>JAQPPZ010000024.1:0-10000000 GCA_028583015.1 Wollemia nobilis
TGAAGCCACTCGTCTATCGACACACTCCCTAGTCTCACTACAAGGAGGTAAACCAACAATAGCCAATCGATCCTCTCTCTCAACATGCTCCTTCTGATCAAGGATGCATTGTTCATGCATTCACTATTCATATATTTTTTGTCTTATGAACCTCTACCTCTGAGAGTTCTCATTTTAGATGTGCTCTTTCTTTGCATGAACATCTTCCAATTGATCTTGGAGAATTTTCCATATTTGTTCTAACACCAGTCTATGAGATCTATCAACATGATCGATCATCTGAGGCCTCTGGTGTGTGCACTCTCTTTGAGCGACTTTATGGGTATGTCCCCCAATGGACTGATTTACCACACTCTTACCTTTAAAGACTATATTCATGTCATGTTGTCTCATATACTTTGTTCCTACATGAGATGTAGGAGCACGTATGTCATGAGAATTATTGGAACACTCTCCAGGTTCTCGAGTGGTCCTAATGGTGCTTTTTCTACACTCACTCGTAGGTCGATAGTGTGCAGGTGTAGGCTTATATCCTAGCTGCCCTAGGACTCTATCTAGACCATTTAACTACTTACTATGCCAAGGCTCATGCGGTGGCATACCATTAGCTCCCACTTTAGATATATCTATGGTGAACTTACAATATTCACCCTTATAGGGAGTCTGCATGGGCCTATGCTTGGAAGCGATCCCATCTATTTGCCCCTAAATGAGCAGATCTCGAGCCTGTCTATACTCGAATGGTGGAGGTTGTGAGCCTCCCTTAGCTATAGGTCAAAGGGATACCAATTTAGATATCTTAATGACATATTCTTCAACAGAATCCATGGATGCACGAGGAATGCAATCATAGTAAATGATACCATATGTAGAACCACCATACTGGGAAGTCCCATGCTCTGGTCTATGTCTAGAGGAGTGTTTAGTACTTCCTCTAATTGGGGTATTCTCAATAGAATCCTCTCATGTATAATTATTCCCTCTAATACTCACTGAACAATGTCCAAGAGGATTCTATGATTGAGGGCGTTCTACATCATGTTGTGCATTAGGTGGAGCTTGGGCTTCAATCTCGGGTCTATGCCCTAATCATCCCCTTCGTATTTGCACCATGATGTGTATCCTATGTTTAGATTTAACTTTTATTAACACGCAAAGAATACAATGATGATTATCTATTTTTAAAGTTTTAAAATGAGCCCTAAACTATTTGATGTGTTTTGCAAATGTGTTGTATCAGTATGTAAATCTCATCGTGTTTTCAATATGTTGATGATATACTCAATTTTTAAAGGGATTTCACCTATATACTCGTAGCTCGAAAACCTATCTATGAACTCCAAGTTGTGTAATCCCCCCGAAATGTGGTGATGAGGTCCACACCCGAGCAGGGAGCATAGGTCCTACCAAAATATCATTCAATCTCACCCAGTCAACATTATACCCTCCAAAGAGAAGTACATGCAATTTTTTTGGGCTATAAATGGTTCTTGGGTCCGGTATTGGTCTAGAACATAAGGTACGTGGGAGTTGGGCCAAAGAATGGAAATCACTACCACCGTCGTTGAAATCCTACTAGTAGTTGGATGTGACTTCCAACTCACTAGTGTTTACAATGTGTTGTGGTGTTTGTGGTTCCTTTTAATTTACCCAAAATAAATATGCATAATATAGCATTCAAATGATTCTATTCTATATGCAATGTAGAAAAAGGAATGTTTAAAATTAAGAAAGCATGCGTGATTAGTTTTACATGATATTTTGACAATGTATACTAACGATGGTATGGCCACTGATCGGGCCTCAAGTAAGCAAAAAGAGCATAAAAGAGGTTCTAGAACATTGGAGACTAGGACGGACTACACTCAGAGATCCGTTGTTCCTATAAGCACCTAGTAAAGACCTAAAAAGAGAAACACCTAAGGACTCATATGCATATTGCTAATTTTATTGTCTTCCCTAATTAGTCTAATATTTTTGCATTCTATAAATTTACAGAGTAAAAATATAAATAGAAGGTGATAGTGGAACCTACCTCAGGTCCACATCTGATTGAGCTTTACTCCTCTATTGTCTAGTTTTTCAGATGCTGACTGTGTCTCTGTAATGCGCTGACCACTATTACCTATGGGTGTCAATCGTAGTGAAAATTTTTGACCATGAGTATCAACCGCGATGAGCACCTTTCATAAAAAAATATAGAAGTCAGTGATCTGTGGCATGAAATGCGAAAGTTCTTTCATGATCACCTTCTGTACCAATCTAAAAAGCATACACCTAAACTAATACATTAATTGAAATCAATCATTAAAGCAAGAAATGAAAGACAATATTGCATATGACAAGAAAATGAATGCTTATTTTATTAATCTTGAATCAAATCTTGGTTACAATCATGCCCCTCTTAGGGTCACCCAAATGTTGATACAATTAACACAATTTGAAAGCCCCAACGGGGTAGGTGCAATACGTAGACTTTCTAAATGGACACAAACTGCTCCAAGGTGTTGATGACCTTCTTCTCCATGATTAGAGGAATTTATTGCCTTACATCTAAAAACCTTGTTAGTCCTACGTGCAATAAACAACAAGAAGCAATTAGCAACAAAGGAGGACTCTCTTGATGAGGCTTTTAGGAGGTATTTGCATAAAAGGTAGTATAACTAGCATGAAATCAAGAAAGCGCAAGAAATATACTAAAATTATATTAAATATAAAAATATTGCTAAAAACATATAAGGAAAAGCAGATCTAGCTATCTATTGACTTAATTACAAAATTGAAAGCATGGAAGCATGAAAAGAACCATTAGTACCATAATTACAAAAGTGAATAAAAATGACTAAAAACTCTAATTGCACCGGTCAAAGTTTCTACTAAAGTAAATTCACATGATATATGTCTAATATAATGTAATTAAGCAAATCCTACAACTAGAAAACAAGGAAATTGAATATGACAACCTAACCATGAGTTCGATGCACAGTGAGAACCGTTCACCGTGGTTGATAGCCATGACTGAGCTTGAAATATTTTTGCCCTTCTAATTTGGTGTCTAGTATTTAATTCTCCTTGAGGAATTGATGATCAAAGGTCACCATTGTATCCTATGATATATTTGGCGGTTGAATTGCTCAGTTGGTGCATGGATTACACGAATTCATGTTTCTTGAATCTCCTAACCTCATAGGACCTCCATGGCATGTGATCTCCAGTTACGCAGCAAAATTTTTCCTCTCAATGCATGTAAGTGAGTATGCAATTTGATAGGGCTTCACTGCATTTCAACTCAAGATTCATCTATATCTTTCTCCCATTTGGAGGGGGATTTTTATAGCATTTTCCAAGGGCTAGGGGTGGCTTCATGAGGAAGCCAAGAACAATATTGGGTAGTTGAGCTTGTTGTATGGAAGGATCCAGAACCTTCCTTACTCAAACTGCTCCAATCCACAACCAATTGGCCATTTGAACCAACTTTGAATCAGTCAAAGGCCAACTGACTTTGAGGCCTAACTATGGCTGACAAGCATGGTCAGCTCTACTAACCGTGGGTGTCAAAAGTGGCTAGAACTAAATAGGAAAAGGTGTCCAAATGAGTGGTAAAACCCACTACTATACCTTGGAATCTATCCAAGTTCTTCCATATGGTCTTCTAGAATATCCCATATGAGTAGTCACCTCAACATGATGTGTTTTAGGTGTCTACACCATATATTATTACACAAAGAGTGGGTAACGGTACTTATAGGCTTGCTAGTCTTGAGGGAGAGGAAGAACCCAAACCACTTAATGTTATACACTTGAGAGCATTCTATGCATGATTTTATTTCTATATATGTATATATATACATGGCTTATACACAAAAACATTTGCATACATTTCATTTGCATTCACACTTCACAAAACATTTCATATTGCATTTCACAAAATTGCATGTCATACATTGCATTTACATCCACATTGCACATATCATATTAGGGATCATTTATTAAGTTCAAGGTTTTGAATTGGTCCAAATAAAATCATGTTGCCTTAATCAGGGGCATCCTCACAATATCATCCACAAAAGTCACTCATGTCATTCCATAAAGCCAATTTGTCATTTGCACAATTCCATAACACATTCACAAAGTCCTAGGTGTTTTCGGTCACTCAACCACTCCTAGTGTTTTAAGAAAACTCCAAAATACATGTCGAGTTAATTTTAGGACCATTGCACATATACACTAATAAAATCTTGAGTTTTGGGAATTAACTCCAAAACACTCTTGAACCAAGCATAATTTCACATCTTAAAAACATCTTGTGTCAAAGAGGGATAACACCACACTTGGTATGAACCTTGAAGTGAAAAGGGTCATCCTTGCTTGTCCCATCATGTAACATAGTCCATAAGAATAGTGGTTTGCACCACTATCACCTTTGCTTCAAATCTAAAAGATAGAGTAGTAAGAATAGGGTACAATTATCATCACACTTAGGTTGAGAATCCGATTCCTTAAAACTATAGATATTTTACATCACACACCACTAATCATTGGGTTGTAAGGATCATACTACATTTCTCATCAGAAGGTTAGGTAGTCATCCCCAAAATTCAAGAGATCAAAAACACAAATCATGGACTATGGAGTTAGCCTCCACCAGAGCTATAGATGCTTGACTGGCAGTGGATTACACTCACGTGTGGTGACACATCTCTTTTAAGGAGACCTTTGAATGCACATAAGGACAAGCTAGCTTCTTGGTCTCATCCATAATATGTTTACCCAATTTACTCAAGATGAATTAATGAAATTACTTGCATACACATTGGTTCTTGATTGCCTTGAGTCATTACCATGCTCATGATTCGGTAATTGAATTCACTGCACACACATTTGGTCCTAAAGGAATTAGGCAGTGTTAGTGAGTTTGTTTGATACCACTAGTAGGTCTGAGTCTCTGCAAAACAATCTTCTTCCATATCAACATCCATATCTTCTTCCATATCAACATCCATATCTTCTCCCATGTCAACATCCATGTCACTTAATGAGTCATTCATCCCATATGCCACCAAGTCTAGTGCCTCTGATTAAACAACAATGCTAAACATGGCCAAGCAAGATCTAAACTATGAATGATCATTAGAACACTTGCATTCCATACCTTGCATTAATCATCCATACATTCCATATTGCATTAATCATCCATAGACATCATATGCATTCATCATCAAAAGAAAACACGCATGTCACAAAAGCATTCCATACAAAGCATTCACAAAAATATATAACACAAAAGTAAAAGCCATGTATATATATGTATAAATATCGCATGTACAATGAGTGCCAAAAATCTACATACAATGGAGCACCAAGGCTCATATACAAAAAGTGCATCTAAGCACTAGATATGTCCTCCAAGAAGACCCTTGTGACCTAGGGGGAGCCCTAGACCTAGAACTATGCCTAGACTCGCTATGCCTAGCACCCTTAGATATAGACGTGGTTGGAGGATCAGGAAGTGGAATATGATGCTCCATCAACCTATCCTCCAATGCCTCAATATATCTATCCTGAGACCTAAGACATGTGACGTCAATAGTATGTTGTTTCTCCCTCTCTGCTAGGTCTACCTGGAGCCTCGTGATCCTCACCTTCTACTCTACCACCTATCACTCCAACCATGCCAAATCCTCCTCACTCTGATCTGGAGGCCCATCAAAAACCTCCTTCACATCCTCTCCATATCTAATATCTTTCCCAATCTCAAGAGCTTGCCTCACCACACCCTTATTCCTCCTCCTTTGACTATCCTGATCAAATACATCTCTATCGCTTGGAGGCCTCATGGGTCCCCTCATCTCTAGCCTCATATCTCTTCCCATTAGCTACTCCTCAAGGTGGTGCCCATGGTGGCTGAGCCACAAACCATGCATCATACTCCATGGTAGTCCTCACATCCTCCACATCTAAGAGATACATCTCCTCATAATCCTCATAGGACACCCTCCATGGCTCCATGCATGGTAGTCCTATCTCCTCCCGATGTCTCCTATAGCACACCGACTCATCAGGGACATCCTACCTCAGCCTAAACTATCGAAGTACTCGAGAGAACTTAAAATACTCAGCCTCACTTTGATGTTGCCCAACCACCCACCTAGCCTGATGCACTCGTTGCAAGTGCTCTCCATCTCCCATCCACCTGCAAGCCCACCACAACCTCCATATAACTTGGGTGAATGTCAATCCAACCCACAAATCCTGATATCATTGACATGTCTACACAGGCCAACTCGGTTGTACCTCCTCGACCACTACCCACCTCCTAGCATAGGGCTGCTCCCTACCCAAGTCTACCACTGGTAATCCCTCTAGTCGAGCCACACTAAAGTTCTCCCAACCCCAACACTGTAGCAACAAGTTGCACCTCAATCCCTTCCTCCCATGCCTCGTAATGCCATACATCTCCTGGTATACCTGCACCAATAAAATAGGAGCCCATGCATACACTTACCATCTAGTGAGCATATCACTCACTACCCCTATCAGGTTCCAAGGGAACCTACACCCAATACTTTTCGAGGCCACGATGTTGGCCAACACAAACATAACCAATGCATGGAGGGCATCCAACTCCTTGTCCACATACATGGATAGGTAAGGTATACCTCCACTCTCCACATTCACACCCTACCATGCATCTCTGAACATCTTCCTCATATTTATCTTCTAGTTGAGCCTGACCTCAAATTGGATACCCTCCATCGACACCTAGATGATGCGATATACATCCTCCAAGGTCATAGTCACCTCTCCTGTAGGGAGCTAGAATGTCCCCCTATCCGCATCCCATATCTCTACCAAGGTAGAGAGGTACCCCTCATTAGCCCTCACCACATCCACCTGGGCTACCTCCACTAGCCCCACATCCTCCAGCAACTCCCACTCCTCACTCGATACCACCTTCCTCATATTGATAATGTACGATGAGAATCGGTACCGAGCCTCCAAAATCCTAAGCTACAACACAACACAAAATATTTGTCAAAATTAAAAAAAAACATCACAAAGACCTTTTACACAATACACAATAATAACAAGGACTTACCTCAGCAAAATACACTCTAGTTGTAGCCTCGACCTCTACACCCGCTCCCTCCATTGCCATAGCTTTCACACCAAAATCACTTTACCTCACCTCACTCCACTCTCCCAGAAATAGCTTCTCCAACTCCCAAACACACAAATGAGCTTATTTTCTCATCCTAGAAGATATTTATAGCTGCTTCAAGCAACTTGAGACACCCATGGGTGTTTCCTAGTGCACTAAAGCACCCATGGGCATCTGTAGAATGCCCAAACATTGATGGGCATTTATGAGTGCCAAAAGCGCCAACGGGTGTTTGGCATCAATTTTGATAAAAAAGATAAAGTTTCACAAAATAGTGGTTGTTTCCCACAAAATCACTTCATCTTGCATCCAAGCATTCATTCCATCATTCGATCAGGTTTTGTGAAGATTCTAACTGATTTGGATGCATAATTTTCATTTGCAACCAAAAATTGCAAAACCACCTAACAAGTTATAAAAGCACCCCAAAACGGTCCAAATCTTCACAAAATAATATTTATTATCATTCTCATCATTCATACATCATAATAACATCATTTCACATCATCATTTTCATATTTTCCAAGTTCAAACAACATTCAAGTGAATCTTGTATCTAGTGGGTTTTTTATATACTTGGCGATTGTAGTGATTTGCATCCATGCAATTCGGTAAGATGAAAAATCTACCATAAGGACACTTGGTCATTTTCATCACTACATATCTCCTTGTTCAAAATCATAATCATCTTTGGTACTTCACATTTTGCGTGAAACCTTGCAAAGAATAATTTGCACAAAAGCTATCATTGATGGCCTAGTTCGTGGGGCTTAAAACATGGATAAAATCAAACATCATCATTACACATTTCCTTGACAATCATCATGGCAACTAGCCTTAACTAGGGTGATTGGTTCTGATCATAGGAATTATCTGACAGTCACTAGTTGGTCCTCCGAGGGTGACTCCTTTTATTTTTCTTTGCATATTCATCATTGCATATCAATGACGATGAAAGGCATATTATCCAACAACATTGAATCACCCCAAATTTGGGGCAACCACATTTTGTTTTGGACTTTCCCACAATGGGATAAATATTACATGATCATGGCATTCACACTTGGAAAAATCCCTTCATCTGTTAGGGTAAAAATAGACGTATTTTTCACCACATGCTCAAAAATCCCTTTATCTGCTAGGGCAAAAATAGATGCACATTTCACAAAACCCTTCATATTTTGGGGCAAAAATAGATGCACATTTCTCACAAATCCCTTCATATATTGGGGCAAAAATAGATGCATCATATCACATTTTTCACCACTCCCCTTCCCACCATTGGGGCAAAAATGATATCACATATCACATCATCCATCATTCATTTGCATAGATTTTTCAATTGGCTCATGAGATTCATCAACAAACTCATTCATCGATTGATGGGCTAAGCTACGCAAAACTCAAATTATTTCATTCTTTTATCTTCAAGCTCGTGTGTTGCATCCCAAGAGAAAGTTGCTTCTGCACCTCACCCAAACAGGTGTCTTGTGTTTTTGCATTGCATTGTGTTTCACGCAATGCAATACAAAAAGGGGCATCTATAGACACCAAAACCTAGCCATTTGTCATCCATCCTAGCTTTCCTACCATTTTTACCCATTATTCATATATATTTATATACATTTATTATATATATATTTAAATAATAATATTTTATATATTATATTATATATATAATAAATATATATTTATATAAGTGAATTAATCCCAACCATTCGATTTCACATAATCTTAGCCATCCATCTACATCAATCCATGCCACACCCTAAATTTAATATCCACTCTCCAATGTGCTTTTATCTCAGCCACACGATTAGTATCGTTGAAACCCTAACATGCCCTAGGTTGGATTAAAAATAGGAGCTATTTTGATGGCTCAACCCATGAGTCCTAAGAAATTTTTTGAGTTTTTAGAGTGCCTAAGTATTTTGCCTAAGTTATCAATTTATCTGAGTGTCCTAAGTGCTCTAAGCACTTCTACCTCTATCTTCACTCATCGTAACCCCTGCAATCGTTTCCCTTCATTTTCCCTCACCAAATTTGCTTATGTAAAACCCTTCCACAACCACCAAGCACCTTCAGGCACATTCTATCACCACCAAGCACCTCTGGGTGCTTCCCCTCTACCACCAAGCACCTATGGCTACCTCCCTACCAGTCTCGAGCACCCACAGGCATTTTAGCCACTAAGTGCCCACAAGCATTTTACATAAGGATTCTGAGGACCTCCTAGCCTTCGAGCGATGCTAGGGCATCATCGCATCGATTCACTACAAAAAATATCACAGATCAAAAGATAGCAAGTACATAAGGTAAATTTATTGTTTGTTATTTCATTTATGCACTTTTATTTTTGTTCATTCATTTGTAGCAGATAGTTAGGGTTTTACTATTTCTTATAGAGGGCCTCACATTGTGGAGCCCTCATAGGTATTACTAATCTATTTGTTGTGTCATTGTGTGCAGATATGAAGGTGCTACATCAGCATTGGATAGTTGTTTAAGCTAGAGTGGCCCAACATCAGATATCAAGAAGCCCACTCAATTCTATTGGGAGCAAGGACACGCTTGAAGACACCACCAACCTTGTTTGTTAGGGTTTTGGAGAACCCTAACCATTGTAAATCTATATCAAAAAGATCCTCATTGTAATAATGGAGTTTTTAGGCTCCCCCCATTAATATAAGATCATTCATTGTGTAATTTTAGGTTCTTTGTGTTCAATTTATTTAGCATTGTTTGGTGTTGCATCTTTGTATCTACACCTTGTAAATCGAGTTAGTGTCAAACCAAGTTACCCTATAATTCTCCTCTGCACTATTTTTTTCCAATTCATAGTCTTGTTTTCATGTTGAGGGATGTTTGTGAGTATTGTATGGGCATTTTCCCTCCTAGTCATCTGCCATATCCTCTAAGGACTATGATTTGAGTAAGCCATTGCCACTCCCAAGTAAGGGCATCTCCCTTCATAGGCATTCGTAACCACCACCATAACCCTTCTCTCTCTTTCTATCATAGTTTGGGCTGTGAAGGTGTGTGTGGTTACCTTAGACCTTTGTGGATGTTCACCTCTGCTATGAGATTCATGGTTGAGTGTGAATAGTGGGCTTGGTGTTGTGCTTTGTTAGTGATTCATTTAATTATTTATGGAAACATTAATTTATTTAAATGAGAGTCTTCTTTAGTTACTTAATTTTAATGAAGTATTGAGAGAAACTTAAGAGGATTATTAAACATTAGTTTATTTATGAACTAAATCTTTAGGACTTTAATTTAATAAATAAATAAATGGTTATTTTTTAGATTAAGGGAATGGGACCTTGATTTGTGAAATAATGAAATTAGTTGATTTATTTATGGATTAAAGTAGGTGACTTTGATTTAATAAATAAATATAATTAGTTTGTTTTGTAAATTAAGGATATGAGACTTTAATTTATAAAATGAAGGAAAAGGGTTTATTTATGGATTAAAGTAGGTGAATTTGATTTAATAAATAAATATAATTAGTTTGTTTTTTAAATTAAAGGTATGGGACTTTAATTCATAAAATGAAGAAAAAGGTTTATTTATGGATTAAAGTAGGCGACTTTGATTTAATAAATAAATATAATTAGTTTGTTTTGTAAATTAAGGGTATGTGACTTTAATTTATAAAATGAAAGGGTTTATTTATGGATTAAAGTAGGTGACTTTGATTTAATAAATAAATATAATTAGTTTGTTTTGTAAATTAAGTGTATGGGATTGGCCTCTCTTTGAGAGGTCTAAGGTTCAAACCCCACTCAGTATGAGGGGACTGGGACCCCTCATAAAAACCCGTGTAAACTCATTGAAAAAAATCAAGTGGTATTAGTTCAACCGGTTAGATTTCTCAACAAGGAGGAGATCCAGGTTCAAATCTTGCCAAACGATATATGGATAATATCCAAGCTTTGTTGTAATACCACTATGTGGTGATGATGTAATACGGGTGGGACCTGTTTCAATTCCATATAACCCATTGAAAAAAATTAAGGGTATGGGACTTTAATTTATAAAATAAAGGAAAAAGGGTTTATTTATGGATTCAAGTAGGTGACTTTGATTTAATAAATAAAGGTAATTAGTTTATTTTGTAAATTAAGGGAATGGGACTTTAATTTATAGAACAAAGGAGAAATGGTTATTTATTGATCGAAGGAACCTAGATTATTTGATGATTGAAGGTATGAGACTTTAATTGTCGAATAAGGGTTGAATAAATTGTTTAAAGTAAAACCTATGGTCTAGTTGCATGTGTTGAAAGACTCTCTATGGTTAATGAGAGGTGAAAATAAAAATGGTGATTTTTATGATATCAACTATGCAATAGATGGTTAGATACTTTGCTTTAATTTGTATAGTTACAATTTGGCAATGAAATAAGTAAATGTATTTAGAAGCATGTCTATCATGGAACCATGAGTGCCCTAATCCCCTACTATCCTCAAATGATCGAGGGAAAGCTAAGAAGGACCAAGGAGGTAGTTGGAACCAATGTATCGGTTTGATTCTACTTATAATGATTTACTTATGCTCAAATAGATTAACCATGTGGGGAGATTTCTCTATTAAAGTTGATGTAATATATTATTTTTTAAGAGTATGGAGGATTTACTATACTTGCTTATATGTAATAAATATTAATTGATGGAAGATGCACCTTTAAATTACTGCTTGAATTATCTATATCTTGTATTAATTTCTTTTCCAATTCATGTTTACTATCTCTTGAATGTTGCTTTCCCTCTAGTCTTTGGTATGATGTGAAATATACTTTTGTAATCTATTCTTGTTCTTCTTGCTAAATATTAGAAACTTAAATAATAAGTTCTAGGATGAACTTAGAGGGTGACCTAAGGGATTGAGATCCCTTAGGGTGAACATAGTGGACCTAAGGGATTAAGAACCCTTAGGGAGAATGATAACTGAGTTTAGGAAAGACTACATCTGAGTTAAGATAGCTTGTCATGGAGATGAGATGGATAGCTTAACTCATAATACGTGTAGCATACCTATACAAATTGACTTGTGTATGGTATGGTGATGGGTGTATACCTTCGATTGACTGAAGGTGATAAGTTTAGCTCATCAAGAGTGATGAGAGGGATAAACTTATTTATGGTAACACATTATACGCCTACACAAATGGACTTGTGTTAGGGTATCTAGTGATATGTAGCTCTTCAAGAAACTTAGGGGATTTAAACAATAGACCAATTAGAAATCATATAGGGGTTTATGAATCCTTCTCCTTAGTAAAAAAAAAAATATTGTGTGTTTTCTTATAGCTAAGTTTAGGGTCATTACACTTGAATAGTATCCATGGAACTTAAATACTTAACCTCTATTTTTAAGAACCATTATATCATGCTTGATCATCTCATGTTGTAACATTTGTTCCCTAGATAAAACTTGGCATATATTTGCTCCTCTTCCTATCTCCAACACGACCATCCATACTTCTAGGTAGAACATCCTAACTTCCCATTAAGACTTTCAAATATGATTTTCCTTCCATGTTACCTAGTGGGGCTTGCTCCTAGCTCACTCCTAACTCACACTCCCTCTTTTAAAACTATTTTTAATCAATTATATGAAATTAAAATAAATATTACATCATAATATTTATGTCATAATAACAACCATGCAAATAAAATTATTAGACTCTTTTAAGTAAAATATTGTTCTATATCTATGATACACATTTCTTGTCATGTCACCTAAACAAATAAAACTCATTAGACCCTTTTTCTAGTATTTATGATATTCATATTTCATTATAATACCCAAACAAATAAAATTTATTAGGGCCTAAAATTTTCAACTTAAATTTTATGATATTTATATCTCACCATGTCACCCACATAAATAAAATTTATTAGACTCCTTTTAAGCCAAAAATTCTCAACATTCAAAGTGTATGATATTCATATCTCATAATGTTACCTTGTAAGGAACCTACTATTGAAATAAATATCACACACACAAAATGCTGAAAGATAACTAAAATACATGTAATAACAGAATAATACTATGCAAAAAGTAATTGCAGAATTGAAACAATCTCACAAATAACTCAGAGTCACAGGTCTCTTTGAGGGGGCAACCTCCTTCAATATTTCATTAACTTGCAAAAATATGTCTTCGTACATGGCTTCATAGCTTTTTAAAGAAAGACTTCATGCAACCCTAACCCTAGGCTCAAGAATTGGCTTACATGCAAAATGCCACTCGAGCTAGAATCTTCTACCAAATATCGGTTACAATCTTGATAATGGTTACATCAAATGGCCCCACTTGGATAGGAGTCTAACATACCATGTACATTACAAAATATTGCAAAATAACATTATATATGAGATCCCTCACATTGGAAGTGGGTCATTACATAATAATGAGAATTACAAAATAACATTAGGATGGGATCCTAACATGTCCCTCCCCTTCAAAAATATTTTTCCTCAAAGTTGAAGGTGAGGAAACTGGTGCTGGAGCTAATGGAGAGATTCCCATGTAGAATCTTTAGGATGGAGTCCATGCCATTGAACATGGACTTCAATAATGGTGCGGTTGCAAAGAGTGTGAGTTCGATGATCCAACAACTATTTAGGTTCAAGCAAGATAGACCATTCTTCATCTAACTCTGGAAGTATAGATTGAACCTGTATCTAATTTCCCACCACCTTTTTGAGAGAGAAAACATGAAAAACAAGATGAAGCTTGGATGTAGGTGGAAGGGCCAATTTATAGGTTGTGGAACCAATCTATTGTAACACCTGATAGGGCACATAGTACTTTGCGGTAAGTTTTTGGCATCTGCAAAGCTGGAGGGATAACTATTTGTACGGTTGCAAGCAAAGGAAAACCATATCATCCGCATCAAAAATATGCTCAAAATGATGTTGGTTAGCCTATTGGTGCATCCAATTCTAGGCTACATCCAAATTCATATTTAGTTGATGGAGGACATCAACATGCTGACTGAGAGTAGTGTCGACTGCATGGACCTTGGAGCTACTTGGAATGTAGGAAGAAGGAATCGGTGGAGGGCACCCATAAACTTCCTCAAAAGGGGTAACCTTGGTTGTTGTGTGATAGGAAGTGTTGTACCACCACTCGTCCAAAGGAAGCCATCTTGTCCAGTGCATAGGATGATATGAGCTAAAGCAACAAAGGTAGGTATCCAAACATTTGTTGACAATATTTGTTTGACCATTAATTTAAGGATAATAAGCTAAACTCATATTGAGTTGAGTCCCCTACAACTTAAAAAATTATTTCTAGAAGTGACTAGTAAAGGTTGGATCACGATCAGACACGATGGAGGAGGGCAGACCATGGAGGCAAAAGATAGAATCAAGGAAAATTTGGGCAATGATGGAGGTTGTGTAAGGATGGGATAGGGAACAAAAGTGAGCATACTTTGAAAGACAATCCACTACTATGAAGATAACAGATTTGCCTCTAGACATAGGTAAGCCTTCAATAAAATCCATATAAATATCCATCCAAACCTGGTCAAGAATGGGCAAGAGTTGAAGAGTGCCTGGAGAACACACCGTTTCACCTTTCATCCATTGACAAGTATCACAAGATGCCACAAAATATTGAATGTCCTTTTTCATACCCTTCCAAAAAAAGTGTGCTTAAGTTGTTCATATGTTTTGAGAAATCCTGAATGGTTGACATATGGGGCAACATGCAGTTCTATCATGAGAAGTTCTTGTAGTGAGGACTTATGGGGAACAAAAAGGCATTGGTGGTAACGTAGATCTTGGCCATCCCAAGTGTAGCCTAAACATGAAGTAGACTCAGTGTATAGGGAAGCAACAAAAGTCTGCAATTCAGAATCCTGAAGTACCTCCTAGCGTAAGGAATCGATCCATTGGAAGACTGGCAATGAAATGACATACAACATACTAAGAGCTTCAAATTGGTGAGAGAGCATTGGCCACAACATTCTCCTTGCCCTTATTATAGGTGATATCATAATCATAGCCCATGAGTTTAGAGACCCATTTTTGTTGTTCAAGGGTGGCAACCCATTGCTCCAAAAAGTATTTGAGACTTTGATGATCCGTTTTAATGGATAAATGACACCCGATGAGATACGGTCACCAATGGGTTATTGCATGCAGAATTGCCATCATCTCCTTGGCATAAGTGGATTTTTCCAAATTATGATTGGAAAGAGCTTTACTAGTGAAGACCAAGGGTCTCCCTTATTGCATCAACACTGCACCAATACCATGACTTGAAGCATCGCTTTCAATGAAAAATGATTTGGAGAAATCTGGCATGGCCAAGATAGGCGTAGTGGTCATAGCATGCTTCAATTCTAGGAAAGCATGTTCAATGGATCCTATCCAAGTAAAAGAGTCATTCTTTAACATGGAAGTGAGGGGAGCTACAATTTTACCATAGTTACAAATAAATTTATGGTAATAACTTGTAAGCCCTAAAAATCCCCTAAGACCTTTGAGAGTGTGAGGTTTCAGCCATTCATGAACAACTTGGATCTTCTTGGGGTCAAATTTGATGCCCTACTTAGTGACAATGTGTCCCAAATATTCCACTTCTATCAATCTAAAAGAACACTTGGAATGCTTAGCATAGAGTTGATGTTGTGCCAACAATTGAAGAGTCTGATTCACATGAATAAGATGCTCTTCCCATGAGCGACTATACACCAGAATGTCATCAAAGAAGACTAGAATGAAATTTCAAAGGAATGGATGAAAAATGTTGTTCATGAGGCTTTGGAAAGTGGAAGGGGAATTAGTCAAGCCAAATGGTATTACCAAAAACTCATAGTGACCTTCGTGAGTACGAAAAGTAGTCTTGGGAATATCCTCATCCTTGAGCCAGATTTGATGGTACCCCGAGTGAAGGTCAAGTTTGAAAAATACATAGTCCCATGAATTTCATCCAGTAATTAATCCACCAATGAAATAGGAAACTTATCCTTGATGGTGAGTTTATTGAGCTCTCGATAATCGATACACAACCACCAGGATCCATATTTCTTGCATACCAGTAAAACTGAAGAAGAATAAGGACTGTTTCTTGGCTAAATGACATTGAATTTTAATAATTCTTGTACTAGCTTCTAAATTTTTGACTTAAAAGCATGAGGATACCTGTACGATCTAATGTTGGGTGGTTCATTACCAGGTAACAAGGGGATAACATGGTCATGAGAGTGATGAGGTGATAATTCTATTGGCTTAGTGAAAATAGAGTTGTGCTTGGTCAAAATAAGTAGAAAATATTTAGGAATAGAATCATCCTCTAAAGGATGAGGTTGGATCACAAAAATCTGAGCTATGACACCCCGATTAACAACTCCATATGGTTGGAACTGATAATCTATGAAGGCCCTACTTTTAAGCCATGGAGAGTGTAGGACTATCCATTCTATGAAAATTGTATCCAAAGATTAGTAAAGTGCCAGGAGATGACTCCCAATGTTCCCAACCATTGAGCTCCCAACACAATATCACATCCCCCTAATTAAAGTGCAAACATATCTTGTTTGAGCTCATAGTCCCCAATTTTGACCTTAACATTATGATATTTACCTTTGCAAGGTAAAGTCCCACCATTTGCTATCATAACTTCAAAGGAATTACATGTGTGTACATAAAAATTTTCCTGCTTGGCAATGCAGGGATCAATGAAATTGTGTGTACTACTAGAATCAATCAAGATGGTAAGATGCAGGCCCTTGAAATAACCTACAACTTTCATGGTTTGGGGAGTAGTAATGCCAACAAGAGCATAAACAAAAATTTTAGCCTGTGGCTCATCTTGGTTTTCTTCCTCTAGTTTAGGTGGTTCCTCTACTGATTTAGTGTCATCATCACTATGGTCATTGGTTCCAGGCTCATCAACATTTATGAGGAACAACTTCTTTTGGGTGCACCTATGCCCACGAGAAAAATTTTCATCACAATTGTAGCACAACCCTTGAATGCATCGCACATCCATTTTAGAAATAGTTAAACATTTGGGTGCAGCAGTGGGTGCAACAGGTTTTTGTTCATGTTGATTGTGGAATCTAGGAGGAAAAGAGGGTTTAGCCCATGGAAATTTAGATATTCATCTTTGAGTTGAAAATTTGGACTCGACCAAATGAGCCAACTGGATAGCCTACATCATGGATTGTGGTTTAAACATTATGACCTCGACTTGGAGATCTTTCCGCAACCCACTAAAAAAACAACTCATATAGAACCATTCATTCAATCTTGTAGTTTTGTTGGCCAATATCTCAAATTGTATTTGGTAATCTCAAACTATCGAAGTTTGTTTCAACTTTGTCAATTGTCTTGTAAAATCATAATATTCACTAGAGCCAAAGCAAGTGAGTAATTGAGACTCAAAGTCCACCCAGGAAGGATCAGGGAGAGTTTTCTACAACCATTGGTACCATTTTAAGGCTTTAGATTCCAAATTGAAAGAAGCCATTTGAACTCGGTGATAAATGAGGACATCGTGGAGTCCAAAGAATTGAGCAACATGACATAACCATCCATCCACATCCTTCCCATTGAACTTAGGAAAGTCTAGTTTTGGCATCTTGAAGGTAGTATCACGATCAAAGTGAATGTGAGATTCATAAATTTCCTTTCCTTGACCTCGATCGAAATGTGAGTGTTCAGTATGATACTCAGATTTGCTTGGAATACCTTGTATTTTAGACTCAACTTTTGCTAGCTGTTCTTCTAGGAAAATTCTCGAGGTATCTTATTCAATTTTGAAAGTTTGAAATTCTATCATCAAGTGTTCAATTGTTTTTTGTAAGCCATTAACAACACTTAGTAGGGTATCCAACATTGAAGCAGTGTTTTTCTCTACCTCTTTTTGATGTCCATGAGTGCCACTTGCCATTTGAGATAGCCTTAAACTTTTTTACTAAATTACTAAAAATAGAAGTGTGGTTTTTGGAGTTACTATTTTTAGTAAGGAGTCTAAAAAGTGTTTGGATGTTATATATCAAGATGATCAGCTTGAAAATATGGTCACAATGAGTTATATGTCACAACATGGATTTTTGGGCACCCTAGACTTAGATTTTGTATTTGGAGAATATTTGGCCAAAAAGAGCTAGTGGAAAATTGATAAATTTGAGGAATTTTGAGAAAAAGGGAGTTAGGACTCAAAAATTCTGAGAGGTAATAAGGGGCTAACTAAGACAACAAAACAAATTTGAGGAATTTTGGAGTTGTCTAGGGCCTGTTATGACTTTTTTTAGGGCTATTTTTCCCTATTTCTGGTTTAAGAATTACTCAAAATAGAGTAATGATAAAACCAATATAACTTCTTCGTTATAGCTCTGATTTGCACGATTTTTGATTTTTTGATTTTTGATTTGGAGCTATAGGTCACAAGTTGGGTACTAGATCGATTGTCTCTGATCTATCAACTGATCACCTTGTCACTATCCTGTCACTTGTATTGCAGTTACTAACACTAACGATTCTATTTCTAACCCTGACCACTTGTATTTTTTGATTTTTACTGTAACTATTTCTTACCCAATTTTTACTATCATTGACCTGATTGTTATTGTCACTGACTTAACTATTACTATCATTGACCTAAATGGTACTGCCACTGACCTGACTATTACTACCATTAATCTAGATTGTACTAGAATATTATAAACTATTAGAGACACTTATGGAATCTATCCTAACTACTGGTGCATGCAAAGTGCATTCTTATGTGATAGGGAAGTCCTCCGTATGCTCACTTTTTGGGATTATGAATGCAGGTTCAACAGAATAGGAAGATATGTATTTTTGCAGGTTGAAGTGTTTAACAGAACTAGGGTATGCTAGGTAAAGGAGTAACACCCATAGGCCCTTTGTTATACCACAATGATGAACAATAGTGTTCGTACCAATATTTTAGGCCACTACCCAAGGAGGATTCCACACATACCCTTGAGCACACTATCTGCCTCTTTGACAGTACAAGTATGTAATCATCCAAGATGTTGAAGAACATAGACTTATACTGAGAGGGGGGGGTGAACAGTATAAGAATTAACCATTTATCAATTTTTACTTTAGATAGCAAGTGGCATCATCATAGCATTAATCATCACAGAAAACATCACACAATGAAGACCCATTTTAACGTGGTTCACCCAAGGTGGGCTACGTCCACTCAAATATTTTCTCTAAAAGCTTTCTCAAAGTTCTTTGGGAATCCTTCCCAATTACAATGTTTATGAGCCTCAGCCCAAAGGAGAAACCTTCCCCTACTCAAGTATTTATGAGCCTCTCCCAAAGGAGAATCCTTCCCCTCCTCAAGAATTTATGAGCCTCCTGCCCAAAGGAGAATCCTTCCCCTCAGCTCTGGAAATGATACTTCAGAAGATCACCTGCCTCTTATTCCGCTAGCACATGGAACTCCTTTCCACAGAAGACCTCCTGTCCTCAATGCTCAGCCTCAAGAGACCTCTGTCCTCACTGATCACCTCCACAGCAACTCATCAACCTGTACTAAACACAGTCAGTCGGTCCAACACAAGTCTTCCTCACTCTGTCAGATCTATCCCAAGCTCAACTCATAAAGCTTGAACAAATCAATCTCCGCTACACACAAGCCTTCTCAAATACTTTTCAAATATGTCCTCAGGTTCTTCTCAAAGAACCACTTCAACTCTGTCCTCAAGTCCTCTGCTAGGACCTATCCAAATCAGCTCACAAGTCCTCACTAGAACCTGTCCAAATCAGCTCACAAGTTCATCAAGAAAAACTTGCTTAGCATGAACCCACAAAGAGAATTGTTAGAGACCCAATGTGATTCATCAACCTCATAGAAGCATAAAGAGAATTGTTAGAGACTCAATATGTTCTATACTTAACTCCCAATCTCAATCTCAAATCTCATAGAAACATAAAGAGAATTGTTAGAGACTCAATATGTTCTATACTTAACTCCCAATCTCAATCTCAACTCAATCTCAATCTCAAAAGAATAAGATAGATGTAGTATGCTTTTCTCAAGAACATGAAACACAACCCAACAATTGCCAACCATGCAATATCTCATATAACAATGATACTCATGTTCTTTCCACAACCAATATCTTTTCTCAACCAATTAGGGCTTTAACAACAATGCTTATAGACAAGGTTTAACCAACATCATTCAACTCAACATTAACCTTGAAGCATTCAACCAATCACTACATGAAAAGGAAACTAGTAGACATCCTTTTCCCTCCAAAGGTATTTGAACAAAACAACCACCAACATAAATCACCAATGCAAAGAATAACTTGCTCAAATCAATCTCAATGGAGTAAGCCCAAATCATGTATCAAGTAAAGCATTAACTTGATCAAAACAACCTCTATGGAAGCAACTCAACCATCAATCTCAAAACAGCCAACTAAGGGTTTCACCAACTCAATGCAAGTAGCAAGACTTACTAACATAAACCCTAGTGCAAAAATGCTTCCTCTTCCTCAACCAGAATTATGCATTCACCCAAAAAACTCATCAATGATTTTAATGCATAAACAATCTTCAATATCCAGAAAATGGGATTTACACCAACAAGAATACCTAGTAGACAACCTTTTCACTCCAAACTCAATTTCAAAAAATACACCATCAAAAATATACATGGAAGAAGTTGCCCATACCTTTGTTTGAGGAAGAAGAGAATAGTTCTTCAACCTGTTACCAACACCACCCTCAACTTTGCCACCAAGTTAGGGTTAGATCATAAAAGTAACCACAAAAATATTTATTCCATAAAACACCTTATGACTCCAATCCTTAGAAGTCAACTACCAAAAAATATAAAGCATACAAACAATATATCCTTTTACACCTTATTTCTCCAAATTAATTAAACCATGCTCAAGGAATAATAGCTTCTAAGCAAATCTCACTCAACAATCAAGCCAAAAATCTCAACCACACACTATCAACCTTATATCTCCAAAGAAGCATTTAACCTTAAAAATAATTTTAAATAAATCTGCCCAACCACTTCTTCTTTAACAAAATGCAGATTTTATTTAAAAAACCTTACCAAAAAAATGCTTCCGAAAATCGTGGGTCAACAGTGCCTCCAAAAAAATCGGAGCGCAAAAACTCTTCTCACACTCCACGACGGGAGTCGAACGCTTGACCTCCCTTCAAGCGCCTTCATAGAATAGTCATTGCCACTAGGCCAACGACGCTAGCTTGAAGGCTAGCAAGAGTCTCCTTCTCCTTAACCCTTTGGCGGCGGATAAACGTGGCAAAAAAATGATAGCCGTAGCTTTTACTTCCCAACCTTTGCGCAATTCGAATTTCTTTCACACAATTGCTTTGGACTATAGGTTATGGCTTATATAGCCAAACTTCCATGCTATGCACGACGTCGACGGGAGGATAATTCAAACTTTTCAAATTAATATTATTTTGGCGCCTTCAAAACAACTTTAGGGTTTATGAAACCCTTTTGATTATTTAAAAAATAATCAAAGGTCTTTTAGACCTTAGACCTTAGGTGGAGAACCCATTAAATTATTAAAATAATTTAATCACTAAATCAAATAAATAATTAATTAAAAAACCTTAAAAAGGTTTTATTAATTAAGTTATTTAATTAATAAGTGTCTCCAACCTTTGCATTAAGTTGAGAGTGGTTTTGAGAAAAACCCTTAATGCATCCACCTGGTTTTAATAAAAACCCTTAAACCTCGCCATGGTTTTGATAAAAACCTTTTCATCTCGCCACATGGAATCTCTTCGAAATCTTCTAGAAAATATTCTTTGGAATCTTCAACCTTTGAAGCCAATAAATCCTCTTGACATTAATGCCAGTTCCTTTTGACATCAATGACAACTCATAGACAAGAAGCTAGGATCTCAAACCCAAAATTGCCAACAATCTCCCCCTTTGTCATTGATGGCAAACCATGCTTCTCAACAACACTAAAACTCAAAACTGGTTGTATAGAAATCAGCTCCCCCGGACTTGAGGCTCTCCCCCTTACTCATATCTCTCCCCCTTTGTCATCAATGGCAAAGGGTCACCTTTGGGGCTTGGGACTAAGAATGAGCCTCTTAGCTTAGTCCCTCCCCCACCTCCTGTTGAGGTGATTAATTTTGGGGTGGGAGTAAAACTCCCAATTTCTCCCTTAAATACTCAAACGTATCTCTTGGAAGAGGTTTGGTGAAGATATCAGCAATCTGTTCTTTAGTAGGCACATACTCTAACTTAACTTGCTTGTCTTGAACTTGTTCTCTTAGAAAATGATACTTGATAGGAATATGCTTTGTTCTTGAGTGCATTACCGGATTCTTGGAGATACTTATGGCACTTGTATTATCACATAATATGGAGATGGGTTGATCATGCTTTATTTTGAAGTCTTCCAAGGTGGTTTTCATCCATAAAACCCGTGTGCAACAAGCTACTACTGCTATGTACTCTACCTCTGTTGTAGATAAAGAAACTGAAGGTTGTTTCTTACTTAACCAAGCAACCAAACTCCTTCCCAAAAAGAAAGCTCCACCACTAGTGCTTTTCCCTGTCATCAATACTTCCTGCCCAATCTGCATCTCGTATAAGCTCGTGAGAGTAAACTTATCACCCTTGGGGTACCAAAGTCCAAGGTCCATAGTGCCCTTCAAATATCTCGAATATCCTCTTGACTCGCCATAACATGAGTTTCTTTTGGAGCTGCCTGAAATCTTGCTACTAACCCAACTCGCTCGCATGATATCCGGTCCAGTAGCTGTAACATACAATAAACTGCCAATCATTGACCTCGTACAACCTCTGATCTACCACTGGAGATTCATCATCTTTGCTCAACTTGCACCCTGTAATCATTGGAGTACAAACTGGTTTGCTATCCATCATACCAAATTTTTTTAACATCTCTTTTATATACTTTCCTTGAGAGAGAAATATACCATCTTTTGATTGGGCAATCTAAAGACCTAAAAAGAAAGATAACTCTCCAATCATAGACATCTCAAATTCCTTTTGCATGTTGTTAGCAAAATCTTTACACATTTGAGTATTGTTTCCTCCAAAAATAATATCATCAACATAAACAACCACAATCAACATATCATTGCCTTCATTTTTAATATACAGATTGCTATCTTGCCATACCTTTTTGAATCCCTCGTTCATGAAGATACCTGTCAAGTCTTGAGTACCAAGCCCTAGGAGCTTGCTTTAACCCATACAAAGCCTTTTTCAACTTGCACACATAGTCTCGAATGTTCTGAAAGTAAAAATCCTTCTGGTTGTTCTATGTAAACTTCTTCTTCTAACACACCATTTAAGAAAGTTGACTTAACATCCATTTGATACACTTTGAAAGACTTGAAACTTGAGAGAGCTAAAAACATTCTGATTGCTTCAAGACGAGCAACTGGAGCAAAGGTCTCTTCAAAATCAATACCTTCAACTTGAGCATATCCTTTACAAACTAACCTTGCTTTGTTTTTGACAATCTTACCATCCTCATTGAGTTTGTTCCTAAAAATCCATTTGGTACCAATGACATTCTTATCCTTAGGTCTTGGAACCAATTCCCAAGTTTCACTTTTCTCTATCTGATTTAATTCTTCATCCATTGCTTTTGTCCAAAACTTATCTAGCACAAGCTTCACCGAGATCCTTTGGCTCAATCTCGAGATAGTAAGGAGATATCTCGTGGAAACATGTGAGGAAATAACTCTTCTTCTTGTTTGTCCGCTATCCGGATTACCAATGATCAAATATTTTGGATGATGTTTCTGAACATACCCGGAAGGAGTTTTGGGGAGAAGTTGTTGTCTTTCTTCTTCTTCATCCGAAACCTCTCTCGAATTCCTCTTGACAATTCTCATCATCAAATTCTCGTATCGACTCTCGTATTCCTATATTTTCATCAACTGTCACATTTATGCTTTCTACGATAGTATGAGTTCTTTTGTTGTAGCATCTTGTAGGCCTTGCTTTTGTTGGAGTACCCAAGAAAAATCCCCTCATCACATCTAGGATCAAACTTCCCCAAGTTCTGATCTTCCCTTCGATGAAACATTTACTACCAAACACTTTGAAATATTTCACTGTAGTTGGTCTCCCTTTCCATAGTTCATAAGGAGTTTTATGATGATTTACTCTTAACTGAGCCCTGGTGATAATATAAACTGTTGTACTAACTGCCTCTTTCCAAAAACCGTCTGAAAGCTTTGATTCATTCAGCATAGCCCTAGCCATATTTTCAATAGTTCTGTTCTTTCTCTCAACTACTCCATTTTGTTGAGGAGTTCTAGCTGCTGAAAACTCTCTTTTAATTCCTTGTTGTTCACAATACTCCACAAATTCATTTGAAGTAAATTCTCCTCCTCTATCCGATCTCAAACATTTGATTTTCTTATCAGTCTCATTTTCTATCATTTCTTTGAAAGCTTTAAATTTCTCAAGAGCTTCAGATTTTTCTTTTAGAAAAGTGACCCAAGTCATTCTAGAAAAGTCATCTATAAAAAGCATGAAGTAGCTTTCTCCCTGAATGCTTTGAGTCCTGGTGGGGCCACATAAATCAATATGAATAAGATCCAAGGGTTTGGAAGATGAGTACCCCTTAGATTTAAAACTAGTTCTCGGTCTGTTTCCCATGTTGACAAGGACCACAGATGGTGTTTTGTGGTCTCTTTATTTTGGGTAAGTCTCTAACAGCCTTCTTGTGACTAATATTGACAAGGTTATCAAAACTCAAATGTCCCATTCTTTTGTGCCATAACCAACTCTCATCTTCTTGAGATAGACAACACTTTTCCCTTTTTATCTCACTTAACATGTAAAGATTGTTAGGAGTCCTTTTAGCACTAGCAATGATTTTTCCATTCTTTTCTTTACTTATCTCACATCTATCTGAAAAGAAGGATACTATGTGCCTTTGATCACAAAGTTGGCTCACACTCCGAATATTATGTCTAAGACCTTCTACATAAAGCATATTTTTTGTTTTGGTTTTTCCATCCAAACTAAGAGTTCCTTTCCCACAAATTTTTGCTTGACTCGTTATCTCCAAAACTAACTGTCCCTCTATTTGTTTCTTTCAAAACCAAAAACTTTTCTTTTTCACCAGTCATATGTTTGGAGCAACCACTATCAAGATACCATTTTTCCTCTTTATCTTGAGCATGAAAAGCAGTTTGAACTATCATAGATCTAGATTTGATTTCATTTCCTTTCCTAGTAAACTCTTTGCTAGATCTATCCAAATTACACATTCTTGCTACATGCCCAAAATTATTGCACTTGTAACACATGATATCTTTATTCACAAGAGGTGCAAAAGAATTAACATTTCCCTTATCATGGTTATTCACAAACTTATTGCAATGCATAGCTTTGTGACCAAATTTTTTGCAAGAAAGACAATAGCCATGGAAAGTATTATGTAACCTGTTTTGATGCCTTGGATGATTGTTCTTCTTGTGATCAACTTGAATCCATCGCTCTTCTGTTTGAAAGTTGATCTTGCTTGAAGTTCCTATTTCTTGAATGGTGAGACTATCCTCCTTTTGCTTTCCAAAAGGAATATTCTGTTTGAGAACCAGCTGTTCCAACTTAACTCTAAGAGACACCACTTCTTCTTCAAGTTTCTCGCAATCAGCTTCCTTCCCTTTGAGAACCTCTGTTAGAACCTGTTCAACCTTCTTCCCTTCTTCAGCTAGAATCTTAAAGTCTGTGAGACTTTGAGATAGTTCTCGATCTTACTATCTCTTCTTCCCGACTTTGTTGCCTTAGAATAGAATTCTCTTCCCTAATTTTTTCAAGATTTCTTAAGGCCAAAAAGAATTCACCTTTTAGATCGAATTCAATCTCTTCATCACTTTCTGTATCTCGTATGTTCCTCTGTTGGATCCTTCTCCAAGTCGTTAGGCTCTTCCCGGAGAGACCTGCTCGATACCAATTGAAGAACATAGACTTATACCGAGAGGGGGGTGAACAAGATAAGACTTAACCATTTATCAATTTTTACTTTAGATAGCAAGTGGCATCATCATAGCATTAATCATCACAAAAAACATCACACAATGAAGACCCATTTTAACGTGGTTCACCCAAGGTGGGCTACGTCCACTCAAATATTTTCTCTAAAAGCTTTCTCAAAGTTCTTTGGGAATCCTTCCCAATTACAATGTTTATGAGCCTCAGCCCAAAGGAGAAACCTTCCCTCACCCCCAAAGGAGAATCCTTCCCCCTCACAAAGAGCCCCCCCGGGGACCTTCCCTCAACTCTAGAAATGATACTTCAGAAGATCACCTGCCTCTTATTCCGCTAGCACGTGGAACTCCTTTCCACAGAAGACCTCCTGTCCTCAATGCTCAGCCTCAAGAGACCTCCGTCCTCACTGATCACCTCCACAACAACTCATCAACCTGTACTAAACACAGTCGAGTTGGTCCAAGCACAAGTCTTCCTCACTCGTCAGATCCTGTCCCAAGCTCAACTCATAAAGCTTGAACAAATCAATCTCTGCTGCACACAAGCCTTCTCAAAGACTTGTCAAAACTGTCCTCAGGTTCTTCTCAAAGAACCACTTCAACTCTGTCCTCAAGTCCTCTGCTAGGACCTGTCCAAATCAGCTCACAAGTCCTCACTAGAACCTGTCCAAATCAGCTCACAAGTTCATCAAGAAAAACTTGCTTAGCATGAACCCACAAAGAGAATTGTTAGAGACCCAATGTGATTCATCAACCTCATAGAAGCATAAAGAGAATTGTTAGAGACTCAATATGTTCTATACTTAACTCCCAATCTCAATCTCAAATCTCATAGAAACATAAAGAGAATTGTTAGAGACTCAATATGTTCTATACTTAACTCCCAATCTCAATCTCAACTCAATCTCAATCTCAAAAGAATAAGATAGATGTAGTATGCTTTTCTCAAGAACATGAAACACAACCCAACAATTGCCAACCATGCAATATCTCATATAACAATGATACTCATGTTCTTTCCACAACCAATATCTTTTCTCAACCAATTAGGGCTTTAACAACAATGCTTATAGACAAGGTTTAACCAACATCATTCAACTCAACATTAACCTTGAAGCATTCAACCAATCACTACATGAAAAGGAAACTAGTAGACATCCTTTTCCCTCCAAAGGTATTTGAACAAAACAGCCACCAACATAAATCACCAATGCAAAGAATAACTTGCTCAAATCAATCTCAATGGAGTAAGCCCAAATCATGTATCAAGTAAAGCATTAACTTGATCAAAACAACCTCTATGGAAGCAACTCAACCATCAATCTCAAAACAGCCAACTAAGGGTTTCACCAACTCAATGCAAGTAGCAAGACTTACTAACATAAACCCTAGTGCAAAAATGCTTCCTCTTCCTCAACCAGAATTATGCATTCACCCAAAAAACTCATCAATGATTTTAATGCATAAACAATCTTCAATATCCAGAAAATGGGATTTACACCAACAAGAATACCTAGTAGACAACCTTTTCACTCCAAACTCAATTTCAAAAAATACACCATCAACAATATACATGGAAGAAGTTGCCCATACCTTTGTTTGAGGAAGAAGAGAATAGTTCTTCAACCTCTTACCAACACCACCCTCAACTTTGCCACCAAGTTAGGGTTAGATCATAAAAGTAACCACAAAAATATTTATTCCATAAAACACCTTATGACTCCAATCCTTAGAAGTCAACTACCAAAAAATATAAAGCATACAAACAATATATCCTTTTACACCTTATTTCTCCAAATTAATTAAACCATGCTCAAGGAATAATAGCTTCTAAGCAAATCTCACTCAACAATCAAGCCAAAAATCTCAACCACACACTATCAACCTTATATCTCCAAAGAAGCATTTAACCTTAAAAATAATTTTAAATAAATCTGCCCAACCACTTCTTCTTTAACAAAATGCAGATTTTATTTAAAAAAACCTTACCAAAAAAAATGCTTCCAAAAATCGCGGGTCAACAGTGCCTCCAAAAAAATCGGAGCGCAAAAACTCTTCTCACACTCCACGACGGGAGTCGAACGCTTGACCTCCCTTCAAGCGCCTTCATAGCAATGCCGTTGCCACTAGGCCAACGACGCTAGCTTGAAGGCTAGCAAGAGTCTCCTTCTCCTTAACCCTTTGGCGGCGGATAAACGTGGCAAAAAAATGATAGCCGTAGCTTTTACTTCCCAACCTTTGCGCAATTCAAATTTCTTTCACACATTTGCTTTGGACTATAGGTTATGGCTTATATAGCCAAACTTCCATGCTATGCACGACGTCGGCGGGAGGATAATTCAAACTTTTCGAATTAATATTATTTTGGCGCCTTCGAAACAACTTTAGGGTTTATGAAACCCTTTTGATTATTTAAAAAATAATCAAAGGTCTTTTAGACCTTAGACCTTAGGTGGAGAACCCATTAAATTATTAAAATAATTTAATCACTAAATCAAATAAATAATTAATTAAAAAACCTTAAAAGGTTTTATTAATTAAGTTATTTAATTAATAAGTGTCTCCAACCTTTGCATTAAGCTGAGAGTGGTTTTGAGAAAAACCCTTAATGCATCCACCTGGTTTTAATAAAAACCCTTAAACCTCGCCATGGTTTTGATAAAAACCTTTTCATCTCCCACATGGAATCTCTCCGAAATCTTCTAGAAAATATTCTTTGGAATCTTCAACCTTTGAAGCCAATAAATCCTCTTGACATTAATGCCAGTTCCTTTTGACATCAATGACAACTCATAGACAAGAAGCTAGGATCTCAAACCCAAAATTGCCAACATATGTTGTATCTTATGGACTATGGTGATACAAGACCGAAAAGCTTCATACTAGATAAAAAAAAATTAAACCTAGAATGGTCTCCCAATATACCCGAAGATGCGTGGGAGCTCGATTCCATGCACGAGTGCTATCTGAGGCCTGGATATTAGAGCCTGATTGCCCTTCAATTCACTAGATATTTTATGGGCTATCTATATTAGCCAATAACAACAGATACTTCATGATATTTTAAAACCCTCGGCACGGGGTTTCTAGCCTACTCAACTACAAAAAAAATAGATTGTATTTTTTTGGTTTTTGCAATTTTTTTTGACTTTTTGAATAAAGAAAAATAGAATAAAAAACACAGGAAAATTATATCTAACAAGCAAAAATGGTTGACCAATAATTGTCGCAGTCACAACAGATTTCGACCCTGGAAAGCACTCTAATACCACTTGTAAGAAACCTACTAATGAAAAAAATCTCACACACACAAAATACTAAAAGATAACTGAAATACATGCAATAACATAATAATACTATGTAGAAAGTAATTGTAGAATTGAAATAATCTCATAAATAATTCAAAATCATAGGCATCTTCAAGGGGGAAACCTCCTTCAATATTTTATTAACTTGCAAAACGATGTCTTCATACATGGCTTCATAGATTTTTAAATAAAGACTTCATGCAACCCTAACCCTAAGCTCAAGATTTGGCTTACATGCAAAATGCCACTTGAGCTAGAATATTCTACCAAATATCAATTACAATCTTGATAATGGTTACATAAAATGGCCCCACTTGGCTAGGAGCCTAACATGCCATGTACATTACAAAATATTGCAAAATAACATTATATATGGGATCCCTCACGTTGGAAGTGGGTCATTACATAATAATGAGAATTACAAAATAAAATTAGGATGGGATCCTAACATACCCACACAAGTAAGATCCATTAGATTCCTTTTAAGTAAAAGAATCTTAACACTCAAACTTTAATTGCATAAATTAATAATATTAAATTTTTACTTATAATAGTAAAAATTATATATATTTTTAATTAATGGTGAAAAAATAGGGTTTTGAAAGGTCCCAAAACCTTTTACATTAGAGGTAGGCAAAGAAATATAAGGCTAATTAACCACAAGCCAACCTCCAAGGCCAAAAGAAACATAAATTAAACTAAAACAACCATCCAAAAGCAAAGACCAACCCACCACTCAGTAGGGCATAAAGGAGAATTTTTATTCAACTTTCTTTTAGAGACACCAACTATCCTACTCTATTTTTGCATAAGACTAGAAGGGTAGTAAATACATCAAGATGCAGATAAAAAAACTCTAAACTCAGAGAGCAAGGATGAAGGCAAAACACCAAGCATATTCCTTGAGAATGGTAACCACCAGGGAGCAAAAGGGCCAACCCCCAAAAAAGACCCCCCAAAGAGAGGATCACTAGAACACAACTGAGATCTCATCCAAGTAGAAAGATAATAAAAAGGTCTACTAGATAGGTAGGCCCAATGCTTCCAAAGCAATAATTATCATTAACTATGAAGGAAAATTATCTTCCCAAATTTTGAACTAGCCACTATCCACCCCCAAATTGGCCATAACATCAACAACCTGGTTACCTTCCCTATAAATATGCTCAATTTTAACTTCTAGCATATCTTCTAGAATATTTGATGTGTCCTTAATAATATTTAGGATGAAACAATTATCAGTATTTCTAATCTATAGATCCCAAATAATGTTCAAGGAGTCACCTTGAACGAGAAGTCTTATGAAGCCCCTCTTAAAAACCTGGTGAAAACCTAAGAAAAGAGCCTTAGCTTTAGCTAGGTGGTTGGTTTGAATACCATAATATTCAACGTAAGCCCAAATGACCTCACCATTATCATTTCTGACAATACCCCCTCCACGATCTCTCCCGGGATTACCTTTGGAAACCCCATCAAAGTTTGAAATGACCCACCCTTTAGCTGGTTTATGTCATCTAGTAGCCAATATTTTTTGAATAGTGGTTACAGAAAAATTCTCTAGATTTAGATTCCAACTAACAACATCCTCTTTCTCCACAACTTCCTCCCTACCATTTCCAACATCAAAGATAGCCAGGTTATTCTCAATAGCAAGCTTTAATCCTTCTAAAGATAAAGGATTCATCCCTAGTAATATCCTTGAAAATTATTTTGTTCCTCTTCCACCAGATACCCCATAAAAAATGAGGAAGAATCCAGATCCCACACCCTAGTGAGGCTATGACTGATGAAGGGGGATTTCCACTGAGTAATTCCTTGAAAGTTTGAGGTAATATCCATTTGATGGAAAAAGAATCCAATAAAGCATTGAGCACCTTATTTAGGAAATAACAATGGATGAAAATATGATCCATAGATTCAACATCCTTAGAACACAAGAGACAAATATTGGGAAGATGGAATCCTTTCTTACATAAATTATCAACAATCAAAATTTTGTTTTGCAAACACAACCACAAAAAAATGCAATCTTGGTGATCAAATGAGGATACCAAAACCTTTCTACTAGAAAATATCCTCCCTTGGACAATGATTGGGCCTCATATGTAGTCTTGATAGAAAAAATACCTTTAGGAGAATGAGTCCATAGAAGGAAGTCCCTATCATTCTGTTGAGGAAGAAAGTATTGTTGCAGCAACATGTTCAAACTTGCCAAAATCTAAAGGATCTGAAGATCAATTGTATATAAAGTCAGATGCTTCCAAATCCTCTTGCCATTAGTGATGATTATGTAATCAATTACTTTTTCTCCATATTTTAGTGACAAAGGAGCCTTCAACTCATAAAACTCGAGACTAAGAAAGAGAGGTTCAGGAAGAATCCAAGTATCCTCCCAAAAGAACACATCCTTACCATTCTCAATCTACCACCTCATACCCTCTGTAACCAAACTTCTAACCCCCAATAAACCATTCCAGATCACAGAGCCCCTAGGAGGAGCAACACTTCTAAAAAAAGGAATGTGATTTTCTAGATACTTACCTCTCATAATATCTTTCCATAGATGGTCCTCCTCAACACATAATCTCTAGGCTATTTTTGCAATCAATGCCTTATTGAACAACAACAAATTTTTGATACCAAGACCACCTTCTTTCCTAGAAGAGCAAATCCTATCCCAAGAGACAAAGGACACCCTTTATTTATCCTCCACACCAACCCATAGAAATCTCCTAAAGATCTTGTCAATCCTCCTCCTAATATAAATTATATTAAAATATAATAATTTAAATAAATATATTTCATAAAATTATATTTTTTTTTATTAATTTCTATGACTAATGATTTTATTATAACAATAACAATTATTTTAAGTCATATACACAAGATCTTTCAAATTAAATTAAAACTATGACATCTAGATTAAAATATGGAACAAGAACACTTTTGCAAATATTTTTGAGAAGAAAGAAGTAAAAGATAAACCTTAAAAATTCCAAAAAGGTGATCATAATAATCCAAGCTCAAAGGAAATGGAGTTGCTTAGTGAATATCATAATATTTTGAGTAAGGAAGAGAAATTCTGGAGATTAAAATCAAGATAAACTTGGTTAAAAGGAGATAAAAATACAAATTTTTTCATAGGATGGCTATAGTATAGAGATCAACATCCAGAATTAGTAGAATTAAATCAATAGAAGGGGTTTGGATTGAAGATCAAAGTGAAATTAGAAAAGAGGTAAAGTCTTTCTATTAGAATATTCTAGGATAAGAGGAGATTGAAGTTCTTAGTGATAAACTTCTTCAAGATGTTCCTTCAGTGATAACGAATGAAGGCAATAGGAAACTAATGGAGCCTATTACTTTATAAGTTCTTTTAGCTCTTTTCTATTTTCCTTGAGTGATATAATGAAGGATTATTTATTGGTGGTAGTGGAATAATCTAGGGTAAAACAATACATACCTTATAAAATTAATGCAATATATCTTACCCTAATTCCAAAAAAGAAGGATGTTGAATTTTTTTATTCTTTTAGACCCATAAGCCTATGTAATATGGCATATAATATTATCTCCAAAATGATGGTGAATCAATTAAGGCCATTGTTAGACAAAATTATTTCAGAAAATCAAGGAGGATTTGTGAAAGGGAGACAAATTCTAGATGAGATCATAGTAGCTTATGAAGTTATAAATTCAATAGCTTCAAGAAAAGAGAAAGCAATGGTCTTAAAACTTGATATGAGTAAAGCCTATGATAGGGTTAAATGGGATTTTATTTTTGTAGTTTTAGATAAGTTTGGATTCGATAAGAAATAGGTTAGATGGAATAAAGCTTGTGTCTCTTTAGCTTCTTATTTAGTGTTGGTCAATGGGTTAGTAACAAAATATTTTAAAGCCAAGAGAGGCCTTAGACAAGGAGATCCTCTATCTCCTTATTTATTTATTATTATGGGAAAGGTTTTGAGTAGGAACTTAAATAAGGCTTACAAATATGGGCTTATAAGTGGACTTAAGGTTAGTAATAACATCGACAACATCACCCATCAATAGTTTGTAGATGATACAACCCTTTTTGGAAGGGCAAGGATAAATGAGGCCAGAGCTTTGAATACATTTTTAAAGGAATACGAAAGAGCATCAAGGTAAAAATTTAATAGGACAAAATCTAAAATTTACTTCCTTAGCACTCCAGCTAATATCAAAGAAAGAATTTACAGGTTACTTCAAATGGAGGAGGCAAATTTTCCAACTTATCTAGGGATGCCTTTATTTGAGGGGAGAATGAGGATAGAATTATGGAATCTAGTTATTAGTAAAGTTTAGAATAAAATTCCAACTTGGAAAGATAGATGGTTATCGTTAGAAAGAAGAGTGTAGTTAATTAAGTCAGTCTTATAGGCCATTCCTACATATTATTTGTCATTATATTCTATGCCAAAATTAGTTGAAAAAAAAGTAATCTATATTATGCGATCCTTTTTAGGTGGGTTCGAAAAGGAAATTTCCTTTGGTGAAATGGAGCAAGGTGTGTGATGATAAAACTAGCAAAGGTCTTGGTTTAAGAGATCTTACATATGTAAACTTAGCTCTTCGAGGAAACATAATATGGTGATTGTACAAAGAGAGTCAAAGACAATGGATAAGAATTATTTTAAGTATGTTGAGCCCAATGACCCAAGTTTAATATTTACTGCATTCTCTCTACCAAATGGTTTTGCTCTTTAGAATTATTTTAAAAAATCTATTGATCTAATGATTAAATGTTTAAGATGGGTGGTGGGAAATAGAGAAAAATATTCTATTTGGATGAATACTTTGTGTGATAAAAAACCACTCAATTTAGATCCAATTTTGAAACCTTGGATGAGATTGCTTCAAGAAAAATATGGTGATAGGGTTTCAAACATTTTGTACAAGGATCAGGAAGGAAGATACAAATGGAAAGAATATTTTTTTACAAGTATACAAGACATTGATTCTAGGAGGCAATTGAGTAGAAAGATAACAACTATGATTATTTCGAGGGAATCCAAGGATAAATTGATCTTGGAGTTGAATAGCTCAAGATAAGACACAACAAGAAGTGGATATAATGTACACCACCAAAAAAATAGTAATATCACTAGAATATGGAGAGATATTTGGGATAGCCCAAGCATTCCTAAAGTCAAAATGTTTATTTAGCTAGTAGGTCATAGAAGAATTTTATCTTAGGATAACCTTATGAAAAGGGGTTTTCATGGTCTCTCTCAATATGTTCTTTGTAAAAAGGAGAGTATAGACCATCTCTTGGAATATTGCTCAATAGTCTAGAAACTATGGCAATGGATTCTTAACATGTTTGGTAAATGCATGGTGATGAATAGTAGAATTGAAGATTGGTTAAAGCAATGGTAAAGCACTTATAAAAGCCTTATCTAGAAGTACAAAGCCTTGATAGATGGATTCAAGTCATTAAATGGAATTATGATGTTGTGTACAAGAGAAGCAAAAAGAAGGTAAAGAATATAAAGTGGAAACCACCAAATGTGGAGTGGGTTAAATTAAATTTTGATGGAGCATCTAAAGGAAATCCAATACCAGTAGGAGGAGGAACAATAAGAAATAATAGAGGAGATATTTTGTCTCATTACACTTTCAATAGTGGATTTAAGACAAATAATGAAGTCAAAGCTTTGGCGACTTTAGAAGGGTTAAAAATATGCAAACAAATAAAATGGAACATAGTATGGATGGAAGATGATTCTCTCATAGTAATAAATGCAATTTTGAGGAAAGCAAAGACTCCATGGAATATATAGGAGATAATTATGGAAATTCAAGATCTTGTTGAAGAGTTCAAAGAAATCAGATTTACACATACTTTAAGGGAAGTTACAAATGTGCAGATAGGCTAGCCAATAGAGGGGTTTTGATTGAGGATCATGAAGTTAAATTATCCTTTCTTTGGTTAGAGGAAGTAGTAAATTTAGCTAAAGTTGACAATAAAATATTGATTTCCTAAATCAAATAATGATTAAGATTTACTTTAATATTTTCCATTGGTAATATCTAATTTATTTAAATAAAAATAAAGATATAAAGTTAGTTTTTATTCGAAATAAAACAAATACATGTAAATATATTGATAAAGTTAATCACTAACATAAAATTAATATTATTAGAATAATAATGCTTATTTATAAGTTGTTGATAGAGTTAATAATTGAATTTTAGATGAGACATATGAAGGCATTCATTGTAAAGTAGTAGTTCTCAACATCCTTTTAGGTATTTTATTATTTGTTAATAGAGTGGTTTTATTTAATATTAAATTTCCAATGATATGAAGATCATGTCCAAAATTTCATCATGATATCAGAGGTAGACCTACCAATTGAATATAAATAATTGTTTGGGATATTAATCTAGAAGAGGCATCATAAGAATTTGTTGGAAGAAAAAGCTAAAGAATAATAAGAGAGGATAGAATGTTATACTCATCCCAATCTATTTGGAAATTAATGTAAATATAATAAGTTATAACACTTATTTAATAACCTAAAAATGCCAAAGGAGTTTAATAAGAACTATAAAAACTTTATAAAGTATGCTCACCTTTGATGCCTTCAAATGGTTAAAAACTCAAGTCTGATTTTTTTCTCTATTGTTAAGCTTTACATATATAAAAGGTCTACAAAAGACCAAAGATACAAATTTAGAGAGGGTTTTGCTAAAAATCATTTCATAAATATGCTCCAAAGGCTATAAAAACACATTGTATGGCCTATAAAGGGTTGTGGCAATGTTTGTTTTCATATGATGCTTGTAGGAAAAAAGCTTTATGAAAGTCATTATAAATTGTTCTCATTTAAATTTGATTCATTTAGTTGTCGTAAAGATAAGTGATAGTTAGACCCCTATTCTTATGCTTTGTTGATGAACAAGCTAAAGTTAAAATGTACAAAGAATATTCTCATTGTTCACATATTGATAATAATAAGGAATTACGATATAATGTAGTAAGAATAAAATATCCTATAGTCCTAAAACATGGAATCAAAACCTCTTCATCTACTTTCAACTATGATAGAAAATTACATACTTTTTATATTTAAAAAAGAAGAGATAATGGGTGAACTAGAATAAGTCCAATCTAATTTCACAGAAATACATAACCTTTATAAATACATATATGTGCCCAAAATAGGATAAAAATGGAAGCCCAATTTAGGGTGTCAAACAACAAAATATTCCATATTATTGAAAGAAAAACACTAAATATGACTCTAAGAAATGGTTTACTAAATATTAACAAGGAAATATCTATTTTTTTTGCAATTGAAAAAGGAAATCCCTATTTATATAGATGAATATTCATCATTAAATCCCTACATATGCATATGAATACTTAAATTAGAATTCTAAAAATTGTGTATTAAACTAAAAAGGAAATCTTATCTATGTGAATGAATCCTTATTGTTCCTCCCACCAGTAGTGGATTTGAACTCTAAGGCTTTTAGAAGGTGATACAACTACTTAGATAGTTGTTGAAGAGATGTCCAACAAGTCTAATTGTTGGAATATATTATATTATTTGGTACATGATAATGTACCATCTTGGGTACATCTCTAGATTAGGAGAGTGTCTTAGAATAGGGTTTGAATATTTACTTTATGCAATGTAATAAATACACAAGTACTATTAGAATGTGCAATGATGTAAATGTGCATGTTGTCCATGTATACATGAGTCTATAGAATAGAAATATAGTGAGTCATAGGAAGTTGGAAGGCCAAGAGTCATATTCAATTATATATTGGCCTTTGTAGTAAATATGAAGAGAGAGAGAGAGAGAGTGCAAGAGCACATTAGAGTAGAGTAGTGCTCAAGTTAGATACAATGTAGAGCATGTATGAAGAATGGAGCACTTGAGATCTCCACATTTTGTATGAAGATTCCATTTTCATGAGTTTTCATTAATGGCAGTTTTATGAGTTATTACAAAAGTTTCTCATGATATTTACATGCTTAGTTTCTTATGATATTTACATGCCATTATCATATATTTAATATTACATGCTCATTTTATACCTTATGGTTGCATTTCCTTAAATATATAGCATCAAAAGCTAACAATGGTATCAGAGCACAAGGTAGATTGATAGGAAATAGGGAGAGCCATAAGAATATTGAGAGGAGATAGGGAGATTTCATTTTTAAAATTTTTAAAATTGTTATTTGGCTAGAGTCTTTCCACAAGGTTGTAGGAAAACTCGTGAAGACTAGGACTCAACATAGATCTCTTTCCACTAGATTGAAGGATAGCTAGTGATGTTTATTGATTTATAGAGATCTAGATATTTGCATGGATTTTCTTTCTACTATCTAAGTTTTCTATTGCAGAAAATTAATTCTCAAAAGTTGAGAAGCTTCCTATAACAGATAGAGAAGAATTTCATCGTTGATTGCCTAGAAGTCTACGTGCTTTCCTTGTGCAAGAATTAGTTCTTTGTTGTGGAAAAAATAGACATTGAATATTGAGGAGACTCAAGAAAGATATCTCCATAGAAGATTCAATATTGAGGAGAGTCAAGAAAGATATCTCCATAGAATATTGAAGACTCTAGATTGAAGAAAGAAGAAAGCAACTTTATTGAATATTGAGAAGGAGAAGACCCAAGGTAGAGGTCCCATTAAAGAAATTTCAGATTTGGAAGTTACAAGATTGAATATTGAAGATAGAAGAGGACTAAGAAAATTCCTATTGAATATTTGAGAAGCTACAGAGTTTGAAGACCCAAGAGAAGAGGTCTCAAGAAAATTTGAAAGGAGAAAGAAGAAGAAAACTAGAGAAGCCCTATTGAAGAAATTGAAGAAGTGGCTATTGGAGAATATTTTAAGAAATCTCAAGGGAGAATATTGCAAGGAGTAGATCCTGAAAAGAAGAATTTGGGACAATTATCACCATCCAATAATAATCCCAAAAAGGAAGAAGGATTTGGAAAGAAGTTTACCAAATTTTAGAAAGGATTCATGAAGATCTCAAGATATTCAAATTCTTGAGAAATAGGCCAAGTTTGAAGTTAGAATTCAATAAGAGTTATAGGAGGAGAAATAAGGTAGAAGAGGCCATCAATTTGAGAAATTTGAAGTCTGTCATTAAAGGCTTTAAGGTTGATTTACAAAGGAGAAGATTTGGGTAGATTTTGAAGTGCCATTGAACAACAAATTGAAGGAGGATTTGGCAGCAAAAGAAGGAAACAATTTGGAGGACTTGATTGCTATTTTTGAACAACAAGATAAAGGTAAAGAAATCAGTTCTTGAAGCATCAATTTGAAGAAGTTTTGAGCTACAAATTTGAGGAGCATTAAGAGAAGATATTATAGCTGCATTTTGGAGAATTTTAGGGTAGTTTATATAGGAGTTTGTGAGTTGATTTGGATAGCAAGAATAGCTGCAAGATTAATAAGTTTAGGGTAGCAAAGCAAGAAGAATTGGATCTGCAATTTTTACAAATTCGGGGTAGAAAATAGGTGAACCAAATCACCAAGAAATATAGCTACAAAAGGAGACAAAAAGGTATGCAATATTGGTGCTATAAAATTTTATTATTTGAATGTTCCCATTAACATTTTATTAAGTCCTTAAAAGCACCACATTCAAGTTTTTAAAGTAGCAAAAGGAAAGGTCTCAAGTTTATATCTTCAAAGTTGGAGAAGATAGCACTCCCAAGGGTTTAAAAACCTACAAAAAGAAAGGAGAAGTTAGAAATAATATAAGGAAATAAAAAGATCAAATTCTTAATATCTCTTGGAGGTCAATAAGTCAATAGTTTATAGTAAAAATAGAAGTATTATTCTATTTTAAAAGGCATATATTTTGGCACATAGTAGAAGCTTGGAGTCACTAAAGAAAAAACCACCAAGCATAGAGATGAGGAGGAGTAATTATGGAAGTGTAGCCAACAAGGAGAAGCTACCGTGGAAGAAAAACCACCATTACCATGTCTTGGAAAAGAGAAGAGGTGCCACCATATTGGATAAGAAAGCCATTATTTCAAGAAAGCTAGTGTAATAGTTTAAGAAGGATTGAAAGTAAAAGGGGCAAGCAATAGCTAGTGTCTCTCTAGAGCTACGTACAATAATTGGAAATACATTACAACAAATAAACACATAGCTCTATTGAAGTTAAGAACCCATAAATAGTGCCATTTATGTAGCAAAGTGCCAAGCAAGACAACTACCAAACAAAGAGGTAAGAGCACCACCAGTAGAAAGAAATCAACTGAAGTCAAGTTGAGAAACCACCAAAGAAGTGGAAGAACCACTAGGTCAACGTAGATGAGCTACCACCATAATTAAAGAAGGTTATCTAGAGTGCCACCACCATTCAGCCAAAAACATAGTTGAGGAAGAGATTCACCATCAAAGGAGCTTTGGTGAAGTTAAGCGAATACCATTAGGGTTGCACAAACTCAATACAAGGCCATTGAAAGGAGGACAACAAAGATCCAATCATCATTTGATATAACACTTGCTACATAATGTAAAAACAAGGTAAGACACTTGAGTTGTGACCAACATAATGTATGCCTATTGAAATAGAAGAAATAGTGATAGAATTGGTTGAAGATTACTCATTAATAAGCGTTACATTGGAAGGAAAAGCATTGAAGAATCAAGAAATCATATGGTACATAAGGTGAAGAGATAAGGGTGTTATTTTCCATTTGGAATATTAGACACAAAGCACCAACCACCGTGAGGAGAGTTAAATCATTGTATGAGCACCAAGGAAGCAAAACCATCATTGCAAAGGGAACAAAAATGTCAAGCGCAATGATAACTCGAATGTTACCAAGGAGGTAGGAAGTTGTAATGTTCATTGATAAGTGCAATAGATGTAAAAGACACTTGTCACCTAGGATACAAAGCATCAATAACCAAGGAGTATTCAGGCACCCTAGAAGAAGTATCAACTTGAATACCAAGTGTCCCGATGGAAGAGAAGTACCAATCATCATGTAGAGTAATGTCTTCTATATGTAATAAAGACATAGAACATAGTGAGCACAAAAAACATAGTGAAGTGGAGAGAGTAAAGTGTGAAAGAATAGTGTATATGTGCTATGATGAAGGGAAGAGAAATATGCAATTCAAAGAGTCAAAGCCTTGGAGTTTGAGTGTCAGAGTGCATTGGATGCATTACAGTAGAAGAAGATCATATTCTAAGCATAGGTTGTAGTATAAAGTAAGATAAATATTTGGAGCACCATATTAAAGGAGGTAAGAAATATTTAGTCTAATAAAAAACCTTTGCAAAAGATTAAGGAGATACAAGGCATAGTATTGAAGTCAAGTTAATTAACTCATTATACTCAAGTTTTTTAATAAAAGGAGAAATAAAGTATAGATTTTCAACCTTAGAAGTATTATTGAATGCCTTAGAAGTTTTTTGAAGAAAAATATTTTTTAAAGGTTTTGGAATTACCTCATTTAAATTACATAAACAAATTGCAAATGGATAAACTTGGAGGTATAAGGATTACTACACAAAACTTGAAATATTAAATTTGAAAATACTTTTGTTTTCTAAATTTCAAACTAGGGAGTTATAAGGAATTCAACACCAATTTAAATTATTAAAATTTAGAAATTGTATTATTGAAAATTGAAAGAAGCATAACATAGAGTTGCTAGAAAGTTGGAAAACTACATTGGAATTAGTCTCTTGCTCAAATTAACGAGACATAAGGAATCCAACTTAAAGGTCTTGAAAATAGAGAACCTCATCAAAATTGAAATTGCATCAAAATATCTTTAGCTTTCTATTCACAAATAGGGAGAAATAAGGTGAAGAATAAAAGTTGAACATTATGGAGTAAAAAGGGTTTCAACTCAAAGGTAATCTAGAAAGCTAAGCATTTTATCAAGACCATATTATAGTCAAAATATTTGGGAGATACAAGGTATTCTACAAAACTCAAGAATTGAAAAGATATTATCAAACTTGATCACATACTCTAAACTAGGAAGATGAAAGGAATTGATGACAACTATATTAATGGAGATATTGAGAATAAAATCAAAAACCATACTCAAAAGGTAGAAAAGAATATTGATCAGAAAGACATCCTACAAATCTATGAAATAAGTAAAGGTAAAGTAGCTTTAGTTGTACACAAATGGTTTTACCATTTTATTAAGGAAATGGATGAACTTGACATTCCAAATACAAGTAACAAAGGAGTAGGAATATATTCACGATGTACTTATTGTGACAAGACTGGTAATGAGAAAGCAAACTATTGGACTTTCCATCCAAAATATTGTGGAGGAAAATCTTACTCATATTTTTTCTGTTACTATAAATATAAGTACTATAGAATATTTGAAGAGATATTGATATTCATATTAGATTATCTTTTTCAATTTCTAATTTTTGAAGCATCTACTAATAATGAGTTCAAGTTTGAATTTTTTGAAGAACAAGAAGAAAGATCATCCAACCAACAAAAGGAAAGAAAATGGATCAATTTTGATCCACTTAGGACTTGCAAGATAGTGAGATCTCTTGTTCATAAAAAATACTTGAATAAATTAAAAAATGAAGATCTCATCAACCACTTTGAAATACAAAGAAACTATGGAATGAAAAAGACAAGAAAAGACAACATGATCTCCAAGAATAAAATGAAGATATAACTAGTAGAAGAATAGGAACCAGATCAAGTTGAAGAACATCTGAAATATGAAGATCCATATTGAAGACTAAAGTCTTCAATAACCAAATAATGTAATACAGGGGGTGTTGGAATATATTACATTATTTGGTACATGCTAATGTGCCATCTTGGATACATCTCTATATTAGGAGAGTGTCTTAGAATAGGGTTTGAGTATTTACTTTATGCAATGTAATAAATACACAAGTATTATTAGAATGTGCAATGATGTAAATGTGCATCTAGTCCATGTGTACATGAGTCTATAGAATAGGAATATAGTGAGTCATAGGAAGTTGGAAGGCCAAGAGTTATATTTCATTATATATTGACCTTTTTAGTAAATATGAAGAGAGAGAGAGAGTGCAAGAGCACATTAGAGTAGAGTAGTGCTCAAGTTAGATACAATGTAGAGCATGTATGAAGAATGGAGCACTTGAGATCTCCACATTTTGTATGAAGATCCCATTTTTGTGAGCTTTCATTAATGGTAGTTTTATGAGTTATTACATAATTTTATCATGATATTTACATGCTTAGTATATTGCCATTATCATATATTTAATATTGCATGCTCATTTTATGCCTTGTGGTTGCATTTCCTTAAATATATAGCATCAAAATATAACACTAATGTGGTAGTTGATCCTATTTGGAAATAAGGTAAGAAGTTATTATTCTCTGACAAGTCTAGCAGGTGTTCATATCAAAGGCATAATCAATAGATAGTTGAAGTTGAATATCAAGAATAATATTGATAGAATGATTGTGTGGTTATTTGGACTATAATATTGACTCATGATAAGGTTTGAGAAGATAACTATTGACAATATAATGAATGGAGAAGTGTGGTGGAAGATTAAGTCAAAAGGTATTCTTGGAAACCTATTGAAGGATCACATATGGTCCATATTGAAGAGGCTTAACCATGTTGTAGGACTTATCTTTGAAGCACTGCAAGTCCAAGTAAAGTCAAACCTTATCACGAACCTAAAATAATGAGAAAGGCAACAATGGTCTATAAGTTACTTTTGATAATATTGAGTCTTTTAAAGGATGGAAATCACCTTAGGTTAAAGAGTCTTTAAATATTGGATGAATGTGTGTGCCTTACCTTGATATTTTTGAAGATGGGATGCATGAGAAGAAGGCAATATTAAGGGTAACTCATGTGGAGCCAAAATCTAAAAACCAAGATAGACCTCAAAGGATAAATAAATAATAGAATAATAGACTACTCAATTGTAGGCATGCTCAATATGGGCTAGGCTTAGGTCCCACTTGGTAAGAGTAGTGTGATGGTGTATATTCTAAGACTACATAAAATTGCAATTGATAACCTTTGGATAACCATCAAACAATGGAGGAAAGGCAATGGAAAAATTGGGACTCCCAAAAAATTCCACAAGGAATTCCAAAAGTGATCAACAAACTTGTAAATTATGATTTGACACAATGCTAGTGGGAAGAGTAGAGGATCACCAAACTAGGTCAAAGAATAATTGGGGCAAGTCACTCACAAAACTTGTTTTGTAGCACAAGATAGACTTTGTCATTTTGATGAAGTGATCAACAACCACAAAGACACAATATTGGCATTGAATTTCAATGGAAAAGCACTAACCAAGTCCATGGAAATACTTTCCCAAGGATATTTGAAAATAGGTAATAGAAAAATCAAACCTAGTTTTTTAGTAGTTGGTTTGGAGTAGCAATAGACTGCATATTGCCTCAAGAAGTGAAGAGCAACATGTTACATTTGTGACTAATAAAAGAAACATTATAAATGATGAAATATATTTTTCTTGCCAAAATGACTACTATAGATAGTAGAATGTACCTCCATGAGAAGAGGTACACAATGATCATGAGGTACACACAACTTATCAAACTTGTGTAACATCCTTTCCTTAATCTAAAAATATTGAAAAGGTGTAAATTTTAAAGAAGATCCATGGATGTTGAAGAATTTGATATATCTAAGCCAAAATCAAGTTCATTAGGATATTGACTAGCCCATGTTTGAAATCCCAAGTGTGAAATCTCAATAATTTTCAATGCAAGAGTAGACGAAGGATAACTCAATCATAACAATGTTGGTTTTTTCCTTTTACTACGTGAAATTAGTGTAAATAAGAGGCCCACTTCACATGTCAATATTCTTCACTTTTATTTTAGTATTGAAGAAAATATAGAGTCAAATGATCAACATGGATAATTGTCTCTTTGGAAAGCAAAGTAGTGTCTCCAGTGTTTAATTACTTGCACTAAAGCATATACTTCTTTATCATAAGTAGAGTGGTAATTCTATTTTTCTATAAAGGGATTATTAGAATGATATGCAATTAAATGACCATTATATTTAAGAATTAGATTGAGTACAAATAGTGAAGCATATATCTTAGTCTCTAAAGACTAAGAGAGATTAAGCAATACAAGGATAGGTGTTGAACAAAGTTCTTATTTCAAGGTGTTGAAAGCTTGAGAATGAGTTACAATCCACCAGAAAGAAACATTGAACTTTTTCAACTAACATAATGGGGAAATAAAGTGGAATTAACTCAATCAGTTAAATTCCTTAACTTTCAAGGAGGAGACAAAGTTAGATTCCTACCAAGTGATACATGCACTATGCTCAAGTTGTTGTTATACCACTATGTGGTGATGATATAATACATGTGAGGCCTATTTCAATCCCATTTAACCAACTTACAAAACTAATGTAAAGGGGAATCTATATTGGAGTGAATTAAATATGAAATCATAATAGGAGCTTACAAAGCCAATAAAACTATAAATCAATGACACTAGGAGTTAGCTACTTGATAAGAATATCCACTTTGGATGGATCCACTTGAAATCCATAGTATCAATAATGAATCCAAGATAGGAGATGAATGTCTAAGAAAAAAATACTTGGGATGGTTGGAATATAGTTCATTCCTCTAAAGTATGAACTCGATCTAAGTGCTTAAAATGTTGCTTCCAATATTTAGAAAAAGCAAGAATATCCTCTAAATATATTATCAAATACTGATCGAGACATTATTTGAAGATATAATTCATCAATATCATGAATGTGGTAGGTGCATTTTTTAATCCCAAAAGGCATTATGTAAGCTACTCAGAAAGATCCATTTTAGTTATAAAAAATATCCCCCATGAGTCTTTAGCATGAAATTTTACCTAATGATATCCACTCTTGAGATCAACCTTGAAAAATCACATACCTCTAAGCTTCTTAAGCATCTCATAAATATAGGGAAGTGGATATATGTTCTTGTTGGAGACTTTGTTCAATGCAAAAAAAAATACAAAGGACATGCATCATCTTTCTTCAAGATCAACAAGATCTATGAGGCTAAAGGATAAGTACTTGGCTTTATGAAAGCCTTCATCCAAAAAATATGTGATTTGCAATTTGATTTCTCCAACTAAGGTACCAAATTGTGATACAATATAGAATTTGGAAGAGGAACACTTGGAATAAGATGAATTCTATGATTGATTTCATGATTTGGAGGGAGTGTTCCATGTGTCTCAAACACAAAAGAGTTAGACTACAAAAGATCATTCAAATATCCATGTGGTGTGGAAAATATGGAATTTAATGGTAATAACAATAATTATGGTTATATGAAAATGGATGCTAGGGAAGCTAAATTATTCACAACTTTATATGCTTCTCGATATGTGAGCTTCAAATGTATGTTATGAAAAGTGGGATTTGTACTACAAATCAAGTATTTTTTTCTATTTTTGTATAATATGTATGCATTTTGATATACATCATAGTGAGCATTCCTATTGTATTGATAGGGTTTTCCTAGCAAGAGACCATACATTGATATTTTTCAAATTACAAGTAATATTACCTATAAATTTGGGATAAAAAAATGACACAATGCAAATATGTGTGATGTGAGTGGATGGATCATTATCCTTCAATCTAAGTGAATATGGATGAGGAAGTGGCTTCAATAGTAGATTCAACTTGTGACTATGTATCTTGCTATTAGAATAGTTTGTGAGCCAACATAGAGTATATAATCAATAGAAGAATCCTAAGTGAGATGGGTGCAAGTGATAAATAAATAGTCATGATCCTTTGGATCATGATGATGGTGCATTAAGATCATGTTGTGAGTTGACCATGCAATTCATCATAAGTTTTATCATCATTATATGTTTTTATGGGAGTGTCATGTGCATCCATAGTGAAAGATCATATATGAAAGGTTTTCTTTTTAAGTTAAAACACTCTCTTATCATATCCCTTTTTCTTATAATACCTTTTAGTCACCCAATTTTGACACACTTCACCAACCCTCAAGTCCACTAAAATTCATCAATTAAACCTACTTCAAAAGCCTTTAATCAATCAAATTAAACCAACCTTCTTCATACCCAAAATTGGAATAGTAAATGCCCTAAAAAGTAATGTCATATTTGGGACATCATTTCTCATAGAAAATCTCCATAAAACTTCATTAAATAATTCCATAAAAACAAGCTTGAAAATATATTTCCAATGAGTATAAATATGCCTATACTGATACAATTATCAATGCCTTAAATTGCAAGAAAATAACACCTAGCTAGGACAAAAGCAATAGTACCAGATATGAGCAAAAGCATCAGGGTAGGGCTTTTGCTAAAAGGTGGTGCTTTTGCACCTTTGACTATTTTTTAATTTTGACTATAAAACTATAATGCTTTTGCTACCTCAATGCTTTTGTTGGCACAATTAGAATCTCTACAAGCATGAGCCTCAAGCATGTTGATTCCTTCCTCCACTCCTAAGCTTGATCACCCTCACCTCAGGCCTATGAGATATAAATTCCTCTTTACCCAATGACATATTTGACTTTTCCTTCCCTTCAAGGGATCCCTCTCCTAAAATATTTAAATAGGTCCCATGGCATGATCATTCAACAAGCATCTCAATTTGTCCAAAATCTGCCAAATTCTCTCCAAATCTCTCTCTCTTCCTCATCATCTTGCATTATGAATATCTTCAATAGTAATTGGGTTCAAGTGAAGCAACACATAAGGAAATATGGAAAGGCTAAATCCTCTTATTACTACTATCAAGGAGGATTCTTGGCTAAGAGGAGGAAACTCTATTGGGATTTGGTTGTAATCTTGTGTTCCTAGTTTACTCTTCTCTTCATTTTGCTTTCTATTTCATGTATTTTTTTATTGCTTTTCTAATTACTTCTTTGTTGTAATCTACAACTACTAACACTTGTTTATGGTATTTTATTGCTTATAGAATTTCATTTTATGTATCTCTAATCTCTTTTGTAGTTATCAATCTTGGTTTATGCTTACTTTATCTTGTCTTATAGATATTTACAACCACTACATGCTTATTTTCATTATATTACAATCACACTAGCATTTCTAATCATTCAAATCTCCTTTGTCTAGTGATTTTATAGCTCTTTATTACTAATTTGTAGCATCTATTCTTGTTTTGTAACTCTTATTGCATAGTCACAGCTTATTTGTAGTCTCTAACCATTATTTCTTGATCTCTTTAGGTTTAGCTTGTAGTATCTAACCCTTTGTTTGAGGTCTTAGTTGCATGAGTATCAAGATATTTATCTTCTACTTTGTCATATACTACTTGGAACCATATTCATACTTTCTATATCTCATTTAATATTACTTTCATAGCTATTACTCACTCATTTATATTCAATATGTACTACCTAACCTTGTTTTATGATCTCTTAGGCTTTATTTACAAGATTTTATCGATATTGCCTTTTGTTCATAACATTTTGTAGATTTTTTGACTTCCTAGGCATGATTTGTAAAGCTTAGATACTAATTGGCATAATTTTGTAACTATTTGGAATTTATACACCTTAAATTAGGCTTTAATAATCCTCTTATATCCCTTCTCAATTTATAGGACCAAATTGGCATCAACTTGGGATTTTAGAATCTTTATTTCTCAATTATAGGAACAAAAGTGCTGATCTTTCTAGAAACTTAACACTTTTTCCTATATATTTTGCACAATAAAAAATTCTCAAGGTTTGCAAAAGTGCCAAGGCAACACTTTTAAGCAATTTTAGCGCTTTTGCATGTATTCATTTTCCTTCCAATTTCTAGGTATTTTCCAAATTTTTCTTAGAAGAATGGTGTCTAATCAATTTAACTAGATAGTTTACCACTTCCCTACAATTAGACAGACCCCCTAAACCTAACTATAGTTTCCATTTTTCAAAATTTTACAAGCTCTAGAAAAAGCTCTAGGTTTCAACAAAAATACTAGGGTAATGCTTCTAAAGAGTTTCAGTGCTTTTGCACAACCATTTGAAAGCAAGTTTTCCAATTTTGGGACCTTTTTGTTTGCCTTATGTAGTTTACATTTCTATCATTTTTTCTCTATATGACTATTTTTATTATAAAATCCACCTAAATTTCATTATTAAGGAACATTATGATTTGGATTAAAATCATTCTTTCAAAACCTCCTTAGGCAAGGAATCAAAATAGCATTTAGTTGCACTTAGTCTAGACTTGTTTGTTGCACCAATTCTTGTTTTCAATTTAAATAATGGACTTATTTACTCTCTCTTAATTATTGAGATCTAAAAACGCATATAGTCTAGGATTTTTTTTGCTTGCATACTTGTATTCTTGGATCATTTATCTTTTATTTTAGTTCATAGTGGTCTTGTTTAGTTTATAAAACATAGCCTTAGATGATATTATAAAGAGACACATAAAATATTTTCTTGAACATATACATATAAATATACATGTGAGGTAGACCAACCCATGTGAAATGTTTTAGGTCCCCTTTGGAAAGGGACTCAAGGTCTCAACCCATACAACCCATTGTCTACATTTTGGTGAACGTGATGTGAAACACACATTTCCCCTAATGAAAGATAAAATTAATTTAAAATTAAGCAAGACCATTTAAATTTATTTATTTAGTTTAGATCACATTAATCAAGATTAAGAATTTGTTCCCTTTATCCATTTGAAAGTATCAATACTAAATCATGTATCTAGGTGTGGTTAATCCTCGTATTGGACCTCATTCATGTACCTCAAGGTTTACCCCATGTATAGCTACTTATATTGGGATAACCAAGCCTCTTCCACATACCAATGGGTATATCAGGAGGGTAGGTATATCAAATATATTTAGGTATATCAGGTGTTCCTCTTAAGGTATATCAACCAATTTTTTATATTTGTAGCAATTACTACCTATATTAATCAGGATTTAATTAATTAATCAAACCCCTTTCCTCTCAATATTTTGACCTATGGCTAAACATTGATATAACACCCATAATAGAGGATTACCTTCAACTCCTTATCCTCCTTTTGCACATGCTTAAGAAGAAGAAAATCCATGGTCAAACTGTAATTATGAGGAGGAAGAACATGTTATAGAGAAAACAACATTCAATTTTATATATCACCTAAGAGATTATGTAAGATGAAATAAAAATATCTTTCTTAGATGTCCTTAGGGAAGACATTAACAATTAAAGTAAGTAACAATCATATTTTAATCAAAATCAACCACCCAATTTGAATCCCCTACCATCACATGAAAATAATAATCAATTAATTAATCAAAAGAATATAAATATCACCCAATTGAATAAAAATACTAATCAATTAGGTACCTTGGGTCTTAACCCATATTCTGAGTATGATAACCATAATCTCGCATGGATGTTGTACTCCCTAACATGCCTACTTCTACTCCTTCTAGTGTACCCATTTATTTTCAACACCACATTCCTCTCACCTTAAACCTCTTTTGTTTTAATCCCTTCTTATCAAGTGAGTTAAGGATTAGCTATATATCAACACCTTTAGTATCAAGTCATATGACATCGATGGTATATTTTCCCCAAGTATCTCAAACTTACCCATATGTTAATCATCAACAATCATTAATCTTATGATATGTATCTTCAAATCCCTAGTCTCTTGAATTATAAAGCATAAATGGAAAATTATAAGACCTTGAAATATGGGACTCCAATTTGGAGTTATAATGACAAACAACCTCTCTCCAAGGAGCCTTGATAGGACAAAAGTACTCCTATGATAAATTCTATAACCAACCATTGGACCCTATGGTAACCAGTTGCCCTTTTTGGCCTATTTTGAAACCCCAAAATTTTCAAATGTAAGATGGTAAGCAAGACCTAGTTAATCAACTTAGGCTCTTTCAAATTGCTTGTAATGGAATCACCCATGATGAAATGCTACTCCTTAGATTCTTTCCTAAAAGGCTTAGTGGTTTAGACTTAGAAAGATATTTCTAAATACCTCACCATTTGATTAAAATATTTAGAGAACTTATGGAAGCCTTTGTCTAATAATTTTCAATATATATTAAAGAAAATATTACCATAGATGACCTTTATCAACTAAAACAAGCAAAGAATAAAAATATTGCCAATTTATAGGCAAATGGTGAATCCTTATTGGAAGACTATAATATACTCCTCCACCAAAGGAATTCTTTCCTATATTTATACATAACCTACATGAGTAGTTGTCCTATCCTTTAGAAACTAGTATTATTTCTTCCTTTGAAGAGGTAGTTGATGTGGCTAAGTAGGTAGAAGCCACCCTCTTCATAAGGAGGCAACTAAAGACCAAAATAGAGGAGGATAAATCCTCCCCCAATTAAAAGGAACAATGTAAAGGCAAACATGTAAATACTATGACAACCCTCCAAAAACTTGTCTCAAAAAACAAAAAAAAAAACTAAGTGAAACTTAATTAAACTAGATCAACCTCTTGTCATCATCTTAAAGCAACTTCTTCAACACAATATGATTGAACTTCCACCCATAAAACTTGTAGATCCTAAAAAAGGAGACATATCCTTCATTTCACCCTAATGATTATTGTGCTTTCCACCATGTTTGCAACCATTCAACTAATAGATATAAAACACTTCAAAAACTTATCCATAATTTTATAGATAAAGGTCAACTTACCTTCAATAGAAGTTTTGATTCCTAACAAATGGTAAACCACTATGTCTTCTTTTTTGACATTATCCATAAAGCAATATTAAAATATATCATTTTTTAATCCATCCTTACTAACTTCTAAGTAAATCTAGGAAGCATTAAGACTCTTAACCTTGAACATCTAGGTTGATCATTATGATATGATAAATATGTGGGATAAAATTCTATCCCTAATAATAGTATGTTGCTTTTTGTTGGATTTTTAAGCCTTTATACTACCACAAAATATCACAAGTTATCTAAAAATATCACACAACTCCCCAAATATGAAATAGCCACAATAAAGGTCAAATAATAATATAATGAGTAGAATAATATGAGAAAATTAATATGTATATCAAGGCTTATAATAAATCAAATAACATTCATTTATATATTGAAATATGAATGTAAATAGCCTGAATCATTCTTGTACTATGCATGTAGAACAACTCACAATATTAATTGCTCAAAAAATGTATATAAGCTTTATTGCTCCTCTTTCTATTACAACTATGAATATCGATGCTTGATTCTTGACTTACTTCATTTTTCCATACTTGATTATGGAGCATTGTCTCCATAATATAGCAATAGTGATGTGACTCTTCAAGTACTTGACTATTGCTTTCCTAAGACTCTTGGCTTCTCATCTTGCCACTTGTATACATGATGAACACTTGATTATACAACACTTGGAAGACTCTTGGACTCCTAATCTAGGATACTTGTGCACATCATCACATTACATATTTGCACTCTTAAATACAAGACACTTGTGAATTTCCTGCACATTCACACTTACATAAAAGGGAAAATATAAATCAGACTCTAAACTATAGACTCAACCCTAATATTTTATTTATAAATGTACCATGAAGGTACCATGGGGGTACATTAGCATGTACAAATAATGTAATATTCTCCAACACTTTTGGTGTCATATCTGCCTAACCATGGTAGTGAAGGAAATTTCTTTATTTTTAGGGTTCTATGGTAGATACCATTCCTATAAATAGATTGGGTTGGGATAGAACAACTGAGAAACATTTATCTCTCACATGTTCCACTAATATGAGAACTCTTTTTGAGGATAAAGAGATGCATTTGCATCAATTGGTTGCTCATGTTCCTAATTCCATGCTTCCCTAAATTCATGGTTGCTTGAGTCTCATATATGTTTGAACACACATGCTTGATTACATGGTTGCCTAGGTCTACTTGTTTCATACCATAGATTTAGGAGATTTATGATGAGGCTATGATGATCCTAGCTAGAAAAAAGAATCATATGCACTTAATTTGCATTGGGTATGTAATGCTAGCGGATCTCCTAGTTCTCCATATTTACAATTTAAATTAAGGGTTCCTAGTCCCCTATATCTACAATTCATGTAGTCCATCTATCCATCATAAATTTTCAATCTAAACCAATTTATCTACATTCCTATGCAATCCAAGTTGATCTATCTTTGCTAATCCAAATATGTACTTTCAATCTAAATCATCCTTATCCTCTATTTTTCAAGATCATGTATAGATCATTACAAAGTCCATAGGGTTGGTGATAAATCTCATCACTTCATCAAGATCTACATACTATTTTTATAGCCTATGTGGATGATAGTCCCATCACATTCACTTTTCTTATGCTCTATCTTGGGTTACATTATTTGCCATCTTGATGATTCACAAAAAAAAATATGCTTAATTGGAAGACATCAAAAACTCACTCATCACATGATGGTGCTTAAATATATCTAGACCTTAGTATTAGGACTTTTAATAGGTTGATCGATTATACATTTCATTTCAAAATTCTTTGTATATATTTTATATCATAACAAAGCTACCAAAAGTCCCTCTTGGATAATCGATATGAAAGTTCTCTTCAAGGCAATCAACTAACACATCATGAAATACTCCTTAAGTACCTCACTTGAGGATGGGCACTTATCACTATTTGAAATTGTATATATGCTATCACAAGACATCCTGCCACCCCATGTTTGGGGGAAATCAACTCATAAGACATAATTCCTCTTGGCTAGGGGTATCAACTTTGAAAGTGATTATTAAAAATAGTCAAAATATCCAATCATGTACCTTTAAGTAGTGTTGGATTTTAATCCAAACTATCTTAGGATCCAATATAATTAAGCTAAAAAATATTAGGTCTTAATATTAATAATAAGAGTAGAATTAAATATGAGCAATCAAATATATAAACTAGCTAATATAAATATAATACCAATCACAATCTTCTTACATGCACACTTGACTCTATGACACTTGCACACTTCTACATGACTCTTACTCTCCTATATGCACTCCTAATGCAAGAAACTTGTGCACATCCTTATATTACATATTTTCATGCTTACATACATGACACTTGTGCAAATTCTCTCAATGTACACTTGCACTCTTACTTATATGACACTTATGCATATCTTGCATATTGCATTCTTACATGACACTTGTGCATATCTTGCACATAGACACTTACATAAAGGGGAAATATAAATCACTTATTTAAACTATCAATTCAAACCCTAATCTATTACATATTTACATTTGTACCATACAAGTACTATGGGGTATTAGCATGTACTAAATAATTTAATATACTCCAACACCCCCTTGTATTACATTATTTGGTTATTGAAGACTTCAGTATTCAATTGGTATTCAATATTGTATCTTCATATGGCCTTGCATTGTCCATGAACCTCTACTTGAGATTCATCTTTAGCTTTATTCTTGAGTCTTCCTTTAGACCTTTATCTGAATCTTCAATACTAGATTCTTCTTTGAATTTTGTTTCATGTCTTATGTTATCCTTTCTTTTGTGCTTTCCTCTATTATTATTTTTTGCTCATCTCTTCTTCATATTTAGCTATTATATAACTGGTGATGTGACCTCTAAACAAGGATTTAGTAATTAATCACAACAATACATTCTACAATTCAATGATTCACTTTTGAAGCTAACATAAGCTTCATTTAAGTCATATGAGTCACAATTTACAACCTTCTTCTTTTGTCTTTTTCCTTGGAAGATGTCAAAGGTAAATAAAGACAAATGCATCATTAAGCATTATTTTGAGGAAAATAAAATGGTGTTTTGTGAATTACACCATGTTCTAAATAGTTTTTCATGAAGATAACTTATAAGTGTTGTGAACTTTTCATCTTTCACATATTTGAGAAATAAAGATAATTTTTCTTTTAAACCATTTGGTATTTGCTTCTTTCCATATCAAGTTTTGATAACAAAACTTTAGTCTATCCACCATTTCTTTATTATATTCATTGAATGCATTTTTAATAATTTCTTCCATAATAATCAAAGTTTGCAATTTAATGATTCAATTCCTTTGAAGTTAAAAACCTTATATGTCGACCTTAGAATGCTTATATTTTAGAGTGGAGTTATAAATATTGTTAGATTAGAGAAAACCTAATACTTTGGATTTCATGAGGACTTTTTTGAAGAAGTGAGCAACTGTGCGAGGGTTTCATCTATGTTGAGAACAAGTAGCTCCAAAGGTTGTTTTTCGGAGCCTTTAGGCCCTAGTGACCAGTATTTTTGTGTTTTATGATCAAGATTTTAGCGAGATATATTGTAGGGGATCTAAGATGGGTTAAAAATCTATATTTCAACAGATCTTCATGATGTAAACTTGATTGATAGTGGCTTCCAATTTATTATACAAAATAAAAGTGAAAATCATACCTTTCCTTGATGTCCAAGGCATGGAATAAAGAGATCATAAAACAAGTTTCAAGTAGTTGATCAAAAAATGGTTTAGATCTCAAGTGAATCTAATACTAAGGAGCACCTCCAAGAAAATTCCAATGTGGAAACCTCTTTCAAGGGAAATAATTTCCAAGACTCAACCCCAAAAATAAATATTAGGGATGCCCTCCATGGTGGACAACCTCAGCCTAATGCTAACATTAATCTTAGGGCTTCCCGTAAACCTCTAAGAATACCTAATATTGATCCTAGGAAAATTGAGTCGGGATGTCTTAGGGCAGTTGATGAAACTCCAATTGTTAAGTTAGATATGGGCAACATTCATATTGACATTGAAGATCTAGAAAAAAGAGGACTAATTTGTTGTTTCTTGGGTTTTCATTCGAGTTTATCTGATTTTAAAGTTTGGGTTGCAAAAACTAGAAAATAAAAGGTGAGTTACAAATATCTATTTATGCAAATGGTTATGTTGTGGGGATTTTTTTCTTACCTCCTCAAAGATTTTGTCATGTCACAGGAATCCCTAAGATCACAATGAGTATTTTGGACTCTAGTGGATCCACCTCTTTGACCCAAGAATAGATTACTTAAAGAGCTCTAAACAGACCAGGTCGGGTAAGGAAACCCTAGACAATGGGCTTGTATATTTGCTATTATGGTGCAATAACCCATTCACTATGAGATAGAATGATATTATTTTATTTTAATTACTTGTGACCAAACCTAATGTTAATAGAGCATATCAAGACTAGAACGGTGCCATGTCCATTGGGTAGTCATACCATATTTATATTAAATGACTCAAAAAATAAAGAGAAGGGAGAACTAGTTTGTTTTAATTCATTCAAATAATGTAATGCAATAAAATGATTAAACTAGAAAAAGAAGACATCATCCACATATTCTAATTGTAGTAATACGTAAAAAAGCAAACATAGACCATAAACACAAGAGATGCCAGGAATAGAGCTGGAGTTTTCATTAATATAAGATGATTTTACATATGGAGAGATTGTCAAGATGCTCGACTCTTATATGATAATAATTACAATAAACCCTAGTTCAAATAGTATAACAAGAAGTTATTCCTCTTCATCCTTATTATAGTGATGTAAGAGTCTCCAACTCTGGCATGTTCTACAGAAAATGATCTCAACGAATAACGCTTCCTGGGTAGTCCTTGGTCAATTACAGAAGGAAGGATGATAAGAGAGATAGAAATAAACACACAAGGAAAATACAATTAACATTTAGAAAAGGCTATACCTAGACTTAGGTTTTCTCTCTCAAAGGTTTGATAAAAAATTGTGTCATTGCAATTATCTTCCTTATAAAGTGTAGGTTGTCCGAGTGAGGCTATAACTATTTGCCCCAATTGGATCAATATCACTCCATTTAAAAGTAGGATTTAATAAAAAATGGGCACATAGCCCATGTCTTCTATCTACATAGGTGGTGGCTATGACTATGTACCTTCTCCTCTACTACCTTGGGTTGGCGGTTGCATTGAACTTGGTGTGTGTGTTCTAGGTGAACTAGGCCCACTCCCCCTCCTTCGAGGTTCTGTATGGCTTGGTCAATATAACTTCACACCTCATCATGGAAGGTTAAAGTAAATAATAATAATTTTAGGTTCTATGTTGCTTTTTTCACCCTTTATCTAGCCCAGCCCACTGCATTCTCAATGAAGACACATAGGCGATCCACCACCTTCACCAAGGCTCTAAACTGCTATGATATTTTTACATTAGGATCAAAATTAAAATTTTATATTTTTTGAGCACAAAATCTTTGATGTCATGGGCCTGCATAAAATCATCAATTTTGAAACCATAATCCTCCAGCTCATCTTCGACCTCTCGTTCGATGTCCACCACTTCTTGGTTCCACAAGAGCTAGTTTTTTCTGTTCTACAGGAAGGTGAAAACTTTGGCATATTATTTGGAAAAGAAGTAGATGGAATAATCTTTCAATGTTGTTATCATCCCAAAAATTACTACGTAGTTATCCCTGAACCTCTTGTAGATGGGGAATATGATGTTCACTCTCTGATATCCTTGCTATAGTCGATCACGTAAGAGACCAACAACATGCCTGGTGGCATAGATGTTATAGAATATGGACTGAATGTCCTTCATTTTCTCCACTATATTCTCTTTCATTTCTTGTTTGAATTATTCCACAAATCCAAACTAATTACTGACCTATGTAGCACTAGACGAGGAAGGATCTGACATCTTTAATTGATCAACCTCTATTTGGAGCTATTGTACTTTGAACTGGAGTTACCCCACCTCTGCAGCCTTGGATTTCAAATATTCTATCTCTTTCTCCATTGATACTGCCACTTGTGCTTGGGTAGCCACATGGAATTTCATCATTTCAATGGGTGCAGCCTCTGCTCACATAACACCTTTACTGACATTAATGTTGGCTTCCTGCAATTTCTATAACTCCTTATCCATATTATCACTTATCACATCATTCCACTGGTAGAGAGGGGTCTTGTCTATCCGATTGAATTGGATGATGAGAAACATCACCTCCTTCATAATGAGCTCTAGGTCCTTTACACCCAGCACCAGGTTAATCACATCTACGTAATCCTACACCCAGGGCTAAAGTAAGAACTTTTTGATAGGAAATCCTGAAGGCTTTCATTTCCCTCTCTTCAAGAGCATCTCTAGAAATATGGTATTGAGCAAGAAATTACCTTGGAGGGTCAGTGTTTTTAAGTCTAAGACCCTCGATGTTGTGGTGAGCCTGTATACTTGTCTAATTATATATATTTTTAATCAGGCTATGACATTATTTTTATGGTCTTGAATGATCCTATTCTTTGGGTCATAGTCCATCACTCGCCATGCCAGGAGATCCGAGGAGTGGTAGACTTTTGGGTAAGTTAACCAACCCAAGTTGGTGTTCCATTTGTTGCAGATCGAGGCTGGCTCGATGCTGTACTGCTGTGCCTGTATGAATAGACTTATCAATTGAAGAACACAAGCTTATATTGAGAGGGGGGGTGAACAGTTTAAGACCACTTTTTACTTTTGCTTCAAATCAACTTTCAAATCAGTATTAATCAGTGTATAGATAGCAGTATCAAAAGCATCAATTAAAGCAATGCACAAAACACCATCCATAAAGAGACACAAAATTTACGTGGTTCACCCAATGCGGGCTACTCCACGGATAAAATCTCTTACTAAATTTTATCAATAAATTTAGGAATACCTTTCCTGATTACAATATTTATGGGCACCAACCCAAAGGAGATACCTTCCCCTAGTTTTGCTCTTTAGTGGTGATCCTCTAGAAGACCTCTACCTCTTCTGCCCTTAGCAAGTGGAACTCTATCCATAGAAGACACCTCTTCCCCTCTAGGGAGATCTCTGTCTCAACTCTATCACCTCAAAATGGTCCTTGAATTTGCACTAGACACCTTCGGTCTAGAACAAATGTCCTCTTTTTCTTTTTGGTATGCACCAAACAATCCTTATCCGCACAAGTCTGTCCTCTTCCTCTTCTTTTCCACCAACATCTTCGATCCCACAAGTCTCTCAAATTTCTTTTTGTTCTGTTACAACCACACTTGGTCAAAGCTAACTTTTGCATCGAACATGCAAAAAAAAACACTGAAAATAAATAAATCATAGATCGATGAATATCAAATTATGCACCTCAATCAAAAACACTTACTTTTTGATGATCAAACTTTTACTCTATTGAAATCACACTTTGAATGCACACCGATCGATCAAACCCAAACAACCCCAACAACAAAACAAACTAAACCACACTTACCCTCAAACACAAAACCCAAAAAAAAAAAAATAAAATTATTAAAAAAAAAAAATAAAAATTAATTTAAAAAAAAAAAAAAATTTTTTAAAAAAAAAACTACAAAAAAAAAAGAAAAGATGACAAAACCACCCCCCCCAACCCACAAATTTCATCCACTTATCAAACTTGACCTTATTTAGACTCTTCTTCAGCCTCCCACCACACCTCAAACATCAATAGTGTGGGATGGTGTTGATTATCCTTTTTAGTCGGGTTAAAGATATAGATGGTGATGCCTTCCACATCCCATTTTTGGTCTCCTATTATATCCCTAGTTGACTATAACAAGTTTTTAGTGCCTTTGGATCATGGGCTCTTCCCGACCTCCTTATAATAGGCCATGCCCTAGACATCGAGCACCCCCATTGTAGTTGCACTTGCAGAGGCCATTGAAACATGCAGAGGCATATAGATAGGGTTCTTATTTCTTTCCTATATTTGACCTCATCAAGAAAGCACTCTGAAGGCATTAATGGCATGGGGGATGCTCGTCACCTTCTTTTAAATGGCATGCAATTAATTCATGCAGGTTGGTGCATGCTTCTCATTGGTTGGCACTTTATGACTGGTTGTGCCATAGGGCTGGGCACACCATGTCACATTTATTATTGGCTATGGATTGGATGTGCTTGTGGCCAATTCCATTGAGTTACATCTTGGGGACATGTGGTAGTTTTAGATTGGCCTGGGTGGGGTGCACTCGAGCAAGGTAGGTTTTTGGGAGGAGAACACCATATTAATCCTTTGCATGCTTCTATAGGATTGGGTGCACATGTTAAAACACCTAAGAAAACTTTGAATGCTCCATTAGGGAGGTGGTGCACACGAACCCCAAAGTGGGTGCACAAATTCGTGCACTCACTAAAGATTCATGCACTCTAAGGTAATGGAGTGCGTAGGACTTAATAGGATGCATGAGCTTGTGCACCCTTAAGACCTTTGTGTGCTCCATCCTCCAATGGAGCACATGACCCAAAGGTAGGTGCATGAACTCATGTGATCGACTAGAGCCTCGCACACTCCAACAAAATAGAGCACATGAATGCTACATGGGATGTAGAGGCTTGTGCACCTCTTAGGAATTTGTGTGCCTCTTAGAACTTTGTGCGCTCCACTAGAAAGTGGAGCACGTAGGCTGGGGGTTGGGTGCATGACCTCGTGCACCCCAAGGGCTTTCACATGATCCATTGGTATGGAGCGTGTGGGTAGACTCGGGGTATGCAAAGGTGTGTACCCTTAAGGTACTACATGTGCTCCAAGGAAGTGAAGCACACAGGCTCTAGGTGGGTGCGCAAAGGCACATACCCTTCAAGCACTTCATGCGCTCTACTCCCTTGTGGAGCACATAGATTTTGTATGGGTACACAAGATTGTGTGCTCACAAGGGCCTTATGCATTCCACACTCCTATGGAGCGCACATATTTAGAGTAGGTTGCATAGGCCTGTGCACCCCCTTGGGGAATCTTGTGCACCCCATTCCCCAATGGGGTGCATGGGCTTAGGTCAGGCACACGCCTTAGTGCACCCCTTAGGATTCTTGCATGATCCACTAGTGGAGCATGCAGGCTTGGCTTGGGATGCATGACCTCATGCACCCTTGGGTTTTTTTTTACATCCACCCTCTAGTGGGGTGCATGATATTGGACTCAGATACACCACCTTGTGCATCCATGGAGAAAAGGGACCAAAAAGGGGGACTACCCTTTTTGGGATTAACACCAAATCTGAATAGGATAGGGGATGGACAAAAGACATGGACTTGAGAACTCCAGGGGTGCATGAGATTGGAATCAGACACCACCTTGTGTACCCTTGGAGAAAAGAGATAAAAAAAGGAGACTACCCTTTTTGGGGTTAACATCGGCTCTAACTAGGATAGGGGGATGGATGAAATACATGGACCTGAGAACTCCAAACTCTCTGGGTGGATTGACACTAACTTATGTACACACACTTGCACATTTTTTTTTTATCAATCCTCATGTCCTTTGTCAAAGGGACCAAAGGATTTTAGGTGTTGTCCATTTACTAGTATGGGCATTTCTTCCCCCTCCATGTCCTCAATCCTGTAGGTGTGCTGGCTAATTACCTTAGCAACCTGATAGGGCCCCAACCACTTGGGTTCAAATTTATCCTTCTCATCAAGCTTGCCATTTTTTGGATCCCAATACAACACTACTTCACCCATAGCAAAATTTTATCCCTTAGCTTTTCTATTGAATAGTTGCATGGTCTTGCTGGATTGGGTGATCATCCTAGCAACTACCTCCCTCCTGTATTATTCTAAGTGCACCAGCTGGTCCATTCTCCTTTGTAGCCCATATGGCTTTTCATGATCCTGAAGTAATAGGGAGAGGGCTACTTTTTCCAGCTGAGGTGGTAGAAGTGCCTTTTCTCCATAAACCAACTCATAGGGTGATTTTCCAGTGGCCCTTTTTATTGACAGTCTGTCTACCCACAAGGCATACTTTAGTTCACTATCCCAACCTCTTTTGTTCTTCCCCAATGATCTCTTAATTTGGGTAATTATATTCTTATTGGAAGATTCAACCAGTCCATTCCCTTGAGGATAATAGTTTGCTGAGTGGGCCAACTCTATATTGTATCTTGCACAGAAGTCAACCATCTCATAAGAAGTAAAATATTTGGCATTATCTATCACCAGCTTCCTGGGCACCCCAAATCTGGTTAGTATGCTTTCTTCCAGAAAAATAATGACAGTTGATGTTGTTGACCTTCTAAGGGGAGCTGCTTCAACCCATTTAGTTAGGTAATATGTGGCAGTGATAATCCACTTATGACCCCCTAAAGATTTTGGGTTGATTTCTCCTATTAGATCTATCCCCCATTGAGAGAAAGGAGTTTCAATAATCACTGGATTTAGTGGCATTGCAGGTAGATTTTTCTTGCTAGAAAAAACTTGATAGTTATAACACTTCTTGATAAACTGATACACATCCTTGAATAGGGATGACCAATAATATCCTACCCTCATGATCTGGTTGGTTGTTGCCTTTGGAGAAAAATGACCACCATAGAACCCTGTGTGAAACTCTTCAATGATCTTAGGGGCTTCCTTTTCTATCACACACAATAGTAACACTCCACTTGGGTGTCTCCAATAAAGCCGATCTCCTTGGAGGTGGTATTTCTAAGCCTACTGCTTAATACTCCTCATCCTGCTAGCAAATTTTTTAGGTAAGAAGGATAAGTTATTCAAAAAAAATAGGACATATCTATACCATTCAGACTCTTCATGCTTAGGTTATTCACTCTACAATGTCCCCTGCACCAAAATGGCATCATTCACTTCTTCTTCTCCTTTGTAGGCCATGTATTTTGCCAACCCTTGATCTTTAATAATTCTTATTGCTCTAAACTCCACATCATACTAAAATAGTTTTACCATCCATCTTGCTGAACTGCCTATGGGCTTGGGTTGGGTGAGGACATCTTTGATAGCAATGTAGGGGATGTAGGAAATCACCTTGTTGGAGCCAAAGATACTCTTGAAATGTTCTAAGTCCTGAATGAGAGCAAAGGCCTACTTCTCTATTGGCTTGTACTTTAGTTGGGCCCCCTTCATTCCCAAACTCATGAAAGCTATAGGCTTTTCATTCCCTTCTTCATCTTTATGGGATAGTACAACAACTATGGTATGTTCTGAAGCAAAGGAGTACAAGTTGAAATTCTTTGAATGGTCTGGGCAGGTTAGCACAGGTGCAGTAGTAATGGCTTCTTTAATTTGTTGGAAAGCCTTGATATTGCCTTCATCCCACTTTATCTTTACCTCATTTTTTATCATGTCATTTACTGGCTTAGCAATCTCAGCAAAATTTGGGACAAATCTTTTGACAAAATTTATTTTTCCAAAGAAGGACCTGACTCCTTTGAGGCTCTTGGGAGGTGGTATTTGTGCAATAGCCTTGGTTCTCTCTGGATCAATGCTTATCCCTTATTTGGAAACCACATGCCCTAACAACTTACCATGGGTGGCTCCAAACAGGCACTTCTTTGGATTCAATGAAATTCCATACTCTTTGCATCTTTCAAACACTTGAGATAGGTGGGAGAAGTGATCTGCAGGGTTCTTAGAAAAGACTATGATATCATCCAGATATACCACTACAATTTTGAACATCAACCCCTTGAAGGTAAAATCCATAGCCCTTTGAAAAGTGGCTCCAACATTCATCAACCCAAATGGCATTCTTTGATATTCAAAGGTCCCCCATGGTGTAGTAAATGCAGTTTTGAATCGGTCCTCTAGGTTGACCAAAATCTGGTTATATCCTGAGAAGCCATCTAACAGTGAAATCCTAGAGGATCCCACCACTGCCTGTAGCAGCTGTTCCATATTGGATAGGGGGTAATTGTCTTTGAGGGAGTTCTTATTTAAGTTTTTGAAGTCTACACATAGCCTTATCTCCCCATTATTTTTCCTAACAGGCACTAAGTTTGCTATCCAGGAAGAGAACCTCACTTTCTTAATTATTTTTGCACTAAGCAACTTTTGGACCTCTCTTTGCATGATAGGATGCAGAGTAGGATTAAACTTCCTTTGTTTCTGCCTAAAAGGTTTGGCACCCTCCTTCAAAGGAATAACATGGGTCATGACCTCGGTATTAAATGTTCTTAAATCATCATAGCTCCAAGCAAAATTATCCCTATTTTTTCTCAGATATTGGATATACTATTTCTTTTCTTTTGCTGGTAATGCCTTGTCAATCCTGACCATTTTTGGATCTCCTGTTGTCCCAACATTAACCTCTTCTCCCTCTGATTCATGAGGTGTAGTCCTATGGGCTTTGTCAAAATCATCAAATAGGGATTCCAAAGCTACTAGCCCCCTAGGAATTTTATTAGTTTTGAGTTGTATTACTTCTGTTGGGGTTCCTATAACATGCTACAGTTTTTCCTCATCTTCTTCATCACAAATCACCCCAACAAATTGGTTCTGTACTATCATAAAATCCTTGATATCAGTATCATATTGAAATACTTGTAGATAAACCACATTATCTAGGATAGAAGGATGATACACAGATATGGTGGGGAATCTATCCATGTATTCTGTATCAATTTCAGGACTGTCTACCCTAGAAGCATTCACAGCCAGTAGATTGGCAACATGGTTTTTCTCCCTGGGTATATGTGATATATTAAAGGCCAAGAACCTACTGATCTCATCTAAGACTGCTTGCTTGTACTACTTCAGCCTAGGGTGTTTGGTCTGGTATTTCCCTTTGATATGTTGTATAATTAATTTAGCATCCCCATAGATAGTGAGGTAGTTGATACCTAGTTCTCTAGCTTTTCTTAGTCCTAGCAACAATACCTCATATTCTACTACATTATTTGTGTAGGGGAATTCTAACTGGTAAGGCACTCCCAAGTAGTTACCTTTTATGTCTATCAAATTGATTCCAGCTCTAGCCCTAGTTTGTGATTTAGCCCCATCAAATGTCATTGTCCACATTTCAGTGGTAAGGACCCTATCTGACTCAGCATCCACTGCTACTTTTATCTTGGGGTCTAGCCCTTCTGCATTAGGTACTTCTTTGAGGAAAGGGGTGTGCCAAATAGAATAAACACCTAACTCCTTCTCTTCAATAGAGCTGACCAGGTTGATAGTGGTATTATCTGGCCTCATTAGCTCAACTGAACGTTTGTTGAATGGTTCCCTCCTTAGGGTGGCCTATTCTTTGGATGAAAGGGGGATGGTGGCATATGACCAGTCCAACTGGATTGATCCCCCAATTTCTCTACCTAGTGTCTAGATAGCAGTAAGGAAAATAATGGGTCTACATCTACCACAACCACATCCATTACAATTCCCTTCTTTGGATATTGATCTAAAAAGACCAAGAGGCCTGTAATTATCCCTACACAAGGCACTTACCTATTGTCCATGATAGAAATGGGGGGAATATTTGGTGCACATCAGTCCCAAATGATCAGCCACCTACTTTGGCATAACATTGTGAGATGCCCCACTATCAAGCATGCAATTGTGTATCACATAGCGGTCACCATACCCAGATGTATATTAGAGGGAGATATAAAAGGGCCTAACTAAAGTAGGACTTCTGCTAGATGGATTAGAAGTTGAAGCTGCAAAGACATGGCCTTCCTCTTGGTCGGTCATCCCAAAGGCCCTACAAATCTGCTCTCTATATTTAGGGACAATCATCAGTTCTCCAAAGGTTATGTTTATCTTCTGCTTGGCTAGTTCCAAACCTATGTCAAATTCTGATTTTTTGTTTTTTGGCCCACTATTGATAGGTTCAAACCTTTTAGGAGGGGGTGGCTGATGGCCATCATTAGGTTTCTTTGCATGGGCTAGCTCCTTCTCATCAACTACATTTTTCTTATCTGGCCTATTAGGGATGGTTCTGTTGCATAGCCTAGTGGCATGGACCCTCTCTAATGTCTCAACTTCCTCAGCTGTTGGGGTTAATTTACCCTACCTTATCTACTCAAAGTGGTTATTTGGGGGCCTTCTTAGGATCTTAACATCATCAAGGGTAAATGTTGTAGGCATATTATCAGGACTGGCATATTGGGTGAACTCATCTTGAATTGGTGGAGTATTAGTGGTTTCCTCCCAAGTCCAAAAAGTGTTAATCCTAATATCATCTTCTAACTTTTCCTCAAGGTTTACACCCAAATAGAGACCATGGTATACACCGCAATCATCCAGATTATGGGGAGCATCACATGCTAGATAGAAGAAGGGAAAATTAGAGGCTATATTAACAAAATTCATGGGGTTTGGGATGGCATCCTAGTCTTTCTGAACTTCCTTCCTCTTCCAATTATTGTTCGAGTTCCTTCCCCCCTCATTGTTCTAGTTCCTATTAAAATTTCATCTAAAATGGGGTCTACCCTCATTCTGGTGTTGTGAGGGTTCTCCATTGTCACCTTTGTCCCTCTTAATTTTGGACAGTCGATTGTTCATGGACAGGAACATTTATGTCACCTATGATGACAATTTCTCAATAGGGTCGGGTTTTGATTTTTTCAAAATTCCAAACCCCACCTTCTTAGTTCTCCTTTTAGTTTGGTTGGGGTTGGGGTCTATTGAGGTTGCCTTCATATTCCCACTATCTATCATATCTCTTTCTATCACAGTTGCTCTTTCCATGCAAGCATCGATAGTGAGTGTGGGTTGTTGCCTGAGTTCATAGTTAAAGTCACCAGGGAAGGCATTTTTATAGAAGCATATGGACTGGTGATCATTGGGCCTTAAAGCCATAGGGATTCGGTTTCTCAGCTTGGTGAATCACCTATTGAAATCATCCATAGTTTCATTTTCCTTTTTCTTCATGGTTGCTAACTCGTTCAATAGGAACTGTTCATTCTTTTTCTCCCCATATTTTCTGAGAAATGTAGTTTCTAAATCCTAGAAAGTGCCAATAGAGTCTGCTGTCAGACTATTAAACCATTCTCTGGCATCCTTTTCCAAGGTTTGGAGGAATAATCTGAGGACAACATCCTTGTGTTCAACCTCTAGGCTATCCATAGCATACAGGAAGTCTTTTACATGGTCTTCCCTAGTCACACTGTTGTCCCCTAGGAACTTAGGTAGGTACTTGTGGGCCTTTGGGGGTAAAGGGTTCAAAATAGGTGGTAAAAAAAGGCCTATACCTATTAAGGCACTAGTTATTCAAAGGTGGATTGGCCATTGGTGTGACTAGGCCCCTCGGGATAGTGGGTGGGATAGTACTTGGTTTTTGAGAACTTTGAGGAATAAAAATAGTACTACCCTAATTACTAGAAGGAACAGAAACCAAAGTCTTCTTTATACTTTTATGTGCTCTAAAAAGTACTTGTGGATCTGGTAGTTTGGGGTAGAGCTCCTCTTCACTACTTCTCATGGCCACCATATCAGCTCCCCATTGATATTATCTTCAATCTCTTTAGAGTCGTCAGCACAAGGTGCAAAAAGTGAGGGGTGCTCTCTAGCTAAGATTGCTCAGCCCAAAAATTCAAAATCTCACAGGATATGTCATAGGGGAGTGAAATAACAAAGATATTAGAATGTCCTCCCTAGAAATGGTGCCAAAAACTATTGTGGGGATTTCCTGCTTACCTCCTCAAAGCTTTTGTCATGTCACAGGAATCCCTAAGATCACAATGAGTATTGTGGACTCTAGTGGATCCACCTCTTTGACCCAAGAATAGATTACCTAAAGAGCTCTAAACAGACCAGGTCGGGTAAGGAAACCCCAAATAGTGGGCTCATATATTTGTTGTTATGGTGCAATCACCCATTCACTACCATATAGAATGATATTATTTTATTTTAATTATTTGTGACCAAACCTAACGTTAATAGAGCATATCAAGACCAGACCGGTGCCATGTCCATTGGGTAGTCATAGCAGATTTATATTAAATGACTCAAAAAAGAAAGATAAGGGAGAACTAGTTTATTTTAATTCATTCAAATAATGTAATGTAATAAAATGATTAAACTAGTGAAAGAAGACATTGTCCACATATTTTGATTTTAGTAATACATAAACAAGCAAACATAGACCATAAACACAAGATATGCCAAGAATAGAGCTGGAGTTTTCATTAATATAAGATGATTTTACATATGGAGAGACCGGCAAGGTGCTTGGCTCTTATATGATAATAATTACAATGAACCCTAGTTTGAATAACGTAACAAGGGGTTGTTCCTCTCCATCCTGATTGTAGTGATGTAAGAGTCTCCAACTCTGGTGCATTCCACAAGAAATGATCTCAGCGAACAACACTTCCTGGGCAGTCCCTGGTCAATGATAGAAGGAAGGATGATAAGAAAGATAGAAAGAAACACACAAGGAAAATACAATTAACACTTAGACAAGGCTATACCTAGGCTTGGGTTTTCTCTCTCAGAGGTTTGATAAAAACTTTGCCACTGCAGTTATCTTCCTTATATAGTGTAGGTTGTCCGAGTGAGGTTGTAACCGTTTGCCCTAGCTAGATCAATCTCACTCCCTTAAAAATTAGGATGTAATAAAAAATGGGCATGTAGCCCACACCTTCTATCTACATAGGTGGTGGCTATGACTATGTACCTTCTCCCTCACTACCCTGGGCTGGCGGTTGTGTTGCACTTGGTGCATGCATTCCAGGTGAACTGGGCCCCACTCCCCCTCCTCTAAGGTTCTGTATAGCTTGGTCAATATAACTCCACACCTCATCATGGAAGGTTAAAGTAAATAATAATAAATTTAGGTCCTACATGGCTTTGTTCACCCTTTCTCTAGCCCAACCCACTGTATTCTCAGTGAAGACACATAGGCGATCCACCATCTGCACCAAGGCTGTAAATTGCTTTGATAACTTTACATTAGGATCAAAGTCAAAATTTTAAATTTTTTGGAGCATGAAATCTTTGATGTTAGGGGCCTGCATAAAATCATCAATTTTGAAACCACAATCCTCCAGCTCATCTTCGACCTCTCGTTTAGCGTCCACCACTTCTTGGTTCCACAAGAGCCAATTTTATCTATTCTACAGGAAGACAAAAACTTTGGCATATTCTTTGGCAAAGAAGAAGACATAATCATCTACCAATGTCGGTGTCATCCCAACAATTATTACGTAGTTGTCCCTAAACCTATTGTATATGGGGAACACGGTGCTCACTCTCTAATTTCCTTGCTGTAGTCGATCACCTAAGAGGCCAACAAAATGCCTGGTGGCATAGATATCATAGAAGATGAACCGAAGGTCCTCCATTTTCTCCACTATATTCTCTTTCATTTCCTATTTGAAATCTTACATGGACCCAAATTGATTACTGACATGTGCAGCACTAGCCTGGGAAGGAGCTGATATCTTTAATCGATCTACCTTGGTTTGGAGTTGTACTTTGAATACCCTACCTCTGCAGCCTTGGCTTAAAAATATTCTCTCTTTCTCAACTACTGCTACCACCTACACTTGGGTGGCCACTTGGGATTTCATCATTTTGATGGGTGCAGCCTCTGCCCACATAACACCTTTACTGATATCAATGGTGGCCTCCTACAATTTCTATAACTCCTTATCTATATTATCACTTATCACATCCTCCCATCAATAGAGAGGTGTCTTGAATATCCGATTGCATTGGATGATGAGAAACATCACCTTATTCATAATGAGCTCCAGGTCCTTGACACCCAACACCAGGTTAATCATATCTACGTAATCCTATGCCCAGGGCCAAAGTAAGAACTTTTTGATAGAAAATATTTAAGGCTTTCATTTCCCTCTCTTCAGGAGCATCTTTGGGAATGTGGTACTGAGCATAAAATTGGCTTGGAGGGTTAGTGTTTTGAAGTCCAGGACCCTCGATGTTGTGGTAAGCCTAAATACCTAATTCTATGTACTATTAATCGGTCTATGACCTTATTTTTATGGTCTCAAATGGTCCTATTATTTCCATCGTAGGCCACCTCTAGCCATGCTAGAAGATCTGAGGAGTGGTAGACTTTTGAGGAAGTTAATTGGCCCAAGTTGGTGTTCCATTTATTGGAGACCGAAGTTGGCTCGGTACTGTCCCATTGCGCTCACATGAATAGACTTCTCAATAGTATGGGATGACACTAATTATCCTCTTAAGTTGGGTTGAAGTTATAGATGGTGATGCCTTCCACCTCCCATTGTTGGTCTACTATTATATCCCTACTTGAATCTAAAAGGTTTGTTAGCACCTTTGGATCCTGGGCTCCTCCTGCCCTCATTATAACAGGCCATGCCCTAGTAATTATGTTGATGTGTTCTTTGACATCGGGCACCCCATTGTAACTACACTTTTAGAGACCATTGAAACATGTGAAGGTAGACCGAGATGATTCTTCTTGCTTTCCTGTGTTCGACCTCATCGAGAAAGCACTATGCATGCATTAATGGCATGGGAGATGCCCACCACCTTATTATTAAAGGGTATGCAATTAATTCACATAGGTTGGTGTATGCTTCTCATTTGCTGGCACTTTATGACTAGTCGCACCATGGGGTTGGGTGCACCACATCACATTTCTTATTGGTTATGGATGGGATGCACTTGTAGATATTTTGATTGAGTTGCGACTTCGAGATATGTGGAAGTTTTAGATTAGCCTAGGTAGGGAAAACTCGAGTGAGGTGGAAGGATTTTTGGGAGGAGTGAACCACATTAATCCTTCATGCGCTTCAATGGTATTAGGTGCATAATTTTGCGTACCCAAGAAAATTTTACGTGCTCCATTTGGGAGGTGGAGCACACACACCCCAAAGTGGGTCCACGAACTCATGTTCTCACTAAAAATTTTTGTACTCCAAGGGAATAGAGCATGTAGGACTCTATAGGATGCACGAGCTTGTGTGCCTTTAAGACCTTTATGCACCCCATCCTCCAATGGAGTGCATGACCCAAAGTTGAGTGCACAAAATTGTGCACCCGACTAGACCTTTGCGTGCTCCAACATAATGGAGCACATAGACACTACATGAGGCACACAAGATTGTGCACCCCTTAGGAATTTGCACGCTCCACTAGAAAGTGGAGCACGTAGGCTAGGGGCTAGGTGCATGACCTCATGCACACCAAGGGCTTTCATGCACTCCATTGACATGAAGCACATGGACAAAATTGGGGTGCACGAAAGTGCATACCCTTAAGGGACTAAATGCACTCCAAGGGAGTGGAGTGCATAGGCTCTAGGTAGGCACATAGAGGCATGTGCTCTTTGGGCACTTCATGTACTCTAATACCTTGTGGAGTGCATGGATTTTGGGTGGGCGCACGGGCTCATGTGCCCACAAGGGCCTTGCACACTCCACACTCCCATGGAGTGCATAGATTTATACAGGGTGCACATGCCTATGCACCCCCTTGGGGACTCTCATGTGCCCCATTCCCTAATGGGATGCACGAGCTTAGGTTGGGCACACACCTTCGTGCACCCCTTAGGATTCTTATGCACTCCACTAGTGGAGCACATGGGTTCGACTTGGGGTACACAACCTCATGCACCCTTGGATTTTTTGTGTGCCCACCATCTAGTGGGGAGCACGAGGTTGGACTCGAACACACCACCTTGTGCGCCCTTGGGGAAAAGGGACCAAAAAGGGGGAATGCCCTTTTTGGGGTTAATAGGTTATTTTATTATTTTATTTGTTACTAATGAAGATAGAGAGAAAACATTTCAATGGGATCCCTTTTTATTTAGAAGGGTGGGGCTTTTCATGAAGCCTTGGCATACTAAATTTAAAGCTAAAGAAGAGATGCCTTCTATAGGTCCCGTGTGGGTTAAACTCTTAGGACTCCCAATTGAATTCTGGAATTTGACTATTTTTTATTCAATTAAAAACTCTTTGGGAAATTTTATGATGATTTTTTATGGTACTAATAAATTTGAACATATTATTTATGCTCAAATTTATGTTTTAATAGATTTTGACAAACCCCTACCTGAAAATATCTCATTACAATTTGGGGAGGAAACTTGGGAGTAAGTGGTTGACTGTGAGAACATTCCTTTTCATTGTAAAATTTGCCATGAATATGGTCTACCCAAATAAAATTCTAGATTAAAATAAAGAGGATACAAACTTAGCAGGTTTCCAAATGCCTAAGAAGAAGAACACTAAAAAATTTAGTTATGAAGAATCAATCAAAGTTTTTTTTATTATACTAGAGGAATCGGTAACTCATTACAATTTTCTATGCCTCTTCATGGGTTTGAATCTCACTCCTTTTTGCTACTATAACCTCCAGTTGCATTAGGTAAACCTTTTACGTAGCCAACTATGTTGACGCGATGTTGTAGAGGATCACTTCTTTTTGGGTGCTATCATCTTTCTGCATGTTTCTCTCATATAATTTCTATCAAAGGTTGCTTCATTTTTGTTCCTTCGAGTTTGAGGATGTAATTTTTTGTTCAACAACCAATTATTTTCATCTATTCCTTTTTGCTCCTTTGATGTACAAGCAATTGGGGCACCTTTCAAATGCCCTATTTTTTAATATAATTATTAATTTACCAAAAAAAAAGGCCTTGCTAATCTCTTTATATATTCAAGCACCATCATGTTATGAGTGAGTTTTTGATGTCTTCCAATTAAGTATATTTATTTTGTGAAGCATCAAGATGGCAAATAATGTAATCCAAGATAGAGAATAAGAAAAGTGAATGTGATGGGGCTATCATCCACATAGTCTATCATAATAGTATGTAGATATTGATGAAGTAATGATATTTATCACCAACCCTATGGACTTTGTAATGATCTATACATGATATTGAAAAATAGAGGATAAGGATGATTTAGATTGAAAGTACATATTTGGATTAGCAAAGATAGATCAACTTGGATTGGGTAGGAATGGATATGAATTGCTTTATATTGAAAATTGATGATGGATATATGGACTACATGAATTATAGATATAGGGGACTAGGAATCCTTAATTTAAATTATAAATATGGAGAACTGGGATATCTGCTAGCATTAGGTACCCAATTTAAATGCAGTGTATATGATTCTTTTTGCTAGCTAGGATCATCATAGCCTTATCATAAATCTACTGACTCTATGGTATGAAATAAGAAAACCTAAGAAACCATGTAATCAAGAATAAGTGTTCAAACATATATGAGACTCAAGAAACCATGAATTTAGGCAAGCATGGAATTAGAAACATGAGCAACCAATTGATACAAATGCATCTCTTTATCCTGAAAAAGAGTTATCATATTAGTGGAACATGTGAGAGATAAAGGTTTCTTAGTTGTTCTATCCCAACCCAATCTATTTATAGGAATGGTGTTGAGAAGCAACACACCCCCACTGAAAAATCAATTTCATCCTCTGAAAATTCTGGACTTTCTTTTTGCAGCAGGGACCCTCTTGATGATCTTCAGTTTTAAATCTTGCTTGCCTCATTTTTAAAAAGTTGTGTTTTCCTTGCTTTCTAGCTTTGATTATCTCAAGCTTTACTTTTCACATGCTAGAATCATTCATGCTTAAACAAAATATTGCACCGGTACCGAGGAAAATCCAGAAAATAGTTGCATAAATTCACTGAAAACCAAAACTTTCCATTTTTGGTAGTGTCGCGATATCGCGACACTTCCATTTTCAGAAATGTCGCGATATCGCGACGGATTTTGGAAAAAGCGGCTAAGTCGCAGATGTGTAGCGAAATCATGACACTTTCCATTTTTGGAAGTGTCGCGATATCACGACATTTCCATTTTTGGAAAGTGTCGCAAAATCGTTGTCGACCGAAGGAGAGAGAATGGGAGCGTACGAAACAGAGAAAGTCCTCAGAGGGCCTGAAAGTGCATTTCAGCTGAAGCAGAGGGCATCCTGGGGTAGTGACACGTGTCAAAGCGTGTATCAGACAAATTAGGCCGTTTGCAAGCATGCATTAAGGTTTTTAATCTAATTTAAATGTTAAAGCTTCTGATTTAATTAAAGTGCTAATCTAACTCATCTTTTTGTCTTTCATGCAGGATTCCATCTGGCACTTGCGGGACAACCGGGAAAGGCCATAAAGACAAATTTAAAGTGCGGATTTAGTCAAGGACCGCCATGCTAGAGGAGAAGAAGCCAGTAAATGCATTCAATGGCAAATTTATGGTAGAATTGATGGCATGAAGATATTTTCAACTTCGGGGATGAATTGATGGAGAAGTGGTGACTCACCCTGCTCACCAACAGAATTAATGAAGGCATTTACTTTCAGCTGCGAATGGATACAAATTGCATTTGATTCTGTCTTCTCCATTTATAACAGCAGACTGCACTAATTTGCAGAAGGGTTAAGTTCTATCCGGACTTTGGTCTTAAGATGGCTTTTTATTGTAAAACCCGGGTCCTAGGGTTTAGAAAGATAAGATTTGCAATTAAGGAAGGAGATATTTCTGAAAAGATAAGGGTCTATCCTGAGTCTATAAATACTTCTTCTCAATGTAATTGCAAGGAGGCGGAGACTTAGAAATAAAAGGCTTATAAGCAATTTCTTGCAAATTTTGTGAAATTCTTTGTTTTTGGACTTGGAGTTGATGTGCTTTAGCTTTTCTGTGATAGCATGGCCAGGAGCCTAATCTTTTGCAGAGTGTGATAAGTGTATCTTCTTTTGTTATCCGTTCCATTAAAGTTTATTAGATATATGCTGTAAATCTGCCATTATCAAGTTTAAATATGCTGTTGGGCTTCAGTTGTTCCATTGTCTGCTAGGGGAAATTACAGATTTGAGGTTAAGTTTGTTCTAATTGCTCTGTCTTCACTGTGTGAGCTAGGCTTCCAGTGAAAGACACTAGTTTTAACCAGCTTCCCCTGGATTTATAATTTTCTGCTTGATCTGTTCCACTTTGCCTTGTGATCTTAGTTGAAAGTGATCTTAGACTGACTGGACACTTTCTTCTTTGATTTGTTCTGTTGTGAAGTCGATAGCATAGATAAGATTGATAGTTTAAGGTTTTACAGTTGATGTTGGGATAAACTTCTCTTTCTGCCTTACCCTACCCTCTCTTTATTTTCGATGAAATGATCCATTTTTATTTTCTTTGTTTGTATTTTATTTAAATCTGCTGACCCATGAGAGCTAGATCAAGAATTCAAGTTAAATCTGATAAACAAGTGACAACTACTGAACAAGTTCAAGAACCCCCTGTAAGGTAATAGAATAGTCCATATTGAAATCTATTCCAGAAGCAGAAAAGAGTGAATAGCCATTCGACCCAACTCTGTAACTCGCACCTTGGATAACCAACTAGATCCTAAAGTGAGTGGGATTCATCCCGTGGGTGTCTCCGGAGCTTCCTGCTCATCCTTCGCGGGGTGCGTATGAAAGCTGGACCAACATCTAATTGGCGCTAGAAGGAGGGCCGAGAACATCTCAGTTCAAGTTCAGTAGTCTGTTAAGAACTGTAAAGTTGTATGTGCTGAGTCTGGTATTTTATCTTTTGAATCCTTTTCCCTCCTCCTCAGCTCTTTTAAATTTTGTTGTTAGAGTTTTTGCCTGAACAGCGGGACTTAACACCAACATCTAATTGGTGCTAGAAGGAGGGCCTGTTGAACTCAGTTCAAGTATTGTAAGTTTGTGAGTGCTGATTTAAAATTGCCAGAGAAGACCTCAAGTTAAGAACAGTTTTATCTCCACTGGCAGTTATCCAATCACAACTCAGAACATCACTGTCAGCCAAGTAATAATGGCAAATTTGTTGGGCCCCATCGCTTTGAATATCTCGGGTATAGCCCATGACCCGCCTGAAGCCCGTAAAGGTATCTCCCCAGATATAAACATGATGGCACAAGAACTGCAGAAGAACACCTGCTAGCTTTCAAAAATGCTTTAAGATTGTTAAATATACAGCATGAAGATGTTGCCTACAGATTGTTCCCGTTCACTCTCCAGGAGGGAGCTTATGACTGGTTTTTAAACCTCACCAGCAATTCCATTACTAGCTGGGATGACCTAGAGAAAGCTTTTATATCACAATTTGGGGAAGTGATAGACCCTAGTGTGTTATACCAACAATTTTCTAGCATCAAGAGAGAGTCGGGAGAAATTGTCAGGTCTTTCAATATGAGGTTCCAAAGAGCTTATGGTAGAATGACTGGCCATTACATCCCAAATGCAAATCTGGCCTTAGAAATCTACAAGAATGCATTGGATTCAATGACCTCTATTTTCCTCAAGAGAGACATCAATATCACAACCCTGGCAGGGGCTTATAAAGAAGCCTTAATTCTTGAAAGACAGCTTAGGGCCTCAAATTCTGAGCAGTCCTTTGATATCCTATGTTACACAGAACATGCCTATTTTGAATCCTATTCCACATCATGAGTTAGTTCCAACATGTCATGCTCTACCCAAGGAGACTTCGTTAACTGTGACATCCACTCAACATGTGCAAAATACGGAGAAAAGTTCTGACAAGCTCAAAGTGGAAGTGCTTGAAGTAAACAGTTGTGATCTGGCATTACCCAAATCTGAAGTTTTTCCTGGTGAGTTAAATTTTCCTAGAGATCAAAGAAATATTGATATTTCTAGTTCACCCAAAAATAGTACAACCAGGGTTTCAAATTCTGTCACTTTTCCCGAAGAGTCAGAAAGTCTTGTACAGACTCCTGTGGATGAAATGCAAGATTTTCAACAGTTAAAAAGAGACAGTTATGACTTGAGATGTCAGAATCCAGAATCTAACAATGATCCTTTCTCATCAGAGGATGATGAAAGTGAGATTCAATATCACTATGCGTATAATCGAGGAGGATAACATCATTGAGGATATGAGGGAACTTAAAGCTGACATCACCCTCTATGAATTGCCTCAGATTTTTGAACAAAAGGTTAACTTGATTGAGGCTTACTCTGGACCACCTGTTGGATTTCAAGAAAAGGAGAAAAATATAGTAAATATGAATGTGGTCAGCCAACTTGGAATTGATGAACTGTCTCAACATAAGCCTGCAACTTCTGAACATAATGTCAAAGAAAAGGTTGTAAATCATGTTGATGTAAATATTGGAGTTTATAAGTTGGCAACTGAAAAGGTGGGAACGGTTACAGCTCTAATCCATCACAACAGTGACAGTTGGATATTACACATTGATGAGGTTAAATCTAAGCAAGGCTCAGGTGAAAAAGCAAATTGTAAGCATTCTGCTAGAGGGATAAAAATTGAAGTCCTGGATATTGAAGCAATACAGCAACCACAAAATGTTCAAGTTGTTAAGAACCAGGGCATACAGATAAAACATGATTTCTTTCAGTTGTCACATAATTTTGAAGATGTGGTGGTCTGGGTCTATCAAGATTTTAAGGTATTTGATCCTGGGGGTTTTTACATTCAGTCCTTTTGAAAGAATTCTGCAAACCCTTCAAGTAGAAGCATAAACATGTTATCATATGATTTGTTATTATATGATTTGTTTAATTTGAAGGAGTTGTAGATTTGTTTTTCAAATGGGACAGGGAAGACAGTAAACACAAGTCTTTCCCAGATAGCAAATTTTTGAAGCATAGTCTGGAGTGCATTTCGTCAACAGGACCTGAAAGGTAATTTTTCTAAATTACTTGCACATGGTCAAAAAAATTTTAAGGCACCATTTCTCTACTTTCCCAACTGCTGCATTTTTTGAGTATGAAGGGAAGTTGTAACATATGTATGCATTATAAGTAAGCTTTGAAGTTTTTTAGTTTTTATTTCTTTGTCAGTGCAGTTTTATTTTTAAATGTCTGTACAGTTTTAATCTGTTTCAGTTTAATTTTAATGCTCTGCAGTTCTTTTAGTTGCTTCATCTTATTTTTTAATCTTTAATTGTCTGTACAGTTTTAGCTTGTGCAGTTTATTTATTTTTTCAGTGCTTTTTATTTCCTTTCTTTGTCTTTTTATGTCAGCTTGCTGTTTATGCCTGTCCAGTCTTTTGTTTCAGTTCTTTTCTTTGTTGTCTGTTCAGTTTATTTTATTCCCTTTGCCTGTACAGTTATGTGCTTTAGTCTGTACAGTTTTATTTTGTTTTGCTTTAAGGCCTGTCTGTCCTTGAAAGTCTGTGCAAAGTCCTTTAGCTTCTAAAGGTTTCTGTTCTTTGCCTTTGTCTGAGCATCAATGAAAAGTCAGCCTGCTGAAGATTGTTTTATTCTGAGCTGATAAATCCACAATCCAGTACCCCATTCTGTTCATTATTCTAATTGAGATAGTCTGCTTACTCTGAACTGTAGAACTATTTTGTTATTCAAGACAAAGGTAGAGAGATGATGGGATCTTGTGTCTTACTTGCCACAGTTGTTTTAATAATAGAAAAATTGCTATGCTGTTTTGTTGGAGGAACTCTCGGGGAATCCAAGAAAAGCTGGTTATAAGAGGGGACTATGGTTCATGCAATTATTTGGGTATCCACAGAGGCTATTAGTGCCTAGACTGAAATAGTTCCAGATTGATCAAATGATAAAAGAAGATTGTGATTTCTTTAAAGCCTTTCAGATATTGATGCATTTCAAAAATAAGAGAGATATTAAAAAAAAAAAAAAAAAGGAAAAAGAAAAGAGTTGAACAATTAAAAGAGGCAGCCAATACTTCCAAAAATATTTTCTTCTAAGTTATAGATTCTGCCCTACAGTTGTAAAATTGGGTCGTGTAAATCTAAAGGGTAACTCTGTCTAGGCTGTAAAAGGCTAAACTAGTAAACAGAGCTCTACTCGGTTTCCCCTTTTTTATGATCTAGAAAAGTTGATCAGTCCAGAGTTCAACATTCAATTCAGTCATCCTTGAAGAAAGTTTTATACCTTTTGAAATTGCACATCAAAAATCTTCCTTGAAGTAATTCAGCCTAGTATGTCCTTGGGAAATTTTAACAGCTAGCAGTTAGTAGTCAATTTATTTATTGTGAAGAATGTCTGTGGCAGGGCATGATGCATGGTCTTTTTGTTTTGAAACCAGAGTCTTGGGTTCTAAAATAGTGCTACTATTTTACCCACAGATATCGCCATTTGTTGAAAAGCAACACACCCCCACTAAAAAATCAATTTCATCCTCTGAAAATTTTGGACTTTCTTTTTGCAGCAAGGACCCTCTTGATGATCTTCAGTTTTAAATCTTGCTTGCCTCCTTTTTAAAAGTTGTGTTTTCCTTGCTTTCTAGCTTTGATTATCTCAGGCTTTACTTTTCACATGCTAGAATCATTCATGCTTAAACAAAATCTTGCACCGGTACCGAGGAAAATCCAGAAAACAGTTGCATAAATTCACTGAAAACCAAAACTTTCCATTTTTTGTAGTGTCGCGATATCGCGACACTTCCATTTTTAGAAATGTCGCGATATCGCGACGGATTTTGGCAAAAGCGGCTAAGTCGCAAATGTGTAGCGAAATCGCGACACTTTCCATTTTTGGAAGTGTCGCGATATCGTGACATTTCCATTTTTGGAAAGTGTCGCAAAATCGCTGTCGATCGGAGGAGAGAGAAAGGAAGCGTACGGAACAGCACGATTTTGTGACATGTCACGAAATCATGACATGTCGCAGAATCGTGGTAGGAAAGAGAAAGTCCTCAGAGGGCCTGAAAGTGCATTTCAACTGAAGCAAAGGACATCCTGGGGTAGTGACACGTGTCAAAGCGTGTATCAGACAAATTAGGCCGTGTGCAAGCATGCATTAAGGTTTTTAATCTGATTTAAATGTTAAAGCTTCTGATTTAATTAAAGTGCTAATCTAACTCATATTTTTGTCTTTCATGCAGGAATCCATCTGGCACTTGCGAGACAACTGAGAAAGGCCATAAAGACAAAGTTAAAGTGCAGATTTAGTCAAGGACTGCCATGCTAGAGGAGAAGAAGCCGATAAATGCATTCAATGGCAAATTTATGGTAGAATTGATGGCATGAAGATATTTTCAACTTCGGGGATGAATTGATGGAGAAGTGGTGACTCACCCTGCTCACCAACAGAATTAATGAAGGCATTTACTTTCAGCTGCGAATGGATACAAATTGCATTTGATTCTGTCTTCTCCATTTATAACAGCAGACTGCACTAATTTGCAGAAGGGTTAAGTTCTATCCGGACTTTGGTCTTAAGATGGCTTTTTATTGTAAAACCCGGGTCCTAGGGTTTAGAAAGATAAGATTTGCAATTAAGGAAGGAGATATTTTTGAAAATATCAGGGTCTGTCCTGAGTCTATAAATACTTCTTCTCAATGTAATTGCAAGGAGGCGGAGACTTAAAAATAAAAGGCTTATAAGCAATTTCTTGCTATTCTGTGCTTTAGCTTTTCTGTGATAGCATGGCTAGGAGCCTAATCTTTTGCAGAGTGTGATAAGTGTATCTTCTTTTGTTATCCATTCCATTAAAGTTTATTAGATATATGCTATAAATTTGCCATTATCAAGTTTGAATATGCTGTTAGGCTTCAGTTGTTCCATTGTCTACTAGGGGAAATTATAGATTTGAGGTTAAGTTTGTTCTAATTGCTCTGTCTTCACTGTGTGAGCTAGGCTATCGGTGAAAGATACCAGTTTTAACCAGCTGCCCCTGGATTTATAATTTTTTGCTAGATCTGTTCCACTTTGCCTTGTGCTCTTAGTTGAAAGTGATCTTAGACTGATCTGGACACTTTCTTCTTTGATTTGTTCTGTTGTGAAGTTGATAGCATAGATAAGATTGATAGTTTAGGGTTTTACAGTTGATGTTGGGATAAAATTCTCTTTCTGCCTTACCCTACCCTCTCTTTGTTTTCGATGAAATGATCCATTTTTATTTTCTTTGTTTGTATTTTATTTAAATCTGCTGACCCATGAGAGCTAGATCAAGAATTCAAGTTAAATCGATAAACAAGTGACAACTGCTGAACAAGTTCAAGAACCCCCTGTAAGGTAATAGAACAGTCCATATTGAAATCTATTTCAGAAGCGGAAAAGAGTGAATAGCCATTCGACCCAACTCTGTAACTCGCACCTTGGATAACCAGCTAGATCCTAAAGTGAGTGGGATTCGTCCCGTGGGTGTCTCCAGAGCTTCCTGCTCATCCTTCGCGGGGTGTGTATGAAAGCCGGACCAAAAAATGGTATATACCATGGGACCCTAAAAATAAAGGATTTTCATTCACTACCATGGTTAGGCAGATATGAAACTAAAAGTGTTGGAGAATATTACATTATTTGTATATGCTAATGTACCCCCACGGTACCTTCATGGTACATTTATAAATAAAATATTAGGGTTGAGTATATAGTTTAGAGTGTGATTTCTATTTCCCCTTAATGTATGTTTTAATGTGTAGGAAATTCGCAAGTGTCTTGAATATAATAGTGCATATATATAATGTGATAATGTTCACAAGTATCCTAGATTAGGAGTCCAAGAGTCTTCCAAGTGTTGTAGAATCAAGTTTTCATCATGTATACAAGTGGAAATATGAGAAGCCAAGAGTCTTAGGAAAGTAATAGTCAAGTACTTGAAGAGTCACATAACTATTGCTATATTATGGAGACAATGCTCCATAATCAAGTATGGAAAAATGAAGTAAGTCAAGAATCAAGCATCAATATTCATAGTTGTAATAGAAAGAAAAACAATAAATCTTATATACATTTTTGAGCAATTAATATTGTAAGTTGTTCTACATGCATAGTACAAGAATGATTCAGGCTATTTACATTCATATTTCAATATATAAATCATTGTTATTTGATTTATTATAAGCCTTGATATACATATTAATTTTATCATATTTTTCTACTCATTATATTATTATTTGACCTTTATTCTGGCTATTTCATATTTGGGGAGTTGTGTGATATTTTTAGATAACTTGTTATATTTTGTGGTAGTATAAAGGCTTAAAAATCCAATAAAAAGCAACATAATATTATTAGGGATAGAATTTTATCCCACAACATCCTTATCATATCATAATGATCAACCTAGATGTTCAAGGTTAAGAGTCTTAATGCTTCCTAGATTTACTTAGAAGTCGATAAGGATGGATTAAAAAATGATAGATTTTAATATTGTTTTATGTAGAAGGTCAAACAAGAAGACATGGTGATTTACCATTTGTTAGGAATCAAAAATGCTATTGAAGGTAAGTTGACCTCTATCTATAAAATTATGGATAAGTTTTTGAAGTGTTTGATATATATTCATTGAATTGTTACAAACATGGTGGAAAGCACAATAATCATTAGGGTGAAACAAAGGATAGGCCTCATTTTTTAGGATCTACAAGTGTTACGGGTGGAAGTTCAATCATATTGTGTTGAGAAAGTTTCTTTAAGATGATGACAAGAGGTTTATCTAGTTTAATTATGTTTCACTTAGGTTTTTGTTTTTTTTTTTAGACAAGTTTTTGGAGGGTTGTCATAGTATTCACATGTTTGCCTTTAAATTATTTCTTTTAATTGGGGGATGATTTCTCCTCCTCTATTTTGGTCTTTAGTTGCCTCCTTCTAAAGAGGGTTGCTTCTACCTACTTAGCCATGCCAACTACCTCTTCAAAGGTATAAATAATACTAGTTTCTAAAGGATAGGACAACTACTCATGTAGGTTATGTATAAATATAGGAAATAATTCCTTTTGTGGAGTATATTATATTATTCCAATAATAATTCACCATTTTACCTATAAATTGGTAATATTTTCATTCTTTGCTTGTTTTAGTTGATAAAGGTCATCTATGGTAATATTTTCTTTAATATATATTGAAAATTATCTGACAAAGGCTTCTATAAGTTCTCTAAATATTTTAATCAAATGGTGAGGTATTTAGAAATGTTGTTCTAAGTCTAAACCACTAAGTATTTTAGGAAATAATCTAAAAAGTAGCATTTCATCATGGGTGATTCCATTACAAGCAATTTGAAAGAGCCTAATTTGATTAACTAGGTCTTGCTTACCATCTTACATTTGAAAATTTTGGGGTTTCAAAATAGGCCAAAAAAGGCAACTCGTTACCATAGGGTGCAATGGTTGGTTATAGAATTTATCATAGGAGTACTTTTTTCCTATCAAGGCTCCTTGGAGAGAGGTTGTTTGTCATTATAAATCCAAATTGGAGTCCCATATTTCAAGGTGTTATAATTTGCCATTTATGCTTTATAATTCAAGAGACTAGGGATATGAAGATACATATCATAATATTAATGATTGTTGATGATTAACATATGGGTAAGTTTAAGATACTTGGGTAAAATATACCATCAATGTCATATGACTTGATACTAAAGGTGTTGATATATAGCTAATCCCTAACTCACTTGATAAGAAGGGATTAAAAAAAAAGAGGTTTAACGTGAGAGGAATGTGTTGTTGAAAATAAATGCGTACAGTAGAAGGAGTAGAAGTAGGCATGTTAGGGAGTACAAAATCCATATAGGATTGTGGTTATCACACTCAAAATATGGGTTAAAGCCCAAGGTACCTAATTGATTAGTATTTTTATTCAATTGGGTGATATTTATATTCATTTGATTACTTAATTGATTATTATTTTCATGTGATGGTAGGGGATTCAAATTGGGTGATTGAGTTTTATTCAAATATGGTTGTTACTTACTTTAATTGTTAATGTCTTCCCTAAGGATATCTAAGAAAGATATTTTTGTTTCATCTTACATAATATCTTAGGTGATATATAAAATTGAATGTTGTTTCTCTATAACATGTTCTTCCTCCTCATAATTACAGTTTGACCATGGATTTTATTCTTCTTAAACATGTGCAAAAGGAGGATAAGGAGTTGAAGGTAATCCTCTATTATAGGTGGTATATGAATATTTAGCCATAGGTCAAAATATTGAGAGGAAAGGTGTTTGATTTATTAATTAAATCTTGATTAATATAGATAGTAATTGCTACAAATATAAAAATTGGTCGATATACCTTAAGAGGAACACCCGATATACCTAAATATATTTGATATACTTGCCCTCATGATATACCCATTGGTATGTGGAAGAGGCTTGGTTATCCCAATATAAGTAGCTATACATGGGGGTAAACATTGAGGTACATGAATGAGGTCCAATATGAGGATTAAGCACACCTAGATACATGATTTAGTATTGATAATTTCAAATGGATAAAGGGAATAAATTCTTAATCTTGATTAATGTGATCTAAACTAAATAAAAAAATTTAAATGGTCTTGCTTAATTTTAAATTAGTTTTATCTTTCATTAGGGGAAATGTGTGTTTCACATCACGTTCACCAAATGTATGCAATGGGTTGTATGGGTTGAGACCTTAAAACCCTTTCCAAAGGGGACCTAAAATATTTCACACAAGTTGGTCTACCTCACATGTATATTTATATGTATATGTTCAAGCAAATATGCTATGTGTCTCTTTATAAAATCATGGCTATGTTTTATAAACTAAACAAGACCAATATGAACTAAAATAAAATATAAATGATCCAAGAATACAAGTATGCAAGAAAAAAAAATCCTAGACTATGTGTTTTTTTAGATTTCAATTATTAAGAGAAATTAAATGGGTCCTGTTGTGGATAATCCACAACACACCCCAAAATTGGGGGCCCACATTTTTGCATGCTTTTAAAGAAGAAAACAGTGACCCAGATGCTAAGAAAATCAAAGAAAAAAGGCAAAAAAAATTCACTAAGGAAAAAAGTTGTGATATCGTGACATGTCACTCTGTCATGGCTGAAAGTTGTCGCGATATCACGACATGTCGCTCCGTCGCTACGGAAAATGAAAAGGTGTAGCGAAATTGTGACATGTCACTTCGTCGTTGTGGAAAACAAAGAAGTGTAGCGAAATCGTGACATGTTGCTCCGTCGCGGCCTAGAGAGGAGAGAGAAAGGCAAAATGGAAAACTGTAGCAAAATCATGACGTGTCGCAAAATCATGGTCAAGATAGTCAAATGGGGCACAAAGCAGAAAAGCGTAGCGAAATCATGACATGACACAAAATCATGGTCAACACAGTCAACGACAGCAGGTGGGCGAAACCGTCACAAAATTATGACGTGTTTGATTTTTGCGGCTTGAAAACGGGTAGAAGGCACAAAGTATAAAATGGTCATGAAATCATGACAAAATTGAGCCAAAGGCAATAAGGCCCAGCAGTGTAACGAAATCATGAAAAAACCGAGCAAAAGAATCTAAGGCCCAGCAGTGTAGCGAAATCACGACAAAACCGAGCAAAAGAGTCTAAGGCCCAGCAGTGTAGCGAAATCACGATGAAAACTGAGACAAAGCGCATAAGTCGAAAGGCATCGCAAAATCGTGACGCGTCGCATTTTTGTGACGCGGGTGGATAAAAAGCCTAAGTGGTATAATGGTAGCGATTTCGTGCAACTTTTGGCGAAACGTTCCAGCTAGACAAAGACATCGCAAAATCACGACAGAAAGTGAAGACCATGCAGAGGGCAGAAAATGGTAGTGATTTCGCGACAGGTTGCGGTGATATGGCCCAAAACAAAAAATGGTAGTGAATTCACAACAGGTTGCGGATGAAGAATACGGAGATGAAAAATGTCATGATTTCGCGATAGGTTGCATTGGCAAGGCTGTTGGCAGGAAAATGTTGCGATATCGCTACATGTCGCGTTTTCGCGGTGAAAGCAAGGAAGTAAAGCTGCATGCATAAAAACGTCATGATTTACATGGGGCCGTTACAGAACACACAAAAAAGTGCTGAACACGTGGTAGAAAGGCATGAAGGTCATGGTAACACTTCAGATCGACAGTTACAGTTAGCAGATAAGACCAAACGTTTTAGGTTCAAACGAAAGGTCAAAACATGAAATGAAGCATTATGGGAAGTGAAACGAAGCGTTATGGGAAATGAAACGAAGTGTCACAAAGCAAAGTCGAGAGACGCAACATAAAGCTTAAAAGCAGAAGCGAATGTAGATACAAGGGCTGGAAATTGTAAACAGAAAGCATTATTTTTATTGAATAAAAGAGTTTATTTGGCAAGAGTAACTTTTGTGTGTGAAACCAAAAGGATATTGAAGGCTAAGACTACTGTTATTTCTGTATATCTTTCCTTTGCATTATTTTGTTTTGTATCTATTCATTTACACCATAATTTGGGTTGCGATAGGTGAATGATAGAATGATGCAAATTATTTATTTCCTTAGAGTCTAGCATCTGATCTAATTTGACTATGTTTTATTACAGGTCTGTTAGGTCAGGTTGTTTTAGAGCTTCATCTCATAACTTGGGGTTTTGTAGGGAGGAGATTGCTAACCAGATTAACGTCCTTCTTCAGTTTTTCTAGCTGATTCATATAAGAACATTTCTGTTTTCGTTTCTAATATATTTTTAATCTCATTTGAAAATCTGAGTTTTGGATTCTGGTACATTCCAGAATACTCTACGGATTTTTATTAACACCAAAAGCTAATGTAGAAATAGCAGAACACTTAAACAAAGATAAAATGAACCAACTAACTGTAAAATGAACCTCATGCTAAAGGCACGGAGCTTAAAATGAAAGTGGCCTATACCACGCATTTTCTCATTTAAAATCTTTCTTTAAGCCAAAAGATAAAAGAGGTTGCTAATTTATTTTCAGGAGGGTTTCATTAATTTCAAGAGCATAAAAGAAGAAAGGGATTTTGGTTCTTTCTTTTGCTCTATGCGGCTGGTTATTTTAACAGATTAGGGTTACAAAGTTTGTTGTGAATCATTAAAGGCCCCTTGTTAACAGTTACTTGCAGGATTTAAGTTATTCTAGATTACATTCATTTATTTGCATTAGGTCTTAATTGGTTATATGCATATGAATGTTTGTTCACAAGAAACTTGGAGAAATTAAAATAACAAATTTTCTTTGCAAGAAAGAGTTTCCTGTCAGAGACTCTAGTTACGTGATCATTTTGTTACAGGGCAAAATATTCACTCAACATTTTGGCACTAGAAGGAGGGCCTTATTTATTGCTTTGTGATTATGATTTGTTCTAACAATTAACGTGGGTAGTTTTGTTTCCATCTATTGTGCTTACAGGTATAACAGTTAGATACTATATTTTGCAAGTAAGTTGAGAGAAGTCTTTTAAGTTCTAGAGTTTCCAAGCTGGCCCAACCTGAGTACATAGCTACTAGGTCCAAGACCATAGGAGAAAATATTTTCCAAAGCCTTTCTCCCACTGCTAGAAAGCCAAAAAACAAAACATTAGAGATCGAAATACCACCCAGTATACTTGAGTTAGGGATTTCTTTAGACTCAAGTACGTCTAGCGAGCCTGAGCCCTTAATTTCAAGTGTGACAATAACACCAGGTGTATCTGTCTCCACAGTTCCAAGCATTTCCATTGTTCCCACAGGGTTAACACCTTTGAACAACATGGTCCAACAACAACAACAACAACAGCCACCTACCCTTTGGTATGGTGCGCAAAGTTCCCCCTTAGATATTCCTGGGGCAGTCCATGATTTGCCTAGAAACATTGAAAGGGGATTACCCAAATTCTTGCATGTTGGTCCCACAACAATAGAAGATCATGTCCAAATCTACAAGGATTATATGTTTAGACAAGGGGTTACTCACGAGGATGTTGCTTGCCGAGTTTTCCCTGCTAGTCTAGACCCCATGACCAATGAATGGTATCGAAATCTTCCAGAGGGTCCATCACTTAGCCAATTTATAATGTTATTGTATCCCTCCATAATCTACAATTTGTTTGTATCATGCAAAAGATTACCCAATGAGCCCATACGAACATTCAACCAGAGGTTCCAAAAACTATACACAAATCTGACTTATCACTTTGTGGTAGATCCTGCGGTCGCCTTGCAATTATATTTCAGAGCCTTAGATCATTTAACGTCCTTGTTGACTAGAAGGAATCCTCAGGTTACGACGCTTCCTTTAGCCTATGCAGAGACAATGACTCTCGAACAACAGATGAACCTGCCAGGAGCAAGATTGTCTCAATTGACTGGGATGGGACAATATGGTCCATACAATCAATTTGCCATGATGAAAAGTTAATGGCACCACATGTTCCTATGATGAAAAATTTACAAACACCCACCCAAGTTGCGTCATTTCCAAGTTATCCTAATGCCTCCGTTCAAACGCAGGGATTAATTCAAAATAGCCCGATGGGTTTGCCTGGGTTCAGCATGGGCAGTAATTTGTTGACCATGCCAAGGTTTGCTCAAATTAGCACGCCAAACCCAATGACTTACCCAATAATCACTCTGATTCAAAGTGTGAATCTAGGATGGAATCCACCTACCCAGACCCAAGCCATTGTACCTATTCCAGAGGTGGCTAATGCAGCAAACACGACTGGACCCGAAATTACAATGCCTCAACCACAAGGGTCCGAATTCGCCATAGAAAACATGAATGAAACCTTGGCAAAAGTTTTGGTTATGATGGTAAATGTCAATAAAAAGGTGGACCAAGCCATGGATCATAACCGACCTCATAACCATAGAGGAAAAGGAACATACAACACGCAGCCAAATAATGGGCGAGTACCCAATCCCATAGCCAATCAGGCAAATGTCTTGAAATATTTTGGATAATCAGGACCTTGTGACAACGATTGTATGCATTGTGGCCACGGGAAGCATGAGTCTATATTGACTGAGGTTATACATTCCCAAGAAAGTGAAGAAGAGGAGGATGTGGAATTTTTTGGAAACGAAGATGAAGAAACATTGGAAGTTCATGCCAACAAACGTTTTGGGAAAGGAAATCACAAGTATTACACTAAGAGTTCTAAGGAGCCCAAAATTTCTTCCACTCCTCCAAATAACCAATTACCCCCTCCTGATTTCAAATGAGATGTCAATCCCTCTCCTCCATCCATGATGGAAAAGTCTAAGATGGTGCAAAACATGTCAAATTCAGAAAAACCCACTTATGACTTGGTGGAAGACATGAAGAAAACTAAGGCCAATGTCTCAATGTATGATATGTCCCGATTATTAGGCCAAGAAGTAAGTCCACCAAAAATTTTAGATCCACCTGCCCAAGTTCATGAAGCTAAAAGTGCTGAGTCCCGATTGGTTTTAAAAAAGGAAAAACGAGATATACCTCCTTTTTTGATAACCATTAGAATTGCAGGTAAAAACCTGCATAATTGCTTAATAGATTTAGGGGCCTCGGCTACCATTATGCCCCTAGAAATCTGTAAAAAATTGGGACTTACACCAAGGCCTTCTAGAAGCAGGGTGGTGCAGATGGATAGATCAACCATGGAGGCAGTGGGAGAATTGGATGATGTTCTTATTCAAGTCAATTCATAACCCAGGGTTCAACATCACATAGACATATTGGTGCTCGACATTCCTATCAAATATGGCATGGTTTTGGGAAGAGATTGGAGTAAAAACCTAAACGGTTACATTGTGATAGATTCTTCACATATGTGGTTGCCTTGGAGGGGAGTGGCCAACCAAATTCGGATAGATAGTGAACCTAGGATCAAGGAGATGATCACAAAATACAACAAACCGAATGAGATCCAATACATTGAAGTGAAATTGGGAGCATATTGTTTGGACATAGAAACACCTGAAAATTCCCAAAATGAAAGGATCGGATGCAAAGTCACTAAAGGACATCAGGACATTTGGACTTTAATATTTGATGGATCCAAGTCTAGACAAGGAGCAGGAGCAGGTATTGAATTATCATGTTCAGACAGAGAGCCTATGTTCGTTGCATATAGACTACAGTTCCCTACCACCAACAATATGGTAGAATATGAGGCCTTGATTCTCGGACTTCAATTGGCCCTTCGAAAGAAAGTTAAGTGTATCAAGGTCCTTGGTGATTCGGAGCTGGTGGTAAAGCAAGTGAAGGGACAATACGTATGTAAGAACAAGCGGCTCAGACTTTACAGAACCAGGGTTAGAGATTTAATAGATGAGTTTGATGACTTTATCATATCTCTGATCTCTAGAAAAGGCAATTGTCTGGAAGACTCTCTAGCCATGGCTGCGAGTATGTTGAAACCAATGGACCATAAGAAATGCAAGAAATTCTTCATAGAACTGGTCCCTTGTCCCTCGATACCAGATAATGTCACGAATTTCCAAGTGTTTGATAGTGATAGACACATATTCCATTTTGTCACTAATTCTGGTATATTTGAAAAGCAGGTTATAGATGAAGATGAGAGGGATCTAGAGGAGGCAGGTTTGGAAGAAAAAATTATTGGAAAATGTAATAAGATGCCAGATGAGATGGCTTCATTAGAAAAAGCTTTCGATATCGGATACCAACCAAAAGAAGGTAGAAAGATTCCACCTCCCAGAGAAGCCTATGACTTGGTTAATATTGGAAGTGCAGAAAGCCCTTGGGAAGTATTCATAGCAAAAGCATGTACCAAACAGGAGAAGGATTCCATTGCCAATACATTAAAAGAATACATAGAATGCATAGCTTGGAGTTATAAGGAGATAAAAACCTATGATCAAAATTTCATAACGCATACGATTCCTTTGAAGCCAGACTCCAAACCCTTCAGGCAGAGGCATAGGCCAGTCAATCCATTATTAGAACCCTTGATAGAGAAAGAGGTAAAGCGACTGTTAGAAGCTAAGATCATCTTTCCTGTTAGGCACTCCACATGGGTTGCTAACCTGGTCCCTATGAGGAAGAAGAATGGAGAAATAAGGTTGTGCATCAATTTTAGAAATCTTAATAAAGCCTCACAAAAGGACAATTACCCGTTACCCACCATTGATGAAATACTTCAAAAGGTAAATGGGTCGGAGATGATGTCATTCCTGGATGGTTATTCGAGATATAATCAGGTCCTTATCCATCCTAGTGATAGGATGAAAACTGCCTTCACCACAAAGTGGGGCACCTTTGCATACAAGAGAATGCCTTTTGGACTATTGAACGCAGGTGCCACGTTCTAGCAAGCTATGGATTTTGCTTTTAAGGGGCTCATAGGTAAGTGAATTATCATCTATGTAGATGACATTCTTGTCTTTTCTAAGAATAGGGAAAACCACGTCAAGGATTTAAAGAAAGTTTTTCAAAGATGTAGGGAACATGGCATTTCTCTCAACCCAAAGAAGTGCATCTTCGGGGTAACGAAAGGAAGGTTATTGGGACATGTGATATCTAAGTATGGAATTTATATTGACCCTAAAAGAATAGAGGCCATACAATAGATTCCTTGTCCCAACAACAAAAAGGGGTTGAGATCATTTTTTGGGAAGATCAATTTCGTCAAAAAATTTATTGTAGATTTTGCAGAAATAGCAAAGCCTTTGAACGACATGTTAAAGAAAGAGGTCTAGATCAAGTGGACAGATGAAAATAGAGATGTTTTCAAAAATATTAAGGACGTGATTTCTAAAGCCCCGATTTTAGTGAGTCCCGATTATACGAAGCCTTTCTATATTTACACATTTGCTTCAGATCAGTCCTTTACGAGTGTTTTAACTCAGAAGAGTGAAGGCAACATTGAAAATCCTATTGCCTTTTTGAGTAGTCCTCTCAAAGATGCGAAGCTGAGATACTCCATCTTGGACAAGCAAATGTATGCTCTAGTCAAGACCGTTAAGAAATTCAGGCATTATATAGTCCACGGTAGGGTGTTTGCTATAGTCCCAGATCCTGCAGTCAAAGCCATGTTTATACAGAATGAACTAGGTGAAAGACGAGGGAAGTGGATTTCAACTTTGCAAGAGTTTGATCTGGAGATTCAATCCATGAAGATAGTGTGGGGACAAGGTTTGGTTAAGGCTATAGCAGAAAAGGATCTCGCAATCTCATGTCAACATTATGAAATCACAGATATAACCAAAGATGAGTGGTATGCAGATGTGGTGTATTTTCTACTAAACAATAAATGTCCACCACATTTGAATTCTACTCAACGAAGAGCCTTGCGCTTGAAGTCTACTAATTTACTAATTAGATCTGACACATTATATAAGAAAAATCATGAAGGTATTTACCTTCGTTGTGTTGATCAAAAAGAGGCAGTGCAAATACTCGAGGAATTTCATGGTAAACATGGGACAGGACATGGGTCCGCTAATGCCACAGACCATCAAATCCTTAGAGCCGGTTATTATTGGCCTCGACTATTCAAAGATGCCCATACTCATGTGAGGTCATGTCATACATGTCAAACTGCAGCCAATAGAGACAGGTGTGCTTCCATGCCTTTACAATCCGTAATTGAGTCTAGACCTTTTACGCAATGGGGCCTGGATTTTGTTGGGATTATCAATCCCAATTCATCTGATTCCCACAAATACATTCTAACAGCTACGGATTATTGCACAAGGTGGACTGAAGCTATCCCCACAAAGAATGCTACTTCAGAGGTTGTTATTAAATTCTTAGAGGATAATATTGTCACTCGGTTCGGGATGCCTAACTACATTGTAAGTGATAATGGTTCAGCTTTTTCTCTTTGGAATTTGCTAATTGGGCATTTGACAACGGTGTGAGTTTAAAATTCTCTTCAAATTATTATCCGCAAGGCAATGGATTGGCTGAGTCTTCTAACAAGAATTTGTTACGCGTCATAAAAAAATTGTTGGAAAGAAATCCTAGAGATTGGCATAACAAACTTAAGTTGGCTCTTTGGGCTAACAGAATCAGAGTCAAAGAATCAATAGGAACATCTCCTTACCATCTGGTTTATGGACAAGATCCCATTTTTCCTACAAATCTCAAGTTACAAACACTACATTTCATGAAGGATTATTTTGGAACTGATGATAAACTTGAGTCTAGACTAACACAATTAATGCATCTGGATGAAAAAAGGGATGAGGCTATGCTTCATTTTAGTAAACACCAGGATGTAGTAAAAAGATGGTTTGACAAAAATTCTAGAGCCAAGGATTTTAAAATATCAGATCTAGTGCTGTTATGGGATAAAAGACATGAGAAGAAAGGGGATCATGACAAGTTTGACTACTTATGGTTGGGTCCCTACCAGATTTCAAAAGTCCTAGGGGAAAAAATTTTTAGACTAAGAACCTTGGATGGAAAGGATTTGGCATTACCTGTCAATGGGTTGCACTTGAAACACTATTTCCAGGCTTGAAGCGGCTGGGTTTTGTATTATATGTAATTATGCCATGTTTTTTTTCTTTTGTGCATGCAGATTTGATATTTAAGTTGTGTGTTTGTTTGACATGTTTAGGTTTTGTATTAATGCCATGCTTTGTTTCTTTTGTGTGTGCAGGTTGGACATGTAGGTGGTGTGTTTATTTGACATGTTTTATTTTCTTATAAAAAAAAAAAAAAGAATAAAAGTTTGAAATGTTAACACATGCCTAAGATCGGGAAAATATGAAACATCGGAATTATGTTGTAAAAGCTCCACATGTAACACAAACAGTTAAATAATATCGTTTGAGGCTTGTGATGCATGAAGTAGTCAGTTTTACAAATTATGGCAATACTTCATCTGCAATTCAAAGGGCAATGCATTCATATTACATCTCACTTTGTATATACATGCCATCTTAGTTGCATATGCATTTCAGATACAAATCATTAAAGTGTGTCAAATCCTCTTAGGGTTATGCTACAACATAAATAAATAAATCCTAAGGTTGGAAACTGAGCCCCGAGATATCTAGAACCAAGCACATTTTATACACATTAAAAAGGATCTTGAGCAAAATGATCAAAACCTTGCTTGGAAGAAAAGGTCAAGCAAAAGAAATATTTCATGTCTATACTATTATGCAACATGATCCTTAAAACAGTGGTTTTTACCACTTCCATTAAGCTTAAAGCCTAAAATTAGAGTAGTAAGGATAGGGTTAAGTCCTCATCAAACTTAGGTTGAGGATCCAACTCCCCAAAAATTTGATTTGACCTACATGGAGTAGTAAGGATAGGGCATAATTCTCATCTCGCCTAGGTTGAGAATCTGATTCCCCAAAGCTCCTATGTCTCATTTCATGATAAAGCTTGGATTGGAAGGATCGTACTACTTGTCCTCTGCAAAGGATGGGTAGTCATCCCCAAGGTCCATGTAATAAAATTAATATTCTCAATTTTCATCTAAAACTTGGATTGGAAGGATCGTACTACATGTCCCTGGTAAGGATGGGTAGTCATCCCCAAGATCCAAGAAGTAAAAAATTAATTTTTCCCATCTCATCTTTATATTGGATTGGAAGGATCATACTACTTGTCCTTTGCAAAGGATGGGTAGTCATCCCAAAGGTCCAAAGAAATGAAGTTAAGTCATGGATTATGGGGTTAGGTATGCCCATGCATGACAGCATGTCTTGTCTAAAAAACAAGACCACTGATTGTTCAAAGGGTTAGACTAGCATGACCATTTATTTCATAATTGGTTAAATTATTTTGCTCAAAGTGAGATAATGAATTCCAAATCAGAGTAGTAAGAATAGGGTTAAACTCTCATCTCGATTAGGTTGGGAGTCTGATTTCCCAAAGCTCTGATTTCACTTTCACTTACACATGGGTTCAATATAGTAGTGACTCATAACCAACTTTGGGATCTAATAAAACAATTCATTATACACATGGGTGATCCTAAGAGGGTTTGATAATCTTGAATATTTGTGTATGATATTAGAAGGTCTATGCATTTGTAAAAGCAAAATCTCTAAGCATATTTATTAGGTTACACAAATCATTCACAGTCTCACATATGCATGCATGTAAAACTGACAATGGAATGTTGATCAAGTTCAAGCGATATGGAATGAAAACAAATAGCACACATCGAGCTAATACTAATGATTTGAATGTTTCATGTACTTATGATCTATCGGTATTTGTTTATCTTTTATGTGCTAACGCTTGTATCTAAGCTTGTATATTTTAGGTTGGGTTCTCACCAAAATGCTCTAGAGCATTTGACAGCAGAGTCACCATTTGTTGTGGATAATCCACAACACACCCCAAAATTGGGGGCCCACCTTTTTGCATGCTTTCAAAGAAGAAAACAGTGACCCAGATGCTAAGAAAATCAAAGAAAAAAGGAAAAAAAAATTCACTAAGAAAAAAAATTGTTGCGATATCGCGACATGTCGCTCTGTCGTGGCCAAAAGTTGTCACGATATCGCGACATGTCGCTCTGTCGCTGCAAAAAATGAAAAGGTGTAGCGAAATCGTGACATGTCGCTCCGTCGCTGCGAAAAACAAAAAAGTGTAGCGAAATCGTGACATGTTGCTCCATCGTGGCCCAGAGAGGAGAGAGAAAGGTAGAATGGAAAACTGTAGCGAAATCGTGACGTGTCGCAAAATCACGGTCAAGATAGTCAAATGGGGCACGAAGCAAAAAAGAGTAGCGAAATCATGACATGTCGCAAAATCCTGATCAACACAGTCAACGACAGCAGGTGGGCGGAACCGTCGCAAAATCGTGACGTGTTTGATTTTTGTGGCTTGAAAATGGGCAGAAGGCACAAAGTATAAAATGGTCACGAAATCATGACAAAACTAAGCCAAAGGCAATAAGGCCCAGCAGTGTAGCGAAATCGTGACAAAATCGAGCAAAAGAGTCTAAGGCCCAGCAGTGTAGCGAAATCACGACAAAATCGAGCAAAAGAGTCTAAGGCCCAGCAGTGTAGTGAAATCGCAACGAAAACTAAGACAAAGCGCATAAGTTGAAAGGCGTCACGAAATCGCGACGCGTCGTGTTTTCACGGTGCGGGTGGATAAAAATCCTAAGTGGTAAAATGGTAGCGATTTCACACAACTTTTGGCAAAACGTTCCAGCCAGACAAAGACGTCGCGAAATCGTGACAGAAAGTGAAGACCATGCAGAGGGCAAAAAATGGTAGCGATTTCACGACAGGTTGTGGCGAGATGGCCCAAAACAGAAAATGGTAGCGATTTTGTGGTAGGTTGCGGCCAAAGCGTACGGAGATGAAAACCGTCATGATTTCACGATAGGTTGCATTGGCAAGGTTGCTGGCAAGAAAATGTCACGATATCGTGACATGTCATGTTTTCACGGTGAAAGAAAGGAAGTAAAGCTGCATGCATAAAAACCTCGTGATTTACATGGGGCCGTTACAGAACACACAAAAAAGCACTGAACACGTGGCAGAAAGGCATGAAGGTCATGGTAATGCTTTAGATCGATAGTTACAGTTAGCAGAGAAGACCAAATTTTTTAGGTTCGAGCGAAAGGTCAAAACATGAAACGAAGCGTTATGGGAAGTGAAACGAAGCGTTATGGGAAATGAAATGAAGCGTCATAGAGCGAAGCCGAGAGACGCAATAGAAAGCTTAAAAGTAGAAGCGAATGTAGATACAAGGCCTAGAAATTGTAAACAGAAAGCATTATTTTTATTGAATAAAGGAGTTTATTTGGCAAGAGTAACTTTTGTGTGTGAAACCAAAAGGAGATTGAATATCTTTTCTTTGCATTATTTTGTTTTGTATATCTTTTCTTTGCATTATTTTGTTTTGTATCTATTCGTTTACACCATAATGTGGGTTGCGATAGGTGAATGATAGAATGATGCAAATTATTTATTTCCTTAGAGTCTAGCATCCGATCCGATTTGATCGTGTTTTATTACAGGTCTGTTAGGTCAGGTTGTTTTAGAGCTTCATCCCATAACTTGGGGTTTTGCAGGGAGGAGATTGCTAACCAGATTAATGTCCTTCTTCAGTTTTTCTAGCTGATTCGTATAAGAACATTTCTATTTTTGTTTCTGATATATTTTTAATCTCTTTTGAAAATCTGAGTTTCGGATTCTGGTACATTCCAGAATACTCTGCGGATTTTTATTAACACCAAAAGCTAACATAGAAATAGCAGAACACTTAAACAAAGATAAAATGACCCAACTAATTGTAAAATGAACCTCATGCTAAAGGCACGAAGCTTAAAATGAAAGTGGCCTATACCACGCATTTTCTCATTTAAAATCTTTCTTTAAGCCAAAAGATAAAAGAGGTTGCTAATTTATTTTCGGGAGGGTTTCATTAATTTCAAGAGCATAAAAGAAGAAAGGGATTTTTGTTCTTTCTTTTGCTCTACGTGGCTGGTTATTTTAACAGATTAGGGTTACAAAGTTTGCTATGAATCATTAAAGGCCCCTTGTTAACAGTTACTTGCAGTATTTAAGTTATTCTAGATTACATTCATTTATTTGCATTAGGTCTTAATTGGTTATATGCATATGAATGTTTGTTCACAAGAAACTTGGAGAAATTAAAGTAACAAATTTTCTTTGCAAGAAAGAGTTTCCTATCAGAGACTCTAGTTGCATGATCATTTTGTTACAGGGCAAAATATTCACTCAACAGGTCCTTTATTTAAATAGAAAACAATAATTGGTGCAGCAAACAAGTCTATCCTAAGCGCAGCTAAATGTTATTTTGATTCCTTGCCTAAAGAGGTTTTGAAAGAATGATTTTAAGCCAAATCATAATGTTCCTTAATAATGAAATTTATGTGGATTTTATAATAAAAAATAGTCATATAGAGAAAAATGATAGAAATGTAAACTACATAAGGCAAACAAAAAGGTCCTAGAATTAGAAAACTTGCTTTCAAATGGTTGTGCAACACTAAAACTCTTTAGAAGCATTACCCTAGTATTTTTGTTGAAACCTAGATATTTTTCTAGAGCTTGTAAAATTTTAAAAAAATGGAAACTATAGTTAGGTTTAGGGGATCTATCTAATTGTATGGAAGTGGTAAACTATCTATTTAGATTGATTAGATACCATTCTTCTAAGATAAATTTGGAAAATACCTAGAAATTGGAAGGAAAATGAATACATGCAAAAGCACTAAAATTGTTTAAAAGTGTTGCCTTGGCACTTTTGCAAACCTTGAGATTTTTTTATTGTGAAAAATATATAGGAAAAAGTGTTAATTTTATACCCAGGTGTTGTAGTTGAGTTGGAGGGGAGAGGTCAATCCTCCAAGGGAGGTCCCAGGTTCGAATATCCACCCTACCAAAAAGTTGAATTGGGTATCCAAAATCCAATTGATAATGTTGGTGCGAGTAGGGCCGGGTGCGACTCTCGGGTGACTTTGATGGTGTAGAACCCCCTGTCCATGGTCTCTCAGACCAAGGTGGCCCCACAAAGGGTTTTTTGTTTAAAAAAAAAGTGTTAATTTTCTAGAAAGATCAGCACTTTTGTTCCTATAATTGATAAATAAAGATTCTAAAAGCCCAATTTGATGCCAATTTGGTCCTATAAATTGAGAAGGTATATAAGAGGATTATTAAAGCCTAATTTAAGGTGTATAAATACCAAATACTTACAAAATTATGCCAATTAGTATCTAAGCTTTACAAATAAATCCTAGGAAGTCAATAAATCTACAAAATGCTATGAATAAAAGGTAATATCAATAAAATATTGTAAATAAAGCCTAGGAGATCATAAAAAAAGGTTAGGTACTACAGATTGAATATAAATGAGATATAGCAAGTATGAATATGGTTCCAAGTAGTATGTGAAAAAGTAGAATATAAATATCTTGATACTCATGCACCTAAGACCTCAAACAAAGGGTTAGAAACTACAACGTAAACCTAAAGATATCAAGAAATAATGGTTAGAGGCTAAAAATCAGTTGTGACTATGCAATAAGAGTTACAAAACAAGAATAGATGCTACAAATTAGTAATCAAGAGCAATAAAATCACTAGACAAAGGAGATTTGAATGATTAGAAATGCTAGTGTGACTATAATATAATAAAAATAAGCATGTAGTGGTTGTAAATATCTATAAGACAAGATAAAGTAAGCATAAACCAAGATTGATAACTACAAAAGAGATTAGAGATACATAAAATTAAAGTATATAAGCAATAAAATACCATAAATAAGTGTTAGTAGTTTTAGATTACAACAAAGAAGTAATTAGCAAAGCAATAAAAAAATACATGAAATAGAAAGCAAAATGAAGAGAAGAGTAAATTAGGAACACAATATTACAACCAAATACCAATAGAGTTTCCTCATCTTAACCAAGAATCCTCCTTGATAGTAGTAATAAGAGGATTTAGCCTTTCCATATTTCATTGTGTTGCTTCACTTGAACCCAATTGCTATTGAATATATTCATAATGCAAGACGATGAGAAAAAGAGAGAGATATTTGGAGAGAATTTGGCATATTTTGGACAAATTGATATGCTTGTTGAATGATTATGCCATGGGACCTATTTAAATATTTTAGGAGAGGTATCCCTTCAATGGAAGGAAAAGTCAAATATGTCATTGGGTAAAGAGAAATTTATATCTCATTGGCCTAAGGTGAGGGCGATCAAGCTTAGGAGTGGAGGAAGGAATCAACATGCTTGAGGCTCATGCTTGTAGAGATTCTACTTGTGCCAACAAAAGCATTAGGGTAGCAAAAACATTGTAGTTTTATATTCAAAATTAAAAAATATTCAATGGAACAAAAACACCACCTTTTAGCAAAAGCCCTACCCTAATGCTTTTGCTCATATCTGGTACTATTTCTTTTGTCCTAGCTAGGTGTTATTTTCTTGCAATTTAAGGTATTGATAATTGTATTAGTATAGGCATATTTATACTCATTGGGAATATATTTTCAAGCTTGTTTTTATGTAATTATTGAATAACACAAGCTTATAACGAGAGGAGGGTGAACAATATAAGACCACTTTTTAATTTTCTTTCCAATATTATGTAATGTATAGATAGCAATATCAACAACAGTAATAAAATTAATTTACAAATTGCCACACACAATAGAGACACCAATTTTACATGGTTCACCCAATATGGGCTACTCCACAAAGAAAATATTTCACTAAATTTTTCTCAATCAATCTCTTGGAAATCCTTTTCCTATTACAATAGTTATGGACCTTTGTCCAAAGGAGACACCAATCCCCTAATCAAGTTCATGGATCTCTATCAATAGGAGAACTCCTTTAACCTCTTTCTCTAGATGGTGATATTATAGAAGAACTTTTGCCCCACTACTCTAGCTAATGGATCTCTATCCACTAAAGACACCTATCCTCATTACCCTAGCTAATGGATCTCTATCCACTAGAGACTATGGTTCTCTATACTCTGTTACCTCCAAAGATTTATCTCAAATATGTACTACACATAGTCCTTTGGTTTAGAAAAAAATTTCTCAATCTCTATCTCTGGTCTGGCACAAATCTATCCTCAAATCTGCATCAAACTCTGTCCTTGAATCTGTACTAAACACAGTCCTTTGGTATAGCACAAATATATCCTCAATATATATCCTTTGATCTATACTAAACACAATCCTTTGATCTAGCACAAATCTATCCTCAATATCTATCCTTAAGACTTAGCATAAAGCTTGATCCAATCACAAATAAATTATGTTGGATCTGCCTCAAACCTTAACTAAGTTTTGAACAAATCAATCAATCAAATCTGCTCACAAGTCTTCTCAAAGACTTCTATTAATTTTTCCTTGTAAGCTTCCATAAAATCTCACACTAATCTGTCCACAAGTCCTCTCTAGAACTTGTTCAAATCTTATCAACAAGTCCTCACTAGAACTTGTCCAAATATGCTCAATAAGTTCTTACTAGAACTTATCCAAATCTGCTTTTAATTTGTATTGTAAGCTTCCACAAAAGCTCACACAAATCTATCCACAAGTCTTCTCAAATACTTACCTCAAATATGCTTAACAAGTCCACACTAGAACTTGTCCAATCTCATAGAAACATAAGGATAATTGTTAGAGACTCAAAATGCTTCACATTCATCACAATGATCAATCACTTTCAATCACTCTTTTAGAAACATATAGAGAATTTTTAGAGACTCAATATGCTTCACATTCAACTCAATACTCAAACACTTTCACTCACTCTTTTAGAAACATATAGAGAATTTTTAGAGACTCAATATACCTCACACTCACAAACTCTTAATCACTTTCAATTTTTCTTTTATAATAGAAACATATAGAGAATTGTTAGAGACTCAATATTTTTCACACTCAACTCTCAACCTCTTTCTCAAATCAATTCAAAAAATAGAATATTTTTTTCAAAAAACTTGAGCTATCACTTCACACATCCACTTGACTAGGCTCAACTAACTCTACTTAATCAATCACTCAATGAAATAATCCTTGCTCACAAACCCTAGTCCAAACATATGAACACTCACACAAATATTTCCAACAATGCTTATCAACCAATCTCACATAACAATGATGCTTATGTTCTTTGCAAACCCTAGTTCAAGTTCTTCACTCAACTTAATCACTTCAACAACAATGCTTATAAAACAAGGTTTTATCAACAATTCTCAATTCCAGAAAACCTTGAAGCATTAATTAAAAACACACTCAACAATGCTTAACCAAATAATCCTTTTCACTCCAACTTTTCATTTACAATTTTCAACAATCACTCACTAGGAAGAATATACCCATACCTTTTGTTGGATGTAAAAGTACCTTTAGAAAAATCTATCTCAATCACAATTTTCTTCTTTCCAATTCCAATGGTTAGACACAATAATATTACTTCAATACTTTCAAAAATATTCCTTAGACACAAAATAATCACAACTCAATTTATGCCTTATTGCTCCCTTTTAAAATAACACTCATCATACCATACATGAAAAATAATTCCTTTGATACACCTTATAAACTCCAACTTAAAATAATATCCAACACCACAAGTTTTCAAATAATATTCCTAAACACCTTACTACCTTTTCCTAAACACTAAAGTAAATAACATAGAAAATTAATTTTGCATAAGCCTTATAACACCCCTTTACAACATTATAAACCAATTATAATATGCAAAAATTAATTTCTAGATGATCAAACAATATTTTTGAAAATTTCAGTGCCCAAGATTAATACATACCTCTTTCTTCCACAAAAAAGGGTATCAATGTGATTGGATTCGTCGTCTCCTGAATCCTAAGTGCCTTAGCACTTGGGAACCTACCTTGTGGGCTATTAGTGCCCATGTGAAGGAAGGAGTAGTCCCTTCCTCTTATGCCTCTGTAGTTTTTGACTTTCCTCTAAATCACAAACCCTTTCTTCTCTTGGATGCAACACAATTCACAAGACTTGCATTAATTATTTGAAGGTATGGTAAGTATGGTAAGGTGGGTAGTCCCCCCTTTTATACACGTTTGCAATTTTCTCCTCACGTTGGTGCTTATAATTCAAAGTTGAATTTTGAATTTAATTTAATAACCCACCTTAGGGTTATTTAACCTTAGCTTAAATTAATTTATAATTAATTTTAAACTTCCTTTTTATAATATTATAATATTATTCACTTGGGTTTCTTCTTGTACTTTGGACCTCATATGATTTTCTAAAACCAGATTGTCCTTTTGCATTTATTAGAGAACCTAAAACTGATGTTGCCAACTGAAACTGCCATTGACTGGTGCTGAAAGCTTAACATCAATGACCACTCACTCTTGACATCAATGACAATTCATATACTCAAAATATCCAACAATCTCCCCTTTGTCATTGATGGCAACCCAAATTATTTTTACCAAATACTTGACCTTTTCCTTGTTCTGCTCCCCTTGACTCAATGCTCTCTCCTTAAACCAAATATCTCCTCCTTACTCAAATATCTCCCCCTTTGACATCAATGGCAAAGGGTCACATTTGGGGCTTGGAGCTAAAAATGAGTCTCTTAGCTTAGCCCCTCCCCCACCTCCTCTTGAGGTGGTTAATTCTGGGGTGGGAGTATTTCTACTCCCAGCAAACACTGGTCTTTACCTTTGTCCTCTTTCCTTCTTATTTGATCTTTTTGATTCCTTTGATTGTTCCTATCCATGTTCCTGTTCCTATCCATATCCATATTCATATTCATATTCATATTCATATTCATATTCATATTCATATTCATATTCCTATTCTTATTCATGTTCTTGTTCCTGTTCTTGTTCATGTTCATGTTCATGTTCATATCCATATTCCTGTGCATGTTCTTATTCCTGTTCATGCTTGGTTTTGGAATATCTGCTCTACACCACTTTGTTGTATGTCCATCATTATTGCACTTATAACACTTAATGTTATTATTCCTTGAAGGTGCAAATATCTTAGGATTTCTCCTACTGAATCCATATCATTTTTTGTCATGAACCCTACAATTCATTGCCTTGTGACCAAATTGATTACATGAGTAGCAATACCCATGGAAAAGCTATTTGTTCCTAAAATTTCCATATTCTTGTCTTTCATGTTCAAAAAATGATAGAGATGAAGTTATGTTTATGATTAAATAAAAAGAACTAGTTAAGAAAACTCCAGTTATTCTCAAGTAGTTTATATGTGGTAACTTTGGACATCTTGAAGATGATTGTACAAGGGATGATTATAGTTTTAGTGATTATAAGTATGAGAATGCACTTGAAGGACCAGATGAAAATCTTCTAATGGCATTATTAGAAGAAGATGAAAGTGATCCTATAGAAGACAAGACTAAAGAGAGTAATGATGTGGACAAAGGTAAACAAATAGAGGATTATTCAAAAGAGAATGGTTATGATATCAAGGGAGAACTCATCTATGCCCTTGACATGGTAAATAAGGTAAGAAAGCAACACTCTAAACTTTAAATTTAGTTTCAAGAATGTGATGAAGAGAGAATATTGCTCATAGAGGATTTATAAAAATCAAAGGCTAAAGCAAAGAGGTTCAAGAATAAGTTAGAAGCAAAGATCTTAGAATGTGAGTATTTAGCACAAGAAGTGAAACTACTAAAATAAGATTTAGAGGAATCCAAAATCAATATGAAGGAATTTAAAAATAGCTCAAAGAACTTTGATAAGTTCATCAAGACACAAAATCCTACATCAAGTAAAACATGTCTTGGTTTTGAACAGGTTCAAAAGAAATAGGAAGGAGAGTCAACTTCAAGTTCTGGAGAAGATACTTCAGAAAATGATAGTGTAAAAGACATTGAGGCATCAGAGGATGGGTTGGACAATAGTGAATTCAAAAAAATAGGAACAGTGCACAAAGAAGATACAGATGGAACAACAATCAGAATAGGAGACCAATAAGGTCAATACAAGGAAGCTTCAATGGAAGATGTTTTTCATGTCACAAGTTTGGGCACATGGCTTCATAGTGTAGGACACATAAAAGATAGAAATATGGGAATGGATAGCCTTGTTAGCATATATTTATCATATATGGTTATTTCATTATTTAGGTTAGTTGTTAGCTTTGTTATAACTACAACCTAAGTTGGCTAGTTAGCTCCGTTGGTTACGGGCTAATCTAAGCCACTAATGTACTATTTAACTATTCGTTGATTAATGGTAAACTATTCTATTTTCCTATATGGTATCAGAGCTACCCTTATTGTCGTAGCTCCTGTAGTTTGATGACTAGATGGAGGATCTGAATTCCTTGGTGAATTGATTTCACTTCACTTGATTTTGACCATTTGACCTCCGTTGGTTTGGAAGCCAGCACCCTACTGGAAAAACCTAAATTTCTCTGGCGTCGAGGGACTATTTATGATTAGACAACTCTCTATCTAAATCTGAGATAGGTAGTCTAAAGGTGATCAGTGTGGGCTCTAATAGAGGCATGGTCGAATCTACTGATTGGAAAGACTCAACAGCTGATTGGATGCATTACTGGACAAGAATCATAATCAGACCTACTCTAGGCGACCTAGTGGACTCAATCTGATGCATGGACTGTGCAAACCCCTAATCAGACCTAAGACCTACACTAACCTAGAGACACCTATGCAGACCTCCTAACCTACCTGATGTGATGTGGTAGACAAGCCACCAAGGACAAAGGAGACCTCGACACGCAAGAGCGAACTACGAGATAAAATGGACGTGTTTGAGTGGAACCTACTTGGTAGTAGACGATTGCAAGGAGGTGAACAAAAGGTGGATTAAAGGAGGGGTGCCTACCATTTGGTAGACATTAAGGTTATGGCACATTATTGTTTTTAAACCATAATATGTTTCACCACTTCCCACATGTGGGATAAAAGGAGGTAGTTTTTTTGAATCATCCATATACCCACACATAGCTGACCACTGAAACGATCTATTCACAAAGGTATTCTATAGATTTATATGACATTTCCCAGATTAGATCACTGACAGAGAAGCTGATGTGTAGTTGATTCAGTTTGCAGAGGCTTAGACGTAACATGGTTGTAGTTATAAATTTATAGACAATGTTGTCGATGATTGACGACCTTCAAAGGATTCAGTAACGAACGTTTTGATTTGTAGGTCCATATGTAGACAAAATTTTAGATGACCCCTTGGAATTTTTGTTTTCATCTGGGAGATCTGAACTCTAGCGGGGAAATAGCAAAGAGGATTTTACCATAGTTTGGGAGACGCTGGACAACACACCCCCACTGAAAAATGAGATTCCATCCTTAGAAAATTATGAACTTCCATTTTTGCCAAGTGAGGACCCTCTTGGTCATTTTCGGTTTTAAATCCATATTTTGCTTGCCTCCTTTTTAAAGTTGTGCTTTTTCTTGCATTCTAGCCGTGTTATCCAAGAATTCACTTTTTACATGCTAGAATCATTCATGCACAAGAAAATCTTGCACCATTACCGAGAAAAATCCAGAAAACAGTTGCATAAATTCACCTAAAAATCAAACTTTCCATTTTTGGTAGTGTCGCGATATCGCGACACTTCCATTTTTCGGAAATGTCGCGATATCGCGACAGGTAAGTCAAAATGCGGCTAAGTGCCAGAAAGGTCGCGATTTCGCGACATGTCGCGAAATCGCGACAGTTTTTGGGAGAGAGACGCAAGCTGTACGGAGGGCGCGATTTTGCGACATGTCGCGAAATCGCGACATGTCGCATTTTCGCGGCAGGAGAGAGAAAATGGGCTGCAGGATGAAAAATCGGTTAAGTCAGAAACATGTTCCAAAATCGCGGTCAACGCGGTCAACGCATGCAGGTAGAGGAACTGTCGCGATATCGCGACGTGTTCTAAAATCGCGGCTGAAAATCAAGAAGCGTACGGAGGCCAGGAAGGGTCGCGATTTCGCGACATGTCGCGAAATCGCGACATGTCGTGTTTTCGCGGCCGACGAGGGAGGAATTTGCCGATGAGCTGGCAGGGTCGCGATTTCGCGACATGTCGCGAAATCGCGACATGTCGCAGAATCGCGGCAGGAGAGAGAAAGTCATAGTTGACCTGAAAGTGCATTCCGGCGGGAAACAGAAGGCTTCCGGGGTAGCGACACGTGTCAAAGCGTGAATGGGACAAAAAGAAGCCGACATGCAAGCTTATTTTGCGGATTTAATCTGCTTTTAATGTTTTAAGCTTCGATTTAATTAAAGTGCTAATCTAATGCATCTTTTTGTCTTTCATGCAGGATTCCACCTGGCACTTACGGGACAACCGGGAAAGACCATAAAGGCGAAGATGAAGTGCGGATTTAGTCAAGGACCGCCATGCTAGGAGAGAAGCTGCCGGTGAGAGCATTCAACGACAAATTTATTGCAGACTTGATAGCATGAAGACCATTTCAACTTCGGGATGGATTTGCGGAGATCGAATTGATGGAGAAGTGGTGACTCATCCGGCTCACCAGAAGAATTAATGAAAGCATTTATTTGCAGCTGCGAATGAATGCAAGTTGCATTTTATTTTATCTTCTCCATTTATGGCAGCTGACTGCACAGTTTTGCCGAAGGGTTAAGTTCTATCCGGACTTTGATTTTTAAATGGATTTTTATTGTAAAACCCGGGTCCTAGGGTTTAAGTGCGATAAGATTTAGGGTTTGAGCAAGATATTTTGGAAAAGATCAGTGGTCTCGTCCCGAGTCTATAAATACAAATTCTAAATGTAATCGCAGAGGCTGAGACTTAGAAATAAAGGCTTATAAGCAATTTCTTGCAAATTTTGTGAAATCCTTTGTTTCCGGACTTGGAGTTGATGTGCTTTAGCTTTTCTCTGATAGCATGGCCAGGAGCCTAATCTTTTGGCAGAGTGTGATAAGTGTATTTTCTTTTGTTATCCGTTCCATTTAAAGTTTGTTAGATATATGTCAGTAAATCGCCATTGTCAAGATTAAATATGTCGTTAGGGCTTCAGCTTGTTCTATTGTCTCGCTAGGGGAAATTACAGATTTCGGGTGTAAGTTTGTTCTAATTGCTCGTCTTCACCGTGCGAGCTAGGGTCGCCGGTGAAAGATACCAGCTTTAACCACAAACGCCCCTTGGATTTATAATTTTCTCGCTAGATCCGTTTCACTCGCCTTGTGCTCTTAGTTGAAAGTGATCTTAGACTGACCGGACACTTTCTTCCGGGATTTGTTCGGTCGTAGAAGCCGATAGCATAGATAAGATTGATAGTTTAGAGTTTTACAGCTTTAAAGTCCGATAAACTTCTCTTTCTCGCCTTTACCCTACCCTCTCTTTGCTTTACGTGAATGATCCATTTTTATTTTCTTTATTTGCCTTTTATTTAAATCACAGACCCATGAGAGCTAGATCAAGAATTCAAGTTAAATCCGATTGTCAACAACTTTTGCAACTACCGAACAAGTTCGAGAACCCCCGTAAGGTAACAGAGCACCCATATCGAAATCTATTCCGTAAGTGGAAAAGAGTGAATTGCCATTCGACCCAACTCAGTAATCTCGCACCTTGGATAACCAACTAGATCCTAAAGATGAGTGGGATCCAGTCCCGTGGGTGTCTCCTGAGCTTTCTTTGCCTTCATCCCCTTTTTTCCCGGGTGTGCATGAAAGCCGGACCAACACCTAATTGGCGCTAGAAGGAGGGCTGAACTCGCTCAAGTATTGTAAGGGCATAACAAGAACATTTGAAGGACCCATCATGAACTCCTGATCAGCTTTTAAATTGTCAACACATTTTTAAATTGTCACAGCATTTTAAATTGTCAAGCTGCTTTTAAATTGTCATGCAAGTTGTCAGCTTGTCCAGTTTCAACTTGCTAAAATACGTAACCTGTTCGTAATCGCAGAGTTTGTCAGCACTGTGAAAACCGGATTCTACATACAGGGTAACAAGGTCCCACCCCGGAGCCGGAGAGCTCCTTGTCCCCGAATTAGAAACTCCGAGAAGAAGTAGCCACGTAAGAGCCACATCTCTATCACGACATGCTTTATCACCATTGATAGTCACTCCAACCGGAGCTCGTAATATCCCCGTTAATCCATTAGCTATGGCAAATTGGTTGGGCTCCACAGCTTTGAACATTCCGGTATAGCCCATGACTTGCCCGTAAATCCGTAAAGATACCTCCCTAGGTATAAACATGATGGGACAAGAATCGCAGAGGAACACTTAATTGCATTCAAGAATGCACTCGAGTTATTAAATGTACAAAGATGAGGATGTTGCCTGCAGACTCTTCCCGTTCACTCTCCAAGAGGGAGCCTATGATTGGTTTCTAAATCTTACCAATGATTCCATCACCAGTTGGAGTGACTTAGAAAAAGTCTTTGTGTCACAGTTCGGGGAAGTGATAGACCCCAGTATTTTATATCAGCAGTTTTCTAGCATCAAAAGAGAACTGAATGAGTCTATTAGATCCTATAATGTCAGATTCCATAAAGCTTATGGTAGACTCACTGGCTATTATGTACCGAATGCCGACTTGGCATTAGAGATTTTTAGGAACTCTCTGGACCCAATGACCTCTCGTCTTCTTGAAGAGGGATGCCACTCGTTACTAACTTGACGAAGCTTATAAAGAAGCTTTAATCCCGGAAAGACAGCTTGGGACCCCAACCTTTAAATATTCAACAAACTCCTCTCATCACTCAGCCTGCTCCTATACTCAATCCTATCCCACATCGATGATGCCGCCGCTTGTCGTACTTTACCATCAGCAAAGACCATTAGTCGCAAAGACTCGCTGAGAATGTACGTAACCCCGTAAAAGAGGCCGACAATGCTAGGATTGAAGAAGTTTCAAAGATTGTTCGAAGTCGGCCAATGATTTTTTGAGTTTTAAAAGGCAAACTTCTACCGGAGACAATCCCAACAGATATTCATACCAACCAAACAGATTTAATAGGCCCCCATATGAGCCTAATAAAGATTACAAGGGTAAAGCTCATGATGTGAACATCTCGTGATTTGGCCTCGCCTAACCGGTGCGTAATTCATGCCACTTCTCAACATGGGGAATTAGATTGTGTGGAATTTTGCAATGCATTTGAAGCTTTGTCGGAGATTTGATCTCCCCCGAAAATCAAAGAACCGCCGAGGGCCCAAGTTCATCCGGACACAAGGGTGCCTATGGTCTTGGATTCTTTTTCTTTCCCTGATGAATCTGAGAATGTAGTTGAAATGCCCATGGATGAAGTACAAGCTTTCCAAGCAGCATGTAAGAGATAGCTACAACCCGAGGAACAGGAATCCCGAGCCAAATACCACATCAACTCCTCCCCGATAATTCTCACAATATTCCTCCCCGACCCCTCTCCAAGCAATAATCCACCCCCACCAAAGGGAGGAGCTCAAAGAGTACCAGATGTTGCTATTCCTCCACTTAACAAAGGATATAACATAGTGGAGGATATGAAAAAGATTAAGGCTAACATTACTCGCATGAGCCGGCACAGCATTTCGGAGCAGAGAGACAATCCGATAAAGACATACTCCGGCCCCGCCGCTAAACCCGTGGATAAAGGGAAGAAAATAGCCAATGCCAATCTGGCCATGTACAAGGAAAAGACCGAAGTTCCCCCATTTTTACCGACCGTCGAATTTTTGGGAAGAACTTACATAATTGTTTGGTGGATTCAGTGCATCTCGCTAATGTCATGCCATTGGCAATTTGTCGACAGCTGGGGCTGACCCCAATGAAGTCTCGAGAGGAGAGTTGTCCAATTGGACAAGTCGAGGTTAAGGTTGTGGGAGAGCCGCAAAACATTCACATTCAATTGGCATCCGAGCCAAGGGCTCAACATAAGATCGAAATCCAAGTTGTGGATATCCCGAGTGGGGTATGGAATGTCGTTAAGTAGGGATTGGTCTAAGTCTCTCGAATGGATATCCGGCAAATGACTTTTCACACATGTGGTTGCCATGGAAGGGTGTGGCTAATCAATTGCGGGTTGACAGAGAACCTGTGTACAAACACACCATTACAGTAGTACAATGCCGCAAATGAGACTCGTCAATATTGCAGAGGTAGACATTGGTGTCTACAATTTAACAACCGGGCACAATGATAAATTTAACAAAGCTCATCCTCGTACATACTAATGAAGTTTGGACACTTCATGTGGATGGAGCCGGATGTAAGGTGGTTCTCGGAACAGAGGCGGTCCTCAAAGGGCCTCAAAGTCGACATTTTTTATGTCTTACCGCCTGCAGTTCCCATGTACTAATAATTTAGCAGAGTATGAAGCTCGATTTTAGGTTTAAAATTTGCATTGGATAAAAATGTGAAGAACATTCAAGTTTTCACTGATTCGTAATTAGTGGCAAGCCAGGTTAGGGGTAAGTTTCAATGTAAAGCCTCTTATCTAAAGGGATACAAGCATAGAGCTTGGGATCTTGTGGAAGGCTTTGATGCATTTAACTTAACACATATACCCAGTGAACAAAATTCACATGCAGATGTCTTGGCATCTTCAACCGCAAGTTTAAGGCCATTGGAAGATTTTAAGTGGGATAAGTTTTCAATTGAGCTAGTCCCCCGTCCTTCGGCTCCAAACAATATTGACAAACTTTCAAGTTTTCTCAGATGATCAACAAATTGTGAACTTTCTGCAGAGTACCAATACCTTTGAGAATGCTATAATTGATGAGGGCCAAAGGGACACCCTGATGGAACAGCTAGATGATGACAGGGGAATCATGAGATTGAAGGACAACTGGAATCCCAAAGGGAATGGTAGAGCTGGAGAGGCTATTCGATGTTGACAAGATCAGGAAAAGGGTGAATTCTGAGGATTATGTGGGCACCACAGACAATGATACTGAAAATTTGAATGTAGGAACTGAAGAGGATCCAAGGAACATCAAGTTGGCAAAGGACTCGTGATCCGTAGATAAAGAGAAATATGATTGATTTCCTGCACGAGTCTAAGGATGTAATGGCCCTGGTCATACAAGGATTTAAAGGTATTTGATCCAAAAGTTTACACCCACATCATACCTTTGAAAGAATCTTGCAAGCCTTTCGTACAAAAACAGAGGCATGTTAATGCTCCGTTAGAACCCCTTATTAAGAAAGAAGTGGAGAAGCTCTTGAGTGCAAGCAATTATTTTTCCTATCGTGCATTCTACTTGGGTGGCAAATCTGGGTGCCAGTAAGGAAGAAAATGGGGAGATCCGCCTTTGTGTGGATTTTAGGAATCCGAACAAAGCATCCGAAAAGGACAACTATCCCCTGCCTTCTATGGATGAAGTACTACAGATTGTTAATGGCTCAGAGATGATGTCTTTTCTGGATGGTTTCTCAGGCTATAATCAGATTCTAGTTGAGAAGGAGGATAGAATGAAGACGGCTTTTACAACTAAGTGGGGTACTTTTGCTTACAAGAGGATGCCATTTGGTTTAATAAATGCAGGAGCAACATTTCAGAGAGCAATGGACCATGCCTTCAAGGGGCTTATGGGCAAATGTATTGTAGTTTACATGGATGATCTAACAGTCTTTTCCAAATCCGGATTTGACCATGTCAAGCATTTAGAGTCTGTATTTAACAAGTGCAGAGAGTTTGGCATCTCTTTGAATCCAAAGAAATGCATATTTGGTGTAACAGAAGGCAAATTGCTTGGGCATTTGGTCACAAAGGATGGCATTTCCATGGATCCAGGCAGAGTTGAGGCCATATCTGGCATACCATTTCCCAACTCCAAGAAAGAGTTGAGATCATTCTTTGGAAAGATTAACTTTGTCGTAAAGTTTATCTCAGTGCTTTGCAGAGATAGTTAAACCAATGAATGATATGTTAAAGCAAACCGCCTGCATTGCCTGGACCACCGAAGCTAAGACTCGCTTTCAAGAAATCAAGACAACCATTAAACAAGCACCAGCCTTAGTAAGCCCGCATTTCAAGGCAGCATTTCTATCTCGTACACTTTCTCTCTCGAACATACACTTGCCGGCAATGGTCGACTCAACTGAGAGATACAGGAGAACATCCAATTGCTTTTAAGAGCACTAATTTGAAGGGAGCTGAACCGAAATATTCCGGATTAGACAAACAAAGCTTATGCTTTGGTAAGGGCAAGGAAGGGCTCGGACATTATATACTCGAAGCAAAACTCATGCCATAGTGCTGCACTCCAACTGTGAAGTACCTTCTAAGTCGAATGAGTTGGGTGAACCGAGGGGCAATTGGGTCACCAGGCCGCAAGAATATGACTTGGAGATTAGGCCTCGCTAAACCGATCGTAGGACTTGGCTTGTCTAGACACATTGTCGAAGTGCCTCCACAAGCAGAAGTTAATCAATTAAACTCGGAATCTGATGATTGGTATGGGGATATCATTCATCTCGCTACAGCTTTGGGGTTTGCCCATCCCATTTGAACGAACTCAAAGGAGAGCATTAAAGTTAAAAGCTTCTCACTATCTCCTCAAGGCAGTACTCGTACAGTGGAGAATTATGCCGGCATCTTCCTAAGGTGCATTTCTCCCAAAGAAGTCGATGAAGTCATGGCTAGTTTTCATGAAAACTAGGGGCGTGGCATTCATCGAGATCTCGCACAAAGACATAAAATATTAAGAGCAAAGCACATCGGCCTACACTTTTTAAGGATGCACATCAACATGTCGAACCTCGCCATCGCGCTGACATTTGCAGCCAAAGAGGCAAATCGAGCTCGCCATTGCAACCAGCTGAGATAAACAAACCTTTCATGCAAGTGGGGACTTGATTTTGTGGGAGTCATTAACCCGAATTCCTCAGCAGGCATAAATATGTGCCGACAACCATCGACTATTGCACAAGGTGGGTTGAAGCAAGCAGCCACTACAAGAAGTACAGACTCAGAAGTTATTGATTTTCTTGAATCAAATGTCATAACTAGATTTGGGGTTCCCCCGAATTTGGTCTCGTGATAATGGGCCCGCCTTCCAATCATTGGAGTTTGCAGATTGGGCATACCGTATGGGGATAGTTATCGATTCTCATCCAACTATTATCCCCAAGGCAATGGACTCGGCCGAGTCAACAAACAAGAACTTAATGAATGCCATCAAAAAGTCTGCAGCAGACAAACCTAGGCAATGGCATACATTGTTGAAATATGCACTGTGGGCTGACCGGATAACACACAAAGTGGCTCTTAAGACCTCTCCCTTTGTTTTGTTGTATGGTACTCGGCCAATTGTCCCCATCTCCTTGAAATTGCCTACCTATCGCTTTGCCTTAGATTATTTTGAAGGTCATGATGATGCTGAAGCCCGTGTTTTAGACCTCACTAACTTGCAGGATGAAAGACTCCAAGCCCTGGAGCACTTCAACAGACACCAAGAAACTGTCAAGCGGTGGTTTGACAAGAGAGCCAAGGTGAAGGCTTTCAGGCTGGCAGACTTAGTGCTTCTGTGGGACAAGGCCCATGAGAAGAAGGGTAAGCACACAAAGTTGCAACCACTGTGGATAGGCCCCTACCAAATTGCTGAAATATTGGGTAACAATGCTTTCCGCTTGCAAGACCTCGATGGTAATTTTCTGGACCTCCTCGTTAATGGCCAATACTTGAAGCATTATTTTTCTCATTGCTCCATCCAATGTATCATTTGAGTAAGCTATAAAAAAAGGTTGTAACATGTGTACATATTGTAAATAGCTCCGTAAGTTTTGTTTTGTTCTAGTTTAGTTCTTTTAATAGCTCGTACGCTTGCTTTAGTTGCTTCTTTTTAGTTTTAATTGGGTGTCGTCTCGTATGTGTTTGTTTGTTAGATTAATCCTTGTTCTCGAGGCTTTTATTTTTTATTTTTATTTTATTTTTTTATTTTTTTAATATGTCTCATGCACTTGCATTTTAGTTTTTCACTTTCTTTAGTTATTTTTCAGCTTTAGCTTTGCGCTTTATTTCTTTGTCATGTTTATTTCCTTTCCTTGTCTTTTTATTTTAGCTTGCTTTTATTTTAGTATGTACAGTCTTTTCTTTATTGCATTTCTTTTTCTTTGTCAGTCTTATTTTTATTTATTTCATTAGCTTTTTATTTGCTTTAGTTCTTTCACTTATTTGTTTTTTCCTTGCTCGTACGCTCCTGCTTTAGTCTCTACGCTTTTATTTTGTTTTTGCTTGAAGCCTGTGCCTGTCCTTGGAAGCCTGTGCAAAGTCCTTTGGCTTCTGAAATTTTCTGTCCTTTGCCTCTGCCTGAGCAATCAATGAAAAGTCAGCCTGCTGAAAATTGTTTTATTCCTAGCTGATAAATCCTCAATCCAAGGCCTCCCCATTCTCGCTTCATTATTCTAATTGAGATAGTCTCGCTTGCACTAAACTCGTGGAACTATTTTGTTATCCAGGATGAAGGTAGAGAGATGATTGGATCTTGTGTCTTACTTGCCACGCTTGTTTTAATGATAGAAAACCGCTATGTCGTTTTGTTGGAGGAACTCCCTGGGAATCCAAGAAAAGTCAGGTTATAAGAGGGGACTATGGTTCATGCAATTATTTGGGTGTCACGAGAGGCTATCAATGCCTAGACTGAAACAGTTCCAGATTGATCAAATATTAAAAGAAAATTGTAATTTCTCTAAGGCCTTCCAGATAGTGATATATTTCAAAAAGAAGAGAGATAAAAAAAAAAGAGAGAGATAAGAAAAAAAGAAAAAAAAGAAAAAAAAAAGAGTTATATGATCAAAAGAGGCAGCCAATATTAGATTCTGCCCTACAGTTGTAAATTGGGTCGTGTAAATCTAAAGGGTAACTCTGTCTAGGCTGTAAAAAGCTAAACTAGTAAACAGAGCTCTACTCGGTTTCCCCTTTTACAATCTAGAAAAGTTGATTAATCCAAGTTTATCATTCAATTCACTCATCCTTGAAGAAAGTTCTATACCTTTGTAATTGCACATCAGAAATCTTCCTTGAAGTAATCCAGCCAAGATGTCCTTGGGAAATTTTAACAACTGGCAGCTAGCAATCAATTTATTGTGAAGAATGCCTCGTGGCAAGGCATGATGCATGGTCTTTTTGTTTTGAAACCGGAGTCTTGGGTTCTAAAATAGTGCTACTATTTTACCCGCAGATATCGCCATTTGTTGATAAGCAACACACCCCCACCGAAAAATGAGATTCCATCCTTAGAAAATTATGAACTTCCATTTTTGGCAAATAGGGACCCTCTTGGTCATTTTCAGTTTTAAATCCATATTTTGCTTGCCTCCTTTTTAAAGTTGTGCTTTTTCTTGCATTCTAGCTGTGTTATCCAAGAATTCACTTTTTACATGCTAGAATCATTCATGCACAAGAAAATCTTGCACCATTACCGAGAAAAATCCGGAAAACAGCTTGCATAAATTCACCGAAAAATCAAACTTTCCATTTTTGGTAGTGTCGCGATATCGCGACACTTCCATTTTCCGGAAATGTCGCGATATCGCGACAGGTAAGTCAAAATGCGGCTAAGTGCCAGAAAGGTCGCGATTTCGCAGACATGTCGCGAAATCGCGACAGCTTTTGGGAGAGAGACGCAGACGTACGGAGGGCGCGATTTTGCGACATGTCGCGAAATCGCGACATGTCGCATTTTCGCGGCAGGAGAGAGAAAATGGGCCGCAGGATGAAAAATCGGTTAAGTCAGAAACATGTTCCAAAATCGCGGTCAACGCGGTCAACGCATGCAGGTAGAGGAACTGTCGCGATATCGCGACGTGTTCTAAAATCGCGGCTGAAAATCAAGAAGCGTACGGAGGCCAGGAAGGGTCGCGATTTCGCGACATGTCGCGAAATCGCGACATGTCGTGTTTTCGCGGCCGACGAGGGAGGAATTTGCCGATGAGCTGGCAGGGTCGCGATTTCGCGACATGTCGCGAAATCGCGACATGTCGCAGAATCGCGGCAGGAGAGAGAAAGTCATAGTTGACCTGAAAGTGCATTCCGGCGGGAAACAGAAGGCTTCCTGGGGTAGCGACACGTGTCAAAGCGTGAATGGGACAAAAAGAAGCCGACATGCAAGCTTATTTTGCGGATTTAATCTGTTTTTAATGTTTTAAGCTTCTGATTTAATTAAAGTGCTAATCTAATGCATCTTTTTGTCTTTCATGCAGGATTCCACCTGGCACTTACGGGACAACCGGGAAAGACCATAAAGGCGAAGATGAAGTGCGGATTTAGTCAAGGACCGCCATGCTAGGAGAGAAGCTGCCGGTGAGAGCATTCAACGACAAATTTATTGCAGACTTGATAGCATGAAGACCATTTCAACTTCGGGATGGATTTGCAGAGATCGAATTGATGGAGAAGTGGTGACTCATCCGGCTCACCAGCAGAATTAATGAAAGCATTTATTTGCAGCTGCGAATGAATGCAAGTTGCATTTTATTTTATCTTCTCCATTTATGGCAGCTGACTGCACAGATTTGCCGAAGGGTTAAGTTCTATCCGGACTTTGATTTTTAAATGGATTTTTATTGTAAAACCCGGTCCTAGGGTTTAAGTGCGATAAGATTTAGGGTTTGAGCAAGATATTTTGGAAAAGATCGTGGTCTCGTCCCGAGTCTATAAATACAAATTCTAAATGTAATCGCAGAGGCGTGAGACTTAGAAATAAAGGCTTATAAGCAATTTCTTGCAAATTTTGTGAAATCCTTTGTTTCCGGACTTGGAGTTGATGTGCTTTAGCTTTTCTCTGATAGCATGGCCAGGAGCCTAATCTTTTGCAGAGTGTGATAAGTGTATTTTCTTTTGTTATCCGTTCCATTTAAAGTTTGTTAGATATATGTCAGTAACCGCCATTGTCAAGATTAAATATGTCGTTAGGCTTCAGCTTGTTCTATTGTCTCGCTAGGGGAAATTACAGATTTCGGGTGTAAGTTTGTTCTAATTGCTCTGTCTTCACCGTGCGAGCTAGGCCGCCGGTGAAAGATACCGCTTTAACCACCTGCCCCTTGGATTTATAATTTTCTCGCTAGATCCGTTTCACTCGCCTTGTGCTCTTAGTTGAAAGTGATCTTAGACCGACCGGACACTTTCTTCCGGGATTTGTTCTGTTGTGAAGTCGATAGCATAGATAAGATTGATAGTTTAGAGTTTTACAGCTTTAAAGTCCGATAAACTTCTCTTTCTCGCCTTACCCTACCCTCTCTTTGCTTTCCGTGAATGATCCATTTTTATTTTCTTTATTTGCCTTTTATTTAAATCACGACCCATGAGAGCTAGATCAAAGAATTCAAGTCAAATCTGATTGTCAACAACTTTTGCAACTACCGAACAAGTTCAGAACCCCCGTAAGGTAACAGAGCAGTCCATATCGAAATCTATTCCGAAGTGGAAAAGAGTGAATTGCCATTCGACCCAACTCGGTAACTCGCACCTTGGATAACCAGCTAGATCCTAAAGATGAGTGGGATCAGTCCCGTGGGTGTCTCCGGAGCTTTTCTTTGCCTTCATCTTTTTTCCCGGGGTGTGCATGAAAGCCGGACCAACAGTAGACATTAAGGTTATGGCACATTATTGTTTTTAAACCATAATATGTTTCACCACTTCCCACATGTGGGATAAAAGGAGGTAGTTTTTTTGAATCATCCATATACCCACACATAGCTGACCACTGAAACGATCTATTCACAAAGGTATTCTATAGATTTATATGACATTTCCCAGATTAGATCACTGACAGAGAAGCTGATGTGTAGTTGATTCAGTTTGCAGAGGCTTAGACGTAACATGGTTGTAGTTATAAATTTATAGACAATGTTGTCGATGATTGACGACCTTCAAAGGATTCAGTAACGAACGTTTTGATTTGTAGGTCCATATGTAGACAAAATTTTAGATGACCCCTTGGAATTTTTGTTTTCATCTGGGAGATCTGAACTCTAGCGGGGAAATAGCAAAGAGGATTTTACCACAGTTTGGGAGACGCTGGACAACGAAAATCTATAGACGTGTTCTTCGGCTCATAGACGATCAACATTTTTATGCAAAAGTAGAGCATTGCCACGAAAATTTGTCTCAATAAATCTTGATTTAGATTGGTATTTGCAGACACCGAGGAAAATTTTTGTTGTAGAACATTAGCGATCTCAAACAATTGCAGCCCATCTCGTTTCTCAACATTGGCGATCTTCTTGATTTGCACCTGTGTGAAGCATGGAAGGGAATTTGATTTGTTGTAGTGGATCTGGGAAGGCAATACTATCTTCAGATCTAAAGCAGGTGTCCTAAGATGAGCTAACAAAAATAAGCTACATATCCCCACGCGAGAAGCAAAGATGTTGGGCATTTTTAACAGATGTTACAGACTCATTTGGTCGCCATTATGGATCGAGGTTGGAGATGTCATTTGATGCCAGAGGGGAGATCCTAGTTCAGCAAATATCATGTAGGAGTGTACTGGTGATCACTTTATCATGTGCATGACACCATTTGCAGATGTTTGTTGCAAACACATTTTTTGTCGAAGCCGCTGTAACCCAAGGAGGATAGCAGATGTGATCTCTTGGTATCATTGCTCCAGGCGATGGGCAATTAGTAGTTGCAAGCACAGGCATCATGGGATGTCCCCCAATTAAATCTATCACCCACTCAACATAGCTACAGTGCCAACTAGTAGAGGTGGCGCTCAAAAGATCGTATACTTTTGATTTTGTTCATAGCGGATTATAGTGGTAGACGTTCCAAGATAGTACACAGCTCACCAAAGACACATCACCACCGCCAGAAAGATGAAGTGTCACCGCTACTAAGAAGAAAAATTCCATCGCTGGGAGATGAGTGTGCCATCCAAATGGAGGCAGCACTGCCCATAGACGCACCCCCACTGCCAGACAACTTTGTTGCCACTGGTGGAGCGAAGGCATAGAACCCATAGGGAGCGACAGTTCGTTATAAATAGGATATCCCTCCCCTCCATACTCATCGAGGCAAGTAGCTCAATCGTTTGGTGTCCAAGCACCAAATATTTGCAGTAAATCAAGGTCAGGGGTTCAAGCCCCGTTGACCCCCAACCCCTAAAGGTACAACCCTTTTTTTTTAGTTCGATAATAATTTTTTATCTCTAATATTTTTTTCTATTCAATATTTTTTTAGTTTAATTAATTTTTTTAGTTTTTCTTAAAAAAAGGGAAATTATTTTAAAATTATTTTTTGAAATATTTCTTTTTTTAAAGAAAAATAAATTAATTAAACTTTAAATTATTTTTAAACATTGGAGGGAAAATTTATTTCAAAACTTAAAGGGGGGCATTTTCTTTTGCTGCATAAGTGAAGGGGGGATTTTTTCTTTTCCTCATTGAGCAATTCTTCAAAAGCTATCAATAAGGCATACAATCATCAAACTTAAAACCCTGTTTTTCTTTTTTAGGCTTCATAAATAGCAAACATCTTTTTTTGAAGTACTTCACACAAGGGGGATTTTTTTGGTGACATATTGTGCTAATATGCCTAAGAGGCAAGCTTTGTAAGAGTTTTTTTAGGATTCACAGTTGCATATTTTTTGCACTGAAGGGGGAATAAATTATAATTTTGCAAAAAAAAAAGGGGAAGACTTATAAGGGTACATTTTCGATAGTGACCGACACCTTAGTCACATTATTTTTGCAAAATTCATTGTAAAAGGTGCATTTTCGGCAGAGACCAACACCTTAAAAATGGGCAGATCAAAGAAAAATCAAGCCCCTAAACAAACTAATGTTGTTGAAAACTTAGTTAAAGGTCCTTACTTTCCACCAGATATGGAAGGAATGGATTTTTATGAGGATGAAAAATATAATACACTACATAGTGGTGTAAAATCCATTCTCAAAGATTCTGAATATCTTCAGAATAATGGTGTTCAAATTCCTATAGGCGTCATAAGGGCAGTCTACATATCATTGATTTCTCTTGATATTGCCCAACATAAAGTGTACAAGGACTTTAGTGAGGAAACAAAGGTCAAACCCCTAATGGTCGATGCTTGTAGTGACACAAGTGATCTTCAGCCCATTGTGGTGAATGCTTGTTGTGACACATGTGACCTTGAGCCCATGATGGCCAATGCTTGTTGTGATACAGGTGACCTCATGCCTATGATGGAAAATATTAGTTGTAGCACAGGTGATCTCATCACAGTAGCAGTTTTTTCTTGTGACACTAATGACTTAAAAATTGAAGCTCATAAAAATGAACTCCATAATCTCATCAATAATGATAAATACCATATTGTTAAAAACATTGATGAAGATGATGAAATTGGGTGTTTTGAAAAACACACCAAAGGATTTGGTTCCAAAATGATGAAGAAAATGGGATTCAATGGTGAGATATTAGGTAAACATGAACAAGGCATTAAAACTCCTATAATGCTAAATGTTAGGGCAAAGAATGAAGGCCTTGGCTATATTGGACATGCAAGTACCAGTAATTCCATGTTTGTAAAACCTAAATCTCCTCCATATCCTAAAAAGCATTGTTGCAGTCATTATGGAAATATAGGACATGTTGTAGCTAAGTGTTGGAGATTATATCCCTGTGATTCTTATGGATGTATGAATCACTCTTCTTTAAGATGATAGTACAAAGTGAAAATGACCAACAAGGTTCATATTGATTATGGATGGACAGATCTCACACAATGGACCATGATGAAAGAAATGTTGTATGGATTCTACCGAAAAGGTAAAACCTATGGTAGACCTCAAGGCAAATCCAATGACAGACCAAGTGGTAGTCCCAGAGATAATGACCCTGAGACATACCTAAAGACAGACCCAGAGATAAAGTTCCAGAGGCATATCTACAGGCAGATCCAGAGGCAATGATCTAGAGTTATATTCACCGATAGTTCCAAAGATAGAACCAGAGGTACAACTCCATAGGTATTCTTAGAGCCAGAGCCAAAGCCATGAGCCAGAGCCAGAGCCAAAGCCATTAGCCAGAGCCAGAGTCGAAGACAAAGCATGAGCCACCATTCTTTCATTTATCTTCTTCTTCTTCACTGTATTGGGGTAGTTATATACTTTACCCAAATATTTTTGTATGGGTGGATGCTAGCATAGCTAGTGGTTATTCAATTATCTAAATAATGTAATAAAGGGGGATGTTAGCGTATATTTTATCATATATGGTTATTTCATTATTTAGGTTAGTTTTTAGCATTGTTATAACTCCTACCTAAGTTTTCTAGTTAGCTCCATTGGTTACGGGATAATCTAAGCCACTACTATATTATTTAATCATTCCTTGATTAATGGTAAACTATTCTGTTTTCCTATAAGCCTTTCCATGGGTATTGCTACTCATGTAATCATTTTGGTCATAAGGCAATGAATTGTAGGGTTCATGACAGAAGAGGATATGGCTTCACTAGGAGAAATCCTAAGATATTTGCACCTCCAAGGAATAATAACATTAAGTGTTATAAGTGCAATAATGATGGTCATATAGCAAAGTGGTGTAGAGCAGACATTCCAGAGATAAGTATGAACAAAAACTTGAACATAAAGAGGAATAGGAACGGGAATATGGATATGAATAGGAACATGAACATGAATAGGAACATGGACATGAATAGGAACAAGAACATGAATGTGAATAGGAACAGGAACACGAACATGGATGTGAACAGGAACAAGAATAGGAACAGGAATGATGACATGGACAAGAACATAGACATGGATAGAAATAGTCAGAGGATTCAAAAAATCCAAAAAAAGAAGAGAAAAGAATAAAGGTAAATAACAGTGCTTTTTGGGAGTAGAAATACTCCCATCCCAAAATTAACCACCTTAAAAAAATGTGGGGGAGGGGCTAAGCTAATAGGCTCATTCTTAGCCTTGAGCACCAAAGGTGACCCTTTGCCATTGATATCAAAATGGGAGAGAGATTTGAGTATTGGGGAGAGATTTGATATTTGAGAGCATTGAGCCAAGGGGGAGCAGTGTCCCAGGGGGAGTAGCACAGAAGAAGAAGTAAAGTTTTCGGTAAAAAAAATTGGGTTGCCATCAATGACAAAGGGGGAGATTGTTGGAAATTTTGAGTCCTAAAAGTTAAAATTGTCATTGATGTCAAGAAATGAAGTCAACATTAATGTCAATGTTTTTTTGTCAAAGAACAAAGTTGTCAAAGTTGTTATTTGATATCCAGGAAGAATCCCAAAGGATTCAGTGCAAAGTTAAAAAGGAGATATAATATTTTTTATAAATTATTTAAATTCAATAAAAATTTAAATTTTATAAATAAATATTATTTACACCATTGAATACAATGTAAAGGAAGGGTTTAAAAATTAAATCTTATAATGCTGACGTCATCCAATTTAATAAGGCACCATGTATAAATTATGAAGTGTTTATAAAGACACCGAAGTCATTGAAAGAATCGAAGCACAGATGTTTGAAGTCAATAGTGACTTCATATATAAAATGAGGCCACAAAGACCTTTGCAAAATAATCCCCGATCAAATTATTGAAAGCACCATCAAAAACATTAATTACGAATTCGAAAGGTTTGTGAGGAAGAATATGAAACAAGTATTTTTTGTCTCATGTAGAAGAAGAAAAATGAGTAAAGTGGGAGCCCCAATAAAAGGTGGATGTGGTGGTCCAGTGGTAGCACAGGTTATTTTTAAGGCGCTTGTGGGGATATGAACCCGCATTTGAATCCTGTTGAGGCGTGTGCCTAGAAAGAAGTTTTCGAGTTCTTCATAATTCAAAAGGTGCCAAAGAAAGGTATAAAGGGCACAAAGGCCCTTTTGGTTCTAAACGTCCATTGGGCACACGTGGTTGAGGATCCCGCATCTAGGGCCTTCACAGAGATGTTGGTGAGGGGTTCGAAACCCACAAAGTGCAAGGTAATAATTTTATTATTATTTTTCAATTGCCTAAGTTCAAATTTAATATTTTTTAGGAGTTATAAGGAGTATTAAGAAGTTTTTTTAGGCAAATGAAATAAATTATAAGGAGGAATAAGGAGTGTTAGAAAATTACTATATGTTGGATTGAAATTTTAAAAGGGGAAGATATTATTTTGAGGAGTAATAAGGTGAAAATTAATTTGCCTTAAAATCTATAAGGTCAAAATTAATTGTGGATGTTAAAATTATTTTAGATATTGTGGAGTTGATAATGTGTAATTTTGATATCATTTTGCATTGTGTTTTGTTGAGGAAATTATTATCTTCTAACCCTTATTGAGATTGGAAAAGAAGTAATTATGAGTGTGGCAGATTTTGTGAGATCAACTCCTTGTCAAGAAAAAAGGTATGGGCAAATTCTTTCTTGGTTGAGTTGATTGATTGGCTTACTAGAAAATAAATTTTGGAATGAAAATTATTTGATTAGGGTTTCCTTTTCAAAAGTGTTTGACTTAATGCTTCAAGGTTTTTTGGAATTAAGAGTTGTGATTAAAACCTTGTTTTATAAGCATTGTTGTTGAAGCCATTAAATTGTGTGAAGAATTGAGTTAGGGTTTTGAAAAGAACATGAGTATCATTGTTATGTGAAGAGTGTTTTATAAGCATTATTGTTGAAGTGAGTTGTTTTGCAAATAACTTAAACTAGGGTTTGAAAAGAACATGTTTATCATTGTTATGTAAATTTTTTTGTTGAGCATTGTTGGAAACATTTTGAGTTGGTTGATATATGCTTGGACTAGGGTTTTATAGAAATGGGAGTTTCATTAAGTAATTGGTTGAGTTGAGTTGGTTGAGCCTAATCAAGTGGTTGTATATCCATAAAAGAAACTATTCTATATTCTGATTTGAGTTGTGAAAGTGATTGTGCATTGAGAGTAGAACATATTGAGTCTCTAACAATTCTCTTTATGCTTCTATGAGATTGAGAAAATTGTGAAAGTGAGTGTGCATTGAGAGTAGAACATATTGAGTCTCTAACAATTCTCTTTATGCTTCTATGAGATTGGACAAGTTCTATGTGTGGACTTGTTAAGCAGATTTGAGGCAAGTCTTTGAGGAGACTTGTGGACTGATTTTGTATGAGCTTTTGTGGAAGCTTACAATACATATTTGGTTAAGTTCTAGAGAGGAATTATTGAGCAGATTTGAGCAAGTTCAAGAGAGGACTTGTTAAGCAGATTTGAGCAAGTTCTAGAGAGGACTTGTTGAGCAGATTTGGACAAGTTCTGTGTGATCTTGTTGAGCATATTTAGATAGGTTCTGAGTGGACCTATTGAGAAGATTTAGACAAGTTCTAAGTGGACCTATTGAGCAGATTTGAATAGGTTTTGAGTGGACCTATTGAGCAAATTTGGACAGGTTTTGAGTGGACCTATTGAGCAGATTTGGACAAGTTTTGAGTGGACATGTTGAGCATATTTGAGTAGGTTCTGAGTGGACCTATTGAGCAGATTTATGCTATATTTATTGTACTATGTTTAGCATAGATTTGAGTGAGCTTGTTGAGTAGACTTGTGCTAGACCGATTGTACTATTGTAATGTCCCCTTTCTAGACAGTCAGTGTTCAGTGGTGATTTAGCCTATTCCTGGGTTCCCATAGGCTAAATAGGGATGTTTGAGAACTCTAAGTGGGATGTTCCCTGGCGATCATTGCTTCACCAACTCTCCTCTACCTCTTTCTAGAGGCAATTCAGAGCTTTCTTCCACCACTTACTATTTTTAGTAAGTCAAAGATGAGACGTTTAGTGGTGATGAATTTTATGGGTTTTTGTTCATAGTAGTGCTAAGGAGTTATAAGTCCTTTTGAGGGCTTTGTTGGATGATTTTGATGGAGTTACTATTTATAGTAACTGCTAATTTTGGCAGTGTTAACTTTGGTCTGATTCATTCCACATTTGCAGTGTTCAAGTTGCCTTATTTGATGAATTTATTCAGTTGCTAAGGTTGGGAAAAATATTTGGAAGTTATTAAAGTTACTTTTTAATTAAAAAGGACCAAATTATATATAAAAAAAATAACTTTATGTTTTTTTTTTTAAAACAACATTGTCCTACTAGGCCAAGGGGGTGGATGCACATCCCAAGGGGGGACGTAGGAGTTCTTAAGGCAATAAAATAATATTATTTTAAAATGTTTTTTGAGCCCAAAAACCTAAAAATGAGGCATGGGGTTTATATTAGAGTTTCAGAGCTAATTTGCATCATCTTATTTCTAGCAACATAACAGATGTTTGTCAAATTTGCTTCAACAATTGCAGATTTTGGATTTTGGATGCCAAAACATCCATTGGTATCACTAGTTTCGAGGGTTAAAGGTCCTCCCTAGTCAGTTCTAGGTGTTTCTACTTTAGGGGACACATATTTGAGCTTGATTTGCAGTAGTAGGGTTTGTTATTTCAGCAACTTTAGTGGGTGTTTAAGGAGATCTTCTAGGTCTTCTAGTTTTTGGTCATTTTCATCTGGGTGTGCTTCATTTTAGTGTTTTGTGGTGTGATTTGAGGGTTCTTGGAGTTGGTCATACCCTTTTTACCAGGTTGTACCATTACCTTGGGGAAGTGTGCAATAAATTTAGTCAACTTTCGGATGTGTATGTTGTCCAGACATTTGTGCCTAGCTTATACAAGATTGTTGCATTTTACGGGATGTCATTCATAGCTTGTTTGATGAAGTTATGAGAATTTTGGTATGTTCAGATGTGTATGGTTTATTTTCAAATTTTTGTATCAAACCTGTACTTGCATTTCTAGGTCAGAAAATTGAATAAAATAATGTTTTTTGGTGTTGGGTTTCAATTTGTTTCATTCCAGTTTATGTTTATGCAATTTAGAGTTTTTATTTATGCATATGTTCACACATTAAAAAAAAAGAAACCAAAACAATTGCATATCATACCTATCAGCAAACATCAGAAAAAGAAAAAAAATCAGACATTATAAAAACAAAAACAAAGCAAAAACCCTAAGTTATTTTAGAGCAGTAAACAAGGGTGTCTATTACAGCATTTTTGGATAGGTTCTGAGTGGACTTGTTGAGCAGATTTGGATAGGTTATGAGTGAACCTATTGAGAATATTTGAACAGGTTTTGAGTGGACCTATTGAGAAGATTTGGATAGATACTGAGTGGACCTATTGAGCAGATTTGGATAGGTTCTGAATGGACCTGTTGAACATATTTGAGTAGGTTCTAAGTGGGCCTATTGAGCAAATTTATGCTATACCGATTGGACTGTGTTTAGCATATATTTGAGTGAGCTTGTTGAGAAGACTTGTGCTAGACTGACTGTACTGTGTTTAGTGCAAAGTTGAGCAGATTTGTGCTAGGCCGACTGGATTATGTTTAGTGCAGATTTGAGTGAGCGTGTTGAGTAGACTTGTGCTAGACCGACTAGACTGTGTTTAGTACGAGTTGAGCAGATTTGTGCTAGACCGATTGGACTATGTTTAGTATAGATTTGAATGAGCTTATTGAGCAGACTTGTGCTAAACTAATTGAACTATGTTTAGTGTAGAGTTGAATAGATTTGTGCTAGATCGACTAGACTGTGTTTAGTGTAGATTTGAGATAGAGCTTTGGAGGTGATAGAGCAGAGAGGATAGTAGTCTCTAGTGGACAGAGATCCATCAGCCAGGGAAGTGAGGACAAGTCTTCAAAGTGGGGACAAGAGTCTTCAATGGAGAGAGATCCACAACCAACATAGTTGAGGTAGTAGTCTTCTAGAGTATCACCAACCAGATTAAAGGAGGAGTTCTCCTATGGATAGAGATCCACAAACCAGATTTAGGGGATCAGTATCTCCTTTGGATAGAGGTCCATAAACATTGTAATTGAGAAGGATTCCCAAGATATTGATTGAGAAAATTTTAGTGAAATATTTTCTTCGTGGAGTAGCCCACATTGGGTGAACCACGTAAATTATGGTGTCTCTATTTTGTATGGTGTTTTGTGCATTTCTTTGATTACTGCTATTGATATCGCTATCTATACACTACATAATATTGATTTGGAAAGAAAAGTAAAAATTACCCTTATACTGTTCACCTCCCCTCTCAGTATAAGCTTGTATTCTTCATAAATTAATTTATTATTTTAACCCTAAGGTTAAATAATTAAATTAATTTTATTTATTTTTATTTAACCATAAGGTTAAATATCAATAAAATTAAAATATTTTATTAAGTTACAATTCAAAAATTTAAATGAGCTGACATCATGCACATTGAAGGCAATATATATAGAAGGCTTAGTGCCTAAGGTGGAAGCATATGAGTTTTAATTAAAAATATCCAATAACACTTGCATGAATTCATCTTCACATGCCGTAGAGGGAAGTAAGTGGATTTGTGATTTTTGAAGGAGAAGAAGTCAAATGGGGAAGACCCTTATCCCCACTCATCCATTGTAGTAGCCAAGCTGGCAAACAAGGCTACTCAATCTCTTGCACTAAACATAGTACATTCGGTCTAGTACAATTCTGCTCAATAGGTCCACACATAACCTACTCAAATATTCTTAATAGGTCCACACAGAACCTTCTCAAATCTTCTCAATAGGTCCACATAGAACCTACTTAAATATGCTCAATAGGTCCAAAATAAACCTCCTCAAATCTTCTCAACAAGTCCACATAGAACCTGCTCAAATATGCTCAATAGGTCCACACAGAACCTGCTCAAATATGCTCAATAAGATCACTCAGAACTTGTCCAAATCTGCTCGACAAGCTCACTCAGAACTTGTCAAAATCTGCTCAACAATCTCACTCAAAACTTGTCCAAATTTGCTCAACAAGTTCACTCAGAACTTGTCCAAATCTACTCAATAAGTCCTCTCTAGGACTTTCTCAAATCTGCATAGCAATATTCCACAAAAGCTTACTCAAAATCAGTCCACAAGCCTTCTCAAAGACTTGTCTCAAATCTACTTAACAAGCTCACACATAACTTGTCCAATCTCATAGAATCATAAAGAGAATTGTTAGAGACTCAATATGTTCTATACTCAATGCTTAATCAATATCTCAATTCAATATCATAGAAGCATAAAGAGAATTGTTAGAGACTCAATATGTTCTATACTCAAATCCCAATCTCAACTCAAATAAATCTCATAGAAGCATAAAGAGAATTGTTAGAGACTCAATATGTTCTATACTCAAATCACAATCTCAACTCAAATCAATATCATAGAAGCATAAAGATAATTGTTAGAGACTAAATATGTTCTATTCTCAAATCTCAATCTCAAATCAAATCCATAATATAGAATAGTTTGTTTCATGGAACTTGAACAACCACATGCATCCACTTGACTAGGCTCAATCAACTCTACTCAACCAAACACCTCAAAGAACAACCCTTTCTCACAAACCCTAGTCCAAGCATGTATCAACCAACTCAAAATATTTCCAACAATGTTTCAACAACAAATATCACATAACAATGATACTCATGTTCTTCTCTAACTCAAGTTAAAGTTTTTTTCATAACCAATTGTCTTCAACAACAATGCTTATAAAACAAGGTTTAATCACAACTCTCAAACCAAAAAACTTTGAAGAATTTAACCAATCACTTTTGAAAAGGAAACCACAATCAATACTTTTCACTCCAAAGGTATTTTATAATCAACCACCATAATCAATCAATAGGAGAATGTGCCCATACCTTTTATGAAGATGAAGAAGCCTCTTTGGAAATTTGCCACAATCACAATATTCTTTTGTCAATCCTCACAAGGGTTAGAAGATCACAAAATAAATAGCATTACTCCACTTCACAATAATATTCACCAAGGCTTTTAATTAGAAAACCTTCTTAAGAATTAATGCACAACTTCCTTATCACTCCTAAAACCACTTGTACCATAAAATAGAATAAATCAAAACATTGCATAACCTTATCACTCCAAAAACCACTTATACCATAAAATAAATCAAATATTTTATATCCTTCCTTTCAACACTTTTGCACTTAAAAAATAATCACAAAGCCTTCTTAGGCAATATCCCACATTAATCAAATATCAAACCTTAGCCATATGCAAAAATTAAATCCACTATACTCTGTGAAAGTCGACGCTTAACACAACCTTAGAAAATTTGAAATATTTCATGTACCCAAAAATTTCGGTGATCAAATTATGGCATACCTTGCAAAATGGCTTCGGGTGGTTTTGACCTCACGTTCCTCCTCATTGTGTGCCTTAGCGCACTCTCTACCCACTGTGTGGGCTAGGACTCCCACATGGAGGCTTTAAGCCTTTGAGACTTATATTTTTGTCCTCTCCACCTATGCCTTAAAACTTGCTCCCTTGTTCCACGTGCAGTGCACAAACGAAATCAAAATGGGGGAAATGACTATTACGAAGGAGGGGATAATCGAATGTGAAAATATTAATTCTATCCTCCTTGGTTGATAAAATAAACCCCTTTAAATATTCAAACCTTTGCATGATAAAATATATGACGTCGGTGGACATGGTGGGAAAACTCTTTTATTTAATTTTAAAATTAAAATTTAAACTAAACCTTTAAAATTAAATTTCTCCATCACTGGGGCACCTTTTTCGATGAAAGGAAAAGCCAACTTGGATTTTAAGAAAAAAACCATTTCAAATATACCATCCATAGTTTTAAATAAAACCTTTCCTTGCCTTCCTTGGTTTTCATAAAAATATTTTTCTAAGCTTCCCTTGAAGCTCCTTTTGGAACCAAATGCCATGCATCCCTTCTTGAACCTTTGATCAAAACCTTTGCTTCTCATGAAGCTATTTGTGGAGAAAAATCATAGTGCTTACTTACATAGGTCCTTTTGACATCAATGACAACTTTTAGCTTAGGGACTCAAAATGTCCAAAAGTTTTCCCACGAGCACCATGTTCGAGACCCATTAAGGATAGTCAATGGGAACTATGAAAACCACATCCAATAGTTTTTGTAACTCATTCTTTACCATCAAAGTGATAGTTGGATGCATTTTACTCAACTTTTGTTTGAATGGATTCTTTAGGGGATCCAATGAAAGGTTGTGAACAACTAACTTTGGATCGATCCTTGGCATGGATTTGTAAGTCCAAGTGAAAATATTTGGCCTCTCTTTAAGGAGAGGGATTATGATGGCTTGTTCCTTTGGAGATATACTTTCTCTGAACTTGAATTTCTTTGGTTGAGTAGGATCATCACTGATGTCCACCTTGAAAGTCGCTTCTATAGCCATATGTGACCCATCCTCCAATTGGTGAGATGTGGGTATCAAGTGAATTTCATCGATGGGATTTATTGGTCCTATTGACTCAGGATCCAAACTAGCATGGAATATGTCATATGCACAGCCTGATGCAAAATGGAACAGTTGTAACATATTTTCATTAGAGAAAATATCCTCAGGCTCTATGGTTGAATCAGTGCAATCCCAATCAATAACCCCTGTATTAAGACACAAAGGTTTAGTGGGATCTATTGGGTTATGAAGTGGAGTGGTCAAATCAATGGAGACCGTGTTGATGGATGGAATGAAATCTCCATAACCACATGGGTGAAATCTTATCTCAGAGGTTTTCCTTCCATACTCTAGAGAAAAAGGAATCTCTAGATCTGGCCCATGAGCAGGCCGTATAATAGGATCATTGGGCTCTAACAACTCTCTGAATGTAGGCAAAGGGGGATTGACTGCACAATGAATGGCAAATAGGTCGACAGGTCTTCCCAAAAATTATAAATCAGGTTCTATGACATCAAGTGCCGCCTCTCTCTACTAATGCATTGACTTGTTGCAAATGGTGAGGCCCAAGATAAACCATTTCGATTTCATCTTCAAAGTCATCGTCACTTATCCAAAAATTATTTGTATTGGTATGTGGCCCTAAGATAATAGGCTCATGTCTTGGTCCCAAGTAGGCCATCTCTGTCTCATCTTCATACTCTTTGTCACTTATGAAGAATCCATTTGCATTAGTTTCTTGTCCAAGCCATGGGACCATGACCTTGGTCCGAGGTACGTTCTCTCTGTTGAGTCCTCTGACTCATAGGCACTCTCATTCGATATGAATCCACTCTCACTATGGATGGACCAGGTAAATATGTGTAAGTAGCAAGGCCCATGATAGGCTAATCCTTCTTGTGTTTCATCATCACTCAAAACATATCCATTTTCTTCTTGCTCATCATCCCATGAGTTGTATCTTGTTGGGGTGGCATAAATTATGGATCTTGACTGATAATATTCGAGTGGCGGTATGTTCACCACAACCACTTGTATGCTGCTCAAATATCTTGAACTTAGTGGGTGATAAGGAATAAAATCGATGTCTTCTCCTAACCCCAAGCTCAGTCTATCCAAGGCTACTGCTAGAGAGTCATCTTGATGTCTGGTGTGATAGGCTAACCCAAACCTATCAGTGGGAAGCTGGTATTATGGCTCGAATGGCCATCTATGCCCCTGCTCATATATACCAAGACCGTAACCATACCAATGACAATGTTCAAAGTAGCTTAGAGAAAACTCAGGATTAGAGAGGTAACAAACATTAACAGTGAACAATTATTCATTGTCATCTTTCTCATCAGTAGACTTATGGGCAATGTCTAGTCCAGCATAGACAAAGTTTGTTTACACAAAGTTTGTCTAGTTGGGAGGGATTCCAAGTGGAACCACTATTCCCACTGGTGGTCTTAAGGCCTTTGGTCATCTGATGTCTTGTGCAGACTCTATGATAGGCATGAATGTTATGTTTTGCACAAGGTACTCTCTTATCCATGTACTTGCCAAGTGTATAGTTTCATGTGATGTGGATGATCCCATAGATGACACTAGCAAAGTGGGTTCTAGTATCTCCTCAAATTGATCTTGGATATCTTCTTCTTCAATGGGATTTGGACTTTTCTCAATGGTTATGGTTAGTGCTTCCTTGAGCTTCATTTCCTCAACTAAGAGCACATTTAGCTTCTGATTATCTTTTTGTTTAGACGTTGATGATCTCTTAGAAGCATTAGTCATGTTGGATAGTAGATGAGGTGTTGATGTGGATGGGTCTTTTTGTACCCTTTTGTTTTTGTCATTCAGTTGCATAGCCAGAGATGAAGGTCCAACATACAAGTGGGCAGAAGAAATCACAAATTCTCCTGGAAAATCCACCTGATGGACATATTTGAATGGCTCCTCATCAACCAACACCATATAGACTTTTTTATCATGCACATACTTGACACATTGTTGTAGGATCGAAGGAACACACTTCATATCCCTTATCCAAGGTCATCATAAGAGGATGTTGTATTGCATGGCCCCTTATGAAATGTGACATATCATAGGGATGGTCTTATGCCCCACCTTGATAGGTAGGACTATTGTTCCTATAGTATTGCATAAAACATCATTGAAATCCATTAAGGTGTAGGCTCTCGAAATGATATTGGACTTGGGGATCTTAAGGTGTTTTATTACTATTGTTGTGATGATATTGATTGATGAACCTGTATGAATCAAGACCCGCTTGAATGGTAAATCATTGAATGATGCCATAATGTGCAACGGAGGGTCTGGTAAGGCATTAGGTATTGTCTTAATCTCATAATCATAAAATTGGATTACAGGTTCTTGGTATTCTTGTACTTGTCCCACAAAATGGGTGAATGCATTTGGATCTTGTGGTTGGAGCTCAATTGTCCTTAAAATCTCCATCAAGGTCTCCCTGTGCTTTGGGGACTATTGTAAGAGCTCATAGATGGATAGCTTGGCTGGAGTTATTTGTAAGTTTTGCTCAAGTCTACTCCGAATAGTTATCACAGGTCGGGTTGGTGGACCTTGAAGGTTGTTTTGACCCTACTTCTACCTAGGTTTAGCTAGGACATTCATAGGAGTTGCCAAAAGTTACGGTTGACCATACCGTCTACTCATGGTTGCTATATTGACAATTTTGACCATCCCAACACATCCGTGGGTAGGTATATCAACTCAGACCTGATTGAATTGGGCCCCTTGCCATTTAGGGGCCTCATAATTTGGTAGCGAGTTTTTGTATATGCCCATATCTTTATTATATGGATCTAATGGGTTGTCAACTTTAAGCTCTCCCACCTCAATCATGTTCTGCACTTGGTGCTTGAAACCATGGCAAACCTCAATGTTGTACCTTAGTATCCTATGATAAGGGTAAAATTGATCTTCCCTATATCCTTTTGGCTTAGGATGGTTGGGATATATAAGAGGTATATCATGGAACCTGATCTTTCCCACCTCGTATAATTAATTGGAGATTGATTGCATTGATTTTGTCAATGGTGTAAGATAGTGAGGGGGTTTGCATTCTATTTTTCTCCCCTGATTGTTCTTTTGATTATAATTTGCTGGTGGGGAATGTGCTTGATAATTCTAGGGTTGCTGCGCAACCCCATCCTTAGGTGCAACCAATACCACTTGATTAACTAGAGTAGGGTTTTCCCGCCTCTGCTTGTTTTTACCATTTTTTTCATTTTTGTTCCACTCCTTCTTGGTTTGGAGTTTGATGGTTCCCTCATCTACTTTTATGTACTCAATGAGTTTGGCCTGTGCCAAGGCTTCCTCAAATGAGAGTTATTTTTGTATTTTTAGCAAGAGGGAAATGTGTTTTGAACAACTCTTGGTGAACATCCAGACTATTTCTTCTATGGGTATGGAGAATGATAGTTTTGCCATGACTTTTATCCATCTATTCCCATAGTCCATTATTGACTCATCATCATAATGTCTCAAATTGACCAGGTTCGAAAGGTTCACTTTTCTCTTAGCACCAAAGGAGAAATGCTTCAAGTGTTTACTAGTTGTTCAAAATTGGATATGCTATGCTTTGGCAATTGGTTGAACCATTAGGTGGCAACGTCCAAAAATGTCATGATGAATGTCCATAGCATAAGAACATCATTGTATTCAAGATGAAAACATGCATTGATAAAATTGGTAACATGCTCTTGTGCATCCTCTTCACCCTTAAAATTCTCCAACCTAGGCATCTCAAAATACTTAGGATATGCAGGGCTAGGAACTGATGGGCATAATGGTTGGTTGTGTATTTTTCTCAATGTTGGTTGGTTGCTAGCCATCTCTTGTTTCTCAAAGGACTTCATATTTTTAGCAAGTTCTTGGAATACATTTGAGATGAGGAGTTCCTATTCTTGTAGGCCCCCTTACAGTGCTAATGGAGGTATCCCTCTATCCACTTGACTTGTTCTATTTTATTCTCTCCTACGAGGGGATTTAGGATGTGTCTAATCTTGATCTATTAGGCTTACCCTTTCCCCCATAGTTGGATTTCACTCATGATTTGGAGGGTGGTTTTGTTAAGGTTTTCCTTCTTTTCTAGTGCACCCCTCTCTTGGTGAGTCAGTGCGTTGATATCTTTGATGATAATTACCATTTTCTTGTTGGTTGGTACGAGCTAATTGCTCAACTTGTTCTCTTAACCATTGTTTATGTTGGCATGAAAGCATTTCTATTTGTTTATCATGTTCAAGAGCTTCCAAAAGATCTTGCTCTTTGTGCAAGGTATTATCTATCCATTGTATATGGTTAACTTACGTTGTCATAGAAGACTCATGCTCATCTGACCCTGTTCTAGTGGTCTTAACTCATAGATTCCTTGAGGAGATTTTTGCTATGTCTTTGCTCTTGCTAGCTAATGCAACTTATTCAGTGTATTGTTGAGTATCTCTATGATATGAATTTGTATGCTTACTACGGTGTCACCCTGAGGAACCCCTAGTTTGATAAGTGGGCTTAGAAGTCATGGTTCATGAGCTTCCAGATGCAAAATTCTTTATGGCTATGGTTTTGGGAGGTGGCCTTGAATAAATCTGATCCAACTCATATAACTATATTTTTTCCATGACCGATCCCGTGGGGTGCCATTTATTTCAATGAGGTCATAGTATATTGGAATACTTTATCTTGTGTGAAGGATATATTCTATTTTATGTCTATGACTAGATGTATCTCTGGTTTCATGCCCCTCAGTGGGCTGATCTATTCTAAATGTCTCATGTGAATGTTGGGATGTTGTAACTCCTATGTGTCCTTTTGATGATGAGTATTTTGTGGTTACCCCACTTATCCATGAGGATGGAGGTGTGGCTGCTTCATCATCTCTGTGTGAAGAATGGATTTTGGAACCTCTCTTATGTCCATGTGGGGAGGAAGCTCTTGAAGCCTCCTCATGTATTTGAAAAAAGTTTCTGTGTTTTTGGAGGAAGCCCTTAAGGTTTCCTCTTGTCTCCTTGATGATGATGGCCATGAGGTCTCTTTATGTTTATGTTATGTAGTTCCATTATGTTGCTCCCTATTTGTGGTTTCTCGAGGATATCCCCCAAGGGTTGAGTTATCATCCCTTAGACTCACGAAATTGCATCTCATGGTCTTACGAGTAGGTATTCCAATGTGACTATGACTTTGCCTAAGGGTGTGAGTTGCTTCAGATTCTCCCTCAATATCAGACCAGGGATGTTTACTTCTTGCTTTGACCATTTTGTTTAGGATTTTAGATTTTGTGTTGCACTTAAATATAACCAAACAATGTCAAGAATTTTTTTATCTTGATTACCAATTTAAGTGTGCCCTAAAATGTTTGCTGTATTTTGATGATTTGTTATTTTTATGATTTCCTATTTTTTCTTTGGATTGAGAATGAGGAGAATCATCCATAGTGATAATCAAGAACACTCATGCCAAACATGATTTCTCAAAAGAGACTAGGGTACACCATTTAAATCCCAGTGCGAGGTTCGCCTAGCTCTTCCACTTTGAACCAATTGTTCCAACAGTGGGAGACAGTTGGAACATAAGTAATTTAGAACCACTATAAGCAAGTTCCTCAATCTATTTCTAAGAAGCTCTAGGGGGAAAACCGATGGAAGGAGATGAATGTCAATGTCACCGAACTGAATTGAGGGTTGGTGATGAAATCCAACTCCCTAATGTTTAAAATATGTGTGTGTGTGGTTTTCATTTTAAGTTTACATGAATAAGAATGCATCATACAACAACAATGACTCTTTCCTATATGCCTAATGCAAAATACATTTCAATTTTTAGAAATATGCATAGCTACTATGATATTAATGGATGCACTCTATTAGGTGCAAATATGGCCTTTAGAAAGGCCTTAAAGCAAGCAAACAAACACATGGTTTCTAGTACGTTGGGTTCTAGGGTGGACTTTACAAGCATAAGCTAATGTTCCTAGAAACGCCTAGTGGTAAATCTAAAAAGACTCTAATATGTGCAAGATGCAAGTTCATTCTCTTTCATTCTTTAAGTTTTCCAAGTTGAAATATGTCTTAATTATCACTATTTTTAAGAAAAAAAAGTAGACAAAAAACCATAAAGTATTAGAAAATATGTACCAACCTTTAATCCAGCTTAGAGAACAAAAGTTCTATCCTTTGCTGCACTCCATTTTTGGCTACTATCGCTTAGAGCGACTGATTTTTTGGCCATTTTTAGAAAGAGCGGCTGAGCCTGTGAGTCGTTGTTGATCAGAGCGACTAATTCTTGGTTGCTATAGACCAAATAAACCAAACCTTGCACATAAAACCAAGTTAGTATTTAGGAAAATAATGAAAAATTAGTGGCATTCCCATCGTGATCGCCATCTATAGTGACTCTGAGGGAAGCGGCCCACCGTCCACTCTAACTACTCTACTTGCGATTTAATTGAATCCTTCAACGTTAAACATGCAGTAAATGAAAGGCACAAAGCAGATATAACTAGCATGCAAAGAAATAAATGAATGAATGCTTTTTCTATTGATATTTCCAAGATCTAGTTACATATGAGTCCCTCTAAGGGATATCCTTCGTTTGATACATGATTTTACACACAAAGAGAGCAGTAGGTGCATGAAATATCCCCTCGCATAAGGGGCACACTTTATCAGGCTTCTTGGTGATGCACACGAAAATGTATGAGGGCTTATAAATGCATCCTTCTCTAGGTATGATTGCTAGAGGGATCCTCTTACTCTCATATGTTGTGGATTTGCCTGACGAACGTGTAGCCCTGTAAGCAATGAAACAACAACACATGCATAGATGTACGAGATTGCCTCCCCAGATGAGTTTATTAGCAATGAATGAAAGCATAATTAAACTATGCTATGAAATCATATAGATCTATGCTAATTGTATGAATACATGAAGAAAGTAGAATAAAAAAAACTAATGTCTAAACCCTAAGCTAGGCTTGCGGGCCATTGTCCAGGACATCGACCTCTAAAGTGAAACTTGCCTTATTTGCTCCAAGGCTATGGATCAAAGCTTGTATTTGATGTTGAAATGGTGGTCGATTTGCTCATGTTGAACCCTTGATCATATAGCACCTTGTTTCTCCTCAAATATTCTCCAATATGCTCTCCAATCCGACAGGGCTTTGTTGTAAAGGTAGTTCCAAGGGAAGCTCTCCAAGTCTCAAAAGCTCTCCTCAATGATCTGTTTTTTTTAATGCATGATGATAAGTTCAAGATATGTTTTTCTTGGATTCAGATCCTTTGTGCTCTTAGTATTGCACCTTTTAAACTGTGTGAAACCCTAGGTCTATGTTCAAAACCCTAGGATTAAATTCCTCATGCATAGTGAATTTTAGCATGAGAAGCTTTTGTTTTTCTATGTTTAACTGGAGTCTAAATTTGGACTCAAGACTTCCATGTGAATTGATCATGAAATGGGAATGCAAAGTTGTCCCTGCTCACATTTATTGCATGCGTACTACCACTTTCACCCATAAATGGGCCAATTTATCGACAAAATTCTTTTTATGGCTTAGCCACTGTCGTCTATAGCGACTAAGATTTGGCTATTGTCTTCTATAACGATTGAGATTTGGCCACTCTGAGCTTGAGTGGATAATATCTGGCCACCTTGGTTTATAGTGGCCAGGCTTATATGGGCTTAGAATAGCCTAGATGAGTGGTGAGAACCACTTTTGATACTTGGAAAGTCCAAGGTTTAGTCACATGGCCTATGAATGTGCCTATGTAAGTAGTTCCCCTAAACATGACATGTTTTAGGTGTCTACATAATAGAGTTTGGATGGAAGGTGATTCTCTCATAGTAATAAATGCAATTTTGAGGAAAGCAAAGGCTCCTTGGAACATACAAGAGATAATTGTGGAAATTCAAGATCTTGCTAAATATTTTGAAGAAATTAGGTTTATACATATATTAAAGGAAGGAAACAAATGTGCAGATAAGCTATCCAATAGAGGGGTTTTGGTTGAGGATCATGAAGTTAACATCTCCTTTCCATGGTTAGAGAAAGTAGAAATTTTAGTTGAAGTTGACAAAAATTGTTGATTGCCTAAATCATTTAATGATTAAGATTTACTTTAATATTTTCCATTGGTAATATCTATTTTATTTGGTAACAATAATGTGTGTTCATTTAGACTATCTATTATAATTTTTGTTGTTGCACTTGTGTTTCAGGAAGGAAACTAGAAATCCAGATTTGGTAAAGCAGACTATGGTAGTGCGATTTTCTAGAGATATTACTCTTCTAAGATGCAAGGCATATATAGTAGAGGTGAATTTTTGGAATTGTGAAGGTTGTTGTAGGAAAATTTCAAGAAAGATGCTAAATTTTGGAGTAATTGTATTCATACAGAGATTTGAAAAGATCCAAAATTTGAAAATCTAGAGTTCAAACATTTTATGTAAAATGATGTAGGTTTCTAACTATAGCATCTCAATTGAGATGAGAAGTGTATCTATTTGTAAGCTCTCAAGATATAAATAAGAGATATGTAATTTTTTAAGGGTGGGGGACCCGAGTACAACCTGTTTTTATAAAGCAAAAAAAAAATACTCAAAATATTATTCAATAATAATAAAATACAATCTTGAGATTTTCTCTCTTTTCTTGATATAAATTATGAAGCTCTATCTCCATAATATAGATTTACAAGATAACTCTTCAAATTCTTGATTATTGCTTTCCATATGAATTTTGGATTCTTATCTTACCACTTGCATACAAGACTCTTAATCTTCTAGCATGACACATGTACATATCCTACATATCCCAATATATCAAATAATGTAATATTCTCTAAAACCCCCCTGTATCATATTATCTGACGTGGACTTCCCTTTATCTACATATATGATTATGGAATATATTAAACTTATTTCAACCAAGTTCTTTTGTAAAAATATCTACAATTTGATCTTCAGTAAAACATGTTTCAACTGGATATGATGATTTTGAACATGATCCTTTATAAAATGACACTAAGCTTCAATGTGTTTTATTCTTTTATGAATAATTAGATTTTTTATTAGATTAAGAACCCCTTGGTTGTCATAATTTATTATTGTATGAGTTATTCTAATTCCCATATTTGATAATATGTATTGTAACCAGAGTCCTTCACAAATTATATATTTTTCTGTGCAATATTCTACTTTTGTAGATGAAAGTGCTACTGCATGTTATTTTTTAGTGTACCAAGAAATAGGTCTAGAAGCAAGATAGAAAATATAGGTTGATGTAGATTTTTTGTCATATATAGATCCGACATAATTAGAATCTATATATCCCTATAAAAATATTTTTTTATCATCCTTTTTATATGTTAGTCCATACTTTGGAGTATTGCTAATATACTTTAGTATTCGTTTTGTGGCTTTCCAATGACTTTCTCTAGGTTGTTGCATAAATATTGAAATATAATTTATAACAAGAACTATATCTATTTTGATATTTGTTAAATATAGAAGACTTTCAATTAATTGATGATAGATAGTGGCTGAGACTAGAGGTGTCTCATCATATATAGATAATTGCAATCCTTGTTCCATAGGAGTTTCTTTGGGTTTACAATTTTTCATTCTATATTTTTCAAGTAATGATTTTGCATACTTTGTGTTACCATGATTTTGTTTTTGTTTTGACAAATTTTCAAAGCAAGACTAATAAATAAGCCCCAAATCTATCATTTCAAAATCCTTTTCTAAATCTCTTTTGACTTCATCTATCCAAAATTTTGAACTTCTTGTGATTACTATATCATCAATATATACTATAAGTATTTTTTGTAATTGGTCATATGAGATTGAAATGGTCCCCACCCGTATTACATCATCACCACATAATGGTATTATAACAAAGTTTGGATATTATTCATATATCACTTGACAATATTTGAACCTTGGTCTTCTCCTTGAATGTTGAGGAATATAACTAATTGAGCTAATGCCACTTGATAACATATGCTATTCTATCATGTCCAACCTTTTTGGTATAGAGATTTGGATATTATAAATTTATTTCAAAATTATGTTGTAATAAATGATTATTAATCTTTATATACCATGCTCTTGGTGCTTGCTTTAGACCATATAAATATTTGTTCAGCTTGCAAACCTTTTGTTTTTATCCTTTGATTACAAATCCTTCTACTTGTAACACATATACATATTCAAGATCACCATTAAGAAATGCATTTTTTACATCCATTTGATGAAGTTCTTATCCATGATGTGACACTAAAACATAAATTTTTCTAATAGTAGTCATTCTTGTTGTTGGTGCAAATGTTTCTTCATAATTTGTTCCTTCTTATTGAGTATATCCTTTTGCAACTAATCGAGATCTTTATTTATCAAGAGAGCCATCTAATTTCTATTTTAGCTTGTAGATCCACTTACATCCTACTACTTTATTCTATTGTGGTAGATCAACCAAATTATATGTTTTATTTTTCATTAATGTTGCATATTTTGATTCCATGGTTTCCTTACACTCTAGATGACTTAAAGCATTTAGAGTATTTGTAGGTTCTATTACAGAACTTATCAACCCCCCATTAATTCTTGTTAAACTATGAGTTTGAGGTCTTGTAGTAGTGAGATATGGCATTTTATAATCCTGAAGTGTATATCTAAGCCATATATGTTATTTCCTTTGAAGTGTTGTAGCAGTCTCTAAATTCTCTATTTGTTCATAATCTATGTCTAATTTTGAGTCTTCACTTGATGAGTCTTCTAAAAAAATTAGAATTGTTCCTGAGTCAATATTTTGTTCTTTAATAATATTTTGGTTTCCTTCATCAAATACTACATCTCTACTTATATATTTTCTTTGTTGTAGGATCAATTATTTTGTAACTTGTTGAATCATCATCATAACCAAGAAATATTCCACACATAGTTTTGTCATATAGTTTAGTTCTTCTTTGATTTGGAATATGCATGTACGCCTTACATCCAAATATTCTTAGTTGTTCTATCATTGGTTTTTATCCTGACCATACTTCCTCAAGAGTAACATTCTTTAGTATCCTTGTAGATGATCTATTTTGTAAGTATACAATTGTTTTAATTGATTCTACCCAATTTCAATGATCAAGACGAGCTTCCTTTAGCATACAAAAAACTATTTTCATAATTGATCTATTTCTTATTTTTGCAATACCATTTTGTTGTGGTGAATATGCTATGGTAAGTTGTATTTTTATACCATTGGTTTCTAAAAAAAGTTAAATTATTTTGATAAAAATTCACCTCCTCTATCTGAATGAATATTCTTGATTCTTTTTCTACCATAGTTTGAAACAATTGAATGCTTCAAATTTAAATTTCATAGAATACACCCATATTTTCTAGGAGTAATCATCAAAAAATAGTTAGAAATATATATTTCCTCCAATACTAGTAACATTCATTGGACCACATAAATATATATATATATATATCAATTCCAATGGTTCTTGAGTTCCATGCTTGTGAAGTTCAAAAGGTATTCTATGTTGTTTCTCTGCTAGACATTTTGGATAGGCTAAAGATTCCCATGAAATTTTAGGTAAACCTTTAACCATTTGATGTTTACTCATCTTATTTAATGAAAATGCACTTATCTGAACTATTACTAATGAGGCATACTAAAATATCCCCTAACGAATCCTAATCATTTTGAAACTAGGAGGTCATAAACCCTAGAGATGATCTCATGCAGATAAATTTAAAGATTAGATCATGATTACTCCTTTACAAAATAATTTTAAACACCAAACTTTGTTCAATAAAAATCTTGGGGTGATGGGTAGCCTAAAGAAGACAACCATTAAATTTGGATTGGAAACCTTTATCTATTGGTTTCTTGGTGGTAGCAATAGAGAATTTGGATTTTAAAGAATTACTTCTCAAGGATTCATCCTCAATTGCTTCTCTCCCTCACTGTGTCTGCAAAGGATATATTGGGAGAACGGGTCAGAGGGATGGCCCTATAAAGGCCCTTACATGTAACCATGGGTAGGTAAAGAGTAGTTCTAAACCCTATTTAGATTATTGTAGCAAAATCCTAGGAGAGCATTTGCTGCAATGAAATCCTAGCAAAGCCTAGAATTTGCATCATACAATGTTAACCTTTACTATAAGTCAAATTACACTTTCAATAAATTAAGGCCTCTATCACATTTGCATAAATATTCATATTTATTGGATATATCTACCATTCCACATCTACATTAGGGGTCCATAATATAGGCCAAAATGTGTCCCCATATCCTCCTCATATTCCCTTTGATGGATCTATAGCTCTCCTTACTCAATGTTCTAGGGCAATTGATAAGGTATGTATAAAGGAAATTTCTCATAGATATACTCCATAAGTAGTGCCACAAAATATATATTGATGTGCCCCATCTACCTCATGATGAATAAGTCATGGAGGAGATTTTCTAAAATGATATTCCCTATTCTATGACCATATAAGCTCATCTGCCAATGTACAAAGCCAACAATTGGTTATTTTGTTATAGGATATTCTACCCCCAAATAACCTAATCAATTCCTTCTAAACATTAGGATGTCTAGAAGTAACCATATCATCCACCCTCATATATTCCCCTCTCATATAATTTACCTATCAAATCTTCCATGTATGTTTGGTACATGGATGAGGCTATTATTGAATACCTTCAAGAATTTTAAATATAGGTATCCATAATAGTATCCATACATCCTCTAATGAGATGCCAACATCATGTGAGACCCCTTAAAGCACCCACCTAAAGGTGTTTGATCTTAAATCCTAGTGAATCATCATATCTAGCATCATATTACTATGAGGTCACACATAAGGTCTTTAAAAATTCTTTGCTAACACATACTCCTCTAACACCTCCTAATTATCATTTTTAGTCTAGCTAATACCTTTGTAAATCAATATGGTTTCCTATTCTTCCACAACCATGTCTTAATTCTCATAGAATCCTCCTCAACATCCTAACCACCTCTCCCTATCATCAAATCAATTATAACATAGCAAAAGACCAAGGAATCATATATCAAAGCACATGATTATGCTCAAGCAATAGAAATTTTATAAACAATTGACTCAATTATACACTTAGAATGAGGGAAGCTTTAATCAAAATGAGAGTATCACTCAAATGATGGCACTTCCAAAATTATAAGAGCTTTGATCTAGGGTGTTAAAAATTCATAGTTTTTTTTATTAGTTGGAAGAAGGGATTTTGAAAGGGTCCCCAAACCTTTTATAAACCAATGAAGGGGTTTTGAGGGTTCTTTGGGTGATTTTTGTATTTGCCCCATCCACCTAACTCCTTTTTGTAACATTGAAATCAAAAGCTATGAACAAAAATGTTTGGGTAAGTATGGCAGTAGCTGGATGTACTTTGTTTAAGTGGCAAAGAGCATGTAAAGTTATTTGTAGATAAGTGTGAGAAATAAGGTAAGAGTTTCTCAAAATTTAGAAATTTACATAAGGATGAAATCAAGTACGATATCGCTGCATGTCTCCACATTACAATCACCTAATCTCGGGGAGGATCCAAGGTAAATAAGTGTCAATACATTGTGACATATCTCCACATCATGGTCACAAAATCTTGAGAAACTCTAAATGGAAAAATAGGTGTGACATCATGACATGTCTCCACTTCATGGTCACCAAAGCTTGGGAGACCCAAAGTAGAAATGAAGATGTGACATTATGACAAGTCTCCATGTCATGGTTACCAAATCTTGAGAAGCTTAAAAGGTAGAGATCAAATATGACATCATGACATGTCTCCACATTGTGGTTGCGAGAGCTCAAAAAACTCTAAGGAAAATAAGTATTGCGACATTGTAATGTCTCTACATCATGGTAACTGAAGCTTGGGAAACTCTAAGTAGAAAAGTAGGTGTGACATCGTAACATGTCTCTACATCATGGTAATTTAATCTTAGGAGGCCCAAAGAAGAAATGAAGGTGTGACATCATGACATATCACCACGTCATGGTCGTTTAAGATTGAGGAGCTTCAAAGGTAGAAATCAAATGCGACATCACATGTCTCTATGTCATGGTCATGAGAGCTCAGAATATTTTAAGGCAAAGAAGTGTTGCAACATAATGACATGTATCCATGTCATGGTCACAAAAGCTGAAGAAATATTAGGTTAGAGATGAAGGCATGACATCATGACATGTCTCCACATCGTGATCATAAAAACTTACAAAAAGTAGAATCTTTAGAAGAAACTCAGCTTGCCATATTTGTTATAGATCCATGGTGGAATATTATTTAAAGAATGAAGATTGGACCAAATTTAATATCACTCCAACTACTTTTTGGCATGTAGGAGACATCTGATATATGGTCAAAATTCAAGCCTATTATCCCATTTTAGATCGATGGTGTTGCATGGCATTTTTCCAGCCTGGTCCATCGATACTTTTTTATAACAGTTTTCCAAACCAAAAAACTCTCTTGTAATTCTAAAAGACTAAATCATAGAAAAATTATAAATAAGAGCAATGGCCTCTTCTACAAGGGTTGGCTCTTAGGCATTTACAAGTTGCATATATAAAGAAGTTATGAAGAAAGTAATACAAAGGGAACTTTTGTTTAGCCTATGGTTCATTGTTTTGTAGAACATGTATGTATGAGTTATTGAACATTTCTATTTTAGCTATATAATGTGCATGATATTAATTTTAAATTTTGAATTTTTGCATATGCTTGTTCTATAGTTCTGGAATCTACAATTTGCTAAACTGAAGACTAATTAAGAATATTGTTCTGTAATTCATTAAAATTGGTTAGTCTGTTAGGAAGTTTGGAGGTTTACTCTATTTCATGATGTTTATACACTTCTTGATGTTGCTTAATTTGTATCATATTAAGTTCTAGATTTAGTTGCATTTACTTCTTTCTACATATTTTCCCCCCCATCATAGTCCTTAGCTATTTAGGACCCTACAGGAGTTGGTCTTCTTGGATATTGACCTTGTTAAGCTCCATAGATTGACCAATAATTCAATGTTTGCCAAGTATTTGGGTGCATATTTTACCTTAGGTAGATTTTGGACCAATAGTTTTTGGCAAGCCTAGTGGGATGCTAGTCCCACTTTTTAGTTAAATCAGAGTTTAGTGATGCTCTTTTTTAGCAATATTATTTTCAAATAACCTAGTGACTCTGCTACAAATATAATCTAGTTTTATTTAAAGTTGCCTTTAAAATACTAGTTAGATCTTATGTTTCTCGGAGGACTCAATATTTGATTAGTAGTCTTGACCTCATCAATGGAGAAATTATGCTCATTTTGTGACTCCTACCTAAATATAGGATCCAAGTAGTTTGAAAATATTAATAACAAGGATTTATGGCCACACAACATTATCCCCAGTGGAATGACACAGGTTTTCCTTAATATCCCACTTCTACACAACATTCCCAAGGCCACTTTGAGGACTTTACCAAGATTTGATGGTATAGAAAAGACTACATTTGAACATTTTCAAGATTTGGCTTCCTTGAATACTATGCATAATATTGCATCTAAAGATGTGATGATCAAGTTGATTTTTCTCTCTCAAAGGGAAAGTGTTACCGTGGTACAAATCATTGAAGGATCGAAGCATCTACGCATGGGCCAATTTGGAAAAAGATCTTATTAATACATTTGATGACTTTGGAGATCCCTTCTTGCTACTTACTCAACTCTCATTCATTAAACAAGCACCTCATAAAAATATTTTTGACTTTAATGTCTAATTTAAAATAATGTGGAGAAGGATTCCTTGTGAATTCCAGTCATCCCCTACCTATGTATACCTATTTTATATACGTGCCTTCTCCTCTGATATAAGCATTCTTATCTAGAAATAAGGATAAAAGAGATTCCCACAAGTTTTCAAAGAGGCCATCCATGCTAAAAATCTATTAATCCAAGTAGGAAAATTCCTCAGGGAAATTTCTCATCCTCTCCAACCTTTCATAAGTTCATTTCAATGTCTCATTCCCCGAATAGGTAAGGCCATACCTATATCAAATAATAGAGGGTAATATTTTCGTCGATCCTCATATGAACAAGAATAAAAAAGAGTAGGAGTTAGAGGTAAAGATTTAGAAACTGGTTGTATAAGTTAGAAATATGAAAAGATAACTCTCAGAAGACAAAATACAAGACCCCAAAAACTGTGGGCCAATAACATATTAACTTCATCAACCCAACTATTTTTAGCTAATAATAAATATGAGAACAAATTTGAAAAATGAGGTACTACAGGGAAATGATAGAGGATGGTAAGGTGATCAAATATTGGTTCTAGTCACGCTTTTGTTCTAGAATGAACTCTAGGTTAAGGAAAATATGAACCACTATGAGCAAATAAGAAGATTTCCATTGATGGATAATGTAATGGCTTGTAATTCAGAATAAGATTGTAAACACTAGAAAGATACAGGTCTTGTAGCATCTCAGCCTAGAGAATGCAAAGATGTTGGCACCCTATTCCCACCATCACAAAGCATCAATGCAAGGTACCAGACACTTATACAGGTCCCCTCCCCACAAAGTCAATCACCAAGTTAGAAAATTATGGAGGCATGTAGAAGGCTATATTTCCCATTTGTAACATTTGAGCAAAGAACATAACTGGTGAAATAATTTTACAACCTTTTTAGAAATTCTATCCCAACTCCAGTATAATTAAGAAGGGAGTTTTTGGTATAAAAAAAGATAGAATTAATTTAAATTTCAATTGGGAAATCACCAGAGGTCAATGATGCACTTAAGTAAGGTTCCTTCCCAAGTATCCCAGATAATCATTCCTCTTCGTTCTATTTATCTCTATTTTTGGAAAAGTGTATACTGCATAATTGTGTGGTGGATCTGAAGATCTAGGTCTCAATTATACCAATAGAAGTCTATAGAATTTTGGGTTTGAACCCAGATACATAGGATCTAGGGATGTTATGTTTCAATGGAAATCTATTAAACAAGGTGGGAACACTATGCAATGCCCTAATGATGATATGTGGGCATCCAAAATTAGTTGTGATCTAAGATATAATGATAGTTGATGTACCCCTATTTTTTGGATTATGCTTAGCCCAAGGATTTGTAAAGTAGATGGAAGGATACATCATTCAAAAATATTATCAAATGCTTATCCCATATGTTGAGATGATCATCACAATACTAAATTAGGGCTTACACCATTTTTGCATCGAAATTTATAAATATCAAGAGATGAGCTATATTAAGAAGTCCATATGCAAAAAAAAGGTAGATTTTAGTGGTTCATCAAAAGCATGGCCAACCCAGCTTGAGTTCAAATTTTTATTCTCTGATTAGATATGCCATAACAATTCAATGATTGACTTTAAAATCCAATGGGATACAAAAGGTTGCAATTATCACTTTCTTTGGGTAGTGACTCAGAATGTAAGGGTAAAAGAAGAAAATAAGATATGGAGTATAAACCAGATGGGATTTCAAGATAGGGAATACCTGCATACATCACCAGAAGAACTAAAGTCTAGTGATAGGGCTAGCATAACAAGATCATATGCTTAGTTTACCTCTCATGCCTAGAGTGCAAAAGTTTTAGAGCAAGAAGTAAAACCAAAATGGAATTTCATTGGAGTTAATAATGATCAAGAGCCATGATAGATTATCACAAGGAACACCTCAAATTCAACACCATATGATCAAGATATTTTAGTTCATAGGATAATCTCACAAAATATTTAAAATCTAGACATGGGTGTACATGTCATATTCGTGTATATAGACAACAAGTGAATAAAGTGGCTGACTATAGTCATGATGGATAAGTAAGGTAGGCCCTGTTGAGTGGTATTTTCACACAATTGTGAAAGCACACTCTCCTTTAGGATTTGGGTTCCAAATGCCCTCTTGCAAAGAAGTTAAACAAACAAATTCTCCAAGGTCTCTGCTATATTAGCATTTGCATATTTGTATTAGTAATCTTGAATAAAGATATTCACTTTAAATGCTTGGAACACCTTAGTGATTGCAAGTAACCGTAAACAAGGGGCAATGTTGGTTTATTTTACCATGAAACTTTAGTGATTGTTCATTGAACCAAAATAAAGCAAATGTGAGTTGGCCCTCATATGACCTTCAATGTGATGCTCAAATTACCCATATTTCGTAAAATCAGAATTTTTATAAAAAGGGGGGAATAGGCTCCAGAAATGGAAATTTGTGAAAATGCCATAAAACATAACTCCTTCATTGAAATTGGAATTTTCATGAAGGGAATGTCATCATAGGCTCATGAGTGTAAAACAAAACTGAAAAGATGAAATTTGACCTTAAAATGGAAATTTTCTATTTTTGGATTTTTAAAATCTGCAGTAAAACAGCAACTTCGATGAATTTTTAAAAATACTAAACAACTCCAAAAATGAAATTTCAAAGTGCATATGGGAAGTCTGAAGTATAACCTACGCAATGGTGAGATTATTTTTGGATTTTGAAATTTTTTAAATGTTTATTTTAATGCCTGAAGATTTAAAAAAAGTTAAAATTTTTGGAAAAAATAAAATGCAGAAAAATGAAAATAAAATGCATTCAGTATGATGCTATCCTATTTCGACAAAACCGAAGATGTGAGGTTTCCATGCATGCAACCTAACCTATTGGACCTGCAAAACAAGCACGATCCGGATAAGCTAAGTGTTGGCTCCTAGGGTTTTAAATGAGGTTTTCAGATTTAAACATTCGAATGAAGCAACCAAGAAAACTTGCATAAACTCCATTTACAAGCCTAAAATCTGAAAAGGGGAAAAATAGACATTTAATATTGCATGCAGAAAATGGCTCCTCCTTTCTTGTCCATAAGATGCAACTTTCTAAATTTTTCTGTATTAAAAATTGGTCATTTTACAATAACAAAAGTTTCTAGTTTTCCCAAACCAGTCCATGGAAGAAAAACAGCCCAAACAGGTCCAGAATGGCCCTCTTGCCTTCAAACTTGCAACTCTGCTCGCAGCAGTTTCCAACCCCCTCTGGCCTCTTTGAATGGCGTATTTAAAATTTTCAAGAAGGTTCTCCTTCCATGATTTGCTTCGTTTTCCAATGGTTGTTCGTTTCACCTTCCTCTGCATCAGTGCGCTTGATTTCCAAAAGGACTTTTCCCTTCTATGCGTGTGGCCTTTCGTTTCCATTTCCATGGTTTGGCTTCCCCTTTGATTTCGAAAGAACATTTCCTTTTCTCCACATGGGCTTGCGTCTGTTTCCTTCTGTGTGTAACGACCATCTTAAATGATTTCAAATCATTAAATATTTCTTATGTAACATTTTTTCTTACTCATTGGATTTTTTCCTTATGTCCACGTCACTATTATCGCGACGGTCACTTGTTACCATGGAAAAAATGGGACATGTCGCGATATCGCAACACTTTTGCCTCCTTGCTCTCTTTTGTTGCTTTTGATCGCGAAAATGTAACATGTCGCGATATCGTGACACTTTTTCTCTTTTGGCCACGACAATGCAACATGTCACGATATCGTGACACCTTTTCTTCTTTTGGCCGTGAAAATGCAACATGTCATGATATCGTGACACTTTTCTCTTGTTTGGCCACGAAAACGCAACATGTTGCGATATCGCGACACTTTTCTTTCTTTTTCTTTCTTTTCTCGTTTGGTCGTGAAAATGCAACATGTCGCGATATCGCGACACTTTTTCTTTCTTGTTCTTTCTCTTCTTGTTTGAGTCGCGAAAATGAAACATGTCGCGATATTGCGACACTTTTTCTTTCTTGTTCTTTCTCTTTCTCTTTTGGTCGCGAAAATGCAACATGTCGCGATATCGTGACACTTTTCTTTCTTCTCTTGCTCTTGGCCACGAAAATGCAACATGTCGCGATATCGCGACACTTTTCTTTCTTGTTCTTTCTTTTCTTGTTTGCTCGCGAAAATGTAACATGTCGCGATATCGCGACACTTTTTCTCGTCCTTCTCTTTGCTTTTGGTCGTGAACATGCAACATGTCGCGATATCGCGACAATTTTTCTCTTTGGAGAAATGTCGCATTTCAAACTTTTTCTATTTTGCCCACGATGGAGTAACATGTCGCGATATCGCGACACTTTTTCTCTTTTGCGCGATGACCATGCAACATGTCGCGATATCGCGACACTTTTTCTCTTTTGGCCGTGACGGAGCAACATGTCGCGATATCGCGACACTTTTTCTATTTTGGCCATGATGGAGCAACATGTCGCGATATCGCGACACTTTTTCTATTTTTGCCACGATGGAGCAAGATGTCGTGATATCGCGACACTTTTTCTTTTTTTAGCCGTGATGGAGCAACATGTCGCGATATCATGACACTTTTTCCTTTTTGGCCAAGACAATGCAACATGTCGTGATATCGCGACACTTTTTCTCCTCGTGGTGTTTTGCTTTTTTCTTTGATCTTTAGCATATGGGCCACTTCGGTCTTCTTGGAAAACATGCAAAAAAGGTGGGTCCCCAATTTTGGGGTTCGTTGTGGAGCAGCCACAACAAATGGTGACTCTACTGGGAAATGCTCCTGAGCATTTCGGTGAGAACTCAACCTAAAAACATAGACTCAAATACAAGCGTCAAAAAATATCCCAAGAATGAAACTAGATGAGAAATACATGAAGCATTAGAATTATTAAGCATCATCTCGGTGTGTGCAATGTGCTTCATTCCCTATCATTTGAAACTCATTCAACTTTCCATTGTCAGTTTCACTTATGATTCATATGCAAGGCTATGAATGATTTTTGCAGGATTTGATGTATGACAACTATGTTAGAGATATAACAACCTGCTTTGCAAAGGCTCAAACTTTCTAGTATCATGAACAAACATATTAAAATTGTCAAACCCTCTTAGGACCAAATATATGTATACTGAATTAATTTACTAGATCCCAAAGTTGGTTATGTGCCCCTACCATCTTGAACCCATGTGCAAGTGTAAGTGAAATTAGAGCTTTGGGGAATAGGATTCCCAACCTAAGCGAGATGGGAATTTAACCCTATCCATACTACTCTGATCTGGAGTTCATTACCTCATCTTGAACAAAATGATTTAACCTGCTATGGATGAAACTGTCAGGCTAGCCTATCTGTTTGAGCAGTCAGTGGTCTTGTTTTTAGACAAGACATGTTTCCACGCATGAGCATACCCCACTGCCAAACAGGTGTCTATAGCCCCAGTGGAGATCAACCCCATAGTCCAGGTTTGGCTTTACTTTTGATTTCTTGAATTTTAGGGATGACTACCCATCCTTGTGAGGGACACGTAGTACGATCCTTCCAACTCAATATTATAAGGATGAAAATTCTGGAACAATTCTGAATGGGCAAAAAGAAGTTGGGAGCTCACCTAAGCGAGATGAGATAGCATCACCCAAAGGAAATAGAGTTGGGAAGGACCCAACCAGCATGAGGATTACCACACTACTCGATTAGGTAAGCATAGGGAGGGAAAACATTTCAGGATAGTTGCATGATGGGACAGCCACGAAATACTCCTTTCGCCTCACCTTTTCTTCCAAGTATGGTTTTGACCATTTTTCTCAAGATCCTCTTTAATATGTGTAGAACGTGCTTGGTTCAAGATAGTTCGGGCATCAGTTCCCAACCTTAGGATCCTTTTAATATATGTTATGTAATAACCCTAAGAGGATTTGACACCTTTTCAATGATTGTACTTGAAATGTAGATGCAACTGAGATGAAATGTATATGCAATGTGGAATGTAACATGATACATGGATGAATGCATTGCTCTTTTTGAAATGCGGATGGAGTATATCACCTACTTTGCCATAATTTGTAAAACTGACAACTTCATGCATCACAAGTTTCAAACGATATTATTTAATGTGTTTGCGTTACTTGTGGAGCTTTCTACAATACAATTCCAATGTTTCATATTCTCCTAGTCTTATTCAACATTCATAAGGACATAAGTTGACATCTCGCCTTCTTTTTATTTTTCTTTTTTTTTTTAACAAACAAAAAATATCCAAAGGACCAACACACAAAACTTAAAACCAAATCCGAAATGCAATCCCAAAAATAAAACCAAAAAAAATATATACAAATGTACAATATGGTACAAGATGATGCAAAGCTTGGACTATCACTTTCCCGGATCCCAAACATGATTAGAACATTTCAAAAGACATATGACACAATATGTATGCCAAATGTTGTAGGAATCAAACAACAATAAGATCAAACCAAGCAATGCAAAAAATTCAACTTGCCTCGCTCACCCCACCAATTTGATTTAGTGTCATTAGTACTCTCATAGGTGAGATTCAAATTATCAAATTGATTAGACAATGGTTGATTTTCAATTCCATCTCGTCTATTCTTTAAGGTATAAATTTCATATTTCCATTCATGATTTAGAATTAGGCTTTCTTTATCCAAAATGAAACTTTGTAAGCAAGAGCCTATTTCCAAACATTTTAAAGCCAATTCATTTTCCATGTTCTTAGGCCAATCAAACTTGTGCAACAATTTGCAAGAATCTAGGATATTTACTAAATGAGGATCAGTAAAAATTTTTATCCTAGGTTCAAGAATTAATTGTTGATGAATTTGATTTAGCAATTTAAGTGCATTCACTTCTTTTTCATTCATTAAAATAATGTTATCAAAGGTGTGGTTAGAAATTAATCCTTGTTCTTCATTCACCTTCAATGAAATTTCATCATAAACACCATTCAAATTCAAAACATGGTCGTTCAACTCTTCACCTATAGCTTGGATACTTGAACACAAAAGTTTAGATTCTACCTTTTGTACATTTTTATTTACCAACACTTGGTGAGAAATCGCAATTTCTTCATTTATTACATGTTCATCAAACATACCAAAATATGACACCCAATCGAAAACATGTTCATCTTTCTCAATCCTCAAGTTTTGTTGGTCAAAGTGTATGTCAAGTAATCTATCTTGATGATCACTCATTTGAGTTGCTTCCAATTGATCAATATCTTTGTCATTTGGTTCCAACTCCTTATTCACCATCCATGGCATCTCTTCATGTGAGATAGAAGTTTCAACATCTTGTATATCCAATGGAATAGGAATTTCATCAATAGGGGTGTGAGAAAATAACACATCATCATATCTCCCCCAACCATTGTAAAAATTGTCATCCAAATTCATGGAATGAAATTCCATAGTATTTGTGACATGATCTTTTGATTCATTTGCCAATTCTTTTTCTTCTTTGTCCTTGGTAGTAGGATCATTATAATCTTCCAAAATTTGATGAGATTTGAAACCCCCTTCCAAAACATCCTCAAATTGTACAGGAGTTGTAATATCTTCCTTTGAGTAGGTGATTATGTTATCCTGCATATCAATTCACACAAAGAGTTCATTAGAAGGTTTAGAGTGAGCATATTCATCCAATTTCTTCCAAGAATCATGGCGATCATCTTCCCAAATTAAGTTATGATGCTTAACTGTTTCTTCAACATCTTCTAATTGATCAAAGTGTATCTCATCAAATTCACCTTCACCTTCCTTAGATGGTTCAATTATTTCCAAAAGTGGGCTATTTCTTGAATTCAAATTGGTAAGGCTATCATAGTCCAAATTAGTAACCCATGATTCAATTTTATCACAATTTGGAGGGTGAAGAATTTCTTGATCATTATTTTCAAGCTTCTCATCGAGAGTGTCTTCCAAGAACAAGTGGTGCAATTCTATCATATCTTCAAATTCATTTATTGATTTTCTTTCGATTTCTCTTTCAACCACTTCATTCAATTCTATGGTAGTTTATGTCCTATCACATATCTCAAACTGAGTTGACTTTAGGACACCATTATGTGAATAATCATGTATCTCTATGAATGACATCATCTCAACATGATCCTCATTAGTGGATGTTGGATTGGTAACTTGCACCTCCTCTTGGACTACATCTAAGGAGGTTGTAACATTTGGACACTCAAATTTGTCCCCTTGATCATTCACCTTAGGTATTGTTGGATTGGAGGGTGCTATATTCAATGGTTGATGTAGGTTGGTATCACTAACCCCAAAAGAACAATCTTTCATGGGAGCATGTTGTGCCTTTTTTTCTTCCAAAACTTGTTCTACCTTTTCAAAGATCTCATAGATCATCTCTAGGGACAGGTCATCCAAGCTTTCCTTAATGAGTGTAGCAAGTGTGGGGGGTATGGCTCTCAAGTATACTTCAATAGCTTCCTCTTCCGATGTACCCAAAATTTCCCACATTTGAGAGTACAATTCACGAAACCTCACACTGAATTGACTCATGGACTCATTAGGCTCTTTACACATAGAGGTGAATTGATTTTGCAACCTATCCAAGTCAACTTGATTACCAAAGTGATAAAGATAGGCTGCTTCTAATTGGCTCCAAGAAGTCTTAACCTCCATGGGTAGATGGCAATACCACGAGAATGATCTATCACCCACAATGTATGGGAAGAACCTACAAGCAATAGGCTCACAAAATATTTGAAATTGACATAATGTGAACTTATAGATATGCAGATTTTGTAGGTATCCTGATGCCACCTCTTGATTAAAAAGTCGTAGAAACTCCAATAACATTTCATGAATTTGATAAGGTGTTCCAAAGGTAGAATGACATTCATAATACTTTCCTAATGCAGATACCATCGTTTCTCTTAGGGACATCATTTCTTCTCTTAGGGATACAATTTGCTCCTCAGATGTTGCCATTAGTGAAACTCAAAGAATAACTTCAAAACCAATTTGTTAGTCGTGAATAAAAAAAAGAACTATGACTCGCAAATATCAAACATGTAACGTATGAATAATCATGTTAGCATCAACCAAGAGATGTATCCATTAAAATCCAATGAAAGTAATTGCATGGAGACAACCTCGTTAGTCAAGACCAAAAATTTTCAAAATCAAATCAAAACACATTATTCCCGTATGAACAATCCAAAAGCGTTAGAACAATGCATAGCAATTCATGTCCTCCTTTTAACACTACAAGGTTGTATTGTTAAAAGAGGGCTAAAGATAATAATCAATAGGGCATGAAATATTCAAAATTTAAATCCCTATAGCATTTAAATCACACTAAAATAAACCAATTTAGGCCCTCCTTCTAGCGCCAAAATGTTGAGTGGTATTTTCACACAATTGTGAAAGCACACTCTCCTTTAGGATTTGGGTTCCAAATCCCCTCTTGAAAAGAAGTTAAACAAACAACTTCTCCAAGGTCTCTGCTATATTAGCATTTGCATATGTGTATTAGTAATCTTGAATAAAGATATTCACTTTAAATGCTTGGAACACCTTAGTGATTGCAAGTAACTGTAAACAAGGGGCAATGTTGGTTTATTTTACCGTGAAACTTTAGTGATTGTTCATTGAACCAAAATAAAGCAAATGTGAGTTGGCCCTCATATGACCTTCGATGTGATGCTCAAATTACCCCTCTTTCTTAAAATCATAATTTTTATGAAGAGAGGGCAATTTTAGGCTCCAGAAATGGAAATTTGTGAAATGCCATAAAACATAACTCCTTCGATGAAATTGGAATTTTCATGAAGGGAATGTCATCATAGGCTCATGAGTGTAAAACAAAACTGAAAAGATGAAATTTGACCTTAAAATGGAAATTTTCTATTTTTGGATTTTTAAAATCTACAGTAAAACAGCAACTTCGATGAATTTTTTAAAATACTAAACAACTCCGAAAATGAAATTTCAAAGTGCGTATGGGAAGTCTGAAGTATAACCTACGCAATGGTGAAATTATTTTTGGATTTTGAAGTTTTTTAAATGTTTATTTTAATGCCTGAAGATTAAAAAAAAGTTAAAATTTCTTGAAAAAATAAAATGCAGAAAAATGAAAATAAAATGCATTCAGTATGATGCTATCCTATTTCGACAAAACCGAAGATGTGAGGTTTCCATGCATGCAATCTAACCTATTGGACCTGCAAAACAAGCACAATCCGGATAAGCTAAGTGCTGGCTCCTAGGGTTTTAAATGAGGTTTTCAGATTTAAACATTCGCATGAAGCAACCAAGAAAACTTGCATAAACTCCATTTACAAGCCTAAAATCTGAAAAGGGAAAAATAGACATTTAATCTTGCATGCAAAAAATGGCTCCTCCTTTCTTGTCCATAAGATGCAACTTTCTGAAAATTTTTGTATTAAAAATTTGTCATTTGACAATAACAGAAGTTTCTGGTTTTCCCAAACCATTCCATGGAAGAAAAACAGCCCAAACAGGTCCAGAATGGCCCTCTTGCCTTCAAACCTGCAACTCTGCTCATGGAAGTTTCCAACCCTCCTTTGGCCTCCTTGAATGGCGTATTTAAACTTCTAAAAAATTATTTCTCCTTCCATGACGGTTTGCTTCGTTTTTTGATGGCTGTTCGTTTCACCTTCCCTGACTGTTAATTTTACCTTCCCTTGTATGCGTGTGCTTTGGTTTTCATTTCTGTGGCCCTTCGTTTCATTTCCTGTTTGGTTTTACGTTTCTCTTTTCTCCACATGGGCTTGCATCCGTTTCCCTTCGTGTGTAACGGCCATCTTAAATGATTTCAAATCATTAAATATTTCTTATGTAACATTTTTTCTTACTCATTGGATTTTGTCCTTATGTCCACGTCACTATTATTAGACGCACTGTCAACTGCTCTGTTGCCTTGGCAAAAATGGGACATGTCGTGATATCGCGACACTTTTACCTCCTTGATCTCTTTTGTTGCTTGTAGCCATGAAAATGCAACATATCACGATATCGCGACACTTTTTCCTTTTGGCCGCGACAATGCAACATGTCGCGATATCGCGACACCTTTTCTCTTTTACACAATGTCATGATATCGCGACACTTTTTCTTGTTTGGCCGTGAAAATGCAACATGTCGCGATATCGTGACACTTTTCTTTCTTGTTCTTTCTTTTCTCGTTTGGTCGTGAAAATGCAACATGTCGCGATATCGCGACACTTTTTCTTTCTTGCTCTTTCTCTTCTCCTTTGGTCGTAAAAATGCAACATGTCGCGATATCGCGACACTTTTCTTTCTATCTCTTTCTCTTTGCTTTGATCGCGAAAATGCAACATGTCGCGATATCGCGACACTTGGCGACGTGACACTTTTCTTTTCTTGTTCTTTCTTTTCTTGTTTGGTCGTGAAAATGCAAAATGTCGCGATATTGTGACACTTTCTTTCTAGCTCCTTCTCTTTGCTTTGAATTACGAAAATGCAACATGTCGCGATATCGCGACACTTTTTCTCCTCTGGCCGCGACCATGCAACATGTCACGATATTGCGACACTTTTTCTCATTTGGCCGCGATGGAAGCAACATGTCGCGATATCGCGACACTTTTTCTCTTTTGGCCATGACCATGCAACATGTCGCGATATCGCGACACTTTTTCTCTTTTGGCCGACAATGCAACATGTCGCGATATCGCGACACTTTTTCTCTTTTGGCCGTGATGGAGCAACATGTCGCGATATCGTGACACTTTTTCTATTTTTGCCGTGATGGAGCAACATGTCGCGATATCGCGACACTTTTTCTATTTTGGCCGCGATGGTGCAACATGTCGCGATATCGTGACACTTTTTTCCTTTTGGCCGTGACAATGCAACATGTCACGATATCACGACACTTTTTCTCCTTGTGGTGTTTTGCTTTTTTCCTTGATCTTTAGCATATGGGCCACTTCGGTCTTCTTGGAAAACATGCAAAAAATGTGGGTCCCCAATTTTGGGGTACGTTGTGGAGCAGCCACAACAAATGGTGACTCTATTGGGAAATGCTCCTGAGCATTTCGGTGAGAACTCAACCTGAAAACACAGACTCAAATACAAGCGTTAGCAAATATCCCAAGAATGAAACTAGACGAGAAATACATGAAGCATTAGAATTATTAAGCATCAACTCGGTGTGTGCAATGTGCTTCATTCCCTATCGTTTGAAACTCGTTCAACTTTCCATTGTCAGTTTCACTTATGATTCATATGCAAGGCTATGAATGATTTGTGTAGGATTTGATGTATGATAACTATGTTAGAGATATAACAACATGCTTTGCAAAGGCTCAAACTTTCTAGTATCATGAACAAACATATTAAAATTGTCAAATCCTCTTAGGACCAAATATATGTATACTGAATTAATTTACTAGATCCCAAAGTTGGTTATGTGCCCCTACCATCTTGAACCCATGTGCAAGTGTAAGTGAAGTCAGAGCTTTGGGGAATAGGATTCCCAACCTAAGAGAGATGGGAATTTTACCCTATCCTTACTACTCTAATCTGGAGTTCATTACCTCATCTTGAACAAAATGATTTAACATGTTATGGATGAAACTGTCAGGCTAGTCTGTCCGTTTGAGCAGTCAGTGGTCTTGCTTTTAGACAAGACATGTTGCCACGCATGAGCATACTCCATTGCCGATAGGCGTCTATAGCCCCGATGGAGATCAACCCCATAGTCCAGGCTTTGGCTTTCTGACTTTTAGGGAGGACTACCCACCCTGGGGGGGGACCCGGGGACAAACCCCCCCCCCCCAAAAGGGGGGGGGGGGGGGGAAAAAAAGGGGATTCCTTGAATCTTAGGGATGACTACCCATCCTTGCAAGGGACATGTAGTACGATCCTTCCAATCCAAATGATGTAATATGGAGGTGGAGAAATATTTGCTCTTGGATCTGGGGATGACTACTCATCCTTGCAAGGGACAAGTACGAAGCTTTGGGTAATCGGATTCTCAACCTAAGGGAGATGGAGAATTAGTACCCTATCCTTACTACTCCACGAAGGTACAAATTAGAGCTTTGAGGGAATTGGATCCTTTCAACCTAAGTTTGGATGAGGATTGGTAATCCCTATCCTTGAGAAACTACTCCGATTTACGATCATTTCAATCCAAGTGATGTTATGGAGGTGGAGTGGTGAAAACCACTATTTCATGGACTATGTTTTGCATGATGGGACAACCACGAAATACTCCTTTCGCCTCACATTTTCTTCCAAGTATGGTTTTGACCATTTTGCTCAAGATCCTCTTTAATATGTGTAGAACATGCTTGGTTCAAGATAGTTTGGGCATCAGTTCCCAACCTTAGGATCCTTTTAATATATGTTATGTAATAACCCTAAGAGGATTTGACACCTTTTCAATGATTGTATTTGAAATGTAGATGCAACTGAGATGAAATGTATATGCAATGTGGAATGTAACATGAGACATGGATGAATGCATTGCTCTTTTTGAAATGCGGATGGAGTATATCACCTACTTTGCCATAATTTGTAAAAATGACAACTTCATGCATCACAAGTTTCAAACGATATTATTTAATGTGTTTGTGTTACTTGTGGAGCTTTCTACAATACAATTCCAATGTTTCATATTCTCCTAGTCTTATTCAACATTCATAAGGACATAAGTTGACATCTCACTTTTTTTTTTTCTTTTTTAACAAACCAAAAATATCCAAAGGACCAACACACAAAACTTAAAACCAAAACTAAAATGCAAACCCAAAATCAAAACCAAAAACCAAATATATACAAATGTACAATATGGTACAAGATGATGCAAAGCTTGGACTATCACTTTCCTGGATCCCAAACATGATTAGAACATTTCAAAAGACATATGACGCAATATGTATGCCAAATGTTGTAGGGATCAAACAACAATAAGATCAAACCAAGCAATGCAAAAAAATTCAACTTGCCTCGCTCACCCCACCAATTTGATTTAGTGTCATTAGTACTCTCATAGGTGAGATTCAAATTATCAAATTGATTAGACAATGGTTGATTTTCAATTCCATCTCGTCTATTCTTTAAGGTATAAATTTCATATTTCCATTCATGATTTAGAATTAGGCTTTCTTTATCCAAAATGAAACTTTGTAAGCAAGAGCCTATTTCCAAACATTTTAAAGCCAATTCATTTTCCATGTTCTTAGGCCAATCAAACTTGTGCAACAATTTGCAAGAATCTAGGATATTTACTAAATGAGGATCAGTAAAAGTTTTTATCCTAGGTTCAAGAATTAATTGTTGATGAATTTGATTTAGCAATTTAAGTGCATTCACTTCTTTTTCATTAATTCAAATAATGTTATCAAAGGTGTGGTTAGAAATTAATCCTTGTTCTTCATTCACCTTCAATGGAATTTCATCATAAACATCATTCAAATTCAAAACATGGTCGTTCAACTCTTCACCTATAGCTTGGATACTTGAACACAAAAGTTTAGATTCTACCTTTTGCACATTTTTATTTACCAACACTTGGTGAGAAATTGCAATTTCTTCATTTATTACATGTTCATCAAACATACCAAAATATGACACCCAATCGAAAACATGTTCATCTTTCTCAATCCTCAAGTTTTGTTGGTCAAAGTGTATGTCAAGTAATCTATCTTGATGATCACTCATTTGAGTTGCTTCCAATTGATCAATATCTTTGTCATTTGGTTCCAACTCCTTATTCACCATCCATGGCATCTCTTCATGTGAGATAGAAGTTTCAACATCTTGTATATCCAATGGAATAGGAATTTCATCAATAGGGGTGTGAGAAAATAACACATCATCATATCTCCCCCAACCATTGTAAAAATTGTCATCCAAATTCATGGAATGAAATTCCATAGTATTTGTGACATGATCTTTTGATTCATTTGCCAATTCTTTTTCTTCTTTGTCCTTGGTAGTAGGATCATTATAATCTTCCAAAATTTGATGAGATTTGAAACCCCCTTCCAAAACATCCTCAAATTGTACAGGAGTTGTAATATCTTCCTTTGAGTAGGTGATTATGTTATCCTGCATATCAATTCACACAAAGAGTTCATTAGAAGGTTTAGAGTGAGCATATTCATCCAATTTCTTCCAAGAATCATGGCGATCATCTTCCCAAATTAAGTTATGATGCTCAACTATTTCTTCAACATCTTCTAATTGATCAAAGTGTATCTCATCAAATTCACCTTCACCTTCCTTATATGGTTCAATTATTTCCAAAAGTGGGCTATTTATTGAATTCAAATTGGTAAGGCTATCATAGTCCAAATTAGTAACCCATGATTCAATTTTATCACAATTTGGAGGGTGAAGAATTTCTTGATCATTATTTTCAAGCTTCTCATCGAGAGTGTCTTCCAAGAACAAGTGGTGCAATTCTATCATATCTTCAAATTCATTTCTTGATTTTCTTTCGATTTCTCTTTCAACCACTTCATTCAATTCTATGGCAGTTTATGTCCTATCACATATCTCAAACTGAGTTGACTTTAGGACACCATTATGTGAATAATCATGTATCTCTATCAATGACATCATCTCAGCATGATCCTCATTAGTGGATGTTGGATTGGTAACTTGCACCTCCTCTTGGACTACATCTAAGGTGGTTGTAACATTTGGACACTCAAATTCATCCCCTTGATCATTAACCTTAGGTATTGTTGGATTGGAGGGTGCTATATTCAATGGTTTATGTAGGTTGGTATCACTAACCCCAAAAGAACAATCTTTCATGGGAGCATGTTGTGCCTTTTTTTCTTCCAAAACTTGTTCTACCTTTTCAAAGATTTCATAGATCATCTCTAGGGACAGGTCATCCAAGATTTCCTTAATGAGTGTAGCAAGTGTGGGGGGTATGGCTCTCAGGTATACTTCAATAGCTTCCTCTTTCGATGTACCCAAAATTTCCCATATTTGAGAGTACAATTCACGAAACCTCACACCGAATTGACTCATGGACTCATTAGGCTCTTTACACATAGAGGTGAATTGATTTTGCAACCTATCCAAGTCAACTTGATTACCAAAGTGATAAAGATAGGCTGCTTCTAATTGGCTCCAAGAATTCTTAACCTCCATGGGTAGATGGCAATACCACGAGAATGATCTATCACCCACAATGTATGGGAAGAACCTACAAGCAATAGGCTCACAAAATATTTGAAATTGACATAATGTGAACTTATAGATATGCAGATTTTGTAGGTATCCTGATGCCACCTCTTGATTAAAAAGTCGTAGAAACTCCAATAACATTTCATGAATTTGATAAGGTGTTCCAAAGGTAGAATGACATTCATAATACTTTCCTAATGCGGATACCATCGTTTCTCTTAGGGACATCATTTCTTCTCTTATGGATACCACTTTCTCCTCAATTTTTGCCATTAGTGAAACTCAAAGAATAACTTCAAAACAAATTTGGTAGTCGTGAATAAAAAAAAAAACCTCCCCCCGAAATATCAAACATGTAACGTATGAATAATCATTTTAGCATCAACCAAGAGATGTATCCATTAAAATCAAATGAAAGTAATTGCATGGAGACAACCTCGTTAGTCAAGACCAAAAATTTTCAAAATCAAATCAAAACACATTATTCCTGTATGAACAATCCAAAAGCGTTAGAACAATGCATAGCAATTCATGTCCTCCTTTTAACACTACAAGGTTGTATTGTTAAAAGAGGGCTAAAGATAATAATCAATAGGGCATGAAATATTCAAAATTTAAATCCCTATAGCATTTAAATCACACTTGAAATAAACCAATTCAGGCCCTCCTTCTAGCGCCAAAATGTTGAGTGGTATTTTCACACAATTGTGAAAGCACACTCTCCTTTAGGATTTGGGTTCCAAATCCCCTCTTGCAAAGAAGTTAAACAAACAACTTCTCCAAGGTCTCCGCTATATTAGCATTTGCATATGTGTATTAGTAATCTTGAATAAAGATATTCACTTTAAATGCTTGGAACACCTTAGTGATTGCAAGTAACTGTAAACAAGGGGCAATGTTGGTTTATTTTACCATGAAACTTTAGTGATTGTTCATTGAACCAAAATAAAGCAAATGTGAGTTGGCCCTCATATGACCTTCAATGTGATGCTCAAATTACCCCTCTTTCGTAAAACAAGAATTTTTAAAAAAAGAGGAATTTTAGGCTCAAGAAATGGAAATTTGTGAAATGCCATAAAACATAACTCCTTCGATGAAATTGGAATTTTCATGAAGGGAATGTCATCATAGGCTCATGAGTGTAAAACAAAACTGAAAAAATGAAATTTGACCTTAAAATGGAAATTTTCTATTTTCGGATTTTTAAAATCTGCAGTAAAACAACAACTTCGATGAATTTTTAAAAATACTAAACAACTCCAAAAATGAAATTTCAAAGTGCGTATGGGAAGTCTGAAGTATAACCTACGCAATGGTGAAATTATTTTTGGATTTTGAAGTTTTTTAAATGTTTATTTTAATGCCTGAAGATTTAAAAAAAAGTTAAAATTTCTGGAAAAAATAAAATGCAAAAAAATGAAAATAAAATGCATTTAGTATGATGCTATCCTATTTCGACAAAACCGAAGATGTGAGGTTTCCATGCATGCAACCTAACCTATTGGACCTGCAAAACAAGCACGATCCGGATAAGCTAAGTGTTGGCTCCTAGGGTTTTAAATGAGGTTTTCAGATTTAAACATTCGCATGAAGCAACCAAGAAAACTTGAATAAACTCCATTTACAAGCCTAAAATCTGAAAAGGGAAAAATAGACATTTAATCTTGCATGCAGAAAATGGCTCCTCCTTTCTTGTCCATAAGATGCAACTTTCTAAAATTTTTTGTATTAAAAATTGGTCATTTTACAATAACAATTTTTTTTGGTTTTCCCAAACCAATCCATGGAAGAAAAACAGCCCAAACAAGTCCGGAATGGCCCTCTTGCCTTCAAACCTGCCACTCTGCTTGCAGCGCTTCCAACCCCCATCCGGCCTCTTTGAATGGCGTATTTAAAATTCTCGAGAAGCTATTTCTCCTTCCACGTTTGCTTCGTTTTTCTATGGCTGTTCGTTTCACCTTCCCTCCTGCATGTGCGTTGATTTCCAAAAACTTTTCCCTTCTATGCGTGTGGCCTTTCGTTTCCATTTCTGTGGCTTCCTTCGTTTGATTTCAAAAGAATGTTTCCTTTTCTCCACATGGGCTTGCGTCCGTTTCCCTTCGTGTGTAATGGCCATCTTAAATGATTTCAAATCATTAAATATTTCTTATGTAACGTTTTGTCTTACTCATTGGATTTTGTCCTTATGTCCACGTCATTATTATCAGATGCACTATCAACTGCTCTGTTACCTTGGCGAAAATGGGACATGTCGCGATATCGTGACACTTCTTGCCTCCTTGATCTTTTTTGTTGCTTGTAGCCACAAAAATGTAACATGTCATGATATCGCGACACTTTTTCCTTTTTGGCCGCGACAATGCAACATGTCGCGATATCGCGACAACTTTTCTCATTTGGCCGTGAAAATGCAACATGTCGCGATATCGCGACACTTTTTCCACGCAACATGTGATATCGCGACACTTTTCTCTCTTTTTCTTTCTTTTCTCGTTTGGTCGTGAAAATGCAACATGTCGCGATATCGTGACACTTTTTCTTTCTTGTTCTTTCTCTTCTGCTTTGAGTCATGAAAATGCAACATGTCGCGATATCGCGACACTTTTTCTTTCTTTCTCTTTCTCTTCTGCTTTGATCACGAAAATGCAACATGTCGCGATATCGCGACACTTTTTCCTATACGATTGCGAAAACACATGTCGCGATATCGTGACACTATTCTTTTCTTGTTCTTTCTTGTCTTGTTTGGTCATGAAAATGCAACATGTCACGATATCGTGACACTTTTTCTTTCTAGCTCCTTCTCTTTGCTTTGAATCACAAAAATGCAACATGTCGCGATATCGCAACACTTTTTCTCCTCTGACCGCGACCATGCAACATGTCACGATATTGTGATACTTTTTCTCTTTTTTGCTCATGATGGAGCAACATGTCGCGATATCGTGACACTTTTTCTCTTTTGGTCATGACGATGCAACATGTCGCGATATCGTGACACTTTTTCTCTTTTGGCCATGACAGTGCAACATGTCGCGATATCGCGACACTTTTTCTATTTTGGCCGCGATGGAGCAACATGTCGCGATATCTTGACACTTTTTCTATTTTTTCTACGATGGAGCAACATGTCGTGATATCGTGACACTTTTTCTTTTTTTGGCCGCGATGGAGCGACATGTCGCGATATCGTGACACTTTTTCCTTTTTGGCCGGGACAATGCAACATGTCACGATATCGTGACACTTTTTCCTCCTTGTGGTGTTTTGTTTTTTTCTTTGATCTTTAGCATATGGGCCACTTCGGTCTTCTTGGAAAACATGCAAAAAAGGTGGGTCCCCAATTTTGGGGTACGTTGTGGAGCAGCCACAAAAAATGGTGACTCTGCTAGGAAATGCTCCTGAGCATTTCGGTGAGAACTCAACCTAAAAACATAGACTCAAATACAAGCGTCAGAAAATATCCCAAGAATGAAACTAGACGAGAAATACATGAAGCATTAGAATTATTAAGCATTAGCTCGGTGTGTGCAATGTGCTTCATCCCCTATCGTTTGAAATTCTATCAACATTCCATTGTCAGTTTCACTTATGATTCATATGCAAGGCTATGAATGATTTGTGTAGGATTTGATGTATGATGAAGATGCTAGAGATATAACAACATGCTTTGCAAAGGCTCAGACCTTCTAGTATCATGAAAAAACATATTAAAACTATCAAATCCTCTTAGGACCAAATATATGTATACTGAATTAATTTACTAGATCCCAAAGTTGGTTATGTGTCACTACCATCTTGAACCCATGTGCAAGTGTAAGTGAAATTAGAGTTTTGGGGAATAGGATTCCCAACCTAATCGAGATGGGAATTTAACCCTATCCTTACTACTCTGATCTGGAGTTCATTACCTCATCTTGAAAAAAATGATTTAATTGATTATGGATGAAAATGTTAGGCTAGCCTATCCGTTTGAGCAGTAAGTGATATTTTTTTTAGACAAGACATGCTGCCACACATGAGCATACTCCACTTCCAGTCAGACGTCTATAGCCTCGATGGAGATCAACCCCATAATCTAGGATTTGGCTTTACTTTTAGGGGCCCCTTTGGCCCCAAAAAAAAAAAAAAAAGGAGAAAAAAAAAAAAGATTTCTTGGACCTTGGGGATGACTACCCATCCTTGCAAGGGACATGTAGTACGATCCTTCCAATCCAATATTAATAAAGATATGAAAAATATTTGCTTTGGAATTTCAAATTCTTGAATGGGAAAAATAGAATCTTTGGGTAATGGGATTCTCAACCTAAGCGAGATGATAATTAGACCCTATCCTTACTACTCCATGAAGGTCAAATAAGAGCTTTGGGGAATTGGATCCTCAACCTAAGTTCGATGAGGATTTAACCCTATCCTTACTACTATGATTTTAGGATTTAAGCATTATGGGAGTGGTAAAAGCCACTATTTAAGGATTATGTTGCATGATGGGACAAACATGAAATATTCCTTTCGCCTCACCGTTTCTTCCAAGTATGGTTTTAACCATTTTTTTCAAGATCCTCTTTAAAATATATAGAACATGCTTGGTTCAAGATAGTTTGGGCATCAGTTCCCAACCTTAGGATCCTTTTAATATGTGTTATGTAATGACCCTAAGAGGATTCAACACCTTTTCAATGATTGTACATGAAATGAAAATGCAACTGAGATGAAATGTATATGCAATGCAGAATGTACCATCATAATGTTTTTGCTTCATTAACACATGGTTTTGCTTCATTACAATTTGGAGGGTGAAGAATTTCTTGATCACTAGTTTCAATCATCTCATCAAGCGTATCTTCCAAGAACAAGTGGTGAAATTCTATTATATCTTCAAATTCTTTTATTGATTTTATTCCGATTTCACTTTCAACCACTTCATTCAACTCTATGGCCGTTTCTGTCCTATCACATATCTCAAGTAGAGTTGAATTTATGACACCATTATCTAAATAATCATGTATCTCTATGAATGAAATCATCTCAGCATGATCCTCATTAGTGAATGTTGGATTGGTAACTTGCACCTCCTCTTGGACTACATCTAAAGCGGTTGTAACATTTGGACACTCAAATTCGTCCCCTTGATCATTTAACTTAGGTATTTTTGGATTGGAGGGTGCTATATTCAATGGTTGATGTAGGTTGGTATCACTAACCGCAAAAGAACAATCTTTCGTGGGAGCATGTTGTGCCTTTTCTTCTTCCAAAATTTGTTCTACCTTTTCAAAGATCTCATAGATCATCTCTAAAGACAGGTCATCCAATTTTTCCTTAATGAGTGTAGCAAGTGTGGGGGGTATGGCTCTCAGCTATACTTCAATAGCTTCCTCTTCCGATGTGCCCAAATTTTCCCACATTTGAGAATACAATTCACGAAACCTCACACTGAATTAACTCATGGACTCATTAGGCTATTTACACATAGAGATAAATTGATTTTGCAACCTATCCAAGTCAACTTGATTACCAAAGTGATAAAGATAAGCTGCTTCTATTTGGCTCCAGGAAGTCTTAACCTCCATGGGTAGATGGCAATACCACGGGAATGATCTATCACCCACAATGTATGGGAAGAACCTACAAGCAATAGGCTTACAAAATATTTGAAATTGACATAATGTGAACTTATAGCTATGTAGATTTTGTAGGTATCCTGATGCCACCTCTCGATTAAAAATTCGTAGAAACTCCAATAACCTTTCATGAATTTGATAAGGTGTTCCAAAGGTAGAATGACATTCATAATACTTTCCTAATGCAGATACCATTGTTTCTCTTAGGGACATCATTTCTTCTCTTAGGTATACACTTTGCTCCTCAGATGTTGCCATAAGTGAAACTAAAAGAAATTAAAAGCAAATATCAAACATGCAACATATGAATAATCATGTTAGCATCAACCAAAAGATGTATCCCCTAAAATCAAATGAAAGTAATTGCATGGAGGCAACCTCGTTATTCAAGACCAAAAATTTTCAAAATCAAATCAAAACACATTATTCCTGTATGAACAATCCAAAAGCGTTAGAACAATGCATAGCATTTCATGTCCTCCTTTTAACACTACAAGGATGTATTGTTAAAAGAGGGCTAAAGATAATAATCAATAGGGCATGAAATATTCAAAATTTAAATCCCTATAGCATTTAAATCACACTGAAATAAACCAATTCAGACCCTCCTTCTAGTGCCAAAATGTTGAGTTGTATTTTCACCCAATTGTGAAAGTACACTCTTCCTTAGGATTTGGGTTCCAAATCCCCTCTTGCAAAGAAGTTAAACAAACAACTTCTCCAAGGTTTATGCTATATTAGCATTTGCATATGTGTATTAGTAATCTCCAATAAAGATATTCAATTTAAATGCTTGGAACACCTTAGTGATTGCAAGTAACTGTAAACAAGGGGCAATGTTGGTTTATTTTGCCATGAAACTTTAGTGATTGTTCATTGAACCAAAATGGAGCAAATGTGAGTTGATCCTCATATGACAAAGATTTAGTGCTCAAGAAATGGAAATTTGAGAAAATGCCATTAAACATAACTCCTTCAATGAAATTGGAATTTTCATGAAGGGAATGTCATCATAGGCTCATGAGTGCAAAACAAAACTCAAAAAATGAAACTTGACCTTAAAATGGAAATCTTCATTTCTCATATTTTTTTAAATCTGTAGTAAAACAGCAACTTCGATGAATTATTTTAAATATTAAACAACTCCAAAAATGAAATTTCAAATTGCGTATTAGAAGTGTGAAGTATAACCTATGCAATGGTTAAATTATTTTGGGATTTTGAAGTTTTTTAAATGTTTATTTTAATATCTGAATATTAAAATAAAGTTAAAATTTTTGGAAATAAAATGCAGAAAAAATGAAAATGCATTCAGTATGATGCTATCCTATTTCGACAAAACCGAAGATGTGAGGTTTCCATGCATGCAACATAACCTATTGGACCTGCAAAACAAGCACAATCCGGATAAGCTAAGTGTTGGCTCCTAGGGTTTTACATGAGGTTTTTAGATTTAGACATTCGCATAAAGCAACCAAGAAACTTGTATAAAACTCCATTTACAAGCCTAAAATCTGAAAAGGGAAAATAGACATTTAATCTTGCATGCAGAAAATGACTCCTTTCTTGTCCATAAGATGCAACTTTCTGAAATTTTTTGTATTAAAAATTTGTCATTTTACAATAACAGAAGTTTCTCGTTTTCCCAAACCAGTCAATGGAAGAAAACAGCCCAAACAGGTCCAAAATGGCCCTCTTGCCTTCAAATCTATCACTCTGCTCATGGCAGTTTCCAACCCCCCTCTGGCCTCCTTGAATGGAGTATTTAAACTTTTGAAAAACTGTTTCTCCTTCCATGACGGTTTGCTTTGTTTTCTGATGGTTGTTCGTTTCACCTTACCTAACTATTAATTTCACCTTCCCTTGTATGCGTGTGCTTTGGTTTCCATTTTGTGGCCCTTCGCTACATTTTTTTTTCACATGGGCTTGCATCTGTTTCCCTCCGTGTGTAACGACCATCTTGAATGCTTTCCAATCATTAAATATTTCTTATGTAACGCTTTGTATTATTTACTGGATTTTTTCCTTATGTCTGCGTCACTATGCAGGTCTGTTACCTTGGTGAAAATGGAACATGTCGCGTTGTCGCGACACTTTTGCCTCCTTGATATCTTTTATTGCTTGTAGCCGCGAAAATGTAACATGTCACGATATCGCGACACTTTTTCCTTTTTGGCTGTGACCATGCAACATGTCGCAATATCGCGACACCTTTTCTCATTTGGCCATGAAAACGCAACATGTCACGATATCGCGACACTTTTTCTTGTTTGGCCGCGAAAACGCAACATGTCACGATATCGTGACACTTTTATTTCTTGTTCTTTCTTTTCTCGTTTGGTCGTGAAAATGCAACATGTCGCGATATCACGATACTTTTTCTTTCTAGCTCTTTCTCTTTGCTTTGAATCACGAAAATGCAACATGTCGCGATATCGTGACACTTTTTCCTGTACGGCCATGAAAACACAACATGTCGCAATATCGTGACACTTTTCTTTTCTTGTTCTTTCTTGTCTTGTTTGGTCATGAAAATGCAACATGTCGCGATATCGTGACACTTTTTCTTTCTAGATCCTTCTCTTTACTTTGAATCATGAAAATGCAACATGTCGAGATATCGCGACACTTTTTCTCCTCTGACCGCGACCAAGCAACATGTCGCGATATCGCGACACTTTTTCTCTTTTGGCCGCAATGGAGCAACATGTCGCGATATTGCGACACTTTTTCTCTTTTGGCTGTGATGGTGCAACATGTCATGATATCATGACACTTTTTCTATTTTGGCCGCGACGGAGCAACATGTCGCGATATCGCGACACTTTTTCTATTTTGGCCGCGATGGAGCAACATGTCGCGATATCGTGACACTTTTTCTATTTTGGCTGTGATGGAGCAACATGTCACGATATCGTGACACTTTTTCTATTTTTTCCGTGATGGAGCAACATGTCGCAATATCGCGTCACTTTTTCTATTTTGGCTATGATGGAGCGACATGTCTCTATATCGTGACACTTTTTTCCTTTTTTGCCACGACAGTGCAACATGTCGCGATATCACGACACTTTTTCTCTTTTGTGGTGTTTTGCTTTTTTCTTTGACCTTTAGCCTATGGGCCACTTCGGTCTTCTTGGAACACATGCAAAAAAGGTGGGTCCCCAATTTTGGGTTACGTTGTGGATCAGCCACAACAAATGGCGACTCTACTGGGAAATGCTCCTAAGCATTTCGATGAGAACTCATCCTGAAAACATAGACTCAAATACAAGCGTCAGAAAATATCCCAAGAATGAAACTAGACGATAAATACATGAAGCGTTAGAATTATTAAGCATCAGCTCAGTGTGTGCAATGTGCTTCATTCCCTATCCTTTGAAATTGATCAACATTCCATTGTCAGTTTCACTTATGATTTGTATGCAAGGCTATGAATGATTTGTGCAGTATTTGATGTATGATGAAGATGCTAGAGATATAACAACATGCTTTGCAAAGGCTCAAACCTTCTAGTATCATGAACAAACATATTAAAACTATCAAATCCTCTTAGGACCAAATATATGTATACTGAATTAATTTATTAGATCCCAAAGTTGGCTATGTGTCACTACCATCTTGAACCCATGTGCAAGTGTAAGTGAAATTAGAGTTTTTGGGAATAGGATTCCCAACCTAATCGAGATGGGAATTTAACCCTATCCTTACTACTCTGATCTAGAGTTCATTACCTGATTTTGAACAAAATAATTTAACCTGTTATGGATGAAACTGTTAGGCTAGCCTGTCCATTTGAGTAATCAGTGGTCTTATTTTTAGACAAGACATGCTGCCACACATGAGCATACTCCACTACCAGTCAAGCGTCTATAGCCCTAGTGGAGATCAACCCCATAATCCAGTATTTGGCTTTACTTTTGATTTCTTGGACCTTGGGGATGACTACCCATCCTTGCAAGGGACATGTAGTACGATCCTTCCAATCCAATATTAATAAAGAAATGAAAAATATTTGCTTTGGAATTTCAAATTCTTGAATGGGAAAAATAAAAGCTTTGGGTAATCGGATTTTCAACCTAAGCGAGATGAGAATTAGACCCTATCCTTACTACTCCACGAAGGTCAAATCAGAGCTTTGGGGAATTGGATCCTCAACCTAAGTTCGATGAGGATTTAACCCTATTATTACTACTTTGATTTTAGGCTTTAAGCATTATGGGAGTGGTAAAAACCATTGTTTAAGGATTATGTTGCATGATGGGACAAACACGAAATATTCCTTTCGCCTCACCGTTTCTTCTAAGTATGGTTTTAACGATTTTGCTCAAGATCCTATTTAAAATATGTAGAACGTGCTTGGTTAAGGATAGTTCGAGCATCAGTTCCCAACCTTAGGATCCTTTTAATATATTTTATGTAATGACCCTAAGAGGATTCAACACCTTTTCAATGATTGTACATGAAATGAAAATGCAACTAAGATGAAATGTATATGCAATGCGGAATGTAACATGAGATATGAATGCATTGCTCCTTTTAAAATGCGGATGGAATATATCACCTACTTTACCATAATGTGTAAAACTAACAACTTCATGCATCACAAGTTTCAACGATATTCTTTAATGTGTTTGTGATACTTGTGGAGCTTTCTGCAATAAAATTATGATGTTTCATATTCTTCCTATCTTGATCAAAATTCATAAGGACATAAGTTGACATCTCGCTTTTTTTTTTTTTTTTTTTTCAAAACAAACCAAAAATGTCCAAAGGACCAACACACCAAACTTAAAACCAAATCCAAAAAGCAATCCCAAAAATGAAACCTGAAAACACAAACCAAAACCAAAAACCCAAATTTATATACAAATATACAATATAATACAAGATGGTGCAAAGTTTGAATTGTCACTTTCTCGGATCCCAAACCTGATTTGAGCATTCCAAAAGACATATAATGTGATACACATGCCAAATGTGGAAGTGATCAAACAAAGACAAGACTAGACCAAAAAATGCAACCGATTTCAACTTTCCTCTCTCACCCCACCAATTAGATTTAGCTCCATTAGTATTCTCATAGGTGAGATTCAAATTACTAAATTGATTAGACAATGGTTGATTTTCAATTATTTCTTGTCTATTCTTTAAGGTGTAAGTTTCATCATTCCATTCATGATTTAGAAGTAGGCTTTCTTTATCCAAAATGAAACTTTGTAAGTAAGAGCCTATTTCTAAACATTTTAAAGCCAATTCATTTTCCAAGTTTTTCGGCCAATCAAATTTCTGCAAACATTTGCAAGCATCTAGGATATTTACTAAATGGGAATCATTAAACATTTTTATCCTAGGTTCAAGAATTAATTGTTGATGCATTTGATTTAACAATTTAAGTGCATCCATTTCATTCATTAAAATAATGTTATCAAAGGTGTGGTTAGAAATTAATCCTCGTTCTTCATTCATACCAAAATATGACACCTAATCGAAGACATGTTCATCTTTCTCAATCCTCAAATTTTGTTGGTCAAAGTGTATGTCAAGTAATCTATCTTGATGATCACTCATTTGAGTTACTTCCAATTGATCAATATCTTTGTCATTTGGTCCCAATTCCTTATTCACCATCCATGGCATCTCTTCATGTGAGATAGAAGTTTCAACATCTTGTATATCTAGTGGGATCGGAATTTCATCAATAGGGGTGTGAGAAAATAACATATCATCATATCTCCCCCAACCATTGTAAAAATTGTCATCCAAATTCATGGAATGAAATTCCATAGTATTTGTGACATGATCTTCTGATTCATTTATCAATTCTTTTTCTTCTTTGTCCTTGGTAGTAGGATCATTATAATCTTCCAAATTTTGATGATATTTGAAACCCCCTTCCAAAGTATCCTCAAATTGTATAGGAGTTGCAATATCTTCCTTTAAGTATATCTTCCTTTAAGTAGGCGATTATGTTATCCTGCATATCAATTGACATAAAGGGTTCATGAGAAGGTTTAGAGTGAGCATATTCATTCAATTTATTTCGAGAATCATGGTGATCATCTTCCAAAATTAAGTTATGATGCTTGACTATTTCTTCAACATATTCTGATTCATCAAATTGTATCTCATCAAATTCCCCTTCACCTTCCTTAGATGGTTCAATTATTTCAAACAGTGGTTTATTTCTTGAATTCAAATTTGTAAGGCTATCATAGTCCAAATTAGTAACCCATGATTCTGCTTCATTACAATTTGGAGGGTGAAGAATTTCTTGATCACTAGTTTCAATCATCTCATTAAGTGTATATTCCAATAACAAGTGGTGAAATTCTGTCATATCTTCAAATTCATTTATTGATTTTCTTTCGATTTAACTTTCAACCACTTCATTCAACTCTATGGCCATTTCTGTCCTATCACATATCTCAAGTAGAGTTGAATTTATGACACCATTATCCGAATAATCATGTATCTCTATGAATGAAATCATCTCAGCATGATCCTCATTAGTGGATGTTGGATTGGTAACTTGCACCTCCTCTTGGACTACATCTAAAGCGGTTGTAACATTTGGACACTCAAATTTGTCCCCTTGATCATTTACCTTAGGTATTGTTGGATTGGAGGGTGCTATATTCAATGGTTGATGTAGGTTGGTATCACTAACCCCAAATGAACAATCTTTCGTGGGAGCATGTTGTGCCTTTTCTTCTTCCAAAATTTGTTCTACCTTTTCAAAGATCTCATAGATCATCTCTAAAGACAGTTCATCCAATTTTTCCTTAATGAGTGTAGCAAGTGTGGGGGGTATGGCTCTCAGCTATAATTCAATAGCTTCCTCTTCTGATGTGCCCAAACTTTCCCACATTTGAGAATACAATTCATGAAACCTCACACTGAATTGACTCATGGACTCATTAGGCTCTTTACACATAGAGATAAATTGATTTTGCAACCTATCCAAGTCAACTTGATTACCAAAGTGATAAATATAAGCTACTTCTAATTGGCTCCAAGAAGTCTTAACCTCCATGGGTAGATGGCAATACCACGGGAATGATCTATCACCCACAATGTATGGGAAGAACCTACAAGCAATAGGCTCACAAAATATTTGAAATTGACATAATGTGAACTTATAGCTATGTAGATTTTGTAGGTATCCTGATGCCACCTCTTGATTAAAAATTCGTAGAAACTCCAATAACCTTTCATGAATTTGATAAGGTGTTCCAAAGGTAGAATGACATTCATAATACTTTCCTAATGCAGATACCATTGTTTCTCTTAGGGACATCATTTCTTCTCTTAGGGATACACTTTGCCCCTCAGATGTTGTCATTAGTGAAACTCAATGAAATGAAAAGCAAATATCAAACATGCAATGTATGAATAATCATGTTAGCATCAACCAAGATATGTATCCCCTAAAATCAAATGAAAGTAATTGCATGGTGACAACCTCGTTAGTCAAGACCAAAATTTTTCAAAATCAAATCAAAACACATTATTTCTGTATGAACAATCCAAAAGTGTTAGAAAAATGCATAGCATTTCATGTCCTCCTTTTAACACTACAAGGCTGTATTGTTAAAAGAGGGCTAAATATAATAATCAATAGGGCATGAAATATTCAAAATTTAAATCCCTATAGCATTTAAATCACACTAAAATAAACCAATTCAGGCCCTCCTTCTAGCGCCAAAATGTTGAGTGGTATTTTCACTCAATTGTGAAAGTACATGCTTCCTTAGGATTTGGGTTATTAATCCCCTCTTGCAAAGAAGTTAAACAAACAAATTCTCCAAGGTTTCTGCTATATTAGCATTTGCATATGTGTATTGGTAATCTCCAATAAAGATATTCAATTTAAATGCTTGGAACACCTTAGTGATTGCAAGTAACTGTAAACAAGGGGCAATGTTGGTTTATTTTGCCATGAAACTTTAGTGATTGTTCATTGAACCAAAATAGAGCAAATGTGAGTTGGTCCTCATATGACCAAGATGTAGTGCTCAAGAAATGGAAATTTGAGAAAATGCCATAAAACATAACTCCTTCAATGAAATTGGAATTTTCATGAAGGGAATGTCATCATAGGCTCATGAGTGCAAAAAAAAACTCAAAAAATGAAACTTGACCTTAAAATGGAAATCTTCATTTCTCGGATTTTTTTAAATCTGCAGTAATACAGCAACTTCGATGAATTCTTTTAAATATTAAACAACTCCGAAAATGAAATTTCAAATTGCATATTAGAAGTGTGAAGTATAACCTACGCAATGGTTAAATTATTTTGGGATTTTGAAGTTTTTTAAATGTTTATTTTAATGTCTGAATATTAAAATAAAGTTAAAATTTCTAGAAATAAAATGCAAAAAAAATGAAAATGCATTCAGTATGATGCTATCCTATTTTGACAAAACCGAAGATGTGAGGTTTCCATGTATGCAACATAACCTATTGGACCTGCAAAACAAGCACAATCCGGATAAACTAAGTGCTGGCTCCTAGGATTTTACATGAGGTTTTTAGATTTAGACATTCGCATAAAGCAACCAAGAAACTTGTATAAAACTCCATTTACAAGCCTAAAATCTAAAAAGGGAAAAATAGACATTTAATCTTACATGCAGAAAATGACTCCTTCTTTCTTGTCCATAAGATGCAACTTTCTGAAAGTTTCTATATTAAAAATTTGTCATTTTACAATAACAAAAGTTTCTGGTTTTCCCAAACCAGTCAATGAAAGAAAAATAGCCCAAACAGGTCCAGAATGGCCCTCTTGCCTTCAAATCTGTCACTCTGCTCATGGCAGTTTCCAACCCCCTTCTGGCCTCCTTGAATGGTGTATTTAAACTTTTGAAAAACTTTTTCTCCTTCCATGATGGTTTGCTTTGTTTTTTGATGGCTGTTCATTTCACCTTCCCTGATTGTTAATTTCATCTTCCCTTGTATGCGTGTGCTTTGGTTTCCATTTTGTGGCCCTTCGCTGCTTTTTTTTTTCACATGGGCTTGCGTCCATTTCCCTCCGTGTGTAACGACCATCTTGAATGCTTTCCAATCATTAAAGATTTCTTATGTAATGCTTTGTCTTATTCATTGGATTTTGTCCTTATGTCCACGTCACTATGCAAGTCCGTTACCTTGGCAAAAATGGAACATGTCGCGATATCGCGACACTTTTGCCTCCTTGCTCTCTTTTGTTGCTTGTAGCCACGAAAATGTAACATGTCGTGATATCGCGACACTTTTTCATTTTTGGCCGTGACCATGCAACATGTCGCGATATCGCGACACATTTTATCATTTGGCCGTGAAAATGCAACATGTCACGATATCGCGACACTTTTTCTTGTTTGGCCGCGAAAATGCAACATGTCGTGATATCGCAACACTTTTCTTTCTTGTTCTTTATTTTCTTGTTTGGTGGTGAAAATGCAACATGTCGTGATATCACGACACTTTTTCTTTCTAGCTCTTTCTCTTTGCTTTGAATCGCAAAAATGCAACATGTCGCGATATCGCGACACTTTTTCTTTCTATCTCTTTCTCTTTGCTTTGAATCGCGAAAATGCAACATGTCACGATATCGCAACACTTTTTCCTGTACGGTCGTGAAAATGCAACATGTCACGATATCACAACACTTTTCTTTCTTGTTCTTTCTTGTATTTTTTGGTCACGAAAATGCAACATGTCGCGATATCGTGACACTTTTTCTTTCTAGCTCCTTCTCTTTGCTTTGAATCATGAAAATGCAACATGTCGTGATATCACGACACTTTTTCTCCTCTGACCGTGACCAAGCAACATGTCGCGATATCGTGACACTTTTTCTCTTTTGGTCACGATGGAGCAACATGTCGTGATATCACAACACTTTTTCTCTTTTGGCCACGAGGGAGCAACATGTCGCGATATCGCGACACTTTTTCTATTTTGGCTGTGACGGAGCAACATGTCGCGATATCGCGGCACTTTTTCTATTTTGGCCGCGATGGAGCAACATGTCACGATATCACGACACTTTTTCTATTTTGGCCGTGATGGAGAAACATGTCATGATATCGCGACACTTTTTCTATTTTGGCCGCGATGGAGCAACATGTCCCGATATCGCGACACTTTTTTCTTTTTTTGTCGCGATAGTGCAACATGTTGCGATATCGTGACACTTTTTCTCTTTTGTGGTGTATTTCTTTTTTCCTTGATCTTTAGCCTATGGGCCACTTCGGTCTTCTTGGAACACATGCAAAAAAGGTGGGTCCCCAATTTTGGGGTACGTTGTGGATCAGCCACAATAGGCCCATGTGAGAGTTCATGCCTTGCAACACCCTATACATATAATTAAGGCAAATAATAAGATATTCAGAGGGCAGGTCGAGCAAATCACTATATACTCTATAAGATCAATATTTGGGTGGATTAGATGTGTTATCTGACATAGTCATTAAAACATATCATACAACATCATCTTCTACCATTTTAGTTTTCCCTGTTGGCTAAGTTTTTTCTTACCTCCTTTTTATTTATATTATTATTTTCTTGACTGTGTAGCCGAATGGAGAAAGGTAAAGTGCATATACATGGAAGTCTAATGTGACATAAATAGGAGACCAAAAACTCATATAAGCAAGGGAAATCATCATCCAATATGCATTATGATGCCAATTGAATACATAGTAGCACGAGTATGAAAGTCAATTAGCATGTAAATAGACATATAAAGAAGTCCTAAATATTTATGAGATCCAGGAGGAAGTAATTCCTTGAACATCAACTAATGAATATACAAAATATGAAGCTCTTGGTGTAAATATGAGTCTGAAGGAGCAAAAAAACTTTCCATGATGAATTATGAATAGTTAAATAATTCCTTGCTTGCCTGTAAAATAAAATAAGGGATGCATAAGAAAAGCAGACAATGACCCATAGATGTTTGGATTGACAACCTATGACAACTTGTTTGTTCTTTAAACAACCTTAAGTGACAATGGAGTATACTCATGGAGGTATATTTTTGCTAGATTAATTCATAGCTTGTATTTTCCCCTTCTCCATATTTTGTTTTCTCTTTTTCCTATCTCCAGTATCATTTTTCATTTTATTTACATTCATCTGTGTACCCATCCCTTTCACCCTGATTTTTTATGGATTTTCATACAATGTTTTTTCCCTATCCTTTTCATCTGCATCTTTCTATCTTAGTTACATGTAACAATTTTTTTAAGCATGTGTACCCCTCTTCTAATCCACTGTTTATCCCATTATCATTATCATATTCACTTTCCATTTATTAGCTCTCCCTTCACTCAACTTACCTTTTTGTCCTTTTTTATTCTAGATAGATTTTTCCCTATGTTTTCCCAAAGATAAGGCTATCTGAGTTTTGCAACTTTGCAAGCAAAGTCCCCTTGTGAGTCACCAAGAATGTGGATGATTCTTGTATTTTACCCACCCATATAACTCCCTTTTGTAACAAGGTGATCAAAAGCTATGAATAGTAATGTCTAGGCAAGTATGGTAGTAGTTGGATGTACTTTGTTTAAGTAGCAAGGGGTAGGTAGAGTCATTTGCAAATAAGTTCTAGAAATAAGACAAGATTTTATTAAATTTTAGAAATTTGCATAAGGATGAAATCAAGCATGACATCATGGTATGTCTCCATGTCATGGTCACCTAAGCTCAGGGAGACTCCAAGGTAAAGAAGTGTCACAACATCGTGACATGTCTCCATTTCATGGTCACCAAAGCTCATGAAAATCTAAGTGGAAAAGTAGGTGTAACATCATAATATACCTCCATGTTGTGATCACTGAATCTTAGAAGGCCCAAAGAAAAATGAAGGTGCACATCGTGACATGTCTCAAAATCACGGTTTCCAAAGTTCAAGGATCTTCAAAGGTAAAAATAAAATGGTCATGAGAGATTGGAAAACTCTTGTTGTGATATTATGACATGTATCCATGTCACGATCATCAAATCTTAGGAAAATCTAAGTGGAAAAGTAGGTGTGACATCATGAAATGTCTTCACATTGTGGTCATAGAAGCTCAAGAGACCCAAAGCAGAAATGAAGGTGTGACATCGCAACATGTATCCATATCACTATCATCAAAGCTCAAGGAGATTCAAAGGTAAAAATTAAATGCGACATCGTGACATGTCTCCACATCATGATTGTAAGAGCTTGAAAGGCTCTAAGCCAAAGAAGTATCACAACATCATAACATGTCTTCATGTTACGATCATGAAAGTTGGGGAAATCTCAGGGTAGAGATGAATATGTGACATTATGACATATCTCCATGTTGCAATCATGATAGCTTACAAAAAGTAGAATCTTCATAAGAAACTTGGCCTACCATATTTGTTACAGATCCATAGTGGGATATTTTTTTAAGAATGAAAAGTGGACAAGATTTAAGCTCACTCCCAATACTTTTCCATATGCAAGAGATATTTGATTTACAGTAAGACGTCAAGCAATTATCCCATTTTAGATCAACGATGTTGCATGGTGTTTTGCTAGCCTGGTTCATCAACACTTTTTTGTAATGGTTTTCCAAACCAAAAAAAACTTGTAATTCAGAAAGACTAAACCATATAAAGATTATAAATAATACCAATGGCCTCTTCTATAAGGGTGAGCTCTCAAGAATTTACAAGTTGCATGTATAAAGAAGTTTTGAAGAGATTAATACAAAGAAAAATTATATTTGGCCTATGGTTCATCATTTTGTAGAACATGTATGTATGAGTGATTGACCATTTCTATTTTAGCTATACAATGTGCATGGTATTAATTTTGCTTTCTAGATTTTTGCATATGCTTGTTTTATAGTCCTAGAATCTATAATCTAGTAGACTAAAAACTAATTAAGAATATTGTTCTATATTCATTAAAATTGGTTGATCTATTAGGAAGTTAGGAAGTTTAATTTGCTTTATGATATTTATAAGCTTATTGATGTTGCTTAATCTATACCATCTTAAGTTCTAGATTTAGCTGCATTTACTTTTTTCTACACCATTTTTCCCTATCCTAGTCCTTAGCTAGTTAGAACCCTAAATGAGCCAACCTTCTCTAGAGATTGACCTTGTTAAGCTCCATAGCTTGACCAGTCATTCAATGTTGTCAAAATATTTGGGTGCATATTTTACCTTAGGCATATTTTGAACCAATATTTCCCTAAACCTATAATAGAGAAGGGCCTCAAAGATATGACCATGAGAGAGAAACAATGAAGAGATACTAGGCAAGATTCATTGGGATCTGATAGTAGGATCCAAGAACAAACTCTAAAGAAAGGATCAAATCTCCTACGATCCAAGAACAAAATCCTAAAGAAAGACCTAGATATTCTCTTAAAGAGTATATAGGGACACAAATTTTGAATTAGAGAAGAGAAGACATGGAGCAACATGTCTTTTTATGTGGCCTTGGAAGCTAGGATTTGATCCATGAATGTAACCCACTATGCTGGTTGTTTGAGTTTGATTATATGCTCTACTAATGGAATATTGGTGTGAACTAGTTTTTGAGAGATTGGGCTATTTATTAAGACACTATCTAGGAGAATCTAGAGATACAATTATGGGAGCTTCAACCATTTATGCTTGGATTTATGTTGAGATAGATCTTAATCACCCATTTCTAGATAAAATAGAAATAGATATGGGGTACTTAATCTAGATCCAAAAAGTAGACTATAAGGCAATCCCCTTTTGGTGTAGAATTTATCATAAACATGGACATATTGCTTATTTCTACCCTAAGACTATATAGAAGGATCCCATCCCACTAGGGGCTAATGGAAATGACTACAAGATACCTGAGAAGAAGGTAGAAGCTTAGCCCATAACCTAAATCCCATAAGAAGAAGGTTTTGGAGCACCTAAGAGGGCGAAGAAGAAAAATAAGATGGCATGATCAAACCAAATAGAAGAGAGAAACCTAAATAGGTATAAAATTCTTAATACCCTAATGGGCATAGAGAATGAGATAGTTATAATGGGTAAACCTAAGGGGAAAATATACCCTCTAAAAATGTAGAAGAATGTGTCCAATAGAGGATAACTCAACCAACATTAGAGACCATTATCCAAACAATCCCAAACCATATTTACATAATAGCTTTAGATAACCTTAATCTAGTTATGGTCATGGTTGATAGGGATGTCTCCATGAAATATAGAGATAAATATAGATGTAATATTGTTCTTAGAATTTAGCAAGCAAGAAAAATATTAAAAAACACCCAATCCACAAGTGTGGGAAGAAAATCAAACTAGGAATAGATAGCAATGGATGGTGACTAGCTAGTAAACCAAGGGAGCATAATGTATATTGATACTTACTAGGTTTTGAGTTCCCAATGATTGTACAATAATGGAATGTTAGAGGCTTAAACAATGTCTCATCAAATTATTGTTCATAGTTTAATTGAAATCCATCATTCAAATTTCATTCTCCTTCAAGAGATAAAATATTTAATACAAGTGATGGATAGAATAGCTAATAAAATATGGAGATATGTAAAGCATATGTAAATTGCATCCCACGATGCTTCAGTGGGTATAGTGACTTTGTGGAACCCTCTAAACTAGAAAAAAATTGATAATGTTGCAAGAAGGGGGGTTCTCACATCTCTCTTCAAGAGTAGTATTTCAAGAGAATTTTTGTTGATTTCAAATTTCTATGGTTCAAAAAAATTGGGGAGAAACACCTCCAATGGGCAGTTTAACAAGAAAGTAGGATAGGAAAGGAAGAGGTGATTTGGATAGTGGTTGGTGACATAAATGCTAAGTTTTTAGTTAGAGATCAGAAAGGGGTCATCCTATATTTGGATTAGGAGGATAAATTTATGATATCTAAAGTAAATTAGTTCAATTTTATTGATGTTCAGTGTGTGGGGCCTTATCATACATGGATAAATAAACAAGTAAGGTTGGAAAATAGGAAGATAAATCTAGATAGAATCTTGGTGTTCGAAGAGGCTTTTATATGTTGGTCACTTAGGCTGGAAATCCTCAATCGTACAAAATTAGATCACTTTCCAATTCTCTTGGAATGGGATATGGACCATAAATATTTCTCTAGACCATTTTATTTTGAGAATTTATGGCTAGAAAAGGATATTAGGAATAAAATCCTAGCTTACATGTGTTGGATCCTTCCTTTGGATGGGGGTTTATAGAGAAGGATTGAGGCAAAAGAAGAAAACACAAGGAAATAAGGAGTCTCTGGAAAGCACGATATAAGACGTATTTTTTGTAGTAGAATCTTGAAATATATGTATTTTAGATATATTATTTAATAATGATTTATATTGAGGAATGTTCTTTTTCTTTGGTTGATTCGTTGGTTTGATTGTGTTGGATTTTGTGGTTGTGTGCTGCATAGATTTAAAAATTTTTTTGTATATTTTCCTTGGGTATGGTGGTCCCTTTTGATCGCTCGGTTTGAGTGTTTTCTCCCCAACCTATATGCAACCTATATATGTGTTGCTTATTGTAGTGTTTGGTGTTTTTATGTTGGTTTATGATCTTTAAAACCTATGCCTATTTGTATCCCCTATCCTATTATACATTTAAAAATACTCTTGAATAGCTTGGGGTTTCTTGGTTGATGCCTATTCTGACTTGAAGAGTTGGTAGATCTTCTCTTCATTTTTCTATTGTCCTCAATGTATAAGGGAATAACATGTGCTTATACTGAGATGGGGGGTGAACAATATAAGATAAAACTTTTTGCTTTTTAATACAAATGATAACGTAAAAAATATTAAAGAAGTAAACATCACAAAAATCATCTCACACATGAGAGACATGATTTAACATGGTTCACCCAATGTGGGCTACTCCACGGAGAAAATATTCCTTACAAAATTTTCTCAAATAATTTCTCTTAGGAATCCTTTCCATACAATATTTATGGGCCTCTATCTAAAGGAGACACCAATCCCCTAATTAAAGTTTGTGGATCTCTATCCACAGGAGAACTCCTTTCTCCTCTGCTCTGGCTAATGATCTTCTAGAAGAACTGTTGCCCCTACTGCTCTAGCTAATGGATCTCTATCCACTAAAAACACCTATCCTCACTATCCTGGATAATGGATCTCTATCCACTGGATACTATCATCCTCTATACCCTATCACCTCTAAAGCTCTATCTCAAATCTTGCACTAAACATTGTCCTTCGGTCTAGCACAAATTTGTCCTTGTTCTTTGTCTTTGATCTAGCACAAACCTGTCCTCAAATATGTACCAAATTTTATCCTCAAATATGCCCTCAATATTTGTCCTCAAATTTGTCTTCTATTCTCAAATTTGTGTTGTAAGCTTCCTCAAAAGCTCACATAAATCAGTCAAAAAATATTCTCAAAGACTTACCTCAAATCTGCTTAACAAGTCCACCATAGAACTTTTCCAATCTCATAGAAACATAAAGAGAATTGTTAGAGACTCAAATATGCTTCACATTCATCAAAATTCAACCTCAAATAAATTTAGGATATAGAAAAATTTGTTTCATAGAACTATCACTTCACACATCCACTTGACTAGGCTCAACCAACTCTTACTCAACCAATCACTTAATTAAATAATCCTTACTCACAAACCCTAGTCCAAGCATATGAACACTCACTCAAATATTTTCAACAATGCTCATCAACCAATCTTACATAACAATGATAATCATGATCTTTGCAAACCCTAGTTCAATTTTCTCACTTAACCAATGGCTTCAACAACAATGCTTATCAAACAAGGTTTTATCAACAACTCTCTATTCTAGAAAACCTTGAAGCATTAATTCAAAATACACTCAATAATGCTTATAAAATAATCTTCACATATAGCACAACAAATCAATAAGGAAACCTATGAAGAACACAAGCTTATACTGAGAGGGGGGTGAACAATATAAGACCACTTTTTACTTTTCTTTTCAATTCAATATTATGCAGTGTATAGATAGCAATATCAATAGCAATAATCAAAGCAATACACAAAACACCATCCACAAAAGTGACACAACAATTTACGTGGTTCACCCAATGCGGGCTACTCCATGGAGAAAATATTTTGCTAAAACTTTCTCAATCAATATCTTGGGAATCCTTCCCAATTACAATGTTTATGGACCTCTGTCCAAAGGAGATGTTGATCCCCTAAATCTCAAGTTCATGGATCTCTTCCACAGGAGAACTCTTTCCCCTTCTTCTCTAGCTAGTGATCTTCTAGAAGACTCTATCTCTCTGCTGCACTAACTTGTGGATCTCTCTCCACTTGAAGACTCCTCACTCAGATCTATCTTCAATTGTCCTGGTTGTTGGATCTCTATCCACTGAGACTCTGTCCTCTATACTCTATCACCTCCAAAGCTCTGTCAATAGGCTCACTCAGAACCTTCTCAAATATGCTCAATAGGTCCACTCAGAACCTACTCAAATATGATCAATAGGCTCACTCAGAACCTACTCAAATATGCTCAATAGGCTCACTCAGAACCTGCTCAAATCTTCTCAACAAGCTCACTCAAAACTTGTCCAAATATGCTCAACAAGCTCACTCATAACTTGCTCAAATATGCTCAACAAGCTCACTCAAAACTTGTCCAAATCTTCTCAACAAGCTCACTCAGAACTTGTCCAAATCTGCTCAACAAGCTCACTCATAACTTGTCCAAATATGCTCAATAAGTCCTCTCTAGGACTTGCTCAAATCTGCATAGCAAGCTTTCACAAAAGCTTACTTAAAATCAGTCCACAAGCCTTCTCAAAGACTTGCCTCAAATCAGCTCAACAAAATCTCAACTCAATATCATAGAAGCATAAAGAGAATTGTTAGAGACTCAATATGTTCTATACTCAAATCCCAATCTCAACTCAAATCAATCTCAACTCAACAATCTCATAGAAGCATAAAGAGAATTGTTAGAGACTCAATATGTTCTATACTCAAATCCCAATATCAACTCAAATCAATCTCAACTCAACTCAAATCAGAATATAGAATAGTTTGTTTTATGGAACTTGAACAACCACTTCACACAATCACTTGACTAGGCTCAAACAACTCTACTCAACCAATCACCACAAGGAGCAACTCTTTCTCACAAACCCTAGTCCAAACATGAATCAACCAACTCAAAATGTTTCCAACAATGTTCAACAACAAATCTCACATAACAATGATACTCATGTTCTTCTCAAACCCTAACTCAGGTTTTTCACACAACTAATGGCTTCAACAACAATGCTTATAAAACAAGGTTTTAACCATAACTCTCAAACCAGAAATCCTTGAAGCATTCAACCAACAACTCTCAAAAGGAAACCACAATCAATCCTTTTCACTCCAATGATATTTTCAGAAATCAACCACCCAATCAAATTAATGGAGAATATTGCCCATACCTTTTTGATGCCAAGAAGTTGTCCACAAAATCTGCCACACTCAACACACTTTCTTTTTCCAATCTCAACAAGGGTTAGTGGACTTCAAATAATAATCACAAGATAAAGTATAACTCAATTTACACCTTTTTACTCCAACTCAATAATCACATCCACCAAAGTCCATCTATAGAAAAACCCTCTAAAATAATAATCAATAAGTCACTATTATAATCCTCAAATTCAAAACCCTTATTTCTCCTAAAATAATGCTCTCAAAAATTCAAATCAATACCATAAGGCTCAAATAATCATCTATGGCTTTCACCAACAAAATAATTATTTAACCTTTTAAACACAACAAAGGTTTTACAAAATGAAATATTTTCTAACCCTTATCACTCCAAACTTTAGGGCATCAATAAAAATTAATTAACAAAAAATTTCATACCTCCTCAAGGGGTTTCGACCCCTCAACCTGCCCTCACCGTGAGTGCCTTAGCCGTGGCTAAGGTTGCCACATGAGCTAGCCACTCGTTCGCAAAGGGAAAGGCACAACGTGCCTTTTCTTTGCCTCACTGCCCACGTGCGCCAAATCACCATGCGCCTTGGGCACTCCACTTCGCAATTGCCAAAATGACTCTACCAAAACTTGAACATACAACCTCATGCCTCCCAATGCCTTTGCACTGCTCGAGTTTCCAATAGGCCACACTGCCCACATTGTCTTGGGATTTGACCACACCCCGATTTATTCGTTGCCTCTGCCTTTAAACGTTTTTTGCACGAGCTCGATTCGCATACACTAGCCAACAAAAATAGCACGAGCAAGGATAGATGTTAATAAACCTTAGGCACCCCTTTATATAGTCTTCTCCCTCATATTCGACGATGTCGGTGGGAATTTCCACTTTGGAAATTTAAATTTAAATTTAAATTTTAAAATATTAAAATTTAAACTTTAAACTTCAAAGTTAAATAACTTTGTCACCGGGACTCCTTTTTCGATGAAACAAAAAGCCAACTTGGGTTTTAAGAAAAACCCATTTCAAATATTACCATCCTTGGTTTTAAATAAAAACCCTTTTCTAAGCTTCCATTGAAGCTCCTTTTTGGAACCAAATGCCATGCATCCTTTTGATCAAAACCTTTGCTTCTCATGAAGCTCTTTGTGGAGAAAATCATAGTGCTTACTTGCATAGGTCCTTTTGACATCAATGACAACTTTTTAGCTTAGGGACTCAAAATGTCCAACAATCTCCCCCTTTGTCATTGATGGCAACCCATATTCATTTACCAAAATCTGACCTTCTTTTCTGCTCCCCTTGGGACTTTGCTCCCCCTGGCTCAATGCTCTCTCAAATATCAAATCTCTCCCCATATCAAAAACTCTCCCCAATATACAAATCTCTCCCCCTTTGTCATCAATGGAAAAGGGTCACCTTTGGGGCTCGGGGCTAAGAATGAGCCTCTTAGCTTAGCCCCTCCCCCACCTCCACATGAGGTGGTTAATTCTGGGGTGGGAGTATTTCTACTCCCCGAAAGCATAGATCTATGCTTTTATCTTTCTCTCTTATTTTGTTAGTTTTATGAATCCTCTCACTATTTCTTTCCAAGATATCATCCCTGTTCCTGTCATCATTTTTGTTCATGTTTGTGCTCTTGTTTTCATCCATGTTCTTGTTCTTGTTCTTTTCTGAGTCTCTATTCTTGTTCATGTTCCTATTCCTATTCATGTTCATGTACCTGTTCTTGTTCATGTTCCTATTCCTGTTCATGTCCATGTTCCTGTTCATGTTCATATTCTTGTTCTCATCCATGTTCCTATTCCTATTTTCATCCATGTTCTTGTTCTTGTTCATACCTATTTTTGGAATATTTGCTCTACACCATCTTGTTGTGTGTCCATCATTATTGCACTTATAACACTTAATGTTATTATTCCTTGGAGGTGCAAATGTCTTAGGATACCTTCTAGTGAAGCCATATCCTCTTCTACCATGAACCCTGCAATTCATTGCTTTGTGACCATACTCATTGCATGAGTAGCAATACCCATGGAAAGGTTGTCCTTTCCCATATTCTTGTCTTTCATATGACCTGCACTATGAAGCCATGTGCCCAAACCTATGACATGAGAAGCATCTCCCATTGAAGCTTCCTTGCCTAGACCTCATTGGTCTCCTATTCTGATTGTTGTTCCATCTGTATCTTCTTTGTGCATTGTTCCTCTCTTTGTTGAACTCTTTGTTGTCCAACTCAGCCTCTGATGTCCCACTTTTACTTAAACTATCTTCTTCTGATGTATCTTCTTCTGAAGTTTCTTCTTCATCAAGACTTGAAGTAGATTCTTTTTCCTATTTATTTTGAACCTTTCCAAAGCCAAGACCTGTTGAACATGATGTTCGTTGTTGTCCACAGATGAACTTATCCAAGTTCTTAGAGCTATTTGTGAAACTCTTCATCTTGATCTTGGAGTCCTTTAAGTCTTATTTTAGAGTAGCCACTTCTTGTGCTAACTTCTCACATTCCAAAATATTTGCTTCTAACTTATCCTTGAACTTGCTTGCCTTAGCCTTTGACTTCTCTAAATCCTCTATGAGCAATAACCTTTCTTCATCACATTCTTGAAACTGACTTTCAAGCTTAGAGTGTTGCTTTCTTACCTTCTTTACTTTGTCAAGGGCATAGATAAGTTCTCCCTTGAGATCATAACCATTCTCTATTGAGTAATCCTCTATTTTTTTGCCTTTGTCCTTATCATTACTTCCTTTTGGCTTGTCTTCTATGGGATCACTTACTTCATCTTCTAGAGCCATTAGAAGATTCTCATCTGGTCTTTCAAGTGCATCTTCAAAACCATCATCACTAAAACTATAGCCATCCCTAGTGCAATCATCTTCAAGATGTCCAAATTTACCACATCTAAAACATTTGAGAATAACTAGAGTCCTTTTCTCTCTAACCATAAATAGGACTTCATCTCTATCATTGTCTGAAAAACTAGCATCACTATCAATTGAGTACTTACTTGCATTATCTGCATAGTAGCTTTTACTTTTGCCTTTGGAAGAACTTCTTTCCTTGTCTATTTTGTCCATCCTTGCCTTTCTTCTGGTACCTATGTCTTTATGATTCCCTGTACCTGTGATCCTATTTTTCTTCATCACTATTGTACTTTGGCTCTTTGCACTCTATTGCATAGTGTCCATACTTTCCACAATTGAAACACTTAATAGATCTTATATCTATGGATCTTTTGGAACCTTTATCTCTTCTACCATAGTTAGCTTCTTCATCACTAGATGACTCACTGCTTGATTCTATATTTTTACCCTTTTTCTTTTTGTCCACTTTGAATGCAGCTTCTTTCGGAGGAATAGGATCTTTTGTTCTTATCTCAAAAGTAGTAAGCATGCCAAGCAAAGAATTCCTTGTCAAAGAATCACTATCAATTGATGTTTCTATAGCAGAAACCTTTTCACTATACCTTTTTGGAAGAGTTCTCAAGATCTTATCACAAGCATCAGATTCATCAACCTTCATTCCAAGACCTCTCATCTCATGTACAAGCTCATCAATATTACTGAGATAATCATGAATATTTTCATCATCTCTCATTCTTAAGTTCTCAAATTCTCCTTTGAGATTTTTGATCTTAGCTTTCATGACACCTTTATCACCCTCATATATGTCATGCAGTAGATCCCACATATCTTTTGTTGTTTTACAATCCATAACCTTCATAGATTCTGATCTACCCAATCCTTTTATAATTGCATTCATAGCTCTTGAATTTGCATGCATTAGAAGCTTACCTTCCTTATCTGTAGGAGGATTGACTTTTGAATCATATCCAAGTTCCACTGCATCCCAAACTTCATTTCCAAGTGCCATCAGGTAAAATCTCATCAGCATACACCAATACAAGAAGTCACTTCCATCAAATATTGGTACGTCATTATTGAATGACCCATCCTTTTGATCCTTGTGATCCATTGTGTTCTTAGACCACTTTTCCTTCAAGCTATCAAACTCTTCTGAAGGAACCCACTCTGATACCAATTGAAGAACACAAGCTTATACTGAGAGGGGGGTGAACAGTATAAGACCACTTTTTACTTTTCTTTTCAATTCAATATTATGCAGTGTATAGATAGCAGTATCAATAGCAATAATCAAAGCAATACACAAAACACCATCCACAAAAGTGACACAACAATTTATGTGGTTCACCCAATGCGGGCTACTCCACGGAGAAAATATTTTGCTAAAACTTTCTCAATCAATCTCTTGGGAATCCTTCCCAATTACAATGTTTATGGATATCTATCCAAAGGAGATGTTGATCCCCTAAATCTCAAGTTCATGGATCTCTTCCATAGGAGAACTCTTTCCCCTTCTGCTCTGGCTAGTGATCTTCTAGAAGACTCTGTCTCTCTGTTGCACTGACTTGTGGATCTCTCTCCACTTGAAGACTCCTCACTCAGATCTATCTTCAATTGTCCTGGTTGTTGGATCTCTATCCACTGAGACTCTATCCTATGTACTATGTCACCTCCAAAGCTCTATCAATAGGCTCACTCAGAACCTTCTCAAATCTTCTCAATAGGTCCACTCAGAACCTGCTCAAATATGCTCAATAGGCTCACTCAGAACCTACTCAAATCTGCTCAATAGGCTCACTCAGAACCTGCTCAAATCTGCTCAACAAGCTCACTCAGAACTTGTCCAAATATGCTCAACAAGCTCACTCAGAACTTGCTCAAATATGCTCAACAAGCTCACTCAGAACTTGTCCAAATCTTCTCAACAAGCTCACTTAGAACTTGTCCAAATCTGCTCAACAAGATCACTCAAAACTTGTCCAAATCTGCTCAATAAGTCCTCTCTAGGACTTGCTCAAATATGCATAGCAAGCTTTCACAAAAGCTTACTTAAAATCAATCCACAAGCCTTCTCAAAGACTTGCCTCAAATCAGCTCAACAAAATCTCAACTCAATCTCATAGAAGCATAAAGAGAATTGTTAGAGACTCAATATGTTCTATACTCAAATCCCAATATCAACTCAACTCAAATCAGAATATAGAATAGTTTGTTTTATGGAACTTGAACAACCACTTCACACAATCACTTGACTAGGCTCAAACAACTCTACTCAACCAATCACCACAAGGAGCAACTCTTTCTCACAAACCCTAGTCCAAACATGAATCAACCAACTCAAAATGTTTCCAACAATGTTCAACAACAAATCTCACATAACAATGATACTCATGTTCTTCTCAAACCCTAACTCAAGTTTTTCACACAACTAATGGCTTCAACAACAATGCTTATAAAACAAGGTTTTAACCATAACTCTCAAACCAGAAATCCTTGAAGCATTCAACCAACAACTCTCAAAAGGAAACCACAATCAATCCTTTTCACTCCAATGATATTTTCAGAAATCAACCACCCAATCAAATTAATGGAGAATATTGCCCATACCTTTTTGATGCCAAGAAGTTATCCACAAAATCTACCACACTCAACACACTTTCTTTTTCCAATCTCAACAAGGGTTAGTGGACTTCAAATAATAATCACAAGATAAAGTATAACTCAATTTACACCTTTTTACTCCAACTCAATAATCACATCCACCAAAGTCCATCTATAGAAAAACCCTCTAAAATAATAATCAATAAGTCACTATTATAATCCTCAAATTCAAAACCCTTATTTCTCCTAAAATAATGCTCTCAAAAATTCAAATCAATACCATAAGGCTCAAATAATCATCTATGGCTTTCACCAACAAAATAATTATTTAACCTTTTAAACACAACAAAGGTTTTACAAAATGAAATATTTTCTAACCCTTATCACTCCAAACTTTAGGGCATCAATAAAAATTAATTAACAAAAAATTTCATACCTCCTCAAGGGGTTTCGACCCCTCAACCTGCCCTCACCGTGAGCGCCTTAGCCGTGGCTAAGGTTGCCACATGAGCTAGCCACTCGTTCACAAAGGGAAAGGCACAACGTGCCTTTTCTTTGCCTCACTGCCCACGTGCGCCAAATCACCATGCACCTTGGGCGCTCCACTTCGCAATTGCCAAAATGACTCTACCAAAACTTGAACGTATGACCTCATGCCTCCCAATGCCTTTGCACTGCTCGAGTTGCCAACAGGCCACACTACCCACGTTGTCTTGGGATTCGACCACACCCCGATTTATTTGTTGCCTCTGCCTTTAAATGTTTTTTGCACGAGCTCGATTCGCATACACTAGCCAACAAAAATAGCACGAGCAAGGATAGATGTTAATAAACCTTAGGCACCCCTTTATATAGTCTTCTCCCTCATATTCGACGACGTCGACAGGAATTTCCACTTTGGAAATTTAAATTTAAATTTAAATTTTAAAATATTAAAATTTAAACTTTAAACTTCAAAGTTAAATAACTTTGTCACCGAGACTCCTTTTTCGATGAAATGAAAAGCCAACTTGGGTTTTAAGAAAAACCCATTTCAAATCTGCCATCCTTGGTTTTAAATAAAAACCCTTTGCTAAGCTTCCCTTGAAGCTCCTTTTTGGAACCAAATGCCATGCATCCTTTTGATCAAAACCTTTGCTTCTCATGAAGCTCTTTGTGGAGAAAATCATAGTGCTTACTTGCATAGGTCCTTTTGACATCAATGACAACTTTTTAGCTTAGGGACTCAAAATGTCCAACAACCTAATCAAGTCATTTTCACTCCAAATTTTTTTTCTAGAAAACCAACCAATCAACTCAACCAAGGAAGAATTTGCCCATACCTTTTAGCTTGGTAAGGAGTAGACCACACAAATATGCCACACTCATTAACACTTCTTTGCCAATCTCAAGAAGGTTAGAAGATAATAATTTTTCTCTCAAGGAATCACAATACAAAATAATATCAAACAAAATACACCTTATCACTCCAACTTTAAAATAATATCCAACACCTTAAAAAAATTAGAACAATTACTTTCACAATAATCTCTTTGGCAAAAGTCCTTTAAAATAAAATCAACACCCTAAAAGTCTTACTCCTTCAATATGCAAATATAACAATTAAGACTTTATTTTAAAAATAAAATCAATCTCCTTATAACTCCCTTTACAATTTTACCATCAAAAATCACCACAGAAACATTAACCTTAATTAATCCTTATACCTCCCAACTACCTCACATCAAACCTTAGGGCAGTAAAAATTAAATTTACCAATGTATCTTTACCCCTTTAGTGGGTTTTGAATCCACGTCACTATCTCCTCAAGCACCCTAGACACAACCTTGGCTGCCACATGAGCTAAGTTCTCACGTGGGAGCTAGAGTGTCCATGCGCTCTAATTTATTCCTTGCTATCACCGAATCTGAAGCGCAAAAGACAAACTTCCAACCTTGTTGCTATCGAGTTTTGAACCCGTAACCTCTCTGCCACAAGTGCCAAGCCAATGCCACATGATCTAGCCACCATATTGTGCTAGAAACCAAGAACCTCAATGTTTTTAACATGCAAAAATTCAGGTTTACACAGCGCACGAGTTTTCTTTCTTACAAATTACGGATGCATTAATCGAGACCTCTAAGCTAAGATTTGGCTAAGGTGTAAATACCTTTTGCTCTTGTTCCCATGCACGTCAGTAGAAATGAATTCATTGGGGTCGGCGTTTATACTTTGAATTTGAAATATTTAATTTATAATTATTTAAATTCACTAGAATTTAAATATTATAAATTAATATTTAAAACTTTTGACTTTGTTAAATATTTGAGCCACCTTAGGTTTTATCACTTTGAATAAATACTATTTATTTATATTATTTAAATTCAATTTGAATTTAAATATTTATAAATTAAATATTAAACCTTTCTTGGGCTTTCTAATTTGAAATTAAAAGCCTCCTTCGTATTTATAAAAACCTTTTATTTTTGCTCATCCATGGTTTTAATAAAAACCTTTTATTTCTGCTCATCCATGGTTTTAATAAAAACCTTTTATTTTTGCTAACCATGATTTTTAATAAAACATTTTACTTATGCTTCACATAATATTAAAAGTAAATATTATGAAGCTCTTTTGCCGTCAACCTTTTGCATTGCTCCTTTTGACCTTTGATATCAACAGTAGCTTATTCCTTGACATCAATGACAAATTTGACTCAAAATGTCCAATAAGAAGATATCACCTTTGATCAAATGTGGTGAGGAGAATCTTTAGAGTCCTTTGCATGCCTTTTTCCTATTTGGATTTATTTAGGATGTTTGTTCTCCCTTTGACTATGTGCCATGTGGGAAATATTTTATTTATTATTATAATATTTTAGTAGATTAATGGTCGAGGTACTATTTAAGTAAGAAAGGGAGATGGTTTGGTTTGTTTTTTTATTTCAATTAGGGGTTATTCTTGTAATGGTCTGAATGTTATAACAAAAGACCTTGGTATGTTTGAAAATGCTTATGTATTATTTTATTTTGCAAAGAAAGCTAGAAAACCTTCTTGTATCTTTTTGTTAAATAATAAAAGTTGGAGTGGTGCTTGTAAAATGAGAAAGAGCCTTGATTTGGAAATAATTCTAATTATTTTCTAAGACTTACGTAGTTAAGGAAATAATTAGAAAAATAAGTATGGGATTATCTCCTTGGTTGTTTTAATTAGTTAGTTGCATGGTTTCTTGCATTTATGCATAGAGCATTGTAGTTGCATTGCATTAAGATTTGTCTTGATCCGTTAGTTTTTCTTAAGTTTGGGAAGATTTCTTTCATGAAGAAGATCATGAGAAGAAGATTGTGTAGAGGACTTTTGGGTGGACTTGCTCTAGTATATTTGGGAAGGAAATGTTGTTATGGAAATGTAAAGTGTGGAATGTAAAACTTGGTTATCTTTATTTCATTACTAATAAGGCTTGGAGCCTATTTGTAAGTGCAAAAAGATATTTGGATTTTGTGCAATGATTGAATGAAGAAATGAGTTAGTATTGATCTCTTTAAAAGAAGTTGTCATTATGAAAAGCAATGGAAAACTATATGCTAGCTTGATCTAATGAGGATGCTTAAATTAAGTGGATGTTTTATGTTAGCATTATGTTAGAAGTTAATATTATGATTTCTTTACTCATGCTTTAAAATCTAGCTAGATGTTTCTTTTGTACTAGCTTAATGTGGTTAAGTATGAGCTATTTCATTTTAGATTTAGCTTTGTGTTATAACTATGCACATTATTTTTATTATAGCACTTAATTGCTTAATCATGAGAGAGATGTTAATTATTGTTTAAGCATGAATCTTGGGAGGGGGTTCTTGGGCTTTGAACTAGACCTCTTATTTTAGGATCTTGAGTCATAGAATGCATCCAATGCTATGAGGAATTATAGTGATGCAATAATTGGGTAAAGGTGGGTCCTAGAAGGAGTTATAGTGATGCAATAGCTAAGCACTCATGAATCTAGGAGTAGTAGTGATGTAATAGTTATATTCTCATGATTAATACACCTTGAATGGTGAGGATTGGGTGTTCCACAACTTTGAGTTAACAAAATCAATTACGAGATAGGTGTGGTGGTACCCTAAACAATGAGGTTCAGTTAACCATACTCATTAATAGGTGAGTGGTGATGACCTTAGTTAATGTATAGAGGTGTGGTAACTAAGCACAAAGGCTTTACACTATAATAACCTACATAGATAGACTTATGGATAGGTTAGGGAATTGGCATCTCCATTTAAGTGTTATAGGCCTTAAAGGATAATCCTAATGCCATGGTCAAATTGTCCTATATCGATGAGGGTATAGGAAAGGTGGTGGGACCACTTTGACATCCTTATAAATGGCAAGGGTATAGAAAAGGTGGAGGAACCACTTTGATGTAATTCTAAATGGTGAGGTTTAGTAAGGTGAATCCCAAAAAATACAGGATGTTGACCACTCCTATCCATTGAGTGTTTTCTACAACAATATTAAAATCAAATATGGTGAAGCCTTGAGAATGCAAAAAATAATATTGGGACTCTTTGAACCTACTTGTGTAGAAAATAAATTATCGCTCTCTCAGATCGATTTTGGTGGGTTGTTACAGTTGGTATCAAATCTCTAGGTCATAGGACTAGAAACTTCCATGGACTATACCTAGGATGAGTCTTGACTTGATGTGCTACTTTAGGGAGAGTTAATCTACTAGGGACCTTAACATGATTGGGATAAGCCAAGTATTGCACGTCGACTAGACCATTCACACCAAGGATTAAAAATCCTAGATAGTATAGTTTATTATTGGGGATGGCACCTTAGGAGTAGGAAAAAGTGGCCATGATAATTATCAAATTAGTGATAATGGTCTAAGTTAGTTCATTAGTGAAATACAACTAACTAATTGTAAGTACAATTGAGAAAATTGTAACTTACCCATATCCTTTATGTGGATAGGATATGGAACCTATTTTGAGAGGAGGATCATCCAAGAAAATAGGATCGGTTGCATAAGAGGAAACTATAGTACATAACCAAAAGAATTCTGGATGAACCATGGACTCCAGCAAGAGAATTGAGAGAACAATAAATCTCAGTAGGAAGTCTGAAAGGGCAAAAAACCCTAGTAAGAAAATTAGAGGAACAATAGGTTCCAATGAGAGAGTGGAAGATATCTCAGTGAATTTGCTTTAGGAATAGATGGAAATACAACAAAAACTAGTAGAAACCCTGATAAATAAGGAAACTAGTGCCTAGGATTTAGAAGGTAGACAATAGGAGAATCCTATTAGAAGAAGCCATGAGGGCAAAGCCCAAATAGAGGTTGATTTTTTTAAAGACCTTAAGAATATTAGGGTAGCTAAATTTTATGGAAAGGAAGGAAAATATGCAACAAATTCATAGCTGAATGAGCTAGAAACCTTCTTTTCTATGAAGAATTATTCTCTTGAAATCTAGACTGTGTGGGCTACCCTTCATATTTAGGATGCAATCTTAGTATGGTGGAATACATTCAAAGCAGGCAATCCAAGATATGGATATTGCATAGAACAAATTTATCAAAGCATTTAAGAAAATATTTCTATTTGAACAATTTTACATAGATAAGTTTGAGGAATTCTCTACACTTCAACAAGGTTCACTGATAGTAGAAGTATATTTGCAAAGGTATGTTAAACTTTTGAAGTACATTCTAGAATATGAGAACAATGGGTAACTAAAGGTACATAAATTTATATTAGGGATAGATCCTAATATTAGGATACTAATTAATTTGCTCAAACCCAAAAATTTACAGAATGCTCATGATTTGGCTAAACAGGAAGAGACTAATATTCAAACCAAAAATTCATTTTTCAACTATTTAGGGTTGATAGAGGTAGAGAGGCAGGATCTCAAGAAAAAAAGAGTGTAGTATTTATGAAATGGGATAAGGAGAAAAACTAAAAGAGTAAATGGAACCCAAAGTTTGACAATAAGAACAATGGGAACCAAGGGCAAAATAAGAAGAAATTCTAAAAAAAGGACAATTCCACCCTTCAACCTCAGAAGCAAAAGGATTCAACACAAAAGGAGGGAACAAGGAAGAAAATATAGGAAAGATCTTAGGCACCCAAGATAGGTTGCTTCATATGTAAGGATCCTCATTATGCTAATAAGTTTCCCCAAAGGCCAAAATCAAGTAATAGAGCAAAAGAGTAGTCACACAGGATCTATGTTGCTATAGGGAATCTAAACCTAGATGGTCAAGCAACAACTATGTTATTGAATGGTAAGTTTTTAGATAAGGATGCCAAATATAGTGGGGCTAAAAATAGTTTTATTTCCACTAATATTATTAGGGATATACCAAAAAGACCTTAATTTTTGGCACAAGGGTGGAAATTTGAGTATGGTTATGGACAAACCTACTCAATGGATCAATGTTTTCCTATGACTTGGATATCCCTACCCAATGGATCCACTATATATCACTTATATGTGTTGGAAAATATTGATATTACATAATTTGGTTATTTCCTAATTTATCCCCATGGGTACATATTTATATTAGATTTAAAATAGGATTTAAATTCTTTATTAGAATAATAGAAATAAATGCACAAGTGTGAGAATGTGCAATGATGTAACTATGCATGTAGTCCACATGTACATGAGTCTTAGGATTGAGTGAGATGCAATTAACATATCTTTCTATATAGAGGCCTCATTATGAGTGATTGTGAGAGAGTGGAACTAGTGTAAAGGTGTGAATAGTAGTAGGCACATTGTAGCTCCATTTTGCTATCATGGAGGAGTTGCAAACTCCATGAGAGGAGCATTTTAATTTTTGTGAGCTTTCTTATATGAGAATTTCTAGAGCATTGTATCAAATTTCCTATCATATTTTAATGCATGTTAAGTTTCCTTTATCATAGTTATAATATTGCATGCTTAATTCAATACTTGTGAATGCATTTCCTTTATGTTTAAGTCTCCAAAAGCTAAAAGTGGTATCAGAGCCATAGTGGATAAAAGGAAATCCACAAGTTAGCACCAATACTATTGTTGAGTATTTAAAAACTAGATCATCCATAGTGCACCTTTGCATGCAAATACCATCAGAATAGATATTGAAATATTTTTGTAAACTAAACTTGTCATTGTGCACTACCCCTTAAAAATGGTGTTAGCTTGTGTTTTATTTTTTATACAAGTAGCTCTAGATAAAATAATAGAAAATAGAAAAAGCCACATGATATATTTAGCTAGAGTTTTTCCACAAGAGTTGTAATACTTGTGAATACTAGAACTCAACATTGTTCCACTAGATTGGCAATCCAACTAGTAAAGTTTATTTCTCATAGAGTCATAAATTTTTATTATCTCTAATATTTTATTGCAAGAGAGATTTTTTTTTTAGGAGAACCATTGGGTTACTATCATCTAAGTTTTTCTTGTTGCAAAAAATTAACTCTCAAAAGGTGGGAAGCTTCCACCAACAGATATACAAGAACTTAATCATTGTTGCCTAAAAGTTGAAGTTACTTTCCTCATGTAGGGATTGATTATTTGTTGCAGAAAAATGAGGATTGTCAATTTGAAGGTCTAAGGAGAAAGGTCGCATTGAAATATTTGTAGATTTAAGGTTCCTAGTTGAAAGATCGAGAAGAGAGCTAGTGGTTAAGGAAGCCATATTGAAGATTGTAAATCTAGGAAGGAGGTCCTAGAAAGAATACCCATTTGAATAAAGGAGGTCCTAGAGAGAAGACCCCATTAAATATCAAAGAGACTCAAGGAGAAGAGTCCTACCTAAATATTGGATATTGGTTATATCCATTGAAGATTGAAAACTTTTGATTGATGAAGAGGCCCATTGAAGCCTTATTGAAGAAGAGGTCCATTGAAGGCCCTATTGAAGAAGAGATTCATTGAAGACTCTATTGAATAATAGGTCCATTGAAGACCCTATTGAATAACTTCCATTGTGGAATATTGAGCATTGAAAAGAACTAACAAAATTTTCTATTGTAGATTTTAGTAGCAGTAAATTCATAAGAACCTAGAAGAAGATATTATTTCCATAGTTGAAGATTGAAGAGGCCAAGGAAGGTCTCATTGAATATTTAGAAGTTACAATATTGAGAACCTTGAAGAGATCTCAAGAAGAAGGATTGGTAAGCCTCATTGAAGGATTTCATAGAAGGACTCATTGAAGAAATTACTATCAAAAAAGAAACTAAGAAATTGGTACAATGATCACCATCTGACAACAAACCCAAAAGAAAATGTTTAGCAAGAATATTGTCAAATCAGAAAGATAGTATTGAATAGATCTCAATATTGATAGATTTTTTGAGTAGGAGATCTACTTTGAAGTCAAAATTTTGCAAGTGAAAAGAGATAGAAGAACCACCAAATCTGTGATATTTGGCAGCCATCATTGAAGGAGGTTCTTGAGCAACATATTAGCTGTGATTTGGGAAGAATCCTACCAATTTTTTTGGATTCAAGGACAACATTTCAGTGATGGTATTGATTGCCTTAAAATCTAGAATTTTTTTATATTTGAATACAAAGAAAAGGGCAGCATATTAACAGCACTCAGAGCTGCAAAATACAAAGTTTGTGGACAGTGAAAATATAACAAATAAAAGATATTAAAAGCAACAGTGAAGATTTTCTAGTGCTAAAAATTTCAAGAATTATGGGCAGTATTAGTGATTGCTAAAAATCAAATTCAAGAATCACATTCTAAAAAAAAATTTAAGCCACCAAATCAAAGTTTAGAGCAGCAAGTTGATAAGGTATTGAAGCTATAGAAATATGAGCAAAGAGTTGTTTTTGGACAATGTAAAAGAGCTGCAAAATCATCCATAAAATGTAGCCATTGAGGTGACTTGAATCACCACTATCTTCATCATCTACGAGTTAAAAATGTATGCAAAAATAAGGTACAAAATTTCACTAGTTGAGCTTTCGTATTTGGTTTTATATTAAGTTTTATCAAGCACCATTTTTTCAAAGGATCAAAAGTTGTATAGAATAGTTTTCATTCCAAGTCTTCAAAATAACACAAAAGTTATAGTTTACAAGGAGCAAAATTGCACATGAAAAAAATAGAAGTTAGAAAGACTATATTTGCATCAAAAATAATGTAAACTATTACAATGAGTAGCTTGGGTAAATAAGTTAAAGAATAGCCAAGCACATAAAATATTGTCAAGAGTCAAAGGCAATATTCTAGTTCAGCCAAACTAGTCATCAAAGGTAGATTTTTTGAGAGCTCTTTTGTAGAAGTAAATGGAATATTATTATGGCAAGGAATAGCCACAAAAAAAGATAACAATACCTCCAAAATATGGAGAAGAGAAGCTAGAAAATTACAGTTATAAAAAGATCTTAGAAGGTAAAAAAAAATCTAAGTTTTAAGTGCACAGATCTAAATGGACTTAGAGGACACTCTTAGAGAAGGATAACACAATCTTAGGGGGCAAGATTGAACTATAAGTTTGAATAATCACATCATAAGATTAAATACCACATATTGAGCAAGGTAAAGGATATATTTTCAAATATAGGGGGACAGTCATAGTATATATTTGTGAGTCATCCAAAGGACTCCATGAGTGCAGCAATAGGATAAGTTTTAAAAAGGAAAAGCAATTGTTAAGAACTCCACAAAAGGGCACTCTAAAAAACCTTACGAAAAGAGCCTTCGAAAAGCATTAGAAGGTGCATTCAAGAGGTTGAAATTCCATACTATATAAGGTATCAAAAGACACCCAAAGAAGTGTCGTAGCCATCAAAATTGTCGCCCATATAAAGCATGAAAATGGACCTAAAAAAAGACATAAAATAAGTGAAAATACAAGTGTGAATATTAAGGTCATATTGCAGATAAATTATCACCAATAAAGGAGGTATTTTCTGTTGTCAATTTTGGGTACTTTGGGTACATTGCCTTTGCTCAAGTGTATAAGTTGTCATTGATGTCAAAAGGCATTTTTGTGTTGATATCAAAAAGAGTGTGATGTCAAAAATATCTTGAGAAGCTTCATAATGTTAAAGGGTTTTTATTAAAACCATGGTGACAAGGTTAAAGGTTTTTCTTAAAACCATTTGGACTCATTAAGGGTTTTTATTAAAACCAAGCTTAACTTAATGCAAAGGTTTTTACTTCTTGAAAAACCTTGAAGGTCCATGTTTATTATTAATAATTAAATTAACTCAAACCTTTGACAAAGGTCTAAGTTTAATTTATTATTAATAAAATAATAATAATTATTATTTTAATTATTATTAAAGGGTCTTTTAACCCTTAAGCGACGCACATAAAGAATTCATTCGCCGACGTGTTGCCATCGTTGGAGGAGCGCCGACGTCAAACAATTAAGGAGAAATGGCTATATAAGTGGGGATGATTTTCTAAAGTAATGGTACCATCGATCGATGCAATTTCGTAGCTTTGTGTCCTCCGAAAAAGCGATGTTTTTCGTTGTATTTCGTTGTCCATCCATATTGAATTGCCCAAGTTTTTCTTGCGCTTGACGTCCGACAGATTGCGTTTCTTTGACATTTGATAAGACTGCGAACTATGTTTTCTGGGAGTTACGTTTTTGGACAGCGCTCATGATGATGGTGGTGGCTTGAGGAAAACGTTTACGTTTTCAAATCCTTGGCGATTGAAGGAAGACAACACATAGGATTACATTATATTTTTCATTGGGCACTTGTGCTCCAATGGTGGTGGTGTGTTGAGTGAAGAAGCGTTGGGCGGAGGTGCCAAGTTTGACCCATGTTGTGGGCAATTTCGTCTTGGTCGTGATGCACGAGGATAGCAGCAATGAAAGCGCTTTAGCATTTGTGGTGGTGTTATTCATTTTCTCCAAAGGTTGGAGAACTAAGGTTGGCCAAGGTATATCTTTTATTATTTGCTTGGAGTATTTTGAGTTGACTTGGCAAATATAATTGATGGAGGTATAAGGTTAAGTTGTCATATTTTGCTTTGACATTATTTTATTGATGTTTAATGCTTATGTGGAGTAATAAGGTGTAAAGAGGTTTTACTTTGTTTGTATATTATACTTGTGGTGGTTGTGTTTAAAGAAGTGGAGCTAAAAGGTGTAATAAGGAAGTTTATATTATTGCTCATTTCTTTTTAGTCTAACCCTAACTTGGTTGGAAGTTTGAGGGTTGTGTGTGGTGACAAACTTAAGGTTCAATTATCTTCTACTCCAATAAGGTATGGGCACATTCTTCTTATGAGTATGATTGGTGTATGTTTTCTGAAATAAGGTTGGAGTGAAAAGGTATTCTACTAGGTATCCTTTGGCTAGGTGTAAATCCTATTTTCTGGTTTGTTGAAGACTACTTATGCATTGTTATCCTTAAGGAGAGTTTTTGGTGAATGCATAATTTCTGGTTTGAGATAGTGGAAGCTTTGTGCACTAGGGTTTATATTTGTGAGTCTAGCTACTTGCATTGAGTTGGTGGAACCCTTGGTTGGCTGTTTTGAGTTTGATGGTTGAGTTGCTTCCATAGAGGTTGTTTGATCAAGTTATTGCTTTACTTGATTCATGATATTGGGCTTACTCCATTGAGTTGATTTGAGCAAGTTATTCTTTGCATTTGGTGATATTGTGTTGGTGGCTGTTTTGTTCAAATATCTTTGGAGGGAAAAGGATTTCTACTTGTTTCCTTTTCTTGTGATGATTGGTTGAATGCTTCAAGGTTAATGTTGAGTTGAATGATGTTGGTTAAACCTTGTCTATAAGCATTGTTGTTAAAGCCCTAATTGGTTGAGAAAAGATATTGGTTGTGGAAAGAACATGAGTATCATTGTTATATGAGATATTGCATGGTTGGCAATTGTTGGGTTGTGTTTCATGTTCTTGAGAAAAGCATACTACATCTATCTTATTCTTTTGAGATTTGAGATTGAGATTGGGAGTTAAGTATAGAACATATTGAGTCTCTAACAATTCTCTTTATGCTTCTATGAGGTTGATGAATCACATTGGGTCTCTAACAATTCTCTTTGTGGGTTCATGCTAAGCAAGTTTTTCTTGGTGAACTTGTGAGCTGATTTGGACAGGTTTCGGTGGGGACTTGTGAGCAAGTTTTGGACAGGTTTCGGTGGGGACTTGTGAGCAGATTTGGACAGGTCCTAGCAGAGGACTTGTGAGCTGAGTTTTGATAGTTCTATCAGAGAACTTGAGGACAGAGGAGCATTGGTTCTTTGAGAAGAACCTGAGGACAGATTTGGCAAGTCTTTGAGAAGGCTTGTGTGTAGAGGATTGATTTGTTCAAGAGTTGGACAGATCTGACAGACAGAGGAAGACTTGTACTAGACCGACTGACTGTGTTTGGTACAGGTTGTTGAGCTGTTGTGGACGTGATCATAGAAGGCAGAGGTCTCTTAGGCTAAGCATTGAGGACAGGAGGTCTTCGATGGAAAGGAGTTCCACGTGTCTGGCAAGAGGTAGAGGTAGTTGATCTTCTGAGGGATCATTTCCAGAGCAGAGGGGAAGGTATCTCCTTTGAGCAGAGGCTCATAAATTTAGATTGGGGGAAGGTATCTCCTTTGAGCAGAGGCTCATAAATTCAGATTGGGGGAAGGTATCTCCTTTGGGCCGAGGCTCATAAACATTGTAATTGGGAAGGTTTCCCAAAGAACTTTGAGATAACTTTTAGAGAAAAGTTTTGTGGACGTAGCTCGGCCATTCTGGGTGAACCACGTTAAAATTGGTGTCACTTTGTGGATGATATTGTGCATTGCTTTGATATTGCTTTGGGTATATTGCTTTACTATTTTGAAGTATAAAGGAAAAAGTAAAAAGAGGTCTTATACTGTTCACCCCCCTCTCAAGTATAAGCTTGTGTTCTTCAATTGGTATCGGAGCAGGTGCCTTCGAAAAGTTTAACAACTTGAAGGAAAAGCTAGTAAAGAACACAATGGATCATTCAAGTGGCAATGCAACACCTATTCTTGATGGGTCAGATTTTGGTCTTTGGAGTGCAAGGATGAAGGTTCATCTAATGGCACTTGGGAATGAGGTTTGGGAAGTGATTGAAGATGAGTACACTATTCCTGAACATGGTCCTAATACTAAAGAAGAAAGGCTCCTACATCACAGCAATTCAAAAGCAATGAATGCAATCCTGAAAGGCTTACAGAAAGCAGATCTCACCAAAGTGATTCACTGCAAGACAACTAGTGAAATGTGGAAACAATTGAAGGTGGTTCATACAGGTGATACAAATGTCAGAAAGGCCAAGTTGAGACACTTCAAAGGTATGTTTGAACAACTCAAGATGAATGATGATGAAAATATTAGTGACTACATGCTTCGTATGGATGAGGTTGTTAACTCCATGAAAGACTTAGGTCTTGAGCTTGCTGAAAATGATGTTTGTGATAAGATTTTAAGATCTCTTCCTAATAGATTTAGTGAAAATATTTCTGCTATTGAGGAAGCTAAAGATTTGGATAAGTTGAAAAAGGATGAGCTCCATAGTATACTTGCAACATTTGAGTTGAGAACTCAAGTGAAGGTTGATGTCAAGAAAGAGGCAGCTTTCAAGGCTACCAAGAAATCCAAGGGTAAACAGCTTCAAGAGAGTGATGAGTCTTCTAGTGATGAAGAGGCATATTACAGCAAGAAAGGCAAGTTCTCTAGAAAGCACAAAAGTATGAAAAATATAAGATGTTTCAATTGTGGAAAGTTTGGTCATTATGCTACTGATCGTATCTGTTCCCAAGAATGAAAGTGATGAAGATAAACAAGATTCTAAGAGCAAGGATTCTGAAAAGCACAAGCATCACAGGAAGAACAAAGATGAGCACAGCAATCAAGGAAAGAGGTATTCTCACAAGCACAAGAAGAGTTTCTACCTAGACAAAGCAAGTAAGTGTTCTAGTAGTGATAGTGAAAGTTCTTCAAGTGATGATGAAAATGAGATGTTGTTCATATCAGAAAAAGAGGAAGAACCGAAACATAGATTCATTATCATGAAATGTCTTAGATGTGGAAATTTTGGTCACCTTGAGGATGATTGCACAAATAATGATTTGGTTTCTAGTATGTATGAGGATGCTTCAGAAAACTATAAGGAAGATGCATGTATGGTTTTTGAAAAGGGTAGCACCTCTAGTGATAAGAAATCCGAAAAAGGCTTTGATGATTCAAAAAGCAAACAAATAGAAGGGATCTTGAAAGTGAACTTATTAGTGCTCTTAGTGCTTTGAAAAAGGAAAGAAAGAAGAATGCTAGACTCAAGGATAAGTTAGATGAATGTTGTATGGAGAGAGATGATCTTATAGAAAGTCTTGACTTCTCTATAGCTAAGACACAAGAACTCAAGGATGAGTTAGAGTCTAAGGTTCTTGAGTATAGTGAGTTAGAACAGAAAATGGCTTCTTTGAAAGAGGAAACTAAAGAGTACAAGGATAAGCTTTACAGGTTTCAAGATAGCTCCAAAAAGGTTAAGTCACTCATCAAAGGTCAAAGAAAGACAACAGATAAAACAGGCCTTGGTTTTGTTAAGCCACACAAGGAACAAGTTGGAGAGTCTAGTAAGAGACTCCAAAAGGAAGAGAGTTCTGATGAGGAAAGTATTTCAGAAAAGGAGTCCTTGAATGATAGATGCACAGAAACATAAAATAGAATTCAGAATGAGAAGAAGAAGTTTTCAGAACCTAAGAGGTCAAATAAAGGAAAGTTTCAAGGCAGATGTTTTGCTTGTCACAGGTTTGGTCACATGGCTTCACATTGCATGGCTCAAGTGAAGAAGGTAAATGAAAATTTCAGAAGTGCTAGTTTCTTTCAAGGGTATTGCTACTCTTGTAAACAGTTTGGGCATAAGGCAATTTATTGCAAGGCAAATAACAGGAACAGGTTTGGTCAAAAAATGTGGATTCAAAGATCAGGTTTACCTCAGAGAAATAACATCGTCAAGTGTTTCAAGTGCAACAATGAAGGTCACATAACTAGACAATGTAGAGCTGAAATTCCAAAATACAGGAATAGGAACAAGTGGCATGATCAGGTCCAAGGATCAAGGCATGGACAAGAACAGGGATGAGAACAAGAACAAGAACGAGTGACAAGAATAGGAATATGGACAAAGAGTTCAAGAGAAGGCCCGACAAGGAAGTTATAGACGCTGATGATGATCAGTGCCTAATGGGAGTTTTACTCCCACCCAAGAATTAATCACCTCATCAGGAGGTGGGGGAGGGACTAAGCTAAGAGGCTCATTCTTAGTCCCGAGCCCCAAAGGTGGCCCTTTGCCATTGATGACAAAGGGGGAGAGATATGAGTAAGGGGGAGAGCTTCAAAGTGAAGAGGAAAGCTTCAAGTCGGGGGAGCAAAACTTCAAAGGAAGATTCTCAGTTGTGGGCACGATTGGTCAGTTGTTAGCACAGTTGGTTTCAGTTTTGGCTCTTGAGAAGTGTTTTCAGTAAAGGTTTGCCATCAATGACAAAGGGGGAGATTGTTGGCAATTTTGGGTACTTTGGGTACATTGCCTTTGCTCAAGTGTATAAGTTGTCATTGATGTCAAAAGGCATTTTTGTGTTGATATCAAAAAGAGTGTGATGTCAAAAATATCTTGAGAAGCTTCATAATGTTAAAGGGTTTTTATTAAAACCATGGTGACAAGGTTAAAGGTTTTTCTTAAAACCATTTGGACTCATTAAGGGTTTTTATTAAAACCAAGCTTAACTTAATGCAAAGGTTTTTACTTCTTGAAAAACCTTGAAGGTCCATGTTTATTATTAATAATTAAATTAACTCAAACCTTTGACAAAGGTCTAAGTTTAATTTATTATTAATAAAATAATAATAATTATTATTTTAATTATTATTAAAGGGTCTTTTAACCCTTAAGCGACGCACATAAAGAATTCATTCGCCGACGTGTTGCCATCGTTGGAGGAGCGCCGACGTCAAACAATTAAGGAGAAATGGCTATATAAGTGGGGATGATTTTCTAAAGTAATGGTACCATCGATCGATGCAATTTCGTAGCTTTGTGTCCTCCGAAAAAGCGATGTTTTTCGCTGTATTTCGTTGTCCATCCATATTGAATTGCCCAAGTTTTTCTTGCGCTTGACGTCCGGCAGATTGCGTTTCTCTGACATTTGATAAGACTGCGAACTATGTTTTTTGGGAGTTACGTTTTTGGACAGCGCTCATGATGATGGTGGTGGCTTGAGGAAAACGTTTACGTTTTCAAATCCTTGGCGATTGAAGGAAGACAACACATAGGATTACATTATATTTTTCATTGGGCACTTGTGCTCCAATGGTGGTGGTGTGTTGAGTGAAGAAGCGTTGGGGAGAGGTGCCAAGTTTGACCCATGTTGTGGGCAATTTCGTCTTGGTCGTGATGCACGAGGATAGCAGCAATGAAAGCGCTTTAGCATTTGTGGTGGTGTTATTCATTTTCTCCAAAGGTTGGAGAACTAAGGTTGGCCAAGGTATATCTTTTATTATTTGCTTGGAGTATTTTGAGTTGACTTGGCAAATATAATTGATGGAGGTATAAGGTTAAGTTGTCATATTTTGCTTTGACATTATTTTATTGATGTTTAATGCTTATGTGGAGTAATAAGGTGTAAAGAGGTTTTACTTTGTTTGTATATTATACTTGTGGTGGTTGTGTTTAAAGAAGTGGAGCTAAAAGGTGTAATAAAGGAAGTTTATATTATTGCTCATTTGTTGTTTAGTTCTAACCCTAACTTGGTTGGAAGTTTGAGAGTTGTGTGTGGTGACAACTTGAAGGTTCAATTATCTTCTACTCCAATAAGGTATGGGCACATTCTTCTTATGAGTATGATTGGTGTATGTTTTCTGAAATAAGGTTGGAGTGAAAAGGTATTCTACTAGGTATCCTTTGGCTAGGTGTAAATCCTATTTTCTGGTTTGTTGAAGACTACTTATGCATTGTTATCCTTAAGGAGAGTTTTTGGTGAATGCATAATTTTTGGTTTGAGATAGTGGAAGCTTTGTGCACTAGGGTTTATATTTGTGAGTCTAGCTACTTGCATTGAGTTGGTGGAACCCTTGGTTGGCTGTTTTGAGTTTGATGGTTGAGTTGCTTCCATAGAGGTTGTTTGATCAAGTTATTGCTTTACTTGATTCATGATATTGGGCTTACTCCATTGAGTTGATTTGAGCAAGTTATTCTTTGCATTTGGTGATATTGTGTTGGTGGTTGTTTTGTTCAAATATCTTTGGAGGGAAAAGGATTTCTACTTGTTTCCTTTTCTTGTGATGATTGGTTGAATGCTTCAAGGTTAATGTTGAGTTGAATGATGTTGGTTAAACCTTGTCTATAAGCATTGTTGTTAAAGCCCTAATTGGTTGAGAAAAGATATTGGTTGTGGAAAGAACATGAGTATCATTGTTATATGAGATATTGCATGGTTGGCAATTGTTGGGTTGTGTTTCATGTTCTTGAGAAAAGCATACTACATCTATCTTATTCTTTTGAGATTGAGATTTGAGATTGAGATTGGGAGTTAAGTATAGAACATATTGAGTCTCTAACAATTCTCTTTATGCTTCTATGAGGTTGATGAATCACATTGGGTCTCTAACAATTCTCTTTGTGGGTTCATGCTAAGCAAGTTTTTCTTGGTGAACTTGTGAGCTGATTTGGACAGGTTTCGATGGGGACTTGTGAGCAATTTTGGACAGGTTTCGGTGGGGACTTGTGAGCAGATTTGGACAGGTCCTAGCAGAGGACTTGTGAGCTGAGTTTTGAGAGTTCTATCAAAGAACTTGAGGACAGAGGAGCATTGGTTCTTTGAGAAGAACCTAAGGACAGATTTGGCAAGTCTTTGAGAAGGCTTGTGTGTAGAGGATTGATTTGTTCAAGTGTTGGACAGATCTGACAGACAGAGGAAGACTTGTACTAGACCGACTGACTATGTTTGGTACAGGTTGTTGAGCTACTGTGGACGTGATCATAGAAGGCAGAGGTCTCTTAGGCTAAGCATTGAGGATAGGAGGTCTTCGGTGGAAAGGAGTTCCACGTGTTGGCAAGAGGTAGAGGCAGTTGATCTTCTGAGGGATCATTTCCAGAGCAGAGGGGAAGGTATCTCCTTTGAGCAGAGGCTCATAAATTCAGATTGGGGGAAGGTATCTCCTTTGAGCAGAGGCTCATAAATTCAGATTGGGGGAAGGTATCTCCTTTGGGCCGAGGCTCATAAACATTGTAATTGGGAAGGTTTCCCAAAGAACTTTGAGATAACTTTTAGAGAAAAGTTTTGTGGACGTAGCCCAACCATTCTGGGTGAACCACGTTAAAATTGGTGTCACTTTGTGGATGATATTGTGCATTGCTTTGATATTGCTTTGGGTATATTGCTTTACTATTTTGAAGTATAAAGGAAAAAGTAAAAAGAGGTCTTATACTGTTCACCCCCCCTCTCAGTATAAGCTTGTGTTCTTCATTTTCATCATTAAAGAAAGCTAAAAAATAGGTATTTCACATCCAAGAGCACCATTTAAGATAGCACAAATGTTCTACCAAAGAAAAAGTGTTTGCAGAAAGATAATTCATAGGAATAGAGTATTGGAGAGTGTTATAAAATTAAAAGGAATACAAGAATCATTGGCCACATAGAGGAGTTGTTCTACACACTCATGGAGAAGAGTTCTACATTGCAAAAGGATCTTGGAGTGCCCAAAATTATAGTCTAACATATTCCAAGCAAGGATAATACAAAGGAGTGCCCAACATCATAAATTAATGCTCCTCCAAGCCAAGATAAGATAAAGGAGTGCCCAACATGGAAGCATAAGGTAAGAGCATCTATAAAAACCATCAAACACCAAGTAGTAAGAACATGAGTGCCACTTGTCATAGGCGTTGAAAGGAGGAGCTAAACAAAAAATTTCAAAGGACAAACACCACATGTCATAAGTGCTAAAATGAGGTGCAAGTATAAACATTTTCAAGAAGGTGAAGAAGATAAGTGCCATTTGGAACTCTCATATTAGACTCCACCAAGTAAATAAGGGTCCTACATACGTAAAAAAATGAGGAGAGCCCAATTTTGTATTGAAGACATTAAAGAGGTGAAAATTTATTGTTTTAATGATACATAGAAACCAGCAAAAGATCATTTTTAAAGAGATATTTCAAGCCCAAAAAAGTGCACATATCAACCAAGTTGAAGTGTGAAGAGTAGAGCACTTATCCATACAACATTCATTTGAAGAGAGAAAAGGAAAACATTCCTTTTACAAGGAGGAAAATGTTGACAAGCAAGTGAAGAACACAAGCTTAGACTGAGAGGGGGTGAACAGTATAAGATCAACTTTTACTTTTATTTCTCAAACAATATTATCCAATATATTAATGGCAATATCAATAGTAGTAATAAAATAAATACACAAATCATCACACACAATAGAGACACCAATTTAATGTGGTTCATCCAATGTGGGCTACTCCACGGAGAAAATATTTCACAAAATTTTTTTCAACAGATCTCTTGGGAATCCTTCCCTATTACAATATTTATGGACCTCTATCCAAAGAAGATACCAATCTCCTAATCAATTTTTTGGATACCAATCCATAGGAAAATGCTTTCCCATTTGCTAGTTTGTGGATCTCTATCCATAGGAGAACTCCTTCTCCTCTACTTTGGCTAGTGCTCTTCTAGAAGACTATTGCATCCACTGCACTGGCTTGTGGATCTCTCTCCATTGAAGACCTCTATCCTCACTCAAAAGACCTATGTCCTCACTACCCTGGCTAATGGATATCTATCCACTAGAGACTACTATCCTTTGCTCTGTCACCTCCAAAGCTTGTTCTTAGCTCTACTCAATATCTATCTCAAATATGTACTAAAAACTATCCTCGATCTAGCATAAATCTACTCACAAGTATGTCTCTAGTCTAACACAAATATATCCTCAAATTTGTACCAAACTCTATCCTCAAATATATCCTCAGGCCTTAACACAAATCTTGATCTAATCACAAATAAACTCTGCTTAGATTTTTCCCAAGCCTGAACTCAAAGCTTGAACAAATCAATCAATATGTAGACACCCAAAAGTCACACATTGCTATTTCTATGTATCCATAGGTGATTCCAGATATCCCTAGGCTATTGTAGGCTATTGTAGGCTATTGTAGACTATCTTAGTCATACGTAGTCATGCATAGTAATACGTAGATTGCCATAGTTCGCCATAGCAGTGTGTAGATTCCCATATATAACTTTTAGGTCCAAAACCCTAATAAGCCTTCAAAACCACATCCCGAGCATTGGGATATCTCTCAATAGTCTATTTGTACTCAATTGAGGCCCCCATGGGCTATTAATTGGCAAAAACAATTAACAAGTCAATTCCAAAAATCTAATTTAATGTTGACTTCACTTAAGTCACCTTTTTAGGGAAAATTTGATTAATTAACCTCTAATCCTTAATTAATGCTAATTGCACCCTCCCACATGTGTGAAATTAGGGTTTTTTAGGATGTTTCTTTTAATCATGTCCTAAATTGACTTAAGACCTCCTAATAAGGATTAGCCCTAATCCATCCTCACACATGTGTGAGGATGAGATATTTCTCATAAGGAATGTGATGTTGCCACATTGCATTTCCTAACCTAACCCTAGTCAGAATCAAACCTAGGTTTAGTCTATCTAACTCCCCCCTAAACCTTGCCATTACCTATAAATAGTGGGTCCTAAACCCCTAATTAGATCTCTCCCTCCAAAAGTTAACAAAGCAAAGAAACTCTGTAGAAATGGAAAGCAAACATTGAACAGTTTGTTCTCGGTGCACACAATCGGATTTCAACAGCAAACAGAGGCACACCAGCTACCTAGGAATTGATCCATCAAAGGAAATTTGTAAAAGGGACCTCACAGCTCAAATAACCCCTTACCCCATGAATCCAGCCCCCTTAGGTGGCAAAGTGGGTCTATAGTGTCCAGATCGACCCAGATCTGGCAGGTAAGCTCCATTTTAGTGTTTTCTGTCCATTCTTACAATTTATTTTAGTTTTCCATACATATTATCAGTAATTTTGTCTTCATAAATGAAAGTCCTGACTAAGGCAAGCCCCTCTATGCACTAACACCCTTTTTCAGGTTATCTAGTAGATCTAAAGAGGAAGAATAACATTAAACAAGCAAACCATGTGGTGGCCCACATACAAAGAAGCCCACCTTCATTGAGGGATGACTAAAGAAGGCATCGGATTGGTTGTAACCTTGTTAGAAATATAAATGGATAAAGGGCAACATGTCCCTCTTGTAACACATTTTTTTTAATATCAATGAAATACATTTTCTCCGTTTAATGCATATTTTATCTTGTGTTGAATTATCAAATATCATTTTTCGCCCGTTTCATTCTGGCACGCCTGGTGGGACCTCCCACAATGGATAGTGCTAGATTGATTATTTTATAAATCTAACATTGTCCTCTATTTTTTTGTCTTGTAGGTACCAAATCTGTCTACCACAGAGACCTCCAAAACCCTAGGAACCACCCTAGGTCATCAGAGCCCTGATTTGAAGCCTCTATAGCTGATTCACCCCCACCCCATGAACTTGCTACCAATTCACCCCTCGGGTGGCAAAGTGCATTTTAGAGCCCCAAAATCTAAATATCTTGCTATCTCAGACCTCCCTGCAACCTACAAAGGCCCTTTGGACTATCAGATATCATATTTGAGCCTTCAAAACCGAATTCACCCCCGGGTGGCGATTTGAGCATAGAAGCCTCAAAACCCCCAAAATCAACTGGGGTGACCTCTTCAAGGGCCAAAAAAACCCCCCTTAGCATCAGAATGTAGGTATTTTCACTTTTTCTACCTCTATTGCAAGTTTTGGAAGCAAAAAAATTCATTACCTAGTTAAATAACCATTTCTAGGTGTAGTTTTGTTTTCATTACAAGTTTGTAAGATCATTAGGGTTTTCTAAAATTTTAGAACCTGCAACTTTCCAAAAAAATTTCCTAAATTTATTTTTCAAATAAATTTGCATTCATATTTTATTTTTGTATGTAGCACAAGCCTACGTTGTTTCCTCCTTCATTGATAGCTTTCATTGCTAAAAAGAACTTTGCATTCTAAAGTTAAATTAGGGTTTCCTAATCCCCTTTATTCCACACATTTGGATTGCATGTTTCCACGCTTTACAAAGTATATTAGTTTGATTTGAAAAGTCATTTAGGGCTAAACTATTTCTTTAAAAATAACTCTTTATCTAATCATTTGCTTTTGAAAAGGCATTAGGATTAGTTTTCTTTTGAAAAGGTAATTAGTTAGTTTCTTACCTTGCATACACCGTTAGCAAAACACAAACCCACACACACTCACATGGTATTTAAACAAGTGGTGAGATTGGACTTCATCCCCAATCCATCGCTCGAGACTAGTGTGGATCGAGTTTCACTCTCCACTAGATCACCCCCCTAGACACCTAGCAGCCCCACAGGAGCGGTTTTCTGGATTTCATCATCGAAAAATCCCCCACTTTTGTGATTGGGCCCTGGATTTCATCACCAGTGGTTACCTACAAAGTGGGATAGGATTAGACACCTTCGTCCACAAGGCTAACATAATTTGTGGACACGGTAACTATCATTCTTGACTAAGCCCACCCGAGGGTGAAGTGAAAGCATGGGGTTGTTGACCATGCCTAGCATGTCATAGATAGTACCACCTCTTTTCATGAGAGGATATAGTGAACTCACTTCAGCATAGTGGGTTCTCCCCCTTTAGGATATCATTTTACCATACCTTCCATACAGGTCACCATTTGCACGTTGCGATACCATTCTATTATGTGCATCTTTGGGTGTTGTAGGAGGTTTGATATTGATGACATTCCCGATTTTCTAGAGTATCCACTCCATTACCCTTGATTCTACATAGGGAGTACCAACATTACAACACACAAAACAAAGAAAAACACATTTATTTTTAGCATTTAGAATTGATTTCGGTCTACCATTGTTTGCATGATCATGGACCGGTCTCAACACATTACACTATATTTTGTTTTACCACATACAACATGTCACTTGCTTCACATTTACATTAGACATAGTCCAGTCTATATTACATAGGGTTTATTTCTAAAACTCTGGTACACATGTCGCAATGCCTATGGTCACTCGTAGTAGAGTGCACGAGCAAGCGCGCTTCATAGAGGAGATGCCTGTCACTTCCTCTAGTCAGTCCACTCTTACTCCTTCGAAATTGAAGGGGAAGATCATAGATACATCTGATTTACACATGGAATTCGATGTACATTTCACACACATGATGCCTCTAGATGAGACATCAACCTTGAGTGAAGTCCTCGCTACTTCACTCATAGAGGATTACCCACTCCTTTTAGCCCCATCCTCACCTAATCCACCGACCATGTTCTGTGACCATGTGATCTATACAGAGCCAGGACAACCTCCTTTATTCTTCACCTTAGACAAGGAGGTCATACCTACCTCTCCCACATTTGCACATCCTTTCTTCCAAAATCTATCTCAATCCCTTTTTGATAGTGACTCACCACTCCTAAACCATACCCATCCAAAGGTCACATCATTCACCCCTACCATAGGAATGGTGTCCGATCCATCATCCTCTACTGTAGGAAACCAGAAGCCATCCTTCCAAACTACACAACAACTTCCTCCCCAATAGGAACCGTAAGCATCTCCTCAAACCTCACACCCGTACTCTTCACAAGAGTCTCAGCCATCACCTTCCCAAGAGCCATTTTTCACCATATCTGAAGGCATCTACCAACCGCCTCTTCAGGAGCAAGATGTGCAAACCCAAGAGGGAGTGTACACATACACTTTCCCCTCAACCCAAGCTCCTACCTTGGTAGCTTATCCCACATTTTTGATAGCTTTCCCACCAATATCCTAGGTATCCAGACTGTATGATACCCAACCTTCAGAGCCACCTTTATCTATGGTGACCTTTAGGATACCGCCACCTCCTCCTTTTTAGGCTCCTACTACCAATATCCATCCTACCTATGGACCGAGACCGACAGCTTACCCACCCACTCAACCAGGCTATTCTACATATTTTAGCTTCCCTACTACCTACCCTCTAGGATAGAGATAGATCCCATCCTTTGATACCTCATCTCATCCACCCCTAGTACCGATAGCTCCGACACCTACACCATTACTAGTTGCACCCAGTTTCTTTATGCCTCCCCCATCTTGGTCATCACCACCTATGGCCCAACCATTATAGCAAGCTTCCACCCAACAAGCACCTATGCCACAACCGCATGTTACCCAATCACAGTACTATTATCCTCAATAGACACCTACCCTACAACCTAATGTGCTCGTAGATACGACAACACATGTCACTCAGTACCCACCTTACCAAGATCAAGCACAACCATACTCTTCACAATACTGGGAAGAGCAAAAATATCAGTATCCACCACATCCATAGGGGCAGCCTACCATAGCTCAGTCCCCCACTTCTACGACACCCGAACTTCAACTCTTATGAGATGAAGTCAAAATGTTGAACCTGCGCACCTCTAGCTATGGGCCACAAAAGCCCTATTATGATGAACTATGCAATGAGCTAGTCCACCCATTATTTACCATTCCTCCCTACCCCTATCGCTTTGAAATACCAAAATTCGACAAGTATAGAGGTAAGGAAGACCCTAGAGAGCATGTGAGCAATTATCGCTCGTCCTGCTACCAACTTCATAGTAGTAACCCCCTCATGTTATGTACCTTCTCCCTATCCCTCATCGGGCCAGCACTGTATTGGTACAACATGCTCCCACGCCATAGCCTGTATACCTTTGAGCAGCTGGCCAACTCCTTCCTAGAGCACTTTTCCATCAACATCAAGAAAAAGACCACATTTTCTGATGTGTACGCCTTACGACAAGTAGACGATGAGCCCATTACTGAGTTTGTTGCCATATGGAGAGCGATTATCCATGACCTCACCCATAGCCTCCCCACTACGGAGCTCGTGACACTCTTTTCCAAGAGTTGCCACAAACACATTTCCACATCCCTCCAGCTTCACCAAAGTCGTACCTTTGAAGATGCCATTTCACAAGCGAAAGTGATTGAAGACATTAAGGTTCAATCTAGAAAGATTAAGTTGAGAGCCAAATCCAACTATAACTCCAACTTCCACTTCAATAGACCCACACCAAATCAACCTTACCCTCGGCCACCACAAGCCAACCAGGTCACAGCTGCTACTCTAGCACTAGCACCAACTCCTCCACCCTATACACCACAGCCACAAGCATTCCAAGCCAATGCTCCTGCTCCACCTCGACCGCAACAATACCAAGGCATGCACCCACAAGTTCCACCATGCAACTTCACACCCTTATCCAAACCATTACCAGCCTTATTTCATAGGTTGTACGAGGGCAACCACCTTGTTCTACCTGAGATCCACCCATTGGATCCAAATTCACCCAAGCCTCATGACTATAACGAGTAGCTCTTTTGTCCTTTCCATAGGCAGCGTGGCCATAATATTGATTCATGTCGCTCCTTCCGTGGGCAAGTTCAAGACCTAATCGATAGGGGCACCATTCAGGTAGCAAATCCTCTAGCCCCACAGAATCAAAACTTAGGGATCTTTCAAAACCCTCTACCAGACCATAAAGGACCCAATCCCCCTAGACCTATAAACAATCCCCCAGCTCCACCTCACCAAGTGAACAGTGTACAGCATGATCCACCATCAAGCCGATGTAGTAGGTATGATCAACCTTACTACGAGGAACCAATGGTACCCGCCACGCCAGACAACACCCATCATTTCTCCCCCTGTCTAGTTCACATCACCACAAACATCTCAAATGTCTAATACCATACCTCCACCACCTCAAAATGTGATTACCATCCATGGTAGCCTAACCCACCAGTTACGTAACACCCCTGCATGGCTATCCATATTCGACCTCCTACAACAGTCTCAACCCCATCGCGAGGCGTTGAATGACATCCTATGTTCCATTGACCTAGAGACACATGACACAAATGCCTTTGTCAACTTTGTAGGAAATATCTTGTGCTGCCTCCAACCTTCAATCAATTTCCATGACCATGAGATAACGAAACTCGTAGGAGAAGGAGCAGATCCCCCTCTCCACATACAAGCCATGATCAATGATATCACCTACAAGTGGGTACTCATTGATACGGGCTCATCCATTAGTATCATATCCACAACAGCTCTACATCACCTGCACATCCCTCAAGCCCATTTTGCCATGCCTTCCCTTGACCTACGTGCTTTCGATGGCTCCATGAGACCTACCATAGGATCCATAGTCTTACCAATCCACGTAGGCATCCGTACCATCTCCATCCTCTTTCACATCATCCAAGGAGAAATGCAATACAATATTCTCCTAGGTCGCCCATGGATTAGAGACATGTAGTGTGTCCCATCCACATTACACCATTGCCTTAAGTACATCCACAATGGACTGGTTCACTATGTCCCAACCGATGGAGACCCATTTAAGTTTTGCAATGTGGTAGACCTTCCACCTGCACCATCATTCTCATCATCCCAATTATTCCTCGTGTCTTCACATCAATCGGTAGGAGCATCGATATCCTCCCCAACTTCCACCTCAATATCCCAGTGTTCATCAAGAGCGCAAGCCTCGATGTCTGCACCATTAGCACCATCTTCGATGGGACCCAAAACCTCTACCATGCCTTTCTCATCACCATCCTTATGGCCTCCACAATCATCCCAACCTCTACCATTCCAATTTCCACCCGCGGTGTCGCAACCACCATCACCACCCATTATACAACCTGTTACCTTACCTCCTCCATCCTTGCCTATGGAAGCCCCTATCCTTCCTATGCCACAAAAACCTCCCCTTCCCTTTTGACCTAAGCCTAGGACATTTACATCTCCACGTAGTCCAGTGCCTAAGTAGATACCTTCCCCTTCACAAGATACATAGAACAAACAACCTATTCAAGACACAACAACCAAACACCATGAACAGGAACAACCGACACTCAGTCCAGATGAACAACTTCCACACCCTTCAGCCGCCACCATTAGGGAATCCCAATTTTCACCCTCCTCATCTGATTTTGATATGCCACCCCAGTCACCAGATCGTGCCACACCATGCATATCCATCTTCATGACAAATAGTGGTCCAGGAGACTATAATATACGTGATGCCCATGTATGTGAACCCCCTATCCAATCTACCCGAGATTTTGGCCATCCCTCAGCCTCGGTGTTGACTATTGGAACTATTGTGCAACTAGGATCTCCTAAAAACCATACCAACTTTGTGTATGCAGGAGTCGACTCTTCGATCCCCCCACCAACTTCTCCACCACCACAATCCAGCTTTGATGACACACTTACTCACCTAGCCAACCCTCATTTTTCTTTACACTACCTCAAGCATTTCCATTGGCATGGATTTGGGCTTGGTCGCTATGAACAAGGGTTACGTACACCCATTAACCCTCGTGTTCGATCACCTACCGAAAAAATTGGTCTAGGTTATCACCCAATCACCATCTATACATTAGAATATGAGATCCAAGATTTATCCCTACATCCTCCTCCATGTCCAACACACACCTTGGAATAATATATCGATATGGATATATTAGAAGACACGCCTTCACCCACTTCCACCATCATAGTCCCCTGTGACTTCTTCCAAGAATCTCCTATAGTCGATACCTCTTTATTCTATGATGTTGAGAGATTGGCAGAACACTTTTCTACCTTATCCTTGGCTGCTCCACTAATAGAGCCTGATCCAATCCCACCTAATCCACCACCGATGCACGTATAGTCATGTTCCTACCTATACATAGGCAACTCCAGAGAGCAGCCTCTCATTCGCATTCATCGCTAGTTGTCCTACGACCTCCCTTGAGCCTCTTAGGATGTGCACAAATCATTGAACCTCCCTCACCAGAATCCTCCCCACCTACTTCACCTACAGCATCGATCAACATGGTCGAAGTAGACTTACGCTCTCCCCTCCGCTATAGCCACCAACAAATTTGAGATGATACCCCAAACCCAAAATTTATCGATCTCGCACATATCTCACACATACCAGTACCTGGAGACTTCCTTCTTTCTCCTCATGTCTTGCGGGTAGAAAATGCCCCTTCCTCATCCATGTCATCCCAAGCCCCTCAGGTCCATCACATGGGCATTTACATAGATGATGAATATGAGTTCAACGAGGCCATTGATGACTTCAACCTCATTCCTATCCCCAAATAATTGCATGATGGATCTCGCATGCTCATCGAGGACACAATCAACATCGACATCGGTGATGATCCAAAAAATCCACACATCCTCAAATTAGTTGCTAGCCTCTCACCCGAGGAGTGCATCGCCTTCATAAACTTCCTACGCAAGTACATAAAAGTTTTTGCATGGTCATACAAAGACATGTCGGGACTCGACCCTGTTGTGGTGGTTCATAATCTTATACTAGATCCCAATGCCAAATCGGTAAGACAAAATTTGTGACGCATGCATCCAACTATCGCATTGATAGTAAAATCTGAGCTCCAAAAGCTCCTAGACGTCGACTTCATTGTACCCATCGACTATCCCGAGTGGGTATCCAGCATGGTCCCTGTACCTAAGCCATCCGGTGAAGTTCGTGTTTGCACAGATTTTCGTGACCTAAACAAAGCTTGTCCCAAAGACAACTTCCCTCTACCCAATATTGACTCCCTCATTGACTCCATCATAGGTCATGAAATGATTTCCCTCATGGATGGATTTTCAGGATACAATCAAATCAGGATCAACCCAACTGATCAACACAAAACCTCCTTTACAACACCCTGGGGGACCTTTTGCTACAAGGTCATGCCCTTTGGCCTCAAAAATGTTGGGGCAACCTATCAACGAGCCATGACCTACATATTTCATGATTTAATGCACAAAAACATTGAGGATTATGTGGACGATCTTATCGCTAAGTCCAAGAAATGTGTTGACCATCTCAAAGATCTCTGTCAGATTTTTGATCGATTATTAGAACACAACGTGTGCCTCAACCCTAAGAAGTGCATGTTTGGTGTTACATCAGGAAAAATACTAGGGTTCATTGTCTCCCAATGAGGCATTGAGGTAGATCCTAGTAAGGTGAAAGCCATCATTGAGATGCCTCCTCCTACCACACTAAAGCAATTGCGTAGCCTCTAGGGCAAGATTACTTCTATCCATAGATTTATAGCGCAATTATCAAACAAATGCCAACCATTCAATCATCTCCTACAAAAAGGAGTACACTTCAAATGGGATGATAACTATCAAGGAGCATTTGATGCTATCAAAACCTACCTTACGTCACCACTGGTCATGTCACCACCACACCCAAAACTACCACTGACCCTATACATTTCAGCCACAAAACTTGCGCTAGGTACACTCCTAGCTCAAAAGAATGCACTCGACAAAGAGCAGGCTATCTACTACATCAGCCGTACACTAGTTAGTTATGAAATGAGATACAGATACATGGAAAAGCTATGCCTAGAAGTAGTATTCACTACTCAGAAGTTAAGACACTACATGTTAAACCACACAACTTTTGTCATCTCCCGAGATAATCCCCTTCGGTATATGATGAACAAAAGTTATCACAATTCACACACAACCAAATGGATCATGCTCCTAACTAAATTCGACCTAGAATTCATTTCCCAAAAATCCATCAAAGGGTAAGTCATCATCGACCAATTGGCCGAAGCCCCTTTAACTGACAATCAACCCCTCATCATCCAACTCCCTGATGATTCTATATTTCATATAACCGAAGCTGAAGAATATGTCGAACCTGAAGTCAAAGCCAAAATCACCATGTTCTCCAATGGTTCCATATGTCTCCATGCTAGGGGTACAAGCATTGTCTTCTTTACACCTGAAGGAGAGCCACTCCCATTTTCATTCAAACTAGACTTCCCTTGTACCAACAACAACGTAGAATATGAAGCCCTAATCCTAGGACTAAAACAAGCACACTCCATGCACATCAAATGCCTCCACATCATAGGCGATTCACTCCTCATAGTCAATCAAGTGTAGGAACTCTGGCTATGCAACTGCCCAGTCCTCCAGTAGTACAAGAAAATTGTCCAACTCCTATCCCAATTTGAGTGGTACGACCTCGAAGCCGCTCCGTGATCGTCAAACCATTTTGCAGACACTATGGCCTCCTTAGGATCCCTCATTCCACAAAACCTAACATCCGATACAACATTCGTATCCATTCATATGCTTACACAATCTGCTATATCACCCACACCTCCCACAGACGATGGTGGTGTGTATGTGGTAAACACCGAACCTCACGACCCATGGTTCTCACAAATCAAAGAGTATATCAAACTAGGATTCCTACCATGTGATTTACCCCATGCCCAATATCGAACCTTTAAACAAAGAGTGATCCGCTACACCTTGTTGGGGGACATCCTTTACCATCGCAGCTATGATGGCATGCTCTTGCGTTTCCTAGAACCACAAGAATCACAATGGGTTGTACAAGAAACCCATGATGGTACTTGTGGTGTCCATTTCAATGGCATGGTGATCACCAAACGCATCCTTCGTATGGGCTACTACTGGCCCAAAATGGAGCAAGACTACTACGAGTATGTCAAATATTGCATCAAATGCCAACAACATGCCAATCTAACACATTTACCTTCCCAAGCACTTCAACCAATCCAGTCCATGTGGCCCTTTTCCCAATGGGGCCTAGATCTAATTGGACAGATTACACTAGCTTCCTAAAGCAATCACAAGTTCATCATCACTGCCACATAATATTTTACCAAGTGGGTCAAAGCCATCCTAATTGGTCCAAACCATAGGAGCCAAAATAGTAGCATTCATCATAGAGCATATCATATGCCGCTTTGGAATTCCCTCCCAAATCATTTTGGATAATGGGAAATCCTTTAAAAACAAGACTTTCTGAGCCCTGTGTGATATATTTCACATACACCATAGATTTTCTACCCCATATTACCCTCAAGGAAATGGCCAGGTAGAAGCCACGAACAAAACCATCTACTCCATTCTTCATAAAACTATAGCAGAGTCTCACCGAGACTGGCATAATCAAATACCCCTAGCATTGTGGGCATATCGTACGAGCATTTGTACTCCTACTAGGGCAACCCATTTTCACTTGTATATGGGGAAAAAGCTATCATGCCCCTTGAGCTTGAGATACCCTCCTTAAGGATATATATGAAGGATTTCATTGATGATGACACCGCTCGCCAAGCTCGCTTAGATCAATTAACACTTCTCTATGAGCATCGCATTCATGCAATCGAGCACACACGAGTCTATCAAGATCACCTTCGTCATGCCTACAATAGTAAGGTACATCAGCACGAGTTCATAATCGGTGACCTGGTTCTCAAAGAGAACCAACAAATCACAAGTCAACCTCACCAACAACACGATAAATTCACCCCAAACTGGTTAGGGCCATTCATCATCACACACAAATACGGTTTAGGAGCATATCGTCTGGCCAATATTGAAGGCCTTAATAAACTTGAACCCATCAACATCTTGCACCTTCGTGCATTCAATGCATGATGCACAAACACATTCACCATCACGAGTGCCACACATCATTAGCATAAATCACTAAACACATCACCACGTAGATATGTTATTTTGTTTTATTATTTCACTATACATGTACTTTCACCTTTCTACCATTTTTATGCTTTGGGTATTTGTTTTTCCTTTTGTAGGATCTACACCATCAGTAGGAGAGTACTACAATGTCCTCACTCACCACCATGCAGGACCATCCACAGCTACAACAGACACCCATTACATCGGCTGATCTAGCCCGGCCACCAGCTGCCCTTCATACCAGGTGCTCTCCGCATTCATCCCATTCAGGCCATCATACCTCACCTTGACGCCATTCCCATTACCAATGAGGTTCATCCTATTCACCCCACTCTGGAGACAACCAGGTCACCATATCCTCTTTTTATGAAAAAGAGGAATCCACCCAACCCCAAGAACAGGGGTCGCCCTCCCATCAGTCTGATGATCTTAGACATCGCTATTCACCCATAAATCATCCCCATCACCCCATAGGAGCCTATCGCCCTCCTAATAGAGGATACACTCCTCACCCATCTCGCCCTGCATCACTACCCACTCCACTTCCCAATGGTGAGTCCACCTATGCCCAAGCTTTGCAAGCTCGTGCTGCACAAGCCACTCAGGCTACCTCCATGGGCATGCCTTTATCTCATGTGCACCATCATTTAGGGCCATCCCCCATGCCCCCATACTCCAGACAAAACCATCTCCCCTATGAGGCTTACCTTTCCAATCACCCAAGCCTTTTCATTCCTCCCCTTCATCCTCGAGGTCTTCTCCATCCTCTCATGCCTACCAAGCCATGCCACACACATCCCGACCTCCATCACCACCATCACCAACACCATTGCTCCCACACCATGAGATACAACATCTCTTCTCCCATATCGAGGCTCTAGAGCTACAGATGAGCCACTGTCACTACCATGTTCACCATGCACTAGTCTCCCATGACCCATACACCTTTGCCCTCATGCAGATCCACACTTTGATCTCGTGCCCAACCTACACTGGACCCTCGACCTACGTGACCATAGGTAGACCAACCTTCGTCACCTCCAATGGAGCCCTACATTTACCCCATGCCAGTCCCATTCACACCATTGTCCAAAATATTCTACCATCTCGTACATTAGGGCATCATTGACTTACCCGAGATTCGACCCATGGATCCCTTGCGTCCTAAACCACATAACTATCATGAGAACCAATACTACATTTACCATCGCCAACTAGGCCATGACATTGAAGAGTGCAAAACATTCAAAAACCTGGTGAACAACATGCTACATGGAAATCAGACCCCATCACCGAACATCTCATCCCACTAAGCTGACTTGTCAGTCCTCCACATCGCACCACTCCCAGGACTTTGCCACCTCGTAGCACCCTGATAGTACCCACCCGCTACATTCATAACATTTCCAACTATAGCTCCAACCGCAATCCTAGCTGCATCAGCACTTCACCATCCCACTCTCGACCTGACCCATGCCACTTCACCCGACAGTAGTCCTAGTAGTGCTTCCTTCTTCTTTCCTGCTTCTTCTACTTCTTACAGTAGCTGACTCACTTCTTCTCTTCTTTCTCTTGGATTTAGGTAATCCCCTTTTCTTGTTGGTTACCAAAGTCTATTTCTTCTCACTTCTTCCATCTATACATTCTATGCTTACATCCTTCCTCGCTTGATGACTATTACACATATTTTTGTAGCTCACAACTTATACACCCATTACACACACACCCCACATGTTGGGGCAACCATGATCATAGCATCATGCTTTTTTGTCATCTTAACACACTCTACTCATCTGTAGATAAATTTACCACAAACTCCTTCATCTTCATGTCACAAACTTCTTCTTGTAGATATTGCATTCCTCCACTTGCATCGTTTACATTTACATCCATTGCACATATTCATATGCTTTACATTTAGACTTTTAATTCATGTTTGTACATTCTTTCTCAAAATGTGCCTTAGTAGGAGTAACAAACACACTTGTTAGCATCACCACCTGGATGTCCATTCCTCATTTTTAGGGTCAAGGTATACATAGGTGTCGTGTTCGACTTTGACTACTCTTTAGTTCAGTCAATCCAGTGTCACCCATAGCTACCAAGGCTTGTACATTCTTCTTATGGATCTTTAGGTTGGTTCAACTTCTCTCACGGACCATACACAAATAGGTCATACATTAAACAATTTTGAGTCTAGGGAAGAAAACATCTAGAGTAGATATCGCCATCTAGCGAATGGTATCCCCTGCTCATCCTATCGCTTGCATGGTCAACATACGACCTGGGGATAAACAAAGGGATCAAGCATAAGCAAAAATAAAAATATTGGGTAGAAAACAAACGTCATCGCCCATACAAAAAGAGCACCACGAGAAAATACAAAAAGAGCACCACCAAAAGAAAAAAAAAAGAGAGAAAAGAGCACCACAATCATTAGGTCAACACTAGAAGAGGGGCAGAAAACAAAAGGAAACGCCTCTTGATATCACCCATGTTATGCTTATCGCCTTTGGTCCTTAGGTTCAACATAACACCATGGGATGATTTCCATCGCTAGCAATAGGCTCCAAGAGCCTGCCTACCAGTGGAATAGTCTTACAAGTGGTAACATATCTATAACATTAGCATCTCACTTTTATATAGATCACTGTTGTGGACGGATGAGCTAGCTAGTCCGGTAGCATCTATAATGGGTTAATCCTACCTCCCTAAAAATGGATAAATGAACCTTACACATGCACACACATAGGTCCATGATAGATTTTGAACCAGCCCGATTAATTATAAGTTGCCACAATACTTGTATAGCTAAGGGTCTAAGATTTGATTGTCACAACTATGTTGGTCAAAGCCATTACACATGCCTTACATTATCCAAATTCCCTGAAATCATGGGATGGATAGCATCCATATAGGTAAATGTCATGATACAAGTGCTTCCTTGGCACATTTCAGTACGTCCATACATGCATCCATGCATCTATGTCATATATATTTAGTACACATTACATCTATGCATTCATCCTACATACATTTAAATAGTAAATCACATCATTGCATTCATACTACATGCATTCACTACAAAATCACATTTGATATGACATCATACCGCATTCAAAATACAATCATCATACTATTCTACAAATTTATTCATACCACAAAATGATAATATATCTAAACCATGTCACACATGTATATCTATTTATCATATATACCTACAAACTATGTTACGCTATCTATGCAAACATAACAAGAACACATTTCAAACCATCAAAATGACACATGTATATAGAACAGCCGAAATCAAAAAATATATATATATATATCGTCAATACAAAATGCCCAAAGGCTACAATCTGGGACCATGCCCATCATCATCTAGCATCAAAAATGCCAGTAGGCTACAATACATAGAAATCCTAACTACCACCACGAGTCTCCCCATGGCCCTCATGGCTCACTCACCTCTCCGCAGCCCTACTTGACTCTGCCCTAAACTCCGAAATTGGATCCACAGTAGGCTGATCCTGCACCTCAGCCCTAGCACCAACCTATCCCACTGTAGCAGCACTACATTGGCTCTGATGTGAGGAGGTCCTCACCTGCGATCAAGTCTTTGACTGTGACACCACTCGATCATAGTCATGGAGAGGAATCCCATGCACCGACAGAGTAGTCTCACATAGTATCTTCCTGGCAGTCTCCACATCCAACTGACTAGACAATCCCATAATAGTCTGAGTCTGCCTCACCATCGTGGCCAGCATTTGATCCATCTCAGCCACTACCTTGGAATATCTAATCTAAGCATCCTCTCCCTATCTATGAATCTCAGCCTCCAACTACCAAACCCTATCCTATAGATCCTGTACCTCCTCCTTAGCATCCTGCCTCTCCATGATATCAATAGGAATCTATTGGGCCACACCAACAAAAACACCAACATCAATGGTATCATCCATACCACCTATATGAGAAGCCTCACCCCTCTCCTCCTGTAATCCAATGGCCTACTCCATCTTCACATCAGCACCCACCACCGCCTCCTCCAATCTCACTTCTTGGGTGCTTGCTACCTCACCCAAGCATCGTCACAACCATCACAAAGGAACCTCCTCCTCATCACCCACTACATCCTTCGCCCTAGCTTGAGCCTCCCTACTGGCTCCCCTCTCTAGTGGAGGTGCCCCAACATCAGTTGCCACCCATCGATCAACTACACCTCTCCCAGGCTCCCAACTCTGCCATGCCCACCAGGCATCAAACTTTGGAGTCATCCCAACATCCCCTACATCCGGGATATCCATAGGAGGATCCCTCTCCCCAACCCAAGGCAAGACCACAGGATGCTCCCCTTTGTCCCCTCATTGCCTATAATAAGTCATAGGAGCCCCTGGAACATCCTGTCGTAAACCAAACTATCACCTCACTCTATCAAACTAAAAATACTTGATCTATCGAGTATATCTCCCTACAATCCATCTACCCTATTGGATGGCCCATAGTTGCTCATCATCCTCACCCCAACTCACCCCACCCAACCAAGGCCTCCATCTAATATCACCAAGAGTCAGGCCTCCAAACTTATCCCTCCACAACAATGGGTCACCCTCATGCGACCTCTTGATACCCTGCTCAACCATTGTACTCCATCTCAAAGCATAGGGTAAATACTCTTTGCCCTCCACATGTACAGGGTGAGGTAATAAATATGGCCTCTCGATCACTATATGCTCCCATGCCCATACCTGCAACAAGGGGATCACGCTCAATCTTGTCCTCCTACCCCGAACAACATCGTACAACTCTCGATAGACTTGGGCCAATAGTGCATGTACCCATGCAAATACAACCCTCTGCTCCACCATGTCACTCACTACATCCAACATATTCCAGGTGAATAATACCCCAGAACTGTCAGGTAGAGCATACGTAGAGATCATCATCATAGCCACACACTATCTGATATCTTATCCTATACCCACAGCCACTCATAATATATCTTAGAGACATCCACATCCCTCCAATATGCCCCAAAGAATCTCTCCAACACAACATGCTTACTCTCATCTGCGACTGCCCTCATAGGAAAACCCTCAATCGACAGTCTATAAATGATACACATCTTCTAATGTCATGGTCATTTCCCTAGTAGGAAAATGAAAGGTGTTCCTATCTGCATCCCACCGCTCACACAACACGTATGCTTTGTTAGTATGGATGCTCTTACATTCCTACACACCTCAGAAATGTATGTCATCCAACCAAGATAACTCCTCTTCCATCTTCATTAGCTCTTCAAAGCCATCCTTAAATTTCCTCACCTGATGACGGGGCTCAAGCACCTTCACCTGTCCATCCACAATAAAACACAATAAAACATACATCAATAACCCATAATAATGCAATCAAAAACTACATCAATCCAAATTTCAAATTAAACCTATTTAATTTGACACGCACTTCGAGGCAAAACAATGCACAAAACACACAACAAAACACATCAACATAACAATCACACATTTGGATACCCATTTTGTCATTTTATGGGAAAAGTGCAAAAATGCAAAAAACAATATATATTTGGACTCCCAACAACTCTCAAATTTAACATCCTACCTATTAATTGGCACGAAATTCAAACATGAGCATCAAACAACGACATACAAAAACAAATATTATTTTTGAATACCCATTTGCCCACTTAGCGGTAAAACTGTCAACAAAATTCAAAAACAACGTACAAATCAACACAGAGTTCAAAGTCAACTTTATCGTAAATACACCAAAACCGAACACACATCGGAAGACATAATTCAAAAATAAAAATCACATTTTTGGATACCCATTTGCCCACTTAGTGGTGAAAGTTCAAACAGATGTTGAATACAGTCTAAATCGGGCTCCCTAAAACTCATTTTTAGTTTAAGATCATCTACACCTTGGCACGCAAATCAAAGGTAGGACAAATGAAATCATTTACCAAAACAAACAACATTTTTGGACACCCATTTTGCCCTTCTACGATGAAAGTTTCATCGATTTCCAAAAATATTACCTCTAACATGACAAATCTAACATTCTAGGTTTGATAAATTACACCTCAAAGCGACATATTCCAAAATCATACCAAACGAAAACAAAAAAATAAAACAGTCGCATAATGGGATACCCATTTCCCACTTTAGCGGAAAAAATACAATAACATGTCAATGTCAATACACCGTTATTTCAAAAACTGACGGTCAAACCTCACATCTACTCTACCCTTCATTGGTCAAATTGGTGATAAAACAAGTCCAATTCAAAAACCGATCATGTTTTTGGGTACCCATTTGGCTTGTTTACCACTACGTGTTCAAATTTTAATTAAAAATTACTAAAATTTTTAAAACGGGATGAAAACCTCCCCCCTCATTCACATTTCTCGGAAAAAATAAAACAAAGATAAAATAAGGACAAAGGACACTTATCGGTGGATCCCCGCACCTGCTACCAACCGCTTTGCATCCCCTCATCATCGTCGCCTTTGAATTCGTCAACTGCCTTCTCCTCGCATCATCAAATTCTCCCACGAGTCACTTTCCCATGCTTCATGCCATCAAAATGAACCCATCACAAGCAAATTAGGGCTTAAATAGACCTTATTCATATATTCGCCCCTCGAGGGGTGAACCTAGATCCAATTTTCCCCCTCAGGTGGTGATTTAGGTCAAAATCACCCCTCGAGTGGTGAATTCACTCAAAAAACCCCAAAATCAACCAAGTTACCCCCAAAACCCTAGGAAAGTAGGCAAACTTCTTACAAAACCCTAGGAACCCCACAAAAATTTCCTCTAATTTGTTTTTTTATCATATTCATCATGCATTGGTATCTTATCAATCGTTGCATCATCAAATTCACCACACTTCATTCACCTCATTGTTGATTCCTCGTTTGAGGGGGTATTCATATCCAATGTTAGCTTTGCATGCAACCACAAAATCGAAAATCCAAAAGTGCGATTAGCACATTTGTCTACAAATTTTTTTGCTGAAGATTATCATACGAAATAATCTCAATCACAACCAGACATGGGTTATATCACGAGAGTTATGCGTAACAATGGAAAGGTCACCTTGGCATTCATGGAGCACAATGAATGACACGGGCGACTAATCCAACACAACATTTGAAAGACTTCACTCTGGCATTCATGGAGCACAATGAATGACATGTTTGAATAATTCAAATGTTAACTAACTCAAATGGTTTGACACTTGTCACCATGTTCTCATCAATCAATCAACAAAAAAATTTAGATAGGCTTTTGTCCTATTCATACTTTTGGACCACGCTGATCTAGTCATAAAAGCAAAGCAGTCAAAAGTTGCCATTCTCAAGCAACTGGTATGGCATCGTAAATGTCATACGGACTCAGCAAAATCACATCATTGCATTCATAATCATTCATTTTCATTTTTTAGCATTGTTTTTATTTCTTTCCTCTTCTCCTTCTTTCCTTCTTCTCTTCTCTCCCTTGGACACCCGATTAATTTGTATGGTCATGCTTCGAGCGACTACATACCCTTTGATTGGATTCCATTCCCCTTCTATCCCTTTTTCTTCTGCACAAACCCTTCATATTTTTGTATTAAACTATGTTCTACATAATATAGTACAAAAAGGGGCAAATGTAGACACCCAAAAGTCACACATTGTTATTTCTACGTATCCATAGGTGATTCCAGACATCCCTAGGCTATTGTAGGCTATCGTAGACTATGCGTAGTCATGCGTAGTAATGCGTAGATTGCCATAGTTCGCCATAGCAATGTGTAGACTCCCATATATATCTTTCAGGTCCAAAACCCTAATAAGCCTTCCAAATCACATCTCGTGCATTGGGATATCATCCGACAACCTATTTGCATTCAATTGAGGCCCCCACGGGCTATTAGTTGGCAAAAAAAATTAATAAGTCAATTCCAAAAATCTAATTTAATGTTGACTTCACTTAAGTCACCTTTTTAGGGCAAAATTGATTAAAAGAACCCTTAATCTCGATTAATACTAATTACATCCTCCCACATGTGTGAAATTAGGGTTTGTTAGGATGTTTTCTTTAATCATGTCCTAAATTGACTTAAGACCTCCTAATCAAGATTATCCCTAATCCATCCTCACACATGTGTGAGGATGAGATATTTCTCATAAGGAATGTGATGTTGCCACATTGCATTTCCTAACCTAACCCTAGTCAGAATCAAACCTAGGTTTAGTCTATCTAACTCCCCCTGCACCTTGCCATTGCCTATAAATAGTGGGTCCTAAACCCCTAATTATATCTCTCTCCAAAATTTAACAAAGCACAAAAACTCTACAAAAATGGAAAGCAAACATTGAACAATCTGTTCTCGGTGCACATAGTCAAATTTCAACAGCAAATAGAGGCACACCATTTGCCTAGGAATCGATCCACCGAAGGAAATTTGCATAAGGGACCTCACAGCTCAAATCGCCCCTCACCCCATGAATTTGGCCCTAATTTTCCCCCGGGTGGCGAAGTGGGTCTATAGTGTCCAGATCAACCCATATCTGGCAGGTAAGCTCCATTTTCCTATTTTATGTCCATTCTTATAGTTTATTTCAATTTTCCATACATATTATCAGTCATTTTGTCTTCATAAATATGGGGCCTGACTAAGGCAATCCCCTCTACGCACTAACACCCTTTTGTAAGTTATCTAGTAGATCTGAAGAGGAAGAACAACAACAAACAAGCAAACCATGTGGTGGCCCACATAAAAAGAAGCCCACCTTCATTGAGGGATGACTAAAGAATGCATTAGATTGATTGTAACATTGTTAGAAAAGTAAATGGATAAAGGGCATCATGTTCCTCTTGTAACACATATATTTTAATATCAATGAAATACAGTTTCTCCATTTGATGCATCATTTGCTTATGCATTGAATTATCAAATGTCGTTTTCTACCCATTTCACAATCAACTATGCTCTCAAGTATTCTCAAATACTTACCTCAAATTTGTTCACAAGTCCACTCAAGAACTTGCTCAATCTACTCTCAAGTCTTCTCTAATATTTGCCTTAAATCTACTCAACAAGTCCTCTCAAGAACTTATCCAATCTGCTCATCAAGTCTTCACCAAGACTTATCTCAAAACTTCTCAACAAGTCTTCACAAAGACTTACCTCAAATCTGCTTGTAAGCTTCCTCAAAAGCTCACAAAAATCTATCCACAAGTCCTCTCAAGAACTTGCTCAATTTTTTCTCAAGTCTTCTCTAAGACTTGCCTCAAATCTGCTTGTAAGCTTCCTCAAAAGCTCACATAAATTTATCCTTAAGCTTTCACAAAATCTTACTCAAATTTGTCCTTAAGTCCCCTCTAAGACTTACTCAAATATGCTCACAATATTTCACAAAATATTGCTTAAATCTATCCTTAATTCCCCTCTAGAAATTACTCAAATATGTTCACAAGATTTCACAACAAAGGCTTGCTTAACTTTGTCCTTAATTCCCCTCTAGGACTTACTCAAAACTGTCCACTAGCTTTCACAAAAGATTATTCAAATCAATTACAAAACTTGCATACAACATTCAACTTAATCTCTTACAGAAAACCTCTTCAATACCATAAACAAGTTTCACTTAGAATCTTGTTTAACCATAGAAACATATAGAGAATTATTAGAGACTCAATATGTTTCACACTCACAAAATACTCAATCACTTTCAATTTTTCTTTCAAGTCAATTCAGAAATAAAGTATAATTTGTTTCACAAATATTGAAATATCTCTCCAATACTTTCAACCAAATTCATTCAACCATTCAATCAATGAAACACAACTTGCTTTCAAACCCTAACCAGGTGTTTTAATATACTTCCAGCTTCTCACACTATGGAACTCAAACCTTGAATCAAGATAATTACAATGTCACATAACAATGATACTCATGTTCTTTCACAAACCCTAGTTCAAGATAGTTTTCAATCTCACATAATAATGATACTCATGTTCTTTCACAAACCCTAGTTCAATATAGTTCTCAATCTCACACTCAAATGTGTAGTGACCCTAGGACACATGCACCACTCTTTTTACTCTACTTGCAATGTATTAAAACCCAAATTGAAATGGAAGACAATGAAAAGCATATAACACAGAAATAACAAATATGGATCTATTTATTTGTATTTAAAATCGGTTACATTTCAGTCCCTATTAGGGATACCCATTTCGATACAATAAGGTTACAAATAGGCAAAGAGTGTCCCTTTCACAAAGAGGTGGTGTACTTTCAAAAGCTTCCCAATTCTGCACACGAAAATATATGAGGGCTTACATATGCCTCCTTCTCTAGGCCTATTTCCTAGAGGGATCCCTTTTTCTCTCGTATGTTGTAGATTACGTCTAATGAACCTGTGGCCCTATAAGCAATGAAATAACAACACACGCTTAGATGTCCGAGAATACCTCCTCGGATGAGGTTTTTAGCAATGAATATAACAAATGAAAGCAAGTGTAAATTAAACTAATGCTATGAATGTGAATGAATGAAATGATGCTATGTTAATGATATAGTAAACAAAATAACGAATCCAATGTCTAAAACCCTAAGCTAGGTCCGCGGGCCACTGTCCAAGACAGCGCCCGCTAAAGCGACTCTCGTCCTCTTTTCTCAAAAGCTATGGATCAAAGCTTGTATTCTATGTTGGAATAATAGTTGCTATGCTCTCCAATATTTCAAGGCTTCACCATAAATGGTAGTCTCACAGGGAAGCTCTCCAAGTCTTGAAAGCTCTCCTCAATGACCTGTCTTGATAAATTCGAGATTACTTGGATAAAAGATTGATTGATAAAATCCTCTCTCATTTTGGTGCTCTTAGTCTTACACCATTTTATAGTATGAAACCCTAGGTCTATGTCCAAGCCCTAGGAATGAATTCCTCATGCATAGTGAGAGTTAGCATGAGGAGCTTTTTGTCTTTTCTATGTTTAAAGACTAGTTAACTAAAGTCTAAATGTAAAATCAATTCTTTCATGTGAACTAGTTGTGAAAGGGATTGCAAAGTTACTCCCTCTCACCTTTATTGCATGTAGACCCACTTCCACCCGTGATTAGGCTTGTTTGTTAGTAAAACTACTTTTATGGTTTAGCCACTGCCATCTGTAGTGACTAAGATCTGGTCGTTGTCATCTGCAGCGGCTAAGGTCTGGCTGCTCTAGGCTTGAGAGGCTAATATTTGGTCACTCTAGGCTTGAGTGGCTAGGCTTGGATGGCTTGAAAAGGCCCCAAATTAGTGGTGATAACCACTATTGATGCTTAGAAAGTCCAATATTATGTCATATGATCTTATGGATGTGTCTATGTGAGTAGCTCCCCTAAGCATGAAACATTTTACGTGTCGACAGATGCCCCTTTTTGTGACGTGCTGTGTGGAAAACACAACGCTGAGCAAAAACATAGATTGATTTTTTTGTAGGGTGTATGATGATCAATGGTCTGATCAATGCCGGATGGCCCAATCATGCAAGATGGCATGCATCCTTCGAATCATTGCCTCAACGTTCGGAGGACTTAGCTCAGTGGCTTGGGCATGTTAAATTGCACTCATTCCTCAAACTCAATAGGGTAGCTTTAGCTACTACAATAATTTTGATCGGTAGGAGAGCTACAATTTAATAGGTCATGTCTGCTTACATTTCCGGCAAACAAGGTAAATTTGTGATTTTTGTATGCAATGATTCATAGGACGAACATGATTTTTATTTGATCGAGTGATATTTTTTCATTTGATTATGATTATGTTGAAGTTTTGAACTACTTCCTCACACAATGGATTGGTGAAGAAATGATAATGAATGAAGTGACAAGTCACTTGACCAATATGACTAATCTGGTTTCTTTCTTAGCATTTATTGCATTTAATGGACAATCCCACATCCAAGTGTGATTCCAATTGTTTATGATAATCATCCATCCCTATCCCAGGGAGCAGTCTAGCTATCAATAGCCTTCTTAGGGAGTTAGGAGGAGTGATTCTATTTATGTTTATATTGTACCACTTGGATTAATGTTTTTGGTATCATAGGGGAATTAGGAGGTTCTTATCACATTTGTGGAGCAGTCCGACATACGTAATTATAAAATAAAATGTTTTTGCCCCAAGTGGCCTTATGGTAACCTACTCATCTCATCAAAGTGCATGGAGTGTGAATCGTTGCAATCATCGAGTGGATAGAGTAAGTAACTGGATACAAGGCCTACTTGATATTATGCTTTTATGTGATTTTTTTGTTATTTTGATCATCAAGATGATTTTAATTCATCAAAATGTGTTTATTTAATGTTTTTTGTTATCCCCCATGGAAGAAATATTTTATTTTCATCTGTGGAGTAGGCCGCTATTAGGTCCAGCGGTCTCTGAGTCTTTGCCTATGGTTGTTGTCGCCTTGAGCGGCCACAAAATTCAGACCGTTGATGTCAACAGTAGCCAAGTCATAATTTGAAAATATAAAAATGCACTTTTAGGGCTTTTGACCAATCATTTTCTTTGTTGACAATTCACTTTTTAGAGCTTTGGTGAGACAATGATAGTTGCAATTTCAGAATATACATACATTGAGGATATGGCTACGCAGGATGAGGTATTAGCTACTGGAGGAGTCAGAGCTTCTTGGGTATTCTTTCAAACCCTACTCTCTTTTCCTATTTTGGGTAAAACTGAACCTCACTAAGTAAATGGTAAATGAACCTCACTAAACATGTTGGTAATGAACGAAATTCATAGCTAGGCTTAGTATAGGTTTTTATGTGGTGGGTTGGTCCCCATTTTTATGTTTTCAATTTTTTTTTTGTATTTTACGACCTAGGGTTCACAGGTTTTCCATGTCGTCTTTTGGCTGATGTCACTCAGAGCGATGAAAATTTGGCTATTGTCACTCAGAGTGGCTAGGTCTGAATCCCAACAGTCAAAAATTTGACCGTTGGTGGCTATTGTCTCCAATGGCTAGATTCTGGCTATTGTGGGTGATAGCGGCTAAACCCCTTAGCCAATTTGGCAAATATTTTTTTTTTTTTTTGAAATTTTCTAAGATAGTTTTTATTTTTTTTGAAATTTTGAACTACTCTTTAGCATGTGTTGCATGCCTAGGTGTATTTATCCCCCTCCTTTGCTCAGATTTAGGAGAATGTTATATTTTTCATGTTTTATTGGGATTTATGCCTTAGATGTACTGTATTTATGTTTTATATTTCTTCTGCTTTACTTAGATCCTTACTTCTCGGGCTTGGGACCCAAGGCTCATGAATGACCTTCTACCTCTTCTGGATAACATGGATTGGAGGTGGATTAAGGCTCATGGGCTCCAATATGTTACTAGACTACCTCACATTATATCGAATTAGGCTTACCTTATAGCTTTAGCCCATCGCTGGGACCCTCAGACTAATACCTTCTACCTCCTGACCAACGAGATGACCATTATGCTAGAGGATGTGTACAAGATATTTTGAATCTCTTTTGATGGAGTGGCCATCGTCTCTTCATCCACTAATGATTAGGTGGCTATTTTCACTTGGGTATTCAGAGGGTGCTCTACAGAGGCTCTCAAGGACACCAAGTCTTGTGGAGTGTCCATTATCTGTTGGTACCAAGAGCATGTTTTCATAACGAGGCATGTGGTGTTGTTGATGGTCATCAACAACGTCCTTATCCGAGACTGCTCAGACTTGAGGTTCCCTTGTAACCTCATCGTGATGGTTCAGTAGCTGATGGATAGCGAGGAGCCTATCAGATATGCATGGGGTAGGACTCTATTGGCTTAGTGTTACGACGAGTTGTACCACATCCACCAAAGGGGTCGTGTCAGCATCGCCTACAATTGGCTTTTGCAAATCTAGGGATAGGAGCAAATTTAAGGTAGATCGTTCAAAGGGGCCTCCTATTGAGATCATAGTTGTGGATGGGTGGATGTAGTGCTAGGCCACCAAATGGCTAGATAGAGTGAGGAGTGCAAGAGGTAAACTGTTGTAGGGAATTTGTCTCATTATACTAATAATTTCACTAGAATCTAGGCTGGAGATGTCATATGGCACCCATATCATGAGTGTCCCGCTTGGGATGACTCGACCAGTTTTACTGCTAGGATGCGATGCGAGCGGTGACTCATTGACATCAATATTAGCATCTAGGATCACTTCTTCTACTATTAGGTTCTTCATCAGTGTAGTTTGCAATAGGATGTGCCACTAGTACCATTTTTGTATAGGCACATCAGAGTCGAGAGAGACCTCCCTCCTCGACAGGTTATAGAGTTAGTTGACAAGGAGGATGCCCCAACTATTGATCTTGGAGTGGTTGGGGAATTCATAGATGCATTTGCATGATGGTGGGGTGACATGATGTGGCATGATGAGGGCATTTTGGGTTGAGATTATGATGGCGAAGATGGGGCAGATCCATTGGTGCATAGGGTTCATGCTAGGACTACAGCATGGGGCCAGCAGGCAGAGTAGGTGGTAGTGGAGGAGTAGGAAGATACTGAGGAGGTAGAGGAGGATATGGATATTTAGGAGAGAGAATACCCTCTTAGGTTGTAGCTACATGATATGGAGGCCAAGCTCTAGTTAGCCAAGATATAGGTATAGCAGTATGACGCCATCATAACTCAGCAGGATACCACTATAGCACAAATTTCATACCAGATACAGGCTTTGCAAGACACTATGGGAGGAGCTGCTCGGATTCAGGTTATTATTGCTCCTCCTACTCTCAAGGGTCCTTTGATGATAACTCTCAAGGATGAGATCAAGAATCTATAGGGTTTGCTAGATGAGAGTGATGTCCAAATTGTTGAGGATGCAGTCCATATTGTCGCTCTCTCTAGGAAGATCAAGAGGCTAGGAGCCATCCATATGGAAAGAGGAGCCACAGGTGGGTCATAGGAGCTCTACAATAGGGTAGTCTTCCATCCAACCTGGTCATGGGGCCCAAACTTGTATTGAGATACCAGCAGGGTCCAGCTCGTACCATTCTCCCAGAGATTTGGCCATAGGAAGCGGTGTTGCAGGGGGCACAAGCCCAGTATTTGATTTATGGTGCTTGTGGTTTTGTTTTTGAGGTTGGTTGACCTATATTACTATAGCCCATAGGAATTTTGTATATCCATGGACTTGACACACATGCTTTTATGATATCTTTGCATTATGTGTATCGTTTATTGCTCATGTTTTTGTTGTTATTTTGTTTTATGATGTGATGTGATGATGGAATTATGATGACTTGATGTATATGTTAGATGATATATGATATTGTAGATGCTTAGATGGATGTGTAGATGCTTATATGATTTTATGATATGATGTGATGTATTTTGAGTTGATAAATGATGAATTTATGATTGTATGCAAATGGATATTGCCTATATGTTTTATGATGTGCTTTATGATGTAATTATGGGTGATTTGGTTTTTGTGTTTATGGATGCGATGTTATTGTTAAATTCATGTTTAATTTTTTTTAATTGTATGCATCTAACTTATGTGATGGGATGGTATGAATGAACCTGTATGCTCTAATCGCTTAAAACATAAGGAATGCATATGACATTGACAATCTTAATGGGTGATACCATAGAAAGTAAAAAATTAATCATGAATTTAAATAATCACTTTTTTTTTAAAGTGAAAAACCCCTTGCAAGGTCACCTTGGTCTGAGAGACCATGAACAGGGGGTTCTACACCATCAAATTCATGCGGGGGTCGCACCCGACCCTGCCCACACCAACATTATCAATTGGATTTTGGATACCCAATTCAGATTTTTGGTAGGGTGGAGATTTGAACCTGGGACCTCCCTTGGAGGATTTCCCTCTCCTCTCCAACTCACCTACAACACCTAAGTAATAAAAACTAATTTATAGTGGAAAACACCCCTTTCGGGGTGCCACTTTCAACAGGTTGGGCATAGGAGGAATGGAGCCTTGTCGACCTCTACCAGCACATAGGACATTCCTAACTATACCATATATCTGCAGGATGGAGACAAGGGGAATGGAACTTGGGTCGGCCTCTACCAGCACCCAGGGCATTTACCACTGCACCACAACAAGTAGATAATAATCACTCTTATCATAATAATTGATTAAGTATTCATATATGATATGTAATGGTGTGAGATGTATTTTCTTGATAAGTTTCTATAAATTAAAATATATAAGGTATTCAGTGGCCGTCTATATACTATTTCTAATATATATGCGGTATCTGTCCTACTATGTTGATACCCCCTAATTTATAGAATCTTATAAATAAAGTGATGGAGTAAATGATGATATGATTTGTTGCTATGTAATAATTTTAGGGCTTTCCAGATATTCAAACACTCTAGTTACCCTATCAATTACTATGTATAGATCATTTAAGGCTTTTGAAAATTAGGCTTTCATCATGGTCCTAGATACTCATTCTCCCTGTGTGTGCAAATGAATATATTTAGATAGAACCCATGCATTTCCTCTTATTTCATGCAGGATTATTTCAGACCATTTCCAATATCGGGGATCTTCAAGTGTTCATATTATTCTTATGTTGGATTCAATTGGACTATACCACTAGGCAGTTTTGGATTACCTAAAGCTAGCTCATCCACATTCAAACTTTGGTATATAAAAATGGATATATTTTGTGATAGACATATCATCGTGCATAATTATTTCTTCTTCCAATCCTGTATAGTGCCAAGAATTCCAGGGATTCAAGCTTCAATTCCTTATTTTCTTCATTATGACTTGGGATACTTGCTCGTATTTAGTGATAAAAATCACTGTTTATTTTTTATTGATTTTTTTTTTTTTTTTGAGCAAGGGATTCCTGTAGTGATGATAATCACTTTTTATTTTGATTTTGTCCTTTTGATATTTTGAGCTATGAATATGGGTGTTGATGTGTGACTTTTGAATATTTTGAACTTTAAACCTAGGATTTTTGCTTGTTGACTTAAGCAAGGGATTTCTGGGTAGGGTGGAGCTTGTCCTTTTCTCAATTCTCACCATTTTTGAACTGGTTGCACAGGGGAATAAGTAAGGATGTCCCTTTTCACTTTATGTAACCTAACCACTTTATGGATTTCATCTTCCCATGTACCAACTAGAATTTAGTGTTTGTGATTAGTGGTGGGATCCTGAGATATGCTAGGCTTTGTCACCACTAGACCTTATTCTCTACTAACCAAGATGGTTTTCCACAAAATTTGATAAGATCACTAGGTGTGGTTGAATAATAGAAAAACCTTAGTATATTATGTATAGCAAAAACACAATTACACACATGTGTTGATGGAGGTATGGATTTGAATGATTTGTGAGACAAACTGTGGCATCACTTTTAAGGCTCTCATGACATATGCGAATGTAATTATTTGAAAATGCAATGCAATTATGTGGATGCAATATTTGAGATGCAATTATTTTTGTATTTTTGATTTTTATGTTGTTTTTGTATTTTTGCTTAATTTGACCAAAGGGCTTATTGTGCCTTTGGGGCTTTTTGATTTTTTACCAATTAGCATGAAGTACCCTTGGATGTTTTTGATTGGAGTTGACCAAGCGGTTTGAATACCCTTGGAGCATTTTGATTTGATTTTGACCAAGTGGTTTGAATACCCTTGGAGCTTTTGGATTTGATTTTGACCAAGTGACTTGGATACCCTTGGAGCCTTTGATTGTATTTTGAATTTTTATGTTTTTATGATTTGTTTGTATTTTTGACATATTTGAATGTTTTTGTATTTTTATATGTAGAATGCCTTCAAGTGAATTATATTGAGAGGTTCAAGCTCTTCAAAACCATCTAATGATATAAGGTGATATGCTCCAGGCCCAAATCTTTGTGAAATCATGTACGTGTCTATCTAATTTATCATGAACTTATCTTGCAGGTGCGATAACAGATTCGAATTCTATTGGTTTTCTTTGAGCACTAGATCTCCAACCTTGAATTATCTTAAGTGGACTTTACTATTGTAAGCTCGTGCAAGGTGATCTTGGTAAACATGAAGATTCTCTCAAGAATTGACTCATCGTTCATCAAGAACCATCAACTGATCAAAGCAGCCTTGTCGCGCAGCATTATCATCTATGAAGTCCTTAAATGCTATGCGTAGATTTGGAATATTCAACTCTAGTGGCATGATGGCCTCAGTACCATATACTAGTGAAAATGGTGTTGCCATAGTGGGCGTCTGTATACTAGTCCTATATACCCATAGTGCAAGAGGCAACTGTATGTGCCAATCCTTGTGATTGTCTTACATAATATTCCTCAAGATGGATACTATTGTTTTTTTTAAGCTTCTGCTTTGTCATTTGCTTGTGGATAATAATGCATTGAAAAACTATGCTGAATATGGTATTTTTTTATTAAAGCATGTACATTTTTGTTCTTGAAAGATGGCCCATTATCCGATATTATCTTTGAAGGGACCCCAAAATGACTTACGATATTATGGAGTATAAACTCCATAATCCTCGGTCTAGTTGTTGATGTTAAGGGGATCACTTCAACCCATTTAGTGAAGTATTTAGTGGTCATTATGATGAATGTATGTCGGCCTGAGGATGGGGGTGAGATCTTCCCAATCAAGTCTAGTCCCCACTACGAGAATGGCCATGCTACCTGGATGGGTTGCAAGGCTTGTGATGGTAAGTGTGTTAGATTTGCATGATTCTGGCACTTAATGTATTTCTTGACATACTCGTAATAGACCTTTTACATGGTGGTCCAATAGTAACCCATTCTCAAGATGCATTTAACGATGGCCATGCCATTGAAATGCCCTCCATATGTACCATCGTGAGCTTGCAAAATTACCCAGGATGCTTCCTGGGGATCAATACAATGGAGTAATGCTCCATCATATCCTCATCTATAGAGGATTTCTCCTAGAAATATGTATCTTGTTGCTTTCTATTTGAATTTTCAACTTTTAGTATGCGATAAACCTTGAGGCACTATTCCAAGTTTCAAGAAGTCCCGCAGTTGAGAAAGCCAATCCTGATAAGCCACGACTTCTATAAAAAATATTGCTTGCTTTTCCTGCATTCTCAAGTTGGTGAACATGGATTGAGGAAAAACTCTATGGTGTATGGTTGTGCCACACTCCATAGGTCCTTGGGAGATCAAAGACCCCCAAGGTATCTTTTTCAAGAAATCTCTAGCTGCGAAGGACCAATCTTGATTTGGTTCGATGTGGATCATGTTAACTGATTATTGATTGTCAAAATCTTTATGACGTATTGCTGAGTGTGAAAGCACTTTCACATGAATGATTTTAAAATTATTAGATGGATTCTAAGGGATTAATGATCCAAAATATGCCATGGTGTCTGCAAATCTATTTGATGTATGAGGGATTGCCTCGATGTCATACCATTCCAGTCGGGCTAGGTAGGTGTCAACAAGTTCCTTGTAAGTCTTCAGGAGTGGGCACCTACATTGAAATAGTCCTTTGACTTGGTTTACTATGAGCAAGGAGTCACCAAATATATTCAATCTTTTAATGTCCATTTCTATGGCTTTTTGGAGTCCCAAGATCAATACCTCATATTTTGTGTTGTTGTTTATGCAAGGAAATTATAGTTTGAATGATAAGGTAAATGGAGTGCCCTACGGTGTGATAAAGACAATTCCTACTCCGTCCCCTTGTTCACACTTCGAACCATCAAATAACAATGATATATCTCTTTATTTCTTAGGTTCTTTGAGTTCTGGTGGATCTAATAATACAAATACTGCATCATCAAGAAATTCTATGGTGAGAGGCTTTTTATCCTAAAGAGGTGCCTCTGCTAATTGATCTGCTATGACTTGTCCCTTGATGGACTTTCGATTTATGAACTCTAGATCAAATTTTGTCAATAGCATGATCCACTTTGTAGTACGTGTATTGTGATGTCTTGCTCATCATGTACTGTAAAGTATTTTTTTTTGATATGACGTATGTCGTATGGCTCAACATGTAGTATCGCAACTTTCGAGTTTCAAAGACCACTACTAAACATAACTTTTAGACATACGTATATCCTATCTCATAACTCACCAAGGTGCAACTAATGTAATATATATCTTGCTCTTTGTCTTGTACATTCTTTTGGGATAACATGGTGCCCAATGCAAAATCAATAGTCGATATATATAGTAAAAATGGTATGTCTGGCCTTGGTGGAACCAATACTGGTGGTGTTGCCAGATAATTTTTGATCTCTTGCAAAGGGTTGATGGCATTATTCATCCCAATGAAATGGAAACTCCTTGTGTATCAACCGATTAATGAATTGACATTTTTTTATAATTGCGTGATCAATCATTTGATGGATGCTATCTTGCCTTATAGGCTCCTTAGCTCTCTAATGTTGGTAGGGGTGGCCATTTCCAATATAGCCTTTACCTTTGCAGGATCGACTTCAATGCCTCTCTTGGATATGATGAATCCCAAAAGCTTATCGAAAGTTACACCAAATACACACTTCTTAGGATTCAATCGAACATTGTGCTCAATGAGGCGGTCAAATACTTTTCTAAGGACTTCAGCATGCTCTTGCCGCAATAGGAACTTGGCCAATAAGTCATCCATGTAATCCCCTAAGATATTATGCATATAGTCATGGAATATGTATGTCATGGCCCACTGATATGTGGCACCAACATTTTTGAGATTGAATGACATCACTTTGTAACAGAATGTTCCCCATGGAGTAATGAAAGAAGTTTTATGCTGATCTTTGGGCTTAATCTGAATTTGGTTGTATCCAAAAAAAACATCCATTAAGGAGAGTATCTCATGACCTATGGTTGTGTCTACAAGAGTATCTATGTTTGGCAATGGTAATGAATCCTTTGGTGTTTCCCTATTTAAATATTTGAAGTTCGTGTAGATATGAACTCTCCCATCGAGTTTACCCATGGGTACCATGTTTGACACACTTAGGGTAGTCGATAGGAACTATGAACACTGCATCTAGTAATTTTGCAATTTGTTCTTCACCATCAAAGCGACAGTGGGATGCATTTTCCTCAGATTTTGCTTAATTGGATTCTTCATGGGATCCAATGAAAGGTTGTGAATGACTAAATTTGGATCTATCCCTGGTATATCTTTGTAAGTCTAAGAAAAAATATTTGGCCTCTCTTTGAGGAGAGGAATTAGGATGGCTTGTTCCTCTAGAGATAAAATTTCTCCAAACTTGACTTTCCTTGGTTGGGTAGGATCATTATTGATGTCCACCTTGAAAGTCACTTCTATAGCCATATGTGACCCATCCTCTAGTTGATGAGGCGTGGGTATCAAATGAATGTCATCGAGAGGATTTAAAGGTCCTACTGACTCAGGATCCAAACCAGAATAGAATACTTCATACACACAACCTGATGCAAAATGGAATGACTGTAACATCTCTTCGTTGGGGAAGAGGTCTTTAGGCTCTATGGGTGAATCAATAGGATCTCAATCTATAGCCTCTACATCAAGATGCAATGATTTTGTAGGATCTACTGGATTATGAAGTGGAGTGGCCAAATCAATGGATATCATGTTGACGGATGGGATGAAATATCCAAGACCACATAGGTTTAATCTTTTTTCAGGGGTTTCCCTTCCATACTCATGATGAGGTTCTGGCAGTTTGGGGATGAATGGGTCCTCCCTATGCAACATGCGATTGGTTGTATTCTCTCTATGCACAGACTATGAAATGGGGTCATTTGGCTTAATGATCTCTCGAAATGGGGGATTGTCCATGCAGTGAATAGCCCCTAAGTCAACAAGTCTTCTGAGGAACCTTAATCCAAAATCTATGGCATGCAGTGTTACCATTATTTCTACTAGCTTGTTGACTTGTCGTAAGTGGTGAGGCCCAAGATAATCCATCTTAGTCTCATCCTCAAAGTCATCATCACTTATCTAAAAACCATTAGCATTGGTATGTGTCCCTAGAATAAAAGGCTCATGTCTTAGCCCAAAGTAGGCCATCTCCATTTCATCTTCATATTCTTCGTAACTTATGAAGAATCCATTTGCATTTGTCTCTGGTCCCAAAGTCAGGGGTTGATGGCTCAGGCCTAAGTAGGCTCTTTCTGTTGAATCCTTTGATTCATAGTCACTTTCATATGATATGTACCCAGTCTCATTGTGGATGGACCATGTGAATCTTTGCAAATGGTGAAGCCCATGGTAGGCTAAGCCAAGTTGCACCTCATCATAACTTGCTTCATATCCATTCTCTTCATCCCACAAGTTATACCCTATTGGGGTGGAATCAATTGAGATGTTTATATGATAAATTTTTGGTGGCGGTATGTTCACCATGGCCACTTGTCTGTTGCTCAAATTTCTTTTTCTTAAGGGGTGATAAGGAATGAAATCGATGTCTTCTCCTAACCCTAATCTTAATCTATCCAATGATACTGCAAGAGAGTCATATCGACCTCCAATATAATAGCCTAACCCAAACCTATCAGAGGGAAGCTGATATTGTGGCTTGTATGGTCGCTTGCGCCCCTACTCATATATACCAAGGCCATAGCCATGCCAATGGCAATGCTCAAAGTAGCTTAGAGAAAACTTAGGATTAGAGAGGTAATGAACATTGATCATGAATAATTTATCATAATCCTCTTCTATGTCTAAAGACTTATGGGCACATTCTAGGCCAGCATAGATAAAATTGGTTTGGTTGGGAGGGATTCCAAGTGGAACCACTGTTCCCATTGGCGGTCTCAAGTCCTTAGGTCTTCCCATGTCTTGTGCAAACTCAATGATAGGCATAAAGCTAATTTTATGCACAAGGTATTCCCCTATACCTATGCTTGCCAAGTGTATTGATGCATGCGATGTGGATGACCCTACGGATCACACTGGCAAAGCAGGATGGTAATCACTATCTTCATCTTGATATTGAAGATCTTAATCAATAGGACTTGGCATTTCAACAATGGCTATAGTTGGCACTTCATTGGGCCTTTCTTCCTTGACTAATGGCACATTTAGATTTTGATTATCTTTTGGTTTTGACGTTGATGGTACTTTGGAAGCATTGACTATTTTAAGTGCACCAAGAGGTGTTGATGTGCATGGGTCTTTTCTTACCCCTTTGCCTTTGTTATCCACTTGTGTGGTTGGATATGAAGGCACTACGTACAGGTGGGTAGAAGGAATTACAAATTCTCTTGGAATGTCCACCTGATGGACGTATTTGAATGGCTCTTCATCAGCCAAAACCACATAGACTTTGTTTTCATGCACATACTTGACACATTGGTGCAAGATCAAAGGAACACACTTCATGGCCCTTATCCAAGGATGCCCTAGGAGGATGTTGTATTTCATAGCCTCTTCCAAGACATGACACATCATAGGGATGGTCTTATGCCCCACCTTGATGTGTAGGACTATCTTTCCTGCAATATTGCATAAAGCATCATTAAAATATCTCAATGTGTATGCTCCTAGAATGATATTGGAATTGGGGATCTTAAGGTGCTCTATTGCTATTGTTGTAATGATGTTTATTGATGAACCTGTATCGACCAAGACCCTCTTGAAAGGTAAGTCATTTATTTCCACCACAATGTTTAGTGGGGGGTCTGGTAAGGCAGTAGGTACTGTATTAATCTCATAATCATAGAATCGAATTACAAGTTCCTAGAATTCTTGTACTTGTTCCACAAATTGAGTGAATGCATTTGCATCTTGTGGTTGGAGCTTAATTGTCCTTAAAATTTCCATTAAAGTCTCCCTATGCTTTGGGGACTATTGTATGAGCTCATATATGGATAGCTTAGTTGGAGTTGTCTGTAGGTTTTGCTCCAATCTACTATGGATAGTTATCATAGGTCATGTCGATGGACCTAGGACATTCATGGGAGCTACAGGAGGTTGTGGTTGACCATATAGTCTAGTCCTGGTTGCTATGTTAACAATATCAACCATCCTAATGCATCCATGGGTAGGTATATCAGCTCAAACCTAATTGAATTGGGCCCCTTGCTCTCTAGGGACCTCATTATTAGGCAACAGGTTTTTGTATATGCCCATATCTCTGTTATTGGGAGCCAGTGGCTTGTCAACTTTGAGTTATCCTACCTCAATCATGTTTTGCACTTGATGCTTAAAACCAATGCAAGCCTCAATGTCATGCCCTGGTATCCTGTGATAAGGGAAAAAATTGATCTTCCCTATATCCGTTTTGCTTAGGATGGTTGGGATCTATAAGAGGTATATTAGAAAATATGATCCTCCTAGCCTCGCTCAGCTGATTGAATATTGATTGCATTGATTCTATCAGAGACGTGAAATAGCAAGGTGGCTTGCATTCTTTGTTTTGCCCCTGATTATTTCTTTGATCGTAATTGGTTGGTGAGGGATGTGCTTGATAGTTCTGGGGTTGTTGTGCACCCCCATCCTTAGGTGTAGCCAATACGACTTGATTGAATAGATCAGGATTGCCATGCTTCTGCTTGTACTTGTCATTCTTACCATTCTTGTTCCACTCATTTTTATTTCGGAGTTTAATGGTTCCCTCATCTACTATGTCTTCGATGAGTTTGGCCTGTGCCAAAGCTTCCTCAAATGAAGGATACTACTAAATTTTTAGCAAGAGGGAGATGTGTTTAGAACAACTTTTGGTGAACATGTGAATGATAACTTCACCATGAATTTTCTCCATCTATTCCCATAATCCATTACTAGCTCATCATCATACTATTTCAAGTTGGCCAGGTCTGAAAGGTTCACCTTCTTCTTAGCACCAAAGGAGAAATGCTCTAGGAATACATTCACTAGTTGTTCAAAGTTGGTTATGCTATGCTTAGGTAGTTTGTTGAACCATTGAGTGGCAACACCTAAAAATGTCATTATGAATGTTCTTAGCATGAGAGCATCATTGTCTTCAAGATGAAAACATGCATTGAAAAAATTGGTGACGTGCTCTTGTGCATCCTCTTCACCCTTAAATTTTTCCAAACTAGGCATATCAAAGTGCTTAGGATATGGAGGGCTAAGAATTGATGGGAACAATGGTTGGTTGTGTATTTTTCTCAATATTGGTGAGTTCCAAGATGCCTCTTGTTTCTCAAAGGCTTTAATTTTTTCAATAAGCTCTTGAAATGCCTTTGATGCATAGATTTCCTCCTCTTGTAGGCCTACTCATAGTGGTAATGGAGGTAAATCTCTATCCATTTGATTTGTTTTGTTTTCCTCCCTCCTATGAGGGGACTCGAGATTATGATCCTGGTTTGTTATGTTAGCCCTTTCCCCGCTAGTTGAATTTCGTTCATGGTTTGGTGGGTGGTTTTGAAGAACACAAGCTTATACTGAGAGGGGGGGTGAACAGTATAAGACATAACCAATTAATAATTTTAAATTTAGATAGCAGTGGCATCAACACAACATTAATCAAGACAGAAAGCATCACACATTGAAGACCCATTTTTAACGTGGTTCACCCAAAATGGTTGGGCTATGTCTACAAAAACTTTTCTAAAAGTTATCTCAAAGTTCTTTGGGAATCCTTCCCAATTACAATGTTTATGAGCCTCAGCCCAAAGGATATGCCTTCCCCCAATCAAAATTTATGAGCCTCTGCTCAAAGGAGATACCTTCCCCTCTACTCTAGAAATGATCCCTCAGAAGATCAACTGCCTCTACCTCTTGCCAGCACGTGGAACTCCTTTCCACCGAAGACCTCCAATCCTCAATGCTTAGCCTAAGAGACCTCTTCCTTCTATGATTATGTCCATAGTAGCTCATCAACCAAATCTATCCTCAGGTTCTTCTCAAAGAACCAGTGCATGTCTGACCTCATATAGCAGCACTCCATGTTTGTCTTTGCCCTTTGTGCTCTCTACGCCCTCTGCTCTCTCTGCGCAAACACAGCAACACTTAGAACAATTTGCCATGACTCTTTGCTCACTCTGCATGCTTCAACATCATCTCACCACTTCTACGCTTTCTACGCTCTTTCAACTGCATCTCGCACACTCAAAAATGCATTCGACGACACATTCAACAACCCTTCAACTCTCCAAAGAGCCCTCCTTTTATAACAAAATTTTCATGATGAAAAATTTAATCTTAGTCGGATATTATAACAAATTCAAACCCTAATCTTCGTCGGTTGCAAGCCCTAATCTTCGTCGGCTAAAATTTGACTTTGTCGACTTCACTTCCTTTATAACTCTTCTGTAGCTTTTGCTATGAAAATACATGTCATGATATCGCAACACTTTTCACTTTCTTAACCTCTTCTTAGCTTGTACTAGAAAAAATAGAACATGTCACGAAATCACGACACTTTCGCTGCCTTGAGCTATGCTCTACCTTACACCTGCAAAAATGGAACATATCACGAAATAATGACACTTTCACTGCCTTGTGCTTTTCTCTGTCTTACACCCACGAAAATGGAATATGTCATGAAATCATGATGCTTTTGCCTTTGAGCTCTTCCTCCTTGAATTTGTTGTGAAATCACGACGCTTCTTCTTCCATGCTCTTTCGTTTTGCTTCTATCACGAAATCGTGACTCTTCTCCTTTTGAAGACCTACTTTCTATTTCTATCACAAAATTGCGACACTTTCTCCAATCGTATGCTGCCATCTCAATCTGTTGTGAAATCGTGACACTTTCTGCATCCGTAAGCTTTCTCTTCAACATGTCATGAAATCATGAAATTTCTTACTTCGAAACCTTTCCTTTGTTGCATGTCACAAAATCATGACAGTTCTTACTTGGAACATTTTCATCTACAGCATGTCGTGAAATCGTAATGGTTCTCACTTCGAACTTTGCAACATGTCACGAAATCACGATAGTTCTTACTTCAAACTCTGCATCATGTCACGAAATCATGACACTTTTCGTGTTACTTTCTCTCTCTTCAAACTTGTCATGAAATCACAACAATTCACACTACGGACTCTCTCTTCTGCATTATGTCACGAAATTGTGACACTTTTTCTTTTGGACTCTCTCTCCTGCAACATGTCATGAAATCGTGACACTTTTTCATCCGTACAACCTTCCTTGCAATATGTCATGAAATCGTGACATTTCTGACTCCGTACATTCTCTCTCCTCTTTGAGTCATGAAACTACGACATGTCGTGATATCGTGACACTTTTCTAACTTGCTTTCTCTCTCCTACTTAAGTCACGAAAATGCAACATGTCACGATATCACGACACTTTTCTAAAATGCTTTCTCTCTCCTACTTAAGTCACAAAAATGCGACATGTCATGATATCGCGACACTTTTCCAACTTACTTTATTTCGAACTTGTCAGCTTGGGGTTTGCAAAAGACCTTTGAAACTGTCATGTCGTAACCTTCATCAAAAAAAAATATTTGACATCAAATCAAATTCCTTTAGAAGCTTCTTGACATCAATGACAACTTATTCACTTGAGCAAATGCAATGTACCCAAAGTACCCAAAATTGCCAATAATCTCCCCCTTTGTCATTGATGGCAAACCTTTACTGAAAACACTTCTCAAGAGCTAGAACTAAAAACAACTGTGCTAAAAATTGACCAACTATGCCCACAAATGAGAATCTTCCTTTGAATTTTTGCTCCCCCTGACTTGAAGCTTTCCTCTTCACTTTGAAGCTCTCCCCCTTACTCATATCTCTCCCCCTTTGTCATCAATGGCAAAGGGTCACCTTTGGGGCTCGAGACTAAGAATGAGCCTCTTAGCTTGGTCCCTCCCCCACCTCCTAATGAGGTGATTAATTTTGGGGTGGGAGTACAACTCCCAATTTCTCCCTTAGATACTCAAACGTATCTCTTGGAAGAGGTTTAGTGAAGATATCTGCAATCTGCTCTTTAGTAGACACATACTCTAGCTTGACTTGCTTGTCTTGTACTTTCTCCCTTAGAAAGTGATACTTGATGGAAATATGCTTTGTCCTTGAGTGCATTACCATATTTTTGGAAATACTTATGGCACTAGTATTATCACAAAATATGGATATGGGTTGTTCATGCTTGACTTTGAAATCCTCCAAGGTGGTTTTCATCCATAAAACTTGTGTACACCCAACCACTGCTGCTATGTATTCAGCCTCTGTCATAGATAAGGAAACTAAAGGTTGTTTCTTACTTAGCCAAGAAACCAAATTCTTTCCCAGAAAGAATGCTCCACCACTGGTGCTTTTCCTATCATCATTACTGCCTGCCCAATCTGCATTTGTATAGGCTGTGAGAGTGAAATCATCACCTTTGGGATACCAAAGCCCAAAGTCCATAGTGCCCTTTAGATATCTGAATATCTTCTTAACTGCTATAACATGAGAATATTTTGGAGCTGCCTAAAATCTTGCTACTAACCCAACTGCCTGCATGATATCTGGTCTGGTAGCTGTAACATATAATAAACTGCCAATCATTGATCTGTACAACCTCTGATCTGCTGCTGGAGATTCATCATCTTTACTCATCTTGCACCCTGTAATCATTGGAGTACATACTGGTTTGTTTTCCATCATCCCAAATTTCTTCAACATTTCTTTGATATACTTTCCTTGAGAGAGAAATACACCATATTTTGATTGAGCAATCTGAAGACCTAAAAAGAATGACAACTCTCCAATCATAGACATCTCAAATTCCTTCTGCATGGTGTTAGCAAAATATTTGCACATCTGAGTATTATTTCCCCCAAAAATAATATCATCAACATAGACAACCATAATCAACATATCATCATCTTCATTATTAATATAAAAATTGCTATCTTTCATGCCTTTCCTGAAGCCTTGCTCATTAAGATAACTGTCAAGTCTTGAGTACCATGCCCTCGGTGCTTGCTTTAACCCATATAAGGCCTTTTTTAGTTTACACACATAGTCTGACTGTTCTGAGAGAGACACTCCTTCTGGCTGTTCTATGTAGACTTCTTCTACCAACACCCCATTTAGAAAAGCTGACTTTACATCCATTTGATATACCTTGAATGATTTGAAGCTTAAAAGGGCCAAAAACATTCTGATAGCTTCAACATGAGCAACAAGAGCGAACGTCTCTTCGAAATCAACACCTTCTACTTGAGCATAACCTTTGCAGACTAACCTAGCTTTGTTTCTGACAATCTTTCCATCCTCATTGAGTTTATTTTTGAATATCCATTTTGTGCCAATGACATTCTTGTCCTTAGGTCTTGGAACCAAATCCCAAGTTTCACTTTTCTCTATTTGATTTAGCTCTTCATCCATCACTTTTACCCAAAATTTATCTACACATGCTTCACTAAAATATTTTGGCTCAATCTGAGATAATAATGAAACATTTGTAGAATCGTGTGAAGGAATGACTCTTCTTCTTGTTTGCCTGTTGTTTGGATCACCAATGATCAAATATTTGGGATGATGTTTCTGAACATATCGTGAAGGAGTTTTGGGAAGCAGTTGCTGTCTTTCCTCTTCTTCATCTGAAACCTCTCCGAATTCTTCTTGACAAATTTCATCATTGAGTTCCTTGACTGGTTCTCTTATCCCTGTCTTTTCATCAACTGTTACATTTATGCTCTCTACGACTGTATGCATTCTTTTGTTGAAGCATATGTAGGCCTTGCTTCTACTGGAATATCCAAGAAATATTCCCTCATCACACCTAGGATCAAACTTACCCAAATTCTGATCTTCCCTTCTGATGAAGCACTTACTCCCAAACACTTTGAATTATTTTACTGTAGCTGGTCTTCCTTTCCACAACTCATAAGGAGTTTTATGATGATTGACTCTAAGTTGGGCCCTGGTGATAATGTAGACTGTTGTACTGACTACCTCTTTCCAAAAGCCATTTGAAAGTTTTGACTCATTTAACATAGCTCTAGCCATATTTTCAATAGTTCTATTTTTCATTTCAACTACTCCATTTTGTTGAGGAGTTCTTGCTGCTAAATATTCTCTTTTGACTCCTTGTTGCTCACAGTATTTCACAAATTCATTTGAAATGAACTCTCCTCCTCTGTCTGATCTTAAGCATTTGATTCTCTTGTCAGTCTCATTTTCAATCATTTCTTTGAAAGATTTAAATTTTTCAAAAGCTTCAGATTTTTCTTTGAGAAAACTAACCCAAGTCATTCTAGAATAATCATCTATAAACAACATGAAGTAGCTTTCTCCCTAAATGCTCTGAGTTCTGGTAGGGCCACATAAATCAGTATGAATAAGATCCAATGGTTTTGAAGAAGTATACCCTTTTGATTTGAAATTGGTTCTGGTCTATTTTCCATGTTGACAGGGACCGCAAATGATATTATGGGGCCTTTTTATTTTGGGCAAGTCTCTAACTGCTTCCTTGTTACTAATATTGACAAGATTATCAAAGCTCAAATGCCCCAATATTTTATGCCATAGCCAACTCTCATCTTCTTGAGTTAGAAAACACTTTTCCATTTTTATCTCACTCAACATGTAAAGATTGTTTGGAGTCCTTGTAGCACTCGTAATGAGTTTTCCATTTTTTTCTTTACTTATCTCACATCTATCTGGAAAGAAAGATACTATGTGTCCTTGATCACAAATTTGACTCACACTTAGAAGATTATGTCTTAGGCCTTCTACATAAAGCACATTTTCTATTTTGGATTTCCCATCCAAACTAAGAGTCCCTTTACCACAGATTTTAGCTGACCTATTATCTCCAAAATTGACTGTTCCTCTGTTTGTTTCTTTTAAGACCAAAATTTTTTCCTTTTCACCAGTCATATGTTTTGAACAACCACTATCAAGATACCATTTTTCTACTTTGTCTTGAGCATGAAAAGCAGTTTGAACTATCATTGACTTAGATTTGATCTCATTTTTCTTTTTAGTGAACTCAAAGCTAGATCTATCCAAATTGCACATCCTTGCTATATGCCCAAAATTCTTGCACTTGTAACACATGACATTTTTATTCATAAGAGGTGCAAAAGAGTTAACATTTTCCTTACTATGGCTATTCAAGGACTTATTGCAATGCATAGCTTTGTGACCAAAATTCTTGCAAGAAAAACAATAGCCATGGAAAGTATTATGTAACCTTTTTTTATGCCTTGGATGATTGTTCTTCTTGTGACCAACTGGAATCCACCGCTCTTCAGGATGAAGATTGATCTTGCTTGAAGACCCTATTTCATGAATGGTGATACCATCCTTCTTTTGGTTTTCACACGGAGTATTATGTCTGAGAGCCAACTATTCCAACTTCACTCTAAGAGACATAACCTCTTCTTCTAGTTTCTCACAATCAAATTCCTTTCCTTTTAAAGCCTCTGTCAGAACCTGTTCAACCTTCTTCCCTTGTTCAGCTAGAATTTTGAAGTCTATAACTCTTTGAGACAATTCTGATCTTTCTATCTCTTCTTCCTGACATTGACACTTGAGAACAAAATTCTCTTCCTTGAATTTCTCAAGCTTTCCTAAAGCCAAGAAGAATTCACCTTTGAGATCAAACTTAACCTCTTCATCTCTTTCTGAATCTGTATGTTCCTCTGATAGATCCTTCTCCAAGCTATTAGGCTCTTTCTGGAGAGACCCGATTTGATACCAATTGAAGAACACAATCTTATACTGAGAGGGGGGGTGAACAGTATAAGACATAACCAATTAATAATTTTAACTTTAGATAGCAGTGGCATCAACACAACATTAATCAAGATAGAAAGCATCACACATTGAAGACCCATTTTTAACGTGGTTCACCCAAAATGGTTGGGCTACGTCCACAAAAACTTTTCTAAAAGTTATCTCAAAGTTCTTTGGGAATCCTTCCCAATTACAATGTTTATGAGCCTCGGCCCAAAGGAGATACCTTCCCCCAATCAGAATTTATGAGCCTCTGCTCAAAGGAGATACCTTCCCCTCTGCTCTGGAAATGATCTCTCAGAAGATCAACTGCCTCTACCTCTTTCCAGCACGTGGAACTCCTTTCCATCGAAGACCTCCTGTCCTCAATGCTTAGCCTAAGAGACCTCTGCCTTCTATGATCATGTCCACAATAGCTCATCAACCAAATCTGTCCTCAAGTTCTTCTATAAGAACCAGTGCATCTCTGACCTCATACAGTAGCACTCCATGTTCATATTTGCCCTTTGTGCTCTCTACGCCCTCTGCTCTCTCTACGCAATCACAATGGCACTTAGAACAATTTGCCATGACTCTTCACTCACTCTGCACACTTCGACATCATCTCACCACTTCTGTGCTTTCTACGCTCTTTCGACTGCATCTCACACACTCAACGATGCATTCGATGACGCATTTAACAACCCTTCAACTCTCTAAATAGCCCTTCTTTTATAACAAAATTTTCATGATGAAAATTTTAATCTTATTCGGTTGTTATAACAAATGCAAACCCTAATCTTCATCGACTGCAAGCCCTAATCTTTGTCGGCTAAAATTTGACTTTGTCGGCCTCACTGCCTCTGTAACTCTTCTGTAGCTTCTATCGCGAAAATACATGTCACGATATCGTGACACTTTTTGCTTTCTTAACCTCTTCTCAGCTTGCACTAGTGAAAATGGAACATGTCGCGAAATCGTGACACTTTCGCGACCTTGAGCTATTCTCTGCCTTACGCCCACAAAAATGAAACATGTGAAATCACAACACTTTCACTACCTTGTGCTTGTCTCTGCCTTACGCTCATGAAAACGAAACATGTCATGAAATCATGACACTTTCGCCTTTGAGCTCTTCCTCCTTGAATTTGTTGCGAAATCACGATGCTTCTTCTTCCATGCTCTTTCATTTTGCTTCTGTCACGAAATCGTGACTCTTCTCCTATTGAAGACTTGCTTTCTGTTTTTGTCACAAAATCATGACACTTTCTCCAACCGTATGCTACCATCTCAATCTGTCATGAAATCGTGACACTTTCTGCATCCGTAAGCTTTCTCTTCAACATGTCATGAAATTGTGACATTTCTTACTTCAAAACCTTTCCTTTGTTGCATGTCACAAAATCACGATAGTTCTTACTTGGAACATTTTCATCTGCAGCATGTCGTGAAATCGTGATGGTTCTCACTTCGAACTCTGTAGCATGTCACAAAATCATGACAGTTCTTACTTCGAACTCTATAGCATGTTGTGAAATCATGACACTTTTCGTGTTACTTTCTCTCTCTTCAAACTTGTCATGAAATCATGACAATTCACACTACGGACTCTCTCTTCTACATTATGTCGTGAAATCATGACACTTTTTCTTTCGGACTCTCTCTCCTGCAACATGTCACAAAATCGTGACACTTTTTCATCCGTACAACCTTCCTTGCAATATGTCACGAAATCGCAATATTTCTGACTCCGTACATTCTCTCTCCTCTTTGAGTCATGAAACTACAACATGTCACGATATCGTGACACTTTTCTAACTTGCTTTCTCTCTCCTACTTAAGTCATGAAAATTCGACATGTCGTGATATCGCGACACTTTTCTAAAATGCTTTCTCTCTCCTACTTAAGTCGCGAAAATGTGACATGTCGCGATATCGCGACACTTTTCCAACTTACTTTCTTTCGAACCTGTCAGCTTGGGGTTTGCAAAAGACCTTTGAAACTATCATGCCATAACCTTCATCAAAACAAATTATTTGACATCAAATCAAATTCCTTCGAAAGCTTCTTGACATCAATGACAACTTATTCACTTGAGCAAATGCAATGTACCCAAAGTACCCAAAATTGCCAACAGGTTTCATTGTGGGCTATCTTGTCTAGTGCACCTCTTCTTAGGTGAGTTAGCACGTCTAGTTCTTTGGTGGTCACAACCATTTGTCTGTAAATTGCTAAGAGCTAGTTGCTCAGCTTGCTCTCTTAAGCGTTGCTCATGTTGGCGCAAGAGTCTTTCTCTTTGTTTATCCTATTTGAGATCTTCCACTAGCTCTCGCTCCTTACATGACATATTTTCTATCCATCTCACATGGTCAGTTTACACTGTCATAGATGATTCATGTTTATCTAACTCTGTTCTTGTTGTCTTGACTTGTAGATTCCTCAAGCAGGTCTCTATTGTACTTGTACTCTTACTATCTAATGTGACTTGTTCAGTGTACTCTTGAGTATCCCTATGATCATACTTCATACATTTACTATGGGGTCACTCTGAGGTACCTCCAAACTGAGAGGTGTGCTTAGAAGTCATATTTTGTGAGCTTCCAGATGCAGAGTTTTCAGTAGCTATAGTTCTTTGAGTTGGTCGTGTAAGAAATCGATCCAACCTGTCTAGCTATATTTTTTTCCATGGTTGGTACTGTGGGGTGCCATTCACTCCTATGAGTTCATAGTCTATGGGAATATTTCCTTTTGTGTTAGGGGTTTCTTCTATCTGATTCCCATGACTTTATGTAGCTCTAGTTTTCTTCCCTTCAGTGGGCAGACCTGTTTCATATGTTTCTTGTGAATCTTGAGGTGTTGCAACCCTTGCTTACCTTCTTGATGAAGAATGCTTTGTGGAGACATGTTTTTTCCATGTGGATGGAGATGTAGCAGTCTCGTCATCCCTATGTGAAGAATGATTTTTAGAACCTTCTTTATGTCCATGTGAGGAGGAAGCCCTTGAAGCTTCCTCACATCTTTGATATTTTTTTTGTGTGTTTAGAGGAGGCCCTTGAGGTCTCCTCATGTCTCCTTGATGAGGATGGTTGTGAAGCCTCTTTTTGTTTATGTGACTTTATTCCATGATGTAGTTCTATACTTGGGGTTTCTCAAAAAGATACCCCAAGGGTTGAGTTATCATCCCTTAGGCTCGTGGAGCTACGTCTCATGATCTTACGAGTAGGTCATTCAATGTTACTATGACTTCGCCTATGGGTATGATTTGCTTCAGTCTCTCCCTCGGTATCAGATCGAGGGTGTTTACTTCTTGTTTTTACCATGTTGTCTATGAATTGATATTTTGAGTTGTAATTTAGGAATAGCCATACAATACCAAACAAATTTTTATCTTGATTATTGATTTAAGTGTGCCCTAAATTGTTTGGTGTGTTTTGATGTGTTGTTCTTTTGATTTCTTGCTTTTTTTCTTGGATTAAGAATGATAAGACCAATCCATAGTGACGATCAAGTACACTTGTTCCAAACATGATTTTATCAAAAGAAGCTAAGGTACATTGCTTAAGTCCCAGTGGGGGTTCGCCTAGCTCTTCCACTCTAAACCAATAATTGTTCCAATAGTGGGAGACATTTTGAGCACAAGTAACTTAGTATCATTATAAGTAAGTTTCTCAATCCATTTCTAGGAAGCTCTAGGGGGCAAACCGATGGAAGGAGATGAAATCCAATATCACCAGACTAAATTAAGGGTTGGTGATGAAATCCAACTCCCTAATGTTTACATGATACATGCGTGTGTGGTGTTCAATTTAATCTTGTGTAACATAAAGTTCATCATGCAGCAGCAATGAGTCTTTCCTATATGCCTAAGTGCAAAAATACATTTCAATATTCAGAAAGATGCATGAACTACTATTATTTGTATGAGCACACTTTATTTCATGTAGCTATGGCCTCTAGCAAGGCCTCAAAGCAAGCAAAAAACATACAATTTCTAGCACGTTGGATTCTAGGGTGAAATTTTTATGCATAAGTAATCGTTCCTAGCAACGCCTAGTGGAAATCTAAAATAATATCTAAGATATGCAAAATGCTTAATTCTTTCTCCTTTTATTATTTCAATTTCCAAACATAAATGTGCTTTAAGTTCTCTATTTTAGACACATAAAAGCAAAAATAAAGCTATAAAATATCAGAGAGCTTGTACCAACCTCTAATCCAACTTAGAGAATTTTGTTTATGTCCTCTGCTGCTCTCCAATTTTGGTCGTTGTTGACTAGAGTAGTTGGTTCTTGGCCACCATTAGTGGGAGCGGCTAAATCTCTATTGGCCATTGTATCTTAGAGTTGCTGATTTCTGGCCACTGTAGCTCAGAGTGGATAGACATACACACAAAACTAAGTTAGTATTCTGGCAAAAAAAGAAAAATCAATGAAGGTCCCACCGTGATCACCATCTATAGCGACCCTTAGGCACACACACCACTCTTTTTACTCTACTTACAATGTATTAAAACCCAAATTGAAATGGAAGACAATGAAAAACATATAATATGGAAATAACAAATATGGATCTCTTTATTTGTATTGAAACCTAGTTACATTTCAGTCCCTCTTAGGGATACCCATTTCGATACAATAAGGTTACAAATAGGCAAAGAGTGCCCCTTTCGCAAAGAGGTGGTGCACTTTCAAAAACTTCCCAGTTTTGCACACAAAAATGTATGAGGGCTTACAGATGTCTCCTTCTCCAGGCCTATTTCCTAGAGGGATCCCTTTTGCTCTCATATGTTGTCGATTTCGTCCGATGAACCTATGGCCCTATAAGCAATGAAACAACAACACACACTTAGATGTCCAAGAATACCTCCTCAAATGAGGTTGTTAGCAATGAATATAACAAATGAAATCAAGTACAAATTAAACTAATTCTATGAATATGAATGAATGAAATGATGTTATGCTAATGATATGCTAAAAAAAATAATGAATCCAATGTCTAAAACCCTAAGTTAGGCCTGTAGGCCACTGTCCAAGATAGCAGCTACTAAAGCGACTCTCGTCCTCTTTGTTCCAAAGCTATGGATCAAAGCTTGTATTTGATGTTGGAATAATGGTTGCTATGCTCTCTAATTTGTCAGGGCTTCACTGTAAATGGTAGTCTCAAGGGGAATATCTCCAAGTCTCAAAATCTCTCCTCAATGACCTATCCTAATAAATTCGGGATTACTTGGATAAAAGATCAATTTATAAAATCCTCTCTCCTTTTGGTGCTCTTAGGCTTGCACCCTTTTATAGTGTGAAACCCTAGGTCTATGTCCAAGCCCTAGGAATGAATTCCTCATGCATAGTGAGAGTTAGCATGAGGAGTGTTTTGTCTTTTCTATGTTTAAAGACCAGTTAACTAAAGTCTAAATGCAAACTCAAGTCTCTCATGTGAACTGGTCGTGAAAGGGAATGCAAATTTACTCTTGATCACCTTTATTGCATACAAACTGCCACTTCTGCTCGTGACTAGACCTGTTTGTCAATAAAACTACTTTTATGGTTTAGTCGTTGTCATCTATAGTGACTAATATTTTGTCATTGTCATCTACAATGGCTAAGGTCTGGCCGCTCTAGGCTTGAGCGACTAATATCTGGTCACTCTAGTCTTGAGCAGCCAGGCTTGGATGGCTTGAAAAGGCCCCAAATGAGTGGTGAGAACCATTGTTGATGCTTGAAAAGTCCAATATTATGTCATATGATCTTATGAATGTGTCTATGTGAGTATCTCCCCTAAGCATGATACATTTTAGGTGTCTAAAAAGTGTTCTCACAAACATTCACCAATCATGCATATGAAAACTTCATTCAAACATTTCCAACAATGCTTATCAAACAATCCTTTTCACTCCAACTTTGCATATCACAGTATTCAAGCCAACAATATTTCACTCATAGGGAATATGTGCCCATACCTTTTGTTTTATGGAGATATATCTTTAAAATCTATCTTAACCACAATCAAATCCTCTTTTCCAATTTCAAGGTTAGATAGCAATAACTTATCTCAAAATTTCACCACAAAATTCTCCTCAATATTTATTTCACCATACAAAAATTATCAAGTCTCAAGTACACCTTATAATCTCCAAACTTCTCAAACAAATATTCCAATTACTCACTTTCACTATAACCTCCTTCAAAAATTTAATGCATAGGATAATAAAAATTGCTTACTTATATCTCCCTACTCAAAAATTGCATTTCAAAAATAATTAACATCACTATCCAAAAATAATGCAATTCACTTTTTAAATCAAAATTAAATCATTTACCACCTTTAACTAAGGTAAAAATAAAATATACCTTAACCACCTTATATCTCCAAATGCACTCATTATACAACCTTAGACCATGCGCACAATATAAAAATAAAAAATTAAAGTACTTTTGTGTGCGCTCCTCGATGGGATTCGATCCCCTGTCGCGCTACCACCAGTGCCCTAGTCGTGGCCTAGCTACCATGTGATATAGGTGCTCACTTGAGTCCTAAAAGTGCCTTGTACGCTTTATCCTTTTTCTTTGTGCCTAAATCGGAAACAAAAATGTTTGCCCTTTCTTCTGTCAAGGGACTTGAACGTGAGATTTTCACTCACTTAACATCCTACACAACCATGTCTTGCCACTAGCCCAACCATGTGGTTGGTGACAATTCTCTAGGAATTCATTGAATTATTTGCCGTGTATTTCGAAGCCTTTTAAAATTTTAAAAATCCTTTGTGTTATGCGCTCACAAATTTTGCATTCCACACAATAGCCAATATTCGCACATGCATTATATTCAAAGACTTGCATTTGTATGGAAAGTCTTATGATATTTATACCATATGCCAATCACCTTCAAACATTAGTGGGAGGAAGAAATATTAAAATAAATTTGTGCCCAACCCTAACTTAGGATTTAATAATTTTATTTTATAAATTAATTTATAATATAAATATTATAAATAATTTATAAATGACCTTAGGAATTATTTTTAATCCTTTAATATTAAAATATTATTTCCTTTGGAACTAGGTATTTCATTCTTTCACCCTTAGACCTTATCAGACCCTCTTTAATATTATAATATTATTTCCTTTAGGTCTAGGTATCCCCTTCCTTTAGGGTAATTAGCCATCCTTCTGACCAATCATGTGAAGCTTCTAAACCAAATATCTTAGGATTAAAATATAAATATTTTAACCCTCCTTTTACCAAATCCTTGTATTGATCACTGACACTGAATCTTGACATCAATGACAACACAAATACTCAAAATCTTCAACAATCTCCCCCTTTATCATTTATGGCAACCCTTTTTTTGTAACCATTCCTTTTTCCTTTTTCTAAAACTGCTCCCCCTGAGAAACTACTTCCCTGACTAAATTCTCTCCCCCTAACTCAAATCTCTACCTATTTGACATCAATGGCAAAGTTGGGGCTTGGGACTAAAGATAATACTCTTAGCTTATCCCCCTCCCCACCTCCTCTTCTTGAGGTGGTTAATTTTGGGGTGGGAGTATCTCTACTCCAAGCATACACTGATATTTTCCTTTGTCCACCTTCTTCCTCAACTGATCCTTTCGATTCCTCTGAATATTCTTGTTCCTGCTTGTTTTTTGAAATTTTGTTCTACACCACTTATCCATATGCCCAACATTATTGCACTTATAACATTTAATTTTGTAATTACTTGAAGGTGCAAATGTCTTGTATTTCCTCTTAGTGAAGCCATATCCATTCCTATCATAAACCCTGCAATTAACTACCTTATGACCAAACTAACTACAAGAGTAGTAATACCCTTGAAAGAGATGCCTATTTCTGAAATTTTTATTGGTGAAACCATATCCCTATATTTCATGTGTCTTGCACTATGTAGCCTTGTGTCCAAACCTGTGATATGAGAAGCAACATCCATTGAAGAAACCTTATGTTGACCCTAGTGGTATCTTAGTGTAGCACCCTAAAATTGGCGCAGTTAAACCTTAGTAAAAAGATAAAAATCTGAAATTTAACCCAAACTTCTCGTTAACCGTCTGTTACCCACTCCCTCATTTTCCACACCATTTTTAGGATTTTTTTTACCGTTGGACGATATCATCGACGATCAGATGAAATCATCCCAGATCTGACGAATTCATCTGTAACAGAACATCCAAATGATTTCATCCCAAAACTGAATTTTCATAATTAGCTTTTGTTCAACAGCTTCTCTAACTTGGGTAGAAAGCGTGTTTGCACGGTTAGAGTCTCCCCCATTGGAGATCTCCCAAATTGGGGTGATCTCCAACCTCCTAACCTCTCCCTAATCCTATATAAACTAGGATTTTCTCAGTTTATCCCCCTGGCTGACTGATTTCCCTGCAACTTTAGTTTCTTGTGCATTAGAACACCCTCACACCATCATTTGCATTTTGTATTTCAAGTTTTTCTTGCAAGAATTTACTATTTTTCAGTCGGAGCAAGCTCAGATCGTCTTAGGCGATTCTAGACGATTTCGGACGATCCTGTCACAGATCGACAATGATCTCGTACGATCGGAGGTGATCTCGACTGCAGTCTAGATTGGGGGAAATTAGATCCCGGAGTTTGCATTTTCTTATCTTTTCTCTTCATTTCTTTATGCATTAATTTATTTTATTCCATTTTTGCATCCTGGAGTTCACCTCATTTAGTATAGATGCATGATAAAGTTAAAATAAATTATCAAATTAATGCATTTCCTTTAATTATTATCTGTATTTATCATTTAGGCAAGTTTACTATCATTTCCCCTTGCTTTTGTAGTTGCATTTTTTGTCCTTGGTATTTGTTTCTATGATTGCAAGTTTCTAACGAATTCATCTGATGAATTCATCAGATCGATGATGATCTCATCTGATCTCAGATGACCGACTGTGATTTGAGATGATTTTGTGCAATTGCAGATGATAATATAAGATTTAATATGATCTGGACTTCTACAAACCTTAGACTCTTCATCAGACATCCGAAATCAGGTACATTCTATTTTATTTAGCACACTTTATGTGTTTAGCACTTATTCATGCTTTTTGTATTCATATAAATCAGTATCGGCATATAGAATAGCTTAGATTCATCTTGGAAAAACCTAGGAATTGAATTATTAAAGTATAAAATGAACAAATCAAACCCATTCTCAACCTATGCGTGGAAATTGACACTCAAAGTTTCCTGGTGAACCCACCATCTGTTAAAAATTCACCCTTATATCCCTCCCCCGAGAGGCGCGACCTCCAAAGGGCCTCTCAGTCTGAGGTATTTTCCCATCCTTCTCACATCCCCCTTTCGGGCACGGATCCTATAGCCTGAAGGTAAGGATGCAAAAAATTTGGAGCAATACATTTTGGTGAACCCGACGTGAAAACTAAAAACCTTTTGAAAACAAAAAACAAAAAAAAAAAAAGATTGTTAAGATTGCATATCATATTTAGATGGTAGATTATAATAAAAGACGAGTTGTCACCATAAATGTTGAAAATTAGTTAGCAACCATAGAGATTACCTCTATGCTTAGAGTACCTCAAACAAATAGAGTCCCACATTTGTGGGACGAACTTGATAGGATATTGAGTGTTATTTCATCTAGATCAACCAAACTTAGGCAAATCCAGAGGTTTGTCCTAGATAGAATCCTAGATCCTGATCAGGTGACTTTGTACCATGAACTTCAGAGAGCTTGCCATAGGTGGTTAGCAGATAAAAGAGCACTTGTGTCTTTTCAGTTGTACACCTTTGAGGAATACCTTGAAAACATAGTTTTAATACATAAATTTCTATCTCGTATAGAGGATCAAGAGGTCATTCTTACGGATAGAAAGATATGGAATAGAGTTCCTAGAGCCACGTTATATCGATAGTATTGCCATGAACTTTATTTCTACAAGTCAGAGTCTGAAACAGATAATATCACCATAGCACATTTTGTCAAATTCATGAAAAACCATTTCCAATTTGAAGAGGAGCATTTCATGACTCCTGATGAACTTGATCCTATTAATGATATCCATAAACTATTTATAGAAAACTAAGATATTATTTTATTATTATTATTTCTTGCATTTAGTATGTTGTTTGTTGTCTTTATAATATTATTATAAAAACAAAAACAAAACAAAAATATAACAAAATTAAAACGTTTTCTTTTAAGTATTATAGTAGGTATATAATTAAAATATATACCTCCCAAACTTTTTGCAAATATATATATAAATATATATTTGCTAAAATTTAAGTTTAAGCATAATGACTAGACTTAGGAATGGAAAACAGACTAAAGTAGAAGAAGATTGGTTAGGAAAACCAGTAAATAAACCAAATGTCCTTCCTAAAGACCCATTTCAGGAAGAAGGAACCCTAGACCAACAAGAAGAAGATTTTACTGAAGGAAATGAACAAAGAGAAACTATTAGAGAGGAAGGATCCTCATCCCCTAAAATGTCTCTGGGAGGAGCTGTTACTTTTGATAACATGGAACATTTTTGGAAGTTTCTCAATACTAATATTGGCACTCTTAATAAAGCAATCCATATGGACAAAGATCAAATTAGTGACACTCAAGCAACCCTAGAAGACATATATCACACATGCACTAATCCCTTGTCCTTCGTTGATCAAGAAAGTGATCAAGCTGGACCATCCAATTTGGATATGGCCGCTATAATCTAGAACATGCAACAACAACAAGTTACCCAACCACCTAGAGTGCCTGCTACCAAGCCTAGAGTTATTCTCGCATAAAATAAACCTTCATTCACTACTCTGTTTTGCTAAGCTATTGATCACTATACCTCAAATCAACAAAAGCCCAAAACGAAACCAAACACCAATTTCCAACAATATGGGATACAACATAATGCTACTACAAATCTTCTTCATAATACTCTTCCTACCAACCATTTGCATAATAGCAATATAGCATCTAATCCTTATGTCATGCCATCATACGCTCACAAATCCCATGCTTATGTCCCACCGAACCAATATGGTGGACAAACTAGTAATCTTGAAACTATGGTGAAATAGTTAGTTTCCCGCATGGACCAGATAGATCCCTACCATCCCTCGTACAATTATCGAGAGATGTGTAGTCAACCTCTAGATCCTATAGTTGTAGCACAACCCTATCCTAAACACTTTCCTATTCCTGTCCTACCTATATATAAATGAACTGAAGATCCCATAGAGAATCTTCGTATGTTTAGAATAGCATGTCATGATATATCACATGATGACTTGTTATTACTAAAAATATTCCCAAAAAGTTTAGGAGGAATGGCATTGGAGTGGTATTATCAATTACCCACTCACTCTTTGAGGAATTTTGAAGAAACAATTGAGTCTTTTGTTCATCAATTTAGTGCCTACATTGAAATGCATGTAACCATTAAAGATTTGTACAACTTAAAACAAGACAAATATGAATGTTTTGCTGATTTCCTAGCTCGGTGGAGAAAGTTGATAGGAAAATTACACTTTGTGTTACCTTATCGAGAAATGTTGGATATCTTTATCAATAATTTACAAGAACAACTATCCTATGAGTTATCAATCGCTACCTTGACCACCTTCGATCAAGCTATAGACTTAGCTCGAAGAGTGGAAGATGCTCTCATTAGGAGAGGTCAGCTTAAAAATAAATATGATGAGAAAACATCCAGAAATCAATATAAAAATAAACAAGTTGTGGGTGATGGAGTCACTGATAGTAGAAATATTGCTACTATTAATGTTGCAAAAACCATGGAGAAGTTTATACTAAAACCTCCTGATAAACCACCTCGAGAATTTACTAGGTTAAATCAACCTCTATCAACCATTTTATCGTAATTATTAGAATGAGGTTTGATCCAATTACCAACTATCCGGGAACCTGATCCAACTATACCTAGATATAGAGATGATTTACACTGTGATTTCCATAGAGGACCTGGACACGCTACCAACTCTTGTAAAATATTAAAACATAAAATACAAGACCTGATTGATAACAATGAGATGGAGGTACAAGCTTTTCAACCTAAACAAAATCCTCCTAATAATGCTCAAAAGACCATCCCCCAAAATTAGAATCAGAATACCAATCAATCATTGGACATATTTCAACATACTTTACCAAAGCATGGTAAAGAGGTGGCTAATCAAATTGAGCATCATAATGTTCCACCTCCTACCCGATATGTAGGTACTATTAGTTGACATTTACCTGCTCATGATCTGCAAATATTTGACACAAATTTATCCATGGTTATGACCAAACCTCTATATAATATTCGGACACCTGATCTTAGTGATATAGAATACGAGACTGAAAGTGACATGGAAATCACATCAAATCAATCGAATAGTTCTAAATATGAATCAGATGTTATTCAACCTATCACAAATTCTATGGTTCTGGAAGAACCATTTCCAAGAAGTCACTAGTAGACCATCTTCTCACCAATTACTTTCTAATGGACAAGCCATAAATGCTAGACCAAGACTCATTCATCATCCACAAAATAATATTGTAGGTACCATCGGAGCTGTTACTCGACAACAGGCTCAAATTCTCAACAAGATCAAACTCAGAACGATGGATTAGCTCCATTTTTTTTTAAAGTTCCTAATAAATGGAATCATGCACCTAATGTTCAACCTAAACCTCCTTATAATATTAATGAACAATTATCAAATACTACAACTAGAATTTCCCTTTTGGACATTTTAAGATATTATCCTACACATAGGGATGAATTAATGCTCACATTAAGCCAAATGATGGTACCACAAAATATTCAACCTGAAGCCATGGCCAATACTATCATAACTCGAGAAGTCGATTGTATTGACTTTCGGGATAGAGATATACCGCAACATAGTTTACATAAGGATAACCCCTTATATATTACTACCCTAATTGGAGATGTAGCAGTTAAACGGGTCTTGATTGATAATGGTTCATATTTAAACATTTGCACTTTTGACTTCTACCAAAGATTTGGGTTTAGAAGTGATGAAATGAAAAGAACTGATATGATCATAAAATCCTTCAATGATGAAACACAAGAAACGTGTGGAGTTATTACTATCCCATTGCAAGTTGGTCCAAGAACCTTAGACACGATCGTGTTTATTGTACATTGCCCTACATCGTACAATATACTCTTGGGTCACCCTTAGATCAATGTGATGTGAGTTGTTCCCTCAATTTTACATCAGTGTGTTAAATTCAAATTTAAAAATCAGTTGGTTACCATTCATGGTGATCCTAGACCCTTTGATATGTGTGCTTTGGCAGAACCTGTTGGAGTTCAATTTTGCCCTGCTCTGTCATCCACACATCCTAATTCACATTATCCATCTAAACATGTGAAACACACATCCATAACATCATCTCATTTTTCTCCATAAACTACACCTCTACATATAGTTCAACCATTTTCCGAACAAACCACATTAGGACCTCAAAAAGATCCTAAACCCACAACCAATGCTTCTTGTTTTACTCCTATAATTTCCATACCTATAGACCCGTCCATCGATATCCCTACAACATCTATACCTACCAGAGGTATTTTTTTTGCATCCGAAGATATAGGAAATGTTCCTTCTACCTCTTACACTCTTATTGATGAGCTCTTACCCGATTTATCTAAAATTATTATATCAGAAAAAACAAACGCTGCTATGCAAGATTCCCTTATTTTAAATAATTTGCCACCCTCTCCTTGTACCTTGAGCCTTCCATAGCCTATGGGAAGTATTTACCAATTTGGGAGCTGTGCTTTTATTTATAAGGGATATGACTGGGGAAGAATACCTAGAAACATCAAGACACATTATGATGGATATGCTTGATGTTTTTTGCTAATGAGTATATTAAAGCTAAGCCTATAATGCTTAAATTGGGATATAAAGGGAAAGGTTTGGGACCTTTCCAAAATGGTATGAAAGAACCTTTTGAGGTAGAGCCATGGCCTGCCCGATGTGGTGTGGGCCTATTTACTAGTAAGGGTCAGCCCTTCCCATTTGAGAATGATGACCATCTTGTATGTTACCAATATTACTTGGATAAACATGATGCTTTGCGTTTAATGAATAAGCCATTTACATGTCATATGCTATCTATAGCCTACCCTCATATGATCGCTGAATCTAATGATGATTTGGAGGAAGATATCTTCCATGATGTCTCCGTTGAGGAATTGTTACATAACGAATTTTATTTCGATGGCTCTATACCTAGTATAGCCCAGCTTGAGGATACGACTCCTCAAGACGAATTATCTAAGCTAACCTTAGAAGAATTAAAATAATTGGGCGTTTCACCCACCCCACATAATTTTGAGAGAGATCTACACATGGAAGTAGAAAACGTCATAAAAATTAACATTGGAACCGAAGATAATCCTCACATAATCAACATCGGATCAGAATTAAGTCAAGAAAAACAAGATAAATACATTGCATTTCTTAAAGAATATGAATATGTCTTTGCTTGGACATATGAAGATATGCTAGGATTAGACCCTTTCGTAGTTATGCATCACCTAGTAGTCCATCCGGATGCTAAACCTGTTAAACATAAACTTAGAAAAATGCATCCTAAAGTGGCATTACTAGTCAAAGGGGAATTAGAAAAACTCCTGAAGGTTATTTTTATACAAGCCATTGATTATGCTGAATGGATCTCGAATGTAGTTCCAGTAACTAAGAAAGAAGCTACCAACGTTAGGGTTTACATAGACTTTAGAGATATTAATGTTGTATGCCCTAAAGACGATTTTCCTCTTCCCAACATGGATCAGATCATTGATTTTACTATTGGGAGTGGAATGATATCCTTAATGGATGGATTTTATGGCTATAATCGGATCAAGATAGATCCTGAATATCATGCTAAAACAGCCTTTATTACCCCTTGGGGGACCTTTTGTTGGAAAGTGATGCCATTCGATTTGAAGAATGCAGGTGCAACATATCAACCAGCCATGACTTATATCTTTCATGATATGATGCATGATATTCTAAATTATTATGTAGATGATATTATAGCTCGTTCCATCAAAGAAGATGATCATTTAGATGACTTGAGAAAAGTATTTGATCGGTTAAGGGAATATCTTATCCGATTGAATCCAACCAAATGTATATTCGGAGTTAAGTTCGATAAATTATTGGGGGTTATAGTTTCTTTACGTGGCATTGAAATTGACCCTCTCAAGATCATGGCTATCACTGATATGCCCGCACCCACAAATATATCTGAATTACAAAGTCTACAAGGTAAGCTTCAAGCTATTCGTCGCTTCATCGATAATTTGGCGAACAAAACAGGACCCTTTATTAAGCTTCTTAAGAAAGATGTCTCTTTTCATTAGGACAACAAATGTTAGGAAGCATTTGAACTCCTCAAACAATATCTCCTTAACCCACCTGTGCTTTCACCACCTAGACCTGATCGCCCATTTATCTTGTATATTTTTGCTTCAGAGTTTGCCTTAGGAGCTATGTTAGCTCAACTTGACGATGAGAAAAAAGAGCATGCTAATTATTACATTAGCCAAACCTTAATCAGTTATGAAACCCACTACACAGCATTAGAGAAACTATGTCTAGCAGTTGTATTTTCTACACAGAAACTATGCCATTATATGCTCAGTCAAAAAACGTATGTCATTGCTAAATTTGATCCTTTGCGGTATCTCATGAGTCGACCTTATTTATCTGGTCACACAGCAAAGTGGGTTCTTGCGCTAAGCGAGTTTGAAATCATGTTTATAGGACAAAAGTATTTTAAAGTTCAAATCATAGTAGATCAATTAGCTGCTACACCTTTAGAGTCTACCCATCCCCTCATCATTGAGTTTCCCAATGAATGCCTTAAACTAGAGGCAGACCATCCAGAGCAATGGTCCTTATACTTTGACGGAGCCCGATGCATGAGTGGGGCTGGTGCAGGTATTATTTTAATATCTTCGTAGAAACATCTTATACCTCTGTCATTTAAATTAACGTTTGCTTGTACTAATAACACTGCTGAATATGAGGCTCTAATCCTTGGATTACAAGCTGCCTTGGCATTGAAAATTAAAAATCTATTAGTTATTGATGATTCTCAACTTGTCATAAATCAAATCAATGATGTTTATTAGACCAGAGATGATAAATTACATCCATATAAAGCATATTTCTTATAATTATTATCCCTATTTGATCAAGTTACCTTGGAAGCTATTCCTCAAACTAGCAATCGTGCGGCTGACGCTATGGCTACAGCTACATCTCTTTTACCCTTGGAGTTAGATGACGAATATGCTACAATCATTATTCGTCGACTCTAGGAACCCGCTTCAAATAAATAATGCTTAGAACCTTTGGATGTGTTTCTAATCAACGAAACTACTCCTGAACCTTGGTACACTGATATATTTAATTTTCTTCAAAATGGGACCTTCCCTAAAGGTTGTAATAACAACCAGCACTGGTTATTACGTAGAAATGCAAGTCGCTTCTTAATTATAGGTAATACGCTGTATAGAAGATCTTTTGAAGGTATCCTATTGAGATGTTTGAATTTAGACGAATCTAGATCAGCTTTGAGTGAAGTCCATGATGGATCTTGTGGGGGACATTTTAGTGGTAACGCCATTACTAAGAAGCTCCTTAGGATAGGATATTTTTGGCTTACCATGGAGAATGATGCACATGATTATGTGTGCCATTGTGACAAGTTCCAGAAACACGCTGACCTTGTCCATGTGCCTGCATAAGAGCTATAAGCTATTTCATCTCCTTGGCCCTTTCAAAATGGGGCCTAGACATCATTGGAAAAATCAATCCTGTGTCATCTGATGGACACAAATTCATCATAACTGCCACCGAGTATTTCATGAAGTGGGTTGAAGTTATGCCCTTAGCTTCTTGCACTGGAACCCAAGTTTCCAAATTTATTTTTAATCAAATTATTTGTAGGTTCGAAATTCTTGCAAATCTCATCTCAGATAATGGAACTTGTTTCAAAAATAAAGATGTCAAAAAATTATGTCAAAAATATAAAATTCAACATCATTGCTCCACTCCCTATTATCCTCAGGGTAATGGCCAAGCAGAAGCATCTAATAAAACATTAATTAAAATCCTCAAAATATTGGTCAATAAATTTGGTCGAGATTGGCACATTCAACTATATCCTGCTTTGTGGGCTTATCGAACTAGTGTTCGTACTCCCACGGGCACTTCGCCTTTTGTTTTGGTTTATGGCACTGAAGCAGTTTTTCCCTTTGAATAGAAGTTCCTTCTTTGGCTCTACTACTTCAAGATACTGAAGTAGGAGATGAATATCGTGCTGGCATATTTAGTCAGCTGGAACTCCTAGATGAGAAGTGCATCAATGCTTTGGAGCACCTTCGTGCCTACCAAAACAAGCTCAAGCGAGCATACATCAAGAAAGTTCATCCTCGATCCTTTGAGATTGGTGAAATTGTCTTAAAAGAAAATAAAAAAAATACTAATGCAACTAAAGACCTTAAAGGTAAATTTGAGCCCAATTGGCTTGGACCGTATATCATCACTGCTAAATTTGGATCGGGAGCATATCGATTAGCTACCTTAGATGGTAAATATCTTAAAGAACCTATGAACATTATGCATCTTAAACGCTATTATGCATAAATCTGGTCATTTCATCATTGCATATATTATTATTTTGCATATTGTTTTCTTTTAGTCATCCATATAAAAATTTCAAAAAAAATAATATTTTTTGTTCTTTCAATTCATAAATTAAAATCAAAATATAAAAACATCAAAATCATCAAAATATTCAAAAACATCTTGTATTTTTCACACCTGTCAATTCTTGAAGTGTTGTAGTCATATTTTCAATTATGTTGGATAAATTAGCATTTATTTGAAATCCCGCACTTTCACATTCACATGAATAAATATCTTGATTTTATTTGTGATTATTAATATCTCTTATATCAAAGTCCACGGTTGAATTAAATAAATTTTTGAGCATAGAGAACTGATCTTGTTATTTACTTGAACCAAGCATATCTTTTCATATTAAAATGATTTCATTGCAAATTCGATATGATGCTACATAGTAGAAATGGTTTCCTAAGCGAAAAGTTTCCCCTGCTATCCTATCATGCACATGGTCTATAATCTTTGAGAATTGACAAAAGGACAAGCTCACCCCTACCCAGAATAAAAATCCCTTGCTCTATAGCCAATCCGAGCAAGTATCCCTAGTATAGGAAGAAAAAGAAAAGTCAAAGAAAATGAGAAAATAAAAATATCATTTTGTAGCATCGCAACAATATTTCAGCATTATCTCAGTTCCAAGCAAAAAAAAAAAAGAGAAGCAAAAGAGAAAAAGCAAAAGCAAAGAGAAATAAAATCCCTTTTTCCTACCCCTTGAAAATAAAAGAAGGGTGAATGAGCTTGAATCCCTGGAATTCTCAATTATTTGAAAACTATGAGGTAAGCCCCATAACAGGTGATTTGTGCCCAACCCGCTTGGCCTTGGGTAATCCCTAGCGTGGTGATATGTCTGTCACATTAGCGACCTTCTTTTGTATAGACCTATGTCGGCTTATGGATTAGCTAGCTCTTGATGACCCGACTTACATAGTAGTATGGTACGATTACATGCATATAAATCATGGTCAATGAACACTCAGTTGGTTAATTCAAATTACTTGTATCAAATTATCTTGCTCAAAATTGGTAAATGAACATACAATTGCACACACATTTGTATTTGAGAGATTTTGTATCATTATGATAAATCAAGATCAGTAATGAACTCACATTTGCACATAAGGGTTCCTTATAAATCTACATTTTGTCTTTGAGATAATTTAAAATATCTCTGCAATTCTTTTTCGAATCATTTCATCTTCTTATTTAAGAACATTTGCTCAGCATAAAAACAATTAAATATATTTCTTTCCAAAAACCAAAATTTTCTTTCACATCTTCAAAAACCTAAGTCATGTTTATATATTTTTCTGTTTATCTCAAAATCAAAAATCAATCATGAAATAAAACTAAAATATAAATTTCTTCTTTGGATTTCGTGATGATGGTATAAGTCTATACCTATAATTCTATGCCTAGCGCAAACCATTGTTCTAATTTTTCCCATGCATTTTAATTCATAAAAACATATGGCTTACATCATTATGTTACACAATTGTGCTTTAAAAAGAACGCAAATTTTTCTATTTCATTTCATTATGTCAACATTCAATTTTGCAATGATGGTATAATTCCTAGGGAATTATTCAAAAATTTTATCACACTTAGGAATTTATGCCTAACAAAAATCATATTTCTTTTATATTTCTTGCATAATATTTTCATGAAAATCTGAAAACAAATCATCACCATCATCATTTTTATCATCACAACACGAAGTCTTAAGACAGTCTCTTAAGCACCCCTTTTTTATTTTAGCAATATTTCTATACTGGGATTAGCTTGACGACCTAGCGAGCGGTGACTCCATGAAATGGTCTATAACAATGACAATATCCTTTGAAATTATTGTTAGAAGTCCCTTTTATTTTTCATCAAATCACACCACAAAACAACCAATTTGTTCACATCATATTATTTCATCTAAATTCTATGGCATGACATCAAATTATAATCTATTTCCAATGACATAATTTCATGAATAATCAATCAAAAAAACCCAAAATTAAAGCATCACACAACATATACACAAGTCATATCACCAAAAAGACCATATATATATTAACAAATTATGTACATCTTATCAAAACTAGATTGGTATGCCATAATCACTACCCTAGTATACTCCATCCTCCCAAAAAAATATATGCAATCTAGTCTCTAGCAGCTAGCCTCGAGAAGCCCTCGAGCTCTCAGTCTCATCTCCTCTCTCGCCCTCGCATGGAGGAGGTGGTCCCATAGAATTTTGTGCTGTCACGAGTCCTCGATGTCGATCGTAAGGATGACCTTAATGACCCCATCATGATCAACTCCTTAATGGGAGCTGGAAGTAGTATCCTCTGGTTCTCTAGAACCACGTGATAGTATAATCCTTGATAGAAGGCGGTCTTAGCAATAGACCGTGCCAGATCTCGAGTGCTCGGCCCTCCGCTCTGAGCCCTGAGCCATGTAGCCTCATCCTGTAGTGTCTGCACCTGATCCCAGAGGTGGGTAACCTCAGCCTGGAGATCCATCATCTCACTGCTCTCCCCTACCTCGACACCCTTACCCTTATCGAGCGATGGTGGCCTCTCCCCCTACTGAGAAGGGAATCCCTCCTCCCTCCTCCCTGTCTGCTACGATCTCTATGGAGCCCGTGGCATCCTCTGTCATCTCCCCTATGGAGACCATCGCTGCTCTCTCCCTCTGTGACCTTGCACTACCTCAATAGCAACCTGGTGCTGCCTCCCCATCTGTCACACAACCGCATGCATCGGACCCTATGCCCTCGTCATCTGAGGAGGGTGGATGTCTGCGTACCAGGCATCATATTCATCTACAACCCCAATGTTGTCCCCATCCATTGGATAAATGGGGTATCATCTATGTCCTGGATCTAGAATCACTGCATATCTGGAGCCCCACTCAGTGTAGTACTATCTTGAACAGTCTGGGAGTACTCATAATCCCTGAGAGATGGTATCCCCTACTGTAGACCGAACTACTGCAAAACTCGATCGTAGCGATGGAGATCTACCTCTCCTCGCTCCATCCTCAACCAGTAGACTCGCCTGATGTGAGCCAGTGCCTACCCATCCTCTATCAACCCTAGATGCTCTCTCCATGGCATCTAGGTAATCTAGTCTAGGATGAGTTCATCTAGCAACCTCCATGACATCGATAGATCTATTTACCATTGTGACCCTCTTTGTAGCCACCAATAGAAAACCCGGGGTCTCTCTCGGTCAACCCCTGTCAGTGGGAGTCCTACCAGCCTTCGTACCATGATGTGCTCCCAGCACCAAACCTACAACAACGATGTCAAAACCAGACATCGGCCTCCCTTGTATATGACCCCGTGTAGGATCCTATACAAGCGACATAGTACAAAGCTACCCCATGCAAATCTATACCCGTGGTCTCTCATGTCGCAGACCATATCTGAAAGGAGCTAGGGTAATCTACACCCACTCTGGTGGCACAACAGTAAGCCACCCACTATCCCTACTAGAACTTGAGTCAACCTAGATGCCCCAGGCATCTGCCTCAAAGACTCGATGTTCACTCGGCCCTTCTCTAGGGTGAAGCTCGGGTCTTCGCATAGCCTCATCATAGCCTGACCCTGATTGGTCATAGGAGTCATCAACCTTCCCTGTATGGGGATCCTCAAGATCCTCCATACGTCCTATAGTGTGGGAGCCATCTCCCCTATCGATAATCAAAAGCAAGACAACCTCGGATACCATATCTCTACTAGATTTGTCAGTAGCCCAATGTCTGTTGATACTTGTGGCATCTCTACCACATGCTGTAATCCGACCTATGCTAGTCGGTCTCACTCTGCCTTATTGAGCATGGCCACATCATCTCTCAGCCCCCTGTATTTCCATTCCTGACTCTTCAGTAATCCCCTCTGCAAAACAAACAATAAAACAATAAAATTCATTAATAAACCAATTATTAAAAACAATTACATGCAATTCAAACAAGATTAATTTCATAAAAATGATGATATCGTCCACCATTGGATTATATCATCCTAAATTAGGTAAAATCATCCTTGGTAGGACAAAATCATCTTTGATTTCACAACTTGGGGATCGCCCCTAGTTCGTCGATTTCACCCTTAGATGAAATCGACGATCTAGGGACGATTTTGATGAAATTGGGACGATTTCATCCCGACGTCGTCGACGGCCTAAAAATGGCCGCGATGCCCCAAAACAATCAAAATTTAAAACAAAAATTGCACAAATCAAATCAAACATAATTCACTAGGTTTAGATTCTTACCCGTAGCCTACGTCGGACCTCTGTCGATTTGTGCGTTGTTTCAACCATTTTTTCTGTAGAGCTCTAAAACAATAAAAAAATGAATAGTAAAAATGAATTAGGATTTACCTTATTTTCTTAATTTTATTTTAAAATAACAACATTTTTAATTTTTCTTTTTCGTGCTTTTACCTCAAACGTTCGATTTGAGTAAAAACACGGAGGGGACACCATAGTAAACAGTCGTACGATTCGACCTAGAATCGTCATCTAAAAAATTGAGTAAATTTTTGCTTTCTCGTAAAATGGGAAGAACTCGTATTTAACGCATTTTCTTCAAAAAATTTGCTAAAGAGGGGGCAAAATGTAGCACCCCAAAATTGGCACAGTTAAACCTTAGTAAAAAGATAAAAATTTGAATTTTAACCCAAACCGCCCGTTAACCGCCTGTTACCCGCTCCCCTCATTTTTCGTGCCATTTTTAGGATTTGTTTTTACCGTTGGATGATATCGTCGATGATCAGATGAAATCATCCCAAATCTGATGAATTTTTCTATAACAGAACGTCTAGATGATTTCGTCCCAAAATTGAATTTTCATAATTAGCTTTTGTTCAACAACTTCTCTAACTTGGGCAGAAAGCGTGTCTGTGTGGTTAGAGTCTCCCCCATTGGAGATCTCCCAAATTGGGGTGATCTCCAACCTCCTAACCTCTCCCTAATCCTATATAAACTAGGATTTTCTTAGTTTATCCCCCTGGTCGATCGATTTCCCTGCAACTTTAGTTTCTTGTGCATTAGAACACCCTCGCACCATCGTTTGCATTCTGTATTTCAAGTTTTTCTTCCAGGAATTTACTGTTTTTTAGTCAGAGCAAGCAAGGATCGTCTCAGGCGATTCCAGACGATTTTGGACGATCTTGTCACAGATCGGCGATGATCTTGTACGATCGTAGGTGATCTCAACTACAGTCCATATTGGGGGCAATTAGAGCCCAGAGTTTGCATTTTCTTATCTTTTCTCTTCATTTCTTTATGCATTAATTTATTTTATTCCATTTTTGCATCCTGGAGTTCACCTCATTTAGTATAGATGCATGATAAAGTTAAAATAAATTATCAAATTAATGCATTTCCTTTAATTGTTATCTGGATTTATCATTTAGGCAAGTTTACTATCATTTATATCATTTCCCCTTGCTTTTGTAGTTGCATTTTTTGTCCTTGGTATCTGTTTCTGTGATTGCAAGTTTCTGACAAATTCGTCTGATGAATTCGTCAGATCGACGATGATCTCGTCTGATCTTAGATGATTGACTATGATTTGAGATTATTCTATGCAATTGTAGATGATAATGTAATATTTGAGATGATCTGGACTTCTACAAACCTCAGACTCTTCATCAGACATCTGAAATCAGGTACATTCTATTTTATTTAGCACAATTTCTATGTTTAGCACTTATTCATGCTTTCTGTATTCATATAAATCAGCATCGGCATATAGAATAGCTTAGATTCATCTTGGCCAAACCTAGGAATTGAATGATTAAAGTACAAAATGAACACATCAAACCCATTCTCAACCTAGGCGTGGAAACTGCCACTCAAAGTTTCCTGGTGAACCCACCATCCATCAAAAATTCACCCTTATATCCCTCCCCTGAGAGGCGTGACCTCCAAAGGGCCTCTCATTCCGAGGTATTTTCCCATCCTTCTCGCATCCCCCTTCTGAGCATGGATCCTATAGCCTGAAGGTAAGGATGCAAAAAAATTTGGAGCGATACACTTAGTCTCTTCTTCCTTGTGTTGTTTCCTGTTTCATATGTTCCTTATTTGTGCATTGTTCCTTTCCTTGTTGAACTTTATATTGTCCAAATTATTCTCAGAAGTCTCACTTTCTCTTACACTCTCTTATTTTGAAGCTTCTTCTTCTTTGGAGCTTGAGATTGACTCCTTTCCTTGTTCTCTATGTTCCTGTTCAAAACCAAGTCATGTCTTGTTTGATGAAGATATTTATACCTTGATAATATTATCCAAGGTCTTTGAGCTTTTTCCAAACCTATGTAGCTTGTTTTTAGACTCTTTTACTTCCTTCGAAGTAAAGCTATCTCATGCTCTAATATTTCACATTCTAAAATAGTTACCTCTAACTTCTCTTTAAATCTCCTTGTCTTAGCTATTGATTTGGTTAGATCTTCTATAATTTTTCCTTTCTCTTCATCACATTATTGAAATTGAAGCTTGAGTTTTAAGTTTTGCTTTCTTACCTTCCTTAATTCATTAAGAGCAAAAATAAGCTCACCCTCAAGATCAACTTCTCCTTCCTCTTATTCTACCTCTATTCCTTTGTCTTTAAGATCATCTTCATTCCTTCTTGATTTATATTCAATAGGAGCACTTCCTTCTTCTTCTATTGCCAAAAGGAGACTTTATTCTTCTGGACCTTCAAGAGCATCTTCATATTCCTCTTCACTAAAACTGAACCCATTCCTTGTACAATTATCTTCAATATGACCAAATTTACCACACCTAAAACACTTGAGAATTATTGGATCCCTTTTTGGACTTTTTTAACATCCTCTTTTTCTACTACTAGAAATAGAATTTCTTCTTATTCATTAAATGAGGATCTTCCATCACTATCACTTGAACTCCTGCCTACCTTATCTGCATAAAAAATATTCTTATACCTTTGTAAAAACTTATTTACTTGCTTGCCTTTTCCATTCCTACTTTTCTTTTTATACCTATATTTTCTTGTTTCTCTGTTCTTATGATCCTGTTTCTCTTTATTATTGCTACTTCCAACCTCTAGACAATTATATGCATAGTTACCATATTTACCACAATTAAAACACTTAACTATTTTTTTACCTTTATACTTTCTTGTGTACTTGTTCCTTCTGCCATAGTTTTCTTCTTCATCACTGAATAACTTATTACTTGAATCTGACTTCTTACCCTTTGTCTTCTTTGTAACTTTGAAGGCTGCTTCTTTATGGGGGATAGACTCATATTTTATTCTCATCTCAAAAGCTGTGAGAATTCCATGTAACTCATCCCTTGTCAAAATTTCAATATCTTTTGACTCTTCTATGGCTGAAATATTTTCACTATACCTCTTAGGGAGTGAACTTAAATATTTTAACAAAAATTTGTTTCTTCAAATTTAAACCCAAGTCCTTGCATGGAGTTAACAACCTCATCCACATGAATTAGGTATTTGGCAATTTCTTCCTCATCCTTCATATTTAGGTCTTCAAAATTTTTCTTGTAATTTTGTAATTTTACCATTTTGACCTTTTTGTCTTCCTCATATATATTTTTCAGATTTTTCCAAATCTCTTTTGTTTATGTGCAATGCATAACTTTTACAAACTTTGTTTCATGCAAACCATTAAATATTTCATTCATTGCCTTTGAATTATTTATTTTTAGGAGCTTACCATATTTAGCTTTAGGTGGAGTAGCTAGTGGTGTGTACCCATCTTCAATTGCTTACCATATATCATTTCCTAGTGCCATTAGGTAGATCTTCATTCTCACACTCCAAAATGCATAATTATTCCCATCTAACAATGGTACCTTATTCCCTAAAGATCCACTCTAAGAATCCATTTATGTTGTTATAAGCTTTTTCTTCAAGCTATTAAACTCTTTCGAAGGAACTCACTCTGATACCAATTGAAGAACACAAGCTTATACTAAGAGGGGGGTGAACAGTATAAGACCAACTTTCACTTTTATTTCTCAAACAATATTATCCAATATATCAATGAAAATATCAACAATAGTAATCAAAGCAATGCACAAATCATCACACACAATAGAGACACCAATTTAATGTGGTTCACCCAATGTGGGCTACTCCACAAAAAAAATATTTTACTAAAATTTTCTCAACAAATCTCTTGGGAATCCTTCCCTATTATAATATTTATGGACCTCTATACAAATAAGATACCAATCCTCTAATAAATTTTATGGATACCAATTCATAGGAGAACTCTTTCCCATTTAATGATTCGTGGATCTCTATCCATAGGAGAACTCCTCCTCTACTCTGGCTGGTTCTCTTATAGAATACTACTACCTCCATTGCACTGGCTTGGGGATCTCTCTCTACTGAAGACCTTTGTCCTCACTCAAAATACCTCTATCCTCACTACCTTAGCTAATGGATCTCTATCCACTGGAGACTATTGTCTCTACTTTGTCACCTCTAAAGCTTGCTCTCATCTCTGCTCAATATTTATCTCAAATCTATACTACAAACTATCCTCTATCTAGAACAAATATACTCATAAGTCTATCTCTAGTCTAGAAAATTTACCCTCAAATTTGCACCAAAATTTGTCCTCAAGCCTTAACACAAATATTGATCCAATCACAAATCAACTCTGCTTAGATCTATCCCAAGTCTTATCTCAAATCTTGAACAAATCAATCAATCAAATTTTCTCTCAAGTCTTCTCAAATACTTACCTCAAATTTGTTCACAAGTCCACTCAAGAACTTGCTCAATATGCTCTCAAGTCTTATCTAATATTTACCTTAAACCTACTCAATAAGTCCTCTCAGGAACTTATCCAATCTACTCATCAAGTCTTAACCAAGACTTGTCTCAAAAATGCTCAATAAGTCTTCACCAAGACTTACCTCAAATTTGCTTGTAAGCTTCCTCAAAAGCTCACGTAAATCTATCCACAAGTCCTCTCAATAACTTGATCAATCTGCTCTCAAGTTTTCTCTAATACTTACCTCAAAACTACTTGTAATATTTCACAAAAGCTCACACAAATCTATCCTTAAGCTTTCACAAAAGCTTACTCAACTCTGTCCTTAAGTTCCCTATAGGACTTACTCAAATCTACTCATAATATTTCACAACAAATGCTTACTTAACTCTGTCCTTAAGTCCCCTCTAGGACTTACTCAAAACTGTCTACTAGCCTTCACAAAATATTATTCAAATCAATTGCAAAACTTGCATACAAAACTCAACTTAATCTCTTACATAAAACCTCTTAAATACCACAAAAAAATTTCACATAGAATATTGTTTAACCATAGAAACATATAGGGAATTATTAGAGACTCAATATATTTCACTCACAAAACACTCAATCACTTTCAAATTCTCTTTCAAGTCAATTCAAAAATAAAGTATAATTTGTTTCACAAATCTTGAACTATCACTCCAATACTTTCAACCAACTTCATTCAACCATTCACTCAATGAAACACAACTTGCTTTCAAACCCTAACTAGGTGTTTCACTATACTTCCAACAACTCACACTATGGAACTCAAACCTTGACTCAAGATAATTCCAATATCACATAACAATGATACTCATGTTCTTTCACAAACCCTAGTTCAAGATAGTTTTCAATATCACATAACAATTATACTCATGTTATTTCACAAACCCTAGTTCAAGATAGTTCTCAATATCACACTCAAATTTTCTCACAAACATTCACCAATCATACATATGAAAACTTCACTCAAACATTTCCAAAAATGCTTGTCAAGCAATCCTTTTCACTCCAACTTTGCATTTCACAACATTCAAGCCAATAATATTTCACTCATAAGGAATATGTGCCCATACCTTTTGTTTGATGGAGATATGTCTTCAAAATCTATCTTAACCACAATCAAATCCTCTTTGCCAATTTCAAGGTTATATAGCAATAGTTTATCTCAAAATTTCACCACAAAATTCTCCCCAATATTTATTTTACCATACAAAAATTATCAAGTCTCAAGTACACCTTATAATATCCAAACTTCTCAAACAAAGATTCCAATTACTCACTTTCACTATAACCTCCTTCAGAAATTTAATGCATAGGATAATCAAAATTGCTTACTTATATCTCCCTACTCAAAAATTGTATTTCAAAAATAATTAACATCACAATCCAGAAATAATGCAATTCATTTTTTAAATCAAAACTAAATCATTTACCACTTTTAACTAAGGTAAAATTAAAATATACCTTAACCACCTTATATCTCCCAAGGCACTCACTATACAACCTTAGACCATGCGTACAATATAAAAATAAAAAATTAAAGTACCTTTGTGTGTGCTCCTTGGTGGGATTTGATCATCTATCATGCTGTAGCCAACGCCCTAGCCACGACCTAGATGTTGCATGATCCAGATGCTCACTTGAGTCCTAAAAGTGCCTTGTGTGCTTTATCTTTTTGCTTGGTGCCTAAACCAAAAATAAAAATGCGTACCCTTTCATCTATCGTGGGGACTCGAACGCGAGATCTGCCTCGCTCAATGTCCTACACAACCACGTCTTGCCACAAGCCCAACCACATGGTTTATGATAAGGCTCTAGGCCTTCATAGATTTATTCATCGCGTATTCTGAAGCCTTTTAAAAATTTAAAAATCCTTTGTCTTATGTACTCATGAATTTTGCATTCCACACAATAACCAATATTCACACATGCATTATATTTGGAGACTTGCATTTATGTGGCAAGTCTTATGGTATTTATACCATATGCCAATTTACTTCGAACGTCAATGGGGGGAAGAAATATTAAAATAAATTTGTGCCCAATCCTGACTTAGGGTTTAATAATTTTATTTTATAAATTAATCTATAATATAAATATTATAAATAATTTATAAATGACCTTAGGCGTTATTTTTAATCCTTTAATATTATAATAATAAATATTATAATATTATTTACTTTGGGCCTAGGTATTTTCTTCTTTCACCCTTAGACCTTATTTGACCCTCTTTAATATTATAATAATAAATATTATATATTATTTCCTTTAGACCTAGGTATTCCCTTCCTTCAAGGTATTTAGCCATCAATAAAACCAATCATGTGAAGCTTCTAAACCAAATATCTTGGGCTTAAAATATAAATATTTTAACCCTCCTTTTACCAAATCCTTGCACTGATCACTGACACTGACTCTTGACATCAATGACAACACAACTACTCAAAATTTCCAACAAGGTGAAGAGAAACAAGGAAATCAGCCCTTGCAAACTGCATACAAACAACTTGCAAATCAGAAGTAAGAAGGTGAGAAACATTCATCATTATATTGCAAGTTTGATATCAAGTTTTATTAAACATTCTAGAGAAATTAATAGGAGCAATAAGGTGTTAAAAATATCTCTAGAACAAAATATTGGTCTTATAAGATATAGAGTAAAACTAGAAGCATTTATATCATTTCCATTGCTTCTAAGTGATAGTTGCAAACATTTACATAGGGAGATATAAGGAGTAGTAAAAATTAGTTTACAAACATTTAATATTTCTAAAACTTCTAATTAGGGAGATATAAGGAATCCTAATTCAAATTGAATTTCTAGAAGTTTAGAACCTATCATTGCATCAAAATTATAGTTGGAAGATTGATTTTGAAGGACATATCCAACTAAATAAATTGAAGTCTTATTTTTGAAGATTACATTTCTAATAGATGTCTAAAAGTAATTTATTGCAAGTGATAGATGTAAACCATATTCATTTCAATCTATAGAGATAAGAGATATTCTACAAATATTTGAAAAACAAAAGACAAGTGATAAATACCTTTACCAAGGATATTATTTCAAGATTCTATTGCACTTGTCTCTATCCACATATTTCAATCATTAGTGAACAATAAATAATTCATACTCAAAGGATAGTTAAAGGTAAATATGGATGATATTGTGAAGAATGCATTAAATAGTGAGTAACTATTGCATGAGCTAGAATTTTATTCATATACTCTTGTAGACACCAAAATATGACACCCTCTAAATCACATTTACCACCCCACCATCAAATCTTGCATGATAAAAAGATATGCCTAAGTTCTAACTTAGGGATATAAAATCCTATACATCATCCTATTTTTCTAATTTACTTAATTGGGAAAATCACCCTAGGATACCTTGTCCACCCATTGGACATGTGTCCTGGACACTTCACCCAACATCTCTGCCACATCTTACCCACTCTTTTCCCCTATCTTTGCACATGGGACAGATTCCCAACACCCATGCCACATCTCATCCACCTTGTCTCCTTTTTCCCTTCACATAGGACATGATCCCACATTGCACTCCACTTGCAACCACATCACCCCAGTTAAGTGAGGCACACTGAATGACTCACTGTAATTGCCCCTTCCACCTGGTAGTTCAGATTTGCCACTTGGCAAGTCAGGATTGCCACCTCCCATTCCCCTCCAAAGCCCTAGGAAGCCTATAAAAACACCATTAGTCCACCAAACAAAGGGAGATGAACTTACGTACCAACAGGCTGCCAAAATAGATCTGGACACAACGAGAAATTGAGAGCATGAGCTCGATTCTGACCATTGGCTCGGATCCCGAGGCAATCTGCCATTCAGTCAAAATCGCTTATCCATGGTTCCATAGTCAAAAATATGACTATACATTTTTACAACCGCAGGTCCACGATTTCCATCCCATAACCGTGCTTCCATGGTTCCACAGTCTCGAGAAATTTCATCAATAGAGATAAGCGATTTAAAATATGGAGCAAGGATTTATTTGTTAATTGTTGCATGCTATCTGCTTTTCATACATATCAGTGATAGGTTTATATGTAGCATTGGATTTACCACTTGACTATACAGGTGCTATTAATCTTCTTTGATGGTTTGCATGTGTGCAGGTAGGTATCTTGGATAAGCTACTAAAGCTGGAGTGGTCCCTTGTTGGATACCAAAGCCCACTCACCCTTTGAAGCTGTGACGAGAGAACGAAGAACACCACACCCTACGGAGGAGTTGGAAGATCTCCCTCTCCCATAACAAAGCATTGTATTTTAGAGAGACGAAGAACATTGTAACATTGCTCCCAACATGCTTGGGGTAATTCAAAATATTTTGTAAAAGTTGTATCAATATCAATACAAAAGGGGCATTTTGATAATCTACTTCTATCTCTATCTTTGTCATTTATTTTGTGTTCAGTTCTTTGGTTACAAAAATGGTGATCACGATGGGACCCCCTAAAGGTCCTATTTTTTTTTGCCTTGCTTTTAAATTTGTTTACTAATCTTTGTCTGCACCTACAGGTTTCAAGAATTTGAGACACGCATAGATTCAACTTTGGATCGATACATCTGGAAAAACCTTGCGCCTAAATTATTTACTGTGGAAATGTGGTTTTTGTTCTGAAGAATTTGAGACGCACATAGATTCAACTTTGATCTGTACTTTGTACCATCTGTTCAATTCTTCCTTTAGGTCTAGTTTAGGCTGCATTTAAGTAGATTAAGGGTCTTAGTCCTGTATGCCTTTGTATGCACTTAGGTCTTAGAGATAGAAAAAAGTACTTAAATTTTGCATCCATACATAAAATGACAAGAAAATATTAAAGAGAATCTGCATTTGCATAATATAAAATAGATCATTTTGCATTCATCGGGTTAGAAATAACTCAGTTGTGTATTCAGGTTCGGGTATGTAAAAGGTTATTTTGTTTTTATTGATAGAAAGGACCCGTGCATCCATGGTTGGGATATCCCAAACGCAGATGCACGGTTGGCAAACCGCGCACCCGTGGTTTACCAGAACTAACCACGCACCCACGGTTAGCCCTATTAAACAAAATTTGATTGAACTAGACCTGATATTGGCACTTTTGCCCCTGATTTGCTATTTTTCATTCTCTATTTTATGTTTTCCTGCATTTAGGCATTGAAGCAAAATTGCATAGTAATCCTGCATACCACAATAATCAAACAAAACCACCACACACTCACTTGAACATTGGAAAATGGCTGGATTTCATCATCGTCGGGTTTGGATTTCATCACCGAACCACCAACATTATACCCTAATTTTTGCCAAGGCCGGTTCCAAGATCCATCATAGCCCGTGGGTTATAGCATGCATTTCTCTCCGGAGAAGTGTATTGCAGACTACGGGTGAACTGGGTGAGGAACTGGTAGGACCTGTGCTCCCTGGCCGTGTGTGGGCTTCATTACCACACATTATAGGTGGGATTACGCGACCTGGAGTTCATAGCCAGGTTGTTGAGCTTCGAGTATACAGGTGAAATCCTAGATTCATATAGGGCAAAACATTGAGCACACATCTTTTCATTTTTAAAAAAAAAACTAACAAAAACCTAGCACCAAAAACTTTGTGTGTTTGTTTTCTTTGCATGTTGTATTGCATCGTACTGTCATTTTATTTACATAGATAGTCGCACTTGGCATTGTACCACATAATAGCGTATGGTAGTGACTCGTAGTCAAGCTAAGAAACTAGTGTCAAACCAAATTCAGTGGTCTTCCCCCATGGCCTCTCAGTCTGGAAACGTCCCTCACACTTTGGTGGTAGTACAAGTAGGCATGCCCTCTTCTATGTCCCAAATTCTTAATGTAGGGCCTTCTAGTAATGCCCCTAATATGGACATAGACATTATGCATAGGGCTACTCACACAGCCATACTTGAGACACCTAGGAGTGAACCTCCTATAGTGGTAGATAGTCATGTCACCATGTTCGACATGGATACTGTTAGAATGTACTTGAATGTAGCTAGAATGGTCTTCCCATCATTACCACCACTCTCCATCCCATCCTATGTTGTACCATCATTACAACAAGAGCCCGCATATACTTACCCACAGTAGTCGAAACAAGTTTTTACAAATCCCCTTTTTGAGTTGGTTGTTGTAGCACTAGCTAACCAAACATCATCATCCAACCAACCACACTGCACAATACCTCAATAACTCATCATTTCCACTAATCCCTTGTATGAAACAATTCATGTTGTTTCACAAACCCTAACATCCACTCAACCCACTACCCTCATAGGTTCTACATCCCATATCATACCACAGTCAGTGGCAATACCATTTGCTACTTACCCCCCACTCACTTCCACTACCATGGTTGTTCCACAACCAACTCAGCCTACCACATCATAGGTGGCGGTCCCTACTTCAAATGCAATTGCTATGCAACAAGATTTTTTACAATTGTAGAAAATGATTTTAGATAACGCTAACCGTAGCGTAAATCCTGATCCCAACCAGCATTTGCAAGGGATTGAGCACAACTTCCCACCTCCATCTCACCAAACAAATACCTTTATCCAAGATCCATCTTGGACAATGCACCCCCATCCACCACTATAGCTCAAAACCAACCTCCACATCCATATGCTAATACAGTAGGTCAACATACCATCATACCCCCATCACCCCATCCATATCATAATCTCCATCATCATTCATATCATAACACATTTCAGCCAACCATACCTTATCACCCACAACCTACATACAATCCACCCCATTACTAGCAACATCAAGTACATTCAAGTGTCAGTCCTATGGATGACCCTAGATACCAATTTTTATAGAGTCATATTGATAGTCTTGCCATGCAAACTCTAGGTTTGCAATACCAAAAACCAACTTTAAGGCAACTACTCAATCATCCTATTCATGCTTCGGTCCCTAAGCCGCCATATCCAACATATTTTCAAATACCTAAGCTTGAATTTAAAGGGGAAGAGGACCCCCGTGAACATATAACTAGATTTTTAAATGCATGCTTCAGAATCAAAAGCAATGATGCATTATTGTTACATACATTTCCTCAGACACTAGGGGGAGAAGCCCAAGACTGGTACAACCACCTACCACATCAAAGTGTTTTTACCTTTGAACAACTAGCGGACCAGTTCTTGGAAATATTCGCCCTGAATATCAAAAAATAAACCACATTGACTGATTTGATTTATCTAAAATAATATGACGATGAATCAGTCTATGACTTTGGTAATAGGTGGAGATCAGTCATGATCAAGTTACCATTTTTCCTCCCTATGCCAGAGATAATATGAATGTTCAGGAAGAGTTTTGGTAGACCCATCTCTTCATTATTATAGCTACAGTAGTATAGGACATTCGATGAGGCACTCACCCAAGAAAAGCTAATAGAAGAGATTAAAATTCATGAAGGTGAGATAAAGCCTAAAAAGAAAGAGTGGCACAATAAGAATCAAAAGGAGAATAACCACGGTCAATCTAAGACCACACAGGTTAACCAGATAGTTTTGGGCCAACCATAGTTAAATCAACCAACCCAAGCACAAATTCAACAACCCCAACAACAACAACAACCGCAACAATTGAATCATCAAGCGGTTCCACCCCCACAACAGGCACAAAATTAGACACAACCTAAAGAAAGGCAATAACATCATTTTAAGCCAAAAATAAATTACACACCAGTACAAGAGCCATATTCATTAGTTTTCCAAAAGTTGTATGTGACAAAACTCTTTACATTGCCAAAAATGAAACCTGAAGATCCTAACAAACCAAAAACAAAAGGTTACAAAGAACACCTCTTTTGCATCTATCATAGACAAAGAGGACATGATATCGAAGGTTGTCATGGTTTCAAAGGAATTGTGCAAGATTTATTAGAAGCGGGTACAATCAAAGTTGATAATCCACTAGCCCAAAACAACCAAAACCTAGGCATCTATCAGACACCTTTGCCACATCGAGAGGCAAATCAACAACCGACGGGAGCATCAACTTCTACAGTTCCTCCCAACCAGGTTAATTATGTGTCTCAACTACCGCAAGGTTTTGTAGGAGCTATCAACATAGTTACCCATGGACAGAGGTAAGCTAATCACACAACATAGGCTCCAACAACACAACCAACAAATGTGCCCATACAACTTGGACCAAGCATTCCACCACCACCTTTCCATAATCGCCCAGTGGTCACCTTAAATAGCCGGTTAACGCAAAGTTTAAAAATGGCTTCAACAAAATTATCAATTTATGAGCTAATACAACAATCAACACCTCATAGGGAAGCATTGATGGAGATCTTAAAGTCTATACAAGTACAGTTAGAAGACCCCAATGCATTCAATTCCTTTGTAGGGAGTGTGCAAAAGTGTATGGAACCCTTGATAGTATTTTATGACTTTGAGGAAAAGCAAATTTTTGCAGATTCACCTGATCCACCATTGCACATAGTAGCTCACATTGACAAGAAGCCATTCAAGAGAGTGCTTATTGACATCGGTTCATCAATCAATCTCATCACCACACCTGCAATGAAAAAGCTCAACATCCCATCATCTCACATCACAACTTCCACCTTCACCCTTAGGGCTTTTAATGACGCTTTATGCTCAATTGTAGGGAATGTTGTTCTTCCCGTCACCGTGGGGGTGAAAACAATACATGTCCTCTTCCATATATTGGAAGGAGAAATGTAATATAATATACTTCTTGGACGCCCTTGGTGTGGTAGTAAAAATGAAGTGTGTGCCTTCAACATTACATCAATGCTTAAAATATGTACATGAAGGAAAAGTACATTGTATACCAGTTGACACAAAACCTTTCAAATACTGCAACTTGATTTCAAACCCGTATGAGCCCTTGCTTCCATCAACACATCTAACTATCCAGCCACTCACCATTAGGACCATTCCATCTAGTAACACTTCATCAAAAGCACCCATTCAAGAGGAATTGCCTATAGTTGACCCAACTTTTGCATCCAAAAGCGTCAACTCAATTCAGCCTTCGAACACTGCATATCACTTTCCAATCACACCAAACCATCCTACCAACCAACAACCAATTCCATCTAGCACACTTCCAGATCCGATACAACCATTCATATTCACAGCACAACCCAATCCATCCATCAATAAACCACAATCATCATAGCCTGTAGTCTCACAAATAGGGCCACCTATTAGAGAAAGTCCACCACCACTATTAGAACCACAAACTAACTCAGAAAACCCTCTTCATCCATTGAACCATTAGCCTCTCAACCTTCCCGAGTTGCAGTACACCTCACCAATCCAGGTATTGGTGAGTACATTATTGAAAGTGTCATGGTTACACCACCTATTGAATCAATCAAGGATTACGACCGCCCCGTGACCCACCTTTAGCCATAGGTGAAATATACAAAATGGGTTCCCCATAAAATGCAATAAATTTCATATATGGGGGAGTCGAATCTTCATCAGGTCCATCTCCTCCAGAGGAGGACCATGTAAAAGAGTTTAATGAGAACATTGATTTTTTATCTAACCCATCATTTCCAGTGAGATACTTTCAGAGGGTTAATTGGCAAGGATATGGACTTGGAAGACATGAACAAGGTCCTCACCGCATTATTGAGCTAGAATATAGAGAGCCAAATGACCGCTCAGGTCTAGGTTACAAACCTTCCATCGCAAGCTCTTTGCTAAGTCAAACATTCCAAGAACTGGATATTGAGTACGAAGAAGGAGAAGGAGAAAGTGACAAGGAGGATGAACCTAATGATGAGGATGATGATATAAATGGTGAATACCTAATCAATAATTTTTACCCTCATGTGTTTGGAACTTTCCTAGAACAAGCCTTGCAACAAGAACCAGGATACAAAGATCCACCAAAAATGACCGACCTTAGGCCAGATTACACACAACTTGTTCTGGGACCTCATACAAATGCTAACGGCTTCTAGATAAGTGATGACGATTATGAAGACAAGATAGAAATGATATTTCTAAATCATGAGTATGAAATGCAAGCTAGAAGAATACTACAAGCAGAGGCGCATCACGAACAACATAATCAAGAGGTAGAAGAACCTAGAGAAGAGTTAGTACATGCAGAATCTATTCGGAGAAATGACTGGTACCAAAAGAAGTTCCCAATAAACCAAACTCTCTTTCAGCTGAGAAAAAAGCATGAAAGTCCTGAACCAGAACCTCCTCCACCACCTTGGCCGCTCTTGCAGCACCACAAATCACACACATTAGGTCAGTTGCAACCTAGGGAGGATGAGTCATCACCTCTCGAATCGTAGCCACATCACCTTCATCAAGTCAACATGATTTCTATTGATTTTCTCACCCCACTCCACAATTCGTATGATGAGGCAAAGCCAATCCATATCGACACTAGCCTCATTGCCATGGACAGGATTTCATCCCCACCATCCATTGCTAAATTTTTCCTATCCGAAGAGTTGCTGCATGCTTCAAATGCGTATATTTCACAACAACCTTCATCATCAAATAATTCAATTTTTCAAACTGAAATAGAGGGGGAAATCCCAGAGACATTTGAAAATGTGGCGGATGATATTCACCTCATCCCAACTCCACATCAACTAGAAGAAGGTTCTCACATGCTAATTGAAGAATCTATAGATGTGAACCTTAGTCAAGACGTGGACAATCCCCAAATTGTCAAAATTGTAAAATATTTATCCGTAGAAGAGAAAGAACACATAATAAACATGCTAATGAAAAATAAATAAGTGTTCGCATGGTCATACAAAGACATGCCAGGTTTAGATCCAGACCTGGTAGTCCACAACCTTACACTGGCACATGATGCAAAGCCTTTCAAACAAAAGCTTAGGAAAGTTCATCCAACAATCGCATTAATTGTAAAAGAAGAGCTGCAAAAGTTGTTGGATGTGCACTTCATAGTACCAATTGATTACCCAGAATGGCTTTCAAATATGGTACTCATTCGCAAACCGAATAGAGGGATACGCGTATGCACTGATTTTCGAGACTTAAACAAAGCGTGTCCCAAAGATGATTTTCCTTTGCCTAATATCGACCAACTGGTAGATTCCTGCACTAGTCATGAAATGCTTTCCTTAATGGATGGTTTCTTGGGATACAACCAAATTCGAATTAATCCCGAAGATCAACACAAGATAACATTTACAACACCCTAGGGGACATTATGTTATAGAGTGATGTCGTTTGGACTCAAAAATGTAGGAGCTACATACCAACAAGCTATGACGTACATATTTCATGATTATATGCATAAGATCATCGAGGATTATGTAGATGATTTGATTGCTAAATCTAAGACACGTCTTGAGCACATCGATGTACTAGAAAAAGTGTTTGATCAATTGATAGAACACAAAGTAAGGTTAAATCCTAAGAAGTGTGTATTCAGAGTCACATCAGGAAAACTTCTAGGATTCATTATCTCCAAGCGAGGCATTGAAGTGGATCCAGGTAAGGTAAAAGCAATATTAGAAATGCCACCTCCCAAAACATTGAAAGAGTTGCGTAGTTTACAAGGAAAGATCCAATCTATCCAACGATTCATTGCACAACTATCAGATAAATGCAGGCCTTTCAATCACCTGTTACAAAATGGAGTGACATTTTCATGGACAACTGAATGTCAAGAGGTATTTGATGACATAAAGAAATATCTGGCATCACCACCAGTTCTTACACCGCCTAGATCAGGAATCCCTTTTCACCTATACATTTTTGCAATAGATTTTGCACTAGGGACTATGCTTGCACAAAAGAACAAAAAACATAAGGAGCAAGCAATTTACTATATTAGCCGAACACTGGTAAGTTATGAAACAAGATATGCTTATGTCGAAAAATTATGCTTAGCAGTGGTTTTCGCCACCAAGAAACTTAGACATTACATGCTAAGCAATACTACCTATGTCATAGCTAGAGAAAATCCTCTTCGATACATGATGACTCACACATACAACAACACCCTTATCGCTAAATGGATAATGCTTTTAACCAAATTCGATCTCGAATTCATAAGTCAAAAATCCATAAAAGGTTAGGTGATAGCTGATCAACTAGCAGAAGCTCCGCTACATAACGACAAACCACTAATCATTGAGCTTCCAGATGATTAAGTATTCTATGTCACAGAACAAGAAGAATTAGTTTCTCCTGAGGAAGAAGGAGACATGACCATGTTCTTTGATGGGTCTAAATGCGACAAAGGATAAGGTGCGGGAGTCATGTTTTATACACCTGAAGGAATACCAATTCCTTTATCATTCAAACTTGACTTCACATGCACCAATAATAATGTAGAGTATGAAGCCTTAATCTTAGGTCTTCAATTAGCTATAGCAATGGGCATAAAAAGACTAAGCATTTTTGGTGATTCTCAACTAGTTGTATACCAAGTAAAAGGAGAATACTAGTGTAAAGAACCAGTGTTAAAGCAATACCATGAAGTAGCAACAAAGTTGCTAGAGAAGTTTGACTGGTATGAAATTAGTAACTTACCCCGATCCACAAATAGATTCATGGATGCAATGGCTTCTTTGGGATCTCTCATCCCTAAGAATGAGCATGGAGAAGTACAACCGCTAATCATAACAACAATGTCAAAATAATCAATTCAAAAAGTAGAACCTACAAGTGAGAAGAACATTTGTTTGATACATGTTGAACCTTACAATTCTTACCTTGATGAGATAAAAGACTTTCTCAAGTCTAGAATACTCCCAGTAGAAATGACATGAACTTCAAAAAGAACATTCAAACAAAAAACAATTCATTTTACTCTACTAGGGGATGTGTTATACAAACGTGGGTATGATGGAATATTATTACGATGTTTAGATCCGATTGAAGCAGAATGAGAAATAATAGAGGCCCAAGATGGTACTTGCAGTGGCCACTTCAGTGGAATGGCCATTGCAAAGAGAATACTATGCATGGGATACTATTGGTCGACCATGGAAAATGATTGTTGCAAATATGTCAAAAAGTGTCAAAAGTGCCAATATCATGCAAATTTGACTCATGTACCATCGCACGCATTACAACCCATTCAAAGTCTTTGGCCCTTTTCACAATGGGATCTCGATTTGATTGGTAAAATATCACCTACTTCATCAGGACAACATAAGTTCATCATAACCATGACAGAATACTTCACAAAATGGGTGGAAGCAATTCCAATGACCACTACGACTGGACCTCGAATAGCGGAGTTTATACTTTAGCATATTATCTATCATTTTGGAATACCCTCAAAAATAATTTTTGATAATGGGAATTCATTTAATAATAAGGATGTTAGAGCATTGTGCAACAAATTCAAAATTCAACACAATTTCTCCACACCTTATTACCCATAAGCAAATGGGTAAGTTGAAGCAACCAACAAAACAATGGTATCCATTCTCAAGAAAATGGTCAAATAAAATCACCAATATTGGTATACTCAAATTTCTTTGGCATTATGGGCTTACAGAACAAGCATCAAAACGCCAATGGGAGTGACACCATTTTCACTAGTTTACGGTGCTGAAGCTATATTACCTTTAGAGCTCGAGATACCTTCCTTGTGAATCGCATTACAAGAATTCATGGATGATGAAACAACTAGACAAGCACGTCTTGACCAATTGATACTTATTGATGAAAAACGTATCAATGCTTTAGAACACTTATGAGTATATCAAGACAAAGTCAAACGTGCTTATAACGCAAAAGTCCATCCTCATGAATTTCAAGTGGGGGACCTAGTACTCAAATAAAATCAACAAAATACCAATTCATTGCCACACTTGAGAGATAAATTTATGGCTAATTGGTTAGGCACGTACATTGTAAAGCATAAATTGGGACCAGGAACATATAGACTTACCAACTTCGAAGGAGAATTGGAGCCAGAACCACTAAACATAATGCACCTAAAGGCATTTTATGCATGAAACAACTTGCAATATATGTATATATGTACATGGCTAAAAAAAAAAAAAAGAATTTTTATTTCTAATAATTAGTTACATTGTAAATAGAAATGTCATTACTAGCACTTAGCATATTGCATTTGCATATTACAAAAAATAATAATAATAACTAAAATTTTGTGCATTAAATAGGCATATCACAAGAATATAGCAGCATTAGACTAATCACATAATTGCATCCATCTCATCCCATGTTCAATAATATTTCATAGTGGTGATGATACGACCAAGTAAAAACAAGTTCCAAAGAATTGGGGATACCCAACTAAGACTCTTTGCAAGTCAAAAAAAATCATATCCACACATGTTTTACTATATCATAAATCAAAATTTCAGTCACTCAATAATGTCTAGTGAAGAACCAAAAATCATAATATGTCCAATTTTCTTTAGGACCAAAGCACTTATGTCACATTAAGAAAATCTTGAGTATGGTAGATTGACCCCAAAGCAATTGATGAGCCTAAAAAATGCTCATATTTTGTATGGGTTTCATTAATTATTATGCAGCAATATAATAGGAACATTGTACTTTTATAAATTATTATGTAATTATTTAATAGAATTGTGTGCGTTATATAATTTGTGTGTTGTTGTGGAAATGTGGTTGGTTTTGACAGATTTGGATCAGTCGAGGTCTTTCATGGACCTGGCACTCTATTTCTTTTGGGATCAAGGAATAATAAGTAGGTGCCTTCCTTTTCAAGAAAGGCGTAAAGAGAATATAGGCACCAAGAAAAGGGTAGGAACCTTCCTATTCAAGGAAGGCACCAACAAAAGGTAGGAGCCTTTCGTATACAGAAGGAACCCGACATACTTAGGTGCCTTTCGCATAGTGAAGGCACCTCATACAAGGCAAAGTGCATTTCGTATAGAGAAGGCACCCATATCAGTAGGTTCCTTCCATAGGAAAAAGGTGCTCAACATCAGTATGCGCCTTCCATATGTGGTAGGTGCCTGTCAAAAGCACGTGAGGAAGGCACCTTCCTCATAAGAGAAGGCACCTCCATTCTTCACCAGTTGACCAAGTAAAGTGACCTGGGCAGAGTTGACCGATGTCTTTCTAGTTCCACATCATGCAAGATAATTCTAGGAGTTGCACCAATGGACAAGAATGTATTACCTACACTAGGCGAAGCATGCACCAATCAACAAACACGCAACCATTAGGAACAAATCCTATTTTTAGTAGATGCCAATTACGTTTACCAAATTGTCCCAGTTTAGTCTAGACTAAACTATTGTTGTAACTTCTTTGTAACAGAAGATCTGTGTGTGTGCTATATAAACACACACAGAACTCTCTGATAGACATCCAGAATCCAGAATCCATATTGTGAATACATTGTCATTCTGAGGAGGTAGACGCGTTGTAATAATTCTTTTACAAATACAATAAAATTCTAGACTTCCTAAATGCGTGGAAGGGAGCTTCTGGAGCCTTGTCCCACTCCAAGCTAGTATTTCTTCCCTTTTATTTATGCTTTCCTAGATTAATTTCCTGCTTTCATAGGTTCATTTCCTGCACTATTATTTTTATTTCCACAGTAGGTTTACTTTTATGCACATATGAATATTTGATTTCTCATGATTTAACTATTAATACGTAAATTATTGTGGTGTGGATGAATGATTGACAATATTTTAAACCCCCCAATAGTAGAATTAGATGGACTCATCTCAAAGTGGGTATTGTAAGTGATATTTTCTGAGACACTTCTGAAGTTTACGAAGCTCCCTGGGTTGATAGTTTAAATGATCGGGCAATGACAAAATAGGAGCAAAATTCACCTGTGTTTGGCCCACAAAATTTTGGTGTCGTTGTCGGGGAAGCGCCTCTATTAAATTAATTGCAATACCTAAAAACCTTTTATATGACTTTGTATGAGTTCTTCGAGAAGAAGAGGACCTGACGGTCAATTCATAAAATAAAGTCCACCAAAATTTGAGACAGCTGAACATTATGAGTTTGAACTAGATTTACCTAACTCATCACCAATAGTCCACTGGAGTGAGGATCATCACTTTGTGCAAAGTTCTTCCTCATCCCATCAACCTAGAGAATAATGAGCTATTATAAACCTGTTGTTCAAAAGAACACCCTCAGAGGAAGCTCTATTGTGGAAAGTTGTAGAAGACCGAATGATAACACCATTTGATTTCAGAGCCCTGACTCAAAAAGTTTTGAATGATCGTGAGGCCATAAGAACTACATTAGAGACCACATTTCCTAAGAAAATTTTTGACAAAGAGACTTCATATGGCTTTAGTTTCCCGATTGAGTAAGGAGTAGGAGAAACCAAAATGAAAAACATATCCCCTACTCACCTTCCTACCTTCAGAGGATATCTGACCAAGGACCCTAACCTATTTTTATTTAAGTTTGATGTTCTATGTAGGTTTGTGGACTACAAATCTGATATGTAGAAGCTAAAGCTCTTTTCTTCCACATTAGATGATGCAGCTCTACAGTGGTTCATTGGTATGGGAGAAAAAAACATTGCCACATGGGATCAAATGAAGAGGCTCTTTTTAGAGCAATATCAAGACTTCGGGAGAGCAAGAGACTCCAGAGAGGAGGTCCTGAGCATGACGTAGAAGGAATATGAGTCTCTTGAAGAATACTGGGAGAGATTCAACTTCAATCTTCAACGATATCCTCACACGAAGCTAGCTGATAAGTCTCTTAAAAGCATCTTTTTGAGAGGACTTAACAATGAATCATTAGAAGCTCTCAACATGATTTTTGGAGGTGACATCTACCAGCACGCTATGGAAGATATCCGACAATTATGCCGGAACTACTCAAGAAGGAGAGGCAAGACCACTTCTAGAACCATGAAAGCAACTACTTTGATCACAAAAACAAAAATAGGAAACATGCTAGAAGATTTGAAAAGCGAGATGCTTTCATCTCTAACATTATAGATGGACACGCTGCTGTTGGAGAAAAAGAAACAATAAAAAGAAGCAGCATTGGATTATTTCTACCCTAAATACAGAGGAAAGCATGCAAAGAATGCATGCCCAGAGAACAAAGTCAAAGTATGCATGGTCTACAAACTAAATTATAAGACCCGATTGTACCCGTAATTGCCCAGTATCAAGGAGGATGCTGATGTTATGGAAGCCTATTTTATAGGAAATCATAGGAGTTGGCCACAACCCCCTGTGGGGAATACACCAACAGGAATTCCATCATATGGGAGAGTACCATACATGCCACAAGGCTAGCCTCAACCACCTAACATGGGGTGATGGGGACCATCGCATTTGTCCAACGCACCCCCAAGAGCAGCATTTTTGAACCAGTAGCCCTGGATGCCATATCAATACCCTGGGTAACAGTGGAGAGGCCATGCTCCATGGAATTTGGCTCCATGGAATGTAGCGCTAGCTCACTATCATCAAAACCTATCAGCCTTGCCTATAGTGAGACCTACACAGCTACCCGCACAACCGATGGAAAATACAAATAACAAAGTAAATCAGTCGGCATACAATGTAGAAGGTGAGATGTACCCGATATATCATATTAGTTGTAATCCTATTCAGCTTATATCAGGTAGATAGCTAGGAGTAGATACACCTCCGCTGATAGAAGAGGAGGTAGATGTAGAAGAAACACCTCTTATAGAAGATGTGGAAGAAGAAGTGGTTGAGAGAACAAAGGCTCCATTTCCTAACCGATTGCAAGAACAGAAGAAACTAACATAGTCATAGTTTGATATACTTTCTAGATTGAAAAACCTCATAGTGACAATTCCACTTTTTAAAGCTATCCGAGACGTCTCGATATATTCTAAAGCGATAAATGAGATGTGCCTAATAAAGTCATGATGAAGAGCAATCTAGACTATCAATGTCATGGGTAATTTGGCAGATTTAATGATGGACAAGACATGTCATCCTAAGTACGCAGACCCAAGCAGTACAGTGTTGACTGTAAAAATTAGGGAACATTCCTTGACCAATATGTTGGTCAATATTAGAGCAGCCATCAACGTAATGCCTCAAGAGACCATGCAGAGGCTATAGCTCATAGACCTAAGACCTACCTCAATGATGCTACAGTTGGCCGACCAATCAACCATAGCACTGAAAGAAATGCTTGAAGATATAATCATGACGGTTGATGCATGTGAATATCCAACTGACTCCCTAGTTTTGTAGTATAAAACCTGGCTGGGTGGCTACCCACTTATCTTGGGAAGGTTATGGTTGGTGAAAAGTGATGCATACATCAACTATCATGATGGGTTGATGACCATATCCAATGGATAGAATGTAAAAAGGTTGACCATTTCACCCCCCGTGTAGTCTGTTGATTCATTGGGAGAGTCCACGTTGACCAAGCATGAAGAGAAAGAGTTGTCCATCATCCAAATAGTGATGGAATTAGAAAATTTGGCGAAGGAAGAAGATGAGGATGGTGGTATCGTAAAATTATTCCAAGGAGAATCCTTCGGTACCATGCCTGAGTCACCATTAGTTGGCACCCAAGACCACCACATTCAATAGATAAACATTGGGCCAGGAAAGACATTGAATATCAATAGTGGGTTGACCCCCACATAGCTGATGAAGGTAGAATAACTCATGGTTAAATACCAATGGGTATTTGTATGGGATTACTCAGATATAAAAGGTATCAGCCCAGAAATATGTACCCATTGCATATACCTTGAAGAGCAGGCGACTCCAAGGAAGCAACCACAAAGAAGAATGAATCTGGCAATGAAAGACATTGTCAAGGTAGAATTACAAAAACTCTTGTCTACCAGATTCATCTATCTGATTTCTAACAATGAGTGGGTGTCACCACTTGTGGTGGTCCCCAAGAAGAATGGGAAGTGGTGGATTTGTATGGACTATAGGGCATTGAACAAAGCGACCAAAAAGGATCACTTCTCACTCCCATTTATCGATCAGGTCTTGGATACACTTTCAGGGTGAAAGTACTTCTTCTTCCTAGATGGATTCAATAGATACAACCAGATTCAGATAGGAGAAGAAGATCAGGATAAAAGGATGTTCACTTACCCTTGGGGAACATTTGCTTATTGGGTATTACCTTTCGGGTTATGCAACACACCTGCCACCTTCAAAAGGGTGGTGTTTAGCGTATTCTCATACATGATAGGAGATGCGGTTGAAGTATACATGGATGACTTAACCATTTATGGAGAAACCTTTGATGAAGCAATGATGAACTTGGAAAGAGTGCTCAAAAGAAGTGAGGAAAATAATTTGTCCCTTAGTAATGAAATATGCTTTATGATGATGCAATATGGCATCGTATTAGGACACCATCTCCTTACGAAAGGAATAAAGGTTGACAAAAGGAAAATAGAGGTCATCAAGGACCTACCCAGCCCTAGAATGTAGTGAGAGGTGAGAAGTTTCCTTGGATCTGTGGGGTATTACCGATGATTTATCATCGAATTTAGTAAAATTGCAAGACCACTACACACTTTATTGTCTAAATATGTGGAGTTCAACTGGATGGAAGACTATGAAAGAGCATTTCAGTTAGCCAAGGAAAAGCTAATATCTACACCTGTTCTAAGGGGACCAAATTGGGCCATACCCTTCCATATCTATTTTGATGCATCCAACAATGTGATTGGATCAATCCTCGGGTAGAAGGATGTCAAGGAATTTTACGCCATCTACTACATCAGCAAAAACTTGGTAGGTGCTAAGCTCAACTATACAATGAATAATAATGATTTCCTTGTAGTTGTGCATGCCATAAATAAATTCCACCATTATATCACCAGATATCAGGTGTTTGTCCATACGGACCATGCGGATATCAAGTATTTAATGAGCAAATCAACTATTGGTGGAAGAATTATAATATGGCTTCTACTATTGTAGGGTTTTGACATAACAATAGTTGATAAACCTGGAAAAGATAATGTTGTAGTGAATTTTTTGTCCATATTGACACCAGCAGACCATGCGGTAGTGGAAGACTAGTTTTTGAACGAACATTTGTTCACCATCAGTGAGCAGATGTTGTGGTACGCAGACATAGCCAATTACTTGGGCACTGAAAGAACCTTGCCTGCTCTGTCCTCGGGAGAAAAGCAGGCGGTAGTAGAGAAGAGAACCTCCTTTCTATGGGTTGATGGCCTCATATTTAAAATAGGATGTGATCAGATTATAAGATGCGTAGCAGAGCAGGAGTTCTCAGAAATACTCAAAGCTTACCACAATGGACCATGCAGAGGACACTTTGTGGGGAAGTGGACTACCTATAAAATCCTATATGCTAGGTATTTTTGGCCCACTCTATTCAAAGATGCGGTCACCTACATCAGCAAGTGTGATGAGTGCCAAAGAATGGGCAAACCAACCCATCGAGACGAGATGCCTCTTCAACCGCAAGTGCATCTAGAGCCCTTCGATAAGTGGGACATGGATCTTGTGGGGCCAATTAATCCACATTTGATAGGTAGGATATTTATTTTAGTTTGTACAAACTACATCACCAAGTGGATGGAAGCCCAAGCACTGAGGGATTCAAAGGAAAGAACAGTAGCCAATTTCTTATTTGCTCACATTTTTACATGATTTAGGGTCCCCAAAGAGATAAAAATAGACTAGGGGCCTCAATTTACCTCCAAATTGATCAAGGAGTTTATTAAGCAATATAGTATTTGGCATAACAAGACTACGCCCTACCACCCATAAGCAAACGGGCAAGTGGAGATGATGAACAGAGAGATTGAGAACATCCTCACAAAAATTGTGCAACAAAATAGAAAATATTGGGCTACATGACTTCCAAAGGTAGTATAGGTATACAAAACCATGTGTAAGTCAACCTACGGCTTCACACCCTTCCATATGGTCTATGGGAAGAGTGCAATGATGCCCATCGAGTTTGAGATTAAGACACCGAGAAATACTTTAGAATTAAATTTGAGATTGGAAGAAGCTCAAAAAGAGAGGGTTCGGCAGCTAAACCAACTGGATGAAATCTGAATGGATGCTCTACAAAGAACAGAGATCTTACATAAGCAAAGAAAAAAATGGAATGATCGACACATCAAGCTGAAGTAGTTCCAAGAGGAATAATGGGTGTTGTTGTACGATTCCAAGTTCCAGGAACGAAAGGGAAAATTAATGCAAAGATGGATGGGACCATATGAGGTGGTAGAGCTCATCAAGAATGGTGTTTTGCATATCAAAACCATTTACGATAGAATGTTGTATTGACAGTTAATGGCCATCGACTACGGCCCTACAGCACATTCAAAAATTTACTGGTGGAGTCCAGAACAGGCATGGGGGAGACCCCATTCTTGCAAATCTAGACCAAACTCTAAGCAAGAAAAATGGTGGACATGGAGGTGTCCACCAAAATCAGTTAGTGTAGGCTCATTTTATTTCTTACGATGTGTTTTGCAGGGATGACACTCGCATGCAAGCTACATGCATCCTAGTAGAGGGCCTACCAGGCACTGAATGCATCTAAATGCCTATAATTTTCTTTTATTTTTGTTTGTTTTTGTAGGTGAAGGACCTGATAGATCAAAAAATAGATATCTAGGAAACCAAGCCTGAACCAACTCAGCATCCCAACACCTGCGCACGTAGTTTAGAAGCAACACCTATCAAAGCTTGGGCGAAGGCAAAAAAACTCTCCTTTGGGGGAAAATCACACACCAAGCCTGGCAGGAGGACATTGGGGCAGCATGAAGAAAGTCAGAGGAGGCTTTATCACCCTTGCCTAGATGATCATGACATGTTGCTAAGAAAAATGCCTTGCAAAAAGCCTTCATCTTCAAAGCAGACTCTCCACAGGAGGAACGACACCTTCCTCTTCAAAGAAGGTGCCTAACAAGGGTGGACGTTCCCATCGTGAAGAAGGTATCAAGCTGGAGGCAAGGCACCTTCCTTATAGGTAAGGTGCCCCAAAAAAAAAGGTGCCTTCCTTATAAAGAAGGTGCCCCAGATAAGGTAGGCGCCTTCCTTATAGGGAAGGCACCCAATTGAAATAAGGCACCTTCTTTATAAAGAAGGTGCCCGTAGGAGACTTAAAAAAAAATGAGAAGGTGCCTTCCGCATCATGAAGCCACCATGAAAAAAAAATTATGATCAAGATGTCTTCCATTCCAGGAAGGCATGTCCATTTAGAAGTGCCTTTCGCAACGGTAAAGTGCCTTTCTTAAAAAGTGTCTTCCACAATGGGAAGGCACCACTTTTCAAAAGTGCCTTCCACAAAAGGAAGGCACCATTTTTCAAAAGTGCCTTCCATGGCGGTAAGGTGCCACTCTTAAAAAGTGCCTTCCACAGCAGGAAGGTGCCATTCTTCAAAAGTGCCTTCTACAATAGGAAGGCACCATTCTTCAAAAGCACCTTTCACAACAAGAAGGCATTGAAATGCAAAAGAGCCTTCCACCTAGGGAAGGCACCATTCATTTAAAACACCTTCTACTTCAGGAAGGCACTAAAAGTGCCTTTCGTGTATAGTTGGTGCTTTGGTTTCACGTGCGCCTCAATTCAAACAAGATCAACACATGATTGGGAAACATCTGATTACCACCAGACCCACGTGATGAAAAATCCATCCCAATCAAAAATTATGCGGAGTTACGGGGTGAGATCCTCGAACACACCTCAAAAAATGATGGACAAACAGTTTTTCAAAGACCAATCAAGAGCCTATCTTTGGCATCGAACCATGAACAACACAACAGTGAAGTCTGCACATGTGAAATACCCATCCTCCATGTCACACGCCAATGAATCAATACTCTTCATGATGCATGGAACATCCAATCAAGTATGCGTATAATTCTAATTAAATTTTTATATAACCTTTCATGAATTATGCAATACCGAAAAATAGCACCACCATAAAAATCATGCACCCCCCCATGACCGAAACATCATGCCAACGATATGGCTCGAGAGGCATACCGTGACAACCCTAAAATTGAATTCTAGGGTTAGGCACCTTCCTTATAATAAGGCACCTTCTTGAGAACGTAAGGTAGGAACAGAAGAGCGGTTAGGGAAGGCACCATGGGAGGGCGATTAAAGAATCACGCCATCAAGAAGAATGAGCTAAGTGACATAGATGGGATCAGGGGGGCAGTCAGGACTTAGTTTAAAGCCAAGGGATGTCTTTATTATTGTACCCTGGTCTATCAAAACTAGGATATGGAGGCAACCAAGGAATTTACTACTTCCTTGAGAGGTGACATAGCTTAAGTGCATGAAAGAGTGATTTCGGTCACCCTGTAATACATCTCCCAGGTATCCAGCCTACCTCTCATAGGAAAGAGCACATACAAGGGCGGTATGTTGAAGCAGTGCACCAAAATACTATTGGAGGGAGAGAATGTACAAATAGAGAAGGAAGGGCTGCCAAAAATCATAATTCCAATGAATTTGTGGAATATGTTCGAAGGAGATTGCTCAATTCTTCACATGCATAGGGAAATATTCCCACCTACATGCTAATCATGTGCAGTTTTTAGATCACCTGGTGCATGGAAGAAAAATTAGCGTACCCTTCTACCTGGAAAATGCCCTAAAGGATGAATAGTATGGGCTACGCTAGCTATACCACCTCCAGGAGTAGTCGGTGTGGGAACTTTGAACAGGCGGAGCCAATGGATTGAGCAGAGGTAGACAACAATAGCTGACTGCCCCAACACCATAGCTCCATGTAGAAAAAGAAAGACCACACCTCTTGATGCCCATCAATAGAAGAAAGAGTCACAGGTCGTAGGTACAACCATATCCACTGGAAAATGGTGACGATGAAGAAATATGAAGAGCTACCTGCAGTTTTGATGCCATGAGGGTGTGGCATATGTTAGGCATGGGGGGATGATGAGCCTAAAAAATGCTCATATTTTGTATGGGTTTCATCGATTATTATGTGGTAATATAATAGGAAATATGTATTTTTATGAATGATTATGTAATTATTTAATAGAATTGTGTGTGTTATCTAATTTGTGTGTTTTAGTGTATTTTTATAGAAATGTGGTTGGTTTTGACAGATTTGGATCATTCGAGGTCTTTCATGGACCTGACACTCTATTTATTTCAAGATAAAGGCATGATAAGTAGGCGCCTTCCTCTTCAAGGAAGGCACCAAGATAATATAGGCACCAAGAAAAGGGTAGGCACCTTCCTCTTCAAGGAAGGTGCCAACAGAAAGTAGGTGTCTTCTATATATAGAATGCACCCAACATACTTAGGCGCATTTCACATAGGGAAGGCACACCATACAAGGTAAAGCACCTTCCATATAGAAAATATGCCTACATCATTAGGTGCCTTCCACAGGAAGAAGGCACTCAACATCAGTATGCGTCTTCCACATGCGGCAGATGCCTGTCAAAAGCACATGAGGAAGGCACCTTACTCATAAGAGAAGGCACCTCAATTCTTCGCTAGTTGACCAATTAAAAGGACGTGGGCAAATTTTGTCGACGTTCCAGTTCCACATCACGCAGGATAATTTTGGGAGTTGCACCAATAGACAATAATGTCTTACCTACGCCAGGTGAAACATGTACCAATCAAAAAATGTGTAACTGTTAGGAACAAAGCCTCAGATGTTGATTACGTTTACCAGATTGTCCCAGTTTAGTCTAGACTAAACTACTATTGTAAATTATTTGTAACAAAAGATCTGTGTGTGCTATATAAACACACACAGACCTCTTTGATAGACATCTAGAATCTAGAATCCATATTGAGAATACATTTGTAATTCTGAGGAGGTAGAAGCGTTGTAATAATTCTTTTGCAAATACAATAAAGTTCGAGAGTTCCTAACTGCGTTTTCAGTTGGAAGGGAGTTGTGGGAGCCTGGGCCAACTCCAAGCCAGTATTCCTTCCCTTTTATTTATGCTTTCCTAGATTAGTTTCCTACTTTCATAGGTTTATTTCCTGCACTGTTATTTTCATTTCCATAGTAGGTTTACTTTTATGCATGTATGAATATTTGATTTCTCAGGATTAATTATTAATACGTAAATTATTGTGGTGTGGATGAATGATTGACAATATTTTAAACCTCCCAACAGTATAATTAGATGGACTCATCTCAAAGTGGGTATTGTAAGTGATCTTGTCTAAGACACTTCTAAAGTTTACAAAGCTCCTTGGATTGATAATTGAAATGATCGGTCAATGGCAAAGTAGGAGCAAAATTCACCTGTGTTTGCTTGCAATAACAATCTTGAACCAAAAAACTCTACAAATTTAAAAACATTTTGAGTAAGAAAAAATAATGCCAAATTGGGTACAACCTTGAAGCGAAAAGGTAATATTCCTCGCTTGTCCCATTATGCAACATAGTCCAAAATCAAAAAGGTGGTTTTCACCACCATCACAACAATCCAAACAATTAAATTAAAAGGTAGACAGTAAGGATAAGATCACATTCTCATCACACTTCGGTTGAGAATCCGATTCCCCAAACTCTATCATGATAAATACTATACACACACCATAGATCACAAAAGTAAGAAGGATCATACTACATTCCTCTCATAAAGTTATGTAGTCATCCCCAAAGCTTGATATTGAATCATTGGACTATGGAGCAAACCTCCACCGGAGCTATAGACGCTTGACTAGCAGTGGAGTAAACTCATGCAGGGCGACACGTCTTTCTCCCAAAAGAAAGACCTCTGACCACACATACGGACAAACTAGATAATTGGTAAACCATACAGGTACCGTCCAATTTTACTCATCATGAGTTAATGAACTTCACATACACATGCTTTGGTTATTGATTTCTTAGGGCCATTCCTAAACCAAAGATTCAGAATAACAAACTCCACTTGCACACACCTTGGTCCTAAAGAGGGTTATACGAACATTGAAAAATGGTTAAAATCACTAGACTGTTTGAGTCTTTGAAAATCCTCCAATGTTATATATCAAAACCATACCAATTACCATATCATTATCACATGTTCTACACTATCACATACATACACCCACCATACATCAACCACGAAGAGTCATCAATTTGGATACCCCCAATTGGAATAATGAACAAGTAATGGTCAACTACTCTAAGCTATAAAAGATTACAAAAACATCATGCATGTCATCATATAGTTAAATAAAAATAAACATAAACTGCATATTACATATTAGTTTACATTCATTTATCATAGCACAAATGTAACAATGTGTACATTACATCACATAAGCATTAAAAAAGCATAAACAAGAAGCATGCATATAAACATTAACACATGAGATAACCAAAATACAAGGCCATGCATATATATAAATATGAAGGTCCCAAAGGGACAAAATTTTTACAAGTTGTATACATCGAAGCACTAAGGCTCATAGAAAAATAGAAGTAAAAATACAAAAAAAAAGAGAAATAACATGTCACACTAGCTAGTACCAGTAGGATCATTTCGAGGACCCTGCGCTATAGAAGCACCATGAGAACTCGATGACCGATGAGTCCTGTGACTCCTATAAATCCCTTGGATAGCAGTAGTAGTTGATGAAGAAGGAGGAACAGGCAAAGGAATCTTTCACTCATGTAGAATATTCTCCAACATCTCGATATAGGTATACTTCTTACAAATGCTCCTCAAATCTGCACCCTATCGAGCAACCCTCTGAGAAATATCTCCCCATAGAGAAGCAATAATAAAAGCAGAATCACCTCCTCCCAAACCTGACTATATCTGAGAAAGCTCACCCTCTAAATGAGTAATCTCACCACCAAGCCTCATAATCTATGCATCCTTAGCAGCAAGGGCATCGCTGCTAGGTCCACCCCACAACCCGTACACCTCAGCCTGTAGACGAGTCACCTCACCCTGGTACCACACCAACTCGCCCTTAACATGACCCAACTCTAACTCTATACTATCTTGCTTAGCCTAGATAATACCACACTCCTTTGTTCATAGAGGAGGTGCACCCTCATCACCATCACCACCAGCCTCCTCAAGCTGCTAAAAATTGATGCCCATGTTAGCTCTCGAAGAACTACCTCATCAACGCTTCATCAACTAGGGGATCCATCCTCCACATCTGCATCATCACCACTCTCGTCATCATCTATAATGATACTCAGAGTCCAGATATGCTGGCCAGAAAACCAGGCATTGTACTCAGGGGTGGTACCCACATCATCCAATTCGAGAACCTCCAAGTTGGGAACCTCCAAGTCAGGAACCTCCAAGTTAGATTCATTAGAAGGATCATCAACTTACCAAAATTCAAGAGCAACAGGTAGCCCTAACTCATCACCCTACCACCTGTAGGTCATAGGCACATCAGGAACATCCTACACTAGCCCAAACTGACGCTGCACTCTAGAAAACTGAATAAAATCCATATCCCTCAGATGGGCACAAAAAACCCATCGCCCTCGCCTGATGTGATGAAGCTCTACTACATCTGTCACCCAATATAGACCTCTCCATGGATGCCAAATCATCAAATATTTTGTAAGAGAACTAAGGATATATTTGTACTCTAAGGCACCCACCACTAGACGACTAAGCCCCTCACTAAGTAGCCATATGTACGAGCGTGGAAAAGTGGAATCAACAGTGCAAGAGAGACCAACAGATCGACCAATGATAATATGCTCCCAAGACCAAATCTGGAGCACCAAACTATAGCCCAAGCCCTTCTGCCCCCACCTCTTCACCTCATATAACTCGTTGTAAACCTTACAAAGAAGAGCGGGAGCCTATGCCAAATGTCAAGGATAAGATATCATATTTAGAACAATTGGTACCTGGTTCCATGGGATCCTCGATCCCATGGAATTGGGAAATAACATTTTGCTCAATATATACCTAATAAATACTGGAAGCACTCCCAAGATACCAATTGTATACAAATACAAGTATGCTATGCCACCCCTACTACAATCAACATCCCACAACTTGCAAAAAATAGGAAAAAGGACCTCCTTCTTATCAAGGCCAACACAGATAATAGTTCCCTCAATAGGAACATGGAAAATTCGATAAATATCCTCAAGGGTGATAGTAAGATCCCCTGTAGGGAGCTGAAAGGTACCTCTGTTAGGATCCTAGCTCTCAACAAGCACCGAAATAAAATCCTCATTAGCTCAAACGGTGCCTAACCGCACATAACCATCAAGACCGATAGTCTGAAGAAGAGCCCAATCGTCATCATAAAGTGCCTTTTGCACCTTTCGGATAGTCCTCAGCCACCTATGCTGAGCATCAAGAAGCTTAACCTGAAAATAACACACAATAACAATTAGCAAATCCAACGAAAAAAAAATACCTACCCCTAGGTGATAAAAAATAAACAAAAACAAGCAAACAACAAAAACAAAAACAAATAAACAAAAATAACAAAACAAACAAAATTCATAAAAAGAAAACAAAAATTAATTACCAGCCCCGCTTAATTAAACACAAACAACATGTTCATTACCAGCCCCACTTAATTAAACACAACAAACATCAAAAAAAAAAACAACAAACAACAACGAGAACAAAAAAATTCTAAAAAAAAAAGACCACCTACCTCGGCATATCGGGTGCCGACGTCCGCTCCAGCTGAGCCACCACCACAAATTCCCTCACCAAGCTCCATCTCGCTCATCACTCCAATGAATCACAAAATGATAACTTGTAGAATGACCATTGAAAGTGACATCATGCTTTTAAATAGCCACTTTTAGCGGTAAAAAATGTGCACCCATGTTTTTTGTGGCGCGTCAAAACGCAAACCAGTGGTTTGTGGTGCAAAACGCATACCCGTAGTTGTATGGTAAAAAACACCCACCCATAGTTTCCATCGTGAAAATCTCAAATTAGCAATTATAATAAAAAAACAAAAAAAAACAAAACATTGAAAAAGCAAATGAAGGCCTTACAACCTTAAGTGACATCAACACAAAACAACCCAAGGTTGAAATTGAAGCCCACTTCGTGAGGTTACAAAACATGGTAATGATACAATCAATGTGCATTAAGGAATTTCTAACAGTCACTGGGACAGGCACCTAGGATGATTGGTTCCTTCAAACCACAAACATGCATGTCAATCAAATCAAATGGTAATTTTGAATGAATAGTCACCCACAAGTTGGGGCAAATCATTTGCATAAACAAAAACAAACAATCATAAAACACCATTTCATCAATTGGTTATTGGGCTTCACTATTCACCCACTTACCAATTGAGGGGGTAAACACAAAATAATAATAATAATAATATACATATATATTCATTCTGCCATACCAAAAAAGAAATAAGCCCATCCATCCAATAAAGTTAGACGTCATTAGTTTTTACACCGCACTATGTGGCACACAACACAGTACAAAAAGGGGCAACTGTAGAAACCAAAATTTGACACCCTCTAAATCACATTTATCACCCCACCATCAAATATTGCATGATAGAAATATATGCCTAAGTTCTAACTTAGGGATATAAAATCCTACACATCATCCTATTTTTCTAATTTACTTAATTGGGAAAATCACCCTAGGATACCTTGTCCACCCATTGGACATGTGTCCTGGACACTTCACCCAACATCTCTGCCACATCTTACCCACTCTTGTCCCCCTATCTTTGCACATGGGACATATTCCCAACACCCATGCCACATCTCATCCACATTATCTCCTTTGTCCCTTCACATAGGACAGGATCCCACATTGCACTCCACTTGTAGCCACATCACCCCAGTTAAGTGAGACACACTGAATGACTCACTCTAACTGCCCCTTCCACCTGGAAGTTCAGATTTACCACTTGGCAAGTCAGGCTTACCACCTACCATTCCTATCCAAAGCCCTAAGAAGCCTATAAAAACATTATTAGTCCACCAAACAAAGGGAGCTGAACTTGCATACCAACAGGCTGTCGAAATAGATCTGGATACAACGATAAATTGAGAGTGTGAGCTCGATTCTGACTGTTGTCTTAGATCCTGAGGCAATCTGCCATTCAACCAAAACTTCTTGTTCATGGTTCCACAGTAAAAAATGTGACTCTATGGTTTTACAACCGTAAGTCCATGTTTTCTAGCCTACAACCGTGGTTCTACAGTCCTGAGAAATTTCATCAATGGAGATAAGCGATTTAAATTATGGAGCAAGGCATTATTTGTTAACTATTGCATGCTATCTTCTTTTCATACATATCAGTGATAGGTTTATATGTAGCATTGTGTTTACCGCTTGATTATATATGTGCTATTAATCTTCTTTGTTGGTTTGCATGTGTGCAGGTAACAGATATCTTGGATAAGCTACTGAAGCTGGAGTGGTTCCTTGTTGGATACCAAAGCTCACTCATCCTTTAAAGCTGTGACGAGAGAACGAAGAACACCATACCCTACAGAGGAGTTGGAATATCTCCCTCTCCCATAACAAAGCATTGTATTTAAAAGAGACGAAGAACATTGTAACATTGCTCCCAACACACTTGGGGCAATTCAAAATATTTTTTAAAAGATGTATCAATATCAATACAAAAGGGGCATTTTGATAATCTACTTCTATCTTTGTCTTTGTCATTTATTTTGTGTTCAGTTCTTTGGTTACAAATCTAATAGATACATTTGAAAGATACAATCACATATCTTCTAGTGAAAGAAATAGATTCTCAATATTCCTCAAGGAAGCAAAAGAAGGAAACTTCCTAACATTAATTGGTTATCTTCATGAAGTACTTTTTAAAGCATGGTGGAATACACAAAATGCAATTATCTTAACTTAAGAAGAATGTTTAATGGTAATATCTATCATTGATTATTTTTTAATTCTTCCAAAGCAAGGAGTAAAATAACAATTCTAGTCACTACTATTGTGATGGTTTACTAATCCATCATGAAGTAGATATTTCTCTAGCAAACCTGCAGAAATAGAAAAGAATAAGAATAAGAAAGAAAAATAAGCACAACAAGAAAATTAATACAAGAGAAAGCATACCCAAATCATATTCAAATCATAGCAGATCAAATATGCAAGGTGACCAAGCACATTCTGATGTTGTCAGCCAACTCAAAGAAGAAGAACAAAACGAAGAACTAAAGCATCAAAATGAAATCCTTATTGAATATAAATATAAGATCCTTATTGAATACTAAAGTATTCAAAACCAAATAATGTAATATAGGGGGATGTTGGAAAATATTGATATTACATCATTTGGTTATTTCCTAATGTATTCCCATGGATACATATTTAGATTAGATTTAGAATAGGAGTTAAATGCTTTATTAGAATAATAGAATAAAGTGCACAAGTGTGAGAATGTGCAATGATGTAAATGTGCATGTAGTCCACATGTACTCGAGTCTTAGGGTTGAATGAGAGGCAAGTAGCCTATCTTTCTAAATAAAGACCTCATTGTGAGTGATTGTGAGAGTGGAAGTAGTACAAATGTGTGAGTAGTAGTAGGCACAATGTAGCCCATTTGCTATTATGGAGTTACAAAATCCATGAGAGGAGCATTGTAAATTTTGTAAGCTTTCTTATATGAGCATTTCTAGAGCATTGTATCAAGTCTTCTATCATATTTTCATGCATGTTAATTTTCCTTTATCATAGTCATAATATTACATGCTTATACTTGTGAAAACATTTCCTTTATGTTTAAGGCTCCAAAAGCTAATAATATGTAGCACCACTCCATGCTTTTGATATTATCCTATGTATGGATTAGTTGAAGGCTCATGGGGCCTTAATCGACTTCCAAGAAAGGTGGATGGACTACACCTATAAGGATAAAAATATAGTGAGAATTCAAAGTAGGCAAGGGTCTTTTTGACCCCAATTGTTATTAACTATGCAACTGAAGAAAGCCATTAAAATAGGTGGTATGTTAAATGTATTCAAGATTAATGGTAAACCAGATGATAAAGGAGGTGAGGAAATAATTAAGAAACTTCCCATTTTGCATGAATTTAGGGATGTATTTATATAAGATCTCCTAGACCTACCACCTCATTGTGAACTTGATTTCACCATTAAGGTAATGTCTAGGGTAGAACCCATTGCAATAACACCTCACAGAATGACCATGATTGAGTTGTAGGAGTTAAAGGTGCAGCTTTAAGATTTGTTAGAAAAGGGGTTGATCAAACCTATTGTGTTTCCTTGGGGTGATCTGGTACTTTTTGTGAAAAAGGACAATTTCTTGGGATTATATTTTAATTATAGGATGTTGAATAAGGTAACCATCAAGAATAGGTATCCTTTGCCAAGGATTTATGATCTCTTTGATTAGCTAAAGGATGCCACTATATTTTCAAAGATAGATCTAATATCTAGATATCATATGTTGATAATCCTATGAGGATACTCATAAAATAACTTTTAAGACTAGATATGGGCACTATGAGTTCACAGTATTACCTTTTGGGTTGACAAATGCTCCAACAATGTTTATGAATATGATGAATGTATTCAAGAAATATTTAGATCTATTTTTCTTGGTATTTTTAGATGACGTCTTGATATATTCCCACACCAAATAGGAACATGACCAACATCTAAGGTTAGTGTTAGAGGTGCTGAGGAAAAACTAGTTATATAGAAAGTTGTCCAAGTGTGAGTTCTATACCTCACAAGTGTAGTATTTAGGGCACATCATCTTGGCAAAAGTAGATCCTAAGAATATTATGACTATTTTAAGTTGGCCTGCACTAAAAAATGTGTCAAAAGTGATAATCTTCATGGGGCTCACAAGTTATTACAAGCATTTTGTGAAGGATTATTCAAATATTTCCTACTCTATCACCAAACTTCAAAAAAATGGAAAGGATTTCAAATGGATAGAGAAATGTGAGACAGCCTTTGAAACCCTAAAAATAAAGCTAACTACAATACCAATTCTCAAGATACCATATCCTATTGGGAATTTTATAGTATATACAGATGCTTCATTAGAAGGTATGGGTGGGGTGTAGTCCTAGGAAGATGCTACAGTAGCATATGAGTCTAGAAAACTCAAGAAGCATGAGTTAAACTATTCTACACACAACTTATAATTGGAAATAGTGGTGCATGCCCTAAAGGTCTAGAGACATTATTTGTTGGGTAAACCATTTGAGCTAAGGACATACCATCAAAGTCTAAGGTATATTTTTACCCAACCTATGTTGAATGCAAGATAGAGAAGATGGATAAAATTCTTAGCAGAATATGACTTTGGTATTGAGTATATCAAAGGTAAGGAAAATAAGGTTACAAATGCCTTGAGTAGGAGAAGGCACATAACAACATTAAATCAGAGTAATATAGACTTGATGGAAAAGGTAAAATAAATGCAACTACAGGATCAATATTGCATGGAAATCCAGGCTAAGATCAAGAGAAATCCTCAAGAAAATAAGTATTTCAACATATAAGATAAACTTTTATGTTTAAAGGATAGGGTTCCAAAATTGGTGAATTAAGAAGAATGATTATGTAAGAGGCACATAGTTCTCCATATTTTTCTCATCCTAGAGGGTCAAAATAAGAGAGAACATGAAAAAACTTCTATTGGGCAGAAATGAAATAGGATATAACTAGTTTTATTGCAAGATGTTTAGAGTGCCATAAGGTTAAGGCATAACATCAACACCCAATAGAAAAATTGAATCCACATGATATACCTACACAAAAATGGTAGGTGATATCTATGGATTTTACTATGGGATTATCTAAGACTAGGTACCAACATGATGCAATCCTTGTAGTGGTCGATAAGCTAACCAAGGTTGCACATTTTATACCCAAAAACATCAAGGATGATGCATCAATAGTAGCAAATACATTTGCTAAAAAAAAATAGGTTACATGGTTTTCCTGAAGCGATAATATCAAACATGGATTATAGGTTCACATCACATTTTTGGTAGGCTCTTCACCGTGTAGTGGGCATTAAGTTGAAAACTAATTTTACATATCATCTAGAAACATATGGTCAAATGGAGAGGGTGAACCTAGTTTTAGAGGATATGCTTTGCATGTACTACATGGATCAAAAGTCTAAGTGGAAAGACTTTTTGCATCTAGTTGAATTTACATATAATAATGGATACCATGCATCCTTGGGAATGGATCCGTTTGATGCCCTATATGGCAAAATATATAGAACACCTCTATCATGAGACAATTTAGAGTATTGGGTGTTTATCAGACTAGACATTGTCAAAGAGATGGACGAACAGTTCAAAGGGATTTTGCAAAGACTCAAGAGAGTTGTTGATCACCATAAGAGCTATGTTGATCTTAAATTATCACCGAATTAATTCTCTATGGGAGACAAAGATTTATTTAGGGTAAGACCCATGAAAAGTGCCATCAAGTCGACTAAGTTGAATTCTCGCTACATTGGGCCTTTTAATATCATTTATAAGATTAGTCTAGTAGCCTATAGGAGCTCCTTGTCACTCAACTTGTCAAAGATCCATGATACTTTCCATATATTCATACTTAGAAAATATGTTGTTGATCCTAATCATGTTTGAAATATTTCTAAATTATAGATGGAAAATTCCTCAACCATTGAGATGATACCGATAAATATTCTAGGGTATCGTTCCAAGGTGTTGAGGAAATGAACCCTAGATCAATGTAAGGTCCAATGGGACCAATATTCTAAAAACTATACCACTTGGAAAGATGCTAAGGAAATAAGAAAGTAATTCCCATATTTATTTGAATAAAATATATTGATGCTTATGCTTTATTTTTAGGAAACATAGAGGATTGTGTTTAGTCTAAGGGGGGAGTATGTAACAACCCTCCTTGGCAAGACTTATTATTAACATTGATTTATGTATTGATGTGTGGATATCTAATGCATAATCTCAGTTTGTGATACCTTTATGTGTTGGTAATTGCACTTTATGTTGGTTTAGAATATGGTATTGCTAATGGATTTGTGGTTGCAAGACCATGTGCTCTCATCCATGGATTGGTAGGGAACAACAACCCTATGATAGGAGATAAAATATTGGAAAATGATGGCTAACGACGTGTTCATTGACAACTCAAGGGTAAAGTATACCCATAATATAGATGCATTACATTTGCTTGTTGTTTGGACACACCATTGGATCATGATATTTATATGACAAAGGAGTCATCCTTAGTAGGATTGGGGATAATATGCTAGTTATCTTAAAAAGCCACTCCTCAAGGATAAAGCAATGTAATGTATCATGAATTCGATTAAGTTCTTGTTTTGCTTGTTTTGGAAGCATAGTTTTGATTAATTGAAACCTTTAAAGTATTAATATGGTTAGTAATATTAGTACTCAAGATATTAGTATCATTGTTAATAATTAATATTAATAATTGATATTAATTGGTGAGTGATTAATCCAATTACTTATTATTATCAATTAGCAATAAGAGGAATATGGGGTGTTTTGATTGAGAATTTGGTTTATTAAGCTTGTATTTTATTTTATGCTTGTAAGGAGGCTTTTAATTAAAAATAAAAACTTTAGCTTTTAAAATATTAATATTCAATATTTTAATAATGGAAATGATTTATTTAAAAATCAATATTACAGGTCTTAAAATATAATGTTTTTAAATCTTGAGAAATATGGTGCTCGAAGTCAGTTGGCCATCTTGGTAATGTAGAATGCATTACCTCATGCATCATGGATGGTTGTGCATGAGCATATTAGTGAGAGAAAGGGTGGATGGGCCTCAAATTATATGTGTGGAATATTTACTTTGGATGGGGGTTGATGGAGAAGTATCAAGGCGGAAGAATGAAACACAAGGAAATAAGGAAGCTCTAGAAAGTGCGTTAGAAGAGGTATTTTTTGTAGTAGAATCTTGAAAAATATGTGTTTTAGATAGATTGTTTAATAACGCTTTATATTGAGGAATCTTATTTTTCTTTGGTTGATTCATTGTCCTGATTGTGTTGGGTTTTGCAACTATATATTATGTATATATGAATTTTCCCTTTGTTTAGCCTAGCTTTGATTCTTGTGATCCATTATACCTCTAGCTTTCGATGTTTCTTCCTGTAGTGGATTCATTTGTATGTTTCCCTTGGGAATGGTGGTCCCTTTTGATAATTCAATCCAAGTGTTTTCTTCCCAACTTGTGCACAACCTAGATCTATATTGCTTGTTGTGGTGTTTTGTGTTTGGTGTTTTTGTGTTGGTTTATGCTCTTTCAGACCCACAACTATTTGTATCGATGTTTTTTGATCTCCCCTATCCCATTGTACCTTTAAGTGTCCTTATAAATAGCTTGGGGTTGTTCGGTTGATTCCTATTCTAACCTAAAGAGTCGATATCTCTTCTCTTCCTTTTTTCTACCATCCGTTGTATAGAAGATAGCACCTTTGATAAGATGTGGTGAGGAGAAGCTTTAGATTCCTTTGCATGCCTTTTTCCTATTCATATTTATTTAGGAAGTTTGTTCTCCCTTTTACTATGTTCCATGTGGGAAATATTTTATTTATTATTGTAATATTTTAGTAGATTAATTGTTGGGGCACTATTTAAGTAAGAAAAGAAGATGGTTTGCTTTGTTATTTCTTTCAATAGATTAACATTGATTAAAAATTAATGAATAGGTTTTATTCTTGTAATGGCCTGAATGTTATAATAAAAGACCTTGGTATGTTTGAAAATGTTTATGTATTATTTTCTTTTGTAAAGAAAGTTAGAATACCTTCTTGTATCTTTTGGTTAAATAATAAAATTTGGAGTGTTGCTTATAAAATGAGAAAGAAACATATTGATTTGGAAATAATTCTAATGATTTCTAGATACTTGTGTAGGTAAGGGAATCATTAGAAAGAGAGAAGTATGGGATTCTCTCCTTGGTTGTATTAATTGCTTAGTTACATGGTTGCTTGCATTTATGCATAGAGAATTGTAGTTGCTTGCATTTATGCATAGAGCATTGTAGTTGCTTGCATTTATGCATAGAGCATTGTAGTTGCTTGCATTTATGCATAGAGCATTGTCTTGATCCCTTAAATTTTTTTAAGTCTGTGAAGATTTCTTTCATGAAGAAGATTGTGATAAGAAGATGGTGTAGCAAATTTTTGGGTGGGCTTGCTCTAATATATTTGGGAAAGAAATGTTGTTATGGAAAGGTAAAGTGTGGAATGTAAAACTTGGTTATCCTTATTTCATTACTAATAAGGCTTGGATCCTATTTGTAAGTGCAAGAAGATATTTGGATTTTGTGCAATGATTGAATGAATAAATGAGTTAGTATTGATCTCTTTAAAAGTTGTCATTATAAAAAGCAATGGAAACAATATGCTAGCTTGATATAATGAGGATGCTTAAATTAAGTGGATGTTTTATGTTAGCATTATATTAGAAGTTAATATTGTGACTTTTTTACTCATGCTTTGAAATATAGCTAGATGTTTCTTTTGTGCTAGCTTAATGTGGTTAAGTATGAGCTATTTCATTCTAGATTTAGCTTTGTATTATAACTATGCACATTATTTTTGTTATAGCACCTTATTTGTTTAATCATGAGAGAGATGTTAATTATTGTTTAAGCATGAATATTGGGAGGGGTTCTTAGGATTTGAACTAGACCTCTTATTTTAGGACCTTGAGTCATAGAATAAACCCAATCCTACAAGTTGTACTAATTCAATAACCAAGTAAAGGTTAGTTTGAGAAGGATTTGTGATGATGCAATATCTAGGCACTCACGAATCTAGGAGTTGCAGTGATGCAAGAGTCAAATTCTCGTGATTGATACACCTTGAATGATGAGGATTGAGTGTTCTACAACTTCAAGTTAGCATAATAAATTACAAGATAGGTGTGGTGGTACCCTAACTAGTGAGGTTTAGATAAGCATGATCATTACGAGATGAGTGGTGATGACTTTAACCCATGAAGATGTGGTAACTAAGCACCAAGGCTTTATGCCAAAATAACCTACATAGATGGGATTATGGATAGGTTAGGCAATTGGCATCCCTCTTTAAGTTTTATGGGCCTTAAAGGATAATTCCAACACTGTGCTCAAATTTTTCTATACCTATGAGGGTATAGGTGAAAGCACGAGATTCCGAAAGATTTGAAAGGAAAACTATTGCGATGCATTCAAAATCCAAAATTAACGCTTAAGTCCTAAAATATGAAATGCATGAAATGAAAGAGACGAATTGAACGGAGACAAAAGAAAGTAGAGAAATCATAGCCCTTTTATTTAACTCTCTTAATCTCGGTTACAAAGACGCCTCCTCCCTTTTCAGGGGCTAGGAGCGTTAAATGAATTTTGGTTACAATCGTGACTTAGTATTCCTCCTTCCGCGTGCCCACATTTGAAATGGGTGGGCCAAAGTGTTGCCGCCACTTGCATTGATGAATCCTTAACCTTTTGCTGCTCCTCCTGCGATCAAAGAAACAACAAAGGCGTTAGTAGCACCTGCTGCAAATAGGAAACGTTTGTTCTCTAAAATTAATGAAAGATGCATGTAAAAGATTAGCTAAACCAGTGAATGAAATGACTCCAAATGACCTGCACATTTGACAGAGACCAAAAAACATTACCAGAGGGCCACTGCCATCAAAACAGTCGGGCAATTTGCATTCAACTGAAATTCGTCCCTGGTCAAGATGAATTCAACTGTAATTCATCCTCGGGTAGGACGAATTCGACTGTGATGAAAAGTCGAAGTGATGCCGTCCAAATGTCGTGCCTCGGGATCTCCAAATGACCTGCAAACATAGGGGTTAGCTAATTGGGGGCATTTTGGGACGACCCAGATGGTCGGATTCTCCCAATTTGACCTCCATCAACGGGAATTTGACGTCGCTACCTGCAAGTTAGTGGGACAACAAAAGCGATGAGAACATGATGAAATCTGATCAAAACATTATGAAATCGAATATATAAACTATCTAGACAGCATAAAATGGAATGGAATATAAACAAGTGATAACATAATAGATTAAAATGAAACTTAAAAAGTGCGGGGCACCCGAGTGGGCCGCCCACCATTGGAACTTGATTTTGGCACCAATCCACTTGGGATGGGCCCAAAATCTCTTAGGATGGGTTGTCGGAAAATTGGTGGATTAAGGTGGTCAAATGTCGGGTTTTGGAACCGAATTCACACTTCCAATAGCCACCCAATAACCTCTCTTGCGAAAGAGATCAAGGATGTGGAAGATGTAAATCAAAAGGGTAAAGGCATGGTATCAATTTGGCAGCACTTCGTTGCTTGAAAATGCCTCCAACTTGTCCCCTCTTGGGTGGGAAAGTCCACCATTTTATAGACCCAGGGGGTCTCTTTTGGATGGGCATGCAGGGATGCCATGTGGCGGCCATGCCTTCCCAAGAGGGAGGAGACTCCTCCATGACTTGGGCTTCCATGACTGCCCTTGTGACAGTCCTCTAATGCCCAATCTACCCACCTACACGCGCATGCAAGGCAAGAGTCATTAATTGATAGTCTTCGGCTGCCACTTGGCGCCATTCTTATTTTTGCCCGTTAAACCTGGAATTCGTCCTGACCAAAGACGAATTTAGAATTCGTCCCTGGGTGAGACGGATCCCAGTTTGAATTCGTCCCTGGGTGGGACGAATACTGAGCAAAGTGCCTGAATGTGCCAAATTGCCTTTTGACCTTCCAAAATTGCTACAAAAGTGGTTAGGACCACTGTTTAACCTCTGAGGGCTGCCCTGGGGGCTGTGTGTGTCAAAGTGATCAGTGTTTGCAGTCACATAATCGGATTGGTGTTGTTTTGGTGTCTACAGATGCCCCTTTTTGGGATGCGTTGTGCATGGCACAGCGCCGAGCAAAAATAGATAACCAAAGCACTAATGATTAGGGTTTCTTGGTAACCTAACCAAATTTTGATGCCCCAAGTATGGAAAGGGCATGCATTCTTGAATCCTTGCTTCTGACGAGCTAAGGAATTTGATTTCAAGTATTAACCTATTTTGGTGAGGTGTGACTTGAGCTTGGACATTGATCAGTCATGAATAGGCAAAGGGCGCAACCTTTTGTCCATGGGGGAACCTTGTGTTCATGCTTCGGGAATGCCAAGTGTTTGATCAATTTGTGATTATTGCTTGTTTGCTGCCCCAAGCAGGAGCGTGATTGTCTTTGTCAATGATTCTTTGAATGCATGTCATTGCCTTGATTGGGTGTGTGCTTGTTGATTGGTGACTAAGTGTGACTACCCCCTCAAGCGACGAATCGATGAGGGAATGACCTTCGTGAGAAAAGCGACGAGTCGCTTGACCCAAGATGACTTGTGCAAGGGTGCCCTTAGATGTTTTCCATTTAAAGCTTAAGCAGTTTCCCGACATTTAGACCTATTTTTGGTGGGTAAAATCCCTTTTGGTGATGCCATAATGGGGTGAAATCGTCGAAAATCCGTCTTCCCATGGAGCGGTCCGGCTATGGTAGCCTTCTTGGGGAAGTAGGAGAGTGACAATTTGAGCCCCGACATCGATTTTCTATGCCAAGAGGTTAAGTGCAAGAGCACTTGTGTCCGGCAATGCTTATTGCTATGTGTTTGTGTTGCATTTTTTTGTTGTTTTTGTTGTTTTGATTTTCTTGTTGTTTTTGAGTGGGCTTTGACCCATTTTGGGATGCCATTTGGGGGTGAAATTGTCGAAAATCTGTCTTCCCATGGAGCGGTCCGGCTATGGTAGCCTTCTTAGGGAGTAGGATAGTGACAATGTAAACCCCGACATCAGTTTTGCTATGCCAAGAGGTTAAGTGCAAGAGCACTCTTGTCTGGCAATGTTTATTGTTGTTTGTTTGTGTTGCATTTTTTGTTGTTTTTGTTGTTTTGATTTTCTTGCTTTGTGTATATGTCATAATTTCATGTTATGCACAATGATTGATGTTGATGGATGCATGCTACTTTATATTGATGTATGCATATGGTATGATAAATGCGAATGTTGTTGATTTATATGATAGGTAATGGAATGGATGAAATGATTTGTTGATAACTTTGCATTGGCACCATAGACTATACAGGACTTATGGCTTTGTGTACTGGGTGATTGTTGTGGTGAATATGCTTTTGTGTATACATGTTTTTTCTTGTATGTTATTTTTGTATTTTTTGATGGTGATGTAAAGATGAAAAGATATTACAGTTGGTTTAGAATGTAGCTTAGGTTTTCTGAGATTCAGATGTTTTAACTAACTAGCCAAGGTTGTACTTTATCTTACAAGACTTTTGAACAAGGTATGAATCGGACTTGTTTTTGACCAAGTTATTTCACATCCCTGTGTGTGCAATTGAGTTCATTTATGTGGTATTTGTTAGGATACCGCCAGTGCCAGATGGGCTTTCAACCGAACCTGTACTGAGGATCACCTAATTAGCTCCACTAACTCCTTTATTGTATTTAGTCAGATTAATCTGTGATGTTATCTAGGATACCATAAGCTAGCTCATCCACATGCAAACATTGATCTGTACACAAGTTAATGTGACAGATATATCGTCATGCGGGAAGTTTACCACCAGTGACCGATAGGCTATCAACCAAACCGGTACTGAGGCTTGCCTCATGACCTATCAGAATGCTGAGAGTTCCAGGGATTCAAGTTCAACTCCCTTCTTTTCTTCAATTGTATTGGGATACTTGCTCGATTGTAGTGATAAAAATCACTTGTTTATTTTTATTTATTTTTCTTTTGAGCAAGGGATTTGGATATGGAGTGATGAGAATCACTATTGTTTGTGCCTTTTGATGTATGCACTTTGGGATGTCAAATTTTTGGAGTTTTGACATTTGCAAATTTTATGATGTTTTGCAACTTTTGATAACTTGGAATTCTTGGGGAATTGGGTAGGGAGGATGCTTGTCCTTTTGCCAACTCTCAGCATTCTTTGGGTCATTCGCACAGGGGGATGAGCAAGATAACCGTTTCGCTTATGGTGACCTGGATTGCTTTGCAGGTTTCATCTTTCGTTCACACAACTTGGGAATTGTTTTATGTGTTTTAATTTGTGTTGGGATGCTACGTAACAAGGCGTATTTCAAGTATGACTCTACCTTTGTAAAATATTTCTGAATGTGTACAGTTTTGGCTAGAAATTTAACGACATCTAAATGACAAAAACTCTAGATACATTAAATGACAACCTGACTTATGATATGGTGACTCTATGTATGGTGTTGTTTTTGCGATATTGTATGGAAAATGTGAAAAATGGTATGCTTGCTAAGTAATGACAGTCCATGGTGCCTTTGACTTCTATGATCAACAAATGTGCGATATATGGATGTAATGGTTAATGCAGCTATTATGTAGTGCTTTGATTGATGAAGTATGCATGAGAATGAGATGCAGATTTCTTTTTGAGATTTTGATGGTTTTTGTTGTTTTTGAATTTTCTTGATGGTGACCAAGGGATTTCAAGAATCCTTTGGGGCATTTTTGGGGTGACCAAGTGATTGCGATAATCCTTGGAGCTTTTGGGGTGACCAAGTGATTGCGATAATCCTTGGAGCTTTTGGGGTGACCAAGTGATTGCGATAATCCTTGGAGCTTTTGGGGTGACCAAGCGATTGTGATAATCCTTGGAGACTTTTGGGGTGACCAAGTGATTGCGATAATCCTTGGAGCTTTTGGGGTGACCAAGTGATTGCGATAATCCTTGGAGCTTTTGGGGTGACCAAGTGATTGCGATAATCCTTGGAGCTTTTGGGGTGACCAAGTGATTACGATAATCCTTGGAGCTTTTGGGGTGACCAAGCGATTGCGATAATCCTTGGAGCTTTTGGGGTGACCAAGCGATTGTGATAATCCTTGGAGCTTTTGGGGTTGACCAAGCGATTGCGATAATCCTTGGAGCTTTTGGGGTGACCAAGTGATTGCGATAATCCTTGGAGCTTTTTGGTTTGACCAAGCGATTATGAGAATCCTTGGAGCTTTTGGTTTGGACTATGGCTCTTCAGGGGATAGAGGTACCCCCAGCTTGATGGTCTTTGTGCTCCGGATCTGGCTCTAGAGGTATTGGCATGAATGGATCGTCCCTATGTGCGGATATGAGGACGGGATCTGCCCTCGGCACTGATATTGCTATGGGATCTCTGGGTGGAAGTTGATCTTTGTGTGCCCAAAGTGGTGGATGTAATACTTGGTCCCACTACGGTGGGTTAACGCGCCACTCATGCCCTAGTATTATGTTTATCTGTTGAAGTGCTTCATCGATATTTATGGGATGTCGATGCTGTCGCATGTGATTGTTGTGGGCTATCTCTATTTTATCCTCACCTTCGGCCAGTGAGTATAGCTCATCAGAATCTAGAGATTCTAAGACATGGAGGACTGCATCATCAGGTAGCCCTACGGTCAGAGGTTGATCCTCTTTGAAAGGAGCCTCATGTAAGTTGGGCCTTGGGAGCTCTAAAATCTTGGTCTCTACCGACTCTAAGTGCTCTAGCGCTTTGCATGTATCAGGGGATTTGAGCTCCTCCTCTTTGGTTGGTTCTTGTTGAGGAACTTGGGGCCTATGGAGGGGTGGCCAGATAGCACCCCCCATGCCTTGGTAGGGTATTTCATCCCGCTCTTCTCCTTGCTTAGATTCTTTAGAGGCTTCTTGAGGAATTTCTAAGGGTGGCCCATAAACCTGGGTGGGTGCCTGAGGAAGGCGCCCATCATTGGTTATAGGAGTGGCCTCCCGCTCATGTCTAGGAGGCATCGAGGGCGATGCTTGATGAGGTCGCGAAGACTTGTCTCGCACCCGAGGGTTGTGCCTCTCATAATGTTTTGTCTTATGCGTGTGAGGGGTTGGAGTCCTCTCCTACATAGTGTGTTGGAACAACTCATCCTTCTAGCGCTAAAGGTGCTCTTTATTTAGAAGATACCATTGCTCTAACTATTGTCGTTCTAGCTCAAGTTGCGTGAGTTGCATCCGGTGTGCGATATGCTTGGAAGATTCTAAGATAGTTGGTCTTGTCGTCTCATGTCTAGAAGGCCTAGATGCCTCTCCTAGATATCTATCTCGGTCGTAGTGATCCAAGATCTCTATAGGCCGCCTCCCTCTGTTGGGGGTAGCGGCATTCCCTCGGGGCTTTGGCCTTAGTGAGTGATCTTGATAGCTAGCAGTTGCGGAGGCGTATTGCTCCTGCATTGTATATTGCTCTTGAGGAAGGTAGGGGTCTTCCTCGTGCTCTCTTTCATAAGTGAAAAAGGGACGGACGGAGTTGGCTCGCCCTGCTTGAGGAGCCTTGTGCTCTGGATTTGTCCTTGTAGTCCTGACAACTAGAGGGGGTGAAGGAGGGATAGTGTAATCATGTGGTTCCTCCCATCGAACCCTATGTTGACCTAGCACTTCATCGCACGGTGACCACTCATAGCAAGCATCTAAGGGAGCTCTCCTATGGATGTACCCCTCATGGAAGGGTGTGTGCTGGGTGCTATGCTGAACAGGAGTGCCCCTAGAAGAGGTGCCCCTATAGTCCCTTTCCGTTAAGGTGTGGAGGGGTCTGCCTTGTGTGTCAAGCCACCAAGGTGGTATGACCAAATCCTTGGGGCTATACCGGAGGTGACTTGTGCCTCCTTGGATATTCCCCATAGCGTCCGCCCATGATTGGGCTTGGCTATGGGTGAGCACCATGACGATGTCTCTCTAAAAACCCTAAAAATTGAAATGAGTCATATGGGGCCCAAAATTGGGGTGCGCATCCCTCTTACAATAGATAAGCCATAAATAAAGTTTCAAGTCCTAAATCTAAATACATTAGGAGATATTAACCTTCGAACAACTCAAAAAGCATAAAAAATTAGGTGAGCAATTTTAAAACCTAATTTTGGGGCACTAGATGATGGAATTTGGCCCCGAAAACTAGGTTTTCTGGGACAAATAGAACTCTAGGAGTTATATTTGTTTAAAAATCTCCCAACTAGCTCCTTGTAAAATTTCACGTCAATCGGAGCTACGGTTGAGAAGTTATGGCCCCGACAAGATGCACTAAAATTTAGGGAAAAAAAATAAGATTTCCCATATTTTGTTGGATGCTCCTGCATCACTTATGGGCACCTTTGGGGTGCTTTTGGGTTGACCAAAGGGTTCATGGACACCTTTGGGGCATTTTGGAGTGACCAAGCGATTGCGGGAATCCTTGGAGCTTTTGGAGCGAGTGACAAAATGCGTAGATTTTTATCTTTTGTTTATGATTTTTCTGATTTTTTTTTGTTACACTAAGCATAAATGAACACACACATACACAAACGGTGATTATCTCTTTTAAAGATTAATGGTGTGTCCTAGACTGGTTTTAGTGTGTTTTTGATGATTTTGTTTTGTTTTTGAAAGTTTTGAAGAACGTTTAAATGCATAATGTTGGCTCATATGACTCCCATAAATGGTCGCCCCTTCAATATACCATTGCCTGGCCGATATACCAACCTCTCTATATACCCGCCCTTACGAGAGGGAGACTATAGGTACGTGAGAGCAGATGGTACATGGTACATAGGCGGTACGGAAGGGGGATTGTCCTGTTAATGACACCTACCATAGAAGACTTATCCTCGCATGCTGGGAATCACCCCAATGACACTCGGTCAGCTTTCATCAGGATTTATGCCTAACAACAGTGACAATCGGGGTAAATGGATGCAAAAATCAAGCCAAGGTGGTGATGAACCCACCGTTGGTCTTGATCAAGGGCTGGGGTCTTACGACCAGCTCCTTGGTTTAAAAATACCACGTGATGTGTGTGTGGTTCTTTTTATTAAAAATTGAAACAGGCAGAAGCAACTACTTTCCTTAAGAAGGCAAAATTTGAAAGAAAATAGAAACAAAAAAACAGAAAGTGACAGGAACATTTTTAGGACCCTTACATTTCTCTGCCCAGACTTGCTATTTCTGATCCTCGGCTCTGAAAATTCATAGACAGAAATTCGTCCCTGGGTGAGACAAATTACAGAACAAAATTTGTCCTTGTCCGAGACGAATTAGAATTCATCTCAGGGTCAGACGAATTATAGTAAAGTATTCGCCACAGGCAAAGACGAATTACAGTCAGAGTTCGAAAAAAGGTACCTGTAAGCACAAAACACAAATTTTTGATCAGTTTCTTGATCTCAAAAATCAAGGGACAGGGTCCCACCGTGATCGCCACTGAAAGCACGAGATTCCGGAAGATTTGAAAGGAAAACTATTGCGATGCATTCAAAATCAAAACTAACGCTTAAGTCCTAAAATGTGAAATGCATGAAATGAAAGAGACGAATTGAAATGAGAGAAAAGAAAGTGGAGAAATCACAGCCCTTTTATTTAACTCTCTTAATCTCGGTTACAAAGACGCCTCCTCCCTTTTTAGGGGCTAGGAGCGTTAAATGAATTTTGGTTACAATCGTGACTTAGTATTCCCTCTTTCGCATGCCCACATTTGAAATGGGCGGGCCAAAGTGTTGCCGCCGCTTGCGTTGATGAATCCTTAACCTTTGCTGCTCCTCCTACGATCAAAGAAACAACAAAGGCGTTAGTAGCACCTGCTGCAAAAATAGGAAACGTTTGTTCTCTAAAATTAATGAAAGATGCATGTAAAAGATTAGCTAAACCAGTGAATGAAATGACTCCAAATGACCTGCACATTTGATAGAGACCAGAAAACATTACCAGAGGGCCACTACCATCGAAATAGTCAGACAATTTGCATTCAACTGAAATTCGTCCCTGGTCAGGATGAATTCAACTGTAATTCGTCCTCGGGTAGGACGAATTCGACTGTGATGAAAAGCCGAAGTGATGTCATCCAAATGTCGCATCTCGGGATCTCCAAATGACCTGCAAACATAGGGGTTAGCTAATTGGGGGCATTTTGGGATGACCCAGATGGTCGGATTCTCCCAATTTGACCTCCATCAGCGAGAATTTGGTGTCGCTACCTGCAAGTTAGTGGGACAACAAAAGCGACGAGAACATGATGAAATCTGATCAAAACATTATGAAATCGAATATATAAACTATCCAAACAACATAAAATGGAATGAAGTATAAACAAATGATAACAGAATAAATTAAAATGAAACTTAAAAAGTGCGGGGCGCCCGAGTGGGCCGCCCACCGTTGGAACTTGATTTTGGCACCAATCCACTTGGGATGGGCCCAAAATCTCTTAGAATGGGTTGTCGGAAAATTGGTGGATTAAGGTGGTCAAATGTCGGGTTTTTGGGTCCGAATTCACACTTCCAATAGCCACCCAATAACCTCTCTTGTGAAAGAGATTAAGGATGTGGAAGATGTAAATCAAAAGGGTAAAGGCGTGGTATCAATTTGGCAGCACTTCGTTGCTTGAAAATGCCTCCAACTTGTCCCCTTTTGGGTGGGAAAGTCCACCATTTTATAGACCCAGGGGGTCTCTTTGGAGGGGCATGCATAGGTGCCATGTGGCGGCCATGCCTTCCCATGAGGGAGGAGACTCCTCCATGACTTGGGCTTCCATGACTGCCCTTGTGATAGTCCTCTAACGCCCAATCTGCCCACCTACACGCGCATGCAAGGCAGGAGTCATTAATTGACTGTCTTCGGCTGCCACTTGGCACCATTCTTCTTTTTGCCCGTTAAACCTAGAATTCATCCTGACCAAAGATGAATTCAGAATTCGTCCCTGGGTGAGACGGATCCCAATTTGAATTCGTCCCTGGGTGGGACGAATACCGAGCAAAGTGCTCGAATGTGCCAAATTGCCTTTTGACCTTCCAAAATTGCTATAAAAGTGGTTAGGACCACTTGTTTAACCTCTGAGGGCTGCCCTGGGGGCTGTGTGTGTCAAAGCGATCAGTGTTTGCAGTCACATAATCGGATTGGTGTTGTTTTGGTGTCTACAATAGGAAGGGTGGGGGGACCACTTTGACATCCTTCTAAAAGGTGGGGTCTAGTAAGGTGAACCCTAAAAAATATAAGATGTTGGCCACTCCTATCCAGTGAGTATCATTTTTATTGACATTAAAATCAAATGTGATGAAGCCTTGAGAATGCTAAAAATAATATTGGGACTCTTTGTAAACTTACTTGTGTAGAAAAAAAATTCTCTCTCTCATGTTAGTTTTTATGGGTTGTTACAAAGGAGGATCTATGGAGGGCCAAAAAATTTTGGATGGTGTAATATTGTCACAAGAAGTATTCACACAATATATCAAAAATATCGAAGATGTATGTTTAAAAAATTAGACATGTGTAAGGCCTATGATAGAGTCCCTTGGTAGTTTTTGGATCGAATGTTATAGAAATTTTGTTTATCTTAGTATTGGATTTTAAGCCTAACTATCTCAAAATATTATAGGTCCCAATATAAATAAACCATAATATTATAGGTCAAAATATTAATAATCAAGAGTAGAATTATATATATAAGCAATCAAATATATATCCAAGCCAATATAATAATGAAATAACATTAACTTATAATATCAAATATGAATGTAAATGACCAAAATCATTCATGTACATGCATGAAGAATACTTACAATAAAATTGCTCAAAATTTGTATACAAGCTTTATTATCAATGCTTGTTATGTGGTGATCACTATAGACTATTTTTCCTTACATTGTATGGAGCTTTATCTCCATAATATAGACATAGTAATGTGACTTTTCAATACTTGTTTATTGCACTCCTCACATAGTTGGGATATGCAACCTTTCCTATTCTTGACCTTTGGATTCTCATTTTACCACTTGAATACTAAACTCTTCACTCTTTTCTTACATGCATACTTGACTCTATGATATTTACAAACTTCCACATGACTCTTACTCTCCTACAAGCACTCCTACTACAAGACACTTGTGCATATCCTTACATTACATATTTACACACTTACATACATGACACTTGTGCACATTCTCTCAACACACACTTGCACTCTTACTTACATGACACTTGTGCATATCCTACACATAGACACTTACATAAATAGAAATATAAATCACTCATCTAAACTATAGACTCAAACCCTAATCTATTACATATTTACATTTGTACCATAAATGTACATTAGCATGTACCAAATAATATAATATTCTTCGAAACCACATATATTACATTATTTGGTTATTGAAGAATTTAGTCTTCAATATTTATCTCTATCTCCAATCTTCATGTGACCTTGCATTGAACATGATCTCCTACTTGAGATTCATTTTCATCTTCAATCAATTTCCTTCAGACCTTTATCTAAATCTTCAGTATACGATCCTTCTTTGGATGTTTATTCATGTATTTTGTTATCGTTCCTTTTATGTTTTCCTCTATTCTTTTTCTTTGCTTTTATTTTCTTCATCTTTAGTTGTGATGTACCTGGTGATGTGTCTTCTAAATAATGAGTTAGTAAATCATCACAATAATACATTCTATATTTCAATGATTCCTCATTGAAGCTAACATAACCTTCATTCAAATCATATGTGTCACAACTTATATTCTTATTTTATTGTCTTTTTCCTTAAAATATCTCAAAGGTAAGTAGTGATAAATACATCATTAAGCATTCTTCTGAGGAAAATATAATGGTGTTTTATGAATTCCACCATGTTATAAAAATATTTTCATGAAGATAACTTATAAGTGTTGTGAACTTTTCATCTTTCACATCCTTGAGAAATAAAGATAATTTTTATTTTAACCCATTTGATATTTGCTTCTTTCCATAAAAATAATCTATTAAGTTTTGAGAATAAAACTTTAACTTGTTCATCATTTCTTCACTATCTTCACTAAATGCATTTTCAATAATTTCTTCCATGATTTACAATTCAATTATTCAATTCCTTTGAAGTAGTAAACCTTATATCTCCAAAATTAATAAATTGTAATTTCAAATAATTTCTCAATAATCATTTGCAAATTTTATAACTCCCCACTAAATTAAATTTGCAAAGTTTCAAATTTCAAATTTCAAATTTTTAAATCTTCAAAAAACTTGAAAAACTTTACATAACTCCAAAAAAAAAAAAAAAATCTTCAGAATTCCAAAACTACTAGCTCTAAAAAGCAAATCTTCAAATTTCAAGGATAAAAAAAACTACTAACTCTTCAAACATAAAATATTTTTAAAAAATCAACCCCAAAAACTTAAATCCTATTTGAAGTAGAAAACCTTATCACTCCATACTTTAATAAATATTAAAAAACTCAAAAATTAAAAATTTGAAATATCAAATTCAAACTATAGTAGAAAACCTTATAACTCCCCCTAATAATCAAATTATAAATTTTTTTAACTCTAATCTAAATAATTAAAGTACCTAAGATAATAATCTTCTAGCTTAGGTTTTTAATTTTGCATTAAATTAAGGTAATATCACTTACCTTATTCTCCACCTTGATATTAAGAGTGTGGAAATGTAAGACAGATTTTGAAGGATGACAAGTGGTTGTATCCATTGTGCAGGCGCGAAGCCAATTTTCAAACTCCTAAGGACGGGAAGGCCCAAATTCAAAATTCTGGAAGACTATTTATTGGATTCTCCTACAAATTTTGGGCCATCCCTTCCTCCTCCTAAGAATTTTATTCCATCCAAAGTCTCAAATATTTTAATGTCTTCCAGTTCGGTAGTTGAGCAAATAGTTCCTTCAAAATTTAGTCCCAAACACACTCGCAGTTCCATGAAATCCCCAATTTATTGTGGGAGTGAGAAGAAGAGAGGATGACCTTATGTGAGTGATCATTGTAAGAACAAAGTTTGGGATGACATTGATAATGGCATCCAAAAAACTTTATTTCCCCTTCTTAGCTCTCAGGTCAAGGATGAACCAAAAATAATCAAACCTCCCTAAAACACTGGTAAGGGAGGCAGAAAATCTTCTAAGGTTTGCAAATGAATATCCTCTCATGGAATGTCAAAGGTCTAAATGGTCTAACCAAATAAAGGGTTGTTAGATCATTAAGAAATGAAATAAGACCCGTTATTCTCTTTTTACAAGAAATTAAACTTGATCAACACAATACTGCCTCAGTTGTTAACAAAATTTGGAGTAGAGGTGAGTTTGCTTTCATTCAAACCAGAGGTTCATCAGGAGGCCTTTTTTTTTTTGGGATCCAAGAAAGGTAGAAGGAAAATTGATCCAATCCAGTTATAGAATCCTTAGTGTCATGTTTCAAGATAAATACACCAATTCCTCTTAGATTCTGTAAAACTTTTATGCTCCAAATTCTTTATCTAGAAGAGCTCAATTTTGGGATGTTCTTAGCAGCCTCAAATATTCTTTCGATAATGTCCCCTAGATTTTTGCTAGAGATTTAAATTCTCCTCTTTATCCTTTAGATAAGTTTGAAGGTTTTGGGTATCTTGAGAAAAATATGGAAGACTTCCTTAATTTTGTCAATACTAATAACCTCATGGATGTTAATCTTAAAAATGCAAAGTATACCTAGAGCAATAGAATATTAGGAAGCCAGCTTATTCAAGTGAAATCGGATAGAATTTTTTTATCTCAGGAAGTTGTTCAAGTTTTTGAGGATGCCAACCTTTTATCTATCGCTAAGGTTGGATCTGATCATAGTCCCCTCCTTCTGGATATTCCCAAAGATAGTCCTTATAGAAGTCCTTTCATATTTGAATCAATGTGGATTCAACACCCTAATCTAAGACACAAAATTTCTCAATGGTGGCAACATGCTGGACAAGGTTACCCTTCTTTCTGTCTTACTCAAAAATTAAAGCTTTTTAAATATAATCTTAAAATCGGGAATAAATAAGTGTTTGGAAAATTTTTGAGATCAAACAATCCATGGAAGACAAACTTATTTCCATTGATAATAAAATTTAGGTAGGTCGGTGTGATGAACAAATTCGTGCTAAGGAAAGAAGCATGCTTGTTGACTATCACAATATCCTGGCTCGTGAAGAAATCTTTTGAAAACAGAAATCCAGAGCTCTTTGGCTTAAAGAAGGGGATTTGAACACTAAGTTTTTTCATGCTTCTACTATGAGAAATAGAATCCATAATAGAATCAAAGAGTTGATTAAAAATGATGGTTCCTCTACCTCTGATATCCTGGAAATTAGAAATGAGTTTGTTTCCTATTTCACCAACCTTCTTGGTGAAATTAAGCCACCTTCTAACCTTACCCCAAATTCCATGATTTATCACATTCCTCAGCTGGTTTCAGAAGATTCTAATTCAAAACTTTTAGCCCCTTTTTCTAATGAGGAGATTTATCAGGCCTTATTTTCAATGCAACTTGACAAAGCTCCCAATCCTGATGGGTTTCCTCCTCAAATTTTTTAATATTTTTGGGATATTGTTGGCCATGATGTTTGCTCCACTATTAGAGAATTTCAATTTGTAAAATCTATCCCTCGTGGCTTCAACTCAACCTTCATTGCTCTCATCCCAAAAATTTTGAAAGCCAAATCCATGACTGACTTCCGACATATAAGCCTATGTAACGTGGTTTACAAAATTATTACTAAGGCTATTGCTACCATATGAAGGGATATCCTTCATTCTATTATTGATCCTTGTCAAGGAAGCTCTGTTCAAGGGAGTTTTATACTTGATGGAGTTATTACTATTTATGAAGCACTTCACTCTGTCCATCTAGCCAAAAAATCTACTTTTGTTTTAAAATTAGACATGAATAAGTCCTATGATAGACTTAATTGGGATTTCCTTGTTTCAGTCCTCTTGAAGTTTGGTTTTCATCCTGATTGGGTTGAGCTAATCAAAGGGTGCATATCCACTCCATGGTTTTTAGTTCTTGTTAATGGATCCATTTTTGGCTATTTTCCAAGCAATAGAGGCATTCATCAAGGAGATCCCATATCTCCTTTGCTATTTATAATAGTTGTTGAAGCTTTAGGTAGAACCATCAAAGAAACTTGCAATATTAATCTTATTTCAAGAATAAAAGTAGCTTCTCAAACCAGACCAGTTTCTCATCAACAGTTTATGGATGACACAATTATTTCCTCTAATGCATTTGTCTTTGAGGCCAGGGTTATCAAGCATATTTTACTTTTATATGACGATGTTGCTGGGCAAAATATTAACTTCCATAAAAGCAAGATATACTTTATAAACACCCCTATCCAAAGACAAAGTAAGATTTTTGCCATTGTTGAAATTCTAATATCATCCTTTCTTGCTACATATTTGGGACTTTCTTTTTTCATTGGTCAACCTACTGCTTCAATGTGGAATAATGTGATCGAGATATTGCACAAGAAATTGGCTGGTTGGAAAGGAAATATTCTATCTCAATCTGACAAGGTTACCCTCACACAAGCTTCTCTTTAGAGTATTCCTATATACTTCATGTCTATATTCAAAGTTCATGCAAGGGTTTGTAATAAAATTGAGCAAATTCAGAAGAATTTCCTATGGTCAGGATCTAAAAATAAAAATCGTTTCCACCTTGTAGCTTGGGATAAAGTCTACCGACCTAAACACTCTTGAGGGATTATACTTAGAAGGATTCATCTCTTAAATTTAGCTCTTCTTGCAAAACAGGCTTGGAGGCTAATCCTAAATATTGGGTTTGAATGGATCACTATTACTAGCCACAAATATTTGTAGGGAACTAATTTTTTCAATGATGTTCCTCCTCCAAGAGGGTCCTTCTTTTGGAAATTGATTATGCATGTCAAATCCCTTGTTCAACATGGACTTATATGGAGATTAGGAAATGGGAAACAAATTTATTTTTGACATGATAAATGGTTTCTAAGTGAGCCACTAATAAATAATCCCCATTTGGTTATCCTCAAAGGATATACTGATGTTGTTTTTGGTCCAAATTTCAAATTTTATTTGTTCTCAGGCTAATAGGAAGATATGGAAGACTATATGCAGCCAAGATTACCCCAAGGAATCCATAGAATTGTAGTTTATTCTCAATTCCTCCATAATTCCTTTTGGGAATCCTCTTTATTAGCTTTTTTGGGAAGTTACTGATAGTGGATACTTTTCTGTTAAGTCATCTTATTAGCTACTTTTACCTCATTATGAACCTCTAATTCCTTTTAGCCTTGTCTGGCCTAAGCACCTGATTCCTAAAATTACCACTTTTGCTTGGGTTGTCATCCAAGAAAATATCCTTACTATAGATAATTAGTTGAAAAGAGTTATACCCATTCCCAATAGATGTTTTTTGTGTTTTTCTGCTTGGGAATCCCCCCATCATTTATTCCTTGCTTACCCTTTCTCGTCCACTATCCTCAATAAGCTATTGGATTTTTTTCATATTTCATGGGCCGAACCTTGTTCTATTTATGATATTTTCACCCAATGGCCTAATCCTTTTGTCATCTTCGGCTTAAATCTTTATGGCAATTTTATCTTCATCATTTTATGTGGTAAATTTGGTTAGAAAGAAACTGTAGAGTATTTTCGAATTCTTTGCAAAGACTAGATTTTGTCCTGAATAAAATTCCTTCCTTTGCCACTAAAAATGCCTCCTTTTATCTTCTTCCATCTCATCTTACTTTCCATTTTGAGGTGTCTTTGGGGCTATCCTTTAGTTTTACCATCATAGATAATTCTCAGATTCAACCTTTCAATATCAGAGCTCTTTCCACATGGACTCCTCCTCCATCAAGTTGGCCTAAATTGAATATTTATGGTACTACAAAGGATAATCCTAGGTGGGTTGGAGTAGGTGGTATCCTCAGGGACAACATAGGTAGGGTTATCCTTGCTTTTGCTAATTTTTTGGGAACCCAATCAAATTATGTTGTTGAAGATCGTGCTATATGGCGTGTCCTATTTTTGGCTAAAGACTATTATGACAAACTTTTGGTGGAAGGTGATTCCCTCACCATCATTAATTATCTAAAAATTTCTAAATTTCCATCTTGGAAGATAAGGAATTACATCGATGAATCCAGAACCCTCAGTAAAACTTTCCAAGATATAATTTTTTAGCATAATTTCATGGAGAGTAACAAATATGCTAACATTTTGGCAAATATTGGAGTCCATTCCACAACATTTATGATGTGTACCACTGGTTTCCCTCAAAATTTGGTGCAGGTCACTGATCAATAAATATTGTCATCAAATAGCATTGACGCTAACATGGATCAAGTCAACCACTTTCCAAATAATTATGATGCTCGTGGTTCATAATTACTTTTTTGATAGTTCCCATGCTACCTTAGTACATGGGTTATCCATATTTTTTGGTATCATCAATCTTGGTTGTTGGACTTTCTTTTTTCTAGGTAGAGTTAATGGTGTTTTTTCTCGTCACCTATTTGTATTTCAATCCCTCCTCTCCATTATCATCTCTTCCTACCGTTCTTGCACTGCCTTGTTCCCCTCTTCTCTCATCTCCCATTCCCAACTCTTTCTATCCTCCGTCCACATCGAGCCTTTCCCTCGTACCCCCCCTCATGATTTTATTTTTCATTTTACCCTTTCCATCATGAGGATGATTGGGTTGAACATCCACATGATCCTTTCAAACATTTGAAATTAATTTTTCTATCATGAACACCTCATTTCATGCAGTCTTACTCATCCCCACCCCATTTGGTACGCTTTTCGAGATTCCTGTTGGGCTATTTATATTTTTGTATTCCTAGTTATTTCTTTTTTATACAGGTCATGCTCTAGTTTTTCTCCATCACTACCTTCCTCAATTGATTATCCTAAGGAGTCCCTGTTCCTATGTTGTCACAATGAATTCTGTTAAACCATCCAAGGTTAGTATGGATTCTATTGCTGAAGGTATCCTCTCGGTCAGGGGTTTCCTTATTTTTTTTCACAAATTCGAAGGGGAGGACCCAAAAATTAACATGACATTCATGAATACATGTGACAATGGTAGGGTCACCATCCATAATAAAACTTATGATGTTGACATCAAAGTTATGGTTGAGCTAACTATCCAACCTGCTAAGGGAAGATCCATAAGAATAGAAAAGCATAACTGGGATTCCAAGTTGAAGGATGTCAAAGATAAGGATATTTATAGGAAATATTGTGTGGGGATTCATCATTATGAACTTCCTTTCCCTTGGAAAAGTGCTTTAAAACTGATAATAGAGTTTGTCACTATTGACGACCCAGATAAGGCTCTTTGTAGTTTCCATTTTTCTTTCTTCAATCATTTTCGAGATGTAAATCAGGTTAACATTCCTCAATTTTTGTTTAACTCTATTGGCTATACCATTGAGCACTGTAGAAAGAAGAACAGTTTTGAGTTACCCAGTCATCATGGAATTCAATGTACTGTATAAGCATTGGCTCATACATTGCCCTTAGGGCATCACTGTGTCTCCCCTCCTAAACCTAAGGTAAGCCCTATAAATCCTAGTTCTTCCCAAACTACACCTCAATATTCAGGAACTCCTAGGCTCTCTGCTAAGAAGTAAAGAGTGATAGAAACTATTTATAAGTTAAGGAAGAGATCCATAAGTGAATCCTTTGAACCTGAACCTGAGTTGGAGCAAACACCTGTATGTTCCTTTGTCCATATAAAAAATTGGCCTAGTAAGAAGAATCTCTAGTCATCGAATCAAAGGATGATGAAAAGGATAACCCTAACCATTGCATGCAGATGTTCATCATCAATTCTATCACAAATTGCATCTCCTAACTTACTGATCTACGTAATGCCCTTAACCTGTATTTCTTCAAGAAATCCTTTGCTGAAGGTAAGGTCAGTGCTCCTACTGAAGATACAAAGTCTACAAGTGCTCCTGAGGATAACCCTGGCAAGGGTAAAGATGCTGAAATGGATACTTCCAATGATAAAATCCAAGAAGTTGGCGCTGAACCTTATGAGGAATCTTAATATTTTCTTTTCTGTGTGGAGGGGGTTCTGGTTGTATTTTTTTTACCTACATCATATGTTTCTTGTTATATTTTGGTTCTATTTGAGGATATCCTATTTTCTATTATGTTGTAATGGTTGCTTTCTGAGGACAACATCGATGATTAGGTTCTTTGATGGATTGTATCTTGTTCTAAAATATTATTGGTTTTTTGGATTCTTTAGTCTTTTTGTAATCAGGTTTTGGGGATCCTGTTAAAACTCGTAATCTAAATATTTTAACCGATAAAAAAAATTCTCCACCTTGCTAGCATATTGAAAAGTGCTTAATGCCTCTATATATTGTTGTAAACATTAATATTCCTCCTAATGTCTTTAATAACCTTAAACACATGTTGAAATATGTATGCATGAAATTCAAATAAGCATAAGAATAGGTGTTAGAAAATATGTTATGTTGCAATGGTCATTTCATGCAAATGAACATAAAAAGTTATATTCCACATTGCTATAGTTGATTCAATGCAAGCTAGCATAAGAAGCTAGACTCCATGTTGCAATGGTTATCTCAATGCAAGGCCTTTTATATTGTTGGCCTCTCTTTTTTACTGTCTAGAAGACTATTTTGTTGGCTATGATTATTTGACTTCCTCACTACTTTGTGTTTATCTCTCCCTTAGACGTTCATTTCTTAGCAGGGTTGATTTCCTCTCCTTGACTTACAAAAGAGCCTTATCAAGGCTTCAAAAGTGTGATGTTGTTTAAGGTCTACCTTGCTCATAGTACACTTATCCATCTACCTTGCTCATAGTACACTTATCCATATACCTTACTCATAGTACACTTAGCCCTATGTTTTTTGCATAAGTGCTTAGCTACTCGGGCACTTTCCTTTCACTGCATGTGTTCTTTTCTTGAGCTACTCGAGCACTTTTATATCATTGTTTGTGTTCTCTACTTGAGTTACTCGAGTGCTTTCCTCTCACTGTATGGGTTCTCTACTTGAATTACTTGGGAAATTTCCTCTCATTGCATATGTTCTCTACTTGAGGTGATTTCCTCTCATTGTTTGTGTTCTCTACTTGAGTTACTTGTGCACTTTCCTCTCACTATCTATGTTTTTTTATTGAGTTACTCATGAGCTTTCCTATGACTATCTATGTTCACTACTTGAGCTACTCGTGCTCTTTCCTCTCACTATATCTCATTGCCTGTGTTTACTTATTGAGAACTTCTAAACTAGAGCTATCTTGCTCTATGCTTGGTCACTTCCAAGCTCAAATTAGTTTACACTATGCTTAGACACTTTCAAGCTCAAATGCTTTTTAACTATGCTAGAGCTTTATTAGGATTGAGTGACTTTGTTCTATACTTTGAGCTTTATTAGGCTCAAGAAAATTTGCTCTATACTTGGGAAATACCAGGGCCCTTTCTTCTTTACCCTTACTTCAATCTTGCTTTGAGTAAACTTAGCTGCAAAATAATCTTTCAATATTAGTAGAAAGTTACAATTTTATTCTTTCTACTACACTCTAGATTTTATTTGAGTTATCTTAAAATATTCTAATATTTAGAAGCTTATATTGCTTCTCAATCCTATGGAAGCTATGATGCTTCTCAATCTCTAAAAGCTTTGATGCTTCTCTATTATCTAAGATATTTGATACTCCTCAATTATCTGGGAGCTTTGATACTCCTCAATCCTATGATGTCTTAGGTCTCACCTAAGAAAAATATGATTATCCTCTTTTCTAGAGAATCCAAAATCAATATCAAGATGACTATGAATGTCCCCTCACATCCAACTATCTCATGAGTTGGTTCTCTCAATTAATTCAAGTTGAGTCCTAGTCTTCACTGGTTTTCCTTGAACCAAGTGGAAAGACCTAGCATTCAAATCAGGGTGACTTGTATTTGTCCTCTCTATTCTACTCAATTAGACCTTTAAAATAGAGTCCAAATATTCACTATTTTTAAAGTCGACAGAATATAATATTATGGTAGTTCTAAAATATAACTATATAAAAAATGAACATAGTTAAGTGGTAGCTCTGATACCATTGTTGGATTTTAAACCTAAATATCTCAAAATATTATAGATCCCAATATAAATAAACCACAATATTATAGGTCAGAGAGTGTGGGAGGTTCCCTACTCTAGGCAAGAGGACCCTACTTCAATTTTCTTGCCTCTCCCTCTAGTCCTACTAATATTTTTTGGGCAGATCTCCCTGGGATCACCCTGTTGCATTTTTAGGACCCCCACAAGACCCTCCTGTGATTCCCAGGATGTATTGTCCCATCTTGACGTGTTTTATGTGGCTTGGCCGGTTTATCCTAAAGTTTCTTACCAAGTGGCATCTGATGGAGGTTGGTTTCTGGAAGGCTTGACTTAGAAGTGGGATATGTGAAGCCTTTACCAATAGACCTTTTCGGTCTTCAGGAGGGACCTTATGCTTTTTTTCCATCTACAAGGAAGGTTTTCTATGTTTTTCTCCAGAGCTAGCCTTTCAAAATGGGTAATCCCCTCTTGTCTGTCTATCTTGTTTACAACTTGGGATCTCCTTCTGCACCTTTTCTAGTCTTGGGATGGGGCCATGGTTTTATCATTTATAGTTGGATGACTCTTGCAGCTATTTTTGAGATGGGCTTTCAAGAGTGGTTTCAGGATCTTTTGTTCTCATAATATCCATTCATTGTTTGTTTCAAGGATTACCATTGGATATGTTATCTATAGCTCCTTTTTGGTATTTGAAGTGGACCTGTGCTTTCTCATGTTATTGAAATTTATGGTGTCTTCTGGTTTTTCTCTAGATGGACTATTGGTGGGATTGGTGGTATTCTAGTATGGGTGACTTTCTGGTGGACATATTCTATAGTACCTTTGGTCTTTGGAGGGGGACTTGTGCTTTCCTATCTACTGTATAAGTTTATCCCTAATTGTTGTCCTTGTATGTGGTTTTACCCTTTAATATTGAGGTGTCATGGTAGTTAGTTACTTCTATGGGTTTTTCTATCCTTTGGTTGTGCATCACGTCTCCTTTACAATGAGATCTCATTACTTGTGGTTATCTCTCTATGTTGTTGATCCACTTTGTAGGTGTTTTTATTGGAAGGATTTCTCTGTGACCACGGGTTTCCAACCTGGTTGTTTGTCTTAAACGGGAAACTTTGTTCTTGTTCTTTCTACTGGTGGGATTTAGTACCTGTTTTTGGTTTTCCGAGACCTTCCTAGGAGGGATTCCATGTTTTGATTTTTTTTTATCGTACTTGTTGTCCCAAGCTCCTCTTTGGTGGGATTCCTTGTTTTATTTTTTAGTCACTTGTACTTTCTATCTCGGGCCCCTCTTGGGTAGGATTTTTCATTTAAATGTGTTTTCATTTTTTTTGCTTCATATGCCCCTCCTGAGCAGGTTTTTTGTTGCCACGTGGGATGGTCTCATGCTTCTCTTTGATGGTTTCAGAGATTGTCCCTCTGGTATTGTCTTCTTGTATGGATTATCTCTTTACGAAATTCATTTCCTTTGAGATACTAACTCCTTGGATCATATTGTAACCACTTTTATATAAAGGTTATGGGGCCCTTTGAAAATCCATTCCTCTAATCAATCAAAAAAAAGTATCAATAATCAAGAGTATAATTATATATATATATATAAGCAATCAAATATATATTCTAGATGATATAATAATGAAATAACATTCACTTATAATATCAAATATGAATGGAAATGGCCAAAATCATTCATGTACATGCATAAAGAATGTTTCTAATAAAATTGCTCAAAATTTATATACAAGATTTATTATCAATGCTTGCTATGTGGTTATCGCTACAAACCATTTTCCTTTTCATTGTATGGAGCTTTATATCCATAATATAGATATATTAATGAGACTTTTCAATACATGTTTATTTCACTCCTCACATATCTGGGAGATGCAACCTTTCCTATTCTTGATCTTTAGATTCTCGTCTTGCCACTTGTATACTAGAATTTTCACTCTCTTCTTACATTCATACTTGACTCTATGAAACTTTCACACTTCTACATGACTCTTACTCTCCTGGATGTACTCCTGCTACAAGACACTTGTGCACATCCTTACATTACATATTTGCACACTTACATACATGACACTTGTGCACATTCTCTCAATACACACTTGCACTCTTACATGACACTTGTGCATATCTTGCACATTACACTCTTACATGACACTTGTGCATATCCTACACATAGATACTTACATAAATGGAAATATAAATAACTCATATAAACTATAGACTCAAATCATAATCTATTACATATTTACATTTGTACCATAAAGGTACCTTGGGGGTACAATAGCATATACCAGATAATATAATATTCTTCAAAACATAGGGATGGAGACAGTGGATCATGAGTTGAGTCTCTTTGGACTTCTTCTCAGCCCTCATCAATGGTATTCCCTCATCCCCCTTTGAGGCCTCTAAATAAATTCGATAAGGAGATCCTATATCCTTGTACCTCTTTGTTATTCTTGCTAAAGGATTGGGTAGATTTCTTAAAAGTAATATGCAACAAGGAATTATATTAAGAGGGAAAGTGGAAGCAGTGAATCTAACCCATTTATAATAAATGGATGACACAGGGTTGCTTGGAGCAACTAATATTAGGGAGATAAGAGCGTAAAGTTGCTTTAAATACATATCTAAAGCCACAAGCTAGGCAGTGTATGCATTCAAGTCCAAGATAGTGTTCTTTAATATCGAAAGGGATATCTAAGATTAGATTCTAAACATATTAGGCTTCTCTCATAGCTATCTCCTATTGGACTACTCAAGGTTTCCACTTCATTATAAGAAGCTAAATATGATATAATGGAAAAAACTGGTGAATAAAATTGATGTAAATATAAATCATTGGATGCACTGTTGTATTTCGTTTTTAGAAAAAGTGACTCTTATTCATTAAGCGGTTTAAGCAATGTTAGTTTATAATTTATGTATCTTTGTTACTATGATTGGAATCCTAAAGGAGTTGGACTCACTCATGCAAAAATTCCTTTGGGATGACCCAAGTATGGGTAAGTGGTGGGCTCTAGTAAGTTAGGACAAAATATTCCAACCTAAAACAATTAGAGGATTAGGAATTTGAAAAGCAACATAAAAAACCAGGCTCTAGTAGACAAGTTGTATTGGAGATGGATCTCTAATCAGGAAGTGTTGTTTAACAAAGTCATTACTCATAAGTACTTGGGTAAAATTCCCCATGAGGAATTAGGCCGCATCCCTATGGGTGACGAAGGTTCTATTATTTGGAAGGTGCTTAAATTAGGAGAGAAAGTGGTAAAATGAAAACTATTTTGGAAAGTGGGTAGAGGGGATAAAGCAAATTATTGGACCGATTCTTAGGATGACTACCCCACTTAATTTCAAAATTTATAGATTTGTATCCCCTTCAACAAAGCCTTGAGGCTAGATTTTGGATCAAGAAAACATGTTATCTACATACAAGGTAGATTGAGACCTCTCTTATGCAACTAAAGCAATGGGAAGAGTGTCCAGTCCTAATCTCTTCGAATTTGGGGTTTCTATTAGAGATGATATTAAAAAATGCCATCTTACAAGAGAGAAGAAAGAGGACAAGATAGATTGGGGTCATGTTTGGTATTTTTTTTTAATTGGTTATAGGGGATTAAAACAGTCTGACTTGAATTACATTGTGATATTGTTATTATAGTAATTTACAACAATTTGGTAATTTGGTAATTATGTATGTATGGCAGGCAATATTTGAACCTAGGTTTCCTCCTTGAAAGTTGAGGTATCATTGAGCTCATACCATTGGGATATATTCCTACAATTCATATTATGTTAACTTTATCCAATCACAAAGAGTTTTTGTTTTCATTGAAAATTTCATGGACCTTATTACTAAAGATTTATCTTTCAATGGTAATACTTATTCAAGCATGAGATATTCCCCACCATAATTTTAACTATCTCCTTTCATTTTGATGCAGCATTTTCTCTTACCTCTTCCCTTATTTAGATAAGAAGATTTTAAATTTAAATCTATAGCCTCTTCCCTTATTTAGACAAGAGGGTTTTCAATTAAAAACTCCTAGCCTTGGGTCAGTGTTGTGTTTGAGATATTTGCTTGTATATTTGCTTGTATTTATGCTTCCCTCTACTTCTTTGAGGGTTTGGTTTGTGGAATTATTAGTCCTTTTGTTCCAAAGTTTCATAAGCTCCTCTTGGGAATAAAATACTAATTTCTTTGAATGTTCATTCAATCTCTCTATACAATCTATCACTTTTACTTCATTCCATATTGTTCCGTACAACATGCCTTGAACCAATACTCCCTCTGCCCTGCCTACTCTGTTATTTTTTTAATCTAACTACTTTGTAAGATTGCTATTTTTGGACCCTATATCATCTCCTTCATTTTTCTTTTGATCACAATCTTCACTGCATGCCCTTTCTTCATCTCATGGATCCTTGCAACCATTGTTTATTGAATTGTTAAATTTTATCCATTATTTTATTTTCTTCTTCCCAACTATCATTATTTCCTCTAACTCCCTTATACATTTAGTTTCGCTACCATTGTTCCTTTATTAAACCCTCTCTACTTCTGGTTTTTTCCCATCTCTCTTTCACTTGTCGCTCCCTTCTAAAACCCTCACCTCCTCCATCCTCAATCATACAATTATATTTCCTCCAATAAACTCATCATAGATATTCATGGTTATATTAACATATATGAAAACATCATGCATTGTCATTGCTATAGCAATGAATGTACCATATATTTCCACTCCTTACATAGAACTACAATGAAAATAAAAACATGAAGAACAAGCAAATATTTTTAGTTACTAGTGAATTGTTTTGGTAATAGAAACACAATAGAGGCCAATAAATTTTCTTGCATTTAATTTTCTTCATGCATAGGTGTATCGGCTTGAACTTCCCTTCATGAGGATGTCCACGTTAAAGTAAAAAAAAAATTCTTCACATACAAGTAATGTTCACCTTCAGTTGTAGATAAATGCAACCCTAAACTCTAGCTCCCTTCCAACTTGCTTTGCACCCAACTTTCTTTGTGTACAAGTAATGTTTACCTTCAACCACAAAGAAAATTTACCCCAAATCCTATCTTCCTTCCAACTCACCCTACACACAATGTTATCCACATAGGTAATGTCTACCTTCAGTCATATAGAAATGCAGTGATTTTTTTGTAATGAAACCATAATAGAGCCCGATAAATTTCCCTATGCCCAGCTTTCTTCATACACAAGGATGTTGGATCGAACTTCCCTTCATGGGGATGTTCAACTTAAATCGTAGAGATTTTTCTTCACACACTGGTAATGTCCACCTTTAATCATAGAGAAATGCTATATAATTTACTAAGTTTTTGAGTTCTTTATCTGCTTTATCTTTTCCTGCATGTTTATTTTTCTTGCTCCTTTTCTTTTTACTTATTTATTTATCTATATATTTCTAGCAAGGCATGGGGAAAACTATGAATGGAAAAACCCTTCAAAAATAAAATAAACGAACTCATCATCATATATTATACAATTATAGAATATGTAAGACTTTATAATAACTAGTTAGATATTTAAGAGAAATACTCTTGATACATGTCAAATTGCTCATCAAGCATATAGACGGATCAGTTAACATATTTAATTTACTCATGACGGATTGATCGAGAAGATGATTAGTAAAAGATAATAAACAATTGGACAAATATTTGACTTTGGTACTTAGCAAGTAAACTTGTGCATCATCATTGTGAAAAAACAAGCTAGACTCTTTGTGAGATAGTGATATGGAAAAAATATATCTGATTTTTACCAAAAAAGGCCTTAAATAGGCTTACAAAGTTAAAATAAACTATTTGAAGCATGGATTTCATGGTTTGGGTAGTTACAACAATCTAATAGAAACAACCAAATAAAACCTTGGTAGCATACTGAACCACCCTAGGTGGGCATAACAACTTGCCCAGTGGGCACAACAAACAAAATAGGTTGCCCAAATAGACACAACAAATTAAACAACATTACTTCTCATCATCCTTACCAACAATAAAGGCATTAGACTCCAATGACCAAAAAAGAAGGGAACAACTAAGATATATGATGCTGAGAAAATCTTCAGGTCTAATGAGGAATTTGTACTTGTTTGGCTTCAAGGTAAGTGATAATGGAACCTATTGTGGAGCTTTCTTGCTTACCCTTTTAAGATTTATCACATCATAGGAAACTCAAAAATCATGAGTATTGTGGAATCTGGTGGATCCACCTCTTTGACCCAGGAATAGATTACCTAAAAGAGCTCTAAACAGACCAGGTTAGGTAAGGAAACCCCAAACAATGGGCTCGTATATTTTTTGGCAAGGTGCAACCGCCCATTCACTACCACGTAGAATGATATTCTTTTAACTATTTGTGACCAAACCTATCATTAAAAAGCATATCAAGACCAGACCGGTGCCATGTCCATTGGGTAGTCGTAGCAGATTGATATCAAATGAAATAGAAAGGAAAAAGAAGGAAGAACTAGTTCAATTTTATTCATTCAAATAATGTAATGTGCAAAAATGATTTAACTAGACAAAGAAAGTGTTATCCACATATTCTGATTGTAGTAATATATAAATAAGCAGACACAAATCATCAACACAGGAGATGCCAAGGATAGAGTTGGAATTTTCATTAATATAAAAGTTTTAGAGACCAGCAAGGCGCTCGATTCTTATATGATATTTCATTACAATAAACCCCCATTTGAATAACATAACAAGGGGTTGTTCATCTTCGTCCTGATTGCAGTGACGTAAGAGTATCCAACTCTGGCACGTTCCATAGGAAATAATCTCAGCGAACAACGCTCCTTGGACAGTTCGTAGTAAATCATAGGAGAAAGGACAATAAGAAAAATAGACAGACATACAAAGGGAAAATATGACTAACACTTAGATGAAGCTTATACCTGGACTTCTCTCTTAGAGGTTTGATAAAAATATTGCTACTGCAATGGTTTTTTATATATAGAGTTGGGTGTTAAAGTAGGGCTGCAACTACTTTCTCATCGGCCCTCCATTTGGCCTGATCTCCTCTTCCTCGTAAAAATGTGGTAGAATCAAAACTGGGCACGTGGCCCACATCCTTCTCTTCATAGGGATTATGGTTATTGTTGCGGGCTATCTTTCCTCCTTTCCTAGTCTGGCGACTGTGGTGTACTTTGATCATGAGCTTTCCCTGGTCTACCGGCCCCACCTCTTCCCTTCTGATATTCTGTAGACTTTTCCATCATAGCCTTTCTGTTGACTTGTCACCTTCCTTTATATTTTCATAACTATCCTACATTCACATATGCTATCAGCAGTACCATGTCTCTCATATATAGGTAAGTATACACATATACAAATATATATTTGCTTTCTATCAATACTCGGCTAAGGAGGGTTACTACACCTATCCAATTCTTTGTTGGGAGCCTCTACACGACCGACAGTCCACCTGCTTCTTTGTTAAAATATAGGGCACACAACTTAAAATGGGGTGCATGAAATCATGCATCTTTGAATACCTTCATGTGCTCCATAGGAAAATGGGGTGCACAAACTTAAGATAGGGTGCACGAACTCGCGTGCCCCTTAGATTTTCGTGTGCTCCAAAAATAGGGTAAAATTCAAATTTCTCATAATTTTATAAAACTTATCAAAGGTCTAAATGGGCCAAATGGGTACTCAAATCAGTTGATATCATCAAAAAATTCCTCTCAGTTTGTGAGATATAGCCCTTCAAAGTTGGACGTAAAACTACATGTGCGTCAATGGGGCGCACAACTTTAAAATGGGGTGCACGAACTCGTGCGCTCTTCAAGACCTTGGCGTGCTCCATAGGAAAATGAGGCACATGAAATTATCATGGGGTAAAAAAAATTAACATGGGGCGCACGAACTAGCGCACCCCTCGGGATTTCACGTGCTCCAAAATTAGGGCAAAATTTAAAGTTCTTGGAATTCAACAAAACTTTTGAGGGGTCTAAAAAGGCCAAATGGGTACTCAAATCAGTTGATATCATCAACAAATTCTTCCCGGTTCATGAGATATAGCCCTTCAAAGTTGGACGTAAAACTGTGTGCGCGTCAATGGGGCGCACGACTTTAAAATGGGGTGCACGAACTCATGCGCCTTCAAGACCTTGGTGCACTCCATAGGAAAATGGGGTGCACAAAATTAACATGGGGTGCATGAACTTGCGTGCCCCTCGGGATTTTGTGCGCTCCAAAATTAGGGCAAACATTAAAGTTCTCAAAATTTGACAAAACTTCTCAAGGGTCTAAACAGGCAAAATGGGTACTCAAATAAGTTAATAGCATCAAAAAATTCCTCTTGATTCATGATATATAGCCCTTCAAAGTTGGACGTAAAACTACACGTGCGTCAATATGGTGCACAAATTTAAAATGGGGCGCATGAACTCGTGCACCCTTCAAGACCTTGGTGCACTCCATAGGAAAATGGGATGCATAAAATTAACATGGGGCACATGAACTCGTGCGCCCCTCGGGATTTTGCGTGCTCCAAAATTATGGCAAAAATTAAAGTTCTCATAATTTGACAAAACTTCTCAAGGGTCTAAATAGGCCAAATGGGTACTCAAATCAGTTGAGATTATCAAAACATTTCTCCTAGTTCGTGATATATAGCCATTCAAAGTTGGATGTAAAACTACGCTTGCGTTAATGAGGTGCACGACTTTAAAATGGGGTGCACGAAATCGTGCGCCCTTCAAGACCTTTGAAAAACTTCAAAAATGCTCAATCCAAACCATTGCCACTAGACCTTGATCTTCAAGATACACAAATCTCAGCACTTTTGCAAGCCAAAAATTTAGATTAAACCCAAGCCTTAATTTCCTAGAATCATCAAAAATTGGGCCTTGCACCCTAAACTCACCTAGACATCAATTCAATAATTTTTTTCAAAAACAATGGAGTGAAAACTAATTTGTAACAATGGGGCACAATATAACCATGTCAAGTTTGACTAGTTCAAGTGTCAAAAACTCAATAAACATCATGTGAAAGCTATAAATTAGGAATAACATCTATAGAATAATTGATGGAAAGCTTAGACTCCAATGTTGACTCATGATATGGTTTTAGGAGATCAACATTCACAACATCATGAATCCCCAAGTGATCTAGAAGATCAAGTCAAAAATCATTCTTAGACACCAACTAAATTATAGTGTAAGATCCTTAGCAAAGAGACTTGACCTTACTATGTGTTTTGTACTGGAAGCAACATTTGTCTAAGTACAACCAAGTTTTATCTCCAAACTAAAAATGGTGTAGGATGCAGCAATGATATCGAAGTTATTGTTTCTTTTCTTAAGTCTTTTGAAGGATCTAAATAACCCTGGCTTGAAGGGATCACAAATTCTAGACAAATGACATTGCCTTATCTTGTTATTTTTGAAGATGTGTTGTGGAAGGACAAGATAAATATAAAGGTAACTCATAAGAAGCTTGGGGCTAGAAACCAAGATAGACCTCCAAAGATAAGTGACATGTGGAAGAGTGAACTACTTAGTTTTAAGAATGCTCAATGTACATTAGACTCAGTACCATTTTCTTAGAGAAGCATGCTTCGGGTAGTTGCAAATTTCTAATTGAAACAACCAAACAAAACCTTAGCAACACATTGAACTACCCTGGGTTGGCATAACAACTTGTCAAAGTGGAAACAACAAACTAAACAAAATTATTCCTCATCAAACACATTAGGGTTATCTTTGGACTCTTTGGAAATATGATCATTTATGGTCACTTTAGGTCTTGTCATTCCTAATTTTTCATCCTTAGATTTTTTCTCTCATAGAAGTGTTCTTTATTATTGAGAAATTTTAAATAGATATTATCATCAATCAAGTTAAACTATTCGTGGGATATAGGCTTAGCTCACTTAGATAACTCTTTAGAATATATCATATTGACTTATTTATTGCCTCTTTGGTTACACCATTTTGGGCCACTTTTTAGGAAAACAAGAACATATTGTGCAAGCTCCATTAACATTTAAAGAGTAGATGAAATATTATATTATTTATTTTCAAATTTAAAGCCTTATGCATTTTATGGAGGATTCATCTTGCCTTTATTTGTTATAATTTATAACTTCAAAGGGATGATAGAAACTTTTAACAAATCTCATAATCATGCCCATGTTTGGAATTATATCATTGTTTTTATATATAAATTTTATGGGCATGGTGCTTGTCATGGAAAACATCAATTACGGAAAAAGAGGTACTAGAATCATGGTTAGAATATTTGAATATACATGAATAGGTTTGTCTATGATAATATATTTTAACACAAAGGATCCACATTGATCAGTATAAAATGAAAACATCCTAATGTGTGTTTGTCAAAATTAATTTTGACTGTGCTTTCAAGGAAACTCAAGAAAAATTGGTAGAGGTGGTGTTTTCTAATATAATTAAGATAAAATTATCCTCACTTTCTCAAAATCATATGGAAATTCAACTAAAAATTATGCAAAAGGAACTTCTTATAAGAATTAAATTTGGCATTGAAAAAAGAAGGAATTATATTTTAATTAAGGTTTATTCACAAATTATTATAATTAATTTTATAAAGAAAAAATGGTGTTAATTTGAACCAGAAATAATATTATTTCTAAAGTTCATCAACTATTGTTAGAGGTAGTATATTGGAAATTTTAGCATATCTAAAGAGAAGGAAATAGTAATCAAATGGCATTAGCTCAATTGATTAAATTTCTCAACATTTAAGCAAGAGATCTAGGTCCAAATCTTACTAGGTGATACATCGATAATATCTAAACTATTATAACACTACTACATGGCAATGATGTAATATGGGTGGGGCTTGTTTCAATCCCATATAATAAATTGAAAAAGAAAAGAAAATAATATGCAAAAATATAAACCAATCATAGTATTGATTTTTATGTCTCGGGGATAGCACAAAGGTTTGGGGTTTGGCTCTTCTTCAAGAGGTCTAAGGTTCAAACCATGATATGTGTGTGTGGTTGTGTGTTAAATACCCTATTAATAAGCTTAGCTCTCCCTATTATGAGATTTCATGGTGGGATGGGGATGCCCAACCCTGAGCATCGATCGTAGGGGTTTCTCACACTAACCAAGTCCAAAAAAATAGTATTAATTTTTTATCTTGGTGTGATTCGAATCTTAGAAGGTAATTACTTGAATGATATTTTATCTCTTAATGAAAATTATATCAAAGAGTTTATTACTTTATCATAAGAATTTGAGGAAAATAGATAATATATCTGATATAAAATAGGTGAAAAATAACTTTTGTAAAAATACAAGGCGGATATGGTTTAATTGACAATAGATGAAATGTTTTATTATTTTGATGAGTGGACCCAATAGAATCCATACATAACTTATCTAAAAAATGATAATAATGTTTTTAAAACAATATTTTCTAGCATCAGGTTGTTCTGTAGTGCCCACAGTAGGGCTCGGTCTCCTCTTAGAGTGACTCCTTTTATTTAGTTATTCTGTTTATTCACCCTTTTAGGGGTTGGTTTTGTTTTTGGCCTCAGGTCTCTACGGTTTTGATTGTTTGGGTGGCCTTGCGCCCCGAACTATGATTTTTCTAGCTCCCTTTTTATTGTAACCTCTCTTATTTTTTTTATTGAATATAATTGTTGGTTCAAATAAAAAATAATTAAATAAAAATTTAAGCTTACCTACACAATAAAAATTACAATATCAAAAGTAAGATTATTACAAGAGAGATCAAATGACATTAGCTCATCCAATTATATTCCTTAAATTTTAAGGAGATCCAATTACAAATCTTATCGAGCGACATATGCATAACTGTCAGGATTTTGTAATATTTTTTGTGGTATGATGCAATATTGGTGGGACCCATCTCAATCCCATAAAACTAATTAATAAAAAAATTCTTACATTAGAGAGTATATAATGGATCTTTTAGATGTGCCTTATGTGGGAAGGATTTAAAAAACATCTAACCATTTACTTCTTCATTGTCCCTAGGTTCACACCATTTAGGGTTGCTTTTTAAAAAATATGAAAATATATTGCATAGCTACATCAACATTGAAAGAGTTGATGAAATGTTGGATTAATTATTTTAAAGCTAAAGCATTATGTATTTATGGAGGATTGGATTGTTACTGCCATTTACTTCTTCATTGTCCCTTTGTTCACACCATTTGTGGTTACTTTTTAAAAATTATGAAAATATATTGCATAGCTACATCAACATTAAAAGAGTTGATGAAATGTTGGATTAATTATTTCAAAGCTAAAGCATTGCGTATTTTGTGGAGGATTGCTCCTACCATTATTTTTTCAAATTTATGGCTTGAAATGGATCATAGAATTTGAGAAAAATGTTAGGAACCTTCTAATTATAATAAGCACATTCACATAAATACTGCAATAAAAATAATAATTCATGAATGAATAAAATATTGCAATACAAAGTGTAAATGCATAATATATATAGGTATATTAATTTTACATATCACAATACATAATCATGGGCCTCTTCGAGGGAGAAACCTCCTTCAATACTTTGATTTAATATGCAAAAAGATACATTTATTTATGCCCCCTTGTCTTTTAAATATATAGTGCATGCAACCCTAACATAATGCTCAATATTTGGCTTATATGCAAAGTGACACCCAAGCTAGAATCTTCTACCAACAAACAGTTGCATTATTTATAACAGTAACATGAAATGATCTCACTTGCTAGGTGCTTCAAGTTCTACATGCCATTACAAAATATTAATAAAACATCATAATAATAGAGTCTCCACATTGAAAAGGGGATCATTACATAATAATGTGAGGGTGGGATCCTAACATACCCTTCCCATTTAAAAAGCTTTGTCCTCAAAGTTGGAGATGGAGAAATTGTTGTTGTAGTTGTTGGAGAGACTCCCATGTGACATCTTTTAGTTGTAGTCCTCACAATTGAACAAGAACTTTGGTTATGATATGGTTGTGAAGGGTGCATGCTCTTTAGTTCAAAAATTGTTTAGGCTCAAGCATGATGGAACCTTCTTCATCCAGATCTGGTAAATTGGATTGAACTTGTATCTTGGTGCCAACAACCTTCTCAAGAGAAGAAACATGGAATATTGGATAGGACTTAGATGTAGCCAGAAGGGCCAATTTGTAGGTTGTTGAACCAATTTGTTGTAATACCTAGTAGGATCCATAGTATTTGGTAGCTATATTTTGGTATCTCTAAAGCTATATTGATGGTTTTTTTTAGGGTTGAAGGTGAAGAAAAACCATATCCTCCACTTCAAGGCTCTGCTTAGAATGATGTTTATCAACTTGATGATGCATGTGGTTCTAGGCTAATTCAATATTCATCTTAAGTTGTCAAAGTACGACGATATGTTTTTTGAAAGTGGTGTCTATAGTATGAACCTTTGAGCTTCTTGGAATGTAGGAGGAGGGTATTTATGAATTACAACCATATACTATTTTAAAGGATGTAACCTTGGTTGGGGTGTGATATGAAGTATTATACCACCATTCGGCCAAGGGAAGACACTTTGCCCACTATGAAGGATGTTCGGATGCAAAGCAACGAAGATATATTTACAAGCATTTGTTAATAATTTTTGTTTGATCATCCGTCTATAGATGATAAGATGAAGTCATTTTGAGTTGAGTTCCTTGTAACTTAAATAGTTTCTACCAAAAATGACTAGTAAAGATAGGGTCTCTTTCTGACACAATATATGTGGGCATGCTATGAAGGCAAAATATGGAGTCAAAAAATATTGGGCTACTATTGAGGTTGTGTAGGGATGGGATAGGGAATAAAAATGAGCATACTTTATGATAAAATCCACTACCACTAGAATAATTGATTTTCCTCCTAACTTGGGTAACCCTTCAATAAATTATATGGAAATATTTACCCATACTTGTTCTAGAATTGGTAAGGGCTAAAGGGTTCTAGGGGAACACAGTTTCTCCTTTCATTATTTGGCACATATCACATTCATCCATAAAATATTAAATATCCTTCTTCATTCCCTTCTAGAAGAAAGTATGCTTGATTCTTTCATAAGTTTTTAGAAACCCAAAATACCTCGTTGTTTGTTAGGCATGCATTTTCTTCAAGATGAATTCTTGTAATTGTGAGGTTTGGGGAATAACACGTTGGTCATGATATCTCAAATTTTTTCCATCCCAAGTGTATCTAGGGCATGATTTAGGCTTTGTTTGAAGTTTTGTGATCAAAGTTTGCAAGCCAAAATCCTTGGCCATTTCTTCTCTAAGAGAATTAATCCATTACGAAATTGGTGAAGAGATAGCATTTAACATACTATGATCTTCAAATTATTAGGTTAGTGCATCATCCATGATATTATTCTTTAATTTTTTATATGTGACTTTATAATCATAGCCCATTAATTTATAAACCCCCTTTTGTTGTTTAGGTGTGGCTACCCGTTGTTCCAATAAGTCCTTGAGACTTTGGTAGTTGATTTTTATTGAAAAATAATGCCCAATGAGATATGGCCTTCAATTATTAATAGCATGTAAAATGGCTAGAATCCCATTTTCATAAGTATATTTACCCAAATTTTGACCTAAAAGTGTTTTACTAGTGAAGGCCAATGGTCTTCCTTCTTGCACCAACATGGCCTCGATTCCATTACCTGAAGCATCACTTTCATTTACAAAGGGTTTAGAAAAATTAGGCATTGCTAACACTAGAGTGGTTGTCATGGTTTGCTTTAATTCATTGAAATCCTTCTCCACTAGTTTTGACCATATAAAAGAATTCTTTTTTAACATGGTTGTTAAAGGAGCTACTATATTTCCATAGTTTTGTACAAATTTATAGTAATACCCCATGAGTCCAAAAATCCTTGAAGTCCCTTGAGGGTGTGAGGCTTTGGCCATTCTTGAATAGCTTGAATATTTTTAGGATCAATTTTAACTCCATTTTTGGAGATAATGTGACCCAAATACTCCACTTCTTGCAACCCAAAAGAACATTAGACCTCTTGGCAGAAAGTTGTTTCTCATACAAAATTTGTAGATTTTGATCCAAATGTATGAGGTGTTCCTCCCAAGAGTGGCTATAAAAAAAAATGTCATAAAATAAAACTAGAATAAATTTGTGAAGGAATGGGTGGAGGACCTTATTCATGAGGCTTTGTAATGTCGATGGTGCATTAGTTAGACAAAGGGCATGACCAAAAATTCATAATTATCCTCATGAGTTCAAAATGATATTTTGGGAGTATTTACCTCCTTGAGCCTTATCTGATGATAGCCTAAGCCAAGATCCAACTTGGAGAGTTTGTTTTTGCCATGTAGCTCATCCAAAAATTCAAAAATCAATGGGATAGAAAATTTGTCCTTAATAGTAAGCTTATTGAGTTTGCAAAAAATAATACACAATCATTGGGATAGAAAATTTGTCCTTAATGGGGAGCATATATTTCAACACCTCCCATTATAATTCATGGTATCCCCATTATCAATTTTTACCTTGGTTTGATCATGGCCATAAATGAAACAATCTTCTATTTTGGCTATGTTGTCAATTTTGGGTACTTTGGGTACATTGCCTTTGCTCAAGTGTATAAGTTGTCATTGATGTCAAGAAGCTCTTGAAGGAATTTGATTTGATGTCAAATAATTTGTTTTGATGAAGGTTATGACATGACAGTTTCAAAGGTCTTTTGTAAACCCCAAGTTGGCAGGTTTAAAGATTACAGGTGGATGCATTAGTTTAATGCATTTGGGTCCAGGAGGAAGTATTTATTTAAATAATTATTTTTAAATAAATATTAAATTATTGTTTGCAATGGGTTATCCTAACCCATGGTGCTATGTTTTAAGATTGTGGGTGCTAGCCAAGACCTCTGTTGACGTGTTAAACTCCTCGCCAACGTCAAGAGCTTATGGTAAAAATGCATATAAATCTCCCTTGATGAAAATCAAGAATGATCCGATCCGCATTTTGAAAATATTTGCTCGCTGTGAATTCGTGATCTACTGTTCGATTTCTTCCTCGCTGAGTTTTCATGATCAGCTGTTCATTTTTTGTACTCGTCGTTTGTCATAAATCCGTCGTAAGGTTTTTGTCTTCGTGTTCGCATCAAAAGAAAGGGAGGCACTATTGTTTTATTTAATCCTTGGCACAGAAGGAACAAGGCTAATAGCGTGAGGTTTAAACCTCACCGGGCACCTTTGGCACATCGGTAGCGGCTAGGCTGTTGGCACGCTACCCGAATAGGAGGTTTCGCGTTCGAATAACGTGAAAGGGTTTTTCATCATGAAGTGGACATAGCGGGTGGTGTTAGAATTCGTGCACAATTTCTCCATAGCACGATTTTTGATGTTGGCCAAGGTATTTTTGAAATTAATTTTTGCTAAGTGTATTTTGCGGATGGATGAAGTTTATTAGAGGGAAAAAAAACTTAGGAGTTATAAGGAGTTTAAAGCTTGTTTTATTTTGATAAAATATTCTTTTGAAGGTGTTGTTTGAAATATCTTATTGCATTCTTATGAGAGATAAATTTTATTTTTGATAAGACTATAAGGGAGAAATAAGGTGTATAAGGGATAAATTTTTCTTGTAATTTTGAGAGTGCTTTTGGTTGATTATGGAAATGAAAGCATGATGTTTTAAGGTTAAAATTGCTTCTTGTGTGAAGTTGTGAAACCTTAAGTGGGCAGCTTTGAGATTGACATTTGATTTCATTAAATTGGTAATAATCAAGCTATTCTTTACTTGGTTAAAGTGTTGGGCTTACTCCTTTGTTGATGATTTGAAAAGTTGTGTGTGCTCTTGTTGATTTGAGTTGGTGGATGTTTTTTGTTCAAACAATATTGGAGAGAAAAGGAGTTCTACTTGTTTCCTTTTCTGATGTTGATTGTGAAATGCTTCAAGGTTGTGTTTTGAGTTGAATGGTGTTTATTGAACCTTGTTTGATGAGCATTGTTGTTGAAGCCCTAATTGATGGTGAAAATAACATAAGTGTCATTGTTATGTGATTCTTTGCATAGTTGGCAATTGTTGGGGTTTCATGTTCTTGAAAGAAAGCATTCTATCCTATCCATTTCAGATATTGAGTTGAGTTTTCAGATTTGAGATTGAGTTTGAGCTGAGTTGATTTGAGTTGAGTTTTGAGATTGGGAGTTGAGTATAGAACATATTGAGTCTCTAACAAATATCTTTATGCTTCTATGAGTTTGACAAATCACATTGGGTCTCTAACAATTAATCTTGTGATTTCCTACTAAGAAAGTTTTTTTCTTGGTGAGCTTGCTGATTTTTGGACAGGTTCCGGTGGGGACTTGTGAGCAGTCTTGGACAGGTTCCGGTGGGGACTTGTGAGAAGTTTTGGACAGGTTCCTATGGGGACTTGTGAGCATATTTGGACAGGTCCTAGAAGAGGACTTGTGAGCTAAGTTTGATAGTTCTATCAGAGAACTTGAGGACAGAGGTGCACTGGTTCTTTGAGAAGAACTTGAGGACAGATTTGGCAAGTCTTTGAGAAGGCTTGTGTGTAGAGGATTGATTTGTTCAAGCTTAAGAGTTGGACAGATCTGACAGACAAAGGAAGACTTGTACTAGATTGAATGATTGTGTTTGGTACAAGTTGCTGAGCTGCTGTGGACGTGATCATAGAAGGTAGAGGTCTCTTAGGCTAAGCATTGAGGATAGGAGGTCTTCGATGGAAAGGAGTTCCACGTGCTGGCAAGAGGTAGAGGTAGTTGATCTTTTGAGGGATCATTTCCAAAGCAGAGGGGAAGGTATCTCCTTTGAGCAGAGGCTCATAAATTCTGATTAGGGGAAGGTATCTCCTTTGGGCCGAGGCTCATAAATATTGTAATTGGGAAGGATTCCCAAAGAACTTTGAGATAACTTTTAGAGAAAAGTTTTGTGGGCGTAGCCCAGCCATTTTGGGTGAACCACATTAAAATTGGTGTCACTTTGTGGATAATACTGTGCATTGCTTTGATATTGCTTTGGGTATATTGCTTTACTATTTTGAGGTATAAAGGAAAAAGTAAAAAGAGGTCTTATACTGTTCAACCCCCCCTCTCAGTATAAGCTTGTGTTCTTCAATTGGTATCAGAGCGGGTGCCTTCAAAAATTTTAATAGCTTGAAGGAAAAGCTAGTAAATAACACAATGGATCATTCAAGTGGCAATGCAACACCTATTCTTGATGGGTCAAATTTTGGTCTTTGGAGTTCAAGGATGAAGGTTCATCTAATGGCACTTGGGAATGAGGTTTGGGAAGTGATTGAAGAAGAGTACACTATTCCTGAATATGGTCCTATTACTAAATAAGAAAGGCTCCTACATCATAGCAATTCAAAGGCAATGAATGCAATCCTGAAAGGCTTACAGAAAGTAGATCTCACCAAAGTGATTCACTGCAAGACAACTAGTGAAATGTGGAAATAGTTGAAGGTGGTTCACACAGGTGATACAAATGTTAGGAAGGCCAAGTTGAGACACTTCAAAGGTATGTTTGAACAACTCAAGATGAATGATGATGAAAATATTAGTGACTACATGCTCCGTATGGATGAGGTTGTTAACTCCATGAAATACTTAGGTTTTGAGCTTGCTGAAAATGATGTTTGTGATAATATTTTAAGATCTCTTCCTAATAGATTTAGTGAAAATATTTCTGCTATTGAGGAAGCTAAAGATTTGGATAAGTTGAAAAAGGATGAGCTCCATAGTATACTTGCAGCATTTGAGTTGAGAACTCAAGTGAAGGTTGATGTCAAGAAAGAGGCGACTTTCAAGGCTACCAAGAAATCCAAGGGTAAACAACTTCAAGATAGTGATGAGTCTTCTAGTGATGAAGAGGCATATTATAGCAAGAAAGGCAAGTTCTCTAGAAAGCACAAAAGTATGAAAAATATAAGATGTTTCAATTGTGGAAAGTTTGGTCATTATGCTACTGACTATACTGTTCCCAAGAATGAAAGTGATGAAGATAAATAGGATTCTAAGAGCAAGGATTCTGAAAAGCACAAGCATCATAGGAAGAACAAAGATGAGCACAACAATCAAGGAAAGAGGTATTCTCACAATCACAAGAAGAGTTTCTACCTAGACAAAGCAAGTAAGTGTTCTAGTAGTGATAGTGAAAGTTCTTCAAGTGATTATGAAAATGAGATGTTCATATCAGAAAAAGAGGAAGAATCGAAACATAGATTCATTATCATGAAATGTCTTAGATGTGGAAACTTTGGTCACCTTGAGGATGATTGCACAAATAATGATTTGGTTTCTAGTATGTATGAGGATGCTTTAGAAAACTATAAGGAAGATGCATGTATGGTTTTTGAAAAGGGTAGCACCTCTAGTGATAAGAAATCCGAAAAAGGCTTTGATGATTCAAAAAGTAAACAAATAGAGGAAGATATAGAGGAAGGTGAAGTAGATCTTGAAGGTGAACTTATTAGTGCTCTTAGTGCTTTGAAAAAGGAAAGAAAGAAGAATGCTAGACTCAAGGATAAGTTAGATGAATTTTGCATGGAAAGAGATGAGCTTATAGAAAGTCTTGACTTCTCTATAGCTAAGACACAAGAACTCAAGGATGAGTTAGAGTCTAAGGTTCTTGAGTATAGCGAGTTGGAATAGAAAATGGCTTCTTTGAAAGAGGAAACTAAAGAGTACAAGGATAAGCTTTACAGGTTTCAAGATAGCTCCAAAAAGGTTAAGTCACTCATCAAAGGTCAAAGAAAGACAACAGATAAAATAGGCCTTGGTTTTGTTAAGCCACACAAGGAAAAAGTTGGAGAGTCTAGTAAGAGACTCCAAAAGGAAGAGAGTTTTGATGAGGAAAGTATTTTAGAAAAGGAGTCCTTGAATGATAGATGCATAGAAATAGAAAATAGAATTCCAAATGAGAAGAAGAAGTATTCAAGACCCAAGAGGTCAAATAAAGGAAAGTTTCAAGGCAGATGTTTTGCTTGTCATAGGTTTGGTCACATGGCTTCACATTGCATGGCTCAAGTGAAGAAGGTAAATGATAGTTTTAGAAGTGCTAGTTACTTTCAAGGGTATTGCTACTCTTGTAAACAGTTTGGGCACAAGGTAGTCTATTGCAAGGTAAATAACAGGAATAGGTTTGATCAAAATAGGTTTGGTTAGAACAGGTTTGGTCATAACAGGTTTGGTCATAACATGTTTGGCCAGAACAGGTTTGGTCATAACAGGTTTGGTCATAACAGGTTTGGTCAGAACAAGTTTGGTCAGAACAGGTGGATTCAAAGATCAGGTTTACCTCAGAGAAACAACATCGTCAAGTGTTTCAAGTGCAACAATGAAGGTCATATAATAATACAGTGTAGAGCTAAAAATCTAGAATACAGGAACAGGAACAGTGGCATGATCAGGTCTAAGGATCAAGGCATGGACAAGAACAGGGATGAGAACAAGAACAAGAACAGTGACAAGAATAGGAATATGGACAAAGAGTTTAAGAGAAGTCCCAGCAAGGAAGTTATAGATGTTGATGATGATCAGTGCCTAATGGGAGTTTTAATCCCACCCCAAAATTAATCACCTCATCAAGAGGTGGGGGAGGGACTAAGCTAAGAGGCTCATTCTTAGTCCCGAGCCCCAAAGGTGACCCTTTGCCATTGATGACAAATGGGGAGAGATATGAGTAAGGGGGAGAGATTCAAAGTGAAGAGGAGAGCTTCAAGTTAGGGGGAGAAAAACTTCAAAGGAAGATTCTCAGTTGTGGGCATAGTTGGTCAGTTGTTAGCACAGTTGGTTTCAGTTTTGGCTCTTGAGAAGTGTTTTCAGTAAAGGTTTGCCATCAATGACAAAGGGGGAGATTGTTGGCAATTTTGGGTACTTTGGGTACATTGTCTTTGCTCAAGTGTATAAGTTGTCATTGATGTCAAGAAGCTCTTGAAGGAATTTGATTTGATGTCAAATAATTTGTTTTGATGAAGGTTACGGCATGACAATTTCAAAGGTATTTTGTAAACCCCAAGTTGGCAGGTTTAAATATTATAGGTGGATGCATTAGTTTAATGCATTTGGGTCCAGGAGGAAGTATTTATTTAAATAATTATTTTTAAATAAATATTAAATTATTGTTTGCAATGGGTTATCCTAACCCATGGCGCTATATTTTAAGATTTTGGGTGCTAGCCAAGACCTTCGCCGACATGTTAAACTCCTCGTCGACGTCAAGAGCTTATGGTAAAAATGCATATAAATGTCCCTCGATGAAAATCAAGAATGATCCGATCCACATTTTGAAAAGAGTTGCTTGCTGTGAATTCATGATCTGTTGTTCGATTTCTTCCTCGCTGAGATTTTGTGATCCACTATTCATTTTTTGTACTCACCGTTTGTTGTAAATCCGTCGTAAGGTTTTCGTCTTCGTGTTTGTGTCAGAAGAAAGGGAGGCACTATTGTTTTATTTAATCCCTGGCACAGAAGGAACAAGGCTAATAGCATGAGGTTTAAACCTCATTGGGTGCCTTTGGCGCATCGATAGCGACTAAGCTGTTGACGCACTACCCGAACGGGAGGTTCCACGTTCGAATAACGTGAAAGGGTTTTTCATCGTGAAGTGGACGCAGCGGGTGGTGTTAGAATTCGTGCGTAATTTCTCCATAGCATGATTTTTGATGTTGGCCAAGGTATTTTTGAAATTAATTTTTGCTAAGTGTATTTTGCGGATGGAGGAAGTTTATTAGAGGGAAAAACAACTTAGGAGTTATAAGGAGTTTAAAGCTTGTTTAATTTTGATAAAAGATTCTTTTGAAGGTGTTGTTTGAAATATCTTATTGCATTATTATGAGAGATAAATTTTATTTTTGATAAGACTATAAGGGAGAAATAAGGTGTATAAGGGATAAATTTGTCTTGTAATGTTGAGAGTGCTTTTGGTTGATTATGGAAATGAAATCATGATGTTTTAAGGTTAAAATCGCTTCTTGTGTGAAGTTGTGAAACCTTAAGTGGGCAGCTTTGAGATTGACATTTTCTTTCATTAAATTGGTAATAATCAAGCTATTATTTACTTGGTTAAAGTTTTGGGCTTACTCCTTTGTTGATGATTTGAAAAGTTGTGTGTGCTCTTGTTGATTTGAGTTGGTGGATGCTTTTTGTTCAAACAATATTGGAGAGAAAAGGAGTTCTACTTGTTTCCTTTTCTGATGTTGATTGTGAAATGCTTCAAGGTTGTGTTTTGAGTTGAATGGTGTTGATTGAACCTTGTTTGATGAGCATTGTTGTTGAAGCCCTAATTGATGGTGAAAAGAACATGAGTATCATTGTTATGTGATTCTTTGCATAGTTGGCAATTGTTGGGGTTTCATGTTCTTGAAAGAAAGAATTCTATCCTATCCATTTCGAGATATTGAGTTGAGTTTTCAGATTTGAGATTGAGTTTGAGCTGAGTTGATTTGAGTTGAGTTTTGAGATTGGGAGTTGAGTATAGAACATATTGAGTCTCTAAAAATTCTCTTTATGCTTCTATGAGTTTGAAAAATCACATTGGGTCTCTAACAATTCACCTTGTGATTTCCTACTAAGAAATTTTTTTTCTTGGTGAGCTTGCTAAGTTTTGGACAGGTTTCGGTGGGGACTTGTGAGCAGTCTTGGAAAGGTTCCGGTGGGGACTTGTGAGCAGTTTTGGACAGATTTCGGTGGGGACTTGTGAGTAGATTTGGACAGGTCCTAGCAGAGGACTTGTGAGCTGAGTTTGATAGTTCTATAAGAGAACTTGAGGACAGAGGTGCATTGGTTATTTGAGAAGAACCTGAGGATAGGTTTGGCAAGTCTTTGAGAAGGCTTGTGTGTAGAGGATTGATTTGTTCAAGCTTAAGCGTTGGACAGATCTGACAGACAGAGGAAGAATTGTACTAGACCGATTGACTATGTTTGGTACAGGTTGTTGAGCTGCTATGGACATTATCATAGAAGGCAGAGGTCTCTTAGGCTAAGCATTGAGGATAGGAGGTCTTCGGTGGAAAGGAGTTCCACGTGCTGGCAAGAGGTAGAGGCAGTTGATCTTCTGAGGGATCATTTCTAGAGTAGAGGGGAAGGTATCTCCTTTGAGCAGAGGCTCATAAATTTTTATTAGGGGAAGGTATCTCCTTTGGGCGAGGCTCATAAATATTGTAATTGGGAAGGATTCCCAAAGAACTTTGAGATAACTTTTAGAGAAAAGTTTTGTGGACGTAGCCTAGCCATTTTGGGTGAACCACGTTAAAATTGGTGTCACTTTGTGGATGATATTGTGCATTACTTTGATATTGCTTTGGGTATATTGCTTTACTATTTTGAGGTATAAAGGAAAAAGTAAAAATAGGTCGTATACTGTTCACCCCCCCTCTCAGTATAAGCTTGTGTTCTTCAGGATAAACTAGGGTCAATAAAATATCTATGCTAGTGGAGTCTAATATTGTTAAAACCTTATGTCCTTTGAGAAATCCAGGACTGACATGCAATGGGGTGCCAATATTCCTATAATAGAAATCAAATAAAGGGTGAGAGTTTCTTCTATGGGACTATTGGTCACAAATTCTTCATCCATTGATTCTAGTTACTCTTCTAATGGACCCATAAATTTTCCTCGTGTATGTAGAAGAAGACAAAGTATTGCTTATATTCATAAAATAGAGGTATTATGTTTTGCATTTGTGTTCCATGGACCATTTTTCATCACAATTATAATAGAGTCCCTTGGATTTGCAGTTGGCCATCTCCTCAAATGCTAACATCTTAACTATGGAGCCTTTGGAGCATTATTTTTTGTGGATATAAAAGTTCTATTTTGGAAATCAAGGATCTAGAAGCCTTCTATTGAGAATTATATTTTCTTCCTATGTATTAAGCTATCCCTATGGTAGTCATGTAGGTGGTCATATCAAGTATTTAGACCTCAGTTCTTCTTTCTTCCTTAAGACCACTAATCAAACAACTCTTGAAGAAATCATTTAGAAGACCTTTGATTTTATTGGCTAGCTTCTCAAAATCCATAATACACTCAGGTGCAATACTTGTTTGTCAAAGCTTAGTGAGAAGACCAATAAAATCATCAAATTTTGATGTCTTGAATTTATTAAGGAGTTCTCTTGTGAATTGTATCCATCTAAGGTTTTTGACTTATTTTCATAATCATTAGTACTATTGTAGTGCTTAAAGGTCAAAATGAAAGGTGGCTATATAAATCCATTGGTTCAAGGGAGTTTCATGTAGTCCATACTATTGCTTAAATTTAATTAACCAACTCTATGGTTTGGTCCCATGAAACCTAGAAAATATATTTTATGAAGTCTAGGGGTCATACCTCTGTTATCCCCTATTGTTGATAGGTTTTCTCTATAAAATCTCTAGAGAACTTTTGCGTGCCAATAGCTTTCCCTCTTGAGCTTTTAGGATAATTTTTGTAGACCCATAAAAATTTAAAATTTTAATGTTAATTACTTCTGATGGATTTTGAAGTCTTACTATTAATGTAAATTTCATAGGATAATATTCATAGGATCAAATATATGATAGCCACAATATAATAAATCAAAATAAGATAACCAAAATAATATAAGACACAAGATGAAACTTATAATATTCAACAAAATATCACAACCTATAGAATTCTATTGTATGATCAACTTCAAGAAACATAGAACTTGGTGTTCATAATATAGCTTTACAAAATAACCTTTGATCTTCTTATCTAGACACATGTCTAAGGAACTCCTGATTTTCTCATATATCAAATAATGTAATATACTCTAACACCCCCCTGTATTACATTATTTGATATGAATTTCTCTTAATCTACATATATGATCTCTAAATATCTAAAACTTTTTCAACACAAAGCTTTCGTAAAATATCTGCAATCTATTCTTCTGTAGGAAATATGTTTTAAATTGATATGATGACTTTGAAAATTATCTTTGATAAAATGACATTGAGCTTCAATATGTTTCGTACTTTCATGTATGATTGAATTTTTTATTATATCTAATACTCCTTGATTATCACAACTTATAATTGTTGGAGTTCTTTCGATTCCCATATCTAATACTATGTACTATAATCGTAACACTTCACGAACTACATCCTTTGTTGCACGATATTCTAGCTCTATAGATAAAAGTGCTACTGCATGTTGTTTTTTATTATACCATGATATCGGCCCTAAACCAAGATAAAAAACATATCCTGAGGTTGATTTTATGTCATCTATAGATCCAACATAATCGAAATTTGAGTATCCTTGTAGACAAAAATTCTTATCATCCTTTTTATATGTAAGCCCATAATATGTAGTCTTGTTGATATATTGTAATATTCTTTTTGTAGCTTTCCAATGACTTTCTCTAGGTTCTTGCATAAATATTGAGAGATAATTTACAACAAAAACTATATATGGTCATGTATTTGTCAAATATAGGAGACTTCCAATCAATTGACTTAGGTTGTTGCTGAAACAAATAATTTTTTTATCATATTTGGATAGTTGTAGTCCTTGTTCCATAGGTGTATCCTTGGTCTTACAATTGTTCATTTTATATTTCTCAAGTAAAATTTTGCATACTTTGTATGTGTTATTGTAATATTATCTTCATTTTGATTGATTTCTAAACCAAGACAATAATGCATCTATCTCAAATCAGTCATTTCAAAATCCTTTTCAATATCCCTTTTGACTTCATTTATTAAGCCTTTTGAACTTTTTGTAATTACTATATCATCAACATACACTATAAGTATTATTATATCATTTCCAACCCTTTTGTGTAGATATTTGGATCTGACAAGCTTCTCTTTAAGTTGTGTTGTAGTAAATGATTATTGATCTTTATATACCATGCTCTCGAAGCTTGTTTTAGACCATATACGGATTTTTTAAATGTATAGAATTTGTGTTCTTGTCCCTTAGTTACAAATACCCTAGTTACAACATATAAACTTCTTCTTCAAGATCATTATTAAGAAAGGAACTTTTTACATCTGTATGATGAATTTTCTATTCATGGTGTGCTACTAGAGAACAAATAGTTGTTATGGTAGTCATCCTTGTTGTTGGTGCAAAAGTCTCTTCATAATCAATTTCTTATGTTTGTGTATACCCTTTTGCTACTAATCAAGCCTTGTATTTGTGTGAATACAAAATCAAGCAACACCAAAATAGAAACTATGAAATAAATAAATAAGCAAATGTAACACAAATGATTGCAAAAATAAATGAAATATTTTATTATTGTCGATGGATCTCCAATATTACAATCAAATATGCCCTGAATTCGGGGTTTAAAATGTTTATTATTTTTTATACAATTGTTACAAAACACTAAGGTTCTTTGAAACCCTGGTTAGAAATAATAGTGGTTTCTTCGTGCTTGATTTGATCCCAATAAAGTGGTGAGTGGGCTTTGGTATCCTATGTACGGCCACCCGAGCTTCAAAAGCTACCAATGAATGTGATTCTAAGACCTGCACACAGAAAATAACGACAAGAGTCAGTAATATCTGTGAGGGATCCACTATGTGAGATCCTCAAAAATGAAATCACTAAACCCTAATTTGTAAACAGATCTAAGAATATGAAAATTATCGCTAATAAAGTTTTACTTTGTCAAAAAATTCTATCTCACTATTTCTATCTTTGTCATTGATGTAGATGATGGTTACGCAGATGCCCTAATGGTTCTTGAGGGTCGTAGGGTTGTATAATTAGGATGGGAAAGGCTTGTGGGTGCTCTATGATGATCAGGAACATCTAGGGGTGCTCAGGGAACTACGAGAGGTTCTTGCAAAGCTCTAGAGAGTGTTCGATAGTGTGAAGTAAACAATGATGGATGTGATAGGGCTTTATGGCGGATGAAAATGATGATGAGGATGCTTGAGAACCTAGGATACAATGGCTTTAACAAATTCAAAAAATTTAGACCTTAGGTAACTTAACAAACTTAGGAGACTTAGGGGTTGAGTTGTCACAATGACTCCTCATAATATTTCCTTAGTCATGTTAGGGTTTCGACGACATAATTTGTGTGGTCAAGATTAAAACATGATGAAGGGTGAAGATTAAATCTGGGTAGGTGGCATGGATTAATATGGATGGATGGCTAAGATTAAAATATGATGGATGGTTGTGATTAATTCATATATATATATATATATATATATATATATATATATATATATATATATATATATATATATATATATATATATTAAATATATATAAATATAATATATAAATTATTATTATTTAAATATATATTAAACAAATATATATAAATAATGGATAAATATGGTGAGAAGCTATGGATGGATGACAAGTGGCTATATTTTGGTGTTTACAAATTTTCAAGTGAACCATCTGCTTTATACTTGACCTTATAAACCCATTTACAACCAACTATTTTCTTTCCTAGAGGTATCTCAACTAAATTCCATATTTTATTTTTCAACAATGATGTATATTTTGATTTCATAACTACCTTCCATTTTGGATGATTTAATGCTTGAAATGTAGATGTGGGTTCTACCATAGAACTTAATAATCCTCTATTCATTCTAGTAAGATTATGAGTTTGAGACCTTGTAGTAGTAAGATCCAACATTTGCTCTAGATTTGAGTCTCTAAGTGTATTTCTTAGCCATATAGGTTCCTTTATTTGTGAATTTGTAGGAATATTTGTATTTTTATTTTGTTCATCTTGATATTAAGTATCTTTATATCATGAGTCTTCTTTTGGAAAATTCAGAAGAATATCTTAATCAACTTACTGTTACTTTATACTACCTTTAAGTTTTTCATCAAACACTGTGTCTTTGCTTATATAAATTATTTTTGTTGTTTGATCAATTATTCTATATCCTGACATTCATCATCATAGTCAATAAATATACCACACATTGTTTTGTAATCTAATTTTATCCTTTTCTTTTTCAGAATATGCATATAAGCTCTACATCCAAACACTCTTGATCATTTTACACTTGGTTTTATTCATGATTGTACATCTTCTAGTGTAACATTCTTGAGTGTTCTTGTAGGTAATCTATTCTGCAAATATACAATTTTTTTAACTTATTATTCCCAATATTGATGATCAAGATGTGCTTCTTTTAACATGCATCTAACTATTTCAATGATAGAATTATTCCTTCTTTCGGCAATACCATTTTTTATGGTGAATATGTTGTAGTGAGTTGCATTTTAATTCCATTCTCTTCTAAGAATATATTGAATTATTTTGACAAAAATTCACCTTCTCTATTTGAGCAAAGATTTTTAATAGTCTTTTTTTATTCTTTTTCAGCTAGAAGTTTAAATTGTTTAAAGCAACTAAATGCTTTAGATTTGTATTTCATATATTATACCCATATTTTTCTGGAATAATCGTCAAAAAATAGTTGAAAATATTTGTATCCTCCAATAGTAGTAACATTAATTGGATCATATAAATCTATGTATGCTAGTTTCAATGGTTTTTGAGTTTAATGTTGTTGAAGCTCAAAAGGTATTCTATGTTGTTTTCTTTCTATACATTTTGGGCAAATTGAAGATTCCCAAGAGAGTTTTGGTAATCCTTCTACCATTTGATATTTAGTCATTTCATTCAATGATGATGCACTTGTATGACCTAATATTTTATGCCAAAGTTCTTTAGTTTCAGATATTCCTATTGAAAGAGCCACATTTGTTGTTGTATCTAGAGTAAACAAATTATCCTTATAAGATCTTGAAGCTATCATTTTTTCTTGCTTTATAATATGGCATTGTTTCTTTCTTTTAACAAATTTGAATTCTACTACCAAATTTTGATCCATAAGTTGAGAGCTGTAGAAGATTTGTAGTTAATCCTGGAACATATAACACATTATTAATTTCTCCTTTTCCATTTGTTACATTGACTATAACATTTTCTACTCCTTTGACTTCATAACTTATACTATATGCTATAGCTATTGGTTTCTCATATTTTCACAAAAAGTGTTTAACCATTATTTGTTTCTAGTCATATTCCTACTGGCTTCGAAATCAATATACCAATAATTCCTAATGACTTCTAGGTTTAGATAGAGTAGTAAATTTGGTATCTTCTTAGATTAAAAGAAAACTTTAAGTAGAATTCCTCATGTCTCCCTAATGTTTAGAAACTATGAAGAAATAAAACTTTTGTAAATTTGATTTCCTAAGTTTGAGGTTGAACTCCTTTTGACTCATTAATTGTTAATTTGAAAGAAATTCAATAAACTTTAAAAAAATAATCTTCAAACTATTAATCAACTCTACTTATCACTCCAATAACCTTAAGTAACAAGACTCTAATGTATAACTTCCTTATTAATAAACCTCACTTCTCCTATTTTATATAAAATCTTTTAAAACTTTATAATCTCCAAATATTAAAACCTTATAGCTCCTAAACACTAATTTAAATTTCAAATTAAAAAACCTTAAAAACATTTTATACCTCCCTTCAAATTCATGTTGATGCTCTTTTCACTTTCTACGTTGGATGACTACTTGCTAGGTGAATTCTTGAAAAGCCTTTTGGATATTTCACTCTTCAGTCTGCCTTGTATTTTATTCCAATAAGCTCATGCAAAGATCTATTTGAGCATTTCTTTTGAAATGTTTCAAATTAGACTACATTGAATATTTCACCTAACTAATCATCTGCTATTTTTTCCTTGATACATGGCATGAACATAATTCAATATTCTTCCAAGTATCTGGTGCACGAATGATGATCCTAATATTACATTCAAACATTCATTCTCATTGCCTTTTCACTTGATTTTCTCTTGATGCTTCGATTTTTCTACTTATCCCTTTGGTGCTTATCATTCTGGTGCTTTGTTTATCCTTATTCCTTTGACTTTTCAATTGAACTTGGTGCTACATTTCCTCTTGGTGCTTCATTTTCTCTTAGTATTCCAATTACTCATTTTCTATGTTGCCTCATTCCAACATGCACATTGCTTTGTCTCTCCCTACCTATAACTAGTCTCTACCTACGTGTTCACTGTATCTTCTATATGTTAGAATGACCTATTTCTTAGAGCTATATAACTGATGGTTATTTGACCACTCTAATGTGCTATGTTATTTGTTTCAATATGCAGTTTTAGGTGGCCTTCGTGGCTTCAAGCTCAGGAGTCCCTTCCTTGAAAAATTTTAACACATAAATTTTCATTAGACACTTTCTTCCTTTATGGATACAAGTATTATTTAATTCATTCCACTAATGGCTTTCTCAAACATATTATTCTCTTGACAGTTGTTGCTTTTCTTTTTCTTATTTCACTGATGGTTCTTTAACATTCCTTTAACTCAGGTGGTTGCCACCATTGTATTTATTTTTTGATTGTCCTCTTCAACGTTGCCCTTTTTGACTATTTTTGTTGAGTGTTATCAATCTTAGGCTTCTTTTCCTTTCAAATTTTCAAGTCTTCTTTCCTTAGGCTAATATTTGTACCTTCTAGCCTTCTTTCCTTTGTGTTATCTCCTATAACTCAATCTTTTGTATTCAAGCCTCCTTTCTCTTTTGTAATATGGGGATTGTTGATATTGACTATTACATCTTCTCTTTTCACTAATAAGGGTCACAAATATTTATTATATACCTCTTTCTCTGAAGGGTCTCTATCCTCTATCAAGGTATTTCTATTCAAGACCTCTATCCACTGTATCAATATCTATGTTCACATCTATCTTAAAGACCTGATTTAACAATATTGCAATTTAAATCAATCTCTGTTGCTGCAATATCTTAGGTTGATCCTAAGAACTCTAATAATGATTCTCCTTCTTACTAGAGAACCTAATAATTTCAAGGTGACTATAAACTTCCCTAATGCTCCAAAAAAGATAGCTTGATTGTATTAACTTCTCCAACTTTCTTCTAAGTGTTGATAGAAATAAGTTGTCAGAAATTTGTCTATGTCCTTGAAAAACCTTTTTTAATGTTAGGATGGCTCTTTCCTAAATGACCAACTTTATCATGAGTTGGTTTTACCTCTATCAATCAATACTTATTCTCCTTCTTTTAGAGAATATCAATGTTAAGGTATTTATGTCCCTAAAAATTTCCTATCAATGTCAGTGTTGTCTATTTTCCTGAATAATCAACTATATTCAAGTTGATTCACCCAAATATGGATCCTAGTCTTCATTGGTTATTCTTCGACCTAGTGGAAAGATCCTAGCCGATTCCTAGTCTTCACTAGTTTTTCTATACTGTGCAAAGACCCTAGCTTTTTTTATTTCTTCAAATTTTGAATTATATAGTTGAGTCCTAGTCTTCACTAGTTGTTCCTACAAATACAGAAAGACTCTAGCATATATTGTCACATTGGACAAAACTAAATTTGTTATGCAACTAATAAAAAATAACCTGTGCAAGAAACTACTCACTTGTAGATCTAATACCACTAATGGCTTTTGAAGATTTACTATTAATGTAAATTTTACATGATCAAATATATGATATCCATAATATAATAAGATCAAAATAATATAACCAGAATAATATAAGATAATATGAGACACGATATTAAACTTACAATATTCAACAAAAGATCACAACCTCTAGAATTCTATTGTATGATCATCTTCAAGAAACATAGAACTTGGTGTTCATAATGTAGCTTTACAAAATGACATTTGATCTTCTTATCTAGACACGTGTCTAAGAAACTCTTGATCTTCTCATATATCAAATAATGTAACATACTCTAGCAACTTCAATGTCTTGACTCATCTAGTCTTGTTTATGTTGGCAGTCTACTATCATAGTGGTGAGAGAAGATAATTGACTATTGAGGTCAATTATAGTATCCAATTTAACAAGTTTTTCCTTCATCTTATGCATTTTGGTCTCCATTCCTTGATTTTGGATCTTTGGGTTAATTTACTAAAAATATAATTATTATTGTAGCTATTATTATTTTACTCAGGGTCCTAAAAAAGTGTATGGATGCTCTATAACCAAACAATCATCTCAAAGAGATTATTGAAATAGACTATACAACAAAATGATAATCTTGGGGTCTTCTAAAAAAGTGCATGGGTGCTATATACCAAAATTATCAGATTAATGAGATGTCACAATAGGATATACCAAAAAATGATATTTTTTGGTAGTCCACTCTTTTATATCAAAGATTTTTAAGTTGCATGTTTTCCTCAAAATACTCTAAAATTCAAGTTTTTGTCACGTGATCTATGTTTCTAATAAGGTAAATAGGAAATGGAAGTATTCTAGGTAAGGTGTGTACTCTTCACAGCCCTCTGATATATTTTAGTAATGATCAATAATGCTCATACCAATATTTTAGACCACTACCCAATGAAAATATATCCAATATCTTTAGATGCACTACCTGCCTCTCTGAACAGTACAAAAGGTTAATATTCTCTGGTGTTGTGCTCAATGCAATATATGACAGAATGGATTCCTATATATGAAGGTTTATCTCAAGGTTCCTAAAATGGGTCTCTCAATATATGTAAGGTACATGGGAGCTTAAATCTATATACATGTGTTGTTTGGTACCTAGGTATTGGAGCCTAATCGTCCCTCACTTTAGTATATGTTTTATGGGCAATATAACTTAGTCAATAATGATAGTTTCTTTGTGTCATTTCAAAATTACTAAGCATAATTTCTAACCTATGGACCTAGTGTTAACAAAAAAAATAAATTCTCAAAACAGAAGCTTACCATACCCTAAAAAGAGCTTTGATACCACTTGCAATGAACCTCTTCTTCTTCTATGAATATTTGAAATTCTTAGTTTTGAGTTATACTGAGATAAGAAATTTAGTGCTAAATATAATTCTAACTATTATTACAAGGAGTATTAATAAAAATTACACTAATATTGTATATCCAATAACAGAAATATTCATTAAATGAAACATGTAAATATAAAATAACAATAAATGCATAAATTCGAGACAAGTAATATTACTATCTTTGGCCTTGTTGAGGGGGCAACCTCCTTACAAAATATGCCAATTCTTTACTCCCTCATGAGAGTTATATCATTATCTTTTATAATATTTACAAATATAATTTCTGACATTCTATGACAATATGCTATGGCAATATTCTATGACATTATTCCTAACTACATATTCTATGAAAATTACATTCAGGATTTCAAAATGGATACATACGTAATTCTATGACACACACTCCTACCTATATTTAACTTAACACATGACCCAATTCTAAATTAATATGTGGTCCACTTTACATACAATATCATATGCCACAATAGGTTATAATTGTGGGGCACATCACATTCAAATCCTATGGTGAATGTTCAAAAATTTAATGGGGTTTGGGGCAAGTGGTTAGGAGTGTTGAATTTTACATATAGACTATATTTTTAACCTCATAGACTGGCCTTAACATTTATCAAATGGATCCCAAGTGTTTAAAAATGTGGTCTTATAATGCAGAAACGCATGTTAAAATCTAGGAAAGCATTAAATACATATTTTTTTTTTATTGAGTAAATACTTCTTATACATATACATATCCGTCGTGGGGATTGAAACCGGGTCACATCATCGATAATGCAAGTGGCGTCCTTACTGGTAGACCACATCACGCGGATATTAAATACATAATTTACTAGTTCAAATACCACTATGTGGTTTGTTGAAATATCATTACAATGATTATGATATGATATAGGTGGATCCTATTTTGATTCTATATTTATATTTAAGGGAGCCTTTTATATCCATGCTCTTTTTTTTAATAAGCTATGTGTGGCTTATATTGAGGGTCACTCCCATTACAAAAACAAAACATTACATTGTTCTCATTACATTTCTATAAAATTAGTTAAATCATATCCAACTTGTTTTTCTATAAAAAATATTTTTCATCTACCTTTCTTATCAAAGAATTTTTCCACCTTCCTTCTAATTTTTCACAATAAACTATTTTTTATCATTTCATACAAATGCATTCCAAAATTGAAATTTTATCAATATAAAATTCAACACTATGAATGGCTAAGATATTTGTTGCCCATTTTTCATATCTATAATTATAAATATATTGTTTATAACAATCTCAGAGTTTATTAATACATTTTTCTAGGGTTCTTATTCATGCCCCTAATATTCCAAGATATTATTTTCATTGTTATTTTTTGTTTTTATTTGTGGATTTAGCCCCATTTTTGTTAACACTTACGATACTTGCTTTTGTTTTCCCATACGAATATCCATTTGGGTCCCTTTTTCTCTTTGTTTTTGCTTCTTGGTTCTTTCTCTCTTTTTCATTTCCATCAATACTTTCATCTTCATCCATATCTTCAATCTTCTCACACCCCTCAAAGTAAGACTTATCATCTATAGGTTTGTCTTGTTGTGTAGGATTTGTAGAGCAAGGAATAACCTCAAAAGCACATTCTTCTTTATATTGTCATGAAAACCCTAAAGTGCAAGTACTTCCAAAGTAATTACCTTCTTATGTGCCCTAAAACCCTAAATTGTTACAAAATTTCTCTATCCTCATTTATTTATTATGATGCTCTTGAAACCCTAAAGTGCAAGGGATAACCTCTATATGACGTTCACTTTTATTACCAGGAGAATATTTTATACTACTTGAGGAAAATGAAGATGATTTATATGGAAATATTTTGACCTCTTCTATCATCTTTGTGTTAGGATTTTCCTCCACATTTACCTTTGCACCTTTAATTCTTTATGAATTTGAATTTACATATTGTACTTTCTCAGCCCTTATATCCTTCTTTGTTTCTTCTAATTGTTGATCCAAGTGAGTTATGATGGTATTTTCCATAAGATATTGTAGATAGGCTTTCTTTGCCCATTCTTTAGGAGTGGAATATCCTTGATCTAATCTATCTTCTATTAATGTATGATTTCCTTGCTTTTCCTTGAATTTTATCTTATGATCGATTTTTTTGTATCGTTCTTCATAGTTTTCATTTTGCAAACTCTTGCCAAGTGATCAGTCTTAAAACAATTACAACAATGAAATGCAATTTTTTCATAATCTACTTGTTGATCCCTTTCTTTTGGTTCAAATGTAATCTTAATATATTGTGGCAAAGGTTTTAAAGTATCCATAGCAACACATATTCTACTATATACATCATGCTTCTCCTCCTTAATATTTAGTCTTTCCTTGATGAATTCTCCTAGGGTATTTCCAATATTCTTCAAAACATCCTTATTGATAAGTTGATATGGAAGTCCAAAAAGCCTAACCCAAATTGAAATCTTATTAATAGTTTCTATCTCAATAGAATTTTTTCATTCTATGGTCTTAAATAAATGGCATCTCTCCCTCTAAACCATGGACCACCACTCAATATTTTGTCCCTAATTTTTTAGAAAATATGACAAGGAAAAAAACTTTAGGAAGAAAAATCACAAGGTAATTTGAATTCAATCCCCACTTCCACTTGATCCAATATTGAATCTCCAAAAACCTTGGCAAGTATTTATGGAATTTACATATTAACCTCCTGATTTTCATAGCCATTATATCATGCTCAATTATCTCATCCTTGATGGTCACTTCTGGTGAAACATTTACTACTTGGATTGAACTTACCATATATTTGTTCTTCCACTTATCTTCAACTTGGATATTCATACTTCTAGCTAGGGCATCCTCACTTCCCATTAGAGATTTCAAATATGACTTTCCTTCCATACCAGCTAGTGGGATTAGGACTCACTCATGGTTTGCACTCCCTCTTAGCTCGCACTCGCTTCCAATTTGCACCCCCTCTTAGCTTACAGTCCCTTCTAGCTCACACTTGTTCTTGTCTCTTCTTTCTCTCAATGTTCCTTTGCTTTGAAATTTTTTCAAAAATAATATTTGTTTCATTCATGGTAAGGGTTTGAAGCATTGATACACTTTGAACAAACTCATTGCTCTTTTGCTATATTTGAAGATCTTAACATTGTAAATAAATTGAATCTTCCTCCACTCTAAGCAACATGTAATCCTCCCATTATACTCTGCAACTCCTAAGGTTTGATATTTGTGAATTCTCTTTCACTTATAGATATTTGCATGATAGTTCAACTCTCTAGGTGACCTCATGCTCTACTCCAAACAACTAGGCTCTCTAGTTCGTTCACCATAATATCCATTCTATTCTTATGTATAGTTTACTTTTGCTTTATTGAGTAATGTTCTCACTCTAATTGTTTCTAAATATATTGTAAATTCTTCCCTTTAGGACACCGAAGTGGTATGGCTTCGGGTTCTCTTCCAGGAACTCAAGTTCAAACCATGGAAGTATGTGTGTATGTGTGTGTTACAATATGTATATATAATTGCAATAGTTAAAAAATGGACTTTTAAGGATCAAATAACATTAGCTCAATTGGTTAAATTCCTTAACTTTTAAAGAGGGGACTGAGGTTTTAAATCTTGTCAAATGATACATGCATAATTTTTAAGTTGTAATACCACAATGTGGTCATGATATAAGGATCCGTTTCAATCCCATATAACCAATTCAAAAATGAAAAACATAAATTGTTGAGACAAAAATCCAAGTTTAAATCTTACAAAATGATATATATATATAGTTGTTAAAAATTTATCCTAATATTACTAGGCAATTTGTTGAAATGCTCCAAGGTAACAATGAACATATTTTAATCCTAACTAATTAGTTTTAAAATATATAATTTTATATTATTAAAGATCATATATGTAATCATTATTTAGTTTATTGAAATACTATAATAAAAAATAATGATGTATTGTAGGTGAGTTATATTTCAATCCCATATAACCAATAAAAATATATATTTCCATATTGTTGAGTGTCATATATCTAATGGCTATAGGGTTTGTTGCATTTGTTTAACGTAACAATGTAATATGTGTGAAAAATATACAACTTCATATTGTTAAAAGACTACATATATATATATATATATATATATATATATATATATATATATATATATATATATATATATATATATATATTTATATTTATATTTATATTTATTTATATATTTATTGTATTTGTATAAAAATTTATTAAAATTTTATTTGTATGGGATTAAAGTTATCCCATGAGTGTGGTCTACTGGCAAGGACACCACTTGCATTATCGGTGATGTGACCCGGGTTCAATCCCCATGATGGATGTGTATAAGAAGTATTACTCAAAAAAATATATCCAAATGTTATTATAATATCACTGTATAGTTTGTTAAAATATTATGATACATAATAACATGATGCAATGCAAATGAAACCTATTTTAACCCCATGTAACCTCTATATACTAGTTGCACACAAAACAAATATTATCTAGGTCACATCATGACCACTTTACTATTTTTTTTTTTACTCTATAAAAAGGGGTTGTACTCGGGTTCCCCACCCTTAACAAATTACATATTTCTTATTTAAATATTGAGAGCTTACAAATAGATACACTTCTCATCTCAATTGATATGCTATAGTTAGAAACCTACAACATTTTACATAAAATGTCTGAATTCTTGATTTTCAATTTCTAGATCTTTTTAAATCTCTGTATGAATATAATTACTCCAAAATTTAGCATATTTTTTGACATTTTTCTATAGCAGCCTTCACAATGCCAACACTTCACCCCTACTATATATGCATTGCATCTTACTAGAGTAATATTTCCAAAACATCGCACTAACATAGTCTGCTTTACCACCAAATCTGGATTGCTAGTTTCCTTCCTGAAACACAAGTGCAACAACAAAAATTATAATAAATAGTCTAAATGAACACACATTATTGTTACAAAATAAAATAGATATTACCAATGGAAAATATTAAAGTAAATCTTAATTTTTAAATGATTTAGCCAATCAACAAATTTTGTCAACTTCAACTAAACTTTCTACTTCCTCTAACAATGGAAAGGAGATGTTAACTTCACGATCCTCAACCAAAACCCCTCTATTGGCTAGATTGTCTGTACATTTGTTTTCTTCCCTTAATATATGTGTAAACAGGATTTCTTTTTAGCAATATCTTGAATTTCTACAATTATCTCTTGTATGTTCCATGGAGCCTTTGCTTTCCTAAAAATTGCATTTATTATTACGAGAGAATCACCTTCTATCCAAACTCTATTCCATTTTATTTGTTTACATATTTTTAACCCTTCTAAAGTTGTCCAAGCTTCAACTTCATTATTTGTCTTAAATCCACAATTGAAAGCATAATGAGACAAAATATCTTTTCTATTATTTCTAATTATTCCTCCTCCTCCAGGTCCTAGGTTTCCTTTAGATGTTCCATCAAAATTCAACTTAACCCACTCCACATCTGGTGGTTTACACTTTATATTCTTAACCTTATTTTTGCTTCTCTTGTACCTAATATTATAATTCCATTTTACTTGACTTCATCTATCAAGATTCTCTACTTCTAAATTAGGGATAGGATGAGTTGATAGGGTTGGTTTAGACTCCTCTAATGACCACTTTACTATGATATTACAATATCATAACAATTATGTATATATTTTTTGATAAGATTTAAACTTTTATCTCTATCTTCATTGTGTCCCACTTGTATTACATGGCCACTACATAGTGGTATTACAACAATTTAACAATTATACATATATATTTTAGTAAGATTTGAACCCAAACCTTCTCTTAAAGGTTCAAAATATAATTGGTTGGATTAGCATCATTTAATTAACTAATTAAATTCTTACCATTTAATATAAATCCATATTATATACATCTAATATATTAAAAAATAAAGGTCTGAGGTGTAGACCAATTGGTTCATCAAAACCCCATAAGGGGGGCGGAGGTCCAAGGCTTAAATCTCGGGCCTCATCAGATTGAACGCTTGTTCTTTTCTTGGTGCTTTCAACTGCATAAAAGGTTTAAAATTATTGTGGCATGGCGGTTATAGAAGCAGATTGTGCGAAGATCTGTGTAACGGCTTCCGATGTGGATAACGTAGAATACTGTGGCGGCCATAAAAGCTGGATAGCCTGCCCGGATTTGTGGTGGCTACCAATTCTACCATGTAAATATATATATATATATATATATATATATATTAAAAAAGAAACTACTAAAATTAAAATACAAATATCCATGTGATGTGGTTTACTGGTAAAGATACCACTTGCATTATTGGTGATGTGACCTGGGTTCAATCTCCACGGTTGATGTGTATAAGAAATATTACTCAAAAAAAATTTAAATACAAATTATTTTTATAAAAAAATATTTTTTTTTTTAATCCCTCAAATTAAAATCAAAATATTTTTACTATTATTAATTTTAAAAGATTTGGTTAGTGCAAGAAACCCTATGACCCTCACAGTTGAGCATCCCAAAATATATGTCAATTATCATTTCTGTTTTATATACATGTTTTTGTGTATCAGTAAGTATTTACTGGGGGACCTCGAGGGGCTTAGGATTGGAACCATAGGTTGGAAAACACTCAACGGAAAATAGATAGTTCTACTACCTCTCGAGGGGCTCAGAGACCTCAGGCTGGCAAACATTCAATGGAAAATTGATCGTCGTTAGGTGAAATGAAAACCCCAAGAACCTAACTCTATGGCCAACCATAGTTATCCCATCCAGGTATGCCACGTGGTATCAATCGAGATTATTATTTAAGTATCCACAAGGTAAGGTGCGAAAAAATAGAACCTATACTGGCCTCTACCAGTACACAAAAAATTTAGTAATTGCACGTGGCATTAGTCTTGGATGCCACGTGGTATCAATCTAATTATTATTTGAGTATCCACAAGGTAAGGTGTAGGAAAAATAAAACCTGTACTGGCATCTACCAACACACAAAACATTCACCAATTGTCAAGATTATTATTTGAGTATCCACAAAGTAAGGTGCAAGAAAAATAGAACATGTACTGGCCTCTACCAACACACAAAACATTCACCAATTGCATCACGTATCCGCAGGGTTGAAGCAAAGAGAATGAGCTTGGGTTGACCTTTACCCAGGACATTCACCGACTACCTTGCACAATGAAATGAAATGAAAGATTTTAATTACGTCTATGAGACCCAAATATGGTCTATGGGACCTCAAATATGCAAGTACAACTATTCAAATCACATCATATGATTTTTAATATCTTTGAGAAGGTTGTTCCTTCTCCAGCTGATTTGGGTCAACAATTTCTCAACTTTTTTTATTTTATTGTCTTCAAATAACTCTGCTATTTCCAAGTTTTTTTTTGTATTTGTCACGAATATCTAAATAACTCGGGCATTTATAAATGAAGTTTTCTTTTGTCTCTACTGCCCCTATGCTGCATAGAGTACATATCGTTTCTTCCCATTGTTATTTGGGTGTTTTCAATCTCCCTAATTCACATCTAAGCCTATGAGAATTAGTCCTTTGAAAAATGAGGATTTTTTCCTTCCACTTGATTTCAGTGCCTATATACGATTTTTCTTTGTGGTCATACATTGGGTTAAACTTTGCAATATAATATTGTCTTTTCTTGCTTGCATGTTTTCACATTCCACTTCTAAACTTTTCATTCACATAATTGTTTTATGTCTTTGTTGACATTTGGGCATTCATTTATGTTGATCTTCCAATGTTTCATCCATTTCTGATTTTGTTTCATCCATGTATTCTTCTACCTTTGCAAATCTTCGTCCCTAGCTGCCCTAGGCAATCTTTTGTTTTTCATGTTTTCTAGTTTTTTTCAAGTAACATAACAGCTTGGTCATAGCAATTGCTTCTAAAGGGAACATTCTAGTTTCAGCTAGAATAATTTCATAAGGGATTGTGGCCTTAATTTTGAGAAAATTTGTGATTAGATATTTTTGAATCCTTTCTATGTGTATTCATTTTACATTTTTTGTGCCACTAGCCCACACCTCGCAACCATACAACAAAACCGGTGTAACAAGTAGGTCAAATAAGACCTTGGTGGTCTTTCAATCCCACAAATCGGCATTCCTACACCTGTTTTGAAGTGCATATATTGCTCTCCAACCACTTTGATTTATTTTCATCCTGCATGTATTCCAATTAAGTTTGTCATGAAAGTCTATGCCCAGGTATTTGTATTCTACTACTACCTCAAGCGGTTCTCCTGAAAATTGATATTCCAGTTATTGTTTCTTCTTTTTTGCTAAAAAATCATAATTTTTGTTTTGCTTGTGTTCACCTGCATCCCAACTTCCTTACAAAAGAGTTCTAGATCTTGAAGGTGATCTTCTAGATCTTTGGTTGTTTTGGCCACAAGAATTACATCGTCTGTATACACGAGGAGTTTTACTACGTATCTTACCATTTATTTAAAAAATATCTTATAAATATATAATAACTTTTAAAATTCATATATATTTTTAACTAGGTCTATGAGGTTGTTATGCATGAGAAGGCACCTCCATTAGTAGTCGCATTCACCTACACGATGCATAGACCTTTTGAATTGAATACCTAACTCTTTACTATAGAAAGGGTTCTTAATAATTTTTTTATTATATATATATATATATATATATATATTTATATATTTATATTTATATATATATATATATATATATATATATATTTATATATATATTTATATTTATATTTATATTTATATTTATATTTTACAGGGGTTGTATTCGGATCTTTTATTTTTGACAAGTTACAACTTTTTCATTAAGAACTTGAGAACAATGAATTGTATTAAGATCTCTTACCTTTGACAAGTCACAACTCTTTCCTTTAAAACGTGAGATTTTACAAGCAAATTCAATTCTCATTTCAATTTAGATGTTATAGCTAATGACCTACATCATTTTTGATAAAATGTTTGAATTTTTAAATTTTATTTTTAGGATCTTCAATTTTTTGTGTGGCCCAGCATCCTTTACATTTTCCTACAACCTTCACAATACCGAAACTTCACCTCTACTATCTATGCTTATATCTTTGTAGACTAATATTTTCAAAACATCTCAATGGTTCAAGGTTTGGCTCTTCTTCGAAAGGTCCAAGGTTCAAACTATGACATGTGTATGTTAATCCTCTATTGATAAGTTTAGCTCCTCTCGGCCTTACTGGGGGTTATGGCTAGGATGGGAATGCTCAGCCTTAGCGTCGATCGTAGGGGTTTCTCACATAACAAAATAAAAATAAATGAAAAACATTGCACTGTCATAGTCCGCTGCACCCTATTTGTATTAAATATTATTAATAAAATATTAAAAATTTATATTTTTTTGTTTATTTTAGAATATAATTTTACATATTAAAAAAATTAAAACAAGTTTTTCTTATTACATCATCACCACATAGTAATATTACAACATGTTGGCTATTAAAAATGTAATTTTTTTCTTTTCCAAGATTCAAATCTCGATCTCCAACTCCTTTTCAAAGTCGAGGAATCTAATCATTTGAACTATGCCATTAGATATGATTTTACATATCATTGTTTTTTTTGTTACATATGAGAGTTGGTCACATCCACACTATTTTAGTAATGGAAAATCTCGGTCTCCAACTCCTTTTCAAAGTCAAGGAATCTAATCGTTTGAGCTATGCCATTAGATATAATTTTACATATCATTGTTATTTTTTGGGTTACATAGGAGATTTGGTCACAACCACTCTATTTTTCCGTTTGAGCTATGCCATTAGATATGATTTTACATATCATATTTTTTTTTTTGTTACATAGGAGATTTGGTCACAACCACCCTATTTTTAGTAACTGTGAGGTTCAAACCACAGGGGTTGCTTCCACCAACCTATTGTACCTCATTATTGTTGACCCAGCTTGAAAGAGATCACCGGTCACTCAATATTTATACCATCATCGTTGATTGACGTGCACTCAAATTCAAATCAAACTACTACCTTTATAAATAGACTGCCCTCGAGGTTTGAACCTGGGTGTCTTCTTGGTAAGTTTCTATGCAAACAAACACTTACCAATCCACCTACCTTCGAGGTTTGAACCTAGGTATCTTTTTGTAAGTGCCTACCAAACAAGCACTTACCAATCCACCTAGCCCTCGGAATCATTTTACATATCATTGTTATTTACTATTTAAAATTAAGATTTTAGAAATCTAAATAAAATCTTATTAGAACTTAAATAAAAAATAAAGTAGTTTTTAAAGTCTCCAAAATTATACATTATATATTTTTAATTAATTATATAATATTGAAAAGAATCTATCTATTTTACATTATTACTGAATAGCACTATAATAACTTAGTATAAAATTAGAACTTAAGTTTACTCCATAAGTAAAATTTTAATCCATTAAACTAATATCATTTTATTATAAACTATCTAAATTAAAAATTTTATAAAAAATTATTTATCAAGCTATATTCTAATTATCAATTTTTTTTTTTTATTCTAAATCTAACTTGCATAAAAATAATGATAAATCTATATATTCACATATAGAGTGGGAGGAAAAGGGTGCACCAAAATATTCGAAAAAAAAATCAATAATTACCTTAGTAACTCCCAAGGCCTAGGTGGATTGGTAAGTACAGATGTGGCTGGGCACTTACCAAGGAAAGACTTAGGTTCAAACCTTGGGGGGAAGCCAACCCTTTGCAAAGGTAGTAGTCTACTCCGAATCCTTTGAGTGCACACCAAATTGATGACAACGACATGAACCCCGAACAACCGATGGTCCTCATCTCACGTCGGGCCAACAAGAACGAGACAAATAGTTTTTTTGGGAGCAATCCCTATGGTTTGAACCATGGGCTAGCCAATTACTAAAAATAGTGCTTGTAACCAACTCTCTTATGTAATCAAAAATCATAATAATAACTACGCAATTATAAAAATAGTGTTTGTAACCAACTCTCGTATGTAATAAATATAATAATAATAACTACCCTAGTGAGTCACCTAGGGTGCAACACAACAATTTAGGCTTTGGCTCTTCTTTGGGAGGTCTAAGGTTCAAACCACGGCATGGGCGAGTGTGTGAGGGGGTGGGTGTGTGGTGGCTTTGTGTTAAATTCCCTCTTGATAAGTATAGCTCTCAACTTTAGATGGGATCATTGTTGGGAGGAGACTGCTCAGTCCTATACGTCGATCATATGGGTTTCTCACAATAACCAAATCCAAAAAAAAAACTACCCTAGTGAGAAAATTTGTGTTTCAAGTAGATAAATTATTATTATTATAATAATAATTTATCATCTTGTTGTGGTGTAGTGGTAAATGTCCTGGGTGCTAGTAATCAATAATAATAATTACCTATAGAGGGGGAAAACTACTTTACCATGTATGATTTCCTGAACAAAGAGGAGACCTGGATCCATTGGGAAGGAGTCCTTTTGTAGGGGTGAACCATGGGGGTATGTTGTACTCTACACTTGGTTATCTAAACAAGTATTGGGGGGGTTCACTAGGAATTGTTTTAGGAGTCGCTCCAAGTCCTTTTCAGGATACAAGAGAAGGAGACTCCTTAGGATATAAAAGTTTTAGTGTGCTCACTTTAGGTTTGGTCTCACTAATTTTAAACTAAGAAAACAAATAATAGTATTAACAGAAATTAAATGGAAATATAAACAAAGAGGAAATTAACTAATAGTACAAAATAAAATGGAATGCAAATAAATATAGGATACAAGAAATGCAAAATACAAGAGCTAACCTGATATGATTATTTTCTTTGAATGGGGGTAACCTAGGGTTTTATTTCATGCAGTTTTTAAAACAGAATTAACAAATTAATTAAAATATAATTAATTAATTAAAACAAAACTATTTATTTAATTAAACCATAATTATTTAAAAACAGAATTAACTAATAGAAACAGAATTATTTAATTTATTAAAACATAATTAACTAATTAATTAAAGATAAATAGTGCAAAAATTAACCTAAATGCAAACTATATGCTTTTTAATATTCATATGCCTAAGAATGTAGATCAGAAAAACCAATAATAAGAACAAAATCACTTAACTCAAACCGATGGTTGATCCAAGCTTTAATTCTCCTTGCCCTAGTGAAGTCAAAATAAACCTGTTCCTGTAAATACAAATAATGGACTAGAAAAAATGTTTGATTAGCGTTAGGGGGCCTTCTTAGGATGCTATAAGAGATTCCTTGGATGCATAGCAGTCAATCCCCCTAGGTCCAATTAGATGACCTTTGTAAATAAAATCAAAAATTGACCTTTGGAGTTTAAACATAAAATAGATGTATAGAAATAGTAAAAACAAAAATAGAATATGTTGCTATGTTAAAAATACGTAAATGGAAGTAACAGAATTGATAGATAGGAAAACTTACCCCCAAGCAAAGCCCAGGATGCAAAATAACATGCAAATAATATGATGAGTGACGTTTTATAGTAATCTACAGATGCAATGCATAGAAATAACAAAGAGATCCTAATTACTAAATGCTTTTAATGATGATGCAAATATGGAAATAAAAATATAAGAAAAACAATACAGTGCTTGATGGATGTTGAGGGAACAGCAAGAAGAAGAAGAGAGCCTCCAAAAAAGGCACTTCATCTTTTCACCAAACTCACACCAACGGATCCACTGAGCCAAAAACAAATCACGCAATGTAGATCAAATCCAGAATTTGCACTTCGGGGGTTAGTAGCGAAACACACAATGAAGAAGAAGCAGTGAGAAAGTAGCAAACTACAATCACATCATAAGTAAGAGTGTATCGTTCATGAATTTGTGTTTGTAGCAGTGTTCATGTTCAGTCTAAAAATCAACTTTGATCTTCCCTTTTATAGACAAATAAATAGGTCAAATAAACACACAACCGACACCAAGAAACCCTAGGGCAGGTTTAACAAGTGGTCCAAGCGGGCCAAAAATAATAAAATAAATAAATAAAATAAAATAAATTAGAAACAACAAAAACGTGCCCCATAAAAGTGGGACGCGACGTCACACCTATTGGACCCTCATGCGGTTTTAATGCATTTAAAAGGGTCAAATGAAGTCAAAATAGGTCATATCATATACAGTTGGAAAGCTCTTTTTGAGCTCAATCTAATGGTATAGGATTTAGAAGAAATGGAGAAAAATTAGTAGGGGAAAAATTTACTCAAATATGACCCTACGTTTTTAAGAAGAAAACAAGAAATCTAAGGAAAATTATTCACCTTAGTGGGTCAATTTTTTGTATCTACATTTTGCCCCCTCTTTGATGTATTTAAGGCCAAGTAAATACATCAAAGAAATATGTAGACTCCTATGGGCAAGAAAACAACAAACATAGAGAAGGGGTGACAAGGTTTGGACAAAGGGGTGGTGCAAAAAGGGGTATCATGAAGGACACTCTGGACTCTTGCACACAGGGTGAGACATTACTACTACTAATGTCTCTATGGCTAGGGTTCCCCCTCGAGTTTCTAAAGAAAAAATACTTCCCTAAGAAACTCGAAAAAAAGGCAAAGAAAAAAAAAGCAAAACACAAAAACATGAAGAACAAAGAAAATAAAGAGCAAAACACAAGAAAAGAACAAAGCAAAGAAAGAGCAAAATATAGGAACATGAAGAATAAAGCAAGCAAGCAACAAATCAAATATCACTGGGTACAATATGAACCTAATGCAACTAGCATGAAATGCATGGATGAATAGAAGAAGGGGAAAGAAAGAAGAAGGGGAGAGAAAAGAAGAAAAAGAAGAAAAAGAAAGATCCAAAGGTCAACCATTAGAATAGGAGAAAAATGAGTGGTCTAAGTCATAGAACTAGCGTAGGTTGCAAGGAACCAGTGTAGTCAAATGCTATAGACCTTAACAGAATTTAGATCCATTAGGGGTGTAGCACTTGCAAAAATTATAAGAGAGTATGATCTACTATGGATGCTTGCTCCCTTATTGAATGCTATGAGGTAATTACCTGCTAGGATGTATGCTGAGGCCTACTGTCAATGGCCAAGGAACTTATCCTATAATGGGATGTTGAGCCTTCTGAGTCAAAAGAGAGTATGATCCAATAGAAGATAAGAATGTAGTACCCGCTAGGATGTATGAGAATCCTATGTGGGGTGTATAACCCACTAGGATGTATGACAATCCTGTGTGGGGTGTATAATATAATATAATATTGCAAGTGTTAACCCATAATGAAGAGGGGTTGTAAGAAGAATAGTAGATGAGATAGAATAAGGAGTAATGTAGAAGAAAGTGAAATAAAAATCCCTAGGGGGGGTCTTACTAGGCATTAGAGTCCTAGTGGAAAATGCAATGCATGTGAGCTATGACCTAACTAGGTGTCATCACATGCCATTGTCGTAAAACCCCCAAAATAATCTATATGAACAAGCAGCCATGGAAAATCAGTCATGCAAATATGACAAGCAATCATGCAAGATTATTTTTAGATGTCAAGCAAACATGCAAGGATGACAGACAACAAATGCAATATGAGCAAGCAAGACAAAATGCAAAAGAAGCATGGATGCAACTACATGATGTTTGTGTTAGATTTATATGTTTGTGTATTTATTTTATGTTAAAGTTCTTTGATTAAGGAGATTTAAAATCTAAACAAAGCCTATATGCATTATGTCCTTTATCAAAGCAAATAAGCAAGCTATGGAGTGTTTGTTGAACATGTCCTTAAACTCGCAAAGGAACATTTTTAAGGATTTTCGATCAACATCCATAGCTTGATAATCAACACATTTTATAAGAGTACCATGCTTTTTGATATAAGAGATATCATAAACAAAATTACTAAGTTTATGTATAGGAATAAGATTTGAACAAATAGAATCAATCATATTACAATGCATTATATTTGAAGGAAATAAATCATTACTAGTACATTCATCCATTGACATCTTTTGATATTCCATATATTCAGCAATAAGTTATAAGATGATCATCATCCTCAAAAAGCAAAGGTTGACTTTTATTAGGTATAAACCCTATACCACATATTCTTGGCCAAATCTCAACATCCAAGGGTTATTGAATACCCTTTTGTTGTGGTCCTAATCCTTTACCAACATAACCCATTCTAGACAGGATCTATTTAGGAAGGGGATAATTATTTGTGAGATAATATTGAGCAAAATAGCCTTTGTCGGAATATGGGTTACTATCACGAATCTTTTCTTCTGAAGCAGTTCCACTGAAGACAAAAGTACACATGCCAATGTGTATAACATCACCATTTTTATGAGGTAAGCCCATAGTCCGAGGTGACGGTGAGGTTCTTGAAAAAAATGATTATCATGATTAGAGAAAGAATGATGAGTCTCATGTTCCTCACTTATTTTTAAATTTTGAAGATGTTCGAAGATTTGAGATGAGGAACATGAGGGAGTTGTTGAAGAAATAGAAGGACAAGAATAATAATCTAATTGGGCTAACTCAATATTTGAACAAAATTCAAATGTCGAGGGCTACCCAAGATAATCACAACCTGATCCTTAAATTCATATTTAAGACATTGATGAAAAGTAGAAGGGACAACCTTCATTGCATGAATCCAAGGTCGTCCAAGAAGAAGATTAAAAGATGCAGGAAAATATACCACATATAACAAAGTATCCAATATTTTTGGTCCAACTTTCAAAGCAAGAGAGATGACACCACAAGCCTCTTGGGACTCATTGTTGAAAGCTTTGATAATGATATCAGATTTTGTTAAATATTCCTCTTTTAATCCAAATTTTTGAAAGAATCGATATGTACACAAATTGAGGGAGGAACCATTATCAATCAAGACTCTTTTGATAAGGGTGTCCCCAATAAGTGTGATGATGTAAAGTGATGAATATCCATTAAGTATAAAGGAAGGTTTATCATCATCTGAGAATGAAACATGATGTATCCCAAAAGAACTTATGGTGTTAGTGATAGCATGGGAAGGAATGTTTGGGGAAATAGACTGTTGTTTTAAAAAATCCATTAAAGCATTTCTATGATCTCGAGAAGTCTAAAGAAGTTCAAGTAATGATATATTTACTGGAGTATTAGCTAATTGTTGTTGAAGATCAAATGAAACCTTTGGTTGTGGTTTCAACATTATAGGTGGAATCCTTATAGCTGAATCTTTTTTATAACTTTTTGTTGGAACTAAACTAGGTTGAGATGTAGAACTCTGACCTTGTTGATTATAAACTTGTTTTATTGTGGTTATCCCAACCATTCTAACTACATTATTATGACATGGTGAGTCACCTTGGTGAGCTACTTGGTTGGTTGTTTTTTGATCATGTTTTGGTAGGGGATCCTTGAATATCCCCATGTCTTGATTTGTAGTTGGATTCTTATTACTTGTGGCTTACAAATTTCCTAAGTCAATATGCCCAGCATCAATCAAATCCTGAACCACATGTTTTAACTTCTTACAAGTATTTGTCCAGTGACCTTCTACTCTGTGATAAGCACAATGTTGACCTGACTTGTACCAAGGAGCTGAAGTATCTGGTTGTCTATGTAGACACCAAAACAGCACCAATCTAATTAAGTGACTACAAACATTGATCGCATTGACGTACATAGCTTTCAGGGTAGCCTTTAGAGGTCAAACAGTGGTCCTAGCCACTCACACAGCAGTTCAAAAGGTCATAAAATGAGCAGAGTAGAGTTGGTCGTTTTATCGAAGCTTAGGAAAAACTTAAAAGCCCTTAAAACCTTCAAACTTCAAACCCTTCAAGTGAGCCTTTAACAAACTGCAACCTTTAAATCAATCACCAAGCTCTAAGTGAAAGCAAACTTGAGCAATATTGGCAAGCAATGAGCAAAAACAAGCATTTAAAACACTTAGGCAAGACCAAAAGTTGTCTGTCGTGATATCGTGATAGCCGCGATATCGCGCTATCACGATATCGTGACAGTCGCAATATCGCGCGGTCGCGATATCGCGGTGTCGCGATATCGCGGTGTCACGATATCGCGCGGTCGTGATATCACGACAGTCATGATATCACGTGGTCATGATATCGTGACTGCCATGCAGTCGCGATATCACGACGGTCACGATATCGCATGGTCACGATATCGCGACGGTCGCGATATCGCGACGGTCGCGATATCACGACAGCGCTCACCATACGCCCTGCAACGAAAGCCGACTTGTGATAGTCAAATGCAGACTTTGACATGGCCTCCACATCCAAAGAATGACTACCATGTGGCACCCTTGCATGTCCCCTTTTAAAGAGACCCCGTGGGTCTACAGAACGGCAGACATTAATGAGACAAGCGGTTTCAAAATATTCGATCCGAGGCCACGCCTCATAACTGCGATCTGTCAGTGCGAGCCATGTCCCATAATGGCCCGATAAGGATCAAATCTGAGCGGCCCTTACGGATTTAGGGTTTGGCATTAATGCTCCAAGAGGCAAAATCCTCTATAAAAAAACCGGCTCGATACAATGAAAAAAAGAAGTTACGAAGCATTTTAAAAGCAACAAAGTGCTGTTACACTGAACACTCGACTGCGTTCACCTGAACCTTCAATCCCGACATTGGATCATGTTAATCCATCAATTCGACGACAACTCTTTCCTTTGAGATTTCGGGCCCATTCCCAGTGGATTGGTGCCGAGATCAGGATTTAACGGGAGCGGCCCGCTTGGGCATCCCGCACATGTTTTTGTTAATTTAATATATGCTGTCTTCGGATGTTCTAAAATAGTCTATGTTCTATGATCTATGATGTTTTGAATATATTAAAGCAGCTTATGTCTTTATGTTTTCGAATGTAAATTGTCCTCGAATGTTTTAAAACAGTTTATGTTTTAAAGGCAAACGTTTTATTTACGCATTCATTAAATCTTTTACATGCATTTTCCATTGCTTCCTAGAGACAAACCTTCTGACTTCTTACTGCAGGTGCTATTAACAGTTTACTGTTTCTTTTGCAGCAAGAACAGCAAGGACTCATCACCGCAAGCGGCGGCAACACTGTAGCCCGTCCATTTTACATGTGGGCATGCGGAAAGAGATCACTATTCATCTGGTGTATTTAAAAGAACGTGTAACTGAGGAGACATATTGTAACCGAGCGGAATTACGTTAATAAAAAGGGTTGTGCTCCTATTTTTAATTTAATTCTATCCGTGTTATTTTATGCATCAATTTAGTTCTGTTTTTATTGCATCTCAGTGTTTTATTTCCGAAATCTCATGCTTTCAGTGGCGATCACGGTGGGACCGTTCCCAGATTTTTAAAAATCACAGAAGTTAATTAAACTTGTTGTGTCTTGTGCTTAACAGGTACTTCTTTTTAGCCGGAGGTCAGAAACAGCAATTTCGGGCAGAAAGGAGGTAACGATTCTAGCCGTCCATATCATTTTCTGTTGCGAAGTTTCGGGTTATTTTATTTACTGTCATTTTAATTTCTTTTAATTATTACAGTAAGGTAGAGAAATTTTTCTTAAAAATTTTTCTTGCTTTATTTAATTATGTAGTTATCTGCGTAATTATTCATTTAATAATTAAATCTTTTTAATTATTAAAATAAGGTAGAGAAATTTTTCTTAAAAATTTTTCTTGCTTTATTTAATTATGTAGTTATCTGCGTAATTATTCATTTAATAATTAAAAATTTTTGTTAAAGAAAGGTAGAAAATTTCTTTTCAAAATTCCTACTTGCTGTTTTTCGGTTTGTAGTATCTGTCTAGCATAGGGAAAGATTTCTTTTTCGGTTGCCTGTTTCAAATTTGCAAAGTAAAATGAACCCCACACACCACGTGGTATTTTAAACCAAGGCGTTGGTCGTAAAACCCCAACCCTTGAGCAAGACCAAAGGTGGATTCCATCATCACTTTGGCTTGAGATATTGCATCCATTACCTCGATCGCGACTGTTGCTAGACGTAAATCCTGACGAAAGTTGACCAAGTGTTGCTGGGGTGATTCCCATGCACGCGAGGATAAGTCTTCTATGGTAGGTGTCATAAACAGAGCGATTCCCCTTCCGTACCGCCTATGTTCCACGTACCATCTGCTCTCACGTACCTATAGTCTCCCTCACGTAAGGGCGGGTATATAGAGAGGTTGGTATATCGGTCCGACAATGGTATATTGAAGGGGCGACCATTTATGGGAGTCATATGAGCCAACATTATGCATTTAAACGTTCTTCCAAAATTGCAAAAACAAAACAAAACACCAAAATGCACTAAACCAGTTTAGGACACACTATTTAATCCTTAAAAGAGATAATCACGGTTTTGTGTATGTGTGTGTTCATTTCTGCTTAGTGTAAACAAAAAGACAAATCATCATAAACGAGATAAAATCTGCTTAGATAGTAGAGAAGCAACACAATGGTGTACACCCGTAGCCAAGCCCAATCAAGGGCGGACGCTGCGGAAGGTGCACAAAGAGAGGGCGCTAGTCGCCTTCCCTTTAACCCCAAGGATTTGGTCATACCACCTTGGCGGCCTGACACACAAGGCGGTCCCCTCCACACCTTAACGAGATAAGGACTATGGGGGTACCCCTTCTAGGAGCACTCTGTTCAGCATAGCACTCAACACACATCCTCCCATGAGGGGTACATCCATAGGAGAGCTACCTTAGATGCTCGTTACGAGCGGTCACCGCGCGATGAAGCGCTGAGTCAACCTAGGGTTCGATGGGAGGAACCACATGGTTACACTATCCCTCCTTCAACCCCTCCAGTTGTCAGGACTACGATGACAAATCCAGAGCACAAAGCTCCTCAGGCAGGCCAAGCCAATTTCGTCCGCCAAATCGTGTTCGCTTATGAAAGAGAGCATGAGGAAGATTCCTACCTTCCTCAAAAACAATACACATCACGGGAGCAATACGCCTCCGCACCTGCTAGATATCATGGTCACACTCTGAGGCCAGCGCCTCAGATAAATGCCGCTACCCCCATCAGAGAGAGATGGCCTCTAGAGATCTTGGATCACTACGACCAAGATAGATATGTCAGAGAGGCATCTAGGCCTTCTACACATGAGGCGACAAGACCAACTATCTTAGAGCCTATCAAGCATTTCGCACGTCGGGTGCAACTCACGCAACTTGAGCTCGACCGACTACCATTAGAGAAACTGTACCATATTAACGAAGAGCGCCTTCAGCGCCAGAAGGATGAGTTGTTCCAACACACTATGCAGGAAAGGACTCCAACCCCTCACACACATAAGACAAAACATTATGAGAGGCACAAATCCGAACCTCCTGAGCAAAATAGGGTAGACCAAATTGACCCGACAGTCACCAGAAAAGCCGCCCGCCAAGCTCGAACCACGCGGCTTGAGCAAGGTCGTCAGGAGTTAGAATACTTATACATGCAGCGCAAAGCGGATAAGTTGCACCGAGACGAGTCTCCGTGACCTTATCAAGCATCGCCCCCGACGCCTCCCAGACATGAGCGGGGGGTTAATCTTATAACCAATGATGGGCCCCTTCCTCAGGAACCCACTCAGGTTCATGGGCCACCCTTAGAAATTCATCAAGAAGCCTCTGAGGAATCAAAGCAAGAAGAAGAGAGGGATGAAATGCCCTGTCAAGGCATGGGGGGTGCCATCGAGCCACCCCTTCATAGGCCTCAAGTCCCTCAACAAGAACCAACCAAAGAGGAGGAGCTCAAATCCCCTGATACATGCAAAACATTGGAGCACTTAGAGTCGCTAGAGACCAAGATTTTGGAGCTCCCAATGCCCAACTTACATGAGGCTCCTTTCGAAGAGGATCAACCTTTAACCGTAGGTCTACCTGATGATGTAGTCCTCCATGTCTCGGAATCTCCAGATTCTGATGAACTATACACATTGTCCGAAGGTGAGGATGAAACAGAGATAGCTCAAAGCAATCACATACGACAACATCGACATCCCATAAATATCGATGAAGCATGTCAGCAAATAAACATAATACTAGGGCATGAGTGGCGCATAGACCCAGCCCACCGGCATCACATGTCGATCCCACTCCTTGGGGAAGGTCGCGAGCAACTTCCACCCAGAGATATCATAGCACCATCAGTGTCGAAGGCAGAACCCTGTCCTCCTATCCGTGCATAAGGCCGATCCATTCGTGCCAATTCCTACAGAGCCAGATCCGGTGCACAAAGATTGTCAAGCTGGGGGTACCTCTATTCCCTGAAGAGCAAGTGGATTACACCAAATGCTCCAAAGGTGTCCATCAACCCTTTGGTCAAACCAAAAAGCTCCAAGGATTATCGCAATCTCTTGGTCAATCCCAAAAATGCTCCAAGGATTTCCACAATCGCTTGGTCAATCTCAAAAAGCTCCAAGGATTATCGCAATCGCTTGGTCACCCCAAAAGCTCCAAGGATTATTAAAATCGCTTGGTCAACCCCAAATGTTCCAAGGATTATCACAATCGCTTGGTCAATCCCACAAAGGCTCCAAGGATTCTTGCAATCGCTTGGTCAAACCCAAATGCTCCAAGGATTCTTACAATCGCTTGGTCAATCCCCCAAAATGCTCCAAGGATTATCACAATCGCTTGGTCAATCCCACAAAGGCTCCAAGGATTCTTGCAATCGCTTGGTCAATCCCAAAGGCTCCAAGGATTCTTGCAATCGCTTGGTCAATCCCAAAACGCTCCAAGGATTTCCACAATCACTTGGTCAAAAATCATGAAAATTCAAAAACAACAAAAATTTGCATCTCATTTCTAGGCATACTCAAATTCATCAAATAGAGAGTTCTTCTCGCAATTCATCTTCATATTCACCAAAATCAATCCATCAAAAATACAAAAATACATAGTTGCATCCAAGCATTGCATCCATACATTGCATATTCATGGTCGTATAGGTCAAAGGCACCATAGGCTGTCATGGTTCTACTAGTCCATCTTGTTCCACACTGTTCCATTTTACAAAAACAACAAAAACACCATTCATTTTACCACACTAGAGTCAGTGGTCTTTTAATGTATCAAGAGTTTTTCGTGATTCAGTCATCATTTTGCTCTTTAGCAATGAAATGTATCAAGTCAAACAGATTTTACGAAGGTAGAGTTACACTTGCAATACACCTTGTTACGTAACATCCCAACACAAATTAAAACACATAAAAATTCCCGAGTTGTGTGAACGAAGGATGAAACCCGCACGAGTAATCCGAGGTTACCATAAGCGAAACGGTTATCTTGCTCATCCCCCCGTGCGAATGACCCCAAGAATGCCGAGAGTTGGCAAAAGGACAAGCATCCTCCCTACCCAATTCCCTAAGAATCCCAAAGTTGCAAAACGTCAAAAATTTGCAAAATGTCAAAACTTCAAAATTTGACACCCTACAATGCACATCTCAAAAAGCACAAAGAATAGTGATTATCGTCACTCCATATCCAAATCCCTTGCTCAAGAGAAAAGAAAAATAAATCAAAATAAACAAGTGATTATTATCACTATAAAGAGCAAGTATCCCAATACAATTGAAGAAAAGAAGGGAGTTGACCTTGAATCCCTGGAACTCTCAACATTCGACGAGTCATGAGGCAAGCCTCGATACCGGTTTGGTTGATAGCCTATCGGTCACTGGCGGTAAAATTCTCGCATGATGATATATCTATCACATTAACTTGTGTACGAGATCAATGTTTGCATGTGGATGAGCTAGCTTATGGTATCCTGGAGGACACCGCATATTAATCTAACTACATACAACAAAGGAGTTAGTGGAGCTAATTAGGTGATCCTCGATACGAGGTTCGGTTGAAAGCCCATCTCGGCACTCGGCGGTATCCTGACAAATACCACATAAATGAACTCAATTGCACACACAGGGATGTGAAATAGCTTGGTCAAAAACAAGTCCGATTCATACCTTGTTCAAAAGTCTTGTAAGATAAAGTACAATCATGGCTAGTGAGTTAAAACTGTCTGAGTCTCAGAAAACCTTTGCTACATTTCTAAACCAATTGCACTACTTTTCATCCTTGCAATACCATCAAAAAATACAAAAAGAAGAAACACCACATTTGTACATAGCAAAATAATGGAGTTCTAAAACAGTCTATGGTGCCATAACCAAATATCACCAAGTCCATCCATCCATTTCATTTCTGCATATCACATGCATTTGCATCCATCATGCATCCATCAAAATAAATCAACATACAACATCGGTAATTATCATACCATATGCATCCATCAATATAAAGTAGCATGCATCCACCAACATCAATCATTGCGCATAAAATCATGACATATACGTAAAGAAAGAAAATCAAAACAACAAAAACATCACAAAAATGCAACACAAAAACATAAGCAATAAGCATTGTCGGACACGAGTGCTCTTGCACTCAACCTCTTGGCATAGAAAATCGATGTCGGGGCTCAAATTCTCATTCTCCTACTTCCCTAAGAAGGCTATCATAGCCGGACCGCTCCACGGGAAGACGGGTTTTTGATGATTTCACCCCATTATGGCATCACCAAAAGGGTTAACACCCACCAAAAATAGGTCCAAATGTCGGGAAATTGCACGTGCTCAAATGGAAAAACATCTAAAGGCACCCTAACCTAAGTCATCTTGGGTCAAGCGACTCGTCGCTTTTCTCACGAAGGTCATTCCCTCATCGATTCGTCGCTTGAGGGGGTAGTCACACTTAGTCACCAATCAACAAGCACACACCCAATCAAGGCAATGACATGCATTCAAAGAATCATTGACAAAGACAATCACGCTCCTGCTTGGGGCAATAAACAAGCAATCATTAAGTTGATCAAATACTTGGCATTCCCGAAGCATGAACACAAGGTTTCCCCTGTGGATAAAAGGTTGCGCCCTTTGCCTAATCATGACCGATCAATGTCCAAGCTCAAGTCACACCTCACCAAAATAGGTTAACACTTGAAATCAAATTCCTTAGCTCGTCAGAAGCAAGGATTCAAGAATGCATGCCCTTTCCATACTTGGGGCATTAAAAGTTGGTTAGGTTACCAAGAAACCCTAATCATTAGTGCTTTGGTCGTATATTTTTGCTCAGCACTGCGTCACCCGCAGCGCTTCCCAAAAAGGGGCATCTGTAGACACCAAAACAACACCATTCGATTAAGTGACTACAAACACTGATCGCATGCACATACACAGCTTTCAGGGCAGCCTTTAGAGGTCAAACAGTGGTCTTGACCACTTGCACAGCAGTTCGGAGGGTCAGAAAAGAATCAAAGCAATGTTAGTCATCTTCAAAACAAAGCCTTAACAGAGCCTTAACAAAAACTTTGAAACCTTTGAATCAAAACAAGTCTAAGTAGAAAGCAAACAAGCAATATGCAAAAAGGAGCAAACAAGCCTTAAAACACTAGGCACGACCAAAATCGCGACGTCGCGATATCGCGACGACCGCGATATCGCATCGTCACGATATCGCGACAGCCGCGATATTGCGCTGTCGCGATATCGCGACAGCCGCGATATCGCGACGGTCACGATATCATGACGCAGCTCACCATACGCCTGCAAACCGAAAGCCGACACGTCATCAGTCAAAGGCGGAGTTAAAGGCCAAACATTAAAAATGATTTTAAAAGCAAGCAAATATCCAAAGAGAGCGATTCAAAGCAGATTTACAGCAGGCTTTAATGGAATAACAAGCGGTTTCAAAATATCCGATCCGAGGCCACGCCTCATAACTGCGATCTGTCAGTGCGAGCCATGTCCCATAATGGCCCGATAAGGATCAAATCTGAGCGGCCCTTACGGATTTAGGGTTTGGCATTAATGCTCCAAGAGGCAAAAATCTCTATAAAAACCGGCTCGATACAATGAAAAAAAAGAAGTTACGAAGCATTTTAAAAGCAACAAAGTGCTGTTAAACTGAACACTCGACTGCGTTCACCTGAACCTTCAATCCCGACATTGGATCATGTTAATCCATCAATTCGACGACAACTCTTTCCTTTGAGATTTCGGGCCCATTCCCAGTGGATTGGTGCCGAGATCAGGATTTAACGGGAGCGGCCCGCTTGGGCATCCCGCACATGTTTTTGTTAATTTAATATATGCTGTCTTCGGATGTTCTAAAACAATCTATGTTCTATGATCTATGATGTTTTGAATATATTAAAGCAGCTTATGTCTTTATGTTTTCGAATGTAAATTTTCCTCGAATGTTTTAAAGGCAAACGTTTTATTTACGCATTCATTAAATCTTTTACATGCATTTTCCATTGCTTCCTAGAGACAAACCTTCTGACTTCTTACTGCAGGTGCTATTAACAGTTTACTGTTTCTTTTGCAGCAAGAACAGCAGCAAGCAAGGACTCATCACCGCAAGCGGCGGCAACACTGTAGCCCGTCCATTTTACATGTGGGCATGCGGAAAGAGATCACTATTCATCTGGTGTATTTAAAAGAACGTGTAACTGAGGAGACATATTGTAACCGAGCGGAATTACGTTAATAAAAAGGGTTGTGCTCCTGTTTTTAATTTAATTCTATCCGTGTTATTTTATGCATCAATTTAGTTCTATTTTTATTGCATCTCAGTGTTTTATTTCCGAAATCTCATGCTTTCAGTCTAACGGGAGGTAACTCAATTTCCTTCACATCCAATAATTGTTTGAAGACCGCTTCCATAGGTATACTAAGTCTTGTAAAATTCTTTTGAGGAGGTTTTTGAAGCACTATATTTTGTAGGTTGTTGTTGAAATTGTTAACAGGTCTACTATCATTATCACCTCCTGTATGTCTACTCTTATGTTGAGACTTAGTAAAATTTTCTTCTCTATACTTAAGCTGACCTCTTTTAATAAGTGTTTTTCCACTTTTCTGGCTAAGTCAATAGTTTGATATAAATATGTAATAGTAGTAGTCTCTAATACATATGATAGTTGTTCTTGCAAATTACCAATAAATGTATCAATCATATCTCTTTGTGACACATGTTGTCTTAACTTTCCAACTAAACTTCTCCATCGAACTAAAAAATTTGTAAAGCTTTTTTTCTTTTTTTGTTTTAAGTCATACAAATCTCTCATCGTCACTTCCTTTTCAATGTAAGCACTAAACTGATGGACAAACATTTTTGTTGTCTTTTCAAAACTTGTCAAAGAATAGTTGGGTAACCGATAATACCACTCTAATGCAACTCCACCAAGACTCTTTGGAAATTTTTTCAACATAAGCATATCATCATAAACAATATCATGGCAAGTTATCCTGAAACATTTGAGATGCTCTATTGGATCCTCTATCTCATTATAGATTGGCAACACTGGCATAGTAAAATGCTTTGGATAAGGTCTTGCAGCAACAATAGGATCCAAAGGTTGACTACACATGTCCTTATAGCTATATGTAAACCCTAAAGGTTGCATCATATCCATCCTTGAAACTAACTGATTCACCTCATTTGCTAAACTCTGCACATTTGAATTACCACTGTGTATGTTCCCTAGACTTCCTAAAGGAGGGGTGTAAGTATGAAGTCCTGATGTTTGGTTTATGTTAGACAGATTTTGATTATATGTGGTACAGAATGGATAGCTAACATTTGGTGGAATAGAAGCAATAATGTTGATATAAGAGGATGGAGAAGGAAATTGAAAACAATTGGTCATACCATTACTAGTTAAAGAGACTTGTGGATTCCTTTCAACATTAGTGGTATTAGTAGTGGTATGAGTTACTTGATTCCTTAGATTATTATGATACATAGGTTGAGATGTAGAAATATTATGTTCAACCACAGGAGAATTATTAGGATGAGGAGGAGTAGCATTTCTCTCAATATGGGCTTCCCTCTCAATATACTCCATTAATTTATCCTTATGAGCTTTCATAAATTCCAAAATATGATCAAATGATGAAAATATATAACGACCATTAGGACCATTAAAAGGATCTGGATTGATTTCAGTTTCTACATCTATCTCTTCTTATTCTTCTGGATCTATGTTAGGATCTTCCCTATCAATCTAGTCATCTTCCAAAGGAACAAATCAGACTCTAATTGTCTTCTCTGACTTCTAAAGAAAGGAGCCATTAGAAGTAGTGAAAAACAAATAGGGGAAAATACTAACCAAAAAAATAGAATTTTAGTTTATTTAAGTTCTTTCAAAAAAAATAATGATATTGTTTAAATTTTTCAAAAGAAAAGGAGGTTTTCATGTTGGGTTCACCAAATATGTAGAGGGGGAAAACTGCCCTACCACATACGATTCCCTGAACAAAGAGGAGACCTAGATCCGCTGGGAAGGATTCATTTTGTAGGGGTGAACTATGGGGGTATGTTGTACTCTACACTCTGTTAGCTAATCAAGTATTGAGGGGGTTCACCAGGAAAAGTTTTAGGACTCGCTCCAAGTCCTTTTCAGGATACAATAGTAAGAGAATCCTTAGGATATACAAAAAAAAATTTAATGTGTTCACTTTAAAAAAACAACTTAGGTTTGGCCTCACTAATTTTAAACTAAGAAAACAAATAATAGTATTAACAAAAATTAAATGGAAATATAAACAAAGCAAAAATTAACTAACAATACAAAATAAAATGGAATGCAAATAAATATAGAATACAAGAAATGCAAAATACAAGAGCTAACCTAATATGATTCTTTTCTTTGAATGAGGCTAACCTAGGGTTTTGTTTCAAGCAATTTTTAAAATAGAATTAACAAATTAATTAAAATAGAATTAATTAATTAAAATAGAATTATTTAATTAATTAAAACAAAATTAACTAATTAATTAAAACATAATTAATTAAAGATAAATAATGCAGGAATTAACCTAAATGTAAACTATATGATTTTTAATATTCATATGCCTAAGAATGTAGATAAAAAAAACCAATAATAAGAACAAAATCACTTAACTCAAACAGATGGCTGATCCAAGCTTTAATTCTCCTTGCCCTAGTGAAATCAAAATAAACATGTTCCTGTAAAGACAAATAATGGACTAGAAAAAATGTTTGATTAGCGTTAGGAGGGTTGCTTAGACTGTTGTAAGAGAGTCCTTGGAGGTGCAATAGTCAAGACCCTAGGTCCAATTAGATGGCCTTTGCAAATAAAATCAAAAATTGACCTTTGGAGTTTAAACATAAAATAGATGTACATAAATAGTAAAAACAAAAATAGAATATGCTACTATGTTAAAAATACATAAAGGGAAGTAACGAAATTGACAGATCAAAAAACGTGCCCCCAAGCGAAGCCCAGGATGCGAAATAACATGCATAGAATATGATGAGAAATGTTTTACAGTAATCTATAGATGCAATGCATAGAAATAACAAAGAGATCCTAATTACTAAATGATTTTAATGATGATGCAAAGACGAAAATAAAAATATAAGAAAAACAATACAGTGCTTGACGGATGTTGAGGGAACAATGAGAAGAAGATGAGAGCCTCCATAAAAGGCACTTCATCTTTTCACCAAGCTCACACCAATGGATCCACCAAGCCGAAAACAAATCATGCAATGTAGATCAAATCCAGAAGTTGCACTTCGGGGGTTAGTAGCGAAACACACAATGAAGAAGAAGCAACGAGAAAGTAGCAGAGAACAATCAGATCGTAAGCAAGAGTGTATCGTTTGTGATTTCATGTTTGTAGCAGTGTTCATGTTCAGTCTAAAAATCAATTTTGATCTTCCCTTTTATAGGCAAATAAATAGGTCAAATAAACACATAGTCAATGCCAAGAAACCCTAGGGCGGGTTTAACAAGTGGTCCAAGCGGGCCAAAAATAATAAAATAAATAAATAAAATAAAATAAATTAGAAACAACAAAAATGTGCCCCATAAAAGTGGGACGCGACGTCACACCTTTTGGACCCCCATGCGGTTTTAATGCATTTAAAAGGTTCAAACGAAGTCAAAATAGGTCATCATATACCATTGGAAAGATATTTTTGAGCCCGATTTCTAAGGATTTCCAAGTGATCCAAGCCAGAACATCATACAAAACATAATAAATCCACCAAGGAAATCCATGGATCATTTTGACAACAACTTCAATAACACACAAGAACCCATGATAATTAGGTTCCTCCACCTTGAAATTATCTTTCCTGGTCCTCATAAATTAACTGATTAAGGAGTCTAGATTTCTTCTGATCAAGATCATTCCAGCGATCAGCTTTCTAGTAAGGTAATCCTTTAGAAGCCCACTTCACCAAACAATCAGCCGCTCTATTTCGTTCTCTTGGGATATGAAAAAAATAAATTTCAATAAAATTCCCAGTCGAGATCAAAATTGGTTTCACTATTCTAGCCATAAACTAGGAAGTATCCTAAAAATGCTTGTTTTTCAAAAGAGACACCACTATCATAGAATCAGATTCACAAATAACCCTTATTCATCCCAAAGAAAAATTTGTTTCCAATGCATTGAGAATTGCCAACGCTTCCATATGATTATTCGAATGAATTCCCTTGTACATAAAGAAAAAGAGGTGGGCCACACCCTCACTATCATGGCCAATTCCTCCTATACCAGCATTACCTGGGTTACCCCTGGAAGAACCATCCGTGTTTATTTTGATAACACCCCTAGGGAGGGACTCCATTTCTCTAGATCTATTGACCTTAAATGAACCAATCCCCCTAACAGAGCCTTTGTTTACATTTGGTGATGATAAAGAAATCTCCAATCTATTGATAATCTGTCAGTCGAAGGAAGTAAGAGGAGAACTAAGAACACACTTGGCCTCAATAGTCTCCTTAACCATCCTTTTGACTCTGATCCATACCTGTAAGGCTCCAAGTTGACATCCCTAAAAAATTCTTTGGTTGCGTTCCAACAAAATCTGCCAAAATATGAAGGACCAAAATCCCAGGCAGTTTAAAGACATGAAGTAGAGGTAGAGGGTATACCCAAGCTTTCTCAAAACTCAAAAATAGAAGTAGCATGGATGATGGGCCTTTTCCAGATCTTCCACCATAAGTTCCAAGCAAATAATAATAATAATTTATCTACTTGTTGTGGTGTAGTGATAAATGTCTTGGGTGCTAGTAGAGGCAAACCCATGTTCCATTCCCCCTGCCTCCATCCTGCAAATATATGACGTAGCTGGGAATGTTCTATGTACTGGTAGAGGCCAACAGGGCTCCATTCCTCCTATGCCTAATCTTTTGATAGAGGTCCAGGCACCTATAAAAATCATGTGTTTACCCTAAACAATTTTTATCTGCTTGTGTAGCGTAGTTGGTGAAAGTCTTGGGTATTGGTAGAGGTCGACCCAGGTTCCATTCTCCCTGCCTCCATACTGCAGATATACGATGTAGCTAGGAATGTCCTATGTGTTGGTAGAGGCCAACATGGCTCCATTCCTCTACATCCACCTTGTTGATAGGGGTCCAAGCCCCTCTAAAATATTGTGTTTACCCTAAAAAATTTTTATCTGCTTGTGTAGCGCAGTTGGTGAAAGTATTGGGTGTTGGTAGAGGTCGACCTAGGTTCCATTCTCCCTACCTCCATACTGCAGATATACGGTGTAGCTAGGAATGTCCTATGTGTTGGTAGAGGCTAACAAGGCTCCATTCCTCTACACCCACCTTGTTGATAGGGGCACAGGCCCCTCTAAATATTATGTGTTTACCCTAAACAATTTTACCCATAAGGGGATAGAAAATCATGTGTTTACCCTAAACAATTTTACCCATAAGGGGATAGGTTGGATGGTAGCGATCGAGTGAGTGTCAGTTGGCTACCCCAGTTTGATTCCCTGAAGGGTCGAGGTCTCATTGATTGTGCTTTACCCAACGGGCTTAGGGCTTATAAAGGCAACCCATTCATGAAGTTATCGATTTCCCTATTAATCAAATAATAATAATAATAATAATAATAATACATTTTATAATGTTCCCAAGGGTTAGTGGATTAATAATACATTTTATAATGTTCCCAAGGTTAGTGGATTGGTAAGTGTTTGTCTAGTCAAGCACTTATCAAGAAGATACCCAAGTTCAAACCTCGGGGGCAGATTGTGTGTCAAATCCTGAGCTATCGGTTGTCCCCTTCACAACGGTCAATAATAATGAGGTAGAATATGTTTAATGGAGGCTACTAGAGTGACCGGTTGTCCCTTCATGACAGTCAACAATAACGAGGTAGAATATGTTTGGTGGAAACAATCCATGTGATTTGAACCCTGCACTTGTTAGTTACTAAAAATAATGTGGTTGTGACCAACTCTCCTATGTAATCCAAAAAATAATACATTTTATAATAATTTTTATGTGTTTGTAGGGGCAGGAGATAGTCAAGTGCGGAGGAAAGCTAATATTGTTATTGTTATTGTTAGTTTTATGGTGGTGTCGAGTAGTCAAAGTAAAGGGAAATAATCCTTCAAGTCTTTCTGTTACTTGTAGAAGTACCCAATTTTTCCATCTTCGCTTGACAGTAAGTATTTCTCATATCATTTCTTTCTATACTTTTCATTGTGAAAATCTTGGTTTACTTGGATTACATGGTTATAAAATTTGCTATGAAATTATTTAGTTTTTGTTTTTGTGCATGTAGAAATTATTTAGTTTTTTTTTTGTTTTTTTCATGTAGAAGCAAATTAGAGTGTTTTGCTGCCTTAAATTACATATGAACAATGTTTAGGGTGATGTGGGTTTCATACGTGGTATTGTTTTTCAAGTTTAATTGATGTGGATTTGGAAACAGGTTAATGATAAATTTGTTCAGGCAATGCCACCTTGAAGTAAATTTTGTTTGCACAATGCCTGCATTTGAAATGATCTTGTTTAGCCAATGCCCATTTGGGATGTTTTTTTTTGTTTGGGCAATGCCCAGGTCCAAGTTGGATTACTCATAGTGTTATTAGTCAATGTGAAGCCTTGAATTATGTCCCACCAGCTGATCTCCTTTGGTAAATAATCTTGTTGTAAGCTGTAGAAATGGACTTTCTACGGCTAATTTGTGGTTCAAGGTGTTTTGGTTGGCATTTTGAGGAGTCGACATTTTGTGATGGAAAATAGCAACTTGGATTGGCACAAGAATATCTATGTAGCATATTGGAGCAATGCCATTTGGAAGAAAAGTTTGAGAGATTTCTAAAAGGTAGTTATAGTAGATATTATGGAATGTTAATAAACATAAACCTATTCTTAATATATTATGGTAATTATAATCATAATATAGAAGGAAAAATGAAAAATAATATGCACACAATGAACACAAATATTTATCCTAGAAATTCTTGACCGAGAAAACCCAGCAGCAAACCAGAGTCACTCCTCTTGCTCTTTTTCTTTATTATTCATATGCACATCTGGTGCATATTCTTGTACGCTTTACAAAGTTTTTACAACATAAATAGACATCCCACAAGTCCCAAAAAGAAGTCCATGGGCTAAAACCACCCATACATGCTAATTTAATAAACTTTTCCACAAATAAGACCATGGGCTAAAATAAGATTGCCCAAGAATAGCACCATGAGTTCTCAATTTAAAAATTCTTGGTCTTGGGTTAGTGTTGTGTTTGGGATATTTACTTTTATCTCTATTTGTAGTATGCTTCCCTCTACTTATTTAAGGGTTTGGTTTTTGGAATTCTTAGTCCTTTTGTTCAAAACTTTTATAAGCTCCTTTTGGGAAGAAAAGATTAATTTCTTTTTTGTTAGTGTTTTGGTTGGAATTTTGAGGAGCCGGCGTTTTGTGATGGAAAATAGCAATTTGGATTGGAATAAGAGTATCTATACAGTATGTTGGAGCAATGCCATTTCGAAGGAAACTTTGAGAGATTTCTAGAAGGTAGTTATAGTAGATATTATGGAATTTTAATAAACATAAACCTATTCTTAAGATATTAGGGCAAGTATAATCATAAAATAGAGGGAAAAATGAAAAATAATATGCACACACAATGAATACAAATATTTATCCTAGAAACTCTTGATCGAGAAAACCCAATAGAAAACCAAAGTCACTCCTCTTGCTCTTCTTCTTCATTATTCATATGCAAATCTGGTGCATATTCTTGAACACTTTACAAAGTTGTTACAACATATATAGACATCCCACAGCTCCCAAAAAGAAGTCCATGGGCTAAAACCACCCATACATTCTAATTTAAGAAGATTGTCCAAAAATAAGACCATGGGCTAAAATAAGACTACCCAAGAATAGCACCATGGGTTCTCAATTTAAAAACTCCTAGCCTTGGGTTAGTGTTGTGTTTGGGATATTTAATTTTATCTCTACTTGTATTATGCTTCCCTCTACTTCTTTGAGGGTTTGGTTTGTGTAATTCTTAGTCCTTTTGTTCAAAACTTTTATAAGCTCCTTTTGGGAAGAAAATATTAATTTCTTTTGGGTTAGTGTTTTGGTTGGAATTTTGAGGAGCCGGCGTTTTGTGATGGAAAATAGCAACTTGTATTGGAACAAGAATATCTATACAGTATGTTGGAGCAATGCCATTTCGAAGGAAAGTTTGAGAGATTTCTAGAAGGTAGTTATAGTAGATATTATGGAATGTTAATAAACATAAACCTATTCTTGAGATATTAGTGCAAACATAATCATAAAATAGAAGGAAAAATGAAAAATAATATGCACACAAAATGAATACGAATATTTATCCTAGAAAATCTTGATCGAGAAAACCCAGCAGAAAACCAGAGCCACTCCTCTTGCTCTTCTTCTTTATTATTCATATGCACATCTGGTGCATATTCTTGTACACATTACAAAGTTGTTACAATATATAGACATTCCACAGCCCCCAAAATGGGCTAAAACCACCCATACATGCTAATTTAAGAATATTGTCCACAAATAAGACCATGGGCTAAAATAAGACTGCCCAAGAATACCACCATGGTTTCTCAATTTAAAAATTCTTGGCCTTGGGTTAGTGTTGTTTTTGGGATAATTACTTTTATCTTGACTTGTATTATGCTTCCCTCTACTTCTTTGAGGTTTTGGTTTGTGGAATTCTTAATCCTTTTGTTCAAAAGTTTTATAAGCTCATTTTGGGAAGAAAAGATTAATTTATTTGAATGTTCATCTGGTCCCTCTGTATAATCCACTGCTTTTACTTCATGCCATATTGTTCCATACAACATACCTTGAACCAATATTCCCTTTTTTTTGCCCTTGTTTATGTATTCTACCAATGGTTGATGGAAAACTTAGATCCCAATGTTGACTCATGATATGGTTTGAGGAGATCAACATTCACAACATCATGAATCCCTAAGTGAGCTAGAAGATCAAGTCAAAAAGCATTCTTAGACACCTACTAGAGTATAGTGTAAGGTCCTTAGCAAAGAGGCATGACCTTCCTATGTGTTTTATGTTGGAAGCAACATATGTCCAAGTACAACCAAGTTTTATCTCCAAACTAAAAATGATGTAGGATGTGACAATGATCCATAAGTTATTTTTTCTCTTCTCAAATCTTTTGAATTATCTAAATAACCTTGGCTTACAGGGATTGCAAATGTTAGACAAATGAAATTATCTTTCTTGTTATTTTTGAAGTTGTGTTGTGGAAGGACAAGATAAAGATAAAGGCAACTCGTAAGAAGATTGGGGCTAGAAGCCAAGACAAAACTCAAAATATAAGTGACATGTTGAAGAGTGAACTACGTAGTTTTAAGCATGCTCAATATACATTAGACTCGAATCCCATTTTGGTAGAGAAGTGTGGTTTGGGTAGTTGCAAAAATCTAATTGAAACAACCAAACAAAACGTTAGTAGCACATTGCACTGCCCCATGTTGGCATAACAACTTGTCAAAGGAGGCACAACAAAATAAACAACATTATTCATCATCAAATACATTAGGGTTATCCTTGGACTCTTTGGAAAGATGATCATTTATGGTCACTTTAGGTCTTGTCACTGTTAATCTCTCATCCTAATTTTTTCTCTCATTGAAGTGTTCTTTATTCTTGAGAAAGCTTAAATAGGTATTATTGTCAACCAGGTTAGACTATATGTGAGATATAGGCTTAGCTCACTTAGATAACTCTTTAGAATATATCATATCATTGACTTATCCATTGCTTCTTTGCTTACACCATTTGGGATCACTTTTAAAAACAAGAACATATTGTGTAAACTCCATTAAAATTTAAAGAGTTGATGAACTATTATATTAATTATTTTCAAAGCTAAAGCCTTATGCATTTTATGGAGAATTCATCTTGTCATTATTTGTTAGAAATATGATAGAAATTTTTAACAAATCTCATAATCATGCCCAAGTTGAGAATCATATGATTGTTTCTATTATATAATTTTTATGGGCATGGTGCTCATCATGGGAAGCATCAATTGTAGACAAAGAGGGATTACCATCATGGTTAAAATATTTAATATATTGTAGCGATGATCATTAAGGAGCAAGAAGGCTGGAATCAAGCATAGAGACAGCCCTGAGACTGCTCGGGCGTCCCCTCGACCAAAGTAGGCGAAGATCAAAGGTTCTCCCTTGAAGGTGATGTTCGAATACAACCCCTATAGCATAAATCTTTCTAAACTAATGGGGAAGCCCGCAACCAACATGTTTTAGAAGACCATCCTAGATCCTTTCACTAGCAAGTGGTAACACTTTCTACTGCTACTAATGCATCCAATATGGCATGGACCCTGTACAACCAAGCCGCCAAGATCATGGATGACCTTTATCGCCAATTCAAAGACCTTCATAAGATAGGTGACAAGACCCTTGCAAATAGTGTCGAATATGCCTAGGATCGAGTCTCTTTGTCTCTACTCTACAGTTTTTTATCTGTTTCTTCATCTTGGAACCCTCAATGGTTCCCTTTTGGTCTACTAGGATTACCTTTTAATCCTCGGATTATTTTTTGCTATTACAGGTCTGTTGACATGTTCTTTTTGTTGCTTCATATGTAAATAATATTTTGGGGCCCTTTCAAAACCCACTCCTCCAATAAAACAATTATATATATATATATATATATATATATATATACATGCATAGGTTTGTCTATGATAATATATTTTAACACAAAGGATCCACATTGATCAATAATAAAATGAAAACATCCTAACATTGTGTTTGTCAAAATTAATTTTGATGGTGCTTCCAAGGAAACTCAAGAAAAATTGGTAGAGGTGGTGTTTTCTAAAATAATCAAGACAAAATTCTCCTCACTTTCTCAAATTCATATGGAACTTCAACTAACACATGTGCAAATATTAAATAACTTCTTACAAGGATTAATTTTAGCATTGAAAAAGGAAGCAAATATATTTTAATTGAGGGGGATTTACAAATCATTATGATTAATTCTATAAAGAAAAAAGAATGTATGAATTTGTACCAAAATAACATTATTTTAAAATCCATCAACTATTGTTAGAGGTAATATTGGAAATGTTAGCATATCTAAAGAGAAGGAAATAGTAATCAAATGGCATCATCTCAATTGATTAGATTTCTTAACTTTCAAGCAAGAGACCTAGGTGCAAATCTTACTAGGTGATACTTGGATAATACCTAAACTATTGTAATACCACTACATGGTGATGATGTAATATGAGTGGGGCATGTTTCAATCCCATGTAATCAATTTAAAAAGAGAAAAAAAATAATATAGCAAAAATTTAGCCAATCATAATATTGATTTTTATCTTGGTGTAATTTGAATCTTAGAAGGTAATTACTTGAATGAGATTTTATCTCTTATTGAAAAGTATATCAAAGATTTGATTGTGTTAACCTAACAATTTGAGGAAAGTGAAGAATATCTTTGATAGAAAATAGATGAAAAATAACTTTTTTAAATATACAAGATGGATATGGTTTAATTGAATTGACAATAGATGTAATGTTTTATTATTTTGATGATTGGACCCAATAGAAGCCACACATAACTTATCTAAAATAATAATAATAATGTTTATAAAATAATTAAACAAAAAAATTAAGCTTACCTACATAATAAAAATCACAATATCAAATGTAAGATTCTTACAAGAGAGATCAACTGGCATTAGCTCATCCAATTATAATCCTCAACTTTTAAGGAGACCCAAGTTCAAATATTATCGAGCAATATATGCATAATTTCCAAGTTATTATAATATCACTATGTGGTATGATGCAATATGGGTGGGACCCATCTCAATCCCATAAATATAATTAATGAAAAAAGATTCTCAAATGAGAGAGTATATAAATAAATAAGAGAATATCATGGATCTTTCAAATGTGCCTAATGTGAGAAGTATTTACAAACATCTGGCCATTTACTTCTTCATTGTCCCTTTGTTCACACCATTTGAGGTTGCTTTTAAAAATATAAAAATATATTGCATAGCTACATCAACATTGAAAGAGTTGGCAAAATGTTGGATTAATTATTTCAAAGCTAAAGCATTATGTATTTTACATAGGATTGCTCTTATCATTTGCTTCTGCATTGTCCCTTTGTTCACACCATTTGGGGTTAATTTTTAAAAAATATGAAAATATATTGCATAGCTACATCAACATTGGAAGATTTGATGAAATTTTGGATTAATTGTTCAAAAGCTAAAGCATTGTGTATTTTGTGGAGGATTACTCCTACCATTATTTGTTAACATTTATGGCTTGAATGAATAATAAAATTTTAAAAAATTGTTAGGAACCTTCTAATAAAAATAAGCACATCCAAGGTCCGACATGTAGACCAATTGGTTCATCCAAACCCCATAAGGGGGGCGGAGGTCCAAGGTTCAAATATCGGGCCTCGTCGGACTGAACGCTTGTCCCTTTCCTAGTGCTTTCAGCAGCGTAAAAGGTTTAAAATGATTGTGGCATGGTGGTTATAGGTGCGGACTGCATGAAGATCTGTGTGGCGGCTTCTGGGGTGGACAGCGCAGAATTCTGTGGCGGTCATAAAAGCTAGACAACCTGCCTGGATTCGTGGCGGCTACCGATTCCACCATGTAAATTCAAAAAAATAAAAAATAAAAATAAAAAAATAAGCACATCCACATAAATGTTGCAATAAAAGCAGTAATTCATGAAAGAACAAAATATTGCAATACAAAATATAAATGCATATATATATATATATATATATATATATATATATATATATATATATATATATATATATATATATATATATATATATATATATATATATATATATATATATATATATTAATTTCACAAATCACAATATAAAATCATTGACCTCTTCGAGGGGGAAACCTCCTCCAATACTTTGATTCAATATTTAAAAATTATAGTCACTTATACCCCCTTGTCTTTTAAAGATACATTTCATGTAACCCTAACCTAATGTTCAAGAGTTGTCTTACATGACCCGAGCTAGAATCTTCTACCAACAAACAGTTGCATTATTTACAATGGGTACATGAAATGGCCCCACTTGTCTAAGTGTCTCAAGTACCACATATCATTACAAAACATTATTATAATAGAATCTCCGCATTATAAATGGGATAATTACATAATAATGTTAGGATGGGGTCCTAACATGCCCTTCCCCTTCAAAAATATTTGTCCTCAAATCTAGAGATGAGGAAATTTTTGTTACAGTTGTTGGAGAGACTCCCATGTGGTATATTTTGGTTGTAGTCCACACCATTGAACAAGAACTTTAGTGATGACACGGTTGTGAAGGGTGCACACTCTTTAGTCCAATTTTTTTTAGGCTCAAGCATGATGAAACCTTCTTCATATAGCTTTGGTAAAGTGGATTGAACTTGTACCTTGGTGCCAACAATCTTCTTGAGAGAAGAAACATGAAAGACTGAACGGGGCTTAGACATAGTCATAAGGGTCAATTTTTAGGTTGTTGAACCAATTTGTTGTAATACTTGGTAGGGTCCATAGTATTTGGCATCTGCAAAGTTGGAGTGATGATTGTTTATAGGGTCAAAGGCAAAGAAAAATCATATATCCCACTTTAAAGCTATGCTCAAAATGATATTGATCAACTTGTTGACACATACGGTTCTAGGATAATTTAAGATTCATCTTAAGTTTTCAGAAGAATATGACATGTTGGTTGAGAGTGGTGTCTACAACATGAACCTTAGAGCTTCCTGAAATGTAGGAAGAGGGTGTTGATGGAGGATGACTGTATACTACTTCAAAGGGTGTAATATTTATCACAATATGATATGAATTATTATACCACCATTCGACAAAGGGAAGTTGTTAGAGTATATTACATTATTTGATATATGAAAAATCAAGAGTCTCTTAGACAAGTATCAAGATAAGAAGTTCAAAGGTCATTTTGTAAAGTTATATTATGGACACAAAGCTCCATAATTGTATTATACAAATTCTTTACATAATAGGATTCTATGGATTGTGTTCTCTCTTATTAAGTCTGTAAGTTTCATTATTATCATTATCTTGATTTTATTTTATTGTGGCTATAATATATTTGATCCTATGAAATTTATCCTATGATTTTTATATTAACATTAAGGCTTCAAAAGCCATCAGTGGTATCAAAGCTATTTTGAGTAGTTTCTTGCATAGGTTGAATTTATTTAGCTACATACAAAAATCAATTTTGTCCAACTTGATAAAATTGATTTAGAGTCTATCTACTTTAAATAGAGTTAGACCTAGATTCTATTGTAATATCAAAGTAAGTAGAAAGGCTAGAGTATTTCTATTGTTGAAGAAACAACTAGTGAAGACTAGGACTCAACAATAGAGTATTTCCATGATTACAGAATAACTAGTGAAGACTAGGACTCATCTATAGGGTCTTTCCATGGTTATAACCAATGAAGACAAGGACTCATCTATTGGAGGGTGAATCAAATTTTGAGATAAGTTGATAGTTACAAGGAAATAGCCAACCCTTGACACAAAGGAGATTCAGGTCATTAAATATTGACCTTGACAAAAAGGCTTGATAGAGGAAGACATATTTGAAGAATAAAATATTAGCAACAAGCTTAAGGTTCATTGAATAAATAATAAAAGCTTGATAAAGTAAGCTAGAGATATTTAAAGGTAATCATACCTACAAGGCTTACATATTCAAAGTAGCACACAAGGTCAAGGCTTACGCATACAAATATATATATAAATAATAAAGCTTACAAAGGAGATTTTAAAAGATTCAAAGATCGTTCAATCCATTAGCACATAAGTTGTGAAGAGGATGACTTTCACAATAACCAGGATATAGTGGATGACAATTCTAATATTGTTCTCACAATGGTTTAACACAAAAAGTATAATATAAGATAGTAGAATAGCATAGGACATCACCAAAGTAGAGCTAAGCCAAGTATATCATAAGCCAAGCACATCGTTGTGCACAAATACAAGCAATAATGTAGAAGGCTGAAGCAGAGCTATGTCTAGCATAACATCAAGTTGAGCCAAGTTGTATATTATAGAGAAAAAAATGTAACAAGCTGAAGCAAAATTAGAAGAATAGTGTTCATTGTAGATGACCAACACTTAGGTAAAATATCAATCGTTCAAGTAGCAATTAGTTGAATACTAAGCGTTAAGCATTGCGAAAGGAAAAAGGTAATGTTGGAAGGAACATCTACCGCTAGGAGTAACATGTCTTGTAACTGCCATGAAAGTAACATATTGTAACTACCATGAAAGTAACATATTGTATAACATCTACACGAATTTGGTAAATAATTCCCTGACATTTTATTGAAACCAAACATTGGATAAGGTAGCGCTCAGTCAGAACTCAAACATCGGAGATGAGTCTATATAGATCCATGTAGCACTAACACACGCTGGTTAAATAATTTTTTATGGTTTCATTCTACAACATTCAAGGCATTATAGCAAAGCAAGGAGAATAGACATGAGCATAGTCAAGAGGTAAATTTAAAATTAGTTTTTTCATAATTTAATTTTTGGAGCGATAAGTCGTTTCTTAGGTAACTTCAAACTTAGGAAAATTAAATTTACAGAATTCAAATTCTTAGTTTCTAAAAATTAGGGAGACATAATTTTTACTACTCTAGAAGTTATTATGGATTATTGGTACATAGATTTTGGAGCCAGTAGGTATATAACTGGAAACAAATAATGGTTTAATATTTTTTGTGAGAAATATGAGAAATTGGTTTTTATAGCATATGGTATGATTTATGAATTCAAATGGGTAGTAAATGTTCTAATAAATCTAACAAATGGAAAAAAAGTAATTCATAATGTGTTATATGTCCCAGGATTAACTACTAGTCTTCTTTTAGTTTCTCAGCTTATGGATCAAAACTTAGTACAACATATTCACCACAACAAAATCGTATTACAGAAAGAAGAAATAGATCTGTCATGGAAATGGTTAGGTGTATGATAAAAGAAGCTCATCTTGATCATCAATATTGGACAAAGATGATTATAACAATTGTATAGTTCTAGAATAGATTACCTACAATAATACTCAAGAATGTTACACCAGAAGAAATATGGTCAGGACGAAAACCAACTGTAGAGCAATTAAGAATTTTTGGATGTAAGGCTTATATGCATATTCCAAAATAAAAAAGGAAAAAATTAGATGAAAAGACTATGTGTGGTATATTTCTTGGTTATGATGATGAATTTGCAGGATATAGAATAATTGATCCAATAACAAATAAAATCTATATAAGCAAAGATGTAGTATTTGATTAAAAAATCAAAGATGGTATTACAAAACATAAAGTTGATTCAAAAGTTCTAAATTTTTTAGAAGAAAATTCATCAAATGAAGACACAAAATCACAATTTCAAGGTGAAAAAAATGAAAATTTAGAAATTTCTACAAATTTACAGAGAAAAGAACCTATGTGGCTCAAAAATACACTTAGAGATTCAAATTTTGAGCAAATACCAGATCTTACTACTACAAGACCTCAGACTCATGGTCTAACTATAATAAACAAAGGATTGTTAAGCACTATGGAAGAACCTACAACAAAACTTCAAACTTTAAATCATCCAAAATGAAAGGTTGCTATGGAATTATAATATACATCATTGATGAAAAATAAAACATGGAATCTAGTTGAGATACCTCTAGAAAAGAAAATAGTTGGTTGAAAATGAGTTTATAAAGTCAATATAAAGCAAATGGCTCATGTGACAAGTACAAGGCTCGACTAATAGCAAAAGGATATACTCAAATAGAAGGAATTGACTATGAAGAAAATTTTACACCTATAACAAGAATGACTACTATCACGACAATTTGTGCTTTGGCAGCACATCATGGATGGAAACTGCATCAAATGGATGTAAAAAGTGCATTTCTTAATGGTGATCTTGAAGAAGTTTATATGTCACAACTAGAAGGATTTGTAATTAAGGGACAAGAACACAAATTTTTTAAGTTAAATAAGTCCTTATATGGTCTAAAGCAAGATCCAAGAGCATGGTATATAAAAATAAAAAATCATTTATTACAGCACAACTTTAAGAGAAATTTGTTAGATCTAAATCTCTATACAAAAAAGAGTTAGAAATGATATAATAATACTTATAGAATATGTTGATGATATAGTGATTATAGGAAGCTCAAAGGATTTAATAAATGAAATTTAAAAGTATCTTGAAAGGATTTTTAAATGACTTATTTGGGACTTATACACTATTATCTTGGTTTAGAAATTCATCAAATGAAGATAATATTATAATAACGCAGAAAAAGTATGCAAAAAAATTACTTGAGAAGTACAAAATTGTGAATGTATAATTTGCATTAGTTTAAAATAATTAAATTACAAAGCTTATATAGTAGCCCTTAGTCTTTTGGAGAAATAATAGGGCTTACAAACAATTTTAAACAAAACTCTATTCCTACTATGTCGACATCCTGCCGACTTGTTGCTTGTCGTCCACCCTAGATTCCTATCATCCAACCAAGGTGAAAGGTGGGGTAAGATGTAACATTTATTTTTTTTAACTGCAAACATTCTCCCTCTTAAATTTGAGAGGACTAACTATACAATCTCTCAGCTTTATATATTGATTTCTAGCCATGCCATTGGTGAAGGTATCTGCAATGTTGTCCAAAGTGCTGCAATGTTTAAACTCAATGATATGGTGCTCCACCATGTCTTGGATGAAGTGATACTTCATATCAAAATATTTTGATCTGCTATGGTGGATTGGATTATATGCCAACTGAATGGCACTCATGTTATCACAATACAGTCGAGTCGGACCACTTTGTCTTTCTCCAATATCTTCAAATATTTTTCTCAACCATAGGGCTTGAGTACTAGCATATGTTATGGCTATATGCTTAGCCTTAGTAGATGACAATGCTACAACAGTATGCTTATTGGAAATCCATGTAATTAGTCCTGACCCTAGACTAAAACAGTTCCCTGATGTAGATTTTCTATCATCTATATTGTTGCCCCAATCACTATCACTGAAGCCAACTAATTTAACAGAATTACATTTGTGGGAATGGATTCCAAAATCCAATGTACCCTTTACATATCTTAGGATTCTTTTAGTTGCTTGTACATGCAACTCGTATGGACTAGCCATAAACCTTAAAACTAGAGAAACAGCATATTGTATATCAGGTCTTGTGTTGGTGAGAAACATCAAACTCCCAACCATGCTCTTATAAGTGGTCATGTCAACATTTGGTGCTCCATTATCCTTGCTTAGTTGGATCCCATGTCCAATTGGATTTGCAACTGATTTGCACTGCTCCATGGAAAATTTCTTGATCATATCACGAGCATACTTGTGTTGACATATGAATATCCCTCTATTTGATTGATGAACTTCCATGCCTAGGAAGTATTGCATTAAACCAAGATCTTTCATCTCAAATTGTTTCATCATGGAGTGTTTGAACTCCATATTCATCTTATTATTACTACCCATAAATATTAGATCATCCACATATAAACAAACTATGAGAATGTCTACACCATGCTTTAGGTAGTAAAGAGTAGGTTCACTTTTGCTTCTAGTGAAACCATACTCTTTGAAATAGCCATCAATGCGAGAGTACCATGCTCTTGGTGCTTGCTTGAGGCCATAAAATGCTTTTTTTAATTTATAAACAAGGTTCTCCTTACCTTGTTCTTGAAATCCTTGAGGTTGTTGAACATAAACCTCCTCATTCAAGTACCTATTGAGAAAGGCACTCTTCACATCCATGTGCTGAATGTTCCATCCTTTGTGGGCAGCCAAGGAAAGAATAGATCTGATTGTTTCCTATCGTGCAATAGGAGCAAAGGTTTCCTCATATTCAATGCAATATTTTTAAGTAAAACCTTTTGCTACAAGTCTTGCCTTGTGCCTTTCAATTCTTCCATCAGCATTGAATTTGGTCTTGTAGACCCATTTACATCCAACACTTTGTTTTTCTTTGGGAAGCTTTACTAGCTCCCAAGTATCATTATTTATTATAGAGGTTATTTCCTCTTTCATGGCTTCCTGCCATACATTATGAGTACAAGCCTTCTCATAGCTAGATGGTTCTAGTTGTGCACTAGTTAATAAAGCATAATTAACTACATCTCCCTTAGGATCTTGGGAGTCATCATCCCCATACATATGTAGATTTTCAAGTTTCTACAAAAATGAATTCATTTCACTAGCTTGGCTTCTAGTGTATCTTTTCTAGAAATTTTGATCCAACATTTGAAAATATGGATGATGTTGTAATGTTATTTTTCCTCTTGATGGAGAATCAATATCCATAGGTGAAGAACTTACTGATATCTATGGAGAAGGAATTGGAGTGGCTACTGATGTAATCAAAGTAGTACTCCTACTTGGGCTTGGAGGGGGTTGTGTGCCTTTGTTTTTCTTGGGAGACACCTGCTGTATTTGTGAAGAACTTACATCTTGGGATTCATCATCAACAAAAATTCTTTGATGACCCCATTCTCCCCCTTCATCAAAAATTACATCCCTAGAAAGTACAATTTTATGCATCTTTGGATTGTAGAGTCTATATGCTTTGGTAGACTCACAATATCCTATAAAAATACATGCTTAACTCTTGGGATCAAACTTCTTTATTTTTTTATTAGGAATGTGTGCATATTCTACAGAACCAAAAACTTTGAAATGTTTTACATTTGGCTTCTTTCCATACCACCCCGCATAAGGAGTGATTCCATCTAAACTAGAAGTAGGACTCCTATTTAGAATATATACACTGGTTCTGACAACATCAACCCAATACATATTAGTTAGATGCTTAGTTTGAAGCATCGTTCTTGCCATCTCAACTATGGTGTGGTTCTTTCTCTCTGCTACAACATTCTATTATGGGGTGTAGGCGATGGTGAATTACCTTTTGATCCCACTTGCTTTACAATATTTCAAAATTTCTTTTAAGGAGTACTCACCTCCTCGATATTTCCTAAGAAAATTTACATAAAACTCACTTTGTTTCTCTACATTGTTCTTGAAATCTATGAAGCAATCAAAAGCTTCATCTTTGTGTTTCAAGAAATAGATCCAACACATTCTAGAGAAATCATCTATGAAAGTGAGAAAATAAGAATTGTTTCCTAGAATCTGTGCCTGCATTGGACCATAGATGTTCTAATTCATTAATTTAAGTGGATACCTGGACCTCCATGCTTGTCCTTTTGGAATTTAGACCTGGAATGCTTTCCCAAAGCACATCCTTCGTAGACCTCCTTATGTTCATTGATTTTGGGAAGTCCTGTCACCATAGCTTGAGAAGTTAACCATTTTAAGCTGGTTGAATTAAGGTGACCATATCGCAAGTGCAAAATCACACTTGGATTTGCTATAGCTACATTTGCAAGTTTAGCTCCCCCTGGTTCTCCAAACTTGAGGGGAAATAATCTATTCTTGGTCATTTGTACCTATGTGATGACACAATTACAATTGTTTTTATCAATAATGATACATTTTCCTTCATCAAAAACAAGTTTGTAATTATTCTCCATCATTTGCCCAACTCTTAGTAGATTGTGTTGGAGCTTTGGAGTGTAGTAGATGTCATTCACTTTCTTTATGCCTTCTTTCGTTGGAACCTCCATGGCTCCAATGCCTTCAACTTGTAAGGCTTTATCATCCACTAACTTGATGCAGAATTTATAAGTGGAATCTAATGTAGCAAAGAGTTCTTCTTTACCACTAATATGGTTGGATCAACCAGTATCCAAAATCCATGTATCATTTAGATTTTTTTCTAATTGTCCATATGAAAAAAAAATATTAGAGGTTTCATCTTCTTTACCATAATTTCCATATTGACTGCTGCTACCTTGAGAAGATTTTGACCAATAGTCACGAGATAAATGACATGGTTTGCCATATTTAAAATAAGCCTTTTTGGACTTGTCACATCCTTGCCCTTGATTTCCACTTCGACCTGTATTTCCACCTCTGTTTTGGTTTTTGCCTCTGTTTTGGTTTTCACCTCTATTTTGGTTTCTACCTCTATTCTGATTTCATCCTCTATTGGGATTGCATCCTTTGAAGTTACCTCTACCTCTACCTCTTCTTTGACCTCTACCTTGACCTCTTCCATGTCCTCTTCCAGCACTTTCATTGGATGTGAAGGATTTATCATCGCCTCCATAACTAGTTGAAGGAGATTCCTATAATCTCTCTTCATGAGACATTAACGAACCAATTAATGCATCAAAAGTTAAATTGGAAAGGTCTTTTGACTATTATATGATTATGGCTATGTGATTCCAACCTTGAAAAATTGTCTGCATTACTTTCTTTACAATTATTTCAGGTTTAATTTCCTCGCCAAGAGTAACCATTTTATCGACAACTGCTTTTACTCTGACGCAGTAGTCACCAACTTTTTTGTCTTCTTTCATTTTGAGATTTTCAAAATCTTGTTTTAGGGTTTGAAGCCTCACTTGCTTCACCTGATCACTTCCCTAGAATTTATCTTTCAAATATTTCCATGCATCTTGTGCAATTGTACAAGTGGTTATTCTAGGAAATATACTCTTCTCCAATGTTGCTTGGAGATGATAAAGAGCAGAAGAGTTGATCTTTTGTACTTCTTTCTTTGTTTTCTTATCTGTGGCACTTAATGTTGTCCAGTATGTGGGTTCAGTGTAACCCTCTTCAATTATGTCCTATAATCCCTTGCCTATGATTAAGGTCCTCATTTTGATGGACCAATACTCATAATCATACCCATTGAATTCTGGAATAGGTAGATTGTTATGTGAGGCCATAGCTGCTATAAACTAAAAAACACTCCTTTTATTTCTCTATTACAATTAAGAACTCTGCTTTTCAAAGAAAGAAGAAGAAATTACAAATTGAGATCAAATATGTCTTGATTCATCCTTTCATTGATAGCTTGTTCTTCTTGTTGGGGCGCTTCTATCACTTGATTCACGAATTTGTCTGCTAGTTGTTCTTCATCATCACTGATCAAGATTATCTCTGGTGATTTTGGTTCTAGAATTTCAATGGAGTCATTATTGCTGAATTATGGATTTATTGGTGCTTGTGATGTAGATTTTGACTGCTCAAATCTGCTATCGAAAGAGATATCTTCAAATTTTGCCTCGCATCCTGAGTCTGGATGTCTCTAATGGGCTATTACTACGTTCTACAATTGACTAAACACAGTATGTAATCCATAAGTTCACACTTTTTCATCAAACCCTTCGGTGTTTTCTCTTACCAAAAGTGCACAGAGGGCATGATAACAACCTCTGGATCGTATCATGAATTTTTGCCTTTCAATGTGCCTTTACAAATTTTAAGTCTTTTATGCTTTTGCCTCTCTCAAATTTTTACAAAGAAATTTTGAAGCCTCTCAAGCTTTTTACAAAATATTTCCTCTTAAGGAAATTTTTATATCCTTCAATAAAAGTTGCAAAAAAAATATTTTATAAAACTTTACTAAGTTATTAATTAATAATTAAGTAAACATTTTAATTAAAACATTTAAAAAATATATTTTAATAAAAATATTTTATAAAACATTTAAAATATTAAAATATATTTTAATTAAATTATTTAATAAAGTAAATAAAAATTTGCAAATTTTAATAAAAAAAACTTTAGGAGGAGGACTTAAAAAAAAGATCCGCCAGGACTCAAACCCGCGACCTAACCAATAGCACAAAGTCTCCTTACCACCTCGACAACCTTGGTCGATGAAACAACAAGCACATCCACTATACCTTATAGCTTCCTCCTTAGCATTTATATATATATAAAGTTAAAAATTGTTTTGTCTGTCGTCGCTGGGTTTCGAACCCATGACCAGGTGGGGGGTGAGCACCTTAAGGCTAGCTCCTCAAGCTAGTCGAGCAAGGCACTCAACAAGAAGGTGTTGGAAGCACCTTCTATATGAAGGCAATCTGCACCTTTTTTAAAAAAAATTGAGACTTTAGTCCCACATGCTCCCTGTGAGGAGCGTTTGAGGTGTTTAAAACCCTTAGGGCACGTTAAGTTGTTAGATTACCTTTGGGTAATAAATCGCCCACCTTTTGGTCTCTTTGACCCAATCCTCTCATGCCATGTTGGCCTCCTACACGCGTTGCACCACGTCAGCCTCCTGCCTATGTTGGCCTTTTGTCCACCTCTCCTCGATCACCATGTCACCTACTATATTTGCCTCTCATGATATACCACGTAGCTTGGTCAACTCCTTGTCTACCAGTTGTCATGCTATCTCTGCCTCTCCTAATTTGCCACATAGCTTGGTCAGCTCCTTGTCCGCCAGTTATTGCCTGGTCCACCTCTGTTGGTCTGCCAGCTGTCTTCGGTCCGTCAGTTAGGTTCTCTGGTCTGTCGCCTAGCCTCCTCATTCACTAGTTGGCTCTCGAGCCAGTGCTCCCTCCTTGGCTTGGTATCAAATTTTGAGCCTGTGCCCTCTTGTTCAACCTCAGGATGCGGGCCCTCCTTAGCTTTCGTGGCTTCTATGGGCCTTAGTTAGCCTCACCTCCCTGCCTTGCTCTAATACCAAATGTGAATATATAATTCTCATTAGTTTGAAATAATTAAATCACAAAGCTTATATAGTAGCCCTTAGTCTTTTGGAGAAATAATAGGGCTTACAAAAAAATTTAAATAAAACTCTATTCCTACTATGCCGACATCCTGCCGACTTGTTGCTTGTCGTCCACCCTAGTCACCTGCCGTCCAACCAAGGTGAAAGGTGGGGTAAGATGTAACATTTATTTTTTTAACTGCCAAAAAAAATGAACAATTTTAAGCCTAAGGATACACCTATGGAAGAAGGACTACAATTGTCTAGATATTATGAAACATCTTTTATTTCAACAATAACATATCTTCAATTAATTGGAAGTCTCTTATATTTAACAAATACACGACCATATATAGTTTTTTTGTAAATTATCTTTGAATATTTATGCAAGAGCCTAGAGAAAGTCATCGGAAAGCTACAAAAAAAATATTACAATATATCAATAGGACTACAAAAAATGGACTTACATGTAAAAGGATGATAAGATTTTTTGTCTACAAGGATATTTAGATTTTGATTATGCTAGATCTATCAATGATAGAAAATCAACATCAAGATATATTTTTTTATCTTGGTTCAGGACTAATATCATGGTACAGTAAAAATAGCATGTAGTAGCACTTTCATCTATAGAACAAGAGTATCATGTAGCAAAAGATGCATTTTGTGAAGCATTGTGGTTACAATACATACTATCAAACATGGGGATCAAAAGAACTCCAACAATAATAAATTGTGATAATCAAGGAGTATTAAATTTGATCAAAAATCCAATCATACATGAACAAACCAAACATATTGAAGCTCAATGTCATTTGATCAAAGATTATTTTTAGAGTCATCATATTCGGTTGAAAAATATTCCTATGAAAGAGAAGATTGCACACATCTTCACAAAGGCTCTAGTTCAAAACAAGTTTCAAATACTCAGATATCATCTATACAAATCAAGAGAAACTTACATCAAATAATGTAATATAGGGGGTTGTTAGAGTATATTACATTATTTGACATATGAAAAATCAAGAGTCTCTTAGACAAGTTTCAATATAAGAAGTTCAAAGATCATTTGATAAATTCATATTATGGATACAAAGCTCAATAATTGTATTGTACAAATTTTTCACATAATGGAATTCTATAGACTATGTTCTCTCTTGTTAAGTTTGTAAGTTTCATTATTATAATTATCTTGATCTTATAGTATTGTGGCTATATTATATTTGATATTATGGAATGCATCCTATGAGTTTTATATTAACTTTAAGGCTTCAAAATCCACCACAAGTCACTTTGCCCACTATGTAGGATGTTCGTATGCAAAGCAACAAAGGTAGATTTCCAAGCATTTGTTAACAATTTCTATTTGGTTATTCATTTTTGAATGATAGGATGAACTCATTTTGAGTTGAGTTCCCTAAAACTTAAATAATTCCTGCTAAAAATGACCAGTAAATGTAAGGTCTTTGTCTGACAGAATAAATGTGGGTATGCATGAAGGTGAAATATGGAGTATAAAAATATTTGGGCTACTACTAAGGTTGTGTATGGATGGGATAGGGAACAAAAATGAGCATACTTTTTTAGACAATTCACTACCACTAGAATAACTAATTTTTCTCCCAACTTGGGTAACCCTTCAATAAAATCCATGGAAATATCTACTCATGCTTGTTCTAGAATTGGTAAGGGCTGAAGGGTTCTATGGGAACACACATTTTCTCCTTTCATTCTTTGGTGCATATCACATTTAGCCACAAAATTTTGAATATCCTTCTTCATTTCCTTCTAGAACAAAGTATGCTTGATCCTTTCATAAGTTTTTAGAAACCCAAAATATCTCATTGTTGGTGAGGCATGCATTTCTTTCAAGATAAATTCTCGCACTTGGGAGGTTTGGGGAATAACAAGTTGGTCATGATATCTCAAATCATGTCCATCCGAAGGGTATCTAGGGCATGAGCTAGGTTTTGTTTGAATTTTTGTTATAAAATTTCATAATCCTAAATCCTTGGCCATTTCTTCTCTAAGAGAATTAATCCATTGAGGGATTGGTGAAGAGATAGCATTTAACATACTCTAATATTCAAACTATCACCCAGGTGATGAGGCTTGCAAATGCCTCATCCATGGACTAGTTTTGATAACTTATAAACACTTTTGAACACCTTATGTTATTTTTTTATGCTAATTATAGTGATAGAATGCATTATGTATTGATTTTTACATGTAAATGTTAAAGTGCATATATCCTGTTTTGACTATTTTTTTATGTTTTATAGTCTGTTTTAGCTATATGTTTTGCTATATTTTGCATTAAATTAATGTTGTAATATTAAGGTGTTGCTATCTCTTTGGTTTTGTGCTTCTTTCATAAGCTTTCCCCACCGCTTAACCATTTTAAATAACCAAAAGGCACCAAAACTTTGTCAACAGTTTGACTATGCAGAAAACAAGAATTTTTCCATACAAATTCTAGCCAGTTGTACATATACAGCATGGTTTGGAATTTGTCCACTCCATCTCATGAAAAATATGGAATCAGTCTTATGGGCACTTATGGAGACTATTTCTGCTGTCACAATTGTTCTCATGTGCTTCTGGAGCATGAATTAATATAAACTTTGTTCTATTGCCTGATATTCTGGAGCAGCTTCGGAATGAGCGCAGAAGCAATAGTTTTGGTCAAAAGAGCCTTTAAAATCAACAAAAAAAATGGTAAACGGTGGTTGCAGCTATTTAAGGGATATCCCTATCCTTTCCAAAACTTTTCCTTCAACGGATGCATTCCAGTGGATGAAATAGATAAAGGATAATGGATCATATCCCTACATTCTGGAAATAGTTTTGCCACAGTTGTAACAGTCCTATATTGTAGCACAAAACCTTATCAATAATGTACCCTACTTGTATAAATAAAATGCTCCCATTTGGTTGAGCATAGGATGGATATAGATAGATAGAAAGGATATATAATTGCATAATTTCATAAGCTTTCCTTGTAATCACGCTAAAACAGTATTTTGTAGGCTTTTTCCTGCAATACTGTAATGCTGCTGCAGAATCAATAAAAGGTGCACTATTTTTATTTCATTGGAAATCTGAATGAGTGTGTGTGAGATATAGGTAGTTTAAAATAGTCTTTCCACCTTCTTCTGGGTCAGGGAGCAAGGGCCCACTTCCAAGGCTAGGAGAAGGAGCAACTTTCCCAAGTTTCCTGCTCATTTCTTGCTGCAGCAAATTAGTAGGAATCTATCAAGTTTGTATTTCATAATTTTAGTTGTATTCTTTTATATTGCATGTGATAAATTGTAATTATCATAGGAATGTGTGCATATCATCTGATCACTTAGCATAAATTCTTGCATCTTACAATTTTTTTTGTTAATCTTCTGTTTCAGCAAGTTGTTTTCATATTCTGTAATTTTCAGTTTGCATCAGAGAATATTTTCATGTTTCAATTCTGAAATTATTCCTTAAATTCTATTATTGTAATTAGATTTTACTTTATGTAAGGTGTGATTTAAATTCTACAAGTTTTATTTTTTGCTATTTTCATTTTTGCAACATTTCAGTTTTATCATTTTCAATTCTGAAGCAATAGATAGTTTTCCTTTTTCTGCAACTGTTTCAATTCCTGCAAATTCATTTATGCAAGGGTAAATAGGAATCAATTTCAGCTTTTAGGAGTTAAAAAGGAGATACAAACTCCCCCAAGTACTAACTGTTTCACCATAAAGCCATCTCCTGAATGAATTGATCCTTAAATTGCTTGTCTTTTCTATCGTATATAGCCTTGGACACCGCCTTGGATTGACAAACATAATGATTAAATTATGAAGAGTTGACAACACTTATCACTAGGTGTTGTAGGTGAGTTGGAGAGGAGAGGGCAATCCTCCAAGGGAGGTCCCAGGTTTGAATCTCCACCCTACCAAAAATTTGAATTGGGTACCCAAAATCCAATTGATAATGTTGGTGCGGGCAGGGCAGGTGCAACTCCCGGGTGACTTTGATGGTGTAGAACCCCCTGGTCATGGTATCTTAGACCAAGGCGGCCCCACAAGAGGTTTTTTTCTTAAAAAAAAATCTTCAAATTGTTAGGATAGTGCATCAACCATGATATTTTCCTTTCCTTTTTTATATGTGATTTTATAATCATAGCCCATCAATTTAGAAACCCACTTTTATTGTTTAGGTGTGGCTACCCATTGTTCCAATAAGTACTTGAGAATTTGGTGGTTGGTCTTGATTGAAAAATTATGCATAATGAGATATGGCCTCTAATTATTAACAACATGTAAAATGGCTAGCATCTCCTTTGCATAAGTAGATTTGTCCAAATTTTGTCCTTAAAGTGCTTTACTAGTGAAGGCCAATAGTCTTCCTTCTTGCATCAACATGGCCTCAATTCCATTGCCTGAAGCATCACTTTCATTTACAAAGGGTTTAGAAAAATTAGGGATTGCTAACACCAGTGTGGTTTTCATGGCTTGGTTTACTTCATTGAAAGCCTTCTGCACTGGTTCTAACAAAATAAAAATATATATATATTTCAACATGGTTGTTAAAGGAGCTACCATCTTTCCATAGTTTTGTACAAATTTACAGTAATACCCCATGAGTCCCAAAATATTTTAATTCCCTTGAGGTTGTGAGGCTTTGGCCATTCTTGAATTACCTGAATCTTTGTAGGATCAAATTTAACTCCATCTTTGGAGATAATGTGGCCCAAATATTCCACTTCTTGCAACCCAAAAGAACACTAGATCTCTTCGAATAAAGTTGATTCTTAGATATTAGTTGTAGAGACTAATCCAAATGTATGAGTTTCTCCTCCCAAGAGTGACTATACATCATAATATCATCAAAGAAAACTAGAATAAATTTGTGAAGGAAATGGTGGAGGGCCTTATTCATGAGGCTTTGAAATGTTGATGGTGCATTAGTTAGGCCAAAGAGCATTACCAAAAATTCATAATGACCCTTATGAGTTCAAAATGTTGTTTTGAAAATATCTATCTCCTTGAGCCTTATTTGATGATAGCCTAAGCAAATATCCAACTTGGAGAAAAAATTGTGTCATGTAGCTCATCCAACAATTCATCGATCACTAGGATAGGAAATTTATCCTTAATGGTGATTTTATTAAGCTCACAAAAATTGATACACAACCACGATGACCCATATTTTTTCTAATAAATAGCATTGGAGAAGAATAGGGATTGTTACTCAGTTGGATTGCCCTTGTTTTTAGCAACTCTTGTACCAACTTCTCAATTTTTGACTTAAGTGCATAGGGGTACAAGTAAGATCTGATGTTAGGTAGGCAACTACTTGGTACTAATGTTATTGCATGATCATGGAAATGATGTGGAGGTAATTTTTTTGGTTCTACAAAAACTCATCATGCTTAGTCAAAATGAGTTGTGAATCATCTTTGGGATTATCTCCTTCAAATGTTTGTAGTTGAATTACAAATAATAAAGCTAATACCCCACGTGAGGATTTTTTTAACTTGTCCATATGGCTTGAACTAATAACCTGAGGAGATCATGTTGGTGAACCACAAAGAGTATAGGATTTCCCATTCTATGAGAATTGCATCCATAATTCAATAAAGTTCTATGTTATTGTTCCCAAGTTACCTAGCAACTATGCTTCTAGCACAACATCACATCCTCTCAATTGAAGAGCAAACATATTAGTTTTGATTTCATTGTCCTTTATCTTCAACTTAACATTATGAAATTTACCCTTACAATGCAATGTTCCTCCATTTGCCACCATTACTTAAAAGGAACTACAAGCATGTATGTAATAATTCACTTGCTTGGTTACTCAAGGATCAAGAAAATTATGTGTATTGTCTGAATTAACGAGAATTGTAATACATTTTCCTTTGAAAAATCCTACTACCTTCATCATTTGAGGGGTCAAAATTCTTGCAAGTGCATGGATAGAGATCTTTTGCTATCGTTCCTCTTGTATTTTACCTTCATCCTAAGGTTGTTCCTCTTGTGGTTCTACTTATTTATTAGGTATTTCATTCCTTGTTGATTTATCCACATCCAAAAAATAGCTTCTTTTGAATTCATTCATTCTCTGATGAATATTTCTCATCATAATTATACATAATCCTTGTGCTCAACGGGCATCCATTTCCTCTATATTCAATCACTTTATTGGGAAAGACTTGTTACTAGTATTCGATGTGAACTTAGAGGGAAATGTGGGTTTGGCCTATGGGAATTTAGATGATCTCCTTTGGGCCAAAAAAAATTCTCTGCTAATCTCACCAATCCTATGGCTTACATCATAGACTGCGGTTTGAATATTTAAACCTCAATCTTGATGTCATCTTTCAATCCACTGATAAAACAACTCTTAAAAAATCCTTCATTCAACCCTTTTGTCTTATTAGCCAATTTATCAAATTGAGTTCAATATTCTTGAATAGTAGAGGTTTTTTTCAATTTGTTTGACTCCTATAAAGTCCTCATACTCAGTAGGTCCAAAATGAGTTAGTAATTAGGACTCAAAGTCTTCCTAAGAATGGTCAAGAGTCATGTTCTATAATCATTGATACCATTGTAGGGCCTCAGATTCAAAGTTAAAATATGTCATGGTGACCCACAAATATTAGGGTACATTATGAAGTTTGAAGAACTGGTCTACTTAACATAACCAAGCACCGATGTCCTTTTCATTAAACTTAGAAAAGTCTAATTTAGACATCTTACATGGAGTATCTATGTCAAAAAGAAAATGATGGACTTATTTCTCTTTATTGATTAAACTACCACCCAATCCTTCAGTGTTAAGATGCTCAAAAACCTTTGGGGATTCCCTTATTCACTCTTCAACCCCTAGGAATTTTTCTTTAATTCCATATTTGCTTTTAATTTGGTCAATTTTGATAACTTGCATGTGATCTTTCATCTTTCAAACTTCCTCTTCAATGTGGGATATTTGGATTTTTAGGGTGCTAAGTGAGTGGTTTAATTGCTCCATATATTATCTTTTTTCTAACTCTTTTATTGATCCTCCCGTTCCTCCAACCATATATATTTGATTAGGACCACTCTCACTAACTTACTAAAAATAGAAGTGTTGTTTTAGGAGTTATTGTTTTTAATAATGAGCCAAAAAAAATGTTTGGGTGTTATATATCAAAATGATGAACTCAAAAATATGAATGTAATGGGCTAGGTCTCATGACGATATTTTTTGGCACCTTAGAAAAAGTGCATGGATGCTATATACTAAATTGATCAGCTTGACGAGACAATCATAATGAGCTATATCCCACAACAATATTTTTTGGCACCCTTGACTTTTTTTCTAGGGAAGTGTTGTCTTCAAGTCTTTGTTTTTCTCCTGGAGTCTTAGTTCATTCAAAAATTTAACTTTTGTTCAACACCCCTTAAGCAATCTCTACAATGTTTATTACTAATAATTGATTTATTTGACTCTATAAATTGATAATTATTATGTTTAAATCTATCTTAACTGTTATTGACTTTGTAACTGATAATTGCATGGCCAACTCTATATGAACTATTTTGACTGATACCTGACTATTATTGATAGACCCTATCGGGACTATTACTGATTTTATAACTAATAACTACACTACCAAACTTTTTCTAGACTGTTACTGACTAATACTTGGCTGTTACTAATAGACCCTATCATGACTATTATTCTCACCACCAGTTTTTTTATCATCTATTTTTGTTTAGTCAATTTTATGATAGTGTAGTCTCCTCAATATGCTCAATTTTTGTGATGGGATTTTTAACATTTAGGATAAGTATAAATAAGATACTTTAAGCTAGGGTATATGTACTATCCATAGCCCTCTTTTATATCATAATGATGAATGATAGTGACCGAACCAATATTTCAAGCCACTACTTAAGGATGATTCCATGCATACCCTTAACCACACTACTTGCATCTATGACAATACATGAGGGTGATATTCCTGAATATTGTGTTTGGTGCACTATGAAAATACACAATAAAAAATCTTCCTTAGGGCTAAAGGTTTCTCCTAATCCTAGGGGGTCTCCTAATATACCTGAAGATACATGGGAGCTCAATTTCATATACGGGTGTTGTTTGAGGCTTGGGTATTGGAGCCTGATCGCCCCTAACTTCACTAGATGCGTTATGAAAAATCTAGCTTAGCCAATAATGACAACTCCTCCATGATATTTTAAAACCCTTAACACATGGTTTCTAACCTAATAAACTAAAATAGAAAGAAAAAAAAGGTTAAATTTTTTTAAAGTAAAACAAGCAGAAAAATGAAAACACGAAAAATTTATACCTAATAATTGAAGTGGTAAGGCAAGAACTATTGTAGTCACAATGGAACACAACCCTAGAAAGTGCTCAGATACAACTTTTTAGGAACCTTCTAATTAAAATAAGCACATCCACATAAATATTACAATAAAAACAATAATTCATAAAAGAACAAAATATTGTAATACAAAATGTAAGTGTAAATATATATATATATATATATATATAATCATGGGCCTCTTCAAGGGGGCAACCTCATTTAATACTTTGATTCAATAGGTAAAAGATACATTCATTTAGGCCTCCTTTGTCTTTTAAAGATACATTTTATGCAACCCTAACCTAATGCTCAAGAGTTGGTTGACATGTAAAGTGCCACCCGAGCTAGAATCTTCTACCAACAAACAATTATGTTGAGCAAGGTGCAGAAACAGTATTGTCATTGTTGTCAACACAGACAGATAGATCGGTTGATGCAGTGGACAGGAGTTCAGAGGTCAGTCAAAGCATGTACAATGAATTTCCAAGAAGACAGAAGAGGCCAACATTCAAAAGATCAAAGAAAAAGACAAGTAAGAAAACTGTCGCGATATCGCGACATGTTTGGCCGAAAAGAAAAACTGTCGCGATATCGCGACATGTTTGGTCGGCAAGAAAAACTGTCGTGATATCACATGTTAGAAGAGAGAGAAGAAGAAAGAAAAACTGTCATGATTTCGCGACATGTTAGAAGAGAGAGAAGAAGATTGAAAAACTGTCACGATTTCGTGACATGTTAGAAGAGAGAAGAAGAAAGAAAAACTGTCGCGATTTCGTGACATGTTGGAAGAGAAAGAGGAGAGAGAAAAAGATGTCACGATTTCATGACATGTTATGGAAGAGAAAAAGGAGAGAGAAAAAGATGTCACGATTTCGTGACATGTTTCATTTTCGCGGTCCAAAGCGAAGAAAAGAGGAGAGAGAAAAAGGTGTCGCGATTTCGCGACATGTTTCATTTTTGCGGTCCAAAGCGAAGAAAAGAGGAGAGAGAAAAAGGTGTCGCGATTTCGTGACATGTTTCATTTTTGCGGTCCAAAGCGAAGAAAAGAGGAGAGAGAAAAAGGTGTCGCGATTTCGTGACATGTTTCATTTTCGCGGTCCAAAGCGAAGAAAAGAGGAGAGAGAAAAAGGTGTCGCGATTTCGCGACATGTTTCATTTTCGTGATCGAAAGCGAAGAGAAAGAGGAGAGAGAAAAAGGTGTCGCGATTTCGTGACATGTTTCATTTTCGCGGTCCGAAGCGAAGAGGAAGGCAGAGAAAGAAAAAGTGTCACGATTTCATGATAGGTTCGAGAGAAAGAGCTCGCAAAGAAAAGTGTCACGATTTCGTGACAATTTGCAAGAAGGATTGTACGAATGGAAAAGTGTCACGATTTCACGACATGTTCGAGAGAAAGAGCTCGCAGAGAAAAAGTGTCGCGATATCGTGACATGTCGGGTTTTCATGACCCGATGAGAAGAAAAGCGCCAAGGAGAAAAAGTGTCACGATATCGCGACAAAAGGAAAGAAGGAGAGTACGAAAGCGAAAGTGTCACGATTTCATGACATGTTCTATTTTCACGAGGTCAAGGCAAGAAAAGGCACAAGGCAATGAATGTGTCACGATTTCATGACATGTGTTTTTGCGGGAAAGACAGAGAAGAGCACAAGGCAGCGAAAGTGTCGCGATTTCGTGACATGTCATGTTTTCGCAGGTGCAAGCCGAGAAAAGGACAAAGAGGCAAAAAGTGTCACGATTTCATGACATGTCATGTTTTCACGGGTGCAAGCTGAGAAGAGGACAAGAAGGGAAAAGTGTCACGATATCGCGACATGTCATGTTTTCACGGGTGCAAGCTGAGAAGAAGACAAGGAGGCGAAAGTGTCACGATTTCATGACATGCTACGTTTTTATGGGTATAAGCCAAGAAAAGAAGTACGACGATGAAAGTGTCGCGATATCGTGACATGTTATGTTTTCATGGGGCCAAAGTTAAGAAAAGAGAAGGAAAAGTGTAGCGATATCGCTACATGTTGTATTCTTCGGGGGGAAAGCGTACGGAGGAAAAAGTGTAGCGATATCGCTACATGTTGCATTCTCGCGGGCCAAAGCTAAGAGAAAGCGTTCGGAGGCGAAAGTGTCACGATATCGCGACATGTGTTTTCGCGGCAACAGCTATAGAAGAGTTACAGAGGTAGTTGAAGCCGACAAAGACCGATGTTAGCCGACGAAGATTAGGGTTTGTAGCCGATGAAGATTAGGGTTTGCAGTCGACTAAGATTAGGGTTACAACCGACTAAGATTAGGTTTTTGATCTTGAAAATATTGTTATAAAAGGAAGGTTGTTTGAAGAGTTTGATGTTGAGGAGTGCGACGCTCGGAGACAGTGCGTAGAGTGCGAAGTTCGGTCGAAGATATCGTCGAATAAGTGTCGAAGCGGGAAATGTGGCCGTAAGAGCGTAGAAAGCGTAGAAGCGGCGAGATGATGGCGAAGTGCACAAAGTGAGCAAAGAAGTCGAATCGTGCTAAGTGTGAAATTCGCAAAGGAAGTAGAGTGCACAAAAGGGAGAAGACGATCGTGAAGCTCGACAGTGAAGCAGCAGATTGTGCGAAGTGATTGCGTAGAGAGAGCAGAGTGCACAGAGGATGCAAAGGTGAAACAGACCAGTTAGGGTCTTGTAAAAGCAAAGGTATTTTATCATCAAACTTATAGATTCAAAATTGAAGTCCAGGTTGCGATCGGCATCGGGGGTTGGTGCTCCTTCCAGGTAGGTGCTTTGGTAAATCAGGGGTTGTTGCTCCTTTCTGTTGGTGCAGATAAATAAGGGGTTGGTGCTCCTTCCAGTGGGTGCTGGTAAACTGATTGTAAAGTTGTTGCTTTGCAAAGGCTGGATTTGGATGGTAGTCCAAGCAGTCATTCTTGAGGAGTAGCCAAATTGGTGAACCTCATTAAAATCTTGTGTTGTGTGATGTTCTCTTGTTGTACTTGTTGTATCTGTTTATAAGTTTTTAATTGCTGCTATTTTAAGAGCTATAAATTCATGATTAAAGTACCACACTGATTCACCCCCCTCTCAGTGCCATTGTAAGACTAACAATTGGTATCAGAGCCAAGTTCCCTTCAAAGGCTAAATCAGCTAGGGTTGATCTTGGATTAGTACGCAATGGGTAAGAAGAATAGATCTTCCTCCAAAAGGGCATCTCAATCAGTTTCAGTTCCTGTAGAAGAGAAAATTGAACCAGAAGAGGTTGAAGGTTTTTTATCAAACAAAGCACCTGTGTTTGATGGAACAAATTACACGACCTGGAGAATCAGGATGCAGGCATATCTTTGTGCTTTGGGATACTACGTCTGGGATTCAGTAATCAATGAATGCACAATACCCATCACTCCTCCAACCGATGTTGCCGGTAAGAATCTGGTTGAAAATGACTCAAAAGCAAGGAATGCTATCAGGTGCGGATTAGTAGACAGTGAGCTGATAAAGGTCAAGAGTTGTAAAACGGCAAAAGAAATATGGGACAAACTGAGGAGTGCTCATGAAGGAGACGATGAGATCAAGGATGTCAAGCTACAAACACATCAAGCTCAGGTCGAAGCTGTAAAGTTGAATAACGATGAGAACATAGAGATATATATGTTGAAAGTTAATGAAGTCCTAGAGGATGATTCTAAAAGAGAAACAAAAAAAGAACAGAAATGTGATGAAGAAGAAATTGATGCTGAAATAAATTTGAAAGAGGAACTAACTGCAGCTCTGGATGAATTGAAGATAGAAAGAAAAAGGAATAAGGAAATCTCAAGAAAGCTTGATGATGCAAATGAAATAATAACCAGGTTGAAAGTACAGGTAGAAGAATTCAAAAGGATTGAAGAAACTCTCAGGTCACAGATCAATGAGAAAGAGATTGGTTGCTGCAAACAAGAGGAAGAGACTGTGTTATTGAAGAAACAACTAGAAGAGGCCAATACAAATCTCAAATTCGAGAAGAGCACAGAGCTGCTAGATAAAATGATAAACCAACAAAGAAGCTCCACGGATAAGCATGGTCTTGGATATGAAGTTGAACGACCTTCATCTTCCAACTCTGCAGAGAAGAAGAAGTTCACTGCTGAAGGATCGAAGCAAGAAAAGTTTGAAGCTGAATCTTCAAAAGGAAGAAAATATCAAAGGAGATCTACAGCAAAGCAACCACAACAAAAGAGGTTCTATCACTCTCACTCTATTCATACTAATACTTTTAATGGCTATTGTTTCAGATGCAACCAGTATGGTCACAAGGCAACTTATTGTGGATTGAATAATAAATCAAAAAGTTATGCTGGTAGAAATACTTCTGCATTTTTGAGTGAACAATATGTACAATGTTTTAAATGTAATGGTCATGGGCACATAGCAAGGTTTTGTCCAAGCATGTTTGTATCTAATCCAAGGCAAAATAGTAGATTTCATCAGACGCAAAGAACGCAACACAGACTGGGAATAAATCAGGTGCATAAAAAGGAAAATAATCATTCATCAAGGATGCACAAGAGACAACCACACAAGAGAAATGTTCGAGTTCACGAAAAGGTTCAAAACAAGGATGCAGCTGAAAAATCCAAGCCCGAGTTCAAGAAAGTTTGGAGAAAGATAGAAGAAAGGAATTCATGTCTCCTTGGACTGAAGGAGACTACTCCCCTATTGCACTAAGCAACTCCAGGTAGCACATCCTCAGGGGGAGCAATCTTAAAGTTTTATTTTAATGCTCCTATGTATTTGTTTGGGTTTTTTAGGATGAAAGGCAAGTAGTTAGGGGGAGTTGTCTATAGTTGTCGAAGCGTGTTCTCAGTTCATGTAGTTGTTTGTGGAAGTGCCGTGAAGGGTGGTGATTAAATTGAAAGTTCTCATTATTGGTAGTATTGCTATATGTCATTGTTGTACTGATGATGGTTCTTACTGCCACCGTCCAAAGTTAAGGATTATAACAGTTCAGATAAGTTGGTTTGTGAAAGAATGTTGCTCTAGCCGTATATATGTGTTCTGATAAAAGCAGTGGGTATTTGAACTACACATTGATGGGAAGATTGTTAGATCTATTTTTGATGTTGTGGTGAAAAATATTGAAGTTTGATCATTGATTCATGTTTAGCTCATCAAGATGAGCAACTTTGCTTTGTGAATCATACCTATCCGAGGTCCAGAAGTATGAGTTTGAGTAAGGTGCATTATAGTTGGCCGTGAAGTGGTTAACAAAATATTGTTTTCTCGATTCGAACAGTTGACAATAAGGTGTGACCAGCGGTGACTACAGAAAACATAGACCAAGCTGAAAATGTAAAAAGGGATTTGGTTGGTGTTGTGATACTGTGTTTGATGCTTGCACAGAATTGACAATAAAATTGCAGTGTTGGTACAGTATTGGACAAAAGTTGGTACAAGTATGAGTCACTTGTCAATTTTGAAGAAGAGGTTTATATTGAGCAGCCAGATGGTTCCCAGCTTGGTGATGATCCCCACTTGGTTTGTAAGTTGAAGATATATGGCTTGAAACAGGCACCCCGAGCATAGTATGCATGGTAGCACGATTTTAGGCCAATCCCAAGGAGACTCATGTGACAGGAGTAAAAAGGATTGATTGTGGTTTCTTTTTCGAAAGTGATTGGTTTAATGCTTCAAGGTTTTCCTGGTTTTAGAATTGTTATTAAACCTTATCTTTATAAGCATTGTTGATGAAGCCCATTGGTTGTGCAAAGAACTTGAACTTGAGTTAGAGAAAAACATTTTGAGTTGGTTGATACATGCTTCGACTAGGGTTTGTGATAAAGAGAGGTTCATTGTAGGTGATTGGTTGAAAAGAATGAAATTAAGCAAATGAGATGAAGGATGTGGTTCTTCTACTTCCATAAAATAAACTCTCCTTGATTTGAGTTGAGATTGAGATTTGAGAATAGAAGATATTAAGTCTCTAACAATTCTCTTTATGCTTCTATAAAGTGGATTTGGTTTAAGACTGTCATTCATTGTTGAGTTCATTATGAGTACTACTTGAGCATGATTGATTGAGCCTTTGAAGAAGGCCTTTGGGAAATATTTGAGGACAATGCTTGGGACAGATTTGAGGACAGTGTTGGGACAGGTTTCTAGAGCAGATTTGGGCAAGTTCTTGGTGAGATTGCTAGAGAAGATTTGGGCAAGTTCTTGGTGAGCTTGTTAGACCAGATCCGGACAGGTTCTGTGTGAGCCTACTGAGCAGGTTCTTAGTGAGCCCATTAACAGAGCTTTGGAGGTGACGAGTAGAGAGAGACAGAGTCTTCTATAATATCAAGGGTACTATGGAGTATGGGTTATGATATCCGAAAGGTAAAGACTTCACCCTTATATCATATTCAGATGCAGATTGGGATGGATGTGTCAATGACAGAAAGAGTACCAATGGAGGTGCATTCTATCTTGGAGACAGATTGGTCGAGTGGTTAAACTTCCCAAGAATTGGCTAGCAATCGGGACCGCATTCTCAGGGGGAGCATTTATGCCTATGTTTATAGTTTTGCTCATATTCATGATTTTTGCTAACTATAACAATGTTTGTCTGAGAATGTTGTGCATAGACTCAGGGGGAGTCTGCAGGAGCCCTTTGGTATTATTGTCAAAGGGGGAGAAGAATTACAGGAAATTGCACATGTGTTGCCAACAATTCCAAAGGGGGAGATTGTTGAGCAAGGTGCAGAAACAGTATTGTCATTGTTGTCAACACAGACGAGATAGATCGATTGATGCGGTGGATAGGAGTTCGAGAGGTCAGTCAAAGTATGTACAGTGAATTTCCAAGAAGACAGAAGAGGCCCACATGCAAAAGTTCAAAGAAAAATACAAGTAAGAAAAGTGTCGCGATATCACGACATATTCGAAAAAGAAAACTATCACGATATCGCGACATGTTAAGGAGAAAGAAAAACTGTCGCGATTTCGCGACATGTTAGAAGAGAGAGAAGAAGAAAGAAAAACTATCGCGATTTTGTGACATGTTAGAAGAGAGAGAAGAAGATTGAAAAACTATCACGATTTCGTGACATGTTAGAAGAGAGAGAAGAAGATTGAAAAACTGTCATGATTTCATGACATGTTGGAAGAGAAAGAGGAGAGAGAAAAAGATGTCACGATTTCGTGACATGTTTCATTGGTCCAAAGCGAAGAAAAGAGGAGAGAGAAAAAGATGTCACGATTTCATGACATGTTTCATTTTGGTCCAAGCGAAGAAAAGAGGAGAGAAAAAGATGTCACGATTTCGTGACATGTTTCATTTTCGCGGTCCAAAGCGAAGAAAAGAGGAGAGAGAAAAAGATGTCACGATTTCATGACATGTTTCATTTTCGGGTCCAAAGTGAAGAAAAGAGGAGAGAGAAAATATGTCACGATTTCGTGACATGTTTCATAAAAGAAAAGAGAGAGAAAGTTTCATTTAAGTCGGTGAAGCGAAGAGGAAGGTAGAGAAAGAAAAAGTGTCACGATTTCACGACAGGTTCGAGAGAAAGAGCTCGCAAAGAAAAGTGTCACGATTTTGTGACAATTTGCAAGAAGGATTGTACGGATAGAGAAAAGTGTCGCGATATCGCGACATGTCGGGTTTTCACGACCCGATGAGAAGAAAAGCGCCAAGGAGAAAAAGTGTCATGATATCACGACAAAAGGAAAGAAGGAGAGTACGAAAGTGAAAGTGTCACGATTTCATGACATGTTCTATTTTCGCGAGGTCAAGGCAAGAAAAGGCACAAGGCAACGAATGTGTCATGATTTCATGACATGTGTTTTCATGGGTGAAAGACAGAGAAGAGCACAAGGCAGCGAAAGTGTCACGATTTCATGACATGTCATGTTTTCGCAGGTGCAAGCCGAGAAAAGGACAAAGAGGAAAGTGTCACGATTTCATGACATGTCATGTTTTCATGGGTGCAAGCTGAGAAGAGGACAAGGAGGCGAAAGTGTCATGATATCGTGACATGTCATGTTTTTACGGGTGCAAGCTGAGAAGAAGACAAGGAGGCGAAAGTGTCATGATTTCATGACATGTTACGTTTTCACGGGTATAAGCCAAGAAAAGAAGTACGGCGATGAAAGTGTCATGATATCGTGACATGTTATGTTTTCGCGGGGCCAAAGTTAAGAAACAGAGCAAAGAGGAAAAAGTGTAGCGATATCGCTACATGTTGCATTCTCGTGGGCCAAAGCTAAGAGAAAGCGTTCGGAGGTGAAAGTGTCACGATATCGTGACATGTGTTTTCGTGGCAACAGCTATAGAAGAGTTACAGAGGCAGTTGAAGCCGACGAAGACCGATGTTAGCCGACGAAGATTAGGGTTTGCAGTCGACGAAGATTAGGGTTTGCAGCCGACTAAGATTAGGGTTACAACCGACTAAGATTAGGTTTTTGATCTTGAAAATATTGTTATAAAAGGAAGGTTGTTTGAAGAGTTTGATGTTGAGGAGTGTGACGCTCGGAGACAGTGCGTAGAGTGCGAAGTTCGGTCGAAGATATCATCGAATAAGTGTCGAAGCGGGAAATGTGGCCGTAAGAGCGTAGAAAGCGTAGAAGCGGCGAGATGATGGCGAAGTGCACAAAGTGAGCAAAGAAGTCGAATCGTGCTAAGTGTGAAATTCGCAAAGGAAGTAGAGTGCACAAAAGGGAGAAGACGATCATGAAGCTCGATAGTGAAGCAGCAGATTGTGCGAAGTGATTGCGTAGAGAGAGCAGAGTGCGCAGAGGATGCAAAGGTGAAACAGACCAGTTAGGGTCTTGTAAAAGCAAAGGTATTTTATCATCAAACTTATAGATTCAAAATTGAAGTCCAGGTTGCAGTCTGGCATCAGGGGTTGGTGCTCCTTCCAAGTAGGTGCTTGGTAAATCAGGGGTTGTTGCTCCTTTCTGTTGGTGCAGATAAATAAGGGGTTGGTGCTCCTTCCAGTGGGTGCTGGTAAACTGATTGTAAAGTTGTTGCTTTGCAAAGGCTGGATTTGGATGGTAGTCCAAGCAGTCATTCTTGAGGAGTAGCCAAATTGGTGAACCTCGTTAAAATCTTGTGTTGTGTGATGTTCTCTTGTTGTACTTGCTGTATCTGTTTATAAGTTTTTAATTGTTGTTGTTTTAAGAGCTGTAAATTCATGATTAAAGTACCACACTGATTCACCCCCCCTCTCAGTGCCATTGTAAGACTAACAAATTATATTCTTTATAATAGTTACATGAAATGGCCCCACTTGTCTAATTGCCTCAAGTTCCACATACCATTACAAAATACAAAATATCATTATAATAGGGTCCCTGCATTAGAAAGGGGGTCATTACATAATAATGTTAAGATGATATCCTAGAAAAAATAAATCTCAATGGAACCGCTCTTGCAAAATGTTTTCAAATATGGTGCTTATCATGGGAAGTCTCAAGTGTATAATAAGGTGCTAGCCACTTGGTTACAGGATTTTAATATACATATGTGACAATTTCATTAAAATAAATAATTTGCTTCAATCTATGGTAAAATAAAAATGTCTAAAAATTGGTTTTATCAATGCTTTCAAAGGAAATCCAAGAAAAATTGGTAGAGGTGGTACTTTTGAAATAATAAAGGAAAAATTATCCTCACCTACTTTAAATCATATGGAACTTCAAGTAATAACTATAGAGAGGCTAGTATAGTTCTTATAGGGATTAAAATAATAATTAAAAATTATGGAAATATATTTCAATTGAGGGGGATTCACAAATTATTGTTAATACTACCAATAAAAATGGATGTAGAAATTTGATAAAAAATATATTTACGTTGATGTTCATCAACTATTATTGGGCTTTCAATGGCGTAAAAGTTTTAAAATGATTGTGGCATGGTGGTTATAGAGGCAGACTATGCGAAGATCTATGTGGCGGCTTCTGGGGCGAACAGCGCAGAATACTGTGGCAGCCATAAAAGCTGGACAGCCTACCCAGATTCGTGGTGGCTACTGATTCCACCATGTAAATTCAAAAAAAAAAAAAAAAACTATTATTGGTGGCAACCTCTTGAAAATTCATCGTCTATATTACGATATTTGTCTGGAAATTCTATAGTTAAGGTATGAGTGGATTCAATAGGAGCAACAATGAGTTGGTCAGCTATGACCTATCCTTTGATAAATTTTTGACCAATAAAGGTTAAATAAAATTCGCTTAAGGCGAGAACCCATTTTTTTGCTCATCCCGACAAGTAGGGTCTACTCATCAAATAGCATAGTGGATCAAATTTTGCTATGATGAATGTTCTTTGACTAAGCATGCAATGATGCAATTTTTTTGTAGAGAACACAACAACCAGATAATTTTTTTCCAATGATGTATAACGAGCTACATAACTTACTAGAGTTCTACTAATGTAATAGATTACTCGCTCTTTCTTTTACTCATCATGTTGGACTAACATTACCCCTAATGTAAGCTCTAAAGTAGAGATGTATAAGATGAAATGGTGTTATGGTCTAGGATGGATAAGTACAGGTGGTGTAAGTAAATACTTTTTAAGGGATTCAAAAGCTTCTTGACATTCAACATCCAAGTTGAAAGGGGTATCTTTCTTGAGGAGCTTAAGAAAAGGTTGACATTTATTTGCTAGTAGATTGGAGTTTCCCTTGCAAACTATGAAGCTCCGTCAAGTTCTTGGATGGTGGTATGTTTATAATAACATATATATTAATTGGATCTATCTCTATTCCTTGCATGGAAATGATAAATCCTAATAACTTTCTAGATTTAACCGTAAAAACACACTTGTTTGGATTTAGACGAATCTTGTACTCTTGAAGCCTATCAAATACTTGTCAAAGATTGAGAATATGATCTTCCTCATTAATGGAATGCATGATAATATCATTGACATAATCATGTAAGATGTCATACATCATATTTTGAAATACATATCTTATAGCTCTTTGATATGTTGAGCCTGCATTCTTTAGACCAAAGGGCATTACCTTACAACAAAAATTTCTCCATGGTGTGATAAAGGTAGTCTTAGGTTGGACTTTTGGTGCTATAAAAATTTGGTTATATCCTAAAAAACCATCCATAAGGGATAACATCCCATTACCTACTACAAAATCTTTGGGACATGGAACATTGATGTCCCTAAAGTCGGTACATACCCTAATTTTCTTAACCTCTTTTTTAGATACGGGAAGAATGTTGGACATCCACTCAGAATAATCAATGTCTTAGATAAAATTGACATATAAGAGCTTTTGTAAATATTATTTTAATAGTAAGGTGATTTTAGGATGCATTTTTCTAAGCTTTTGTTTTACTGGCTTAGCATCAGGATGAACCACTAAATGAAGCATGACTACAGATAGGTCTAGGCTAAGCATATCTGCATAATTCCATGCAAATATATCAAGATATTCAGCTAGGATATTTATATATTTAGCTTGTGTTTCTTTACTTAAAGAAGCTCAAATTTTGACCATACGGGGGTTGGATTCAGTGCCAATATTGATTTTCAAAATATCCTCTATCACAATGTTTAACTCTCTTTCAAAATTAGGGGGGGCAGGTGAAACACCCATTTCTTGAAGCTCTTCTAAGTATAATTTTATTAGTTCATCCTACCTATTTATTATTTGAACTTGGGCTATACCTGGTATGGACCCATCAAAAAGAAATCATTTCTCATGACTTCATCGGGTGCGATTTCATAAAATACATCTCCTTCCACACATTCATCTGGAGTGGCAATGATTTTAGGTTGAACCATCGAAAGCATGTTACAATAAGAATGGGAGGAAAGAGAAGGTTCCTCATATCTTTTTATCCCTTTTAGGTGTTTTTGATTTTCTAAATATTCTTTATATGTGATAAGATGCTCATCCTCATAGAAGGAGAAAGGTTGGTGTTTTGTGGATGTAACCAATGCCACATCGTGCGGGCCATTCTTCAACGTTGAGAGGTTCACATATACTATTTTATAGGTGAACTAATAATTTTCCCCTATAGTCCATGTCACACATAATTTACTTGGAATTTTTGTATCTGTCTGAAAAATAATAGTGGGTAAAACTATTTTCATCAAAGATTAATCCCACTCTATTAATGATAGCCTCATTTGTGGAATATCGTACAAAAATGAAGGTACAATTACCAACATGGTATATATCTCCTTTCTTGTGGGGTAACCCCATCATATGTAGATATGGCAGCAATCGAGATAAGAGTATGAAATCTTGTATGACAAAATTAGCATGTTCAATTAGAGCTAGTATTATGGATAAATTTGGTAGTAATTCATCTATGAGAGGATACGATGTAGAGGGATCATCGGTGTTAGAAGGTGGAGATGTGTTAGAAGAATATGGTTGATTAGCTATTGGTAAGGATGAGTCTGAAGAAGTAGGTGCTAGTTATGAGAGAGCAAGACAAAAAGGAACATCAATAGGATCATCCATAGCACACATCTCAAAGGGTCTAGGATCACCATGGAGGATGACTAGTTGATTTTTGAATTTAAATTTCACACATTGATGTAAGGTAGAGGGGACTACCCACATTGCATTAATCCATGGGTATCCTAGAAGAATATTATACGATGTTGGGTAAGGTACAACATAAATGAATGTATTTAAATTTCTAAGACCAAATTGTAGTGGGATGGACATCACACCACAAGATTCTTGAGTTTCATCATTAAAATCTTTAATAATCATATCTGGTTTTCTTAAATCCTTATTGTTGAATCCAAATATTTGGAAGAAATCATAAGTACAAATGTTTAAAGATGATCCATTGTCAATAAACACCATTTTAACACAAACATCTTCGATTAATGTTGTTATGTACAGGGGATTATCTCTGTGTAGACTCTAAGGAATATCTTTATCATGAAAATCAATATAGTCTACTTCGTGGAGGTGATAACATTAACCACAATAGTGGGTTCTACATCTTGATGCACCATCATTTGATTTAAGGTATTCAACAATTATTCTCTATGAATGTTGGAAGATCGAATAAGTTCTTTATTGAGGTTTGACTACGTTATTTTACTTATGAGGTACCTTTAGGATAAAATGTGGTTGAGTGATATCACTTGGTTGAGTTATAGGTGGTTGAGGTTGAGATATCTGAGCTTGAGCCTATTATCTGGTTATGGCTCCAATTGTGCCCACAATATTATTTGATTAAGGAGGAGGTAATATAGAAATGAGTGGAGAGGTTGGATTAGCTTGAATGGGATGAGGTTTATGATTTGATGTTTGCTCTAGGGGAATCAACTAACATAAATATGGGCAAGTTGTTAGCACTCTTGAAAAAGGTTCTTTAGGAACTAAAAAATATGTAATAGGTGTTAAAGGCTCTGATTCATCTTCTAAACTATTAAATTGAAGGAAACTAATATCAAGTTTAGATTCTGATTCACTTTTTGAATAATTGAGAAACAAGGGTTGAGGTTCTCGATATTTATTTGTTGTCACCATAGATTGCATAGGCACAAATGTACTCTACGAAGGTTGTGATAGTAAAAGGCTACTAACCATCCCCACATAATGTGTTTGATAGGTCACAATTCTATAGTCTACTTGATTCACTACTTCCTTACCACGGTTGGGTAATGGGTTTTAAAAAATGTCCAAATTTTGGTTTGCATTTTGTACCTGCTTTGTGGGAGCTTGCGTATTCATAGGAGGATTAGGATTTTGAGGTGAACATTCCATATCCAATTTACCATTATCGATTAGATCTTGTACTAAGTGTTTTAATATCCTACAAGTATTGGTTGGATGACCATCAACTTGATGGAAATCACAATGTTGATCTAGTTTATACCAAGTTTGGGAGGTGTCTGGTTGTCATATCTCTAGCAATTCTATCAAACCTCTTTCCAATAATTATGGCAATACCATTGTCAAGGGTTGATTGAACTTTGTAAAATTGTGTGGTGGGGGTTTTTGTGGTGATTTTAATACAAACTTATTTTCTTGGAAGCATTAACATTTGTAGGGGGTCTATTATCTGTGACCCCATATCCCACCATGTTTATTTTTGTATTGTTTTTTGGATGATTTGTCTTCATCTTTTCTTTTAATTTGTCCCCTTCTGATGAGGGCTTCTTTTACCCTTATTTCCAAATCGATAGCTTTATTGAAAGAGGTTAGGGTGGTGGTTACCAATTTGTAGGATAATTTCTCCTATAAGTTTCCAATGAAGATTTCTAGCATCTCTTTCAAGGGTAAATTAAAGTGTAATTTCCCTAATATTTTCCTCCATCAAGCTAGAAATTAGGTAAAAATTTCTTCTTTTTCTTGTTTTAAATTATATAAGTCTTTGATCGTTATATGTCTCTCTATGTAGGCACCAAATTGATGCACAAATAAAATTGCAGTTTCTTCAAATTTTCTTAGGAAATATGTTGGCAACTGATAATACCATTCTAGATCCATACCCCCTAGACTTTTGGAAAACATCTTTAGAACAACATATCATCATTAGGGATATGATGACACACTATTCTAAACATGTGAGTATGTTCGATTGGATATTCACTTCCCTTGTAGAATGGAAGAACTGGTATGGGGAAATGTTTAGGATGTGCTTTGGCTATGATAATGTGATCTAATGGTTGAGTACACATTTCCTTATAGCTATATGTAGGGTGATAGGTAGCTTGCACTATCGTATAAGGAGTTAGAATGGTGATGCTAGTGTGCATAGGATTTAAAAAGGTAGGGTTGGTATGCACATAGGGAAATGAGTTTTTTTGAAATGTTATCTAAGATAAAGTAGGAATTTGCGAATGAGTTGGGTTAAAAGCTTGATTTCTTTGTGATGCAGAAGCTCACACAAATTGGTTATGGAGATATTGAGAAAGGAAATTGGTAGCAGAAGAAACTAGTTATTATAATGGATATAATTGTGATAAAAACATAAACATGTTTATGTTGAGGTGCTATTGATGCTTGAATTTGTAAATGAATATCTTGAGAATGAGAAATTTGGGCATCACTAAGAGGAGGACCACCATAGGCAACATGTTGAAGCGGAGGGAAATTATATGAGGTGGCACTTGTATGCATCTTAGGTTGTAGGTAAAGTCAAAAAGCTTCTTCCAAGGATGCTTCAACTAAAAACTCACCCCTCATAAGTTGGTATTCTATTTCAAAAGCGTTAGTGAGAGTAGGACAATTGTGACTTAAGAAACCCCAAAAATGCTTTGCGGATTCAAAATGAATATCCCCCTTAGGTCCTATTTTAGGCTCAAAAGGATCTAGTGTTTCTTCTTCTTCTTCTTCAGTTTGTTCTATTTGTGCTACTTGTTCTTCTTGGTTTTCTTTGGTTTCTACTTCAATATTTTGTTCATTAGGATTTTCGGTAACCAACTCCTCTTTGGAGCCGATTGCAATCTGTTTACCTTTCCTTAAAGACTTAGGTATATTTTATCGATGCTAATCTTAAGTTTTTTTTTTGTTTTATAATTTATTATTTTTTATTAAAATATTTTTACTAAATTCCTTGCAAGAATTTGATAATAAAACTAAGTACGTGGTTCAATCTTCTTGGAAGATTTTATGGATATCATTTATCGGTTCTAGTTGTTTAGGAGTCATATAATGTTCCTCTTCAAATGTAAAATCCTTTTTCAAGAGAAGAACTAGATGAACGATGGCAAATTTTTTGTGAACACTATCTAGGCCTACAAATTGTAAGTCATAGCAAAACTCCCTAAAAAGGACAGCCCTAGGTGCTTTGAAATATCTCCTATTGTTTTCCAAAGTCACCTCTTTTCTTTCTATATCCACCAAGAACTTATGAACAATTATGGCATCATCAAGGTAACTATCAAAAGGGTATATGGTTTTGTGGAGACTTGCTCTTTTATCTGCTAACCATCGTTCACAACTTCTTTGGATTTCAAAATATAATGATTGATAATCTAGGCCCAATTTTTTGGCTATGTTGATTCTTTTGATTTCACACAACTCTTGAGACCTTCTCCTAATATTTTCAAGATGATTCCACAATTGATCCTAGTGGTGTTTATCTCCTATATAAAGAAAATCAACCTCTTGTTCTACTAATATTTTTCTAATATCTATGAGTATGGATTCCCTAATGTAATTATCCACCATTTAATTATCTCTTTTGTGTATTTTTTTAGAAAAATGGAATAAAAAGTAAAAAATACTAAAAGAGTTTTTCTTCTAACTGAAATCCTTTCTTCAAAATACGTTAAAAGTTGGAGGTCTAGTTGTCTTGTTTTAAATTAATCTTTCACTTAGATGCCCGCATGCAGATGCTTGATGATGAAGTCCAAGCTGTGATGAAGCCCAGGTCTTACAATCCTCACCCATTTTGTTGTGGTCAGTGATACACTCTTCAAAGAGAAGTGTATTATCTATTCCATGGTTATGACGGTTGTTGGATCAATCAAATTTTAATATTAGATTAAGGTTTTCAATTATTTGGGCACAAGAAAAAGGATAATCCCTTTTTAATGGTTCGTGGGGGTGGCTTACCCCCTTCACTATGTATTTATATTGTTTCTAGACAAGCCGAAACTATGAAATAATACGTAAAATGTGATTATTTTTAAGGAATGACGTATAACAATAAAAATGAGAATCGATTCAATTTAAAAATTATCTTTTTATATGCTTTAATATAATACAAACAAATTTTAATGGTATTTTTAGTTTTTTTTAAACAAAAGAAAAACAAAAAAATAAAAGTGGTGGTGTTTCACGTGAGGTTTACCAAATAATGTAGACTTGAAATTTTTGCACCCCTTTCCTTTAGGCCAATGGATGTGCACCTAAAAGGGGGAGGTAAAACAAGGAATCTACACCTCATATGAGAAGCACTTATGTCGTGCTCTCTTTGGTGGTTTTCGATAAATTTTGGTGGGGTTCACCAGGAAACAATTTGTGGTGGTTTCCATGCCTATGCAATATGAATTGTTTTGATGAGTTTTTTACTTAACATACACCTAAGGTTTAGGAAAAATGCAACTATGCCTAGACTACATGCAATTTAGATTTTATGAAAGCAACACACAATGAACTAAAACTTTTTAGAATCAAATCATAATGCAATAGATCTATGGATGCAAAATGATAATTCTATGCCATCATATGTGCACGCACACACACACATACACACACACACACAAACACACACACACACACACACACACACATATATATTATGTTTTTCTTATATTATGAAGATGATCTGAAACTAAAATGTATAAAATATACAAAGAATTGAAATATTAAATCCAAGACTAAATAAATATTCTTCTTATCTAATCCATATGGTTGAGGAAGATAGATTCACTGCATGTAAAGTAGATTCTCTCCCTGGGAGATGAATTTGCTCCTTTTTGAACGATTTCATTGACTATCGATTCTAAGAGTGGAAATGTTGATTCTATACAGAACCTGTAATGAACCTGTAAATTGTAAAATAAAACACTAAAAATGGGGGTTAGGATTTGAGCATCTGCTTAAGCCACTGAAGGTTTTGATCTTGTGTATGTAGCAGTCAAATTCCTTCAATATTTTAAACTAACCATACACAAAAGCGAGAAATCATAATATCTATTTATAGATGACAAAAGCTATGATGCGATGATTAAAAAATATAATATATGATGCAATATGCAATATAACCCAACATATATATAAGATGTAAACTAAAAAAATGGATCTAAAGACCAAATTACCCCTAAATTGGTGTTTGCACAATTCGTTGACATTGAAGCGAATTCGCTCTATTATGAGTGAATTCGCTATTGGAGGGAATTAACCTATGAATTTTCTTGATTTTAATTAATGCCTAAGGTTTTACATAAAATAAACTATGAAAAATTCCAAAACTTAATCACGCTTACAGTTCTCGGCTCATCCAACATTGTAGAGTGATGGTGGCTAAGGGAGGTAAGTCACTAACAAAGCAAGGCTCCAAAAATGAATTCTTTGAAACCCGTAATTTCACCTACAACAAAGAGTTAATATGAAAGTAGGAAAACATAGAGCTATTTCTTACGTGAAATTCCACCATCAGGGATGCTAATAATCCAGAGAGCTAAATTATCAACGCAGGAGGAAAATCGTTGGGTAAAAATGAGTTTTTGTTCGACTGTTAACCCAGGTTGGGCAAATTGCCAATATGGTTAGATTTGCAAGCCAATTATGAGAGCCGATGTAGCATAGGTAACAGGAAATAGATTTTGTTGGAATGAAATCCTGGCGGGTTGCCAAATTCAGTCAAATTTACAAATTGAGCAATTTTTCTCCTGTTTGCGTAGATTCGCTCAAAAGTGAGCAAATTCGTGAGGGGTGCAAAACTGCTCGAAATAGAGCAAAACTACTCAAAACAAAGTGAAACTACAAAAATAAAAGGGGTGTATGATTAAAATCAACACGTGTAAAAAAAAAGAGGGGTGAAGATGATGAAAACCTAACTCTAGGAAGTTAGGGAATTTTGATGTGAGTCAAAATTTTGTCTACATTTACAGGTCATTCCAACATATTATATGTCCTTGTATACTATGCCAAAATCGATAGAAAAAAGTTTAATCTATATTATGTAGTCATTTTTATGGTCAATATTACATGATAAAAGGATATTTTCTTTAGTGAAATGGAGCAAGGTGTGTGATGATAAAACTAGGGGATGTCTTGGTTTAAGAGTTTTAACAGGTGCAAACTTAGCTTTGAGGGGAAAAATAATTTGGAGATTGTACAAAGAGAGTCAAATACAATGGGAATTCATTTTTCTAAGTAAACATGTTTAGCCTAATGATCCAAGCTTAATATTTACTACATTCTCACTACCAAATAGTTTAGCACTATGGAACGATTTAAAAAATCAATTGATCTAGTAATTTAAGGCCTAAGATGGGTGGTGGAAACTGGAGAAAAAATCTATTTGGATGGATAGTTGGTGTGATAAAAAACCACTCAATATAGATCCAATTTCAAAACAATGGATGAGATTACTTCAAGATAAATATGGTGATGGTTTCAAACATTATGTACAAGTATTAGAAAGGAATATACAAATGGAAAAAATATTTTTTTGTTGGAATATATTATATTATTTGGTACATGCTAATGTACCATCATGGATACATGTTTAGATTAGGATTTTGTCTTAGATTAGGATTTAAGTTTTACTTTATGCAATGGAATAAATGCACAAGTATTATTAGAATGTGCAATGATGTAAATGTGTATGTTGTCTACATGTACATGAGTCCTTAAGGATAGGAATATGAAGTCATAGGAATATGGAAGGCCAATAGTCATGTATCAATATATATAGGCCTTCTTAGATTTGATGTAGAAAGGATTTTGGAGTGCACAAGGTAGAGTAGTAGTAGATACAATGTAGAGCATTTATGCAATATGGAGTGTTTGAGACCTCCATTTCATAGCATTGTACAATTTTCGTGAGCTTTCATTAATGGCTAATTTATGAGTATTTTCAAAAGTTTCTCATCATATTTACATGCTTAGTATATTTCCATTTTCATATATATAATATTGCATGCATATTTTAGACCTCATGGTTGCATTTCATTAAATATATAACATCAAAAGCTAACAATGGTATCAGAACCACAAGGGATATTGATAGGAGATAGGGAGAGCCACAAGAGAGATTGAGAGAAGATAGGAAATCTCATTTTCAGAATTTTTGAAATTTCTATTTGGATAGAGTCTTTCCAAAGAGTTGTATAAAAACTTGTGAAGATTAGGACTCAATATTTATTCCACTAGATTGACAAATCAACTAGTGAAGTTTCTTTTTTTAGATTTAAAGAAATTTTTATTATCGGTTTCTAAGATTTTGTTGCAGAAAATAGTTGATTCAAAGAAATTAGCTCTAGAAGGAGGAGACCCAAGATAAATTTCCCATTCAAGAACTTCTGATTTGGAAGATTTAATATAGAGAAGGACTAGAAAAGGTCTTATTGCAGATTTTATAAGCAATAGATTTTGAAGATCCAAGAAAGAGATCTCATTGCAAAAATTCCATAGTTGAAATATTGGAGATATCAAGGAAAGGTCTCATTTAAGTTTTGAGAAGAAGGTTTGAAGAGCTACAAAATTTAAAGGCTAAAGAGGAGAAGGCCTCAAGCATACTTGAAAGGAAAATGAAGTCTAGGAAAGCCTCATTGAATAATTTAAAGAAGGCCAAACTTGAAGTCATAATTCGATTAGGATATTGAAGGAGAAAGGAGCTAGAAGAGGCCACAAAATTTAAGAGTTTTAAATACAACCACAAAGGATTTGAAGGCTGATTTGGAAGAAGGAGATTGCTGATTTTTACAATAGAAATTTAAGGGATTCAATGACAACAAGAGGGCAGCATTTTGGAAACATTAATAGCTGAAAATTTTTAGAATTCAAGAGAGCAAATTTGGAGGAGATTTGAAGCCACAAAACCACATTCATAGGCAGCATTGGAAGCTGTAAAATACAATATTTTAGGACAAAAAGTTAAAGGAATTATAAAGCTGCTAATTGAAGGAGTTTATAAGTTGATTTGGACAACAAGAAGAGTTGCAATATTAACCAGTTGAGGGCAAAAAAGTAATAGAAATTGAAGCAACAAGTTACACAAAATCAGTATAGCAAATAGGTGAATCAAATCACCAATAAATCAAGCTATAAATAGATACCAAAAGGTATGCAACATTGGTGCAAAAAATTTATTATTTGAACATTCATATTTAGCTTATTATTAAGTCTTTAAAAGCACCAAATTTGAGGTTTTAAAGTTGCAAGAGGAAAGGTTTCAAGTTTATGTCTTCAAGGGTGTAGAATATTGCATTTACAAGGGATTAAAACCTACACAAAAGAAAAGAGAAGTTAGATATATTACAAGGAAAATAAAATACTAATTTCCTACTATATATGGAAAGCAAAGCAGACAATATTGTGTAGAAAATATTGGATATACTAAGCTATTCAAAAGGTAATTTTTTAGTATGATTTAGAAGCTTGGAGTCATCATAGGAAAGATCACCAAGCATCGAGCCAAGATAGTATAAGAGTTTCCAAAGAGGAAAAGGTAACATAGAAACCACCATTACCATAGCATGGTAAAAGGAGAGGCACCACCACCATTTTCAAGAAGAGAAACCACCATTTCATGAATGCAAGGGTGACAATTGAAAGCACAGGGAGAAAATCATTTGAAAGCCATAATCTAGTGTCTTCTTAAGCTATGTATAACACCTATCAAGCTTCAAACAACCACGAAACAAAAAGGTCCAATCACCAAAGAATATATAAGGAGCATTACAGTGCAAAATAGAGTGCTATGTAGAAGATAGCACATGAAATAGAGTTACAAATCATAGCACCAAGCGTAAGGAGAATTATAAGGGATAGCATCACCTAAAAAGGAATGCTACATAGTAAATAAAAATGCCACATGAATATGATCTAGCACCCTACCTAACATAAGGAAGTTAACATCACTTGCACCAAGAAATGCAACGTAGAGCATTGAGTAAATAGTTATTATTTGGCATCATAGAAGGCCAATGCAAAGACAACATAGAGTGTTGAGTAATAGATGATAAATGTAAAGTAGTGAGTACCATCACAAATTGCAAGGTTTAATCACCAAGGTTGCACCACTAGTGTGAGGAGAAGAAACGTAGTCTCACTGCAAGCATTAGTATCATAGGCCATGGCATATGAACAATTAGTGACTAAGAGTGAGCATTGGAAAAAAAGCACCACTAGCATCTCCATAACACCACCAAGAAGTTGAAGAAAGCACCACAAAACTTGATGCAAGCTCCGTTACGTAGAAACTACCATAGAAGGAGAAGCGTTGAAGAAGTAACAATTGAAAGAACCCCAATGAACATTGGTAAGCACAAAGGAGTTTTGAATGATAAGTAAGAACTAAAATTAGGGTGCAAAAGGTGCATGAAAAGGTAGGCTAAGGTTAAGAAGTGATTCACCAGGTGGAGAAAGTTTCATATTCCATTGAGGAGAGCTATGTTCCAATTACAACATATTAGAAGTAATAATACATTCATACTAATGAAGTATAACTCTCTTGGTAAGTGTTAAGAAAGAAAAGTTACTTAGAGTGCCACATGAGACATTAAAAGGAAGAGCACAAATATTTAGTGTCACTTGGCACAAGCCTTAATAAAGGCTAGATAAAGCACCATAGGAAATGTTAAAAGGAAGCACAAAGATCTTTAGTACCACTTGGCACTTGATACTCAACATATTAGTTATAATTAAAGGAAGACACAACATCTAAAGGTAAGCTATTTAGTGCATGGGCTAAAAATAGCCTGGGAACAATGAAGGGAGCATGTGGAAATCAAAGTTGAACGCCTTAGAGAAGTTGGAAGCATAGAAGAGAGTCAAACCTCAAGAGACCATATTGAATGAGCAATAATATGCATTGATTGTAGTAAGATAGAAGTATTTTTAAGCATAGGTTGTAGAGTTAATGCAAGATGAGTTTGACGTGTAACATATACAAGAAGGTAAGAATTATCTAGTTCATAACCTTTACAAAGTTTAAAAGGAGATAGAAGGTATTTTAAAGGATAAAATTAATTAAATTTTTACACTTAAGGTTATTTAACCTAAAATGAGAAAATAAGGTGATAAATTATAACCTTGGATAAAGTGTTGAATGCCTTATAAGATATTTGAAGAGAGAAGCATTGAAATTAATATATTCAATTCATATTGCATTAAAATATTTGCAAAAAATTGGAGATATAAGGATTTCCATATTGAAATTGAAATTGAAAATACATTATTTTTCTAAATTTCCAATTAGGGAGTTATAAGGATTTCAATACCAGATTTAGAGCTTTGAAATTTAGAAAATAATTATTGAAACCTGAAATAAGCAAAACATAGAATTTCTTGAAAGTTGGAAAATCATTTTTGATATTAGTATCTTATACAAATTGAAGGGACATAAAGAATCCAAATTAAAGGATAGAAAATTATATTGCTTCAAAACTATCTTTAGATACCCAGGTGTTGTAGGTGAGTTGGAGAGGAGAGGGCAATCCTCCAAGGGAGGTCCCAGGTTCGAATCTCCACCCTACCAAAAATTTTAACTGGGTACCCAAAATCCAATTGATAATGTTGGTGTAGGCAGGGTTGAGTGCGAAACTCGGGTGACTTTGATGGTGTAGAACCCCTTGTTCGTGGTCTCTTAGACCAAGGTAGCCCCGCAAGGGATTTTTCACTTTAAAAAAAAACTATCTTTAGATTTCTATAAGGATAAATAAAGTTCTTACAATAGGAGTTGAACATTATATTAAAATTATCATCAAAAAATTAGGGAGATAAAAGGGATTCGACTCAAAATAAAACTAAGAAAGCTAAGCACTTTATCAATAACATAGTATATTCAAAACTAGGGTGATATAAGGTAGTCTACAAGTATCATCATGACAAAAAATAAATTCATTCTTACAGAATCCCAACTTCTTAAATGACCCAATTACTCTTCATGAAAAAACAAACTGAGAGCAATATTTATAGTTGAAAATCTTTGGAATATTGTTAAAGGAGAAAAAACTAAACCTACTACAGGGGATAGTAAGATTCAAAAGTTTGAAGAAGATGAAGCAAAAGCACTCGTGATAATAACTTTTGCAATTATAGATGAAATCCAACCCTATATCAGTTCAACAACAACTTCTACAGAAGCTTGGAAAACCTTAGCCGAGATATTTTAAGGAAAGAATAAAGCCACTATCTTGAACCGTCAAACTCAATTGCATTCTATAAAATTTAATAGTGGTGAAAGTATAGAATTGTTCCTAAGGAAAGTAGCAAATATAAAAGAAAAATTATTAACTTTAGGAGAAAATTTTGAAGATAAGTTTCTTGTTCAAGTAATCCTAAGAGGAATTTCTAAAATCTACAAGCATCTAGTCACATATTTACAAATTCTAAGTAAAGATACATCATTTGATGAGTTAGTCAATATCCTACAATAATATGAGGTTGAAAATTCAGTAAAATATGAAATGACTAACAATGCCTTAATCTCAAAAGATAATCCACAAGGAAATAGTGCTTCATTCACAAAGGAAAGATCAAAATGGAATAATAGATATTGTCAAGCATGCAGAAAGAAAGGACATAGTACCAATTATTGTAGATTCAATCCAAGAAATCAGTATCATGTAAATCAAACATATTTGGAAGACAATTGAGTAGGCTATTCAATAAAGACAATATCAAAATCAATATAATCCACATCAACAATAATTTCAGCATCCATATACTTATCAGAATCAATACAATCATCCTCAACTAAAATATAGCAAAGGGAAACAAAAAGGGCATTTAGTTCAAGAGATTCAAGAAATTTAGGAACTGGAAGAACCTACAGATGAACATGAAGTTAAATATTTTTTTTCTAAAACAGTATTTCATGAAGATACTAATTATTTACTTGATCAGGATATAGTTAGAGAGTACAAAGAAGAAAGAAAAAAAGAAGAGCTCAAGTTCTAGAACTAGGATGAAGACCACATTGAAGACTAAAGTCTTCAATACCCAAATAATGTAATACAACGGGTGTTGAAATATATTACATTATTTGGTACATTCTAATGTACCATCATGGGTATATTACATTATTAAGTATTGCTTTGTGTAATGGAATAAATGCACAAGTATTATTAGAATGTGCAATGATGTAGATGTGCATGTTGTCCACATGTATATGCAGATTCATTAAGAATAGTAAGATGAAGAGTCATAGGAATATGGAAGACCAAGCATCATGTATAAATATATATAGGCCTTCTTAGAGTTGAAGTAGAGAGGATTTTCGAGTGCACAAGGTAGAGTAGTGGTAGATACAATGTAGAGCATTTATACAATATGGAGTGTTAGAGACTTCCATTTCATAGCATTGCACAATTTTCATGAGATTTCATTAATGGCTGATTTATGAGTGTTTTCATAATTTTATCATCATATTTACATGCTTAGTATATTGCCATTTTCATAGATATAATATTGCATGCTCTTTTTAGACCTTGTGGTTGCATTTCATTAAATATATAGCATCAAAAGCAAATATTTTTTTTTGGGAATTTACCATGCAAAAAAAATACACAACCTATGCAAAGACAAATAATAATAACAGTAGAAATGGATAAATAGTTCAAACCCTAGTTAAGCTCCCATAAGCAAAATAGAAAACAATGCAATAAACAACAACAATCACACAAATGTAAGAGACACAAGATATACGTGGTTCGGGCAGTGTACCCTACATCCATAGAGAAACAATCAGTCCTTTGTATTAGCAACAATACAACAATATTCTCATCTGTACAATGTCTCCTCTCCTCACTTTCTCCAAACTAGAAAAGAGCATTAACCACACAAGGCGACCTTTACAGTACATAATATATAGAGGTTCGTGACTTTTTCTCTATCCTAAACCACATAGTGGTGTCGGAATACAATGGGCCAAAACCATGGGTTGAAACCACCCATACGCTTATCACATTCTTTTGACAAGTTTTTTCCACCAAGAAATACAGTTAAATTCCCAATGGATCCCTTGGAACCCTTTTCACAATACTTAATGGCCTTGGAACCCTGCCAACAATATTTAATGGTAATTAATTTCTTTCTTATCAATTTTGCTCTATTACCTAACAATCTCCCACTTGGAGATCAAATTGATGCAACATCCCTGCACCCTAAGACTGAAAGTTTCTCATAACATAACCTTACTCCTTAAGGCCAACCAAAGTAGATCAAAAGCTCAACTTCTCCCTGGTTACTACTTTAGTAAGCATATCAACAAAATTTTGGGAAGTGTGAATCTTACCCAACTTTACCAAACCATCCTGCATTGCTGATCGAATGAAGTGATACATCAACTGAATGTGCTTTGTCTGTGAGTGAAAATCAGAGTTCTTCGCTAAATGAATGGTACTTTGGCTATCACTCAAAATTTTCCCATCTCCTTGCTCCTGATCCAACTCCTTAATCAACCTTTGAAGCCATATGAACTCTTAGGCACCTTCCATGATGGCTACATACTGAGCCTCCATAGTAGAAAGAGCTACAACACGTTGTAGCTTGGATATCCAACTCACCGTTGTACCTCCAACTATGAATACATACCCAATAGTGCTCCTCCCACCATCCAAATAACCTGCCATATTTTAATCCACATATCCCTATAACTCAACTTTGGAACCTCCAAAATTCAAAAAAAAATTTGAAATCCCTTTCAAATGCCTGAGTATCCATTTTACTACTTGGTAGTGAGATTTACCTAGATTACTCATATATCGGCTCACAACTCCCACTGCTTGGGCAATGTTTGGTCTTGTACACACCATAGCATACATCAAACTCCCAAATGCTAAAGCATAGGGTACATTCTTCATGTAATCTTCCTCCTCCTTTGTCTTGGGACATAACTTCTTTGAGAGCTTAAAGTGTTTTTCAAGAGGTTAGGCTATTGGTTTTGCATCATGCATACTGAACCTCTTAAGCACCTTTTCCACATAATCCTCCTGAGACAACTTTAGTATTTTCTCCTTACTATCTCTAGTGATTCTCATGCCAAGGATTTTTTTGGCTTCCCCCAAATCCTTCATGGCAAATTTACTTGCCAACTCCCTTTTCAATTTCTTAATATCTTACATATTGGATCCTACCACAAGCATATCATCAACATACAATAAGAGAATAAGGAAGTTACCATTTCCTGTAGCCTGGAAATAAACACAATGGTCACTCTGGCTCCTAGTAAAATCATGCTCACTCATGAAACTGTCAAACTTGAGATACCATTGCCTTGGAGTTTGCTTCAAACCGTACAAGCTCTTTTTTAGTTACACACAAGGCTCTTCTTGCCTTTGACCTCAAACCCCTCCGGTTTTTACATGTATATCTCCTCCTCCAAATCCCCATGAAGGAATGTTGTCTTCACATATAACTGTTCAAGAGAAATATCTTCTACTGCAACTATACTCAAAATAGTGTGAATTGAAGTCATTTTTACTATAGGTGAGAAAATTTCATCATAGTCAATACCTTTTATCTATGCAAATAATTTCACAACAAGTATTGCTTTGTATCTCTTGTTGCCATAAACTTTGTCCTTCAACCTGTACACCCATTTGCAATGCAATGGCCTTTTACCCTTGGGAAGCTCAACCAAATCCCAAGTTTTGTTTTGAGTCAATGAGTCCATCTCATCCTTCATAGCATGCTCCCACTTAATCCTAGCATCCACTTTCAAAGCCTCATGAAAACATTCTAGTTCACCGGCATCAATGTATAGTACATAATGTAAAGTAAGAGAATACCTATCAGGTGCATGTCTTACCCTTTTATATCTCCTTACTTCCTATGGGGATGGTGGTGGAGTAATAGCAATTTCTTTTTCACCTTGCTCTTCCTCATGAGCACCATGTTCATCAATCTAAACAAGAGGCTGTCTTTTTACACCATGCTCTAGGATTGCATTCAATTCAACAAACTCAGGTGCATCCTCTTCAACCTGTATGTGCCTATACTTGTACAACCTATTCTCATTGAAAATCACATCTCTAAACCTGATAACTTTTCGGTTAACATTATCCCATAGCTTATATCCCATCTCATCCATACCATAACCAAGAAAATAGCACTTTCTAGACTTTGCATCAAGATTACTCCTATTTTATTTATCTATATGGGCAAAAACCTCATAAACAAATACTCAAAGGAAATATTAATTTACAGGCTTACCTTTCCAAGTCTCCTCTGGAATGCCTCCATCCAATGCAATACAAGGTACTCTGTTTATCAAATAAACTATTGTATCAAGTGCACTAGCCCAACAGAACAATGGCAATCCTACATGCAATCTCATGGCTCTGACATGCTCCATTATAGTTCTATTCATCCTATCTGAGACTCCATTCTCCTATGGTGTCCTAGGAGTAGTCTTGATTCTCCTAATTCCTTCCTTTGTGCAATAGTACTCAAACTCCTTGCTGCAATATTCACCACCATTGTCATATTTAAGGCACTTTACTTTCTTACTTGCCTCAATCTCCACTAATTCTCTCCACTTTCAAAAAGTTTCAAAAACATCAGATTTATGCTTGATTGTATAGATCCATGTCTTCCTTCTGAAATCATCAATTAAGGTAACATAATAAGAGTAGCCCTCAAGAGTAAGTACCGGTAAGGGACCCCACACATCCGAGTGTACTAACTCTAATTTCTCTTTCTTCCTTTCTAGACAAACTTTCAGAAATCTTACCCTTTTCTATTTTTCGTATACACAACCTTCAAAAAAATCCAAATCAACCTCCTTGAGTTTTTGCAATAGTTTTCTAGAGTGAAGGGTTTTCATTCCTTTCTCACTCATATGACCCAACCACAAATGCCATGCTTTCACATCATCCTAAGCAGCATAGTTCAATGTACAATAAAATGAGTTCTACAGTAAATACAAAGTTCCATTCAACTCACCTTTTGCAATCACCATTGAACCCTTTGTCACTCTCCATTGCTGGTTTCCAAAATTAGTGTTGTATCCCTCCAAATAAAGTGCACTAGCTGAAATTAGGTTCCTCTTTAGATCAGGAATGTTCCTAACATTGTTAAGCATCCAGATATTTCTGTTTGGCAACTTTACATTCATCATACCAATAACCAAAATCTCACATGGACAGTTATTTCCCAAAAAAACCTCTCCATAATGGCCTAGAGTATAATCATCAAAGTACTCCCTATGATAAGTGACATGATAAGAAGCTCTAGAGTCCATAACCCAATACTCACTCGTGCAAGTTGTTGCAAGAATCAAGGCATCCTGTCAATTGCACCTGTAATGTTTACCTCTTGCGCGTCATTTTCATTACTGTCCTCATTCTTCTTTCTATATTTGCACTCCCTCTTGAATTTTCCACTCTTCCCACAATGCCAACAATCAATATTGCTTTTGTCTCTACTTTTAGATCTACCCTTCTATTTTCCTTTATTTTAGCTTTTCCATCTAGCTTGGCCTTTTCCTCTTTCTTTGTTTCTACCTCTGCTTTCTATATATAGTGCTACTACAGATGATGAAACCTCCCCTAAGGTTTTTCTCCTCATATCCTCATTGAGGATTGTGCTAAAAACATCATCAAACACCAGATTTCTAGATCCATGCACAGAATTACTCACTACCATTACAACGTTACCCCACGAGTCTGGTAGTGAACAAAGAAACCCTAAATCCATAACCTCATCATCAAAAGCAAGCCCTGCAAATTTTAAATAACCCATAACAACATAAAACTTGTTAAGGTGTTCTTGGATAGATCCACCCTCTTGCAACTTCATAGTAAATAACTTTCTAATCAAGAAAATTTTATTTTAAGTTGAGGATTTTTCATACAAATTAGCTAGTGTATCCATGGCTCCTTTGGTGGTCTTTTACTTCTCGATGTTGTATGCAATAGAATCAGCTAGGCTCAATCAGATCACCCCCAGTGCCCTCCTATATATTAGTTCCCATTCCTCATCATACATCATGTTAGGTTGACTATCAGTCTTCCATTTTAGAGCCAAGTACATATTATCCTTCTGATACAGATAATCCTCCACTTTGGTTTTCCACATACCAAAATTTTGTCCAGTAAACATTTCTATTTTAAACTTCGAACTTTCTCTAATTTCTCCCTGTAGACACCAAAATCTAGCACCCTTTAGTTCACATTCACCACCTCACCATAAAATCCTGCATAATATAGATATATGCCTAAGTTCTAACTTAGGGATATAAAATCATGCACATCATTATACTTTTCTAATTTATTTAATTAGGAAAATCACCCTAGGATACCCTATCTACCCATTGGACATGTGTCTTGGACACTTCATCCAATATCCATGCCACATCTTACCCACTCCTGTCCCCTTTGTCCTTGTACATGAGATAGATTCCCAACACCCATGACACAACTCCTTTGTTGTTGTCCCCTTGTCCCTTCACATAAAACATCATCCCACATCCCACTCCACTTGGAGCCACATCACCCCAATTAAGTGAACCACACTGAATGACTCACTGTAACTGCCCCTTCCACCTGGCAGTCTAGATTTACCACTTGGCAAGTCAGGCTTGCCACCTCACATTCCCCTCCAAAGCCCTAAAAAACCTATAAAGGCACCATCAATACACCAAAAAAAATGAGCTAAATTTGCATACCGACAGGCTGCTAAAATATACCCAGACCCAATGAGAAACTGAGAGCACAAGCTCGAATTTGATCGTTGGCACGCATCCTGAGGTGACCTGTCATCTTAGCTAAAATCGCCCGCCCATGATTCTATAGTAGAAAATGTGCATCCACGGTTTCACAATCGTAGGTCTATGGTTTCCAACTTGCAACTGCGTTCCCGTGGGTCCATAGTCCCGAACAGGTTTTATCGACAGAGATCAGTAACTTATCGACTTGTTAGCAAGGCATTTTTAATTAGTATTTCCATGTTTTATTGCAAGCATTCCTTTCAAGGGTTTCTTTTATTTGCATTTTTTTGCAGTCATTTATACAGGTGCTATTAACCCTTGTTTGGTTTCCATGTGTGCAGGAGATAGGTATTTGAAAAGCTATTGAAGCTAGGAGTGGTCCCTACACTGGATACCAAAGCCCACTCACCCCTTGGAGCTATAGCAGAGGAATGAAGAGCACCCTATCTTGCTGAGGAGTTGGAAGAATTTACCTCTCCTATGGGAGCATTGTAACATCTATCAGAAGGAGAAAATCATTGTAGCATTACCCCCAACGCATTTGGGGCAATTCAAGATATCCATTTGTAACATTGTATCAAGCACTAATACAAAGGAACATTATTTTTGGTAAATATCTCTCTCTGTTTATCTTATTTATTGTGCTTAGTTATTTTACTACACTCCCACTCGAAAATAAAACTCTCCTATGAGTGCCCTTTCCCAACAAGATTTCTTGGATACCATTTGTTGGGAATTTACCATGCATAAACAATACACAGTCTATTCAAAGATAAATAATAACAGCAAAAATGGATAAATAGTTCAAACCCTAGTTAAGCTCCCATAAGCAAAATAGGAAACAGTGTAATAAATAACAACAATCACACAAATGTAAGAGACAAGATATATGTGATTCAGGTAGTGCACCCTACATCTATGAAGAAACAATTAGTCCTTTGTATTAGCAACAATACAATCTTATCATTTTTACAATGTCTCCTCTCCTCACTTGCTCCAAACCAGAAAAGAGCGTTAACCACGTAGACGATCCTTAAAATACAAAATATATAGAGATTTGTGTCTTTTCCTCTATCCTAAACCACATAGTGGTGTCGGAATACAATGGGCTAAAACCATGGGTTGAAACCATCCATACGCTTATCACGTTATTTTGACAAGTGTTTTCCACCAAGAAATACAGTTAAATTCCCAATGGTCCCCTTGGAACCCCATTCACAATATTTAATGGCCTTGGAACCCCACCAACAATATTTAATGGTAATTAATTTCTTTCTTATCAATTTGGCTCCATTACCTAGTATTTTTTACAAGTATACAAAACATTGATACTAGGAGGTAGTTGAGTAGAAATATAACAACAATGATTACTTCAAAGGGAGCTAAGGATAATATTATTTGGGAGTTGAATAGCTCAAGAGAATACACAACAAGAAGTGGATGTAATGTAAAAAACCAATAAAATAGGAATATCATAAGAATATGAAGAGATATCTGGGATATCTTGAGCATTCCTAAGTCAAAATGTTTGTTTGGCTAGTAGGTCATAAAATAATTTTATCCTAGACAACCTTATGAAAAGGGGTTTTCATGGCCCCTCAAAATGTGTTCTTTGTAAAAAGGAGGAAAGTATCTTGGGATACTTCTCAATAGTCTAGAAACTATAGCAATGGATTCTTAATATGTTTAGAAAATGCATGGTGATGAATGGCAAAATTGAAGAATGGTTAAAGCAATGGCAGAGCATTTTTAAAAGTAACGCTTTACAAATAATCTTGGATATATCAAAAGATATAATACTTTATATTATATGGCTAGAAAGGAATAGAAGAATATTTAGAAAAAGGAAAGTAGTTTAGAGGTAATGAAAAAAGATTTGTTTAGCCATAGAGGAGTCTAAACCAACCCTATCAATTCACCCAATCCCTAATCTTGAACCATAGAGCCTTGATAGGAGTCAATTCATCAAATAGAATCATGATGTTAGATACATGAGAAACAAAAAAAAGGCAAATAATATAAAGTGGAAACCCCTAGATGCGAAATTGGTCAAATTGAATTTTGATGGAGCATCTAAAGGAAATCCAAAACCAATAGGAGGAATAATTAGAAATAATAGAGGAGATATTTTATGTCATTATGCTTTCAATAGTGGTTTTAAGACAAATGATGAAGGTGAATCTTGGGTGGCTTTAGAAGGGTTAAACAAATAAAATGGAACAGAGTATGGATGGAATGTTATTCACTAATAGTAATAATGCAATTTTTAGGAAAGCGAAGGCTCCATGGAACATACAAGAGATAATTATGGAAATACAAGACCTTGCTATAGAGTTTGAAGAAATCAGGTTTACACATACATTAATGGAAGGAAACAAATGTGTAGATAGTCTAGCCAATAGAGGGGTTTTAATTGAGGATCGTGAAGTTAAATTTTATTTTCCATGGTTAGAAGAAGTAGTAAGTTTAGTTGAAACTAACAAGAAAATGTTGATTGCCTAAATAAAACAATTATTAAGATTTACTTTAACATTTTCCATTGCTAATATTTTATTTATTTTATAACATTAATGTGTTTTCATATAAAGTATTTATTGCCAATTTTTTGGTTGCACTTATGATTTAGGAAGGAAACTAGCAATCCAAATATGATAAAGTGGACTATGATAGTGCGATGTTTTGGAAATATTACTCTACTAGATGCAATGCATATATAGTAGAGGTGAAGTTTTGGTTTTGATAAGGATGCTATAGAAAAATTTCAAGAACAGGGATGTTGCATTCTGGAATATTTGTATTCACACAAAAAATTGAAGATCTAGAAAATGAAAATCAAGAATTCAAATATTTTATGAAAAATGATGTAGGTATCTAGCTATAGCAACTCAATTGAAATGAGAATTGAATCTATTTGTAAACTATCAAGCTCTAAAGGAGATATTTATGATTTGTCAAGTGTGGGGGACCCGAGTACAACCCTTTGTTCTCTAGCAAAAAAAAAAAAGAATATTTTTTAAAAATCAAACAAAACCTGGAAGTCTTGCGCTCAAATATTTGGATCTAAAAAGCAAACCACTTCTTTAGCACTAAAAATATTTTATGATTTAACTAAAAAAGACATGAACTCCTACTTGAAATTTCTTGGGTGTGCTTATAAAATCAAAGAAAACCTGGAAGCCTTGCGCTCAAATATTTGAATTTAAAAAGTAACCCACTTCTTTAGCACTAAAAAGTATTTGATGCTTAATATAAAAAAGGTATGCACTCCTTTAACTTTCTTGGGTGTGCTCTAATGAAAAACAAGTGCTCCTTGCTCACATTAACTTTGATGACTCAATTTAAAATAGGTGATCCTTTTTGTATCTTGCTTATGTTAACTTTGACTCCATGAAAATACCTCATAATTGCATAGACAAGAAAATTTAGAAGATCTTTATCTATATTTTAATCAAATTCCTTACAAATTTCTCATAATTGCAAAAATAGGCATAATTTTAAAGATCTTTCTCTAGAGTGTTAATCATAAATGTAATGCAATGTTTGATGTATTTCTTCAAACAATATCAAGCTTTTACTTTTGCACCTAGGTATATCACCAATGTACTTATACACTTATATTGTAATCAATCTCTGCTCTCAAGTATATCACTAGTGTGATAGGATGCTTATATTGTATTTTTAATCAATTTATCATGCATTCTCTTCTCAAAAAATTTCATACGATCCATCTGTTATGATAATGAACTTTATTACTTGTAAAAAGATTATTAAATCTTAAAAAAATTAAAGTGTTGAATAAATTTATTGCATGGTATAAAAAAAATTGAAATTAGTGCCTATGTTCCAAGGTGTGTGTCGAATACATTTATTGCACAACATATACAAAATTTTGAAAGCAATGCCTACGTTCCTAGGTGTCTGGTGTAAAATCAACCAAACAATAGTGCTTTTGTTACAAGGTCTCTAGTGAAATCAACCAGAGATATCAAAACTTCTATTGGTAGGTTTCTATTGTAAAATCAACCAAACAAGCACATTTGCTCATTTACATTTATTCAATCAACTTTATTCTAGTGAAAAATCAAATAAAATTTTGAAAAGTTTTTTGGTGTAGCATCAACAAAAAATAATCAACTCTACACATGACTTAGATGACTGAGAAGTCATTCGCTTTGATACCACATGTTGGAATAAAGTGAAAAATGAACAAAGCTTTTTTATTTATTTCAAGCTTCAATGATTACATTCTAGGTTACATTGCATATAAAGTTTCCCAAAGGAAAAAATATCGTATAAACTGTTAAAGAAATGGAATAATGGGAACTAACTAAATGAACCTATTACAATATGTGATATCCTTGACATTCATAATAAAATATATGAAGGAGATAAAATACAATAAGAAAGTAATTTTAAGAGAAAAATACTTTAGGAACTATATCCTAACAATTTAGTGCAAGAGTAGCAAGCAAACAAATCACTACTCTAAACAACAATGAAGACTTTAACACTAATTTGATATGGTTAGAAGAAGAGTAGAATCAATAATTATGAAGATAACAAGAGTATAACAAGTTAATTACTTATTTTGATAACTAATTATTGAATTTGTGTGATATACATGGACTAATTAATGGAAATGGTATAATAAAGTAGAAAACTCTAGTAAGTGTGCATGTAAAAAATTTCATGGGACAACATTATAAACTATATTAGTTGTTTGCAAAACTTGATAATGAAGATGATGTATGCATAGGCTAATTATTCCCTAATATAGTTAAAAATCATATGATAATATAGTTTACATGATGTAATGAAGAAATAAATAAAATGAGAAGGTTTAGATCAATAAACAACAATTATTTTTTAAGTTGTCTTCATGATCCAACAAAATCATTTAATCTTCAAGATAAAAAATAAAAGTGAGTCCAAAAGGAAAAAAGATTGGAATTAATTAAAAAAATAAGGGCTATGAATTAAGGAATATAATTTATAAAAATTGTGATCTATACCATTAAGGCCTAAGATAATGGCATGGAGAACAAGTCCTAAATTCAATCGATGAGGCTAGGTGGATTATGCTTTAGAGTTATAGAAAATAACAACACATGTACTTCTTCATGCATCAAGGAATTAGATATAAAAATAAACAACAAAGGGGAAATTAATCAAGAAAACACACAATAATTCAAACTTAAGTAAATAAGGAAAAACTTCTTACTTTTAAATAATATAACCATAAATGAGTATAAAATACAAAGCCTTTTCATAGCAAAGTTGATATGTTGTAAGACATGTTGTAAAAGATATTCTCTCTACACTAATATATGTTGAGGATTCATGTTATTTTTATGATGACTAAAGAAAACCCTACTCAACTTGGATCAATTGTCCTCTCACGAAAAACAATGGTCCTAAATATTTCTTACTTCAACCATAGAAATTGACTCTTGATTTGGTCAAGTGTTACACACTTTGTCTAAGGAAAATCAGAGCAGGTTTCATAATTCTAAATAGGTTATGAGTTCCTTACCAAGTGAATTCAATGATGGAGGTGATTGACTATTTTTAAAATATGGTATCAATTGATCCAATTAAAGGGTGTTGTGTAGTCATGGGTTCAAGAAGACGTGGAGTGTGTAGATTACAAAGTTCTACAAAAAAAATATGCATTCCCAAGTATGATGTCAAATTGAGAATAAATTTAGTTTCTCCTACCATGTACAATATGTTATATGCACCATTTTATAGTTTTATATTTTAATATTTTTAAGATAAATATTTCTTTTATAGATGGAACCAAAATCAACTTGAAAATTATGAAGGATGTTATGCTTGTCTTGGCACACTTCATATTTCTGTTATTGACACCCAAGTATCTATTGGAATTGATAATTCACATGTTAAATTTATTACAAGAAGAACTCAACTTTTTTCACTTTCTTGGTTGAAATTAGAATCTACATATTGGTAGGAAACTTGAAAGAAAATATCTAAAGAAACAATTAGGTTTAAACCTAAGGCATGCTTGGAAGGAATTATGGTAAATGAAATTATGGAAGATTATATTGTATAAGTGATGCATAAATGGTAGGATAACATAACATGCATAATTATTATTATTGTTACACATTTAAATAATATGTACCACTGACATGTAGTTGAAAGATGTTTTTCGTAGGACTACCCAAACTACCGAACTTGTTTCAACCATATTTTACTCATTCGGACTCGGATTGAGCTGAAATTTTGAGGGTAGATGCCTGAAAAACCCTAGAATATCTCAAAAAAAAATTAGATAATTTTGAGAAACATATATCCTATTGTATCCCTATATATGAACAAGATTTTTGGCAAGCAACTGTGCGAGGGTTTCATCTGGATTGAATGCAAGCAGCTCTAGAGGTTATTTTTCATGGTATTTGGGCTCTAGTGGCCAATATTTTTGTGGTTTTTGCTCAAGATTTTAGTAGGATATGTTGCAGGTTGACCCAATATGGGTTAGAAATTTATCTTTCAATATATCATACAATGAACTTGATTGATAATGGCTTCCAATTTGCTGCACAAAACAAAAGTGAAAAGCATACCTTTCCTCGACATCTAGGGCATGGATTAAAGATATCATAAAACAAGTTTCAATAAATTGATAAAAATAGTTCAAATATCAAGCAAACATGGTGCTAAGGTGCACCCCCAAAATAAATCCACAATGGAAACCCTTTTCAAGGGCAAGGATTTCCAAGACTCGATCCTAATGCTAACATTAATCTTAGGGCTTCTCGTAAACCTCTAAGAATGCCTAAGATTGATCCGAAGAAAACTGATCCAGGATGTCTTAGAACAGCTTATGGAACTCCTATTTTTAAGTTTGATATGGGTGTCATTTAGACTAGCATTGAAGATCTGGAAAAAAGAGGACTAATTTGTCATTTCTTGGATTTTTGTCTGAGCCTATCTACTTTCAAAATCTAGGTTGCAAAAAGCTAGAAAACTAAAGGTAAGTTACAAATATCTATTTGTCCAAATGGTTATTTTCTTGTTTTATTTGCTAATAATGAAGATAAAGAGAAAATATTTCAAGGGGGTCCTTGGTTCTTTGGAAGGAAAAGGCTTTTTATGAAGCCCTGACATACTAAATTTAAAGCTAAAGAAGAGATACCTTTTACAAGTCCCATGTGGGTTAGACTCTATGGCCTCCCAATTGAATTATAGAATTCGATTGTTTTTTCCTCAATTCGAAACTCTTTGGGGACTTTTATGATGACTATTAATTGTACTAAAAAAATGAACATATTATTTATGCTCGGATTTGTGTTTTAATTGATTTTAAAAAACCTAAAAAATTTAAACATATTATTTATGCTCAGATTTATTATCACATTACAATTTGGGGAGGACACTTGGGAGCAAGTAGTGGAATATGAGAACGTTCCTTTTTGCTTTAGAATTTACCATGAATATGGTCATTTGGCTAGTGTTTTCCCAAATAAAATTCCAGATCAAAATAAAGAAGATACAAATTCAATAGGTTTCCAAATGTCTAAGAAGAAAAACACTAAAAAAAATAGTTATGAAGGATCAATCAAAGTTATCAACTAATATGTTTGAAATTCTTTCCACAAATGATGCCCTAGGTGAGGAAGAGAAAATAATGGAAACATAAATCTTAGAAACACAATTTAGATATGAAATAAATAAGTTAGAGACAAACCAAAAAATCAAAGGTTTTCAACAAAAAAAGGGAGAAAATATACACAAGAAAAACAATATTTTAAATGTTAAGACTTTAAATAATATAGGTCCCAATATAGACTCGGTTGAACCTACCAACAATACTTTGACTTTGTACATGCATTCTCCAAGGTTAGAAGACATCCCAGATTTAATTGGAGTAAGTCAAGAAATAGGGAAAAAAACCGAAGATGGATTCTAATCAAAAGGTAGGTTGCAAGACCAATCAATAGTATATGGTAAAATAAGGTGAATATCTTGTAGAGGAAGGTAATATTAATTCCCTTACCAACTAGCTCTAGTATTAATTAAGACCATCACTTGGAATATTAGAGGACTCAAAGGGAGTCTGTCAAAAAAAAATGAAATTAGAAGAATGATTTAGATAAACCATCCTCATCTTGTTTTCCTTCAAGAAACGAGGATGTCAATAGAGGAAATGGATTAAATTGCAAGTAAAATTTGGACAACTGGAAAAGTTGTTTTTCTCAATTCCCAGGGGACTTATGGTGGCATTTCTTACCTTTGGGATACAAAAGAGGTAGTTATTCACCATATGGTTGGCATCTAGGGTCTTTTAGCTATAGCTATTCAAAGTAGACATTCCAACCAAATTATGCTTTGCATAACTATTTATGCTCCGACTTCTTTGGAGGGAAAGAGAAAATAGTGGAAGGATATAACTTATATTATCTCTCATTTTCCTGAAGCTTGGATATTTATAGGAGGATATTTCAACACCATCCTTTCTCTGGATGAGAAAATGGGAGGAATAGAAATTTAGACAGGAGCACTGACCTCATGAATGAATATATTGCAAACCTTCATCTTGTGGACATCCAACTAGATAATAGCCTTATTACTTGGTCTAACAGAAGGAAAGGCTTAGCTTATATCATGGAGAGATTGGATAGGTTTCTACTCTCTCGCCATTTCTTAATCCATGGTCACATTCCTAAATTGAAGATTCTTAACAATGCTAGTTCAGATCACTCGCCAGTCATGGTGGAAATTTGGAAAACCAATGTGAGTTTATCTTCTTTTCAATTTTAGTTAATGTGGCTTAGAGATAGTTCCTTTAGATCTCAAGTGCAATAATGGTGGAAGGAAGGTAAACCAAGATATGAGACTAAGATGTATTGTTTTTCGAAAGGTTACAATATATTAAATCCAAAATCAATATTTGGAACTGAAAGGAGTTTGGGGATGTTCAACAAAAAAAACATGAAGTTATTTCTCAAATTGAAATTTTGAATAAGAAGATCCATTTATATGGCCTCATAGAGAGTAGAAGTATAGATAAAATTAGACTCACAACTAAGTTAGAGGAAAGGGAAAAAAGAGAACTCTTATGGAAGCAAAAATATAGAATTCAATGGCTCAAAGAAGGTGATCAAAACACAAATTTCTTCCACAAATTTCTTCTAGCTCAAAGATATCACAACTTTATTTCTTCCCTAAATTCAGATTTTGGAGATTTTGTCTACACTTGGGATGGCATGAACTCTATTGTTGTGAATTACTTTTCCAATATTTTTACTATTACTCCTCTTGACTTGGCTTCTCAACAAAATATTCTTCAAACGATCCCTTCTCTTATCATTTCTATGGAGAAATCTATTTTTACTGCTCCTATTTATATTAATGAGCTTCAACAAGTGGTTTTTAAATTGCAAAAAGGTAAAACCCTAGATCCTAATGGTTCTTCCATTGAGTTTTACCAAGAGTTTTGGGATATCCTTCATGCTAATTTATTAGACGTGGTGGAAGAAGCCAGGAAAGCTAAAGAAATTTTGAAGGTTATCAATAATACTTATATCACTCTTGTTCCAAAATCTCAAGAGGCTTATCATATCTCAGTTTTTAGATCTATTTATTTATGTAATGTTCTTCTTAAAATCATTACTAAGATCATGGCAAAAAGGTTGAAGCCTCTATTGCATAATATTATTTCCCCTTAACAAGGAGGTTATGTGGAAGGGCATTAAATAGTGGATGAGATAGTTCTTGCTCAGAAAGCCATCCATTCCATGGAAATGCAAAAATATACTTCTATTTTCATTCGCTTAGACTTATCCAAAGCTTATGATAGAGTGGATTGGCACTTCCTTATCAAAGTTTTGAGGCAATTTGGTTTCTCTCAAGATTGGATGGACTGGATTATGGGTTGTATCTCTTTAGTATCCTACTCATTTCTTATCAATGGTAGACCTTCACAACTGTTCCCAACTTCTAGAGGTATTAGGAAAGGTGGCCCCATCTTCCCTTATTTATTCATCATTCTTGTTGAATGCTTGGGTAGGACTATAACCAAAATTAGAGACAATAAAACCCTTGAGGGAGTTACCATGCTCATGGAACTAGGCCTATATCTCATCTTCAATTTTTTGATGACTTTACTTTGTTAGGTAAAACTACAGTTAAGTAAGCTTCTAAAATTAAGCAAATCATTAGCTTTTTTTCTAAGGCTACCAAGCAATTGATCAATGAAGACAAGTCTAAAGTCATTTTATTTCACTGCTCTACTAGACAAAAATCCATGGTCTTGGATAAATTAAGATATAATAAGACCTCCCTTTTGATCACTTATTTAGGCATCCCTATCAATACTCAAAGATAGAAAAATAAAGACTGGAATTGGTTGTTGGACAAATTTAATAAGATTTTTGGAAAGTGGACCAATAGGTGGCTTTCTTTTGGGGGTAAAATTACCTTCGTAAAAATATCCTTCAAGCTATACCTACTTATGTTTCTACCGTGTTGAATATCCCAAAGGTTGTTCTTCGAGAATTAGATCAAATCAATCATGGGTTCCTCTAGGCCTTGGTGAAATGGGACACTTTATGTCTTCCTAAAAATTAAGGGGGGTTAGGATTGCGGTATTCTATTAATAACAACAAAGCTTTAGCTACTAAATTGTATTGGAGGATTTTACATAACCCCAATGCCCTTTGGACAAATAATCTTCGTACTAAATATGTTGATAATAAATGTCTTGAAGACCTTGTTCGCTATAAATTTCCTACCAAAGGTTCTCCCATTTTAGCGGTTCTTAATACTGGTGATGTTTTGATAAAAAAAGTTATTTTGGATCATTCATAATGGTCAACAGGAAAATTTTTGGATAGATTCTTGGGATGGTCACCAACCTTTGATAACTTAGTTTCTTTATTGGAGGTCTTGGATGGAGGAGCTTCACCGAGCTAATTGGATAAAGGTGGCTAATTACTGTTGATACTATACAAGTAATTCAGTGGTTGGTAGATATTGGATCCCTGTTGAGGATTGACCTATTCAAATTCTAAAAATTCAAAGAGAATACATCCAACGCATATTGCATATGAGATCTCTCTCTTGGTCCCATGATATAGATTATTTTGGATGGAACAACACTACTAAGGGTGAGTATTCAGTTGCTCAAGGCTATTTGACCTTATGCCATAATAATCCCAACCAATTTTATGACATATTTTCTCAATTATATGCTCAAAATCTCTGGCCCAATGTGGGGTTCTTTACTTGGCTTTTATTGCATTGTAGGGTGCTAACTAGTGAGAAACTTATGAAATGTGGTTTTCATGGCCCTTTTATATGTGAAATGTGTGGAGAGAATGTGGAAACTCTTAGCCATATTTTATTGAGTGTACCTTAGCCTCTGAGCTATGGAGGAGAATTTCCATCTTGCTTGGCTTACAGCCAGATAATAGCCTTATGACTTGGTCTAACAGAAGGCAAGACTTATATTATATCATGGAGAGATTGGATAGGTTTCTACTCTCTCACCATTTCGTAATCCATGGTCACATTTCTAAAGTGAAGACTGAACAATTTTGGTTCAGATCACTCGCCAGTCATGGTGGAAATTTGGAAAACCAATGTGAGTTTCTCTTCTTTTTTATTTTAGTTAATGTGTCTTAGAGATAGTTCCTTCAGATCTCAAGTGCAAAAATGGTGTAAGGAAGGTAAACCAAGATATGGGACTAATATGTATTGTTTTTCCAAAAGGTTGCAATATATTAAATCCAAAATCAAGACTTGGAAATGAAAGGAGTTTGGGGATGTTCAACAAAAAAACATGAAGTTATTGCTCAAATTGAAAATTTGAATAAGAAAATCCATTTATATGGCCTCATAGAGAGTAGAAGTATAGATAAAATTAGACTCATGGCTAAATTAGAGGAAAGGTAAAAAAGATAACTCCTATGGAAGCAAAAATCTAGAATTCAATGGCTCAAAGAAGGTGATTGAAACACAAATTTCTTCCACAACTCTCTTCTAGCTTGTAGATCTCAAAACTTTATTTCTTCCCTAAATTCATATTTTGGAGATGTTGTCTACACTTGGGATGGCATGAACTCTATTGTTGTGAATTACTTTTCCAATATTTTTACTATTACTCCTCTTGACTTGGCTTCTCAACAAAATATTCTTCAAACTATCCCTTCTCTTATCACTTCTAAGGAGAAATCTACTTTGACTGCTCCTATTTCTATTAATGAGCTTCAACAAGTGGTTTTTAAATTACAAAAAGAGAAAACCCCAGGTCCTGATGGTTTTCCCATTGAGTTTTACCAAGATTTTTGGAATATCCTTCATGCTAATTTATTAGAGGTGGTGGAAGAAGCCAGGAAAGATAAAGAAATTTTGAAGGTTATCAATAAAACTTATATCACTCTTATCCCAAAATCTCAAGAGGCTTATCATATCTCATATTTTAGACCTATTTCTTTATGTAATGTTCTTCTCAAAATCATTACTAAGATCATGGCAGAAAGTTTGAATCCTCTTTTGCATAATATTATTTCCCCTGAACAAGGAGGTTATGTGGAAGGGCATTAAATAGTGGATGAGATAGTTCTTGCTCAAGAAGCCATCCATTCCATGGAAATGAAAAAATATACTTCTATTTTAATTCGTTTAGACTTATCCATATCTTATGATAGAGTGGATTGGCACTTCCTTATCAAAGTTTTGAGACAATTTGGTTTCTCTCAATATTGGATGGACTGTATTATGGGTCGTATCTCTTCAGTATCCTACGTAGTTCTTATCAATGGTAGACCTTCACAACTATTCCCAACTTCTAGAGGTATTAGGCAAGGTGACCCCCTCTTCCCTTATTAATTCATCATTGTTTTTGAATGCTTGGGTAGGACTATAACCAAAAATAGAGACAATAAAACCCTTGAGGGAGTTACCATGCTCATGGAGCTAGGACTATCTCTCATCTTCAATTTGTTTATGACTCTACTTTGTTAGGTAAAACTACAGTTAAGGAAGCTTCTAAAATTAAGCAAATCATTAGCTTTTTTTGTAAGGCTACCAAGAAATTGATCAACGAAGACAAGTCTAAATTCATTTTATTTCACTGCTCTACCAGAAAAAAATCCATGGTCTTGGATAAATGAAGATATAATAATACCTCCCTTTCGATCACTTATTTAGGCATCCCTATCAATACTCAAATATAGAAAAATAAATACTGGAATTGGTTGTTGAACAAAGTTAAGAAATTTTTTGGAAAGTGGACCAATAGGTGGCTTTCTTTTGGGGATAAAATTACCTTGGTAAAATATATCCTTCAAGCTATACCTACTTATGTTTCTACCATGTTGAATATCCCAAAGGTTGTTCTTCGAGAATTAGATCAAATTAATCATGGGTTCCTCTAGGCCTTGGTGAAATGGGACACTTTATGTCTTCCTAAGAATGAATGGGGGTTAGGATTGCGATATTCTATTAATAACAACAAAGCTTTAGCTACTAAATTGTACTGGAGGATTTTACATAAACCCAATGCCTTTTGGGCCAATAATCTTTGTGCTAAATATGTTGAGAATAAAAGTCTTGAATACCTTGTTCACTATAAATTGCCTACCAAATTTTCTCCCATTTTAGCGGTTCTTAATAATGGTGAGGTTTTGATTAAAAATAAGTTATTTTGGATCATTCATAATGGTCAACAAGCCAATTTTTTGATAGATTCTTGGGATGGTCACCTGCCTTTGATAACTTAGTTTCCTAATTGGAGGTCTTGGATGGAGGAGCTTCACTGAGCTAATTGGATAAAAGTGGCTAATTACTGTCTATACTATACAAGTAATTCAGTGTTTGGTAGATATTGGATCCCTATTGAGGACAGGCCTATTCAAATTCCAAAAATTCAAAGACAAGACATCCAATGCATCCTACATATGAGATCTCTCTCTTTGTCCCATGATAAAGATTATTTTGGATGGAACAACACTACTACGGGTGATTATTCAGTTGCTCAAGGTTATTTTACCTTATGCCATAATAATCCCAACCAATTTTATTACATATTTTCTCAATTATGGGCTCAAAAGCTCTAGCCTAAGGTGGGGTTCTTTACTTGGATTTTATTGCATCATAGGGTGCTAAATGGTGAGAAACTTATGAAATATGGTTTTCATGGCCCTTTTAGATGTGAAATGTGTGGAGATAATTTTGAAACTCTTAGCCATATTTTATTGAGTGTATTGTAGCCTCTAAGCTATGGAGGAGAATGGCCATCTTACTTGGCTTACAACCAGATAATAGCCTTATGACTTGGTCTAATAGAAGGCAAGGCTTAGATTATATCATGGAGAGATTGGATAGGTTTCTACTCTCTCACCATTTCTTAGTCCATGGTCACATTCCTAAAGTGAATACTCTTAACAATGTTGGTTCAGATCACTCACCAGTCATGGTGGAAATTTGGAAAACCAATGTGAGTTTCTCTTCTTTTCGATTTCAGTTAATGTGGCTTAGAGATAGTTCCTTTAGATCTCAAGTGCAACAATGGTGGAAGGAAGGTAAACCAAGATATGGGACTAAGATGTATTTTTTTTCCAAAAGGTTGCAATATATTAAATCAAAAATCAAGACATGGAACTGAAAGGAGTTTGGGGATGTTCAACAAAAAAACATGAAGTTATTGCTGAAATTGAAAATTTGAATAAGAAAATCCATTTAGATGGCCTCATAAAGAGTAGAGCCCCGTTCACAATATTTAATGGCATTGGAACCCCACCAACAATATTTAATGGCCTTGGAACCCCGCCAACAATATTTAATGGTAATTAATTTCTTTCTTATCAATTTGGCTCCACTATCTAACATTTTTATGGTTTTATTATGTGTTTGGTGTTTTGTGTTTTTTTGTTATTTTTTATTTTATTTTATTTATTTATATATTTATTTGAGTTTTATGGTGTATTTATGATTTTATGTTGATTTTGTTTGTTTTGTGGTTTTTATTTTTGTTTGTTTGTTTGTCTCTTTTTTTTTATGTGTTTTTTGTGTTTGTTTGTTATTTTTTTGTTGTTTTAGGCATGCTCATTGAGTGTTCCAAATGGGGCAGGCCAGGTGCGAGCCTTAGGCATTTTTGATGGAATAGATACCTCTGTCTCCTTGGGACTTACCCAAAAGTGGCATCCCATTTGGGGTGTTTTCCACAAAAAAAATAAGATGTACCACTATTATACTAACTATTTTAATCTATCCAACTATATGTAAATGGAATCAATTGAAAAATCCAAGCATAAGCCAAGTAAATCATGTAAGTGTTACCAATATAGGATGAGAAACTTGAAATATTTGTTTAAAATAATGGATCTCAATATTCGAAAAGATAACACATACAAAATTAGAGAACAACCAAGTAGAATGAGGTACGTTGATAATTTTCTTAATATGAAACCATGGTAGCCATATTTGAAAATTTATCAATCATAATGAAGATACAATTATTTTGTTGTTTTGTTTAAGGAAGACCTATAAGATAACTCATATTAATGGATTTATAAGGTCTAGAAGAAACTAAAAAAGGAGAGTAGAATCGTAATTTCTTATTTGTTGATTTAATAATGTTTTAGGGAATATAAGACTTGATATGGAGCTCTACACCCTAACATATGAGAGGTCAACAAAAATATTCATATAACACCACCAATATCTTATTGATGCTAAAATGTTTGGCTATCTCATAGGAGTATGACTCCCAAATTAGGTAGTGGTGAGATGTGTTGGATGGACCATAAAGTTAACCTAAGTGATGGAGAAGTTTATTTTCAAGGTAGTGATTAGACATAATTTGTATTACATCATATGATGATGTATATTAGAAAAATTAATATCATTAGAGTACATATCCCAATTAGAGAAATTGTGGTAGTAGGCATCGATGACTATAAAAAAATAAATAAATCTATGTGTGACTAAGGAAATTAGCTATTTTATTCTTTCTCTTGCAATCCTCAATTACAAGGTCAAATTGTTTTAGGTAAGTCACTCACTCCATGTGGCTCTGCATTCCTCAATTTTCTTTGAGTATGTAAAAATTGAAGATGCTTATGATAAGAGTTAATGATAGTTTTTAATCCTTGATGTAATAACACCATTGCCAAATAAACTGTATTGTATCTTAATTTCATTTTTATAAGCAACATATCTCCTTGATTTCTTCATAGTGACAATCAATAAGGTGCCCATATTGGATCAAAATAATACCAAATGCATAGTCGATTGTATCTACCTTAATATTGAAATCTTGATTAATATTTGGTATGGATATCATTTCCATTGAACAAAGGTACATCTTAAGCCCTTAAAAGACCTATTGTTGAATGGGGTCTATCTAAATGTTACATTTCTATATAGAATTTAATTATGTTTAAGAGATATAGAAACTAATAACAAATCTATGTGCAAATTGAGCAAGGCTAGAAAAATTCTAAATTTAATTAGGTTCATTTGAATATACCATTCTTGAATAATGTGTATTTGGTTGGATCCACATTAATGCCATAATATTTAATAATGTAATCTAGGTACGACATCTTTGTAATATCAAAAGTGTACTTAACTAGATCGATTTATAACTTATGTTGGTGCAATATATCCATAACTTAACATAAATTATTAACATTTTTCTTGAAAAATTTTCTAAAAATGAGGATATCATACAATTAGACTATCATGAAGGAACCCATGAATTGTACAAGAACATCATTCATCAAATTCATTAACATAGCAGGTGAATTGACCAAGCCAAATGGCATAACAAACCACTCATACAAACCCTTCATAGTTTTAAATGTTTCTTTCTAAATATCTATAGGATTGACTAAAATCTAATGATAAACTCACTTGAGGTCAATTCTAGTGAAAGATCATGCTTCCCACATCTAGTCCATGAGATCATTAATGCAAGGTAAAGGGTATTTATTTCTGATCAATTGTTATAGTGTGATAGTCTATGCATAGGTACCAAGTAACATATTTATTCTATATTTGATGTTATATTTCATCATTATTCTATATAAAATGGTATTATAGAATTTTATTGGATAGATATAAAGCTAGGATTAGGTTACCTCAATATTTAATAGAAATGTGGAATAAAATTTCTTACAGGTCCTTAAAATATTATAGTATGGATGAAGCAATGCATCTATCTATTGGGACTATGCAAAAGTGACCAAAATTTATATAGTAAGGGAATTCATTTTGGCATGAGGTGCCTATGAGTAGACCATGAGAAGGACAATTTTTTGAGTATGTAAAATTAACTTCCCACGTTGCTTAAAAGAAACAATAGTTAATATTGTTAGAGATAAGCATGCTAGGATTTGGTATGCTATTTATTTGATAGATAGAGACTATTATTGGGGATAAACTTGATAGGTCATGTATTGGTTAAAGAGATATGACCTTTTAAGGATGAAATTTTTAGATTTCTAATATTCCCATGGTAGGTGATTGTAACTTGCATGAATTGATTCCATATTTGAAGGTGCATTGGGGATTAACCTCTATCACCTTTCCTACCAACCATTCAAGGGAATAGAGTGAAAGACACATTGTAGTCTAGAAAATTCAATGTCAAAAAAATATCAAGGATAAATAAAATATTCTTCTAAATTTAAAAACTAATGGTGACGTGAAGAAGAGTTCCATTACCCAACAATGGGTATGGATTAGGCACTCACATTATTCAAAGGTGTTTAAGGTCAAGGATTCACTAGTGATTTAAGTAGTAGTGCTTAGCCAAGTGGTGTTTGCCTTCTCTTCACTCTTTGGTTTCTAAATATAGTCATTGATATGAGGATACACATCAAATATATGTGTCCAAATTTATATTCAACAACACTATGAGTTTTTTTTAATCTTGTGATAGTATCCTATTTTTTGTTTTCCTTAGTCTTTTGTGGTAGTAGAGTATGTATTTTATTGCATTAAGGAAATATTTAGTTGCCTTACCTTAAGTTATTTGAAAATAGATAACTGTTGCTTTTGGTTCCATTTAAGTTATATGTAAGGACCCTTCAAATTCACTTGAAAATTCTCTTCCAACTTGTTGACAAACTTGTAAGCTTGTGCTAAAGTTTTAATAAGAAGGAACTCCATATCAAAACATTTGTGGCAATGGATGCTATTAGCATGTTTGAGAACCTCATGCTTCTCATCATTATGGTTACACAAGTGAGAAAGTAAATTATTAAGCTTAACATATTATTGAAATATTGCTCATGCCTTTGGTGCAATTGGTGAAAATGCATGTGCTTTTCATAGTGATGCACTATATAAAAAAAGCAATCATAACCCTACAAATATCCTTCAAGTTAAAACTGATTTATGACATTGGTATCCCATCAAACATAACTAATTTTTAATGCTTTAAAAGATATATTATCAAAATCAATGACCCTATTTATCTAGATCATATCATTCTAGCTACTAAAGGTAGGTATCAAAGTCTTTAACATTTATCTAAACAGGAATTTCAATGTTGGTTTGTACCTTGAGCAACCAATAGCTCTAAAAAGGGATAAAAATAGAGGAAATCGATGATCCCATTTAAATCATGACATCCAAAAACTATCCAAACATAGTATTTCTCTACTCTTTCAAAGCATGTTGAATGATATTCTTGATGTATAAGTTGTTGGGATATATAAGAGATGATTTTGTAGCATTGTCCATCTTTGGACTTAGTTGGCATGTAAACTTGACGTGAAGCCATACTTCTAATAACACAAAAATATATGAGTAAACATTAAATGTTAAAATATTTAGAATAACTTTACTTGTGTAGAGGTTTCTTCCAATAACTAGGACTCTACAAAGTCAATGTAAAAAATTGTTCTAGTACTCATGATCTATCCTGAGTAGGCCAAAGATGATATCATAAAGGACAACTTCATAACTTATCTAGTGGGGCTAGATGAGTTATGATCTATAAATATGTAAGAAATCATGACACAACATATATTTAATTTATCAAGATATTATATGTAAAAATATAAATATAGAAAGGATGTTAATTAAGAAAATATACATCTTAGAAGTAAATAATGAAAGGCCTTTTGTTTGTAGATAATACAATTATAAATGTGTGAAATGAAGTTCTTGTATAATAGATTGACAATAACATTAAACTTTGATTATAATACTATAGGCATTAGGATACAATGTATGCTAGATGTTAAAGTCCTAGTTCCTATTTTTGATCTAGCATAACCAAATAATAAGCCTATAAAGGATATTAGATATGTAACATGGATGTAGTAGAAGCTAAATTATGTTGTACTCAAACTATATATAAACATTTAGCCTAAGAAAATAATAATACTATAATGAATATTAAATATGTATCATGGATCTAGTTGAAGCTAAATTATGTTGTACTCTAACTATATAAAACCATCTACAATGCAATTTGAAAAAACCATTTGAAAATAAAAACACTTCCCCTTTAGAATAGTTAAAATGAGACAACACTAAAGAGTAGTTATAAAATAGTTTGCATATCTTCTCATGGTGTTAGGTGAAGTTAAATGATAATTTGATATGCCATATGTTGCACAACGATTGATTGGGATGTGTTTAAAGTGTCATATGACTTATGGTCAAGGCCAACATTGTATGATGTAATATTGTATAGGCCTAAGGGCAGTCATTGTACAATGTATTAAATTTATTATAATATTTTATTATGTAAATCCATATGGATTATGGTTAACCTTGTTATGGTTAAACCCACCTTGTAAAATCAACCTTAAAGTCCTCTTGTTTTGTCAGCTTAGGTTAAATTCATTTATGTATTTTGGACATTTGTTATTGGTATAAATACCCCTAGCCACTCCATCCGCTGCATCAAAGTGTTGTGATTCTTATCTATAGATAATATAGTGATTATTTATGGTGCCTATGGGTACCCATTATATCTTTCTCTCTTTCATCCTTTTTATGTTTTTTGTATAATATTTGAGTGGATGGATTATGTCTATTCATTTTTTAAATAGTGTGAATTCCAACATGGTATCAGAATGGGTATGGAGCCATATTTCTTGTTCACGTAGGAATATTATTCAAAGTCTTTGATCCTCCCTCCAAATTTTAGGATGAATGACTCTTTAAAATTTCATAAGCATATTTGGCATAAGAAATAAGAAAAGATATGTTGTCTTTATTTTTACCAAGGTAATCTTGATCTATGGTTTACAATTTTAATTTATTTTTGTTACCATCCTTATTTATTTTTATGTGATAGGAGAATAATAGGTTTGAATCTCCTACTTGGTGCCAAATATTTTGAATTCAAATCACTCACTACACACATGTACTTGTTTTTGTATGTATGTTTTCACTGTGAACCCTTAGCACTTTCATAGATGTTTAAACCTTATATTAAGATGGAGGTTGGCCTATGATATAGTGTTATGATGATGCTTTATTGGCTAGATAGAGTCATGACAAGGTCCTCAAGACAAGAGGCTTCAAGTTTGAGGCTATATGCCTCTATTTTTTCTATAAAATGAAAGGGAAAAATGGTTTTGCAATTGACCTATATGGGGAAGCTACATTTTTGGTCAATGTGCCCTATTTTCCTCGAGGAGGAAAAATATTTTCATTACAAAGGAGCAATGCTCAAATGGATGGCCCACAATTGTTAAGGCATTGATGGACTAGTGCTAATTGGATCAAGGTCGAGCAACAAGAAATTTTTAAAATTATTCACCTTTCATTATTGGCATAGGAACTTTATTAAAAAGCACACTTTTACCTTGAATACACATGTTAGACATGCTAGTTAGAACATTGTTTCTAGCATGCAAGATTCCAAGGTTTAATTTTGACCATGGAGTTTTTCAAAATGAATTTACTGAACTTCTTTGGTTGACTTGGTGGTCGATACAACCCATTTTTTTGTACATATATAATGTTCCTTCCAATCATGATGTAGTAGATGGTAAGATTTTAACTAACTAGAGATGGTCAGGTGACATAGGATGAGTGGACATCACCAACAAATGAGCAATCCCCAAGTGGTAGGTTGATATTGGTTGTTGCATTTCTAAGGTTTGAAAGGTTAATTTTTGAATTTTTTAGGGTTATTTGGAAAAAACTTCCACAGGCCACAACTTTTGTATACGAAAGTATTTTGAGCCAATTTTTAAATCACATATTTTTTCAAGCTCCACATATTGGTGATATTAGAATATGGACCTGTTCTAGTGTTAGAGGGCCAAATATATGGAATAGTACTCAATCCCTACAATTGTATTTTGAAAGAGTGGATTTTCATATTCTATACAATTAGAATCTTTGATCTCCTTTTTTAGGAGATATAGTTGGATTCATGATGGTTGCAATATATTTTTAGTCTTTTGAAAGAACATAGGAAATGGATCGAGGATGTGCTTCGATCAATCCCTATTTGTACTTTGGGATATTTATTTAGATTATTCATGAAGATCTAAGCATTCATGATATCTTCCCCTTATATTACTTGTCCAAGTACTCTTGGAACTTTGTAATAACTTTTCTTTTAAGTAGGTTTATGTAAAGCCTTTTTTAGTGACCAAAATCAAGTGTCACAAGGGCAATTTGAAGTCTTTAAATAAGGTGATGTATGTTGTAAAAGGAAATGATGTCTTCAAGACATACCTTATATGAATATGGAAGGTTGAAGTAGATTTTCTTTAGAGGTGGTGGTGATCCTAACTTTTCTTCCTCATCCAAAACCTTAGCAAAAGTGTTCATTGGATGTATATGAGAGGATTTAATAGTGGTAGTGATGACTTTGATCTAGCCTAAGGAGACTCTTATGGAGAAGGTATTTTTGTGGTAATGGATTTTATATGGTGAGAGGGATTCAAACGAGTCTACCCCAAGTGTGAAGGACTACTAGAGCATCCATTATAGGAGGATATCATTGTTACTAATGCCTTCTCTCCTTGGCCCCCTAGTTTAGATTTTGAGGATGTGTTGAAAGTGTAATCTAACTTATGGCTAAGGCCAATAGTGTATGATGTAATAATATATAGACCTAAGGTCAATAATTGTACAATATATATAAATTATTATAATATTATATTATGTAAGCCCCTATGGACCATGGTTAACCTCTTTATGGTTAAATTCACCTTATAAATTGTAATTAACCTTAAATAATTCTTATTATATCAACTTAGGTTAAACTTATCAATGTAATTTTGGAATTTGATATTGGTATAAATACCCCCAAACACCCCACCATTGCATAGAAGTGTTGTGATTCTTGTCTATGGATAATATAGTGATTATTTATGTTGCATATAAGTGCCCATTATATTTCTCTTTCATCTATTTTTATACTTTATCTATGATATTTGAGTGGGTTGTCTACTTTTGTTTCTTTCTATAAATAGGTATGAATTCCAATAGAAAGCATAGATATTATTCTGATAAAGTGCTAGCATTTGGAACTGACACTAAGTGTTGGATTTTGGTATATACCTACATGTTAAGGATGACACCATAGGTATTGATATCCACAATAAACATAGATGTTAGGCACTATGTTGAAAATATGTCAAGTCCTAGTACTAAGTTGTCAAGTGACATTTCAAGTGGACACCATGTTATAGGATTGTATTTCCATTAGAGCCTATTGAGGATTGGTGATATTGCTAATGAGGGCTCAAGAAACCCTTAATTTTGTTAGAAATAGATTATATTACATAATTTGGGTCATGTAAATGTATCTTCCTTGGTGCACACTTAGGACATTAGATTACTTTAAGGGTAAGTTATCTAGTTAATTCATGCAATGTAATAAATGCACAAGTGTCAATGTGTAAGTTGTATATGTACAAGGTGTCCCTTGTACAACTAGGTAGAGTGTTGGCCAAGGAACCTATCTTCCTATATAAAGGGCCATATATTGTGAGAGACACATCAAGATAGTGTAGTGTGGTAGTGTAGAGAGTGTGTCAGCTATAAGCTCAGAGCTCATTCATGAGCGGTAGCTTAGATCATGGAGTGTTCATTTCCTCCATAGCTAATTTGTATTCATTTCTATCATTTCTATTTATGGCATATTTCAGTCATCTCATAGATTTACTTTCTTTCTTATTATTCTACATCTTGTGATTATTATCTCCCATTACATGTTGTATCAAAAGCTAACAAATTTTCTAGAATCACAATAAATTTTATAAGAGATCCAAATCTAGAGAGAAAAAAGTATACCTTTCTTTCAAATGCATGAAATAATGAATGTAAATCAATAGGGAGAGATTTGAAAGAACCAAGGATGGGAAAAAATAATTTTTTTTAATAAGCTATGTTTGTATTCTATTGGGGGCCACTCCCATTAAAATAATAATTCATTATAGTGTTCCCATTGCATTGCTATTAGGTTAATTAAACCATATTCAACTTACCTTTTTTCAAATATATTTTTCATTTGTATTTCTATAAAATATATTTGTCATATTCCTAAAACTCCTAAGTGTCTTCAATCAACTTATTTATAACATTTTTATTAAGATATAAAATCTCATTCATCCCATTGCCTTTTAATTTTGTATTTTTCCAATTTGAAAATTAATACTACAAATAGCTAAAATATTTGCCACCTAGTTTCCATATTTATAGATATATTGTCTATAACAACATGTCAATTCCCTAATACCTCCTTTTAGGGATCTTATTCATGCTCCTAATATTCCAATATATCATTTAATAATCAATATGAAAGGCTAGTCCCATGAAGAAGAGGTCGAGGTAGGGGTAAAGAAAGTGGATACTTCAATACCTAGTTGGTTATAGGCAGACTAGAATGATTAGATGGACCAATAGGTGACTTAAATAAGGGATATAAAGCCCTTAAAAGTTCTTGGTAAAACAAGCATGTGCACTTAGAAGAGGAGAAATCCTCCACCTCTAGCAACATACAAGAGATAAAATCTAATTTGGGGGTGGGGGTTGCACTCTAGTAGGATTAGAAGTAGAGGAGTCAACACTGGTACCAGGAGACCTACACCAAGGGGATACCTCATCCCTAGTACAAATATACATATAGTAAGGGTCTTCTCAAGAGTCCCAATCCCTTGGAGTTAGAGGTATTTTCCTAAGGAACTAGAAGAAGAAAAAAAAGTAGGTAGCTCAGGCAGTTTTCTAGGGGCATTCTAATTCCATGCCCAATGGATAGAGGCCACCCATACCCCTTGTACATATGTATTATGGTTTTTTTTTTGTTATAGGTAGATACAAAAATTTTAAGGTGATCCTAAATTTTGTGAAGTTGTAGGCTGATGACTAAAATTCCCAACTTTGTTGCCCCCCACTTTCACCCCAATTTTGACTCTGTATCCGATGGATAAGGTGGTGATTTCTTTGGGTTCCTTATCTTCATCAAGATGAATATCCCTTGTGAGTTAATTCTCACTAAAATTGGGAGGAGTAACACCCTAGATGATTTTGAAAGGTTATCTTTATGGGGAGCAAGATACTCAAAATCTATGAGAAAGCAGATACTAGCACATAAATTTGATAACTAAAATTTTCAAGATAAAGCTAACAACAAGAAGACAAGACCAAAGTCCTACTGACAACCCAAACCAATAACATGTGCAAAAAAATTACAACCGAAATGGAAAAATTACTTGGGCACACCCACTCAACTTAAGAATCCATTAATCATAGGTTAAATGATGATAATCAAGACACTAAATGGAAGTAGATAGAAAGTCAATGGAAAGAAGTACCAACCAAATAAAAAAGCAAAGACCAATATTCCATATGTAGGTCAAAGGTAAATTTATGTACAAAAGAGTAGTCATTGGATTTCAATCAAACCTACACCACCCAAGATTCAATATTTTTGGGGGGGGAATTTTGCTTCGTGGACTCCCACCCATGAACCCTCGCATGGAGGGTTATTGGTCCCTTATACCCCTATCCATAATTGTGATATTAGACCTCACATGTAGTTCCAAGGTATTTAGTCTTTCAAGGTTTATGTTCCTATAAAAAGTACAACATTAAAGACATCAACCTAGATTTTTCCAAGGAGCAACCATGGACCTAACAACATTAATGATAAAATATCTCTACGTTTAATCACTGTGGATTTATACCATGGGAAACAAGATCTTTACAATAGATCCAAATACAAAGGCCTTGATATTGTTCACCATAAATGGAGGACCATAGGAAATATTTTTAAAGTGGAAATTTTAAATTTTAAGAGGGAAAAATTTCTCGTTTTGCCTACAAATATGATTTTTTCTACATAGTAAGGTAGAAGAAGATAGTGCTAGTTCCTTGTGCTTAGTATCTTGCCTAATTAGTCTTATTTTCCTCAATATATCCTTCCTATGTATCATTTTGGAGTCAAGCCTTAGGTCATAGCATGTATAAGTCATTGAGCCTCTCTCTAATCTATATGATTGTAATGTGCTTTTAATATGAATGCAAGGAGTTGTGACTATTCCAAATTCTTGTCCTAGTCTTTGTCATGCATATATCCTTCTTAGGGGAGTTGTGACTAGTATTTGTTCTAGTACCCATGAGAGATTAGTCATGGTGCAATTGTATTGAATAGTTACAATATTCACATCTAGTTTTCTTGATGTGACTCCTATGTTCATTCATCCCACTGATGTTTAGAAAGGATCCTATAATATTTGGTTCTTTTCCCTCTTAACATAGGTTTTTTTTTTTTACTTTGCTTTATTTCATCTATTTTTTTTTTCTAACCCTTTTTCGTGTCAAAATCCTATTAAATAAGGCTAGCATAGGAACACCACACTATGTCAAATATCACATCCAAATGAGATGACCTTGGTGAAAAACCTTGGAGGTCATTCAAAGGATCCACATCCCATGCTCCTCAAACTTCCTAGACTAGCACTTCAAGTGGGGCACTAAACTCATTCAACAAGGCTACATTATGGGTGCTCACAACACCCAAAGCATAAGGACCATTTTTGGTCCCTGATAGGTGTATCTATAAGGTCTTCATGAGCAATTATTTTGAGGTAAATCTATTTAAAGCTTTCAACTAAATCATAATTCTAAGGGTAACAAAAATAATATATTTATCTTATACCATAGAAATTCCTTATGGTATCATCTAAATCCCCCTTAGGTATGTCTTTTATCTATATCATAACTTGGATCATAGTAGTACCTCATGACATTATCTATAGTCCACCATCAACTCTACCTACACTTGTGCTAGCTTTGTCATATGCCACAATTGTGTGATAGTCATCTAATCTAGGATGGTCTGGACCAGCTAACTATCTTTAACTCCACCTATCATTATAGCCTTATCTATAGTTACATCCTTCTCTATAGTCAAACTTAGAATCATCTACTACATCATCAAGGTTTAGTGAACTAGCTTGTCCCTCTTTGTCAACCGAGCTAGTGTCTCTACTTAAGATGAATCCCTCTTTGTCCATGTTGTTACTAGTGTGAGCTAAAGGCTAGCCACCTACTATGCTACCACATCCCTCTTTGATTACATTGTGGAATAGGTCACCTATTAGGACATGTCTCCCCTATAGTGATCATCAACACAATTTCTCCTCCTTTTGCTACTATTGTTTCCCTCTATCTCCTTTGGTGGTACTCTTGATATTGCCTCAAGAGTGGTGGGACCACCCATTATTCTCTTTAAGGACACATCCTTGATTGCATATGCTTTACTATCCTTAGGTTTTATGTAATAATATTTAAGGGAATGATGGTCTAATACCACCCCCAATAGCCAACATTGACTCTAACATCATTACCTCCTAGATTTGGGATCACATATTCATCAACATTTGGCTCTAGATATGTGTGATAATTTAGCTTAGGCCTAAACCCTTGATATCGTGTCAACATTTGATATGGTATGAGACCCATAAATATCCTCTACTCTTGTCCAAACTATCAAACCACCTAGTCAAAATAGAATATCTCATGCTCTTTTTATGGTTTGACTAGCCACCTGACCCTCCTGAATTGAACTAGATAGTAGCCACCCTTTTCCAATCCTAGGTGCTACCTATAAGGGTGCCACATCACTTCCTCCCATTTAAAGTTATTAATATACTTTTTTGCTTGCCCTAAAATACCTCTATAAGACCTCTTCTAGCATACCTCTAAGTGATGAGCCCAACAATATGTTGTTGGTGCCTTCATATCCCACACCTAAGATGGAAAACCTAATGATTGTAGCACTGCTATGTGTTCTCATTCTCAAAACTATACAATAAGTAGCAAGACAACCCCTTGCCTCCTTTATACACCATCTAGTGCAAAAAGTGGTATAACATAGTTAAAATGATGAAACCCTAGGAAAACATTATTTGCTACTCAGTCATGTCTATGATCACCTCATCCCATCCCTTGTGTAATACCCTCTAACAAGAGCCTCTAATTAGTACCCAATATATTAATGCACATGATAACATTATCTACTTGTCTAGATGACCTCTAAAATAGATGACATTAATGTCAATGCCAAATCTCACCATTGGAAAATGTACATCATTAGTCATTTTCTCCAAAATCTGCTTCTAACTATGGCTCATATAGATGATAGAATGCCTAATCACTACTCAAAGGATCTACCATACATACTCTAATATGATAATAAGTTCTCTTATAGGAAATTAGAAGGTATTTGTTTTTAAATACAATCTCTCCACAAAGGCAACCAATGATACCTTGTCAAAATTCACCTTTGGTATTAGAGCCACATGGTAAATCCCTACTACTACTAGAAATTCATGGTTCATAAATTCTAGGAGGCCTAGAATGGTCTCTAGGACATGAGTCCTCCTCTCTAAATAGTCTAGTGTCTATAATCTCTCTTACATCAATCAAACCAGTCACTTATTAGTCTTCTTAAAACTTTCAAAAACAATAAAAAATATAAGCTAGCAAAAGTGTCACTAAGTAATGAAAGCATCACTAGGCCATGAAATCACTACCAAGTTGGAAATAATGTCTTTGTATGGAAAAAACACAACTACATCATATAGTGTTACTAACCAATGTTATTGCTGGTATAGTAGTGCCATTAATGTGTGAAAGCACCACCCTTATCTTTAAGTATAAATTTTGAGATAAAAATTAATGACCATGTGTAAATTTTGAGTTTCTTACCTGGAATTTGTCAGTGCTCTAACTTGATCTACTTGATGTGGTGGTCTCCCCTATTGAACCACTAAAAAATGAATTGAGATCGCACATCCAGAGTCCTCTATTCACAATCATCAATGGTAAAAATAATTTTTTTTATCCCCTTAGCCCTTTTATCCCACATCCCATCCGAACTATTTTTTATTATTTGTCATCAATATTTTATCGTTAAACTAGTTTGAATCATGGTCAAGTTGAGTTTCCTGAGTCAAACTTAATTTTCTGTCCAAAACTTAAGGGGGCACATCAAGGCATGAAAGCATTTAATGTTGTAAAAAAAGGAAAAATTTAACATCATAAATAATAAAAAATTAAAAGCATTAATCATAGTATATCATGAATCTTGAGCAACATCAAGGCTATGTAGATAGGGGTAAGTACCTTCCTGGGATGAGGGAATGATAGAGGTTTAAGGAAATTACTGATAACTTTTATTGTCAACCATGATGTCAACCTGCACTTATTTATCTCTAGAAGAGTAACTAATAATAGATAGTTGTAACGGGTCATTCCAGATGGATAAGTTGTAGAATGGTTAGTCTAGACGGGTAGATAGTAAACGTATAACCTCACAAATGGGTAATGTACCAGACAGATAGGATTCTAGATGGGTGACTTAGATGGGTTTCTCTTGGGTGGGTAAGATTCTAGATGGGTTACTCTAGATAGGTAGCTCCAATATAGATGATTTGAGTGCCATACAAGTATTCATAGGTTCTAGATGAGTGGCTTAGATGGCTAGGCCTAGATGAATAGGCCTAGATGGGTGATGAGTAGGTCTAGATGGGTCCATGACAATGCCTGCAATCTTGTACTTATCCTATGAACTAGTCTTGATCACCCCTTCCTACAACTCTACACAACACATACAAAAACAACACTAGTCTAATCCAACCTATTCCATAACATGCATCATTTGGATACCTATAACACAAGACAATGCATTCACACAGAAATCTACATAACATGAGAACAATATTGATTGTTGTATTGATTCCTCAATTATGGATTTATGAATGGATGCTTACAAAATGAGTATGGGGCATATTTATAAGATAGCCTTGGTGGTTACTGGAACCAACCACACTCAACCATCCCCAATTTTCTATTTTTTAATGCCTTAACTAATCAATCTAAGACAAAAAACTAGTCTCAGACTAATTAAATAGTCTGCCTTAACTAACTCAGTCTTAAACTAATTAACTAGTCTGACTTAACTAATAAATCTATGATGACTAGTTTGTATAATTTTTCACTTTATTAAATATTATTAATAAGTATGTATTAGATCATGATGATTGATTTACATTGCAAAAACATTACTTTATCAAAATTCTCAACATCATGTAGATTTTGTCAAACATTTCTAGATATCATTTATTATTCAAACCATTATATACATGTAACCTCCTCTTTGAAGTAGTCGATGTCCTCAATGACTTTTTGTGTTATCTTACCGGGACCTCAATGTCCTTTGGTTCTGTATCCAAGAGTCCTTCCAATTCTTGTACCTAAATCTTTAAGGCTTCATGTTCATCATGAACTCACTTGCCATAATTGAAATATGTATCCCATCAACTCCTATATTATTGGATCTATTTTCCATTTTCTAAAATTTGGAAAACAATTCCGATTAATGTTGAATGGATATCTCCATATGTTATGTTGTCAATGTTGAGGAAGATGGTTCTCTTTGTGCTAATTCTTCCTTGAGAGTTGCTTCTCGTTGTTGTGATTGAAGCAACTCACTATGCAATACCTACAATTCCTTCTTCCAAGTATCCTTACTTTGATTCTTTTGGGCCACTAGTTTTGCATTCTATTTTACCAGCAATTCCTAGGTTTTTTTGCCTCCATAGTTATAATCACTTGCTCTTTTTCCCTGAGTTGGGTATTAATGTCCAATAATTCTTACTATTTCTCCCAAATATGTTGTAGAGCATCCTCTAGGCCTATTCATCTAGTTAGATTCATCTAGTGTCTTTGTCCAAATTTTGCCTAGTTAGATTCAATTTCTTGATCCCCTCAACTAGCCTACACAAGTGGGCTATGAAGTTGATCTAACTATACATTGAAATTATTTTGGATACTAACTCCACCTGTGACCTTTATTTTGTGGTGCATTGGGAAGGAGGATGATTATAATGGTCTAGAACATACACTCGTGTTGGCTACAAGTAGAGGATACATATCTTATATGGTAGTTTCTCAAATCCCTCCATAGTCTTCAAGTTCTCAGTAGGCAGGATACATGACTATTATTGATAGATGCTAGAATGTTTTGCTCGCCAAGCTCCATTTATGGCCCATTTTACCAAATTGTCTAGTTATTATTTTGTCATTAGTTACCATTTATTCCACTATCCTACACAAGTTGCATCAAATTGCAGTCATAAATTATCCATCACATGGGTCAATTTGGTAAAATAGGCTATCGCTTGATGATCAACATGGGCACCCATGTCTAGTGGATCTAATAAATGAGGCACCACCAACATTATGTGTTTTGACCATCCATCCTTGGATTCCTCTTCCTCCCTTATTTCAAAACGCTCCTTCCCCTTCTCAAAAATATCAATGGGCTTCTTAGCCACTTTCCATTCTATAACTATTGTCTGCTCTGTAGGTACTTGTAATTGGTATTTTTTGCCAACTGTCCTAATAGTTTGCTAAGGTGTTTCAATTTGTTGGGGGTTCTCTCCATGCACTATTTTTGTCATTCTGAAGAGACCTCCTCTTCTACCAAAATAGAGCATTATTGTGTCCCTTCTATTGGCTTTTCAATAGTTTGTAGTGGTAAATCTTTATTTATCGTGTCTTTTTTTACTTCCTTGGGAGTGCTTATCTATTGATTTTCTTATTGCCTTTGCTACCACTATTGTGAGCATATACTCAAATGATAAAGTCTGTAGATTTTTGGTAAAAAAGGTTTTTGAAAACATAGATTTTTGGGGGTTCTTTAGGTGACTTCTCACAATCCAAAAATTAGGCCTCTACCAGATATTTAATAGACTCCACGTACACAACAGTACTAGGTCTTGACGGCATGTTTTAAAGAACATGAGGAATTGTAAAATCTACTTTTGCAGTGTTGGTCCCCTTACTTTATGATCTCATTTATTACTCAATTTTTTGGCCACTGCTTTACTGCCTGCTGTCTTCTCTGTTATTTCTCCTACCAATATTATTTCTCCTACCACTGGATCTAAATCTGGTGATGGTGATGGTGGATCAAATTTCTACATTTTTCTAGTCAATTTGACTATTGTCTGTATAGGTGCAATGACTTATTTTATTGGAAAAAATTTCTCTTGCAGTTGTGGTGCAATATCCTCCCCTTTTTATTCTTCCACATGCCCTTCTTCCAGTGAGGTCTTATCAAATCATTGCTTCACTTGTGGTTTTGCATCCTTCCACCACAAAATTGTTGGTGCTAAATCCAGTAATGTCTTGGGAGGATACAAATATGTTATCAACACTTCTGCTCGAAAGGTAGAACCTATAAGTAATCCAATAGTATGGAAAACCATTAAAAATTTCTTGGTGGTTCTCGCTAGGAATTTCTAAATACAAAGTGTCAATTAGGTTGCCCAATCATAGGCAATTTCTTGCTTTATCCCTTGTAAATATGAAATCATCCATATTGGAAAATTTGAGCTCTTTTGTTCCTCGGATAGCCTAGCCATGAGCACATTCATGATACACTTCAATCCTTTATTTACCAACTAAGTCTACTTTACTCCTCAACTACCATGTTTCGATAACAAGGCATCAATTTCTTCCATAATTAAGAGTGTAATACTTTGAATTAGTTATGGATTCTTCCTAGGATTGACTTGTTCATTCAATATTGGTAAGCTCTTTCTCGATAGTCTGAAAGTTCTTTGAAATGTTTCAGCTAAAAAATACACCACTACATCTTTATTTCCCATGCATACTTCGCTAATATTATTTGTCAGATCATAGGTCAACAACATCTATATCAAGTACTCCTTAAAGAAATATTTGTCAAAACTAGGCACCTATAAAATGAAATGTACTCTAGCTACCTTAATATTCTACTTAACTAGATCATTTTTCGGTGTCTGTTCCCACAATTTTAAACAAAAAAATCCCTTTGCATGAATCAATGTACTATCTTTAATTGGAACTTGATCCTTTTCAAACTATTGTATTTCCTTACTATTTCTTTCAAGTGTTGCTACTTACACCTACCCTTGTTTACCTTGAGCCTTTCCATGCTATGGAATTGGTAATTATCTCTACATCATCCTTTCAGTCTGGCCATGTTCCTAATGATGGAAAAGTCATTTTGAAACAACTAATTCTAGAAAGTCTTTAGGTCTTGGTATTATTGGCATTCTACTTCCTCTAGAATTCTTGGGTTCATTGATCTAAATTTGTCCTGACCAATGGTGACTCAGATGGGTGCACTTTAGATGGGTGGCAACTGAGATGGGTGTAGTATTAATATGGGTGGAATTCCTTAGATATCTCCTTCTTCAAATGACTCATCCTTAGATGCATGCAGATCTATATGGTTATCTTTTTATATGATTGAAACATGTCGCAACCAGGATCAATGCACGCAACTTCTCCCTATGCTTAATTTTTGTATGACTACAAATCAAGAGGTGAAATGGCTTACACTTGCACTATAATTTTAAAAAAAATCCATGAATTGTTCAATTTGCCAAATGTATTATGGCATCATGTCACTTTCATCTAAAGCAATATCTTGGTGTGCTGACAATTCTACCTCACCTCCAACCCTATTCTCCTCTATGATGTTTCTCTTGCACTCTGCCTATAAAATGCTCTAGATTGAATGAGAAATTTATCTCCTTAGCATCTAATTTATAGGATTTTTGTCACCCATGCAACTTCCTATCTAAATGCCACCTTCATCCTAGACTTTCGCATGTGCACCACCTCGTCACCCTTGCATGCAATTGTCATATTTTTCTTTATTTCATCCTTTTTCTATTTTTGTAATTTTCTTCTTTTTGTCTTTTTTTTTTTTATTTTTCAAAAATGTGTCTTTATTTTCATCGTTGCCTAGTGAAGCGCATGTCAATGCCAATGTGAACTTCCAATGTTTTTTATGATGCTTCCTCCTATTGATGGTTGCCTATCCCTTGACTGCTAAAATCCTCATTTTTATACATTGCTTTAGTCTATTGATAATTCCAATGATTTTCATGGCTTCGAGGGGTTTCCATCTATGACTATTCTTCTTGCCTATTATTCCCAATATGAATGATGCACCAATCTACCCTTTCCTCTTATTATGGATGACTTATTCCTTCCTATGGCTAATGGTGAATTCTTGTTGAATAATTATCATGATATCTCTCCCTTATGACATGATTCTAACTAATTTTGTTGACATATAGATAGGTTTTACCACCAATAGGATGGATCAGTTTTGGGTAGCTATCATCTAGGGTTTTGTTATCTATCAGACTAATTCTTTCAATCCTTCCATCCTCCCAATGGATAATTATGCTATCATTCATATAGTAGAACTTCGTTCTATCCTACTCTTTGCGGCTACCTATCCTTTCGATTGGATGGTGGTTTCCTCTTTTTTGATATTCTAATAGATCCTTCTTGTGGCTTAACCTTTACCTTGATGTCTATCTTCTTGTCTTTAAAATTTTGCTTCTTCTTGGTACATCCAATTTTGGGTTAGTTTCCTTGGATGAGTTTAATTCCTATTTTTGAATCCATGTCTTCCCCAAGCCTGCTCGAATCATCCTCTTCCCCTTTCTGGTCAAATATCTCTAGTGTTGGGCTGTCAAACTCCTAGTTTCTTGAGATTTGGTCGATACCTTGGTCGCTCATGATGACATCTTCTTTATATGAGCTCATTGAGCTAGACCTACTAGTCTAACCCTAGGAGTTTGTAGTTGTTGCTTGGTTTAGACTATATCTACAAATGGTCCTTGCAATCCATTATGTGGACTAGTCAACCTATGGGTAGTAGGAGGGGAATTTCTTCCTCTCCAAATACCAAAAAAGAGACCAACCAAACTCTCCCCTTGGTTAGGCATACTTGGGTTACCCAATAGTCCTGATGAACTTTTAGGATTACCCAAGTCACTTCTATTTTTGGCTTGATAAATAATTTATGCTCTAATTCTTGGTTCTGCATGTGCTTGGATGTTAGGTGTCAATTGCCTTAGAATACTTAACCTTCTATCTATATTTATCAATATTTTTATCCACCTATCTTCTTTAAAGCGTCTCTATGGTGCCAATTGAGCTAAGGTGTCTTTATACTGGTCTGAGAATATGGACTCCATATTTGAATCATTCCTTTCTCCTATAGTATTCATTGGCCAATATAATGTTTCCTGAACACTTATTTGCAATCACCTCACTTCTCTCCTTTGTATTTGTAATTCCATCATAGCAAGTCGATATACTTCCACCTCCTGACATTCGATCGATCTTCTGATTGCATCATCATACACTAGTTTTTTTTTACATCATCCTAACTACTTGAATAATTTCCCATTATCCCATCTTCTTCTTCCTAAGGTATTAGTGGTTCCTCATTCTCGATCACATGGATTTTTTCAAGGAATCAAACCCCTACTTACTAACTTCAAAACTTGTCCATTTTCCTTCTTTATTTTGAATAACACAAGCTTATACTGAGAGGGGGATGAATAGTATAAGACCACTTTTTACTTCTCTTTTCAAATCAGCATTATGCAGTGTATAGATAGTAGTATCAATAGCAGTAATCAAAGCAATGCATAGAACACCATACACAATAGAGACACAGATTTTAAAGTGGTTCACCCAATGTGGGCTACCTCCACAGGGAAAATATTTCTTCTAAATATTTCTCAAATAATCTCTTGGGAATCCTTCCCAAATTACAATGTTTATGGACTTCTATCCAAAGGAGATGTTGATCCCCTAATCTCAAGTTTGTGGATCTCTTCCATAGGAGAACTCTTTCTCCTTCTGCTCTAGCTAGTGATCTTCTAGAAGACTCTATCTCTATGTTGCACTGACTGGTGGATCTCTCTCCACTTGAAGACTCCTCACTCAGATCTATCTTCAATTGTCCTAGTTGTTGGATCTCTATCCACTAAGACTCTATCCTCTGTACTCTGTCACCTCCAAAGGACTGTCTCAATACTATACCAAACACAGTTCAATTGGTCTAGCACAACTCTGCTCAATCTCTTGCACTAAACATAGTTCATTCAGTCTAGCACAAATCTTCTCAATCTCTTGTACTAAACATAGTACATTCGGTCTAGCACAAGTCCACTTAAATCTACACTAAACACAATTCATTCGGTCTAGCACAAACTTGCTCAATAGGTCCACTCAGAACCTTGCTCAAATCTGCTCAACAGGTCCACACAGAACCTGATCAAATTTGCTCAACAAGCTCACATAGAACTTGTTCAAATCTGCTTAATAAGTCCTCTCTAGGACTTTCTCAAATCTGCATAGCAAGATTTCACAAAAGCTTACTCAAATAAGTCCACAAGCCTTCTCAAAGACTTGTCTCAAATCTGCTTAACAAGCTCACATAGAACTTGTCCAATCACATAGAATCATAAAGAGAATTGTTAGAGACTCTATATGTTCTATTCTCAAATCCCAATCTCAACTCAAATCAATATCATAGAACCATAAAGAGAATTGTTAGAGACTCTATATGTTCTATTCTCAAATCCCAATCTCAACTCAAATCAATCTCATAGAAGCATAAAGATAATTGTTAGAGACTCTATATGTTCTATTCTCAAATCCCAATCTCAACTCAAATCAGAATATAGAATAGTTTGTTTCTAGGAACTTGAACAACCACTTCACACAATCACTTGACTAGGCTCAATCAACTCAACTCAACCAATCACCTCAAGGATCAATCCTTTCTCACAAACCCTAGTCCAAGCATGTATCAACCAACTCAAAATATTTCCAACAATGCTCAACCACAAATCTCACATAACAATGATACTCATGTTCTTCTCTAACTCAAGTTCAAGTTCATTTCACAATCAATGGGCTTCAACAACAATGCTTATAAAACAAGGTTTAATTACAACTCTCAAACCAGAAAACCTTGAAGCATTCAACCAACCACTTTCAAAAAGGAAACCACAATCAATCATTTTCTCTCCAATGATATTTCAAAAATCAACCACCATAAACAATCAATAGGAGAATGTGCCCATACCTTTTATGAAGATGAAGAAACCTCTTTGGAAATCTGCCACAATCATAATATTATTTTTCCTATATTCATGAGGGTTAGGAGAAATTACAAAACAATTATCATAACATTTTACACCTTATTTCTCCTAGTCAAAAATCACATCCACCACTAGAAAATAATTAAAAATAATTATTTCCTTATTTAATTAAGCATAGCATGAATATCACCACAACCATTTACCATTCCCTTATTTCTCCTTTTAAGCAAGTTAATCAAATAGCTCTTGAAAAATGATTTCCAACGATATATAATATGCTACCCTTCCAAAATTAAAAGCAATAGTAATTTTCATATTTTCAAAAACAAACCATAACCCTTATTACTCCTTAATGCTATTCTCACAAATATTAAAAATAAAAATTAACTTACCTTTTGCCTCTCAGCGGGATTTGATCCCTTGTCGCTGACCATGCACCACTCTAACCACAGTGCTACTAACCACGTGAGCCAACCGCTCACATGAAATGGTGAGCGTAGCCACAAAATTTTATTCGCTCCAATCGTGCCCCACAAGACACGTGCGCCAAAAGGTGCACTACCTTTTACACTTCGTAAAAACCAACATCGATGGGATTCGATCTTCGGATCTCCTAGCGCTCAACAACTTAACTTCCTCCCTCTTGCTTCTAGGCCACGAGCGCCTATGGTGTATTTGAATGATCCTTCCTTCCTTCTATTACTCCCTCTTTTCACACATTTCGAATGCGCTAAAATACCTCTACTTTCCTTTCGAACAAAAAACTCACGATCGCATTCCTTATTGCCAAATGAACTTTGGCAATGATATTTATACATATTTCCTTGAAATCACATATGTCAGCCCTTAATCGAATTTGATGACATTGGCGGGAATTTCCAATTTGGAAATTTAAATTTAAATTTAAATTTTAAAATATTAAAATTTAAACTTAAACTTCAAAGTTGAATAACTTTGTCACCGGGACTCCTTTTTCGATGAAACGAAAAGTCAACTTGGGTTTTAAGAAAAACCCATTTCAAATCTACCATCCATGGTTTTAAATAAAACCTTTTATTTTACCTGCCTTGGTTTTCACAAAAACCCTTCCTTGCACTTTTCACAAAACATAGTGCATGCCATCATAGATCCTTTTGACATCAAATAACCTTTTGACATCAATGACAACATTTTAGCTTAGGGACTCAAAATGTCCAACAATCTCCCCCTTTGTCATTGATGGCAACCCATATCCTTTTACTGAAATCTGACCTTTTTTCTGCTCCCCTTGGCTCAATGCTCTCTCAAATATCAAATCTCTCCCCATATCAAAAACTCTCCCCAATATACACAAATCTCTCCCCCTTTGACATCAATGGCAAAGGGTCACCTTTGGGGCTCGGGGCTAAGAATGAGCCTCTTAGCTTAGCCCCTCCCCCACCTCCACATGAGGTGGTTAATTCTGGGGTGGGAGTATTTCTACTCCCCGAAAGCATTGTTCTCTGCTTTTATCTTTCCCTCTTCTTTTCTGAGTTTGTTGAATCCTCTCACTATTTATTTCCAAGTCATCATCCTTGTTCTTGTCATCACTTTTGTTCCTATTCTTGTTCTTGTTCTCATCCATGTTCCTATTCTTGTACATGTTCCTGTTCTCATTCTTTTCTGAGTCTCTATTTTTGTTCTTTTTAGAGTCTTTGTTCCTATTCATATTGTTTCTGTTCATGTTCTTGTTTCTGTTTATGTTCCTGTTCTTATTCATATTCTTGTTCCTGTTCATGCTTATTTCTAGAATATTTTCTCTACACCATCTTGCTATGTGACCATCATTATTGCACTTATAACACTTAATGTTATTATTCCTTGGATGTGCAATTGTCTTAGGATTTCTCCTAGTGAAGCCATATCCTCTTCTGTCATGAACCCTGCAATTCATTGCCTTGTGACCAAACTCATTACATGAATAACAATATCCTTGGAAAAGTTATCCTTTTCCATATTCCTGTCTTTGATGTGTCCTGCACTATGAAGCCATGTGCTCAAACCTATGACATGAAAAACATCTTCCATTGAAGCTTCCTTGTCTTGACCTCATTGGTCTCCTGTTCTGATTGTTGTTCCATCTATATCTTCTTTGCCCATTGTCTCTTTTCCTACTGGACTCACTGCAATCTGACTCATCCTTAGAAGTTTCACTTTCACTTTCGCTTTCATCTGAGAATCCCTCTTCTGAAGTACCTTCTTTTGAAGTTCCTTCTTCTTCAAGACTTGAAGTAGACTTTTCTTCCCATTTCTTTTGAACCTGTTTAGAACCAAGACTTGTCTTGTTTGATGCTCCTCTTTGTATCTTGACTATTTTATCCATATTCTTTGCATTGGTTACATACTTGTATAGCTTATTCTTGGAATCCTCTAAATCTTCCTTTAGTAGTGCCACTTCATGTGTTAACTTTTCACATTCCAGAATCTTTTCTTCTAACTTATCTTTGAACTTGCTTGCCTTAGCTTTTGACTTCTCTAAATCCTCTATGAGCAATAATATTTCTTCATCACATTCTTGAAACTGACTTTCAAGCTTAGAGTGTTGCTTTCTTACCTTATTTACTGTGTCAAGAGCATAGATAAGTTCTCCCTTGAGATCATAACCATTCTCTATTGAATAGTCCTCTATTTTTTTGCCTTTGTCCATATCATTTCTTTCTTTTGACTTATCTTCTATAGGATCACTCACTTCTTCTTCTAATGCCATTAGAATATTCTCATCTGGTCTACCAAGTGCATCTTCAAAATCATCATCACTGAAACTATAGCCATCCCTTGTGCAATCATCTTCAAGATGTCCAAATTTACCACATCTAAAACACTTGAGAATAACTGGAGTCTTTTTCTTAACTGGATATTTTTCTTCAACCATAAACAAGACTTCATCTCTATCATTGTATGAAAAACTAGCATCACTATCAATTGAGTACTTACTTGCATTATCCGCATAGTAGCTTCTCTTTTGCCTTTGGAAGAACTTCTTTCCTTGTCTGTTTTGTCCATCCCTGCTTTTCTTTTGGTACTTGTATTTTTCAGATTCCCTGTACCTGTGATCTTGTTTTTCTTCATCATTGTTATTCTTTGGCTCTTTGCACTCTATTGCAAAATGTCCATACTTGCCACAATTAAAGCACTTAATAGATATTATATCTATCGGTCTTCTAGAACCTTTATCTCTTCTACCATAGTTAGCTTCTTCATCACTAGAAGATTCATTGCTTGATTCTATCTTCTTACCATTTTTCTTATTGTCCACTTTGAATGCAACTTATTTTGGAGGAATAGGATCTTTTGTTCTTATCTCAAAAGTTGTAAGCATACCAAGCAAAACATTTCTTGTTAGACTATCACTATCAATTGATGTTTCTATGGCAGAAACCTTTTCACTATACCTTTTTGGAAGAGTTCTCAAGATCTTATCACAAGCATCAGATTCATCAACCTTCATTCCAAGACCTTTCATCTCATGTATAAGTTCATCAACCTTGTTGAGATAGTCATGAATACTTTCATCATCCCTCATTCTTAGATTCTCAAATTCTCCTTTGAGATTTCTGATCTTAGCTTTCCTGACACTTTTATCTCCTTCATATATGGTATGCAATAGTTCCCACATATCTTTTGTTGTTTTACAATCCATAACCTTCATGGATTCTGATCTACACAAACCTTTTATAATTGCATTCATAGCTCTTGAATTTGCATGCATGAGAAACCTACCTTCCTTATCTGTAGGAGGATTAACTGTTGAATCATATCCAAATTCCACTGCATCCCAAACTTCATTGCCAAGTGCCATCAGGTGAAATCTCATCAGCACACACCAATACAAGAAGTCACTTCCATCAAATACTGGTACTGCATTATTGAAGAACTCATTCTTTTGATCCTTTTGATCCATTGTGTTCTTAGACCGCTTTTCCTTCAAGCTATCAAACTCTTCTGAAGGAACCCACTATGATACCAATTGAAGAACACAAGCTTATACTGAGAGGGGGTGAACAGTATAAGACCACTTTTTACTTCTCTTTTCAAATCAGTATTATGTAGTGTATAGATAGCAGTATCAATAGCAGTAATCAAAGCAATGCACAGAACACCATACACAATAGAGACACAGATTTTAACGTGGTTCACCCAATGTGGGCTACCTCCACAGAGAAAATATTTCTTCTAAATATTTCTCAAATAATCTCTTGGGAATCCTTCCCAAATTACAATGTTTATGGACTTCTATCCAAAGGAGATGTTGATCCCCTAATCTCAAGTTCATGGATCTCTTCCATAGGAGAACTCTTTCTCCTTCTGCTCTGGCTAGTGATCTTCTAGAAGACTTTCTCTCTATGCTGCACTGACTAGTGGATCTCTCTCCACTTGAAGACTCCTCACTCAGATCTATCTTCAATTGTCCTAGCTGTTGGATCTCTATCCACTGAGACTCTGTCCTCTATACTCTGTCACCTCCAAAGCTCTGTCTCAATACTATACTAAACATAGTTCAGTCAGTCTAGCACAACTCTGCTCAATATCTTGCACTAAACATAGTTCATTCGGTCTAGCACAAATCTGCTCAATCTCTTGCACTAAACATAGTACATTTGGTCTAGCACAAGTCCACTCAAATCTGCACTAAACACAGTTCATTCGATCTAGCACAAACTTGCTCAATAGGTCCACTCAGAACCTTGCTCAAATATGCTCAACAGGTCCACACAGAACCTAATCAAATCTGCTCAACAAGCTCACACATAACTTGTCCAAATATGCTCAATAAGTCCTCTCTAGGACTTGCTCAAATCTGCATAGCAAGCTTTCACAAAAGCTTACTCAAATCAGTCCACAAGCCTTCTCAAAGACTTGTCTCAAATCTGCTTAACAAGCTCACATAGAACTTGTCCAATCACATAGAATCATAAAGAGAATTGTTAGAGACTCAATATGTTCTATTCTCAAATCCCAATCTCAACTCAAATCAATCTCATAGAAGCATAAAGAGAATTATTAGAGACTCTATATGTTCTATTCTCAAATCCCAATCTCAACTCAAATCAATCTCATAGAAGCATAAAGAGAATTGTTAGAGACTCTATATGTTCTATTCTCAAATCCCAATCTCAACTCAAATTAGAATATAGAATAGTTTGTTTCTAGGAACTTGAACAACCACTTCACACAATCACTTGACTAGGCTCAATCAACTCAACTCAACCAATCACCTCAAGGATCAATCCTTTCTCACAAACCCTAGTCCAAGCATGTATCAACCAACTCAAAATGTTTCCAACAATGCTCAACCACAAATCTCACATAACAATGATACTCATGTTCTTCTCTAACTCAAGTTCAAGTTCATTTCACAATCAATGGGCTTCAACAACAATGCTTATAAAACAAGGTTTAATCACAACTCTCAAACCAGAAAACCTTGAAGCATTCAACCAACCACTTTCAAAAAGGAAACCACAATCAATCCTTTTCTCTCCAATGATATTTCAGAAATCAACCACCATAAACAATCAATAGGAGAATGTGCCCATACCTTTTATGAAGATGAAGAAACCTCTTTGGAAATCTGCCACAATCACAATATTCTTTTGCCAATATTCATGAGGGTTAGGAGAAATTACAAAACAATTATCATAACCTTTTACACCTTATTTCTCCTAGTCAAAAATCACATCCACCACTAGAAAATAATTAAAAATAATTATTTCCTTATTTAATTAAGCATAGCATGAATATCACCACAACCATTTACCATTCCCTTATTTCTCCTTTTAAGCAAGTTAATCAAATAGCTCTTGAAAAATGATTTCCAACGATATATAATATGCTACCCTTCCAAAATTGGAAGGATCTCCTAGCGCTAAACAACTTAACTACCTCCCTCTTGTTGCTAGGCCACAAGTGCCTACGATGTATTGGAAGGATCCTTCCTTCCTTCTATTACTCCCTCTTTTCACACGTTTCGAATGTGCTAGAATACATTTGCTTTCCTTTCGAATGAAAAACTCACGATTACATTCCTTATTGCCAAATGAACTTTTGCAATGATATTTATACATATTGCCTTGAAATCAAATACGTTGGCCCTTAATCGAATTTTATGACGTCGGCGGGAATATCCAATTTGGAATTTTAAATTTTAATTTTAATTTTAAAATATTAAAATTTAAAACTTAAACTTCAAAGTTGAATAACTTTGTCATCGGGACTCCTTTTTCGATGAAACGAAAAGCCAACTTGGGTTTTAAGAAAAACCCATTTCAAATCTGCCATCCATGGTTTTAAAAAAAAAAAACTTTTATTTTACTTGCATTGGTTTTTACAAAAACCTTTCTTTGCACTTTTCACAAAACATAGTGCATGCCATCATAGCTCCTTTTGACATCAAATAACCTTTTCACATCAATGACAACATTTTAGCTTAGGGACTCAAAATGTCCAACATATTTTGGATTGGTACTTGGGTGGAGTGTATTAGGGTACCTAGGAATATTCTCATCATTGATCAATTCTTCTAGCCATCCTCCATTTCTTGGTTGTTTGGGTATCTCTCTATCATCCCTCCAAAAAATGCTAGCTACTTATTCTCTACTTATCTAATGTTCTATATTGTCAGAAAACCCTTGATGTGGTTCCCTTATCCAATATTGTTTTGGTGATATAAGGGTTTGTTGTATTCGAGAACATCTTGTCAATGGTGAAATAGTACTTGAAGAGTTTTTAGTATTCAAAAGAATCCTCAGTGTTTCTGGAGATGATCTATTGAAGTTCAAGGAATATAGGTTATTTTTTTAGGGTCTTTCTCCATTACCTTCTATGCTTCCTCTTAACTCTCCTTGTTGCCTCTCCAGTCCTTATTCTAGCAGTATTCTATTCCTTTGCCTTCTAGAATATCTTAGGAAAATTTTTGATGGGGTTGAGAGTGAATTGTTTGAAGCCATGGAGAATAAGCTAGTTTCTAAAGAAGCTCCTATTGTGGTTGTTCCATAACTAGCCCCAAAGCTTGGGGACCTACTTAAGTTTTTTAGAAAATTAAACTAATGGCATGTGATTAAGCAATTTGGTTCTCACTGTTGGCCCAATTGTCCCATGATTTTGAATGTATAAAAAGAATATTAATGGGGTTATACTTGCTAGAAATTTTAGTGACGGGTGGTTACTTGATTTATTGCTACTTGGGCTAGTAATATTGTTGTTATTTTTATTACTCAAATATTTTGTTTCTTGTCCCTTTGTTTAGTTGTGTTATTTATTGTTAATTTGTAGCTAGCAATTTTTTGACGATTTTGATTGTCAATTTGTTGCTGACAATTTTTATTATTAATTTGTTGTTAGCAAGTTTTTGACGATTTTTATTGTCGATTTGTTGCTGACAATTTTTATTGTTAATTTGTTGTTAGCAAAGTTTTGACGATTTTTATTGTCAATTTGTTGCTGATGATTTTTATTGTTAATTTGTTGTTAACAATTTTTTGATGATTTTTATTATCAATTTGTTGTTGACAATTTTTATTGTTAATTTGTTGTTAGCAAGTTTTTGATGATTTTTATTATCAATTTGTTGCTAACAATTTTTATTGTTAATTTGTTGTTAGCAATTTTTTGACAATTTTTATTGTCAATTTGTTGTGACATTTGTTTTTTTGTTTATTAAAGTATTTGTTTTCACAAAAAAAATGTATTAAAATTACAAAAATAAATACATGGGTGTGAAGAATGAGTTTCAACCTTTCATCCGAAACAAATTTGAACTCATTTCGAAGCCATTTCGATTTTATAAAAATTGTTGAAAATCATTGTTTTATGAGGTTTTTATAATTTTGAAAATTCACATTATTTCATGTTTTGGAGGCAAATCAGATTTTTAAACTTTGCATTTCCATTCATAAGCAATAGATGACCTTCCCTTTATGAAAATTTCAATTTCATCAAAGGGAGGTAATTTAAATGGCATTCCATAGGCCATTATTTTAAAGTAATAAATTCCTTTCTCTTTATGAAAATTGTGATTTCATCAAAAAGAGGTAATTTATACATTACATCAAAGGCTATTATTTTAAAGTACTAAATTATTTCTTCTTTATGAAAATTATGATTTCATTAAAGAGGGATAATTTATAATGACATTTTAAGGCCATTATTTTAAAGCAATAAATTATCTCTTTATGAAAATTATTTTCATCAAAGAGGGTTAATTTATTTATTATATCAAAGGCTACTATAGCTACAAAGTTGGTCATCCAGATTATTCTATATTGAGGTTTAAAGCAACATAAAAGGAATTATTTCATCATTGGAAATTCATATTTAGAGATAGGTTTTAATCTTCTACTTCATGCTTAAAGTAGGATTTAATGCAAGATAAAACGTGTTTAAAATCTACTTAATAAAAGAAGATAAAATCTACCTCAAATCCTCCAAGATAAAAGGAATTAAGGCTTTACATCGTCTTCATATGAGGGTCAATTAACATTTGTATTTCTTTAAGTATCATGAACAATCATTAGTATGGAATAATAAAATAAACCTACACGAGCCCCTTGTTAACAATTACTTGCAATCACTAAGGTATTCTTAGCATTTAATTGATATATCTTCATTGAGATTACTAATACACGTGCAATGCTTATATAGTGGAACCTTGGAGAAGTTTTTTTGTTTTAACTTCTTTGCAAGAGAGGTTTTTGTGATCAAAATCCTAAGGGTGAGTGTGGTTTTTGCAAATGGGTAAAATTACCACTCAACATTTTGGTGCTAGAAGGAGGGCATGAATTGGTGTTATTTTATTTATGCTAAATTCTTCATTGTTGTTTCAAATGCTTTTGAATTGTTCATACAATGAATAATGTGATTTGGTGTAACCATGAGAGCTTTGAATTGCTAAATGTTTCATGTCCTATTGAATATTATCTTTAGGCCTCCTTTAGCACTCAATATTTTGGCGCTAGAAGGAGGGCCTAAATTGGTTTACTTTATTGCTATTTAGATGCTAACTTGTTCATTTTACTTGAAAGAGTTATTTAAATACATTGGTCTTGACTAATGAGATTTTGTTGATCACTTTCATATATTCTAACATTATCTATTTTTATGATGCATTAATGCTAACCTTTTTACAAATTGAAGAATGTTCTCTAATATCATGGTTTAATTGATGCATATATTTTGGTTGATATACATGATGATTTATATGTGAAACATTTGATATTTGTTAGTCATTTCATGCTTCTTTGTAGGATATTTCTTTGACTAACAAAATTGATATTAAGGTTGTATTCTTTAAGGTCCACTAATGGTCGTGTTTGCACCATGGATGATAGGTAACCCATTGAACATACTTGAAATTCAACATTACTTACCCTTTGATTTTTAGAGATATCTTCCTCGATTTGTGTCTAATTGGATGAGGTCCACAAAAGAACATATTCGATCTTTCAAAATCTATGTGAATCAGTTAACAATTTGGTATGATGATGTTGCTTGTAAAATGTTCCCTTACTCCTTAGACAAGGTGGCATATTGGTTTACTAATCTACCTTTAGGTTAAATATCTTCTTGGGATAAACTAGAGGTAATGTTTCTCAATTAATTCAATAAAACACTAGTTGACCCAATCCTCATGTACAATTAGTTTATCACTATTTGTAGAGGACCGAGCGAAGATTTGAAGTCATTCATTGAAAGGTTCCATGGGCTCTACACTCAAATGGCGGTACCTTATGTCCTTACAGAAGGAGTGGCTATCCAAGTACACCTCAATGCTCTTGACCCATTCACTTCCACATATTTACGAGGGATACCTCAAATCACATCATTGTCCCAAGCTTATGCTCAAGCAATGGCAATTGAACAACAATTGAGTTATCAAAATTATGGTGGGAGTTTTAGATCCTATAATTCTCAACCATTTAATACCTCCCTTACCCACCCAACGATTTATCTGCCTCAACCAAGTTCAAGTGGGAATCAATTCCAAAATCTTTCATTATCCTCCAATGTGAATCAATTTCAAAATCAGCTATCGTTCTTAAGTGTGAATCAACTTCAAAATACTCATATTGATCGTCTTTTGAAAGATGTGCCTAAGATAAATTTCAATGAGTTTCACAATAATATGATTTCAAATAGGGGAGGATTCCTAGATCTAACTAGTATTGAAACATGTGATAGATTGGGAACCCTTGATCCACCAAAAGATGAATTTTTTGAAGTTGAGGATGAATCTGAGGAAGATGAATTTTTTGAAATTGAGTCCTCAAAGGTGGATAAAGGTGAAAAAAAGTTGATAGAGGAATCTAAAGAATCATTTATGTCTCACACCCCTATTGATGAAATTTCCATTGATATGCAAAATATGAAAAACTTGGGTGCGAATTCACATGATTGTCTTGAAGATTCTGAGGAAGAAATACTATGGATGGTTAACAAAGAATTGGAACCAAGTGATGACCCTTTTTTTCAGGAAAGAAGGTATTTAGAACCATTATTCACAAAGGAGGATTGGGATGATCATAGAAAGAAGAATGAAAAATGGATCCCATTATAGAAACCCATAAGCCATCAAAAGTGGTTGAAAATGAGATTGAAATAGAATCAATAGATGAAGTCGAAGACATAACAAAATTTCACCACTTTATCTTGGAAGACACTTTGGATGAGATTGTTGAAACTGATGATCAAGAAATTACTCACCCTCCAAATTGTGATGAAATTGAATCATGGGTTACAAATTTGGATTATGATAGCCTTAAAAATTTAAATATAAGAAATAACCCACTTTTAGAAATAATTAAACCATCTAAGGAAGGTGAAGATGAATTTAATGAGAAACATGTCGATGAATCGAAATATGAAGTAGTAGTTGAGCATCACAACTTGATTTTGGAAGATGGTTATTATGATGCTTGGAAGAAATGGGAAGAGTATGCTCACTCCAAACCTTCTAATTAACTTTTTGTGTCAATTGATATGCAGGATAATATAATTGCTTTCTCGCATGAGGATATTACAAGTCTTGTACAATCCGAGAATTTTTTGAAGGAAGGGATGGAATCTCATCAAGTGTTGGAAAATGATAGCGATTCTATTACTATGGATAAAGAAGGAGAACCACTTACTTTGGTCCCCTTTGAGGGGTAAGAAATTAAAAATCTTGATCAACCTATTGGCTCTATAATGCCTATGTCACCTCAACTAGAGGAAATTCTAGAGCCTGAATGGTTTGGGTTTGATATCACTAATGATCCAATTGAAAATGTTACTTTATCTAAAACAACTCAAACGATTGATCAGGAGCATGTGTTATTTGGTACATCCTTGAATAGACAAGGCTCACGGTTTGAAAAGGATGGACATGTTTTTAATTGGATGCTTAATTTTTGTGTCTTTGATAAACAGGTCATGGAAAAAGAAGTGCTACATGATGATGGGGATGAAGAACATGAAGAAAAGAAATAAATTACAGTGAATCACCAATTTGTGGTAAAAGAAAATGCACAAAAGGTAGAATCTCGCCTTTTAGGTGCAACCATACAAACTCTAGGTGAAATCTTACCTAATTATCTATGGGATTCAAATGTTATCAATGATGAAATGCCATTTGTGGTGGATAAAAAAAATGAGTTAATTTATCCTTACACCACTAATGATATTGCTTTTTTGAAGGAAAGAGAGGTTGATGTGTTTAAATTGTTGAATCAAGTTCATCAACAATTAACAATCAAATCTAGGACAAAAGCTTCTGATGATCCTCATTTGATTAATATCCTAGATGCTTTCAAGTGGTTGCATAAATTTGATTGGTCTAAAAACATGGAAAATTATTTGGTTTTAAAGTTTTTAGAAATAGGCTCTTGTTTATAAGATATCATATTTGAAAAGGAAGGCCTAATTCTGAATCATAAATCGAATTGTGAAGATTGCATTTTAAATAATAGACATGAAAGAATTGAAAATCAATTATTCTCTAATCAATTTAATGATTTGAAGCTCACCTATGGGATTGTTAATGGAACTAAATATAATTGGTGGGGTGAGATAGGTAAATTAATTATTGTTATATTTCATGGCCTAATATTATTGTTTTTGGATTCTTGCAAAGCTTGGTGTGCTTATCATGTTATATGTCTTGTGAAATGTGCTAATCATGTTTGGGATCCAAGGAAGTGATGGTTCAAAAATTTGCATTATTTTGTACCATATGTATATTTTTGTATATAGTTTTGGTTTTTCTGTTGTTTGGTTTGGCGAGTTGTCTGTTTGCTTTCTTATCAGTGGGTGTTAGGTTAGGTTTTGGTATGTGTTCTTAGTTTTATGTTTTGGGTTGTTCCCTTATTTTGAGGTTATGTTTTGTGGTCGCTAACTAATGACCTCTTACTCATTTTTTGTGTTCCTTTATTAAGTAGGTTGGATTACCTAATTTGAAAGTAGGTGAACCTAAGAAAAAAGAGATAAGTTATTTTGTGATCATGCTTAGATTTTGGGACAAAGATGGTGGAGAGTGGAATAATGAAACATTTTGCTAAAGCTCCACATGTAACTCACATATTAAAGGGTATTTTTTGAAGTCCTAAAGGATGAAGTTATCTTTATTTGCAAATAAAGGAAAAAATTCAACACACTCCATATCTATGCTTCCTAACCCTTGTGATACATAAATTATTGCAAAGCTTAAAAAAAACAAGCATTGAAAAGCTTGATCAAATCAGTCACAAAGTCTAGATAAACTCTATCGGGGCTATAGATGCATGATCGATAGTAGGGCTTTGTCTAGACACAACTTGATTATAAGAAAGGCTTTGCAAAGTATTAAGCAAACACAACGATGAGTTAGATAAACCTTGCAGGGGCTATAGATGCCTAACTTGCAGTAGGGCTCTGTCTGTAAAAGTTTTCATTTTATGAGTCATGATTCATAGCCTAAATGTAAAACAGATGATGGAATCTGAACGGTTTCAAATATACAAAATAAATCACCTTTGTCACACATTGAGCAAAGGCAGATGGATTAGTTGTTTTTATTCGAAGTTGTTTACCCCCACCTTCTCGAGACATCGCTAAATAATTTTATTTCGCTAATATTTGATGTTCTCATTTCAGATTTGGGTTCTTCACCCAAAATGCTTAGGAGCATTTCCTAGTAGAGTCACCATTTATTGTGGTTGTTCCACAACTAGCCCCAAATCTTGGGGACCCACTTAATTTTTTTAGAAAATTGAACTAATGGGACATGATTGAGCAATTTGGTTCTCACTGTTGACCCAATTATCCCATGATTTTGAATGTATAAAAAGAATAATAATGGGGTTATACTTGCTAGCAATTTTAGTGACAAGTGGTTGCTTGATTTATTGCAACTTGGGCATGTATGATTGTTGTTATTTTTATTGCTCAAATATTTCGTTTCTTGTCCCTTGTTTAGTTGTGTTATTTATTGTTAATTTGTTGTTACCAAATTTTTGACAATTTTTATTGTCAATTTGTTGCTGATGATTTTTATTGTTAATTTGTTGTTAACAAGTTTTTGATGATTTTTATTGTCAATTTGTTGCTGACGATTTTTATTGTCAATTTGTTGTTGACGATTTTTATTGTTAATTTGTTGTTAGCAATTTTTTGACGATTTTTATTGTCAATTTGTTGTTGATGATTTTTATTGTTAATTTGTTGTTAGCAAGTTTTTGATGATTTTTATTGTCAATTTGTTATTGACAATTTTTATTGTTAATTTGTTGTTAGCAATTTTTTGACGATTTTTACTATCAATTTGTTGTGACATTTGTTTTTTTTTGTTTATTAAAGTATTTTTTTTCACAAAAAAAATGTATTAAAATGACAACAATTAGTACATGGATGTGAAGAATGAGTTTCAACCTTTCATCCAAAACAAATTAGAACTCATTCCGAAGCCATTTCGATTTTATAAAAATTGTTGAAAATCACTGTTTTATGAGGTTTTTATAATTTCAAAAATTCACATTATTTCATGTTTTGGAGGTAAATCAGATTTTTAAACTTTGCATTTCCATTCATAAGCAATAGATGACCTTCCCTTTATGAAAAATTCAATTTTATCAAAAGGGAGGTAATTTAAATGGCATTCCATAGGCCATTTTTTTAAAGCAATAAATTCCTTTCTCTTTATGAAAATTTTGATTTCATCAAAGAGAGGTAATTTATACATTACATCAAAGGCTATTGTTTTAAAGCATTAAATTATTTCTTCTTTATAAAAATTATGATTTCATTAAAGAGAGATAATTTATAATACATTTTAAGGCCATTATTTTAAAACAATAAATTATTGTCTCTTTATGAAAATTAATTTCATTAAAGAGGGATAATTTATTTATTATATCAAAGGCTACTATAGCTACAAATTTGGTCATCCAGATTATTCCATATTGAGGTTTAAAGCAACATAAAAGGAATTCTTTCATCATTTGAAATTCATATTTAGAGATAGGTTTTAATCTTCTACTTCATGCTTAAAGTAGGATTTAATGAAAGATAAAACTTGTTTAAAATCTACTTAATAAAGGAAGATAAAATCTACCTAAAATCCTCCAAGATAAAAGGAATTAAGGCTTTACATCGTGGTCATATGAGGGCCAATTCACATTTGTATTTCTTTAAGTTTCATGAACAATCATTAGTATGGCATAATAAAATAAACCTACATGGGCCCCTTGTTAACAGTTACTTGCAATCACTAAGGCATTCCTAGCATTTAATTGATATACCTTCATTGATATTACGGATACACATGTGCAATGCTTATATAGCAGAACCTTGGAGAAGTTGTTTTGGTTTAACTTCTTTGCAAGAGAGGGTTTTGTGATAAAAATCCTAATGGTGGGTGTGGTTTTCCAATTGGATAAAATTACCACTCAACAGCTCCCTCATTACCATCCATACTTTCTCTTAACTCTTCTTGTTTTCTTTCATCCCATTCAGCTCTTTATGCTTCTTGTTGTTCATTCAATCGTTGCATGGTTTCATCCAATTCCTAAATCAATCATTCTTGCAATTCCATATTGTACATTCTCAAGGTTTCATAGTCCTCCTACACCCTATGTGTCTTCCAAATAATATATTACAAAACTCTTAATTCTTGATTTCCCTCTTTTTCCATTTCTAGTTCTTGTTCTTACAATACAACATTCATGAGGGTTTGAAGTTATTCTTTTGCCTCATTATTTAAAAATAGAACATGGACTTGTAATCACCTTTGCTCTTCTTCATGAGGTTCCAATTCCCTTTGCTCGATTATAGGTTCTCCTTCCACTGCAAATAACCATTCTAGGTTTGTTGGTTCTTTCTCTCGAATAATCCAACTTGGCTCTCCATGTTCGTAGGACCGCATCCCTAGTCGTTATTCTTCTATCATCCTCCTATAAGTGTCTCCCAACATGTCTAAGTTGATTATATTTATTGTGCCTATGTATTATACACTTTCAACTTAGAACCATTTATAATTTCAGGGGAAATTGTATCATCCAATTTTTTTAACTGAACAACCTCATTGTTCAGTACCTCTTCCACTTGAAAAGGTCCAAGCCATAAAATTTTTAACTTTCCTGGCTTAATTTTCCTTTTTCCTTTATATTTTAGCACTAACTCATCGACCTTCAAATCATTTTTCTTGAAATGCTTATCATGCCAATACTTACATATCTGTTGAGAAATTTTTATTTCCCATTGGGCCATCACCCTCTTCTCTCCTAATTGTACCAATATTGTGAGCTTTTCTTCCATGCTCTCTTCATCACTCAAGCATGTCTCCACTGCTATTCTTAAGCTTGGTACCAAAAACTTGATAGGTACTACCACCTCTTGTCTGTATATTAATTGAAAGGATGTATGGTTTGTGGTTGTATTGAAGGTGGTTCTATACACCCATAGAACTACCATTAAGCACTCATCCCAATTGGATCCTTATACATTGCATGTTTTATACATGATTGAAACCAGGACCTCATTTGTTGCTTTCGCTTTCCCATTTGCCCTAGGGTAATTTGGAATTGATAAAATATGAAAGATCTGAAATTCCTTTGTTAGATTCTAGATAATTTCGTTAACAAAATGGCCTCCTTGATCACTTGTCAATTGAAAAAAAATTCCAAATCACGTGATAAACTACTCATACAAAAATCAAGCCATGCTCCTTGCAGAGTTATCAGTTAAGGCTCTCACTTCTAACTATTTCATTAAATATTTTATTACCACTATAATGTATCAATACTTCCTCTTATGTCCCACAAAATATAAACTCCATCTTGTGAAGAGTGTTTGAGATTGTGATAGATGCAATGGCATGAAGTCTCTTTTTATTGACTTCTCTATTTTTTGACATGTATCACATGCCTTGACATAATTCTTGGCATTGTGATAAAGTGTAGGCCACCATAACCCTACCAATAACACCTTTATGGTTGTTGCATCTGGTCCCATATGGCCTCTTTCCAGCCCTTCATGTGCCTCCTTCAATGTTTTTTGTACTTTGTCCTTAATTACACATCATCATATAATGTGGTCCTCCTCAATTTTGTATAGCAAACTTGCAATCAATGTGAAAGGTGTTGATTTTGTAATCACTTTTCTTTGATCGACTGTCATCATATCCTTTGGTAGCTCTCTTATCAATAAATATTCCTCAATATGCTTATACCATGTTGGTATCACACTAATCATGAATAATTGTGCATCAAGGAATTCTTCCTAAAATTCTCCTTCTACATGTTCTCCCGAGCAAATCCTCAACATTTGGTCCACTATAACTTGTTTATTCCCTCATCTCATTACCACTTGAAACATGAATTCCTGCAAAGTGACAAGCCATCTACTTACTCATCCATAGATTATCAATTTATTGATCAGGTACAATAATAACTAATGATCTACATAAAAATCAAATGGATTAGACAACAAATAGTGCATGTACTTATGTACTGTGTACACCATTCCCAATTCTTATCGTTATATTGTACTATAGTTCTTCTCTACTTTGGACAATAATCAACTTGAAAAGTATATGGGCTAGTCTAGTCCAAACTATCCTTCTTGAGCCAATGTGCAACCAATTGCAAAATTTGAGGCATCTATGTAAACATGGAATCATTTTTCCTAGTCTGATTAAACTAGGATAGGTGCCTTCACCAAGTGCACCTTCAAATCCTCAAAATCCTCCTATTGTTCCTACATCCATTTGAAAGGAACACCTTTGAGCATAAGAGCATCTAGTGGATGAGAGGTTTGTATATAGATATTTATAAACCTTCTATTATAACCCACTATTCCTAATAAATTCTTCACTAAACTTACATCATGTGGCTCTTCCATTAGTAGTAGCACTTGTATCTTGTTCAAGTCAGGCTTCAAACATTCTTGGCATACAATATTCCCTAACAACTTCCCATTTGACACCATCAATATGCATTTTCCTAGATCTAATGATACTTGAGCCTTCATACACAAGCTCATACATTCTTCCAACGCCTTCAAATTCTCCTATGTCTTGCCATATAGGGACCAATTATATAAAAATACTTTGAAGTTACCTGTGGATATTTTATCAAAGACGTATAATATGATCCTTTGGAAAGTAGCTAGTGTATTACACAATCTAAATGACATGCAGTTATAAGTGTATATTCCATTATCCACTATAAAAGTGATCTTCATATTATCCTCCTTCACAATTCTTATTTTGTTATACCCCAAGAATCCGTTCAAAAATGAAAAAAAATTGCGATCGACTACTTCCTCCAAAATAGGATCCATGAAGGGGATAGGGAAGGGGTATTTGATAGTTACGGTATTGAGGCTTCAAAAGTGCACACAAATCTAGATTTCATTTATCTATCTCTTCAAGGTAATTACAATTGGTGGCACCCATTTACTTGCCATAACTTTGAATATTATGCCTACATCCAGCATCTTCTCAATTTTGATATTCACTAGAGTTGTGTATTTTGGATTCATCCTATATAGTCACATCCTTATTGGTTGTGCACCTTCAATAAAAGTAATCTTGTGTACACATAGCTTCGATGGTACTCCCTTCAGATCCTTGTATATCCAATTAAAAAAATCCTTATATTCTGCAAAAAAATTGAATGTTGTTGCTTTCAATACAGGATCCCAGTCATCCTTGCACTTAATCATCTTCTCTTCACCTTCTTATCCTAAATTAACCTGAACCATTCTTGGTCCTTCCTATTTTATGGACTCAGGTTCTTCTATCACTTTGAGTACATCAGTAAGATGGGCTAGCTTATCTTCAATAATCACATCCCCCATTGTATATTTGATAAAAAATTTGGGAAATGTCCACGTTTTCTGTTATTTGTTTTTTTTACTATTTATTTCTTTTTGTTGTCTTCTTCACTCTTAGGCTCCTCCTTTTCATTCTCTTGGATCTTGTTTTCTGCATTGATGCAAAAACATTATGGAGAGAACATTTCATAATCTTCCAGATACTAGTGGAGTAAGCCTTTATCCTTGTCTTTCTTGTCCTTCATGCATTCTTCTAATTGCAATACTCCATCCAATTTATATCTTGTTTCTCCATCTGATGAAGATCTTTTCAATTCATCCAAAGTTGTAATATCTTGACTTACTGCCTAGTTCTTAAGATTAATCAAGTACTTATGTTGGCCTTTCTTGAAGGTCAGATGTTCCTTCTCCCAATTGTGATTCACCTTTTTTGTTCTTAACTACCCTCATCCAAGTAATGCATCATATATAAGTTTCTACATAGCAATTACAATGAAATCTAGAATAAAATATTGTTTCGCTATGTGTACTTTTTGGCTCATCAATACTCCTATTTTGATACCATATTGATCAACTCCATAAACCTTAAAATTCAAATACCTTAGTGTTGGTTGGTCGATACTCCATCATGTCTTATGTGGCATCAAATTTACACTTGATCCTCCATCCATGATTACTTGATTTATCTTATGGTCCAATATCTCCATCTGAACCAAGGCTGGCTCTTTCCCTGCTTCAATCATAAGTATCATCATATTGATAAATTGTTCTTGCTTAATATTGGCTACCTATCGTACTTCCTCCCTCTTCTTTGCTTTTATCACTTCCTTGACTATAGCGTATAATTTAGGTATCGTATTGAATAGAATTGATACTTTCACTTCCAAAGTCATATTGAGTACCTGTATCACCAAGTGTTCAAACAATGTCTATTTATATGTTATGATCTCCACCTTCTTCAAGGCTTTTTCTAGAACTAGCCTTTCCTACTTTTCTTTTTCTAATTCTATCTTGATCATTTCTTAAGATTCCTGCCATCACTCTTTCTCCTTGGTAGGATTGGATATTGCTCTATTTTCCTAGCGTTTACTCTAGTTACTACTAGGACTTCATTTTATTTTTCCATCTTAGTGCTAACTTCTCCAATGTCAATCCAATTAAAATTTTGTGTACCACTTGTACTTGTCTTGTTTAGGTAGTTTGTCTCTTTGTGTTTTCTTGGTCCACACCACCTACACATTTGGGTAACATTGCTACCACTAGTATTGTCTGCATTTTGAGGCTTAGGGTAATTCTTTGCAAAGTGTCCATATTCTTGACAGTTCTAGCATTAGATGATTGGTCTTCCCTCAGAGTCATACTATAGACAACTATGTCCACCTTGTCTTCCACCTCGATGATTATTCTCGACTCCATCACTCGTTGCACTTTACCCATTCCTTGAGGTGATTGGTTGTTCCTCATATTAAATTATCATGATTTGGTGCCTTTATTATTTCAAATTGAACGAATAATCAACCACTGGATGCCTTGGTATATCACATATGTTGCAATATGTATTCATTGTATAGTTGACATTTGTATGCCCTTCTATTTTATAGTCTGAGCACGAAATATCCTTTTGGTATTTCTTTACTTATCCTTTAACTTCTTTTATAATTTTATTGAATTCCCTTCTAAAGCAATGTGTGGCACTCTAGACTTTATCTTCCATATCACTTTCAAAGTCATTATTTCTTGTACATCCTTTGACTCCTACGACTATTTGTCTAGGTTTTCTCTCAAAGTTATTTGCTTTTTTGAGAGCTTGCTTGTATGTGGAGGATGTTACTGCTTTTATTTTCTTCCTATATTTAGGTAATAATCCATCTAAAAACCATCATTTCACCATTCCATCAGCATGTGGCATTTGCATTTAATTCATCGGTTATTTCAATCTTTAATTGTAACTTTTGATATCTTTGTCTGGATTTTGTTTTGTTGCAAATATTTCTATGATAATCTTCATATCATCCCTTAACAAAAAAAATATCTTCATATTTCTTATATGAATGCATCTCTTAAGGTGTCCCATTGTGTAAATGGTTGACTATTTTATCTTTATAAATACCAATCCATAGCCATCCATCATAAGGTGGTTGAATATAGTTACAACTATTCTATCGGTTGTAATACTCCATTTTTCCCCAAAATTGTGATGCAAATACCTATGTGGTGTCCCTTTCACAATGAGGGGTGGGCATTTTTTTTACCCACTTTATTGGCAATATTTTCTATTAATACTCAGATCCCATTGTGTGTAGCACTTTATGATGATTATTATGGAGTTCTATTCCACTCCCTTTTCACTGTAGGTGGCTCAAAATCTCATTCAAATATGTGTTCAAATACCCTTCTTCCTTACTCACATACATCACTACTTTATGAACTTCTTCATGACTATACGAGGTGTGGCTCTGGTCTTCCTCCCCAAGAACCCACGTGTGGTTTCTGTAGTACAAAACTTCTTTCTTCTATACCCATTGATCAACTCCTATTTTTTGGATCAAGAGTTACCATCCACTCCTTGCTTTCAATGTTAGGTACATCCTCTACTATTTTATTTTGTAATTTGTTATCTACTATCACCGATAATGTCTCCCACCTTCCTCACTCTACTATTGGACTCTCATATTCCAAGGGATTTCACACATGTTCCACCTTTGGTTGTGAAACTTCATCTTGAATTTATATCCTTTGATTTTCTAGTCATGCACTTCATCTAAGTGGTATCTAATTCCTTTCTCATTGGCCTTGTATTTTAGAATCTATCATTCACATCTTTGCCTTTTCACGTATAGTTCTTCCTTGACCCAAAGTTGATATAGGAAACAATGCCAAATGTAGACAATGGTAAGTACCTTTATAGGATGAGGGAATGATAGAGGTTTAGGGAAAGTACTGACAACTTTGACTATCAACCTACACTTGTTTATCTCTAGATAAGTAACCAATGACTAATGGTTGTATATGGGTCAATACAGATGAATAAGTTGTAGAATGACTAGTCTAGATAGGTAGCTAGCAAATGTGTAACCTCCAAGATAGGTAATGTACCAGATGGGAAGGATTCTAAATAGGTGGCTTAGATGGATTTCTCTTGGATGGCTAAGATACTAGATGAGTTACTCCATACGGATAGCTCCAATCCAGATGATTTGAGTGTCAGGTGGGTATTCACAGGTTCTAGATGGGTGGCTTAGACGGCTAGACCTAGATAAGGGATGGGTATGCCTAGACAGGTCCATGATAGTGCCTATAATATTTTTCTTATCCCATAAACTAGTCTTGATCGCTCATTCCTGTAACTTCACACAACACATACAACAACAACACAAGTCTGCTCCAGCCTATTCCATAACATGCATTATTTGGATACTTGTAACACAATATGATGTATTCACTTAGAAATCTATACAACATGAGAACATTATTGATTGTTGTATTGATTCCTCAATGATGGATCGATGAATGGATGCTTACAAAATAATTAAGGAGGGTATTTATAAGATACCCTTGGCAGTTACAACTACCAACCATGCTCAATCATCCCCAACTATCTATTTATTAATGCCTTAACTAATTAGTCTAATACGTAACTAACCAATCTCATACTAATTAGTTAGTCTATCTTAACTAACCCAGTCTCAGACTAATAAACTAGTCTAACTTAATTAATCAATCTATTATGGCTAATTTCTATAATTTATTATTTTATTGAGTATTATTAATCATTATGTATTAGATCATGATGAATGATTTACATTGCAAAAACAATACTTTATCAAAATTCTCAATATCATGTAGATATTTTTTCAAACTGTTTCAGATATCATTTTTCTTTGAATTATTTTCTATAGGCTATCTCTTAACATTGAGGTATGAAGGTCAGCTTTTGATGCATTTATCATCTAATAAATGCATCAAAATGGGGTAAATATAGACAATAAATTTTGAGCACACCATCAAGCCTCCAAAACCTACCAATGTGAGATATCATCTAGCCAATCAAACACCCAAATCAAAGTAACCATATTACATCTCAAACTAGAATCATTTATTGCTCCAAAAGTAAAAGCATCAAGATTGAAGCAATATCATCAATGGTGCTTTTTCTTGCCTAGCAATGCATTTGTAAAACTTTCAAATTTTGCCAATTCCTACCCAAAAAGGCCTAGAAATGGTCATTTGGAACTAGTTCTAGGTGTTTAGTACCACCAACAATCATGATCTCAATGTTATTGATTATCAATAATGAAAAAATAAAAGTGTAGTAAGCAACTAATCACATGTGAAACCCAAATTGAGTTATGCTAGCTATGTCTACTATCCCAATTTATTTTTATATTGGAATTTATCAAGCCATGCAAATGATTCCACCTCTCTAACTATAAATCTTAATAGATTACCTTTGGGATACCTTGAGGGTGCCATGGATTCCTATAAATCCAACCTTAGGGGGATCCAAATGACATGGATGTTCTCAATAACGAAGCCCTACAAAAATAGTCTTGCATATATAATTTTCTCGATAGTAAAGCCCTAAAAAATCACCTCTCATACCCCTTCTTGTGATAGAAAAACTCTATTTATATCACCTATTATATCCACTCTTGTATAATGAGGCCCCACCAGCATCATCCTCCAATGCCATCCTATGACATCAAAACTCTATCAAATTCAATGGGTAATTGCTTGTGATTCCTAGTTTCCACTAGTGGTCTTCTCTCAAAAACAATGAGCTCTCATCTCCTCTTAGCAGTGTGGGACATATACTAAGGCTCTTGGGTCTAAAATTCTATTAATAGTTGATTGGTTGTGCCCTTTCATTCCCTATCTAGTCATCATCTTTAATTTGTTGTTGTTCATAGTCATTTTATCATTACATATTAATTTTTATTTTGTTTAACAATCAGTTTATCTTTGATGCTCTTGTTATTAATTTCATCATAGTTATATCTCCTATTCTAATTTAGTCCATCTTATTGTCTTTACCAAAATCCCTACACCATACAAGTCAAGGTTCTTATTGAAACCATTTGTAAATCAAAGAGTCTTTCCTTAAAGAATCATTTTGTTGTACATACTAATGAATCACTATAGGATTATGGTCTCAATAGTACTACTTCATTATGTTTTGCTACAATAGAAGACTAAGATAGTACAATCACAATCCATCCCCAATAGCAAAAATTCCACCAATTGTTAGAAGCATCATCGATTCTATCGATCCCTAGTGGCACTTTTTACACTAACCTCGCAATCATAATTACGATTTGTGAATATATTTATACTTATTTTCTAAATAGGATTTTGATTATGATCAAGGGAGTTACATATTCTCCACTAATCTATGCAGATCCCTCTACTACTAACTCAATCTCTTTTTGCCTATTTTTCATATTTCTAAAAAGTGGTATTCATCAACAAAAGTGTCATTAAGCAATAATAGCATCAATAATATTTTTGGCTCCTACTAGTGCTTTTGCCACTAAGGCAAAAATAGGTAAAAAGTTCTAGTTTTGCCTTCATAATTCTAGATTAGGTAAACCACTTTATGTTTACTCTATGTTTATATATTTTATTCTCTAATTTATGTCTTACTCATTAAAGAATAGAAATAAAAAAGGAAATGAATCATTATCTTTAACAACATTAAGGACCAACCATAGTCTTGTATCTCATTAAAACTAAACTGCATGTAGTCTTTAGGAATTGTTTGACTACATTACATTCTTGAATTCTTGCCTTAAGTAAATCTTCATTTACAATTCGTTATTCAAAACCAAAAAGCATATAGTTCATAGGTCTTGTCTGCTACATTTTTTTGATGTATTTATACTCGATATAGGATTAGATTAAGACTAGACAGTCAAGAAAATATCTTAGGGAGAAACATAAGTGTTCTCTAAATTGAATTCATCAAATATAGACTTAGACTCGAAACTACCCCTATCCTCAATATGAGATGCCATGGACGTGATACCTCACAATAACAAGGGCACTAGTGCACTCAGTCCTATTTAGACTCTTTAATGCTAAACAAATGAACCTTTTCATTACCTCTAAATTGCTTTCATTTCCTTTAAATATTCTTCTATTCCTTTCCAACCATATAATTCAAAGCATTGTATCTTTTGATATATCCTAGATTTTTTGTAATCCCTCACTTTTAAAAGTGCTCTTCTATTGCTTTACTCATTCTTCAAATATTATATCACTTATCACCATACATTTACCAAACATATTAAGAATCCACTGCCATAATTTCTAGACTATTGAAAAGTGTCCCAAGAGATGGTCTATACTCTCCTCCTTTTTACATAGAATAAATTATGAGGGGCTATGAAAATATCTTTTCATTAGGTTATCCCAAGATAAAAAAATTCCTATGACCTACTAGCCATACAAGCATTTTAACTTTTGGAATGTTTAGGCTATCCCAAATATCCATCCATATTCTTGTGGTATTCCTATTTTGTTGGTGTTTTACATTATATCTGCTTCTTCTTGTGTATTCTCTTGAGCTATTCAATTTCTAAATTAAAATATACTTTATCCCCTTAGAATAATCATTGTTGTTATCTATCTACTCAATTTCCTCCTAGCAACAATGTCTAGCATACTTGTAAAACAATATTCTTTCCATTTGTATCTTCCTTTTTATCCTTGTACATAATGTTTGAAATCCTATCTCTATATTTATCTTGAAGTAATCTCATCCTTTGTTTCATAATTGGATCTATACTAAGTATTTTTTTATCACACCAAGTATCCATCCAAATAGAAATTTTCTTCAGTTTCTACCACCCATCTTAGACCTTTGATCACTAGATCAATTGATTTTTTAAAACCATTCCATAGTGCAAAATCATCTAGTAGTGAGAATGCAGTAAATATTAATGTACTTTCTTAGAAGAATTCTTTTCCATTGTCTTTGACTCTCTTTGTACACTCTCTATATAACTTATTCCCTTAAAGCTAAGTTTACATTTGTAAGAACTCTTAAATGGATACCTCCCCTAGTTTTATCATCACAAACCTTGCTCCATTTCACCAAAGGAAATTTCCTTTTATAATATCATTTCGACCATAAAAATGACCACATAATATAGATTGAACTTTTTTCTATCGATTTAGGAATAATATATAAGGACATATAATATGTTTGAATGGTCTATAAGATATTTAATTAGTTGCACTCTTCCTACTAATGATAACCTTCTACCTTTCCATGTTGACAATATATTTTGAACTCTACTTATTATTAGATTCTGTAATTCTATCCTCATTCTCCCCTTAAACAAGGGCATCCCTAGATATGTTGCTCATAAATTTACCTCCTCCGTTTGAAGTAACCTACATATCCCTACTTTAATTCTAGCTAGAGTGCTTAGGAAGTAAAATTTGGATTTTGTCCTATTAACTTTTTACATTGACACTCTTTCATATTCTTTTAACAAATTATTCAAAGCTCTGGCCTCGTTTATTAGTACCCTCACAAAAAGGATTGTATCATTTACAAACTGATGATGGATGATTTTCTCGATGTTATCACTAGATTTAAGTCCGCTTATTAGCCAATATTTGTATTCCTTCTTCAAATTCCTTCCCAATACCTCTGCTATTAGTGAACAAATATGGTGATAGAGGATCTCCTTATCTAAGACTCCACTTGGATTTAAATGATTTTGTTACTAGACCATTTACCAACACCAAATTTGATACTGTAGAGACATAATCTTTAATCCATCTAACCCATTTCTTTCTAAATCTTAACTTTTCTAGTATTGCAAAAAGAAAATCTTATTTAACCCTATCATAGGCTATATTTATATCAAGTTTTAATATCATTGGTCTCTCTTTTCTTGAATTTGCTTTCCATAATATTGTTTTAGGTACATGTTTTAATTACTATTACTTCACTATTTTGGTGATATAAACGTTGCTATCCTTAATGCCTTAAATTTTGATTAAAATTGTTATGACATAAATATGTGTTTTTTATAAGTTTTATAGAATTGGAATGCTTGTAGAATGATAGTTATACATATTCTTGAAGTGCAAACATGGTTGTGACTAAATATTATATTATTATTTTTAATTAGTAAAAACTCTAAAACTATTATTTATTTAGTGAATGATTAGGACAAAAATATCTCCTTTCTTTTAATATGAAAGTGGTTATGCTTTTATGAAAAGTGAACTATTTTTTGTTGAAGAGATATTGCATGGTAATAAATCCAAACTATGAATAAAGAGAGGGTCTTTATGACTCATGCACCATGGACTAGGTACAATACCATACTACTCATACGGGTGATGTTCAATTGTAAATATGGTATTGTTTGTATACATAATAGCTATATCACCTAGAAGTGCAAGTTGATTGCTTCACTTAAATCTAGATCTAGTTATGAGTATATACTCATAGTTCCATTGGAATATATGGATGGATGATGTGTTTGCACATGGGGATCTTTCTAACTAATTAGTCTTGTTTATCTGCCCTTTTCTAAAGGATAAGAACTAAGTATGCGAAGTTAATATAGGGGAACTTGTGATGTCTTTTGAATGGTAATAAGGTGCTCGTATGATGTTCTCCCTTTGTACTATTACAAGAAAACCTTGACAACTTAGTTGGCTAATTTGATAGTTAACATTCACTTGTTATAATTGAAATATGTATTATAAAATTTGGAAACTTGAAAATAAATTTATTACAGTACTCTATTGACTGCTTGTATAAAATGATATAGCAAATGTAAATTGAATTGGTCAATGTTGAACATTATGTAATGTTGGAATACTGATTTGCAATGAATGAAGCAATTATGAAAGTGATTTAAATAAGTTACGTCAAAGTATATATAATGATAATATACGTATGAATGCATATAGTAGATGCATGTGGATCCATGTAGCTACATTTATAACTAATTGAGTGTAGAGTAAGATATTAGCAATTGAAGTTGCTTACTACAGTGGTAAGGACATTGGCTTCTCTTTGAGAGGTCCAAGGTTCAAACCCCACTCAGTATGAGGGGACCATGACCTCTCATAAAAACATGTGTAAACTCATTGAAAAAAAGACATTAGAAATTGGAATACATGATGTAAGTGAATATGAAGGATAAAATAGCTATATTTTTTATTTAATTTAATCAAACTCATAGTACAAATTCTTGTAAGTTCTAATGATAAGATTACAAAATATTTTTGATAAAAATTAGTATATCAAGGTTGTTTATTTAGTAGCAAATGATTAAAAAGCAAGTGGAGAAATGAGCTCCTAAGTATTTTAAGCTTAAAAAACTATCTTAAACTCAAAACATTTCTTTGACAATATATGTATGTGTCAAATACATACATACATATTTATAATATTGGTAGTTAAGAAGTGTTATGAAGGGATAATTAGGAACTCTATCTTGAGGTAAACTTATTTGTAATTGTCCTATAACACCTAAACTGGTTAATGACTTATTTGTGAGAAATTTTTTAATAGTGAAAATAAAAAAGATATAAAATTTTGCACATGGTTTGAGTTTATACTTGGATTTTGAGTTTCATAAACATTGTGATATATATGGAATACAAATTGGAAAGTTCTTGAGATGTCCAATATTTGGCATGTGCTTTATTTTCTATAGATTTTATATTTCAAAATCAAATACAATGTGACAATAGCTTTAAAAGAATAGATTTTTTCAACTATTTTTTGAAAATTTAATAGACTAAATTGTTATACAAATTATAGTGATATTATAACTAACAATTAGGTATATTACTTATATTGTATCATGATTATGTTACCCATTATTAACAAACCACACAATGATTTTATAACTTTTGTATATATGTGGTTAGCGTGAGAAACCCCTACGATTAATGCTTAGGGGTGACCATTCCCATCCCATCCATGACCCCTAATAAGGTCGAGAGCTAAACTTATAAATAGAGAATTAACAGACAACTACACACACGCCACAATTTGAACCTTGGACCTTTCGAAGAAGAGCCAAACTCCAAACCAACCACACACATGCTATGATTTGAACATTGCACCTCCCGAAGAAGACCCAAACTTCAAAGCATTGTGATGTCCTCCCGAGACAATATTATACTTATATTGCTTAATAAAATTTAAACCTAAATCTTAATTGAGAGTCCACATTTTCCATGTCCTTCAATTAAAAAATAAAACAAATGAAACTTGTATGTATGATGTAAAACATTCATAACACCTCACTAATTATCCTAAATCTATTAACCTTATCTTCAAGATATTTTAAAATGATATAAATATTCAAAATTTAAAGTATTGAAAATAAATCATTTAACAACTTTAAAACTTAATATTTTTTACTCGTTATGCCATTAACTAAATTCATTTAAACAATTTATTATGTTATAATAATGTATTTTATATTATAAATCAAATAACACAAGTTCAACCAAATAAATTTTTTAACTTTAAAGGAGGAGACCTATGTTCAATATGTTTAAATCGTGCCAAGTGATACATGCATAATTAAAAGAAAAAAACTTTCAAGAAGGAGACCTATGTTCAATATGTTCAAATCTCGCCAAGTGATACATGCATAATTACAAAGCTATTGTAATAACACTTTGAAGATTCATTTCAATCCCATATAATCTATTTAAAAAATAAAATTTTATATCAATTGAATTTCTTTTATGTCAAAATATTTCATTTTATATGCAATTTGTATCGCTCCAAATTTTTCACACCCTTACCTTCAGGGTATAGGATCCGCGCCCGAAAGGGGGATGTGAAAAGGATGGGACAATACCTCGGACTGAGAGGCCTTGCGAAGGTCCCGCCTCTCAAGGGAGGTGTATTATGGTGATTTTTCGACGGATGGTGGGGTTCACCAGGAAACGTTTGAATGGCAATTTTCGAGCCTAGGTTGGGAATGTGTTTAATGTGTTCAGTTTTATCTTTAAACATTCAAGTCCTAGGTTTGGCCAAATGAATCTAAGTTGTTTTATTATGAAAATGCAGACTAAATGAAATACAGCAAACAGATTTGAACAAAAAACAGAGAGAAAAGGCTAAATTAAAGAGTCATACCTGATCTGGATGTCTGATGGAGATTCTAATTTTTGAAGCAGTCCGGATCGTTTGGAATTTGACAAGATCGTCTAAGATCTAACAGGATCGTCTGAGATCTGACGAATTCGTCAGACCTGCAAACAGATAAATAGGCATAGAATACAAAAAATGCAACAATACAAACAGAGGGCAATGATGTGAAATAATAATAAGAATGTTAATAAGATAATCCCGAATAGAAATGCAAGTAAGTTGCAACACTTTAATAGCTAATCATGACCTTATTATGCAATTAAACTACATGGGTGAACTCCAAGATGCAAAATAATAAGAAATAATCATAAGTTTAACTGAATGCAGAATAATGCAGCAGAAAAGAATGAAGAAACACAAACTCTGGGCACTGATTGCCCCTAATGCAGACTGCAGTCGAAATCGTCTCGAATTGGTATGAAATCGTCTTGAATTGAACAGGATCGTCCAGGATGAACTGAGCTTGCTTCGGCTAAAAAATACTAAAGTTCCTGCAAATAAACTTGGACAAATATGGAGGCAAATAGTAATTTGGGATGGTCTAATGCACATAGAACTTATGTTACAGGAAATTTCAGCCAGGGGGATGCCAAGGGGGAGTCCTAAGTTTAAATAGGCTTAGGAGGGAGGTTAGGAGGTTGGATATCATCCCAATTTGGGAGATCTCCAACGGGGGAGGGTCTCTAACAGTGCAGACACGCTTCTGCCCAGATTAGAGACGTCGTTGGAATAGAGGCTAATTGAGAAAAATCAATTTTGGGACAAGATCGTCTGGACGTCCTAGCCCAGACGAAATCGTTCGATCTGAGGCGATATTGTCTGATCGACAACGATATCGTCAAACGATCAAAACAAACTCTAAAAATGGCACGAGAAAGGAGGAAACGGGTTAAACGACGGTTTGGGAGCGATTTTGGGGTTAAAATTTGAATTTGAATATTTACTAGAGTAATTGTAATTATTTAAGGTTTTACTACGCCAATTTTAGGGTGCTACACAATTATATATTAATATTTAAATAAATTATGCACGCTCTTGAATTTTTTATTTTATTTTTGGTTACATAGATGAATTGGTTACAATCACAATTTTTAGTAATCGCAGCTAACAGGGTTCAAACTATCCGCGAAGGCGACGCACAAAGTTCACAACGTTTTCATTGGTCTGGTTCAACACGTGGCATGAAGGGGTACCACTGGACAAGCAAGAAACAGATCGCCTACTATCTATGCATGGCATTGGGCTCTTGAAATTTGATCTTAGTTTTTAAGTTTTGAAATATTACTAGCCATATTTAAATAAGAATTTTGATGTATAAATTATCCACTATAAGTCATGATGAACACTAATAAATAGTCATTGTTTTTTATATGTTTATAAAATGTTATATTCTTTTTTTTCTTATTATTTTTAAAACCTCGGTTCAAGGTGTGTTCGGTTCAGGGTGTGTTTTTATATTTGGGGTTGAACCATGTTTCACATGGTAGATAGATCCTTTACATCTAAAAACTATGTTGATTTCATGTTTTGTATGGTTTGTTTTTTATATTTATTAAAAAAATAATATATTTACTTTTTGTTATTGGTTTGTGCATCGTTCACAATGCGGTACAAAATGTAACCAAGGAAAAGCACCATGCCATAAAAACAACAAGAAGATTTTTTATTACAAAAGAATTATAAGTTACAAAATAGACTTAAAGTTACAATATGATCTCCAAGATGGAGGGTTCCTCTTATACAACAAGTTTATGGTACTACAAAAAAATATTATGTGGCCACACTCAAGTTGGTGGAAGGGTTTTTGAGTCTTGGAGGGGGAGGGTGACAAGTTAGTGACTTGGCATGATGTGGCAATTAGGTGGCAAGTGAAGAAACCAAGGACAATTTTAAATTTCAAAAAGGACACATGAGGGGATGTGTGATATTTTAAAAATTTTAAAAGAAGATATGGAGAGATTAATTTATTAAAATTTGGAGGGAATAATGTAGAGGGATTTATGAATTTAATGGTGGGATTTCATTGGGATTGTAAGGGCGGATTTGTTTGAGAATTTAAAATTCATTATGCATTAGGAATGTAGGGAGAATTTAGGACATAATTAGGGATCTAATTAGAAGATTAGGGATTAATTAATATTATGGGAATTTTGAGGGGGATTTAGGAATTTGGGACATGATTAGGGAAAATAGGTTAGGGATTATGGGATAATTGGGGTTTAGGGATTTTAGAGGATGATTTAGAAAATTTGATTAGGGTTTAGGGTTTTTAGAGACATTAAAGAAGAATTTAAGAATTTTAGGGATTTTATAAGAATCTAGGAGAATTGAAGGTTTTGGGAGAAAATTGGAAAATTAATTCAAACAATTTTAAGGCATTATAAAAATAACGCATTTTGGATGTCTATGATTGGTATTATAACATCATATTAATTGATAGTTATAAAAATATAAAGGATAAAACAATTTTTAGATTCACGAGGTCATAAGGAGGGTCATAACTCATATGAAATGTCCCTTTTTATAAGACTATAGGTCATACAATACTACCCTTGTTTTGCCTAATATATGGTTATCTAGCCATACTCCACTTACTAAAGCATGGTGTGCAAGCCTACTTCCTATAAAATTTGAACTTAGATCTTTATTTAAAGTTTCAAAGTCTCCACCATTAAGCTATTCAAATTGCATATATAATTTGAAAAGGCATCTTAATTTTTTCTTGTGGATTGAACTCATACTATTTAATAAGCGCTTAAATTTATGGAATTTGAAACTTCACATTTCTAACCCTTTATTCCAAACCTTTAAACAAGTTTTATTATAGTTTACTTATTATTTTTTTAATATTTTTTCTTACAAAAGTCAAACATAACATAAATTCATTTATATATAAAATAAAAAGTGATCAAACATGTCAATCCAAACCCTTAAACAAATTTTATTATATAATTTTTTTTAATTCTAATCTAAATCTTTTATTTAAAATTTTAATTGTAAAATATTAAAACCATAAAAAAAAAAAAACTTGGATAAATACTGAATGTAAAAAAATTAAATAAAAAAATCATAACACATAAACTAAAACTAATTAATAACATATAATTAAAATTGATCACTTAGTGTTGGCCCCATTTTTGAATAAAAATTAATTTGTTACTAACTTGCATCAAACAACGTATACAAGAACCACCCTTTTCTTGTGTTGTGTTGGTCCCATTTTTGAATTAAAATTAATTTGTTACTAACTTGCATCAAACAACGTATGCCTCTGTAAAGAATTTTGAAGGATTAATTTTTTAAGATTAAAGTTATTAAATTTTCGATATATTAATTAATTATTATTAATTTATTTATTAATTATTATTAATCTCTTTTAATTTATATAAGATGAAAGATATATTTCTTATTATTATATAGAAGAAGTAGTTTCTCTGAAAATAACTACTTTCTTTACTAAAAACATTAAAAAAAAAAAACTTGCGTACCTACAAATATACATGATACTTGACCTTCAGCTTTAATTATACTAATCCCTTTATCTTTATGCGTGCTGTTTCCTTTTTACCCCATGGTCAGAATCCAAAGGAGGCTTAGCCAGTACAGGAATAAACAGGTGGGTTCCTTTCATTCTTCTTTATTTTCTATTTATTCGATATCCATTTTAGCCATGGTTTGGAAAAGAGAAAGTGCAAATTTACCTGAACATTACTTCCTTCAGTTTGACTCTCTTATTGATAGGAATTCAACATTATTTAACCACAAGCTCAAGAGCATAATACTTTAAACTTGAATCTTCCCTAGCAAAAGGTCAAACATAACCTAATTTTTTTTATATATTAAATAAAAGTGATTGAATATATCAACCTTAAATTATTAAATAATTTTTATTATATAATATTTTTTATTTTAATTTAAATCTCCTATAAACCATTCAAATCATAACCACATTTTAATGTAAAAAAATTAAATAAAGGAATTATAACACAAATTATAACTGATCGGTAACATATAGTTAAAATTGATTTGTTAAAAAACCACCCTCTTGTTGTGTTGGTCCCATATTTGAATTAAAATTAGTTTTTTAATAATTCACTTTCACCAAACATTATACCTCGGCCCAAGAATTTTATAGGTTATTTTTTTAAAGGTTAAAATTATTAATTAATTATTATTAATTTATTAATTAATTATTATTAAAAATTATTAAAATCAATTATAAATATTAAATAAATAAAAGAAGTTAAATAAAAAAGAAGTGAGAGATGCCCTCCTCCATCTGCTTGGAAGTGTGAATTATTGTTAATTTATTGTTAATCTCTTTTAATTTATAAGATGAAAGAGAAGGATTACTGGAAAACATTTTTAAAAAAAGGACCTTGCATCATGACCTCATCATACTTGACCTTCAGCTTTAATTATACTAATTCCTTTATCTTTATGCCTGCTGTTTCCTTTTTACCCCATCGACAGAATCCAAAGGAGGCTTAGCCAGTAGAGGAATAAACAGGTGGGTTTCCTTTCATTCTTCTTTCTTTTCTATTTATTCGATACCCATTTTAGTCATAGTTTGATAAAGAGGAAGTGCAAATTTACCTGCACATTCCTTCGGTTTGATTGTAAGTTTGTCTCTCTTATTGATAGGAATTCAACAGTATTCAACCACACGCTCAAGGGCACAATACTTTAATTCATCAAGTCTATTATTCTCTTCAAATCTTCCCTCACAATTGAAGTGGCATCTACCAAGTTGTGGCTCCCCATTTTCCCTTTGATTCGACGGGAGCATTTTTCGCTTTATTTTGGGTCCGAGATGTTGTTATTCGGTAACCCTTTGGCACTTTTTCAGAATATGTCTCGGTCTCGTTCTGCTCAAGGTGGGGCGTTAATCGAATTTGTTCACATTAGAACATGTGAATTGCAGGACTATCCACAGTCTCGGCATCTTTTGATCCTTTGCTTCGATTGTTAACCTTCCTTTGAATTGGATTCCGTCGCATTGCCGCCCCTTTGGGATTGGAATGAAATTCCTAACACTTTAATAGTGGGGAAGCTTCCTGTCATCTATAAATTTGAAGGTCCAACACAGGCTATTCCGTGCTCTGTTTTCTGCTTAGTGCAATCCTTGTGTGTGGGTGGGCTTTCTCTTGCATAGTGCTCTTGTTGGGTTTGTATGTGCGCCCCTTTCATTTTTAACAAGTATGGAGGGAGTAAATTTTGGTCTGAAAGCGTACTTTGTTGATCCTAATTTGTTGCTGCACATTCCCGAGGATAAGTGGCTCATGTGTCTTGTTTTAATTAGCATGGTCATGCAGATTGTGCTCATTTTTGTGGGGCAAGTCAGACACCGCTGTGTCCGTCGAATTTTGTCGTCAGTAGGTTGGTTAGCCTATATCTCCGCGGATGCCGTCGCCATGTATGCTCTGGGGCTTATGGTGCACTCGGACCCCAGCACTGGCATGGGGACTTTTTATGGTGTATGGGCTCCTGTGTTGCTCATGCATCTGGGAGGGCCCGACTCCATTACTGCCTATTCCTTGGCAGATAACGAACTCTGGCCCAGACATGCAGTGACTATGTCCTACCATGTTTGTGTGGCCGCATATGTCATTTACACCTCTGCATTGGAAGCTGCGGAAAAAGGAGAGTGGTACCTGTTGGCTGCTGCGGTTCTTGTCTTCATTGCGGGATCATGCAAGTATGCGGAGAGAACCGTGGCGTTGTGGCTTGCTAGCTCCTCCCAAATAGTAAGTTATGCTCTCCCTATTCACAAATATATGCAGCATCAGATAGGAAGAGAGGATTTAGAAAGGAATTGGGAATGGCATTATATAGTTACGGGATACGAAGAGTTTTATGATGAGTGTATCAGTGAAGAAGAGGAATATGAATGGTCCAGAGATAAGTTGCGGGAAATAGGGGTAGTGACCCTTGAAGACGTGTTCGAGTACGAGGGCGAAGAGTTTACAGAGAACTACATCCTCTGCGCGTCGTATGCATTATTCAAAATGTATACGCCGAGGCTCGCAAGACTCTCTCTTCCCGAAGAGCGTCTACTTGGAATGAGAAACTTTTTTGTGATTTTTCATAGGGAGGAGGTGGCGGAGAAGAAAGGCCGCCCATTCACTAAAATTTTAAATAGGGATGTGAGGTTAATTTATGAATATTTGTTCTGTAAATCGAGGGGCACCGCCTTCAGCAAATGCGGAACCGCAATGCGCGTGGCCAACACGTGTCTTCTGGCGGTCGCTTGCTTTCTTATATTCAAGAGATTGCCAGCGAAAGCCCAAGAGAAGGATGGTGACGGCTTGCAGGAGATGGTGACGTACATTTTGATGTCGGTGGCGGTGGCAGTGGCAGTGGAGGTGTTTCAGGTGTGCAGGATTATGCTCTCCGACTGGGCCATGGTTTGGCTCATCTCTTCCTATATCCGCCGTTTCCATCGACCAGGACAGACGGAGCGGTATACGGCCAAGCTGATGAAGAGCGTCATGGTTGTGCTCGGGAAGGTTCGGAAGGTGTTGGAAGAGAAAGATGAAAAAGGGTGGATTCAGCAACACAGCGTGGTGGAGACGTGCCTGCGTACTTCTCCGCTTGTACGGAAGGTCCGTGAAATTTTGCACGTTCCACGATTTATTATGGGGTGGTTGTACATGAATGCAATTGTGCCCTGCTACATCAAAGTCACGCCTATTGACCATTATAACAAGAGCGCTATCTTGATGGTGGGCCCAGCTGTCTTTTATGACAAGGTTAATGAACAGAAAGTTTATGAGAAGCTGCATGAAGAGACCATCGACTTAAGGGGGGAGTCGGTTGAGGTTCAGATTCTAGCGTGGCATGTAGCCACCTCAATCTTCGACAGACTTGACCATGATGATGTCGAAAGCATAATTGATGAGAAGGTAGATGATGATGAAAGGGATAGGATGCGAAGTCGGATCGATGTGACTAGAATTATGTGGAGATACTTCGGTTATTTGATGGTGTCATGGCCGGAGATGTTGCCCGTCCACCCAATACTTGCAAAGATGAACTACGAAGAGCTCTACTCCGAGATTTCCGGGCTTGTAGACAATGGGAAGAAATTTGCAACGGAAAAAGAATTCTGGGAAAGGTTGAGGGATTGGCAAGGCAAAAGCACTGTCGGCATTGCAGCAGCAAAAGTAGCACGCCACCTCCTCCTGACAGAATCGACAGGCGAGCGGTGGCAGAAAATATCAAAGTTCTGGGTGCGGATGTTTATGTATTGTGGGTTCTATTTCAAAGGGGAAGTGCATGGAGAGCGGATGACGGGTGGAGGGGAAGTGCTAACGCAGGAGTGGATGATGTTGGGTCACATGGGGATTGGAGAACGATCGGACTCTGCTATAGCTGACAGGGGACCCGAATGGCAAAAGAAGCATGCCCTTGGTTATAGGAGAAGAGACCTGACTTAAAACAATTGTAGAAAATAGAATGCAGAAAGGGAATGTAAGTTATTAGATTTGTAATAACGAAAGGCTTCCACAACCAGATAATAGCAATTCCATAGTTGTTTGTTTTTTTTTTTTTTCCCTCCCTCCCTTCGAAGTAAGGAAAATTATATAAATTTGTTTGTCAATTAAGAAATCAAATTTTAAATATGATGGGATACAAAATTCATTATAAATTGAATTTGGGACTTAGGGAAAATTTAGGCTTCCAAAATCTAAGTAATCATTGTAACTTACGTGATCAAAGTATTAATAAACAGTCATAAAAGTTTTTAATTAATTTATGTTGAAGATTATATCATTATATAAACTAATCTTTTCATCATAAATTATAAAAGTAAAAATTTTAATTTTAAGATATGTATTTATGGTAATCATAATATTTTAAATAAAACATATCATAGTTAATAATTGTACATATAGTTTTATAACATTTAAATTCAAGTTTTCCAAGTTTTTTTTATTAAGAATTTAATTTTTTCATTACTCAACTCTAAGTTATTCGATGATTTAAAGTATAATAATAAATATAAAGTTTAAAAATATTTGATGTATTTTTTTGTGTTTTAAAAATTAAAATAATTTTATTTTTTATATTTTATATTTTATATTAAATAAATGTATCTTTTTAAGTTATTAGTTAATAGTATGTATAAAAAGAGTAGGCATATGTAATTATTATTATCTTTTTAGTAAGCTATAGGTGGATTCTATTGGAAACTAATGCCATCAAAATACTAAAATATTATATTTATTATTACAGCAATTAAACCATATATCCAACTCATCAATTATCAAAGATATTTTTCATTTCTTTTTTATTGAATATATTGTTAATCTTCCTCAAAAGTGCTATGTTTTGAGAATCAACTCCTTAACATCACTTTCATTAAGAGAAAATATCTCCCTTGGTCAAGTTTCAAGAGTTGGGTGGATTGATAAGTTCTAGACACTTACCAAGAAGAGTCCCATGTTCAAACCTTGGAGGCAAGCCTTCTGGCAGCAAAGGTATTAGTCTAATTTAACTCTGTTGAGTGCGTGCTAGATCAACGACGACAGTACCAACCCTAAGCCATCAAGGCTCTCCCTCACTTTAGGTCACATTTATCGAGGTAAAGTAAGGGTTATAGTTGCAGCTCCAAGGATTTAACCTGTGATCAACAACAGCTTCCCTTGGGGATTTGACCCTGTGATCAATAGTTAAAAATGAAGGCATATTACCAATTTCCCTATGTACCAATATATATAGTCAAGTGCTTTCTAACATTTTTATAGTCAGGTGCTTTTTAAAAATGAAGCCATCAGGGGTCTCCCTCACTCTAGGTCACATTTATCGAGGTAAAGTAGGGGTTATAGTTGTAGCTCCAAGGATTTAACCTGTGATCGATATCAACTTCCCTTGGGGATTTGACCCTATGACCAATAGTTAAAAATGATGGCATATTACCAATTCCCCTATGTACCAATATATATATATATAGTCAGGGGCTTTCCAAAATTTTAATTTCATCAAGACGAAGATCAACACTATTATTGGATAGATTGAATAAATTATCTGCCACTCAATTTCCTTCTCTATGAATATGCTCACATTTCGAAGAGATTGCCTCCAATAATAGATGATGAAGATAAGCAATAATATTATTTTTATCCAACCTTAACATCCATTTTTCTTGATAGTACCCCCTCAGCTAAAATATATTTCCATCATATTTCAATTGTAATTTTAATCCCTATAAGAAGTGCCTTAGCCTCTACATAGTTGTTAATTGAAGTTCCATATGATTTTAGTAAGTGAGAAGAATTTTGCCTTTCATTATTTAAAAACCACCACCTCCATTGAAATTTTCCGAATTTCCTTCTAAAGCACCATCAAAATTAATTTTGATACACCTAATTTTTGCACATATTCATGTTGTCGTAGATCAAATCAGATCCTTTGTTTTAATGTCATTATCACAAATAATTCTTTCATGTATATTCAAATCCTATAACCAAGTGGTTAGCATCTCTTTTTCCACACTTGAGACTTCCCATGATGAGCACCATATATGTAAACATTCTGCAAGAGAGGCAATAACATAATTCCAAACTTGGGCATTATTTTGAGATTAATTTTTTTTAATTCTATTATTCCTTTCAATATATAAATTTCAACAAATAATGGCAAGACAAATCCTCCACATAACACATAATACTTTAGCTTTAAAAATTTTAATCCAACATTTCATCAACTCTTTCAATGTTAGTGAAGCTACCCAATATATTCTCATATTTTAGAAAAAGTAACCCTAAATGATGTGAGCAAAGGGACAATGCAGACGTAAATGGTCTAATGTTTCTAAATCATTCTCACACAAGGCACGTCTAAAAAGGTCCATGATATCCTCTTCTTTGTAGACTCTCTTCTATAAGAATCTTATGAATGAAAGGAATGTTGAGGCATTAGGAAGAGCCTCCACTTACCAAACACTATTCCAAGAAAAATATTTGGGATTAGGAAATTTTGATTACTCTAAATCCTTGTATCTCAACTTGACCAAGTATCCACCATATTTTGATAGATTGCAAACCAACTCATCATTTTGTGTAAAAATAGGCAATTAAAACTCTCAAAAGATCTTTGAAGCTCATCTACACTTTATTTGAGTTCTCCTTAAACTAGTTACTAATATAAATCCATGATCTAGAGTTCTTGCTTACAGTAATATAATATTTGACCTTTGGACCTCTACAAGCTAGACATACCTAAGCCAATGGTTGCCATTTTGAATTAAGAATAAGAGGATAAGTCCTCAACCAAACATCAGACTAAAATTTTGAATACTTCCCCTCATTGTTTGATCATCTAAAATGTTTCTTGATCAATTCCAAACTATTTCTTATGAAGTGTCATATTGACAATACATTGGGTAGTGTTCTTTTCCTAAATAATTTTATTGCATTAAAATAACATATATATTTTTTAAGGTAACATTTTTACCCAAATTTTTCCTTGATCTTTGAATAATTTCCACCCAAGTTTTGCCCTCAAGGTCAAACTCATAAGTCTATAAATTTTTAATACTACATCTCCAATACTCTTTCCTATATAAACCCTATTCCACATATAAATAGGAAACCTAAATTTTTTCTCACATCCTTTTCAAAGAAAGTCTTTAAATTTTATCAATTTTTGATGACAATATTGAGAGTGACATCATATAAATAGGGATGCAATGTAGTCTTTATGAGATGTAGTCTTTCCACCATGGTTAAGAAATTACCCTTCCAACCTATCAAACAATCTTCATTCTATTCAAAACCTGAAGCTCCCTTTTATTTCTTTTATGAGACAAAGGAATACCCAAGTAGGTTGATGAATTTTTTTTAATTTTAAACTCTAAAATATCCATAATAATTCATTGTAAATATAGGGTAGCTTTAATGAAAAAATCCTAGATTTTGTAGCATTAACCAATTGTTTAGTAGCTTTATCATATTACTATATATTGATTTAAATCTATGACCGCACTGACTAAGGTATGATCTAAAGAAAGGTATCATCAACAAATTAGAGTTGTGATTCAAAGGGACCATGTTTTTCAACCTGAATACCTTTGATTTATCCTTCCATTTTTTCCTTTGAGAAAGCTCTCCTAATGCCTCCACAAGAATAAAAAATAGATAAGGAGATAGTAGATCACCTTGGTGGAGTCCGCGACATGACTTAAAATAACCAATAAAAGAACTATTGGTCAAAATAAAATATTTTATAGTGCTATAACAATATTTATTTCATCAAATAACATTAGTTCAATTTGTTAGATTCCTCAACTTTCAAGGAGATCAAAGTTTGAATCTTGTCAGTTGATAAATGCATAATTGCCAAGTTGTTATACCACTAATTGGTCGTGATGTAATACGATGGGACCTATTTCAATTCCTTAAACCCATTGAGAAATTCATTTAATTCATTCACACCAACCTTTGATCAAAACCAAACATTTTGAGAATATGTAAAAAACTCCAACAAACTCTATCATATGCTTTGTACATATCTAATTTCATAAGCATGCATGGCTTGTTTATGGAATGACAAGAATGTATGGCCTCTTATTCAATGATTATATAATCAATATTTTTTTTACCATGAACAATAATGCACCCATCATATTTCAAAGGTTGATCCTATATATTTTTGAATAGTTGTCAATGGGAAAATTCAAAGTGTTTTTGGATTATTTGTTCTTATACAAAAAAATGAAGAGCACTTTAAGACACTAGAAGAATACATGATATTATGTATGGGTGCTCAACTTTATTTAAACCCAAAAAAATGCTAGTTTTTAGTATCATATGGAAAATTGTTAGGGGATATTGTGTGCAAAGAAGGATAGAAGATGGATCTTAACAAAATTTGTATTGTGATGAACAGGGAGGAGTCATACAATATGGGTTTGTTGAATTCATTTTTATGACATGTTAGGTAGATATGTGACTCATCAACAATTTTGCACATATTCCATATTCATTAGAGTCCTTGATGCACAAAGATGTTTCTTCTAGGAGTAGGGGGTCAGAACATTCCTCATTCTATTTCTTCTCTATTTGTAACATCACCTTGATTTTAGTCATTTCTTGGTCGAATACCTATTCCCCTTCCTGGATGAAGCCTTAGGGGTCCTTGTCTATTCCTTCCTCCCATTCCTTGGTTATCAGGAGTAATCTCTACCAAATCAATGTTGGCTAGTGGACTTCTATTTGGTGATAACTATCGTAAAGTTTGGATTCTTTGATTAGCAGGTGCTAAACGATGTCTCCATATTATTTCCTCAAATAATCTTTATGGGGATGAAGATGCCAAGACTTACCTATATGTGTCAGAGAAATCTATATCAGAACTAGTCATTCTGATCATCTTCTATATGTTCCACCCAATCAGTTGAAAAATTCATCAACCTCTCTAGTCTCCTTACCTCTCTTCTTTGTCTTCTTAACTATCAATGGGCTATTAGATATGCTTGTAGATCAATGTTGGATTGGATTTCCTATGATTTCCCTAGTTTTCATTGTATTTGTGCAATTGTTGGGGGGTCATGGTCCTCCTGAGGATTATGGGGATTTCCTAGGCAATCATTGTCATCACTACTTTTTGCTCTAGGTTCCCTTACTAGCCAAGGCATTCCCTCATTATTGGAATCTATCAAATCTAGTTGAACATTACCTTGTGATTCAAGTCATTTAGTTGCCTCCTCGATGTCTTACCAAAGCATTTTTGCATATTCATTCGTCATTGGTGGGTCACTTGGTGGTACTTGTGAACTTGTGCTCATGCCATCATTCCTTCCACTGCTTCTTGGAGTTATTCCCTCCTCCTCATCAGGTTCCCTTTCAAGCTCTTGTAGCCTGGTTGCTCTTTGTTCATCCAGCCTTCGTATTGTGCTATCCAATTCTTGGATGAGTTGTTCTCTCAACCTTGCATTATGATCTCACAATGTTTGATATTCCTCCTATAGTTGTTGAGTTTGCAGTTGCATTCTCTATTGTAATAGCCCTATCTAAGCTAATGGAGAAAGTCCAATTAATTCTTCATCAATGATCTCATTCCTGTCATCTTTCAAAACTTCCATTTCAAATATGTCCACTCTATCCTCATGGCATGTTGTTAGTCATATTCTTCTGTGTCCTTAAGTTTGTCGAGGTAGTTCTCTTTTCTCTACCCTAGGATACCTCGTATTCCTATTCCTAGGTAATAGTACTATCTCTTGATAACCTCTTTTATTTAGAGGAATTCATTCCTCTTATTTTTTTATTACTCTTTTGGTCCCATCCATAAATCTGACATGTACTCCATAATATTTCAAATAAAATATATCATATTCGTCGTGGGGATTGAACATCACATCACCGATAATGCAAGTGGCATCCTTACCGGTATACCACATCATACGGATACACATATATAGTTTTATAACATTTAAATTCAAGTTTCTTATTAAAAAATTTATTTTTTCATTTTTCAACTCTAAGTTTTTAGTTTTTTTTGTAATATTTGAGCTGGGGGTTTTGACCAGGAATCCCCAAACCTGTTACAACAACTCCATGGGGAGACACACACCCACCCTCTCATACACTCACCCATACCATAGTTTGAACCTTGGACCTCTCGAAGAAGAACCAAAGCCCAAACCGTTGCGTTGCACCCCCAGGTGCAAAATTTATCTAATATTAAGAAGTGGGGGTTTTGACCAGGAATCCCCCAACCTATTACAACAACTCCACCAGGGAGTTTTTCTTTGGGTTTTAATCCAACCGTATATCCCCCTTTGTATCATCGCCCAAACCGCTGCACCCCCAGGTGCAAAAATTTATCTAATATTAAGAAGTGGGGGTTTTGACTAGGAATATCCAACCTGTTACAACAACTCCACCAGGGAGTTTTTCTTTGGGTTTTAATCCAACCGTATATCCCCCTTTGTATCGTCGAGGTTCGAACCGTGGACCTCCTGTTCAACAGGGCCAAGCTCGCCTTCTCCTCACCACTTGCACTACAAAGGCGGATAAAAATTTATCTAATATTAAGAAGTGGGGGTTTTGACCAGGAATCCCCCAACCTGTTACAACAACTCCACCAGGGAGTTTTCTTTGGGTTTTAATCCAACCGTATATCCCCTTTGTATCGTCGAGGTTCGAACTATGGACCTCCTGTTCAACAGGGCCAAGCTCGCCTTCTCCTCACCACTTGCGCTACAAAGGCGGATAAAATTTATCTAATATTAAGAAGTGGGGGTTTTGACCAGGAATCCCCCAACCTGTTACAACAACTCCACCAAGGAGTTTTTCTTTGGGTTTTAATCCAACCGTATATCCCCTTTGTATCGTCGAGGTTCGAACCGTGGACCTCCTGTTTAACAGTGCCAAACTCGCTTCTCCTCACCACTTGCGCTACAAAGGCATATATTTTTAAACTCTAAGTTATTTGATGATTTAAAGTATAATAATAAATATAAAGTTTACAAATAGTTGATTTATTTTTTTGTGTTTTTAAAAAATAAAATAAGTATTAATTTTAAAATTTATATTAAATAAATTTATTGTTTTAAATTATTAGTCAAGAGTATGTATAATTATCTTTTTAGTAAGCTATAGGTGGCTTCTATTGGAAACTAATGCCATCAAAATACCAAAATATTATATTTATTATTATGGCAATTAAATCATATATCCAACTCATCAATTATCAAAGATATTTTTATTATTATCTTTTTAGTAAGCTATAGGTGGTTTCTATTGGAAACTAATGCCATCAAAATACCAAAATATTATATTTATTATTATGGCAATTAAATCATATATCCAACTCATCAATTATCAGATATTTTTCATTTCTTTTTCTATTGAAAATGTTCTTAATCTTCCTCAGAGTGATATGTTTTGAGAATCAACTCCTTAACATCATTTTCATTAAGAGATAACATCTTCCTTGGTCAGGTCTTAAGGGTTGGGTGGATTGGTAAGTTCTAGGCACTTACCAAGAAGAGTCGTAGGTTCAAACCTTGGAGGCAAGCCTTGTGGTGGCAAAGGTATTAGTTTGACTTGACTTTATTGAGTGCATGCTAGCCCAACAATGGCAATACCAACCCTAAGCCATCAGGGATCTCCCTCACTCTAGGTCATGTTTATCGAGGTTAAATAGGGGTTATAGTTGTAACTCCAAGGATTTAACCTGTGATCCACAGCAGCTTCCCTTGGGGATTTGGTCATAGTTAAAAATGAAGACATTACCTATATATATATATATATATAACTTGGTCAAGTGCTTTCTAAAATTTTAATTTCATCAAGACGAAGAACAACAGTGGTATTGGATAGATTGAATAAACTATTTGTCATCCAATTTACTTCTCTATGAATATGCTCACATTTCCAAGAGATTACCTCCAATAATAGATGATGAATATAAGCAATAATATTATTTTTATCCAATCTCGACATTCATTTTTCTTGATAGTATCCCCTCAGCTAAAATATATTTCCATCATCTTTCAATTGTAATATTAATCCTTATAAGAAGTGCCCTAGCCTCTACATAGTTGTTAATTGAAGTTCCATATGATTTTTAGTAAGTGAGGAGAATTTTGTCTTTCATTATTAAAAAAACACCTCCTCCATTGACGTTTTTCAAATTTCCTTCTAAAGCACCATCAAAATTAATTTTGATACACCTAACTTTTGCACATATTCATGTTGTTGTAGATCGAATCAAATCCTTTGTTTTAATGCCATTATTACAAATAATTCTTCCATGTATTTTCAAATCCTATAACCAAGTGGTTAGCACCTCTTTTTCCACACTTGAGACTTCCCATGATGAGCACCATATATGTAAACATTCTGCAAGAGAGGCAATAATATAGTTCCAAACTTGGGCATGATTTTGAGATTTATTTTTTTTAATTCTATTATTAATTTCACTACATAAATTCCAACAAATAATGGCAAGACAAATCCTCCACATAATACATAATGCTTTAGCTTTGAAATTGTTAATCCAACATTTCATCAACTCTTCCAATGTTAATGAATCTACTCAATATATTCTCATATTATATAAAAAGTAACCACAAATGATATGAGCAAAGGGACAATGCATACGTAAATGGTCTAATGTTTTGGTGAAGGGCTACTCCACCCAACACTCGCACAGTACTCAAAATCACAAAAAAATTCAACAAAAACCCCACATCTAATATTAAATCATAGAAAAATTCAACAAAAACCCCACATCAAATATTTCTTCAATAAAATAGAATCAAAAATTACAATGTACGACCATAAGATCAATTTTATTACAAATACTAGAGATCTACAAATTGGAGCCATGATTTTTGATACCGGACTATCTTCGGTAATCTCTATCCCCCCTTTTAATAACTTCTTAAAGAATGTTCTAGAAAGCGTAACTCCTTTTCCTGCATTTCATTTTCCCGCCTAGGAAAATATTCATTTGAAATTTGAATTTTACATTTTCCCACCCAAGAAAATATTCACTTGAAACTTGAATTTTTAACATATGGGTCTAAACACATGGGTCTAAACATATATGTGTATATATACTTTAAACACATCGGTCTAAACATATGGGTTTAAACATATAGGTTTAAACATATGGGTCTATATATATATATATATATATATATATTTGTGATGCAAGATTGCCCTTACACCATTGGATGCTCCTGCATAAAACACCCAGGTTAAATTGAGAAGTGACCTTCACTTCTCTAGTGTTGGAGGAAAACCAAGATGGTCAATCTCTGCCTTAGAAAATCATGATGAATCTTCAACAGGCCTTCCTTTCCACTTAACCATATATTCTTCATACTGCTTGTTTCTTGTACTTCTATCCATACTCTTTTCTCCTTTACCCATCTTCCTCAAATCATAGGCATTCCTTGGGTTGCTTCCATATACAATCTGAAATGAGGATTTACCAGTACTCCTATTGACATAATTATTGTAAGCAAATTTTTCCTATGGTAAAATCAAATCTCATCTCTTGAAGTTATCTCCTACTAAGCATCTTAGCAGGTTGCCCAAACTCCCATTCACCACCTCTGTTTGTCCATTAGTTTGTGGATGGTGTGCAGAACTGAACTTCAAATCTATCTTTAGCTTCTTTCGTAAGGTCCTCCAAATATAACCAACCAATTTATTATCTCTATCCGAAACTATACTCCTTGGTAGACCATGTAGTCGTACCGCATCTTTGAAAAACAACCCTGCAATATGAACTGCATCACTGGTTTTCTAGCAGAGAATGAAATCTGCCATCTTAGAAAACCTATCAACCACCACAAATATTGAGTCATGTACTATAGGTACTACACATGGTCTCAAACTCTCCCAAATCAATCCTTTCTTCAATAGCTCTTGAACTTGTTTGTTCAGCTTCTCATTCTCTGCAGGAATCATTTTATTTGGTAAATTGGCTCTTGGTATCAAATCCATCTAGTGACTAATATTCCTCATTGGTGGTAAACCTTCAAGTACATTATCTGATACAATATCTTGGAATTCTCCCAACATATTTGTGGCGTCTACTGGTATATCTTCACATTTTTCTCATTAACTCTAAGAATCAATGCATAGCACATATGTTCATGCTTTATACCATTCAAAATATTTCTACCATCAACTAAACAAATTATTGCACTACTACATACCTTTTATTCCACCTCCTTCAAGGGCTTCAACTTGTGGTGAACTCCATCCTTTATCATGGAATAAGTGTTGGCATGTCCATCATGTATTGCACGCCGATAAAATTGCCACGACCTCCCCAATAGCATATGACAAGCATCCATAGGCATGATGTCACACAATACCTCATCATGGTAATTCCCAATATTGAACCTCACTAAACATTGCTCATTGACCAAATCTCTATGGTACTTCTACAACCATACAATCTGTTATGGATGCGGATGTCTCCTTTTCTCCAAATGTAATTTTTTAACCATATCCTCTGAAACTAAATTATCAGTGCTACCATTATCAATGATAACATTACAAACTTTACCTTCACATTTGCACCTTGTGCGAAATAAACTCTTCCTCTGAACTGGGTCTTTCTCCTCATTTAGCAAGGCTCTCCTTGGGACCAGATTTTCTTCAGAGTGCTCATATTCAGCACCTTCATTTGCATAAACAACTCATCCATTACCTTTAGGTCTCCTATTCGTTCTTTCTTAATGTTGTGGACACTAATACGCTTGATGTCCTTCTTCTCCATATTGGAAACAGGTTCCAAGAAATCCTCCTCTTCTAGGTCCTCGTTCAGACCTTCCTCTTCCTCTCTAGTAACCATTGTTTTGCTCACGGGGGTGGTAAGCATTATATTCTTTTTTATCTTGACTATTGCTAGCTTCTTCATTCTTCTTTTGGTCCTATTTTATCCTCCATTTTTTCTCCTGTCAGTTCTTCCTTTGTGGTCACCATGACCTCTTCCTCTCTTCTTGCTTTCAAATCTTCTGTTTAGCTTCTCTTCTACCTTCAAGGCAAACTGGTAAGTATCTTCTACGATGGTCATCCTAACTAGAGTCAGTTCCCCTTGAATATTTACTCTTAACCCAGTTATATAATGGGATACCTTCTCCTTGTTGGCCTTAGAATGGCATGTTTTGATTAAAATCTTGTAGAACTCTTCTGTGTATTCTTTGATATACTTGTTCGACTGTCTCAAATCCTACCTTTTCTTCAATAAATCCAATTTGTTATTAGCTAGAATAAATCGTCTCTTTAACTTCTCCACCATCCGCTCCCACCTTGTTATCCTTTCCTTTCCTCTTATGAATCTATCTAGTTGTACTCCCTTCCACCAAATACTAGCATGACCCTTTAGCTTGGTCTTAGCAAATTTGACCCTTTTAGGATCTTCTACCTTTTTATACTCAAAATATTCTTCCATATCATTGATCCAGTCGATCAACTCTTCTAGGTTAAGATTTTTAGAATATGTAGAAATATCAAACTTCGATCTCTTCCCAATCTAGGATATGGATTTATACAATTTGGCTTTTGTAGGATCTACTATCTCTTCTTCTTCCTCAAACTAAGCCTCTTCTTCTTAAGCTTCATCTTCACTCTCATCTTCTCTTTTGGGCTCAAACCCTCTATGTAGCTCCTCTTGCAACGCCTGAACTTACCTCTGCAAGGCTCTAAAATTCTCTTCTAGTACCACAACATTTCTCCCACCACCATGGTTTCTTCGTGGAGTTATTTTGGTCACTTTTCTCACAACCCTCAACCCTGGGTCCTAGTGCAAACTGCCTCACGTTCTGTAATCTATTTACACACTCAGGAAATTTTGCTCTGATACCACTTAGTGAAGGGCTACCCAACCCAACACTCACACAGTACTCAAAAGCACAAAAAAACATCAACAGAAACCTCACATCTAATATTAAATCATAGAAAATTCAATAGAAACCCCACATCAAATATTTCTTCAATAAAATAGAATCAAAAATTATATCTGACCATAAGACCGATGTTATTACAAATATCTACAAATTAGAGCTACAATTTGTGATACCGGACTGCCTTCGGTAATATCTATTTCTCCTTTTAATAACTTCCCAAATAATGTTCTGAAAAGCGTAACTCCTTTTTTCGCCTTTTGAAATTTGAATTTTTGTTTTTTCGTCCAAAAAAATATTCACTTGAAACTTGAATTTCCAACATATGGGTCTAAACACATGGGTCTATATATATATATATATATATATATATATATATATATATATATATATATATATATATATATATATATATATATATATATATATATATATATATATATATATATATATATATATATATATTTTAAACACATGGATCTAAACATATGGGTTTAAACATATGGGTCTAAACATACACACATATTATTTAAACCTATATTTTTAAACCCATATGTTTAGATCCATGTGTTTAAAAATATATATATATATATATATATATATATATATATATAATTTTTTGGTGATGCAAGATTGCCCTTACACCATTGGATGCTCCTGCATCATGTTTCTAAATCATTCTCACACAAGGCACATCTAAAAGTTCCATGATATCCTCTTCTTTGTAGACTCTCTTCTATAAGAATATTATGAACCAAAGGAATGTTGAGGTGTTAGGGAGAGCCTCCACTGACCAAACACTATTCTAAAGGAAATCTTTAGGATTATAAAATTTTGATTATTCTAAATCCTTGTATCTCAACTTGACCAAGTACCCATCATATTTTGATAGATTACAAACCAACTCATCATTTTGTGTAAAAATAGGCAAATAAAACTCTCAAAATATCTTTGAAGCTCATCTACACTTTATTTGAGTTCTTCTCCTTCAACCAAGTTACTAATAGAAATCCATGATCTAGAGTTGTTGCTTACATTAATATAATCTTTGACCTTTGGACCTTTACAAGCTAGACATGCCTAAGCCAATGGTTGTCATTTTGAATTAAAAATAAGAGGATAAGTCTTCAACCAAACATCAGCCTAAAAATTTGCATACTTCCCTCATTGTTTGATCATCTAAAATGTTTCTTGATCAATTTTAAACTATTTCTTATGATGTGTCATGTTGGCAATACATTGGGTAGTGTTCTTTTCCTAAATAATTTTATTGCATTAAGAGAACCTATATATTTTTGAAGTAACATTTTTACCCAATTATTTCCTTGATCTTTGAATAATATCCACCCAAGTTTTTCCCTCAAAGTCAAACTCATAAGTCTATAATTCTATAAGAATGTATCTCCAATACTCTTTATAAACCATATTCCACTTATAATGAGGAAACCTAAACTTTTTCTCACATCCTTTTCAAAGAAAGTCTCTTTAAATTTTATCTATTTTTGATGTTATACCTACTGGTGATCTTGAAAGTGACATACATCATATAAAGAGGGATGCAATGTAGTCATTATGAGTTGTAGTCTTCCCACCATGGTTAAGAACTTACATTTCCAACCTGCCAAACAATCTTCATTCTATCCAAAAACCTAAAGCTCCATTTTATTTCTTTTATGAGACAAAGGAATACCCAAAAAGGTTGATGGAAATATTTCAATTTTAAACTCTAAAATATCCACAATAATTCATTGTAAATCTAGGGTAGCATTAATAAAAAATCCTAGATTTTGTAGCATTAACCAATTTTTCAGTCGTTATCATAGTATTGTATATTGATTTAACTCTATGGACTCATTAACTAAGGGATGATCTAAATAAAAATATCATCAATAAATTAGAGATGTGATTCAAAGGGACCATATTTTTCAACCTGAATACCTTTGATTTTTCGTTCCATTTTTGCTTTTGAGAATGTTAAAAATATTAACAATATTCAAACCCAAGGTGAATAGATATGCAAAGCATCACAAGATATTGGAGAGAAGCTCAAAAACTGATTGATTATTCCATGAGATGAACCTTGCATAAATAGCAAAGGTGATCAATGTGAGCCATCGGATCATAACAACCCAATAGATCTCAACCAATCATAACTAGGAGTTTACCAACCTCATGCAAGAGTGATAACTCCAAACAAGATAAATATCCTAGTAGAACTTAAGATATACTCTAACACCCCCCTTAAGTGATACTAGGGGTAGTGGAACAATAAACAAAAAAAATAAACAAGTGGCATATCCATAGATATGAGTCCCGACAACAAGGCCTGATAAGGTACTCATGTACAATATATATCTTAGAAGAAACTCTTTGGGAGAGATGATGAAAAACCACATGGAAAAAAACCATCTTCCAAAAGAGAGAGAAGAAGAAGAGAGAGAGGATGGAGAGGAAGATGTCCTCGTCAACACCCCCCTAGGACAACTTCCATCACCCCAAGCATCTCACGCAACTGATGGTAGCGTGGTGAAGCAAAGGGTTTGGTGAAGATGTCTGCAATCTGAAGCTGAGTCGGAATGTACTCCAAGCTAAGGTCTCCATCCTGAATGTGTTGTCGAATGAAGTGCATGTGGATCTCAATGTGCTTGGTACGTTGATGCTCAACAGGATTGCGAGAAATATGAATTGTACTCTGGTTGTCACACCAAAGTACTATAGGCTGATCATGGGAGAAACCAAACTCTGTCAATAACTGATGAAGCCAAAGAGCCTCATGAGTGGTTGTAATAGTTGCCTTGTACTCTACCTCTGTAGATGATAATGCAATAGCTTGTTGCTTCTTGCATGACCAAGAAATAGGAGAAGAACCAAGACAAAAAACATAGCCAGAGGTGGAACATCTGTCATCAACTGAACTTGCCCAATCTGAATCAGTGTATCCTACCAACTCTATAGAACCTCGACCATAGAACAAACCAAAATGAGTAGTGCCTTGTAGATAGCGGAGAATTTGCTTGGTTGCCTGCCAATGACTGTCATGAGGGGACTGGGAAAATTGAGAGATCAAACCAACAACATAGGAAATATCAGGGTGAGTATGAGTGAGATACAAAAGACTCCCTACTAACTATCTATACAGTGTAGCATCACAAAGAGGTGAAGTGTAGGAGGAAGTCAAAGTGACCCCATACTAGAATGGTGTAGGTGATGGCTTACAATCAACCATCCTAAACCATTGAAGAAGATCCAGTGTATACTTCTACTGACATAATGAAACCCCTAAATCTGTCTGAGTGATCTGAAATCCAAGGAAGTAATGAGCCAATCCCAAATCAGCCATCTCAAATCTCTCAAAAAGAGAGCATTGAACAATCTGAATGTGAGAAGTGGAGCTACCAGTGAGAAGCAAATCATCAACATAGAGAACAAGAATGGTGATGTCCTCTCCATCTCACCAAATATAAACTGTAGCATCAGATTCACAGTGAACAAAGCCAGTGGAGAGAAGGAAGGAATCCATCTTCTCATACCAAGCCCGAGGAGCTTGTTTGAGACCATAGAGTGACCTCTTTAGTCTACAAACAAGGGAAGAATCCTAAATAAAACAAAGGGCTACTCCATATATATTTCTTCCTGCAAGTCTCCATGCAAGAAGGCACTCTTCACATCCATATGAAAAATAGGCCATCTCTATGATGCAGCAAGTGCAAGTACAAGCCTAACAGAATCCATCTTGGCAATAGGGGCAAAGGTCTCAATGTAATCAATACCCTCAACCTGTGAAAAATCCTTAGCCACCAAGCGGGCTTTGTACTTGTCAATGGATCCATCTGCTGCATACTTGGTTTGGTAAACCCACTTACAACAAACCAACTTTCTTCCCTTAGGAAGAGAAACAAGATCCCAAGTGTGATTCTTCATCAAAGAAGAATACTCAGTTGCCATGGCATCATCCCACTCCTTTATCCCATGAGCCTACAAAAAATATTGTGGATCATCGAAAATTGACTGACAAACAAGGCCAGTACCCAAGGAAGGAGCATGTCTAGAAGGTGGAAGATCTTGGATGAAAGGTGTTGCTTCCTCAACAGTGGTGCGGGCCCATTTTGGCATAGTTGGAGGAACAATGATAGGTGGGGCAGGAATTATAGCATCTGGTGTAGGATTTTCAGCAAATAGGTTCTTCATCAGATTGAGCCTCAAAAAAGGAGGAAGGTTCAATGGAATCAACTTGAGCAGAAGATGTATGAGGATCATGAGATGGAAGGTGTTCATCAAATATAATATTTTTGTGAAAAAACACCTCATGAGTAGTAGGATCAAGGAGTCTATAGGCTTTCATATCCTCACAATAACCAACAAAGATAAGTTGATTGCTTTTCTTCTCTAAATATTTTATTTTCTTCTTTGGAATGTAGGCCCAAGCATGACTCCCAAAAACTCAAAAAAATGAGACATCAGGTTTGGAGCCAGACCAAGCCTCCTCTGGAGTCAAATACCCAAGAGCTTTGTGGGGTGTGCGATTTTGAATAAAATTTGCACAATTAACTACCTCAACCCAAAAAAGTGGTGAAAAATCCCTTGAGTGGAGCATACAATTAGCCATTTCTTTTAAGGATCTGTTCTTTCTTTCTGCCACACCATTTTGTTGTGGTGTATGTGGGACAAAATGTTGATGAATAATGCCATGAGTAGAAAGGAATTGTGAAAACTCATTACTGAAGTACTCTCCCCCATTATTTGTACGAAGCTTTTTTATTCTACAAGAAGCCTGATTTTCAACCAAGGATTTAAAGATTTTGAAGTGAGAGAAGACATCACTTTTGTACTTGAGAAAATATACCCAAGTACGTCTTGAAAAATCATCTATGAATGTCAAAGCATATTTAGCTCCTTTGAAAGAGGGATGTGGGAAGACCATCAAATCACTGTGTACAAGTTCCAAAGGTGAGGATGCTCTTTGGGATTTACTTGGGGGAAAAGGATCTTGGTGTTGTTTCCCAAGAGCACAACCAGGAAAAACACCATCAATATAAGAGACTTTGGGTAAACCAAGTACCATTTCATGAGTACTCAATTCCTTCAAGTATATATAATTGAGATGACCAAATATTTCATGCCAAAGTTTGCTCTCAATATCTGCATGAGCAACAAAGCATGAAGCTATAGTAGTGTCATTAAAACCCTCAAAGTGATACAATCTAGCACTATGATCAATCTCTCCTTTAGCTATAAGGGAATGTGGCTCCTGCAAGCTTCTAATTTCAACTCCTGTGGGTGTGAACAAAACTGTTTTTCCCATCCTAGATTTGCAAATTTGGTAGACAGAAAGAAGATTGGTAGAAATATCTGGAACATAAAGAACATCATTGATGCAACCACCATCTATGAGAATGTCACCTTTGCCTTTGACAAGAATGAAGGATGAATCACCAACTTCAATGCTGAAAGTGGAACTTGAGGAAAGAGAAGCAAATGACTTTTTTGAAGAAGTCATATGATGAGTAGCCCCTGAATCTAGAACCCAATGATTTGAATAAGACTTAATAGATTTTCCTTGGATATTTAAAGCCTTTCCAATTTGTTTTTTGACATCAATTTTATGATCCTTCATGGCTGCTTCTAATTCTTGTAACCTTTTCCAACATTTGTTTACTGAATGACCATCTTTTTTGCAATGGGTACAAGTTACAGGGGTTTTTTCTTTTTTCTTGAATTTTTCTTTTTTTGAGTTGGATGCTACCAAGGCTTTTGATGAAGAGGGGGAGGACTCAAATTTGGAGAGTTTCATTTCTTCTCTAGTGAGCCTATCACAAAACTCTTCTAGTGTGGGCATTTTGAAACTTGTGCCAAGGGCATCCATTGTTGAGAGAAAAGTTGTTGCAAATATTTGAAAGGCCCCTCTTAATTTTGCTAGAATAAGGTAGATGCACTCATCTTCTGTTTTGGTTTTCCCACTTCCTTTTAATTGTGTTAGGAGTTCCTTAAATTTGGTGAGGAAGTCAACAATTGTGTTGTAATCATCAGGTGATAATGCTGTTAATTTTGCTTCAAGTTGCATAGATCTTATCTGGTCCACTTTACCAAATAATTTTTTTAATTTGTCCCAACTCTCAAAGGGAGTTTTACACTCAGAAATGTGAAACCATAAGCTCTCACTTACATTCATGCTTATAATTCCCATTTTCAACATTAAAACTCACATTCATGCTTATAATTCCCATTGTTTCATACATTTTTCCTTTATGAACAAATATTTCACTCTTTTTGGAAACTAGGTTGTGTCTCTTCTAGCAGGTGAGAGAGACCCCTTTGTGCAATTAGATTTAGCATTCTTGGTTTCCAGGTATGATAATTGTGAGGAGTGAGTGGGTCAATTGCATATGGTGTTAGAGAATTCATTTTGCCAAATAAAGAAGGAACTGATGCAGCAAAGAGGTGCAAAAACAGAAGCAAGACCCTCCTGAACCAATGCATAGAAGAGGTGCAAAAAATAGCAGCAAGACCCCCTTGAACCAATGCAGCACAAAGAGGTGCAAGAATCAGCACCGAGACCTCCCACCCAAATAATATTTATATTTTTTTATTAAAAAGGATTTCTCTTAAAAAAATCCTTTAGCAAACAGGCTATAGATAATTCAAGTGGCTCTCTACAAACTCAAAAAATGAGTTTTGTTTTACAAGATATTATTTTCAAAAAATAATAGAAGAGGGATATCTGTATTGCAACTGACTAGAACATTTTGTTGTGAGCTTTTGCACTTCGTCGCACTTTGATTCAGTTGTCGCTTAGAGAGAATCATAGCGAATATGGAGTACTACAGTGTAACAGTCAATAGCAACTGCCACTCAGTCCTGGCCAACATTTGATGTGCGCTAGTCTCGTCTCCACAGGTTTTGAAGTTTGGTGCACATTTCCTACAGAAAATAATAAAATAAGGAAGAAAAAACTATTTTCAAGTGCAGGTTCGACCCAACTCTTCTCGTGCGGCTATCATATCCCAACACCAGATACCAGCCTGCATAGATCCGTGTGACACCTCATATTCAAAACCCACGATGCTTCTCACTAGCATCATCAACCAGTGGAACTTCATCTCAGATGTCAAAGGTGCAGTGAAGAATTGTGATGAATAACTTCTTAGATATACGCGCAGACTGAATCAAGCAGGCCTGATAGGGCATCTCAAACTATGTACATCAGGAGCAAGCAACTTGCACTAGTCATCGAAAAGGAACTCTGTGATGTAGAGAAGGATAGGCGGTGAAGAATTTCTCCTTGGATATGCGAACAGGCTAAATTGAGCGGACCTAATAAGGCATCTCAAATTGTAGTTACTTTGGCATTTGTAAAAAAATCAAGAACAGTGGTTTAAATAGAGTTTACCGTCAACAGTCACTTGTTATATCTACATAATCACCACTTTTTGATTGGCAATCACCAGATATCATCCACCAATGGTAATTTTGCTCGTTAACTTTACATCATCACCAGAGTTTACCATCAACGATCACTTGTTAGCTCCACGTAATCACTGCCTCTTGATTAGCAATCACCAGATATCATTCACCAATCACCAATAGTAATGTTGCTCGTTAACTTCACGTAATCATCGCTTTAGATAAAAAATCACCAAATATCATCCACATGTTTTTTGTCGCATGAATATCGTGAGTATGATATTCCAATGAGCAACTATTACATTTGAGCTAGATTTGTGCATTGTTCTTCCAAAAGGATTGGAGATGAGCCTGTGTTGCTTTCGAAAGACCAAAGGTAGAAGAAGAAAATACTCTCCTCTCTGATGTTGATGGGATTTACTGGATCGGACCGTGTCACATAGGCAGAGATGATAACCAATGTCCTCCTCCTTGTTCACCGCATTACTGCATGAATGTTTACCTGTGCATAGGTCGAGGAAGCCGTGCGTCCGCCAACTCTTCAATAGCAGATAGATTCTGTGCACTCAAACACACAAAATGTAGAGATCAAATCAGTAGAAAACACAGATATCAAATTGTACGTTCACCTTCTATGTCAAAAAAAATTGCTTTTGTATCTCGACGTCACTGACTGGTCCAAGGTAGAGTTTGGACGCAGAAAAAATCATCTTTTTTGTGACACAAATTTGAAAAACATTGCACATAGTCCTTCAAATTTTGTCTGAAGAGATTTGACCATGTGATGATCCGTAGTTATGTGCAATAATCATCCCAAAACCAAGAAGTTTCAAGCTTCTTCACATAGGCATTAAAAGGGACGTCAACTTCTTCGAGCATACAGAGCCTAATACATGCTTCCGTAGGTATGAATGGCTATTAAGATCGGATAGGCAGCGACGGTTCGGGGTCGCTGAAGGGCACAACACAATGGCTCTACAAGGTAGAGCGTTTGGTGATTTTAAAAAAAAAAACTTACGCTTGTGAAAAACAAAACTCAATGTTGTTTACGAAGACATCATCTAAACAAGCAGCTTTACATATGCAAAAAAGTCAGCAAAAAAAATTGAATATCCATCTAAAAAAAGAACGGATAGATGAATAAGATCTTCAACAAGAAACACCAAAAAAAACTCTTGAATGCTAGCAAGAATCTATCATGGCTCTGATACCATGTTAGAAAAATTAACAATATTCAAATCCAAAGCAAATAGATATGCAAATCATCACAAGAGACTAGAGAGGAGCCCAAAAATTGACTGATTATTCAAGGCTAGTATCATGCAAGAGTGGTATCTTCAAACAAGATAAATAACCTAGTAACAACTTAAGTTATACACTAACAAAGAAAGCTCTCTCTAATGCCTCCACAAGAATAATAAATAGATAAGGAGATAGTAGATCACCATGGTGGAGTCCATGAGATGACTTAAAGTAACCAATAAAATAACCTTTGATCAAAAATAAAATACTTTAAATTGTTAAAACAACATTTAATTCATCAAATGACATTAGTTCAACTTGCTAGATACCTCAACTTTCAAGGAGATTGAGGTTTGAATCTTCCCATTTGATAAATGCATAATTGCCAAGTTGTTGTAATATCACTATATGGTCATGATTTAATATGGATGGAGCCTATTTCGATCTCATATACCCATTGAAAAAATATTTAATCCATTTACCCCAACCTTTATCAAAATCAAACATTTTGAGAATATCATGTAAAAAACTCCAACAAACCCTATCATATGCTTTTTACATATCTAATTTCATAAGCATACATGGCTTGTTCATGTAATTATGAGAATGTATGGTCTCCTATCCAATGATTATATAATCAAGAATTTTTTACCATGAACAATAATGCACCCATCATATTTCAAAGGATAATCCTATATATTTTTGAATTAATGTCAACGGAAAAATTCAAAGTATTTTTGGATGATTGGTTCTTGTGCAGAAAGAAGGAAGAGTACTTCAAGACACTAGAAGAATACATGACAATGTGTATGAATGCTTGAATTTCTTTAAACCTAAAAAATGCAAGTTGTTAGTGTCATATGGTAAATTATTAGGGCATGTTGTGTACAAAGAAGGATAAAATATGGATCTTGACAAAATTTATATGGTGATGAGCATGGAGGATTCATACAATATGGGTTTCTTGAAGTCATTTCTAGGACATGTTAGATAGGTATGTGACTCATCAACAACTTTACACGCATTTCATATTTATTATATTCCTTGATGCACAGAGATGTTTCTTTCAAGTGGATGGAGGAGCACAAGCAAGCCTTCAAGGAGTTGAAGGTAAATTTGGTTTGCACACATATTCTAAAGTTTTATATTGGGAGAAGAACTTTCATGTTTACTTTGATGCATTGAACTTAGCAATAAGGTGTAGGTTGACACAAAAGGATTTGTTTGGGTTGAATCTACCCATATATTTTATCAATTGGTTGTTATTACAAAAAAAAGTATGATAGCATAATGAGAAGAGAAGCACTAGGGATGGTATATGCAATGCAAAATTTTAAACATTATCTACTTGCAAACCCCTTTCCATTCTATATGGACCATAAAGCATTGTTGTGCATGATAAACAAGCTAACAATGCATAGACGATGTGGCAAGTAACTTGTCATAATACAAAATCTCATGTTTTGAGTGGTAGTAAGACTAGGAAAGAAACACACAATAATAGATTCACACAAGAGAACCTACAGGAGGGTTGGACAAATATTCTTATGCTCATTTATTCTCGACCACTACATTACCATCATGGTACAAGTACATTGGGATGTACTTGTGGATGGGAGAATTGTGAAAAGAGTTCTCACAACTTAAAAAAGAAAAATTGTACAATAAAGTTATCACTTTTCAATTGATTGACGATTTACTGCATACGATCAATCTTGATGGAATTTTACGAAGATGTGTAACGGACAAAAAATTATAAGAGTATTTGAAAGAGGCTCATGAAAGGCTAGTAGTAGGTCATAAGAGGCTATGATGTTCCACTATTTGTCATCATGCAAAAGAGTTTGTGATGGTATGCAATGCATGCCAAAGAGTGAGAAAGTTGTGTTAAGACTTCATTCCATTACACCCATTGTAGACATAAGAGGTGTTCAAACATTAGGGTTTAGACTATGTTAAGCCATTAAAGACCACAAACAAAGGTGTAGGTACATCATGGTAGCAATCAAATACTTGATGAAGTGGATTAGGCAAGAGCATTACATGTTTCTTGTATTAGTAGATAATTAAAAAGGTTGGTATACCTCCTTAGTTGTTAAGTGATCATAATGATCATTTTGTTGATAAAATCATCAAAAACCTTACCACATAGTTCAAAATATTCCACTCATTGTCAATTTTATACTATCCAAGGGCAAATAGATTGGCAAAGGCAATAAACAAATTATTGGTTTCCATCATGTACAACACTTGTGGAATTGAAAGTGTAGACTATGAAGAGAAGCTATCATTAGTCTTGTGGACATATAGGACAACATTCAAGCTTAAATAAAATTATTCATTATTTTAGCTAATGTATGGATAGGAGGTAGTGGTGTGAGTAGTATTCTTGATACTGACTTTGAGAGTTGTAGTGGAGAACCATATTGGTGAATAGGAAATCCTGGAGGAGAGGCTAACAACACTTTTCAATATGGACGAGAAGAGAATGATGGCACAATAGGCCATGGAGGTTACCTGACATCGATAAGAGCTTTGGCATGATAAGCACTTACGAAAGATGAGGTTGAAGGTGTTAGTTCCAAAGTCTTTTATACTAAAATAAATTATTACTTATAGAAATATTATTATGTGACATTTTTAAATCATTAAAAAATTATTTTATGCATCTAAAAGATCGACTTGTTTTCATTATTGCAAGTATTGGCATATTACCCTCTACGTGCAAAATGAGGGAAGGTGTCACTAGAGAGAAGATAGTAGAACCTTGTGAAGCGAACAATTTGAGAGAGGTATACACACACACACCATGAAATAGAGATTTAATTCATCTTTGCATCACTACTTGATTTAATCAACAATGTTATTTCAAGTAGATAAAAGTAGCACTATCACTAGAAAAAATGTAGTAAATCAATGTTTTTTCTAGTCATTTGAAGTAGATCCTTCTGAACCTACTATCACTATTGGCTGGTCATAAATCAATGGTTGATTGTAGCACATTATCATTTAGAGGATGTTTGTATGTAGAAAAAGAAGTGATAACCTAGAAATATTGATATCAATAATTTTAATTATCTTCTTTTTTCCTTAAATGTCATGGCTTTACCTCCCTGAACACCTTTGGTTCATCCTCTACTCTACCCAGTAACCCTACTCCTATCACTCCTACTACTCAAATTAGTAATTCTATTCTTGTGACCTAGATCTACATAGCTATCTTGAGAGTTAGGCACAAAAAATTAATTCCATTGTCAAGTCCTTGGATAACTCAAAGAGTCTTATAAATATGTGCTACAATTCCTCCCCTTGGTCATAGATCACAATAAACCATTGCGCAATAGTCTTTGATCATTCATCAAGTCTTGTACTAGCATTCTTCCACAACCACCATCTGGTCAAAGTCCTCCAAATTTCTATATGGGTGTTTACGACCTAGGCTTTGCTTCTAATCCATATTCCTTAGCAAGAGGTGATTATAATTTCCTTAAATAGCCTCATGAAATTTTTGTTTCTTGCATCAACATGTCCACCTTTGATGGTGTTGATCCATGGGGATGGTTGACCAAATGGATAGTATTATCCACCTACACTGTGTTCCTAAAGTAGGTTGTGTCACATTAACAGCTACTAAGTTGGAAACCCAAACTCAATAATGGTTGTTGTGATAGCATTACAAACATGGAGGTCCTCTTTTGTGGTCTAACTTCAAAGGATGTTCCACATCGTATGTGGTCCATCTAATGCAAACAAAGCAAACGGGAACAGTCGAGGAGTATTACATTGAGTTCACGTATTTTCACCTACATCCACCAATTGAATTTAGATATGGTTGTCTTATCCCTTTGCCATGGTCTTAAAGATAAAATTTGATGGGAAGCCAATATGCTCAACCCCTACACTTTTAATGGTGCTCAATATGTAACTTTAACAACAAAATAGAAGCCCTAAGATTCTAATCCCCAATACAAATGTGACTTCAACTCTTGGTGTTATTATTGCAATAACAAGCATTCATAGGGATTCTTCTATTTCAAATGGTATTCTAGCCATACCCATGATTAGATCTATGAATAATGTCATAACTTTCAAGTGGAACATGAATACATAGTAGTATATGAAGATGAATTTTTATTATAGTAGGAGCAACAAACTGAAGTAGATGAGTCAAAACGTGAGGATGATACCATGGCTCTTTGCTTATGCTCTTATGGGACTTCAATCTCACCATACTATCAAAGTATAAGGGTTTATTAAATGATAGTGCTTCATTGTGTTGATTGATGCAGGTGGCACACATAACTTTATAGATAGTAAGATAGGATAGTCCTTGGGCTTGTATATTAATTCTTCAAATGAGGATAAATTTCAAGTCTTAATTGCAAATGGGGGTATCGATTAGTGTGTAGATCGAACAACTAAAGTTATCATCCAAATAGGGATCATATTTGGTTGAGAAATATATTTGCCATGAACCTAGGTAGTGCAGATGTCATCTAGGGATCACAATGTCTATCTCAGCTTAGAGATGTTATTATTAATCTACAAATATTACATGTCAAATGGATGGAGAACATAAGAATCATTTATCTCCAAGGAATTCATCCCCATCTCTCCAAGATGATTAGTGTAGGGAAATTTTTCCTACAAACTAGCTTCACTCCAATCCAAATGAGTCAAAAGTGGGACAAGACAGAGCTACACTATCAGAAGGTGCTTCTCGCCTTCAATAAAAATAAAGGAGCTTCAAGGAAAGGTAGACAAGCTAGAGGATGCACTTGCCATTAGATCTTCCATCTATAATCGACACTCATCTTCAGCATGACCTAGCCACATCAAGGGAATCAAGACTCGCGAATCGTTTACTTTCAATCCAACGATTGACATGGTCCTTTCGATAGAGTAAAGTTATAATGAGAAGGGGAAGCTTTGATCGAATTTGAAGCATGACACGTGTCAACCAGTCAAGAGCCAAGGGAGAAAAGAACCAATTCTTCGAAGAGAATATTTGCCATTGGACGAAGGAGATTCCACCTTGTCCGAAGACATGTGGCAGTCATGCACGTGAGAAGAAAAGTAGGCGAAAGCACATTAAAGAAGACATCCTCCAATGGATGCAAAACTTAACATTCAGCCAAGCTTGTTAGAGCCAATCATATAGCAACTGCGACCACCACCCACTATATGCATGAGCCTACCCTATCCACTTACACCAGTCAGAAGGACATATCCACTCCATTAGAAAGGCAACTCTTCCCAAGAGAAATGTGATGAAAGATTAATGGTGTAGCCATCTTGACATAATAATAGAGAGTCTAGTTAGTGCCACTTGATCATCCAAAGGCCTAGAAACTCTCAATATTCATGGTCCCAAATACAAAGACCTCAAAGATATCGTTGCACAAGTTGCAAGAAGATTTCTTGACTGTAGAGACAAAGATATTCATAGGCCTTTTACATCAATATTTGATGGGAAGGCACCCTCCTCTTGGCTTATAAATAGGCTCATTTTCATTGTAAAAGGCATTGGAAGTTTTGTGCTCGTGCTTGGTACTAGCCTTGCGGGCTCTTTATTTCACCCTTATTTCCTGTTGTAACAAGGAGAACCCAAACCTTTTCTCATGCCTATGGAGCATCGAACCCTTCGAGCCTCATTGTCTTGTAATCATTTTAAGCATGTTAATGGAAGCCATGACTAATTCACTTTGTCTTCCTTCTTTTGACTTGTCTTAATTCCTGGTGGTGTGTTATGCTTGGTTGTGTTGACTAGCCATAGGTGATGTTTTTTATGTTCGATTGCCACTTGTCACAGTAAAAAATGGGGACCCTAATTTTTTGACAAATTACCCTCGTAGCTTAGGATTTTAATTTCCAACAAGTAATTAATTTATTACCTTTACTTCCATTGCAATTCTTTTTGCTTGGCCTCAACTCATAGAGGTCATTGTGTGTCAAGGATTTAGATTTTATGATGAGCTAGCCTCGATTAAAAATCCCAGAGATTGCTCTACAAGTGGTCCTCCATCTGTGACACTTCTTACCATTTCTCTCTATGTAAGAAGTGGGTGTATTCGTCTCGTTGGGTCCCCTTGGCCCAATTTGACTAGTGTGTTTAGACACGACTACAATTAGTTCACATAGCATGGAAAATATATTGAAGAAAAGTGGACATGGATTCTTTGTCCAAGTCAATTGTATGGAGGTTTTGTTTTTGGAGCTATTTTTTCTAGCTTTTCCTTTGGATTTACAGAACATTGTGGATTGGTATGAGGAGGTCCTTAGTGAGCCCATAGGTCTTCCTCCTAAGTGAACACATGATCATGTCATCCACCTTGTTCTAGGATGTCAACTTTCTAATGTGCATCCTTACAACTATCCCTAGCCCCAAAATTATAAAATTGAGATGTTAGGAAATGTTGGAGCAAAGAATCATTCATCCTAGCATTAGTCCTTATTTCTCTAGTTGTTATGGTATGATGCAAGGACAATTCTTGGTGTATGTGTCTTGATTTTCGACCTCTCAATAAGATCATTATCAAAGATAAGTTTCCTTTCCCTGTTATAGATGATTTGTTGGGTGAATTACATTGTGCTAAATATTTTACAAAATTGGACTTGCAAAAAGGAAAAAAGTTGGAAGAGAAATCCAAGAAATGTATCTTTCTTGGATATAGTGATGATTTGAAAGCTTATCGACTCATGGATCCTAACACTAAGAAGTTGTACATCAACAAAGATGTATTTGATAAGAAGAGTGAGTCCAACTTATATTCTGAGGAGCCACATGCTTAGAGAGCTCTTGTTCTTTTTCTTGATGGTGAACCTTCTAAGAGAGGATGGTTATTTCGATTATGTTGATTATATTGATGGTGGAGGTGATCATGTTGATGATTCTAGTCAATTGAGCCACCTTCTTTGAGTACCCATACCTCATTATGGTTTGAGATGCAAAGTTATATGGATTCCCATACACATCAATTTAAGGATCAATAACATATAACAAAGTTTATAATGATTTCAATCTCGCTCTTGTGGGTACAATCCTGTAAAATTTTGAACCATAAATAATTTAAGGGGCCCTTGCATCAAAATCATGGAATGAGGCTATCAATGTTGACTACTAGTCTTTAATGAGGACAAGACATGACAACTTGTTGATCTTCCACTAAGTAAGAAGCTCATTGGTTGCAAAGGGATTTTCAAAATCAAATATAAAGCATGTGATAATATTTACAAGTGTGAAAGAAGGATTTTGCAAAGGACTATGCATAAAATAAAGATACACATTATAGGGAGACATTTGCTCCTATAATGAAGATTAAGACCATTTAGATAGTGTTTGCAATGGCAACATAGTTTGGCTAGAAGTTACATGAAATGGATGTGAAGAGGACAAACATGTGCAATTAATTTGCATCATTGTTCACAATTATGTATCATAAGTCTCGTTTGGCCATCACTTCAATCTTAAAAGAAGATTCATTCCACATGAACCTTTAACACAAGAGTCTTTAATGTGACAATTGGCATCAACTATATGACGTCAAACTTTAAAGAAATTTATGTATAAAATAAATGTCTATATCATTATATTCCCAACGTATGTGAGATTAATGGATTTTACTTTCCCTCCAAAGAAATTCACGCCATCAGTCATAATAACATCACAACTACAAAATTAAAACACAGGTTCAACCATATGACATCAACCTTGAACAAAAGGTCATAGAATGCATATCCTCCATTCATTGTTCAATCAAGTGGTTTTTGTTAGATAAGATTTAGGGTTTGCATGCAATGTTATCGTCTTGATTCAGCATTGCATGTCTCCTACGAGTTCATTTTTTTTAGATGTTGAGACGTCTTTCTTTGGTAAAACAACTAGCATTTGATTATCACCTTTTTATCTTGAACAATCTCCAGAACTAGAACCGTAACTCTTCTCTTCGCCAATGCTTCCATGGTGAGAACATTTCACGTCCAACATCTATTTGCCTTAAATTTTTTCATTTTGTTATTTTCAACGCCTTCAACGTCACAATAATGTTTTCATTCTCCTTTTAGAGATGCCTTCTTTGAAATGATAGCTTTTACACACCACTTAAACAACGCACAAGGAAAACTTGACTCTCCTTGTGAGCAAATTAACACAATATCTTGTTGGATCAACACCTGTAACCTAAGTTGAATGATTAAACGACTTGGCCTTTGATGGTCTCAACTTTAAAAATTGGCATTCTCAAGAAAATACAAAACAAACTTTGTCATTGTCTCCACTTGTAGTTCAACTTGGACGAGTTCCTCACTGAAAGAATCGAGGCTGTAAATTTCACCTCAAGTGGATATTTCTCAATGGAGTTCCTCGTCATCCACCACCATTGCGCTCCCTCTTCAATAGATGGTGTCAACTCTTTACAAGCCAACCAAGTTCAAACAACCTATGTAATGAGATGGCCCTCAAGAGGATTATGTTCGATCAAGTTGACAGCCTTGAACAACCCTACATGGGCTTTAGACAACCCTTTGTAAATGTCTATTTTTTATGTCTATTCATAGGATGACCTGTTCAATGAGCATATCAATGCAACAAAATTTAGATGACCCTATCTTTGAATTTCATAGACCCTATTACATGATGGCCTACCTAAAATAACACTTATATGATGACATTTAATCACCAATCTTTCATGGATGACGTCACTTGAGACAACCCATATTCCTAGATCCAGATGACCTTGATCACTCGATGGCGTGATGTCTACAAGACAACAATGTTCCTCCTAGTCTTTGTTACAAGAGTCAATGTGCCAAAGTGATTTGCATTTTTTTCTTCACACCTCCACATTGGTGAACTTTGTGCATAGGCTCTAAGTTAGCACAATAAATGCTCAAGGTCTTCAATACTCAAAGACAAAATGTTCAGAGAACCGATCATACAACCTGATTAACTTAACGGTGGAGACTTTAGAACTTTGAATAGAGGTCCAAGGTTCGAATCCTGAGGGGGCAGGGTTGTACACCATGCTTCAGTAACCGAAGCATAGTTGGGGATAAGCATATATTGGGTAAACAATATTGGTCTTGGATAGCCATTTATTGGGCAAACAATGTCCATCTCATATGACCTAAATGGCCTCATGGACGTTAAAAACTACTTTATCCATACAAAACAATATCTATCTCATATGGTATGGCCTATGGACTCGCAAACGTTAAAAACTACTTTATCCATACAAAACAATATCTGTCTCATATGGCCTATGGCCTCGTGGAAGTTAATCAATGCTTAGGCTCATGAACAAGTAGACACAACATCACAATCTATTTACCTATTGCACTACGTAGGAATTTGCTTTTGCATGCCATGCTCGTCAACAAACTAACACACTATCTTTTGAATAACATCTACATCTCGCTCACCAAGGTGAAAGTTGGCATAGAAGATTGACTTCGTTATGCCTCTTCAAAACACACAACCAATCAAATGATTCTTTGAAACGATCAAAGAGCAATAAAGAAGAGTAAATGTTGACTTGATATCTACAAAACAAACAAGCAATCACAAACAAGAAAACTCCATGGATTTGGCTACCTCATAATTTAAGATGCTCTTAGGTATCCCACTCAGGTAACTTGCTTGTAGCCTACTCTAATAACACATATTAGGTTCAACAAGGTGTTTATTGTATTATCAAAAAAATGCTACATATATAGATACAAGATTAAGATAGTTATGGTTAGGTGACATAATGACCAATAACCAACTTCATTTGTATGGGTAAAACCTGTTAACATGTCACCAAACACCCTAAACAATGATGTAATAATCCTAACAATTAATTATATGATTGTATGCATAATCCACATTTTGCACCCAATGTTAAGTGAGATTATTAAGTAAAATTTGTACATAATGCAAATAAATGCAATATAAACCTTTATACAAGATTTGTACCTTGTTTTTTACCGGGAAAATGTTGTGAATTTATTTCAGTTGTCAACTGGTTTTAAAAGTGTCTTTATAAGTGTGCTATTTGTTTAGAATTGAAAGGGTTTTAATGAAAAAGTGCAACTAAACTTCTTCGTAAATGGCTTATGAAAAAGAATTCCTATGGTAGATGTCATGTCTACCATAATTTTGCTTTTGTACATGCAAAAAATTTGCTATGTTTAATGTCAAAGATGGACCAAACAACATTATTTGTATTCTAGTAAGCATGAATTAAATTTGAACAGTCATAGGAAGATTTAATAAGTGAGTCTTATCTCTTAAATAAGTTTTTTTTATGGGACCAAAAACTTGTACATGATTGTGGATAGATGGATGTAATTGGATGTGTCATGGTCGTAAACATGTAGAAAGGATTCAACCAAAGTTGGTCTTTCAATCAAAAGTGCAAGCTAAAATTTGAGAGATCATCTAACTTACAATAATTGTTAGTGATGGTCATGAAGTCATCATATGTGTACTTTAATAAATAGTTGAGAATAAACCACATAATATCCTCAATCCAGTAGGTTGGAGATTAGCCACAAGAAAAATCTATATGTGAGTTGATTAAAGGATCAATCACATGAAAAAACCTTTGATGAGATATGGGTTAACCAATCAAAAACCCTTAATATATGGTTGCACACAAAATTGCCAATAAAAAACAAGTGAAGACTACAAAGAGATGCAATTAAGTATAAATTACAAATGCGGGGTGATCCCAAGTGTAGAAGCAAGAGAGAGTAATAGCACAATGATTGTGGTTGGCATACAAAATTGCAAATCAAAAAAACGTGAAGACTAGAGAAAGGTGCAATTAAGTATGGATTGCAAATGCAAAGTGACCCAAAGTGTAAATGGAAGAGTAATAACACAATGATACAATAATACAGATGAAGACTACATAGAGATGCAATCAAGTATGGATTGCAAATGCAAGGTTACCCGAAGTGTAGAAGGAAGATTGATCCAAGATTGCAACTATTGCAAGAGTAATAGCACAATGATTGTGGTTGGCATGCAACATAAAAACACCAAATGAAGACACAACTTTAGCTATATAATCAGCCACAAGAAAAATCTAAAAACACCAAATGAAGACTCAACTTTAGCTATATAATCAGCCACAAGAAAAATCTATATGTCGGTTAAGGATCAATCACATGAAAAACCCTTTAATGAGATAGGGATTAAACACTCAAAAACCCCTAATATATGATTGCAAAGAAATTGCCAGTCAAAAAATTGGTGAATGCTTTAGAGAGATGCAATTAAGTATCGATTGCAAATGCAAGGTGACCCCAAGTGTAGAAGGACGAGAGACCAAGATTGCAACTATAGCATAGCCATGCAGGAGTAGTAGCACAATGATTAGTTGGCATACAACATAAAATCACCAAATAAAGACTCAATTTTAGCTTTATAATCAGCCATCAGATCCAACGAGCCAGGCCGAATCCATATTTTGTGTTTTTTTTGGGGGGAAGGGCAGGAGACATTTATTTTCTGCACCTGCTGGTAGAAATAGTTGGCAGTTGTATAAGATTTGTGAATCTATAAATCACAATGAATCCTATGCAATAAAACATAAAGTTGTCAAATGATAAATCTTGTTTGTGTCTTTGTATGCATTTGATTTGATCCAACATTGAAGACCAATATCCATGTCTACAAGGATATTGTTCAATACATTAGCTAAGGATGGTGTAAAATCCTCCCCCAAAAGAGTTAAAAAGACATCTAATTTTGATCTATACACCACGATTGGACAAAATTAAAGCCAAACCATCCCTAGGTTCATGGCCTAATGGCAAGTTGGAGACAACCACATACAAGTCACAACTCAAAACATCCTGGGCTCGATCTCCAACGTTAATGTGATGCAGAAGTCTAATCAAGCATTGCAAAAGTCTTTTATATCTCAGCAAGCAGACCTCCAATAAAATGGACATTATAGGTTGTATACAATACATATGACCATCAAAAACCTGAAGATGACAAGAATTGTGCACTACCTAGACCTACATGGATTTATTTCAAAATTAGTACTTGATTTATTAGTAAGAAAATGTTGCCTTTGGCATACAACTTGTTCTCTGCTGTTCAAAGAACACCGCATCACCTTTGAATTTGGTCATGCCAATGAAGAGATAATATTTGGACAACAAAAAATACCGCATTTCATACATCTCATAACCAACTGGTATGCACATGGCATTCATCTAATTTCTGGCACAATAAATTTATGCCCCGAGGAGTCATCTGCCTCCAAAAAAAGCTCATCATGTTGAAACTGGAACAGTCCAATTTTTAGGCACAGGGCCAACATCATATATGATCTCTCGATGGCACGACCAGACTAGCTTGATTGCTTCTGGAGTACCAATGCCAGCTCCTCTTGGATCTCCAGCTGGACCAAACCTGAAAAATATTTCATCTATTAGCTACAAATGGTAAACGAAGGATAATCAACAGATGTCATCTCTTACAATTTAAGGAGAAAAATATTACATCAAGGGTGAAAGAAGTAGGCATGCAAAAAAGAAAGAAATTATATTAATGTCCACGAGTGACTGAACAAGGTCAACAACTAAAACATACAACTAGTTAAGATAGAAAAGTAATAGGGTAAAAAGAACTATAATAAAATGAAAGTCTTTAACAAACTCTGGAGGTCTGTGACAAAAGCAATGCAATATGGAGGAGTAACTGACCAATGATTCTGTGGAGCTCCTGTTGTTCGTGCACGGATACCAGCATATGTTGTGCCATTTACTGATCTTCCTAGAACTTCCTGCAAATTGTATTAGCAAAATAAGTCAAACCAGAAACAATTCATAAGTTCATGTAGACATTCACGAGGGCAACAAAACATAAAATCAACAAAGCCATGCACTAAAAAGGAACTTTTTGACTTGATAAAGGGAATCCCAGAGTTCTTAGGATGATATCCTTTGAAAAAGGGGTCAACATAATATTCTTTTCCCTTTCTATGTAAAAAAGTTAACTCCTGCCATATGTTCATCCTTAAATAAATAACCCTGTTACAAGGTAACGGAACTACTGCAGCATACAATTTCATGTGTTTGCACCGAGAAATTAGGGAGACATTCCAGGTTGAACCAGCCAATATACCGTGACAAGCGAAAATGGGGTCTTTGGGAGACACAAAGACCACCTATTTCAGAGGGATATACTGAAAGCGTTGGAAGTAATGACTTAACAGTAAAAGTCAAGGTGGAAGCAAAAGATCAACTCACTGCCATCATATGCCTTTACATATGTTTATCAAAATTCAAATGCAACCTGATTGACATTTGAAAAGGTATCACCGCAACAGAGAATAAGTTTTCAAATACCACCTCACATCCACCATGTTTTTATATTATCATGCAAGGTCAAACAAAAGCCTATGACTATAGATACGAAAAGAAACTTGGAGAGCCTGGTTCTAGTGCAACTCATAAAGATGAGGCACAGACTAACATATCTGCTTACAAACTATATGTTTTGTGGAATCAAGAACTCTCTTTTGCTGATGCACAAGCCAAGTATTCAACTTGGTTGCACTTTAGTTTATGGTGTTTGATAGTCATTTCTGGTGCTGAATCCCATTCCAATGAAATTGTGGGCACTTGGAGCATAGTTACAAGGCTCAGACTTGGCAGGGGCCAAGACTTGGTAAATAAGAAAAATAAAAAAATGCAATTCTTCTACTGTTGAGTCAGTCAAGTTTGGCCAAGTTGTTGGTAAAAAAATGACTTGCTGAAGCCCAGCCGGCCAGCAGACTCACGAGTGCCAACAACTCAAAGCAAGTTTCAACACTATGGCTAGAAGCATCAAACAAAGTTGCATTTGAAGATGCTGCTAGTTCATGTTGTCAACTGACAAATTTTGAGTGGTGTAACTTTTCTGAGACATAATCATCCTCGTCTAAATTTCTGCTTGATGTTCACACAATGACACTGAGAGGGAGGGGTGAATCAGTGTAGTTATTTAACTTCAAAACAGCAGCATTCAAAGACTGAAGCACAGAAAACTTATAAAACCAGAAGAACAAAATGAGAGCACACCACAACACACAATATAACGAGGTTCACCAATTTGGCTACTCCTCAAAAATTAACTGCTTGGACTTCAATCCAAATCCAGTCTTTGCAAAATTTCAATTTTACAACTTCTTTACCAGCATCCACTGGAAGGAGCACCAACCCCTGTAATTTTCTGCTGCAATAGATGGAGCACCAACCCCTAGTACCAAGCACCAACTTGGACTACAATTCTGATCAATTAGAATGACATAAAAGTGTCTTCACTTCATGCACAACCCTGACTGGTCTGCAATTAATCCAACTCTGCACACTCTCACGGCTCGCTAATTTTCTTATTCAAACCCTCTTTTCACAGCAATATTTCTCTTTCAGCAACAACTTCTCTCTAACAGCAACAACATTATTCTGTGCTCGACTGTCCTCTTATACCCTATTTTTCTCATCGGGACTCTTTGTCTTCTCTCGCGTTTCAATTCTTCATGCAGTCGGATGACATTCTCGAGCCGTTCGAATTCTTTTCTTCTTTCCAATGCGGCTGTTCGAATCCTTCCAAATACGACTGTTCGAATGCTGCACATCCTTCTTCTCGAAAGCTTTTCGATCCTTCCTATTTTATGTTTCGAATGCTGTAAATGCGTCTATTTTAATCGGCTGTTCTAATGCATTCTTCAATCGGCTGTTCGTTTGCACTTTCAATCGACTGTTCGAATGCTGCACTTCGGCCGTTCGAATGCTTTTTTGATACAGCCTATACGACACTTAGAAAGCGTTTCAAGCATGCATCTACATCTGTTTCCATGCATGTTCGACACCTGTCAATGTGTAATCTGTCTGTCTGACATCAGTTATTGTTTACGTAATAGGCTGCATGATTATGCTTTTTCGACACGTGTCATTTTGCATGCTCCTGCGGCTTTTACCCGCCAAACAGATGCCTGTCGCGATATCGCGACACTTTCTGTAGCCGTACCATTCATGCCCTTGCTGTCGCGAAATCGCGACCATTTTGGCTCTTGAAAGCTTTCCTTGCATCTTGTCGCGATATCGCGACACTTTCAACATTTGCTGACGTCATCCTTAAGCATGTCGCGAAATCGCGACGCTTCCGGCTTTCGTACACTCTTCTTTGCCAGCAACCGCGAAAATGGAACATGTCGCGAAATCGCGACGTTCTCTGCTTCCGTACAATCTTCTTTGCCCCAGCGAAAATGGAACATGTCGCGAAATCGCGACACTTTGCTCTTCCGTACAACTCTCCTTGCCAACTCCAGCGAAAATGGAACATGTCGCGAAATCGTGACACTTTGCTCTTCCGTACAACTCTCCTTGCCAACTCCAGCGAAAATGGAACATGTCGCGAAATCGCGACACTTTGCTCTTCCGTACAACTCTCCTTGCCAACTCCAGCGAAAATGGAACATGTCGCGAAATCGCGACACTATGCTTCATGCAATGGCGAAATTTTTACATCTTTGTGCCTTGTGTTTTCCCCTTGCCTCTTTTCATGAAATTTTGACTTGTAATATCATTGCTGCATCTTTCAGTTCTACACTTTTGACTAGTAGCGAAATCGCTACTCCTTAGTTTCCCTTTGTTTCAACATGTAGCGCCATCGCTACACCTTAGTTTCTCTTTGTTTCAACATGTAGCGAAATCGCTACACCTTCTTGTGAATTTTTACTTGTGTCGAAATCGCTGCATCTCAGTTTTCTTAACTTCCGATTTGTAGCGAAATCGCTACACCTTTGTTTCCATACATTTCCAGCTGTGCTTTGAAATGCGAAACTTTAACATGCATGGAAATCGCTACTCTCTTCATTGCAAGCTCCTTTCCTCCATTTATGTCGCGAAATCGCGACACATTTTCTCTCTCCTCAACGAAAACTCGACATGTCGCGACATCGCGACATTTTGGCGTGCATTTTCTCTCTCTTGCTTTTTGTCGCGAAATCGCGACACATTTTCTCTCTCCTCAGCGAAAACTCGACATGTCGCGACATCGCGACATTTTGGCGTGCATTTTCTCTCTCCTGCTTTTTGTCGCGAAATCGCGACAGAAAACATGTCGCGATATCGCGACAATTTTCTTCCTTGTCTCTTTCTGCCAATTTCTGAATCTGGGTCACCTCTGTTTTGCTTGAAACTTTCTGCACTTGATCTAACTGACCTCTGAACTGCATCAACTGCATCAATCTGTCTGTGTTGACAATAATGACAATACTTTCTCAAATGCTTTTGCTGCACCTTGCTCAACACTGCTCACATTTTTATATCTAATCCTTTGATGTCTGATAAACCAACCATAATCACACTCCACTTCCTCACATCCTTCTCATGGTCATCCACTATAGGTAAAGCATGATACTTGTGCTCCTACCCAGGCTTCCATATTTGTCCATCCTCTTATTCTCATATTTGCCTATTTATTCCTGTTACTATCATCAATACTTGTGCTCCTACCCGGGCTTCCATATTTGCCCGTCGTCTTATTCTCATATTTGCCTATTTATTCCTGTTACTATTATCGATACTTGTGCTCCTACCCGGGCTTCCTTATTTTCCCATCCTCTTATTCTCATATTTGCCTATTTATTCCTGTTACTAACATTGAGTACATGTATCCTTTTGTTTATCAAGTTTTCATTAAATTTTTATTCCCTGGCAGAAGACACCAACAATTTTGGCAACAACATCCCCAAGGAACACCCTTAGATTCAATGAATTAATAAATGTATGGGAATATGATCAGTCTAAACCCTTTCTTGTGAAAAATTAATTTCAACCAAACTTCTCAATTTTTGTTTAGAAGCAGAGTCAAGAATACCAATATGCATGTCCAACCTCCTTAAAGTAGACAAAACACCTTACGCTCGTATTTCCATTGTTTTGCAGCAGTTGTGCATTTACAAGCAAAGGGAGGAAGAAAGGAATCTCTTATTCATTGCAAAGTGCCTTCATGACCACTTCAAACCACATAGTTTTGAACTCAATGTGATCCTCTTCTAGGTCTGTTTGGTCTTTTCCCTCAAGGAAGCTCTCCAAAACTTGACCCCAGGCAAGATTAGGTCCAATAAGGCTCATTACCCATACCCTCATAAACTGTCCAAACTATAAATGAAAGTTAATTCACTATTTAGAGGTTGATCTTCATACTTCCACAAATAAACATTTTAACCCTGGAACAAGAGCATAATTTCTCAAAAACATTTGTCAATACTTAAGAGGCTTTCTAAATAGGACCATGTCACTTCATACACCTAGATAATTTACAATTTCATTGTGGGATCCTGCAATGCCTTTCTCAACCAGTCTGTCAAAAGTCAACCCATGTTAATACAAAAATGCAAATCAAAGACTATAAGCTGTCTCATAAGCTCTTTTGAGACCTTATTATGCCACATAGACTAAGTTCAGAACATAGTGTAACCTAGCATTCACTATGGAATTATTGCTGAAGGGTCAAGCGAGAATCAAAGATGTGATAACATCAAGAGACTACATGCCAAACGTCATGAGTTTCTCTTTTGCTGGACACTGAAACACACTATTTGTAGGAAAGTAACATCCCCTTGGTCAAATATGCAACGTAGTACTGGGTATAAATGCCTGAAAAGGATAAATCATGATTCTTCTTCATCTTATCCATTTTGTCCATGTGATTCAGGATATAAAGAATAAAATGATTGCCGATTATCCAAAGTTTTTGAAATTAGATATATTTAAAGTTAAAATTAAAACCAATAGATAGAGCACAATAACAAAATGACAGTGAAGATAATTAAGTCAACAAAAATTCAAGCACTTGTTCAATTTACCTGCAGAAAACTAATATCATTTGAAACAATTGCCGCCGTTAAATGGGCATGCATCCTTTCACATGCATCTAGCACCTTAGGAAGCTCATCTTGTCTGTAGTTAGTTACAATCTGCAATTTAGCAGCAAAACAGGAATCAGAAAACATTGATTTAATGTTTTATTGATTCCAAATCATCCATTCACCCTTAAAGTCTCTATATTACATAGTCAGAAGTACTGCAAGGCAAAAAAATATGAAGTGTTATACTTCTATCATAATTGACCACTAATGCAATCACAAATGAATGTCTGATACACTTATGAAATTAAAAAAAAATTAGATTGAGAAGATAGTAAAATTGCAAGCAATTGAAGCATAATTTTCTTAAAATGTGTATACTTCAAAATATTAAACATATTATATTACCTGGAAGGGGCCAAAAATTTCAGTTGATACAACATCAAAATTCGTGTCTTTTAATATTTCATCAAGAGGCAGGAATATGGCTGTTGGCTTGAGGGCACCATAAATTTTTGGAATGCTATGGTTTTCCAGAGGCTCTCCACCAAATAGCAATTTTGCACCTGGAATCTCTACTAACCTTTGCACATGTGTTAGCATTCGTTCAGTTGTCACCTAAAAACCACCAAAGAAAAGTAAGCATTTGATGATAAACCATCCGAATTGCACCAACTGATTAAACATAAGAAAATACTACATTATTAAGAAAGCCAACGGGTAAATAAAATTTAAAGACTAAAAAACCTAAAAGTGATCCCAATCCCATAGAAGTACAGAACTAATGAAGGTTCATACTAAGCAGGAATAATGCATAAGAGCATAAAGAGGCAGGAATTATAAAAAACTAAGTGGCACAAACAGAAACAAATTTGCGACCAGCCATTTCCAAAAGGTTTCAATCTGATATACTCTTGAAACAAAAGAGCTGCAATGAATGCAAGCAAAATAAACAGAGTTCTAAGTAAAAATTACAATATTTTGGACATGCAATCTTTAAGAGTCACTGCATCATCACTATTTTATCTAGTATATTCAAGGGTACAGAGTAAATATGGTTACAGACTACCTCCTACCCAGCATATTCATGGACGATTTTCAAGAATATCCATACATGTAAAAATAACTTCAAAAAAAAGAATAACTGGAAACAGGATTTCTTTCAAAACAAATTAGAAATAGTAAACTGCAACTAGAGAAATTTCAACAAGAACGGAGGCTCATTCCAATTTGTGGTGAGTACATGAACAATGGGATATATGTGTAAAAAGCCTGTGTCTAACAATAGCATTGCTTGAATAGAAAATGACAGGAATACATCCCATAGAAAGGGAAACAGGGAAACACAAGTACTAAGTGCTGGAGATGAAACCCCGTTGAACACAGCTGGGTGTGTTTGCTGTGTCCGTCCCTATTGAACAGAGTTAGGTATCTGTGTGTACATGCGTGTGTCCCCATTGAACATAGCTAGGTGTCTCTGTTTGTGCATTTTGAATTACCAGTGAATTTAGATTTAGTTTATAGCCAGGCCAGTCTCACTGGCTTGCCTTTCAGCTTATATTGGAGGGCAACGCAGTCCAGTCACCACTTATAAGTGAACCTAGATTTAGATTATAGCAAAGACAGCCTCGCTGGCTTGCCTTTCAGTTTATATTGTAAGGTATACCACAGTCCGCTTGGTCTTTAGCTGCAGTAAGAGGATGGCTGCAGCAGGGTGTGGAACATAACTAATTACCCAGCAGAACTATCAATTGTTAATGTTCAATCACTATCCATGATGATTATGTTCCTTATTAGTGTTCCCTGTTGAAATTTCAATTTTCAATAAGTAGTTGAGATTTTACCTAATAATGAGGAAGTTGTTGCCAATTTCTGTTGAAAAATTATGGAATCCTCTTGTACAACATGTGTAGTAAAGCCTAATACAAGTGAAAAATCTCCGGAAAATTGGTTGTATGAAAAGTGCACTAATCCAAACATGAACTATATCAATGCATGAACTAACTTCTCACTTTGCTAACTAATCCATTAATGTTAATCCTACTTCTTCTGTGCAGTATGAAACATTAGTGAGTCCAAGAAATGTGCCCAAAATATCTTAATATCCTATCCAAGAACACTACAGATATGGGAAGACGACAAGTAAATTCAATTGTGTGCAGAAGCAGGCCTCTAAAGGCAAAAGATGTGAAAAATGGTATTTACAAATCATATGGGACATATTGGGTTGGAAGACGAGTCATAGTTTAGCAAATGATTGGTGTGCTTCATAGAGAGAGACTCTATGCAAGAGAAAAACACAGATAACAGTTCAACAACAGAGTTGATGGATCCTACACAATCTTTCAGAGACTGGATGCTGAGTTGGAGAAGTTGCACAAGAAGTTGAAACTCATACGATCACTTGTTAAAGACCATGTTGCATGCCAAAATGCAACAATTTAATATTTATGTTTATGGGCTACTTGTATTAAACCCCATAGTGTTGTATAAAGGACTAGTTTGTCTTTCAACCTGTAATTTGTTATGTTGGGTTATTATATGTGTAAAGCCTGTGGTTTTCATAAGTGGTTAGATTCAAAGGAATCTTGACACAGGAGATAGCTTAACAGGCAAGTAACCATTACTACAAATAAAAGGTTTTACCCCTTGTTGTAATCATCTCTTGTTTTTTAATATACTGAAAGATATTGTTCCTCTCCCATTTAAGAGTACAAAAAGAAGTTCTTCTTCTATCTTCCACAGCATACACAATTATTGCCCAGACATTATAAACTATCTAGGATTCTTATCCTAATATTCCCTCTTTATTACATCAAAGTACAAGAAACATAATCTCAAAATGTTGCAAACTTAATATGTGCAAGAGATTTAGTGAAAATGTTTGCACATTGATCCTCATTGAGGTAAAACTAGAGTTGTATATTACATTGCTGAACATGTTTGCAAATGAATTCACACTGAACCTCAATGTGTTTTGTGTGCTCGTGAAATAAAATATTAAGAATAAGCTCCAGTACTCCTTGACTGTCGCAATACATGATTATTAGTTGTTTCTGTGAAATTCCCATCCCTGCCAAAATGCGACTTAACCATATCACCTTCCAAACACTTCCTCATACTGTGCGATATGTAGTGTTGGTGCAAGATCAACGAACAATACGTCGTTCTTGCTTCCCCAAGATATCAAACTGGATCCCAAGAAGAAAATGTGTCCAAAGGTGGGTCTCCTCTTATCAATGAACCGTGCAGAGTCTGTCTATAAGTATGTACTCCAGACCATACTCAGCAGTACTGATTATATACTTCAGCACCCGCTTTGCTGCTTTTGAATGACACGTTTTTGGCACCTGAACAACCAGTAGAGATAGATGACACCATAACAAATATCTAGTCTAGCATTTGGTCAGATAAACGAGACTCTTGATCAACTACTAACAGAGAGTTGCATTTACCTATAGTGAAGTATCATTTTGAGATGGCTACAACCTTATCTCCATGGGTATTAGCATGGGCTTAGAATCTGTCATCTGAAACTTCTCAAGCAAACTCTTGGTGTATTTCATTTGCATCATATATATGGAATTTTCTTTTCTGCCACACCTTCAGGCCAAGACAATAGTGCATGTGCCCAATATAAGTCATGTCCAACAAATTTTTCAGATCATCTTTGTCCCCTCAATCATCCTCTTTGAAATGCTTGATAATGACCAAGTCCTCAACATACACAATTACGATCATGACCTCTCGCCTTATTGTTTAAGACACAGGTTCAAATCATATGGGCTATAGTAGAAACCACATCACACTAGATGCTCATCTATCTTCGTGTACCAAGCTTCTGGGAGCCTGTTTGAGGCCGTGGAGAGATTTGATGAGCCAATATACCACCTTATCTTAACCAGGCATGACAAATCGCTTTGGCTGAGACATGTAGACTCCTTCCTTCAAGTCTCCTTTGAGGAAAGCACATTTTATATCCATTTGATGAAGTCTCCACCCAAATTTAGCAGCCATAGTAAAAACCATTTGAATGGTCTTTATCTTGGCTGTGAAAGTAAAATGTCCTCATAATCAATGCCTTCCTCCTATGAATAGCACTTTGCTAAAGGTCTGGTCTTCTGCTTGTTGATGCTCCCATTTACCTTGTATTTTATTTTGAATATCCATTTGCAAGCGATGGCTTCCTTTCCATGTGGAAGATCAATGAGCAGCCATGTCTTCTTCTTCATCAATGCTTGATATTCTACATGCATGCCATGTTTCCATGGTTTTGACTCAAGGACTTCTTGAACCATTGAAGGTTCAAAACTCTACACAATAGTGCTCATGAGAAGCAGATTCACTTCATTGTGGACTCTATTGCGGTCCTTGGCCCTAAAGTTGATGTGTCAAGGAATCCATCAAACTTGCTATCACATGCAATATTTAGATACCACTTGGGTTGTTACATGGTATTTGGAGGTGCTAGCTCTCACAGACCAAATCATCAACATGATCATCACCACCTTCATCATCCTCACTATCTCAGATTCCATCCTCATCTTCATCCACAAAAAAATCAAAGAAGCTTTCTCTGAAACAGGTGGGCTCAACGGAAGGTAAGTTGGGCTCACTCTCCTCATCAAACACAACATCTATGCTGATGTACTTCCTTGTGCCAAAATCCATGAGTCAATAGTTTTTCAACTCCTCACTATATCCAAAAAAGATACATTTCTTAGAGTTTACTACAATCTCATCCTTTTCTACTTTGGAATATACACAAACTTCGGGCAGGCCAAACCTCGGAGATGTGAAATTAAGGACTTGACTCCCCATCCATACCTCTTTTGGAGTAACACCATGTAGAGCTACAGTGGGTGCATGGTTCAATAGGTGAAATCGTTGTATGAATTCCTTCCCAAAATGTTGATTCCAAATAGAAATTTGTCAACATCCAACATACCATTTCCTTGATGGTACAATCACACCTCTTTGCATTACCATTTTGTTGAGGTGCACAAGAAATTGTCAATTGTCGTTGAATGTCATTCAGCTTCAAGAAAGCAAAAAATCCAATGATGGTGTACTCCGCCATCAATTTGAGCAAAGTACATGGATGTGATAACTTGATGTTTTTTCCACAAAAGCCTGGAACTCTTTAAAGAAGCGGAAGGCCTTATTGTTGGCCTTTGAACAATACACTGACATTTTGCATGTATGATCATCAACAAAATGTTGAAAATACCTAAAAACGCTAAAGTTGGGGTCCATGCGGTCCACATAGGTTAGTATGCACCCAGTTTAATGGACCAAGTGCTTGACGATTTCTAAATCCAAATGGGGCTCAATGTTGCTTTCCAACCAAGCAGCTAGAACAAACATCATCAGATTTGCATAATTAGGCAAGGCCTCTCAACATGTCATGATTGTGGAGTGTTAGCAAAATAGCTAAAACTCGAATATACATAGCATCAATGCCAAAGAGTTGTAGAATAATGTCTTCATCAAAGCTTGCTTTTCATGATTAACAACTGCAAGTTGGAAAATCCTACTGATGCCAAAATAATAGACAATATTCACAGAACCCCTTGATTTTTCTCAAATGAGACAATGCTTACAACCACATGTTGTATCAAATTTCACCTTCAAATTGTAGCAACCAACTAAAAGAGTATGTTTTTTGTGAGTCCAAGCACAATAGGAACCCTTTAAATCAACAAGAATGTTTGTCAAGTTGAAAAGACACATCACCCATACCTGCAATAGCATAGGTGGAATTATCCCCATGTGTAAAGTATCCACTATAAGAGAAATGGTCCAAACTGACAAACCAATCATGTGTTTAGTAGCTCCTGAATCCACCAGCTGAACAGGGATTGGATGAGAAATCCCATCAAGCATCTATGTCATATAGACATACTCTTCATCCTCACAGCTTCTATCATCAACAAAATTCCATGTTTTTGTTGAGCATTCTTCTTCTACCAATGTGGCCCTTTCTTCTTTGGCCCTTGAGATGGTGACCATTGTGACTTCTTGTAGCTGGAAGAACCTTGAAATGAGATATTGTACTTACAATCTTTGAGAACATGTCCAATATTTCAATAGATGAAGCACTTTAAATGGAAAAGAGTTGTTTCGATGTTGCTACAATTGTTGATTGGGGGTCCACCACTCTTCTAAGGTTCAAGACACTTTGCCTTTTTGGTGTGAAATCAAAGCACGCTTCCTCAATTTTCACTTTGTGAATTATCTCCTATTGAAACCAATCCACAAGCGTCTAGAACAAGGGACTCTAGTTAGTGATGTTCAGGTTATTCACCAAGACATTGAATCCAGATAGCAATGCTCTCATGACTATGGGCACCAAAACATGATGTCACTGTTTTGCTTAGCACTTGGAGTGAAGCTCGTAGTTCACCAATAGGTCAAAGGAAAGATTCCAACTTTTCACCCCTCTTCATCTTTAGGCAATGAAACTAACTTTGGATGTGCAAGATTTGATTCTTCTTCTTTGCCTCAAACTTCATCTAATACCTCTTTCGTAGTGATGGCATCATATATATATATATATATATATGGTTGTATCTCATTAGATACACCAAACATGATTATTAATCTTACCTCCTGATATGTGTTATAAAACTTTCTTTGTTTGTTAGGATTTGTGGTGCGTCTTCGAGTGGGTTCCAAAAACGACGTCCCACAGATTTTCATACTCAAGGTAAATCTTCAATTTGGTCTTCCAGGCATAATAGTTATTCCCCTTCAACAACTGGAAATCTAGCAATAGTAGTTTAGGTACATTAACAACCATATTGGGTTAGTGCAATCTAACAATGCTTCAAAAAAATACAAATACTTCAATTCAAAGCAAAAGTACAACTCTTTTCACATATAAGGAATCATCAAATGAAGGGTTCAAAAACTAACAACAAGAATACACCTGATTTATCACACTTGCTTCAATGCAAGTGCATGTCTCTGAACATGTCTCTGCTAAAATCTTCTACATGCATAAGTGGATAGTCTTCTCCTTCATCAATATCTCATGTACACATCGTCTTCGATATTGACTTCATAACCTTCTTCGAGCTTTCCCTTCACATTGTCTGACTAGCAACATGTCAAAAAGGTTATACTCGATGTAGCCATTGGAGAAGAGACAGTCAAAAATGAGTGGCCCTATCTATTGCAAGGTCTCCTTGCATAGTAATACCCATATACTTCAAACATGAAGCATTTCATGGGATTCTTTGATTAAGTTCCTCAATTCACTAACAAGACAGTGCAAGGGGATTCTCTAGTTTAGTGCACAAACATTCTTGGGGAATGTCAAATCATCATTGAAACATGGATTCTGTTACTAAGGCTAGACCTCTTTCAAAAAGAAATGAGCTTTCCTTCTAATGACATAACTTCAAGATGCATTAGAAGTATAGTTTAGTTCAAATACCATATGTTTATAACAGTCTCAACATTCCTATGTTCACCACCTTTTCTTTGTGAATTGTACATGCTCTAACTCATTGATCTATCTCCTTTTGACCAAGTGCATATCTAACCTTCACACGCAAGTGTTATGCCTAGTCAGAGTTTGTGGTCCAAGAGAAAACAAATGATGAATGCAATCAAATGCCTTACCTTTGGAACCAACTGAAATGCACTTGTTTGCACAAGGCATTCACACAATTCCTTGTGTGCCTTCGAGCACCAATTAATAATATGAGATAAAACTTCGTTATTCTGAGTAATCATCAGAGGCATAACGCCCATGTTCTCCTTCTCAAGATAAATGCCGCTTAACATGCTCTAAATCAGTTTTCCAGCAACACATTGATCATGATCTTGTGAGCAAAACGTAACATGGACAGTTTATGCAAACAGACAAATTTGCTCACACCTTTTCGATTTGTTTTTCCTCACAAGTCTTCAAGATTGCTTCTACGACTAGGAAAAACACCATTCAAGAGCATTTCAGTATTCTCACTTCTTTACAACACTGGGCATTGAAGACCTCAACTTGCTTCTTCTATGCCAAAACAACCTCACCAACAATGACGTTTTTAATATTGCAGAGAAACCTTTGTTCTCTATTTTCAGCAACGTGCCCTCATTCTTTGCAGCAACATGCCCCCATTCCCTTTCAGCAAAAATCAATTCTGAGTGATCTTGCAAGCGCTGCTGAGAGGATGTTGTTTTCTTTCAGAACATCAGCAATGAAATATAATAACAAATACTGGCAAAGCAAAGCATTTGACTATCAAGAATAGTGCACATTGATGGCAAAGTGAGAAAAATATTTGTCTTTCTTCCCTTTGCTCAAACTGACAGATTCTTCATCACTCAAACAATCATCTCCTCTTTCACAGCATGCTGATCTTTACAATGTTCCTAGAATGGCCAGGGAACAACTGTGTTGTTCCTGTCCTTGCTCTGATACCAAATATTGGATGTTGAAGAGCAATCAATGATCTTATTTCGATGTAATATGATGCTTTTATACAAGGAGGGAAAGACAAGTTAGTTAGAAACAAACTAAATGCCTGGTGTTATCAAATGGCATTAGCTCAACCTTTTATATTCCTCAACTTTCAAGGAGACCCAGGTTCTAATCTTGCCAATTGATACATGCATAATTGCTAAACTGTTTCAATACCACTATGTGGTCATAATGTAAAATGGATGGGGCCCTTTTCAATCCCATATAACCAATACAAAAGAAGTGCTGCTGACAGGATGTTGTTTTCTCTCAAAACATCAACAATGCAACATTATAACAAATACCAGTAAAGCATTTGAATAGTGTGTATTGATGTCAGAGTTAAAAAAAATATTCTAGTCTTTCTTCTCCTTTGCTCAAACTGAGAGCTTCTTTTGCAAACACATCACTCAAACAATCATCTCCTCCTTGAAGTTTCTTGAAGTTCATGTTTGCTCACTGGAAATGGTGGTCATCAATCAAGGCGTAAATGTAAGTGTGGAAGGCCCGATACATATATCTTCCCACGTTGTTATACATCTCCATCCTTGATGAATCACCTCCTTCCTCCGCATCTTCCCTCCATGTTTTCATTTCCAGAATGGTGGATTGCAAACAAGCAGGATTTTAGGGTCCATTTTCAGGTTCAGCTCCACCATTTGGTGACACGCAGGGCCACTGGTAGCCTCATTATAGGCATAAGCACTAACAACAGTTTTGTTTGTCCATGTCAAACTTCATCCAAAAATGCAAATAAAATCACCAATCCCTTCATTTGTACATGAATCTGCTACAATGAGTACTATCTTTTCTCCCACCCGTGTTTTACATGGTTTCTCATTTAGCTAAATTATATCCATTCACTTGAATATGGCATAATTACATAGGCATAATGAGATCACAAACATTTATGCCATGAAAACAAGTCAAGACAGTCTTCCCAAGGTTATAATAAATCACAGATCCAAAATTTATAAGCAAATTCAAGAAGTCTTTTGTTAGACAAAAGCATCACCCATATTTAAGTGCAGAGTTATAGACTATCCTTCCAAACATGCCGCACTTAGAATGCATTCAAACTTCCATCCTATTTAGATCTGAAATTGCTGAAAGCTTGCTACATACTTATTATAACATCTACATTAAATTTATGCATAAAGAAACTAAAACATTTGCAAGTATAGATACTTTGGGAATTGAAATTAAAATAAAAAAGATGAGCATTATTGTCTTTTTAAAATCACCCATCTTAGGAACAACTTCACTTACCGTGAGGACAGGACCAATGGTTAAATCTTCCAATTTTCTTCTTTCAGCAAGAGTTCTCAACTTGGGTACGAGACCAGCAGAGTCCCAATTCTGAATCATCATGAATAGCATTAGTCAGTCTATCTCTCTCACTTACTCACACACACACACAAACACAAATAGTTCAATCTGGCCTACAATGAACTATTGGCTTTCATTTCAAATTTTATCTATGTTGCATGGAAATGTACAGTATATGATATAGGGAAAATTTTGAAGAACCCTTGGACATGGATATGGCTGGATACACCATCAAGAAAATCATATATTTTTAATATATTATACAAATATAAGTTTTAAATAGGATATTTTTATTACTTAAGGAAAGGATTGTCATTGTTTCTTGATTTTTTTTATTTATTAAATTGTGTTTTTTCTTTTAATCTCACGTCGTGGATATACCTCTAGAGTGCCTAGGCCATACACAGATGCATTAGATATGTCTGGATATGATATCCACATATTCAGATACGTTTGGATACAGTATCCAAGAAGTATTGTATCTGATATGTGGATATGGATATCCCGGCAATAGGAATGACAGATATGGTAACTGTGAATTTTATATACAGAATACCTCTGAGACTTGCAGCCAAAACTGTCCAACAATGGATGCATTAGATACGTCTAGATAGGATATCCACATATTCAGATACGTTTGGATACGGTGTCCAAGAAGTATTGTATCTGATATGTGGATATGGGTATTCCCAGCAGGAGGAATGATATATATGGTAACTGTGAATTTTATTACAGAATCCCTCTCAGACTTGCAGCTAAAACTGCCCAACAATAAACAATCAATCAATAGTGCTGTTTGAAGAACAATATGAACAACATGGCCGTCAATAAGGCTCTGGTTAAATGGTTGAGACATGGATGATGTAGCCCACACCAAGGTTCAAATCTCAGCAGCACCAAATAGGCTATATTGCTCAATATGACTAAGTTATAAAAGGAAGAGGACAAACCTTTCAAAACCCTACTTTAAAAAAAAAATGAAGAACACGCCCTAGATTTGCCTAATATGGGGTGAACAATACACAGCATTGTAGAACCATTGAATCCAGATGTCATTTGTTACCTTTCAAATAAGAGGAAATGGTCAATGCTTTTGTTAAGGCTATTCACTTTTTACAGTGGACGGGTGATGCAATTCTTGGTCATTAATATCGCTTCTCTCAGGCTACATATGTACATATGCACATCATTAGGATCACCTCCGTCAAGCTAAATGTATCTGTGTGAATCATCTGGATCACCTCCATCAGGATACAGGTGTGTATTATTAGGATCACATTCTTCAAGCAACATGTACGTAATATCAGGGTCCCCTCATAAAGAAATTATATTAATATTGACTATTAATATTGACTAATGACCGAAGTAAGTCAATAGGAATTTAGTACAACCACTAAATGAAGAGGCCTTTAAGATAAATGAAAGGAATTTAGTATCCAAAGAAGAGGCCTTCAAGATAAATGAAAGGTAAACAAACACCTTGGAAAGAGGGAATTTGTCAGGGATGTAACTTAAGCTGAAATGAAACACAGTAACACCCACTACAGATAACATCAATGACAACCAGAAATATATTCACAATAAAACCAAGCATATCGAAAACACCAAGGATTGCTATTAAGAAGCTTATTGTTAGACAGTTTAGCTGGAAGTGATTTTCTGTATAAATTTCGAGAATGATGGCTAGTTGCTCAATCAGGCTTCTGGTGTTCTAGCCAAATTAAAGTACTAGCTGCACAACGGAATATATAAGCCATAGGAACTTACATTACAATTAAATTTATTAGTATGACTGTTGCAACAGAAGACACTCTTCCTACAACCTGCTCTCTTCTGTTAATGGTTGAATCAATAAATTTAAAAAACATACCTCATGCACAAATAAAATTGATTGTGCAGAGCATTTTTGTCCACTGCATGCATAAGCATCCTGGTCACAAACCCAAGCAACGTAATCCACCTGCAAAATAATCATGCATAAGAAGAGTTCATGAATCAAAATAAATGGTCTTACTAACACACTTAAATCACAAAATGCAATAAAATGTTCAATTTCTTTAAACAATACAGACGAATTTTAGAGATGAAGGAAGTAATGAATGGCAGGGCAAATTAATATAGAGATGGTCATTCCCTGCAATCAATAACATGCAGTCTAATCCTACCTCATGAACATCAGGCCCGAGAATTTTCCAATCAAACCCTGCATCTTCTAATTTCACCCGCCCTTTAAGATCAACTGCAAGTTTCTCTGCTACTCTTGAACTTCCAGTGAAGAGGGTCATGCGTGGCTCAGCCTGTTTTACACATCAGATGGAAAGATCTTTTCAGAGTAGCCAAACAGAGTAACAATATCTTGAATTATATAATGGAAAACATTTCTGAGTCCATGAATAAATCTACAAACATGCTCATACAAAATGGTGTACGAGGCAAAATGGACGTAATTACACCATAAAACATCATCTAAAAACAGTACATATAACTACCAAATCAATTTATACCCTTAAATTCAAGTGCATGCTAAATTAATTGCTGATTTCATATTCAACTAGCATACAGAGGTCACAGGACAATTGAAATGTGATGCATTTTCTATTTATTAAAAAAAACAAAGTAAAGAGCAAAATAGATGACCTCCAACAAAAGCTTATTCATGACGCTACCATCACAGTTGACAAAATCCACATCTTCAGAAGGCAATCCACATTGATGAAGAAGCCTTAACATTTGCTCCATAACAATGCTGACCTGCAATGAAAAATATTTTAACATCTATAGATACATAAAATTACTTCAGAAGTGATGGCATGGTTTTGTGTATATATTCACAGTTTCAAATCTGATATTAACGGAAATGCATAGACACAATAAGTCAGAACTTATAAAAGCCTTATAAGATACTTGTCAAGATAAGCACAAATTATATGGAATATCTAACAGACTATTGTATCTTTACTGCCACAGCTTCAGCCATACAATAAGCATTGATACTCATCATCATCAAACAATCAAACAGAGAATATTACAATCAATAATTTATAACAGGAAAATGGACTGGACCAAATTGCTTCAGCCATACAATAAGCACTGACGCTCAGCAAAAGCTATAATTTATTCCACAAATTGCTAGAGAAGACATATAAGAGTAGCCATACTGCCAAATATGAGGCAAAGGTCAGACCAAAAACCCCAGCCATAGGTCGAAAACAAACGTGTAAGAAACTACAAGCAACAGAATCCACAATCTATATGGAAGGAACATGGATAGATAACATATCACAAGTATAGGCAAGTAAAAAAGCACCATCTTGTACACTTCTTCGGCATACCTATTAGAGAATGAATGCAGCCTAGAGTTGTATAAACACCAAAGATGAGGCAAAATCCAAATAAATTGTTGTGTTATTGCTGACACAAAACTCAAATAGTGAAATCCATAAAGATAAGAAAGAGGCAAAATGGGTTCTAAGAAAAGTGAAAACCCAATGACAGTCTCTAATATGTCACTAGATTGAAGAGAGGACGGGGGAGGTGTCATCCATGAATAACCAAAATGGATCGATGAGACTCAAACAAGACACTCTGCTACAATACATTCTGTTACAAAATATAACTTGTAACTAAACAAGATGAAATTAAACCAACATAAATTAATGTCTAATTCATAATCCTGGTAGTGTGTTTGGACACAAAATGGGGCAAACACTACACGTTGCGTGACACTAAAACTAAAAAAGGCTATACTGTAAAAAATTAGCGGCCAAAGGAAAAAAAACTCAAATGGAAAATGCATAGTGGTAAGGAAGCCATTATGGCTGTTGGTTTCTGCTTGCAATTGATGAGAGTGAATTGAGTTGTTTGAGAGAAGAGGGGGATTCTGAGGCCATGCATCCAATTGTTGGATATAATGAGGACAAGTGATAGTTACATCCTGAATATGCAAAAGATTCTTGACATAGAATGTGAAGCGAGGTCCACTGTCACAAGATTCGAGTTTGTGTTCGTGTTCACAAGGATTGAAATTGGGAATAAATTCAACACCAAAAGAAAATTTGAGCAAAAGAAAACTCAAACAAAATTCAACAGAAAATTCAAGATAGTAAAAAGCTTAATATATTTATAATTATAAATATATTAAATAAATTTAAAATATTAAACTAAAAAAATATTTAAAATTATTATTTTTTAATTATAATTATATTTTAATAAATCACGAGTTCAACTGGTTGAATTCCTCAACTTCCAAGGAGGAGACAAGTGATGTATGCATAATTGTCAAGTTGTTGTAATATCACTATGTGGTCATGATATAATACGGGTGGGCCCTGCTTCAATCCCATATAATCAATTTAAAGAAAAAATACAATTATATTTTATATTCAATAAAAAATATAAAATAAATTTAAAATAAAAGCTAAAAGCTAAAAAGATTCAATTCATTTAAATTAAAATATAAAAATAACAATCGAAGAGATTGATGAAGATGATAGTATATCTGAAAATGAAAAAGAAAAAAAAAGAGGAAGACCCAAGAAGCAAAAACAAAGAGAAAAAGAAACCTAGAGGGATATTGATATGGGAAAACAAAATTAAATATCACAAGTGCTAACAAGAAGTGGGGCTAAACCCACAAATGAAAACAAAAAATAACAATGAAAATAATATCATGGAATATTAGGGGAATGAATAAGAACCCTAAAAAAAGGTATTAAGAAATTGTAAGGTTGTTATAGACAAGATATTTATAGATATAGAAGTTGGGCAACAAATATTTTAGCCATTCACGGTGTTGAATTTCATCTTGACAAAATTTAAATTTCGGAAGGCATATGATATAAAAGGAATTGATTTTGGAAACTTAGCAGTTAGTAGTTTGAGGAAGATGATGAATATCTTTGATAGAAAGGCAAAGTTGGATATGCTTTAATTAACATGTTAAGAATGTAATGAGAGCATTGCAATGTTTTGTTTTTTTAATGGGAGTGGCCCCCAATAGAAGCCACACATAGCTTATTAAATATATATATAAAAAAACAATAAAAACAATAACTTAGAAAGATTAGATTGAGACAATAAAACCAAAATTATAAGACCCTAAAGGCCTTGTTGACAATTTTGTCACATTTTGTCCAAGGGGTAAAAATTTTGAAAAGTTGTCTGTTTTTCATGATTAAATTCTCCTTCTCCTCCATATTTTGTTTTCTTCGCTCTTCTGTTATTTTCATGGCGCTCCAGCGCAGTTAGTACCCGCCTTTCGGTGGCCCCCATATCCATTTCAGGTGCAAAAACAGCTTCGCCCACAAAATAACGCAGAAAAGGACAGCTTCGCTCGAAACAAGGGTCAATAGGCAGCTTCGCTGAGAAAATGGCCGAACCTTCACTTTGGGCTGGGAAAATTCTAAGGCATGAAGGGTGCTTCGCCCAGAACGCTGCCGAAGTTGCCACTTCGGGCTCTTTGGCTACTGAACCTTCACTTCGGCTCCAACCCCAGCAAACCTCTCCGTCCCGATGAAAAAAAAAGCCTAAGGCAACTAGCTTGCTTCGCCCAAAGAGTTGTCGAAGTTCCACTTCGGCCAAGGTTTCCGGCGAACCGCCTCCAAAAAAGCGCCAGTTCGGGCTTGAGCTCAGCGAGGCACCCACTTCAGGCCGCAGGCGGGCCGAACCTCCACTTCAGCCCCTATTCTGGCGAACCTCCACCCGCATGACGAAAAAGGCTACAAGGCAAGAGAGGCGCTTCGCCCAGTATGCTACCGAACTGCCACTTTGGGCCTCATCTTCAGCGAAGCGCCCTTTTTCAGCGAAGCGCAAGCATAATCAAGGATTTTTCCGGAGCAAGAGTTAGGATTTTCTACACTCTTCAATGCAGCTAACTGCCACTTCGGGCAAACTCCCTGCCGAACTGCCACTTCAGCCTCCAAATACAGCGAAGCATCCATTTCCTACAAATTGGTAGGGCAAAGGGGGGTTTTTTTGCCTCGCTTTTAAGGCCAGCAAACTACAACTTCGGGCCTGCTCCCAGCCGAACCTCCACTTCGAGCGCAATTCCAGTGAACCTCCCTCCCAGGCGCGATCCAGGCCCCACCATCAGCGAAGCTCCCCCTAGGCGCATTCTGACATCAGTGCTACTCCCGAGGGGCACGCGTTCATAGGAAAAGTGGGTGGGGTATGAATCCAAGACATCTTCATGGCGCATAAATGCAAATCTTCCGCCCAGAGTGGTCCCCTCACCAACTACAGTAATGAGATGGGAGGTTTCAGCTACAAAATTTAGCAAGTGTCAAATCTCAGCTGCCCCAGCAATTTTTAGGGTTTGTCATTAATGATTACGGGGGTAATTCCCTCTATAAAAGCCAACGCATTGTAATGAAAAAGGGGGGGAACATATTGCTAAAAAGCCAATGTATTCAAAATATTTGCATCAATACTAAGAATCCTTGGCTCTGATTCTATCTCTTCTTTGTATGCTGCCTTTTGTGATTATTTCTGCTAATGTCATCTATTTTTCTGATTGCTGTAATTCTGATATCTAGATTTAAGCATTAGATAATAAGTGAATTTGGAATCTTCCTGAAGGAATCATAAGGAAGTAAACACAGTGTTAGTTTCTGTTACATTCTCTGTGTTGATAGTTGTTGGTTAACTGCTATGCAATTTACATTTCTTTCTACAATTTCCCAATCTCTTTCCAGTTCCCTAATCTAAAACCCCCAGTTTAGTGTAGTATAGGAGCCGGCCTTCTCCGAAGATTGGCACGGAAGGCATCTCTTCCTTCCGGCCTTTCAAGGTTGGTCCGGGTCTAGGGCGCGTGTGCAAACCAAATCCTTTCCTAGGGCGGATTCGTGACCAACAGGCCTGCCACTACACATCAGCCTAAAAGCTGAAACCTAAAACTAATCATTAAATAATTTATAAAAATGGGAAAAAGAAAAATATCTTACACGAAAGGATGAGTTGATTTGGAATCTAACAAAAGATTGTGGATACTTGGTCAAGTTGGGATATAAAGATTTAGAGCAACTGAAATTTCCTCCTCCCAAATATTTCCCTTGGAAGAATGTCTGGTCACTAGAGGCTCTCTCTAAGGCCTCAACATTCATTTGGTTAGCAGTCCAAAGTAAGATTCTCATAGGAGAGAGTCTACAAAGAAGAGGAAATCATGGATCTCTCAGATATGCCTTGTGTGAGAAGGATTTAGAAGCATCAAACCATTTACTTCTTTATCATCCCTTTGTTTACACCATAGTAGTCAGACTCTTTTGGACTCCCGAGTACTCGGCCGAGTCCGAGTCCGAGTGGGCTCAGCCGCGCCAAGCCCACTCCGACTCCTTTTTTTTCTGGACTCCACCGAGTCCGGCCGAGTCCTGGGCCGAGTCCGAGTCCGACCCGGACTCCCAAGCCCTAACGTCGGGACTCTACTAGCCCAAAAAAATAGAAGTTTAAAAAAAAAAAAATTACGTCTAGGGCAATTAAGTGTTGATGATGCTCCATGATTTAAGCATCCAAGTTGGCCAGTGCGCAATCACGAACAAGACACTGAAATCTTTGTTTATTATTAACGAGAGAATGTGCAATTTTGCTTCTCAAATCTTCAAAATGTTTATCCCTCAATTATAATTTATTTTAATACAAATATATCTTTCGCCGATGGATACATCATCCACGTCTTGTTTGGGAATGGGAACCGCTTCAAAATGCACATATGCATGTCCTGTGGGGTGTGGCGATTCGGGTGGAGAATGGCATGATTTTTGGAGGCGTTCGATCAAGGAAGGCTTGAGGTCGCCTGTGTTGAGACCCCTTGTGGATAGTTCATCGCGCAGTTCTTGCACCTTCATTTTCTTTCATTCTTTTCTCTCCTTCAATGCACCCTCTCTCGTCCCCGTCACTGCCACCGTTGCCATTGTAGCCAATACACACCACCACGCTGCAATGGAAAAAAAATTAAAAATGATAATTTATTTCGCTCTGAAACCCTCGACTTCCAATGAAACAATTGCTACCCACGAAGCTCCCCCAGAATAATGAATGTCGCTTGTACCTTGCATTTTGGTAAGCAGTTTTCAAAAACGGCTTCCCATTCTAAAACCGGAAAAATGGCTAGGATTAAATATTAGCTTTATTAATATTTGAAGAATTTTATTTTCAATTTTTTTTCTCAGGAACCTTTCAATAAAAGTAAAATTAATAGATCCCAACCAACCATCCAAGAAATCAAATCTAGACAACCCACCGATTATTTTTAAACATGGTATTTGAATATTTTATTTATTAAACATGTGCACTAAGTTAGAGTGATTTCGTCCCATGGTTTCTCTATTAAACATGGTATTTGAATATTTTATTTATTAAACATGGTGGACTAAGTTAGGGTGATTCCGCCATACACTAAATTTTATTATTATTTAATGTTTTTATTATTAATTAATGTTTTGTAAAATGTTAATAATGTTTTTGAACTTTATATATTAAGTTTTATTTTATCATTATATTATTTATTTATAATTTTATAAACCAAAGTGGTCATGCCAGCAAAAGTTATAGTTTGTTCCGAATCCTCTGAGTGCACGCCAGATTGACAACGATGGTATGAATCTCGAGCGACCGGTGGTCCTCTTCATGCCGGGTTATAAAATAATGAGGTGGTATAGGCTTGTTGGGGGCAGCCCCTATAGTTTGAACCTTGCACTTGGCAGTTACTAAAAATAGTGTGGATGTAACCAACTCCCTATGTATCCAAAAAAAAATTATAAAACAAAATTATTAGCGTGCTATTAGAATATGCTCCTTCCTCTTCTTAATTTCTTATTTTTATAATGTTGAATGTTGAGTAAGTGTGTTAGAATATACTAATAAGTAATATGCATGAAAAAACATATTTTTTCAATAAAAAAAATTATTTTTTTTCATTTTTTCTTTTTTCCCGAGTTTTTACCTAGTTTTGCCAAGTTTTTTTGCCGAGTCCCGACTCCGACTCCGACTCCCGAGTCGAACTTTCAGAGTCCAAGTCGAGTCCAAGTTTTGCTACTATGGTTTACACCATTTGGGGTTAATTTTCAAATATGAGAATATATAGGGGAGCTCCATCAACATTGAAAGAGTTGATGAAATGTTGGATTAATTATTTCATAGCTAAAGCATTATGTATTTTGTGGAGGATCAATCCTGCCATTATTTGTTGGAATTTATGAATTGAAAGGAATAATACAGTGTTCCACGAGGACGCGTCCCCCCGTCCCCCAGCACGGGGGGACGGCAAGGGGGACATTTCCCCCCGTCCCACTTTTTGGGGGATGGCTGAGAAACGTCCCCGGGACATCTGAGGCCTATGGCCTCCCGTCCCCAGGACGTCCCTTTTTTGGGGCGTCCCTGGGGATGGTCAGTCGTCCCCCACGGCTGGGCATCCTCCCCCAAAGGGGAAATTAAAAAAAAAAAAAATTAATAAAAAAACATCTAGTATGCCACCGCTGCCCTCAAAGAAAAAGGGAACCGTAAATGAGATGTTTAATGTGCAAGGAAGATAAGAAGCAGATGATGCTATAGCAAAATTATTTTTTGCACATGGGCTGCCTTTCCATATTGCATGCTCCCCCTATTTCAAGGACGCAGTAAGACAAATAGCCAAGGCAGGGACTTCATATCTACCGCCTGGAGAAACTAGGCTGCGTACCTCTCTTTTAGAGAAACACTATTCCAAAAGCAGTGTGGTTATGGAGCAGATGAGGAACACATGGTTGACTCATGGATGTTCTATCATCATGGATGGGTGGATTGACATTCGTCAACGTCCACTCATCAATATCATTGTCACATGTAAAGCAGGTCCCTATTTTCTTAAAGCCATTGATTGCACGGGAAAAAAAGGATGTTGAGTTCCAGTTCCTTCAGTTGAAGGAGGCTATTGAGGAGGTTGGAGCCTCCAATGTTGTACAGGTAATCAATTCGACAATTTCCGTTTTGCTTTTAACTTTTAATTTTTTTTTTTAGATTTTCTTATGAAAATCAAAATCTTTAAATTTTAAAATTATAAATCTAGATTCTAAATGGTTGTTAAATGAGACCATTTTTGTTGTACACTACAGGTAGTTACAGATGCAGCCCCTATTTGCCAACATGCAGGGAAAATGATAGAACAAGAATATAAACATATTTTTTGGACCCCGTGTTGTGTTCATGCATTGAAGGACATTGGGAGGATAGATTGGGTGAAGGCTATGGTTGCACAAGCCAGAGATATGCAAATGTTCATTTGCAACCATCACACTTCGTTAGCCCTCTTTCGGTCCTTCTCAAAGAAGGAGTTCATCAAACCAGGAGACACTAGATACGCCACCTACTTCATTTTATTGGAGAGGATGATTGAGGTGCAAGATGCTCTACAATCCATGGTAGTATGCACAGAGTGGAAGAGGTGGCCGGAATCAAGGACAGAGGAGGGGAAAAAATTAGAGACAAAACATTGGATGATAGTTGGTGGACTCAAGCCAAGAAAGAAACCAAAATGACATTTATGATTTTTCAATTTTCATTTTTTGTTTCAAATTGGATTGCTCATATGACAATGTGACATATAGTCTAAGTTTCTAAATTTTGTTTTTGATTTCTTGTAGGTATATTGTGTCTTTTGTTGCCCCAATTGTTGTTGTCATCAGATATGCTGACACAGATGCTCCTAGTCTAGGAGAAATCTATGAGACTTTTGACAGCATGTTGGGGGAGATTAAAAAAGTCATTTCTGCTAAAGATCCATCCCTATTATTCTATGAGGCCTACATCAGGCCTATTATACAGAGGAGATGGGATAGGATGAACACCCCCCTTCATATGGCAGCATATGCAGTAAACCCAAAGTGGTATGAGCCTAGGCCTAGGAGAGTGCCTCCCCATGAGGATCCAGAGGTGAGAGAAGGGTTTTTGGATGCCCTTAGAAAGATATATGCGAAGGAGGAGGGCTCAACTCTTAGAGATGAGTGGCTCAAATTTGCTAATCTCGAGGGCCCTCGCTTCAACCACCCAGAGTGTAGGGAGGATAGGGCTACCATTGCCCAAAGAAATCCCATTGAATGGTGGCAGCTATATGGGGACAACACACCTAACTTGAAACATATTGCAATTAGGGTTCTTTCACAGGTTGCTAGTTCCTCTGCTGCTGAGAGGAATTGGTCTACATACGACTTTATCCACAATGTGAGGAGGAATAGGCTTACCTCTCGCAGAGCGGAGAAGCTAGTTGCGGTGCATAGCTCTCTTCGTCTTCGTGAGAGAGTTAAGCCGAGTACAAGCAATCCCCAGCTACACGATGGGATGTTGATCCAGAGGATGCAGGACAGATTGATGAGGATGAGCGTCATGAGGGGTTGGTTGGAGTTTCATTGGAGAATCTTCACTTAGATGATGAGGGCAGCTCATCAGATAGTGATACAGATTTTGATAGTGATAGCCCAACATAAGTTCCATAGGAGTTCCATACAGTCTCATTCCTATTTGTACTATTTCAGTATTTACTAATTTAGTTTTATGATGTACATTGTATACTCTTTTGAGTATTTTTGTTGTAAATGAGCATTGATACTATGAGCATTTCAGATTTCTGATTGCTATCATATTTGAAGAGTTAGTGACTGAAATTTTTAAAAAATGACAGTCTTGGTTTGAACATTGGTTGTTGAAAAAATGATGACTGTTATTACTTAAAATGATGACTGTTTGAACATTGTTTGCACTTGATATCCTTGGCTGAACCTTCAAGTTATAGTTGTTGAACTTGAAACAAGTAAATGGCTGCAATTAGTAACTAATATGAATATGAAAATGACTCAATTATGGCTGCACTTATGTGTTAGTAATTAATATGCATATGAATGGCTGCACTTACATAATTGATTACTAATATGAAATATCATTTTTGTTGGGTGTAGAATTCTGAATGTGTAGATTATTCTAAATTTTTTAAAAAATTCAATTTTTATAGTATTATACCAGTCGTCCCCCCAGCCGTCCCCTAGCCGTCCCCCGCCGTCCCCTGAAACCCGTCCCCCAGGCTCGTGGAACCTTGGAATAATAGAGTTTTTAAACATAAATCTCAAAATCATGCCCAAATTTGGAACCTTCTTATTGCCTCTCTTGCAAAATGTTTTTAAAGATATGGTGCTCATCACGAGAAGTCTCAAGTGCAGAAAAAGAAGTGGTAAAAACTTGGTTACAGAATTTGAACATACATGGAAGAGTCATCTGTCACAATGGCATTAAAACATAGGATCTGCTTTGATCTAGGGTAAAATGAAAATGTCTAGAAATTGAGTTTAACAAAATTAATTTTGATGGGCCAGCTGAGGTTTGCAACTTGTACCGCGAGTCCATTCAACTCCGGTTCAAATCACACTGACTACCATAAACCCTTTAACGCCAGATTTGGTGAAGGAAATGAGCAGTGGCGGGAGCGTTGGCGGGTTGGAAGTTGTAGATTTTTCATCTAGAGCGGGAATCAGTGGTGTGGTGGGATCGCAAAAGCTAGCACGCCTTGGGAATGTAGACCCTCTTGTCCCCTTCGACCCGAGTGTGCGTTCTTGGGCAGACATTGTGAGGAAGGAGCGGTCCAAGAAAGCCATCTCGTGCCTTTTCAACCTCAAGCCGAAGAAGGGTAAGCTCTGTGTTCCCTCGGATCTTCTGAATATGTCCTTGGAAAGGGGGGCATGCAACCTAGTTGGAAATTTTTGGGTCCCCAGCCTGATATGGATTCCATTCAACGTTGGGCTTTGATGAAATGGAAACCGCAAGGGCATTTGGAAATTGTTGCCCTCCCCAAGGGTTTTTTCCTAGCCAAGCTTAGTTGTGAAGAGGATATGGAAAGGATTTTGTGGGGAGGCCCTTGGTTCTATGGCAGAAGAGGCCTCTTCCTGCATAAATGGGGCCCCGATTTTAACCCTAGCACCCAAAGTTTCAATATGGCGCCGCTTTAGGTTAAGCTCCCAAGGCTGCCATTTTAGTATTGGCATGAAGACATTCTACTCGGTATTGCCAAAGGAATTGGGGAGTTGATCACAATAGACTCTGCTACCAGGAACCAATCAAGGATGATCTATGCGAGAATGTGCGTAAATGTGAATTTGGAAGTCGAGCTTCCAAACTCCATTGAGTTGGTATCTGATCTTGGGTCTTGGATTCAAGCAAACGAGTATGAACACAAACCCCCATTTTGCTCGTCTTTTAAGTGTTTGGGTCATTCTTCTAGGTCCTACCCCAACAAAAAAAATTGACAACAAAAGGAGACTAGGGATCCATCCTCTTCGGATGTGGTTCATCCTGAACCAAAAAATTTTGTTACGAAGCCTGTTGAAAAATCTTGCTCTGAGGTAGAAGTAATCCCAAGCCAGAGTCCCCTTGAACCCCTTAAAGCTTCTCAAGATGAGCTTGCAATACTTCTAGAAGTAGAGCATTTACTGGAATCTGAGGTGCAGATATAGCTAGGAGACCAGAATACTTTAATTTCGGAAGTGCAAAAACATCCAACTCCCAGCCAGGTGGCTACAGTTTCTTCGACAGAAGATGTGGTGTCAACGCTTGAGGCCCAAGTGTTTTCTCAAGTTAGGGCAAGTGGCGAGGTTGTCCTAATAGCTAGTCATGTAGAAAAGGAGGGCTTGAAGACTATATCCCTAGAGGGTCTATTCAAATCTTCAGGCAATGTTTCCAAAAAGGAACTCCTGTCTCCCAACATGGGGCCAAAGACAAGAAAACAGAAAAAGGGTAATCTTGATGTGGGGGTGGAGCGTAAGGTGGGAAGACCATCCAATCAGGAAAATAGGAAAAAGGAAACAGAGGAGGAAATTGCAAATGGTGTTTAGACCACCTTGAGGTTAGGCGATCTGGAGAAAAGATTCAAGAAAACTTAGATGAGATCCCTCTTAGAGACTACCTAAAAAATTCCTTTGGAGGGGGGAAGAAGCCCCATCCCAAACTCTGCAAATGAAAATTGTTTCATGAAATATAAGAGGTCTTAATGGCCTCTCGAAGCAGAGAGTTTGTCTCTTCCATCTGCTAGTTCTTGTTCCTATTATCAAGTGCAGTGGAAAAAGGTTTGTTCTTGGGAAACCTTTTAATCTGTATTTTTATTTTATTTTTCCAAGGTCCTCGTTTGGAACACACTAGGATGACTGGAAAGAATGATGTTTAGCGGGTTTGCATTGCAACCCTGTTGCCCTTGTTGGCTTTTTCAGTTGTTATCTGTTATGTAGTTGTCTTCTCTTTTGTTTCTCTTGAGTTCTTCATCCAATATCCCTTTCTAAGGTTGAACTTGAATGGTTCTCAGATTGGCTTGTTTTGTGCTTTTGTTATCTTTTTTTGTGGTTGTGATGTAAAAGGTTCAGGGATCCTATTTCAATTAAAAAAAAAAAAGGTTCAGGGATCCTTTCAAACCCCCTTCTTCCAACTTATCAAAAAAATAATAATTTTGATGGTGCTTCCAAATTTAATCCAAGAAAAACCAATGAAGGTGGTGTTTTTCAAAATAATGAAGGCAAAATTCTCCTCACTTACTCAAAATCATATGGAACTTCAACTAACAACTATGTAGAGGCTAGGACACTTCTTACAGGGATTAAAATTGCAATTGAAAAAGGATCAAAATTATTTCAATTGAGAAAGATTCACAAATTATCATTAATGTTATCAACAAAAATGGATGAGGAGATGGGATAAAAATAATTGTTGATATTCATCATCTATTATTGGAGGCAATCTCTTTGAAATGTGAGCATATCTATAGAGAGGGAAACCAGGTGGTAGATAATTTAGCCAATCACGGTGTTGATATTCTTCTTGGTGAAATTCAAATTTAGAAAGCAATGGGCCACGTGAGATTTTATCTTTTAATGAAAATGATGTCAAGGTGTTGATTGCAGAAATATAGCACTTTGAGGAAGATGAAAAATATATTTAATAGAAAAAGAAATGAAAAATATCTATGATAAAAATACAAGTTGGATATGGTTTAATTGACCTAAGAACAAATGCAATATTTTGGTATTTTTATGGGAGTGGCCCCCAATAGAAACCGCATATAACTTATTACAAATATATATATATATATAGTTTTTTATTAGGTGCTCATCATGGGAAGTCTCAAGTGCAAAAAAAGAGGTTCTAGCCACTTGGTTACAAGATTTAAATATACATGGAAGAGTCATTTGCAACAATGACATTAAAACAAAGGATTTGTTTTGATCTATGATAAAATGGAAATGTCCAGAAGTTGGGTTTAACAAAATTAATTTCAACGGTGCTTCCAAAGGAAATTCGAGAAAAGTTGGCGGAGGTGGTGTTTTTCAAAATAATGAAGGTAAAATTCTCCTCACTCAAAATCATGCGGAACTTCATCTAGCAACTATGCAGAGGCTAGAGAACCTCTTACAAGGATTAAAATTTCAATTGAAAAAATGATGGAAACATATTTCAATTGAAAGAGATTCAAAAATTATCATTAATGCTATCAACAAAATGGATATGGGAATTGGATAAAAAATAATATTATTGATGATGATGTTTGTCAACAATTATTGGAGGTAATCTCTTGGAAATATGAGCATATATATAAAGAAAGAAATCGGGTAGCAGATAATTTAGCAAATTGCAGTGTTAATCTTTGTCATGGTGAAATTCAAATTTTAGAAGGCAACTGACCGAGTGAGCTTTTATCTCTTAATGAAAAATGATGTCAAAGAGTTGACTACAAAAACATAGCATTTTAAGGAAGATTAAGAAAATATTTGATATAAAGGGAAATGAAGAATATCTTTGATAACAAGGCACGCTAGATATTGTTTAATTCACTTGACAGCAAATGTAATTTTTTGGTATATTGAAGCAACCGAAAGTGAGTGCGAGCACAAGCTAGGAGTGAGTACAGCCAAAAGCGAGTGCGAGCCAAGAGTGAATGCAACTGGGAGTGAGTGCAGCCGAAAGCGAGTGCAAGTACGATCCAGAAGTGAGAGTAGCCAAAAGCGAGTGTGATCTGGGAGTGAATGCAATTGGGGTGAGTGCAGCCGAAAGGGAGTGCGAGTGCAAGCCGGGAGTGAGTGCAGCTAGAAGAGAGTGCGAGTGCGAGAGTGAACCGGAAGTGAGTGCAGCCGAAAGCGAGTGCGAGCTGGGAGCAAGGAGGAACTGTGGGCAGGAAGCAAGAAGTAGGAAGTAGAAAGCAAAGTGCGATCGAACAATTTTTCATCAACCTACTTGGGTATTCCTTTGTCTAATAAAGGAAATACAAAGGAGCTTTGGATCCCTTTTTTGGATAGAATGAAAGCTTGCTTGGCAGGTTGGAAAGGTAAGTTCTTAACCATGGTAGAAAGGCTACAACTCATAAAGACTACTTTGCAATCCATCCCTATTTATATGATGTCACTTTTAATATTACCAACAGGTATAGCATCAAAATTTAATAAAACTCAAAGAGACTTTCTATGGGAAGGTTGTGAGGAAAAATTTAGGTTTCGTCTTTGTAAGTGGGATAGGTTTCGCAAAGGAAATAATATTGGAGGAGCAAGCTTGCGGAATTGCAAACTTGTGAGTTTGGCATTAGGAGCAAAGCTTGGGTGGAGATTATTTAGAGATCAAGGAAAGAATTGGGCAAAAATATTACTTCAAAAATATATAGGTTCTCTTGATGCAAAGAAAGTATTTAGGAAAAGAACTCTACCCAAAGGATCGTCAACATGGAACTTCATATCAGAGAGTTTGCAATTGATAAAGAAACATATTAGATGGTCTTTCAATGAGGGGAATTATGCAAATTTTTGGTTTAATGCTTGGTTGAAGCCTTATCCTCTTATCTTTGTCTCAAAATGGCAACTATTGGCTCAAGCATGCATAGCATGTAAAGGTCCAAAGGTCAAAGACTATATTATTATGAGCAACAACTCCAGATCATGGATTTCTTTTAGTAATTTGGTTGAAGTTGAGGAACTCAAACAAATTGCAGATGAACTTCAAAAGATGTTTCAAGAGTTTTATTTTCCAATTTTACACGAAAGGATAAGTTGGTTTGGAATTTATCAAAGGATGGCGGATACTCAGTTAAGTTGGGATATGAGGATTTATTACAATCAAAATTTCCTTATCCCAAAGATTTTCCTTAGAATAATTTTTGGTCATTAGAGACTCTCCTTAAGGCATTCAACATTCCTTTGGTTAGCAGTTTAAAGTAAGATTCTTACAGGTGAGAGTCTACAAAGAAGAGGATATTATGGCCCCTTCAGATGTGCCTTGTGTGAAAAGGATTTAGAAACATCAAACCATTTACTTCTTCATTATCCGTTTGCTCACACCATTTGGGGTTATTTTTTAAAAAATATGAAATTATATTGGATAGCTCCATCAACATTGAAAGAGTTGATGAAATGTTGGATTAATTTTTCCAAAGCTAAAGCATTATGTATTCTTTGGAGGATTGGCCATGCTATTATTTGTTGGAATTTATGGCTTGAAAGGAATAATAGAATTTTTAAAAATAAATATCAAAATCATGCCCAAGTTTGGAACCATATTATTACATCTCTTGCAGAATGTCTACAAATATGGTGCTCATCATGGGAAGTTTCAATTACAGAAAAAGAGGTGCTAATAACTTGGCGACAAGATTTGAACATACATGGAAGAGTCATTTATGATAATGGAATTAAAACAAAAAATCTACTTCAATCTACGATAAAATGGAAATGTCCAAAAATTGGTTTATCAAAATTAATTTTGATAGTGCTTCTAAAGGAAATCCAGGAAAAGCTGGTGGAGGTGGTGTTTTTTAGAGATAGTGAAGGCAAAATTCTCCTCACTTATTCATAATCATATGGAACTTCAACTAACAACTATGCAAAAGCTAGGGCACTTCTTACAAAGATTAAAATTCCAATAGAAAAAGGATGCAAATATATTTCAATTGAGGGAGATTTACAAATTATCAATGCTATTAACAAAAATGGATGTGGAGACTGGATAAAAAATAATATTATTGCTAATGTTCATCATCTATTACTAGAGGCAATCTCTTGGAAGTGTAAGCATATTTATAGAGAAGGAAATTGGGTAGCAAATAAATTAGCGAATTGTGGTATTGATCTTCATCCTAGTGAAATTCAAATTTTAGAAGGCAACTGACCAAGTGAGATTTTATCTCTTAATCAAAATGATGTCAAGGAGTTGATTGTGGAAACATAGCACTTCGAAGAAGTTGAATATATTTAAGAGGAAAAGAAATGAAAAAATTGTGATAAAAAAGTGTGATGCAGCGAATGTAATATTTTGGTATTTTGATGGGAGTGGCCCCCAATAGAAGCCACATATAACTTATTAAAAAAACAAGAAAAAAAAAGAATATATATATATATATATATATATTTGGTATATTGATGGGTGTAGCCCCCAATAGAAGCCACATATAGCTTATTAGAAATAAATAACTATCTTACGATCCTCCATATAAGGATTAAAGAATATCAAACTTAAAAGAAATGCACCCTACAGTCAGTCATTGAGAAAATGCAAGTGACACAGACAATTTCGAGCAAACACAAGGAGAGGCAAAGGAAGAAATGTCACCAAATTGCACAGTTGTAGTTACAGATACCATCACTCATGACAGACACCTTGAATAGCCACCTGCAATTGCCTCCAATCATTGTTTAGGGCCTCTGAAACAAATTTGTACTACTATGACGCCGTTTAGAACTGTTGCAACAATCCTCATTAATATGTTTGGAGGAAAGGAAATATGTTGCCATTGTTGGATTATATAGAGAGAAATTAATTAGGGTTTGCTTTACATATGCACATCACTTAACAAACTTCTTTGGCGAACTATATCGAATATTTTTGGGTCTTTATAAGATTCTCTGATTGTCGATCTTCAAGGCTGAAGTTCAGCAAAACTACGACAGAGCTTAGGACTAACTGGCTGGGGCAGAGAGATCCCAGTGACTTTGAATACATTGACAAGTTGGTTAATCACCTTCTTACTAGATAGAAGACAGGGAAGTGCACAGAGAGTATCCGTAACGTGGTCTATCTATGGAGATGTCAACTGGCTAAAAAAGCAAGCTAACGTCTAGGTACCGGCTCCAGCACTATCCAATAGTGCTCTTGGAAGCAACCCATATTGAAGTATAGAGGGCTAAATATGGGTATCTCTCTTTGCTTAATGCCCAATCACCCATAGATTTGAATCCATGAAGATGAAAGATAATTCTAAAGATGCCCTCAAGGCGAAGGGAATGGATTGCAAATTTAACTTGGACAATACATTATGAAATTGTTCACATGCATTAAACCATCCATTGAAGTTAACTAGCCTAGAGCCTAGATACTCTCAATACAGCCCCCGTCAGCTCACCCTACCGTAGATCCATAGAAGAATGTAGGTTTAAGAATGCAATCAAAAGGCATATCCTCATAGGTATGTCACCCCCCACATAGACCGAAAATGAAAAAGGGAATAGATCCAAAAGGATGAGAAGAAGCCTTGATCCTAAGAGCTATTACAGCTCTAATTACAGCATAACAAAAGCTCTTGTTAAAGTCACACACAATCAAAGTGTATTCAAAATCCAAGTTAATTTCTTGATGAATTTAAATTTTAGTCAAAACAATATTAGAAGAAGACATCCTTGTTTAAAGTGGTATACAAAACAACTAAATTCATAAGCTACGATGGTGATCTATTGGAGCCTTACAAATGATTTGATTGGATGCAGTGCTGCACAAATTGGGGCTTTGCTAACTTCAATAACTGCTGACTTCTAGATATCTCTTAATCATTACTTTTAGCATGTTAGGGTTTATCCATTTTGGGTAACCCTCAAGGCTGTAATTTATGCCATACAGTTGTTCCACTTTAGAGTAGTTTACACTAGATTCTTTAGTTTAGTTTATTTTCCTAGTACTCTATGGATACTACAATGCATTGTAGTTTGTAGCAGCTCTTTTCTGTAAGTCCCATTTGCCTACTTTGGCCATCTATGGACATTAATAGAATATCTTATCTTCGTAGTGTGATAATTTTTATGCTGACACGCAAAATCATTGAGCAACAGAATGCATTTAAATAGAATATTTATCATTCAAGGTAGTGTCCATTGAAGACAAGGAATGTATGGACATGTGATTGTGACTGATCCAGACAAATGTACGTAATAATCATATGAAACAAATGTCACTTACCTACTAGTGCTTGTTGTTTTCCCAAAATTTGTTTAACAAGATAGCATTGACACGGTAGGCATGAAATCAAGGGAATGGGATCACTCTCAAATTCAATGTCTGACCCTGAATATATGCTAGAAGGATCCTATCAAAACTAATACCTATAATTTGAAGGTTTAAGCAATGCATTCTATCGCATTTTGACAAGAGCAGCCCAATCGCATTTTGACAAGAGCAATCACATTAGATATGATTATATGCAAGTAATCTGCTGTTTGCATATAGTGCAATCGCATCATACAACATCTAAAGGATATGCTGATGCTAACAAAGGCAAAAAATGAATGCAGAAGGTATAACATCAAAATCAGATATGAGCATAGAGGCAATGCTGAAGGCCGAGGGAACAACATCAATCAAGATTCTGCATGGAAGAAAAGCAGAGCCCCAAGGGCGTAATAATTACAAATCTGGTGGCACAATGTCATTGGACACCTTTCATTTAAATTATTTTTAATATTGTAATCTATTGAATTTAATTATCCACGTTAACTATCAAATGGCAATAGCTCAATTGATTAAATTCTTCTACTTTCAAGGAGGAGACCCAGGTTCTAATAGTTCCAAGCAACACTTGCATAATAGCCAAGCTATTGTAATAGTATATGTGGTCATAACGTAATATGTGTGGAGCCATTTCAATCCCATATAACCAATTAAAAAAATAAAATATCCAGATTAACTATAAAATTGGTCATTTTTGCATCTTATTGTTCCTAAAACTGAAAGGGAAAAAAAGGCTTACTCCAAACTTTTAAGAAAACATCGCAAATCTTTGTCTTCATAAATAAATAAATAAAATGATTTTAGTGGTGGCAACAGGAAAAAATTATTGAAAACTGAGTTTACCTGAACACTATAGATTATGTACGATGGCAGGTACTAATCAGGGATATAAGGGATATAAATGTATTCATGGTTGATAATAATTTATAGTCTGGTTCCCCTGCGAAAATAATCAATTGTTACACCTAAAATAGGTGACCGTAATGTGAACACATGTGAACGGATTGATTGTATAATGTAATGGATGATGTTAAGATAATGGAAAATTTTAGTCAAGACATGAGAAAAGGAATCCGTCACTCACAAGAAACTTAGACTATTCATACATAGAAGTTGAACATAAAATTTATCTTGTGCTGGTAGAAATATGGTAAGCTGTCAGAGTAATTTCAGAGCTACTCCCAAAGTCACAGTCACAAGCACAGGAGGCTCTCTATGGAAGATTGAAAAGGTCAAATCAATTTTCCTAAAGATCCATGTTATAGACTAAGTGCAATGTGGTGCTTAATCATTACTACCGCTCAATGCTTGTTATTGATGCAAAGTTTGTAACTATACCTTTTCCTTATATTTGTGATACAAGGATAGTCAATCCCTAGGAATGGTAACAATAGAAGGGAAGTAAAATTTCCATGATGGATATAAAACCCATACCTAAAACTCCTAAGAGAGTCCCTTCCATAACTGTTCTATTGAGCCTATGGAACTTCTAGGATGGATAACACAGATATGGGAAACAGAATACAATTATAAGGCAAAATCATACTATGAATAATCAGTATGCAGTCACTCATAGTTATGAAAGTCAGCTAGTCTTTCCTTTACTTGCAAAGTCCTGAGCCCAGTTAACATTGCCGAGTCTATTTGGACTGACTTGCGGAATGTTTTTTTCTCCTTTTTTCTTTTGGTTGTCACCCAAATACTACGAAGTTTTTGAAAAAACTTGCCAAGACTTGAAATTCATTTAAAAAGAAAAAAAACTCACGAGTCTTTTTTTATACTCCCAAGGTTCTTTTTCTATTGGGGTGAGAAAATAATTTTAATATTTTTTATTAAGATTTTTGCCAAGTTTTTCCAAAGTTTTTTCCCCAAGTCCCAAGTATGAGTCAAAATTTGCCTTGTCGAGTCCAATTTTCTCAACTATGCTACCACCTGCTAAGAGATTAAGTTTTGGGTTATTCTCAAGACATAAAAGGAGTTGGATTCTAAGACTAGAAAAACATAAGCTAGTAGTCTCTCAACATTAACAATTCAAAAAGAAAAACCAAGATGTTTAGAAACTAAAAGAATAATACTGATTTCCCAACAGTTAACAATGCCATATTTGCATCATGTGTAAATTTATTCCTTTAAAGTTTAAAGGTATTGTAAATGATTCTCAGATGCATTTAGACCTTGCTATCAACTTTTAAGAGCGGCTTGTTTCCCATGTAGAGGGCACCCATAAGCTGGAGGAGAGGTATCTCCAATGGAAAATTGAAAGGTGTGATGATCGCAACCTGCAAACACACATTGCCCATTACCATTTACATATAAGCGTCCCAAAATCATCATACCTAAATTTCTGGGCAATATTTAACAAACACCTCCAAAATAATGAGCAGAACATTTAATAAAGCATCAAATAATATAATAAGATAGCATGATGATTACCTCTTGAAAACAAACATTCACTATCAAAATTTGCACATAAAGCATCAGAGTATCAAAAATCATTTTGTAAGCAATTATGAACAAAACCACCATAGAAAATGACCGAACATTAAACAGTGGTACAAAGAACACCATGTGGAACATAACTCCACTACAAAAGAATACTTTGCATGACAAGAAAAATGTCAGACCCATAGGAGATGGTGACTACCTCCTATGAGCAAGCCCATAAGGGATAGTAGAAAAATTTAAACATGAAATCTGCTTGCATGATAAACAATAAAAGTCAGTTTTTAAAATTATATTTAATATAATTTTGCAAAAAGTTGGGTGATGGATATGAAACAGGTTGTAGCACCTCTAACAAATGTATGCAATAAATATCAAGTAAAACTTGTCCATAGAACATGGTTTAATGATGCTTTCTGCTCAATGCAAACTTACGGTATTGATGTTACTGACTAGCGTTAAGTTACACACATATATCAGATTATATTTTGAAGGACTTATTTGCCCTCATGTATAACATATAATTGATCATATGTCAGAAAGTATATACAGCATGCATCTTAAAAGTGGCAGGTCAAGAGTCCAAGAATTTAGTTTCCACTCACAAACTGGAAGTTATACTACAAATTCAAGATAGGTCTAGGGTCAATGGCAAAGGAGTCCTTGTAGGATCTGGTACTGCTTCGAGAAGGCATACACAATAAACATGTAAATGCTTACTTGTTCACAGAAAGACAAGTAAGGATAGCATGACTAGTGAGAATGGAAGAGGTCGGAAATAAATATATGCAGGTGACAAAAGAAACTGAGAAAAGCTGTGGCCCCACATAGTACCAACTAACAGAATTTAACTAGATCTGCTACATATTTAATATGGAAGGCACCAATAGAATTTTCTCTGAATGAGAAAATCTCAATTTTAACATCCAAAAGCAGTCACTTTATCATAAATAGTTCGCTTGTCTGTCTAGTACATTCAAGTTAAGAAGGAACAACAATTTCTCTCAAGATTATCTAAATGAAGTGAAATAATTTGGAAGCAGATTAGAGGTTACAAGAATGATTAGACACAATCAGAGTATCCTAATAAGTCAACTATCATCATCTCAGGCACCTCATGCTGGAAAATATGTCTCTAATAAAGAGGTTAATGAAGATAAAAAGTCTCTTGTGTTGTTTGACCAAGCAATAATATCATTTTTGCGATCTTAAGGAAATGTAGGCTCCAAAAGACTAAGATGCCTATTCGTAACCAAACAATAGCATGCATAGCCTCATTCAAAAGCCAAATGTAACTTGCATTTACAATTTTCCATCATGCATACACTTGCACTTTCAGAAGGACCTAAAAGAGACATAAACCAAATTTCTTTTTGAAAAACAATTACACTTTCAAAATAAATCAAACTGTTTGAACAGACAAACATCTAAGATGAGATTTGTTACTTATCTAGATCCCTTAAGTAATGGTCTTTGTTAGAGCAAGATCATGTTGTTATGTGTTGTTCTGATTCTGCATAAACATTAATAAAACAAGTGCTTAATAAAGGAACGATCACACAACCATGTGACAGGACTGTTGCCCAAAATTTAAATTTTGGTTTGCTTATAGGTCACTAAGCCGACATTCATATTGACCGTTGCGGTCAACCATTGGACCTGCTATCCCCTTGCATATATGCATGTGGTGGATTGATATATTCTGAGTTCTCCATCCAAGTTTCCATGAAGTATCATGAAAATCAAGCCTAAACATATTGGAGGTCACGCCTCAAGCCAAATGTAACTTGCATTTACAATTTTTCATCATCCACACACTTGCATTTCTCAGGAGGACCAAAAGAGACAAAAACCAAAATTCCTTTTGTAAAATGATTACACTACAAAATAAAACAAACTGTTCGAACAGAAAAACATCTAAGATGTTATTTGTTACTTATCTACATCCTTGAAGCAATGGCCTTTGCTAAAGAGAGATTTTGTTATTACATGTTGTTCTAATTCTGCATAGACATGAATAAAACAAGTGTTTAATAAAGCACCGATCACACAACAATGTAATGGATCTGTTGCCAAAAATTTAAATTTTAGTTTGCTTATGGGTCAGTAAGCCGACATTCATATGGACCATTGTGGTCAACCATTGGACCTGATATCCCCTTGTGTATATGCATGTGCTGGATTGGTATATTCTGAGTTCTCCATCCAAGTTTTCATCTAGTATCATGCAGGTCAAGCCTAGACATATTGGAAGGTCAAACCTAAAGCCAAATGTAACTTGCATTTACAATTTTCCATCATGCACACATCTGCATTTCTCAGGAGGACCTAAAAGAGACATAAACCAAAATTCTTTTTGTAAAAAGATTACACTACAAAATAAAACAAACTGTTTGAACAGACAAACATCTAAAATGTTATTTGTTACTTATCTACATCCTTGAAGTAATGGCCTTTGTTAGAGAGATTTATTGTTATTACATGTTCTGATTCTGCATAAACATGAATAAAACAAGTGTTTAGTAAAGGACTGATCACACAACAATGTAATGGACCTGTTGCCCGAAATTTAAATGCCGGTTTGCTTATGAGTCATTAAGCTGATGTTCATATGGACCATTGTGGTCAACCACTGGACCTGATATCCCCTTGCGTATATGCATGTGTTGGATTGTTATATTCTGATTTTTCCATCCAAGTTTCCATTAAATATTGCAAGTCAAGCCTAAACATATTGGAGGTAATGTACATGAAATGAAACATATTATAAGCTGTTGGCCCTTCATGACAGACCTATCATAACTTTGAGGAATAGGTAGTCGAGATAGAGTTATTCCATAGTTTGATTTATGTTTGTTATTAAATTAATTGACAAATACAAGCCAATGAGAGCTACTTAAAAATCACATTACTATCAAATATTTTTAAAGGAAAACTCACAGGACCATATGGCCATCGTAAGCCAGTACTTTGTTGTCCAAGATGATTTCCTGGCACTGCAAATGATCGAGCCAAAAAACGGACCTGCCAAATAAAATTCAATGAAACTGGTTTCAACTTCAGTTCAAACACCTAACAACTTCATTGATATGAACACCATTACATCTGAAGCAAAGCTACCAGAATACATGAAGCAATACCTAAAAATGCTGAGAATTTCAATTATATAAATTATAATCAAACACATTCAGAAATTTATTATAATCCAAATTCTATAATTCTTCGTGAATGTCATTATGCAAATAAACAAACAGGTTGGAAAGAGGAGGTTAGAGTATTTTTAAGCCATGAAGAGAACTCTCGAAGATTTTCAAGATTTTGTATTTTAAGCACCTATAGGAAAAGCCCATTCCACTCTTTTTTCTTGATAATGATGTTTCCAAATGTTCCATTTTCAGCTCCAATTAACCTTGCAGGCTTGAATGTCAATATGTTTAGAACATTCCTAAAACAAAGACAGCAAAAGAGGTCAAGTTTATTCCAGGTAAATCATCTTCATTTTCCTCAAGTAGTATAGAATCCTCTTCAGGTAATAAAAGTGAAAGTGGTGAAGATGTTATCCCTTGCACTTTAAGGTTTCAAGAGCAGAATAATATAAAAATGAGGTTGGAGGAAACCCATAACAATTTAGGGTTTTAGGACTGAATAAGAAGGTAATTGCTACAGAAGAGCATCCTTTCACTTTAGGGTTTCCAGGGCAACATAAAGAAGATTGTGCTTTTAAGGTTATTCCTTGCACTTCAGATCCTTCAGAACAAGGCAAACCTAAAGATGATAAGTTCTACTATGAGCAGTGTGAGAAGATTGAAGAGATTGATGAAGATGAAAGTATTCCTGGGAATGAAAAAAAAGAGGAATACCCAAGAAGCAAAAACAAAGAGAAAAAGAAACACAAAGGGATATTGATATGGGAAAATAAAAGCAAATATCATAAGTGTTAACAAGAAGTGGGGCTAAACCCACAAATAAAATCAAAAAATAACAAAGAAAACGATATGTTGGAATATTAGGGGAATGAATAAGAACCCTAAAAAAAGGTATTAAGAAATTGTGAGGTTGTTATACACAAGATATTTTTAGATATAGAAGCTGGGCAGCAAATACTTTAGCCATTCGTGGTGTTGAATTTCATTTTGACAGAATTTGAATATTGGAAGGCATTTGATATAAAAGGAGTTGATTGTGGAAACTTAGCAGTTTGAAGAAGATGAAGAATATCTTTGATAGAAGGGCAAATGAAGAATATCTTTGATAGAAAGACAAAGTTGGATATGCTTTAATTAACTTGTTAGAAATGTAATAAGAGCAATGTAATGTTTTGTTTTCGTAATGGGAGTGGCCCCCAATAGAAGCCACACATAGCTTATTAAAAAATTATATATATGTTTGGAACATACCTCTGTTCCATTTAAATGGAGCAGGATTTCCCTCTTTGTTAGGAAGTGCTTTCAACACCTGGCACTGTCATTGCTACAGGTCATGCATTGACTCCCACTGACCTATTTCTGGTGACATGTGGAAATTAATACATTCTTTCTTCACTTTCCTTGAATTTGCAGATCGTCTCCAGTGGTCTCCAGTTCGTCATTTTATTTGATGACTAACCATTATATGAAACTGCTTCAAGTTGACAATCCAACTTAGAAAGAGCATATATTGATGGTTGCCACTTCACAGATTTTGCTATCCTCATTCAAAGATTTATGGAAACCAGCAGTTTCATGTGTGTAAGCACAGGTACCTTAAAATGTCACCTAGTTATAGTAGTTTAACTTCCACTTGGAACCCAGGTGTTGTAGGTGAGTTGGAGAGGAGAGGGCAATCCTCCAAGGGAGGTCCCAGGTTCAAATCTCCACCCTACCAAAAAACTGAATTGGGTACCCAAAATCCAATTGATAATGTTGGTGCGGGCAGGGCTGGGTGCGACTCCCGGGTGACTTTGACGGTATAGAACCCCCTGTTCGTGGTCTCTCAGACCAAGGCGGCCCCACAAGGGGTTTTTCGCTTAAAAAAAAAAAAAAAAAAAAAAAAAAACTTCCACTTGGCAGCCTACACAGAGTCATTGCACCAAATTAACGTCATGGCTTTTAAAGCTTTTCAATTGGCAGCCATTATTTGAGTTCAAATTTCTGTTTGGGAGTCAAATAATTTGAGCTCCTACAGTAGCAGTCTCAAAAATTTTAAATAGCTTTCTTCAGTGCTTCAATATTGTCAGAGATGCAGACAGTTTATCTATAGGTCCTGACATCGGCAATCTTGGAAACCTGAAGTTCTTATCCACTTTGGCATAGAAGGAAATATGACAGTTCAATGGAGTTTGTCTTATAAATGTACACATCACAAATTATGTGGTGTTATCCTCTTTATAAGTGGTGTACTGAGGCTGTCTAATTTTTTCAGTTTACTTTCAAGTGGCTAATTGATAGGTGGTGATGTGAAAACCTCTCTGGTAGACATTGCCTTCTGGAAATTGTTCTTCAGCAGGTTTTCTATGGAAGCAGGATTTAAATTTTTGACATAATCTTCTCCCTATATTTTAATTTCTTAAAGAGGTCTAATAGGAAAATCCCATTTTAAGTCGTCTAGTCCAAGTTACTTCTGCAGAACCAATCTTGAATCTTTCAATGAGCCTTGTCCAGTGAAGTCAATTTCTGAAGTTAAAGGATAAAGCTTCTATAATTTAGGTGTCTTAGCAGGCTTTCCCTGGACTATTAGATTGATTTGTTAGTTCTGCTATAGATCAACAGTTATAGTATGTAAAAATATTCTTGAGGTATGTAGTTTCAAGGTTACTGTAAGATTTTTCACATGAATATTTTGTACTTTTTGTAAATACCTGTAGCCCTCATACTAACGACACAAATAGGAATCAACTCCATCTGGAATTTCTACCTGGCCTATTTAGCAATTTATTTTACTCATAACTTACTATTTGGATTAGAACCAACCACTGCAAGGGATTGCATCAAGGTCTTCAACTAGCTAAATTGAGTTTAGGTCATAATCAAGAAATGTCGTCTTTTGAGTATCGAAGACCATTAACACATTCATGTACTTTACCCAATCAATGATATTTAACTTGCATTATAAATAGGCCATATCGCTTATGAAATGATTCCCTATTTATTAGATCAATTACCCAAAACAGACACTTCTCATGTCATAGTCACAGGTTATGATTACCATAATATCGTGAACCACTCTAGTTAAAAGGTATCATTTAGGGACACTTGAATTCACTGTAAAGGATAGAACTGCTGCCAAGGACATGCAAAGACAACCATACTATCTAATAGTCAGATTCAATGAGGAAACTGTTACAACCTTATAAAGAAACAATACATGGTCCCCAGAAAAGTTCTCCAGGAACTTTTGAGTAACATCCACCTCACCAACTGCTTGAGCAAAACTCTTAGAAGAATATATACACTTCACAAAAGACATGCGAAGACAACTGTACTATCTAATAATCAGATTTCATGAGGAAACTGTTACAACCTTGAAAAAGAAACAATACCTGGTCCCCAGAAAAGTTCTCCAAGAACTTTTGTGTAACATCCACCTCACCAAGTGCTTGAGCAAAACTCTTAGGAGATACACGTTGTATCAATGTTGCAAAGAAACGGGACACCTGAAGGATCAATAACAGACAAATGATTCTTTGATGGGATTTAACTCAGTTCAAATAAAAGTACAACCACAACATATCATGCATCTTATTGTTCTACTGCATTTAAACATTCAACAATCAAATTGTACAATTACCTCAGGTTGTTTCAATGCAGCAGCAGCCCTTGCAGAAATCTCTCCATACATAAGATACCTGCAATAGGACAAGGTTGACTGAGATAACAATCTATTTGAATCAAATTCTATAAAATTCTCACTGTGCCATTTCCTAATGGAAATTAAAATGTGCAACTCCTCTAATCATAAATCCATTTAGCAGAAGATTAGTTTAACCGATGAATTTTGATACTGCATTTTTGCAAATGATAGAAGATAGTTAACTTGTTTACCTTCCTAGAGACAGTACAAGCTATAGCAATCATGTTGACAATCTATTATGATCCTCATTGATTCTGACCACACTTGTAAATGAGCTATTTTATTGAGTTTCCATTCATCTTTTTGTAGAACTCTTATCATGCAATATCTATTCATGTACTGAAGATGAGGTGCCTTTTAAGGTTTTTCTCTAAAGTAGAATGAATAAAATACACACAGGTCAACAATTTAAAAAAGAAAGATAGTGTAAAGGTGGAAGGTTACGTAATTGCAAAATTGCCAAATATGCTAAGGCTTTCAAAGATCATTATCTCAAGCTTTAAGAGTTGCAATCACATGGCACTAAGCACAATAATTTATCTAGTAGAAAGCTAACATGTCTTTGGCTCTTTTGGCCAATATTCATCACAAGCATGCATGTCAAGCAGTCTATTTTGCAAATGCATAGAAGACTTACACCTTTGATGTCATAAATGATGTAAAGAGCAAGAAATTATAATGCATTGCATCAAAGTCTGTTATGATGTCTTTCTGGCCATGGAAGACAGCCTAAGTATTTGAAAAGACTAACATAATAACTCAGAACACAGAAATGGCATTAGTCTTTATTTCTGAGTGTTTGTAGACCTTGTAATATCCAGATTTTATACAGCATTTTACAACTACTTTTTGGATCATGAATGTATAAAACATGATATCATGTCAAGACCAAAATGAAAAGTTATAAACAGCTAAATGTACAGCTGGACAGCTTGTTATTCCATACTTTCTCAGTTGCAATGATTTGGACAGCCTTTTGCTCCAGAGTCCATGAGTCCATACTCTAGTGTAGTTTACGCTAGTTTCCTTACTCTACTTTAGCTTATTTTGGTTACTACAGTGCATTGTAACAGCTCTTTTCGACGACTCTCATTGGCCTACTTTGCCCATCAGTGGACATTAATAAAATGATCTTATTTTATCATATCAAAAGTAATGATTCCCTTTTGGTTAAAGTGATGTTTGGTATGCATCAATATTTGAGCCATTAAAATTTGAGATTCTGAACTAAGAACTGCTCTTTTGCAATGCCATAAGTTGTAAATGTCCAAAATGCATATTTATTATTTATGGTTTCACGGAGCGTTGCATACTGAATTTCAGGATTACATGAAGCATCTGATAGACTTCAGAATCTTTTTGCTATTACATCTATATGATGGTTTTCTTTTCATGCCAAAAACTTTTGCTGGTATGCTTCTTGCTTTCAGAAACCCCAGAGGATATGCTATTTGGTTGTTCCCTTGATTTTATCTCTTACAGTAGATTGAATGTACAAGTATATACTAGATTTACTTTCGACCTAAACATATGGCAGAGGAGCTTAAAGGTACTAAAGGCAAGCAAACCTCATCTGTCCATAGAACTACCACATAAGCAGATTTCCATCCTGAAGTCACTATCCATCATCAGTTGATTAGGGTGGTTTAGCAGGTGTGCTAGTCGACAGGTCATTTACACCTGGATCTGTATTTATAGATGTTCTTGCACGCTAAAATTATCTAAAATGGGTGCTTTTCTATGTTGCGGTTTTCTGTTGCAAGAATGGTCCTATTGAGAAACTATTCAAAGGTTTGTGCTAGTCATAATGTTGGATTTCACAATGATTTGTCAGAATGAACTGAAACACTCGTTACTCAAATCTCAAAGCAGAAAGGAATAGAGAACAAAAAGGGAGAGCAATAACTCGATGATGGAGAGGATGCACTTAGGCACCCACACAAAATACAATAATAAAAATCACACACTGGATCGGTTTGAGAGGTGTATAAATACCATAGTTAATTACAAATTTAATTACATAACCCTTAATTGGCACACATTTAAGGTTACATTATAATAAAGTCAACCTTGCAAAGTTAACTATGGCCACCTAGGCTTAATACATTAAACCCCATCTCACAATATACAATGTTAGCCTGTAGGCTTGCACAATAGATTTTACATTATACAATGTCGCCCTTGGTCAATGATGAAAGATTACACACTTTAATAGCCCCCTTAATCTAAACTAAGGTGCTAATGACATAATACACTAATGATATCTTCCTTAACCCCTTAATGGAAGCTATAGTGTGTCGTTCACTTTGATAAGATGACCCACTAGAATCTCCCTTGTCATCTAGAAAGGCACCTCCCCTCTTCTTAAATTCAGCTTCAATCTTCTGTACTATCACAATACAGATTCTAGTATTGTGACCTTCCTTTTTACAATATCCGCAAGTAGGTTTCGACTTCTTTGAAGACTTCCTCTTGCCTCTTGGGCTTCATGTTTGCACTTGCAGATTTGAAATCCTTTGCATGAGCCTGTACATGAGAAGAATCACCACAATTCCTTATAGCTACCTGAAAATGAACTAGAAGAGAAAATAGTTGTTTTAGGATGACAACTTTATACTTTTCCAAGAACAAAGGAACATGAACCATTAATCAAAGCATCTAAAATAGAAAGAGATTGGAAAGGACAATTGTAACACATTTTGCATCATTTGTTGCCTCCAAAAGATGCAATATCTGCTCTCAATGCCTTAAATCTCACAATGTAGTCCTCTATGTTATTGAAGTCTAACATTTTGAGAAAAGAAAACTCTAGCCCCAAGCAACTAACCTTCATAGATCTTGCTTTCCCAAATAAATCCTTCAATTTGATCCACACAATAGTGGGATCACTTTCGTTTTTAATATGGAAAAGCAAATCTAGCTTATTCAACAATGGAATAAACAAAAAGCCTCTATCGGCTTATGCTAATGAGTTGCTTCATCAACAACATTTGTTGTCTCCTTTAAGATTCACCAAATTTTCTTACTCCATAATAATTTGGTCATTTGAGTTGACCATTTACTTTAATTGCACCTATTCAAAAAGATAACATAAGCCTAAGGATCCATCACTGCAACAAGTCATTGAAACAATGCCACCTGTGCAAAGAGCTCGAAATATCATGCCATCTAAAATATTAGGCTCAAAACAATTTTGTATGCAAATGTTATGGCCTTCGGAAGGTATATCCTATTAATCCCCAAATCAAAATTTATATTAAGGTTTCAAAACATATAAATGTTACATCAAACCAAAAATCGCCACTTGATACAACTTGATTCAAGACTTATGACCACTATGATCTTGTCACTAGATGCCGAGAGCAAATAGGGAAATGCCATTGGGTTTGGTTTGATTTGAAGGATACATTCATATATTAAAATATTTGTTGAGTTTTTTTGTGGCACCTGGTTAAGGGCCAACTCAGGCGACATGCCATGCAAGTGATAGTGGTCATAAGGGAATGAGAATCAATCCCTAGGATCCATGGGAACCATGAAACAAAGGCTAGCCTTGATAGCCTAGTGTCCAAACCCATGGGTTGAAAGAACAAAGGCACTCATCCAATTTGATGGTAAAGCCAATGTCAACCCAGCTCCAAATGCACCAAAATGGGAGTAAGATTTGTTCCCACCATACCCTGAGAATAAAACCAAAGGGCACATGGAGTGGCCACTCCAAGTACCAACATCATCAAGGACTTAAAAAAAAAGCCACTCTTTGGAGACATGCCACTCACCTCACACCCCTCACGAGCACACCATGTACATCTGCCACATGCATGCCCATGAGAACAAAAGGATCAAACCCACAACCTACAACATGCCAAGCATTCACCACACAATGTGATCATTGATCTAGCCAAATGCACTAGTGAGAAAGGAGAGCTATCAACCCCTTGAAGATCGTAGCACTTCCATCCCAAAGCACCACGACATGCGATGTAATGGTAGGACAAGCAAAATAAAAGACGGTTGAGGTCAGACCCATGACCACACAAGCCAAACACACAACACTTCACCATTCCCCCTATGTCATGCCCGCAAAGGAGAATGGGAATGTTGCCTTTGACAACACTCTTCGTTCTTGAAAACGACATGCACACCTTAACCATGCAATGAACCAAACGAAGGCATCAAATGCTAGAATATGGAGGGAAATATCAATATGGCAAAGATTGGTGAATAGAATTTAAAAAATTCAACTTTTCCCTACAAGATATAAATGATATAATTAGCAGCCATAATGGGAAAACAGAATAGTCAAGCACCTCCAAATGAATTTCACATAAGGAAAGTGCTTCAAATTATGCTAAGGGGGAATTCATCCTCCATTCTTATGTTGCTTAACTTTGATGACTTGTGAACCCTCCAGATGATGGTTTACTTTGATGATCAAAAGAAGAATTAGAGGTTCCAATAGAAAATCCTCAGCACAATTAAGCAATAGCACTTTATATCTACTTTGATGCTATGTTGGATTTCAAAATGATTTGCAGGAACAAAATCAAACACTCGTTACTCAAATCTCATTGCAAATAAGAACAGAGCAAAAAGAGAGAACAATAACACAATGATGGAAAGGATGTCCTTGGACACCAACACAAATGATAATCGTAAAGATCATACACAAATGCAATCATAAAGGTGCCCTTGGACACCAACACAAATTATAATCATAAAGATCATATACAAATGCAATCAATCAGTTCAAGACGTGTATAAATACCTCAATTAATTATGCAACCCTTAGCAAACAAACTTTAACGTTAGGGTATATTAAGGCTAACCTTACAAAGTTAACTATAGGCCCTTAGGCTTAATACAATAAATCATAGTTACCAGGTTTGGTTTGGTTTGGTTCGGTTAAGAAGGCCTAAAAAGGTTTGGAGGTTCAATTTTTTCAGTTTGGTTTGGTTCAAAAAAGTTCGGATAATATATGTATATATGTACACAAACACAAAATATTCATTAAAAAAATATAAAAAAAAAAAGAGAGAAATTTAGATTCTTCCATATTTTCTACATTCAACTATATTTCATACTTTAAAAATGTAATACAAGTTATATTTATTGGCCATATTTTATGGGTTTTTTTAATTGAATATATTAAAAAATTGCAAATTAAATAATAGAAGGAACCGAATCGAACCAGTTCGGTCCAGGCTGAAAGTCCAAACTGGACCAAACCTAGTAACTATGCAATAAACCCCATGTCACACTAGACAATGTTAGCATATAGGCCCACACAATAGATTACATTATACAATGTCACCCTTGGCAAATGTAAAGTTTACATGGTTCAACACATAATTCCTGACTCAGGTGGTTTAGTAGGTCTGTGAACAGATGAATCATTTTCACCTTGGTCTGGATTATAGATGTTATCTATAATGGCTGCTTTGTTATGTTGTGTTGCAAGAACAATCCTATACCAAGCACTACCCATAGAGAGTGGACTACATCCCACTCAAAATTCCCAACTATATCCTGACATTGGAGAAAAGAAAAGGGGAGTAAGTCAAGGATCTAAGAGCTGATTGAAAACATGTATGAAATGAAACACATGTCAAGGAGATGGGCAATGGTAGAAGCACCCATAATGAGTCCCGAAGGCTTGCAAAAGACATGCTAAAAAGAATGGAAAATATGACTCTATTGGAGAGGTTATAGTTGAAAGTTGAAACCATTGAAGCGAACATCACGATTTAAATCGCTGATTCAAGATTTTTTCCGATTTTTTGCAAATGCCGAGTCAACTTGGATTGAATTGCCATTTTTTGGCAATCTTTTGAAAAAATCAGAATGGCGGATTTTTTCAAAAAAATCGGCCACAGCTGCATGCGTAGAGGCTGCCACTGATTTAGGTAAAAAGTGTTTTCTTTTTATATTGTCTTTCATTTTACCGATTGCAATGGAAGAAAGGAGTCTGCCCACCTGCTACCACACCAACCCATACACACTAGGGCATCCTAGCAGTGAGCAGATTGCACCTTTATTATATTATAAGCAATACAAGAATATTTGAATTTTGGACGCATTAAAATTTCTTTATTTAAGATGTGTTTTGTCACTTTCATGTGTAGTTTAAGGCTTTAAACTTGTATCACTTGCCACTTTCATATGTAGTTTAAGCTTGTATCACTTACATTATTAATATTTGATTTGCATAATGTTAATTCATTGTGATATGCATGAAAAAAATCTTTTTTCAATGAAAATTTGTGTTTTTTTAGGGGTTTTTTTTGCTGATTTTTTCCCTGATTCCCGATTTTTTATCGGGCCAGACTCCGATCCAATTCCAATTTTCTCTACTATGGTTGAAACTATTTTCTAGATGCAACGGATTTTAGAGAATGCGTTATATTACTTCCTGAAACACCATTCTGCCATGCTGCAGTAAATGTCCAAAAAATGGAGTCCACATTTCTTAGGTCTTAAAACACATTTAAGGAAAGGAAAAGGCAGATCATTGTGCCCACTGCGTGCTTAACCAAGTGTATCAAGGGGGAAGCATTTGCAAAAAATTAAACCCAATGCACAACCAAATTTCATGACAAGCAAACAAGGATCAAATACAACTTCCATTTAAAGATCAAATATTAATTGTATAATACAATCAAAAGATTTGAAAGGAAAAATTAAGGATGACCCATTACAAGCAAAATCCATATTACCAGATGGCAAATTAGAAGATCAAATCCATATTATCAAATACGAACATAGTGAACAGTTATACACAACATCATCGGCTGGACCAAAAGGGAAGATCACTTTCCATCCAAGAACCCTAGAAGACCAAAACACCTTGGGATGTTAACCATTATGAAAACCCTTCCAAAAGTCTCATATAAACATGGAATACAATAATACGACGCTGCGAAACAACAAGACACTTTTAGAGAAATCAGAGAAATGGAGGTTGCAACCAATAATTATTTTTGTTTAGTAGCTGCAAATCAGATTCCATATTGGCAAGAGTTTATCATTCTTGCAACAAGTTTGAAGGTAGTACTTTCCTAGGAGCTGAAGAGAGAGAAAAGTTACCTAGCTTATACTTAAAATTCTCAAATAAACTTCTGAATATGGACGATTAAGAGTTCAAGTATCATGTATCATGTAATGGTGTTTACAAAAGAAGTATGAAAATTAGAATCTGTGTAAACAAGAAGCAACACTGCAGACTAATGATATAACAAAGCAAATAGATCCATTCTAACTTTGTCTGCAAGCATTCTATGCAAGCCATTATTCTGGGGGAAACAAAAATAAGCCACTATTCGAAAAATGTAAATATAACAAATATGCACATTTCTATTACACCGAATGTTGACGCATGTGAAAATATTGCAAAAAGGTAAAAAAGTAAACCTCTCAGGATTTTTTATTGGATTGTGCAAGCCAGATTTAGGGCACGAACGCAAACTCTCAATAAATGGCTGCAGGCAACAACAGGCAATAAATATCAAAGTAAGATGCAGTAAATATCATAATAGACATAACAAACCAGCGCATTGAAGGTTTGAACTTTAAGAAATACACCACAACATTACAGGCATAAGCTTGAAGTAAATCTAGCATTGTGAGCTTTGTAAAGGCTCAAAATATAATACTCTTAACTATCTAACTGTGTACCTTAGCGATTTGTAAATGTCACATTTCATCCACTATTTACAAAAAAACTCTAGGCAAAATTGTTTTGGAAGATCAAGCACAAAAGAAAAATCACTGAACATGACAGATCATTCCACACACTTTAATCTCAGCCGCAGAAGGATCCGGCACAGCAATGAATTTTTGTCCATTCAAAGGATCCACTATCTCGCTCCAATGTGAGCTGCCTTTCCATTCTCCCTGCACTATAAATGTAAAGAAAAAGAAGTAAGTCAAAAATATTAATCCTTGGAACAAAGATTCCAAATACTGCTACCAACAGACTACTTTGGGATGCGTTTATTTCAGAACCACCACGTCATAGTTATCTATGTCTCACTGCAAAATTCATTCCTCAAAATAAGATCCATGAGAGGAGATCCAGGTGCACTCCAATAGCCACAATAAAATAAAACAGATGGACTTTGATCTTTCCAAATGAAATATAAAAACTTTGTTTTCTTGGTTTAAAAAATAATAAAATAGTAGAGACTGGCTTACTTGATCTAATAAGAGTAAAGATGAGCTGATAATCTTCTCCAGGTTTAATAAACTTCAAAGTCATATTACTCAGGATGTTACCGTTTCAAAAATAAATATGATAGATTATCAAGTGTATAAGATATCTGGATATAATCAGGTCCATGCTAGTTGAATTTGTCTCTACCTAAACTGATCCTAAGTAGCCTTTATATTTTTCTCTCCTGAAAAATAAAAGCTCGTGTAGAAGAATCTATAGCATACGGAACCCAGTTTCTAGTCCTATTGACTATAAAGGGCATACAGATATGTTTGGAAGCAAAAACAGAACAAAGGATATTCCATATCAAGAAGAAGACAGAGTAATGCCAGGGTCACTCTTGACCCTTACCTGCAAAAAGAAGGTTGAGTGTATGGAAATCTAATGACCTAATTCAGAAAATTTACCAAACCCTAGCTAGATGGCAATATTTCTTCCAAGCAGAAATAAAATCTATTCAAATAAAATTCTGATCTACAAATTTAAATCACCAAATTACTTATAATTTCAGCAAACAACACCCAATAACACTGATTTTGTATTAAATCTGAAATATAGAAACCATTACATGAATAATACTGGAAATGGCTACATTAAACAGCTCACAAAATGGCAGATCTGATTGCCAATGCTCTCCAATGACATTTTCATACCCAAACACAATCAAAATGATGGAGATACATAGAACGTTTGGCTGCTAGGGCAAAATCTGGTCCAAAATAATGGGCATCCAGCTTCTAGGAATAAGATACTTGCCAAAATGCCCTCTCAAATGCAACGCTGCCCTCCCAAATACTGAATCTTTGATTCTGAGTGCCAAAATAGACTCCCAAGATGGGACGTCCCTCCTCCTGGTGCTCCAATGACTGAAAATAATGATAAATCTCTGCTCTTTGCCCTCAAATGGCTGAATAAAGATCTGATCTCTCAAAATGGTGCAATAATACCCTAGCTGGCTGATTACACACTGGATGCTCCACAACTAAATCCAATGAAGTCCAAATGCAAACCCTAGGTAGGTTTGCCCCAATTGAGAGTAAGGGTTTTCGTCCTGACTCTCTAGATCCAGAGGTTTTCGTCCCTGAATCAAGTCTTCTACAGGTTTTCGTCCACAGAAGATCTCTCTTGTAGGATTTTGTCCGCAAGAGGGAGTGATATTAGCTTCTCAGCCAATTACACAAAATAGAAGAGATAAAAATGATCCAAGATGATGCAAATGAGCCCCCTTGTCCTCCTTATATAGACAAATGTTATATTTCTTCGTTGGGGTGGCACTTTATTAAATCACTTATAAAATAACCTTATAGCTCCTTAAAATAAAATATTATGTCCCTAATACACATTGGCCCCTAATCTCTTTTTTTATTTATTTAATTACTAAATTCCACTAAAAATACCTTCAACATAACGAAACACTCCAAAGCTTTACACCACAACTATGTACAATAAGAATATGAAAAATGGGGACATTACAGGAAAATAAATATATGAAACAAAGATGTTATCACAAATGACTTGAGTGGCTTACAAGAAGGAAGAAAGAAATTATTAACGTCCACCGATAACCAAATTAGGCCAGTGGACGTATAAAATACTAGTTATGATAACAAGGAGCCTAAAAAGAAATACAAATAAAACAATATGATAACTAAAGGCTAAAAAGCACCATAAAAACTCTAACTAGAAGGGGACCAATGCAGACTCAAATTGGCCCTAGTTTGTATTAAATTGTGGTACATATGGACCAATACAAGATCTGACAATGTCCATACAATAATCGAATGGACTAAGTGGAATTAACTAGACAATCATAGGAAGATTAAAGGTATGTCCCATCATCATCGAGTACCCATTTAATGATGTGAATTTGTGAACAGGCATCCTCACCCTAAAGCAAGTATCGGGAACCTTTCTCTTACTCCTCATGAGACATGGAAAATGGAAGATCGATTACCCTTTGGAGGATTTGTTGCTCCCTCCATGCCCGCAGTTCAATCAGTCTCGATAGGCATGCATCCCCAAAGTTCTTGTTGCATCGAGAGGATCGAAGACTTTGGATGGAAAGAGTGTATTTGAGAAACATCTCTAGAGCCTTCCCAAGATTTCTCAACTTGACGTTCGTAATCCATGCTACTCTCCCTTGGATATCATCAATTGTTACACTGGTTCATTTATGGTTATTGATGACGATCTATATACCATTATCAACTAAGGGCCATATCGGCTTCCAACCATGGTGCCCATTAGCTTTAACAGCTTGATCAGCTTAATCATCATTTTTGGTCATGAATATTCCCTATAAATGCTGACTTGTATCATATTTTTGTATGATATTTGTAACACTACTGTAGTACATTTGTATTCAAACCTGTACAACATGATGTTACACATTGTAATTAATGATATTCCAGGTGGTGAAATATTTGACCACTCGTTAATTTTTCCAGTTCTTAATTTGTAGAGATGACTTTGAAGCTCTTCTTTTTTGCTTTTCTTTTGAGTCTCATTGACCTACTTTGGTCACTCATTTTTTTTTAAATTGGTTACATTAGTTGAAACAGCCCCACCCTTATTATATCTATTTCAAGAATCACATAAATTGGTATCACAACAAACCATATTCTCACCAGCCACCCTATCACAAGAGTGTCCATGGAGATTTCAACTCAGGTTGCACTCATATGATTGCATCCCATTTACAGTTGCTCCATAATGCCCTGGCCCTACTTTGGTTGCTCATTGGCCCTCATTTAATTTCCTTCTTTCTCTCTTTCTCTCTCCAAGAAACTATCCTAACATCTATGCCTGATGAAAATCTAGACACAGAGAGCATACTAGTAATGCGTATCTACCCTTGCAGCCTAGATTGTGAGCAAATGGAACTAGTTCAGCCTCATAATGGTGTATCTACCCTAACAGACTATACTATGACCACGGAGGACTACCTGAGCCTCTATGCCCAGGAATAACTGTTCTACCTGGCCTAGTGTAAGAATAAGAGAAAGGGGGTGTCCCACTAGTTGCTCATAAGGGTGTTGGGTCTCAGTAGTCTACCACCATTTGAAAAGCTAAACATCATTTGATGCAATGACAGGAATAGGATACATGAATGAGGTACATGATTTGGTACTCCAAGGAGTTTCCCATAAACTTTAACATCTGAAGTGAGCAGTTCCCAATAGTGGAGAAAAATACATGCTATCTAGAGAACAAAGAAAGGTATTAACCCTCCTGAATCTCTATATCAAAAATAATCTCTCCCTCAAATCTCATAGTAAACTAGACAACCAAAACAAAATCAGATTATATTATATTATATAAATATCCACAAATGACTAAAGTAGGTCAATGGGAATAAGGAATACAGAAATATGATAATAAGAATTCAAAAGTAAGAGAGCAGGAGAAAACCCTCTAGAGCAAAAGAGGTAACAACTAACAATAAAGACGAAGAGTCTAAAAACAAACAAATAATAACCATAGTATAACCCAAAACAAAGGGTAAACCCTATGATATGTATCAGAAATCAAGAATACATGGAATGTAGGAAAAAATCCATCTACAATGAAACCAAAGCCAAGTAAGCAGAGCAACCTACCAAAGAGTGTCAATGAAGTTTCTAGAGTGTTCCTCCATCTCCAACTCCTAGAGACAACAAAGGTGATATATCTTGTGCCTTTAGAGAATATAGTGATGCGTGTCAATCCATAACAGGTGAGAACATGAACTTTAACCAAGACAAAATCTACCACCATTAGACCAAAGATGCCAAAGATAGTCATCATAGGTGATGGTGCCATCAGCAATCTATGCAAAAATCTGATCTTACGGACAAGAGATTGACCAAGAAAGATCAATATGATCTAAATATACCATCAATGCCTATGTTCTCTTCAATTGTTTTACTAACCACACCCTTCTCAAGGAGATGAGCAAGGGCATTCAAAAAGGACCTGAAAAGAGGAAGCCCATCCATGGATATTGAAGAAAACCTCATTTTTACTATTTTATAGGAGGAAAAGTCCCTGGGTTGTATACCCACAGGACACATTCCCTAGGGGCCAGGGACCAAGGGGATGTGTTGGGGAGGTGTCCTCTACATAATATAGAGTGTTTCGTAGCTTAAATCTGCAAACTTGATATAGAAAGACAAGAATATAAATGTGTGGGTGAGCACAAATGAATTATGAAAGCTGTTTGGGCAATATACAGAGTTGTAAGATTAGCTAAACAGTTAAAATCAGGAAACTTAATTCCCCCATCTTGCAAAACTTAAAAACATTTTAGTGAGACAAGAATGCAAATATATGGGTGCCTTCATAGCACTGTTGACAGTTGAAACACACAACTCTACCATCTCTAAAGTTCTGCACTCCATTTATGCACATATAGAAAATGCATGGCATTGCCATATAATATTTTGGGATGTTCTGAAACACCTACAGAATTAAAAAAATGAGCCATCTGAAACAAGAAGTTGAACGCCATACTTTGAAAAGCATCCTCAGCAGCCCAGTGGCCCAATCACATTGAACCAGTCAGTATACCCTCCAAACAATACATCATTTTATTTTGATTTTGCCTATGATTGCTGATTAGTAATAAGAATATCAATGAATAACTCAAATTTGTGCTTTTTAAAATGTTTTGTTTTCTCTTGTTATTTTAAATTTTTATACTTTTAATGTTTTTATACAGCTGTCCCCTTTTCATGTCCCCGTGTTTCCCCATCCCCACCTAAAGAATACCCTAACATAGGTTTGTGAGTAACAGCATCCTTGCTGCTTAGTAGGACACAAAAGAGATATACCAACTCTAAGAAACAAAATATGAAATTATATCAAGTATCAAAAAGCCCCACAACTATGTCATAGATCTTAACAATAGCAAGTACAAAAGCCTTAAACTACCAATATCACATAAAATTTAAAACAAGTCTCTCAATGCAATGTCGAAGATTTAAGAATTCTACAAAGCAACAAAAGAGTTTTAAAAAAAAATTCAAGCCTCCTCAACAATATCTCAAAGGTTAAGAATGCAGTTAAATATCTTGCCATCTCTTGAGCTTGCTTTTCCATTGCTCTAAAATTACACCACTCCAATATTCAAAGAACTTCATATCCAACACTGTAGCATGAGTTTGGCAATATTGCGCCCCAAACATGATAGTTTTGAAGTTATATGAGCCTGCACTATTGCTAAATTTACAAATTTGGTGAATAATGTGCACTAACTAAGATAAGAAAGATCAAATGGCATTAGCTCAACTGGTTAGATTCCTCATCATTCAAGGTAGAGACCCAGGTTCGAATCTTGCCAAGTGACACATGGATAATATCCAAGCTTTGTTGTAATACCATTACGTGGTGATGATGTAATATGGGAGGGGCCCATTTGAATCCCATATAACCAATTGAAAAAAAAAACAAGAGAAGAAAAAATGAGAAAACAATCTCATTATAGAAGTCTGGTGGGAAAGCAAGTAAATCAATGAAATTGTTAAGGAACTCCCATAGAAACCCTTCAAAATTGCCAGATTTGCTGAAGCATACTTGCAAATAGCTCTCCTACTGTGCATATGGAGAAATAAAAGATACAAAGTCAAAACAGAGTAGACATGAAAAATGGGCTGATCAAGATGTTACAAAGAGATTTGGCATGAGAGACATGAGTTTAAAAGTCAACATCAAAAGGGACAGCTTCCCTTAAAAAGGAGAGCAACAGAGCATCGAGGCCTCACATCTTGATGTAAGAAATACACCAAAGAACGTAGTGATACTCCTTACAAGTGTAGGAGATGGAAGATGGATCCACAGCTATGCAAAAATGGAGTAATTTGTGCAAATTTTACTCTCCCCATTGGGACAACTAACAAGCAACATTAGGGTGAATCCAAGTGCCGGATTGTATGAGGAATGGAATTGAGACGAGCCTCAAAATATACGTGTGACAAGAAATCATATTTGGCACATCAACTGAGAATGCCAAGCAGCCAAACAACATAAGCATCTGCCTACAAAACATGAAATTGAATCATGGTACAAGGAGCAATGGAGGACCTTGAAGGGGGGAGACATGAGGGTTAGGAATAAACAGAGAAAGTTAAAACAGCATTATACACAAGGAGAGGTTGAAAATAAATATAGTAGTCCAGAACATAGTTGAGAAAATTGGAATTGGCTCGGCATCAGCAAGGCAAAAGAGTCGGAAAAAATCGGATATCGACAAAAAATCGGCAAAAAACAAAACCGAAGAAAATGCAATTTTTCATTGAAAAAATGTTTTTATCATGCATATCACAATGAATTAACATTATGCAAATCAAATATTAATACTATAAGTGATACAAGTTTAAACTACACATGAAAGTGGCAAGTGATACAAATAATGAGAAAAAGAAGAATGGGCCCAAGATATTGTGGAGCAACAACAGATGGAACTCAATCATACAAGCAGAACCTGGTTCAAATCCTTACATATTGATTGACACTTCTGCAATAAGGCCTCGCATGATAACACAGTTTGTTGTAATATCATATAATATGGTTTATTGAATTACTATAATGATGCAGTCATGCCGTAATAGGAGTGGAGCCTTTTTCAACTCCATAGAACCATATGAAAATAAATAATGCAAATACTACTAGGAATCCTTGATAAGAATAGATCACACAAGACCTCAAACTGATTCAAAACCAAAAAGTTTCACGTGCTTACATAGTGAACACGTTCTCCAACACAAAAAGCATTAATAACTTGCAGATGTTAAATTGTCATGCTGTTTAAAACTTGTGTGAAAAGGAGGATTAGCTGAAATACTTTATGGACAAAATGCTCATAAACCAGAATTTACAGTAAAATTTTGTGAAAGTATGATAAACAAATTTTGCTTTCTACAAGACTTTCTTTAGACCACTATGTAATCTATCAGTGTTGGTTATTGGTTTTGAGACACTTAATTGCTTGACAATTTCTCCTTTTAGGACAATCTGTTATTTTCTCACAAAAGATAAAAGAGACACAACTAATAGCAATTGCCAATGACAGTTTTATCTTTTTCCTGGACATTCAACTAGCATTTGGAATGTTTTCAATTTCAGCATATGATAAGTAAAGTTTGAAAAATAGGTTTGGTTGTAAGTCGTAACATGAACACTTGAAACACTTTCAATGTAGCTTGAATTTACAGTTAATACCAAACAGCCACAACTCTCAGACTCATTCAAAGTGAATATCTTGGGCCCATTCTTCTTTTTCTCCAGTTTGGAACAAGCAAAATGAGGCAAAATGAAAAAAACAAGCATTTTATGCCGTTTCCCTAACTTGTGCTGCTGCGGCCAATTTTTTGGATCAGGAATAGCAAATTTTTGAAAACATCGCCAATTTTTTCAAAAATTTAATTCCCAATCCCAATTGACTCAGCAAAGCTGAATTGGAATCGGAATCGGGAAAAATCAGCATTTTTTGCCGATTTTTTCTACTATGGTCCTGAATGTGACAGATTAGAGACTTGTTAGCAAGGACATAATCTGCATGCAAAACATCAATGTGAATCATGGTACAAGAAGCCATGGAAGACCTTGAAGGGGGGAGATGTGAAAATTAAGAAGAAATCAATAAAGTTAAAGCAGCATTATTGACCAGGAGGGGTTGACAAGAGATATTAAGAGTCTTGAATGTTACAGATTAAAGACTGGTTAGCAAGTACGTAATTGACCACATTCAGACCCGCACAATGTGGAAAGCATGTGAACCCACTGGAGACTAGAAACTCTAGATACTCATTAAGAACAAGGATACTCTGTAATTGACTAAGTTGTCACTAGATTCTTCCCATCAACTAAGGCTTTCTACAATCAAAAATCCCCTACATCTAGCTCAATAAGACAAAGGTTATCTTAAATCGAATCATGCATAAAAATCTGGTAGGTTCCAATGGAACCATTAAAATCACCTGGAAAATATGGCATCACCCAAAAGAGAATAAGGAGAAATCTCAGGACAATGTTAAAGAAATTATTCAGAGTTCATGTGGACAACAGACAACAAAAACATTGGGAAGAAGTCAAGTAAGAAAATGCAATTAAAGTGTCCCAAAGGAAGGCCAGGCCCATTTGAACTCAAAACCAAAGGTAGCTTAAGTCCTAATAAGCAATCAATGGAACACTAAACCAAAGGTGGTCACAATTGAGTCAGGCTCTGCCATCAAAACCACAAAGACCATCCCATCTATAACTCTCATGATTAAAGGTCGAAACTGAACAATAAATAAATAAACAGAAAAAGCTGTTTAGGGCTTTCATGGTTATCAGTGAAAATAAGAAGATACCATTAGGAGAAAACATAAGAAGCTCATACTGCACGGTTACAATTCCAGCATGCAAAGAAAGATTATCACATCCTACTAGGACCCATGACTGCCATAATTTAGTTCACCAAGGAGATGCCCACATCATTCAAGAGTGCAGGGATGAATTACAAATCACTGGCTAGCTATTGTGGGTAACTGATCATTTGTTCTTTTCTCTAGAAACCTTGCAACTGGACATTGTATTTAAGATCTGCAATTATGTTATCTTTCTGCTGTGACTGAATTTTATGCTACAGCAGTTGGCCTTGCAGACTAGGTGTTTTGATTGAGTATGTGAGGAGTTTCGTTCTATGAAGCATAGGGACAGCGTTCTCCATAATTGAACCTGCCCTGGAATGCCTAGAACACAAATACTCATAAAATCTTTCCATGCAATCCTTGTTTGCTCCAGATGCAAATTTCACATGAAGATACAATTTTTGAATGAAATTTGAGATGGATAAAAATCATCATTCCAGACAATAACAGGATCCTCATGTGAAGTCTCCCGGAAATTCACATCTGAGTGATTCCTACACAAGCAGCAAACTTATGCTTTTGAAGCCAAGTCTTCAACGAGGGAAAAAATGGTCAAAGAAAACACTGCATCGTAGATTTGTTTGTGGTAACAAATCAGGGCCCTTAGGAACACCCACCAAATGCCAGGACTTGGATTTAAAACACTAGCTCTGAAGACTAATCCTGATTACTGATGCTGATTGTGAAATATGTCCAGTTGCATGAGCAACTCACTCTAGTAAATTACAGATGAGGCAGATTTCTTTCTAGGGTAAAAGGGGCCCTTAATAATGCCCAAGAAACTTGGACTATTTTAAATTAGATCTTTATAAAAATGAACAAAAATGTGTAGAGATAGAATCCTAAGTTCTTCCACCAAAACTTAGGTGGAAAACATAGCATATACTAAAGTTCAATACTGGTGAGGGAATAAAGTTGACGGAGAAGAATACAAATAAGTCCTATACAAGTAATTGACCTACCATTGATGCCCAACATTTTGCCGTAGTAGCTGGTTTTGTACAACTTGAGACTGCTATATTTTACAATGTAGAGGAGGCCCCATAATTGACCCTTCATAAATCAAAGAAGCAAAAACACTTGAGGTTTATAGGAGTCATAAATTTTCTCAGTTGGTTCTTCAACTTTTTTTTATCCTATAATAAAAATGCAGAAACTGCTATATTAAGCCACTATAAGATGTTAAATTGCCAGCCATGTTCTAGAATCTAAACCCTTAAATAGAATTCTCAGATTAACAGCATATGCTAATTTTCCAACAAAACTTATGTCTGACCACCCATCAATTGATACTTGTACAATTGTCTCACAAACATTTTACTGGGTACTTGTCAACTTGATGAGTTCTTTTGATTTTGAACTGATAGACTCTGGTTTTTTACTCATAGACCTATCTTTGGCTGTTAGTGTCTAGGTGTAATTTACTAAAAAATGCATCATATAGGATGCAATGCTCGTCAGCATATTGATGCACGCTTAATATGATGTATACCATATAAGATACCATGCATGTTACACTAATATTATCAGATTGCAATCTACTAAAGGAATTTTTGACAATTTCTGAATAGAATATTACATCTTAGGAAATAGCAAATGCCAATAATATACATACAAAATTATTTCTAAATTTGAAAACAGCATAAATTTAATATCAATAACAACGAGAACCAAAAAGCCATTAACAGCAAGGACAGAACAAAACTGACCTAGATTGAGAACTTCTGTACACTGAGAACCTGAGATTTCTTCAGCATTCAGAGTGCAAAAAGCAAGTGAATGTGCGGCCCTGGCAAGAACATAAGCAATGATATTTAATTAGCAGTATGTGATTTTTGACTCTATAGCTCAATAATGCAATACTTTGACATCATCCTCTCCCTCCTCTCATTTTGTAATACAAGTACGAGGGAAAAAAGCAAGTTACAAGCTTAATAGTGAACTTCAGCATATAGCTATTTTCATCAATTTAACATGGAAAGCCAAGTGAATATTTACAAACTAATTGACTAATATTGAACTTCTTCAAACATCTGTAACACAGACATACACACCAAACTCTCATATTTTTCCAGAAACATGTCAAATCTCCTAACCAATAATTTTGAAGCTAGTAAAGATTCCTTATATGCTACACTATCAAAACAAATATTAATCTTTGAAACTTCATATTTCTTCCACAACTTTCTAAACCTTTGTGGCCCAGTGGTAGAAGATCCAAAGTATCAAGGTTAAATGAACATGAAGCAAGCACAGAAGCTAAAACTCAAAACAGTTGGGTTGAACGCTTGTGACATGAGTACCAATAACTAAATGCCTGGTCACAAATACAGCAAGCATAATTTTGAAACTCTAATTATCATTTTTATTTAAATAACCCTCACTTTTTTTCACTTATTTCTTGCTGTGTAAGCTGAATACTGGGCTTCCAAGACAATTTTCAGGAGGATGTGACTAGCAAACAATTTCCATTGATCTTGAGGCAGATTTTAATGAGATTTAAATCTAGTTTGTGACCTTCCAAAACATTGATTTATAAATATTCTTTGTATTTGAGGTTATTTTTCCAATTTTCTGGACTGTTGAGAATACCAAGGAAGCTTTTGTTGCTGTCATTAAGTATTTGGAAGCGTTTTGAAGGAGTTCTAAGGTGTGTTAGCCTTGTGTATTTAGCAAAGAGTAATTCGTATTTTTATTTTTCCAAATTCCCATATCTTGCTTCCAAATTTTCATGTACAATTTGGTTGGAGATAAAACTTGCATATCACAACAAAACTAATGTCTTAACTACTAGATGATTACGACAAATTCATGTCAAGATGGCGGCCAATTGGATTCAAAGTAATCTGTGTAATAAGAGATACTATGTAGAACTAAACTGTTTAAATGAGCCAACGCTGCACTCTCTAGGAACAAGGTTGCGGTATGGAAAACACTACACCTGAAATCATGATGACTGTTATGGGAAATGGAAAAAATTGAAAGAGAAATAACAACAAAAAAGGATAGTAACAGAGAACAGAAAAGGCCCAGAAAATAGAGTTAACAAGAGTTCCATAGGAGTTTAGGATGGAGGACAATGGATGCTATGTAGAATAACTTAATAACAACTCGACATAAAACTTTAGACAAGAAATCTGCTTTCTCAGGACCATAAGTGATTTCTTCATTTTTTTTCATTTGCATCCCCATTGTTGAGCCATAACAACAAATATATGAATTGGGTTCACAGTTTTCACTCAGTCTGCACACTTTCACTCTTGTACATGGAGAATTGGGACTCAAATCATCTCTGGATTTGTAAATTGTTTAACCTGGCCATAGTTACCATCAAATTTTTCAATCAGAAGGAAGATTTAATATTCATCCCATTTACTTTCAACCCTCCCCTCTTCTTGAGGTTAAAACCAAATCTCACATTCCAATGGATCAAAGGTAAAAATATAGACAACACACATAAAGCTAAGGGAACTGATAACCAACAGATTTAGAAGCAGATCAGAAACCACATGAAAAATAATATTTTTTTTATTTAATACGTATCCTGCTATAAGAAGTCCAACCGAATCTATACTGGAAATGGCAACCTAAAAAACATTAACAGTATTGAGATCAAGCAGAACAATGTGGAAGCCAAAGGGTTAATAGCCATAAACAATCTAGTTGGTTTAATAATATGAATTAACCAAGGATCGCATTTTATATCTATTGAACCTTGCCAAGGATTGTTTTAATTACAAGCTTTTTAGCATATCTCAGCCATATTCAGGCCAAAATGAACTCTTGTGATAAAGAAATCCTTAAGATTATCCCTTTTTTATGAGCGGACACAAAATCAAACCTGAAAATTTCCACTCCAAATGAATGCAATAGTCTGTATCCTATCACTGATAAACAGACAATAAGGCCAAGAACCTTAACAATGACCATTCAAGATTTGCTTGTCCCTATGATACATCCACATACCCTTTGGAATAAACCTTCATGCTATCGGAAGCGTATCGGCGAACAAATATAGTGAAGTTGCCACACAAAGTTCAAGGCTAAATGTCCATCCAATCTTAGTAGCAGGAATTTCCAATTTTTTGCAAATGTCGAAGGTACAAGTCCCTGAGTGACCCCATTCAAGTCTAAAAGGACCAGCTTGGCTAGACTCAAGAAGGACTGAGCTAACGTCAAATCATTTAAAAGGATAAAAAGCTCATAAATCAGCCAAAAGCTCTTTTTTCGTTTGTACCTTTTTTTTCCTCCCTATTGAAATTTTTTGACATCTGTTTGACAAGCCTGATCGAATCCCGACTATCGCTCCATTATTAAAATGTTAGCAATTTAAATATCCACTTCTACTGGCAAACAGTTTATAACTATTATCACAGATCAAGTCGTTTAAACAACCTATCACTGTGAGGTCCCAGGTCCCAGATATATGCACATTCCATGACAGACTAGATAATCTTAGACAAAACTAGAACACTGCAACTACGGCCAAGTTAGCCTTCAAAAATAATTTAAAAACAAAAATAAAAAACTCTTTAAAACATATTATACCGGAAAAGAGTATGCCGTGATAAAGTTCTTAACAAAGTAAAGTCTTAGAGAATAACTCCCTAATTTTCATGCCCAGTCCATAATCATTCACATCATACAACCTTCAAAATGCTTTTACTATGCAAAACATTTTTTTTTTAAGGCCTGTCACGTAAGAACTTTCATCAAAGACAAATCTAAAATAAATAAACCCCTATTTCTCACGTTTGCTCCTTAACCTTTTAAAAATTTCTAATTCATAATACATATCATGCTAGTCACACAGAAAATGCCGTCAAAATTTCCTTAAAAAAGCAAAATCTATACAATATATTTCCCTTCTTCTCATGACTGTTTCGTATAATATATATATATATATATATATATATATATATATATATATATATATATTACTTTTAAATTATTAAAAGCGAACTTGAGCACACAATGAAATGTTTAAGAAACTCCAACTCATGACTTTTTATAACGAGCGCCCACTCATTACTGCACCAAGCCCTCTGGTCTGGAATTTGCTTCCCAAAAAAATCTTAAAAATAAGAGAATCGCTCTTGATTTAGAAAAAAAAATGTTGTACACATCATCTGCATTTCGAATAAGAAATATTCAAGACACCATTCCTGGAAAAATTAAATAAATAAACAAATGAAGATCGTACCTCTTATGCAGAGCATTTCCTCCGTAATCTTTGGTAAAGATGCGCTTGGCAGGTCCTCTGAGAACTCTGCTAGAGATAAATCGATACATTTTTTCCCCTTTTTCTCTGAGCAAAGGAAGCAGAAGATATTCGAACTCCTATAGTGAAGCAGAACAGAATGAAACGACAAGAAAGCAAAATTTATAATATGATCGCACAACACAGACAGTAATTTAGAAAATATCGCTTGAATCCCTGGTGATCTCCTCAACTTATGCCCGAGAGCTTGGGGAATTATCTTTGAGTTCTATATCTGTCTCCAGTAATATCTGCAATTATTTGATGATGCTGACGTGGAGCCCGGTAATATATGCTATTATTTGATGATGTTGACGTGGAGCACCTGGGATAGTGTTCCACTCACTGATAGCGACGGAAGAGTTTAATTTAAATTTTTTTCAACGGTTCCCATCTCACGTGGGTTACCTTGTATCGAGACTGTGGAAGTCCTAGAAGCCTTCATAGATAGTTTGAACCTTACCAGCTGTGCTGGTAGTTACTAAAAATCGTGATTATAACCATTGCTTCTATACACCCAAAAAATAAAAATAAAAATTAAAATAAAATAAAATAAAAAATATATAATAATAGTAATAATAATAACATGAAAAGCCCATAACATAATCCCCTAGAGGAGGATTTAAAAAAAAAAATAATAATAATAATAATAATAATAATAATAAAATAATAATAATAAATAATAATAATGATGATGATGATGATGATGATGAGATGAAAAGCCCATAACATAATCCCCCGATTCCTCAATAGTAACAAACCTCTAGAAGAGGTTTAAAAATAATAATAAATAAATAAAATAAAAAAATAAATAATAAATAATAATAATAATAAGGACAGATGGAGCAGCAAGGAGGAGGAGCGAGAGGTCTAGGGGCATCAAACCCTAGGTGTGGGACTTCAGAGGGCGGATCGACGAGACGCGGCGAGTGGGGGGCTCGGCGAGATAGCGAGCCCCCGGGCGGAGGATGTGGACAAGGAAGTTCTATTGGAACCGGTCCAAGGGCGTTGGGCGGATGCGGTTGAAGATTTCTCTGAGGGGGACCAGGACTCTATGCGTCAGGATCAAAGGAAGACCCAAGAAGGAGACAAAGAGAAACCTAGCAACTGGAGACCTTCATATCTTAATGCTCTTCGCGGTAAGCAAAAATTATCCGACTCTTGTTTTAATCTAAAATCTGTCAATGGTAGGTTGCACGTCCCGGATTCCTTAGCTCAACATGTGGCTATGGAGGGCAGAACATCTCTGGTGGCTAAATTTATGGGGGTGAGGCCGGACATGGAAGTCATAAGGAGATGGGCCATCCAAAAATGGCGGCCAAGGGCCGGTATGATGATTAAGGCTTTACCCAAGAGTTTTCTTTTGGTGACATTTCAATGTGAACAGGACATGGAAAGGACTCTCCAAGGAGGTCCTTGGTTTTTTGGGAAAAGGGGCTTGTATCTAAAGCGTTGGTCCCCCGATTTCAACCCCTAGACTCGAGTCTCTGGATTTGGCTCCTATTTGGGTTAAGATGCCGGGATTACCTCTCGCTTTTCGGAACGAACAAATCTTGGTCGGGATAGCTACAGAGATTGGAGAACTAATAGCTATTGATCCCGCAACATTGAGCAAAACAAGACTCCGTCCGCTCGCATGTGTGTGTTGGCAGACCTGAGTAAAGAGCTCCCTAAATCCATTATTTTGTCGTCTATGTTTGGCCTTCATACTCAGGTCTTTGAATATGAAAATATGTCTTTTAAGTGTAGTGTTTGTGGGAAGGTAGGGCACCAGGGTATCCACTGCATTTCCAAGAACCAGCCCCCACTCCAAAATACTGATCCTCAAACCCAGAATAATATCCCTCCCCGACAGATCTCCATTCCTACCCAACCTGGGCCTCAAGGACGTGGAGCTCGAAATCCGAATATCAGAGACCCTGTTCGCCCTATTGTAAGCAAGAGGCAACGTTTTAACCCTCCTCCCAAAAATTCCTATGCCCCGAAACCCTCTCACAGAGGATCTGGTCCCTTTGATGGGAACCCTCAAGCTCAACCTACTCCTAAGATGATACAGCAAGCCTCAGAGCCAAATCACAAAGGAAAGAACCCCATAGATCAACGCCCTGGGGCAAGTAAGTTTGATTGGGTGATACGGGAGGCCTATGGAGGCTCGGTGGAAGTGGTCCCATGTACCTGCAGAGGAATTTATGGGAAGAAATTCCAAGGAGATCAACATCCCGATGGAGAACAGTTTTGATGCATTAAATCATTTGAAGGGAGATCGGATGGACGACCAAGAAGTGGAATCCGAGGTAGAGGAGACTCAAGAGAAGGATTTAGAGGAGAAAAATCGGAGGAAGGAGCAGGAAACTAATAATACGAGGCAAGGATACTCGGGAGGAAGAGGTGAACCACCAAGATCGGTGTAACCCCAAAGCAGGGAAAAAAGAATCTACTAATCAAGAAGCTAAGAGCACGGAATCATCTCCACCTGTCAAAAAGACCGGTTAACCCGGAAAGCCGATTGTTACCCCAAAGACCAAGACCGACCTACCCAAGATGGTTACTAGAAGCCAAGTGAATCCCAAGGAACTTCAACCTAGAGCGGATGTATGGGGATATGGTTCGGTAGGAAGAGGGAATCCTAGCAATGTCGCCTTAAGGCGAGAAAGAAGCAGAGCGAGGAGTGGCTGATGGCACTCAAGTAGTATTGCTCTTTGGGGCGAAGGCTCGAGGATCCAAAGCCCATAAATGAAGATTCTTTCATGGAATATTCGTGGGAGTAATCCTGCAAAAATAAGAGCTTTGTATGCTCTTAGACAAGAACACAAACCGGATATGATTTTACTACAAGAAACTAAAATGGAGGAGAGTAGAGTTATTCCTTTTAAGAATAGGACTTGGCGAGAAGTTGAAGTAGTAGGCCAAGAGGCCACCGGAACAACAGGAGGGTTACTTGGTTATGTGGAACAAAAATGTGATTGATAGTAGAGTGATTCCGATGTCTAGTTGGTTTATTTGTCTCTTATGTGTGGATAAAACCACGCAGGAAGAGTGGATCTTAACGAATGTATATGCTCCGATTAGACAGGGATCGAGAAGGGTTCTTTGGAGTCGACTAGCTGAATTGAGGGAGACGGTCCCCAACTACCCTTGGATTGTGGCGGGGGATTTCAATTGCTACCTTAATCCTGTAGATAAATTGGGGGGCTCTCAAAGAATAACTGCTGATATCTACGAGTTTAGAGATTTTGTTGAGCAACATGAGCTAATGGATGTGGACCTGCGTAGATTCTCCTATACATGGTCTAACAAAAGATTGAAGGAAAACCAAATTCAGATAAGATTAGATAGGTTTCTTCTTTCTCAAGAATGCCTGGAGAGGTTTGGGGACTCTTCATTAACGGCACTCCCAAGAATCGGGTCTGATCACAACCCAATTCTGTGGGAAACAGGGGAGGACTCTAAGAAAAGATACATCAAACCCTTTCGATTCGAACTTATGTGGTTCCAACATCAGGATCTCAAGGATCTGGTTGCCCAATGGTGGGACAAAAAGTATAATGGTTCGAAACTGGCCCAAGTGGCATGTAAACTAAGGAATGTGAAGGCTAACATTAGAGAGTGGAACAAAACTTCCTTTGGCAATATTTTTGTTAAAAAGGCGAAACTAAAAGACAAGATCAATGAACTACGGGAGAAGTTGAAGTCGGAGCGACTTACGAGAGGATCCGAGAACCCGGGAGAGGGAGTCGTTAGCCGAATACCACACGATGCTAGGATTTGAAGAAACCTTTTGGAGGCAGAAATCCAGATTGCGTTGGTTAAAGGAGGGTGACAGAAATACAAAGTTCTTCCATGTCTCTACTCTTCGCCACAGGAGTACTAACAAAATTAAGGAGATCAAGATGGCCGATGGGTCTAACACCAAAGATATGGAAGACATAAGGAGGGAAGCGGTTGAGTACTTTAATTCGTTGCTAGAAGATGTAAATTCGACTATTGAAGAAGAGGACTCTCTGTTGGCGGCCATTCCACCCCTCATAAATCGATAATCTTAATGGATTCTTACATAGTCCTTTCACAAAGGAGGAAATCAAGAAGGTCGTTTTTGACATGGATGGTAACAGATCCCCAGGACCGGATGGCTTCCCTGCAGCCTTTCTTCCGAAGTTTTGGGATATCCTAGGCAATGACGTAGTGGAAGCTATAATTGAGGCTCAAAAGGACATGGAAATCCCGGAAGGAGTTAATGCTACTTTTTTAGTCCTCATCCCTAAACTAGTGGGAGCAATGGAATTTTCCAGTTTTCGCCCTATCAGTTTATGTAACACTCTGATGAAGATTCTCACAAAAACAATCGCCAATAGGTTGAAGGTTATCCTTCCTTTCTTCATTGATACGAACCAAGGTGGCTTTGTGAAAGGGCGACAAATATTGGATGGTATCATCACAATTCATGAGGTTATTCATTCAATGGTGACTAGTAAGGAAGCGGGTATGTTACTAAAGCTTGATATGAATAAAGCCTACGATCGAGTCTCATGGCGATTCCTCACCAAGATTTTGGGTAAGTTTGGTTTCTGTCCCCAGTGGATTAAGTTGATTTTTAGTTGTATCTCTACTACAAGATTTTTTGTCATGGTGAATGGGTCAACCTCCAGTTACTTTAAGAGTGAAATGGGGTTGCGACAAGGAGATCCTTTGTCTCCATACTTGTTTATTATTTTAGTGGAAGCATTGGGTAAGAACATTTCAGCAGCGATGGCAGATGGTCAATTGGAAGGTTTTAAACCAGCCTCAACAACGAGAGCAGTGTCTCACCAACGGTTTGTGGATGATACAATCATTGTGTCCAAAGCCTCGGTGCCTCAAGCTAGGAAGTTGAAGAGAATTCTAACCAAGTATGAGACGAAGCGAGACAAGTACATAAACTATAAGAAGAGTAGCATCTATTTCTTTAACACGCCTCGTGGGAGGGAGGAAAGAATAGCTAACCTCTTCGGTTGTGGAAAGGAGCTTCTACCAAGCAACTTATCTAGGCATGCCTATGTTCGAAGGAAGAATGAAGGCTACTTTGTGGAACTCGATCATTGACAGGATCTCCAAAAAGTTAGCAGGGTGGAAGGGCAGACCTTCTCGACTCCAGCCAGGAAAAGCCTTATTAGTTCAAACTACTTTATAGAGCATTCCAATTTACTGCATGTCTCTATTTAGAATGCATGCAAAGGTCCGAGCTACATTGGAGCTAATTCAACGCAACTTCTTATGGTCGAGTTCGGAGGAGAGAAAGAGAATTTCGTTGGTAGCATGGAATCAGGTGTGTGCAAGCAAGGATCAGGGGGGCCTGGGGTTAAAGAGAATGAAAGAAATGAATCAAGCTCTGATTGGCAAAAAGGTATGGAGATTTATCAATAATGATCAATTGGGATGGGTAAAACTTCTTAAGGCAAAATATATCAGAAATAATCAGGACTTCCGGAAAGCTGATAATCTTCCTAGAGGATCCTATTTTTGGAATTGTTTGCTCGAATGTCGGGAGGTAGTCGGGAAAGGCATCGGATGGAGAATTGGTAATGGAAGACAAGTGGACTTTTGGAAAGACCCGTGGTTGGAAGAGGCCCCTCTGAAAGATAACTTAGACCTTCAAGTCCTCCAACATAAACTTTCGAAGGAAATGGGAGGAAAAGTAGGGGATTTTATTGTTGTAGCACAGAAAACTTCTTCTTGGAAGAAAATCACAGTTCATAATCCGTCAGAGCAAGAGAAGGTGGCCCTAACCAAACTCAATGATGCTTTAAGGGTGTTCCCGATCATTCCCGGGGGAGGAAGATACAAGGCGATTTGAGGCAAAACTACAAGTGGGATCTATTCAAGTAAAAGCGCCTATAAGTTAATCCACTCGGGATTCAATGGCTGGACTCCGACTTCTGTTATTTGGTTAAATAATCTAACCCCAAAAATAGCTTTCTTCTTTTGGTTGGCAGTTCAGAATAAGATCCTGACAACAGATAATCTGCAAAGGAGAGGTTTCCAATTCATCAATCGATGTATCTTGTGTGAAAAAGCAATAGAATCTGTAAGTCATATATTTCTAACTTCTGATTTTTTTTGTACAGTCTTCCAAATGATCCTGTCCAAATTTCATATAGATTGGGTCTGTCCAAATAGCATGTCTGACTTCGCATACGATGGGCTTCCCCCTTCCGGCAAAGCTTTTGACTTGGTCGTGGAAGCTCAACTTACCCCATTTTTTATGGGGGATATGGAATGAGAGAAATAAGAGAGTATTTAAAGGACGTAAGAAAGATCCCGGGTTATGTGGTAATAAAATAATCAGAGCTTTGAAAGAAAATTGGAAAACTTTCTTCTTCAAAAATGAGACCATGTCTCTAAGGGAAAAGAGGATTTTGCGGAACTGGGGAGAGGAACTTCCAGACCTAGACATTACAACCAACCCACGGGATGGTGTCAAGTGGATACCCCCCACACAAAAGTGGGTTAAGTTTAATTTTGACGGGGCAGCTAAAGGAAATCCAGGGGCTGCAGGAGCAGGAGGAGTTTTGAGAAATGAGGAAGGAAAAGTGGTCCTTGCCTTTGCAGAGCCTTTGGGAACTCAAACAAATCATTTTGCGAAGCCCGAGCTCGCATGCGAGCAATGAAAATTTCCGGACTTGAGGGTTATAAGGAAGTTATCTTTGAAGGGGATTCGCTTAATATAATCAAGGCAATTAAGGAGGATAAAGACCCCACTTGGACCATATTGGAGCTTATCCTAGAAGCAAAGATTCATAAATCTCATTTGGTTAATGCCCGAATCCAACACACCTTCGGAGAAGGGAACCAGAGCGGCGGATCTAATGGCAAATATTGCGGTTTCTGTTGGGGAGATGCAAATTTGGAAGGATAACTTCCCTCAAGAACTATTGGTGTTGGTTGCTAGAGAAGAGCTAAGATCAAACTCGTTAGAGCATCGGGAGATCGGAGGGGTCGATGATGAGTAATCCGACGGATGGAATTAGGCGAGAAAAGGCATCCCATTTGTTGGGGCCTGGGAGGTGACAAGTGTACGAGTACAACAACCTAGTGTTAGTAAGTGTTAGGTGTTGTTTGGTTTTTGTTTTATCCCGAATAGTCAAGCGACAAGTATAAGACTCGTGGACTCTAAGTATGGCTTAATGTGAGTCTTAGAAAGATCCATTTTGTATTTTGATTATACGGGCTTGATGCTAGAACCAACCCATTTTGACTTTGTAAAAGGTTTGTGGACCTTATAACCACCTCTACCTTATACCAAAAAAAATAATAATAATAATAATAAAAAAAAACCCATAACCTAATCCCCCTAACAAACCTCTAGAGGAGGATTTAAAAAAAATAAAAAATAAAAAAATAATAATAAAAAATAATAATAATAATAATATGATGAAAAGCCCATCTAAAGGAGGTTTTTAAAAAAATAAAAAAATAAAAAATAAAAAATAAAATAAAAATAATAATAATAATAATAATGATGATGATGATGATGAGATGAAAAGCCCATAACATAATCTCCCGATTCCTCGTCTAGTAACAAATCTCTAGAGGAGGATTTAAAAAAAAATTAAAAAAAATAAAAAATAAAAAATAATAATAATAATAATAATGAGATGAAAAGCCCATAACATAATCCCCCGATTCCTCGTCTAGTAACAAACCTCTAGAGGAGGATTAAAAAAATAAAAAATAAATAAATAAATGAGATGAAAAGCCCATAACATAATCCCCCGATTCCTCGTCTAAGTATTTTGAGGTCTAGGGGCGGCAAACCCTAGGTGTGGGGCTTCGGATGGCAGAATAATAGGTGCGTAGGGTGGGGGCTCTGGTGAGATAGCAGGGCCCCAAGCGGAGGATGTGGACAAGGAAATTCCGTTGGAACCGGACCCAGGGCGTTGGGCGGATGCGGTCGAAGATATCTCTGATGGGGACCAGGACTCTGTGCGTCAGGATCAAGGGAAGACCCAGGAAGGAGACAAAGAGAAACCTGACAACTGGAGACCATCTTATCTTAATGCTCTTCGTGGTAAGCAAAAACTGTCTGACTCTTGTTTTAATCTAAAACCCATCAATGGTAGGTTGGACATCCCGGATACCCTAGCTCAGCATGTGGCTATGGAGGGCAGAACGTCTCTGGTGGCGAAATTTATGGGGGTTCGGCCGGACTTGGAAGTCATAAGGAGATGGGCCGTCCAGAAATGGCGGCCAAGGGCCGGTATGATGATTAAGGCTTTACCCAAGAGTTTCCTTTTGGTGACATTTCAATGTGACCAGGACATGGAAAGGATTCTTCAAGGAGGTCCTTGGTTTTTTGGGAAAAGGGGCTTGTATCTGAAGCGTTGGACCCCCGATTTCAACCCCCAGACCCAGGTGTTGGATTTGGCTCCTATTTGGGTTAAGATGTCGGGATTACCTCTGCTTTGTTGGAATGAGCAAATCTTGGCTGGGATAGCTACAGAGATTGGGGAACTGGTAGCTATCGATCCTGCAACCTTGAGCAGAACAAGACTTCTTTCTGCTCGCATGTGTGTGTTGGCGGACCTGAGTAAAGAACTCCCTAAATCTATTATACTGTCGTCTATGTATGGCCTTCATACTCAAGACTTTGAATATGAAAATATGTCTATTAAGTGTAGTGTTTGCGGGAAGGTAGGGCACCAGGGTATCCACTGCCTTTCCAAGAACCAACCCCCACCCCAAAATATTGTTCCACAAACCCAGAATAATATCCCTCCCCCGCAGGTCTCCATTCCTGCCCAACATGGGCCTCAAGGACGTGGGGCTCGAAATCCGAATATCAGAGACCCCGTTCGGCCTAATGTCAGAAAGAGGCAACGTTATAACCCTCCTCCCAGAAATACCTATGCCTCGAAATCCTCTCACAGGGGAGTTGGTCCCTCTGGTGGGAACCCTCAAGTACAACCTGCTCCAAAGGTGATGCAGCAGGCCCCAGAACCAAATCACAAAGGAAAAAACCACATAGATCAACGCCCTGGAGCAAGTAAGTTCGATTGGGTAATACGAGAGACCTATGGAGGCTCGACGGAAGTGGTCCCATGTACTGTAGAGGAATTTATGGGAAGAAATTCCAAGGAGATCAACATCCCAGTGGAGAACAGTTTTGATGCATTAAATCATCTGAAGGGAGATCAGATGGATAGCCAAGAAGTGGAATCTGAGGTAGAGGAGACCCAAGAGAAGGATTTAGAGGAGCAAAATCAGAGGAAGGAGCAGGAAACTGATAAGACAGGCAAGGATACTCAGGAGGTAGAGGTGAACCACCAAGATCAGTGTACCCCCAAAGCAGGGAAAAAAGAACCTACTAATCAAGAAGCTAAGAGCACGAAATCATCTCCACTGTCAGAAAGACCAGTTAACCTGGAGATCCAGGTTGTTACCCCAAATGCCAAGACTGACCCATCCAAGATGGTTACCAGAAGCCAAGTGAAACCCAAGGAACCCCCGCCTAAAGCGGATGTATGGGGATATGGTTCGGTAGGAAGAGGGAAACCTAGCAATGTTGCCTTAAGGCAGAAAGAAGCAGAGCGAGGAGTGGTTGATGGCACTCAAGCAGTATTACACTTTGGGGCGAAGGCTCGGGGATCCAAAGCCCATAAATGAAGATTCTATCATGGAATATACGCGGGAGCAATCCTGCAAAAATGAGAGCTCTGTATGCTCTTAGACAAGAACACAAACCGGATATGATATTACTACAAGAAACTAAAATGGAGGAGAGTAGAGTGATCCCTTTTAAGAATAGGACTTGGCGAGAAGTTGAAGTAGTAGCCCAGGAGGCCACTGGAATAGCAGGAGGGTTGTTGGTTATGTGGAACAAGAATGTGATTGATAGTAGAGTGATTCTGATGTCTAGTTGGTTTATTTGTCTCCTATGTTTGGATAAAACCACGCAGGAAGAGTGGATCTTAACGAATGTATATGCTCCAGTTAGACAGGGACTGAGAAGGGTTCTCTGGGGTCAGCTAGCTGAACTGAGGGAGACGGTCCCCAACTACCCTTGGATTGTGGCGGGGGATTTCAATTGCTACCTTAATCCTGCAGATAAATTTGGGGGCTCTCAAAGAATAACTGTTGATATCTACGAGTTTAGAGATTTTGTTGATCAACATGAGTTGATGGATGTGGACCTGCGTAGATTCTCCTATACATGGTCTAACAAAAGACTGAAGGAAAACCAAATTCAGATCAGATTAGATAGGTTTCTTCTTTCTCAGGAATGCCTGGAGAGGTTTGGGGACTCTTCATTAACGACACTACCAAGAATCGGGTCTGACCACAACCCAATTCTGTGGGAAACTGGGGAGGACTCTAAGAAAAAATACATCAGACCCTTTCGATTCGAACTTATGTGGCTCCAACACCAGGATCTCAAGGATCTGGTTGCCCAATGGTGGGACAAAAAGTATAATGGTTCGAAACTGGCCCAAGTGGCGTGTAAACTGAGGAATGTGAAGGCTAACATTAGAGAGTGGAACAAAACTTCCTTTGGCAATATTTTCGCAAAAAAGGCAGAACTAAAAGACAAGATCAATGAACTGCAGGAGAAGCTGAAGTCAGATCAGCTTACAGAAGATCTGAGAAACCAGGAGAGGGAGTTGTTAGCCGAATACCACACGGTGCTGGGATTTGAAGAAACCTTCTAGAGGCAGAAATCCAGACTACGTTGGTTGAAGGAGGGTGACAGAAATACAAAGTTCTTCCATGTCTCTACTCTTCGCCACAGGAGTACTAACAAAATTAAGGAGATCAAGATGGTCGATGGGTCTAACACCAAAGATATGGAAGACATAAGGAGGGAAGCGGCCGAGTTCTTTAAATCGTTGCTAGAAGATGTAAATCCTACTATTGAAGAAGAGGACTCTCTGTTGGCGGCCATTCCACCCCTTGTCACTGAGAATCTTAATGGATTCTTACTCAGCCCTTTTACAGAGGAGGAAATCAGGAAGGCGGTTTTTGACATGGATGGTAACAGCTCCCCAAGACCGGATGGCTTCCCCGCTGCTTTCTTTCAAAAGTTTTGGGATATCCTAGGCGATGATGTAGTGGAAGCTATAATTGAGGCTCAAAAGGACATGGAAATCCCAGAAGGAGTTAATGCTACATTTTTAGTCCTCATCCCTAAACTAGTGGGAGCAATGGAATTTTCTAGTTTTTGCCCTATCAGTTTATGTAACACTCTGATGAAGATTCTCACGAAAACAATCGCCAATAGGCTGAAGGTTATCCTTCCATTCATCATTGATATGAACCAAGGAGGTTTTGTGAAAGGGCGGCAAATACTGGATGGTATCATCACAATTCATGAAGTTATTCATTCAATGGTGGCTAGTAAGGAAGCAGGTATGTTACTAAAGCTAGACATGAATAAAGCCTACGATCGGGTCTCATGGCGTTTCCTCACCAAGATTTTGGGTAAGTTTGGTTTCTGTCCCTAGTGGATTAAGTTGATTTTTAGTTGTATCTCTACCACAAGATTTTCTGTCATGGTGAATGGGTCACCCTCCGGTTACTTTAAGAGTGAAAGGGGGCTGCGACAAGGAGATCCTTTGTCTCCATACTTGTTTATTATTTTAGCGGAAGCATTGGGTAGGAACATTTCAGAAGTTGTGGCAGAAGGTCGATTGGGAGGTTTCAAACCAGCCTCAACAGCAGAGCCAGTGTCTCACCAATAGTTCATGGATGATATGATCATTGTGTCCAAAGCCTCGGTGCCTCAGGCTAGGAAGCTGAAGAGAATTCTAACCAAGTATGAGACGGAAGTAGGACAATACATAAACTATAAGAAGAGTAGCATCTATTTATTTAACACGCCTGGTGGGAGGGAGGAAAGAATAGCTAACCTCTTTGGATGTGGAAAGGAGCTTTTACCGATGACTTATCTAGGCATGCCTATGTTCGAAGGAAGAATGAAGGCTACATTGTGGAACTCAGTCATTGACAGGATCTCCAAAAAGTTAGCAGGGTGGAAGGGCAACCTTCTCAGCTCCGCAGGGAAAGCCTTACTAGTTCAAACTACTTTACAGAGCATTCCAATCTACTGCATGTCTCTATTTAGAATGCCTGCAAAGGTCCGAGCTACACTGGAGCAAATTCAGCGCAACTTCTTGTGGTCAGGTTCGGAGGAGAGAAAGAGAATTTCATTGGTAGCATGGAATCAGGTGTGTGCAAGCAAAGATCAAGGGGGCCTGGGGCTGAAGAGAATGAAAGAAATGAACCAAGCTCTGATTGGCAAACAGGTCTGGAGATTTGTCAATAATGATCAATTGGGATGGGTAAAACTTCTTAAGGCAAAATATATCAGAAATAATCAAGACTTCCTGAAAGCTGATAATCTCCCTAGAGGATCCTATTTCTGGAATTGTTTGCTCGAATGTCGTGAGGTAGTCAGGAAAGGCATCAGATGGAGAATTGGTAATGGAAGACAAGTGGACTTTTGGCAAGATCCATGGTTGGAAGAAGCCCCTCTGCAAGATAACTTAGACCTTCGGGTCCTCCAACACAAACTTTCAGAGGAAATGGGAGGAAAAGTAGGGGATTTTCTTGTTGTAGCACAAGAAACTTCCTCTTGGAAGAAAATCACAGTTCAAAATCCTTCAGAGCAAGAGAAGGTGGCCCTGACCAAACTCAATGATGCTTTAAGGGTGTTCCCGATCATTCCAGGGGGAGGAAGAGACAAGATGATTTGGGGCAAAACTACAAGTGGGATCTATTCAGTAAAAACTGCCTATAAACTAATCCACTCAGGATTTAATGGTTGGACTCCGACTTCTATTATTTGGTTAAAGAATTTAACCCCAAAAATAGCTTTCTTCTTTTGGCTGGCAGTTCAAAATAAGATTTTGACAACAGATAATCTGCAGAGGAGAGGTTTCCAATTCATCAATCGATGTATCCTGTGTGAGAAAGCGACAGAATCTGTAAGTCATATCTTTCTAACTTGTGAATTTTCTTGTGCAGTCTTCCAAATGATTCTGTCCAAATTTCATATAGATTGGGTCCGCCCAAATAGCATGTCTGACTTCTGCATACAGTGGGCTTCCCCCTTTCGGGTGAAACTTTTGACTTGGCTCTGGAAGCTCAGCTTACCCCATTTTTTATGGGGGATATGGAATGAGAGAAATAAGAGAGTATTTAAAGGACGGAAGAAAGATCCCAGGTTATGTGGTAATAAAATAATCAGAGCTCTGAAAGAAAACTGGAAAACCTTTTACTTCAAAAATGAGACCCTGTCTCCTAGGGAAAGGAGGATTTTGCGGAACTGGGGAGAGGAACCTCCAGACCCAGTCATTACAACCAACCCACGGGATGGTGTCAAGTGGATACCCCCCACACAAAAGTGGGTTAAGTTCAATTTTGACGGGGCAGCCAAAGGAAATCCGGGGGCTGCAGGAGCAGGAGGAGTTCTGAGAAATGAGGAAGGAAAAGTGGTCCTTGCCTTTGCGGAGCCTTTGGGAACTCAAACAAATCATTTTGCAGAAGCCCGAGCCTGCATGCAGGCAATGAGAATTGCCAGACTAGAGGGTTATAAGGAAGTAATATTTGAAGGGGATTCACTTAATATAATCAAGGCAATTAAGGAGGATAAAGACCCCAACTGGACCATCTCGGAGCTTATCCTAGAAGCAAAGATTCATAAATCCCATTTGGTTAGTGCCCGAATCCAACACACCTTCAGAGAAGGGAACCAGGCGATGGATCTAATGGCAAATATTGCAGTTTCTGCTGGGGAGATGCAAATTTGGAAGGATAACTTCCCTCAAGAATTACTGGTGTTGGCTTCTAAAGAAGATCTAAGATCAAACCTGTTAGAGCAGCAGGAGATCAGAGTGGTTGATGATGAGTAATCCAGCAGATGGAATTAGGCAGAGGGACAAAAGGCAACCCATTTGCTGGGGCCTGGGAAGTGACAAGTGTACGGTACAACAACCTAGTGTTATGTTTAGTAAGTGCTAGGTGTTGTCTGGTTTTTGTTTTATCCTGAATAGTCCAGCGGCAAGTATAGGACTGCGGACTCTAAGTATGGCTTAATGTGGGTCTTGGGAAGATCCATTTTGTATTTTGATTATACGGGCTTGGAGCTAGAACCAGCCCATTTTGACTATGTAAAAGGTTTGTGGACCTTATAACCACCTCTACCTAATACCAAAAAAAAGCCTATAACATGTAAAATAATTTTGGCATTTACCAAGAAAAGAGTAAAATAATTATGGCTTTTACCAAGAAGAGATGTTTAAACTGTAGTCTATTCTAAATTCTCTCAGTACGCGTCAGACCAACAATGATAGTATGAACTCGGAGCGACCGGTGATCCCCATCTCATGTCGGGTCAACAAGAACAAGGATAGGTTTGTTGGGAGCAGTCCCTGTAGGTTGAACCCTGCTGGTGGCCAGTTACTAGAAATAGTGGATGTAACTAACTCTCCTATGTAATAAAAAAACATGTAAAATAATATATATATATATATATATATATATATATACATAGGGGAGTTGGTTGCATCTACACTATTTTTTTGCTACTGTGAAGTGTAGGGTTTAAATTATAAGGGTTGTTCCCAACAATCCTATACCACCTCGTTGTTGTTAGTGTGAGAAGGACCACTAGTGCTTGGGATTCGTATCATGTCGGGTTTAAATTATAGGGGTTCTTCTCAACAAGCCTATACCACCTCGTTATTGTTGATCTAACTAACGTGAGAAGGATCACTAGTTCTTGGGATTCGTATCATCGTCGCCAGTTTAGCATGTACTAAGAGGATTCAAATCAGACTACTACCTTTGCAACAGGTATGTCCCCGAGGTTTGAACCTAGGTCTCTTATTGGTAAGTGTCTAACCAAACAGACAATTACCAATCCACCTAACCCATGTCCCCGAGGTTTGAACCTAGGTCTCTTATTGGTAAGTGTCTAACCAAACAGACAATTACCAATCCACCTAACCCTTGAGGGCATGACAGACACTAAAACCCAAGCAATCGATGTTCCTCTCACATCGATTAACAACAATGAGGTAGTATAGGTTTGTTGGGAGCCACCCCTATGGTTTGAACCTTTTACTTTGTTGTTACTAAAAATAGTGTGGATGTAACCAACTCCCTTGTGTATAAAAAAACAAAAAATTAAATTTATAGATGGGTTTGAGTTCTAAAGTTTTTTAAGTAAAGTTTGAGTTGTATTGTGGGATTAAGTGGAAGTTGAGGTTTTGAAGGGAATGATCGAATGGTGGTTGTTAAAGTTAAATTTAAAAGGATAAGGATTACTAATATTTGGGATAAATATTGGTGTTATATCAAAATAATTATTTGTTGTGGTGCATTGGTAAATGTTTTGGTGCTGGTAGAGGTAAGGTTTTATTTTCCTTGCCTCCACCTCACAGATATATGGCATAACAGGGAATGTCTTATGTGTTGGTAGAGACCGAAAAAGCTTCATTCTTCCTATGCCCACCCTGTTGATAGGGTCCAAGTCCTTTTAAAAATCTTGTGTTAACCCTAAAACATTTATCTGCACCAGTTACCTCACTGACAAGTTCCCTAATCCTCTAAAAGAGGTATAGGGTTCAAGTCTGACGGCCTGCACCGAATACAAAAAAACCTCAACTAGCTTGAGGGGTTCACTAGGATGAAACAAGCCCTGTGAAATGAAAAGTTCTAGCCCCCATGGATACGAACGATTTTCCTTAACAAAGGTTTTACCCCAAGGGCTATGTGGATTGGTAAGTGCTAGTCTAGCTGGGCACTTACCAAGAGTAGCTGGGCACTTACCAAGAGGAGACCCAAGTTCAAACCTTGGGGGAAACCTGTTGCAAAGGTATTAGTCTGATCCAAATCTTCTAAGTGCATGCTAGATTGATGATGATGATACGAATCCCTAATACTCCGTAGTCCATTTTACACTAGGCTATAAAACAACGAGGTGGAATAGGTTTGGTGGATGCAACCCCTATGGTTTGAAACCTGCGCTTACCAACTACTAAAAATAATATGGTTATAACTAACTCTTTTGGAAAAAACAAAATAATTATAATTATAAAAAAAAAATGAAATTAACATACTGTAATTATTAGTATCAAAAATTTATTCATAAGTTAAACATCATTATTAAGATTTTGTTTTTTATAAGATATTAAATTGAGAGTCAAAAGAACTTAAGTCAATGCCTTATGATATGCTTTGCAAGGAGAGCACGTAAGAGGAACATTGGGGTGATGCTTCAATCACATACACAAGGACCTTTGAGTGGCCACCTAGTAGGTTGGTTGTGGTGTGTATTAACTTGGCCCCTCTTTAGAACAAACAAAATGATAAAAATGGATGAGTGGCTCGTTGCTTGTCTTGATGATGTATTCATGTTTAAAAATTGTTTGGATAAGGACATTGATAGGCATCGGAGAGTACAATCGAAAAATGTGAGTACAATAATAGTTATTTACTAGCTTACATATAAAGGATATATATCTAAAAACGCCAAGAGTTATCAATTTTGAGGTGCCTATCTCATTTCTTGGGGGTGTGATCTTCAAGATAGGTGCCTCGGGATTGATAACTCTCAACGTTTTTAGATATATATCTTTTATATCTAAGCTAGTTTATTAAACAATTGCAACGGTTGGTTAATCGACTGTTTTAGTTTAAATAGTTTTTATGTTTGCAATGGTTGGTTAGTCGACTGTTTTAGTTTAAATATTTTCAATGTTTTTGTTAATGTCGGCTTTCTTAATAAAAAAAAATTGTTTACGACGTAACATGTATGACCTCTTTGTCTCCCACCCATTGTAGGAACGCCTCTCGACGTAATTATGGATAGGAGACAATTGCCAATCATTTAAGAGCAGTTTTCTTGATTTTTTTTTAACTTAAAATTTTAGTCCGTTTTTATAGTGTAAGTGGAGAAGGCAAGCCTGGTCCCATTGAACGAGAGGTCCATTGTTCGAACCTCTACAATGCGAAAGGGGACAAAAAAATATTCTCTTATGACTTCTTTTTAGATAGTGGTATACTTGGATGGGATGGTATTGTCGACCACCTAAGAATGGTTCGAGAGGTTTTTGTAACTTAAAAAATTTGTTCGTCTTTGTAGCACAACTGGAAAAGACGAGTCTAACCCTATTACAGGAGGTCCACAGTTCAAACCTCTACAATGCGAAGTGGGACACAAAAAATTTCTTGTGACTTTTGGTATGTCCGGATGGGATAACACTGATGGCCACCTAATAATGCCTCATGAGGTTTTCTCTCAACCCTAAAAGTTTTGTCAAGGGGAACAGCGTAACAGTTTGTGCTTTGGCTCTTCTTTGAAAGATCCAAGGTTCAAACCGCACCGTGGGTGAATGTGTGAAAGGATGGGTGTGTGATGGTTTTGTGTTATATTCCCTATTGATAAGCATGGTATCGTGGATCACCTAAGAATGGTTCTCGAGATTTTTGTAACTTAAAAAGTTTGTTTGTCTTTGTAGCACAACTGGAAAGACGAGCTTAACCTTATTACAGGAGGTCCACAGTTCAAACCTCTACATTGAGAAGTGAGACACAAAAATCCTTGTGACTTCCGATATGTTTGGATGGGACAACACTGATGGCCACCTACGAATGCCTCATAAGGTTTTCTCTCTACCCTAAGAGTTTTGTCAAGAGGAATAGGGTAACAGTTTGTGTTTTGGCTCTTCTTTGAGAGATCCAAGGTTCAAACCACCGTAGGTGAATGTGTGAAAGGATGGGTATACGATGGTTCTGTGTTATATTCCCTATTGATAAGCATAGCTCTGGATTTTAAAGAGATTATGGTTGACCATATACATAGATGGTAAAAATTTATCACACTACCCAAATAAAAAATAATAATTATTCTCCATATTCAAGCGCAAGGGAAGGCCCATTGGATACCGACTTTTAATATTAAGCCACACAGGTTAAGCAAGTGTTGTTATTCTCAACATCATGAGAAGAACATGTAGATGAACAAGGCCAATGAAAAAGGGGGCGAAGGGTTCCAATGTTGAAACCTTGCCACTTGCGAAATCAATGGAAGACAATTTATCTCCAATGACTAGAAAAAGCGTAGTAAGTGGGTCTTACTGGTGGGATGGGAGGTTGGCAACCTTTAGGCAAAGCCAAGAATCAATGGTCTGAGCTCAGGTACACCTACATAAAGAAAGTGTATGAAACTTTATAAGATGGGAGAACCCTCACACTGGAGTGGGCACATGTTGAGGCATCCTTCTTTAGCAAGGCAGATAATAAAGTACTTATTAGGGTCGTCATGTTACTGCCATTAGCATTAGTGAATTGATAATCTCAATATAGTCATGAGTCTATCAGGGGCATGAGATTGAATCAAATTTACCTAGGGTGAAGGACAACACTCTTGGGATGGAGAATACATTCAATTGATTTATATGTTGAAGGGGCATGAGATTTCCTCTTAGGATGGAGAATACATTTTATTGATTTATATGTTGAAGGGGCATGCGATTTCCTCCAGTTTATTATGTTGAAGGGGCATGAGATGAAGGGGCATGCGATTTCCTCCAGTTTATTATGTTGAAGGGGCATGCGATTTCCTCCAGTTTATTATGTTGAAGGGGCATGAGATTGAATCAAATTTACCTAGGTGAAGGACAACACTCTTAGGGTGGAGGATACAGTTTATTGATGTATATTTTGAACAGACAAAAGTTCATAAGCGTACTTCACACAATGTTTGAGAATATAATGTTCTCCCACCTCTATATAAGGAAAAAGTCATTTTTTAGCATGTACACAACATGGTGGATGGCATAATGGACTATGAAGATAAACTTTGATTGCATGGTTTTGTTTAGTTATGTCTTATGATTTTCTTACCCCATTGATGTGTGAACAAATGTTTGTTGAGATATAGCCTTAACATAGTCATTGAAATATATGTTTTTAATTTTATATAATTAGTAACTTAAATTCATAATAAAAGAATTAGATAACATCAACATGAAGAAATTTATAAAACTTAAATTCATGTATACATATCTTTCACATTTTAATAACTAGGTTCTTAAGAGTTAGTGGATTGGTAGTTGTTTATTTGGCCAGGCTTTTATTAAGAAGAGACATGGGTTCAAACTTTGGGGGTGTCAATTTGCAAAGAGACATGGATTCAAACTTTGGGGGTGTCAATTTGCAAAGGTAGTAGTCTGTTCTAAATCTTTTAAGTACACATTAGACCGATGATAATGATACGAATCTTGAGCAACCGATGGTCTCCCCCTCATGCCGAATCAATAACAACAAGGTTAAATAGGCTTGTTGAAAGTAGCCCCTGTGGTTTGAACTCTAAACTTGATAGTCACTAAAAATAACGTGGTTATAACCAACTCCCCTATATATCTATAAATAAAAAAACATTTTAACAACTAAAGTTATACATTTCAACAATTTAGGTGTTATATATTATGATCATTTAAAGAAGATTATTTCACCAAAATCTAAAAAAAAACTTAATGGATATAAAAGGCAAAATAATTGAAAGATGTTAGAAAAGTCAAGAAGTCTAGGAGTATAGGGCAAGAAAATGAGGGAGTCCTTCCAAAAGCATACTTATATATACCAAAGGAGTGTCCAAAAAAACAAGGATGAGGCATAGTATTTATATAGTTTTATTGTTTATATAAAAATATGAAAATATAGACAACTTTTTTAGAGAGTAACAAAGAATAAGTTTACCAAATAGTATTAACTCAATCGATTAAATTCTTCGACTTTTGAGGAGGCGCTCGAGGTTTAAATCTTGTTACACAATACATGCATAATTGTCAAAATGTTATAATATCACTATGTGGTCGCTATGTAAAACTACTATTTCAATCTTATATATCTTGCTAAAAAATAAATTTAAAAAAATAAAAATAAAGGATAAGTTGATTCCCAATTATATGTATTAAGGCATTTATCAAGTGTCATTAATTTAATCAATTAAATTCTTCAACTAAATTCTTCAACTTTTACTAGCAAAGACGCCACTTGCATTATTGGTGATGTGACATGGGTTCAATTCCATGACTGATGTGTATAAGAAGTATTTCTAAAAAAAACTAAAAATAAATAAATAAATAAAATAAAATAAAATTACCAAACAATACACTTATTATAGTGAAGTTGCTATAATACCACTATGTGACCATAATGACACGATACAATTCAATTCCATATAACAAATAAATTAAATTAAAATTGGTTTTTGTGGAAATGTTTGGGACCAGTTTTGACGGAATGAATTTTTACATAAATAAATAAAGGTTTTGTTCAAACTATTTAGGATCAACTATAGACTTCATGGATTTTCACACTATGCATTAAGGTTCTGATCTAATGGGTGGATCTTAATATTATGAGTTTGGATCTTAATATTACGAGTTTAACAAGTTAAATATTTTAATTTTCAAAAGAAGACTCTAGTTCAAATCTCATGATATATACATATAATTACGAAAATTTTTGTTTTGTTTTTTTTTTAATACCAAGTGGGCCTAATGTCAAAGACTCTAAAACTCTAAATAAGAAATTATAGGTTTGAATATGAAAGGAAATAAGATTACACCGCTATAATATGGAATGAGTAGATAAACACTTAAATAACCATGTCATCTCATATGACCTATGATCTTAAATTATTTTTTTTGTTTTTCTTTAACACAAAAGTCAAGTATTCAAACTTGATGTATAAATATTATTCCTTTTTTTTTTTTTTGATTTGGTTAGTGTGAGAAACCCCTACCACCAGCGCACATGATTGGGTAGGCTCCCCAACCATGATCCCTCATAAAGCCAAGAGCTATGCTTATCAATAGGGAATTTAACACCCACCCACCGCACACATACACTCGCCCAGGCCGCGGTTTGAACCTTGGACATCCCAAAGAAGAGCCAAAGCCTGAACCGTTGCATTATTCCCCTTGGGATTAAAATTTTAATTAAGGAAAATTTTTCCCCTTATCCCTTAGGTGTCACGACTTTCCATTCTATGAGGCCTGTCCCATCCAGATATAACCCTTAGGTTAGTCGGGAGGTTTTTTGTATTCAAGGCCGCCAAGATTGAATCCCAAACCTCTTTTCGAGGATTGAGGGAACTTGCCAGTAAAGTACGTGGTGTAATATGTTATTCTCTTTTTAGTTTTATATAAAATATTCAAGACTTATATTTAAAAATTTATGAAATGACATAAAATTAATCAATTAAGTACTTGAACTTTCAAGAAAAGTTATAGGTTTGAATCTTACCTACTGTAACAAGATCACACCATAATATATCTTAGATTTAGTTGTAAGCTTACGACAGTCGTAAGGATTTTGACCTCTCTTTGAGAGGTCCAAGGTTCAAACCCCATTTAGTATGAGGGGATCAAGACCCCTCATAAAAATATGTGTGAATTCATTGAAAAATGGTTGCAAGCTTAATGCAGTGGTAAGGACTTTGGTCTCTCTTTGATAGGTTCAAGGTTCAAACTCCACTCAGTATAAGGGGATCGAGACCCCTCATAAAAACCTATGTAAACTTATTGAAAAAAGTTGTAAGCTTATTACAGTGGTAAGTGCTTTGGCCTCTCTTTGAAAGGTCCAAGGTTCAAACCTCACTAAGTATGAGAAGACCAAGACCCCTCATAAAAACCTATGTAAACTCATTGAAAAAGATATATCTTAGATTTGTTTTAATCTCATATAACCTATTAAAAAAATAAATACTAAAAATATAAATTCATTTATATCTTATATAAATAATAATAATTTATTAAATTTATTTTAATCTCATAAAGCCAATTAAAAATATAAATTCATTTATATCTCAACGGTTCGGGTTTTGGCTCTTCTTCGGGGAGGTCCAAGGTTCAAATCGTGGTGTGGGTGAGTGTGTGAGGGGGTGGGTGTGTGGTGGCTTTATGTTAAATTCTCTATTGATAAGTATAGCTCTTGGCTTTACGAGGTGTCATGGTTGGAAAGAGATTGCTCAACCTTGTGCGTCGGTCATAGAGGTTTCTCACAATAATCAAATCATAAAGCCAATTAAAAATATAAATTCATTTATATTTCAATGGTTTGGGCTTTGGCTCTTCTTCAGGAGGTGAGAGGTTTAAGGTTCAAATTGCGACATGGGTGAGTGTGTGAAGGGGTAGGTGTGTGGTGGGTGAACTCGAACATGAAATCGAACTTGATAACTAAGGGGAGGTCCAAGGTTCAAATCGCGACATGGAAAAGTGTGTGAGGGGGTGGGTGTGTGGTGGATTTGTGTTAAATTATCTATTGATAAGTATAGCTCTCGGATTTACGAGGGGTCATGGTTGGGAGGAGACTACTCAGCCCTATGCATCGGTCATAGAGGTTTCTCACAATAACCAAAAAAAAAAAAAATATATATATATATATATATATATATATATAATAATTTATTAAATGGATTAGTTTAATTACTTTAATTCTTCAACTTTCAAAGAGGATACCTAAGTTAAAATCTTGTCAAGTGAATACATAATAGATGAGTAAGAATACATAATAGTTAAGTTATTATAATGTTGTTATATAGTAATGATGTAACATGAGTAAAGCTTTTTTTTTTTTTTAACAAACACACAAAGCACACCATCATGCCGAAACAAGTGATTCTCCATGATGTACATGATGAGTAAGTTTTTTTCTTTGGATTTGGTTAGTGTGATAAACTTCTACAACCAACACTTAGGGCTGGGTATCCACATCCCACCATGACCTCTCATAAGGGGGAGAGTTGAGCTTATCAATAGGGGATTTAACACACAACCACACACACTGTGGTTTGAACCTTGGACCTCTCGAAGAAGAGCCAAATATTGAACCGTTGCGCTATCCCCTTGGGATGTAAATATTAGGATAAAGCATTTTAATCTCATACAACCATTTAATAATAATAATTTATCCCTTTGGGACACCACAGTGGTATGGCCTTGGGCTCTCATCTAAGAAACCCAAATTCAAACCACAATTGAATGTGTGTGAGTGTCTTAAAAATAATAATAATAGTAATAATTTACTCATTATCAAATGACAAGATTAAAATTTCTCAACTTTTATGAGACTTGAGTTCAAATCTTGTCAAAGTAATACATAAATAATTGTCAAGTTGTTAAAATCTTAATATGTCATCATGTGTAATATAAAATTGCTTCAAACCCACAAAATTAATAAAAACAATTATTTCAAATTTTATTTATTTTATAAACTTAAAAAACTAAAATGATATCGATAATTTACAAGCGGAGCCAATAGTCCCTAATGAGACATGATTACCATATCATACGAGGTGCTAATGTCCCCTCAAAGCAGAGGTGTATCAAGGCCATTTGTTTAAGTAATAAGCATGCTATTTTTTGTATCAAAAAAACTAAAATGACAAAAAAAAAGTTTCCAAAACTATGAAAGCAGTATGGGCAAGATGTGAATGGGATGCTATGGATTCTAAAGGAGCAAAAGAGGGATTCTACCATGCATCATTCAAGATAAAAATATTGGTAAAGAAAATATAGTGCTAGATGTTAATACGTCTACCATTAATAAAGAAATACCAGAAAATGAGTAGGACAATTCAAAAGTTTTTGTAGTAGAGCCAAGAGATGATACATTTGATGAAAAAAAAAAGTTATGAAAGAATTTTGAGGAATAGAATAATAAGACCTTCTCCTAATACAGTCAAGGAAAAAAGAGGAAAATCCTCAAATTATCAAGCGAGATCCAGGGAAGCAAGAGGAAACATAGAGAAAGGAACACAAATTAAGTTGGTTGAACTTCTCTTTACCAAACAACAAAAATGATATTGGTAATTCACAAATGAGGCCAATAGCCCATAATGAGAAATTATTACCATATCATGGAATATAAGGGGTGCTAATGTCCCCTCAAAGTAGAGGTGTATCAAGGACCTTTGTTTAAGTAATAAGCCTGCTATTCTTTGTATCCAAGAAACTAAAATGACAAAAGAAGAACTTTTCGAAACTATGAAAGTTGTATGGGCAAGATATGAATGGGATGCTATGGATTATGGAGTGGCAAGGGGGATTCTAACTTGTTGGAATACTACTAGAACCTCCTGTGTAACCATTCATAAAACTAGGCAAATGGATAACATGTTTAGTCACATGCTACTTTGTGGATATTTGTTTCATCCTTATCAATGTCTATGGACCTACAACTTAGTCAGGCAAACTAGAAGTTTGGAGTGGGATTGAAGAATTTATGAGAAGTAAAGACCAAGAAACCTTATTCATGATCATAGAAGATTTTAATGCCATAACCATGCTCGATGAAAAATTTGGGGGAATAAGAGAATTAACCCAAAGTATGAGAGATTTTTTAGCTTTTATTCAAAACAATAATCTCTGAGGTTGAGTTTGAAGAAGATAACTATACATGGACCAACAACAGGAGAGGCCAAAACCTAATAGTAAAAAAATAGATAGACGCATGCTCTCAAATCATTGGCTAGATGAAGGAAATTGTGCTAAAATTAATACCTTGATAATGATTGGTTCAAATAATTAGCCAATAAGAGTTAAAATAATGGTGGAAAGAAAAATCGAAGGAAACCTAGGAGGAAAAAAGAAGGATGGTTGAAGCTGATTAAGGAGGGACGTTTTTCACAGGACTCCTCAAACTATCAAACATGTTTTGTCCATATTTCACTCATACGGACTCAGATTGAGCTGAAAGTTTGAGGGTAGATGCTTGAAAAACAATGGAACATCTCCACAAATTTTTAGATCATTTGGAGGAACACAAATCCTAGCACATCCCTATGTGTAAACAAATTTGTTGGCAAGCGGGTGTGCGAGGATTTCATCTGGGTTGAGTGCAAGCAGCTCCAAAGGTTGGTTTTCAGGGCCTTCGAGCCCTAGAGGCCAATATTTTTGTGGTTTATACTCAATATTTTAGCAGGATATGTTGCAGGGGATCTAAGATGGGTTAGAAATCTATCTTTCATCAGATCATGTTGTGAACTTGAGTGACAACGACTTCCATTTTGTTGCATAAATTAAAAGTGAAAACCATACCTTTCCACGACGTCTAGGACAAGGATTAAAGAGATCATGAAACAAGTTTCAACCAACTAATCAAAAAATGGCTCAGATATCAAGTGAATCTAGTGCGAACATGCACCCACAAAATAAATCTACTGTGAAAACCCTGTCAAGGGTAAGAATTTCGAAGACTCAACCCCAAAAATGAATTTTAGGGATGCCCTCCATGGTGAAAAAACTTAGCCCAATGCTAATATTAATATTAGGACTTCCCATAAACCTCTAAGAATACCTAAGATTGATCCCAAGAAAATGGAGTTAGGATGTCTTAAAGAAGTTGATGGAACTCCTATTGTTAAGCTTGATATTGGTAACATTCAGACTAGCATTGAAGATCTGGAAAAAAGAGGACTAATTTGTTGGTTTGTGGGTTTTCGTCCTAGCCTATTTGCTTTCAAAGTTTGGGCTGCAAAAAGTTGGAAAACTAAAGGTGAGTTACAAATCTCTATTTATCCAAATGGTTATTTTCTTGTTTTATTTGCTAATAATGAAGATAGAGAGAACTTTTTAAGGGGGTCCCTAGTTTTTTGGAAGGGCAGTGCTTTTTATGAAGCCCTGATATACTAAATTTAAAGTCGAAGAAGAGATGCCTTCTACAGCTCCCGTGTGGGTTAGACTCTTTGGTCTCCCTATTGAATTTTGGAATCCTACTATTTTTTCTTCAATTAGAAACTCTTTAGGAACTTTTATGAAGATTGCTGATTGTACTCAAAATTTTGAACATATTATTTATGCTCGAATTTGTGTTTTAATGGATTTTGACAAACCCCTACCTAAAAAGATCACATTACAATTCGAGGAAGACACTTGGGAGCAAGTAGTGGACTATGAGAACATTCCTTTCCGTTGTAGAATTTACCACGAATATGGTCATTTGGCTAGTGCTTGCCCAAATAAAATTCTTGATCAAAAGAAAGAAGATATAAACTCAATAGGTTTCCAAATGCCTACGAAGAAGAACACTCTGAAAAAACCAATTATGAAGGATCAATCAAATTCATCTACTAATATGTTTGAAATCCTTTCCACAAATGATGTACCAAGTGAGGAAGAGGAAATAATGGAAACATAAATATTCGAAACACAATTTAAATATGAAGGGAATAACTCAAAGACAAACCAACAAATAAAAGGTTTTCAATAGAAAAAAGGAGAAAACTTACACAAGGAAAATAATATTTTAAATGTCAAAAATTCAAATAATATAGGTCCCAATATAGACTCTGTTGAACCCTCTAGTAAAATTTTGGTTGTGTACGAGCATTCTTCAAGTTTAGAAGCCATCTAAGATTCAATTGGAGTAAGTCAAGAAACAGGAAAAAAACTAAAGATGGATTCTAATCAAAAGGCAGATCACAATACCAATCAATATCATATGGTAAAATAAGGTGAAAAGCTTATAGAGGAAGGTAAGATTAATGCCCTTCCCAACTTCTTTAGCCTTGGTATTAATGAATATCATCACTTGGAATATTAGAGGACTCAAAGGGAGTCTTTCAAAATAAAATGAAATTAGAAGAATGATTTAGATAAATCATCAACATCTTGTTTTTCTTCAAGAAATGAAGATGTCAATGGAGGAAATGGACTCAATTGCTAGTAAAATTTGACCAGTTGGAAAAGTGGTTTCCCTCAGTTCCCAGGGGAGTTCTAGTGGCATTGCTTGTATTTGGGACCCAAAAGAGGTAGTTATTCACCAAATGGTTGGCAGTTAGGGCAAGGACACCACTTGCATTATCGGTGATGTGACCTGGGTTCAATCCCATGGCTGATGTGTATAAGAAGTATTTCTAAAAAAAACTAAAAATAAATAAATAAATAAATAAAATAAAATGAAATTACCAAACAATACACTTATTATAGTGAAGTTGTTATAATACCACTATGTGACCATAATAACACGATACAATTCAATTCCATATAACAAATAAATTAAATTAAAATTGGTTTTTGTTGAAACGTTTGGGACCGGTTTTGACGGAATGAATTTTTACATAAATAAATAAAGGTTTTGTTCAAACTATTTAGGATCAACTATAGACTTCATGTATTTTCACACTATGCATTAAGGTTCTAATCTAATGGGTGTATCTTAATATTATGAGTTTAACAAATTAAATATTTTAATTTTCAAAAAGAAGACTCAACTTCAAATCTCATGATATATACATATAATTACGAAAAATTTTGTTTTTTTTTTTTTTTTTTTAATACCAAGTGGGCCTAATGTCAAAGATTCTAAAACTCTAAATAAGAAATTATAGGTTTGAATATGAAAGGAAATAAGATTACACCGCTATAATATGGAATGAGTAGATAAACACTTAAATAACCATGTCATCTCATATGACCTATGATCTTACTTTGGGATGACACACAATTCCATATAACCAACCAATTCAAAAAACTAAGACACTTATCATTAATGGATTTAATTTTGTAATATATATATATCATTATTTTTTTTGTTTTTCTTTAACACAAAATTCAAGTATTTAAACTTGATGCATAAATATTATTCCCTTTCTTTTTTTTGATTTGGTTAGTGTGAGAAACCCCTACCATCAGCGCACATGATTGGGTAGGCTCCCCAACCATGACCCCTCATAAAGCCAAGAGCTATGTTTATCAATAGGGAATTTAACACCCACCCACCGCACACATACACTCGCCCAGGCCGCGGTTTGAACCTTGGACCTCCCAAAGAAGAGCCAAAGCCTGAACCGTTGCGTTATTCCCCTTGGGATTAAAATTTTAATTAAGGAAAATTGTTCCCCTTATCCCTTAGGTGTCAGGACTTTCCATTCTACGAGGCCTGTCCCATCCAGATATAACCCTTAGGTTAGTCGAGAGGTTTTTTGTATTCGAGGCCGCCAAGATTGAATCCCAGACCTCTTTTCGAGGATTGAGGGAACTCGCCAATAAGGTATGTGGTGCGATATGTTATTCTCTTTCTAGTTTTATATAAAATATTCAAGACTTATATTTAAAAATTTATGAAATGACATAAAATTAATCAATTAAGTACTTGAACTTTCAAGAAAAGTTATAGGTTTGAATCTTACCTACCGTGTAACAAGATCGCACCATAATATATCTTAGATTTAGTTGTAAGCTTACGACAGTCGTAAGGATTTTGACCTCTCTTTGAGAGGTCCAAGGTTCAAACCCCACTCAATATGAGGGGATCAAGACCCCTCATAAAAACATGTGTGAATTCATTAAAAAATGGTTGCCAGCTTAATGCAGTGGTAAGGACTTTGGTCTCTCTTTGATAGGTTCAAGGTTCAAACTCCACTCAGTATAAGGGGATCGAGACCCCTCATAAAAACCTATGTAAACTTATTGAAAAAAGTTGTAAGCTTATTGCAGTGGTAAGTGCTTTGGCCTCTCTTTGAAAGGTCCAAGGTTCAAACCTCACTAAGTATGAGAATACCAAGACCCCTCATAAAAACCTATGTAAACTCATTGAAAAAGATATATCTTAGATTTGTTTTAATCTCATATAACCTATTAAAAAAATAAATACTAAAAATATAAATTCATTTATATCTTATATAAATAATAATAATTTATTAAATTTATTTTAATCTCATAAAGCCAATTAAAAATATAAATTCATTTATATCTCAACCGTTCAGGTTTTGGCTCTTCTTCGGGGAGGTCCAAGGTTCAAATCGTGGTGTGGGTGAGTGTGTGAGGGGGTGGGTGTGTGGTGGCTTTATGTTAAATTCTCTATTGATAAGTATAGTTCTTGGCTTTACGAGGGGTCATGGTTGGAAAGAGATTGCTCAACCTTGTGCGTCGATCATAGAGGTTTCTCACAATAACCAAATCATAAAGCCAATTAAAAATATAAATTCATTTATATCTCAATGGTTTGGGATTTGGCTCTCCTTCGGGAGGTGAGAGGTTTAAGGTTCAAATTATGACATGGGCGAGTGTGTGAAGGGGTAGGTGTGTGGTGGCTGAACTCGAACATGAAATCGAACTTGATAACTAAGGGGAGGTCCAAGGTTCAAATCCCGGCATGGACAAGTGTGTGAGGGGGTAGGTGTGTGGTGGCTTTGTGTTAAATTCTCTATTGATAAGTATAGCTATCAGATTTACGATGGGTCATGGTTGGGAGGAGACTACTCAGCCCTATGCATCGATCATAGAGGTTTCTCACAATAACCAAATCTATCTTTCATCAGATCATGTTGTGAACTTGAGTGACAACGACTTCCAATTTGTTGCATAAATTAAAAGTGAAAACCATACATTTCCATGACGTCTAGGACAAGGATTAAAAAAATCATGAAACAAGTTTCAACCAGCTAATCAAAAAATGGCTTAGATATCAAGTGAATCTAGTGCTAACATGCACCCACAAAATAAATCTATTGTGAAAACCCTGTCAAGGGTAAGAATTTCGAAGACTCAGCCCCAAAAATGAATTTTAGGGATGCCCTCCATGGTGGAAAACCTTAGCCCAATGCTAATATTAATATTAGGATATGTTAACAAACTCACAAAGCACACCATCATGTCGGAACAAGTGATTCTCCATGATGTACATGATGAGTAAGTTTTTTTCTTTGGATTTGGTTAGTGTGATAAAATTCTACAACCAACACTTAGGGCTGGGTATCCACATCCCACCATGACCTCTCATAAGGGGGAGAGTTGAGCTTATCAATAGGGGATTTAACAGACAACCACACACACTGTGGTTTGAACCTTGGACCTCTCAAAGAAGAGCCAAATCTCGAACCGTTGCGCTATCCCCTTGGGATGTAAATATTAGGATAAAGCATTTTAATCTCATACAACCATTTAATAATAATAATTTATCCCTTTGGGACACCACAGTGGTATGGCCTTGGGCTCTCATCTAAGAAACCCAAATTCAAACCACAATTGAATGTGTGTGAGTGTCTTAAAAATAATAATAATAGTAGTAATAATTTAAAACTCATTATCAAATGACAAGATTAAAATTTCTCAACTTTTATGAGACTTGAGTTCAAATCTTGTCAAAGTAATACATAAATAATTGTCAAGTTGTTAAAATCTTAATATGTCATCATGTGTAATATAAAATTGCTTCAAACCCACAAAATTAATAAAAACAATTATTTCAAATTTTATTTATTTTATAAACTTAAAAAACTAAAATGATATCGATAATTTACAAGCGGAGCCAATAGTCCCTAATGAAACATGATTACCATCTCATGGAATATACGAGGTGCTAATGCCCCCTCAAAGCAGAGGTGTATCAAGGCCATTTGTTTAAGTAATAAGCATGCTATTTTTTGTATCAAAAAAACTAAAATGACAAAAAAAAAGTTTCCAAAACTATGAAAGCAATATGGGCAAGATGTGAATGGGATGCTATGGATTCTAAAGGAGCAAAAGAGGGATTCTACCATGCATCATTCAAGATAAAAATATTGGTAAAGAAAATATAGTGCTAGATGTTAATACGTCTACCATTAATAAAGAAATACCAGAAAATGAGTAGGACAAGTCAAAAGTTTTTGTAGTAGAGGCAAGAGATGACACATTTGATGAAAAGAAAAAGTTATGAAAGAATTTTGAGGAATAGAATAATAAGACCTACTCCTAATACAGTCAAGGAAAAAAGAGGAAAATCCTCAAATTATCAAGCGAGATCCAGGGAAGCAAGAGAGGAAACATAGAGAAAGGAACACAAATTAAGTTGGTTGAACTTCTCTTTACCAAACAACAAAATGATATTGGTAATTCACAAATGACACTAGTAGCCCATAATGAGACATTATTACCATATCATGGAATATAAGGGGTGCTAATGTCCCCTCAAAGTAGAGGTGTATCAAGGACCTTTTTAAGTAACAAGCCTAATATTCTTTGTATCCAAGAAACTAAAATGACAAAAGAAGAACTTTTCGAAACTATGAAAGTTGTATAGGTAAGATATGAATGGGATGCTATGGATTATGGAGTGGCAAGGGGGATTCTAACTTGTTGGAATCCTATTAGAACCTCCTGTGTAACCATTCATAAAACTAGGCAATGGATAACATGTTTAGTCACATGCTACTTTGCAGATATTTGTTTCATCCTTATCAATGTCTATGGACCTACAACTTAGTCAGGAAAACTAGAAGTTTGGAGTGGGATTGAAGAATTTATGAGAAGTAAAGACCAAGAAACCTTATTCATGATCATAGAAGATTTTAATGCCATAACCATGCTCGATGAAAAATTTGGGGGAATAAGAGAATTAACCCAAAGTATGAGAGATTTTTTAGCTTTTATTCAAAACAATAATATCTGAGGTTGAGTTTGAAGAAGATAACTATACATGGACCAACAACAGGAGAGGCAAAAACCTAATAGTAAAAAAATAGATAGACGCATGCTATCAAATCATTGGCTAGATGAAGGAAATTGTGCTAAAATTAATACCTTGATAATGATTGGTTCAAATAATTAGCCAATAAGAATTAAAATGATGGTGGAAAGAAAAATCGAAGGAAACCTAGGAGGAAAAAAGAAGGATGGTTGAAGCTGATTAAGGAGGGACGTTTTTCACAGGACTCCCCAAACTGTCAAACATGTTTTGGCCATATTTCACTCATATAGACATAGATTGAGCTGAAAGTTTGAGGGTAGATGCTAGAAAAATCATAGAACATCTCCACAAATTTTTAGATCATTTGGAGGAATACAGATTCTAGCACATCCCTATGTGTAAACAAATTTGTTGGCAAGCGACTGTGCGAGGATTTCATCTGGGTTGAGTGCAAGCAGCTCCAAAGGTTGGTTTTCGGGGCCTTCGAGCCCTAGAGGCCAATATTTTTGTGGTTTATACTCAATATTTTAGCAGGATATGTTGCAGGGGATCTAAGATGGGTTAGAAATCTATCTTTCATCAGATCATGTTGTGAACTTGAGTGACAACAAATTCCATTTTGTTGCATAAATTAAAAGTAAAACCATACCTTTCCACGATGTCTAGGACAAGGATTAAAGAGATCATGAAACAAGTTTCAACCAACTAATCAAAAAATGGCTCAGATATCAAGTGAATCTAGTGCTAACATGCACCCACAAAATAAATCTACTGTGAAAACCCTGTCAAGGGTAAGAATTTCGAAGACTCAGCCCCAAAAATGAATTTTAGGGATGCCCTCCATGGTGGAAAACCTTAGCCCAATGCTAATATTAATATTAGGACTTCCCATAAACCTCTAAGAATACCTAAGATTGATCCCAGGAAAATGGAGTTAGGATGTCTTAAAGAAGTTGATGGAACTCCTATTTTTAAGCTTGATATGGGTAACATTCATACTAGCATTGAAGATCTGGGAAAAAGAGGACTAATTTGTTGGTTTGTGGGTTTTCGTCCAAGCCTATCTGCTTTCAAATTTTGGGCTTCAAAAAGTTGGAAAACTAAAGGTGAGTTACAAATCTCTATTTATCCAAATGGTTATTTTCTTTTTTTATTTGCTCATAATGAAGATAGAGAGAAATTTTTTTAAGGGGGTCCCTAGTTTTTTGGAAGGGCAGGGCTTTTTATGAAGCCCTGACATACTAAATTTAAAGTCGAAGAAGAGATGCCTTCTACAGATCCCGTGTGGGTTAGACTCTTTGGTCTCCCTATTGAATTTTGGAATCCTACTATTTTTTCTTCAATTGGAAACTCTTTAGGAACTTTTATGAAGATTGCTGATTGTACTCAAAATTTTGAACATATTATTTATGCTCGAATTTGTGTTTTAATGGATTTTGAAAAACCCTACCTAAAAAGATCACATTACAATTTGAGGAAGACACTTGGGAGCAAGTAGTGGACTATGAGAACATTCCTTTCCATTGTAGAATTTACCATGAATATGGTCATTTGGCTAGTGCTTGCCCAAATAAAATTCCCAATCAAAAGAAAGAAGATATAAACTCAATAGGTTTCCAAATGCCTACAAAGAAGAACACTCTGAAAAAACCAATTATGAAGGATCAATCAAATTCATCTACTAATATGTTTGAAATCCTTTCCACAAATGATGTACCAAGTGAGGAAGAGGAAATAATGGAAACATAAATATTCGAAACACAATTTAAATATGAAGGGAAGAACTCAAAGACAAACCAACAAATAAAAGGTTTTCAATAGAAAAAAAGGAAAAAATTTACACAAGAAAAATAATATTTTAAATGTCAAAACTTCAAATAATATAGGTCCCAATATAGACTCTGTTGAACCCTCTAGTAAAATTTTGGTTGTGTACGAGCATTCTTCAAGTTTAGAATCCATCTAAGATTCAATTGGAGTAAGTCAAGAAACAGGAAAAAAAACTAAAGATGGAATCTAATCAAAGGCAGATCACAATACCAATCAATATCATATGGTAAAATAAGATGAAAAGCTTATAGAGGAAGGTAAGATTAATGCCCTTCCCAACTTCTTTAGCCTTGGTATTAATGAAGATCATCACTTGGAATATTAGAGGACTCAAAGGGAGTCTTTCAAAATAAAATGAAATTAGAAGAATGACTTAGATAAATCATCAACATCTTGTTTTTCTTCAAGAAATGAAATGTCAATGGAGGATATGGACTCAATTGCTAGTAAAATTTGACCTGTTGGAAAAGTGGTTTCCCTCGGTTCCCAGGGGAGTTCTGGTGGCATTGCTTGTATTTGGGACCCAAAAGAGATAGTTATTCACCAAATGGTTGGCAGTTAGGGCAAGGACGTCACTTGCATTATCAATGATGTGGCTTGGGTTCAATCCCATGGCTGATGTGTATAAAAAGTATTTCTAAAAAAAACTAAAAATAAATAAATAAATAAATAAAATAAAATAAAATAACCAAACAATACACTTATTATAGTGAAGTTGCTATAATACCACTATGTGACCATAATGACACGATACAATTCAATTCCATATAACAAATAAATTAAATTAAAATTGGTTTTTGTGGAAACGTTTGGGACCAGTTTTGACGGAATGAATTTTTACATAAATAAATAAAGGTTTTGTTCAAACTATTTAGGATAAACTATAGACTTCATGGATTTTCACACTATGCATTAAGGTTCTAATCGAATGGGTGGATCTTAATATTATGAGTTTGGATCTTAATATTATGAGTTTAACAAGTTAAATATTTTAATTTTCAAAAAAAAGACTCAACTTCAACTCTCATGATATATACATATAATTACGAAAAATTTTGTTTTGTTTTGTTTTTTTTTTAATACCAAGTGGGTCTAATGTCAAAGACTATAAAACTCTAAATAAGAAATTATAGGTTTGAATATGAAAGGAAATAAGATTACACCACTATAATATGGAATGAGTAGATAAACACTTAAATAACCATGTCATCTCATATGACCTATGATCTTACTTTGGGATGACACACAATTCCATATAACCAACCAATCCAAAAAACTAAGACACTTATCATTAATGGATTTAATTTTGTATATATATATATATATATATATATATCATTATTTTTTTTGTTTTTCTTTAACACAAAAGTCAAGTATTTAAACTTGATGTATAAATATTATTCCCTTTATTTTTTTTGATTTGGTTAGTGTGAGAAACCCCTACTACCAAAGCACACATGATTGGGTAGGCTCCCCAACCATGACCCCTCATAAAGCCAAGAGCTATGCTTATCAATAGGGAATTTAACACCCACCTGCCGCACACATACACTCGCCCAGGCCGCAGTTTGAACCTTGGACCTCCCAAAGAAGAGCCAAAGCCTGAACCGTTGCGTTATTCCCCTTGGGATTAAAATTTTAATTAAGAAAAATTGTTCCCCTTATCCCTTAGGTGTCAGGACTTTCCATTCTACGAGGCTTGTCCCATCCAGATATAACCCTTAGGTTAGTCGGGAGGTTTTTTGTATTCGAGGCTACCAGGATTGAATCCCAAACCTCTTTTCGAGGATTGAGGGTACTTGCCAGTAAGGTATGTGGTGCGATATGTTATTCTCTTTCTAGTTTTATATAAAATATTCAAGACTTATATTTAAAAATTTATGAAATGACATAAAATTAATCAATTAAGTACTTGAACTTTCAATAAAAGTTATAGGTTTGAATCTTACCTACTATAACAAGATCACACCATAATATATCTTAGATTTAGTTGTAAGCTTACGACAGTCGTAAGGATTTTGACCTCTCTTTGAGAGGTCCAAGGTTCAAACCCCACTCGGTATGAGGGGATCAAGACCCCTCATAAAAATATGTGTGAATTCATTGAAAAATGGTTGCAAGCTTAATGCAGTGGTAAGGACTTTGGTCTCTCTTTGATAGGTTCAAGGTTCAAACTCCACTCAGTATAAGGGGATCGAGACCCCTCATAAAAACCTATGTAAACTTATTGAAAAAAGTTGTAAGCTTATTGTAGTGGTAAGTGCTTTGGCCTCTCTTTGAAAGGTCCAAGGTTCAAACCTCACTAAGTATGAGAAGACCAAGACCCCTCATAAAAACCTATGTAAACTCATTGAAAAAGATATATCTTAGATTTGTTTTAATCTCATATAACCTATTAAAAAAATAAATACTAAAAATATAAATTCATTTATATCTTATATAAATAATAATAATTTATTAAATTTATTTTAATCTCATAAAGCCAATTAAAAATATAAATTCATTTATATCTCAACCGTTCAGGTTTTGGCTCTTCTTCGGGGAGGTCCAAGGTTCAAATCGTGGTGTGGGTGAGTGTGTGAGGGGGTGGGTGTGTGGTGGCTTTATGTTAAATTCTCTATTGATAAGTATAGCTCTTGGCTTTACGAGGGGTCATGGTTGGAAAGAGATTGCTCAACCTTGTGCGTCGGTCATAGAGGTTTCTCACAATAACCAAATCATAAAGCCAATTAAAAATATAAATTCATTTATATCTCAATGGTTTGGGCTTTGGCTCTTCTTCGGGAGGTGAGAGGTTTAAGGTTCAAATCGCGACATGGGCGAGTGTGTGAAGGGGTAGGTGTGTGGTGGCTGAACTCGAACATGAAATCAAACTTGATAACTAAGGGGAGGTCCAAGGTTCAAATCATGGCGTGGACAAGTGTGTGAGGGGGTAGGTGTGTGGTGGCTTTGTGTTAAATTCTCTATTGATAAGTATAGCTCTTGGATTTATGAGGGGTCATGGTTGGGAGGAGACTACTCAGCCCTAGGCATCAGTCATAGAGGTTTCTCACAATAACCATATATATATATATATATATATAATAATTTATTAAATGGATTAGTTTAATTACTTTAATTCTTCAACTTTCAAAGAGGATACCTAAGTTCAAATCTTGTCAAGTGAATACATAATAGATGAGTAAGAATACATAATAGTTAAGTTATTATAATGTTGTTATATAGTAATGATGTAACACGAGTAAGGCTTTTTTTTTTTTGTTAACAAACACACAAAGCACACCATCATGTCGGAACAAGTGATTCTCCATGATGTACATGATGAGTAAGTTTTTTTCTTTGGATTTGGTTAGTGTGATAAACTTCTACAACCAACACTTAGGGCTGGGTATCCACATTCCACCATGACCTCTCATAAGGGGGAGAGTTGAGCTTATCAATAGGGGATTTAACAAACAACCACACACACTGTGGTTTGAACCTTGGACCTCTCGAAGAAGAGCCAAATCTCGAACCGTTGCCCTATCCCCTTGGGATGTAAATATTAGGATAAAGCATTTTAATCTCATACAACCATTTAATAATAATAATTTATCCCTTTGGGACACCACAGTGGTATGGCCTTGGGCTCTCATCTAAGAAACCCAAATTCAAACCACAATTGAATGTGTGTGAGTGTTTTAAAAATAATAATAATAGTAGTAATAATTTAAAACTCATTATCAAATGACAAGATTAAAATTTCTCAACTTTTATGAGACTTGAGTTCAAATCTTGTCAAAGTAATACATAAATAATTGTCAAGTTGTTAAAATCTTAATATGTCATCATGTGTAATATAAAATTGCTTAAAACCCACAAAATTAATAAAAACAATTATTTCAAATTTTATTTATTTTATAAACTTAAAAAACTAAAATGATATCGATAATTTACAAGCGGAGCCAATAGTCCCTAATGAGACATGATTACCATCTCATGGAATATACGAGGTGCTAATGCCCCCTCAAAGCAAAGGTGTATCAAGGCCATTTGTTTAAGTAATAAGCATGCTATTTTTTGTATCAAAAAAACTAAAATGACAAAAAAAAAGTTTCCAAAACTATGAAAGCAGTATGGGCAAGATGTGAATGGGATGCTATGGATTCTAAAGGAGAAAAAGAGGGATTCTACCATGCATCATTCAAGATAAAAATATTGGTAAAGAAAATATAGTGCTAGATGTTAATACGTCTACCATTAATAAAGAAATACCAGAAAATGAGTAGGACAAGTCAAAAGTTTTTGTAGTAGAGCCAAGAGATGATACATTTGATGAAAAGAAAAAGTTATGAAAGAATTTTGAGGAATAGAATAATAAGACCTACTCCTAATACAGTCAAGGAAAAAAGAGGAAAATCCTCAAATTATCAAGCGAGATCCAGGGAAGCAAGAGGAAACATAGAGAAAGGAACACAAATTAAGTTGGTTGAACTTCTCTTTACCAAACAACAAAATGATATTGGTAATTCACAAATGAGGCCAGTAGCCCATAATGAGACATTATTACCATATCATGGAATATAAGGGGTGCTACTGTCCCCTCAAAGTAGAGGTGTATCAAGGACCTTTGTTTAAGTAATAAGCCTGCTATTCTTTGTATCCAAGAAGCTAAAATGACAAAAGAAGAACTTTTCGAAACTATGAAAGTTGTATAGGTAAAATATGAATGGGATGCTATGGATTATGGAGTGGCAAGGGGGATTCTAACTTGTTGGAATCCTATTAGAACCTCTTGTGTAACCATTCATAAAACTAGGCAATGGATAACATGTTTAGTCACATGCTACTTTGCAGATATTTGTTTCATCCTTATCAATGTCTATGGACCTACAACTTAGTCAGGCAAACTAGAAGTTTGGAGTGGGATTGAAGAATTTATGAGAAGTAAAGACCAAGAAACCTTATTCATGATCATAGAAGATTTTAATGCCATAACCATGCTCGATGAAAAATTTGGGGGAATAAGAGAATTAACCCAAAGTATGAGAGATTTTTTAGCTTTTATTCAAAACAATAATCTCTGAGGTTGAGTTTGAAGAAGATAACTATACATGGACCAACAACAGGAGAGGCCAAAACCTAATAGTAAAAAAATAGATAGACGCATGCTCTCAAATCATTGGCTAGATGAAGGAAATTGTGCTAAAATTAATACCTTGATAATGATTGGTTCAAATAATTAGCCAATAAGAGTTAAAATAATGGTGGAAAGAAAAATTGAAGGAAACCTAGGAGGAAAAAAGAAGGATGGTTGAAGCTGATTAAGGAGGGACATTTTTCATAGGACTCCCCAAACTGTCAAACATGTTTTGGCCATATTTCACTCATATAGACATATATTGAGCTGAAAGTTTGAGGGTAGATGCTTGAAAAACCATAGAACATCTCCACAAGTTTTTAGATCATTTTGAGGAACACAAATCCTAGCACATCCCTATGTGTAAACAAATTTGTTGGCAAGCGGGTGCATGAGGATTTCATCTAGGTTGAGTGCAAGCAGCTCCAAAGGTTGGTTTTCAGGGCCTTCGAGCCCTAGAGGCCAATATTTTTGTGGTTTATACTCAATATTTTAGCAGGATATGTTGCAGGGGATCTAAGATGGGTTAGAAATCTATCTTTCATCAGATCATGTTGTGAACTTGAGTGACAACGACTTCCATTTTGTTGCATAAATTAAAAGTGAAAACCATACCTTTCCACGACGTCTAGGACAAGGATTAAAGAGATCATGAAACAAGTTTCAACCAACTAATCAAAAAATGGCTCAGATATCAAGTGAATCTAGTGCTAACATGCACCCACAAAATAAATCTACTGTGAAAACCCTGTCAAGGGTAAGAATTTCGAAGACTCAACCCCAAAAATAAATTTTAGGGATGCCCTCCATGGTGGAAAACCTTAGCCCAATGCTAAAGATGGATTCTAATCAAAAGGCATATCACAATACCAATCAATATCATATGGTAAAAAAAGGTGAAAAGCTTATAGAGGAAGGTAAGATTAATGCCCTTCCCAACTTCTTTAGCCTTGGTATTAATGAAGATCATCACTTGGAATATTAGAGGACTCAAAGGGAGTCTTTCAAAATAAAATGAAATTAGAAAAATGATTTAGATAAATCATCAACATCTTGTTTTTCTTCAAGAAATGAAGATGTCAATGGAGGATATGGACTCAATTGCTAGTAAAATTTGACTTGTTGGAAAAGTGGTTTCCCTCCGTTCCCAAGGGAGTTCTGGTGGCATTGCTTGTATTTGGGACCCAAAAGAGATAGTTATTCACAAAATGGTTGGCAGTTAGGGCAAGGACGTCACTTGCATTATCGGTGATGTGACCTGGGTTCAATCCCATGGCTGATGTGTATAAGAAGTATTTCTAAAAAAAACTAAAAATAAATAAATAAATAAATAAAATAAAATAAAATTACCAAACAATACACTTATTATAGTGAAGTTGCTATAATACCACTATGTGACCATAATGAAACGATACAATTCAATTCCATATAACACAAATTAAATTAAAATTGGTTTTTGTTGAAACGTTTGGGACCAGTTTTGACGGAATGAATTTTTACATAAATAAATAAAGGTTTTGTTCAAACTATTTAGGATCAACTATAGACTTCATGGATTTTCACACTATGCATTAAGGTTCTAATATAATGGGTGGATCTTAATATTATGAGTTTGGATCTTAATATTATGAGTTTAACCAATTAAATATTTTAATTTTCAAAAAGAAGACTCAAGTTCAAATCTCATGATATATACATATATTTACGAAAAATTTTGTTTTGTTTTTTGTTTTTTTAATACCAAGTGGGTCTAATGTGAAAGACTCTAAAACTCTAAATAAGAAATTATAGGTTTGAATATGAAAGGAAATAAGATTACACCGCTATAATATGGAATGAGTAGATAAACACTTAAATAACCATGTCATCTCATATGACCTATGATCTTACTTTGGGATGACACACAATTCCATATAACCAACCAATTCAAAAAACTAAGACACTTATCATTAATGGATTTAATTTTGTAATATATATATATATATATATATATATATATATATATATATATCATTATTTTTTTTGTTTTTCTTTAACACAAAAGTCAAGTATTTAAACTTGATGTATAAATATTATTCCCTTTCTTTTTTTTTATTTGGTTAGTGTGAGAAACCCCTACCACCAGCGCACATGATTGGGTAGGCTCCCCAACCATGACCCCTCATAAAGCCAAGGGCTATGCTTATCAATAGGGAATTTAACACCCACCCACCGCACACATACACTCGCCCAGGCCACGGTTTGAACCTTGGACCTCCCAAAGAAGAGCCAAAGCCCGAACCGCTTGCGTTATTCCCCTTGGGATTAAAATTTTAATTAAGGAAAATTGTTCCCCTTATCCCTTAGGTGTCAGGACTTTCCATTCTACGAGGCCTGTCCCATCCAGATATAACCCTTAGGTTAGTCGGGAGGTTTTTTGTATTCGAGGCCACCAGGATTGAATCCCAGACCTCTTTCCGAGGATTGAGGGAACTCGCTAGTAAGGTGCGTGGTGTGATATGTTATTCTATTTCTAGTTTTATATAAAATATTCAAGACTTATATTTAAAAATTTATGAAATGACATAAAATTAATCAATTAAGTACTTGAACTTTCAAGAAAAGTTATAGGTTTGAATCTTGCCTACTGTAACAAGATCACACCATAATATATCTTAGATTTAGTTGTAATCTTATGACAATCGTAAGGATTTTGACCTCTCTTTGAGAGGTCCAAGGTTCAAACCCCACTCAGTATGAGGGGATCAAGACCCCTCATAAAAATATGTGTGAATTCATTGAAAAATGGTTGCAAGCTTAATGCAATGGTAAGGACTTTGGTCTCTCTTTGATAGGTTCAAGGTTCAAACTCCACTCAGTATAAGGGGATCGAGACCCCTCATAAAAACCTATGTAAACTTATTAAAAAAAGTTGTAAGCTTATTGCAGTGGTAAGTGCTTTGGCCTCTCTTTGAAAGGTCCAAGGTTCAAACCTCACCAAGTATGAGAAGACCAAGACCTCTCATAAAAACCTATATAAACTCATTGAAAATATATATCTTAGATTTGTTTTGATCTCATATAACCTATTAAAAAAATAAATACTAAAAATATAAATTCATTTATATCTTATATAAATAATAATAATTTATTAAATTTATTTTAATCTCATAAAGCCAATTAAAAATATAAATTCATTTATATCTCAATGGTTCGGGTTTTGGCTCTTCTTCAGGAATGTCCAAGGTTCAAATCGTGGTGTGGGTGAGTGTGTGAGGGGGTGGGTGTGTGGTGGCTTTATGTTAAATTCTCTATTGATAAGTATAGCTCTTGGCTTTACGAGGGGTCATGGTTGGAAAGAGATTGCTCAACCTTGTGCATCGGTCATAGAGGTTTCTCACAGTAACCAAATCATAAATCCAATTAAAAATATAAATTCATTTATATCTCAATGGTTTGGGCTTTGGCTCTTCTTCAGGAGGTGAGAGGTTTAAGGTTCAAATTGCGACATGGGCGAGTGTGTGAAGGGGTAGGTGTGTGATGGCTGAACTCGAACATGAAATCAAACTTGATAACTAAGGGGAGGTCCAAGGTTCAAATCACGACATGAACAAGTGTGTGAGGGGGTAGGTGTGTGGTGGCTTTGTGTTAAATTCTCTATTGATAAGTATAGCTCTCAAATTTACGAGGGGTCATGGTTGGGAGGAGACTACTCAGCCCTATGCATTGGTCATAGAGGTTTCTCAAAATAACCAAATATATATATATATATATATATATATATATAATTTATTAAATGGATTAGTTTAATTACTTTAATTCTTCAACTTTCAAAGAGGATACCTATGTTAAAATCTTGTCAAGTGAATACATAATAGATGAGTAAGAATACATAATATTTAAGTTATTATAATGTTGTTATATAGTAATGATGTAACATGAGTAAGGTTTTTTTTTTTTTTTTTGTTAACAAACACAAAAAGCACACCATCATGACGAAACAAGTGATTCTCCATGATGTACATGATGAGTAAGTTTTTTTCTTTGGATTTGGTTAGTGTGAAAACTTCTACAACTAACACTTAGGGCTGGGTATCCACATCCCACCATGACCTCTCATAAGGGGGAGAGTTGAGATTATCAATAGGGGATTTAACACACAACCACACACATCGTGGTTTGAACCTTGGACCTCTCGAAGAAGAGCCAAATCTTGAACCGTTGCACTATCCCCTTGGGATGTAAATATTAGGATAAAGCATTTTAATCTCATACAACCATTTAATAATAATAATTTATCCCTTTGGGACACCACAGTGGTATGGCCTTGGGCTCTCATCTAAGAAACCCAAATTCAAACCACAATTGAATGTGTGTGAGTGTCTTAAAAATAATAATAATAGTAATAATTTAAAACTCATTATCAAATGACAAGATTAAAATTTCTCAAATTTTATGAGACTTGAGTTCAAATCTTGTCAAAGTAATACATAAATAATTGTCAAGTTGTTAAAATCTTAATATGTCATCATGTGTAATATATAATTGCTTCAAACCCACAAAATTAATAAAAACAATTATTTCAAATTTTATTTATTTTATAAATTTAAAAAACTAAAATGATATTGATAATTTACAAGCGAAGCCAATAGTCCCTAATGAGACATGATTACCATCTCATGGAATATACGAGGTGCTAATGTCCCCTCAAAGCAGAGGTGTATCAAGGCCATTTGTTTAAGTAATAAGCATGCTATTTTTTGTATCAAAAAAACTAAAATGACAAAAAAAAAGTTTCCAAAACTATGAAAGCAAGATGGGCAAGATGTGAATGGGATGCTATGGATTCTAAAGGAGCAAAAGAGGGATTCTACCATGCATCATTCAAGATAAAAATATTGGTAAAGAAAATATAGTGCTAGATGTTAATACGTCTACCATTAATAAAGAAATACCAGAAAATGAGTAGGACAATTCAAAAGTTTTTGTAGTAGAGCCAAGAGATGATACATTTGATGAAAAGAAAAAGTTATGAAAGAATTTTGAGGAATAGAATAATAAGACCTACTCCTAATACATTCAAGGAAAAAAGAGGAAAATCCTCAAATTATCAAGCGAGATCCAGGGAAGCAAGAGGAAACATAGAGAAAGGAACACAAATTAAGTTGGTTGAACTTCTCTTTACCAAACAACAAAATGATATTGGTAATTCACAAATGAGGCCGAGAGCCCCTAATGAGACATTATTACCATATCATGGAATATAAGGGGTGCTAATGTCCCCTCAAAGTAGAGGTGTATCAAGGACCTTTGTTTAAGTAATAAGCCTGATATTCTTTGTATCCAAGAAACTAAAATGACAAAAGAACTTTTCGAAACTATGAAAGTTGTATGGGCAAGATATGAATGGGATGCTATGGATTATGGAGTGGCAAGGGGGATTCTAACTTGTTGGAATACTACTAGAACCTCCTGTGTAACCATTCATAAAACTAGGCAGTGGATAACATGTTTAGTCACATGCTACTTTGCGGATATTTGTTTCATCCTTATCAATGTCTATGGACCTACAACTTAGTCGAGCAAATTAGAAGTTTGGAGTGGGATTGAAGAATTTATGAGAAGTAAAGACCAAGAAACCTTATTCATGATCATAGAAGATTTTAATGCCATAACCATGCTCGATGAAAAATTTGGGGGAATAAGAGAATTAACCCAAAGTATGAGAGATTTTTAAGCTTTTATTCAAAACAATAATCTCTGAGGTTGAGTTTGAAGAAGATAACTATACATGGACCAACAACAGGAGAGGCCAAAACCTAATAGTAAAAATATAGATAGACGCATGCTCTCAAATCATTGGCTAGATGAAGGAAATTGTGCTAAAATTAATACCTTGATAATGATTGGTTCAAATAATTAGCCAATAAGAGTTAAAATGATGGTGGAAAGAAAAATCGAAGGAAACCTAGGAGGAAAAAAGAAGGATGGTTGAAGCTGATTAAGGAGGGACGTTTTTCATAGGACTCCCCAAACTGTCAAACATGTTTTGGCCATATTTCACTCATACGGACTCAGATTGAGCTGAAAGTTTGAGGGTAGATGCTTGAAAAACCATAGAACATCTCCAAAAAATTTTAGATCATTTGGAGGAACACAGATCCTAGCACATCCCTATGTGTAAACAAATTTGTTGGTAAGCGACTGTGAGAGGATTTCATCTGGGTTGAGTGCAAGTAGCTCCAGAGGTTGGTTTTCAGGGCCTTCGAGCCCTAGAGGCCAATATTTTTGTGGTTTATACTCAATATTTTAGCAGGATATGTTGTAGGGGATCTAAGATGGGTTAGAAATCTATCTTTCATCAGATCATGTTGTGAACTTGAGTGACAACGACTTCCATTTTGTTGCATAAATTAAAAGTGAAAACCATACCTTTCCACGACGTCTAGGACAAGGATTAAAGAGATTATGAAACAAGTTTCAACCAGCTAATCAAAAAATGGCTCAAATATCAAGTGAATCTAGTGCTAACATGCACCCACAAAATAAATATACTGTGAAAACCCTGTCAAGGGTAAGGATTTCAAAGACTCAGCCCCAAAAATGAATTTTAGGGATGCCCTCCATGGTGGAAAATCTTAGCCTAATGCTAATATTAATATTAGGACTTCCCATAAACTTCTAAGAATACCGAAGATTGATCCCAGGAAAATGGAGTTAGGATGTCTTAAAGAAGTTGATGGAACTCCTATTGTTAAGCTTGATATGGGTAACATTTAGACTAACATTGAAGATCTGGAAAAAAGAGGACTAATTTGCTGGTTTGTGGGTTTTCGTCCAAGCCTATCTGATTTCAAAGTTTGGGCTGCAAAAATTTAGAAAACTAAAAGTGAGTTACAAATCTCTATTTATCCAAATGGTTATTTTCTTGTTTTATTTGCTAATAATGAAGATATAGAGAAAATTTTTTAAGGGGGTCCCTGGTTTTTTGGAAGGGCAGGGCTTTTTATGAAGCCCTGACATACTAAATTTAAAGTCGAAGAAGAGATGCCTTCTATAGCTCCCGTGTGGGTTAGACTCTTTGGTCTCCCTATTGAATTTTGGAATCCTACTATTTTTTCTTCAATTGGAAACTCTTTAGGAACTTTTATGATGATTGTCGATTGTACTCAAAATTTTGAACATATTATTTATGCTCGAATTTGTGTTTTAATGGATTTTGACAAACCCCTACCTAAAAAGATCACATTACAATTTGAGGAAGACACTTGGGAGCAAGTAGTGGACTATGAGAACATTCCTTTTCGTTGTAGAATTTACCATGAATATGGTCATTTGGCTAGTGCTTGCCCAAATAAAATTCCCGATCAAAAGAAAGAAGATATAAACTCAATAGGTTTCCAAATGCCTACGAAGAAGAACACTCTAAAAAAACCAGTTATGAAGGATCAATCAAATTCATCTACTAATATGTTTGAAATCCTTTCCACAAATGATGTACCAAGTGAGGAAGAGGAAATAATGGAAACATAAATATTCGAAACACAATTTAAATATGAAGGGAAGAACTCAGAGACAAACCAACAAATAAAAGGTTTTCAATAGAAAAAAAGGAAAAAATTTACACAAGAAAAATAATATTTTAAATGTCAAAACTTCAAATAATATAGGTCCCAATATAGACTCTGTTGAACCCTCTAGTAAAATTTTGGTTGTGTACGAGCATTCTTCAAGTTTAGAAGACATCTAAGATTCAATTGGAGTAAGTCAAGAAACAGGAAAAAAAACTAAAGATGGATTCTAATCAAAAGGCAGATCACAATACCAATCAATATCATATGGTAAAATAAGGTGAAAAGCTTATAGAGGAAGGTAAGATTAATGCCCTTCCCAACTTCTTTAGCCTTGGTATTAATGAAGATCATCACTTGGAATATTAGAGGACTCAAAGGGAGTCTTTAAAAAAAAAATGAAATTAGAAGAATGATTTAGATAAATCATCCACATCTTGTTTTTCTTCAAGAAATGACGATATCAATGGAGGATATGGACTCAATTGCTAGTAAAATTTGACGAGTTGGAAAAGTTGTTTCCCTCAGTTCCTAGGGGAGTTCTGGTGCCATTGCTTGTATTTGGGACCCAAAAGAGGTAGTTATTCACAAAGTGGTTGGCAGTTAGGGTCTTTTGGCTATAGCTATTCAAAGTAGACATTCCAACCAAATTATGCTCTTCATTACTGTTTATGCTCCAACTACTTTGGAGGAAAAAAGAAGACAGTGGAAGGATATACTCATATCATCTCTAATTTTATTGAAGCTTGGATCTTGATTAGAAGATATTTCAATACCATCCTCTATGTGGATGAGAAAATGGGGGGTAATAGAAATTTGGATAAAAGAACTGATCTCATGAGTGAATATATTGCAAACCTCCATCTTGGGGACATCCAACCAGTTAATGGCCTTATGACTTGGTCTAACAGAAGGCAAGGCTTAGCTTGTATAATGGAGATATTGGATAGGTTTTTTCTCTTTGAAAATTTCTTAATCCATGGTCACATTCCTAAAGTGAAGAATCTTAACAATGCTAGTTCGGATCACTGGCCAGTCATGGTGGAAATGTGGAAAACCAATGTGAGTTCCTCTCCTTTACATTTTCAATTAATGTGGCTCAGAGACAGTTCCTTTAGACCTCATGTGCAACAATGGTGAAAGGAAGGTAAGACTAGGGACTAAAATGTTATATTTTTCCAAAATATTGCAATACATTAAATCCAAAATCAAGACTTGGAACTGGAAGGAGTTTGGGGATGTTCATAAAAAAAATATGGAGTTATTGCTCAAATTGAAAATTTGAATAAGAAAATCCGTTTAGGTGGCCTCATAAAGAATAGAAGTGCAGATGAAATTAAACTCACAACTCAGTTAGAGGAATGAGAAAAAAGAGAAGAACTCTTATGGAAGCAAAAATCTAGAATTCAATGGCTCAAAGAGGGAGATCGAAACACAAATTTCTTCCACAAATCTCTTCTAGCTCGAAGATCTTACAACTTTATTTCTTCCCTGAAATCGGATTCTAGAGATGTTATCTATACTTGGGATGGCATGAACTCTATTGTTATTGATTAATTTTCCAATATTTTTTCTGCTGCTCCTCTTGACTTAGCTTCTCAACAAAATGTTCTTCAAGCAATCCCTTCTCTTATCACTTCTGAGGATAACTCTATTTTGACTGCTCCTATCACTATCAATGAGCTTCAACATGTATTTTTTAAAATGCAAAAAGGGAAAACCCCAGGTCCTGATGGTTTTCCCATTGAGTTCTACCAAGAGTTTTGGGATATCCTTCATGCTGATTTATTAGAGGTGGTGGAAGAAGCCAGGAAATCCAAAGAAATTTTGAAGGTTATCAATAAAATTTATATTACTCTTGTTCCAAAAGTTCAAGAGGTTGATCATATCTCAGCTTTTAGACCTATTGCTTTATATAATGTTCTTCTCAAAATAATTACTAAGATCATGATAGAAAGGTTGAAGTCTCTTTTGCATAAGATTATTTCCCCTAAAAAAGGGGGTTATGTGGAAGGGCGTCAAATAGTAGATGAGATAGTTCTTTCGTAGGAAGCCATCCATTGCATGGATATACAAAAATCTCCTTTCATGTTCATTCGATTAGACTTATCCAAAGCTTATGACAGAGTGGATTGGCACTTCCTTATCAAAGTTTTGAGGTAATTTGGTTTCTCTAAGGATTGGATGGATTGGATTATGGGATGTATCTCTTTATTTTCGTACTTAGTTCTTATCAATGACAAACCTTCTCAGTCGTTCCTAGCTTCTAGAGGTATTAGGCAAGGTGACCCGCTATCCTCTTATTTATTCATCATTCTTGTTGAATGCTTGGGTAGGACTATAACCAAAAAGAGGGAAAACAAAACCCTTGAGGAAGTTACCATTGCTCATGGAGCTAGACCTATCTCTCATATTCAATTTTTTTATGACTCTACTCTTTTAGGTAAAGCTACAGTTAAGGAAGCTTCTAATATTAAGCAAATCATTAGTTGTTTTTCTAAGGCTACTAGGTAGTTGATCAATGAAGACAAATCTAAAGTTATTTTCTTTCACTGCTTTTCCAGATAGGAATCCATGGTCTTGGATAAATTAAGATATAATAAGACCTCCTTTTCGATCACTTATTTAGGTATTCCCATCATATTTAAGGGCAGATAAAAAATATTGGAATTGGTTGTTGGACAAAGTCAAGAAGAAAATTGGAAAGTGGTGGCCTTCTTCTCGGGGTAGAATCATCTTGGTAAAATCACTCCTTCAAGATATTCCTATTTATGTTTCTTTCGTGTTGAATATCCCAAATACCATTCTTCGAGAACTAGATCAAATCAGTCATCGATTCCTTTGGAGTGGTACTAAGGAGAAAAGAAAATGGGCCTTGGTGAAATGGGACACTTTATGTCTTCCTAAGAATGAAGGGGGGTTAGGATTTTGGTCTTCTATTAATAACAACAAAGCTTTAGCTCCTAAATTATATTGGAGGATGTTGCATAACCCCAATGCTCTTTGGGCCAATAATCTCCATGCTAAATATGCCGAGAACAAAAGTCCTGAAGACCTTGTTCGCTATCAAATTCCTAACAAAGGTTCTCCCATTTTAGCAGTACTTAATACTGGTGAGGATTTAATAAAGAAAAATTTATTTTGGATCATTCATAATGGTCAACAGACAAATTTTTGGACAAATTCTTGGGATGGTCACAAGCCTTTGATAACTTAGTTTTCTGATTGGAGGCCTAGGATGGATAAGCTTCACCAAGCTAACTGGATAAAGGTAGCTAATTATTATCGGTACCAAAATGGTAATTCAAAGGTTGGTAGATATTGGATCTTGATTGAGGTCTAGCCTATTCAAATCCCAAAAAGGTAAAGACAAGATATCCAAGGCATCCTTCATATGAGATCTCTCTCTTGGTCCCATGAAAAAGATTGTTTTGGATGGAACAACACTACTAAGGGTGAGTATTCAGTTGCTCAAGATTATTTGACCTTATGCCATAATAATCCCAACCAATCTTCTGACATATTTTCTTAGTTGTGGGCTCAAAAGCTTTGGCCTAATGTGAGGTTCTTTACTTGGCTTTTATTGCATCGTAGGGTGCTTACTGGTGAGCAACTTATGAAGCGTGGTTTTCATGGCCCTTTTAGATGTGAAATATGTGGAGAGAATGTAGAAACTCTCAACCATATTTTTGTTGAGTGTACTTTAGCCTCTGAGCTATGGAGGAGAATGGCCACTTTACTTGGCTTACAATGATCCAATTTTTTTTACTTTTGAGCAGTTTTGGAGGGATTGGCATAATAAAGAGGGTGTTGATCATTTTATTAAGCAGTTAGTTTGGATGGGTTCTACCATTATTCTTTGGAATATCTGGAATGAAAGGAAAAACTAAATTTTTAATCAAGATAGGAAGGATATTCACTATATTTGGCAAAATACCATAGCCAACTTAGTTGAATTAGTCCATCAACTCCTTAATCACCCCCAAAACTCCCACCAAAGATGGGGTCAAGTGATGCAAAGATTGAAGATTAATTCTTCTAAGGGCAACCAACTTAAAGGGAATGTGAGTATTTGTAAGATGGATAGGACAAGAAATTGGCAACCTCCTCCTAAGGATTTTGGAAAAGTCAATACTGATGGAGCCTCTAGAGGGAACCCTGGAAAAGCTAGTGCGGGAGGAATTGGTAGACTTTCAAATGCCTCCCTGGTTTTTAATTTTACTAAGAATTTGGGTATTCTTTCCAATAACCTTGTTGAGGGGTATGGTAACCTTAGAGGCCTTAAAGAGGCTACTAAGGTTGGATGGAAAAAGGTGTTAGTTGAGTTTGACTCTCAACTCATGATTAATCTTTTGAAGACTCCTTCTAAGAATCATAAGGTTGATTGGAGAATAAAAAGAATTATTGAGAAGATTCAATTAATCCAAATGGGATTTTTGAAAGTTGATTATAATCATGTGGTCAGAGATCAAAACAAGAGTGCTAATGCTTTAAATAATTGGGATTTGGACAAAGGTGATTTTACTTGTTATGACCACCCTCCTAGATGGTGGGCTTTGAAAATAAGGGAAGCTCTTCTTTCTATCATTTCTTTGGATGGCTCCAGTTTTGAAGGTACCTAGTTTCTTCTTGATTTATTTTTGCTTCTCTTTGGTTCGATCAGGGTATTTTAGTTCCCTAGCTCAAACTATTCTTTCTTTTATTTCCTCTATTGATTCTTGCCTTAAAATTCTTTTGGTCTAGAAATGTCATTGTTATGTTCCATTTTTTTTCTTTTTTCTTATTTGTTTTTTTGTTTAGTTTTTTGAGGTGTGTGTGTTTTTTTGTTTTGTTTTTTGTTTTGTGTTCTTTGTTGTTCTTGTGTTTGCATTTTTTGTTATTGTTTTTGTGTTTTTGTTGTTCTTGTTCTTGTGTTTCTGTATGTTTGTGTTAATTCATGTTTTTGTGTGTGTGTTTTCTATGTTTTTTGTTTTTGTTTATTGTCTGTTGTTGGTTGTTTTTTAATTTTTATTTTTAATTTTTAATTTTTTAGGTTTTGGTTGTTTTTGTTTTTTATGTTTTTGTTGGTTATGTCTTTGTAGTGTTATGTTGTTTTTGTATTTTTTCTATGGGGTTCATGTTGTGGTATTTGTTTATCTTATTGTGTGTGTGTTTGGTTGTGTTTTATCTTTTTGACACACTCAAGGAGTATATTTTTATTTTATTTTATTATTTTTATTTTTATTTATTTATTTTAATCTTATTATGTGTTTGTTTGCTCCTTGAGTATGTCAAAGGTGGTAGGCCAGGTTCAAACCCTGGGCGATTTTGGTGGAATAGATACCCCTGCCTCCTTGGGTCTTACCCGAAAGTGGCATCCCTTCTGGGATGTTTTCCACAAAAAAAAGAGTTAAAATGATGGTAAGTGAATTTAAAAATATTATATTTTAAATATGAGCAGATGTGGGAATATCATCCTCAATTTGTTGATATGATAGCACAAATATTGAATTCTTTAGGAAACGATGGATCGTATATACTTCTAAAATAAAGTAAATGAATAACATCTAAATTAAAAGAATGGAATAAGAACACTTTTGGAAATATTTTTTTAGAAGAAAGAAGAACTAAAAGATAATCTTTCAAATTTTTTAAAATATGATCATAATAATCCAAGCTCGGAGGAAAGGGAGTTACTTAGTGAATATCATAATATTTTGAGTAAGAGAAATTTTGGAGATTAAAATTAAGACAAACTTGGTTAAAAGGAGATACAAATACAATTTTTTTCATATGAAGGTAATAGTCTAAAGATCATCATCCATAATTAGTAGAATTAAATCAATAGAAGGGGTTTGGATTAAAGACCAGAGTGAAAAAAAAGGAGGTAAGGTATTTTTATTAGAATATTCTAGGATCAGAGGAGTTAGAAGTTCTTAATGATAAAATTCTACAAGAAGTACCTTCAATTATAATAGATGAAGATAATAAGAAACTAATGGAGCCTATTATTCTGGAATAAGTTCATTAGCTCTTTTCCTTTTTAATAAGGATAAATCCTAGGTCCAGATGGGATCTCTACCTATCAACATAATTGGGATATAGTGAAGGATTCTTTATTGATGGTAGTGGAACAATTTAGGGCAAAACAATACATACCTTATAAAATAAATGCAACATATCTTACCCTTATTCCAAAAAAGAAGGATGCATAATTGTTTGATTAATTTAGACCCATAAGCTTATGTAATATGACATATAATATTATCTCCAAAGTGTTGGTAAATCTATTAAGACCATTGTTAGACAAAATTATTTTAGAAGAGCAAGGAGGATTTCTGAAAGAGAGACAAGTTCTGGATGGGATCATAGTAGCTCTTGAAGTTATGCTTTCAACAACTTCAAAAAAATGATCTTAAAACTTGATATGAGTAAAGCCTATAATAGGGTTAAATGGGATTTTTATTTTGTAGTATTAGAAAATTTTGGATTAGGAAAGAAATAGATCATATAAAATAAAGATTATGTCTCTATAGTTTCATTTTTAGTTTTGGTCAATGGGTTAGTAATAGAATCATTTAAATCCAAGAGAGGTCTTAGATAGGGAGATCCTCTATCACCATATTTGTTCATTATTATGGTAGAGGTTTTGGGTAGGAACTTGAAGAAGGCTAACAAATATGGGCTTATAAGTGGACTTAAGGCTAGTAATAACATCGATAACATCACCCATCAACAATTTATATATAATGCAACCCCTTTTGGGAAGGTAAGGATAAACGAGGCTAGAGCTTTGAATAACTTATTAAAGGATATGAAAGAGCATTAGGGTAAAAAGATAATAGGAAAAAATCCAAAATCTACTTTATAAACACCCTAGCTAAAATCAAAGTAGAGATATACCTACTACTTTAAATTGAGGAGGCAAATTTACCAACAACTTATCTATGGATACCCTTATTTGAGGTCAAAATGAGGATATAATTATAGAATCTAGATATAAGTAAAGTTCAAAATAAACTAATGGTATGAAAGGTAGATAATTATCATTAGAAGGAAGAGTGCAGTTAATTAAATTGGTCTTACACGCCAATCCAACATATTATATGTCCTTGTTTACTATGCCAAAATAAATATAAAAAATTTTAATCTATATTATGCGGTCCATATTATATGATAAAATAAAATTTCCTTTGGTGAAATGAAGCAAGGTGTGTGATGATAAAACTAGGGGAGGTTTCGGTTTAAGATTTCTTATGAATGCAAATTTTTTTTAAGAGGTTAAAAAGTGGGGGCACATCGAGACCACCCTTTGCTAGGAGATCCCAATATCTTTTACCATAGCAGTGTCCCTGTCCGGACCTTACAAATGCAAACTTAGCTCTTAGGGGAAGAGTAATTTGGAGATTGTACAAAGAGTGTGAAAGACAATGGACAAGAATTCTTCTAAGTATGTTGAGCCCAATGACCCAAACTTAATATTTAAGGTATTATCTCTACCAAATGGTTTTGCACTATGGAACAATTAAAAAATCAATTGATCTAGAGATTAAAGATTAAAAATGGGTGGTGGGAACTCGAGAAAAAAATCTATTTGGATGGATACTTGGTGTGATAAAAAACCACTCAATCTAGATCCAATTTTGAAACCATGGATGAGATTACTTCAAGATAAATATGGTGATAAGGTTTCAAACATTTTGTACAAGGATCAAGAAGGAATATACAAATGGAAAAAATATTTTTTTACAAGTATACAAGACATTGATGTTAGGAGGTAGTTGAGTAGAAAGATAACAACAATGATTATTCCAAGGGGAGTCAAGGATAAGTTGATTAAGGAGTTGAATAGCTCAAAATAACACACAATAAGAAGTGGATATAATGTAAAGCACCAACAAAATAGAAATATTGCAAGAATATAGAGAGATATTTGGGATAGCCTAAGCATTCCTAAAGTTAAAATATTTGTTTGGCTAGTAGGTCATAGAATTTTTTATCCTAGAATAACCTTATGAAAAGGGGTTTTCATGGCCCCTCATAATGTGTTCTTTGTAAAAATGATGAGGAGAGTATAGACCATCTCTTGAGACACTGCTCAATAGTTGGGAAACTATGGTAATTAATTATTACTATGTTTGGTAAATACATGGTGATGAATGGAAAAATTGAAGAATGATTAAAGCAATGGCAAAACACTTTTAAAAATGAGGCTTTACAAACAATATAGGATATATTAAAAGATACAATACATTGGACAACATGGCTATAAAGAAATAGAAGAATATTAAAGCAATTTAAAGGTAATGAAAAAGAAGATTTTTTTAGCCATAAAGGAGTCTAAACCAACCCTATCAACTCAGCCAATACCTAATATAGAAGCAAAGAGCCTTAATAGATGGAGTCAATTCATCAATTGGAATTATGATGTTGGATACAAAATAAATAAAAATAAGGCAAAGAATATAAAGTGGAAACCCCCAAATGTAGAGTTGGTCAAATTGAATTTTATTGGAGAATCTTAAAGAAATCTAGGACTAGGAGGAGGAGGAGAAATAATTAGAAATAATGGAGGAGATATTTTGTCTCCTTACGCTTTCAATAGTGGATTTAAGACAAATAATGAAGTTGAAGCTTGGGCAACTTTGGAAGGGTTAAAAATATAAAAACAAATGAAATAGAATAGAGTATGGATAGAAGGTGATTCACTCATAGTAATAAATGCAATTTTGAGGAAAGCAAAGGCTCCATGGAACTTACAATAGATAATTATGAAATTCAAGATCTTGCTATAAAGTTTGAAGAAAGCAGGTTTACACATATGTTAAGGGAAGGAAAAAAAATTGCAGATAGACTAGCCAACAGAGGAAACCAATTTAGTTGAAGCTGACAAGAAAATATTGACTGCTTGAATCAAATAATGATTAAGATTTACTTTAATGTTTTCCATTGGTAATATAAGATTTATTTTATAATATTAATGTGTTCATATGAACTATTTATTACAATTTTGTGGTTGCACTTGTGCTTCAAGAAGGAAACTAACACTCCACATATAGTAAAGCGGTCAATGATAATGTGATGTTTTGGAAATATTACTCAACTAAGATGCAATGCATAAATAATAGAGGTGAATTTTTGGTATTGTGAAGGTTTTTTTAGGAAAATGTTGAGAAGGATGCTTAATTTTGGAATATTTGTATTCACATAGAAATTTAAAATAGTTCCAAAAGGGTATATACTTATTATTTTGATGAAAAAAGAGATATTGTGGAATTGAAAAAAACAGGGCGATGGATATGGCAGGAGCGCGGGTTGGAGCTGAAGCGGACGCAGGACTGGGATCGGATCCAAAGCAGAGCGCAGGTTCCTGGGCGGGCCCGGAACCTGGGTCAGGATCAGGCACGTCCGGGCCCGGGCCCGGTCCAGGCGGATCCGGGGTGGGGTCGAAAGGGGGTTACTCGCTCGAGCTGGACGGTGGGTTTGGTGGGGTCGGGATCCTGGGCCCGCGCCCCCTGCCTGGCCTTGACGCGACGGATGGCCTTGGGAAGAAGCCCCCTGATATTGGGCAAGGGCGTGCCCCGAGAGGGCATAAACCCTCCTACCAACAGATTTTGGCAGGCTCCAGGACCCTTGCTCGGGCCCTGGGCGTAGGGCTTTCCCTTCAAGGCACCCACATTTCCATCCAGGAGGAGGTTTACTCATCCCCCGGTTTCTGAATCTTCGTCCTCCTTGGTTGGGAAGTTCCCCGGGCGGGCGCCCGCACATGGAGACTATCCGCAGATGGGCGGCTACCAAATGGAAGGTCTCCGGACATATCCAGCTGGTTGCCCCCGTCCGCAGGCTTTTTCATTATCAAACTCAACAACAGCGAGGACGCCGAGAAGATCCCGTCGGGCGGGCCCCGGTTCCCTGGGTCGCAAGAGTCTTTTTCTTAGACGTTATGGTGCAGATTTTCACCCCAGCACCCAAAGCATCAACTTTGCCCCGATCTGGGTTCGCCTCCCGGACCTTCCCTTTCATCTGTGGCATGAAGACGTTCTAAAGCTCATTGCCCAGTCGGTTGGAGACTTGGTGGCCTTTGATCCCGCGACCAAGGCTGGCTCTCGCATGGTGCATGCCAGGTTCTGTGCCAACGCCAATCTCGAATCTGAGCTCCCTTCCTCGGTTACCATCTCTTCTGGGTCCTTCTTCTGGCGTCAAACCCTAATCTATGAAAACAAACCTACTTTTTGTACCTCCTGCAGCTCTCAAGGCCACCTCCCTCACCAATGCCCGGCATCCAAGAAGGCAGAAGGCCCTAATCCCAAACCCCCGTGCAGCTCTGGTCGGGCCCCGTCTCGGGATCCCCCTCGTCCCGACCCTAGCGCTTCCCACAAGGAGGTTTCCCCTTCGGGCCCTCAGGCCCCCTTGTCGAGCCTAGTTCAGAGGGCGACCTTTCCCAGATTCCTATCAGCGACCCTTTCGGGGACCCGATCCTAGATCCCCCCCCGCCTCTCGTTCTGGCTCCTTCCCCTCAAGCCCCGGCTGCTACCAGGACCCGATCCTCCCCCCCACCCCCCCCTTTTCGGCCCCGGCCCCCAGTGCATCCTTCCCGAAACCTACCCCCTTGATGTGTGGGTCAGAGCGATCTGATGACGAGACCGAAGGCAGCTTTCCGTCCGAGCCCGACGAAGTCAGCCCCAAAATGACCCGAAGTAGGTCCTTTGCCACAAATTTTGCCAGCAAATTTAAATGAAGGCGGCCCACCCGGTGCGAACAACGATCAAGGATCACGGAGGACGACATTGCTAATGGCTCCCAGACTACGCTCTCTGACGTTGGCACGAGCTTTCGCAAGGCGGACGACGCCCGATCCAAACCCCCCGCTCAGGCAGAAAGGGGGGCAGGCGACCCCACAAGGGTGCCAAATGAAGCTCATCTCCTGGAACATCAGGGGACTCAATGGGGTCCCCAAGAAAAGGATCCTCGGTCAACTCCGTAGGGACCACCACCCGTCCTTCATCCTCCTCCAGGAGACCAAGATAGATGACGCCGTTGCCCGGAGAATAGCCCATGCTACCTGGCGCAACTGCGAGTTCCTCTCCACCCCCGCGGCTGGCTCAACCGGGGGCCTTATGTGCATGTGGGACCCTCGGTCTTACGAGGGAAGGCTCATTTCTTCGTCGCCCAAGATTATGAACATTCTGGTCCACCGCCTCAACTCAAAGCGATCGTGGATCCTATCCAACGTTTACGCTCCCAACAGTTCCCGTTGAGAAAGCAAGGCTTTGGCAGAAATCGGCTCGATGAGAGAAGCTTTTGCTCCCCCGCCCTCGGATCCTGTCCGGGGACTTCAACGACCCCTTGTTTTCCTCTGACAAGTGCGGGGGCTCGGAGGTCAGAACCAAAAGCATGGATGACTTTGGGGCCTTTACCGCCCACAACGAGCTCATGGATGTCAGCTTGAAGGGAGCCCGGTTCACGTGGTCCAACAAGAGAGCGGGACCCAACCACATTCAGGTCAGATTGGATAGAGTTTTCTTGTCTAAGGAAGCCCTCCCCATTTTTGCCGACGCCTCCCTGTTGGCCCTCCCCAAAATCGGGTCTGACCACAGCCCCCTCCTCCTCGAGACTGATCATCGCCCCCAGGAGACCCTTTCGGTTTGAGTCCATGTGGCTACACCACCCCGACCTCCGGGCCTAGGTCGGCTGCTAGTGGGCTCCCCTGTCCCTGGTCGCCCCGCCGAGCAAGTCTTCCACAAGCTGAGACGCCTCAAAGAGCACCTCAAGGCATGGAACAAAGAAGTGTTCGGTAACATCTTCGAAAGCAAGGAGGCTATCAAAAAAAAACTCGAAGAGATTGAGTCCAGATTCCAAGCAGGCTCTCACGAGCCGGGGCTCAGGGAAGAGGAACGCACTGCCCTCAGCGAGTACCACAATATCCTGGCCAGGGAAGAAACCTTTTGGAGGTAGAAGTCGCGTGCTCTGTGGATCCAAGATGGCGATGCAAACACCAAGTTCTTTCATGCATCGACCCTCCAAAACAGGGGTTCTAACAGAATTGCCGAGCTTGTTGACAACAATGGCAGAACCATCAACAAGGAGGAGGACATCCGTGCCGAGGCAGTCCACTTCTTTCAAGAGCTCCTGGGCGACGGACCTCCTATGTCCTCGGAGGTGGCCGATTCCCTTTTGGATCACATCCCGACGTCCGTCCCGGCCATGGCTAATGCAAAGCTGGTGCAGGCCCTGTCTGATTTCGAAATCCATGCTGCCACCTTTTCCATGAAGGCCGAGGCGGCCCCGGGCCGGACGGGTTTCCTCCCCGCTTCTTCCAGTATTTCTGGGACATCGTTGGCCATGATGTGTGCGCTGCCATCCGGGACCTACAGTTTGCCAGATCCATCCCCGGAGGCATCAACACCACCTTCATAGCCCTGATCCCGAAGACTCGAGCAGCCGCATCCCCGTCGACTCTCGCCCCATCAGCTTGTGCAATGTCCTCTATAAAATCTTGACTAAAGCCATGACCACCCGCCTCAAAGACATCCTTCCCCTAATCATTTCCCCTTGTCAGGGAAGTTCAGTCAAAGGCAGGCTGATTACAGACGGGGTCATAATCATGCACGAGGCCATTCACTCAGCTGTCCTATCCAAAAAGGCCCATTTCCTGCTCAAGCTTGATATGAATAAGGCCTTTGACAGGGTCGATTGGAGCTTCCTGTCCAAGGTCCTCCTCAAATTTGGGTTCCACCCCTCCTGGGTCCAACTCATCAACAAGTGCGTGTCCTCCCCCTGGTTCTCAATCCTTGTCAATGGATCCCCGGCCGGGTTCTTCCCCAGTTCCAGAGGTCTCCGCCAAGGTGATCCCCTATCCCCGATTCTCTTCATTATCCTGGCCGAGGCCCTGGGATGAACCATTTCGAACGCTGTGGCTCGCGGTCTCATCTCGGCATCAGGCCGACGCAGGGCCTCCCCCCCGTGTCCCATCAGCAGTTTGTGGATGACACCATTCTTGCTTCCTCGGCCTCGGTCCCTCAAGCCAAGGCCCTCAAGAACATCCTTACCCTGTATGAGGAGGCGGCTGGACAGAAAATCAACCTTCGAAAAAGCAAGATTTACTTCATCAACACCCCCTTGGCTAGGCAAATCAGAATCGGGCGGATCTTGGGATGCTCCCCCGGCTCCCTCCCCTCTTCCTACCTCGGGCTTCCTCTGTTCATAGGGGCGTCTTCCAAGGCGCTATGGAATGGGGTGATTGAGCGGATCCAAAGGAAACTCGCCCCCTGGAAAGGCCACCTTCTCTCGCAGGCCGGCAGAGCCACTCTCTTGGCGTCTGTCCTCCAAAGCATTCCGATATACTTCATGTCTGTCTTTAGAATTTTGGCCTCCATCGCTACTCTCATTGAGCAAATTCAGAAACGCTTTCTTTGGTTGGGTTGCAAAGACAAGAAAAGGATTCCCCTGGTCTCCTGGCCCCTGGTCTGCCGGCCCAAAGGAGAGGGAGGGATCGGGCTCAGACGGGTGGTTCCCATGAACAAGGCCCTTCTGTCCAAACATGCCTGGAAGGTTCACACCAATACCTCCGATGAATGGGTTTGCATTGTGCATAGGAAGTACCACCACAACCACCCCTTCCTCGGTGACACCCAGCCCTCATGACGGATCTCGCTTTCCGGAAGGCCCTGCTTTCCACCAGAGATATTGTTCAGCAAGGGACCAGATGGATTCTTGGAGACGATGCCAAGATTGACTTCTGGGAGGACAGATGGATTCTCGACGAGGCCTTGAGCTCGGATAGGGAGCTCCTTCTCCTCAAACCTGGGCTTGCGGACCAAGGTCCCAGAGCATCTGACTACATGACCCAGCTCCAGGGGCGGACCATCTGGAAACCCATCCTGAACCCCGTGTTCCCGCTCCAAGCTGCCAGACTTCAACGCATCCTCAGTGCGACGGTCATCCCTTCTTTTGGAGACAAAGGATGATGCGTGTGGCATGGCTCTCCCAACGGCATTTTTTTAGTCAAGTCTGCTTACCATATTCAGAGAACCCCAGGAGCGACCACCTTCCCGACCCAGCAGGTCTGGGCCAAGAATTTGATCCCCAAAATCAGCCATTTCGTTTGGGTGGCCGTCCAAAACAGAATCCTCACGATCAAAAATCTGATCAAGAGAGGCTTCCAGATCCCCAACAGATGCTTCCTCTGTCGTGCCGCCTGGGAGTCAACCAACCACCTTTTCATAAACTGCTCTTTCTCCTCCGAAGTTCTGGGCCTCATCCTCTCCCATTTCTCCGTTCAGTGGGCGGCCCCCAATTCCATTTTTGATCTCCTGTCTTAGTGGCCCACCCCCTTTGCCCATCCCTTTCTCCGCTTCCTCTGGAAGGCCTGCCTTCCTCATATGCTCTGGAAAATTTGGCTCGAGCGTAACAGGCGAGCCTTTTCCTCCCCGGCCTGCTCCCCCCAGTGGTTAGCGACCAAAGCAGTCTCCTTTGCCACCAAGAATTCCCGCTTCATTCCCCTTTTTGTGGACCCCCGACGTTCGAGCGAAGCCTCCCTGCTCTCCTCCCTCGGCATTCAACTCTCCCCTCTGCTCCCCCTCCCGCCCCCTCCCGGCGCTCCCTAACCAGGTGGACTCCCCCCGGTTGGCTTAAGCTCAATTTCGACGACGCCTCCAAAGGCAACCCCGGGCCCTCTGGGGCTGGCGGGGTCATCAGAGACTATTTCGAGAATCTGGTCACTGCCTTCGCGGTCCCGCTGGGCAGGCAAACCAACAATTTTGCCGAAGCTACCGGCCTGCTCAGTGGTCTCTCGGCTCTCAAGGGCTCCCCCCCGAAAATCATCATCGAAGGCGATTCCCAAGTCGTAATCAGAGCCACCAGCAAGCCTGAGTCCTGCTCCTGGCGATTCCATAATTCCATCCGGGAGGCCCTCTTCATTCTCCAGGGCTTCCCCGATCACACCTTTCAAAGACGTTTTCGGAGAAGGCAACAGTGGCCGCTGATTTCATGGCAAATCTAGCCATTACCGCCAAAGAATTTACCACCTGGTCCTCGCACTTCCCTGCAGGCCTAGTCCAAATTGTGCTGCAGGATCATTCCGACCATGCTGTCAACACTGGTGTCTAGGCTTCCCCGTGGCAGGGTGGCGAAGTCCCCCCGACGTGCGCTTCTGATGACCGGGGCTTCTCGCCCCCGTGTCGACCCGTCGGCTGGCCACCCTGTCCGCGAGGGGATCATCCCGATCCTCCTCGTGGCGGCTCGTGCCCCTTGCCTTGTCAGATGCCCGCGTTGGCCTACTGGCAGCTCTAGCAGTCCCAACTCTCTTCGCATGGCGGACCTCCCCGTCCTTCCCGCTTCGATCTCTGTGACTACGGATTCCCGTGCCATGCCAACCCGATCGTGGTCCAGTCCGACGCGGTTCTCTCCCGACGTTCCCCCGCTCAGAGTTAGGCATCTGGCACTTTGGTAGTGGCCCATTCCCTTCCTCGCGTGTCAGTAGTCTGGCGTGCCCCCTCAGCCCCTTCCCCGTCGTGTCGCTACCATCCGCGTGTGCCCCTTTCCAAAGCTGGCGGTGCTCCCCCTTCAAAGGCCCCCGCACGGCCTTTATATTCCCCTCGCTGTCCCATCCCGCTGTCGCGTTCTCCATCCCCCGCTCCCTCTCCCCTGGTCCGGCACTCTCTCGCCCTCTCGTCCCCACCTTGCCAACTCGGCCCCCATGGCTTCCAAAACCGTCTTCCTGGAGCCTCCTGCCCTTGAGTTGAGCGGTCCCGCCCGCTTATTCTCCAATGCTAAAAAATTCACCCCATTTTTCAGTAAATTCGTAGGCCATGAGGACGAGATCACCCAGGGTTTCCTGGATACGTGGAACGAAGGCGAAGTTACAGTCAAGGGCCTCCATTTCAAAGTCTCCAAGGATTTCCTCACGGAGGTCACCGGCCTCCACCATGAAGAGAAAGGCCGCGTTGTCGGCGTGACAAACACAACTGGGAAGAGGAGCTCTCCCGCTTCCCTGCACCATCGCTGGGACAAAGCAAACCTCGCTCCGCTCTCACCTCCCGACGCCTTTCGACGAAGCCATCATCCCGGTAATGCAATACATTACCTGTGACGATCCAGAGCAGCCGATCGTATAGCTTTCATTTAAGCTACTTTAATCATCTTCGAGGAGCAACCCTCATCAGCACTCCATGTTTCCTCTTCTACTCCCTGGGTTTGACCATTGATCGTGCTCGCAGGAACCATTCCCGGCCCATGCACCAGGGGCTCATGGCTGTCCTCTATAGGCATGCCCTGGCCAACCAACCCCAGCTGCACAGCATTCCCCCCTCTCTTCTGTCCCGCCCCCTGAAGAAGGCATTTCTCCTGCTGGATCCCCTGCCGCCAAGGGCTCCCCCACTCCCGACGATCCCTCTTCCCTGAAGCGTCGCAGGCCAACCCGCAATTGCAGGGCTTCGAGCAAAGGCCCAGGCGGGGCCCTGCCTCCTAGCTCTGGCCGCAAAAGGGCATCCCCCGGGCCCAGCTGGGCTACGGGGAGCTCCAAGAACGTTAAATCAGAGATCCCGGAGCCCACTGTGATCAGCTCCGAGTCCGACGACAAATTGCAGAATCTGGCGCTCAAAGGCCTCCTGGAAACAGCGATCGGTTCCCTCAACACTGCTACCCAAGCTGCTTCTCATGCCGCCAAGGCTTTGTCCGAGCTCCGTCGCAAGCTAGAGGAAAGCTCTGCCAAGGTTCAGCGGCAGTCCGAGCGGGCTGAGGACGGCTCAGGGCCCAGTTAGCTAGGCCCACCTGGCCTTTGTCGTTCCAAAGATTCTTGGTTTTTGTGGATGCTGGTTTCTATGAAGAATCTCGGTTTTGTGAAGGTTTTTTGTGGCTTTTTGTTTTCTGTAGTCTTCAGGGCCCCGGGGCTGGGCCGATCTTTCTGTTTTCTTTTTCAATGCTTCGACTACTACTGTAATTAAGGTTTTGGGATCCTATTCAAAAAACCCGCTGTAAATAATCTGTTACCTATCAAAAAAAAAAAAAAGTTCCAAAAGATGAAAATCAAGAATTTAGACATTTTATGTAAAATGATGTAGGTTTCTAGCTATAGCAACTCAATTGAGATGAAAATTGAATATGTTTGTAAACTCTCATGCTCTAAAGAAGAGAGTTGTGGTTTGTCAAGGGTGGAGATCCAAATACAACCCCTTGTTCTAAAAAACCTTAAAAAACAAAAAAATATATTCTTAATTTTATTAATTTAATAATATATAATTAAATAGATTGTGAAAAGTAATAGTTTGGTTGTGGCTACAGTCTTCATGAAAGGGGTGTAAACCCTAGGTGTAATCAAGTGATGGAAAAAAGTGATAAATTTGGCTACAGTATTTGTGAAAGGGATGCAAACCCTAGGTGAAGCACCGCATTGAAGGAAGAGGGTTGTTCATAGATGATATTTTTAGTCTGTGAGAAAGCCTCTTTTGTCAAATAAAATATCTCTCAGGGATATTTGAATTCACGGGTGGATGAACCTTTGCCCTATATCATGATTTCAAAGGATGAATTTGGGTTGGATCTGATTGATCATGAAGCTTGAACAATTATCTACAAACTCAAGGGCAAAAGACCAGGCCTGAAGGAGCTCAAAGGATACATTAATGATTGGTGGACCAATACAGAATTCCAAGTAACTCTCCTACCCAAAAATTTATTTTCTATTTCCTTTTCTAATTTAGCAAATAGAGATAGGGTAATGAATTATAGATATAATTGGTTTTTCAAACAAAGGGGTGTCTATATAAGACCTTGGACTTCTAGTTTCAATCCCTTTACAAAAGCAGCTAATGGCTTCCTAGTGTAGGTGTATATTTATGCTCTCCCTATGGAGTTTTTGGGAGAGAAGTTATTCACCAAAATTGGTAATGCCATTAGTGCATTCTAGTATATGGATACCCAAATAAAGGAAAAATTATCGAGTAAAATTAATATGAGTAAAGCAAGATTAGCTATTTGGATGGATGTTTCAGTTCTTGGGCCTCAATACATTACTATCTCCTTAAGCAAAGGGGAATGGATCCAAAATATTGAATATGAGAACTTCTCCCTAAGATGTTATGGTTATTAGTAATATGGCTACCTAAAAAGAGATGACTGGTCATCTGATCATGCTTTGAATCCTCCTTGGTGGAGGAGAAGGCTCTACATGCAAATTATTCAAAACCTTCAAATATCCTAGTTCAAAAGAAAGAAGCACATCCTCTAGATGCACCAATTGTATAGTAGGAACCATGAGAGAAACATAAGACTCAATACCAAAATGAGAATTTGAATCAGATCATTGATAAAAGCCAAATGGTTACTAAAGACCATCCAGACGGTTCCATGGAAATGGTATTCTAGAAGCTAATTATGAAACAATCGATGATGATCAGTTTTCTAAAAATGAAGATCCTGCAAAATGTGTTACAACTAGATATTACCTCAAGAGCTTGAAGTGCAAAAATGTATTCTTAGATCTTACCACTCTAAAGGAGGAAGAACCTCTACTACATAAGAAAACTAATCAAACTAAATTCCTCTTTGATGGATGATTGTTGTGTTTGTTTTCCTTTTATTTATTGCAATTATGTGTCATGTAAGGGTTGTTATTTTTGTTAGTTCCTTAAAAAAAAATTGATTATGGAAACTTAGTAGTTTGAGGAATATGGAGAATATCTTTGATAGAAAGGCAAAGATGGGTATGCTTTAATTAACTTTTTAAAAAAGTAATAAAAACAATGTAATGTTTTGTTTTTGTAATGGGAGTGCCCCAAATAAAAGCCACATGTACCTTATTAAATATATATAATATTAACCATTTAGATTCCTCAACATTTTGAGGAGACCCATGTTCGAATCTTACCAAATGATATATGGATAATATATGATCTTTATAGTCTCAAGGGGGGACAATGCAACGATTCAGGATTTGGATCTTCTTGGAAAGGTCTAAAGTTCAAACCGTGGCATGGATGAGTGTGTGAGGGGTGGATCTCACACTAACCAAATCTAATATATATATATTAAAATTTAAAAAATTATATATTATAATAAATATATTAAAATTTATTAAAAAAAACATATTAAATAAAAACATCCTTTCTATCATCTCCAAAGTATAATAATAAGAAAAAAAGGAGTGTGGTATCCCTAGATAAGACAATGAACCAAGTTATACCATAAACCAAGGTTCTAATCCTATGAGTGAATCTTAACATTTGTTTATCCAACTAAGTTTGGGTTATCGAGACGAGTTATTTTCCACAAAGTAGGTTGAGATTCAAGTCTCGATAGGCATAAAAGCCTTGCATGTGTTAGTGGTGAATGTTTTACCCTCAAGTGAGTTATACAAACTTTGTTATAAACAAAACCCATGATAAATTATCAAATATTTAATGACAATGTTTAATTATTTCAATTGCATTTAACTTACAAGACATAGGGTTTTGAAGTTATGAGAAGAATATGCTAGGGTTTTGAGAATGGTCCACAAGGTAACATCCATTCTCATGATGTAATTCTTTCTTTGCCTGAAGTTGATTTTGCATGTCATAATTTAGAATCTCACCCTTGTTGGGTATTTTGTTGGACGCATCCCTAATGAGTCTTCCCTTAGGGATTAGGTTAACACAACTTGGACTCCTCATGGAGTCAAGCTAATGATGGTTCAAAACCTTACAAAGGGATTTTTTCTATTTTTCTTTGCCGAAACAACCCATGCTAAGGTGATTTACGAACATGGCCCTTGGTATGTGAGAAGGTCTTTGCTTGTTTTTTCTCCTTGGACTCGTGACTTTTCTATTTCTGAGGAAAGATCTATCAAAGTCCATGTGTGGGTGGAATTCCCAGGACTCCCTCTACCTTTGTGGCCCTTTCTCAATCGCATAGCAACCCCTCTTGGGTATGTCATTTTGGTGGAGGCGAATAAATTTTTCCATGCACACCCTCAAAAATGTGTTTGCATTGAGATTGATGTTTCTCGAGATCTCAAGGAGTCTATTGACATACAATTTGGTGACACTGTGTTATCCCAATGGGTCCTCTACATTAATTTACCCAACACTTGTTTTTGGTGCCAATCCTTAGCACACAAGATCAAAGATTTTTCCTTGATACCGCATAACAGGGATAAGAAGATCCCCAAGTGCACCCACTCCTCAACTTCAGGAGGATGGTTGGACGACTGTGGGAGGGTGTAAAAATGCACATTTGGCTACTTCTAAAGGTACACAATCCAACTCGACACATGTCTCACAACAGGTAAAAAAGAATATGAAAAGGAAAAAAGTTGATCATACAATTGAAATTGCCAATAATGAGGCTCCTCATTATCAACAGAGGGTTGCAGTAGTGCTTACTTCAAAGTCCTCTAGTATATTTCCTCCAGCTAACACCAGACACTCCTGCAGCCCAAGAAGGGGATCTGTAGAAGAAGATGTTGCTCTAGAGAAGCGACTTCATATGACCAATGTTCAGTTGGGCAACAACTACAGTGTGTTGGAGTATCTTAACAACGATGAGGATATATCAGTGGATGCAGAGCCATCATCGATGGAATTGATAGTTCCTATAGAGGAAGCAAAATCTAAAGTTCCCTCCCCTTTTGTGTGGTTTCGACATTCTCGTAGTCCTCGACAAGGGAAAGAAGATGAAGACACTTTACCTGAAAAATGATTTCACCCATCTGGCCCAAAAGTTCCAATAATTTTGCATTGGGCAGACGTAAATCTACCTAGTGCCTAGAGTTACAGTTCTATAGTTTAGGGTTTCTAGTTTATTTTTCTATGCTTAATTATGTTGTGTATTCACCCTTTTAGGGGTTGGTTTCATTCTGTAAGGGGGTGTTGAATAACTATAATTTGTTTGCTTGGGTTCCCGCTCTATTGATAGGGATGTTTTTTGGCTGATGGTATTAGCCACGTGGCGTGTTTATCTGCCTCTTTTTTTTTTTGTAAAAATGTATTTTGTTCTTTAATATAATGCTTTTTACATAAAAAAAAATAAAAGTATAATTTTTTTGTTGAAATGTGTAATATGATTTTATTTGGTCAAGATTATCATTGTATAATATAATCACTTCTATAAGTCCATAGGAAAGCATTATGGAATGTTTGACAATGATTTATACATTTATCCTATAGGCTTATGGTTCAACTTTATAATGGTCAACTTTAGTATATCCTAACCTAATATTATATCAATTAAGGGTTATACCATTTAACTAATTATCGAGGTATTTATATACCTCTCTTGTCTAATTATTATATTTGTGATTTTTATTGTTAGATATCATAGTACTTTTCATAAACAAATGGGAATAAAAATTACCCAAAGGAATACACATAAGGAAAATAAAGAACACAAAATAAGATGGGGTGTCCGTAGACACCAAATAATCTTACTAAATGGAAAATGAAATTACATTCCAGCTGATGAATAATAAGTGGTTGGTAATAAGGGTTATTTATAGCACATACATGATAGCTTTAGCTCAAGGTTGTGAGATTGTTCTTCAAGAATAAAATATTAAAAAAAATTGTAAAGGCACTTTTTGGAAGGTTTAAATGGGTCCAAAGGGTAAATATGATCAACACAAGCACAAAAGTCAGTTGTGGTCTCAAGAGAAGCTTAACCACCACATATTACAACATCCTCCTTTAAGATAAATTAGTGACATGGAGAAAGACCCGTTGAGTGAATATTTTGCCCTATTGCAAAATGATCACCACAAACAGAGTATTAAGTTGAAAACTCTCTCTTGTAAAGAAATTAGATGAAATCACCCATTTCTCCAAGGTTCTGGTAAGCAAACATTCATGCATATATGTAATCAATGAAGATTAAAATAGAACATATGTATACCAGAATAAACTCAAAACATGCAAGTGATAGTTAACAAGGGGCCTTGATAGTCCAGTTCAAACAATGCTTAGCAATCATGATCCTTAAACCTTCAAAAGTGCAAATGATTGATTCCTTTTAGTGCTCTTGATATTAGTCTGACTTACCCTGAATCCCAGTCAGTAAGCTCATTTTATCTTCAAGTTAAAAGGTTCAAATAGTCCACTTCATTTTAAGTTCCATGCCTTTAATGTGAGGTTCATTTTACAGTTGGTGGATTCATTTTATCTTCATTATGGGTATTCCACTATCATTACGTTAGAATTGGTGTTAGTAATGGCTAGCAAGTTATAATGTTAGTGTTCATTTGCTTTATCTGCCATTGGTGTGAGTTTGGCGTTAGTAAGCCCTCCTAAACTTGATTTTATCTGAATATTAGCTTAATGCAGTTTGGAGGTGCAGAAATTCTGGATAAGGACCAAAATAGAAGTAAATGAACAAAAAAATGAAAACTAAAATTCTGGAAAATGGACCAGAATAAAGACTGAAATTAAAATGCAAAAATTTTGGAAAAACCAGAATGGAAAGAACTAAAACATAAATTCTGGAAATGACCAGAATGAAAAACAAATTTATGTGCAAAAATTTTGGAAATGACCAGAATGTAAAAGAAAACAAAGTAGAAATTCTGGAAATGACCAGAATCAGAAAACCACAAATTGAAATGAACACCAAAATTAATCTAAATTGCAAAAAATAAACAACAGGAAATATCTACAAAGTTAGCTGGAAAAACAAAATGACATCAGATTTTGGTTCACAATCCCCTCCCTGCAAAACCCCAAGTTTTGAGATAAATCTAAAGACAACTTGACCTAACAAACCTGCAAAACAAACACAATCATATTATACCAAGTGCGAGACTCAAAGGATAAAACATAGTTGCATTCTATTCGACATTCACCTATTGTAACCCTTTAATGGCATAAACAGATAGATATAAGTCAAAAAGAAATGCAGAAAATATACACCATAAATGCAGTAGTCTTAGACGTAATCCCCTTTTGGTTTTTCTCACAAAGGTTGTTCTTGCCAAAATGGAAGCATTTGATTTCAAATGAAATAGTCTTCTTTAAACAAATTTCCAACTCTTGTATAATTGCCTCATTGGGCTTTTAAAGGTCTTTCCCCCAACTAATTCGTTTCAACTTCTCCCTTTTAACGATGTTGAAATAACAAAAATAAAACCTTGCGTTGCTTCATCTTTCCCAATAACTCCTCTTTTAACATCATTAAAAAAAAAAAATTCTCTCAACCCTTATGTCTCCCGAATCATACACATTATGATAACATTAAAAATCATTACCTCTTATAACTCCCATGATAAATATATAATATAAAAGTAAATATAACTCATTTAACTTTATATTATATAATAATTTTTTTTTATTCAAAATAATAAGACCCTCTTTAAAGCCTTATAGCTCCCCTGGGCTTGCCATACAATATAAAAGTTAAAACTCGTTTAACTTTATATTATACTTCTTTTTATTAAATATACACCATGACATTCATTATAACCCATTAACTCAAATATTATTCTTTATCCTTATGCCTCCCCTACACCTTACGTAAAATAATAAAACCATCAAACAAGACTTTCAGTCACGATCCAGGGCTCGAAACAAACAAAGAATAACCTAACCTTGTCCCCGAAACTTTTTTGAAGGCACAGGCCGCGACAATGAAACCCCCTCTGCATGTGTCTTCATTATCTACTTCCAATTGCTATCCCATGAAACGAGTAAGGCTCTCACACCCGACTTCACATATCCTTCCGTATCGCGACAATGACTGCGACAACGACTAAGCCCTCCTTCCAGTAAGGAGTCTCTCCGATCCTGCTCCAACGACGAACCAAACGAAATCGTCTGCATGCTTCCTGAGGTTATGTGGGTGAATGTTAGATTTAGGGTTTACGAGAGGTATCTAGGGTTTCTATCTTACAGTCTGCATATTTATAAACTTGGCGCTGTCCTTGACATCTTACGGTTTCTAACATCGCGCCTGACTGCCACCTGAAATAGCCCCTGTCACTGTTGGTCTTTGCTAGATGGGTGATCTTCATTAATGTGTGTTTAATCACAATATTTCCCTGCGTCGGTGCTCTGGTCACTATTATGATAAGCATAATCGCGATTACTCCTCACTGGCACTGCTTCCACGCCGTCTCCGGTTACTATTACTTTTAATCCCTTCGTCTCCGTTCGACACAACTGCCACGTTATCTCCGTTCGTCATTGATTAAACCTCCCATCACGACGCTGATTAGAATAACTCCAACTATGTCGTCCTTAAAACGTGCGCCGCCCAAGAGCTATCTATCGTGAAATTTAACGATAACCAACGCCACTGTATTATCTAATGTCGACGTTGCAAGATTCCCCATTTTCTGTTGATATCCTCATCTGGTGGCCATACTATCATATTACATTTTCTGTTTTAGCAACGAGCCCTAGCATCGTAACCGTCGGCTTCATCGCTCACCACTCGTCATAATTTCTGTTTTGTGTTTTGTGCCGGCGTCTCCCCTTTGGTGTTTACTTCCGGTCACACTCCTTTATCCCCATCTCGATTAAAATTTTAACCGTCGGAGTCCATGTAAACAAATCCACGACACCCCAGCGATTCTCTGTCAGTGATGTTCGTATGTGCAACGTTTTCGTTCTACCCTGAGCCGTCCACGTTGACAACCGCATCGCCAGCAAACCCGCGTTGGCTAGTCTCACTCACTACCGTCCAATGTCTGTGCGTCGTGTCATTAATGCTCGAGCCTCGAAGTTTGTGTTGTTCGCTCACGTTGGCTGCACATATCCTTTCGCTTTATAACCTGCGATCAATATACACAGAGACATCAGTTTAGAACATATACAACATTAAAACTTGAATATAATATAATATTTATTATATTATATATATAATATATTATATTATTTTATTTTATTTTTTTTAATTTTAATTATTATTATTATATTATAATAACAGTAATAATGATTTATCTTTTTAAATTTTTATTAGATTATATATATATAAAATGTGGATGTACATTATTTTATATTATTTATCCACATTAATTATATATATATATATAATTTTATTTCTATTTCTTTTTTTGTTTATTTATCTTTTAAAAGCACTAATAAATCCCTATCAAAATCAAGGGTTAAAATTCAAAGCCCAACCCTAAATTAAACACAAACACCCTCCAATGTGAATACAAGCAGGATGCTTCACCCCCACACAAGCCTACTATGTAATGGAAACTACAAAACAAACTCATGAGGATAAATCTATTGGCACTCAAATAATACAAAAAAATCTCAAGAAACATTCAAACAAAGATTTTCAATAGACCTAAACGTCCAATTCTTACAAGAACTCAAAAGACCTCACAAAATGAGGAACCTTGAATTTCCCTTGGTGAGCCCAAAAGGCAAACGAAATCTCAAACCCCAAAATTTTAAGAGTGGGTCCCCAAGCTTTTGGGGCTAGTTGTGGAGCAGCCACAACAAGACCCTTACTTCTCATCTCCTTTAGGGATAGTCTCCAATTTCAAGAAGCTCTTGCATGCACAAATTAGTGACCTCGGGCATGACATTAGTCAAAATATTCATTGCATGCTTTGATGAAGGCACAAACACTTGATCAAACATCCCATATTCAATAACCCATCTCATAAAGTGTGTCTATATCTCTATGTTCTTTATCTATTGATAGAACACTGGATTATGGATAAATTGGATGGTGCTCTAATTGTCACATCAAAGGGTGACCAAAAAGTAATGAGGAATGTCAATCTCCTCCAAAATCATGAGGTCCACCTAATATTCTTAGCTTCCTCATTGACAATATAATATCCAACCTTTGTGGAGGATTGAGAAATAGTGAATTGGTATTTAGAACATCAAGAAACTAGGTTAAATCCTAAATAGAACACACGACCTTTGGCAAACCACTACTCATCCAAGTAACTCGCCCAATCAAAATATGAATAAAATCGAAGGGAATCCAATAAATTAGTAAATATGCATATGGTAGGTCCCTCTAATGTATCTAAGAATCCTCTTAGTTGTTATTGAGTGATTTTCTGAAGGTACCTGCATATATTTGGAATAATAACTCACAACAACTATATCAGGTTTAGTACGAGTAAGATAGAGAAGTCCTCACATTAGAGACTAATACAATACGACATCTACCAAAGATGTGGTGCAATCAATACAAGGTTTCAGACCTAAGGCAAAAGAAGTTTTAGTAAACTTATAATCCTCTATCCTAAAATGATGAAGGTGGTCCAAGGTGTTAGCAATCCAATAATATTTTGATACAGGAGCATCCGAGGGCAGCAGAGCAATCTTGCATCAACCAAATTTTTCTAAGTGTTTTGCAGAAGAAAAATATGTGTCGCGATATCGCGACAGAAAAGTGTCGCGATATCGCGACCAAAATAGGAGATAGAGATGCGACGGACAGTGACATGTCGCGAAATCGCGACCAAAGCAGGGAGCGAAGGCGCGGAGGACAGAATGTCGCGAAATCACGACCAAAGCAGGGAGCGAAGGCACGGAGGACAGAAGGTCGCGAAATCGTGACCAAAGCAGGGAGCAAAGGCGCGGAGGATAGAAGGTCACGAAATCACGACCAGAGCAGGGAGCAAAGGCGCGGAGGACGGAAGGTCACGAAATCGTGACATGTCACGATTTCGCGATCGAAACTGAAGAACGGAGGCGCGATAGAAAAACGTCGCGATATCGCGACCAAAGCGGAAGCTAGAAGGCATGAAGGAAGGAATGTCGCGATATCGCGATCGGAGCAGGAGAGAGAAAGCACAGAAAGGAATTGTCGCGATATCGCGACCAAAAGAAAAACACGCACTCCAGGCTTTCATAAATGCATCCCTTCATGCACGGCAAGCTAGCGGTAGTGAAGCAGCAGTCTCAGAGGATTCCAACAAGCATGTCGGCCACTCGCACATGATATCTAGAGACGCATTTATAAGCAACTAGCAACGAAGCAGCAGTTCCAGAAGAAGATCCCGATGGTTATGGCAGCCAGTCGCGCACCTCACCCAGAGTCTCATCAATGCAACTTCCCAGTATTGATCCAGGTGGCAGTTGCAGATCGTGGGAAGTTTGAAAACATAGAGGGTCGGGGCCTCGATAAAAACCCAAGAATTGTAATGAGAAGGGGTTGGCAAAATGGCAGATTGTTGTATATTCTTTGTAAATTCTTTCGAAGCTATTGGATAAGAAATTTGGCTCTTGTTTTCCTTGTCTCCTTTACTGTGTTAGTTCTGTTCTCCACCAAGTGGTATCAGAGCCGAAAGTTCCTGAGTGTGTAACAGATCATCGGACGTGAGGCAGTTACACCAGGATCTATGGAAGGGCTTGTGAGAGAGTAAGCAGAATGCCTCCAAGAAGAAACCCTGTTGGTGGGAGAGGCATGGCGGCAACGAAAGCTGTCCGAGTTTTGCAGAGGCAAATGCAAGCCTTGCAAGAAGAGATGCGTAGAGGATTTGAACTAAGAAGAGATGAAGGTAGCGAAGAGGAAGATGACGAAGAAGAGGGCCAGCCTGAGGAAGAAGAAGAAGCAGTAGATCCTGCTCAAGCCAGACTATACAAAGCCATATCCCAGATTGGGAAGAGGCCGAAGATGGAGGTTTCCACGTATTTCGGGAACCTTGATCCGAAGGAATTGATCGACTGGATCAACGATCTGGAAGAGTACTTTGAGTACGAGGAGGTTGAGGATCCTGATAGGGTCAGATTCGCTAAGACCAAACTGAAAGGTCATGCCAGCATTTGGTGGAAGGGAGTGCAGCTGGAGCGAAATAGAAGAGGAAAAGAGAGAATCACAAAATGGGAACGGATGGCAGAAAAGTTGAAGAGGCAGTTCATCCCTGGTGATTATGAGTTAGACCTGCTAAAGAAAATGCAAGGGTTGAGGCAATCAAGTAAGTCTGTAAAAGAATACACAGAAGAGTTTCATAAAATTATGATCATAACAGGCCACTCAGAGGCCAACAAGGAGAAGGTAGCCCGTTACATTAATGGGTTACGAGCAAGTATTCAAGAAGAATTAAGTCTGGTCCGGATGACCACCATAGAGGACGCTTACCAATTTGCCCTAAAGGTTGAAGAAAAGCTCAATAGGAGGTTTGAGAACAAGCAAAGAGGAAGAGGTCATGGCGGAAGAACCGACGGAAGGACCAGTGGAAGAAGAAATGAAGATTCTCAGAAGAATGGAGAAGGTAGCAGTAATCAGGAACAAAGGAGAGAAAATACCTACCGCCCTCGTAATCAGAATAATGATTACCGAGGGGGAAGGGGCAGAGCTGGACGTGGCCAGGGAAGAGGAAGATTTCGTGGAACTTGTTTCCAGTGTGGAGAAGAGGGACATCACCAATACGAGTGTCCACAGCAACGAGAAAGGAATAATAGGAGGCCGAAAGGAAATGCCAGAGCCGCGGTCGCTGATGAAGATGTTGGATCTGAGCATTCTAAAGAAGCAGAGAGAGGAGAAGTAATGATCGCAAGGAGAGTCCTACTGAATGAAGAGGGGAGCGCAGATCAGAGGAAAAGCTTATTCCGCACAAGGTGTAAATGCACGGGTAAGATTTGCAATATTATTATTGACAACGGTAGCACGGATAACCTAGTTTCAGAGGGAATGGTTACAAAGCTACAACTGGAGAGGAAGAGACACCCGCATCCATATCGGATCGCGTGGTTGCAGAAAGACCATAAGGTTTTGGTCAATGAACAATGCCTGGTAAAATTCAGCATTGGGAATTACCGTGATGAGGTCCTGTGCGACATCCTGCCCATGGATGCGTGCCATTTGCTGTTGGGAAGGCCATGGCAGTTTGACAGGTGCGCGGTTCATGATGGCCATGCCAACACCTACTCCGTAACAAAGAATGGAATGCGTCATAAGCTGAAACCCCTAAAGGAGGTGGAAGAAAAGGTATGTGGCAGTGCCAAAATTTGCTTAGTTGACGGGAGAAAATTTTTAGATGATTTGAAGCATGAACATATGTGTTATGCATTAATTCCTAGAGTTAGGGAGAAAGAATGCAAAGATACCCCGACAGAAGTCCTAGATCTGTTGGAGGAATTTCCAGATATTATATCTGATAATGTGCCTGAGGGTTTACCCCTAGTAAGGAAGATCAGTCACCATATCGATTTGGTGCCAGGATCGAGCTTGCCCAATAAAGCTGCACATAGAATGACGCCTGTAGAAACTGAGGAGCTAAACGAGCGAGGTCCAGGAGTTGTCTGGAGAAGGGACCGATTCGGGAAAGCTTGAGTCCATGCGCAGTGCTTGTAGTGCTAGCGCAAAAGAAATATGGAGAGTGGAGAATGTGTACAGACTCTCGAGCCATCAACAAGATCACAATAAAATACAGATTTCCATTGCCAAGAATGGATGACATAATGGACTGTTTGAGTGGAGCCAAGTACTTCACCAAGATTGACCTCAAGAGTGGTTACCATCAGATCCGTGTCAGAGAAGGAGATGAGTGGAAGACAACCTTCAAGACCAGAGAGGGTTTGTATGAGTGGTTGGTCATGCCATTTGGGCTATCCAATGCACCAAGTACCTTCATGCGGCTGATGAATGAGGTACTGAAGGAATTTTTAGGCAAATTTGTCATTGTCTATTTAGATGACATATTAATATTTAGCAGAACCCTGGAAGAGCACCTGATGCACATCAGAAGGGTTTTTGAGAAGCTGCGGGAGGAGCAGTTATTAATTAATCTAAAAAAGTGTAATTTTGTAAAGAAGGAGTTAGTGTACCTGGGATTTGTCATCTCAGCAGAAGGTCTAAAAATGGACCCAAAAAAGGTGAAAGCTATCATCGAATGGCCTACTCCAAGAAGCACAACAGAGGTAAGATCATTTCATGGTCTAGCCAGCTTTTACAGAAAGTTCATTAGAAATTTCAGCAGCATTTGTGCACCCCTCACAGAAACAATGAGAGGGGATAAGAAAGAGTTTAAGTGGACCTTAGGAGCAGATAGGAGCTTTGATCTGTTGAAGAAGAAGGTCACAGAACAACCTATTTTGGCACTCCCAAACTTTAACAAGGTATTTCAGGTAGATTGTGATGCCAGTGGTAGTGCAATAGGAGCTGTACTGAGTCAGGAAGGCAGGCATGTTGCTTACTTTAGTGAGAAACTCAATGATGCTCAAAAAAAGTATTCAGTTTATGATCAGGAGTTTTATGCAATAGTTCAGGCTCTAAAGAAGTGGAGGCATTATTTGTTGCCAAAAGAGTTTGTTCTATTTACTGATCATCAGGCCTTACAGTACATCAATAGCCAAGCAAAACTGAATCAGAGGCACTTGAAGTGGGTTGAGTTTCTCCAAAGTTATACCTTTGTGTTGAAGCACAGAAGCGAAAAGTCAAACAGAGTTGCAGACGCCTTAAGTAGAAGGCAGAATTTGCTGATTGAAATGACGGTGGAAGTGGTAGGATTTGAAGAATTGAAGGGTTTGTACCCTGAAGATCCTGATTTTGCAGAAGCCTGGACGGCTTGCTTGGCACCTGTTACTGTGGACAAGACAAAGTGGTTGGATTTTCTAATCCAAGATGGAATGTTGTTCAGGGGAAGTAAATTATGCATTCCAAGGAGTTCCATGCGGGAAAACTTAGTCAAGGAGAAGCACAACGGGGGACTGGCTGGACATTTTGGTCGGGATAAGACCATTGCCCTGGTGAGTGAGAACTACTATTGGCCGCAACTGCAGCAGGATGTGAAAAGGTTTGTGCAAAGTTGTAGAATATGCCAAATGGCAAAAGGCGTGAGGCAGAACACGAGATTATATCAGCCGTTACCTGTACCTGAGAGGCCATGGGAGGACGTCAGCATGGACTTCATTCTTGGATTGCCGAGAACACAGAGGGGAAATGACTCCGTATTTGTGGTGGTTGACAGATTCTCCAAGATGGCACATTTTATTCCCTGCCAGAAAACAAGTGACGCGGTTCACATTGCAGGGTTATTTTTCAAGGAAGTGGTACGACTTCACGGTCTACCAAAAAGCATCGTTTCTGACAGAGATACAAAGTTTGTTGGGTATTTCTGGAGAACATTGTGGAAGAAGTTGAAGACAGATCTGAAGTTCAGTTCGCATACCACCCACGGATCGATGGACAGACAGAGGTGGTAAATAGAAGTCCGGGTAATTTATTGAGATGCTTGATAGCGAGATAAACCCAAGGGATGGGATTTGGTTTTGTCGCAGGCAGAATTTGCATACAACAATTCTGTCAACAAGAGTACAAACAAATATCCATTCCAAGTCATATATGGAAACAACCCAAGAAATGTTTCTGAGCTGAGGAAATTGGATAAAGATGAAAAGAGCAGTGTCGAGGCTGAGAAATTTGCAGAACATATGAAAACCATGCATGAAGAAGTGAAGAAACAAATTACAAAAATGAATACTCAGTATAAGAAAAGAGCAGACCAAAAGCGGCGGTTCAAAGAGTTCGAAGTAGGAGATGAAGTCATGGTCCATCTCAGAAAAGAAATATTTCCTGCCAAAACTTATAACAAGTTGAAGATGAAGAAGTTTGGGCCATGCAGAATACTGGAAAAACGGGATTCAAGCAATGCATATGAAGTGGAATTGCCAAGTGGGCTTGACATTTCGCCTATTTTTAACATATCAGATTTAGTGGAATACCATGAGGGAGACAGTACAGAGGCACCAAGTACAGAGTTGTGGAGCATTCCAACGTCTAACCCAACCACAGATGAGATCGAGGAAATATTAGATACTCGTGAAGGCAGAAGCACCAGGAACAAAAAATATTCTGAATATTTGATCAAGTGGAAGGGCAGACCTGTAGAAGATGCAACTTGGTTGTCAAAAATAGAGGTTGACCGCCTGGGTCTTCCTCTCACGGATCAGAAGTGAGGATCACTTCTCAATCCACCCCGGGTGTCTGATGCAGGAGCATCCGAGGGCAGCAGAGCAATCTTGCATCAACCAAATTTTTCTAAGTGTTTTGCAGAAGAAAAATATGTGTCGCGATATCGCGACAAAAAAAGTGTCGCGATATCATGACCAAAATAGGAGATAGAGATGCGACGGACAGAATGTCGCGAAATCGTGACCAAAGCAGGGAGCGAAGGTGCGAATGACATGTCACGAAATCACGACCAAAGCAGGGAGCAAAGGTGCGGAGGACAGAATGTCGCGAAATCATGACCAAAGCAGGGAGCAAAGGCACGGAGGACAGAAGGTCGCGAAATCATGACCAAAGCAGGGAGCAAAGGCGCGGAGGACAAGTCGCAAAATCATGACATGTCATGAAATCATGACCAAAGCAGGGAGCAAAGGCGCAGAGGACGGAAGGTCACGAAATCATGACATGTCATGATTTCGCGACCAAAATTGAAGAACGGAGGCGCGATAGAAAAACGTCGCGATATCGCGACCAAAGCGGAAGCTAGAAGGCATGAAGGAAGGAATGTCGTGATATCGCGACATGTCGCGATATCGCGACCGAGCAGGAGAGAGAAAGCATAGAAAGGAATTGTCGCGACCAAAAGAAAAACACGCACTCCAGGCTTTCATAAATGCATCCCTTCATGCACGGCAAGCTAGCGGTAGTGAAGCAGCAGTCTCAGAGGATTCCAACAAGCATGTCGGCCACTCGCACATGATATCTAGAGACGCATTTATAAGCAACTAGCAACGAAGCAGTAGTTCCAGAAGAAGATCTCGGTGGTTATGGCAGCCAGTCGCGCACCTCACCCAGAGTCTCATCAATGCAACTTTCCAGTATTGATCCAGGTGGCAGTTGCAGATCGTGGGAAGTTTGAAAACACAGAGGGTCGGGGCCTCGATAAAAACCCAAGAATTGTAATGAGAAGGGGTTGGCAAAACGACAGATTGTTGTATATTCTTTGTAAATTCTTTCGAAGCTATTGGATAAGAAATTTGGCTCTTGTTTTCCTTGTCTCCTTTACTGTGTTAGTTCTGTTCTCCACCATATTTCATAGAATCTCAACATATAAATTAAAAGCATTCCATATTCATAGCATCAAAGAACATAAAACACATTGAATATTTTATTGATATATCTACTTTGAGCAATACATAAAATGCAATGCATATTCTTTGACATCTATTACAAAGCTTTATCTTCAATATATACATACACGAGACTCTTCATATTCTCAAGACTCTTGACCTTTACACTTACATAAACTTCTAATCTCCTCACACTCACAAGAGATCTAACACTTATATTTCTCAATACATAATAATAAATCTTACATATTTACTTAAGGATAAAGATTCTCATGATTGCACATACTACAAATAAACTCTTCTCAACTCATAACTCCATACTTATTAACATGACACAACTCACACTTTCTAATATGACACATCACTTACATAAATCCACACTTATTTACATGACTCACATTAAACTCACACTCTAGACTAAACTATTTACAAGGTCCTTGCACTAATATTGCAAAATACCAAATAATGTAATACTTCCAACACAAGGCAGACATCAACTGAGAAATTGTGATATCAAAGTTTTTTTGATAATTTGAATCCCTAAAAAAGAATGCAAAAGCCTAAAATATATCATTCTAAAAGTTGAATGAAGTCATGAATTCATATCCTGTATACGAGTAGAGGAGTTGCTAATGATGAGAAGATAATCAACATACAACACAATCACCAAAGCTTTCTCATCCTTATGTTTGATGTAAACATCATGTTTAACCTCACATCACTAAAATCCATAACTAAGAAAAAAAGGAATGGATCTTCTCATACCATGTACAAGGAGCATGCTTAAGTCCATACAAGGACCTAGCTAGATGATAAACCAATAGAGTAGGTCTCTCAAGCTCAAAACTAAGAGGCTAGTACATTTTGAGTTTCTCCTATAACTACCCATGTAGAAAGGAACTATTCACATCCATATGATGCATCTAACATCCATGTGAAGCAACAATAGAGAGAATCATTTTGACTAAGTCCATCTTAGCCACTGGTTTAAAAGTCTTGCAATACTCTACTTTCTCCTATTGATAGAATCCCTTAGTAACAAGGTGCATCTTCAAATGTGTATTTGGTCATATAGACCCAATTATAGCCAGCAATATTCTTCTCTTTTAGAAGAGGAATTAACTCCCAAATTTTATTCATCATCAAAGCCTCATACTCTACTAGCATAAAATCTAATTCTGGCCTACCCTTATCTTAAGAATATGTGAGAGGATATTAAAATTATGCCATATTTGAAAGTAATGCTTTGGAAGGAGCCATTTGATGTCACTCAAGAGACAAAATAGGTTGAGCATCATTCAAAAGCATTTTAACCTACTTACATGATGGATGAATCGAGGAATAATCTTGTGTATCCTATGATAATCCAACATCAAGATCTAAAACTAAAGAATCCAGCTCATTACCAATCACCTCATCGTGCAAGATTGAAGCAATCTAAACTTATGTGTTTTACTCATCATACCTTGATCTTAGAGAACAATGTGCTATAAAGAACTACCACTTAAAGATGAAGATAAAGAAGATGCTCTAATAGCAATAGAGCCAATCAAAATCTTGGAAGAAATATTTAAATCAGATATAGTTAAAGGGCCAGAAGAATCAATTACCAAAAGTTAGATGGTCGATGGAAGGACTACCTAGAAGAAACTCATCAAAGATGACATTTCTCTGGATCAAAACCTCATGCCTTTGAGTATCGTAAAGGCATTCTGACTTTGAGGTATCTGAATACCCCACAAAAATGCACTTATGATTGTTTGGTTCCTCCTTACCCTTGGGTATGTGAGCCCATGTCAAAGAACCCAAGATAGAGAATTGATACATATGAGGCTTATCCCTTATTAATTTTTTAAGACATGTCATGCTTTGGACTGCCTTAGAGGGAAATCTCTTGATGATATATGTTGCACAAGTGATAGCCCCATCCTAGAACTTATAATCCATTCCTTTGGCATGAATCATACATCGTGCTATCTCCATGATCACCTTGTTTTTCCTCTTAGCCACACCATTCCATTTAGGAGTATAGTGAATAGTCCTTCGATACACAGTCCCATGAGAAGCCAAACAATTATGAAAATCATAGGTAGCATATTTACTACCCCCCATTTGTCCTTAGAAATTTTATTCTCCTATATACTTGATTTTCAATAAGGTATTTGAAGGTCTTGAACCTCTTATAAACCTTGTCCTTAGTGTGAATGGTGTACAACCACACATATTTAGAGAAATCGTTAATAAAAATAAGGAAGTACATATTTTCTAAGAGAGATGGTGTACCCATAGATATACAAATACCACTATATATGATCTCAAAGGGATGAGATGTCTTCCTTGAAATTCCTTTTGGAAAGCTCTTTCTATTATGCTTTCCAAGAATACAACCCTCACATGCTCCAGTTGGACAAAAAATGCATGTAAGACTAATAGCCATTTGATGCTAACTATGTATCTAAAATATCCAAAGTTGAGATACCCATGCCTATGATGCCACTTCTAACTTTCATTATCTACATGTGCAACCACAACAAAAAAGTTTATCTTCCTAGAAAGAGAGGCAAAAGAGGTATGATTTTCTCCCAACTTATACACATGGTCAATCTCATCACAATAGATAGAAGCAATAATTTTAAACCCATTGTCTATATCCTTCATTACCCATCTATTATACCCAAAATCTACCTTCTTATTTGTATGAGTAATGTGATAAAAAGAAAAAAGGTTAAGGCCAACATTACAAACATGAATTATCTCATCAAATGAAGACTAATGTTGATGTCTCCACACCCTACAACCTATAGTATAAAATCATCTTTAATCATAATACGTTCCCTTGTATGTGCCTTAATGTAGCCCTATAGGAGATGTTTACAAAGTCATGTGCCTATTTGCCTTTGAATCTGCCATCCACTCATCTAAATAAGTGGATGTTCAATATGTTCAATAAATCACTACATGTGCTTGTGAGGTTTCTCCATCAAAATTATCCTCACCTTGTGCATATAAGAGAGCAACATCGACACCCCCTTTCTTGTTGCTTCCTCAAGTTTCTTGATCTAAATCTTGCAAAATTTAGCCTTGTCCCTTTTCTTTTTGTAAAACTCACAAATAGGATTTTTGAAAGGCTTATTTGGTTTTTTCTCATTCTATTTTGGCTTTTTATCATTTTGGACTTTAGCAACAACTTCTTTTGGATGAACCTGATTCAGAATAAATTTTTCCTTACACCAATTTCTTCTAGCCTAATGGTGTAAAAGTAGTTAAATACCTCATTGATAGGTGGTTCAAGAGTATTTGTAAAGTACATACAAAACATCTCAAATACAATAACAACTATCTCATATTTTTCATACACATTTTAAAGATAATGTTGAGTAGTTTAGTGTTCCTTTTCTTCACCAATGCTTCCTATCCTTCTCTTCTCCCTTTGGGAAATGCTCTTGCAATTTGGACGTCTTCTTAAAATTTCTTAAACCAAATGACATACTCATAGAAAATATCAAATGAGTCCATGGACAAGGTTGCAAGCTCAACCTCTAATCTACTAATTTACATGGAATCTCAAGCAACACTCTAGGATCCATGGTGTTGCTAACATGAGTGTCATATACATTGTCAATATGAAGATCATTGGCACCATGAGCCTCATTCTTCATTTTCTTATAGAGCTTCTCTACTTATTTAGATTTAGTATAATGAGGCTCCTTAGTCACATACTTGAGTAACCCCTTACATTGGAGCAAAGCTTTGATCTTGATCTTCTAGAAAGCATAATTATGACCACTCAATAAAGGCATATGGTGATCCATAATTATTCTATCAAAATAAAAAAAATTGCATGTAGTTATGGCTAAAAACAACACCATCAATACAAATATCTTGGAAAGATATGTTATTTAAGAAAAAGGCTAAAAATGGTTTCGTATGCAAAATTTTTAACCCATGGAAGTTTTTCCCCAAAATCATAAAAATACCCCCACCTTTGAAAAACTTGCAAATTTTTTAGTAGTTGTAGCTAATGAGAGATCACAACATGTCGCTACGTGAGCAACTAAGGGAGTACCAAGAATGCATTGAATGTATAACATATTGATAAATCATGTGATACCACTTATCACAATTTGCTTTTTGTCTAATCTAAAAACCATGCTTCACCACTTGTTGCATCTTGATTTACTTTAAAATTTATGTATCATTAAGTTTATTGCTAATTGTGTCAGTTGTTTGTCAAGTTTGATAACTTGGTAAAATGTGATTGGCCAAACCCATATTTATACACACCCAATGACATACTTGTCATGTCAGTTGTTGTACAACCTACCATGCTAGCCCAATTATGCAATGCCGCATTAGCACTTGCATCAACCCCTACATCACTTTCCATGTGTTGCCTTAGGATTCATGTCACATTGGCAACTGATTTAAAACCTCCACTATTTGCCATGTGGTGTGCCATATCACTTGTACAAACTACCACCTGTCACCTTGGGATTCACATGTTGGTTGTCAAGTCAGTTGTATGAACCACCATGTTAGATCCCATGTATCACCTCATGATTTATGCACCTATTTCTAAAACATATATAGAAACTACCACATAATTTGTATGAACTACCACATGTCACCTCAAGATTAGAGTAATGGTTTCCAAATAAATTATATATATTGCCATGTCAGTCTTCTAGACTACCACATATCTTCGATACAACTCTTCCATGTCATCACAACCATGCAAAGGGGTGACATCATCTTATGCCACATCATCACAAGGTGTCATGTCATCGTAGGTTGCTACATCATTATAGGTTTCTACTTCATGAATATTGACATCATCAGGGATTTGAAATTGAGACCTCCCATTGCACAATGTCTTAGAGATATTTGGCTAGTCAACCCTCCAAGCACCATGCTTGGGAGGGAAAATGCTATAAGTAAATTTAAACAAAAGAATGTTGTAAATCTTACCCATTTTGATGCCTTGCAATGACGTAGGTCGACATCACACTAACTCAAATGTGCACCCAAGCACCAAAAATTTAATGCCTTTCCAAGGAATATTCCTTAAAATATCCTTTTTTTTAAATTTAAAAATTCAAAACTTTGAGGAAATAACAACAATTTTCAAATGAAAATCTAGAGTACCTCAAGGTAAAATGAGCAAAAGTGGTAAACTTTAACCTCTAAAATTTCATAAGCAATCCAAATACTTTGATGGTTTATCCATATCTATCATGGTTTTCCCTACACAACCCTTTTGTCGAACATAACCAATCAGGATATCCTCCCATGCCTATGCAAAAGAAAAGTTGCCAAGTCATTTTTGCAACATTATCAAGTGTCTTGAATGCCTTTACTAAGCATGAAATCCTACCTATTACTTCTTTGGCATCAAGGGTCTTTCTAAAAAAAATCAACCTCTTCTTTTCTTCTTTCACGATGACCAAGTAGTCTACTCTCTCAAATGCACTACTATTAGAAAAAAATTGGAAGATAAAAAGAAATGGATATTTTAAAAAATCAATAAAAGGCAAATGAGGTTTTTCAAAAACCTCAAAAAACCCAATCCTAAAACTAGGGCATCCATTTGGTCAATTTTTTTAAAATAAAACAAGATTAAGTGTTAAATAGAGGAAAAAGGAACCTGTTAATAAATGTTTCTCCTAGAGAAAATATGCTAATCCTAGTGAGATTCTCATGATCTAAGTATAACTATGGTTTTATTAGAAAACCCTTCTTTAGATTATGCCATCAATCCTCAAACAAAAATCTTCTTAGCTTTCTCTAGAAAATTTTTTCTTAAGAAATGTTGGAAGAAAACACCTATCGATAGAAGTAATAGAGTAATGAAGTTTCACACCCACTCTGGTACCATGTTGGATTTCATAGTACACTACACCAAAAAAGGGCTTTAACGACGACTAAATTAAGACAATTTTTTACGATGATAAAAACTACTATAATAGACCCTAAGAGGGCGGTTTAAAACCACCCTTTTAGAGTCACCCTAAGACGACAGTTAAAAACCATAATCTTAGGGTGACATAATCACCCTCTTTGGGCTAAGAGGGTGGTTTATAACCGCCCTCTTTGGTCTAAGAGGGTGGTTTAAAACCACCCACTTAGACCTTAAAAATCACCCTAGGAGGATGTGTGAGAAGCAAGAATTTTGATGCAAAGTTGGAATTTTAATTTTTAGATGCACGAAAAGCTAGAATTGAATCGAGAATTTTAATTTTTGGCTATGGCAATTATCATGAGGAATGATTTTATGTTATTTTAATATTAGGAGGAGTTAAATGCTTTCATAGGCTTGCAAGCCTCACAATATGCTGCTGGAGGGCAATGGGAACATCGTGAGCAAGGGACGATATAAACAGATTTTTCCAACAAGCTTAGGGAGCCAAAAAATTGGAACCCTCATTAGCCTAAAGGAGTTCTTCATCAAAACGACTATAATGGGGGTCGTGGAATCGGAATGGGATCTGACAATCAATGGATGCATATTCCAATGGTTTTTGAAGGAACTCCAAATCGAGATGAGAGAATACATACCTTCCATTGAAATAACTTAGTGCAACATTATGCTTCATTTGCATAAAGATGTTGACGAAGATGATGGTCGTTAGAGCAATGGAAGATGCTCAATGTAGTCTTGAAATTGTGCTATTATTTTATATAGCAGCTAACTGATGCGGGAGCATCCAGGGCAGCATAGCAATCTTGCATCATCGAAAAGAAAAAAAGTTCGAATTTTGCAAAAAATTTTCTAAGTATTAAAATGGTCGCGATATCGCGACACAAAAGTTGTCGCGATATCGCGACACCAACAGCAGAACGACGGGCGCAAACTTAAGTGTTGCGATATCACGACACAAAGGTTGTCACGATATCACGACACCAACAACAAAACAGTGGGCGCAAACTTAAGTGTCGCGATATCGCGACACAAAGGTTGTCGCGATATTGCAACACCAACAACGGAACGGCGGGCGCAAAAATAAGTGTCGCAATATCGTGACACTTTGGCAAACAAAGCCAAAAGCCAAAGAAGTGTCGCGATATTGCGACACTTTGGCAAACAAAGCCAAAAGCCAAAGAAGTGTCGCGATATCGTGACACTTTGGTAAACAAAGCCAAAAGTCGAAGAAGTGTCGCGATATCGCGACACTTTGGCAAAAGAGAGCCAAAAGCCGAAAAGTGTCGCGATATCGTGACACATTGGCGAAAGAGAGCCAAAGACAAAAAAGTGTCACGATATCGCGACACATTGGCAAAAGTGAGCCGAAGGCAAAAAAGTGTCGCGATATCGCGACACATTGGCGAAAGTGAGCCGAAGGCAAAAAAGTGTCGCGATATCGCGACACATTGGCGAAAGAGAGCCAAAGGCAGAAAAGTGTCGCGATATCGCGACACATTGGCGAAAGAGAGCCAAAGGCAGAAAAGTGTCATGAAATCGTGACATGTCATGTTTTTGCGACCTGGCTAGAAAGAGAAGGCAGTTCCAAAAGCCGTTAAGGCAGTTCCAAGAAACCGTTAAGGCAGTTCCAGAAAACCGTTGCGATGGTTACAGGGACGGTTGCGAACGACAGTTACGGCAAGAATCTTTGATTATAAAAAGGGATTTTCTGGAAGGATTGCAGAGGCTGGAGAGACAAAGGCTATGGCTTCTGCTGTTATTTTTCTGTACTGTGTAATTTTCATGGTTTCGAATTGTAAGCTTTCCATGCTTCGAAATAAAATTGCGTCTTTTTCTTTATGATTTTAAATGGTTAAAATTATCTCCCCATCACTAACAAACCTTGGATAATATCAATAATAACCAACTCTCCTGCTGTAAGTCCAATCCTCATTAGCACGCCTTCTTTGATTACATTAAATTAAATATGTGCCAATAAGAATGCATTAAATTAAATCATATGTTGATAATAATTTATAATATAAGTTCCATAGTTTTCTAATTGAACTTTTTTGTGGGGTTTGTTACAGTCAAAAATTGCTACAAATGCATATGAGTTAGAGAGTTCTCTATATAAGGCTTCGATGCCCAATAAAACTCTGATTATCACCCTAGTGAATTGGGTGGAATTGCATGATGGAGTGGCATCTTTGGAGAATGGGTTTCTTGTGTCATCATGTTCGCACTTGGGATTTAGAATAAGCGAAGCGAGAGGTGGCATCGAGCCTCTCCATGCAAGGCTCGTGGTCATGGGCCAAGAGGATATTGTGGTGTTCATGACTGATCCCAATAATACCGGTGGGATTCATATCTACATTGGCCTGGAGCCTGCTCACATGGCCACATTTCAGAATATAATTTAGAATGTTGATGTCAGTCTAGGGCCTCAATTTAGAGAAGATAAGGACCACAATTGTCCCATTAGCTATGTAGATTTATTATTGACAAATAAGTAATTAAAGGTATTAATGTTTTTGAGTTTTTTAAAATGATATAAATGCTTATCCATTTGTTATTTATAGAGTTACATATTAATAATTGATTTTTCAAATTTAAAGAAGATAAGACGTAGACTCTCACACATTTTTAAAAAGCAAAAGATAATGGGGAAGACAAGCACCCAAGGAAGATATAAATTCTTATAAATTATCAAGTAGCGTGAAGTACAAAACTTTAATGCAAAACTTCAACCATATGTATCTTCTCAATTATGACAACTTCACAAACCAACACTAAATTGTTTATTCTTGTGTATGCATAAAAAAGAGACACCATTGCACTAAAAATGAATCATTTTATTATATCACAAAAATAGATCTTTTGAATACAATAAGCCCCTTTGTAATGTGCTTCACAATAGAAATGCTTGAAGGGGGTGATCCCCTTTTACAATAAAAATGGTGTCTTTCATTCTTCTTCATGTTACAATCAATGTTGGGGTGGGTTTGTCATGACCACCACGAAGGATTCGAGCTTTCCAATATGAAACCTACACACATGTAAAGAGAAAGGGTTTAGTAGCACCTGTCAAAATAAATATGATGAAATGACTAATGTAAATTGAAAATGATTATTGCATACATGAGTCATTATTTGAGCAGCATAACATTAGCATTCCCTCCTTCTTTTGCTTCTTGAAGTGATGTTGCTTTTATGGGCCTTTGGGGATTTTGGAAGGAAGGATAGGTGGTAATCTAGGGCTACCAAGTGGCAAGGACTGGGCAACCACCTATCCTAGGCAATTGTAGTGAGTCATTAGGAGTGTCCCACTTAACTAGGGAGATGTGGTAAGTGGGTAGGTGGAAGTGGAGTGATTTATGGGATGAGGTGTAAGATGTGGTAAGTGGGTAGGTGGAAGTGAAGTGATGTGTAGGGTGAGGTGTGAGATGTGGAAAGTGGGTAGGTGGAAGTGGAGTGATGTGTGTGAGATGTGGCAAGGTGAGGGGTAGTGGTGGCTAGGACATGTGTCATGAGGAGACATAGGGTATCCTAGGGGGATATTTCCTAGATTTATTAAAATCTAGAAAATAGATTAATGTGCAGGATTTATACACCTAAGTTTAGACTTAGGCATATAATTTTACTATGCAGAATTGTGTGGTGGGATGAAAATGCCTAGATTTTGGTGTCTACAAATGCCTCTTTTTATATCGCATTGCGTAAAACACAATACGGTACAAAAATAAGAGACACTTGGTTTTATTGGATGAAGATGGATTTTTGTGGCCTCAGTGCAAAGATGAAGTGATCAATGAATTTTTTTTATTTTGGCTTACCCTCTCAAGCCACGAATGGGTGAAATATGGAACAGATGAAACCCACGAGTTGCTTGACAAACTTTGGATGATGGAGGGATGTGTTGTGATGGATGTAAGTGTCAAAAATCAAGATCAAGTTGGTTACCCCAAGTTTGTATTGGGCCTGCATTGTCGAAACTTTTCTCTTGGCAAAATGATGAGCATTTTGATGTGGTAAATGGACCAAACAATGTGGTGTGCATGTGATACTATAATCATTCAAGGTGATTTGTAAATTTGATTGCAATCATCGCATTCAGACTCATGCATTGGCATGGTGCATACCGATTTGAGAGATTTTTGCTTTGTGCTCTCGCAGAGAAGGTTCTTGATAGCTTTATGCAAATTTTATTGAATGTAGTCGCATTCTAAATTTGAGTTACCAAATTGATTTGATTTATGAAAAATGCGATGGATGCAAAGTTTTTGATGTTTTTTTTATGAAGTTTTTGTATCCTAATTTGATGGTTTTTTTTACAAGCGTCCTTATGGTGATGTACCCATTCTATTTACTTGCATGGATAATAAATCGATACAATTGCTAGGTGATTAGAGTAAATCACTAGATACAAGGTTCACTTGATTTGTGACAAGATGAAATGAGGTGGGAGGATGCTTGAAGGGGTGATTTCATGATTTTTGATGATTTTTTAGGTTGATTTGATGGTTTTTTTATATGCATGTGATGAAATGAATGTATTGTGATGAATGCAATTGGTGGTGATGTATGCAAATGAATGAATGGTTTTGCATTATTTATTGTCATTCGAAGAAGTTTTGGATCATTATTTAGCAAAATTTACCTTTATTGCTTGATCAGGGACACTAACATTTGATGTTGATATATGAAATGGATTATGAAATATAATAATGATAATGGCATGGAATGTAAGTTCTTGTATGGTTTTGTTTGCCTTAGGTATAAATGATCTAGAGTTGTTTTACAAAGACTCAAACATCCTAGTGATCTTAAAAAAACTCATCTATTTATCTCATAAATCCATATGATGCTAAGGTTGTCCTAATGGCTTCAAATTTTTGAAGGACCAATTGTGTGTGTAATGAATGTTCATTATCATTATGATCAAGGGCAGACTAATCCATTGGTAACTTATACCAAAAATCTAGCTCATTCGTGAGCATCCATAGGTTTGTACAAAAGAAGGTCGCTAATGTGACAGACTTGGCACCACGCATAAGGATACCCCATTGCCAAGCGGGTTTTATTCAACCCATTGTTGTAATGAGGATCACCCCACAATTTTTAAAACACTAAGAATTCTAGGGATTCAGTCTCCTTTCCCTTATTTTATTGGATTTTTTGATTTTATTTGGGACTATGCTCATTTTGTATTGGAGCAAAGAGGATTTTTATTGCTTTTAGGGCTTCCTCATTTTTGGAGAAGAGCAAGGGGATTTTTTTTTGCTTTTAGAATTGCTCATTTTGAGGAGGAGCATGTTTATTTATTTTTTTGGGAGTTTCTTGCTTTTGAGAAGAGCAAAGGGGATTTGTATTGCTTTTGCGGCTTGCTAGTTTTTTGAGAAGAGCAAGGGAATTTTTTTTTAGGATACTTGCTCATTTTTAGGAGGAGCAAGAGATTTTATTTTTTACAGCTTGTCCTTTTTCAATTCTTTAGCATTTTAGACCATGCACATAACTGGATGAATAGGGGAAACCGTTCACTTTATGGAAATAACAACTCATGAGTTTGTCCTTCCCAGACTTCACAATGTTTTTATTTGTTATAATGTGCATGGTCCAAGAGGAAACTTGATTGACCAGGAACAATCTATGACACCTAAGGATTGTTCAATTTTCAATGGATGTTTCTTAAAACACTAGGGATGGCTAAGTGATTGAAAGCACCTAGATTTTATTTAGAAAACAAGGTGTTATGCAAGATGTGGCATTAGTTTCTCTACAAGCTTTCAAAAATTAAAAGGTGTACATAAAATAGCTAGTGGTTGTTTAATCATCATTGCTGATGACTATACGGTATCTATCCTATCTTATGCGGACCCCTTAATCATCAAAATATCATAAGGAAAGTTACGAATTATTACGGTTGATGGATTGTTAAATAATGTTTGACCTAAGGTGACCCTGATTAAGGCAACAAGATAGTGGAGTAGTAATTATACATATTAACCAAATGATCTCTAATATGATGAATGGTATAAAAAAATGTAAATGAATCAAACATGTGTATGCAATGTAGGTGGAATGTATGGATGGATGCATGAAATATAATGAGTTTTTTTTTTAACCATATATATGTACATATTTATAATACCCACTAAGTATAGAATGCCCTTAGGTGTATGCTATTTAATGGCTCATGTTCCAATGTTCCCTCTAAATTTTCAAATTTGTACATTATAGGACCTAACTTTTGCTTGACAATGTACGAACCTAACCAATTAGTTGTAAATTTGTCTCGCAAGTGCAACAATGCATTAATATTCTATTGATTCTCTTTGAGAACAAGATCTCCTACTTGGAATTCATGGAGATGGATATTTGCATTATAAGCATGCTTGATGCAATCTTGATATACTTGTAAATGTTCTAGGGTATTGATTCACCTTTCGTCAAGGAGTGTGAGTTGGTTAATACGTGCTTGTCTAGTTGTGTCGTCATCCATGAATTCTTGTAATATGACTCGTAGGGAGGGAATCTTGAGTTCAAGAGGTATGGATGCTTCGGCTCCATAGACCAATGAAAATGGAGTTGCCCCTGTAGACGTTCGGATGCTTGTGCTATAAGCCCATAATGCCAAGGGGATTTGAGTATGCCAATCTCTATGGTTATCTTTGACAAGTTTCTTAAGAATGGCTATCAAGGTCTTATTGGTTGCCTCAACTTATCCATTTGCTTGTGGGTAATAATGAAGAACACAAGCTTATATTGAGAGGGGGGGTGAACAGTATAAGACCTCTTTTTACTTTTTCCTTTATACTTCAAAACAGTAAAGCAATATACCCAAAGCAATGCACAATATCATCCACAAAGTGACACCAATTTTAACGTGGTTCACCCAGAATGGCTGGGCTACATCCACAAAAATTTTCTCTAAAATTTATCTCAAAGTTCTTTGGGAATCCTTCCCAATTACAATGTTTATGAGCCTCGGCCCAAAGGAGATACCTTCCCCCAATCAGAATTTATGAGCCTCTGCTCAAAGGAGATACCTTCCCCCAATCGGAATTTATGAGCCTCTCGCTCAAAGGAGATACCTTCCTCTCTCGCTCTAGAAATGATCCCTCGAAGATCAATCGCCTCTACCTCTTGCCAGCACGTGGGACTCCTTTCCACCAAAGACCTCCTGTCCTCAATGCTTAGCCTAAGAGACCTCTGCCTTCTATGATCACGTCCATAGTAGCTCAGCAACTTGTACTGAACACAGTCAGTCGATCTAGTACAAGTCTTCCTCTGTCTATCAGATCTGTCCAACTCTTGAACAAATCAATCCTCTGCATACAAGCCTTCTCAAAGACTTGCCAAATCTGTCCTCAGGTTCTTCTCATAGAACCAATGCACCTTTGTCCTCAAGTTCTTTGATAGAACTAACAAAATCAGCTCACAAGCCCTCTGCTAGGACCTGTCCAAATTTGCTCACAAGTCCCCACCGAAACCTGTCCAAAAACTGCTCACAAGTCCCCACCGAAACCTCGTCCAAAACCGCTCACAAGTCCCCACCGAAACCTGTCCAAAAATTGCTCACAAGTCCCCACCGGAACTTGTCCAAAAACTACTCACAAGTCCCCACTGGAACCTGTCCAAAAATTGCTCACAAGTCCCCACTGGAACCTGTCCAAAAACTCAGCAAGCTCACAAAGAAAAACTTTCTTAGTAGGAAATCACAAAGTGAATTTTTAGAGACCCAATGTGATTTGTCAAACTCATAGAAGCATAAAGAGAATTTTTAGAGACTCAATATGTTCTATACTCAAATCCCAATCTCAAAACTCAACTCAAATCAACTCAGCTCAATCTAAATCTCAAATCTAAAAACTCAACTCAATATCTGAAATGGATAGGATAGAATATTTTCTTTCAAGAACATGAAACCCCAACAATTGCCAACTATGCAAAGAATCACATAACAATGATACTCATGTTATTTTCACCATCAATTAGGGTTTCAACAACAATGCTCATCAAACAAGGTTTAGTCAACCAACACCATTCAACTCAACATCAACCTTGAAGCATTCAACCAATCATCACAAGAAAAGGAAACAAGTAGAAATCCTTTTCCCTCCAAAGATATTTGAACAAAACAGCCACCAACACAATATCACCAAATGCAAAGAATAACTTGCTCAAATCAACTCAATGGAGTAAGCCCAATATCATGAATCAAGTAAAGCAATAACTTGATCAAACAACCTCTATGGAAGCAACTCAACCATCAAACTCAAAACAACCAACCAAGGGTTCCACCAACTCAATGCAAGTAGCTAGACTCACAAATATAAACCCTAGTGCACAAAGCTTCCACTATCTCAAACCAAAAATTATGCATCCACCAAAAACTCTCCTTAAGGATAACAATGCATAAGTAGTCTTCAACAAACCAGAAAATAGGATTTACACCTAGCCAAAGGATACCTAGTAGAATACCTTTTCACTCCAACCTTATTTCAGAAAACATACACCAATCATACTCATAAGAAGAATGTTCCCATACCTTATTGGAGTAGAAGATAATTGAACCTTCAAGTTGTCACCACACACAACTCTCAAACTTCCAACCAAGTTAGGGTTAGAATAAAAATAAATGAGCAATAATATAAACTTCCTTTATTACACCTTTTAGCTCCACTTCTTTAAACACAACCACCATAACATGCCAATAAATCAACAATCACAGACTCACACCTTATACCTCCATTTTTAATTTTAGCATAGCAAAGAATAATCTTAAAAATACATCCAAAGAAATATGCCCTTATTTCTCCTAAGCTTTTATTCAATGCTAATCACAAAATCCAAAACTCATAAAATTTAATCACACCTTATAAATCACTGTCCAAGAAACTCTGAATTTTGCGGCATAAAGACGTTTTAATAAAAACGTGTTACTCTAGCAAAGCACCCCCGCAAGACTCGAAACGGCGACCTCCACCAATGCAGCGCCCAACAGCAGCCTTCGCTGCCACTAACCCATGCGGGCTACGAAGTTCACAAGTGAACTTCCCTCCACTTCACCCTCGAAAAAACTCCCGAAGACTTTTCAACCGCACGTGCTTCTAAGTCTTCCTTTGATCGCAGCGAATACAGAGCACAAACACCGCAAATTGCATTTGGGGAATTTCAAATTAATTAGCCTTCCAACCTTAGGAGTTGGAGAATAAATAGTCTCTTCGAAGACACCTTGACATCGATGAAAATAAAGACCATTTCGAAATTAATCAAAAGTCTTTTCAAAAAGGGTTTAAAAACCCTTAAATAATTTTAATAAATTAAGAATAAAAAAGGTTTAAAAACCTTTAAGTATTTTTAATAAATTAAAAATAATTTCTCCCTTAATTAATTAAATAATTAAATAATTAAAACCTTGAAGGGTTTTAAATAATAATTAAATAAATAATAAAGAGAAACTCCATTGGTTTTAATAAAAACCATTTAACTTGGTTTTAATAAAAACCCTATCCAACTTGGTTTTAATAAAAACCGGTTTGGTTTTAATGAAAAACCCTTGCCAATGGAATCTCTTCGGATTCTCTTAAAAATATTCTCTTGGAATATTCCACCTTTGAAGCCAACACATCCTCTTAACATTAATGCCATTTCCTTTTGACATCAATGACAACTCATAGACAAGAAGCTAGGATCTCAAACCCAAAATTGCCAACAAATAAAGAGTCAAGAAACTATGCTGGATATTATATTTGTTGCATAATGCTTGAACATCCTTGCTTTTGAAAGACTTACCATTATCAAAAATGATCTTCGAGGGAATCCTAAAACGATAAATAATATGTTGTGGTATGAACTCCATAATTCAAGGTCCAATCATAGTGGTCATTGGTATCACCTCGACCCACTTAGTGAAGTATTCTATGGCAATGATGATGAATTTGTGTTGTCCTGAAGAGGTAGGTGAAATTTTACCAATCAAATCTAGGCCCCATTGAAAAGGTCCATAGGCTTTGAATGGATTGTAATGCTTGTGATGGTACATGGGTCAAATTGGCATGTTGTTGATATTTTTGACATTTCTTTACGCACTTGCAACAATAATTTTCCATGGTGGGCCAATAATAATCCATGTGTAAAATACACTTTGCAATGGCCATTCCACTAAAGTGACCACCACAAGTACCATCATGGGCTTCGGATATGGCTTTTTGTGCCTCTACAAAATCTAGACATCGAAGTAATATTTCATCATAGCCACGTCTATACAACACGTCCCCCAAGAGAGTGTAAGGAGCTGCTTTTTGTTTAAACTTTTATTTTGTAGTTCACATTAAATCTAATGGGAGGGTCCCAAGCTTGATAGTCCTTTATTTGACTAAGACTCATATGGCTCTACGTGAATGAAACAAACACTCTTTTCATCCTCAGATTTTGCTCGTGAGATTGTAGATTTGGACATTATTGTGATGATGAGCAGTTGGACTTCTCCATTTTGGTTCTTTGGAATTAATGATCCTAGAGAAGCCATCGCATCCGCAAATCTATTAGTCGAACGTGGCAATTTGTCAATCTTGTACCAGTCAAATTTTGCTAGCAATTTTATTGCTATTTCATGGTATTGTTTTAGGACTGGTTCTCTACATTGGTAAGATTATTTTACTTGGAAAATGACTAGTTGAGAATCACCAAATATTATTATACACTTTATGCCCATAACTAATGCTGATTGAAAACCCAAGATTAGGGATTTGTACTCTACGTTGTTTTTATGCATGGGAAGTCAAGTTTGAATGATAAAGGAATTGGTATTCCTTTAGGTGTATAAAACACGACTCTAGCACCTTGTCCTTTTTTGCACTTTGATCCATCAAAGAAGAGAGTGATGTCAACATCATCCTCAAGAGGGACTAGTTCTTCTTGTTCAGTGATGAAAAAGACCAAATCATCTAGCAGCTCGATAAAAAGAGTTGGTTATTTGGAAGCAGATCTTCTATGAGTTGATCAACTATCACCTAATCCTTGACGAAATTTTGGCTAATGAATTCAAGATCAAATTTCGTTAAGAGCATTATCCATTTCATGGTACGGGTGTTGTTGTATGTGCGAGTCATCATATAATATAGAGGATTTTCTCTAGCTATGACATAGGTAGTGTTACTTAGCATATAATGTCTAAGTTTCTTAGTGGAAAAAACCACTACTAAGCACAACTTCTCAACATAAGCATATCTTGTCTCACAACTCACCACTGTTCGACTAGTGTAATAGATTGCTTGCTCTCTTTGTTTTTTGTTCTTTTGCACAAGCATTGTCCCTAATGTAAAATATATGGCAAAAATTTAAAGATGAAAAGGAACTTCTATATGAGGCGGTGTTAGCACTGGTGTTGAAGCCACATATTTCTTGATGTCATAAAAAGCCTCTTGATATTATTTGTCCAGGAAAAGGTGACCCCCTTTTGTAGCAGGTGATTGAATGACCTATATTTTTTTGAGAGTTGTGCAATGAATCAAAGAATGGATTGAATATTTCCTTGCAAACTACGTAACTCTTTAAGATTTATTAGAGGGGGTATTTTGATAATGGTTTTTACCTTATCAAGGTTTGCTTCAATGCCTCTCTTGGAGATAATGAATCCTAGAAGTTTACCTAATGTGACTCTGAATACAAATTTTTTATGATTTAACCTCACCTTGTGTTCAAGTAACTGATCAAAGACCTTTTCTAGTACATCGATATGCTCAAGATGTGTTTTAGATTTGGCTATTAAATCATCCATATAGTCTTCAATGATTTTGTGTATATAATCGTGGAAGATATACATCATGGCACGTTGGTAAGTAGCTCCTACATTTTTTATGCCGAATGGCATCACCTTGTAGCAGAAAGTGTCCCAAGGTGTGGTGAATGTTATTTTGTGTTGGTCATCAGGTTTGATTTGTATCCTAAAAAACCTTCCATTAGAGAAAGCATTTGATGACCAATGCAAGAGTCTACTAGTTGATCGATGTTTAGTAATGGAAAATCATCCTTGGGACATGCTTTGTTTAGGTCTCAAAAATTTGTGCATATGCGTATCTCCCCATTCGGTTTGCAAATGGGTACCATATTGGAAAGCCACTCAAGATAATCAATGGGTTGTATGAAACCCACATCTAATAATTTTTGAAGTTCCTCTTTGACCATGAGGGCTATGGTAGGATGAATTTTTCTTAGTTTTTACTTGAATGGTTTTGCTTCGAGATCTATGGTGAGGTTATGGACCACTAAGTTGGGGTCAAGGCCAAGCATGTCCTTGTATGACCATGCAAAGATATATTTCTTCCTTGTCAAGACATATAGGAGACACTCTTTCTCTTCTACAGATAGACCTTTTGCTATTTTACGATTTGGGGATTGTTCGCATATTGACTTAGGTTCACGTCAATGGACTCTTCAATAAGCATGTGAGAACCTTCTTATAACTGATGTGGAGTAGGAATGAGATGAATGTCATCCTCCACATTATGAAATGACTTGAGTGAAGCTTCCTCTACTTCTATTTGAAAAACAAAAGTAGGCAAATGTGAAGATTGCTAAAGAATATAAGCATTGGAAGCTCGTAGCAATTATTCAAACATGATACACTCTGAGATGAATGGTGGGGATGAAACCTATCCATGTCGATAAGGCTAACGTCAATAAGAATCAGTTTTACCAAATCATATGGATTGCAGAGTGGGATGAACAAGTCAATAGAAATCATGTTAACTTGGTGGAAATGAAGTGGCTATGATTTGAAATGTGGTCTCTCTCACACACTCTCTAAGGTGCAACTGACCTATGCTATATGGCTTATAAAAATAATTTTACAAATGCAACCAAGGTGGTCGTGGTGGATCTACAGGCTGTTTAGGTCACCCTCGTGGAAGGTACAATTAAAAGAAGGGCTGATGGATAGGAAACATTCTAACATAATTTTCTTCTCTCTCAATGGGTGCTATAAGGGCCACATCTTCTTCGGTACCATCAAAAATAGGATTGATCATGTTCATGTTTGGTTCCATTTTCAAAAATTCCTCATAATTATTATCAGAAATGTAATTGATCATAACCACATGTGGTCTCATTTCCATAAATACCTCAAGTAAATAAGGTGTAAACTCAGGGTCTAAATACTTGTACTCACTATCATTGTAGTCTTATCTCTCTTCATCCTCCTCTTCGAACTCTAGGGTAAGTTGTTGAAATACATGATCAAAGGAGGAGTTTAAAGATGATGGCCTATATCCTAGGCCAGAGCGATCATATGCTTCTTAATAGTGGGGCTCAATGATATCACACAGATCCTACTCATGTCGTCCATCAAATCCTTGCCAGTTAACCTGATGAAAATATCACATAGGTAAATCTAGGTTGGACAAATATTCTAAGTTAGCACAAAATTCTTGTAGGGGTTCTTCATTATGAGGAGGTGGATCAGACAAAGAATCCACTCCCTCATATACAAAGTTAATCCCGTTTGATTCATAACCCATTCTATACACTGCACCTATGGCCAAAGGTGGGTTGTGTGGGTGACCATAATCTCTAACAGACTAAATAGGTGGTGTTACAACGATGCTCTCAACTATTTACTCACCAATTCATGGATTGGCAAGATGGATTGCAACTTGATTTGGCTTGGATGTGGATGAACCAGGTGTAGAGGTGGTCTCTATGGTGACTTGTGGCTCATATGGAGGAGATGGATCATGTGGCAATGGTTTCTTTAGGATAGGTGGCCCTATTTGTGAGATAATGGGTGGGGAGGGTTGAGATGAATATGGCTTAATGGAGTGGCTAGCAGTTGGTGGATTGGATTGGGATGAAAATATGAATGGTGCTTGCAAAATGAGAGGATTATTTGGTACGGATGGATGGAGGGTTATGGGTGCTGATGAAGATGATAGGTGATTGGGGGGATGATTAGGTGCAATGGGAAAATGGTATGAAGTGGATGAAGAATTATGATTTAGGTTTGTTGATTGAGATGTGAAGGTAGAATTGATGATTGGAAAAGCATTTGGGATGGGTTCTTTGGATGAAGTGTCATTTTTAAGAGTGGTTCTGATGATGAGTGGTTGGATGGATAAATGAGTGGATGGAAGGGATGGCTCATATGGATTTGAAATCAAGTTGTAGTACTTGAATGGCTTGGTGTCAACTAAAATGTAATGGATCTTTCCCTCATGCACATATTTCAATCATTGATGCAATATTGAGGGGACACAGTTCATTTCCCTAATCTAGGGATGACCAAGAAGTATGTTGTACTTCATGGATCCTTCCAAGATATGGAAGAGTGTATCAATTATTTTTACCCCCACTGTCATGAGTAGAACTACACTTCCTACAGTGGAGCTCAAAGCATCATTGAATTCCCACAAGGTGAAGGTGGATGAGGTGATGTGAGATAGTGGAAGTTTGAGATGTTGGATGGCTTCTATGGTGATGATATTGATAGAGGAACTGGTATCAATGAGTAACCATTTGAAGGGTTTTCGATCAATGTGAGCTACGATATGCAATGGAGTATTAGGTAAGTCCGATGATATGCTCTTTTCCTTAAAATTATAGAACGAGATTGAAGATTCCATACAATTTTGAAAACTCCCCACATAAATGTTGAAGGCATTGAGATATTCTATTTTAAGTTTGATGGATTTTAAGATCTCCATAAATGCCTCACAATGTGGAGGAGATTGTTGTATAAGCTTATATATAAATAACTTAGCCGAGGCCATCTATAAGTTCTGTGTCAATCAACTTCTCAATGTGAAAATTAGTTTGGGTGGATGACTTTGGATATGGATGGGCGGAGATGGATGGTGTAGTTTGGTTGTATGGGTACATTTATGTGTTGTGCTATAGGAGTGGGTACTGCTTGAGTTGGTCCATTTGCTTGTTGTGTTTAATTTGTGTTTTTTGCTCATGGGTGACTACATGAATGGCCCTTTAAAAACCTTGGTACACTTGATATACATGATTAATTTGGTTGGGGGAATTGTAGAAGTTGATTCCCCAGTCGTTTGTTGAGTTACCTCATGATGAGGTAGTGGTGTTTGATAGATACCAAGGTTCTGGTTTTTTTGGGCCAAAGGGTTATCAATATTGACATATCCCCTTTCAAGTAGATCTTGCACAATATTTTTGAATGCATAACAATCTATAATGTCATGACCTTTTTGTTTATGAAAAGTGTAGTACGAATTCTCCTTATATTTCTTACCACGTGGTTTGTTTGGATCCTCAGGTTTTATCTCTGGTAAGGTAATAGCTTGTGCATCATACAACTTTTGGAAAAGTGATGAATATGATTTGAGTAATGGGGTGTAATTGTAGGGTGGCTGATTGAATTGGCACTGATGATTATCTGCAAGTTGGGCTTGATTTTGCATTTGTTATGGGGGTGGAACTTCCTGGTAATTCTATTGCTACTATGGGGGTTGTTGTACTTGGGCTTGAGCTTGTTGTGTTTGTTGTGGTGGTTGGCTCAAGACTATTTGATTAACCTGACCAGTCTTGGACTGGCCCTGGTTGTTCCCCCTTTGTCCCTTATTTTGCCATTCTTTATTTCTTAGTTTTATCTTACCCTCTTGGATTTTAATTTCTTCAATTACTTGGGCCTAGGTGAGAGCTTCCTTGAATGTTCTATATTGTTGCAATTTTAGTAACAAGGATATTGGTTTGGAACAAATCCTTGTGAACATTTGGGTCAATTCTACCATGGGGAGGGAGAATGATAATTTGGTAATGAATGCCCACCAACGATTTCCAAATTCATAAATCAAATCATCTTCAAATTTGTGTAAGTTGAACAAGTGAATCAATGTTGTTTTCTTTCTGACATTCAAAGAGAAACGTTCCAAGAATTGGTCCACTAATTACTCAAAAGTATAAATACTTTGGTGCGGGAGATGATTACACCAATATAAGGTATCCCCTCCAAATATCTAAGGAAATATGCAAAGCATTAGAGCATCATTCTCTTGTATTTTAAAACATGCATTGATAAATCTTCTCACATGCTCCCGAGGTCCTCATCCCCCTTGAATTTATAAAAATTTGATAATTAAAAATTTGTCGGGTAAGGTGGTGATGGTACTAAAGAATGAATGGGGTGATTTATTAGCTACCTTAATATGGGTTTATGATATAGTATACCCGGCATTTGCATGGCCAATCTATCAATATGGTTCTGCAAAAATAAAAAATTAGGGTCTTCCAATAATGAGTTAAAACCCTAATTTGCTTGTTGCTGATTCGCAAAATAATGAAAATCAAAGAGATCAAACAATATATTATATTAGTCGAATATTGGTGAGTTATGAGACAATATATGCTTATGTTGAGAAGTTATGCTTAACAATGGTTTTTGCCACTAAGAAGCTCAAACATTATATGCTAAGTAACACTACCTATGTCATAGCTAGAGAAAATCCTATGCATTATATGATGACTCGCACATACGAAAACACCTGTACCATGAAATGAATAATGCTCTTAATGGAATTTGATCTCGAATTCATTAGCCAAAAAACCATCAAGGTTTAGGTGATAGTCGATCAACTCACAGAAGCTCTGCTTCCAAATGACCAACCTCTTTTTATCGAGCTGCCAGATGATTCGATATTTTTCATCACTGAACAAGAAGAAGTAGTCCCTCCTAAGGATGATGTTGACATCACTCTCTTCTTTGAAGGGTCAAAGTGTAAAAAAGGACAAGGTGTTGGAGTCGTGTTTTATAAACCTAAAGGAATGACAATTTCTTTATCATTCAAACTTGACTTTCCATGCACAAAAAACAACATAGAGTATGCATCCCTAATATTGGAGATTCAATCAGCATTAGCTATGGGTATAAAGTGTATAAGCATCTTTGGTGATTCCCAACTAGTAATTTTCCAAGTAAAAGGATCTTACCAATGTAGAGAAACAGTCTTATAAAACCCTGAAATAACAAAAAAATTGCTAGTAAAATTTGACTGGTATGAGATTGACAACTTGCCACGTTCGACTAATAGATTTAAAGATGCGATGGCTTCTTTAGGATTATTAATTCCAAAGAACCAGAATGGAGAAGTCCAATCACTCATCATCACAACAATATCCAAATTTGTAATCTCACGAGCAAAATCTGAGGATGAAAAGAGTGTTTGTTTCATTCATGCAGAGCCATATGAGTCTTGCCTTAGTCAAGTAAAGAACTTTCTCAATATTGGTACCCTTAGTCAAATAAAGAACTTTCTCAATATTGGTACCCTCCCATAAGATTTTATGCGAACTACAAAATGAACGTTCAAACAAAAAGTAACTCGTTACACTCTCTTAGAGGACATGTTGTATAGACATAGCTATGATGGAATATTACTTCGATGTATAGATCTCGTAGAGGCACAAAAAGCTATATCCAAAGCCCATGATGGTACTTGTGGTGGCCACTTTAGTGGAATGACCATTGCAAAGCATATTTTATGCATGGGTTATTATTGGCCCATCATGGAAAATGACTATTACAAATACGTAAAGAAATGTCAAAAATTTCAACAACATGCCAATTTGACCTATGTACCATCACAAACATTACAACCCATTCAAAGCCTTTGGCCCTTTTCACAATGGGGCCTAGATTTTTTAGCAAAATTTTACCTGCCTCTTTAGGATAATACAAATTCATCATCACTACCACAAAATACTTCACTAAGTGGGTCAAGGTGATACCAATGACCTCTATGATTAGATATCGAATTACAAATTTCATACTCCAACATATTATATGTCGTTTTAGGATTTCCTTGAAGATCATTTTTGATAATGGTAAATATTTGAAAAACAAGGATGTTCGATAATTATGCAACAAATATAATATCTAGCATAGTTTCTTGACTCTTTATTACCCACAAGTGAATGGATAAGTTGAGGCAACCAATAAAACCTTAATAGGTATACTTAAGAAACTTTTCAAAGAGAACCAGAGATAATGGCATACTAAAATCCCATTGGAATTAAGGGTTTATCACATAAGCATCCTAACCCCTACAGGGGTAACTCCATTTTCATTGGTCTATGAAGCCGAAGCAATCATACCTCTTAAACTCAATATTCCATCCCTATGAGTCGTATTACAAGAATTCATGGATGACGACACAACTAGACAAGCACGTCTTGACCAATTCACACTCCTTGACGAAAGGTAAATCAATGCCTTAGAACATTTATGAGTATATCAATATCGCATCAAGCGTGCTTATAACACGAAAGTCCATATCCATGAATTCCAAGTAGGAGCTATCATTCTCAAAGATAATCAATAGAATACTAATGCATTGCTACACTTGTGAGATAAATTTATGGCTAATTGGTTAGGTTCGTACATTGTCAAGCAAAAGCTAGGTCTTGGAACGTACAAAATTGTAAATTTAGAGGGAACATTGGGACCTGAGCCATTAAATATCATACACCTAAGGGCATTATATACTTAGTGGGGATTATAAATATGTATATATATACATGGTTAAAAAGAAAAACTCATTGTATTTCATGCATCCATCCATATATTCTACCTACATTACATACATGCGTTTGAGTCATTTATATTTATTCATACCATTCATCATATTAGAGATCATTTGGTTAAATTGGATAATTACTACTCCACTATTTAGTATCAGAGTGGGTGTGATCTCATTAGTGAAGGGAAGAAGCCGCCTAGAAGATATACCTAGATGAATAGGCAGATCGAGGATTTGAATGCAGAAATAGCATCGCTGACTAGTGTGATTGATCACATGGGAGAGAGACATCCCAGGGTGCATGCAGATCAAGGATCTGATGATGAAAATGTATATGAGGAACGTGGATTTGAGGTCCATGTAGAAGCAGAACCAGAGGTCCCAGAGGAAGAAGGGCATAGTTTTGAAAATCGGTTGATACGAGCTCTAGAGGGGCTTAAGGGGAATCAAGATGGGATCAAGATCGAGGTTCTCGAGTATGTTGGTGGGTTGAAACTAGAGGAGTTGATCGATTGGATCAATAGCCTAGAAAATATTTTGAATGAAGTAACCTTGTTGAAGAGAAGAAGGTTAAGCTCGCATGCACAAAGTTGAAGGGACATGCATTGATTTGGTGGGATCATTTATAGACTACATGACAGAGGAATGGAAAGGAAAAGATCAGGGATTGGACAAAGATGAAGAAGTTACAGGAAAAATTTATACTTGTAGACTACTCCCAAACCCTATTTCGTAGATTTTAGAATCTTCGATAGAAGGATCAAAATATTGAGGACTATACTAATGAATTCTATAAGCTATCCATTCGAGTGGAGCATAATGAGATGGAGGACCAAAACGCTGCCAGGTATGTAAATGGCCTAAGTTTTTCTATCCAATATGAGATGAGCATGCATCAAACTCTTATAGTGGAGGATGCGTATCAAATGGCCCTCAAGGCATATGAGAAATTGAAAAGGGTTAATAGAAGAGGTAATAAGGGATTTACACCCTCTTCAGGTTGGGGTCGAAGTGGATCTAATTTTCTCAAGGGAGAATCCTCAATACCTGCTAAACAAGAAGAAGATGTGCATAATCTGAGAGGAAGAGGATACCAACTAGGTAGAGGTTATAGTGGTGGAAAAAATAGGAATGATCCAAGAAGGTCGTATACCTGTTATGGATGTGGTAGAGAGGGGTCAAGGAGGACAAGGAAGGGTCAATATGGTTGAGATGGAAGAGTAGGATGAGGATGAAGTTGTTGCTGACATGGGGGAAGCATTTATGATAAGGAGGATGCTGATTATTCCTAATAAAGAGAACGTGCAAAGCAAAGCGAAGGGGCAGACCATAGATGGTGATGATTATGGGTTACGAATGAACATCTTTCGAACAAGGTGTGCATTAGGAGGGAAGGTATGTAACATTGCCATTGATGGTGATAGCTATGAGAATATGGTGTCAAATTTCATGGTTGATAAAATGAACCTAGAATGCAAAAAGCATCCTTATCCATATCGCATCTCATGGGTTAAGAATGGGAATGAGGTAACAGTAGATCAAAGGTGTTTAAGTAAATTTTCAATTAACGAGCACTTACAAGGATGAAGTGTGGTGTGATGTGATCCCGATGGATGCATGTCACATTATGTTGGGAAGACCTTGGTAGTACATGGATTATTGCATTCAAATCCTCGATCTGCCTATTCATTTGGGCATATCTTCTAGGAAGCATGTTTCCTTCACTAGTGAGACACACCAATCAACCGTCAATCACTGTGAAGACCTTGGATGTATTTCTCCCATGTGATCAATCACATGAGTCAGCCATGCTATTTATGCATTCAGATCCTCGATCTACCTATTCATTTGGGCATATCTTCTAGGCGACATATTTCCTTCACTAGAAACATCACACCTGCTCTGATACCAAATGGTGTAAACTCAGCTACAAGAGACCAAAAAAATGGACTCCAATCACATAACACAAATGCAATATAATGGAAGAAACCTGCAAATCGATATTCTTCTCATTCCTAAATTCACACCCCTTCTCCAAAAGAATACAATCCGTCATATAGCCATCGAAAACCAAAGAAACCCTAAAGAAACCCTAAAAACGTCTTTTTTTCTAAAAACTGCTAAAAATAGAAATGAGTCGGATTGCACCCAAATTCGATGCACATATCTCTCTTACAATAATGAACCTTAATTTAAAATATTAGGTCTCAAATTAAGGTATAACAAAAGATAATAAAATTCTAACATTTAAAAAAACCAAAAAAACTTGGGAACCTATTCTAAAAGCTAATTTTAGGACACTAGATGGAGGAGTTAGGTCCCGAAAGTATGTTTTTGGAGGGTTAGGCACATCAAAGATGAGCCTGATGCAGAATACGCACGTGGAACCACCTATTAAATTTCAAGGCAAACGGGTGTACGGTTCACAAGTTATGGCTCTGACAAGGTGCATAATTCTACCTACATTACATACACACGTTTGAGTCATTTATATTTGTTCATACCATTCATCATATTAGAGATCATTTGGTTAATTTGGATAATTACTACTCCACTATGTCTTGTTGCCTTAATCAGGGGCACCTTATGTCAAAAATTAGTCACCAATCCATCAACTGCAATAATTCACAACTTTTCTTATGATATTTTGATGATTAAGGAGTTCACATAAGATAGGATAGATATTGTATAGTCATTAGCAATGATGGTTATATGACCACTGGTTATTTTATGTACACCTTTTAATTATCAAAAGCTTGTAGGGAAACTACTGACACATCTTGCATAACACCTTGTTTGCTAAATAAAATCTAAGTGTTTTCAATCACTCAACCACCCCTAGTGTTTTAAGCAACCTCCATTGAAAATCAAACAATCCTTAGGTGCCATAGGTTGTTCCTGGTCAGTCAAGTTTCCTCTTGGACCATGCACATTATAACAAATAAAAATATTTTGAAGTCTAAGAAGGACAAACTCATGAATTGCTATTGCCATAAAGTGAACGGTTTTCCTTGTTCATCCAATTATGCACATGGTCTAGAAAGCTAAAGAATTGAAAAAAGGACAAGCTCCCCCTTCACCCTTAAAAAAAAAGAAAAAATCCCTTGCTCCTCCTTAAAATGAGCAAATATCTTAAAAAAATCCCCTTGCTCTTCTCCAAAAACAAGCAAGCCCCAAAAGCAATAAAAACCCCGTTTGCTCTTATCAAAAGCAAGCAACTCCCCAAAAACAAATCTCTTTCTCCTCCTCAAAACGAGCAAGTATCCTAAAAGAAAAAAAAAAAATACCCTTGCTCTCTTCCAAAAACAAGCAAGTCCCAAAAGCAATAAAAATCCCCTTTGCTCCAATACAAAATGAGCATAGTCCTAAATAAAATAAAAAAATAAAATAAAAGAAGGGAAAAGAGCTTGAATCCCTGGAATTCTTAGTGTTTCAAAAACCATGGGGTGATCAATAATGGGTTGAATGAAACCCACCTGGCAATGGGATTTCCTTACGCGTGGTGCCAATTCTATCACATTAGCGTCCTTCTTTTGCATAGACCTATGGACGCTTATGGATGAGCTAGCTTGTTGGCATACATTAGCTATGTATTAGTCTACCCTTAATTATAATGATAAATGAACATTTATTGCAGACACAATTGGTCCTTGAAAAATTTGAAACCACTAGGACAACCTTAGCATCATATGGATTTATGAGATAAATAGATGAGTTTGTATAATATCACTAGGATATTTGAGTCTTTGTAAAACAACTCTAGATCATTTATACCTAAGGCAAACAAAACCATACAAGAGATTACATTCCATGTCATTATCATTATTGCATTTCATAATCCATTTCATATATCAACATCAAATGTTAGTGTCCCTGATTAAGCAATAAAAGATAAAGTTTGCTAAACAATGATCCAAAACTTCTTTGAATGACAATAAATAAGGCAACACCATTCATTCATTTGCATACATCACCACCAATTGCATTCATCAGAATACATTCAATTCATCACACACATATAAAAGAAATAAAACAAACCATCAAATTAGCCTAAAAAATCATCAAAAATCATGAAATTACCCCTTCAAGCATCCTCCCACCTCATTTCATCTTGTCACAAATCAAGTGAACCTTGTATCTAGTGATTTACTCTAGTCACCTAATGGTTGCAGTGATTGGTTATCCATGCAAGTTGGTAGGATGGGTACATCACATAAGGACACTTGTAAAAAAAAAACCATTAAATCAGGATACAAAAACTTTGCAAAAAAAATATCAAATCAACTCTGCATCCATCACATCAATCCATCGCATTTTATCATAAATAAAATCAATTTGGTAACTCAAATTTAGAATGCAACTGCATTCAAGAAAATTTGCACAAAGATATCAAGAAACCTCTCTGTGGGGACATAAAGCAGAAATCTCTCAAATTAGTATGCACCATGCCAATGTATGAGTTTGAATGCAATGACTGCAATCAGGTGTACAAATCACCTTGAACGATTCCAGTATCACATGCACACCACATTGCTTGGTCCATCTACCACATCAAAATGCTCATAATTTTGCCAAGAGAAAAGTTTCAACAATGCAGGCCCAAACCATATTTGGGGTAACTAACCTGATCTTGATTTTTGACACTTGTATCCATCACAGCACATCCCTCCATAATCCAAAGTTTGTCAAGCGACTGGTGGGTTTCATCTGTTCCATATTTTACCCATTCGTCACTTTAGGGGGTAAGCCAAAATAATTTTTTTTATTGATCGCTCCATCTTCACATTGAGGCCACAAAAATCCATCTTCATCCAATAAAACTAGGTGTCTCTTATTTTTGCACTGCATTGTATTTTACACAACACGATAAAAAAAGGTGTATCTGTAGACACAAAAATCTAGGTATTTGCATCTCACCACACAATTTTGCATAGTAAAATTATATGCCTAAGTCTAGAATTAGGTTTATAAATCCTTCACATTAATCTATTTTCCAACTATTAATAAATATGGGAAATATCCCACTAGGATACTCTGTGTCTCCTCATGACACATGTCCTAGCCACCACTACCCCTCACCTTGCAAAATCTCACACCTCACCCCACACATCACTCCACTTCCACCTACCCACTTGTGACATCTCCCAAGTTAAGTGAGACACTCTTGGTGACTCACTACAACTGCCTAGGATAGGTGGTTGCCCAGTCCCTGCCACTTGGCAGCATTGGCTTGCCACCTATCCTTCCCTCCAAAATCCCCAAAGGCCTATAAAGGCACCATCACTTCACGAAGAAAAAGAGGGAGGGAATGCTAATGTTATGCTACTCAAATTGTGACTCATGTATGCAATAATCATTTTATATTTTCAATTTACATTAGTCATTTCATCATATTTATTTTGATAGGTGCTACTAAACCCCTTCTCTTTGCATGTGTGTAGGTTCCAAATTGGAAAGCTTGAATCCTTCATGGTGGTCATGACAAACCCACCCAACATTGATTGTAGCATGAAGAAGAACGAAAAATACCATTTTTTATTGTAAATGGAGATCACCATCTTCAGGCATTTCTATTGTGAAGCACCTTACAAAGGGGCTTATTGTACTCAAAAGATCCATTTTTGCGATATAATAAAATGATTTATTTTTAGTGCAATGGTGTCTCTTTTTTATGCATAAAAATTGAAAGAGACAAACCCACATCAAAACACACAAAATCTCGAAAAACATTTATAAACTTTATAAAAATTCATCCCTCCTAAGCTAGAATGGGTCACTCTCCTAAGTTGGAATAGGGTATTTTTGTTCAAGCTGCCTCCCACTATTGGAAACACTTGTCAATTTAGAGTGGAAGAGCTAGGCGAACCCTCCACTGTTGGAAACACTTGTTGATTCAGAGTGGATTTTAAGTGGTGTACCCTAGACTCTCCTGAGTATCTCATGCTTGGCATTAGTATTCCTAGGTTGAGTTCCCTCATTCTAAGCTTTAAAGCTTTGAGAAGCCCCCCAAAAAAACTTCAAGACTTCAAAAAAAATCAAAAACTTTAAAACACAAAATGGGGGGGGAGGCACACGGGCTGCGTGGGGGTAAAAAGTGTCGAAAGGGGGTGGGGGTGCACAGGCTACGCAGGGGTAGAAAGTGTCGATGGGGTGGGGCCTACGTAGGGGGGAAGTGCAGGGGCCGTGTTCTATGACCCTCTATAGGGGGAGGGGCGCAGGGACCGTGCTCTGTAGCCCTCTACATAGGGGAGGGATTGGGGGGCACTGGGGCCACACTTTGTGGCCCTCTGTGTGGGAGAGGAGGGAGGTGGCACGGGGGCCGCACTATGAGGCCCTCTGCTCAGTGGGTTTAAGGGAGATACGGGGATGCACAGCTCCCCTGTCTCTTCATTTTTTTTAAATTTTAAATTTAAATTTTATTTTATTTATTTTTTGGTTAAGGAGCAGAAACAAGATTAAGAAAAATCTAGAAAAAGTTAATATATATATTTTAAAATAAAGTAAAATGAAAAGTAAAAACAATAAGAGAATTTTTTTTAAAAGTAACAGAAGCAAAAACCTGAAACAAAATATTTTGGTATTTTTTTAGAAGAGAAACAACACTAAAAGGGATAAATGTTTAGAGCTTGATTTTTTTTTTAAACAAGGAAAAGAAACAAAGCTAAAGAAAACAACAAATCTTAAAGTTTTTTTTGGTAACAGAGGAAAAGGAAAACTAAATCAGTAGTATTTTTTAAAACAAAATATAAAATAAAAGAAGGAAACCCCTACCTACAGTGACAACTTGTGAAGTGGTTGCTAAAATATAATACAAAGCCTATATGTCCCATTGAGGAGGTGGTTGCCCATTCAAAATTTAAATCCTACAATCACACAAAAAATAAATACCAAAAATTAGTTTTCTTAAACATAAGATTGAGAATAAAGACCTTGATCGCCAATTTGTATGCAAAAAAAAGAGACACCATTGCACTAAAAATGAATCATTTTATTATATCACAAAATGGATCTTTTGAATACAATAAGCCCCTTTGTAAGGTGCTTCACAATAGGAATTCCCGAAGGGGTGATCGCATTTTACAATAAAAAATGGTGTCTTTCGTTCTTCTTCATGCTAAAATCAATTTTGGGGTGGGTTTGTCATGACTACCATGAAGGATTTGAGATTTCTAATCTAGAACCTATACACATACAAAGAGAAAGGGTTTAGTAGCACCCGCAAAAATAAATATGATGAAATGACTAATGTAAATTGAAAATAGAAAATAATTATTGCATACATGAGTCACAATTTGAGCAACATAACATTAGCATTCCCTCCCTCTTTTACTTCTTGAAGTGATGGTGCCTTTATAGGCCTTTGGGGGTTTTAGAGGGAAGGATAGGTGGTAAGCCAAGGCTTCCAAGTGATAGGGATTAGACAACCACCTATCCTAGGCAGTTGTAGTGAGTCACCAGGAGTGCCTCACTTAACTAGGGAGATGTGGCAAGTGGGTAGGTCGAAGTGGAGTGATGTGTGTGAGACGTGGCAAGGTGAGGGGTAGTGGTGGCTAGGACATGTGTCATGAGGAGACATAGGGTATCCTAGGGGGATATTTCTCAGATTTATTAAAATCTAGAAAATAGGTTAATGTGTAGGATTTATACACCTAAGTTTAGACTTAGGCATATAATTTTACTATGCAAAATTGTGTGGTGGGATGCAAATACCTAGATTTTGGTGTCTACATATTGTATTTATTCTTCTATTTAATCTGAATGCATTGAAATATATAGTTTTCATAAATACATTAAAATTTTTATTCTTGTATTTATTACTTTATTTAATGTGAATGCATCGATATATAATTTTCAAAGATAAACTTAAGATATTCAATATGAGGATCGTAATATTGCACATTAACTTTTCTGATGTCCAGGATGAGGATCGTAACATTGCACATGGCTTGCCAACAATACCATTTTAAAACCAAACAAGTGATGATAAATTTTGGGGAGAGTTGATGGAGAGTAGTTATTCCAAACTTTGAAAGGATAGTTATTCTTTGCATTCACGTTGCTATGAATTAATGTTCACGTTAGACTTAAAAAAACTAGTGACACAATGGTCAATGTCTAATTTCATTACCTTGTATTGTGCACGTTTTCTTTCACATTTTAAAATAAATCCCTAAGAGGGTGGTTTAAAACCACCTTCTTAAGTCACCATAAGAGGGTGGTTTAAATCCGCCCTCACAGCCTTAAGAGGGCAATTTAAATTGCCCTTGTAGCCCTAAGAGGACAGTTTTAAACCACCCTTTTAGACCCTAAGAGTGTGGTTGTTTCAGACAGTTTTTAGCTGTCATCGTATGGGCATGAACTTTTTACGACGCCCTCATAGATGGTGGCTGAATAACCATCCTTAAAGGTCTTTAAGGGTGGTTAAAAACCGTCCTTAAAGGCATTTTTTGATGTAGTGCTTTTTATAGAAATGAATGTCAAAATCAAACATTACCCAATATTGCTTAATAAAGAAATACAAAGAAATACAAAGAATGAAAAAATACATAATATGAAGGTGTGTTCTTGGACATTAATTTATCTCACTAAGTGGAAATATAAATTAGACTCCAACCAATGATTAAACTAGTTGATACTAAGGGGTATTTATATCCAAATACATAATGCGTATAGGTCAAGGTTGTTAGACTGATCTTTAGGAATAAAATATTACAAAAATCTACAAAAGCATATTTTTCAAGGTTTACATGGACTTAAAGGGAAAATATGATCAATATAAGTACAAAAGTTGGTTATGGCCTCAAGAAAAGCTTAACCTTCTTGAGGTTAAGCTGGTTATCCTATAGGGACACCCTGGTGGTATGTCGTTGGACTGTTATCTAGGCTACCCAAGTTTAAAACATGGGGAGTGAGGACCTTGCTATACCCCCGATGAGTGTGGCCCCCAGATGTACCACCCATTGTAATTTTCCTTCAACAAAAAAATCTTAACCTTCACATATTCCAACATTTATAATTTTATGTGGATGACTAAGGGGATGCATGTGTGTGTATGGATATATGGATAGATGAGAGAGAAACTAGCAATCAACCGCACGACATTTATTTGTTCATGTAGAATGCACAATGACAGGTGGGTGGCATGAAAACAACCAAAACCATTCAAAACATTAGTGTCAAGTGGTAAGTTCTGATTCTCTACACCTAGTAAGGTTTGAAAGGCTATAATTTTACATTTTGAGGATTAATTACAATATTCAAAGGTTAGAAATTTCACATACAAAAGCATTTTTGAGTTCGGTTTTTAGACTAAATAACTTTTTGAGTTATTCACATCGATGACATCTATTCAAGGACATGTTACATTGCAAATTTTAACTAATATGAATCCTTCGATATTTCTTACTCATCTAAATAGGTAAAATTATACTATTTGGTCAACCTAAATTTCTTGCATACCAAGAAGAATATTTAGTCCATCTTTAAGGAAGAAAATACAAACCCTTTGACAAAGCAACTTCAATAGATAAAGAGGAGGCTAATGGTCTGTTTCTAATGTATATTGAGCATGGCATATTTTTCCACATTAACAAAGAAAGTGATCTCACTAAGGTATGGATAAAATTGCAAGACTTGTTTGGAAAGGTCAATACCATGGAATTCAATCAATTGGACTTAGATATTTGTTCTCTCAGCATGGTGAAGTTCAATAACATTTAGATTTATATTTTGAGATATAGGGCTTTAAAGGAAGATGGCACATCTCTAAGGGACAAGAAGAATTATGATGCAAAATGTGTCAAGATCTTCCTTTCTAATCTATCTTCTCTATTTCATATAATTGTACTATTTTTTCATGTGGTTCTTATGTTCTTAAAGGAATATAAATATAACCTTTAATTCCCTCTCTTCTCTTATTTTTTGCACTCACTTACTACCCAAAATCATTTTGATTATACTCTGGTATAGTCAAAGATAAAATAATTTGTGGCAAACTATGGTTTAAGAGGGAAAGCTGACTTATATTTAAGACCACAAAGTGAGAATTTCCCTATGTAGATAAAAAATTTGAAATAATTCTAGTGCATGTTAGGAATTTTGGACTTCCATATCATCATATTAGTAAAGACGTTTTGAATAAAATTGGTAATATTCTAAATGACTTCATCCAAAAGGCATCAACTATTGAGGAGAAAAAACATGTTATATATACCCAAATATTGTTAGGTACATATTACATTATTGGTTATTACACCTCATGGGAGGTTATATCAGTTAATCCATTATCTTGATTCGTAACATCTATCTTGATATGTTACTAACAATCATGATAACTGATTTTTGTATTTAAATATGAGATATTGAAGTAATAAAGTATTGCTTGTTTTCTTGATTGAACCAACATTTTGTATTAGATCACTCTCTCTCCTTCTAGTGTTTGTCATGCTCCCTTTCTCATTCCCTATCTATGTTGGAGTTCATGTCCCTGTATCAAATCCTAATATTTTGTTTTGCATTCAACAGTCAAAGTTTAGAGTCATGAAGTTATTTCCCACTTATTTTATTAATGTCTTATTGAACAATAGTGATGAGAAGCCTCAAGCTATCGTTGGAACTTAACACCATTAAGAGTAACAAGTGTGGGTTATACCAATTGCAAGGTATAACAACCATGATGGTGTTATCCCCTTTCCCCAAGCATAAAATATAATTGTAATTTAGTATATCACATGTGAAATGCAACAACAATCACATTTATATATTGGTTAGCCATTGGTAACTCATGGCTAAAATTTTGTTGTATCTATCCCCTATCATTTCCCAATCAGGTATGTCTCATCTCATTGTATATAAATATATGGACTTTGAAAAATTTGGATGATAATTGTTGGGACCTTTGCAGTTTTTAAGGTTTGCTCGACATTATAGAGTTGACTCCCTATAAAGAGCACAAGGCATTTATAAAGCACAAAAAACAATCAATCAAACACCTAACAAATGACTTAAAGTCCTATGCTCTAGATAATGTACAGACACTAGTGATCAAGGTGAAAATTGAGAAGACAAAGTAGTGGTTCGATAACTATGATAAGCAGGTCCTACTATGTTGGATTGATGGGCTATTGCATTTGATTGTGGACGATGACTAGGCATATTGATGTAAGTTTATTATGACCAAATATTTTTCTATACATTACCAAAAATGGAAGGATTCTAATTTTGAAGCTCATGTGTTTTAGAAATGAGCGGTAAAGTTCGTAAGAGGAATTAAGAGAAGGTCGGTTACAAGTAAACTTCCCATTTTATTTTATTTCTTTAAGATTGCATATTCTTTGAAGGGTTAAAAGTAACATCTTCCATTTTCTATGTATACAAGATTAAGTAGGAGAGTTGGCACTATGAAATTTTAAAGTAGAGGTCAAGAGGTCAAAATCCACCAAGACCATTTTTTTTACTACCCTAGGAAGGCATTTTTATTATTTTTGTAAATTCTTATGGTTTTTTTGTGGGCAAAATTTGAAATTATTAACTATAGTGAATATTTTGCAAAATAAAAGAGGGGTAGTAAAATTTTATTTTGTAAAAGGTATATTTTTGGTGGTGATCAAGACCTTCCAATTTTAAAATATTTACTAAAAATTTTTCATACTCTATATACCAATTAAACATGTGCTTAAGCACATAAGCAACGTTTAGTATCAACGACACCTCTAACTCATGTTTATAAGTAAAGTCATCATTGTTGAGATATTGTGTTTATAGCCTAATAAAGTTGCTATAATGACATCTGAGTATCAACCCTTTAAGTCATTAGGGGGATATAAGGACATCAATTTTTATGATACTTTCACTTCATCATTTCCTACTCTATTCGTCATTATCACTAGACATAAACCTTAAAATTGAGAACCTCCAAGTATATAAGGAAGTTACGCCTATGTACAAGGATTTCTCTTTAAGCAAGTATTATTGATAGGGTAAATACATTTCCATATTACCTTGGTGCCTTATATCATTCTATTTCACATACCTTAAAGTCTCTCTCATACATGAAAATGTATATTGAGAGGACTAGCTTCTTCCACATATTGATGTGTATCTAGGAAGAACAGGTATATAGAAAGGTTTAGCATATCAGAATAATAAAATACTAAAAGAGAAACCACTTGAGAGTTATAAGTAACCCTCACTATGGCAGCATCAAAAGTTCTTATAAAATCCTATCTACTCAAAATTTCAAACTTTGGACCTTGGAAGACTAATATGAGAACTATCTTGGTAGTTGAGAAACTTTGGAACATTGTCACTACCAAAGTCATTCAAATTGAACAAGATGAAGATGATCAACAAAATATTGATGATGTAGATGCCAGAGCACTAATGGTCATCACCCTTACCACAATAGATGTTATTCAACAATACATTTGTGAAGTAAAAACATAGAAGGAGGCATGGGACACATTTTATACCATCTATGAAGAGAAGAATGAATCAATAATACTTCACCTTAAATCTCAACTCCATATATTGAGAGTTTATGATGGAGAAAGCATTGAGTTTTTTCTTCACCAAGTTGTAGAGTTGAAAGCTTGATTTAATTTCATGGGGGAAATAGTAGAATATAAACTCTTAGTACCCATCATACTTCAAGCTCTATAAGATCCATTTTGAGTGTTGGTCACTTCCTTGCAAGTCTCAAAAGGGAAGTGTTGAGAAGCAACACACCCCCACTAAAAAAATAAAATTTCATCCTTTGAAAATATGTAGTTTTCATTTTGCCGTAGGGACCCTCTTGATGTTTTTCAGGTTTTAATTCCAAATTTTGCTTGCCTCCTTCTTCTTCAATTTTTGCATATACCAAAGTACTTAAGTAGGCTTGCATATGGCTTTGATTTCAATTTAGAATTTATTTTTTATGTTAGAATCATTTCTGAGTAAAGAACATCTTTCACTAATATGTAAAAATGCAGAATACAGATGAATAAATTCATTGGAGTCAACCTACAATTTCTGGAAAATTTGCTTAGTAGAGGAAAACATCGCGATTTCGCGACATATTCCATTTTTGGAAACGTCGTGATTTCGCGATATATTTCTTTTTTGGAAATGTTGCGATTTCGCGACAGGTTTGAGTCAGAAGCCAGGCTTGAAGAGAATGTCGCAATTTCACGACACATTTGGATCAGAAGCAAAGCTCTTGGAAAACGTCGCGACTTCGCTACATATTATGACTAGAAACAAAGCTTAAGGAAGGCATCGCGATTTCGCGACATATTTTGCTAGAAGGCACCGAGTGACGAGAACGTTGCGATTTTGCGACGTGTTTTGGAAAAAGAATGCAAGTGATAAAAGGGTCACAATTTTGCGATGTGTTTTGGAAGGAAGAGCCAAGTTATGAAAACGTCGCGATTTCGTGACATATTCCATTTTTGGAAACATCGCGATTTCGCGACATTTTCCATTTTCAAAAACGTTGTGATATCGCGACATGGTTGAGATAGAGAAAGTCAAGTGATGAAAACGTCGCGATATCGCGACAGGTTTTGGAAGAAAGAACCAAGTGACGAAAACGTCGCGATATCGTGACAGGTTTTGGAAGAAAGAACCAAGTGACGAAGGCATCGCGATTTTGCGACAAAGAGTTTGGAAAAGTGCAGAGGACGTCGCGATTTCGCGACATGTAGTGACATGTCGTGGTTTCACGGCAAAAGGGTTCGGAGAAACCAAAGTGTAGTGGACGTCACGATTTCACGGCAAAAGGGTTCGGAGGAACCAAAGTGCAGAGATGTCGCGATTTCGTGACATGTCATGAAATCGCGACATGTTGCGGTTTCATGGCAAAAGGGTTTGGAGAAACCAAAGTGCAGTGGATGTCGCAATTTCGTGACATGTTGCGAAATCGCGACATGTCGCGGTTTCACGGCAAAAGGGTTCGGAGGAACCAAAGTGCAGAGGACGTCATGATTTCGTGACATGTCGCGGTTTTGCAACAAAATGGTTCGGAGGAACCAAAGTGCAGTGGACGTCATGATTTCACGGCAAAATGGTTCGGAGGAACCAAAGTGCAGAGGACGTCGCGATTTCGTGGCAAAAGGGTTCGGAGAAACCAAAGTGCAGAGGACATCGTGATTTCGCGACATGTCGCGGTTTCACGGCAAAGGGCCAAAACGAAACCAAAGTGTAGAGGACGTCGTGATTTCGTGACATGTCGCAAAATCGTGACATGTCGTGGTTTCGCGATAGAGTAAGCTTAGAAAGAGTCAAGTATGGAAAACGTCATGATTTCGTGACACGTCGCGATTTTGTGACAAAGCAGTTCAGAGGAAACAAAAGTGAAGGGAGACATCGCAATTTCGCGACACGTCGCGATTTCGCGACAAAGAGGCCAAAATGAAAAAGTAGCTTGAGGAAAACGTCGCGTTATCGTGACACATGTCAAAATAAATCAAGTCGACATATAATGAGCATTAGGGTTTTAATTTAATAATATTAAAATGCTAATCCTGGTTTTGTCTTTTGTAGAAAGCCATCTGGCAGTTGCATACTAGCGGAAGTAATGGCAAAAAAGACAAAATAAGAACGGATCAAACGAAGGCCGTCAGATGGAAATGTGAGATGTCGAGAATTTTTGGTCCATCCAGATTTTATAGATCTGGCTGCAAAGAGACTTTACGGTGACTAAGCAGTTGCCTCATTTAATGGAATATGTCGACAATTAACCGAAAAATGAAAATATCTACACACAATTACCGAAATTTGCCGATGGATGCATTTAACAGGAGAATTTATGGTGAAAGTAATGGCGTGTAGAGAATTTTAACTTAGAAGCGGCTCTACGAAGATAAAATGTCAGAGAAACCAGTGACTCATTCCAAATTTCTCTGAGGAATTAATGAGACGCTCCCGATAGATGCACCAGAAAGATGAAGATATTTACTTATGCAGTGCCCATTTATGGAATATATCGATGATCGACCAGAAAACGAAGATATTTACTTGCAGTTATAGATGGATGAGAATAATATCAGATCATGTTTTCTCCATTTATGGCAAGTAACTGCACTAAGATTTGCAGAATGGTTAGGTTTTATCAAAACTCTATTTTAAAAAGACCTTATATTGTAAAACCTGGGTAGTAGAGTTTAAGTGATAAGATTTAGGGTTTTAGAAGAAGATATTTCTGAAAAGATCAGGGTTTGTGCTGAGTCTATATATACTTCTTCCGGATGTAAACTCAACAGGCAAAAACTTAGAATAAAAAAGCTATTAGAGCAATTTCCTGCAAATCTTGTTTGAATGCTTTGTTCTGGACCTAAAGTTGGTGTAGTTTTGTTTTCTGTGATAGCATGGCCAGGAGCCTAATCTCTTTCAGACTGCGATAAGTTCATCTTCTTTTGTTTTCGTTTCATTAAGGTTTATTTAATTTATGCTGTAGATCTGTGTTATCAAGATTAGATATGCTACTAGGCTTCATTATTTTTATTGTATGCTAGGGAAAATTATAGATTTAAGGTTTAGGCCTGTTCTAATTGCTCTGTCCTCACTGTGTGAGCTAGGTCATCGGTGAGAGATACCAATTTCAACTGACTTTCCTTCGTTTGTGATTTTCTTTCGGATCTGTTTCATCTCTCGTCTTATGCTCTTAGTGGAAGGTGATCTTAGAAAGCTGGACACTTTCCTCTTTGATTTGTTTGATTGTGAAGCTAACCGGTATAACTAAAATTGGTAGTTTTGGTTTTGCAGCTAAGTTAGGTAAACTTCTCTTTTTGCCCTACTCTACTCTCTGTTCCATCGATTGAATGATCCATTTTTATTTTCTTTAGAATTTGTCTTTTATTTAAAACTGCTAAAACATAAAGAGCTATATCAAAGAACTGATTGTAAATCTGAGTGTCCACAAAGATAACCAACTCCAAAAACATTACTGAACTAAAGTCCAAAACCCATTGTAAGGTAAATGGACAATCCACTTGAAACTATTCCGAAGTAGCAAAGAGTGAATAGACATTCGACCCAACTCGGTAACTCACACCTTGGATATCCAGCAAGATCCTAAAGTGAGTGGGATTTATCCCTTATAAGTGTTATCGAATTTTCATGCTCATTCTTCATAGGGTGTGTATAAAAGTCAAACCAACATTTAAAATTGGCGCTAGAAGGAGGGCAAAACTTACGTTCTTAGTGCACTTGAGTTGAGAAATATGATTGTATGTGGTATTTAACAAATACTATGTTTTATCCAGAGTCTGGTAGCCTTTTTCCCTCCTCCTTAGCCTTTTAAAATTTTGTTGTTTGAGTTTTTGCCTAAACAGCGGAACTCAACACCAACATTTAAAATTGGCGCTAGAAGGAGGGCTGAAGTTCAGTAGTTTGTTAAGGATTGTAAGATTATAAGTTGCTTGTGAAAAGTTGGATTCCACTTATAGAGTAACAAGGTCCCATTCCAGAGCTGGAGAGCTCCTTGTGCCTGAGTTAGAAACTCCAAGAAGAAGCAGCCTCAGAAGGGCCAAGTCCTTGTCTGGAATAGTTTTGTCACCACTTGTAGTTACTCCAAATACAACTGAAAGTATCATCGTCAATCAAGTAGTAATGGCAAACTAGTTGGGTTCCACTGCCTTAAATATCTCGGGTGCAACCCATGACCCGCCTGGAAATCCCGAGAGATATCTTCCCAGATACAAGCATGATGGAACTAGGACAACAGAGGAACACCTAGTAGTATTCAAGAATGCTCTAAAATTGTTAAATGTACAACATGAAGATGTGGCTTGCAGATTGTTCCCGTTCACTCTCCAGGAGGGAGATTACGACTGGTTTCTAAATCTCACTAACGATTCTATTACCAGTTGGAATGACTTGGAAAAAGTTTTTGTATCGCAATTTGGTGAAGTGATAGATCCCAGTGTATTATATCAGCAATTTTATGGTATTAAAAGAGAAATAATGAATCTGCAGATCTTACAATGTCAGATTTCAGAAGGCTTATGGTAGACTGACTGGTTATTATGTGCCAAATGTAGACTTGGCATTAGAAATTTTTAGGAATTCTCTAGATCCAATGACTTCTATTTTCTTGAAAAGAGATGCCTCTATTACCAATCTAACAGAGGCTTATAAAGAAGCTTTGGTTTTGGAAAGATAGTTGGGACCCCAACCTTTAAATGCTCATCAAATTCCTTTGGTCACATAAGGTACCCCTGTTTTCAATCCCATACCACATCAGATGATGTTGCCAGTATGTCAAACTCCACCATTAGGAAATCCATTGGCTGTAACACTTGCTAAAAATGTACAGAACCCAGGTAAAGAAGTTGATAACACAAGAGTTGAAGAAGTGTCAAAAATAGTCCAAAAGTTGGCCAATGAATTTTTAAGTTTTAAAAGGTAGGTTTCTACTGGGGAGAACTCAAACAGGTTTTCTTATCAGCAAAATAGATTTACTTGGCCCCCATACGAACCCAATAAGGATTATAAAGGTAAAGGTCATGATGTAAATATTTGTGATTTGGCTTTGCCTAACTGGTGCAGGATACATGCCACTTCTCAGCACGAGGAATTGGATTGCTTGGAGTTCTGTAATGCCTTTGAAGCTCTATTTGGTGAGTTGGTTTCTCCTGAACATCAAAGAACTACGGATGCTCCAAGTTCATCCAAACATAGTGTAGCTATGGTGTTAAATTCTTTCACTTTCCCAAAAGAATTAGAGAATGTTGTGGAGCTACCCATGGACGAAGTGTAAGCCTTTCAACAGTAGAGGAGGGACAACTACAACCTCAAAAACAGAAATTCGGAGCCCGACACTACATCTACCCCTTTGAACAACTCCCACAGTGTTCCTCCAGATCCATCTTAAAACAATAACCCATCCCCACCCAAGGGAGGAAATTTGAGAGGACCAGATGCATTTGTACCTCCACTCAATAAGGGATATAATATAGTGGAGGACATGAAGAAGATTAAAGCTAATATCACTCTCCATGAGTTAGCCCAAATTTATGAACAAAGGGATAACCTGATCAAAATATATTCTGAACCTACTACCAAAACTTTGGAAAAGGGAAAGAAGATGGCAAATGCAAATGTGGCCATGTATAAAGAGAATACTGAAGTTTCGCATTTTCTACTGACTGTCCAAATATTTGGAAAAAATTTACACAACTGTCTGGTAGATTCAGGTGCTTCAACCAATGTCATGCCTCTAGCCATCTGTCAGCAGTTGGGTTTGACCCCCATGAACTCCGAGATGAGAGTCGTCCAATTGGATAAGTCTAAGGTTAAAGTGGTAGGTGAACTTCAGAATATACACATCTAGCTAGCATCTGATCCGAGAGCGCAACACACAATAAACATTCAGGTGGTGGATATTCCTGTAGGATACGGAATGCTTCTGAGCAGGGATTGGTCAAAATATTTGAATGGGTATTTGGCTACTGATTTTTCGCATATGTGGTTACCTTGGAATGGTTTTGCAAATCAATTAAGAATCAACAGAGAACCAAGATATAAACTCATGATAACAAAGTATAATGCCAAGAATGAGACCTGCTAATCTTGCTTGAGGGTCATTATATCGGGGTTTATAATTTGACAACTACTCAAAGGGAGAAACCGGTTAAAGCTCACCAAGATCACGATAATGAAGTTGGAATGCTTCATATTGATGGAACTAAATCTAAGCAAGGTTCTGGTACAAGGGCTATTCTTAAAGGACCAAAAAATAAAACCGATTTTATGTCTTATCGCTTGCGCTTTCCCGCACGAATAATTTGGCGGAATATGAAGCATTAATACCAGGATTAAAATTTGCTTTACATTACTTTGATCATGCAGATACGAAAGCTCGTGTGTTGGACTTGGTTGATTTGCAGGGTGGATGACTTCAAGCCGTAGAGCATTTTAGTCGACACCAAGAGACAGTCAAGCGCTGGCTTGACGAAAAGGCCAGGGTGAGTGCCTTCAATCATGCAGACCTAGTGCTTCTATGGGACAAAACCCAAGAAAAGAAAGGTAAACACACAGAGCTGCAACCTCTATGGATAGGGCTGTACCAGATTACCGAGATACTAGGTAATAATGCATTTCATCTACAAGACCTTGAGGGTAATTTTTTGAACCTTCTTGTTAATGGTCAATACCTAAAGCATTATTTCTCAGCTATTCCATCCAATGCATCGTTTGGGTAAATCACAAAGACATTGTAACATGTGTATATATTGTAAATAAGCTTTGAAGTAGTTTGTTTTTATTTTATTTTGTTTGATTTTAAAGTTCTGTGTTTTATCCTTTGGGGTCTGTACAAAGTAGTTTTATTTTATTTTATTTTGTTTGATTTTTAAAGTTCTGTGTTTTATCCTTTGGGGTCTGTACAAAGTAGTTTGTTTTTATTTTATTTTGTTTGTTTTTAAAGTTCTGTGTTTTATCCTTTGGGGTCTATACAAATTTCTTTTAGCTTTTAAAGCTTTGTTTTTTTTAAGGTTTTGCCTGGGCAGAAAAGAAAGAATCAGCCTTTAAAAAATTGTTTTATTCTGAGTTCAAAATCCTGTGTTCATTTTGTTTTATTCTAAATAAGAGATAGTCTGCTACTGAACAGTGGATGTATCGCTCCAAATTTTTTGCATCCTTACCTTCAGGCTATTGGATCTGTGCCCGGAAGGAGGATGGGAAAAGGATGTCGCGATACCTCGGACTGAGAGGACTTTGCGAAGGTCCCGCCTCTCAAGGGAGGTGTATTTTGATGATTTTTCGATGGATGGTGGGTTCACCAGGAAACATTTAAGGGCAGTTTCCACGCCTAGGTTTGGAATGTGTTTTAATGTGTTCATTTTTAACTTTAAGCATTCATATCCTAGGTTTGGCCAAATGAATCTAGATTAATCTACATGAAAATGCAAATTCAATGAGTACAGAAAACAGATTTAAAGACATAAAACAGAGAATTTACAGAATACAAATGAGGAATACCTGATCCGGATGTCTGGTGATGATTCTGATGTTTGAAGCAGTCAGGATCGTCTGGAATTCGACAGATTCATCTGGGATCTGACAGAATCGTCTGAGATCTGACGAATTCGTCAGAGACCTGCAAGAAGAAAAATAGATACAAAATACAACGAATACTATTGTGCTAACAGAGGGAAACAACACCAAATGAATGTATGAATATTGAATAATAGTTATGAACAGAAATTCAAGCAAATTACGATATTCTAATGACAAATCATGATCTTAGTATGCAATCTAAGCTAAATGGGTGAACTCCAAATGCAAAATAACATAAACAACTGAATAGCCTATCTGATTTGCAGAATAAAACAAGGAGAGAAAAGGTTGAAAAGTGCAAACTTCGAGCACCGATTGCCTCAATATGGACTGCGATCGAGATCGTCTCGCATCGGTACGAAATCGCCTCGGATTCGACGGGTTCGCCTCCGATTCGAACAAGTTCGTCGACGACGATGTGTGCTGGCTCCGACTGAAAAACGAGTGATGTACCTGCAACAAAATTGGTATGGGACCAGTGCAAATGGAAAAATTGGGATGATTCAACGTAGATGGAGTTAAATTGCAGAGAATTTCAGCCAGGGGGTGCTAAGGGGATAGCTTAGGATTAAATAGGCTTAGGGGAGTAGTTAGGAGGTTGGAGATCATCCCAATTTGGGAGATCTCCAACGGGGAGGAGTCCCTAACGGCGCGGACACGCTTCTGCCCGGATTGGAGACCCGTTGGAACAGAAGCTAACTTTGCAAAATCAGTTTTGCGACAAGATCGTCTGGACGTCCTAGTCCAGACGAAATCGTCAGATCTGGGGCGATATCGTCTGATCGGCGACGATATCGTCAAACGGTCAAAACAACCTCTAAAATTGGCATGGAAAAGGGGGAAACGGATTACCCGACGGTTAACGGGCGGTTTGGGAGGTTAAATTTGAATTTTAAATTATTTACTAAGGTGAATGTAATTATTACAATTTTACTGCGCCAATTTTAGGGTGCTACATTTTGCCCCCTCTTTAGCGAATTTTTCGAAGAAAATGCGTTAAAGATGAGTTCTTCTCGATCTACGAGAAAGCAAAAATTATTCCCATTTTTAGGCGACGATTCTTGGTCGAATCGTACGACGACTTACTATGGTGCCCCCTCCGTGTTTTTACCCAAATCGAACGTTTGAGGTAAAAACGCGAAAAAGCAAAAAATTATTTTTGAATAAAATTAAAAAAAATAGGGTAAAACCCTAATTCATTTTTACTGTTCATTTTCTGGTTTTTAGAGCTATGAAGCAAAAATGGTGGAGACGACGCACAGATCGACAGAGGTCCGACGCGGTCTACGGGTAAGAGTCTAGACTTAACTAGGATGCTTTAATTTAATTTTACATGCTTTGTAGGTAATTTTTAGGTGATTTTTGAGCATCGCGGCCATTTTTGGGCCGTCGACGTCGTCGGGATGAAATCGTCCCGATTTCGACGAAATCGTCTCAATTTCGGCAATTTCGCCCAAGGCGAAATCGTCGAAAGGGGGACGATTTCGTCAAATTAGAGACGATTTCGGCTTGCGAAATCGGAGACGATTCTGCTCAAATTTGGGACGATATCGTCCAATAGTGGGCGATATCATCAATTGCATAAAATTGAATTTTAACTTGCATTATTAATTACTTGAATTGTTTATTAATGATTTTTTATTGTTTTGTTGTTTATGTTTGCAGAGAGGATTACTAAAGAGCAGGGAATGGAAGTACGGAGGGTTGAGAGATGACTTGGCCGCTCTCACACAGGCAGAGCGAGATCAACTGGCACAAGCCGGCTTGCAGCATGTGGCAGAGATGCCACAAGTGTCTACAGATATGGGGCTTCTAACAGCCCTAGCAGAGAGATGGTATCCGGGTTCCTCATGTTTTTGGCTACCTACAGGGGAGATGACTCCCACATTAGAGGATGTATGGAGGATTTTGAGAATCCCCATACAAGGACGATTGATTACTCCTACGGCCAATCAGGGCCATGCTATGGGACGATTGTGCGGTGACCCGAGCTTCGCCCTAGAGAAGGGCGGAGTTAATATCGAGGCACTACGCCAGATGCCTGGGGCATCTAGACTCACACGGGTATTAGCTGGAGTGGTTGGTGGACTTTTGCTGTGCCACCAGAGCGGGTGCAGGGTGTCGTGGATGCTCGTAGATGTGATCTACGATATGCGGGATCACGGCTACAGATTCTCTTGGGGCAGTTTTGTTCTATGTCGATTGTACAGGATCCTGTATGGGGTCGTGTACAAGGGCGGCCGATGTCTGGTCATGACATCGCTCTTACAGGTTTGGTGCTGGGAGCACATTGCAGTGCGGAGGCCGGTAGGGCTTCCTCTGACAGGGGTTGACGGGGAGAGGCCCCGAGTCTTCTATTGGTGGCTCCGGAGAGGGGCACAGCGATGGATAGATCTGCCTATGTCCCGGAGGCTATTGGATGACTTAGTCCCGGATCAGATCACCTGGAGGCCATGGAGGGAGCATCTAGGGTGGGCCGAGGATGGACAGGAGTTGGCTCGCATCAGGCGAGTCTCGCTGGCTACGGATGGAGAGGGGAGAGGTGGAGCTCCACCGCTATGACCGAGTTTTGAGACGGTTCGGTCTGCGATAGGGGATCCCATCTCCGAGGGACTATGAGTTTTCTCGGACTATCCGGGATAACACCACGGTTAGCGGGGCTCCCGACATGCAGCGCTTCTGGAGCTAGGACACGGATGATGCCCCCATCCGGCCGGTGGATGGGGACGACGCGAGGGTAGCCGATGGCTACGATGCCAGTACGTAGGCATCCGCCCTCCTCGGATGACGAGGGCACAGGGTTCGATTCACACGATTGTGCATCGGATAGGGAGGCGGTGCCGAGGCGGCGATGGAGGCGGCCCAGGGTCACGGCGGGAGAGAGGTGAGGAGGCCACGAGGCACGGGAGAGGCCACGGCGAGAGGGAGAGGAGGGAGGCGAGACCCCCATCTCCACAGAGGCCACCATCGCCCGATAAGGGCAAGGGTGTCGACACAGGAGAGAGTAGCGAGATGGCTACTCTTCGGGCGGAGAGAGATCGTCTCCGGGCCCGGGTGCAGACTCTACAGGATGAGGCTGCACGCCATCGAGCTGAGGTGTCACAGCTGCGGGACGAGATTGCACGCCTTAGGGCACGGGGCGGAGGGGCAAGCTCTGGAGAGCTGACACGGGCTATCGCCCGGCTGACATTCTATCAGACATTGTATCACCAGCTGGTGCCAGAGGCAGATAGACTACCCCGCCGGCCAACATTGCGGATCCGATCGGGATCGGGTCATCGAGGACCACGTCCCGGTCAAGGACTAGGACTACGCGGACTGCGATGGGGCCACCTCGTCCACCTCAGGGCGGGGGAGGAGATGAGGCGAGAGAGCTCGAGGGGCTCTCGAGGCTAGAGGGCTGGACTGACATTGTACAGACTGACATTGTATTATATGATTATTATTTTGTTGATAGAGGATTGAGTATGCCGAGGTACAGATTGTGGCATACCAATCCAGTTTTGATGATGTATATATACGGTTGTTGATATATATATGATATGAGATATGTTTTTGATCACATGACTTGTATAATGTGTATGCTTATGATGCTTTTATGTTTGATTGATTGATTTGATAATTCATGTAATTATGTCGTTGGAAATATTATAATTTTGATGTCATGTTGTGATATTTTAAATGAAATAATCTGATGTAACAAATTGGTTGTTTGTGATGTGATAATAATAAAAATAAAAATAAAAAGAGACTTCTAACAATAATTTCAAAGGACATTGTCGCTATTATAGACCATTTCATGGAGTCGCCGCTCACTCGGTCGTCAAGCTAGTCCCATTTATAGAAATATTGTTAAAAGTAAAAGAGTGCTTAAGAACTGTCTTAAGACTTTGGTGCAATAGTGCAAATGATGATGATGATGATGGTTTGTTTTCAGATTTTCATGAAAATAGTATGCATGAAATGATATTAAAATAATTTTTGCTAGGCATAAATTCCTAAGTGTGATAAAATTTTTGGATAATTCTTTAGGAATTATACCATCATTGCAAAGTTGAAGGTTGACATAATGACATGAAATAATGAAAATGGGTTTGCTTTTTAAAAGCATAATTTGTGTAACATAATGAATTAAGTCATATGGTTTTCATGATTTTTAATAAATGGGGAATAAAAATTGTTACAATGGTTTGCGCTAGGCATAGAATATGTAGGTATAGACTTATACCATCATCGCGAAAATCCAAAAAAAGATAGTTTTATTGCATGGTTGATTTTTGATGAACAGAAAATATGAAAATGAGGACTTGCGCTAGGCATAAAATTCCAATTTTGGTTTTGAAACTATACCATCGTCGCGAAAGTCAACCAGATATATATGTATATGTTTTGATTGTATATTTTGAAAGAAATTTTTGATTTTTCTATTATATAGTTGTCTTTGTGGTAAACAACTGTACTTGATTTATTCCAAACAAGTTGCAAAAATAATATTTCAAAGGATTTTGAAGACAAAAGTTAGATTTATAAGGAATCCCGTGTGCATATGTGAATTCATTTCCAATCTTGACTTATCATAATGATACACAAAATCTCTCAAATACAAATGTGTGTGCAATTGCATTGTTCATTTACCGAGTTTTGAGCAAGATAATATGATACAAGTGATTTGAAGAAACCAAATAAGTGTTCATTAACCATGATGTAGATGCATATAACCATACTAGACTACTATGTAGGTCGGATTATCAAGAGCTAGCTAATCCATAAGCGAGACATAGGTCTGTACAAAAGAAGGTCGCTAATGTGACGGACATATCACCATGCTAGGAGTTACCCAAGGCCAAGCGAGGTTGGGCACAAACCACTTGTTATGGGGCTTACCTCACGATTTTTGAATAATTGAGAATTCCAGGGATTCAAGCTCATCAACCCTTCTTTTCTTTTCAAAGGGTAGGGAAGGGATTTTATTGCTTTCTTGCTTTTGCTTTCTTTTCTTTTTCTGTTTCTTTTGAACTTTGCTTCTTTTTCTTTTTGTATTTTTTTGCTTGATTTTTGAGATAGTGCTTGAAATATTGCTGGAATGATATAAAATAACATTTTTCTTTTCTCTTTTTTTTCTTGAACTTTTCTTTTCTTTTTCTTTGCTAGGGATACTTGCTCGGATTAGCTGTAGAGCAAGGGATTTTTATTCTGGGTAGGGGTGAGCTTGTCCTTTTGCCAATTCTCAAAGATTCTAGACCATGTGCATGATAGGATAGCGGGGGAAACTTTTCGCTCAAGAAATCAGTTCTACTATGTAGCAAAACATGGAAATTACAAATATAATCATTTTATTGTGAAAAGATGTGCTTGGTTTAAGTAAATAACAAGATCAATTCTCTATGCTCAAATTTTATTTAATTGAATTTTGTGGACTTTGATATAAGAGAGATTAGTAATCATGCCAGGATAAAATCAAGATATTTATTTTTGTGAGTGTGCAAGTGAGGGATTCCAAATAAATGGTAATTTATCCAAAATAATTTGAAACGTATAACTGCAATAATTGTAAGAAAATATATATAAACACTTTTGAGAAGTTTTGAGAATGTTGACTCTCTCTTTCTTCTTTATTTTATTTTGGTTTCGAAAGAGTCAAGCATATAGTCTGTTTTTATATTTTTATTCTTTATTTTTGATTTTTGGTTTTATTTTTGTTTTTGAGCAAAAAAAATTTAACAAGTGCCTTAAATAAATGCAATAGATAGTTTTTGAAGATTTTGGATGATTATGAATATTTTTGATGTTTTTGGATTTTTATAAATTTGAAAGAAATATAAGATAAAAATTTTGAAAGTATTTTAAACAATTATATACAAGGATGAAATGACCAAATTTATGCATAGTAACGTTTAAGATGCAAAATATTCATGGGTTCTTTAAGTTCTTTACCATCTAAGGTAGATAATTTGTATGCTCCTGATTCAAATTTGGCAGTAATAATGTATGGTCCAAGCCAATTGGGCTCAAATTTACCTTTAAGGTCCTTAGTTGCATTTGTATTTTTTTGATTTTCTTTTAAAACAAGGTCGCCAATCTCAAAGGATCGATGACGAACTTTCTTAGCATATGATCTTTTAAGCTTGTTTTGGTAAGCACGGAGATGCTCCAAAGCATTGATGCATTTTTCATCTAGGAGTTCCAGTGGTCGAGTCCGCCGACACGATATTCATCTCCTACTTCGGTATCTTGAAGTAGCAGAGCCAAAGAAGGAACTTCCAATTCAAATGGAAAAACTGCTTCAACACCGTAAACCAAAACAAATGGTGAAGTTCCCGTGGGGGTTCGAACACTAGTTCGATAGGCCCACAAGGCTGGATATAATTGAATGTGCCAGTCACGGCCAGTTTTATTGACTAATATTTTGAGAATTTTGATTAAGGTTTTGTTAGATGCTTACGCTTGACCATTACCACGAGGATAATAGGGAGTGGACCAGCGATGTTGAATCTTATATTTTTGGCATAATTTTTTAACATCTTTATTTTTGAAGCAAGTTCCATTGTCGAGAGATGAGATTGGCAGGAATTTCGAACCTGCAAATGATTTGATTAAAAATAAATTTAGAAACTTGTGTGCCAGTGCAGGAAACTAAAGGCATGGCTTCGACCCACTTCGTAAAATACTCAGTGGCGGTTATGATGAACTTGTGTCCATCGGATGACACAGGATTGATTTTGCCAATAATATCCAAGCCCCATTTAGAAAAGGGCCAAGGAGATGAAATAGCACTGCAGCTCTTGTGCGGGCGCATGGACAAGGTCAGCATGTTTTTGACACTTGTCGCAATGGCGCACATACTCATGTGCATCCGTTTCCATGGTAGGCCAAAAGTATCCTATCCGAAGGAGCTTTTTAGCAATGACACTACCACTAAAGTGTCCTCCACAAGATCCATCGTGGGCTTCACTCAAGGCTGATTTAGACTCTTCTAAGTTTAAACATCTTAATAGGATACCTTCAAAAGATCTCCTATATAAAGTATTGCCAATTATTACAAATCGACTTGCTCGTCGACGTAATAACCGACGCTGGTTTCTATTAGAATTTGCAGGGAAAGTCCCATTTTGGAGAAAATCAAATATGTCTGTATACCAAGGTTTAGGAGTAGTTTCATTGATTAGAAACACATCCAAAGGCTCTAAGCATGACTTATTTGAAGCGGGTTCCTGGAGTCGACGAATAATGATAGTGGCATATTCGTCATCTAACTCCAAGGGCAGGAGAGATGCAGCTGCGGCCATAGCATCGATTGCACGGTTGCTAGTTCGAGGAATAGCTTCCAAGGTAACTTGATCAAATAAAGACATTAATTGTAAAACATAGGCCTTATATGGGCGCAGTTTATCATCTCTGGTTTGATAAACTTCATTAATTTGGTTTATAACCAGTTGAGAATCACCAAAAACTAAGAGATGTTTAATTTTTAGCGCTAGGGCAGCTCGTAATCCAAGGATTAGAGCTTCATACTCAACAGTATTGTTGGTGCAAGCAAATGTCAATTTGAAGGACAGAGGAATAAGATGTTTTTGCGGAGATATTAAAATAATACCCGCACTAGCCCCACTCATGCATCGGGCTCCATCAAAGTATAAGGACCATTGTTCGGTATGGTCTGCCTCTAATTGAAGGCATTCATCTGGAAACTCGATGATGAGGGGATGGGTAGACTCTAAGGGTGCAGCAACTAATTGATCTGCTATGATTTGACCCTTAACAGACTTCTGTCCTATGAATGTGAGATCAAACTCGCTTAGAGCAAGAACCCACTTGGTTGTGCGACCCGATAAATAAGGTCGACTCATGAGATACCTTAAGGGATCATATTTAGCAATGACATAAGTTTTTTGACTAAGCATATAATGTCATAATTTTTGCGTAGCAAACATGACTGCTAGACATAGTTTTTCCAACGTTGTGTAGCGGGTTTCATAATCGACGAAGGTTCGGCTAATATAATAATTAGCACGTTCTCGCTTTTCATCATCAAGTTGAGCTAACATAGCCCCTAAGGCGAGAATCTGAAGCAGAAATATATAGGAGAAATGGGCGATCAGATTTAGGTGGTGAAAGCACAGGTGGATTAAGGAGGTATTGTTTGAGAAGTTCAAAAGCTTCTCTACATTACGTGTCCCAATTAAAAGGGACATCCTTCTTAAGGAGTTTAAGAAAGGGACCGGTTTTATCCGCCGACTTATCGATGAAGCGACGGATGGCTTGAAGTTTACCTTGTAAACTTCGTAACTCGAATATATTAGTAGGTGCGGGCATATCAGTGATGGCCGCAATCTTGAGAGGGTCGATTTCAATACCACGTAAAGAAACTAAAACCCCTAATAGTTTGTCGGATTTAACTCCGAATATGCATTTTGTTGGATTTAATCGAATGAGATATTCTCGTAATCGATTAAAGACTTTCCTCAAATCATCTAAATGATTATTTTCAATAATAGAGCGAGCTATAATATCATCCACATAATCATGTAGGATATCATGCATCATATCATGAAAAATGTAGGTCATAGCTCGTTGATAAGTTGCACCGGCGTTCTTTAAGCCAAATGGCATCACTTTCCGACAAAAGGTACCCCAGGGGGTAATAAAGGCTGTTTTAGCTTGGTCTTCAGGAGCTATCCGAATTTGATTATAACCGGAGAATCCATCCATTAAGGACATCATCCCACTTCCGGCAGTGAAGTCAATGATTTGATCCATGTTTGGAAGAGGAAAGTCATCTTTAGGGCATGCAGCGTTAATATCTCTAAAATCTGTGCAAACCCTAACTTTGGTAGCTTCTTTCTTGGTGACTGGAACTACATTTGAGATCCATTCAGCATAATCAATAGCTTGTATAAAGATAACATGCAGGAGTTTTTCTAACTCCCCTTTGACTAGTAGAGCCACTTTGGGATGCATTTTTCTAAGTTTTTGTTTAACAGGTTTAGCATCCGGATGGACCACTAGATGATGCATGACTACAGAAGGGTCTAGACCCGGCATATCTTCGTATGTCCAAGCGAAGACATCTTCATACTCTTTAAGGAATGCAATGTATTGTTCTTGTTTTTCTTGACTTAATTCTGATCCAATATTGATTATGTGAGGATTGTCCTCAGTTCCAATATTAATTTTAATGACGTTTTCTACCTTCATATGTAGATCTCTTTCAAAGTTAGGTGGGGCGGGTGAAACGCCCAATTCTTGTAATTCTTGTAAGGTTAATTTAGATAATTCATTCTGAGGATTAGTGGCCTCAAGTTGGGCTATAGTTGGTATAGAACCATCAAAATAAAATCCATTGTGTAACATCTCTTCAACAGAGACATCATGGAAGATATCTCCTTCCAACTCTTCATCGGGGTCAACAATCATTTCAGGGTATGCTATGGATAGCATGTTGCATGAAAACGATTGATTTTTAAGAGGCAAATCAACATGCCTATCCAAATAATCTTGATAGCATATGAGATGATCATCATCCTCAAAAGGAAAGGGTTGACCCTTATTAGGAAATAGGCCCACACCACAGCGGGCAGGCCACGGTTCTACCTCGAAAGGTTCTTTCATGCCATTTTGGGAAGGTCCCAAGCCTTTCCCTTTATATCCCATTTTAAGCATCATGGGTTTAGCTTTAATATAATCATTGGTAAAATAACACCGAGCATATCCTTCATGATGAGTTTTGATATTTCGAGGGATTCTTCCCCAGTCATATCCTTTATAAATGAAGGCACAACTCCCGACTTGGTAAGTACTTCCCATAGGTTGTGGGAGGCCCAAAGTACGAGGAGATGGCGGCAAGTTATTTAAAAGGTTTGAATCTTGCATGAAAGCATTTGTTTTTTCTGATATTAAGGTTGTAGATAAGTCTGGTAAAAGTTCATCAGAAAGGGCATAAGATGTAGAAGGCTTATTACCTATATCTTTAGATGTGGAAGGTATGATAGATGTGTCTATAGGTTTTGAATTTATAGGGATAGAACTTGAAGGATTGGTTGTAGATTTAAGATCTTTTTGAGGTTCTAAAATGATTTGTTTAGAGGGTTGTTGGTCTATATAGGAGGATGAAATTAATGGAGGGGAAATAGGTGAAGTTATGGGTGTATGTTTCACGGTTTTAGATGAAAAATAAGAACTAGGATGTGTGGATGACAGAGCAGGGCAAAATTGCACTCCAACGGGTTCTGCCAAAGCACACATATCAAAAGGTCTAGGGTCACCATGAATAGTGACCAACTGATTTTTAAACTCGAATTTAACACATTGGTGTAAAGTTGATGGGACCGCTCGCATGGCGTTGATCCAAGGGCGACCCAAAAGTATATTGTACGATGTTGGGCAATGTACAATAAACACGGTTGTTTCTAGGGTTCTAGGGCCAACTTGCAATGGGAGGGTAATAACTCCACACGTTTCTTGTGTTTCGTCATTAAAAGCTTTGATAATCATATCAGTTTTCTTCATTTCATCACTTCTAAAGCCAAATCGTTGGTAGAAGTCAAAAGTGCAAATGTTTAGAGATGAGCCATTATCAATCAAAACTCTTTTGACAGCTACATCTCCAATTAGAGCGATAATGTATAAGGGATTGTCCTTATGTAAAGCTGTGTTGTGGGATATCTTTATCCCGGAAGTCAATACAATCAATCTCTCGAGTGATGATAGTATTGGCCATAGCTTCGAGTTGAATGTTTTGAGGTACCATCATTTGGCTCAATGTAAGCATCAACTCATCCCTATGGGTGGGAGAGGATCTTAATAAATCCAAAAGGGAAATTCTGGCCGTAGTATTGGACAATTGCTCATTAATATTGTAAGGGGGTTTAGATTGAACAGTAGGAACATGATTCCCTTTATTGGGGTTTTTCAAAACGAATGGAACCGATCCATCGTTCTGGTTTGGTTCTTGTTGAGAGTTTTGAGCTTGTTGTCGAGTAACGACTCCAATGGTACCTACAATGTTATAGTGAAGACGCTGAACTGGTCTCGGTTGAGCATTAATGGCTTGTTCATTAGAAAGGAATATATTAGAAGAAGGTCGAGTAGTGACTCTTCTAGGAAATGGTTCTTCCGGAACCATAGCATCTGTGACTGGGTTGAATAGGATCTGATTCATTTTCAGAACTATTCGATTGGTTTGAAGTAATGTCTAGTTCACTTTCACTATCTGATTCTATATCACTAGAATCAGAAGTTTGAAAATTATGTAAGGGCCTGGTCGTAACCAGGGATAAGGTCGTGTCAAATATTTGAGGATCCTGAATAGGTAATTGTCCGCTAATGGTTCCTACATATCGGGTAGGAGGGGGAACATTATGATGTTCGATTTGATTGGCTACCTCTTTACCATGTCTTGGTAAAGGGTGTTGAAATATGTCTAGAGTTTGATTGGCATTTTGATTTTGATTTTGGGGAACGGTCTTTTGAGTATTATTAGGAGGGTTTTGTTTAGGTTGGAAGGCTTGCACTTCCATTTCATTATTGTCAATCAAATCTTGTATTTTATGTTTCAACCTTTTACAAGCGTTGGTAGAATGTCCAGGTCCTCTATGGAAATCACAGTGCAAGTCAGCTCTGTATCCGGGTATAGTTGGGTCAGGTTCCCGGATAGCTGGTAATTGGATCAAACCTCTTTCGAGTAATTGAGGTAAAATAGTTGATAAGGGTTGATTTAATCTAGTGAATTCTCGAGGAGGCTTATCAGGAGGTTTCAATATGAATTTTTCTGTTGTCTTTGTTGCATTGATATTAGCAACATTCCTCATTGTCGGTGACTCCATCACCAACAACTTGTTTGTTTTTATATTGATTTCTAGATGTTTTCTCATCATCCTTCTTCCTAAGTTGGCCTCTCCTAATGAGGGCATCTTCTACTCTTCGAGCTAAATCTATAGCTTGATCGAAGGTAGTTAAAGTAGCAGTCGATAGCTCATAAGATATCTGTTCTTGTAAATTGTTGATGAAAATGTCCAACATTTCCCTATAAGGCGGCACAAAGTGCAGTTTTCCTATCAATTGCCTCCATCTAGCTAAGAAATCGGCAAAACATTCATCCTTGTCTTGTTTTAAATTGTATAGGTCTTTAATAGTTACATGCCTCTCGATGTAGGCACTAAATTGATGGACAAATGATTCCGTTGTTTCTTCAAAGTTTCTCAAAGAATGAGTGGGCAATTGATAGTACCACTCTAATGCCATTCCACCTAAACTTTTTGGGAACATTTTTAGTAATAGCAAGTCATCATGCGATATGTCGTGACATGCTATCCTAAACATGCGAAGATGCTCTATGGGATCTTCGGTTCCTTTATATATAGGTAGGATGGGCATGGGAAAATGCTTAGGGTATGGTTGAGCTACAACTATGGGATCCAAAGGTTGACTACAGATCTCTCGATAATTATACGAGGGACGGTAGGGATCTATCTGGTCCATACGTGAAGCTAATTGTTTCACCATGGCTTCCAGATTACTAGTTTGCCCCCCATATTGGTTTGGTAGGGCATTGACATGAGTTTTATGGGCATATGATGGAGGAACATGCAGATTAGATGCCATGTTACTATTGTGTAAATTATTGGTAGGAAAAGTATTATGAAGGAATTTTGAAGTTGTATTATGTTGTATTCCAGATTGTTGAAAGTTTGTATTTGGCTTTGTTTTAGGTTTTTGTTTACTTGAAGCATATTGCTCAATAGTTTGGCGGAATAAAGTAGTGAAGGAAGGTTTATTTTGTGTGGGAGTGATTTTAGGTTGAATAACAGGTTCCTTAGGAGGTTGGGTAACCTGTTGTTTTGACATGTTTTGAGCCATAGTGACCATATCCGTATTGGATGGCCCAACCTTGTCACTTTCTTGATCAATGAAAGACAAGGGATTAGTGCGCATATTACACATATATTCCATGGCTGCTTGAGTGTTACTAATTTTCCCTTTATCAATACGAATTGCCACATTAAGGTCATCAATGTTATCAATGAGAAATTTTTGAAAATGCTCTGCATTGTCAAAAGCAATAGTTCCATTTGGAGCTACTCTAGGGGATGAGGATCCATCCTCTTTAACACTCCCTTCTTGTTCCTTATCTTCACCTAAGTCTTCTTCTGATTGACCTAGAGTTTCTCCTTCCGGATTTGGATCTCCAAGAAGGACATTTGGGTCTCTAGTTGTATCTTGTAACCAATCTTCTTCTTCTCCTAAAGTTTCTTTACCATTCCTAAGTTTAGGCATGGTGCTAAGTTTTGATTTCAGCAAATATATATATATATATATGCAACAAATTAAGAGGTATATGTTTACTATATACCTACTACACATGATTTCAAAGTTAAAGGATTTAAAATGCATTGTGACAAAGAGTTTGGTTTTTTTTGTTTTCAAAAGGTTATGATGCATTCACGTCGGGTTCACCAAAATGTATCGCTCCAAATTTTTCGCATCCTTACCTTCAGGCTATTGGATCCATGCCCGAAAGGAGGATGGGAAAAGGATGTCGCGGTACCTCGGACTGAGAGGACTTTACGAAGGTCCCGCCTCTCAAGGGAGGTGTATTTTGATGATTTTTCGATGGATGGTGGGTTCACCAGGAAACATTTAAGGGCAGTTTCCATGCCTAGGTTTGGAATGTGTTTTAATGTGTTCGTTTTTAACTTTAAGCATTCATATCCTAGGTTTGGCCAAATGAATCTAGATTAATCTACATGAAAATGCAAATTCAATGAGTACAAAAAATAGATTTAAAGACATAAAACAGAGAATTTACAGAATACAAATGAGGAATACCTGATCCGGATGTCTGGTGATGATTCTGATGTTTGAAGCAGTCAGGATCGTCTGGAATTCGACAGATTCATCTGAGATCTGACAGAATCGTCTGAGATCTGACGAATTCATCAGACGAATTCGTCAGAGACCTGCAAGTAAAAAAATAGATACAAAATACAACGAATACTATTGTGCTAACGAGAGGAAACAACACCAAATGAATGTATGAATATTGAATAATAGTTATGAACAAAAATTCAAGCAAATTACGATATTCTAATGACAAATCATGATCTTAGTATGCAATCTAAGCTAAATGGGTGAACTCCAAATGCAAAATAACATAAAAACTGAATAAACTATCTAATTTGTAGAATAAAACAGCAGAGAAAAGGTTGAGAAGTGCAAACTTCAGGCACTGATTGCCTCAATATGGACTGCAGTCGAGATCGTCTCGCATCAGTACGAAATCACCTCGGATTCGACAGGTTCGCCTCCGATCTGAACAAGTTCGTCGACGACGATGTGTGCTGGCTCCGGCTGAAAAACAATGATGTACCTGCAACAAAATTGGTATGGGACCAGTGCAAATAAAAAAATTGGGATGGTTCAACGTAGATGGAGTTAAATTGCAGAGAATTTCAGCCAGGGGGGTGCTAAGGGGATAGCTTAGGATTAAATAGGCTTAGGGGAGTAGTTAGGAGGTTGGAGATCATCCCAATTTGGGAGATCTCCAACGGGGGAGGGTCCCTAACGGCGCAGACACGCTTCTGCCCGGATTGGAGACCCATTGGAACAGAAGCTAACTTTGCAAAATTAGTTTTGTGACAAGATCATCTGGACGTCCTAGTCCAGACGAAATCGTCAGATCTGGGGCGATATCGCCTGATCGACGAGGATATCGTCAAACGGTCAAAACAACCTCTAAAATTGGCATGGAAAAGGGGGAAACGGATTACCCGACGGTTAACGGGCGGTTTGGGAGGTTAAATTTGAATTTTAAATTATTTACTAAGGTGAATGTAATTAATTACAATTTTACTACGCCAATTTTAGGGTGCTACAGTGGAACTATTTTGTTATTCAGAACAACAGTAGAAAGATAATTGGATTTTGTGTCTTGCTTGCCACAATTATTTTAATTATAAAGAAACTACTATACTGTTGGGCTGAAGAAACTCCCAGGGAATCCAAGAAAAGTTGATCGTAAGAGGGGACTCTGACTCGTGAAATTATTTAAGTGTCCATAGAGGCTATCAGTACCCAGGCTGAAGCAGTTTCTAGATCGATGAAGAATAATTTTTTTTGTTTTTAGCAGGGCTTTCCAGATTTTGGTATATTTCAAAAGAGAGAGAGAGAAGGTGAAAATTGAGCAGGGCAACATAAAACTGGCACTCTTTTATTCCCACCAAAAAAAAAAAAAAAAAAAGAAGTTATTGTAATGAAAGAGATAGCCAAGGCTCCAGAAGATGTTTTCTTTTACCAAGTTGTATATACCACCTCATAGTTGTGGATCAGGGTCGTGAAAATCTAAAGAGTAACTTTGTCGGGTTGTAAAAGGCTAAACTAGTAAATAGAGCCCTACTCGGTTTCCCCTTTCACAATCTAGAAAAGCTGATCAATCCAGAGTACAACATTCGAAGGCCTAGTCATTCTTCAAGAAAGTTTTATACGCTTATAATTGCACATCGGAAATCTTCCTTAAGTGATTCAACCTAGTATGTCCTTAGGAAATTTTAACAACTATCAGGTAGTAGTTAAATTATTTTGAAGAATATTTGTGGCAAAGCATGGTACATGGTCTATATTGTTTTGAAACTAGAGTCCTGGATTCTAAAATAGTGCTACTATTTTACCCGTAGATATCGCCATTTGTTGAGAAGCAACACACCCCCACTAAAAAAATGAAATTCCATCCTTTGAAAATATTTAGTTTTCATTTTGCCATAGGGACCCTCTTGATGTTTTTCAGGTTTTAATTCCAAATTTTGCTTGCCTCCTTCTTTTTCAAGTTTTGCATATACCAAAGTACTTAAGTAGGCTTGCATATGGCTTTGATTTCAATTTAGAATTCATTTTTAAAATGTTAGAATCATTTCTGAGTAAAGAACATCTTTCACTAATATGTAAAAATGCAGAATACAGATGAATAAATTCATTGGAGTCAACCTACAATTTTTGGAAAATTTGCTTAGTAGAGGAAAACGTCGCGATTTCGCGACATATTCCATTTTTGGAAACGTCGCGATTTGCATATTCCTAACGGATTTGACATATTCCATTTTTGGAAATGTCGCGATTTCGCGAAAGGTTTGAGTCAACTTGAAGAGAATGTCGCGATTTCGTGACACATTTGGATCAGAAGCAAAGCTCTTGGAAAACGTCACGATTTCGCTACATATTTGACTAGAAACAAAGCTTAAGAAAGGGTCGCGATTTCGCGACGTGTTTTGGAAAAAGAATGCAAGTGATAAAAGGGTCACGATTTCGTGACATGTTTTGAAAACGTCACGATTTCGTGACATATTCCATTTTTGGAAACGTCACGATTTCGCGACATTTTCCATTTTCGCAAACGTCGCGATATCGCGACATGGTTGAGACAGAGAGAGTCAAGTGACGAAAATGTCGCGATATCACGACAGGTTTTGGAAGAAAGAACCAAGTGACGAAAACATCGCGATATCGCGATAGGTTTTGGAAGAAAGAACCAAGTGACGAAGGCGTCACGATTTCGTGACACGTCGCGATTTCGTGACAAAGAGTTTGGAAAAGTGTAGAGGACGTCGTGATTTAGCGACATGTCATGAAATCACGACATGTCGCAGTTTCACGATAAAAGGGTTTGGAAAACCAAAGTGTAAAGGACGTCACGATTTCATGACATGTCACGAAATCATGACATGTCACGATTTCACGACAAAAGGGGCAAGAGGAACCAAAGTGTAGAGGACGTCGTGATTTCGCGACATGTCATGAAATCATGACATGTCACGGTTTCACGACAAAAGGGTCGAGAAACCAAATGAGATTCTATGCAAATGGAAGAACCAAAGTGCAGAGGACGTCACGATTTCACGACATGTCACGAAATCGTGACATGTCACGATTTCATGACAAAAGGGTTCAGAGGAACCAAAGTGCAAAGGACGTCACGATTTCATGACATGTCACGAAATCGTGACATGTCGTGGTTTCATGGTAAAAGGGTTCAGAGGAACCAAAGTGCAGAGGACGTCGCCATTTCGTGACATGTCACAAAATCATGACATTTCATGGTTTCACGACAAAAGGGTTCAAAGAAACCAAAGTGCAGAGGACGTCGCGATTTTGCGACATGCCACAAAATCGTGACATGTCACGATTTCACGACAAAGGGCCAAAATGGAACCAAAGTGCAGAGGACGTCATGATTTCGTGACATGTCACGTTTCGCACAAAAAGAAGAAAGAACAAGTATGGAAAACATCGCAATTTCTGACATTGATTAAAAAATGAGAAACATCACGATTTCACGACAAAGCAGTTCGGAGGAAACAAAAGTGAAGGGAAACGTCACGATTTTGTGACAAAGCAGTTCAGAGGAAACAAAAGTGAAGGGAGACGTCACGATTTCGTGACATGTCACGATTTCGCGACAAAGAGGCCAAAATGAAAAGCAGCTTGAGGAAAACGTCGCGTTATCGCGACACGTGTCAAAAGAAATCAAGCCAACATATAATGAGCATTAGGGTTTTAATTTAATAATATTAAAATGCTAATCCTGGTTTTGTCTTTTGTAGAAAGCCATCTGGCAGTTGCATACTAGCGAAAGTAATGGCGAAAAAGACAAAATAAGCACGGATCAAGTGAAGGCCGTCAGATGGAAATGTGAGATGCCGAGAATTTTTGGTCCATCCAGATTTTACGGATCTGGCCGCAAAGAGACTTTACGGTGACTAAGCAACTACCTCATTTAATGGAATATGTCGGCAATTGACCGAGAAAATGAAAATATCTACACACAGTTATCGAAATTTGCCGATGGACGCATTTAACAGGAGAATTTATGGTGAAAGTAATGGCGTGCAGAGAATTTCAACTCAGAAGCGGCTCTGCGAAGATAAAATGTCAGAGAAACCAGTGACTCATTCCGAATTTCTCTGAGGAATTAATGAGACGCTCCCGACAGATGCACCAGAAAGATGAAGATATTTACTTACGCAGTGCCCATTTATGGAATATATCGACGATCGACCAAAAAACGAAGATATTTACTTGCAATTCTAGATGGATGAGAATAATATCGGATCATGCCTTCTCCATTTATGACAAGTAACTGCACTAAGATTTGCAGAGTGGTTAGGTTTTATCAAAACTCTATTTTAAAAGGCCTTATATTGTAAAACCTGGGTAGTAGAGTTTAAGTGATAAGATTTAGGGTTTTGGAAGAAGATATTTATGAAAAGATCAGGGTTTGTCCTGAGTCTATATATACTTCTTTCGGATGTAAATTCAGGAGGCGAAAACTTAGAATAAAAAAGCTATTGGAGCAATTTCTTGCAAATCTTGTTTGAATGCTTTGTTCTGGACCTGGAGTTGGTGTAGTTTCGTTTTCTGTGATAGCATGGCCAGGAGCCTAATCTCTTTTAGACTGCGATAAGTTCATCTTCTTTTGTTTTCATTTCATTAAGGTTTATTTAATTTATGTTGTAGATCTGTGTTATCAAAGATTGGGTATGCTACTAGGCTTCATTCTTTTTATTGTATGCTAGGGAAAATTACAGATTTAAGGTTCAGGCCTGTTCTAATTGCTCTGTCCTCACTGTGCGAGCTAAGTTGCTGGTGAGAGATACCAATTTCAACTGACTTTCCTTCTGTTTGTGATTTTCTTTCAGATCTATTTTGTCTCTGTCTTATGCTCTTAGTGGAAGGTGATCTTAGAAAGTTGGACACTTTCCTCTTTGATTTGTTCTATTGTGAAGCTAACCGGTATAACTAAAATTGGTAGTTTTGGTTTTGCAACTAAGTTAGGTAAACTTCTCTTTCTGCCCTACTCTACTCTCTCTGTTCCACCGATTGAATGATCCATTTTTATTTTCTTTAGAATTTGTCTTTTATTTAAAACTGCTAAAACATAAAGAGCTAGATCAAAGAACTGATTGTAAATCTGAGTGTCCACAAAGATAACCAATTCCAAAAACATTACTGAACTAAAGTCTAGAACCCATTGTAAGGTAACAGGAAATCCACTTGAAACTATTCCATAAGCGAAAAAGAGTGAATAGACATTCGACCCAACTCCGTAACTCACACCTTGGATATCCAGCAAGATCCTAAAGTGAGTGGGATTTATCCCTTATAAGTGTTATCGGGTTTTCATGCTCATTCTTCACAGGGTGTGTATAAAAGTCGAACCAACATTTAAAATTGGTGCTAGAAGGAGGGCCCGAACTTACGTTCTTAGTGCGCTTGAGTTGAGAAATATGATTGTATGTGGTATTTAACAAATACTATGTTTTATCCAGAGTCTGGTAGCCTTTTTCCCTCCTCCTCAGCCTTTTAAAACTTGTTTGTTTGAGTTTTTTCCTAAACAGCGAAACTCAACACCAACATTTAAAATTGGCGCTAGAAGGAGGGCCTGAAGTTTAGTAGTTTGTTAAGGATTGTAAGGTTGTAAGTTGCTTGTGAAAAAGTTGGATTCTAATTATAGAGTAACAAGGTCCCATTCCAGAGCTGGAGAGCTCCTTATGCCTGAGTTAGAAACCCCAAGAAGAAGCAGCCTCAGAAGGGCCAAGTCCTTGTCTGAAATAGTTTTGTCACCACTTGTAGTTACTCCAACTACAACTGAAAGTATCATCGTCAATCAAGTAGTAATGGCAAACTGGTTGGGTTCCACTGCCTTAAATATCCTGGGTGCAGCCCATGACCTGCCCAGAAATCCTGAGAGATATCTTCCCAGATACAAGCATGATGGAACTAGGACAACAGAGGAACACCTAGTAGCATTCAAGAATGCTCTAAAATTGTTAAATGTACAACATGAAGATGTGGCTTGCAGATTGTTCCCATTCACTCTCCAGGAGGGAGCTTACGACTGGTTTCTAAATCTCACTAACGATTCTATTACCAGTTGGAATGACTTGGAAAAGGTTTTTGTATCGCAGTTTGGTGAAGTGATAGATCCCAATGTATTATATCAACAATTTTTTGGTATTAAAAGAGAAATAAATGAATCTGTCAGATCTTACAATGTCAGATTTTAGAAGGCTTATGGTAGACTGACTGGTTATTATGTGCCAAATGCAGACCTGGCATTAGAAATTTTTAGGAATTCTCTAGATCCAATGACTTCTGTTTTCTTGAAAAGAGATGCCTCTATTACCAATCTAACAGAGGCTTACAAAGAAGCTTTGGTTCTGGAAAGACAGTTGGGACCCCAACCTTTAAATGCTCATCAAATTCCTTTGGTCACACAAGGTACCCCTATCTTCAATCCCATACCACATCAGATGATGTTGCCAGTACATCAAACTCCACCATCAGGAAATCCATTGGCTGTAACACCTGCTGAAAATGTACAGAATCTGGATAAAGAATATGATAACACAAGAGTTGAGGAAGTTTCAAGGGTGGTCCAAAAGTTGGCAAATGACTTTTTGACTTTCAAAAGGCAAGTGTCCACTAGAGAAAACCCAAACAAATTTCCTTATCAACAAAATAGATTCACTCGGCCCCCATACGAACCCAATAAAGATTATAAAGGTAAAGGGCATGATGTAAATATTTGTGACTTGGCTTTGCCTAACTGGTGCAGGATACATGCCACTTCTCAGCACGGGGAATTGGATTGCTTGGAGTTCTATAATGCCTTTGAAGCTCTATCTGGTGAGTTGGTTTCTCCTGAACATCAAAGAACTACGGATGCTCCAAGTTCATCCAAACATAGTGCAGCTATGGTGTTAGATTCTTTCACTTTCCTAGAAGAATCAGAGAATGTTGTGGAGCTACCCATGGACGAAGTGCAAGCCTTTCAACGAAGACAGGAGGGACAACTACAACCTCAAAAATAAAAATCCGAAGCCCAACACTACATCTACCCCTCCGAAAAACTCCCACGGTGTTCCTCCGGATCCATCTTCAAGCAATAACCCATCCCCACCCAAGGAAGGAAATCTGAGAGGACCAGATGCATTTGTCCCTCCACTCAATAAGGGATATAATATAGTGGAGGACATGAAGAAGATCAAAGCTAATATCACTCTCCATGAGTTAGCCCAAATTTCTGAACAAAGAGATAACCTGATCAAAACATATTCTGAACCTACTACCAAACCTTTGGAAAAGGGAAAGAAGATGGCAAATGCAAATGTGGCCATGTATAAAGAGAAGACCGAAGTTTCGCCTTTTCTACTGATTGTCCGAATATTTGGGAAAAATTTACACAACTGTCTGGTAGATTCAGGTGCTTCAACCAATGTCATGCCTCTAGCCATCTCTCAGCAGTTGGGTTTGACCCCCATGAACTTCGATATGAGAGTCATCCAATTGGATAAGTCTGAGGTTAAAGTGGTAGGTGAACTTCAGAATATACACATCCAGCTAGCATCTGAGCCGAGAGCGCAACACAAAATTGACATTCGGGTGGTGGATATTCCTGTAGGATACGGAATGCTTCTGAGCAGGGATTGGTCAAAATCCTTGAATGGGTATTTGGCTACCGATTTTTTGCATATGTGGTTACCCTGGAATGGTTTTGCAAATCAATTAAGAATCAACAGAGAACCAAGATATAAACTCATGATCACAGAGTATAATGCCAAGAATGAGACTGCTAATCTTGCTGAGGGCTATTATATCGGGGTTTATAATTTGACAACTACTCAAAGGGAGAAACCGGTTAAAGCTCACCAAGATCACGATAATGAAGTTGGAATGCTTCATATTGATGGAACTAAATCTAAGCAAGGTTCTGGTACAGATGTTCTTAAAGGACCAAAAAATCAAACCGGTTTTATGTCTTATCGCTTGCGGTTTCCCTGCACGAATAATTTGGCAGAATATGAAGCATTAATACCAGGATTAAAATTTGCTTTACATTACTTTGATCATGCAGATACGAAAGCTCGTGTGTTGGACTTGGTTGATTTGCAGGGTGGACGACTTCAAGCCGTAGAGCATTTTAGTCGACACCAAGAGACGATCAAGCGCTAGCTTGACGAAAAGGCTAGGGTGAGCACCTTCAATCATGTAGACCTGGTGTTTCTGTGGGACAAAGCCCATGAAAAGAAGTGTAAACACACTGAGCTACAACCTCTATGGATAGGGCCATACAAGATTGTCGAGACCCTAGGTAATAATGCATTTCGTCTACAGGACCTGGAGGGTAATTTTTTGAACCTTCCTGTTAATGGTCAATACCTAAAGCATTATTTCTCAATTGTTCCATCCAATACATCGTTTGAATAAATCACAAAGACGTTGTAACATGTGTATATATTGTAAATAAGCTTTGAAGTAGTTTGTTTTTATTTTATTTTGTTTGATTTTAAAGTTCTGTGTTTTATCCTTTGGGGTCTGTACAAAGTAGTTTTATTTTATTTTATTTTGTTTGATTTTAAAGTTCTATGTTTTATCCTTTGGGGTCTGTACAAAGTAGTTTGTTTTTATTTTATTTTGTTTGATTTTAAAGTTCTGTGTTTTATCCTTTGGGGTCTGTACAAATTTCTTTTAGCTTTTAAAGCTTTTTTTTTTTTAAGGTTTTGCACAGGCGAGAAAGAAAGAGTCGACCTTTAAAAATTGTTTTTATTCACGAGTTCAAAATCCTATGTTCATTTTGTTTTATTCTAATTAAGAGATAGTCTCGCTTAAATTGAACAGTGGAACTATTTTGTTATTCAGAACAACAGTAGAAAGATAATTGGATTTTGTGTCTTGCTTGCCACAATTATTTTAATTATAAAGAAACTATTATACTGTTGGGTTGAAGAACTCCCAGGGAATCCAAGAAAAGTTGGTCGTAAGAGGGGACTCTGATTTGTGAAATTATTTAAGTGTCCAAAGAGGCTATCGGTACCCAGGCTTTCCAGATCGATGAAGAATAAAAAAATTTTTGTTTTTAAGCAAGGCTTTCCAGATTTCGATATATTTCAAAAGAGAGAGAGAGAAGGTGAAAATTTAGCAGGGCAACATAAAACTGGCACTCTTTTATTCCCCAAAAAATAAAAGAAAAAAAAAGAAAAGAAGAAGTTATGTAATGAAAGAGATAGCCAAGGCTCCAGAAGATGTTTTCTTTTACCAAGTTGTAGATACCACCTCATAGTTGTGGATCAGGGTCGTGAAAATCTAAAGAGTAACTCTGTCAGGGTTGTAAAAGGCTAAACTAGTAAACAGAGCCCTACTCGGTTTCCCCTTTCACAATCTAGAAAAGCTGATCAATCCAGAGTACAACATTCGAAGGCCCAGTCATTCTTGAAGAAAGTTTTATACGCTTATAATTGCACATCAGAAATCTTCCTTAAGTGATTCAACCTAGTATGTCCTTGGGAAATTTTAACAACTATCGGGTAGTAGTTAAATTATTTTGAAGAATATTTGTGGCAAAGCATGGTACATGGTCTATATTGTTTTGAAACTAGAGTCCCGGATTCTAAAATAGTGCTACTATTTTACCCACAGATATCGCCATTTGTTGAGAAGCAACACACCCCCACTAAAAAAATGAAATTCCATCCTTTGAAAATATTTAGTTTTCATTTTGCCATAGGGACCCTCTTGATGTTTTTCGGGTTTTAATTCCAAATTTTGCTTGCCTCCTTCTTTTTCAAGTTTTGCATATACCAAAGTACTTAAGTAGGCTTGCATATGGCTTTGATTTCAATTTAGAATTCATTTTTAAAATGTTAGAGTCATTCTGAGTAAAGAACATCTTTCACTAATATGTAAAAATGCAGAATACAGATGAATAAATTCATTGGAGTCAACCTACAATTTTTGGAAAATTTGCTTAGTAGAGGAAACGTCGCGATTTCGCGACATATTCCATTTTTGGAAACGTCGCGATTTCGTGACATATTCCATTTTTGGAAATGTCGCGATTTCGCGACAGGTTTGAGTCAGAAGCCAAGCTTGAAGAGAATGTCGCGATTTCATGACACATTTGGATCAGAAGCAAAGCTCTTGGAAAACGTCATGATTTCGCTACATATTCTGACTGGAAACAAAGCTTAAGAAAGGGTCGCGATTTCGCGACATATTTTGGTAGAAACCAAGTGATAAAAACGTCACGATTTCACGACATGTTTTGGAAAAAGAATGCAAGTGATAAAAAGGTCACGATTTCATGATGTGTTTTGGAAGGAAGAGCCAAGTTATGAAAACGTCACGATTTCGCGACATATTCCATTTTTTGAAACGTCACGATTTCGCAACATTTTCCATTTTTGAAAATGTCACGATATCGCGACATGGTTGAGATAAAGAGAGTCAAGTGACGAAAATGTCACGATATCGCGACAGGTTTTGGAAGAAAGAACCAAGTGACAAAAACGTTGTGATATCGCGACAAGTTTTGGAAGAAAGAACCAAGTGACGAAAACATCGCGATTTTATGACACGTCACGATTTCATGACAAAGAGTTTGGAAAAGTGCAGAGGACATTGTGATTTCACGGCAAAAGGGTTCGGAGAAACCAAAGTGCAGTGGACGTCACGATTTTGCGACATGTCACGAAATCACGACATGTCACGGTTTCACAGCAAAAGGGTTTGGAGGAACCAAAGTGCAGAGGACGTCGCAATTTCATGGCAAAAGGGTTCAAAGAAACCAAAGTGCAGTGGACGTCATGATTTCGCGACATGTCACGAAATTGCGACATGTCGCGGTTTCGCAGCAAAAGGGTTCGGAGGAACCAAAGTGCAGAGGATGCCGCAATTTCGCGGCAAAAGGGTTCGGAGGAACCAAAGTGCAGTGGATGTCGCGAAATCATGACATGTCACGGTTTCGCTGCAAAAGGGTTTGGAGGAACCAAAGTGCAGAGGATGTCGCGATTTCGTGGCAAAAGGGTTCGAAGAAACCAAAGTGCAGAGGACGTCGCGATTTCGTGACATGTCACGAAATTGCGACATGTCGTGAAATCATGACATGTCGCGGTTTCACGGCAAAGAGGCCAAAACGGAAGCAAAGTGCAGAGGACGTCGCGATTTCGTGACATGTCGCGAAATCGTGACATGTCACGGTTTCGCGACAGAGAGGCTTAGAAAGAGTCAAGTATGGAAAACATCACGATTTCACGACACAGTTGGATTGAAAGTGGCAAGTGAAGAAAACGTCATGATTTCGTGACATGTCACGATTTCATGACAAAGCAGTTCAAAGGAAACAAAAGTGAAGGGAGACGTCGCGATTTCACGACATGTCACGATTTCGTGACATGTCACGGTTTCACGACAAAGAGGCCAAAATGAAAAAGCAGCTTGAGGAAAACGTCGCGTTATCGCGACACGTGTCAAAAGAAATCAAGCCGACATATAATGAGCATTAGGGTTTTAATTTAATAATATTAAAATGCTAATCCTGGTTTTGTCTTTTGCAGAAAGCCATCTGGCGCTTGCATACTAGCGGAAGTAATGGCGAAAAAGACAAAATAAGCACGGATCAAGCGAAGGTCGTCAGATGGAAATGTGAGATGCCGAGAATTTTTGGTCCATCCAGATTTTACAGATCTAGCCGCAAAGAGACTTTACGATGACTAAGCAGCTGCCTCATTTAATGGAATATGTCGACAATTGACCGAAAAATGAAAATATCTACACATAGTTATCGAAATTTGCCGATGGACGCATTTAACAGGAGAATTTATGGTGAAAGTAATGGCATGCAGAGAATTTTAACTCAGAAGCGGCTCTGCGAAGATAAAATGTCAGAGAAACCAAGTGACTCATTCCGAATTTCTTTGAGGAATTAATGAGACGCTCCCGGAAGACGCACCAAAAAGTGAAGATACCTTTACACGCAGTGCCCATTTAAGGAATATATCGATGACCGACCGAAAAACGAAGATATTTACTTGCGGTTCTGAGATGGATGAGAATAATATCAGATCATGCCTTCTCCATTTATGGCAAGTAACTGCACTAAGATTTGCAGAATGGTTAGGTTTTATCAAAACTCTATTTTAAAAAGGCCTTATATTGTAAAACCTGGGTAGTAGAGTTTAAGTGATAAGATTTAGGGTTTTGGAAGAAGATATTTTTGAAAAGATCAGGGTTTGTCCTGAGTCTATATATACTTCTTCCGGATGTAAACTCAGGAGGCGAAAACTTAGAATAAAAAAGCTATTGGAGCAATTTCCTGCAAATCTTGTTTGAATGCTTTGTTCTGGACCTGGAGTTGGTGTAGTTTCATTTTCTGTGATAGCATGGCCAGGAGCCTAATCTCTTTCAGACTGTGATAAGTTCATCTTCTTTTGTTTTTGTTTCATTAAGGTTTATTTAATTTATGTTGTAGATCTGTGTTATCAAAGATTGGGTATGCTACTAGGCTTCATTCTTTTTATTGTATGCTAGGGAAAATTATAGATTTAAGGTTCAAGCCTGTTCTAATTGCTCTGTCCTCACTGTGCGAGCTAAGCTGCTAGTGAGAGATACCAATTTCAACTGACTTTCCTTCTGTTTGTGATTTTCTTTCAGATCTATTTTGTCTCTGTCTTATGCTCTTAGTGGAAGGTGATCTTAGAAAGCTGGACACTTTCCTCTTTGATTTGTTCTATTGTGAAGCTAACCGGTATAACTAAAATTGGTAGTTTTGGTTTTGCAACTAAGTTAGGTAAACTTCTCTTTCTGCCCTACTCTACTCTCTCTCTGTTCCATCGATTGAATGATCCATTTTTATTTTCTTTAGAATTTGTCTTTTATTTAAAACTGCTAAAACATAAAGAGCTAGATCAAAGAACTGATTGTAAATCTGAGTGTCCACAAAGATAACCAATTCCAAAAACATTACTGAACTAAAGTCCAGAACCCATTGTAAGGTAACAGACAGTCCACTTGAAACTATTCCAGAAGTGGAAAAGAGTGAATAGACATTCGACCCAACTCTGTAACTCACACCTTGGATATCCAGCAAGATCCTAAAGTGAGTGGGATTTATCCCTTATAAGTGTTATCGGGTTTTCATGCTCATTCTTCATAGGGTGTGTATAAAAGTCGAACCAACAGAAGTTGTCCTTTGATGAGTTGATAAATATGCTTTAATAGGAATAAGCAACCAACAAGTTGAGGGTTCGATTGACAAACAATGCACTTATTTCCAAGATAGGAAAGTAATCCATAGAAGTGTCCTTCCCCATAATCATATAAATAACCTCGAAAGAAAAAGAGGTATTTTCATATCTATGATAAAGAGGGACATAACACAAAGAGTTATTGATACAACTCGATGGATCAAGGAGATCAAGTCCAGCAACCACATTAGAAAAAGTCATAGGGTAAACCATGTACCAAGCAAAAGTGACAACACTGACATGTTTTGGATGATGAATTAACTTCAAACTTAGAATAAGCATATAAGGTGCTAATTTCCAAGGCAAATAAAATACCCAAAGATGACGGTATATTAATTTAGGTGCTAGCAAGCACATGACTAGGGAAAAAGTGAGGTTTGATTCCTAAGCCAACAATGGGAACTTAGTCACCATTGTAGATGATAAAACTTATTATGCCAAAGGAGTGGGAGATGTTCCTCTCAAAATTTTTGTAGGCAAATGCACCAATAAAAAGGTACTATATACACTTGGATTGGAAAATAATCTGTTATCTATAGCACAAGTTTTGGATCACAACATGGTAGTCAAATTTTTAGTTGTTGATGGCAACAAGAAATGTTTTATCAAAACATAAAAATACTGGCAACAAATTCTTACAAGAATTTCTTATTTGCACTAGATCTCATATCCTCTCCTAATATCACATTATCATTAGTAAGGAGATATTCTCCCTATATTTAGCATACAATATATGGTCATATGAGTTCTAGATACTTACTCCAACTAAGTAAGAATCACATGGTGTTAGGTCTACCAAATATTTCACTAACCTAGTATACTTGAGTTGTTTAACAAGGAAACAACATCGAGTACCTTTTGTATTGAGCACTCAGAGCCAAAAGATCATTGGATGTGATACATATAAATTTGTGCAAACCCATGTCATACAATTTTGATGGATGAAGGCACTTTTAGTTGTTTGTAGATGACTACTCAAAGAAAGGAATTAATTATTAAGAGGCATATGGAACCATTGATAAGTATAATACATGGATCATTGCAAAGGACTATGCACAAAAGAAAGGAATTAATTATTAAGAGACATTTGCACCCACATCAAATCTTAAAACCATTTGTGTACTATGTGAACTAGTAGCATAGTTTAGTTAGAAACCTTAACAAATGGATGCCAAAAGTACCTTAATAGTGATATTGAAGAAGAGGTATACATGATACAACCTAAAGGCTTTGTTGTCGATGGGAAACAACAAAATAGATTGCTTAAGTCATGATATGGGTTGAAACAGGCTCCTCTATAAGGATTTATAGATGGACTAAATATTTACAAAACCTTAGCTTATTGATTTAATTATCAAAAGTAATCTTAAATAGCCAGGTACACTAGCTGAATAAGTGACCACGTACAAATATTACATAATCAATTTTTCCTTCCATATGTCTTATTTCTTGGGAGGTATATGAATAGTTACGTTTTGTTTCACACAACGTTATGCATAGCGGCGAAACTTCGCCATTGGGGCGAAAAAACCCATTTTTGAAAATTCAAATTCGCAAAATTTTTGAGATTCGAACGTTGGCCATGTAGCCAGAATTTTTGGGAAAAAATAAATTTTCGGTGTCGGTTAGCCATCCTTTGATGAGAGTATCACGAATATATTAAAAAATTCGCAAGTAATCCCGCCTAAATAAAGTACCCTTTTAGCCCTAAAATTTTAGAATTTCTAAATTATCCTACCAAACTCGCCAAGTATACATCTATATATAATTAAAACCCTAGGGAAAATACCTATACAATTCGTCACAACATCGAAACCTTTTCTGCAACTGACCGCAACAAATTCAAAAATCGAACGAAATAGTGTCCTATTTTGCTGTTAGACGGAACTAATTCTGCAACTGATCGGAACAGTGTCTTGCTCTGCAACTGGATGGAACTAATCTTGAAATTGGTCAAAAATGTGTCTTGCTCTGCAGTCGAACGAAACTAATTCTGCAACCGATCGAAATAGTGTCCTGGTCTCCAACCGGACGAGACTAATTATGTGCAATCGAACGGAACCTGCTGTGCAACCAGATAGAATCTAATGTGCAACCGATCAGATAGAACCTTCTGTGCAGCCGGGTGGAACCTTCTGTGCAGCCGAACAGAACCTTCTGTGCAGTCGAACGAAACCTGCTGTGCACCTGACCGGACACTTTTGTATTTGTAACTTGCTATGCAGCCAGGCGGTGCCTTCCAAATTTTTGGCCATTGCCATGCAATCGGGCGGCCTTTTTATTATTTGGGATACAACCGCGCAACCAGGAAGGACTTTTATGAAGTTGGACGAAACCATTTTTTGAATCCGCACACTTCATTGCAACGATATGGAACCATTTTTGAACCCAAACACTTCTATGCAATCAGACGGAATCATTTATGAGTCTAGACACTTTCATGCAATCAGACGGACTTGTGTTTACCAGGATCATTGTCTGCCTTCGACCAAAACTAGTATCTCTGCATACGGATATACTATCTTTTAGCACCAGGTTCTCTGTCACTTCTCTGCTTTTATTTATATTGCCATGTTCTGCTTGTTAATTTTCCAGGTTTTTAATGTCATTGCTCTATCGAGTGTGTTCCCTTTTTTTTCTTTGTTTTGTCATTGCTTCGTTGAGTCCATTCCCTTGTTTTCTCTGTTTTGCTTTGATTCTTAGTTTTAATTAAGATATTTTTTTTATTTCTAATATACATAAGTAAATGCTTTGGTTATCTATTGACATATTGATGCTCTTTTTCTCTGTTAGAGTGCTTTCACTAGAATAATAACTAGTGGGATAAACTGATAAATTCACAATAAATAATGGCTGGAAAAAAGTATGTATAATTTACTACTCAACAATTGTTTATTCTATTTACAATAATATCTAAAGGCCTCTAGAAAATACACCCTCTTTAACTTTATTTTGTCACTATTAAATTGTCACCCAGTGATGGAAAGAAGGGCACCAAATATTCTATTGAAAAGAGTATCCTCAAATATTTTAGCCAAAATTTGAAATGCAACGAGCCAACGACATCTATGCAAATTCAAGGTACAAATGATTTTTTACTTCCTAGTATGTGCTTGATTGACAATTTGCATATTTTTTTTGTAAATTTTTTCATCCAATAGTGATAAAAAATATTATGGTATCCTACTATGCAGAATTCCCTGTCGATCCTGATATGCCTCCACTTGAAGATATTCCCCAAGAAGAGATGACTTTCATTGAAAATCCCCTTAGAAATGATATCCAAAAAACACCTGATGAAAACACGCAAAATGACATCACAATTAAAAATGAAAGTGATAAATCAAAATCATTACAAGCGTTAATTGAATCTTCAACCAAAAATTCCAAAAAAATAAAAGCATCTCTCTGGATACTTAGAAGGGGATTTAGGAAAGAATGGGTAGAAAGATTTCCTTGGCTTGAGCCTGTCATGACTGAGGATAACCAAATTGATAAAAAATAATGTAGATGCAAAATTTGCAATTGGAGACTTGGTAAGGATCAGAGGCTTCAAAACAAGATTGATACAATTGAAAAACATGCTGACAAATGTTATGTTAAAGTTATAAAAAGTAATGGTGAATTTAGTAAAGAAGTTAAGTGGAAGGATGCATCAGAATATATGCATTTAAGATATGCTATAGAATATGACAATCACTTAAAGCAACAACAATCTCTTGTTGAGAAAGGTGGAACAATTGGAACCCAATTCGACAAATTACAGAAGACTGTTTTTACTTCAAAATGTAAGCAGTTTACCATTGTTTACAATATTCTCAAGAAAGGTAGACCAATGTCCGATTTTATTGATTATAAGTAGCTATTATGCCTTTTTAATGTGCAAAACCTTCCTAGTTCTCATTGGTCAGACCGAAGTGGTTGGGAAATGGTAAAATGTTTATCTTTGGTTGAGAAAGAAGACCAAAGGCAGCAAGTAAAACTTGCCAAATTCATTTCACTTTCTATTGATGAGGTAACGACTATGGATAACACTTCTTGGATTTGCATGCATGTGTACACATTTTAAAATCATGCTAGAAGGCCTATTTTGTTGGGAATACATAAGATGTTGGAAAGTTCAAATGCAAAAAATATTTATAATGTTGTTAAAATTTTAAAGAATATTGCGAGAATGAATGATATAGACATTGCAACAAAGTTAATTTGTGTTGGAGCTGCTATTATGCAAGGTCACAGGTCTGGTTTGTGTGTTCGAATCCAAACCACAGTTGCACCATATATGATCCCCATTCACTGTATGGCTCATAGAGTAAAACTTGCATATAAAATTGTGAGCATATTTTCAAATGTTGCTAAAGTTGAAAACCTTCTTCGTGATATTCATTCTTATTTCTCATTAAGTTCGAAAATATTTGCAGAGTTTCAGCAATTTGCACTAGGAGTTACAAAAGGAAAAAAAATTGTTAAAGGATGTGGATACAAGATGGATTTCATTGTTTCAACCTGCTTAGAGAGTTTTGGCATAATATCAATCACTAACAAGGTTTATGCATGCAAATCGCATAATAGTTGATAAGGCAAAAGATATGTTGTTCTGTTTGACTGACTTGGAAACACTTTTGACATTATGTAGTATTCTTCCAATGTTAAAAGAAATGAACAGATTAATTAATCTTGCACAAGAGAGATCTATCTATATCATTGATTTTATGAGGATGAGAAAACAAATATGCATGCTTCTTGATTCATTATATGTGTCTAATGCAAATTTTACATAACCTATATTTGATAGTTGGAATACATTGATAAACATGAACAATCCAAAAAGCTTTTTGAAGTTTGACATCAATGACCATCTCTGTATTAATGTTCATGAAAAGATGATACCTGTTTATTGTTTTGAAAGGCAATCAAGTATTGTTGTGGAATATTTTGAAGAAGTTCCTATAACACATAATAGATTTCATGTTGTAATACAAAAAACAAAGAGTAATTTGTCAAATATAGCAAAAAATTTGACAGGTGAGATAAGAGAACGGTTTCAGAGAGATGAGTTGCTTGAGTCCATGGGTGTGGTTAACCCCATGTTTTGGGGGCCTTGTACTGAATACAGTTCTGTAAATAAGTTGTTTATTAAATATATGGGTAATCTCATTGACCATTTCAGTAAGAGTGTGGAAGTCAATGGTGTAGCAATTAATGGTCTACTCAACAGTGAACTTTTGAAAGAACAATCATTGCATTTTGGAAGAATAATGGTTTTGCAAATATCACTTATGACAAATATCCATGAGATTGGTTCCACTACATGTTTGTGGCAAAAATTGTATCCAAGCATAGTCTTAAAAGATACTATAAGTGAATACTTTCGTTTATATGAATTATGTGAAACAATGATTTTGGGGTCAGTCAAAGATGAAAGAGTTTTTAGTGCACTTGCTTTTGTTAAATCTAAAATCTGCAACAGACTTGACAAGAATTTAGAAAATTATTTAAGAATTTATGTGTCCTCATATCAGTTGGATACATTTTCGTATGACAGGGCATTGGAATACTGGAGTTCCTTGGTAGACAGAAGAGGAACGTTGAATATGATTGATAACGATGATGATGATGCTTTCAGTGATCAGATGGTGGAGACACAAATTTATGGACAAGATGATATGTTTCAGCTTCCATAGTGATAATTTTCCATGATTTCATTGAAAATAATAAACACGAAGTGATTTGATAGCAAATTTCTCAATATTGTTCCAGATTTATATGATTTCAATGAATTGTTGTTTTAAATCATATTATTGTTTTAAAATTACATGGCTAAAATCATTTTTTGTAGATTGTAAAATTTTATGTTTGGGTCTTAGTGCCTCAACTCTCATTTCTTGGAATATGATAATAACAAATTGATTTGATAGCAGATTTCGGAATATTGTTCCAGATTTATATTATTTCAATGATTTGTTTTTTAAATCACGTTATTGCTTTAAAATTACATGGCTTAAATCATTTTTGTAAATTGTAAAATTTTATGTTTGGGTCTTAGTTTCTAAACTCTCATTTCATTGAAAATTATAAACATAAATTGGTTTGATAGCAGGTTTCTGTATATTGTTCAATATTTATATTATTTAAATGAATTATTTTTTTCATAACTTTCATGTGCATCATAACTTTTTAAAATCGAAATAAGCTATTGCAGTATTTTTAAAACGTTTTCAAACAAAACTAGATATTGCATCATAACTACAAATTAGATATTAGATATTGCAGTATTTTTCAAACCCAAATTATGTGCATCATATCTTTTTCAAACCGATATTAGATATTGCAGTCTTTTTAAAACATTTTCAAACAAAAAAATTCAAATTAACTAGTTCAAAAATATTTATATTACATTGTTCAAAATTAGATATTACAATCCTTTTAAATCAAACATAAATTACATGCCATTTTCAAACAGAATGTTTCATATCAACTAGTACAAAAAGAAACATAACATTTTCAAACATAAATTAATATATTGCAATCTTTTTTAAACATTTTCCAACTCATATCTCAAATTTTACATACCAATTACAAACATAAATTCCCAAATATTAGATAACATTTTCAAACTCAAATATTACATAACTTTTTCAAACCCAAATTTTGTGCATCATAACTACAAATTAACTATTTCAAAAATACTTATATCACATCTTTCAAACACTTTAAACCCAAATATTACATACCATTTTATAACTCTACTACATAACATTTATGCACCCGACTGGTGCCCGGATGCATTTATGCATCCGCCTGGTGCTCGGATGCATAAATGCATCTGCCCGATGTTCGGATATATTTATGCATCCGCCCGATGCCCGGATGCATTTATGCACTAGCCCGATGTCTGGGACCATTGTACCGTCGTGACATTAAACGCATCCGTCCGTTGCATCCGGTCCGTGGTCGTAAAAGGCCAAGATCCAGGACAAGACACGTTGGTCTTCTTCCTGACGGGTGTAGTTGATTTCTTGCCTACTACACCAGTTAGAAAGATGCCACCCTTCTTGTCTTGAATCTTCGTCTACTTTACCATGAAGGAAGTTTCTTATTTAAGCTTTGAAATTAGAGTACACTAAATCATGTGGGATAGATAGTTATGTGGGATCAACTTTACCAATATTGCATGTGTTTTCCCCCTAACAACATCAATAGCGATAAGCTGCGTCATGCTACAATCCTTATGTTTACTAGATGCCATATCATATCTCTTACTCGAATATTCGATACTTATTATACACCCGGCTCGAGACCGTTTCATGTTTTGCAACCCGTTCAAAATCAGATCATATTATGCATCCATTCCATGACCGGACCACAATTCGCATCCAAGCTTTTGGCAAGATTTTAAACGTAGCCGGTATCTTTTTGTCCTGGACCGACAAAACTTTAAAATTCACCCTTTTTTGCCAATTTTTTGAGAAAAATTAAAATCATTCACCATGCCAGCATACATGTAGTTCGACAGATTTCACCGTCGTTTCGAAACAGTTTTGCCATTTTTTTATAAGTACCTTTTGGGTCCTACCTCTTATGCATAACCCTGGTTTCAAAATAATGATGAAAATATCACATGATAATATTCAAAATATGGCTATTTATAAAGTGGACATGCTTATAAAAAATGATATTAATTATTTTATATTATATATTATATTATTATATTTTGTGAATCCCTACCATTCCTTCCCACCATAGAAGCATTGGACTCTAATGCGTATAAATAGAATATCATGATCGAATTGGTGGGAAAAAAAATTATAAGCTGATCTAGAACTGGAACAATAAAAGCAAATAGCAGCAATAGAAACAATCGAGGTAGAAGTAGGAACAAGAGCTGAGATAACTAAGGATCCGATGAACCAAATGTAGAAGTTGATGTAGAAGGAATATATGAGATGTTGCCCTAGGAAATCTGATTAGTCTTCCTTGTGAAGACACAAATCGAGTTGAAAATTTAAGTGGTAAAATCCATCAAAACAAACTTTGATAGAAGCACTAGATGTTGCTAGAGGGCTAAATAAACTCCACCAAATACCGAATCTTCCCATAGTATTCATCTAAATCCAAATTTAGTAGATCAAAATGGAGTACTAGATGAATCAAAAACCGCAATCCAATTCAATAAATAGACAAGAATAAATCTATCCCAAAACTTTCCTTAGAACAAAATACAAAGTGAATTGTTTTGATAGAATATAATTACTCAAAAAAATGAGTTTTAGATACAACCAAATATGTACTCTAAGATATAATATAGTACTAATGGGTAACAAAAACATTAGAGCACAAAAATTCAAAGTAAAACTTTATAAATAAAAAAATCAATGCTTCTAATAGATTAGGTTTGGAAAGAGCTTTCCAATGCATATAAATAAAATTATCTTTAGGTGTGAATGGATTTTTATTATCATAGAAATAGAACAAGGCTCTCCAACAACAAAATAAAGGGGTAAATGCCCCTTACATTTCAAAATCTATTGAGGATGCTTTACATTTTAAAAGGTTTGTAATCCATATGCTTAAATACCTTTCAAAATCTATTGAGGATGCTTTAAATTTAAGAAGGTTTGTAATCCATATGCTATTGTTTTTATAGCCTAATAAAGCTGCTATAATGACATATGAGTATCGACCCTTTAAGTCATTAGGGGGATATAAAGACATCAATTTTTATGATACTTTCACTTCATCATTTCCTATTCTATTTGTTATTATTGCTAGACATAAACCTTAAAATTGAGAACCTCCAAGTATATACGAAAGTTATGCCTATGTACAAGGATTTCTATTTAAGCAGGTGTTATTGATAGGGCAAATCCCTTTCCATATTACCTTGGTGCCTTATATCATTCTATTTTACATACCTTAAAGTCTCTCTCATACACGAAAATGTATATTGAGAGGACTAGCTTCTTCCACACATTGACGTGTATATAGGAAGAACGGGTATATAGAAAGGTTTAGCATAACAAAATAATAAAATACTGAAAGAGAAACCACTTGAGAGTTATAAGTAACCCTCACTATGGCAGCATCAAAAGTTCTTATAAAATCCTAGCTACTCAAAAGTTCAAACTTTGGACCTTGGAAGAATAATATGAGAACTATCTTGGTAGTTGAGAAACTTTGGGACATTATCACTACTAAAGTCATTCAACTTGAACAAGATGAAGATGACCAACAAAAAATTGATGATGCAGATGCCAGAGCACTAATGGTCATCACCCTTACCACAATATATGTTATTCAACAATATATTTGTGAAGCAAAAATATATAAGGAGGCATGGGACACATTTTATACCATCTATGAAGAGAATAATGAATCAATAATACTTCACCATCAATCTCAACTCTGTATATTGAGAGTTTATGATGGAGAAAGCATTGAGTTTTTTCTTCATCAAGTTGTAGAGTTGAAAGCTTGATTAAATTTCATGGGTGAAATAGTAGAATATAAGCTCTTAGTATCCATCATACTTCAAGCTCTATAAGATCCATTTTGAGTGTTGGTCACTTCCTTGCAAGTCTCAAATAGGAAGTTGTCCTTTGATGAGTTGATGAATATGCTTCAATAGGAAGAAGCAACCAACAAGTTGAGGGATCGATTGACAAAAAATGCACTTATTTCCAAGAAGTAAAGGAAAATAAGCCATAGAAGTATCCTTCCCCATCATCATATAAATAACATCAAAATAAAAAGAGGTATTTTAATATCTATGATAAATAAGGACATAACACAAAGAGTTGTTGATACAATTTGATGGCTCAAGGAGATCAAGTCCACCAACCACATTAGAAAAATTTATAGGATAAACCATGTCCCAAGAAAAAGTGACAACAAGGGCATATTGTGGATGATGAATTAACTTCAAACTTAGAATAAGCATATAAGGTGCCAATTTACAAGGCAAAGACAATACCCAAATATGACGGTATATTAATTCAGGAGCTAATAAGCACATGAATAGGGAAAAAGTATGGTTTGACTCCTAAGCCAACAATGGGAAATTAGTCACCATTGTAGATGATAAAACTTATTATGCCAAAGGAGTGAGATATGTTCCTCTAAAAATTTTTGGAGGAAAATACACCAATAAAAAGGTACCATATACACTTGGATTGGAAAAAAATCTGTTATCTATAGCACAAATTTTGGATCACAACATGGTAGTCAAATTTTGAGTTGTTGATGGCAACAAGAAATGTTTTATCAAACATAACAAGACTGGAAACAAATTATTACAAGAATGTCTTATTTGCACTAGATCTCATATCCTCTCCTAATATCACATTATCATTAGTAACGAGAGATTCTCCCTCTCTTTAGCATACGAGATATGGTCATCTGAGTTCTAGATACTTACTCCAACAAATTAAGCATCACATGGTGTGAGGTCTGCCAAATATTTTACTAACCTAGTATACTTGAGTTGTTTAACAAGAAAACAACATCAAGTACCTTTTGTGTTGAGCACTCATAAAGCCAAAAGATCATTGGATATGATACATATAAATTTGTGGAAACCCATGTCATCTAATTTTGATGGATGAAGGCACTTTTAGTTGTTTGTAGATGACTACTCAAAGAAGATACAGGTGTATATCTTACAACTAAAATCAAACTCACTCCAGTATTTCCAATGCTTTAAGATGTGTGTAGAAATTAAAGCTTGAAATTCTATTCAAGTTCTCCATTATGATTGAGGGGAATACAAATCCAATAAATTTTCAAGGTTTCTTACAAATATTGGATCAAACGACAACTCACTACAACATACACTCCATAACAAAATGGGGTTGCTAAAAGGAGGAACCGTTCGATCATGGAAATGGTTCGTTGTATGCTCATAGGAGCCAATCTAGAGCAACAATATTGGGTTGACATAGTCTCCATTATAACATATATTCTAAATAGACCACCTACAAAAGCACTACAAGGACTTAAACTTGAAGCCTTCCATTGCACATCTCAAAGTCTTCGAAAGCAAGGCATACATATATGTAATAAATCTATAGAGAACGAGGTTGGTTGTGAAGACTATGACATGCATATTTCTTGGGTGTGATGATTAGTCAAAATCCTATTGATTGATAGATCAACTCACCAAGAAGTTGTATACAAATAGATATGTGGTTTTTGATGAAGAATTTGAAACTAAGTCAAAAAATGAGGAGTCTAAGGAGTCGAAAGATGCCACATCTCTAGTTGTGAGCATTGAGTTAGATAATGAAGTTCATGAGGAAGCTCAAAAAGTTGTTGGTGAACCTATAGTAGTTGATATACCTACAAGTCCATCTTAACATAGATGGACTCCAAAATGGCTTACCAATACCATCAAAGATGCCAAACTTGATGCACCTCCTAAACTCACTTCCACACAACCACTCACTCACAATAGTACTCATCAAGAAGTAAATCTAGGCTTGATGGATCTGGTGATGAAGAAATCAAAACCAACATTAGTGAAGAATGCACATAGTTTACCACAATGGAAGGTAGTTATGGATGCAGAATATAAATCTTTGATGAAGAACAACACATGGAATATTGTTGATCTACCAAAATAAAAGAAGACTATAGGCTACAAGTGGGTCTTCAAAATCAATTAAAAGGCATATGGAACCATTTATAAGTATAAGACATGGATCATTGCAAAGGAAAATGCACAAAATAAAGGAATTAATTATGAAGAGACATTTGCACCCACATTAAATATTAAAACCATTTTTGTACTATGTGAACTAGTAGCATAGTTCAGTTAGAAACCTTAACAAATGGATGCCAAAAGTGCCTTAATGGTGATCTTGAAGAAGAGGTATACATGATACAACCTAAAGGCTTTGTTGTCAATGGAAAACAACAAAATAGATTGCTTGAGTCATGATATGGGTTGAAACAGGCTCCTTGATAAGGATTTATAGATGGACTAAACATTTACAAAACCTTAGCTTGTTGATTTAATTATCAAAAGAAATCTTAAATAGCTAGGTACATTAGCTGAATAATTGACTACGTACAAATATTACATAATCAATTTTTCCTTCGACATGTCTTATTGCTTGGGAGGTATATGAATAGTAACATTTTGTTTCAGAATAATGATGAAAATATCACATGATAATATTCAAAAGATGGCTATTTTCAAAGTGGCCATGCTTATAAATGATGACATTAATTATTTTATATTATATTATATTATTATATTTTGTGAATCCTTATCATTCCTTCCCACCATTGAAGCATTGGACTATAATGCATATAAATAGAATATCATGATCCAATTGGTGGGAAAACAAATTATAAGTTGATCTAGAACTGGAACAATCAAAGAAAATAGGAGCAATAGGAACAACCGAGGTAGAAGTAGGAACAAGAGCTGATATAACTAAGGATCCGATAAACCAAATGTAGAAGTTGATGTAGAAGGAATAGATGAGATGTTGCCCTAGGAAATATGATTAGTCTTCCTTGTGAAGACACAAACCGAGTTGAAAAGTTAAGTGCTAAAATCTATCAAACCAAACTCTGATAGAAGCACCAGATGTTGCTAGAGGGATAAATAAACTCCATGAATCTTCCCAGAGTCTTCATCTAAATCCAAATGGAGTACCAGATGAATAAAAAACTGTAATCCGATTCAATAAATAGATGAGGATAAATCTATCCCAAAACTTTCCTTAGAGCAAAATACAAAATAAATTGTTTTTATAGAATATAATTGCTCAAACAAATGAGTGCTAGGTACAACCAAGGATGCAATCTAAGATATAATATAGTACTAATGGGTAACAAAAACATTATAACACAAAAAAATCAAAGCAAACCTTTATAAATAAAAAAATCAATGCTTCTAATAGATTAGGTTTGGAAAGAGCTTTCCAATACCTTTAAAAAGGTTTGTAATCCATATGCTTAAATTACAATCCCCGCTTTACACATTCCTGTGCAATACTTCATGAAATAAAATAAGCTGCTATATATGATTATTCTACATCCAACCATGAGATAGCCAGGTACTAGGGCCCACCATACATGGAAGGCATAGGCTGTGAAAATGAACTAGAATATAAATATTGCGGAAGATTAGGAATATTTGGCATAGTCATCTTCCGGGGAAGTCTACCTACAACAATCAGATCAGATTCAACCTTTTGTGCCTGCGTATAAAGGTCTGGAAACATAGTCACATTGGCTTGATGCATGACCATACCTATTTTGGTGTTAAATGCCTTGAGATAATAGAAAGCAGCTTGCTCATGTGTGGCCCGCAAACCGTTGGGAACTCTTTTCCAGCTCTGAGTGAATATGAAATTAAAATCGACTATCTCCTCTTGTGAATGTCTTTGAATCGTTGTGAACTAGTGTAACAAGGAGTATGGATCAGCTTGTTCATGGAAATTCTTAATTAGCAACTCCGCTAACTGATCCCATGATGTAATAGTACCTGGTTGCATTGATTAGTACTAATATAGCAATTTCCCTCTCAGCGATAATACCAACAATTTAATCATCACATATTCATATATTATGTCATGGATGGTCGCCAATGAAGCTACATATTGAATATGCTCATACGTAGTTTTTCCAGTACCATCATAGGTTGAAAAAGCCTTAAAAGTAGCTTGGGGCACTGGATTTTGTGCTTGCAAGTTCAAAGCCCCTGAGCTATTCCACACTGGGAACTGCTTGGGTGGCTGCTGTGGTGGTGGATTCTGAGCCATGTGGACTGGTATATGGGGTGGAGCTCAAGGAATACTTGTGGTCATGTGAGGCAAAGGTTGAGGAAAGCTAGTGGCAGTACTACCTGGGCTTGTAGGAGCAAAAAATACACCAGTTAGTCGTGATGATGTGACAGATGGTATATGGGATATATGAGGTAATGAAGATGTACGAAAAAAAGTGGCTAATTGAGGATGTTCCCCTAGCCTTTGGATATCAAGTTTGTAGAACTCAATTTGGTGATCTAGATTTTTGGCCTTCGATATTGTATTCATAAAACACAACTTTCACTGTACTCACGTGTGGAGATTTTTGAGTATAATCGAATCGCTAGATGTTATAATTCTACAACACGAAGGTGAACATAAAATATTAATAATATTTAAAGTGGATCTGTTGGCACAGGTGGGTTTGTCAACTTGGGATAATACTTGTTCCACTGACTATGGATCTTATTGGGACAAAAAACTATTTGTCCCACCGGGTGTGCCAAAAACTATTGGTCAAATATCTACCTAATCATAAAAAATTGTATTTGTGCACCCTATACACGACCAACATTGAAAGACCAAAGGAAAGAGATGTCCTCCGTGTCAATCTCCAGAGAGGGCTGGTTCCCTTACTAATTTTAAAATGGTTTAAGACTAGGGATGCAGGAAAGAAATTAAAAAATGTGGAAAGAAATGGGAAATATGGCCACAGGTCGACTGTGTAGGATGGTAATAGATTGATAGTAGGAATCCACACCAAGTTGAAAATAGCATGTAAATAGATTATCAAACAACAGAATTTCCGTACAACTTTGCACATGTAATATTCAGATCAACATTCCAACACTCACTCTCTCACTTGCAATATTTAAATCCAACTTGCAGAATTTAAATCTAACAACAAATAATAAAGCTAATTGTGTAAAAGAAATGTGTAATGTAGAAGACCACAATGCACCAAGTCATTTGCAAATCCAAACATTTTGAATTCACTATTACTACAGAGAACTTGAAGTGTTTTCTCATAGGATATCTATTTTTCCAACCCCTTACAATGAAATTTCTCTAAGTATTTATAGAGGTTTGTGCCTCTTTCATTGAATATATCCAATGAGTCATCATTTCTTGGAAATCTTCTTTTGGTAGACACGATCCTGAAAATAGTTTGAGGTGATAGCATTCAGGCACCGTATCATTAAATACACGTCACCTCCATCTTCTTGGAAATCAAACATGAGCTTCAACAATTTACTCCATATTCAATTTGATTTGGAGAGGGAGTAAAACCTTCGAGAAGATGTTCTTGAAAATGACAAAAATGCTTCCACTTCATCACCAACATTAAATTGCAGCAGTTACCCGAAGCAAATCTTCAACTGGAAAAATCAAGCTTTAAAATTATCGAAGATGATGGCAATTAATTATTTTAATTTGCCCCATTTAATTCTACCCATGCCTCTAGAGAAATTTAATCACATGTGATTAAAAACAAACAACATTCACCCTCAAAATATCTTCGTCGCATCTATCATGATGTTTGCCCCTTTTACCTAAGTGTAAGGGTGAAAACCATTTTAAAAATTCTCATCGCCCGAACTTTATCTCTCCATGTCATTCGCCTTTAAAAATAATGAATGGATCCATCGTGAATACTTTAAAGCAACCATGACACATATTGAAATCGTGTTCGCCCAAATGAGGGGCGAACACTACGTTCGCCCCACTTAAGGGGCGAACGCGATGCATTATTTTTATTCTCCCTTTTGTTTGGTGCATTCCTCTTTTTGGGGCACGTTCGCATTTCCAATGGGCGAACGTGATGTTCGCCCCTCCAATGAGGCGAACGCGTTTGCATTCTCCACTTAGCCGATTTTCTTTTGTCTTTCATTTTTTTTCTTTGATTTCACTGCCTTCAATTTCTTACTGCCGCTTCGCCTCTGAAGCGAAATCATTTTTAATTTTTCAATTGCTACTGTGGATAATTTGACGAAGTGAATCCAAAGCAAATTTCCAAGTCACAATTTGGGGTTAATTTATTTTGCAAAATGAAAGTTTACAGAGAATTGAAAAAACTATATAAACAAAATAACTGAGTTAAAAAACTCAATCATAAATGTCTTCGGATTACAATAAAAAAATATGACATGTTGCAAAATGCCAACAGGACCTTGACGTCGGCACATGGGAAATGTTCAATTTTCAACCTTAACCTTTGGTGCTCACCATTTAATTTTTAATTATTATAATATTTTAAATCTAGATAGATTTAAATATTATAATTTATTTTTCTTCTTTGGATCTTTTTCTTAAACTAAAGTTTTTACCACCATGAAACATTTTATTTTTTCTTTTCAATTACCACCATGGTAAATAAATTAACCTTTACCACCATGAAACATTTTATTTTTCCTTTTCAAGTACCACCATGGTAAATCAATTAAACATTTTATTTTTCCTTTGCAAATACCACCATGGAGGATGCCTTGTATTTTTCTTGCTCACACAACCATGAAGAACCTTGTATTTTTCTTGCTTCCACATTGCCTCATGTACCCTTTGAAGATTATTCTCACCTATTTTTCCTTTGACATCAATGACAACCAATGTCATCAACCTATGACATCAATCCTTTGACATCAATGACAACACAATATACTCAAAATTTCCAACAGGTTAACCAAAATGGAAGGCCTTATCCATTTGTACCATATTCCTAAAACAAATCGTGTCGAATTAGCAACTTCTAAGTTGGGTACCCAATATTATTAATGGTTGTTATGGTAACTTTACCAACATGGTGGTTCTCTTTTATGGTTTGAATTCAAGGAACAATTTTTTTGAAGATTTGACAAGGGATCTTTCACATCATATATGGTACGCCTTATGCAAACTAAACAAATGAGAATAGTGAGTACTATTACTACGAGTTCACAAGTATCCTCACCTATACCTATAAATTGAGTCTAATAGTGGTGGTATTTGCCTTTTGCTATGGCCTTAAGGATAAAATTTGAAAGGAAGTCAACATGCACAATCCTTATACTCTTGATGATGCACAACATATAGCTCTAGCAGAAAAACAAAATCTCAAGAATTTGGCCCTCCATGTAGACGTGATTTCAACTCTGATTGTATTTATCACAATTTTGATCATTCCACATGATTTTTCTATTTCAATTATCGTTCACACCATACCTAGGATCAAGCTTGTAAAGAATGTTGTATCTTTCTCTTGAAAAATGGTGACACATCAATTTTTGAGGATGAAGATTTATTACAACATGAGCAATTAGTAGAACTAGGACGACAACTAGTAGAAGTGGATGAAGTAGAATAAGAGAATGATATTTTGGCTCTCTCTGCTCATGCACTTATGGGTCTCCAAGCTCACCACACTATCAAGATACATGGATTTATCAAATGACAACATGTCAATGTGTTGATTGATTCAGGTAGCACACATAACTTTATAGATAGTAAGACAACAAAATCCTTGGGCTTGTATATCAATACTTCAAATCAAGATAAATTTCAAGTCTTAATTGCAAATAGAGGTATTGCTTAGTGTGTGGGTTGACAACTAAAGTTAAAATCTAAATGGAATATTATACTTGGGTGGAAAATCTCTTTGTTATGAACCTAGGAGGTTTAGATGTTACCTTGGGAGCATAATGACTATCTCAACCCAATGATGTTACTATTAATCTACAAAAATAATAGGAATACTTGCCCAAACAATGGAGGAGTGCCAAATATTGCTAACAACCAGAACCAATATAACAACAACCTAGATACTTTAATAAATTTGGTTGATCTTGCTTTGCCCAATTGGTGTAGGGTCCATTCCATAACTCAACATGGTGAAACTAACTTTTTAGAGTTTAAAAATACTCTAGATATTTTCTAAAAATATGGAAATTTTGGAGTTAGTACCATCAATGAGGATTGTAGGAATAAAACTAATTAGAATGCAGGGACAACCCTATTTTTAGAGATATGAAATATTACAAGTGGATGAAGAGGAACCCAAGGAGTTCCTGAAAGAAGAGGTGCAAAATTATTGATAGTTTTAGAGAGGTAACAATTATATTATTTTGAGTAAAATAAAAACACCACTAACCTCTTCCACAACTCTCAATAAAACATCTATCCCACCAGATAAGCAGGATTATAAAACCCAATCCCACCGAAGGGTTTCATAGTGCCTATGCAGCCAAAATCCAATGTGCCATTACTATAGATACAAAAATCCTATAATAAGACAAGTCTAGATATAATATTATTGGAGACCTTAAGAAAACCAAGGAAAATATTTCTTTGTTTTAGGTAGATCCATTGATTGACCAGAAGGATTTGTTGCTTAAAACTCTCTATGACCAAAATAGAAAAGATATGAAAAGGGATATTGGTACTCAGGTGGCCATATACAAAGAAAAAGTAGAATCTCCACATTTGTTTTTAACTATTAGAATTGATGGTAAGAATGTACATAATTATCTTGTGAATCTAGGTGCTTATGCTAATGTGATGTATATTATCAACCAAAAATTAGGATTGACTTCTACTCCCTTAAAAAAGAAGGTTGTTTAGCTAGATAATATGGAGGTAAATGTAGTTGGGGTACTGAATCAAATCCATACATAGTTGATTGTTGAGCCTAGGATACAACAATGCATTGATATTCAAGTAGTGGATATCCTAGATTCTTATGGGATGCTACTCAGCTGTGATTGGTCAAGAACACTAAATGGCTATATGACAACTAATTTCTCATTTTTTTGGCTTCCTTGGCATGGCATAGCCAATTATATTTAGATAAAAAGAGAGCCCAGTCTAAAGGAGCTCATCATTAAGTATGACAATGCCAACGAGATTCTATACACTAAACTAGAATTGGGAGTTTACACTATTAAGGTGGAAACCCAACTTGAAGATAATACTTTGATAGTATGGGCCCTAAAAAGTAAACAAAAAATAACTGAAGACCAATTGTTGACCCTTAAATTTAATGGGTCAAAACCTGAGCATGGTAATGGTGCTCGGATTAATTTTGTTAACCCTAGAGGCAAATCCCGATAACTGATTTTTGTATTTAAATATGAGATATTGAAGTAATAAAGTATTGCTTGTTTTCTTGATTGAACCAAAATTTCGTATTAGAGCACTCTCTCTCCTTCTAGTGTTTGTTATGCCCCCTTTATAATTCCCTATCTCTGTTGGAGTTCCTATACCTGTATCAAATCCTAATATTTTTTTTTCATTCAACAGTCAAATTTTAGAGTCATGAAGTTATTTCCCACTTATTTTATTAATGTCATATTGAACAATAGTGATGAGAAGCCTCAAGCTATCGTTGCAACTTAACACCATTAAGAGTAACAAGTGTGGGTTCTACTAATTGCAAGACATAACAACCATGATGGTGTTATCCCCTTTCCCCAAGCATAAAATATAATTGTAATTTAATATATCACATGTGAAATGCAACAACGATCACATTTATATATTTGTTAGAAATTGGTAACTCATGGCTAAAATTTTGTTGTATCTACCCCCTATCATTCCCCAATCAGGTTTATACCATCTCATTGTATATAGAGACATGGACTGATAAATTTGGATGATAATTATTGGGTCCTTTGCAGTTTTCAAGGTTTGCTCGACATTATAGGATTGACTCCCTATAAATATTACAAGGCATTTATAAAGCACAAAAAACAATTGATCAAACACCTAAAAAATGACTTAAAGCCCTATGCTCTAGATAATGCATAGACACTTGTGACAACTGAGAAGACAAAATAGTGGTTTTATAACTATGATAAGCAGGTCCTACTATGTTGGACTGATGGGCTATTGCATTTGATTGTGGATGATGACTAGGCATATTGAGGTAAGTTTATTATGACCAAATATTTTTCTATACATTGCCAAAAATGGAAGGATTCTAATTTTGAAGCTCATGTGTTTTAGAAATGAGCAGAAGGTCGGTTACAAGTAAACTTCCCTTTTTATTTTATTTCTTTAAGATTGCATATTCTTTAAAGGGTTAAAAGTAACATCTTCCCTTTTATATGTATACAAGATTAAGTAGGAGAGTTGGCACTATGAAATTTTAAAGTAGAGGTCAAGAGGTCAAAATCCACCAAAACCATTTTTTTTACTACCCTAGGAAGGCCTTTTATTATTTTAGTAAATTCCTATGGTTTTTTTGTGGGCAAAATTTGAAATTATTAACTATAGTGAATATTTTGCAAAATAAAAGAGGGGTAGTAAAATTTTATTTTGTAAAAGGTGTATTTTTTGTGGTAATCAAGACCTTCCAATTTTCAAATATTTTCTTTAAAATTTTCATACTCTATATACCAATTAAACATGTGCTTAAGCACACAAGAAATGTTTAATATCAACAACACCTATAACTCACGTTTATAAGTAAAGTCATCATTGTTGAGATATTGTGTTTATAGCCTAATAAAGCTGCTATAATGACATCTAAGTATTGACCATTTAAGTCATTAGGGGGATATAAGGACATCAATTTTTATGATACTTTCACTTCATCATTTCCTACTCCATTTGTCATTATCGTTAGACATAAACCTTAAAATTGAGAACCTCCAAGTATATAAGGAAGTTACGCCTATGTACAAGGTTTTCTCTTTAAGCAGGTGTTATTGATAGGGCAAATCCCTTTCCATATTACCTTGGTGCCTTATATAATTCTCTTTCACATACCTTAAAGTCTCTCTTATACACGAAAATGTATATTGAGAGGACTAGCTTCTTCCACATATTGACGTGTATATAGGAAGAACGGGTATATATAAAGGTTTAGCATATCAGAATAAAATACTGAAAGAGAAACCACTTGAGAGTTATAAGTAACCCTCACTATGGTAGCATCAAAATTTCTTATAAAATCCTAGCTACTCAAAATTTTAAACTTTGGACCTTGGAAGACTAAGATGAGAACTATCTTGGTAGTTGAGAAACTTTGGAACATTGTCACTACCAAAGTCATTCAACTTGAACAAGATGAATATGACCAACAAAAAATTGATGATGTAGATGCCAGAGCACTAATGGCCATCACCCTTACCACAATAGATGTTATTCAACAACACATTTGTGAAGCAAAAACATATAAGACACATTTTATACCATCTATGAAGAGAAGAATGAATCAATAATACTTCACCTTCAATCTCAACTCCATATATTGAGAGTTTATGATGGAGAATGTATTGAGTTTTTTCTTCACCAAGTTGTAGAGTTGAAAGCTTGATTGAATTTTATGGGTGAAATAGTAGAATATAAGCTCTTAGTACCCATCATACTTCAAGCTCTATAAGATCCATTTTAAGTGTTGGTCACTTCCTTGCAAGTCTCAAATAGTAAGTTGTCCTTTGATGAGTTGATGAATATGCTTAAATAGGAAGAAGCAACCAATAAGTTGAGGGATCGATTGACAAACAATGCACTTATTTCCAAGATGTATAGGAAAATAAGCCATAGAAGTATCCTTCCCCATCATCATATAAATAACCTCAAAAGAAAAAGAGGTATTTTTATATCTATGATAAAGAAGGACATAACACAAAGAGTTGTTGATACAACTCGATGGCTCAAGGAGATCAAGTCCACCAACCACATTAGAAAAAGTCATAGGACAAACCATATCCCAAGAAAAAGTGACAACAAGGGCATGTTGTGGATGATGAATTAACTTCAAACTTATATTAAGCATATAAGGTGCTAATTTCCAAGGCAAAGACAATACCCAAAGATGACAGTATAATAATTCAGGTGCTAGCAAGCACATGACTAGGGACAAAGTATGGTTTGACTCCTAAGACAACAATGGGAACTTAGTCACCATTGCAGATGATAAAACTTATTATGCCAAAGGAGTGGGATATATTCCTCTCAACATTTTTGGAGGTAAATGCACCAATAAAAAGGTACTATATACACTTGGATTGGAAAACAACTTGTTATCTATAACACAAGTTTTGGATCACAACATGGTAGTCAAATTTTGAGTTGTTGATGGCAACAAGAAATGTTTTATCAAAACATAACAAGAATGAAAGCAAATTCTTACAAGAATGTCTTATTTGCACTAGATCTCATATCCTCTCCTAATATCCATTATCATTAGTAATGAGAGATTCTCCCTCTCTTAGCATACGAGATATGGTCATCTGATTTCTAGATACTTACTCCAACTAAGTAAGCATCACATGGTGTTAGGTCTGCCAAATCTTTCACTAACCTTGTATACTTGAGTTGATTAACAAGAAAACAACATCGAGTACCTTTTGTGTTGAGCACTCATAGAGCCAAAAGATCATTGGATGTGATACATATAAATTTGTGCAAACCCATGTCATCCAATTTTGATGGATGAAGGCACTTTCAGTTGTTTGTAGATGACTACCCAAAGAAGATGCGGGTGTATATATTACAACTAAAATCAAACTCACTCAAGTATTTCCAATGCTTTAAGATGTGTGTAGAAATGAAAGCTTGACATTCTATTAAAATTATCCATTATGATTGAGGGGAATATACATCCAATTTTTTTTCATGGTTTGTTAAAAAAAATTGGATCAAACGACAACTCACTACAACATACACTCCATAACAAAATGGGGTTGCTAAAAGGAGGAACCATTTGATCATGGAAATGGTTCATTGTATGCTCATAGAAGCCAATCTAGAGCAACAATATTGAGCTGAAGTAGTCTCCACTATAACATATCTTCTAAATAGAACAACTACAAAAGCACTACAAGGACTTAAACTTGAAGCCTTCCATTGCACATCTCAAAGTCTTCGAAAGCAAGGCATACATATATGTAACAAATCGATAGAGAACTAGGTTGGTTGTGAAGACTCTGACATGCATATTTCTTGGGTATGATGATGAGTCAAAAGCATATTGATTGATAGATCCACTCACCAAGAAGTTGTATACAAGTAGAGATGTGGTTTTTGATGAAGAATTTGAAACTAAGTCAAAAAATGAGGAGTCTAAGGAGTCGAAAGATACCACATCTCTAGTTGTGAGCATTGAGTTAGATAAGGAAGTTCATGAGGAAGCTCAATTTTTTTTTGGTGAACCTATAGTAGTTGATATACCTACAAGTCCATCTTAACATAGATGGACTCCAAAATGGCTTACCAATACCATCAAAGATGCTAAACTTGACGCACCTCCTAAACTCACTTCCACACAACCACTCACTCACAATAGTACTCATCAAGAAGTAAATCTAGGCTTGATGGATTTGGTGATGGAGAAATCAAAACCAACATTAGTGAAGAATACACATAGTTTACCACAATGGAAGGTAGTTATGGATGCAGAATATAAATCTTTGATGAATAACAACACATGGAATCTTGTTGATCTACCAAAAGAAAAGAAGCCTATAGGCTACAAGTAGGTCTTCAAAATCAATTAAAAGGCATATGAAACCATTGATAAGTATAAGACATGGATCATTGCAAAGGACTATGCACAAAAGAAAGGAATTAATTATGAAGAGAAATTTGCACCCACATCAAAGATTAAAACCATTTGTGTACTACGTGAACTAGTAGCATAGTTCAGTTAGAAACCTTAACAAATGGATGCCAAAAGTGCCTTAATGGTGATCTTGAAGAAGAGGTATACATGATACAACCTAAAGGCTTTGTTGTCGATGAGAAACAACAAAATAGATTGCTTGAGTCATGATATGGGTTGAAACAGGCTCCTTGATAAGAATTTATAGATGGACTTAACATTTACAAAACCTCAGCTTGTTGATTTAATTATCAAAAGCAATCTTAAATATCTAGGTACATTAGCTGAATAAGTGACCACGTACAAATATTACATAATCAATTTTTCCTTCCACATGTCTTATTGCTTGGGAGGTATATGAATAATAATGTTTTTTTTCACAATAAGGATGAAAATATCACATGATAATATTCAAAAGATGGCTATTTACAAAGTGGCCATGCTTATAAAAGATGACATTAATTATTTTATAGTATATATTATATCATTATATTTTGTGAATCCCCATCATTGCTTCCCACCATAGAAGCATTGGATTCTAATGCATATAAATATAATATCACGATCCAATTGGTGGGAAAACAAATTATAAGTTGATCTAGAACTGGAACAATCAAAGAAAATAGCAACAATAGGAACAACCGGGGTAGGAGTAGGAACAAGAGCTGAAATAACTATGGATCCGATGAACCAAATGTAGAAGTTGATGTAGAAGGAATAGATGAGATGTTGCCCTTGGAAATCTGATTAGTCTTCCTTGTGAAGACACAAACCCAATTGAAAAGTTAATTGCTAAAATCCATCGAAACAAACTCTGATAGAAGCACCAGATGTTGCTAGAGGACTAAATAAACTCCACCAAATGCTGACTCTTCTCAGAGTCTTCATCTAAATCCAAATGTAGTAGATCAAAATGGAGTACCAGATGAATCATAAACCGCAATCCGATTCAATAAATAAACAAGGATAAATCTATCCCAAAATTTTCCTTAGAACAAAATACAAAGTGAATTGTTTTGATAGAATATAATTGCTCAAATAAATGAGAGTTAGGTACAACCAAAGATACAATCTAAAATACAATATAATACTAATGGGCAAAAAAAATATTAGAGCACACAAAGTCAAAGCAAACCTTTATAAATAAAAAAAATCAATACTTCTACTAAATTAGGTTTGGAAAGAGCTTTCCAATGGCTATAAATAAAATTTGCTTCACGTGTGAATGGATTTTTCTTTTCATAGAAATAGAACAAGGCTCTCCAACAACAAAATAAAGGGGCAAATGCCCCTTACCTTTCAAAATATATCGAGGATGCTTTACATTTTAAAGGTTTGTAATCCATATGCTTAAATTACAATCTAAAATATTCCATTGAGGATGCTTTACATTTAAAAAGGTTTGTAATCCATATGCTTAAATCATTTAAAAAGGTTTGTAATCCATATGCTTAAATTACAATCCTCGCTTCACACATTCCTGTGCAATACTTCAGTAAACAAAATAAGCTGCTACATATGATTGTTCTACATCCTACCATGAGACAGCCAGGTAATAGGGCCCACCATACTGACTCACATCTATTGTTTCTACAACAATTATATATAAATATGACAGGAAAATCCATGTGAAATGTGGGACTATTTCGACAAACCCGCACTCACTACAACACATGAGGGAAGATGATTAGAGACCATCTTCAAGAAGCTGTGTCGCCATGTGTGTGAAGGCTGGAAATAGAAACTAGGTATGCATTCGGATCCATGGATTTCTTCACCATTATTCATTCATAAGCTCAATGACAGGGGACCAGTAGTGAGATGTCCAAATGTGGAGGATAAGCCTCATGTTGCAAGATGGCTTACTGTAGGTGACATGTTCGCATATTATTTCGAATGACTCAAAGGAGTCGTGACATCAGGAGGAAGGTGACAATCCAAAGTAGCTCCATGAAACAACCTAAAAATGAAAAACATGTGTTATCGTCAGATGAAAGGGACACATGATGTGAGAAGACCCAAGTGTGCAACATCTACGAGCATGGAGGGCACTTAACATTCCATGTAGAAGATGTATTAAAGTGGTGGAAATTTCAACATAAAAATATTTTTTATAAGAAAAATAACATCATTAAAAAGTAAGAGAGTCAACTACCCCACATAGGAAATACATGGTTTCACTTGGACTTGTCCTCACCAAAGTTGTCAGAACCCAAAATTATCCCTAGAGAAAGCACTAACAGTAGCACCTGAGTGTGACACTAACAATAGCACATGAGTGTGACAGAAAACAAGAACATGACGAAGGGAAGGATCAACAATAGAAAAATATGCTTTCACAGTAATCAGAGGATGAGATAAGCCGTGATTGGAAGCTCCACTTCAACGTCCAAATTTAGGTGCAAATAAATTTGGATGTTGAAGTGGAGTGATTTATTGGATTGAGCTCTAGTAATTTTCATTGAGAAAGGTCACAAATATTAACTAAATGCGACAATAATTGAATCATAGCCCCGGTCAAAACCAACAAAATAACTGACTGTGGTAAAAATTGATGTTGTTCTAAATGTGGCCATGACAGATTACTTCAACAAAATCTGGTGCTGACGTTGGTCTAAAGCTGGCAGGAAAATGTCACACAAGTAACCGCAGAAGGAGGCAGACAATACTTGACCACTTGGCAACACAACATGACATATACACAGGAATTTGACTACAAGATAAGGTAAAACGGGATTTAGAGTAGAACGTGTAACATTCTTAGGCTGATAAATAGACTGAAGTTTTTAGATTAAGCAACCTAGAGTATGCGACTACGTAGACGGTAAACTAATCTTACTACAATAACTATACTAGTTTGTCGAGCAATAATAAATTGAAGTTTGAGCCAGGGAGACAATATGGGACTCATGAAAAACTTAATACAATATAACTAAAGTGACTTAGTCATGGATTAGGTGCACTTGACAGATCAGAGGGATGATGAAACTCATCCATAAATACCAGAATCTTTTGGAGAACGGTTTATCATTCCATCTAAATCAGTTGGTTGAAGGGGAGTAGTCATGGTTTAGGCTACTCCTCTTCAACCAACTTCACTGCTCTGATACCAAGGGGATTTACAGATAGACTGAGCATTTAAAAAACCTTAGCCTGTTGATTTCATTATCAAATGTGGCCTTAAATAGCCAGGTACATCAACTGAATAAGTGGCCACATACAAACATGACATAATCCGTTTTTCCTTCCACATGTCTGATTGCCTGGGAGGTACAAGAATAGCCACATTTATTTTATTTTACAAAAAGGATGAAAATATTACATATGATAATATTCAAAAGATGGTTATTTACAAAGTGGTCATGCTTATAAAGGGTGACATTAATTATTTTATATTATATATATTATGTTATTTTATAAATGATTATATTTGTGAATCCTTATCACTTCTAGAGTTTGGTATATCAAAATTAATGATCTTTTATTATAGCATGGTTTCACCAAATTTTTTTTTGATGTAAATCTTTATATTAAGAGAGTTGAATTTGAAATAATGATACTTGTGCTCTATGTTGATGATCTAGTTATCACTAGTAGCTCAAATGATTTGATAAATGGTGTAAAGAATGGCTTGAAAATATATTTTGAAATAAAATATTTGGGACTTGTGTATTGTTATCTTGGATTGAAAGTATAGCAAAGAAATAATTACATTATGGTCTCATAAATGAAGTATGCCATGCCACTATTGGAAAAATACCAGATGACAAATTGTAATCCTAAGACAATACCAATAGAGAGGGTTACAACTATCTCCATACGATGAATCACCTATGGTATATGGTACTCTTTATTGCCATTTGATTGGGAGTATCATATAACTAATAAATACCAAGTTTGATATCAAATTTTTGATGAGTTATCTTTCAAGGTTAATGCAAGAACCTAAGGTGAATCAAGTTGTTGTACTTGCACAACATGTCCCCGACTACATGGATTGGGGATCCACTTTTTTTATTTTGGTCAATTTTCTCTTGTTTGCTTAGGCTTGTGTCCCATCCAAAAACTCAGGTTTTCAGTTGAAAATTTCTAATCATAGATGCCCAATTTTTAGGTGTCTTGAATTGGTCATGATGCTTATTGCTATTGTTGTGTATGGTAAACTCTTTAAAATATTAAAAAACCTCTCATATTAGATCATGATTGAAGAAATATTTCCAAAGAGTATTAATATATCCATGTCCTCATAGCCATAACACCCCAAACCTATTTAAATATAGACATTACAGATCTTACAATACCCCTGACATAGATGGTGTCACTTTTAAGGCTTATATCTCCTTCAAATATTAATAAAAATTTATAAAACTATCTCCATTATATGTTCAATTTTTTTCCAAAAATATAAAATTACCTATGTTCTAAGAATAATTGATCTCTTGAATGGCCTATTTTTAACATGATATCTAGTTGCCTTGTTGATCATAACGCCTACCGAATCATGCAAAACTCGCTTTTGGATCTCATATCTCTTGTGATACTTAGTAAAATTTTGTGAAACCATTTTCATTAGATGCGAATCGAAAAGGGCTTTCCAAGAAATTAAATTTATCTTTGTTTTGAGGAGGTTTAAGGCCCAAATTTGTTTTTTTGTAGGAAATTGCCATGACCAAGGGAAAGATAAATTTATGGAAAAATTAAAACCCTGCTAGCCATATTTCATGGGGAAATATAGATGCCAACAAGATCAAAACCTGCCAACAAAAAGTTTATGGGGAGATTAGAACTCACTACCTTTAAAATATGATAATCAAAGTTTTATAGGGAAAATATCTTGACCAAGATCAACAACCCTAAATGTAGAGGAAAATAAAAATGTAGAGGGAAATATAAATGCGGCTAATAAAATCAATGACTCACAGAGAGTTAAAGGTTTTGAGAAAAACTTAAAGGGAAAAGTGTTAAAACACAACACCAAATATATAACATAAAATAAACAAACGACACAAGAGATTGCACAAAGAAATATATTTTATATTATTGATGTCGGTGGATTTTTATATAATCAAATGTGACCCAAATGTGGGTTTACACTATTTATTTGATACAAAGTAATACAATATGCTAGGGTTCTCTAAAATCCTAGCCAACAATACTGGTGGTGTCTTCAAAACACATCTTTGCTCCCAAAAAAAGTGAGTGGGCTTCAAATATTTATTAGTCAGACTACTCCAGCTTAAGCAGCTACACAATGCCTGTATTCTTCCAGATCTGCACAACAAAAAATGATAAAAAGAGAGTTAGTAGCAACTGTGAGGGCTCCATAGTGTGAGACCATCAAAAATCAATAAAAACCCTAGATGCCAAATAACAATACTGCATGCAAAATATGGAAATAATGAAATTAAAACAATAGTAGAAGATTTACCTTGTGAACTTACCATTTTTTGATCTATCATTGTTGTTGTTGCAGGAAAATGGTGTGCAGATGCCCTAGCGACACTCGAGGGTTAGTAGGGATAAAAAACTCTGGTTTGAAATACTTGTTGGGTGCTCGAAGATAGAAAAAAATACCTATGGGCACTCAGGTATGGTGGAAAGCACCCAATGATGCTCAAGAATGGCAGGCAGGTGTTCGATAGTAGCAGATGGGTGCTTGAGAGTAGTAGAGGGGCATTCAGGGGTTGAGGCAAGGTCTATAAAAGTATATCTTATTTAAGCAAGGGCTACAACAACATAGGCGATGATGGATGCAAGGGTGAGGGCAACGATGGATGAAAGGAATTCAAGAACTTTTGAAAGCTCAGGTCATGAATTGCTTAGGGAATTTAGGACTTCATGAACTTAGGGGTTGAATCATCAATGAATCCTATTTATAATCTCTCCTAGGGCACCTTAGGGTTTCCACAACACAACTTATGTGGTCAAAATTAAAAAATGTGATTGAGGGTGGAGATTAATTCTGGGTAGGTGGCATGGATTAAGGTGGATGAATGGCTAGGATTAGACCAAGATGGATGGTTGGGATTAATTCACACATATGTATACACATTTATTAAATATATATAAAAATATAATATAAAATATTAATATTTAAATATATATTAAACAAATATATATAAATATATGTAAATAATGGGTGAAAAGAAAACCTGGATGGACTACAAGTGGCTAGATTTTGGTGTCTACAACTTTCCAAAATCACACTTTTTAAGATTCAATTTTAAATATTCCCTTGTTGACACTTAAAAAACTGATTTTAAATTCTGAATATGCTCTTCCCATGTTGAATTGAAAGCTAATATATCATCAAGAAATACAATGACATACCTATCTAGGAAAGGTCTCAAAATGCCATTCATCAACCTCATGAAGGTAGCTGGGGTATTTGTTAATCCAAATGGTATCACCAACCATAGACCCTGCTTGGTATTGAATGAAGTCTTCCAAATATCCTCTGTCTTCAGTCAGATTTGATGATAACCTAATTTTAGATCCAACTTAGAAAAATAATTTGCATGCTTTAGTTGGTCCAGTAGATCATCAATTTGTGGCAGTGGATACCAATTCTTAATAGTTATCTTATTGAGTGCCCTATAATCTATGCACATCCTCCATGTTCCATCCTTCTTGGGGACTAAAAAAACTGGGGACCTAGCTTGGGAAGCACTAGGATGAATTAGACCCTTATCTAAAAACTCTTGAACTTGTTTCTTCACCTCATTTGATATAATTATAGATTACCTATACAACCCAATATTAGACAGAGGTGAATCAAGTAAGAGCTAAATTTCATGCTCCACTTCTATCTTTGGTGGTAAGCCTTTTGGTTCTTCCATCAGTCGACTAATCCCTCTAATTCCTTCTTTTGTTGGGGAGTACATTTGGTTGCTTCCACATTCTTACCAAACTACATGTTACTATATGTTCCCCTTATCATCAATAGCATGAATCTCTTGCTTACATTCACCAAATGCTTGGCCTATTGTGCTATCACAAGTTGGAATTTATTTTCCAACCTAATGGGATTAATAACATATGTGATTCCATATTTATTCAACTCCCAAACATTGCACCTTCGCTTAAACAAAGCATCTCTTTCCCATAAATATGGGCTACCAAAAATTACTTGCAAATATCAAGAGGTAGTACATCACAAGTAATTGCATCATGGAATTTATTTTTAATAGAAAACTACAAAGTACATTGCTTTGTTACCTGTAGCTCCATGTCCTTATGCACCCATTCCAATGGGTACGAGTCACTCCTTCCAATGCTATTGCCAAAAGTATTTTTAATGATTCAATTCATCGAAGAGAATACATAGAGGTGGGTAGAGGAACAACAATCGCAAGACAAAACATAATTAATAGTCACCCAAACATATGATGTTGTAGATATAATTGTTAGAGAACGCATCAAGATGATTGTGTAACTGAAGAGAGGGAAGTTGGTTGTAGAAATTATAGGAAAGGACTACATTGTCAAGATACATAAGTACAACATATTTGAAGTCTCAAAGATAGATGTACTTCAAGCCATATGCACTGAAGCAGACACTATTATGTAAAGTAGTCAATTAGATGTAAATCTTGCAGTAGCAAAAATAAAGATAAAAAGTCTAGAGCAGAGGATGCGTAAGGAAAAGACAGAGGGATAGTCTAAGGAATGAGATTCAAGAGCTCAAGAAAATTATAGATAAATCTTCCATGGAGCAATAGCTATAGTAAAAGGGTACAAAAATATAGAATTTGAAGGGACAATTACAACGAGAATGTAGTAAAGTGCATACACAAGTATGAGAATTGAAAGAAGCCAAAACTAAGCTCCAAAGCCAAGAAGAGATCATAGCAGTAGTACAAGATAAATTGGAGAAAGAAAAAGGTAAATATAAGGGCTCGATGATCTCCAGAGAAATGCTAAAATAATTTGTGAGTCAATATTGGGTGAAAATTAAATTTGTGGCTATAAATGCATTTCCTCTTAGAACAACTAGCATGAAGAAAATAATCCAGGATGCTAAAGAAAAAATCACTAGATCCAAGGAGGAATTATTGAATAAAATACAATAGGCAAAGTTGCTCAACAGATGCTCAGGATCAAAGAAGAATTTTCCCAATTGCTCAAATACTCACAAAGGTATCTAGGGATATCAAAGTCTCATGTTGGCTTGTTGATTGAAGGAAGTTAGCTAACCGTAGGAGGAGAAATGATTAATGTTCTAAAATAAAGTAATAATAGGGTGAAGCTGATGGTCCAAGACCTATAGGAGCTTGACTTCTAGATATTTTGAGATGAAAAAGGGTATTTTTACATCCAAGAACACCTAAGTCAACTTTTAGACAAGCAAATGACTGATAAAAGTGAAGTTGATGCATTATCGAATCATTTAATGATAGATCAGGTCATTATATTCTTTGATAAGTTCACCACGTTGTTGAATAATATTATAGAAATAACACAAAGCTACAAGAACCCTTCCTATGAGTGTTACTATCAGATGTAGAGGATCCTCTAGCAATTTAGAGCAATATATATTCCCTATCAAAGAACATGGGATAAAATATGTAGATTATTTTAGTTGTTAGGAGAATATTTAGCAGCTAAGGTAGCTAGGAAACAAGAAGAAAACTCAAAAATAGACAGTGCCTGAAGTGGCCCTTGTAGACAACAATTTTGAATTTATTTTTTTTGTTTCAATTTTTGACTCCATAGCCCGATGGATAAGGCTAGATAGGTTTGTTGCTTTTGAAAGCAGAAAAATCCATGCGAGGCCTCAATTATGTAGGTTAAATTTTCACCCACATTCATATCATTATAAGGAAATGAATTTTATCTATACAAAACACTACATTTTACAATAAAAGGTTGTCAGACAATTTAAAACTAAGTCTGGGTCGAAGAATACAAGAAAATTTGTAAAGTGTAAAAACATTGTCGAACATTTTAAATGTTGATGTCAGCATGTGTTGAAAAAATATCTGATATCTAAAAGCCAAACATTCAATAGATCTAAGCCATAATTTTGACCAAATAAAGATGATCAAACTGATTGGAATGCTAATGTCAATAGATGGAAAATTTAAATCTGGTGTTTGGTATACAACAACCTGAGTAGATTCAAATACTTATGTCAACAAGAGAGCAAAGTATTTGGTTTCATATAAAATACACCTGGTCCCTTGGAGCAGGAAATCAACTAAGTATAAAGATTCAAAATTTGACACAAGATTGAACCTGGAAAAAAATGCGGGAAAACGAGCTCTGGCGATTTTCTCCTTTGAACCAGAGTTTCTGCATCCTCGATTTTTCTCTGGTTTTTGCGGTCTTGCTGAAGTGCATTTAGGTTATGGGGGATATGAAGATCCGTTCGGTGCCCCTGGAGGGTCCAATGGGGACTTCTCCGGCTCCCCGATTCAGGAAACACCAGCTCTTACGCTGATCTTTTTAAAGGCGACTCTTCCCCGAAGACTACTGAAGCGCAAAATATGGCATACAAGAAGATCTTCACGGCTGTTGGGAATCGGCCGTCAGCTCATCGGGTGAATGGTTGTCTGTCGCAGGCCGATTCTAGGCCAAAAATCGTCATTGAACCCAACATGGTTGAAGAATCAGTTCTCTACAGAGCGAACCATGACCTAATCTGCAAGTTCATGGGCATTCGCCCCTCTATGAACTTCCTGCATTCATGGATCCGTCAAAACTGGGAACCCCACGGTGAGTACTCATTGTGGTTTATTAGTAATGGTTATTTTATTGTCAGCTTCTCGGCTCTAGCCGACAGAAATAAGGCTTTTGAGTCAGAAAAGAAGAACCATGGCCCGACAGGCCTTTTTGTTCAACCATGGTGGGTGGGCTTCGACCCTCGTGTTGAACCCACTGCTATACCAGTGTGGATTAGATTATACGCCCTTCCTATGGAGTTCTGGGGGGAGCAGGTATTGGCCATGATTGGCAATACGATTGGTAGACATATTGGTGTTGCCAGAGACACTATTGAAGGGAGCATGGCAGTTTACGCGTGAATCTGTGTTGAGATGGATCTCAGCCAGCCTCTTCCGACTGAGTTGGATATTGAACTGGTAGGGCATACCTGGATCCAGCAGCTTGACTACGAAGCCCTACCCTTCAGATGTCGGGTTTGCCATAAGCATGGGCATCTAGCCCATTTTTGTCCTATTCATACGAATGCCAAGATGGAGGCCCCTTCAGATTTGCCACATCTGCCTAAGGAGGATAAGGTTGCTCCTAATACAGATCCTAATAGCTCTGGTCAGTGCCAGAACGCTCCGAGAGAGGGTTTTGAACAACCCAGAAGAAGAAGACGGACTAAGAAAAAGGAGGGAAAGGAGCAATCTAATCTCGTGCCTCGCCAATAGGTATGAGATTTTTAAATCTTTGGTTGATGAAGAGGATCACTCTATGGAGGGCTTGGAGGGTTTCAAAGAAACTTCAAATATTCCTGGGCAGCCCCCCTCTCACCTTCTCCTGTCATACAACAAATAGTTGATCCCTGTGAAGTATCACAACCAGTGTCTTCTGGTGCCTTAGTAGTCCATAATCCTGAGCAGTCAGTATCTCAAGATGTCCACATGGGGACAACAGAGAAGAGCAGAGAAAGGCCATCTTTGGGGATAACCCAGCTGGAAAAAAGACCAAAAAATAGCAATTCTCAGGGAGCAGGTCGGAGATCTAATAAGGAGCTGCTAGCAGCCCAAGGAGACAAATTGATCATGGGAGGATCAATGAGGACAATTGATTCTTATTGCTCTTAGGGTAACCCATGATTATACAATCTTGGAATGTGAGGGGTTTAAACAGCAGAACCCATCAATCTGCTGTTCAAAGGTTATTAGAAAATAGCAATACTGATTTCTTGCTTTTACAGGAGACTAAGATGTCTTTGGATCTTATGTCTAAAACAGTCAATAGAATCTGGAAGGGCACTGGTCACATGGATGTGGCTGCCCAAGGTGCCTCAGGGGGGATTGTTACTCTGTGGAACTCTCAGGAATGGTCTGCAATAGATCACCTTGCCTGGAGGGGTGTTCTCACTTCTCTCTTTCGGAATAATGTCTCGACGGAAGTCGTTTTAATTACTAACTTTTATGGATCTCAAACCCTGGAGGGTCAGAGGCAGCAGTGGAAGGCTGTGCATGACATGAGAGTGTCTAGGGAAGGTCTAGACTGGATTGTAGCAGGGGACTTTAATGCTAAATTATCTTCTAGAGAACAGGAAGGGGGAACACCCTTTTTGGATCCAGGGGACCGATTCATGATCGCTCAAGTCCAGGCTTTACACCTAGTGGACATCAAATGTCCAGGCAATAACTTCACTTGGACTAACAAAAGGAGGGAGCCACATAGTAGGAAGGTGAAACTAGATCGCTTTCTGCTCTCAGAAGAGACGTTTGTAAAATGGAACATTAATTTTTAGATTTTAGCAGGCCCTGTTTCTGATCACTGCCCTATTCTGTTAGAAGGTGGGGCTGGGAGGAGACATCATCACAAACCTTTCAGATTTGAGAATTTTTGGCTACAGAAAGAAGAACTTCGGGAGAAAATCCCACAATGGTGGAAAGAAGGCCGTCCAGCTTATGGAAGAGCAATGTTCAGAATTCACAAACAACTTCAATATGTCAAAACTCAGTTGAAATATTGGAGGCGCTCTAATAAATCTGACTTCCAAGCCCAAAGAGCTCCGTTGGTGGCCCACTGGGATGAGGTACAAAAATAGTTTAGAGAAGGAGTTATTACAGATCAGCTCAAGGTTGAGGATGATGCCTTGCGTAGAGCGGTGGAGGACATTGACAACCAGGAGGAGACTTATTGGAGGCAGAGAGCAAGAACTACCTGGTTAGTGGAAGGGGACCGAAATACAAAATTCTTTCATCGGACTGCTTGTGCCCGAAGACAGATGAACAAGATGGAGGTCCTTCATGATGAGAATGGTCATTCCTTTGACACTCTTCCTGAGATACACTCCCATGCTATGGATTATTTCTCAAAGCTTTTTAAGGAGAGTCCGGTTCAAGATGCTTCGGCCCAAAATGAAGTTCTTTCTGTCATTCCTGCTCTCATTTTTGAGGATGAAAACCAGGCCCTCCTCAAACCCATTGATAGAGATGAACTGACAGCTGTGGTATTTGGAATGAGTACTGGTAAAACTCCGAGTCCCGACGGTTTCCCCATTGAGTTTTTCCGTGCCTTCCGGGATTGCTTAGAGGAAGATGTTAGAGCCGTGGTTGAAGAATCCGAGAGAAAACAAGAGAATGCTTAAAGCTCTAAACCACACTTTCATTACCTTGATTCCAAAAGGGGAGGAGGGGAGCCAGATTTCATATTATAGGCCTATTGCCTTATGTAATGTGCTGTATAAAATAATCACCAAGGTAATGGCTGAGCGGCTAAAACCCCTTCTTCACAACATTATCTCCTCTGAGCAAGGGGGTTTTGTTGAGGGTCGGTAGATTCTGGATGGGGTGGTTCTGGCTCAAGAAGCTATTCATTCAATGCAAACTTCTGGGAATAAAGGGATGTTCATTAAACTGGACATGTCCAAGGCTTATGACAGGGTTGAATGGAGTTTTCTGGCCAAAATGATGGCTGCCTTTGGCTTCTCTCAGGACTGGATTGAGTGGGTCATGAGCTGTGTCTCTTCCCCGACCTACTCTTTTCTTATCAAGGGCCTTCCTTCGTAGCCTTTTGGAGCCTCTCGGGGTCTCCGCCAGGGGGATCCTTGCTCTCCTTATCTATTTCTGATTATGGCTGAAGGTCTTGGCAGACTTTTCTTGAGGAGAAGACAGCAAGGCAGGTTATTGGGTGTTAGGGTGGGGGACGAAGTTCTATCGCACCTGCAGTTTGTGGATGACACTGGTCTGATGGGAGTTGCCAGCCTCAGGGAAGCAAGATCGATTAGGGATACTCTTAATGTTTATCTCAGGGCCACTCAACAGGTCATTAATGACAAGAAATCCAAGGTGGTCTTTTTCAATCTGGAGCACAGGCTTCAGAACAAAATTTTAGAAATTCTGGGATTTACTAGGACTGCTCTTCCTGTGGTTTACTTGGGGATTCCCTTGCACTTCAAAAAGCTAAAACTTGACACTTGGAGGCACTTGCTTGAGGGCATCCAGGAAATAATTAATCACTGGTCTCACAGGTGGTTAAGCTATGGTGGCAGAGTAACTTTCTTACAGTCAGTCATTCAAGCCATGCCTATCTACAAATTCTCTATCTTGGCTGCCCCGCTTACAATATGGAAAGAATTGGATAGGATGGCTAGAAAGTTTTTGTGGGAAGGACCAAAGGGAGAGAGAAAGTGGGCCTTAGTGAGCTGGGATAAAGTTACCCAGCCCAAGGTAAAAGGTGGGCTGGGACTGAGAGGATCCAGGTTAAATAATAAAGCCTTGGCTGGAAAGTTGTACTGGAGGTGGATCTCCCAGCCTACTTCCTTATTCAGTAGAATTCTTACTAGCAAGTACTTGGGTCATGTCAATCCCAGTGAGGTGGGCCGCTTCTCTTTGGAGGGTGTTGGTTCCTTAGTTTGGCAGGCCCTCAAGCTTGGATCGCAGGTTATTAAAGACCAGCTATTTTGGAAAGTGGGGAGGGGGGATAAGGCCCGTTTCTGGTCCGATTCCTGGGATCAGTTTCCTCCCATCATGGCTGAATTCCCAGAGTTACTCCCAATCAAAGCTGCCATAGAATCCAAGGGTTGGGTCCAAATTGAGAGTTATTTCAATACTACTCAGCTGGGGGGGTATAAGTTTAAGAAGTTTAAGAAGTTGGAGGAGTGGCCAATTTCAATCCCTCCGGAGCTAGCACCCATCTTGTCCAGAATCTTGAAGGAAATATTTCTCACTGGGAGGGACGAGGAGGATGAATTAGCTTGGGGCTTTGGGAGCCTTGGCGTTTACACTATTAAAGACGGATATGATAACATCCTCCCTGAGCCTCCCCCCCGCTTTCTCGGCTTGAGGATCGGAGACAGATTTGGCAATCCAAGGGCTGGCCGAAAGTGAACTTTTTTGCTTGGCAGGTTATGCACAATGGAATTCTCACTTTCGACAACCTCAAGTGCAGAGGTATCATCGGTCCTTCTCAGTGTGTTCTATGCCATAAGAACGAGGAAACAGCTGATCATATGATGTTTGAATGCCCCTTCACGCGCCAGATTTGGAAGCGCTGGTTCTCTCACTTTAAAATCCAGCTTAATGGTGATTTGAATCGGATTAACATCCTGGAAAGATGGAAGAGGGGCAGATTTAAAGCTAAAGCTCTTCGTATCGGTTGGGAGCTCGGCTTAAATTTCATTTGGTGGCAAGTGTGGTTGGAGAGAAATGCAAGAATATTTCGAGAAACGTTTTCCACACTTGATGGTGTTTGGCAGGTCATCTGGAGCAAAGTCTCTGAAATAGTTGTCGTCCATGCAAATGAGGATTCTCAAGTTGATTCGGAGCCAATGGACGAGGGAGTGGAAAAGCAAGAGGAACAGGTTCGAGCCAACTGGATACCTCCTCCCGACGGTTGGATCAAAATCAATACTGACGGAGCTGCTAAGGGCAATCCGGGTAATGCTGGCATTGGTGTGGTCTGCCGGAATCACGAGGGCACCGTGCTCTACTGGGAGCTATAGGGTTTGGGCCGAGCCACAAATAACGAAGCTGAAGCCATTGCTATCAGAGCAGCTTCTATTTGGGCAGTTAATCAGGGCCATAGGAGGGTAATTCTAGAATCTGACTCTCAAATATTGGTTGGAGCTCTTGATTGCATGAGGAACTTTGCTTTAAAAGCATGGAGGTTGAGGATTTTGGTCTCTCAAATCAAGGAACTATGGAGAGAACTAGATGACGTGATTCCTATTTATGCGAGTAGAAATCTAAATAAAGCGGCCGATTTCCTTGCGAAGATGGGTGCTGAGAAAGAGGTAGGGGTGCAACTGCACAGTGACATGCCTTTGGAGGATGAAGTGATTCGGTAGGGCCTGGAACGATCCTTATGATAATGCACATAGAAAATGCTAAGGGTGGTTTTTGTCGCGATATCGCGACCTGTTGCGCCGTCGCGGCCTTTGGTGGCAAGCTGTCGCGATATCGCGACATGTTTTGCTGTCGCGGCCGTTGGAGAGAAGCTGTAGCGATTTCGTGGCCTGTAGCACCGTCGCTGCCTTTGGCGAGAAGTTGTAGCGATTTCATGACCTGTTGCACTGTCGTGGCCTTTGGAGGGAGACTGTCGCGATTTCGTGACCTGTTGCACCGTCGGGGCCTGTGGCTGGAAGCTGTAGCGATTTCGTGACGCTTTTGGAAAATTGGAGCTAAGGGGAAAAATCGTCGCGATTTCGTGACCCTTTTGGAGTATAGGCGACAAGGGGAAAATCCGTCGTGATATCGCGACATTTTTGCTGAATGGTTGCTCAAGGGAAAAATCGTCGCGATTTCGCGACAGTTTTGGAGAGCTGGTACCAAGGGGAATAACTGTCGCGATATCGCGACACTTTTGAAGGTTGTCCGCCTTGGAGAAAAACTGTCGCGATATCGCGACACTTTTGTTGAAAGGGCGCCCAGGAGAAAAATCGTCGCGATATCGCGACATTTTTGGCGAGCTGGCACCAAGGGGAAAAACCGTCGCGATATCGCGACACTTCTGAAGGTTGGGCGCCGAGGTGAAAAACCGTCGCGATTTCGTGACACTTTTGCTGATTCGACGCTAAGGGGAAAAATCGTCGCGATATCGCGGCATTTTTGGCATGCTGGCACCAAGGGGAAAAACCGTCGCGATATCGCGACACTTTTGCAGGTTGGGCGCCACGGTGATAACTCGTCGCGATATCGCGACAATTTTGAAGGTTGGGAGCCAAGGGGAAAACTCGTAGCGATTTTGCGTCAGTTTTGGGGAATTGGTGCTATGGGGAAAAATTGTCATGATTTCGTGACACCTTTAATGAAGGGGCGCCATGGGGAGAACCCATCGCGATTTCGTGACACTTCTACAGTTTGGGCGCCAAAGGGAAAACTCGTCGTGATTTTGTGACACTTCTGGAGAATTGGCGCCATGGCGAAAACTCGTCGTGATTTCGTGACTCTTTTGCAGCACTGGTGTCAAGGGGAGAACTCGTCGCGATTTCGTGACACTTCTGGTGATCAGGCGCCTTTTGGAAATCTCGTCACGATTTCGTGACACTTTTGGTGATTGGGCGCCTTAAGGTTGTGTCGTCGCGATTTCGCGATGTTTGTGGTGGTTTGCTGCCTCGGGGCTTGGCTGTCGTGATTTCGTGACATGTCGCGTTTTCGCGGCTCGTTTCTCTGGCGCGGCCTCGGTTGGGTTTCTGTCGCGATATCACGACTTGTCGCGTTTTCGCGCCTTGTTGTTTTCTTGCTTCTTGCTCTTGGCTGGGATGTGTTTTCTCCCTCTTGTAATTGTTCTCAGTTTTAATACAAGTTTTTTCAATTTTTTCAAAAAAAAAATTGACACAATAGTGGCCTATTGGGTACATTGATTCTCAGTGCCAAATATTTTTGAATGCATACATCAGCAGGTGTGTTACAAAACCTGATACAATAGTAGGATTAAAGTAAAATTGGCTGAGTTAGAGATTGAATATGATGTTTGACAAAACACTTCATCAAGCTTAGAGATCAAAGATTTGTCAGATAATATTGAGTGTTGATGTCAGCAAGGGATGCTAAAATTTCTAGCAAAAATGAATTAAGATCCTAACACCTAACAAAATAAATGAAAAAATGTTGAAGAGGACATCAAGTGAAATCATGCACCAAACTACCAAGATGTTTTTCCAACAAGTGAATTTGCTATCAAAGAACCCCAACAAACTCAAAAGTTTCTCTGATAGACACTTGTGTTGTTATATCTAGAAAGATAGTGATGCAGCTAAAAGCACAACGAACATCTCAAAAAATCCTGTGCACCAGATGATGACACGACAACCACCACTTCCTTAGATCAAGAAAAAATGAGCCACCTTAGCACCATGATGCCAAATCAGTTGCAACAAAATGAGCTAGAGGTATGAGCACATGTACTACAATAGCCTGTCAAAGTTGTAATCCACTCTCTGAACTATAATGATAAAAAACCAATTGTAATTGTAAATCTATATATACCAGAATGTAAGCCATTATGATGGTTGGATCTTTGGTGTTTACAATTGGCATAATTATTTTGATTGAGGACTATACATCTTTTGAATGAATATTGGATTATTATTTGGACTTTTATTCATCTATGTGTGTTGAACATACATGTATGCTTTAATGAGTGCTAATGATTTTCTGTTAAAGCTAGGAATGGATAATTTTGTTACATTTATTTTGTATTCTAGATTTTTCCCTAGATTTATTATTATAGTTTTGGAATTATTTAGCAAATTCTCATAGTTCTTCATATTAAATGTTATAATAGCATTATGGAAGCAAAGTGTTATGTTATATGGTTTAATCTAAGCTTGAATTGCAAGACTCTTTGTAGTATATCTCTTGATGTCATTTCCATACCACTTTTAGCTCATATTTATAACCCTTTGTATTTTTTACTCTAGTCTACAACCCCCCCATTTAGTTAGATTAGATAGGCATGAGAACCAACCTTCTCTGAAAGTTGAATTAAAAACTCTAGTTTTTGAGCCATCCAATCTCTTGGTCGAGGTCTTGGGAGCGCATTTCACTCATTCACTTACCTAGGTAGATTTTAAAACCATGATCTCCTACCATCAATGTATTATATACTTGTAAAAAAATATTATTTCCATTTGTATCTTTCTTCATGATCCTTGTATATAATATTTGAAACCCTATCACCATATTTTTATTGAAGTAATCTCATCCATGGTTTCAAATTGGATCTAGATTGAGCGGTTTTTTACCACACTAAGTATCCATCCAAATAGAAAATTTTCTCCAGTTCCCACTATCCAACTTAGATATTTAATCACTATATAAATTGATTTTTTAAAACCATTCCATAGTGTAGAACCATTTGGTAATGGAAATGCAGTAAATATTAAGCCTAGGTCATTGGGATCAACATAAAATAATTCTTGCCCATTGTCTTTGACTCTCTTTGTACAATATCCAAATTACTTTTCTGCTAAGAGCTAAGCTTGCATTCGTAAGAAGTCTTAAACCAAGACCTACCCTAGTTTATCATCACATACCTTGCTCCATTTAATTGAAGAAAAATTCTTTTTATCATGTAATCCTGACCACAAAAATGATCTTATAATATAGATTAAAGTGTTTTCTATTGAATTTGTCATAGTATACAAGGACATATAATATGTTAGAATGGCCTATAAGACTGATTTAATTAATTGCACTCTTCTTGCTAATGATAACCATCTACATTTAAAAAAAATTATAACCATCTACCTTTCCATACTAATAGTTTATTCTAAAATTTATTTATAACTTGATTCCATAATTCTATCCTCTTTCTCCCCTCAAAATGGATGTCCCTATATTGGTTGTTGGCAAAATTGCCTTCTCCATTTGAAGTAATCTACATATCCCTACTTTGATTCTATTTGGGGTATTTAGGAAGTAAATTTTGGATTTTATCCTATTAATTTTTTACCTAATGCTATTTCATACTCATTTAATAAGTTATTCAAAGCACTGGCCTCATTTATCCTTGCCCTCCCAAAAAGGTTGTATCATCTACAAATTGTTTATGGTTGATGTTTTCAATGTTATTACTAGCCTTAAATCTACTTATAAGTCTATATTTGTAATTCTTCTTTAATTTCTTACCCAAAACCTCTACCATAATAATGAATAGATACGGTGATAGAGGATCTCCTTGTTTAAGACCTCTCTTAGCTTTAAATGACTTTGTTACTAACCCATTGACCAACACTAAATATGAACCTATAGAGACACAAGCTATAATCCATCTAATCTATTTCCTCCCAAATTCAAACTTTTCTAATACTGCAAAAAGAAAATCCCATTTAACCCTATCATAGGATTTACTCATATCAAGTTTTAAGATCATTGCTCTCTTTTTTGTTGAAGTTTTTGAGTGCATAACTTCATGAGCTACTATTATATAGTCCAAAATCTATCTTCCTTTCACAAATTCCCCTTGCTCTTTTGAAATATATATTTTTCTAATAGTGGTCTTAATAGATTCACCATCACTTTGGAGATATTATTATATGCGATATTACATAGGTTTATGGGTCTAAATGAAACAAATAATTGTGAATCCTTCTTTTTTTGGAAGGTAAAATATGTTGCATTTGTTTTATAAGGTATGTATTGTTTTACCCTAGATTTTTCCACTACCACCAATAAAGAATCCTTCACTATATCCCATTTATGTTGATATAATATTGTAGAGATCCGATCTAGACATCAAGATTTGTCCTTATCAAAAGAGAAAAGATCTAAATAAACTTCTTCTAGAGTAATAGGCTCCATCAGTTTCCTGTTTTCTTCATATGTTATAACTAAAGGTACTTCTTATAGAAGAATATCATTAAGAACTTCAAACTCCTTTGATCCTAGAATATTGGTAAAAAAACCTTGCCTGGTCTTCAATCCAAACCCCTTCTACTGGTTTAATTCTACTAATTATGGATGTCGATATCTATACTATTACCATTTTATGAAAAAACTTTGTATTTTTATCTCCTTTTAACTAAATTTGTCTTGATTTTAATCTTCAAAATTTCTCTTCCTTACTCAAAATATTATGATATTCATTTGGATTATAATGATCAACTTTTTGGAATTTAGCTTTCAGTTCTTCTTTCTTCTCAAAAATATTTCCAAAAGTATTCTTGCTCCATTATCTTAATCTAGATGTCATTGATTTAATTTGTTTTGGAAGTGTGTACATCCCATTTTTTCCTAAAGAATTCCATGTTTGTGGTGTCATATCAACAAATTGAGGATAGTCTTTCCATATCTGCTCGTATCTAAAATATGATATTTTTTATTCACTTACCACCATTTTAACTCTTATTGATCAGTGATATGAATCAAATTCTTGTCAAGATATTAATTTTAGGACAAGTCTCTTCATCTAGCCAATGACCTGAGAGTATGCATCTATCCATTTTTTTTGCTATTAGGTATGGGCCTATCTTGTTTTTGGTCCATGTATAGTTTTCTTCTTCAAACTGAACCTCCCAAAGATTGTTGTTTTGAATAAAAGGTAAGAAATCTCTCATACTTTGGGTTAACTTCCTAATTCCTCTATTTTTTCATCTAGTTTGGTTATGCTATTAAAATCTACTATGATCATGAATCAAGTTTCTTGGTATTTACTTCTCATAAAGGCTTCAATCTCACTTCATACTTCAAATTTGGTTAACTGAATTGTAGGTCAATAGCCATCAATAAGGATGAAATGAATATCTGAAAAGTAGCATGTGATTAAAGAGGTTATCCAATACTAGTTTTATGAATAGTTACACAGGAGGTTCTACTAGAATTCCAACATGTAATAATTCCCTTTGTCACTCATTTAGAATCCAAAGCTTCCATTCACATCTTTTCCATACTACATTCATAGTTTTGGAAAATTTTCCTTTATCATTTTAATTTTATGGATACAAAGAATATCATGCCTATTACTTAAATAGAGGTCCCTAATACATCTTTGCTTTGAGCGGGAATTAGCACCCCTTATATTCCATGATATGGTAATCATGTCTCATTAGGGGCTATTGGCCCTACCTACAAACTACCAATATTATTTTGTTGTTTGGTAAATAGGAGTTCAACCAACTTAGTTTGTGTTCCTTTCTCTATGTTTGCTCTTGCTTCCTTGGATCTTGCTTGATAATTTAAGGGTTTTTATCTTTTTGCCTTACCTGTATCAAGAGTAGGTCTTATTATTCTATTCCTCAATATTCTTTCACAATTTTTTCCATTATATTTATCCTCTCGTGGCTCTACTATGGAAGATTTTGACTTCTACTCATTTTATGGTATTTCCTAATTACTGGTAGAGGTATTAACATATAACACTGCATTTTCTCTTCCAATTTTCTTCTCTTGAATGGTCCATGGTACTATAAGAGAGTTCAAAATATGATGAGATAATTCCTTAGGTTCCTTGAGAATGTTTATCCTTAAATCAATATTATACTAAATAGATGGTTCCTTTTTAATATTATGAACCTATTGTAATGTGTCCTCTAAAATCTCATCTACTTTTTCTTCATAAGCTAAAGCCTCAAAAGAATTTATATTTATTCCAATATCCTTCCTTATTGGTTTCCACTATTTATTTGCTTTCACCTATCTAAACCTATTTTTTGGAAGTTGAAAACCATCCTCATCCATGCTTTTCTAATGGGCTTTACCTTACCCTTTGCGTTTATCTTATGTATTATTTTATGCTTTTCTATTATATATTTCATTATTATTGTTTTTCAATAAGAAAACCCAAGGTAGTTTTAAAACTTTTAAAACTTCTAGCCTTGCATGCACAGAGATAGAAATATTTTTGGATTACCAATGTGCATGTTTTAAGTCTTGATTTATTTGCCTTCCATTCTTGCAAATATGGAAGGAGTTAAGACTTCCATTCGACTAGCCCCTTATTTATTTTTGGTTTTGCCTCATGAGTGTATAGGACATTATAGTATATATGAGTCACTATAATGATGTGTCACTCATTTGTCTTAACTAATTTTGATAACTCTACTTTGCATTTAATGCCACATCATGGCATGATTTAGTGCAAATTTTACGAATGATTTCCTATCGCAACTAACTTAGTTTTTAATAAATTAATTTTGATATGACCATGCATCTAATTTGCATATCCTAGAATTTTATATGTTGGCTTGGTGTTTTTATTTTGATTTGACTAAATTTTCAAGTTATTTTATGGTGTCGTATGCTCTAAATAGTTTGTATTTGTTATATTCACTAAAATGGAAAAGAGTTAGACCGTCATCAACACACCCATTATTAGTGACACGAATATAATAGATTTGGAGGAATATGTAAAGGATTTATTTGATATTTATTAAAAGTGTAAAGAATATTATTTGAAATAGAAGTAGCCACAAGGTTGATTCTAAGTACTTTGAGGCCATGGAGATGAAGAACACAAGCTTATACTGAGAGGGGGGGTGAACAGTATAAGACCAATTTTTACTTTTTATTCCAATTCAATATTATGTTGTGTAAAGATAGCAGTATCAATAGCATTAATAAAAGCAATGCATAGAAATCATACACAATAGATACACCATAATTTACGTGGTTCGCCCAATGTGGGCTACTCCATGGAGAAATATTTTACTAAAAATTTCTCAATCAATCTCTTTGGGAATCACTCCCAATTACAATTTTTATGGATCTCTGTCCAAAGGAGATGTTGATATCCTAATCTCAAGTTCATGGATATCTTATATAGGAGAACTCTTTCCCATTCTGCTTTGGATATGTGATCTTATAGAAGACTCTGTATCTCTACTGCACTGACTGGTGGACCTCTCTCCACTTGAATACTCCTCACTCAGATCTGTCTTCAACTGTGTTGTTTCTGGATCTCAATCCATTGAGACTCTGTCCTCTATACTCTATCACCTCCAAAGCTCTGTCAATAGGCTCACTAAGAACCTTCTAAATAGGCTCACATAGAACCTACTTAACAATATCACACAAAACTTATCAAATCTGCTCAAGCAAGCTCACCAAGAACTTTCCCAAATATGAATAACAAGCTCACACAGAACTTGTCCAAAATCGAATAAAAAACTCACACAAAACCTGTCCAATGCTGAATAAAAAGCTCACACAGAACCTGTCCAATGTTAAATAACAAGCTCACACATAACTTGTCCAAATATGCTCTAGAAAACTCACCAAGAACTTGCCCAAATTTGCTCTAGCAAGCTCACCAAGAACTTGCCCAAAACTATCCATAAATCTGTCCCAAAACTATCCTTAAATTTGTCCCAAAATTGTCCTAAAATATGTCCCAAAGCCCTTATCAAAGGCTCAATCAATCATGCTCAAGTAGTACTCAAAATGAACTCAACAATGAATGACAATCTTAACTCAAATTAACTTCATAGAAACATAAAGAGAATTGTTAGAGACTCAATATGTTATAATCTCACTCTCAACCCAAATTAATCTCAACTCAAGTCATAGAAGCATAAAGATAATTTTTAGAGACTCAATATGTTCTAAACTCACTCTCAACCCAAATCAATCTCAACTCAATTCAAATCAACTCATAGAAGCATAAAGATAATTTTTAGAGACTCAATATGTTCTAATATCACTCTCAACTCAAATCAACCTCAACTCAATTTAAATCAACTCATAGAAGCATAAAGAGAATTGTTAGAGACTCAATATGTTATAATCTCACTCTCAACTCAAATAAACCTCAACTCAATTCAAGTCAACCTCAACTCATCTCAAGTCTTATAGAACCATAAAGAGAATTGTTAGAGACTCAATATGTTCTAATCTTAATCTCAACTCAAGATAGAATGATGGAATATTTTGTTTCATAGAACTTGAACAATCACTTCGCACATCACTTGACTAAGGTCAATCAACTCAACTCAACCAATCATCACAAGGGACAACTCTTTCTCACACAACCCTAGTCCAAGTATGTATCAACCAACTCAAATATTTCCAACAATGCTCAACCACAAATCTCACATAACAATGATACTCATGTTATTTTATAACTCAAGTTCTTTTACAACCAATGGGCTTCAATCACTATGCTTATAACACAAGGTTTAAACACAACTCTCAATTCAGAAAACCTTGATGCATTCAATGAACCACTTTTGAAAAGGAAACCACAAACAATCCTTTTCCCTCCAATGATATTTCAGAAATCAACCACCATAAATAATCAATAGGAGAATGTGCCCATACCTTTTATGAAGATGAAAAATCTCTTTGTAAATCTGCCACAATCACAAAATTCTTTTTCCAATCTTCACAAGGGTTAGTAGATCACAAAATAATAAACATTACTCCACTTTTCAATAATCATCATCAAGGACTTTAATTGCACAACTTCCTTATCTCTCCTAAAACCACTTATACCATAAAATAAAATAAATCAAAACATTGCATAACCTTTTCACTCCCAAAACCACTTATACCATAAAATAAAATAAATCACAATATTGCATACCTTGTCACCTCATAAAAGAATTAATCCTCTTGAAAAAGAACAATGCAAACTTCACTTTTGGAACCCCTTTGTAAAATCAGAAATATATCTTTACAAACACCTTATTTCTCCTTCTAAATAAGTTAGTCAAATAGCCCTCAAAATAAGCTTTTCAACGATATATAATATGCCCCTTTCCAAAATAAATTTAAACCTTTATATATATATGCCACCCTCCATTAATTGCACATAGGTCGGCACTCCATTAATTTAAACTTAAACTTTAAAATTTAATATCTTCATCACCGGAGGTCCTTTTTCGATGAAACAAAATTCCACCTTGGATTTTAAGAAAATACCTTTCCACATAAGCCCACCATGGTTTTAAATAAAACCTTTTATTTTGCCTGCCTTGGTTTTCATAAAAACCCTATAAATAGCCATGCTTTCCAAAATATCATAAATGCTTATTTATGAAATATTTTGGCCACCAAAACCAAATGTGATCCATGTGACATCAATGAAAACATAAAATACCTCAAATTAACTCAAATTTCCAACATGAGAACATCATGTAGTCAAGGTTACCAAAGATAGGTGGTTGAACGAAGTTGTTAAAGTGTGCACATATCGTACGATAGATTATCCTAAGGATAGATTTGTACAAGAGAGAGAAGAGACTTAAATAACAAGTTGGTTACTTATTTTGATAGTGAAGCCTTATGTGCCATCTACAAATTTTATCCTAAGAACTCAATATAATTTTGAGATTTATTTTTGAGAACTCTATTATTTATTTTAAGCCACAAATTCTAATAAATAATTATAGGACCAATCCTCCATAGAATGCTTAGTGCTTTATCTTGAAAAAAAATATCCAAAATTTCGTCAAGATTTCTTATGTTAATGAATCAACTCGATATATTCTTATTTTCATGAAAAAGTATCCCAAAATTGTGGAAGCAAAGGAACAATGAAGAAGAATATGAATTGAAGTTTTTAGGTCCTTGCACAAGCTACACCTAAAAAGCTTAGATATCCTCTTCTTTGTAAATTTTCATATGTGAATTTTTTTTTTTGGATTTCTAACCAAAGGAATATTAAGGTCTTAAGCGACCCTACATTATTTGAAGAAAAATATCTAGAAGTAAGGAATTCTAATTACTCTAAATTCTTATATCCCAACTTGATAGGTTATCTACCATATTTTGATAAATTCCAAGCCAAATCATTTTTTCATAAAAAAATAGGTGAATAGAACTCTTATTCCATATTTAGAGCTTATTCATTGTCTTCTTGAGGTTCTCTCCCTAAAAAAAGTTACTCATAAAAATCCAAATATTAGAATTGTTGCTAACATCGTTTATTTTAAACTTTCGAATCTCTACAAGCCAAAGAGTTCCAAGCCAATGTTACCATTTTAGATCAAGAATAAGAGAATACAAATTCAACCAAGAATCAAATAATGTATTTATAAAATTTACCCCATTTATTGATGATACAATATGTCTTGGGTTAATTAAAAACTCTAATAATAACTTCCATTTTGCCAAAAACTTGGGCAAGGTTCACTTCCCTAACAATTTTATTACATCCTCGAACTTTAAATTTTAAAGTAAATTTTTTAACAACATTTTCCTTAATATTTAAATAATCTCAATTGATGAATTGCCCATACTTATAAACTCCTAAATATATAATTTTTAATCTTTCCCCTCCAATGTTATTTCATCTCCAAACATGATACCACTTACAAAGAGAAAAAGTAGATTTGTTCCCACAACCTTTCCAAAGAAAATCTATTTGAACTTTGTCAAATTTGGATGTTATACTTGTTGGTAATATGAAAAATAACATCATATATATGGATAAATTTAAATTGACATCAGTGTTCGAATTTTCCTAGGTTGTTGCATACTAGACGTCAAATTTAAATTGCCCATCTGTTGACATCAACATTCCAATCACTCTAGCTATCTTAGTCAAAATTATGGCCCAGGTCTATTGGATGTTTGGTTGTCAGATTTTGGATATTTTTGCAACACATGTTAACATCAGCATTTAAAATATCTGATAATATTTTTACACAAAAAATTTTCTTGTATTCTTCGACCCAACCTTTGTTCTAAACCGTCCAACAACCTTTTATAGCAAAATGCAGTGTTTTGTATAGACAAAATTCATATCCCTATGAGGAGATGGATGTGGGTGAAAATTTCACCTACAAGAGGCAGTTTAGCAAAAAATAACTATGGTGATTATTTCTAGGGGAGCTAAGGAGAAGCTAATTTAGGAGTTGAATAGCTCAGGAGAATACACAACAAGAAGTCGATATAATGTAAAGCACCAAAAAAATAGGAATATTGAAAGAATATGGAGAGATATTTGGGATAGCCCAAGCATTCCTAAATTTAAAATATTTGTTTGACTAGTAGGTCATAGCAAAAATTTATCTTAGGATAACTTTATGAAAAGTTGTTTTCATACCCACTCACAATGTGTTTTATGTAAAAAGGAGGAGAGTATAGACCATCTCTTGGGACACTACTCAATAGTTTGAAAACTATGGTAATGGATTCTTAGCATATTTTGTAGATGCATGGTGATGAATGGAAGAATTGAAGAATGGTTAAAGCAATGGTAGAGCACTTTTAAAAGTGATGCTTTACAAATAATCTAGGATATATCAAAATATACAATACTTTGGCTAATATGGCTAAAAATAAATATAAATTTTAAAAGAAATAAAAGTAGTATATAGGTAATGAAAAGGAAGATTTCTTTAGCCATAGAGGAGTCTAAATCAACCCTTTGAACTCAACAAATCCCTAATCTAGAAGTAAATAGCTTTGATAGATGGAGTGAAGTCATCAAATGGAATTATGATGTTGGGTATAGGAGAAACAAAAACAAGGCAAATAATATAAAGATAAAACCACCATATATTGAGTTGATCAAATTGAATATTAATGGAGCATCTAAAGGAAATCTAGGACCAGGAGGAGGAGGAATAATTAGAAATAATAGAGGAGATATTTTGTGTCATTATGATTTCAATCGTGGATTTAAGATAAATAATAAAGCTAAAGCTTGGGCTACTTTGGAAGGGTTAAAGTTATGTAAATAAATGAAATGGAACAAAGTATGGATGGAAGGTGATTCACTCATAGTAATAAATTCAATTTTAAGGAAAGCAAAGGCTCCATGGAACATACAAGAGATGATTATGGAAATATAAGACCTTGATATAGAGTTTCAAGAAAATAGGTTACTCATATGTTAAAGAAAGAAAACAAATGTACAAATAGGCTAGCCAATAGAGGGGTTTTAATAGAGGATCATGAAGTTAAATTCTCTTTTCTCATAGATGACTTATTGGCTGAGGACATTACATGGAGGCCATGGAGAGGGCTTCCAGGATGGTAGGAGGATGCCTTTGAGCTGGCCCACATCAGGTAGACCATTTGGTTATGGATGCATGATGGGGAGGTAGAGTTGCACCATTTTGATCGAGTGCAATGATAGTTTGGGCTCCGACAGGATATTCCTTAGTACAAGAATGTCACTTTTGCCAGGTCTACTCGGGATCCTACCACTCTCAGTGGGGCTCCCAACTTGGCAGAGTTTTTGGATCCAGAGCCTGAAGATGCTCCAGTGGAGATAACAGTTGAAGACGATGCTGGAGTTACGGAGAGATATCGAAAGTGGTATGCTAGTACCCATCTTGCTCGGTTGACACCACGGAGGAGCATAGTGTTACGGGTAGCTGATCAAGTTTTTAGATAGCATAGATCAACGAGTTAGCAAGAGCAGTCGGTTACTCATGCATCTTCAAGGAGACCAGGTCCTCATACTCGGGGTGGGCACATACCTTAGAGGTGTTAGATCCCCCAGGGTAGATATGAGAGGAGGGCTTCACCCCAGGAGGAGGGGGGAGCATCCACCCACTAGGAGGAGAGACCATACTCACCCAGGAAGGGCAAGAGGGTTTTGGAGGAGGGAGAGAGCAGTGAGATGGCTGCTCTACGGGTAGAGATTGCTAGGCTATAGGGGGAGAATGCGACCCAAAAGACTACGATAGAGTCTCTAGAGGGAGAGCTAGCGTAGTATAGAGCTAAGGACATGGGGCTACATAGCAGAGTTTAGACTCTAGAGAGGGAGTTGGCAGAGGCTCGGGCTTAGGTGGGACAGAGATCTAGGGTTGTGACACCGGCTCAAACAGGTTGATCTGAGCGAAGTCGGGTAGGGGATGAGCTATTGTGAGTGGTGTAGTAGATGAACTTCTATCGGACCCTTTACTTTGTATTAGTACCTACGGATCGGAGAGAGCCTCTCCCTATTGATATTGTAGAGCCGATTCGAGTTGGGTCATCCCGCTCTTCTTCTAGGGTGTCTTCCTCTAGGACCGCTACGACGACACGAGATATGCCACCACCACCTCCACCCCTGGTAGAGATGATGAGGCACACAGTTCTAGGGCTTCTAGGGGATGATCTAGATATGTGTATATTTGTATGCTATTTTGGACTGAGTATGTCGATTTTAGAGATTGTGGCATATCAGTCTAACTTTATATTGTATATGTATATTTTTGATGATATATATATATATATATATATATATATATATATATATGGATCTTTTATCTCTTATGTGACTTCATGTGTTTGGTTTAATTTTGCATTTTAATTTTTGAATGATAAGATGTCATTAATCATGCTTTGAAATGAAAATAAGTAAAATGATTTTGATTTTGAAAATGTGTTTGTTGGAGTGATGATAAATTTTGATGGATTTTAGCAATATACCTCGAAGGATGTTATGTTGTTATGTGATTGTTGGTGGAGTTCAAAGCTCGCTAAGTCACGAAGCTAATCCTGTTTGTGAGGAATATTTTGATATTGCTAAAATGGTTGTTTGCTTAAGAATAATCTTAAGGCTTTTATGGTAAAAAGAATATGTTTGATGTTGTTTTTGGAATAATGTGTTTGATAAGTGTTTGTAACAATTTATTGATTTTGGCATGAAAATTTTGAAAGATGATTTGCGCTAAGCAAGGAATTCTTAATTACTTAAGAATAATGCCATCATCACGAAAATCAAAATGAAATGTAGGATGATATATATAAATTTTGTTTATTCTTTAAAAATGCAAAATTAATGTTGGATAAATCATTATGTCACATGTGCAAAAGATTTTATAATTTTTGTAAAGAAACATATGAGTTTTATTTTGGGGAATGAAAAATTAGAAGTATGACTTGCGCTAAGCAAAGAATTCTTAATTTCTTAAGAATAATACCATCATCGCAAAAGTCAAAATGAAATGCAGGATGATTTATATGATAATAGAATAACTTGTATGATAATAAAATAATTTGTATAATAAAATAATTTGTATGATGATAACATAATTTGTAAGGAATGATGCAAATATTGGAATTATTTATCTAATAAAATTCCACAGGAATATTTTAAATTTATTTCCAAGACAAATTCAAATTTATCTAGAACCATTGTGTGTGAAAAGTGAATTCATTATCTATTTTGATTGTTATGATGATACAAAATCTCTCAAGTGACAAATGTGTGTGCTTTGTAAGGTTAATTTACCGATTTTTAGTAAGGTAATGATAAAGCAAACTTAAATGAACCAATGTGTGTGCGAGTGAAATGTTCATTTGACCATGATTTTTTGCATGCATTGGTACTGAACTACTATGTAAATCAAACTACCAAAAGTGAGTGAATCCATACACAAACATTAATCTTGCCATGTGAATAGAAATTACCCAATGTCAAGCAAGTTGGGCACAAATCACCTGTTATGGGGTTTACCTCATGGTTTTCGAATAACTGAGAAATTCTAGGGATTCAAGTTCAATACTCCCTTCTTTTCTTCAAATTTTGGAATAGGGGTTTCTTGTCCATTTCTGAACAAGGGGATTTTATTGCTTTTGTAATGGAATACTTTTCTTGATTTTCTATCTTTCTTCTTCTTTTTTCTTTCTTTTTTCTCTTTTTCTTTCTTTTTCTCTCTTTTTCTTTCTTTTCTCTCTTTTTGGGATACTTGCCCAGATTAGACGTGGGGCAAGGGATTTATTTTGGGTAGGGAGGAGCTTGTCCTTCTATCAATTTCTCAGTATTCTAGACCATGCACATAATAGGAAGCAAGAAAAACTTTTTCACTTAAGGTATTAAGATTCACTAAGCAATATCACTTTTATCGAATTTGCAACAAATCATTTTTAATATGTAAAATGTGTTCTTGGTTCAAAAGAGTAGCAAAATCATTCTCAGACTCAAAATTATTTAATGAAATGATAGTGATCTTTGGTACAAGAGAGATTTATAATCAAAATAACAAAATCAAAATCTATTTAAATATGAGTTTTAGTGCATGGTTCAGGATATCTTTTAAATTTTATCTGAAATAAATTAAAATATAACTTGCAATCTTAGTAGATAATAAATGCATAGATACTGATCTAATAATGCTTTGAAATATTTTTGGAAATTTTTGGATTTTGTAATTTTTTTTTTGTTATTTTTGATGATATATTGGAATGCATGAGAAAATATTTACAACTATGTACAGTGATGAGGCTTTTGGCTTTATGCATAATATATTTTTAGATGCATAATATTCATGGGTTCCTTGAGATATTTTCCATCCAAGGTCGCCAATCTATATGCACCTGATCCAAATTTGGCAGTGATGATAAATGGTCCAAGCCAATTTGGTTGGAATTTTCCTTTAAGGTCTTTTCTTGCATTAGTATTTTTTTTATTTTCTTTTAAGACTAAATCTCCAACTTCAAATGATCTATTGTGAACTTTCTTTGCATATGATCTTTTAAGTTTGTCTTGGTAGGCATGAAGATGTTCTAAAGCATGGATGCACTTTTCATCTAGAAGTTCCAACTGACTTAATCTACCAACATGATATTCATCTCCTACTTCAACATCTTGAAGTAAAAGAGATAAAGAAGGAACTTCTAACTCAAATGGAAAAACTGCTTCAGCACCATAGACCAAGACAAAAGGTGAAGCGCCTATAGGAGTACGAACACTAGTTCGATAAGCCCACAAGGTAGGATATAATTGTATATGCCAGTCACAACCTATTTTATTAACCAATATTTTTAGGATTTTGATTAGTATTTTATTAGATGCTTCAGCTTGGTCATTTTCTTGTGGATAGTAAGGAGTAGACCATCTATGTTAAATTTTATATTTTTTACATAATTTTTTAACATCTTTGTTTTTGAAGCATGTACCATTGTCAGAAATGAGGTTAGATGGAATTCCAAATCTACAAATGATTTGATTGAAAATAAATTTGGATACTTGAATTCCTGTGCAAGAAGATAAAGGCATAGCTTCAACCCACTTTGTAAAATATTATGTTGTAGTTATTATAAATTTATGACCATCAGATGAGATAGGATTGATTTTACCAATAATGTCTAAACCCCATTTAGAGAAGGGCCAAGGAGAAGCTATGGTTTGGAGTTCCTGAGCAGGAGCATGGACAAGGTTAGCATGTCTTTGAAATTTGTCACAATGATGCACATAATCATTAGCATATTTTCCCATGGAAGGCCAAAAATAACCCATTCTAAGGAGCTTTTTAGAAATGGCACCTCCACTAAAGTGTCCTCCATAGGACCCATCATGGGCTTCACTTAAGGCTTTCTTAGATTCTTCTAGGTTTAGACATCTTAACAAGATACCTTCAAAGGATATTCTATATAAGGTATTACAAATGATTACAAAGTGGACATCTCACTTACGTAGTAGTCTAAGTTGGTTTCTATCTAATCCTTCAGGGAAAGTCCCATTCTGCAGAAAGTTAAAAATATCTATGTACCAAGGTTCTAGGGTGATTTCATTAATAAAAAATACATCCAATGGCTCTAAGAAAGATTTAGAGGAAGTGGGTTCTTGGAGTTTATGGATAATGATAGTAGCATATTCATCATCCAACTCCAAAGGTAACAAAGAAGCAGCCACAACCATAGCATCTGCAACACGATTGCTTATTCTAGGAATAGCTTCTAAAGTTACTTTTTCAAACAATGAAATAAGCTTAAGCACATATTATTTATAAGGATGAATTTTCTCATCTCGTGTTTGATAAAATTCATTGATTTGATTTATCATGAGTTGAGAATCTCCAAAAACTAATAAAACTTTAATATTTAAAGCTAAAGCAACTCGTAATCCAAGGATTAGAGCTTCATATTCTATAGTGTTATTAGTGCAAGCAAATTGTAATTTAAAAGATAAAGGTATTAGGTGCTTTTGAGGAGATATTAATATAATACCTGCACCTGCACCACTCATACATCTAGCTCCATCAAAAAACAATGTCCAAGTTTTAGAATGATCCTCTTCTAAATTAAGGCACTCATCTAGAAATTCAATATTCATGGGGTGAGTAGACTCTATAGGAGCAAAAGCTAACTGATCAACTATAACTTGGCCTTTTATAGATTTTTGGCCAATAAATGTGAGTTCAAACTCACTAAGAGCAAGAACCCACTTAGTTGTGCATCCTGATAAGTATGGTCTACTCATCAAGTATCTTAATGGATCAGATTTAGAAATAACATATGTTTTTTGACTTAGCATATAGTGATGCAACTTCTGTGTAGAAAATAATACTGCTAGACAAAGTTTTTCTAATGAAGTATATCTTATTTCATAACTTATTAAAGTCCTACTTATGTAGTATGTGGCTCGTTCTTTCTTTTCATCATCAATTTGAGCCAACATAGCCCCAAGTGCAAGTTTCAAAGCAAAAATATATAAAATGAAAGGACAATCTGGTCTAGGTGGAACAAGCACTAGAGGGTTAAGAAGATATTTTTTAATTCTATCAAAAGCTTCTTGACATTCCTTATCCTATTGAAAGGAAATATTTTTCTTGAGTAATTTAAGAAACGGTTCTGTTCGATTTGCCAATTTATCAATGAAGCGGTGAATAGCTTGTAATTTTCCTTGTAAGCTTCTTAATTTTGATATATTTTTAGGAGGTGGTATATCATAGATAGCCTTAATATTTAATGGATCTATCTCTATGCCTCACATAGAAACAATAACTCCTAATAATTTTCTAGATTTTACTTCAAATACACATTTGTCTGGATTTAAATGTATCAATATTCTCTTAATCTGTCAAATACTTTTCTTAAATCATTAATGTGATCATCTTCTTTAGTTGAGCGAGCTATAATGTCATCCACATAATCATGCAAAATTTCATACATCATATCATGAAAAATATATGTCATAGCTCTTTGATAGGTTGCACCAACATTCTTTAAACCGAAGGGCATGACTTTCCAACAAAAAGTCCCCCAAGGTGTAATAAAAGCTATTTTAGCTTGGTCTTCAGGAGCTATTCTAATTTGGTTGTATCTTGAAAAACCATCCATAAGGGATAACATCCCACTCCTAGCTATAAAATCTATGATTTGATCCATATTAGGGAGAGGAAAGTCATCTTTAGGGCATGCAGTATTAATATCTCTAAAATCAGTGTAAACCCTAATTTTGGTAGCTTCTTTCTTAGTTACTGGGACAACATTAGATATTCATTCAGCATAATCAATAGCTTGTATAAATATGACATTCAAAAGTTTTTCTAATTCACTCTTAACTAGTAGTGCTACTTTAGGATGCATTTTCTAAGTTTTTGCTTTACAAGTTTAGCATCTGGATGCACTACTAAATGGTGCATAACTATAGAAGGATCTAGGCCTGGCATATCTACGTATGTCCAAGCAAAAACATCAGAATATTCTATAAGGAATTCAACATATAGCTTTTGTTTTTCTTCACTTAATTCAGATCCAATTTTGATCATGCGAGGATTCTCTTCTGTTCCAATGTTGATTTTTATGAAATTTTCTACAACAATATTCAACTCTCTTTCAAAATTAGGAGGTGTGGGTGATACCCCCATTTCTTGTAATTCTTCTAATGTGCATTTAGCTAACTCTTATTGTGGATCAGTTGATTCTATATGAGCTATACATGGCATTGATCCATCAAAGAAAAATTTATTTCTTAGAATTTCATCAAGAGATATATCATGGCAGATATCCCCTTCTAAACATTCATCCATAGAAGCAATCATTTCTGCATAAACCATAGTCAACATATTACAAGTATGTATTTTTTTAGAAAGTTCTTTTTGATCCATATATTCTTGATATGTTATAAGATGGTCATCATATTTATATGGAAATGGTTCTATTTTTGTAGGAATATATCCAAGACCACATCGAACTGGCCAATCTACGACTTCTAAAGGTTCTCTTATACCACTTTGGTAAGGTCCTAAACCTTTACCTCTGTATCCCATATTACACATCATTATTTTTGGTTTTTCATATTTATTAGAAAAATAACATCTAGCAAATCCATCTTGATCAATGGTAATCTGCATAACTGAAAATTTTCCCCAATCATATCCTGTGTACACAAATTCATAAATTCCAATGTGACAAATGCTCCCTTTCTTTGGTAAGCCTAGTGTTCTAGGGGATGGTGGTAACATAGATATCACCAAAGAGTCTTGGGTAGCAAAATTAACTTCTTCTGTAGTTGCAAGCACTGAAGATAAATCTGGTAATACCTCATCCAAAATGGCGTATGAAGTAGACAGATTATCTTTCTCACTTGTTTATTTAGATGTTGTGAATTTAAACACTGTAGATTCAGGCGGTGATTCTATTACTATAGACTTAGGAAATGGATTAGGTATATTTTTAGAAGGTGATGATGATGTTGATGTTGATGATTTAGAACATGTTTTTTATTTAGGAGGTGATTTAGATTTGGAAGGTTTTGATGAGGAATATGGACTAGATTGAACAGAAGTCATAGCAGGGCAAAATGGAACCCCTACAGGTTCTGCCACAACACACATTTCAAATGGTCTAGGATCTCCATGAATAATGACTAATTGATTTTTAAATTCAAATTTAACACATTGATGTAATGTGGAAGGTACTGCTCTCATTGCATTGATCCAAGGTCGACCTAGAAGAATGTTATACGATGCAAAACAAGGTACAACAAAAATAGTCGTATCTAAAATCCTTGGACCAACTTGCAATGGGATCTTCATAACTCCACATGTTTCTTGAGTTTCATCATTAAATGCTTTAATGATCATTTCAGTATTTTTCATATCTTCCTTTTTGAATCCAAATCTTTGAAAGAAGTCATATGTGCATATATTTAGTGAAGATCCATTGTCAATTAAGACTCTCTTAACTCCTACATCTCCAATCAATGTTGTGATATATAAAGGATTATCCCCATACATACTTTGAGGAGGGATTTCTTTATCATGAAAGTCTATGAAGTTTGTTTCATCCAAAGTTACAACATTTACTACAACATTAGGTTCAATATATTCAGGTACCATCATCTTACCCAAAGTTCTCATTAATTCTTCTCTATGTATAGAGGAAGTTCTTAAGAGGTCCAAAAGAGATATTCTTGTCGTGATAGTAGCTAGTTGTTCATTTATATCATATGGAGATCTTTGTTGTGAACTTGTTACATTATTTCCCTTAGTAGGATTTTTCAATACAAATGGGGTTGTTTTCTCACTTTGATCTTGAGAATTTTGGTTTTGTGCTTGTTGTCTTGTAACTACTCCAATGGTACCTACAATGTTACTATGTCATGGATTACCAAAATGAGGTCTAGCATTTTTTGCTTGCTCATTTGTAAGCCACTGTTGAGATGATGGTCTAGTAGTCATCCTTCTTGGAATGGTTCCTCTAGGACCAATAAATCTGTAATAGGTATGACTTGATCTGATTCATATTCAAAACTATTTGACTCAATCTCTGCTTCACTTCCTATTTCACTTTCTTCATCACTTTCTAAAGATGTAATTTGACAACTTCTTAAGGGTCTAATAGTAACTTGAGATTCAGTAGTTACACATGATTTTTGCAAGTTTTGATGAGGTAGAAAACCACTAATAGTTTCCACGTATCGAGTTGGATGAGGAACATTATGGTGTTCTACTTGATTTACGGCTTCTTTACCATGCTTCGGTAAAGGATGTTGAAAAATGTCCAAACTTTGATTTGCATTTTGATTTTGAGTTTTCTTTGTATTATTTTGAGCATCTTTTGGTGCAAATTTTTCTACTTCCATTTTTCCATTGTCAATTAGGTCTTGTATCATATGTTTCAATATCTTACATGAGTTTGTTGAATGACCATCAGTCCTATGGAAGTTACAATGTAAATCGGCTCTGAATCCAACCACAGTTGTATCAGGTTGTCTTATCTTAGGCAACCGTATCAAACCTTCTTCTAATAGTTGAGGTAAAATCATATGCAAAGGTTCGTTTAATCTTGTAAATTCCCTTGGTGGTTTATCAGGAACCTTCAACACAAACGTCTTTATGGTTTTTGTAAGATTAACATTTGAATTGTTTCTACTATCAGTAACTCCATCACCCACTACTTGTTTGTTTTTGTATTGATTCTTAGAAGTTTTATCTTCATATTTCTTCTTAAATTGACCTCTTCTAATAAGGGCATATTCTACCCTTCTTGCTAGATCAATGGCTTGGTCAAAGGATGTTACTGTTGTAGTAGAAATATCATAAGACAATTGTTCTTGCAAATTGCCTATGAATATGTCTAGCATTTCCCGATGAGGTAATGCAAAGTGTAGTTTTCCTAGAAGTTGTCTCCATTTTGTCAAGAATTCAGAAAAGCTTTCCTATTTTCCTTGTTTTAAGTTGTATAAATCTTTAATGGTCACATGCCTTTCTATATAGGCACTAAACGGATGAACAAACATCTTTGTTGTTTCCTCAAAATTACTTAAAGAGTTATTAGGTAGTTGATAATACCACTCAAGGGCCATGCCTCCCAGAATTTTAGGAAACATCTTTAGCAACAACAAATCATCATGAGAAACATCATGACATGATGTCCTAAACATGCGAAGATGCTCTATAGGATCTTCAATTCCTTTATATATTGGGAGGACAGGCATAGGGAAATGCTTAGGATAAGGTTGGGCTACAACTATAGGATCCAAGGGTTGGCTACACATCTCTCGATAACTGTACGAGGGATGGTAGGGATCCATTTGGTCAAGATGAGAAGCTAATTGTTTCACTATAGCTTCAAGTCCTTGTTGTTGTTTTCCACCAAATTGGTTTTGTTGCATCATATTGTTGTGTCTTTGATAGTAAGTTGGTGTTGTTGTGTGAAGATTTCCAACTGAAACACTGTTGTGTAAAGTGTTTGTGGGAACTATGTTTTGTTGAGTTTTTTGTTTATAATTGGTATTTTGTACCTGTTTAGCCTTTTGTTTCTGATTTTACATTTGTTGATTAAGATCTTGAGAGAAGATAGAAGCAAATGGTTGCTTTTGTTGTTTAGAATTTACCTTAGTGTTGCTAACAACCACATTAGATGATTGTGTTTTTGGTTTTGAGACATTCTGATTCAAAGGTATCATGTTTTGAGTAGATGGTCCTGCTTGATTATCATCTTGATCTATTGAAGACATGTAAGGTAATGTATTTGTATGTATTCAAAAATATTTTGCTAAAGCTACTTCCATAGATCCTTCTCTTGAATTATCCATTTATACTGCTTGACTAAATTCTCCTATGTGAGCTTTTATGAATTGAGTAAAATTTGAAAGAGATTCAAATTTTACATTTCCATTTTCATCTAAAGTAGGTTCATTAGGATATTTTATTTCATCTTCCTCATTATCACCTTCATATTCTGAAGGTACATCTTCTTCAATGAGTGCTCTATCCTCAACATTTTCTTGTTTTTGTTCTCCCATATTATCATTGTCTATTTGTTTACCACTTCTTAGTATGGGCATGTTGTCTTAGGATAATTATTTTTTTGCAGATATATATCTTATATATATGTGCTAAATTTTTGGGTATATATGTTATATATATACCTAACTAATAAATAAATACTATGATTGATTTTTGATTTTTGAGTTTTTTAATTTTTTGGTTTTTTTAAGTTATGACAACAAAGCAAACACACCTATATAATATTACACCTTAATTTTCTTGAAAAATTTTATATATATCATTAATAGGTTTGAGTTGATCTGGTGTCATGTAATATTCTTCTTCGAATTGGAAATGGTCTTTTAAGAACCTTATGAAATGTGCTAGTGTAATACAATCAACTTCTAAGTTTGACTTGTAAAAATACAACTCATGGCAATATTCCCTATAAAGCACAACTCTAGGAACACTATTAAACCTTATTCTATCATCTAAAACAATCTCTTGATTTTCCACTCATGATAAGAACTTATGTACTACTATTGCATCCTCAAGGTAATATTCAAAAGGGTAAAGGTCTGGAGAAATTATGGCTCTTTTGTCGGCTAACCACCTATCACATGCTCTTTGAAGGTCAAAATAGAAGGGTGCGCTCTAGGGATCCAAGACTCTGGATAGGTCAAACCTTATGATTTATTTAAGTTCAAACTTTCTAGCTTCTATAATATCTAATCTTCTATCAAGTTCGTTTCAATGTTCTTGAAATGTTAAGTTACAACTGCCAACTAGTGAAGAGATTTCTTGGATTGACAATGATGTACTAACATTAATTAGAATGGCTCTTCTTCTATTGTAATCTACCATCTATAAAATGCAAATTTTGTGTGGTCTTTAACTAATGTTTTTGTTTGATTTTTTTTTGTTTTGTTTTTGAAATAAGAAGAAATGCCTATGTATTCACGTCGGGTTCACCAAAGAATGTAGCCCAAAAATTCTTTCACTCCTTTCCTCAAGGCTGATGGATCCGCGCCTTAGAGGGGAAGGGGAGAATGTATGGCCTACACCTCAAAAGAGAGGCACTTAATCGTACCTTTTGTATATGGTGATTTTTGACAAATGGGTTTGGGTTCACCAAGAAGCATTTGTGGCTGCTTCTATACCTAGGATGTGGGATTTGTTTGGATGTGTTCATTTTTAAACAAATCACATACATGCCTAAGTTTGGCCAATATGCAAACTAAACTAGAATATATGCAATTTTAACTTCAAATGTAGACAAAAGAATATAGAAATTAATGTAATGCCTATGAAGAGATTTTAAACCTTACCCGAATCCAGATTTCTGATGTAGGTTCTAAAACTTTTAAGCAGTCTAGTTTCATACAGTGTAGGGAAATATCGTATTATGATTTTCCAATATCGTATTAAAATAAATAAGATCATATTCTGATCACAAACAGACAAATCCTATTTTTACAGAAGACAACAAATGCATGTGTAGAGGGTAAAGAACATAAATTTATGATCTTACTTATCTTTGCAAATATGATTATGATCTATTGAACACTATTGAACAATAAAAATTATAGCACATGGGTGGAGTATTCCTAGTGGGGAGGTATTTTCTAGGGCTAAGAATTATCAATAGATTAAACCCAACTTACTTACCAAATCGTACAATCATAAGCTCACTCAAACTATCCTTGTACGAACAATATTTACCTTGTACAATCATCAATGCCTACACTGTATGATCTCAAATCGTACAGTGTCAAATATGGTATAATATTGCACACAAAAAAACTTACAAATTCAGTTTTGGAGGCTTCCATACATAGTTTTGTAATCGATCAAGTCAATTCCCAAAAACTACCAAATCGGGTAAGTTTCTATCGATCGTCTATTTTACCAAATCGGGTAAAAATACTTTGTACAATTTGTAAGGAAAATGATGTACGATTTGTATGAAATAACGACACTTTATTATGCTAATATTGATGTTCTATTTCTCTAATCTATCTCTGGGATATTTTGTAAGAGTTTGATAGACCAATCAATACAATCTCTGCAATAGGCAAAACAACTTAACCGACATGTTGAGAGATCCTATGTGTCGGATTACGTCCAAAAATTGTATGTCACTCAATACATATTTCTTGCTGCTTCCATGCTTCTAGATCATTCTCCAGAGTTCACCAGTACCATATTATACCACAAGGTTGCAACAATGCATAAAACTAATATATAACAATTAACAGAAGACACAAACACATCATATTCATCCACAAGTCACTGTTCATCATTACCAAGATCGTACATAGTCATCCACAACCATCATTATGCTCATTGATGTTTATGGATTCAATTATAATGCGGAAAATATATCAATGTAATTGCAATAACTCATAGAATCAACAACTACAAATACTATCTCTTCACTCTAGCAACCAGACCTATAATTTTGAAAATGGGGCCTTATATAATGTTTCCCAAGCCGTTCCAAAGTGGTTCCTAAGACAATTCATTATTTACAACTGCCCATATACAAATGAATACATTAAATTGGATTTTTACTAAGTTTAACACCTTAGCAAATATATGCACCATTTCACTTTGAAATTGTATTTCCCTTGCATTTGGATGAATTTAGGTGTGCCTTGTATGATTTGCTACTGCCTTGTATGATTTACCAATCCAGTTGTATGGTTTGTTCCCTACTGTATGATTTAAAAAACTTAAGCAAACTATTATTTGTGTTAAAACTATCAAAATTGAGCAACTACTTTTAATCACTTCTTCTTCTTGGAGGTGGATTTGCTGCCTACATTTGCCCTCCCCTTTACTTTGGTCGGTGTCCTCACCTTGTTGAGCAAGGTGCAGCGACAATATTGTCATTGTTGTCAACACACTCATATGGAAAGGTTGATGTAATGGATAGTTATTCATAGGTTTTTTGAAGTATGTATAGTGATGTTCAATGCTTATGAGGATGTTTTTGATGTTCGGGTGAAGTTGTTACAGGTTATTTGTGCAAATTTGTAAAAGTTGAAAAAATCATCAGGAAGTTGTCAAAAATTTGCAAAAGTCGTCACTGGTGCATTTGGACAGGATGGATCAGTTTGGAACATATCAGCATGTGAGGAAATAGTCCAAAACAACTTTGGAGGTGTCAGCATAGTTTTTGGATTGATCGATAACATTTTCGGTATCTTAGCAATGATTTGGCAAGTGGTTGTACATGCCAAAAAAGGGTAGTTTTGTCAGAAGCACTGCAAGAAAACCAAGAAGAATTTGATAGCAAAATTCAAATTGGAGGTGGTTGTTATCTTCAATAACATGTTTTATAAACTTCCACCAAAATAGAGAAACGAGGAGAATGTTACAAGTGTTGCAAGACTGTCACAAAAATGATCTTTTTGGAACATTTTTCATGGAGGTGGTATAGGCGAACCGTAAGGATTTATGTAGTGATATTTGAACTGGATGTAGTCAAAATTGCAGAGATTATACATTTCAAATTTCATAGAAAATAGAGTTACGAGGTGAGAGTTATGATTGTTGCAAAAATGGTACAGGTCACTTTTCTGTCAATTTGTTCCACTTGTGCAAAATCCTTCAGTTCACCATTTTGACCTTGCAGAGTCACCAGAGTTTCAATTTCAGTGTTGTTACACCTTCAAGGCATCAAATATAGCATCTTTCATTTTTGGTTTGATGTGTCACGTGGCTCCGAAGTAAGATAACGAGTAAGGTGTCAATTCTTTGCATGTGACGTGTTTGACGAAATGCCTTCTCAAAAAAAAAAAGGAAGTTATATTGTTTTAAGAAGCTTCATTAAAGAAAATATTTTAAAAATTGAAAAGGGAAAAAGAATGCAAGTGTGTGATTTTTAAGTGACAAGGGATTTTATTGAAAAGGGGGGGCTTTATTTTGTGAAGAGAGAAGTGTGTGTGGAGAAAATAAAGAGTGAAAATCCATGATTTTTGGAGAGAGGTGAAAAAAATCACTTTAGTATTTTTGGCATAACTTTCTCATATGATATCCATTTTATCTAAAATTTTGAGAGGAATTCGCAGACAAGTTTCTGCACAATAACCAAAAAGCATTTAGAAATTGGTAGAACGAGCTAAGAGAACAATCATTTTTTTTGTGAGAAGAGAAGATTCAAATTTTGAGTAATGCAGAGAGGGATGTTATACTAGGTGAAATAGAAAGTTTTAGATTTTGAGCTTATAGACCATAGAGGGTTCTGGTTTCAGTGAAGGCATTCATATATGGAATTTTATTATCAATATCAAAATCAAGTGGGTGCTTGGTAGCGGGGTTGGTGCTCCTTTCTGTTGGTGCAGATAAATCAGGGGTTGGTGCTCCTTCTAGTGGGTGCTAATAAATTGATTGTAAAGTTGGTTCTTTGCAAAGGTTGGATTTGGATGGGAGTCCAAACAATAATTTTTTGGGATGTAGCCAAATTGGTGAACCTCGGTACATCTTGTGTTGTGTGATGTTCTCTTGTTATACTTGCTTTATTTAGTTTTATGTTTTCATTATTTTGGCTTTGAGTGTTGAAGATTTAAGTTTTAAAGAGATACATTGATTCACCCCCCCTCTTAGTTTCATTGTGAGACTAACAATTGGTATCAGAGCGAGGTTCCTGAACAGGCTTAACCAACTAGGGTGATCTTGGAAGTGACACAATGGCAGGTGGTGAAGGCTTATCATCAAACAAAGCACCATTGTTTGACGAAACTAATTACGCATTTTGGAGACTCAATATGCAGACATATCTTTGTGCTTTATGATACAACATTTTGGATTCAGTAGATAGTGGATACATAATACCCACCACTTCTTCAATCGATGCTATCGATAAGAAACTGTTTGAGAATGACTCAAAAGCAAAGAATGTTATCATGTGTGGATTAGTGGACAACGAACTGGTAAATATTATGGGTTGTAAAACAACAAAGGAAATATGGGACAAACTGAAGAGCATTCATGAAGGAGACGCTAAGATCAAGGAGTCCAAGTTACAAACACATCGAACTCAGTTCAAAGTACTAAATATGAATGACGATGAGAATATAGAGGCATATATGCTGAGAGTTAATGAAGTCATTAATGCGATTAGAGGACTCGGCGAGGAAATCAAAGATTCTGTCATCATGAAAAATGTATTAAGATCCCTTCTCCAAAGATTTGATTCTAAATTTTTAGCTATAGAAGAAGCTAAAGATCTAAATTATTTTAGTATGGATGAGATGCATGGTTCTTTGACTACATATGAGATGAGAATAGGAAAATCTAAACCCACATACAGAGAAGTTGCTTTTAAAGCCCATAAAAGTATGAAAGCAAAACAAGAATCCGAGGAAGAAGAGACATAAGATGAAATGGAAGCAAAATTTGTTGGAAAACTAAAAAGGGGAAAAGTAAAATACAGAGGAAAGTTACCGTTTAAATGTTTCAACTGTGGAGGCATTGGGCATTTTGCAGCTAAATGTCCACTTAATGAGGAGAACAAAAGTGATGAAGGATCGCACGAAGAAATAAGTGACTGGAAGAAAAAAACAAATTTCAGAAAAGGCAACTTCAAGAAGAAAAGTTTCATCTCCAAGAATGTCAATTCATCAGAAGATAGCTCTAGTGAGGATTCTGAAAAGGAAACAGGTGAAGCTCTTTTCATGGCACTCAAAGAAGAAAAATTAGAAAAAAGAGTAGGAATGTGATGAAGAAGAAATTGATGCATAAGTGAATTTGGAAGAGGAACTAATTGCAGCTCTAGATGAATTGAAGATAGAAAGAAAAAAGAATAAAAAAATTTCAAGAAATATTGAGGATGCAAATGAAATCATAACAAATTTGAAAGTACAGATAGAAGAATCCAAGAAAATATTCGAATATCTCGAAGTGCAAATAACCATGAAAATAGATTATTGTAGCAAGCTAGAAGAAGAGATTGTTGGTTTAAGAATGTAGCTAGAAGATATGAATCAGAAAATTAGTTGTTATCACAAATGTGAAGAAAGTTCTATGAAGCTGGATAAGATAATAAATAACCAAAAGACTACAAACATCAAATTTGGTTTGGGTTTTGATGAAGGAGAATCATCAAATGGATCAAAGGCCATAAATGAAGAATCCATAAATAATGAAGAGAAGGAACATTTTGATCAAGCAAAAATGAATCATGCAAAGGAAAGCAATAATGCAAGGCACAAAAGGAGAATTAACACTGATGGCTTCACCAATGTCACACATCAAAGAAGAAGAATATTTATGGCTCCTACGACAATATGGCAAAGACCACCACCCAGGTTCAATCATATCTTTTCTGGTTACTATTTTAAATGCAATGGTTATGGACATAAGATCTCAGATTGCAAGCATATTGTAGGACCAAGGAATTTTACCAATAGAAATGCTTTTTCACCTTTGATGGATTATGCAGTAGAATTTTATAATTGTCATAATTTTGGGCATATTGCAAGAAATTGTTGAAGTACATTTGCATCAAATCAATTTCAGGGAAGGAAATTTCAGCCAAATGGAATAAGACAAAATAGAAAATTTTCCGAAAAACATACACAAGCTACTGAAAAAGAAAATCCAAAACAAGAGCCCAAAATTGTAATCAAACCTGAGTGGAAAGAAAAAGAGTGACCTAAGGAAGAAAAGGAATCCTTGATCGTACAGACAAAATTTAAAGCACAGAATAAATTCGTACCCTAGATACTTGATAGTGGATGCTCCAGTCATATGACAGGTGACAAAAAAAAATTTGAGAAGCTGCAGCAATATGAAGGTGGTTCAGTAAAATTTGGAAACAATGATGGAGCTAATATAGTTGGCAGAGGTTCAGTTAAGATTAGTGATGAAAAAATTAGGTCAAAAGAAGTCTTGTTTGTGGTTGGTCTGAAGCATAACTTGTTGAGAGTAAGTCAGATTTGTGATAGAGGTCATGAAGTGATCTTTAAGAAGCAAGGTTGTGAAGTCAAAAAGGAAAAAAATGGGAAGTAGATAGCAACTGAATCAATAACATATGGAAACTTGTACACTCTCAGAGACTTCAGAAGGATCTTGCTTTATTGGACAGGAAGAAGATAATTGGTTATGGCACAAGAGGCTTGGTTATATCAGTTTTGACAATCTAGTAAAAATCAGCTCAAAGAAAGCAGTGAGAGATATTCCACCATTGGCAAACCATCAAATAACATTTGTGCTTCATGTCAAAAGGAGAAGCAAACTGGAGTATCATTTAAAACAAAAGAGTACTACATAAGCAAACCTTTGGAACTAGTACATACTGATTTATATGGACCCATGAGAATGCAAAGCATAAATGGTGACAAAAAATTCATGTTGTGTATAGATGACTATTCCAGGATGACATGGGTACTATTTTTGAAGCATAAATCAAAACCTTTTGAGATGTTCAAGGTTTTCAAAAACCAAGTTGAGAATCAAACAAGAAAAAAGATTAAATTTTTAAGGTCAGATAGAGGAGGAGAGTTCATTTCAGAGGATTTCATAGAGTATTGTGAAAAATATGGCATTAAGAGACAGTTTTTAGCAGTCAGGACACCTTAGCAGAATGGTGTGGTAGAAAGAAAGAATAGGATAGTGCAGGAAATGGCACAGACTATGTTGACTGAGAGTAAAGTAGCAAACAAATTTTAGAAAGAGGTATTCCATACTGTGGTATACATCCAAAATAGGTGCATGTTGAGGATGCATGAAAGCAAAACTCCTTATGAGTTGTGGTTCGGTAAAAAGGCAACAACAAGATACTTTAAAGTTTTTGACAGCAAGTGTTACATCAAAAGAAATGAAGAAAACCTTGGTAATTTTGAATATAGAGCGGATGAAGGTATTTTTCTTGGCTATTTATCAAAAAGTAAAGCTTACAAATGCTACAAAAAGAGGCTAAGGAAAATTGTGGATAGTACCGATGTTAAAATTGATGAAGGAAGGGAACGAGTAATTAGCTATGAAGAGAACTACCCAATTTATGAAGACGTCATTGAAGGAGATGAGGAAAAATAAATGGAAAAGAAACTAAAAAATGACTAAGAGGATTCAAACAGTGATTCAGAAGTGGAAGAAAACAAGAAATTCAAAACAGGCAACTGGCAGAAAGATCATCCTAGAGAGCAAATAATTGGAGACCCCACAGTTGGTGTTCAGACAAGAAGAAGATTAGTAAGTAACTACTCTTTATTATCCAACATTGAGTCCAAAAATATTGTTGACGCAAGCAAAGATGAAAGTTGGGTAAAGGCAATAAATGAAGAATTATATTAGATTGAGAAAAACAAGACTTAGGAGTTAGTACCAAGACCCGTAAATAAAAATGTAATCGGTACTAAATGGGTCTTTCGGAACAAATTGAATGAATACGGACAGATAGTCAAGAACAAAGAAAGTTTGGTATGCAAAGGCTATGTACAAGTTGAAGTTATTGACTTTGAGGAAACCTTTGCACCTGTGGCCAGACTAGAAGCAATTAGAATATTTTTGGCTTTAGCATTTTACAAGAATTTCAAAGTTTATCAAATGGATGTGAAATCAGCATTTTTGAATGGGAAACTTGAAGAAGAGGTTTATATTGAGCAGCCAGATGGTTTCCAACTTGGTGATAATCCCAAATTGGTTTGCAAGTTGAAGAAAGTGTTATATGGCTTAAAATAGGCACCCCGAGCATGGTATGCAAGGCTAGACAATTATCTTACTTAGCAAGGGTTCAAGAAAGGTATGGTGGATAGTAATTTGTATGTCAAAATAGAAAATGTTCATCATATTGTTCTTGTTGCATATGTATATGATATCATATTTGGTAGCAGCAAAGATGAGTTGTGTAAAGATTTAGCAAATAAGATGCAGAAAGAATTTGAAATGTCAATGATTGGTGAACTTTCATATTTCCTCGGATTGCAAGTTAATCAAAAGGAGAAGGACATATTTATTTCTCAAATTAAATATGTGAAAGAGATGCTAAAAATTTCACAATGGAGGATTGTAAGCCAGTTAACACTCCCATGACGACAGGTTGCAAGTTGAGCAAGGATGAAAAATCTCCATATGTTGATCAAACTATGTATAGATCTATGATTGAGAGCTTACTGTACTTGATAGCTACCAAACCAGATATTTTGTAGGCAGTATGCATGGTAGCATGATTTCAGGCTAGTCCCAAGGAGATTCATGTAACAGCAGTGAAGAGGATTCTTCGGTACCGCAAGGGTACTATGGAGTATGGGTTATGGTATCTGAAAGGTAAGGACTTCATCCTTATTGCATATTCAGATGCAAATTGGGTAGGATGTTTAGATGATAGGAAGAGTACAAGTGGAGGTGCATTCTATCTTGGAGACATGTTGGTCGCATGGCATAGTAAGAAATAGGAGTCAGTCTCCTTATCCACAACAGAGGTAGAATACATTGCAACGACAACGTGTTGTATGTAGGTGTTATGGATGAAACAAACTCTAAAGTATCTTGGCATTAATTTTAGTGAGTCAATTTCAGTTAAGTACGATAACACGAGTGCCATTAACATCTCAAAGAATCCGGTTATGCATTCTTGCACAAAACATATTGTTATCCGGTATCATTTTTTGAAGGAGAAAGTTGCAAAAGGTGAGGTTAAGTTGGATTTTGTTCCAAAAATAGAGCAAGTAGCAAACATCTTCACTAAACCATTGCCCAAGGAAGTCTTTGAGTACCTTTGCAAGAAATTTGGAGTGGTCACACTTCCTAAGAATTGACTAGCTATTGGGGCCCCATTCTCAGGGGGAGAATTTGTGTATTTGTTTATCTTTTTGCTCATGTTTGTGATTTTTGCTAAGTGTAATAATTTTTGCCTGAGAATGTTGTGCATGGACTCAGGGGGAGTTTGTAGTAGCCCCTTGGTCTTGTTGTCGAAGGGGGAGAAGAGTTACACGAAATTGTGCATGTGTTGCCAACAATTCCAAAGGAGGAGATTATTGAGCAAGGTGTAGTGACAGTATTGTCATTGTTGTCAACACACTCAGATGGATAGGTTGATGTAGTGGATAATTGTTCGAAGGTTTTTCGGAGTATGTACAGTGATGTTCAATGATTATGAGGATGTTTTTGATGTTCGGGTGAAGTTGTTACATGTTCGTAAAAATTTGTAAAAGTTGAAAAAATCGTCAAGAAGTTGTCAAAAATTTACAAAAGTCATCACGGGTACAGTTGGATAGGATGAATCAGTTTGGAACATGCCAGCATGTCAAGAAATAGTACAGAACAATCTTGGAGGTGTCAGCACAATGTTTTGATTGATTTATGATGTTTCTGGTATCTTGGCGGATGATTTGGCAAGTGGTTGTATAGGCCGAAAAATGGTAGTTTTGTCAGAATCACTGCTAGAAAACCGAGAATAATTTGATAGTGAAATTTAAACTAGATATTTTTGTTATATTCAAGAAATTTTTTTCCAAATTTCCACCAAAACAGAGAAATGAGGTGAATGTTACAAGCGTTGCAAGACTGTCACAAAAATGCTTTTTTTAGAAAAAGTGTCAGCAGCATTTTTCATGGAGGTTGTACAGGTGAACCATAAGGATTTATGTAGCAATATTCGGACTAGATGTAGTAAGCATTGTAGGGATTCTATGTTTCAAATTTCATAGAAAAAAGAGTTATGAGGTGAGAGTTATGATTGTTGCAAAAATGGTACAGGTCACTTTTATGTCAATTTGTTCCACTTGTGCAAAATCCTTCAGTTGGCCATTTTGACCTTGCAGAGTTGCCAGAGTTTCAGTTTCAGTGTTGTTACACCTTCAAGGCATAAAATATAGCACCTTGCATTTTTTGTTTGAGGTGTCACGTGGCTCCGAAGTAAGAGAACGAGTAAGGTGTCAATTCTTTGCATGTGACATGTTTGACGAAATGCCTTCTAAAAAAAAAAAGGAAGTTATATTGTTTTAAGAAACTTCATTAAAGAAAATATTTTAAAAATTGAAAAGGGAAAAATAATGCAAGTGTGTGCTTTTTAAGTGACAAGGGATTTTATTTAAAAGGGGGGGCTTTATTTTGTGAAGAGAGAAGTGTGTGTGGAGAAAATACAGTGAAAATCCATGATTTTTGGAGAGAGGTGAAAAACATCACTTTAGTATTTTGGGCATAACATTCTCATATGATATCCATTTTATCTAAAATTTTGAGAGGAGTTCGCAGACAAAGTTTTACACAATACTCAAAAAGCATTTAAAAATTGGTAGAACGAGCTAAGAGAACAATCATTTTGTTTTTTGTGAGAAGAGAAGATTCAAATTTTGAGTAATGCAGAGAGAGGGATGTTATACTGGGTGAAATAGAAAGTTTTAGATTTTGAGGTTACAGACCATAGAGGGTTCTGGTTTCAGTGAAGACATTCATATATGTCATTTTATTATCAATATCAAAATCAAGTGGGTGCTTGGTAGAGGGGTTGGTGCTCCTTTTTGTTGGTGCAAATAAATCAGGGGTTGGTGCTCCTTAATGTTGGTGCAGATAAATCAAGGGTTGGTGCTCCTTCTAGTGGGTGCTGGTAAATTGATTGTAAAGTTGGTGCTTTACAAAGGTTGGATTTGGATGGGAGTCCAAATAGTCATTTTTGGAGATGTAGCCAAATCGGTGAACCTCGATACATCTTGTGTTGTGTGATGTTCTCTTGTTATACTTGCTTTATTTAGTTTTATGTTTTCATTGTTTTGGCTTTGAGTGTTGAAGATTTAAGTTTTAAAGAGCTACACTGATTCACCCCCCCTCTCAGTGTCATTGTGAGACTAACACTTGCCAACCTGTTATGCTTCTTCCACCATGCTTCATGTTCTACCATGGCAACTGATACAAAATTCCAATTTGGCACTATTAATAACATGGCCTAACTGAGAAAATAAGTTTTCCACCTTATATTCTACTCTACGTGCCTCCTCTTCAGTTATAATTCTCCGAAATCGTGGTATTTCTAGAAGATAACTAGCTTGTATTCCCTGCAATTATTTTTCTGTAGGAGTTCTAACATCTTCCTCCTCCATAAGGTGGCTAGAGATTCCCCCAAGCTCCTGTAGTGCTCTCACTGTATCTATTTTCTCCCAAGGTGGAGATTGTTTTACCATTTTCTCCTCCTCACTATCTTCAATATTTACAATATCCTCCTGAGATTGCTACTCAATTTGTTCTTGGGCCTTTTATGATTCTCCTGAGACCACCTGTTGCTCTTCAGTATTTTCTTGGGCCACTTCTTGCTCACTACTACCCACATTTTGTTCCCCTATCAATTCTAATTTTTTTGTATATTCAGTTTCGTGACATCCTTAGCAAAAAATTCCTCTTTTTCTTATGATGCTTCCATATTCTCTGGTGCATCGTTCTTACTTGAGCTTCTTGTTACAAATTTGTAATGAGGCTTCTTCTTGGGCTCTCTCTCTATGGTGTTTATTCCTGTTTCCACATTTTCCTGGGTAGTGGCTACTCCATCTTGCCCTACCTCAATTACCTTATAAAATTAGAGGCATTCATCTTCTCAAACTATGAAAAGATCTCTAGGTATTTTACTATCCTTTTCACCTCTATCCAAGACAATTCATCTAGGTCCAATGCTTCTGAGTCTTATTGTTCTTTCTCCTGTACTACTCACCATTATTTCTCTCTGCCTTCTCATACTTATTTGTATGGGGCTCTCTTACCACTTCTCCCTTTCTGGAATGAGTGGCTGCTACTACTGCCATTATGTTGGTGCTTGTTATAGCTACTCTTCTAGTTGTCTAGGCATTTTTTGCCTATGATGCACATCAGCATCCTCCTCTGGAGTGGTCTCTTCTCGAGCTTCTCTGATATGTTGCTCACTCCTTGTTTGAGGTCTCTTCGAGATAACTTTTGATATCGGTACTAACTTCACACACATCAATATTATTGGTTGATCTAGTCTAATTTATTTGGGTGGCATCAATCCTAGAAATTGCATCCTTGTTTCCATGATTACGTTCAATAACAATCCAATAGCATGGAAAGTCATCTCAAAATTCTTTGGTCTCTTTGTCAATGCCTCGTGCATTCTCATTTCTATAAAGGTACCCCAATCATACTGGATCCCCTTGGTAATACCTTTTGCATATTGTGCCATCCACATTGGCATTTCTGTGGCCTTTATATATTCTGATAGTCAAGCCATGATTGTATTCATTGCACACGCCCAATTTTCTCCTCTCACCTGGATCTGTTTTATTCCACGTGTTCCTACACTTGAAATATTTGTTTTTGTTAGTGATTTGATAGTGGTCATGGCAATGACAAGGTGGTATGCCTCTATTGGATCTACCAATTTTTTCACTATTTCCATATCGTCTTCTGGAAAGCAAAATATCTTTCGAAATGTCTCCTCTAAAATATCAACACTCACTGACCTCTTGCCCACATTGACATAGGCAATTTGGGTTGCAGGGTTATATGACTGAACTATATGCAAGAGATAATTCTCAAAAAATGTTTAATGAAATGTCAAAAGTTGTGTGATGATCGCCACATGCGCATCCTCGAATGTCTTCCTCCAAGGATGATCCCTATTTTTCTCGTCGTTCCACCATTTCCTGCATGCCTGAGCTCCATGCTGTAAAAATCTCATTTTTGTCACTTCCATCTGACATTCTTCTTGTCCACTACTTAGATGCTCCTCCTGCTCTGGTAGATTAATTTCACTTCTTAACTCCCTCCTTGAGGTTCTTTCTTGTGCCATTTCTTCCTCTTGGTGCCTTGGTGGTGTTCTTCTCAGGTTTGCTCACCACTGTCGTTGTCCCCTCCACGGTCTATATCCTCATCTCCTCCAAGGACAATTACCATGCCTTCCATGGAATTGAGACTGTCACCCTTGGTGCTACCATGGGTATGCCTCTCTCTCATGCAATGAACCTGGTGATCCCTCCACCCTGTTGGCTGCAATCCACCTTAACCGATGTCCAAACTCTTTTGTGGATATCATTCCTTCAACATATCATCGATTAGCTTAACCTCCACACCACTTATTTTCATAATAAAAAATATCTTAAAATTGTACAATCTATTGTAAATCATACAACATGCCCTTCTACACTCTTGTATGATTTCTCTTCCATCGACCGCTCCTGGATCGTACACTACCTTTTTTTTCCTGTAGTTCAATCTCTAGCCCATCAGTCTTCAAACCGTTATAAATTCTCCAAATTATAACATTTGCACTTGAAATAGTACAAGATGATAGTACTCCGTATGGTGGTACTTCCTGGCTGCCCCCCCTTTAGAATTCGCATGATTCCGTACAATTCTGTACGATCTCTAAAAACTGCCAAAAATGGCCTGAAAATCCTCTGAACTGCACTATTCTTCTTGGAAATCATACATGTTGTGACCAAAATCATACATTATGACTTTTACAACCCTAAGTGATAAAAAATTCAAAATTTTTGGCTCCTTTATTGAATTCTTCATCAACCCATTTGCCGGATTGCCCCGATCTACTATTTTTGTGCTTTTCGGGAGGAATTCTTCAAATCCTTCAACCCTAGAACAATTTATCTCAACTTGATGAATTTTTGGTAGTATTTTTATGGCTGTACATACTTCATTCACCTTTTCATGCATTTCTCAGCTCGCTTCTTTCAAATTCTTTCGAATTTAGGGTTCAAATCTCCAATTTCTATGTAATTTTCACAACCCATTTATAATTTTCCACTTCCTTTGACTCTAAACAACAATTTCTCATCCCAAAATCCATAAAATGATGTATTCTACTGTAATTTGCTGTTATTTCTAAGAAAAATCCAAAATTTCCCCTTTTATGGAGTAAAAACCCTAGTTTTCTCTCTCCCGGGTCAATTCTTTGAACATGAAAAGAACTCCTTGGTGCAAATTTAAAATGGGTCTGTAGATTCAGAATGATGGTGAATATTTATTTCCCATGTAGTCTTCATCCTTTAGTTGCACACTTTCCACCTTCAATCTCCTAAAAAAAATTGAATTCTGCTTGTATGATTGTGAAATTGTTAATTCTTTTCCATTTAAAGAAAATTTCAAAACCCTAACCGTCAAGAAAATCTACAATTATGCCACATTGCATGATTTTTCATCTCCTCCGTTAGATGATTTCCAAATCAGTAGTTAGTTTAAAATTTTGTCCTTTTCCCCCTTCTTTTCCTCCAACCGCTGCTTATTTCCACATGCCGCATTAAATGGGTAGTTGAAAATCGTACATGGAACAAATCATATAGTGTATGATATAAATCATACAACATGACCTCTTTGTATGATCTCCCATGTCATTTTGTCAATTTTCTTTGTACGATCTCTCTCTTTTGCAGATTTCCAACTTAATTTTTACTTGTATGATCTAAGCAGTTAGAGAAAATTTTCAGATTTCTTTCTCTAAAAAGGCCGCAGTTTCCAGTTTTCAACCTCTTCCTTCCTAATTGCATCTCGAGGGATTTTCACAACTAAGGCACACACATTTTTTTCAATTTTATTTTTCTTTTTTTTTCATCCTAGTCTATTTATACTTACCTTCTAGGTAATCGTACAGTGGCATTCACTTGTATGATCCCATCTGAATCTTGACCTGGAGGTTTGACCATAAAATTTCAATTAATGTTATCCTCTTGTACCTCTTATTCCCTTGCATGGCTTACCTCTGCCTGTGATGTTACTACCTGTTCGACGCTCCCCCTACAATGTGCACAATTTAGGATTGTACAATGGCAAGTTGGAGTCTCCTCACCTGGTGGTCCCACTTCTTGCCTTATCGATGATTGGTCCCATGGTAGTGGTGTCCTTACCACTCTGCTATCATTTGAGCAAATTCTTCGCCTATATTTGTGGATCAATTCTTGCTCCAAAATCGGCGATCGAACTCGTTTATGGCCTAATTTTCTTTCTTCTGCAAAATGTACCCTTCCTCTTCTGGCTAAGTTTCTACCATGTGGGTGTCTACCCCATCCAATTCCTCTTGGCATCAGAATTCTTTACTCTATTTGTGATTCCTCATTTTCTTGAAGTAATCACCTATTACCCCGTGCTTGTTGAGGTCCTTGTCTAATTATGGGTGGTTTTTCCCACGTGCATCTGCTTGCAATATTTGGTAACATGCCTCTCAATCTTGGTACATCTTGTTGGTCCCTTCTCCAGTTCATGCATGCTAAAGGATTATCTCCTGGACATATAGGAGTAGGGGGTCAGAATATTCCTCTTCATCTACCTCCTCAAAATGTAACATCAATAGGATTTTGGTTATTTTTTGGTTGCCTACCTCCTCCTATTCCATATTGGAGTCTTAGAGGTCTTCGTCCAATTCCTCCTCTTGTTCCTTGGTTATCAAGAGTAATTTCTACCAACTCAATATTGGCTAGTGTACTCTGATTGGGTGACAACTGTTGCAGGGTTTTGATTCTTCTATCAACACAGACTAAGCGTCGTATCCATATTATTTCCTCAAAGGATCTTTGGGTGAATGATGCTATCGATACTTCTCTATATGCATCTGAGAAATCTATCTCTAAACTAGAGTTAGTTCTACCATCTTCCCTCTGTTATGCCCAATCCATTGGCAAATTCATCACTCTCTCCAATCTCCTTACTTCCCTTCTTTGTCTTCTTAGTTCTTGATGAGCTATTACATAAGCTTACGTATCAATACGACATCTATCCCTTTGAATTCTCTCTGATTCCCATTGTATCGATGCACTAGTTGGAGGGTCATGATCCCTTTGAGGATTATAAGGATTATTTGGATCCTTGTCATCACTACTATCTATACTAAGCTCTCTTACCAACCATGAAATTACTTCATCACTAGAATTCATCATGTCTAAAGCTTCTACATATTCATTTGTCCTTGGTTGCTCATTCGGTGGGGTGGTGAACCTAAGCTTGCGCCTTCATTTCCTCTCCCCTCTCTTGGAGTTAATCCTTCCATCTCCTTAGATTCATCTTCAACCTCTCATAGGTTGACTTCTTATTTTTCATCCAGTATTCGTATGGTACCATCCAACTCCTGGATAAGTTTTTCCCTCAACCTTGCATTGTGATTCTTTAATGTTTGGTATTCTTCCTACAATTGCTGAATTTGTGTTCTCATTATCTACTGTAAAAGCCCAATCTGAGCCAATGGAGAAATTTTTGCCAATTCCTCATCTCTAGTTTCATCCCTATCATCCTCCAAAATTTCCATTTCAGACGTGTCCACTCTATCCTCAGTGTGCACTGTTAACCCTATCCTCCTCTGTTCTTCAGTCTGCCAAGATATTTCTCGTGGATATCTCCTGGTCGTAGGTATAGGTAATAGTGTTATCTCCTAATAACTACTCAGTACTGGAGAAACCCTCTCCTCTTCTTCTTGTATGGTCCCATCCGTACTTTTGACATGAACTTGTATCCTTCTTCTTTCACCAGTTCAGGGTGTAAACTCTTGCTGTTCAACTATCAGTTGTGTCTCCTCCCCCTCTGCAAATAAGCATGTGAGTCCCATATCAGGTTCTTCCTATGATGGACCTAGCTCACGGTGAGCCTCGTCTTGAGCTTCTGCTCATCTTTGTCATTCAATTTCTTTTGAAGCAATGAATAAACACTATACTTTATAAGGCTTCAACTTTGAGCCATTTATAGTATTGGGTACCTCTGTCCCATTCAAGTTCTACAGCTTGACTGCTCCATTATTCATTACTTTGATTACTTTATATTACCTGGATTTATTTCTCTTTTTCCATTAAACTTTAGAACTAAGTCACCAGGACTAAACTCCAACTTCCTCAAGTGCTTGTCATGCCACACCTTCTATATTTTTTGAGCTATCTCGATCGCCCATTATGCCATGACTCTCTGTTCATCTAGCTTGGTCAGTATCATCAGTCGTTCCTCCAAACTTTCTTTATCTCCCAAGTGGTGCTCTACTATGACTCTCAAAATTGGTATCAAGAATTTTACTGGCACCACGACTTCCTGTACATACATGAGTTGGAAAGGTGTATGTTCCATTTTTGGTTTAAAATTTGTTCTATATGCCCACAAAATAGATGATAACCTTTCCTCCCAGTCTACTCCCTCTATTCCACAGGTTTTATACAGAGTAGATACTAAGACATTATTTGTCGCTTTCGCCTGCCCGTTTTCTCTGGGGTAGTACGGAATACACAGTAAATGTAAAATCTTGAACTCTATTGTTAGCGTCTTGATAATCTCATGAAAAAAGTGTCCCCCTCAGTCACTTGTTATTTGTAGTGAAATACCAAATCTTATGATTACGTACTCATACAAAAATCATGTACTTTTGGTTGAATTATCAGGTAATGCCCTTGCTTCAACCCACTTTGTCAGGTATTATGTTGCTACTACGATGTATCTACACTTCCATTTCTAAGATGTTTTTAATGGTCCTACAAAGTCCAATCCCCACCATTCAAACAACTCTTGTGGTTGTGATGGATGTAAGGGCATAAAGTCCCTCCTGACTGGCTTCTCTGCTCTTTGGCAAGTATCGCATGCTTTCACATGCTCCTTTGCATAATTATACAATGTGGTCCACCATAGCCCTACTAGCAACACTTTTCTAGTAGTCACATCTGGTATCATATGTCCTCCTGCTAAACCTGTGTGGGCTTATTTCAATGTCGCCTTGACTTATTCATCCATTAAACATATCTGTAAGATACCATTACTTCCTATTTTATATAGTAGTCCTACTATTATCTAGAAAGGTTCTGAATTAGTTATTATTTTCTTCCTTTTGGTTGTCGTCATCTCTTGTGGCAACTCACCTGTGGATAGATATTGGCCAACCAACTTGTACCATGATGGAACAAAATCGATGGAAAATAATTGCACATCTAGAAATTCATTAGAAACTCATGTTCTTGTAGGCTCCCCTGATTGTATCCAAGACAACTGATTTGCAATTACATGCTTCTTACCAGATCTCACCATTACTCAAAATATGAACTCCTGAAGGGTGATGAGCCACTTGCTGACTCATCCTTGGATCACTGGTTTGTTTATCAAGTACAATAGTGCTTGATGTTCGACATAGAAAGTAAAGGGATTTTCCAGTAGGTAATGCCTAAAATTTTGAATGGCATATACAATTCCCAAAGCTTCCCTCTCTATTGTACTATAGTTCCTCTCTGGCCTTGACAAAAGGTGACTAGCAAATAAAATAGGCTGATCTAGCTTAAACTATCCTTCTTGTGCCAAAGCACATCCAATTGCAAAATTCGAAGCATCAAAATGGACATGGAATTCCTTATCCCAATTAGGAAATACCAAAATTGGACTAGTCACTAATTTAGCCTTTAACTCCTCGAGGGCTCCTTGATGTTCCTCTATCCATATGAATGGAATATTATTCTTCGTTAAGGAATCTAATGGGTAGGATACATGTGCATAATTCTTGATAAACCTTCGGTAGTATCCTTTCAAACCAAGGAAGGTCTTAAGTGAACTCACATCAAATGGTTCTTCCATGTGTAATATCACTTGAATCTTATCAGGATCTGTCTTCAATCCTTCGTTGCACACAATGTGTCCTAACAATTTCCCATATGGTACCATCAAAAAATATTTCCTTGGGTTTAATGATATTTGTGCATTTTTTCACCTACTCATACATTCACTAAGGGTAGGAATATGATCCTTGATCTCCCCATAAATGGACCAATCATCCAAAAATGCTTTGAAGTTCCCCATTGCTAGATGATAAAATATATACAGTATGATGCACTGAAATGTAGTTGGGGTATTACAGAGCCCAAATAGCATTTGGTTATATGCATAGATGCCATTCTCCACAATAAATGTGGTCTTCAGATTATCCTCCTCGATGATGTTGATTTGATTGTATCCTGATAATCCATCCAAAAAGGAATATATCTCATGTCCTGCAACTTCTTCCAAGATAGAATCTATGAAGAGAATGGGAAAGAGGTCCTTAATAGTTACATCATTTAGACTCCTAAAGTCTACGCATATTTTGATCTTGTCCACTTCCTTCTTCAAGGTGATCACTATAGGTGAAATCCATTCATTTTTTGTCACCTTGAATATAATCCCTACTTCTAGCATCTTTTCTATCTTTGAATTCACTAATGTAGCATACTTCAGGTTCATTCTACATGGTCTCCTCCTTACTAGCTGAGCACCAGGCATCAGTGTGATCTTGTGGACACATAGTTCTGGTGGAATTCCTTTCAGGTCCTTATATGTCCATGCGAAGACATCCTTGTATTCCAAGAATATCTTAAAAGTTGTTGCCTTCAATACCGGATTCCAATCATCACCGAAGTGAATCAGCCTAGGTTCCTCCTCCGTTCCTAGATTGATGTCTACTATTTGATGTTCCTCATATTTGATATTTTTTGATTCACTCGTAGCTTTCTCTACGTTCTCAGGGTGTGTCGGTCTCATATCAATATCTGCATCTCCTACTGTAAACTCTGCAAATATTTTTGGAAATGACCATTTCTCTTCTACTTTCTTCTTAGGTTCTTTACTAAGCTTAGGTTTGTCTTATTTTTCCTTGATCTCCTCTGATTCAATACAGAGGCAGTTGGGCTGAAAAATTTCATACTCCTCCATTTACCAATGAAGAAGTCCACTATCTGATCAAGCTTCATCTTTTCTACATTCATCTAGGTACATCATTCCTTCCCCATCTAGTTCATACCCTTCATCTTCTGAGGAATTTTTTGATTCATCAGTTGTAGCTATATCTTTACTAACTCTTTGATTAGCTAAATTAATCATGTATTTATGTTTCCATTCTTAAAAGTGATCTGATTTTTTCTCCAATTGTGATTAACTTTGGCTACTCATAGCCAACATCTCCCCAAGAGAGCATCGTATGTTGGTTTCTTCATTGTAATCACAACGAAATCCAAGACAAATTCTTGTTCAGCTATCATTACTTGTTGTGTCGTTAAGACTCATTTTGTCTCAATATCATTCTAGTAAGCATCATATAATCGGAAGCTCAGTGTCCATAGGGATGGAGTACCCAGTTATAGCCAATTTCTCTTAGGTAGCACATTTATGGTGGATCCTTCGTCCACGATAACCTGTGTCAATTTGTGTCCTAAGATCTCTATATGTAGTAATGCAAGTTTCTTTCCTACATCATTCATCAATACAGTTGGATCCATAAATTGATCTTTCCACTCTTCTTCCTGAATTGGTTGGCTCTATACTCCCATCACCTTCTGTGGCTGCAATTCTTCCACCATTACCTTCTGTAATGTTGTAATAGATTCTAAGAGGTTGGATATCTTAATTTCCATTGTGGTATCCAAAATCTGTGTTGCCAAATTTTGCACAACTACCTCTTGATCCAATGGTTTTCTTAATTCCTTATCTGCTCTTTATTATGCTAGTTTAATCTTCTTAGATTCCTCTTGAACTATTTTCTATGTTGCTTTCCAGCGTTGCTTTTATTTTGCTAGCTTAGGATACTTATCTTTCTTAGCCTAATTTCTCGTCACAGTTAAAACTTCCTCAGTTTACTCCTTAACTTGAGGAACTTCGATGTCCAAATAACTAACATTCTGTAGGTTACTCAAACTTACCTACTTTGGACAATTATCTTCTTTGTGGTTCCCCAGACCACACCATCTACACATGTCTATAGTATTTGTTTACGGTGTCTCTTGCCTCTGAGGTGCAGGATACTTTTTCGTAAAATGTCCCCATTCCTAGCAATTGCAACATTGTATGACTGGTCTTCCTTCCAAATCATACTGTAAGCAACTTTTTCCTCCTTGTCGATTACCCTAGTTCGATATTCTACCTTGTCTAATGTTTCTATAACTGCCACTTATTGGTTGTTGTTAGTTTTATTGGGTCTTCGATTTCTCTTCCTGGTCCTGGATTGACAATACTTGTGGATGTATTCTTGCATTATATGGACATAGTTTTATCTCATACCCCATCACATTACAAATATGACAATAGTCATTCCTTGGACATTTCATATTTGTATGTCCCTCCATTTTGCATTTTGTGCACCATATGTCATTTCTCTTAGGTTTGACCTTTTGTTCTTTTATGAATTTATCAAACTCCCTGCGAAATGATGCTACCGTCCTCTGTATAGTGTCATATTATTCACTATCTGATTCCTTCAACTTGGGATGAGACAAAATTTACGTATACATCTATTTTGATTCACTTTAAAAATTCTTTTCATGTTTGAGTGCTTCTTCATACGTTTTCGATGGTACTGCCTTCATCTTTTTCTTATATTTTGGAAGCAATCCATCGACAAACCACCATTTTACTAGAACATTTGCCAATGGCATCTACATCTTATCAACTAATTTCTGTAGTCTACGGTTATAGGATTTCACATCCTCATAAAATTTTTGCTTCGTCACGCAAAGTTTCATAACAATGTCTCCATCATATTTTAAAGGTCAAAATTCATCGATGAATTTCTCCTTTATCTAGTTCCAAGTCTAAAAATCTATGTTATTTTCTCTCTTCAAATACCAGTCTATTGCTAATCCTCTCAAGGTAGTAGGAAATAGGATTACCCAATCCTTAGGTATGTCTACACCATTTTCTCTCCAAATGGTTATGCAAGTCCCTATATGTCATGTGGGGTCTTCCTTACCCTCACCTAAAAATGGTGGACATCTCTGTTTGGCTGCCCTGTTAGCCATATTAGGAGAGTCATCACTATCACTTGAGGTATCCTTTGGAATCTCTGTCTGATTCCTCCTTGGGGGTGTCTTACTCTCATTGTCATCAGAAGTATCAATTTGAGGTATCTTATTTTTCCTGCCAATCGATGACCAAATTCTCGTGCGTCTTCACCTTGTGACCTCCTTCGCTAATGTGAGGGAGGTGGTCTTGGTCTGTCCTCCTGAGACCTCGTGCCCTATTGCTCTGGTGCCTGACTCCCATCCTTTGTACTCTCTAGCAAATATTCAGTCACTTTCTCAAGTGTTACCATCCACTCTCTGTCATATTACAATTTCACTTTGTCAACCCTTACCTCTACACTTGGTGGTTCTATTTCCTTGACTTCTGTCTCTATCAATGATGCCTTAAAGTCTCCTTCGAATGTCCAAACTTGCTCAATCTCTAGTTCTTGAGTACTACGGTCTGATTTACTTGTGTTTTCTCTTTGATAAATCCTCATGCTTCTTCTTACTAGGATTTTATCTCCTAATTCATATCTCCCATGGTTTCATGCATTGGTGTCCATCATAAAAAATCACCTCTAGTATCAGTATTCAACTTCATCAAATTTGACTCGTTTTAACAAAAATTCTAGATTCGATAAGGCAACGGTTCCAAACATAGCACAGGGGTGGATTATTCCTAATGGGGAGGTATTTTATGGAGCTAAGAATGATCAATAGATTAAACCCAACTCACTTACCAAATCGTACAGTCATAAGCTCACTCAAACTATCCTTGTACGAATAATATTCACCTTGTACGGTCATCAATGCCTACACTGTACGATCTCAAATCGTACAGTGTCGAATATGGTACGATCTTGCACACAGAAAAAATGACGAATTTAGTTTTGGAGGCTATCGTGCACAGTTTTGTATTCGATCAAGTCGATTCCTCAAAACTGCCAAATTGGGTAAGTTTCTATCGATCGCCTATTTTACCAAATTGTGTAAAAATACTTTGTACAATTTGTAAGGAAAATGGTGTACGATTTGTATGAAATAATGACATAGTTTTATGCTAATATTGATGTTCCATTACTCCAATATCTCTTTGGAATATTTTGTAAGAGTTTGATAGACTAATCAATACAATCTCCGTAATAGGTAAAACAACTTAATATGCTTGTTGAGAGATCCTATGTGTCGGATTACATCCAGAAATCATACAACGTCACTCAATACATATTCCTTGATGCTTCCATACTTCTAGATCATTCTCTAGAGTTCACCAGTACCAGATTCTACCACATGGTTGCAACAATGCATAAAAATAATCTATAACAATTAACAAAAAACACAAACACATCATATTCATCCATAAGTCATTGTTCATCATTACCAGGATCATACATAGTCATCCACAACCATAATTATGCTCATTTATGTTTATGGATTTGATTACAATGTGGAAAATATATCAATGTAATTGCAATAACTTAGAGAATCAACAACTACAAATACTATCTCTTCACTCTAGCAACCAGACCTTTAATTTTGAAAATGGGGCCTTATATAACGTTGCCCAGGCTGTTCCAAAGCGGTTCCTAAGATAATATATTATTTACAACTGCCCATATACAACTGATACATTAAATTGACTTTTTACTAAGTTTAACACCTTAGTTAGCAAATATATGCACCATTTCACTTTGAAATTACATTTCCCTTGCATTTGGATGAATTTCGGTGCACCCTGTATGATTTGCTATTGCCTTGTACAATTTACCATTCCAACTGTATGGTTTGTTCCCTACTGTATGATTTACAAAACTTGAGCAAACTGTTATTTGTGTCAAAACTATAAAAATTGAGCAAATCCTTTTAATCACTTCTTCCTCTTTTGGGAGGTGGATTTGTTGCCTATAATAATAACAAGAAATGATAGAAAAATCCATCTAGTTACCTAAAACATGCAATTACATGAGATTTTAGGTGAACTCCAAGAATGCACATGAAAAAATACTAAATGAAGTGTAAATAAAATGGAGAAAAGTAAGAATACGTAAACCAGAACTTGGAGTCACCCCCAAGCAAATTGCAGGTGATATATTAGCATCCTGGGTGATATTGTATCTTGAAATCGCAAGTTTGTACTATGATGGCAATATCGTATCCTCCGATCTATGCCAAAATCCTTTGATTTACGAAAAAATACTCTGATCCTACAAGTAAATAACAAAATAATGAGCGTTAGGATGCAAAATTAAACTAGGTATTCCGAAATGTAGAGAGCTAGGAGAATTACGGAGGGAAGGGTCTAGTTAAATAAGCAAGGAGGAGTCTCTAGAATAGGGAGGAGAGAAAATTTGTTAAAATTTGCTTCTAAGCTGGGCGAGGGTGAACGGATCCAATCCTGTACTTCCCACGCAGTTACACAAGAGAAGGAAAAAACTGTTTAATTAACTTTCTCATTTTCTTATTTTAAATTTTCTATTTTTAGGGTAAGATCGTATTACGATTGACGATATCGTACGCCGATCGTAAGGATCGTAGGATTGAAATCATGCTACAATTTTAGATGTCGTACTATTATTTTACTGATCATAGTACGATATCATCAGAGTAGCACAAATTTGAGTTAATGGATGCAAAACATGATATTTTTCTAATATTTTTGTGTTTTTATGCAAATGGGTCAAATTTAAGGTGCTACATGACTACCCCCTCAAGCGACGAGTCGATGAGGGTAAGGCACTTAATGAAGAAGCGAGTCACTTGACCATGATGAGTGATTTGGATGATTTAATATTTTAGCACTTTTGTTATTATTTGGCAAGGTCTAATTCAACCATGATTACAACTGTTAATAGTAATTGTACATCTCTCCTATGGAGTAGTCCAACCATAATGGCCTTCTTGGGAAATAAAAATGATAGCAATTCCAATTAGGTTTATGTTGAATCACTATGTTTGATGATTTTCTCAAAATATCATCAAAGAATTGAGATGAATCCTCATTCCCATGGGGCAGTCCGACCACTGTGGCCTTCGAGATTGAAGTAAAGCATATCAATTCAACGATGAATAATTTGCCCCAAATGGTCTTATGGTGATTTACTCATCTTGTCAGATTGCATGGATCACAAGTCTCTACAACCGCAAAGTGTATAGGGTAAATAACTGGATACAAGGTGCATTTGAATTATTTGAATTTATTTTGTTATTTTTTAAATTTTTGAGGGTTTTGGCCTATTGAATTTTTTTAATTTTACATCTTGAGACCCCTCATGGTGAAATTTTAAGGGTATTTATTAGCGGATGCTATCCATGGTTGTTAGATGCAGCTAAATTGGTCAAATTCCTTATCTGCAGCTCTGACCCATGGTCAGAAAACCCTAATTCTATGCCCACAGTTATCAGCCATGGTTGAGGATAAATTTGAAAATATAAAAGAAAAATCTATCATTTCAATTCATTATTTACATTGCCAAATTGTGAAACTAAGAGCTCTGAGAGGAAAAAGTAAAAATTTGACCCGAAATGCACACTCACCCCTACTGATGGCCGATCAACCATAGGCATCCACTAGTGGTGGTGTCGGTGCTACTAAGGTAGTAGCATGCATCTCACTCATTTTATTACCATATTAAAATGAACCACATTAATTAATAAGCAAAACTAACTCACTAAACCTCTGGTAACGAACCACACCCTAATTAGGATTAGTCTAGGCTAGCTTAGTGGGTGGGAATTTTTTACTTATTTATTTATTTATTTTTTGGGGGGTTTTATGGGATAGGAAATGACCTCGAAAGAGGCATTTCCCTTAGTCGTAGGTGGCAGTTGTGGCTCCCAATTGGTAAATTGGGGGCTGCACTTGTCAGTTGTGGCAGGATTCAAATCCCAATGGTCTAAAATTTGATCGTTGCCTCTGGTCGTGGGTCCCAGCCGTGGTTGAGCGACTTTAGAAAGATTTTTTTTATTTTTTTTATTTTTGAATTATTTAATTGATTTTTTTTGAAATTTTTGCATGCATTTATGAATGTTTTTATATTTTTGAATATATTTTTGAATTTTTTTGACTTTTGAAGTATGTTTTTTGATGTTTTTGATTGATTTTATGTATTATTATTTACCCTTTAACTGACTTCTAGAGTGAGGGAGTCCGAGCTCTTTCGTGACCTCCTCCATAAAATGAGCGATGTTTATCAGGACTGGTTCATCGCTATAGGCCTTGGCTACGTCATCTTCTTGTCTTCCATTAGGGTCGATCCGGCCTACATGACTGCTTTAGCCCATCACTAGGATGCACGAACCAACACATTCTATTTTTTGATTGGATATATCATGGTTACTTTGGAGGATGTTTACCGCATATTTCACATCCCTATCGATGGTGAGAACATTACCTCTTTTCCTACCATAGTGAAGGTTGTAGTTTTATATAAATGATTTGGCACCCAGAGTGATGAAGCGCCAGATGCCATTGACCATGGGGGTGTGCCCATTGAGCACTGGTATAGGGCACAAGTTTTCATAGAGCGACATGCCATCCTCATGTATCTGTGCATACATGTCCTACTTCCATATATGTCTAGAGCGAGGTTCCCTTAGAACCTCTTAGCCAGGATGCATGACCTTCTAGGGAGAACCACATAGCAACCACTAATTATTTCATGGGGTAGTGCTCTACTTGCACAACTCTACAATGAGTTGTATTGGATCACACAACATGGTCATGTGGGAGTTGCCTGTAGTCTACTGCTTCAAATATGGGCATGGTAGAACATTGCCATTGATCACCTTGGGGGACTACCACTATGGATTGGCAACATTGCAGAGGCTTCACAGTGTTATGTTGCTTGTTAGCCTATGGAGGTTGAGGATTTTAGGAGCAGGTCTCGAGCAGGGAATTTGTAGTATTACTTAGACCAATTGACTGGGCTACCGCCAGGGTAGGTTTTATGGTGACCATACATGGAATACCCTACATGGGAGGAGGTAAACCACTAATTTAGGTGAACGAGATAGGATAGGTGTCCCCTCGGGTGTAATCCCAACATGCATGAGTTCTTCCATTTCTCATGCATCACTAGGTAGTTTAGGATCTACTAGGGTATTCCAATTGTACCTATTATCTACCACCACCTTAAGGTGGAGAGAGATTTGACTTAGCCTCAGGTGACCTCACTAGGCAATGAGGATGATGAATTCTAGGAATCCACACTAGCGAATGTAGGGACCACTGTTTATTACGGTGTTTGGTGGACTACCAGGATCTGGTAGGGTGGTGGCCCACTAGGCAAAGCTAGGGATAGGATGGAAGCAAAGACAACAAAGGTAGTAGATCCTCAAGTGTGATGAGTGTGCCATAGGATAGAGGGTGTATGGGTAGAGGATCCAAAAGTAGAGGAGGAGCCTAAAGCTAAGGAAGAGGCCGAGGAGGAGCTATATGATGAGGTATTACAACTTTGGGTATAGGTTGCGAGCTTGCAGTCATAGCTCTAGACTATAAAGATGTAGATTTTGGGGAGGGACACCTCCATTGCTATCCTATAGGTACAGTTAAGGGTAGTGTAGGCCCATTTAGTAGAGGGATAGGTAGATTGGTGGGGGTACCAAGAGGAGAGGACCACCCATTTAGCATATATTGACTCTTCCACCATGGCTATAGAGAATATCACACTTGAGAAAAATCTTCTCAAATCCTAGTTGTATTTCAGGACTATGGAGAGATATCTACTAAATAATATACGAGGGGAGACCTCAACTTCTTAGGTAGCTCCTCTGGCTCAAAATATATCGAGACCAATAGGATTGGACATGCCAATAGAGATCAAGAGACTACAATATATAGTGCAGAATCATATCTAGCAACGAGCATCAGATGCTACACATATCACTCTTCTAGAGGGAGAGGTCACACTATGTGGTGGAGAGATACCAGAGAGATCGAGAATCATAGGGTCTCAGGCAACCAAGACTCGAGATACTGGGCAATATTTAGCATGTTCCAATCATCGAACTTATAATATAGAGAGGTTCTATGGCACCAGCTCTAGGCAGACTCACAGGGAGGGTGGCATTGGTGGAGGAGACTCCCAAATAGGGGGTGCAAGCCCTACTTAGTATATATCTTGTCATATGTTTATGCTATTTTTGAGTATAAGGTCTGAGGACCTACATAGTTATATCCTGTGAGCATTTTGGACACACTTATGTACTCTTTTTGACACACACATACACACACACACACACACACACACACACACACATATATATATATATATATATGATATGACTTTATGAGACTCATTATATGTGTATATTTTCATTGTTATGTTATGAGATGCACATGGATGCAATTATTATATGTTATGTTGATTTGATGCTATATGGTGTGATGTATGGATGACATACACTAGCTAGATGATGGATGCATGACTAGATGTTGTGATCTAGATGCATAGATGGACTAATATGATGTATGCACATGAATGCAATGTTTATTGTTAAATGCATGTTTTAATTTGCTTTACTTGTATGCATTTAATTTATGATATTATGATATGATGATTGCAATGTATGTAATGCATTATTTACATGATGATGATCTAATGTAAATGAACATGTATGTTTTAATCACTTAAAACATAATGTATGAATGCAATATGAGTTAAAAATCTAATGGATGATACCACATAATGTATAACAATAATGAATGTAATTGATAAATTTTATCATAAGAATTCAATCAATTAGACACCCATATGTGAGATGAGATGATAATATTGTTTCTATAAATGTTTGTAAATTAAAAGATATGCACAAAATAGTCAGTGGTCATCTAAATATCATTGTTGATATCCATATGCTATCTAACCTATGTTATGAACACCCCTTAACAAAAAAGATCTCATAAAAAGAAGTTGATAATTGATTGATTGATGTGATTCATTGCTATTTGGGAATTTTTGAGGTTTTCCATGAGACTCAAACACCCTAGTTGACTTATCAAAAGTTGTATACTTACTATACTAAACTTCTATAAGATAAAGTTTTTGCTATGAAAGACCTAGCTATTCATAATCCCTGTGTGTGCAAATGAATGGATTAGATAAGGTATAAGCACACCCCAATGCTAGATGGGATTCATTCAGCCCATTTTTGTATTGGGGATCCTCAAATGTCTACCTGATCCTAGGTTTGGATTTAGTTAGACTAGACCACTAGGCGATACAGGCCACCTAAAGCTAACTCATTTGTAAATTGCTTAGACCTACCCCAATGTCAAGTGGGATTCATTCAACCCATTGTTGTATTGGGGATCACTCTATGGCTTTTGAGTATTGACCATTCCAAGGATTCAAGATCTTCACCCCTTTATTTTATTCAATTTATTGGGATACTTGAGCATGTATAATGATAAAAATAACTGTTTATTTTGTATTTTGTTTTTTATTTTGTTTTGAGAAAGGGATTTGATTTTATTTTGGTATTTTGCTCCTTTATGTAAGTAAGGTATTTTTGGGTAAGGATAACTTGTCCTTTTGCCAATCACCAACATCCAAGACCATTGTGCCTCATAAAATGATCAAGTAACAAACATTTCACTTAAGGTGACCAGGACCACTTTGTACTATTCATATTTCCTTGTCCTAAGTAGGATTGTTAATGTGTTGATTAGTGATGGAATTCTAATATGCTAAGTGCTATCAAAACTAGACATCATATTCAAAAGCAAAGTGATATTTCTACTAAATATGAGAAGACCACTAGGTATGGTTGAATGACCAAAAAACCCTCGTGTATTCTTCATAGCAACATGAGGGGTTGTGTTGAAAAACACAATTAGTCACAAGGGGGATGGATGATGATGCATAAATGCATGATTGAAATACAAGCGTGGTGTTGTTTGTAAGATTTCAAACACAACCTACCCTAATGCGAGTGTGATGGATGGAAATTCTTAATGCAATGCAATTAAATGAGTGTATGTGCAAAATAAAATGCATAATGCAAATGTTTTTGGATTTTTGAATATTTTGCAATATTTTTAAATTTTATTGCTTTTTGATTTTTATTGATTTGAAATTTTCCATATTTTTGAATTATTATGTATGGAAAACCTTAAGATGAAGGATTTTGAGAGGTTCAAGCTCTTCAACACCTTCAAGCAATTTTAGGAGATATATTCCTGGTCCTATCTTCACAGAGATGATATATGGACCTAACCAGTTGGTTGCAAATTTGTCTCACACGTGCAATGGTAGGTTTGAGTTTTTTTGGTTCTATTTCAGCACAAGATCACCAACATTAAAATCCCTCAAATGGACCTTATTATTGGAAGATCATTTAAACATTCTTGATAAATACAAAGATGCTCAAGGGAATTCATGCAATGTTTATCAAGAAGTGTTATTTGATCTAGGTGAGCTTGCCACACAGTGTCATCATCGATGAACTCTTTCAATGCAATGTGCAGTGTTGGAATCTCCAAATCTAAGGGTAAAATGGCCTCAACACCATATACTAGTGAAAATGGGGTTGGCCCAGTGGGCATCCGAATGCTAGTCTTATAAGCCCATAATATAAGGGGTAGCTAGATGTGCCAATATTTATGGTTTTCTTGTACCGTATTTTTCAATATGGATATCACTATCTTGTTTGAAGCTTCAACTTACCCGTTTTCCTATGGATAATATGAAGTTGCAAAACTATGTTATATATTGTACTTATATTTTAAAGCCTTCACATTTTTGTTCTTGAACGACTTTCCATTATCTGAAATCATCTTGGATGGTATCCCAAAATGACTTATGATATTATGTAGTATAAACTCCGCAATAGTGCTCTAATTGTCATTGTCAAAGGGATTGCTTCCACCCACTTTGTAAAATACTCCATAGTCATTATAATAAATATATGTCAGCCCGATGATGGGGGATTAATCTTTTCGATTTAATCCAAACCCCACTAATAAAATGACCAAGCCACTTGAATGGGGTGTAAAAATTGTGATGGCAAGTGTGTAAGATTAGCATGATGATGGCATTTAATGCATTTCTTGACATACATTGTGCAATCCTTCTCCATAGTGGACCAATAATAACCCATTGAAAGGATGCGCTTGAAAATGGCCATGCCGATAAAATGACCACCACATGTACCATCATGAGCTTGCAAAATTACCCAATTTTACTGGCAATTTGAGTTATTTTATGTTATTGATGTCACATGAATCATTGATGTCATATGGATCACATTGAGTTTTGATGGGCAAATGATATCTTGGAAAGCATGGATAAATTCAGGGTTTTTGTGAAAACCAAGGTAGGAAAAATAAAAGGCTTTATTTAAAATCATGGATGGCATATTTGAAATGGGTTTTTCTTAAAACCCAGGTTGGCCTTTCGTTTCATCGAAAAAGGTGCCCCGGTGATGGAGATATTTAATTTTAAATATTTAGTTTAAATTTTAATTATTTAAAATTAAAATTAAAATTTTAAAATTAAAATTTTAAAATTAAAATTAAAATTTTAAATTAAAATTTTAAAAATAAAAAAAAAAATTTTTTTTTAAATTTTAAAATTAAAATTAAAATTTTAAAATTAAAATTAAAGTTAGTGTCGACGTCTAAAGAAAGAGGGAAAATAAATAATGCGTTGATTTCATCAAAAATGAGGAGAAGACTATATAAAGGGGGATCCTAAGGTTCATTTGAAATAAATCCTTTCTCGTGTTAATCGTTGGCTAGCATTCGAAGAGAGCTCGTGAGAAAATCGTTTTGAAAATGGAGACAACGAACAAATCCAAGGTTGGTCGAAAGCCCAAGACATTGTGGGTAGAGTGGCACATTGGCAATTGGCTTTTGTTAAGGTGTGTGGCAGCACTTTACGTCAAGGTTCGAATCTCCTTGACTGCATTCGAAGGCATTGGAAGGAAAGCGCTTGAAGCGCTTTTGGTTTGCGTGGAAGGGAGGAAGTACTTAAGGCACGTTGTACCTTTTCCCTTTGAACAAGTGGTTAGCTCGTGTGGCAACCTTAGCCACGGCTAAGGCGTTCGTGGTGTGGGAAAGTTGGGGGTTCGAATCCCCATGAGGAGTTAATTGAATTTTGCTCTAATTAATTTTGTTGATGCCCTAGGATAGGAGTTATAAGGTGGTTAAGGAATAATTAAAGTTTTTAATTACACTTTATTTATATAAGGGCTGTGATTATTATTCCAGAGGTGGATGAGTTGTTGATTTATTTTGATATTCATGAAATTGAAAATTAAGATTTAGGAGAAATAAAGAGTTGTTATAAAATATTTTTGAGAGCCTTATTGATTATTATTTTTTATAAGGGTTTTATTAAAAAGGAATTTGGTGGATGTGTTTATTAAGTTGGAGTAAAAAGGTGTAAATTGAGTTATGCTTATCTTGTGATTATTATTTGAAGTCCACTAACCCTTATTGATATTGGAAAGGAAAGTTGTGTTTAGTGTGGTAGATTTTGTGGACAAATTCTTGGCATAAAAAAAAAGGTATGAGCACATTATCCTATTGATTGTTTATGGTGGTTGATTTTTGAAATATCATTGGAGTAAAAAGGATTGATTATGGTTTCTTTTTTGAAAGTGGTCGGTTGAATGCTTCAAGGTTTTCTGGTTTGAGAGTTGTGTTTAAACCTTGTTTTATAAGCATAGTTGTTGAAGCCCATTGGTTGTGAAAGAATTAGAAAAGAACATGAGTATCATTGTTATGTGAGATTTATGGTTGAGCATTGTTGGAAAAATTTGAGTTGGTTGATACATGCTTGGACTAGGGTTTTTGTGAGAAAGAGTAGTCCCTTGTGGTGATTGGTTGAGTTGAGTTGATTGAGCCTAGTCAAGTGATTGTGTAAGGTGATTGGTCAAGTTCCATGAAACAAACTAATTCCATAATTTTGATTTGAGTTGAGAGTGATACTAGAACATATTGAGTCTCTAACAATTCTCTTTATGCTTCTATGAGTTGACTTGAGTTGATTTGAGATTTATTTGAGTTGAGTTGAGTTGAGATTGAGCTTAGAACATATTGAGTCTCTAACAATTCTCTTTATGCTTCTATGAGTTGATTTGAGTTGAATTGAGTTGAGATCATTGTGGATCATTGTTGTCATCCATTGAAGAGTACATTGCCATTCATTTTTGAGTTCATCTTTGAGCTTTGCCTTGATAGATTTGTGGATGAGATTTGAGTGCTACTTGTGCATGATTGATTGAGCCTTTGAGAAGGCCTTTGTGGATAGTTTTGGGATAGCTTTGTGGATAGTTTTGGGATAGCTTTGTGGACAACTTTGTGGAAAGCTTTGTGGAGAGTTTTGGGATAGCTTTGTGGATAATTTTGGGATAGCTTTGTGGATAGCTTTGTGGATAGTTTTGGGACAACTTGTTGGAGCATATTTGAGCAAGTTCTTGGTGAGCTTGCTAGAGCAGATTTGGGCAAGTTCTTGGTGAGCTTGCTAGAGCATATTTGAGCAAGTTCTTGGTGAGCTTGCTAGAGAATTTTGGGCAAGTTATTGGTGAGCTTGCTAGAGCAGATTTGGGTAAGTTCTTGGTGAGCTTTCTAGAGCAGTTTTGGACAAGTTCTGTGTGAGCTTGTTATTCAATTTTGGACAAGTTTTGTGTGAGCTTGTTTTTCAGTTTTGGAGAAGTTGTGTGAGCTTGTTATTCAAATTTGGATAAGTTTTGTGTGAACTTGTTATTGCCTATCTTTGATAAGATAAAAGAAATCATTGTATTGGATAAGGATCCTTATTTATATGTGAAATATTATAAGGATATTATCTGGTGGAGTACCCCATATTGGGGGAACCACATTAAATATTGTGTCTCAATTGTGTGTGGTGACTTTTGCTCTTGCTTACTAATGTTATCTGAGTTATTAATGCACACTACTATATTTGGTTATTACAATTAAGGACATTAATTGATATTTATTTGGAAAGAAAGTAAAAAGTGATCTTATACTATTCACCCCCCCTCTCAGTATAAGCTTGTGTTCTTCAATTGGTATCATAGTGGGTTCCTTCGAAAAATCTAACATCTTGAGGGTAGATTCTACAAGAACACATATGGCTTCACAGAATGGATAATCTATAAATAAGGCTCCATTATTTGATGGTAACAATTATGCTTTTTGGAGCATGAGGATGAAGTACTACTTGATATCACAAGGCTATGAGGTATGGAAAATGGTTGAAAAAGAGTATAGGGTTGAAGGTGATCTCGAGGTAGATAAGACTATCAGGAAATTGGTTGAGATCAATGCAAGAGCAATGAATTATATTTTGAGTGGGCTTCATGAGATAGATTTTACAAAGGTCATGGTATGTAATTCAGCTAATGAAATGTGGACCAAGTTGTGGAATACTTATGAAGGAGATTCCAAGGTAAATTTGGCAAAACTACAAACTCATAGAAAAATATTTGAGGAATTGAAAATGGAAGATTTTGAAGATATTGCAAAGTTTTTACTTCATGTTGATGAGATTACTAACACCATGAGAGGCCTAGTTTTTGATATGAAAGAACCAGAAGTTACTCAAAAGGTTTTGAGATCACTTCCCATGAAATATGATTCTAAGGTTTCAGCAATAGAAGAGACAAAGGATATCAACAAGCTAACAATGGAATAATTGCAAGGTACTATCACAGCTTATGAGATGAGGGTAAGTAAGCATCAGGTTCCAATAAAAGAGATTGCATTCAAGTATTCAGATAAAGAGAAAGGGAAAGTTCCAAATATAGATAGAGTTTTAGATAATGATGCAAGGAAATCTTACTACATTGTAGATGCAAGTGATAGTTTAGATTACAATGATAGAAACCAGTTAGATGAATAAGAATGTACATTCTTTGGAATAAATGAAGAAAGGCAAGAACATCTATTCCTAGGCATTGAAGTTAAAGAAGAGGATATATCTATTGAAGAAAGACATGAAGAGCTTGCCATAGCCATTGAGCAAGCAAATAGGTACAAGAAAGTTTGAAGGATATTAAAATGCTTCATATGCAGATATTTTTGGCATATAGATGATGATTGCACGTACTACAACAATTGCAACAAGGAAAGTTTATTTTTTGAAAAAGAAAGCAGCAGTTCTAGTGACAATTCTAGCAGCAATGATGATGAAGAAGAGGATTCCATAAAATAGGAAAAGAAAATCAAAATATTGGAAAATAAAATCAAGAGGTTTGAAAATAAGGTTCATGAAAATGAAAAGGTCAATATGATGCTCAATCAACACATTCAATATTTGGAAAAATATCTTCAAGAAACAAAAGAGCTTAGCATCACTATTTCTGAGAAATTGAAGGCAAGAAAATAAATATGTAATCAGTTAGAAGAAGAAGATAAAAAAAGTTTGGGGACCTACATAAATGAGTTAGCACAATTTCAAATAAATTCAACGAGATCCATTTATAAAAATAGGGTTTGGTTATGAAGAAGGGAAATAAAAAATAAGTACACAAGGACCTATATTTGTATCATGAGTTTTTGTTTCAGAAATCTATAAGGAAGAACCTTTTTCCAAAGAAAAAGAAGCAGCAAAAATAGATACTTGCATTTTAGAGGCTATAGAGATGTGTGCCAATTTGCTACTCTACACAAATAAAGAGAAAGAAGAGGAAAATTCCAAAGCACCAAAGGTCTCATATTTCAGGTTTGGGGAATCACATTCAAAAGGAAAAGAAATACTTGAAGAGAAAAGAAAGGAAGAAACTAAGGAAGAGGATTTAGATACTACAAATAAGGTTCAAGGATGCAATGCACAAGTTGAAAATGATCATAAGGATAATGGTCAAGAAAGGTATGAAGAACCAAGGCATGAACAAAGGGCTTTTCAAGGATATTGTTTTTCTTGTAATGGATTTGGACACAAGGCTATACACTGTAGGGTCTATGGATCAAAGAAGTTAGATTTTGCTAGAAGAAACCTCAAATGAAGAATGTATGGTTTTTAGGGGCATTGCTTCTCATGTAACAAGATTGGTCATAGAGCTTTTCAGTGCAAAGGAAATGAGCAACATGGTTTTGGTTTTAGAGATTCACAATTCAGAAGTCATGGTCATAATGGTCATGAAAACAGAGCTTCACAATACAGGGTTTAGGAAAGGAATGGATATGGAAATTATTTTAAGAATGAATTCAGGATATGGGCACCATCCAAAGGCTACAATATCAAGTGTTTTAATTGCAATAACTTTGGGCATATTGCAAAATGGTGTAGGACTCAATTCCAAACAGGTTCAAGGCAAGAAGGTCAAACAGGTTCAAGGCAAGAAGGTCAAACATGTTCTAGACAAGAAGATCAAGTAATTCATCAAGATAAGGATATCAAAAAAACATGGAAGGAAGTTGATAGAGGAAAGAAACAATGTGATATGGGAGTAAAAGTACTCCCACCCCAAAATTAATCACCTCAAAAGAGAAGGTGGTGAGGGGGCTATGCTTAAGAGTCATATCTTTTAGCCCCATAGGTGTTCCTTTTGTCATTGATGTCAAAGGGGGAGATATTTGAGTAAGGGGGAGAACATTGATTTAGGGGGAGCAGCATCCAAATATAGTATTGAGTTAGGGGGAGCAGCCTCCATAGAGATTATTGAGTCAGGGGGAGCAACTTTGATTCTCAGAGATGGTTTTTGCTTTAAAGGTGTTTCCATCAATGAAAAAGGGGGATATTATTAGAAATTTGAGTTATTTTATGTTGTCATTGATGTCACATGAATCATTGATGTCATATGGATCACATTGAGTTTTGATGGGCAAATGATATCTTGGAAAGCATGGATAAATTCAGGGTTTTTGTGAAAACCAAGGTAGGAAAAATAAAAGGTTTTATTTAAAACCATGGATGGCATATTTGAAATGGGTTTTTCTTAAAACCCAGGTTGGCCTTTTGTTTCATTGAAAAAGGTGCCCCTGTGATGGAGATATTTAATTTTAAATATTTAGTTTAAATTTTAATTATTTAAAATTTTAATTTTAATTTTAAAATTAAAATTAAAGTTAGTGCTGATGTCTAAAGAAAGAGGGAAAATCAATAATGCACCGACATCATCGAAAATGAGAAGACTATATAAAATGGGATCCTAAGGTTCATTTGAAATAAATCCTTGCTCATGTTAATCGTTGGCTAGCATCCGAAGAGAGCTCGTGCAAAAATCATTTTGAAAAGGGAGACAACGAATAAATCCAAGGTTGGTCGAAAGCCCAAGATATTATGGGAATAGTGGTGCATTGGCAATTGGATTTTTGTTAAGGTGTGTGGCAACTCTTTACGTCAAGGTTAGAATCTCCTTTACTGCATTTGAATGCATTGGAAGGAAAGTGCTCGAAGCTCTTTTGGTTTGCGTGGAAGGGAGGAAGGACTTAAGGCACATCGTGTCTTTTCCTTTCGAACAAGCGGCTAGCTCATGTGGCAACCTTAGCCATGGCTAAGGCGTTCGTGATGTGGGCAAGTTGGGGGTTCGAATCCCCTTGAGGAGGTAATTACGTTTTGCTCTAATTAATTTTGTTGATGCCCTAGGATAGGAGTTATAAGGTGGTTAAGGAATAATTAAAGTTTTTAATTAAACTTTATTTTTATAAGGGTTGTGATTATTATTTCAGATGTGGATGAGTTATTGATTTATTTTGATAGTCATGAAATTGAAAATTAAGATTTAGGTGAAATAAGGAGTTGTTATAAAATATTTTTGAGAGCCTTATTGATTATTATTTTTGATAAGGGTTTTTATTAAAAAGGACTTTGGTGGATGTGTTTATTAAGTTGGAGTAAAAAGGTGTAAATTGAGTTATGCTTATCTTGTGATTATTATTTGAAGTTCACTAACCCTTATTGATATTGGAAAGGAAAGTTGTGTTTAGTGTGGCAGATTTTGTGGACAACTTCTTGGCATAAAAAAAAGGTATGAGCACATTCTCCTATTGATTGTTTATGGTGGTTGATTTCTGAAATATCATTGGAGTAAAAAGGATTGATTATGGTTTCCTTTTTGAAAGTGGTTGGTTGAATGCTTCAAGGTTTTCTAGTTTGAGAGTTGTGTTTAAACCTTGTTTTATAAGCATAGTTGTTGAAGCCCATTGGTTGTGAAAGAATTAGAAAAGAACATGAGTATCATTGTTATGTGAGATTTATGGTTGAGCATTGTTGGAAATATTTGAGTTGGTTGATACATGCTTGGACTAGGGTTTTTGTGAGAAAGAGTAGTCCCTTGTGGTGATTGGTTGAGTTGAGTTGATTGAGCCTAGTCAAGTGATTGTGTAAGGTGATTGGTCAAGTTCCATGAAACAAACTAATTCCATAATTCTAATTTGAGTTGAGAGTGAGACTAGAACATATTGAGTCTCTAACAATTCTCTTTATGCTTCTATGAGTTGACTTGAGTTGAGTTGAGATTGATTTGAGTTGAGTTGAGTTGAGATTGAGCTTAGAACATATTGAGTCTCTAACAATTCTCTTTATGCTTCTATGAGTTGATTTGAGTTAAGTTGAGTTGATATCATTGTGGATCATTGTTGTCATCCATTGAAGAGTACATTGTCATTCATTGTTGAGTTCATATTTGAGTTTTGCATTTATAGATTTGTGGATGAGATTTGAGTGCTACTTGTGCATGATTGATTGAGCCTTTGAGAAGGCCTTTGTGGATAGTTTTGGGATAGATTTGTGGATAGTTTTGGGATAGCTTTCTGGACAACTTTGTGGAAATATTTGTGGAAAATTTTGGGACAACTTTGTGGATAGTTTTGGGATAGCTTTGTGGATGACTTTGTGGATAGTTTTGGGACAGCTTGTTGGACCAGATTTGAGCAAGTTCTTGGTGAGCTTTCTAGAGCAGATTTGGGTAAGTTCTTGGTGAGCTTGCTAGAGAAGATTTGAGCAAGTTCTTGGTGAGCTTGCTAGAGCAGATTTTGGGCAAGTTCTTGGTGAGCTTGCTAGAGCAGATTTGGGCAAGTTCTTGGTGAGATTGCTAGAGCAATTTTGGATAAGTTCTGTGTGAGCTTGTTATTCAATTTTGGAAAAGTTCTTTGTGAGCTTGTTATTCAGTTTTGGACAATTTTTGTGTGAGCTTGTTATTTAGATTTGGACAAGTTCTATGTGAACTTGTTATTGCCTAGCTTTGAGCAGATCAAAGAAATCATTGTATTGGATAAGGATCCTTATTTCTGTGTGAAATATTATAAGAATATTATCTGGTGGAGTACCCCACATTGGGGGAACCACATTAAATATTGTGTCTCAATTATGTGTGGTGACTTGTGCTCTTGCTTACTACTGCTATCTAAGTTATTAATGCACACTGCTATATTTGGTATTGCAATTAAGGACATTAATTGATATTGATTTGGAAAGAAAGTAAAAAGTGGTCTTATATTGTTCACCCCCCTCTCAGTATAAGCTTGTTTTCTTCAAATTTAATTCTTGGGGCTCAAGAAAATGAAGAAGAATTCCATCGTAGCTTCTATGATACAATATGTCTCCTAGAAAGACATTTTTTATCGCTTTCTATCTGAATGTGTGCTTTGTGGCATGTGATAATCCATGCAAGATTAAACCAAGCTTGAGAAAGTCATGTAATTGTGACATCTAATCCTGATAAGCTTCTACCTCAATTGACAAGATGACTTGTTCCTCTAGTGGTTCATTATGTGTGAATGCATACTAGAATACAACCTTGTGGTCAATGGTGGTGCCATTCATCGTAGGACACTATGAGATCAAACGAGGACACTATGAGATCAAAGACCCCCAGGGTGTCTTCTTGAGAAAGTATCCGGATTTATAGAACCACTCATGGTTTGGTTCTATATGAATCATGTTGATCGATTCCTTGTTATCAAAAGTTGCACGATGCATCATGGCATATGATAATATCTTTACATGAATGATAGTAAAATTGATAGTTAGATTCTGAGGGATTAAAGATCCCAAAGATGCCATAATATCTATGAATCTATTTGACGTACGAGGGATTGCCTCGATGTTGTACCACTCTATTTGGGCTATATAAGTGTCAGTAATATCCTTATAAGATTTTTGGATAGGACACCTACATTGAAAAAGTCCCTTCACTTGATTGACTATGAGAAGACAATAACCAAAGATGTTTAATCATTTAATCTTCATGTTGATGACTGTTTGAAGACCCAATATTAGGGCTTCGTATTTAGTATTGTTGTTGGTACAAGGAAAATCTAGCTTGAATGACAAGTGCATTAGAGCACCTTATTGCATGAAAAAGACAATTCTTACATCACCCCTTGCTCGCACTTTGAACCATTGAAGAACAAAGTCATGTCAGCTTTGTTATCTATTTCTTCAGTTTCGGGTGCCTCTGACAATGCGAAGAATGCATCATTAGGAAGCTCTATGGTGATGGGACTACTATTATTGAGAGGTGCCTCTACCAGCTAATTAGCTATGACCTGTCCCTTGATGGAATTTTGACTAATGAATTCCAAATTGAATTCTGTCAATAGCATGATCCACTTTGCAATACATGTATTATGATATGTCTTGCTCATCATATACTACAAAGGATTTTGTTTGGATATCACATATGTCGTATGAATTAACATATAATGATGCAACTTCTTCATTACAAATACTACTACTAAACACAACTTCTCTACGTATGCATACCCTAGCTCATAACTCACCAAAGTAAGATTGAAATAATATTACTTGCTCTTTGTCTTGCATGTTCTTTTGGACCAACATGGTTTCCAATGCAAAGCCAGTAGTCGATATATATATCAAGAAAGGCACATCTGGTCTTGGTAGACCTAGCACTGGTGATGTTGCTAGGTATTGCTTAATTTTAGAAAAGATCGCTTGATAGTCCTCTTCCCAATTGAATGGGTTCCCCTTGCATAGCAGTCGATTCATGGGTCAATATTTATCCAATAATTTTGTGATAAATCACTTTATGAATTCTACTTTTCCCTATAGGCTTCTTAGTTACTTGATATTTGTGGGAGGATGCATCTCTAATATGGCCTTGACCATCGCTAGGGCAACTTCAATGCCTCATTTTGAAATGATGAAACCCAAGAGCTTTCCTGAAGTTATGCCAAATATGCAGTTCTTGGGATTCATCTTGATATTATGCTCTATCAGGAGATCGAATACCTTTCTAAGAACCTCTTCATACTATGAATGCAACAATGACTTTGCCAATAATTCATTAATATAATATTCTAATATTCTGTGCATATAGTCATGGAAAATGTATGTCATGGCTTGTTGATATGTTGCACCAGCATTTTTAAGGCTGAATGGTATAAATTTATAATAGAATGTTCCCCATGGTGTTGTGAACATGGTTTTATGCTGATCTTTGGCTTTAATCCGAATTTGAATGTAACCAAAAAACCACCCATAAGGGAGAGCATCTCATGACCTGCAGTTGTGACTACAAGAGCATCTATGTTGGGCAATGAGAATGAATCCTTTGGTGTTGCCTTGTTGAGGTCTCTGAAATCTATATAGATATAGATCCTTCCATTAGGTTTTCCTATAGGTACCATGTTTGATACCCATTTCGGATAGTTGATGGAGATAATGAACTCTACATCCAACAACTTATGTAGCTCATATTTAACCATTAAAGTGATTGTTGGATGCATCTTCCTGAGCTTCTACTTGACAGGCCTTTTAGAGGGATCTAGAGAAAGGTTATGAATAACCAATTTTGGATCTAGTCCCAACATATCCTTGTATGTCCAAGCAAAAAGGTTAGGTCTCTCTTTCAGTAAAGGGATGAGTATGGCACACTCATCAAAATATAGACTCTCTCAAAATTTGACCTTGTTAGGATTAATAGGATCATTACTGATATCCACATTGTAGGTCTCCTCTACTAACATGTGTGATCCCTCCTCAAGTTGGTGAGGCGGAGGAATCAAGTTGATGACATTAGTTGGGTTTAAAGGTCCAGCATCAAAATTTTCTACTATGTGATAAACATCATGTGCATAGCCTGGCACAAAATGGAAAGGTTGCAACATTTCTTTGTTAGGAAAGAAATATTCAGGCTCTAGAGTTAAATGAGTGCGATCCAAATCAATAGTATCTAGATTAAGACATAATGGTTTAAAAGTATTGGTTGTGTTGTGAAGTGGAGTGGTCAAATAAATGGATATCATGTTGATGGAATGGATTAGATCTCCAAGACCACGTGTGTGCGACTCATCACTGATACAACTTCCATACCCAAGATGTGGCTCTGGGGGTATGGGGATCTCTGGATATAGTCTATCAATATATTGGAAACTAGTATCATTAGACTCAAAGAGCTCTAAATATATCAGTAGACCAGGAAAGACTATATGATAAATCACATCCACATTGGATGATCTCCCTCTAAGGTGTGAGCTAGGATAGACTCTCCGATACATCTCGTCAATGTAAACTGGTTCATGATGATACCATAAATAGTGAGGTCTAAGATAGGCTCTCTCAATATCATCCTCATCATCACTATCGTATATGAGTCCTTCACCCCTAACCACTAGAATTGAGTGATTAGGAATATGAGGCCCAAGGTAGGCCCACTCCATTTCATCCTCATAATCGCTATCAACCATGAAGAATTTCTCATTCCCACCCATTGGCTCCATGGGTAATAGATGATGCAGATTTAGAGGGCCTAAGTAGGCCAACTCAGTTTCATTCTCATATCATTTATTGCTTGAGGATTTATCATAATCATCTATTCCAGAATCGTAATCTGGTCCATCACTTTTGATAATGGACTCTGCTTGAAATTTCTCAGAAGCAACTTATGATTCAATATCTATTGCTACACCTAGATTTTGGATCTGCATAACTATGTCATTGGTAGCTTCACGACTTTAATTATCCAAGTCAACTCTTGGAATGTATAGTAGATTGACCTCTACCACGATGTTATCATGATAGATCTCAGGTGGCTCTTTAGAGACATAGGTCACCACCCTATTACACCCTCATAAGTAAGAAGGGTTAGGGTGATAAGGCTTCTAATCCACATCATTCCCCAAGCTGAGGTTCATACGATCTAAAGATATTTCTAGGAGCTAATCCTATCCTCTAATATGGTAGCCTAACCCAAACCTATAAGTTGGTAACTAGTATTGTGGCTCATAAGGAGTTTGGCACCCTTGCTCAAATAAGCCTAAACTGTAATCATGCCAATGGTAATGTTCAAAATAGTGCAAGGTAAAATTAGGGTTAGACAAATAATGAATATTCACCATGAATGGTTCATCATCATCCTCATATATGGGTATGTGATTTGTGAGCTGGTCAAGCCCTCCATAGATGAAATTTATTTGGTTGGGTGGCACCCCCAGTGGTACCACCATTCCCACAGGAAAGCTATGGGCTTGAGGTCTACCCATGTCCTATGTAGTCCCTATAAGAGGTGTGAATGTAACGTTCTACACAATATACTCTGCTAACCTAAGGTTAACCAAATGTTGGTCACCTGCGGTGCAAATGACCCTAATGAAGAAGTAGGTGAGGTAGGCTGCGGTGCCTCCTCAACTTGATTTTGAGCATCTACTTCATCCATGGGACTAGGAAACTTGATAGTGGCTACTTTGGGTGATTTCTTCATCTCTTTCTCACCTAGTTTTACCTTAAGCTTCTTATTATTCCTAAGCATCGTGTATACCGTAGGCTTTGTTGAAGCTATTGTTGTATGCTCTAATAGTTGTGGTGCTATCATGGAAGGTCTTGCACACACTTTCTTTTTTTTACCTTATGGATGTTTGATGGGTGACATCAGCCTTATATCCAGGTGTGTTGAGGGGAGAATTAAATCTCCAAGTAAATTTGCTAAGTTCACATATTTAAATGACTCCTCATCAGAAGGCACCATGTGAACTTGTCCCTCATGTATATATTAATACATTGATGCAATATTGAGGGAACGCAATGCATTTCTATAATACAAGGCCTCCCCAGGAGGATGTTATATTGCATGGCACCTTCTATTATATGACACATCACACAAATGGTATTCAGTCCAACCTAAATCAAAATAACTATAGTACCTACCGTTGAGCATAATGCATCATTAAATGCTCTCAAGATGAAGGTAGAAGGTACGATGTACATCTTTGGTAACTTTAGATGTGTCAATGCCTTGGTAGTAATAATGTTGATTGATGACCCTATGTCAATAAAAACCCATTTAAATTGTGTGTGATTAACACACGTAATTATATCTAGTGGCAGGTCTGCTATAGCAATTGAAACTGTTTTAATCTCATGATCATGGAATTGAATCACCGGTTCGCTATACTACTGCACATGTTCCACCAAATTTGTAAATGTTTCAGGGTCCTGGTACTAAATTTCAATTGATTTTAGAATATCCATAAGTGTCTCCCTGTGCTTATGAGACTACTAAATTAGTTCATATGTTGAAAACTTTTTTAGAGTTGTCTGTAGGCTTTGAACTAGCACCACCCATATTGTTGGTGGGCATAGAATATTTTATGCTAGCCTTTGCTGAGGCACAGTGTGGACCTTGGTTGGAGCTGGAGGTGGATTTATTCATTCATACCCCCCTTATCTTGTGATAACATTTACAATATCGATGAATCCTTGAGTTGGTGGTTCAACCTACACTTGATTCACATGACCAACATTATTCCTCGATGACTCATGATTCAATAAAGGGTTCTTGAAGATCCTCGTATTTTGGTTGTTTTGAGCCTGAGGGTTGTCCATAGTTATCTCACCTATTTCAATCATATTTTACACCACATGTTTGAAAATATAACATCATTCGATGTCATTCCATTTCATTCTGTGGAATACACAATATAGATCATCCCTATACTCCTTTGGTTTAGGTTGGTTAGGATCTTATAATTTAATATCTGCTAAGTTAAGGGCCTTAGCCTCATACAGTTGATGGAATATTGATGTCATCGAATCTGACAGAGGTGTGAACTAGTGAGGTGGGTGTTGTTTTTTATTCTTACCCTTCGTGTTATTATTTCACTGGTCATACCATGCAGGAGGAGGTTGGGCTTGATAATTCTGTTGTTGTTGCCCCTTATCCCATTTTTGGAGGTTTAACACCACTTGGTTCATATGGTCCAGCTTGGTTGGGTGATTCTGATTATGGGTGTTCTTTTTGTTCCATTATTTCTTGTTCCAGAGCTTCAAGTTATCCACCTATAACTTGATATACTTTATTACCTTGGCTTGTTCCAAGGCCTCCTCAAATATTTTATACTATTGTAACTACAGCAATAACGAGATGTGATTCACATAACTCTTTGTAAACATATGAGTTAGTTTTGTGGTCAGTATAATTTATAGAAACTTTACCATCAACTTTCTCCATATTTTCCCATAATACATGATTCGTTCACCATCATGTTGCATTAGGGCAACCATATTGAATAGGTTTTCTTTCTTCTTGATGTCAAAGGAGAAGTTTTCAAGAAATGCATTAGCCAACTGTTCAAAGTTGGTTATGATGTACCTCTTAAGTGGATTGAACCACTCTCAGGCAGGGCCTTAAAGGGTTGTGATGAAGGTTCTTAGCAATATAGCATCATTGCTTTCTATCTAAAAGCACATATCCATAAAGCTCATAACGTATTCCTGAGCATCCTCCTCTCCTTAAAATTTCTCTAGCTTTGGCATATCGAAGTGCTTGGGATACACTGGAATGGGCACTGAAGGGCATAGAGGTTCATTGTGTATTTTGTTCAAGTGTGGCTTTTGGTAAGCCATTCCTTATTTCTCTATTGATCTTACCTTGTCTTCTAAGGCCTAGTAGGCCATCAAAGATAGAATTTACTCTTCTCTAAGAGGTCCAAGAGGAGACTTTGGAGGTAAATACTTCTTCGTTCAAGGTGGGGGAATGGTATCATCCTCCACGTCAATTAGAGAGATCTCAGGATATTCCTATTCTTGTTCATCTCTCGCAACTTTATCATAATTCATACGTCCATTATGTTCAAGTACTTGGCACTACAGTATATCTTGGGTCGTGTAGTGAGTACAATTTCCAATGTGTTCAGGGCATAATTTGGGTTACGAAGTAACTCATATTTGAGGTCGCTCCTTGTATTCACTTCAAGGGGTAAATTAGCACAAGCCAATCGTTCCTCTCTCAGCACACTCCTTTTGATCAAGGATGTGTTGCTCATGCATGTGTTACTCATAAATATGTTGCCTTAGCAACCTTTGTCTCTAAGTATCCTCATTTTCGAGGTGCTCATGCTCTATGTGTACGTCTTCCATTTGATCTTGGAATATCTGCTACCTTTGTTCAGAACCAATTTTTGTGATTGATCTTGTATCGCTCCAATTTTTTTGCATCCTTACCTTCAGGCTATAGGATCCGTGCCCGAAAGAGGGATGGGAAAAGGATGTCGCGGTACCTCGGAATGAGAGGACTTTGCGAAGGTCCCGCCTCTCAAGGGAGGTGTATTTTGATGATTTTTCGATGGATAGTGGGTTCACCGAGAAACATTTAATGGCAGTTTCCACGCCTAGGTTTGGAATGTGTTTTTATGTGTTCATTTTTAACTTTAAGCATTCATATCCTAGGTTTGGCCAAATGAGTCTAAATTAATCTATATGAAAATGTGGATTTAATGAATACAGAGAACAAATTTAAGACAGAAAAACAAAGTAATTAAGGAAGAATAAGAAGAATACCTGACCCGGATGTCTGATGGAGATTCTGATGTTTGAAGCAGTCAAGATCATCTGGAATTCGACAGAATCGTCTGAAATCAGACAAGATCGTCTGAGATCTAACGAATTCGTTAGACGAATTCGTTAGAGACCTGCAAACAGAAGAACAGATGCAAAATACAGAGAATACTACTGTTCTAGTTGAGAGAAACTGTGCAAAATAATAATGACAATACTGAACTGAAACTTAAAGAATGAAACATGTATGAATGATGTTAATTAAATCATAATTATGGATTAATTATGCCTTTGATCTAGATGGGTGAACTCCAAAATGCAATATAACATAAAATATCAAATAAACTAGCTAATTTGTAGAATAAAACAACAGAGAAAAGGTGAAGAAATGCAAACTTATGGCATCGATTGCCTCAATGTGGATCGCAATCAAGATCGTCTTGCATCGATGCATGAAATCGTCTCTGATTTGGCAGGATTGCCTCCGATCTGAACAGGTTCGTCGATGACGATGTATGCTTGCTCCGACTGAAAAACAAGATGATACCTCCAACAAAATTGATATAGGACTACTGCAAATGAAAACTTAGGATGATTTAATGTGCATGAAGCTAAGTTACAGAGGATTTCAGCCAGGGGTTGGGAAGGGAAGGTCTTAGGGACTAAATAGGCTTAGGGGAGTAGTTAGGAGGTTGGATATCATCCCTATTTGGGAGATCTCCAACGGGGGAGGGTCTCTAACGGCGCAGAAACGCTTCTGCCCGGATTAGAGGCCTGTTGGAACAAAAGCTAATTTTGCAAAATCAGTTTTGCGACAAGATCGTCTGGACGTCCTAGCCCAGACGAAATCGTCAGATCTGGGGCGATATCGTCTGATCGGCGACGATATCGTCTAATCGGTGATGATATCGTCAAACGGTCAAAACAACCTCTAAAAATGGCACGAAAAAGGGGGAAACGGATTACCCGGCGGTTAACGAGCGGTTTGGGAGGTTAAATTTGAATTTTAAATTATTTACTAAGGTGAATGTAATTATGAAAATTTTACTGTGCCAATTTTAGGGTGCTACATTTTGCCCCCTCTTTAGCGAATTTTTCAAAGAAAATGTGTTAAAGATGAGTTCTTCTCGATCTACGAGAAAGCAAAAATTATTCCCATTTTTTAGGCGACGATTCTTGGTCAAATCGTACGACAGCTTACTATGGTGCCCCCTCCGTGTTTTTACCCAAATCGAACGTTTGAGGTAAAAACGGGGAAAAGCAAAAAATTATTTTTTAATAAAATTAAGAAAAATAGGGTAAAACCCTAATTCATTTTTACTGTTCATTTTCTGGTTTTTTTAGAGCTCTGAAGCAAAAATGGTGGAGACGATGCATAGATCAACAGAGGTCCGGCGCGGTCTACGGGTAAGAGTCTAGACTTAACTAGAATGCTTTAATTTAATTTTACATGCTTTGTAAGTAATTTTTAGATGAATTTTGAGCATCACGTCCGTTTTTGGGCCGTCGACGTCGTCGGGATGAAATCGTCCCAATTTTGACGAAATCGTCCCAATTTCGACGAAATCGTCTCAATTTCATCAATTTCGCCCAAGGGTGAAATCGGCGAAAGGGGGACGATTTCGTCAAATTAGAGACGATTTCGGCTTGCGAAATCGAAGACGATTTTGCTCAAATTTGGGACGATATCGTCCAATAGTGGGCGATATCATCAATTGCATAAAATTGAATTTTAACTTGCATTATTAATTACTTGAATTGTTTATTAATGATTGTTTGTTGTTTTGTTGTTTATGTTGCAGAGAGGTTTGCTAAAGAGCAGGGAATGGAAGTATGGAGGTTTGAGGGATGACTTGGCCACTCTCACATAGGTAGAGCGAGATCAGCTGGCACAGGCCGGCTTGCAGCATGTGGCAGAGATGCCACAGGTGTCCACAGATATGGGGCTACTAACAGCCCTAGCAGAGAGATGGTATTTGGGTTCCTCATGTTTTCGGCTACCGATAGGGGAGATGACTCCCACTCTAGAGGATGTATGGAGGATTATGAGAATCCCCATACAAGGACGATTGATCACTCCTATGGCCAATCAGGGCCACGCTATGGGACGACTGTGTGGTGACCCGAGTTTCACCCTAGAGAAGGGCGGAGTTAATATCGAGGCACTGTGCCAGATGCCTGGGTCATCTAGACTCACACGAGTGCTAGATGGAGTGGTTGGTGGACTTTTGCTGTGCCACCAGAGCGGGTGCAGGGTGCCATGGATGCTGGCAGATGTGATCTGTAATATGCGGGACCATGGGTACAAATTTTCTTAGGGCAGCTATGTATTATGTCGATTGTACAGGATCCTATATGGGGTCGTGTACAAGGGCGACCGATGTCTGGTGATGACATCGCTCCTATAGGTTTGGTGCTAGGAGCACATTGTAGTGCGAAGGCCGATAGGGCTTCCTCTGACAGGGGTAGATAGGGAGAGGCCCCGAGTCTTCTACTAGTGGCTCCGGAGAGGGTCACAGCGGCGGATCGACCTCCCTATGTCCCGAAGACTATTGGATGACTTAGTCCCAGACCAGATCACCTGGAGGCCATGGAGGGAGCATCCAGGGTGGGTCGAGGACGGACAGGAGTTGGCTCACGTCAGGCGAGTTTGCTGGTTGTGAATGGAGAGGGGAGAGGTGGAGCTCCATCTCTATGATCGAGTTTTACGTCAGTTCGGTCTGCAGCAGGGGATCCCATCTTTGAGGGATTATGAGTTTTCTCAGACTATCTGGGATAACACCATAGTTAGCGGGGCTCCAGACATGTAGCAGTTCTAGAGCCAGGATGTAGACGATGCCCCCATCCAGCCAGTGGATGGGAACGATGCAGGTGTAGCCGATGGCTACGATGCCTGGTATGTAGGCATCCACCCTCCTCGGATGACGAGGGCGTAGGGTCCGATACACACGGTTGTGCATCAGATAGGAAGGCAACGCCAGGCAGCGATGGAGGCAGCCCAGGGTCGCTACGGGAGAGAGCCAAGGAGGCCACAGGCACAGGAGAGGCCATGACAGAGGGAGAGGAGGGAGGCGAGACCCCCATCTCCATAGAGGGAGAGGCCACCATCACCCGATAAGGGCAAGGGCGTTGACACAGGAGAGAGTAGCGAGATGGCTACTCTCTAGGCGAAGAGATATCGTCTCCAGGAATAGGTGCAGACTCTACAGGATGAGGCTGCATGCCATCGAGCTGAGGTGGCACAGCTGCGAGACGAGATTGCACGCCTTAGGGCACGGGGAAGAGGGGCGAGCTCTGGAGAGCTGACACGGTCTATCACCCAACTCACTTTCTATCAGACATTGCTGGTGCCAGAGGCAGACAGACTACCCCTGCCAACCAACATTGCAGATCCGATCAGGATCGGGTCATCGAGGACCACGTCCCAGTCGAGGACTAGGACTACTTATAATGTGATGGGGCCACCTCGTCCACCTCAGGGCAGGGGAGGAGATGAGGCGGAGAGCTTGAGGGGCTATCGAGGCTAGAGGGCTGCATAGCTTTGTACATACTGACAGTGTATTATTATTTTTTTGTTGATAGAGGATTGAGTATGCCGAGGTACAGATTATGGCATACCAATCCGGTTTGATGATGTATATATACTATTGACATATATATGATATGTTATTGATCATATGACTTGTATTATGTGTATGCTTATGATGCTTTTATGTTTGATTGATTAATTTGATAATTGGATTGAGGATTCATGAAATTATGTCGTTTTGAAAATGTATAACTTTGATGTCATGCTATAATATTTTAAATGAAATAATTTGATGTAACAAATTGATTGTTTGTAATGTGATGTGATAAAAACTAAAAAGAGACTTCTAACAATAATTTCAAAGGACATTGTCGCTAGTATAGACCATTTCATGGAGTCGCTGCTCACTCGGTCGTCAAGCTAATCCTAGTATAGAAATATTGTTAAAAGTAAAAGAGTGCTTAAGAAACTGTCTTAAGACTTTGGTGCAATAGTGCAAATGATGATGATGATGATGGTTTGTTTTCAGATTTTCATAAAAATAGTATGCATGAAATAATGTTAAAATAATTTTTGCTAGGCATAAATTCCTGTGTGATAAAATTTTGGATAATTCTTTAGGAATTATACCATCTTTGCAAAATTGAAGGTTGACATAATGACATGAAATAATGAAAATGGGTTTGCTTTTTAAAAGCATAATTTGTGTAAAATAATGATTTAAGTCATATGGTTTTCCTGATTTTAAATGGGGAATAAAAATTGTTACAATGGTTTGCGCTAGGCATAGAATATGTAGGTATAGACTTATACCATCATCGCGAAAATCAAAAGAAAAGATAGTTTTATTGCATGGTTGATTTTTTAATAAACAGGAAATATGAAGATGAGGACTTGCGCTAGGCATAAAATTCTAATTTTGGTTTTGGAACTATACCATCGTCGCGAAAGTCAACCAAATATATATGTTTTGATTGTATATTTTGAAAGAAATTTTGATTTTTCTATTATATAGTTGTCTTTATGGTAAGCAATTGTACTTGATTTATTCCAAACAAGTTGCAAAAATAATATTTCAAAGTATTTTGAAGACAAAAGTTAGATTTATAAGGAATCCCATGTGCATATGTGAATTCATTTCTGACCTTGATTTATCATAATGATACACAAAATCTCTCAAATACAAATGTGTGTGCAATTGCTTTGTGCATTTACCAGTTTTGAGCAAGATAATATGATACAAGTGATTTGAAGAAACCAAATAAGAGTTCATTAACCATGATGTAGATGCATATAACCATACTAGACTACTATGTAGGTCGGATTATCAAGAGCTAGCTAATCCATAAGCAAAAATAGGTCTGTAAAAAAGAAGGTCACTAATGTGACAGACATATCACCACGCTAGGAGTTACCCAAGGCCAAGCAGGTTGGGCACAAACCACTTGTTATGGGGCTTACCTCATAGTTTTCGAATAATTGAGAATTCCAGGGATTCAAGCTCATCAACCCTTCTTTTCTTTTCAAAGGGTAGGGAAAGGGATTTTATTGCTTTCTTGCTTTTGCTTTCTTTTGCTTTCTTTTGCTTTTTCTTTTCTTTTTATTTTTGTATTTTTGCTTGATAATTGAGATAGTGCTTGAAATATTGCTGTAATGATATAAAATAACATTTTTCTTTTCTCTTTTTTCTTGAACTTTTCTTTTCTTTTTCTTTGCTAGGGATACTTGCTCGGATTAGCTGTAGAGCAAGGGATTTTTATTTTGGGTAGGGGTGAGCTTGTCCTTTTGCCAATTCTCAAAGATTCTAGACCATGTGCATGATAGGATAGCAGGGGAAAATTTTTGCTCAAGAAATCACATCTACTATGTAGCAAAACATGGAAATTACAAATATAATCATTTTATTGTGAAAATATGTGCTTGGTTTAAGTAAATAACAAGATCAATTCTCTATGCTCAAACTTTATTTAATTGAATTTTGTGGACTTTGATATAAGAGAGATTAGTAATCATGCCAGATAAAATCAAGATATTTATTTTTGTGAGTGTGCAAGTGAGGGATTCCAAATAAATGCTAATTTATCAAAAATAATTTGAAACATATAACTGCAACATTTGTAAGAAAATATATATAAACACTTTTGATAAGTTTGGAGAATGTTGACTCCCTCTTTCTTCTTTATATTGTTTTGGTTTCGAAAGAGTCAAGCATATTGCTATTTTTATATTTTTATCATTATTTTGATTTTTGGTTTTATTTTTGTTTTTGAGCAAAAAATTTAACAAGTGCCATAAATAAATGCAACAAATAGTTTTGAATATTTTTGATGATTATGAATGTTTTTGATGTTTTTGAATTTATAAATTTGAAAGAAATACAAGATAGTGATTTTGAACAAATATATACATGGATGAAATGACCAAATTTATGCATAGTAACGTTTAAGATGCAAAATATTCATGGGTTCTTTAATTTATTTACCATCTAAGGTAGATAATTTGTATGCTCCTGATTCAAATTTAGTAGTAATAATGTATGGTCCAAGCCAGTTGGGCTCAAATTTACCTTTAAGGTCCTTAGTTGCATTTGTATTTTTTTTATTTTCTTTTAAAACAAGGTCGCCGATCTCAAAGGATCGATGACGAACTTTCTTAGCATATGATCTTTTAAGCTTGTTTTGGTAAGCACGGAGATGCTCCAAAGCATTGATGCATTTTTCATCTAGGAGTTCCAGCTGACTGAGTCTCGCATACTCGATATTCATCTCCTACTTCGGTATCTTGAAGTAGCAGAGCCAAAGAAGGAACTTCCAATTCAAATGGAAAAGCTGCTTCGACATCATAAACCAAAACAAATGGTGAAGTTCCCGTGGGGGTTCAAACACTAGTTCGATAGGCCCACAAGGTCGGGTATAATTGAATGTGCCAGTCACGGCCAATTTTATTGACCAATATTTTGAGAATTTTGATTAAGGTTTTGTTAGATGCTTCTGCTTGACCATTACCTTGAGGATAATAGGGAGTGGACCAACGATGTTGAATCTTATATTTTTGGCATAATTTTTTAACATCTTTATTTTTGAAACAAGTTCCATTGTCAAAGATGAGATTTGCAGGAATTCCGAACCTACAAATGATTTGATTAAAAATAAATTTAGAGACTTGTGTGCCAGTGCAGGAATCTAAAGGCATAGCTTCGACCCACTTCATGAAATACTCAGTGGCGGTTATGATGAATTTGTGTCCATCAGATGACACCGGATTGATTTTGCCAATAATGTCTAAACCCCATTTAGAAAAGGGCCAAGGAGATGAAATAGCCTGCAGTTCTTGGGCAGGCGCATGGACAAGGTCAGCATGTTTCTGGAACTTGTCGCAATGGTGCACATACTCATGTGCATCCATTTCCATGGTAGGCCAAAAGTATCCTATCCGAAGGAGCTTTTTAGCAATGACACTACCACTAAAGTGTCCTCCACAAGATCCATCGTGGGCTTCACTCAAGGCTGATTTAAACTCTTCTAAGTTTAAACATCTTAATAGGATACCTTCAAAAGATCTCCTATATAAAGTATTGCCAATTATTACAAAGCGACTTGCTCGTCGACGTAATAACCTACGCTGGTTTCTATTAGAATTGGCGAGGAAAGTCCCATTTTGGAGAAAATCAAATATGTCCAGTATACCAAGGTTCGAGGAGTAGTTTCATTGATTAGAAACACATCCAAAGGCTCTAAGCATGACTTATTTGAAGCGGGTTCCTGGAGTCGATGAATAATGATAGTGGCATATTCGTCATCTAACTCCAAGGGTAGGAGAGATGCAACTGCGGCCATAGCATCAGCTGCACGGTTGCTAGTTCGAGGAATAGCTTCCAAGGTAACTTGATCAAATAAAGACATTAATTGTAAAACATAGGCCTTATATGGGCACAGTTTATCATCTCTGGTTTGATAAACTTCATTAATTTGGTTTATAACCAGTTGGGAATAACCAAAAACTAAAATATGTTTAATTTTTAGCGCCAGGGCAGCTCGTAATCCAAGGATTAGAGCTTCATACTCAGCAATATTGTTGGTGCAAGCAAATGTCAATTTGAAGGACAGAGGAATAAGATGTTTTTGTGGGGATATTAAAATAATACCCGCACCAACCCCACTCATGCATCGGGCTCCATCAAAGTATAAGGACCATTTTTCAGTATGGTCGGCCTCTAATTGAAGGCATTCATCAGGAAATTCGATGATGAGGGGATAGGTAGACTCTAAGGGTGCATCAACTAATTGATCTGCTATGATTTGACCCTTAACAGACTTCTGTCCTATGAATGTGAGATAAAACTCACTTAGAGCAAGAACCCACTTGGCTGTGCGACCCGATAAATAAGGTCGACGCATGAGATATCTCAAGGGATCGTATTTAGCAATGACATAAGTTTTTTGACTAAGCATATAGTGTCGTAATTTTTGCGTAGCAAACACGATGGCTAGACATAGTTTTTCTAATGTTGTGTAGCTGGTTTCATAACTGATGAAGGTTCGGCTAATGTAATAATTAGCACATTCTCGCTTTTCATCATCAAGTTGAGCTAACATAGCTCCTAATGCAGAATCTGAAGCTGAAATATATAGGAGAAATGGGCGATCAGGTTTAGATGGTGAAAGCACAGGTGGATTAAGGAGGTATTGTTTGAGAAGTTCAAAAGCTTCTCTACATTCGGTGTCCCAATTAAAAAGGACATCCTTCTTAAGGAGTTTAAGAAAGGGACTAGTTTTGTCCGCCAGCTTATCAATGAAGCGACAAATAGCTTGAAGTTTACCTTGTAAACTTCGTAATTCAGATATATTAGTAGGTGCGGGCATATCAGTGATGGCCGCAATCTTGAGAGGGTCAATTTCAATACCACGTAAAGAAACTAAAACCCCCAATAATTTATCGGACTTAACTTTGAATATACATTTTGCTGGATTTAATCGAATAAGATATTCTTGTAATCGATTAAAAACTTTTCTCAAATAATGTAAATGATTATCTTCAATAATAGAGCGAGCTATAATATCATCTACATAATCATGTAGGATATCATGCATCATATCATGAAAATATAGGTCATAGCTCGTTGATAAGTTGCACCTGCGTTCTTTAAGCCAAATGGCATCACTTTCCAGGGAAAAGATACCCCAGGGGGTAATAAAGGTTGTTTTAGCCTGATCTTCAGGAGCTATCCTGATCTGATTATAACCATAGAATCCATCCATTAAGGACATCATCCCACTCCCGGTAGTAAAGTCAATGATTTGATCTATGTTTGGAAGAGGAAAGTCATCTTTAGGGCATGCAGCGTTAATATCTCTAAAATCTGTGCAAACCCTAACTTTGGTAGCTTCTTTCTTGGTGACTGGAACTACATTTGAGATCCATTTCGCATAATCAATAGCTTGTATAAAGATAACATTCAGGAGTTTTTCTAACTCCCCTTTGACTAGCAGAGCCACTTTGGGATGCATTTTTCTAAGTTTTTGTTTAACAGGTTTAGCATCCGGATGGACCACTAGATGATGCATGACTACAGAAGGGTCTAGACCTGGCATATATTCATATGTCCAAGCGAAGACATCTTCATACTCTTTAAGAAATGCAATGTATTGTTCTTGTTTTTCTTGACTTAATTCTGATCCAATATTGATTATGTGAGGATTGTCCTTAGTTCCAATATTAATTTTAATGACGTTTTCTACCTCCATGTGTAGATCTCTTTCAAAATTAGGTGGGGCGAGTGAAACGCCCAATTCTTGTAATTCTTGTAAGGTTAATTTAGATAATTCATCTTGAGGATTAGTGGCCTCAAGTTGGGCTATAGTTGGTATAGAACCATCAAAATAAAATCCATTGTGTAACATCTCTTCAACAGAGACATCATGGAAGATATCTCCTTCCAACTCTTCATAGGGGTCAACAATCATTTCAGGGTAAGCTATGGATAGCATGTTGCATGAAAACAACTAATTTTTAAGAGGCAAATCAACATGCCTATCCAAATAATCTTGATAACATATGATGTGATTATCATCGTCAAAAGGAAAGGGTTAACCCTTACTAGGAAATAGGCCCACACCACAGTGGGCAGGCCACGGTTCTACCTCGAAAGGTTCTTTCATGCCATTTTGGAAAGGTCCCAAGCCTTTCCCTTTATATCCCATTTTAAGCATCATGGGTTTAGCTTTCATATAATCATTGGTAAAATAACACCGAGCATATCCTTCATGATGAGTTTTGATATTTCGAGGGATTCTTCCCTAGTCATATCCTTTATAAATTAAGGCACAAATCCCGACTTGGTAAGTACTTCCCATAGGTTGTGGGAGGCCCAAAGTACGAGGAGATGGCGGCAATTTATTTAAAAGAATTGAATCTTGCATGAAAGCATTTGTTTTTTCTGATATTAAGGTTGTGGATAAATCTGGTAAAAGTTCATCGTAAAGGGCATAAGATGTAGAAGGCTTATTACCTATATCTTTAGATGTGGGAGGAATGATAGATGTGTCTATAGGTTTTGAATTTATAGGGATAGAACTTGAAGGATTGGTTATAGATTTAAGATCTTTTTGAGGTTCTAAAATGATTTGTTTAGAGGGTTGTTGGTCTATATAGGAGGATGAAATTAATGGAGGGGAAATAGGTGAAGTTATGGGTGTGTGTTTCACAGTTTTAGATGAAAAATAAGAACTAGGATGTGTGGACGACAGAGCAGGGCAAAATTGCACTCCAACGGGTTCTGCCAAAGCACACATATCAAAAGGTCTAGGGTCACCATGGATAGTGACCAACTAATTTTTAAACTCAAATTTAACACATTGGTGTAAGGTTGATGGGACCGCTCGCATGGCGTTGATCCAAGGGCGACCCAAAAGTATATTGTATGATGTTGGGCAATGTACAATAAACACGGTTGTTTCTAGGGTTCTAGGACCAACTTGCAATGGGAGGGTAATAACTCCACACGTTTCTTGTGTTTAGTCATTAAAAGCTTTGATAATCATATCAGTTTTCTTCATTTCATCACTTCTAAAGCCAAATCATTGGTAGAAGTCAAAAGTGCAAATGTTTAGAGATGAGCCATTATCAATCATAACTCTTTTGACAGCTACATCTCCAATTAGAGCAGTAATGTATAAGGGATTATCCTTATGTAAACTGTGTTGTGGGATATCTTTATCCCGGAAGTCAATACAATCAATCTCTCGAGTGATGATAGTATTGGCCATAGCTTCAGAGTTGAATGTTTTGAGGTACCATCATTTGGCTCAATGTAAGCATCAACTCATCCCTATGGGTGGGAGAGGATCTTAATAAATCCAAAAGGGAAATTCTGGCCGTAGTATTGGACAATTGCTCATTAATATTGTAAGGGGGTTTAGGTTGAACAGTAGGAGCATGATTCCCTTTATTGGGGTTTTTCAAAACGAATGGAGCCGATCCATCATTCTGGTTTGGTTCTTGTTGGGAATTTTGAGCTTGTTGTCGGGTGACGACTCCAATGGTACCTACAATGTTATAATGAAGACGCTGAATTGGTCTCGGTTGAGCATTGATGGCTTGTTCATTAGAAAGGAATATATCAGAAGAAGGTCGAGTAGTAACTCGTCTAGGAAATGGTTCTTCTGGAACCATAGCATTTGTGATGGGTTGAATAGGATCTGATTCATTTTCAGAACTATTCAATTGGTTTGAAGTAATGTCTAGTTCACTTTCACTATCTTATTCTATATCACTAGAATCAGAAGTTTGAAAATTATGTAAGGGCCTGGTCGTAACCAGGGATAAGGTTGTGTCAAATATTTGAGGATCCTAAACAGGTAATTGTCCGCTAATGGTTCCTACATATCGGGTAGGAGGGGGAACATTATGATGTTCGATTTGATTGGCTACCTCTTTACCATGTCGTGGTAAAGGGTGTTGAAATATGTCTAGAGTTTGATTGGCATTTTGATTTTGATTTTGGGGAACGGTCTTTTGAGTATTATTAGGAGGGTTTTGTTTAGGTTGGAAGGCTTGCACTTCCATTTCATTATTGTCAATCAAATCCTGTATTTTATGTTTCAACCTTTTACAAGTGTTGGTAGAATGTCCAGGTCCTCTATGGAAATCACAGTGTAAGTCAGCTCTATATCCGAGTATAGTTGGATCAGGTTCTCGGATAGCTGGTAATTGGATCAAACCTCTTTAGAGTAATTGAGGTAAAATAGTTGATAAGGGTTGGTTTAATCTAGTAAATTCTCAAGGAGGCTTTTCAGGAGGTTTCAATATAAAATTTTCTGTTGTCTTTGTTGCATTGATATTAGCAACATTTCTGCTGTCAGTGACTCCGTCATCGATGACTTGTTTGTTTTTATATTGATTTCTGGATGTTTTCTCATCATCCTTTTTCCTAAGTTGGCCTCTCCTAATGAGGGCATATTCTACTCTTCAAGCTAAATCTATAGCTTGATCGAAGGTAGTTAAGGTAGTAGTCAATAGCTCATAAGATATTTGTTCTTGTAAATTGTTGATGAAAATGTCCAACATTTCCCTATAAGGTAGCACAAAGTGTAGTTTTCCTGTCAATTGCCTCCATCTAGCTAAGAAATCGGCAAAACATTCATCTTTGTCTTGTTTTAAATTGTATAAATCTTTAATAGTTACATGCCTCTCGATGTAGGCACTAAATTGATGGACAAATGATTCCGCTGTTTCTTCGAAGTTTCTCAAAGAATGAGTGGGTAATTGATAGTACCACTCTAATGCCATTCCACCTAAAATTTTTGGGAACATTTTTAATAATAGCAAGTCATCATGCGATATGTCATGACATGCTATCCTAAACATGCGAAGATCCTCTATGGGATCTTCGGTTCCTTTATATATAGGTAAGATAGGCATGGGAAAATGCTTAGGGTATGGTTGAGCTACAACTATGGGATCCAAAGGTTGACTACATATCTCTCGATAATTATATGAGGGATGGTAGGGATCTATCTGGTCCATACGCGAAGCTAATTGTTTCACCATGGCTTCCAGATTACTAGTTTGCCCCCCATATTGGTTCGGTAGGGCATTGACATGGGTTTTATGGGCATATGATGGCAGAACATGAAGATTAGATGCCATGTTACTATTGTGCAAATTATTGGTAGGAAAAGTATTATGAAGGAATTTTGAAGTTGTATTATGATGTATTTCAGATTGTTGAAAATTTGTATTTGGCTTCGTTTTAGGTTTTTGTTTACTTGAAGCATATTGCTCAATAGTTTGGCGGAATAAAGTAGTGAAGGAAGGTTTCTTTTGTGTGGGAATGATTTTAGGTTGAATAACAAGTTCCTTAGGAGGTTGGATAGCCTGTTGTTTTGACATGTTTTGAATCATAGAGACCATATCCGTATTGGATGGTCCAGCCTTATCACTTTCTTGATCAATGAAAGATAAAGGATTAATGCGCACATCATACATATGTTCCAAAGCTACCTTAGTGTCACTAATTTTCCCTTTATCAATACGAATTGCCACATTAAGGTCATCAATGTTATCATTGAGAAATTTCTTTAAATGATCTATGTTGTCAAAAGCAATAGTTCCATTTGGAGCTACTCTAGGGGATGAGGATCCATCCTCTTTAACACTTCCTTCTTGTTCCTTATCTTCACCTAGGTCATCTTCTGGTTGAACTAGAGTTTTTCCTTCCGAAGTTGGATCTTCGGGAAGGACATTTGGGTTTCCAGTTGTATCTTGTAACCAATCTTCTTCTTCTCCTAAAGTTTCTTTACCATTCCTAAGTTTAGGCATGGTGCTAAATTTTGATTTCAGCAAATATAAATATATATATATATATATATATATATATATATATATATATATATATATATATATATATATGCAACAAATTAAGAGGTATATATTTACTATATACCTACTACAATATTTGAAATGAAATGTTTAAGTTTTTGCTATGTTTTTTAGTTTTTCTTTGTTTTTGAAATAATATTGTAAAGACAATCAACACAATAAATGCAAGAAATAAGACTGAAAGTAATAATCTAGTTTTCTATAAATAATTTATAAATATCATTAATAGGCTCGAGTTGTTCAGGAGTCATGAAGTGTTCTTCAAATTGAAAGTTTTATTTTAAAAATTTGATGAAAAGAGCTATAGTGATATTATCTGTCTCAGATGCTAGTTGATAAAAGTAAAGCTCATGGTAATACTCTCGATATAGCACAGCTCACGAAACTCTATTCCATATTTCCCTATCTGTAAGAAAAACCTCTTGGTCTTCTACACAACCTAGGAATTGGTGCACAATGGCTGCGTTCTCGAGGTATTCCTCGAAGGTGAACAATTATGAAGATACTAGAGCTCTCCTATAAGCTAACCATCTATGGTAGGCTCTCTGAAGTTCATGATAAAAAACTAGTTGATGAGGATCCAAGATTCTATCTAGGACTAGCCTCTTGATTTGCTTAATTTGTGTGGACCTAGATGAGATGAGACTAAGTCTTCTATCAAGTTCTTCCACAGAATTGATTTCTACTTGTTTCAGGCACATTAAGCATAGAATTGATTTCTACGGCTGCCAATTGGTTTTCTACATTTATAGTAACTGCTAATATTTTCTTAGGAGCTACCATCTAAACATGATTTTAAACTTTAAATGTTTTAAAATGCATCTATGTTTTAGTTGTTCTATTTTTTTTTCTTTGTTTTTGTTTTCAAAAGGTTATGATGCATTCACGTCGGGTTCACCAAAATGTATCGCTCCAAATTTTTCGCATCCTTACCTTCAGGCTATAGGATCCGTGCCCGGAAGGGGGATGGGAAAAGGATGTCGCGGTACCTCGAACTGAGAGGACTTTGCGAAGGTCCCGCCTCTCAAGGGAGGTGTATTTTGATGATTTTTCGACGGATGGTGGGTTCACCAAGAAACATTTAATGGCAGTTTCCACGCCTAGGTTTGGAATGTGTTTTTATGTGTTCATTTTTAACTTTAAGCATTCATATCCTAGGTTTGGCCAAATGAGTCTAAATTAATCTATATGAAAATGCGTATTTAATGAATACAGAGAACAAAATTAAGACAGAAAAACAAAGTAATTAAGGAAGAATAAGAAGAATACCTGACCTAGATGTCTGATGGAGATTCTGATGTTTGAAGCAGTCAGGATCGTCTGGAATTCGACAGAATCATCTGAAATCAGACAAGATCGTCTGAGATCTGACGAATTCGTCGAGACCTGCAAACGTAAGAATAGATGCAAAATACAGAGAATACTACTGTTCTAGTTGAGGGAAACTATGCAAAATAACAATGACAATACTGAACTGAAACTTAAAGAACGAAACATGTATGAATGATGCTAATTAAATCATAATTATGGATTAATTATGCCTTTGATCTAGATGGGTGAACTCCAAAATGCAATATAACATAAAATATCAAATAAACTAGCTAATTTACAGAATAAAACAACAGAGAAAAGGTGAAGAAATGCAAACTTATGGCAATCGATTGCCTCAATGTGGACTGTAGTCGAGATCATCTCGCATCAGTACAAAATCATCTCTGATTCGACAAGATCGCCTTCGATCTGAACAGGTTTGTTGGCGACGATGTATGCTTGCTCCGACTGAAAAACAAGATGATACCTGCAACAAAATTGATATAGGACTACTGCAAATGAAAACTTAGGATGATTTAACGTGCATGAAGATAAGTTACAGAGGATTTCAGCCAGGGGTTGGGAAGGGAAGGTCCAAGGGACTAAATAGGCTTAGGGGAGTAGTTAGGAGGTTGGAGATCATCCCTATTTGGGAGATCTCCAATGGGGGAGGGTCTCTAATAGCACATACAGGCTTCTGCCCGGATTAGAGGCCTGTTGGAACATAAGCTAATTTTACAAAATCAGTTTTGCAACAAGATCGTCTGGACGTCCTAGCCCAGACGAAATCGTCAGATCTAGGGCGATATCGTCTGATCGGCGACGATATCGTCAAATGGTCAAAACAACCTCTAAAAATGGCACGGAAAAGGGGGAAATGGATTACCCGACGGTTAACGGGTGGTTTGGGAGGTTAAATTTGAATTTTAAATTATTTACTAAGGTGAATGTAATTATGACAATTTTATTGCACCAATTTTAGGGTGCTACAGATCTATTAGATTATCCATTTATGGTATCTAGTGGGTTCACTCTATTTATGCAGCTTTTTTTATATGAATCCCAATGGACTTGTTTACCACACTCTTTCCTTTATCTATGTGTATGACATTTGCGTTCTACAGTTTTCTATTATCTATGCTAGCATGGGTTGATGGAGCAAGTATACTACAAGATGCATAGATAATTCTTCTAGTTCTCTGATAGTCCTACATGTGCTCTCATTATGAGTACTCTAAGAATGAGAATGCACAGTCGAGGCTCTACATCCTAATTGTCCTAGGATTCTATCAAGACCATCTAGTTGTCTAGTGTGTCATGGCTCATGTGGTGGTATACCATTGAATCTAACTTTGGACATATCAATTGTGAACTTATTAAGTTCATTGTTGTTTAGAATCTATGTGGGTTTACAATCTGAAGCATCCTTCTACCCTTGAATGGGTGGGTTTTCTACTTATCTATTTTGAACTGACGGGGGCCTTGAGCCACCCTTAGATCGAGTATGTATGGGATTTAACTTGGTTATAGTCCCTTACTCCATGATGTACTCTTTAGTGGATCTAGTAGATCCATGAGGTGTACGATCATGATATATGCTCCCATGCTCGAATACCCCATGTTGGAATCTTCTATGTACATATCTATCTAACGAGGAGTGTATATTACCTCCTCCAGCTGGGGTATTCTAATTAGAACCCCCATGCATGGAGTTATCCCCTCTAATTCTCATTGAATGCCATTTGAGAGTATATTATGATTGAGGGTTTGACACATTGTGTTGTGCATTAGATGGAGCTTTGGCTTCAACCTTGATTTTGTGTCGATATCAGCCTCTTCGTGTGACAACCATGATATGTATTATCTTGTATGTAGATTTTAAAGCAAACAAAGCAAACAATGATGATTATCTCTTTTAAAAAAAAATTGTGAGTGTTAAACTAGTTTGAGTGTGTTTGAAATTTTTTTAAAATCTAAACTATTCTCATCATGTTTGAAATTATTGATGTAATGCTCAATAGTTTAAGGTTTTCACCTGTATGCTCATAGCTCAAAAATTAGTAATGAAATTCATGATCACGTAAACCCCCTAAAATGTGGATATGAAATCCACACTCGGGTAGGGAGCAGAGGTCCTATCGATCCTCATCCAACACCCTATGCATAGCGATACACCCCTTCTAAAAGGAATGCATGCTATTTTGCATGGTTAGGATAGATCTTGAAGTCGATATTGGCCAAGTAATAGGGTTCGAGGGAGTTGGTACAATAGATGGAAATAACTACCACCATCGTTGAACCCTACTAGTGGTTGGATATGACTTCCAACTCACTAGCATTTAAGTGTTGCTTGGTGTATGTGTGTTCATTTTGATTTTAAGTGAAAATAAAAATGCAACATCAAGCACACAATGCTCTTTTCTATATGCCTAATGATAAAAGCATTTAATATTCAAAAATACGCATCTAATTTATTTAAATTTTATTCAAAGAATGCAATTAAATGATCTAATCAACCTTTGATTGGGCCACCATAGGTAAACTCTACAAACAGAATTTGACTATTAACGGCAGGATAAAACTGTAGGTAACAATGTTCACCATGAGATAGAGCCATAGGCCAAGAATTTAGCTATGTTTGATAGGCATAGCTAATAGAGCTAGCTATGGTTTTTAGGCATGACTGATAGATTGTATGGAAATTACATGGAAATTCCTTCACTTTACTATTTATCTAGGTTTTGTAATTACCTACAGCAGTGAAAATAGCAAGATAAAAAAAATGCAGAGGATCAGGGTTACCTAGATTCCTCATCTAATGGAGGGACAGTTCACATCATATATTCTTTTTTGATCTACTACTAACCGCAGCTATCAAGCATGATGGAGACTTTGCACCATGGATGTCAAGCATGGCTAACACCTGCAACAAGAAAAATTCAAAAATCCATCAGTTTAGCATGAATTTTGTAGGGTTTCTACCATGATCTCCATCTATACTGATCTAAAAAGCATACACCTAACTAGTGCATCAATTAAAATCGAGTATTAAAGCATAAAAATATTGACAAAAAGGAATTAAAAATAAAATAAGGTTTTATGTTTATTAAATATTTGCCAAATTCCAATTACATATATGTCCCTCTTAGGGATACTCAATCTTTGATACAATTGATATAATTTTGAATACCCTCTAAACAAGGGGGTGGTGTAATCCACAGACTTTTCAGAATGGACACGAATTTCTCAAGGCCAAAGATAGTCTTCTTCTCCTTTGATTTGAGGCATATGCTACCTTGAATGCCTTGAAAATGATTAGGTCCTGTAAACCCTACGTTCAAGAAACAACATGAAAGGGGTTAATAACAAAGGAGACCTCTCTTGATGAGGCTTTTGAGACACTTGCATAAATTGATGATAAAGAAATCAAGAAAGCACATAAATCTATGAAGATATGCAAGAAATCATCAAATTACTGTAAAGCATGTAAAGAAAGCATGAAATCTAGCTATTATGCATCCTAATTAGCCATTAGAACTTGAAATGCATAGAATTACAAGAAACTAGTCTAAATTGATAATTGCAAGGAAATGGAAGCAAATATACCTCTAAATCCTAAATTTAACCATACAAATGTATAAAGGAAAGTTAATCTAAATCAAATTCACCTAAATACATGCTTGAAAAGAGAAATCTACGACTAAAATAAAGTAAATTAGGGATCAAACTCTCACCACGGGTCTATGGCGTAGCTGACACTGTTAGCCGTGACTAAGACTAAAATATTATTCCTCTTGTAATCAGGGCCTAGATCTATGATTCTCTCTATTGAATTGATGTTCAATGGTCACCTTTGTGTCCACTGATGGATTTGCGATGTGAATTATCCAAATTTGTTGTGGAAGTGGCTCAATTGTGGATTCTTGATCTCCTTAGCCTCTTGAAACTTCCATAGCTTTGAATGTAGTCATGATTATCAAATGGGCAGAAAGATAGCTCTCTTCAAGGGTTGCAAATGGCTTCACAATCCGACAGGGCTTTGCTGCATTCAATTGATACTCCCCCCTTCTTACCCCAATTTGAAGGGGTGTCTTATAGCACTCCTAATCCCTAATATTGGCTTGCTTGGGAAGCCAAGATCAAGATCCAGGAGGTTGGATCAGTTGGGTAGAAAATTATCAAAGTTTCCCTACCTAAAATTGTTTGAACTTTATTCCCCAGACCATTGTAATCGAATTTGGCTCGACCCAAGATTAAAAATAATTTTAGTGCTAGCCACGGATCTGAGGTGCAGCTAGCTTTGTTAGTCATGGGTGTTAGACATGGCTAAGGTTGAGTAGGCCAAATCTACTCAAATTGAGTTGTCCAAGATCCTTCATATGGTCTATTAGCATATCCCATATGAGTAGTCACCTCGATATGATGCATTTTAGGTGTCTATAGATACAAATAATATATATATAATTATCCTTCATAGGGGTACCTAACTTTATGATCCCATATGCGGTGCTCGTACTTCTCCATGCAGTAGTTACATCCTCATTGGTTGTTGTGACTATTAATGCATAGACCATGAGTGTACCCATGCTATCATCATCCTTGATTCGATTGGAAAAGGTAGTTGATGATATTCTAGTAAGATTACACAATAGAAAATCATGTAGTAGGTTGATTTTTCCTCCTCCACCATCAAATATACCTACACCTATGCCAACTCTATCATATGTTGCTACTATGTGATAGCCATATAATCTAGGAGGTTCTAAAATGGTTAATTATCATCAATACTACTTGATATTATAGCCTTCACTATAGTTGCATTCCTCACTATAGTCCAACTTAGGATCATATGTTATATTTGTTTGAATATATTACATTATTTGGTACATGCTAATGTACCACCTTGGGTACATATTTATATTAGGAGTGTATCTTAGATTAGGGTTTGAGTATTTACTTTATGCAACGTAATAAATGTACAAGTGTTGTTAGAATATGGAAAGTACTTAAAGATGTAGATGTGCATGTTTTCCATGTGTACATAAATCCATAGAATAGGAATATGAAGAGTCATAGGAAGATAGAAGACCAAGAGTCATATCCTATTATATATTGGCATTTGTTGTATAAGAGATTTATAACACATTAGAGAGTATATTAGAGATAACAAGGTAGATACAATGTAGAGCATGTATGAAGCATGGAGTTTTTGAGATCTTCACATTTTGTATGAATATCCTATTTTTGTGAGATTTCATTAATGGTAGTTTTATGAGTAGTTACAAAATTTTCTTATGCATTTTACATGCTTTGTATATTTCCATTATCATATATTTAATATTGTATGCTCATTTTAAACCGTGTGGTAGTTTTCATTAAGTATCTATCTTCAAAAGTTGATAGTGGTATCAGATCCACAAGGGAGATTGATAGGAGATAGGGAGAGCCACAAAATATATTGAGAGGATACAGGGGGATCTCATTTTCAGAATTTTTAGAATTACTTTTTGGCTAGAGTCTTTCCATAGGATTGTAGGAAAACTCATGAATACTAGGACTCGACATAGATCTCTTTCCACTAGATTGAAGTATAACTAGTGAAGTTTATTGATTTTTAGAGATTTAGATATTTAGATGCATTTTATTATTTCAAGAGATTATTTTTTGAGTTAAAAAAAAAGAGTATACATTGAAGATGAATGAGGTCCAAGAAAAATATCCCATTGGAGATTGGATATTGAGGAGATCCAAGAAGGATATATCCATAGAATATTGAAGACTACAGATTACAAATTAAAGGAAGAAGAAAGTAGATCTATTAAATATTGAGGAGGAGATCTAAGAAAGATGTCCCATTGAAGAACTTACATATTTAAAATGTAGAATATTAAATATTTAAGATAGAGGAGGACTAGGGAAATTTCTATTGAAGATTTGAAGTTGTGGATTTTGAAAACCCAAGAGAAGAGGTCTCAAGAAAAATTGGAAGGAGAAAGAATATGAAGGCTATAAAAGCCCTATTGAAGAAGTCGAAGTCAGAATTCATCAAGAATATTGGAGGAGAAAGAAACTAGAAGGGGCCACCATATTTGAAAGTTTTGAATATAGCCATAAATAATTTTAAGGCTGATTTGCGAAGGAGGTTATTTATTTTTATAGCAAAATTTTAGAGGAAATAGTAAGTTTAGTTGAAGTTGACAAGAAAATCTTGATTTCCTGGATCAAATAATGATTAAGATTTACTTTAATGTTTTCTATTGGTAATATTTGCTTTATTTTATAATGTTAATGTGTTTCATATAAACTATTAATTACAATTTTTGTGGTTGCAATTATGTTTTAGGAAGGAAACTAGCAATCCAGATTTGGTAAAGCAGATAATGATAGTGCGATGTTTTGAAAATATTACTCTACTAAGATGCAATGCATAGACAATAGAGGTGGAGTTTTGGTATTATGAAGGTTGTTGTAGAAGAATATCAAGTAAAATGTTGAATTCTAGAATATTTGTATTCACACAAAATATTGAAGAAGATCCAAAAATGAAAATCAAGAATTAAAACTTTTATGAAATATGATATAGTTATCTAGCTATGGCATCTTAGTTGAGATGAGAATTGAATCTGCTTGTACACTCTCAAGTTCTAAAGGAGATATTTGTGATTTGTCAAGGGTGGGGGACCTGAGTACAACCCCTTGTTCTCCAAAAAATGGATAACTTACATTATAGCCTTTATGAGTTAATGTATTCTAGCCATGGTTGAACTTACCTTTGTGTCTAGTTACGCAAGATTTCATTCTATATATGATTGGGTTCCAAAGCTTCTAATTTTTTATATAAGATAAAAATAATAACCGGATATGTTGGTGGAAGTTTTCATAGTTTAAACCCTAAAATATTTCCAATAGTATATTGTAACCTAAGGTTAAATGGTATAAGCTCAACTAGTTAAATTCCTTGTCTTTCAAGGAAGAGACCTAGGCTCATGCCAAGAGATATATGTATAATTGCCAAGTTGTTGCAATACCACTATGTGGTCACAATATAATATGGATGAAACTTATTAATCCCACATAACCAATTCAAAAAATATGCTATAAAATAAAGGCATAATTGATAAAAAGATCCTAGATTTTTTTTGTATTAACCAATTGTCTAGTAATATTTTCATAGTATGATAGTATTCATTATATTGCACGAGCTCACAAACAAGAGGACAATTTAAAAGAAAAAGTATCATCAAAAAATTGAAGATATACCATTTTTTACAACAAAAATATCTTTTATTTTGTCCTTTAGTTTTGCCTTTAAGAAAGATCTCCCCAAAGCCTCAACAAGAATGATGAAAAGATAAGGAGATAATAGGCCACTCTAGTGGAGATAAAAGGAAGATTTAAAGCATTCAATGAAGGATACATTAATCAAAATAAAATATTTTTATGTGCTATAATAACATCTATTCCATTCACACTAATGGTTATCAAAATTAATTTTTCAAAAATTTTAGATAAAAACGCCAATGAATACTATCATATGCTTTGTTCATGTAGAATTTTACAAGCATATCTAGTTTTTTCATGGAATGAAGAGAAATTAAAACCTCTTGTACAATTATTATACCATCAAATATTTTATTTAAATCAAATAATAGAAACCATGAAGTAAACCAACATATTCCTCCAATATAATAAGATATTTAGCCCAAGATATTTGGGTTAAGAAGTGTCAAGCAAAGAGTTTCACACCTTGAATCAAGGTTCTAATACCATGGGTGAAAATTAAATTGAAATTAACTCAATTGGTTAAATACATTGGATTTCAACATGGATAATTGGGTTCAAACCTTATCAACAATATATGCATAAATGTTGATGTAGTACCACTATGTGCTTTATTGAAATATTATGACCACATGGTAATGATGTACTAAGGGCACGAATCATATCGATCTCATGTAACTAACTAAAAAAAATCTATTTTGGTTAAATTTTGAAAGTATATTATAGATTACATTACAAAGTCCTATAGGACAAATAAAACCAAAATATTTTGTTTCACCTTTATTAGGACCCAATGTACTAAATGTGGAATTGGTTTCACATATTACAAATTTTATTCTTCCTATGCTCTTCAACTACAACCAACATTTGATAGAAAAAATCCTTTCATTTATTTACTAAATGAAATCCTATTACTTCAATTTAAAAATAATTCATTGGAAGACGACACTCTAGACGTTTTTCGTAGGACTGCCCAAACTACCGAACTCGTTTTGGCCATATCTCACTCATCCGAACTCGGATTGAGCTAAAATTTTGAGGGTAGATGCCTGAAAAACCCTAGAACATCTCCACCAATTTTCATATCATTTGGAGCAACACAGATCCTAGCGCATCCCTATGTGTGAACGATATATTTGGCAAGCGACTATGCGAGGGTTTCATCTGGGTTGAGTGCAAGCAGCTCCAGAGGTTGGTTTTTAGGGCCTTCGGGCCCTAGCGGCCAATATTTTTGTGGTTTATGCTCAATATTTTAGCAGGAAATGTTGCAGGGGATACAAGATGGGTTAGAAATTTGTCTTTCAACAGATCATACTATGAACTTGAGTGACAACGGCTTCCAATTTGCTGCACAAAAGAAAAGTGAAAACCATACCTTTCCACGACGTCTAGGGCAAGGATTAAAGAGACCACGAAATAAGTTTCAAGCAGTTGATCAAAAAATGGCTCATATCTCAAGTGAATCTGGTGCTAAGGTGCACCCACAAAATAATTCTACTGTGAAAACCCCTGTCAAGGGTAAGAATTTCGAAGACTCGGTCCCAAAAATGAATTTTAGGGATGCCCTTCATGGTGGACAGCCTCGACCCAATGCTAATATCAATATTAGGGCTTCCCATAAACCTCTAAGAATGCCTAAGATTGATCCCAGGAAAATAGAGTCGGGATGTCTTAAAGCGGTGATGGAACTCCTATTGTTAAGCTTGATATGGGTAACATTCAGATCGGCATTGAAGATTTGGAAAAAAGAGGACTAATTTGTCAGTTCGTGGGTTTTCATCCGAGTCTATCTGCTTTCAAAGTCTGGGCTGCAAAAAGTCTGGAAAACTAAAGGTGAGTTACAAATCTCTATTTATCCAAATGGTTATTTTCTTGTTTTATTTGCTAATAATGAAGATAGAGAGAAAACTTTTCAAGGGGGTCCTTGGTTTTTTGGAAGGGCAGGGCTTTTCATGAAGCCCTGGCATACTAAATTTAAAGCGGAAGAAGAGATGCCTTCTATAGCTCCCGTGTGGGTTAGACTCTTTGGCCTCCCTATTGAATTTTGGAATCCTACTATTTTTTCTTCAATTGGAAACTCTTTAGGAACTTTTATGATGACTGGTTGATTGTACTCAAAATTTTGAACATATTATTTATGCTCGAATTTGTGTTTTAATGGATTTTGACAAACCCCTACCTAAAAATATCACATTACAATTTGGGGAAGACACTTGGGAGCAAGTAGTGGACTATGAGAACATTCCTTTTCGTTGTAGAATTTGCCATGAATATGGTCATTTGGCCGGTGCTTGCCCAAATAAAATTCTTGATCAAAAGAAAGAAGATATAAACTCAAGCAGGTTTCCAAATACCTAAGAAGAAGAACACTCTAGAAAAAACCAGTAATGAAGGATCAATCAAAGTCATTTGCTAATATGTTTGAAATCCTTTCCACAAATGATGTCCCAAGTGAGGAAGAGGAAATAATGGAAACTGAAATCTTAGAAACACAATTTAAATATGAAGGAAAGAACTCAGAGACAAACCAACAAATCAAAGGTTTTCAACGAGAAAAAAAAGGAGAAAATTTACACAAGAAAAACAATATTTCAAATGTCAAAACTTCAAATAATGCAAGTCCCAATATAGACTCCATTGAACCATCTAGTAAAATTTTGGTTGTGTATGAGCATTCTTCAAGGTTAGAAGCCATCTCAGATTCAATTGGAATAAGTCAAGAAATAGGGAAAAAAAATTGAAGATGGATTCTAATCAAAAAGTAGGTCGCAAGACCAATCAATATCATATGGTAAAAGAAGGTGAAAAGCTTGTAGAGGAAGGTAAGATTAATGCCCTTCCCAACATTTTTAGCCCTAGTATTAATGAAGATCATCACTTGGAATATTAGAGGACTCAAAGGGAGTCTTTCAAAACAAAATGAAATTAGAAGAATGATTCAGATAAATCATCCACATCTTGTTTTCCTTCAAGAAACAAAGATGTCAATGGAGGATATGGACTTAATTTCCAGTAAAATTTGGCCAGCTGGAAAAGTGGTTTCCCTCAGTTCCCAAGGGACTTCGGGTGGCATTGCTTGTCTTTGGGACCCAAAAGAGGTAGTTATTCACCATATGGTTGGCAGTTGGGGTTTATTGGCTATAGCTATTCAAAGTAGACATTCCAACCAGATTATGCTCTGCATTATTGTTTATGCCCCGACTTCTTTGGAGGAAAAAAGAAGACAGTGGAAGGATATTACTCATATTATCTCTCATTTTCCTAAATCTTGGATCTTGATCGGAGGAGATTTCAATACCATCCTCTCTCTGGATGAGAAAAGGGGGGAAATAGAAATTTGGACAAAAGTACTGACCTCATGAGCGAATATATTGCAAACCTCCATCTTGTGGATATCCAACCGAGATAATGGCCTTATGACTTGGTCTAACAGAAGGCAAGGCTTAGCTTGTATAATGGAGAGATTGGATAGGTTTTTGCTCTCTGAAAATTTCTTAATCCATGGTCACATTCCTAAAGTGAAGACTCTTAATAATGTTGGTTCGGATCATTGGCCAGTCATGGTGGAAATGTGGAAAACCAATGTGAGTTTCTCTCCTTTTCGTTTTCAATTAATGTGGCTTAGAGACATTTCCTTCAGACCTCGTGTGCAACAATGGTGGAAGGAAGGTAAACCTAGGCATGGGACTAAGATGTTCTATTTTGCCAAAATACTGCAATACATTAAATCCAAAATCAAGACTTGGAACTGGAAAGAGTTTGGGGATGTTCATAAAAAAAAACATGAAGTTATTGCTCATCTTGAAAATTTGAATAAGAAAATCCATTTAGATGGCCTCACAGAGAAGAGAAGTGCGAATGAAATTAAACTCACAACTCGGTTAGAGGAATGGGAAAAAAGAGAAGAAATCTTATGGAAGCAAAAATCTAGAATTCAATGGCTCAAAGAAGGAGATCGAAACACAAATTTCTTCCACAAATCTCTTCTAGCTCGAAGATCTCACAACTTTATTTCTTCCTTAAAATCAGATTCTGGAGATGTTGTTTATACTTGGGATGGCATGAACTCTATTGTTGTTGATTACTTTTCCAATATTTTTGCTTCTACTCCTCTTGACTCGAGCTTCACAACAAAATGTTCTTCAAGCAATCCCTTCTCTTATCACTTCGAGGAGAACTCTATTTTGACTGCTCCTATTACTATCAATGAGCTTCAACAAGTAGTTTTTAAAATGCAAAAAGGGAAAACCCCAAGTCTTGATGGTTTTCCTATTGAGTTCTACCAAGAGTTATGGGATATCCTTCATGTTGATTTATTAGAGGTGGTGGAAGAAGCTAGGAAATCCAAAGAAATTTTGAAGGTTATCAATAAAACTTATATTACTCTTGTTCCAAAAGCTCAAGAGGTTGATCATATCTCAGCTTTTAGACCTATTGCTTTATGTAATGTTCTTCTCAAAATTATTACTAAAATCATGGCAAGAAAGGTTGAAGCCTCTTTTGCATAAGATTATTTCCCCGAGCAAGGGGGATATGTGGAAGGACGTCAAATAGTAGATGAGATAGTTCTTGCTCAGGAAGCCATCCATTCCATGGATATGCAAAATTCTCCTTCTATGTTCATCCGGTTAGACTTATCCAAAGCTTATGACAGAGTGGATTGGCACTTCCTTATCAAAGTTTTGAGGCAATTTGGTTTCTCTAAGGATTGGATGGATTGGATTATGGGATGTATCTCTTCGATTTCCTACTTAGTTCTTATCAATGGCAGGCCTTCTCAGTCTTTCCCGGCTTCTAGAGGTATTAGGCAAGGTGACCCGCTATCCCCTTATTTATTCATCATTCTTGTTGAATGCTTGGGTAGGACTATAACCAAAAAGAGGGAAAACAAAACCCTTGAGGGAGTTACCATTGCTCATGGAGCTAGACCTATCTCTCATCTTCAATTTGTGGATGACTCTACCCTTTTAGGTAAAGCTACGAGTTAAGGAAGCTTCTAATATTAAGCAAATCATTAGCTGTTTTTTTAAGGCTACTTGGGCGGTTGATCAATGAAGACAAATCTAAAGTTATTTTCTTTCATCTGCTCTGCTAGACGAGGAATCCATGGTCTTGGATAAATTAAGATATAAGAAGACCTCTCTTCCAATCACTTATTTAGGTATTCCCATAAATATTCAAAGGCAGAAAAATAAAGATTGGAATTGGTTGTTGGACAAAGTCAAGAAGAAAATTGGAAAGTGGACCAACAAGTGGCTTTCTTCTAGGGGTAGAATCACCTTGGTAAAATCAGTCCTTCAAGCTATTCCTATTTATGTTTCTTTCATTTTGAATATCCCAAAGGTTGTTCTTCGAGAATTGGATCAAATCAGTCATCGTTTCCTTTGGAGTGGTACTAAGGAGAAAAGAAAATGGGCCTTGGTGAAATGGGATACTTTATGTCTTCCTAAGAGTGAAGGGGGGTTAGGATTTCGGTCTTCAATTAATAACAACAAAGCTTTAGCTGCTAAATTATATTGGAGGATGTTGCATAACCCCAATGCTCTTTGGGCCAATAATCTCCGTGCTAAATATGTTGAGAACAAAAGTCCTGAAGACCTTGTTCGCTATCAACTTCCTACCAAAGGTTCTCCCATTTTAGCAGTTCTTAAGACTGGTGAGGATTTGATAAAGAAAAAATTATTTTGGATCATTCATAATGGTCAACATGCAAATTTTTGGATAGATTCTTGGGATGGTCACAAGCCTTTGATAACTCAGTTTCCCGATTGGAGGCCTTGGATGGAGGAGCTTCACCGAGCTAATTGGATAAAGGTGGCTAATTATTGTCGGTACCATACTGGTAATTCAAAGGTTGGTAGATATTGGATCCCTATTGAGGACTGGCCTATTCAAATCCCAGAAAGGCAAAGACAAGATATCCAAGGCATCCTTCATATGAGATCCCTCTCTTGGTCCCATGAAAAAGATTGTTTTGGATGGAACAACACTACTAAGGGTGAGTATTCGGTTGCTCAAGGTTATTTGACCTTATGCCATAATAATCCCAACCATTCTTCTGACATATTTTCTCAATTGTGGGCTCAAAAGCTCTGGCCTAAGGTGAGGTTCTTTAATTGGCTTTTATTGCATCGTAGGGTGCTTACTTGGTGAGCAACTTATGAAGCGTGGTTTTCATGGCCCTTTTAGATGTGAAATGTGTGAAGAGAATGTAGAAAATATCAACCATATTTTTATTGAGTGTACTTTAGCCTCTGAGCTATGGAGGAGAATGGCAACTTTACTTGGCTTACAGTGGTCCAATTTTTTCACTTTTGAATAGCTTTGGAGGGATTGGCCTAATCAAGAGGGTGTTGATCATTTTATTAGGCAATTAGTTTGGATGGGTTCTACCATTCTTCTTTGGAATATTTGGAATGAAAGGAACAACCAAATTTTTAATCAAGATAGGAAGGATATTCACTATATTTGGCAAAAGACCATAGCCAACTTAGTTGAATCAGTCCATCAACTCCTTAATCACCCCAAAAACTCCCACCAAAGATGGGATCAAGTGATGCAAATATTGAAGATTAAACCTTCTAAGGGCAACCAACTTAAAGGGAATGTGAGTATTAGTAAGATGGATAGGACTAGAAATTGGCAACCTCCTCCTAAGGATTTTGGAAAAGTCAATACTGATGGAGCCTCTAGAGGGAACCCTGGAAAAGCCAGTGTGGGAGGAATTGGTAGACTTTCGGATGGCTCCCTGGTTTTTACTTTTGCTGAGAATTTGGGTATTCTTTCCAATAACCTTGCTGAGGGGTATGGTATCCTTAGAGGCCTTCGAGAGGCTACTAAGGTTGGATGGGAAAAGGTGTTAGTTGAGTCGACTCTCAACTTATGATTAATCTCTTGAAGACTCCTTCTAAGAATCATAAGGTGGATTGGAGAATAAAAAGAATTATTGAGAAGATTCAGTTAATCCAGATGGGATTTTTGAAAGTTGATTACAATCATGTGGTCGAGAGATCAAAACAAGAGTGTTGATGCTTTAGCTAATTGGGCTTTGGACAAAGGTGATCTTACTTGTTATGGCCACCCTCCTATATGGTGGGCTTCTCAAATTAGGGAAGCTCTTCTTTCTATCATTTCTTTGGATGGCTCCAGTTCTGAAGGTACCTAGTTTCTTCTTGTTTTTTTTTTGTTTCTCTTTGGTTCATTCAATTTTTTTAGTTCCCTAGCTCATTCTATTCTTTATTTTGTTTCCTCTGTTGATTCTTGCATTAATAGTCTTTTGGTCTAGATAGGTCATTGTTTTGTTCATTTTTTTTTCTTTTTGTCTTCTTTGTTTTTTTGTTTAGTTTTTTAAGGTGGGTGGGTTCTTTTGTTTTGTTTTGTTTTTGTGTTCTTTGTGTTTTTTTTGTTGTTCTTGTGTTTTTGTTGTTTTGTTTTTTTTTTATGTTTTTTGTTATTGTTCTTGTGTTTTTTTCGTTCTTGTTCTTGGGTTTCTCTTTGTTTGTGTTATTTCATTTTTTTATGTGTGAGTGTTTTCTATGTTTTTTGTTTTTGTTTATTGTCTGTTGTTGGTTGTTTTTATTTTTATTTTTATTTTATTTATTTTATTTTTTAGGTTTTGGTTGTGTTTATTTTTCATGTTTTTTTGGGTTATGTCTTTGTAGTGTTCTGTTGTTTTTGTCTTGTTTGTGTTTTGTTATGTGGTTCTTGTGTTTTTCTATGTGGTTTGTGTTGTGGTTTCTTTTATCTTATTGTGCGTGTTTGGTTGTGCTTTTGGTTTTGACACACTCAAGGAGCATGTTTTTTATTTTATTTTATTATTTTTGTTGTTATTTACTTTTTTTAATTTGGTTTTGTGTGTTTGTTTGCTCCTTGAGTATGTCAAAGGTGGTAGGCCAGGTCCGAGTCCTGGGCATTTTTGGCGGAATGGATACCCCTGCCTCCTTGGGTCTTACCCGAAAGTGGCATCCCTTTTGGGATGTTTTCCACAAAAAAAAAAAAAAACTACAACCAACATTTTAATCTTTAAGACAACCCAAAAAATTTAAAATAAAATTGTAGGAAATTAGTTGTAATCAAGTGCCTTAGAAAATTGTCTCCTGCAACTCCTCAAACAAGATATTTTTCATCAAGATTTTATTTTTTCTTTGTGTGATGAATGAGAAAATATTTTATAAAATCTCATGCTAAGCCTCCTTATCTTGTCCAAATTTTGATATAATATATTTATTTGTCCTTCCTAATCTATTATTCTTCTTCAATAATTCTTCTATCTAGATTTGAAATATTTTGATTTGACAAAAAGAAAAATCTATTTTAGTACTAACATAAAAATTTGGTATTTCTATCACCTTTCATAAGCATTATATTTCTAAAATTTTGGGCCTAATATGACTATTAATTTTTTAATATATTATAATAATTAGAAAGTAATAATTTTTCTTGCACATAAGCATCTCATGATTGGCCTTCCAGTTTTGATGCTCTAGTTTGTTCACATGTGGATGCTCCTGCATTATAATCACCAGGTAACATAAATGTTTTATGAACATTGCTAAAATCCTCAATGGATACCTCGTATTTTGTGATCTTGAAATATTTCATCCACATTGCTACATCAACTTCCTCATTCTTCCACTTAACTAGATACTCATAATATGCCTTACCTCTTGTCCTTCTTGCCACTCTAGAATCTATGATTGCTTCAATTTCATCTTGTTCCTTCTCTGGTAGCTACACTATCCATTTCTCTGCTAAAATATCAATTGTAGGATCTCCATCATCATCTCTAGGTTGATCATAGTATGAGTACAAGTCAACTACATTAAAGATTAGAGAAATATAAATACCTTTTGGAAGCTCAATTTCATATGCATTGGCGATAAAATTCTTTAAGGCCTTACAAGATCTAATATTATTCCAATTTAACTTGTTATACGTACCCTTTGGAAATCGCTTCTTTCACAAATGTACCAAAACCAAATATCTAATGTGTTCTTCATTTGGGATCAACATATTGTTTGTATTTCATGGTACTCTTCTCTAATTCATTTTTCACCTCTTGATGTAAATCATGAATGTAGTCGATAAAGTATTCTGCTACAACACTTGGTCTCTATAAATCAGTTGTCTTTTGCAACTCATCTACTCCTCTTGGGTGTATCCCATATACAATTTAAAATGGGCTTCTACCTGTACTTCGATTTATAGAATTATTGTATGCAAATTTTTCTTGTGCCAAAATAGTATCCCAAAGCTTTGACTTCTTGCCAACTAAGCATCTCAACAAATTCCCAAGGCTTCTATTCATAACTTTAGTTTTTCCATCTATTTGTGGATGATATGCCAAACTAAATTTCAGCTTAGTACCCAATTTCTTCCATAAAATTTATCAAAAATGACCCATAAATTTAGCATCTTTATCTGAAACAATACCTTTTGGTAATCCATGTAATCTTACCACTTCATTGAAGAATAATGTGGTGATGTGAGTAGCATCATTGGTTTTCTTACAAGGTATGAAATGTGCCATTTTCAAGAATCTATGAACAAAAAAAAATAGAATCATTACCCTTTTGTGTCCTTGGCAACCCAAGAACAAAATCCATGCTTATGTCCTCCCATGGCCTCTTTGGTAATGGTTGATACAACTCGATGTTTTGACTTCTTTCCTTTGCATGCTAACAAACTCAATAATATTGTACAAATATTCTTACATATGCATTCATTCTATATCAATAGTAACTTGCACAAAGTTATCCCATCATTTTATCTACTCTAAAATGTCCAACTAGTCCTCCACTATGTTTCTCTCTTATTAGGTTCTCCCTCATGGAACTTCATGGTATGCACAACTATTGTACCTTGAACAATAATCCATCTTGGATGAAATAGTCTAGCCATGATGTTCTATATTATGTTGTAGGGTTGTTACAAGCTACCCAAGATTCCTTGAAGTCTAAATCATCAACATAAATCTCCTTCATAGCATCAAAACCAATGACTTTTATTTGCATCATATTCATCAAGAAATTTCTTCCGCTCAAGGTATCAACTACTTGATTTGAATTACCACTTTTGTGCTTCAAGACAAATGAATATCCTTGCAAAAATTCCACCCACTTCATATGCCTTTGATTCAACTTACTCTAGTTGTTGATAAATTACACAACATGATTATCTATGAACAAGACAAATTTTTTTATCAGCAAACGATGCTTCCATTTCTTTAGGGCTTGAATTTTGATATAAAACTCTTGGTAATAGAACAAGCATTTCCTCTTTACCTCATTTAGATTCTCACTAAAATAGGCAATTGTCTTGCCTTCTTGATTCAAGACTCCTCCTATCGTTGTCCCACTTGCATGACAATCCACCTGAAAGACCTTGTTGAAATTCAACAAAGCTAGAATGGGTTGTTCCATTATCTTCTCCTTTAGGATTCAAAAAATTCTTTCTACTATAGTCATCCACTTAAACTCATGCTTTCCTCCTTTCACAATTTTTGTGATTGGAGCATAAATCCCACTAAATTTTTTTATAAACTTCCTATAAAAACTTTCTAGACCATGGAAAATATTGGCCTCAAACTTAATTCTTGGTGATGGCCAATTTATAATGGCCTTAACCTTCTCAAGGTCCATCTATAACCCTTCTTGGGAAATCACAAAACCCAAGTATACCAATTCCTCTTTCATAAAACTATATTTCTTCAAGTTGACTAACAACTTTTCTTCCTTCAATATTTGTAAGACTAATCTCAAATGTGCCAAATGATATTCCTTGCTCTTACTAAATATCAAAATGTTATCCAAATAGACAACCACAAACTTACCAAGAAATGGCTTCAACACTTCATTCATCAACCACATAAAGGTACTAGGTGCATTTGTCAATTCGAACGATATAATCCACCACTCATACAATCCATCCTTTGTCTTGAACGCAGTCTTCTACTTATCTCCTTCCCTAATCCGGATTTGATGATAGCCACTCTTCAAATCTATCTTCATGAAGTACTTTGCTCCACTTAAGCAATCCATCAAATCATCCATGCATGGCAATGGGAATCGATACTTTATAGTTATCTTATTGATAGCCCTTGAATCTATACACATGCATCATTCTCCACCCTTCTTTGGTGAAAGTACAACTAGTATTACACATAGGTCTCAAGATCTCTCTGATCAACCCCTTGTCCAATAGCTCTTGAACTTGTCTATTTATTTCTTCATTCTCCATTGGCATCATTATATATGTTACCTTATTGGGAAAACTTGATTCAGGAATGAAATCTATGTGATGGCTAATACTCCTTATTAGTGGTAATCCATTTAACAATTCTTTTGACAAAATTTTTGCATATTCCTCTAGAAAATTCTTCACCTCACTTGGAATCTCCTTCTTGTATTCATACCATCCTTTGTGGGTTTAGCAATCAAAGCAAAACATGCCTTCTTCTTTATCATCTCCTTAAAAATTTTTTTTCTAAAATCAAACATACTTTAGGACCATTGTCCTCTCTTTTATCTTTGTCCTTCAACGGACTTAGTACATACTTCTTACCATATTTCACAATGGTATAGGTGTTTTCCTACCATCATGTATTACCCTCCTATCAAATTGCCAAGGTATCCCCAAAAACACATGGCAAACATCCATAGGCATAATATCACATAGGACCTCATCCTTGTAAGATCCAATTTGAAAATTCACCTTGCATTATTCACTAACTAAGATCTGGTGTCCCTTTTGCAACCAAGAGACCTTGTATGGATTGGGATGTTCTATCCTATTTAGCCCTAATTTCTCCACCATCTTGGTAGATACTAAATTATTCATACTCCCACTATCTACAATGACCTTACAACATTTACCTCCTTATTTGCATATTATTCTAAAAATATTTCTCCTTTGAACAGGTTCACATTCCCTCTTCTCTGGATTCAATAGTACTCTCTTCATTATGAGAGATTCTCCTTGTTCTAGATCCTCTACATGTCTTGGGGAAGCAACACTTTCTTCTTCTACTTGTGCAATATGGTTATTGACCTCCTTTTCCTTATTGCTACTCTATTGTGCTATTGGACATTCAAATGCCTGATGACCATATTATCCACATCTATAACACTTTTTGAGGAATCCTCTACCCCTTCCTCAACCAAAACCACCTCTTCCTCATGAGGAGTCTCCACCTCCTCTGGTGTTTTGGCTAAAATCACTATGAGAAGTACTAGCTTCTCCTTCCTATTTTTGTTGTCCTCTTCCATTGCTTGTTTGTCCTTGTCCTCATGAGAACCATCCTCTTCCTCTTTGATTATTTTATTTCCTTCATGATAACTTCTCCTCTACCTTTAAGGCATATTAGTAGGCTTCTTCTATCATCCTTATTCTTATCATATTGACTTCATCTTGTATGGACAATCATAGTCCATTGATGTACTTCAACACTTTCTCTTCATCATCTTCCACATGACCAACTCAAATGATGAGCCTATAGAATTCCTCCATGTAATCCTTCACACTCATATCCTTTTGTCTTAAGTTCTGCAATTTCTTGAAAAGACCCAATTGGTAATCTAACGGAAGGAATTTGGCCTTCAGTTTGGTGACCATTTTCTCCCATGTCTTGATCCTTTCCTTTCCTTTTCTTTATCTTTTAGTTTGAACATGGTCCCACCACAAGGATGCATGCCCTTTTAGCTTTGTATAGGTAAATTTCACCTTCTTGGGATCTTCTATTGATTCAAAATCAAAATACTTTTCCATTTTTGTAATCTAGTCTATGAGCTCCTCTAGATTTAAGCTTCCATTGTATGATGGGGTTTCTATTTGTGGCTTCTAATACATATTATAAATTGCCCAATTCAATGCTTTTCTAGTTATTTCTCTCAAGATTCCACATGATTAGCCTCCTATTTTCTATCACTAATCTCCTCTAGATGAAATCTCTCCTTTGGGTATTTAGATCATATCAATTCAAGCAGTAATTTCTCTCAATATTTCAACTATGTCTACAGGTTAGGGTCCTCATGGTTTCCTTCTTCCATGTTGTATCATTGTTTTTCAATACGTACCAATCCTCAAATATCTTCTAGCTACAATGCCAAAATGATGTATTGGAAAGGTGGATAATGTGTTTCTAAAAGTAAGTGGATAAATAAACACCTTAAAACAATGAAATTTAAGCTTTGATGATATACTGGTTTTCCACTCAATATGACATTCAAGCTTTAGGATGATAATATCTCATTTTTTTTTTGTGTGGAAAACATCCCAAAAAGGGATGCCACTTTTGGGTAAGACCCAAGGAGGCAGGGGTATCCATTCCGCCAAAAACACCTAGGACTCGGACCTGGCCTACCACCTTTGACATACTCAAGGAGCAAACAAACACACAAAACCAAATTAAAAAAAGAAAATAACAATAAAAATAATAAAATAAAATAAAAAAAAACTCCTTGAGTGTGTCAAAACCAAAAGCACAACCAAACACGCACAATAAGATAAAAGAAACCACAACACAAACCACATAGAAAAACACAAGAACCACATAACAAAACACAAACAAGACAAAAACAACAGAACACTACAAAGACATAACCCAAAAAAACATGAAAAATAAACACAACCAAAACCTAAAAAATAAAATAAATAAAATAAAAATAAAAACAACCAACAACAGACAATAAACAAAAACAAAAAACATAGAAAACACTCACACATAAAAAAAAAAATGACACAAACAAAGAGAAACCCAAGAACAAGAACGAAAAAAACACAAGAACAATAACAATAAACATAAAAAACAAAAACACAAGAACAAAAAAAAACAACACAAAGAACACAAAAACAAAACAAAACAAAAGAACCCGCCCACCTTAAAAAACTAAACAAAAAAACAAAGAAGAAAAAAGAAAAAAAAAATGAACAAAACAATGACCTATCTAGACCAGAAGACTATTAATGCAAGAATCAACAGAGGAAACAAAATAAATAATAGAATGAGCTAGGGAACTAAAAAAACTGAATGAACCAAAGAGAAACAAAAAAAAAAACAAGAAGAAACTAGGTACCTTCAGAACTGGAGCCATCCAAAGAAATGATAGAAAGAAGAGCTTCCCTAATTTGAGAAGCCCACCATATAGGAGGGTGGCCATAACAAGTAAGATCACCTTTTTCCAAAGCCCAATTAGCTAAAGCATCAGCACTCTTGTTTTGATCTTTGACCACATGATTGTAATCAAATTTCAAAAATCCCATCTAGATTAACTAAATTTTCTCAATAATTCTCTTTATTCTCCAATCCACCTTATGATTCTTAGAAGGAGTCTTCAAGAGATTAATCATAAGTTGAGAGTCAGACTCAACTAACACCTTTTCCCATCCAACCTTAATAGCCTCCTAAAGGCCTCTAAGGATACCATACCCCTCAGCAAGGTTATTGGAAAGAATACCCAAGTTCTCAACAAAAGTAAAAACTAGGGAGCCATCTGAAAGTCTACCAATTCCTTCCACATTGGCTTTTCCAGGGTTCCCTCTAGAGGCTCCATCAGTATTGACTTTTCCAAAATCCTTAGGAGGAGGTTGCCAATTTCTAGTCCTATCCATCTTACTAATACTCACATTCCCTTTAAGTTGGTTGCCCTTAGAAGGTTTAATTTTCAATCTTTGCATCACTTGATCCCATCTTTGGTGGGAGTTTTGGGGGTGATTAAGGAGATGATGGATTGATTCAACTAAGTTGGCTATGGTCTTTTGCCAAATATAGTGAATATTCTTCCTATCTTGATTAAAAATTTGGTTGTTCCTTTCATTCCAAATATTCCAAATAAGAATGGTAGAACCCATCCAAACTAACTGCCTAATAAAATGATCAACACCCTCTTGATTAGGCCAATCCATCCAAAGCTGTTCAAAAGTGAAAAAATTGGACCACTATAAGCCAAGTAAAGTTGCCATTCTCCTCCATAGATCAGAGGCTAAAGTACACTCAATAAAAATATGGTTGATATTTTCTACATTCTCTTCACACATTTCACATCTAAAAGGGCCATGAAAACCACGCTTCATAAGTTGCTCACCAGTAAGCACCCTACGATGCAATAAAAGCCAATTAAAGAAACTCACCTTAGGCCAGATCTTTTGAGCCCGCAATTGAGAAAATATTTCAGAAGAATGGTTGGGATTATTATGGCATAAGGTCAAATAACCTTGAGCAACTGAATACTCACCCTTAGTAGTGTCGTTCCATCCAAAACAATCTTTTTCATGGGACCAAGAGAGGGATCTCATATGAAGGATGCCTTGGATATCTTGTCTTTGCCTTTCTAGGATTTGAATAGGCCAATCCTCAATAGGGATCCAATATCTACCAACATTTGAATTACCAGTATGGTACCGACAATAATTAGCCACCTTTATCCAATTAGCTCGGTGAAGCTCCTCCATCCAAGGCCTCTAATCGGGAAACTGAGTTATCAAAGGCTTGTGACCATCCCAAGAATTTGTCCAAAAATTTGCATGTTGACCATTATGAATGATCCAAAATAATTTTTTCTTTATCAAATCCTCACCAGTCTTAAGAACTGCTAAAATGGGAGAATCTTTGGTAGGAAGTTGATAGCGAACAAGGTCTTCAGGACTTTTGTTCTCAACATATTTAGCACAAATATTATTGGCCCAAAGAGCATTGGGGTTATGCAACATCCTCCAATATAATTTAGCAGCTAAATCTTTGTTGTTATTAATTGAAGACCGGAATTCTAACCCCCTTCACTCTTAGGAAGACATAAAGTATCCCATTTCACCAAGGCCCATTTTCTTTTCTCCTTAGTACCACTCCAAAGGAAACGATGACTGATTTGATCCAATTTTCGAAGAACAGACCTTTGGGATATTCAAAATGGAAGAAACATAAATAGGAATAGCTTGAAGGACTAATTTTACCAAGGTGATTCTACCCCCAGAAGAAAGCCACTTGTTGGTCCACTTTCCAATTTTCTTCTTGACTTTGTCCAACAACCAATTCCAATATTTATTTTTCTGCCTTTGAATATTTATGGGAATACCTAAATAAGTGATTGGAAGAGAGGTATTCTTATATATTAATTTATCCAAGACCATGGCTTCTTGTTTAGCAGAGCAGTGAAAGAAAATAACTTTAGATTTGTCTTCATTGATCAACTGCCCAATAGCCTTAGAAAAACAACTAATGATTTGCTTAAAATTAGAAGCTTCCTTAACTGTAGCTTTACCTAAAAGGGTAGAGTCATCCACAAATTGAAGATGAGAGATAGGTCTAGCTCCATGAGCAATGGTAACTCCCTCAAGGGTTTTGTTTTCCCTCTTTTTGGTTATAGTACTACCCAAGCATTCAGACAAGAATGATGAATAAATAAGGGGATAGCGGGTCACCTTGCCCGATACCTCTGGAAGCTGGGAAAGACTGAGAAGGCCTGCCATTGATAAAAACTAAGTAGGAAACTGAAGAGATACATCTCATAATCCAATCCATCCAATCCTTAGAGAAACCAAATTACCTCAAAACTTTGATAAGGAAGTGCCAATCCACTCTATCATAAGCTTTGGATAAGTCTAACCGGATGAACATAGAAGGATAATTTTGCATATCCATGGAATGGATGGCTTCCTGAGCAAGAAATATCTCATTGGCTCCTCTATGATATCATATTATATAATGTGATATTATACTATGATGGCAAGCAATAATTCAACCCTTTCCACAACAATATTGATATTTTGAATGGCTCAAATCAATGAATTCAAGTCAACTACTCCTTTGATGATGTTGACAACCACCAATTATATCGATAATATTACTCATACTAGACAACACCTCTTCCCTTCATATATGATAGAACACTCCAAGATGACATCATCCTTGTAAATAGTTTCTCAAATTATAAATTGTGAAGATGAACTTCATTCTCCTACCTGATGGTGGTCTCTCTTGATGATAGGATGTCTTCAGTAGACAAGATCCATATAAAATTATATTTAATGGTGATGTGAAAACTCTTATTCTTAGTCAAATATTACTTCAATATTACAAAATGGAAGCACTTGACAACAAAGTTTATAGACTACAATTATTTGATTGATATTTGTTTCTTTATAGCTTTTCAATGATATTCTCAAGATGAATTTCTACCTACAATATTTTCTACATAATTCCACCTATAAAAAAACACCTTAACTGTAAGCAATTTCAAATATCCATAAAATATGTAGCAAACCCAACATAAAATGGAAATATATAACGTATTATTTATTTATTCCTTGGGTTACATCTATCGAAAAAAACTTTGTGATGCAATTTTGATTTGGTTCCTAATGCAAGCAAGTTTTTCTCTCTTACCTTATCTTATGTTGTCTCCTATCACTTTTTCCTCCACTCTTTCAATTCACCTTATCCCTTATTCTATTTTGTTGCCCTTGCATCCACTCCCACCATCACTTGTTTCTCGCAGAACCTTTCTATTTTATAGGTTCAAAAATCAATTATTCTTTAACTTCCACTAGACAATTCATATTCCAAATGACCGGTCTTCTAATTTTGATGCTCTTGTTTGTTTACAAATGGATGCTTTTGCATCATACTCATTGGGTAATAAAAGTGTTTTATGAACATTGTTGAAATCCTCAATAGACACTTCGTATTTAATGATATTGAAATATTTCATCCATATTGTTGCATTCATTTTTGGTTCTTCCACTTAACCATATACTATAAAAATACCTTATCTCTTATCTTTCTTGCCACTCTAGAATCTATGATGGATTCAATTTCATCTCATTACTTCTATGGTAGTTGCATTTTCCACTTCTCTATTAAAATGTAAATTGAAGGATCTTCATCATCATCTCCAAGTTGATCATAGTATGGATACAAATCAACTACATTAAATATTGGAAAAATATTGATACCTTATAGAAGCTCAATTTTATATGCATTGGTGGAAATTATTTTTAAGCCCTTACAAGGTCCAACCTTCTTTCAATTTAACTTGTTATATGTACCATTTGGGAATCATTCCTTCACAAATACACCAAAACCAAATATCCAACCTAAAACTCTTGCATTATTCATTTGGGATCAACACATTGTTTGTATATCATGGCACTCTTCTCTAATTCATTTTTCACCTCCTGATGTAAATTAAGAAAGTAGTCAGAAAAGTCTTTTGCTACTAAAATTGGTATTTGTATATCAAATATTCCTCGCAACTTATATACTCCTCTTGGGAGTATCCCATATACATTGAAATAGGCTTCTACTTGTACTTAAATTTATAGAATTATTTTTGCAAATTTGCCTATGCCAAAAAAATATGCATCTCAGTAAATTCCCACAGCTTCCAAAATAAATTTCATCTTAGTACCCAATTTCTTCCATGAAGTTCACCAAAAATGATCCACAAATTTAACATATTTCTCTAAAATAACACCCTTTGGTAATCCATGCAATCTTACCACTTCATTAAAGAATAATGTGGTGATGTGAGTAGAATCGTTTATTATCTTACAAGGGATTAAATGTACCATATTCGAGATTTTTTCAACAACAAAAATAGATTCAATATATTTTTGTGTCCTTGTAAACTCAAGAACAAAATCCATGCTTATATCCTTCCATGACTTCTTTGGTACCATTAATTGTTGATACAACCCAACATTTTGACTTCTTCCCTTTGCATGCTAATAAACTCAACAATGTTGCACAAATCTTACATTTGTATTCATTCTAGGCCAGTAGTAACTTGCACAAATTTATCCCATCATTTTGTCAACTTCAAAATGCTTAGGTAGTCCTCCACTATGTTTCTCTTTTATTAGGTTTTGCCTCATGGAACTTTGTGGTATGCACAATTGTTGTCCCTTGAACAATAATCCCTCTTGGATGAAATAGTCTAGCCATGATTGGACCTTTCATTTTTTGTTATAAGGAGAAGATGCTTACTATTTGACAAAATATGAAATAAAAATAATATGATTTTCTAGGTCATAGATGCTCCAAGTGAAGATATTATCTCATTTATCCAAGGACATTATTACTTGTATACTGTAAGGATATTGTAAAAGAATTATATTTACTTATTGGAGCCTAGTTGAATCACCACATTAGCCAAATAATAAACCAACCCCACATACATGAGAGTATGAATAGGACATCTACAAAGAGATATTAGACAATTGACATATAGTTATAGACATATTTACAGTTAAAGAAACTAAGTAGCAAATATTTTAGCCATTTGTGGTGTTGGTTTTCTTGTTCAAAAAATTTAAATTTTAGAATGCAATTGGACAAGTGATATTTATCTATTAATAAAAATGATATCAAGGAGGTGATTCCAAAAATTTAACAGTTTGAGAAATATTATGAATATCTTTTTTTTCAATGAGTTAGATTGTGAATTTTTTTAATAGAAATGTAATGAAGAATATATTTTATAAAAAGATAAGTTGGATATGGTTTAACTAACCTAACAACAAAGTAGAGTGATCATATCATGAATGAGGAATGAAGAAAGTGCATAATGCAAGTAAGTTCATTTGATTATTGAAAGAGGAGTCGTAGAAAACACTTACAAAAAGTATTTTAAGACAACATACAAAGTGAGGCATGGAAAGAGTCATGTATTTTTAATAAATTCATTATTGCTCATTGAGATTCAACTACATGAAAGGCTATAAGAAATATAAAATGTGAATGTTAATGTTTTTGAAGAAAGCATGAAGGAGGACATGCATGAGTAAAAAAAGGATATATGCATGTTGTTGGATATGAGCATTGAAAGAAGTGATAACATAAAACTACATTGAATATTTTTTGCAAAGTGTGAAAGAGTGTATAGGCCATCAGATATGAAGGCACCAACATTTAAGAAAATAATTAAAGGAATTCATAGTGTCTTAAGCCATTAATACGGCAAGTCTACATCAATACTATATGTATCTTTGTTGTTTGGCATTGATTTCAAAGAGACAAGGGAGAATTTGATCTAAGATCAATAGTGTTGTATATTTTTTGCACATTAGTGGAAACTTCAAAGAAGAGAAATTCACTTGTTTGTTGATTGTTTTTGTCAATTTGTTATATGGGATTAAAGTAGGCCTCACCTATATTACTTAATGACTATATAGTGGTATTACAATAGTTTGGCAGTTATGTATATATCGCTTGGAAAATTTCAAACCTAGGTCTCCTCCTTGAAAGTTGAGAAAATAACTGATTGAGCTAATGCCATTTGATACTTGTCTTTTGATTATTATTTTTCAATTGGATATATGAGATTGAAATAGACCCTACCCATATTGCAGCATCACCACATAGTGGTATTACAATAAAACTTGGATATTATCCATGTATTATTTCGCAAGATTTAAACCTTGGTCTCCTTAAATATTGAGGAATCTAACCGGTTGAGATAATTGGTGAGCACCATAATTGGTCATATTTTGGCATGGGTTCTAATGATTTTGTGCGGCATATATTATATCCGAGTTGTAATTTTTATGCATATATATATATATTTAATCAAAATTATGCATATTGCCTAACTTTCATGTAAAGTGTGTCTTGTGTGTAGATTTTATTAATTCATCATTTTTTTGCATGATATCATCGAGGTCCTACTCGAACCTGACATATTCACTACCTAAGGAGGCTAAGGCATATAAAAGCAGAAGGCACCTTGATCCCATTGGAAGGAGGAACCTTGATACCATTGACGAGAGGTGCCTTGATCCCGTTGATGGGAGGTGCCTTGATCCCCTTGATGGAAGGCACTTTGATCCCATTAAGGGAAGGCACCTTGATCCTATTGAAAGGAAGCACCTTGATCCAATTCAACGGAATGTGCATTGACTTTGTTAACAGAAGGTACCTTGATCTCATTGAAAGGATGTGCCTTGATCCCATAGAAAGGCATATTGATCCCATTCAATGAAAGGTGCGTTGATCCCATTCAATGGAAGGTGCCTTGATCCTATTCAATGGAAGGCATCTTGATCCAATTTACACCCAATGAAGATCATGTTCCAATACATTGACTAGAGCTGACTGTTGACTCCATGTAAGATGTTGATTCTGGGTAAATGATAAAATATGTCAGTTGTACTATTATTATGGGAGTAAATTGAATAACCATTTTCTGAAGTAGAATACAGATAATGACGAGCATTGAACATAAAATATACCATTCCTATGAAAAGACAAAAATAGTTGTTGACTATTTTAACACTTATTTGTTATTGTACATTGAATTGTCTTAACTTAGGACGTAGTAGATTTTATCATCATAACAACATTGTAACATAAGTCCTATGTGTGTATTATATAAACACAAAATTCTCTGAGTGAGGGAAAGAAGATTAATATCGAATAATGCTAAACATCTATTGTACTCCAATTCTTCTTCATAAATAAAGTTCATTCGAGAGTTTCTTATCCATGTTCAACTTTCATAGTCTACCAGGTGGAAGCGACTGGAGCATGGGAACACTCCTAGCTAGCATTCCTCCCCTTCTTCTTCTTTGCTTTCCTAGTTATATTCTTTTATTTTCTTGTGTGTGCATTTTATTTCTGCAAGTTTATCCATTTTCTGCTTTCTTTTATTTCCATACAGTGTGGTGTGATTTTATTTATGCAATTTAATTTATGCAAGTTTAATTGGTGTGGATGAATTAATGCTATCTCAAAAAACACTCCCCCAATGATAGAACTAGTGGAATCATCTCCATAGGTGTTGTAATTGATCTCAACTTGGTGCTTGACAAGCTTACGAGTTTTCCTGGGTTGAAAAATTAAATGAAAGGGTTGTGATAAAAACTATGTAAAATTAACCAATATTTTTGCCCTAATATTTTGGCACCATTGCTGGGGAAGTGCAAATTGTATATTATATTACAATATCTTAACATTTTCACCTAATTTTGTATGAGTCCATCGAGAAATAGAGGACCAAATGATTATTTCATAAGAAAAAACCCACAAGAAAATCTTGAACCAACTGTAGATTCTGAGTTTGAACTAGAGTCCCCACAGTCACCCCTAAACATGCATTGGACTGAACACCCCACTTTTGTATAAGGCTCTTCCACATATTATCGACCAAGAAAAGAGTGGATCATATAGAATCCTCTATTTAAAAGAACTCCATCCGAAGAGGATCTACTATGGAAAGTTATTGAGGATGAAACCATTTCACCAACTGATTTGCAGGTTCTTGTGCAGAAAGTTCAAAATGATCAAAAGACCATAGAAATTGCTTTAGAAATAGAGACCACATTTATTGAAAATATGGCTGAGGAAGAAGAGGTATCAACCAGCTTTAGCTTTCCAATAGAGAAGGCCAGGGGAGAAACAAAGATGAAAAACATATCCCCTTCCCACCTTCCTACCTTCAGAGGATACCCCAATGGAAGATCCTGAGCTATTTTTATTTAAGTTTAATGTATTGTGTAGGTATTTGGATTACAAGTTGGATACCCAAAAGTTGAAATTATTTCCTTAAAAATTGGATGATTCAGCCATGCGTTGGTTCATCAGCTTAGGCAATAAACAGATCACCATCTGGGGGAGATGAAGAAGATATTTCTAGAGAAATATTAAGATTTTGGTAGAGCATGGGACTCCAGAGAGGAGGTCCTAAAAATTAATTAGAGAGAAGATGAATCCTTGGAGAAATATTGGGATCGATTCATTTTCAATCTGCAAAGGTCTACCCATCGAAGCTGAGCGATAATTTCGTAAAGAGCATTTTCTTGAGAGGACTTACCAACGAATCTCTTGAAGCCTTGAATATGATATCTAGAGGGGATGTTTACCAGAACCATGAAGGTAATTGCCTCAGTCACAAAGATAGAAATAGGTAACATGTTAGAGGATTTAAAAATTGAAATGCTTTCCTCCCTAGAATTGTAGATGGACACTCTCCTATTGGATAAGAAGAAACAAGAGAATGAAGCTGCATTGGCTTACTTATATCCAAAATTCAGAGGAAAACATACAAGAAATGCATGTCTAGAAAATAAAGTCATGGTGTGTGTTGCTTGCCAAAAAATCATAAGATTATATTGTGCTCATAACTACCAACGGTGAAAGAAGATGTTGAAGTTTTAGAAGCTTACTTCATGGGTAATCAAAGGAATTGTCAACAACCCCCTATGGGGAATATACCAGTAATAATGTTGCCCTATGGAGAAGGAAATTATATGCCACAAGGGTAGGTCCAACCACTCAATATGGGATGGTGGGGATCACCACCTTGGATGAATACCCCTCAAGGAGCCTCATTTCCCAACCAGAACCCATGGATGCCATACCAAAAATATGGGTAGCAATGGAAGAACTACAATATGTGGAATTTGACTCCACAAAACATAGTGCAAGCTCCACTACAACTAAGCTTACAAGCTCCCCTGTAGTGAGGCTTGCAAAACTTCCAACACAACCAATGATTAACCCCAATAATAAGATAAGTCAGTATGTATATCAATTGGAGGGAAAGATTTTTCTCATGTATAACATTAGAAGTTACAATTATGTACAACTATGATTAGGTAGAAAAATAGGAATAGAGGCTCCTCCCTTAATATAATAAGAGGATAATGTAGAATAATCACATTTGGTAGAAGAGGTTGAAGAAGGACCAGTTGCTAAGAAAACTGAAGCTCCTCCATTTACTAAGAGGTTACAGGAGCAGAGGAAGCCAATACAGTTGGAGTTTGACATACTTTCAAGCTTGAAGAATTTAACGATAACTATTTCATTGTTTTTAGCTATAAAAGATGTCCCAATTTACACCAAGGTGATTAAAGAGCTATATTTGAGAAGGCCAGGATGTAGGACAACCCAAACCATAAACGTGATGGGGAAGTTGGTAGATTTAATAGTAGGGAATACATGCCACTCCAAGTATGCAAACCCAGGTAGTCCAATCCCAACCATGAAAATAGGTGGTTTATCATTGGAAAATACTCTGGTTGACTTAGGAGTAGCCATTAACATTATGCCAAAAGAAACCATGCAAAAGATCAAGCTCATAGACCTAAAACCTACCAAGACTATTCTGCAACTAGCAGATAGATCAATGGTATCGCTAGAAGGGTGTTGGCAATTTTGGGTAATTTGGGTACATTGCTTTTGCTCAAGTGTATAAGTTGTCATTGATGTCAAGAAGCTCTTGAAGGAATTTTATTTGATGTCAAATAATTTGTTTTGATGAAGGTTATGGCATGACAGTTTCAAAGGTCTTTTGCAAACCCCAAGTTCGCAGGTTTAGAGATTACAGGTGGATGCATTGGTTTAATGCTTTTGGGTCCAGGAGGAAGTATTTATTTAAATAATTAAAAACCTTGTTAAGGTTCCATTTAATTATTTTTAAATAAATAAATTATTATTTGCAACGGGTTCTCCTAATCCATGGCGCAAATGTTTTAACATTATGGGCGCTAGCCAAGACCTTCACCGACGTGTTAAACTCCTCGCCGACGTCAAAGATGTTATGGTAAATTGCATATAAATCTCCCTCGATGAAAACAAAGATTCATCCCATCCAAATTTCGAAAGGAGTTGCTCACTGTAAATTCATCTGTGTCTTCGTTGTTTTTCGTGGATCTGTTGTTCGTTTGTCTGCACTCGTCGTTTGTCGAATCCGTCGTAAAGTTTATTGTCATCGTGTCATGGTAGAGGAAAGGAAGGGACTGTGGTTTCATTTTATCCCTGTGCAGAAGGATCAAGGTTAATAGTGTGAGGTTTAAACCTCACCGGGTGCCTTTGGCGCACCGGTAGCGGCTAGGCTATTGGCGCGCTACCCGAATGGGAGGTTTCACGTTCGAATATCGTGAAAGGGTTTTTCATCGTGAAGTGGACGCAGCAGGTGGTGTTAGAATTCGTGCGCAAATTTCCCCATAGCAATTTTTTGATGTGGCTAAGGTATTTTCGAAATTAATTTTTGCTAAGTGTTTTTGCGAATGGAGGAAGTTTGTTAGAGAGAAAAACAACTTAGGAGTTATAAGGAGTTTAAAGCTTGTTTGTATTTTGATAAAAGATTCTTTTTGAAGATGTTGAAATTTCTTATTGCATTCTTATGAGAGATAAATTTTATTTGTGATAAGACTATAAGGGAGAAATAAGGTGTATAAGGGTTAAATCTTTCTTGTAATGTTGAGAGTGCTTTTGATTGTTTATGGAAATGAAAGCATGATGTTTTAAGGTTAATTGCTTCTTGTGTGAAGTTGTGAAACCTTAAGTGGGCAGATTTGAAATTGACATTTGCTTTCATTAAATTGGTAATAATCAAGCTATTCTTTACTTGGTTAAAGTTTTGAGCTTACTCCTTTGTTGATGATTTGAAAAGTTGTGTGTGCTATTGTGAGTTGAGTTGGTGGATGCTTTTGTTCAAACAATATTGGAGAGAAAAGGAGTTCTACTTGTTTCCTATTCTAATGTTGATTGTGAAGTGCTTCAAGGTTGTGTTTTGAGTTGAATGGTGTTTATTGAACCTTGTTTGATGAGCATTGTTGTTGAAGCCCTAATTGATGGTGAAAATAACATGAGTATCATTGTTATGTGATTCTTTGCATAGTTGGCAATTGTTGGAGTTTCATGTTCTTGAAAGAAAGCATTCTATCCTATCCATTTCAGATATTGAGTTGAGTTTTTAGATTTGAGATTGAGTTTGAGTTGAGTTGATTTGAGTTGAGTTTTGAGATTGGGAGTTGAGTATAGAACATATTGAGTCTCTAACAATTCTCTTTATGCTTCTATGAGTTTGACAAATCACATTGGGTCTCTAACAATTCACCTTGTGATTTCCTACTAAGAAAGTTTTTCTTGGTGAGCTTGCTGAGGTTTTGGACAGGTTCCGGTGGGGACTTGTGAGCAGTTTTTGGACAGGTTCTGGTGGGGACTTGTGAGCAAGTTTTGGATAGGTTTCGATGGGGACTTGTGAGCAGATTTGGACAGGTCCTAGCAGAGGACTTGTGAGATGAGTTTTTGATAGTTCTATCAGAGAACTTGAGGACAGAGGAGCACTGGTTCTTTGAGAAGAACCTGAGGACAAATTTGGCAAGTCTTTGAGAAGGATTGTGTGTAGAGGATTGATTTGTTCAAGTATTGGACAGATTTTATAGACAGAGGAAGACTTGTACTAGACCGACTGACTATATTTGGTATAGGTTGCTGAGCTGCTGTGGACATGATCATAGAAGGTAGAGGTCTCTTAGGCTAAGCATTGAGGACAGGAGGTCTTTAGTGGAAAGAAGTTCCACGTGCTGGCAATAGGTGAGGCAGTTGATATTCTGAGGGATCATTTCCAGAGCAGAGGAGAAGGTATCTCCTTTGAGCAGAGGCTCATAAATTCTTATTGGGGGAAGGTATCTCCTTTGGGCCGAGGATCATAAACATTGTAATTAGGAAGGATTCCCAAATAACTTTGAGGAAATTTTTAGAGAAAAGTTTTATGGACGTAGCCCAACCATTTTGGGTGAAACACGTTAAAAATGGGTCTTCAATGTGTGATGCTTTCTGTCTTGATTAATGTTGTGTTGATGCCACTGCTATCTAAAGTTAAAATTATTAATTGGTTAAGTCTTATACTGTTCACCCCCCCCTCTCAGTATAAGTGCATGTTCTTCAATTGGTATCAGAGAAGGTCTCTCAAGAAAGAGCCTAACGACTTGGAGAAGGATCTATCAGAGGAACATACAGATTCAGAAAGAGATGAAGAGGTTGAGTTCGATCTCAAAGGCGAATTCCTCTTGGCTTTAAGAAAGCTTGAGAAATTCAGGGAAGAGAATTTTTTCTCAAGCATCAATGTCGGGGAAGAAGAAATAGCAAGATCGGAATTGTCTCAAAGTATTATAGACTTCAAAATTCTAGTCGAAGAAGGGAAGAAGGTTGAACAGGTTCTGACAGAGTTTCTCAAAGGAAAGGAAGCTGATTGTGAGAAACTAGAAGAAGAGGTTATGTCTCTTAGAGTGAAGTTGGAACAGTTGGCTCTTAGACAGAATACTTCATGTGAAAAGCAAAAGAAGGATGGTATCACCATTCAAGAAATAGGGGCTTCGAGCAAGATCAATCTTCATCCTGAAGAGCGATGGATTCTAGTTGGTCACAAGAAGAACAATCATCCAAGGCATCAAAACAAAGTTACATAATACTTTCCATGGCTATTATTTTTCTTGCAAGAAATTTGGTCACAAAGCTATGCATTACAATAAGTCTGTGAATAGCCATAGTAAGGAAAATGTTAACTCTTTTGCACCTCTTATGAATAAAGATGTCATATGTTACAAGTGCAATAATTTTGGGCATATAGCAAGGATATGTAGCTTGGATAGATCTAGCCTTGAGTTCACTAAAAAGAGAAATGAGATCAAATCTAAGTCAATGATAGTTCAAACTGCTTTTCATGCTCAAGAAAAAGTAGAGAAATGGTATCTTGATAGCGATTGTTCAAAACATATGACTGGTGAAAAGGAAAAATTTTTGGTCTTAAAAGAAACAAACAGAGGAACAGTCAGTTTTGGAGATAACGAGTCACCTAAAATCTGTGGTAAAGGGACTCTTAGTTTGGATGGGAAATCCAAAACCGAAAATGTGCTTTATGTAGAAGGCCTAAGACATAATCTTCTAAGTGTGAGTCAACTTTGTGATCAAGGGCATATAGTATCTTTCTTTTCAGATAGATGTGAGATAAGTAAAGAAAAAAATGGAAAACTCATTGTTAGTGCTACAAGGACTCCAAACAATCTTTACATGCTAAGTGAGATAAAAAATGAAAAGTGTTTTCTAACTCAAGAAGATGAGAGTTGGTTATGGCATAAAATATTGGGACATTTGAGCTTTGATAATCTTGTCAATATTAGTAACAAGAAAGTAGTTAGAGACTTGCCCAAAATAAAAAGGCCCCATTACATCATTTGCAGTCCTTGTCAACATGGAAAACAGACTGAACCAGTTTCAAATCAAAAGGGTATACTTCTTCAAAACCATTGGATCTTATTCATACCGATTTATGTGGCCCTACCGGAACTCGAGCATTCGGGGAGAAAGCTACTTCATGTTGTTTATAGATTATTATTCTAGAATGACTTGGGTTACTTTTCTCAAAGAAAAATCTGAAGCTTTTGAAAAATTTAAAGCTTTCAAAGAAATGATTGAAAATGAGACTGACAAGAGAATCAAATGTTTAAGATCAGATAGAGGAGGAGAGTTCACTTCAAATGAATTTGTGGAATACTGTGAACAACAAGGAATAAAAAGAGAATATTTAGCAGCAAGAACTCCTCAACAAAATGGAGTAGTTGAAATGAAAAATAGAACTATTGAAAATATGACTAGAGCTATGTTAAATGATTCAAAACTTTCAGATGGCTTTTGGAAAGAGGCAATCAAGACAATGAGTCTACATTATCACCAGGGCCCAACTTAGAGTCAATCATCATAAAACTCCTTATGAGTTGTGTAAAGGAATACCAACTACAGTAAAATACTTTAAAGTGTTTGAGAGTAAGTGCTTCATCAGAAGGGAGGATCAAAATTTGGGTAAGTTTGATCCTAGATGTGATGAGGGAATCTTTCTTGGGTATTCCAGCAAAAGCAAGGCCTACAGATGCTTCAACAAAAGAAATCATACAGTTGTAGAGAGCATAAATGTAACAATTGATGAAAATATAGGGATAAGAGAACCAGTCCAGGAACTCGATGATGAAATTTGTCAAGAAGATTTCAGAGAGGTTTCAGATGAAGAAGAGGAAAGACAACAACTGCTTCCCAAAACTCCTTCACGATATGTTCAAAAACATCATCCCAAATATTTGATCATTGGTGATCCAAATAGCAGGAAAACAAGAAGAAGAGTCATTCCCTCACATGATTCTACAAATGTCTCATTATTATCTCAGATTGAGCCAAAATATTTTAGTGAAGCATGTGCAGATAAGTTTTGGGTAAAAGCAATGGATGAAGAACTAAATCAAATAGAGAAAAGTGAAACTTGGGAATTGGTTCCAAGACCTAAGGACAAGAATGTCATTGGCACAAAATGGATATTCAAAAATAAACTCAATGAGGATGGAAAGATTGTCAGAAAAAAAGCTAGGTTAGTCTGCAAAGGTTATGCTCAAGTAGAAGGTGTTGATTTCGAAGAGACATTTGCTCTTGTTGCTCGTCTTGAAGCTATCAGAATGTTTTTGGCCATTTCAAGCTTCAAATCATTCAAGGTATATCAAATGGATGTAAAGTCAGCTTTTCTAAATGGGGTGTTGGTAGAAGAAGTCTATATAGAACAACCAGAAGGAGTGTCTCTCTCAGAACAGTCATACTATGTGTGTAAACTGAAAAAGGCCTTGTATGGGTTAAAGCAAGCACCTAGGGCTTGGTACTCAAGACTTGACAGGTATCTTCATGAGCAAGGCTTCAAGAAAGGTGTGGCAGATAGCAATTTGTATATTAAGAATGAAGGTGATGATATGCTGATTATGGTTGTCTATGTTGATGATATTATTTTTGGGGGAAATAATACTCAGATGTGCAAATATTTTGCTAACACCATGCAGAAGGAATTTGAGATGTCTATGATTGGAGAGCTGTCATTATTTTTAGGTCTTCAAATTGCTCAATCAAAAGATGGTTTATTTCTCTCTCAAGGAAAGTATATCAAATAAATGTTGAAGAAATTTGGGATGATGGACAACAAACCAGTGTGTACTCCAATGATCACAAGGTGCAAGATGAGTAAAGATGATGAATCTCCAGTGGCAGATCAGAGGTTGTGCAGATCAATGATTGGCAGTTTATTATATGTTACAACTACCAGACCAGATATCATGCAGGCAGTTGGGTTAGTAGCAAGATTTTAGGCATCTCCTAAAGATTCTCATGCTATAGCAGTTAAGATGATATTAAGATATCTGAAGGGCACTATGGACTTTGGGCTTTGGTATCCCAAAGGTGATGATTTCATTCTCACAGCTTATACAGATGCAGACTTGGCAGGCAGTATTGATGACAGGAAAAGCACTAGTTGTGGAGCATTCTTTCTCGGGAAAGAGTTTGGTTTCTTGGCTAAGTAAGAAACAACCTTCAGTTTCCTTATCTATAGCAGAGGCTGAATACATAGCAGCAGTGGTTGGGTGTACACAAGTTTTATGGATGAAAACTACCTTGGAGGATTTCAAAATCAAGCATGAACAACCCATCTCCATACTTTGTGATAATACAAGTGCCATAAGTATTTCCAAAAATCTGGTAATGCATTCAAGGACAAAGCATATTTCCATCAAGTATCACTTTCTAAGGGAGAAAGTGCAAGACAAGCAGGTCAAGGTAGAGTATGTGTCTACTAAAGAGCAGATTGCAGATATCTTCACCAAACCTCTTCCAAGAGATACGTTTGAGTATCTAAGGGAGAAATTGGGAGTTGTCCTCCCACCCCAAAATTAATCACCTCATCAGGAGGTTGGGGAGGTACTAAGCTAAGAGGCTCATTCTTAGTCCCGAGCCCCAAAGGTGGCCCTTTGCCATTGATGACAAAGAGGGAGAGATATGAGTAAGGGGGAGAGATTCAAAGTAAAGAGGAAAGCTTCAAGTCAGGGGGAGCAAAACTTCAAAGGAATATTCTCAGTTGTGGGCACAGTTTCTCAGTTGTTAGCATAGTTGGTTTCAGTTTTGGCTCTTGAGAAGTGTTTTCAGTAAAGGTTTGCCATCAATGACAAAGGGGGAGATTGTTGGCAATTTTGGGTACTTTGGGTACATTGCTTTTGCTCAAGTGTATAAGTTGTCATTGATGTCAAGAAGCTCTTGAAGGAATTTGATTTGATGTCAAATAACTTGTTTTGATGAAGGTTACGACATGACAGTTTCAAAGGTCTTTTGCAAACCCCAAGTTGGCAAGTTTAGAGATTACAGGTGGATGCATTGGTTTAATGCTTTTGGGTCCAGGAGGAAGTATTTATTTAAATAATTAAAAACCTTGTTAAGGTTCCATTTAATTATTTTTAAATAAATAAATTATTATTTGCAATGGGTTCTCCTAATCCATGGCGCAAATGTTTTAACATTGTGGGCACTAGCCAAGACCTCCGTCGACATGTTAAACTCCTCGTCGACGTCAAAGAGCTTATGGTAAATTGCATATAAATCTCCCTCGATGAAAACAAAGATTCATCCCATCCGAATTTCAAAAGGAGTTGCTCGCTGTAAATTCGTCTGTGTCTTCGTTGTTTTTTGTGGATCTGCTGTTCGTTTGTCTGCACTCACCGTTTGTCGAATCCACCATAAATTTTATTGTTGTCGTGTTGTGGCAGAGGAAAGGAAGGGACTGTGGTTTCATTTTATCACTGTGCAGAAGGATCAAGGTTAACAGCGTGAGGTTTAAACCTCATCGGGTGCCTTTGGCGCACCGATAGCGGCTAGGCTGTTGGCGCGTTACCCAAATGGGAGGTTCCACGTTCGAATATAGTGAAAGGGTTTTTCGTCGTGAAGTGGACGCAGCGGGTGGTATTAGAATTCATGCACAAATTTCCCCATAGCGATTTTTGATGTGGCTAAGGTATTTTCGAAATTAATTTTTGCTGTGTTTTTGCGGATGGAGGAAGTTTGTTAGAGAGAAAAACAGCTTAGGAGTTATAAGGAGTTTAAAGCTTGTTTGCATTTTGATAAAAGATTCTTTTTGAAGACGTTGTTGAAATTTCTTATTGCATTCTTATGAGAGATAAATTTTATTTGTGATAAGACTATAAGGGAGAAATAAGGTGTATAAGGGTTAAATCTTTCTTGTAATGTTGAGAGTGCTTTTGGTTGTTTATGGAAATGAAAGCATGATGTTTTAAGGTTAATTGCTTCTTGTGTGAAGTTGTGAAACCTTAAGTGGGCAGCTTTGAAATTGACATTTGCTTTCATTAAATTGGTAATAATCAAGCTATTCTTTACTTGGTTAAAGTGTTGAGCTTACTCCTTTGTTGATGATTTGAAAAGTTGTGTGTGCTATTGTGAGTTGAGTTGGTGGATGCTTTTGTTCAAACAATATTGGAGAGAAAAGGAGTTCTACTTGTTTCCTTTTCTAATGTTGATTGTGAAGTGCTTCAAGGTTGTGTTTTGAGCTGAGGGATCATTTCCAGAGCAGAGGGGAAGGTATCTCCTTTGAGCAGAGGCTCATAAATTCTGATTGGGGGAAGGTATCTCCTTTGGGCCGAGGCTCATAAACATTGTAATTGGGAAGGATTACCAAAGAACTTTGAGGAAATTTTTAGAGAAAAATTTTGTGGACGTAGCCCAACCATTTTGGGTGAACCACGTTAAAAATGGGTCTTCAATGTGTGATGCTTTCTGTCTTGATTAATGTTGTGTTGATGCCACTGCTATCTAAAGTTAAAATTATTAATTGGTTAAGTCTTATACTGTTCACCCCCCCTCTTAGTATAAGTCCATGTTCTTCAAAGGGATGTTAAAAGACATCATCATGATGGTGGATGCATGGGAATACCCGATAGAATTCTTGGTACTACAATCCAAGTTCATATTAGGAGTCTATCCGCTCATCCTATGAAGGCCTTGGCTAGCAACAACCAATGCTTATATAAGTTTTTGATATGGACAAATGAATATCTTAGATGGCCAGAATGTCAAAAGGTTAACCATCTCTCCACAAAAACAGTCTATGGATGCACTAGAAGAACTTGTATGGGATGACCAAGATGAAGGAACACTCTCAATAATGTAGTTTGTGATGGAATTTGATGAATTAGAAGATGGAGCTAATAAAGATGGCATTATTATAAAATTCCTCCAGGGAGATTCTTCCCCCATCACTCCAGAGTCACCACTAGTAGGTGACCAAGATCACCATGTCAGACAGATTGAAATCAAGCTTGGAAGAACATTGAATGTCAACAGTAAGCTGATACCTACAGAGTTGACTGTAATAAAGGAAATATTAACTAGGCATAAACAAGATTTTTCCTAGAACTACTTAGATATGAATGGAATTGCTCTAAATATTTATACCCAAGGCATTTACCTCGAAGATAAGGCCAGTCCGATCAGGCAGCCACAATGATGAATGAACCCTAATATGAAGGATATAGTCAAAGTAGAACTACAAAAACTCATATTAGCCAGATTTATTTATCCTATATCTGAAAGTGAGTGGGTGTCACCACTAGTGGTGATGCCCAAAAATAATGAAAATTATGAATATGCATTGACTACAGGTTGCTAAACAAAGCAACTAAAAATTATCACTTTCCACTACCATTTGTTGATCAAGTTATGGACACTTTGGTAGGAAGGAAGTATTTCTCTTGCCTAGGTAGATTTAGTGGGCACGATAAAATCTAGATTGGAGAAGAACACCAGGATAAGATAACATTCACTTGTCCATGGGATACATTTGCATATAGGGTCCTACCCTTTAGACTATGCAATGCACCAACCACCTTTCATAGGGTGGTGCTGAGCATTTTTTTAGATATGATGGGAGAAGCAATTGAGGTCTACATAGAAGACTTCATCGTTTATGGTGAGACCTTTGATGAAGCTATGTTAAATTTGGAACATGCACTTCAACAGTGTCAAGAAAACAAACTGTCCCTAAGCAACAATAAATGCTTTATGATGATGTAGGAAAGGATAGTGTTGGGATATCATATCTCAGCAAAAGGAATAAAGGTAGACAAGAAGAAAACTGAAGTTATCAAAGATTTTCCCAGTCCTAAGACATAGAGAGATGTAAGGAGATTCCTTGGCTTTGTTGGATATTACAGGAGGTTCATATTATACTTCAACAAGGTCACCAGACCCCTACGCGCACTACTATAAAAGGACATGGAGTTTGTTTGGATGAAAGATTGTGAACAAGCCTTCCAAATGTTAAAGGAGAAGCTGATCACTAATCCAGTGTTGTGGGACCCAAACTAGGACATTCCATTTCACATTTACTCTAACGCATCTAACAATGCAATTGGAGTAGTCTTAGGATAGAAATATGGTGAAGAATTCTATGCCATCTACTACATTAGCAAAAATATAACAAGGGCTAAGTTCAATTACATGGTGATTGAGAAAGAGTTCCTTGAAGTTGTTCACACCATCAACAAATTCTGCCATTACATCATAGGATACAAGGTGTTCGTGCACATGAACCATATGACCATCCGGTATCTAATGAACAAACCTACAATCAATGGTAGGATAATCAGATGGTTCTTACTCCTATAATAATTTGACATCACCATCATGGATAAACTAGGTAGAGACAACGTAGTTGTATATTTTGTATCCATATCAATGCCACCCAATCATGCAACTATAGAAGATCAATTATCAAATGAATATCTTTTCTCTCTAAAAGAACATACATCGTGGTATGCAGATATGGCCAATTACCTGGCCACTGGTAGAGTATCTCTTGCTCTTTCACCCCATGAAAAATAGAAGCTAATAGAGAAGAGCATAACCTTCTCATGGATCGATGATAGCCTGTTCAAAACAAGACCCGATCAAATCCTCATACGATGTGTCGCTGAGCATGAGTTTCCAAAAACCCTCAAGGCTTGCCAAAATGAACCTTACGATGGATTTTTTTCAAGAAAAAGGACTGCATTCGAGGTATTATAGACCAGATACTATTGGCCTTAATTTTTCAAAGATGTAGTCAAACATGCAATTCAATGTGATGAATACCAGAGGATGGGTAGACCAACCTTCAAGGATGAGATGCCTCTCTAGCCACACATTCACATTGAACCATTCGATAAATGGAGAATGGATTTTGTAGGGTCGATCAACCCATAATCAGCCAAGAAAAGGTATATTTTAGTTTTCACTGACTATGTAACCAAGTGGGTTGAAGTGCAAGCACTAAAATATTCTAAAGAAATAACAGTGGTATATTTCCTTTTTTCACATATCTTCACAAGGTTTGGGATACCTAGAGAGATCATAACCTATCAGGGACCCCAATTTACTTCAAGGTTGATTCAGAAACTGATGCATCAATATAGAATTAGACACAACAAAATCACTCCCTACCATCCGCAGGTGAATGGACGAGTCAAGGTTACCAATCAAGATTTGGATAACATTCTTAAAAATATCGTGCAATAGCACAAAAAGGATTGGACTACAATATTACCAGAGGAAGTATGGGCCTATAGAACTGCATGGAAAACAACCACCGATTTCACTCCATTCCAACTGGTATATAGGAAGAACGCAATGATACCCATTGAATTTGAGATCAAAACTCTTAGGACTACAATAGAATTAAACTTGAGTTTGGATGATGCAGAGAGGGAAAGAATCCAATAGTTGAATCATTTAGACAAAAATCAACTGGACACTCTGCACAGAACATAAGTCATCCAAAAATAAAGGAAATAGTGGCATGACTGTTGCATCAAATTGAAGTAGTTCAAAAAAGAAGAATGGGTGCTACTGTATGACTTCCAATACTTGGAACGAAAGGGCATGCTAATGCAAATATGGATGGGACCATATGAAGTGATCGAACCGATCAATAATGGTGTTGTGTGTGTTAAGACAATTAATGACAACAACACCATATTGAAAGTCAATGATCACCGATTACGATCATACCACACATCTAAAAATCTAGCAATGGAGTCCAAGATAGGCATGGGGGAGACCCCATCCAATTAGTTTTTTTTTAATTTCTCAAAAAAATAGTGGACACAGGATTGTCCACTTAAAGATAATTTGTTATTTAGTTTTTATTTTATTTTTTATGTTTTTTTTATAGGCACTGTTCTCTAAATGCAAGCTACAGGTAACCTGGGAAACCTAGGCCTAATAGACACAAACTACACTAGACTATACCTTACTATTTTTTAGGTTTTCTTGTTTACTTTTGTAGGTGAATGACTCTGAATGCACGAAGTAGGCAACCTGGGAAACCTAGGCCTCACCGACACAGGATCCATGAACCTGTACAATTTTTGTTTTTTAGAAGGCAGAACCTTGATTGTTTCCATTCATAGGAGATAGTCACACTCTGATACGAGTGTGGGTGTTAATTTCCTACAAAGAAAAAAGGTACCCACCTTCATGTTGGATGAAACAGTTGCTAATGTAGCATGTAAAAATAAAATATTAGAGGGCTTGATAAACTCTATGATAACAAACATGCCAAAAAACTATTAACTTTTCAACAACAAAATGATGCCTTAATACCATTTGGAGGAAGACGTCTTGATCCTATTATGGGGGGCACCTTGATCCCATTTGGAGGAAGGCTCCTTGATCCCATTACGGGGGGTGTCTTGATCCCATTTGGAGGAATGCACCTTGATCCCATTATAGGGGAGGGCCCCTTGATACCATTTGGAGGAAGTCACCTTAATCCCATTATGAGGGGGCACCTAACTCCTAAACAGCTGAAGGGTGCTTACGTCTATTGAGAATTTAAAAAAAAATGAGGAATAATGCATCAAGGTGCCTTGATACCATGCATTCTAGGCACCTTGATCCCATTTTTTTTTAAAATGAGAATAATTAATCAAGGCAACTTGATCCCATACATATGAGGTAACTTGATACCATGTATCTAAGGTACCTTGATCCCATGTATGAGAGGTGCCTTGATACCATGTATTTGAGATGCCTTGATCCCATGTATGAGAGGCACCTTGATCCCATGTATTTTGAGTTGCCTTGATCCCATGTATTTGAGGTTCCTTGATCCCATGTATTTTTGGGTGCCTTGATCCCATGTATTTCTAGGCACCTTGATCCTATGTAATTAAGGTGCCTTGATCCTATGTATTTTAGGTGCCATGCTTTTTGAGGTGCCTTGATCCCATGTATTTTGAGGCTCCTTGATCGAACTGAACACCTACACATTGAAGAATGACCACAATCATGTCATCATTCCACGTCAAAAAAATATGAATATTTATGGGGAACTTATGGAAATCATGCAAATGATTTCTACGTGTCCCAAAGGATAATAATGCATCAAGGCAACTTGATCCCATACATATGAGGTTCCTTGATCCCATGTATCTAAGGTACCTTTATCCTATGTATGAGAGGTTCCTTGATCCCATGTATTTGAGATGCCTTGATCCCATGTATGAGAGGCACCTTGATCCCATGTATTTTGAGATGCATTGATCCCATGTATTTTTAGGTGTGTTGATCCCATGTATTTTTAGGCACCTTGATCCCATGTATTTGAGGTGCCTTGATCCTATGTATTTGAGGTGCCTTGATCCCATGCTTTTTGAGGTGCCTTGATCCCATGTATTTTGAGGTGCCTTGATCGAACTGAACACCTGCACATTGAAGAATGACCACAATCACGTCATCATTCCACATCACAAAAATATGAATATTTATGGGGAACTTATGGAAATCATGCAAATGATTTCTACGTTTCCCAAAGCAATCATCGAAGGGATGTGCAAGCCAACCAGATTTTCTCATTTTTATCATGAGATATCGAATGAACGAAGTTGTAGTACCCAAGGGAAAATTATTCGAAGAACCAGCTCACACGAGAAAAATACCATTACTCTATCATGGTTGATCGAAAAGATATGCTCCAAGTGCACAGATCACCAGTAAGGTATGTGTTTACATATATATATCATTCATAATAAGAAATCCTCTAAAAAAATATATTACCAACACAAATAAATAGACCAATTATTATTCGACCACCTTATTCGAAGAAATGTGCCAATGGTTAATTTGGGGAAGCAGATCCTCACAACCCCCAATATGAAAATAATATGTTGGATACATGCCTACCTGCATAAATAGGTACCTTCTTGCACAAGTAGGTGGTACAAAGTAACAAACCAGTCTAGCAAGTGAACAAATTGTAGAAGTTGGATTGAGAGGATTATGAATGAGGGGCAAGTCAAAGAATCATGGCCAGAAGAAAAATGAGCCCAATCATGTAGGAGGGATTAGTGAAGAGGTCCAAGCTTGATTTGAGACCACTGGGTGGATGAATTATTACCGCTTGGTAAGCAAAAATCAAGATTTAGAGGCAGTAAAGGAGTTTACTACGATATTGGATGAAGGGGTTGCATGCATACATGGACTGGAGATTCCAATATTGAAGAAATTTGTAGCAACCATTATTGGTCTTCCCCTTATAGGTAAACATGTTTACAAGGAGGGAGCACCGACTGCATGTGCATAGCAACTTTTGGGGCATACTACCATGAACCTAGGATGCTCAAGATTGCTGAAGCAAAGTCTCCCGAAGGTTTGACAATAACTTTTTGAGAAAATAGCTAGGTTATTCACTTGCATAGGCAAGTACACTCATCTAAATGTGAATCACATGTATTTTTTGAACCATTTGGTATATGGAAAGAAAATCAACACCCAATTCTACCTGGCTTGTGCCTTGAAGGATGAAGTAAGGTGGTATCAGGTAGGGGCATACACTATCCTAGCTCATCATGGGCTAATCTCAACCCTGATAAGGTTTGCAGAGGCACCCAATGAAGCACCAAAAATGATCGTAGAAAGATCTGAGACATATAATTCCCAAGCTCTATTGGTGATAGAAGTGCATGAGTCCAATTTACCAGAGATGCCTACTACAAAAATACCAGTAAGAGAGCAGTCATTGACCACTCGTGATGACACGATCGAAGGAAAATAAGGGAAAATCTCATTTCCCCACTATCTACAAATTAACGTAGAAATTGGACTGGATAGTATTAGCTCCAACAGAGCGGTTGACCACTCTTTGTAGATTGATTCGGGGAGTGGACCAGAAATTCCTAGCCCTAATCGAGCAGGCCATCATGTAAAAACCAGAAGAGGAAGGAAGAGGTTGAGATACTTAATTATATTTAGTGAGGGCAAAGATGAAGAAAATAATGCAGAAGCAGGAGTTGCTGATCAGGTGCTACAAAAATTGACCAATTGAAGTCCACCATGCCAATAAAATTTAGAGGACCTACAAGGGTAGCATGATTCAGTGCTTCAACAAGTCCTTTCCTGGAAAAACAAATTCTATGAGGAGCAAAGACTCTTCAAATCATTTAGCGAGGCAACCATAGAGGTGAAACAAAGGCTCGAACATAATATATGTTAGTGGCAGCAAACAATGCAGTAGCTCATTGAAGAGAACCTACAACTAAGGGCGAAGTAGGTAGAAAATATGGATTTAGCCACTCAGACTGACTGGGTAATGGAGATGCCCATGAATTCTTCGAACTCTTCAAAGAGAGTTATGTAATATAGTTCATTTAGGTCAAATGCAGGGAATAAAGAGGCTAAAGTAGGGGACTTCTCCTCTACCTCAGCCAAAATAGCTGCTAAAGAAAAAGGGAACTCTATTTTGTAAATAGAGCCCCTGTAATCAAAATTTTAGATGATGAGGACACACCATCAACCCTCAACTAGCCATAATATGAGGACCAGGATGATAAAGTAGATATATTAATGCATCAAATATCGGTGCACTCTACCGAAAGGCCAGTAGATCAGCCATCGACCATCAAACTAGAGGAAAAATAAAGGATGGGGGAAATGGTTGTACAAGAAAATTAGGGGCCTAAACCTTCTTCTACCAGGGAAGAAACACCTATTTCAAAGGAAGAGAATATCCCTTCTCACTCTGCTACACCAATGCCTACAAAGACAATCCTTTTGAGGCCCAAAAAGAAAGCAGCTAAGGCACCATGGTAGAGGCCTACAAAGAAGGCAAGGGTAGAAGCCCAACTAATAGCTATTTCAGATGAAGACTAGGCAAGAGGGCTATAGTAGTTTTCAGTTAGTAGGAGCAATTCAAAAATCTTCGAGAAGAATGTGTAGCAACAAAATTTGTAAGGAAAGCCTTCAAGAAGGTTATAAGAGAACCTGGGATTACTATTGACCCTATTTCGAAGAAGCAATTCGGGTGGGTATATGGGTTAGTTCGAGGGCAACCTTCCAAAATGAGAAAATATTTGGAGAGATATGGAGTATTTGGGCCAGAAGTAGAGGCCATTGCAATAGTAGAAGAAAATGTTGACCTCTCTCCAAAAATGGCTTGAATGATTAGGGCCATAGTAGTAAAATGGGAATGGGATGATTCAGATATCTCGCTAGCAGATATTTGATCTCAACACACTGATCTCTAGAAGTAGGTTGAATCAAAATTTCATAGAGGAGAACCCACATTTACTAGCTACTATGCAAAGGTGGTCAAGGGAAAAATAAATTATGATACAAACCACCCTGCAAAGATGAAGGGCCCAACATAATAGATAAACTCAATCAATACAACCGAAAGTCGCAATAGGGAACCAACACCCCTCAACAAGGTCGTAAACCCAAGGAAAAAGAAAAATCTAAGGCCACTACTAGGAAGAAAAATAGAAGAACAAAGCTTATTGGGAGTGGGTCAACAGAACTAGAGATTATCAGTTTCAGGTGCCACGAGGACGTGACACTCGATAGGCATGGGGGATGATGAGCACCATAATTGCTCATATTTTGGCATGGGTTCTAACGATTTTGTGCGGCATATATTATATATGAGTTGTACTTTTTATGCATGTTTATATATATTTAATGAAAATTATGCATATTGCCTAACTTGTGTGTAAAATGTCTTATGTGTAGATTTGATTAATTCATCATTATTTGCATGATCTCGTCAAGTTCCTAATCGAACCTAGCATATTCACTACCTAAGAAGGCTAAGACATATCAAGGCAGAAGGTGCCTTGATCCCATTTGCAGGAGGCACCTTGATCCGGTTTATGGGAGGCACCTTGATCCCGTTAAAGGAAGGTGCCTTGATTCCATAGAAAGGCACCTTGATCCCATTCAACAAAAAGTGCCTTGATCCTATTAACAAAAGGCACCTTGACTCCCTTGAAAGGAGGTGCCTTGATCCCATTCAATGGAAGGCACCTTGATCCAATTTATGCCCAACAAAGATAGTGTCCCACTGCGTTGACCAGAGCTGATTGTTGACTCCATGTAAGATGTTGATTCTGGATAAATGATAAAATTTGTCAGCTATTCTATTCTTATGGGAAGAAATGAAATAACCATTTTCTGAAGCAGAATACGGATAACGACAAGCATCAAACAAAAAATCTACCATTCCCACGAAAAGACAAAAAGAGTTTGTTATTTTTAACATGTATCTGTTACTGTACATCAAATTATATTAACTTAGGACATAGCAGATTTTATCATCATAACAACATTGTAACAAAAGTCTTGTGTGTGTATTATATAAATACACAGACTTCTCCAAGTGAGGGAAAGATGATTAATATTTAAGAAAGATAAACATCTATTGTATTGCAATTATTATTCATAAACAAAATTCATTCGAGAGTTTCTTATCCACGTTCAAATTTCATAGTCTATCAGGCGGAAGCAGCTGGAGCCTAGGCCTACTTCTATCTAATATTCCTCCCCTTCTTCTTCTTTGCTTTTCTAGTTGGATTCTTTTATTTTCTTGTGTGTACATTTTATTTTTGCAAGTTTATCCATTTCTTGGTTTCTTTTATTTTTGCACAGCGTGGTATGATTTTCTTTCTGCAATTTAATTTATGCAAGTTTAATTGTTGCGGATTAATTAATGCTATCTCAACAAACAATACCCCAACGATAGAACTAGTGGAATCATCTCCATAGGTGTTGTAATTGATCGCAACTTGGTGTTTCACAAGCTTACGAGTTTCCCTGGGTTGACAAATTAAATGAAAGGATTGTGATAAAAATAGTGCAAAATTAACCAATATTTTTGCCCCAACAATAAATTCACTTGATCTTGTCTATTTATTGTTGATTTTACCTTTTTTTTCAGATAATTTTTTAAAAGAAAAAATCTAATTTTTTAGAAGTACCCAAATGTCAATACGTTATGTCTTGGAATAGAAGAAGATAGTGCGATAGATATACCTTCTCTTGAAGACCCTAGAATCACTTTCTTCTAGGATGATGATTGACACATATGGTTTTTTATGCTCTTCAAGAAATATTAAAAGGGATAGGTCCCTTAAGTTATGATTATATTGTTTCACATGGTTTTCTAGAATTAATCATAGTTGACACCTACTTAAAAATAGCTACAATAGATATATAGAAGATAACAATTATGTATCTCATTGGAGAAGAAGACATTTGACAATCACTTCCTATCATTGATAAAGTTAGAGACAAGTTTACTTGCATTAATGAAGTTGAAGTATTATACAAATTATAATCTATATTTGCTCAAATTTTTAAAACTTTGTACTCTTTTAGTTGGATTTCAAAATTGTACATACTTGTACATTATCATTTTGAAGTTTTCATATATGTGACATACTAGTATGGCAATCACTGCCTAAAAGTCTTATTATTTGAGTTCTAATTATTGAAGGGAATAAATATTATGCTTCAAAGAAAAAACTTAAGACTCATTTTTAATTTGAATATCAATGGGATGTTTTCTTAGGATCCATTGACATGCCATAGATTTTGATGAGTAGAGGAAGTTTTCTAAGGAAAGTTAGAAAACTTGACTCATCATGATGTTTCCAATATCCAATGAGGTGCAACCTCACATCTGTGATGTTATAACAACTAGAGATGCAGGGGATAAGCTCTACATGATATTTGAATCCAAGAACAACAACCAAATTCTTCACTTGTAGAGTTATTTACACTAGTTTAAGATGAATAATGATGAGAAATTGGAGGCTTTTTTGAAAAGGATTGTTGAGTTGTTGACCTCGTTCAAAGAATTAAAAAACTGTGTTTGATGATATTCTTATGTTTGTTGTCCCAATATTTTTTCCACCTGTATTCAATATTTTGATAATGACCATGAACATCACTAACTAGAGTCCAACCTTTGATATTCTTGTGAATTTTCTTCAACAAGAAGCAATTCATAAGATAAAGTTAGAATATGGTCAAGCCTTGATCACTCATTAGAAATAAAGAAACCAATGCAATCAAACAAAAATGGTAAACCCTCCAAATAGTAACAATAGTAGAAATGATATAGTCAATGGTAATAATAAGGAAATTTTCATATTCCATTATGACATTTTATGTTTATGAGAACTCAAGATATGTAATTAAACATTGTAAGTACAATATCTTCCCACAAGGTTCTTCCAACAAGAATTAGAAGTAATCATCAAGAGGAAAGCAGAAGGATCCTCAATGGAAGAGGAGAAATATGCACTAACACTAATATAAGACACAAACTTTGATGGAGGAGAGCATGTTTATACAACATACTCTCTTGATGTAGTTCCTTAATCTTACTTGGTTTGGTATGTTGCATTGGGGGCATAAACATATGATAGACCAGAAGGAATGGTTCATGTCACTTGATCATTATTCGTATCATAGGTAGGTGACTCTCAAAAACTACTCTACTTAGACCATTGCAGGTTTCAATGATGTATATATGCATATTTATTCTTATGTTTGTTGTCTAATCAATGTTATTTACATGCCTAACCTCATAAAGAATTTACTTTTGATAAATAAACTAGTTGATCATAATTTTAAAGTCAAATTGGATAGGACAAGAGATGATAAGTTTTATCTCATTTGAGACAAGTCCAAGGGATCCATAGTTTTTTGTGCCTCTGACATTGATAAATTATTTTAGTTTGTTATTATACTTTCTAACATCTAATATATAGTAGCCAAGGATAATAATTCTACCACTCTTTGACATCAATGATATAGACATATTAACTTTTTCTAGCTAAACACACTCTATAATCATGTTGTAGTCACAAGCCTTATCTCCATCAAAAAGTATGGTGAAACTTGTTCAACATTATTGGCTAAAATGTAGAATGAAGTCCCATTTGGCTCTAGCAGTCATTGATAAACTAGACCACTTGACCTAGTACACACTAATTTGTGTGGCCCTATAGATCATGATTTCAATGGTTATAGGTATTTTATAATTTTTATTGATGATCATACATGTTGCATGTGGGTGTGTCATTTATAGGCTAGGAATCAAGCCTTAAAATTCCTTAAGTAGTTAAAAAATACTCTTATGGATAATTCCACTAATTTCCATATCCATGTGCTTTACTTATATCAAGGAGGAAATACACAAACAATAATTTTTCTACTTTATTGAAGCATAATGGCATTAGACAATAATTTATAATTTCTTATATGCCTTAATAGAATGGTGTTGGAGAAAGGTATACCATTCAAGAGATGGTGCAAAGTATATTGACTAAAGTATAGTTGGAACTAGCATTTTGGGCTAAAGTTGTATATATAATGGTTAATCTATTGAATTGTGTACCCATAATCATATTTGATGGTGTCTCTCCAAAAGAAGCATAAAGGAGGGTGAGGGCCTTAGTATCACATATTTGATTTTTTGGATGCATAATATTCATGTATATTTTAAAACAAAATTAAACAAAATTGGAAGATAAATCCAAGAAACGTATCTTTTTTGGATATAGTGATGACTTGAAATATTATCAACTTAAGATGTATTTGAGTGGTACATCAATAAATATGTATTTGATAAGAAGAATGAATCCAACTTATCTTCGAATGAGCCAAATATTTACAGAGAGGTTGATAATTTTTTATGTTGATAATCTTGATGACGAAGGTGATCATGTTGATGATTTTGGTCCATTGAGCCACCTTCCTTAAGTACCACATGATAGACCAAGTAGTACCTCAATATAGTTTGAGATGAAAAGTTATATGGATTCCCATACACATAAATTTAAGGATCAAGAACCCATAACAAAGTGTATAATGAGTTTAATCTCACTCTTGTGAGTACAATGGTGTAAAAATTTGAACCATAATTAGTTTAGGAGGCCCTTGCATCAAATTCATGGAAGTATGTTATCGATGTCGAGTATTAGTCTTTGATGAAGATAAGGCATGACAACTTGTCGATCTTCCACCAAGTGAAATGCCATTGATTGCAAATGGATTTTCAAAATAAAACATAAAGCATATGGTAATATTTACAAGTACAAAATAATACTGTGTAAAGGTATATGCAAAAAATGAAGATATACATTATGGAAAGATATTTGCTGCTATAATGAAGATTGAGACCATTTGGATGGTGTTTGCAAGGGCAACATAGTTTGGCTATAAGATGCACCAAATGGATATGATAATTATCAACCTATTATAATACCACTACATGGTCATGATGTAATATGGGTGGGACCTATTTCAATCTCATATAATGAGACCTTAATGAAAAACTCTACATAACACAACTAGAGGGATTTGTCGTACCTAGGTAGGAGAAGAAGGTATGTCAACTCGTCAACTCTTTTTATGGGATAAAGTAGGATCACAGAGTATGGTATAACAAAATTAATAAGAATATTATGCAATATGGATTTTTTCACAATCCTTATGATCCAAATTGATGGTTTTTAAGCCATAATACTACCACAAATATCATAGGATCAAATATAATGTAGCCACAATATAATGAGGTCAATAAAATAATATGAGTAGATTAATATGAGCAAATTAATATGTATATCAAGGCTAATAATATATCAAATAGCATTCAATAATAAACAATAATATGAATGTAAATAGCTTTAATCATAGCTTGAATCATACATGTACTAAGCATGTAGAACAACTTACAATATTAATTGCTCAAAATGTATGCAATATTTATTACTCCTCTTTCTCTTACAAATATGATAAGAACTTGCTTTTTTGTAATCTCTCATAAGATATGATGCATCCTTATGAAGTATATATCCATAGTAGAATGACTATTTGGATACTTGACTATTCTTTTCCATATGCCAAGTCTCATGACTCTTGGCTTCTCTACTTGACACTTGCATACTTGATGAACACTTGACTCTATAATGTATGCACACCTATACATGACTCTTGAACTTCACTTTGCACACTCTAATATAAGACACTTGTGCACATATTTACATTATATATTTTCACTCTTACATATAAGACACTTGTGACCATAGAATCAAATTACACTTACACACTAACTCACATGACACTTGTGCATTTTTTGCACATTACGACTTTACATGACACTTGTGCATATCTTGCACATTCAGACTTACATTAAATATAAATATAAATCAAACTCTAAACTATGACTCAAACCTAATATATTATTTACAATTGTACCATGGAGGTACATTAGCATGTACTAAATAATGTAATATACTCCAGGACCCCCCTATATTACATTATTTGGTTATTAAAGAATTTAGTCTTCATTGTCTTCAATATTCATGTGACCTTGCATTGCATGTGATATTCTACTTGAGCTTCATTAGATTCATCTTTTGCTTTGATTTAATTTTTAGATTCTTCAATATTTGTAGCTTCAATATTACAAGCATCTTAAAATTTCTCATTGTCATCAAATTCTTGCACAAGAATATTTCCTTTGCCTTTGTCCTTAGAATCATATGTTTGTTTATTTTTCTGTACAGTAGCTTTTGAACATTCACTTAGTGCATCATAATAAATTCTTGAGTTATATGAACTTGGAATATCTATACTACATAAAGAATGAAATATCTTTAGGAATAATTCATCTAATTTCACTTTCTTCTTTAGATATTCAATAAACTCTTTTTGTTTCACATTCTCATCTTTATGAAGCTTAAGTGAAAGTAATGCCATGTACATTATGCTACCTATATCTATAGGTATCATAATATTATCCTTTTCATCATCAATTGCTTCAATAAGTCTTGCATGTAAATAGTATTCAAAAGTTTCAAAATTTTCTTTTAAGGCTTCACTATAGATTAATTTTGAAACTATGTCTATCTTTCCTTCAGATTTTTCAATCAAATTCTTAATCCCAAATTTTATGACATCTAATTTTTCTTTTCTAATCATAGACTCTATATTGATATCTATAATATTTGTAAACTTTAATTCCTTTGAAGTAGACAACCTTATATCTTCTAGGTTTTTAAAATAATTCAAAGTTAAAAAACTATGAAGTAGTAAACCTTATGTCTCCCTAATGTTTAGAAACTAAGAATAAATATTTTCAAATTTATGTTTTCCTAATATTTGATGTTGAAATCCTTTTGTCTCCCAAATAAATAAATTTGCAAGTATTGAAAACTTTTAATTTCAAAATTTTTCCTTTTTCAAAAAATATAAAACCAGGTTTGAGGTGTAGACCAATTGGTTCCCCCAAACCCCGTAAGGGAGCTGAAGGTCCAAAGTTGAAATCTCGAACCTCGTCGAACTGAACACTTGTCCCTTTCCTAGTGCTTTAAATGGCGTAAAAGGCTTAAAATGATCTTGGCATGATGGTTATATGGGTGGATTGCGTGAAGATTTGTATGGCAGCTTTCGAGACAGACAATGCAAAATACTATGGTGACCATATAAATCCGGATAGCCTGCTCGGATTCGTGGTAGCTACCGATTCCATCATGTAAATTCAAAAAAATATATAAAACCAATTAAACTATAAAGCTTCAAATTTTAAAACTTCAAACTCATATAATTAACTTATCACTCCAAATATTTTATAAAACCTGATTACTCCTAAAACTTAATCAAGCTTTCCTAAAAATTTTAATTCTATGAAAATCTTATCACTCCAAAAACTTTAAACAACTTTTAATACTTTAAGAAATAATAACTTATCACTCCTAAATAAAAATTTATTAAAATACCCTTATAAAATCCTAAATTCCACCAACCTTTCCAACTGAATTTCTCTAAGTGCTTATTGTCTACTATAGTTATGATTTCTTCCTTCAACACTTCTCATGTTCGCTTTAATACTTGACTTATCCTCCTTCTCAGGTGACACTTGTAGATGGTTTTAGTTGTATTTAATTATTGGTAGTTGGTGTTGTCATAGACATTAAGATGTTACTCACTAAAGTTACTTGCATTAGTAATGCCCGAATGTTGCAATATCAAACTGCTTGGAACTTAACTGCCCTCCTTCGAAAACACTTGGTGGTTGATTGCTTTCTTCCTTTATAGCATAGTGCTCGACACTTGATAGCTCTTTCTCATTTTTAACATTCAACACTTGATTCCTTTTAAAATGCTCAACACTTGATTGTTATTCAAATGCTCAACACTTGATTGCTATTCAAACACTCAAAAATTGATTACTATTTTCTTCTTTCCAATGCTTGATACTTGATATTTCACCTCATTTCAATGAAATGCTTAGTTCCATTCTAATGAAAAAATTTGACTGCTCACATTCCTCAGCTTCGTTTCAACTTCTCTTCCAGCATTGCACTTTGTTCTTACATGGACTCTGTTCTGACATGGGTATTCCAAACCTATACCTCAAATATCAAGGGGGAAATATTGTGATTAGAATTATATATGTTAACAACTTTATTATCATTGGTAGTTCAAAGAGAATTGTGAAGGGTACCAAGAAATATTTGACAAAGTTATTCAATATGTCTCACAACTATATAAACACACTACCATACAAATATGAAGTATGAATACATTACTTGGGATGTTTCAAATGATATGATACAATATAGTACCTATCCTTATGGAGATAAGGTTGCAACTATCCCAAAATGATCCTTCACCATAGGTAAATGTAACTCTCTATTGACAATTGATTGGGAGTCTCATTTATCTAACCTAATATGAGGCCAACTATCTACTATGATGTTAGTTATCTTTCATGGTTCATGCAAGAGCCAAGGATGTTTCACTGAATGTAACAAAACGAGTGCTTAGGTACATTTATGGTACTATTGAGTATGGTATGGAGTACAAGAAATACAATCAGTTTGTCTTGACATTGTTCATGGATGTGGATTATGCAGGGTTCATATATATTAGAAGATCCAATTATTAATGTCTTTTTTTGAGGATTTAGTCTAATATATCAGGCAAGTAAGAAACACTATGTTATTGATTGATCTTCCATCAAGGTAGAATATCATGTTTTAGGAGTTATATGCGAGGTGATATTGTTGCATCACATTTTGATAAGGATGGGTATTTCACAAAAGCAACCAAGGATCTTGAATTGTAACAACCAAGTAAGCTCTAAATATTGCTTGCAATCTAATATTTCATGAGTGCACTAAGAAAATTGAGGTTTAATCCCATTTTTCATGGAAATATTTAGCAACTTAATATACAAATACAATTTTACTCCATCATAGGTCAATGTGTAAATATCTTCACCAAATATTGCACATGAAAAATTGATTATTTTTTAGATTTTCTTGTTTGTAGTTTGATGTAAATTACACATTAATGTAATAAGGGGAGAATGTTATGGAAGAATTGTTATCCAATTACAAGAATAAGTTAAATCCATTTTTTAATGGATACTAACTTTTCCTTGTATTTATATAATATTATATCAATGACAAGGCATTACAACCACTACATTCATGAAGATGTGAAGTGCATCCTTATTAAATAAGTTTTTAGAAGTATATTATAATATTTTTTATTAGATTTAGTTTGGTTTTGCATGCCTAGATGTAATGATTTTATGCTATCACGTTTTTAAATTGACGTAAAATTTTAATATGATTTGATAGAGTCTCATTTGAAATATGAAATATGTCATCATCCAAAATACAATTCATCAATAAAATATCAATCTAATATACATCTAAAACAATTCAACAATATTATAAATTTTTTATATATATATATCATGTAATCAAATGACATTAACTCACATATTAGCTAGATCCCTTGGATGCAATTAGGGCAATTTGTTTATGAAAAAATGTCTCATATTTGAGGAGCCATATATTTGCATAAATTTGTTCAATTCAGATAATTCTTGCCCCATTTTGTGCAAAATTTGAATATCTTTAAAATGAATAGCCATATAAAATAATTCATGCACTATTAATGGGATATATCCATGTGAAGACAATCATCTAGAATAAGAGCAACATTGGGTATTTTTTTCTAGAAAAGACATTTCATCTTTCAAGATCCATATCTTTACCAAGGGTTGTCCAATTTAGATGATTCTTGGATAAATTGTGTCAAATTTGAAGAGCTTTAAAATTAGGGTTCATATAAATGAATCCAAGTAGTATTGAGGGATATATGACCCTATAAATTCATCCATATAGAACAAGGGCCATGATGATTATTCAAGTCATGGGAAAGCAAAATTATAGATATCTATCAGGTAGGGTTTGGATGATGGGAGGAGAAATTAAGGGCTAGGGTATCAACAAGACAATACATTCTATCTAGGCATAGTTTTTTTAGCTAAGTTTAATTATTCCTTCATTTTCTTCAAATTTTTACATGTAGATTATTGTAAGTTTATTTTCAAATAATATAATCGCTACAGGATATACTAGTAAATTTTAATAGATATTGAGTTATAGTGTTATTTCTATTTACTAATTTACAAGTATATTCTTATAATCATACCTAGTAGTAGAGGTGAGGGAGAACCTCATAGAGCAACAATCCTTGTTGCTTAAAGATAAGGCAGTCATTGGTAGATTTAATAGATCTTGGTCAAAGACTTCGACTTTGAGAAAATGGATTGAAAGGATATGGAAGTCTCTAGGAGTGAATCTATCCTTTCTTCTCAAATGTTTCTTCCTAGCCATTTTCTGTTCCATGTAGGAAAGAGATATAATCTTAAAAGAGGGTCCTTGGTTTATGGGAAGAGCAATATTCTTCCTTACTCAGTGGCTTGAAGGTTTTGCACCTAAAAATGTATATTTATCCCTAGTACTAGTTTGGGTCAGGATGTATAAATATCTTATTAAATTAGGAAAAATGGATGCCTTCAAGACAATAACACTCTAGAAGTATTCATTGAGATATCAAAAACTACAAAAGATTGTCTTGGCTATTTATGTCCCAATATTGGTCATTATTGTTATTATTAAACCTTTATCAGAATCAATCATTCTTAAATATGGGATAAGTTGTGGACCCAAACCATGGATTATGAAAATATATCTTTTAGATGTAGAAAATTTCATGATTGGGACATATTGAGAGATCATACCCTAAGAAGAGTACATCGTATACATATGTAAAAAACCATAAAAGAAACATACAAATGAATATGGACAAAGATTAATAAAGAATTAACTAATATTAATTAATTAAACATTATGTTTAATTTACTAACTAGAATTTATTAGATTAAATGCAAAATTTGTTAGAGCTTTATCTTCTGACTTGTTAGGTCTTGAAAAATGAATTGGCAGGATTTTTATTTTGTCAACCTTATTTGATCGTCCTACAATCTTATCTTCCTTTTTGTTTTATCAACTTTATTTGATTGTCCTACAATCTTATTGTCAACCTTATTTGATCGTCCTACAATATTATCTTCCTTTTTGTTTTGTCAACTTTATTTGATTGTCCTCCAATCATATTGTCAACCTTATTTGATCGTCCTACAATCTTACCATCAACCTTATATGGTCGTCCTACAATATTTTCTTCCTTTTTGTTTTGTCAATATTATTTGATCGTCCTACAATATTATCTTCCTTTTTGTTTTGTCAACCTTATTTTATCATCCTACAATCTTATATTTCACTCCCAATTTTGGGCCTCTAGTTTTACCCGTCATCAATTTTTGTAAAATGCAGATATACGTGTTTGATCAATAAAATTATCAAGCAAGCTTTGCTAAAGTTTTATCCTCATAAGTGGTATCAAAGCACCCTAATCCTTCCATGAGGTAATCCTATTTCAAACACATCATCAATGGCATATTCTATGTGAAACTCTGGTCTTTTGTGGGATACTATTGTTTTAGAGATCATGTTGACCTAAGAAGCTCTCTGGTCTCACTTGTGTGGGAATCCTCATCCCTATTAACATTGAGTCATAGCATGTGTGTGGGATAGTTGGCCCTCTTGCTTTCTAATCGGTTCATGTGATGTTGTGTTCCTATACAAGCTATTTATTTACAGTGGCATATTCCTATGTTGGAATTTCGTTACACTTTAATACATATTCTACTTAGTGTAGTGTGTGCGTGTGTTAATAATCCCACATTGACCTGATTATGGGACCTGAGTGGTCTATGAACCCCAATAGTTTTCAAACTCTTTGCCAATAGGGTAGTAGGCTTAAAGGTGGAATTCCTTGGTCCCACTTATGTGGGACTCCTCACCCCTATTAACATCAAGTTGCGGCATGAGTGTGGGGTAGTTGGCCCTCTTACTTTCTATCTGGTTCATGTGATGTTGTTCCCATACAAGAATAGAGTCATGGCATGGGGTGGTTGGTCCTCTTGCTTTCTAACTGGTTCATGTGATATTTTTTCCATACAAGCATAGAGTCATGGCATGGGGTGGTTGGCCCTCTTGCTTTCTAACCGATTCATGTGATGTTGTTCCCATACAAGCATAGAGTCGTGGCATGGGGTGGTTGGTCCTCTTGCTTTATAACTGGTTCATGTGATGTTTTTTCCATACAAGCATAGAGTCACGACATGGGTTGTATGACATGGGGTGGTTGGACCTCTTGCTTTCTAACCTATTCATGTGATATTATTCCCATACAAGTTTATTTACAGTGGCATATTCCTATGTTAGAATTTTGTTCCACTTTAATATCTCTTCTTCTTCTCTATTGAAAGTCCTATTAACATCGAGCCACAACATGTGTGTGGGGCAGTTGACTCTCTTGCTTTCTAACCGGTTCTATTCCCATACAAGCATCGAGTCACTGTGGTATGTGTGGGGTAGTTAGTATTTTTGATGTTGGTGTTCTCATACATCACATTGGTATTTTAAAAATGGTTTTATGTTTAATTTAATAATTTATTAATCAATTAAAATAAATGAAAAATAATATGTTGTATAGTACCTCTTCTTCTCTGCTGAAATATTGTTAATCAAGATTGCTATGTTGGAAGAAATGACAACAAAAGAATTTTTTTTAACTTCTACTGCAATTAAAGCTGTTCAAGAAGAAATAGAAAAATTTGAAGAAGTTGATGAAACTATTCTAGATGTTGCTGATACTACTACCACTACCATTCATCGTCTTCTTCTTTGATGAAATATTGCTAATCAAGGTTGCTATGTTGGAAAAAATGATAACAGAAGAATTTTTTTTTAAACTTCTACTGTAGTTAAAGCTGCTAAAGAAGAAAGGTCTGAGGTATAGACCAATTGGTTCGACCAAACCTCGTAAGGAGGGTGGAGGTCCAAGGTTCAAATCTCGAGCCTCACCATACTAAACGCTTGTCCCTTTCCTAGTACTTTCAGCGACGTAAAAGGTTTAAAATGATTATGGCATGGTGGTTATAGGGGCAGACTGTTCGAAGAACTGTGTGGCAGCTTCTAGGATGGAAATCACAAAATATTGTGGTGGCCATAAAAACTAGATAGCTTTTTTTATTCGTGGCGGCTACTGATTCCACCATGTAAATTTAAAAAAAAAGTTGCTAAAGAAGAAATAGAAAAATTTTAAGAACTTGATGAAACTGTTCCAGATGTTGCTAATACTACTATTGTTTGTATAAAATCAATTTATGTAGTTCATATGGTGTCAACTGATGCAATTTTTTTCTAGAACAAACATCTCATATTTCAAGATTCATATCTTTGTGAAGGGTTATCCAATTTAGATGATTCTTAGACCAATTGTGTCAAATTTGAAAAGCTTTAAATGAGTGTTCATATAATGAATACAAGTAGTATTGAGGGATATATGACCGTATGAAGTTTGCCATCTAGAATAAGGACCATGATGATTTTTCAAGTCATGGGAAAACAAAATTGTAGATATCTGTCAAGTAGGATTTGGATGATGGAAGCAACAATGAAGGGCTAGGGTTTCAATGAGACAATACATTCCATATAGGAATAAGTTTTTTTAGCTAATTTTAATATATCCCTTCATTTTCTTCAAACTTTTACATGTAGATTATTGTAAGATTATTTTCAAATAATATAATTGCTATAGGATATACTAGTAAATTTTAGTAGATGAGTTATAGTGTTATTTCTAGCTATCGAATTACAACTATATCATTATAATAATCCTTAGTAGTAGAGGTTAGGAAGGACCTCATAGAGCAACAATCCTTGTTGCTTAAAGATAAAGTAGCCATTGGTAGATTTAATAGATCTTGGCCAAGGACTTCGACTTTAAGAAAATGGATTGATAGAAGATGGAAGTCTCCAAAGAGTGAGTCTATAATTTCTTCCCAAAGATATTTTCTAGCCATTTTATGTTCTATGTAGAAAAGATATAGAATCCTGAAAGAAGGTCCTTGGTTTATGGTGAAGATCAACAAACAAGAAACAAACCATGCACAAGTGTTTTTCCTTTGATCATGTCAGAAATAAGAATTTTTATTACTTTCTCCAAAGAAGAGGATACAAAAGAAAAGAGCCCTTTTAAAATTTTGAAATTTCTCTCTAATACCCTGTTTTCCCCTTTTCCCTCCTAAAACAATGCATTTAAAATTTGAATTTCGGAGGCAAACTTGCCAGGGTCATAACTTCGTGCTCGTTGCTTCGATTGACTTGTATGAGATATTTTTCAGAAATGGCACAAGACGAACTAAGCGGGGCAATCCTTAGCTTTTCATTCTAAGGCTTACATCTAACTGAAAATCCTCAAATTCAGCCTCTAAGGCCTTCAAAATTCACTTGCAAGTAAAACTAGTTTTACTAGTTTTTACTAGTTTTACAAAATTAAACAATTACAATTTTTTTTTGGGTGATGCAATATCACTCTTACACCATTGGATGCTCCTGCATCAGACACAAATGGTAATTTGAGAAGTGACCTTCACTTCTCTATTGTTGGAAGAAAGCCAAGGTGTTCAACCTCAACATTCGACAACCAAGATGGATCTTCAACAGGCCTGCCCTTCCATATATTCTGCATACTGCCTATTTTTGTACTTTTACCTACATGGGTATCTAGGGTCTCTTATATCTCTTCTGTCTCTGGAGTAGATGCTAGAATACTCCACAATTCTACGATTGGCCTGCCATTATTATCACCTTTATAATACTATGCCAAATCAAAAATGTTGAACACAGGTGATATGTTCAACCCACTTGGCAATTCTACCTCATATGCATTTTTGGAATCCTGTCTCTTTATGATTCTGAATTGTCCAAACTTCTTTATTTTTAGCTTGTAGGTTTTAGCAGGAAACCTTCTTTTTCTAAGGTGAACCATAACTTAATATCCCACCTGGAATTCCTTGAAACGTCGCTTTTGATCTGCCCTTATCTTGTACTGAGTGTTCATATTAGTAATATATTGCTTTACTTATTCATGCAAACTCTTCAGGTGCTCTACAAAGTCCTCAGCCTCAACACTGCTCTTTTCCCCTCTGTCCATCTTCCTCAACTCAGAAGCATTTCTTGGGCTGCTCCCATATACAATCTGGAATGGAGATTTGTTAGTACTCCTATTGAAAAAATTATTGTATGCAAATTCTGTCTATGGTAAAACCAAATCCCATCCCTTGGGCTTACCTCCTACCAACCATCTCAGTAGATTACCCAAAATTCTATTCACCACCTCTATTTGTCCATCTGTCTATGGGTGGTATGCAGAACTGAATTTCATATTTGTCTTCAATTTCTTCCATAGGGTCCTCCAGAAATACCCAACAAACTTGGTATCCCTATCAAAAACAATACTCTTTGGTAGACCATGTAGTCGTACCACCTCTTTGAAAAACAACCCTGCAAGATGAACTGCATCATTAGTTTTCTGGCAGGGAATAAAATGTGCCATCTTTAAAAACCTATCAACCACCACAAACATGGAGTCATTTCCCCTCTGTGTCATTGGTAGGCCAAGAACAAAATCCATGCTGATGTCCTCCCATGGTATCTCTGGTTAAGGTAATGGTTGATATAATCCAGTCTTTTGTCTCACACCCTTGGCCATCTGGCATACTCTGCAACTTTGTACAAATCTCTTCACATATTTTTGCAACTGTGTCTAATAGTAGTTCTCACTAACGAGGGCAATGGTATTATCTCGACCAAAGTGTCCAAACAAACCTCCACTGTGCTTCTCCTTGACCAGATTATCCCTCATTGAACTCCTTGGAATGTATAATTGGTTTCCTCTAAAAAACATTCTATCTTGGATTAGAAAATCCAACCATTTAGTCTGATCCAAAGTAACAGGTGCTAAGCAAACCCTCCAAGCCTCTGCAAAATTAGGATCTTCAAGGTACAAACCCTTAAGTTCGTCAAACCCTACAACGTCCACCTTCATTTTTGTCAACAAACACTGCCTTCTACTTAAGGCATCTGCAAATATGTTTGAATTTCCACTCATGTGCTTCAACACAAAGGTATAACTCTGTAGAAAATCAACCCACTTCAAGTGCCTCTGATTTAGCTTCCCTTGGCTATTAATATACTGTAAGGCATGATGATCGGTATATAGAACAAACTCTTTTGGAAATAAATAGTGCCTCTATTTATTTAGAGTCTAAACTATAGCATAAAACTCTTGATCATATACAAAATATTTCTTCCTAGCATCATTAAGCTTCTCACTAAAATAGGCAACATGTTTACCTTCTTGACTCAACACAGCTCCTATGGCACTACCACTAGCATCACAATCAACCTGAAATACATTATTGAAATATGTAAGTGCTAAAATAGATTGCTCTGTGACCTTATTCTTCAACATATCAAAGATATTATCTGCTCCTAAGGTCCACTTAAATTCTTTCTTATCCCCTCTCATTGTTTCTGTCAGGGGTGCACAAATACTACTAAAATTTATAATAATTTTCTTGTAAAAACTTTCTATACCATGAAATGATCTTACCTTAGTTATGCTCCTTAGAGTAGGCCATTCAATGATAGCCCTCACCTTTTTGGGTCCATTTTAGACCTTTAGTTGAGATGACAAATCCCAGATACACTAACTCCTTCACAAAACTACACTTCTTCAAATTAATCAGCAACTGCTCCTCCCTCAACTTCTCAAAAAATATTATGATATGTATCAAGTGCTCTTCCAGGGTCTTGCTAAATATTAAAATGTCATCCAAATAGACAATGACAAATTTTCCTAAAAACTCCTTCAATACCTCATTTATTAGCCGTATGAATGTGCTTGGTGCATTGGTTAGCCCAAATGGCATGATCAACAACTCATACAAACCCTCTATGGTCTTGAAGGTTGTGTTCCACTCATTCCCTTCTCTGACATGAATCTGATGGTATCCACTCTTTAGGTAAATCTTTGTGAAGTACTTGGCTCCACTCAAACAGTCCTTAGTACCATCAATCCTTGGTAACAAAAATTTGTATTTGATGATGATCTTGTTAATAGCTCAGGAATTTGTACACATTCTCCACTCCCAATATTTCTTTAGTGCTAGTACTACAGGTACTGCACATGGACTCAGGCTCTCCCGAATCAGTCCCTTTTTTAGCAACTCTTGGACTTGCCTGTTTAGCTCCTCACTTTCTACAAGATTCATTCTATGGGCTGCCTTATTGGGTAAACTAGCTCCCGGTACCAAATCTATATGGTGACTGATCTTCATCACTGATGGCAAACCCTTAGGCATATTATCTGATATAATATCTAGAAATTCTTCTAACAAAACTAAGACTTCTATTGGGGTATCTTTGCATTCTTCTTCTCTAACTCTAAGAATTAATGCATAGCACATATGCTCATGCTTCAAACCATACAAAAACATTCTACCTTCAACTAAACAGATTTTGGAACTGCTACATACCTTTTTATCCACCTCCTTCAGGGGCTTCAGCTTATGGCGCAGTCTATTCTTTGTCAGGGAGTAAGTTTTGGCATGCCCATCATGGATTGCACACCGATCAAACTGCCATGGTCTTTCCAACAACAAATGGCAAGCATCCATAGGTAGGATGTCACATAAGACCTCATCACGGTAATTCCTGATATTAAATTTTACCAAGCACTACTCACTGACCAAAGCCCTATGGTCCTTATGCAACCACGCAATCTGATATGGATGCGAGTGTCTCTTCCTCTCTAACTGGATTTTGGTAACCATTCCTTCTAAAACTAGGTTATCTGTGCTACCATTTTCTATGATAATATTACAGACCTTACCTGCACATTTACACCTTGTGCAAAATAAGCTCTTTCTTTGATCTGGATCTCTCTCCTTATTCAACAAGAATCTCCTTGTGATCAACACTTCTATTTCTGCTTCTTTAGAGTGCTCATATTGAGCACTTGTATCAATAACCATAGCTCGGGAATTACCTTTGAACCTCTTATTTGTTCTCTCTTGGTGTTGTGGACACTTGTATGCTTGATGTCCTTCTTTCCCACAGTGGAAACAGGTTCCATCAAATCCTCCTCTTCCAAACCCTCACCCAGACCTTCCTATTCCTCTCTGGTAACCATTGTTCTGATCACAGGGACGGTAAGCATTATCCCCCTTTTGGTCCTGACTACTACTAGCTTCTCCATTCTTCTTTTGATCTTCATTTCATCCTCTATTTGTTCTTCCACCAGTTCTTCCACCATGATCTCTTCCTCTTTGCTTGCTCTCAAACCTTTTGTTTAGCTTCTCTTCAACCCTCAAGGCAAACTGGTAAGCATCCTCTATGGTGGTCATCCTGACCAGACTTAACCCCTCTTGAATACTTGCTCTTAACCCATTAATATAACGGGCTATCTTCTCCTTGTTGGCCTTCGAATGGTCTATTTTGATTAAAATTTTATAAAACTCCTCTGTGTATTCCTTGACAGACTTACTTGACTGCCTCAAACCTTACATTTTCTTTAGCAGATCCAACTCGTAGTCAGCTGGAATGAACTACCTCTTCAACTTCTCCACCATCCGCTCTCATTTTGTTATCCTTTTTTTTCCTCTTTTGTTTCTGTCTAGCTGCACTCTCTTCCACCATATGTTGGCATGATCCTTCAGCTTGGTCTTAGCAAACTTGACCCTCTTAGGATCTTCAACCTCCTCATACTCAAAGTATTCTTCCAAATCATTGATACAATCAATCAACTCCTCTAGATCAAGATTTCTAGAATACGTAGAAACCTCCATCTTCGGTCTCTTTTCAATATGAGATATAGCTATGTATAACCTGGATTGTGCAGGATCTATTGTCTCTTATTATTTCTCGAACTGGTCCTCTTCTTCTTCAACTTTATCTTCACTGCCATCTTCTCTCCTTGGCTCAAACCCTCTATGCAACTCCTCTTGCAGATCCTGAACTTGCCTCTACAAAGCTCTAAAATCTTTTTCTGGCACCACATTTCTCCCACCACCACGATTTCTTCATGGAGGCATTATGCTCACTTCTTTCACAAACCCTAACCACAGATCCTGGTGTAAAATGCCTCACATCCGACGATCTGTTTAAACACTCAGGAACTCTCGCTCTGATACCACTTGGTGAAGATAAAAAAACAAGAAACAAACCATGCACAAGTGTTTTTCCTTCGATCATGTTAGAAACAAGCATTTTCATTACTTTCTCCAAAGAATAGGATACAAAAGAAAAGAGCCCTTTTACAATTTCGAAATTTCCCTCTAATACCCCGTTTTCCCCTTTTTCGTCCTAAAACAATGCATTTGAAATTTGAATTTCGGAGGTAAACTTGCCAGGGTCAGTTGAACGAGATATTTTCGAAAAGGGCACGAGACGAACTAAGCAAGACAAGCCTTATATCTTTCGTCTAACTGAAAATCCTCAAATTCAGCCTCTAAGGCCTTCAAAATTCACCTTCAAGTAAAACTAGTTTTACAAAATTAAACAATTATAATTTTTTTTTTGGGTGATGCAAGATCACTCTTACACCACTTGATGTTCCTGCATCAGTTTATGGGAAGAGCAGGGCTCTTTTTGACTCAGTGGTTTGAAGGCTTTGCACCTAAAAATGTATATCTATCCCTAGTACTAGTTTAGGTCAGGATGTATAAATATCCCATTGAATTTGGGGGAATAGATACCTTCAAGATAATAGGCAACACTTTAGAGAATTCATTGAGATATCAAAAACTATAAAAGACTGTTTTAGCTATTTATGTCCCAATATTGGTCATGATTGTTATCAATAAACCTTTATTAAAATCAATCATTCTTAAATATGGGATAAGTTGTGGACCTAAACCATGGATTATGAAAATATATCTTTCTAGTTGTAAAATATATGTAAAAATTCATAAAAAAATTCATACCCTAAAAAAGTATATGATAACATATGTAAAAATTCATAAAAAAAACATATGACTATGGACAAAGATTGATAAAGAATTAAATAATATTAATTAATTAATTAAAATTATTTAGGTTAAATGACAGGTTAGGTCCTGAAAAATGAAAAATGGATTGACAGGTTAGGTCTGAAAAATGGATTGACAGACTTTTTGTTTTGTTAACTTGATCTTCTTGCAATCTTATCTTCCGCTCCTGAATTTGAGTCTCTAGTTTTGCTCATCAACATTTTTTTTAAATTGTATATATGTATTTAATTATCAAGCAAGAAACCTCATCAATGGTATCAAAGCACCCGGATCCTCTATTTCATGCCTTTCGTGAGGTAATTCTATTTCAGACACCATCATCATGTGAGGTAATCCTATTTCAGATACCATCATCAGTGGTATCATAACACCCCAATCCTACCCGATCAATACTGCGGATGTTGAACATCGACCAACCATGTCATCTTATGTGATTCCATGTAAATAGAGGTAAGGAATTCTGTATAAAAAAACTAAGGGCTTCAGACCTGGTACTCATTAACAAAAAAAATTTAACAAAAAATTTAACAAATTTAGGTTCATAAACCACTTAAATTTTTGGTCTTTCATGAAAGACTAGCTTCCTGTTTGCCACGACGCACCACACGCAGACCCCATTTCTGCCTTTTGCAGCACAGGACCTTCTTCCCCTCCGACGTTGGCCCGAAGTCATATTCGTGGCCTTCAAGCCTTATCCCTGCTCTGCATGGTGTCCACCAGCCATTCTGCCATGATGCTGCGTTAAACAAAAAAAGTTCAAATTGTAATTTATTTCTCGTGCAATCTGCACTTCACAGGAAATTTGAGATTTTGCGAAGGCGCTGTCTGGAGAGCAGTTGCATTTCCTGATTCTGCCATACGGCAACTTCGGTTTTTCCAGCAGCTACGTTCAATTTTTTTTCAGACCACCTGTTCCACTTGGCGGTTCCCGGCCAAGTTTTGGTGCCACTTACTCGATGTCAACACCTGTCATGCCACCTGTTCGTGCGCCATTTGTCCATCGTTTTGCGCCACGTTGGTAATTGTTTCCATCATCTATGCGGTCGTGTTTCGGTTTTTAGTTTTGCCATGCTGGCATTTCGATTTCCAGTTTTGCTGCACAAGCATTTTGTCCCGGTTTACTACTTCACATTTCCTGTTACATTCTGTCAATCATAAGCCTTTTCAAATTCTCCAGGCAGCGCATGCATTCCCTTTATGTTTAATTGTTTCAACCATGAAAACAACTACATCAACGGTGGACTTGACACCGACTCTTCAGAACACCTGGCCCCCACACGGTGTGCCACCTGGCTTTTGAACCTGCATGTACTCATCTGTCTCCAACTAGACATTCGCCGTACATCTTTTTCGGCTTGCCTTTTCAGTTTAATTATCCCATATCTCTTATGCTTGGGAGCATAAATTGCATTATATATTGTTTCTTTGAAACCGGTAATATAATTGCTAAAAGGTGGTGTCACATATATAAAGAAAAGGGACATTTTGAACAATATCGCTCTCGGTAAGAATATATTTGTTTCAAAAATTGTAAAGGGGCAATTTTTTTTTTTAATTTGTAAAGGGACCATTATTCTTTTCTTTGCTGCTTAGATAGTTCCTATTTTTCATGTAAACTGAGGTATCATCCAGTCGTAATTATAGACATATTTATAGTCATTACAAATTTTGTAAGCATAGATATATTTATATAGAATTATTATTTTTGTATTTTATGAAGACTTGTTCCGATTGTTGAAGTGATAAAATTTGGGTCTAATTTATGTATTTGTAAGCATAGATATATTTATATAGAATTATTATTTTTGTATTTTATGAAGGCTTGTTCCGATTGTTGAAGTGATAAATTTTGGATCTAATTTTTGTATATTTTTAGTTATTTCTTTTCCTTATTTGTATGCATTAGAGTCCAATGCTCTTATGGTTGGGTGAAGTGATAAAGAATTAAATAATATTATATTTAATTAATTAATTAATTAGGTTAAATGTAAAAATTGTCAAATTTTGTTGGAGGGTCTTTCAATAGTACAAATTACGTCCAAGAATAGGGGACATAGGTACTTCGGTACCAAATCCTCCAAAACAAGGAATCTCATACCGAGAGAAGTTATGGTACCCAAGAGCTTCAATGACTGTCAAACACAGACAAGGACAATCATAAACATCATAGGGAAGTGACAAAAGGAGGATTCTCTGTCGGGAACGGATAATGGATGTTTACCACAAGCAAAAAAAATACCAATATTGGAAATAGCTGAGGATATAGTTTAAAAGACAAAACACAACCTGATAAAATAACTCATGGGTTTCAAACCATCTATGCACTTCCTTCACACGTGAATAAGGAAACAATGGCATTTGGAAGATGAATACAAAATTCTAACTCTCTCAAATGGGTATTTTTTTGTAGAGTTCACATTAGTGGCAGCTTGACAAAAAGTATTTAAGGGAGGGTTGTATCATCATGGGCCAACGAGACTATTCTTGCAACCATGAAAGATGGGATTCTGATGTAAGAGCATCCGGTGGCAGCAGAGCAATCTTGCATCAACAAAAAAATTTCTAAGTGTTTGCCTTGATGTCGCAATAGAGAAAAGTGTCGCGATATCGCGACATGTCGTGTTTTCACGACTCAGGAAGGAGAGAGAAGGCACGAAGCAAAAATGTCGTGAAATCACCATCGAAAGAAGACATGAAAGGCCAGAGAAGAAAATGTCGCGATTTCGCGACATGTCACGAAATCGCGACCGAAGGAGCAGAAAGAAAGCAAGGAAGGAAACTGTCGCGATATCGCGACATGTTGCAATTTCATGACCCAAAACAGAGAGAGAAAGCAGAGAGCAAAGTTGTCGCGATATCGCGACATGTCGCGATTTCGTGACCCGAGAGGCGAGGAGGCAGAAAGGAAAGATGTCGCGATATCGCGACATGTCGCGATTTCGCGATCGAAAAGGAGAAAGAAGAGCCGAAAAGGAAAGATGTTGTGATATCGCGACATGTCGCATTATCGCGACCAAAGGACGAGAGAAAGCGCAAAGGAGAAAAAGTGTCGCGATATTGCGACATGTCGCATTTTCGCGACCAAAGGACGAGAGAAGGCACAAAGGAGAAAAAGTGTCGCGATATCGCGACATGTCACATTTTCGTGACCCAAGGACGAGAGAAGGTGCAAGGGAGAAAAAGTGTCGCGATATTGAGACATGTCACATTTTCGCGACCAAAAGACGAGAGAAGGCGTAGGAGAGAAAAAGTGTCGTGATATCGCGACATGTCGCATTTTCGCGACCAAAAGACGAGAGAAGGCGCAGGAGAGAAAAAGTGTCGCGATATCACGACATGTCGCATTATCGCAACTAAAAGAGAAGAGGAAGAGCAAGAGGGAAAAGGTGTCGTGATATCGCGACATGTCGCATTATCGTGACTACAAGAGAAGAAAAAGAGGAAGAAGGAAAAAGTACATGTCGCATTTTCGCGACCAAACAAAAGAAAAGAAAGGGCAGGCGGTTACAGGGGCCGTTACAGAGGAAATTATTGAGCGATGGGTATACCGAACGTCATCATTGGTTGACAGGTGGACAGAGTATACAGTGGCAGCACTGAACAGCACGTGGCACCAAGGTGCAGTGAAAGCAGACGAAGATCAAGAGTCGAAAAGAAAGATGTTTCGAAAGCCAAGAAAATGAAGAGGCACGGGAAATGAAACGAAGGGTCAGAAAAGGGAAACGAAGAGTCACGCTAGAGATTTTAAAAGGGGAAGTGAAGGCATGCACAAGGGGTCGAAAAACTGCCGAGACAGTGTTGCAGACGTGAAGGCAAGAGGGCCATTCTGGACCTGTTTAGGCTGTTTTTCTTCCAGAGTTGGAAATGATGTAATGAAATAAAAAAAATAAACTATCTTTCGAGATAAAGGAGTTTATTTGGCAGACTGTTGCCATTATTGTAAATTTTTCCAAGTTGTTTAATGAGAATTGAGAATTTGGGTTGAGCGATTTTTTGGGTCCCCCATCAAGTGGTATCAGAGCGGGAGTTCCTAAGTGTGTAAACAGATCGTCGAAAGTGAGGCAGTTTGCACCAGGATCTATGGAAGAGCGGGAGTTCCTGAGTGTGTAAAAAGATCATCGAAAGTGAGGCAGTTTGCACCAAGATCTGTGGAAGAGCGGGAGTTCCTGAGTGTGTAAATAGATCACCAAAAGTGAGGCAGTTTGCACCAGGATCTGTGGAAGAGCGAGAGTTCCTGAGTGTGTGAGCAGATCGTCGAAAGTGAGGCAGTTTGCACTAGGATCTGTGGAAGAGCTTAGGGTTCCTGAGTGTGTAAAAAGATTGCCGAACGTGAGGCAGTTTACACCAGAATCTGTGGTTAAGGTTTGTGAGAGAGAGTGAGGAAGAATGCCTCCACGAAGAAACCATGGTGGTGGGAGAAATGTGGTACCTGAAGAAGATTTCAGAGCTTTGCAGAGGCAAGTGCAAGCCCTGCAAGAGGAGTTGCAAAGAGGGGTTGAGCCGAGGAGAAAAGAGTAGTGCTGAGGTTGAAGATTTTGCAAGTTTTGAGATGTTGAAAAAGAAGGTGACAAAACAGTACAGAAGTGAAGGTCACTTCTCAATCCACCCCGGTTGTCTGATGCAGGAGCATCCGGTGGCAGCAGAGCAATCTTGCATCAACAAAAAAATTTCTAAGTGTTTGCCTTGATGTCGCAATATCGCGACAGAGAAAAGTGTCATGATATCGTGATATGTCACGTTTTCGCTACTCAGGAAGGAGAGAGAAGGCACGGAACAAAAATTTCACGATTTCGTGACATGTTGCGAAATCACGATCAAAAGAAGACAGGAAAGGCCAGAGAAGAAAATGTCACGATTTTGCGACATGTCGCGAAATTGCGACCGAAGGAGCAGAAAGAAAGCAAGGAAGGAAACTGTCGTGATATCGCGACATGTCACGATTTCGTGACCCGAAACAGAGAGAGAAAGCAGAGAGCAAAGTTGTCGCAATATCGTGACATATCATGATTTCGTGACCCGAGAGGCGAGGAGGAGGCAGAAAGGAAAGATGTCGTGATATTGCGACATGTCACGATTTTGCGATCGAAAAAGAGAAAGAAGAGCCCGAAAGGAAAGATGTCGTGATATTGCGACATGTCGCATTATCGCGACCAAAGGACGAGAGAAAGCGCAAAGGAGAAAAAGTGTCGCGATATCGCGACATGTCACATTTTCGTGACCAAAGGACAAGAGAAGGCGCAAAGGAGAAAAAGTGTCACAATATCGTGACATGTCGCATTTTTGCGACCCAAGGACGAGAGAAGGCGCAAGGGAGAAAAAGTGTCACGATATCGCGACATGTCGCATTTTCGCAACCAAAATACGAGAGAAGGCGCAAGAGAGAAAAAGTGTCGCGATATCGTGACATGTCGCATTTTCACGACCAAAAGACGAGAGAAGGCGCAAGAGAGAAAAAGTGTCGTGATATCGCGACATGTCACATTATCGTGACTAAAATAGAAGAGGAAGAGCAAGAGGGAAAAGGTGTCACGATATCGCGACATGTCGCATTATCGTGACTACAAGAGAAGAAAAAGAGGAAGAAGGAAAAAGTGTCACGATATCGCGACATGTCGCATTTTCGCGACCAAACAAAAGAAAAGAAAGAGGCAGACGATTACAGGGGCCGTTACAGAGGAAATTATCGAGCGATGGGTATACCGAACGCCATCATTGGTTGACAGGCGGATAGAGCATTCAGTGGTAGCACTGAACAACACGTGGCACCAAGGTGCAGTGAAAGCAGACGAAGATCAAGAATCGAAAAGAAAGACATTTCGAAAGCCAAGACAACCAAGAGGCATGGGAAATGAAATGAAGGGTCATAAAAGGGAAACTGAGAGTCACGCTAGAGATTTTAAAAGGGGAAGCGAAGGCATGCACAAGGGGTTAAAAAACTGTCGAGACAGTGTTGTAGACGTGAAGGCAAGAGGGCCATTCTGGACCTGTTTAGGTTGTTTTTCTTCCAGAGTTGGAAATGATGTAATGAAAAAAATAAAAAATAAACTATCTTTCGGGATAAAGGAGTTTATTTGGTAGACTGCTGCCATTATTGTAAATTTTTCCAAGTTGTTTAATGAGAATTGAGAATTTGGGCTAAGCGATTTTTGGCTCCCCCATCAGATTCGATCCAAGGGTGGAACTGACTATAGTATCAATATGGGTAAGATTATTTGCCCTTCCCCTTTAATTTTGGAAAGACGAGGTACTCAAGGCAATAGGCAACTTACTAGGTCATTATCAAGGTAGATCAAGAGAAATAGTTTTAGGAGGATCGATAATGTTTGCTAGGGTTTGTGTAGAAATGGACCTCAATAAACCTTTTTCAACAAAGAACTAAAAATAGGAGATTTTTTCTAGCGCCAACAACTGGATTATGAGGCTATTCCATTCAGATGTTGGGTGTGCCATGCTCATGGACATCTGGCTAGAATGTGTTGGTTGTGGAGCCTGATTATAATTTGGAGGCCCAATTTTACCCATGTTTGGACCCACTCTACGAAAGGATATAAACGTTATGTAATTGTGTGTCAAATTGCATGTCAATCCAAGTTTTTTTGTGAATTACTATTTAAAAAAAAAATTGGCGAAAAATAATTTTCCAAAAATAGTAATTACTAAAAACGGAAATTTTTTGACGAAAAATAATTTGCTGAAAATAGTAATTATTAAAAACGATAATTTTTTTGACAAAAAATAATTTTCCAAAAATAGTAATTACTAAAATGATAGATTTCGATAGAAAATATAATTTGCCAAAAATAATAATTTTTTATTTTCTTTTGAGGTCTTAATGATTTGCTCTAAAATTGTAACCCTCGTTTTATAAGAGGATGTTGTACGACATTGGAGATGTGAGAAGGAAGAGAGATTGTAATTGTGAGATCGAAGAGGAAGTACAATGAATTTGTTGTAGGTTGTATCCCTTCGAGATTTGTTGGACAAAATAATAAATCTTGGTTATTTTCTCCGTGGACGTAGCCCACATTGGGTGAACCACATAAATATATGTCTTGAGTATTGCTTTATTCTTCTATGTTTTATTTTTGCATTTATTTATTTCTCGTGTTTTATTTTTTAATCCTAACAATTGGTATTAGAGCCTAAGGTTTAAAATATACATTTGAAAGGAGGGTTTTCGGTTTGAGTGGGAGCAATGGTCGAAGAAGGCGGGTTTAGGATTGAGAAGTTTAATGGCCAAAATTACCAACTATGAAAGATGCAAATGGAGGACTATCTTTATTAGAAGGATATTTACCTACCATTAGGTAGAATAGCAAAGAAACTAGCAAAGCTATCAGACAAAGAATGGGAAGTTCTTGACAAAAAGACATTAGGAACAATACGACTATGCCTAGCAGCGTCGATGGCCTTCAATATTTTAAAAGAAAAGACAATGGAGGGTTTAATGAATGTGTTGGTTAAACTGTATTAAAAACCGTTATCTTAGAATAAGGTATTTCTTATGAAGTGTTTATTTAATATGCAAATGTTAGAAGGTGGGTTTGTTACTGATCACTTAAATGAGTTTAACATGGTTACTAATAAGTTAAATTATGTTGGAGTAAATTTTGATGATGAGGTTAGGGATCTTTTGATCTTATGCTCATTGCTAGAAAGCTAGAATAGCCTGGTCATGGCTATGAGTAATTTTGTTTCTGATACAAATACTTTGAAATTTAATGATGTTATTGGTGTTATCCTTAGCGAGGAAATGCAACAAAAAAACACAAGTGAGACATCGGGTAATGCGTTGACTATGGAAAACAGAGGGAGACAAAAGGAGAGAGGACAGAGTCCAAGAAAACATGAAAAATCAAAGAAAGGCATATCCAAATTCAAAGGGAAGCAGTTGGAATGCTGGCATTACAGGAAGAAAGGACATCTAAAAAGAGATCGTTGGACTCAAAAAGAAAAATAAGGAGAAGAAAAATGTAGCAGGTGATGTATTGCAAGATGCTTTAATCCTTTCATTAGATAATATTAATGATTATTAGGTGCTAGAATCGGGGGCTTCATATCATGCCACACCCCATAGAAAATATTTTCTAGATTATGTTCAAAGTGATTTTGGATAGGTCTATTTGGGTGATGATAGACCATGTAAAATCATTGGAAATGGTAAGATACAAATAAAATTATCGAATGGAAACCAATGGTTGCTGAAATACGTAAGGCATATTCCTAATTTGAGAAGAAATATAATTTCCATAGGGTAGTTGGATATCAAAAGATATACATTTACATTCTCAACAAATTCGTGGAAGGTTTCTAAAGGATCACTGTTATTAGCAAACGGAAAGAAGGAAGGAACATTGTATGTATGTACTGGTAATACTGATATTTATTTTGCTTTAGCTTCTACATGAGCAAATACAATTTTATGGTATCATAGGCTTGGGCACATGAGTGAGAAGGGGATGCAGATTCTCCACTCAAGGAATTTATTGCCAGGTTTGAAGCAGGTTGATTTGGACTTTTGTGAGCACTGCGTTTATGGAAAATAGAAGAGAGTCAGATTTCTTAGAGTTGAAAAAGAAAAGAAGAGTGAAAAGCTAGAGCTTGTGCATACAGACGTATGGGAACTAGATCATGTATCATATCTTGGTGGCTATTATTATTATGTTATGTTTATTGATGATGCAACTAAAAAAACTAGGGTTTATTATATTTGAAAGAAATCAAATGTCTTTAATACTTTTAAGAAATGGAAATATTTGGTTGAGAATGAGACAAGAAATAAGTTAGTGTCTCATATCAAATAATGGAGATGAGTACTACAACAAAGAGTTTGACAATTACTATTCATACCATGGGATTCATAGAGTGAAGACGATTTTAGGAACTCCATAAGAAAATGGTGTGTAAAAAAAATTGATCAAGACTATCATGGAATATGCTAGGTGTATGAGATTACATGCATGATTTGCATTATAGTTTAGGGCAGATGTGGATACTGTTGTTTATTTAATAAACAGAGGGTCTTTAAGTTCCCTAGATGTTGGGATTCCAAAAGAGGTATAGGATAGGTAAGCCTATTAACTACTCATTTCTGAAGACTTTCGATTGTGAAGCATTCATGCATATTGATAAAGAAAATAGAACTAAACTTAAGATAAAATCCAAGAAATGCACTTTCATTGGATATGGAGTTAATAATTTTGGTTATCATTTTTGGGATTATGAAAATCACAAAATCATTAGGAGTAGAGATGTGGTATTCAATGAGAAAGTCATGTATAAAGACTAGTTGTAGCAAAAGAAACAGGAAAATGTAAACATGAAATACACAGTGCTTGATGAAATTGAAACTCCAAAGGTGCTAGAAAATCAACAACAACAACAATAAGCACCTCAAACTCCTGCAAGTGTTGGTAGAAAATCCACCAAGATAAGTAGGCCCCTTGATCGTTACTCTCCTTCATTATATTATGTAATATTATCTAACTCTGGTGAACCAGAAACATATGAAGAAGCGATGCATGTAGAAACTAAGAAGAAGTGGAAGTAAGGCATGAAAGAGGAGATGGACTCCTTGGTACACAATCAGACTTGGGATATGGTTTGATTGCCTACAATAAAAAGAGCATTGCAAAATAAATGGGTTTACAAGGTGAAAGAAGATGGAGGTAAAAAGAGGTATAAGGCTAGACTAGTAAATGGGTTTGCACAAATGAAAGATATTGATTATGATGAAATTTTTTATCCTGTTGTTAAAATGACTTCAATTAGAATTGTTTTAAGACTAGTGGTTGTAGAGGATTTGCATCTTGAATAGTTAGATGTAAAAACAACTTTTCTCCATGGGTATTTGGAGGAAGAAATTTATATGTAGCAACCACAAGGGTATGAGGTCAAAGAGAAGGAGGAATTAGTATGCAGGTTGAAAAAGAGCTTGTATGGCCTGAAGCAAGCTCCAAGGCAGTGGTATATGAAATTTGACAAGTTTATGTCAGAACAAGGTTATAGTAGATGTTATTCTGACCATTGTGTTTATTTTAAGAGATTGGATAATGGTAACTATATTATCATGTTATTGTATGTAGATGACATGCTTGTTGTAGGGTCTAACATGTAGGATATAATTGTGCTCAAAATAAAAATTGTAGATTCATTTGCAATGAATTATTTGGGTGTTGCAAAGCAAATCCTTGGTATGAGAATAACAAGACAGGATAAATCATAATTTAAAATTTTCTCAGGTTGAGTACATTGAGAAGGTATTGGAAAGATTTAATATGCAGGATGCAAAACCTGTTAGTACACCTTTGGCCAATCATTTCAAACTGACCAAAGAGATGTGTCCCAAGACACATGAGGAGATTGACTATATGTCCAAGGTTCCTTATTCATCAGTAGTTGGCAATCTGATGTATGCGATGGTGTGCACAAGGTCAAATATTGCACATATAGTAGGAGTTGTGAGAAGGTTTATGAACAATCTAGGAAAACAACATTGGAATGCAGTGAAGTGGATTCTCAAGTATTTGAGAGGTAGTCACTCAGGTATTATGCTTTGGAGGTTCTAACACTGCTTTACATGGATATGTTGATTCAGATATGGTAGGTGATATAGACAACAAGAGGAGTACCACAGGGTATGTTTTTACTATAGATGGAACTGCAGTAAGTTGGATTTCAAAATTATAGAAGGTTATTACACTTTCAACAATAGAAGCAGAGTATATTGTTGTTACAAAGGCTAGTAAGGTGATGATTTGGTTACAAATGTTTATGGAGGAGTTGGGAAAGAAGTAGGAGAATAATATATTATATAGTGACAATCAAAGTGTCATTCATCTTGCAAATAATTCAACCTTCCATTCTAGGACTAAACATATACATACCAAGTACCATTTCATACGCTTAGTGTTGGAAGATGGACAATTAAAACTAGAGAAGATACACACTAGCCAGAATCCTGTAGATATATTTACAAAGACAATAACCAGGGAGAAACTGAGTTTTTGCTCAATTTTAGTTGGTTTTCAAACATGACAATAAAAGGTGAGAAAATTTCCAGGTCCAAAGTAGAAGCATAGTCTAGTAGGTGCAATAGCGATGGAGTTACTATGATCAGTCTCCAAGTGGGAGATTGTTGGTTGTGGAGCCTGATTCTAATTTGGAGGTCATGTTTTAGCCGCATTTGGATCCACTCTATGAAATGATATGGGTGTTATGTAATTATGTGTCAAATTGCATGTTAATCCGAGTTTTTTTGTGAATAACTATTTTTCGAAATTTTTTGGCAAAAAATAAAATTTCGAAAATAGTAATTACTAAAAACGGAATTTTTGACGAAAAATAATTTGCTGAAAATAGTAACTATTAAAAACGAAAAATAATTTGACGAAAAATAATTTTTCTAAAATAGTAATTACTAGAAATGGTAAATTTTGACTGAAAAGATAATTTACCAAAAATAGTATTTTTTTTAATTTTGAGGTTTTAATGATTTGCTCTAAAATTATAACCCTCATTTTATAAGAGGATGTTGTATGACATTAGATATGTGAGAAGGAAGAGATATTGTAATTGTGAGATCGAAGAGGAAGTACAATGGATTTGTTATAGGTTGTATCCCTTTGATATTTGTTGGACGAAATAATAAATCCTGGTTATTTTCTCTATGGACGTAGCCCACATTGGGTGAACCATGTAAATCTATGTCTTGAGTATTGCTTTATTTTTGCATTTATTTATTACTCGTGTTTTAATTTTTAATCCTAACAGAATGTGCCCAAAAGTTAAGGATCATCAATTTGAACAAGAGGGGACAAAAGCAAATATTAACATGGAAAGTCAATCTCCTCAACAAAAGGTAAATCAAAAGGAAGGAAAAGGCCCAACAAAATTTAGGGCTTCCAAAAAGTAATCAAAATGTCAAACAAAAGAAATCAACATACTAACCAGAGATAAGGAGAAAAAGCGGGAAGAAAAAACAATAAATATGAGGTATTTAAACAACTAGGAAGCTTGGAAACAAAAGGGGATTTCAAATGGAAGGATTAGAGGAGGATACCTAGCAATTCACACCAGTATATTAGGAACAATACTCCATTATAGTGTCACAGAATAAGCAAGGAGCAGAACCAGACAACCTCTCTCAGGAAAGAGGAGATTCAGCCCACAAGGGAGACCAGAGGAGGGGATAGTTTTAACTCATGAAATAGAGATGAAAGAAGGAAATAAGAACAAAGATAGCCTTACTTTAGGGATTCATCAAGTGGAGAAGAAATAAAAACCGAACCAATATATAGGGAGGAAGTCAAACAAGGAAAATATGGAGGAACAAAGAAAACATTTGAGCTAAAATGAAAAGGTAAAATCAATGGCTATTTTTTTCTCTCCTAATTCTCAATTATATTAATTACTTGGAATGTGAGGGGTTTAGGCAGTCACCCCAGGAAAAAGGCAGTCAAAAACATTATCATAGATATGAGTCCAGATATAGTTTTGTTACAGGAAACCAAAATGCAAGGAGAAGACTTACAAAAATAAATAGGAGGATATGGCAAAAAGGAGATATCCTTACTCAATCAGCATAGGGGAATTAGGTGGATTGGCTACTATGTGGAATCACCAACTGTTCCTAGCGATATGGGGGCCTCTATGAGAGGGGTGTTGATGGTCCAATTACAAAATAGGAAAAGTGGAAAAAATTGAACTATAGTCAATTGTTATGGATCACAGACAGTTAGAGCACAGAGGGATCAATAGGCAGCCATCCAGACTTTTAGAGACAACTACCCAAAGGACCAATGGACTATGGGAGGAGACTTCAATGCAAAGCTTAGAATAAAGAAACAAGAAGGAGGTAAATCCATGTTGGAGGAAAAGGATAGGTTTTTTTCATCAATAACATGTCAAATGAATCTAATAGATATCCCAACTGTGGATAGCTCCATGACTTGGACAAATAGAAGAAAGGAAGGGGAGACAGTAAAATATTGCTTGGATCATTTCTTCATGGGAATGGAACTATATCTGCATACCAAGCATCAATGAGGGTCATGGATAGGCTTTCTTCAGATCATTTTCTATCAAGCCTTACCATAGAAGAAGATAATCATAAAGTTGAAGGAAATTTTAAATTTGAGCTATGGTGGCTAAAATATGAGGATTTGGGAGGCCATATAAAGGAGTGGTGGAAATTAGGGAAACTAATATTTGGGATAGCCCAAATTGAACTTCACAAAAAACTGAAATATGTTAGGACCCAACTAAAGGAGTGGAGTAAACACAAGAAGGAACTCACTAGAATCTAAAAGAATAAAATCAAGGATCAGAAGGAGAAGATTGCTCAGGAGATAAGACAAGGAACTATTACAAAATATTTATTGCAATGTGAGGCAAAAATTATTAGGAGAGAAGAATATTTGAAGGAAAAAGAAGAGATCTATTGAAGGCAAAGAGCTAGAGTTACATGGTTAAAGGAGGGTAATCAAAACACAACTTTCTTTCATAAGACAACAATAGCTAGAAGACAAAAAAATAGAATTACAGGTCTTACAAATATGATGGGTCAGGTAAAAACCAATGGAAGTGAAATAAAAACTATAGCAAATCAATACTTCCATACTCTTTTTAGTAGCAATAAAACTTTGAATGCAATATGGCAGGAGAAGATACTAGAGGCAAATTCGTAATTAGTCAAACTAGAACATAATAAATTATTAATTAAGGAAATTTCTTTGGAAGAAACATTGCAGATCATACAAAAAATACAAACAGGAAAGAACCTAGGACCATATGGATTTCCCATTGAATTTTATCAATTTTTTTGGGAAATTATGGGCCAAGCAGTGGTGGAGGCATTGGAAGAAATCAAATAGAGTAAGCAAATGTTAAAAGCCTTGAATCATACTTTTATCACTTTAATTCCTAAGGACCCACCTAGTGATATAATTGATAATTATAGGCCTATTTAACTCTATAATGTAGTATACAAGATATTAACAAAGCTTATGGTAGAGAGGTTAAAACGTTTTTTACCAAATTTGATTTCAAGTGAGCAAGGTGGTTTTGTTAAAGGCAGATAAATTCTAGATGGAATAGTAGTGGTACAGGAAGTGATACACACAATATCCAAGCAAAAGGACCTAGGTATGTTTATTAAATTAGATCTTTCTAAAGCCTATGATAAAGTAGACTTATATTTTTTGCAAAGGATTTTAGAAAAATGGGCTTTGTAGAGGAGTGGAGAGATTGGGTAAAAGCATGTACACAAACCACATCATTCTCAATTCTGGTAAATGGTAGTCCCTCTCCCATGTTCACATTAGGAAGGGGGTTGAGGCAAGAGAAACCTCTTTTCCCTTACCTTTTTATCCTTTATGTAGAGGCTCTAGGGAGACTATTAAAAAAGGGAGACAATATGGGAGGCTAAGGGATCTGAAAATCATTTCTTAGATTGAGATAAATCACCTCTAGTTTGTGGATGATATATCTCTTATTAGTAAAGCCAATCTCCTAGTAGCAAGAAACATAAAAGAAATTTTAGATGGGTATACTCAAGCTACAGGGCAAACTTTTAATGGAAAAAAATCTCAAATAGTTTTTCAATACAATGAAGAGGGTGAGAGATAAAATTATACAATTGTTGAACTTCATGGAAACTTCTTTACCCATACAATATTTAGGAGTACCTCTATTTTCAAAGAAAACAAAAAGCAAGGAGTGGAAAGGGTTGATTGACAAACTTTAAGCTAAGTTGAGCAACTGGACACACAGATGGCTAAGCTTGGGGGGAAGGCTTACAATGATTAAAGTTGTGCTACAAGCTCTATCAATTTATAAATTTTCTATACTTTAGGCTCCAAAGAGAATTTTGAAAGATATTGATAAACACATAAAACGTTTTTGTGGTTAGGTGCAAGGGAAGAACAAAAATTAGCACTAGTTGGGTGGGAGAAGATATGTCAACCAAAAAATGAGGATTGGGGATAATATCAGCATCCCAAAGCAACAAGGTACTAGCAAGGAAGTTATATTGGAGATGGATTACATTTACTAGGGGCTTATGGAGTAGACTATTACAAGCTATAAAAACCCAAGAGTGGCTGAGAAAGACATCCCAAGACACAAAGTGGAAGGAGAGGGATCTATAGTATGGAGAACAATGGAAGTAGGCCAAGAGTTAATAAAGCCATACCTATATTGGCATTTAGGGGATGGAAAGGATGCTCTATTTTGGGAAGATTCATGGAATCAATATCAACCAATTATTCAAGTTTTACTAGAGATGGAGATTTGAAAAGTAGAGCTCCAAAACACAGGGTGGTGGAAAGCCTCTTCATATATGAAATCATGCAATCAACATGTGCCAAAATTACTACAATGGAAACATCCCTGAGAATGGCCAGTGAGGGAGACAAAGGAACTAATCGAAAAAAATATGGAGACATCTCCAAAGACATCTAATTCAGGATGGTTCTACAAGGGATATGCTTGGATGGGGAGGAAGCAAGTTGGGAATCTATAAGGCAAAGGAGGGATACAAGGTATGTTGTGGATATAAGATTACCCCAACACCACTTACATGGACATTTATTTGGCAAAGGGAAATAAGGCCAAAAATTAATATTTTATCATGGTTGATTAACCATAGAAAGTGTTTGACATTTGATAATCTGAGAAAAAGAGGTTTCTATAGGACTTCCAAATGTGTTATGTGTGGAAAAGCAAAGGAGACCTTGAATCACCTCTTTTTTGGGTGTTCTTTTGCTAAAGACATATGGATCATTTTGTGGAGGCAAATGAGATAGCATTGGGAAATTTTTGAGAGCTAGGAAAGCTTTTATGAGAAATGAAAACAATGTAGCTTTAAGATAAACAATGAAAATGACATAGAAGCTAGGGCCTAGCTTCATATGGTGGCAGTTATGGCTAGAACGAAATGCATGCATATTTAGATTAGAGCACTAAACAAGAGATCAAGTATGAGAGAGGATTATGAGTAAGATAATGGAAACACTATCTATTAGATTACAGGAGAAAACAAACATAGAAATGGAGGAAGTGACTATTTTATGAAGCTTTGGAATAATTGTAAAAGAAAAACAACTAAGGGTTAGATGCACAGGTGAGATATCCTCAAATAACATAGAGTGGAGACCTCCTCCCAGAGAGTGGGTGAAGGCAAACATAGATGGGGCTTCTACTAAAAACCCTAGAAAATCTAGTTTTGGTATTATCATACAAAATTAGAAAGGAGAACAGGTGTACTGGAGAGCAAAATGTATGGGGGATACAACAAATGATGAAGCAGAAGGATAGACAATTTTTTTAGCATCAATGATAGCTGCAAATCTACATTTACATAAGCTATGGATAGAGACAGAATATCATATATGGGATGGAATCTTGGATCCTATAAGACCCTTTCAGGTGCTAGGAATTGGCGAGAGAAGGAAGGTGAAGCAATTCAAAATATTTGGAAGGTTTTTCAGAATGTTTTTATTACACATATCAAGTGAGAGGGAAATATGATGGTAGATTATTTAGCAAAATGGACAAAATAACTGGAGGAAGGGAAATATGTGGACTCATAGATGGAAAATTAGATAAGCTGGGACCAAAGAATCCAAGGGATGCGAGAAGTGGTACAAACAAATAACAGAATAGGAAGAGCAACTAGTGATTCTATTGAATCTATCATAGTTAGACCACAGAGCAAAACAACATGAAGATAGAGAGATGGGTAATTTTTTAGCTAAGAGGGATTGATGGAGGATTTTTTTCTCCCGTATTTCCTATCCAGCTCATTTTACTTTGTAATACAGATTCTATAAATATAATATATTTTTCATTTTTCAAAAAATGTAAAAATTGTCAAAGCCTTATCTTCTAACTTGTCAGGTCCTAAAAAGTGGATTGACGGGTTTTTTGTATTGTCAGCTTTATTTAACTGTCCTGTAATCTTATCTTTCGCTCTGATTTTGGGCTTCTAGTTTTTCCCATCAATGGTTTTTGTAAAATGTATATATACGTGTTTGATCAATAAAATTATCAAGTAAGCTTTGCTAAAGTTAGATCCTCATCAAGGATGGTCTTCAATTTCCAAAAAATAAGTCTAGAAAAATAAAAGTAATAAACAATAAAGACCAATAAGTAAGGATATTGGAAGAAGAACCAATTCTTTTGAGGTTTTAACCTATGAAGAAAAAATAGATTAGAGCTTAGAGGACATGGTACACCAGGATCAATATATTAGAATAGGAACCATTTACTTATTATGAACCCAATTTAGGGATGATAATTCCTACTAAATCTAAGGAAGGTGTCTCGTCAGATTTTTAAGACTCTCTTGAAGTACCATGCACCATTCATGAGAAGGAAAGTGGTAGAGAAAACATAATGTTATATGTTAATTCCTCTACCATTAACAAGGAAATACCAAAAAAAGAACAGAATAAGTCAAAAGCTTTGTTAGCATATCCAAGAGAGGATATATCTAATGAAAAGGAAAGTTGTGAAAGAAATTTGAGGAATAGAATAATAAGATAGTTAGCTCCTCATCAAGGATTATTTTAAATTTCCAAAAAATAAGTCTAGACAAATGAAAGTAAATTAACAATGAAGACCAATAAGTAAGGATATTGGAATAAGCACCAATTCTTTTGAGGTTTTAGCCTATGAAGAAAAATTAGATCAGATCTTAGAGGACATGGTACACCAGGATCAATATATTAACAAGGATCCGTTTACTTAGTTTGGACCCAATTTAGGGATGAACATTCCTACTAAACCTAAGGAATGTGTCTCATCAAATTTTTAAGACTCTCTTAAAGTACCATGCACCATTCATGAGAAGTAAAGTGGTAGAGAAAACACAATGTTAGATGTCAATTCCTTTAACATTAAAAAGGAAATACCAAAAAAAGAGTATAATAAGTCAAAAGCTTTGTTAGAATATCCAAGAGAGAATATATCTAATGAAAAGGAAAGTTGTGAAAGAATATCGAGGAATAGAATAATAAGACCTACCCATGATACTAGCAAGACAAAAAGAGGAAAACCTTTAAATTATCAATCAAGAGTCGTTGAAGCAAGAGCAAACATAGATAAAGGAATACAAGCTAAGTTGGTTGAACTTCTCTTTACCAAACAACAAAATAATATTGGTAATTCATATGAGGGGCTAGCAGCCCCTAATGAGACATTATTACTATCTCATGGAATATAAGGGGTGCTAATGGCCCCTCAAAGAAAATGTGTATCAAGGATATTTGTTTAAGTGAAATGCTTAGTATTCTATGTATACAAGAAACTAAAATGACAAAGGAAGAAGTTTCCAAAACTATGAAAGTAGTATGGGCAATATGTGAATGGGATGTCATGGATTTAGGAGTGGCAGGGGGAATTCTAACATGTTGGAATCCAATTAGAACCGCATGTGAAACCATTCATAAAACTAGATATTGGATAACTTTCATAGTCACTTGCTACTTTGCAGATATTTGTTTCATCATTATCAATGTTTATGGACCTACAACTTAGTCAGTAAAATAAAAAATATGGAGTGGGATTGAAGCCTTTATGAAAAATAAAGACCAAGAAACTTGATTCATGATCATAGGAGATTTTAATGTCATAACCAAGTTCGATGAAATAGTTAGGGGAATTAGGAAAATAACCCAAAGTATGAGATATTTCTCAACTTTCATTCAAAACAATAATCTATGAGAGGTTGAGTTTAAATAGGACAACTATACATGGACCAACAATAGGATAGACTAGAACCTGATAGCAAAAAAAATGGATAAATGCATACTCATAGATCATTGTCTATATGAAGGGACTTGTGCTGAAATTAATATCTTGACAAGGATTGGTTCAAATCACTAGCCAATAAGAGTTAAATTGGTGGTAATTGAATTAAAAAAGAGATCATATTTTAAATATGAGAAGATGTGGGAATACCATCCTCAATTTGTTGATATGATAGTGTAAAAATAGAATTCTTTAGGAAACGATGGGTTGTATACACTTCCAAAATAAATTAAATCAATGACATCTAGATTAAAAGAATAGAATAAGAACACTTTCAAAAACATTTTTGAGAAAAAATAACTAAAATCGAAACTTTCAAAATTTCAAAAATATGAGCACAATAATCCAAGCTTTTGAGGAAAGGGAGTTGCTTAGTGAATATCATAATATTTTTAGTAAGGAATATAAATTTTGGAGATTAAAATCAAGACAAATTCTATTAAAAGGAGGAAAAATCACAGTTTTTCATAATATGGTAATAGTATAAAGATAAACATCTAGAAATAGTAGAATTAAATTAGTAAAAAGGGTTTGAATTAAAGACCAAAGTGAAGTGAGAAAAGAGGTAAGTTTTTTACCATAATATTCTAGAATTAGAGGAGATTGAAGTTCTTAATGATACGTGTAAATATAGTAAAAAGGTACCCTTCCTCACTTCTATATGAGCACCACACACTATTTGTGGGGCTCACAAGGCTTTACTCAAGGGGTTCATTTTTGAAAACTTAAGTTACAAGTTACTTTGATTAATATAACTTTTGAATTTAATTATTATACACTTGATAACAAAGGTAAAAGATAGATAAGCAGAATTTGTGCTACATATATCTCTTTTATCCCCTCATTATGCAATGAAAATGAATAATATTATGTTAAAATGCAACAAAAAGTAGATTAATCAAATGCAATTACATATATGCTAAATCATAATGTTTGTTGTTGAAACAAGGCACAACTTGAATCTCTAAATAAGTAAAACTATTACAAAATATCGGTTATCCTAAAAAAAAAAAAATATTGTGAAGAGATATAGTTGTAATACAATGATACTAAAGCTCATCAATGTGGCTCCAATTCCTGCGAGTGAGGGAACAATCAAAGGACTTCGAGGATTCGTAGGACTTACAGGTTATTACAGGAAATTTGTTCGTAATTATGGGAAGATAGCAGCTCCCCTCACATCTATGTTAAAGAAGGACTCTTTCACTTGGACAGGACTTCCTAATCAAGCCTTTCTGGAATTAAAGCATGCCATGACCACCACACTTGTTCTAGCCATGACATATTTCTCTAAATCATTCATCATTGAAAGTGACGCTTCTGGTCGCGGCATTGGGGCAGTATTGATGCAAGAAGGGAGACCCTTGGCCTTCACCAGTAAGGCACTCTTTGAGCGTAATTTGGGAAAATCTACATATGCCAAGGAGATGTTGGCCATCTTACATGCTATCACCCATTGGAGACCATATCTCATTGGGCACCATTTCTCCATTAAAATAGACCATCAGAGTCTCAAATATTTCTTAGAACAACGGGTTGCTACCCCAGAACAACAAAAATGGGTTTTTAAACTTATGGGCTATGATTATGATATCACCTATAAGAAGGGCTAAGAAAATCTTGTGGCTAATGCTCTCTCTCGCCAATTTGAGACCCTTAGTATGCTATGTGCTATCTCCGCACCTATCCCCCAATGGATAGATTCCTTACGACAGGAGGTACTTCAAGATGCAGACCTGCAAGCTTTGATGGCTTCACTTCAAGCTGATCTGACTTCATAACCAGGCTACAATTGGGATGGCCAGGATTTGTGTTATCGCCAACGCCTTGTTATTCCCCGTTCCTCACCACTCCGCGACCTCTTCATGAAGGAACTACACACTGCTCCCTCTGCAAGTCATTCTGCATTTCTTAAAACATATGAACGCCTCAAGCGCACATTCTTTTGGAAAGGGATGAAATAGGACATCCGTGACTTCGTGGTAGCTTGTGATACCTGCCAATGGATGAAAGGTGAAACAGTTCGTTCTCTGTGTACTCTTCAACCATTGCCCATTTCGGATCAGGTTTGGATTGATATTTCTATGGATTTTATCGAAGGGTTACCTAAATCGGGCGGTAAGTCTATTATTCTCATGGTAGTGGATCGCCTTTCAAAGTATGCTCATTTTTGTCCCCTTGCCCATCCTTACACAGCCTCCACCATTGCCCAAATCTTCCTTGATTCTATTTTTCACCTTCATGGTATGCCCACCTCCATTGTGTCCGATCGAGACCCAACCTTCACTAGTCATTTTTGGCAAGAGTTGTTTAAGTTGCAGGGAACGAAGCTCAAAATGAGTTCAACTTATCATCCGCAAACAGATGGTCAAACTGAGATTGTCAACAAATGTTTGGAGACCTATCTTCGTTTCTTTGCATCAGATCATCCTTCTCAATGTACGAAGTGGCTTCCTCTGGCCGAATGGTGGTACAACACGTCCTATCATACAACTACCAAACTCACTCCTTTTGAGGTTGTTTATGGGCACCCTCCACCCACGCCTTATTCATACATTCCAGGCAGCTCCAGGGTCCAGGCAGTCGACATTACTCTTCGCCAGCAAACCGATGTCCTTCACCAGCTGAAGCATAATTTGGACATGGCCCAGAATCGGATGCGACAACAGGCCGACCAACATCGATCCGAGCGTAGATTTGATGTGGGTGATACAGTTTTTCTTCGCTTACAGTCGTACAAACAGTCATCCCTCCAACTTCATCGGTGCCAAAACCTTGCTGCAAAATTCTATGGGCCCTACCAAGTTCTACAGCAGATTGGTTCAACTGCTTACAAATTGGCTCTTTCGCCCACCTCCAAGCTCCATCATGTTTTCCATGTTTCGTATCTCAAAAAAGTTGTGGGCACACAAGTACAAGTTCAATCAGCATTACCAAAATTGGATGAGGAAGGGTCCATATTGAACTAGAACAATTGTTGGATCGCCGCACCCGCACTCTCTGCAATCGTACCATCACAGATGTCCTTGTACAGTGGCATGGGCTCCAGCCAGAAGATGCTACATGGGAGCCTCTCCATAAGCTCCAACACCAGTTTCCTCAATTTCAGCTTTGAGGACAAAGCTTTTCGAAGGGGAAGGACATGTTAGGATCCTATCCTAACACCATGTTGTAATTCTCATTTACCTATGTAATAACCCACTTCCAACGTGGGGATCCTATTTTAATGTTATTATGCAATACTTAGTAATGTAGGTGGCAATAAAGGTACCTCGCCAAGTGGTACCATATCATGTAACCATTTTATCAATATTGTAACCGATGTAGTAAGATACCTCGCCAAGTGGTACCATTTCATGTAACCGTTTTTATCAATATTGTAACCGCCATTTGGTGGGAGATTCTAGCTCGAGTGGCATAGCATTTAGGTAGGGTTGCATGTATTTTTCCTTTAAAAAGATATGAAGCCATGTACGAGATTATACTTTTGCAAGCTAATGAAATATTGAAGGAGGTTGCCCCTATGAAGAGGCCCGCGATTCAGTGTTACTATGAGATTGTTTCTTTTTTATAATTGATTTCTGCATAGTGATAATGAGTTATTTGATGTATGTGAGTTATTTTTCAGTATTTTGTGTAAGTGTGCTTTATTTTAATAGTAGGTTCCTAACACATGCCCACTCTTCGCAAGCCAATCGCTTTCAGACAACCTATGTGATGAGATGGCCCTCAAGAGGATTATGTTCAGTCAAGATGATAGTCTTGGATGACCCTAGGGCTCTAGATGACCCTATGTAGAGGATTATTTTTTATCAAGATGACATTCTTGGACAACCCTACATGGGTTCTAGATGACCCTATGTAGATGTCCATCTTGTATGCCTATTCACAAGATGAATCATTCAATATACAACTTGATCAATGCAACAAACTTCAGACAACCCCGTATTTGATCTCAGATGACCCTATTACATGATGGCCCACTCCAAATGACAATTATATGACATTTTATCACCGGAAAATCATTCATAGATGAATTCACTCGAGATGATCCACATTCTTGGATCTAGATGACCTACATCACTCAATGACATGATGTCTACAAGACAACAATGTTCCTCTCCTAGTCTTTGTTGTAAGAATCAATATGCAAGAGTGATTTGCAAATTTTTCTTCACCACACCTCCACGTTGGTGAAGTTTGCGCATAGGCTTCAAGTTAGTACGATTAGCACTCAATGTCTTCAATACTTCTCCAATGACATAATGTTTGGATAGACAACCCATCATACAGCCTAAGTAGCCTAACGATGGAGACTTTGGAACTTTGAATAGATATCCAAGGTTCAAATCTTGAGGGGGTTAGGGTTGTACATCATGCTCGGTAATCAGAGTATCATTGAGGATAACCATGCATCGGGTAAACAATATCCATCTCATATGGCCTATGGATTTATAGATGTTAAAAACTACTTTACCCTTTTTCATGTTGGCAATATTGTGTGCAACAAAACATCTCTTCTCTCTATCTCACGAAGACACTAGCAAGACATCTCCGGTCTTCAACATATCTGATGCAACAAACATCCAACAAACATTTTTGATGCATTGATTCATGAACAACATAACGTATTTATGCTCTCTTCAACCAATGACTCACCATTATTCAACTTGAAATTGATAGAATTGGAGGAATCCCCAAACAAATCTGAAAAATAAACAAAAAAATGGACAATGAACACCTTCTTCAAGTTAAAGAAGATACAAACATCTATAGTCTTCTACACAACATTCCAATCAATTCTTAGGCTCATGAACAAGTAGACAGAACTTCACAAGTCCTCGAATCTATTGCCTTGTTGCACAAGGAAATAATATGCTTTTGCACACCATGCTCATTGACAAATTAACACATCTTTTGAACATCTACATCTCGTTAGGAAGGTGAAATTTGGTATGGAAGATTGACTTCCTTATGCCTCTTTAAAGCACACGATTAGTCAAATCATTCCTTGAAACGATCAAGGAGCAACAAAGAAGACTACATGTCTACTTGATATCTACAAAATTGACAAGCAATAACAAACAAGAAAACTCCATTGCTTTGGCTTCCTCAAAATTTGATATTCTTTTAAGTATCCTGCTTAGGTAACCTGCTTGTAGCCTACTCTGATAACACAGGTTAGGATCAACAAGGTGCTAAACAATTGTATTATCAAGAAAATGATACATATATAGATACAATATTAAGTTAGTTATAGTTAGGTGTCATAATGACCAATAACCAATCTTATGTGTATGGGTGAAACTTGTTAACATGTCACCAAACACCCTAAACGATGATGTAATAATCCTAACAACCAATTATGTGATCAAGACGCATACTCTACATTTTGCACTCGATTCTAAGTGAGATCATTAAGTACATTTTTTACATTATGCAAATAAATGCAACATAAACCTTTATCCAATGTTTGTATCTTGTTCATTACAAGGGAAATGTTGTGAATTTATTTCATTTGTTGACTTGTTTTAGAAGTGTCTTTATAAGTGCGCTACTTGTTTAGAGTTGAAAGGGTTTTAATTAAAAAGTGCAACTTAACTTCTTGGTAAATGGCTTATGAAAAGAATTCCTATGGTAGATGTCATGTCTGCCATAATTTTGCTTTTATACACGCGGAAAAAAAATGTTATGTTTAAATTTCAAAATGGGACGAAACATCATTTATCTTCTAGTGAGAATCAAGTAAACTTGACTAGTCTATTAAATTCTTTTGTTATTACAAGATGAGATGTCACTTACAGTCCTTCATGTACAAGTTTAGTGTCATGATCTAATAGTTGCTAAATTATTCAAATTTGATCCATATATTATATGATAATTTTGGTTAGAAGTCTTTCTAGAGGGTCTAAATGGACATGTAAATGGAAGAGTAATAGCGACCTTTATAAAACAAGGGTTAGGATCGATATTTAAAAGATCATTTGTTAAAAAGTGTCATATTTATTGTTTATCCTTTTCAAGTATGGAGGATTTGTTTTGGTCTACCAAGCAAGTGGGGTATTCCTATAATTATCTAAAAATTAATAAAATTTGTTTGATGTAAAACACTTGAACTTAACAATCTTAACAATGCATCCAACACCCTTAACATTGTTGTGTTAAAGAGAGGCGATAGAGATGATTTTCAAATAAAAAGAGATAAGCCCTAGTGAAATAGAGACACTTGGCATCAGGGCTTCAAACGTTGGCATCAGGGCTTCAACCCTCAAAAGGAAGAATTTTTTTTCGTTCCCATATGGATTAGGTTCCCAGATATGCCTATAGAATATTGGGATGATCAAATTATTAAGGGCTTGGCAACACAAATTGGACAGTTTATAACCATGGATCCACCCACCCGCAATAAAACAAGAATGTTGTGTGCAAGATTCTGTGTTAATGTGAAGCTAGAACAAGAAAAAGTGGAAAAAATGAGTATCAAATCGATGTTTGGGGAATGGGAACAAAAAGTTGAATATGAAAAAATTTCGGTATACTGTAAGCAATGTAAAATGTTTGGACATGTGGAGGGGAAATGTCATCCACAAAGACAAACCAAATTTACTAAAAAGTGGCAACAAAAGGAGAATCAAATAAACTAGAGGAATACAAGCATGGAAAAGGAAACTTCTAGCCCACAAGAAATGGCACAAGAAAAGGAACAATATCAGGAAATTTACCAAGAGGTAAATGAAGAGGCAAAAAGTGAAATTAGTAATTGATGTTCTATACAATACAAGGAAGAACAACAAAAACCTAATAAGATAATGGAGCATGCAAGTAAATGCACAGAGTTAAACCAGCAAGCAAATGAAGAACATAATGAGAAACAAAACTTGAGTGGTTTTGGAAATAACACTAATCAACAAGAGAATAGTCTCAATCAAGAAAAAGAAAATAATTATGAAGAAGATAACCATAATATGAAAATAAATATGATTGAAAATCATATAAATTTAGATACCAAGACACAACAACAAAATGTGATTGCAATCAGCACAGAGAATGCATACGATAATTTGGAAGTTGAAGAAGTAATATTAGTAGATGATGCTAAAATGGTAGAGGATACCCCATCCACTCAAATGAACTCAAAACAGGAGAAGGATCAGATTGAAGGAGTTTGGGGGTTTAAAATCAAAGAAATAGAGGGATGGAAAGTATTAGATCAAGTTTTAAGTTCAAAGAATGAAACTAAACAATTTGAGGAACAGAAGGATCTAAGCATAATAGAAAACTCAAAGCAGTCTAACGAGGGTATGCAAACAATATTCAACAAAAGACTAGAGTTGGGTAAAACAACTCAATCAACAACAAAAGAATCTCCGATAGGATGTAATCAATTGGGAGAGAATGATCCTCCTGGAAAACATACAAAAAATACAAAGAATACAGGTAATTATGGGAAAAGAAAGCAAGGAAGACCCCCCAAACAAGAACAAAAAGTACCAGAGAACAGGGGACAAGAATTAGATCCAAATGAAGAATGTATGGTTAAGGGTAAAAGCCCATAAAAAAAAAAACCAAAAAATGAAAATCCTTTCTTGGAATGTGTGGGGGCTAAATTCCCCTGGGAAAATAAGAATTGTTAGAGATCTACTCATGGAAGTAAAACCTGATATTGTTTGTCTTCAAGAATCTAAATTTGACACAAAAAAACTTGGCATTATTCAGAAAGAGGTCTGGCCGAATGCTGAATGGATCATAAGCCCGACACAAGGTACTTTTGGAGGTATTTGCATCTTTTGGGACATAATGAATTTTGAGGGCACTTTAATTGATCAAGAAGAGAGATTCTGCACAGTCAAATTTAAGAACAAAAAAACTAACTTCTGTTGGGTAATGACAGGGGTTTATGCTCAAAATGATGATCGTGAGAGATTCCATCTATGGAATTGTTGGTTACGAATCTGCCATGAGGAAAGGATTTGTTGTTATTGCGCCCAGATTCGCCCACCAGATTGAAAGGCCGGAAGGAAGGAATGCCTCCCGTGCCAATCTCCGGAGAAGGCCGGCTTCCTGTGGGGTTTTGTTTAGATAAGAGTGCAGGGAAAGAGATAAAAATGCAGAAAGAGATAAAAGTGCAGAAAGGAATTCCAAATGTGATTGGAGTTGGGTGGGGGGAATAAGCAGCACGGCAACGAATCAATCACCACTACTAACAGCATTCATCTACAAGCACACATTGAAACTACAGCTATCAACTATCCTATGTATCCTCTATCTATGCATTCCAGGAATACTTGGTCACCAAATGCCGGAGTCCAGAGTTCAGTACAACAGCAAGCAATGACACAAGAAACATGAGGCAAAAATGACAAGGAGAGGCAGCATACAAGATAAAAGACAGTAAGCAGAGCCAAGTATATGCTTATATTTGAGGCAAACGCACAGCTACAATTGTCCCCTAGCAATATATTCCCCTTCCACCACCTTTCAATGAAAATGTGGTGGGTATTTATAGCCCAATTTCCCCTCGATTACATTCATGGGCACAAAGTCCCAGACAAGACAGTAGCTGACACGAGCGGCCGAGGAGCTGCTGATGCTGACTTTTGTCGGGCAGGACTGTCCTTGCAGCATGGTGTCCCTGAAGGCGGTACAGCTACGTGGCAGCGCATTGGGTCAAGTCTTAGGTCAGCAGGAATGCGGGTTGGTGCGGCAGATGGCACTTCACATCGGCTTAAATGGTGACAGTTGGCGCCGGTAGTGTAGCCCATGCTTTGTCCTTGCGCGGTCAAGTCTTGGCTCGAATCCCGAAGGTGGATACTTGTCGGATGCTGATGTGTGACACGTGTCTACCTTGAAAGGCAGTTTATCCAACTTCGCCAGGAATTCGGGCGCTATCGGGTTGCGTAGGAGGAAAACAGCGCAGTTGGAAGGCCTTCTTGCCTTAGCAATTTTTGGAGTTAGTTTTACCCAACTGCGCACCGGTCAAAGGGCACACTCCGACTTCGCTGCGAAGTCGGATTGCGCACCGGTGCTTGTCTTCTTCCGCTGCTCGAACTTCGCACTGGAAAGGGGGCGCACTCCGACTTCGCTGCAAAGTCGGGTTGCGCCCCAGCACTTAGCTGATTTTTTGACAGACTGTTCCCCTAGTGCGCCCAGGAAGAAGGGCGCACCCCGACTTCACTGCGAAGTCGGGTTGCGCCCCTGACACTTAGTCAGATTTTGCTTCGACATTGCCTGTTTGCGCACTTTGGGTTCCCTACTGCGCTCCAACTGAGGGGCGCACTCCGACTTCACTGCGAAGTCGGGTGTCACCCCAACACTTAGAAATTTTCAGGGAACACCTCTGTTCTGGAAATTTTACTGGGGAAGAAAGGGAAAAGAAGAAGGGGGAATGGAATTGCAAGGAAGAAGGGGAAAGGGAGAAATGAAGAAAGGGGGAAAATGAGGAGAAGGAAGGGAAAAGAGCAGCCTACTTACAGAAACCAAAAACATGGCACCGTGTGCAAAATGTGGCAACATTCCTGGCGGCTCGCGGGGTGTTGAGCTCGCCTCGACGCAAAGAACCATGCCTTTATCCTTTGGGTGCAAAGAGGAACTTCCTTCCCCTGCCTTTTGCTGCTCTGGTTGCTTCCCTTGGGGCAACTGTTCTTCTGATTCACTTTCACCAGTTGCCTCCTCAGTCTCGCCTTCTGAATCTGAGGGTTCTTCACTTTCGGCCTCCCACTTGCTTATGCGTTCGAACGCAGCCTTAGCTTGATCCCAAGCTGCGGCTTGGAAGGGCGCGGGGTCGCTAATCTCTCTGAGTACTGCGTGGAATGCAGCGACCGCGTGCAGGTCAATGGTGTTATATCTTTTTCCCAACTCCTCAAGGGAAGAGCTGATTTTGCAGTATTTCGACACCATTTGGGAAATCTGAGCTTCCTGAACTGGTTCTGTCCAGCTATCAATTTCAGCTGTATCTGTCTCGAAGGACAGCCAGTTCTTCTTAACCTGCTCCAGGGTGAGGAACTCACCATCTCTGATGTAGCTCGGACACCCGTGCTTGGACAGAATGTGAAAGGGTGCCAGGAGAATGTGTCTTTCATGCTCTAAGGCGTCCAGCGCCTTCCTGGCTGTTCTGATCTTTTCTGTCCTGGCAAAATAAGTATGCAAGGTTACCCTTGCATCTGCCCACTCTGAGGCAAGTTGGGACATGGGGGCGATTTGGAAGCCTTTGCGCTCAAATTCCTCAAGTTTCATGGCCAGGTCTAGCCATTGCCTCGCCTAGTGTTCGGCTTCCTCCACCACAGGCTTTCCCTGGGCAGATACTTCTTCAATCCTGGATACGAAATCCAGAACTGACAATGATTTAACAAGGTTGGGCTTGCAACCTTGTAGCAGACTAGTGCGCATCTCCTTTGCCTTGCTCTTGGAAAAGGCCGTCGCTTGTGATGCTTTCTCTGTAAGCTGCGACTGTGCCTTTTTCAGCAAATCTTGCAGTTGCGAGACCTGCTCTAGCGCTGCTTTTCTCTCTTGCTCGGCTGTCCGCTGAGCCTTAAGATCTTCTATTTCTTGCTGTGCTGACCCCAATTGCGCAGTAACCCTAGCCAAGTCTTCTTCGAGCTGCCTTGTGGTATCCTGCAGCTGGAACAGCGCTTCCTGGGTCTCGAGATGCTTGACAAGGAGGTTGTCTGTTCTACGACGAATACCTCGAATTTCGTATTCCTCGTTGATGTCGTCAAAATTCTTCTCCTTCGTCTGCAGCTCATAGTCTGCCTCGATCATGTCACGGAGAGGCTTCTTCACCTTAGGAATCAAATTTTTTGTTGTAAACACTCTCCGATCTAGGTCAAACTTTGTGCGTTTGACCGGGGCGGCTATCTCTTCGGCCCTTCTGCGCTTGACGCCCTGAAGAAAGGAGGCTGATCCCCCCATGGCTCTTACTGCCAGAGGCTGGTCCTCGGTGATACTCATGAAATCGAGGTCTTCCAACGCCTGGGCTTGCTGCGGCATTTTCCCTGCGAACAGTGAAGTGGGAGGGATTCCAGAGGGGGTAGCAGCCTTTGATGGCGACTGGGTCCTAGGGGTGACAGGAGTCTGAGTGGAGAGCACCGGTAGGGTTTCGGGCGGCTGGGGCAAAGGATGCGGAGATGAGGGAGCGACTTCAGCACTGGCTACGGGCGAAGGCTCTAGGGTTTGGCTCTGTGATTGGAAGGCGTTGGGATCCTGAGCAAACTGGTCAAATGAGTGCAGGCTCGCTAGGCGACGGGGTGGCTTGAGAGGTGGAAGACACGGCTACGGCTTGCCCTGATGGAGTGGAAGATGGGGTTTTTGCAGGGCTGACGTGGACTTGGGCAAGAGGGACGAAAAACGTACCTGCGGGCTCCGCCTGAGCCGACGTCGGAAGGATGGTCGCAGCCTGGATGTCTGTCTCTGGTTCAGGGCTGTCTAAAGAGACAATCCCCGGCGCTGTCGCTAGCGACTGTTCTGTGGCTGATTGCCGTACCGGCTCCTTGGGCCGCTTGGTCTTTTCAACTTTCTTTTTCTTCTTCTCTCCCGACGCTGTGGCTGGTCCAGAAGAAAGCGGCAATAAAGGGGCGGCAGACGCTGATGTGCCCACGGTAAACTTGTACCTGGGTCATGCTGGAAGAACGCCTGCCGCACTCGGGCTACTGGCTGGTAGCGCGGACGTCTTTTCTGCTGGAGGGGCCAGCTCAGGAGTTGACCTTTCCGAACTTCGCACCACTTCGGGCATTGTCACAGGAGCTGCAGGCTGCATCGGGCCCACTTGGATGCCAGTTGGAGTCAAGATAGAAGTCGCGGGAGTTGACAATGACTGGGAGGTAGCCCTTCTTTTATACCTTATATTTGTGCCTCGAGGGACGTAATTGCAAAATTCGAAGGGCTGCCACGTGTCGACATGTTCATCATAAAGTGCCAAAAACTCATCATCAATGGCAAGGTTCCTTCGGCTTGATTTGTCGTGCTACGTGCGACACCTCATCTTCCAGCATTCGAGGATTTTGTCCTTATGCCAGTTGAGTGGCGCCACCTTAGCGAGGAACCTTTTGAAGCCAGCTGACTCCATCCGATGGTCCGGGTTTCGCTCTGGATCATAGGCGACCTCTTCGCAGTAAAACTCATGCCATGGTGGCCATGATTGCATTAAGTGAATGCGCCAGTGGAGGTCTGCACCGGTCCTGTTTCTTCTTTCTTGCATGATTTCAGGTCTAGGACAGATGTGAGTGAACTTTCCCCGGACCCCGATTGGGTCGTACTTCCAGCACTGCGGCAGCATAATCAGGCCCATATCAATGAGCTCCTGCTCAAGGTAAACATGCTGCCCAATTTTGAAGACCTAAATATTGGCCCAGGTCATAGGATATTTGAATATGTGACCTCTCTTTTTTCCCTGGCCGAATTCTTCTTCGACGTAATCCATCTGCCGTGCAACCTCCATCCCGAACTGGTGGTCAGTGCAGAAGTAGGGCAGCAAACACGACTTTCCCTTGAACCCGTAGATTCGGACAACAATGCCCTGAGTCAACCTGAAGGTATCCCCGAACTCATTGTTCCACAGATACTTCATCATAACCATCGGTGGGCGAGTCACGCCACGGTTGAACAATCCCATGGCCTGGCCCAAAAATTGAATATTAAAATCGTAAAATGAGCCCTTCCGGTACAGGACCTCAGTCCACTCGTACACAGGGAGCGGCTCTCCTTGTTCGTTCACTTTCTTCAGGTTAGGGACGTTCATCCGGTAATGCATGTGATACAGGCATAGCCATGTGAGGAAGGAGCAAAACCGGAAGTCCGTGGACTGCTTCTGCTGCAGCCTTACCAGGTTCGAGTGAATCGCGTATGCCAGCCAGTCCGCCCAGTCGTAGAAGATAGGGCGCTTCCCGCTTTTCTGCGTCGTGGAATCATAGAATTCTCCGTGCAGGATACACTCGGCCATCGCCAGCTGGAACGGCCGCACCACTCTGTCAGAGTCGCAGCCGAGGACCCATGCCAGGATGATATAGATATATCTGTTCTCAAATCGGTCCAGCGGTATGGAGCCAGTCGGCCACTGTCCAGCTGCCAGCGGAGTCTTCAGCTCTGAGTCCAAAAACTCTCTCATCCGCTTCATCTGAGAAAATCTGTTGGTTTGCTCGTCTATACTCACCCTTCTGACAATTGCGTCGGGGTTGTACTGAAGCCCTGGGGCGAACGCTGGCTGAACGCTCTCTCGAAAAAGAGTGAACAACACTTTCCCTTTGTTGTCGTAGACCTGCCGGGCAGCTGGTTTGTAGTATTCCACAATCGCTTCGACCAGCTCCGGGCACCAGTGAGTCGGAGGGCACAGGAACCAATAAAGGTTTGACTTGTACGCCGCTCCGAGGTGGTGGGAAGGCGAAACCTTATCCACCCATTTCGCGATATTCAGACGCAGCTTCGAGAGACTGATGGAAAAAGAACCATCTCTGTATCCAGATAAGCGGTTGATTGGTGGCGGCGGAGTCTGGCCAACTACGCGCCTCTTCGTTCGAGATTTCGCTTTCTTGCCTTTCTGCGGCGCTGCGCTCTCATGGGCGCTAGACTCTGGAGACTCCTCAGCTTCGCGCGGTTCTCCGCTAGATTGCGCCTGTACGGGCGCTTTCCCCTTGTCCATCTTTGTCGAAACAACAGAGGCAGGAACTACGGCTTCAGAACTTGTCAGTTTTATTCCTTGCTGTCAGGGAGTCAGCTCGAACACTATAAATTTTCTGGTTGCGCCAGGGTCTTTTTGTAGACAGTGACTGCAGCATTAAATGGCGCGAGGGAGGGAGTGAAGGTAGTTAAATTTGGGTTGGTGGAGGCGTTATGATCTTGGCGGCTGCGCATGGGCCTTTTTGAAAAACGTACTTTATTAGTCGTTGGCCCAAAACGCACCTTACCCTTTAAATGCATCATCATTGGTAATTGCGCAATCATTTAAACTTTCTTGAACCATGTGTCGTAGCTGACGTCACTGCCATCAATTGGGCACACTTTTCAAAGGACTTTGTAACCCACAACCCAACTTCGCCATGTGCCGGACTTCGCACCGGGCCCACATTTTGGCGTTCATGGTGAGCCGTTCGGGCTTCGCCCGAAATTGGGGGCGCAACGCGGACTTCGCCCGAAAAACGGGCGCAGCTCGAACTTCGCCCCAAAAACGGGCGCAACTCGGACTTCGCCCGAAAAATGGGCGCAGTCCGACTTCGCCCACCAACATGGGCGCAGTTCGACACTAGGCATTTCTTTGTAGTCTGCTACCCGACTGCGCCCTTTGGAGAGGGCGCAGCCCGACTTCGCTGCGAAGTCGGGTGGGCGGCTAGACTTAGACATTTTAGCCCCTTTTTTAACTACTTTCTTCCCCACTTCGCACCATTTGATGGGCGCTACCCGACTTCGCTGCGAAGTCGGGTTTTTGCCTCAGACTTGGGCTACTTGGAAACTATAAACTGAAAAACAACTGAAATATTTACATGCTGAAAACTGGAAATACAAAAAGGGAAATCTGTACAAGGAAGGACCCTTTCGGGTGCCTTCAACGGTGGTACATTTTCAGGTGGAACCCGTTGATGGGAATGGGGAGAGGATGTCCCTCCATGTCCCGGAGCACATATGCATTGAACTGATTAACCCGGACAATCTGATAGGGGCCCTCCCAGAGGGCATCAAACTTTCCGTGGTTGCCGGGTTTCGCCTTCAACGAGTCCCATTTCAGCACCAGGTCACCGATCTTGAAAACTCGGGCAGTGGTGCCTTTTGCGAACCAGCCTTGAGTTGCTTCAGCATGTTTGGCGAAGGCCTGGTACGCTTTCTCTCTGTCTTCCTCCAACTGCAGCAGTTGGCAAAGTCTGTCGTCTAATGGATCCCCGCTGCCTTTCTCTTCATCAAGCATCCAGAGAGCGGGTATCTCAAGGTGAGTTGGCAAGACAGCTTCTTTGCCGTATACGAGCGCATAGGGGGACGTCTTGATGGACTTTTTGAATGAAATTTTGTCCGCCCATAGCGCCCGATCCAGGAGTAGGTGCCAAGTCCTCTTGTTTTTCTCCACTGTCCTTCGGATGATCTTCAGTAGATTTTTGTTGGTGGACTCGGCGAGACCGTTCCCCTACGGGTAGTAGTTGGAAGACATCTTGTGATAGATGCCAAATTTGCTAGTGTACTCTATGAGTACAGCGCCTGCGAACCCTGGACCATTGTCTGTCACTATTGACTCGGGAACCCCGAAACGGGTAATCAGGCTCTCAAGGAACCTGATGACCGTCTCTTGGTCGGCATTCTTTGTGGGGATCGCCTCTGCCCACCGCGTGAAGTAGTCGGTGGCGGTTAAGATAAACTTGTGGCCCGCTGCAGAGTTCGGCGAAATCACCCCGATGAAGTCAAGACCCCATTGCTGAAACGGAGTCTCGGCTTGAATCGGTTGAAGGGGCAGGGGTGCTTTTCTGTTCCTGCCAGCAAATCTCTGGCATTGATCACACTTGGTACAGACCGCATGTGCGTCTGTAAATAGAGTGGGCCAGTAGTACCCAGCTCTAATTATTTTTAGGGTCGTAGGCCTTGCGGAATGGTGACCCCCAGGCATCCCGGAGTGAAATTCTCCAAGGACCCTAGACTGGTCTATTTTTTTGACGCACCGCAACAGGATGTCGTCAATGTTTTTAAAGTAAAGCCCCTCGGGGCGAAGAGTGTACTTCAGAGCACCTAGCCGAAACCTCCTTCTTTGTGAGGCATTCATGTGGTCTGGACATCTCCCAGTGCAGAAGTATCTCACCAGGTCATCTGTCCAGTCGCACTCCTCGGGTAAGGAGTTAGCTAGGTTGGTGCGTGTTGCTGGATCCTCCCACTCGTAGGCGGATATCTCGGCTGCTGCGCTTCGGGCTAGCTCCTGGCACAAGGCTCGGCCTCTAATTAACTTGGTTGGCCGCACTTCGATGTCAAATTCCTAGATTTTGGCAATCCATCCTGCTCTTTTGTGACCCGGCTCTCCTTGTATGATGAAGCTTCGGACGTCCGGGTGGATCACAAAGACAGTGATCTTGCTCTGGGAGACAAAGTGCCTGAACTTTCGGAGAGATTTCATGACAGCGTGAACCTGCCGCTCTATAAAGTTGTACTTTTCTTCGTGTGGCTAGATCACTTGGCTCAGGAATGCAATGGGGCGCTCCTCGCCATCGTCTCCCTTCTGGGTCAAGACTGTGGCGTAGCTCTCGGGTTCTCCCACCGCGTACAGGATGAAATCCTTGGAGTAGTCCGGGTTTATCAACACCGGCGCTTGTGCAATGCGAGCTTTGATCTCCTCGAAGGCTTGCCCCCTTTCTTCAGTCCATAAGAATTCTGCGTTCTTTTTTAGCAACTCGGCCATGGGCTTGATTACCTGTGCGAAGTCCGGTACGAACTTCCGCACGAAGTTAATTTGGCCGAAGGACTGCAGCCCTTTCTTGTCGATTGGGGTGGGCAAGCGGAGGAGGGCCTCTGCTCTGTCAGGGTCCACGGCCAGGCCTTTCTCGGAGATGACGTGCCCCAGCAATTTTCCTTCCTTCACCGCGAAGACAGACTTCTTCGGGTTTATGGAGATGCCGAATTCGCGACATCTTTCAAATATTTGCCGCAGGTGGGGAACATGGTCTTCTCGCCTGTGAGAGAACACAGTCATGTCATCCAAGTAGATGACAATCACTTTGTTGAGCAGCTCTCGGAAGGCCAGGTCCATGGCTCTTTGGAATGTGGCGCCAGCATTGGATAAGCCGAAAGGCATGCGCTGATAGGCGAACGTTCCCCATTTGGTGGTGAACGCCGTCTTGTGCTGGTCCTCATCCTTGACCCATATCTGGTTGTAGCCGAAAAAACCGTCTAAGAGGGAAAATCTCTGGGCTCTAGCAACTAGATGGAGGATCTAATCAATTTGGGGCAGCGGATAATGGTCCTTGAGGGAGGCCTAATTCAGATTTCTAAAGTCCACACAGAGACGAATGTCTCCGTTCTTCTTCCTCACGAGAACCAAGTTTGCAACCCAGGATGAATGCTTGATGGGGTAGATGATCTTGGCTTCCAGCATCTTCAAGAGCTCGGCCTTCATCATGGCCTCGATTTTTGGATTGACGGCCCTCTGCTTTTGCTGGAATGGCTTAGCGCCATCCTCCAGCTCAATGGTATGCTGGATTATTTCTCTGTCATACCCCTTCAAGTCCTGGTAGCTCCAGGCTACTATGTCAGGGAACTCTCGACACAATGTTCTGATCTGCTCGAGTTCCTCTGAGGTGCAGTCTGTCCCGACCTTGATTGATTTTCCGGGTTCCAGCCCCAGGTCGGCGTACTGCTTCGGGTCTACTTTGATTCGGTGAGATATGGCTCGGTCATTTTGATCAAATAGACTCTCAAGAGTAATCAGTCCTTTTGGGACGTGATTATTTTTCAACTGTATTAACCCCTCATATTGCTCATCATCAGGGTCTCTACCTTCGATTGAACAAGCTTCATTTACCAAAAATGTGACGATCTCCTCGTCATAGTAAAACACCTGCCAGTGGGTGTCCTTATCAGGCATAGAAGGCCTGTAAATGGTACGAACCGGCTTCGGCTTCTGGACAGTGTCATCAGCCGGAATGTACCTGGCTCCAACGGACGCTGGAATGTCAGCATGCTTGTTTTTCTCGCGTGAAATAGCCTTGACATTCAACGAGTCAAAAGACTCCATCAGATCCCAGACCCGATTTCGGTACGCCTTGAGATAGTGCTTTTTGGAGGCGCACTTATTCGTAATCTGGTGGCACACCAGCTCTGAGTCCCCAAAGATCTGTAGATGCTTAATCCCCAGCCTCTCCGCTTTTCGCAAACCCAAGCACAGGGCTTCGTACTCCGCCGCATTGTTGGTACAGCTCCGAGCCAGCCTGTAGGTGTAATCCTTCTGGATCCCGGTCGGGGAAACCAAAAGTACTCCAGCACCGGCGCCATTTTTGCATCGTGCGCCGTCAAAGAAAAGCTTCCACAGCTTTTCAGGTGCAGGTCCTACTTCTCTTCTGGCCGACTTGTCGAGCCTTTCAGGCTGAACAATGGTGTAGCAGCCTTGCTCAGTTTCAATCACAGCGTTGAAGTCCCACAAGGAGAATTCATCTTCTACTTGCAGCTGCTCGAGAGCTTGCTCTGTCATATCCACTGTCACCAGTTCTTCCTCCGTCAGCTGAACCATGCAATCCTCAGGCTCCTCTCCGGGTATCTTCTCTACTAAGAAAGTGGAAGGCTTCTCATTGAAGATTTTCAGTCTCCTTCCTTTAAAGGGCACTTCCATGTGCGAGTAGTCCAGAGACAGATACCCTCCCAACTTCGCAGTGAACTCCCTGGAGAGGCACATGCCGAAGTAGGGTTCTAGGTCAACAACCACGACTTCTTGGATGACCACGATGTCGAGAGCTTTGTGCAGCCGAATAGGGATGTCTTTAATGACACCGACTGTCTTGAAAAGGGTGCCGTCTAGTTGCAGCACGCCTTGGCTGCTCCTTGTGTACTCCATCCCGATTTCGTCACAGACGGCTCTTGGCATCACGGTCGTGGAAGCACCAGAGTCCACCATACAGTTATGTACTATGTACCCTTGCATCCGTAACGACAGATAGAAGGGAGGTGGTCTGTTCTTCCCGGTGGCTGAGACTGTCAAGGGTTGCACCAGGACAGCGGGCTGTATCTGCTTGCCATTCTTCATGATTTTCAGAGATTCTTGCAGCAAATCAACCTGTCCTGGGAGCTAAAGAGCATCATACATGCTGATTCTTGCGGGTGTTCTCTTCAACTCGTCTACTATGCTGTAACCCGAAGTGCTAGCTCCTTTCGCTTCTTTTGTTGGCTCATACTTCGTCCGGTACTACTGAGTGGCCTCAACTCTCTGTCTCTTGGTTAGAGACGGATATCTCAGCTTCTCCTGAGCTTGTTCTTTTGTTTCGGCTGGAGGCTGAGCAGCGGGAGCTTTAGCCGGAAGGGCTTTGGCTACAGGAGGCTTGACTACGGGAGTCTTCGCCGGAGGAGTTTTTTCTTTGGCTGTGTAGGGCCACAACCTCTTGTAGGGCGGTAGCCCCTCAGGTTGCGCCTTATCTCTCCTGGCATACACCTTTAGGGGTTTGGTAGCATCTTCAGCAGACTTTCTGCTTTCCTTGGTAGGAGGCGGCATCGGAACTTCCTCGGAGACGGCGAAATTACTTTCGTCACCCAGGATCATGTAGAGTTCTTCGTCCTCTATGGCGCTGCCGGCCAAGGTCTGGAGGTAGTGTTGATGCAGAGTACAGTCTTCCTCGGCATGCGGGTCGTTGCACGTGGTGCACCAGTTGACCTGGTCCGAAGTACCAGGTTCGTCCTCAATGGCAGCATTCCTTGGAGGGGGCCGCCTCTGCAGTTGTTGCTCGGGGGTCCGCTCTTTTGTCAGCGCCGGGGGCGGATATGGCCTCCTCGGAGCCAGGTCCATTTGGGCCTGTTTCTTTTTCAAGACAGTCATGTCATTGGACATGGTGTGGTAACCAGAGGCCAGAGCCCGTACCTCCTGGAGGATTTTATTCTGAATATCATGGTCAGGAGGCGGCGGCAACTGAGCTGGGGGAGGCAATGCAGCCAATGGAGGAGGAGTTGAATATTGTGCATGCTGCGGGGGAGCAGGAAGTGCTGGAAAATGCGGAGGTCAAGGAGGCGGATAATGAATCTGTGGCGGGCCGTAAGGGTTCACGACCGACGTCGGATTCCATTGCTGCTGGGGTTGCTGTCCTGAAGTGGACGGCTCCGAACCAGAAGCTGACGGATACTGCGATCGGGGAAAATCAGGGTAGATGGGCGGTTGCACTCGTGGCGAAAGCCTATCGATGGAAATGATGTCCATTTTAGCTTGTTGGGCAGCCTCGTATAGAGCGGGGAACGTGTTGATTCTGGCAACCTTCAACAGCAGGCAAATGTCTAAGTTGAAAGACCTCAGGTAGTAGTAGGCGGCCTATCTTGCTAACGATTGGAGTTCGCGAGGCACTCGTTTCCAAGACCTCGCAAACCTGATGTTGAAGTCTGACACCTCCTCTTGGGGGTGTCTCTGAATACTTTGGAATTGATGCAACAAAGAAGAGGGATCAGCAGACTCGTTGCATCCTTTTACGAGCCTGTCGGCTAACTGTCACCACCCTGTGATGGATCCCTCTGGCAGTGATCTCCACCAGTAGAGAAGCTTTCCCCTTAGGGAAAGGGCCAGTAGACGGGTCTTCACACTTTCATCAATAATGGAGTGTAGCGCAGCCAGGGCGAGAATATCCTGGATGTGTTCGTACGTCGTCTTGTCATAGCCGTTGTACATAGGGATAGACTTTAAGGCAACAGGGGGCATAGCTAGTGCCAAGGGCCCCATAGAGTCCACCGCTAGGAAGAGGTCATCATCATCTTGTTGTGTAGCCATGTCTTCCTCTGACCCGATAGTGTACTCAGTATCGGAACTATCCGAAGATGTAGATTCTTCTTCGGCCTCAACTTCTTCAATTTCAGCCTCGACTTCTTGGATTTCAGCCTTGGCCTCTTCTTGGATTTCTTCTTTGCGAGCTTGGTAATCAGCCAGACTGACGCGCTTGGCAATGTCAATTTTGTAAAAGACCGATCTCCCGGATTCCTTGCTCGCCACCTTCTTGTTTGCATGAAGGCATTAGGACCGGTCTTCACGGACTCAGAGAATGTTTAGGTATGCAGAGTCGCCAGGTGCTCTGATTTTGAACAACAATGAAGTGAGCACTAGTACTTCGATTCTGTTTGGGGGTGGGAAACTACCATGTCCCACCGGGCATGCTAGAGAAACTGTTGGTTATGAATCTGCCATGAGGAAAGGATTTGTTGTTATTGCGCCCATTCGCCCACCAGATTGAAAGGCCGAAAGGAAGGAATGCCTCCCGTGCCAATCTTCGGAGAAGGCCGGCTTCCTATGGGGTTTTGTTTAGATAAGAGTGCAGGGAAAGAGATAAAAATGCAGAAAGAGATAAAAGTGCAGAAAGGAATTCCAAATGTGATTGGAGTTGGGTGGGGGGAATAAGCAGCACGACAACGAATCAATCACCACTACTAACAACATTCATCTACAAGCACACATTGAAACTACAGCTATCAGCTATCCTATGTATCCTCTATCTATGCATTCCAGGAATACTTGGTCACCAAATGCCAGAGTCCAGAGTTCAGTACAACAACAAGCAATGACACAAGAAACATGAGGCAGAAATGACAAGGAGAGGCAGCATACAAGATAAAATACAGTAAGCAGAGCCAAGTATATGCTTATATTTGAGGAAAACGCACAGCTACAATTGTCCCCTAGCAATATATTCCCCTTCCACCACCTTTCAATGAAAATGTGGTGGGTATTTATAGCCCAATTTCCCCCGATTACATTCATGGGCACAAAGTCCCAGACAAGACAGAAGCTGACACGAGCGACCGAGGAGCTGCTGATGCTGACTTTTGTCGGGCAAGACTGTCCTTGCAGCATGGTGTCCCTGAAGGCGGTACAGCTACGTGGCAGCGCGTTGGGTCAAATCTTAGGTCAGCAGGAATGCGGGTAGGTGCGGCAGATGGCACTTCACATCGGCTTAAATGGTGATAGTTGGCGCCGGTAGTGTAGCCCATGCTTTGTCCTTGCGTGGTCAAGTCTTGGCTTGAATCCCGAAGGTGGATACTTGTCGGATGCTGATGTATGACACGTGTCTGCCTTGAAAGGTAGTTTATCCAACTTCGCCAGGAATTCGGGTGCTATCGGGTTGCGTAGGAGGAAAACAGCGCAGTTGGAAGGCCTTCTTGCCTTAGCATTTTCTGAGTTAGTTTTACCCAATTGCGCACCGATCAAAGGGTGCACTCGACTTCGCTGCGAAGTCGGGTGGCGCACCGGTGCTTGTCTTCTTCCGCTGCTCGGACTTCGCACTGGAAAGGGGGCGCACTCCGACTTCGCTGCGAAGTCGGGTTGCGCCCCAACACTTAGCTGATTTTCTGACAGACTGTTCCCCTAGTGCGCCCAGGAAGAAGGGCGCACCCCGACTTCGCTGCGAAGTCGGGTTGCGCCCCTGACACTTAGTCAGATTTTGCTTTGACACTGCCTGTTTGCGCACTTCGGGTTCCCTACTGCGCTCCAACTGAGGGGCGCACTCCGACTTCGCTGCGAAGTCGGGTGTCGCCCCAACACTTAGAAATTTTCAGGGAACACCTCTGTTCTAGAAATTTTACTGGGGAAGAAAGGGAAAAGAAGAAGGGGGAATGGAATTGCAAGGAAGAAGGGGAAAGGGAGAAATGAAGAAAGGGGGAAAATGAGGAGAAGGAAGGGAAAAGAGCAACCTACTTACAGAAACCAAAAACATGGCACCGTGTGCAAAATGTGGCAACAAGAATAAGCTATCTTTTAAGAGGAGTCTTTTCATTAATTTGCATTGGATGGTTTTGGGTGACTTCAATACAGTCTTAAGAACAGAGGACAAAAGTGGAGAGAGGATTAACATCACTCAAGGTATGCAAGATTTTAATGATTTTATTCAGAATAATAAGTTGATTGACCTGGATATGTGTAAAGGTAAATTTACGTGGACAAACAAAAGGATGGGGGATAATCACATTCAAAGGCGCCTGGATAGAGTTCTTATTTCTGATAATTGGCTAAGTATAAACAGTATTCATAGACTTACATGTATGCCCAGAATAGGATCAGATCACAATCCCCTCTTGCTGGATATGGAAAAGGAGGGGAAGCAGGGAGGAGCACCCTTTAGGTATGAGCTCATGTGGAATATGCACCCAGACATTACAAACAAAATTCAATCTTGGTGGCAGGAGGAGGTTCAAGGATCAGCAATGTACAGAGTTACCCAAAAATTAAAGAACATCAAGTATCGAATCAAAATTTGGAATAAAGAGGTTTTTGGTAACATCAATTTAAGAAAACAACTTAAAAAGGATATCCAAGATATAGAGGAAACAATGGAGAGGGAAGGGAGAAAACCAGAGTGGCATGAAAAGGAAAAACAACTCCTCACGGAGTATCATAATACCATTGCCCAAGAGGAAATTCATTGGAAACAAAAATCAAGAGTTTTGTGGCTCAAGGAAGGTGATAGAAACACTAAATTCTTCCATGTTTCGACTATGAGACATAGGAACAACAATAAAATCCTCTACCTTATGGGGGAAGATGGTAGAAAGTATGAGGATTTAAATGATATTAAAAATCTGGCCATTACTTTTTTTCAGAACCTTCTTAGCAAAGAAAAAACAGAGTGCAACATGGAAATAGAAAGCATCATTAACAATGTTCCCAAAGGAGTTAATGATAGCATGAATGAATATCTATGCAAGGTAATCTCTAAGGAGGAAATTAAAAGAGTTGTGTTCTCTATGGGAGCATCCAAGGCTCCGGGGCCAGATGGTTTCCCACCAGGTTTTTTTCAACATCATTGGGATATTGTTGGAGAAGATGTAGTCAATGCAATCCAAGAAGCCCAAGAATCTGGTAAGTTGCTGAAAGAATGGAATAATACCTTCCTTGCTCTAATTCCCAAGAAATATGGGGTAGATAAATTGCAGGACTTTAGACCAATTAGCCTATGTAATACAATTTATAAAAATTTTACTAAAGTTTTGGCCAATCGGTTGAAAAACATCATCCCCTCAATCATTAATGAAGATCAAGGAGGTTATGTGGCAGGTAAGCAGATTACTGAAAGCATCATTGCCATTTATGAAACAACACACTCTCTTCAAAGGAGGAAAGGGTCAGGCATGTTCCTTAAGTTGGACATGAACAAAGCCTATGACAGGGTTTCATGGTCCTTCTTAGATAAAATAATGGAGCGAATGGGTTTCAGTGAAAAATGGAGGGCATGGGTTGGTATGTGTATTTCTAACCCCGACTTTTCAATCTTGATCAATGGACAATCTGTTGGGTTCTTTCCTTCTACCAGAGGAATCAGGCAGGGAGATCCGTTGTCTCCATATCTCTTTATCATTATGGCAGATGCCCTGGGAAGAACTTTGGAAAGAAAGAGAAAGGATGGTAATATCAAAGGTCTAAAACATTCATCCATTGGTGAAGCTTTGTCTCATCAACAGTTTGTGGATGATACTTTCTTGCTTGGGGAAGCTACAGAGGAAGAAGCTTTGGAGTTTAAAAAAGTCCTTGATTCTTATGAAAAAGCTACAGGCCAAAAAATAAATTATGAAAAAAGCAGGATTATGTTTTTAAACACGGAGGAAAGTATAAGAGATCAAATAGTTAAAGTGTTGGGCTGTAAGGAGGAAAAGTTCCCTATCACCTATCTTGGTTTGCCTTTGTTTATAGGCAAGATGAAAGATGAACTTTGGAATCCAATTATTGATAAATTTAATAGGAAACTTCAAGGTTGGAAGGGATCTTTGTTATCCTCTGCAGGGAAAGTACAACTCATAAAACACACGCTTCAAAGCCTCCCTATTTATTTCATGTCTTTCCTAAGGATGTCAAGGAAAGTGGAAGAGACTTTAGAAAGACTACAAAAAAATTTCTTATGGGATGGCACTGAATGCAAAAAACGTATACATCTGGTAGCCTGGGATACCTGTTGCCAGCCTTTACAGAATGGGGGTCTTGGTTTGAGGAAGTTGAGAGATCTAAATAGAGCCCTTCTAGCTAAACATGGTTGGAGGCTTTGCACTGGAGCATCAGGGAAATGGGCTAGCATTATCCAAAACAAATACTTGGAGGGCAGAAACCACTTTATCAATTGTTCTAATCCTCCACGTGGGTCTATTTTTTGGCAAAATATAATCAATAGCAGGAAAGTTCTATGGCAAGGTCTAAAATGGAGAGTAGGCAGGGGAGACAAAATTGACTTTTGGAAAGACCCTTGGATTCAAGAGGAGCCTTTAGCAAACTACAAAAAGTTCAAAGATATTAAAGAACATTTAACCAAAACCTATGGTAAGAAAATTAATGGTTACATTCATAGGGTGGGTGATTTTCAGGAGTGGAAAATCGTGCAAGAAGATATGCAAGGCCCGGGGGTAAAGATATGCAAAACCTCCTAAGGAGTTATTATTTAGGTAGAGGTTTAGAGGAGGATCAGATAATTTGGGGAAGAAACCAGCAAGGCCAGTACTTGGTGAAGGATGGATATAGAGTCTTGGGCAAAGTAACCTCAGAGAAACCCGAGCTTAAAAGAATTTGGAAGCTAAACATCATCCCTAAGGTTGCTATGTTTTTTTGGACTTCCATTCTCAATAAGATCCTTACAAAAGACAATATGTTCAAAAGAGGGATTGTGGTTCCAACTGTTTGTGTCTTATGTAACAAAGCGGATGAGTGTGTGGACCACCTGTTTGGAACTTGTGATTTTTTTCGTGATATCCTAAATATGTTATTGAGAGAAGTTAATGTTGCTTGGGTCATTCCAGATTCTCTAATCAGGATTTGGGAACAGTGGCACTTAGGAAGCAGTATTTTTTGGCAAAAATGCATTCCACATATTTGTTGGGGGATTTGGTTGGAAAGAAACAGATGAGTGTTCAAAAATAAAACCAGAGGAATAATTGGGGTTTATGCCAGGATAAAAACAACCCTATTGGAGGATTGTATTAAAAACATTGTTGGCCAGGAAAATCTTGCAATGATCCTCTCTAGAGAAAAAGACATCTTAAATATGGAAAAAATCAATAAGGTGAGACTAGATACTAGATGGGAACGTCCCCACAAAGACTGGGTAAAAATTAACTTTGATGGAGCTGCAAAAGGTAACCCGGGTCATGCTGGTGGTGGGGGCCTCATTAGGAATGACAGAGGTCAGGTAGTGGTTGCATATGTTGAGGATCTAGGAATTACCACAAATCACCAAGCTGAAGCAAGGGCAATGCTTACAGGCCTCCGAATTGCAGTGAATTTGGGTTTTAGGAGAATTGTTCTTGAGGGGGATTCCAAGAATATTATAACTTCCCTTCAAAAAGGGGAGTTAAATAATTCTAGCATTTTCCAAATAATTACAGATGCGAGGACTATCTTGGGAAACCTAGAAGAAAGTCAAGTTAAACATATTTATAGAGAGGGAAACAAAGCTGCCGATAAAATGGCGAATATGGCAGTTAAATCTGAGAATTTCAAGGTCTGGTCATATGCCCCCATGGAGTTGGAAGAGATTATAAGAACTGATAATGAAGCCAGCAGATAAAGAGGGCAGAGCAAAGCAGAAGCACACTAAATTACATTATTGTCAGCAATTTCTTTATCAGTTATGTAAAGCATTGAGCACTGCATCAGCCATGTTAAATAGAAGGATAGCGGGAGGAATATTATTTCAGCTTCTCCATCAACAGGTTTAGCCTAGGTTTGTTTGTTTTACTAAGATAGGGCTATCTTGCATTTGTATGATCTTCTCTTATTTTTTTCTTGTACATATTTTGAGCTCTGTGTAAAGGGTCGGGGCCCTTCAACCCCTTTTTTATCAATACCAAAAAAAAAAATAGAGACACTTGAACTGTTTAACAAATCAGACATGAGGAAGGAGAAAGGAAAACAAGCCCAAAATTAAAATGCATTAAATTAGATTTTAAAGTTCAAAAAGGAATTGAAGATAAAAAGCCTTTTCAGATCTTCAAATAAATCTTAATCCAAAAGGACACTTTATGCAACATTGATGACTCAGATAGTGTCATTGATATAGTTTTCAATCAAAAATGTAGCACATGATCCCATTGAGATCATATGAGATGAAAATAGTGCTGCCCATGATGGTTGTAGTATTTCATGTGATAATGATTCCCATATTCAGGCCCACAATAAAGACAATATTGATAATCACTTTCTTTATGATAACATTTGTGATGTTTTATGGCCAGGATGAAAGGCCATATTGATGTTGTCCACAATCATAATGACAGGCATGATAAGGAAATGAGGTCTTCAAACACCACACTAGGCATGTATGTTCAAGAATAATAAACAAAATGGGATATAATGGCAAAGGTTTAAGAAGGAAAGGTCCAGGTATTAGAAAGCCCACAGGGTAATGGGGACCAAATTTGTAAACGGAGAAACCTACATTGCAGACGAGACCTCCAACTATTAAGAAACATGTTCAACTATAAGAACATTGTTGTAGTAATCAAGTGGCATTAGCTCAACCGGTTAGATTCCTCAATGTTTAAAGAGGAGACCAAGGTTTAAATATTGCCAAGAGATACATGGATAATATCCAAGCTTATTGTAATACCACTATGTGGTGATGATGTAATATGGGTGGGGCCCATTTCAATCCCATATAACCAATTGAAAAACAAAACATTGTTGTAGTCATTGTGGTCAATTAAAGCGTGTGAGAGCAAAAAGTTGGGATGTTCACCTATCTGAGATTTATGGTATGAAAAACCATCATAAGGGAAATTGTTGGCACAAAAACAAAACAACAAGTGACAAATAATATTACATGTCGATTGTGGGTGGATGGATGTAACTGGATGTATCATGATCATAAACATGTAGAAAGGATTTGACCAAAGTCTTTCCATCAGAAGTGCAAGCTAAAAATTGAGAGATCATCTAACTTATGATGATTGTTATCGATGTTGACCAAGTTGTCGTATGTGTACATTGATAAATAGTTGAGAGTAAACCACATAAAATCCTCAATCCAATAGGTTGGAGATTAACCTCAAGAAAAATCTGTATGTGAGTTGAGTAAGTATCAATCACATGAAAAACCCTTTGATGAGATAGTTAGGGGTTAACCACTCAAAAACCAACTGGTGTGCACATGGCATTCATCTCATTTCAGGCACAATAAATTTATGCCCTGAGGACTCATCTGCCTTCAAAAAATGCTCATCATGTTGAATCTGGAACAGTCCAATTTTTAGGCACAGGGCCAACATCATATATGATCTCTCGATGGCACGACCAGACTAGCTTGATTGCTTCCGGAGTACCAAGGCCAGCCCCTCTTGGATCTCCAGCTGGACCAAACCTGAAAAAAAATTCATCTATTAGCTATAAATGGTAAATGAAGTATAATTGATAGATACCACCTCTTACAATTTAAGGAGAAAAATATTACATCAAGAGTGAAAGAAGTAGGCATATAAATAAGAAAGAAATTATATTAATGTCCATGAGTGACTGAAACAATGTCAACAGAACTAAAACATACAACTAGTTAAGATAGAAAAGTAATAGGGTAACAAGAACTATAATAAAATGAAAGTCTTTAACATAACTCTGGAGGACTGTGACAAAAGCAATGCAATATGAAGGAGTAACTGACCAATGATTCTGTAGAGCTCCTGCTGTTCGAGCACGGATACCAGCATACGTTGTACCATTTACTGATCTTCCTAGAACTTCCTGCATATTGTATTAGCAAAATAAGTCAAACCAAAAACAACTCATATGTTCATATAAACATTCATGAGGGCAAACAAAACATAAAATCAACAAAGTCATGCACAAAACAAAATCAACAAGAAATAAAAGGAACATTTTGACTCGATAAAGGGAATCCCATAATTCTTAGGATGATTTCCTTTGAAAAAGGGGTTAACATAATATTATTTTCCCTTTCTATGTAAATGAATTAACTCCTGCCATTTTTTAATCCTTAAATAGCCCTGTTGCAAGGTAATGAAACTACTGCAGCATACAATTTCATGTGTTCGCACTGAGAAATTAGGAAGACATCCCAGCTTGAACCTGCCAATATACCTTGACAAGTGAAAATGGGATCTTTGGGAGACACAAAGGCCTTCTATTTCAGAGTGATATACTAAAAGCGTTGGAAGTAATTACTTAGCAATAAAAGTCGAGATGGAAGAAAAAGATAAACTCACTGTCATCATATGCCTTTTCATATGTTCATCAAAATTCAAATGCAACCTGATTGGCATTTGAAAAGGTATCACCGCAACAAAGAATAAGTTTTCAAATACCACCCCACATCCACCATGTTTTGATTTTATCATGCAAGATCAACCAAAAGCCTATGACTATAGATACAAAAAGAAAAAAAACTTGTATAGCCTGGTTCTAGTAGAAACTCATAAAGATGAGGCACAGACTAACATATCTGCTTAGAAACTATATGTTTTGTGGAATCAGGAACTCTCTTTTGCTGATGCACAAGCCAAGTATTCAACTTGGATGCACTTTAGTTTTTGGTGTGTGATAGCCATTTCTAGTGCTGAATCTTATTCCAATGGAAATGTGGGTGCCAGAGCATAGTTACAAGGCTTAGACTTGGTAAATAAAGGGGAAAAAAAAAAGATATTATAAAATAATAAAAAAAATGCAATTCTTCTACTGCCGAGTCAGTCAAGTTTGGCCAAATTGGTTTCAAAATGACTTGCTGAAGCCTAGCCAGCCATCAGACTCACAGGTGCCAACAACTCAAAGCAAGTTTCAACACTATGTCTGGAAGCAACAAACAAAGTTGCATTTGAAGAAGCTGCTAGTTCGTGTTGTTACCTGACGAATTCTGAGTGGTGTAATTTTTCTGATACATATAATCATCCTCATCTAAATTTCTGCTCACATTGTTATACCCAATCCTTTGATGTCTGTTAAAAAACCATAATCACACTCCACTTCCTCACATTCTTCTCATGGTCATCCACTATATGTAAAGCATGATACTTGTGCTCCTACCTGGGCTTCCGTATTTGCCCATCCTCTTATTCTCATATTTTCCTATTTACTCTTGTTACTATCATCGAGTACCTGTATCCTTTTGTTTGTCAAGTCTTCATTAAATTTTTATTCCCTGGCAGAAGGCAACAATTTTAGCAGCAACATCCCCAAGGAACACCCCTAGATTCAATGAATTAATAAATGTATGGGAAAATGATCAGTCTAAACCCTTTCTTGTAAAAAATTAATTTGCATTCACTTGTCTGTTGAAATTAATTTAAACCTAACATCTCAATTCTTGTTTAGAAGCAGAGTCAAGAATACCAATATGCATGTCCAACCTCCTTAAAGTAGACAAAACACCTTACACTCGTATTTCCATTGTTTTGCAGCAGACCAAAGTTGATACTTGTGCTCTTCCAAGCAAAGGGAGGAAGAAGGGAATCTCTTATTGATTGCAAAGTGACTTCAGGACCACTTCAAACCACATAGTTTGGAACTCAATGTGATGCTCTTCCAGGTCTGTGTGCCCTTTTCCTCAAGGCAGCCCTCCAAATATTGACCCCGGGCAAGATTAGGTCCAATAAGGCTCATTGTCCATACCCTTATAAACTGTCCAAATTATAGTTGAAAGCGAATGAATTATTTAGAGGTTGATCTTCAAGTTCATACTTCCACAAATAAACATTTTAACCCTGGAACAAGTCCATAACTTCTCAAACATTTTTGTCAATACCTAAGAGGCTTTCTAAATAGGACCATGTCACGTCATCCATCTAGATAATTTACAATTTCATTGTGGGATCTAACAATGCCTTTCTCAACCAGTCTGTAAAAAGTCAACCCATGCTAATACAAAAATGCAAATTAAAGGCTATAAGCTGTCTCATAAGATCTGTTGAGACCTTAATATGCCACATTAACTAAGTTCAGAACAGTGTAACCTAGCACTCACTATGGAATTCTTGCTGAAGCATCACTGAGAATCAAAGATGTGATAACATCAAGAGACTACATGCAAACGTCATGAGTTTCTCTTTTGCTGGACACTGAACTACGATATTTGTAAGACAGTAACTTCCCCTTGGTCAAATATGCAATGTAGTAATGGATATAAATGCCTGAAAAGGATAAATCGTGAATTTTGTTCATGTGATTCAGGATATAAATAATAAAATGATTACCGATTAGTCAAAGTTTTTGAAATAAGATATATTTAAAGTATAATTAAATCCAATACATAGAGCATGATAACAAAATGACAGTAGAGATAATTTAGTCAATAAAAATTCAATTTACCTGCAGAAAACTAATATCATTTGAAACGACCGCCGCTGTTAAATGTGCATGCATCCTTTCGCATGCATCTAGCACCTTAGGAAGCTCATCTTGTCCATAGTTAGTTACAATCTGAAATTTAGCAGCAAACCAGGCATCAGAAAGCATTGATTTAATACTCTATTGATTCCAAATCACCCACTCACATTTAAAGTCTCTATATTACATAGTCATAAGTATTGCAAGGCAAAAAAAATAAAGTGCTATACTTCTATCATAGTTGACCACTAATGCAGTCACAAATGAATGTCTGATACACTCTCGAAATTAAAGAATTTTTAGATTGAGAAGATAGTAAAATTGCAAGCAATTGAAGCATAATTTTCTTAAAATGCATATACTTCAAACAATCAGACTTATAATATTACCTGCAAGGGGCCAAAAATTTCAGTTGTTACAACATCAAAATTCGTATCTTTTAATATTTCATCAAGAGGGACGAATATGGCTGTTGGCTTAAGGGTGCCATAAATTTTTGGAATGCTATGGTTTTTCAGAGGCTCTCCACCAAATAGCAATTTTGCACCTGGAATCTCTAGTAACCTTTGCACATGTGCTAGCATACATTCAGTTGTCACCTAAAAAGCACCAAAGGAAAGTAAGCATTTGATGGTATACTGTCCAAATTCCATTAACCGATTTAACATAAGAAAATACTACATTATTAAGAAGGCAAGGGTAAATAAAATTTAGAAACTAACAAACAATAAAAGTGATCCCAATCCCATAAAAGTACAGAACTAATGAAGGTTCATACTAAGCAGGAATAATGCATAAGAGCATAAAGAGAAAGGAATTATAAAATCTAAGTGGCACAAACAGAAACAAAACTGCGACCAGCCATTTCCAAAAGGGTCCAATCTGATATGCTCTTGAAACAAAAGAGCTGCAATGAATGCATGCAAAAGAAACAGAGTTCTATGTAAAATTACAAGATTTTGGACATGCAATCCTTAAAAGTCACTGCATCATCACTATTTTCGTAAGTATATTTAAGGATACACAATATATATGGTTACGGACTACCTCCTACCCTGCATATTCACGGACATGAAAACAAAAGGATAATAGAAATCAAGAATATCCATACATCTAAAAATTACTTCAAAACAAAAGAATAATTGGAAACAGGATTTCTTTCAAAAAAAATTAGAAATAGTGAACTGCAACTAGAGACTTTTCAAACAGAACAGAGGCTCATGCCAATTTGTGATGAGTACATGAACAATAGGATCTATGTGTAAAACTCCCATGTCTAACAATAGCTTTGCTTGAATGGAAAATGACAGGAATACATCCCATAGAAAGGGAAACAGGGAACCACAAGTACTAAGGGTCGGCGATGCAACTACCTTGAACACAGTTGGGTGTGTTTGCTGTGCCTGTCACCATTGAACATAGTTAGGTGTCTGTGTGTATATGCATGTGTCCCCATTGAACATAGCTAGGTGTCTATGTGTGTGCATTTTTAATTACTTGTGAACCTAGATTTAGTTTATAGCCAGGTCGGTCTCACTGGGTTGCCTTTCAGCTTATATTGGAGGGCAACACAGTCCTCTCACCACTTATAAGTGAACCTAGATTTAGTTTATAGCAAAAACAGCCTTGCTGGCTTGCCTTTCAGTTTATATTGTAAGCCATACCACAGTCCACTTGGTCTTTAGCTGCAGTAATAGGATGGCTGCAGCAGGGGGTGGAACATAGCTACCCAGCAGAACTGTCAATTCTTAATGTTCAAACAATATCCATGATAATAATGTTCCTTGCTTATAAGCGTTCCCTGTTGGAGTTTCAGTTTTCAATAAGTTGAGATTTTACCTAATAATAAGGAAGCTGTTTCCAACTCTGTTGAAAAATAATGGAATCCTTTTGTACAACGTGTGTAGTAAGCCTAATACAAGTGAAACATCTCAGAAAATTGGCTGTATGAAAAGTGCATTTCACCATATGTACAAAAATGACCTATATCAATGCATGAACCAACTTCTCACTTTTCTAACAGATCCATAACTGTTAATCCTACTCCCTCTGTGCAGTATGAAACATTAGTGAGTCCAACAAATGTGCCACAACCATCTTAATATCCTAACCAAGAATACTATGGATATGAGAAGAAGACAAGTTACTTCAATTGTGTGCAGTAGCCGGCCTCTAAAGGCAAAAGATGGGATAAATGATATTTATTATGTCTTAAATCAGATGGGACATATTGGGTTGGAAGACTAGTCATAGTTTAGCAAATGATTGGTGTGCTTCATAGAGAAACACTTTATGCAAGAAAAAAACACAGATAACAGTTCAACAACAGAGCTGATGGATCCTACACAATCCTTCAGAGACTGGGTGCTAAGTTGTATAAATCACAGGAGAAGTTGAAATCCATAAGATCGCTTGTTGAAGACCACCTTGCATGCCAAAATGCAACAATTTAATATTTATGTTTATGGGCTACTTGTATTAAACCCCATAGTGTTGTATAGAGGACTAGTTTGTATTTCAACCTATAATTTTTAATGTTGGGCTATTATATGTGTAAAGCCTATGGTTTTCATAAGTGGATAGGTTCAATGAATCTTAACATAGGAGATAGCTTAAGAGGCAAGCAACCATTACAATAAATAAAACATTTTACTCCTTGTAATCATCTCTTGTTTTTTAATATAATGAAAGATATAGTTCCTCTCCTAGTTAAGAGTACAAAAAGAGCTTCTTCTCCTACGTTTTGGGATTGTTGTGCATCCCATATTTATTGAATTGTGTAGTTGTGTCTCCTTTGTGGTTGCAGACACACTACAGACCAGTAAAAGGATACTTGACCAAGAGAACAGAGAACGGAAGAGCTAGAAACTATTGGCAACAGAAGTGCAAGCAATTATCTTATTTTGATATGGTATGATGTTTTTATACAAGGAAAAAACTAGTCTAGTAGAAACACAAGACACTGTCTTCCACAGCATACACAATTACTGCGCAGACATTATAAACTATCTAGGCTTCCTATCCTAACATTCCCCCTTTATTACATCAAAGTACACGAAAGATAATCTCGAAATGTTTCAAACTTAATATGTGCAAGAGATTTAGTCAAAATGTTTGCACAATCCTCAGTGGGGCAAAACCAGAGTCGTATGTTACATTGTTGAACATATTTGCAAATGAATTCACACTGAACCTCAATGGGTTTTGTGTGCTCGTGAAATACAAGATTGAGAATAAGCTTCAGTACTCCTTGATTGTCACAATACAGGATTATTAGCTGTTTCTGTGAAATTCCCATTCCTGCCAGAATGCGACTTAACCACATCACCTTGCAAACAGTTCCTCATACTTTGCAATATATAGTGTCGGTGGAAGATCAAACAACAATATGTTGTTCTTGCTTCCCCAAGATATTAAACCGAATCTCAGGAGGAAAACATGTCCAAAAGTGGGTCTCCTCTCATCAGTGAATCATGCATAGTCTGCATATAAGTGTGTACTCCAGACCATACTCAGAAATACTCCAGACCATACTCAGAAGTACTGAGAATATACCTGAGCACCTGCTTTGCTGCTTTCCAGTGAAACATTTTTGCCACCTGAACAACCAGTAAAGATAGATGACAGCATAATAGATATCTAGTATAGCATTAGGTCAGATAAACAAGACTCTTGATCAACTGCTAACAAAGAGTTGCATTTACCTATGTTGAAGTATCATTTTGTGATGGCTACAACCTTGTCTCCATGGGTATTGGCATGGGCTTAGAGTCTGTCATCTAAAACTTCTCAAGCAAACTCTTGGTGTATTTCATTTACATAAGGAATATACAATTTTCTTTTTGCCACACCTTCAAGCCAAGACAATAGTGCATGAGCCCGAAATCAGTCATGTCCAATGACTTTTTTAGATCATTCTTTGTCCCTTCAATCATCTTCTCTGAATTGCTCGTAATGACCAAGTCAACGACATACACAATTATGATCACAACCTCCCGCCTTATTGTTTGAGGTATAGGTTCAAATCATATGGATTGCAATAGAAACCACATCACACTAGATGCTCATCTATCTTGGTGTACCAAGCTTCTGGGAGACTATTTGAGACCGTGGACAAATTTGATGAGTCGACATACCATCTTGTCTTGACCAGGTGTGACAAATTCCTCTGATGGAGACATGTAGACTCCTTCCTTCAAGTCTCCATTGAGGAATGCACATTTTATATCCATTTGATGAAGTTTCAACCCAAATTTAGTAGCCACAATAAAAACCATTTGAATGGTCCTTATCTTGGCCGTAAAAGTAAAATGTCCTCATAATCAATGCCTTCCTCTTACGAATAGCCCTTTTCTAAAGGTCTGGTCTTGTGCTTGTTGATGCTCCCATTTGCCTTATATTTTATTTTGAATATCCATTTGCAAACAGTGGCTTCCTTAACAGATGCAAGATCAATGAGCAGCCATGTTTTCTTCTTCATCAGTGCTTGAATTATACATGCATGCCATGTTTCCATGGTATTGACACAAGGACTTCTTGAACCATTTAAGGTTCAAAACTCTGCATAATAGCGCTCATGAGAGGCAGATTCACTGCATTGTGGACTCTATTGTGGTCCTTGGTCTTGAAGTTGATGTGTCGAGGACTCCATCCAACTTACCATCACATGCGATACTTAGATACCACTTGGGTTGTTACATGGTATTTGGAGGTGCTAGCTCTCACAGATCAAATCGTCAAAATGATCATCGCCACCATCATCATCCTCACTATCTCATATTTCATCCTCATCTTCATCCACAAGAAAAATCAAAGAAGCTTTCTTTGAAACAGGTGGGTTCAATAGAAGATAAGTCAGGCTCACTGTCTTCATCAAAGACATCTCTGCTGATGTACAACTTCCTTGTGTCGAAATTCATGAGTTGATAGGATTTCAACTCCTCACTATATCCAGAAAAGATACATTTCTAGAGTTTACTACAATCTCATCCTTTCTTACTTTGGGCAAACAAAAACTCGAAGATGTGAAATTAAGGGCTTGAACCCCCATCCATGCTTCTTTTGGAGTGACACCATGCAGAGCTACAATGAGTGCATGGTTCAATAGGTGAATTGTTGTATGAACTCCTTCCCATAATGTTGATTTCAAATGGGAATTTGTCAACATCCAACATACCATTTCCTTTATGGTACAATCACACCTCTTTGCACTACCATTTTGTTGATGCACACGAGCAATTGTCAATTGTCGTTGAATGTCATTCAGCTTCAAGAAAGCAAAAAATCCAATGATAGTGTATTCCTCCCATCAATTTGAGCAAAGTACATGGATGTGATGACTTGAGGTTTTTTCCACAAAATCTTGGAACTCTTTAAAGAAGAGGAAGGCCTAATCATTGGCCTTTAAAAACGACATTGACATTTTGAATGTAATATCATCAACAAAATGTTGAAAATACCTAAAAACGCTAAAGTTCAGGTCCATGGGTCCATGTGGTTCACATAGGTCAATATGCACCCAATCTAAAGGGCCAATTGCTTGGCGATTGCTAAATTCAAATGGGGCTCAATGTTGTTTTCCAGCCAAGCAAATAGAACAAAAATCATCAGATTTTCATAATTAGGGAAGCCCTCTCACCATGTCATGGTTGCAGAGTGTCAGCAAAATAGCTAAAAATTGAATATACATAGCATCAATGTCAAAGAGTGGTAGAATAATATCTTCACCAAAACTTGGTTTTCATGATTAAAAACTCTAAGTTGGAAAATTTTACCTGATTCCAAAAGCATCGACAATATTCGTAGAACCCTTCGATTTTCCTCAAATGAGAGAATGCTTACAATCACATGTTGTATCAAATTTGCTATGGTACCTAGGAATAGGTATATGGGGATATGATATTATATTGTATACAGGTATTATGGATAGTTGCCATGGGCCACACATAACCCAGGATTGATTGTATTATTATATTATATTATAATAATGAGTGGGACAAGGGTTTATAAGAAGGGTATATAAAGAAGGGATATTGTCATTGTAATTATCATGGAGATCATTATATGAAGTATTACTTGTAATCGTCTTTGCCCATGAAGTGGCTTATGAGACTTTGCCCTCTCTAAGTGGCGCTCTCATCTTGGGAGATCTTGTAGAGTTTTCCTTAAGGAGTATTATTGGTGCTGCCCTACCTAAGAGTATTATCTATCTTTGTCTCTTGTGTGGATTGTTATTGTGGATAATTATTTGTTGATGAATGATTTGATATTTCTGCATAATGGTGAATGATTTCTATTAAACAGAATAAAGTTTCATAACAATTGGTATTAGAGAATGATTTTGGCAAAGTGGGGTTGTGTTTTTGCGGATTGCAGAATGAGGACAACTTTTTTTTCTAGAAAACATCTCATTTTGCAGAAGCCATATATTTACGTAAAGTTGTCTGACTCGAACAATTTTGGTGCCAATTTGTTTGGAAAATCCCAAGCAGTATTGAGGGAGTTATGACAATGTGAAGACAGCCATCCGGAACAAGGTCAACATTAGGGCAAAGTTATCCATAAAAACATCCCATCTTTCAGAAGCCATATCTCTATGAAGGTTCTCCAATTCGAACGATTCTTGGACTTAGAGAATGGTGGAAACAATTTAAATCGTTACACTCTATTAATTTTTATTGGGTTATTAGGCTTAAGTTTTATTTTGGAGGAGAAGCTTTATCTTGGTTTCAAAGTCTTCTTATTGCCCATAATTGTGAATGAACTTGTAAAAAAATAAAGCAAGCATTCTTGAGTCAATGGGACCCATATAAAAATATAGATAGATTGAAGGACACATTCACAGGCTATGTAGAAGAAATAAACATGCTTTAGAAAGAACAAAAGGAATTAAAAAGAGAGCTAGCAAATTTCAAAGAAGTGGTAGAAGGAAAAAAAGATGTCAGTGTGCAGACGGAAGAAACCACACCTTTGGTGGTAGATAAGCTAAAAAGTGGACAAAGGGATTTGTTTGAATATAAAAATTATATTTTGTAGGTTCATGGTTGCATTCAAAAGGAAAAGGTTATTATTTCCATAAACCCTAGAAACAAATATAATCCAATTAATATTGTTTTGGCTAAGAGGTTGCAAGTACAAACAACAAAAATTAAGGGCATACAATTTGAGGGTGAGAAAGTTCAGATTTTTGAAGATTTGAAGATCACCATGGATAAATATGTTTTATGTTCAAATTTTCATGCTATTGAGATGGATAATGTGGATATTGTTCATGTTTATCCTTGGTTAATTTCTTTGGGTATTGTTAAGATTAATGTGCAAAAGAAGTTTATGAAGTTATGGTATAGGGAAAAGAAGATAACATTGTAGGATATTTCTCAGCTTAAGAAGCAAGGATCCAAGGAGAAGTAAGAAACAGTTATGGTAAAGGAACAAGTTAAGGAACCAACAAAAGAATCAAAAATTGAATCTACAGTAACAAGAACAACAAAGTCCATGGAAGAAGCACACAAGAACACACCAAAGAAGGGCACAAGAGAGAAGAGCATGAGGAAGAATTTAAAATAGAGAAACAAAATGCTAAAGAATCAAAGGAAACAAAATGTCAGGTTAAGGTTGCAGCATATCGCCACCCACACCACCCTGAGCAACAACAATCTTGGAGGCATGGCTTAGGGCATCAATATTATTATGGATTGACATGGAGTCAGAAAGGTATCACATATGGCAGTGTTTGGCAAAAAAAGGATAGTGATTATGGTTTTCAAAGGGGTGCAATCGCATTAGGGAACTGTTGGTTACGAATCTGCCACTAAGATAGGATTTTAATCTATATGCGCCCTAGATTCGCCCAGCAGATTGAAAGGGCGGAAGGAAGGAATGTCTTCCGCGCCAATCTACGGAGGAGGCCGGCTTCCTATGTTTTCTCAATTTCGGGTTATAGCTCAGAGTGTAGGAAAGAGATTACAAATTACTGAAAGAAACATAAATATGCTTGTTTCGGGTGGGGAAGATAAGCAGCACAGAAACTAACCAATCACCACTACTAACAACAATCTAAACAAAATATGTAACAGAAACCATTAACGTAACTTTATCCTATGTATCCCTCACTTTAAGCATTCCAGGTACACTTAATTGCCAATACCGATATCCAGATAAGCAGAATAAAAGTAATCAGAAATATAAGCAACATGAGGCAAAAATACTTAACGAAGGCAGCATACAAAATAAAGACAATCAATGGAGCCAAGTATATTTTGTATTCAAAAGCAAACGCACAGCTACAGAAGTCTCCTAGCAATATACCTCCCATCCACCCTTATACAATGATATGGCGCAGCTATTTATAGCGCAATTTTCCCCCCGATTACAACTTTGGGCACAAAATCCCAGACTTGACAAAAGCTGGAAAAGCTGACAAAAGCGGCAAAAAGCAGCTGATGTTGACCTCTGCGGGTATGGAATGTACTTGCAGCAAGGTCCTCCTGAAAACTGGCAGCTACGTGGCAATCCAGTAGATGAAACCTTGAGTCAGTTTGAATGAGGGCATACGCGGTACAATATGTCAATTCACGCTCATCTGTCCGCACACCTTCTGTCACATCTTTGACTCGAATCTCGAGGCTGGACACCTGTCAGCATCTGATGGGGGGAAGAAATCGCCTTCAAAGCTCATCTTTTATATCCCGCCTGACTTCGCATAAAACTGGAGTGCAGCCGGGCGGCGCAGGGTGAAAGCAACGCAGTCGGGAGGGCCTTCGTGCCTTAGGAATTTCTTGGCAGCATCATCTCATATTCCGCCCGAGTGCGCACAAACTGGTGAGCGCAGCTCAACTTCACTGCGAAGTCGGGTGGCTCAACACTTAGGCATTTTTTGATGTTTTTCAAAGTAAACTCGCCCTACTGTGCACTATCCTCAGGGCGCCGCCCAACTTCGCTGTGAAGTCGAGCGGTCCCAACACTTAGCCAGTTTTTGGATTCTCTTCAAATTGACGTCGCCTAGGTGCGCATGAAATCAGGAGCGCAACCCGACTTCGCTGCGAAGTCGGGCGACTCAACATTTAGTAAATTTCTGGGCCCCGCTCTATTGATACCGCCCAGGTGCGCCGAAATGGGCAAGCGCAGCCTAACTGCGCTGCGCAGTCGGGCGAACAACAACACTTAGAATATTTTTGGGCGTATTTGCCCACTCAGAGAAACAATCAGAAACATGGAAAAGAAGATGGAGAAAATGAAACTGATGGCGGGAGAGCAGAAGGGACATGGTGAAGAAAGGGAGAGAAGAAAGAGGGAAGGCAAAGCAGCATCCTTACAAAAATTTCAAGACATGGCAACCCGTGCAAAATGTGACAACAGGAACAAGGGGACCAATCGTTCGAAATATCTAAGTAGAGCAAAAAATACATGGAGCCAACATAGTAGTTATAGATATTCAAGTGCCACAATGGTAGCTTGGCATCATTGAATACCACCACCAATCAAGATTTCACTTGGATGGATGGATGATCAATATTGGTACCAGTTGTCAGCATTGCTTAGAAGATCATATTATTTAGTTTTTCTCATGTTTTGAGGATGAAACATTTGTAAGGGGGTTGGAATGCTATGGTACCTAGGAATAGGTATATGGGGATATGAAATTGTATTGTATATGGGTATTATGGATTATTGGCATGGGCCACACATAACCTAGGGTTGATTATATTATAATAATGAGTGGGATGAGGGTTTATAAGATGGGTATATAAAGAAGGGATATTGTCATTGTAATCATCATGGAGATCATTCATATGAAGTATTCCTTGTAATCGTCTTTGCCCGCGAAGTGGCTTATGAGACTTTTCTCTCTCTAAGTGGCACTCTCATCTTGGGAGATCTTGTGGAGTTTTCCTTCCTTACAGAGTATTATTGATGTTGCCCTACCCTAAGGGTATTATCTATCTCTATCTTTTGGATTCTTGTTGTGGATAATTATTTGTTGATGAATGATCTAATATTTTTGCATATTAGTGAATGATATTTGTTTATGAGAATAAACTTTCATAATAAAATTCCACCTTCAAATTGTAACAATCAACTAAAAGAGAGTAAGTCTTTTGTGAGTCTAGGCACATAAAGAACCTCTTTAAGTTAACAAGAATGTTTGTCAAGTTGTAAAGACACATCACCCATACCTCATGTGTAAACTACCCACTATAAGAGAAATGGTCCAAAATGACAAACCAATCCTTTTGACAAGTCATGTGTTTGGTAGTTCCTGAATTCACCAACTAAACATGGATTGGATGAGAAATCTCATCAAGAGTCAATATCATATAGATATACTCTTCATCCTCAGAGCTTCTGTCTTCAACAACATTCCCTGTTTTTGTTGAGCATTCTTCGTCTACCAATGTGGACTTTCTTTTTTGGTCCTTGAGATGGTGACCATTGCAACTTCTTATTGTTGGAAGAACCTTGAAATAAGGTACTGTAATTACAATATTTGAGAACATGTCCAATATTTCCATAGATGAAGCACTTCAAAAGGAATAAGAGTTGTTCCCATGTTGCTACTATTGTTAATTAGGGTCCACCACTCTTATGAGGTTCAATACACTTTGCCTTTCCGGTGTGAAATCAAAGCACACTCTTCCTTAATGTTCACTTTGTGAATTGCCTCCTATTGAAGCCAATTCACAAGTGTCTAGAACAAGGGACTCTAGTTCATGATATTTAGGTTATTCACCAAGACATTGAATACAGATAACAATGCTCTCGTAGCTATGAGCACCAAAACATAATGTCACTATTTTGCCTAGCACTTGGAGTGAGGCTTGTAGTTCACCAATAGGTCTAAAGAAAGACTCCAACTTTTCACCCTCTTCATCTTCAAGCAATGAAACTAACTTTGGAGGTGCAAGATTTGATTCTTCTTCTTCGCCTCAAACTTTCATCTAATGCATCTTCAGCAGTGGTGGCATCATATATATATATATATATATATATGGTTGTATCTCATTAGATACACCATACATGATGATTAATCTTGCCTCCTAATATGCGTTATGTAATTTTCTCTGTTTGTGAGGATTTATGGTGCGTCTCTGAATGTGTTTCGAAAACGTCTCACATATTTTCAAAATCAAGGTAAATATTCAGTTTGCTAATAATTATGTAGTGTTTGCTAATTATTCATATTGAGTTAGAGTCCAGAGAGAGTACATAAGGCTGGTACATAACCCTTATAATTTCCATGGTTCTCAGATTGTGGCTATACTTGGGGATGCCTCCCATGAACGAATGGTTATATTTGGGCTAGTGGCTATTGTTAGAAAATTCTTCAAGTCATGTTATCTCCCATTCTCGTTTTGTGGCCATACACAAGTGCAATGCTCAAACGAACACTAAATATGGTTGATGCTATTCTCTGGCAAAGTATGGATAGTATATTATCCTTCATAGGGTATAACTACATATCACAATTATTAGTCAACTTGTCTTCCTTAGAAAGAAACCTCAAGGACATTTTGTGCTTTTTCAAATGGCCTCTTGCTATTTTATATGCGTCTTATAAATCTCATTGAGATTGTGAGAGGGCCCAAGCACTGTACTGTTCCAATTTTTCATGTCTAATTCTTGATGCCTTTGAGTTGCCTCAAGCATGGCGAATGTTTCTTGTACTGGTTAGGATTTTGGAAGCATTTGTTTGTTTTTAGGCCCAGTGGTTAGATGAATGTTATAGAGAATGTATATTATAGGGAAGTGCAAAGAAATTTTGCTCTTGATTATTGAAGGTATTACACTTTATATGGGGTGGGCCAGATTGCCATGGAACTCCATACAAGACTGGTTTAGATTCCTCTTAATGTTGTCTACCCTTTTGGTCTTGTTGCCACATTTTGCACGGGGTGCAATGTTTTCAATTTTGTAACAGTGCTGCTCTTCTTTTTCCCTCTTCCTCTATTCTCTTTTCTTCTTCTCTCCCTTCCTCTTTCTTTCCTACATTCTCTTTCTTCCCCCCTTTCTTGGAGCCCCTTAGTTGAATTTCAGATTTGACAGCAAGTTACCTGAAAAATGGCTAAGTGTTGGTGCGAAGTCCGCACTTCGCCCAGTTTTGGTGCGAAGTCCGACTTCGCCCAGTTTTGGTGCGAAGTTCGCACTTCGCCCAGTTTTGGTGCGAAGTGCGCACTTCGCCCAGTTTTGGTGCAAAGTGCACACTTCGCCCCTCTTTCTGGGCGCACCTTGTAACTGGCAGGCTGGCAGGCTGGCAGAAAATGATAAGTGCTGAAGCAAAGTCCGTACGGTGGCAGATACCAGTTTTCACCTGTGCTCATTCCGACTTCGCAGCGAAGTCGGAGTGCGTCCTTGACCGGTGCGCAGTAGGGAAACAAACTCGAAAATGCACCCAAGGCATGAAGGCCTTCCCGACTGCGCTGTTTTCTGCCTGCGCAACCCGAGACGCTCTGATCCCAGGCGAAGTTGGATAAAATGCCTTTCAAGGCAGACACGTGTCAAACAGCATCACCCATCATCCGACAAGTGTCCAGCTTCGGGATTTGAGCCAAGACGTGCCGAGCAAAAGGACGAGCATGGGCTGCACTACCTGTGCCAGTGACCTCATTTAAAGCCGATTGGAGGTTCTACCTGCTCCAGCTACCCGCATACCTGCCGAGAAGAAGTTCTGCCCAACACACTGCCACGTAGCTGTCCAGCTTCCAGGAAGACCATGCTGCGGGTACAGTCCGGTCCGACAAAGGTCAGCATTTGCAGCTCTTTCGCCGCTTTTGTCAGCTTGTGTTTGACTGGGACCTTGTGCCCATTAATGTAACGGGAGGGACTCGGGCTATAAAAACCCACCATGATTTCATTGAAAAGGGTGGAAGGGGAATGTCTGTTAGGGAACCAATGTAACCGTGCTTCTGCTTATAAATATAATTTGTATGCCTGGTACTGTTCTGCTGCTTTTATTTCTTTATGCTTTATGCTTTATGCTTTACGCTTCCCTGTGTCTCGGCTCGTTGATTCGTTTCAGCATTTGGTGATCAGGCGCCTTTAGCATTGTTTGTGCCATGGCTTGTTAATTTATTTTAGCATTTGGTGGTCAAGCACTTCTGTACTTCATAGACTAGATGTGGTAGCAGTTCCATCAGTTGTGTGTTACGTTGTTGTCCGTAGTGGTGATTGATGCATTGTCGTGCTGTTAGTTCTCCTTGTAGGGAGAATGTTTGCTAGGGGACCATTGTAGCTGTGCGGTTAAATTCTCTGCATGACACATATACCGGTTCTGACATCTCTTAGTTACTTTCTGTTTTGAGTTTCCGTACGTAGTGGTGATTGATGCATTGCCGTGCTGTTAGTTCTCCTTGTAGGGAGAATGTTTGCTAGGGGACCATTGTAGTTGTGCGTATATTGCTTAGTACAGAAAGTACACTTAGATTTTGCAATTTCAGTCATGCTTTGTGTTTATAATGCAGTAAGTATTGGTGATTGCTTGTTGCCGTACTGTTAGTTCCCCCCCACCAAACTCCAAGTACATTTGTAAATTCTTTCTGTTCATTTATCTCTTTCCTGCACTCTTAGCTTAAACAAAACCCCCCAAAAGGAGTCGGCCTTCTCCGGAGATTGGCTCGGAAAGCATCTCTTCCTTCCGGCCTTTCATGCTGGTGGGGAATCTGGGCGCGTTAACCCAAAATCCTTTCCTCATGGCAGATTCGTAACCAACAGGTCTCAACTTCCATTGTTAATCTTCTTTGACCTTATGCCTATACTTTGCTTACTAATTTTTCTTTTCCTTTCGTCTTTGGTCCTTTGTAATCAGGTGGGCCTTGTAGCATTACCATCCTTTTGGTTCTTCTTTTTTTAACTCAAATGTAACAGCGGCTGTTAGATTCTTGGAAACTAGGAAAAATTTGGGTTAAGGATGCAAATGAGTGTTTTCGGGTCTTTTACACCTTCTCCTTGCTCTCTTTGCAATGGAAATAGCAAAAATCAGGCCAATTTAGAAAAAAAATATTTGATGCCACTTTTTTGTATCTTTCTTACCACAACCGATTATTTTCCTTTGACTTGCAAGTTAAAAAAAAACTCGTGAGTTTTTTTGGACACGTGAGTAAAAGAGTAAAATTTGGCAAGTCTAAAAAAACTTGTCGAGCCAAGTCAAACATACCCAGGAGGGCCAACTCTTGCGAAAACTCGGTAAGTTTTTCAAAAACTTGTCGAGTTTCGTAACTATGGTTTAAATGTATTCATTTATGTTTAGCGAACATATTCAAGGCAATTTCAAATATTAAAGTCTTGTAAATAAATCATTTGAAAATGGGACAAAATTATTGATGTTTCTTGAAGTTCATGTTTGTTCACTGAAAATGGTGGTCATCAATCAAGGCCTAAAAGTGTGGAAGGCTCGATACATACATCTTCCCATGTTATTATACATCTCCATCCTTGATGAATCACCTCCTTCCTCCACATCTTCCCTCCTTGTTTTTGTTTCCAGAATGGTGGATTGCAAACAAGCAGGATTTTAGGGCCCATTTTCAGGTTCAGCTTCACCATTTGGTGGCATGCAGGGGCACTAGTAGCCTCATCATAGGCATAAGCACTAACAACAGTTTTGTTTGTCCATCTCAAACTTCATCCAAAAGTGCAAATAAATCACCAATCCCTTTATTTGTACATCAAGCTGCTACAATGAGTACTATCTTTTCTCCCACCCATGTTTTATCATCCTTTCTCATTTAGCTAATTATATGCAGTCACTTGAATACAGCATAATAACGTAACAATAATTAGATTACAAACATTTATGACATGAAAACAAGTCAAGACAGTCTTCCCAAGGTTATCATAAATCACAGATCCAAAATTTATAAGCAAATTCAAGAAGTCTTTTGTTAGACAAAAGCATCACTTATATTTAAGTACAGACTATCCTTCCAAACATGCTGCACTTAAAGTGCATTCAAACTTCCATCCTATTTAGATCTGAAATTGCTGAAAGCTTGCTACATACTTATTATAACATTTACATTAAATTTATGCATAAAGAAACTAAAACATTTGCAAGTATAGATACTCCAGCAATGGAAGTAAAAGAAAGATGAACATTATTGTCATTTTAAAATCACCCATCCTAGTAACAACTTCACTTACAGTGAGAACAGGACCAATGGTTAAATCTTCCAATTTTCTTCTTTCAGCCAGAGTTCTCAACTTGGGTACAAGATCGGCAGAGTCCCAATTCTGAATATCATCATGAATAACATTAGTCAGTCTCTCTCTCACACACACTCACACACACTAATAGTTCAATCTGGCCTACAATGAACTATTAGCTGTCATTTTCAAATTTTATCTATGTTTACATGGAAATGAATACAGTATAAAGAACCCCTGATATGGATACAGCTAAATATACCATCATAAAAATCATATATTTTTTATATATTAAAAGAAATAACAGAGAATAGAGAAGTGTTTAAACAAATATAATTTTTAAATAGGATTGTCATTGTTTCTTTATTTTTTATTTTTTATTTTTTATATTGTGTTTTTTTCTTTTAATCGCATGTCGTGGATATAACTCTAGAGTGCCTCGGCCATACCTGGATGAATTAGATAGCCTATGATATCCACATATTCAGATACGTTAGGATATGGTGTCAAGAAAGTATCGTATCTGATATGTGTAGCCCAACAGTATCCCGACAGGAGTGACATACGGTAACTGTGAATTTTATATACAGAATCCCTCTCATACTTGCAGCTAAAACTGTCCAACAATAAACAATAAAGGTGCTGTTTGAAGAATAATATGAAGAACGTGCCCTAGATTTGCCTAATATGGGGTGAACAATACCCAGCATTGTAGAACCATTGAATCCAGATATCATATGTTACTTGTCAAATAAGAGGAAATGGTCGATGTTTTTGTGAAGGCTATTCATTTTTTACAGTGGACAGGGGTGATGCAATTCTTGGTCATTAAGATCACTTCTCTCAGGCTACATATGCACATCATTAGGATCACCTCCCTCAAGCTAAATGTATCGGTGTGAATCATCTGGGTCACCTCCATCAGGATAAATGTGTATATTATTAGGATCACATCCTTCAAGCAACATGTACGTCTTATGAGGGTCACCTCATAAATTAATTATATTGATATTGACTAATGACTGAAGCAAGTCAATGGGAATTAAGAACAGCCACTGAATGAAAAAAAATACAAAGTATCCAAAAACAGAGGCCTTCAAGAAAAATGGAAGGAAAAAAAACACCTTGGACAGAGGGAATTTGTAAGGGATGTATCTTAAGCTGAAATGAAACACAGTAACACCCACTACAGATAGCATCATTGACAACAGGAAATAACCAAGCACATTTAAAACACCAAGGAATGCTATCAAGAAGCTTATCGGTAGACAGTTTAGTTGGAAGTGATTTTCTGTATAAATTTTGAGAATGATGGCTAGTTGCTCGATCTGGCTTCTGATGTTCTAGCCAAATTAAAGTACTACCTGCACTACAGAATATATAAGCCATAGAAACTTAAATTACACTTAAATTGTTAGTATGACTGTTGCAACAGAAGACACTCCCCCTACAAACTGCTCTCTTCTGTTAATGATTGAATCAATAAATTTAAAAAACATACCTCATGCACAAATAAAATTGATTGTGCAGAGCATTTTTGTCCACTGCTTGCATAAGCATCCTGGTCACAAACCCAAGCAACGTAATCCACCTGCAAAACAGCCATGCAAAAGAATAGTTGATGAATAAAAATAAATGGTCTTACTAACGCTCACTAAAATCACAAAATGCAATAAAATGTTCAAGAATCAGTTTCTTTAAACAATACAGAAGAATTTTAGAGATGAAGTAATGAATGGCAGGGAAAATTGATGTAGACATGGCCATTCCCTGCAATCAATAATATGCAGTCTAATCCTACCTCTTGAACGTCAGGCCCGAGAATTTTCCAATCAAACCCTGCATCTTCTATTTTCACCCGCCCTTTAAGATCAGCTGCAAGTTTCTCTGCTACTCTTGAACTTCCAGTGAAGAGGGTCATGCGTGGCTCAGCCTGTTTTACACATTGGATGGAAAGATCTTTTCAGAGTAGTGAAACAGAGCAACGATATCTTGAATTATATAATGGAAAACATTTCTGAGTTCATAATAAGTCTACAAAGGTGCTCAAACAAAAGGGTGTACAAGGCAAAATGGACATAATCACACCATAAAACACAATCTAAAAACAGTACATATAACTACCAAATCAAATTATACCCTTAAATTCAAGTGCATGCTAAATTAATTGCTGATTTCATATTCAACTAGCATACAGAGGTCACAGGACCATTGAAACATTACATGCATTTTCTATTTATAAAAAAAAATAAAGTAAATAGCATAATGGTTGACCTCCAACAAAAGCTTATTCATGATGCTACCATCACAGTTGACAAAATCTGCATCTTCAGGAGGCAATCCACATTGATGAAGAAGCCTTAACATTTGCTCCATAACAATGCTGACCTGCGATGAAAAATATTTTAACATCAATAGATACATAAAATTAATTCAAAAGTGATGGCATGGTTCTATGCATATATTCACAGTTTCAAATCTGATATTTAAGGAAATGCATAGACACAATAAGTCGGAACTTATAAGAGCCATATAAGATATTCATCAAGATAAGCACAAATTATATGGAAGTTCTAACAGACTACTGTGTCTTCACTGCCACAGCTTCAGCCATACAACAAGCATTGATACTCGACATCATCAAGAAAATCAAACACAGAATATATTACAATCAGTGATTTATAACAGGAAAATGGACTGAAGCCCAAATGCTTTAGCCATAGAATCAGCATTGATACTCAGCAAAAGCTATAGCTTATTTCACAAATTGCTATAGAAGACATAAGAGTGGCAATATTGCCAAATATGAGGCAAAGGTCAGAACAAAAACCCCAGCCAGAAGTCTAGAACAAACAAATGTGTAAGAAATTACAAGCAACAGAATCCATGATCTATATGGAAGTAACATGGGTGGATTATGTATCACAAGTATAGACAAGTATGATACAATAAAAAGCAGCATCTTGTACATTTCTTCAGCATACCTATTAGAGAATGAATGTAGCCTAGAGTTGTATAAACACCAAAGATGAGGCAAAAGCCAAATAAATAGTTGTATCATTGCTGACATAAAACACAAATAGTGAAATCCATGATGGTAAGAAAGAGGCAAAATCGATTTTAAGAAAAGTGAAAACCCAATGACAGTCTCTAATGTGTCACTAGATTGAAGAATGGAGGGAGGAAGGTGTCGTCATGAATAACCAAAATGGATCAATGAGACTGAAACAAGACACTCTGCTACAGTACATTCTGTTACAAAATATAACTTGTAATTAAACAAGACCAGATTCACCTAACATAAATTAATGTCTAATTCATACTCCTGGTAGTGTGCTTGGACACAAAATGGGGCAAATAATACACATGTTGTGCAACACTAAAACTAAAAAAGGCCATATAGTAAAATATTTAACGGCCAAAAGAAAAAAAAATCAAGTGGAAAATGCAGAGTGGTAAGGGACCCACCATCATTGTCAAACCCACAAAAGAACCAACAAAGAATCTAATGATGCTCCTAGGAGAAAGGCCATGACTAAGCAAGCCTGGCTTGATAATCTTGGAAGGACACAGATCTTGACCACCAAAATCTCTCCTACCATCCATGGCCAATGAATTCACTAAAGAGGACAAGAAACCAATAATGTGTCTGCCTAGACCTCCTAGATTGTAAGTGAGGAGAGGCTGCTACGGTGTATTGAAAAGCAACAGTCACATCTAGCATTGTGCCATATAGAAATGAAATTTAACATGCTTACACACAATTCCATTTCTACTTAAATAATTCTACAGATCTGCAGTCATTAGCAATAACAATACACAAAACTATGCACAGAAATAGCAATAGCAACAGCAACAGCAATGGCAGATGACAAATAAATACACAGATTTATATTAACAGTGGCATATACAGTTTCAGCATTACATTTACAGTCTGCAAACCCTGTGTAGAATCCTCTTCATGACTGCATTATGCCCTACGCGAATATGCACCAGCCTTCTCTCACACATACCAATGCTCTTCTATATCCATCCATCCATCCATCAACATGCTATCAATCCATGAATGAAAGAGGGGAGGGCTTATTTATACACCTAGAAATTAGTTACACCTTCCAACTACCTAACACCTCATCATTTCCCTAAATTACATTTCATATGCATTTAATCTTTGCATTTACATGACATTTCCCACTATAGGACAAACTAACTTATGACTTTACCGATATACATGACTTAACATTATATTATTAAATTGCCACTTTAACATTATTAAATATATGTACGCATATTTTGTCAAACACTTTGTGTACAATTACAAAATAACACAAAAGACCAAAACTGATTCACTAAATGTAGACATCAGTTTGCCTGCCTACATGCCAAAAGAGGCACATAGCAAAACCATAGTGGCTACTTGCATAGGCCATGGTCACATTGTTCTGCCATTGTTGTAACTTGTTCTAGAATGTTGTAGCCTATGATGGATGCACATTGCTTCCAACAATCAAAACAAGGTGAAAAAAGGAAGTGATTAATCAAACCGTAGTTACTATTTGTTGGAGTACTTGACACCTATGAATGATTGCTTCTCTACAGAGCAAACTCAAGCACCGCAAATAATTATGTCAAAGAAAATAGACAAGAGACCTGCCTAACTCTTGGTGCAAATAATAGTCTCTCCCTTAGACCTCATTATAGGTTAGGCACCTGAAGATGAAATGCTCTTCAGTTTCCACCTCTTGGAAGAGTCAAGGTGACAGCCCATCCTCTCTAGGAATATGGCTGTTGGTTTCTGCTTGCAACTGATGAGAGTGGATTGAGTTGTTTGAGATAGGAGGGGGGTTCGGCGGCCATGCATCCAATTGTTGGATATAATGAGGACAAGTGATAATTACATCCTGAATATGCAAAAGATTCTCGACATAGAATTGAAAGGTAGGTCCAGTGTCACAAGATTCGAGTTTGTGTTCATGTTTAGAAGGATTGAAATTGGGAATAAATTTAACACCAAAAGAAAATTGGAACAAAATTCGTCTGAAAATTCAAAATATTAAAAAGCCAATGTAACCCGCACCTGCACCCGCACCGAGTGCGCAGGTTCACGAACGGGTACGGTTGGGCCGAACCCCATCCGAATCCTGTCTGACAAGGTTCACCTTGGACCGAACCCTGTCAGTCAGGGTTCGGCCAAGCCGAACCTTGTGGCCAGTCGGGGTTCAACCAGCCAACCCAACCCAGTTTGAGCATTAACATAGGAAAAGATAGTTTTTTTATTATTTTTTTAATTTTTTTAGGTGGGCCCAGCCACACCCAACCCATACAGGCTAAAAATATTATTAAAAAGAAAAAGTGAAAAAACATTTTAATTTTTTTAAAAGTTTAAACTTTAAAGTTTTTATAAATTATAATTTATTATAAAGTTTTTATAAATTTAAACTTTAAACTTTATAATAGGATAATAAAGGGGCATAGTATTAAAAAAAAACATTGTCGTTTATAGGGACGCCACAGTTGCAGCGACTAGCATGTCGTTTATTGTCTCAGGTGGCCAGTTCCTCAGCTTGTGAGAGAAATTGGAGTACTTATGGATTTATCCATTCAGCAAGGAGAGGTCGATTAGAGGTGAGTAGGGCAAAGAACCTCGTGTATGTCCATAGTACTCTTCGACTCATGTCTCGTAGGGACAAGGGTTATACAGAGGGGCCTTTTGCACGTTGGAATGCAATTCCTGATGACAGTAGAGATGACAGTAGGTGTAATGGCTATTCAGATCTACCACCACCAGATCCACAGAAGGAGGGCCTAGAAGATGATGATGAGGAATATGACGAATGAGAGTCAAATATCAGATATTTGATGTTATCTTTGTACATGTCCACTACTAAATACTATAGTATATACTTAAAGTATATTGTTATCTCTTGAGTCTTTATGACTTTGACATCTTGTCATTTTTTTACATGAATATCATATATCAATATGCTTTTATGATGCCATATTTAAATATTTTGCAATGTGTATGAATGATTTATTTTATTTCACAATGAGTATGATTTATCATTTATATGAAAAAAACTAGCCGCACCCTCACCCGCGATTCCCGTCGCACCTACACCCCTGCACCTGGTAACCTTGTACAAAGCTTAATATATTTCTAATTCAATAAATATATTAGATAAATTTAAAACATAAAACCCCAAAAAATATCTAAAATATATATACGTTTTTCAAATTACAATTACATATAATCAAATAGCATGAGCTCAACTGGTTAAGTTTCTCAACTTCCAAGGAGGAGACCTAAGTTCGAATATTCGCAAGTGAGGTATGCATAATTGTCAAGTTGTTGTAATACCACTACGTGGTCATGATATAATACATGTGGGACCCACTCCAATCCCATATAACCAATTTAGGAAAAAAGTACAATTATATTTTATATTCAATGATTAAAAAAAACAAAAAAAATTTAATATTAAATCTAAAAGCTTAAAGATTCAATTCATTTAAATTAAACTATAAAAATAACAAAACAATAAATCTTAGAAAGATTAGATTGGAACAGTAAATGTTAAAATATAAGGCCCTACAAGCCTGCTGCTACACATCAGCCTAAAACATGAACCCTAAAACTAAGCATTAAATAATTTATAAAGTAGGAAAGGAAAATATCTTACACGAAAGGTTGAGTTGGTTTGGAATCTATCAAAAGATGGTGGATACTCAGTCAAGTTGGGATATAAGGATTTAGAGCAAGTGAAATTGCCCCCTCCCAAAGATTTCCCTTGGAAGAATGTTTGGTCACTATAGGCTCTCTCTAAGGCCTCAACATTCCTTTGATTAGCAGTCCAAAGTAAGATTCTTATAGGAGAGAGTCTACAAAGAGGAGGATATCATGGATCTCTCATATGTGCCTTGTGTGAGAAGGATTTAGAAAAATCAGAACATTTACTTCTTCACTATCCCTTTGCTCACACCATTTAGGATTGCTTTTTCAAATATGAGAATATATTTATAAGCTCCATCGACATTGAAAGAGTTGATGAAATGTTGAATTCATTATTTTAAAGCTAAAGTATTATGTATTTTGTGGAGGATTGGTCTTGCCATTATTTTGTTGGAATTTATGGCTTGAAATGAATAATTGAGTTTTTAAATATAAATCTCAAAATCATGCCCAAATTTGGAACCTTATTACTGCCTCTCTTGTAGAATGTTTATAGTTATGGTGCTCATCATGGGAAGTCTCAAGTGCAGAAAAAAAAGGTGGTAACAACTTGGTTACAGAATTTGAACATACATGGAAGAGTCATCTGTCACAATGGCATTAAAACATAGGATCTACTTCGATCTAGGCTAAAATGGAAATGTCTAGAAATTGGGTTTATCAAAATTAATTTTGATGGTGCTTCCAAAGGAAATCTGCAGAGAATTGGTGGAGGTGGTGTTTTTCAAAATAATGATGGAAAAATTCTCCTCTCAAAATCATATGGAACTTCAACTAACAACTATGTAGAGGCGAGGGCACTTCCTATAGGAAATAAAATTGCAATTGAAAAAGGATCCATATTTTTTCAATTGAGGGGGATTCACAAATTATCATTAATACTATCAACAAAAATGGATTTGGGGATTGGATAAAAATAATATAATTGTTGATGTTTATCGTCTATTATTGGAGGCATTCTTTTTGAAATGTGAGCATATCTATAGGAACAAACAAACAGCCAATCAACCAAAGGGAAGACAAAAGATAAGGAGAATTAAGTATAGAATAGGAAGAAGGGGAGACACCCCCAACATAAGGCAAACATTTTATAATTGAAGTGTCTAGTTTTGGGTTGTCAACAGAAGAAGGTGATCACACAGATGATCAGGTTGATATATTTTTTGGAAAAATGATGCAAGAATTTGACTTTGCAAGATTGTTGTTTCAAATGGGTTGTGTGGGGCAGTTAAGACAATGGTGATCCATGGTTTATTATGAGATAGAGAAAGTAGTACAATGGGATCAAGATAACGAGAGGACAAAGAAGCTCGCTGAAATTTGCAAGAAAGAGCCATGGGAGATGGAAGCTAGAGGATTGGCAAGGATGACAAATGTGAAGGAGCTACCATATGGCACACAGACTATTTATAGGTTGCCACAGAGAGTGTACATAGATGCAGGCACATTGAATCCTTGTCTAAGAGATACAACAGAAGTGGAATACAGGAAAATTCCACCAGAATTGGCACCATTATATGCGAAGATTAACTTCTTGGCACATTGGATTGAATGGTTAACGATTGGGTTGGAAAAGACTTACCAATCCAAGGAAGAGCAGGTTAACCAATGCCAAGAAGAGCTGCAGAAAATGAAAGGGGAAGCATAAACAGAAATTGCTAGCCTAAAACAAAATTTTGAAGAGCAAATGAAAGTAAAGGAGGACGAACTTGCTGCAACAAGAAAAGATATGGAAAAGTGTAATGAAATAATTACACAACTGAGAGCTGAATTGGCAGTAAGAGAACAGGTATATGAAGCCAGAGAAAAGGAGTTGGAGCACAAGGATCAGCTGATTGCAGAAAGAGATGAACAGCTGATTATTGCAGCCAAAATTGAAGCTGAATTGAAACAAAAGGCACAAATGACTCCTACCCAGAGGGAAAAAGAATTGTTGACAAGATTGGCAGAAATGGAGAAGAAAGCCAATCATTTTGGGTTGGAATATGTTGGTTATTGCAACTATGCAAAAACGTTGGAGGACGAACAAGCAACTCTAAGGTTATAGATCACAGAAATAGGTGGAGCTCTTGTTCATGATTCTTATCATAAGCAATCGAATCCTCAAGAACAACGACAAGCGCCTAGGTGGGCAAATGTAATTTGGTTCTAAGTTTTTATAAAATGCAAATATTATAAGGTTTCCTAAAGTCATGCAATAATGTTCATTGGACATCCGAATGGGGTGGCGGTTGTAATGAGGTGTCCTGGAAACCATTTTCTGCAATGGCCCAAGGCTGTTAATAAATTGAACCCCATCCTTCATTCGAGACTATCATGGGAATATGTTTGCACATTGTGGAGAATGCATAGGTAATGCCAATACAGTTGATTTGAATTGCATTCAACTCGTCTTGTGTGTATTGGTATGGTTATTTGTTGACTTGTATTGCATGTTTATTGTAAGGATAGATGGCCATTCATAGGTAAGCTTGGAGTTAGGTGCTGGAAACTGTACACGGATACCACCATACAAGTCTTTACTGAAGTCTTAGCACATTGCCATCATATCTAGACAGTCTTGTCTTAGCAAGGATCAAGCATTGTATGTGCGATTGCCGTACAAGTTGCTTGTTGTGCAAACGTAAGGAAATAGACCGTCTCATGCACTGTGTAGTATAAGTGAGAAGATTGTGTCGTACAAGTGAGAAGACTATGTCATACAAGTGAGAACACTGTGTCGTACAAGTGACACTATGTCATGTTGTGACTTTGGATAGGACAACATGTCTAATGATTGTGTGAATGATCTTGTGACTGCAGTCTTGATTGGTTCCTAAGCCTGTCATTCTAGTTCCCCATTGTTGGGAATCTCACCACCGTGCTACATCACTTAAAAAATTTCTTTGGCAAACTAAATCGAATATTTTTGTCTTTATGAGATTCACTGATTTTCAAACTTCAGGGATGAAGTTTAGCAAATCCTATGACAGAGCTTAGGACTAAGAGGCTAGGGCAAAGCGATCCAAGTGACTTTGTATATATTGACAACTTGGTTATGTAGCATGGCGGTAGTATTCCACTCTTGGAGGAACAATTTGAATGACATTTAATGATTAGCAATGACTACAATCAAGTCAACCTCAACACTTCAGTATGCAAATGGTGACAACTCAATTCAGCCACTATATATATGGCAATGTCATTTATATGGAAATCTACTTGTATGACAATGCACTCATACGACACTCTTTCGAGTGATACTTCAATATTGCATACAAAACTTAGAAGGAACAATACAGATCTATCTCCTAAAGTAATCAACAATGACAACGCATACAAGAAACATATAAAGGCAATAGTAGGTGATGAATATGAACATATATTGCATTAACATTAGCATGTACTGCGTACAACATTATCTTACATACACAGTTTGCAATCTATGCAAAATATCTCCTTCCATGCCAACAACGTCAACCACACTCTTCGGCCAACAACACATTCAGCCAACCAACCAATAACCTCCACCACCCGAATGAATGAGGAAGGGGTTTTATTTATACAACTAAAAATTAGCTGCATCCTCCAACTACCTGACACCTCATCATTTTCTTAAATTACATTTGACATGCATTTGACTTACATTTACATTTCATTTGATGACTCACCTGATGGCTTGTCCATACATAACTAATACTTCAACATTACACATTACCACATACAACATTACATCACAACTTTATTAATTGTATGTACTCACATTTCGTCAAACACTTTGTGTACGAACTACAAAATGACAAAACTTATTCACTAATTACGCAAACATGTCAATTTGCCTGCCTATAGGTTAATCGCCTTCTTATTAAATAGAAGATAGGAAGGAGCATAGAGAGTATTTGTAACGTGGCCTATTTATGGAGTTGTCGACTGTAAAAAAGCGAGCTAACGTCTAGGTACCAGCCCTAGTGCTGTCCAATAGTGCTCTTGGAAGCAAGCCATGTTGAAGTATAAAGGGCTTAAGGGGGATCTCTCTTTGCTTAATGCCCAATCACCCATAGATTTAAGTCCATGAAGACGAAAGATAATTCTAAAGATGCCCTCAAGGCAAAGTGAATGGATGGGAAACTTTACTTGGACACAATACATTATGGAATTCTTCACATCCATTGAACCATCCACTAAAGTAAACTAGTCTAGAGCCTAGATGCTCTCAATACAGCCCGTGTGAGCTCACCCTACCTCATATCCATAGAACACTGTAGGTTTAAGAACGCAATCAAAAGGCATTTCCTCGTAGGTATGTCCCCTCATAGAGAGAGAGAGAGAGGGAATAGATAAAAAAAGATGAGAAAAAGCCTTGATCTTGAGAGCTATTATAGCCCTAGTTTCAACATAACAAAAGCTCTTGTTAAAGTCACATACAATCAAAGTGTATTCAAAATCATAGTTAATTTCTTCATGAATTTAAATTTTAGTCACAACAATATTAGAAGAAAACATCCTTGTTTAAAGTGGTATACAAAACAATTAAATTCATAAGCTACAATGGTGATCTATAGGAACCTTACAAATGAATTGATTGGATGCAGTGCTGCACAAATTGGGGCTTTTCTAACTTGAATAACTGCTGACTTCTATATCTCTCTTAATCATTACTTTTAGCATGTTAGGGTTTATCCATTTGGGTAACCTTTGAGGCTGTAATTTTATGCCATACAATTGTTCCACTTTAGAGTAGTTTACAATAGATTCTTTAGTTTAGCTTATTTTTCTAGTACTTTGTGGATACTACAATGCATTGTAATTTGTAACAGCTCTTTTCAATAAGTCCCATTGACCTACTTTGGCCATTTATGGACATTCATAGAATTCTCTTATCTTTGTAACATCATGATTTTTGTGTTGACATGCAAAACCATTGAGCAACAGAATGCATTTAAATTAATTATTTATCATTCCAAGGTAGTGTCCATTATAGACAAGGAATTTATAGACACATGATTATGATCAATCCAAATAAATGTATGTAATAATCATATGAAAAAAATGTCACTTACCTACTAGTGCTTGTCGTTTGCCCAAAGTTGTTTATCTTACAAGATAGCATTAAAATGATAGGCATGAAATCAAGGGAAAGGGATCACTCTCAAATTCAATGTCTAACCCAAAATATATGTTAGAAGGATTAATTTGAAGGTTTAAGCAATGCTCAAAATCATTAACTAAAGCACATCACATCAATTTTGGTTGTGCTTCACACGATTGCATAATATGCTTAGTATAAATTGAAACTGAGGGAACATATTGCATTTTTTTGGCATATCATATGAGCTTAAATGATAGAGGCCACCTGAATTTTGTATCACACAAATGTAGTTTTTTCTCCCAATCTTCCTTTTCTCTAAATGTATGATGCTTTGTCATACCCTAACTTCATGAGCATAAAACTAGTTTATTGTTTGGCACGTTAAAGTCATGATGCTTTGTCAAGAATAACAAGGCACTGGTAGAGAAGTTATATTGGAGATTGCTAAAATCCCCTAGGAATTGTGGGCTCAGATTTTGAGGGCCAAATATGCAGAGAATAAAACCCCGATAAAGCTTGTCCAGATTTTGCTTCCTAGCAAAGGATCTCCCATCTTAATGGGACCTAGAATAGGAGAGGATATGATCAAGGAAAGATTGTTGTGGATCATGCAAATAAGACTAACTTTTGGACAGATTTGTGGGATGGTCATCCTCCTCTAATAACTCAATTCCCGACTTGGAGACCGTTGATGGAGAATCTTCATAGAAACAATTGGGTTAAGGTAGCCAAATACTATAAGCCTCAAAGTAGTAGTTGGGAGGTAGGAAGGCAATGGATCCCACTAGAGGAGTGGCCAATCCAAACCCCAGAGGATCAAAGAAAATAAATGTATAGGACCATCTTGACAAGATCACTCTCATGGTCTCAAGAGGAGGATACTCTTGGTTGGGGCAGGAAAATTAGAGTGAATATACAATTGCCTTTGGATACTTTGGCCTTTGTTAGGTTACCCCAAGCCCGTTAAGTGATCTATTCATGCAACTATGGGCACAAAACCTTTGGCCCAAAGTTATATTCTTCATTTGGCTTCTACTTCATAGAAGGGTGCTAACAGGGGAAAAATTGATGAAAAGAGGGATGCATGGGCCTTTCAGATGTGAGATGTGTTGGGAGAATGAGGAAACGATCTCTCACCTTTTTATAGAATGCCCCATCACAATCAAACTATGGAAACAGATGGCAACTTTGCTAGGCATCCATTGGTCTAAGATATCTTCTATAGAACAACTTTGGAGGGAGTGGCCTAAACGGGAGCAAATGGACCAACCCACTCGGCAGATTTTTTGGGTGGGGATGATTCTGCTTCTGTGGAATTTGTGGAAGGAGAGAAATAATTGTATCTTCAATCAGGAATACAGAGATAGCCACTTTGTCTGGCAAAGGATCATAGCCTATATGAGGGAGTCAATCCAAGACTTGTGTTAGGACCCCATCCTAACACTATTTTTGTAATTCTCATATGATTATGTAATGACCCCCTTCCAACGTGGGGACCCCTTTATAATGTTATTTTGTAATACTTTGTAATGGTATGTGGCACGTAAGGCGCCTAGACAAGTGGGGCCATTTCATGTAACCATTATCAAGAATGTAACCGATGTTTGGTAGAAGATTCTAGCTCGAGTGGCATTTTGCATGTAAGCCAACTCTTGAGCATTAGGTTAGGGTTGCATGAAGTGTATCTTTAAAAGACATGGATCCATGAACGAATGTATCTTTTTGCAAATTAATGAAAGTATTGAAGGAGGTTGCCCCCTCGAAGAGGCCTACGATTCTGTGTTGTTTTGTGAGATTGCTTTAATTTTGCATTTACATTCTGTATTGCAATATATTGTTATTTCATGAAATTTTGTTTTAATTGCAATATTTATGTGAATGAGTTTATTTTTAATAGAAGGTTCCTAACAAGTGGTATCAGAGCGCTTTCTAAGGTTGAGTTCCACTATGACTGCGATAGTTCTTGCCCTTCCATTACGATTGTTAGGTATAAATTTTCCGTGTTTTCCATTTTTTGCTTGTCCTTTTACTAAAAAAAAACCAACAAAAACACAGCCTTTTTTTTTGCAATAGTTTATTAGGTTAGAAACCCTGTGTCAGGGGTTTTAAAATATCATGGAGGAGTTGTCGTTATTGGCTAAGCTAGATTGCCCATAAAGCATCTAGTGAAGTGAGGGGCGATCAGGCTCCAATACCTAGGCCTCAGACAACACCCGTCTACGGAATTGAGCTCCCACGTATCTTCGGGTATATCGGGAGACCACCTAGGATTAGGAGAAACCTTTAGCCCTAGGAAGCTTTTTTGGCCTTGTATTATCCATAGTACACCGGACACAACATCCAAAAATATCACCCTCTCATACTATCAGAGAGGTAGGTAGTGTGCTCAAGGGTATGCATGGAATCCTCCTTGAGTAGTGGCCTAAAATATTGGTCTAAGCACTATCATTCATCACTACGATATAACAGAGGGCCTATGGGTATTACATACACCTTGGCTTAGCATACCCTAGTTCTATTAAAATTTAACCTACAAAAACCTTCCTATTCTATTGAATGTTTAACCTACAACCAAAAATCCTACCACAAAAATTGAGCATACGAAGGAGACTTCCCTATCACAAAAATATTACATGCAATGGATGAAAGAGTTGGAGAACATAACAAAAATAGTCAAATCAAGATAGAGTCTACATATCATAATAGTTCGAGTATCACTTTCAATCTGAGAATAATAACAGATTAGGTCAGAATTATTAGTGTCAAAATAGTTATCTATGACAATCAAAATTTATAGAAGAGAGAATTATACATGATAGAGTCATAACAAATATGTCATAAGGAACCACAATGTCATACAATAGAATAAAATTATAACCCAATGCAAAGATAATGTCATAAGAGGTTGGTCAACAAAAAACCTATTTTTTTAACCAAGCCTCTAGGAGGAAAACCGACAACACCAGCAACCTCGATAACAAAATAATATAAAATTAGGGTGCCCAAAACTAGTGTTGTGATATATAGCTCATTATGACCATATTTTCAAGCTGATCATTTTGATATATAGCACCCAAGCACTTTTTTTGGATCCTTACTAAAAATAGTAACTCCTGGAACCATACTTCTATTTTTAGTAAGTCAGTGGTAGTGGTTCAAATCACACCAAAATGGCTAGTGGCACTCGAGGACACCACAAAGAGGTAGAACAAGCCACAAATACCTTTCTAGAGCAAATACAAACCACACTTAGTACCCTTCTCAATGACACTAACCTAATGAGGGATGAAATACAACATTTGAGAAGTGACTACGTAAGCTCCAAAGCCACCTTTGAAGAACACTTCCTTGAGGTCGAGGAAAAACTCAAGGATGGCACAACGGTGTTTGAGCATCATGACACTGACCACGCCGATTGAGGAAAAGGAATCCATAGGGACAAGGAAGGCTCTCACACTCTTTTTGACCATGATGCTCCCTTTAAGATGCCTAAATTAGACTTTCCTAAGTTCAATGAAAAGGATGCAGATGGGTGGTTATGTCATGCAGATCAGTTTTTCAAACTTCACAATATCCCTAAATATTTGTGGATCACTATGGCATCTTTCAACTTTGAATCTGAAGCTTTACAATGGTATCAATGGTTACAACACATAATTCTTGACCCTTCTTGGGAAGTTTTTGAGTCCCAATTACTCACTCATTTTGGCCCTAGTGAGTATGAGGACTTCATAAGAGCATTAACCAAACTGAGACAAACCTCTACAGTTCATGACTACCAGACCCAATTTGAGAAACTAGCTAACAGGACCAAGGGGTTGAATGAAGGATTTTTCTGAGTTATTTCATCAATGGCTTGAAAGATGATCTCAAGGTTGAGGTCAAGATGTTCAAACTATAAACTATGATGTAAGCCATAGGATTGGCATGGTTGGCCAAAGAAAAATTTTTAGCTCAAAGGAGGACACCTAAATTTCCACAGGCCAAACCCTCCTTTCCTTCCAAGTTCACATCCAATACTGAAAATAAATCTACCCCCTACAAGCGCTTGACTACCGAAGAGATGGATGCTCGATGTGCACAAGGTTTATGTTATAATTATGATGAAAAATATTCATGAGGGCATAAGTGCATCCAAAAGAAGCTATTTTTGATAGATGTAGAGGAGTCAATAAGTAGTGAACAACTTGATGATGAAGCAAAACCATCAGAGGAACCACCTCAAGATGAGGGTGAAACACAAGAAGAGCCACAACCAAAATTTTGTCCATGCCCTTGCAAGGATTACTACCCCATAGACAATGAAAGTAGTAGGCTTTTTCAAAGGCCAACGTCTTACAATTCTCATTGATTCAAGAAGCACACACAACTTTATTGATCCCCGAGTCACCAAGCAAGCCAATTGTTACATACATACATGCAACTCCTTTGAGGTTATGGTGGCAAATGGTGGAACCTTGCCTTGTAAAGGCAAATGCCGCAATATTAAGTTGAAGATAGGGGATTATGAGCTCAAAATGGATATGTTTGCTCTTCAACTAGGGGGATGTGATATTGTGCTAGGAGCTCAATGGTTAGGTACTTTGGGAACCATCACTTAGAACTTTGTAGAGTTATGGATGTAGTTTTCACAGAATGGTAGGTCCTACACTCTTCGTGGTTCACAAGCAGGATCTCCTCAGATTATCAGTTCAAACCATATGGAGAAGTTGTTAAAAAATATTCTCATGGGGTAATCACTCAGATATTTTCCATACAACCACCCACTTCAATAGAGGATAAACTTCTAATAGATTTGCAACTTATTCTGACTAAGCATGATGTAGTTTTTGTAGAACTGATAGAATTACCACCCTATCACTCCCATGATCATGCAATTCCATTGGTACCTAGTAGTGTGCCACCTAACATTAGACCTTACCGATACCCCCATGCACTTAAGTCAAAAATAGAGAAATTAGTACAAGAATTGTTAAAATTTAGAGTCATTCGACCTAGTAACAGTCCTTATTCTTCTCTAATCTTATTGGTTCACAAGAAATATGGGTCTTGGTGGTTGTGTATAGATTTTTGTGAGCTCAATAAGCTCACCATTAAGGATAAATTTCCTATTCCCATGGTAGATGAATTATTGGATGAGTTGCATGGTGCTATGTTTTTCTCCAAGTTAGATCTTCGCTCAAGTTACCATCAGATACGACTTAAGGAGGAGGATATTCCCAAAATAACATTCCGCACTCATGAGGGCCATTATGAATTTTTGGTTATGCCATTTGGCTTGAAAAATGCCCCTTCCACATTTCAAAGCCTCATGAACAACATTTTCTACCCTTTCCTTCATAAATTCATTTTAGTTTTCTTTGATGATATTTTGGTTTATAGTCGCTCTTGGGAAGAGCATCTCATCCATGTGGATCAGACTTTACAACTTTTGGCTCAACATCAACTTTATGCTAAGAGGTCCAAGTGTTCTTTTGGGTTGACCAAAGTAGAGTATTTGGGACACATTATCACCAAATATGGAGTTAAAGTTGACCCTAAGAAGATTCAAGTCATTCAAGATTGGTTGAAGCCTCACACTCTTAAGGGCCTTCATGGATTTTTGGGACTCATAGGCTATTACCACAAATTTATCTACAACTATGGCAAGATCGTTGCTCCTTTAATGACCATGTTAAAAAAATTATTTTACTTGGATAGGCCCAACTGAATAGGCTTTCCTTGATCTAAAGCATGCTATGACAACCACTCTAGTCTTAGCAATGCCTGATTTCTCCAAACCATTTGTAATTGAAAGTGATGCTTCAAGCAATGGCATTGGAGCCATGTTGATGCAGGAAGGATGACCCTTGGCCTTCACTAGCAAAGTACTTTCAAGTCAAAATCTGGGTAAATCAACTTATGCAAAGGAGATGCTCACAATACTGCATGTGGTTACTCACTGGTGACCCTATCTCATTGGGCATCATTTCTCCATCAAAATAGACCACCAAAGTCTCAAGTACTTCCTAGAGTAGCGGGTCGCCACCCCAGAACAACAAAAGTGGGTCTCTAAACTCATGGGCTATGATTATGAGATTACCTATAAAAAAGGCAAGGAGAACATTGTGGTGGATGCACTCTCTCACCAATTTGAGGCTCAAAGTATGTTATGTGCCATCTCTTCACCCATTCCTTAATGGATAAATTCTCTCTAAGAGGACATGCTCAAGGACTCAGGATTGCAAACTTTGATTGCCACACTTCAAACAATGCCTACCTCATGTCCAATCTACACTTGGGATGGACAAGATTTGAGATATCTCCAATGCCTTGTTATTCCCCACACTTCTCAACTACGAGAACTCATCTTGAAGGAGATGCATGCTTCACCCACTACAGGCCATTCTAGGTTCCTCAAGACCTATGAAAGGATTAAGCGTACTTTCTTCTAGAAGGGTATGAAGGACATTCAAAATTTTGTGGTAGAGTGTGACATATGCTAGAGGATGAAGGGAGAAATGGTGCATTCCTCGAGAACTCTTCAGCCCTTGCCTATTCTAGAACAAATCTGGATAGATATTTCCATGGACTTTATTGAAGGGTTACCTAAGTCTAGAGGCAAATCAATTATTTTGGTGGTAGTGGATCATCTCACGAAGTATGCTCATTTTTGTTCCCTCTCCCATCCTTACACGGCCTCAATCGTCGCCCAAATTTTTCTAGATTCTATTTTTCGCCTTCATGGCATGCCCGCATCCATTGTGTCCGATCGAGACCCTACCTTCACTAGTAATTTTTGGCAAGAATTGTTTAAGTTGTAGGGAACTCAGCTCAAAATGAGTTCAGCCTATCATCCACAAATGGATGGTCAAACAGAGATTGTCAACAAATGTTTGGAGACCTACCTTCATTGCTTTACCTCTGATCATCCTGCATAGTGGGCGAAGTGGCTTCCCTTGGCCGAATGGTGGTATAACACTTCCTATCACACTGCAACCAAGGTTACCCCTTTTGAAGTAGTTTATGGATGACCTCCATCAACACCCTCCTCCTACATTCCAGGTAGCTCCAAGGTCCATGTTGTTGACACTACACTCGCCAACATGTCATAGTCCTCCATCAACTGAAGATGAATCTGGAATTGGCCCAGAACTGGATGCGCCAACAAGCTGATCAACACCATTCTGAGCGTAGCTTTGAAGTTAGAGATATGGTTTTCCTCCGCTTGTAGCCATATAAACAATCATCACTCCAGCTTCGTAGGTGCCAAAAACTCGTTGCCAAATACTATGGCCCCTACCAGGTCTTACAATGGATTGGTGCAACGGCCTACAAATTGGCCCTTCCATCGACATCCAAGCTCCATCCTATCTTTCATGTATCCTCTCTCAAGAAGGTTGTGGGAAATCAGGTATAGGTTCAATCTGTTTTACCCAAACTGGATGAAGAGGGTTCTATCTTGCTCGAGCCAGAACAACTGTTGGACCGCAGATCGCGCACTCTTCGGAACCGTGTAATCACTGAGGTTCTTGTTCAATGGCATGGACTACAACCAGAAGATGCCACTTGGGAGTCTCTCCAATAGCTACAACACTAGTTTCCTCATCTACAACTTTGAGGACAAAGCTTTTTGAAGGGGAAGGGCATGTTAGGACCCCATCCTAACACTATTTTTGTAATTCTCATATGATTATGTAATGACCCCCTTCCAACGTGGGGACCCCTTTATAATGTTATTTTGTAATACTTTGTAATGGTATGTGGCACGTAAGGTGCCTAGACAAGTGGGGCCATTTCATGTAACCGTTATCAAGAATGTAACCGATGTTTGGTAGAAGATTCTAGCTCGAGTGGCATTTTGCATGTAAGCCAACTCTTGAGCATTAGGTTAGGGTTGCATGAAGTGTATCTTTAAAAGACATGGATCCATGAACGAATGTATCTTTTTGCAAATTAATGAAAGTATTGAAGGAGGTTGCCCCCTCGAAGAGGCCTACGATTTTGTGTTGTTTTGTGAGATTGCTTTAATTTTGCATTTACATTTTGTATTGCAATATACTATTATTTCATGAAATTTTGTTTTAATTGCAATATTTATGTGAATGAGTTTATTTTTAATAGAAGGTTCCTAACAACCTGTTAAAAGAGCTTCAGAATCCTAACCAAAAGTGGATTCAAATAACATCCAGATTACAAGTGTCCCAAAGGTGGCCGCATCAAAAAGGGTAACCCCAAATCATGCACAAGTAACCAAAACTAGGAATTGGAAACCTCCTCGAGAGGGACTAGGTAAGATTAATACGGATAGGGCCTCAAGGGGAAATCCAAGAAGAGCGAGTATCAAGAGAATAAGCCTCCTTTCGAATGGCGCCCCTGTTTTTATCTTATCCAATAACTTGGCAGAGGGACATGACATTTTAAGGGGATTACAGGAGGCTTTGAAGGTGGGGTGGAGGAAAATTCAGGTGGAATCAAACTCCCAAATTATGATTAACCATTTAAAAGGACTAGGCAAGCAAAAGAATAAATATTGGAGAATACAGAGATTTCTTGAGCAAATACAAATAACCCAACATTGCTTTGAGGCAGTGGAGTTCACACACATCTTTAGAGATCATAACAAGGTGGCAGATGCAATGGCTAACTAGGCTCTTGATTGAGGAGACTTCACTTGCTATGGATATCCTCCTAGATGGTGGCCTCAACGGACCGGGGAAGCTCTTTTCTCCATTCTTACCATTGATGATAGTACTGCTTGTATATAGATTTATATTTCCTTGCTTTATATGGTTACTCTTTTTTGGTATAGATAGCTATAGTAGATTAGATGTGAGGGAGAATATTCCCACACCCTCTGTTAAAACTTGGCTTAAAAGCCTTCAATCCTGGAAAGTCTAGAGATGTATTATGATTTTCAACTAATTTAATTTATTCATCCTTTTTACCAAAAAGGGAAAAAAAAAAGTCATGTTGGCCATGTGTATTAGACAACATACTGCATTTTTTTGGCATAACATATGAGCTTAAATAGTAGAGGCCGCTTGAATTCTCTATCACACAAATGTAGTTTTTTCTCCCAGTCTTCCTTTTTTTAAATGTATGATGCTTTATCATACCATACTTACATAAGCATAAAACTAGTCTATTGTTTGGCACGTAAATTCTAGCATAAATTATTAGCAACATTTAAGTGATGTTGGCCATGTGTATTTATATATATGTCCGTATATAAATAAACTTACAAAAGAGAAATTTCTCATGGAAGAGAGAGAACATGACAAAAGAGATAGGGATAAAGTTGAACTTTTTGACAAGACTATCCTTTATTCCTAAATCCAGCGCTGAGTTTCAACAGAAAAGAGGTCTACTCCCACCCTTCAGAATCATCCTACTTCGATCCCATCTTCAGCATGGCTAGTCCCATAATCAACATAGGTAAAGTTAATATACTTGCTTCTTATTGTAGTCCCACTATCATTCTATTTCACGCTTTTACATCAAGATCCAAATATAGAACTTTTCTTGTGTTCATATAAGGAAAAAAATCCAAGTCATATTTCTACAGGGTGGGTCTCCAAGGAATCCATCCCAGTGGAAAACCTTCATCTCAGCATCCATCACACTCTAACACACGAGGAATCACCCCAACCCATACGTTAGGACCAGTTTCCTCTATCCTCATTGGAGTTTAGGTGAAGGAAGGGCTTGCCGCCCTGGTTGTGTTACCACAGTCGAGAGTTCAGGATTATCCAAAGCAATAAAAAGGGGATTCATGCATGCTCATTTCCTAAATATCTTGCTACCATTAGTATCTTATGCTGGGTAAATATAAAAGAAAAACCATTAAATTGAAACCTTTCTCCAGCCATAGCATAGGGAAGGGTGCAAGTATACTTCCTTGAATCAAGAGATCATGTTTAATCAGGGAGTAACTAGTTTCAGAGAGGCTTATAAGATATGTCAATTATAAGTAGTTTCGTGCACAGCACAGATGCTGAAGCTCCAGGGTCAGCCCAAATTTTTTCGAGCTTCTTTTCACTGAGATTAAGTTTTGATTGTAGATAATTTTTTTCAGTAAATGATTATTTTGACAAGAGCAGGCCAATCGCATTTTTAAAGATATCACATTAAATATGATTATATGTAAGTAATTGGCTGTTTGTATACAATGCAATTGCATCATACAACGGCTAAAGAATATGCTGATGCTAACAAAGGAAAATAATGAATGCAGAAGGCATAACATCAAAATCAAATATGAGCATAGAGCCAGTGCTGAAGGCCTAGGGAACAACATCAATCAAGATTCTGCATGGAAGAAAAACTGAGCCCTGAGGGCATAATAATTGCAAATTTGGTGGCACAATGTTGTTGGACACATTTTGTTTAAATTATTTTTAGTATTGTAATCTATTGAATTTAATTATCCATACTAACTATCAAAAGGCATTAGCTCAACTGGTTAAAGTCCTCAAATTTCAAGGAGGAGATCCAGGTTCTAATCGTGCCAAGAGATACATAAATAATAGCTGTTGTAATACTCCTATGTGGTCATGATGTAATACACATCAAGTAATTTCAATCCCATATAACCAATTAAAAAAATAAAATACCCACATTAACTATAATATTAGTCATTTTTGCATCTTATTGTTCCTAATATCGAAGGGGAAAAAATGCTTACACCAAATTATTAAGAAAGCATTGCAAATCTTTGTATTCATAAATAAATAAATCAAATAATTTTACTCGTGGCAACAAGAAAAAATTATTAAAAATTTAGTTTACCTTAACATTATAGATACATACTATGGGAGGTACTAATTAGGGATATACAGGATATAAACATATTCATGTTGATACTTAAAAATTTATAGTCTGCTTCCGTTGTGAAAATAATCAATTATTACACCTAAAAAAATTGTCTGTAATGTGAACACATGCACACAATTGAATAATGTAATAGATCATGGAAAATTTCAGTGAAGACACGAGAAAAGGGCTTCGTCACAAGAAACTTAGACTATTCATACGTGGAAATTGAACATAAAATTTATCTTGTGTTAATAGAAATATGGTAAATGATCAGAAATGAAATGAAATGAAATATTATTAATGTCCGTGGTGGGCCAAAATAAGACCCAAGGGACTATAAGAGGACAATAATGACTGCTAGCTAGCAGGCTAAAAAGCCCAACAAAGAAAAGAACTAAGATAAATACAAGATGAAACCCAACAACCGGGCCAAAGAGAAAGGGAAAAGAAAAGGGAGAGCAGGGGGGGAGGGCTGCAGTCCAGAAGAGAGGAGTGCACGCCAAGAAGAACAGCGAGAGAGGAGGGGGAAGGGAGCAGCGCAATAGGGGCAAGCTCCAAGAACCCCCCAGAAACTATTCTCTCCTAACAGTCGAGGCCGAAGTACTGGAGCCGAAGAAGTCCATGATGTCTCTGACCAACGCTAGTTCGGAACCCTGACAAACTGTGGGTGCGCTATCTAGTGACCCTACTTCTATTTGAATTGGATGATGTGGGGCGTTTCCGTCTGGAGTCACCTGGTCCGTCGGAGCTAGTGAAGTATGTTGTGATGAGCCGATGTTGAGGAGGGTGAGATCCATCTGGACGAGAACTTTTATGTCATCGAAGCTGAGTTATCTCCCTAAGAAAGAGTGCGAGACACCGCTGGTCCGGGTATCTGAAGAAGGTAGAAACTGATCGAGAGTTGTCCCTAAAAAGGCAATGGAATCTACCTCGGATATCATAATAATAGGACAACAAAAAATAAAGTGATGAAAGGTTTCAACTTCACCCAAGGGGCAAAACAATCAAATCCGCTCCTTCGTCGAAAGATGTTGATCTGACTCAATCCGGAGTTGGTGAGAACACACTTTGAGTTGCCCAATAGTGATCAGAAGACTATGCATTGTGTGCTGCTGAAGGTATTATGGAGGAACTATTCTACCCTCCTGTATCTATAAGAAATGCTCATGGTAGAAAGACAACTTGGGGGAAAGAGGGGCAACAGGAGAGATCCAAGTGCATCTGGTGTACTAGAGACTAACATCCTTCCGGATCTCGTGGAGCAACCTCTCCTTACTAAGCCGAGAGGGGGTAGAACACCCAAAGAATAAGGGGGGAGGCTGTCTATCTGTATCTGAATGCTAGCCAAAAGGGTAGAAACTTGAAAATACCAGCTCCTCCAGCCTCCCTGAGAACTCGGAGAGAGTTCCATCGAGGAGCGAAGGGTGAGGTAAGGGTCCTTCCTGCAACCCTCAGAGCTACTTTATCGTTTGGCCTTCTCCGTGCTGACTACATTCTTCCGTCTAGTGACTTGACTGATTGCCTTTTGTCGTCCTATCCATAGTAGCAAAACTCGGACTCAGCTTGGACTCGACAAGGTCGACTTAAGACTCAGACTCGGACTCGGGACTCGACAAGACTTGGTAAAAACTCGACAAAAAGAAAAAATGAAAAAAAAAATATATTTTTTCATGCATATTACTTATTAGTATATTCTAATACACTTACTCAACATTCAACATTATACAAATAAGAAATTAACAAGAGGAAGGGGCATATTCTAAGAGCAAGCTAATAGTTTTGTTTTATAAAATTATAAATAAATAATATAATGATAAAATAAAATTTAATATATAAAGTTTAAAAACATTATTAAAATTTTACAAAACATTAAATAATAATAAACTTTACTATATGTCTAGACTCTAAATTATAATGGCTGGGACATCAAATATAATAGTATTAAAAATTTTAGAAATTTAAATATATAAAAAATATAAAATGTCTAAATTATATAATTAAATAGTGTTAAAAATGAGATCAAATACATAATCAATAAAAACAATATAAAAGTTATAAAATATATAATAATTAAACATCAAATAAATTATATATATATATGAGAAACCCCTACGGCCAACGTTTAGGGCTGGGCATCCTCATCCCACCATGACCTCTCATAAGAGCGAGAACTAAACTTATCAATAGAGAATTTAACACACAACCATACACACACACACCCTCTCACACACTCGCCCGCGTCGCAATTTGAACCTTAGACCTCCCAAAGAAGAGTCTCATTTAATAACATGCCTACCAATAATTAAAATATATAATAATTCTAAACCAATAACATGTCGAGTCATTTAATGGTTTAGAAAGCAACCCATTAAATTATATAATAATATAAAAGGGAAAGACAACCTTCTTAGAACCTCACTTTTAATTAAAAAAATTAAAAAAAAAATCAACTAAAAATTTATTATCATGATATTCCACTTTGAATAAGGACCACTAAATAAGCACCACTTGTTAAAGCTTGAACGAAAGATGTAACTAGACTCATTAAATATTTATTAATGCAGACTCATGGCATGCTAATAAGCACCACTTGTTAAAGCTTGAACGAAAGGATATTTATTAGAAAGCGACCCATTAAATATTTATTAAACTATTTTACACGTCACTTAAAGGAAAGCCCCATGCACAGTACCGTACCCATCAAAGCAACTGTGAAAGTAAACGGCCAGACTTTATCGGCATACATAATGTAAAATGTCCATATATTTTTTCTATGTGCGCTGATAAAGTATAGATGTTTGAGTTCCATCTGCCGATGCAGAAAAAACATTGTTCTTATTTTTAAAGAGCATGAATTAAATGTACACCGGATAGTAGGAAAATAGTTGGGATTCCGTTGATGCTGTGAAGGCCTTGCTCTTAAATAGAAGGTATGCCAAGTTTTCAACCTAATTTCGCTTTGTTCGCTGAGTTATCTGAAATAGGTTTGTCTTGCAGTTTAACAAAGCAGATTGTCTTGCAGAAACTGGATCGTTGTCTGAACGCAAAAGCAGGACGACGAAAAAAAATAACTTATAAACTAGTTTGACTTGTTGAAAAATGTGCATATTTACCGGATCTCTCTTTGACTTAAAAGAAGGAAATTTTTTATTTATTTTAAGTTTTGCTGGGCCAACCAAGTCCCGACGTCGGGACTCGCGAGTCTAGGTCGAACTTGGCCCCGGCCCCGGACTCGGCTGGACTCGGCCGAGTCCAAGAAAAAAATGAGTCCGAGTGGACTCGATGCGGCTGAGCCCACTCGGACTCGGACTCGGTCGAGTACTCGAGACTCAAGCCGAGTCTGACAACAGAGGTCTTATCACCCTCTTGATAGTACTTTGTCGTCTAACAGTCTTCTTGACAGCATTTTGTCGTCTTATCATCCTTTTGACGATCTTCTTGCAGATTGCACTCTGCAGACGAACCAACCTCTTGACAACACTCTGCAACTCCTTGCGCAGTTTGCAAGATTTCTACTTCTTTAATTGAGATCAAATTACTTGCGCAATTTAAATCAAGCTCATCATGTTCACCATCTCAAGCAGGTTCACTTCCTCTAATGCAATTGGCTTCACCACCTCGACTTCTTGGCAATGGATGTAACTCTTCTTTATCTCTAGATGAATCACTGGTTCGGTTTGCTTTGCAGCACTTTGACAGTCCCGTGCATAGTGTCCCCACAATTGGCATTACCAACATTGCATAATAGGTCTAACTATCATACTGAATTCTTCGTCTACGAGGTCTCCGACGGTTGGCAAAAAACTAATTCATCAGTGGTATCCCTCCTTTGTACAATCTCCCTTGATAACGCATATACTTGTAGTGATGATCTTGCACTCTCTAAGTCATACTCGTCCTTGGAATCATCATTCATCTCTTCGAAGTTGCTTCCTTAAGTTCTCGACCCTAGTACTTTAGCGATGAACTACTCTCCTCCCCAGAATCATCATTCTATATGTCTGAGGCATTCTAGATACCAAAATCACTTTCATCCTCAAAATCACTCTTGTCTGTATTAACATGATGCCAATACTTTGGTGCTATTTTTGCATCACTTTCCCATTTCAAGGCATAATCCAGAGCCTCTTAGTATGATGTCAGAGAGAGCATCCTCATCTTCTTCTGATACATAGGAAGAAGTCCATCTACGAACCATCTCCTCTTCAATGCGTCTGATTGGTCTTCCTTCAAATGGTCAAACAACCCACTCAACTTCCTACTGTAGGCATAGTTGAGAAAATCTGCAAAAAATCCTGATTTTGCCGATTTTTTCTCGATTCACAGGCTAGCCGATTTTCTCCTGATCTTGTCGATTTTTTCCCGAAAAATTCTGATATGCATGAAAAAAGCTTTTTTTCAATAAAAAATACCGATTTTTTGCCGATTCCGATTCTTTGCCGATTTTTAAACCAGCCGATTTACTACCCGATTCTGATTTTCTCAACTATGATCGTAGGAACGAAAAGACTTGTTCTCATCTTGTTTCAGTCTATAGATTTCAACAATGATTGCATCATCATTGTCAAACAACCGAAATTCTTGCACAAATGCATCGCATAACTCTTCCCATGTCTAGTACTTGTCCTCAATGAATTTCATGTACCAGTCCATTGCAAAGCCACGAAATGTTGCAGGAAACACCCACCTAAAATCGGCCTCATTATTCTGTCCAATCGCTTTCCACATCATGCAACAAATTTTCCAATGCCTTACTAGGTCCTCTCTTGATTCTCCATGAAACAATGGGTATTTACATGATATACCCAAATTGGCTTTTGGTTTGATAGGTTGACCTATTATTGATTGCAGTCATTTGTGCATCCCTCCCATACACAAAACCTTACGTGCATCACCTTGCAATTGCTCTTCTGTTGTACTCTCGTTCTTACCATGAAACATTCCAACCTGCAGTTGCTCCGATGTCAAACTCCCCTCCCGCTTCCCATCGAACGAACTAACCTGCAGTTTCCCTAGTGCCAGACTCCCATCTCGTGCAATGTTGGACATGTCATCTGTATTTTGCACCGATGTTAGACTCCCATCTCGCACACCATTGGGCATCTCCTCTTGCAATTGCTTCAGTGCCAAACATTCCTCGTCAACATACAACCTTGCATAAACACCTTTCGTCAACTATTGCACTGGGTTTGTAGGATAGTCTTCTGTCTAACCATCCCTTTGACGACACCCTGTCATCTGGTGACTTTGTTGACAATGTCCTGCCATCAAGCCATCTTGCTGACGACTACTCATCCTGTCGTCTGACTAATGGTAGCTTCCCCTACCATCATCCTGATGGTTGAATGCACGTCTGCCATCATTCTGACTGCTGACTGTTTTGTCGTCATCCAGACAAATGTTCATGCTACCGACTGATTGACGGAAACTTTCCCTGTCGTCATCTTGACAGACTGCTTCTCTGTTGTCATCCTGATGGACTTTTCTGCCTATTTTTCCGCCATCTGGAAGACAACTAGTTCTATCGTCATCCTAACGATTGACTACTCTTCTGTTGTCATCCTGACGGTAACTAGTTCTGCAGTCATCTTGACGGTTGACTACTCTTCTGCCATCATCCTGATGGTAACTAGTTTTGTCATCATCTTGACGGCTGACTGCTCCTCTGCTTGTTCTGTCATCATCCTGACGACAAACTTCAATTTTTTTGACTAGAGATTCTCCGACTGCAACGTTTGCATCTGCAGATCTGCCGTTAACAATTTCTGTGTCTGCATATCCTCTGTTTGCAACGTCTGCGTCTGTAACATTTGCATTTGCAGATCTTTCATCTGCAATGTTTGTGTCTGCAGATATTTCATCTGCAATGTTTGTGTCTGTAGATCTGTCGTCGGCAATGTCTACGTCTGCAGATCCTTCATCGGCAACGTTTGTTTGCAGATTTGTCATCGACAACATTTGCATCTGCAAATATGTCGTCTGCAATGTCTTCGTCTGTAGATCCTCTGTCTACAATGTTTGCGTCTGCAGGCCTTTCGTCAACAACATCTGCATTTGCAGATCCTCCGTCTGCAAATTCGTCATTTGCACTTAGACGATAGTATGCCCTGCATCCAGTCAGTGCGCTTGTCGTGCACAACCCTTTAGACAGCCCTTCATCTGCATCAACAAACAAATCTATTATCTCTTCATCTACTTCTATGGCTGCATTCCATTACTCTCGTTGCACGTCTTCCCAAGGGTTTTGCTGCTTAGAACTCCATGTCACTAGAATGGACCCAACTTTGTACAGGCAACGATGCCAGAATGTAGAAATGAAATTTAACATGCTCAAACACAATTCCATTTCTACTTAAATAATTCTACAAATCTGCAGCCATTAGCAATAACAATACATAGAAACAGCAATAGCAACAGCAATGGCAGATGACAAATGAATGAGCATATTTATATTAACAATAGCATGTCTGGTTACAACATTTCATATACAATCTGCAAACCCTATGCAGAATACTCTTCATGATTGCATACAAGAGCCGACTGCATCCTACCATACGCACATATGCACCAACCTTCTCTCACACATACCAATGCTCTTCTAATAATCCATCAATCCACCAACATCCTCTTGAATGAATGAGGGGAGGGCTTATTTATACAACCAGAAATTAGTTACACCCTCCAACTACCTGACACCTCATCATTTCCTAAATTACATTTCATATGCATCTTACTTGCATTTACATGGCATTTCCCACTATAGGACAAACTAACTTATGACTTATAATTTTACAACATACATGACTTAACATTATATTATTACATACAATATTACATTGCCACTTTATAACATTATTAAATATATGTACACACATTTCATCAAACACTTTGCATACAACTACAAAATAACACAAAATACCAAAACTTATTCACTAAATGCAAACATATCAAATTGCCTATCTACAACAATGTGGTGCTTAATTATTACTACACCTTAATGCTTGTTATTGATATGAAGTTTGTAACTATAACTTTTCCTTATATTTGTGATACAAGGATGGTCAGTCCCTAGAAATGGTAACAACAAAAGGAAAGTAAATTTCCATGAGGAGATAATACCCATAACTAAAACTCCTAAAAGAATCCCGTCAATAAGTGTGATATTTAGCCCATGGAACTTCTAAGATGGATAATACCATAGTTGAGAAAATCGGAAATGGATGAATTGACATGGAAAAAGAATAAAAAAAAACCAAGAAATCAGCAAAAAATCGGCCAAAAAAATGAAAGAAAATGCAATTTTTGATTGATTTTTTTTCCATGCATATCACAATGAATTAACATTATGCAAATCAACTATTAATATTGTAAGTGATACAAGCTTAAACAACACATGAAAGAGGCAAGCGATACAAGCTTGAAGCCTTAAAACTACACTTGAAATTGACAAAACACATCTTAAATAAAAAAATTTTAATGCATCCAAAATTCAAATATTCTTGTATTGTTGATAATATAAAAAAGGTGCAAATGATAAAATGTGTCATAAATCATGACAAATACAATGCCTCAAGATCTTTGAATGCCTTTGCCCTTTTCCCTAGCAAAAGCTCTAGTCTCTTTTTGTTGCTGTGCCCGTGCCTCTTCTTGTGCCTTGGCTGCTAACTCTTCTGCTAGGTTTTCAAAGTTTTCAAAATCATCCATGGAGAAGAGAGTAATATTCATGTGATAGTGTAATACAAATTATTGCAATACAATGAATCTTTTATGCCATTTAGTTATAGCCCTCGTAGAGTCATTATAAATTATACCTGGCCCCTTTAGTGGAGGGGATTAGAAGAAACAAGATACAATATTTTTAAAATTATCTTATGAGCATGGAGCAATGGCTTCTTTTCCTATATGAAAGCATTAAGAATTTTAGAGACGACAGCCTCTAATAACAAGAGTCTGTCCCAACTGCTGCTGGAGTTTCTAGAAGTTATGCTGTCTTGTTCTTTCTATTTGCAAGGAGATTGAATAGGTCCACTATTTTGGGTGGAGAGTTCTTGAAGACTTGTGACTCTTTTGTTGGATAAGCACATATAACTTGCTTATTTGCAAAACAGGCTTACTTAGCTTAAATTGGCCATACTCAAAAAATACTTGTTATACTTGGTTGTTGTACATGGCAAAAACTGGTTGATTAAGAACAACAAATATTCAAATTGCAAAAACTGAGATTTCTCATTCCATGACAAAGAGATAAAATGAACATAGCAACATTAAATACATAGATGTTTATGCTTATGAAATATGTTTCATCAAAGCTCTCTCCAGTTTGGAACAAATAAAATGAGGCAAAATAAAAGAAAAACAAGGCATTTATGCCCTTTCCCCAACCCATGTTGCTGTGGCAGATTTTTTGCTGATCTTTTTAGAATTGCGATTTTTGATGCAGATTTCCTTGGCAAGGCCAAGAATCGGCAAAATCAGCAAGAATTACGATTTTTTAATGATTTCCTCAACTATAGATAATACAGATACGGGAAACGGAATACATTTATAAGGCAAAATCATACTATGAATAATCAATATGCAATCACTCATAGTTATGAAAGTCAGCGAGTCTTTCCTTTACTTGCAAAGTCCTGAGCCAAGTTACCATTGCTGAGTCCTTTTTTTTTTTTGCCACCCAAAATGTACGAAGTTTTTTGAAAAACTTGCCAAGACTTGAGAGTCCTTTTTTTTTTTTTCAAATTCACGAGTCGTTTTTTAAACTTCCAAGGTTATTTTTCTCTTGAAGTGAAAATAATTTTAACTTTTTTTATTGAGATTTTTGGCAAGTTTTTCCAAACTTTTTTCCCCAAGTCTTGAGTATGAGTCAAAATTGGCCTTGTCAAGTCCAAGTTCCTCCACTATGCTACCACTCGCTAAGGAAGCCAAATCTATCAAAAAGATAGGACTTCCAAATTCCAAAGGCCAAATAATTAGAGCTATATTCATGACATCACCAAGGTCAATAGATGTATTTTAATTCCTATAATATTGATAGAAAAAAACAATATCCATAGTGCATAGCCCTTTCCATGAGAGAAGTTAATAAAAGTGGCAATGATGAATAAATTTCTCCCCCCAAAAGACAAAATTTGAGCTTCTAACCAATGGAAATACCTGGAAAGAAAATAATAGCCTTTGCCAAGAATTATAACCACAGAATGGAAAGTCTACTCGGGAAGCTTTTGCCAGAAAAGTACCTGATTAATTCAATACGTTATTTTTGATACGAATCACCACAAGGCTGTAGACTGAGAAAAGTAATGTATTGTGTAACTTGACCAAACAACAAGCTTAGTTCATTGCAAACTAATAGAAAGTCATCCTGCAATGGTAGGCACACAAATTAAATTCCATATTTGTAATTGATGTTTTCATGATTGCCAAACAGTTTGTTTGCTTGCATCTTCAACCATGTTGGGATTTTAGTTTATATATGTCCATATATCATTAAGTGTGTATTGCCCAAAAAAAAACTAGGAGAATATGCAGGAAATACTTCAGAGTTATTTAGAAGACACTTAAACTTTCACGTACAGAAAGATTCAATAGGGAATTATATAATGGCCTAATAAAAGAATGAAAAATACAAAGAAAACCTACAAAATTCACACTAACACAGGCTATGGTATAATTAAATGAAACAGAACAACCATAGAAAAAGGTTAAAATGATCTCAACTAGATGATACGGGCATTTACAAAGTCAATCTCATTGTTATATGAAATGTCAAGTTCTTTACACTTGATTAAACTTATCTTAGACATTGACATTAACAAAAATATATTTTTTTAACTTCATGACATATTCTTTAGCTAATTTCTTCATAGTTGAGAAAATCGAAATCGGCAAAGAATCGGCATTTTTAAAAATCGGAAAAAATCGGGAATTGGCAAAAAATTGGGGAAAGAATCAAGAAAGAATCGGCAAAAAAAAACCGAAGAAAACGAAAATTTTCATTAAAAAAATGTTTTTTTCATGCATATTACAATGAATCAACATTATGCAAATCAATTATTGCAATAAAAGAAATAATTCATGTCAAGACATCATACAAGGCTCAAGCTTTAAGTACACATGAAAGTGACAAAACACATCTTGTATTGCTTATAATATGAAAAGGTACAAAGTTACAAGTAACAACAAGGAAAAAATGGTTTCATTTTTTACATGCCTGCACATTTTTCACAAGTAACAACAAAGTTACAATCACTTGAAAAAAAGAAGAAAAAGAAACTAAACCTTAAACCAAAAGGCTAGGGTTTAGGGTAAATTGAAACATTGACAGCTGAAAAATGGGCTTGCATACATAGTTATCAGGCAGCAAAATTTACTTCAAAAGAGAAGGAAAAAAAACCCTAGGGCCTAGATTAGGGTTTAGGGTTTAAACTTCAAGTTCAAAGTTTCAAATTCAAACATTGACAGCTGAAAAATGGGCTTGCATACATAGCTACTAGGCAGCAATATCTACTTAAAAAGAGGAGGAAAAAAAAAACAAAACTCTAAACCCAAAATCCTAGGGTTTATGGTTTGAACTTCAAAGTTCAAAGTTTCAAACATTAACAGCTGAATATAGGGCTTACATACATAGTTATCAGGCAACAATATTTACTTAAAAAGAGGAGGAAAAGAAAAAAAAACCCGAAACCCTAGACTAGGATTTCGGGTTTAGGGTTTCGGGTTTAAACTTTAAACTTTGAAGTTCAAACATTAACAGCTGAAAAATGGGCTTGCATAAAAAAACCCTAAATCGGCCGCAACCTAAAAAAAAAATTTGCAATTTTTTTGAAAAAATCAGCAAAAAATCTTTGCATTGGCATTTTAAAAAATCGGGATTCTGCAGATTTTTTGCAGATTTTCTCAAATATGAATTTCTCCAGTGAAATAGTTGAAATCTAAGACGAGCCCAACCCTAGTAACTTCGCAAAAGATTAAGTTTTGGGTGATTTCCATGATATAAAAGGAGTTGGATTCTAAGACTAGAAAACCATAAGCTAATAATCTCTCAACATTAACAATTCAAAAACAAAAACCATGTTTAGAAACTAAAAGAATAATACTTATTGTAAATGATTCTCAGATGCATTTTGGACCTTGCTATCAACTTTTAAGAGCGGCTTGTTTCCCATGTAGAGGGCACCCATAAGCTGGAGGACAGGTATCTGGAATGGAAAATTGAAAGGTGTGATGATTGCCACCTGCAAACATACATTGACCATTAGCATTTACACATAAGGACACCAAAATCATCATACCTAAATTTCTAGGCAATATTTAACAAACATCTAAAAAAATGTGCAGAATATTTAATAAAGGATCAAATAATATAAAAATATAGCATGATGATTGCCTCTTGAAAACAAACAATCACTATCAAAATTTGCACAAAAAGCACCAGAGTATTAAAAATTATTTCCTAAGCAACTAAATACAAAACCACCATAGAAAATGACCAAACAATAAACAGTGGTCAAAGAACACCATGTGGAACATAACTCCACTACTAAAGAATACTTTGCATAACAAGAAAAATGTCAGACCCATAGGGGATAGTGACTACCTCCTATGAGCAAGCCAATAAGGGATGGTAGAAATTTTTTTAACAAAATCTGCTTGCATGATAAACATAAAAGTCACTTTTTAAAATTATATTTACTATAATTTTGCAAAAAGTTGAGCTAGAAACCAGCGAGCTTGGAGTGAGTGTAGTCCTAGTGCAAGGCGAGAGCGAGGAGTAAGTGTGAGCAGGAAACAGGAAGTAGAAAGCAAAGTGCGATCAAAGAACGAGTTCCACTTCTTGTTCCAGATTTTAGGAGAATTTAAAGGATTCAGTTGAAGAAAATCCAAAAAATTGCTGAAGCGAAGGAACGCCAAGAAAAAGAAGAGACAAGGGCAATTGTGAACCAGAAGGGAGTGCGATCCGGGAGTGAGTGCTAGCTGGGAGTGAGTGCAAGCCAAGAGGGAGTGCGAACCAAGAGGGAGTGTGAGTTGGGATTCAGTCATGGTGGAAGAGCAACGGGTTCATCTGGAGTGCATCAATGCTTCAAACCCTTACCACAAATGCATGGAATATTGTTTCTAAAAAATTGCTGAAGCGAAGGAACAGCGAGAAAAAGAAGAGACGGGGGCATTTGTGACCCAGGAGGGATTGCAATTTAGAAGTGAGTGCGAGCTGGGAGAGAGTGCGAGCTAAGAGGGAGTGCGAACCAAGAGGGAGTGCAAGCCAAGAGCGAGCCCCATTAGCTAGTATGGAAGGAAAGTCATATTTGAAAGCCCTAATGGGAAGTCAAGATGCCCTAGCTAGAAATCAGGATGCCCTAATTGGAAGTATGAAGGCCCAAGTTGGAGATAAGCAAAAGAGCGAATACATGGCAAGTTCGATCCAAGTAGCAGATGTTACACCAAAAGTAAGTATCAAGGATGAGATGATTGAGCATGATATAATGGTTCTTAAAAGTAGAGGGTTAATATGCAAGTTCCATAGATCATGGCCAAGATTTTTGGAGATTCAAAATTGGATCAAGTGGAAGTGGGGATTGAATTCAAATTACTTTGTGACTTTTCTTCCTAAAGGTTTTTTCCTCATCATCTTTTCCAGTTTAGAAATTAGGGATAAAATAATGGTTGGTGGCCCATGGTTTAGGGGAAGAGATGCACTTTATTTGAGACTATGGAATGAAAATTTTTCTGTTGAGACAGAAACTATTAAGAAGCTTCCAGTGTGGGTTAGGTTTTTTGGACTTCCATATCAGCTTATAAAAAAATATGTTTTGAAGAGTATTGGAAATACCCTAGGGGAATTCATCAAGGAAGGACTAACTACTAAGGAGCGAAAGCATGCTATATATACTCAAATATGTGTTGCTATGGATATTTCAAAACCTTTGCCATAATCCATTAAGATTAAATCTAAATCAAGAGAATGGGATCAACAAGTAGATTATGAAAACATCGCATTTCGTTGCCACAATTGTTATGAGATTGGACACATGGCAAGAGTTTGCAAAGTGAAAACAATGAAGAAAGAGACAAAAAAATCTAGCCATGAGATAAACTTCAAGACAAAGCAAGGAAATCATACAATAATAGAAGCTAGATTAGATCAAGGATATTCCACTCCAAAAGATGAGGCAAAGAAAGCTGATCTACAGTATCATTTGGCAAGCTCAGAAGGAATTAAAGGTGCAAAAGAAGATGTGGAGATAAATCCTAAAACAAAGACGACAAAAGAGGTCAAGTTTATTCCAAGTAAATCATCTTCTTTTTCCTCAAGTAGTATAGAATCCTCTCTAGGTAATAAAAGTGAAAGTGGTGATAGCTGCAAGCTTATTGCAATGGTAAGGGCTTTGACCTCTCTTTAAGAGGTTCAAGGTTCAAACCCCCCTGAGTATAAGGGGATCAGGACTCCTCATAAAAACCTGTGTAAACTCATTGAAAAAAAAAAGAGTTGATTGTGAAAACTTGGCAGTTTGAGGAAGATCGAGAATATCTTTGACAGAAAGGCAAATGAAGAATATCTTTGATAGAAAGGCAGAATTGGATATGCTTTAATTAACTTGTTAGAAATGTAATGAGAGCAATGCAATGTTTTGTTTTTGTAATGGGAGTGGCCCCCAATAGAAGCCACACATAGCTTATTCAAAAAAAAAAAATTGCAAAAATTCGGGTGATGGATATGAACTTGGTTGTAGCACCTAACTGATGATGTAAGCAATAAATATCAAGTAAAACCTGTCCATAGAACATGGTTTAATGATGCTTTCTGCTCAATGCAAACTTATGGTATTGATGTTACTGACTAGTGTTAAGTAACATGAATATTTCAGAATATATTCTGAAGGACTTCTTTGCCCTCATGTATAACATATAATTGATTATATGTCAGAGGGTATATAAAGCATGCATCTTAGAAGTGGAAGGTCAAGAGTCCAAGAATTTAGTTTCCAATCACAAACTGGAAGTTCACAAATTCAAGATAGGTCTAGGGTCAAAGGCAAAGGAGTACTTGTAGAATCTGAGACTGCTTCAAGAAGGCAAACACATTACACATGTAAATGCTTATTTGTTCATAGAAAGACAAGTAATGATAGCATCACTAGTGTGAATGGAAGAGGTTGGAGATAGGATATATGCAGGTTACAAAAGACACTGAGATAAGGCTGTGGCCCCGCATAGTACCAACAAACAAAACTTAACTAGATCTGCTACATATTTATATGGAAGGCACCAATAGAATTTTCTCTGAATGAGAGAATCTCAATTTTGACATTCAAAAGCAGTGAATTCATCATAATAGTTCACTTGTCTGTCTAGCACATTCAGGTTAAGTAGGAACAACCATTTCTCTCAAGATTATCCAAATGAAAGTGAAATAATTTGGAAGAAGATTAAAGGTCACAAGAATGATTAGACACAATCAGAGTATCCTAATGAGTTGACTATCATCATCTCAGGCACCTCATGATGGGAAATATGTCTCTAATAAAAAGGTTAAGGAAGATAAAAAGCCTGTTGTGTTGTTTGACAAAGCAATAATATCATTTTTGTGATCTTAAGGAAATGAAGGCTGCAAAAGATTAAGATGCCTTTTCATTGCCAAACAATAGCATGCATAGCTTCAGTCCAAAGCCAAATGTAGCTTGCATTTACAATTTTCAATCATGCACAAACTTGCATTTTCAGGAGGACCTAAAAGAGACGTAAATCAAAATTCTTTTTGTAAAACAATTTCACGTTCAAAATAAAACAAACTGTTTGAACAGACAAACATCTAAGATGTCATTTGTTACTTATCTACATCCTTGAAGCAATGGCCTTTGTTAGAGCAAGATCACATTGTTATGTGTTGTTCTGATTCTGCATAAACATGAATAAACAAGTGTTTAATAAAGGACCGATCACACAACCATGTGACAGGACTGTTGCCCAAAATTTAAATTTTGGATTGCTTATGGGTCACTAAGCTGACGTTCATATGGACCGTTGTGATTAACCATTGGACCTGCTATCCCCTTGCATATATGCATGTGGTGGATTGATATATTCTGAGTTCTCCATCCAAGTTTCCATCAAGTATCATGCAAGTCAAGCCTAAACATATTGGAGATCAAGCCTAAAGCCAAATGAAACTTTCATTTACAATTTTCCATCATGCACAAACTTGCATTTTCAGGAGGACCTAAAAGAGACAAATTGAAATTCTTTATGTAAAACAATTACATGTTCAAAATAAAACAACTGTTTGAACAGACAAACATCTAAGATGTCATATGTTACTTATCTACATCCTTGAAAAAATGGCCTTTTTAGAGCAAGATCATGTTGTTATGTGTTGTTCTGATTCTGCATAAAGATGAATAAACAAGTGTTTAATAAAGGACCAATCGAACAACCATGTGACAGGACTGTTGCCCAAAATTTAAATTTTGGTTTGCTTATGGGTCAGTAAGCCGACGTTCATATGGACCATTGTGGTCAACCATTGGACCTGCTATCCCCTTGCGTATATGCATGTGGTGGATTGATAGAGTTCTCCATCCAAGTTTCCATCAAGTATCATGCAAGTCAAGCTTAAACATATTGGAGATAAAGCCTAAAGCCAAATGTAACTTGCATTTACAATTTTACATCATGCACACACTTGCATTTGCAGGAGGACCTAAAAGAGACAAATCAAAATTCTTTTTGTAAAGCAATTACACGTTCAAAATAAAACAAACTATTTGAACAGACAAATATCTGATATGTCATTTCTTACTCGTCCTTGAAGCAATGGCCTTTGTTAGAGCAAGATCATGTTGGTATGTGTTGTTCCGATTCTGCATCATGAATAAACAAGTGTTTAATAAAGGACCAATCACAACCATGTGACAGGACTATTGCCCAAAATTTCAATTTTGGTTTGCTTATGGGTCAGTAAGCCGACATTCATTGCAGTCAGCCATTGGACAAGCTATCCCCTTGCGTATATGCATGTGCTGGATTGATATACTCTGAGTTCTCCATCCAAGTTTCCATCAAGTATCATGCAAGTCAAGCCTAAACATATTGGAGATCAAGCCTAAAGACAAATGTAACTTGCATTTACAACTTTCCATCATGCACACATTTGCATTTCTCAGGAGGACCTAAAAGAGACAAACCAAAATTCCTTTTGTAAAATGATTACGCTACAAAATATAACAAACTGTTTAAACAGACAAACATCTAAGATGTTATTTGTTACTTTTCTACATCCTTGAAGTAATGGCCTTTGTTAGAGAGAGATTTTGTTATTACAGTTGTTCTAATTCTGCATAAACATGAATAAAACAACTGTTTAATAGAGGAACGATCACACAACAATGTATTGGACCTGTTGCTCAAATTTTAAACTTTGGTTTGCTTTCATAAGCCAACGTTCATATGGACCATTCTGGTCAACCATTGGACCTGCTATCCCCTTGTGTATATGCATGTGTTGGATTGATATATTTTGAGTTCTCCATCCAAGTTTCCATATAGTATCATGCAAGTCAAGCCTAAACATATTGGAGGTCAAGCCTAATGCCAAATGTAACATGCATTTACAATTTTCCATCATGAACACACTTGCATTTCTCAAGAGGACCTAAAAGAGACAAACCAAAATTCTTTTTGTAAAACGATTACACTATGAAATAAAAATAACTGTTTGAACAGACAAACATCTAAGATGTTATTTGTTACTTATCTACATCCTTGAAGTCATGGCCTTTATTAGAGAGAGATTTTATTATTACATGTTGCCCTGATTCTGCATAAACATGAATAAAATGGGTGTTTAATAAAGGACCAATCCACAACAATGTAATGGACCTGTTGGTTACGAATCTGCCATTAGGAAAGGATTTGGTTAAATGCGCCCTAGATTCGCCCACCAGATTGAAAGGCCGGAAAGAAGGAATGCCTTCCGTGCCAATCTCCAGAGAAGGCCAGCTTCCTATGGGTTTTCTCAATTGTTTTAACTAAGAGTACAAGAAAGAGATAAAAATGTAGAAATCAGATGCAATTAAATACAGAACACACCATAGAAACTACAGCTGTCATACATCCTATGTATCCTCTATCTATGCATTCCAGGAATACTTAATCATCAAATACCGGAATCCAAAGTTCAGTATAACAGTAAGCAAAGAAATAAGCAACATGAGGCAAAAATGACAAGTAAAGGCAGCATAAAGAATGATAACAGCAAAGTAGAGCCAAGTGTGTGTCTTGCATTCAGAAGCAAACGTATAGCTACAATGGTTCCCTACCAGGATATCCCCCTTCCACCCCTTTACAATGAAGTGGTACGGCTATTTATAGCGCAATTCCCCCCCCCATTACAATCCTGGGCACAAAATCCCAGACACGACAATAGCTGACAAAAGCTGACAAAAGCGGCCAAAGAGCTGCTGATGTTGACTCCTGCAGACAGGGACTGTACTGGCAGCAAGGTTCACCTGAAAACTGGGCAGCTACGTGGCAGTGCGGTTGATGAAACTTCGCGTCAGCATGAATGCGGGTAGCTGCGGTAGATAGAACTTTGCGTCAGCATGAATGGAGGTAGCTGGAGGAGGTGATTTGGGCCATGCTTGTCCTTTTTCCCATCGCATATCGGCTCGGATCCCGAGGCTGGACACTTGTCAACTTCTGACGGGGGTGCATCTGCCTTGGAAGACAGCTTCTCTCTTGTGTCCTACTTCGCCTGGAAACGGAGCGCAACTGGGTAGCGCAAGCGGGGAACAGCGCAGTTGGGGAGGCCTTCATGCCTTAGTCTGTTTTGGGCTGCTTGAGAGGTATTTCCCAACTGCACATAGGCTGGAGGGTGCAGCCCAACTTCGCTGCGAAGTCGGGTTGCGCACTCCGTCACTTAGTCAATTTGGTCGTTGCTCGGATCGCGCGCAAGAAGGGGAGCGCACCCCGACTTCGCTGCGAAGTCGGGTTGCGCTCCGACACTTAGCTGATTTCTGGAGACACTGCTTCCCAACTGCGCTCAGGACGGGGAGCGCACCCCGACTTCGCTGCGAAGTCGGGTTGCGCTCCCATACTTAGCCAAATTCTATTTATTTCTAGTCTGCTTCCGCACTTCGCATTCCCGAGTGCGCTCGAATCTAAGGGCGCACCCCGACTTCGCTGCGAAGTCGAGTTGCGCTCTTGGACTTAGAATTTTTCAGGGAATGTTTGCTCTGTTTTGGCCGAAGAAAGAACCGGGGGAAAAAGAGAGGAATGCAACTGATACAAGGGGAGAAAGGGGGCAGTGGAGAAAGGGAAAGGAGGAGGAGGGAAGGGAGAGCAGCATACTTACAAAAAATGAAAACATGGCACCCCGTGCAAAATGTAGCAACATTCCTGGCGGCTCGCGGGGTGTCGAGCTCGCCTCGACGCAAAGAACCAGGCCTTCATCCTTTGGGCGCATAGGAACTCCCTTCCCCTGCCTTCCACTCGCCTCGACGGCTTCTTCTTGGGCAACTGCTCCTCTTTAGATCTGCTTTCGGCAGTTGCTTCTTCTGTTTCTCCTCCTTCTGAACCTGAATGGTCGCCGCTGTCACCCTCCTGCTCGGCCGGCTGCTCCCGCTCACGAACATGATCGTATGCGGCCCTGGCTTGGTCCCAGGCTGCTGCCTGAAACAGCTCTAAGTCGCTGACATCTTTCAGGGCTGCTTTGAATGCTGCGACCGCTGCATGTCGATGGTGTGGTATCTTTCTCCCAACTCTTTAAGGGAGGTGTTCATTTTCCAATATCTCGACACCATCTGGGTGACCTGAGCTTCCAGGACTGGCTCCGCCCAACTGTCAATTTCTGATGTGTCTGCCTCGAAAGACAGCCAATTCAGCTTCACCTGCTCAAGGGTCAGAAACTCTCCATCCTTGATGAAGCTCGGGCAGCCATGCTCAGAAAGAGTGTTGAAGGGGGCCAGGCAAATGTTCATTTCGTGGTCTAGTGCGTCCAGCATCTTCCTGGCGGCCCTTATCTTCTCTGTTTTATCAAAATAAATGTGCAAGGTTACCCTTGCATCTGCCCACTCTGAGGCAATTCGGGACATCAAGGGAAATCGGAGGCCTTTGCGCTCGTACTCCTCAAGTTTCATAGCCAAGTCCAGCCACTGCTTCGCTTGGTGTTCGGCCTCCTCTACCACAGGCTTTCCCTGGGCAGATACTTCTTGGATCCTGGACGCGAAGTCCAGGACTGATATGGACCTGACAACGTTGGCCCTGCATCCTTGCAGCAAACCAGCCCGCATCGTTTTGACTTTATTCTTTGAAAAGGCCGCCGTCTGGGATGTTTTCTCCTCGAGCTGAGATTTAGCCTGCCTTGACGAATCCTGGAGCTGGGAGACCTGCTCTAGTGCTGCCCTTTTCTCCTCTGACAGTTGTTCGGCTGTCTGTCTTTGCGCTACGGCCTCTTGCTGAGAGGCGGCAAGCTGGGCTTTCAGGTCACTGATCTCCTGCTGTGCAGACTCCAGCTGCGCGGTGGTCCTAGCCAGATCTTCCTCCAGCTGCCTTGAGTTATTTTGCAGCTGAAACAACGCCTCCTGACTCTCAAGTCGCTTGACAAGGAGATTGTGTGTTCTACGACGAATACCATTGATTTCGTATTCTTCGTTTATATCATCAAATATCTTCTCCTTGACCTGGAGCTCATAGTCTGCCTCGGTCATTTCTCGAAGAGGCTTCTTCACTTTCGGAATCAGCTTCTCAGTTCTCAGCACTCTCCTGTCCAAGTCGTACTTGGTGCGCTTTACCGGGGCAGCTATTTCCTCAGCTCTTCTCCGTTTGACGCCCTGGAGGAAAGAGGCGGAACACCCTGCGGCCTTTGCTGCCAGAGGCTGATCTTCTGCGATCTACAGCTGTTCTCCCATGAAGTCAAGGTCTTCCAGAATTGGGTCTTGCTACGGCATTTTTCCTGCAAACAGCGAAGCAGGAGGTATTCCGGAAGCCGTGGTCGCTTTTAGGGGCGACCAGGTCCTAGGGGAAGCGAGCGGCTGAGTGGACGGCGTAGGCAAGGTTTTGAACAGGGGAGGTGAGCGGCGCGGCGATGTATGCGTAGCTTCGGCACTGGCTGCAGGCGAGGGTTCCAGGGTTTGGCTGAGGGACTGAAAAGCGTTCGGGTCTTGGGCGAACTGGTCAAAGGAATGTGGGCTGTGCGAGGGTTGAGTGGTCTGAGATGAAGAAGATGGGACTAGGGCTTGCCCTGATACAATGGGAGATGGCGTTACGGTAGGGCCGACTGGGATTTGGGGGAGCGGGGAAGTGGACGTACTTGCGGGCTCCGCCTGAGCCGCTGTTTGAAGGACGTTTGCAGCCCAAGTTTCTGCTTCTGCTTCAGGGCTGTCCAGCGAGACGATTTCCGGCGCGGCTGTCCCTGTCCGTGCTGTGGCCGTTTGCTGTGCAGGCTCCCTAGGCCGCTTGGCCTTTTCGCTCCTCTTCCTTTTCTTTTCTTCTGGCGTTGCAGCTTGTTCAAAGGAGGGAGAGGAGGTTGGGGCGGCAGGCTGCGATGTGCCCACGGTAAACTTGTACCGAGGTCTAGACGGGAGGATGTTCGCCTCGGCCGCTCCACTAGCTGGCTTTTCTGGCGCTTTTTCCACTTGGGGGGCCACCTCTGGAGTTGACTTTTCTGGCCCTTGCGCCCTTTCGGGTAATGCTTCAGGAGCTGGAGGCAACATTGGGTCAACTTCACTGCTCGTTGGCGTTGCGCTGGAAGTTCCGGGAGTAGACAATTGCTGGGACGGGGACCTCCTTGTATACCTTTTCCTAGCGCCTTGAGGAACGCAATCTCAAAATGCGAAAGGTCGCCATGTGTCAGCGTATTGATCATATAGGGCCGAAAACTCATCATCGACGGCCAGCGTTTTCCGGTTGGATTTATCGTGCTGCGTGCGGCATCTCATCTTCCAGCATTCAATGATTTTGTCCTTTTGCCAGTTGAGGGGCGCCACCTTGGAGAGGAATCTCTTGAAGCCCGCCGAATCTAACCGATGATCCCGGTTTCGCTCTGGATCATACGCCACCTCTTTGCAGTAAAAATCATGCCATGGAGGCCATGATTGCATCTGCTCAATGTGCCATTCCAGTGTCCGCACTCGTTCGTTGCCCCTTTCCTGCATGATCTCTGCTTGGGGGCAGATATGCGCAAATTTACCTCTGACTCCAAACGGGTCATACTTCCAGCGCTGGGGAAGTTGTATCAGGCCCATATCGATGAGTTCTTGCTCGAGGTAGACATGTTGTCCAATCTCGTGCACTCGGATGTTCGCCCAGCAAATAGGATACTGAAAAATATGGCCTTTCTTTTTTCCCTGGCCGAACTCTTCCTCAACATAGTCCATCTGGCGTGAAATCTCCATCCCGAACTGGTGGTCAGTGCAGAAGTAGGGCAGCAGGAACGGCTTCCCCTTGAATCCGTAGATTCTGACCACAATTCCCTGCGTTAGCCGGAAGGTGTCCCCGTGCTTGTACTTCCTCAGATAGCTCGTCATGGCCTCTGGTGGGCGGGATGCCTCGCCGTTGAACAGCGTTAGGACCATACTTAGAAATTTGAAATTGAACTCATAGAATGACCCTTTTCTGTACAGGGCCTCGGTCCATCATAAACAGGCAGCGGCTCTCCTTTTTCGTTTACCTTCTTCAAGTCAGGAACCCTAATCCGGTAGTGCGTGTGGTATAGGCACAGCCATGTGAGGAACGAGCAGAGCCGAAATTCTGTTGTCTGCTTCTGCTGCAACCTATGGAGCAAGGTCCATCCGGGCCTGTTTCTTCTTTAGAACAGTCATGTCATTCGACATGGTGTGATATCCAGAGGCCAGAGCTCTTACCTCCTGGAGGATTTTATTCTGAATATCATTGTCAGGAGGTGGCAACTGAGCCGGAGGAGGTAATGCAGCCAATGGAGGAGGTGTAGAATATTGTGCATACTGCGGGGGAGCAAGGAGCATTGGAAAATGCAGAGGAGGAGGCGGAAAATGAATTTGTGGCGGGCCGTAAGGATTCACGACCGGCGCCAGATTCCATTGTTGCTGGGGTTGCTGCCCTGAAGTGGACGGCTCTGGACCAGAAGTCGATGGATACTGAGATCGAGGGAAGTCAGGGTAGATGGGCGGCTGTACTCTGTGGGAGTCTGCCAATGGAAATGATATCCATCTCAGCTTGTTGGGCAGCCTCATACAGAGCAGGGAACGTGTCGATTCGGGCAACCTTCAGCAGCAAGCAAATGTCTGAATTGAAGGATCTCAGGTAGTATTAGGCGGCCTGACCTACTGACGGTAGGAGTTCGCGAGGTACTCGTTTCTAAGACCTCGCAAACCTCCTCTTGGGGGTGTCTCCGTATACTTTGGAATTGATGTAGTAAAGAAGAAGGCTCAGTAGACTCGTTGCATCCTTTCACGAGCCTGCCGGCTAATTGTCACCACCCTCTGATAGATCCCTCTGGCAGTGATCTCCACCAATAGAGAAGCTTTCCCCTTAGGGAAAGGGCCAGCAGACGGGTCTTCACACCTTCGTCAGTGATGGAATGTAGCGCAGCTAGGGTCAGAATGTCCTGGATGTGTTCGTACGCCGTCTTGCCGTAGCCATCATACGTAGGGATAGATTTTTAAGTAGTAGGGGGCACAGCTTGCTGTCCAACTAGGGCCAAAGGCCCCGTAGAGTCCACCGCCGGGAAGAGGTCATCATCATCCTGCTGGGCAGCCATGTCTTCTTCTGACCCGATAGTGTACTCGGTGTTGGAACTATCCGAAGATGTAGATTCTTCTTCGGCCTCAACCTCTTCAATTTCAACCTCGGCCTCTTCAATTTCAGCCTTGGCCTCTTGGATTTCTTCTATGCGAGCTTGGTAATCAGCCAGCCTGACGCCCTCGCCTGGAGTGTCAATGTTGATTTCGTAAAAGTCAGGCAGGTTTTCCGGATTCCTTGCTCGCCACCTTCTTGTTTGCATGAAGGCGTTAGGACCGGTCTTTACAGACTCGGAGAGTATTCAGATTTGCAGAGTCGCCAGGTGCTCTGATTTTTAACAACAATGAAGCGAGCACTCGTGCTTCGATTCTGTTTGGGGGTGGGAAACTACCATGTCCCATCGGGCGTGCCAGAGAAACTGTTGGTTACGAATCTGCCATGAGGAAAGGATTTGTTGTTATTGCGCCCAGATTTGCCCACCAGATTGAAAGGCCGGAAGGAAGGAATGCCTTCCGTGCCAATCTCCGGAGAAGGCCGGCTTCCTATGGGGTTTTTGTGTTTTAGGTTAAGAGTGCAGGGAAAGGGATAAAAGTGCAGAAAGAGATTCCAAATATGATTGGAGTTGGGGTGGGGGGAATAAGCAGCACGGCAACGAATCAATCACCGCTACTAACAACATTCCTTTACAAAGCACACATTGAAACTACAGCTATCAGTCATCCTATGTATCCTCTATCTATGCATTCCAGGAATACTTGACCACCAAATACCAGAGTCCAGAGTTCAGTACAATAGTAAGCAATGATACAAGAAACATGAGGCAGAAATGACAAGGAGAGGCAGCATACAAGATAAAAAACAGTGAGCAGAGCCAAGTATGTGCTTGTATTAGAGGCAAACGCACAGCTACAATTGTTCCCTAACAATATATTCCCCTTCCCCCTTTTTACAATGAATCACATGGCTATTTATAGCCTCAAGTCCCCCCGATTACATTCTTGGGCACAAAGTCCCAGACTAAACATTAGCTGACACAAGCGGCTGAGGAGATGCTGATGCTGACTTCTGTCGGGCAGGACTGTACTTGCGGCATGGTGTCCCTGAAGGCTGTACAGCCACGTGCCGGGGTGTCGGGTCAAACCGTCGGTCAACAGGAATGTGGGTAGGTGCTGCAGGTGGCACTTCTCATCAACTTAATTGGTGGCAGTTGGCGCAGATAGTGCAGCCCATGCTTTGTCCTTATCCCGGTCAAGTCTTGGCTCGAATCCCGAAGTTGGACACTTGTCGGATGCTGATGAATGACACGTGCCTGCCTTGAAAGGCAGTTTATCCAACTTCGCCCGGGATCTGAGCGTTGTCGGGTTGCGCAGGTAGAAAACAGCGCAGGAGGGTCATCTTGCCTTAGTCATTTTCTGGTCTTGCTTCCCCAACTGCGCACCGGTCAGAGGGCGCACCCCGACTTCGCTGCGAAGTCGGGTTGCACACCGGCACTTGTTGTCTTCTTCTGTTCGGACTGCACACTAAGAGAAGGGCGCACCCCGACTTCGCTGCGAAGTCGGGTTGCACCCCAACACTTAGTCATTTTTCTGCCACACTGCTCTCCAAGTGCGCCCAGGAAGAAGGGCGCACCCCGACTTCGCTGCATTCCGCTCATTCTCCTGTTTTGTCGCACTTCGCACTGCCCCTACTGCGCTCCAACTGGAGGGCGCACTCCGACTTCGCTGCGAAGTCGGGGTGCGCCCTGACACTTAGCCATTTTCAGGGGACACTTGCTGGAAACTTTACTGGGGGAAGAAAAGGGAGGAATGAAACTGCAAGGAAGAGGAGGAAAAGGGAGAAATGAAGAATTGGAAAAAAGGAGGGAAGGAACAGAGCAGATCACTTACAAAAAACGGAAAACATGGCACCTCGTGCAAAATGTGGCAACATTCCTGGCGGCTCGTGGGGTGTCGAGCTCACCTCGACGCAAAGAACCATGCCTTCATCCATTGGGTGCAGAGGAACTTCCTTCCCCTGCCTTCTGCTACTCTAACCGCCTCCTTCCAGGCAACTGTTCCTCTTCAGGTTCACTTTCACCAGTTGCCTCCTCGGTTTCCCCTTCTGAGTCTGAATGTTCCCCACTGTCAGCCTCCCACTCACTGATGCGTTGGTATGCAGCCTCGCTTGGTCCCAGGCTGCTGCTTGGAAGGGTGCGAGGTCGCTGATCTCTTTTAATGCTGCGTGGAATGCAACGACCGCATGCAGGTCGATGGTGTTATATCTTCTTCCCAACTCCTTCAGGGAGGAGTTGATTTTACAGTATTTTGACACCATCTGGGTGACCTGAGCTTCCTAAATCGACTCTGTCCAGCTGTCAACTTCTGCTGTATCTGTCTCAAAGGACAGCCAATTCTGCTTCACTTGTTCAAGGGTCAAGAACCTGCCATCCTTGACGTAGCTCGGGCACCCGTGTTCGGACAGAATGTGAAAGGGAGCCAGGAGAATGTTTCTTTCATGTTCTAGTGCGTCCAGCGCCTTCCTGGCAGTTCTGATCTTCTCTGTCCTGTCAAAATAAGTATGCAAGGTTACCCTTGCATCTGCCCACTCTGAGGCAAGTTGGGACATAGGGGCAATTTGGAAGCCTTTGCGCTCAAACTCCTCAAGTTTTATAGCCAGGTCCAGCCGTTGCCTCGCCTGGTGTTCGGCTTCCTCTACCACAAGTTTTCCCTGGGCAGACACTTCTTCAATTCTGGATACAAAGTCCAGAACTGATAGGGACTTAACAAGGTTGGGCTTGCAACCTTGTAACAGACTAGCCCGCATCTCATTGGCTTTACTCTTTGAAAAGGCCGTCACTTGTGATGCTTTCTCTGCAAGCTACGACTACGCCTGTTTCAATGAATCCTGAAGCTGCAAAATCTGCTCCAGCGTAGCCCTTTTCTCTTCTGACAGCTGCTTGGCTGTTTGCTTCTGCTCTGTGGCCTCCTACTGAGAGGCTGCCAGCTGGGCCTTTAGTTCTTCTATTTCCTGCTGGGCTGACCCCAGTTGCGTAGTAGCCCTAGCTAGGTCTTCCTCAAGCTGCCTTGTGTTGTTCTGCAGCTGGTACAGCGCCTCCTGGGTCTCGAGATGCTTGACGAGGAGATTATCAGTCCTACGACGAATACCACGAATTTCGTATTCCTCGTTGATGTCGTCAAAGCTTTTCTCCTTTCTCTGATGCTCATAGTCTACCTCGGTCATCTCCCGGAGAGGCTTCTTCACCTTCGGGATCAACTTCTCTGTTGTGAGCACTCTCCGGTCTAGGTCAAATTTCGTGCGTTTTACCGGGGCAGCTATCTCCTCGGCTCTTCTGCGCTTGACGCCCTGAAGAAAAGAGGCGGAACCCCCCGCGGCTCTTACTGCCAGAGGCTGGTCCTCTGTGATATTCATGAAGTCGAGGTCCTCCAACGTCTGGTCCTGCTGCGGCATTTTCCCTGCGAACAGCGAAGTAGGCGGGATTCCAGAGGGGGTATCAGCCTTTGAGGGCGACCGGGTCCTAGGGTTAACAGGAGTCTGAGTGGATGGTGCCGGCAAGGTTCCGGATGGCTGGTGCGAAGAGCGCAGTGATGAAGGCGCAGCTTCAACACTGGCTGCGGGAGAGGGCTCTAGGGTTTGGCTCAGTGATTGGAAAGAGTTCGGATCCTGAGCAAACTGGTCGAATGAATGTAGGCTGTTGGAGGGTTGGGTAGCTTGGGAAGCGGTGGACGCGGCTACGGCTTGCCCTGATGATGAGATGGGAGATGGGACTTTAGCAGGGCTGACTTGGACTTGGGGAAGAGAAATAGTGGACGTACCTGCGGGCTCCGCCTGAGCCGCCGCTGGAGGGGTGTTTGCAGCTCGGGTATCTGCGGCTGGTTCAGGGCTGTCCAAAGAGACAACCTCTGGAGCTGCTGCACTAGTTCATTATGTGGCTGATTGCTGTACAAGCTCTCTAGACCGCTTGGCCCTTTCAACCTTCTTCTTCTTCTCTTCCGGCGCTGCGGCTGGTTCAGAGGAGAGAGACAATATCGGGGCGGCAGGTGCTGATGTTCCCACGGTAAACTTGTACCTGGGCCTGGCTGGAAGAATGCCTGCCGCACTCGGTTTGCTAGTTGGCAGCGCGCATACTTGTTCTGCTGGAGGGGCCACCTCAGGTGTGGACTTTTCTGAACTTTGCGCCTTTTCGGGCACAACCTCAGGAGCTACAGGCTGCATTGGGCCCACTTGGCTGCTTGTTGGAGTTGCGCTGGAAGTCGCAGGCGTTGACGATAGCTGGGAGGTGGGCCTCCTTTTATACCTTATCTTTGCGCCTCGGGGAACGCAATTGCGGAATTCGAAGGGCTGCCACGTGTCGACGTACTGGTCATATAGGGCAGAAAATTCATCATCGACAGCTAGATTCCTCCGGTTGGATTTATCATGCTGCATGCGACACCTCATCTTCCAGCATTCAGTGATTTTGTCTTTATACCAGTTGAGGGGCGCCACCTTAGCGAGGAATTTTTTGAAGCCAACTGACTCCATCCGATGGTCCGGGTTATGCTCGGGATCGTACATAACCTCTTCGCAGTAAAATTCATGCCATGGTGGCCATGATTGCATCAAGTCAATGCGCCAGTGGAGGTCTGCACCTGTCCTGTTTCTTCTTTCTTGCATGATTTCGGCTCGGGGACAGATGTGCGTGAATTTTCCCCGGACCCCAATTGGGTCGTACTTCCAGCTGCGGCAGCATTATCAGGTCCATATCAATGAGTTCCCGTTCGAGGTAGACATGCTGCCCGATTTCGAACACTTGAGTATTTGCCCAGGTCATAGGATACTGAAATATGTGACCTTTCTTTTTGCCCTGGCCAAACTCCTCTTCAACATAGTCCATCTGCCTCGCAATTTCCATCCCGAACTGATGGTCAGTGCAGAAGTAGGGCAGCAAGCACGACTTCCCCTTGAACCCGTAAATTCTGACTATGATGCCCTAAGTCAACCGGAAAGTGTCCCCGTACTCCTTACTCCACAGGTATTTGGTCATGGCTTCCGGTGGGCGACATGCCTTACGGTTGAACAACCCCATGACCTGGCACAGAAATTTGAGATTAAACTCGTAGAACGAGCCTTTTCTATATAGAATCTCAGTCCATTCGTACACGGGGAGCGGCTCTCCTCTTTCGTTCACCTTCCTCAAGTCTGGAACGTTCATCCGGTAATGCATGTGATACAAGCACAACCATGCGAGGAAGGAACAAAACCGGAAGTCCGTTGACTGCTTCTGCTGCAGTCTAACCAGGCTGGAATGTATCGCATATGCCAGCCAGTCCGCCCAGTCGAAAAATATAGGGCGCTTTCCGCTCTTCTGCGTCGTGGAGTCGTAGAACTCCCCGTGTAGGAGACACTCTGCCATCGCCAGCTGGTACGGCCGTACCACTTTGTCAGAGTCGCAGCCAAGGACCCACGCCAGGATGATGTAGATGTACTTATTTTCAAATTTTTCCAGGGGTATGGGGCCAGTTGGCCACTGTCCGGCTGCCAGCGGAGTCTTCAGCTCTGAATCCAGAAATTCTCTCATCCGCTTTGTCTGCGCAAATCTGCCGGTTTGCTCGTCCAGATTTACCCTTCTGACAATTGCGCTAGGCTCATACTGAAGCCCTAGGGCGAATGCTGGTTGGACGCTCTCCCGGAAAAGAGTGAACAACACCTTTCCTTTGTTGTCGCAGACCTGCCGGCAGCTGGTTTGTAATATTCTACAATTGCTTCAACCAGCCTCGGGCACCAGTGAGTAGGAGGGCACAAGAACCAGTATAGGTTCGACTTGTATGCAGCTCCGAGGTGGTGAGATGGCGAAACCTTATCCACCCATTTCGCAATGTTCAACCGCAGCTTGGTGAGGCTGATGGAGACAGAGCCGTCTTTGTATCCGGCCAGGCGATTAATTGGCGGCGGTGGAGTCTGCCCAACTATGCGCCTCTTCGTCCGGGATTTTCTTTTCTGGTCCTTCTGAGGCGCTCCGCTCTCATGAGCGCTTGACTCCGGTGATTCCTCAGCTTCGCGCCGCTCTTCGCTTGATTGCGCCTGTACGGGCGCTTTCCCCTTGTCCATCCTTTTGAAACGGCAGTGTCGGGAATTACAGGGGACTTCAGCTTCTGAATTGTCAGCTTTATTCCTTGCAGTCAGGGAGTCAGCTTGAACAATTTGAATTTTCTGGTTGTGCCAGGGTCCCTTTTGTAGACAATGACTGCATCATTAATGGCGCGAGGAAGGGAGTTAGGGCGGTTAACTTGGAGTTGGTGGAGGCATTATGATTTTTTGGCGGCTAGGTATGGGTTTATTTTTGGAAAGCGCACCCCAATAGCCGTTGGTCCAAGACGCACCTTGCTTTTTTTAATGCATCGTTCTTGAAAGCTGTGCAATCATTAAACCCCCTAGGACGTTGTACCAATGCTGACGTCATCGCCGCTGTCTGGGCACACTTTACAAGGAAAACTTTAAAACCCATGTGCCCAACTTCGCGTTGCCGAACTTCGCCTGGGCCCACACTTATAATTTTTCTTTTTGCTCTCCGTGGCGGGTTATTCGGACTTCGCCCGAAATTCGGGGCGCACTCCGACTTCGCCCGGAAAATGGGCGCACTCCGACTTCGCCTGAAAAACGGGCGCACTTCGGATTCTACACTTAGCCGCTCTCAGCTTCCTGCGCCGGATCACCCAGGGTGCGCCCGAGAATGGGGGCGCACTCGGACTTCGCCCGAAAAACAGGCGCAATCCAATTTCGCCCGGCAACAGGGGCGCAATCTGATACTTGGCATTTTCTTGCAATCTGCTACCCAACTGCGAAGTCGGGTTGGGCAGCCATACTTAGTCATTTTAGCTTACTTTTTCAGCCGCCTTCTTCCCCACTTCGCAGCGTTTGAGGAGCGCTACCCGACTTCGCTGCGAAGTCGGGTTTTTGCCTTGGTTTTACCTGGGCTCTTCTTTTTTTCTTTTTCTTTTTTTTAAATTAAAAAACTGAAAAACTAAAATGCCGAAATATATACATTCTGAAAACTAAAATGCAGAAGCAAAATCTGTACAAGGAAGGACCCGTTTGGGTGCCTTCAGTGGCGGTAAATCTTGAGGTGGAACCCGTTGACGGGAATAGGAAGAAGATGTCCCTCCCTGTCCCGGAGCACGAATGAGTTGAACTAATTTACCCGGGCGATCTGATAAGGGCCCTCCCAGAGGGCGTCAAACTTGTCGTGGTTGCCCGGCTTCGCTTTCAGCGAGTCCCACTTCAGCACCAGGTCCCCGATTTTGAAAACTCGGGCGGTGGCGCCTTTCGCAAACCAGCCTTGGGTTGCCTCAGCATGTTTGGTGAAGGCCTGGTATGCTTTTTCTCTGTCTTCCTCTAACTGCAGTAACTGGCAAAGTCTGTCCTCTACCGGATCCCCGCTGCCTCTTTCTTCATCAAGCATCCAGAGAGCGGGAATTTCGATGTGGGTCGGCAAGACTGCTTCTTTGCCGTATACGAGCGCATAGGGGGACGTTTTAATGGATTTCTTGAAGGATATCCTGTCCGCCCATAGCGCCCGATCCAGGAGTAGGTGCCAAGTCCTCTTGTTTTTCTCTACTGTCCTTCGGATGATCTTCACAGATTCTTGTTGGTGGACTCGGCAAGACCGTTCCCCTGCGGGTAGTAGTTGGAAGACATTTTGTGATAAATGTCGTATTTGCTGGTGTACTCCGTGAGTACGGCGCCTGCGAACCCCGGACCATTGTCCGTTACTATTGACTCAGGGACCCCAAAACGAGTAATCAGGCTCTCGAGGAACCTAATGACCGTCTCCTGGTCCGCATTCTTTGTAGGGATCGCCTCTGCCCACCGTGTGAAGTAGTCGGTGGCGGTAAGAATAAACTTGTGCCCCGCTGCAGAGTTCGGCGTAATCACCCCGATAAAGTCCAGACCCCATTGCTGAAACGGAGTCTCGGCTTGGATCGGTTGAAGGGGCAGGGGTGCTTTTCTATTTCTGCCAGCAAATCTCTGGCATTGATCACACTTCGTAAAGACCGCATGCGCGTCTCGAAAAGAGAGTGGGCCGTAGTACCCAACTCTGATTATTTTCAAGGCCGTAGGCCTTGCAGAATGGTGACCCCCAGGCATCCCGAAATGGAATTCTCCGAGGACTCTGAGTTGGTCTGGTTTCCTGACGCACCGCAACAGGATGCCGTCAATGTTTTTAAAGTACAACCCCTCGGGGCGAAGAGTGTATTTCAGTGCACCTAGCCGAAACCTCCTTCTTTGTGAGGCATTCAGGTGGTCTGGACACCTCCCGGTGCAGAAATATTTTACCAGGTCATTTGTCCAGTCACTCTTCTCTGGTAAAGAGTTGGCTTGGCTAGGTTGGTGTTTGTTGCTGGATCCTCCCACTTACAGGCGGATATCTGGGCTGCTGTGCTTCGGGCCGCTTCTGGCACAAGGCTCGGCCTCTGATAAGCTTGGTTGGCCGCACTTCGATGTCGAACTCCTGGATTTTAGCAATCCATCCTGCTCTCTTGTGACCCGGCTCTCCTTGTATGATGAAACTTCGAACGTCCGGGTGTATCACAAAGACAATGGTTCGGCTTTGGGAGACAAAGTGCCTGAACTTTCGGAGGGATTTCATAACTGCGTGAACCTGCCGCTCTATAAAGTTGTACTTTTCTTCATGCGGCTGGATTACTTGGCTTAGAAACGCTATGGGGCGCTCTTCGCCATCGTCTCCCTTTTGGGTCAGGACTGCGGCGTAACTCTCGGGTTCTCCTACCGCGTACAGGATGAAGTCCTTGGAGTAGTCCGGGTTTATCAACACCGGAGCCTGTCCAATTCGGGCCTTGATTTCTTTGAAGGCCTCCTCCCTTTCATCAGTCCATAAGAACTCAGCGTTCTTTTTCAGCAGTTCGGCCATGGGCTTGATTACCTGTGCGAAGTCCGGTATGAACTTCCGCACGAAATTGATTTGGCCGAAAAAGGACTGTAGCCCCTTCTTGTCGACTGGGGCAGGCAAGCGGAGGAGGGCTTCTGCTCTATCAGGGTCTATGGCTAGGCCTTTCTCGGAGATGACATGCCCCAACAGCTTTCCTTCTTTTACCGCGAAGACCGATTTCTTCGGGTTTATGGAGATGTCGAATTCACGACACCTTTCAAATATTTGCCGCAAGTGGGGAACATGATCTTCTCTTCTGTGAGAGAACACAGTCATGTCATCCAAGTAGATGACAATGACTTTGTTGAGCAGCTCTCGGAAGGCCAGATCCATGGCTCTCTGGAATGTGGCGCCAGCATTAGATAAGCCGAAAGGCATGCGCTGATAGGCGAACGTTCCCCATTTGGTGGTGAACGCCGTCTTGTGCTGGTCCTCATCCCTGACCCATATCTGGTTGTACCCAGAAAAGCCATCTAAGAGGGAAAATCTCTGAGCTCCGGCAACTATATGGAGGATCTGGTCGATTTGGGGAAGCGGATAATGGTCCTTGAGGGAGGCCTGATTCAGATTTCTGAAGTCCACACAGAGACGGATGTCTCCATTCTTTTTCCTTACGGGAACCAAGTTCGCAACCCAAGATGAATGCTTGATGGGGTAGATGATCTTGGCTTCCAGCATCTTCAGGAGCTCGGCCTTCATCATGGCCTCGATCTTCGGATTTACGGCCCTCTGCTTCTGCCGGAATGGCTTGGCGCCATCTTCTAGCTCAATGGTATGCTGGATAACATTTCTGTCATACCCCTTCAAGTCCTGGTAGCACCAAGCTACTATGTCAGGGAACTCTCGGCATAATGTTCTTATTTGCTCAAGTTCCTCTGTGGAGCAGTCTGTTCCGACCTTGATTGTTTTTCCAGGTTCGAGTTCCAGATCGGCATACTGCTTCGGGTCTACTTTGATCCGGTGAGATATTGCTCTGTCATTCTGATCAAATAGACTCTCAAGTGTAATCAGTCCTTTTGGGACATGATTATTTTTTAGCTGTATCAACCCCTCATATTGCTCGTCATCAGGGTCTCTACCTTCGATTGAACATGCTTCATTTACCAAAAATGTGACGATCTCCTCGTCACAGTCGAACACCTGCCAGTTGGTGTCCTTATCAGGCACAGAAGGCCTATAAATGGTGCGAACCGGCTTCGACTTCTGGACAGTATCATCAGCCGGAACGTACCTGGCTCCAACAAACGCCAGAATGTTAGCATGCTTGTTTTTCTCACGCGATATAGCCTTGACATTCAACGAGTCAAACGACTCCATCAAATCCTAGACCCGATTTCGGTACGCCTTGAGATAGTGCTTCTTGGAGGCGCACTTGTTCGTAATCTGGTGGCACACCAGCTCAGAATCGCCAAAGATCTGCAAGTGCTTAATCCCCAACCTCTCTGCTTTCCGCAAACCTAAGCACAGGGCTTCATACTCTGACGCGTTGTTGGTACAGCTCCAGGCCAGCCTGTAGGTGTAGTCCTTCTGGATCCCGATCGGGGAAACTAAAAGCACACCTGCACCGGCGCCATTTTTGCATCGTGCGCCGTCAAAGAAAAGCTTCCATAGCTTTTCTGGTGCAGGTCCCACTTCTTTCTTGGCCGACTTGTCAAGCCTCTCAGGCTAAACAACAGTGTAGCAGCCTTGCTCAATTTCAATCACGGCGTTGAAGTCCCGTAAGGAAAATTCATCTTCTATTTGCAGCAGCTCAAGAGCTTGCTCCGTCATGTCCACCACCACCAGCTCTTCCTCCGTTAGCTGAACCATGCAGTCCTTTGGCTCTTCTCCGGGTATCTTCTCTACTAAGAAAGTGGAAGGCTTTTCATTGTAAATTTTCAGTCTCCTTCCTTTGAAGGGCACTTCCATGTGTGAGTAGTCCAGAGACAGATACCCTCCCAACTTCGCAGTGAACTCCCTGGAGAGACACATGCCGAAGTAGGGTTCCAAGTCGACAACCACGACCTCTTGGATGACCACGATGTCAAGAGCTTTGTGCAGCCGAATGGGGATGTCTTTAATGACACCGACTGTCTTGACAGGGGTGCCGTCCAGTTGCAGCACGCCTTGGCTGCTCCTTGTGTACTCCATCCCGATTTCATCGCAGACGGCTCTCGGCATTACGATCGTGGAAGCACCAGAATCCACCATGCAGTTGTGTACTATGTACCCTTGCATCCGTAATGACAGATAGAAGGGAGGCGGTCTGTTCTTCCCAGTGGCTGAGGTCGTCAAAGGTTGCACCAGGACAGCGGACTGTATCTGCTTGCCATTTTTCATGATCTTCAGAGATTCTTGCAGCAGATCAACCCGGCCTCGGGAGCCGAAGAGCATCGTACATGCTGATTCTTGCGGGGGTTCTCTTCAGTTCGTCTACTATGCTGTAGGCTGAGGTGTTAGCTCCTTCCGCTTCTTTTGCCGGCTCATACTTCGTCCGGTATTGCTGAGTGGCCTCAACTCTCTGTCTCTTGGTCAGAGATGGATATTTCAGCTTCTCCTGAGCTTGTTCTTTGGTTTCAGCTGGAGGCTGAGCAGCGGGAGCTTTAGCAACGGGAGGCTTGACAGCGGGAGTCTTTGCTGGAGGAGCTTTATCTTTGGCTGTGTAAGGCCACAGCCTCTTGTAAGGTGGTAGCCCATCAGGTTGCGCCTTATCTCTCCTGGCGTATACCTTCAAGGGTTTTGCAGCTGCTTCAGCAGACTTCCTATCTTCCTTGGCGGGAGGCGGCACTGGAACTTCCTCTGGGACGGCGAAGTTGCTTTCATCGCCCAGGATCATGTAGAGTTCTTCGTCCTCTATGGCGCTGCCGGCCAAGGTCTGGAGATAGTGTTGATGCAGAGTGCAGTCATCTTCGGCATGCGGGTCATTGCACGTGGTGCACCAGTTAACCTGGTCAGAAGTACCAGGTTGGTCTTCAATGGCAGCATTTCTCGGAGGGGGCTGCCTTTGCAGCTGTTGCTCGGCGGGGCGATCCTTTGTCAGTGTCGGGGGCAGATATGGCCTCCTTGGAGCAAGGTCCATCTGGGCCTGTTTCTTCATGTCATTGGACATGGTGTGATATCCAGAGGCCAGAGCTCTTACCTCCTGGAGGATTTTATTCTGAATATCATTGTCAAGAGGTGGCAACTGAGCCGGAGGAGGTAATGCAGCCAATGGAGGAGGCGTAGAATATTGTGCATACTGCGGGGGAGCAGGGAGCGCTGGAAAATGCGGAGGAGGAGGAGGCGGATAATGAATTTGTGGCGGGCCGTAAGGATTCACGACCGGCGCCGGATTCCATTGCTGCTGGGGTTGCTGCCCGAAGTGGACGGCTCGGACCGTAGTCGATGGATACTGAGATCGAGGGAAGTCAGGGTAGATGGGCGGCTGTACTCTGTGTGGGAGTCTACCAATGGAAATGATATCCATCTCAGCTTGTTGGGCAGCCTCATACAAAGCAGGGAACGTGTCGATTCGGGCAACCTTCAGCAGCAGCCAAATGTCCGAGTTGAAGGATCTCGTGTAGTAGTAGGCGGCCCGACCCGTCGACGGTCGGAGTTCACGAGGTACTCGTTTCCAAGACCTCGCAAACCTGATATTGAAGTTTGATACCTCCTCTTGGGGGTGTCTCTGTATACTTTGGAATTGATGCAGTAAAGAAGAGGGATCAGCAGACTCATTGCATCCTTTCACGAGCCTGCCGGCTAACTGTCGCCACCCCATGATAGATCCCTCTGGCAATGATCTCCACCAGTAGAGAAGCTTTCCCCTTAGGGAAAGGGCCAGCAGACGGGTCTTCACACCTTCGTCAGTGATGGAATGTAGCGCAGCCAGGGCCAGAATGTCCTGGATGTGTTCGTACGCCGTCTTGCCGTAGCCGTCATACGTAGGGATAGATTTTAAAGCGGCAGGGGGCACAGCTTGCTGTCCAACTAGGGCCAAGGGCCCCGTAGAGTCCACCGCCGGGAAGAGGTCATCATCATCCTGGTGGGCAGCCATGTCTTCTTCTGACCCGGTAGTGTACTCGGTGTCGGTACTGTCCGAAGATGTAGATTCTTCTTCGGCCTCAACTTCTTCAATTTCAGCCTCGGCCTCTTCAATTTCAGCCTCGGCCTCTTGGATTTCTTCTACGCGAGCTTGGTAATCAGCCAGCCTGACGCGCTCGCCTGGAGCGTCAATGTTGATTTCGTAAAAGTCAGGCGGGTTTTCCGGATTCCTTGCTCGCCACCTTCTTGTTTGCATGAAGGCGTTAGGACCGGTCTTTACGGACTCAAAGAGTATTCAGATTTGCAGAGTCGCCAGGTGCTCTGATTTTTAAAAACAATGAAGCGAGCACTCGTGCTTCGATTTTGTTTGGGGGTGGGAAACTACCATGTCCCACCGGGCGTGCCGGAGAAACTGTTGGTTACGAATCTGCCATGAGGAAAGGATTTGTTGTTATTGCGCCCAGATTCGCCCACCATATTGAAAGGCCGGAAGGAAGGAATGCCTTCCATGCCAATCTCCGGAGAAGGCCGGCTTCCTGTGGGGTTTTTGTGTTTTAGGTTAAGAGTGCAGGGAAAGGGATAAAAGTGCAGAAAGAGATTCCAAATATGATTGGAGTTGGGGTGGGGGGAATAAGCAAAGACGACAACGAATCAATCACCGCTACTAACAACATTCCTTTACAAAGCACACATTGAAACTACAACTATCAGTCATCCTATGTATCCTCTATTTATGCATTCCAGGAATACTTGACCACCAAATACCGTGAGTCCGTAGTTCAGTACAACAGTAAGCAATGATACAAGAAACATGAGGCAGAAATGACAAGGAGAGGCAGCATACAAGATAAAAGACAGTGAGCAGAGCCAAGTATGTGCTTGTATTAGAGGCAAACGCACAACTACAATTGTTCCCTAGCAATATATTCCCCTTCCCCCTTTTACAATGAATCACATGGCTATTTATAGCCTCAAGTCCCCCCGATTACATTCTTGGGCACAAAGTCCCAGACTAAACATTAGCTGACACAAGCGGCTGAGGAGCTGCTGATGCTGACTTCTGTCGGGCAGGACTGTACTTGCGGCATGGTGTCCCTGAAGGCTGTACAGCCACGTGGCGGGGTGTCGTGTCAAACCGTCGGTTAGCAGGAATGTGGGTAGGTGCGGCAGGTGGCACTTCTCATCAACTTAAATGGTGGCAGTTGGCTCGTATAGTGCAGCCCATGCTTTGTCCTTATCCCGGTCAAGTCTTGGCTCGAATCCCGAAGTTGGACACTTGTCGGATGCTGATGAATGACACGTGCCTGCCTTGAAAGGCAGTTAATCCAACTTCGCCCGGGATCTGAGCGCTGTCGGGTTGCGCAGGTAGAAAACAGCGCAGGAGGGTCATCTTGCCTTAGTCATTTTCTGGTCTTGCTTCCTCAACTGCGCATCGATCAGAGGGCGCACCCCGACTTCGCTGCGAAGTCGGGTTGCGCACCGGCACTTGCTGTCTTCTTCTGTTCGGACTGCGCACTAAGGGAAGGGCGCACCCCGACTTCGCTGCGAAGTCGGGTTGCGCCCCAACACTTAGTCATTTTTCTGCCACACTGCTCTCCAAGTGCGCCCAGGAAGAAGGGCGCACCCCGACTTCGCTGCGAAGTCGGGTTGCGCCCCAACACTTAGTCAAATTCCGCTCATTCTCCTGTTTTGTCGCACTTCGCACTGCCCCTACTGCGCTCCAACTGGAGGGCGCACTCCGACTTCGCTGCGAAGTCGGGGTGCGCCCTGACACTTAGCCATTTTCAGGGGACACTTGCTGGAAACTTTACTAGGGGAAGAAAAGGGAGGAATGAAACTGCAAGGAAGAGGAGGAAAAGGGAGAAATGAAGAATTGGAAAAAGAGGAGGGAAGGAACAGAGCAGATCACTTACAAAAAACGGAAAACATGGCACCCCGTGCAAAATGTGGCAACAGGCCTATGGGCGACTGTCCGGCTGGAACCGGAGTCTTCAGTTCTGAGTCGAGGAATTCTCTCATCCGCTTGGTCTGGGTGAATCTGTCCGTCTGTTCATCCAGGTTGATCCTCCTGACAATTGCGCTGGGGTCATACTGGAGCCCCGGGGCGAAAGCTGACTGGAAGCTCTCCCTGAAGAGTGTGAACAAGACTCTTCCCTTGTTGTCGCAAACTTGCCGGGCAGCTGGCTTGTAATATACCGCAATGGATTCAATCAGCTCCGGGCATTGGTGGACAGGAGGGCACAAGAACCAGTACAGGTTCGATTTATATGCAGCCCCGACATGGTGTGAGGGCGAAACTTTGTCAGCCCACTTTGCTATGTTCGGCCGCAACTTGGTGAGGCTGATAGAGAACGAGCCGTCTCTATACCCGGCCAGGTGATTAATGGGCGGCGATGGAGCTTGCCCTCGACTTCTCTTCGCCCTGGTCTTCCTTTTTTGCTCTTGCGGCGCTTCGCTCTCATGAGCGCTGGACTCTGTCTGTTCTTCAGCTTCGCGCCCTTCGTCGCTAGATTGCGCCTGCACTGGCGCTTTTCCCTTGTCCATTTTCTTCTTTTTCTGTTCGAAGTGGCAGATACAAGGATTCTGGCTACTGATTGCTTAATTCTGGACCTTGCAGCTCAAAGTTAGCTCGACAATTTGGATGTTCTGAGTATGCCAGAGCCTCCTTTTCTAGGCAAGGGAAACAACATTAATGGCGCAGGAGGAGAGGTTAAGGTGATTTGCCTGAAGTTGGTAGAAGCGTTATGATTCTTTGGTAGTTGTGTGTGGGTTTAATCTTAAAAAGCGTACCCCGGTTGCAGTTGGTCCTAATGCGCCTTGCTTTCTTAATGACATCCTTTTTGAAAGTCGCGCAATCATTTTTTAGAATTTTTTCGGACCTCGTGCTAATGACGTCATCGCCGCCGCCTGGGCACACGCTTCGAGGGAGAACTTTGGGCCCAGGGTTTTAAGGAGGGACGCAACCCAACTTCGCACTATGCCAAACTGCGCTGTCTGGGCCCGCACTTAGAAACATTTTATCATTTTTCCTTGTTTCCCATGACAGGTCACCCAAGGTGCGCCCGAAATTGAGGGCGCACTCAGACTTCGCCCAGAAAATATGCGCACTCCGACTTCGCCCAGATTTGCTTGCGCAGTCAGACTTCGCTCAGAAAAGTTGCGCAGTCTGTTTTTGACACTTAGCCATTTTTTGTTCTGTGTTTCCCAACTGCGCTCCCAAGACGGTGCGCAGCCCGACTTTGCTGCGAAGTCGGGTTGCGCACCCAGCACTTAGTCAAATTTTTGCCCTTTTTGTCAGCTGCTTTCTCTCAAAACTCCCTACGTCGCACTGTTCCGGGAGCGATGCCCGACTTCGCTGCGAAGTCGGGTTGCGCACCCAACACTTGGGCTTTGAAAACTAAAAGCTGAATGCTGAAATAAATATGTACATTGATAAACTAAAATGCAGAAAAGAAATCTGTACAAAGAAGGACCCATTGGGTGCCTTCAGTGGTGGTAAATCTTCAGGTGGAACCCGTTGACGGGAATGGGGAGAAGTTGTCCCTCCATGTCCCGGAGCACGAATGCATTCAATTGGTTCACCCGAGCTATCTGATAGGGACCTTCCCAGAGGGCATCAAATTTACCATGATTGCCCGGCTTTGCCTTCAATGAGTCCCACTTCAGCACTAGATCCCCAATTTTGAAAACTCGGGCGGTGGTGCCTTTCGCAAACCAGCCTTGGGTCGCTTCAGCATGCTTAGTAAATGCCTGGTATGCTTTTTCTCTTTCTTCTTCTAACCGCAGCAGTTGGCACAGTCTGGCATCCATTGGATCCCCGTTGCCTCTTTCTTCATCCAGCATCTCGAGTGCGGGTATCTCTACGTGGGTAGGCAGGACTGCCTCCTTGCCGTACACAAGCGCGTAGGGGGAAGTCTTGATAGACTTCTTGAATGATATGCAATCCGCCCAGAGCGCCCGATTCAGGAGTAGGTGCCATGTCCTCTTGTTTCTCTCTACTGTCCTTCTGACAATTTTCGGTAGATTCTTGTTGGTGGACTCGGCCGAGCCATTCCCCTGCGGGTAGTAGTTAGAAGACATCTTGTGATAGATGCCATATTTGCTGGTGTACTCCGTGAGTACAGCGCCTGCAAACCCCGAACCATTGTCCGTCACTATTGACTCCGAGACCCCGAAACGGGTGATGAGGCTCTCAAGGAACCCAATGACCGTTTCTTGGTCCGCATTCTTAGTGGGGATTGCCTCTGCCCACCGGGTGAAGTAATCGGTGGCGGTAAGGATAAACTTGTGCCCCGCTGCAGAGTTAGGCATGATGACCCCAATGAAGTCTAGACCCCATTGCTGAAACGGAGTCTCGGCTTGAATTGGTTGGAGGGGCAGGGGTGCTTTTCTGTTTCTGCCAGCAAATCTCTGGCATTTATCACATTTTACACGCACCGCATGTGCATCCGTGAAGAGAGTGGGCCAATAGTACCCGACTCGATAATTTTCAAGGCCGTAGGCCTTCCAGAATGGTGTCCCCGTGCATCCCGGAGTGGAATTCTCCGAGGACCCTGGGTTGGTCTGTATCTCTGACGCATCGCAATAGGATGCCGTCAATGTTTTTGAAATAAAGCCCCTCGGGGCGAAGAACGTATTTCAAGGCGTTTAGCCGAAACCTCCTTTGTGAGGCATTCAGGTGATCTGGGCATCTTCCGGTGCTGAAATACTGCACCAGGTCATTTGTTCAGTCGTTTTCCTCTGATAAGGAGTTGGCTAGGTTGGCGGTTGCTATTGGATCTTCCCACTTGCAGGCGGAGACTTCAGCTGCAGCGCTTCGGGCCAGCTCTTAGCACAAGGCTCGGCCTCTGATCAGCTTTGTTGGCCGCACCTCGATGTCAAACTCTTGGATATTGGCAATCCATCCTGCCCTCTTGTGGCCAGGCTCTCCTTGTATGATGAAGTTCCTGACGTCCGGATGTATCACGAAGACTGTTATCCGGCTCTGGGAGATGAAGTGCCTGAACTTTCGGAGAGATTTCATGACTGCGTGAACCTGACGCTCAATAAAATTGTACTTTTCTTCATGCGGCTGGATTACCTGGATTAAGAACGCTATGGGGCGCTCTTCGCCATCGTCTCCCTTTTGTGTCAGGACTGCGGCGTAACTCTCGGGTTCTCCCACCGCGTACAGGATGAAGTCCTTGGAATAATCCGGGTTTATCAACACCAGAGCTTGTGCGATTCTAGCCTTGATCTCCTCAAAGGCCTGCCCTCTTTCATTAGTCCATAAGAATTCGACATTCTTTTTCAACAGTTCGGCCATGGGCTTAATCACTTGTGTGAAGTCCGGTATGAACTTCCTCACGAAGTTGATTTGGCCGAAGAAAGACTGTAGACCCTTCTTGTCGACTGGGATGGGCAAGCGGAGGAGGGCTTCTGCTCTGTCAAGATCCACTGCAAGGCCTTTCTCGGAGATGACATGTCCCAGCAGCTTACCTTCTTTTACCGCGAAGACTGACTTCTTCGAGTTAATGGAAATGCCGAATTCACGACATCTCTCAAATATCTGCCGCAAGTGGGAAGCATGGTACTCTCTCCTGTGAGAGAATACAGTCATGTCATCCAAGTAGATGACAATGATCTTGTTAAGCAGCTCTCGGAAGGCCAGGTCCATGGCTCTCTGAAATGTAGTGTCGGCATTTGACAAACCGAAGAGCATGCATTGATAAGCGAACGTTTCCCATTTGGTGGTGAACACTGTCTTATGCTGGTCTTCGTCTCTCACCCATATCTGGTTGTATCCAGAGAATCCGTCTAAGAGGGAGAATCTCTACGCTCTAGCAACTATGTGGAGGATCTGATCGATTTGGGGCAGTGGGTAATGGTCCTTCAGTGAGGACTGATTCAGATTTCTGAAATCCACGCAGAGACGGATGTCTCCGTTCTTCTTCCTCACAAGAACCAGATTCGCAACCCAAGATGAATGCTTGATGGGGTAGATGATCTTGGCTTCCAGCATTTTCGGGAGCTCGGCTTTCATCATGGCTTCAATCTTCGGGTTTACAGCCCTCTGCTTTTGCCGGAAAGGTTTCGCACCATCTTCTAACTCTATGGTATGTTGGATCATCTGTCTGTCATACCCCTTCAAGTCCTGGTAGCACCAGGATACAATATCCGGGAAATCTCTGCATAATGATCTAATCTGCCCGAGTTCCTCTTCAGTGCAGTCCGTCCCGACCTTGATTGTTTTTCCAGGTTCAAGCTCCAGGTCGACGTACTGCTTGGGGTCTACTTTGATCCTGTGGGATATTGCTCTATCATTTTGATCAAAGAGACTCTCTAATGTAATCAGTCCTTTTGGGACATGATTATTCTTCAATTGTATCAACCCCTCGTATTGCTCGTCATCAGGGTCTCTACCTTCGATTGTACATGCTTCGGTAACCAAAAAAGTGACGATTTCCTCGTCACAATCAAACACCCGCCAGTGGGTGTCTTTATCGAGCACGTAAGGCCGGTAGATGGTACGAACCGGCTTCGGCTTCCGGACGATGTCATCACCGAAACATACCCGGCTCCAACGGACGCCGGAATGTCGGCGTGCTTGTTCTTCTCACGTGATATGGCTTTGACATTCAACGAGTCGAATGACTCCATCGAGTCCCGTACACGATTACGATACGCCTTGAGGTAATGCTTTTTGGAGGCGCACTTATTCGTAATCTGGTTACACACCAGCTCTGAGTCGCCAAAGATCTGCAAATGCTTTATCCCTAGTCTCTCCGCTTTTCTCAAACCCAAGCACAGGGCTTCATACTCCGCAACATTGTTAGTACAGCTCCAAGCCAGTCTGTAGGTGTAGTCCTTTTGGATTCCGGACGGGGAAACCAAGAGTACGCCTGCGCCGGCACCATTTTTGCATCGGGCGCCATCAAAGAAAAGCTTCCATAGCTTTTCTGGTGCAGGTCCTACCTCTTTCTTGGCTGACTGGTCAAGTCTCTCAAGCCGAGTAACGGTGTAGCAGCCTTGCTCAGTCTCGATCATGGCATTGAAGTCCAGCAAGGAGAACTCGTCCTCTACTTGCAACAGCTCAAGAGCTTGCTCTGTCATGTCTACCACCACCAGTTCTTCCGTTGTCAGCTGAACCGTGCAGTTCTATGACTCTTCTCCGGGTATCTTTTCTACTAGAAATGTGGAAGGCTTTTCGTTGTAGATCTTCAGTCTCCTTCCTTTGAAGGGCACTTCCATATGTGAGTAATCCAGAGACAGATACCCACCCAGCTTCGCAGTGAACTCCCTGGAGAAACACATGTCGAAGTAAGGTTCCAAGTCGACAACCACGACCTCTTGAATGACCACTATGTCAAGAGCTTTGTGCAGCCGGATCGGGATATCTTTGATAACACCAACTGTCTTGACAGGGGTGTCGTCTAGCTGCAGCACACCTTGGCTGCTCCTTGTATACTCCATACCGATCGCGTCACAGACAGCTCTCGGCATAACAGTCGTGGAGGCACCAAAATCCACCATACAGTTGTGTACTATATACCCTTGCATCCGCAATGACAGATAGAAGGGATGTGGTCTGTTCTTTCCAGTGGCGGAGACCGTCGTGGGTTGAACCAAAACAGCAGAGCCGCGTCTCGCTTGCCATGTTTTATGCTCTTCAAAGATTCCTGCAGCAGATCAACTCTGGGATCTGAAGAGCATCATACATACTTATCCTTGCGGGAGTCCTCTTTAGCTCATCCACTATGCTGTAGCCCGAAGTGCTAGCTCCCTCCGTTTCTTTCGCAGGCTCATACTTGGTCCGTTATTGCTGCGTGGCTTCTACTCTCTGTCTCTTTGTCAAAGACGGATATCTCAGCTTCTCCTGAGCTTGTTCTTTTGTTTCAGCTGGAGACGGAGCTGCGGGAGCTTTCACTGCGGGAGGCTTGAGTGCAGGAAATTTTTCTTTGGCTGCAGGATGCCATAGCCTTTTGTCCGGTGGTAGCCCAACAGGTTGCACCTTTTCTCTTCTGGCGTATACCTTCAATGGCTTTGCTTGGGCTGCAGCAACTTCAACAGGCTTTCTGTCCTCCTTGGCGGGGGGCAATGCCGGATCTTCTTCTGGGACAGCAAAGTTGCCTTCATCGTCCAGGATCATGTAAAGTTCATCCTCTATGGCGCTGCTCGCCAGGGTCTGGAGGTAATGCTGATGCAGCGTGCAATCTTCTTCTGAATGCGGGTCGTTGCACGTGGAGCACCAGTTAACCTGGTCGGAAGTGCCAAGTTGATCCTCAATGGCCGCATTTCTTGCAAGGGGGTGCCTTTGAACTTCCCGTTCTGCGGCTTGATCTTTTGTCAGTGTCGGAGGAGGATATGGCCTCCTTGGAACAAACTCCATCTGGGCCTGCTTCTTCTTCAGTATAGTCATGTCATTTGACATGGTATGGTATCCAGATGCCAGAGCTCATACCTCTTGGAGGATTTTGTTCTGAATATCATTGTCTGCAGGTGGCAACTGAGCTGGCGGAGGTAATGCAACCAATTGCAGGGGTGCAGAATACTGCGCGTACTAAGGGGGAGCTAGGAGTGAGGGGGATACTGCAGAGGAGGAGGCTGCAGGTTAGGATAATGAATTTGTGGGGGGTCGTAAGGGTTTACGACTGGCGCCGGATTCCATGGCTGCTGGGGGTGCTAACTTGAAGATGACGGCATCACACCAGAGGCCGATGGGTACTGGGACTGAGGAAAGTCAGGGTAAATGGGTGGTTGTACCCTATGCGGGAGCCTGCCTATGGAGATTATATCCATTTCGGCTTGTTGGGCAGCTTCATACAGGGCAGGGAATGAATCGACTCGGGCTAGCTTCAGTAGTAGGTAAATGTCAGAGTTGAATGACCTCAAGTAGTAGTGCGAAGCCTGACCCGTTGAAAGTCGCAGTTCACGAGGTACTCATTTCCAAGACCTCGCAAACCTTATGTTGAAGTCCGACACCTCCTCTTGGGGGTGTCGCTGGATGCTTTGGAACTAATGCAACAACGAAGAGGGATCAACAGACTCGTTGCATCCTTTTACAAGCCTGCCAGCCAGCTGGCGCCACCCCGTGATAGATCCCTCTGGCAGAGATCTCCACCAGTAGAGAAGTTTTCCCCTTAGGGAAAGAGCCAGTAGACGGGTCTTGACACTCTCGTCTGTGATGGAATGTAGCGCAGCCAAGGCCAAAATGTCCTGGATGTGCTCGTACGCCATTTTGTCGTAGCCATCGTAAGTAGGGATAGACTTTAGGGCAGCGGGGGGCACAACTTGTTGTCCGACTAGGGCCAAGGGCCCCATGGAGTCTACTGTCGGGAAGAGATCGTCATCATTCTGCTGAGCAGCCATTTCTTCCTCTCCTCCGGTAGTGTACTCGGTATCGGTACCGTCCGAGGATGTAGATTGCTCTTCAGCCTCGGCCTCTTCGATTTCGGGCTCGGATTCGTCTATGCGAGCTTGGTGGTCAGCCAGCCTGACGCGCTCTCCTGGAGCGGCAATGTCAATTTCGTAAAGATCAGGCTGGTTTCCCGGATTCCTTGCTCTCCACCTTCTTGTATGCATGAAGGCGCTTGGACCGGTCTTCACGGACTCAGAGAATATTCAGGTACTTGCGAGTCGCCGAGTGTTCCGATTCTAACAAAGAATGAAGCGAACACCGATGCTTCGATTCTGTTTTGGGGTGGGAAACTTCCATGTCCCATCGGGCGTGCTGCAGAAACCGTTGGTTACGAATCTGCCATTAGGAAAGGATTTGGTTAAATGCGCCCGCATTTGCCCACCAGATTGAAAGGCCGGAAGGAAGGAATGCCTTCCGTGCCAATCTCCGGAGAAGGCCGGCTTCCTATGGATTTTCTCAATTGTTTTACCTAAGAGTACAGGAAAGAGATAAAAATGCGGAAAGAGATGCAAATGTGATTTGAGTTGGGTGGGGGGAATAAGCAGCACGGCAACGATCAATCACCACTACTAACAACAATTAAATACATAACACACCATAGAAACTACAATTGTCATACATCCTATGTATCCTCTATCTATGCATTCCAGGAATACTTAATCATCAAATACCTGGAATCCAGAGTTCAAGATAACAAGAAGCAAAGAAATAAGCAACATGAGGCAGAAATGACAAGTAAAGGCAGCATAAAGAATGATAACAGCAAAGTAGAGCCAAGTGTGTGTCTTGCATTCAGAAGCAAACGTATAGCTACAATGGTTCCCTAGAAGGATATCCCCCTTCCACCCCTTTACAATGAAGTGGTGCGACTATTTATAGCACAATTCCCCCCCCATTACAATCCTGGGCACAAAATCCCAGACCCGACAATAGTTGACAAAAGCTGACAAAAGCGGCCAAAGAGCTGCTGATGTTGACTCCTGTAGACAGGGACTGTACTGGCAGCAAGGTTCACCTAAAAACTGGGCAGCTACGTGGCAGTGCGGTTGATGAAACTTCTCGTCAGCATGAATGCGGGTAGCTGCGGTAGATAGAACTTTGCGTCAGCATGAATGGAGGGGTGATTTGGGCCATGCTTGTCCTTTTTCCCATCGCATATCGGCTCGGATCCCGAGGCTGGACACTTGTCAACTTCTGACGGGGGTGCATCTGCCTTGGAAGACAGCTTCTCTCTTGTGTCCTACTTCGCCTGGAAACGGAGCGCAACTGGGTAGCGCAAGCGGGGAACAGCGCAGTTGGGGAGGCCTCCGTGCCTTAGTCTGTTTTGGGCTGCTTGAGAGATATTTCCCAACTGCGCACAGGTCAGAGGGCGCAGCCCGACTTCGCTGCGAAGTCGGGTTGCGCACTCCAGCACTTAGTCAATTTGGCTGCTGCTCGGACTGCGCGCAAGAAGGGGAGCGCACCCCGACTTCGCTGCGAAGTCGGGTTGCGCTCCAGCACTTAGCTGATTTTTGGAGACACTGCTTCCCAACTGCGCTCAGGACGGGGAGCGCACCCCGACTTCGCTGCGAAGTCGGGTTGCGCTCTTGGACTTAGAATTTTTCAGGGAATGTTTGCTCTGTTTTGGCCGAAGAAAGAACCGGGGGAAAAAGGGAGGAATGCAACTGATACAAGGGGAGAAAGGGGGCAGTGGAGAAAGGGAAAGGAGATGGAGGGAAGGAAGAGCAGCATACTTACAAAATTTGAAAACATGGCACCCCGTGCAAAATGTGGCAACAGGACCTGCAGCCCAAAATTTAAAATTTAGGTTCGCTTATGGGTCAGTAAGCTGACGTTCATATAGACCATTGTGGCCAACCAGTGGACCTGCTATCCCCTTACATATATGCATGTGTTGCATTGATATATTCTGAGTTCTCCATCCAAGTTTCCATCAAGTATCATGCAAGTCAAGGCCTAAACATATTGGAGGTAATGTACATGAAATGAAACATATTATAAGTTGTTGGCCCTTCACAACAGACCTATCATAACTTTGAGGAATAGGTAGTTGACATAGAGCTATTTCATAGTTTGATTTATGTTTGTTATTAACTTTTGACAAATACAAGCCAATGAGAACTACTTAAAAATTGCATTGCTATCAAATATTTTTGAAGGAAAACTCACAGGACCATATGGCCATCGTAAGCCAGTACTTTGTTGTCCAAGATGATTTCCTGGCACTGTGAATGATCGAGCCAAAAATCGGACCTGCCAAAATAAAATTCAACGAAATTGGTTTCAACATCAGTTCAAACACCTAGCAACTTCGTTGATATGAACACCAGTATATCTGAAGCAATGCTACCAAAAGACATGAAGCAATACTTTAAAATGATGACAATTATTTACATTAATTACAATCAAACACATTCAGAAATTTCTTTCAATCCAAACTCTATACCTTTTTGTGAATGTCATTATGCACAACACATCCTAACCGAGAATTAATATTTATAGACAAACAGGTTGGAAAGAGGAGGTTGGAATATTTTAAGCCATGAAGAGATCTCTTGAAAATTTTCAAGATGTATTTTAAGCACCTATAGGAAAAGCCCATTCTACTCTTTGTTCTTGATAATGATGTTTCCGAATGTTCCTTTTTCAGCTCCAATTAACCTTGCAGGCTTGAATGTCAATATGTTTGGAATATACCTCCGTTCCATTTAAAAGGAGCAGGGTTTCCTTCTTTGTTAGGAAGTGCTTTCAACACCAGGCACTGCCATTGCTACGGGTCATACATTGACTCCCACTGACCTATTTCTGTTCATGTGTGGAAATTAAACAGTTCCTTCTTCTTCACTTTCCTTGAATTTGCAGATCTCCAATGGTCTATAGTTTGCCAGTTTATTTGATGACTAACCATTACATGAAACTGCTCCAAGTTGACAGTCCAGTGAAGAGATATTTGAGTATTTCAGACTGTCTTATTTTTATATTTTCTTCCAAATTAGAAAGAGCATATATTGATGGTTGCTACTACACAGATTTTGGAATCCTCAGTTGAATATTTCTAGAAACCAGCAGTTTCATGTGTCTAAGCACAGGTGCCTTAAAATTTCACCTAGTTATAGTAGTTTAACTTCCACTTGGCAGCCTACACAATGTCATTGCACCAAATTCACTTCACGGATTTTAAAGCTAGCTCTAATTTGAGTTCAAATTTTGGTTGGGAATTAAATATTTTGAGCTCCTACAGTAGCAGTCTCAAAGATTTTAAATAGCTTTCTTCAGTCTTTCAATATTGTCAGAGGTGCAGACAATTTATCTGTAGTTCCTGACATCAGCAATCTTTGAAACATGAAGTTCTTATCCACATTTGCACAGAAGCAAATATGACAGTTCAAGTTTAATTGGTGTTTGTCTTATAAATGTACACCTGACAAAACATGTGGTATTATCCTCTTTATAAGTAGTGTACTGGGGCTGTCTTATTTTTTCAGTTTATTTTCAAGTGGCTAATTGATAGGTGGTGATGTGAAAACCTCTCTGGTAGACATTGCCTTCTGGAAAATTGTTCTTCAGCAGGTTTTCTTTGGAAACAGGATTTAAATTTTTGACGTAATCTTCTTCCTATAATTTAATTTCTTAAAGAGGTCTTATTGGAAAATCCCATTTTAAGTTGTCTAGTCCAAGTTACTTTTGCATAATCCATCTGGAATCTTTCAATGAGGCTTGTCCAGTGAAGTCCATTTCTGAAGTTAAGAGAGGAAGCTTCTATAATTTAGTTGCCTTAACTATTAGGTTGATTTATTGCTTCTGCCATAGATCAACACTTACAGTATGTAAATAGATTCTTGAGGTATGTAGTTTCAAGGTTATTGTAAGATTTTTCACATGAATATTTTGTACTTCTTGTAAACACCTGTAGCCCTTATACAAACGACACAAATAGGAACCAAAGAGCGATACCACTGATTCAAGAATAGACTCTATAAGGAATTTCTACCAGAACCATTTAGCAGTACTTATTTTACTTGTAACTTACTACTTGGAGTAGAACCAATGACTGCAAGGGATTGAATCAAAGCCTTAGACTAGCTAAATGGGGTTTAGGTCATAATCAAGATATATTGTCTTTTGAGTACCAAGACCATCAACGGCATTCATGTACTTTACCCAATCAATGATATTTAACTTGCATTATCAATAGGCCATACCACTTATGAAATGATCTCCTATTTATTAGATCAATTACCCAAAACAGACACTTCTCATGTCATAGTGACAGGCCAAGATTACAATAATATTGTGAACCACTCTAATTAAAAGGTATCATTTAGTAACACTTGAGTTCACTGTAAAGGATAGAACTGTTGTGACTTGTATAGACTTTGCAAAGGACATGCAAAGACAACTGTACTATCTAATAGTCAGATTCAAAGAAGAAACTGTTACAACCTTGAAAAAGAAACAATACATGGTCCCCCAGAAAGTTCTCCAGGAACTTTTGTGTAACATCCAACTCACCAACTGCTTGAGCAAAACTCTTAGAAGAATATATACAATTACACTTCACAAAAGACATGCAAAGACAACAGTAGTATCTAATAATCAGATTCAATGAGGAAACTGTTACAACCTTGAAAAAGAAACAATACCTGGTCCCCAGAAAAGTTCTCCAAGAACTTTTGTGTAACATTCACCTCACCAAGTGCTTGAGCAAAACTCTTAGGACATACGCGTTGTATCAATGTTGCAAAGAAACTGGACACCTGAAGGGTCAATAATAGACAAATGATTCTTTGAAGGGATTTCAATCAGTTCAAATAAAATTTCAACCACAACATATCATGGATCTTATTGTTCTATGGCATTTAAACGTTCAACAATCAAATTGCATGATTACCTCAGGTTGTTTCAATGCAGCAGCAGCCCTTGCAGAAATATCTCCATAAATAAGATACCTGCAATAGGACAAGGTTGACTGAGATAACAATCTATTTGAATCAAATTCTACAAAATTCTCACTGTGCCATTTCAATGGAAAATTAAAATGTGCAATTCCTCTTATCATAAATATAAACCCATTTGGCAGAAGATTAGTTTGACCAACGAATATTGATACTGCATTTTTGCAAACAATAGAAGATAGTTAACTTGTTTAACTTCCTACAAACAGTACAAACTATAACAATCATGTTGACAATCCATTATAATCCTCATTGATTCTGACCACACTTGTAAATGAGCAATTTTATTGCATTTCCATTCATCTTTTTGTAGTACTCTTATCATGCCATATCTTTTGATGTACTGAAAATGAGGTGCCTTGTAAGGTTTTTCTCTAAAGTAAAATGAATAAAATACAAACAGGTCAACAATTCAAAAAAGAAAGATAGCATAAAGGTGGAAGGTTACGATTACAAAATTACCAAATATTCTAAGGCTTTCAAAGATCATGATCTCAAGCTCTGAGAATTGCAATCACATGGTACTACGCACCAGAATTTATCTAGTAGACAGCTAAAATGTCTTTGGCTCTTTTGGCCTACATTCATCAGAAGCATGCATCTAAAGCAGTCTATTTTGCAAATGCATAGAAGACTTACACCTTTAATGTCATAAATGATGTAAAAAGGAAGAAATTTTAACGCATTACATCAAAGTCTGTTATGATGTGTTTCTGGCCATGGAAGACAACCTAAATATCTGAAAAGACTAGCATAATGACTCAGAACACAGAAATGGCATTAGTCTTTATTTCTAAGTAGTTTGTACACCTTGTAATATACAGATTTTATACAGCAACTTACAACTATTTTCTGGATAATGAATGTATAAAACATGATATCATGTCAAGACCAAAATGAAAAGATATAAACAGCTAAATGTACAACTTAACAGCTTGTTATTCCATACTTTCTCAGTTGCAATGATTTGGACAGCCTTTTGCTCCATACTCTAGTGTAGTTTACGCTGGTTTCTTTACTCTACTTTAGCTTACTTTCATAGTAATTTTTGGTTACTACAATGCATTGTAACAGTTCTTTTTGACGACTCTCATTGGCCTACTTTGCCCATCCATGGACATTAATAAAATGATCTTATTTTATCATATCAAAAGTAATGATTGTCATTTCTTTTGGTTAAAGTGATGTTCAGTATGCATCAATATTTGAGCCATTAAAATTTGAGATTCTTAACTCAGAGCTGCTCTTCTGCAATGCCATAAGTTGTAAATGTCCAAAATGCATATTTATTATTTATGGTTGCACAAAGCATTGCATACTGAATTTCAGGATTACATAAGGCATCTGGTAGGCTTCAGAATCTTTTTGCTATTACATTTATATGATGGTTTTCAGTTCATGCAACAATACTTTTGCTGGTATGCTTTTTGCTTTGAGAAACCCTAGAGGATATTCTATTTGGTTTTTCCCTTGATTTTATCTTTTACAATAGATTGCATGTATAAGTACATACTAGATTTACTTTCTAACTAAAGGTATGGCAGAAGAGCTAAAAGGTAATAAAGGCAAGCAAATCCCATGTGTCCATAGAGCTACCACATAAGCAAGTTTCCATCCTGAAGTCACTATCCATCATGAGTTGATTCGGGTGGTTTAGCAGGCATGTTAGTCGACGGGTCATTTACACCTGGATCTGCATTTATAGACATTCTTGCACATTAACATTATCTAAAATGGGTGTTTTTCTATGTTGTGGCTTTCTGTTGCAAGAATGGACCTATTGACAAACTACTCAAAGGTTTGTGCTAGTCATAATGTTGGATTTCACAATGATTTGTCAGAACAAATTGAAACACTCATTACACAAATCTCAAAGCAAAGAGGAATGGAGAATGAAAGGGATAGCAATAACTCGATGATGGAGAGGATGCCCTTAGGCACCCACACAAAAGATAATAGTAAAAATCACACAGTGATACAATGGATCGGTTCAAGAGGTGTATGTTGGTTACGAATCTGCCATGAGGAAAGGATTTTGGGTTAATGCGCCCAGATTCGCCCACCAGCATGAAAGGCCGGAAGGAAGAGATGCCTTCCGTGCCAATCTCCGGAGAAGGCCGGCTCCTTTTGGGGGGGTTTATGGTTTAAGCTAAGAGTGCAAGAAAGAGATAAATGTACAGAAAGAATTTACAAATGTACTTGGAGTTTGGTGGGGGGAACTAACAGTACGGCAACACACCAATCACCGATACTTACTGCATCACAAATACAAAGCATGACTAAGAACTGCAAAATCTAGTATACTTTCTGTATTAAGCGGTGTACGCACAGCTACAATGGTCCCCTAGCAAACATTCTCCCTACAAGGAGAACTAACAGCACGGCAATGCATCAATCACCACTACGTACGGTGTCTCAAACAGAAAGCAACCAAGAGATGTCAGATCCAGGTATATATATTATGCAGAGAATTTAACCGCACAGCTACAATGGCTCCCTAATAGACATTCCCTACAAGGAACTAACAGTACGACAGCGCATCAATCACCACTACGGACAGCAACGTAACACATAACTGATGGAACTGCTACCACATCTATTCTATGTATCCTTTAAACTATGAAGTCCAAAAAGTGCTTGACATAAGCAATGCTAAAGGCGCCTGACCACCAAATGCTGAAATGAATCAACGAGCCGTGACACAGGGAAGCGTTAAGCATAAATATAAAGGAAAGGCAGCATAAAAAATAGAAGCAGCAGAACAGAACCAGGCATACAATTTATATTTATAAGCAGAAGCACGGTTACAATGGTTCCCTAACAGACATTCCCCTTCCACCACTTACAATGAAAACATGGTGGGTATTTATAGCCCGAGTCCCTCCCGTTACATTAATGGGCACAAAGTCCCAGTCAAACATAAGCTAACAAAAGCGGCGAAGGAGCTGCAAATGCTGACCTTTGTCGGACCGGACTGTACCCAGCAGATGGTCTTCCTGGAAGCTGGACAGCTACGTGGCGGTGTGTTGGGTAAAACTTCCTCTCGGCAGGAATGCGGGTAGCTGGAGCAGGTAGAACCTCCAATCAGCTTTAAATGAGGTCACTGGCACAGGCAGTGCAGCCCATGCTCGTCCTTTTGCTCGGCACGTCTTGGCTCAAATCCCGAAGTTGGACACTTGTCAGATGATGGATGATGTTGTTTGACACGTGTCTGCCTTGAAAGGCAGTTTATCCAACTTCGCTTGGGATCAGAGCGCCATCGGGTTGCGCGGGCAGAAAACAGCGCAGTCGGGAAGGCCTTCATGCCTTGGTCAAATTCTGAGTTTGTTTCCCTACTGCGCACCTGTCAAGGGCGCACTCCGACTTCGCTGCGAAACCGGACTGCGCACAGGTGAAAACTGGTATCTGCCGCCGTACGGACTTTGCCCTAGCACTTATCATTCTTTTGTCAGCCTGCCAGTTACAAGGTGCGCCCAGAAAGAGGGGCGAAGTCGGACTTCGCACCAAAACTGGGCGAAGTGCGAACTTTGCACCAAAACTGGGCGAAGTGCGCACTTCGCACCAACACTGGGCGAAGTGCGAACTTCGCACCAACACTTAGCCATTTTCCAGGTAACTGTTGTCAAGTCTGAAATTCAACTGAGGGGCTCCAAGAAAGGGGGAAAGAAAGAGAATGCTGGGAAGAGAGAGAAAAGGAGAGAGGAAGGAAGGGAAAGAGAGGAAAAGGGTAAAGGAAAAGCAGCACTGCTACAAAACTGAAAACATTGCACCCCGTGCAAAATGTGGCAACATTTCTGGCGGCTCGCGGGGTGTCGAGCTCGCCTCGGCGCAAAGAATCCATGCCTTCATCCATTGGGTGCAGAGGAACTTGCTTCCCCTGCCTTTTGCTGCTCTAGTTGTTCTCCTCGTGGCAACTGTTCTTCAGATTCACCTTCGTCAGTTGCCTCCTCAGGACCTTCTTCCGAGGGCTCTCCAGCTTTTGCTTCTGCCTCGTAGATGCGGTTGTATGCGGCCTGGGCTTGGCCCCAGGCTTCTGCTTCGAATGGACGGCGGTTAGCAACTTCTTTTAATGCTGCGTGGAAAGCAGAGACCGCGTGTAGGTCGATGGTGAAGTATCCTTTCCCCAACTCCTGGAAGTAGGAGCTAATCTTGCAGCATTTCGACACCATCTGGGTGACCTGACTTTCCTGAATTGGCTCAGTCCAGCTATCAATTTCAGCTGTATCTGCCTCAAAGGACCGCCAATTCTCTTTCACCTGATCTAGGGTGAGAAACTCACCATTCTCAACAAAACCTGGGCACCCAAGTTCGGAAAGAGCATGAAAGGGAGCCATACAAATGTCTCTTTCATGTTCGAATGCGTCCAGCATTCGTCTGGCTACTCTCACCTCTTCAACTTTCTTAAAATATTTATGCAAGGTTACCCTTGCATCTACCCATTCTGCAGCGAATGAGGACATAGGGGAGAATTGGAGGCCATCGCGCTCGCGTTCCTGAAGATTTATTGCCAGGTCCAGCCATTGCTTCGCCTGGCGTTCGGCCTCCTCTACCACAGGCTTTCCCTGGGCAGAAACTTCTTGAATTCTGGATGCGAAATCCAGAACTGACATCGCCTTATAGGTGTGGGGCTTGCATCCCCGCAGCAGATCAGCCCGCATCTCCTTAACTTTGTTCTTTGAAAAGACCGTCGCTTGAGATGCTCTCTCTGCAGATTGCGACTGCGCCTGTTTCAAAGACTCCTGGAGCTGAGAAATTTGCTCCAAGGCTGCCTGCTTTTCGGTTGCGGCTTGTTGCTGAGAAGCGGCTAGCTGGGCTTTTAATTCATCTATTTCTTGCCGCGCTGCTTCCAGCTGCTCAGTGGACCTGGATAGGTCCTCTTCAAGCTGTCTTGTCTTATCCTGCAACCCGAAAAGCTCTTCCTGCTCCTCCAAACTCTTGACAAGGAGATTGTCAGCTTTACGAATGATTCCCTGAATCTCGTATCACTTGTCAATATCGTCAAAGATCTTCTCCTTTGTCTGGAGCTCGTAGTCCGCCCTGGTCATTTCCCGGAGAGGCTTCTTCACTTTCGGGATTATCTTCTCGGTTGTAAGCACTCTCCTCTCAAAGTTAAACTTGGTGCGCTTTACCGGGGCGGCTATCTCTTCAGGTCTCCTCCGCTTCAGGTTCTAGAGGAAAGAGATAGGGTACTCTACAGCTCGCATTGCCAGAGGCAAATCGTCTGTATTCTGGAGGTCGTCCATGAAGTCTGGTTCCCCCAGCCTAGGGTTCTGTTGAGACGTCTCTCCTGCGGGAATGGGATCAGGAGGAACCGGACGGACTTTGGAAGGATTGGCCGCTTCTGGGGGCGACCAGGAAGTGGAGATGGGAGCGGCTGATGCTGAAAGGGTTTCAAGCGGCTGAGGCGGGGGATGTGACAGTGAATGCACGGCTTCAGCACTAACCTCAGGCGAAGGGTTTGGGGTTTGACTCAGAGATAGGGAAACGTTGGGGTTCTGAGCAAACTGGTCAAAAGAATGGGGGCCGCTAGAAGGATGTGGAGACGAGGAGGAAGATGCGGCCACGGCTTGCTCGGATTGAGCGGGAGATGGAGTAGGAGTAGGGCTAGATGAGATCAAAGAGAGTGGGGCAGCAAACGTACCTGCGAGCTCCGCCTGAGCCGATGCTGGATGGATGTCTGCGCTCCTCGTTCCGACGGCTAGCTCGGGTCTGCCCAGAGAAACATGTTCTGGAGCGGCTGACTGCGGCTGCGGCTCTGCGACTGGCTGCTGCACGGTCAGGCTAGGTCGCCTGATTTTTTCAACTCTCTTCCTCTTCTTCTCTTTTGGAACAATGGTCGGATCGGGGGAAGGAGATGAAGCAGGTGCAGCAGGCGCTGATGTTCCCACGGTAAACTTGTACTAGGGTTTGACTTGCAGAAGGTCTGCCGCAACCGATCTGCCCTCTGGCGGCACTGGCGTCTTTTGTGCCTGAGGAATTACCTCGGGCGTTGTCTTGACTAATTTCTTCGCCTTTTCAGGCGCCGCCTTGGAAGCCACGGGCTGCATTGGGTCCACTTGGATGTCTGTTGGGCCCGCGCTGGCAGTTGCCGAAGTGTACAACTGTTGGGAGGAAGGCCCTCCTTTATAACCCTCAAAGGGACCTCGGGGAACGTATTCTTGATATGCGAACGGCCGCCAGCTGTCATGATGCTGGTCATATAGACTTGAAAAGTCGTCATCAACGGCCAGATTTCTCCTGGTGGATTTGTCGTGCTGCGTGCAGCACCTCATCTTCCAACATTCAATAATCTTTTCTTTTGGCCAGTTAAGGCCTGCTATCTTGGAGAGGAATTTTTTAAACCCTGGAGAAGAGAACTGGTGGTCCGGGTTTCGCTTGGGGTCATATGCTACCTCCTCGCAGTAAAAATCCTGCCAGGGAGGAGAAGCTTCCATCAAGTCAATTTCCCAGTCAAGGTCAACATGGACCACATCGCATCTGTCTTCAACTATATCCGCCCGGGGGCAGAGATGTGCGAACTTTCCCCTTATCCCGTACGGGTCGTACTTCCAGCGCTGCGGCAGCAGAATCAGACCAATGTCAAAAAGCCCCCGCTCGAGGTAGACATGCTACCCTACCTCGAAAATCTCAACGTTTGCCCAGGAAAGAGGATATTGAAAAATCTGGCCTCTTTTCTTTCCTAGGCCGAACTCCTCCTCAACGTAGTCCATCTGACGGGCAACCTCCATCCCAAACTGATGATCCGTGCACCAGTAGGGCAGCAAATGAGGTTTGCCCTTGAATCCATAGATTCTGACCACAATCCCCTGCGTCAGTCTAAAAACGTCCCCGAGCTTCTGACTCAGCAAAGAGTTCATCATTTCTCGCGAGGGGCGAGGGATTTCGCCCTCGCTGAAGACTGACATGACCAGTCCCAGAAAGTTGAAGTTAAACTTGTAGTAGGACCCTTTCCGGTATAGGTCATCCATCCAGTCATAGACGGGCTGTGGCTCTCCCTTCTCGTTGATCTTCTTCAGGTTCGGGATCGGCATCCGGGAGTGCAAATGATACAGACATAGCCAAGCTAGAACGGAACTGAACCAAAATTCGGTGGACTGCTTCTTCTGGATCTTCACCAGGCTGGAGTGGATGGCGTATGCAAGCCAATCCGCCCAGTCAAAAAAGATGGGGCGCTTTCCACTTCTCTGCGCTGCTGGTTCATAGGATTCTCCACACAAGAGACATTCTGCCAGCGCTAGCTGATACGGCTGTACCAGCTCATCAGAGTCACAGCCGAGGATCCATGCCATGATGGTGTACAAATATTTGTTCTGGAATCTCACCAAGGGCATGGGGCCGGTTGGCCACTGTCCAGCTGCAAGTGGGGCATTCAGCTCTGAATTGAGGAAATCCCTCATCCTTTTTGTGTGCGTGAAGCGTCCCGCTTGCTCGCCCAAATTTATCTTTCTGACGATTGTGCTAGAGTCATACTCCAACCCTGGGGCGAAAGCTGGCTGGACAGTCTCCCTGCGCAGCGCGAACAAGGGTTTACCGCTGGAGCTGCAAATCTGTCAGGTAACTGGTCTGTAGTGTCTAACAATCAGGTCTACCAGCTCCGGACATTGATGGACGGGAGGGCATAAGAATCGGAAGAGGTTTGACTTGTACGCCGCTCCGAAATGGTGGGAGGGCGAAACCTTGTCAGCCCAACTCTCCACATTTGTCCGCAGCTTAGTCAGGCTCATAGAAAACGAGCCGTCCTTGTATCCCGCCAAGTGATTTACCGGAGGTGGTGGGGCTTGCCCACGCTGTACTTTCTTTGGCCGGGACTTTAACTTTTGCTCCGGTGGTGTTTCGCTTCTGAAAACACCTGGTCGTGGTAAATCTTCAGGTTCGCACCCTTCGCTGGATTGCATTGACATTGGCATCTTTCCTCTGTCCATCTTTCCGAAACAGCAATAATTACAAGTTCAGGGCGTCTGCAGCAGATTTCGCTGTCACCGGAATAATCTGCACAGTCAGAGGAATAATCTGCACAGTTTGGCATGTCTGGATGCATCTGACCCCCTTTTCTAGATAATGATAGCGTCATTAATGTCGCGCACGAGGGGGTAGGTCGGCTGGAGTTAAGTTTCTCGGGTTGCTGCGCAGGAGAATGCTTGGAAAAAGGGATCTCGGCTGCCATGCCATGTTCTTTTTATTGCACTTTTCATTGAGGACCGTGCAATCATTAACTCCACCTTGAACGCTGCGCCATGGCTGACATCACTGCCACAATCCGGGCACACTGCTCAAGAAAAAACCTTTGGTGCGGAAACCCACCTTAAAACGGTCGTAATGCGCCTTGGGCCCAGCTTGGAACCTTTTGAATAGTTTATTCATTTTTTTAAACAGCTGTCCAAGCTGTCCCAGAAAACAAGGCGCAGTCGGACTTCGCCCAAAGTTGGGCGCGATCCGACTTCGCCAAAAAATCCGGCGCAGTCCGAACTTCGCGCGAAGTTCGCATTGAGACTGTTCCTGCTTTCTTTTTCTTTTTTCTTACCGCGCCCAAGGGTTGAGCGCAGTCCGGCCCTTTACAAACTTAGGAGGAGAGGCAAACCTTAGAACTTTACGCCTCTTTTGGACCGGACTGTACGAGCTACGCTTTGGAAATGCAGCGCGTTCGGACTTCGCCTGAAGTTCGGGCGAAGTTCGAACTTCGCGCGAAGTTTGCACTTCGCGCGGAGGTTGTGCGCAGTTCGTACTTCGCGCAAGCCGACAAGCCGGACTGCGCGAAGTCGGACTTCGCCCAAAGTTGAGCGCAGTCCGTTCTCTTTCTTGCCTTGCAGTTTTCCCTTCATTCAAGCTTCGCATTTCGGCTGGCGCGCAGCCCGACTTCGCTGCGAAGTCGGGCAGCGGCCAACACTTAGCCGTTTTTTTTGCCTTTTTTCTTTTTCTTCACCCAAGTAGCCCGAACTTCGCCCCTTCTGAGGGGCGACAACAGACTTCGCTGCGAAGTCTATTTTCTCTCCCATGTCGCAGTTAGGCTCAACAAATAAAAAATAAAAGCTGAAAGCTGGAAACTATACATGCTGGAAAACAAAAAATGCATGAGGGAAATTTTTACAAAGAAGGGCCACTCGGGCACCTTCAGCAGCGGTAACTTTTTAAGTGGAACCCGTTAACAGGGATAGGTAGGAGCTAACCCTCCATATCCCGAAGTACATATGCATTGAACTGGTTCACCCGGGCAATCTGATAAGGGCCCTCCCAGAGAGCATCAAACTTCCCGTGGTTGCCCGGCTTTGCTTTATACGCGTCCCACTTCAGCACCAGGTCCCCGATTTTAAAAACTCGGGTAGTGGTGCCTTTGGCAAACCAGCCTTGAGTGGCAACAATATGATCAGTGAAGGCCTGGTATGCTTTTTCTCTGTCTTCTTCCAACTACAGGAGTTGGCACAGTCTGTCGTCCACCGGGTCTCCACTGCTCCTGTCTTCGTCCAACATCCATAGGGCAGGGATTTCAATGTGAGATGGCATGACAACCTCTTTGCCATAGACGAGCGCATAGGGGGACGTTCTGATGGATTTCTTGAATGAAACTTTGTCCGCCCACAGCGCCCGGTTCGGGAGTAAATGCCAAGTCCGCTTGTTTCGTCCAATGGTCCTCCGGATGATTTTCGGGAGGTTCTTGTTAGTAGACTCGGCAAGGCCATTCCCTCGCGGGTAGTAATTAGAAGACATCTTGTGATAGATGCCAAGTTTGCCAGTGTACTCCGTGAGTACAGCGCCTGCGAATCCCAGACCATTGTCACAATTGACTCTGGAACCCCGAAGCGAGTAATCAGACTCTCAATGAACCTGATGACCGTTTCTTGGTCTGCGTTCTTGGTCGGGATTGCCTCTGCCCACCGTGTGAAGTAATCGGTGGCTGTAAGAATAAACTTGTGTCCGAGCAGAGGAACTAGGCGAAATCACCCCAATGAAGTCTAGACCCCATTGCTGGAACGGAGTCTCGGCTCGAATCGGTTGAAGGGGCAGGGGTGCTTTTCTCGGTTCTCGCCAAAGAAACCTCTGGCATTGATCACACTTGGAACAGACCGCATGAGCGTCTGTAAACAGAGTGGGCCAATAGTACCCAGCTCTAATTATTTTTAAGGCCGTAGGCCTTCAAGAATGATGACCCCCAGGCATCCCGGAATGAAAATCTCCGAGGACCCTAGGCTGGTCTGATTTTCTGACACATCGCAACAGGATGCCGTCGATGTTTTTGAAGTAAAGCCCCTCGGGGCGAAGAGTGTACTTAAGTGCACCTAGCCGAAATCTCCTTCGTTGTGAGGCGTTCAGGTGATCTGGACATCTTTCGGTGCATAAGTATCTCACCGATTCATCTGTCCAATCACTCCCCTCCGATAAGGAGTTGGCTAGGTAGATGCGTGTCGCTGTGTCCTCCCACTTACAGGCGGAGATGCCGACTACAGCGCTTCGGGCCAATTCCTGACACAAGGCTTGGCCCCTGATAAGCTTGGTGGGCCGCACTTCGATGTCGAACTCCTGGATTTTTGCAATCCATCCTACTCTCTTGTGACCCGGTTCTCCTTGTATGATGAAGCTTCGAACGTCCGGGTGAATCACGAAGACAGTAGTTTTGCTCTGGGAGACAATGCCTGAACTTTCGGAGGGATTTCATAACAGCGTGAACCTGCCGCTCTATAAAGTTGTACTTTTCCTCATGCGGCTGAATCACTTGGCTCAGGAACGCTATGGGGCGCTCCTCACCATCGTCTCCCTTCCGAGTTAGGACTGCAGCCGTAACTTTCGGGTTCTCCCACTGCATACAGGATGAAGTCCTTGGAGTAGTCCGGGTTTGTCAACACCGGAGCTTGCGCAATTCGAGCCTTGATTTCCTCGAAGGCTTGCTCTCTCTCATCAGTCCATTCGTAGATAGTATCTTTTTTCAGCAGTTTGGCCATAGGCTTGATCACCTATGCGAAGTCCGGAATGAACTTCCGCACAAAGTTAATCTGACCGAAGAAGGACTGCAGCCCTTTTTTATCAATGGGGGCTGGCAAGCGAACAAGGGCTTCTGCCCTGTCAGGGTCAATGGCGAGGCCTTTCTCAGAGATGACATGTCCCAGCAGCTTTCCCTCTTTTACCGCGAAGACAGACTTCTTCGGGTTTATAGAAATGCCGAACTCTCGACACCTCTCAAATATTTGCCGTAGGTGTGAAACATGATCCCCTTGTTGGTGAGAGAAAACAGTCATGTCATCAAGGTAGATAACAATGATCTTATTGAGCAGCTCTCGGAAGGCCAGGTCCATGGCCCTTTGGAATGTGGCACCAGCATTGGATAAGCCGAAAGGCATGCGCTGATAGGCGAACGTTCCCCATTTTGTGGTGAACGCCGTCTTATGCTGGTCCTCATCTTTGACCCAAATCTGGTTGTAGCCGGAAAATCCATCTATGAGTGAGAATCTCTGGGCTCCAGCAACGATGTGTAGAATCTGGTCGATTTGGGGAAGCGGATAGTGGTCCCTGAGGGAAGCCTCGATTCAGGTTTCTGAAGTCGACACAAAGACGAATGTCGCCATTCTTTTTCCTCACGGGCACCAAATTCGCGACCCAGGATGAATGTTTGATGGGGTAGATGATCTTGGCTTCCAGCATCTTCAAGAGCTCTGTTTCCATCATGGCCTCGATCTTCGGATTCACGGCCCTCTGCTTCTGTCGAAACGGCTTGGCGCCATCCTCTAGCTCAATGGTATGCTGGATGACATCTCTGTCGTACCCCCTCAAATCCTCGTAGCACCAGGCCACGATGTCGGGGAACTCTCGGCACAGTGATCTGATCTGCTCAAGTTCCTCCGACGTGCAGTCTGTTCCGACCTTGATAGTTTTACCAGGCTCAAGTTCCAGGTCAGCATACTGCCTCGGGTCTACTTTGATCCTGTGAGATATTGCTCTGTCATTCTGATCAAACAGACTCTCCAATGTAATCAGTCCTTTTGGGACATGATTATTTCTTAACTGTATCAACCCCTCATATTGCTCGTCATCAGGGTCTCTACCTTCGATTACACAAACTTCATTAACCAAAAATGTGACGATTTCCTCGTCACAACTGAACACCTGCCAGTGGGTGTCCTTATCAGGCACAGAAGGCCTGTAGATGGTGCGAACCGGCTTCGGTTTCTGGACGACGTCATCAGCCGGAACGTACCTGGCTCCAACGGACGCCGAATGTCAGCGTGTTTGTTTTTTTCACGCGATATCGCCTTGACATTCAACGAGTCAAACGACTCCATCAGGTCCCACACCCGGTTGCGGTACGCTCTAAGATAGTGTTGTTTGGATGCGCACTTGTTCGTAACCTGGTGACACTCCAGCTCTGAATCTCCAAAGATCTGCAGGTGTTTAATTCCCAGCCTCTCCGCCTTTCGCAAACCCAAGCACAGGGCTTCGTACTCCGCCGAGTTGTTAGTGCAGCTCCAAGCCAACCTGTAGGTATAGTCCTTCTGGACCCCGGTCGGAGAAACCAGAAGTACCCCTGCACCGGCGTCATTTTTGCATCGCGCGCCGTCAAAGAAAAGCTTCCACAGCTTCTCAGGTGCAGGTCCCACTTCCTTTGCAGCTGACAAGTCAAGCCTCTCGGGCTGTACAATAGAGTAACAGCCCTGCTCTGTCTCAATTACGGCATTGAAGTCCCGCAAAGAGAACTCATCTTCAAGCTGTAGCACTTCAAGGGCTTGCTCTGTCAGCTCAACTGTCACCAGTTCTTCCTCCGACAGCTGAACCATGCAGTCCAACTCTCCTCCGGGTATCTTCTCTACTAGGAAGGTGGAAGGCTTCTCATTGAAAATTTTCAGTCTCCTTCCTTTGAAGGGCACTTCCATGTGTGAGTAGTCTAGAGACAGTACCCGCCCAACTTCGCGAGTGAACTCCCGGGAGAGACACATGCCGAAGTAGGGAGCCAGGTCAACAACCACGACCTCTTGGATGACCACGATGTCGAGAGCCTTGTGCAGCCGGATAGGGATGTCCTTTATGACACCAACTGTCTTGATAGGGGTGTCGTCTAATTGGAGCACACCTTGGCTGCTCCGTGTGTACTCCATCCCGATCTCGTCGCAAACGGCCTTCGGCATCACAGTCGTGGAAGCGCCAAAGTCCACCATGCAGTTGTGAACTATGTGCCCTTGCATCCGTAAAGACAGATAAAAAGGAGGTGGTCTATTCTTCCCAGTGGCTGAGACTGTCAAAGGTTGAACCAGGACAGCGGGCTGTATCTGCTTGCCGCTCTTCATGTTCTTCAGTGATTCTTGCAACAGATCCACCTGGCCTAGGAGCAGAAGGGCATCATACATGCTGATTCTAGCAGGTGTTCTTTTTAACTCGTCTACTATGTTGTAGCCCGAGGTACTAGCTCCTGCTTCTTTTGCCGGCTCATACTTCGTCCGGTACTGCTGGGTAGCCTCAACTCGCTGTCTCTTGGTCAAAGACGGGTACTTCAGCTTCTCCTGGGCTTGTTCTTTGGTTTCAGCTGGAGGCCGAGGTACAGGAGCTTTAGTCGGAGTTGGTGCTTTTGCTATAGGAGGCTTGGCTGGAACAGGGGCAGCCTTCGTCGGAGGAGGCTTGGCTGGAGCTTTATCTTTGGATGCCTTTTCCTGGGCTGTATAGGGCCACAGCCGTTTGTATGGTGGCAGCCCACCGGGCTGCGGTTTTTCTCTTCTGGCATAGACCTGCAAAGGCTTAGCAGCGTCTGTAGTTTTCTTTTCTTCCTTGGCGGGCGGCACTAGATTCTCCTCTGGGAGGGCAAAGTTGGCTTCGCCGTCCAGGATCATGTAGAGTTCATCGTCCTCTATGGCACTGCCGGCCAAGGTCTGGATGTAATGCTGGTGCAAAGTGCAGTCTTCCTCCGAATGCGGGTCATTGCACGTGGTGCACCAGTTAACCTGGTCGAAAGGACCAGGCGGGTCTTCTATAGCAGCATTTCTCGGAGGCGGACGCCTCTACGGCTGGTGCTCCGGGGGCTTGTCTTTTGTCAGCGCCGATGGCGCATATGGCCTCCTAGGAGCGAGGTCCATCTGGGCCTGCTTCTTCTTCAAAGCGGTCATGTCATTGGACATGGCATGATAACCTGAGGCCAAAGCCCGCACCTCCTGGAGGATTGTATTCTGAATGCTACTATCAGGAGGCGGCAACTGTGCCGGTGGAGGCAGTGCGGCTAATGGAGGAGGGTTGGAATACGGTGCGTACTGAGGGGGAGCAGGAAGTGCTGGAAAATGCGGAGCAGGAGGAGGGTGAGGATAATGCAATTGAGGCGGGCCGTAAGGAGTTACGACCGACGTCGGATTCCACTGTTGCTGGGGTTGCTGTCCTGATGTGGACGGCGCACCACCGAGCGAGGAGGATACTCGGGACTCGGGGAAGTCGGGATGAATGGGTTCCCGCACCCTGGACGGGAGTCCGCCGATAGAAATAATGTCGACTTCGATTGTCTGGGCAGCCTCGTACGGAGCAGGAAACTCATCTATTCCGCAATCTTCGAGCGAGGCATATGTCTGAGTTGAAAGATCTCAGATAGTAGTGAGCAGCCATGCCAGCTGATGGCCGAAGTTCGCGAGGTACCCGTTTCCAGGATCTCGCAAACCTAATGTTAAAATCAGACACCTCTTGAGGATGTCTTTGGATAGCTTGGAACTGATGCAGCAAAGAATTAGGGTCAGCAGACTCGTTGCATCCTTTCACGAGCCTTCTGGCAAGCTGGGGCCACCCTGTGATGGATCCCTCTGGCAGCAATCTCCACCAGTAGAGAAGCTTTCCCCTCAGGGAAAGGGCCAGCAGACGGATCTTCACACTCTCATCGGTAATGGAATGCAATGCGGCCAGGGCAAGGATGTCCTAGATGTGCTCGTACGCCGTCTTACCGTAGCCGTCGTATGTAGGGATGGACTTTAAAGCAGCAGGGGGAACAGCTTGTTGTCCGACCAGGGCCAAGGGCCCTGTAGAGTCCACCGCCGGGAAGAGATCATCGTCATTCTGCTGTTGAGCAGCCATTTCTTCTTCTTCTCCGCCGTCGGTTGTGTACTCAGTGTCGGTACTTTCCGAGGATGCAGATGCTTCTTCCTCGGCCTCTTCTATTTCGTACTCAGCTCCGCCGACCTCGGCTTCGGCTTCTTCTTGGATTTCAGCCTCGGCTTCGTCAACACGAGCTTGCGGGTCAGCCAGCCCGGGAATTTCGCCTCGAGCATTGATATCCAGTTCGTAAAAGTCAGGCGGGCTTCTCGGATCCCTTGCTCGCCACCTTCTTGTTTGCATGAAGGTGCTGGGACCGGTCTTTCGGACTCAGAGGATTTGTTCGTGCAAAGTCGCCAGGTGCTCAGATTTAGAACAGCAATGAAGCGAACATCGGTGCTTCAATTCTGTTGGGGGTGAGAAACTCCCTTGTCTCACCAAGTGCTCAGATACCACTGTCAGCACCAGGTGGAGACTGATCAGAAAATCTCTCTTCAAATGTGGGACCCTGGTCCCATCGGGCGTGCGCAGAAACTGTTGGTTACGAATCTGCCATGAGGAAAGGATTTTGGGTTAATGCGCCGAGATTCGCCCACCAGCATGAAAGGCCGGAAGGAAGAGATGCCTTCCGTGCCAATCTCCGGAGAAGGCCGGCTCCTTTTGGGGGGGTTTATGGTTTAAGCTAAGAGTGCAGGAAAGAGATAAATGTACAGAAAGAATTTACAAATGTACTTGGAGTTTGGTGGGGGGAACTAACAATACGGCAACACACCAATCACCGATACTGCATCACAAATACAAAGCATGACTAAGAACTGCAAAATCTAGTATACTTTCTGTATTAAGCGGTGTACGCACAGCTACAATGGTCCCCTAGCAAACATTCTCCCTACAAGGAGAACTAACAGCACGGCAAAGCATCAATCACCACTACGTACGGTGTCTCAAACAGAAAGCAACCAAGAGATGTCAGATCCAGGTATATATATTATGCAGAGAATTTAACCGCACAGCTACAATGGCTCCCTAACAGACATTCCCTACAAGGAACTAACAGTACGGCAGCGCATCAATCACCACTACGGACAGCAACGTAACACACAACTGATGGAACTGCTACCACATCTATTCTATGTATCCTTTAAACTATGAAGTCCAAAAAGTGCTTGACATAAGCAATGCTAAAGGCGCCTGACCACCAAATGCTGAAATGAATCAACGAGCCGTGACACAGGGAAGCGTTAAGCATAAATATAAAGGAAAGGCAGCATAAAAAATAGAAGCGACGAGAACGAACCAGGCATACAATTTATATTTATAAGCAGAAGCACGGTTACAATGGTTCCCTAACGGACATTCCCCTTCCACCACTTACAATGAAAACATGGTGGGTATTTATAGCCCGAGTCCCTCCCGTTACATTAATGGGCACAAAGTCCCGATCAAACATAAGTCGACAAAAGCGGCGAAGGAGCTGCAAATGCAAACCTTTGTCGGACCGGACTGTACCCGCAGCATGGTCTTCCTGGAAGCTGGACGGCTACGTGGCGGTGTGTTGGGCAGAACTTCCTCTCGGCAGGAATGCGAGTAGCTGGAGCAGGTAGAACCTCCAATCAGCTTTAAATGAGGTCACTGGCACAGGCAGTGCAGCCCATGCTCGTCCTTTTGCTCGACACGTCTTGGCTCAAATCCCGAAGCTGGACACTTGTCAGATGATGGATGATGTTGTTTGACACGTGTCTGCCTTGAAAGGCAGTTTATCCAACTTCGCTTGGGATCAGAGCGCCATCGGGTTGCGCGGGTAGAAAACAGCGCAGTCGGGAAGGCCTTCATGCCTTGGTCAAATTCTGAGTTTGTTTCCCTACTGCGCACCTGTCAAGGGCGCACTCCGACTTTGCTGCGAAGTCGGACTGCGCACAGGTGAAAACTAGTATCTGCTGCCATACGGACTTTGCCCCAACACTTATCATTCTTACATCTGTCAGCCTGCCAGCCTGCCGCGATTACAAGGTGCGCCCAGAAAGAGGGGCGAAGTCGGACTTCGCACCAAAACTGGGCGAAGTGCGAACTTCGCACCAACACTTAGCCATTTTCCAGGTAACTGCTGTCAAGTCTGAAATTCAACTAAGGGGCTCCAAGAAAGGGGGAAAGAAAGAGAATGCTGGGAAGAGAGAGAAAAGGAGAGAGGAAGGAAGGGAAAGAGAGGAAAAGGGAAAAGGAAGAGCAGCACTGCTACAAAACTGAAAACATTGCACCCCGTGCAAAATGTGGCAACAAAGTGTATAAATATCATAGTTAATTACAAATTTAATTAGATAACCCTTAATTGACATACATTTAAGGTTATAGTATAATAAAGTCAACCTTACAAAGTTAACTATTGCCTCCTAAGCTTAATACATTAAACCCCATCTCAAAATATACAATGTTAGCCTGGAGGCTTGCACAATAGATTATGTTATACTTGTCGGCCTTGGTCAATGAGGAAATATTACACACTTCAACAGCCCCCTTAATCTAAACTAAAGTGCCAATGAGATAATATACTAATGATATCTTCCTCAACCCCTTAATGCAAGCTATAGTGTTAGTTTACTTTGATAAGATGACCCACTAGAATCTCCCCCTCGTCATCTGGAAAGCCGCCTCCCCTCTTCTTAAATTCAGCTTCAATCTTTTATAATGTCACAATACAGATTCTAGTATTGTGACCTTCCCTTTTACAATATCTGCAAGTAGGTTTTGACTTCTTTGAAGACTTACACTTGCCTCTTTGCACTTGATCTTTGCCCTTCTAGATTTGAAATCCTTTGCATGAGCCTGTACATGAAAAGAATTACCTCAATTTCTTATAGCTACCTAAAAATGAACTAGAAGAGAAAATAGTTGTTTAAGGATGACAACTTCTGTGCTTTTCCAAGAACAAAGGAACATGAACCATTAATCGAAGCATCTGAAATGGAGAGAGATTGGAAAGGACAATAGTAACACATTCCACATCATCATTCTTGTTGCCTCCAAAAGATGCAATATCTGCTCTCAATGCCTTAAATCTCACAATATAGTCCTCAATGTTATTGAACTCTAACATTTTGAGGGAAGAAAGCCCTAGCCCCAAGCAACTAACTTCCATAGATCTTACTTTCCCAAATAAATCCTTCAATTTGATACACACATTAGTGGGAACACTTTCATTTTTTATATGGAAAAGCAAATCTAGCTCAATCAACAATGGAATAAACAAAAAGCCTCTGTCAGCTTATGCTTAAGAGTTGCTTCATCAAGAATATTTGTTGTCTCCTTTAAGATGCACCAAAGTTTCTTACTCCGTAATAATATAGTCATTTGAGTTGACCAAATACTTTAATCACACCTATTCAAATAGACAACATAAGCCTAAGGATCCATCACTGCAACAAGTCGTTGAACCAATGCCACAGTGCAAAGAGCTTCAAATATCATGCCATCTAAAAAATTGGGCTCAAAACGCTTTCGTATGCAAATGTTATGGTCTTCAAAAGGTTTATCCTATTAATCCCCAAATCAAAAAATATATTAATGTTTCAAACCTTATAAATTCTACATCAAACCAAAAAACGCCACTTAACACAACCCAATTAAAGACCTATGACCACTCTGATCTTGTCACTAGATGCCGAGACCAAATAGGAAACTGCCATTGGGTTTGGTTTGATTTGAAGGATTCATTCATATATAAAAATATTTGTTGAGTTTTTGTGGCACTTGGTTGAGGGCCAATTTAGTCGACATGCCATGCAAGTGATAGTGGTCAAAAGGGAATGAGAATTGATCCCTAGGATCCATGGGAACCACGCAACAAAGTCTACCCTTGCTAGCCAAGTTCCCATATCCATGGGTCAAGAGAACAAAGGCACTCCTCCAATTTGATAATCAAGCCAACGTCAACCCAGCTTCAAATGCACAAAAAAGGGGGCAAGATTTGTTCCCATGATACCATGAGAACAAAAATCAAAGGGCACATGGAATGGCCACTCCAAGTACCAACATTGTCATGGAATTGAAAAGAACCACTCCTTGGAGACATGCCACTCACCTCACATCCCTAACATGAGCACCACACACGCATCTGCCACACGCATGCCCATGAGAACAAAGGATCAAACCCACAAACTACAACATGTGAAGAATTCACCACACAATGTGATGACTATTCTAGACAAATGCATTAGTGAGAAAGGAGAGTTATCGACTCCTTGGATATTGTAGCACTTCCATCCCAAAGCACCGCGACATGCCCTGCAATGTTGGGGCAAGCAAAATGAAAGGTAGTTGAGATGAGACCCATGACCACGCAAGCCAAACACACAGCACTTCACCGTTTCCCCATGTCATTCATGCAAATGAGAATGGGAATGTTGTCTTTGCTAACACTCTTCATTCTTGAAAACTCCATGCACGCCCTGCCACGCAATGACCTAGACGAAGACATCAAATGCTAGAATATGGAGAGAAATATCAATATGGTAGAGATTGGTGAACAAAATTTCAAAAATTAGAATCTAAAAAAAATCAAATTTTCCCTGCAAAATATAAATGACATAATTAGCAGCCATAATGGGGAAAACAGAATAGTAAATCAGCTCCAAATGAATTTCACAGAAGGGAAGTGCTTCAAATTACGCTAAGTGTGAATTCATCCTTCATTCTTATGTCGCTTTAACTTCAACATCTTGTGAACCTTCCAGATGATGGTTCACTTTGATGATCAAAAGAAGAATTAGAGGTTCTGAAAGAAAATCTTCAGCACAATCAAGCAATAGCACTTCATATCCACTCAGATGCTATATTGGATTTCAAAATGATTTGTAGGAACAAAATCAAACACTCATTACTCAAATCTTGTTTCAAAGAAGAACATAGAGCAAAAAGAGAACAATAACATGATGATGGAAAGGATGGCGTTGGGCACTGACACAAACGATAATCGTAAATATCATACACAAATGCAATGAATCAGTTCAAGAGGTGTATAAAAACCTAAATTAGTTACGTAACCCTTAGCAAACAAACATTAAGCTTAACCTTACAAAGTTGACTATGGGCTCCTAGGCTTAATACAATAAACCATAGTTACGAGGTTTGGTTCAGTTCGGTTCAGAAGGCCCAAAAAAAATTAGAGGTTTGGTTTGGTTTGAAAAAGTTCAGATAATACACACACACACACAAAATATTCATTAACAAAATATAATTACATTGAAAAAAAAAAAAGAGAAATTTAGATTCTTCCATATTTTCTACATTCAAGTATATTTCATACTTCATAAATGTATACAAGTTATGTTTATAGGTCATATTGTATGTTTTTTAAAAAATTGAATATATTAAAAAAATATTGCAAATTAAATTAATAAAAAAAAAGGAACAAACAGAATCAACCCAGTTTGGTCCAGGCTGAAAAGTCCAAACTGGACCAAACCTAGTAACTATGCAATAAACCCCATGTCACACTATACAATGTTAGCTAATAGGCCTGCACAATAGATTACATTATACAATGTCACCCTTGGCGAATGAATAAATATTGCACGGTTAAACACATAATTCCTGACTCGGTTTAGTAGGTCTGTTAATAGATGAGTCATTTCCAACTTGGTCTGGATTTATAGATGTACTAAAAGCTGACATTATCTACAATGGCTGCTTTGTTATATTGTGTTGCAAGAACAGTCCTATACCAAGCACTACCCATAGAGAGTGGACTACCTCCCACTCAACGTTCCCAACTATATCCTGCCATAGAAGAAAAGAAAGGGGGAGTAAGTCAAGGCTCTAAGAGCTGATTGAAGGTAGCTATACATGTACGAAATGAAACGCATGTCAAGGAGATAGATGATGCTAGAAGCACCTAATATGAGTCTCAAAGGCTTGCAAAAGACATGCTAAAAAGAATGGAAAAGATGATCTACTGGAGAGGTTATAGTTGAAACTATTTCTGGAAGCAAGGGATTTTGGAGAAGGCATTGTATTACTTCTGAAACACCATTCTGCTATGCTGCAGTAAGTGTTCCAAAAATGGAGTCCACATTTCTTAGGTCTTAAAACACAATTAAGGAAAGGAAAAGGCAGATCATTGTGCCCACTGTGTGCTTAACCAAGTGGATCAAGGGGGAAGCACTAACCCAATACACAACCAAATTTCATGAAAAGCAAACAAGGATCAAATACAGCTTCCATTTATTAAATGATCAAGTATTGAGGTCTGATTGCTTGCTGCTGATTCGCAAGTTGTTGTCATGCCTTTGACTATCTCTTGTATTCCTTGATTCTTTGATAATATGAAGTATTTTTTCAAAAAAAAAAAAAAAAGATCAAATATTAATTGTATAATACAATTGCAAGAATTGGAAGGAAAATTAAGGATGACCCATTACAAGCAAAATCCATATTACCAGATGCAAATTAGAAGATCAAATCCATATTATCGAAGAAGAACATAGTTAACAGTTATACACAACACTCATGGGCTGGACCAAAGGGGAAAATCGCTTTCCATCCAAGAACCCTAGAAGACCAAACTACCTTGGGATGTTAACCATTATAAGAACCCTTCCAAAAGTCTCATATAGGCATAGAATACAACAGTATGATGCTGCCAAAGAAAGAGACATTTTTATAGAAATCAGAGAAATGGAAGTTGCAACCAACAAATATTTTTGTTTACTAGCTGCAAATCAGATTCCAGATTGGTGAGAGTTTTATCATTCTCTCAACAAGTTTGAAGGTAGTATTTTTCTGGGAGCTGAAGAGAGCAAAATTACCTAGCTTATACTTAAAATTCTCAAATAAACTTTTGCATATGGAAGATTAATAGTTCAAGTACCATGTAAATGGTGTTTAGAGAAGACAAGTATGCAAATTCGAATCTGTGTAAACACAAAGCAACACTGCAGACTAATAATATAACAAAAAAATAGATCCATTTTAACTTTGTGTTCAAGCATTCTATGCAAGCCCTTATTCTGGGGGAAACAAAAATAAGCCACTATTCAAAAAATATAAATATAACATTTGATATGCACATTTCTATTACACCCAATGTTAACGCATGTGTACATTTTGCAAAAAGGTAAAAAAGTATACCTCTCAGGATTTTTTATTGGATTGTGCAAGCCAGATTTAGGACACAAATGCAAACTCTCAATAAATGGCTGCAGGCAACAACAGGCAATAAATATGAAAGTAAGATGCAGTAAATATCATAATAGACATTACAAACCAGCGCATTGTAGGTTTGAACTTCAAGAAATACACCACAACATTACACACACAAGGTTGAAGTAAATCTAGCATTATGAGCTTTGTAAAGGCTCAAAATATAATACTCTTTAACCGTCTAATTGTGTACCTTAGCAATTTGTAAATGTCACATTTCATCCACTATTTACAAAGGAACTATAGGCAAAATTGTTTTGGAAGATCAAGCAAGAAAGAAAAATCACTGAACATGACAGATCATTCCACACACTTTAATCTCAGCTGCAGAAGGATCCGGCACAGCAATGAATTTTTGTCCATTCAAAGGATCCACTATCTCGCTCCAACTTGAGCTGCCTTTCCATTCTCCCTGCACTATAAATGTAAAGAAAAAGAAGTCAAAATATCTTAATCCTTAGAACGAAGATTCCAAATACTGCTACCAACAGAATACTTTGGGATGACTTTATTTCATAACCACCACGTCATACTTATCTTCATCTCACTGTGAAATTCATTCGTCAAAATAAGATTAATAAGAGGAGACCCAGGTGCACTCCAATAGCCACAATACTATAAAACATATGGACTTTGATCTTTCCATTTAAAATTTCAAAACTTCGTTTTCATGGTTTAAAAAGTAGTAAAATAGTAGAGACTCGCTTACTTGATCTAATAAGAGTAAAGATGAGATAAGAATCTTCTCCAGGTTTAATAAACTTCAAAGTCATATTACTTGGGATTTTACTGTTCCAAAAAGAAAAATGATAGTGTATAAGATCTCTCTTTGTAATCAGCTCCACACTAGTTCAGCTAGCTTGTCTCTACCTAAACTGAGGGTAAGTAGCCTTTATATATTTTCTCTCCTGAAACTAAAAGTTCATGTAGAAGAATCTATGGCATATGGAACCTGGTTTCTAGTCCTATTGACTATAAAGGACATACGGATATGTTTGGAAGCAAAAACAGAACAAAGTATATTCCATATCAAGAAGATGACAGAATAATGCCAGAGTCACTCTTGACCCTTACCTGCAAAGACAAGGTTGAATGTAGGAAAAATAAATATATGAAACAAAGATGTTATCACAAATGACTTGAGTGGGTTACAAGAAGGAAAAAAGAAATTATTAACATCCACCAATAACCAAATTAGGTCAGTGGATGTCGAAAACACTAGTTATGATAACAAGTGGGAGCCTAAAAGGAAATACAAATAAAATAATATGATAACTTAAGGCTAAAAACCACCATAAAAACCCTAACTAGAATGGGACCAATGCAGACTCAAACTGACCCCAGTTTGTATTAAATTACATATGGACCACTTCAAGATCTGATGATGTCCATACAAGAATGAAATGGACTAAGTGGAACTAACTAGACAATCACAGGAAAACGCAGGGTATGTCTCCTCATCATCAAATACCCATTAAATGATGTGAATTTGTGAACAGGCATCCTAACCCTATAGCAAGTATCGGGAACTTACTCTTACTCCTCATAAGATGTGGAAAATGGAAGATCGATTACGCATGCATCCCCAAATTTCTTGCTGCATCTAGAGGATCGAAGACTTTGAATGGAAAGAGTGTATTTGAGAGACATCTGTAGAGCCCTCCCAAGATATCTCGACTTGACGTACGTGATCCGTACTACTCTCCCTTGGATATCATCACTTGTCACATTGGTTCTGTTGGTTAAGAATCTGCCACTAGGATAGGATTTAGTGAAATGCGCCCTAGATTCGCCCAGCAGATTGAAAGGCCGGAAGGAAGGAATGCCTTCCGTGCCAATCTCCGGAGAAGGTCGGCTTCCTATGTGTTTTCTCAGATGTTTTAAGCTCAGAGTGCAGGAAAGAAATTAAAAATGCGGAAAGAAATACAAATGTGATTTGCGTTGGGTGGGGAGGATAAGCAGCACAGCAACTATCAATCACCGCTACTAACAACAATTAAATACAAAATACATTATAGAAACTACTGATGTTATTCATCCTATGTATCCTCTAACTATGCATTCCAGGAATACTTAATAATCAAATATCGATATCCAGATAGCAGAATAACAGTAAGCAATAACATAAGCAACATGAGGCAGAAATGCTAAGTAAAGGCAGCATAAAGAACTAGAACAGTCAATAGAGCCAAGTGTATCTTGTATTCAAAAGCAAACATACAGCTACAATGGTTCCCTAGCAGGATATCCCCCTTCCACCCTTTACAATGATGTGGTGCAGCTATTTATAGCGCAATTCCCCCCGATTACAACTTTGGGCACAGAATCCCAGACCCGACAATAGCTGACAAAGCTGACAAAAGCGGCGAAAGAGCTGCTGATGTTGACTCCTGCAGACAGGGACTGTACTTGCAGCAAGGTCCACCTAAAAACTTGGCAGCTACGTGGCAGTGCGGTTGATGAAACTTTGAGTCAGCTTGAATGCGGGTAGCTGCGGTAGATGGAACTTTGAGTCAGCTTAAATGAGGGTAGCTGCGGTATAATAATTTGGCCCACGCCTGTCCTTCTCCTGTCATATCTTCGGCTCGAATCCCGAGGCTGGACACTTGTCAAAATCTGATGAGGGACACATCTGCCTTGAAAGGCAGTCTCTCTTTTATGTCCGACTTCGCCCGGAATCAGAGCGCAATTAGACAGCGCAAGTGGGGAACAGCGCAGTTGGGGAGGCCTCCGTGCCTTAGACCGTTTTTGGGCCGCTTGAAACATCTTGCCCAAGTGCGCACAAGTTAGAGGGCGCAGCCCGACTTCGCTGCGAAGTCGGGTTGCGCACTCCACACTTAGCCAGTTTTGCTTGTTGTTCAGACTGCGCACAGGAATGAGGGCGCAGCCCGACTTCGCTGCGAAGTCGGGTTGCGCTCTGGCACTTAGCCGATTTTCGGGATCCGCTGCTTCCCAGGTGCGCACAGGAACGAGAGTGCACTCCGACTTCGCAGTGAAGTCGGGTTGCGCTCCTGTACTTAGCCAAATTTCGGTCTTTTCGGTCCTCTTCCGCACTTCGCATTCCCGAGTGCGCTCGAACTTAAGGGCGCACCCCGACTTCGCTGCGAAGTCGGGTTGCGCTCTTAGACTTAGAAATTTTCAGGGACCTTTTGCTTTGTTTTGGGAATTTGACCGAAGAAAGTACAAGGGGAAAAAGGGGAAATGAAACTGACAGAAGGGGAGAAAGGGGATAGTGGAGAAAGGGAAAGGAGGAGGAGGGAAGGGAGAGCAGCATACTTACAAAAAATGAAAACATGGCACCCGAGCAAAATGTGGCAACAGGTTCATTCATGGTTATTGATGACGATCTATATGCCATTCTTAACTAGGGGCCATACCGGCTTCCAACCATGGTGTCCATTAGCTTTAACAGCTTGATTAGCTTAATCATCATTTTTGGCCGTGAATCTTCCTTATATATTCTGACTTGTGTCATATTTTTGTATGATATTTGTAACACTACTGTAGTACATTTGTATGCAAACCTGTCCAACATGACATTACACATTGTAATTAGATATTTGAGGTGGTGAAATGTTTGACTGCTCATTAATTTTCCAGTTCTTAGTTTGTAGAGATGACTTTGGAGCTCTTCTTTTTGGCTCTTCTTTTGAGTCCCATTGACCTACTTTGGTCACTCATTTTATTTAAATTGGTTACATGGGTTAAAACAGCCTCACCCTTATTATATCTATTTCAATGAATCACATAAATTGGTATTACGACAAACCATATTCTCATCAGCCACCCTATCACAAGAGTGTCCATGGGGATTTCAACTCAGGTTGCACTCATATGATTGCATCACATTTACAGTTGCTTCATAATGCCTTGGCCCTACTTTAGTTGCTCATTGGCCCTAATTTAATTTCCTTCTTTCTCTCTTTCTTTCTCTGAGAAACTATCCTAACATCCATGGCTGATGAAGATCTACACATAGAGAGCATACTGATAATGCACGTCTACCCTTGCAGACTAGATTTTGCGCAAAGGGAACAAGTTCAGCCTCAAAATGGTGCATCTGCCCTAACAGCCTATGCTATGACCATGGAGGGCTAGCCGAACTTCAATGCCCAGGAATAACTGTTCTACCTGGCCTAGTGTGAGAATAAGAGGAAGGGGGTGTCCCAGTAGTTGCTCATTAAGGATGTCAGGTCTCACTTATCTACCACCATTTGAAAAGCTAAACATCATATGATGCAGTGACTAGAATAGGATACATGAATGAGGTACATGATTTGGTACTCCAAGGAGTTTCCCATAATTTTTAACATCTGAAGTGAGCAGATCTCAATAGTGGAGATAAATACATGCTATCTAGAGAACAAAGAAAGGTATTAACCCTCCTGAATTATCACAAAAAAATCCCACCCCTCAGGTTGACACCCCCTTCTTCCACTCCCACCCCTCAGGTTTCTATTGATTTTGACTATCACTATTCCTTTACTTACATGGACCATTTATGTTAGGTTCTTCGTAGGCTGTCTTGTCTCCCCACCGCTACCGAGCATTCTGCTTTCTTAGTCCAAGCTATTTGGAGGGCAGCACTAGACTCTCACCCCCACACCATCCACCCCCCTCCTCACCCTCGTCTCCCCGATCATTGTCCCATGAACATCCGGTACAACGAGGACTGTAAATTTGCCCATTGAAGGTTGAAACACACCATTTGGTACTCTCCCCAGCTCACAGCCACTCTCACAGAGAATACAGGTCACTCCTCCGGAATAAGAAACATCTCTTCCTCTCTCAGCGTAGATTGGATCTCATTCATTCCCTCCACCACTCTCCTAAATCCTTCTAGCACCTTATCCTTCCCCAAGACCAGGTCAACCATGGGATCAATTTTTCCTCTTAGACCACTCATGCCTCATCCCTTTATACCATCCCAAATCAACCTCCTATTAGGGCTCCTTCCCCCCCTACTTCCTACCACCTCTTCTCTACTGGACTTATTAAGCAGGCTATTCAAAAGCTTTGAACGGGCAAAACAGTAGATTTGGATGGATTACAGGCAGAATTTCTGAAGCATGGCATCGACTCTCTTGTTAGGCCCCTCATTGATCTCTTCAACCTCATTGTCTACTCGGGTTTCCCTGACTCGTAGACTCAGCATATCATCAACCCCATCCATAAGGCGGGATATCCTCACAAAACCAACAATTATAGGACCATCATGATTGGGAATGTCTTTGCCAAGCTTTATGCCACAAAATTAGTCGTGCTTCTTTCTCACAAGCTGGAGGAGGAGGGACACAGGGCCATGGGCCAAGCTGGTTTTCGGCAGGACCACCAAACCATAGATCATATCCTAGTCCTCAGGGCTATTATTGAGGAAGTGTGTTCCAGGTCCTCGAGAGTCTATTGTTGCTTTGTCAACTTCAAGAAAGCTTTCGACACAGTACCTCGGCATTTACTACTTGAGAGACTTCGATCGGTTAGCATCTTTGGACAACTTTTGACAGTAGTTTTGCAGTTGCATGAGATAGTGATAGGATGGTTTCACTCTCCACAGGGGCTTTCAGACAACATTCTCAACACCATAGGAGCGAAACAAGGTTGCCCCCTTTCTCCGACACTCTTTGGGATTTTCATAGACGAGCTTGAGTCATTTATCCGAAAGAACACACAGGCAGAGGACAGTTGCCTTCTCCACCATGTGTTGATTTCTATCCTCCTGTTCACCAATGACGTTGTACTTCTAGCTTCGACCCCTGAGGGGCTTCAGCGTCATCTGGATACTTTAGCCACTTTTTGTACCTTGACATAGTTGATAGTGAACCTCTCTACAACCAAGGTTATGGTGTTCAATACTACCAAAGAGGCTCTACCCCACATACACTTCTATCTTCAAGGGCGGGAAGTTGAGATCACCACCTCCTACATGTACTTGGGGGTTCTCTTCACTGGACCTACCTTTGGGTTGAAACCCGTCGCCCAAGCCCGAGTTTGTAAGGGGTATGCAGCTCTTTCTTTGCTCGAGAGGAGTTGTTTTAGAGCACATTTCTAGGATATTCCAATAAAGATGAGAATCTTTGATGCCTTGGTCAAACCAATTGTAACCTCTGGGTCAGTGATATGGGGTCCTACTCTTGGCCTGACTGAATGGTCTCGTGTTGAACGAGTGTAGACACTTTTTCTTCAAAGATTCATTTGTTGCAAGGGCACGGTCCCCCGTTCCATTATCCTGGCAGAGTTTGGGGCCTCTCTTCTTCGAATCAAGATCATCTTCTTGATTCTCACCTATCTTCACAGGGTTTGTACTTTGGGAGATACCCCCTCGGGTTGTAGACAGTACCTGTACCTTGCCCTTCTCTCCTCAACGGACCTCTCTTCGAGCCCTCGAGGGGGTCGAAGGAGTTGGTATTTTCAAGTCTCTACACTTCTGGCCAGCATTTATACATAAATTGATAGACTTCCCTCTTATTCCTTGGGTGCTATCCCCCCTTCTCGAAATAAGAAGAAAGTACACGTGACTGAAAGGACATTAGCCTCCAGTATATCGACTGCACATGGATCTCTCTCGCTGCCCCTCATTCCCTCAAGTTGTCTTTCTACCATGAGCACTTCCTTCAGATACAGGATAGCATGACAATGCATGACATATAAATCCCGATTGGTCAGCTCAGATTGTGCTCCCACCAACTTTGGGTTGAGTCAGATCACCATCTTCCGAGGGAGGAGTGAGTCAGCCTATTTTGCTCATTGGGAGAAGTAGAGACCTTGCATCACTTTATTTTTCGATGTCCCATCTACTATGAGATCCGAGGCAAATTTCATTGCCTTTTCAAGGATAACTCACGTTAACTAGTCGTCTAGTTAACTAATCCGTCTAGTATGGCTAGTTTACGTAATTTGTCTTTACATGCATTATTATTAATCAATCCGTATTCCTTCATTGTGAATAATTTACATACATTAAAATATATTGCAAAACATGATTTTATATCAAAATTCCAAGTACTATGTAGACATTTCAGCAAACAATTCTAAATAATCATTTTTTAGAACTATTGTCTACATCTATCCTCCCCTTTGAAGTAGTCGATGTCCTCGGCTATTTTCTGCATTATCCTGTCGGGGTTTCAGAATCCTTTGGTTCCGCAGCTTGGAGCCCTTCTTCCAATTCCTATACGCGAAGCTTGAAGGCTTCTCGTTCATCGCGAACTCGCTTGGCATAATTGAAATACTTGGCCCATTCGATTCCCATATTGTTAGCTCTATTTTCCATTTCCTGGAGTTTGGATAACAACTCTGATTCACATTGAATGAATATCTCCTTCATCTGTTGTGTTGTCAAGGATGAGGAATATGGTGCCCTTTGTGCCAGCTCTAACTGGAGAGCTGCTTCACGCTGCTGTGATGAATCAATTCATTCTGCAGTGCCTCGAATTCCTTTTGCCAGGTATCCTTGCTCGGACTGCTAGGCCATTAATTTTGCATTCTGTTTTACCAGCAATTCCTTCGCTGCTTTCTGACATAGCATTTCGGCCTCCACAGTGATAATCACTTGCTCCCTATCCCTGAGTCGGGCACTAAATTCATAGAGTTCCTATTGTTTCTCCCGAATCCATCGCAGAGCAACATCCAACTTGATGACATCTTCTGCCAACTACCGTTCTTTCTCCCAGCCTAGTCCTCTGATTTCTGCTGCGCTCGAGGTGGATTTCTGTTGCACTGAGGTGGATTTCTGTTGTGCTTCGGGTGGATTTCTTTTGTGCTGGGTGGATTTCTGCTGCGCTCGAGGTGGATTTTTACTACGCTCGAGGTGGATTTTTGTTGTGCTAAGGTGGATTTCTGCTACATTCGGGTGAATTTTTGTTGTGCTTCGGGTGGATTTCTGCTGCGCTCGAGTGGATTTCTATTGCACTCGATGTGGATTTCTGCTGCACTCAAGGTGGATTTCTACTGCGCTCGAGGTGGATTTCTGTTGTGCTGAGGTGGGTTTTTGCGCGTGCCCTAGTGCAACCCCAGTTGTGCCCTAGCATGTCCTAGTCCAAACTGTGAATCGTTTAGCAGCCCGATGTTCTTGGTGTTATGGGGATACTTAATGAAAGAGGAATGGAGGAGACGCGGGCTTCTCCTCTTAAATTTTTCCAGCACCTTCACACAACAGTTTCATATCAACGTTTGTCTAAAAGAACTAATTCTTTCCAAAAACAGCTAGACACGCAAGCTAGTATTATACTCTCCTTGCAAGACCAAGTGAAAGACAGTAGCCGCATTATCACGTATCTCCAAATTAAACTTCAAGATCAGCAAGCTATCATTACTCAATTGCGAACTGCACATACCGAACAGCCTCCTCAAGAATTTTGCGAATTTACACTAAAATTTTAAAAATTTGAGATGAACAGGCTATTCTTCCTGCAAAGCAGGACCGTCTCAAGGAAGCATCAACTGCACAAAGCCAAAAATTAGCCGACCAACAATCTTGGGTTCAAGTTGTAGCTGGAAAGAACCCTCCCCCCATAGTTGAGTTGGTTGTCCAAGCTAAATTTGAAGAAGAAAGGATCCGTAATGCGAAAGCACTCAATCTCAAGGTTCGTGGGGTGCCCAAACCTACTGATCTCCTTCAAGCTGGAAATGCCTTCATTCACAACACTCTTGAGTTAACAAATGTTACTCTCGAGAGAGCATGGTTCTCTCCTGACTCCACATTGATTATATGCTTCAAAAAAGTGGAAGAGCGTATGAAGGCATTCAGGGCCAAACAAAAATTGTTTAATATTTAGAACAAGATCTACCTTGATGAGGACCTTACGCGACTCCAGGTTGAAGAATTGAAGAAAGCCAGGGAACAAGTAGTCGCAGCCAGGAAAGCCAACAAATCGACAATTATTCGTAATTTGCGTGCAGTGATTAGGGACTCTCCCCCACCTGGGTGGTCCAAACCCTTGCCTAACAAATGACTCCATTGGCACGGAAAGGGGGTGGCATATAAGCTAGCTATAGCTTGCTGGAACTACAATGGTATGATGTGGTCTGCCCTAGGGTCCCTTCTTGATGTGATTGGCAAACATGACATCATTCTTATTTGTGAGACGCACGAGAGTCCTGAGCGAGCCCTTCCAGTTATCTTTGGTTACTTTTGGTGGTCCAATTGTCGGCAACTCACTAAGTGCTCTGGTGGGTTCAAGGATCAAGAGGTGTTGCTACTCTTATCAGGGATAGGCCCAGGGTTCGGTATCCCTGGTTTTGATTGACCCCCACTCTAGGTTTTTATGGATTAAAATCCATCGTCATCCACCTCTTTAGGATATCTACATTGCCACCTGTTACTTTCCCCCCACCACGTCCAATTTTGCTATTCACACGGACGGAGACCCTTTCCAGGATCTCTATGAGGACATTACTAGATACTCGGCTTCAAGGGAGATACTTCTGCTGGGAGATTTCAATGCTCGGACCGGACCTATGTAGGTTTCTCTTCATGACCTCACAACCGATGAGATGCAGACTTGGGAATTGGATCCTGAGGACCTTGGTTTTGCTCGAACCTCCAACGACCCACAGGTGGCTGCTTACGGTAAGCATCTTATTGAGTTGGGTGAATCCACTAGGCTAGTTCTTCTCAATCGTATATCTTGTTTTCTGGATTCTAGTGGGTTTACTTGCTTTCCTGATAGTGATGGAGCCAGTGTTATCGACTATGTTATTTCCTCTACCACCCTCATTTCATTCATTTCCCGGTTCAACGTCTCTGATCACCCTCCCCCCCTTACCTATCATTCAGTTCCGTTGTGTCCCTTCCTATTACTCCTCCCCCCCCTTCAACCCCTCGAATCATTATAGGTTTTGACTATTATCATTCCTTTACCTACATGGACCGATTGTGTCATGTTCTCCCCAGGGTGTCTTCTCTTCCCGATGTTTGCAATCGTTCTGCTTTCTTGGTCCAAACTATTTGGAAGGCTGCTTTGTATTCGTAGCCCCACACTATTTGTCCTCCTCATCCTCCTCCTCCTGGTCATTGCCCCATGAACATCTGGTGTGATGAGGAATGTAAGTCTGCCCATCAAAGGTTGAAATATGCCATTCGGAATCTTTAACAGCTCTATGCCATTTCTCACAAAGACTATAGGATGCTTCTTCGAAAGAAGCATCTCTTCCTATCTCGGCATCTCTTCCTATCTCGGCATCGACTTGATCTTATCCACTCCCTTCAGCAGTCTCCTAAATCCTTTTGGCGCTTTATCCTCCCCCATGATCTGATTACTCATGGGATTTATCTTTCATCTTGGACCATTCATGCCTCTTCCCTTTATACCATAGTAGAGAAAATCGGAATCGGGTAGTAAATCGGTTGATTTAAAAATTGGCAAAGAATAGGAATCGGCAAAAAATTGGGGAAAAAATCCGCAAAAAAAACACGAAGAAAACAAATTTATTTATTTTATTTTTCATGCATATTACAATGAATTAACATTATGCAAATCAAATATTGCAATAGAAGCAACAATTCAAGTCAAGACATCATACAAGGCTCAAGCTTTAAGTACACATGAAAGTGACAAAACACATCCTATATTGCTTATAATATGAAAAGGTACAAATTACAAAATGTGTAAAAATGCCTCAATAAGCCTACTATCTATTGTCTTCCTATGCCCCTTGTCCTAACATAAGCCCTGTTGGTTACAAATCTGCCATGAGGAAAGGATTTGGTATAATGCGCCCCAGATTCACCCACCAGATTGAAAGGCCGAAAGGAAGGAATGCCTTCCGTGCCAATCTCCGGAGAAGGTCGGCTTCCTGTGGGTTTTTAGTGTTTTAAGCTAAGAGTGCAGGGAAAGAGATACAAATGCAGAAAGAGAATCCAAATGTGATTGGAGTTGGGTGGGGGGAATAAGCAGCACGGCAACGATCAATCACCACTACTAACAGCAATTAAACACAAAACACACCATAGAAACTACAGCTATCATTCATCCTATGTATCCTCTATCTATGCATTCCAAGAATACTTAATCACCAAATACTGGAGTCCAGAGTTCAGTACAACAGTAAGCAATGAAATAAGAAACATGAGGCAAAAATGACAAGGAGAGGCAGCATACAAAATGAAGACAGTAAGCAGAGCCAAGTATGTATTTTGTATTTAGAAGCAAACGCACAGCTACAATGGTTCCCTAGCAGTTTATTCCCCTTCCACCACCTATACAATGAAATGATGTGGCTATTTATAGCCCAAGTTCCCCCCGATTACAATTACGGGCACAAAGTCCCAGACCAGACAATAGCTGACAAAAGCGGCTAAAGAGCTGCTGATGCTGACTCCTGTCGGTGAGGACTGTACTTGCAGCAAGGTCTCCCTGAAAGTTGTACAACTACGTGGCAGTGCGTCGGGTCAAACCTCTGGTCAGCAAGAATGCGGGTAGCTATGGTAGTTGGAACTTTACATCAGCTTAAATGGAGGCAGCTGGCGTAGGTAATGCTGTCCATGCTTGTCCTTGTTTCCGTCATATCTTGGTCCGAATCCCGAGGCTGAACACTTGTCAGATTCTGGTGAGTGACACGTGTCTGCCTTGAAAGGCAGTTTGTCCAACTTCGCCCGGGATCAGAGCGTTGTCGGGTAGCGCAGGTGGGAAACAGCACAGTTGGGGAGGCCTCCGTGCCTTAGCCAATTTCTGGGCTTCTGAAGAATCTTACCCAACTGCACACCGGTCAAAGGGCGCACCCCGACTTCACTGCGAAGTCAGGTTGCGCACCGGTACTAAAGAATCTGGTGCACAGATTCTTTAGGCCGCGTGGCCTTTTCACCTCTCCTTCTCTTCTTTTCTTCTGGCACTGTGACTGGTTCGAAGGAGGGAGATGAGGTTGGAGCGGCAGGCAGTGATGTCCCCACGGTAAACTTGTACCTGGGTCTAGCTGGAAGGATGCCTGTCGTGGCCGGTCTGCTAGCTGGTAGCGCTGGCGCTTTTTCTGCTTGGGGGGCCACCTGAGGAGTTGACCTCTCTGACCCTTGCGCCCTTTCGGGTACTGCTTCAGGAGCTACAGGCTGCATCGGGCCCACTTGACTGCTTGTCGGAGTTGCGCTGGAAGTCGCGGAAGTAGGCATTTGCTGGGAGGGGGACCTCCTTGTATATCTTTTCCTTGCGCCTCGGGGAACGCAACTTCGAAATTCGAAAGGCCGCCACGTGTCAGCGTATTGATCATATAGCGCCTAAAACTCATCAACGGCCAGCGTTTTCCGGTTGGATTTGTCATGCTGCGTGCGTCATCTCATCTTCCAGCATTCGACGACTTTGTCCTTTTGCCAGTTGAGGGGCGCCACCTTGGCGAGGAATTTTTTGAAGCCCGTAGATTCCAATCGGTGATCCGGGTTCCGCTCAGGGTCATAGGCCACTTCCTCGCAGTAAAAATCATGCCATGGAGGCCATGATTGCATCTGCTCGATGTGCCATTCCAGGTCTGCGCCTGTTCTATTTTCTCTTTCCTGCATTGTAATGAGCCGAAATAGAAAAATAGAAACACACAACACGATTCTTACAATATTTGAGCAAATGAAATATTTTTGTGAATTTTAATTATTTTTCTTCAAAGACCCAAAACTGGAATTACAATAATAATGACTAGATCCACCATGCAAATACTTATAAAATTTGTAATAAACTCACAACCACAATTTTGATTATTATTCCTCACAAAATTACAATCAAACAAGCCAAATATGGGACGTTGGAACCTGGCACACTGAATTGCTTCAAATTAACATCCCAAATCTGCTGAAGATGCATGCACAATGGGATGCTGCCAAACTGGGGTCTTAAAAACCCTTTTTCAACACAAAATATATGCTGAGAATGCTGCCAGATGGGGCGTGTGGCTATTGATGATTTACTCTGCCCAAATAACGCTCAGAATGCTGATAAATAACCTCCAATATGGGACGTCTCCTTTTCTAGACTGAAATACTGCAATTCAACCTTGAAATCTGCCACTGAATATGTATAAAATCTGCCCCAATGCTGGATGTTGCAATCAGAAGACTTACAAACACTGAATAACTCACAAACAATGCAATATAACTGCTTACAATGCTGAATAGATTCTCCTAAAACTTCCACGGTATCACCAAACCCTCAGGAAGAAGGAACTCCTCCTAGATAGAGAATTAGATCTGAATAATACTGGAAGCCCTCTGAAGCTCAAAAGGTAAGCCCTGGATGGATTTACTCCTCAACCACAATAGCTGAGCACCTCCCAACTACTGGATTGGAATCCCCTGCAAACTTTGAGCACCTCTCGAAAGCCACAGAAGAAGAGAAGGGTTTTGCCCTCACTCAATTTTCATAAAACATCAAAACATAATGAGAAATATGAGCGCTCATGTATATATAAGCCTCATGTTATAATCCTTCGTTGAGTTGGGCCCACATTGAAGTTGCATATATAAAATGTATTTTAATAATAATAATAATTATTTCTCTCACACCACACATGATATAATAATATTTACCAAAAATATTTACATGACCCTATTTCTTCAAAAAGGGTCATGACATGCATAATCTCTGCTCGGGGACAGATGTGCGTGAATTTATCCCTGACCCCAATTGGGTCATACTTCCAGCGCTGCGGCAGCATTATTAGACCCATGTCGATGAGTTCCTATTCGAGGTAGACGTGTTGTCCGATCTCGAAAACTCGGGTGTTCGCCCAGGTGATAGGGTACTGAAAAATATGGCCTTTCTTTTTGCCCTGGCCGAACTCTTCTTCGACATAGTCCATCTGTCGCGCAATCTCCATCCCGAACTGGTGGTCAGTGCAGAAGTAGGGCAGCAGGAACGGCTTCCCCTTGAATCCGTAGATTCTGACCACGATGCCCTGCGTCAGCCGGAAGGTATCCCCATAATTGTGCTTCCTTAGAATGCTTGTCATGACCTCCGGCGGGCGGGATGCCTTACGATTGAACAGCCCCATGACCATGCACAGAAATTTAAAATTAAACTCATAGAATGACCCTTTTCTGTACAGGATCTCGGTCCACTCGTACACGGGCAGCGGCTCACCTTTTTCATTTACCCTCTTCAAGTCAGGAACTTTCATCCGGTAGTGCATGTGGTAAAGGCACAACCATGTGAGGAAGGAGCAAAACCGGAAATCCGTTGATTGCTTCTGCTGCAGTCTAACCAGGCTTGAATGAATGGTGTACGCCAGCCAGTCTGCCCAGTTGAAGAAGATGGGGCGCTTCCCACTCTTTTGCGCTGTGGAGTCGTAAAACTCCCCATGCAGGATACATTCTGTCAGCACCAGCTGGTACGGGCGTACCACTTTGTCAGAATCACAGCCGAGTACCCATGCCAGGATGATGTATATGTATTTGTTCTCGAACCTGTCCAGGGGTATGGGGCCTGTCGGCCACTGTCCGGCTGCCAACGGAGTCTTCAGCTCTGAGTTGAGGAATTCTCTCATCCGCTTGGTCTGCGTGAATCTGCCCGTTTGTTCATCCAGATTAACCCTTCTGACAATTGCGCCGGGTTCGTACTGAAGCCCCGGGGCGAACGCTGGCTGGACGCTCTCCCTGAAGAGTGTGAATAGCACTCTTCCCTTGTTGTCGCAGACTTGCCAGGCAGCTGGCTTGTAATATTCTACAATTGCTTCAATCAGCTCCGGCACTGGTGAGTAGGAGGGCACAAGAACCAGTACAGAGTTCGATTTATACGCAGCCCCGACATGGTGTGAAGGCGAAACCTTGTCCGCCCACTTTGCAATATTCGACCGCAGCTTGGTGAGGCTGATGGAGAAAGAGCCGTCTTTGTACCCGGCCAGGTGATTGACGGGCGGCGATGGAATTTGCCCTCGACTTCTCTTCGTCCGGGTTCTCCTTTTCTGCTCCTGCGGCACTTCGCTCTCATGAGCGCTTGATTCAGTCTGTTCCTCAGCTTCGCGCCCTTCGTCACTGGATTGCGCCTGTACGGGCGCTTTCCCCTTGTCCATTTTCTCCGTTAGAATTGGCAGCGACAGAGAATTACGGCTTCTGATTTCTTAGTCCTGCGCTTTGCAGTCTCGGAGTCAGCTTGACACTCTGAATTTTCTGAGTATGCCAGGGCCCTTTTTCTAGGCAAGGATTTCAGCATTAATGGCGCGAGGGAGGGAGTTAAGGTGGTTAACTCGAAGTTGGTGGAGGCGTTATAATATTTTGGCGGCCGTGCATGGGTTTAATTTTGAAAAGCGCACCCAAGTTGCAGTTGGTCCAAATGCGCCTTGCTTTCTTAATGACGTCGTTCTTGAAAGTCGCGCAATCATTAAACAACATTTTGGACTTCGTGCCTTTGATGACGTCATCGCCGCCGTCTGGGCACACCTTTCAAGGAAGAATTTCTGGCCCATGATTTTAAACCGGGACGCGACCCAACTTCGCACTGTGTCGTACTGCGCTCTGGGCCCACACTTAGAATTTTTCATGTTTTCCGTGATGGGTTATTCAGGCTGCGCCCAAAATTGAGGGCGCACTCGGACTTCGCCCAAAAAATGAGCGCACTCCGACTTCGCCCATGTTTGACTGCGCAGTCAGACTTCGCTCCAAAAAGTTGCGCAGTCTGGTTTGACACTTAGCCATTTTTCTGCTTCCTGCTTCCCGACTGCGCTCCCAAGACGGTGCGCAGCCCGACTTCGCTGCGAAGTCGGGTTGCGCACCCAGACTTAGCCAAATTTTTTGCCCCTTTGGTCAGCTGCTTTCTTTCGAACTTCGCACAATCCAAGGAGCGATACCCGACTTCGCTGCGAAGTCGGGGTTTGCTTTAAGTTCTACTTGGGCTCTTGAAAACTAAAAAACTGAATGCTGAATATGTACATTCTGAAAACTAAAAATGCAGAAGGGAAAACTGTACAAGGAAGGACCCATTGGGTGCCTTCAATGGTGATAAACTTTGAGGTGGAACCCGTTGACGGGAATGGGGAGAAGCTGTCCCTCCATATCCCGGAGCACGAATGCGTTGAACTGATTCACCCGGGCAATCTGATAAGGACCCTCCCAGAGGGCGTCAAATTTGCCGTGATTGCCCGGCTTTGCCTTCAGTGAGTCCCACTTCAGCACTAGGTCCCCGATTTTGAAAACTCGGGCGGTGGTGCCTTTTGCAAACCAGCCTTGGGTCGCTTCAGCATGCTTGGTGAAGGCCTGGTATGCTTTCTCTCTGTCTTCCTCTAACTGCAGCAGCTGGCACAGTCTAGCGTCCACTGGATCCCCGCTGCCTCTCTCTTCATCCAACATCCAGAGGGCGGGAATTTCTATGTGGGTTGGCAGGACTGCCTCCTTGCCATACACGAGCGCATAGGGGGATGTCTTGATAGACTTTTTGAAGGATATTCTATCCGCCCACAGTGCCCGATTCAGGAGTAGGTGCCAAGTCCTCTTGTTTTTCTCTACTGTCCTTCTGATGATTTTCAGTAGATTCTTGTTAGTAGACTCGGCCAGGCCGTTCCCCTGCGGGTAGTAATTAGAAGACATTTTGTGATAAATGTCGTACTTGCTGGTGTACTCCGTGAGTACAGCGCCTGCGAACCCCGGACCATTGTCCGTCACTATTGACTCAAGGACCCCGAAACGGGTAATGAGGCTCTCGAGGAACCCGATGACCGTCTCCTGGTCCGCATTCTTGGTGGGGATCGCCTCTGCCCACCGCGTAAAGTAGTCGGTGGCGGTAAGAATGAACTTGTGCCCTGCTGCAGAGTTCGGCGTAATGACCCCGATGAAGTCCAAACCCCATTGCTGAAACGGAGTCTCGGCTTGAATTGGTTGGAGGGGCAGGGGTGCTTTTCTGTTTCTGCCAGCAAATCTCTGGCATTTATCACATTTTGCACAGACCGCATGTGCGTCCGTGAAGAGAGTGGGCCAATAGTACCTAGCTCTGATGATTTTCAAGGCCGTAGGCCTTGCGGAATGGTGTCCTCCAGGCATCCCGGAGTGAAATTCTCCGAGGACCCTGGGTTGGTCGGTTTTCTTGACGCACCGCAACAGGATGCCGTCAATGTTCTTGAAGTAAAGCCCCTCGGGGCGAAGAGTGTATTTCAATGCACCTAGCCGAAACCTCCTTCTTTGTGAGGCATTTAGGTGGTCTGGACATCTCCCGGTGCAGAAATACCTCACCAGGTCATCTGTCCAGTCACTCTCCTCTGGTAAGGAGTTGGCTAGGTTGGTAGTTGTTGTCGGATCTTCCCACTCACAGGAAGATATCTCGGTTGCAGCGCTTCGGGCCAGCTCCTGGCACAAGGCTCGGCCTCTGATAAGCTTTGTTGGCCGCACCTCGATGTCGAACTCCTGGATCTTGGCAATCCATCCTGCTCTCTTGTGACCCGGCTCTCCTTGTATGATGAAGTTTCGGACGTCCGGGTGTATCACGAAGACAGTTGTTCTGCTCTGGGAGACGAAGTGTCTGAACTTTCGGAGAGACTTCATGACCGCGTGAACCTGCCGCTCAATAAAATTGTACTTCTCTTCGTGCGGCTGAATCACTTGGCTTAAGAACGCTATGGGGCGCTCTTCGCCATCGTCTCCCTTCTGTGTCAGAACTGCGGCGTAACTCTCGGGTTCTCCCACCGCGTACAGGATGAAGTCCTTGGAGTAATCCGGGTTTATCAACACCGGGGCTTGCGCAATTCGGGCCTTGATTTCCTCGAAGGCCTGCCTCCTCTCATCAGTCCATAAGAATTCAGCATTCTTTTTCAGCAGTTCGGCCATGGGTTTGATCACTTGTGCGAAGTCCGGTATGAACTTCCTCACGAAGTTGATCTGGCCGAAGAAGGACTGTAGCCCTTTCTTGTCGACTGGAGCGGGCAAGCGGAGGAGGGCTTCTGCTCTATCGTGGTCCACTGCAAGGCCTTTCTCGGAGATGACATGTCCCAAGCAGCTTGCCTTCTCTTACCGCGAAGACCGATTTCTTCGGGTTTATGGAAATGCCGAATTCACGACATCTCTCAAATATCTGCCGTAGTGGGAAACATGGTCCTCTCTCCTGTGAGAGAATACAGTCATGTCATCCAAGTAGATGACAATGATCTTGTTAAGCAGCTCTCGGAAGGCCAGGTCCATGGCTCTCTGGAATGTGGCGCCAACATTGGATAAGCCGAAGGGCATGCGCTGATAGGCGAACGTTCCCCATTTGGTGGTGAACGCTGTCTTATGCTGGTCCTCATCTTTGACCCAGATCTGGTTGTACCCAGAAAAGCCATCTAGGAGGGAGAATCTCTGGGCTCCAGCAACTATATGGAGGATCTGATCGATCTGGGGAAGCGGATAATGGTCCTTGAGTGAGGCTTGGTTCAGATTTCTGAAATCCACACAGAGACGAATGTCTCCGTTCTTCTTCCTCACGGGAACCAAGTTCGCAACCCAGGATGAATGCTTGATGGGGTAGATGATCTTGGCTTCTAGCATCTTCAGGAGCTCGGCTTTCATCATGGCCTCGATCTTTGGATTTACAGCCTCTGCTTCGCCGGAATGGTTTTGCACCATCTTCTAGCTCAATAGTATGTTGGATTATCTGTCTGTCATACCCCTTCAAGTCCTGGTAGCACCAAGCTACTATGTCGGGGAACTCTCGGCATAATGATCTGATCTGCTCGAGTTCCTCTTTGGTGCAGTCCGTTCCGACCTTAATTGTCTTTCCAGGTTCAAGCTCCAGGTCGACGTACTGCTTGGGGTCTACTTTGATCCTGTGTGATATTGCTCTGTCATTCTGATCAAAGAGACTTTCTAGTGTAATCAGTCCTTTTGGGACATGATTATTTTTTAACTGTATCAACCCCTCATATTGCTCGTCATCGTGGTCTCTACCTTCGATTGAACACGCTTCGGTAACCAAAAATGTGACGATCTCCTCGTCACAGTCAAACACCTGCCAGTCGGTGTCCTTATCAGGCACAGAAGGCCTGTAAATGGTACGAACCGGCTTCGGCTTCGGACGGTGTCATCACCGGAACGTACTCGGCTCCAACGGACGCTATAATGTCAGCGTGCTTGTTTTTCTCACGTGATATGGCTCTGACATTCAATGAGTCGAATGACTCCATCAGGTCCCAGACCCGATTACGGTACGCCTTGAGATAGTGCTTCTTGGAGGCGCACTTGTTCGTAATCTGGTTGCACACCAGCTCTGAGTCGCCAAAGATCTCGCAGATGCTTTATCCCCGCCTCTCCGCTTTTCTCAAACCCAAGCACAGGGCTTCGTACTCCGCCGCGTTGTTGGTACAGCTCCAGGCCAGCCTGTAGGTGTAGTCCTTCTGGATCCCGGTCGGGGAAACCAAGAGCACACCCGCACCGGCGCCATTTTTGCATCGGGCGCCATCAAAGAAAAGCTGCCATAGCTTTTCTGGTGCAGGTCCTACTTCTTTCTTGGCTGACTTGTCAAGCCTCTCAGGCTGAATGACGGTGTAGCAGCCTTGCTCAGTCTCGATCATGGCGTTGAAATCCAGCAAGGAGAACTCATCCTCTACTTGCAGCAGCTCAAGAGCTTGCTCCGTCATGTCTACCACCACCAGTTCCTCCTCTCGTCAGCTGAACCATGCAGTCCTGCAACTCTTCTCCGGGTATCTTCTCCACTAGAAATGTGGAAGGCTTCTCGTTGTAGATCTTCAGTCTCCTTCCTTTGAAGGGCACTTCCATATGCGAGTAATCCAGAGACAGATACCCTCCCAGCTTCGCAGTGAACTCCCTGGAGAGACACATGCCGAAGTAGGGTTCCAAGTCGACAACCACGACTTCTTGAATGACCACTATGTCGAGAGCTTTGTGCAGCCGGATCGGGATGTCTTTGATGACACCGACTGTCTTGACAGGGGTGCCGTCTAGTTGCAGCACACCTTGGCTGCTCCTTGTATACTCCATCCCGATTTCGTCGCAGACGGCTCTCGGCATTACAGTCGTGGAGGCACCAGAATCCACCATACAGTTGTGTACTATGTACCCTTGCATCCGTAATGACAGATAGAAGGGAGGTGGTCTGTTCTTCCCAGTGGCTGAGACTGTCAGGGGTTGAACCAGAACAACAGGCTGTATCCGCTTGCCATTCTTCATGCTCTTCAGAGATTCCTGCAGCAGATCAACTTGCCCTGGGAGCAGGAGAGCATCATACATGCTTATCCTTGCGGGGGTCCTTTTCAGCTCATCCACTATGCTGTAGCCTGAAGTGCTAGCTCCTTCCGCTTCTTTCGCAGGCTCATACTTGGTGCGGTATTGCTGCGTGGCCTCTACTCTCTGTCTCTTTGTCAGAGACGGGTATCTCAGCTTCTCCTGAGCTTGTTCTTTTGTTTCAGCTGGAGGCTGAGCAGCGGGAGCTTTGGCTGGAGAGGGAGCTGCTTTTGCTGCGGGAGGCTTGGCTGCGGGAGCTTTTTCCTTGGCTGTGTAAGGCCACAGCCTCTTGTCAGGTGGCAGCCCAGCAGGTTGCGCCTTGTCTCTTCTGGCGTATACCTTCAAGGGCTTTGCAGCAACTTCAGCAGACTTTTTGTCTTCTTTGGCAGGGGGTGGCACCAGATCTTCCTCTGGGACGGCAAAGTTGCCTTCATCGTCCAGGATCATGTAGAGTTCTTCATCCTCTATGGCGCTGCCCGCCAGAGTTTGGAGGTAATGCTGGTGCAGTGTGCAATCTTCTTCTGAATGCGGGTCGTTGCACGTGGTGCACCAGTTAACCTGGTCAGAAGTGCCAGGTTGGTCCTCGATGGCAGCATTTCTTGCGGGGGGCGCCTCTGATCTCGCCGTTCTGGGGCTTGATCTTTTGTCAGTGTCGGAGGAGGATATGGCCTCCTTGGAACAAGGTCCATCTGGGCCTGTTTCTTCTTCAGTATAGTCATGTCGTTGGACATGGTGTGATATCCAGAGGCCAAAGCCCGTACCTCCTGGAGGATTTTGTTCTGAATATCATTGTCCGGAGGCGGCAACTGAGCTGGCGGAGGTAAGGCAGCCAATGGAGGAGGTGTAGAATACTGCGCATACTGCGGGGGAGCTGGGAGTGCTGGATAATGCGGAGGAGGAGGAGGCGGATTAGGATAATGAATTTGTGGCGGGCCGTAAGGGTTTACGACCGGCGCCGGATTCCATTGCTGCTGGGGTTGCTGTCCTGAAGTGGACGGCATCACACCAGAAGCCGATGGGTACTGGGACTGAGGAAAGTCAGGGTAAATGGGTGGTTGTACCCTATGCGGGAGCCTGCCTATGGAGATGATATCCATTTCAGCTTGCTGGGCAGCCTCGTACAGGGCAGGGAATGAGTCGATTCGGGCTATCTTCAGCAGTAGGCAAATGTCTGAGTTGAAAGACCTCAGGTAGTAGTGCGCAACCTCGACCCGCTGAAGGTCGAAGTTCGCGAGGTACTCGTTTCCAAGACCTCGCAAACCGTATGTTGAAGTCCGACACCTCCTCTTGGGGGTGTCGCTGGATGCTTTGGAACTGATGCAACAAAGAAGAGGGATCAGCAGACTCGTTGCATCCTTTCACGAGCCTGCCGGCCAGCTGGCGCCACCCCGTAATAGATCCCTCTGGCAGTGATCTCCACCAGTAGAGAAGCTTTCCCCTTAGGGAAAGGGCCAACAGACGGGTCTTCACACCCTCGTCAGTGATGGAATGTAGCGCAGCCAGGGCCGTAATGTCCTGGATGTGTTCGTACGCCGTCTTGCCGTAGCCATCGTATGTAGGGATGGACTTTAAGGCAGCGGGGGGCACAGCTTGTTGTCCGACTAGGGCCAAGGGCCCCGTAGAGTCTACCGCCGGGAAGAGATCATCATCGTTCTGCTGGGCAGCCATGTCTTCTTCTCCTCCGGTAGTGTACTCGGTATCGGTACCGTCCGAGGATGTAGATTGCTCTTCACCCTCAGCCTCTTCAATTTCGGTTTCAGGCTCTTCTATGCGAGCTTGGTGATCAGCCAGCCTGACGCGCTCTCCTGGAGCGGCAATGTCGATTTCGTAAAGGTCAGGTTGGTTTCCCGGATTCCTTGCTCGCCACCTTCTCGTTTGCATGAAGGCGTTCGGACCGGTCTTCACGGACTCAGAGAGTATTCGGTACTTGCAGAGTCGCCAGTGCTCTGATTTTTAACAAGAATGAAGCGAACACCAGTGCTTCGATTCTGTCTTGGGGTGGGAAACTTCCATGTCCCACCGGGCGTGCCGTAGAAACTGTTGGTTACGAATCTGCCATGAGGAAAGGATTTGGTATAATGCGCCCAGATTCGCCCACCAGATTGAAAGGCCGGAAGGAAGGAATGCCTTCCGTGCCAATCTCCGGAGAAGGCCGGCTTCCTGTGGGTTTTTAGTGTTTTAAGCTAAGAGTGCAGGGAAAGAGATAAAATGCGGAAAGAGAATCCAAATGTGATTGGAGTTGGGTGGGGGGAATAAGCAGCACGACAACGATCAATCACCACTACTAACAGCAATTAAACACAAAACACACCATAGAAACTACAGCTATCATTCATCCTATGTATCCTCTATCTATGCATTCCAGGAATACTTAATCACCAAATACCCGGAGTCCGGAGTTCAAGACAACAAGTAAGCAATGAAATAAGAAACATGAGGCAGAAATGACAAGGAGAGGCAGCATACAAAATGAAGACAGTAAGCGAAGCCAAGTATGTATCTTGTATTTAGAAGCAAACGCATAGCTACAATGGTTCCCTAGCAGTATATTCCCCTTCCACCCCTTTACAATGAAATGATGTGGCTATTTATAGCCCAAGTTCCCCCGATTACAATTACGGGCACAAAGTCCTAGACCAGACAATAGCTAACAAAAGCGGCTAAAGAGTTGCTGATGTTGACTTCTGTCGGCCAAGACTGTACTTGCAGCAAGGTCTCCCGAAAGCTGTACAGCTACGTGGCGATGCGTCGGGTCAAACCTCTAGTCAGCAGGAATGCGGGTAGTTGTGGTAGATGGAACTTTACATCAGCTTAAATGGGGGCAGCTGGCGTAGGTAATGTTGTCCATGCTTGTCCTTTATCTCGTCATATCTTGGCTCGAATCCCGAGGCTGGACACTTGTCGATTTCTGATGAGTGACACATGTCCGCCTTGAAAGGCGCTTTGTCCAACTTCGCCCGGGATCGAGCGCCGTCGGGTAGCGCAGTGGGAAACAACGCAGTTGGGGAGGCCTCCGTGCCTTAGCCAATTTCTGGCTTGCTTGATGAATCTTGCCCAACTGCGCACCGGTCAAGGGCGCACCCCGACTTCGCTGCGAAGTCGGGTTGCGCACCGGTACTTAAGCTGATTTTGCCGTTGTTCGGACTGCGCACAAAGAGAGGAGCGCACCCCGACTTCGCTGCGAAGTCGGGTTGCGCTCCAACACTTAGCTGATTTTCCGAACACTGCTTTCCCAAGTGCGCACAGGAAGAAGAGCGCACCCCGACTTCGCTGCGAAGTCGGGTTGCGCTCCGACACTTAGTCTGATTCTTCTCGCATCGCTGCTTTCGCACTTCGCATCCCCTAGTGCGCTCCGATTTGAGGGCGCACCCCGACTTCGCTGCGAAGTCGGGTTGCGCCCTGACACTTAGAATTTTTCAGGGAACACTTGCTCAGTTTTGGGAACTTGACTGGGGGAAGTACAAGGGAAAAAGGGAGGAATGAAACTGCAGGAAAGGGAGAAAGGGAAAAATGGAGAAAGGGAAGAAAGAGGAGGAGGGAAGGAAGAGCAGCACACTTACAAATTTTGAAAACATGGCACCCCGTGCAAAATGTGGCAACAAGCCCTAGTCTCTCTTGGTTGATATGTGCTTGTAGATGCTTGTGTTGCTTCTTGTGCTAAGGCCTCTTCTTTGTGCCTTGCTGCCATCTCCTCCGCTAGGTTCTCATAGTTTTGTAATTCTTCCATGGTGAATAGAGAGTCTTGTCATATCTATTGCTCCTGTGCTTCTGCATCTATGATCCATTCATTTGATGGATCAATGTCACTTAGGTCAATGAGCTCAATATTTATTTTTTCAAAAGTTTTTTTGTGGAGACGAAGGTTGTAATGCACAAACATAAGATCATTTAACCTTTCTTCTGTAAGTTTGTTGCGCTTCTTGGAGTGTATGTGCTCAAACATACTCCAATTGCGCTCACAACCTGAAGAGCTACATGGTTGAGATAAGATTCTAACCGCCATGTGCTGCAAATTGGGCGTATAATCACCAAAGTCATCCCACCATAAATCTAAAAACAACAAAAAAAATAATAATAATATTTCACATGTAACAGCTTAAAAGTTCAAATTTTAAAACAAAATCAAAAGACAATAAATAATAATTCAATGAGGTTTACCTGGCCTCATATACTTAATAGCAGTTTTGCATTGATGAGATGGGAATTGGCGACCACGACATGCCTTATAATCTTTTATCTCGGCACGTGTTTTATCGCACAATTGTTGACTCGCGGAGAACACACGGTCAATGCAATATTGAAGGCCAATCTTGACCTCATAATTAGCACGAAATGTAGGGGTATAAAATAATTTGGGGTTCAAATAGTAACCCATTGCATGAAGAGGGCTATGGAGTTGTGATATCCATTTGTTATCAATGATAGTCCAAATGGCATCATATTTGGCGCGGTTATGTTCATAAAATGCAGCAATAGCCTCTTTTACCCTATCCATAGCCTCATATACAAATCCCATTGGAAATTCTTCATCAACAAGACGAAAAATCTTCACCAATGGCTCTGAGACCTGAAAAAAATAATAATTTAAAGAAAAATATTTTACAACATAAATAAAATAAAACAAATTAATAAACGTAGTCTTGTAGCTTGATGGTCTCATCCATGGCCATCTAGAAGTCCTCAAACAAATAAGTATAAACATTTTGCCCCTCAGATGATGTTCGGTATCTTGCAACTACTTCAGAATTCCACTCATCACTCACAAACATTTGCTTTAGTGACCCTCTTGCATCATAAATGCTCTACAATGTCACAAATTTTGTGACGAAGCGTATAATGTCAGGCTGCACTAGCTCCCTCCCATTGGTAAATCGCCTCATGAGGCTAAGGACCCATGAATGGTTGTAAATGAATTTTGTGATGGTCGTAGCCCTCCTTACAACCTCTATCACCCAAGGTAATTTCCCAGTGTCCTCAAGGAGCAAATCAAGACAATAGGCTGCACATGGGGTCCAAAAAATGGTGGGGAATTTCTCCTCCAAAATACTTTCGGCTGCCTTATATGTTGTTGCGTTGTACATGATTTGGACAACATTCTCCTCCCCAACCTCCAAGACAACCTCCTCCAACAACCTTGCAAGAATTTTGACACTCTTAACATGTGTCGATGCATCTACTGTCCTAAGGAATGCAATTCCTTCTGCAGATGCAACCAAAAAATTAAGCAGGGTTCTTCCCCTCCCATTTGTCCAACCATCAGACATTATAGTGCAACCCTTGGTGCTCCACACCATACGCTGGTTGTCAAGCACAACCTGAAGTATAAAAAAAAATTTAGTCATGCACATTGCATATTGATTTTATCATATAAATATATATAAAAAAACATTTAGTCATGCCATAGATATATAAATTTAGTCAAGCACAATGACACAACCTGAATGTCCTCCACAAATTGTTGAAGAGGGCCCCTAAGGTCATCATAAGTTGGTGCCCTAAATCCTGCACCGCAGCTTGCGACGACATCTATCATGCACCACCAGTATGGAGACCTTGCCACATTGAAAGGAATGTCAGAATAGTACCAAAAAGTGGCAATGGCTGTCCTCCCTGCACTGTGCTTCTCTTGGTTCCACACGGCCATACCCTCAAGCGTGGATTGTGCCCTTGACACAGAACGGTCTACAAAAGAGGACTCTTCCGTCCCACTAGCTCCTTGTGCACTTGAAGGACTCGAACTACTTTGTTGAAAGTATTGCTTAAGGTTGCCACGCCCACTAGTACGACCACCTCGGGAGGAGGGGATGTAATGGCATCGCTATAATTTCTTTTGTGACTAACGTTTTCATCTACCACAGTGATCCATGCGTTTACTTTGTTTTTAATATCTTATGGCACCTTATCACATACTGCTATATTGTTTCCTGCTATTTGAGGCGATAAACGCCTCCATTCTAATTATGGCCACAAAAATTTCATTTAAAATGCCCTTATGCTTGCCCTGGCGTTGCATACGCCCATGCCGGATCCAATGGTTTCATTTTTTATATGCCTACACATGGAAACAAGTTAGTAACAACAAAGTTACAATCACTTGAAAAAAAGGAAAAAAAACTAAACCCTAAACCAAAAGGCTAGGGTTTAGGCCCTTTAGGGTATAAAATTGAAATATAAGAGTCATTGATAGCTGAAAAATAGGCTTGCATACATAGTTATTGGGCAGCAATATTTACTTAAAAAGAGAAGAAAAATAATCCTAAACCTTAAAAAAAACCCTAAACCCTAAACCCTAGACTAGGGTTTTGTGTTGTAAATTTGAGAACAGCCCTAACCTAATTTCAAACAGCCCTGATCTAATTTCAAACAAGCCCAAATATATTTTCCCCAAAAAAGAAGAGTTTTCAAAAAATCCTAAGGACCTAAACCCTTACAAAAAAACCCTAAAAATTTTAAAAACCCTAAACCCGTTTAATGTTTAAAAAATATTGATAGGATAGCAGCTAGCTAATAATTTGGCTTGCATATATCAATTTAGTATCTATTTAAAAGGAGGAAAAAAACACCCTAAACACTAGGGTTTTGGGTTTAGGATTTTGTATTTTAAATTTGAGAACAGCCCTAACCTAATTTCAAACAGCCCTAATATAATTTCAAACAAACCCTAATCTATTTTCCAAAAAAGAAAGAGTTTTCAAAAAATCCTAGGGACCTAAACACTTACAAAAATACCCTAAAAAAATTAAAAAACCCTAAATCCATTTAGTGTTTAAAATATATTGATAGGATTGCTGTTAGCTAATAATTTGGATTGCATATATCAATTTAGTATCTATTTAAAAGGAGGAGAAAAACAAAAAAAAACTAAACCCAGACTAGGGTTTTGGGTTTTGGGTTTTGGGTTTTGGGTTTAGGGTTTTAAATTTGAGAACAACCCTAACCTAGTTTCAAACAGCCCTAATCTAATTTCAAACAAGCCCAATTTATTTAAAAAAAAAAAAGAGTTTTCAAAAAATTTCTAACCTTGAATGAATCTTTTGGGCGGATGTTGTTGGCTGTCGGATTCCTTCACACCGCAATCGCTCGCGCTCCTAGGATGCCTTGGCGTAGTTGGTCGGGGTGGTAGCAAGGTGAGATAGTGTTTTTTTCAGTTTGCAAGAGGTCAGGTGAAACAATGAAATAAAACTATTGTTTTTTCCTATTTATCGGCCGCAGCCTCTACCCATGCGGCTGCGGCCGATTTTTTGAAAAAATCGGCAAAAATTCAGGAATGAATCGCTAGACTCCCGGTATTTTGTTGAGTGACTCGTTTCGCAAATGACTCCCGATTGACTCGCGATTTTGGCAATTTTTTGATGATTTTCTCAACTATGCTCTATACCATCCCAAATCAACCTCCTATTACTATTCCCTCCCCCCCTCTTCATGCCACCTCTTTTCTACCGGTCTTGTCAGGCAGGCTATCTGGAAATTCTGTACGAGAAAAGCAACAGATTTGGATGGGTTACAGGAGGAATTTTTGAAGCATAGTATTGACCCTCTTGTTGGGTCCCTCACTGATCTCTTTAATCTCTCTATCTGTTCTAGGTTTCCTGATTCCTGGACTCAGCATATCATTCACCCCATTCATAAGGCAGGTGATCCCCATGAACCCAATAACTATAAGACTATCATGATTGGGCATATCTTTGCCAAGCTCTATGCCACAACATTGGATGTGCTTCTCTCCCGAAGGTTGGAGGAGGGGGGTTTTAGGGCTCTTGGCAAAGCTAGTTTTCGGCATTATCACCATACCAAGATCACATTCTAGTCCTCAGAGCTATTATTGAGGAGGCGCGTTCTAGGTCCTCGAAGGTTTATTGTTGCTTTGTAGACTTCAGGAAAACTTTCGACACGATGCCTCGACATTTACTTCTTGAGAGGCTTCGGTCATTTGGCATCTATGGGTAGCTTTTGACAACGGTTACACAGTTATATGAGACTGTAAAAGGTTGGTTTTTCTCCCCTCAAGGGCTTTCAACCAGTATTCTTAGCACCATAGGAGTGAAACAGGGATGCCCCCTTTCCACGACACTTTTTGGGATCTTTATCGACGAGCTTGAGACTTTTATTAGGGAGAACGCTCACCCAAAGGATGGTTGCCTTCTTCACTATGTGTTGATTTCTATTCTCCTCTTTGCTGATGATGTTCTTTTGGCCTCATCCCCTAAGGGGCTTCAGCGTCATCTGAACACTCTTGCCGCTTTTTGTGACTCGAGACAGTTGATGGTGAATCTTTCTAAGACCAAGGTTATGGTATTCAATACTACCAAAGAGGCTCTATCCCATCTCCACTTCCTTTTCCAGGGTTAGGAGGTCGAGATCACCACCTCTTATGTGTACTTGGGGGTTCTTTTCATTGGTCCCACTTTTGGTATGAAACCCGCCGCCCAAGCCCGGGTGTGTAAGGGGTATGCAACTTTGTCTTTGCTAGAGAGGAATTGCTTCAAAGCACATTTTCAGGATATACCTATGAAGATGAGGATCTTTGATGCCTTGGTCAAGCCAACTATTACTTATGGGTCTGTGGCTTGGGGTCCTAGTCTTGGCCCAACTGAATGGTCATGGGTTGAACGAGTCTAGACACTCTTTCTTCAATGATTAATTTTTTGCAATGGCACAGTCCCCCACTCCATTATTCTGGCAAAGTTTTGGGCTTCTCTCCAGTTTAAGATTATCTTCTGGATTATCGGTTATCTTCACAGGATTTGTACTTTAGGAGATACCCCTACGGGTTGCAGGCGGTACTACCTCGCCCTTCACTCCTCGATGGAACTCTCTCCAAGTTCTCGGGGAGGTCGGAGGAGCTAGTATTTTTAGTTTTCTGCCCTCCTAGCCAGCATTCAGATACGGATAGCCAAGCTCCCCCCTTATTCTTTGGGGGTTCTCCCCCCCTCTCGGCTTAGTAAGGAGAAGATGCTCCATGAGATTCGGAAGGATGTTAGTCTCCAGTACACCAAATGCGCATGGATATCTCCTGTTGCCCCTTTGTCCCCCAAGCTATCTTTCTACCATGAGCACTTCTTACAAATACAAAAGGGCAGAATAGTTCCTCCACAATACCTTCAGTAGCACACAATGCATAGTCTTCGAATCACTATTGGGCAACTCTAAATGTGTTCTCACCAACTCCGGATTGAGTCAGATCACCATCTTCCGAAGAAGGAGCGGATTTGCTTGTTTTGCTCCTTGGGTGAAGTTGAAACCCTTCATCACTTTATTTTTTGTTGTCCCATTTATTATGAGATCCAACATAGATTCCATTGCCTTTCAGGGACAACTCTCGATCTGTTTCTACCTTCTTCAGATACCCGAACCAGCGGTGTCTCGCACTCTTTCTTAGGGAGATAACTCATCTTTGACGACATAAAAGTTCTCCAAATGGATCTCACCCTCCTCAACATCGGCTCATCACAACATACTTCACCAACTCCGACGGACCAGGTGATTTCGATCGGAAACACCCCACATCATCCAATTCGAACAGAAGCAGGGTCACTAGACAGCGCACCCACAGTTTGTCAGGGTTCCGAGCTAGCAATGGGCAGAGACATATCATGGACTTCTTCAACTCCGGTACTTCGGCCTCGACTATTAGGAGAGATTAGTTTCTCGGAGGGTTCTTGGAGCTTGCCCCTCCTGGGCTGCTCCCTCCCCCCTCCTCTCTCTCGTTCTTCTTGGCGTGTACTCCTCTCTTTTGGACTGCAACCCTCCCCCCCTCTGCTCTCCCTTTTCTTTTCCCTTTCTCTTTGGCCCGGTTGTTTGGTTTCATCTTGTATTTATCTTAGTTCTTTTCTTCGTTGGGTTTTTTAGCCTGCTAGTTGGCAGTCATTATTGTCCTTGTAGTCCCTTGGGTCTTATTTTGGCTCGACATTAATAAAATTTCTTTTCCTGTAATTCTACCTTTGTCAATTGTAGGTCTTTGTCCAGATTTTGCCTCGTCAGATTCAAGTGCTTGATCCTTTCAGCTAGCCAACACAAGTGGGCTAGAAAATTCATCTAACTATACATTTAACAGGCGTACTCCGTGTCACCTATGGTTTTGCATCCTTCCAGCACAAAATTGTTGGTGCCAAATCCGATAATGCTTTGGAAGGGTCCAATCCTAGAATCTGCACTCCTGCTCTAGAGGCAGAATCTAAAAGTAATCCAATGGTGTGAAAAACCATTGAAAAAATCTTGGTGGTCCTAGTCAGGAAGTTTTGAATACGGAGTGTCAAGTAGGATGCCCAATCATAGGCAATTCCCTTGGTTTTTGCCAAATGGCTTCTATGCCAGACGACTGCAGTCTCGAACAGACACAATCTAGACGGCTGCAGCCATAGACGTCTACAGTTTCAGATGGTTGCAGTCCAGACGTCTGCAATCTTAGACGGTTGCAGCCCCAAACGGGTGCGGTCTCAGACGGGTGCGTTCAAATGGTTGCAGTCCCAGACGGCTGCAGTTTCAAATGGGTGCAGTTTTCAGACGGGTGGTAACCCAAACGACTGGCAACTTCGACGAAATTCCTAAAACATCTCCTTCAAACGGCTCTTCCTCAAACGCGTGCATATCCAAACAGCTATCCTTTCAAACGGCAGGGACGCATTGTAGCCAGAACCGGTTCACAGGACTCCTTCCAATTACGCTCCTTATATTCTGATTGCAAATTGAGGGACAAAATAACTTGCACTTGCACTAATAATTTTGAAATTTCTACGAGGCTTCTAATCTGTCGGATGGATTTTTGCGTCTAAACAGCTTCATCTTGGTCAAATTCTTGGTACGTAGGTGATTCTGCCTCTCGCCCCAACCTGTTCTCCTTAGCAACTTTTACTTGCGCTTTGCCTGTGCGCTTCTGCCCGCAAATACTCTGGACTGAATGAGCCAACCTTCCCCCTAGTTTCCAATTTATAGGCTTGTTGTCGCCCATGCAACTGTCTGTCTAACTTCCACCTTCACTCCAGATTTCTGCATGTGCGCCACCTCGCCACCCTTGCATGCACTCGTCTTTTTCTTTATTTCGTCCTTTTTCCTATTTTTGTCTTCTTTTTTTTTTCTTTTTTCTCAAAAATGTGTCTTTCTTTTCACCATCACTTGGTGAAGCGCATGGCAATGCCGATGCGGACTTCCAGTGTCTCCGACAATGCTTCCTCCTGTTGACGGTTGCTAGTCCCTTGATTGCTGAAATCCTCGTCGCCATACATTGCTTCAATCGGTTGGCGATTTCGGCGATTTCGGGGGGTTGCCATTTGTGGCTGTCCTTCCTGCCTATCATTTCCCATCTGCATGATACGCCAATCTGCCCTATATTCTTTAGAAATGAAATTTAACATGCTTACACACAATTCCATTTCTACTTAAATAATTCTACAGATTTGCAGTCATTGTAGTACAGCAAATAATAATGCATAGAACCTGCAACAGCAATAATAACAGCAGTAATAACAGCAATAGCAGCAGCAATGGTAGATAACAGTAAATACAGGCAGTTTTATATTAACAATGGCATTTACAGTACAGCATTACAGTTTCAGCATTACAATCTGCAGCCTGCAAACCCTATGCAGAATATTCTTCATGGCTGCATACAAGACTAGACTGCATCATGCCCTACGCACATATGCATCAGCACTCTCACATACCAATGCTGTTCCACCAATCCATCAACCTGCATGAATGCCTTCAATGCCCTGGCTTATGAATGAACCTGAACCACTTCAATGAATGAACAACTTGAATGAATGAGGGGAGGGCTTATTTATACACCCAAAAAGTAGTTACCCTCCAACTACCTCATAACTTCCCCAAATTACATTTCATATGCATTTGATCTTGCATTTACATGACATTTCCCACTAGAGGACAAACTACTTTATGACTTATGATTTAGCCGACTTACATGACTTAACATCACTTTATTCTTACGTACAATATTAAATTGCACTTTATAACATTATTAAATATATGTACGCTCATTTTGTCAAACACTTTGCGTACAATTACAAAATAACATATAATACCCAAAACTGATTCACCAAATACAGACATCAATTTGTCTATCTACATCTATCCCCTCCTCTAAACTGGTCGGCGTCCTCGACGACACAAGCTAAACACTGGGAATAGAAGTACTGAACAATGTAACAAAATCTCTTGTCACGCTCCTTCCATTTCCTCCTGTTCCATACATCTGTTGCAACAACCTGCACTTCAAACTGCTGCTCACACCATCTTGTTTTCCGATTGTGCACTCCACTGGCTGCAAGCAGTTGTAACATCAGCATGACCAGTATTCTCTGAATAGGCACTTCACTTTTTGCAATAAGCCATATTAGCAGCATGAGCAACATCATGAACATGATGGGCAACGCCCGTCGCCACCTGTGTCGGGGGTCAAGGGGGCGGGAGCCCCCTTGTAGGGTCAAGGGACAACGTCCCTTGCGGGGTCGAGGGGCAACGTCCCTCGCACGTCCCCTCATCCCCTGTCGAAGTCAAATTTTTCTCCTCGTCAACCATTTGGAAGCTTTCACTCAACCTATTGAAACTGCTTCCTCTCAGCTCTAATTCACTGCTTTCTTGATCCAACTGACTTCTTATCAACCTCTGACAGACATCTCCCTTGTCGGATTGTACTTTTGACGGCAACTCCTCTGACTGCACTATCTCAAATGGCAACATCTCAGACAGCAATGTCCATGACGACAATCCCTGACGGCTCAGTCTCCAACAACAGGGTAGACGTCTAGGACGATAGGGTAGAGGTCTAGGACGACAGGGTAGACGTCTAGACAATAGATGTCTAGGAGGATAGGGTAGACGTCTAGGACGAACAGGTAGACGTCTAAACAGTAGATGTCTAGAATGACAGGGTAGATGTCTAGACAGTAGACGTCTAAGACGAGAGGGTAGACGTCTAGACAGTAGACATCTAAGGCGATAGGGTAGACATCTCAATAGGTCTAGACAGGTAGGCATCTCAGACGGGTAACTTGCCAGACGAGTAGACGTCTCAAACGGGTAGCTTGTCGGACGGGTAGACGTCTCAGACAGGTAGCTTGTTGGACGGGTAGACGTCTCAGATGGGTAGCTTGTCGGACGTCTAACTTCCTCAGACGGGTAACTGCTAGACATGTACGCCTCAAACGGGTAGCTTGCCAAACGTCTAACTTCCTCAGACGGGTAACTGCCAGACGTGTACGCCTCAGACAGGTAGTTGTTAGACGTGTTACTTCCAGACGGCTACGCCTCAGACGTGTAGCTTTCCAGACGTCTAACTTTCTCAGACGTCTTCACCTCAGACTGGTCCTCAGACGGCTTTGCCTCAGACGGGTTCTCCTCAGACAGGTCCTCCTCAAACGGCTTCGCCTTAGACTCCGCCATCTAATTGCAGTATCTAGCCGTCCTAGCCTCATCCATCTGACCAATCTCCTGACAAAGCCCTGTCGTTTGGCTTCCTTCCTGACTGCACTTTGTCGTCTGGTCTTCTTGCTGAAAGTCTCCGTCATCAATTGAAATCAGATTCACATGCTCAATTTGAATCAAGCTCATCAAGTTAACCATCTCAAGCAAGTTCACTTCCTCCAATGCAATTGGCTTCACCACCTCTGCTTCCTGGCAAGGGCTATAACTCGTCTCCGACTATGCAAACTCTTGATGAATCACTGGTTCATCTTGTTGTGCAATACTTTGACAATCACGTGCAAAATGCCCCCACAATTGGCATTGCCAACATTGCACAATAGGTCTTCCCTCACTATCATACTGAATTCTCCGTCTACGAGTTCTTTGACGGTTGTTATAGACTGGTTCATTAGTGGTATCTCTTCGTTGTACCATCTCCCTTGGTGTTGCATATATCGGTAGTGGTGATCTTGCACTCTCTGAGTCATACTCGTCCTCAGAGTCATCAGTCGTCTCTTGGGAGTCGCTTCCTTCCTTGACTTCTCGACCCCAGTACTGTAGCGATGAACTATTCTCCTCCCCAAAATCATCACTCTCAACATCTAAATCAGTCTCAATATCAGAATCACTTTCATCCTCAAAGTCACTCTCATCGGGGATGATGCCAATACTTCGATATTTTTGCATCACTTTCCCAAATCAAGGCGTATTTCAAAGCCTCTTGGTATGACGTCGGAGGGATCCTTGTCATCTTCTCCCGATATGTAGGAAGAAGTCCATCTATGAACCATCTTCTCTTCAATGCGTCTGATTGGTCGTTTTCAAAATGGTCAAATAGCCCACTCATCTTCCTGTTATAGGAACGAACAGACTCATTCTCACCCTATTTTAGGCTATAGATTTCAATAATGACTCCATCATCATTGTCAAACAACCGAAATTCTTGCACAAAGGCATCACGCAACTCTTCCCATGTCTAGTACTTGTCTGCTAGGAATTTTATGTACCAATCCATTGCGAATCCACGAAACGTTGCAGGAAACCACCTCCTCCAATCTGCTTCATTATTTTGTCCAATCGCTGTCCACATCATGCGACAAATTCTCCAATGCCTTACTGGGTCTTCTCTTGATTCGCCATGAAATAGTGGACACTTACACGGTATGCCCAAATTGGCCTTTGGTTTCACAGGTTGACTTAACCTCGACAATGATTCTTGGCATATTGCTCCCTTATGCGAAGCCTGACGCGCATCACCTTGCAATTGCTCTTCCATTGTACTCTCATTCATACCATGAAACATTCCAACCTGCAGTTGCTCCGATGTCGGACTCCCGTCCCGCTCCCCATCGAGCACATGAACCTGCAGTTTCCCTAGTGTCGGACTCCCATCTCGCGCACTATTGGACATGTCATTTTTCTTTTGCACCGATGTTAGACTCGTGTCCCGCTCACCATCGTGCACCACAACTTGCAATTGCTTCAACACCAAACATGTTGCGTCAGTATGCAACTTCTCATTGACTGCTCCTCTTTTTGTTCTGTCGTCTTCCAAACGACTAACGGGTCTACCTATTCTGCTGTCATTCTGATCGTTGATTGTGCTTCTATCGTCATCCTGACGTCTAATTGCGCTTTTGCCATCAGTCTTGCTGATGTCCAGATTGGTTCCACCAATCCTGCAAACATCTAGACTAAAGTTGCAGATGTCTAGACTGGTGTTGCAAACGTCTAGATTGGTTCTGCAAATGTCTAGACTGGTGTTGCAGACGTCTAGACTGGTTCTACAGACGCCTAGACTGCAGACGTCTTCTGGTTGTGTTTGCGTGTCTGCGAATCCTCGATCTACAAAATCTTCATCTGCATTTTTGCATCCTGTCTGCACGTCTGTTATGCACGTTTCATTGGATGGCCCTTCATCTGCATCAACAAACAAATCTGGTGCGTCTTCACCTACGTCTTTGGCTGCACTCCATTGTTCTCGTTGCGCATCTCCCCAAGGGTTTTGCTTCTTAGAACTCCATGTCACCAAATTGGACCCAACTTCGTACAAGCAATGGCGCCAGAATGTAGAAATGAAATTTAACATGCTTACACACAATTCCATTTCTACTTAAATAATTTTACAGATTTGCAGTCATTGTAGTACAGCAATAATAATGCATAGAACCTGCAACAACAATAATAACAGCAGCAATAACAGCAATAGCAGCAGCAATGGTAGATAATAGTAAATACAGGCAGTTTTATATTAACAATGGCATTTACAATACAGCATTACAGTTTCAGCATTACAATCTGCAGCCTGCAAACCCTATGCAGAATATTCTTCATGGTTGCATACAAGACTAGACTGCATCATGCCCTATGCACATATGCATCAACTCTCACACGTACCAATGTTGTTCCATTAATCCATCAACCTACATGACTCTCCTCAATGCCCTGGCTGAATGAATGAACCCTGAACCACTTCAATGAACCACTTGAATGAATGAGGGGAGGGCTTATTTATACACCCAAAAAGTAGTTACCCTCCAACTACCTCATAACTTCCCCAAATTACATTTCATATGCATTTGATCTTGCATTTACATGACATTTCCCACTAGAGGACAAACTAGTTTATGACTTATGATTTAGCCGACTTACATGACTTAACATCACTTTATTATTACTTTATTATTACGTACAATATTAAATTGCACTTTATAACATTATTAAATATATGTACGCTCATTTTGTCAAACACTTTGCGTACAATTACAAAATAACATATAATACCCAAAACTGATTCACCAAATACAGACATATCAATTTGCCTGTCTACATCTTCCTTCGTCAGACAACTTCCTTCCACTGGCAGATGATGCAGTTCTCTTAAATCAGTCCGGGTACCAAAATCCTAACGTCTACTCCCTGTGACGTCATCCTGACCGGTTCTGCCATCCTCCATACAAGTTCTGTCAACTACATGACGGGTCAATTCTGGACAGTTGTCCTTCAAATGGATTTTGCCATCTTCCGGGCTGATTCTCTCAGTCCTTCCATCCTGACGGATAATTATGCTATCATCCATATAATAAAACTCAGTCCTGTTTTCCTCTTGTCGGTCGTCTGTTCTTCCAGCCAGTTGGTGGTTTCCTCATCGTCCAACATTCCAATGGATCCTTCCTGTGGCGTGCCTTCTGCCTCGAGCTCTATCTTCTTGTCTTGGGACTTCTTCTTCATCTTGGCGTACTTGGTTTTGGGTTGGATTCCTTGGAGGTATTTAATCTCTGTTTCTAATCCTTGTCTCCCCCGAGTCTGCGTGAATCATCCTATTCCCCTTTCCGATCGAATCTCCCTAATGTTGGGTTTCCACACACCCAGCTACCCAAGATTCGGTCGGTTCCTCGGTCGCTCTTGGCAACGTCTTCGGTTTCTATGAGCTCACTGAGGTAAACCTAATGGTCTACCCTCAGGAATTCGTAAGTGTTGGTTGGGTTGCACTATGTTTGCAGATGGGCCTTACTGTCCATTCCACGGACTAGTCGACCTATGGGTAGCTGGAGGGGAATTTCTTCCTGTCAAGCTACCGGGAAGGAGACCAACTGGTTAGGCATACTTGGGTTACCCAGTAGTCCTGACGAACTTCTAGGATTACCCAAGTCGCCTCTATTCCTGGCTTGACCAATAAGTTCTGCTCTAGTGCTTGGTTCTGCATGCGCTTGGGTTTGAGGTGTTAATTGCTGCAAGATCCTCAATCTTTTGTCTGTCCTTATCAATCTCCTTCTCCATATTGCTTCTTCAAAGCGTCTTTGTAGTGTACATTAAGTTAAGGCATCTCTATACTGGTCTGAGAAGGTGGACTCTGTACTTGAATTATTCACTTCCCCTTGATCACGTCCAATTTTGCTATACACACCGATGGGGACCCTTTCCATGACCTTTATGAGGACATTACTAGGCACTCAGCCTCAGGGGAGGTGTTAATGATGGGAGACTTCAATGCCCATACTGGACCCACGCAAGTCTCTCTCCACGACTTCATAACAGACGAGATGCAGACTCGTGGATTAGATCCCGAGGAGCTTGGTTTTGCTCGAACCTCCTCCGACACACGTGACGACTTACGAGAAGCATCTTCTTGAGTTGGGAGAATCCAATAGGCTCATTATTCTCAACGGTCTCTCTCGTTTCCCAGATTCTCAAGGGTTCACATGTTTCCCTCACAGCGGTGGCGCCAATGTTGTGGACTATGCTCTTTCTTCCACCACCCTCCTCCCGTCCATCTCCCGGTTCAATGTCTCGGAGCACCCTCCCCCCCTCACTGATCACTCCGTACTCTCCCTCACTATCTCCACTGCCACACTCCCTATCAATCCACCCCTTATTAATCCACCACCCCCTCCCTCCACTCCCACCCCTCGGGTTTCCATAGACTTTGACTACTACTATTCCTTTACTTACATGGACCGGTTGGGTCAGATTCTCCCTAGGTTGTCATTTCTTCCCACCGCCACTGATCGCTCTGCCTTCTTAGTCCAATCAATCTGGAGGGCTGCGATGGACTCTTATCCCCACATCATCCACCCCCCTCCTCGTCCTCGTCCCCCTGGTCATTGTCCCATGAACATTTGGTACGACGAAGATTGTAAATCTGCCCACCGTAGGTTGAAACATACCATTCGATACTCTCCCCAGCTCACAGCCACCTCCCACAAAGCCTACAAGTCACTCCTCCGGAAGAAGAAACGTCTCTTCCTCTCTCAGCGTCGTCTGGATCTCATTCACTCCCTACACCACTCCGCCAAATCCTTTTGGTGCCTTATCCTCCCCCGAGACCAGGTCAACCATGGGATCAATCTTTCTGCTTGGTCTACTCACGCCTCTTCCCTCTACACCATCCCAAATCAACCTCCTATTAGGGTCACTTCCCCCCTGCTTCATGCCACCTCTTCTCCACTGGGCTTATCAGGCGGGCTATTCAAAAGCTCTGCACGGGCAAAGCAGCAGATCTGGATGGGTTACAAGCGGAATTCCTGAAGCATGGCATTGACTCTCTTATTGGGCCCATCACCGATCTCTTCAACCTCGTTGTCTGTTCGGGTTTCCCTGACTCTTGGACCCAGCATATCATCCACCCCATTCATAAGGCGGGTGATCCCCACGACACCAGCAATTATCGGACCATCATGATTGGGCACGTCTTCGCCAAGCTCTATGCCACAACTTTAGACATGCGCCTTTCTTGTAGGTTGGAGGAGGGACATAGGGCCACTAGCCAAGCTGGTTTTCGGCAAGACCACCAGACCACAGATCACATCTTGGTCCTGAGGGCTATTATCGAGGAGGCACGGTCCAGATCCTCGAGAGTCTATTGCTTCTTTGTCGACTTCAGCCTTTGACACAGTGCCTTGACATTTGCTTCTCGAGAGACTGCGGTCGGTGGGCATCTCTGGACAGCTTCTGACTGCAGTCATGCGGTTGTATGAGACAGTGATAGGACGGTTTCGCTCTCCACAGGGACTCTCACACAGCATTCTCAGCACCATAGGAGTGAAACAAGGTTGCCCCCTCTCTCCTACACTCTTTGGGATCTTCATCGACGAGCTGGAGTCATTTATCAGAGAACACTCACAGGTAGAGGATGGTTGCCTACTCCACCATGTGCTGATCTCTATCCTTCTCTTCGTCGATGACGTGGTCCTCCTGTCCTCAACCCCCGAGGGGCTTCAGCGTCACCTGGATACGTTAGCCGCCTTTTGCACCTCGAGACATTTGACAGTGAACCTCACGAAGACCAAGGTCATGGTGTTCAATACCACCAAGGCGGCTCTATCCCATCTCCACTTCTATCTTCAGGGGAGGGAGGTGGAGATCACCACCTCTTACACGTAGTTGGGGGTTCTCTTCACTGGACCCACCTTTGGGTTGAAACCCGCCGCCCAGGCTCGGGTTTGCAAGGGGTATGCAGCTCTTTCTTTGCTCGAGAGGAGCTGCTTCAGGGCACATTTCCAGGATATTTCGGTGAAGATGAGAATCTTTGACACCTTGGTTAAACCAATTGTAACCTATGGGTTAGTGATTTGGGGCCCTAGTCTAGGCCCAACTGATTGGTCTCGTGTTGAACGAGTGCAGACACTTTTTCTCCGGAGATTCGTTCGCTGCAAGGGCACGGTCCCCCGTTCCATTATCCTAGCAGAGCTTGGGGCATCTCCTCTTCGGCTTGAGATCATCTTCTTGATTATCACCTACCTTCACAGGGTCCGTACCTTGGGGGAGACCCCCTCGGGTGGTAGACGGTATCCTTACCTTGCCCTTTGCTCATCGATGGACCTCTCCTCGAGCCCCCGGGGGGGTCGGAGGTGCTGGTACTCTCAGGTCTCGACACTTCTGGCCAGCATTCAGATTCAGATTGATAGACTTCCCCCTTATTCCCTGGGTGCTTCCTCCCCCCCTCGGCATAAGGAGGAGATACACCACGAGATCCGAAAGGACATCAGCCTCCAGTATACCAACTGCACATGGATCTCTCCCGCCACCCCTCTCTCCCCCAAGCTGTCTTTTTATCATGAGTCATTCCTTCAGATACAGGACATTCGGATTGTCCCCCTCAGTACCTTCAGCAGCATATGATGCATAACATACGGATCTCGCTTGGACAGCTCAGAGTGTGCTCCCACCAGCTTCGGGTTGAGTCAGATCACCATCTCCCCAAGGGGGAGCAAGTCTGCTTATTTTGCTCCTTGGGAGAAGTAGAAACCCTACACCACTTTATCTTCAGATGTCCCATCTACTACGAGATCCGAGGCAGATTTCACTACCTTTTTAGGGACAACTCTCGATCCCTCTTCACCTTCTTCAGGTACCCGAACCAGCGGTGTCTCGCACTCTACTGCAGGGAGACCACCCAGTTTCGTCGACAGAGGGGCCCTCATCCCAACGGCTCTCATCCACCACAATCTCGACCCATCACAACCTACTTTACTAGGTCAGATGGACAGCAGGAGGATACCGGTCAGGAACGTCACATTACAGACCGTTCAGATAGAGGCAGGGATACTAGACAGTGCACCCGCGGTTCTTTGGGACTCCGGATCAGGGATAGACAGAGACAAATCACCGATTTTTTCAGTGGTGATTCCTCGACCTTGACTGCTAGGAGAGACTAGGGTTCGTGGTTGTGGGCAGACGCCCTTTTGGGCAGCCCCCCCTTTTCTCTCTTCGTTCCTCATAGTGTTCACTCCACTCAGCGTGCTCCCCATGGTTTGCAGCTTTTTTTCTCTCCTCTCCTCTCTTCTTCCTTCCCATTCCCCTCGGCCCGCCCCTCGGGTCGTGACTTTGTACTTATCTTTGTTCTTTTCGTTGGGCGCATTGGCCCACTCACTTGTCGTTATGGTTGTCCTTTTCACAGTCCCTTGGGTCATCTTTGGCCCCCCATGGACATTAATAATATTTCATTTCATTTCTCTTGCAGTATTCATTGGCCAATCTGAGGTTTCCTAGACTCTTCTTGCAATCGCCTCATTTCTCTCCTTTGTCTTTGTAATTCCATCATAGAAAGTCGATATGTTGCCACCTCCCGATATTCAGTCAATCTTCTGATTGAATCGTCATACCCTGCCATCTCCCAAGGTTGGGTCGATCCTATGATTGCATCGTCTTCGTTACTTGAATAGTTCACCATTCTCCTATCTTCTTCCTCCTCAGGTATTCGTGGTTCCTCATTCTCAATTACTTGGATCGTTTCGAGGAATCAAACTCCTATTTTCCGACTTCGAACCTCGTCCCTTTGCCTTCTTCGTTCCGGATTGGGACTTGGGTAAGGTGTGTTGGGGTCCCTAGGAAGATTTTCGTCACTACTTGATTCTTCCAGCCATCCTCCATTCCTTGTCTATTTGGGTACCTCTCTAACATCCCTTTATAAAATGGCAGCTACTTATTCTCTACTTATCTAATGTTCTGTATTGTCAGCAAGACCTTGATGTGGTTCCCTTATCCTATCTTGTTTTGGCGATCTCTTGGTCTGTTGTCTTTGGGAATGTCTTGTCAATGGTGAAGTAGTAATTGACGAGTCCTCGGTATTCAAAAAAATAATCAATGTTGCTAAAGATGAGCTATCGGAGTCCAAGGAGAATAGGTTGTTTTCTGAGGGTACTTCATTATCGTCTGCGCTTTCCCTTAGCTCTTCTTGTTGCCTTTCTAGTTCTTGTTCCGGTAGTCTTCTATTCCTTTGTCTCCTAAAATGTCTTAGGTGAATTGTCAATGGTGCTAAGGGTGAGTTGTTTGAAGCCACACAAAATAAACTACTTTCTAAAGAAGCTCCCTCATTGTCATCCACACTTCCTCTTAACTCCTCTTGCTGTCTTTCAACCCAGTTGGCTCTTCGTGCTTCTTGTCGTTCATGCATCCGCTGCATGGTTTCGTCCAACTCTTGAATCACTTGTTCTCGCAATTGCGCATTGTGCATTCTCAAGGTTTCATATTCCTCCTGCAACCTATGCGTATCCCAAATCATTTGTTGCAGAACTCTTGATTCCTCATTTCCCTCTTCTTCCACTTCTAGTTCCTGTTCTTGTAATGCGACGTTCATGAGGGTTCGAAGTTGTTCCTCTGCTTCATTATTCAAAGATCGAACATGGACTTGTAATCGCCTTTGCTCTCCTTTGCAAGGTTCCAATTCCCTGTGTTCAATTACAAGTTCTCCTTCTGCTCCAAACAACCACTCCAAGTTCGTCGGTTCTTCATCTCTTACTATCCCACTTGGCTCTCCATGTTCGTAGGATTGTATCCCTGGGCGTGATTCTTCTGTCATTTTCCCATAAGTGTCTCTCGACGTGTCTAAGTTGATCACATTCGCCTGCACCTGTGCCTTGTACACTTTCAACTTAGAACCATTTACCGCTTCGGGGCAAATGGCGCCATCTAATTTCTTTAACCGGATAACCCCGTTGTCCAATACTTCTTCCACCTGGAAGGGTCCAAGCCATAGATTTTTTAACTTCCCTAGCTTGATCTCCCTTTTTCCATTATACTTGAGCACTAATTCACCACTCTTCAAGTCCATCTTCAAATGCTTATCATGCCAATATTTACGTCTCTGTTAAGCAATTTTTGTCACTCATTGTGCCATCACCCTTTTTCTCCCAACCGCACCAATGCTATGAGCGTTTCTTCCATGCTCTCTTCTTCATTCAAGCGGGTCTCTCCTGCTATTCTTAAACTTGGTACCAAAAATTCGACCGGTAGCACCGCCTCCTACCCGTACATCAACTGAAAAAGTGTATGGTTTGTGGTTGGTTTGAAGGTGGTTTTGTATGCCCATAGAACTATTGGCAAGCGCTCCTCCAATCGGCTCCTTCTATGTCGCATGTCTTGTACATAACTGAAACCAGGACCTTATTTGTTGCCCCTGCTTGCCCATTTGCCCTGGGATAATATGGGCTTGACAAGAAATGGAAGATCCTGAATTCCTTTGTCAGATTCTGAATAATTTCATTAATGAAATGGCCTCCTCGATCACTTGTCAATTGAAGAGGAATTCCAAACTGTGTGATAACCTACTCATACAAAAACCGAGTCGTGCTCCTTGTAGAATTATCAGGTAAGGCTCTTGCTTCCACCCATTTCGTTAAATATTTCATTGCTACTACGATATATCGGCGTTTTTTCTTATGGCTTGTTCGCAAAGGTCCCACAAAATCTAAACCCCATCTGTCGAAGGGTTCTTGAGGTTGCAACAGATGCAACGGTATGAAGTCTCTTTTTAATGGCTTCCCCGCTCGTTGACATGTATCACATGCCTTGACAAAATTCTTAGCATTGTGATAAAGGGTAGGCCACCATAACCCTGCCAACAACACCTTCCTAGTCGTTGCATCTGGTCCCATATGGCCTCCTACCAGCCCCTCATGTGCCTCCTTCAATGTTTGTTGTACTTCGTCCTCCATTACGCATCGTCGCAAAATGTGGTCCTCCCCCATTTTGTATAGCAAACCTGCAATCAATGTGAAGGGTGTCGATTTGGTAATGAATTTCCTTTGCTCAGCTACCGTCATCTCCTTTGGCAGCTCTCCTGTTGATAAATATTCCCAAATATGCTTGTACCATGTCGTTATCGCACTTACAATGAATAGTTGTGTGTCAAGGAATTCATCCTGTATTCCTCCTGCAGGTTCTCCAGAGTGAATCCTCGACAATTGGTCTGCTATCACGTGTTTCTTCCCTGGTCTCACTACCACCCGAAACACAAATTCCTATAGAGTGACGAGCCATCTACTTACTCGTCCATAAATCGTCGGTTTATTGATCAAGTACAACAATGTCTGGTGATCTACAAAGCAAATGGGTTAGCCAATAAATGGTGCCTATAAATCATTCCCAGTGCTTCTCATTTTGTTGTACTGTAATTCTTCTCTACCCTAGACAATAACCGACTTGCAAAATATATGGGCTGGTCCAATCCGAACTGTCCTTCTTGGGCCAATGCACAACCAATTGCAAATTTTGAGGCATGTGAACGTGGAATTATTTTTCCTAGTTTGGATAAACTAGGATAGGCACCTTTACCAAATGCGCCTTCAAGCCCTCGAAAGCCTCTTGATGTTCCTCCACCCACTTGAAAGGAACACCCTTGCGTGTAAGTGCATCTAACGGATGAGATGTTTGTGCATAGTTTCAGATAAACCTTCTATCATAACCAACTGTTCCTAAGAAGGTCTTCACCGAACTCACATCATGCGGCTCTTCCATCAGCAGTATTACTCGTATCTTGTCTGGTTCAGGCTTCAAACCTTCCTGGCATATAATATGCCCTTGCAGCTTCCCATATGGTACCATCAATACGCATTTGCCTAGATTTAACGATATCCGAGCTTTCCTACATAAGCTTATACATTCTTCCAGCACCTTTAAATGCTCCTGCATCTTACCGTATAGGGACCAATCGTCTAGAAAGGCTTTGAAGTTACCTGTAGACATCTTATCAAAGATGTATAATATGATTCTTTGGAAAGTAACTAGTGCATTGCACAACCCAAACGGCATGCGGTTATAAGCGTATATTCCATTTTCCACTATAAAAGTGGTCTTCAACTTATCTTCATCCGCAATACATATCTGGTTATACCCTAAGAATCCATCCAAAAATGAATAAATCTCGTGGCCGACTACTTCCTCCAAAATGGAATCCGTAAAAGGGATTGGGAAGGGATCTTTGATAGTTACGGTGTTGAGGCTCTGAAAGTCCATACAAATCAGGATTTTATTTACCTCTCTCTTCACGGTGATCACAATTGGTGATACCCATTCACTCGTCGTAACTTTGAATATTATGCCTGCATCCAACATCTTTTCTATTTCGGCATTCACCAGAGCTGCATATTTTGGATTCATCCTATATGGTCACCTCCTTACTGGTTGTGCGCCTTCAATCAAAGGAATCTTATGTATGCATAGCTTCAGTGGTACTCCCTTTAGATCCTTGTATGTCCAAGCAAATACATCCTTATATTCAGTAAAAATTTTGAATGCTACTGCTTTCAATACAAGATACTAGTCATCCCCGCATTTAATCATCTTCTCTTCACCTTCTCCCAAATTTACCTGAATCATTCTAGGTCCTTCATATTTGATGGACTCAGGTTCTTCTACTACTTTCAGGACATCAATAGGATGGGCTGGCTTATCTTCAATTATTGCATCTCCCATCGTATATTCTGCGAAGTTTCTTAGAAATGTCCTCTTTTCCCGTTCTTTGTCCTTCTCTACTGCTGATTTCTTTTTGTGGCCTTCTCCTTCCTCAGGATCCTTTCAATCCTATTGGACCTCATCTCCTGCATTGATGCATAAACATTGTGGAGAGAACACTTCGTAATCTTTCATCTACTAGTGGAGTAAGCCTTTATCCTCATCATTTTTGTCTTCAGTACATTCTTCTAATTGCAACACTCCTTCGTCTGGTTCATATCCCGTTTCTCCATCTAAGGAGGAATTTTTCGATTCGTCTGAAGTTGCAATATCTTGGTTCAAATTCCCTTCTAAAGGAGTGTATGGCGCTTTGGACTTTGTCTTCTATATCACTGTCGGAATCGTCATTCCTCCGATTCCTATGGCTGTTTGTTTAGCTTCGCTCTCAAAGTTCTTTGCCTTTTCAATAGCTTCTTTGTATGTGGAGGATGGTACCGCTTTCATTTTCTTCCTATATTTAGGTAGTAGTCCATCTAAAAACCAGCGTTTCACCATCCCATCTACAAGTGGACTTTGCATTTTATCAGCTAGTTGTTTCAATCTCCGATTGTAACTTTTGACATCTTTGTCTGGATTTTGCTTCGTTGCAAATATTTCGGTGATAATCTCCGTATCATCCCTCAACGGCCAAAATTCTTCTATGAATGCATATTTTAAAGTATTCCATTGTGCAAATGGTTGGGTATTCTATCTTTTCAAATACCAATCCATAGCCATCCCTTGCAAGGTGGCAAGGAACATTTGCAACCATTCTACCTGTTGCGATACTCCATTCGGCCCCCAAATTGTGATGCAAGTACCTATGTGGTGTGTTGGGTCTTCTTTCCCTTCCCCAGTGAAGGGTGGGCATTTTTGTTTGCCCGCTTTGTTGGCAACATTTGCCATTGGGACTCCCCCACTCTGCGTGTCACTTGATGAAGATTGTTATGGAGTTCTATTCCACTCTCTTTCTGTAGTAGGTGGCTCAAAATATCGTTGAAGTATGTGTTCAAATAGCCTTCTCCCTGACTCTCGTATGTCACTACTTCGCAACCTTCTTCGCAAGAGGTGCGGTTCTAGTCTTCCTCCCCAAGAACCCAGGCGTGGTTGCTTTGGTACAAAACTTCTCTCTTCTGTAACTGTTGGCCAACTCCTCTCCGTTGGATCAAGTGTTAACATTCGCTCCTCGTTTCCAATGTTAGGTATGTCCTCTGCTATTTGATTTTGTACTTTGTTCTCTGTTGTCAACAATAATGTTTCCCACCTTTCTCGCTCTGCTCGTGGACTCTCGTTGTCCAAAGGGTTCCACACTCGTTCCACCTGTGGTTGTGAAACTTCGTCTTGCATTTGTGTTCTCTGGTTTGCCAGTCTTGCGCTTCACCTAAGTCGTATTTGATTCCTTCCTCGTTGGCCTTATAGCCTGGAATCTGTCATTCACCTCTTTACCTTATCATGTTGAGTTCTTCCTTGACCCAAAGTTGATCTAGGCACTGATGCCAAATGTAGATAGGGGTAAGTACCTTCCCGAGATGAGGGAATGATAGAGGTTTAGGAGGGAAAGGAATGGCAAACTTGACTATTAACCATGATACCAAACTATATTGTATATTCCTTGATGAATGACCAATGACTGATGATTGTAGACGTGATGATCTAGATAGACAAGTTGCAGAATGACAAGTCTAGACGGGTAGCTGTTGGACGGGTGAATCCCCAGACGGGTAACTGGCTAGACGAGTAGCTTCAAAAGGGTTACCTTCATACGGGTACCTCAGACGGTTGGCTCCAATCTAGACGATTTGGGTGCCAAACGGGTAGTGCAAGGTTTAGACGGGTGAGCGCTAGACGGATGACTGCAAGTCCTATACGGGTGGCCTGGACGGCTAGGCCTAGACGGATAGGCCTAGATGGGTGACAGGTAGGCCTAGATGGGTCATCAACAATTCTTTCCCTGCGTCTTGCAACCCTCGAACTCATCATCAATCGATCCTACCTGCAACTCTGCACAACACACACAACATTGACAATACAAGACGACTTCCAACCTATTCCATAACATCCATAACCTGCAACACAAGACAATGTCCTTCACACATGAATCTGCACAACACTAGAACAATCCTGCTTGCTGTATTCATTCATAAATGGTGGATTGATGGATCCTTACAAAAATGAGTAGGGGGGTATTTATAGGATAGCCTTGGCGGTTACTGCAACCAACCAGGCTCAACCGTCCCCAACTGTCCATTGTTATTGCCTTAACTAATCAGCCTAGGACGTAACTAACCAGTCTAAACTGCTAACTAATTAGTCTCAGACTAATTAACTAGTCTGTCTTAACTAGACCAGTCATTTAGTTAACTAATCCGTCTAGTATGGCTAGTTTACGTAATTTGTCCGTACATGCATTATATTTATTATTAATCAGTCTGTATTCCTTCATGGCAGCTGATTTACATACATTAAAATATATTGCAAAACATAATTTTATACCAAAATTCCAAGTACTATGTAGACATTTCAGCAAACAGTTCTGAATAATCATTTCTTCTTAGAATTGTTGTCTATAGTTGTCTTCATCTTTCTTTTGTTTAGTGAAGTATATTTCCGTTATCATTTTTGTATCATCTCGTAACTGTTTGAACTCCATGAATTCCTCCATTAGCATGTCCCATGTCTTGAAAGGTTGCGTTGCTTCCTTCTTTAAATACCAGTCTGTTGCGATCCCCCACAATGTGGCTGGGAATAATTGTAGCCAGGCTTTGGGGTATCTTACCCCGTTTGCTTTCCAAATTGTCATATAAGTTCCAATATGTCGTGTCAGATCTTCTTTACCTTCTCCGGTAAAGGGTGGGCACATTTGCTTTCCTACTTGGTTTGCAATATTTTCCATTAGTGAATGGTTTCCTTCTTCTTCTGATTCACTCCTGCTTGGCTTGTATAGTACTTTAGCCCAATGCGGTTCCATTCTTGGCAGTTCCTCTTGTTGCTCCTCTCCTCGTACTTCTTGTCTTTTGTACTTTTTCACTTTGAGATGCTTCTCGGCCTACAAATAGCCTTCGCCCTAATTCAAGTACACCAACACTTCGCGACCTCCTTCGCAAATATACAAGTGTTGGATTTGTCCTTCTTGCCCAAACACTCTCGCATGGTTTCTCCAATGCCTGAATCCCATCCTCTGCACCCCTCGGCAAACTCCTGCCCACTTGCTCAGGCGTGTTCATCCACCCTTCGTCCCCTTGTGCTTGCTCCACGTTGGCATCTTAACTTAGGCGAACGTCCTAGTTGGCTGTTTGATATGCTTCTTCTTGCACCTCGTTCTCTGTCGTTAGCAACAATGTCTGCTACCTTTCGTTTTCCTCCCTCGTACTATTGTCTTCCTAAGGGTTCCAAACTCGCTCTACTTCCGGTTGGTAATGTTGAGAAAGTTATTGGCAGGGAAGGGACTTCCACCATATGTCCCATTACTTTTCCTTGTGTGTGTGTTTGTGTGTCCATCCCTAAGTTTATGATGTTCCTATTTAGTTTCTCCATCTATTATTAAATTGTCACTGCATTAGACAACATTTGGCTACACTTGGTTATAGCCTTTCAAAATATGTCATGGTCTACGTATAAGTTGAGTTGGCTGTTAAAATTACGATCTTTACTACCACATTGGCTTTATGGAAGTAAAATCTACTTCTCTCTGTTTCTTATGAGGTTTTGGTATATTGGCTGGTAATTGTCATACCTTTGATGCCCACCATGTTGCCGTAGTAGCTGGCAGGCAAATTTTTGTATGACTTGAGACTGCTATATTTTACAAGTGTAGAAAAGGCCCCATAATTGACCCCTCATAAATCAAAGAAGCAAAAACACTTTGATGTTTATAAGAGTCATTAATCTTCTCAGTTGGTTCTTCACCTTCTTTTTATCCTATAATAAAAATGCAGAAACTGCCATATTAAGCCACCAGCCATGTTCTAGAATCTAAACCCTTAAATAGAATTCTCAGATTAACAGCATATTCTAATTTTCCAACAAAACTTATGTCTAACCACCCATCCCTTGATACTTGCAAAATTGTCTCACAAAATTTTTACTGGATACTTGTCAACTTATCAACTTGATGAGTTCTTGTAATTCTGAACTGATAGACTCAGGTTCTTTACTGATAGACCTATCTTTGGTTGTTAGTATCTAGGTGTTATTTGCTAAAATATGCATCATATAGGATGCAATGCTCATCAGCATATTGATGCATGCTTAATATGATGTATACCATATAAGATACCATGCATGTTACACTAGTATTATCAGATTGCAATCTACTAAAGGAATTTTTGACAATTTCTGAATAGAAAATTACATCTTGGTAAATACCAAATGCCAATAATGTACATACAAAGTTATTTCTAAATTTGAAAACAGCATAAATTTAATATCAATGACAACGAGAACGAAAAAGACATTAACAGCAAGGACAGAATAAAACTGACCTAGATTGAGAACTTCTGTACGCTGAGAACCTGAGATTTTTTCAGCATCCAGAGTGCGAAAAGCAAGCGAATGTGCAGCCCTGGTAATAACGTAAGCAATGATATATAATTAGCAGTATGTGATTTTTGACTCTCTAGCACAATAATCCAATACTTCGACATCATCCTCTCCCTCCTATCATTTTGTAATACAAGTAGGAGAGAAAAAAACAAATTAAAAGCTTAGTAGTGAATTTCAGCATGTAGCTATTTTCATCAATTTAACATGGAAAGCCAAGTGAATATTTACAAACTAATTGAATAATATTGAACTTCTTCAAACATTTAAAACACAGACATACACACCAAACTCTCATATTTTTCCAGAAACATGTCAAATCTCAAAACCAATAATTTTGCAACTAGTAAAGATTTCTTACATGCTACACTATCAAAACCAATATGAATCTTTGAAACTTCATATTTCTTCCACAACTTTCTAAACCTCTATGGCCCAGTGGTAGGAGACTCCAAAGTATCAAGGTTAAATGAACATGAAGCAAGCACAGAAGCTCATACTCAACACAGTTGGGTTGAACAATTGTGACATGAGTACCAATAACTAATTGCCTGGTCACAAATACAGCAAATTATCATTTTTATTTAAGTAACCCGCACCTTTTTTGTCTTATTTCTTGTTGTGTAAGGTGAATACTAGGCTTCCAAGACAATTTTGAGGAGGATGTGACTAGCAAACAATTTCCGTTGATCGTGAGGCAGCTTTTTATGAGATTTAAAGCTAGTTTGTGAATATTCTTTGTATTTGATATTGTTTTTCCAATTTTCTGGACTGCTGAGAATACTAAGGAAGCTTTTGTTGTTGTCATTTAGTATTTGGAGGCGTTTTGAAGGAGTTCTGAGGTGTGTTAGCCTTTGAAAGTGTATTTATAAAAGAGTAATTCATATTTTTATTTTTCCAAATTCCCATATTTTAAGCTTTCATGTATGATTTTGTTACATACCCGACACTTCTAACACATTGGGGCATATGTTATTGTAAATAAGTGGACCATGTATCTAGTTAGAAGTGGGCCACGTGTTAAGTTAGGAGAGTGTTTGTCATAGCATCATGTATACAACTGCTTTGTCATAGAAACTCTTTGTTGTCATACAATTATGAATAAAACTTGGTATTATGAATGTAACTGTCATAAATTAGGTAAGTCAGGAATATTGTCATAGCAGGATGTCATAGAATATTGTCATAATATGGCAGGAAATATTCTTGTAAAATGTTATAAAATGGGAAGGATGTAACCCTCACGGGCTAGAGAAGAATTTGCATATTTTGTAAGGAGGTTGCCCCCTCGAAGTGGCCCGCGATAGTAATATTTCTCATTCCGAATTCCTGCAATTATTGTTCTTTATGTTTCAATGTTTCAGTTCATGAATGCTTCTATTATTGGATATATGATATTAGTGTTGTTTTTATCAATTATCTATGTAATCATAGTTAGAATTATCTTTGGCATCAAATTTCTTATCTCAGTTCAGCTCCGTAGTAAGAATTTCGAGGTGAAATATTCGCATGAGAAGAAGAGGTTCATTGCAAGTGGTATCAGAGTGCTTTCCAAGGCATGGTGAGCTTCTATTCTGAGCAGAAATTTTTTTTTGCTAACCCTAGGTCAATAGGTTAGAAACGGTGTTCTGGTTGTTTTAAAATAATACTGAGGAGCTGTCATTATTGGCTAAGCTAGATTGCCCATAAAGCATCTAGTGAAGTGAGGGGTGATCGAGCTCCAATACCCAGGCCTCAGACAACACCCGTATACAAATTTGAGCTCCCATGTACCCCGCATATATCAGGAGAACTGTTAGGAACTCATAGCCAAACTTCATATATAGAAAACCAGTCGGTCATGTAATATCCCTAGTGCACCAAACACAAAACTCAGGAAAATTACCCTCTCGTACTGTTAGAGAGGTGAGTAGTGCACTCAAGGGTATGTGTGGAATCCTCCTTGAGTAGTGGCCTGAAATATTGGTCTAAGCACTATCGATTGTTGCTGCAATATAATAGAGTTATGGAGAGTACACAAGCCCTAACCTAAAATCCATCCACTCCCTACTTACTTTATCAGAAGCAGAGCTCACGGGATAGAAAAAGTGAAATTCAGAAGTTTGGGAGCAGATACGCAACTTGAAAACCCTTGAAAAAAAAAACATATAGGTTACCAAAAAACGTCATTTTGGAATATAACCCATTGCAATCATCTCATCAAGTTGATCGTTTTGGTATATAGCAACCATACACCTTTTTGGGACCCTTACTAAAAATAGTCATTTTGGGATATAGCCCATTACGATTACCTCATTGAGCTGATCGTATTGATATATAGTACCCATGCACTTTTTAGGGACCCTTACTAAAAATAGTAATTGCTAAAAATAGCATTTCTATTTTTAGTAAATGCCCCCTAAGAACCGTTATCAAGCAATGGAGACCCGAGTGAACAAGCTGGAGGAACAACTCTCCAAACTGGATGCTCTAATGGAACTCAAGGGTCAAATATCTTCTCTCGTCACCATGGTAGCAGAAAGCCAACATAAGCAAGACCAAATGAGTCAGGACATTGATGTGCTAAATATTAAGAATCCAAATTTTGATGGGTCTGCAAGAATAGCCCAGATGCTTAGAGGGGGAAAACTATTGATCGGTTAGATTTTTCCATGGTCTTTAATGAGGAAAACACTCAACTGCAGGGGACCAATAGAGGCATGACCCCGCAACTCCTTAAAATAAATTTTCCAAGGTTTGATGGAACAGAGCCACTGAGTTGGTTGATAAAGGTTGAACAATGGTATGAGCTTCATGAAACTCTCTTTGACCAGAGGATCTTTATAGCTACCTTTCATTTTGATTTGGAAGCATTGCATTGGTATTAGCGGTTGAGAAATCAAGTTCCTGTTCTTGGGTGGACACAATTTAAGAAAGAACTCCTTAGTCGGTTTGGGCCGTCTGAGTTTGAATATTTTATTGGAGCACTCACCAAGCTAAGAGAAACAAGCATTGTGATTGAGTATATCACTACTTTTGAGAAGCTTGCCAATAGGACTGAGATTCAAATGCTTAAACCAGCCACTTACATAACAGCCACAAGGCTAGCTAAACTTGCAAAAAACAAATGGAATGCTCAAAGGAAAGCTTCTAGACCTCCTACATTTCCAAACAAAACTTTTGCATCCATCAATATTATGCTCCACGAGCCAAAACAGTTAAGAGGTTAACACCAAAGGAGATGGCCAATCGCAGAGCCAAGGGACTTTGCTATAACTATGATGAAAAATGGACCATGGGACACAAATGCAAAACCCAATGCCTCTACCTCTTGGATATGAGCAATACTTCAACTTCTTCTACAAACACAAGGTAAGACTTTGTGGATTCAGTGGAAGAACACCCAGATTCAATGGATGTAAAACCGCCAACCAACAGTCACAAAGAAGAGATTCCCACCGTTTCTTTGAATGCCATCACAAGAATATCCACACTACAATGCATGATAGTCCAAGGATTTCTCAAAGGGCACAAAGTTTTGATCCTATTGGACTCTAGTAGCACTGATAATTTTATTGACCCCACTGTTGCAAAAAGGGTAGATTGCTTCATTTATGGTCGTGAACAAGTTCAAGTGAAAATTGCTAATAGAGATATCACGACTTGTATGGGTAGGTGCCGAAATGCTCATTAATCCATTGGTGACTATCATTGTCAAATTGATCTCTATGCAATCCCATTGGGTGGAGCAGACATTGTATTGGGTTGCCCTTAGTTACGAACATTGGGAACAGTGTCCTAGAATTTTTCAGAACTTTGGATGCAGTTCACTGTCAATAACAGAACCCACACCATTCAAGGTGTAAAAACTGGCAATCCCAATATTGTAACATCCCATCAAATGCAGAGACTAATTAAGAAGGGTCATCAGGCAGTTGTCGAAATATTTTGCCAGATGCAATTGTGTGTTATCCAAAATGAGCACTTGTCCTCAGAATTATCAATTGTCTTAACCAAGAATCAACAAGTCTTCCTTGAACCCAAACAGCTACCACCTAGTCGATTGAAAGATCATAGAATCAATTTAATTCCTAGGAGTCAACCTCTGAATATTCGGCCATATAGGTACCCCTATCACCAAAAGAATGAGATTGAGCAGTTGGTAAAGGAACTACTGGATGCAGGATTCATTCATCCAAGCACAAGCCCTTTTTCAGCTCTTGTCTTATTGGTTAGGAAGAAGGATGGATCATGGAGAATGTGTGTGGACTTCCGTGAACTCAATCATATCACCATCAAAGATAAGTTTCCCATTCCGATGATTGATGATTTGTTGGATGAGTTGCATGGTGCTTAGTACTTTACCAAATTGGACCTCAGGTCAGGCTATCACCAGATTCGGGTTTACAAGGATGACATCCCCAAAACAACTTTCAGGACCCATGAGGGGCATTATGAGTTTTTGGTTATGCCCTTTGGCCTCACCAATGCACCATCAACTTTCCAAGGCTTGATGAATAGGGTTTTAAAACCCTACCTATAGAAGTTTGCATTGGTCTTTTGTTATGACATATTGATCTATAGCAAGACATGAAGAGAGCACTTACAACATGTCGATCAGGTTTTGAAGCTCCTACAACAAAACCAGTTGTATGTCAAGCAATCTAAATGCACCTTTGGGGCAACCAAAGTAGAATATTTGGGGCACATCGTGGCCAGAGATGGTGTCCGAGTAGATCCCACAAAGATTGAGGCCATGAAGGAGTGGCCCAAACCCAAAACATTGAAGAGTCTTCGAGGATTTCTTGGCCTTACAGGTTATTACCGGAAGTTTGTTAAGGACTATGGGAAGATAGCGGCCCCTTTGACAGCTATGCTTAGGAAGGATGCATTCACATGGAACAGTATGGCTAAGCAGGCTTTTCTGACTTTGAAGGATGCCATGTGTTGCACACCAGTTTTGGCCATACCTGATTTTTCCAAAACATTTGTCATTGAAAGTGATGCTTCAGGAGTTGGATTGGGGGCAATACTTATGCAAGAAGGTCGGCCACTTGCTTTCATAAGCAAGGCCCTATCAAGGTGGAATCTTGCCAAATCAACTTACGAGAAGGAGATGATGGCCATTGTTTTTGTTGTTTTGCATTGGCAACCATACTTGTTGGGGCGACACTTCATCATCAAGACCGATCATCGCAACCTTAAGTATCTCTTGGAATAGAAAATTTCTTCCCTTGAGCATCAAAAATGGGTCACTAAGTTCTTAGGATATGACTACGATATAGTCTATCACAAGGGGAAAGAAAATGTGATTGTCGATGCTCTTTTTAGGTTGCTTGAAACACAGGATATTCTATATGCATTGTCCATTCTTAAGGTTGATTGGTTAGAGACACTAAAGTCTGAATGGTAGGCAGACCCTGCACTTACCAAGATCATTCAGGACTTGCAAACAATAGCAAAGGACCATCCTAATTATTCATGGAAGCAAGGGGAATTGCATTATAAGCATCGGGTTGTTGTTCCACCCATGTCCCAACTTAAATCCCAGATTCTCACAGAAAATTCGCTCATCTCCGATGGGGGAACACATAAGTTTCTTCCGAACCTATGAATGGGTAAAGCACAGTTTCTATTGGCCAGGGTTGAAGTCGAATATCAAACAATTTTTGGATAATTGTGATACTTGTCAGTGCCAAAAGGGGGAAACAACCAGTACACCAGGATTGCTTCAACCTTTACCCATTCCAAAGTCCCCATGGACAGACATATCCATGGAATTCATTGAAGAACTTCCTCTCTCAGGAGGTAAATCAATTATAATTGGTAATTGTGGATTGATTGACCAAATATGCTCATTTTTTGTCCTTAAGTCACCCTTATACTTCCAAGACAGTGATAGAACTTTTCATGATCAAATATTTAGACTCCACGAAAGCCCACATTCCATAGTCAATGACCATGATAAGATATTCACTAGTAAATTATGGAAGGAGCTACATTGCATTCAAGGGACCCAATTGAAACGAAGCACATCCTATCACCCCCAAACAGATGGTCAGACGAAGGTCGTGAATAAATGTTTTGAGACCTATCTTCAATGTTTTGTTTCAAATAATCAGTCCAAATGGAGTCAATGGTTTCCCTTAGCCGAATGGTGGTATAATACCACTTTTCACACAACCACAAGGATGACACCATATGAAGCAATGTATGGTCAACCACCCCCAACACTCACTTCTTACCTACTAGGCGGTTCAAAGGTAGATGCAGTGGACACAATTGTTAGTCGCAAGTATGAAGTCTTAGCAACCCTAAAAATAAAATTGGTTACTACCCAGAACCATATGAAACAGCAAGCAAACAAACACAAAACTAAGAGGGAATTTGTTGAGGGTGACATGGTCTTCCTTTGTCTTCAACTATATAAACAAATGTCCCTCAAACGAAAGGGTTGACATAATGTAATGTCCAATCCCCAATTTTTTTTTTTTTGTTTTTGTTTTGGAGTAATACTTCTTATACTTGTTTTCATTGCTTTTGATTCACAATTTGAATACAAAGGAAAATAGCAATACTAACTGGAAATATATGCAACACTCAGAAAAACAACAGCTAACTATCACTTTTTGCATTCAAATCTTAATGGAAGACATATACAATCTGATATACTTGTTTGTAAATGAGAGTGGCTATCAAGTATTCAAATTACAAGCATACCCGGGTGCAGCAAATGGCATTTCCAGGTCTGTAATAAACTGCTACAGCAAACAGAATGACACCAAACGAACAATATTCATTTATTTTTGCTGTTCTCCAACTCCAATGATGTATACAAATGTTGGTATAAGGTAGACGCCTCAAAACAGGCCCAAAACAGTTTCCAAAGTGGGGTGATTCACCTCCAAACTCAAACGCCCCTCTTCCACAGGTGTACGGCCCAGCCAAGATGTACGCCCCCCTTAGCAAGTGGTTAAAATATGATTATTCTGCTCAAACTTGGTGCCCAGGTCTACACGCTCACCCTTAGCAAATTTCGATGCAAACTCACTTCAAACCCCACCTCCAAATGGTACGGCCTTGTGCAAATGGTACGGCCTGTTTATGCAACTATCACGCCCAGCCAAGGATGGAAAAAGCACATTAAATCTGCCTTAAGCCCTCTGCAATTTCTTCTTATATAAATCTGAAAATGTAAGCACAAATAGATTTAAAGAAGCTCCATTGCAACATCCGAATGAAGTTGCCTGCAAACCACCCAGGAGTGATCTTTCACACTCGAAGATGATGTCCCCTGTGAAGGATTTCATCTCCACAAAGCAAAATAACCTTGTTCAGGTCTGGAAGTCACCAAAAGATATCCAGCATTCAAGTATAGAAGTGGTAGGCACACATACTCAGGTATAGAACTGTCGATAACATCCAAGATTCATCTAATTTTTCATGTATCTTGCTTGAAGAAAGTGGTAGGCACACATACTCAAGTATAGACCGTCCTTCCAGCAGCAGTTTCCCACTTTTCAGCTTTGAGGACAAAGCTTCTTTAAGAAGGGTGGCATGTTACATACCCAACACTTGTAACATATCGAGGCATTGTAAATAAGTAGACCATGTATCTAGTTAGAAGTGGGCCACGTGTTAAGTTAGGAAAGTGTTTGTCATAGCATCATGTATACAACTGCTTTGTCATAGAATCTCTTTGTTGTCATAGAATTATGAATGTAACTATCATTAATTAGGTGAGTCAGGAATATTGTCATAGCAGGATATCACAGAATATTGTTATAATATGGCAGGAAATATTTTTATAAAATGTTATAAAATGGAAAGGATGTAACCCTCACGGGCAAGAGAAGAATTCGCATATTTTGCAAAGAGGTTGCCCCCTTGAAGTGGCACGTGATAGTAATATTTTTCATTCTGAATTCCTGCAATTACTGTTCTTTATGTTTCAATTTTTCAATTCATGAATGTTTCTGGTATTGGATATACGATATTAGTGCTGCTTTTATCAATTATTAGTTAGAATTATCTTTGGCACTGAAATTCTTATTTCAGTTCAGCTCCACACTAAGAATTTTGAGGTAAAATATCCGCACAAGAAGAAGAGGTTCATTGGAAATTGGTTGAAGATAAAACTTGCATATCACAACAAAACTAATGTCTTAACTACTAGATGATTACGAACAAATTCATGTCAATATGGCAGCCAATTGAATTCAAAGTAATTTGTGTAATAAGAGATACTATGTGGAACTAACCCGTTTAAACGTGCCAACGCTGCAATCTCTAGGAACAGGGTTGCGGTGTCGAAAACACTACACCTGAAATCATGATGACTGCTAAGGGAACTGACCCATTAGCATAGCCTATTGTAATTTTATGACTTCTGTTTGACAAGCCTGATCGAATCCCGACTTGAAGTCTCGTTCCATTATTAAAATGTTAGCTAATTAACCATCCACTTCTACAAGCAAACAGTATGTAACTATTATCACAGATCAAGTCGTTTAAACCCCCTATAACTGTGAGGTCCCAGAAATATGCACATTCCATGACAGATTAAATTATCTTAGACAAAACTAGAACACTGCAACTACGGCCAAGTTAGCCTTCAAAAATAATAAAAAACATTTTAAAACATATTATACCGGAAAATGCAGAGCATACCTCTCATACAAAGCATTTCCTCCATAGTCTTTCGTAAATACGTGATTGGCAGGTCCTCTGAGAACTCTGCTAGAGATAAACCGATACATTCTATTCACCTTTTTCTCTGAGCAACGGAAGCAGAAGATATTCGAACTGCTAACGTGAAGCAGAACAAAATAAGACAACAATGCAAAATTTATAATGTGATCGTACAACACAGACAATAATTTAGAAATTTTTGCTTGGATCCTTTGTGATTGTTAGGTTCATAAGGTTAGGATTCCGCTGATATAATATTATATTGTATCATGGACCACACTTAATTTAAAGTTGGGTATGTTATAATATTATATATAGGTATTATCATATTCATCACACATAATTGAAAGTTATAATAAGTAGGATAAGTAGGAAATTGAAGGGTTAAGAAAGATGGGCATATAAACATATTGTCATTGTAAGAAGCAAGATTCTTTGCAAGAGTATTTTCATATTTTGTCTTGTGTTGGTTTATTAATGTGGTTGAATTAGCAGAATCTCAAGGATAATTTTATTTGTTTGTGTTTAGGTTTCACAAACAATGAGGGTTTACAGAACAATGAGCATTTGTGGCGGAGTATTGTATTACACATCTATTTCATCAGGTAAGCACATTTTCCATCTTCTTTCGATTTATAAAACAATTTAAGTAAATAGGAGAAATACACAGACATATAGTTCCTTTATTTAGTACCCCAAGGGTTTGCAGCGGAAGAGGGTTTGCAGAGCAAGGAAGGTTTGCAATGGAGGGTTTTATTACACATATTTTTCATCGGATCAATAGTATAAAGAGTTCGGCAATGGGATAAGGGAAGCAACAATTGCAAGAACCGATATATGTCAATGAGAAACAATACTAGAGGATATTAAAGCGTCGACAAGCTCGAGCAAGGGCAACAACAATGAAGAGGACATATCAAAAAATAAAAATAAAAAATATCATAAATAACCGCAAAAAAGCATTCAGCATGGAAAATGGAGGTCACCAAAATGAGTTTTCAAACGAGGAAGAAACTTACAGTCCCACAACTACACCACTCATGTGGGCATCAAGACTTTATGTGCAAGAGCTAATGAAGATGAAAGAGAAACTTGAAAGCATGGAAAGGAGGGATAAATTAAGAGATACTAAATCATATGAGGTTATAAACACCATTCGAAGGTTGGAAAAGGAAAACAACCAACTCAAGGAGCAAGTGTCAAAGCTACAAAACCTTGCAAATGTGAATGGCATGTCCTCAAACAAGCCATCCACCCCCAATCAATGATGCAATAGAGGTGGAAAAAACAAATGCAAAACAAATAAAAGAGGTACGAGAAACACTCCAAAACATGGAAACAAGAGAAAATGAGCTGCGAAATGAATTAGCAAAGGCAAAGACATGGTCTCAAGTAGTAAAAAAACCAATCAATTAACAAAAAGAGTTGATAGAGAAGCAAGTAAAAATTCAAATAACAAAAGAGAAAGAAAGACATGAGAAGTTATCAAATATAATCATCAAAGGGTTGAAAGATTATGGGGATAGGGAAGACACAAATCGTTTAACCAGGGACTTCTTGTCAAATCAATTACAATGGAAAGGTCAGATAAAAAAAGCAAGCAGAATTGGCAGGCTAAGGGAAGGAGGCAGATATAGGCATATTCGGGTCACATTGATGAGCTACGAGGATAAAACAAGGGAACTAAAAAATAGAGGCATGCTGAGAGGGTCACAATTCTATTTAGATGACGACCTAACATTTTTACAGCAGGAAGAAAGAAATAAGGAATGGGAAAAGGTGAGGGCAACAAGGAATGAAAGGAAATGGGCATATTTAAGAAATTGAAAGGCATACATCACATCTAAACAGACCCAAAACAAATAGGGAGTATGGCCCTCTGGGAACATCTTACAATGGTAAGTTGGAACTGTAGAGGTTACCCTTGGAGAAGAGGACCCGGGTTAGGGCCCATTGCTAGAGATAAAGATATAATTATACTGACGGAAACACATGAACACGATGGATGTAGGATTCCAAAATTTGTGGGATACAAAAAATAGCAATATGGAATAAAGAAGTGGAAAATGGCAAAGGGCATGGGGGTATCATGATTTTAATAAAAGAGGAATGGGATAGGGTCATTAAAATTGAAAAACAAGATGAAAACAAACAGTACATCTAGATAAAGATCCTAGAAAATAAGTCAGTTATTAACATAGCAGAATGCTATTTTGCTCCCAAAAAATCTAAATTCTATAAGAAACATGACCTTAACTGAGAAGACCCATACTCCTCCCTAAAAAGAGACATTTCGGTATATAGTAAGTTGGGGGAGATTATATTAATTGGAGATTTCAATGCAAGGACAACAAATAAAGAAGGTAGTAAAGATATTGAGATTAATCCTCTTTGGATGCCAGAAGAGGAAAATCAGCAGTGGACCAGGACTTCAGAAGATAAGCATGGGGCTATCACGCAATATGGAGAAGAGTTGTTAGGCCTCTGAAGTATAAACAACTTGATTATTTGCAATGGGATGAACAAATGGAAAAATTTAGGAAAGTATACATGCAAAACATATAAGGGAAAAAGTGTAATAGACTATGTAATATGCTCACAAAATTACATACAAAAAATAGAGAAGTTACAAGTGGAAGATTCTCCAGTGGAACTTAAGTCAGATCACAACCCAATTGTTATGAAACTTCGAATGCATGGAGACAAACCAAGGGAAAACACTTACAAGGCAATCAAATACATATCTTCACAAGGGAAACATTCTCTTAACAAACGAAAATCGATAGAATTTTAGAGCAGTATTAAATAACAAGTTACAGGAAAGGGAAGAACTACCTCACAGTAGCAAAGATTACAGTAAGAGTGAATGGTTAATGCACATTATCCAAGAAGCTCTAAACAAATGCAAGAGAGCTAAACCTAAAAATAAATAAAGGAATAGCTTCCCAACCAACCCATGGTTCGATGAAGATTGCAAAAAAGTGCAAAGATTACTAAAGGAACCAACGGGTAAAACAAGAGCAAACAGCAAAGCATATGAGAAACTGGTAAGGGCAAAAAAAGAAGAATACACTAGAACAAGGAGGAAATAATTGATTTACTTAGGGAAGCATGAACCAAAGAAATTTTGGAAGGAACCAAGCGTGAAAAGGATGCAAACTGAAAATAACATAACAGTTAATCAGTGGATGGAGTATTCAAAACAATTGTATCAACGTAGTAACCAATAGGAGACACCCCCTACTATCATTGTCAAGAAAGAACTTTTCATAAATGAAGACATTATTCAAGGGATAAAAAAGTTAACAATTGGTAAAGCTCGTGACATAGATAGTCTTCAGGTAGAGCATATAAAATGGGGGGTAGATATCCTGGCACCGCAAATAAAAAAAATTCAATGAGGTCATACAAAATGGCTTCCCTACCGAGTGGACAACTAGCGTGACCATTCCTTTGGTTAAAATTGGAGATGTAAATAATCCCTCAAACTATCAAACTATCATGATCAACCCTCTCTTTACAAAGTTGTTTGGGAGTATGATAGAGCGTAGGATCAACATATGGGCAGAAGAAAAGGGAAAGAGAGCAAAGGGGCAAGTAGGTTTTAGGCCCAAGCACTCAACTATTGATCATTGTATCACACTCAGACACATAGTGGAAAAAATATGGGACAAAAAAGAGGAGGCTTTTTGTTGTTTTGTAGACTTCAAAAAGGCATTTGACACAGTGCCAAGGAAAAACTTATGGAGCATAATGGAAGAGCTAGAGGTTCCAATTCACTGCAGGGCAGCAGTTCACATACTATATGACCATGTAAATGCTAAAATTAGAACATGGGAAGGGTTATATAAATGTTTTGATAGTGACATAGGTGTCAAACAAGGTTGCCCTCTATCTTCGACCTTATTTGGGCTGTACATTGACAAGTTAGAAGAATGGATAAACAAATTTGGGGGAGAGGGTGTGCACTTAGCCAAATATGTGGTAAAAATCCTCATGTATGCAGATGATGTAATTCTTGTGGCCAAAACAACCAAAGATCTATAATATCACCTTCGAGCTCTAGAACTCTTTTGTAAGAAAGTTGGGATGCAGGTGAACACGAGCAAAACAAAAATTATGATTTTTTCAGCAAAAAAGAAGAAGCAACAGATCGAATTTCAGTTTGCAGGAGAACCGCTTGAGGTAGTAGTAGAATACAAATACTTGGGCATATACTTTCATGACAAACTTAATTGGAATACATGTAGGATGAAAATAACTCAAAGTGGTTGGAAAGCACTATATGCACTTCAAAACAGGTGTAGGAATGTCGAGTTGTGGGACTGGAAGACCACCAAGATCTTATTTGACCTACTTGTTACACCGGTTTTGTTGTATGGTTGTGAGGTGTGGGCTAGTGGCACAACAAATGCAAAATGGAGGCAAATAGAAAGGATTCAAAAATATCTAATCACAAATTTTCTCAAAATTAAGGCCACAACCCCTTATGAAATTATTCTAGCTGAAACTGGATTATTTCCTTTAGAAGCAATTGCTATGACCAAGTTGTTATGTTACTTGAAAAAAATAGAAAACACATGAAAAACGACAGATGGCCTAGGGCAGCTAGGGACGAAGAGTTGCATAGGCGGAAGAATACATGGATGAAACAAAATAAGAAATGTATGAAACGTTGAGAAATCAACATAAATGAATGCCCAAATGTCAACAAAGACATAAAAAATTATGTGAATGAAAAGTTCAGAAGTGGAATGTGGAAAAATGCAAGCAGGAAAAGACAATATTATATTGCAAAGTTTAACTCAACATATGACCACAACGAAAAAGCGTATAGATGCTGAAATCAAGTGGAAGGAAAAAATCCTCATTGCTCAGATAAGGACTAGCTCTCATAGGCTTAGATGTGAAACAGGGAGATGGACAACACCCAAAGAACAATGGGAAGAAAGGATATGTACTCTATGTAGCACAAGGGCAGTAGAGACAGGAACACTTCATCTATAAATGCTTGAGTTTTTCAGATATCCGTGACAAATACAAAGAAACACTTGGGAGCGGTCTATGGCAGAGTTATTTGAAGACAATAAAATTTAAAAAGTTGGGGAATTGCTAACCCAGATCAACAGGAGAAGGAACAACCTTCTCAAAGATATTAAAGATCATATGATATGACTTGAGTAATTATACTTCCAAATTTGAGGGCCCATAGACCATATTTGGGTCTCGCGGATGTAATTAAAATCTTTCATTTCATTTCACAAGCCTGGGGACGAAGGATAAAGGGATAGGTTTCGGAGACAATGGGGAACAACAAACTGATTTTAGGGGATGATTGGAGAACAATTGAGGATGACAACTATAATAGTATTTTAAAATTTAAAATAAATTTATTAAATCAATTTATTCAATGAAATTAAAAAAAAAAAAAAAGGAAAAACTAAATTTCAAACTTATGTATAGTTATAAATTTATTATAATTTATTGTCTAGCAACAATTAGGGCTTTGGATTTTCTTTGGGAGGTCCAAGTTTCAAACCGCGATGTGGGTGAGTATGTGAAGGGGTGGGTGTGTGGTGGGCTCTCGGCCTTAGGAGCGGTCATGGTTGGGAGGAGATTGGTCAGCCCTATGCATTGGTAGAAGGGGTTTCTCACACTAACCAAATCTAAAAAAATTATTATAAATTATTAGATTATTAATTTATAATATAAATAATTCATAATTATTTGATCAAAAAATAATAATCATTTATAATTTTTTTATTTTTTATTTTGTGTTATGTACAATGAGCCAAACACCTACCCACCCCCTCATACACTCACCCATGCTGTGGTTTGAACCTTGGACCTTCCAAATAAGAACAATTGCATTGTTCCCTTGGGATATTTTTATTTTTTTACAAATACATTCACATTATAAAAATGAAAATGAACTACACATATGAGTCACATATAATAACATTTTATCTAAAAATATGGATAAATATTAAAAGTTATTATATATATATATATATATATATATATATATATGAATGACAAACATGCATGCAAGAGTATACCATTCTTTTTTCCATTTCTTTTTTTTCTTTTTTCTTTTTATTAAATGTGAGATGCCCAGACATGGGGACAATTGGGCATCTTTGGGGATGGTTAGGGGACGCTTAGGTGTCCCCTAGGAGTCCCCAAATACGGTTGGGCATCCTGAGGACATCCCCTATGAGGGGATGTACTGGGGACGGCCCCTTGCAGGCCCCTACTATCTCGAGGATGGCCTCCTGCCATCTTCCTATTCTAGGGACGAGGGGATACATCCCCTAGGGTGGGGGGCATGTCCCCATGGAACCTTGGTTTGTGCTTGAATATGAAATAAAATATGGTAGCATATTAGAGCTTTTGAATAGTAGAGATGCATACTAAACATAAAAAAAATATACTACAATTTTTCTATATGTTAAATAGAATCTTAACCCTAAAAATATATCATATATGCTTCATATGTATTGGCATTCGAGTTGTATCCCCAAGAAGAACGATCTATATGTTAAATAGAATCTCAACCCTAAAAGTATATCAAATATGCTTCATATGTATTGGCATTCGAGTTGTATCCCCAAGAAGAACCATAGGCCATGTAAAGAGTTTTGGCCTAAAAGGTTTTAAAAAAACATGAATTCATTTCCATGCCGCTTAGGCCCTAGGGCAATACCAAAATAAATGTTCAATGGATTCCCTACAATGACAAAAAAGATAGTTGGGAATGTGCAATCCTAAATGTCAAAGGCGTTATCCTACAAGAAGTCCCTAAAAAGGAGACACCAAATAAAATGAGACACTTTAGGCTCCAAAACGACATCTCATAGAGTGTGAAATTTGTTTTGTCAATCTCTGATGGTTGCCTAGATTCTCCATCACTCATTTAACTTGGGTCCTTGCCCGCAAGACCAGTGTGTCAGGTGTTTAAGGGAAGGATTTCACTTCGTGCCACAGTATTACCATTGGGGCTCATCATTTGGTTGGACTACCACTTTGCCTCAGATCGCAGACACTTTGGAGTTGCAGGGTTAAGGTTCTGGATGGGATTTAGTTCCCACGGACCCTAATCCTCCCATCAACTAGGAAAATCCTTTGGATAAGGACCCCCGTCCCTCTGTCGATGCTACTCTTATGTCCACTTGAGTACTAGTGAGCATTCTACCCTTTCTTTTTTGTTGATATGTTAATTGTTTTATAGTTGTCCATTTTTTTTTTGTTGATATGTTAATTATTTTATAGTTTTCTAGGCATTTCTTATGGCCCTGGGTTGATGTTCGACATGCTTTTAGGGTGTGCTTCCATACCACCCTTTTTTTTTGGAATGATGTACTATTATTTTTTTAATAAGATCAAGTCACTTTCAACAAAAAAAGTCACAATTGCTTTGAGAAAAAAAATTGGGTTGCGAACTTGGAGTTGTCAATAGTCATTGGAAGGGATAATAATGATGATAGGGAATAGGTTGTTGGAAGAAGTCCTTGTCATTTGAACCCTGCGCTTGTGTTTTCAATAGTCATTGGAAGGGATAATAATGATGATAGGGAATAGGTTGTTGGAAGAAGTCCTTGTGGTTTGAACCCTGCGCTTGTATGTTAGTTACTAAAAATAGTGGTTGTAACCAACTCCCCTGTGTAACCAAAAAAAAATGATGCTAGGAAATAGTTGATGAATTGAAAAAAAATTTCTAAAGTTTTTTTTGAACTGGAATGGAAATATAAAATTTGTATTTTTTTGCAAGAGAAGCTTCAATTTGGTATCTAGACTTTAAATATTATCATATTTTTCATACACACAGAAAGAATTTAAAGTTGCATTTTTTAAATTAAAATTTGCATTTTTAAACAAATGGAAATTAGAGAAAAAAGATGAAAAGATAGCTAAGTTCAAGGATGAACAAAATAATATTAAGAGAGAATTTTAAAATTTTAGGAAATTGACAAACAAAAAAATAAGGATGAGAGTGTGCAGGCTAAGGAAACCACATTTTTTGAGTCATATAGCCAAACAATGTTCACAAAGATTTGTTTGAATATAAAAAATTTATTTTACACGTTTATGGTTGCATTCAAAAGAAAAAAGTCAGTCTTCATAAACCCTAGCAACAGTTTGCAAGTACCAACAGAGAGTATCAAATATGGACAGTTTCAAAGAGAGAGATCAAAATTTTGAAGACTTAAAACTTTATTTGGATAAGTATATTTTGCATGCTAATTTTCATACTACTGTAATGGATTATATGGATATTGTTCTTAGTTATCCTTGGTTTGATTCTTTGGATGCTACTAGCATTAATGTATAAAAGAAGTTTAAGCAGTTATGGTACCAGAAAAAGAACAAAATATTGTAGGACATTTGTTAGCTTAAGGAGTAAGGACCTAAGAAGAAGTAATAACCAGTAGAAGAATAAAAAATTTAATCTACAGCAAAAATCATAGCAGAGTTAGCTACAAGCTTACTGCAGCGGTAAGGGCTTTGGCTTCTCTTTGAGAGGTCCAAGGTTCAAACCCCACTCAGTATGAGGGGATCATGACCCCTCATAAAAACATGTGTATTCTCATTGAAAAAATCATAGCAGAGTCCAAGGAAGCTTTGTTAGAAGAGCACAAGGACACACCAAACTAAGGGTACTAAGGGAACATCATGTAGAGAAATCTAAAATAGAAGAGTAAAAGGTTGGAAAAACAAAGAAAGTAGAACATTAGGCTAAGGTTGGAGCATATGGATGCCACCCACACCATCATGAGATGCAATAATCATGGAGAGAAGGCATAGAGCAACATAGGAGCTATGATGGACATATGAACTAGAGGGTCAAAAACTATAGATATGCTACTACTGTCACAAAAGTAGCTTGGCATCCTCATAAATGAAGGGATAATCAGGATTGGTACCAGTTCACATTTCTTAGAAGATCATATTATTTAGTTTATTCTTATGTTTCAAGGATAAAATATTTTGTAAATGGAATGTTAGGTACCTAAGGTTAAGAATGTGGGGATATAATATTATATTGTATATGGGTATTATGGCATGGGCCAGACATAACCTAAGGTTGGTTATTTTATAATTTTATATTATAATAATAAGGAAAATGAAGGGTTGAGTAAAATGAAGGGTTTAGGAAGATAGGAATATAAAGATACTATTATTGTAAGCAATCCATATCAAGTATTCTTTGCAAAAATGTTGGCTTGTGGAGCAAAGATCTTAGGGAGTGATTCTTTCCTTAAGGAGTATTTTTGGTGTTGCTCTACCTTAGAGGTCTTTTTGTATCCTGTGTATTATATGGATTTATTAATGTGGTTGATTTATTGTATATTTTTGCATATTGATGAATGATTTCTATTAATAAGAATAGAGGTTCATAACAATGATCTGCTCTACTTATAACCAAGAGCATAGGGAATTATGTTAGGATCATGTCCTAACATCATTATGTAATTTATGCACTTAGTGTGCATGGGTTGCTATGATGTAACGATACTTATCAACAAAGATGTAGTTATTTATTTTATTAAGAGTTATTAGTTTGGGTCCCTCACTTGCATGTGGATCGACCCTTCAATATTAGTATCAGGGTAGATAAAGAGTCTATATAAAGATAAGGGTGGAAATGGAATATATCAGGTTTTTTTTTAAATTGTAGTAGAGCTATGCTTCCAAGGAGGTTGCTCTTTCAAAGATGCTTGCAATATCAAATTCTCTTCATTAATAAAGTTGTTGCACTTTGTTATTTCCTTTCTTGCATTTTTGTTAATTTCTCCAATTATTGTTGTGAATGTGCTTGATTTTAATTGAAGGTTCCTAACAAATTAACTTATAGTTTTATATGTTTTTTTATAATATATGCAATTATTGGATGATGATAATGTAGAGCACCTGGGATAGTGTTCTACTTCAATGATGGTGATAGAATATTTTTAATTAGTCCATGGGTCTAGGTGGATTGGTAAGTTGGGGCGCTTACGAGAGGAGACCTAGGTTCCAATCCCACGGGCTTGCCCATGCACAGACAGTAGCCCAGATCCGATTCCTCTGAGTGGTGCGCCAGATTGATGACGACGGTGCAACCCCTGTGCGTCCGACGGTCCCCATCTCACGTCGGGTTACCATGTACTGAGACGGTGGAAGTCCTGGGAGCCTTCATAGATAGTTTGAACCCTACCAGCTGTGCTGGTTACTAAAAATCGTGATTGTAACCATTGCTTCTATATACCAAAAAAAAAAGATAGAATATTTTTAATTTATTTATTGAATGCATGTGGTGGGTTTGAGTTTGAATGGATGAAATGGTCTTTTTTTTTTTTTGTAAGGTTTGAGTTGAACAAATGAGTGCTAAGTCTTATCTTTCCATTTTTTTTTAGAAAGGTTTAAGTTCAACAAATGATTTCTAAGTCTTAACTTTCTAAATATTTAGTGTATGTTGTATGTGGATGTTTAACTCAAATAAATTTTATGTTTTTCAAATAAAAAATTGGTTATATGAAATTGTTAATTTTTTCATTTATAATACAACATAATTATATAATAGTATTATAGTAACTTAACAATATAAATGTATTATTCGACTAGATTTAGACTTGGATCTCTTTTTTGAAAGTAAATGAATTTAATTGTAAAAAAGTATTTTTTAAATATTTAAAAATAATAATTTTAAAAAAGTATGGCAAGGTTGTATTGGGTGTATAATTGTAGGTTGAGGTTTTTAAGGGCACATTTAAGTATATACATTGTTTAACGGTGGTTTTTAAGGGAGACAAAAGATTGCAAAATATATTGAGGACGGTTGGGTTGTATTATGGGTTAGAGTGAAAGTTGAGGTTTTTTAACGAGATGATCAAATATAGTCTTTGTTTGATGGTGGTTTTTAAGTTTAAAGGTTGTTGAATCTATTTTCATTTTTAATTTTATTTTGCAGATATTGGAATGATCTTTCCCAAGATTTTTTGCCTAAATATTATACAAGTATTAATATCATTTGTAATAGATATTTGGTTTCATATCAAAATATTGTAAGAGGGGATGAAATTAACATTTCATAATGCAATTAATAGTATCAAATTTACTAATAAGTTTGACATCATCACTATGATTTTGTCTTTTGTACAAGGCATTAGGTTGAGAGTCAAAAGAACCTATGTCAACACCTCACTTAGAGCAATGATATTCTTTGTAACGAAAACATTTGGGAGGAACGTTGGGGTGATGCTTCAATCACATATACAAGGACCCTTGAGTGGCCACCTAGTAGGTTGGTTGTGGTGTGTATTAAATTGGCCCCTTTGTTTAGAATAAACAAAATAATAAAAATGGATGAGTGGTTCATTGTTTGTCATTATATTGATGATATATTTATGTTTGAAGATTGTTTGGATAAGGACCTTGATAGGGATCCCATAGATTATCATGAAAAAAAATTGGACACAATAATGGTTATTCATCAAATTAATTGAGATGCTTCAGCTACATTAGCCAAAATTTTTAAGATTGATACTTTGAGAAGTATTTACACTTCTCTCTATATATGAGAGTAAGAGAAGGTCCATTGGATACCGACTTTCAATATTAAACTAAGTGTTGTTATTCTTTGCATGAGAAAAACATGTAGATGAACAAGGCTAAGGAAGATGGGGATGGAGGGTTACACCGTTGAAACCTTGCCACCTACAAAATAAATGGAAGCATCCACATAACTTGTCTCCAATGACTAGGATGTGGTGATGGTCGATCATAGAAGACGTAATAAGTGTATAATCTTACTGGTGAGAAGGGAGGTTGCTAACCTTTAGGCAAGCCAAGAATCAATGTTTTGATATCAAGTGCACCTACATAAGGGAAGTGTATGAAACATTATGAGATGAGAGAGGCCTCATAGTGGAGTGGGAATATGTTGAGGTATCCTTCTTTAGCAAGGTAAATGCTAAAGGACCTGCTAGGGTCGTCATGTTACTACCACTAGCATTGGTGAATTGATAGTCCCAATATAGTCAAGAATTTATCATGAACATAAAATTAAATAGGATCTACTTAGGGTGGATAATATAATTATTGATTTACATATTGAGGATACAGGCTTTCATAAGCAACTTCCCACAATGTTTGAGAATATAATGTTCTCCTTTGCTCCAGTAGAGGTGATAAAAGCTCTATATAAGGAGAAAGTCCTCCTTTACAATGTCCGCAACATGATGGATGACATAATAAGGTATGAACATGATTAACTTTGATTGCATTAATTTGTTTGGTTATGCCTTGTTTAAGATATGATTTTCTTATCCATGTATGTGTGAAACATCTATTTTTATATATATAGCTATGTTGACATATAAGCCTAATGTGGTCATCAAGATATGTGTTTTCAATTTTATATAGTTATTATCTTAAATCTATAATTTAAAAAATTAGATAATATCAACACAGAGAAGTCTATAAAAATCAAAGTCGTGTATACACATCATCTATGTTTTAAAAACTAAAGCTAAACATTTTAATGTCAAAAGTTATAGGTGTTATATATTATACTCATTTAAAGTAGAATAACTCAACAAAATCTCAAAACCTAATGGGTGTAAAAGAAGACAAATTCTAAGGATGTCAGAAAATTCAAGAAGTATTGGACAAGAGAACAAGAGAGAAAGTCCTTCCAAAAACATACTTGTATATACTAAGAGAGTGTCCAAATAACAAGGATATTTAGAACATAAAGCATTTAACAGTTTTGTTGTCCATATAAAATATGAAAATATAGACAACTTCCTTAGAGAGCAACAAAGGACAAGTAGTAAAGAAAGATAGATGTAGTTGGAGTTGAGCACCTAAAACCCTATCTATTATCACCTGCTTCTCACAAAAATCATGACTTCCTTCAAAGAAGCCCTATGTGAAAAAAACTATATTCATGCTTGGAACCATAGAATTCCCAATAGCAAAAGCCAGGGCACAAAAAACCATTAGAGGCTAGGGATGATTTGAAAATGGTCAAAATATAGGAAGAATTTCCCACAATAGAGATAATATATTGTTCTCTCTATTTTGGCTCTTATATGTTGATTTACTCGTTCATGACCTTTAGGGAAAACAAATGAAAGTTGGATTGATAAAGATTGAAAAACTAAGATAAGAGGGGGAATAGAAATAAAACTATATGGAAGGGGTTTTTTGCCACCATCTTCATCTCTGAGGAGCAAAAAAAAACTGATTTTCAGATTTGGCCCATGGTTTATGGATCCTTATGATCTATACATGAATATGTGGAATCCTCACTATGACCCCTCCAAGAAACTCCTTCCAAAGTTCCAGTATGGGTTCATCTTCCTTTCCTCCCATTGCATTTTTGGAAGGAAGAAAAATTGAAGGCCATTGAACATAAGATCAAAAACTACAAATTGAAAGCAAATCCAAAAGATCAAATTACACGGTAGCTTAAATGTGTTGAAGTACACATGGTGAAGGGGCTATCAGAATCCATCACGTTATCATTTTAGGGGATGCAACATACCCAAAAGCTAAACTATGAATGAATACCTTTCAAGTGTTACAGATGTCATGAGTATGGACACTTCCAAAGAGATTGCCCTACAAAGCCTACGACTCAAGTTCAACAATAAAATACTTTTACAAAATTCCAAAGGGAAAAAGGAAATAATATCTATATCCATAAAAATAAAAATTCTAAAGAGAAAACACAAGTTCAAAATAAGTTTAGTATGTTGGAAGAATTTTTGGAGGAAACATCAACTGCTTTTGAACATCAAGAAGAAGAATCTAAACAACGACATCTACTAAACATGGTAGTCCTAAAAGAAGAGCAAGGTGAAGAGGAATCAATGCACTCCAACTTAGAAGAAGGGGAATACAGGCAAGAAAGAGTCTCAGAAAGCCTAAGGCTAGAACAGGAAGCACATACCCAAAAAAATGAGGTTAGCACCTCTTCTCCAATGGCAAAAACCAAAACCAAATTAGGATACATTCCATACACAAAACTCAAAAAGAGAAACTTCAAAATATATAGTGAAAGGGAAGCAGACCATAATCAAGGACACATTGAAGAAAACAACAAAGAAAAAAACCTAACAAGAGGTAGACTAATTTGACCCTTCTTCTATCCATATTATCAATGATGAAATTTACTACCTGGAATATTAGAGAGTTAGGACAAGAAAATAAAAAAATAGAAGTAAAAAATTTTGTCATCCAAGAAAAGCCAGATGTACTTTTGGTCCAAGAAAATAAGTTAGATCTATAAAGAGTTAATACAACAATGACTTTTTTTGGCCATCATGGAAACATTTATCTATATCAACCAATGGGGATTTTTGAAGGTATTTTAATAGTTTAGAAAAGTAAGTGGGAATTAATTTCAGTAGAGGCCACAAAGCATTGTCGAACAATAGTGCTTAAAGCCCCTACTAGTCAAGTATCACCAACATTTATGTTCTTAATAACTTGGCTAAAAATAAATGGTGTCGAAAGGCACTGCTTAATGTTTATTCTAATTCAAATTAGAAAAATTGGGTAATTGTAGGAGATCTCAATCTAGTTTTGAAATCCACAAAAAAAATGTGGGATCTACATAAGATACCCAAATAGATAGCTAGTAGAAGATCTCATGTAGTCACACAACATAAATGGACGTACAAATGACAAGGGACAAATATAGTTGGACAAATAAAAGAATCAAATTCTACTTTATTGCAAAAAATTAGAACATTTCTCATTTATGACAACCTATTAGCTCATAGAAGCAAAATCTCTCAAGAAATACTATCTAATGGTCATTTTGACCATAGAAACGTTCTTTTGGAGTTTGAACAACAAACCAATTGGGGACCCCTCCCTTTCAAATATATTTATATTTGGTCTAAAAATGCTGATTTTAAAGAGAGCTTAGTGAGCATGGGAAGACAATAGAAAAATTAAAGTTATGCCCAAAGGTGGGTCAAAAAGATACAAATATTAAAGCAACAAATCAAATTTTACGTCAAAAAGAAATTCAAGGACACACACTACTCCTTACTGAAAGTAAAAATGAATTAAATTCAAATCGCAATGGAAAATAGAGAAGGAGAGGATAGTTTAATACAAGAATAGCAAGCTTTCACAAACTAAATATTAAAACTGGAAAGAGAAGAAGAAAATAAATGGTGTATAAAATATAGAATGGTATGGCTTAAGAACAGTAACAAAAATACCAAATTATTTCATAAGATATCACAACAAAGGAATATGTACAACACCATTTCAAAGCTAAAAATGGAAGATGGGACAATATCAAGTGATGTGCAACAAATAAAAAACAAATTTGTGAATACTTCAAATATTTGTTAAGCAAATATGGAGAAATCAATGTAACCAGTCAACAAGCTCTTTTACATCTAGTTCCTTGCTCATTGAAGCAAGAGGAAAATGAACAATGGACCCAATACATCACCATGGAGGAGCTCAAAGGAGTGGTATTTCTTATGCAATGTGATAAAGTTCTAGGGCCTAATGGATTCAATGCAATTTTTTATCAAGATTTTTGAAACATCATCAAGACATATCTTTTAAGGATGGTTGAAGAAAGTAGGAAGAAACAACAAATATATGGGGAAATCAAGTCCACCTTCTTGGATTTGATCCCCAAATAAAAACATGCCCATTCACTATAAATATTTAGATCAAGATCACTTTGCAACATATTGTACAATATAATATCTAAAAATATTAGAAAACATAATGCTTGTGTTGTTGGATACAAAAATATCCCCCAACCAAACTAGATTCATGAAAGGATGAAGGATTCATAAAGGAATCATACTAGTTCAAGAAGCAATGCACTCTAGTAGGGATGGCAAATCTAATGACATGACTCTCAAAGTAGATATGGCAAATTATTTTGATAGAATTGATCATTCCATGAATAGTTTAGAAATAGATTACAATATGTATTTCAAGACCCTGGATTGTTTCTCTACTTAATGGTAAACCTACTCCCTTATTCCAAGCTTCTAGAGGAGTTAGACAGGGTTGTCCTCTCTCCCCATATTTATTCATTCTAGCAATGGAAGGCCTATCTTGACTACTAAAACAACAAAGGGGCTAAAAAAAATTTCTAGAACTTCCAATCTATTAGAAGGTTCAAAATTCAACAATGCTCAATTTATAGATGATGTGATCCTATTGAGTAAAGCCACAAAATCGACTTCCATAAGAATAAAAAAGGTTCTTAAAATATTTCAGGAAGCAACAAAAAATAAATTTAACCATAGTAAGTCTATAATATATTTCTCTAGCAAGATAATAGAGATGTCAAAGAGATAGAAATAATATTGGGTTGCCAAAGTAAGACTAATGTCACTTTCAAATATTTAGAAATCCTTATTGGCTTTAGTAGGGTTAAGAGTAACCAATGGAATGAAAATATTGAAAAATAAAGAAGAGAATTGAAGGATGGTCGAATGTTTATCTCATACACCACAGAAGAATGATCCTAATCAAGGTTTCCATTGATGCTTTACATAGCTAACAATGCTTTATTATCCATGCACCAAAGTCCTTTCTTAATGAGTTTGAGAAAATCATTAGAAGATTTTTATGGGCAAGGGATAAACAAGATGACAAAAGTAAATGCAACCTAATCAAGTGAGATATTATCGCTCGGCCATTGAGTAAAGGAGGATTGGATATTAAATCAATAAGTAAGCAAATTTTGGCATTAAAAGAAAAACTAAATTAAAAAATGATTACTCATCCCTCAAAATGGTGGGTGCAAGCATTGGTGCACAAATATTGCAATGGAAAAATTAGACTAGAGACCTTTGTCAATACAAAGACTCTAAAAACATCCAAAATTTGGAAAGGAATTTGAGAGGTCAAAGACATTATTGTAGAATAGTTATCATGGAATCCCACCTCTTGTAAAAAAGTCTTTCTCTCTCATAAGGTTCTAGAAATTTAGACTGTAAATAAAGCCTTCGCTATAGGAGTGGCTAAATGACAATAATTTCAAAACTATCAATTCTGTCATTCATAATCAGAAGTTGAAAAATGAAGACCAACTTGGCGTTTCTACCAATTTACAACCTTACTAACAGATGGTTAAATCTCAATTGATTGGAAGATTGTCATATTGTGTTGAAAATATAGATTTAATCATACAGGGATCTCCTACCAGAGATGGAAGATATACTATAAACAAGAGATGTGAGTCAATCAATCCTAGTTTTGTAGGTAACATTACTTGGAATCTAAATTGGACTCCTTATTCAATTGCAAAGGTCAACTTTTTCTTTGAAATTCTTGTCACAATCATCAACTTACTTAGGATAACCTAAAAAAAATATTATTTGGTCTATCTATTTGTCCCTTGTGCTACAATGAGAAATAAAGTATATCTCATCTAGTGTTCCCATTTCCTTTCTCTAGAGCAGTATGGACCAAGCTTCATGAAGGCCTTCTTGTTTGGAGTGAATCCCCCATGCTCTCTTCAGTACCTGAGTTCATTTATTTTAGAAATCCCTTCTTTCCTGTAGAAATTAAATATGCTTCAAACTTGGAAAATTATTCCCAAATATTTTCTTTTGGGAATTTGAAAGAACAATAATTTTTTCAAAGAATAAGCTCCCAATATAGTTATAACCATAGTAAAAATCCAATGTCTAGTTAGGGTTACTATCAAATCCTATCAATGCAATATTAAAAAGTAGCCTCAAAACCGCTTTCTTAAAAAAAATATAGGCATAAAATACATTGTAAAGTTTGATGGGGCCTCCAAAGATAACCTTGACATTTTTGACATAGGGAGAACAATCCTCAACAAATACAACAAGGAGGTATGGTTTTAATTTTAATTAACTGGTTATAATTCTAACATTTTTACATAATTTTATGTTCTCAAGATAGAAACGAAGCTATTAATAGAAAAAGAAATCAAATAGCTCATAGTGTAGGGGAACTCACAATTAGGTTTTAAAATCTTGAACAACAAAGGTAAGTGAATGTGTGAGGGGATGAGTGTGTGTGTGGTTGTGTATTTGGCCCCTATTGATAGGCTCAACTTCCCCACTTATGAGAGGTCATGGTGGGATGGGGATGCCCAGTCCTAAGCGTTGGTTGTAGGGGTTTTTCACAATAACCAAATCTAAAAAAAAAAAAATTAATTAAATTTAATAAAATAAATATATATTAAATAAAAACATCCTTTCTTTAAATATTAAAACATTGTTTGCAAGCACATTTTATCATTTCAGTTATAAATAGTGCAATTTTTCATTGCTTTATTTAAAAACATTATAATTTTTTTGTATACATAGAGGAATCGGCAACTACATTTCCTTCTTGAACAACTGGTCACAGGGTCAAGTCGCATTACCTTCGATCTTAACGTCAAATCATGGTGCTACCACTATAACCCCTACCTTGCCTCGGTAAACACGGCCCGGAGTGAGGGAAACCCCTAGTGGCTCGAGGTTGGTACCACCGTCATCAAGCTGGTGCACACTCAACGAACTCATGTCAAACTACTACCTTTTCCCTAGATTGGGCATGCTCACAAGGTTTGAACCTAGGTCTCTTCCTGGTAAGTACCCAAATTCTTACCAATCCACCTAGCTCTCACGGACTATAATTATTTTTAATAAAGATTTTTTTTGTTTTAAAGAATGGGATTGAAATGGATCTCATTTGTATTACACCATTACCATAAAGTGGTATTACAATAATTTGGTTATTTAAGCATGTATTCTTTGATAATATTTGAACCTTAATTTTCTCTCTTAAAGTCAAATAATCTAACCAATTATGTTGTCTTTTGATAAGATTATAAAATATATAAGGCCTCTAGGATTCTAGTTACTAGCCTCTAGGACTCTAGTTACTAGCCTCTAGGGTTTTTTGAACCCTTCCCTCTGCTCTTTGCTCCTCGCCATGGATCCCTTCAAATAATCCCTCACAGGGAAAAAAGGTTTAGTCCCCTCTGGGTCCATTAACACATTTTTAGTGAAAGCTAATGCAAAAAAACCCCTTAAAAACTAGGGACAATTTAAAAATTATGAAAATGTGGGAAGAAGTTCCCACCTTAGAGATAACTGACAAAGCTATCGAAGAAGAAATTTATGGACTATTGACATTAGATCCGATCTATAGATTACTGGTTTATGGCCTACAAGAAAAAAATCAAAGGATGGATTGATAAAGAATGGAGAACATTGGTAACAAGAGGAATAGAAATCAAACTATGTGGAAGAAGCTTCTTTCTGACCATTTTCACCTCTGATAAGGAGAGAATTTTGATTTTCAGATCTAGTCCCTAATTTATGGGTCCTTGTGGGCTTTACATGAATATGTGGAATCCTCACTTCAATACCTTGGAAGAGACTCCTTCCAAAGTTCCTGTATGAATTCTTCTCCTTTTTTTCCCATTGCATTTCTAGAAGGAAGAAACACTGAAGGCTATTGGAAATAAGATTGGCATCTATAGAATGAAAGCAAATCCAAAAGATCAAAACTTTACGATGGTTAGAATATGTGTCAAAGTAGATCTAGTGAAAGGGCTACCAAAAGCCATTACACTTTCATACAAAGGGTTGCAACATACACAAAAGTTAGACTATGATCAGATTCTATTCAAGTGTTCTAGATGTCATGAATACGGGCACTTCTAGAAGGACTGCCCTACAAAGCCTGTGGCTCAATTCCAACAACAAGATGACTTTACTAAAGTTCAAAGGAAAAGAGGGAATAATGTTTTGTTCCAAGAAAACAAATCCATAAGGAGAAAATTCAAGTTTAGAACAAGTTCAGTCTTTTAGATAAATATGTAAAGGAAATAATAATAGTTACCTCTAAGCATATTGATGATCTCCTCCAATAGGACCCCATGCTAAACATGGAAATCTCAAAAGAAGAACAAGGAGAAGAGATATCAGCACATTCAAGTGAAAAAGAAGGGAAATAAAAATAAGAAAGAGCTTTAGAAATCCCTTTTCTAGAACAAGATGCAAATATCCTAGATAATGAAAACATATCCACTTCTCCAAATGCCAAAACCAAATCAAGAGCAAGAAGAGCTTCAAATGCAGAACCTAGAGATAGAGAAGCCTCAATAAGGGAAGAGAAGTAGACTACACTAGAGGACTCAATAAATATGACTTCAAAGAATTTTTTTAAGAAGAGGTAATTTCCCATCCCACCCTTTATCCTTGTTAATGATGAAATTCATCACCTGGAATATTAGAGGGATAGAACATGAAAACAAGAAATTAGGAGTTAGAAACTTGATCATTCAAGAAAAACTAGATGTTTTGTTGATGCAAGAAACCAAATTGGATATAGAAATAATCAATAGAACAATGGGTTTTTGTTGGCCTTTAAGCCTACATTTAGCCATATTAGCTAAAGGGAGTTCAGGAGGAGTTGTAACAACTTCGAAAATTTTTGGAAGTTAATTTTAGTAGAGGCCACTAAACAATGGCTTACAACAATGCTTAAAGCCCCTTCTAGTCAAGTTTACACCATCACCAACATCTATGCTCCTAACAACCTAGTTGAAAAAATTTGATGTTGGAGGGCGCTACTTAATGTGTATTCCAACTCAAAGCAAGAAAACTGGATAATTGGAGGAGACTTCAACCTAGTTTTGAAACCCAAAAAAAAAGGGGAAGTCTTTACATAAGAGACTTAAATAGAGAACTTGTAGAAGAACTCATGCAGAAGCACATTCTTATGGATGTACAATTGAAAATGGGTAAATTCACCTGGACTAACAAAATATTTGGCTCCAAATTTGTTGTAAAATATTGGACCGATTCCTTGTTGATGATAATCTATTAGATCATAGGATCAAAATTTCTTAAGAAATTTTGTCTAATGATCATTCTGACCATAGACCAATGCTTTTGGGGTTTGAACAACAAGCCAATTGGGGCCCCATGCCCTTCAAATATAATCATGTTTTGTTGATAGAGGTTGATTTTACAGAGTTAGTTCAACTTGTATGGGAGAAAATTTGGGAAAATGACATTTGTGCCCAAAAGTGGGTAAAAAATATACAATATTTAAAGTAGTAAATCAAAAAATGAATAAAAAACAAATCCAATGATACTTCTTACTCCATTCTAAAAGAAAAACTTAATGAGGTTCAAACTGTAATGGAAATTAGAGGAGGAGAAGAGAGTCTCATTCAAGAACAAAAAGAACTCACTACCCAAATTTTAAATATGGAAAGAGAAGAAGAAAATAATTGGAGAATAAAATCTAAAATGATTTGGCTTAAATATGGTGATAAAAACACCAAATTATTTCATAAGAAAGCACAACAAAGAAATATGTACAACACAATAACAAAGCTAAAAATGGAATATGGGACAATATCAAGCAATGTACAACAAATGAAAGAACATATTCTTGATTTCTTCAAAAAAATTGTTGAGTAAAGATGGAGAAATTAAAGCTAACAACCAACACTCTTATTGACATCATTCCCAGTTCTTTGAAGTAAGAGGACAATGAACATTTGATCCAACCATTCACCATGGAGGAGCTAAAAGTAGTGGTATTTTCCATGAAATGTGATAAAGCCCTAGGGCCAAATGGGTTTTATGTAAAATTTTATCAAGATTTCTGGCACATAATCAAGAAGAATCTTCTAGAGATGGTTGAAGAAATCATAACTAAACAACAAATACATGGGGGCATCAACTCTACATTTTTGGCCCTAAATCCTAAAGAAAAACATGCTTATTCATTGCAAAGATTCACACTAATTTGACTTTGCAATATTTCATACAAAATAATTTTCAAAGTCATTAAAAATAAAATGCTTCAATTGCTAGATTCAATTATTCCTCCCATCCAATTAGGGTTTGTGAAAAGGCGAAGGATATATGAAGGTATAATATTAGTTCAAGAAGCTTTACACTCTAGCAGGAAGGATAAATCTAATGATATGGCCCTCAAAGTAGATATGACAAGTCTTTTGATAGAATAAACCATGACATGAATTTGAAAATTCTTATCAAGATGGGATTCCATGAACAACTCAGAAAATGGATAGTTGCTTGTATTTCAAGGGCTTGTACCACCTTCTTATTTCAAGCTTCTAGATAAGTTAGACAAGATTGTCTCGTTTCCCTGTATTTATTCATTCTGGCTACATAAGACTTATCTCATCTTATAGAACAACAAAGAGGCATAAAAAGGCTTCTAGGACTTCTCATACATGAGAAGGTTCAAAGAATTAATAATGCTTAGTTTTTAGATGATTTGATCCTATTTAGAAAAGCCACTAAAGCAGTTGCAATAAGAACAAAAAAGAATCTCATAACTTATCAAGAAATAACAAGAAACAAGATAAAATTTAGCAATTCTACTATTATTTTTTCTAGCAAAAATAATAAAGAAGTTAAAGAGATAGAGAGAATATTGGGTTGTCAAAGTAAGACTAATGCCACTTTCAAGTATGTAGGAGTTCCTATCGGCTTCAACAAAATCAAGAGTAATCAATGGAATGAGATTATAAAAATAATAAAGAAGATATTTGAAGGATGGTCTAATGTCTGGCTCACTCACCATGGCAGAACTACCCTAATAAAGATTGTCATCAATGCATTACCCATCTACCAATGCTCTTTCATCCATTCTCCAAAGTCCTTTCTAAATGATATGGAGAAAATCATTAGAGTATTTTTTTGGGTAGGGGGTAAACACGATGGTAAAAGAAAATACAATCTTATCAAGTAGGATATTATAACTACGCCAAAGAGTAAAGGAGAGTTGGGTATTAAAGCAATAAATAAGAAAATTCTAGCCTTAAAAGTAAAACTGGTTTGGAAAATGATCACCTAGCCTTAAAAATGGTGGGTGCAAGCATTAGTGCACAAATATTGCAATGGAAAAACAGGAATAAAGACCTTTTTCAATCCAAAAATTCTAAAGACATCTAAAATTTGGAAAGGAATTCTAGAGGCCAAAGGCATCAATATTGAGGAACTACCATGGAATTCCATCTTTGGAAGAGATGTTTCTCTCTCTCACAAGATTTTGAGAAATTACAAACTTCAAATAGAGTTTCCTCTTTAAAAGTGGCTAAAGGATAATAACATCAAATATCTCAACTCCATCATGCACAAGTAGAATTTGGAAAGCAAAGAGAAACTTGGTATTTTTGTTGATTTATAGCCTCATTGGTAGATGGTTAAACTACAATTGAGTGGAAGACTTCCATATTATTCTAGAAACAAAGATGTAATTATCTGGGGATCTCCTACGGAGATGGTATTTATATTATTAACAAGGGATATCAATCCAAAATGGATTATACTTTTGTAGGTAACCTCCCTTGGAATTTGTTATGGGATCCTTTTTCTAATCCAAATGTCAACTTCTTTCTCTGGATTACTTGTCACAATTGTCAGCTTGCTCAATATAATCTAAAATATATATTTTTTTGGCCCATCTATTTGTCCCTTATGCTACAACTAGGAAGAAAGTTTAGCTCATTTAGTGTTGGCATGCTCTTTCTCTAGAGAAGTATGGACCAGGTTCTATGAAGGTCTTCTTGGCTGGAGTGAAGCCCCTATGCTTTCTTCTATTTTTGAGTTTATTTCTCCTAGAGGTCTCTTCCTTCATGTGGAAATTATAAATGATAAATATATGCTCTAGATTTGTAAAATACTTCCATATGCTTCCTTTTGTGAATTTGGATTAGTATAAACAGGAAAATATTCAAGGAGGAAGATCCTAACATAAACAAAACCAAGATCAAAATCCATTGACTAGTTAGGGATTCCACAAATCATCTTTTGAAGTTTGATGGTGCCTCCAAAGGTAACCCAAGCAATTGTAGAGTAGGCAATCAACGAAGAAGGCTTGGAGGTTTTATCTTGTTTTCAATCAACTAGTTTTAATTCTAACAATTTTACTTCATTTCATGCCGTCAAGACAGGAATGGAGCTGGAAATTGAGAAGGAGAGTTATATAGTTACTTCAAGTATTGTAATAAATGCATAAATGTCAATGTGCAAGTTGTAAATGTGCAAGGTGTCCCCTTGTACAACTAGGTAGAGTGTTGGCCAAGGAATCCATCTTCCTATATAAAGGGCCTCATAGTGAGTGATCAGTGTGAGAGTGTGCATTGCTCATAGCATGCACTAATAGAGCATAGTTCCATATATTGTATTCAATTACTATTCTTGTGAGTTTCCATTAATAGTATATTTTAGCATTATTGCAGAACTTAGTTATCTTATTCATCTACATATTTTACATTTTGTGATCACAATCTCTCATAGCATATATCATCAAAAGTTAATATTGGTATCAGAGCTACGATAGGTCAATAGGAATAGGGAGAGTCACAAGAGAGAAGATTCCAAGAACCTGAGGGAAGTCCTATTGTAGACCTACGCATTGCAAAAGAAGAAAATGCCACTGAAGCCTTGTTCTAGATTCGAGGAAGAGACTCCAGAGAAGAGTCCTAGAAGATAGGGGATTGGTGATCTTCATCAAATATTGCAGATAGCAGATTGAATACCTCTTTCATAAGAAGCTGAAGAAGACCCACACAAGGTCTCATTGAAGAACTTCCAATCTTGGAATATTGAAGAAGGACTAGCAAGGTCCTGTACCTGATTTTAAAAGTAGAAAATTTTAGAGATTCGTGAGAGAGATCTCATTGCCAACACTTCCACAATATAAGGTTGAATAAAATGTCTCATTGTGAAGACCAAAAAATTTGCAAGATTGAATACCTTGGAGAGGTCTCAAGGAGAAACAAAGAGAATGTTTAGAGAGCCTTATTGTAGAGTTCGTAGAAACTATAAAAGGAGTTCCTAGGAGAACTCATTGGAGAAATTCAATACCAAGGAGAAGCTCCTGATAGGAGAAGATTTCCTTTTATAGCTAAGAAGACATATTTCAGTGAAATAATTAACTACTAGAAGGGCAACAATTAGGACAACATTACTAGCTACAAAACTTCAGAGTTGCAAAGTTCATTTTGAAGGTTAATCAAGTCACCATACCTCAAGTTCAAGGTAGCAATAAGGTGAGTTTAATCACCTTGAAATCCTTCATCTACAAGTCATTAAGGTAAGAAACTTGGGTGCAAAGGTTCATTTTATGAATACTTATATTCAGTTCATTATTTAGTTCATTGAGCACCTTATTAGAGTGTAAAATTTGCAAGGATAAGGGTTCATTTTCAAGTCTTCAAAAGAGTGTAGAAGAAAGTTTCATTTAAGGGTTTTACTTGCACATTAAAATAGGAGTTAGATATATTTCGATAGAAATAAAATATCACCCTCCTATTTTCTAAGTTACTGCCTAGAAGACTACATTGAATTATAGAAATTATAGTGCATTTAAGAGCAATTACTAGTGCATGATTTAAGATTAATTTAGAGAAGTAATAAGATGTGTTTAATATTGCACTACACTAGAAGACTATATTGAGTTATAGAAATTATAGTGCATTTAAGAGCAATTACTAGTGCATGATTTAAGGTTCATTTGGAGGAGTAATAAGATGTGTTTAATACTGCACTACACTAGTCATTCTTAAAGAGTTTTAAGGTGCACTAAGTATTTTAAATTACAATAAATTTAGTGCATATTTCAAACTACTTTAAGAGTAAGGTAAGCAACTTGGGTGCAAAGGGTTCATTTTATGAATACTTATATTTGGTTCATTATTTAGTTCATTGATCACCTTATTAGAGTGTAAAAGTTGCAAGGAGAAGGGTTCATTTTTAGTCTTGAAAAGAGTGTAGAAGAAAGTTTCATTTAAGGGTTTTACCTGCACATTAATAGGAGTTAGATATATTTCGATAGAAAGAAAATATCACCTTCCTATTTTCTAAGTTATTATTTAGAAGAATACATTGAGTTATAGAAATTATAATGAATTTAAGAGCAATTACTAGTGCATAATTTAAGATTCATTTAGAGGAGTAATAAAATGTGTTTAGTACTCCACTACATTTGTAGTTCTTAAAGAGTTTTAAGGTGCACTAAATATTTTAAATTACAATAAATTTAGTGCATATTTCAAACTACTTTGAGAGTTAATTTACGGGAGCAATAAGGTGAGATTATTGTTATCCTTAAAGTACATTAAGATAGAGATATTACTGGTACATTACACTATTCTAGTTATTCATTAAACCTAGTTACTCTCAAAGATTATTTTGTTCACATGAATTTCTAGATTTTTGCTCTTTGCATAGAATAAAAAGGTATTTTACTACTCCCTACACACCATAAAAAAATGGTATTGCAGAGAGAATAAATAGGACAATAATGGAGTCAACAAGAACCATGTTGGAGAATAAGAAGTTGGAGAGGTATTTTTGGGCTGAAGTAGTGCAAACAACAACCTACATCCTGAATAGAAGTCCCACAATGGCGATGAAAAACAAGACACCCTATGAAGCATGGTATGGTAAGAAGCCCATGGTGGATCATCTTAGAGTATTTGGTTTTTTAGCATTTTTTCACATTGATGATGTTAAAAGGAAAAAATTAGACCCCAAGAGTGAGCCTCACATTTTTATAGGTTATAGTGATGGTAGTAAGGCTTACAAGTTTTTCAATCCTATTAGTAAGAAAATTGTTGTTTCTAAGGGTTGTAATTTTTTTGAGAATGATGTGTTTGTTAATCATAACCAGAATAATGCAGAGGTTATTAGTGAAGAGGCAACATTTCGATGGAGAAATAGAGGTCAATCAAGATACTACACAAGTTCCTAGTATTAATGGCAACAATACTAGTTCTTCCCAAGAGACTAGTTTACCACCAACTTCAACCCAAGTAAAAAATAAGAGGTTGTTGCTTCCACATATAGCAAGTCAGATGTTGGATCAGAACTATCAGAGGAGAAAAATAAGAATTCAAGCTCAATCAGGTAATAATATTGAAGATATTGAAGATGAAATGACTTACTATGTCTTATCTTGCATTTCTAGTGAACTAAGGAACTATGTAGAGGCTAGTCAAAGGAAAGAATGGGTTGAGGTCATGAATGTTGATATGGAGTCCATTGAGGGAAATAAGACATGGAATCTCATTCAGACTACTAGTGATCTGGATGTCATTGGAACAAAATGGATCTACAAGACCAAGTTTCATAGTGATGGAACAATAGACAAACACAAAGCTATACTAGTAGCAAAAGGGTATGCACAAACATATGGAGTATACTATGAGGATAATTTTGCTCCTGTGGCTCACCACGCTACTATTAGATTGATGCTTTCAGTTGCTACTCAAAAATGATGGGAAGTTCACCAAATGGATGTCAAGAGTGCATTCTTGAATGGTGGCATTGAAGAAGAGGTATATGTGGATCAACCACAAGGTAATGAAATAAAGGGTAAAGAGCATTAGGTATACAAGTTGAATAAGGAATTTTATGGGCTGAAACAAGATCCAAGAGATTGGTAATAAAAAATAGATGGATGGTTCTTTGAAAATTTCTTTGAAAGGAGCAAAAATGAGCCAATTCTTTACATGAAAATTGTTGACACTAACGTGTTGTATGTTTATCTTTATGTTGATGATCTCATTTTTATAGGAAATTCCAAAGCTATGATGCAAGACTTCAAGGAGAACATGAAAAGTGATTTAGAGATGTCTGATCTTAGAATAATGAAATACTTTCTTGGCATGGAAGTACAACAAAGGGAAGATTAGATCTTCATATGCCAAGCCAAGTATGCCCAAGATGTGTTGAAAAAATTTTCATTTCTAGACTGCAAGGCGGTTGATACTCCTATTGCTAGTGGGGAGAAGCTTATGAAAGAGGATGAGAGTCCTCTTGTTGATGAGAAGACTTTCAAAAGTATGGTGGGTGGATTGATGTAGCTTACATCCATAATAGTTGACATTACCTCTGTAGTTTCACTAGTTTCTCAATTTATGAGCTTGCCAACTCAAAGGCATATGTAAGCGATGAAATGAATCTTTAGATATGTGAAGGGAACCTTTGATCATGATATGCACTATAGATCAACAAGACCTTCAAGGTTGGTTGGATATGTTGATTCAGATTGGGGAGGTTCTATTGATGACCGAAAATCTACTACATGGCATTATTTTACCTTGGAAAGTGGGTTGATTTCTTGGTCATCCAAGAAGTAAAGTACAGTGGCTTTGTCTTCCACTGAAGCTAAATATGCAACCCTTACTTCAACTTGTACTCATGGTATTTGGATGAGGATAATATTGAAGGATTTTGGTGAGACTCAACATGAGCCTACCAAAATATTTTGTGATAACAGTGGGACAATAAAATTGTCCAAAAATCCAATTTTCCATGCAAGGACCAAACACATAGAGTTGAAGCACCATTTTGTCAGAGACTTGGTACATGACAAAAAAATTATCATTGAGTATATTAAGAGTGAGGATCAAGTTGTTGATATACTCACAAAGAGACTGTTGAAAGTGACTCATGGGAGACTCAAAGAGATGTTGGATATTTCTTCCTTTGACATCAAAGAGGGGATTGTTGAGGGTGATGTCAAAAGTCACCCATAATTATTAAATTAATATGTGAGTTGTAACTAAAATAAAGCACATGCAAAAATATATTAAATTGGATGTTTTATTCATGCCAATTAAGAATTTCAAAATAAATAAAAAATAGCATGCAAAGTGGCATAATAAAAGTTGTTTTTTTTAAAAGCTAGTTTTTAGCTTTTTTGCATGATCAAGGCTGATTGATCATTATATATTTTGTAATTGGACTCCTTTTGAAATAGAGTAGAATCATAATTTTTTAGTGTGCACTATTGTGGAGCTTTTATGTGGAGATTTTTTAAAGTTTATATTTGTGTGCTTTTTTTAAATTCTAGATCTAATTTTTTGGTTTGGACCAACAACATAGTTTGCTGAAATTGGAGCTTTTGGCTGAGGATATTTCATTATTTGGTATTTAGAATTGGTTTAGCTTAATCACGAAACACTCCTAGATCATTTTTGGGTAGTATTCATGCTCCATTAATCCTTTTTTAATATTAGATCAAAATTATTTTATTGTTGTTATTTTTGGATCTCTCCACCTCAAGAACTTTCATCTTGTATTTCTTGGTAAGAGACAAACCTGAGTCTCCTCTTTAAAAGTTGAAAAAATTAATCAATCAAGCTAATTTTATTTACCATGAATTAAATATATCATTATATAAAGTTTATATGAATATTTATGTATGTATATCAATATCGTTTGCATAGGTATACCCATGATTTTAAGATCATGCCTACTCGCAACAAAGACACATTTTTGATATGGTACGCATAGTGTATATGAATGACACATTGAATATATTCTAGTACATTAATAGAATGAAAAAATTAACCACAAATAAGTATTTTTAACGTGCATCCTCAAACCACATACACTAACTCTCTATGCATCCATACAATCTGAAGTAGATATATACTTAATAAAATATACTTAATAAATAATGTTAAGATATAAAATATTAATGTATATTATAAAAATTATGATAATTTTAAAGTTTAATGGATATGGAACTAGTGGAGATCAAGTAGTTTTACACAATAAGTCAAGGTTTCAAGATGTGGTGCAATCAACACAAGGTTTTAGATCTACGGCAAAAAGAGTTTGAGTGGGCTTATAATCCTCCATCCTAATATATGGAAGAAGGGCCAAGGTATACTTCAATTGAGAAATGGTGATATCAGAGCTTGTTTGATCAATTTGAATTCCAAATAGTAATGCAAAAGCCCTAAATCTATCATCTCAAAAGTGGAATAAAGCCATGACTTCATGTCCTAAATAAGAGTAGAGGAGTTGCCAATGATGGAAATATTGTCAACATAAAACACAATCACCATTTTTTTCCATCTTAATATTTGATATAAAAATCATGTTTAGCGTCATATCACTGAAACCTACAGCTAAAAAAAAAGAAATGAATCTTCTCATACCATTTATGAGGAGCATGCTTAAGTCCATATAAGTTCCTAGTCATGTGGCAAACCAATAGAATATGTCCTTCAAGATCGAAACTAGGAGGCTACTACAAGTAGATTTTCTCCTAAAGCTCCCCATGTAGAAAGGCAATATTCACATCCATTTGATATATCTTCCATCCATATAAACCAGTAATAAAAATAATCATTCCGGTTGAGACGATCCTAGCCATCGGTGCAAAAGTCTCAAAATAGTCTACTCTCTCTCATTGATAGAATCCCTTAGTACCAAGGCACACCTTGTTCTTCTCTACCTAACCATCATATCTGTAATTGGTCCTATAGATCTAGTTGTAGCCAACAACATTCTTTCCTTCTAGAAGAGGAACTAGCTCCCAAGTTCTATTCTTCATCAAAGCCTCATACTCTACCAACATAACATCTTCTAATTCTAGCCTACCATTAACCTGAGAATATGTGAGAGGATCCTGAGAATCTGCTACCCTCAAAAGCAATGCTTGGAAAAAAGCTTTCAATGCCACTCAAGAGGCAAAATAGGCTAAGCATCCTTCAAAAGCATCTTAATCCATTTGCATGTTGGATGAACCAAGGAATAATCGTGTGTATCCTATGAAATTCCAACATCAAAAGCTAAATTTAAAAAATCCAACTCATCACCACTCATATCATCATGTAAGATTTAAGCTTTCTAAATTGATGTGTCTTGCTCATCATGCCTTGATCTTAGAGAAGAGATTGTTTCCTATGAAGGGGTCAAATCAATAGACAAATAACTACCACTTGAAGATAAATATGAAGAAGATGATCTAATAGCAATAGATCCAACCAAAATATTGGAAGAAACAACTAAATCAAATACAGTCCAAGGGTCAGAAGAATTGGTTACCAAAATATTAGGTGGTGGGGTGGAAGGATTACTTAGAAGAACCTCATCAAATATGATATCTCTCTCGATTAAAACCTCATATCTATTAGGATCATACAAATAATATTCCATTGAGGTGTTTTAATACCCTATAAAAATGCACTAATGACTCTTTGGTGTCTCCTTTCGAATATCCTTAGGTATGTGATCCCATGTTGAAGATACTAACATACAAAATTAGTACATATGAGGCTTATTCCTTATCAAATTTTTAAGAGGTTTTATGCCCTAGAAAACCCTAGTGGAAATACTCTTGATGATGTATTCTACAGAAGTGATAGCCACATCCTAGAACTTATAATCCATCACCTTGGCATGAATCATACATCATGCCATCTTCATGATCACCCTATTTTTCCTTTCAACCACACTATTCTATTTTGGAATATAGTGAACAATCCTCTAATATGCAATCCTATGAGAAGCTAAAAAGTCATAAAAAATATAACTACCATATTCACCACCCCCATTTGTCCTTAGACATTTGATTTGTCTATCCATTTTATTTTTAGCAAGGGATTTGAAGGTCTTGAACCTTTCACAAACCTCATCCTTAGTGTGAATGGTGTAAAACTACACATATCTAAAGAAATTATCAATAACAAAGTGAGTACCCATTTTAAGACAAATGGTGTACCCATTGGTATATAAATGTCACTATGTATGATCTCCAAGGGATGAGATCCTTGTCTTTCAATCCCTTTTGGAAAAGTATCCCTATGATGCTTTCATAAAATACACCCCTCATGTGCACCACTTGGAGGGAAAATGCATGGAATCCCAATGGTCATATGATGCTATGTATCTCAAATATTCAAAGTTGAGATGCTGAAGCCTATGATGCGACTTTTGACTTCCATTATCTGCATGTGCAACCATAACAAAAAAAAATTTCTTCTTATAAGGAGGGGCAAAAGAGGTATGATTTTCTCCTAATGTATACATGTGGTTAGTCTCATCACAATAACCAAGTAACAATTTTAAACTCTGTTAGAACCAAAAGTTATCATAGATTATAATACATGAATGAGTACATATAGGGAGAAATTAGGGTTTGGAAAAGATTAGGGTTTTTAGAAAGGAAACCCTAACCCTAACCCTAAAAAGCAAAACCCTAACCCTAAAAAGCAAAAAGCATATTAAATTAGGCAAAGTGCACTTTAATATTTTAACATCCCCCTTTAATGTGCACTTTCCTAAGTATAAAATACTCATTCATATTCTAATATCCCCCTTAATGATGAAGCTCATATAGAAGGTGTCGGTCTATGTAAAAAATGCACCTTTATACAATAATATGAGCCATCCAAAAGTTATGCTAAAATAGCCAAGAATATGATGTTGAAAGCTTGATGTGGTGCTGCTCGAAGTATCAAAAGTGTCCTTATGGTAATATTCTCATCCTACCGAAATGCATGGATAACCAGTCGCTGCATCCGCCAAGTGCTATAGAGAAGATGACTAGGTACTAGGTTCACTTGCATTATGATGTTGGAAATCTTGCTGATGAGCCAAGCTGAAAATCACTAATCCACTAAGAGACAAGCCACTAAAGGCAAAGACAACTCCAACTGTAGGAGTACCCATGTGATACTTATGATCACATTAAAAAAAGGGCATTGGTCTTGTGAAGAGATAACAACTACTCCCAAACAAGAGTACTCGTTAGATTCTCATGATCGGTAAACAATACCTCCTATTATAGGAGCACCCAAAATCATGATGGAATCTCAAGAGGGCCATGGTCGTGAAGAAAACTTACTTCCAAAAAGTCTCTGATGACAAAAATGGATTAAAGAAGTGTCGGGTTCAACCGATAATGCACTTCTTATACAACAAACTTTGAGGCCCAAAAATGTATATGTAACAGCCTCAAAACTGAAAATGAACATCTGCATTATGTCTGGCGCAAAAAACTCTTTCCAAAGACTACAAACACGATTATCTTCAAATTTAAATGGAGTCCTAAAACTGAGAAAAATAATTAGACTCTCCAACAACAAAATAAAGAGGCTCATAACCCATTACAACCAAGCATTTGGAATTATTCTATTATGCCAATATTCTCCTTAAAATATTTTCTTTGGTGCACCTAGGGTGCAGCGCAACAGTTCAGGCTTTGGCTCTTCTTCGAGAGGTCCAAGGTTCAAACCGCGGTGTGGGTGAGTGTGTGGGTTTGTGGTGGCTTTGTGTTAAATTATCTATTAATAAGTATAGCTCTCGGCTTTACGAAAGGTCAGGATTGGAGAGACTGCTCAAACGTAGAGATTTCTCACAATAACCAAATAATTTTATTTTTTTTAGTATTTTACTAGAATATTTTATTCTAACAAATAATTAAAAAAAAAAAAAAACTGGGGCAAGATTAAGATTCAATGCCCCTTAGGGTCAAATAGATCTATGAACACCTCATCAAAGTCAATAGGCCATTGCGTAGTCAAAGTTTGCTGATCAAAATGCCTCCAAGTAGAATGAATGAATGAATGAAAGATTTTAATTACGTCCGCGAGACCCAAATGTGGTCTATGGGACCTCAAATATGGAAGTACAATTACTCAAATCATATCATATGATCTTTAATATCTTTGAGAAGGTTGTTCCTTCTCCTTTTGATTTGTGTTAGCAATTCTACAACTTTTTTTATTTTCTTGTCTTCAAATAAATCTGTAATAAACTCGTTCCCAAGTGTTTCTTTGTATTTGTCACGGATATCTGAAAAACTCGGGCATTTATAGATGAAGTGTTCCTCTGTCTCTACTCGCCCTCGTGTCTTGCATAGAGTACATATCCTTTCTTCCCATTGTTCTTTGGGCGTTGTCCATCTCCCTCGTTTCACATCTAAGCCTATGAGAGCTAGTCCTTATCTGAGCAATGAGTATTTTTTCCTTCCACTTGATTTCAGCGCCTATATACGCTTTTTCCTTGTGGTCATACGTTGGGTTAAAATTTGCAATATAATATTGTCTTTTCCTGCTTGCATTTTTCCACATTCCACTTCCGAACTTTTCATTCACATAATTTTTAATGTCTTTGTTGACATTTGGGCATTCATTTATGTTGATTTCCCAACGTTTCATCCATTTCTGATTTTGTTTCATCCACGTATTCTTTCGCCTATGTAACTCTTCGTCTCTAACTACTCTAGGCCATCTATCATTTGTCATGTTTTCTATTTTTTTCAAGTAACATAACAGCTTGGTCATAGCAATTGCTTCTAAAGAGAACATTCCAGTTTCAGCTAGAAGAAGAGGTATTAAAGTGTAATTAAAGTGTAGCATGTGTCCTGCCATTCTGGCACCTTTACTGGCATGTGTAGCGTGGGTCCTGCCATTCTGGCACCTCCACTGGCATGTGTAGCGTGGATCCCCTGTACTGGGGCCCTCCATCGTGCGCGCGGGCCCCACGCGCTAGCGCCTGCACCGTCGGTGGCACCGCGTAGTAGGCCCACTGACCACTCACTAGTGGTCAACCTAACAGGGGGCCTCTGCCCTATTAATGTGCTATTAGCACCATCCCACCGCAGTTGTGGAAAAAATCCTTCATTGTAAAAAAAATAAAAAACAAACAAACATCGTCCGACGCTCGAATGCGCGAACCCAACCAAAACAAATTCCGCCATGCAACCTGCAATGATTGGATACTGACGATTTCATCATGAGGCCAAGAATCTACCACGTGGCGAGCTCCGATTGGTAGTATTGGGGTTTGTGTCCTGCGATAGTCTGAAAACCATAGGTTATTATTTTATTTAATTCGAAAAAGGTTCGATTCCCGATTGAAAAACCATTAACATATTATACTAAATCGAAAGGTTTGCCCATATACATAGAGCAACACTTACACGTCAAAAAGCTTCTGAATTTGCATAATAATCCCCTATAGAGGAAAAGAAACAAAAACAAACAAATTATATTAAATTGGACACAAAGACAAGCGGAAGCCGAAACAAATAGTCGTTGTCATTGATAGTAGCAGGCGCTCACATATCTTGAGCATCTTCTTCATCATCATATTCCTCAAAGGTGGAGTTAACGTTTTTGGGGATCAATTCCACAAAGTAGGAGGAGTTCTTGTTTTGTACGTTCATCATTGGTTTTGATTTTTCAAATTTTCTTTCGGTCGTCGACGCTGCTTCCTCCGCGATCTTTTCCAGATGCCTCTCCCATGCCGTGAATCACCACTCCCGAATCGCTCATCACCGCCTTCATAGCTGCTGCAAACTTCAAGCCATGTGACCATCACAGCGCTGCCACCGCCGCGGCTCCAGCTGAATGGTCCAATCGTTGCTGTATTCAATTGTTTCGTTCTGGTTACTTTCCCCACTGTAGAAGCCGCTGCCGTCACACTCTCCATCACCAGAGACCTCGCATCCAATGCCTTAGTACTTCGGCAAAGATATTCCACTTTCTCCATTCCAAACCACATACGATTCAAGAGTTTTGAGGATTCCATGTAATGAAGGAAAACTGGATTCCATGTGATGGAGGAAGAGTGAGAGCAGAGGTTATATAATGGAAAGGAAGGCATCTATGAATCATCTTGATAACTCCTGTGTTGTGCAGTTGATGCCTGCTTCTTCCCTCATATAGGCATGTAACAGCATTAAAAAAACAGATTGATATTGCATTTAAATTAACCGGCATCTCATAAATTTGTATTTCCTCGAATTAATCGGCATCGCATTCATTAGCGCCAATACCTGAGTGCTCTTCTTAATTTTGCCGCCGCCATATCAGATACGTAAACGAGAATGTTAATAGGAGGGAAAATGCATGGAATTCCAATGTCCATCTGATGCTATGTATCTCAAATATTCAAAGTTGAGATGCCGAAGCCTATGATGCGACTGCTTGTGCAACCATAAAAAAAAGTTTTTGTTCTTATAAGGAGGGGCAAAAGAGGTATGATTTTCTCCTAATGTAACAATATGGTTAGTTTCATTACAAAAATCAAGTAACAATTTTAAACTTATTGTCTATATCCTTGATTATCCATATATTACATCAAAATTCTATTTTTTTATTTGTATGAGTAATGAAATAAATAGAGAAAAGGTTAAGGCCAACATTACTAACATAAACTACCTTATCAAATCAAATGATAAAGATCAAATGTTGATGTCTCCACATACTACAACCTCCATTTAAGAATCATCTTTAATCACAACACATTCCCTTACATGTATCTCGTTGTACCCCTATAGGAGATGTTTGTGCAAGGATGTGTCTACTTGCCTCTGAATTTGTTATCCACTCATCTAAAGAAGCAAATGTCCAATATGTGAAATAAACCACTACGTGTGTTTGTCAGGTTTCTTCATTAAAATTATCCTCATCTATTGCATAGAAGAGAGCAACATCGACACCCCTCTTTCTTGTTGTTTCCTCTAGTTTCTTGATTCAAATCCTAGAAAATTTAGCCTTGTCCCCATCCTTAACTCACAAGTAGGATTTTAAAAAGGCTTATTGGGTTTTTCTCATTTTATTTTGGTTTTTGTCATTTTGGACTTTAGCAACAACTTCCTTTGAATGAGGCTAATTGAAAATATATTTTCCTTTACACCTATTTCTTCTAGCCTTATGGTGTAAAATTTACTTAAATACCTCATCAATAGGTGGTGTGGAGAATCTATAAAGTACATACAAAGCATCTCAAAGATAATAACTATTCCATATGTTTCATACACATTATTAAAGACAATGTTGAGTCGTTCAGTGTTCCTTTTTTATCAAATGCTTCCTATCCTTCTTTTCTTTCCTTGGAAAGTTCTTTTACAATTTGGCTATCCTTTTGCAGTTTCTTAAACCAAATGATACACATCAATAGTATCAAATGAATCCATGAAAAAGGTTGTAACCTCAACCTCCATTCCATCAATTTGCATGAAATCTCAAGCAACACTCTATGATCCATGGTGCTACTAACATGAGTGTCACATACATTATCAATCAGAAGAGAAATGATACCATGAGCCTCATTATTCATATCCTTGTAGAGTTGATCCACGTCTTTAGAGTCAATATCACAAGGTTGTAAATGTGCGAACATCATTGTATTATTGAAGAGCAGTTTAAATAATACAACATGCAGAAACAGCACTCCTGGATTAGCCCGGGTTGGGCGCATCTCAACAGGATGCCGCTGCAACAAGGTGCTAAAGTTAAATAACTAGTTAACTAATATAACACCTATTGTAATAGTACGCTAACATCCCCCTTTATTACATTATTTGGGTAATGTAATAACTAATAGCTATACTAACATCCCCTTACATTATTTTGCAATACAAAGTGAGCTGCGAAACAATTCAAATTTGACACGTCCAAGTGCCTTAGTGAAAATGTCTGCAACTTGAGCATCGGTGGGAATGTCTTGAAGTCGAATTCGGTGCTTTGGAACTTCCTCTCGAATGAAATGACATTGTGTGTCAATGTGCTTTGTTTTTTCATGATGGACTGGATTCTTGACGAGGTTCAGAACACCCTGATTGTCGCAAAACAAGTGTATTGGAGATTTTGATGGATGGCCCATACTTGTTAGAATGCGACGTAACCATATCACTTCGCACACAGCTTCACGTGCGGCGTGATATTCTGCCTCTGTTGAAGAAATAGCAACCACCTGTTGCTTCTTGTCGTGCCAAGAGACAGGACCGGATCCCAGATGAAAAATGTATCCGAAGTTGACTTGCGATCATCAAATGATCCGGCATAGTCGGAGTCCGTGTATCCTTGCAAGAAGAATTTGTTGTTCCTCTTGTATTCTAGGCCATATTCTATAGTACCACGGACATAGTGAAGAACACGTTTTTCTGCTTTCCAATGAGTAATCTTAGGCTCCTGCATGAACCTCGAAAGATAGTTTACAACAAATACGAGATCTGGCCTAGTATTGGTCAGATATATGAGACTCCCAATCAACTGTCGATAGAGAGTGCCATCTACCTGGGGTGAGTCATCATGTCGCGATAACTGAAGTCCATTCTCCATAGGAGTTGCCATTGGCTTGCGATCGATCATGCGATATTTATCGAGCAATGTCTTGGCATACTTTTTCTGAGACACTTTGATGGTGTGCTCCTTCTGGCTGAATTCCAGACCAAGACAAGTAATGGAGAAGTCCAAGATCTGTCATCTCAAAAGATTTGCACAAGTTTCTTTTGACAGTAGAGATCAAATCTTCTGAACTCCCTGTAATGAGCAGATCATCCACATAGAGTACAAGCAACACTATCTCAGAACCCTATTTCTTGAAATAGAGGTTTGCATCTGACGGACATCTCTTAAATCCATGCTTGCATTAGGTGATTGTCCATTTTTATATACCAAGCTCGAGGAGCTTGTTTCAGACCATACAAGGATTTAACCAATTTGCAAACTTTCTGCTGTTGGCCTTCCACTTCAAATCCTTCGGGCTGAGTCATATAGACTTCTTCTTGGAGATCACCATTAAGAAAGGCACTTTTGACATCCATTTGGTGAACTTTCCACCCATATTGTGCTCGCCATAGCACACATAACCCGAATTGTGGTCATCCGAGCGGTAGGTGCAAAAGTTTCTTCATAGTCGATGCCTTCCTTTTGAGCATAGCCCTTTGCAACAAGATGGGCTTTATGCTTATCAATTGTTCCATCTCGCATTGTACTTGACTTTGTATACCCATTTGCAGCCAATAGGTTTCTTTCCATGAGGCGGATCAACAAGCTTCCAAGTTTTATTCTTCATCGGAGACTCATACTCGTATCCATAGCGGCCTTCCACTGAGGCTCACTAAGAGCATCTTGCACTGATGCAGGTCCAAGACTATCTATGGTAGACATGAATGCCCTGTCATCATCAATATCCATATCCTCAACTTCTCTACTTGGAGTCACAGAAAGTTCCTCAAAAGATTGACAAAGATCATCAACCTCCTGTTGAGCCATACTGCGTGTACGAGGTCTATCCAAATTCAAATTGGGAGGAGTGGATAAATTTGCATCTCCGATTGTATTTGTACACCATTTAGGATTCAGCTTCGGTGGTGGTGAAGAAGATGTAGAAGGACCTCCTGTCTGTGTTGACGAAGGAATCTCCTCTTCCTTTGGTTCCACAATATCCTGGTGTCTTGTAGATGTGCTCTGTGATGTGAAAGCTTCATCAAAGACAACATCTCTCGCTGATATGAATTTTCTTGGTCAAAGGATCTATCAACCGATATCCTTTAGAGTGCTCAGAATATCCAAGAAAAATACATCTCAGTGTTTTCTCATCTAGCTTCTTCCTTTTTTCTTTCGGTATGTGCATGAAAGCTTGACACCCGAAAATACGTAGATGAGATATGGAGGGTTTTCGACCACTCCATGCTTCCTGTGGAGTCATTCCTTTTAGGGCCTTTGTGGGTGCCCTATTCAAAAGATACACTGCAGTGGTGACAGCTTCTGCCCAATATTGTTGCCCAAGAGTTGCACCTGTGAGCATACAACGAACCATTTCCATGATAGAACGGTTCCTTCTCTCAGCAACTCCATTCTGCTGAGGAGTATAGGCAGTTGTTAACTGTCTCTTGATCCCATGTTTATCTAGGAATGCAGAAAATTCATTAGAGGTAAACTCTCCCCCTCGATCTGAGCGGAGGGTTTTAATAGAAGCCCCTGACTCCTCAACGGATTTCTTGAACTGTTGGAAGAATGCGAAAGCTTCAGATTTCAGTTTGAGAAAGAAAACCCACATCTTTCGTGAGTAGTCATCTACGAATAATTGAAAGTACCTCTTCCATCCAACACTGTTGGGTGTGAAAGGACCGCATAGATCGGTGTGAATTAGCTCCAGAGGTTTTCTTGCTCTTGTAGAGCTCTTCTCAAATGGTACTCTATGCTGGCTTTCTGCCTAGCGATCGAGCACACTCGGCAATGTGGCGAAATGGAAGGAAGACCCTTTACCATCTCATACTTGCTCGAGCTCAAGTAAGTAGCCGGAACTAAGATGCCCATATCTCTTGTGCCATAGGGAAGTTGCCTCCTTGGTAGAGACAGACATGGCAACATGTGGAATAGAGATAGCATCTAGTGCAAATAAGTCATGCTTATATGAAGCTGTTGCAATCTGCTTACCCTTCCTGGTAATTGTACAACACTTCTTTCCATTCTCAAAACGAAAGTTGACAACCATATTTCTGTCCAGGATTTGTGTCACTGACAACAAATTGTTGGCCAATCCCGGAACATAGAGGACCTTGTCAATCTGAAACTTGCCATCAGGAAGAGTGACTGAAACTGTACCCTCTCCCTGAACCCTGTAGGTTTTATCATCAGCAATGGTGACAGGTTTGCCCTCCTTGGCCACAAATGATTCAAACCAGGTTTGCCCTCCTTGGCCACAAATGATTCAAACCTTGGTGACAGGTTTTATACCCCCTCCAATTCCCGCGCGGTCGGGGATTTAAAAATCCCGCGCGGGTGGGGTCCCTCCTCTCGCGTCGGCCTGCCGCCTGGCGTGACCGCGGCCCGTCGCGGGAGTGCGCGCTGTCGCACGGCCTCGCGCGCATCGTCGCGTAATGCGACGATTCTGTCGTCACGCGGGCCTGTAGCGTCCTCTTCGGGCGGGGGGGGGACGATTGCCGCGCCTCCTGCGTGGACGTCCCCTTCCTGCACTTCTGCGGCCACGGACCGCCAAGGAGCTTCCAGCGACCTGCGCGTCCGCGGGTGTTTTTTTTTTTTTTTTTTTAAATCACGCAATGGCGTGAAGAAAAAAAATAACCCCGCCGCAACACAGCCACCTTTCACCGCTCCCTGCAATCTTCTCGCCCAGAATTTCCGAGTGGCTCTGATGCCATGTAAATGTGCGAACATCATTGTATTATTGAAGAGCAGTTTAAATAATACAACATGCAGAAACAACACTCCTGGATTAGCCCGGGTTGGGCGCATCTCAACAGGATGCCGCTGCAACAAGGTGCTAAAGTTAAATAACTAGTTAACTAATATAACACCTATTGTAATAGTACGCTAACAAAGGTTTATCAGTCACATACTTGAGTAACCCATTAATTTAGAGTAGAGCTTCAATCTTGATCTTCTAGGTAACATAGTTATGATCCCTCAACAAGGGCACATGGTGATTCATCATTATACCACCAAATTAAAAAAAATTGCATGCAGATATGACCAAAAACAACATCACCAATATGAATATCTTGAAAAATGTGTGATTTAAAAAGATATGAAAAAACTTTTGTATGCACAATTTATGGCCTATGAATGGTTTACCTCAAAATCACAAAAAATACCTCCAAAATATTTGAAAAACTTGAAAGAAATTTTAATAGTTGTAATTAATGAGAGGTTGCAATGTGTCGCCACATGAGCGGATGAGGGGGTGTAAAGCATGTGATAATTGTACGATATATTGACGAATCACATGATACCACTTATTACAATATATTTTTTGTCTAATTTATGAACCACCCTACACCATTTATTATGTCTTGATTCACTTTAAAATTTGTGCATTGCCAACTTTTTTGTTGATTGTGTGAGTTGTTTGTCAAGTTTTATGAGTTGGAAAAATGTGATTGGTTAAACTTGCATTTATATGTACCCAATGACATATGACCTATCATATCAATCATTGTATGACCTACCATGCCAATCCAATTATAGCATGCCATGTTAGCACTTGTATCAACCCTTACATCACCTACCATATATTGCCTTGGGACTCATGTCATATTAATAACTAAGTTAGCACCTCCACTAGTTTCCATGTGGTGTGCCATGTCACTTGTATGGACTACCACATGTTACTTTGGTATTTGAACATTGGTCACTAAGTCAATTACATGAACTACCATGTCAACTCTCACGTGTCGGATCAGGATTCATGCACTTGGTACCAAAACACCTATAGGACCTGCCACATCATCTATATGGTCTACCATGTGTCACCTAAATATTACTATGTTGGTCACCAAATCAGCTATATATATTGCTATGTCAATCATATGTATTGCCATGTGTCTTTCATACGTCTCTACCATATCATCACAACTATGCAAAGGGGTCACACCATCTAGTGCCACATCATCACAAGGTGCCATGTCATCATAGGTTGCCACGTCTGTTGGGAAAAATATTGGTTAGTTTACTATGGTATAAATCATTACCTCCATTTAATTGTCAACCCAGGATAGCTCGTAAACTTGTGAGTAACCTTGCACAGTATATACCTGTAATCTCCATTTAATTAGATGAGCCCCTTAGACTAATCTAATTTGTATCGTTTCATTGGAGTTATCATTTGTCTTCTAAACCACTAATCTAATTTGTATTATCAAAGAAATAACTGAAATGCTTTAAAATAAAAAATGCACATTTGTTGGAAATTTACAGAAAATAGGGGAAATTGTAGTATTAAACTAAACTACAAAAAATAAGAAAATAAATTAAAATGATAGAAAATAGGGAAAAGAAGGGAGGAATAATGTTGAGAGTGGGTCCAAGCTTCTGACAGATTCTGCCCACATTAAGACATTCACCGGATGCTAGTTGAGTTTGATTAAAAGACTCAAATGTATTGTATTGAAATTTGTAGTGGAAAAATATAGAGAAAATTTAGGATCTATTTTTTAGGGGTGGCCTACATATTTATAAGATATGCGGCCATGCCCTATTACATTATGAAAGCAAATTGTTTTTCGATTTTGTTGTTACAACAATATGCAGAAATAAAGGAGATAAATCGAAACAATAAACTTAGAATATATTTAGCATATTCTGTATCGTCTGATATTTTTCTCTATCCAATTACAGTGATTTTTACGTGATTGCTAAAAAATAGATGACATATGGTTGTTGATATTTTCCTTGGTCTGCATCCTTTGCTAAAATCGCGTTCGCATCTATTGCTGAAATCATTGTTCTATTCTACCAACAACAGGGGTTGCACTGTAATTCTGTGTCAATGGGAATTAGGTGCCTTATATGTAGAATACGGGGATTAGGCGCCAAACGGGAGTCGGGTGCCTAACGAGAATTAGGTGCCTAACGGGAATCAGACGCTCGATAGTCGAGCGCCAAATGGAAATCAAGCGCTCGACAATCAAGCATCAAATGGTATCGAGCTTCTAAACAGGAGTCGGGTGCCTGAATTAACACTTCATCATTGTTTTTTTGAAGATATTTTATCATCACAAAATGGAAAGTGCTAGGTCCGAATGGGACTTCGATGTAGTCATGCTAAAATACTGTAAAATCCATTGAATCTACACATAATTCACACAAAAACAAATATTAGGAAACATAAATAATCTAATATTAAATACATATAAATTTTGCATAAAACATCTATTTCTATTAAAATAAATATTGTAATATACATGGAAATTTTGTACAAAAACGAGCATTTTTAGGGTTCATCGTCCCCCATGCTTAAGGGTTGGCACTTTCCTGTGCCACTTTAAACTGATAATTACCACTTCCATTTACAACTTTCCAATAGGCCACATTTTTCTCCTTCCTTTTCTTGGTTGTGGCCTTGGATTTTTTCTTATCTCTAGGTTTTCATCCTTTAAGTGTTTTGGGGGTGGCTACCTCTTGTTGCTACTTTTTTAGGTGCTTGCTATACCGAGTTGGCTGACTGGATCCTATTCCTTCACCTGGCTATTCCTTTGTCCAAACCTTCCTCCCTACCACATTCCTCAAGTAATAGTCAGTAAAAGTGGAGGTATCCTTCTAGAATGCTAGCTCAACCTACTTCCAGTATTGATGGTGAGGGGGTAAGCTTTCTCCCACTGGTAGTATAGATTCATCACCAAATAGAATGCTAGATTTCTTACCAACCTTGGCCTTGGGCAAACTGGCCACCATTGGCTCAAGTTCAACATCATCTTTAGACTTTGCTTCTTCTACCAGGGGAGCTTTGTTTGTTGTTGCCTGATCTGTAGGTGGTACAATATATAACAATCCCATTTTCATGAAATATACCTTCATATTTAAAGTTTGATCACCTGTTGACCCATATAAATCCCATAACTATGCTGGTCGAGAAAATTTGATTTTCTTAAGAGGATCTTCGGATGTCTTTTTGACCTCTTTTCTAGTTTCCTTGGCCACTCTCTTAGAGTCTTTCCTATACTCCTTATTTGCCTTAAGATCTGTCTTGAGCTGTTCGAAATTTTATTTCTACTTATCAAATAGCTTTAAACTCCTTGCCCATTCTTCATCAGAATACATGCCTAATTCTTTTAGCTATGTAGTCCTTGCTCTGGTTCTGGGTCTTTGTTGAGGTCCCCTTATAGCCTCTTCCTTCTCAACTTCGTAGGCTATCTTGCAGGGTCTGTAGGTGTATTTGAAATAGGGGGATTTATCCCTTCTACTATCTATGCTATTGTTTCTATTTTATCCTCAAAATTTGGAGACTTTTGAGCCTCCTATGCTTGCTCTGTAGGTATTTACTCAGGTGACCCTTCAATTACATTTTGTGCAATAGGTGATTCCTCTACTGAAATCCCTTTCTATACCAAAAGTTGTTTAGGCTCAACACTTGCATCTCCTTCTAAATTTTGGCCAATAGAATGAGTGGATTCTTGAGATTTTGCAACCCCCTGATCCTCCTATGTAGCCTTGTCTAATATCTAAGGCTCTTCATCCTTAATTTTATATTCCTATCTTGTGTCTTACTCTACAAATTTTGCTAAAAGTTGAGGTTCTTTGACCTCAATTTCATCCTCTTGGTTTATCTCTGTATCTGAAGATGAAGAAGATGTTGGGGACTATCCCATATCAACTTTAGGACCTTGATATTACCCCTATTCTATAGAGTGAGCTGGTGAATGGGGTTGTTCAACCTCCATTTCAGCATTCGTTTCCTACTCTAATTCTGCATGGGATTTTTGAAAGGATTCTTCAGTTGGACTTTCTATGATAATTTTAGAGGTCCTTGCCCGAGAATTAGGGATCCCTTGTGTAGACATATATCTAGCAGAAGCCACTGATTTATCCCCTACCTTAGCCTCCTTGCTGAAATTCCTCACATCTGATAAAAAAGGATCATAGGAGGCTATTTTATCCTCAAATTTTGGAGAGGTAGTGGGTACTTCCATAGCTCAGTCATTTTGTACCATCGCATATGCCCTGGTTGGTTGTTCAACCTCAGGTTGTTGGGTCTATTATTGTAGCTTTAATATCATCTTTTGTAATTGATGGATGGTCTGATACAACTCCTACAATTTTGCTGCAAGTGCTTTTTTGGACTCTTGAAAAAGAGTCTGCTTCTCCTTATACTTGACCTCCTAAGTGTAGACAACAATTCTAAGAAAAAAAATCATAAGAACTGATTGATGATAATATCCTATAATTTTGATTGTATATAACAATTTTGGAAATGTAATTATGTTATAGGATGCAGGTTTGATGTTGTAAAATCAGCCAATTAATGAATATGGCTTGATTACGTAGAAAATGCACTAGAATACAAAACATTTGTCATGTTGTTAAGAGGCTAATTAGTCAAATGTATGGATTAGATATCTGGTTAGCTAGATGCATAATAGGTTGTAATTAGACGTCTAAAGCAAGTAGTTAAGGGGAAAATAGTTGGACGGTTGGAGCAAGTAGTTGCAATAACTACTTTGCCCTCCTATATATACCCCCATTCATTTTGTATGGATATATGTATCTACTTGTTCATAATGTAAAAACTATTGTGTGAAGTACTTGTTATGCATGTGATTTGGTGAAGATTTTAGATGTAGTGTAGATTGTATTGCAGGATTTATCTTGATGAGTGCGTTGTAGAAATGTTTGACATATTGTATTGCAGGTTGTGATCATTATTGGAAGATGAGGTATGTTATTTTTGTGGTTGTAGGTGTTGAATATTGGAGGACGAAGCTCTTAGATGTCTAGCCTTATCATCTATCCTACCCATCATTCAAAAAGTCTATCCATCTAGATGTCGAACTAACTGTCGAGACGTCTATATCAAGACGTCTAGATTTGAGACTAGACGTCTGATCCCCTAAGTTGTCTACCTTTGCACCCTAGACATATAACTTTTAGAGTGTGACATATGACCCGGTATCTAACCTAGCTTATTGATATGTGGATTAAGCTGAACCTAGATATATACCCTTATACGTCTACCCTAAATCTTCTTGATGTCTAAGTCCCAGACGTGTAACCAGACTACTCCAGACATATTGCCCTTGATGTCTAGTCCTTATGCTCAAACGTTCAATATTTCTAATATCTAGACTCAGTATATTGAATAGTGAATTACATATGCTTAACTATTAGTCCTTCTGGATCATCATCATAATTCCCTCACCCTAAGAATGTACTCACCCCTGTCTATATTTGGTATCGTTGCCTAAATTGAACTCAGAGTCAAGAGGCATAAGTGACAAGGCTAAAGAGGTGAATGACTGGTTTTAGGTTACAAGAAAGGAGTTAGATACCAGTAAGAAGTAAATGACTGGTAAACCTAAGAACACAAGAATCGATAGAAGTATCTCACTCAAAAGTGGAGAGAGTCTAGAATCGTGAAGATGAAGATAATCAAAGTGTTGAAACATTGTTGGTGACTGCAGAAAAGGATGAGCAAATAGCTGAGGAAGCACCCATCATTGAGAACTGGAAGATAACACTATAATCAATGAGAGAGAGTTGTCCAAAGGATACTTAAAGAGGAGATCTTGTATCATGACAACCACGTGAGGGTTTGTGGGGAGGAAGACCGAAGCCACGACTTGTATATATGCAAAGGAGATCATGAAGTAGAGATCAATTAGAATTGGACAGAAGGCTATTTGAATTTAATTTTACACCATCAATAGTGGATAGGAAACCAAATCGAACTCTACAACCACCAACACCAGGTAGTCTACCCAATAAAACAAACACAATGGTAAATCCTATCAATAGAGTAGTACAAAAAAATTGCCCACCTTTTGCAGGTGAAGGAATGGAGAATCCGTCACGATATGTGAAAACTTGCATAACCATTTGGGGAGCAAATGGGGTCACACAAGACATAGAATGGTTACAATTATTTCCAGCCATATTGCGAGGTATGGAAATAGTCTGGTACTTGAAACGATAAAGTACATAGGCCTTTACACAATGGAATTACTTGAGGACTATATTTATAGAAGAATTTTGACCACTTAGAGATGACACCGATATCATCACAAAAATTTGTGTAAACAAGCAAATACTGGACGAGGATGTTAATAATTATAACATAAGATTAAAGTAATTAACAAACAAAATGGATATGACACCTATCGATGGTGTGGTGAAGCGATGGTTTTTGGATGGAATTCTACCAAATATAAGAAAAAGATGAAGGTAGTACCATCCTCAACATATGCAGAAGCACTTGAAAAGGTAAAGAACTTTGAAAGTGAATGTAAACCAAAGATCACGAGTATTGGAGGATACCTAAAGCATAATGAGGATTTAGAAAGTGATATGGAAGACAAAGTTTAGAGCACAATCCAGTCCTTCGAAGGGAATTCAACAAAATTATAAAGGAAGCAAAAGGAGAGGACCACAAATACCGAAAATATATTTGGTGCTCATACTGTAAGATAGAAGGACATTCAAATGTCAATTACCCAAATAACACATACTGTAATATATGTGAGATATCAGGACATCCTATAGCAGATTGTCTATTCAATATAAAGAGCAAAATTTATTAGACTCTTTTCGTACAATAGGAGGAGCAGCAAATACGCCAAGGAATGTACAAGAAGCCACTAGCAAAAGATATAGGAATAGTCACCAAGGATAAATACAAGGAGGACAAAGTCGACTATAGTACGAATTCTATGGTCGGCCAATTATTCAATATCAAAATTCTCAAGAATGGGGATATTTTGCCACTTAGATGTGTAAATGGTGTGGTTCAAAAAACCATAAAAAATTCAATTACCCAAATAAGGCAAGCTCGAGCAGGACTTAGAATGTTAACTTGATTGGCATTGGAGAAGTTAGCTCAGTGACAGAAGTAAAGAAGGAAGGTTTAGCTGTAACGAGAGCATAAAATAAGAAGATATAACAATACCTAAATCATACCAAAGAAAAATAATGATGGTAGGAGGCCTAAGAACTAATCAAAATAGAACTAGCAAATAAAAATTAGGATTGACTAGTTCTAGAGAAAGTATCGAAAATATTGAAGATCAATAAAAATGCATTAGTAGAAGGCTTGGTAACACAGGTACTAAATACAACGGTAGAAGTGAAAGTTGCAAACCTATTTAATAAAGTACTTGTGTTGTATGCTACAATCAGAGAAGTCATTAAGAAGAAAGATGAAACTCGATAGGTAGCAACTATCAAGCAAGGGTAATTCATTGATCCAACAATTCTAATGATTGAGACTAGAAGGAGGCCAACTATAGTTCAGATGGAGATCCTGGACCATAGATTGAAATCAAGTGATTGTGGATGGTGGATCAAGTGTAAACGTAATTCTAGAGAAGACATGGTAGATTATGGGGCAACCCATATTAAGATCTCCAAATTTTAAATTGTATGACATTGAATTAATAGGCATCTTAATGAGTCAAAAAGTATGCATAGTAGAACAAGATTTTAGCCTGGATTTTGTTGTCGTTGCTATGTAAAAACCCACATATGATGCACTGCTAGGATAAGGATGGTTGAGAACTGCAAAAGTCAACCATAATTGGGAGAAAGAATGATTATCATTTAAGCAGGGACAACACAAATACATAAACAATATGAAAAATGAAACGGTGAGTCAGGATATAACAACTTCAAATGATTCACAATATTCTTTATCAGATGGCAAAACAAGATATGAACCAGATGAGGAAGGTGTGTTGCACCTAGATGACTACACAGAAGATGAGTACGACCAAGACAAAGGTCTACTTCATTGGCATTTGGAGGGTTATGAGATATTTTCTCCCCAATGTTTTTGCATTTATGCAGAAAATGAGATTCAAAAGGATGAGAAGCAAGAACTCGAAAGGAAGCTAGCAATAAAAGACAGACAACATCAAATAAAGATAAGGAGAGGGAAAAATGGATATTTTCCAAGAAGTTTACAGAATATACGATGAGATACATAGTAATAGAGGATAAGCCATATCACTCCATAGATGTGCTAAAAGCAATAAATGATCCCGAATCTATCAAATATGAAGGTCAAAAAATGATTCATGTAAACTTGGGAAAAAAATATGATTAAACGCGGAGATGATTGGGATCCAGTCTTGAAAGCAACAACATTCAAAATCTTTTTAGAATATAAGGATGTTTTCACTTGGACATATAAATATTTGAAGGGAGTTCCACCAGAACTCTACATACATAAGATTCCTTTTATTGAAGGTGCGTAACCAGTAAGAAGGTGACCATACAAAATGAATCCCAAGTATGCAGCATGGGTGAATGTCAAAATCAAAAAAATATTGGATGCAGGCATTATATTCAAAGTTACAACAAGCGAATGGGTGTCGCCTATTGTAATTACCTTAAAGAGAGAAGTGGATAAAATATGAATATGTGTGGATTTCATAAGTTTAAATATCATAACCATAAAGGATCCCTTCTCGATCCCTTTCACAGACACCATATTGGAAGAAGTAGCAGGCCACGAGATATATTCATTTTTGGATGGATTCTCGGGATACAACCATATTAGCATAGTGGAGGAAGATAAGTTGAAGACCACCTTCATTGTAGAAAATGGGATATATGCTTACAACTGCATGCTATTTGGATTATGTAATGCACCTACCACCTTCCAAAGGATCATCTTATACATATTTTACAAGATGTCCACATGAAACTTCAAAGCCTTCATAGATGATTGGTCACTTTATGACAAGACACAAGAGCATTTAAAGGCATTATAAGAATGCATGGAATTGTGTAGGAAAGCTCAAATATCCTTTAATCTAAATAAATGCATCTTTTTGGTACCATACGGGAAGCTGTTGGGGCATATTGTATGCCAAGAGGGTTTGAAACCCGACCTGGATAACATTCAAGTAATATTGCTAATGGAGGAGCCACATGATGTGAGCTCGGTAAAAACCTTTTTAGGGATATTCAAATATTATAGAATATTTATCCAAAACTATGCACTTACTTCTCATCCGCTAGACGCTCTCACACGAAAGCGTGTTCCGTTTAAATGGACAGAGGAACACCAGGGAGATTTTAAGGGATTAAAAGGGCACTTGCTAAAAGTTCCTATCCTAGTTTACCCTGATTGGGAGAAGGAATTCCATGTGCATTTCAAGGCCTCAAAATTTGCCATTGGATGTGCATTGGTTCAAGAAGGCCAATTTGGGCTAGATCAGCCTATATACTTTGCAAGTCAGCTATTGTCATGAATCGAGAAAAATTACAACATAATATAACAAGAAGCATTGGGAATGGTGTATGCAGTACAAAAATATAAACACTATTTATTAGCTAGCCCTTTTGCTTTTTATGTGGATCATCAGGCTCTATTGTATTTGATCAACAAACCAACGATCTACGAACAACTGAGTTGATGGCTCGTCACCCTATAGGAGTTCGTGTTTAGGGTGGTAGTAAGACCAGGAAAGAAACACATGATAGAGGATCAACTATCAAGGATTTGCTCAGGAGAACCTATAGAGGGAGAAATACCATATGAATTCCTCGATGCGTAATTTTCATGATCAATGCAATACCAGGATGGTACAAGCACATAGGATAATACCTGTCGATAGGAGAGCTACCAAAGGAGATGATGACAACCAAAAAAAGGAAGGTGATTATGAAATCAACACCCTTCACCTTGATTGCAGGATTGTTATACAAGATGGGGGAAGACCATATTTTGAGAAGATGGGTAATGAAAGATAAAGTACAACAAACCCTAAAAGAGACACACAAGAGATTGGCAAGAGGACACATGAGACCAGTTACGATAGCTAAAAAAGTGCTATTGGCAGTTCTATGGTGACCCACCCTCTTTCATGATGTGAAAAACTTTGTTACAGCATGTGATATGTGTCAAAGAATGGGAAAGCCATTAAAATAAGATTTCATGCCACTACATCCTTCACAATATCAAGAACTCTTTGATAGATGGGGGTTGGATTTTGTAGGTCCATTGAAAACTAGTTGGAGAAAAAAATGTGGATATGTCATATTTGCCATGGAGTATCTCACAAAATGGGTGGAAGCAAGATCTTTATCCGACAACTCTACAAGAAGCATGACTCACTTTTTGTATGAGTAGGTGATTACAAGGTTTAGGATACCTCTAAAATTGATTAGTGATAGAGGAGGCCATTTCATGAATGAAATAATTTAGAATCTGACAAAATAATTTATGATTTTTCATTCTTTGTTGAGTCCATATTATCCCAAAGCAAATGGGTAAGTGGAAGTGATAAATAAAGTCTTGGTTTCAATCATGTACAAGACATGTGGTGTGGAAGGAGCCAACTGGAAGGAATAGTTACCAACAATATTATGGGTATACAAAACCACCTTCAAGCCCACCATGAACCATGCGCCTTTTCAACTAATATATAGATAAGAGGTAGTAGTACCAATTGAGTTTCTTGTGCCAAGTTTAAGGGTCATAGTGGACAATTGATTGAATGATGAGGATAGCATCAATAAATGATTGAAAGCATTGGTGCAATTGGATGAAAAAATGATAATGGCACAATGGGAAACAAAGATTGCACAGAAGAGAAGGAAATTCTAGCATGACAAGCATCTCTAGAAGATGTATCTCAAAGCTGGTGAACTAGTTCTCAAGTATAATGGCAAAAGATAACTCAAGCCAAGGAAATTGAAAACTCTATGGCTTGGACCCTTTCATGTGGAGGAAGTACTCAAGAACGGGGCGGTGAAACTAAGGAAGTTGGATGGAATACTATACCCCGAGGTAATAAATGGTTCTAAGTTGAAAGTGTACAAGCCACATGTTCAGGTAAACATGATCAACTTGGAGCAATCAAGAGGAACTTTCAAAACAAGGGTAGAAGAATTAAGTCCAAGTACACAATCCCGTGAGAATGATGAGCAGAGTAGTGTTGTTCGAGAGGATGAAACCCATAACCTGGATTGGCTATTTGGAACCGAAGGAGAGTCGATAATTGAACAATGAGTTAGAGCCTCAAGAAGGGGAGCAACGACGGTTGCAAGTACATGTTCAATTTCCAAATAGCAATGAAGAAGACCGACTCCGGGATCTGATGGAGGTCGCTCTACAAGAAATACTATAAGAAGAAGAGTATGAAGGGCAAGGGGCTAGAATTTTGTAGTAGATGCAGTTGGAGACACAGAGGCTACAAGAGGAATATGAAACCTTATGGAGGTATAATACCCAACTGCAAGAACAGGTGATTCAGGAATTGGATACAATAATGCAACGAATAAATGAACGACACAAAGCACGCCAAGCTGAATGGGCTAAGCTAGAGCAAGGAGAACTACGAGGGAGTGCAACAGGTAATTCTTCGGAAAGTAATTTATTTTCCTTAGCAAACAACGGGTAGAGAGACCTAGAAACAGAAAGCCAAGTCAAAGATAAAAGGGGAAAGGAAATAACAACTAACACACACTCTATGAATTCATCATCAACCACATTAAAGATCATGCTTAATTTGGAATATTTCTCAAGCTCGGATTCAGCATCAGTTGTGAACCCCTAAGAAAGAAGGGAATCACCAGAAAGGCCTAGGGTATGGGAAGCAGGACAAAGTTTGACTGCCAATCATCAAATGAGTAGAGAAGAAATGGCAGCAATCATATGGAGGGATGTTCAAACAACACTAGAGGAACTAAAAATAGGAGGATGGTTGGACAAATCAAGCAACGATGAAAACCAACCGTTCAATCCTGACATACCTCAAGCAAGCCCTAGGAGAAGTCCACAAAACTAGGCCAACAATAAAAAACCAAGGGTTCGATTCGAGGAAGCAATCCAAATAATGGGTAACGAGGATTCCTTAGAAGAAGAGATTTTGAGAGGGAATAATTCCGAGACAAGTATAGATGAAGCATTAGGATTATCAGCACCACGTCGGTACAATTTCCCATATAAGATAGTGATGCAATGTCCAAATGAATGCCAAGCAGTAGTAATGTATTGGTCGGCAATAGTGGATCTTAGAAGGCATAGAGAGAAGTCAAAATACTGGAGCGAAGGGTTCATGAAACCTCAAATTAGCCCATGAATCTAGTAGGGAAGGAAATAATTCTAGTACAGATTCAACCTTCTTATACCGGTACCAAGAGGCCTTAACTCAATGTGCACCCCAATGGTGTTTTGAGGAGGTAAGGTGGTGATGGAGGATAATAAGAGTTGGTAGAAGGTTGTGAATCCTACATCAACTAACACCTAAAAACCAGAGACAAGCAAAATGGAACTCTCGAGTAGAACTCATGGATCAAGCCCAAAATAGAGGTATTTCGCGGGATCCTGGTAGTTCATCAAAACTACTAGGTGACAAAAAATTACCCGACCAAGGGAGGAGTGTGGTTAACCTCCATCTTAGTAGCCGAAGAGGAAGAAATTCACCTCTGGGTACCTCTAGGTCGACTAGTCCACTAGTTGAGCCGCAAGGCCCATCCGTGGATATAGTCTCAGTTAACCCATCACTACGTGCTCCGGAGGATAGACCAATAGGTCCACCTCAGTGAGCTCGTAGGAACCAAAGACGTCATTAGGAATGATTGAGGGACCGACCGAATCTCGGGTAGCTGGGAGTGAGGTAGCCCAACACTAGGGAGATTCGATCGAAAAGAGGCCGAGGGTATGGTAACCAGGTTCACGGGAGAAGAGGAACTTGGAACAAAAATTTTAATCCAGAACAAAGGGATCCAAAAAGGGCAGTTGCGCGGAATGATGAAGCCCTAGGAAGAGGCCAAAGAGCAGGACGACCCTGCCGGAATAGGGGACAGCGAAGGCAACAACAGCCCAATCATAATATACTTGATCAACCGAGACACGAAGGGGAGATGTTTCACTACTTAGATGACTGCATAATCATCCGACGACACGATGGAAGTACGAAACAAATTCCATGGGAGGAAGAGCCTACCCATCTAGAGGATGAAGATACGTTTCTGAACCTTACCAATAGATACTTAGAGGATGTAGTTGAACGCCTGGATCAAAATAATGATAGCCCAGAAGAGAGGGAAATCCGCTTGGTAGAGGAATGGATGGAACAAACATGTCTGGCAGCTGAGAGAAGCCAGCAGGATGCTAACAGTAGCAGACGACGAACAGATAATCACCAGACTTGTAGGTCAAGAACCCAACATCAGTTGAAATATGAAGAACAGCCAGACATCCATAGTAATCATGACCAAAAACTCCCCAGAGACGAAATAATCGCCGAAGACGTCAGTAGATAGAAGAAACTGAAATCGATGATGATGATGACTTTAGCAGCTTTGGAAGTAGTATCCATAATTAGAATGATAACATGTCAGATACATTAGACATATGTATTGGCTTGGCCATGCATTTTACCCGACAACATTGAGAAAAAGTGCAAGGCGCAAAAGAAATTTTGAAAAAATATAAAAATAAAATAAAAAGCAAAAAAAAAAAAAAGGACAAAAAGAAGAAAAAATATAAAATAAAACCTAGACGTCTCATCTGAACGACGTGGCGCACATGCAAAAGAGAGGTTGCTAGATGGCGGTTGGAAAATAGTTCCATGGGCGGTAGAGCAACTATAAATGGAGAAGGATGGGTGAGCATTGTGCAAGACATTTTCAATTGTGCAGGAGATGAAGAAGAGCGAAGGGAAGCACAGATGCATAGGCTAGAGCGGAGAACGGTTCATCGCGTACCAAATTTTTTAGGCAAGACAGAGGGAAGACGCCATACGTCGAAGAAAGACCTGGCTGTCATCAACTTCATGAAGAAATAAATTTTTCTGTGCAAGTGCAAGAACAAATCTCCAAACCAACCGATTGCAAGCAATTAGGGTATTCGAGGAAGACGTCTAGGAGAAAAGAACAAACGTCCAATGAACATAGACATCTAGGAGAAAGGCGCAGACCTGATGACTAGTTGACGTCTAGCTAGGAGGAGCCGACGTCTGATGACTAGTTGACGTCTAGCCGAGAGGAGCCGACGTTTGATAGCTAGTTGACGTCTAGCCGGGAGGAGCCGACGTCTAACGGCTAATTGACGTCTAGCTGGAGGAGCAGACGTCTGACAAGAGATCGACGTCTAGCTAGGCGATGCAGACGGAGTTGACGTCTAGCTGAGAGACATAGACAGTTGACATCTAGGAGGAGACATCCGACGTCCAAGAGCATTGGGCGACGTCTGAAGCTGAGAAACAAAGGAGAACTTGTGAGGAAAAAAATGAGCCACCAGAAATTTGGCAAAGTTCCAATCTGGTCATAACCCGAACCCGAGTCGGTAGTAGCCAAAAGACTGCGGCATCAACAGGAGCATGGGATGCACGAACAGATGGAAAGTCCAAAGAAAGGACAGGCTCGGAGTCGACGAGAGGCAGCTGAGATTGCCACTCGAAAAAACAGGGAAGCCCAACAAAGTAGCAAAGCACCAATTTCAGTTGACAAAATTACCTGGACATGCCCGACAGGTGATTATTGTCGTCAATGGTGGGTAGAGACACCAACAGACAATCCAACTAGAGCAAAAATCAAAGAAGCAGGAGTGCACTTCATTTTGCAAGCTCCTAACTTTGAGAAGGAATTTTTCAAAGGGTATTTGTTGCAGATGTTGGAAACATATGATGAAGTGAAGAACATCAGCCTAGTGCAAGTGGGGGATTACACTTTGGTTGTTGATTTCTCTCCCGCAACGTTTCAACGCACATTTGGACTTCCTAGGAAGGGCAAACCAGTGGTCAATGAAAGAGTGGATCCAAAGAAAATGCCAGAATTAATCATGAGTATCACAAATCTGAAGAAGGAAGAGGTGGATACTATGTTAAATACTCATGGAAGAAGAGGAATCAAACAGATACAACTGTGGAACAATGGATTGGAAGTTATAATGAATGTTATCATGGCCATATTGTCAAGGGAGCAGCGCAGTTCAGATCTCCCTATTTGGCTAATTTTGTACTTGCAAGGGATAGAGCAGGGAATAGCCTATGACTGGGCAACACACTTGTCACTTCGTATTCAGACTTTTCTGATGCGAACAACGAAGAACTTCTCTATGGCATTTCATGCCATCGGTTTGCTTTTGGATTCAGCCACTAGGGTAGGAGTACAGATCCCAAACTTCGATCCTCCGAAGAAGTTACCGGATTTAGCACCATCCATCTATCAATGGAAGGATGCTCAACCAGTAAAGAAGTTGACACCAGTCAAGAAGGCTCGGGTGAAGCAGATATCTCATAAGTCGCGCCAAGAGAAACTGGTGGCTGCCTTAGAAGGGGAGGATACTATACTAGCACAAGTCGGGGAAAAGGAGTTCAAAAAATAGAAGGTTGCCCAATCACCAAAAGAGCCCAAACGAAAGAAAAAGAAAGGGCGATTTGATGAACCACCCTCGACATTCTCTCAGGAAGCATTGCAAAAAATAGCACAAAACTTGGAGGTAGCTCATGCTCAAAAGCAATAATCGACAATACATAGGGAGGAAGTAGATTTTGCTATCCCCTCAGTTCTCCATAACCCGACAGCCGGATCCAGCACGGTTGTACAGATTGGACCCAATGATTATCTGGTAGAGGCTGAATTTTGGGCTCATGCAGGTTCACCCGAACCAATTGGGGAATATTTGGCGAGACCAACCACATTAGCGGCAACATTGAGCGCATTTTCACTTGAAGAGATGTTAGATGTAGACGGAGTTCAGGGATCATCCAACACAGGTAATCTAGGAGTAAGTACCACCCCCGTGGTAGAGGAGGGCATACCACCCTTGGATATGGGAAATACGACACCTGAGGCAGAAAAGCCCATCATTGTAGAGGATGTAGAGGTCTCGAGGGAAACTGAGACCAACGCAGGTGAAGGGGAACAACCCCCACAAATAACCGATTCTCAGCATTTGGTGGAGCAGGAAGGCCAAAGCAGCCAGGCTCCAATGCAGTCTGCAGTAACCACAGGGAAGACAGAAAAGAAGATTGTGGACCTCTCAGAAAAGGGGAAGGAGGTAGAACAGGAGGAGAAACAAAGGGACACATGGTCCAAATATTTCCTTGTATGAGTGCCCAACTTTATGGATCCATTAGATTCTATGGACCAGCAAGCAGTAACTTGTTTCTCACAATTGGGGGAAATCATGGATAGCTTATGCTTACAGTTTGACATTGCATGTATGGGCCAATGGAAGAAGTGGAAAGGAATGATAGAGGAAGAACTGGACCGATTGGTCAAGTGGGTGGCACAAGGTCCTTGGTGTAAAGATATTTCTAGCATATACCTGGCTTAGTTCTGGTCACTGCCCACTACCACCTTGAAAACTATGGAGGGCATTGAGCGCTTGCTTGAAAAGACGCCCAACCTCTATCTGGAGACAGCGTAGGTGTATGTCTACGGCCACAACATTAATCCTCCTCAGCACCCTGTGGAGCAAGGCTCACAAGTGGAGTTAGTGCCAGAATTATTGCCGATATATACTCAACTGAACTTCCTTGCACATTTGTTGGGTTGGCTTGGAGAAGGGATTAAATGTTTGCATTCAACAAAGTAGGCAGTTGAAAGTGAATTGCAAACTGTCAATGAAGCCTTGGAAGGAAAGGATAAACTCTTGGAGGAAGGAATGGCAGAGATGGATGAAGTTCAACAACATATTCGGGGACTAACACAGAATTTACAGAACCTGACCACCCAACTGGAGGAAAAGGACCAGCAAATTTCTCAGTTGGAAGTTGACGTCTCACAGCTTAAAAGTGCTAAGGAACTGTTAATTAAACAAACGAAAACATTGGCAGCTCAAAAGAGTCAACAAGAGCTCGCTTGGCAAAAGGAAAAGGAGAGTTGGCAACAAGAACAGGCAGCCTTGAGGGAAGAACTGCAACAGGCACAACAGCGGGAGGCAACCCTGCAACAGCAGTTAGCACAGAAAGCTACTCCCTCTTCATCAGTGTCAGAACAGCGCATGAAAGAGATTTTCCTAAAAAGGGAGGCTGACCTGTTATCCAGTCTCAAGCAAACTGAAGATCATGCTAACACCTTGGGAGTGGAATGGGCCAAATATTTCAACTATTCCAAGAGGCTCAAGGAGGAACACGAGAGCATGCAGGCTCAGCTACAGGAATATGAGAAAGTGTTTCAAGTTGCCAATCCACAAACTCTAGTGCCCACCGATGTTGAAACTCCTCAAACTGAGCGGAGAAAGTCGCTGAGGACATCGACTTCTTCAAAGGGGAGGATAGATGTAGACAGCAGTTCTAAGCAAAACAGATCATAAGAACTGACTGATGATAATGTCCTACAATTTTGATTGTATATAACAATTTTGGGAATGTAATTTTGTTATATGATGAAGGTTTGATGTTGTAAAATCAGCCAATCAATGAATATGGCTTGATTACGTAGAAAATGCACTAGAAGACAAAACAACCGTCATGTTGTTAAGAGGCTGATTAGTCAGATGTCTGGTTAGTTAGACGTCTAACAGGCTGTAATTAGACGTCTAAAGCAAGTAGTTAAGGGGAAAACAGTTGGACGGTTGGAGCAAGTAGTTGCAATAACTACTTTGCCCTCCTATATATACCCCCCATTCATTTTGTATGGATATCTGTATCTACTTGTTCATAATGCAAAAATTGTTGTGCGAAGTACTTGTTCTGCGTGTGATTTGGTGAAGATTTCAGACGTATTGCAGATTGTATTGCAGGATTATCTTGACGAGTGCGTTGCAGGAATGTTTGACATATTGTGTTGCAGGTTGTGATCATCATTGGAAGACGAGGCATGTTATTTTCGTGATTGCAGGTGCTGAAGACTGGAGGACGAAGCTCTTAGACGTCTAGCCTTGCCGTCTGACCTATCCATCATCCGACAAGTCTATCCATCTAGCCGACGAACCAACTACCGAGACATCTAGATCTTAGACCAGACGTCTGACCCCTAAGCCATCTAGCCCTGCACCCCAGACGTCTAACTTCTGGAGTGTGACATCTGACCTAATGTCTAACCTAGCCGACTGATGTGTGGATTAAGCTGACCCTAGATGTCTACCCTGAATCTTCCTGATGTCTAAGTCCCAGACGTGTAACGAGAATGATCCAGACGTCTATCCCTTGACGTTTAGTCCTTGCGCTCAGATATTCAATATTTTTGACATCTAGACTTAGTATATTGTAGAGTGAATTGCATATGCTTAACTATTAGTCCTTCCGGATCATCGTCATCATTCCCTCATCCCGGGAATGTACTCACCCTTGTCTACACCAAGTATAGGCTTGTTCTTTCAACATCTGCAACTACTACTGCAGATCCTCCATCTGTATTTCTTACTGATGATTACTTCTCTCTGGACAAGTCCTACAATATGTGGGCCATGAACTCATCCTTTTTCAACTTGTTAATTACTACATCATCATCCGATGAACTATAAATCACCATGGATGCCTTCGTCCTCCTGATCCTAGTTCTGGTGGAAATTGGCATGAAAGTAGGGCTTGGAAGACCATGCCCTACCTCATATTAAATTTGAGGGTCAATAGGGTACGAAGCCTATCCTACATCCTCATCAAATTGAGAAAAAATAGGGGACAAGGCTTGCCCTACATCCCATGTATTTTCCTCAGGCTAGGATGCAGGTGTCGTATATTTTTGCCCTACCATCCTATCAGCCTATATATTAGTCTATTTTAGTGCCACTACTTCTTCCTCTTCCGTAGGAACTACATTATTTTCTTTAGATTCCTTAACCGTTACATCCCTGTGTGACTTAGCACGTCCACTAAGGCCGAAATCAGGTCGTGGTGAGCCAGGGCAGACATTATACCTACATGGTACTAGTGAACCTCATCCTTGAGTGCACATGCAAGATAGTGGGGGACATTGATCTTGTTCCCATACAGAAAATGGTTGAGGAAACAAAAATGGTTAGATTTCAGTTTGGAAAACCTACCCGAACAAGTGAAGAACCAAACAATTTGCTCGAAGACCGGTCTTTAGTATTTGGGGACGTACTACTTTGAAAAACCAATGCACATCAGGTATTGTGTTGGGTGCCCAAATAATCATTATGTATAGAGTGCAAGGTTGTCCTCCTTATATGTGCATTCTCCTATTTTGGGAAGGCCTATTACCCCAGTAATGTACTCTTCGATGATTGGAATTTTTAGTCCCTGCATGCGAACAACTCCGTCCCTCATAGATGTTGCAAATTCCTTAGCTACTTCTATGTCCTAGTTTTAGATGACCAAATGGCTATATTCCATCCATCCGACGATATTGAATTGTACCTGTACATCCTCACTAATGCCTGAATAATCTGTAGGCTCACTCGTTTTCAATATATGGTTGGTTGATTTTCCCCCATGGCAAAGTTTAAATTTTTCTTGGCTCTAAGTTTTACTTGCAGCAATTTCTCACACCTTGGTTTTTCTGTGGCACTCTATTATTTTCTTGCACAAATTTTTGTCAATGCATGGTTTTAAATCACCTACACCCGTGAACACAGGTGCTTGATTACCGTAATTAGAAATAATTACGGCTATCTGTGTAAAATCTCATTAAATCCTGTGCTAAATTTTGCGTAGATGATGACCATGAGTATTTTCCCCAATCAGAGTAGTGACACGTGGAAAAATACCAAGTGGAGAGAAATGGGTGGCTGGTAATTCAATGGGGATTGTGCCGACACTATTTTATAGAAACATATGCCTATGAAAACAATATATATAAAACAAAAAATTAAGCATGTACTCGTATTATGTTTCAAGGTTATGCCTTACGCTTTAGGTTCTCTATGGTACTATAAATTAATATATGATAATTTGTATATAATATGATATTGATTAGAATGAAAGCATGAGTGGAAATGGAAAAAAAAAAAAAAAATCCAAAATATATTGATTTGAGAAACTAAAATAAAAACAATACAAGTTAACAAGAAGTAGGACTAAGCCCAAAAAAATAATAAACAATAATGACAAAGATGGTATATTGAAATATTCAAAAAGTATAAATTTAGGCCCAAAAAGAGTTATCAAATAATTAATAGGTTGTTATGGTCCTAAATTTATTTTATTAGAGGAAACAAACATAGGTGATAAGGAAATTAAGATATAGTTACAAGCTTGTTGTAGTGGTAAAGGATTTGGCCTCTCTTTGAGATGTCCAAGGTTCAAACCCCACTTAGTATGAGGGGACTAGGACCCCTCATAAAAACTTGTGTAAAATCATTGAAAAAATTAAGGTAAGAAAGTATTTTAAAATATCTGGATTGTGGTGGATTGTCTTATGGTTTTTGCTATTTGAACTTCAAACTATTTGTTAATGGTTTGAGACAATGAAAAATTGAGATGGAAATTTGCTAGAAGCAAGAAATAATTGGGTTGGTGGTCTTCCTCAAGAAAAGAGAAAATTATGAAAATTGAAGTCATAAACATATATGTCTCAAATACAATCACTCTTCAAGATAAATCTTGGAAGGACCTAAGTTTATTCTTGTCAAATTCAATGATTGTCTAGTTACAATCTATGGGTTCTTGAAACATTTCAACATAATTATATTTCCTTTGAATATATAATCGGATTATTTTCTTCCTTTATCAAGTTAAATGGACTTTGGAATGTTGTTCCTTATACATGTCATAATATGGGATTATGCAATCTTATATGATGGAAATATTATGTAGGTTTTTGATATATAATAGTTTGCTACAAAGTATATAATCTCTTCAATCATTTTGTCGCAAGAAGGATCATATCATAATTCAATTTATTTGAGATGTGATGGAATTAATAATGATCACCTAAATCCATTTTATTTTTAGTCTATGGTTCCAAGACCTTGATTTCTTCTAGATGGTTAAGTTGTAGTGGCATAAAGCAAAGTTTGAGGGATCATATATGTATAAGTTTATTTAAATTATAAAATATTTAGCACCTGGGGGTGCAGAGCAACGGTTTGGGCTTTAGCTCTTCTTCGGGAGGTTCAAGGTTTAAACCACGGTGTGGGCGAGTGTGTGAGGGGGTGGGTGTTTGGTGGCTTTGTGTTAAATACCCTATTGATAAGTATAACTCTCAAATTTAGGAGGGGTCATGGTTGGGAGGATACTGCTCAGCCCTGTACATCAGTCATAGGGGCTTCTCACAATAACCAAATCCAAAAAATATATGTATAAAATATTTACAAGGGTAGATGAAGATTTATAATGTCAAATATTTTGGTATCTATATCCACAATCCACCTTACCCTTTGTTTTTATCTTATGTACTATACTATAATTTTGTATTTTATGTTTCATTATTTTAGTTTTTCAACAAAAAAAGCATCTAAGGTAATTTTGGAATTTTTATAAAAGTCTAGACTTACATGCATGAAGGCAAAAAATATTAAGGATTATCCATGTACTTGTCATAAGTCTTGATTCGTATACCTTTTGTTCTTACAGATATGGAAGGAGTTAAGACTTCCATTCGACTAGATCCTTATTTGTTTATTTTTTTGCCTCATCAGTGTATAGGGAGTTGTAGCAGATGTGAATAATCCATTTGGACACTATAATGATGTGTCACTCATTTGTTTTTATTGCTTTTGGTAATCACTCTAATTTACATTTAATATCACATAATGATAGGATTTAGTGTAGATATTACACATGATTTCTTATTGTAACTAACTCACATTTTAAGAAATTAAAGTTGATGTAACCATGAATCTAATTTGCATACCCTAGAAGCTTTATATGTTGGGTTGGTGTTTTGATTTTAAATTGGCTGAGTGTTCAAATTCTTGTTTGGTGTCTTGTATCATGAATTAATTTCATTTTCTACATTCACTAAAATGAGAGATTCAAACTCTCATTAACACACCCATTATCAATGACATGACTATCATAGATTTGGGGAAGATGTGAAGGAATTCTTCAATATTTATTAGAAGTGAAAGAATAACATTTGAAACAGATCCGGTAATGTGGGGGAGTTGGAGGCAGTGGGTTGTGTAAAACTCCTAGGAAAAGGGAGGTCCTAGGTTCAAATCCCTCCCCCTCACATGCATGTGGATATCTAACTCTGGGGTGTGTTAATCCCACCCACCTAGTCATAAAAAAAAACATTTAAAATAGAAGTGGTTATAAGGATGATTTATGTCCTTGGAGGCCATAGAGAACATCATGAAATCAAGGTTATTGAATATGGATGATCAACCCAAGTTTTTGAAGTGTGTGTTTGTCATAAAATGGATTCTCTAGAGGATAGATTAAGCAAAGAGAGTTAAGAGGATCAAATAACAAGTTGGTTGCCTATTTTGGTAGCGAGGCCTATGTTCCATCTACAAAATTTCTCCTAAGAACTCAGTTGTCGACAATAATCAATATGATCATTCATTCAAGAAAATATATGAGAGCATTGAGGAAATTCTACAAAGTTGGAGAATAAATGACAACAAGAATCTTTGACTAAAAAATAAAGGGATACTAAATATTAGCGAAGAATGAGAAAAAGTTGATGCACTGCAAAAAACTATTTTATGCACTCAAAATGTTTTGATTAAGATTAAGCAACAAAGGATAGATTTTGGAACTAGTTCATCCCTACTTGCTATTGAAATTCATATAAGCTCTACCTAGAACACATTTTCTTAGAAAAGAATTTACCATGTTTGTAGGGTGTTGCTTGAGGTTAAGTCTATCATAGACAAGGTTGCTAGGAAAATTAACAGTCTCGCAGAGGAAATCAAAATTGAAGAACCATATGATAGTGATAGAGTTTTTATTAGTGAAAAACAGTATAAGAAAAATATATGGAGTGCTTTAGACAAGATGACAAAGAGAATTAGATCTATGGATAAAGTTTATCTTAAAGATTTCAAGAATTTGGTCATAGACCTAACATTCAACAATGAAAATATGTATGGATATCTTGATAGGTTTATCTCCATTGAGTCATCACTTGAAGAGAAGTTTGCAACCATGACTTTTGATGTCCAATGCATTTTAAATTTATGATAATGATATGATTCAAAATTACTCACAATAGATTGAGGTAACTATTATCTTAACTAACTCAATAGTCATTTAACTACCTTTTAAACTCTCTATTTTAGGGAGAAAGACATGAATATTTGGCGGTTCAAACTTCTTTTACTTTCATTCAAATTTTAAAGAAAGACTTAATGTTTTAACATTTTCTTGCATTATTATAGCTATAATTCTGATTCAAGCTTAGCAAGGATTGTTTTTAGTTTTTCTTATGAGAAAGTGTTTCCTTTGTTTCATAAATATTTTCTATATTCATGAAGAAATTGTTAGTGAATGGTTTTAATGCTTACTAGTCTAAAACATATTCATTGATATCCTCTATATGTTAAAGTTCTTTATGAATGAACTAGGTTATGCAAATTTATAATTGCTATTGGTACAATTACCTACCTCTAAAAGTGGGTCATTGATGAATAAACTAGGGTGTGTGGATTTCTAATTGCTATTGGTCCAAATACTTGCTTTTTTAAGTGAGTGGTCTTGCTAGATGAAATAATCATAGTTTTAAATTGTAGAAAGAAACATTTTATAATTGAAGAGAAAAAAGAGAGCAACTAGTGCTTTGAACTAGAGGTTTGCAAAACCCCTTGGCTGTTGTTTGTATAAAAAGTAGTCAATTTTTTAGGAAACTCCCCTAGGGAATGAATGATTCTACCTAGACAAGCTCCTATTGAACAACTTGATCTACCTAATCCTTGGTCACCATAGACAAATATTGTTGAAGATTTGAGGATAATTATTTTTTAAGATTAATTATAAGAATCAAATCATTATTTTCCATAAATATTGTGGTATTGGATGAAGAGGAAGATGTTTCTCAAAGAAGGGACCAATTAAGAGAGTGAAATTTTTTTAAAAAAAGAAGATGTGCACTAATTTGAGATTACGAAAATAAAATATGGATTTAATAAGGAGACATAATAGAATAAATACTCTAGCAAGATTTTCCACTTGATATTATAGTATATTTCAAAGCCTAAACGAAGAAGATCTCAAAAAACATGAGAACCAAAAGAAAAAAAGAAGAACTAGTTCAAAATCTTTATCCTTTATCGAATCTATTGATTTGGGTATAATAATAAGAGAAACATCCACAAGAATGACTCACATTATCAAGAATCAACCCCTAAGGTGGAGGACCAGTACCTAATTATTCATAGTAAGGGATCTTCACAAATTACCTTAAGACCTAAGAAGCATTTACCAATCTTCAGTGATGATAATCTATGAGTTTCAATGAGCATTTAGAGACTTTCACTCAATCCATCAACTTGTTTAATATGGAATGTAAATATGTGGTAATGATATTGTTCTCATTTATATTTAGAGGTTATGTAAGGACATGGTTTTATGGAATTCTCTATCTAACCATTCACAAATGAGATGAATTTGAGAGAACCTTAAAGAATAAATTAATTGATATAATACTTTTTAGGAGCTTGGCAATGCATTTAGCATTTATTTGTAAAGAAAATTAAGAATTAGTTTGATAATATAATTTTTCTTTTCAAAGATTATATCACCAGATCCCCATACCAAAAAGACCTCACCAAGAGTTATTTGTTGAATTCTATATCATAGTCCTTGATCCAGACATTGTATTCCAAATCAAAAGAACACAATAGAATTATAATCTTCTTAATGCATATGATGAAGCACTAAGAATAGAAAATTAAATGATCTCGACTAGAATGCTTCCAACCATCAAAGCAATACCCTTGCAAAGTTATTATCCCCATAGTGCAATAATTAACCAACAAACCCAAAAAGGATATCGTTTAAGCTCAAAAGAAATATCACTTGATTTGGAAAGCATACAATGGGTTATATAGTGTAGCACCCTAAAATTGGCACAATAAACCTTAGCAAATAATTAAAATTACATTAGTAATAATTCAAATTCAAATTTTAACCCCAAAACCGCTCCCAAACCGCTTGTTGCCCGTTTCCTCGTTTTTCATGCCATTTTTAGAGTTTGTTTTGTTTGTTTGATGATATCGTCGCAGATCAGACGATATCACCTCAGATCAGACGATTTCATCTGGATCAGAACGTCCAGACGATCTCGTCCCAAACTGATTTGTGCATAGTTAGCTTCTATTTCAACGACATCTCTAATCTGAGCAGAAGCGTGTCTGCGTCGTTAAAGACCTCCCTCGTTGGAGATCTTCCAGACTAGGATGATCTCCAACTTCCTAACCTCCCTCCTAAGCCTATTTAACCTTAGGACCCCCCTTTTGCATCCCCTTGGCTGAAATTCTCTATAATACGAATCCTACATGCGTTAGACCATCTTAAACCACCATTTGCATTTGTATTTTTCCAAATTTGTTTGCAAGAAACTTCATTGTTTTTCAGTCGAAGAAAGCTCAGATCGTCGCAGATGATCCTGTTCAATTAGAGACGATTTCGTACCAATCCGAGATGATTTCAACTGCAGTCAATAGTGGGGGCAATCAGTGCCCGGAGTTTGCATTTCCTCACTTTGTTTGTTGATTTATTCTGCATTTAGTTAAATTTGTTATTATTCTTTATTGTTCTGCATCTTGGAGTTCACCCATATAGCTTTAGTGCATAATGAAGTCATAATTTGTCATTAGAATGTCATAATTTACTTGAATTTTTATTTGTGATTATCACCTTAGCATCTATATTGCCATTTTACGCCATTTTTCTCTGTTAGAATAGTTGCATTTCTGGTATTTTGTATCTATTTCTCTGTTTGCAGGTCTCTGGCGAATTCGTCTGATGAATTCGTCAGATCTCAGATGATCTTGTCAAATTCTAGATGATCTTGGACTGCTTCAAAAATCAGAACCTTCATCAAACATCCGGATCAGGTATGGTTCTTTAATCTAGCGTATTCTTTCTATTTTTTGTCCAAATCTATTTTTTGTATTCATTTAATTTGCATTTTCATAATAGAGAACTTAGATTCATCTGGCCAAACCTAGGACTTGGATGTTTAAAGCTAAAATTAAACACATTAAACTCATTCCCAACCTAGGCGTGGAAACTGCCACTAAACGTTTCTTGGTGAACCCCACCATCCGTCGAAAAATCACCTTAATACCCCTCCCCCCAGAGGCGGGACCTTTCGAGTGCCTCTTAGTCCAAGGTATTGTCCCATCCTTTTCCCATCCTCCTTCCGGGCGTGGATCCTTTAGCCTGAAGGTAAAGGTGCAAAAAATTTGGAGCGATACATTTTGGTGAACCCGACGTGAAACTAAAACCTTTTGAAAACAAAAATAAAAAATAAAAACAAAAACATAGATGCATTTCAAACCATTAGAAAAATACTAAGTTGCATATCATGTCTAGATGGTAGCTCCTAAGAAAATATTAGCAGTTACTATAAATGTTGAAAACCAATTAGCAACCATAGAAGTTAATTCTGTGCTTAGTGTGCCTAAAACAGATAGAAACCAACTTTTGTGGAAAGAACTTGATAGGAGATTAGATCTCATTTCATCTAGGTCAACCCAACTTAGAAAAATCAAGAGGTTTGCCCTAGATAGGATCCTGGATCCTCATCAACTCATTTTTTATCATGAACTTCGAGAGAGCCTCGCCATAGGTGGTTAGCTTATAGGAGAGCTCTTGTGTCTTCAAAATTGTTCACCTTCGAGGAATACCTCGAGAACGCAACTGTGGTACACCAACTCCTAGGTCATATAGAAGTCCAAGAGGTGATTCTTATAGATTAGAAAAAGATGGAATAGAATTCCTAGAGCTATGTTACATCGTGAACATTGTCATGAGAATTATTATTATCAACCATAATCTAAAATACATGGTATTGCTATAGCACATTTCATTAAATTCTTGAAAGAAAATTTTCAATTTGAAGAAGAACACTTCATGACTCCTGAAGAACTTGAGCCCATTAATGATATTTATAAATTGTTTATAGAAAACTAGATCATTGCTTTCATTATTATTATTTCTTGCATTTAGTGTGTTGTTTGTTATCTTACAAAAACAAACAAAAAAAAAAAAAAACAAGAAAAACCAAAAAAAACATAATAAAAACCAAAACATTTTATTTTAAAATACTATAGTAGGTATATAATTAAAATATATACCTCTTAAGCTTGTTGCATATATATATACAAGTATATATATATTTGTTGAAATCTAAATTTAAACACAATGCCTAAACTTAGGAATGGTAAACAAACTAAACAAGAAGAAGAAGATTGGTTGGGAGGTAAAACAACAAACCCAAATGTCCTTCCTGAGGAGTCAATTCCTGAAGGAGAAACTCTAGAACAACTAGAAGATGACCTAGCTGAAGACAATGAACAAGAATAAAATCTTAAAGAGGAAGGATCCTCATCCCCTAGAATAGCTCCAGATGGAACTATTGCTTTTGGTAACTTAGATCATTTATGGAAAGTTTTCAATAATAACATTGGTGCTCTTAATATGGCAGTTCGTATTGATAAAGGACAAATTAGTGACACTCAAGCAGCCATGGAAGATATGTTTGACATACACACTAATCCCTTATCCTTTGTTGATCAAGAAAGTGATAAAGCTGGACCATCCAATAGAGATATGGTCACTATGATTCAGAACATGCCAAAACAACAAGTTACCCAACCCCCTAAGGAACCTATTATTGAGCCTAAAATCATTCCCACACAAAAGAAACCTTCCTTCACTGCTTTACTTCGCCAAACTATTGATCAATATGCTTCAAATCGACAAAAACCTAAAATGAAGACAAACACCAATTTTCAACAATCTAGGATACAACATAATACAACTTCAAGACTTCTTCATAACACCCTTCCTACCAACAATTTACACAATAGCAACATAGCATCTAATCTCCATGTCCCTCCATCATATGTTCACAAATCCCATATTAATGCCCTATCGAACCAATATGGTGGGCAAACCAAGTAATCTGGAAGCCATGGTGAAACAGTTAGCTTCACGCATGGACCAGATAGATCCCTACCGTCCCTCATATAATTATCGAGAGATATGTAGTCAACCTTTGGATCCCATAGTTGTAGCACAACCATACCCTAAACACTTTCCCATGCCCGTCCTACCTATATATAAAGGAACTGAAGATCCCATAGAGCATCTTCGCATGTTTAGGATAGCATGTCATGATATATCACATGATGACTTGCTATTACTAAAAATGTTCCCTAAAAGTTTAGGAGGAATGGCATTAGAGTGGTACTATCAATTGCCCACTCATTCTTTGAGAAATTTTGAAGGAACAGTTGAATTGTTTGTCCATCAATTTAGTGCCTACATCGAGAGGCATGTCACCATTAAAGATTTATACAACTTAAAACAAGACAAAGATGAATGTTTTGCTGATTTCTTAGCTAGATGGAGGCAATTGACAAGAAAACTGCACTTTGTGTTACCTTATAGGGAAATGTTGGACATTTTTATTAATAATTTACAAGAACAAATATCTTATGAGTTATCAACTACCACCTTAACCACCTTCGATCAAGCTATAGACTTAGCTCGAAGGGTAGAAGATGCTCTCATTAGAAGAGGTCACCTCAAAAAGAAAGATGATGAGAAAACATCTAGAAATCAGTATAAGAACAAACAAGTTATAGGTGATGGAGTCACTGATAGTAGAAATGTTGCTAATATCAATACAACGAAGACAACAAAAAAATTTATATTAAAACCTCCTGATAAACCTCCTTGATAATTTACTAGATTGAATCAACCTTTATCAACCATTCTTCCTCAATTATTAGCACGAGGCTTGATTCAATTACTAGCTATCCGGGAACCTGATCCAACTATACCCGGATACAGAGCCGATCTACATTGTGACTTTCATAGAGGACCTGGACATGCTACAAATTCTTGTAAAATATTGAAACATAAAATACAAGACTTGATTGATAATAATGAAATGGAGGTGCAAGCTTTCCAACCTAAACAAAATGCTCCTAATAACGCTCAAAAGACCATTCCCCAAAATCAAAATCAAAATGCTAATCAATCATTGGATATATTTCAACATCCTTTACCAAACCATGGTAAAGAAGTGGCCAATCAAATCAAACATCATAATGTCCCCCCTCCTACCCGATATGTAGGAACTATTAGTGGACAATTACCTATCCAGGATCCTCAAATATTTGACACAACTTTATCCCTGGTCACGACCAGGCCCCTACATAATATTCAAACTCCCGATCCTAGTGATGTAGAATCGGATACTAAAAGTGAAGTAGACATCACCTCAAATCAATCGAATAGTTCTAAAAATGAATCAGATCCTATTCAACCCATCACAGATGCTATGGTTCCAAAAGAACCATTTCCTAGAAGAGTTACTACTCGACCCTCTTCTAATCAATTCCTTCCTTATGAACAAGCCATAAACACTCAACCAAGACCAGTTTAGCATCTTCAATATCACATTGTAGGTACCATTGGAGTTGTTACCAGAAAACAGGCTCAAAACTCTCAACAGGATCAAACTCAAAATGATGGGTCAGCCCCATTTATTTTGAAAAATCCCAATAAAGGGAATCATATGTCTAATGTTCAACCTAAGCCTCCTTACAATATTAATGAACAATTATCCAATACTACAACCAAAATTTCCCTTTTGGATTTGTTAAGATCTTCTCCCACCCATAGGGATGAGTTAATGCTTACATTAAGCCAAATGATGGTACCTCAAAATATTCAACTTGAAGCCATGTCCAATACTATCATCACTCGAGAAGTCGATTGTATTGACTTCCGGGATAAAGATATCCCACAACATAGTTTACATAAAGATAATCCCTTATATATTACTGCTCTAATTGGAGATGTAGCTATTAAAAGAGTCTTGATTGATAATGGCTCATCTCTAAACATTTGCACTTTTGACTTCTACCAAATATTTGGGTTTAGAAGTGATGAAATGAAGAAAAATGACATGATTATCAAAGCTTTCAATGACGAGACACAAGAAACATGTGGAATCATTACTATACCCTCGCAAGTTGGTCCTCGAACCCTAGATACAACTGTGTTTATTGTGCATTGCTTAGCATCGTACAATATACTTTTGGGTCGCCCTTGGATCAACGCGATGCGAGTGGTTCCCTCCACTTTACATCAATGTGTTAAATTTGAATTTAAAAATCAGTTGGTCACTATCCATGGTGACCCTAGACCATTTGATATGTGTGCTTTGGCAGAACCTGTTGGATTGCAATTTTACCCCGCTCTGTCATCCACACACCCTAATTCTTATTTTTCATCTAAACGTGTGAAAAACACACACATAACATCATCCACCCCATCAACTACACCTATACATTTGACTCAACCATATTCTGAACAAACCACACTAGAACCTCAAAAGGATCTTAAATCCACAACCAATTCTTCATGTTCCATCCCTATAATTTCAAAACCTATAGACCCATTTATTAACACCTCCACATTATCTACATCTATCATACCTTCCACATCTAAAGATATAGGGAATGATCCTTCTACATCTTATGCTCTTTTTGATGAATTTTTATTAGATTTCTCCACAATCTTAATATCAGAAAAAACAAATGCTTTTATGCAAGATTCAATTCTTTTAAATAACTTGTCACCATCTCCTCGTACTTTGGGCCTCCCACAACCTATGGGAAGTACTTACCAAGTCGGGAGTTGTGCTTTTATTTATAAAGGATATGATTGGGGAAGAATACCCAGGAATATCAAAACTCATCATGAGGGATATGCACGATGTTATTTTACTAATGAATATATTAAAGCTAAACCCATAATGCTTAAAATGGGATATAAATGGAAAGGCTTGGGACCTTTCCAAAATGGTATGAAAGAACCTATTGAGGTAGAACCATGGCCCGCCCGATGTGGTGTGGGCCTATTTTCTAGTAAGGGTCAACCCTTCCCTTTTGAAGATGATGATCAACTCATATGTTATCAAGATTATCTAGATAAACAAGATTCTTTGTGTCCAAAGAATCAGCCATTTACATGTAATATGCTATCCATAGCTTACCCTGAATTGATTGCTAAATCCGATGAGGAGTTGGAGGGAGATATCTTCCATGATGTCTCCGTTGAAGAGTTGTTACACAATGGTTTTTATTTTGATGGTTCTATACCAAATATAGCCCAACTTGAGGCCACCACTCCTCAAGATGAATTATCCAACTTAACCTTAAAAGAATTACAAGAATTGGGCATTTCACCCACCCCACCTAATTTTGAAAGAGATCTACACATGGAAGTAGAAAACATCATTAAAGTTAACATTGGAACTGAGGATAATCCTCACATAATCAATATTGGATCAACATTAAGTCAAGAAAAACAAGATGAATACATTGCATTTCTTAAAGAATATGAAGATGTCTTCGCTTGGACATATGAAGATATGCCGTGTCTGGACCCTTCTGTAGTCATGCATCATCTAGTAGTCCATCCGGATGCTAAACCTGTTAAACAAAAACTTAGAAAAATGCATCCCAAAGTGGCCTTGCTAGTCAAAGGGGAGTTAGAAAAACTCCTGAATGTTATTTTCATACAAGCTATTGATTATGTTGAATGGATCTCGAATGTAGTTCCAATCACCAAGAAAGAAGCTACCAAAGTTAGGGTTTGCACAAACTTTAGAGATATTAACGTTGCATGCCCTAAAGATGATTTTCCTCTTCCAAACATGGATCAAATCATTGAATTTACCATTGGGAGTGGAATGATGTCCCTAATGGATGGATTTTCTGGCTATAATCAGATCAGGATAGCTCCTGAAGATCAGGCTAAAACAACCTTTATTACCCCTTGGGGTACCTTTTGTTGGAAAGTGATGCCATTTGGTTTAAAGAATGAAGGTGCAACATATCAACGAGCTATGACTTATATCTTTCATGATATGATGCATGATATCCTACATGATTATGTAGATGATATTATAGCTCTCTCTATTAAAGAAGATGATCATTTAGATGATTTGAGAAAAGTATTTAATCGGTTAAGAGAATACCTTATTCGATTAAATCCAACCAAATGCATATTCAAAGTTAAGTCCGGTAAACTATTAGGGGTTTTAGTTTCTTTACGTGGTATCAAAATCGACCCTCTCAAGATTACGGCTATCACTGATATGCCCGCACCTACTAATATATCTGAGTTACAAAGTTTACAAGGTAAGCTTCAAGCCATCCGTCGCTTCATCGATAAGCTGTCGGACAAAACCGGTCCCTTTCTTAAGCTCCTTAAGAAGGATGTCCCTTTTAATTGGGACGACGAATGTAAGGAAGCTTTTGAACTTCTAAAACAATACCTCCTTAACCCTCTAGTGCTTTCTCCACCTAGACCTGATCGCCCATTTCTCCTGTACATTTCAGCTTCAGATTGTGCTTTAGGAGCTATGTTAGCTCAGCTTGATGATGAGAAGAAAGAATGTGCTAATTATTATATTAGTCTAACTTTCATCAGTTATGAAACCCATTAGACAACATTAGAAAAATTATGTCTAGCAGTCATATTTTCTATGCAGAAATTATGACATTATATGCTCAGTCAAAAAACGTATGTCATTGCTAAATATGATCCCTTGAGGTATCTCATGAGTTGACCTTATTTATCGGGTCGCACAACAAAGTGGGTTCTTGCTCTAAGCGAGTTTGACCTCACGTTCATAGGACAAAAGTCTGTTAAGGGTCAAATCATAGCAGATCAATTAGCTACTACACCCTTAGAGTCTACCCATCCCCTCATCATTAATTTTCCTAATGAATGCATTTAATTAGAGGCGAACCATATTGAACAATGGTCCTTATACTTTGATGGAGCTCGATGCATGAGTGGGGCTGGTGCGGGTATTATTTTAATATCCCCACAAAAACACATCATTCCTTTGTCCTTCAAATTAACATTTGCTTGCACCAATAATACTACCAAATATGAGGCTCTAATCCTTGGATTACGAGCTACCTTGGCATTAAAAATCAAACATCTGCTAGTTTTTGGTGATTCTCAACTTGTCATAAACCAAATTAATGAATTTTATCAGACCAGAGATGATAAATTGCGCCCATATAAAGCATATGTTTTGCAATTGTTATCCTTGTTTGATAAAGTTACTTTGGAAGCTATTCCTCGAACTAGCAACCGTGCGGTTGATGCTATGGCCGTAGCTGCATCTCTTCTGCCCTTGGAGTTAGATGACAAATATGCCACCATCATTATTTGTCGACTCCAGGAACCCGCTTCAAATAAGTCATGTTTAGAACCTTTGGATGTGTTTCTAATCAATGAAACTACTCCTAAACCTTGGTATATGGATATAATTGATTTTCTTCAAAATGGGACTTTTCCTGCCAACTCTAATAGAAACCAAGCGTCGGTTATTACGTAGACGAGCAAGTCAATTTGTAATAATTGGCAATACTTTATATAGGAGATCTTTTGAAGGTATCCTATTGAGATGTTTGAATCTAGAAGAATCCAAATCAGCTTTAAGTGAAGCCCACGATGGATCTTGTGGAGGACACTTCAGTGGTAGTGTCATTGCTAAAAAGCTCCTTAGGATAGGCTACTTTTGGCCTACTATGGAGAAAGATGCACATGATTATGTGCGCCATTGCGACAAGTTCTAGAAACATTCTGACCTTGTACATGCGCTTGCATAAGAGCTGCAGGCTATTTCATCTCCTTGGCCCTTTTCAAAATGGGGCTTAGACATTATTGGCAAAATTAATCCTATGTCATCCGATGGACACAAATTCATCATAACCGCCATCGAGTATTTCATGAAGTGGGTTGAAGCTATGCCTTTAGCTTCCTACACTGGCACTCAAGTCTCTAAATTTATTTTTAATCAAATCATTTGTAGGTTCGGAATTCCTCACAAATCTCATCTCAGACAATGGAACTTGTTTCAAAAATAAAGATGTTAAAAAATTATGCCAAAAATATAAGATTCAACATCGCTGGTCCACTCCCTATTATCCTCAGGGTAATGGCCAAGAAGAAGCATCTAACAAAACCTTAATCAAAATTCTCAAAAGATTGGTCAATAAATCTGGCCGCGATTGGCATATTCAATTATATCCAGCTTTGTGGGCCTATCGAACTAGTGTTCGAACTCCCATTGGAACTTCACCTTTTGTCTTGGTTTATGGCGCTGAAGCCGTTTTTCCCTTTGAATTAGAAGTTCATTCTTTGGCTCTACTACTTCAAGATACCGAAGTAGGAGATGAATATCGAGCTGGCAGACTCATTCGGCTGGAACTCCTAGATGAAAAGTGCATCAATGCTTTGGAGCATCTTCGTGCCTACCAAAACAAGCTTAAAAGATCATATGCTAAGAAAGTTCGTCATCGATCCTTTGAGGTCGACGACCTTGTTTTAAAGGAAAATAAAAAAAATACTAATGCAACTAAAGATCTTAAAGGTAAATTTGAGCCCAACTGGCTTGGACCATATATTATTACTGCTAAATTTGAATCAAGAGCATACAAATTAGCTACCTTAGATGGTAAATATTTAAAAGAACCTATGAATATTATGCATCTTAAGCGATATTACGCATAAAATTTGGTCATTTCATCATTTGTACATATTTTGCATGTTGTCTCATTTTAAAAATATATATAAAACTGTTTACACAAAAACAACTGAAAATAAAAATAAAAAGTCAAAACAACAATATTATTGACTCTTTTGAAACCAAAAAAAAAAAATAATAAAGAAGAAAGAGAGAGTCAAAATTATCAAACTCCTCAAAAATATTTGTTGTATATATATATTTTTCAAGTATTACAGTTATATTTTCAAATTATTTTGGCTAAATTAGCATTTATTTGGAATCCCCACACTTTCACAAACACAAAAATAAATATCTTGATTTTATCTGGCATGATTACTAATCTCTCTTATATCAAAGTCCACAAAATTTAATTAAATAAAGTTTGAGCACAGAGAATTGATCTTGTTATTTACTTAAACCAAGCATATCTTTTCACAATAAAATGATTACATTTGTAATTTCCATGCTATGTTACATAGTAGAAGTGGTTTCTTGAGCAAAAATTTTCCCTTGCTATCCTATCATGCACATGGTCTAGAATCTTTGAGAATTGACAAAAGGACAAGCTCACCCCTACCCAGAATAAAAATCCCTTGCTCTACAGCTAATCCGAGCAAGTATCCCTAGCATAGGAAGAAAAAGAAAAGTTAAAAAAAAAGAGAGGTTATTTTGAATCATCATAGCAATATTTCAGCATTATCTCAACTATCAAGCAAACATACAAAAGTACAAAAAAAAAAAAAAAAAAAAAAAAAGCAAAAGAGAAAAGCAAAAGCAAAAGAAATAAACCCCTTTCCCTACCCATTGAAAAGAAAAGAAGGGTTGATGAGCTTGAATCCCTGGAATTATCAATTATTCAAAAACTGTGAGGTAAGCCCCATAACAGGTGGTTTGTGCCCAACCCGCTTGGCCTTGGGTAACTCCTAGCGTGGTGATATTTCTGTCACATTAGCGACCTTCTTTTGTATAGACCTATGTCTGCTTATGGATTAGCTAGCTCTTGATAACCCGACTTACATAGTAGTTTGGTATGGTTATATGCATCTAAATCATGGTTAATGAACACTTATTTGGTTCATTCAAATCACTTGTATCAAATTATCTTGCTCAAAACTGGTAAATGAACACTGCAATTGCACACACATTTGTATTTGAGAGATTTTGTGTATCATTATGATAAATCAAGATTGGTAATGAACGCACATACACACATGGGATTCCTTATAAATCTAACCTTTGTCTTTAAGATACTTTGAAATATTTTTGCAAATTGTTTGGAATAAATTCATTTTTCTCTTCCTCATCTTCATATTTTCTGACTATTTCAAAAAATTAAAAATCAACCATGCAATAAAACTATTATTTTCTTCTTTGGATTTCGCGATGATGGTATAAGTTTATACCTACATATTCTATGCCTAGCGCAAACCATTGTACCAATTTTATTCCCCATTTATTTAAAATCATAAAAACATATGACTTAAATCATTATGTTACACAATTATGCTTTAAAACAAACAAACATTTATTCTATTTCATGTCATTATGTCAAAACTTCAATTTTGCAATGATGGTATAATTCCTAGGGAATTATCCAAAAATTTTATCACACTTAGGAATTTATGCCTAGCAAAAGTCATTTTAAAATATTTCATGCATAATATTTTCATGGAAATCTAAAAAACAAATCATCATCATCATCATCATTTGCATCATCACAACAAAGTCTTAAGACAATCTCTTAAGCACTCTTTTACTTTTAGCAATATTTCTATACTGGGATTAGCTTGATGACCGAGTGAGTAGCGACTCCATGAAATGGTCTATAATAGCGACAATGTCCTTTGAAATTATTGATAAAAGTCCCCTTTTAATTTTTATCAAATTATCACATCACAACAACCATCTTGTTTACATCAGATTATTTTCATTTAAATTTTAAAAGCATGACATTCAAAACATAATATTTCCAAACGACATAATTACATGAATCATCAAATCAATCACATCAAAATATTAAAGCATCATACAAACACATAAGACAAGTCATATGATCAAAAACATCTCATCCATATCTATCTCAACAGTATATGTACATCATCTCAAAATTGGATCGATATGCCACAATCTGTATCTCGGCATACTCAATCCTCTATCAAAAATAATAATAAGCACTATATATCAATCTGTGCAGTGCAATCTATAGTAGCTAGCCTCGAGAACCCCTCGAGCTCTCGACCTCATCTCCTCCCCCCACCCTGAGGTGGACGAGGTGGCCCCATCATAGTCCGTGTGGTGCTATGAGTCCTGGACTCTGATCGTGATGATGTCCTCGATGACCTCATCCCGACAGGCTCCACAATATGGGTCGACAATGGTAACCTCTACCCCTATGGCACCATATGGTGGTATAGTGTTTGATAGAATGTGACTTGGGCAATAGCCCATGCTAGATCCCGAGTGCTCGCCCCTCTGCTCCGTGCTCTGAGGCATGCTACCTCATCTCTGAGCTATGTGGCCTCCTCTCGGTGTCGTGCAACCTCATCCTATAGAGTCTGCACCTGTGCCTGGAGACGGATAGTCTCCACCCAGAGAGTAGCCATCTCACTACTCTCTCCTGTGTCCACACCCTTGCCCTTATTGGGCGATGGTGGCCTCTCTCTCCATGGAGAAGGGGGTCTCTCCTCCCTCCTCTCCCATTATCGCGGCCTCTACTGAGCATGTGGTCTCCTCTGCTCTCTCCCTTCGTGACCTTGTGCCACCTCAATGGCCGCTTGGCATCACCTCCCCATCCGATGCACAACTGTGTGAATTGGACCCTAAGCCCTCATCATTCGAGGAGGGCGGATGCCTGTGTACCAGGCATCATAGCCGTCGGCTACCCCAGCATCGTCCCCATCCACCGGCTGAATGGGGGCATCATCTACATCTGGAACCCAAAAGTGTTGCATATTTGGAGCCCCGCTAACTGTAGTGTTATCCCGGATAGTCCAAGAAAACTCGTAGTCTCTGAGAGATGGGATCCCCTACTGTAGACCAAAATGCCTCAAAACTCGATCATAGCGGTGGAGCTCCACCTCTCCCCTCTCCATCCTTAGCAAACAGGTTCACCTAACGTGAGCCAGCTCTTATTTGTCGTCAGCCCACCCTGGATGATCTCTCCAAGGCCTCTAGGTGATCTGGTTGGAGACAAGGTCATCAAGTAGTCTCCGAGACATTAGCAGATCTATTCGTCGTTACGATCCTCTCCGGAGCCACCAGTAGAAATCTCGGGGCCTCTCCCCATCAATCCCTATCAATGGGAGCCCTATCGGCCTCTGCACCGCGATGTGCTCCCAGCACCAAACCTGTAGTAGTGATGTCATAACCAGACATCGGCCGCCCTTGTATATGACCCCATGCAGGATCCTATACAATCGACATAGTATAAAGCTCCCCCAAGCAAACCTATATTCGTGGTCTCTCATGTCATAGACCACATCTGTTAGTAGCTATGGTACTCTGCATCCACTCTGATGGCATAGCAACAGACCACCTACAACCCTAACCAAAACTTGTGTTAGTCTGGATGCCCCAGGCATCTGGCGTAGAGACTCGATGTTCACTTCGCCCTTCTCCAAGGAAAATCTCGGGTCTCCGCATAGTCGCATCATCACATGGCCTTGATTGGCCATGGGAGTGATTAGCCATCCTTGTATGGGGATCCTCAAAATCCTCCATACATCCTCTAGTGTGGGAGTCATCTCCCTTATCGATAACCGGAAATAGGAAGAACCCGGATACCACCTCTCTGCTAGGGATGTCAATAGCCCCATATCTATAGACACCTATGGCATCTCTACCACATGTTGTAAGCCAACTTGAGCTAGTTGATCTCACTCTGCTTGAGATAGAGCAGCCAAGTCATCCCTCAACCCATTGTATTTTCATTCTCTGCTCTTTAGTAATCCTCTCTGCAACATAAACAACAAAACAATAAAAATCATTAATAAAACAGTGATTAATAATGCAAGTAAAACAAGTTCAATTTCACAAATGATGATATCGTCCACTATTGGATGATATCATCCCAAATTTGAGCAAATTCTTCTTCGGTTTCACCAACCGAAATTGTCCCTTTTTTTATGAAATCGTCCCCATTTCATCGATTTCGCCCTTGGATGAAATCGGCGATATCAAGACGATTTCGATGAAATTGAGACGATTTCGTCCCAACGATGTCGATGGCCCAAAATGGCCGCGATGCTCAAACAATCATTTAAATTTAATCTAAAAAGCATAAGAAATCAAAATTCAAGCATTTTAAACTAAGTTTAGACCCTTACCCGTAGCCCGCGTCGGACCTCTGTCGATCTGTGCGCTGTCTCGACCATCTTGTTTGCAGAGCTCTAGAAACCAAAAAATTAAAAATGAACAATAAAAATGAATTAGGGTTTTTCCCTATTTTTCTTAATTTTATTCAAACACAATTAACAACATTTTAATTTTTTTTGCTTTTTCGCGTTTTTCCTCAAACTTTCGATTTGGGTAAAAACACGGAGGGGGCACCATAGTAAGATGTCATACGATTCGACCAAGAATCGTCGCCTAAAAATGGGAATAAATTTTTGCTTTCTCGTAGATCGAGAAGAACTCATCTTTAATGCATTTTCCTCAAAAATTTCCCTAAAGAGGGGGCAAAATGTAGCACCCTAAAATTGGCGCAGTAAACCTTAGCAAATAATTAAAATTACATTAGTAATAATTCAAATTCAAATTTTAACCCCAAAACCGCTCCCAAATCACCTATTGCCCATTTCCTCATTTTCCATGCCATTTTTAGAGTTTGTTTTGTCCATTTGACGATATCGCCTCAGATCAGACGATTTCGTCTAGATTAGAACGTCCAGACGATCTTGTCCCAAACTGATTTGTGCATAGTTAGCTTCTATTTCAACGATGTCTCTAATCTAGGCAGAAGCGTGTTTGCACCGTTAGAGACCTCCCCCGTTGGAGATCTTCTAGACTAGGATGATCTCCAACTTCCTAACCTCCCTCCTAAGCCTATTTAACCTTAGGACTCCCCTTTTGCATCCCCCTGGCTGAAATTCCATGTAATACGGATCCTACATGCATTAGACCATCTCAAACCACCATTTGCATTTGTATTTTTCCAAAATTGTTTGCAGGAAACTTCATTGTTTTTTAGTCGGAGCAAGCTCAGATCGTCGTAGATGATCCTGTTCAATTAGAGATGATTTTGTACCAATTCGAGACGATTTCAACTGTAGTCAACAATGGAGGCAATCAGTGCTCGGAGTTTGCATTTCCTCACTTTGTTTGTTGATTTATTCTACATTTAGTTAAATTTGTTATTATTCTTTATTGTTCTTCATCTTGGAGTTCACCCATATAGCTTTAGTGCATAATGAAGTCATAATTTGTCATTAGAATGTCATAATTTACTTGAATTTTTATTTGTGATTATCACCTTAGCATCTATATTGCCATTTTACGCCATTTTTCTCTGTTAGAATAGTTGCATTTTTGGTATTTTGTATCTATTTCTCTATTTGCAGGTCTCTGACGAATTCGTCGATCTCAGACAATCTTGTCAAGTTCCAGACGATCCTAGACTGCTTCAAAAATCAAAACCTTCATCAGACATCCGAATCAGGTATGGTTCTTTAATCTAGCGTATTCTTTTTGTTTTCTAGTCCAAATCTGTTTTTGTATTCATTTAATTTGCATTTTCATAATAGAACACTTAGATTCATCTGGCCAAACCTAGGACTTGGATGTTTAAAGCTAAAATTGAACACATTAAACTCATTCCCAACCTAGGCGTGGAAACTGCCACTAAACGTTTCCTAGTGAACCCCACCATCCGTCAAAAAATCACCTTAATACCCCTCCCCCGAGAGGCGAGACCTTCAAAGGGCCTCTCAGTCCGAGGTATTGTCCCATCCTTTTCCCATCCTCCTTCCGGGCACGGATCCTTTAGCCTGAAGGTAAGGGTGCAAAAAATTTGGAGCGATACATATAGAACTAAGTAATCATATGATATTTATACAAAGAAGAATCAATAAAGGCCTTGATCACGAAACTCAACCAAAAAGAGATTTTAAAGAATTTTTTTGTAGCAATGATTATTTTTAAAGAAGAAATACATGATGGAATATGAATACTCCCATTGTTAGGACCCATATAGTAAAACTGGATAAGATAGCCATGGAACACTAGTGTCTCTTACATAAAAATGCAAACCATAGAGAAAACTCATTTCCAAAATTTTCAAGGCCATTTGTTGCCTTTATGTATGAAACTAATGCACCTCAAGAAGATCTTCAACCAAAACAATTGTTGGAACCTCTTGAGAAGATATAGACATTGTTATGGGTAACTTAGAGGAAGATTCAAAGAGAGATGAAGAAGATTAAGCCTATGTAAGTACCAAATCTTGACCTTTTTTACATGGGAGACAAAATAAGGAACCCATGATGACTTCCACCCTACTAAATGATAATCCACCTCCTAATCCAAAGGTGCAACATCCACCCACCTCCTAGTTACAATTGATTTTCCAACTAGAATGATCTATGAGAAGGGAAAGTGAAGCAAAATATAATATTGAAGAAGATTTGAAGAAGATGAAAGAGAATATTTATATGCATGAACTATTACACATTTCTAAATAAAGGTAGCTTGTCCTAAATTATTTTAATAAGCCTCCTAAATAATCTCTTAAAACAACAAAGTTTTGAAGGAAAGAATGTCCAAAAAGACAAAATAAAAAGACCATCTTTGCTTATCTCACTCACTATTAACAAGCAAAGACTACACAATTGTTTAGTCGATTTTGAAGCTTCTACAAATTTAATGCCTATGTTGATGTGTAAAAAGTTGGGTTTGAACCTCCAAAGAACATTGAGAACCATCATTCAATTGGATAGAATTTATGTTAAAGTAATTGTGGAGTTATCTAATGTTCTAATACAAGTAATCTTTGAACTCCAAGTACAAAATTACATAAACATAATAGTGGTTGATATACTAGATGTTTATGGGTTATTTTTAAGCAAAGAATGGGCGCACATAACTTAAATAGGTATATAGCCATGGACTTTTTACACATTTTACTGCTATGGAAAGGAATAACAAATCAAATCAAAATTGAAATACATCCTTATTATGAAAAGATGGTGACCAAATTTAATTAGAAAAATGCCTAGTAATTTACTCATATTTAGGGAAGGGTACTTATTTCTTCATAGTAAGTAAAGAAAATTTACCACAAACTGATCACTCAAAGTCAGATGATTTATGGATGATGTACTTTGATAGAGCAAAATCAAATAAGGGAGTTAATGGAATAATATTAATTTCTCCAAAAGAAATAAAATATGCCAAAGCCATTAGGTTGGGATTATAGTGTATAAATATAAGATGAGAGTATGAAGCTCTAATCATTGGGCTTCAATGGGGTTTTGAAAAGAGACTTAAAAAATTAAAGGTGTTTGGAGACACAAAGCTCATAGTCAAGTAGTTATGAAAAATGATAATGTGTGAACGCATCATTGAAAACCTATCAAAGTAAACCATGGGACTTGATTAGCGAGTTCAATGCCTTCAATGTGATACACATCCTACTGAGTAAAATAGCATTGTGAATTCCTCGACCACCTCAAAATCACTTGGTCACTAGATCTACGTATTCTCTTAGACTCTTTTTCAATTGAAATTATGCATAAACCGTCAATCCCAGATAATGTGTGTACTTAGCAGATCTTTGAATATAAGTAGCAAAGCCTCAAATTCCTTAATAATTTAAAGGAATTCCAAGATAAGATTTTGGATGAAGGAGATGAGAATGATAAACAAGAAACAAATGAAGATGGTTGTCTAAGCTTGAAATCAAATATGATTCCCATAAGAATAAATCTCTTTTAAAAAAATATTTATGCAAAATAGATTCACTCAAGAGAAGTCTAGTTAGACCAAGGTTGAAAATGAACCATGTGAAGATTTAAATCTAGGAATTGACAAAAAAACATAGTTTGTCACATTGAAAAAATGTTGTACCCCATAGGAAAGAAACTTGTAAATAAATTTGTCCAACAAATTTAGAGATGTTTTTGCTTCATTTTATAAATACCTAAAAGTATATAATATTGAGATTATACATACCATCCCATTGAAAGAAGGTGTCAAACATTTTAGGCAAAAATTAAGAACTGTTAGTCCTATTCTAGAAGAATTCATACAAAAGAAAGTGAAAAAATTACTAGATATTAAGATTATATTGTTGATACGATACTCTTTATGGATAGCTAATCTAGTTATAGTAAGAAAAAAACAGCGAGATCATATTGTGCATGGATTTTTGAAATCTAAATGGGACATTTAAAAAATATAATTATTCGGTGCCAAAGATAAATAAAATCATACAAAAAATAATAGGATCATAAATGATGTCCATGCTAAAAAAAATCTTAGGATACAATCAAATACTTATGGTGAAATAAAACCGATATAAAATTGTTTTCACTATGAAATATGAAACATTTTCCTACAAAATAATACCTTTAGATTAATCAAAAAAGCAACTAATTTTTAGTGAGTGATGGGCATAGCATTCAAATATATGATTCATAATTGCATTGTTATATATATGGACAAAATCATGGATATTAAGATTATATTGTTGATATGACACTCTTGATGGATAGCTAATTTAGTTCCAATAAGAAAAATAATGAGATCAAAATATGCATGGATTTCATAAATCTAAACAAGGCATTTGAAAAATATAATTATCTAATGTAACAGGATCATAGATGATGTCCATGTTAGATGGATTCTTAGGATACAATCAAATACTTATGGTGAAAGAAAACCGATATAAAATTACTTTCACTATGAAATAGGAACTTTTTCCTACAAAAGAATACCTTTTAGATTAATCAACACAACAACTACTTTTTAGTGAATGATGTACTTAGAGTTCAAAGATCTAATTTATAATTGTATTTATATATATATATATATATATGACATCATTGTGTATTCTAAAGAAAGAAACATGCATGTCATACACCTTCAAAATATTTTCAACAAATTCAGTACCTAGGAATAGGTATAAGAGGATATGATATTATATTATATAAGGGTTGACATAGGCCACACATAACCTAAGGTTGATTATATTATAACATAATATTATATTAGTAGTCGGCTCCCCAAAGTAGAATTAGAATATGTGTATATAAAGAAGGGATATTTATCATTGTAATCATCATGGAGATCAATCATATGTAATAATTGTTTCCCATGAAGTGGCTTATGGGATTTTTCCCTCTCTAAGTGGCACTCTTATCTTGGGAGATATTATGGATTTATTCCTTCCTTAAGGATTATTATTGGTGTTGCCCTAACTTAAGGGTATTATCTATCTCTATCTCATTGTGTGGATTGTTATTATAGATAATTATTTATGGATGAATGATTTGATATTTATGTATATTGGAGAATGATTGATATTTATGATAATAAAGGTTTATAACAAGTGGTATCAGAGCAGATTGTAGAACTAAGGCAGATTTTTTCTAGAAGAATATCTCATCTTTCAGGAGCCACATCTCTGCAAAAGTTTATCCAATTTAGATGATTCTTGGATCATTTTTTTGTGAAATTTGAAGAGCTTTAGAATGAGTGGTCATATGAAGGAATATAAGTAGTATTGAGGGAGATACGTCCCTATGAAGTCATCCATACAAAATAAGAGTAATGATAAATTTTTAAATTATGATTTTTTGTGGATTGCAAAAATTGATAGTTAGGATAAGAAAATTAGTTACAATTTATTTTGTTTTGAAGATAAATTATAAATCTAAATTTTTATGTAAAATTTTAGCTTCAAACAAGTGAGGAGATATATATTTTCGTAAATCCCTAGTTTACATTATCATTTTTGTAGATTTGAACTCGTAGCACTTCAAAGGCTTTTTTGGAGAAAATGATATTGATGCAAGAGAGTGGTTGAAAATAGTAAAATCTCAATATAATGAAAGCATGATACGCTATGGCTTTCATGATTTGTTTTGGTGGGTAAGCTTTACAATGGAAAAAAAACTTTGTTAGGGAAAATCCCTTGTGCACTTGGAAAGAAATGGAACCAATATTTTAGAGTAAATATGAACCTATTCAATTACAAAGAAAGATATTTTTATGAGAGATTTTGAGGGAAGGGGTAAAGAGATAGATAGTTTTATGGGTGTCATCAAAGACCTTGAAAATAAACTACAAGGTATTCAAAATAAAAGAAATTAAATAAAAGGAGATTGAGATTTTTCAAGAAAATGAAGACTATGAAAAAGAAATAAAATTACTCAAGGAGAAGAAAGAGGAAAATGTTAAAAAAGATAGTGAGAAGAATGAAGAAGCCACATATTTGGATTTACAAAAGCAAGAGAAGGATCTAAATTTATTTAAAAATTCTATTTTGTAGGTTCATGGATGCATTCAAAAGAAAAATATTATTATTTCCATTAACCCTAACAGTAGAAATAATTTCATCAACAATGATTTGGCTAAGAGGTTGCAAGTTCAAGAAACAAAAATAACAGACATACATCTTGAGGGTAAGAATATTAAGATTTTTGAAGATTTGAAGATCACCATGGATAAATATGTTTTATATTCATATTTCCATGCTATTAATATGGATGATGTGGATATGATTCTAGGTTATCCTTCGTTGGATTCTTTGAGTACTTGAGATGGATGACAGGAAAAAGAAGATAACATTGCAAAATATTTCTTAGCTTATGGAGCAAGGATCCAAGGAGAAATAAGAAGCAGTTATGGTAAGGGAACAAGAAGTGGTTACAAAGAAACAAACAGAACTTGAAATAAAATATAAGAAGAAAGTAGTAGAAACAGAGTCCATGGAAGTAGTAGCAACAAATTCCATGGAAATAAAAATAGAAAATTCCAAGAAAGTTTTGATAGATGAGCACAAGGACACACCAAAAAAATAGAAAATGAAATAAAAACATGTAGAAGAATTTAAAATAGTGAATCCAAATGTTGTGGAGTCAAATAAGATAGAACATCAAGTTAAGGTTGCAACATATGTCCATCCACACCACCAGGAGTGATAACAATCTTAGAAGCATGAATTAGGTCAAAAATATTATGGTTCTACATGGAATTAGAAGGGTACCAAGTATGGTAATGTTTGGAAAAGAAAGCATAGTGATCCTAGTTTTTAGAGTGGTGCAACAACATCAAGGAACAAATGGATCCATCATTTGAATTATCATAATAGAGTAGAAAAAACATGGAACCAACGAAGCAATTTTTTATACTCGTGTGGAAAAATGACATACCATCATCATCGAAGACCACCACTAATTAGAATTTCACAAGGATGAAGGGATGATAGAGATTGGTACCAATTGCTAACATTTCTTAGCAAAACATATTATCTTGTTTCTTCATATGTTTAGAGGATGAAACATTTTTAAGAAGGGTGGAATGTTAGGGTATCTAGGAATAGGTATATGGGGATATGATACTATTGTATAAGGGTTTGCATAGGCCACACATAATTCAAGGTTGATTATATTATAATATTATATTAGTAGTCAAATCCCCAAAGTAGAATTAGAAGATGGGTATATAAAGAAGGAATATTTGTCATTGTAATCATCATGGAGATCAATCATATATAATTGTCTTTTCCCATGAAGTGGTTTATGGGAATTTGCCCTCTCTAAGTGGTGCTCTCATCTTGGGAGATCTTGTGGAGTTATTCCTTCTTTAAGGAGTATTATTGGTGTTGCCCTACCTTAAGAGTATTATCTATCTCTATCTCATTGTGTGGATTGTTATTATGGATAATTATTTATGGATGAATGATTTATTATTTCTACATTTTAGTGAATGGTTTATGTTTATGAGGATAAAATTACATAATAAAATCATAAAAAAAATAACATAATCATAGATGATGTCCATGTGAGACAGATTCTTAGGATACAATAAAATACTTATAGCAAAAAAATATTGATATAAAATTGCTTTCACTATGAAATGGGAATTTTTTTCTACAAAATAATGCCTTTTAGATTAATCAATAAAGAAACTACTTTTTAGTGAGATATGGACATAACATTCAAAGATATGATTCATAATTGTATTGTTATATATGGACAACATCACTATGTATTCTAAAGAAAGAAACATGCATATCATACACCTTCAAGAAGTTTTTAAAATATGTAGGAGAAATGACTCAACCTAAATAAAAGCTTATTTGAAATTAACAAAGGAAAATTCATAGGACATATAATTTATAAAGAGGGCATTAATGTTGATCCTGAAAGGATAGAACAATATAATAGATTTCTCCACCTACCTCTCTCAAAGACATGCAATATTTCTTCAAAAAATAAATTTTGTCTGAAAGTTTATTTTAAACTTCATAAATATTGTGAAACTATTTAATATGATGCCAAAAAGGATTCAAATTTTAAATGGACTAATGAAACAAATCATGTATTCTTGAAAGTCAAAAACAACATTTCTTCAACTCTAGCTTTGGGTAGGTAGGCCATATTATAATAAAGAGTTTTACATTTATTCATTCATATTAGATAACATTATTGTAACAATATTGACACAAAGAGAGGATAAAGAAAAGGAATATCCTACTTATTTCATGATTTCTAATTTGAATGACACATAATCAAATTACTCCTTAGTAGAAAAACAAGCCTATGCTTTGGTTAAAGCATTAAGAAAATTAATGACATATGTCTTGAGAAGCAAGATTTTTGTGTTTGTTCCTTAGCTAGCTATAATATCTTTGTTTACACAAAAGGAGCTAGGATAAAGAAGAGGAAACTGGATGGCTATGGTTCAAGAATATGATACCTACTAAGTTGATTTGTCGTACGGGACTAACAAAACTAGTTGTCAAGAATACCAATCATAAATTGCATCCTTAAGCAAGATTTGATTTTGGGGTTAGAGATATCAATGTTTTTTTGAAACCCGAAGAAGCAAAATCCAAGGAAGAACTATGGAGAAACAAATAATGTTGCTTGAACCTAATCAACAAGTAAGTATTCATGATGATTCTTGGCATTTAATTATAGTTTATTTTCTTACTAAAATCTATATGCCTTGTGAGCTTAATGTCAAAGAAAAAATAAACCTTTGTCTTCAATTTCAAAAGTATACTATATACTCTCGATTTTTGTACAGAGTCAATTTTGATGAGATATTAGTAAGATGTTTGGAAAAGGTAGACACTAAGCAAGTATTAACTAAACTACATTCAGGGCCAATAGGAGGATATTTCTCAACCATCACCACAACATATTCATTTTTACAAGCAGGATATTTTTAAAAACCACTATTTTTAAATATTGTTACAAATTGGTACAAACATATCACTATTGCCAAGTATATGTAGGAAATATCTTCAAAGCCCCTCATCCATTGAAACTATAACTTGTTAATGCTCCTTTTGAGCAATGGGCTCAGACTTTGTGAAATTGACAAACACTCCCTCTTCAAAAGGGCACAAGCACATCTTAATTGCTACAAACTATTATACTCATTGGGCTGAGACCATTCCTACAAAAGATGTCCACTAAAATTATGTTTGCATTCATATAAAGAAACATTATCACTAGATTTGGCATGCCCAATTTTTTGGTATTTGATGATGCATCATATTTTTCGCTCAGTTGAATTAATAGAGTTTACCCAAAAATATAATATCATCATGATATATACTCAACTAATTATTATCCACAAGATAATGGTGTAGTTGAATTCTCTAATGATTGAAGTTAATACAAGGATGTGGTAGAAGGTATTGTTCCATGCACTTTGGGAAAATAGGATAACATCTAGATCAACCATGATATATTCACCATATACATTGATATATGGAAATGAAGTTGTCCTTCCTATTCCAATTACATTACCTTCATTAAAAATGACTATTGATGCTCAAGTAGAGGGATTGGACAAATCCAACAACATATATTTCTACTTCTAAAAGTCAAATATAGATAGAATGCCAAAGAAAATTTTGAGCACGTGCAAGAACAAGGAAAGAGATGGTTTGACAAAAATACTTTAGTGAAAATTTTTGAAGGAAAATTGGTTTTACTAAGGGATAAATCTAGAGCACCAAAGGAAAAACATGATAAGTTTAACTATTTGTAGCTAGGTTCTTATCAAATTATGAAAAAAGTATCTTTGAAACTTTCATATCGAATAACTTAGAAGGAATCCCCTTGGATTTAAATTCCCTATTGATAAGTATAGCTCACCCTGTACGTCGGTCATAGGGGTTTCTCACAATAACCATAAAATACGGTTTCGAATAAAGGGCACTTCCATGTTGTATATATATTTTGGCTTTTTGTGTATTCATTTTATTTTTCTTTAAATTTCATTTATAGTTGTTTGATCTTATTTTGTGTATGTTTAAAGTTCTAAAAAAAGTGGTGTTTCAATGACTCTTTCATGGTGCTATGGAGGACTAATCTTGCTTAACTTTAGTGTTAGAATTTTTATTTATTGGAGTTATCAATTGTCAAAGAAGAGAAAAGATTCATCAAATTTCCATGATGTGAATAAGTTAGTGGTGTTGTTTACACGAAAATGCTTCAACCAACCCTTTTATAGATATGTTAAGGGCATATTATTATTTGCACCCCTTTGTAATAAAGTTAAACAAAAAAACCTATAGACGTTATAGATTCAAGCTATTGTAATCTCCACTAGAGCCATGGGCTCTTGATTTTAAGTGGGGCAAAGCAAGCTTAAGGTGAGATGCCAAAGGCCAAAAATTGGAGTGACAAAAAACAAATAGAAGGTTGGACATTAAGGTTAATGGAGCATTACTAAGATGAATTCATTAAATGGTTGAACCTTGCATTCTTATATTTTAAGAATTTATGACTTAAAGTTCTTAAAACTAGAGATTGAGTTTAAACATTGTCATGTTTCCTTGATAAGTCACCAAAATATTGCCACATTAAACCCATTATAAAAAAAAAATCATAATGGGTTATATCTAACCCTTTTTTTTTCTCTTATATATGGTATTATGCTTTTTTTGTTTTATGTCTTATTATTTTTGTTTTTAATAAAAAACCCAAGGTAGTTTTAATTTTTTTATAAAACTCTAGCCTTGCATGCACAAAGGCAAAAAAAACATTAAAAATTACCTTCATGCCTATCTTAAGTCTTGATTTATCTACCATTTGTTCTTGCAGAAGAAGTTAAAACTCCCATTCGACTAGACCCTTATTTATTTATGCTTTTACCTCATGAGTGTATAGGGAGTTGTAGCATATTTGAGTTGTTCATTTGAACACCATAATAGTGTATCACTTATTTGTCTTAATTGCTCTTGTAATAATCTTGCTTTGCACTTAATGCGCACATCATGGTAGGATTTATTGGGAAGATCATGCATGATTTCTTACAATGGCTAAACTACTTTTTAATAAATTAAAGTTACTTTGAATTATGTGAATTCAAGTTGAAGTGGCCATGCATCTAATTTACATACCCTGGAAGCTTTATATGTTGGTTTAATGTTTTATTTTGAATTGGATGAGTGTTCAAGTTCTTGTCTAGTATATTATGCTCTGAATAGTTTTCATTTCCTATATTCACTAAATAGAAAAGAGTCAAACTGTCATCAGCACACTCATTATCAACAACACGGTTATAAAAAATTTGGGAAAATATATAAAGGACTTATTTGATATTTATCATAAGTGCAAGAATGTCATTTGAAACATAATTAGCTATGAGGATGATTATGAGTACTTAGAGGCCATAGAGAACATCATGCAATCATGGTTACCAAATATGGGTCCTCGACCTAAGTTGTCGAAGTGCGTGCATGTCATACAATAGATTCTTTAGAGGATAGATTTGGCAAAAAAAAAATCATAAGAAACTCAAATAACAAGCTCATTGTCTATTTCAATAGTGAGGTCTTATGCACCATCTACAAACTTTCTCTTGAGAACTCAATTTTCTATGATAATCATTATGGTCATTCGATTGTAAAATTATATGAGAGCTTTGGGGAAATTTTGAAAATGAGAACAAGACCCTTCACCTAAAAAATGAAAGGGATACTAGTAGGAAGATTGACCAGGAACGAGAAAAGGTTTATGCACAACAAGAAATTATTTAACACACTTAAAATGGCCTAATGAAGATTAAGCAACAAATCACGGATTTTGGAACTACTTCATCCTCCCTATTACTGAAATTCTTAGATTCTTTGTTTACATCATATTTACTCATGAAATAATTAACCATGCTTGTGGGTTGTTGTTTGAGGTCGAGTCCATCATCAACAAGGTTGTTGGAGAAATGAACAGTCTAGAAAAGAATATTGAACTAAGGAACCATATTCTAGTGATCGATTTTAATTAGTGAAGAACAATACAAGGTGAACACCCATAGTGTTTTAAACAAAATGATAAATATGGTAAAGTCTACAAAGAAATTTTCTCCAAAAGATTTCAAGAAATGGCTCATAGACCCAACATTCAACAATGAAAAGTTTCATGGCTATCTCAACGGGTTTATCTCCATTGAGTCATCACTTGAACAAAAGTTCACAATCATCACTTTGATTTCCCATGCATTTTGATTTATGATAATGATCTATTTTAAAATTCCTCTAGATAGATGGAGGCGGTTGTTATCTTAACTAACTCAGTAGTTATTTAACTATTTTTTAAGATTTCTATTTTCGGGAGAAAGACATGATGATTTGGGGGTTGATACTTTTTTTATATTCATTGAAGTTTTAAACAAATAATTGAATGTTCTAAGCTTTCCTTACATTGTTTATAGTTATAAATTTGATTCAAGTTCAACCATGATTTTTTTAAGCTTTTCTTAGAAAAATTTGTTTTCTTTGTTTCATGAATGTTTTTTGATGTGAAGTAAATTATTAGTGAAAATATTTTAATGCTTACTAGTGTAAAACATATTCATTGTTGTGCTTTATATGTTCAAGTGTTTTATGAATGAACTAGCGTATGTGGATTTCTAATTGATATTGGTCCAATTACTTGCCTTTAAAAGTGAGTAACTGATGAATAAATTAGGGTATATGGATTTCTAATTAATAATGGTTCAAATAGCTACTCTTTCAAGTGAGTAGCCTTGCTAGATGATATAAATTGGTTACTTTTAAGCTACAAAAGGAACTATTTTATCATTGAAGAGAAAAAAGAGAGCAACCGATACTTTGAACTAGAGGGTTACAAAACCCCTTGGTTGTTGTCTACATAAACCAGTCAACTATAACATATTAAAAAAATAAGGAAACCAATCCAAACTCAAGAAGTATGCTAGATAGTGGAAATCAATAGAATGGACAACTATATCAAATGATATAAGTTCAATAAATTGAATTCTTTACTTTCAAGGAGATCCAACTATGAATCTTGCCTAAGCACGATAATGTATAATTAAGCTATTGTAATACCTTTGTGTGGCCATGATGTCATACGCATGGGATCCATTTCAATCCCATGTAACTAATTAAGAAAATAAAATGAATGAATTTGCTTATGTGCAAGAGAAACAATTACCATAACATATTTTGAAATTATTAGTCATATTGGTTCTAAAAATCCAAAACAAATGGATTAAGAAAGGTGATATAAAGAACAAAAACTTTAATGCTACCATTAAAATAAATGACCTTCCATAAAATAAAATATATTTCAAATCCAAATAGAAGAATTACTAAGTAGAAAGAAGAGATTAAAAAATGACACAATCAATTATTTAAGAAATATTCTATTATGAGGAGGTACAAGATGATATTTTGAAGAATATTCTATCAAATATCACATTGAATTAAAACTTGATGAGAAAGGACTCAATGGAGCTATACAAAGCAATTTATTTATACACCTTAACAATGCACTATAATTGTCTTTCCAAAATTTTGTATATACTAACAAATAAGATGTTTGATGCGATGAAAGAGCATATTAAAAGAAGACTATAGTAAGTGAAATTAATCACACCATATAATATTGTTATTTATCCATTTAATCATCTTGATGCATGGAAGGTTAAAACTAGAAAATGCAGTGAAAAGCCTTGATCTTGAAGAAGACTCCATAGGGTTGAGGATGGCTTCAACAACAACGGCTCCCTCTGCAATGGTTCCCACAACATCAGCGTCAACTTCGACCGTAGCTGCCCTGGCTTTCCATGGCAGGGTTACCCAAACCCTCCTCAGGGATTTGGAACTAGGCGAGATCCCTGTCAATCTCATGGATGATTCTGATGCCCTCGATCCGGATTTGGGTGGGACGCAGAGACCTTGGGTGGAAGGTTTCATTCCCCCCTTTCCCCCTTCCAAATCCCCTCCCTCGGTTGGTCTGTCATTCAGCGCGATGGTATCGGGATCCCCTTCTCCCAAACCATCTGAAGTGGTTTCCCTTCCCCCCTTGGTCACCTCTGAGGAAAATATGGTTATCCCAATTTCTCGCATGGCTCCAAAACTTTCTCTCGAATCCCTATCCTTGGTTGGGAAATTTGTTGGAGGTCGACCTAACATGGAGTCTATCAGAAGATGGGTCAATTTCAAATGGCAAACAGAGGGAAGTTTTCAGCTAGTCGCACTTTCCAAGGGTTTCTTTATAATTCAGTTGAACAACCAGAATTATTATGCAAGAATCCTCATCGGTGGACTATGGTTCTTTGGTAGGAAAATTCTATTCCTTAAGAAATGGGAACAGGGTTTCAACCCCAAACTCAGGACATCAATGTCGCCCCCATTTGGGTTCGTCTTTCGGACCTGCCAATCCAATTTTTTCATGAAGACATCCTTCGGGGGATCAAAGGATACATCGAAGACCTGGTTGCCTTTGACCCGACAACAAAAGCTCGATCCAGAATGGCCTTTGCCAGAATCTGCATGTCTACGAACCTGGCATCCCTGCTTCCCACTTGCATCAATCTCATCTATGGGGACTTCCAATGGTGCCAAGCTATTGAGTATGAGAATAAATTGATGTTTTGCATCGAATGCCAGGCTCAGGGACACCTCAGATCCCAATGCCCTTCATTGAAAGCTGCTAAAGAGGTTCCTCGACCCCAGCTCTCCCTTGCTCAGCGTTCGGTCACCCACCCGAGACCCAAGGCTACTGGTGGCCCTTTCTGAGGGAAAACTGACAAAGGGAAACAAGTCCCCTTCCACAAATCCTTCCCCCACCAAGCTCCGTCAAGTTCCAACCAGGTATGTTTGCTTTTTTCCTTTCCCAACAAGTTTGGTCCTCTCTCTGGTGTTGATGATGATGTCCTCTTTCTCGAGTTTGTTTCCCCCCCTTCTCCTTCCCCCTTGCCTCCACTCCCTCCCCTCCCCTCCCTTTCCCTACCCGACCCCTCTTTGGCCGCACCACTCTCCCCAACCCCTCCCACCTCTCCTAAATCCCTTTCCCCCCTTCCCCTCAAGGAGGGCTTTCCCACCACTTCTTTAGCCGAACCTTTGTCTCCAACCAAGTCAGTTTTTGACTCCCTTGAGGAGGCGTCCATCCCTTTCTACAACCGCTCGGATTCCAGCTCCATCATCACCATAAGTAAGAAAGGGCCACTGGATACAAGAGGTGACAAAAAGAGAGACAGACCGTCTATGTCCGATCGGCTTAAGAAAGAAACTGAGAATCAAGTCGCAAATGAGATTCAAACAACCCTCTTCCCTGATCTGTTTGGCCAGCCCTTGGACGATCCCAAGAATCCCAAACCCCCTCCCGTATCCACCAAGGGTGGTAAGAAACCTTCCAAAGTATCCAAATGAAGATCCTATCTTGGAATATTAGAGGGCTTAATAGCTCAGGCAAGCAAATACTGGTCAGAACCATCAAAAAGGATTCCAAACCCACCATCATCATGTTACAAGGAACCAAAGCTGATGCAGCGAGAACCCCAAACATCATCAAATCAGTCTAGAAAAACTGCCAGTGGGCTTCCTCCTCTGTAGAGGGATCGAATGGGGGCCTTCTTTGCCTTTGGGATCCTCTCCAAGTTGAGGTAAGGGTGGTATCCTTCACCGACATAACCCTTAACATGGTTTTCCATTATAATACCAACCAGTTCACATGGGTCCTCTCCAATATCTATGCCCCCAATAATCCCCTGGAAAGGCGCCAGCTGTGGGTTTCCTTGTCCCTTCTCAAGACTGCTTTTTTTGCCCTCCCGTGGATGTTAGCTGGGGATTTTAACTCTCCTTTGTTTGCTTTCGACAAATGAGGCAGCTTATCCACTCCCTCCAAAAGCATAACTGATTTCCAGGATTTTATGTCGAGTAATGAGCTTATGGACATTCAGATCAGAGGCTGTCGTTTTACTTGGAGCAACAAAAGAGAAGGGCAAGATCACATTCAAGTCAATCTGGACCTATTTTTCTTATCTCAGCAAGCAATCCCTCTCTTTGGCAATACTCTCCTCACATCCCTCCCCAAAATTGGGTCTGACCATTCACCCCTCCTCCTAGAATCCAATAAGGCCTCGTCCTTCAAAACCCCTTTCAGGTTTGAAAACATGTGGATTCACCACCCAGACCTCAAACAACAAATTTTTGAGTGGTGGAATCTTCCATGTTCAGGATCTGCCATTGACTAAGTTTCCCGTAAACTCAAATCAGTGAAAGAAAACATCAAAATTTGGAACAAGGAAGTTTTTGAAAATATCTTTGAGAACAAGCAGCTCATTATTGATAAACTTAAGACTTTGGAGGAGCAAATCCATCACGACCAATGGACTCCTCAGCTGAGGAATGAGGAGAGCCAGCTGTTGTCTGAGTATCACAACATATTGGCTAGAGAAGAAACCTTCTGGAGGCAAAAATCTTGAGCCCTCTGGCTCAAATATGGGGATGCCAATACCAAATTTTTTCATGTTTCCACGATGCGAAACCGCAGCTCCAGCAAAATCAGAGAACTCACCTTATCTGATGGTTCTATTTCCCAAGAAATTTTCAATATCAGATCAAAAGTGTCTGCTTACTTCAGTAATATGATGGGAAATCCCTCTCCCTCCAACTTGGCAGTCCAGGAATCCCTTCTTCAGAACATTACCCCCATGGTTACTCCAGAGATGAATGCTACCCTGATTCAGACCCTCTCTCCAAAAGAGATCGGGACTGCTCTCTTCTCCATGCAAGATGACAAGGCCTTTGGTCCAGATGGCTTTCCCCCTCAGTTTTTTCAAACCTTTTGGCACATTATGAAGGAAGACATTTGCAAAGCCATCATCGAGCTCCAATCGACTAAGTCCATTCCAAAAGGGACTAACTCAACTTTCATTGCTCTGATCTCCAAAACCCACCCCTACAATACTATGGCAGATTTTGTTGAGCAAGTTGCAGCAAAAGTGTTGTTGTCATTGTTGTCGACACAATCAGACAGATTAGTTGATGAAGTGGACATCAGAAAGATCAGTTGATGAAGTGGACAGGAGTTAAGAGGTTCTTCAAAGTATTGATGATATTGTTGTCATTGTTGTCAACACAGTCAGACAGATCAGTTGATGAAGTGGACAGGAGTTAAGAGGACAGATCAGTTGGTGAAGCTGTTATAGGTTGCTGCATATTTTCCAAGAAGACCGAAGTGGCCCATATGCAAAAGATCAAAGAAAAAGACAAGTAAGAAACATGTCGCGATATCGCGACATGTTGGCAAGAAAGAAAACTATCGTGATATCGCGACATGTTGAGCAAGAAGGAAAAACTGTCATGATTTCGCGACATGTTGGAAGAGAGAGAAGAAGAAAGCAAAACTGTCACAATTTCATGACATGTTCGGAGAGAAAGCGCAAGCAAGCAAAACTGTCACGATTTCGTGACATGTTCGAAGAGAAAGCACAAGCAACCAAAACTATCGCGATTTCGCGACATGTTTGGAGAGAAAGAGCAAAAAAGCATAACTGTCGTGATATCGCGACATGTTCAGAGAGAAAGAGCAAGAAACAAAAACTATAGCAATTTCGTGACATGTTGGAAGAGAAAAATACAAGTAGAAAAAGTGTTGCGATTTCGCGACATGTTCGAAGAGAAAAAGGCAAGTAGAAAAAGTGTCGCGATTTCGCGACATATTGCAAGGAAGATTGTATAGACAAAAAAGTGTCGCGATTTCGCGACATATTGCAAGGAAGGTTGTACGAATGAAAAAATGTCACGATTTCGTGACATATTGCAAGGAATGTTGTACGAACGAAAAAGCGTCGCGATTTCACGACATATTGCAAGGAAGTTTGTACGAATGAAAAAGTGTCGCAATTTCGCGACATGTTGCAGGAAAGAGAGTCCGAAAGAAAAAGTGTCATGATTTCGCGACATAATGTAGGAGAGAGAGTCCGAAAGAAAAAGGTGTCACGATTTTGCGACATGTTTCATTTTCGTGGTCCAAAGCGAAGAGAAAGAGGAGAGAGAAAAATGTGTCACGATTTCGTGACATGTTTCATTTTTGTGGTCCAAAGCGAAGAGAAAGAGGAGAGAGAAAAAGGTGTCACGATTTCGTGACATGTTTCATTTTCATGGTCCAAAGCAAAGAGAAAGAAGAGAGAGAAAAAGGTGTCGCGATTTTGCGACATGTTTCATTTTCACGGTCCAAAGCGAAGAGAAAGAGGAGAGAGAAAAAGGTGTCACAATTTTGTGACATGTTGCATTTTCGCGGCCAGAAGAGAAGAGAAAATGCAAGGAGAAAAAGTGTCGCGATATCGTGACATGTATTTTCGGAGGCCAAAGCAAAGAGAAAGTGCAAGGAGAAAAAGTGTAGCGATATCGCTACATGTATTATCGCGGGCCGAAGCAAAGAAAAAGAACAAGGAACAAAAGTGTAGCGATATCGCTACATGTTGTATTATCACGGGCCGAAGCAGAGAAAAAGCGCAAGGAGCAAAAGTGTAGCGATATCGCTACATGTTGTATTTTCGCGACCCGAAGGCAAGAGAAAGAGCAAAGGAGAGAAAGTGTCGTGATATCGCGACATGTCGCATTTTCGCGACTAAAGGAGGAGAGAGAAAGTAAGAAGGCGAAAGTGTCGCGATATCGCGACATGTGTTTTCGCTAGTTGAAGCCAAGAAGAGTAGCAAGGAGGCGAAAGTGTCACGATATCGCGACATGTGTTTTCGTTGGTTGAAGCCGAGAATAATAGCAAGGATGCGAAAGTGTCTCAATATCGCGACATGTGTTTTCGCTGGGTGAAGTCGAGAAGAGTAGCAAGAAGGCAAAAGTGTCGCGATATCGCGACATGTGTTTTCGCTGGGTGAAGCCGAGAAGAGTAGTAAGAAGGCAAAAGTGTCGCGATATCACATGTGTTTTCGTTGGGTGAAGCCGAGAAGAGTAGCAAGAAGGTGAAAGTGTCGCGATATCACGACATGATGTGTTTTTACGGGTGCAAAGCCAAGAAGAGGACAAAGAGGCAGAAGTGTCATGATTTCGTGACAGATCGCTTTGGCACAAGCTAAAAATAGAACCCAGCTGAAATAAGATATGTGACCATTAACTAAAGTTATGCAGCAGTTACAGGGGACGTTACAAAAGAAAATCATGCAGCTAATTTAAGAACAATCGAAGAAGGAGAAAACGAACAGTCGTATATATAGAATCGAATATGCATGCATGCACAGAAAAGAATACGAACAGTCATGATCGAGAAGATGAATAGTCATGGTAGGGTTATATGTGTAAATTCGTAACATGCATCATGTTTGACGAAAAGCCTACCCTATATATAGACAAAAGCGTTACAGTTAGAAAACGTTACAACTGACAAGTGGCGCATGAGAAATGAAAGGAGTTACAAAGATTCAATATGGTTATAAAAGGAGGTCTACGTAGAGGATTACGTGTTGTTGATATAGGTGGAAAGAGAGCAAAAGCGTTGCCAAAAACTAGAGTGAAAGTGCTGCAAGAAGAGGGTTGGAAGAGTGCTGTAAGAGGGCGTTAAGCAGAGCCGTGAGAGCCGTAATAGTGCAGTAAGAAGCGTAGCAAGAGGGCTATGTGAGAGCCGTAAGAGTGCAGTAAGAAGCGTAGCAAGAGGGCTGTAAGAGGGCCATAAAAGTGTAGCAAGTAGAGCCATAGGTATGTGTTGTGTGAACTATGGGCAATGTTGAGTGAGCAATAGACCAGTCAGGGTATTGTCAAAGTGAAGGCATTTATATGTCAATATTCAAATTTCAGAATTGAAGTCCAAGTTGGTGCTTGGAATCAAGGGTTGGTGCTCCTTCCAGTTGGTGTTGGTAAATCGGGGGTTAGTGCTCCTTCCAGTTGGTGCTGGTAAATTGATTGTAAAGTTGTTGCTTTGCAAAGGTTGGATTTGGATGGAAGTCCAAACAGTCTAGTTTTGAGGAGTAGCCAAAACTGGTGAACCTCGGTACATCTTATGTTGTGTGATGCTCTCTTGTTACATTTGCTTTATGTGGTTTTAAGATTTCATTGTTTTGGCTTTAAGAGTTGAAGTTTTTAAGTTTTAAAGAACCACACCGATTCACCCCCCCCTCTTAGTGTCATTGTGAGACTAACAGATTTCAGGCCTATTAGTCTCTGTAACATTATCTACAAGATCAAGCCTATTAGTCTCTGTAACATTATCTACAAGATCTTAACCAAATCCCTAGCCCTGAGGCTAAAGAATATTCTCCTTGCTATCATTGATCCTTGTCAATGCAGCTTTGTGGAAGGCAGATCTATCACAGACAACATCATATCCCTTCATGAAACTCTCCATTCTACTCACTACAACCGCAAGGTAGTCATGTTTCTTAAGCTAGATATCAGCAAAGCTTTTGACAGAGTCAACAAGGATTTCCTTTTGAAATTCCTTGCCAAGTTCAGGTTTCATAGAGAATGGATCAAGCTCATCAAAGGTTGTATCTCGACGCCATGGTTCTTTGTGCTCGTTAATGGTTCAGCTGCAGGTTATTTCCCGACTCATAAAGGCATAAGGCAGGGTGACCCCCTATCCCATTTCTTATTCATAATCCTGGCAGAATCCTTGGGAAGAGCTTTCAAGTCTGCCTGTGCTTTTGGGCATGTAAAAGGGATCAAAACTTCATCCACCATGCCCCCCCTTTCTCACTAGCAGTTCGTTGATGATACCACTGCCACTTATTCAGCATCAGTCATCCAATCTAAATCCATCAAATCTATCCTTGACACCTATGCCAGAGCAGCAAGCCAAGAAATCAATTACACCAAAAGTGAGTGTTTCTTCCTTAACACTCCGGATAGCAGACAGCGCAAGATCGCCCGTATCCTGCACTGCAAAATCTTGAGCTTACCCACCTCTTCCCTGGGCCTTCCTCTTTTCATAAAGAGCCCGAAAGAGTCCATGTGGGATAATGTCATCGAAAGGTTCAAACGCAAACTTGCAGGTTGGAAGGGTGCCCTCCTATCCTAGGCAGCTAAGGCTACCCTCACTATGGCAGTCCTCCAAAGCATTCTAGTCTACTTCATGTCTATCTTCAGAGCCCCAACATCTGTTAATGCCAAGATTGAGAAAATCCAAGAAAATTTCCTATGGTAAGGTCCTGAATAAAAAAGTAGAATCCACCTTGTTAACTAGGACAAATTTTTTCAACCTAAATCCCAAGGGGGCTTGGGTTTGAGAAGGTCTTCCAATCTGAACCTTGCCCTCCTCGCCAAGTAGGCATGGAAACTCTACACCAATGTCAAATTAGAATGGGTGGTGATTGTCAAGAGCAAATACTTCCCTCGATCATCCTTCATGAATGAATACCTCCCTTCCTCTGGATCTGCTTTCTAGAAGGCGGTAAGTCAATCCAGACCTCTTATCACTAAAGGATCCCATTGGCAACTTGGCAGTGGCTTCGAGATCAAGTTTTGGGATGACGTTTGATTGAACGACTAGCCCCTCGTAGTTATCTCAGGTATGTCTTCTCTCAAATCCTTTCTTAAGCGTAGATGGGGTAGCAGAGTCAAGGATTATTTCAATGATCAGCAGGAATGGAAGCAAATCCTCATTGGCAGTGCTAGTGCCCAGATAACCCAAGTGGGTGCTTCCTTGTCTCGGCTTCTCAGAACCACCATTATTCCTACTACAACCACTCTAGATTCTTTGATTTGGTCAGGGACAGACAACGGGGTTTTCTCAGTCAAGTCGGCTCATTCTCTCCTATTGAACCACCAAGTTTTTGCCTTCCCGTTTGGGTCGATTTGGATCAAGCGCCTAGTCCCTAAGGTTGGGTTTTTCTCCTAGACTATTTTTCAAAACAAAGTGCTCACCACTGAAAACCTGATGAAAAGAGGCATCCCTATCCCTAATAGATGTCATCTTTGCCTGTCTAATGGGGAATCGGTCAACCACCTCTTTTTACATTATGAGTTCACCCAAGGGAGTTTTAACCACTTGCTATCCCTATTCCAAATCCAGTGGGCCCAACCCCGCACTCTCCGAGATCTCTTTATCCAATGGCCTACCCCTTTTCAGAATCCCAATGTTGCCTTTCTTTGGAGGATCTACCTCCACCACCTTATTTGGTAGATTTGGCTAGAGTGCAATCGTAGAGTGTTTTCCACCCTTTCTAACGATGCCATATCTACAACCACCAAAGCCATCATCTATACCTTTGAAACCTCCAATTACTCCCTTGTTCTAAGTCCACGATTGGCAAGGTTGAAGGGGAGATTTTCCAATCCCTCAACATCCCTATCCCCAACCACCATCACCCCATTCCCCATCCCAGACGGTTGGCCCTTTGGTATCCCCCTCCTATAGGTTTTTTAAAGCTAAATTTTGATGGGGCATCCAAAGGGAACCCAGAACTATCAAGAGCTTGAGGGATCGTCCGAGACTACAAAGGGATGATCATTCTCGCTTTTGCTGAGAACCTTGATCACCAGACAAATAATTTTGCTGAAGCTTGGGCTCTTTGGCATAGTTTGAACCTGATCAAAGACTCTCGTATCCGTCTTCACATCGAGGGAGATTCTATGAACATCATCTGTTACATCAAAACTGATAAAAATCCCCCTTGGAACATTAGCTCGTTGATCTGTGAAAGCAAATTTATCATTGGTCAGTAATGCCAGGTGGCAGTTTTCCATGTATTTTGTGAAGCAAACAAACTCGTTGACCAGCTTGCCAACATGGGTCTTATTCAATCTTCGCTGACGGTGTGGCGCAATTCTAATCCATCGGGTGTCTCCCATGTAGCAGATGTTGATAGGAAAGGTAGGTTCATGTCACCCCCTCCTCGCTAACCAATGTGTTTCTTTTCTAGGTTTGCAGCTGTTCCTAGGAGTATCTTCTCTAGCAAGCTCCTCCTTCACCGTTGGCTCATGATTGGCGTCCTTGCTAGCACTACCAGTCATCAATTTCCCATGTGGACGATTGATCTCCTCAATTATGCTCCCCAATACAGTTTATGATGCCCCAACGCCACCCTCGGTTCCCTTGTCCAACCCGCTTCCTTTCCCATCCTCATCGAATCCAAGCAGCTCTGGATATCCTCGTTTCCCCATATCGACTCAGGCCCAAGGAAACCACCTCCCTTCCCTCCCCTTGGTCTGCTATCGCTATTCCCCTGATCTAGTATTTGGCCTCTGACGATCCCGCTAAGCCGATATCCAGCCTCCATCTGGCTCTTGTCAACCACTTCCATGGTTACAAGCCCATGAACATTCTTGCTTTCCTCCATCGCTCCGTCCGCTTATCGATTTCTACCGCTCGCAAGAAACACTCCCCTCCCACCCACTAGGGCATTTTTGTTGTTCTCTTTTACCATGTTACCGCCAATCCTCCCCTGGCAGCCACTCCCCTCCAATCCAGCCCTCCCGTTCCCCCCCTGTGTCTTCGCCAACTCACTCGTTTTCCAGCGAGCCCTTGGTCAGTGAGACGGATCCAAGAAGACCCCCCCAAGCAGTCTACCCCGTCTAAGCCCACACCATTCTCCAAGAAGGCGACGTTGGGAAAGCGTAAAATCATAATTGAGGATGTTCCTGTGATCCGCAAATCATCGAGGACCAAGAAGATCAAAATGGAGTCAAGCCAAAACTCCCCTGTTAATGTCCTTGATGATAACAGTAGGGACTCGGACCCCGCCCCTGAAACATCAAAGCGCATGACAAGAATGTTTATTAAATGTTTCATTTATGTGTTCGAAAGTACCATCGAGGCTATGAAGCGCTTCTTGGAGGAGCTCACTACGGACGTGAAGGAGAACCCCGCAGAGGTCGACCCTTAGGGTTTCCCTGGCTTGTTTTTGTTATGTTGGTCCTTTTTTATTACTTCAAGTTTTTGTTTTTTGGAAAGCCCTTGGGGCTCTGTCACCATTTTTGGGTAGGGTTTTATGCTAGAAAGGAATGCCCCTGCATGGGCTATTCAATCGTAGATGTTAAGGTCTTAATCCCCTGTGTGGGACTGTTGTCATGCTTATCCCTTGAGAGGGATTCTGCTAGGCCTTTGGCTTCTATTTACCATTACAAGGTTTCTACAATATCAATATCCACCACCCTGGCAAGGGTTTTTGTATATCTGGGACTGGGACCCAGTTAAAACCCTGATAATCAAACTACTACTTACCAAAAAAAAAAAATTAATCACACCTTTATTATGTTGGTTCCTAAGAAAGGTGAGACAATATATTTTTATAATTTTTGTTTAATAAACCTTTGTAACCATGATTTATAAGATAATTTCAAAATATATGACAACTAGTTTTTTAAACGTTCTAGATTGTATTATTTGGAAGAAATAAAGCACTTTTCCTCGTAACAAGCAAATCCTCGATGGTATATTTGTTGCATATGAAGCCATAAGTTTTCTTTAATTCAAAAAAATGGTATACTTGTAAAATTGGTATAAAGTATATGATAACTTTGTTGTGTTGGAATATATGGTTTTAAGCTTCACTTGAGGCCACGATTGAATTTCACATTATACTTATTGTATAGCCCATTGGGCTTTTGTACCCCTTGTTTAGGTGGGTTTATTAAGGTTGATTTTTTAACATTGACTTAAAATTCACATGTATTGTCCCTGTAGGACAGTGTGGTTAGGGTTTTGGGCTCTCTTTGGAGAGATCTAGGTTCAAACCACGAAAGGGTGTGTGTGTATGTGTGTTAGTGAGCTTGTGAAAAAAATTACATGTAGTTGAGTATTTATACCACTTGAGGCCAAACAGTTACTCATCATTAGTTGGAGTATCATTCTTGATGATGTCAATGCTTAGATGTTTTTCATTGATCAAATACATATCTAAATACATATTTTGTTGTCCAATATAGAGAAACCTTTCTAACCGCATGATTTTTATAGGTGGTGGAAATCATTACCGACTAACAAATCTCACATGGTTCCTACATAAGTGGTTTTAAAAACTCAACTAAATATGATCATATGTAATAAATTTCAGCATTCCCCCTTTTGTTACATCATCATCAAAATATGGGTAGAGACACGACACTGCAAATAACCATATAATGTAGTAGAACATATTCAATAGTTCATTAGATACAATTAGAGTATGAATAGGGACACACTCAAATATCGTAACAAGCAATAGTGGGAATAGCCTCATTATGCTTCTTCAGTGGGAATGGCCTCACTAAACACTTAACTATGAATAGGGATACACTCAACTATTCGCAACAAGTAGTAGTGGAATGGCCTCACTATGTTTCTTTAGTGGGAATGGCCTCATTGAACACGTAACCACGAGTAGGGACAAACTCGACTATCCATAATTCTTAAATACAAGTAGATAGGAACACACACTATCCAAATAAAGTTGCAAACAAAGACATGCACTACTGTTCACAACACTTTTAATTGATAACACATATAACCAATCATAAACAATCAATCGAACTAGACCTAACTATTTTACATTATCTTGTGAATGGAAACATACTCAACCATTCACCTTAAGCGCTAAGCACGACATGGGTTTGCACTTAATACATCAAACACTTACAATTTGAAATACATACAATCAATCATAGATAAGTGTAACATGGACCTCCACTTATTCATTTGATCAATAAGATAGTCAAATGATCCTTACTACTTGCTTCAAACTCCTAAACCCATTGAACATTAAAAAGGATTAATATTTCCTCCAATTCAATATAAACATTAAGAAGGATTAATATTTCCTCCAATTCAATATAAACTGCTCTTACACAAATGTTTGAAATGTCAAATACCATCGATCATATACTCTACTTAATATAATAAACATAAAATTCAACAAAAATTACAACCACACTAAACATCCTTTTTATATAAAATATCAAACTTTAAAATATCAACTTTAAAATAGACTTACCTTCAATGATATACTTCAAAAATAGTCGTATAACCATTCGTTTCGAAGCCCTTTAAAGAAATAACCCACTGCTTCAAACAGGACACAGCAATCCAAGGCATATGGAAACGTTACGACCAAATTGGAATATAAAGGTTAAAAGACCACATCATGATTTTTTTTTCTAATAATAGAGGCTTTTTTAAGTTTTAAAATTGACATCTATGTTTTTAACGCCATCAATTGCAGTATGTGGCGCAGAAATATAATTTTGACCACCAAATTTAACAGGGGCAGAATTCACCCCAAACTTAGAGGTGATGGTAGTTCCATCCGCCGACACATTCAAGGACTTTCAGCCACACCTCTCCTGTCACAAGTGCATGTATGAGCCATCCGTTATGTTCTGCTTCATTAATTGGCCCCAGTATGGACACGCCATGTTTAACAGAACTTCATTGTTATGGAAAAGTTCCAATGATCCTCTTTCGAACGCAAGCAAAAACGTTCACCTCTATTCATATGATGACAGTACTGTTTTTCATGGAAAGGAAGACACTTTTGCTTGAATAGGATGTGACCCAAATCTGGAGGGAAGTTCCACTGTGTCATAGGGTAACCCAAATATGGAAGATAAGGAAGATGGGCACTAAAACAGATAATTGGCCTCCTCCATGGCTGAGTCCCCGCAAAGAGCTTGAATTTTTCACCACGAAGCAGCACCATACCTTCAATGAACATCTTGCTCTGAAACCGCTCTTTTAAGTCACCCAAATCCCAAATCCTTAAAATGTTTTTCAGTGATAAAATGCATGTTAAATACATATTTTGTTGCCTAGTATAGAGCAACAATGCTAATCCCATGATTTTAATAGTTACTGAAAATCATAGCCAAACATATATTTCCGTAGTTGGTGAAACGAACTAACTACCAGATCTCATGGTTATGTTTTTAGTGGCTTTAACCATTCATCGAAATCTAGTCATATGTAATAATTTCCAACAATTCTTTCCATTGAGTATTTATAAACACCCTTCATATTCTTTTGTGTATTTTATACAAGTTATCTCTTTCTTTGAGTATTTATAAACACCCTTCATATTCTTTTGTGTATTTTATACAAGTTATCTCTTTCTTTGAGTGTTATATTGATTCTTTTTGTTTTTAGAAAGTATTGTGAAATACAACATGGTATTAAAGTAATTATGTATGGTAGTTACTTAATTTTTAGATTTTTTGTCTCGTAGATATTATGTGGTGTGGAAGGAGTGTGGAATTGGTAATATTTGTTAGGATAATTTTTCAAAAACCTTAAGTGGACTTGGATAATGAGGATCCTTTTATGTCATAGTAGATTTGTTACTTAAAACATTCATTGATAGGTTTCTCTTTCCTTTCTTGATATTCAACTTGCTTTAACTTTTACCAAATTGATGGCTTAATTGTTGGATTGAGTTTTTTAAGGATGTTTAAAACCTTCACTTATCTTTTATAAATTTTGCAAAAAATTATTTTCCTTTTCTATTTTGGATTTTTTGGTGTCAATGCAATACAAATGAGAGGATAGCTTGCATGATTGCCAAAGGATAAAATAAGTGGTTGAACATTTTTTGATAGCCCTTGTATGTCAGATAAGTCACAGGCAAACATTCATGCATGCCAAATACCTCCATATCGCTTGACAAAGTTTTTTGTAAATGGGTTATATGGGATTGAAACGAACTCTACTTGTATTACACCATGATCACGTTGTGGTATTGCAACTACCTACCTTTTTTTAATGGGTTATATGGGATTGAAATGGATCCCACTCGTATTACATCCTCACCACATAGTGGTATTGCAACAAAGCTTGGATATTATCTATATATTGTTTGGCAAGATTCAAACATGGGTCTCCTTCTTAAATGTTGAGGAATCTAACCAATTGAGCTAACACCACTTGATAAAATTTAAGTTTAAATGAATTTTTATGAGGGGGCCAGTCCCCTCATACCGAGTGGAGTTTGAACTTGGGTCTTCTGAATGAAAACAACTACCTATGATTATGCATGTATCGTTATCAACATTTAAACATATGCCTCCTCCTTGAAAGTTGACGAACTAACTAGTTGAGCTAATGTCATTTGATAAGTCGTTTGATAAAGTTGATAAAAATGTCTGACAATGTTTTTGCTATATTTTCTAGAGGGGATGACCCTAGTGGTTGCACTCCAAAAATTGGTTGTATAGGGTAAACCATGACAAATATTGAATAACCATCAACATATTTGGATTCTTTGCAAAAACAAATTGGGGGTTCTCAATTCAACACCTTTTACAATTTTTCTCTAGGTATTTCATTTTTTGCATTAACAAATTTGTATTATGGTTCCTTTTTGCAAAAAAAATAAATTTAAAAATGAGAAAATTCTCATGAGAATAATACACTAGAAGGTGATATATTCTGACATGAATCTTGGGGTGAGACGTCATTTTGCATAGCTTACCTATTTAAAGCACATAAGAGGCTATGACACATTTGTTATTTGTGCCTTTGGTAAGGTACTCATGGAGTTTGATTCCATTTAGGGGGAAAATATGTTGGAAAAGGTGTAACGTCATGGTCATGACAAAGGCATTGAGAAGAGGTAATGCTTGAAAAAAATGTGTGATGCACCTTGTTGGACACTAAGCCTTTTTTGAAGGTAAGAATACCTATAGGGAATGATTTCAAATCATATCCTTTTGTTTGGATAAATAACATGTCTTGTGTACATGGGGTCAAGGATTTGTGCACATTGAGCACTTTGACATCCAAGTTTCCACTTAGGAATATGGATATGGAAGATTTTCTTAAGACTTAGAACCTAAGAGGTCTAAGGTTCGACTCTCATGTGGATAATATGGAAAATATAGCCAACATGGTTTATTTGTAGGATTCATTTAGATAACTTGGAAAATATAGCCAACATAACAAAATTAAATATGTGGCACCCAAATGTTGACTATAAAACATAGATCAACCAATAAAATGAAGATATCTCATCATTTTACGTATACATACCTCAAACTATTAATAGTAGATGTGGTGCATAAGTGTTTTTTATTATCCCAAAAGGCAACACATGTCATCCTATGGTTTGACTATATCCTACTCAATGGTCTATAATTCAAAGTCCCAATGGTACCCCCTTGTCTAGATCAATGGCACTTGTTGGCACTTGGTCTGTTGAAGCAATCTCCAGTTGGTATACTAGTCAATATACAGTTGGCACCCGATTGGTCATCCAATCAATGACACATGGCATCATCTTATTTATTGAAGCCAATTTTTTTTACATGGTTTTGAAAAGTTTTGGTGGCATTTTTACAATATTTGGGGTAAATGTCCAAGGTTTATAACTTTTACATATGAAAGTGTTTTGAGCCCATTTTTTTAAATTGTGTGATTTTTTTAGCTTTTCTAATTTGCAGTATTCATTTTGGTCATAACTACATGTAGGAGATATAGGGGTTACATGGATCAATATGTGCGCTTGCTCAATGGACCTAACTATGCCACATGCAAAATCAAGATTGCAACTCTACTTTGGAGTAAGGAACTTCTCAAATATGTGAACGAGAACCCTCAAGACATTGATTCCAATGAGAAACATCAATTGTACAAGGATGAGAAAGCTCAATCTGTGATTACTCTTCAGGTTGATGATCTATGACACTCATATAAGTAGTACTTTAAATCCAATGGAGTTACTAGACAAATTCCACCAAATATGTGATTGCATTGACTCTACATAGATCAATATATTAGAGGTAATTACTTTGAACATGGATATTTTGAGGTTGTCCTCGATCACTACCGAGAGCCAACGAAGATAAGCACATTAATTGGTTCAAAAAACTAAAATAAGGTATTTGCATCATCAAAGGAGGTAGCAGTGGAAGCCAACTATTGATCTTCTCAATATTGTATTCAATAATATCTTCAAAGCTTATGAGACGATTGTAATTTTATTTGAGATGGTTCAAGTGTACTTTGTTACAAGTGTGAATAGGGTTGTTTCGAAACTGGCTTAGAAAAATCTCTTTTCCTAGCTTTAGTGTGAAATCTCCCTACATTTGTCGACAGAATTTGTTTTCGAATTGTCGGCAGTCTATCTCCTATTTTGTCTCCCCTAATCTCCTATTCTTCCTCCTCCTTATCCCTCCGTGAATTCTTCTTTCCCCTTATCCCTCCAACTTCCTTATCCCTCCGCGTCTTTCTTTCCCCTATCTTCTCCCTCCTTATCTCCTATTTCCCCTTATCTCTCCTTTGCCGACTTTCCTCCTATTCCCTTTCTATATATTATGTGATTTGAATAAGTTGTAAGGTTGAATGCTTCAAATTAATAAAGGTTCTTTTAATTATTTGTCCTGCATTATTTTTAGTTGATGTGACTGCATTCGGGTTTCATATCTGGTATCAGAGCCAGACTTCGTCGTCTGACGGGCACGGTTCCCGAGGCGAAGTGAGGTCAACGCGGGCACGGTTCCCGAGGCGCGACCAGGCACGCATCCCGAAGCAGTTCATAGCAGGGCTCGGATCCCGAGGCGGATCACGAGCAGGCTCGAGCACGCATCTCGAGGCAGTTTAGGCACGGATCCCGAGGCAGAGGTGGCAGCGGCACGACAGTCGAGGCGACACGTGGCAGTGGCACGACTCCCGAGGTGACAAGTGGCTTTTGCAGATCGTGACACGTGTCGCAGTCTGGTTGGCAGTCGTAGTCTGGTTGACAGTTGGCAAAATTTTGCCACGTGGCAGTGAGGTGGCGAAGCGTGGTAGTTTGATTGGTCGTGGCAGCGTGGCAGTTTGATTGGTCGAAGCACGACTGCCCGAAGGCAGTCGAAATCATCTACGAGGGTTTCTGTTAATAAACCCTCGCGCGTCCTTTTTAGGACGCATGTGGGATATACCCACGACAAATTTAAAAAAAAAAACATGCCCGCCGTCGGTTTAAATCCCTGCGCCCTCCGTTCTATTTACGTCCGACGCATTTGGCGTGACGGTCAAGTGGCTTTGTGGCTGTCAGGAGGTCTGCGGATCGAATTCCGCCAGCATCATTTTGAACAAAGTTTTTTTTAATATTTCACCGTCGGGTCGAATAAATTGGAAGTGCTGCACTTTCGTTTGCAGCAAGGCCGTGAGGGCACGCGGCTAAGGCGCTCGCACAGCATAGTGTCGATCGCGCGTTCGAATCGCGCTAAGTAAAAAGGTAAATTTTTATTTGTTTTTGTTTTTTAAAGGTTTTTAGTTTATTTAATAATTTTTTATATTATTTATTTTTTAAATTTATCTTTTTTAAATAAAATTTATTTTTTTTAAAAAAGGGTAAATTAAAAAAATAATAAAAGGTTATTAAATTTATTTAAAAAACCTTTAGAAAACTTTTTTAAAGAGAATTTGTGAAAGGAGAAATAATGTGCTTGTGGAAATGGTAGATGTTTCGATCTGAAGGGTGCTATCATGCACTTCTCTCTCTTTTGAAGAGAGAATCGCCGAAATCCTTTGATGAAAGGGTTCGTCGAACTAGTCTGCACACTGTGTTTAGTCAGTTGGAGAATCAGGTGATTTCTCACCTAAGAAAGCCAGACTCAGGATACGAAGCCGACTCCGAAGACAATATCTTCGGACAGAGAATTGAAGAATCCGAAACCGTGCAATTTGTTTCGGACGTACAAACTGGTGCCAGTTATACACCGGGTGTGCCAACAGATGAATTGAGTGTGGGCTATACACCACGCTCTCCTGAGCCTGATCCTGACCCAGCGAAAGCAGAAGAAGAGGAAGAAGAAGAAGAAGAAGAAGAAGAAGCAAGAAGCAGCAGCAGCAGCAGATCCAGTGGAAGTGAAACCTGAAATTATCGTCATTAGCAGCAGTTCTGAAGCAGAACATAGATGCACTAAGAAGGCGAGATTTGATTTAAATTATTAAATCATATTGTACTGCTTTGTATTTCCAGTTTGCCTCAATAAAAGTACTTGTTTACTTTGAATAAAAGTTGTTTTTATTCTGCAATGGCTGCAAACACTAGTCTACCAATCCCATAATTTAATGGTAGTGACTATGAATACTAGTCTATAAAAATGAAGACTTTGTTGATAGGAAAAGGTCTTTGGGATGTAGTTGAGGAAGGTTATATAGAACCAACTGCTGCAGAATGGGCAGCATTTTCTAATGTTGATAAAAAGACAAGAAAAGAAGCACAAAAGAATAATGCTTTTGCCTTATATCACATTCATGCTGCTTTAGACAAAACTATCTTCCCTAGAGTTGCATCATATGTAATTGCACAAGATGCATGGAATGCCTTAAAAGAGAGCTATAGAGGCAATGACCAAGTGAAGCAGGTAAAACTGCAAACCTTGAAACGAGATTTTGAGAATCTCAAGATGCAGGAGAATGAAAGAGTTGGAGATTACTGCGTGAGAGTGAAAGCAGTAGTCGACAAAATGGTCACACTAGGGGAAGATATCAAGCCAGAGATGATGGTAAAGAAAGTGTTGAGAACACTACTTCCAAAATGGAATTCTGTTGCTATAATTATTGAAGAATCAAAAGACTTATCTACATTGTCTTTTGATGCATTAACTGGTTCACTTCTCTCACATGAAGAGAGATTGCAGGAAACTCCTACCACCAGTTATGGAGGAGATGACAAGGCTTTTGCTACACATGAAGGAAGAGGTAGAGGCCGAGGTAGAGGTCAACAAAGAGGCAGAGGCAGAAATAATCAAAGAGGGGGAACTCCTAACAGAGGAGGATCATCCAACAGAGGTGGAAACCAGAATAGAGGAGGACAACAGCAATACAGAGGAAAACAATCTAGAAAAGGAAAAGGAGGAGACAAGTCAAAGCAAGTTTGCTACAATTGTGGCAAACCTGGCCATTATGCTCGTGATTGTTGGTCAAAGACTTCGCAAGGAAGCAGCAGCAACCAGAGCAGTCAATTTGGAAATTTTGGAGAAGAGGAAGAGTCCTCAAATCTCTTTCTCTCTTATGGCCAGACAGAGCAAAATTTGAATGATACATGGATTTTGGACACAGGGTGTTCAAATCACATGAGTGGCAAAGAAGAACTCTTTGCTAAGATAGACTCCTCATACAAATCCAAAGATTCGGTTGGGTGATGACAAGTCATTGGCAGTTGAAGGCATTGGAGCTATGGCGGTTCCAACAAAAGAAGGCATAAAACATGTAAGTGATATCTATTACACTCCTCATCTTCAACACAATCTGTTAAGTGTTGGTCAAATGCTTGAAAAGAATTATAAGTTGATTTTTGATGAGGGTAAATGCACCATTTTTGACAAAAACAATAGTAATAGAATCATTACACAAGTGCCAATGTCAAAAAATAGATTATTTCCTTTGAAGTTTGGCCCACCAGGAGGAAATAAGTTAGCAAATGTAGCTATTACCAATCCAAGTGTCCTGTGGCACTTGAGATATGGTCACTTGAATTCTGCAAGTTTGAAATTGCTAACTTCACAAGCAATGGTGATCTGGACTTCCCAAAGTTCAAGATAGTAAGGAAGTCTCGTGAAGGGTGTGCCTTAGGCAAGCATGCCAGTCAAAATTTCCTCGTGGACAAGCATGGAGGGCCAACTATCCTCTTCGATTGGTACATTCGGACATCCGTGGTCCGATGCAGACCAAGAGTCTAGGTAATCACTCTTACTTCCTACTTTTCATTGATGATTGCACAAGAATGTGTTGGATATACTTTTTGAAGCATAAGGATGAAGCATTTGCATGCTTTGTTGATTTTAAAGCAAAAGTTGAAAGTGAGAGTAGATATTCTGTAAAATGTCTTAGATCAGATAGAGGAGGAGAATACTCCTCTAATCACTTTTGAATTTTTGTAAACATCATGGCATCAAGAGGCAGTTCACAACCGCCTACACTCCACAACAGAATGGTGTAGCAGAAAGAAAGAATCGAACCATTGTGGAGATGGCGAGATCAATGCTTCAGACAAAGCATTTGAGTAATGCATATTGGGGAGATGCAACAAGAACTAGTGTTCACATCTTGAACACAAGTCCTACTTCGAGTTTGAAAGGGAAAACACCTTACCAAGCCTAGTATGGTAAGAAACCAAATGTGAAGTATTTCAGAGTATTTGGTTCATTGGCATATGCTCACATTCCTGATGAGCTGAGAAAGAAGTTGGATCCAAAGAGTCAGGCTTGCATTTTTGTAGGATACTATGAAAACACAAAGGGTTATAGACTCTACAATCCTACAACTCGAAAGATAGTGGTTTCAAGGGATGTGATTTTTGATGAAGGGGGAGAGTGGGGTAAGCCCCAAATATACAGTGATGTTGAAGCCACTGATGTGGTTGCTCTGCAGGTGCAACCTCAACTCCCACAGAAAGGAAAGCAGTCTCCGCCCACACATCCACCAAGTCCATCTTCAGATTCAACTGCTTCACCAAGTCCTTCTCCACAACGATCAGTAAGTTCCTCACCAATGGATATTGATGTTCCATCCAAAGGTAAAAGAACTTTACAGTATCATCCATCATCTCAGATGTTGGATAAGAATTTTTCAAGAAGATATACTAGAAGTCAAGCTAGTGAAATGGATTCTATTTTACACAGATTAGAAAGTATGCACTTGTATGGTGATGATGAATCCCAACAAGAACCCAGAGGAGATCAAGTTAACTATGCTTTGTTAACTAGTGCATAGCTTGAACCTTCTAGTTATGAGAAGGCATGTACTCAGAAGATTTGGCAAGATGCCATGGAAGAGGAGATAACCTCTATAAAAAACAATGACACTTGGGAGCTCGTGAAGCTACCAAAAGGAAAGAAATGTGTTGGCTGTAAATGGATCTTCAAAACCAAGTTTAATGCTAATGGTAGCATTGAGAAGCATAAGGCAAGGTTAGTGGCAAAGGGTTTTACTCAGAAGTATGGAATAGATTATGAAGAGACTTTTGCTCCTGTAGCCAGACAGGAGACAATAAGAACAGTTCTTGCCTTAGCTGCACATAAAGGATGGAAAGTCCAACACATGGATGTGAAGAGTGCATTTCTCAACGGTTACTTGACAGAAGAAGTGTATGTTGAGCAGCCACAGGGATTTGAAGTACAAGGTAAGGAACACCTTGTTTACAGATTAAAGAAAGCACTCTATGGCCTCAAACAGGCACCAAGAGCTTGGTACTCACGCATTGATGGGTACTTCAAAGATTATGGGTTCACCAGGAGCAAAAATGAACCCACACTCTACTACCTAAAGCAAGGTAAAGACATCCTCATAGTTTGCTTGTATGTGGATGATCTTATTTTTATGGGTAGTAATGAGAAAATGAATATGGAGTTCAAACACTCCATGATGACACAGTTTGAGATGAAGGATCTTGGACTAATGCACTACTATCTGGGAATGGAAGTTCATCAATCAGATACAGGGATCTTCATCTGTCAACATAAGTATGCTCAGGATATGATCAAGAAGTTTGCTATGGAGCATTGCAAACCAGCTTGCAACTCCGAGTTGGACATGGGATCCAATTAAGCAAAGATGATGGAGCACAGAAAGTTGATGTGACCACTTTCAGAAGCATGGTTGGGAGTTTGATGTTTCTCGCCAACACCAGACCAGATATTCAGTATGTTGTATCTCTTGTTTCTAGATTTATGTCTAACCCCTCGAGTTGCATTTGAAGGCAGCTAAAAGAATTTTGAGATATGTGAAGGGTACATTGGATTTTGGAATCCAGTACCATAAATGTAACACTATCAAGCTTGTAGGCTTTAGTGATAGTGATTGGGGTAGCAATATTGATGACAGGAAGTCAACATCAGGAAACCGTTTTAGTCTTGGATCAGGACTAATAACTTGGAGTTCCAAAAAGCGAGACAGATAGTAGCGCTATCTTCAACGAAGCGAGTATATAGCGGTTACTTATGCAAGTACTCAAGCCTTGTGGCTAAGGAAAGTACTAGAAGAGATTGGAGAACAACAAAGTGGTCCGACCAGAATCTACTGCGACAACATCAGTGCCATTCAGTTGGCATATAATCCTGTCCACCATAGCAGAACCAAACATTTTGATATGAAGTATCACTTCATCAGAGATATGGTGGAACACGACATTGTTGAGCTTCAATACTGTCACACTTTGGAGAACGTTGCTGACATCTTCACCAAGGCGATGACAAAAGCTCAATTTGTAAAGCTGAGAGACTGTGTAGTCAGTTCTCTCAACTTTAAGGGGGAGAATGTTACAAGTGTGAATAGGGTTGTTTCGAAACTGGCTTAGAAAAATCTCTTTTCCTAGCTTCAGTGTGAAATCTCCCTACATTTGTCAACAGAATTTGTTTTCGAATTGTCGGCAGTCTATCTCCTATTTTGTCTCCCCTAATCTCCTATTCTTCCTCCTCCTTATCCCTCCGTGAATTCTTCTTTCCCCTTATCCCTCCAACTTCCTTATCCCTCCGCGTCTTTCTTTCCCCTATCTTCTCCCTCCTTATCTCCTATTTCCCCTTATCTCTCCTTTGCTGACTTTCCTCCTATTCCCTTTCTATATATTATGTGATTTGAATAAGTTGTAAGGTTGAATGCTTCAAATTAATAAAGGTTCTTTTAATTATTTGTCCTGCATTATTTTCAGTTGATGTGACTGCATTCGGGTTTCATATTCCCAAGAGTCCTACTCCATATCTTAATGATGCGTTCAGATAACTTGTTCGCCATTAGGCTCAGTGACAATATCATAAGAGTCAATATCAAGAAAATAAGAAATAAAAAATCCTTTCAGGAAGCTATCTTGAACTTTTTGTAATAATTAAGGACAAGAAATGTTGAGGATACCTAGGGTTATTTATTTAAACTAAGTATTTATTACTTATTATTATTGTTATTATGCATTATTACATGATTTGTTAGTCTACCCATGTAGTTGCATTGTTTAGATCTATTAGTTGCACTTTGTCTTCTAACATTTATTTGTATTAGTTTAGTTCGAATGGTTGCTCCCTGTTCAGCATTCTGTTTCAGAACGTTGCAACCATCAAACAACTTGTTATTCCCCTTCATGTATTTATATGTTGCATATTATGTAATAAAATCATTCAAAAGTTTAGTTTATGTATCATTGGTATTAGAGCAGAAGATCTTGCTCCTATTTGGATAAGGCACCATGTTGTCTACTCAAGATGAAATTTTCTTCAAAAATTTGAAGCAACGACTCAGAATGATCATTGCTAATATCCAGCAGATTCAACCTACCCAACTCGTAGAAGAAATGGTAGCAAAATAAGCATCCATTGGAGAAGAAATACTTCCTACAGTAGAAGAAAATGCTGCAGAAATCCCAATTGCTGGAGAAGAAATTCTTCGTACAGAAGAGGAAATTCTTCCTGTTGAAATGGAAGAAATTGATAAATTTTTTAAAGCAGCACCTAGATTCGAACCAAGTTCTATGGACGAGAAAACGTCTGTCATCTTTCCACTAGACGATGTTGCTCTTAAAGCAAAAGAACCTGCTAATTTTTTTGAAGAAATCTCAAAAGTTGTTGAAGTTGATGCAGCCAACATTGCAGACCTCCTTGAAGACCCCTTTGCTGCTATTATTGTTGAAGAAGTGGAAAACTTTGCAGACAGGGTTCATGATGAAGCCTTGGAAGAAGAAAAGGAGATATTTCCTTGGCCACTACTGGTTCCCTATTTAATTTCAGCCAACCCTCCAAATTACAGCACAACTCCACCTGTTATAGCTGAATAAATCATCAATCTCAGGGTAATTACCCCCGATCGGATTGTTGGTGGCTGCACATTGCATATCCAAAGATCAAAAGATCCAAATCTATGGCCCTTGGGTGCTCCTCCTTGTAGCCTGGTATTTCGTGCACCTCCTTGGTCTCAACCAACCTACGATAGATTCCATCATGGCATCCATTTCTTGGAAGTCCCAGATCTGCTCTCCTGCAATAACATTTTGAAAAAAAAAAGGTCAGCTACACTACAAGCCCCATGCAGGAAGATCGAGACAAACAAACAAAAGTGCAGGACTTGTCTGTGCAAGCAGTACGTCTGCAACACACAACGAGCAGCACTCACGCACCCCACAAGGAGAGTGCATGAGCAAAGTTGTAGGCTCTACCTCACAAGGTAGAGCACGAGCCTTGCGCTCCCCGTCTGCCTAAAGGCTTGCACAAAATTGTGCAAGCCACATGCAATATTACATGCGGGCGGCACATGCTCAACGACTTGCACAAGTCGTGTGTAGTATTGCATGTGGCTACCCGCGAGCAGGCACCTCCACACGTACCTTGCGCATGGGCACGTGTGTTCCATACACGCATGCCCACGTTGGGCATGCATAGAAGTGTGTGCCCACATGGGCACAACACGCACAGACTTACTACGCTCCACACAGGTCGTGCATGGTCAAATTGACTGTGTGCTTGGCCATTAAAAAAAATTAAATTAATTTATTTAAATAAATTAAATTTATTTTTTTAATTATGTTGGACATAGTTGCTTATGCCAATTTGGAGAACCATAGACGAGTTTACATTCGTTGGAAAAAAAATTTCGAGTCCGACTCATTGGTATTCTTCTTTTGGCATTTTGTGGAGACTTGTTCCAGCTCATCCTTGGTCTTCCCTCCTTTGTATCTAGGAGTGCATTTTTGGTTGTACCCAACACTCCTAAGCTCGCTCTCACTTTTCTTGTGAAAGCATTGGGGTCCAATGCTTATATGGTTGGGAGGAGTGATGAGGATACTTAGGGTTATTTATTTAACCTAAGTATTTATTACTTATTATTATTGTTATTATGCATTATTACGTGATTTGGTATTGTCTACCCACGTAGTTGCATTGTTTAGATCTGTTAGTTGCACTTTGTCTTCTAAAAATTATTTGTATTAGTTTAGTTCGAATGGTTTCTCCTTGTTTAGCATTCTGTTTCAGGAGGTTGCAACCATCGAACAACTTTTTATTCCCCTTCATGTATTTATATGTTGCATATTATGTAATAAAATCATTCAGAAGTTTAGTTTCTGTATCATTGGTATCAAAGCAGAAGATCATGCTCCTGTCTGGGTAAGGCACCATGTTGTCTACTCAAGATGAAATTTTCTTCAAAAATTTGAAGCAACGACTCATAATGATCGTTGCTAATATCCAGCAGATTCAACCTGCTCAACTTGTAGAAGAAATGGTAGCAGAAGAAGCATCCGTTGGAGAAGAAATACTTCCTACAGTAGAAGAAAATGCTGCAAAAATCCCAATTGCTGGAGAAGAAATTATTCGTACATAAGAGGAAATTCTTCCTGTTGAAATGGAAGAAATTGATCAATTTTTTAAAGCAGCACCTAGATTCGAACCAAGTTCTATGGACGAGAAAACGTCCATCGTCTTTCCACTAGACGATGTTGCTCTTAAAGCAGAAGAAACTGCTAATTGTTTTGAAGAAATCTCAAAAGTTGTTGAAGTTGATGCAGCCAACATTGTAGACCTCCTTGAAGACCCCTTTGATGTTGTTATTGCTGAAGAAGTGGAAAACTTTGCAGACAAGTTTCATGATGAAGCCTTGGAAGAAGAAAAGGAGATATTTCCTTGGCCACCATTGGTTCCCTGTTCAATTTTAGTCGACCCTCCAAATCACAGCATAACTCCACCTGTTATAACTGAAGAAATCATCAATCTCTGGGTAATTACCCCCGATCGGATTTTTGGTGGCTACACATTGCAGATCTAGAGTTCAAAAGATCCAAATCTATGGCCCTTGGGTGCTCCTCCTTGTAGCCTGGTATTTCATGCACCTCCTTGGTCTCAACCAACCTGCGGCGGATTCCATCATGGCATCCATTGCTTGGAATTTCCAAATTCGCTCTCCTACAATAACATTTTGAAAAAAGAAAAAAGGTCCTGCTGCACTACAAGCCCCGTGTAGGAATATTGAGACAAACAAATGCGCAGGGCCTACATGTGAAAGCAATTTTCCTATGACACATAACGAGTAGCGCTCGTGCGCCCCATAAGGAGAGCACACAATCAAAGTTGCATGCTCTGCCTCACAAGGCAAAGCGTGAGCCTTGCGCTCATCGTGCGCCCTAAGGCTTATGCAAAACTATGCAAGCCACGTGTAATATTGCATGTAGGCAGCGCATGCTCAACAGCTTATGCAAGCCACGTGCAATATTGCATGTGAGCGGCATGCGAGCTACACATGCAATCCACGTGCAATATTGCACACGAACGGTGCGCGCTCAATGGCTTGCATAATTCGCATGTAATATTGCACGCGAGCGGTGTGCGAGCTACACACTCAATGGCTACATGGAATATTGCATGCGGCTTCTCGTGAACGGGTGCCTCCACACATGCCCTACGCGTGGGCACATGTGTTCCATACACACATGCCCACGTTGGGCATGCATGGAAGTGCGTGCCCACATGGACACAACATGCACAGGCGTGCTACGCTCCACACAGACTGATTTGACCACGCGCTTGGCCATTCAAAAAAAATTAGTTATTTAAATAAATTAAAAATATTTTTTTAATTATGTTGGACATAGTTGCTTATCCCAATTTGGAGAACCATAGGCGAGTTTACAGTCATTGGAAAGCTCTTTTCGAGCCCGACTCATTGGTATTCTTCTTTTGGCATTTTGTGGAGACCTGTTCCAGCTCATTCTTGGTCTTCCCTCCTTTGTATCTAGGAGTGCATTTTCAATCGTACCCGACACTCCTAAGCTCGCTCCCACTTTTCTTGTGAAAGCATTGGGGTCCAATGCTTATATGGTTGGGAGTGTTGAGGATACTTACGGTTATTTATTTAACCTAAGTATTTATTACTTATTATTATTGTTATTATGCATTATTACGTGATTTGGTATTGTCTGCCCACGTAGTTTGCATTGTTTAGATCTGTTAGTTGCACTTTGTCTTCTAACAGTTATTTGTATTAGTTTAGTTCGAATGGTTGCTCCCTGTTTAGCATTATGTTTCAGGATGTTGCAACCATCGAACAACTTGTTATTCCCCTTCATGTATTTATATGGTGCATATTATGTAATAAAATCATTCATAAGTTTAGTTTTTGTATCAAGAAGGACACAAGATAATATGTTGTTTATTATGGATTAATAATCTTTAAAAGACATTCAAAAAAGGGGTGTTGATACTACTCTCTTCTATGCCCAAGGTGAGACTTATAATGATGGTGAAACCTCATAGGTTGTTGTTTATTCAACATATTGGACATCCATTTCCTCCAAATAGTAGGTTATAGATTTAAAGTCAACCCAACACATCACTAAACATCATTACCTTTTGCATGACTATAATGGAAAATAATTTAAAGAGTATGTGGTATTGGGGATGATTCCTCATTAAAAGTCACTAAATGTGGTGAAGTGATTTTTGCTTCCTTCTTATTTGGTGATGTTCTTCATGTTCCAAGTGTGGGACCTAATCTTCCTTTCATCTATTGCATCACTCATACAAATAATATGGTTTATTTTTAGTCGCATCAATGGGTGATTAAAGATATTGATAATGGTTTAAAGATAATTAGGATATTGTGATGAGACTATTCATATGTATAAGTTTGGTGATCATTTGTCTTCTTCATCAAAGAAGGAAAACTTTGTGGCTATGGTATAAGAAGATGATATTAGTAGATGATAACATTATAGACTTTGATACATTGGATATAGATCATTGAGGTACATGATTCACCATTAATTGGATGTTGGTCTTCCTTCTAGTGGTGTTTGTGTGGGTGTATCTTGGGGAAGCATCATCGAGATTCCTTCATAAAATAAATTGCTAGGTGTACTACACAAACCTCAAAGCTCATTCACATTGATATCTATGGACCCATGGGGGCACCATTTATTTTTTAGAAGTACTTTCTCATCTTTGTTAATGATTTCTTTATGTATGTATGGTTGTACACCATTTATACCAAAGATTAAGCCTTTGGTAAGTTGTAGGTTTTTAAGGGTATTATGAAGAATTGGTTTAAGAGGAAATATCATATATTTGCAAACAAATGGAACATGTGAGTATGTTAGTCATACTTTTAATCTGTCTCTTTTTAGCATTTCTACTCAAAGGACTATTCACAATACCCCAAAATATAATGGGGTGGCTCAATGAAAGAACAAGGTTATCATGTAGATTGCTCAATAATAATTTCATAATAGTGCTCCATATAAATCATGACCATTGTATACCCTCCATATATGGAACTTTCATAAACCCTAATATGTTGGTCAAAAAGATAAAAACACCCTTGTTTGCCCTCCATTGGAAATTTTATAAACCCTAGTATCTAGATAAAAGACAGACAAATTAATTGGTTTATAACTATCTAGGGAATTGAAATTAATAAAATATAAACATAAAAAACCCTAATATGTTGCTCAAACCTAGTACGTTGATAAAAGATAAAATCACCCTTGTCCATATAAATTAAAAAGATAAACTAGTTTATAACTATCTAGGGAATTGAAATTAATAAAATATAAACATCACTTGATTTATAACTATCTCGAGAATTAAACTAAAATAATCCACTACTACCTCAAGTCCACTATCCCTTTGAGATTTCATTCCTTTATAATCCATTCCACGTGAAAATGGTCTTGAAGAAGTTTCTACGACACTTTTGTAAGGCATCTAATGTGAAAGTTACATATATTTTAAGTCATGATTGCCAAAGAAGAAAATAAGTGGTTGAACATTTTTTGATAGTCCTTTGTATGTCAAATAAGTCATGGGAAAACATCCATGCATGCCAAATACCTCCATATTACTTGATAAATTTTTTATAAATGCATTATATGGGATTGAAATGGACCCTACTCGTATTACACCATGACCACATAGTGGTATTGCAACTACCTGCAATTATTTTTTTTAAATGGGTTATATAAGATTGAAACAAGTCTCACTCGTATTACATGATCACCATATAATGGTATTACAACAAAGCTTGGATATTATCCATATATCATTTGGTAAGATTCAAACATGGGTCTCCTCCTTGAAATGTTGAGGAATCTAACCAATTGAGCTAATACCACTTGATAAAATTTAAGTTTACATGGATTTTTATGAGGGGTCCCAATCCTCTCATATTGAGTGGGGTTTGAAATTGGGTGTTCTAAATGAAAACAACTACCTGCAATTATGCATGTATCATTGTCAATATTTAAACCTAGGTCTCCTCCTTGAAAGTTGAGGAATCTAACTAGTTGAGCTAATGGCATTTGATAAGTCGCTTGACAAAGTTGATAAAATGGCCCAACAATATTTTTACTATATTATCCAAAGGGGATGACTTTAGTGGTTGCATTCCAAAAATTGGTTGTATAGGGAAAACCATGATAGATATTGAATAACCATCAACATATTTGGATTCTTTGCAAAAAATTGGGGGTTCTCAATTCAACACCTTTTACCATTTTTCCTCTAGGTATTTCATTTTTTGCATTAACAAAATTGTATTATGGCTTCTTTTTGCAAAAAATTTAAATTTAAAAATGAGAATATTCTCATGAGAATAATACACTAGAAGGTGATAAATTTTGACATGCATCTTGGGGTGAGACATCATTTTGCATAGCTTCCCTATCTAAAGCACATAAGAGGCTATGACACATTTGTTATTTGTGCCTTTGGTAAGGCACTCATGGTGCCAGGACATGAGTTCGAGTCCATTCAGGGGAAAAAGATGCTGGAAAAGGTGTAACGTCATGGTCATGATAAAGGCATTGAGAAGAGGCAATGCTTGAAAAATGTGTGATGCACCTTGTTGGACACTAAGCCTTCTTTGAAGGTAAGAATACCTGTAGGACGAGTTCAAATCCTAACATTTTGTTTGGGTAAATAACATGCCTTGTATACATGAGATCAAGGATTTGTGCACATTAAGAACTTTGACATCCAAGTTTCCACTTACGATTATGATTATGGAAGACTACCTTTTAACTTAGAACCTAAGAGTTCTAAGGTTCAACTCTCATGTGGATAATATATCTAATATAGCCAACTTGGTTGATTATTAGGAGTCATTTAGATAAATTGGCAAATATAGGCAACATGACAAAATTAAATATTTGGCACCCAAATGTTGACTATAAAACAGAGATCAATCAATCAAATTAAGACATATCATCATTTGACCTATACATGTCTTAGACTAGTTAATAGTAGACGTGGTGCATAAGTATTTCTTGTTCTCCCAAAAGGCAACACATGTCAACCTATGGTTTGACTATATCCTACTCAATGGCCTATAATTCAAAGTCCCAATGGCACCCCCTTATCTGGATCAATGAAACTTGTTGGCACTTAGTTTGTTGAAGCATTCTCCAATTGGCATACTAGTCAATGCATAGTTGGCACCCTATTGGTCATCCAATCAATGACACATGGCATCATCTTATTTTTTGAAGCCAATTTTAATTTAAATAATATTACAAATAACCCTTTGTTTGTAGGTCAATTTTATGCTATAAAACATATATCAACCAATTAAATGAAGACATCTCATCATTTGACCTATACATACCTCAGACTAGTTAATAGTAGACATGGTTCATAAGTATTTTTTGTTCTCCTAAAGGTAACACATGTCATCCTATGGTTTGACTATATCCTACTCAATGGACTACAATTCAAAGTCCCAATGGCACCCCCTTGTCTAGATCAATGGCACTTGGTTTGTTGAAGCATTCTCCAGTTGGCATACTGGTCAATACAAAGTTGACACTCTATTGGTCATCCAATAAATGACACATGGTATCATCTCATTTGTTGAAAATATTATGAATAACTCTTTGTTTGTAGGCCAATTCTATACTAGTAACCCATTATCAATCTCCAATGCACAACAATTACCTCCTACAAGTGTTTTTCAACCCAAAGTCCACCTAAATCTAGTTTGTTAATTATATCTAACATCCCTATAGGTCAGTCCATGAATTTCAATGAAGTATATTCAAGGATGAACCTAAACCAAATACTTGCTTAAAACACTCAAGTTATGTCTAGATGGGGTTGCATGTGTTCTAGAAAAATACCCAAGGATTAACACCACCTCCGACCAATCAAGCACAACAAAATGTGCAAGTTACACCTCCTCAAAATCAATAAATTTCATAAATAGGTATGAATTATCTAACTCCACATCATCCACTAAGCCCCATTAAGATACATGATTTCCATGATACACTAATTCTTTCAACCATGACTTACTCAAATAAGAACATCTTATCCTCTAACACATCATCCACTAAGCCTTTAAACCACAACTTCTAACTCTCCTTGCTCCATCCAACTTAAACAGTAAGTCAAACAACAATTTTGCAAAGAGCAAAATTTTGAAAGTGATCAAAATATTAGTAAATTAGAAAAATGTTGTAATGCAACAATGGCAACAATCACAAAATTGGAAACCCCAAAAGACTCCATATCTCATAAAGGATTAAGTACCTTAAAAATTTTCTAATCAATGAGCAAATCAAACTTATAATTACATGGTTAATACTGATATAGAAATAGAGTCAACATGATGTGTTCCTTGTAATAATAGACATAATCCTACAAAGTATGTTGGAGACATTAGGAATTATTAGACCATTTTGTATAATCAACAGTGTCAAGCTCAATAGGGTAGCATATTGGCCCAAAAACCCCAAGCTCCATAATCAATAACTATCTTTCCCAACCCCAATGACATCATCCTAGTAAATTTTAGTGATATGAAAATAGATGAAGAGTCAACATTTAAAGAAGATTCTATATGTGCTAATTAGAAAGGGACCCAATTTTTGTAGGTGAGTTGGAGAGGAGAGGGTAATCCTCCAAGGGAGGTCCCAGGTTTGAATCTCCACCCTACCAAAAAGTTGAATTGGGTACCCAAAATCAAATTGATAATGTTGGTGCGGGCAGGGTCGGGTGCGACTCTCGGGTGACTTTGACGGTGTAGAACCCCCTGGTCATGGTCTCTCAGACCAATGCGGCCCCACAAGGGGTTTTTCGCTTTAAAAAAAATATCAAGGGGTTGAGACCAAGGGCAAGAGTAAATATTCCTAAGGACAACTGGTTGGAAAATAAACTAAAACTAGAAAAGGTACAACCATCCTTAGAAGAGGGAGACTGCATTTGCATTTGAAAGATAAATTTTCCGTCGTAATATAATAAGAGAAATAGAAGGAGAAAGAAAGTATAGAAAGGGAGGTTATAGGTGCACCTCAAAAAGAAAAATAAAAGACAAAAACCAACAAAGATAGATATATAGATAAAGGAATATAACCTATAAATCTATTAAGAGAGATGAAAATAAATGAAAGGATGATCTTCAAATAGAGGTTGAATGACAAGTAAAATACCCCTCTCCTACAAGTGAAGGAAGTATGACAACCACAAGGTAATATCAAAATTTCACAACATGAAGTCAGGGTGTCTATGTGAATTTTAAATTCAACATCATAAAGGAAATGAAAAAGGGATACAAGATAAGATCAACATGCTAGAAGCATTAGCCCTACTAGGACAATGTAATATACTCTAGAAAACTTTAAAAGAGCGAGAAAGTAGTTATACTCGAGGAAAGCAACCATAACACTCTACAAGCACTATAGTACACCAATTAAATTTGATAGCAGTGCATCCTACAAATATTCAAGTCAACATTTTAGATATACTAAATGTCAAAAAACCAAATATATTAAGCCACCCTTATTTTATATGACACTTAAAATTAAGAATTACATATTGAGAAGTTGCATAGTTGATTTGGCTGCAACAATCGTAGTTATGCCTAAATTATTTATGAATAAATGGGTCTTCCTTACACCAATATGGCTAGACATCAATCCAAATGGATGGCAAATGGGATAATGCAATGGAGGTACTTAAATATCTAGTCATGACTATAGCTTGGAATTTAGATTTTGTATTAGAAGTGATGGTCGTGGACCTACCTCTATACTTAGATATGTTGTTGTCTAAATATTTGACATGTAATTTATTAAGATATGGTTATCTAACAACCAATTACACTCATATGAATGTACCCAAAGACAAAAATGTAATAAGGATTGAAAATGAGTCACCTATCAACTACCTTCTCTATAAACTATATGATGAGAGTATGGTAAGTTAAAAAGACTTACCAAATTCTTATAGGATGATGGATACCTTGAGTAGGACCAAGATCTAGAGGTTGATATTATCATTTACATACTACAAGATTGATTAGATCCCAAAGTTAAATACAAAAAGGCTAAATTAGGAAACTATCTCATCAGTGAAATGCCTTCCAACCTTCTAGCCCTGACAAGTTGAGGAGCAAATAAATTTTGTACAATATACTTTGATGGCTTGAGAGCCAAGAATGGGGTAGGCATTGGTGTTTAATTCATTGACCCATAAGGTGCACAAGCTCATTTTACCTATAGGTTTCTATTCAATTGTACCAATAATGTGGCAAAATATAGGGCATTTTGTAATTATTTGAGAAAGCCTAAGAAGATGGAAATTAAGGATCTAAGAATATATGGTAACTCTAAAATAATTGTGAATTAGGTCATTTTTTAGTGCACTACAAGTAACAAACCTGAATTCATATAAGTATCAAGTATGGGACTTGATAGAAAAATTTGATGCATACAAAATCAAAGCAATCCCTAGAGAGTTGAATGCAAAAGCAGATGATTTGATAGGAATGGTAGCCTAATTTGACCCTGTAAATGATAGATGATATAAGCCTAAAGTATTAGGGATGGTCTTTAGGCCAATCATTCCTAGTAACTTTAATCATCGGTGGGTCTTTAGCAATGATGATTAAATCATGGATTTTTTAATCAAGGAAACCTAATATGCTAAAGAAAGAATGAGTATGAAGACAACATCAAATATGGAGTCATACAACTGAAGTCAAATTAGTTGTCAGAGGGTCTAATCACTCTAAAATGTTTGTCCAATCCTAGTGATAGTACAAGGAATACAAGCCTCAAAGTAAGATCTTCTTTGTATCATCCTATTGTGGTGATTGAAGAGTAGAATCTAGTACTTGGAAAAGATTGCACATAGGAATAAAATGACTATTTCAAAGAACTTTGTGGTAATTATAGAGGCATTATTGCTTGATCTTATAAATATCTTAACGTCTACAATCAAAAAATCATAAAGCATACTATTGAATTGGAGATTGATGCTAAACCTTTAAGATAGAATAAACAATCAATGAATATGAAAATAGAGGCAATAATGAAGAAAGTATTGTTGAAGTTACTAGAGGCTCAAATAATATTTTTGATCAACCACTTTACCTAGGTTGTTAATTTGGTTCTAATACACAAGAAAAATGATAATATTAGGTCATTTCATCTTTAAGAACTTAAACCAAGCCTCTTTAAGAATATCGTGATCAATTACCTACCATTAATTAAATTTTGTAAATGGTAATTGAATCATAGATGTTATATATCCTTGATGTATTCTCATCATACAACCAAATATAGGTTAATGATGAAGACCAACATAAAATAACTTTCACCACTAAGTGGGAAACCTTCGCATATAAGCAAATATTATTGGTCTATTAAATGTAGGGAAAACTATCCAAAGGGCTATGGATATTGGACTTGTTGGGCTTGTAGGTAAGAACATTCTCATATGCATTGATAATTAAACTACATTTTCCAAAGATATGAGTAAGTATATAGGTGGAGTTTTAGGGAATTCAATATTTCTATTAACCCTAAGAAGTCTGAATTAATGGTAAAAGAAGGCAAAGTGTTAGGTCATGTGGGATTAAAACATACTTTAGACATAGACCATCAATTTTCTTCATCAATCAAAGAGACTAGGTTATTCCTAGGACAAATCTAGTTTATTGCTAAGTTCATTGTAAATTTCTCCCAAATTGTCAAGCCCATAACCAAAATGCTAAAGGAAAACTCGCTAGAGTGGAATTATGAAGGAAATAAATCCTTCCCATACATTAAAGATGCCATCACCAAAGCTTCGGTATTGATCAAGCTGAACTTATCCAAAGATTTTAGGTTGTATGTATTTGGTATCCATGAAAGCATTGTAGTTGTCCTCTCCCAAAAGAACAATAAAGACAAGGAATATCCCATCTCCTTTATGAGTGAAACCCTTAGTAACTATGAAGATAAATGTACCCTTATTGAAGATAAAGTGTTCACCATCATGAATGCCCTTAAGAAGTTCAAGTGCTATATTGCACATAGTAAGAGTACTATCTTTGTGGTACACCCAAATGCTCAATTTTTTGAACTATATGGTGAATTAGGAAAAAAGAGGGGCAGGTGGATCAATAAAATTCAATAATTTGATATTGAGATCAAACCCACAAAACTAATCATAGGAAGAGCCTTATGTAAGAGGCTAGTAATAATTGTATCTAAAGATCAAATCTCTCTTGTAGAAGAGATATAAATAGACAATAAGACTTAATTGATGGGTGACATGTAGATATATGGCTATAGGATAGGTATCAAAAGTATTGACAACCAAGGAAAGAGCCTAATTTAGATGAAATTAAGGCATTACCACTTGTTTTATGGTGTGTTGTTTAGACAAGGATATTATGGTGTCTTAATATGCTACATAGAAGAAGAAAAGACAGGAGGTCTAATCAAGCAATACCATGATAAAGGAGAACATTTCTTTGCACCCACAATAGGTCACAAGATCCTTAGAGTTGAATACTAATGGACTATCATTTTTTATTGTTTCTAATGGTTCAAATATTGCAAATATTACTCCATGCTTAAGGGAATAAAATAAGAGTTGCAATACTTCTAAACCCTATCATTGTGATGTAATGTTTTCAACGATCGGGTCTAGACTTCATTGGTAAAATCAACCCCTTGTCAAGTGTTGTACCTCAATGGATTCTCACCACTATAGATTACTTCAACAAATGGTTTGAAGTTGTTCCATCCAAAGTAGCAAATTAGGAGACAATGATTCAACTGTTAGAAGATATCATTACAAAATTCAAAGCACCTATTTCCATATCCATAGATAATACCACCTAATTTAAGGGGGATAAAGTGGTAAAGTTTGCTCTAAAATACAAATTCTTGCTTAAAATATCATCCAATTACTATCCCAAGGGCAATGGCTTGGCCAATAAACTAACAAAAATGTCACAAGGATCTTGAAAAGAACAATTTTAGACTCATAAAGGGATTTAGTGACAAGAAAAGCAATCAAACGAGTATGCATACATATACACATAAATAACAAGTACTAGTTTGACAAATATTATTCAACCTACTAAAAAATGTTAGATTTTACAAAATTTTCTAGAAACGAATGAAATCAAGCATTACCCAGTATTGTTTTATAAAAGTGTATAGCATATAGAAAACATAATATATGACTGGGTGTTCATAGACACCAAAATATCATCACTCAAAAAGATAAAAAATTACACGTAATTTATAAATAAATGATTAGTGAGGGGGGATATTTTATACCCAATTACATGTTACCTTTAGGTCAAGCAGGAGATCAAACCTTAGGAATGAAACATTAAAAAATTACAAAAAATATCTTCTTAAGGTTTACATGGGTCCTAGGGGTAAACATAACAAAAATTTGGTTGTGGCCTCAAGATAAACTTAACCACCACATATTTCAACATCCTCTTTTAAGCTAAGTGAGAGATATGAAGACAGACCCTTATATTGGATCCCCCCCTCAAGTGACACCTTCCCACTCCAAGAAGCTCTAGCATGCATAGAAAGGTAACTACAAGAATGATCTTGGTTAAAATATATATTGTCTACTCTGATAAAGGAATAAATACTAGGTCTAACGTCCCATTAGAATGAAGCCATCACATGAAGTACATCCATATCTCATTATGTGTTTTATGTTGATGAAATAAATGATTTAAAATAAGTTGGATAATACTCTACTCGTCACAACCAAGAGAAACCAGAGAGCCTTGAGGAATGTAAGTTTGCTCTAAAATCATCAACATCCAACTAAGATGCTTAGCTACCTCATTGGCAATAAAATATTCAATTTCCATAAAGGATTGAGATATGGTGGATTTGTGTCTAGAACACCATGAAACTAGGTTGAATCCCAAGTAGAACATGAGGCCTATGGTGAACCGTTGCTCATCTAAATATCCTACCCAATCAAAATCTAAAAAAAAACTATCAAAATTGGAGTAGAACCAATAGAATAATGAATGTCTACCTAATATATCCTTTTAATGTATCTAAGAATCCGCTTGATTGTTATCTTGCGACTCTCTCAAGGAGCTTGCATGTACCTAGAACAATAGCTAACAACAAAGGCTATATCAAGTCTAGTGTGAGTGAGATAAATAAGACATATTACAATATATTGATATAGAGTAGCATAAACCAAGGCAATAGTGCAATAATATCATAACTTAAAACTAAATGTAAAGGGGGTCTTAGTAGGTTTGCACTCCTTCATCTTGAACCACTAAAGAAGATCCAAAGCTTATTTTGGATGAAAAATGGTAATTCTGAATCTAATTGATCAATCTAGATTTCCAAAAAATAGTGCAAGCAAAACTATCATCTTAAAAGTGGAATAATGAAATGACTTCATTTCTTAGATCAAAGTAGTGGAACTACCTATGACAGGAAGGTCATCAACATACAATAGATTTATTGTAGTCTCCTCGTTATGATGTTTAATGTAAACATCATTCTCAACCTCACATTGTTTAAATTCACAATTGATGAAGGATGGATGTATTTTCTCATACCAATCTTGGGGAGCCTACTTAAGACCATACAAAGATCAGGTTAAGTGACATACCAATAAATTTGGGACCTATATCTCAAATGTAGGTGGTTTTTGCATGTAAATATCCTCTTAAAGCTATCTATGGAGAAATACACTCTTCACATCCATCTAATGTACCATCCATCCTTGAGAAGCTACAATGGAAATAATCATTCTAATAGAGTCCATCCTGGCTATAGGTGCAAATGTCTCAAAGTAGTCCACTCCCTTCTACTAAGATAAGCCCTTGGCAACAAAGTGTACCAAGTATTTTTTAATCTAACCATATGATGTGTACTTGGTCTTCTAGACACACTTACATCTACAACATTATTCCTTGCTAGAAATAGAACCCACTTCGATGTTTTATTTTCATCAATACCTCATATTTTGCTACCATGGCATCTTCCTATTCAGGCTTTCCCTTAGCTGGGAGTAGGTGACAGGATCTTATGAATGGGTTACCTTCAAAGCTTAGAAAAGAGCCTTCTGATATTGTTCAAGGGATAAAATGAGTTTCACATCCTTCATAAGTGTCTTAACCCCCTTTGGGATGGGATGTTTGGAAGAAGCATGAGTATCTTATACCATCTCAATATAAAAAAATTGAAACAAAAAAATTCCAACTCAACACTACTCACTTTATCATACGCAACTCGTGCATTGTAACTTGAAGCATTATGCTCTTCTTGTCTTGCTCTAAGGAAAAAATAAACTACTTGAAAAACTATTTATGGTGGACTCAAATCAATAGATAGTTAATAACCATTAGAAGATGAATCTCTATCGAGGATAGAACCAACCAAGGTATCAAAAGAACCTACTAGAGCTTAAATAGACAAATAATCGAGAGAATTCAAAGCTATAAGATCTAGAGGGGGAGTGGAATATATACCTAGAAGCACCTCATTAATTATGGCATCTCTCTTATTCACTACCTCATGTCTCTAAGGATCATAGATATGATAAGCCTTTAATATATTAGAATATCCCATAAATACACACATATGGCTCTTGGATACCCCTTCTTTCCAAATATTATTGGGTATATAAGCCCATGTTAAATACCCAATGATTCAAAACATAGACACATCTAGCTTATCTCCTGTCAACTCTCAAGGGGTGTCATTTCTTGAATAGCCCTAGTAGAAACTTTGTTGATGATATACCCTACACAAATGATTGCTTCACCCCTAAACTTGTGATCTAACCCCTTGACGTCAAACATTCAATAAGCCACATCCATGATTACCCTTTTTTTTAACTACAACATTCTATTTAGGAGTGTAGTGAATAGTCCTCTAATATGTTATTGCATGACTGGCAAAGAAATCATCAAAAATATGACTAACATATTCACCACCCCCATATGTCTTAAGACACTTGATCCTCATATCTAACTTATTTTCAACAAGTACCTTGAAGGCTTTGAAACTATCAAACACTTCATTTTTAATACAAATTGTATATACTGAGACATATCTAGAAAAATAAAAAAAAGTACTTGTTTTCTAAAAGTGGTGTAATCCATAGGTCCACAAATATCACTGTGAATAATCTCTAAAGAGTGAGATGCCCTCCTAGAAACTCATTTTGGAAAAGTCTCCCTATGATGCTTTAAAAAATACATTCCTGACAAACATCAGTTGGAGGAGATATGCATGGAATTCTAATAGCCATATCATATTAACTATTGTACTTCAAGGAACCATAATTGAGATGTCCAAGCCTATGATACAACTTTTGACTCTCATTATTAACATGTACTTTCATTACAAAAAAGTTCTTCTTGCTAGAAGAGGAAGTGGGTCTTTCACCCAACTTATACATATGATCAAATTCATCATAATATCTAAAAGTAATAGTCCTAAATCCATTGTCTATATCCTTAATCACCCATATATCAAGCCAAAATTCTACTTTCTTTTTTGTGTGAGTAATATGATAAATAGACAAAAGACTATGACCAATATTATGAGTATGAAGTACCTCATCAAATGACATATATTCAATAGTGATGTATCCACCTCCTACAAACTGTAATAAATATTCATCTCCAATCACAACACATTCCCCTGGGTAATTTTTTTATAGCCTTCAGAAGGTGTTCATGCTTTGATCGTGTGTCTAATAGCCCTTGAATCAGCTATCCACTCATTTGAATAAGTGGATGTCCAATATGTTGAATGAACTGCAACATGTGCATGTGAGGTTTCTTCACTAAAGTTGTTCTCACATTATGCATAAAAGAGCAACATCAACATCTGCTTTCTTGTTGTTTCCTCCAATTTCTTGATATGAATTCTACAAAAAAAATTCTTATATCCTTTTTTATAGAACTCATAAGTAGGATTCTTGAAAATCTTCTTAAACTTCCAAGTGATATAGTTAGGACCATTCAATAAGGGCACATGGTGATCCATAAATAATCTATTAAAATTAAAAAATTACAAGTAGTTGTGTCCAAGACTAGCAATGTCAATGTAAAGAACTTGAGAAACTATGTAATTTGAAAGAAAAAAAGCACTCAAAACTTTTGTAAGCAAAAATTATGGCTCCTAAAATATAAAACCCAAAATAGAAAAACTCATCCCAAAACCTTTGAAAAAAATAAAAATTTAGTACCTTTGGTGAATAAGAGGTTGCCATGTGTCATCATGTGAGTTGTTGGAAGGTTACTTATAATGTATTGACTAGTGAACCATATTGTATCCATTGTCGCTATCTAATTTGCTCCAAAAATTGTGCATTGCTAACTATGCAAGTTTAATGAGATGGTAGAATGCTATTGGTTGATCTTGCTTATATAAACACCAAGAGGTGTATGGACTACCACATCAACCATTATATAGTCAATGATGTTGGCCCAGTCAAAGCTTACCATATTGTGCCTCAAAATTTATGCCACTACCACATTATCATCTTTTGCCACCTCAACTTCCATGTATCAAATCGGTATTCATTCACCTCTTGCCTAGTCAACTATACAGACCACCATACCAGCTCCCATGTGTTGCCTCAAGAAGCATGCACCTACCAACTTAGATGTACTAACTACCATATGTCACCTTAAATTTTATGCCACCTCACTTGTACTTTTCGCATTATCTACCTTATGTTGCCTTGGGATACATACACCTAACTTTATTGTATGGCATGTTGCCTCATGAATTTTTCCACTTTTATGTATGGGCTACCATATAGCTTCCATATTACCCTACCACATCATTATCGCAGGTCAAAATTTGTACCACATCATCAGTCGGGTCATCCAGGATTTTAACATCATTATAAGCATGCATTGAAGAAATGCTAACAATATCATTATCATAAAAAATAAATTAATGGGAAGACGTTTGAACCTTATATCTCTTATGGTAAATTTTCCTATACCCCCCTTGCTATCCATCTCACTAGGCATGATGCTTCAGATGAAAAGAAGTAAGAACAAACAAAAAACTAAGTTTCCAACTACACTCCCCCTTTTTCTATCCCATGGGACAAGCCTACATAAACATGACATGTGTGCACCCAATCAGCTACTTTCCCACCAAATTTTTGGAATATACCTCAAAATATTTCTATTTCAAAATTTAAAACTTCAAATTTTGGAGGGAAATGAGGTAAATTTTCAAACATGAATTTGAGATATCTAGAGGTAAAACAATGAAAAGTGTTGAACTGTGACCCCTCCTAAAACTTTATAAAGAATCAAAAAAACCTAATGGTTCATATATATCTATTAAAATTTCCCTATATAACCATTTTATTGAACATAACCAATCAGACCCTCCTCTTACACCTATGCAACAAAAAAGTTGTTGAACCATTTTTGCAACTTTGTTAAGTGCCTTGGAGGCCTTTTCTAAGCACAAAAACCTCCCTATGACTTTTCTAGGACTAAGGGTCTATCTGAAAAAAATTATCCTCTTCTTTCATGAAAACCAAGCAGTCTCTCCTCTCATCGATGTTGTTATTAGTCATCAAAAATAGGAAGAGAAAATGATATGGATTTTTTCTAATTTGTAAAAGATAAACAAGGTTTTAAATAAAACTTTAAAAATTCAAACCTCAAACTAGGGCATCCATCTAATTAGAAATAAAATTATTAAGCAAGTTCCAAAGAGAGGAAATATTAAACTTGTCGATGAATATTTCTCCTAGAGCAAAATTGCTAGTTCTAGTGAGATCTTCACGATCTAAGTCCACTAGGGTTTTTTGTTAGAAACCCTTTTTCAAGTTATGTCATCAACTCCAAAAAATATTCTTCACAACACTCTTCAAAAAATATCCTCAAAAAATTAAGTGGCATTAACTCAATTGATTATATTTCTTAACATTTAAGGAGGAGATCAAGGTTTAAATCTTACCAAGTGATACATGGATAATATCCCAACTTTTTTGTAATACCACTATATGGTGATTATGTAATATAGGTGGGGCCATTTCAATCCCATATAACCAATTGAAAAAAAAAACCTCAATAGAAGCTAGAAGAGAAATTTACCTCCAACAGAAATAAACAAATAATGATGATTCACACTTACTCTAATACCATGTCAAATTTCATAGTAGTTTCCATAAACTAATGGAATCGAACATTATCCAGTATTGGTTATCAAAACAATTACACAATATTAATAAAATACAATATATAATGGGGTGTCTATAGACACCAAAATATCTTCACTCAAAGAGAAACAAAAACACACTTAATTGATAAAGAAATGATCGATGAGGGGGACATTTATACCCAATTATATGTTGCCTTTAGGTCTAGTTTATGAGATTGACCCTTAGGAATAAAATATTTAAAATTACAAAATATACCTTTAAACATAACAAAAAGTTAGTCATGGCCTTGGGAGAAGCTTAACTACCACATATTTAAACACAAAACCCATTTCTTCCATTCCTTTTTCCTTTTATAACTTCCTAGTATTTCCTTGATTTTCTTTTTCTCCCCTTCATTATCATGTTAGGTTGACATATGTCATCAAATCACCTTGGTTTATGTTAAAATAATGAGTGAGACACTTGAATTTTGTGATCAAATCACTTATGAATGTATGACTACTCCATCTGGATTACATAGGTAGACCACTTGAATTGGTATATTAGGTCTTCATGGGCTGATAAACTAACTAGATGACCCTTGCACAAGGTATGCATAAGCAAAGTCTTGCATAGGGTGGGGGATATACAACCCCTCACCCCACTTCACTTTTACATTATTCTGCGCCATGCAATCTGTATTCCCGTAGTGTTATAGCAAACTACACCCCCTTCATTGCATATAGCACATGACCAACATTCCTCCCTTATGTTAAGCTCAGTGAGCTCCCCTCCTAGCACAATTTGTTTGAAGGGACCAAGTGAACCACTTGGACCTCAAGCAAAAAAACCCTTTTTAATAATCGCTCCTCATTTGGTGAATTGCTCAAATATTTATTGCATAAACCTAAAACATTAAAAATAATGTCTAAATCCTTCTATAACAAGCAAATTGCTTACATTCGATAGGTGAATCACTTAAATTCTATGAACAAATTGCTTTAACCATTTCAATTGATCCAAGTCATCACAACAAATAAAGTGTTTGATTACAAGTGAATGTCTCTACCAAAATCCTCTAAACAATAAAAATGAGCAAATCTTTCCAAATCATGAGCAAATCACTCCATTCCCTTGAGATAGAAAAATTATCTTTTTTAAAATTTTCATCATCAACCTCATGCTTTCTATTCTAAACCATTATGCACACCACCTATGCATTGGCTAACTCCTCATTGCTAAAAGTGCATCTCATTACACCACCTTCCACAACTATTGTCCCATCCACTCTTGTTCCACATTCACTCATTCATGTAATTTCAAGGGAGGTTGAATTATCAAAGGACAATCATAGAGAAAGAAGAGGGGGGAATGAAAGAGATAGGTCTCCACTCCTCCAAAGAGACTTAAGGAATTGTATGATGACCCATACCAAAGAATAGAGGAGGGAAATTACACACACTCCATTGGGTAAGTGAGAAAAGAGGTCCTCATAAGTTTCAACCTAGTCCCACAAATCGAATCATGGAGCATAAATTGAATATGAAGATCGAGGTTGGCTATGAATCTAGTACCCGAAGTATAGAACTCCTTGATATTGATGGAAATAGTGGCTGAGAGGTCCAACTATGTAACTCAAATCTTTAGACTCTTTCAATGGATTGAGGATGCATTCTACATGAGGAAAGGAGTCAAAAGAGAATATATTTTTTTTTAAGATTAAAAATTATTAACAGGACAAGAATCAAATTACATTCAGAGGTATGCCACTTTTGGCAAGCCCAAAAAATCAAATAAAACTTAGATTAACATCTCCAAAAATAACAAAAAAACTAAGTACCATCTAAAAAGTAGAGACTCTTACCCTGATCCCACTTTTTTTTTATGTTGATACAAAGAACCCTAGTAGGCTTGATAGTCTTGAAAACACTACTAGTGTTGTCCCAAAAGGGGCCAAAGAGTGTTGCAATAGACAACAAAATACAAGACCAATAACTATTCATCCTCCATTGGTCCACAAGGCTTAATGGACTCTAGAACTATCCTCATACTTACATAAGTCTTTTTTGGCCAAACAAAGAACCATTTGGTCCATCTCCAGCCATTCAAAAGTGTCCCTATCCTGATTATAATGCAGCATGCATCCAACTAGACTTTCACTGCCATATTTAACCAAAAATTCAACTATTACATTATTTTGTCTATCAACATAGATCAAAATGGCATCCTCAAATTGCTTCCATATGGACTTAATTTGGATCATAATATTTCTTATCCTCCAGGTATTTGGTTTAAAACTTATAATAACATCCAAAAGACCCATCATAATTTGTGAGTCGAACTCAACTATAATATTTTGAACCTCATTCTCCCAAGCATTAAGAGAACCTTGTCTAATAACTAGAATTTTAGCTTCATTGTTAGTAGCCCTTTCAAGACCCTCCAGCTCCTAATTAAGGATATTCCCCTTGAAATATCTTCTGATAAAACCTATGCCTACAACCCTCGAGTTATCCTTAGTTGGACCATAAAATTGATATTTTCCCAACCGAGGGGAGGTGGTTGCCATGATCCCAACTTTTGCAACTTGGAAGTCAACTCATTCTCCTAGGTTTTTTGGTCCCTAAGATGAGCTCTGACTATTTTAGAAACCTTGGTAATAATTTTATGCCAAACCCACTCCATTGGAAATCCTCTCCAAAAAATTTGGAATTTCTTTCCATCCAAATGTGTTACTAGATGAAACTTAGGCCTAGGGACCAACCCAATTGAATAGAAAATTTCTTAAACTTTCTTTATTTCTAAATCTGCTAGACATTAGCAAGAGTCACCTGCAATTTTAGATGAGCCTTAAAGGGATCTAACCACCTTTTCCATAATTATCTATTGAATTCACACTGGAAAAGCTAATGATCAAGTGTCTCCTCTTGGGAATTACACATGATGCAATTGGAGGGGCCATAAAAACCTTTTTTCATAAGGTTATCATAGGTGAGACATATCCTATACATTTACCAAGCAAAGTAATTTATTCCTAGAAGTAATGTAGGAAGTAATCTTAATTCATCCTCTACCTTTAAGGCTTTGTTGCAAGGATTGCAACTCAGGCAACTCATAGATTAAGGGGGGATGTTGGTCCTAAGAATTAGTGCAAATTTTAGCTTTAACTCCTATACCCACTTTCCAAAAAATTCAAGATTTAACCACATGTTCGCCAGCTTTTATGACCTTCCAAATAACAAAACCAAGGACCCTCATAAAAGTGCAACCAAATTCTTAATATGGATAGAATATGATCTTATATTCTTCTGTCTATATTGAATAAAACAACCTTGGATTTAGCCACATTTATGTTAGCTTTTGATGAGTATATGATATAGAAAATGCAACCACAAGATATTAAACAATCAAGCTATGATAATTATATGATAATGGAACTATAATATGTAGGAAAATGATAAGAGAAACTTCTACAATAACTCAAAAATATGTTATTAATGAAAGCTTACAAAAATAGTACAATGTAGTATAATGGAGGACATGAACACTCCATAAACTATTTTGAAGAGCTACATTGTACCACACTATCAATCTATACTATGCACTCTCTATATTCTCTCCTCCCCTTTCACTCACTATAAGGCCTTTATATAGGAAGATAGGTTCCTTGGCCCTTACTCTACCTTTGACTCTATCCTATGACTTATGTACATGTGGAGTACATGCACATTTACATCATTGCACATTCTAACACTTATGTATTTATTTCATGTTGAAGTAACTACAAGAATTTACTCTAAAGTAAACTTCTACTCTAGTAATGTACCCAAGGTGGTACATTAGTATGTACCTAAATAATGTAATATACTCTAACACTCCCTGTATTACATTATTTGGGTATTGAAGACTTTAATCTTCAATATGGATCTTCAAGGTTAGGTTCCACATGAAAATATTTCCTTCATATTCATTTCCACCAAACCATAGTCCTGGTCAAATAAAATCCAAAAGAAGGTTATCCCCTTATCATTTCCTAAAGATCCTAAAGGTTTGTTATGTCTATGCACCCCACTAAGGATAAAAATCGTGCATCTTCCATGTATTCTATGGTATGCGCATATCATAAAAATATTTGAAGGAGCGCATTACATAAAAAGTGAGCAACTTGTACGGGCATTAATTTCAAGTTCAATTTTATCCAAATCCTAAGTCCCTACTAAGTCTAAATTGCACCTTAATGTTAAATAATTGATTTATCAAGGTTTAAAAAATAAGGTCCCACAATACAAGTTTAATAATAATAATAAAGAATAATACAGAGCCAAAGTCAATCCACCTAAAAAAACATGTCTATGTGTCCCCCCTTGTGTTAAAGGTCTTAAAACTTAGTCAAATATGATGGTACACACAAATCAATGATACGCACGTACCAATTAAAGAACATTCTCCCCCGTGCCTCAATGTTAAATAATATCTTTATTAAAGCCTAAGGTCTCATTTAATACATTTTAAATCCAACCTAAGCTTTTCTAGAGAATTTCAAAAGTCATGTGCCCTCCCTTTATTCATTAAAACTCGAGCACCTAGTTTGAATATTAAAGCATGTCTTCATCTGACATGGTTTAACAACACACACAAAATAAAAAAAGGGTAACTTGCTCTCCGTTTAATGAGATTGTATTTTTTAAAGAGGGGTACATCTAAGTCATAATGCCAAAGATATTTTATTAAAATTTCCTTAAATTTTACGCTCCTCCTTCAATTTATAAGTATCGTGCATCTTTATAAGAGTGAATGGCACACATGCTTTACTAATTGAATTTGATGGCTCGCACATGATAAAAGAAGCCAAGCTACCCAAGGTTTAAAGGGAAAATTCAATTGTATTTCATGAACATACCTACCCCTAAGTCTTCAGAACTTGATTATTATTAAAAATTCCCTAAGGTTTGTGCTCTCCCTTCATTTTATATCTAATGCGCCCCTCTCGTAAATATCAAGCAACGTTTGTCAAATGGGTGGTACGCATTGATGGAAAATAAATCAAATGGTATGCATAGATTAAAAATTATCGAGCTTTAAAGAGGAAGTTAACTTTTAAATGGTTGTGTATACCTTGTCCATGGACCTAGGCCATTAAAAAGAGCAATATAAAAATTAAATCGACACCAAAGCTTTATAAAATAAGTCATAAAGGATTAAGTTAAAGTTTGGTTCTTCATTGTGGCCATGTATAATTTTAAACATTCATTAGGTCATAAGTTGATGTCACTAAAAAATATAATGAATTCTGAAACTAAAGTATTTAATAAAAGGGTTCATCTTTCTTAAAGATTATAAAGGATTTTTGCATAATGCTCCCTATTTTCCTCTTTCACTAAAACATGTGCATGTTTCAAAGATTGGGTGGTACGCATGCATCACCGAACTGATCTAAAGACATGCATGAATCACAAAATAACCAAATTTTTTGACTTTTTCAAAAGGTCTTGTATCGTTTGTCTTATCTAGCAAGAAATCCTACGATACACAAGCACCTCATCCAAATCCAATGGTATGCACCATTCAACGGATGAAGACAAAGAACCTGTACCTTGGAGAAGCCTTGTAAGTTCAAATTATTTTGAATTTATTTTGGTTAACATAAATTTAGCTCTTGCTCGAAGTGTAGACAAAGAGGAAAATTGTACCATAGTGTCATAAAGGTTTTGAATCTAACAACAACAATTAGTGGGAACTTTAAGAAGACACTCACCTTAACACAAAGAAAATAAGAAGTCATACATTTTGATCCTAAAGAAGAAAAGCAAATACAGGCCATAGAAGAAGGGAAGAGTCCAAAAGAGGCTCAATACACAGACAGAGCAACCCAACTACAAGCTGAGAATAATAAAAATGAGAAGTAGAAATGGACAGTCTTTGACAACAAACATCGCAATCATAAATAGCAACCCCTATAGCTGAATATTAGATCATAGATTTTTGATTGCTCAAATTTTATTTCCAAACTCAAAAAGGAATTATTGAATAAAATTCAAGGTAAACTAGGAGATCTGAGGGAAATATTCTACAATATTGTTGTGATTAAACTCACTGTAGATGACTTGAAAATTCAACTAAAAAAGAGAGACCAAAGAATGAATAAAATATTTCCCACCTTCCAAATGTTTTAAGAACATTATGAAGTAATGAGTGAAGGCTATCTAGCAAATGATGATAGTTTTGCCAAAGAATTTGTAAAAAAAAAAGTTGTTTTTTGACAGGTAGACCATAATGACAAGTTTGGGAGAGAAAAGTAACAAAGTGGGAGATCAAATTAACTGAAGAGTTTTTTGAGGCAAAGTTTATTTTGGAAGAATACTTACAAGTGGCTAATGTCAAAGATATCATCAAAAATAGAATATAAGGATTCAACTGTGATCAAGGTGATGAAGAAGAATTGTCCAGAGAAATGAAAGAACTCCAAAATAAAATGAACAAAGTAAAAAATATTAGGAGAAGTGGCCTCAAAGTTTCTATGGCCATGAAAGGTCCAAAAATAATAAAGGGGACAAAGTTCACAAAAATACAAAGATGAAGAAGTCAGTGTTGGGTCCCCCCCATAGAAGGGAGTATAGAGTCAACAAAAGAGGTTAGCATATTTTAGGAGTAGACACCACAAGCACAAACAATGGAGTAATTTAATAGCAGCTGCTTCGTTAAGACGTACAAGGAAGAACTAGATTTATAACTAAAAAGTAGGATCAAAGCATTGGATAAAATACTTAAAGATATTGTTGATATCATAAATACAACTCAGAAGTTGAAAGCATTATTTTAAGATATTGACCAAAGGAAATTAACTTTGAAATCTATTTATAAAAAGTATAAGGAAGAATATAGTTTGATCAGCAACAAAAAAGTGACTATCTCAGATGGCAAAAATTGTGATTGCTAATTAGAGTTTCTTATACTGAACATTTATCTCCATGAAAATCCATTTTGAGAGAACTCACTTTAAGATATGGAGGATTGGGCCAACGAAGTAGATGAAAAAAGGAAACAAGCAGGCGTTGAGCTCTTGACAACAAATAAAGTTGAAGATCAAATAGCCAAAAAGATACAAGAGTTTAAATGTTATGAAAAATATGAGAAAAAGTTAGCTTGCCAACTTATCAACCTATCAAAAATAGTTCAACCCATAGTCAAATTCTCCAAAGAAAATGGATTCACAACCAAAGACTATGCCAACAAGTTATTAAACATGAAATATTCAATCACATTTGTAGCCTCCTTCTACGATGAAGCATGGGAACAAATTGCAAATCTACTGGGGATGAGTCAACCAAGATAAGACAAAACTAAAGCAAGACCCAATATAGAAAGAGACAAAAACACAAGGACAAGTCAACCGTGAAATCCAAGTGATATACAGTTGTACCTCATTTTGAATATTTAAGATCTGAAGGCAACCAATTACTAATTTTCTTATAAAATAGATAAAGACAACTATTTTTGAGTTGTAACGCACTCAACCAATCAAATGCAGAGGATGATGATAAATGGAGGGCTCAGATTTAATCAATTATAATATATTCAAGAACCAGAGGCTATAAAAGGAGCTACCATGATTAGAATTTGCATCAAGATTTTGCATATCATATTTTTGCTAAGAGGTATACTTGAGTGCCCTATTATTTATTGTTGTATTTTCCCTTGTGTCTTTCCTTCTTTTCCATCTCTTATTCTTCCCATTACTGTGTAGGTTCTGATAGAGAAGTGCTCAAGAAATTGAGATTATTTCCAGATATTGAGCTAGAGGTCTAGAGACTCAACTATTACCAGATTGGAACAGGAGAGTGAAAAGTCCTTGTTACATCATTTGAATGGGGCTTTTTATTGTATTAATCTTTAAAGAGTTCAATGGCAATTTCAATCCAACTCTTCATGTAATAACTTTTGATATTAATACAATTTTCGACTTCTTATCTATCATATCTTTATTTTTAGTCTTGTGTGTGTCTCCATTACATGTTATATTATTTGAACGTATGGATGGACGCTTCTTTTGTTGGTCACCAATTATATTTATTATGATATTTGAATGAACTTAATTGAATCAATTCTTTCTTTCCTCTTTCTTTCTATTACATTGAATTATCATAAAATCTTGCTACAATAGCCCAAAGGACTAAGGCACTGGTCATACACATAAGGCATAATTGAATTGTTATTGTAAATCTTGATCAATAAAACATAAACTTTTAATTTTTGTCATAAATCTAGAAGAGAATGAACATAAAATTCTAAATTTTTAAGTTCAACTCAAGGGTTTCCTTACCATACCTTGTTTGTCTAGAATCACATAAAAAATTATTTCTAGGTTAAAGAGGTAGGTCTACCAGAGCCTGTAATTGTTGCTTGGTAATTAGTTTTCTTATATCGTGACAAACAAATCTTAAGGATGCAAGAAAAATATCCAACAATTTAATGGCATCATTATTGGGGATGAACTTGTAATCTTGATTACAATTTAAAACCTAAAGATAATCCTTATTGGCAATAGTTGGCTGATAGTGAACAAGGAACACCCAATTTTAATTTTAGAATCTTTTTTAGTTTGTTTTCTCTTTATGTTTGTAGTTTCCAATAAATTCAATAACTTGATGTTCTTAGGATTTTCTTGAAATCTCTATCATTTTCTTAAATAATTATTGTCCCAAGAAATATACCCTATGATATTGAGAGTGATACAGGTAGAGCAATCTTGACCAAAATTTTATTCTTTCTGCACATTCTATACCGGTGATTCTGACTGGCTAACACCCATAAATCAAAAATCAAGAAAGAAGAAGCAAAATGTGTTGGTGCAAATGAGGAGAACCACTGAGGAGCTACTCTAAGAATTCGTAAATCTAGAGGTATGTTTCAGAACACATCCTCTAGTTCTTCATTATATCATTCTGTGTCTAGATAAAATGCAGATGTAGAAAATACTAATATTGTTATCATAGAAAATATATTTGATACACCCCCTACTACTATTGGTAAATTTAATTTTACACCACCTGTTGGTATTTCTATAAATCCAATTAAGACTCCATCAGTAGTCAATATGGCTAATCTTCCTCCTAATACGAACAATCAAAATAACCATAATATCCATTTATGGAGAACCAATAGATACAAACCATTCTGATTACCTATAGTTTTGCATGACCTCCCCAGTAAAGCACATAAGTATCTACCCAAATTCCAAGGAAATAATGCAATAACAGGGGAAGATCATGTCAAGAGCTTTTTGTATGCTATGGATAGCCTTGAAGTTGAAGACGATGATGTACTTTTAAGGTTATTTCTCTAAACCTTAGAACAATATGCTAGAGAGTGGTTCAACATCCTTCTAGATAATGATATTGAGAATTTTTCTACAATGGAATCTATTTTCTCAAGAAATATGGAGAAAGAAAGAATGAACATTCTCTTCTAATTGAATTAGCTACAATGAAAAAGAAAGAGAATGAATCAATTGAGGATTTTAATAGGAGGTTTATTAAAATTAGGAATAAAATTCCTACTAGGTTAAGACCTAATGATCATAAGTCCATTTGCTTCTATAAGAATGCTTTCATCACATAATTCAATTATGAACTAAGAAAAGAGGAAATGAACACCATTGATGAATGCATGAATAAGGTTGTTCACATAGAGAGAAATATGATTGATAGTGGAAATATTAAGCCATATTCTCTAGAGTCTAATATTTTTGAAAAAATATAAATAAATTTCATTGACAGGGCAACTAGCCAGTTAAATGCAATGATAGAAATGTTCAATACAATAAATAATAGATTGGATAGAATAGAAAAAGAAAAATAAAATGTTCATGTGTCTTCCCAAATTCAAGAAGAGGATAGACCTACATTTAGAAATAATTTTGATAGAAACTGGAACAATAATGGGACTCAAAATAAAAAAATTGCTAATGGTTGGAAAGGAAAGGCAGTTCAGAAAGATTTAGATGATGTCCCCAACCCCATTCCATCCATCAATGTAGCTACAACATTTTTCTTCTATTGCTCTACCTATGATGCACCTCATAATCCTTCTAGTTGTGGCATCTACTCAGATTTACATCCCAGCATAGACCTTAATGAACAATCTATTGAAGAAATCAAAATCAATTTATGTTAGAGTAAAAAGGACAAGGATAAATAGATTGAGTCTGTAGAAGATATCGATGTCTATCTAATTAGTCATGAACAAAGAACTTTATTTTTTGAAGAATAAGAACATTATCATAAAACTTCTAATATCATATTTGATAAAATCAAACAAGACCAATTTATAGAAGCAAAAGTTTTTGAAAGTATTCATGCCATCAACTTTAAGAATACAATAGATGAGATTGATGATTCTAATATAGATGAGATGCAAGAACAACATTCAAAAGTAGAGGCACTATCTAACAAAATAATAGAGGTTGAAGAAGAAAATTTTGATGAAGGGTCAACAACTGAGAATGATGAGTTAGAAGATGAGGTTATTTTTGAGAATTCTAATGTAGAGGAAGGTCATAAACAACTAAAAAAATGGACTAATCGTGAGCCCAAAAATATAATTGAGTTTGAAGAAAATGTTGACCAAGAGATTCTAGTACAAGAAGATATAATAACTCTCGAATGTATAGGTGATGTCTTTAGAATATTTTAGCTTATTGACCAGTCAAAAAAAATTGCCAAGTATGTATCTAAGTCTAAAATATTGTAAAGACATATCCCATCTACAATAATTCCCTTTTATGTTTCTTTGAGACATATATCATATTTAGGGGATGAATATGTCATTCACAATTGCATGCTTGATAGTGGAACCTCAGATAAAATTATGACTAAGCAAGTAGTTGATCTATTAGGTCTCAGTTGTACAAATAATTATCCTCTCATTTCTATGATGGATAATAGACAAGTTTCATGTGTTGGCATCATAGAAGAACTAACTATCTTTGTAGACCAATGTCTTAAGAAAGAAATAGTTATGGATGTTGCAATAGTAGATGTGGATTCTATATTTTCCATCATGTTATCTAGGTAGTGGGCTAAGAAATTAGGAGGTACAGTTCAACCAGATTGATCATTTGCTACTATTCCTATGCATGGCATAGAAAAAACCATTTTAAAAGGAGAACCCTTCAATAAAAAATTAGTTAAATTAAAGCAACCATATGATAGCATGGATAGGGTTGTAAAATCTACAAAACATAAAATATTAAAAGCATATTCTATCTAGCAAACACCTTATTTTAAAACATCTTATACCAAGAATAGAGATGAGGCAGATAAATGGGCTATAATTTCTCAATTAGCAAAATTACAAGCAAAAACAGGAGCCGAAATGAATTGGACTAATTTAGCGGATAATCATATTAAGATACCATATGAATTTTATTCTTCTTGTACTACTAAATATGAGGTTTTATTATCGAAACTCAAGAGAACAAGAAGTTTAGGCTTCAAAAACTTAGCAACCAGTGAACATGAAAAACATGTATTGCAGCAGGTCAAGCATCCTAGATCAAAAGAATATAAGTAGGTTATACTAGATAAAATTGACAAATTCATGGTAGCCATTGATCTATAAAATGATGTTTATTTTTTAAATGACTTCCCAATCATATCTATTGACAATGTCTTAGTCCCAAATAATATCATATTTTTTATTCCTTTTCAAAATGAAGTCTCCAATGTTCAATATCATGAAACAGATGAAGGTATCATTAGAAACTTCACAAGAGTTGGGCAGTCAAAGTAGAGGGATATCAAAACAGAAAAATAAGTAAGGATAGAGAAGATGCTTAAGGCTCTATCAGAAGAAGAAAAACAACAACATTTCAATGAGATGTTTTCATCTTGAATCATCAGAAATCAGGAACATATCCTAAGCCTTTCAAACAAAAACAAAGGAAGATCGAACTTACTCTTCACCCAAAGACCGAAAATTTGTTTGATATAAAAACAAAATGATGACATAAAAAATAATAATTAAAGAAAAAAATGAATAAAGAGAAAAATATAAATGAATAAAAGGACATAACAGCAAAAATAAATGACCCCAACACTAACAACTGAGTAAACACAGTTCAAAGGCATGAGTCTATGAGTCATGGACAAAATATTAATTTATATTTATAAAAGACTCAACCTAAGTATCATTGTCAAGGAAGCAGAAAATGCAATGACTTCACTCTTACTTCCATGTGGACTATTACCCTCTAAAGTAATTCACAGAAAAACCTTCCAAACAATAACAACCATTTGGAAGCAATGAAAAAGTCATCACCCCTGAAGCATTCCAGTAAATTTTTTTCTACTTTGCGGTTATTTTTTATCAATCAATTGTTGTAGTCTCTTTCTACAGTCATTTTAGAGTCCTTGTCTTATATTGTAAATTTGTTGTTAATGTCGTTTTTACTATTTTGTCTCTTTTGTTTTGATTGTGCCTCATCATTTGAAAAAGAAGGGTCTAGATTAAGGAAAGATGATACTAAGGACTTATGGATCAGATTATTTGGCAATTATCAAATGGTTTTGAAGCTAAAATAGATGAAGTTGGAAATAATGTAACATCATGCCAATACTTCACATCCATCACAATTTTAAAAGTTATTTCTTGATCACCTAAATGGAGTCATATTTGGTAGGATGTTTGGGCTAAAAATATTTACACTCTTTTCTTTAGCCTTACAGATCCCCAACCCAAAAGCACACTCGAAATTTTTTCAATTCATCATAATTATTCTTAATCAAGAAGAAAAATATTAATAATGCAAAATGTGTAAGTGCTTGGGCTATCTGGATAACCTCTACTGGGGCTATAGATGCTTGACTAGTAGGAGAGCAAGTCCAGAAGGAATCAAAGTCATCTTCACTAGAGCTATAAATGCTTGACTAGCAGCGGAGCAATACAAAGGTGAATATAATTTAGGGTGAAATATTTAATAGGCCAAACTCCTACTAAGGTGATAAAATTTTGATTGGTCAGGGAATAAAAAAAAAGAATACATGAACACACACTTCAAGTCAAGGCATGGTGAAACGGTATCCTTCAACTAAGTCTGCTTCAACTCTATCATAAGATATTGTTAAATAATTTGTATCTCATGAGCCAAAAGTTCATCTATTTTTAAACTAGGTCCTTTAATTTTATTGATTAGAAGCAAGCATCAATATTTTCTTTTATCACTTTTCAAATTTATGTCTTTTTTGCAAAGACAATTTCTATTATTTTTCTGTGCTTTCATTTCTTAGTCTAAGTTTTTACAGATGATTTTTGGTAATTGGAGAGTCTGGAGTTCTCAAGTACCTCAATTTTTCACCACTTGTCCTAGTCAGAGCCTATGTTGGAGCCAAAAAAATCCAACATGAAAAGTACCCCTAGTTTTAAATTTTGGAAGGCCATGTCCAATCCTAGGCTTAGGTTGTTTTTGTCAAATCAAAAGGGCCTCCAATTTTTGTTGCAATAATGCTAAGTCAAAAGGTGTACAAATTGTTCATTGATGTTGGTTATCACCAAAAGATACCCCAATGGTCCTGGTTGGTTAAGGTTATTAATTCCTAAGAATCCATTCCATCATTTTTTTTTAATTTGGTTAGTGTGATAAACCCCTACTACCAACGCATAATGCTGACCAGTCTCCTCCCAACCATGAACCCTCGTCAAGCTAAGAGCTATGCTTATCAATAGGGAATTTAACACAAATCCGCCACACACCCACCCCCTCACACACTCATCCACACTGTGGTTTAAACCTCGAACCTCCCAAAGAAGAACCAAATCCTGAACTCTTGCGTTGTCCCCCATTGGGACATCCATTCCATCATTTTGCCCTTCCATTTCTTCATAACTTCTAAAATTAACATTTATCAAGGTTAGGGTCCACATGAAAATATTCCCTTCATAATCATTTCTGCCAAACCATAGTCTCGGTCGAATAAAATCCAACATAAGATTATCCCCTTGTCATTTCTTGAAGACCCCAGTGGTTTGTTAAGTCTATAAGTCCCACTAAGGATAAAAATTGTGCATCTTCCATGTATCCTATGGTATGTGTATATCATAAAAATATCCAAAGGAGTGCATTACATAAGAAGTGGGCAACTTGTACGGGCTTTAATTTCAAGTTCAATTTTATCCAAAGCCTAAGTCCCTACTAAGTCTAAATTGCACCTTAATGTTAAATAATTGATTTATCAAGGTTTAAAAAATAAGGTCATGCAATACAGATTTAATAAAAAAGAATAATACAAGGTCTAAATCAATCCATCTAAAGAAAACATAATTATGTGTCCCCCCTTGTGGTAAAGGTCTTACAACTTATTCAAATCTGATAGTATGCACAAATCAAAAGAAGATCGACGATATGCACGTACCATCAAAGAGCATTCTCCCCTGCGTCTCAATGTTAAATAATATCTTTATTAAAGCCTAAAGTTAAGGTCTCATAAAACACATTTTAAATTCAACCTAAGTTTTTCCAAAGGAAATCAAAAGTCATGTGCCCCACCTTTATTCATTAAAACCCGAGCACCTGTTTCGAATTTTAAAGTACGCCTTCATATTTGATGTGGTTTAATGGCACACGCAAAATAAAATAGGAGTAACTTGCTCTCCATTTAATGAGATTATATTTTATAAATACGGGTACATCTAAGTCATAATTTCAAAAATATTTATTAAAATTTCCCTAAAGTTTATGCTCCTTCAATTTATAAGTGTTGTGCATCTTTAAAACAACGAATGACATGCATGCTTCACTAATTGAATTTGATGGCTCACACACGATAAAAGAATCCAAGCTACCCAAAGTTTAAAGGGAAAATTCAATTGTATTTAATGAACATACCTACCCCAAAGTCCTTAGAACCTGATTATTATTAAAATTTCCCTAAGGTTTGTGCTCCCCTTCATTTTATGTCTAATGCGCCCCTCTCGTAAAGATCGAGCAACTTTTATCAAATGAATGGCACGCATTGATGGAAAATAAATGAAATGGTACGCATAGATTAAAAATTACTAAGCTTTAAAGCAAAATTTGACTTTTAAATGGTTGTGTATACCTTTTTCATAGACCTAGGCTATTAAAAGGAGCAGTATAAAAATTAACTCGACACCAAAGCTTTATAAAAGAAGTCATAAAGGATTAAGTTAAAGTTTAGTTCTTCATTATGGCCATGTATAATTTTAAACACTCATTAGGTCATAAGTTGAGGCCACTAAAAAAATATAATGAATTAAACAGAGTACTAAAATCTCAAACTAAAGTCTTTAATAAAAGGGTCCATATTTCCTAAAGATTATAAAGGATTTTTGCATAACATTCCCTATTTCCATCTTTTTTCTCTCTTTCACTAAAACATGTGCAGGTTTCAAAGATCGGATGGCACGCATGCATCATCGGCCAGATCCAAAAATACACATGAATCACAAAATAACCAAATGTTTTGACTTTTCCATAAGGTCTTGTATCATTTATCTTATCTCGTAGGAAAACCTACGGTACACAAACACCTTGTCCAAATCCAATGGTATGCACCATTCAACAAATGAAGATAAAAAACCTATACCCTGGATAACCCTTGTAAGTTCAAATTCTTTTGAATTTGCTCTGGTTAACATAAATTTAGCTCTTGCTTGAAGTTTAGACAAACAAGAAAACTGTACCACAGTGCCATCAAGATTTTGAACCTAACAACAACAACTAGTGGGAAATTTAAGAAGAGCCTCACCTTAACACAAAGAAGATAAGAAGCCATACATTTTGATCCTGAAGATAAAAAGAAAATACAGGCCATAGAAGAAGGGAAGAGTCCAAAAGAGGCTCAATACATAGATAGAGCAACCCAACTGCAAGTTGAGAATTAAAAAAAATAAAAGTAGAAATGGACAGTCATCGACAAAAACATTGCGATCATAAATAACAACGCATGCAATTGAACCTCAGATCATAGTTGAGAGTTTTGATTGCTCAAATTTTATTTCCAAACTCAAAAAGAAATTATTGAATAAAATTCAAGGCATACTAGGAGATCTAAGAGAAATATTCTACAACATTGGTGTGATTAAACTCATTGTAGATGACATAAAAATTTAATTGGAAAAGGAAGATCAAAGAATGAACAAAATATTACCAACCTTAAAAATGTTTTAAGAACATTATGAAGTAATGAGTGAAGGCTACCTAGCAAATGATGAAAGTTTTATCGAAGAATTTAGAAAAAAACTCTCTGTGTTTTTTACAGGTAGACCAGAATGGCAAGTTTGGGAGAGAAAAGTAGAAGAATGGGAGATCATATTAAATGAAGAGTTTTTGAGGTAAAGTTTATTTTGGAAGAATTCTTGCAAGTGGCTAATGTCAAAGATCTTATCAGAAATAGAATACAAGGTTTCAATTGTGATCCAAGTGATGAAGAAGAATTGGCCAGAGAAATGAAAGAACTCCAAAATGAGATGAACAAAGGAAAATATATTAGGAAAAGTGGCCTCAAATTTTCTATGGCCACAGAAGGTCCAAAAATAAGAAAGGGGACAAAGTTCACAAAAATACAATGATGAAGAAGTCAGTGTTGAGCCCCCCACAAAAGGGAGTACAGAATAAACAAAAGAGGTTAGCAGATTTCAAGGGTAGACAATACAAGCACAAAAAAGGGAATAATTTAATAGCATTTAATCCATTAATAAGTACAAGGAAGACCTAATTTCATAAATAAAAACTAGGATAAAAACATTGGATAAAATACTTAAAGATCTTGCTGATGTCACAAATACAACTCAAAACTTGAAAGCATTATTGCAAGATATTGACCAAAGGGGATTAACTTTGAAACCCATCTACAAAAAGTATAAGGAAGAATATAGTCTGATCAACAACAAAAAAGTGACTATCTCAGATGACAAAAAATTATGATTGCCAATCAAAGTTTCTTAAACTAAACATTTATCTCCATGAAAAGCCATTTTGGGAGAACTCACTTTAAGATATGGAGGATTGGGTCAATGAAGTAGATGAGAAAAGGAAACAAGCAGGCATTCGAATTGAAGAGATCTTGACAACAAAGAAATTTGAAGATCAAATAGCCAAAAATATACAAAAGTTTAAATGTGATGAAAATATGAGCAAAAGTTGGCTTGCCAACTTATCGACCTGTCAAAAATAGTTCAACCCATAGTCAAATTCTCCAAAGAAAATGAATTCACAACCAAAGACTCTGTCAACAGGTTATTAAGCATGAAATATTCAATCACATTTGCAGTATCCTTCTAGGATTAAGCATGGGAACAATTTACAAATCTATTGGGGATGAGTCAACCAAGATAAGACAAAATTGAAGCAAGACCTAGTACAGTAAGAACAAAAAACACAGGGACAAGTCAACCATGAAATCCAAGTGATATACAGTTGTACCTCAATTGAAGATTTAATATTTGAAGGTAGTCAATTACTAATTTTCTTATAAAATAGATAAATACAACTATTTTTTAGTTGTAACGCACTCAGCCAATCAAAGACAAAGGATGATGACAAATGGGGGAATCAGATTTAATCAGTTATAACAGATTCAAGAACTAGAGGCTATAAAAGGAGCTACCATGATTAGAATTTACATCAAGCTTTTGCACAACATATTTTTGCTAAGAGGTATACTTGAGTATCTTATTCTTTGCTATTGTATTTTCCCTTGTGTCTTTATTTTCCATTTTTTATTCTTTCCATTACTGTGCAGGTTCTGATAAAGAAGTGCTTAAGAAATTGAGATTGTTTCCAAATATTGAGCTAGAGGTATAGAGACTCAACTATTACCATATTGGAATAGGAGAGTGAAAAGTCCTTGTTACATCATTTGAACGAGGATTTTTATTGTATTAATCTTTAAATATTTCACTGGTGATTTCAAGCCAGCTCTTCATGTAATAAATTTTGATATTAATATAATTATGGGCTTCTTATCTATCATATCTTTGTGTTCAGTCTTGTGTGTGTCTCCATTACATGTTACATTGTTTGAATGTATGGATGGATGCTTCTTTTGTTGGTCACCAATTATGTTTATTACGATATATATATATATTTTAAAGCGAAAAACCCCTTGCGGGGCCACCTTGGTCTAAGAGACCACGAACAGGGGGTTCTACACCGTCAAAGTCACCCGGGGGTCACACCCAGCCCTGCCTGCATCAATATTATCAATTGGATTTTGGGTACCCAATTCAGCTTTTTGGTAGGGTGGAGATTCGAACCTGGGACCTCCCTTGGAGGATTTTCCTCTCCTCTCCAACTCACCTACAACAACTGGGTATGTTTATTACGATATTCGAATGAACTTAATTGAATCAATTTTTTATTTTCCCTTTCTTTCTATTACATTGAATTATCATAAAATCTTGCTACAAATATACCAAAGGATTAAGGTACCTATCATACACATAAGACATAATTGAACTATTATTGTGAATCTTGATCAAAGAAAACATAAAATTTTACTTTTTGTTATAAATATGGAAGAGCATGAACATAAACTGTTAAATTTTTAAGTCCACCTCAAGGGTTTTCTTACCATACATGGTGTGTCTAGAATTACATAAAACTCTATTCCTAAGTTAAAGAGATAGGTCTACTAGAGCATGTAATTGTTTCTTGGTAATTGGTTTTTCATATAGCGTGACAAATAAATCCTAAGTATACAATAAAAAATATCTATCAGGGCCCACATCGAAATCCATAGGTTTCTCTATAGCCTACATATAGCACTTCACCTAAAGGGGATACCTACAAAACTTAATAACCCTAGGCATCGAGGCAAAAATAGATCTGCTCCAGATCCATAATTTTTAGATCTCCTAGCTGATCATATTAATTCAAATGAGAATGTTGAAGGTAATTGATGAGTAAAATCTAGTGGTTTCTTGTAACCTAAAATTTTAAAAAGACTTTTACTATAGGTAAACCAACACTTACTAGCAGGGTTTCTTAATCCTATACCTAAAGAAACCCAACTCTCCAACTACCTTCAATATCCCATTAGAGTTGGATATGTTCAAGGAGGATGTTCAGATGGTGATGTCTAACATAGTCATGGTATTTTGGGAGAGGAGTGACTTAAAACTTTATGAGGAGTATATAACCTTGATTCATACCATATAAACCTACCCAAGCCATTCACATATAATTAGCTATACCAAATACATTGTAGACCAAATGGATATTGAACTAAAAACATTCAAGAAATAAAGGAAGTTTAATCACACCTCCTACCTAGTTTGGCTAATCCTATTTTAGAAGAAAAAAGGTTCCCCGCCTTACAACTAGACCAAGTAGGAGTAGATGGACAACCCCTCTCAATTATGGAGTGTGCTTGCATACCCTTTCGAGAGGTATACAAGACCTCCTACCATTGTTATAATAAGGTGTATGAGGTCATCATGGAGAGATTAAGAGGAATGGCACCAAAGCTATAAGACAAGACTCAATAAATTTTTAGTGATGGGAAATGGCTAGAGGATACTTCTACTTAGGGAGGACTTAATCATTTATTTACCTCTATAAGTTTCTAATAATGCCCTTTGAGTTGCCTACATGTGTGTCCAATCACATGTTCAATTGAGAATATGTGTAAAAACGCGACTACATGGATCTGAAGTATTTTAGGGGAAAAATGAATAAAACCTTCTACCCAATCAAGTAGCCAATCATGAGCATTACCCTAAAGTTGCATGGATTCCACCAAGTAGAAAAGTTGTAATTTGAAAAAATGAGTTTGAAGCAATTAATAGATTGTTGGTGCTATGATCCAAGAAGATTCTTTGAGAAGAACTTAAGAGAAGAGGTGTAGTGTGCAGTAGGAAGCCAACCTAGATGAATGAATGACCCTTGCCACTCTAGCAAGTAACCATGGATATGAATATAAAATTTTGAGTTGGTAAACCAACCCCCTAGGGTGGCATACCTTCTACACAAAGGTGCAAGATTATTTTGACACTAGTATCAAGATGAATAATAAAAAGTGGAGAGTCCTCTAAAAATTGATAAATACAAATAAGATGAGATATGATACGGGTACAAAGATGAAATCTACTATATTTGACCCATTTGATGTTGAATTCTCTACCACCTAGGATAAAAGGCATCCAAAGAACACAAAAAAGGTCCAAGATAACCAATGAAGTGATAAAAAGCACCTCAACCCCCAAAAATCTAAAACGAAGACGGTGCCTAAAATCATCATTTTTGCTTGACCAATGACTTTGGCAATAGTTAGTCCAACAAGATAGATAATCACCAAAGAGCATAAGGATTTTGAATGATACAAGTCCATGTTTGAGGAAGTCACCATAACAAAATAATAACAATAGCAAAGGAAGACAACTTAGTCAAGGAGGGGAAAATTCCTCAAGGAGGCTCCTCTCCTGAGTTGGGAATGACCAATCTTGTGGCCACTAGTACAACCATTTACACCTTGCTTACATCATCCATCGCTTCCCCTTATTTCTCTATTTATTTTTATTATATTCCCACTTCTTCTTTTCCTTTTTGTTCTTTTGTTGTACTTCTCTTGCACTCCACTAGTGCAACCTATGGTTCTCTAAGAGGCACATTGCCCCCAATAGTCTCCATCACAATTAGGACCATATCCATCACATAATTTCCATCACCTATCATCCAAGTCATTTCCATGCAACCAGTGTCCATGTGCATTGCATTGCATCTATCAACCTTGTCATTACCGACCATGTCACCTCTTGTTGACGCTCAAGTATAGTTGGCATCACAACCCATTTCCACTACATTCCTTCCATCATCACACAATTTGATCTACTTGCCTTGTTGTCCACTTCCATGTGCCTAACATGTCCACTATCCTAAGTATGACAACTTCTTTTGCAAGCAATGACGTCAACTACCCTAATCCAAGAGGTAAAGTTTATAGGACCAACCCTAGAAAGTAGCACAATTGCTAGGCCAAGCTTAGCCTTTACATGGAAATATGGAGAGATAAATTTCACCAAGGTATTTTATATCCTCATCATTATAAGTAGAACCTAGAATACAAGAGAATAAATAAAAGGACCTTCAAGGCTTTTGTGCTCATATAGTCATAATTGTCAAAGAGAGGGAATAAAGTGTACATTGTTAAGGCTATTGAGACCAACCCTTCTAAAATAATAACTCTTACTGACTTGATTACCAAAGTGTTTGGGATAGACCTAAATAGGATTGACCTATACCAAATGGTCCAACTAGTAAACCAACTCACACTTGATACAACTATGAAATTTGACCACCATATTGTCAAGGATGAAACAACACATATGAATGATAGAGAACTTAAGGTAAAAGTGGATTAGTTGAAGGTATAAAGAGATAAACTCTAATAATGGAATGAGGTCCTCAAGAAAGAATCTCCAAAAAAGGATCAATTTAAGAAGTAGATCAAGGACCTTAAATCTTGACTCAACGAAACTAAGAAAAGCCAAGGACTATGCAACATTTAACATAGGATCGAAGTCAACTCCAAGAGGACTTGAAGGTAAGAGACCAACAAATTATAGAGTTGACAATCTTAGAACCAAAAAAAGTAATTGTAGACTCTAAGGTGACTCAAGATATTCAATAATTCATGGGATAAGATCAAAGAAGAAGTGAAAAATTCTTATGAGTAATTTTGATTAATCTTCTTCATGGAAGAAAGCCTAAGACATATAACCAAAATAATCAAGCATGTCAAAGGGCAACTGTCTACCAAGATTAAATATTAGGAGGTCCTTAAACTCCTTATCTTGATGTCAATAGTGTAGGCACAACAACATGAGATATATGGCAAGGACCTAGTCAGGAAATTAAGAAATATCCTAGATGTCTAGGGGAACATTTAAACTTGCAAGGACAATATAGCATCTTTGAGAACCCAAGTTCAAGAAATGGATAAAAAGATTCAAAGGTTAGTTTTTGCAGGAATGCTTGATATTTTTTATGCACATGAGCATATCCTTGACAATGACATCATAAATTCTATGTTCAAAGAGGAGAAAAGTTAAGTTGTCCAAGGGGATGTAACTAAAACCTATGAGAAGTTGGAGCCAATACACACCAAGTTTAAAGAGCTAGATACAAAGCAAGGAAAACTATTAAAGAGTCCTTTTGAATACCTCACATGGAAAGCAAAAGACCTCACATCAATAAGGAGAACCAACAATGTTAACAAATTTTCTTGGCACCTAGAAAGTTGCCATAAATATATTAGCTTGACACTACCTTGAGATTTAATAAATTTTGAAAGAGCATGTTATTGATAAATAAGATAGCATATGCCCCACAAAAATCTCAAAAATTGACCAAGTATGGAACAAGTACCGATTTGCTTACAAAAGACAACAGATTGGCTCTGAGTGATTCACTTGTTAAAAAGGACTAATTGGATCCAAGGAGCAACTCACTTAGCAAAAAGAGTCAGTCTACTTGATAACAAGTTGAAGTGAATTTTTTGAATGATTATAAAGGTAAACTAAAGGTATGAATCCCAATGCAAATCTTCTAGCAAGTGATATTTTGGTATGTAGTGGTGCACTAAGTAACTTTGGAAGACTTGTAAGCCTATTAAAGGTATACTTGGAGGCATGTAACATTTGGTGTTGTAGCATTTTCCTAAAGATTCCCCTAAATCTTTACTTCTATTAGGAGTAATCATGTCTCACCCCAAGTAACTTAAGGGTAAATTTTTACTATAAATAGGGGCCTAGGATCCTCATTGTAATCATCTTTTGGTCATAAGGATTCAGAGCTATACTTTGTGAAACCTACAATATGCTTTGACCACATGAGATTGTAAGAAATCAACAAACCCTTAATAATTCCATTAGTGGAATTGCCCTTTTAGTTTGCTAAGTGCATGACAATCATGAAATAACCCTTCTAGTCCATTTTGTCGTTCACTTATCAATTTCATAATCTAACGAGTGGTTGGATATTGATGTTATTTGAATTCTCATGTGTTGATTAATCACACACAAACTTGTATTTGCTTGAATCACTCTCACCTTCAAACTTCCATGTATTTTTATTTATCTTATATTTTACTTTTAATGTTAGTGTAGGAGTATTTTACGAAAAATTGTGGGGAGTCAACCTAAATTTAGAGGTTGAGAGAAGTCGTTGGAAATTTGTTGAAACTCAAATTGAGACACAAATCTTAATTAGAAGTTAGGGTAATTCGCCAATTTAATAAAAATATAACTAGTTGAGCTAATAACATTTTATTTTTTATAATACAATTAATCTTAAAATATATTTCTTTAAATTTAATTTATACAAAAGCATCTTTCTCTAATAAGTACACATAATTTAATAATCTCGTTAGAACATTCAAACACTATTTCATACAGTTTTTAGAGTTGAACAATAATACTAAACAATCCTTTGTCCTAGGTGGGACAACACAACTGTTCGAGGTTTGGCTCTTCTTTGGGAGGTCCAAGGTTCAAACCATGGTGAGGGTCGTTTTGGGGTTTGGCTCTTCTTCGGGAGGTCCAAGGTTCAAACCGCATGTGTGTGTAATTGTGTGTTAATCCTCTATTGATAATTCTAGCTCTTGGTCTTACGAGGGGTCATGGTTGGGATGGGAATGCTTAACCCTAGATGTCGGTTGTAGGGGTTTATTTTTTAATATTCTCGAAACAAGGTATTATAAACACTTTGCAATGAAATACTATTTAATCCCTCTAAAATTGTATTGTTTATTTATATAATACTATCCATAAAAAAAAAAAAAAAACTTACATGTAATTAACATTAATCTAAAACTATATATTTTATATATACATATAAAAATAAAAATAAAAAACCTTAAGCTCTGTGAGACATCGTAATGGTCGGTTGGTTGGTCTGCTCAGAAGTGACTGCCTTCTTATTAAGGACGCTTTAAGGCTAGGAAGTGGAAGAGGATTCATCTCCTTCCTTCCCTTCTCAATGATCCTCTATGCTTGTAGACAGTCATTTGAGCATGATTTGCTCCGTGACAAACATTTGTAGGTGTTATTTAGAGTTTCAAATTTTGGGTGTGAATATGTTGCCTAAACGAATATGCTAGCAAGCATATTCATGATTAGGCATATTTGATCTCCTAACTATTAGGAGTCAACTCTGGCAAGGGTCAAGGAAATTTTAATTGTTTGCATATACGTCAGGTTGGAAGTGGATTTGCTTTAGGGTGAATTTACTTTGAGTTAAAAAAATTTCCACTACTGAGTTTTGTTTGCATTTATTGAGGTTGGGTTAATTATTGTGATTAACTTGATTGTTTTGTTGATTTGCTTTAAATATCGATATAAAATATGTGCTTCAATTTTAGGTATCAACATTTGCCCACTTTTTATGTATTTTAAATTTTAATAAATGCATCAAAAATAGTTGTAGATACCTACACTTTTCAAAACATGATGGTGACTATGCCTCAATTAATCAATACGAGGTAAAACATATCAAAAGATTACTTTCAATGGAAGTGAAAAAAATTCCAATCTTTTATTGGATAATTTCTTATTACGACTAATGAAGGGTTTTAAACTAGTTATTACCCCAAACCTAGGTGCCCCCTCAAGTTTCTGAAGGACAAATTGTAGTCACAAAGGAACTCAAATAGGTTGGATGATAGATTAGTAGAAGACAAGTTTTATTGAATTTGGAGTAAAATAGGGTAAAGGGTTGTGGGTAAATGTCATTTTTACCATGCATGAGAGAGAGAAAGCTAATATTTGCATAATGATGCAGTAGAGAGACGTCTAATCCATCAGTTGAATATAGTATGATGAGTAGGCCCAGGTAGGGCCCTACTAAAGGTATGAGCTTTTCTTATCCGTTATTTTTTTAACTTTTGTCTTTTTTATTTTGAGATTCCACGGTTGGCGTATTTGTCCCATTGGCATGAATATGCCGACTCAAATGTGCCAAGAAAGTGGTGTATTTATAAATTTTACAAGTTGATGGATTCACATTTTTTTACGTATTTGCCACTTGGAAAATTCTCTCTTAGCTAGTGTATTCATTAAAAATTAAAATATTTTATTCAAAGGTTTGACTAATTTTAAGTTTTATGTTGTTATTATTCCTTGGTTATAGGTGTTGGATGTGCTAGAGTGCAAAGATCGATGCCCTCACATGCTATGATCTAAAGTTATTGCCATGACACCTACAGATCACAATGTACTATATGCAATGGGTCTAATGCATTTGGTGACAATGCCTACCATTGAACTTGATCACGCTCTTTTGATTGCACTAGAAAAGTGATGGTATACAAAGTGTAGTAAATTTTTGTTGTTATTGGGAGAGATAACGATTATCTTAGAGGATGTCTTGAGTATCTTATGAGTTCCTATCCAAGGTGTTGATATACACGTAAGTCATAATCAAGACTAGGCTATCTTTAGGATAACTTGTGGGTGCCATTTTGAGTTGAGATGCTATGACATTGACATCAATGTCATGTTCCAAGTAGGATTGTTGGATTGGTTTACAACATTGTTATGCTTGCTAGTTGGAGACACCAATAAGAGGTTGTTGTACTAGGGATTGTTTGATATCATTGCTCATATGAGGGATGTGTGTGGTTTGTCTAGGGACATTTTTGATGGCTTTTGAAGCCTTAATATTAATGTAAACTCACAAGATAATATTAATAGGATCAAATATTGTTAGCATAATGTATTATTCACATAGTTTATTACATCATTGTGGGATGGTAAAATAGCACTCATAGGCACTCTCCAAGTTAAGTGGTTTCACAACCATTTTGGTGGTTCCATAACCACCTTAGAATTGGTTGAGAATGTATATTTATTACCATCTATTTTCAATACAAACTACTGCACATTTTATAACATGGTACCAGAGCCAAGTTGGAGGGAGAAGAGTGTTTCATTGCAGGCATGTTTCCCGAAGACCAAGGATGATGTAGACGCGACAGACTCTGCACAAGACCCGAGGATGATGCTAATGCAGAACCAAACCTAGACGTGATAAACTCTGCATAAAACCTAAGGATGACATTGATGCAAACCCAAACTCGGACATGATAGACTCTACACAAGACCCGAGGATGATGCTGATGCAAATCTTGATTGACGTGGACCAGCTGACGCATACCTTGGATGATGTGGACCTAATAAGGAGAACTGACGTGGACCGAATAGAGAGGTTGAAGTGGACCTGACAAGGGACATGTTGCAAGAGGTTGATATGGACCTGATACGAGGCACTAACATGGACCAGACAAGAGGCATTGACGTGGACTAGACAGGGGACACGTGGCAAGAGTTAGTTCGTTTGGACGATTCAATGTGGATTCTTGAGGCAAAATGTCAGGCAAGGGGCGACCACATAAAGGTAATCACCTTCAAAGGTGGCCCTCCCACCTTTTCAAGAGGCTTAAGAGCCTTTGCGGGGTGCATGTGGGATAATACCACTGTGTTTTTTTTAAAACACAATGCCCACATGCTATAAGGGGAAGATGTTGGCCCTCTATTGCCAAAGACCTTGGTAGTGTAGCTAGCTCTAGTCGCTTGCTACTACAAAGAGGTCCATGGTTTGAATCCCATGGAGGGATTCAACACAGTTTTTTTTATGCCTGCCATGCCATTTGACGCCCTACGAGTGCGATGATGTCTAATGATAATTTTTTTGACGCCTACCATGTCATTTGACACCCTACGAGTGCGGATTGATGCTTTGTGAGCCATTTGATGCCCTAGAAAATTTTCTTATGCCCTAGCAAAAAGAAAATAAAAAAAAATTGACGACAATATTTTTTAAACAACTTTTTGTCAATTTTGGCAATTTTTTACAATTTTTTGCCTAACTGTTTTTTGCCCATGAAGGGTCAATTTTTGCTTACCAAGAGCATTTTTTTTGTCAATGGAAGGTCCGGAGCATTTTTCTACCACCAGTACAAGGATATGCACATTTTTCGAGGTATTCTTCCGTACTTTGATTTCTTCCTTTCAAAGCATTTTTTTTTAGGGATAAGTTGTTTTTTTTGGAATTGGAAAGGGTCCACATACAATTTTTTCATCCTTGTTTATTTTGCAAAAAAAAGGGGGGATCTTCAACATTTATTTTTGCAAAATTCTAAGATAAAGGGGGGAATACAAATTTTTTGTTTGTGGATAAGTGAATATTTTGAAATTTTGGCATTGTAATAGGTGCATTTTCGATGGAAACCAACACCTAAAGTAGTTAAATTTATGGGCATTTGTGGTTGTATTTTGCATTTCATGTTTTCTTGCATTAACAATCATACAATAAAGCAAAATAAAAGACCCCAAATTTATACACCTATTTGTGTAATTTATTGCACAACAACATTTGGTATCTACGATACCTCTGGTCCACACTTACAGGTAATGTTGTCGTGCTTGGACTATTGTATCTAATGCCTAATATAGCTGCAACAATGATGTCTGAGCTTGTTATCTATCAATCATTGAGGAGAAATAAGGCAAACCAGTTCTAATATTCACTCCATTTATACCCTAATCATTATTGTTGTTAGACATAAATCTTGACGAAGTGATTTCCAAAGTGTTTAGGGGAAGTTACACCCCATGCATGAGGAAAAGACCTTCTATGGTAGGTGTCATAAATAAAACAATTCCCTTTCAGTATCATCTAAGTTCTACGTATCGTTCTACTCTTATATATACTTATAGTCTCCCTCACGTAAGGGTGGGTATATATAGAGGAGTTTCGGTATAAAGGTCGGGCAGGTATAAAGAAAGGGGGACCATTTGGTGTTATAAGGAACCTTCACAATGGTCATTGTTCACAAATATCTCTCAGATTCATAGTTGTTGAAAGGTTCTAACTTCACACCATGGAATAATAAGATGCATGTTATTCTTCAAGTGAAATATTTATGGGATGTAGTGACAGGCACTATAAAACATCCTATAATAGTAGGGGCAGATCAAGATGCTTTTGATAAGAAGAAAAAAATATGTCTCATGTTTATTCTGCTTGCTACTACAAATGAGGTCCAACCTCATATCTGTGATGCCAAAACTAGTAAGGAAGCTTGGGATGCTTTGATTACTATTTATGAAGGTAATAATCAATCCACTATTCTACACCTTCAAACTCAACTACATATACTTAGTACAAAATTTGGTGAGACAGTTGACCTATTCCTATGCAGAGTGGTGGAATTGAAAGCCAAATTGAATGTTATGGGACAACCAGTGGATGATACTCTCTTGACCTCTATCATCTTGAGAGCATTTCCAGAGTCCTATAAGATGTTGATAACCTCTCTTAATGTATCTGGTAGACAAGTATCTTTTGTGGAATTGGTGAATTTACTTCAAACTAAGGAGGCAAATCAGTTTTAGAAGGATGAAGTACCAGATAATGCCCTCTACACCAAACAAGGGGGTAAGAAACAAGGTTAGTTTCAAAAAGGAGGATCTTCATCAAAGGGAAAATGGAAACAACATCAGCAACAAGACAAACAATATTGCAAGATTTGTGATATGAATAACCATGACACCAACAGGTGTTGGTTTAAGAACAAGCAACAGAATGACCAATATCATAAGAAGAAGAAAAAAAGGGAAATACAAACCATAAAAAAAGAATAATCAATGCAAGGGGCATGTTGCTTATGCTGAATCAAATTCAGACTTAGATTCTGCAAAATCAGACTCGAACTTAGATCTGAGTGAGCACATAAGATGCTCATAACTCATACTTCATCTTCGTAAATAAATGTTGTATGGTATATTGATTTCGATGCTAGTAAGCACATGACTGGCAATAAATCATAGTTTGAGACATTTGAGGAGAAAGAAGGTAAGCCAGTAACAATTGTTGACAATCAAGTCTACCAAGTGAAGGGTGAAGGTGATGTTTCTGTCACTCTTCTAGATGGAAAATGTCATATTGAAAAGGTACTTTATGTTCCTATATTGGCTAATAATTTGTTGTTAGTCCCTTAGATATTGGATCGAGATATGGATGTTGTGTTTCATGTTGCAAAAGGAAAACAAAGATGTTTTATAACTTGAAAAGAAAAACATGTAGCAACTGGATCATACAAGCATGGCTTATTCATTTTAGATGTTGTTTCAATGCCTCATATTGCCCTGGTAACAACTACAAAGGAGGCTACTTCTTTGTGGCACAAGAGATATGGACATCTAAGTTCAGGATATTTGCTCGAGTTGAGCAAATATGATATGGTGAGAGGACTTCCCAACCTTTCATCCACACTATCAGTTTTCTCGAATTGCTTATTAGGGAAGCAACATCGAGTACCATTTGAAGTTAGCTCTTCCAGAGCTAAGAAACCTTTGAAGTTGGTACACACTAATCTGTGCAATTCTATGCCAACCATCTATGGTGGAAAGAACTATTTTCAATTGTTTGTTGATGATTACTCATGATAGATGTGGGTTTTCTTTCTTCAATTTAAGTCAGAAGCATTTTTGTACTTTCAACAGTTCAAGAAGCTTGTTGAGAAGGAGTCGGGATGTTACATCAAAATCCTCTGCTTAGATCGAGGGGGGAATATACTTCCAAGGAATTTTCATCATTTTTGAAAGAACATGGGATTAAGAGACAAGTTGACTACAACCTATACTCCAATGAAAATGGAGTTTCTGAAAGGAGGAATCATTCCATTGTGGAAATGGTTTGATGTATGCTTGTAGGGGCACACCTTGAGCATGAGTATTGAGTAGAAGTAGTAAACACAACATCATACCTCCTAAATATAGCACCCATAAGAGATCTATAAGGTAAAACTCCATAAGAAGCATGGAGTGGTAAGAAACCCTCTATTTCTCATCTAAGGGTTTTTGGATGTAAGGCATTCATGCACATACCAAAATAGAAAAGGAAGAAGTTAGATGAGAAAACTTTAAAATGTATCTTCCTTGGTTATGATGAGCATTCAAAGGGATATCGATTGATAGATCCTATGACCAAGAAGACACATATAAGTAGAGATGTGGTATTTGATGAAGCTTTCACATCAAATAACACTTCTACAATTGTATACCTTGAGGAAGATGAGCCTAAGAAAGAGACTCCACCTCCTCATAACAAGATTCCAAAATGGTATACCAGTACATTGAGAGATTCCAAGTTGACATCACTTCCACATCTAACTCTAGATCGACCTTGTATGCTACATACCAAACATAGTGTCGGTTATGTTTCTCCAAAGAAGATATTTTAATATATATACCTTGATTTTATTTAATTTATAATCATCTTTTACATTCTCAAGTTTTATTATTTTGCGTTACCGCAATTGCCTATATGGCGGGGATCTGCCCTCCTGAAGAGGCAATCATTTATTTCATTTTTGATTAGTTATTCCTTATGTTGCATTATATGTTGTTCTATATTAAATTCATTATTAAATTTGCATCTACATTGGAAGAGCAAGGAGAATCCTTGCAAGCGGTATCAGGTTAGTTCGATCATACTTAGGAGCCAAGGCAGTTTCGTTGTCGCACGTGCATAAGGAGCTCTCTATCACCAGTCGCAACCAACATTCACCAAACGTAGATAGTGAGTGCAACACATGCCAATGGTTTAGGGTTTTGAGCCATGTTTTAAACTCCAAGATAGGCATGTTCATGAATAATATACGTCGTCCTTCGAGCACTTAATACAAGGTTACGAGCAATTTTTAAGCATCAATAAACAAACGTTGTCCAGGAGGGTTCGTGAATAAAATACGAGTCAACCAAATGCATAATATAAAGTTTGAAAAAATATTTAAAAGACTTTCGAACACCATCCAAATTAATTCACCATGTGCGTCATGACGGCTAAAGGAGATGAACCATTCATGGTGGGATTCGAAATGTGTTACTTCTTTTGAAAAACACCAAGCGAACAAGTGCACACCTCGTCGACAAATCACATCAGGTACAAAAAAATTAATCGTTATTTTATAAGGTTTATTCTAAAGTCAAAATTGGTCGCGATAACATATAAGTTATTTATCCCACATTCGTGAGGGATTCAGCATGCTATGCTTTATAAGCAAAAGGAGGCAAATATTGAGTTGTGTATTTGACCACACGAGTCTCCTCCTACACATAGCCAACTAATTCATCGTCCAAGTGTTCCCATTCCCTATCGGTTCACTGTTATCCATGTGTCTCGTTCCTCGTGTCCTCTCCCTTGTGATTGGTTCATTATTATGGTCGTGTGTTCCTTTCATCAATCCCCTGTGTCCACTCCCTTGTGATTGATTCGATGTTGGACCACGTGTTCCTTCCATCAGTCATATCGTGTCCACTTCACATCCTCTCCCTTGTGATTGGTCCGTTGTTATGGTCGTGTGTTCCTTTCGTCAGTCGTCTCGTGTTTGCTTTGTGTCCTCGGTTGTGTTTGCATGTTACATTTGTGTCCTGCTTAGCTGTCGCGAGTTGTCACGTCTTCGTGTCACATCCTGATGTCCCTTGGGTTATATGTCCTTGTTGGGTCCCTCGTCCTCGTCTCCTAGTCTCACTTGCGTGTCCTCATTTCCTAGTCCTACTTGTGTGTTAAGTTGTCAAGACAATTATCGAAAACTGCTTAGAAAAGTTATCCAAAAAATTGTTAAAAACAACTTCGAAAAGTTGCTAAAAGTTGTCGATCGAGGGTTTGAGTTAAGGAAAGTTGCCAATTCAAAATTCAAAAGTTATCTAAAGTCACAAGGAGGAGACCCAAAATTCGAATACGCATCGCAGTTGGAGCGACAATTAGGCGGACTATAAACCAAATTTTTGGGTCATTTAACAAATTTTTTACAGGAAATTAAAGCACAAGGGCTCCTAAGCAAGAAATTCTAAAAAGTGCATGAGCAAAAGGTGGATCAAAGGATCAAACGGTCGACTATCAAGCTCGAAGACCTCCCACAAGGAGAACTTGGAATCACCAAGAAGACCTCGTAGAAGCAAAGGTACACAAAATTCTTCTTCTCCTTTAGGAATTGGTAGCTATAACCCAGGTCATCCATTGATTAACAAAATGGCATCCAATACCTCCCCAAACTCCTCCCAAGAGAACATCACTCAAGAAGAAACAGGACGTCCCAAGGTCACTGATGAGATATTACTCCAATTAGTAGAGAGTATTAATAACATGACTACCAACTTCAACCAACTATTCCCCAAACAATCCCAACCAAATCCTCCTAGTCCCAACCACTAGAGTACTGACATTCACTATGAAGACTATACACACCAAAGAGGTCATAATAGTCAGTCCCCAAATCTCAATGGCCAAAGAAATAATGAGGATATGGGAAACGAAGAAGTTTTTGAGCAACAAAGGGGTTCTGATAGACCTTACCAAAATCGCATCCAACGATAGAGGAATAACGAGGATCAAGATAGGAACAATGTTCACCACCAACCAAGAGGTCCTACTGGAGCCAATTATCCACGCATTGACATGCCCACCTTTGAAGGTCATGATCCACGTGGGTGGATAGCCAAAATGGCAGGCATCTTGGACTTCTACCAATTCCGGGAGTCAAAAAAAGTTCCTTTTGCGGCAACCAAATTAGGCACGGAAGCTTATCAATGGTTTACATGGTTCAAACGTGAGGACAAAAATTACAACCACTGGCAAGAGTTCTCAGATGCCTTTCTTCATAGATTCGACAAAGGTCCCACAGGTTCCTACACAGTGCGGTTGTTGTCACTCAAACAGACAGGATCAGTAGGGGACTATATCTTGGAATTTACCAGCATGCTTCACTATGCAAAAGACTTACAACTAGAGGTGGTGGTAGCGGCTTTTAGAAATGGATTGAAAGCAAATATTAAAGTCGAAGTGGACCTACAAAATCCATCCCGGTTAGATGAGTGTATAAGGATTTCCAATTTGGCAGAGACGAAGGTGCAACTGGAAACATCCACACGACATGATTCATATGGTCAACCTCAATATCACAACTCTTTTCACATAAATGATCAACCATCAAGATATTTTTGCTACAAATGTCGCACTCACCATCCAAAAGATCAGGCATGTGTACCAAGATAGAACTTTCAAATTGAATATGTTGACAAGGAAGATGACGAAATAGAGGAGAACAACTCACCTGATAATTCTCTAGATGATGACCAAAGTGAACACAAGGTGGTTGTAGATGGAGAAGATACCATGACTATTTTAGTACATGCTCTTATGGGGTTATCCTCTCACCATACAATCAAGGTAGCAGGATTCATTCGGCAAAGAAAGGTAACAATATTAATTGATTCAGGAAGTACTCATAACTTTATTGATGCAAAACTTGCCAGGACATTAAATTTACCCATCTATTCTTCCAGTCAAGACAAATTTCAAGTTAGAACTACAGGCAGGGAAACTTGTCAATGCCTAGGTAAGACATCTTCAATTTCATTACAAATGGGAAGTTATACCTGGCAGGGTCCTCTTTTTGTCATGGAATTAGGGAATTCAGAAGTTATTTTGGGCGTTGCATGGATGGAACAAATGGAAACCACGGTCGGTTTTAATTACAAACAACGCTTTGTTGAATGGAAAGAAAATGGGAAGACCATTCGCCTCCAAGGAATGCCAACACCTCCATCAAAAATAGTAAGCTCACATAGCATGGAAAAGATGTCAAGAAAAGGTGGCTACGGATTCATAGGCCAAATTAATTGCATGGAAAAAGTAGTACAAGAGGTGCCAGAAATCCAAGCAGAAGATCTACAAAACGTTGTGGCCAAATATGAGGAGGTTTTTCACGAACCAAAAGGACTACCACCCAAAATATCCCATGACCATGCCAGACAATGTCTCACGAAGGTGATCGGCCAGAAAGTGAAATCTCAATCAGAATTACCAATACTAGATACAGAAGGGTGTATATATCTCCAACCGAAAGCCATTCTACAAAGCAGAACACGCATCCTGAGGTCGCATCACATCTAAGAATTTCTCATCAAATGGTAGGGCCTACTAGAAGAAGATGCTACATGGGAACCTGAGAGTATTTTCCAGACATTTCCAGCTTTGAGGACAAAGCTTTTCGAGGAGGGGAGTCATGCTACATACCAAACATAGCGTCGGCTATGTTTCTCCAAAGAAGATATTTTAATATATATACCTTGATTTTATTTGATTTATAATCATCTTTTACATTCTCAAGTTTTATTCATCTACGTTATCGCAATTTCTTATAAGGCGGGGATCTACCCTCCTGAAGAGGTAATCATTTATTTCATTTTTGATTAGTTATTCCTTCTATTGCATTATCTGTTGTTTTGTATTAATTTCATTATTAAATTTGCATCTGCGTTGGAAGAGCAAGGAGAATCCTTGCATTGTACTCGTAGTATGGCATAGCAGAAGAGAGTAGAGGCATCAACTTCAGAGGTTGACAAGCTTTGCCAACAATTTGATGATCTATTTGTAGATGCAGAGGAAGATAGGGAAACAGATCTGGAGGATGAGAGGGTTTATATGACAACATTGGATGAAAATGAACCCACAACAGTTTAGGATGCACTTAGTGAGCCTCAGTGGAAGGCTATTATGGAAGCAAAAAATACATCTCTCATGAAAAATCATACATGGAAGCTAGTAAATCTGCCTTCAGGAAAGAAGCCCATAGGTTGCAAATGGGTGTTCAAAGTGAAGTATAAAGCAGATGGTACTATTGATAAGCATAAAGCCCATCTTGTTGCAAAGGGCTATGCTCATAAAGAAGGCATAGACTATGAAGAAACTTTTGCCCCTACTACCAAAATGACTATCATTCAAGTATTTTGTGTCATGGCAGCTCGGTTTGGGTGGAAGTTACATCAAATGGATGTAAAAAGTGCTTTCATGAATGGTGATCTACAAGAATAAGTGTACATGACCCAACCAGAAGGATTTTTTTTTGAAGAGCAAGAACAAAAAGTTTGTAAGTTGATCAAATCCTTGTATGGGCTGAAATAAGCTCCTCGAGCTTGGTACATCAAAATAGATAGTCACCTAGTGCAACATGGTTTTCAAAGAAGTCCTTCAGATGCAAATCTCTATATCAAGAATAATGGTTATGACAATGAATTTGGTGCTATATGTAGATGACCTTATCATAATAGGGATCTCAGAGAGTATGACAGTAAAAGATGATTTGAAACAATATTTTGAAATGACAGATCTAGGACTTCTTCACTATTGTATTGGTTTGGAAGTGACTAAAAAAAACATCATATCAGAGTAACACAAAAGAAGTATGCCAATACATTGATTGATAAATATCGCATGATTGATTGCAAGTCTAAGGCGACTCCAATGGAGCCTAGACTTAAGCTATCACGATATGACAAATCATCATAGGTATATGGTACTCTCTATCACCAACTGATTGGGAGTCTCATATATCTAACAAATACCAGGCCAGATCTCAGTTTTGTTGTAGGTTATCTTCCAAGGTTCATGCAGGAACCAAAGGTAAGTCATTGGAAAGCAGTAAAGAGAGTTCTTCATTATGTTCGTGGTACTACAGATTTTGGCTTGGAGTACAAGAAGAATAGAAAATTCTATCTACAAGGATACACGAACTCAGATTATGTCGGATCTATTGATGATTGCAAGTCAACTTCTAGATACATTTTTCATCTTGGATCTGGTCTTGTCTCTTGGCATAGTAAGAAGTAGCAAGTGGTTGTTATTTCTTCTATAGAGGTAGAATATCACGCGGCCAATGGAGCAGTCTGTGAGATAATATGGTTAAGTCGCATTCTTACAAACATGGATATTCCAAAGAACCTTCCACTTTATTTGTTTTGTGAAAACTAGGGTGTTTTGAATCTTGTCAAGAATCCAATCTTTCATGATCGCACCAAACACATCGACACTCGATGTCATTTCATTCATGATGAAGTTCCAAAGAATCACATACAGCTCCAATACATTCCCACTTATGAGAAAGTTGTAGACATTTCACCAAGGCACTTGCATGTGTCAAATTTGAATTATTTTGCAATGCTCTTTGTATTTGCCAATAATGTAATAAGGGGGATGTTAGCATAATGTATTATTTGCATAATTTATTACATCATTGTGGGATGGTAAAATAGCGCTCATAGGCACTCTCCAAGTTAAGTGGTTTCACAACCACTTTGGTGGTTCCATAACCATCTTAGAACTGGATGATAATGTATATTTATTACCATCTATTTTCAATACAAACTACTGCACGTTTTATAGCAAATATATGATAGTCATAATATAGTAAGATCAAAATAATAATGTAATAAGAATAATATGAGACAACTAATATGTGAATCAAGGCTTATAATATATCAACTAACATTTATTAATAAGCATAAATATGAATGTAATAGCTTGAATCATACATGTACAAAGCATGTAGCACAACTTACAAAATTAGTTGCTCAAATGTATGCAAACTTTATTACTCTTCCTTCTCTTACAAATGTATCATCAACTCTTACAATAACAATGCTCACAATGTAGACAATGTAGACTATGTAGGTGGTGATGTAGGTGATGTACACTATGGAGTAATATATAGCCATTGTAGGATGACTCTTTGGTTACTTGATTCTTCCTTTTCCTTATGCCAAGTCTCATGACTCTTGGCTTCTCTACTTGACACTTGCATACGCATGACTTTATCTTATATGCACACTTGGACATGACTCTTAATATAACACTTTCTAATCTAGGAATACTTGTGTACACTCACATATGAGACACTTGTGCACATCTACACACAACACTTTCACATTCATTTACATGACACTTGTGCATTTCCTCCAAATTATTACATTACATAAAATATTTACTCGCAATATAATCTAGGACACAACCCTAATATAATATTTACAAGGATGTACCAAGGAGGTATATTAGGATGTGCCAAATAATGTAATATACTCTAACACCCTCCATATTGTGTTATTTGGTTATTGAAGACTTTAGTCTTCAATCATAATCTTTGTCTTTATATGATCCTAGGACCTGTGCTTTCTCTGTTCTTTTTGCTTTCTTCAGTTTGTTGCCTTTATGTATTTTGATCAAATGAACAATTAATATATTTCAAACTTTGTAAGAAAAATTCATCTTCATTGATTATAAATTTTTTTGAACAACCTTGACTTCATTTTCTTTAGTAGTTCCTTCTAACTCTTGATTTTTTTGAATTTCTTGACCTAGATGACCCTTTTGATTTCCCTCTCTATATTGCAATTAAGGTTGATTATCCTAATATTGAGAAGGATATTGGCATTTAAATTGTTGTTGTTGTGGATTGTACTGAGTTTGATATTGTCTTTGTTGTACAGACCTATTTGTTTGACCACTTTGACTCATTTGATTTCCTTGATATCGATTCCTTGGATTATATCTATAGAAATTTGTACTATGATCCATTTTCTTACATATTTGACAATATATATTATTCCATTTGAATCTGTCTCTTGAAGTTGAAGCAAGATTTCCTTTAGTCATTTAATCTTTGGTTGAATTCTCTACTTCATATTCTTGTAAAATATTGACTAACTCATCAAATGAAGTATCTTTGCTTAGAACTTGCAAAGATGTAACTAGATGCTTGTAGTTTTCTAGAAGAGCTCTCAAAATCACTTGAACAAAAAATTTATCCTCTACTTTTTCTCCTAAAGTTAATATTTTTGCTTTTATATCTGCTACCTTCCTTAGAAATAGTTCAATACTTTCACCACTATTAACTTTTAAAGAATACAACTGAGTTTGAAGATTGAAAATAATAGCTTTGTTTTTCCCTTCAAATATCTTGGCTAGAGTATTCCAAGCTTCTATAGAAGTTTCTGGTGAACTACTATAAGGTTGTATTTCTTTTTCTTTTATTTTTTTAAGCAAAAAATCCCTTGCGAGGCCACCTTGGTCTGAGAGACCATGACTAGGGGATTCTACACCGTCAAAGTCACCCGGGAGTTGTACCCGGCCTTGCCCGCACCAACATTATCAATTGTATTATGGGTACCCAATTCAACTTTTTGGTAGGGTGGAGATTCAAACCTGGGACCTCCCTTGGAGGATTGTCCTCTCCTCTCCAACTCACCTACAACACCTGGGTGTTATATAAGGTTGTATTTCATCAGGAATTGAAAATATTATTATCATAAGTGCTTTAGCCTCACCATATTCATATTTTTGAATTTCTCTATCACCTTCAACATGTTTTGTTTTTTCTTCACTAACCAAATTTTTTCTACTATCAAAATTGATTTCACTTTATTTTTCCATGAAGCATAATTTGGTCCTTTCAGGAGTTGAGATTCAGAGAGAAAGAATTTTTTGTTTGACATAGTAGCACTCATATGACCTTTGATGTAGTCTACCTTATGTCTCCGTACTTTTTTAAATAATTTCAAAGTTTATAAATTTTAAAAACAATGCAGTATAATTCCTTAAATCTGGAATTGGATCTGAAAACTCTTTTATCCTTGATAGATTGACCATGTTGATAAGTTCACTTAATGTGGTCAATAAAGGAGGAAGACATCCATATTTGATAAAATTCCTAAACTAATAATTGCATTAACCCCCTTTGGTAATTTTATATCCATGATTGAAGTTGTGACGGATGGAGCAGCAAGGAGGAGGAGCGAGAGGTCTAGGGGCATCAAACCCTAGGTGTGGGACTTCAGAGGGCAGATCAGCAGACGTGGCAGGTGGGGGCTCGGCGAGATAGCGAGCCCCTGAGCGGAGGATGTGGACAAGGAAGTTCTATTGGAACCGGTCCAAGGGCGTTGGGCGGATGCGGTTGAAGATTTCTCTGAGGGGGACCAGGACTCTATGCGTCAAGATCAAAGGAAGACCCAAGAAGGAGACAAAGAGAAACCTGGCAACTGGAGACCTTCATATCTTAATGCTCTTCGCGGTAAGCAAAAATTATCCGACTCTTGTTTTAATCTAAAATTTGTCAATGGTAGGTTGCACGTCCCGGATTCCTTAGCTCAGCATGTGGCTATGGAGGGCAGAACATCTTTGGTGGCTAAATTTATGGGGGTGAGGCCGGACATGGAAGTCATAAGGAGATGGGCCATCCAAAAATGGCAGCCAAGGGCCGGTATGATGATTAAGGCTTTACCCAAGAGTTTTCTTTTGGTGACATTTCAATGTGAACAGGACATGGAAAGGACTCTCCAAGGAGGTCCTTGGTTTTTTGGGAAAAGGGGCTTGTATCTAAAGCGTTGGTCCCCCGATTTCAACCCCCGGACTCGGAGTCTTGGATTTGGCTCCTATTTGGGTTAAGATGCCAGGATTACCTCCGCTTTTCTGGAACGAACAAATATTGGTTGGGATAGCTACAGAGATTGGAGAACTAATAGCTATTGATCCTGCAACCTTGAGAAAAACAAGACTCCTGTCTGCTCGCATGTGTGTGTTGGAAGACCTGAGTAAAGAGCTCCCTAAATCCATTATTTTGTCGTCTATGTTTGGCCTTCATACTCAGGTATTTGAATATGAAAATATGTCTTTTAAGTGTAGTGTTTGTGGGAAGGTAGGGCACCAGGGTATCCATTGCATTTCCAAGAACCAGCCCCCACTCCAAAATACTGATCCTCAAACCCAGAATAATATCCCTCCCCCTCAGATCTCCATTCCTACCCAACCTGGGCCTCAAGGACGTGGAGCTCGAAATCCGAATATCAGAGACCCCTGTTCGCCCTATTGTAAGCAAGAGGCAACGTTTTAACCCTCCTCCCAAAAATTCCTATGCCCCAAAACCCTCTCACGGGGGAGCTGGTCCCTTTGATGGGAACCCTCAAGCTCAACCTGCTCCTAAGATGATACAGCAAGCCTTAGAGCCAAATCACAAAGGAAAGAACCCCATAGATCAACGCCCTGGGGCAAGTAAGTTTGATTGGGTGATACGGGAGGCCTATGGAGGCTCGGTGGAAGTGGTCCCATGTATTGCAGAGGAATTTATGGGAAGAAATTCCAAGGAGATCAACATCCCGAGTGGAGAACAGTTTTGATGCATTAAATCATTTGAAGGGAGATCGGATGGACGACCAAGAAGTGGAATCGAGGTAGAGGAGACTCAAGAGAAGGATTTAGAGGAGAAAAATCGAAGGAAGGAGCAGGAAACTAATAATACGAGGCAAGGATACTCGGGAGGAAGAGGTGAACCACCAAGATCGGTGTAACCCCAAAGCAGGGGAAAAAGAATCTACTAATCAAGAAGCTAAGAGCACGTAATCATCTCCACTGTCAAAAAGACCAGCCTAACCCGGAAAGCCGATTGTTACCCCAAATACCAAGACCGACCTACCCAAGATGGTTACTAGAAGCCAAGTGAATCCCAAGGAACTTCAACCTAGAGCGGATGTATGGGGATATGGTTCGGTAGGAAGAGGGAAACCTAGCAATGTCGCCTTAAGGCGGAAAGAAGCGAGAGCGAGGAGTGGCCGATGGCACTCAAGCGATGATTGCTCTTTGGGGCGAAGGCTCGAGGATCCAAAGCCCATAAATGAAGATCCTTTCATGGAATATTCGTGGGAGTAATCCTGCAAAAATAAGAGCTTTGTATGCTCTTAGACAAGAACACAAACCGGATATGATTTTACCGTAAGAAACTAAAATGGAGGAGAGTAGAGTTATTCCTTTTAAGAATAGGACTTGGCGAGAAGTTGAAGTAGTAGGCCAAGAGGCCACCGGAACAACAGGAGGGTTACTGGTTATGTGGAACAAAAATGTGATTGATAGTAGAGTGATTCTGATGTCTAGTTGGTTTATTTGTCTCTTATGTGTGGATAAAACCACACAGGAAGAGTGGATCTTAACGAATGTATATGCTCCAGTTAGACAGGTACTAAGAAGGGTTCTTTGGAGTCAGCTAGCTGAATTGAGGGAGACGGTCCCCAACTACCCTTGGATTGTGGCGGGGGATTTCAATTGCTACCTTAATCCTGTAGATAAATTGGGGGGCTCTCAAAGAATAACTGCTGATATCTACGAGTTTAGAGATTTTGTTGAGCAACATGAGTTGATGGATGTGGACCTGCGTAGATTCTCCTATACATGGTCTAACAAAAGATTGAAGGAAAACCAAATTCAGATAAGATTAGATAGGTTTCTTCTTTCTCAAGAATGCCCGGAGAGGTTTGGGGACTCTTCATTAACGGCACTCCCAAGAATCGGGTCCGATCACAACCCAATTCGTGGGAAACAGGGGAGGACTCTAAGAAAAGATACATCGGACCCTTTCGATTCGAACTTATGTGGTTCCAACATCGGGATCTCAAGGATCTCGGTTGCCCAATGGTGGGACAAAAAGTATAATGGTTCGAAACCGGCCCAAGTGGCATGTAAACTAAGGAATGTGAAGGCTAACATTAGAGAGTGGAACAAAACTTCCTTTGGCAATATTTTTGTTAAAAAGGCGAAACTAAAAGACAAGATCAATGAACTACAGGAGAAGTTGAAGTCGAGAGCGACTTACGGAGGATCCGAGAAACCGGGAGAGGGAGTCGATAGCCGAATACCACACGATGCTAGGATTTGAAGAAACCTTTTGGAGGCAGAAATCCAGATTGCGTTGGTTAAAGGAGGGTGACAGAAATACAAAGTTCTTCCATGTCTCTACTCTTCGCCACATGAGTACTAACAAAATTAAGGATATCAAGATGGCCGATGGGTCTAACACCAAAGATATGGAAGACATAAGGAGGGAAGCGGTTGAGTACTTTAAATCGTTGCTAGAAGATGTAAATCCGACTATTGAAGAAGAGGACTCTCTGTTGGCGGCCATTCCACCCCTCGTGAATCGATAATCTTAATGGATTCTTACTTAGTCCTTTCACAAAGGAGGAAATCAAGAAGGTCGTTTTTGACATGGATGGTAACGGCCTCCCCAGGACCGGATGGCTTCCCGTAGCTTTCTTCCGGAAGTTTTGGGATATCCTAGGCAATGATGTAGTGGAAGCTATAATTGAGGCTCAAAAGGACATGGAAATCCCAGAAGGAGTTAATGCTACTTTTTTAGTTCTCATCCCTAAACTAGTGGGAGCAATGGAATTTTCCAGTTTTCGCCCTATCAGTTTATGTAACACTCTGATGAAGATTCTCACAAAAACAATCGCCAATAGGCTCAAGGTTATCCTTCCTTTCATCATTGATATGAACCAAGGTGGCTTTGTGAAAGGGCGACAAATATTGGATGGTATCATCACAATTCATGAGGTTATTCATTCAATGGTGACTAGTAAGGAAGAAGGTATGTTACTAAAGCTTGATATGAATAAAGCCTACGACCGGGTCTCATGGCGGTTCCTCACCAAGATTTTGGGTAAGTTTGGTTTCTGTCCCAAATGGATTAAGTTGATTTTTAGTTGTATCTCTACTACAAGATTTTCTGTCATGGTGAATGGGTCACCCTCCAGTTACTTTAAGAGTGAAAGGGGGTTGCGACAAGGAGATCCTTTGTCTCCATACTTGTTTATTATTTTAGCGGAAGCATTGGGTAGGAACATTTCAGCGGCGGTGGCAGATGGTCAATTGGAAGGTTTTAAACCAGCCTCAACAACGAGGCCGGTGTCTCACCAACGGTTTGTGGATGATACAATCATTGTGTCCAAAGCCTCGGTGCCTCAAGCTAGGAAGTTGAAGAGAATTCTAACCAAGTATGAGACAGAAGCGAGACGAGTACATAAACTATAAGAAGAGTAGCATCTATTTCTTTAACACGCCTGGTGGGAGGGAGGAAAGAATAGCTAACCTCTTCGGTTGTGGAAAGGAGCTTCTACCAGCAACTTATCTAGGTATGCCTATGTTCGAAGGAGGAATGAAGGCTACTTTGTGGAACTCGATCATTGACAGGATCTCCAAAAAGTTAGCGAGGGTGGAAGGGCAGACCTTCTCGACTCCGCAGAAAAGCCTTATTAGTTCAAACTACTTTACGGAGCATTCCAATTTCATCGCATGTCTCTATTTAGAATTCCCGCAAAGGTCCGAGCTACATTGGAGCTAATTCAACGCAACTTCTTGTGGTCGAGTTCGGAGGAGAGAAAGAGAATTTCGTTGGTAGCATGGAATCAGGTGTGTGCAAGCAAGGATCAGGGGGGCCGGGGGTTAAAGAGAATGAAAGAATTGAATCAAGCTCTGATTGGCAAACAGGTATGGAGATTTATCAATAATGATCAATTGGGATGGGTAAAACTTCTTAAGGCAAAATATATCGGAAATAATCGGGACTTCCCGAAAGTCGATAATCTTCCTAGAGGATCCTATTTTTGGAATTGTTTGCTCGAATGTCGGGAGGTAGTCGGGGAAAGGCATCGGATGGAGAATTGGTAATGGAAGACAAGTGGACTTTTGGAAAGACCCGTGGTTGGAAGAGGCCCCTCGGAAAGATAACTTAGACCTTCGGGTCCTCCAACATAAACTTTCGAAGGAAATGGGAGGAAAAGTAGGGGATTTTATTGCTGTAGCATAGGAAACTTCTTCTTGGAAGAAAATCACAGTTCATAATCTATCAGAGCAAGAGAAGGTGGCCCTAACAAAACTCAATGATGCTTTAAGGGTGTTCCCGATCATTCCTGGAGGAGGAAGAGACAAGGCGATTTGGGGCAAAACTACAAGTGGGATCTATTCGAGTAAATCGCCTATAAGTTAATCCACTCGGGATTCAATGGTTGGACTCGAACTTCGTTATTTGGTTAAATAATTTAACCCCAAAAATAGCTTTCTTCTTTTGGTTGGCAGTTCAAAATAAGATCCCGACAACGAGATAATCTGCAAAGGAGAGGTTTCCAATTCATCAATCGATGTATCTTGTGTGAGAAAGCAATAGAATCGTAAGTCATATATTTCTAACTTGTGATTTTTCTTGTACGAGTCTTCCAAATGATCCTGTCCAAATTTCATATAGATTGGGTCTGTCCAAATAGCATGTCCGACTTCGCATACGATGGGCTTCCCCCTTTCGAGCAAAGCTTTTGACTTGGCTCTGAAGCTCGACTTACCCCATTTTTTATGGGGGATATGGAATGAGAGAAATAAGAGAGTATTTAAAGGACGTAAGAAAGATCCCGGGTTATGTGGTAATAAAATAATCGAGCTTTGAAAGAAAAGCTGGAAAACTTTCTTCTTCAAAAATGAGACCATGTCTCTAAGGGAAAGGAGGATTTTGCGGAACCGGGGAGAGGAACTTCCAGACCTAGACATTACAACCAACCCACGGGATGGTGTCAAGTGGATACCCCCACACAAAAGTGGGTTAAGTTTAATTTTGACTGGGCAACTAAAAGGAAATCCGGGGTCGCAGGAGCGAGGAGGAGTTTTGAGAAATGAGGAAGGAAAAGTGGTCCTTGCCTTTGCAGAGCCTTTGGGAACTCAAACAAATCATTTTGCGAAGCTCCGATCTCGCATGCAGGCAATGAGAATTGCCGGACTTGAGGGTTATAAGGAAGTTATCTTTGAAGGGGATTCGCTTAATATAATCAAGGCAATTAAGGAGGATAAAGACCCCACTGGACCATATTGGAGCTTATCCTAGAAGCAAAGATTCATAAATCTCATTTGGTTAATGCCCGAATCCAACACACCTTCGAGAGAAGGGAACCAGGCGGCGGATCTAATGGCAAATATTGCGGTTTCTGTTGGGGAGATGCAAATTTGGAAGGATAACTTCCCTCAAGAACTATTGGTGTTGGTTGCTAGAGAAGAGCTAAGATCAAACTCGTTAGAGCATCGGGGAGATCGGAGGGGCTGATGATGAGTAATCCGACAGATGGAATTAGGCGAGAAAAGGCATCCCATTTGTTCGGGGCACGGGAGGTGACAAGTGTACAGTACAACAACCTAGTGTTAGTAAGTGCTAGGTGTTGTTTGGTTTTTGTTTTATCTCGAATAGTCAAGCGACAAGTATAGGACTTTGGACTCTAAGTATGGCTTAATGTGAGTCTTAGAAAGATCCATTTTGTATTTTGATTATACGGGCTTGATGCTAGAACCAACCCATTTTGACTTTGTAAAAGGTTTGTGGACCTTATAACCACCTCTACCTTATACCAAAAAAAAATTCCTTATATCTCCCTAATATTTAGAAACTAGGAAATAATATTTGTAAATTTAAATTTTCTATATTTGATGTTGAACTCCTTTTGCCTCCCAAATAAGTAAAATTGTAAATATTTTAAATATAAAAAAACTATTAAAAAAAATTAAATAAAAAAAACTTATAACTCCAAAGAAACAACTTCAAACTAATCAATTCTATCTACTTATCACTCCTATCTTAACTTCAATAGAAAAGCTTTAATAAATAACTTCCTATTATTATTCCTCATTTTCCAATTAATAAAATCTTATAAAATCTTATAAAGCCTTATAGCTCCTAAAATAAATCTTATAATAAATGAAGCTCTAAAACATTTTACCTTAATAATTCTTCAAATATTGACATGATCTTGCACTTCAAACTTTGGCACAATATTGCACTTCCAACTTTGGTGCTTCTTCCTCTTTCAAATTTGGTGCTTATTTTACACAAACTTCCTCTGTTAAGCTTGGCGCTTATCTTACATGAACTTCCTCTATCAACATTGTTGCCTGCAAAGTCCTTTAATGTGCAAGAATAAATGACACATTCCTCTAGGAAAAGATGTTAGAACATTTCAACTACCAATGAGATGTTAATTTGGTTAGGTGGCGATGAGTCTCTTGCATCGTTCAACCATGCAATGAGAGTTACACTTTGTTGTCATTTGACTTTAATATCTAATTATTGCCTTAGTACTTCTTCAATCTTAACATTTCATTCTTTTTGTTTGCATAAGCTCTTTGTCTTCCTATTTCATTGTCTTGACATTCCACCTACGTGTTGTTTGGCTTGTTGCAGCTTCACTCCTCTACCGTGCATTGTTTGACATTTTTCATACCTGAAAGTTGGCTTGTTATGATTTTACTTTGTCCTTTTGTCTTCCTTCTATGTAGCCTTCGACTCACTACAACTTAGATCTCTATAACCTTGATATTATTATCCTTTAGCTTGTTGTATTGTCTTTCTTTTGCATAGCTTTGTAACTCAACTCATGTTGTCCTTATTTTTCGTTCTACATAGTTCTATAACCTGGATTATTGAAACCTGAATCATTCTATCCTTAAGCTATAGATTTACCTTCCTTACTATGTAGTGTTAGTGTTATCCTGAAAGTTGTTCTCTAAGCTTCAAACTTGAGTGTTGTTCTCCAAAATTTGATTTTGAGCACTATTCTTCAAACCTCAAACCTAAGCACTATTCTTCAAATTTCGATCCTAAGCATTGTTCTTCAAACCTCTATCTTGAGAGTTGTTCTTCAAGCATTGCTCCTTGTTGTTCTATAATCTTATTATTGTTCCTTTAATGCTATACTAGAGTGCTTCATTGTTATTTGAATTATAATATCCTTATACTTTGCTTACTGCTTGTATTGCTTCTTGTGATGAATAATATCCCACGTTGATATGGATGAAGGAAAATACCCTCAAGTAATTAGAATCTTATATCTTCAACATTATATTTTAGAGTTGAATAATGCACTTACTTTTAACTATACTTCAAGATTGCACTCTTTCTCACTTTTCTCCCTTCAATCTTGAGTCTATTATGACTGCTATCTTTCTCTTTACTTATTGAATCTTTTGCTATCTATGTCAAGGTACAAAATGACCTAAAGCTTATTGTAGTATTTTAACCTTCTTTCATTGGTCCTTTTTTCTTATCCACCTTCTTTCTTAACCATTGCTTATATTTGCTTATTCGATCTTGAGCTTCTTTTCATGAATCTTTATTCAAGCCTCCTTTTATCTCCTTTAATATGGGGCTTGTATGTCTCAAATATGGCATCTTATTTTTCACTATTAAGAGACATAAATGTGCACTACATATCTCTTTATTCAAAGTCCTCTATGTTAGGATCCTCAATCCTAACATTATTAGTTAGTATTAGTTAGTATTATTAATCATTTAATTATTATATTATTAACTTATAAAGTGAACCATCACAACCCTTCATAACGTGAACCATCACGTCTCTTCATACGTGAACCATCATGTCTCTTCACCAACGTAGCTTTAGGGTAGATATATATATTAGGTTGGCCATCCATATCAAATCATCCAATAAGAAGAAGAATAATATAGATTCTAAAGGAGGGAGCTCCCTATAGTGGCAAAGCGATTACAAGGGAGCCCCCTTTGAGTGGCCTGCGATTATATTTATATTAATTTGTTAATAATTTTATAGTAAGACCTTGGGGTCTTACCATTTGGTATCAGAGCCATGTGGGACCTAGTCATGTGGGAATTGCTCAAATATATTCATCAAATCACTTTTGTGTGTGAGTATCAAACTCGGTTTGAGGATATCACCAAACACAACACAAGATTGGATGAATCAATTCTCATCAATGGCTTCATTAGGGGATTAAAAGAGGAAATTAGAATGGAGGTGACAAGGTTCAATCCCTATACCATGATGTAGACCTATGGATTGGCAAAATTAGCTGAAGATAAAATCAATGCACAACAACGATTAGAGAAATCACTTATGGAAAAATCATCGACCACTTACATCGCTCCCAAACCTATGCATAATGGAAAGGCACAAAGCACTTACACAACTCCCAAATCTAACCAAACTTTACGAATTAAACATCTTAGCTTTGAGGAGATGAAGGAATGACGAGCAAAAGGACTCTGTGATAATTGTGATGAACAATTTGGACCCCACCATAAATGTGCTACACTAACATTGTATTTATTGAAGGAAGTTGATCCCTGTCTCTCCATAGAGCAAGCAGATGAGGTAGTTATGTTCGAAGTGACCTGTGCACCTACTCACTGCAATGAAGACAATGAGGTCGATGTGCAAGAAGTGATTGATGTACCAAGCAGGAATGATGTAGACATACCCAAAGTGATCAATGCTAGCCAAACATGCACTCTACAAGACCTAAACATACTTACTCGCCAATAGTGAGTTCTTGCCATATGATCAAACCTATTTGGAACCAACACAGAGTGACTACACACTCCTCCATTGGCTCTACCAAGGAACCAAAAAATGATATGAAATCATTACCATCACTTTTGATGCATCATTATGAAGTATTTGAGGAACCCCAAGGGTTGCCCTCCCATCGTCATCATGATTTTCCTAAGGAAAATTCTACTATTGTTCTTGGCAACCCCCCGCTAATGCTTCCTCCTTCTCGATATCCCTGCCTATGAAAGGATGCCATTAAGAGTCCAAGAACTTACACAAATCCTTCTTGGAAAACAAAGGACAAAGCTTCTCAATTTGAGCTTTGAGGACAAAGCTCTTTTTAAGGAGGGTGGCATGTTAGGATCCTCAATCCTAACATTATTAGTTAGTATTATTAATCATTTAATTATTATATTATTAACTTATAAAGTGAACCATCACAACCCTTCATAACGTGAACCATCACGTCTCTTCATACGTGAACCATCATGTCTCTTCACCAACGTAGCTTTAGGGTAGATATATATATTAGGTTGGCCATCCATATCAAATCATCCAATAAGAAGAAGAATAATATAGATTCTAAAGGAGGGAGCCCCCTATAGTGGCAAAGCGATTACAAGGGATCCCCCTTTGAGTGGCCTGCGATTATATTTATATTAATTTGTTAATAATTTTATAGTAAGACCTTGGGGTCTTACCACTCTAATATTGGCCTCTTTTCTTGGACCAATCGTCAAGGTCAATATAGACCTAAATGTTCTTTATCTCTAATTTACTGAAACCCTGATCAAGACCTTTTTCTTCAAGACCTCTATTTACTATATCAATATCAAGGTTTGTCTTCAAAACTTGAATCTTTCTCTATCAATATCTACCTTCGAGACCTAAAATTATCTTTGTCAAAGTTTGTCTTCAAGACCTAAAACTATATATGTCAAGGTCTATCTTCAAGACCTAAAATTATCTTTGTCAATACCTTCCTTAAAGACCTAAAACTTTATTTGTCAAGGTCTATCTTCAAGACCTTAAAACTTCAATAACCTGCAACTCAAATTAAATTTTACTTGATAAAATATTTTTGCCTTCTCTTGTACTTGAAGATGAAAGTTTTCTCTATCTACTCTAGGAAGCTTCTCACACTTCTGAAGATCAATCTCTGTTAGAACGTTGTCTTAGGTTGATCCTAAGAAATCCAATAATGATTATCCTCCTTACTAGAGAACTCAATATCAATGCGAAGGTGATAATAAACTTCCCTAATGCTCCAAACAAGATAGTTTGATTTTACCAACTTCCTTCAACTTTCTTCTAAGTGTTAATAGAAATTAGTTTTCAAGAATCTGTCTATGTCTCTAAAAATCCTTATCAATGTTACAGTTGGATATTTCCCTAAATAATCAAGTGTCTTCAAGTTGATTCATCTCCAATGTGAGTTCTAGTCTTCATCGGTTATTCTTCAACCTAGTGGAAAGACCCTAGCTTTAATGCTTTCTTCTCTACTTCAATATCCTTTCTTCTTCTTCAAATTCTTCTACAATTTTCTAGCAATATTTTCAGTTGGTTCTTTTCAACTTACAAAATTAGTTGGTCAAATGTATGCAAACTTTATTATTCTTCTTTCTTTTACAAATGTATCATCAACTCTTACAATAACAATGTAGACAATGTATATGGTGATGTAGGTAATGCAGGTGATGAATACTATAGAGTAATATATAGCCATTGTAGGGTGACTCTTTGGTTACTTGACTCTTTCTTTTTCTTATGCGAAGTCTCATAACTCTTGGATTCTCTACTTGACACTTGCATACACATAACTCTATCTTGTATGTACACTTGGACATTACTTTTCATATAACACTCTAATCTAAGAACACTTATGCACACTTACATATGAGACACTTGTGCATTTCCTGCACATTATTACATTACATAAAATATTTACTCACACTCTAATCTATGACACAAGCCTAATATAAAATTTACAAAGATGTACCAAGGAGGTACATAAGCATGTACTAAATAATGTAATATACTCTAATACTTTCTTGCTACATGGCTCTACTGGACTCTTTATCTTATGGCCTATACGAAGGGAAAGAGCCTCATCTATTGTCTTTCGCTACAAGTTTGGGTATGAGAGCATATAACTATTAGACAACTTATTGGGTTACCCATGATTACAATAAATTTATATATGTTTGCAGGTTTCATGTGGGATCGATCTCATGAGATAAGCAGGAGATCCTTCAAGGAAGTGATGATATCAGCTTATAGGATGATTGACAATCTCTAGCTTGATTAGATATTATGGTACCCCTAAAGGGATCACGTAGGATGGGTAACAAATGACTTTGAGTTAGCCATAATGTGAAGACTTTGATGGTTGTAGGAACCATGAGAAGAGTTTGAAATTTATCGTTTAGATAGGGTTCAAAAATATTTTGGCTTGGTTTAGGGGATTCTTGTGCTAGGAGAGCAGTGGTTCCAATGGTGGGCTTGGGAGAGGCATATGGGCTTGGATGATCTTCCTAATCTTGAGGGATTTGCTAAGGATGTGGATGATCCTCTCTTTGTTGATCTTGGTTTATATGATGCGAGGGTTTCCCCAAGGTATCTTCAGTGGTAATGCTAGTTTTATCTTGATTGAGTTACATCAATGATCAAGCAATCGAGGATGAGATCGAGATCGATTAGGTTGACTCATCATCATGTGTAGATGGCACAACAAAGGTTACATCATAGACCGAGGGATGGATCAATGCCATGTCAATTTTTGATTATACCTCCATTGGCTATATCTCATGATCCCAAGGTAGGTACCAACAAGACTATTGAGGAGTCATCCAACAAGAGAGGGAGGCTATGGGGAGGAGGATTGAGTTGTTGTAGGGACTGTTGGATCAAGCACTGGAAGCATGATATACAACTTTGGTAGAGAAAGTTCAAGCCAATTTAGAGAGGGATTAAGTCTAAGCATAGAGAGATCAAATAGGGGTTAAGTGAGTTGACATTGTAGTGAGAGTAGTTATGGTCGATGTCGAGAGTATCGATCTTCTTGTCTGAGGTTTATTCGACCAAATAGCTACTTTACAGGATCAGTACACAACAGAGGTGGTGAGGAGCACCCACTATAGAGCCATGTACTATACAATTGTACTATCAGATTAGAGGCAACCTTCACCCTCAAGGACTCGATCTCATTCATGCTCCAACATGAGATTAGTGACTTTTTTATCACAACAGTCAATTCATTTTCTTCCTCATCCAACTGAAGGTGGGTTAGAGACCTAGAAAAAGGGATGCAATATTCTTAGCATGTTGGCCCTTTTTGATTGGTGTGAGAGCATTAATTTTGTATGAGATGTCTTAGTCCACTAATGTAATTTAAGTGTACTAATTTTGGTATACTATGGTACACCAGGTTGATTATGATGTGTAGATATATCAATTATTCTTTTTTTTAGTATGTTTATATGATTTTTAGTGGATATGTTGTGAAAATTTGTCTAAATTCCATGGATAGGAAAAATAATGTTTGAAATTTTGACGATGTTAAATGAGTGTTAATGTATGTTTGGATGAGTAGAAATCCAATTTCTAAATTGTTTTAACATTTTGACCAAATTAAATTTGCTTTGAAAATTTTGGCGTATTTAAGAGGTTTAATGGATATTCAACATTATTTTGCAATCAAATGAACGCCAAATAATAATACGATAGATAGATGTGAAGTGGTGAACGTTAAGAAACATAAGATTGATTTGAAGGCTAGTGGATGGGTAAAATTAAATATTGAATGGTTGAAGTAAATGGTGTTAACATTACGACTAGGGTCTAAAGTAAATTCCTCAAAATTCTAAAATGTCTTGATTTTTTAAGTTTGAGATGTTATTTAGGTTAAATGATGTTAATAAATGCTATCGGTATGGTTTGTCATGGGTTAGTAGGGCAAGAAGGATTTTTCACAAATTTGTTTCAATTGTGAAAAAGAATGGTTAAATCCTAGCATCCAATTATAAATTATTGTGTGTATATATATATACCAATTTGGAAGGCTAATCGAATAGCTATTTACATATTAATTAATTTATGTCATTAGTAGACCCTAAGCGATGTCCTTTTAGCTTGATAAATGACAAGTGCTTAGTTGAGTACGATCAATAGCCTTTTTAGGCAGTCCATGCCATAGGACAATTTATGTCCTATAAAATATTTGACTACTAAGCGGTGGCTCGTTTAGCTTGATTAATAGATAAGTGCTTAGATAAATTATTATGTTGTGTAGATAGTTAATGTATAGGCAAACCATCAATGTCTTAATATGTGGATAATTAATGTCCTCATATGGTACAATGCTTGCAGATAGTTAATGCCTTGATATGATATGGTACAATGCTTGTAGATAGTTAATGCCCTAATATGGTACAATGCTTACAAATAGTTAAGGTCCTTATATGATATGGTACAATTCTTATGGATAGGTAATACCTTGATATGATATGGTACAATGCTTGCGGACAGTTAATGCCTTGATATAGTGCCTTCATTTTATTAGATCAGGATAATTAATGTCCTTAGACCCTTTTAATGCCCTCAATTTCAAGGTTTACTTTGATGATTAGAGATCTTGTAATCCTATATATTGACGTTGCAAGAATTTTATTATTTAGCATGCTTCTAAAGCTTTGGAGATGTCATATAATTTTTGAAAAGGAGTTTATATGATCAGATTTATTTTTAAAAAAATTGGTCACTTAAAACCCTTATTAGGGCCTATAAAAAACAAAATGTTGCCTCATTCGTCATTTGGAAGGTGCTAATAAGAGGGTTCAAAATGAGGGGAATTGTAAGAGTAAATGAAGATTTTATAAAGTGTTATAGCTATACATCCATGCAACTTAAGGGATGGCATTATTTGGCAAGCAAGGAGATGTTTTGATTTCAACTAATTTTTTGTTCTTTTTATTATTTGGTGCATACATGAATCAAAGCATAAAACAAACAACTATTGCAAGTAAGTACATACGAGAATCATTATGTATTTTATTAGTTTATCGCTAGTGTCTAGGATCCAAAGTCTATAATGATCAATATAACATGGACTTCTTATTGCATTGCAACGGTTGTGTGTTCAATGTTCAACCATGGCAACTCCTTTTGTGAACATAACAAGGTTGCATCATCTTGGGGCAATCATGCCATTATCACAAAAATAGAGCATGGAGAATATTGGGTGATTTAGTTTATAATTTTGTTTACCCACAACAATTTAACAAATAATACCTTTTATGTGTTAAGTTTTGTTAAAGTTGTTGCATGAAACAAAGCCAATGAAATAAATCGATGTGTAATGCTAAGATGTGCTAAATGCAACAAAGCATATCATGCTAGATGAAAGCAATAAAAAATGTAAAAGAATATGCATGATACTAAGAGCAATGATTTGCTAGCATTGGAGACCTAATATGAATGCAAGGCATGTGAATGCTATCCTAACTAGTGGTCATCATTGCATCATCGTAAAATCCCTTGATTTTTATATGCACACATTGTCAATGCATAAATGCAAACATACAATCATGGCAATAAGGATACAATGATAGTTGTAAGTTTACTGCAGTGGTGAGGGTTTTGACCTCTCTTTGAGAGGTCCAAGGTTCAAACTCCACTCGGTATGAGGGGACCAAAACCCCTCATAAAAACTTGTGTAAACTCATTGAAAAAATAATGATAAAATAATGGATGATATTTTAGTAATGTCTCAATGCTTGAGTGAAAGAGGAAAAAATAAAAATTATTTCCTATAGAATGTTTTCAAAGTTGCAAAAATATTTTAAATATAAAATAACTAATGTTCTGCACTCATTCAAAAGCTTTGAGTTTATGTTTTTTTTAGGAAGAAATGTGACAAGAAAGTAATTCTGAAAGGAATGATAATCAGATCATTCCAAGCTACAAGGATCTCGAGTGTTAACAGAACACCACATTCAACCAAAACAAGAATCTAAAAGCAAATTGATAGCATAAGCTTACAAATGGATATGCAAAACAATGAGCAATAATATCATATATTATACCTGAATAATGAATTTCTCAACAAGTACAATGAAGGTGCCTTGCTTATAAAGGCAAGGATGATCAACCATAGTCATAGGATCAAGCTAAGGATAAATATCCATCATACAAAAGGAATATGTGATATGGTCCATAGATCTGTAACCACTATGGGGAGAAAGAATCTCAACCCTCCAAATATACCTAAAAATATCCACATAACACCTATAAATAGTCAAACCTAAAAATATCCCCATAATATCTAAGAAATAAATATGTAACATCTCATAATATCTAAATAAGATAAATGAAATATCCACACATGAGTGGGTGGGGAAAATACATGGAATAACTAAATAAAAAGAAAATAAATTACCTAGGTGAACATGACCTAAGGTAAACAACCTACTATAACAAATTCTATGTTGATGCTAGCTCAAACATGAAATTACCTTCTCAACTCCCTCCTAAAACAAATTGTGCTATGCAACATGACTAGAATCTGCTAGCACAATCCCTAATATAGTATAAAGAGGATAATCATTACATCTGGATGGATTAAAGTAAATAATGAGTTAATACATGCAGCCTATGCATACGTGCAATCATATAATTAACCAAAAGTAAACAAAGCATGCATCATGTGTATGAAACTAGTTGATGATTTAAGAGGTTCCAAACCAATTTTGACATATATTTGTGCCAATAAGATTTATGATAGAGGGCTATCAATGATCATGCTTCATCATATTGCCCTAATTTAGAAAGAGAAGGTGGTTATATGATAATTATGATAGAGGTTTATACCAAGATAGGATTTTTTATTTAATTATCCAATATCATTTGATGTTTTAAACATTTTGTTTGGTATTGGGTAATCGTATGTCATTCATCCATGTTAGGTATAATGATAAATGTGATAATTGATAAAGTTTAATTTGTGATAGATCCTTATATCGAGGAAGAAGGTTTGATAGAGTTATTCCTCACTTTTTGGGAGTATAGGAATTCTAACGCTTGTCAAGTGGTGAATAATTCTATCTAGCCTTCTATCTAGATATAAGAATGAATCACAAATTGATCAGATTTTGATATGTTGATACCATTATGTTTGTTATTATTTATGATGTATGATAGACCCTTATATCAAAGAAGAATGTTTGACAAAATCATTCCTTGCTCATTGGGTGTATAGGAATTGCTAACACTTACCAAGTGGTGAATGATTCTACCAAACTTTCTATTTGGATATAAGGGTGAACCATAACTTAATGAAAATTGCATGTATTTTGAATTTTGATGAAATTGAGATTTTTGATAGATCCTTATAGAAAAAACATCTCACAGAATTATCCTATGTTGTTGGATGCATTCTCAGATTTTAAATCACTTGCCAATTATTGAATAATCCTATGACTTACTTTTTCCATGTGTAAATATGAATTAGAATGTGTGATGATAAAAAGATATAGTAGAAGAGAGGGAAAGACTTTTTATTTTGTGAATGACTTGCTAGTTCAGACTTGCCCTTTTATATACCACTTTGAAGTTGAAATTGTAGTATCAACATCATTATAGAGTGCTAACAAATATAGAGAAAGTATTTGATGAGAAGAGATGAGATAGAGGATATGTGTGAAAGGATTTGTTGTCCATCTAAAAGGAGTCATCAAAGAGATTTAGTACCTCGGGTACCTAACTAAGATGCAAATCTACAACACTATCTAACCTGACTAGTATCATCACTGATCACGACGAATCACCTCGATCCTATATGCAAACAATAAATATATGAACACATGCAAGTAAAATTATCATTTGATTATGTAGCAAGTAAACATATGATCAAACAAGTCAATGCATATGAGTTCTTTTAGAAATTTTGGATTCTTAGACAAATAATTCAAGGCATCAAGCTATGGTCAGGTCGTAACTAGCCTCTGCTATATACTGTCAAAACCTTAGTTTATTTTCCAAATTCCAAAAGATCAAAAGGATTAGATAGCATTTTGGTAAAATCATTGAGTGAGTTGACTAGCTTAGTGATCTATTGCAAATGCAATGCAAGTGAAACTATTTTCTAAATAGGATCATCATCGCTTCAATATGAGATGCCCCCTTATGACTTTATGGGATGAACATGCAAACACAAGCAAACATGCAATTCAAGCATGTGAAGGCAAGAAAATGATGTTTTTAGAAGGCAATCATGCATACAATCAATCATGCAATCAAGCACATGATTAGGAAAACATACAAATTCAAGCATAATATATTTTTAAATGCATTATATTGATAGGTTCTTTGTGTTCATTACCATCTAATATGGCCAAGCGATAAGCCCCTAACCCATATTTGGTTGTTATGATGAAGGGACCTAACCAGTTGGGTTCAAATTTACCCTTAAGGTCTTCCTTAGCATTAGTGTTTTTTTTGTTTTCTTTAAGGACAATATCTCCTAATTCAAAGGAATGAGGTCAAACTCGCTTTCCATAGGCTTTCTTAAGTCTTTGATGATACACATATAAGTGCTCTAAGGCATGAGTTTACCTTTCATCAAGCAACTCAAGTTGGCTAAGTCTTGCATGGTGATACTCATCACCAACTGTTGCATCCTTTAGAAGGATTCTAAGGGTTAAACTTCTAATTCAAAGGGAAAGATGGCCTCAATCCCATAAACCAAGGTGTAGGGCATAACACTAGTCGGAGTTCGAACACTAGTGTGATATACCCATAAAGCGAGATATAATTATAAATGCCAATCCCTACCAGTTTTTCTTATGAGCTTCTTTAGGATTTTGATTAATATCTTGTTAGAAGCTTTAGCCTACCCATTACCTTGTGGGTAATATGGTATTGACCACTTATGCTAAATTTTGAATTTAGCATAAAGTTTGACTACATTTTTATTTTTAAAAGGAGTGCCATTATTAGATATAAGTATGTTAGGAATGTTGTATCATGATAAGATATAATTGAGAATAAAATTTGACAAGAGGCTAAGGACATAGCTTCTACCCACTTGGTAAAGTATTCAATCATTGTGATGATGAACTTATGTCACCAAAAAAAAAAAAAAAAATAAAAAAAAAATATCATAAGAAAACACTCGGATTTATTTTCTCGATAATATCTAGCTCCCAAGTAGAGAAGGGCTAGGGCGATGTGATCGACTAAAGCTCTTGAGATAGTGCATGAATTAGGTTATCATGCTTTTGATATTTATCACATTTGCATACATGGTTATGAGCATCTCATTCCATAGTCGACCAGTAATAGCCCATACGAATGAGCTTCTTAGCAATGGCACTTCCATTGAAGTGTCCACCACATGCCCCCTCATGGGTATCTTGAATGACTATTTTGGCTTCGTATGCATTGAGGCATCTTAAGAGAATGCCATCAAAAGTTCTTCTATAGAGGATATCTCCAATTATGATAAATCGACAAGCACATTGCTTGAGATTCTTTCACTCATTGTGGTTCAATTCCTTAGGCAAAAAATTGCTCTTAAGGAAATCATATATTTCCTTATACCAGAATCAAGAACCTTGTTCAATGGAAAAAATAGCCAATGGTTCTTGACTAGATTGCAATATTTTTGGTTGTCTAATTTAATGGATGATAATTATCACTTGTTCATCCTCCAACTCTAGAGGCATAAGTGATGTAGTGACAACCATTGCATCCGCTTGGCGATTACTAGAGTGTGGAACCATATCGATGGTTACCTTTTCAAAGGAAGCCATCAAGTTATCCATAATATCTTTATATGGTTTTAGTTTATCATATTTAGTTTGATAAACTCCATTGATTTGGTTAACTATTAATTAGGAATCTCCAAAAATGGAGAGGCTAGTGACTTTCAGGGCCAAAGTTGCTCGTAGTCCAAGGATAAGAGCTTCATATTTGGCCATGTTATTAGTACATAAGAATTGAAGCTTAAAATATAAGGGAATTATGATTTGTTGTGGTGATACTAGGATGATTCCTGCTCCTACTCCTTTAACGCATCTTGCACCATCAAAGAAAAGAGTCTAGGAATCTTGTTGTGATGTCTCAAGAGTGCACACCATCTCATCGGGATACTCAATCTCTAGGGGATGACTAGCTAGTAAAGGGGTTGTTGCTAGCTGATCAGCTATCACTTGTCCCTTAACCAATTTTTGACTAATGAATTCAAGATCAAATTCATTAAGTGTCATAACCCATTTGGCTATCCTACCTGAAAGGTAGGGTTTAGACATAAGGTATCATAATAGATCAACTTTAGCTATAATGTATGTCTTGTGACTTAACATGTAATATCTCAACTTTTGAGAAGCAAAGACCATTGCTAAGCACATCTTTTCCAAAGGGGTATACCTAGTTTCATAACTGATGAGGGTTTTGCTAATATAGTAAATGACTCATTCTCTATGTTGCTCATCATATTGTGCCAACATGGCACCTAAAGCGTGAATTATTACCATAATATACAATAATAGTGGCTTGAGAGGATCAGGTAGAACAAGGACTAGGGGAGACAATAGGTATGTTTTTAAAGCATCAAAAGATTTTTGACATTCCTCATCCCAATTGAACTTGATCCCTTTTTGCAATAGCCATGAAAAGGGTTGGCATTTGTCTACTAATTGGGATATAAATCTTCTAATTGCTTGGAGTTTGCCTTGTAAGCTTCTAAGATATTTTAAGTTTTTAGGAGGTGGCATATCAGTTATTACTGATATATTATTGAGATCTACCTCAATACCTCACCTAGACACCATAAAGCCTAATAGTTTGCTAGATGTTACCCCAAATATACATTTGGAGGGTTTTAGACAAACTTTGTACTCTTGTAGTCATTCAAAGATTTATTTCAAGTCCTTGACATGATCTTCTCTTTTCATTGATTACCCAAGAATATCATCGACATAATCTTCAACAATATTATGCATCATATCATGAAAAATATATGTCATGGCACATTGATAAATTGCACCAACATTTTTCAATCCGAAGGGCATAACTTCATAGAAAAAGGTTCCCTAAGGAGTAGTGAACGTTGTTTTGGCTTGATCTTCTAGTGTTATACAAATTTGATTGTAACCAAAAAATCCATCCATTAAGGATAACATTTCACAACCAACAAAGAAATTGACTATCATGTCTATGTTTGGCAAAGGAAAATCATCCTTAGGATAGGCTTTGTTGATGTCTCAAAAGTCTGTGCATACTCGCATAGTACCTTCTTTCTTGGCAACTAGGACTATGTTCGAGATCCAATCAAAATAGTCGATAGCTTTAATGAACTTGACTTCCAAAAGCTTTTGGAGTTCCTCTTTGACTAGAAAGTGACTTTTGGGTGCATCTTTCATAATTTTTGTTTCACCAACTTAGCATCAAGCTTGACTACTAAGTGATGAACTACTAAATATGGATCCACGACCATGCAAAGATATCATAATACTCAATTAAGAGCTTTGTATACTCCTCTCTTTCTTCCAAAGTTAGGATCTTTCCTAATTTTATCATCCATGGATTATCACTCAATCCTATGTTTACGTCTATGGTTTCTTCTATTAGGATGTTGGATTCATCTTCATAATGTGGAGGGGTGGGTATAACCCCTAGACTTCATAGCTCATCGACCTCTAAAGTATGTTGCTCCATGCTAAATGATTGTGAGGGATGTGTATCTAAAGAAATAGTTCCTTCAATAGGGATATCACCAAAAGGAGATATATCATTGTCATTATCCCTATGAGGAGAGTGAGGTAAAATTTTCACCTCACAATCATTTATGTGCAATGTTGATACAATATTAGCCATCGAGTGAGATGTGGTATCTTTATCTTCATACACTGAAGATGGTCTATGCTCATTGTTGAGGCTATCATAGAGGTCTTGCCTGATATCTTCAATAGGCTCAATACTAATGGTATTGATTCATGCATATTATGAAAAGAGATCAAAATAGGTGAAAGGGAGAGGTTCAACTTCCTCATATTCATCCTAATCTAGACCTATTGCTAAAGTTGCTTCTATTGGTGGTTCAAATGAGGACAACCAAGCATCATCATCATCACTTTCAGAAGAAGAAGTAGACATGATTTTATTATGGTCATGAAAATATCCTAATCCACAACACTTGGGCCAGGTTTTGGTTTCTAAAGGCTCTTTGATTCCTTGTCCTTGAAGTCCTAGGCCTTTTCCTGTGTAGCCAAAGTTACAAAGGATTTGTTTGGGGATAGGATAAATATTAGAAAGAAAACATGAGGCGTACCTTTTTCTCATCCATCATTCCTATAGATACAAAAGTGCAAGTTCCTATTTGTATGATTGTTCCTCACCTAGAAGGTAATCCAAAAATATGAGGTGATAAATGTAACCTAACCAAGTCTAAGGCTAATAACTCATAGTGTTGATCATTAAGGTTTATGTTGTGTATATCTTCTATATTTTCTTTACCTTTTGCCATAACTTGACGATTGGTTCCTTCTTCTTGGTGGATGCTTGTTTCCTTAGGTGAATTAGACCTTAAGGTATCATCAATGAAGGGATGAGAAGCATTCAATGAAGGATAAAGTTGGATTTTTTGACTAGATGTTCTAGCAATAGGTAAAAGGATCATGGTCAGCTACTATGCTATACAACTTACCTTGATATTCAAACTTGACACATTGATGATAAGTTGAGGGAACAACCTGCATCGCATGGATCCAAGATCACCCTAAAATAAGGTTATAGTTTAGCTCGCATGGTAACACATAAAATAGTGTATTCAAAATATGAGGTCCTACTTTTACTAGCAGAACTATGGTCCCTACAACTTCCCGTTCTTCATTGTCATAAGATTTTATGACAATATATGATTTTTCTAAATATTGCTTGTTGAGCCCTATTTTATGAATAAAGCTAAGACTACAAACATTGATTGATGATCCATTATCAATGAGAACCCTTTTGATGGATTGCTCACCAATATTGCAAGTGATATACAAGGGTATCTCTCCAAGCATAGAGGTAGGTGGAATGTCATCCCTAAAGAAGGATATAGTTGCATGGTTCATGCTAAGTGACCCCACCATATTAGCCAAATTATTAAGAGTGATATTTTTAGGTACTATTTGTTCACTTAAAAGCTTAAACAAGTTCTCTCTATGACTTGGAGAGGTTTGCAACAACTCAAGTATGGAGATCTTAGCTAGTGTGTCCTCTAATTATTGTTGAAGGTTAAAATATTTTTTCTTGTGGTTTTAGAACCAAAGGTGGTTCTTTAGGAGCATTCACATGTCTTGATCATAAAACTAGGGGAGGTTCAGGAGGTGGTTCAGAGGCTTGACCCTTCTCTCTTGCCTATTGCCTAGTCATAGTACAAACATGAATCATCCCTACCATATTCTAATTTGGTGGAGGGATATTCTTGTACTGCACTTGATTGACAATATTTTGTCCATGTTTAGGTAGGGGATCCTAGAATATCCCCAAATATTTATTGGAATATGTTGCTTATTTAGGACCATCGACCACTAGATGACCTTGATCAACAAGGTCTTGTACCACATTCTTGAGAGTGATACACTTATTCATGTTGTGGCCATTAGTGCAATGAAAAGCACATTGTTGGTCAACCTTGAACCAAGAAAGCTTCTTCCTTTTAGGGTCATGTTGTCTTATAGGGGGTAACTCTATCATCTTAGCATCTAACAACTATGTCAACATAGAAGACAGAGACTAGTTTAACTTAGTAAACTTTCTAGGAGGTTTTTCCTGAGTTTTAGCTAAGATTAACTTGTTTAATATTGCAATAATACTGACATTACCTATTTTAGGGTTGGTGTTAGGTCGAGAGTTAGTCACACCATCACCCATAGCATGTTTGTTCTTATATTATCCTTTAGTGTTGGGAGGAGATGGTTTCTCCTCTTTCTTCTTGATTTTTAGTTGCCCTCTTCATTGAAGGGCAACTTCCATTTGTTTTGCGAGATCAATCACATCATCAAAGGATACAACACGAGTCATCTCTAAAGGATATGATAAATGTTCTTGCAAATTACATATGAAAATACACAATAACTCCCTAGGTGGTAGAGCAAAAGGTAGTTTTCTAACTAGCTTTCACCATTGAGGTAAGAATTCATTAACAGATTTATTCTTCCCTTGCTTAAGTTGATATAAATCATCAACTATATACTTTTTTACAATGTAAGTGGTGAAATGTTGAATGAATATTTTGGCTAGATCAAAAAAGTTCTTGATCGAGTGGTGGGGTAATTGATAGAACCATTCCAAGGCCTCACCACCAAGACTCATGGGAAAAATATTTAACAACAACATTTCATCATACTTGATGTCATGGATTACTGCTCTAAAAATTTGAAGGTGTTCTATAGGATCACCATCTCCCTTATATAACCAAAAATTTGGTAACACAAAGGTCGAAGGATAAGGTCTATTTGTTAAACTAGGATCTATAGGTTCATTACAACAATATTTGTAAGAATACTTCTTAGGTGCGCCTCCTTGAATAGAGGCTAACTATTGTTTGAATTCTAAGTTTTCTTTTGCTAATTATTCTAACCTAGCATTGACATCCTAAAATCTAAGATAATGTATTGATGGTACTATAGACTGGGATTGAGGGTTAACTAAAGGGTAATATTGAGTACTTGTATGGGATGATCCATAAGGGATTATTGTGTTACTAACTCTAGGATTACCTTGAAAAGACATGTTAGTAGGAGGAATGTTAGTAAAGGGAAGGTTAGCTAGTGCAGGGCATGCTATAGAATGGGTTAGTAACATCCACATGTTGGACTTGTGGATAGCTTAGGTGTGGAGATACTAGAGGGTTTAGCTTGAGTGGCTCTATGTTAGGGGGTATAGGTCCCAAATTCCCTAAAGAAGATGGGATACTTGGTGATCTCCTTCCTAAAGTTGTGGTGACAATCAAGTCTCATTGTTGAGCACTCATGAGGTTTGATCTAGGTTGGTGCAAAATTTCTAGAAGAGGTTCTTCCATGACAGAATGAAGCCTTTCTTCTACTTTAAAGGTAGCTTCCATGGTTTCTTTGTTTCCTCATAGGAAAGTAGCAAGATGATCCATGGATTTGAAGACTACCTCTCCTTGTTCATTATGAATAGGAGAAAGAGTCCCAGAGGGAGGAGCTTCTTCCTCTTCTTCCTCATAGGTAGGGTTTTCAATCAAAGGTTGCTTCTCTAGAAGTTTAGATGAAGTGCTCAGATTTAGCGCCATTTATCGTGCAATATTTCAAGTGATATAAGGAGGTTTGGACATGGCAAAGAAGGAGTTCAATTTATTAAGTTTTGTTTTGAGAGTACTTATAGCAAAGAAGAAGATGTTTGATATCCTTATGTCACCTTGAAAAATAACCCTCCTTGTGACTCTCACTAGTCCATCATAATATACTAGCCAAGAAGGATTTCTCCCCAAGGTTTGTATGTCAGTTTGCTCAAGGGGTCATTAACCTTCCCCCAGTAGGACTAACAATTGGTTATGTTCTTATTATCTTGATTTAATTTGATTTATCTAAGCAAACAAGATTAAGTGATCTTGATTAAAGTGTAATAACTTTTATCTTGATTAAGGATAAGGTGTTAAGCAATAAGATTTTTGGATAGGGACCCAAGTGATGTGTTCATGTTAGGTTCACCAAAGATGTGGGACACCAAAAAGGGTGCACCCCTTTGGGACATTGGTCCTAGGTGCAATACCTTATGGTTTCATCCACACTCGAGCAGGAGAGTGTTCCTACTAACATGTCATTTTTGTGATGATTGTGTTTTGCATGTAGTGCTATCTTTGGTGGGAGAGATTTGGGTTCACCAAGGGATTTATAGATTCCCTAATCTATTTGATGTGTTCAATTTTGACAAGCACCTAGGTTTGGTAATCTATCCTAGGATCTAATATGCAAGATGAGAGTGCAATGCAATGCAATATGAAAACAACGATGCAAAAGATAAAGTATTATCCTATATGCAATTTTACTTTTGATGATTCTACTATCTATGTTACAAAAGGAAATATTTATTTTCTTTTATTTTTTGATGAAGACAAGGGTGCAAGAAGGATGAAATCACACAAATTAACCTAATGCAAGGCTACATGCGATATTACATTTTGAATGCCTAGGAAAGCAAGATAAAATGTTAGCTAGACTAAAGATTCTTTTGATTTTTATTTTATTTTATTATGCTAAAAGGAGAAACAACAAAAATAAAATAGATAAAAATATATATGCTATGAACTAGAAAACTAGAGGATTAGGAGTACTTACCTATTTTAGTGTCGTGCAAATATATTATCTAGAGTCGAATATGCTCCCTATGCGAATATGTTAACTATAACTCTCTCAGCTGGAAGATTCGTGAATACCTACAAAATAGACAAAAAAATATGGATGTTATAATTTGGGGGCTTGCCAAAAAACAAGAAGATCATCTCTTCCTAGTTTACATAGTTAGACCCTTTATTTATGAAGAAATCGAGGTGACATTGCCTTTGATATGGATGTTGAGTGTTCTATAAAGAATTCAACAGTTAAAAATGTTGTAGTCAACGGATTCACTATTAAGACTAAATTAAATTTTTGGTAGAGTGTATTGAAAAACAAAGATCTCCTATGCCACCAAAAGATGCACAAGGACAAGTTTTGTTGGATTGGATGCTAGGAAAAAAAAGAGCAAGATCCTTCTTAGAGATATGACAAATACACCACCTATAACAGGTTTAGTTGGCAGATTCGCTCTAGGGGTTGAAACAAACAACAAATGTTAAGTTTGGCAAGATGAGGGAACAACCACGCTATGCGAATACGTCACCTGAAATGAATTTAGTTGACAAATTCGCTCAATCTGTTAATGGAATGGCAAATCCCATCGTGGTATGGCTAAGGATGTTCTCTACTGACATGATGGGGATTTTGGTGGCTATTCTTGTTCTTCAAGAGCTCCCTAAGATGCCTACAAACTAGAACAAGAGAGACTTTCATCAAAATGATGGTTAGATTTGACAATATGGAATATACGAGTGCATGCTATAAATTTGAATCATAAAAATAAAAATATTAATGATAATTGATAAGAAAAAATGCAATTCATGATAAGAGAATATAATTGAGCTTTCAAGTGCAAGATGCTTCATTTTCTTTGGAGCAAAATCGTTGGTGACTCCACAAAGTAATTTTGACAGCACTTCGTTACTTGTTTAGTTTGCTTGTAATTTCAACATAACTTCATTGTGAGAGAGTTGTTATGAAATGTTTCCCCAAGGTGGAAATTTATAGAAATTGGCTCTCCTGGAGTTTCCCAAATGGAAGAAGCAAGGTGGTTGGCATGTTGGTTGGCTCGATTGGATGATTGACCTGATCATAAGTGCCTGCCTTTTTATTGAGGTTGCTTTAAGGAAATTTGGAAAGTGGGATGGGATCCATCCCCTTCCTTCACTTCTCCATAATCCCGTACGCTTGCAAGTGGTTGGTCACATAAGATTTGCATCTTGATGCACCTCTATTGGCGCTATTTAGAGTTTTAACTTTTAGGTGTGAATAGTTTACCTAAATGAATACGCCTACTACACTAGCGGGCGTATTCACAAATTAGGCACATTCATGCTCCTGATCATTAGGAGTCAAATATGGTGAGGGTGGGGGAAATTTAAATTATTTTTGAATACGCCAGGCTAAAAGTGGATTCGCTTTGAGTGGACAGATTCCCCACTATTGGGTTTTGTTTGCATTTCTCACGATTAGATTAATTGATGTAATTAACTTTATCGTTTTGTTAGTTTGATTTGAATATTAGTGTAAAATAGGTGCTCCGATTTTATGTGTGTATAACCTCACTTCTTGTAAACACCTGTGATATTTGCTTTTATTTTTCCATATCAACGTCCCTTTGGGTTTCTTTTTCTCTTTGTTTTTGCTTCTCGGATATTCCTCTTTTTTCCATTTCCACCAATGCTTTCATATTCATCAATCTCTTCAATTTTCTCACATTGCTCACAGTAAGACTTATCATCTATAGGTTTGTCTAGCTATGAAGGATTTATAGAGCAAGGAGTAACCTAAAAAGCACATTCTTCTTTATATTGCCTTGAAAAGTGCGAGGATGCTCTATTAATATTCAAAGGGTGAATTTGGATTGGATATAATTGATCACGAAGCTTGAAAAATTATTTGCAAACTCAAGGGCAAAAGACTAGGCCTAGAGGAGCTCAAAGGGTACATTAAATATTGGTGGACCAGTACAAAATTCCAAGTAGCTCTCCTACCCAAAAAAATATTTCATGTTCCCTTTTCTAATTTAGCAGATAGAGGTTCGAGGTGTAGACCAATTGGTGCGATGAATCCCTGTAAGGGTATGGACACCCAAGGTTCAAATCTCGTCGGGGCTCATTGGATTAAACACTTGTCTCTTTCCTTGTGCTTTCAGCGATGTAAAATGTTTAAAATGATCGAGATATGGTGGTTATAGGGGCATCTTGCATGAAGTATAATGTGGCAGCTTTCGGGACAGACAACACAGAATACTGTGGCAACCATAAAAGATGGACAACGTGATCGAATCACCGTGGCGACTATCGATTCCACCATGTAAAAAAATTAGCAGATAGAGATAGGGTAATGGATTATAGATATACTTGTTTTTCGAACAAAGGGGTGTCTATATAAGACCTTGGACTCCTAGTTTCATACCCTTTATAAAATAAGTTGATGGCTTACCAGTCTAGGTGAATCTTTATACTCTCCATATGGAGTTTTGGGGAGAAGATATTCACCAAAATCGATAATGCCATTGGTGCATTCCAGTATATCGATGCCCAAATAGAGGAAAATATGTTCAGTAAAATTAATGAGTAAAACAAGATTAGCTGTTTGGATGGATGTTTCAGTTCTTAGGCCTCAATCCATTACTATCTCCTCAAGTAAAGAGGAATGGATCCAAAATATTGACCATGAAAACTTCTCCCTATGGCTGTTAGCAATATGACAATATTATCGCAACATTATTTTTTCATAAATGAAGTTGAAAGTGTAAATAAGGAGGGTTGGGCACAACGCAAGCCCGTTGCTTTCGAAAAATTTGAGACCTTCGCACTAGGGTTTAAAAATGTTATTCATTCTCTGTACGTCTACTAAATTTGAACCCTAATCCGCCAGGATACAAAAACCCTAGTTTTCGCTGTCGTTAAACCCAAAACCCTTGGGAAACTTTTCTTCATAGCTGAAGACTTAACTTCTTCTGCAAATTTTTTTCGATTCCAAGTCATCGCTAACTTGTCCGAACCAAAAACAGTCGTTCCAAATCAAAAACATTTATTTGTAACAAAATTCAAGGTAAAATTATGGCTCCGCTGAACTTGAAAGACATCTTCACAGCATTCAGTCCTTCGGCTGACTTTCTCGCCATCACCACAGGCGATGGACGGATCAAAGTAATTATTTTGTTTTTAAGCCCTCGCTTTTTGATTTCTGGAGGTTGAACATGGATTCAAAATTCAATTAATGTATACTAATTTGAAGCGTGGGTTGTATTCAGGTATGGGATACAGTGAACGGTCATCTGCAGAGCGAGTTTGCTGACCTTGCGGGTTCGAATATCGGGACGGGCAATGACCATCTGTCTGTGGACTATTCATGCATGAAATGGAGCCCAAATATAGGGAAAAAGGTACGCTTTATTAAAAATCCCAGCATAAGCAACTATTGAGTGAAGATATATAATTTTTTATGTGAACATTTTTGGTTCCGAAAATATTCCTTACGGAGCGTATTCTTTACTTGAAAGCCGTAGGTTAGAATGAAAGATAAAATTTACGGTACATTCTGTGAACCTTTTTGGTTCGAAATCTATTCCTGTCTGAAATGGAGCTCAAACTTGGCGAATAAGATATCCTTTATATATAAACCCTATCTTAAAAGCATATAGCATGACTATATGTTTTGCTTGGAACACTTTTGGTCTTAAACCTCTAGCTCAAAATTTTAACCAAAAAATTCGGTGGACGCTTTTCGATACTCTAGAAAGATAGATGGAATGTTGGGCAAAAACTCAGTGAAGTATGCCGATCCAGAAGCAGGCATTGGAGTGAGAGTCTTCAAGACGATGTGTGTTATTAACATCTAGTAAGGTAGTTGCGTGTTTTTGGGTTCCCTTTAATTATAAGTATGCGCAACTGGTGAGAATGTTTGGCTCTGAAAGGGCCCACTAATGTTCAATTTCCATGGGTGCTGGAATAGTAAGTTGTAATATAACTATATGATGTGTTAAAATACCTAGGTAATGCAATTATGATATAATAATGCAGTTGTGATTTAACAGGTGCAGACGGTTTGAATCCCATATAACCAATTTAAAATAAAAATAATGTAGTGTATACTTTTTTGAAAACTGGTAGAAGAGACAATTTATTGGGGGCCCACTCCTCTAGATTGGAGATTGATAATCCTCGAAGCAAAGAGTATGCTGGTATCTTTTCCAGAACACAATATTTTTATAAGGGGAAGGGAGGATCCTTGTATGTTATCAAGTCATTAGTAAGCTTATACATCGATTGACAAAGCAGAGGACTAAACCAGAGAGAGCAAAGAAAAGTATGGTTTGACTAATATTTCAAATTCCACACCTAACATCAAACAGTAATCTGAACGTTATCTTGAGCAAAACTTCTCAAGAGAACAATTATGGTGATGCTATTATACAACCTTCATTAATTCGAGAAGCACAGTCAATCTAATGTGGAAGCAGACAGGGAAGAATGCCAACCGAACAGAAACCCTTAATCCTGAGTTATATCAACATTTTCCAAACCAAATTGACAAAAACAGAGTTTGTGCCCAGAAAGCATCAATCTTGAGTTATATCACTGTTTTTTTTGAGTTACAATCTTGTGAATAAAGCTGCATTCTCGTCTTTTTTCTATACTGCAAAGCAAAAATTCACTATATTGTTAAAAAAAACTGGTCATATGGGATTGAAACTGACCCCACTTGTATTACATCATGACGATATTACCACGTATTACAACATCTTGGCAGTTAGCCATATATTGCTTGGCAAGACTTGAACCCTGGTCTCCTCCTTGAAAGTCAATGTATTTAAACAGTTAAGCTCTTTTCATTTGATAAATATTAAGGTTTACCTGTGAGATTTGAACTTTGTTTTTATGGTGTGAAACTATGCACTACTGACCAATTGTTCTAAACCTCATTGGCAAAATTTTACTGTAATATTTTATTTATTTAGATATTTTAAACTGAATTATAATATTTTGAACATTTCTTCTTTTGGATCAGAAAAAGAAAGGACGGAAGTCTTTGCTGGTATTAGGCACTGGTGCAGGCGATGTCTTGGCGCTAGATCCTGCATTGGGCGAGCTCAAATGGAAGGTCAATGATTGTCATCCTGGGTATGTTTGTTTTTAATTCTCTTTAAATTTGGATATGTAAACTAAAATCAATTAATAGTGTACATAGATGTTTGCAGTCTACGGTTATTTGAGTTAGAAACTTCTGAATAAAGGGTGCATTGTATTGTTCTTTTGATCCTACATTTTTGGTCCCTTTTCTATTAATTATGGAAAATCACACAAGTTGAAAGGTATAACAGCAGCATAAGCAGTTCCTATTAATGGAACTGCCAGGGTCTTAAACAAAGAAAACCACAAAATGAGTAACATTTGTGCAGGAGGGTTACGTTGTGCAATATATTGACATTATTTATAGGTGTATATGTAAAGCAATATAAATTGATTTCAACAAAGTTTGACCAACGATGACATCCATGTACTATTATAACCATAGTAGAGAAAATCAGAATTGGGCCGGAATTGGCATGGAAACAGAATCGGAAAAAATTGTGAATCGGCAATAAATTGGGAAAAACCAGCAAAATACCCCCGAAGAAAATGCAAATTTTCATTGAAAAAAAACTTTTTTCATGCATATCACAATGAATTAACGTTTCACAAATCAAGTATAAATACTGTAAGTGATACAAGCTTAAACTACACATGAAGGAGGGAGTTGATACAATTAACAAGAAAGAGAAGAATGGACCCAAGATATTGTGGAGCAACGACAGATGAAACTCAATCATACAATCAGAACCTGGTTCAAATCCCTACATAGTGATTGTCATTTCTGCAATAAGGCCTTCTATGATAACACAGATTGTTGTAATATCATATAATGTGGTTTATTGAAATACTGCAATGATGCAGTCATGCTGTAATAGGAGTGGAGCCTTTTTCAACCCCATAGAACCATATGAAAATAAATAATGCAAATACTACTAGGAATCCTTGATAAGAATAGATCACACAAGACCTCAAACTGATTCAAAACCAAAAAGTTTCACATGCTTACATAGTGAACACATTCTCCAATACAAAAAGCATTAATAATTTGTGTGAAAAGGAGGATTAGCTGAAATACTTTATGGACAAAATGCTCATAAACTAAAATTTAAAATAAAATTTTGAGAAATGAAATGAAATATTATTAATGTCCGCGGTGGGCCAAAATAAGATCCAAGTGACTATAAGAAGGACAATAATGACTGCCAGCTAGTAGGCTAAAAAGCCCAACAAAGAAAAGAACTAAGATAAATACAAGACGAAACCCGACAACCGGGCCAAAGAGAAAGGGAAAAGAAAAGGGAGAGTAGAGGGGGGAGGGCTGCAGTCCAAAAGAGAGGAGTGCACACCAAGAAGAATAGAGAGAGAGGAGGGGGGAGGGAGCAGCCCAGGAGGGGCAAGCTCCAAGAACCCCCCATAAACTAATCTCTCCTAACAGTCGAGGCTAAAATACTGAAGCTGAAGAAGTCCATGATATGTCTCTGACCAGCGCTAGTTCGGAACCTTGACAAATTGTGGGTGCGCTGTCTAGTGACCTTGCTTTTGTCCGAACTGGATGATGTGGGGCGTTTCTGTCCGGAGTCACCTAGTCCGTCAGAGCTAGTGAAGTATGTTGTGATGAGCCGATGTTGAGGAGGGTGAGATCCATCTAGAGGAGAACTTTTATGTTGTTGAAGTTGAGTTATCTCCCTAAGAAAGAGTGCGAGACACCGTTGGTCCGGGTATCTGAAGAAGGTAGAAACAAATTGAGAGTTGTCCCTAAAAAGGCAATGGAATGTACCCCGAATCTCATAATAAATTGGACAACAAAAAATGAAATGATGAAGGGTTACAACTTCACCCAAGGGGCAAAACAAGCAAATTTGCTCCTCCGTCGAAAGATGGTGATCTGACTCAATCTGGAGTTGGTGAGAACATACCTTGAGTTGCCCAATAATGATTCGAAGACTATGCATTGTGTGTTGCTTAAGGTATTGTGGAGGAACTATTTTGCCCACCCGTATATGTAAGAAGTGCTCATGGTAGAAAGACAACTTGGGGGAAAGAGGGGCAGCAGGAGAGATCCAAGTGCATCTGGTGTACCGGAGACTAATATCCTTTCAGATCTCGTGGAGCATCCTCTCCTTACTAAGCCGAGAGGGGGGGAGAACACCCAAAGAATAAGGGGGGAGCCTGTCTATTTGTATTTGAATGCTGGCCAGGAGGGCAGAAACTTGAAAATACCAACTCCTTTGGCCTCCCCGAGAACTTGGAGAGAGTTCCATCGAGGAGCAAAGGGCGAGGTAAGGGTATCGCCTACAACCCTCAGGGCTATCTCTGAAAGTAGTACGGATCCTGTGAAGATAACCGATAATCAGAAAGATAATCTCAAGTTGGAAAGGAGAAGCTCCAAACTCTGCTAGAATAATAGAGTGAGGGACTGTGCCCTTGCAGCGAATGAATCATCAAAGAAAGAGTGTTTGGACTCGTTCAACCCATGACCACTCAGTCAAGCCAAGACTAGGACCCTAAACCACTGACCCATAAGTAATAGTTGGCTTGATCAAGGCATCCAAAATCCTCATCTTCACAGGTTTATCTTGAAAATGTGCTTTGAAGCAATTCCTCTCTAGCAAAGATAGAGCTGCATGTCACTTACACACCCGGGCCTGGGCGGCGGGTTTCATACCAAAAGTGGGACCGGTGAAAAGAACCCCCAAGTACACTTAAGAGGTGGTGCTCTCAACCTCCCGACCTTGGAAAGAGAAGTGGAGATGAGATAGAAAGATTCACCGTCAACTGTCTCGAGTCACAAAAAGTGCCAAGCTTGTCCAGATGGCGCTGAAGCCCCTCAGGGGAAGTGGCCAAAAGAACAACATTATCAGCAAAGAGAAGAATAGAAATCAGCACATAGTGAAGAAAGCAGTGTTCCACGGGGATGCGTCCCCCCCCGGGGGACGCGTCCCCCCATTTCCTGCGTCCCCCAGCACGGGGGGACAGCAAGGGGGACGTTTCCCCCGTCCCCCTTTTGGGGGACGGTTGGGAAACGTCCCCGGGACCCCTGGGGGACGCGTCCCCCCATTTCCTGCGTCCCCCAGCACGGGGGGATGGCAAGGGGGATGTTTCCCCCCGTCCCCCTTTTTGGGGGACGGTTGGGAAACGTCCTCGGGACGGCTGAGGCCTATGGCCTCCCGTCCCCGTGACGTCCCCTTTTTTGGGGCGTCCCCGGGGACGACTGGGCCCCATTGGGGACGCTCAGCCGTCCTCGGGGACGGTTGGGCATCTTTTAGTGGTGCCCAGCCGTCCCTGGAGACGCCCAGCCGTCCCTGGAGACGCCCAGCCGTCCCTGGAGACGTCCAGCCGTCCCTGGGGACGGTTTGAGCGTCCCCAATGGGACCCAGCCGTCCCCCACAGCTGGGTCCCAGCCGTCCCTGGAGACGCCCAGCCGTCCCTAGGGACGGCCTGAGCGTCCCCAATGGGACCCAGCCGTCCCCCACAGCTGGGTGTCCTCACCCAAAAAAAAAAAAAAAAAAAAAAAAAATTAATAAAAAAAAAAGGGAAGGGGTCATTGCTTTTATCCCCTCTTGAAACTGTTAGTGAAATACATAAATTTCAGTACATGCAACTTTACCCTAATTGTGGATGTTTCCAATAAATCACTTTTTGGGGCCAATTATATGGTAAGTTGTTATTTTCAATTTCACCATCTGGCTTTATGTAGTAGATTGAACTATTTGTATCAGACGATCAGTTGCTTTTAAGTATGAAAATATTTAAGACATTCCTTAGAAGTATTCATATGCTAAAATTCAGCATATTACCCACTGTTATTGTTTAAAGTGGATTCTGGGCAAATCAATAATTATAAGAGATTAATTCAGCTTGGTACGCTGCCTAGTGCTTATTGTAGGCACATCAAGAACTAGCAGAGATTAATTCAGCATTATACATCACCAGCTTTGCGATTAGTCCCTCAAACAATGGGAGGGGTGAGACAGTCTTTGTTTGAACATTGGTGGCTGAAAAAGTGATGACTGTTATTACTTAAAATGATGACTGTTTGAACATTGTTTGAACATTGTTTGCACTTGATATCCTTGGCTGAACCTTCAAGTTATAGTTGTTGAACTTGAAACAATTAAATGGCTGCACTTAGTAACTAATATGAATATCCTAATACCACTTATGTGTTAGTAACTAATATGAATATGAATGGCTGCGCTTACATAATTGATTACTAATATGAAATATCATTTTTGTTGGGTGTAGAATTCTGAATGTGTAGATTATTCTAAATTTCTAAAAAATTTCAATTTTTATAATATTATACCAGCCGTCCCCGAGCTGTCCCCTAAAATCGGTCTGCCGTCCCCCGCCGTCCCCGGAAACCCGTCCCCCCGTCCCCCAGGCTCGTGGAACCTTGGAAGAAAGCAACCCTCCTCTGTGTGAGTGTTCTCCTTAATAAAAGTCTCAAGCTCGTCAATGAAGATCCCAAAAAGTGTTTGGGAAAGGGGGCACCCCTGTTTCACTTCTATAGTGCTAAGAATACTGTTTGAAAGCCCTTGAGGGGAACGAAACCAACCTTTTACAGTCTCATATAACCATGTAACCGCTGTCAAAAGTTGCCCAAAGATGCCAATTGACTGAAGTCTCTCAAGAAGTAAATGCCGAGGCACTGTATTGAAGGCTTTCCTGAAGTCAACAAAGCAACAATAAACCTTCGAGGACCTGGAACGCGCCTCCTCAATAATAGCTTTGAGGACTAGAATGTGATCTGTGGTTTGGTGATCTTGCCGAAAACCAGCTTGGCCAAGAGCCCTGCAGATTTTGCTTTCTACAAGACTTTGTTTAGGCCACTATGTAATCTATCTGAGTTGGTTATTGGTTTTGAGACACTTAGTTACTAGACAGCTTCTGCTTTTAGGACAAGATGTTGTTTTCTCACAAAAGATATAAGAGGCACAACTAATAGCAATTGCCAATGATCAACCATGTAGTTTTATCTTTTTCCTGGACATTCAACTAGCATTTGGAATGTTTTCAATTTCAGCATATGATAAGTAAAGGTTGAAAAACAGGTTTGGTTTCAGATAGCATGATACTGATCATACACAGTGCAAAGTGTAAGTTGTAACATGTACACTTGAAACGCTTTCAATGTAACTTGAATTTAGAGTTAATACTAAATAGCCACAGTTCTCAGACTCATTCAAAGTGAATATCTTGGGCTCATTCTTCTTTTTCTCCAGTTTGGAACAAGCAAAATGAAAAAAAAACAAGCACTTTATGCCCTTTCCCCAACCCATGCTGCCACGGCCAATTTTTTTGGCAAAAAATTGTGATTTAAGTTGCAGATTTTAGCGGCAAGGGTAGGAATAGGCAAAAATTGGGATTTTAGTGATTTTCTCAACTATGATTATAACTACTAAGACAATCAACAAGTCCTTGAAAAAAGGTCCAAAAGCTCATGAAACTGATTACAAATAGTCTAAGATAGATTTGCAATACTTGAAGTTGGTATATATAAAAGGCAAAGCTGCAGTATAAATTATGTTTACCTGGGTCAGGCTGTTCAGTTCAAATGGAAGGCCAAAAAAGTTCGAAGGTTATTTTATTTTATTTTCAGAGTTTTGGTTTGGTTCTAAATAATACACACATATGTATATATGTATTTCTTTGGTTCAAAATCATACATACATATATATAAATATATATATTTTATTTTTAATTGGTTATACGGGATTTAAACAACCCCTACTCTTATTACATTTTGATCACATAATGGTATTCCAATAGCTTGGAAACTATGCATGAATCATTGGCAAGTTTCAAATCTGTGTTTCCTTGAATGTCAAGGTATTAAACTGGTTGAGCTCATGTTATTTGTTTAAAAAGTTCAACCCTGGGATTCAAACCTTGGTCTATGGTGTGAAACTACTCACTCCTGATGCAGATTTTAGCGACAAGGGCAGGAATAAGCAAAAATTGGGATTTTTTTGGCTATTTTCTCAACTATGATTATAACATCTAAGAAAATCAATAAGTCCTTGAAAAAAGGTTCAAAAGTTTATTCAACTGATTACAAATAGTCTAAGATAGATTTGCAATACTTGAAGTTGGTACATATAAAAGACAAAGCTGCAGTATAAATTATATTTACCTGGGTCAGGCTGTTCAGTTCAAATGGAAGGCCAAAAAAGTTCAAAGGTTATTTTATTTTATTTTCGGAGTTTTGGTTTGGTTCTAAATAATACACACATATGTATATATGTATTTCTTTGGTTCAAAATCATACATACATATATATATAAATGGTATTGAAACGGCCCCACCCGTATTAGATCATTAGCACAAAGTGGTATCCGAGTATCTCTTGGCAAGATTCGAAACTTGGTCTCCTCCTTAAATGTTGAGGAATCTAACCGGTTGAGCTAATGCCATTTGATAAAAAAATTGAGTTTACACAGTTTTTATGAGGGGTCTTGGCCCCCTCGTACTGAGGATTGAATTTGGGTCTCTTGGATGAAAACACAAGGATTTACCACTATGGTATCCCTCACAGGTTTAAAAGTTTGAGTTTACACAGGTTTTTATGAGGGGTCCTGGTCCCCTCATACCGGGGTTTGAACTTGGGTCTCCTGGATGAAAACCCAAGGACTTACCACTACGGTATCCCTCACAGGTTAATTCATACAGATATTTACCACAAAAGCCTCTTAATTTAACTTTCAGAACTTTAACACTTAAATGCACCAAATAGATGTTCTTCAGATTGCAAATCTATAATATTCACATAATGCTTATTTTGTAATGAAAATAACTACATATTTTCCTAGGATTTCATATTTAGAAGTTAAACATCCATATACAGACAAGATTTAATGTTCAATCACAAAAGGAATAATTCCAAGCAACTTTTTCAGAAACTTACGCTTCTAAAATCCTACTGAATATTCAAATCCGAAATTAAACTTTTCTTTTACCTTTTAAACAAACATTTTTCTTTTTAAGAAAATTAAATTTATATTCATTAATATCTAATCATACTAGAACCATAATAGCTATTTAATTCACATCAAAATTTAAATATGTTAACATGGAATTATAAATGTTAACAAATGTATTTTACTCATCCATTTTATTATTGAAATCTATCAAATTTAACTTGCACATTCAATCAAATCCATGTGTATACATACACTTTACCATAATTGGTTATATGGGATTGAAATGGGTCTTGCCAATATTACTTCATATGGCTACATAATCACAATATTTGAACAAGCTACATAGTGGAATATTGACAATTACGTGTATATCTTTAGGCAATATTTGAACCTAGTTTGTCGCATTAAAAATCCATGTTTTTGATCACTTGAGCTCATGCCATTTTGATAAACTACAAAATATATTAAAATATCATTGCAATTTTATAAAATCACAATATGCTAAAGTGAACCATTTTGTTGTTCCCTAGTGCCTATAGCCATGCTTTATGATTTTTGACCTTCTAAGAATACTTACAAAAATTAGAAATACTATTTTGACAGTTACTATTTTTAGTAATAATCACAAAAAAGTGTTTGGGTGTTATATATCAAAACAATCACCTAAAAAGATAATTAGAATGGATGAGGTATCCACACGATGTTTTTTGGCACCCCTACTTTTTTTCCTAGGGGAGTGTTGTCTTTAAGAGTCATCTATTTTTTTCTTGGAGTCTTGGTTCATTTAAAAATTTGACTTTTGTCCAACAACCCCTTAGCAGGGCCCTGCAATGTCTATTACTAACACTAATTTGTCTGAACTCTGTAGCTCATTGTTACTGACAATTGCCCTAACAGTTATGATTTCCAACTATAACAAACATTTTGTAATGACTCTAGCAGACTGTCTTGACTGTTACTAACTCTGACATTATCTGCATTTTGGCTTCTCAGCTTAATTTCAATCAGGCTTTTCTGATGCATTGACAAATCTCCACAAATTGAGAAAACCAACCGCTTAGAAATCTTCTGGTGCAATGGTGCTTCTTTGTCTAGAAATCTCTTGTTTTATTCAAATATTCGAAAGTTTTTTATTTTTTGTGGGAAAGAAAATTGGTTAGCATATCAAGCTTCATAAATGATAGACAGTCCAAGTTTTTTCACCTATAAGATGCTCAAACATGTACTGCCCAGTAAGGGCCTTGCACTTGCAAAGAAGCCTCGTCCACAATGTGTTATTAGTGACGTTGATGAAATCTTCTAGTCAAAGTATAAGGATGTCAGTTCAATATTGAGCACTTTGAACTTTAACGGTGGCGTATCCAAACCTTCTTAGAGCTCATATGGTTGTTGATGTGGATGGATTGGATGATCTTTCCCAAATGAGAGAGAGGGAGAGGGAAAGATTTTCTTTGGTGCTCTATGGTTATGAGCGTAACATGGGCAGTGTCATATCTGTAGCAGAATCCAGAGTTGAGTCCATAGGGAGTGTTTGAGCTGATGTGAACCAGTGTTGGACCTCCATCATATAGTCTAATTTTTCTCTTAACCCCAGTAGGGTGCATTCTTCAAAATGTAAGGATGTTAGTTTAATATCAAGCATTATGAACGTTTTGGGTGGCATATCCAAACCTTCTTTGTTAAGAAAAAAGACTAAAAGATTTTACACCTGCAAGAGGAAGCACAATAACAAAATTAGAAACACGGAAACAATAACACAAGTGACATAGAGATTTACGTGGAAACTTGCAATGTGCAGGAAAAACCACGGGGCAATGGCAACTTCTGTTTATATTATTTTCAGCAAAGTTTACATTCATGTTTCTCAACATTTTCAACAATCTCTCTTAATTTATGCAAGGGATCAAGTCCCTTTTATAGCGCAAAAGGAAGACTCGAAACTGTTCGTTTCCTCTTCCAATGGAAGCCTCCAAAAGACTGTTCGTTTTCGCTCCCAAGACTGTTCGTCTTCTGCATTCCTATCGTCTACCTAGACGTCCACTCCTATGACGTTTGGCCTAGACGTCTACTTGGTTAGACGTCAATCTGGACGTCTACCAGCCCAGACATCAGGCCCAGACGTCTACCAGCCCAGACGTCTGGCTGCCGAGACGTCAGGCAGCCCAGACGTCAGGCAGCCCAGACGTCAAGCCCAGACGTCTAGCAGTCTAGACGTTTGGCCTGCTTGAACCTGCTGCAATCCTGTTTCCTGGCTGCCTGTACTGCATAGTGACTTCACTTCCTAACATTCTCCCACTTGAAGTCAATATTCAGGAATTCTTCTGCCAAAGATCTTCATCCAGTGCCAATTGCCCAATGCTGCCCTTGTTATTTTTTCAGCAAACCTAGAGAAGTTTTGCACCACTCAAACTTTTCTACCTTGACTGGCTTTGTAAGCATATTTGCAGGATCACTTCAGTGTCGATTTTCTGCAACAAGATCCTACCTTCTTCCACCACATGTATGATAAAGTGGTACTTGACATCAATGTGTTTCGTGCGTTCATGGAATGTTGGATTCTTCACTAGCTGAAGAGCACTTTGGCTATCACAATGCAGCGTAATTTTCTCCTGCATTACCTTGAAGTCACCCAACAATCGCTTTAGCCAAATTGCCTCTTTGCTGGCATGAGTTGCTGCAATGTATTCTGCTTCAGTGGTTGATAAAGCCACAACAGACTGCAACTTAGAAGCCCAACTCACCGCTCCTCCAGCAAGAGTGAAGGTATATCTTGTAGTGGATTTTCTCCCATCTCTATCTCCACCATAATCAGAATCCACAAAACTTGTAACTTGCAAATCTGCCGATCCAAAGTAAATGGCAACATCTGAAGTGGCTCTTAAATATTTGAATATCCACTTCACCGCATTCCAATGCTCCTTACCAGGATTTGCCATGTACCGGCTGACTACTCCTACTGCTTGGGCAATATCCGGTCTGGTTCTCACCATGGCATACATGAGGCTTCCTATTGTTGATGAATACGGTACACGAGACATGCTTCTCTTCCTTGCTTCCGTTCTAGGACATTGGTTGGAAGACAAATTTAAGTGTGGAAGAAGTGGGGTACTAATTGGTTTAGCATTCTACATGTTGAAGCGTTGCCGAATCTTTTCCACATATGACTTTTGACTTAAGCAGATCTTTCTTCCTTTTTTGTCCCTGTGTATCTTCATCCCTAAAATTTGGTTTGCTGCTCCTAAATCCTTCATTTCAAATGTCCTAGCCAACTGAGCCTTAAGATCAATGATTTTCTTCATGTTGGGGCCTGCAACCAGCATATCATCAACATACAACAGCAAAATAATAAAACTGCCATTGTCAAACCTCTTATAGTATGCACAATGGTCAGCTTCACTCCTGTTGAAACCTTGGCTCTTCATGAAGGTGTCAAATTTCCTATACCACATCCTTGGCGCCTGTTTCAATCCATACAGTGATTTCTTTAGTCTGCAAATCAAATGCTCTTTGCCTCTTTCTTCATAGCCCTCAGGCTGATCCATATATATCTCTTCCTTGAGATCACCATGCAAGAAAGCAGTCTTTACATCAAGCTGCTCCAATTCCAAATCCTGTGCAGCTACAAGTGCAAGTAGAACTCTAATAGTAGTCATATTCACAACTGGAGAGAAAATTTCATTAAAGTCAACACCTGACTTCTGCACATAGCCCTTTGCCACCAAGTGAGCTTTATAGTGTTCCAACAGCCCATCACTGTTCTTCTTCACTTTGTACACAGACTTGTTTCCAACAGTCATTCTTCCATATGGGAAATCCACAAGTTCCCACGTTTTATTCTTGCGAAGTGCCTCGATTTCCTCCTCCATGGATTTCCTCCACTTTTCTGCATTTTCAGGCTCTCTAGCTTCCAGAAATGAACTAGGTTGACCATCATCAGTTAACAAAGCAAAAGAGGACCGATACACATGAGAATACCTTTCCGGACACTTTTGTGGACGTGTAGATCTTCTAACCCAATGATCTGTTGATTCTGGCTCTTGGTCTTGTGACCGTTGTGGTTGCTCTACTTCCTGTTCTACTTGCTGTTCTGCATGCTGATCAAGAACTTCAGCATGTTCATCTTCATAGTCATCTTCACTCAATTCTACTTCAAAAGGTACAACATTAGGATTTTGCTGTACCTCCTTCCTTTGCATGGATTTTTCATCAACAATTACATCCCGGCTAATAATTACCTTGTGGGCAGTAGGATCCCACAGTCTATACCCCTTCATTATATCTCCATAGCCGAGAAAAACACATTTGCTTGACTTCAGGTCAAGCTTGGACCTTTTTTCTTTGGGTACATGGGCACACGCGTTACAACCAAAGGTGCGCAAATGAGAGTAATCAACTGGCTTACAACACCAAACCTCCTCCGGAATCTGACCATCCAACGCAGCTGTAGGTGACCTGTTAATAAGATAAACAACTGTATTAACAGCCTCCACCCAGAACTTTTTCTCCAACATGGCTGCGCTAAGCATGCTTCTTGCACGTTCCATGATTGTGCGATTCATTTGCTCAGCCACACCATTTTGCTGTGGAGTGTATGGTACAGTCTTCTGGTGCTTAATACCTTCCTGCATACAAAATTTATCAAATTCCTTGGAGCAATATTCACCCCCATTATCTGACCTGAGACACAAAATTGACTTGCCCAAACTCTTTTCTACCCGTGCTTTGAACTCCTTAAATTTCTGCAAAGCTTCCGACTTCTTCATCAGAAAATCAACCCACACTCTCCTAGAATAATCATCTATAAAAGTCAGAAAATAGATGGCGCCATTCAAGGACTGAGTGGGGACAGGTCCAAATATATCCGAATGTATAAGTTGCAGAAAATCATAACTCTTACCATGACTTGCAGTAAATTGAACCCTTTTTTGTTTACCAAAAATACAGTGCTCACATAAGTCTAAATTGCAAGACTTAATCCTAGAAAGCATACCTCTGTCATGCAGAATTTTCAGGCCTTTTTCACTCATATGGCCTAGGCGTTGATGCCATAGCATTACTGCATCTTGAACAGAAGTTGCTGCTGCTGCATGGTTTGTCACCGTATCACCGTATAAACGGTATAAGGTCCCATAAGATTCTCCCTTTTCTACTACAAGAGCTCCTCTGGTAATCTTGCAGTAGTTGTTGTTGAAAGTGACAAAATACCCTAGCTTATCCATCATTTTGATTGATAGCAAATTCTTCCTCAAATTGGGCACATGCCTCACATCGCATAGCATCCTTTCTCTACCATCGTTCAGACTGATCCTTATATCCCCTCTTCCCACAATTTCTAAAGGGTGATCATCACCCAAATAGACCTTTCCACCACAGTATGGCTGATATTTGTCAAACCAGTCTCTGTGGGGAGACATGTGGAAAGACACACCTGATTCCAAAACCCAGGTATATAAAACCGATCTGCTGTTACTGATACAAAAGGCTTCACATGTTGCCGTCTCTCCTAAATCTGCTGCACTGGCTTCAGTTGATGGCTGATTTTGCTTTTCACCATTTTTTAATTGCCAACAGTCCTTCTTGGAGTGTCCTGGCTTCCGACAATGCGAACACTTCCTTTTCTGCTTACGTCCTTTAGACTTGAATTTGGACTGCTTTCTACCTTGTTTACTCCCCTCGAAAGATCGACCTCTCACAGATAGGGCTTCATTGGTTGAGGGTTCCAGAGACGTTTTTCGCTTCAACTCTTCTGCCAACAAAGTGGCTACCACATCATCAAATTTGAGAGTTCCTGATGATGAATTACTGATGGTCATCACCATATGATCCCAAGTGTCCGGGAGGCAACAAAGTAGGGCGATAGCCCTATCTTCATCTTCCATATTCACATTAACTGAAACCAGTTTACTGATCAGAGTGTTAAACTCATTCAAATGATCTACCACGGATGAACTTTCCTTCATCCTCAAGCTATAAAGCTGCTTTTTCAGAAAACCTTGTTAGTTGCTGATTTTATTTCATACAACTTTTCAAGCTTTTGCCAAAGGGCTTCCGCGGTCTTCTCTTCAGCTACATTGAACAAGACGGAGTCTGCTAGGCAAAGACGGATTGTAGAAATCGCCTTCTTGTCAAGTGTGTCCACTCCTCATCTTTCATGCTGCTCGGTTTATTCGCGACCCCTTCCAAGGCTTGAGCTTGGTCATTCTGAACCAGCAAATCCTCCACCTTCATCTTCCATAGAGCGAAGTTCTTGCCATCAAATTTCTCAATTTCGAACTTGGTTACACCTTTTGTCATTGTTGTAGCTCCCACTCCCACAAAACGTTAGCTCTGATACCAGATGTTAATAAAAAAAGACTTCAAGATTTTACACCTACAAGAGGAAGCACAATAACAAAAATAGAAACACGGAAACAGTAACACAAGTGACACAGAGATTTACGTGGAAACCTACAATGTGCAGGAAAAACCATGGGGCAATGGCAACTTCTGTTTATATTATTTTCAGCAAAGTTTACATTCACGTTTCTCAACATTTTCAACAACCTCTCTTAATTTATGCAAGGGATCAAGTCCCTTTTATAGCGCAGAAGGAAGACTCCAAACTGTTCGTTTCCTCTTCCAACGAAAGCCTCCAAAAGACTGTTCGTTTCCGCTCCCAAGACTGTTCGTCTTCCGCATTCCTATCGTCTACCTAGACGTCCACTCCTCTGACGTCTACTTGGCTTGATGTCTGGCCTAGACGTCTACTTGGTTAGATGTCAGGTTGGACGTCTACCAGCCTCTACCAGCCTAGACGTTTGGCTGCCCAGACGTCAGGCCCAGACGTCTACCAGCCTAGACGTCTGGAAGCCCAGACGTCTGCCAGCCTAGACGTCTGGCAGCCCAGACGTCTGCCAGCCTAGACGCTAGACGTCTGGCCTGCTTGAACCTGCTGCAATCCTGTTTCCTGGCTGCCTGTACTGCATAGTGACTTCACTTCCTAACATTCTCAGAGCTGATATGTCTGTTGATGTGGATGTATTAGATGATGTTTTTAAAACAAGGGAGGAAGGATGAGAGGGAGGAATTTCAGATTTGTATCAATGCAGTTCTTTATCTTCTTAGCTGCTATTTGGAGTGATTAGGCAATGGTCAGTTGATTGAGGTGAAGAATGTGCACTAGCAAGTTGATTGAGGTGAAGAATATGCACTAGCATTCGGTCATACAACAAATAAAATATCTTTGCATTTAAGTCCAATCATTTGTAAAATTGTTTAATTCTGGATGAGATGTGACTCTTTCTCACTAGAAATTCTGTTTGGCTTCCCAAGGTTTGAACAACACATAACCAGCAGACTGGCAGATGCAAAGGTTAAAATTAGCGTTAAACATCTTTTTCGTAAGATAGAAAAGAACTTGTATTGGCTGGAGATTATATATTATACTATTATTTTTTGTGTTATTTTTATTGTTTAAAATTGGCATTCATTTTGTTTTCATGCTAATGGGCTTGATGTGAGTCCTAACTATGTCCTGCCTGTGGGCTGAGTGACTCATAATCATACCATATAAGGTTTGAAGCATGAACCTGTGATATGTATCTTCTTCAGTTTGGAGGAAGACACAAGTTTGTGTTTTCCCCATGTCTATTTCTGATGAACCACCCAACGGTAAATTTTCTGTAATTGCTACATACATAGGTATACAGGAAATGATGGCTCTGTGAAGCTTGAATCTAGAATGAAGAAACAGAATATTAAATAATAAATTAAAAATCTCCTCTTTTCTGTTTTAAAAGCTCTTTTGTCCATGGTTGCTATGTGAGGTTAATGGACATGAAATGTCAGGAATGCTCTATATATTGATTTTTTGCTTTGAGACAATATACAGGGGTGTAAGAGCCATTTCATTTGCAACGAATGGGCGTGTCATATATACAAGTGGAGTTGATGGCATGGTATGTGAATTGGATTCAGAAACAGGGAATCTATTAGAAAAGTTCAGAGCATCAAAAAAGACAGTTTCTTGTCTGGCCGTCTCCTCTGGTGAGATTCAGTGCCGGTTATCTTGTCAGCATTGATTTGCCTTTACTTTGTGATGCTGTTTATTTTTCAGTGGCATATTCCTAATGATGGAATTGGTCCCACATTAATACATCTTCTTTTTCTTCTTCTATCTGCTATGACTGTGTCTATTACATATTCTTAGGAGTATAATTTCAGAACAGATCTTTTAATTTGTCTCAGATGGGAGAAGCTTGGCTACAGCAGGTGCAGAACTAAAACTTTTTAGCTTGTCAGACAAAAAGAAATTACAGAAATTTACGGGTCACCCGGTGAGACCTAGTTTGATGCTTATTCTACAATGTTCAAATTGTATGGTCATGATAATTTTTTGCCCACTCTGTTTCCTGTTTAGGCCTTTCCTTAATTTGTTCTACTATGTGGGTACATTTCACATGTCTAAGATCCAGTTTTTAAATTGTGGGTATTTTTGCTTTGTTGTGATAAGCAGAATGCTGTAAGGGATATGCTGTTTACAGAAAATGGGAAACATATAATTTCTTGTGCTGCTGGTGAGAGACATGTTGCTATATGGAAATGTGATGGTAGTAAGGGATCTGGAGCTGCTGCTTCTGTTCTGTCAATAGAGCAACCAGCTGTTGCTTTGGACTCCAAAACTTTTGGAGAGGATGGTGAGGGTGTAAGTGTTCTTGCAGTTTCAGAGGCAGGTGCTGCTTATGTATGGCAATGTCAGAATGTAGAAGAGTTGAACTCAACAAAACCAACAAAAGTTACTGTGTCTTTAGGCAAGGAGGAAGCCTCTATTTCAAAGTCTACCAAAAAGAGTAAGCCTTGTGTTTATGCAGGAAGACTACAAGGAATAAGAAATGATAGCTCCGGAAAAGTTTTAGTTTCATATGGTAACTTGGCAAAGCCTATTTTTGAGAGATTGGAGGTCACGAAAGAAGGTGGGGATATTATTTTGAGTGCTTCTGAGGATGGGGTATTGTTGTCCACTGCGCATGGTGAGAGCCCTGGGAAGATCAGAAGTCAACATAATCAAGGTCGGGAATCTTGATAAGAATAGGTTTTATGGCATTGGTCTTACACAGATATAAATGTTTTATGATGTAGTACTATCTAAACTGTATTGATAAGTTTGAAATAGCATATCTGAACTTTTGGGCTGCTTTTCTGGCAACAATTGCGATATATTTGAATGGTATTTTTTCAAAGCTAAACACTGTATTTGCTACTTGTTATTTTGAGATATTTCTAATGTGAAATTAAATGTTCATGCAGTTACTGCCTTAGGTCCTGCCAATGCAGAAGATGCCATCCTTCCAATACCAAGAGTTGACATTCCAGAAGATGAAAAGCACAAAACGAAGTATGGAAAAAAGCGTAGGGCAACTGATCTTGAGGAGATGGAAAATAATGATGGTATTGATCCGATGAAAACTAACTTTACTTTTCTTTGTTTGGAATTTCTTATATATGTATAATTTAATTTTATACATGAATATTGGAGTTCAGCTCGTTTTTAAATTTTCAATGATTTCAATTGTATTTGCAAAAAGGAAATAAAGAAATGTTTGAACATGAAATCATAATGTCAATGTGTTTGAATGCCTGAACAAACGCCAACCAAATTAGACCTTTTTGTTGAAATGCTGAACTTCAAAAACTTTTTTTCCCTTTCTGTTTGAAATGAGTGTTCCATACCTAGCACAACTAAGAATTATTCACATCTTTGAAAAGTGTGTGTGAGACCTAGCACAACTATGAATTAGAGAGAGAGAGAAAGAGAGAGAGAGAGAGAGAAAAATAAGTGGCAAAACATGGTCATCAGGAGAGTCCCTCTAACACAATTTACTCCATAGCTTCATTTGAAGTTGGCACTCTTGTGCTCACTCCCATTCCTGTGGCATGTGCCTGTGGTCTCACTCATGATAAGTGGCAAAACATGGTCATCAGGAGAGTCCCTCTAAGACAATTTACTCCATAGCTTACTTTGAAGTTGGCACTCTTGTCATCATTCCCATTCCTGTGGCATGTGGTTTTGATTCAGTTCTTAGTAGTGTTGACATGTTTATCATCTCAAACGTGCATCGGCATCAAATTATCATATTCAACATGAGCATGCAAATAATTTAATTTTGTGACATTATTTTAATTAGTTTACATGATCACATTCTACCAAGTATCTATGCTTTTAGGCTTAATATATTGCCGTTTTGATGGCTGCAATTATACTGCACTGATAATATATAAGCCCTTGTTTTATGCAGCACACTTAAATATAATGTAGTGCTTTCATGGCACCGATTACTATATCACACCAACACACAAACATAATTCATTAAAGGGATATGATGCATAATTAAAGGCATCGATAAAATTTGCACAAACCTAATTGTAGAGGCTTCTTCCTACCTCTACCCTCTCCAGAGGGCCTGGCAATCATGGAAGGGAAAATCAGCAGCATAGAACCCATGGGCATCTTCATAATCTACCCTCAAGTATCCATCCCACAACCCCCTATTGTATTTGCCCTTTTGTATCTCTGCCCTCTCAATAGGGACCAACAGTCACGGTGGGGAAAACCTGGAGCATACAACCTACGGAAAACTTGCATGACATAAAAGGAACTTGACCCCTATTTTTCTGACCATGGGGAGGACAGCAAGGTATAGCCACACTATGGATAAAGCAAGGCCCTAATGGACCTGTCCTTGTTTGGCGGGCATTGTCTACCCTACAAATCTATCCAAGGACCAAAGATTTCTTATGACCCCCACATGGCATCAATACCAAATGTAACCAGAATATAGGGGCATTAACAGAATTCTTTCCATTCTTTCAAATGCAACCAATCCTGCCCTAAACTTAGAGGCCACTCACTCCTCCTAAATACAGAGATGGTTTAAGCTTCCATATCATGAGATATCATTACGTGCTTAGTCACAGCAACATTTCCACATTCTGGATGTATAAGTAATAAATAACAATGATAAATCTATAGAATTTGAAATGCCTCATGTTTCCCTCGAATTCATATATCTATATATATATATTTTTAATTGGTTATGAAATGGTCCCACCCGTATTAGATCATTACCACAAAGTGGTATCCGAGTATCGCCTGGCAAGATTCGAAACTTGGTCTCATCCTTAAATGTTGAGGAATCTAACCGGTTGAGCTAATGCCATTTGATAAAAAAATTGAGTTTACACGGTTTTTATGAGGGGTCTTGGCCCCCTCGTACCAAGGATTGAACTTGGGTCTCTTGGATGAAAACACAAGGACTTACCAGTACGGTATCCCTCACATGTTTAAAAGTTTGAGTTTACACAGGTTATTATGATGGGTCCTGGTCCTCTCATACCGGGGTTTGAACTTGGGTCTCCTGGATGAAAACCCAAGGTCTTACCACTACGGTATCCCTCACAGGTTAATTCATATAGATATTTACTGCAAAGCCTCTTAATTTTACTTTCAGAATTTTAACACTTAAATGCACCAAATAGATGTTCTTCATATTGCAAATCTATAATATTCACATAATGCTTAATTTGTAATGAAAATAACTACATATTTTCCTAGGATTTCATATTTAGAAGTTAAACATGCATCTACAGATGGGATTTAATGTTCAATCACAAAAGGAAAAATTCCAAGCAAAATTTTCAGAAACTTTCGCTTCTAAAATCCTACTGAATATTCAAATCCGAAATTAAACTTTTCTTTTACCTTTTAAAGAAACTTTTTTCTTTGTAAGGAAATTTTATTTATATTCACTAATATCTAATCATACTAGAACCATAATAGCTATTTAATTCACATCTTAATTTAAATATGTTAACATGGAATCATAAATATTAACAAATGTATTTTACTCATCCATTTTATTATTTAAATCTATCAAATATAACTTGCACATTCAATCTAATCCGTATGTGTATACACACACTTTACCATAATTGGTTATATGGGATTGAAATGGGTCTTGCCAATATTACTTCATATGGATACATAATCACAATATCTGAACAAGCTACATAGTGGAATTTTGATAATTACGTGTATATCTTTAGGCAATATTTGAACCTAGTTTGTTGCTTTAAAAATCCATGTTTTTGATCACTTGAGCTCATGCCATTTTGATAAACTACAAAATATCTTAAAATATCATTGCAATTTTATAAAATCACAATATGCTAAAGTGAACCATACTCTAATAAGGTCCAACTAAGAGAATAGGAAATATCATTCGTCCAAGAAAAATAAAGGCAGGACTTCAGCATCAACATCTATGTGGAATCCATATCCTGCCCAGCTATAACTATGGGTATCAAAACATGAACCATTAATCAAACTAGATTATAAGAGTGTCTATATCTATCTCTAGGTCGGATGATCCACTATCCCAATAGTGCTGTAAAACACGGCCTAACATATGATGAAAGTCTCATGCTGGTATTCTTGGTGGTTTGAGATTGTTTAGTGCAATATTCTGGTACATCTTTGACATGCAAGAGCTGTGAAACAGCCACATTGGGATGCAAGAGACATTTGTTTTTAAAATCTTCAATAAATGATGGGTTAGACATGCTTTGCAGGAACATAGTCACATTCATCATTGTTGAATGATTGCATTTCATTCTTGACTGGGCCTTACATGCCCTGTATAGTTTTTGTAGGATGCCTCCAGAAGCAGATGCAGTATGTTTTTTAATGACTGTTTATCGTTCCTTTATATACCATGATTTTGATGGATTTGAACTAGGAGCTTTGCAATAAAGGTTGAATTGGTCTGCTGCTTGAGCACAACCTCATTGACAAGCACATCTTCAGCCATGTGCATTCCTTAGATATAATGAATATGGTCTAATTGGCCATGTCAATTTCTGCTTTTACATTGTGTGATGCATTAACATACTTTCTTTTATTGGATTCTTCCAGGTGCTTTCTTTCCATGTTTCTCAAATATAAACTCTTGATATGTCAAATCCATATGCTTTTTTGTACATACCCAAATTGCTATCAGTTATGAATAATGGAGTAGGGTTTATTTTCTTTTTTCGATAATATTATCTTGGATTTCTTACCTTCTATGTACATTTCAGACTACTACTTAACATAATGCATATTGCCTTCTGTTATTCATAAATAACAGGACCAATGGATGTTGAATCTAATGGGAATGTAGAAGCAATTGAGGATGATAATGAACCAACAATGGAGGAAAAACTCATGCAATTGGGGATTATGGAGAAGGAAAAGGATGACCCAAGCAAGTTGAGTCAACCTCTGGTGCCGATACCCCCTAATGCAGATTCCCTTGTTATTCTTTTGAGACAGGCATTGAGGAGTAGTGATCAATTATTATTGGCACAATGCTTGGGTGTAGGAGATTCCATGGTGAGTTGCCTTACATTGTATAGAGTAAATTTTATTATAGAAGCTTTGTATGAGCTGGTCTAAATGGACGTATAAAACGTTTGGAAAAGCATAAATTTGCAAGTGTTATTTAAAAGAATTGTGTACATGTTTGTCTTGGAGTTTTACCTTATGCTTATTTAAAAGTCTTATAAATATAAAGCAACTATTATGCTATAACTGGGGAGTTTGCATAGCTGTAATTACACATGATTCTCTCTGTGCATGTTTCCATCTCTACAGGTTAGGAGGAACTCAGTTTATTCTCTCAGTTCTGTGGATGCTCTAGAGCTTTTCAAAAGTCTTGTGCACAGGTTAAAATCAGGGTTAGTAGATTTCTTCTAATGGATATTTTGCTTGATCAATATTTTAGTCAGAGTAAGAAAAGCTGATCTATTCATGAACATCATAAGTTGGTTAGAATGTTGTGTAGGAACGAGGATGTGATTTTGGCACTTCTAATTTACAGAATATAAATAAAAAGTTTGTGGACCTGCCTAATCAATTGCAAATGCATCTTTCATGATGAGGGAAGAATACCATGCTTAAAAAAATGAATCAATAGAAAGTGTTTAATATGACTTTGAATGTGTTATACTACGGGGAGGACATCAGTTTCCATAAATCTTATAATTGAAACATAATGTTTGCATTTGTCATAAAAGACTTGTAACAGACTATGATATACTACTTTGACTTGCCATACTCATTTGATACAAGGATGAAGCCAGGTCATGGGAAGCACTATCAAAACAAAATAAAATAATTGGGCTATGTTCCCATGAATAATCAAATATGCTGCTTATCTCTGTGCATGTGAGTGTACAGAAGTAACTGGGTACTCTAGGGTACATGCATTTATCTCGTGTATCAATATGTTAGTAACATATTTTGATAGGCATAGCTATGTCCAGGTTGTATTGAGGCCTCATCTTATTATCAATCAAGTACTCTAAAAATATCAAGAGTTATTTCTTAATATCGAAATTCCAAACATTAATCTAGTATATGTGCACACATCAAGAGAGAACTTAGCTAATTTTTGGTCATGACCTAGACATTAATATTTTCGTAAGATTTGTTCATTTCTAACTTGAAGAAAACTTGGTTTCCTATAGAGACCTAAACATTGTAAATCACTACTTAAATAATGAACTTAGGAGATTTAGAATGAACTTCTCGAAGACTGGTGGAAGCATTAGAGTTCAAAACGTGAGCACCATCAAATAATGCATTTCTTGTCCATACATGTTCCAAAGAAAATAATAAATTTCTGAAATCCTAAGTGTCTGCTAAGGTACAGACATATGAATTCAACACTTACAGCACCTTGGATTTACATTAGTATTCATGTGTAAAATTTGTGTTTAGACGACTAGAAGTATTGTGATGAGCATTCATAAACTTGGAGCTTGCACAAGAATATGTGTGTGCATGTAAATGCAGAGGATTCTGCGAAACCAGGGGGAAAATATACATGAAAATAATTGGCATTTCATATAGTAAGGCAAACATTGCCAAATTTTATCATCATTTCTTCAAAATGGAAATGGTATGTTATTCTTCAATGACCATTGTAAAAACGACTGTTTTAGTGTCAGGTTTTCTGTGTCTGAAGTATTTGATACGGAGATATTCTCTTGATTGTTCCTTTAAGGTCACACTCTTGAGTAGTATTCATGCCTTCCATTGTATTAAATGCTTTGGTTCAGTATATATTGTATCAAAGCTTGTGATTGGCATATAAATTTATCTCCATTCAGCTTTACACAAGCAAGGTTTAGTGGAAAAAATCATGATATTACTTGGAAGGAAAATAGTATTCGATCATCACTACAAAGTGATATTAATCCTCCTAGTCATGGAAGCAACAATTTATATCAAAACAAGTCCACAGATGTTGCAGCACAACATAATAGAGGCATTTAATAAGAAAAACCAATAAAATAATTATAATGGTAAACAGACAATATCATAATGTCAAAACTCTCTCTGAGCCTGCAAGCTGAGTGGTGCTGGCCATGTAGTTTTGACCCTAGCTGAGTCTCTTTCTTTAAGATCTGTTATAGTTCTGTTTTTCATATTAGCCAAGTCATTGCCAAGCATTGCCCCGAGCCTCAGTCACGTCTAAAAAAAAGAAACAGCCTGGCTGAAACCAAGACAAGACTGAAACTTGACATTATGGGCAACATTATTAAAAAAGAAAACCATTTATCATGATAATACAAAACATAGAGGATGGAAATAAGTGCATTATATGATCATATATCATATTAGCTAATTAGAAAAACAAGGGACAATTACGATCCAAGTCATTGCCAAGCATTGCCCCGAAGCTCAGTCACATCTAAAAAAAATAAACAGCCTGGCTGAAACCAAGACAAGTCTGAAACATAGTTGAGAAAACCGCCAAAAAAAACGGAAAAATGGCGATAAAATCGGGTTTCAATGCCGGGCCGATTAAATCGGCATCTTATCGCGATGCAGGTGATTTTCTGCCGATTTTTTGAAAAAATCGGGATCGGCGATTTTTTGTGGCAAAGAATCTGCAATTTTTTTTAAAATTTTTTTTAAATATTTTTTTTTTGAATTTTTTTTTTCAAGCTGTGGCCAATTTAGGGTTTTTTTATGCAAGCCCATTTTTCAGCTGTTAATGTTTGAACTTTGAAGTTTAAAGTTTAAACCCTAAATCTGAAACCCTAGTTTAGGGTTTTGGGTTTTTTTTCTTTTTTTAAGTAAATATTGCTGCCTGATAACTATGTATGCAAGCCCATTTTTCAACTGTTAATGTTTGAAACTGTGAAGTTTAAACCCTAAACCCTAGGCTAGGCCTTAGGGTTTTTTTTCCCTCCTCTTTTTAAGTAAATAAGTAAATATTGCTGCCTGGTAACTATGTATGCAAGCCCATTTTTCAGCTGTTAGTGTTTGAATTTGAAACTTTGAACTTTGAACTTGAAGTTTAAACCCTAGTCTAGGCCCTATGGTTTAGGGTTTAGGGTTTTTTTCCTCCTCTTTTTTAAGTAAATATTGCTGCCTGATAACTATATATGCAAGCCCATTTTTCAACTGTCAATGTTTCAATTTTAAACCCTAAACCCTAGCCTTGGACGAAAACTATGAAACCTTAGCGGAGGAGATGGCAGCAAGGGTTTAGGGTTTTTTTCCTTCTCTTTTTTAAGTAAATATTGCTGCCTGATAAATATGTATGCAAGCCCATTTTTCAGCTGTCAATGTTTCAATTTTAAACCCTAAACCCTAGCCTTGGACGAAAACTATGAGACCCTAGCGGAGGAGATGGCAGCAAGGGACCAAGAAGAGGCCTTAGCACGAGAAGCACAAACATCTACAAGCACACATCAAGCAAGAGAGACTAGGTAGGACAAGGGGCAAAGGAAAACTATAGATAGTGGGCCTATTGAGGCATTTTGAGACTTGACACAGTTTGTAATTTGTAATTTTGTACCTTTTAAAATTATAAGCAATACAGGATGTGTTTTGTGAACTTTTGTCACTTTCATGTGTACTTAAAGCTTGAGCCTTGTATATGATGTCTTGACTTGAATTGTTGTTTCTATTGCAATATCTGTTTTGCATACTGTTAATTCATTGTAATATGCATGAAAAAAAAAATAAAAAAAATTTCGTTTTCTTTGGTTTTTTTTTTGCCGATTTTTGTAAAACTCCCGTCTTTTTCCCCAGCCGATTACTACCCGATACCGATTTTCTCTACTATGGTTTGAAAGGTGACATTATGGGCAACATTATTAAAAAAGAAAACCAGCTATCATGATAATACAAAACATAGAGGATGGAAATAAGTGCATTATATGATCATATATCATATTAGCTAATTAGAAAAACAAGGGACAATTACGATCTATCCAAAGATGGTTTACATGTTCAGTAACTTGTTACTATATCAATGCTTTAATGGCTTGCAGATATATGAAGATTATGCTGAATCATTCTACTACCAAAAAGTGTGCACAATAAGCATGGAAAATCATGAATCAAGAGATTATCTCATAAATTCTTATATTATTTGGACTTGTACCATATAATATCACAATGAATTGTATATTTCTACTATTATAAATCAAGAAATATATGGTCATAAACCACAGCAAGACAGTGAAATCTGAATGGACCGTTGCAACATTAGAGCATTTTTAGTTGTGTCGATCTGCGTGGCAAATACACATTTTGATTTAGATGTCAGTAGAAGCAATTTAACTTGCAATTGCAATGGAATCAGCCTCAATTTACATGTATAGGGATTCGTATGTTCTGTTGAACTGTGCATTCAAAGTAATGATTCTTGAACTTAATAGTTGTTTGCTAGTTTTGGATAGGCACTATCATTTTCTTGGAATCACCAAATATATTAGAAATCAAATTGTAATGTCAGACATGCAGCATGCTTCTCCCTATACTCATTGGAAGTGTGATTGGAGGTTTGAGTGAAGAATTAGAAGTCAAAATGCAGTGTACTACATGCAGTATGCCTCTGGCCGTCCTCATTGGAAATGTGCTTGGATGAACAGTTGGTCTCGCTGGATCTGTCCATTGTCCTCACGCTTTTTGCTGTTTTGCAGACTGGCAAAATAGGATTTAGGCATTCACTTCTGCCAGTTGTTGGCCAGGAGTTATCAAATCTGCTTGGCTTGTATGAAGAGTGAAGGTAACTAGTGGGTATGCCCTGTAAATGAATTACAATGCTGATGTGTGACAACAGCACCCGAGTATCTTCTGCTTACTAATTGTTATCCATGTTCATCTACTCTTCAAGTCTCTATAGATCATAAAATCACAAACAGGGAATTTAATTAAAATTAAAGATTAAGTAGAGTTGCCCTAAAAGTACATCTAAAGCAACCCATGCATTTTGAAACCAAGGAAGAATGCAAACCCACCTCATTTTTGCTTACCAGCTTACTGAAAAAAATGAAGAAAGCATAACAACTATGCCTCTTTGGTAGTTTTATATATAGTTTAAATGAAAATAAAAGATATCTTTTGCCTTTTTTTTTTGTTTTTTAATCTTTTTGTATGTATGTATCCTGTTGCATCTGTAAAACATGCCTTTCTATATCCACGTTCCTTGATCCAGGGGACTTTCTGTGATAAGACGGAACTTCCGAATGCTAATAATATAAGCATCCTTCTTGCATATGTTATCTTCACATATTCTGCATTTAATTAAGGTTTGTTGCATTGTATCCTTTTTAGACATTCCCTTGATAGATGTTTAAAATTCAGATTTAAAATGTTCGAAATTTATATTTAAAAGATGATTGGCAAATTCTGTTAAGGTAGATGACTAAATGGTTTTTACTTTATTAATAGTCAAATTGCTCACCAGGTGGAATGACAACCCTTCACAATGCACATCTGATGTATATAGTTTTCTTATTTGCAGGTCAAGGAGGGCACCGTTTCTTCTCCCCTGGATAAGATTAGTACTTTTACGCCATGCAAGCACTATAATGTCTGATAAGGATTCTCTGATTTTTCTCAATACTTTATACCAGGTGAGTAACATGGTGGTTGCTTTACATTTAATCAGCAGGTTTCTTCTTTGTAGAGTGCTCTTCTGTAAAATTGCAACTCTTACTTCAGTCTAGATTGTGATATGTTCTTTTTATGCTTGTCTTTGAATGGTTCCATGCCTTTTGTGATTTTAGCTTTATTATGGCTGAGGTGTTAAATCTGTGGGACACTTGGTTGTGACTTTCATAATCTTCTAATTTCTTTTTATAGACTTAGATTGAGGCTTTCTATTTTGTTTACCTTTGTTTTTTTATAACGAGTTTATTGAACTTCTTCACAACCTGTACGTTTGAATAATTGAACATTGTGCATGAAAATAATGGTGACTAGTAGCCACTAACTAACTTGTTCTGTATAGTAATCAATATTCTGGCTTTACCAGTTGCTTATAGTTTGCTGCTTATTTTGCTTTAGCATTGCTGTTTTAGTTTCATTGTGCAATTTTTTTTTTGTTGGTGCATGAAATTGATGTATTATCAAAAACTGTATTTTTATCCTTCAAAAAAGGTCTTCAAAAATATTTTACTGGCTTGCAGTTGTTTTTTTTTCAATTCTCTTATGATTATTTCTTTTAAAAGCTTGTGAAATATTATGCATCATCATGTTATTGCCTTTTTTCGGACTAGATACATTTGGGATGGTGAACAACGATATAAATGGGTTTGCATCAAGTTTATGCTTGTGTACTGTTGGGCTTGTTTTGTATACTCTTCAAATCTGGAAACCTATGGCAACATTTAATAAACCTTTTATGCGTAACAAGTGTTTTCTTGTGGAATTTGATTCATATGTTGAATCTGATATTGGATATGAATGCGTATCCAGTGGAGTAGTACAATGCTTAACATACTTGCTTATTTGTGCTTTTTGTCTCCATTTTCTAAAATTCATTTGGCATTTATGCCAGTTTGACCATTTTGCATTTCTTTTCAAGCTTATTTATGCAAAGATATTGTATCATTGCAGATGATAGAGTCAAGAATCTCTATATTTCGACCTCTCCTTCAGCTTTCTGGTCGCTTAGATCTAATCTCAGCACAGGTTAGTATAAACATTTGGCTCAATATACAGTGAAACAAGGGTGATGACTGACTATATTAGTACTAACTTGGAACTTATCTTCTCAGATATCAGCAGACGAAGAAGATGAGACTGTGGGTGTTCAACCAGCTTTTGTGTACGAGGATGAAAGTGATGAAGATCAAGAGGAACTAGTAGATGAAGTAGAGGACATGAGTGAAGACGAAAGCGAGGATGATGACCAGGCGGATGTAGTGACGCATGATAAAGTTGATATGAGTGGTATGATAGCTGCAGGAAGTCAAGGAGAAAGCGATTTTGATGATGATTTGTAAAATATATTTGTTTTTTTATTGAAATATTCAGATTGAGAATTTTGTCCTCAGCAAACCCATTTGGCACAGATGGGTGGTTCTATATCAGAGCTACTATATGTGGTGCGGTATGTATGATTAATTTATTGAGTTTTTTATTTTTTATTTTTTTCAATTGACTGAGTTGCAGTTTGCATGGATGTCATGAACACTGACCAAAATTCCTCCCTTTCCATTTAAAATAAGTGCCAAGATTAGTTTTCCCCCTTGAAAATAAATTTTTGATGCTCAATAGTTGTTTAGAAAATCGTAATTATTTTAGTAAACCGTAGATTAAACAATATCCACTATTCTCTACTGTTTATGGTAATCGCTTGTTAAGATATCTTCAAGTTAACGCAGAAATAATTAGGTAATAAATATTGTATATAAAGAAACGTGCACAAGAATGAAGGAACAAAACCGTCATCAGGTAGGAAATTTTTTGGTTATATTATAACATTTTTAACTACATACAAACTAGATAACAACCTGGTTTTAAATAGATGTGTCATGGGAAGATGTTAATTTGGAATTATGAGGGTAGATTTTTAGATCATTTCTCAGTGATAATTTTTGTAATCCATTTTTTTCAAATTTCTCTACTATGCTATTTTTGTTTATATTATAACATTTTTAACTATATACAAACTAGATAACAACCTGGTTTTAAATAGATGTGTCATGGAAAGATGTTAATTTGGAATTATGAGGGTAGAGTTTTAGATCATTTCTTTGTGATAAATTTTTGTAATCCATTTTTTGCAAATTTCTCTTACAAAAATTAAGCTATGCTATTCCAACGCTGTTTAGAATACCTCTTACAATAATATATATTATTCAACGTCACCACAGCAGTCACCACAGCAATATAAGGCTTTGAAAAGCATCTATTTCAATTTTATTGGAGATTATTTGCTGTAGTGTCTTTACATGTTACATTTGAAGCCATACAAACTTCAACGTCACCATAGCAGTCATCACAGCAATACAAGGCTTTGAAAAGCATCTATTTCAACTTTTATTGGAGATTATTTGCTGTAGTGTCTTTACATGTTACATTTGAAGCCATACTAATTCCTAGTGCTTTTTATAAAGTATTAATTTAACAATCTCTAAAAATTGAAATGGATTGTATGGTTGAATTATTAGAATTATCAAAGTATATTAGCTTTCCGTTGGAGTTGAGGTGGAGGTGGAGGTGGAGGTGGAGGTGGGAATATTTTAGATTATATAAAAATTAGAAGTTATTTATTTATTTTCTTTTGGAAAAAAAATTAAATTTTATTAAACAAAAACCAGATTATATAGATGCAGGGCCTTTCATACATGGCCATAGCTTGGAAGTGCCTCCAGGGTATGCCTGTAATCCTATGAAGGCTAAATGCCTAATTAAAAAATAGACAAAAATTGCATAAAAAAAGCATTGGTACACCTAATCACTGAAAGACATATCAAAGGAAGATGACTTAGAACGAACCACAATAAGACAAAACCAGCTGTTCGGTTCATTTCCCTCCGTTTGAAATCGACTCCTTAGGACTACTATAAGACAAAACCATCGGTTCATTTTCCTCCGTTTGAAATCGACTCTTCAAGATTGTAATAAGACAAAACCATCGGTTCATTTTCCTCCTCTCGAAATCAACTCGTGTATCACATATCCTCTCGAATGTGACGATTGCAAATTTCGGCAGCTCCACCAGCTCATCCTGTTAATCTCCATGGTTATCTGCTTGTCTGATCTCCACCTTCCTATGCATATAGTGATTCGAACAATTCCTAGTCTTGAAACACCGAGGCCTTCAATCTCCTTGTTCGCTTGTGCACAAATCCTCCCTTGTCCCAAGAGAGGCCATGCTGATACTTATTCCTTCTCCCTTCATTGGGTAATATTTAAATTAAAAGTTATATTAAAAGCAACAAAGTTATTTTAATTTGATCTCAATCAGATAAATTTTTTAATCTTTGATGATGAGATCAAGGTTCAAATTTATCAAGGAATTTATGTATAATTATCAAGCTGTTGTAATAACAAAAGTTATATTAATTTGATCTCAATCAGTTAAATTTTTTAATCTTTGATGATGAGATGAAGGTTTAATTTTTTTAAGGAATTTATGTATAATTATCAAGCTGTTGTAATAACAAAAGTTATATTAATTTGATCTCAATCAGTTAAATTTTTTAATCTTTGATGATGAGATGAAGGTTTAATTTTTTTAAGGAATTTATGTATAATTATCAAGCTGTTGTAATAACACCATGTAGTGATAATGTAAAAAAGGTGGGGCCTATTTCAATCCCTATATATTTATAGCAATCAAATATTATATGTTTAATCAACTATTTTTTTTTTTTTTTTTTTTTTGACTCTTGTGAAATCTTACAATGTAATATAATATGGGTGAGGACCCTTTCAATCCCATATTACAATTAAAAAGAAAGTTATATTAAAAGCAAATTTATTGTTATATTTGTATTTTACTTCTTACTGATATAATATGGACAATAAATAGGAAACATGTGAACCTAAAATAATTTATTTGTTTATTGGTCTAATCTAATATTTAACTTAAAAAATTGTTTAAATTTAATCAAAATATCTAAATTTATACAATTTACATATTATTAAAAGTAAAAGTAAATTGATACTAATGTTATAAGTTTTTCTTTGATTTAAAAAATATAATAATATTTATTAGGGAATAATCATATTTGTTTTGCTTGGGTCTACACTTTGACCAATTACAACTCTCTTTTAGAGATTGAGAGTTTACAAACTTATTCAATTCTCATCTTAATTGAGAGTCTCTAACTAGATTCCTACATCTTTTTTCTTTTAATGTAAAAGCTTTTTATTTTGTTGATTGTCATTTCTTTGATACATTTACATTTGAGCAATGTTATTGGACTTAATGATTTTTCACAAGAATATTTAAAGTTTGGTGATTTGGATGAATAGTAGCCAATGACAAATCAAAATTGTCACCATTTTATAAAATTTTTTTAGAGCATCATCAAAATTAATTATGATGAATCCAATGTTTTGGCATTTTTACTTTTCATAGATTAATGTAAATATTGTATTAAAGTTTGGTGATTCTAATGATTTTTTCACGAGAATATTTAAAGTTTGGTGATTTGGATGAATAGTAGCCAATGACAAGTAATATTAAAATTGGAAAATTAAAATTATCACCATTTTATGAAATTTTTTTGAAGTATCATCAAAATTAATTTTGATGAATCCAATGTTTTAGCATTTTTACTTTCTATAGATTAATGTAAATCTTGTATTAAATTTCATTATCGTCTCACATGAGATGTCCTATGATGGTATCGTGGCTGAAAACATTCTACAATAAAGCACATGATACGAATGCAAACTTGGACAGATTGATTTTTATTAAATTAAAAGGAATTTATTATTGTTTTGACCTCATCCTAACATTACTATGTAATGACCCCATTTTTAAGGTAGGGACCCCATGTAAATGATATTATGTAATGGTTTGTAATGTGTATGTAGCACTTGAGGCAATTAGACAAGTGAGGCCATTTAATGTAACTGTTAAGATTTTTACTGCTTGTTTGATAGAAGATTCTAGCTTGGGTGGCCACTTGCATGTGAAGCTTGCTTGTTTGGTAGAAGATTCTAGCTTGGGTGGCCACTTGCATGTGAAGTTGACCCTTGAGCGTTATAGTTAGGGTTATGAAAAGCCTTTAAAAAAATGAAGCATAGATGAAGGCATCTCATTTTTTGTTATATCGAAGCTCTACTTCTAAGGAGGTTGTCCTTTCAAAGAGGTTTGCAATTTTGTAATGTGTTTTTGCTTTTTGCAATATAATTTGCTGCATTTCCATTTCGTCTTGCAATATTGTTAATTTTATTCTCATTTTTTGTTATAATTACAATATTTTATGTATGTGCTTTTATTTTACTACATGGTTCATAAAAAGGAGTATAAAAGCATTTTCCAAGGTCGTATCTTATTGCAGTGCAAACAATTGGTGCTTTGTCATTTCGACTTGTTAGGTATACATTTTTATTGTTTTCATTTTCCTACATATTATTTTATTAAAAAATAGTCATTTTTCTCTATGTTTTAGTTTAATATGTTAGAAACCCTGTGTTAGAGGTTTTCAAATATCAAATATCACAGAGAAGTTATTGGCTAAGCTAGATTGTCCATAAAGCGTTTAGTGAAGTGAGGGGTGATCACACTCCAATACCTAGGTCTCATACAACATCTATATATGGACTTGAACTTCCATGTATCTTTGGGTGTATCAAATATAATAGAGTTGTTATTGGCTAAGCTAGATTGCTTGTAAAACGTTTAGTGAAGTGAGGGATGATCACACTCCAATACCTAGTCTCATACAACACCTGCATATGGACTTGAACTCCCACGTATCTTCGAGTATATTGGGAGACCCCCTAAGGTTTAGAAAAGACTTTTACCTATATGATACTTTTGGACCATATATATATATATATATATATATATATATATATATATATAGTGCATCGAGCATATTACTCAACAAGATTACCCTCCCGTACTGTTAAAGAGGCGAGTAGTGCGCTCAAGGGCATGTGTGGAATCCTCCTTGATTAGTGGCCTCAAATATTGGTCTGAGCATTATTGTTCGTTGTTATGGTATAATAGAAGGCTATGGACAATGCACACACCTTGGCCTAGATTTACCTTATTTCGGTTATTTGTTAAATCCTAATACCCCCAAAAACCATAGCCACGAAATTGAGCATATGGAGGAGACTTACCTATCATGGAATTGACCATACTGTAAAATTTTTGGCTAACAAAGATAACTGTTGGGGTGAGTAACAATTGAGAATAGTGTCAGATAGAGCAATTGTTAGTAACAGTCAAAACAATATCTATCAGGGCAATTATCAGTAATAGTATAAAATAATGCCAGAAAAACGTTAGTAATAGTCAAAATAAAGTCATTTTGACATCTAAGCCCACTATGATTGTTTTTTCAAACTGATTGTTTTGATATGTAGCACCCTAACCTTTTTTGGACCATTACCAAATATAATAACCTCTAAAACAACACTTCTATTTTTTTAGGTTGTTAAGGTGGTCCAAATCACAAGGATATGGCTGGAGGGACTAGAGGAGCAATGAGGGAAATAGAGCAAAACCAATTCATTCTCCAAATAAGTCAATAACTTAGTAACTTACAAAACCAAATAGCACATGTTAGACAAATAGTCAAACATTTGAAAGATCACATGCAAATCATGAAATATGAACAAATTAAAGTCAAAATAGGGATTGAGGAAAAATTCCTTGAGGTTGAAGAGTGTTTAAAGAGAGCCTTGAAATTACACCAACATATTAACACCGAATGAGTGGTAATTTAAGAAATAGAGATGAAGAAATCCATCATGTTTTTTTGGACACTAATACCCTGTTTAAAATGCCCAAATTAGACTTCCCAAAGTTTAATGGAAAGGACCTTGATGGTTAGTTGTGTTGGGCGGATCAAATTTTCGAAGTCCATAATGTCCCCCGATATTTAAGAGTCACCATGACATCCTTTAACTTTGAATTCGAGCCTCTACAATGGTATGAATGGGTAAAGAACATGACTCCTACCCTCTTTTGGGAAGAATTTGAGTCTCAATTACTCACTCATTTTGGCCCTCGTGAGTATAAGGACTTTAGAGGAGCCATAACAAAACTAAAACATCTCTACTATTTGAGTGTATTAGAATCAGTTTGAGATGTTGATTAATAGGACAAAGGGTTGGAGTGAAGGTTTTTTTCAGAGTTGTTTTATCAGTGGATTGAAGGATGACATTAGGGCAGAGGTAAAAAAGGTCAAACAACAATACATGATGCAAGCCATAGGATTAGTCAGGTTAGTGGAGGGAATTTTTTTTCTCAGAGACGATTATCTAAATTCCCATAGGCCAAACCCTCATTTCCATCCAAGATCACATCAAACATAGGAAGTAAATCCCCAACAGTAAAGTGATTGACAAGAGAGGAAATGGATGCTCAAAGAGCACAAGGGTTATGTTACAATTGTGATGAGATGTCTTAGGGCATAAATGTGCACAACAAAAATTGTACTTGTTGGATATAGATGATTTTGTACTAAATAAAGTATAGTAAGTAGTAGAATAGTCGGAACAAGAGCATTGGGATGAGGGCGAAGCATATGAAGAACCACAACTAGAGATTTTAATTCATGCACTTGCAAGAATCTCGACCCATCAAATGATGAAAGTAGTCAGACATTTCAAGAGGAAAAATGTGTAATTCTTATTGATTTAGGAAGTACACAAGATTTTATTGATCCCCAAATAGCTAAGCAAAGCAAATGCTACATACATTCTCACAATTCTTTTGAAGTCATGGAGGCAAATGGAGGAACATTGCCTTGCAAAGGAAAATATCGAATTGTTAGCAATGGAGTATGAACTTAAAAGAGGTATGTTAGCAATTTTGTGGGAGGGTGTGATGTATGGAGGGCAAAATGACACCATACATTGGCATTAGTAGCTTGGAATTTTGTTGAACTGTGTATGCAATTCACTTAGAATGAGAGGTGATACACTCTTTGTGGTCCACAAGCGGGATCCCCACAAGTTATCAATTCAAGTAGAATGGAAAATTTATTAAAAAAATCCTCACATAGGGTGCTCAGTTGTTTGCAATTCAACCCCAGGATACTAAATCAATCGAACTGTAAGAGGATTTACAACTCATTTTGACTAAACATAATGTTGTTTTTGTGAAACCTATGGGATGACCTCCACATTGTTCCCATGACCACACAATCGAATTGGTACCTAGAAGTTTGACACCTAACATCAAACCCTATAGATATCCTTATGCACTGATGTAATTAGCTTATATGTTGGTTGATCCTTGCTTTTATCCTTTGATCCAATGCTATCAATAATCCCTGTTCCTACAAGATAACTTAAGAAACACTTGAAAATGTAATTAGCATTAAGGAGCCTTCTTAGGCCGCTGTACAATAATGCTTAGAGGCGCAACAATTAAGCCCCCTAGGTCCTTTTAGATGACCTTTGAAAATATAAGTGGAAATTGACCTTTGGAAGATGAATAAGCATAACAAAATATAGCAGAATAGAATAATGAAATAGAGTACATAATGCCCTAATATGGTCTAAATGCAGTCTATAACATAGATCTAGGGTTTGGGGGTAGCAACTTTCCCCCAAACATGGTCTATGCAAAATCATGCCCCGTAGGGAGCAACCGCGATATCACATAGCAAAATCGTGCCCTATAGAACCTGGGTGCGATTTCGTAGAAGCTAAGAAAAAAATCAGAAAATACTAATGGATGCATAATCAAAACCTAACTAATATGCAAAGTATAAAAGATCACAAACAACCTGGCAGTAGTGAAGAAGCAAGCAAAAGGGGTGGAGACCTCCAAGTAGTAGATTCCTCCATAGGGCTTCAACACTTGTCCACCAAGAGTAGTAACACACAATCCACAATCCAATGCAACAGAAAACAAAGCTCCAATACATCACAGTTCACACTTGTAAGTTAGCTTGCTTGCAAAAGAAGAAAAATAAGACCTCAATAAAATAGAGTTAACATGAACTTGCTTGGTATTGAAAAAACTTGGTTGCATGGTAATACTTGATAAAAAACTTGGTTGCTTGGTTGGAAAACTTGATGGGAAGAAATGAATTTCAAACCCTCATTATATAGTTGATTTGAAACAAGAATAGGTAGGAAAAACCTAAGCATAGCCGACCCTAAAAATATCAACTTTAAAAATTAGGGTTTCCTTAAGAGAAAACCCTAAAATGCAAAGTCGCGCTCCATAAAGACGGGGTGCGACATCGCACCAGCTAGACCCCCGTGCAATTTTAATGCATTTTGGTGGGTCAAACAGAGTCAAAACGGGTCATATCATATACGTTGGAAAGCTCTTTTCGAGCCCAATCTAATGGTATAAGATTTAGGAAAAATGGATAAGATTTGAAAGGGGGAAATAGGCTCAAAGATGATCCTGCTTTTCCAAGGAGAAAACAAGGGATCTATGGAAAATTACTCACCTTAGTGGGTCAATTTTCTGTGTCTACATTTTGCCCCCTCTTTGATGTATTTAAGGCCAAGTAAATGCATCAAATAAATATGCATATTCCTATGTGCGAGAAGACAAAAAACATAGAAAGGGGGTGGCCAAGTTTGGGTAAAAGGGCGAGACATTACTACCATTAATGCCTCTATGGCTAGGGTGACCCCTCGAGTTTCGTAAGGAAAGAACATTCCTTAAGAAACTTGAAAAAGGTAAAGAAAAGAAAAAAGCAAAATACAAAAACACAGAGAACAAAGCAAAAAAACAAACAACAAAGCAAAGAAAATTGGGTACAACATGAATCTAATGTAGCTAGTATGAAATGCATGGATGAATAGAAGAAAGGAAAATAAAGAAAAAGGGAGGAGGAGAGCAGAAGAACAAGAAGAATCCAAATGTCAACCATAGAAATCAAGAGAATCTAATTAAGAACCCTGAATGAAGGGTGTTATGCCCAAAAGAATGGTCTAGATGTGGAGTGAAAACCCACTATAGGTGTAGTACTCGCTAAGATGGACAGATGGGAAAAATATGGAGCATAACCCGCTATGGGTGATTGCTCAAATGATCAAAATGATGGAGCGTAACCCATTATGGATGATTACTCGCTAGTGACTGTTGTGGGGCGATTACCCACTAGGATGTATGCCGAGGCCTGCTGAAATGGCCAAGGAGCTTATCCTATAATGGGGTGTTGAGCCCGCTGAGTCAAAAGAAGCGTAACTCGATAGGGGAATACATTATTTCTGACGTGAATGATGTATTAGCAAGTACTACCTGATAGGGGTGTATAAAAATCTGTATACAGACCAAGTCATATGAGCATAACACAATATGAGTGTGTGCATGTGCTATAAGAAATAAGAGGAAGAAAATGAGGAGCATAGAACTGTGCATGTGTACCCCCAGCTTGAAGTTTCAACTAGTGAAAAATCAAGAGGGAGGAAATGTGTAATAAAAGAAGAGAAGAATGTATATCCTTATCTAAAGAAGTAAGACAAAGGAAAAACAATAATTATGCAAAGGACAAGGATATACCATAAGAGGTTTGCATTCCTTGACTTTGGAGAGAAAAGATGATCATTGTAAAACATAAGAAGTCAAGGAATACAAGAAGAGAGAAGAGAAGAAAGATCAAAGGAAGCAAACTAGAGAAGAAGGGATGAAAATGCATGGGCCCTAGGTTGGGGCTTCGCTAGGCATCAGAACCCTAGTGAAAAGTGCAATGCATGTGAGCTATGATCTAACTAGGTATCATCACATGCCATTGTCATGAATCCCTAGAAGCTATATGAACAAGCAATCATGAGCAAGCAACAATGCAATTATGACAAGCAAAAGTGCAAGGAAAAAATTTCAGGCAATCATGCAAAGTATGACAAGCAATCATGCAGTATGAGTAGGCAAGCAAATGCAATATGAACCTATGCTAAATGCATGCCTAATTAATGATTGATTTTATTTTATTTTATGTTTTATTAAATAATAGTCAACACATATTTTAATTGTGCCTCCTATCTTAACAAAAAGAATAGGCATTCAAGGGACTGCTTCATCAAATAAAAATATAGAAGGCAAGCCACATCGATGATTATAATCACAGAGAGGCTCCTTCATAGCTCTTTCTTTGGCAGTCATAACATGACAATATATACATTCTTGAACAAAACTATTTTTCTTAACATAAGAAGGAGAAATTCCTAACATTGCAAGATCTTTATGAGAAGCAAAATATTTATGATTAGAACACAAAATTTATCATATTACAAAGTAAGATGTTAGAGGGTTAAGGGGGATCCTTATCCTCATTAGTCTGCTCCAAACCTTGATGAGATATATCCAGTAGAGGTTCTTAAAGAAATTGATTGTCTTGATACCATGATGAAACTTTGATTAGAGATTCCTCACTCACTTTTAGATTGTTAGATTATTCAGATTTTTGAGATGAGAAACTGGGATAAATAGATGATGAAACTGAAGGACAAATATTAAGACCAAATTGAGCTTCTTAAACCATTGAACAATATTCGAATGGATGAAGGTCATCTGGAATGGTAATAACTTGTTCTTTAAATTTAAATTTCAAACATTGATGAAGAGTAGAAGGGACGACCTTCATTGCATGGATCCAAGGATGTCCAAGAAGCAGATTAAAATATGCAAGGCAAGGTACCACATAGAACAATGTATCTAAAATTTTAGGTCCAACTTTAAGGGGGAGAGATATAGTGCCACAAGCTTCTTGGGACTCATTGTTGAATGTTTTGATGATTGCATCGGATTTAGTTAAATATTCCTCTTTTAATCAAAATTTTTGGATAAATTGATATGTACATAAATTGAGGGAAGAACCATTATCAATCATAACCCTTTTGATAAGGGTTTCCCCAATAAATGTAGTAATGTAGAGAGAAGAATCCCTACATAGGTTTGAGGAAGAAATATCGTCATCCGAGAGTGTGATGTGATGTGTCCCAAGAAAGCTTACAACATTGACACTAGGGGAAATATCTGGAGGGACAAATAACCATTTTAGAACATTTATTAAGGATTTTCCATGGGTAGGAGAATTTTGCAAAAGTTCTAAGAGGGAAATATTTGCTGAAAAACTCATCTCCTGTTGAGACCGCTAGATCTGTCGATGTTGCACCTGCTATTATAAAGTAGCTGTTACCATACCAAGCATTTGGTTATTATAATTATGTGGTATACTTTTACAAAATACTTGATTAACTACTTGTTGTCCTTGCTTAGGTATATTCTGGTTTGTATTGGAATTTTATTGACTATTTGAAGATTGAGAATTTCTTACATCAAGACGTCTCGCATCAATTAAATCTTGAACCACATGTTTCAACTTCTTACAAGAATTTATCCAATGTCCTTCTACTCTATGATATGCACAATGTTGTCCTGCCTTATACCAACTAGCTATAGTATTTGGTTGCATTATAGGAGGTAACTCAATTGTGTTGCTAAAAGTTGCTTTAGGACTTCTTCCATAGGTATGCCAAGTCTTGTAAAATTTCTTTGTGGAGGTTTTGAAGTATTATCTTTTGTAGGTTGTTAACAACATTATTAACAGACCTACTATCTATTACACCATCACCTACCACATCCTTATTCTCATACTGTGACTTATTGGTTTTATCTTCTTTCACATTGATCTATCCTCTTCTGATAAGAGCTTGTTCCACTTTTCTTGCTAATTCAATTACTTGATCAAAATATGTGATAGTAGTAGTTTCTAATGCATAAGATAATTGTTCTTGCAAATTGCCAATAAATATGTCAAGCATATATTTTTGAGGTATAGGCTGTCTTAATCGACCAACTAAACTTCTCCAATGAGCTAAGAATTATGAAAAAATTTCTTCTTTATTCTGCTTTAAATTATAAAGATCTTTCATTGACACTTCTTTTTCAATATATGCACTAAATTGATGAACAAATAATTCTGTTGTTTCCTCAAAATTCCTCAAAGAATAATTAGGTAACCGATAATACCATTCTAATGCCATGCCAACAAGACTCTTAGGAAACATCTTTAGTAATAACATATCATCATAGATGAGATCATGACAATATGTCCTAAATATTCTTAGATGCTCAATCGGATCTTCTGTACCATTTTATAAGTAAAATCGGTATGGAGAAATGCTTAGGATAATGCCTAGAAACAACCATAGGGTCTAGGGGTTGATTGCACATCTCTTTATAATTGTAAGTAAAACTAGAAGGCTAAATCATATCCATTTTTGAAGCCAACTGTTTTACCACATTTATCAATTTTTGTACTTCTGGATCACTATTGTGCAATGCCCCCAGATTCCCTAAGGGAGGGGTATAGGTAGGTTGTTGAAAAGGTACTTGGATTAAGCTAGAGGTATTGATACTATTGTGATATGTGATACCTTGTTGGAGAGGATAACTAACATTTTGTGGAATAGAGGAAAAAATGTTGAGATTAGCATATTGAGAAGGAAATTGAAAATAATTTTGAGTGACACTACTGGTTGGATGAACTTGTGGACTTATTCCAACATTGATGGTTACAGTAGTGGCATAGGTTTGTTTATGGACCATATTACCATGATTCAAATATTCAAAAAAAGGGTTATCATGAACATGCCTAGGAGAGATGACTGGAGGAGGAAGAAGAGTCTCACCTCTTTCGAGTTGAGCTTTATTTTCCATAGCCTTAAGTAAAGCCTCCTTATGGCGTTCCATGAAACCCAAAACATGATCAAATGATGTAAAATGGTACCCACCATTAGGTCCTTTAATGGGATCAAGGTTTGTTTTAGTTTCAACATTGGCTTGCTCTTTTGAATCCAAGTTAGGATTCTCTCTATCAATCTGATCATCTTGGAAAATCTCATCAAGCCCTAGAAGCCTTCGTCCACTCCTAAGGTTGGAAGCCATTAGGAGAAAGAGAAAAAGGGTTAGAGTGGAAAAGGAGGAAAACTAAAGACTAGAAAAACAAACATAAAAAAAAAATTTAGAATATTTTTATTATTTTTTGATTTAAACACACAAAGTTAATGACCTTGATTAGAGTTTTAAAATAAAAGGAGGTGTTCACGTCGGGTTCACCAAATATGTAAAGGGGTAAACTGCCCTACCGCATACAATTCCCAACAAGGCTGGATCCTCAATGGTAGAAAGCCTTATGGGGTGAACTACGGGGGTATGTTGTACTCTACACTCGGTGCTAGGGGGAAGGGTTCACCAGGAATGATTTTAGGACTCGCTCCAAGTCCTCATGATATTCAGGAATATTTGATGTATTTAGTTTCAAGATAAACACCTAAGTTTGGCATTTCTAGATCCATGCTATAAAAGATAAAGGATAATGCAGAAATATAGAATGCAAGAATACAAGAACTAACCCTAGAATGATTCTTTATTTGAATGCTTATTAACCTAGGGTTTTAAAAATAAAATATTTTAAGCAAGGGCTCAAGAGAGAATGCATAAATAGAATAAACCCTAAGTGCGCACTATATGTTGTTATCTTTTAAATGTCCAGAAATTAATTAAATATATTTATATTTAAATCAGATCTAGAGTTTACAACATAGATATAAAGCACTCAACAAAAAACCTAAAGATTAATCAGAATACTTAGCTTATCCGGTGGTTGATCCTTGCTTTTATCTTTTTATCCAATGCTATCAATAATCCCTATTCCTACAAGATAACTTAAGAAACACTTGAAAATATAATTAGCATTAGGGGGCCTGCTTAGGCCGCTATACAATAATGCTTAAAGGTGCAACAATCAAGCCCCATAGGTCCTTTAATATGACCTTTGAAAATAGAAGTGGAAATTGACCTTTGAAATATGAATAAGCATGATCGAATATAGCAGAACATAATAATGAAATAGAGTACAAAAGCCCTAATATGGTCTAAATGCAATCTATAACACTAATATAGGGTTTGGGGGTAGAATATTACCCCCAAACATGGTCTATGCAAAATCACGTCCCATAGGGAGCGACCGCGATATCGCACAATGAAATCACGCCCTGTAGAACCCAGGTGCGATTTTGCAGAAGCTAAGAAAAAAATTAGAAAACGTGAATTAATGGATGCGTAATCAAAACCTAACTAGTATGCAAAGTATAAAAGAGAAAAAACAACCTGGCAGTAGTGAAGAAGCAAGCAAAAGGGGTGGAGACCTCCAAGTAGTAGATTCCTCCTTAGGACTTCAACACTTGTCCACCAAGAGTAGTAACACACAATCCACAATCCAATGCAACAGAAAACAAAGCTCCAATAGATCACACTTCACACTTGTAAGTTAGCTTACTTGTAAAAGAAGAATAAGAAGACCTCAAGAAAATATAGTTAACATGAACTTGCTTGGTAATACTTGAAAAAACATGGTTGCATGGTAATACTTGATAAAAAACTTGGTTGCTTGGTTGGAAAACTTGATGGGAAGAAATGAATTTCAAACCCTCCTTATATAGTGGATTTGAAATAAGAATAGGTGGAAAAAACCTAAGCACAACTGACCCTAAAAAGATCAACTTTGAAAATTAGGGTTTCCTTAAGAGAAAACCCTAAAATGCAAAGTCGCGCTCCATAAAGACGGGGCGCGACATCGCACCAACTAGACCCTCGTGCAATTTTAATGCATTTTGGAGGGTCAAATAGAGTCAAAATGGGTCATATCATATACCTTTGGAAATCTCTTTTCGAGCCCAATACAATGGTATAGGATTTAGGAAAAATGGATAATATTTAAAAGGGAAAAAATAGGCTCAAAGATGAACCTCCTTTTCCAAGGAGAAAACAAGGGTTCTATGGAAAATTACTCACCTTAGTGGGTCAATTTTCCATGTCTACAACTGAAATCAAAAATTGAGAAATTGGTCCAAGAGTTACTAAAAACAAGGATAATTTGCCATAGTAATAGTCCATATTCTTTGCCTCTCCTATTGGTCAGGAAAAAATATGGATAATGGTGGTTGTGTATAGACTTTTGCGAATTCAACAAAACTCATCATTAAGGATAAATTTCCCATTCTTATGATTGATGAGTTGTTGGATGAGTTACATAGTGCTAATTTTTCTCCAAGTTGGATCTTTTCTTGGGTGTCATTAGATAAGGATAAATAAAGAAGATATTCTAAAAACAACACTTAGAACTCATGTGGACCATTACAAATTTTTGGTCATGCCTTTTGGACTAACTAATACCCCTTCAACATTTCAGAGCTTCAAGAACAATGTCTTCTGCCCATTCCTCTTCAAGTTTATTTTGGTTTTCTTTGATGAAATTCTCATTTATAGTCACTCATGGGATGAGTAATTACAACATCTAGATTAAAATTTGCAATTATTGCAGGACCATCAATTATTTGTCAAACGATCCAAATGTTCCTTTAGCATGCAAGAGGTTGAATACTTGGGGCATATTGTTTCACGATATGGAGTTAAGGTTGACCCCAAGAAAATTGAAGCTATCTAAATTGGCCTAAGCTGCAAACTCTCAAGGTTCTTAGCATATCTTTGGGTCTCACAGGCTATTATCGATGACTTGTACATAATTATGGAAAAATAGTTGCCTCCTTAACAACCATGTTGAAAAAGAATTCATTTATGTGTTCAATTCTAGTAGAAAAAGCTTTTGTAGATATCAAGAATGCCATGATTTTGATCCTGATGTTAACCACTCTTGATTTTTCCAAACCCTTTATAATTGAAAGTGATGCTTCAAGTTATGACATTGGAATCATATTAATGCAAGTAGGGTGACCCTAGCTTTCACCAATAAGCCACTATAAAGATTTTTTTTGGGAAAATCTACTTATGAAAAAGAAATGATGGCCATTATCCATGCGGTTAATCATTGGCAAATGCATCTCATTGGAAAATATTTATTAATTAAAACGGACAACTAAAGTTTGAAAAATTTCTTGGAACAAAGGGTATCTACTCCAACACAATAAAAGTGGGTTTCAAAATTTTTGGGGTATGATTATGCCATTGTGTATAGTAAAGGAAATAAATATATTATGGTAGATGTCCTCCCTTGTTAGTTTGAGGATCAGGTGATAGTGTGTGCCCTCTCATACCCACTTCCCCAGTGGGTCTCCTGAAGAAGCAACCAAGGACCTATCCTTACAAACTTTGTGGGAACAACTTCAAAGGGATCCCAATTCACATGTTGGGTATTAATGGGATGGAAACATGCTAAGATATCAAGGTCGTATTATGGTCTCTAAAACTTCATTACTCTATGAGGACATCATGAAGGAAATGCATGCTTCACCTACTGCATGCCATTCAAGATTTTTGAAGACATATGAGTGAGCTAGACGATCATTCTGTTCTAAAGGAATGAAAAAAGATTTTAATTTTTTTGTGGTTGAATGTGAAATTTGTCAATGAATGAATGGAGAAACGGTTCATAATATAACCACTCTATAACCATTGCCAATCCTAGACAAAGTATGGATTGATATCACCATGGATTTTTATGGAATTCCTAAATGAGGAGGAAAATTGGTCATTCTTGTGGTGGTGGATCATCTCTCAAAGTATGCTCATTTTTGTTCCATTTTCCATCCTTACCATGCCTCCACTATTGCTCAAATATTTTTGGACTCCATTTTCAAACTCCATGGTATGGTTAAATGCATTGTTTAATTGTGACCCCATTTTTACCAATTGATTTTGGTAAGAACAGTTTAAGTTGCAGGGAATGCAATTGTGAATGAGGTAAGCCTACGATCCATAGATGCAAATGTGAATTTAACCATTATTAAGATTGTAATTGTTTGTTTGGTAAAATATTATATTTTGGATGTCCACTTGCATGTGAAGCTGACCTTTGAGCATTATAGTTAGGGTTACGAAGAGTCTTTAAAAAGGCAAGGGGCATAGATGAAGGCATCTCATTTTTGTTGTATCAAAGTTTTGCTTCTAAGGAGGTTGCCCCCCTCAAAGAGGCCTATGATTTTGTAACGTGTTATTGTTTTCTATAATATTATCTATTGCACTTCTATTTCATCTTGCAATATTGTTAATTTCAAGCTCATTTTCTATTATCATTGCCATATTGTGTGAATGTGCTTTTATTTTACTACAAGGTTGATAGCAATTATTCCCTTCAATTCATAGATGACAAGCATCAAATATAGGACCAAACAACCACATGATGTAACATGCTTTCATTTTGAAATAATTAATCCAATATTTTATCAACTCTTTCAATGTTGATGGAGCTCTCTCTCTCTTCTCTAAATGGTGCCTTGGATACTTAAGCAAACATACAATAACAAGGTGATTTAATTTTTCTAGATCTTTCTAAAGGATTTTGCTTTGTGAGTATAACCAAAGGAGTGTTGAGGCTTTGGGGAGGGCCTCACATGACGAAACATTATTCCAAGAGAAATTGATGTGTAGGAAATTTTGATTTCTACAAAGCCTTATACCCCATATTGACCAAGTATTTTCATTTTTCATTATATTTTGAATACACTTATTATTTCATGAAAAATAGCTGAATGGAACTCTTGAAACATTGTTTGAAGTTCATTTGCAATTTTTTTGAGGTCATCTTCCCCAATGAGGTAGCTAATAGAAATCCATGATATGAAATTGTTGCTCACATTATTTTAACTTTTAACATTTTGCCTCCAAGGGATATAAACAGGCTACATTAATGGTTAACACTTTTTATTAAAAAATAAGAGCATAAGGCTTCATCCAAGCATCAAGTTAGAATTTTGTAGAATTACCCTTATTGAATGGCTACCTAATATGTTTTATTGATTAATTGTAAAACCTAAAATATGTTCCATGTTAACAAATATCTATGTAAGGTTTTATTCCTAAACAATTTAATTGAAGACACATAACTTACATATTTTAGAAGTGAAATTTTCCCCTCACTCTTTCCCCAATATTTCTTTGGATAATCTCTAATGAAGTTTTGCTTTTAATGCCAAACTCATAAATATGTAGTTTTTCAAACTTGTCCCCTCAATAATTTCCTTTGCAAACCTTACCCTATTCGCAAAATAAAACCTTAATTTCTCTTTATAACCTTTTCATATATAACCTCCTCTTATTAATTTTGGATGTTATTCCTATTGTTAATGTTGACAATGTAGGAACACAATGCAATGGAGCAAGATTATATTCTATTCAAAATTGGGCATTAAAGATTTTGTATTTTATGAAACAAGGGAATACCTTGATATGCTAATAGCAAAATTTCAACTTTAAAACCTAAACACTAGAATAATTCGATATAAATCAAAAGCACTTATGATAAGAATGATCTTGGATTTTTTTTAATCATTGTCTAACAACCTTCTCATAGCAAATATCAAGGTAAGGTTCCATTGAACAATTTTATTAGTCATATATCTTTGTTAAATAATCTCCAACTAGGTTTTGCCCTTGATGCCAAACTCGCAAATTTGCAATTTTGTGAACTTATCCCTCTTATATTCTTTCCTTTACAAAGCTTATCCCATTCACAAAAAGGAAACCTATATTTCTCCTCATAGTTTCTTCACATAAAGCCTTCACTTGTTAAATTTTGCCTTTATGAGTTGAAATATTCCAACCATGGTTAGGAACTTATCTTTCCAATTGACTAGGTAAGATTATATTCTATTAAAACTTGGGCAATTAAGATAATTTATTTTATCAAACAAGGGAATACCGTAATATGTTGATGGTTATTTTTCAAATTTAAACCCTAAACACTAGAATAATATGATGTAAATCAAAAGCTGTGTTAATAAGAAAGATCTTGGATTTTGTTTTATTACTATCTAGAAACAATCTCATAGCATAATACCTTGCTGTGTTAATTAGATAATTAGTTAATTACACCTAGCCTATCCATTTTCACCCCTCATCCGCTCACTGTCCTATGTCTAACCCATAGACATCGTGAGAACATCCTCCCTCCATATCACAATCCAGTTCACTCTAGCTCCACCTCACATTTCCCATCCTGGTTACCTGCAGTAAATGATTGTCCTCATCTGGAAATAAACTCAAGATCACTCTAGTTTTAGTTTATCCTTATGTGAATGGGTGAGGATTGTTCTCACCCAAATCCAATCTCCAGTTAGCTCCAGTTACAACCTCATCACACCTCATGCAAGTTAATTGACACTTAAAAGGTAAGGAGTGCATAATTAAAAATAATTAAAAAATCAAAGGATAATGCCCTTCACTTCAGTTCCATATCTCATGCAAGTTAACTGACACTTAAAATATAAGGAGTTCAACATGAAGAAAATAATTAAAAATTCAAAGGATAATGCTCATTCGAGTTAACTACACTTAATGGATAAATATTTATTTATTTAAAAATAAATAAATAATAAAATAATAAGCATGCTATTGTTTAAAAAATTTTAACTGATATTCAGCATGTTTAAGATTGGTTTTCACTCGAGTGGAGGAATTCCTCATCCTTTTGTGCATATCACACACATGATTGCACCTTCCTCCATTTCAAAAATTATAAATACATACCCTCCTCCTTCCTCGAGTATGAGGATGGTATATATGTCGAAACATCATTAAAACTCTCAACAAAGTTTTTCATCAAATATCCTGAGTAAATTATTTGTAGCGATTCCTATCTCATGTTAGATGTCAATCACATGATTTTGTAGATCCAAATATAGATTCATTAGTAGCAGGATATTGTAGGTCTCAACCGCCTGACCCTAGACGATCGTAGGTCGTAGTCGTCCTACCTTAGATGGTTCGTAGATGTAATTACAAACCCCCTCAAAAATAAATATCCAAAGGCAACTTGCACATGGATTTTCAAACATGATATGATGCATCACAATAATAGCAAGGTAAGAATGGTAAGATCATATCTCTTTTGTAGTATGACATTTTATTTTATTGATTATCATACACTTTTTGCATAAGATTTTATCAGCTTTTCAGGTCCAAGCCTCATTTTGAGCCCAATAGGTATTACTGATTATTGCTTAGTGAGTGTGTGTGCAAGAAAATGACAACAGATTGATATCCATTCGTATATCTAGATTCAGATCTCAATATAGATCCAGATCTAGATTTGCAGATACAACCAACCTAGATCTAGATCCAGATTTGCAGATCCAGTCAGCCTAAATCTAGATCTAGATCCAAACTCATGATCCAACCAGCCTAAATTTAGATCTAAATTCGTAGATCCATCTCAAACCCAATATAGATATAGCAAAGCGATGGTCACGAAAAATACACTCATCAAATACTGTAGCAGAAGAAGGGCTATAAAAGGAATAAATTCCCTTGGTATTTTATACAACCTTGCAAGGGTTTCTATGTAATCAAAAGGGGACAAAAGCAAAAAAAAATATATATCTCTTTTAATTTATATTGCTAAGGTGTATCTTTTTCTCATCTACAAGATGACGATCATGGTGGGACCTTTCCCTTGATTTTTCTTTTTGTGTAATAGCTTAAGTTATTCATTGTTTTTATGCTTAGTATAGATCTATTTTATGCATTCTAATTTCTTTTGATAATTTTGTTGTTTCAGTTTTTACACAGGTCACAGTTAACACACATAGGCAAAACCATCTGACCCAAAACATCTTCAAGTCACAACCATCTAACCCAAGACGGTCTTAGAGTAGAAACCATCTAACCCAAGATGGTCATAGAGCACATTTGTCAACCACCTTTGGTCTCCAATACAACGTATGACCACAAGTAGGGGAATTTTATTCTTTCTATTTTAAGCTTGAAGTAACGTTTTAAGTTAGTCTTTTCTTTTATTTATCAATCGATTGGTAAATGTTAACATAAAACCAAAAAAAAATCAAATAAGTTAAAAATAAGCAAGATCACACACTTGCATGATTCACAAACATCGACAACATTGGATTTCATTGCCAACCATCGACCGAGACCAACGATGTTGGAATTCACCTCCTTCTGTTGGCTCACCCTTAGACATCGTAGCAGCCCCCATGAGTGCTTTCTTGAACTTCATCATCGAAAAATCCCTTACTCTTGAGATTATATTAGGGTGGGTTAGGTTAGATACCATTTTTTTCATGGGGTTTAATAATTAGTAGAATTGCAGCTATCGCTATTGTCTAAGCCTACCCTAGGCTGAAGTGAAATTTTGGGTAGACCGATAGCAAGACTTAGACAGTGTAGCCTCTTTTGAGAGGTTAATTTATCCCCTTTAGGATACCTCATACCACAACCATCCTAGAAAGCCATTTCAGTTATTTTTGTACCACTTCTCATAAGAGAGGTGGGCATAAACACACCTGGTTAGATTGCATTCCACCACCCCATTCATAGTCCTTAGGATTAGCTTCATCAAACACACAAAACTCTAAAAAATAAATAAATAAAACAAAATCCAAAAAATCAACAAACATCAAACAATCAAAAAAATCAAAATCCACAAACACAAAAATAAAATCGCGTACTATTACAAAACGCGCTGCATTCACACACATCTCATAATTTCTTCTCACATCATTTTCACCAATCATACTTTGGTTATCGTTCGATTCATGTTGTTAGTTTTTTTTTCTAAGAGTAATTTTATCACATTAACCAAGGGCATCTTCCTTATGGTATCTGTCTTGCATTATTCTTCCATATGCACAAATTCTACTACATTCACCATCCATCATCCCAGTACCCATTCATAATACCCATATGACATCTTGTCTTTTTCAAGTGTCTGGTTTGGAGACTTTTAGGTTATTTCAATCATTCAACCATACCTAGTGTCTCATTCAACCTCCATTGAACTTCATTAGTACTTGAGTGCTACAAGTCTTCCTGGTGACCTTAAGTTTTCTCTAAGACCACACACATGTATCACACATTAATTAAATTTTTGTGCCTAGGAAATATGAACGCATGAGTAGCTATCACCATAAAATGAATGCTTTCCCTTAATCATCCTATTATGCACATGATCTAAGCCTAAGAATTGGCAAAAGGACAAGTGCAAATTAAAAAAAAAAATGTGCCAAAAAAAAGGCAAATAAAAAGCTTGAATCCTTGGAATTCTTAGGTCCTTAGATCATGGGGATAACCTCCATTGGGGCTATAGACACTTGAATAGTAGTGGAGTACACCTTGTGTGACAACACATCTATCATATTAGTGAGCTTCTTTTGTATAGACCTATGGACACTCACGGATGAGCTAGCTTATTGGCGCAAGTCACAAATTATGAGTTCAAACTTGCTCAAAATTGACAAAGAATATTCACTACACACACTTTGGTCTTGAGAAACTTGAATAAATTGGATGGTATTAACATAATCAAGTGCCTATTTTATTAGTAGATGAGTTTGGTCAATGTCACTAGGGTGTTTGACCTTCCAGAAAGCACTTGCAGATTCTTCTTCCCTAGGACACATGAAAAGACAAGTTAGGTCACAACCATTATGTTCCATATACTTCCATCCACTTCCACCCATCCCACATGTATGTCAGTACCATTGTGATGATACCCTTGATTAATCTATTGAATCATGAGTAGCGATACATTTCTAAGCATTTTTCAAATGATAATCAAACATATATGCATACATATCTTCTATCCATCAAAATTCAATAATTTCATCACATTAGTGAGACACAACATAAAGTGGGGGTGTTAAAGGTATCACATCTTCTCCATTAGTCATGCCAAGCAATCAACCAAAGTGGGGATGTTTCAAGTATCACACCTTCCCCGCCAATAAATCAATCAAAAAAATCAACCAACTTGGGGATGCTCAAGGTATCATGCCTTCCCCATTAGTCATATCAAACAATCAAAAAAATTGGGGATGCTCAAGGTATCACACATTCCTCATTAGTCACATCAAGTAATCAATCAACTAGGGGGTGTTCAAGGTATCACACCTTCCCCTTCCATCAATCACATCAAACAATAAATCAACTAGGGGGTGTTCAAGCTATCACACCTTCCCCTTCCATCAATCACATCAAGAAATACACCAACTTGGGGGTGTTTAAGATATCACACCTTTCCATCAGACACAATCAAATCAATCAAATCCAATCAATAAATCAATCATTCAAGCACAAAGACTCAATCACTCAAACAATCATCAACCAAAGTGGTGATGTTCAAGGTCTGGTTGTTGGAAATATATTGAATAGTTTCCATGTTATTTTTGTGGGGTTAACACTAAAAGGTACTGGACGTTGTGTATGATATATTTTCCAAATTTTTAGGGTTTTTAAGTTATATTTAGACCCATATGAGTTTTTAGGATTACTATATTTGAACCCTTGTTTTTTTGCCCATGATATTGTAAAATACGTGCATGTGCCTTTGTTATATATATCGCACTTGCATTAGGGTTTGGATAGAGACAGAAGGAGAATATTATTGTATTGGATACGGTCAAGTTAATGCAATAATAAGATAATACTATGCTGGTTTTTCCCGGTTGAGGATTTCTAGGATAAATATTGTGTAATGTGTGAATCTGCTATCTTCTTCCTTTGATTATGCAATTATTGCTTTTCTAGTTTTAGTTTATTGGGGCTCTTTATTTCTCTTCACCGATACCTTCCCCATCTGTAACATTAGAATCCTATAGCATAAGAAGGCAGTTGTATCATTTTAAGTTATAAAGGGAATCATTTCCCTTAGTATTTGTACCACCCCGCAAGGGTTTCTATGTAATAAAAAGAGGACAAAAGCAAAAAAAAACTACATATCTCTTTTAATTTATATTTCTATGGTGCATCTTTTTCTTGTCTACAGTTCCATAACCTCACTAACTAAGGGATGACCTAAAATAAAAGTACCAACAACAAATTGGAGATGACCTTCGAAGAGATCATTTGTTGTAATTTAAAAACCTTTGATTTTGACTTCTACTTTTATCCTTATAAGAATGCTTCTTAATACCTCAATAATTTATAGATGATAAGGTAATCCACTTGGTAGAGACCACAAGATTAGTCAAAGTATCCAACAAGGTATCCAATGATCAAAATAGAAATTAAAATATTTTAGAGTGCTATAAAATCTGATATACCAATCTTGATCAAAACATTTTCTAAACAATAAGGATTTCATATCATATAGAATGCTCCATCATTATGGATTTCATTGTTGGAAATGTGTTGAATATTTTCCACATTAATATATTTGGGTAAATATATTTAAACCCATGGATTATTATATTTGGGTTAATATATTTGAACCCATGGATGTGTGTGAGGGGATGGGTGTGTGTCTCCCTGGTGGAGTTTTTGTAACAGGTTGGGGGATTCCTGGTCAAAACCCCCGCTTCTTAATATTACCCAAAAAAAAAAATATTTGAACCCATGGATTATTATATTTGGGTTAATATATTTGAACCCATGGATTATTTTATTTGGGTTAATATATTTGAACCCATGGATTATTTTATTTGGGTTAATATATTTAAACCCGGGTTTTGTGGCCATGATATTGTAAAACCCCTTGTTGTGTTGTTGGTATATAAAGCAACACTTGCATGAGGGTTTGCAGTGGATGTATATGAGAGACTGAATAGTGAATATCTGGACACCCTCCCAAAGGGGGGAACACAATGTATAGTGAGGCGTACGACTATGTATGCAAAGATTTTTTGGATGGAATAAATGAAGGCATGGTTATTTTCTCCGTGGATGTAGCCCATATTGGGTGAACCACGTAAATATGCGTCTCTCTTGCATTGTGTTATTCCTTTATGTTTTATTTTCATATTTAATTATTGCTTGTGTTTTATTATTTAATCCTAACATTCACAATACTTTTCATAAATAAATGGAATCAACACATTACCCAAAAAAGAATAACTTATATAAAGTACATAAATCAATATGGAGGGTGACCATAAACACCAAAATAATATCACTAAAGGAAAGAATAACACTCCAATTGATGAAAAAGGTTGGTCTCAAGTAATATAAATACCCTATTACATGTGATGTTAGGTTAAGATTAAATAACCGATCTTAAGGTTTATTAATAAAATATTATAATAAACCTATTTATATAGGGTGTATAAAGATCTAAAGGGCTATACAATAAATATATTACAATTGTTGATTATGGCATCAACTAAAGCTTAACACCACATATTCCAACACTCCCACTTAAGGTGAACATTATATACACAAATAAAGAGAGACCTTTATCAATAATCTCCTTTAGGGAACACTCTCTTACTTAAATATGCTCCCATGGGTATAAGGTCATTGAACATGGTCCATATAAGGCTTGATATCCTTAGTTCGCTAATGAAACATTGGATTATAGATAGGAATGATGGAACCTTGATTGCCATAATGAAGAGTGCATGTAAATTGTTGAGAAATACCTAACTTATCCAAAATCATGAGCATCCATCAAATATTTTTGGAAACCTCATTGGCAATATAATATTAAGCTTTCATACGAGACAAAGGAATAGTGAATTTTCTTCTACAACACCAAGAAATTAGTCCAAATCAAATCTAAAAAATAATTTTAGTAGTGGAGTGTCTCTAGTTCAAATTAGTGACCCAATATGCACCAAAAAATCCTATCAAAATTAGATGTGCTTTATGTAGTGAATAACCATCTGGTATGTACCTTTGATTTATCAAAGGATATTATTGGTTGTTGTTTGGTGACTCTCTTAGGGTGCCTGTATATGCTTGGAACAATAATTAACAACAAGTAGAATGTTTGGATATGTAGGTGATATAGAGAAGGTCCCCAAGTGGTCAATATAAAGTAACATCTACCAAAGGAGTGCAATTTTCTTATAGCTTCAAAGTAGAAGTAAAGGGAGTTTGGGCATGTTTTCAATCCTCCATATTGAACTATTGCAAAAGATCCAAGGCATACTTGGGATGAGAAATGATGATCCTGAAGGATGACAGATTAATTTGAATTGCCAAAAAGTAATGCATGAGACCCAAATATGTCATCTTAAATGTTTCATGAAGCCATTATTTCATCTCTTGCATTAAATATGTTGAACTTCCTATGAGAAGATCATCAACATATAACACAATGACCAATATATGATCCTTTTGATGTTTGATATAGACATCATGCTCTGCCTCATATTATTGAAACACATAATTGTTAAATAAAGAACAAATATTCTTATACCAAAGCATGAGGAGTTTGCTTAAGACTATACGAGGACCTCTTCAACCAAAATATTAAAGGAGCAGATCTATCAAGTTCAAAACTAGGTGGCTACCATATAATCTCCTCCTGGAACTCACCATGAAGAAATAAACTCTTAATATCCATTTGATATACTTCACATCGATAAGAGATAATAATATAAAGAATCATTTAAATAAAATGCATTTAGGAAACCAAAGGAAAGATCCACAAATAGTCATTTCCCTCCTTCTAATAGAATCCCCTAGTAACAAGGCATACCTTGTGCTTCTCCACTTGATCATGAAAAGTGTATTTAGTCTTACAAACCCATTTACAACCATTTTTTTTTTCTCTTCTAGAATAGGAACAAACTCCCTTTTCCAATTATTTATCAACAAATTATGCCTAGGAAGCATAACATCCTCCTACTTTAGACAACACTTGGCTTGAGAATAAGTGAGGGAATCTCCAAAATCATCAACCCTTGATGTTAAAGCCTAAGAGAGGGCTTTCTCATGAAAACATTGAAAGATAATAGGCTAAGCATCTTGAATAAGAGTGCGGGTAGACTGGATGAATTATGGAAGATTAACACATCCTATGGAGAAGTAGCGTTAACGACTTGTATTGGAGTGTCTAAACCAAGATCACCATCACAAAAGACATGGGAGGATCAAACTTATCTACTTAAAAATTTGAAACTATAAGTGGTAGAGAAGTTTTTTAAGAAAGAGGATTCAAATTAGTATAACTTGGTGATATATCCATATTGGAAGGTTTAAAAACTGGGATAAATAGAACTATACCAATGAGAACTTTAGAAGGGATAGAAAGAATAACTAGAGGAGTTGTGAGAGGTGAACCATTGACCAAAATAATAGGGAGAGGGTTGAAAAGAGAAAATAGGAGCACCACATCAAAGATCACAAGCAATAAACCTTGGAGGTGTCTAAAAACACCACAAGGATGCAATGATGACTCTTCATATCCATATTTTCCAATGTATATTTAGGAATATGGGTCCATACAGTGGATCCAAAGATATGGAAGCTAGAAACATCAAGCTTATTTCCTATAAATCTATCAATAAGGGTCATATTGTGAATGACTTAAGTCAAAGTCTAGTTGATAATATAAGTTGTAAAAGTCACTACTTCACCCTATAACTTGGGCTCCAGTTTCTTGGCATGCAACATACATTTAGCCATATACATGATAAACTTGTTCTTTCATTGAGCCACCCCATTATATTTTTGGGTATAGTAAATAGTCCATTGAATAGAAATGCTAAAAAAAGGCAATAAATCATCAAAAGTATGACTAACATACTCACATGCTCTATTTGTTTACGAACATATGATCTTCCTCTTAAACTGATTCTTCATACGAGCCTTAAAACCCACAACTTAACAAAGGCTTAATATTTGGTATAAATGGTGTACAACCATACATACATGAAGAAATCATTAACAAAGGAGAGAAAGTACTTCTCAAAAATAAATGGTGCTTCCATGGGTCCATAAATATCAATGTGAACGAACTTTTAGGTTTGTGTAGCATGCCTAGCAATTTATTTTAGGAAGGAATATCGACGATGCTTCCCAAAGATACACCCTCACAAACACCATTAGGAGGAAGACCAACATCCAATCATGTACCTCAATGATCTATAGCCAATGTATCAAAGTATATAATGGTATTGTTTACTAATGTCATCTTATTAGACCACCATAGACCTAAAGTTTTCCTTCTTGGATGAAGAAGACAAATAATCACCAAACTTATAAATATGAACAATCTCATCATAATATCATAATTGTATTTAAGCCATTATCAATGTCTTTAACCACCAATTTATGTGAATAAAAATCAACCTTATTATTTGTATGAGTGATGCAATATATGAAAGGAATATTAGACCTCACACTTGGAACATGAAGAACTTCACCAAATAAGAAGGAACTAACAATCACATTACCACATTTAGCCACTTGTAATGAGGAATCATCCCCAATACCACATACTCTTTGAATTTTTGTCCATTGTAGTCATACAAAAGCCAAATGATGTTTAATAATGTGTTGGGTTTCCTTTGAATATATAACCTACTTGTTGAAGGAAATGAATGTCCAATATGTTGAATAAATAACAATATGTACCTATGACGTTTCACCATCATGATAAGCCTCAACTTGGGCATAGAAGAGAGTAGTATCAACATCCTTTTTTCAAATTTCTTTTAAAGCTTCTTAATCCTTAATCAAAAAACATTATCTTGTGTCCTTCCTATCCTTCATTCTTACAAAAACTATGAGCTAGCTTCTTGAAAGGATTGTTGCTTTATTTTTTTTCTTGAGATTGACTCTTATGTCATTGTCACTGAGCCTAATGACAAAGAAGTAATCTGAATACATCATTAAGAGATGGATTAGGACTCTTGGGAAAATACACTTAAAGCATCTCAAATACATTTACGATTGTCTCATAAGCTTTGAACATATTATTGAATACAATATTGAGATTATCAATAGTTGACTTCCATTGCTATCTCATTTGGTGATGCAAATGGCTTATTTTAGTTTTTGAACCAATTTATGTGCTTATCTACGGTCTCAAAATTGTTCATGTTCAAAGTAGTTTCCCTTAATATTTTGATCTTTGTAGAGTCAATGCAATCACATATTTGATGGAATTTGTCTAGTAACTCCCTTGAATTTAGAGTACTATTGATATGAGTGTCATAGATCATCAACATGAAGAGTAATCACATCTTAAGCTTTCTCATCCTTGTACAATAATTGTTTCTCATTGGAATCAATTTCTTGAGGATTCTCATTCACATATTTGAGAAGTACCTTACACCAAAGTAGAGCTGCAATCTTGATTTTGCATGTGACATAGTTAGGTCCATTGAGCAAGGGCACATATTGGTCCATGTAATCCCTATATCTCCTACATGCTATTATGACTAAAATGAATACTTAAAATTAGAAAAACTCAAAAAATCATGTGATTTTAAAAAATACGCTCAAAAAAATTTCATATGTAAAATTTATAGACCTTGAATTTACTCGAAAAATCATAAAAATGCCATCAAAACTTATCCTACAAAGAGGATTGGTATATTTCAAGGTTAGAGTTATATTGGACTAAATTTTATTAGTAAGAAAAAATAAGTAACTCATTTTTTAGCTCAAGTAATTGACTTATGGTGGTATGAAGCCTTGGCTAACTAGGTTGGACATGGGGCTTTTAGCTTTTGATAGGGCCGGATTATATATTGAAATCTCTTCAAAATTGTCTTCTTGATGCATCCACATTGTTGGAGATATGTTGAATATTTTCCATGTTATTATCACAAGGTTAATTCTAAAAGGTACTGTACACTCTCCATGTATCCTCGCTAGAATTCGGGGTTGGGTCAGCCATGTATCCTCGTAGGGGTTCAGGGGAAACAACCCGCAATAGATTTATTAAGGTTTCTTAAGCTATTTTTAGACCCATATGGGTTGTTTAGGGTTAAATATTTGAACCCATGGTTTTTTTCCTATGGTATTGTAAAATCCGTTCTTGTGTTGTTATTTAATTGCACTTGCATTAGGGTTTGAAGAGAGATGAGAGATGAACATTATTGTATTAGAGATGGTTAAGTTTATACAATAAGGAGATATTATTATGCTGGGTTTTTTTTCGTAAGGATTTTATTGGAGAAATTTCTTGTATCCTTAAGAATGTGTCATGCTACAAGAATTTTTGATTCCAATCAATGTTACTAACTTTGGTGGATTAGCATATTTAACCCAGGAATAGATTTTCTTTATGATTATAGATAGATTGGGTAAGATAAGGATACCCCTAAGGTAAACTTAAAGATTTAATAATATAAGTTCATGCTCATCTAGATAAAAAGGTGTAAAAGTTATTATTCTTTGACCAAGATTTACTATAGCTTTTTATTATGCCTTAATGTGTAACCTATGCCTTATCCTTGGGATATTATAGCAATATTTAAGATGTATTCATGTGACAAAAAGAAAAAGAAAGGATATATTGAGTCAACTATATTCATTCAATTGATGTATTAAACATAATTTGTTGCTAATGATAGAAATACTGAAGTACACATTCAAATAATGTAATATGTAAATGAGACAACAAACAAGACTGAATACAAATATTTGAAAAGGGAAGAAGTCCAAAATTGTATTAATATCAATAGTTTTACAATAAGATCTGGTTTGAATTACCATTAAGCTCTTTTCAGATTAATACAATAATAATTCTTGTTCAAATAATGTAACAAGAATCCTTACCCCCCATTCCAATCTGGTAACAATTAGGCATCTAAACCTCTAACTCAATAGCTAGAAATGATCTCAGTTTTTGAGAACTTCCCTACCAAAACCTGCACAAAAATAGGAGGAATAAGAGATGACAAAGAAGGAAGAGACAAAAGAAAATACAATAGTAAAGACAAGTGCACTCAAGTATACCTCTAGAAAGAATTGCTATATACAAAGCTTGATTCTTTTTCTAACTATAGCACTTCTTATAGTTTTAGAAGCCTTGTAGTTGTTATAACTGCATTCATCTAGGTCCTCCATTTGTCATCATCCCTTGCCTTTGATTATCTGAGTGTGCTACAGTTTAATATTAGTTGTTTTTTTCAAAAATCAATAATTGGCCACTTATAGATTTCAAACCTAAAAAATAGGGTACAATTGTATACCACTTAGATTTCATAACTAAGTTGCCCCTGATATTTGTTTTTTCCTTTTGACTCTTTTCTCTCCCCTATTGTGGGTCATACACTGCTTATTGCTTCTGATGAACCTTGGTTGGATTTACTGATTTTGTATTTTTTTGCTTGACTCATCCCAAATAGGTTAGAAATTTGCATCCAAGCTTCATCATAGAAATAACCCATTGTCGCAATTCTGTCAAGTATCCACAATAATTTTTTTTTGTGCTTCTTTATTGCAACTTCATTACTTTTGAAAAACTTTATTTGTATCATCACATTTTAACTTCAACCAAATTCTCTTCATTTGTAACATCATATTTTAATTCTTCTATTATTCTAATAATTAATTTGTCAAAGCTCTCTATACTAAGAAGTTCTTCGAGGCTGATGCCTATTTGTTCCCTTCTTTTATTAACATTCTATTCCCAACTTTTTAGTTCCTTGATTATTTCTTTTAATCAGGTCCTTTCATTCACAAAAGTGGTGACCTTATCAAATTCTATTTTGTAGTTGTGAATCTGGCCATCCATTGTAGTCACTTGCCTAGTATTTATTTGATCATATTTGTCTCTACACTTTTCATAGACTAGAATGATGACCATTTCTCCTTTATTTATTTCTTATAAAAGTAACTTGCTCCTATTCATTGCTTCTCCAAGATACTTTCTACTTTGATAGATTGTGTTGATGTTAGCTTTTAATTCTACAATGATCTTTTCTTTGTATTTCCTTGTGAATAGGGAACTGCTAAATTTCTTGCTTGTTTGTAGTGTTTTTTCTAGAGCTTATCAATTTTAGCTACATCCTAGAATTTTCTACTTGCAACTTACTCTTTTCTATTTGCAACTGGTCATTTCTAGATATTTTGACCTTTATTTTATCATTTTATTTTCTATTACAAATTTTATCTATGCTTGTGCATAGAGTCCAAATTTCATCAGGCTAATTGTATCCCTTGTGATCTCTACATCCCTTGTTGCTAGGTTGACTTGAAATCCTTATATACCCTATCGACGAATTCTGATTATTTTTGTTGATTTAGGGTCTGAGCTCTCTACCTTATCATCATATTAGGTTTTAGTCACCCTTCCTTATATTATGGATTGAATATGTTCTTCTAAAGGAGTGAACTAAATAGTTTCCCTTGCCTTGATTAGGGTAAAAATTTTGGGAGTATTAAGATCAATATCTATCCTAGAGTTTTTATGTCCTGGTGAACCGGGAGGAATTTGGATTTTAATATGATTCTCTCTGAGGAGGTTAGCCAATCCTCTAACCTATAATATTCTCTTCAGCATTATTGAAGATATTTTGATCTCTTTATTATTTACTCTCAAGGCGATGGGTATTACCTTGGGTAAACATGTATCTAGGTGTTGCTTGTGCTATGGTAACATTAATACTTTGACAAAGTCCTTAATGACAGGCTAATATAAGGAGGATGAAATTAACAATCTCATTACCTTTCCCAATATCTACAATATTGTGGATGACCTGAGCAACAGGGTATCTTCTATCTTTATTGTAGTGTGACTTGTCAATACTAATTTTTGCTCTGGCTCCTTATTGATAATTGCTAATATGGTGTCTTGATAGTGCTCAGGGGGTATGAAAACAATTAGGGGGACAAGTATCTCAACTATGGTAGCCCTCAATACTTTCAATTTTGTAGGGTAATTTCCCACCATTTCAATATGAGTGTGTGGCCTCTTCAAAGTCTTATTTTTCCATATAGGATCTAGAGACTAGCCCTTTCTTAAGGCTAGTTGAATGGCTTCTTCAAACATATCTCCTCGATGAGTCATGGGCTTCCTCTTAGGAGCATGCTTTTTATAGTATTCATGGGGGTCATATGGTCACCATGTGAGTTTAGAAAAATCATAGGAGTCCATTTTTTGTAAGGATCCTAATAAACTAGGGTATCCTCTATACACATAGTGCCCCATCTTACATGGGATAGTGACCCATGGAATTCTAGCCTATTTTATTATGACCCTCACTTTGGATTCCTCTACAATTTACCTTATAATTTCTAAAGTAGCTATTGACATAGGACATAAACTAGGCAATGCCTTTGGAGGTACCTTAGCCCCATATATTCTGATGTAAGTGAGGTCTTAGATAAAGAAGTAATCTCTTGCATTGTTATCATGTAAAAATTTAGCTATACCTGGGCTCATATTATAAGGGACCCTGTTAAAAAGTGAGTAATATATGGAGGGGAGAAATCTACCAAAGAATTGGGTATAGCTTGATTATCCTTCTTGTATCCAAGGAAGTTTATCTTGAACCAATCCTTCATGCACTCCCCTAAAATTAATGATTGCCCTTTGACCTATGTGTACCACTATTAGGTGCATGAGTAAGGAATAATGCGAGAAACGAGGCATTATTTTCCCTATGTTCAATTATGATCTTCTGCAACTCTCTGAATTCTCTATCTATAGTATCATTGATTAAGTTCTCCCACCTATATATGGTAAGCTACCTTATATTATTGCATTGGACTATCAAGAACATGACCTCTTTTTTTATCCAATTTAAATCCTCAACCCCCATCAATATGTTGATTATATCCGCATAGTCCTTGGCCCAATTACGTAGTGAGCATTTATGAATTGGAAATTGAGTCAACACTGGTTCATTATAATAAAACAACTTGGTATAAAAATAAGTCCCAATCATATGTTGAGCTTGTGAAGTTATTACATTTTTATCAAGGACCATTGTGGATTTCTCTAGTGCAAAAACTTTGCTAATCTTGTTCGATATTATTTAGAAAAGGACTTATTTTGTGCTAATCCTTATTGCTCTGATTATTGGATCGTATGACATTGCCAACCATGACAAGAGGTCGAAAGAGAAGTATACTATAGGGAAAATCAATTTGGTAAGGTTGCTCGTCCACTTGTTACAGAATGGATTTGTGTTGTGTCGATATCTGTACGCCCTTTGAAAAAAGCCTCTCAATAGGGCTAGATGGCATTGCCAATCCTCTGAGGTCAATTTGAAGTTGAACACAATTGTGTTTTCAATTCCCCATCCTTGCTTATCAGTGCTCTTCCTTGGTAACTTATGATACAATGAATCTTCTTCTAGTTTTTTAACCTTGCTCTTGATGATGGGAGTGGTGCTTGAGAAAGCCATTTTTCTATTGTAATTATGTGAATCTGCAATTCTTCAACACTTTCTCGTAGCTTAATGTATCAGATCTTTGTATTCACTATGATTGTTAATGATAGTTTTAATGAAGATTCAGTGTGTTTTTAAATCATATTTTAGCCTATAGCGCATTAATTCCACATCAACTGCCTTTTTATTTTTGCCATATGTAGATAGAAACATCACCCTGTTGGAATAATTTCTTGCATCCATAGCTTTCTAATTGTCATGCTACAAGAAATAATTTGAAACCAATGAGATATTACAGGCTTTGGTCAACCGGCCTCTTTATTCTGATTTAAACATATATTGCTACATACAAAGTTTCAGAATGGGTAAGGAAACCCCAATGGTAATTTATGATATTACAAGGATTACACACTCCAGATTATAATAATATGCTAGATGTATTAAAATGACCAAACAATGAAAACAACCATTATTATGCTTTATGTGGATCAGTGCCTAGATTATTTGGGCTATTATAGCAATTTAACAACATTTTTAAAATAAACAGAAAGAAAGGGATTGAGAAGAATTTGCACTATCACGTTCATTCGAATATCGTAATAAACATAATAGTTGGTCAATGAGAGGAACGTACGTAACACATTAAAATAATGTAATCTATTACGTAGCAACACAAAGTACTAGGACAAAGAATTAAAATAAATGAAACCCAGAACTATATTTATTTCATAAAATATTACATGTAGAGTTGGCAGAATGCCATTTAACTATGTTTTCCCAAAAATACGTCAATACAATGAAGAAATTCTGTTCAAATAATGTAACAAATGTCTTCTACTCTCTTTGTTCCAATATGGTAATAGTAGAGTCTCTGAACCTCAGGATCAATAGGTCTGGAAATAATCTTAGCTTCTTAAGAACTTTTCTATCAAAATCCTACACAGTAAAGGGGAGGAATGAGGGATGAGCAAGAAAATAGGCACAACAAGAGATACAACAACACAACTCAAATGGCACTCAAATATACCTCTTAGAAAAAATACTATCTCTAATGCTTAATGCCGATTATGAACCTAAATGTTTCCTTTTATAGATTTTGGTTCTTGATTCAATTATTTTTGGCCTTATTTGAGTCGTATGCTTGTCATCCTTTGGTTTGATCCTTCAGGTATGCTATCTAGATGTTGTGGCCCTAGATTTCCTATTATGATCTGCTATTGATTTGAAGGGAGCTATAATATTTAAGTAGATTCAACAATTTTTTTTTCTTTTTCTGCACAGTTAAACAACGAATCTATACTTATGTATAATTTGTTATTTACTGTTTATCCCAGTCATTCAAATGTCATTGGGGATCGACCAAGCTACTATAGTGAAATTTTGATGAAAGATAGAGGGGGACCTGACGTGATGGTGAAGAGAAGAGGTGGTTTACTAGTGGTAAATGGACAAAATGGTATATATTACATGATGAATATGAGGGAGGAGAGATCAAAGGGAGTTGCTTCACATAATGGATGGTGGTGAGATGACACTTTGTGGGGATAATGGTCAGGATGGTCAAGAGAGAATGCCTAGAAAGAATGGGGAAGTGATAATTAGGAGGAAGGGAGGAAAGGAAAATGAGATCTATATGCACCTATATGTTTCTTCTATAACTATACTCCGTCGGAGTGACCCCTTTGTAACTATATTCCATCGAAGCGCGAAGTGAACAACTTTTTGTAAGTTGAAACCATATTTTACTCTTTGTGCACTTTTTTTGTCTTTTGAACATGCAAAATAGGAAAAATTTGTGTTTATATAATTCACATTCCATTGTATTTCACATTGATGTCTCTTTTCGCTTCTCATTATCCCTATTTATAAGTCAAGGATTTTGTATGAGCTCACTTGAACAAAATTATTTTATTTTATGTGTAGTACATAATTATTCTCAATGGATATGCATGATCTGATTTTGTTCTTGGGCATTAGGATTTATATTCTGATAAGTCCACAATATATTTATTTCATTACTATCTGTGAGATTTTGTTTGATTTTTTGAACCTTTCCTTCTCCTGTTGTCACCTGGATTCGTAGCTATTACCATTTTTTCATTTGTACTCTCTGATCTGATCCACCGTTGTTGTAGTTGTTGCTCGTTGCAAGCTTCTTTGTTTAGTGTATATTCTCGTGAATAACTCACCACATTTTTCTTCTTATAAGTACCAAATTTGGGTGTGTTATGCAATGGCCCCCATTTTTTGGGGTGTTTAATCGTTAGATTTGTTCATAAAAGTGCATGCTTGTCACAAGTCTTCATGATTATCCTATGTAAAGTTCATGATTAGATTTTTATTTGTTTCAATGTGTTGCCATCGATATGTTATAGGTCTACATAATGTTAGCCATTTGACACAATATATATAATAAGGTTGACCATCTATGTAGAGTGAAAAATTAAGATTCACAATAAATTGATTGCTCATACTTAGATTTATATAATTTTTTACTTGGTTTTACCCATGTATTTAAACCTTGTTTTATCGATGTTTGTATTGTGATTATTTAATTTCTAATGTCCTTTTAAAATCATTACCTTTATACCTTTCTTACATCCTTAAAAATATACCATTTGATTAGTAAACCCATTATGCACGCTCATCCGATATTAATTAAACATTAAATCGTGAACAAAAAATCAGATATCCTACATTTTGGATATCTTGGTTATGCATGACTGTTGGATCTAGGTAGGTTCTATCACCTTCATCAAATTGGTTAGAGATATGTGCTCCTTATGCTACTTTATTTCCCTTTCGATACTCTCAATTAATCACGACCGTTGGATCTAGGAAAGCTTAGGCGCAACCATCGATCTTCCTTTGACTATAATTTTACCGATGATTGTTTTGTCAATGTTTGACTTATTTTTAATGAAGTGCCACCGTTAGATCTTCATTTAGAATGAGCACGATCATTGGGTACATGCTTATGTTATTTATGCGATCTTGATTAAATCACCGCCGTTCGATCTAGATTGCGATAAATGCTACTGTTGATTCCTTTTGCCTTATAATAACTCTGAGGGAGCATAACAATTAGATTATATCATGGTCGTTATATCCCTATGGGTTTGAGCATAGCCATCAATTTTATTTTTGAAGAGCGCTTTGACTTGTCAACTGTTGTTTACCTTTCAGATGAGCGCTACCATTGGATTATATTTGGACTAGCGTGATCGTCGATCTCTTTTGACCCATCCAATGCCTAAAATTTGGAATATTATGGAGGAAGTGTGGCCATTGATTTTATCATAATCGTGCACTGCCATCGATTTCTTCAGATCTATATAAAATTTCAAACAAGTGAGCACATGTAAGCCTTTATTAACCTTTTATTGCCTTTGACAAGTGTGCATCGTCAGATCAGGGTGGAGCAAATGCTATCATTAGATATATTGGAATCACTCGTACTTTATTTAATGTGGGTGGATGCCTTAATATTTGATTTATTTGGGTATCGCGTGTTCGTTGGATTGAGTCGTGATGAGGCATGGCCGTTGATTTTCCATAGCCTGCAAAACTAAAAATAACACAAGGTGCACATGTTCTTTAATATTTATTAACCCATGATTAATCAAAAGGGGAATGATTAGGTATGTATTAGGACCCTTGTTAAACATGATTAGAAAATATTAATTAACCTCGAGGTATTTAACCTTTTTCAAAGACAATATTTTCACACTTAGAGCAAGCGTGACCGTAGGATCTTTTGAAGCGAGCGCAGTCGTCAGATTGGCTGCGGATCAAGCACCATCGATAACTTATTTAAATATGATTGATACTTAATTGAAGGAGGTGCATACCCTCAATGCGATTTTATTAAATTTAAAACTTTAGACCTTGGGTTATAATCTCATTGACTATTGACTTTTATTTATCCTTTATTAAAATCTTGAAACTTTCACTCATGTACTTAGGTTAAAATGTTTCATCATCATTGTTAGTGACCTAAGGACTTTGGGTCTTGTTCATTTATTTAGGACGAAACCTTTTGATTAATGTTATAATAAGTAACAAGGTATTTTAGGGGGACTCGCTATTTGGTTTGCGATTATTGTCATTTTAGTGGTTAAAGACCTTTATTGGATGTTTGATTTATCGGATAATATTTTTAAATAAATTTATTAACGGTCACAAAGGCAATGTTTTTAACGGCTAAAGCTCTGATTTTTAATTTGACTAAGATATTTTAAAAGCATTTAAAAAAAAAATTAATTTCTCAGAGGAAAATGCAATACAAACCAACAATATTTCTTAAATTTATTTAAGTCAAAAATTTAAAATTGGGGGTCTCAAATGTTGAGTAAATTTTGGCTCCAACATAGGCTTTGACTGGGACAATGTGCTAAAAACCTGAAGCACTTGAGAATTTCAGAATCTCCTAGTTTTATTTTGTCTTTGAATAGAAACATAAAACATCAAACGTGATTAGTAAAATAATACGTAAACCAACGAAGAAAATTTCAAAGATAACTAAAGCAATCATGATATCAGGTTAGAGTAGAATACCCAAAAATTGTTATCCCTCTTAGTAATTTTGCATATGAGGATCATAATTATAAGTCTAGAATGAGCTCTTTGAGTTATTGTTATGATTTTTCTGCAATGTCCTAAAATATGATTGAACATAATGCATCAAAGTGACCTGCTCCATCATGACTTGACCTAAGTGTGTGTTAGTGCATTCATTTCATATTTCTTGGTCTTCTAGGACTTCATTATTTTTGGAAAATAGTTTAAGCTTAATGAGTATTTTCACTCTTTTTAAGATTTTTACCATGTGCAGGGCTCCACTAACAATCAAGCATCTATAAACTCGGTGGAGATGCAACTAATCCTATCTGGTTTACTACCAGTCAAACATTTATAGCCCCGGTAGAGGTTTTCCAAGATATCTCAAGTATTGACTCAATTTGCTTGTTTTTAAATCTTCTTCCTCTTCTGAGAAATATTTGTATATAAGCAAACTGTGCAATGAGTGTGCCTGAGTTGAGGACCAGTTTATGGATAAAAGGATAGAGTGTAATAATTTTTAGCTTCAACAATTTTACCAAAACTAATCTTCTCCCTTGGACTTTGAAATTTCTTATAATAGTGTGTATATGAGTGCATAGTGAGGTCTTATCAAGATGGACCAGCCACTCTGATTTACTCTATTCTGTATCAATACTATATGAAAGTTGCAGGAACATTCAAGTTAATAATTTGCAAGCATCATCAGACATGTACAATGAATTTCCTCTTTTCTTATTTATCTTTCAAGAAATAACAATAAGGGAGTACTCTTATTCCTTGTGATCATCATAAAAACAACCAAATTAAAAAATAAATTATGTAAATAAAAAAACAAATAAATAGAACCAAATTGCGAAACAGAAACCAAACTGCCCAAAACATAGCACACCACCTTGTCTTTTTTTTTTAAATTTTCTATTGTCCCTTTGACAGGGGTTGTACAACTTGAGATGTATCCCATTGATGGGGATTTCCATTAGTTCTCCTTCTAATTTATGCAACCTATAAGTTTTTGGACCAATAACCTAAGCTATTTGATAAGGGCCAATCTACTTTGGTTCTAACTTTCCTTTATCACCATGTTTATCATTCTTGGGATCCCAGTAAATCACTACATCACCTTTACAAAAAGGAGTACCTTTTGCTCTTTTGTTAAATGTTTTAGCTGTTTTATCAGTTTGAGCAATTATTTTATTTAAGGTTTCTCTCCTTTGCTCTTACAATTGGACAAGTTGGTCTAATCTCCTTTGCAGGGCATCAGTATGTTCATGATCTTGTAACAGTAGGGAGAGTGCGAATTTTTCTATTATAGGAGGCAACAATGCTTTTTCTCCATACACTAGTTCATAAGGATTTCTCCCTGTGTTTCTTTTAATTGATAATCTATCTACCTATAAAGAAAAATTTAATTCACTGCCCCAACTCTTCTTGTTTTTACCCAATTATATTTTAATTCTGGTGATTAAATTTTTATTTGAGGACTCAGCTAGACCATTTCCTTGTCGGTAATAATTTGCAGAGTGAGAGAATTCTATTCCATATTTAGCATAGAATTATACCATTTCAAAAGATATAAAATATTGTCCATTATCTATGACTATCTTTTGAGGGACCCAAAATCTGGTCAGAATATTTTCCTCCAAGAATTTTATGATAGTATGAGAAGTAGAACTTCTTAATGGAGCAACCTCTACCCATTTGGTGAAATAATTTGTTGCAGTTATGAACCATTTATGACTTCTTGATGAATTTGGTTTGATATCCCTAATTAGGTCAATGCCCCATTGTGTGAACGATTCTTCTACTACCACTGGCTTAAGAGGCATAGATGCTAAATGTTTCTTCCCTACAAATACCTGGCAGTTATGGAAATTTCTAACATATTGATATACATATTTAAAAAGTGTAGGCCAATAATATCCCACCCTCATGATTTTGTTTGCTATGGATTTTGAGGCGAAATGCCCTCCACAAAATCCTTTCTAAAATTATTTAATGATTTCTGGAACTTCTTGTTCAAATATACAAATTAGTAATATGCCATTAGGGTGTCTCCAATAGAGTACAACATCTTGCACATGATATTTTGTGCCTGCAGTTTTATTGATCTCATTCTGTTAATTAACAAGTTTTTTTGGGAAGGATAGAGTTTGCAGGTATGCTAGTATTTCATCATACCATTTACAATCAACATTTTTAATTCTCCTTATATCATGAGCATCGTCTACTGTAACAATGTTATTTGAGTATTCTCCTTTATATGCCATATATTTGCCTAAGCCTTACCCTTTTATAGTCAACTATTTTAAAATCTGCATCATACTGTAACAACTTTACCATCCATCTGGCAAACCTTCCTAATGGTTCAGGCTGGGTGAATACATCTTTAATTGTTATAAAAGGTATACAAAAATAAACCTTATTTGAACCAAATATACCTTTGAAATGCTTCAGTGATTGAATTACTGCATATGACTGTTTTTCTAGTAGGGTATATTTGAGATGTGCCCCTTTAAACCTAAACTCATGAATGCTATAGGTCTTTCATTGTTTTCATCATATTTTTTTGAAATTACTGCAACAATGGAATGCTCAGACGCAAATGAGTAAATGTTAAAGTATTTTGAATAGTCAGGGCAGCTTAAGGATGGAGCAGTAGAAATATCTTCTTTTATTTTTTTGAAAGACTCTATGTTTTCTGTGGTCCATTTGATTTCTCTAATTTTCTTGACCATATCATTTATTGGTTTGGTCATTTCAGCAAAATTTGGAACAAATATTTTGACAAAATTTATTTTATCGAAAAATGACCTGAACCCCTTTAAGTTCTTAGGAGGGGGTATTTTGGAGATAGCTTCTATTATTTCTGGATCAATGCTTATCCCATTTTCTAAGACTATGTGTCCTAACAATTTCCCTTGGGTTGTTCCAAAAATACATTTTTTAGGATTTAGAGAAATCCTAAATTCTTTGCACTGGGCAAATACTGCAACAAGGTGTTCTAAATGGTCTTCTGGATTCTTTGAAAATACTGTTATATCATCTAAGTATACAACCACTATTTTGAACATTAGCCCTTTAAAAGCAAAATCCATTGCTCTCTGAAAAGTAGAACCAACATTCATTAGTCCAAAAGGCATCCTCAGATATTCAAATGTACCCCATGGTGTGGTAAATGATGTTTTGTGTCTATCTTCAAGGGTAATATGGATTTGGTTATATCCAAAAAATCCATCCAACAAGGATATTCTAGATGAACCAACCACTGCTTGCAACAGTTGTTCCATATTAGGTAATGGATAGTTGTCTTTCAATGAACTTTTATTTAGATTTATAAAATCTACACAGAGTTTGATATCCCCATTTTTATTCCTAACTGGTACTAGATTGGATATCCATGACGAAAATTTGACTTTTCAGATTATTTTAGAATCTAGTAGCTTTTGTACCTTTTTTTTCATTAAAGGGTGCAATTTAGGATTATACTTCCTCTATTTTGGTCTGAATGGCTTGGAATCTTCCTTCAGGGGTATAATGTGTGACATTACATTTGTGTTGAAGGTTTTGAGATATTCGTAGGTCCAAGCAAAATGTTTTTTGTTTTTATTTAAGAAAGTAATATATCCAACTTTCTTCTTTGTTGGTAAAGATGTGTCTATTTTTACTATTCTTGGTTCTTCAACTGTACCAATGTTAACATCTTTGACTATGGTTTCTTTCAAGAGTGGATTAAAAGCTTTATCAAAATCATCAAATAGAATTTCTAGTGAAACTAACCCTTTTGGTACTCTGTTTGTTTTTAATTGAATTAATTCTATTGGTTCACCTATTTGGTCTCTCAATTTTTCTTCATCTTTTTTATCACAAATTATGTCTGCGTACTGATTATGTAAAGTCATAAAATATTTAATATCCATATCATATTGAAAAATCTATAAATAAAAAATGTTGTCTGGTATAGAGGGCTTGTAGACTGAAATAGTTGGGAACCTATCCATATATTCAGTTGTAATCTCTAGATGGTCTAGGCCTAATGCATTCACAGCTAAAAGGTCTGCAACATGATTATGTTTCCTAGGAATAAATGAGATGCTGAAATCTAAAATTTTTTCAATCTCTTCCAACACCTCATTTTTATATTGTTTCAACCTAGGATGCTTGGTTTGGTACTTACCTTTTATTTGCTGGATTATTAATTCTGCATCTCCTATTACAGTCAGGTAATTAATACCCAATTCTTTTGCTTTCCTCAATCCTAGCAACAAAGCTTCATATTCAGCTACATTATTTGTGCAGGGGAATTCTAGTATGTAAGGAATACCTAGATAGTTTCCTTTTATATTGGTTAAGTTTACTCCTGCACCTACTCTGGATTGGTATTTAGCTCTGTCAAAGGTCATGGTCCACATATCCTGAGTTAATACCTTATCTGATTCAACATTAACTATTTTCATGATTTTTGGATCCATGTTTTTTGCTTCTGGTACTTCTACTAGGAATGGGTTATGCTAGATTGAATAAACTCCCATTCCTTTCTCTTCCACCGAATTTACTAAGTTTATCATGGTTTCATCCATTTTAATCAACTATATAGAGTATTATTGAATGGTTCTCTGCGTAAAGTTACATTTTCTTTGTTAGTTATAAGAATGGTCGCATAAGATCAATCCAGTTGAATTGAACCCCCAATTGTTCAGCCCAATGTAGGCTCAATAAAAGTGAGAAGGGATCTACATCCACTACTACAACATCCATTACTATGCCATTTTTAGGGTGTTGGTCTAGAAACACTAATAATCTAGTTATTACTCCAACGCAGGGTACTTGCCTACTGTCCATGACTGAAATAGGGGTAGAGTCTCTTGTGTAGATTAATCCCATTTGGTCAACTATTATTTTGGGCATAATGTTGTGTGAGGCTCCACTGTACAATATATAATTATGAATGACATACCTCTCACCTTCATCTAAATTATACCTTAGTGAAATATAGAAGGATCTAACAGAGGATGGTGACCTTGTGTCATGTTGATTTTGCCTAGCAGCATGGCAGGTTGGATCTTCTTTTTGTTCAACCAACCCAAATGATCTGTAGACTTATTATTTATACTACTAAAATTTTATGAGTTCACGATGTTAACTTTTTGTTTACTGAGTTTTGTCCCACCATCGAATTTTATATTTTTTAAATTCAGTGGTTTGTTGTTTTCTTCTCTAGATGTTTCCTCCTCAACTTCAACTGTATCAAAGATTATCCTTTTAGGGGTTTTATCAACTCTCTCTTTATTAGCATTTTAATTTATGAAAGGTTGTTTATTGGCTTCAGTAGAAGAAGTTATCCCTATTTTTTAGGGATTGTTTTGTTCCTTAAGTTCAGAAAATGGGTTGCTTCTAATTCTTCTACTTCCTGAGTAGTTGGGATTACTTTCCCTTGTTTCATTTTTTCATATCTTGTCTCATGTGGTTTCTGTAAAATATTTGTGCCTTCAACTACTAAGATATGGGGACAATGATTTGAGGTATATTTATCCATATTTTTTTGGACATTTTGAGGAATATTAGTTGTCATTGATGTCAAAAGGTTCTAAGAAGAATTATAGTTTTATTGGTTCCAAAAGAGCTTCATGGGAAGCATGATCAAAGTTTTTTATGAAAACCATGGAGGGCAAAAATCAAAGGTTAATTATCCAAGATGGGCAAAAATAAAAGGTTTTATTAAAAATAAAGGTAGATTTTTGTTTGGTTAAAAAAGGCCCAAATATTAACTATTTATTTAATTTATAATATTTAAATTCCAAGAGAATTTAAATTATTATAAATAAAGAATAATTAAAGTTAATTCAAATACACCCAGGTGTTGTAGGTGAGTTGGAGAGGAGAGGGAAATCCCCCAAGAGAGGTACCAAGTTCAAATCTCCACCCTACCAAAAAACTGAATTGGGTATCCAAAATCCAATTGATAATGTTGGTGCAGGCAGGGTCGGGTGTGACTCCCGGGTGACTTTGATGGTGTAGAACCCCCTGTTCGTGGTCTCTAAGACCAAGGCGGCCCCACAAAGGGTTTCTCGCTTAAAAAAAAGTTAATTCGAATATTTGAAATTCAAATTTCTAATGCGCCGATGTGTGAGAAATTTCCTCCATTCGTGTATAAAATGTGGATCGTTTCACCTTAGACAATTACCATGCTCATTCAATTTAATGCCCCCGAAACCCTTGCAAAAAGTATCTTCGATTTTCATGTGCTAAAGTGTTGCAGCTAGTGGACAATGTGTGGTGTTCGAAGGATGTCAACGTGTGTGAAGAAGAGCATAAGGTGAAGGAGCTCCACTTCATTCACGTGGGCATTGCTAGCCCACACGGTGGAATCCCAAGAGCTAAGGCACTTAGGCTTGTGGAGTCTCTAACAATTCTCTGTATTTTTCTAAGAGAGTGATTGAAAGTAATTGAGCATTGTGATAAGTGTAGAACATATTGAGTCTCTAACAATTATCTTTATGTTTCTATGAGATTGGACAAGTTCTTGTGTGGACTTGTTGAGCTGATTTGAGGTAAGTCTTTGAGAAGACTTGTGGATAGATTTGAGTAAGCTTTTGTGGAAGCTTACAATACAGATTGAGATCAGATTTGGACAAGTTCTAGTGAGGACTTGTAGAGCAGATTTGGACAAGTTCTAGAGAGGACTTGCGAAGCAAATTTGGACAAGTTCTAGAGAGGACTTGTGAAGCAGATTTGAACAAGTTCTAGAGAGAACTTATGGACAAATTAGTGTGAGATTTTGTGGAAGCTTACAATGCAAATTTGAGAGAAGTCTTTGAGAAGACTTGAGAGCAGAGTTTATTGATTTGTTCAAACCTTGAGTTAAGATTTGGGGCAGATCTAGCAGAGTTCATTTGAGATTGATTCAAGCTTTGAGTTAAATCTTGAGGTTAGATATTGAGGATAAATTTGTGCTAGACCGAAGGACTGTGTTTAGTGCAGATTAGAGGATAAATATTGAAGACAAATTTGTGCTCGACCGAAGGACTATGTTTAGTGCAAAATTAAGAAATTTTTTTGGGATAGATTTGAGGACAGGTTTGTGCCAGAACAGAGATAGAGATTGAGCAAATTTTTGCTATATCGAAGGACTATGTTTAGTGTAAATTTGAGATAGAAATTTGGAGGTGATAGAGCAGAGGATAATAGTCTCTAGTGGATAGATATCCATTAGCTAGGGTAGTGAGGATAGGTCTTTTGAGTGAGGACAAGAGTCTTCAGTGGAAAGAGATCCACAAGCCAGTGCAGTGGATGCAATAGTCTTTTAGAGGATCACCATCTAGAGTAGAGGAGAAGGAGTTCTCCTATGGATAGATATCCATGAACTTGATTTAGGGGATTGGTATCTCCTTTGGATAGATGTCCATAAACATTGTAATAGGGAAGGATTCCCAAGAGATTGGTTGAGAAAATTTTAGTGAAATATTTTCTCCGAGGAGTAGCCCACATTGGGTGAACCACATAAATTGTGGTGTCTCTATTGTGTGTGGTGATTTGTGCATTGATTTGATTAATGATAATAATATTGCTATCTATACATTGCATAATATTTATTGGGAAATAAAAGTAAAAAGTGGTCTTATACTGTTCACCCCCCTCTCAGTATAAGCTTGTGTTCTTCATATTTTCTTTAAAAAATATCTCTCTGGACTCGTCTTCTAAAGACCAATAGATATTAATTCTTATGTATTCTTTTGAATCATCATTTAGATATATATTGTGCTATTTAATCAAGTAGATACCACATCCTTCTAGGTTATGTGGGGCATCACAAGTTGAACAAAAGTAAGGAAATCCTTCTACTATGTTACTAGATGACATAGGGTTAGGAACATTGTTCTGATCTCTATCAAACTCTTTGTTTTTCTAGTTGTTGTTTCCACTGTTATTACTCCTGTTTCCTTATTCAGAACCATTGTTGTTCCCCAAATTTCTATTGAATTTTTTCTTGAAAGGGAGGTGATTGTCAACATATGGTATTTTAGGTTGATATGTCTCAACATTATTTACATTATTTCTTTCTATCCTTCCTAACCAGTTACTCATGGTAATAAACATCTCAGCCATTTGATTTATCAGTTTCTCCATTGGGTCTACCTTAGATCTTCTTTGTAAATAAATTGCCACTCTTTTTGGTTTTCTCTTAGGTAGATTGGCTTCTAGAGCATAAGGCTTCATTTTACCACTGTCAAGCATGTTTATTTTGATATCTATTGCTCTTTCCATACACTTGTCGATGGTGGTGGCTTGTTCTTGCCTTAACTCATAATTGAACTCACCTTGAAAAGCATTTTTTTAGAAACAAATGGACTAAATGTCACTAGGCCTAAGGTTAGCAGGGATTTTGTTTCTAGTTTTTGAAAACCTCTTGTTAAAATTACTGAAAAGATCCTTTTCTTTTTTCTTCATTGTGGCTATTTCAGTTAACAAGGACTGTTCATTTTTCCTTTCCTCAAACTTTTTTAGAAACACAGTATCCATTTTGGCTAAATCTGGAATGTCATCAGTTGAAAGGGAATTAAACCATTCCCTGGAATCTTTTTCCAGGGTTTGTAGGAACAATCTTAGGACTACGTCCTCATGTTCTACCTCCAAGCTATCCATTACATAGAGGAAATTTTTTTGATCTTCTCTAGTACTTGCATCATTTTCAAAAAACTTGAGGAGGTCTTTGTGGGCTTTGGTAGATAAGGCATTCAAATTTGTAGGTAAAGCAAATGGCCCGTATCTATTGGTTCTCTATAATTGAACATTGTTATGATTTTGTTGAGCCATTGTTACTGTAGGTGCAGTGGGATTTCAATTCACAATAGTGCCTCCTACAGGGATATGATTTTGGGCAGCCTGGGTAAAGTTAAAAAAACTATTTACTAATGTATTATGATCCACAAGGCTATGAAACTGAGATGAATTTAATGTATTCTCTATAGTAAGATCAAAATTTTCATCTACAGTAATATCAATAGCAGTAATATTCTGAATTCTATCTTTCTTAACATATTTTTTACAACTAAAATAGGATTTATGCTTAAGAAGTGGGGTTTTCTATCTATGGATAAATAACTCTAGGTTCTTGAATTTGGGAAATAACTCCTTACCACTTCTCCTGGTGTGCGCCAGTACATTTTGCTCCCTCTTTCTTGATATTTGTTTTCTGGGTTCGTCCAGACAGAGTCACCAACATAGGTAGTGTAGAAAGAACAGAATGATTGATCAAGGTTGCTTGATATTTTTAAATTCTCACCTCACAAGGGATGGTTTCTTGGGAGACTTTCAAGAAAATAAAGAAACAAAAAGACACTTCAAAAAATAATTGGAAAATCGTGGGTAAAAGAAAATAAAGAATGATGAAAACATAATAATTTTTTTTTTTTGTATTTACATGGTGGAATCGGTAGCCGCCACGAATCTGGGCAGGCTATCCAGCGTTTATGGCCACCACAGTCTTCTGCGCTGTCCACCCCGAAAGTCGCCACACAGATATTTGCATAGTCCACCCCTATAACCACCATGCCACACTCATTTTAAACCTTTTACACCGCTGAAAGCACCAGGAAAGGGACAAGTGTTCAGTCCGACGAGGCCCAAGATTGTAACCTTGGACATCCGCCCCCTTATGGGGTTTGGATGAACCAATTGATCTACACCTCAGGCATGAAAACATAATAATTAAAAATAAGGGTTTTTTATTTTAATTGGCCGCTCGTGATTAAAATAAAAGCCGTTGTCAAAACCAGGTTAAGAATTTAAAAATATTTTCCCTACAACGATGCCAAAAAATTATTGGAACAATTTCTTGCATCCATAACTTTCTAATTGTCATGCTACAAGAAATTATTTGAAACCAACGAGCTATTACATGCTCTGGTCAACATGCATCTTTATTATGATTTAAATAGATATTGCTATAGACAAAGTTTCAGAATGGGTGAGGAAACCCCACTGGTAATTTATGATATTACAAGGATTACACACTCCAAATTAGAATAATACGCTAGATGTATTAAAATGACCAAGCAATGAAAACAACCATTATTATGCCTTATGTGGACCGATGCCTAGATTCTTTGGGCTATTATAACAATTTAACAACATTTGTAAAATGAACAGAAAGAAAGGGATTAAGAAGAATTGGCATTATCACGTTCATTCGAATATCACAATAAAAATAATAGTTGGCCAACAAGAGGAACATACGTAAAACATTCAAATAATGTAATATATTATGTAGCAACACACAGTACTAGGAAAAATAATTAATAGAAATGAAATCCAGAACTGTATTGATTTCATAGAATGTTAAATGTAGAGTTGGTAGAATGTCATTTAACTCTGTTTTTCCAAAAATACGTCAATACAATGAAGAAATTCTGTTCAAATAATGTAACATAACTCTTCTACTCTCCTTGTTCCAATATGGTAATAACAAAGTCTCTGAACCTCAGGCTCAATAGGTCTAGAAATAATCTCAGCTTCTTAAGAAATTTCCTATCAAAATCTTGCACAATAAAGGGGAGGAATGAGGGATGAGCAAGAAAATAGACACAACAGGATATACAACAACAAAACTCAAATGGCACTCAAGTATACCTCTTAGCAAAAATGCTATCTCTAATGTTTGATCCCAATTCTGAACCTGAATGTTTCCTTTTATAGCTTCTGGTTCTTAATTCGATTATTTTTGGACTTATCTGAGTCGTAGGATTGTCATACTCTAGTTTGATCCTTCAGGTATGCTATCCAATTGTTGTAGCCCTAGATTTCCTATTATGATCTGCTATTGGTTTGAAGGGAGATATTATACTTAAGTAGATTCAAAAATTTTGTTTTTCTTCTTCTACACAGTTAAACAATGAATCTACACTTATGTATAATTTGTTATTTCTTGTTTATCCTAGTCAATCAAATATGTCGTTGGGGACCGACCAAGCTGCTATAGTGAAATTTTGATAAAAGATAGAGGGGGACCCGATGTGATGGTTAAGATAAGAGGTGGTTTGCTAGTGGTAAATGGATGGAATAACATATATTACAAATTAATATGAGGGAGGAGAGAGCAAAGGGAGTGGCTTCGCATAATGTATGGCGATGAAATGACACTTTATGGGGAGAATGATCAGGATGGTCAAGAGAGAATGCCTAGAAAGAGGGGGTAATGATAAGTAGGAGGAAGGAAGAATGGAAAATGAGATCTGGAAGCACTTATATGTTACTTCCATAACTATAATCCATCAGAGTGACCCCCTCTGTAACTATATTTCATCGAAGCACGGAGTGAACAAATTTTTGTAAGTTGAAACTATATTTTACTCTTTGTGCACTTTTTTCATCTTCTGAATATGCAAAATAGGAAACAATCATGTTTATGTAATTCATGTTCCATTTTATTTCACATTGATGTCTCTTTTTGCTTCTCACTGTCCCTATTTATCAGTCGAGGATTTTGTATGAGATCACTTGAACAAGATTATTTTATTTTCTATGTAGTACATAATTATTCTCAATGGATATGCATGATCTAATTTTGTTCTTGAGCATTAGGATTTGTCTTCTGATCAATCCATATTATCTTTATTTTGGTATTGTCTATGATATTTGGTTTGAATGTTTGAACCTTTCCTTCTCCTACTATCACTTGGATTCACAGCTATTATCGTTTTTTCATTTGTACTCTTTGATCTGATTCACTGTCATTGTAGTTGATGCTCGTTGTAGGATTCTTTGTTCAATGTATATTCTCGTGAACAACTTGCCACCTTGTTATTATTATAAGTACCAAATTTGGGTGTGTTATGTGATGGCCCCATTTTTTTGGGGTGTTTAATCATTAGATTTATTCATAGAAGTGCATGCTTGTCACAAGTCTTCATGATTATCCCATGTAAAGTTCACGGTTAGATTTTTGTTTGTTCCAACGTGTTACCGTCGATATGTTATAGGTATGCATAACGTTAGCAATTTGACACAATATATATATAATAAGGCTGACCATCTATCCAAAGTAAAAAATTAAGATTCACAATAAATTGATTGCTCATACTTAAATTTATATAAATTTTTACTTGGTTTTCCCCATGTATTTAAACCTTGTTTTATCGATGTTCGCATGGTGATTATTTAATTCCTAATGTAATTTTAAAATAATTACCTTTATACCTTACTTACATCCCTAAAAATCCACTGTTTTATCAGTAAACCCGTTATGCACACTCGTTCGATCTTAATTAAACATTAAACCATGAATAGCAAATTGTATATCCTACTTTTGGATATCTCGGTTATGCATGACTGTTGGATCTAGGTAGGGTCTATCACCATCGTCAGATTGGTTAGAGATGTGTGTTCCTTATGCTTATTTATTTCCCTTTTGATACTCTCAATTAATAATAGTCGTTGGATCTAGGTAAGCTTGGGCACATCCATCGATCTTACTTTGACTATAATTTTGCCGATGATTGCTTTGTCAATTTTTGACTTATTTTTGATGAAGAACCATCGTCATATCTTCATTTGAAATGAGCGTGATCATTGGATGCACACTTATGTTCTTTATGCGATCTTGATTAAATCAGTGTCGTTCGATCTAGAGTGCGATAAACGCTACCATCGATTCCTTTTGCCTTATAATAAATTTGAGGGAGCATAGTCATTAGATTAGATAGGGGCCAGTGCTGTCGTTGATTTTTTTTAATCTCTTGGTGATTGCATGAAATCACAAATTTTGGATCCCGGTGGGCTTGAGCACGATTGTCGATTTTATTTTTAAAGAACGCTTTGACTTGTCAACTGCTGTTTACCTTTCAGACGAGCACTACCATTGGATTAGATTTGGACTAGCGTGATCATCGATCTCTTTTGACCCATCCAACGCCTACAATTTGGACTACTATGGAGGAAGTGTGGTCATTAGATTTTATCTTAATCATGTGCTACTATCAATTTCTTTGGATCTATACAAAATTTCAAACAAGTGAGCACATGTAAGCCTTTATTAACCTTTTATTACCTTTGACAAGCATGCACCGTCGGATCGGGGTGGAGCAAACATTATCGTTAGATCTCTTGGAATCAATCGTACTTTAGTCAATGTGGGCATATGACTTAATATTTGATTTCTTTGGGTATCGTGCGTCCGTTGGATTGAGTCGTGATGAGGCACGACTGTTGATTTTCCATAGCCTGCAAAACTAAAAATAACACAAGGCGCACATGTTATTTAATCTTTATTAACCCATGATTAATCGAAAGGGAAATGATTAGAGACATATTAGGACCCTTTTTAACCACGATTAGAAAATATTAATTAATCTTGAGGTATTTAACCTTTTTTAAAGCCAATATTTTCACACTTAGAGCAAGCGTGATCGTAGGATATTTTGAAGTGAGCGCAGTTGTTGGATTAGTTGCGGATCAAGCATTCTCAATAGATTTTTTAAATCTACTTGATACTTAACTGAAGGGGACACATACCCTCAATGCAATTTTATTAAATTTAACACTTTAGACCTTGGGTTATAATCTCATTGACTATTGACTTTTATTTATCCTTTGTTAAAATCTTGAAACTTTCACTCATGTACTTAGGTTAAAATATTTCATCATCATTGCTAGCAACCTAAGGAATTTGGGTCTTGTTCATTTATTTAGGCTGAAACCTTTTGATTAATGTTATAATAAGGAATAAGGTATTTTAGGGGACTCGTTATTTGGTTTGCGATTATTGTCCTTTTATTGGTTAAAGACCTTTATTGGACGTTTGATTTATATGATAATATTAACGGTCACAAATGTAATGTTTTTAACGGCTAAAGCTTTGATTTTTAATTTGACTAAGACATTTTAAAATAATTAAAAAAAAATCAATTTCTCAAAGGAAAATGCGATACGAACCAACAATCTTTCTTAAATTTATTTAAGTCAAAAATTTAAAATGGGGGACTCGGATGTTGAGTAAATTTTATCTTCAACACACCCCTATAACAATTTGACTTGTGGATTTTCCTTTCTTTTATTGGCTTGTATCAATTGGTTGTTTGATTGGGTATCTGTTCAAATATGGGCCATAGGTTCCACCACATTGTCTTAAGGTATGTGCGTGATATTATTTAAAAGATACTTGTACTTTGGCTCGTGTGCTTGTAACTCTTCTGGTTGGTTCTCATCTATGTTGTGCAAGTTCCTCTTAAATCATGTGTTATAATTATTCTTAGTTTTCTTAGGTAGGGATCCCACTAAATATTCTCATTAATTATGGGCCATCCATCATGCTTCGATCGAATCACTCTGTACCATCAATTTTTTCAATCGAATTATTTTGAGCCGCAAGTCCTTCTTTGGCCAAATTGTTTTGGGCCATTGATTTGATTTGAGTTGATTTATTACTAGCCACACATCTATTTTTTGCTTATTCATTTAGGGGCCATCCATATTCTTTTAGCTTATCATTCTCATCCATCCATCTTCTATCAACCAATTTTTTTTGGATCATCCATCTTATTTTGACAAAATTATTCTGAGCCATTCATCTTGTGTTGGGGAAAACCTATAGTGGTGTAAGTAAATTTATTCCATGGTATTACACTTAGGTTTTTAGGAATGAAATAATATGGGAAAATGGGAACATAGATGATAGGGGACTTAGGAAAATAATATACAATTTAGGGCATATACTTTAGGAATATTTTTGGCTTTACTAATGATTACTTTTGAGGACTTAGGATTACAAGCTCGAACCTTAGAATTATAAATTTTATGACCATGTGGAATATTTGAAGGGGGAATATGATGTATGAAAAACCTAAGGTTTATGACTTAGGAATACTTATTTGGTTGACTTAGGCTTATGGGTGAATGAAATTTTTTAGGGATCCTTGGACTTAGGGATTAATGAAGGAGAAAATGGTGAATGAATGACTTTAGGAAATAAAATGGAGGCCTTAGACTTAGGAAAAATTATGGAAGGTGATGGTTATGAATTTTTTTAAAGAAACCTTAGGGACCATGGGGGAACAATGGATGAATGATGATGTTGGAAATTTTTTTGGTGATGGCCTTAGGGACTAAAACAAATTATCATTTGAAGAATTGAGACTTATGAAGTAATGACCTTGCAAAATAATAAAACTTTGAGAACCTTTTTGAGGAAAAATATACTTTGTACTATTACAAAAATTCGAGGAACTACTAGATACATTATTTTGAATTGTACCACTTTTATCGACTCAAAACTTTGAACAAATTTTTCTCTAACTTTGAAAAAAAACACCTAGACCTAATATTTTTATAGGAACCTTTAAAATTTGAAATTAAGGGTTACTCTTAAGTTGGATTTTGAGGATCCACTAGGTTTCCCAATTGAAATACTCTATTATGTGTGTATCTGTTATATTATTATTTTTTCCTTTGATTTTGTATTTACTATTTTTCTAGATTTAGTTTAGCAAAGCCTTTTGCTCTTCATTTGGTATCAGAGCTAGGATTTTTAGCTTTGTTTGAGGAGTGAGGGTTTCAACCCTATGATAAATTAATTCTTGAGTAGGATCCATATGCGAAAGAATCTGATCGAAGAAAAATGATATGAAGCACATGGGTAGAGATTGAAAAAATTAATGGACAAATTTTTGAGTTATGAAAACTTAAGATGGAGGATCTATTGGTTGGTAGAGATCAAATTAATTTGTTGCAGTCTCGAGAATAAAACCAACATCAAAGACAAATGAGGATTGACTAAATATTGATAGGAAGGCAAGGAGTTCTATTAGATTGTGCTTATTTAATTTGATATTGTTGAATTTATTGATAGAGACCATAACAAAATCGTTATGGGATAAGTTGGGATCTTTGTATCAAAAAAAGTCACTGGTAAATAAACTCTTTCTCCAAAAGAAGTTGTATTTTTTTTTGATGAATGATGGTGACTATGTGGTTGAACATCTAAATGCTTTTAACATTGTGGTAAGTCAATTAAACTCTATTGAAGTAAAACTGGATGAAGAAATAAAGTGTATTACTTTACTTTATTCATTACCTAATTTGTGAGATGACCTAGTTATGGCTATCACCAATACTACTTCTACATTAGAAGTGGAGGATATAGTAGGAACATTGCTATATGAGGAAATGAGATGAAAATATTCTAAGGATTATCATCAGAAGGATGCCTTTGTTGTGAGAGGTCATTCTCAAGAAAGAAGCAAAAAGAAATAAGGAGAAAAGAAATCAAGATCTAGGGGTAAATATAATGCTCCAGAAAACAGGAATGTTGGAAGTTTGGCAAAATAGGATATTATAAAAGAGACTGTAGATCTAAAAAGGCTAATAATAGTCGATCATTTGATAAATAGAATTTTGTAGAAATGAATACCACAAATGAATATTTAGAGGACTTATTCTTAGTTGTAGTGTGCTCAAGTGAATGCCACGACTCATGGCTAATTGAATCAGGTGCTTCCTTTCATATGATTCCTCATAGGGAGGGGTTCTATGAATATGAAAAGATAAATGGAGGTGAAGTCTTCTTGGGAGACAATTTGACATATAAAATAATAGGTTGAGGAAGAGTCAAGTTGAGGTTAAAATATGGAATAATTAAAACCCTTCCTAGTGTGTTGCATATTTTGGGTTTAGAAAGGAATCTTATATCTATGAGTAAGATGAATGACTTGGGTATGATTGTGGTATTCAATAAGGATAGTTGCAAGATAGTTTGTAGAGTCTTGGTGTTGGCAAGGGGAGTTCATACAGGAACTCTATTCAAACTTGATGTTAGCACTGTAAGTATTGATTGCAATAAATCTTCAATTATAGAGGATAATAATATGGTAGAAGTAGCTTCGATTATTCCTATAGTAAAGACAATATTATGACATCAATGCATGGGGCATATTGGTGAGAAATACCTTCAAGCATTAAAAATGAAAGGTATGGCTGAAGGAATTTTTGGTTGCCCCTTAAATATTGATTTTTGTGAGCACTATATTTTTGGAAAGGAAACCTGAGTTAAGTTTCCTAGTAGTGCTACAAGATCTGAAGGAATTTTGCATATAGTTCATAGTGATGTGTTTGGACCTACAAAAGTACCATCATTAGGTGGATCTATTTATTTTGTTACATTTATAGATGAATTTTCAAGAAAGACCTACGTATATTTTTTAAGGAATAAATATAATGTTTTAAATAAATTTAAAGAGTTTAAGACTCTTGTCAAAAATCATATAGAGAAAAACATAAATATTTTGAGAAGTAAAAATGGTACTAGTGAGTATTGCTCTAATGAATTTGAGCAGTTTTGCAAGGACTGTGGAATAGAAAGATAGAAAACAGCTTCATATACTCCACAACATAATGGAGTTGCAAAATAGATAAACAAAACATTGATGGATAAGGCAAAAATCATGCTAAGTGGTGCAGGTTAAAAATAAAATTCTAGGTAGAAGCCATGCTAACTGCTTGTTATCTCATCAATAGATCTCCTACCTTAGCATTGGTGGACAAGACTCCACAAGAAGTGTGGACTAGTAAGAAACCCTCTCTCAATCATATAAGGATTTTTGGTTGCAATGCTTATATGTATGTCCTAAAATAGAAAATGACTAAGCTAGACTATAAATAATAAAAATACATATTTGTGGGTTATAATATTGGTGTTAAAGGATATAAGTTGTGGAACCCAAAAACATAGAATATTGTTTATAGTCCTAATGTGATATTTAAAGAAACAAAAAGGATTCTAAAATAGAAAATGCAACTAAGAAAAGAACTTGAAATAGTTCAAGTAAAATTGAAATAGGAGGAAGAACTGTGGTAGAACCTGGTGCTACATAAGAAGATGAACTATAGAGAGTATGAAGAGGAAAATTTAGAGGAAGAAGGTGAGGAGGAAGCTAAAGATGAAAAACCTGGAACTCAAGTTGAAGGAGATCAAATCAAGTAAGAAGAATCCTATAAAGGTATAGCCCTTCAAATATTTGTTCTGCATTTAATATATTAGTTACTAATGAAGAAAACAAGCTATAAATAAGGTACTTTGATCAAGTGAAAATAAGTTTTGGAAAAGACCTATGGAGGAAGAAATGGAGTCCCTAGATAAAAATAAGATTTGGGACTTGGTGAAATTACCCCTTGGAAGAAAACTAGTTGGTTTTAAGTGGGTATTTAAGAAGTGCAATGTAGAAGGAAAGTTGGATAAGTACAAAGCTTTCCTGGTAGCAAATTTTTTTTCTCAAGTTGACGGAATTGACTTTGGTGATATTTTTCTCCTATGGCTAAACTAATTTCAATTAGATTTTTGTTGGCTATTTCTGCTGCTTTTGATCTTGAAACAGAATAGATGGATGTAAAGACAATATTTCTACATGGTGAACTTGATGAAGACATATATATGTTACAACCATAATGCTTTAGGGTAAAATATAAGGACTTGGTATGAAAGTTGAAAATTTTTCTTTATGAAGTGAAGCAATCTCCAAGAATGTGGAACCAATAAATTTGATAGGTGATGAGGCCAGGAATTGCCTCATCCATGAAAACTTTTTGATACATTATAACTATTTGTCTCACCCTTTTTGCTATGTTTTTATGTTAATTATGGAAAAAATGTATTATATAATGGTGTTTGCATATTCTAAAATGACAAAGTGCATATACTCCGTTTTACTGTTTTTACTGCAATTTCACCTGTTTTCAATTAATTAATTAGTAGTATTATAGCAATTCAGAATTATAATATAGACCTTGTTGAATATCTGGTGCTTAGTAATATTGTGTTCCTCTGTTTAAACTAATTCAAATGGAAAAATGCACAAAGAACTTGTCCACTATAGCTGACTGTGCAGGAAAACAGGCTGTAACTGTGACAGTTCTAGCCAACTGTACATATACAATAGGGCTTGGAATCAATCACTCCAACACGTGCCACCAATGCAGAAGGGTGTACAAGATAAGGGAAAACAATCCAAATAGTCAACAACTTCCTCCCTATGCATTTGGAGTGTAGATAAGCAACGAATGGTCACCTGCCTGTTATTTCAGAGCAGTGTAGGAATAAGCGACGCAGGAATAGGGAATAGTGCAGGAACAACAAAAAATAGTCAAAATGCATCAAAAATGTGGAAATCATGATTGGAAATTGACCAAGCGGTTAGTCCACCCTATTTGGACTTCGTTCCTTCACCATAGGCGGACCAACTAGGATAAAGGGATAAAGGTTGACAAATTATAACCTTGCATTCCAGGAAACTGTTTTGTAAACAGTTGGAAATCCCTAAAACTCAACAAACAGATGTATCAAATTTGTCTTATAAATAAATCTCCCAACGCAATTGAGCATGATAGATAATAGATATATAATTAGAGATAGTCATTAGCAGAAGTGAGCAGAAGATAAAGTCTTTGTAGCATTATAGTAAATTGTAGATTTTTCCTGCATTACTGTAATGCAGTTGCAGATGGAATAAAAGATGCATTTTTCAAATTTTATTAGAATTTGATGGTTTATAGTGCACATTTAATTTAATTGATATAATTTTTCACCCTCTTTTGGTTCTGAAAGTAAGGGCCCACTTACAGGATCAGAGGAAGGGCAACTTCTTGCTGATTTCTTGCTGCAGCAAATCAACAGAACTCTGTCAACATTTATTTGCAGCATTAGTTTCATTTTAGAATTGCACTATAACATCTAGAATAGGTTCAATTATGTGTTAGAACAATATTTAGAATTTGACCTGTAATGGCATCATTTCCAGCATTTTTTGCAATTTCTAGAATTATATCATTTTTAGCATTTTCTGCAATTTCCAGAATTATGTCATTTTTAGTTTTACTGCAATAAACATTAATTTGGTTCAACTTATGTTCAGATCATTGTGAGTTTTATCGTTGGTTTAATTTCTGCAAGTGTGTGTGTGAATTTCCATTATGCAGTTTACTTTTTTGCAATTTGCTTTGTGGTCAATTTAGCAGCATTTTATTTCTTGTCAATTTCAGATTTTGCAGTTTCATTTTCCTGCAGTTTAAATTTAGTTTTAGCTTCTGTAATTTGATTTCCTTTGTTAGAAATTAGGAAGATACACCAAACCCCCCAAACACTAAATGATCCATCAATAAAAACCTGTTCTTGGATAAATTGAACTTGCAACTGTGACACCTCCTATCGTATACATCCTTTGGACACCGCCCTAGACTGACATATAATTACTAAATGATGAATGATCAATGAACCTCATCATTTTTGGTGCCATTTTCAAGTAACAAATGGTTTTGTTAGGAAAAGTGAAACAGGTCAAGAATTGTGTTACAATTTTTGAAATACTGCCTTTCAGTTTATTTAGTGAATATGCATGAATTCATAGGCCAAGAGACGAAAGATGGAGGTTTATCAGAACTAGTTCTGAACCACCAAGGCATTCTTCATGATCAAATGAAGAATTTCCTGAGAAAGAAATACCTTCTTCACCAACTGAAGCTTTGGAAAGATTAGAACAAGGGCTTTTTGTAGCACTTTCTGCTAAACATTCCCTTAAGCCTGAACCATCCACATCAAACTCAAGAAAGAAAAAAACTATGGCAGCAGCAGCAACACCACCAGGTGGGTATGCTGATGATTCTCATAGGACTTTTGAATACCCCATACGGTTGGATCCAGCTCTAGATGCTCCCATGAAAACTATTTTTCCATCCATATTGCCCATTTTTAGGGGAACTATTTCAGAAGATCCTGATCAATTTTTGTTTGAATTCAAAGTGTTATGTCAGACTTATGACTACATAAATGATAATAAAAAATTGAAATTGTTTCCTTCCACACTTAAGGATGCTGCTCTCTGATGGTTTATGAGTAATATTGAACCTAATTCAATCCGTACTTGGGATGACATGGAGACTACATTCTTACATAAATATCAAGATTATTGTAGAGTACAAAATAGGAAAGATGAGTTGTTTTGGATCAAGCAAGAAGAAGATGAGAGTTTAGAGGATTATCTTGATTGCTTTGCCTTTGTCCAAAAGATATGTGGTCTTGTAAAACCTAATTTATTAAAGACTATCTTCTTAAGAGGATTGCAGGATGAATCTAGGGAAGTGTTAGATTTAATGGGAAAAGGAGACATAGATCAACTTGACCTTGAATATATTGTGGAGTTATGTAAAAATTATTCCCGCACTCACCAACGAAGAAAGAAATGAAATTATGACAATAATGACATAAAGGAGTTGATGGAGGAAATGGCTAATTTAAAAACTGATATCCTTGTTCAACTTAATTCTCCATTAGGTGAGAGAAACACAAAGCCCAATTCTACACCACCTTTGGAAATTTATTGCCCGAGATGTAGAAATAAGCATGCCTTCCAGGATTGCTCTTTAAAAAAAACTTCTATTTGTGGAATTTGTTCCAAGGAACATTCAACAGATAGATGTCCTTTGTTGCCTCATCTAAAATCTATTTTGGGTACCCAAACAAAAGAACTTAATGCTATTGGTCAGAGATCCAGTGATGGCTATGCATAATATCCCAATGCTCCTCGGTATCCAAATTGAGGACAACCTCCTTGGAATATGAATGTGCCATGGGGTCATGCAAAAGTCTCTGCACAACCTTGAAACCAACCTTAGATCCCCCAGATTGGTCACATTCTGCGTGGATGAACCCAAATTAGCATACAATTCATCCACAATGGACACAACAAGGACAAATATGGGGACAACAATATCCACCATATTAAGGACAACAAAGGTATCAAGGGCAAGCTCAAAACTTGCTGCCCGCTCCTAATTCAAATTTTTAGGGAAGAGTACAACATCAACAAACACAACCAGTGAAACAACCTCCACTCTCATCTCAGCCTGTGACTAACCTAAATAATACCAGATAAGCAAACCCTGTTTATGAGGCTGAATTTGAAGATTCTGCTGCAGTTCATGTACTTGACTGTAGTAACATCTAGCTGCGTTTAGGGAAGGTTTTACCTAAACCTTTTCCACCCACCATTGAATAAATTAGTGAGAAACAAGAACCTCCAAATTAGGAGACAGTGCAACAAAAACAAAAAGAAGAAGTAACAAAACAAATGCAAGAATCTTATCCAGTAGCATTACCATACCCTGAAAGGTTTGATCATATTGATATCGCTTCGAATCGAATTAGTGAAAGAACTTAAAAAGATGTCAATTTCTCTCCCTTTGTTGCAAGCAATAAAGGATGTGCCTTTAATAAAAAAGACTATTCAGGAGTTATGTATCAAGAAACCTGGTAAAAAGAAGGCCTTTCCTAAAACTGTTCAGGTAGAAGGAAAATTAGCTGATTTATTATTTGGGAAACTAGTTCCTCCCAAGTATAGTGACCCAGGTAGTCCAATAGTTACAATTAATATTAGATTAATGCAAATTCCTAATGTGCTAATTGATCTTGGAGTTGCAATTAATTTCATGACTAAGGACACAATGCAAAAACTGTAGCTCAAAAATCTCAGTCCTACCACCATAGTTTTGGAAATGGCAGATAGGTCAGTTGCTAAACTAGAAGGTATCCTAGAAGATATATCCATTGAAGTCTCTTCTTGGGAATATCCTGTAGACTTTGTTGAGCAAGGTGCAACAAAAGTATTGTCATTATTGTCAACAAAAACAGATAGATCAGTTGATGCAGTTGAAGCAGTGGACAGGAGTTCAGAGGTCAGTCAGATCATGTACAGTGAAAATTCAGGAAAACAGAAGTGACCCAGATTCAAAAAATTAAAGAAAAAGACAAGTAAGAAAACTGTCATGATATCACGATATGTTTTCTGTCGCGATATCACGACAAGTTGAGAAGAAAGAAGGTAGAAAGAAAAACGTCACAATTTCGTGACATATCGGAGGAGAGAGAAGGCGCAAGCAAAATTGTCATGATTTTGCGACATGGACGAGGAGAGAGAAGGCGCAAGAAAAACTGTTGTGATTTCGTGACATGTTGCAGGCAAAGAAGCCAAGTGGAAAAACTATCATGATTTTGCGACATGTTGGAAGCAAAGAAGGCAAGTAAGAAAGCTGTCGCAATTTCGTGACATGTTTAGAAGGTGCAAAGAAAGCTGTCGTGATTTCATGACATGTTTAGAAAGAACAAGGAAAGCTGTCACGATTTTGCGACATGTTTAGAAAATGCAAGGAAAGATGTCAAAATTTTGCGACATGTTTAGAAAGCACAAGGAAAGCTGTCACGATTTCGTGACATGTTGGCAGAGAAGAAAGCAAGTAGAAAAACTATCACGATTTCATGACATGTTTGGAGAAGAAGCGCTTGCAAGGAAAACTATTGCGATTTCACGACATGTTTGGAGAAGAAGCGCTTGCAAGGAAAACTGTCATGATTTCGCAACATATTCGGAGAAGAAGCACTTGTAAGGAAAACATCATGATTTCACGACATGTTTGGAGAAGAAGCAGTAAGGAGAAAAAGTGTCACGATTTTGCGACAAGTTGCAAGAAGAAGCGCCAAGGAGAAAAAATGTCGCGATATCGCGACATGTCGGGTTTTTGCGACTTGACGGAAAGAAAAGCGCCAAGGAGAAAAAGTGTCACGATTTCGTGACATAATGCAGGAGAGAGAGTCCGATAGAGAAAGGTGTGGCGATTTTGTGACATGTGTTTTCGCTGGCCAAAGATAGAAAAGGCACAAGGTAGCAAAAGTGTCACGATTTCGTGACATGTTCTATTTTCCTGGGCAAAAGGCAAAAAAGGCACAAGGCAGAGAAAGATGTCACGATTTCGTGACATGTTTCATTTTCGCTGGTTGAAGCCAAGAAGAGTAGCAAGAAGGTGAAAGTGTCACGATTTTACATGTCTAGTTTTCACTAGAGCAAGCCAAGAAGAGTAACGAGAGGGTGAATGTGTCACGATTTTGTGACATGTCTGGTTTTCGCGGTTGCAAGCGAAGAAGTGAACAAGGAGGCCGAGAATGTCATGATTTTGCAACATGTCTAGTTTTCATGGTTGCAAGCGAAGAAGTGAACAAGGAGGCCGAGAATGTCATGATTTCATGACATGTATGGTTTTCACGGTTGCAAGTGAAGAAGTGAACAAGGAGGCCAAGAATGTCACGATTTCGTGACATGCTGTATTTTCATGGGTGAAAGTCGAGAAGGGCAGAAAGAGACAAAAATGTCACGATTTCACGACAGGTCGCAACAACACGATAACAGACAGTTAATTGTAGACAAAACAATAGTTAAAGGGGCAGTTGTAGAGAAAAGCATGCAGCCAAAATAAGAAGAGTTAACTGGAGTAAATGCAATAGTTACATGTGCAGTTACAGATAAAAATCATGCAACTTTTTAAGCATAGTCAAAAAAAAAATGAGAAATCGAACAGTCACATAAATAGAATCAAAAAATGTATGCATGCACAGAAAAGGATACGAACAGTCATGATCGAGATGACGAACAGTTACGATAGGGTTTTATATGTAAATTCATAACATGCATCGTGTTTGATGAAAAGCCTACCCTATGTATAGACAAAAGCAGTTACAGTTAAAAAGCGTTACAACTGACAAGTGGCGCATGAGAAATAAAGAAGCCGTTACTTTTAATAGGCTGCATGCGCAAATATGGAAGTTAAAAATAGAGATTAATCTTTTATAAAAGCAGGTCTGTGTGGAGAAGTTAGGTTGCTGCTGAATGTGTGAAAGTGCTACCGAAAGAGGGTGAGAAGAGTGCTGTAAGAGAGCAACAGGCTGAGTAGTGAGTATTTACTATATTTTGATAAATTGGAGACCAGTCAGGGTCTTGAAAAAGTGAAGGCATTTGTATGTCAATAATATATCTTTCAAAATAGGGATCCAAGTAGGTGCTTGGATAGGGGTTGGTGCTCCTTTCTATTGGTGTAGATAAATCAGGGGTTGGTGCTCCTTCTAGTGGGTGCTGGTAAATAGATTGTAAAATCGGTGTTTTGCAAAGGCTGGATTTGGACCGTAGTCCAAGCAGTCATTCTTGAGGAGTAGCCAAATTGATGAACATTGTGTGTTGTGGTGTGCTCTCTTATGTTTATTCTTTTATCTATTTTCAAGTTTTGGTTGTTTTAGTTTTAAGAGTTGCAGATTAGATTTTTAGCAACACTGATTCACCCCCCCTCTCAGTGTCATTGTGAGAATATCAATTGGTATCAGAGCAAAGTTCCTGAATAAGATTAATCAGCTAAGGTGATCTTGGAAGGAACACAATAGCAGGTAGTGAAGGATTTTCATCAAACAAATCTCCTTTGTTCAATGGAACTAATTACTCATTCTGGAGACTCAAGATGCAGACATATCTGAGTGTGTTAGGATACGACATTTGGAAGTTAGTAGAAAGTGGATACACAGCACCCGCTACTCCAACAAATACTGTCGGTAAGAAAATGTCTGAGAATAACTCCAAAGCAAAGAATGCCATAATGTGTGGGCTAGTAGACAGTGAACTGATAAGGGTCATGAGCTGTAAATCGACAAAAGACATATGGGACAAACTGAAGAGCATTCATGAAGGAGACAACAAGATCAAGGAAGCCAAACTGCAAACTCATCGAGCTCAGTTCGAAGCATTACAAATGAATGATGATGAGAACATAGAGGCCTATATGCTGAGAGTCAATGGAGTCAATGCAATAAGAGGACTCAACGAAGAGATCGAAGATGCAATTTTCGTGAAAAAGGTACTTAGAACTCTTCACAAAAAGATTTAATTCTAAAGTTTTTGCAATAGAAGAGGCTAAAGATCTAAAATTTTTTAGCATGGATGATATGCATGGCTCTTTGACGACATATGAAATGAGAATAGGACAAACTAAGCCCATAGATAGAGAAGCTGCTTTTAAAGCACACAAGAATACAAAAACTGAATAAGAATCTGAGGATGAAGAGACATCGGATGAAATGGAAGACAACTTTGTTCGAAAACTTACAAAGGGAAAAGGAAAATATAGAGGTAAGTTACCATTTAAGTGTTTCAATTGTAGAGGGGTCGGTCACTTTGCAGCTAAGTGTCCAATGAATGAGAAAACCAAAAGTGATGAAGGGTCACACCAAGAAAGAAGTGACTGGAAGAAGAAACCAAACTTTAGGAAAAGCAATTTCAAAAAGAAAAGTTTCATATCCAAAAATGTCAGCCTCTTCGAAGATAGCTCAGGTGAAGATTCTGAAGAAGAAATAGGTGAAGCTCTGTTCATGGCATTTGAAGAAGCAAAAATAGAAGAAAAACAGGAAGGTGATACAAAAAGTAAGGATGAGGTTGAAGTTTATTTGGAAGGAGAGTTGGTTGCTGCACTTAAAGAGTTGAAGACAGAAAGGAAAAAGAATAATAGGGTCTCAAGAAAGCTAGAGGATGCGAATGACATAATAAGTAGTTTGAAAGTACAAATAGAAGAATTTAAAAAAATGTCCGAAGAACTTGAAGTTCAATTAACCATGAAAATAGATGAGTGCTACAAACTAGAATAAGAGATTGTTGTCTTAAGAATGCAGCTTGAAGAAAAGAGTCAAAAATTAAGTTGCTATCACAAACTTGAAGGAAGTTCTACAAAGCTTGAAAAGATTATAAATAGTCAGAGGACTACAGACATCAAGTTTGGCTTGGGGTTTGTCGAAGGAGAATCATCAAGTGGATCAAAGGTCATAACTATAGAACCAGTAAAGAAAGAGGATAAAATCAAGGTTGACCAAAGAAAAATGAATCTTGCAAAAGAAAGCAACAATGGCAGGCACGAGAAGGCTGTTGATAATGAGGGATTCACAAAAGTCACTCATCAAAGGAGAAGAAAATTTGTGGCTCCTACTACAAATTGGCAAAGACCAACTCCCAGGTTCAATCATTCTTTTTTTGGTTATTGTTTTAAATGCAATACTTACGGTCATAAGATTTCAGACTGCATTTATAATATAGGACAAAATTTTTTTTCTAGTAGAAATGTATTTTCACCCTTGATAGATTATGCAGTAGAATGCTATAACTATCATAACTTTGGACACATTGCAAGAAACTGTAGAAGCACATATGCAACAAATAAATATCAGGGAAGAAGAACTCAACCAAACAGCTTTAAGGCAAAACAAAAAATTCCCAGATAAACATGCACAGGCCACTGACAAAGAAAAGTCTAAACAAGTGACCAAAACTACAGTCAAATCAGAATGGAAAGAAAAAGAGCAACTCAAAGAAGAAAAGGAATCTTTGATTGTCCAGATAGCATTCAAAGCACAGAACAAATCAACACCATGGATATTGGACAGTGGATGCTCCAGTCACATGACAGGAGATAAACAAAAATTTGAAAAATTATAGAAATATGAAGGGGGTTCTGTAAAGTTTGGAAATAATGATGGAGCCAAAATAGTTGGCAAAGGATTAGTCAAAATAAGTGATGGAAAGATAAATTCCAAAAAAGTTTTGTTTGTAGTTGGTTTGAAGCACAACTTACTGAGCGTAAGTCAAATCTGTGACAGAAGTCATGAAGTCATTTTTAAAAAGCAGGGCTGTGAAGTCAGAAAAGCACACAATGGGAAGTCGATAGCTACTGGATCGAGGACTTCTAGAAATCTATACACTCTCTCAAAAAATTTAGAAGGATCATGCTTGATTGGACAGGAAGATGAAAACTGGCTGTGGCACAAGAAGCTCGGTCATATTAGCTTTGAAAATCTGGTAAAAATAAGTTCAAAAAGAGCAGTAAGAGATATACCCACCATTGGCAAACTGGTAAATAGCATTTGTGCCTCATGCCAAAAAGGGAAGCAAACCAAATCCACATTTAAAGTAAAGGAATATTTCACTAGCAAACCGTTAGAGCTGATACATACTGATTTATGTGGTCCCATGAGAACACAAAGCATAAATGGTGACAAATACTTTATGCTGTTCATAGATGACTACTCCAGAATGACATGGGTACTTTTTTTAAAGCTTAAATCAGATGCCTTTGAGATGTTCAAGATTTTTAAAAAATAGGTTGAGAATCAGGTTGGAAAAAAAATTAAATGCCTAAGATTAGACAGAGGAGGAGAGTTTATCTCAGAGGAGTTTGCAGAATACTATAAAAAATATGGGATTAGAAGATAGTTTTCAGCAGCAAGGACACCTCAGCAGAATGGTGTTGTTGAAAGGAAGAACAAGACTGTGCAAGAAATGACACGAACAATGTTGGCTGAGAACAAAATAGTTGACATATTCTAGAAAGAGGCAGTACATATTGTAGTTTATATTCAAAATATGTGCATGCTAAGAACACATGAAAGCAAAACACCGTATGAACTGTGGTTTGGCAGAAAGGCTACAACAAGATATTTCAAAGTGTTCGGTAGCAAGTGCTACATCAAACGAACTGAAGATACTCTCGGTAAAGAAGATAGAGCTGACGAAGGTATTTTTCTTGGATACTCAACAAAAAGCAAAGCCTACACGTGTTACAACAAGAGGCTAAAGATAATTGTGGAGAGTGCAGATGTTAAAGTTGATGAAGGCAGAGATCGAGAAACAACTTATCAAGAAAACTATCCTATTTATGAAGAAGTCATTGAAGGAGATGAAAAAATAGAAATAGAAGAAAGTCAAAAAATTGACTCAGCTGATTTAAGAATTGACTCAAAAGAAGAAGAGAACAAGAAATTTAAAACAGGCAGCTGGTAGAAAAATCATCCTAGAGAACAGATTATTGGGGACCCTACAGTTGGTATTCAGACAAGGAGAGCAGTAATACGAAACTACTCTTTATTATCCAGCATTGAACCCAAAAATATTGCTGAAGCAAGTAGCAAATATATTCACAAAACCATTGCCCAAGGAAGTTTTTGAGTACCTTCGGAGTAAGTTGGGAGTGGTCACATTTCCAAAGAACTGACTATCAATTGGGATCACATTCTCAGGGGGAGTATTTATTCCTATTTTTATAGTTTTGTTCATATTCATGATTTTTGCTAACTATAACAATGTGTATCTGAGAATGTTGTGCATAGACTCAGGGGGAGTCTACGATGAGCCCTTTGGTATTATTGTCAAAGGGGGAGAAGAATTACAGGAGAGTGCATGAGTGTTGCCAATAATTCCAAAGGGGGAGATTGTTGAGCAAGGTGCATTAAAAGTATTGTCATTGTTGTCAACACAGACAGATAGATCAATTGATGCAGTTAAAGCAATGGACAGGAGTTCAGAGGTCAATCAGATTATGTACAGTGAAAATCCAAGAAAACAAAAGTGACCTAGATTCAAAAAATCAAATAAAAAGACAAGTAAGAAAACTGTCGCGATATCGCGACATGTTTTCTGTCGTGATATCGTGACAGGTTGAGAAGAAAGAAGGCAGAAAGAAAAACATCATGATTTTGCGACATATCATAGGAGAGAGAAGGTGCAAGCAAAATTGTCATGATTTCATGACATGGACGAGGAGAGAGAAGGCACAAGCAAAACTGTCATGATTTTGTGACATGTTGCAGGCAAAGAAGCCAAGTGGAAAAACTATCACGATTTCACGACATGTTGGAAGCAAAGAAGGCAAGTAAGAAAGCTGTCACGATTTCATGACATGTTTAGAAGGTGCAAAGAAAGTTTTCACAATTTTGTGACATGTTCAGAAAGCACAAGGAAAGCTATCACGATTTCGCGACATGTTTAGAAAATGCAAGGAAAGCTGTCACGATTTCGTGACATGTTTAGAAAGCACAAGGAAAGCTGTCGTGATTTCATGACATGTTGGCAGAGAAGAAAGCAAGTAGAAAAACTGTCACGATTTCGTGACATGTTTGGAGAAGAAGCACTTGCAAAGAAAACTATCACGATTTCGTGACATGTTTGGAGAAGAAGCACTTGCAAGGAAAACTGTCACGATTTCATGACATGTTCGGAGAAGAAGCGCTTGTAAGGAAAACTATCATGATTTCGTGACATGTTCGGAGAAGAAGCACTAAGGAGAAAAAGTGTCACGATTTTGCGACAAGTTGCAAGAAGAAGCGCCAAGGAGAAAAAGTGTCGCGATATCGTGACATGTCGGGTTTTCGCGACTCGACGAGAAGAAAAGCACTCAGGAGAAAAAGTTTCACGATTTCACGACATAATGCAGGAGAGAGAGTCTGATAGAGAAAGGTGTCGCGATTTCACGACATGTGTTTTTGCTGGCCAAAGACAGAAAAGGCACAAGGCAGCGAAAGTGTCATGATTTCATGACATGTTTCGTTTTCACGGGCGAAAGGCAGAAAAGGCACAAGGCAGAGAAAGATGTCACGATTTCGTGACATGTTTCGTTTTCACTGGTTGAAGCCAAGAAGAGTAGCGAGAAGGTGAAAGTGTCACAATTTCGTGACATGTCTAGTTTTTGCTAGAGCAAGCCAAGAAGAGTAGCGAGAGGCGAATGTGTCGTGATTTCGTGACATGTCTGGTTTTCACAGTTGTAAGTGAAGAAGTGAACAAGGAGGCCGAGAATGTCGCGATTTCATGACATGTCTAGTTTTCACGGTTGCAAGTGAAGAAGTGAACAAGGAGGCCAAGAATGTCACGATTTCACATGTTTGGTTTTCGCGGTTGCAAGCAAAGAAGTGAACAAGGAGGCCGAGAATGTCACGATTTCATGACATGTATTTTCATGGGTGAAAGGCAAGAAGGGTAGAAAGAGACAAAAATGTCATGATTTCACGACAGGTCGCAACGACATGATAACAGACAATTAACTGTAGATAGAACAACAGTTAAAGGGGCAGTTGTAGAGAAAAGCATGCAACTAAAATAAGAAAAGTTAACTGGAGTAAATGTGACAATTACAGGTGCAGTTACAGATAAAAATCATGCAACTTTTTAAGCATAGTAAAAAAAAGAAGAAGGATAAATCGAACAGTCGCATAAATAGAATAAAAAAATGCATGCATGCACAGAAAAGGATACGAATAGTCATGATAGAGATATGGTAGGGTTTTATATGTAAATTCGCAACATGCATCATGTTTGACGAAAAGCCTACCCTATGTATAGACAAAAGCAGTTACAGTTAAAAAGTGTTACAACTGACAAGTGGTGCATGAGAAATAAAGAAGCCGTTACTTTTAATATGCTGCATGCGCAAATATGGAAGTTAAAAATAGAGATTAATCTGTTATAAAAGCAGGTATGTGTGGAGAAGTTAGGATGCTATTGAATGTGTGAAAGTGCTACCGAAAGAGGGTGAGAAGAGTGCTGTAAGAGAGCGACAGGCTGAGCAGTGAGTATTTACTGTATTTTGATAAATTGGAGACTAGTCAGGGTCTTGCAAAAGAGAAGGCATTTGTATGTTAGTAATGTATCTTTCAAAATAAGGATCCAAGTAGGTGCTTGGATAGGGGTTGGTGCTCCTTTCTGTTGGTGCAGATAAATCAGGGGTTGGTGCTCCTTCCAGTGGGTACTGGTAAACAGATTGTAAAATCGGTGTTTTGCAAAGGCTGGATTTGGATCGTAGTCCAAGAAGTCATTCTTGAGGAGTAGCCAAATTGGTGAAAATTGTTACATTGTGTGTTATGGTGTGCTCTCTTGTGTTTATTGTTTTATCTATTTTCAAGTTCTGGTTGTTTTAGTTTTAAGAGTTGCAGATTAGATTTTTAGCAACACTGATTCACCCCCTCCTCTCAGTGTCATTGTGAGAATATCAGACTTCTTAGTGTTGCAGCATAGAAATTCAGTCAATGGAAACCCTATCATTCTAGGACAACCTTGGCTGGCTACTACAATTGCTTTTATAAACTGCAAGTCAGGGGAAATGACCATTTATAATGGTGTTGACCTGAAGAAAATTTCTTTGTATCCACTAGCTCAACCTTCAACTAAATTTTTTGGACAAATTTGGTATCCTAAATCTGATGAAGAATAAGAAACCATTGCCACTTTGGCTACAGTTGTAGTAAAGGAACATATTGAGGAAATCACTACACCAGAAAGAGAAATATTCGAGAATGAAATTGTCCTAATTGAAATATTACAATCAGAAGGACTAACTGATGATCAAAATCTTGTTCATTGGTTGTTGTGGAAAGAAGAGGAACAAAATTTAGAGCCCCTGTCATCCATGCTTAGTCAATAAAGATCATTCATACTACCACATGGATGGTATCATCATCTCCTTAACACCTTCAAATGTCCTATGATTCCATCAGGTATCATATCTGAGATAGATTCTAGAGTATTTCATACTCTATAGCCACATCATTGTCTATTAAATGCATTAATTAATAACTATGAAGTAGCTAGTTTTATCCATCCAGGGATCAAACAAATTGAAATACAACCGGGTAAATTTTTGAACATTAATAGCCGGCTAATTGAGGACCAAGAAACCAAATTATTTGCAGTCTTACAAAAACATGTTCAAGCTTTTGCATGGAACTATAAAGATATGTCAGGCATTCATCCTGAGGTATGTACACAGAAGATGTAAAACCAGTAAGGCAATCTCAGAGATGCTTAAATCCTACTTTGAAGGAGATTGTGAAAGAGGAAATTGAAAAACTCTTAGATGTTGGATTCATTTATCCAATTTCAGACAGTAAGTGGGTTTCACCATTGGTCATTGTTCCAAAGAAAAATGGTAAAATGAGAGTATGTGTGGACTATAGGGAGTTAAATAAGGTCACACATAAGGATCATTTTCCATTACAATTCATAGACCAAGTATTGGATACTCTTGTTGGAAAGAATTTTTTCTATTTTCTTGATGGTTTCAGCGGGTATAACCAAATACAAGTTGCGCCAGAAGATCAAGAAAAGACTACCTTTACATGTCCTTGGGGAACCTTTGCTTATAGGGTTTTACCCTTTGGGTTATGTAATGCTCCAACAACATTTCAGAGAGTTGTTTTAGCAATTTTTTTTGATTTAACAAATGAAAGTGTTGAAATTTATATGGATGACTTCACAGTATTTGGAAATAGTTTTGAATATGCATTAGAACAGCTTGAAAATGTGTTGATTCACTGTGAAACATACCACATCTCTCTTAATCCTGAGAAATGCTTCTTAATGATGGAGGAAGGAATTGTTCTTGGACATCATATCTCTTCTTATGGAATCAAGGTTGATCCTAAGAAGGTTGAAGTCATCAAAAACCTCCCTCCTCCATAGACTTAGACTGATGTATGCAGTTTCTTAGGACACATTGGTTTTTATCACAGATTCATTGCTAACTTCAGTACCATAGCAAATCCCATGTTTGCCTTACTCATGAAAGATTCTAAATTTTTTTGGTCTTCTGAATGTCAAAATTCCTTTGAAGACTTAAAGGAGAAGTTAACCACTCCACCTGTACTAAGAGGTCCTAATTGGGAGTTACCTTTTCATATTCAAATTGATGCTTCCAATACTGCTATTGAAGCTGTGTTAGGACAGATTGAAAATGGGAAAAATTATGCTATTTATTATATTAGTAAAAACTTGACAGGAGCTGAGAAAAACTCCACTACCACTAAAAAATAATTCTTGGCTGTAATCTATGCTATTAACAAATTTTGACACTATATCACAGGGTACCAAGTATTTATCCCTACCGATCATGCTACAATCAAATATTTGATGAATAAACCATTGGTTAGTGCAAGAATTATTCGTTGGTTGATTATGTTGCAGGAATTTGATGTTACCATAGTGAACAAACCTAGGAAATCTAATGTAGTCGCATATTTCTTGTCAAGAATACCAAATGCAGATACAAGAGAAGTGGTGGAAGATACCTTTCCAGTTGAAAAGTTGTTTGCTGTCTCTGTACAATCATGGTTTGCAGACATAGCTAATTACTTAAATACATGGAAGATTCCTCTTCACCTTACCCCTAAACAAAAGAAATAGTTAATCAAGCAAAGCTCTTCTTTTAAATGGATAGAAGGATTACTGTTTAAATGCAGTCCTGATCATGTTTTACGTAGGTGTATCCTCTAGGATGAAGTATATGATATCCTACGAGCATGCCATGATGAACCATCAGGAGGGCATTATTCAGTCAAAAGCACTATTCACAAAATTTTGGGAACCAAATACTATTGGCCATCTTTGCACAAAGATGTAAAAAGGTACATTAGACATTGTGATGCCTGCCAACGAATGGGAAAACCTACCTTTACTAATAAAATGCCATTACAACCTCAAATAGGAACAGAACCATTTGAAATATGGAGTTTAGATTTTGTAGGACCCATTGATCCTTCTTCCCAAGGCAAAGTGCATATCTTGGTATGTACTGATTATGCCACAAAATGGGTATAATCTTGAGCCTTTAAGCATGCTAGAGAAGAAAAAGTTGCTGATTTTTTGTATTCACAGATTTTTCTGCGTTTTGGAGCCCCACAATCCATCACTACAGATCAAGGACCCCAGTTTACTTCAAAAGTTATTAAAGCCTTCACTCAACTCTATCAAGTCAAACACAGAATGTCCTCACCTTATCATCCACAAGCCAATGGCCAAGTTGAAGTGACTAATAGGGAATTAGAATGAATTTTGACCAAAACCATAGCAGTCCATAGAAGAAATTGGCTAGACAAGTTACCAGAAGCTATTTGGGCTTATAATACCACTTGGAAATCTACCACTGGATTTATGCCATATGAATTAGTTTATGGAAAAAAACCTCTTTTGCCTATTGAGTTTGAATTACTAACTCTTCAAATTGCTTTGGAAGTAGGTATTGATCTATCACATGCACAAGAAGATCGTATTCTGCAACTTGATGCATTAGATGAACTATGCATGGATGCACTACATCAGACAGAGATAATCCAAGCACAACGAAAGATGTGGCATGATAGTCACATAAAGCAACAAAAATTTTAGCAAGGTGACTGGGCCTTGTTGTTTGATTCACAATACAAGGATTTTCCTGGAAAGTTGCAGACCAGATGGCTTGGACCATACCAAATTGAGGAAGTGTTTGAAAATGGAGCTGTTCACCTTACACCTATTGATGACTCACGATGCAAGTTGTTGGTGAATGGGCATCGACTTTGTATGTACCACAAACCATACAATAAGGAAGAATTTCTCAAGCAAGTGGAAAATTTGGATGTACACATTTGGGAAGAAACCACTTCTTCCATACCGAATTCAGCAGATTGACACAATATATATAAAAAGAAGGAAAAAAAATAATAATTTAGGAAGTGAAAACCTCTTTGAGGCACTCCTGAGTTGGGTTTACATGAAAACCGGTGTTCCGACATGTTTACCTAGTTGGTTTCACCATCACTATTCGGTCTTGTCTCACGACCATTGTTTTGTCTATTTTTAGATTGCACCTACCTTAGTTCAAAGATTGATTAGTTAGAAATCTCAACAGGAGCACTCCGAAATGTAGATAAAATGGTTATAATAGGTATGTGTCTTTTGCATTTTCTGAATAATGTAAATCATTAGTATATGGTGTATATATTCCTGATTAGTATAAAAGCATATAAAAAGGGGAATAAAAAATGGAAAGTTCTTATTAGTGTTTCAAGAATGCCTCTGCCTAGTTCTGCTCTAGAATGAAAAAAAAACAAAAGTGCGCTGGAATAAAAAATGGAAGCGTAGGAATAAACTGTTTATATTCTAGAGCGTAGGAATGATTCATCAAGCACAAAAATAAGCTGTTTATGCTTTAGGCATAGGAACGAGCTATGTATAAATGCTAGAATAACTTATTAAGTGCAAGAATAAATCACTAAGCACAGGAATGAAGTTTTGTGTAATAAAGTCTACGACAGATGACCTGCAGTGATTTAATTGGTTTTGAAAAAGGATAGGTCTCAAGGTAGCATGTGATAGCTGGCATCCATAATAAGAACGAGCAAAATTAAGGGTTGACAACTTCACGTACGTTGCCACGTCACCTGCCCTGATTACTTTGCAAGTTTCGAAGTAGTTCCTGCGCTGCTATAATTATTCCTGCTAAGATTATTAAAACCCTAAAATCAGATGCAAGCTCGTAATGTCCACAAATTTATAGACACTATAGAATAGAATGCAGAAAATTACACCATGGGGGGAAAGAAAATCAGAGTCGAACCTAAAAATATTAGCTACCTAGAGAGCGATCCTGTATCTCTGCAAATATTTACTGATGGAGGATTTTTTCCGTTCCTGCAAAAATTTGATGGCTATTCTGAGGGCTTGGCGGTAGAGTTCGCACGCACCTTTCACAACAACCGAGTGCACATTAGCAGGATGACCATCTAGGTAACTCCCAAAATACTTAGCCAAATCATTGAATTACCCCTTCAGGGTTTGCAGATTGTGAAAACTGGGAGAAATATTTTAGTTGACCTAGATAATCAGTTTAAGGAAGAAGGGGATGGACAAATTGAATTATTGATGCATAGGAATGTTTATAAATGGGGTAAAAATACCTAGTTTACTGTCCCCTTGGGATGAAGTTGGAATGTGGGTTATGAGATACATCACTTGTTATGGCCAATTTCCTTTTGTATCTGGCCCACACCTTTGTATTCTCAACCATCTGTGCCATGGATCAATAAAACCATAATATAGGGTCAATATTCCCTTATATATTTATCATGAGCTAAAGGCTATGGACCTAAAATACCAAGTAGGGAAGGGAAGCCCTAAACACCATGGGCTCATCAAACTCATTTGCAAGTATCAATTTAGGGGAAACCCTAGGAATTTTGACCGCTTCTTCTCTCCTTGGGCAGAGACAAATGATTCTAACTCTGCACCAGAGGAAGGGGAAATAGAGGAAGAATCTAAAGAAAACCCTAATCTAGAGACCTCTGAGATCAAAATTTCTCCTTCTCCTGACGGTCCCCCATCTTCATGAACTAGAAAACAACAAGCATCCACATCTGGTTCCCAGTTAAAAAGAAAAAGGGTAACATTTGTAGAAAATGTACAATCCAACAGAGAAATTGGGAGTTCAAGTGACCATGCACCTGCTCCAGAATCAACAGAAGAACCTGTATCTGCTCCTGAATCAATAGCAAAATTTTCACTTGCTCCAGAACATCCAAAAACTGCACTTGCTAAGAAATATCCAGGTTCTATAGGGTTAAGAAGGTATGCTAGAATTCAAAAAATTAAAACCTTACCAGAAACACCAATAAAAATCATAGACCCAATCAGTCTATCAAGTGAAGGAGAAGTTAGGACAGAAGATGCACAGGAAAAAGACATTGAAACAAAAATGACAGACACAGGGATACAACCGATGGAACTGGATACAACTATGGAAGAAACTCCAATATGCCCTATACATCCACTGGTTGATTATACTAACTCTGATCCTGAGGAGCATTTGAATTTTGATTCTGAGCCAACTAAAGTTGATATGCACACTCCAGTGCATGCTGAGCCTGAGAAAGATTTTGAGTCTGAGTCTGAAGAAGAAATCGATATCCACACTCAATTGCATGTTGCAAAGAGTGTTATTAAAACCCAAACCCATTGGATTGAATAAGCTGAAGAAACCATAAAACACAAAGATCAACAAATTTCCCTACTTCAACAACAAATTCAAGATCTACAGAACAAATTGTTTCAATTGGAACATCAATCTACAGAGTTAGTAGATGCATCACCTGATGAATGGGCATATATCCTCTTGTATTTAGCTAAACAATCAGAGGCTAACATAGCACCTACACAAAGATCACCTATTGGAGAGGAAGCAAGAATAGAAATATCTGATAGTATGATTCAACATGAGAGTCCATCAGGAATTCTGCTAAAAAATGACACTGCCCTTCAATAGAAAACACAAACACTTTCTGTGGAGGAACAAGAGGTTGCAGCTCAAGACCAAGTATCCACACTCTCTCCTCCCATTTCTACTAATCCAATTATTACAGTTACAACAGAACAAGGAACACAAACAAATTTTCCAGTTGTAACACCAACTGTGGAAGTTGGTGTACAAGTAAATATAGTGGCACAAATGCAACCCATTGTAAGGCCCCTAGACACAGTGCCTTTAACTAAATACAATGAAGACCTAGTATATTGGATGACCCAATGTCATCAGTTAGAGGGAAAGGTTACCACTTTGACCTCTACAACAGCCAAATTAGCAGAGAAAGAAACAAAAATTAACAGGTTAAAAGCATAGGTGCAGGATGTATGCCAGATTGCAGAATATGCAATACAATGCAGAAGACCACCCAGGTTTTATGGCCTCCTCCTCAAGGAGAGATACCTTCGCTGACAAATCATGAGACTTGCTTCTAAGCTGCCTCATTAGTTGAAAACTCCTAGAGAGTTTGTGGAGGCATTTGTGCAGAGTCCAACAGAGCAACAAAACCTATTATGTGAGTTATTTTTGCATAATTTCTTTTTGCCAATAGAAAGTATGTTTCTGCCTCATATTTATACAGGTGACTTATAGCTGAGAGCCTTCATGTCCACTCTACAAAATCATATCTATTGGGACGCAGAAAAGAAATTAACTAAAGAATTGGAATCACAAGATATTTTACTTATCAGGCCAGCTCCCCTGAATCACAGGGATTGTACAAGCAATCATTATACCTTCATGCGGAATACCAAAATGAAACAAATCTATCTAGGGAACCTTCAAAGATGTAGAACTCAGTTTCAAAATTTTTGTGTAGACTTATTTGATGATGCTTTGGCAGCCTGTAAAAATAGATGGGGTGAGTTATCTATCTCTCTACAAAAAAGGGAGCTAATTTCTCCCACTAATTTTTTGTGGTCAAGGAGACGGGCAGAAGGCATTGTCCAAATTATCTTAGAAATCAAGGAACTTTGGATAGGTTTGAGATACAGGATGCCCATAATTATCACTCCTATCCCCTACTTCTTTGATACTGACCCACAACCTAATATGCACTTCCAATAGTGGTTTCAGTCCATCAAAGAAATCAATGAATTCTATAAAATTGGTGGCACATTGCTAAAATTTCATGAGAGATATCTAGACCTGGATCTGTGTGCCTCTGTAGTTGCACAGAATGCATGAGGGCATGCATTACCATAAGTTGGGGGGAAATGATGAGGCCAGGAATTGCCTCATCCATGAACACTTTTTGATACATTATAACTATTTGACTCACCATTTTTACTATGTTTTTATGTTAATTATGGGAAAAATGCATTATATAATGGTGTTTACATATTTTGAAATGACAAAGTGCATATACTCTGTTTTACTATTTTTACTGTAATTTCATCTATTTTCAGTTAATTAATCAGTAGTATTATAGCAATTCAGAATTATAATATAGACCTTGTTGAATATTTGGTGCTTAGTAATATTGTGTTCCTCTGTTTAAACTAATTCAAATGGAAAAAGGTGCCAAGAACTTGTCCACTGTAGCTGATTGTGCAGGAAAATAGTCTGTAACTATGATAGTTCCAGCCAACTGTACATATACAATAGGGCTTAGAATCAGTCACTCCAGCATGTGCCACCAATGTAGAAGGGTGTACAAGATAAGGGAAAACAATCCAAACAGTCAACAAATTCCTCCCTATCCATTTGGAGCACAGATAAGCAACGAATGATCACCTACTTGTTATTTCAGAGCAGTGCAGGAATAAGCAATGCAGGAATAGGGGATAGCACAGGAACAATAGAAAATAGTCAAAATGCACAAAAAATGTGGAAATCATGATTGGAAATTGACCAAGCAGTTAGTCCACCCTATTTGGACTCCGTTCCTTCACCATAGGCGGACCAGTTGGGATAAAGGGATAAAGGTTGACAAATTATAACCTTGCATTCCAAGAAACTATTTTGTAAACAGTTGGAAATCCCTAAAACTCAGCAAACAGATGTATAAAATTTGTCTTATAAATAAATCTCCCAGAATGGTTGAGCATGATAGATAATAGATATATAATTAAAGATAGTCATTAGCAGAAGTGAGCAGAAGATAAAGTCTTTGTAGCATTATAGTAAATTGCAGATTTTTCCTGCATTACTGTAATGCAGTTGCAGATGGAATAAAAGGTGCATTTTCAGATTTTATTAGCATTTGATGGTTTATAGTGCACATTTAATTTACTTGGTATAATTTTTCACCCTCTTCTGGTTCTGGAAGCAAGGGCCCACTTACAGGATCAAAGGAAGGGCAGCTTAGTGACAAGAAATTCTTGTTGATTTCTTGCTGCAGCAGATCAACAAAACTCTGTCAACATTTATTTGCAGCATTAGTTTCATTTTAGAATTGCACCATAACATCTAGAATATGTTAAATCATGTGTTAGAATAATATTTAGCATTTGACCTGTAATGGCATCATTTCCAGCATTTTTTGCAATTTCTAGAATTATATCATTTTCAGCATTTTTTGCAATTTCCAGAATTATGTCATTTTCAGTTTTACTGCAGTAAACATAAATTTGGTTCAACTTATGTTCAGATAATTGTAAGTTTTTTCATTGGTTTAATTTCTACAAGTCTATGTGTGTGAATTTCCATTCTGTAGTTTACTTTTCTGCAATTTGCTTTGTGGTTTATATAGCAACATTTTATTTCTTGTCAATTTTAGATTTTGCAGTTTCATTTTCCTACAGTTTAAATTTAGTTTCAGCTTTTGCAATTTGATTTCCTTTGTTAGAAATTAGGAAGATACACCAAACCCCCCAAACACTAAATGATCCATCAATAAAAACCTATTCTTGGATAAACTGAACCTACAACTGTGACACCTCCTATCGTATACAACCTTTAGACACCACCCTGGACTGACATATAATTACTAAATGATGAATGATCAACGACCCTCATCATTTTTGGCATCGTTGTTGGGGAAAAAATGGTGTTAGGAAAAGTGAAATAGGTCAAGAATTATGTTACAATTTTTGAAATACTGCCTTTCAGTTTATTTAGTGAATAGGCATGAATGCATAGGCCAAGAGATGAAAGAGGAAGGTTTATTAGAACTAGTTCTGAACCACCAAGGCGTTCTTCACGATCAGATGAAGAATTTCCTGAGCAAGAAATACCTTCTTCACCAACTGAAGCTTTGGAAAGATTAAAACAAGAGCTTTTTACAGTACTTTCTGCTAAACATCCCCTTAAGCCTGAACCATCCACATCAAAATCAAGAAAGAAAACAACTATGGCAGTAGCACCATCACCACCAGGTGGGTATGTTGATGATCCTCCTAGGAATTTTGAATACCCCATACGGTTGGATCCAGCTCTAGATGCTCCCATGAAAAATATTTCTCCATCCATATTGCCCATTTTTAGGGGAACTGTTTTAGAAGATCTTGATCAATTTTTGTTTGAATTCAAAGTGTTATGTCAGACTTATGACTACATAAATGATAATCAAAATTTGAAATTGTTTCCTTCCACACTTAAGGATGCTGCTCTCCTATGGTTTATGAGTAATCTTGAACCTAATTCAATCCGTACTTAGGATGACATGGAGATTGCATTCTTACATAAATATCAAGATTATTGTAGAGTACGAAATAGGAAAGATGAGTTGTTTCGAATCAAGCAAGAAGAAGATGAGAGTTTAGAGGATTATCTTGATCGCTTTGCCTTTGTACAAAAGAGATGTGGTCCTGTAGAACCTGATTTCTTAAAGGCCATATTATTAAGAGGATTGCAGGATGAATCTAGGGAAGTGTTAGATTTAATGGGAAAAGGAGACATAGATCAACTTGACCTTGAAGATATTGTGGAGTTATGTAAAAATTATTCCTGCACTCACCAACAAAGAAAGAAATGAAATTATGGCAATAATGACATAAAGGAGTTGATGGAGGAAATGGCTAATTTAAAAATTGATATCCTTGTTCAACTTAATTCTGCATTAGGTGAGAGAAACACAAAACCCAATTCTACACCACCTTTGGCAATTTATTGCCCGAGATGTAGAAATAAGCATGCCTTGCAGGATTGCCCTTTAAACAAAACTTCTATTTGTGGAATTTGTTCCAAGGAACATTCAACAGATAAATGTCCTTTGTTTCCTCATCTAAAATCTATTTTGGGCACCCAAACATAAGAACTTAATGCTATTGGTCAGAGATCCGGTGGTGGCTATGCACAATATCCCCATGCTCCTCGGTCTCCAAATTGGAATAAAAAATGCATTTTTTAGATTCTATTAGCATTTTATGGTTTATAGTGCACATTTAATTTACTTGGTATAATTTTTCACCCTCTTCTGGTTTTGGAAGCAAGGGCCCACTTACAGGATCAGAGGAAGGACATCTTAGTGACAAGAAATTCTTGCTAATTTCTTGCTGCAGCAGATCAGCATAACTTTGTCAACATTTATTTGCAACATTAGTTTCATTTTAGAATTGCACCATAACATCTAGAATAGGTTCAATCATGTGTTAGAATAGTATTTAGAATTTGACCTGTAATTACATCATTTCCAACATTTTCTGCAATTTCTAGAATTATATCATTTTCAGCATTTTCTGCAATTTCCAGAATTATGTCATTTTTAGTTTTACTGCAATAAACATTAATTTGGTTCAACTTATGTTTAGATAATTGTGAGTTTTATCATTGGTTTAATTTCTGCAAGTGTGTGTGTGAATTTCCATTATGTAGTTTACTTTTCTGCCATTTTCTTGTCAATTTCAGATTTTGTAGTTTCATTTTCCTGTAGTTTAAATTCAGTTTCAACTTTTGCAATTTGATTTCCTTTGTTAGAAATTAGGAAGATACACCAAACCCCCAAACACTAACTGATCCATCAATAAAAACTTGTTCTTGGATAAACTGAACCTACAACTGTGACACCTCCTATCGTATACAACCTTTGGACACCGCCCTGGACTGACATATAATTACTAAATGATGAATGATCAATGAACCTCATCAATAGGTTTGTTTTAACACTTGGGCTTGGAAAAGTAAAGCAAATCTGTGTGTGTATTTTAAACAAGAAGGTAAAAATTTTGTTATCATTATTTTGTATGTGGATGGCTTGTTATTAATTGGTAACATTAAAGAGATAATAAAGTTACTGAAATATTTTTTTTTGAATTTGATATGAAGGATGTGGGTGCTGCAAAATTTATTTTGGGTTTGGAAATAATAAAGGATTGTGCAAATAGAAATTTGAGGTTAAATCAAAGAAAATATTTTGATTTGACACTACAAAGATTAAAGATGCATGATTGTAAACCAACATGTACTCCATATCTTGTTGGTCAAAAGTTATTTATTGAACAATATCCTAAAATATATGAGGAAATTGAAGAAATGCATCATGTTCCTTATGCTAGCGCTATTGGTAGTATGATGTATGCAATGGTCTGTACTAGACTTGATATTGCACATGCAATAGGAGTAGTTAGTAGATATATGTCCAATATAGGAAATGAACATTGGACTGCTGTGAAGAGGATCTTTAGATACTTGCGTGGAACTTCAGACAATGCTATCTGTTACCAAGGAAAATTTATAGATAGTAATATTGTAGATCTACAAAGTTTTATGTATGCTGAATGGGTTGGAGATCTAGACAAGAGATGATCCATGAGCGCTTGTGTTCAGACTATTTGGAGGGGTAGTAAGTTGGATAAGTAAAAATCAATCAGTGGTTGCTTTGTCCACAATAGAGGCAAAGTACATTGCAACAAATCATACCTGTAAAGAAGTAGTGTGGCTTCAGAGGTTGTGTTCAACATTTGGTCTTAAGTAGAAGGTTGTGAGAATTAAAAGTGATAGTCAAAGTGTAATATTTTGGGCCAATAATCTTGGTTTTCATGATCGTTCAAAACATATTAATATTAAATACTATTTTTTAAGAGATATGGTTGAAGGGAATCAAGTGATGTTGGAGAAATTTGACACAAATAATAATGCTACTGATTCATTAATAAATGTTGTACCTACTAAAAAATTTTCTTAGTGTAGAAGATCTATGGGCATGGTTGCCCTTGACAGTTGATAATGGTGGTTTTTGGCTCCTATAGAAAGTATTTAACAAGTGGGATAATGTTGAAAATATGTTGAATATTTTCCATGTTATTTTTGTGGGGCTAACTTTAAAAGGTATTGGATGCTTTCCATGTATCTTCATCAAGGTTTGGGGCCTAGTCGACCATGTATCCTTGTAGGGATTCGAGGAAGATAGCCCCCAATAGAAGTTTTAGGGTTTCTTAAACTATTTTTATAGCCATATGAGTTTTTTAGGGTTAAATATTTTAACCCATGGTTTTTCACCCATGGCATTGCAAAATTCATTCTTGTGTTATTCAATTGCACTTGCATTAGGGTTTTGAAGAGAGATGAACATTATTGTATTTGAGACAATTAAGTTTATACAATAAGGAGATGTTATTATGTTGGTTTTTTCTCGTAAGGGTTTCCAAGATGAAATATGATGTTATGTGTGTATATGTTATCTTCTTCTTTTTTTCTTTGATTATGTATATACTATTTTTCTAGATTTAGTTTATCGGGGCCTTTTGCTCTTCACTCATGACACTTTGTTCCTTTCTCTTTCCATTTGTATTTCAGTGGTACATAACGATATGCATTATTTGATGTTATTTATTATTTTTTGAGCCTTAAATCATGTATTCATAAGCTTGACAAGTATGTATTTGTACAAATAGAGTTTTAGGGTAGAATTGCTTGTTGATTTTGACCAAACCACTTGCTAATTTGATGTTTTTGGTAGAATGACTCAAAATATACCTTAAATGCTTTTTTTCAATGATAGATGCACACACAAGGTCTAATTTGAGTGTTGATAATACTTGAATATTTTTGAAGTTTTCTTTACAAAGAATTTAAAATTTTGGAGTTCATATCAAAGTTGCCATTTCACAAACTACCTACAATATTTGAGCATAAATTACAAAAAATGATGAGTTTCAAAGTCAATTTGAGATCATAATTTAAAAATTATGTCCCTAGTCTCATTTAATTGCTCTAGATTCAACCTATAAAAGTGCAATTTTTTTTAGTGAATCTCTTGTAAATTTCAAGCAAATCGCTCACTTAATTGACTTAATGGATTTTTAGGCATTTGGCTCAAATGGAGCAAACGACTCTAAATTTTGAAGTGAATCACTTTCTAAAACTAGACTTAGTTAAATTTTACTCTATTCTAAATCAATCTCTTCATCAGTCATGAATGCAATTTTGACATGAAAATCTAGGCATTAAGTGCAATTTTAAGGAAAATTGAGGGTTTATCCCACTGGGCAAGCCAAATTTGGAAGGGGTTGCTCATGGCTTCTCCCAAATTCTAAATTTAGACTGAACCTCCTATTCCCCACATATTTATCCTATTCTAACCTACACTAACTTGCATTGAATTTAAAATGCGAGAAAGTAAAATGCAAAAATAAAATTACATGAAACTTTAAGGATAAGAGTGATTCAAGTAAATATGGGTTTTAACTGTAGCGAGAAAAGTGTGTGATCAATCAATACATGAGAAGTAAAATAACATCAACACATACCTATTCATTTTATTATAAAATTATTAATAGAATGACAAAATAGGCTAGAAGGGCTATACCATAACTGCTACACACTTAGCAAACCAAAGGGCGGTGTCACTAATGGAATGCTTAATGACTTGTAAATTTATTACAATGTCATGAGGCAAAAACATTATATGAATTTCACAAAGTATAGTTTTAAATTCTCATGGCTAAAATATGATTACAATGGGGGCAATAGGTGCCTTTTTTAAGTGAAATTTTATCCCTTATTTACTTAGGTTGAGAAACAATCATTCCTAGTAAAAGTAAAGAATTGGGAGCTTCTTTAGCAAAATGACATACTACCAAATGTTGTCTACCTTTGACTATACCCCTAATAGTCTTAGAGGGATTCCAAAATGACTTAGTGTGCGACTTCATACCAAAATATAGTTTTCTAAAAGATTTGCCTCAAGATCTACACCTTCAATTTACCTTTGTAATCATTCAAGCTATTTTATCTACTTTAGCCAATAAATCACTCGTGTTATCAAGCATATTAGCACCTTTTGCTGAGAAAAGATCTCTTTGGAGCTAGTATGGTTTTTTAAGCCTTAATACTACCTCAAATATCACAAGATCTAAATATAATATAACCACAATAAAATAAGGTCAAGATAATAATAAGAGTAGAATAATATGAGCAAATTAATATGTATAACAAGGCTTATAATAACTCAAATAACAATCAATAATATGCAAAAATATGAATGTAAAAAACCTTAAAAATACATGTACTATGCATGTAAATAACTTACAATATTAATTGCTCAAAATGTACACAAGCTTTATTACTTCTCTTTCTCTTATAATGCGATATATGAATATGATTTGATATAAATTTAACCTATCTTCTTATGGAGATTTACCTCCATAATATAGCCATAATAATGTGACTCTTTAGCTATTTGACTATTGCTTTCCATATGACAAGTCTCATGAATCTTGGCTTATCTACTTACCACTTGCAAAATACTTGATGAACACTTGAAACTATAACATATGCACACCTATATATGAATGTTATACTTCGACTTGAACTATCTGATCTAAGACACTTGTGCACATATTTATATTACACATTTTTTATCATACATACAAGACACTTGTGCACATAGACTCAAATTACACTTGCACACTAACTCATATGACACTTATTCATTTCCTACACATTACAACTTTACATGACACTTGCACATTTCCTGCACATTCACACTTGCATAGAATGGAGAAGTATAACTCACACTCTAAAATATGACTCAACCCTAATATACTATTTACAAATGTATCATGGAGGTACCTTGAGGGTACCTTATTATGTACCAAATAATGTAATATACTCCAACATCTCCTTGTATTACATTATTTGGTTATTGAAGACTTTAGTCTTCAATTATTGTCTTCATATTTATCTTCAATCTCCAAGTGATATTGCAATGCATATGATATTCGACTAGAACTCCATCAAGTTCATCTTCTTGCTTGAATTTTTCTTTGAGTTTATCTTCAACTTTATTTAATCTTTGTATCTTCAAGATTACAAGCATCTTGAACTCTCTCACTGTCATCATATTCATGTATAAGAATATTTTCTATTTCTTAAACTTTTGAATCATTTAATTTTCTATTTTTTTGCATAGTAACTTTTGAACATTCACTTAGAGCATCATAATAAATTCTTGTGTTGGATGAACTTGGAATGTCAATAGTGGATGAAGAATGAAATATCATTTTTAGAGATGATTCACTTGATTCAGTTCTAAAAATCTCTACCTCCTTCTCTAGAGTTTCAATTAACTCTTTTTGTTTCAAATTTTCATATTTATGAAGCTTAAGTGAAAGCAATGACATATACATTATGCTACCAATATCTAGAGGTATCATAATACTATCTTTTCCATCATAAATTGCTTCAATAAGTCTTGCATGTAAATAGTATTCAAATGTTTCAAATTTTCATTTATAGCTTCTCTATAGATGGATTGCCTATATTCTTTTAGATTTTTCAATCAAATTCTTAATGCCAAATTTTATGACATCTATTTTTTCCTTTTTAATCATAGATTCCATATTGATATCCATAAAGTTTATAGTTTTTGATTCCTTTGGAGTAGAAGACCTTATAACTCCTAGGTTTAAATAATTCAAAGTTTCTAGTTTAATTCCTATGGAGTAGTAAACCTTATATCTCCTTAGTTTAGAAACAAAAAAATTAATTTTCTAAATTTTTAGTTTTCCTAATCCTTTGACGTTGACAACCTTTTATCTTCCAAATATTTAAATTTGCAAAAATTCAATAATTTCAAATTTTTTTTTAATTTTCAAAAATCTTCAAAATTTAAAAATACCACTTGAATTCCTTATCACTCCAAACTTGCATAAAATAATCTTTAATTATCTTATATCATCAAAATAAAACCCAAATACTTTACTATATAATTATTTCACAAACCTTAAAACTTAACTATCTTATCACTCCAAAATAAAATACTTAAAACTTATATAAATACTTATTACTCCAAAAATAAAATACTTTAAAACTTATTACTCCAACAACTTAACTACCTTTCCACTATCTTATTACTTATCACTCCTCATTTAAAAAATTAAAATAAATCAAATATTCCAAATGATCCCTATAATTGTTAGCTTTTAAATAAATTCAAATTTAGTAAACCTAATGTCTAATTGACCTTTATTTACGCTCACACTGGCTTATCTGATGATTTCACTATTTAACCACTCACTTCAATGTAGCTCATATGTCATTCCTCATTATGTGTTCTTTGTATAGGATTTAGCTGCTCACTATGTGGGTGATTGCATGGAGGACATTAGAAAAATATTTCATTGCCATATGTATCATGATTCTTGAGATGTTACATTCGGTAGTTCATCATTACATGTTGATTAACATTTGATGGTGCTTAATAAATTAACACCTTTTCTTCCTTATTCGCCTATCCTTCCTTGTCGATGCTTTCAAATTTTTGTTTCTCCTTCCTTGTTAGTGCTTTGAAATATTTTTTTCTCTAATTGTTGTGCTGCTTTAGCTTCTAGACACTTCACTTTCTATGTTGTAGGTTTGTTATCTACATTTGCTTTCTCCAATGCGTTCTCTTACCTTCTATTGTAGCTAACCTTTAATATTTGTGCTTGTAGGTTCCTCCTTTTAGTTGTAGCTAAAAATTTTTGTTATAATTGATATCTCTGTTAACATTCTCTACCTTCTCTATTGTGATAATCTTTGATTTCTCCATAACACCTTATACTTTATATTTTATACCTTTTGCACATTCTATGATGCCTTCTTACTTTATGCATCTTTTGTTCCTTCTACGATACCTTATGCTTCTACTATGACTTCTCATGCTTCTTTCATGATGCCTTATCCTTCATCTATGATATCTTATACTTCATGATGTATTCCTATGTTGATGTAAGGAATAAAAGTCTCATGTTATGCTCTTCTAATTTGGTGTGGGCTAAATGGTACACTTATCGTTGCTTTGATGTGAATTGATAAACTTCATGCTTTTTTGCTACACTGATATGCTTGATGACTTATGTTGTTTCTCTAATATGCTATGTTGCTTTATACCTTACAATAATAGCTTAATACATAACTTCTTCCAAATAAGCCTCTTATCTCAAAATTGTCTTTATATACAAACCTTTCTATTTTATATAAGTCTATTTCTATTTCTTTTATTCTTTGTAGAACCTCTATTTCTTTTCTATATAGGTCTCTTTATTTTTCTTATAAAGACCTTTCTATTTTCTCCATAAGGACCGATTTATTTTCTTGTATTGTCCTCTTTATTTTCTTAATAAGGGTCTCTTATTCTTTCTTGTAATGACCTCTTCTTCTTTTCCTTATATTGACTTGCAACTCTTATCAATGTAGATATTAATCCAATGCTTGAAGCAATATAAAGTAAGATAGGTGATTCTTTATCTTTCTTTAAGAATGATATATCAATATTATTTCTACTATCTTGGTTTCTTTCTTTAATATTAGGATGTTCTAAATGCTTCTCAATCTGCTTCTATGCTTTCTTATCTTTTATTAGGAAGATTTGAATGCTTCTCAATTTGCTGCTATGGTTTCTTCTCTTTTATTAGGAAGCTTTGAATGCTTCTCAATCCTCTGCTATACTTTTTTCTTCTATATGATTTATTTATTTATACTTTGCTCTTAGAAGTTGAAACTCTTCTCTATCCTATATAGTAATATTTTCGTACTTCTATAGCTTAATATCTATTGCAACTCTGTTATGAAATCAATAATGTCTTAGGTTGAACATATGAACCCAAAATGATTCTCGTCCTTACTAGAGAATCCAATATCAATATCAAAATATCTTTCTTGAATGGTCAAATTTATTCTGAGTTGGTTTTCATAATTCTTCAATATAGTTGAGCCTTATTATTCACTGGTTTTCCTTCAACCTAGTGGAATGACCCTAGCCTTTTCTACTCAATATGATCTTAAAATAGAGTTTGAGTCTCACTGCCTTCAAAGTGGATAAACTCTTAATCGAATTTATCAAACTGGATAAAATCAATTTATAATAGTGGCTAAAATATACTTGATCAATCTAGTCAGAGTCTGATGGTAGCTTTGATACCACTAATGGTTCTTTTAAGTCTTAATACTACCACAAATATCATAGGATCTAAATATAATATAACCACAATTAAATAAGGTCGAGATAATAGAGTAGAATAATATGAAAAAATAATATGTATAACAAGGTTTATAGTAACTCAAATAACTTTCAATAATATGAAAAAGTATAAATGTAAAAAGCCTTTAAAATACATGTACAGTGTATGTAAAATAACTTAAAATAGTAATTGCTCAAAATGTATACAAGCTTTATTGCTTCTCTTTCTCTTACAATGAGATATATGAATATGATTCGATATAATTCAATATATCTTCTTATGGAGCTTTACCTCCATAATATAGCCATAGTAATGTAACTCTTTAGCTACTAGACTATTGCTTTCCATATTACAAGTCTCATAACTCTTGACTTATCTACTTGCCACTTGCATACTTGATGAACACTTGACACTATAACATATGCACACTTATGGCTCTTACACTTCTACTTGCACTTTCTAATCTACTAAACTTGTGCACATATTTACATTACATATTTTTTCTCATACATACAAGATACTTGTGCACATAGACTTAACTTACACTTACATACTGACTCTAAGATACTTGCGTTTCCTACACATTCACACTTACATAAAAAGGGGAAATATAACTCACACTCTAAACTATGACTCAAACCTAATATACTATTTATAGATGTACCATGGAGATACCTTGGGGTACATTAGCATGTACCAAATAATGTAATATACTCCAATAAACCAACTGGTACTATTTAGCAAATGGATTGTTCCTTAGATCCAATCGAGCATATTTTGTAAGTAAATCACTCCTTAGAGCCAATCGAGCATATTTTGCAAGCGAATCAATACATGTTCCATACTTGGTCAATTTTTAAGTGTTTTTATGGGACGTTTGCTATCTAGTTTCTCTGTTGCATGCTCCTTCAAAATTTATAAAATCTTAAGGTAGTGTTGAGGTACTGCAATTTCTCAATTTTCAAGGAGAAGACCTAGTTTTGAATATTACCAAGTGATGCATTTATAATTGCCAAGTTATTGTAATACCACTATGTGCTCATGATATAATAGAGGCGACACTTATTTCAATTCTATATAACTAATTTTAAAAAACTAAAATGTAAAAACTATATATCCATATATATATATATCATATATGTCGAAAATAAAAAGAAAATTCAATTGTAAAAATATAAGGTCATGCATACAGAGATAGGAAGAATCCATATCATCTTCTTTTATGCAAGTATTTTATTTAATTAAAAATATTCTAATAGAATTAGCAAGGTGAACAATCATTACGACCATTCTATAACCAAAAATAATTAATGCAACTACCCTTATTTCATATTAGCACCGCCTTTATAACTTCCACATGTTAGATATCCTTTATTTTAGAGTTTTTAGTATCTAAAAATTATTTTTCCTTTTTCAGCTAGATGCCCAATCTATTTTTGGTTATGGCTTATGGTTTCAAATCTCCAAGCTCCTACTCTATGGCATGGCTCTTTGAGTTACTACTCCGAGATTTGTCTCTCCCTAGTCCTTGCTCTATGATCTAGTTTTTCAAGCTCTAACATCCATAACTCTATATCTTAAATTTTTCTAGCTATCTTTTCCTTTTATTTTTATCTATGTGGTACCTATAAAATTGATAATATTATAAAATAAGGAAAGTTACATTAATAATTTCTAGGTATGGAACAATCATGCTAATTGAGTTTTTTTATTTATTTTCTATATACGTTTGATATGTAAAATATATATTTCCCTTATTTCTCCAATGGAGTTAATCCTAGAAAATACTTCCTTGAACTTAGTGCATCAAAAAGCATCTATATCTATCAAGTGGCATTAACTCAAATGGTTAGATTCCTCAACATTTCAAGGAGGAGACCTAGGTTCGAATCTTGCCAAACTATATATGGATAATATCCAAGATTTATTTTAATACTACTATGTAGTGATGATGTAATACGAGTGGGATCTGTTTCAATCATATATAACCCATTGAAAAAAATCATCTTTATATACTAAATATAGATCAATTTGACATAAATAAAAATAAAATTTATTTCATATTTTTTCTAAAAAACATAGTAATTTGAAATGAGAAAAAATAGGAATAAAACCAAAAAGAGAAAATTCTTTAATGAAAATAAGATTGCATATCTTCCTTGAAAATATAGTATGTTTCCTTTATATGGAAAATTTGTGGAGTGAGTAATTATAAATAATCAACTCACTAATATATTAATAATGTGCTGCTTAAATACAAATATTAAGGCTAAATATAGCCTAAGGTGTTGCTATCATTAAGGTAGCTAACCACTCATGAAATGACGCTAACAAATTAACAATGCTAACCAAATAACGCGTAAACAATAACAACTTAGATATTTGCAAACAATGCAAATATCCTAAGTAAAAATGATGTAATTACTAATCTACCTAGGACTTATTACATATTACCAAATAAGGTAATAGTAAATAGTTACTTTACCATAGTAACTCTAACATCCCCCCTTATTACATTATTTGGGTAATGTATATAACTGTCCCAATATAGTGAAGAAGAGAAATGAAAGATAGTGATATGCTGGATCTTGCTCTAACTCATGGCTCTAGCTGCTCTTGCTTAGTTCCACCTCTAGGTCAAAGAAAAATAAGTACTTTCTAAGTACTTAAGTAAGAAATGGGTCATTCCTCACTTTGTTTTAACAACGAATGTACTTATTGTAATATTTTTGTCCTATAAGATTACATGGGTAACCAACCACTGCAACTGCTAGGTGTACTAGATTAGATCACTACATATGAGGTTCATTATTGTTACAATATGATTTTGCAAAAGTTTTGATAAGATAGCTAAGGTGTCGGACGCTACCGAAAATGTACCCTTATAAGTTTTCCCCCTTTTTTGCAAAACATGTTGTAATAGAATTTTTGCAAGAAGTTTGACTAAGGTGTTGAACTCTACCGAAAGTGCACCCTTATAAGTCATCCTCCCTTTTTAGCAAAATATTTTTTGAGGTAGGAAATAAATTTTTATCCCCCTTTAAGTGCAAAATATTTGCAACTTATGAAGCTTTTTAAGGCTTTTACAAAGATTGCCTCCTAGGCAAATTTAAAAAATTTCACCAGAAAAATCCCCCCTTTATTACAAGTACTTCAAACAAAAAGAGTTTGCTATTTATGAAGCCTAAAAAGAGGTACAATCCCCCCTTTATTGCAAGTACTTCAAACAAAAATATTTTCTATTTATGAAGCCTAAAAAGAGGTTTGCAATGGTGTTGCCTAGGTTTACAATTTGTTTCCCTTACAAAGTTGTATGGATCATGAGCACCTTGTGTGCTCTTTCTAAATCAAAATCAGAAACCTCACTAGCAACATGGCCTCTTTGTTGTCTATTTTATCTCTATGGTGTGCCTTTGCCCTTTTTTTATTTCTTATTTCTAAACCAACACCAATTGGTGTCATGGTTTTCCTTTTTATAATTTATGCAAAACTTATTTTTTGAATGAGGTTGCTTGCCCTTATCTTTGGAAGATGACCCCCGCTTCTTCTGTTGACCCTGTTTATGTTTATAAAGTGCACTATTGGACACTTCACATTTTTGTAGCTAATTTGCTTCTTTAGTTTGAAGTAAATTTACTAACTCCACAAATGTCACATGTCTTTGAGACACTTGAAGAGATGCTATTAACATATTGTAGGAGTATGGAAGAGCCCTTAAAATAATTGAAGATAAGACCTTATCTTCAAAATTTTCTCCTAAAGCATTTAGTTTTGATTTTATTTCTGCCACTCTATAGAGGAATAAATCTACTATTTCACCTAAATTCATATGGAGAGTATGAATTTGTGGTTGAAGGTTAAGAATTGTGGCTTTATTTTTCCCTTCAAAAATGGTAGATAAAGCATCCCACACTTATTTACCATTTTTAGCATCACAAATGTGAGGCTGAATTTCATTACTAGGAGCTAGCAAAATTAGCATGAGAAATCTGTTGTTCTTTTTATCCCATGCCTTCTGATCTTCTCTTGGTGTAGTGGGTCTTTTTACAATGTCTGTCACTATATCCCACAATTCCTCTACAGTAAGAATGACCTTCATTTTGGTTTTCCATGTTGAATAATTAGAACCTTTAAGCAACTGGGTATCATTGAGATACTTGTTTATAGTAGCCATTATAAAGATTTCCTATTGCACCAAAATGGTCTCTTTCATTCTAATTGATATTTAATGACACCTACCTAAAAAAATCTCCTGAAGAAAGATGATCAGTTTGAGGAAATTTAAGCCAAACAAGAAGTATTGAAAGAGAATTCACTCTAATTGATATTTAATGACACTTGCCTAAAAAACCTTTTGAAAAAGGATGATTAGTTTGAGGAGTTTAAGCCAAACAAGAAGAGTGAATTAGGGTTGCATATGGAGTGAATTATCAAAAAATTGGCTTTACCTGTGCAATAAATTGCACAAATGGGTGTAATTTGGGGTCTTATGCTTGCTTGATTTTAACTTAAGAGGTAATTGCAAAAAACATGAATTAAATGCAAGAAACCATCAAAAGTTCCCACAAATTTTTAACACTCAGGAGTCAAATTCTATCGAAAATGCACCTAATTTAACAATTCCAATTTAACAAAAGGTGTCAAATGCTATCGAAAGTGCACCTTATTACAATAATTTTTGCAATAAAATTTTGATTTGTGTTGTGCAAAAATTTTGATATTCAAAATTTCCCCCTTATTTTATAATTTTACAAATAATGTGGTAAAAAACAATCCCCTTTCCTTTTTGTGTTGTAAAATAAACAAGTTTCAATGTTTCAACCCTTTGATTTTCACAATTTCCATTGTGTTACAATTTTGCAAAAGAAGAATCCAAATATTGGTTTATCCCCTCTCTTGTTTGCAAAATAAACAAGGTTGCAAAAAATTAGATCTTCAATGTGATGATATCCTTCTCCAATTTTGCAAAAATATGAATGTGCAATATTTTGTGTTATATCCCAAGGTTTGAGAAAACAAAATGCACAATTTGCTTTTGATTTTGCAAAAAAAATTGATTTTCAAGTGCCCCTCCTCCTTGTCTTACAAATTTGTAAAAAAAAATTACAATTTCTTGTCCTCCCTTTGCTCTGCAAATTTAACAAGGTAGCACACCTTTCAAGCCAAGTTGACACACAACAAACTTTTGAAAGGATTTCTAGAACCAGTTGACACACGACTTGGTATTAGTGAACCCAAGGTCTATTTTTCATGAAAAAACTCTTATACTCAAAATGTGAGAAAGCTTTTAAAGAACTCCTAATTTGCAAAAGAAATGTGCTATTTATTTGTATTACATCTCAACAATTTTTGAGAAAACAAAAACACAATTTTGAGGTTTTGCAAAAAAAAATGGGTCCTACAGAGCTCATTTTCTTCTATTTTAATTTACAAAATTTTAAATGAAGTTTAATCAAATAGTTTTTAATGAATAATAAAAATAAAAAATTTAGTAAAAAATCAATTTAAATGTAAAAAAAATTGATTTAAAACAAAATTTTATATTAAAATTATTAAAAAAAATAATTTTTATTATTAAATTTGCATCACTTTTTTTTAAACGGTGCAGCAAGAATAAACTACCTAAGGAGGCGGTGGGGTTTGAACCCCCGACCTCCTACTTGGGAAGCAACCTTCCAAAACCTAGGAAGCGACTCGACTACCCTTGCTGGTGAGAACAAAAGGGAAGCTGGTTTATTATGAACATTGTTGTAGCTTGATAAAACAAAAAAAACAAGCTTTTTGCTTACTTGCCAAAGTCGTCTCAGCTTCACGGATTTATATGCCTATCGATATTCTTCAATGGATGAAGTGAATTACACCGACACTCTAACCTGTACTTTGAACTGCATAAATAACCGATGCAAATCAAGATAAAGAGGAAGTTTTTGTGTCAGAACACGTTTAGTGCTTTTGGCTGAACAACTTCACAAGATTGTTGTGCAACGTTCAAGGCTTTGAAATAATTTGCCTGTGTTGCAGTCACGTGTTCAACATCTTTTGAATCATCATGAAGCCTCTCTAGAAATCGACCTTCAAAATAGCAGATGGACTCAGATCTATTCACTATCACAGAATGATTAAAAGTAACATGCTATGTGGATGTCTAGGAGCTTCATTGATATTTTTAATGCTCCGTCATGCAGTTGTGGATGTCCAAAACAATTTCTATAAATCGTTTGGTCTTCTTTGAAAAAATATCCACCAGTTATTTCCACTAAAAATATCTGCCAGAGCTTTGGTACTAAACTCATTTATAATTCAAGGGAAAAATGGGTGAAATAGTCACTGCATCAACACAACACAGAGGAGGCACCAACTATCTACAAATCATCACACCTTCAACTGAAACTATTAATAGTCGATAGAAAATGTGAAGGCATACTGGAGAAATTATCCTACATATGTGGGAGCAGTTATTTTTCTAGTTGCTTATGCTTTCTTTTCTCTAACATTCAGGTTTTGACTTGCTTAGCTCTTACTATAGGCTCCAACTCTTCCCGTCCCCTATACTAGGCTTTAAATCTCTTTCAAACTTAGTCACCTTTGACACTAGCCTAGAAGGCATAACCAATGGCTCTAGAAATATAAAATAAATTAGGACAATAGCCTTCCTTTAATATTGCTATCTTTGGAGGATATTTCTCTCTAATACACCCTTTTGGAATTAACCTATATTTCATTGTAGAACTAGAATAAGAACAATCCCAATGGTTGTTTCCCTTTTTGGATAAATCTAAACACAAAGAGTCTATTTCACCTTTTTCCATTAAATATTTTTTTTATAATTGTGTTGGTCAAATATCTGCCTAATCATATAAACTACACTTGTGCGCCCTAGATACGACCAACATTGAATGACCAGAGGAAAATAATGTCCTCCGTGTCAATCTCCAGAGAGGGTTGTCTCCCTTACTAATTCTAAACTGGTTAAAGACTAGAGTTGCAAGAAAGAAATTAGAAAATATGGAAAGAGATGGGAAATATGGCCACAGGTCGACTGTGTAGGATGGGAATAGACTAATAGAAAAAATCCACACCAAGAAATGAATAGCATGGGAATAGACTAATAGAAAAAATCCACACCAAGAAATGAATAGCATGCAATAGATAAAGAAACAACAAAATTTACTTAAAACTTTGAACATATAATCTTTCAAATCAGCACTCCAACACTCACTCCTCTCATCAACAATATTCAAATTCAATTCGCAAAATTTAAATTCAGCAACAAATAAAGAATCCGAGCATGAAAAGAAATGCATAAATCAAAAGACAATAATGCACCAAGTCATTTGCAAATCCAAGAGCTTTGTATGTATATTACTGCAGATAACTTGAAGATTTTTCTCATAGGATATCTATTTTTTCCAACACCTTACAATGAAAATTTTCTTAGTATTTATAGAGGTTTGTGCCTATTTTATTGAATACATAAAAGGACCCAATGTCCATAGATCAGAGGCATGGTGAGTCATAATTTCTTAGAAATCTCCTGATAATCATGATCTGGAAACAACTTTGGATGACAAGGCACTTGAGCATCTCGTCATTAAATTTTGATCACCTTCATTTTCTTGAAAATCAAACATATGCTTCAATAATTTACTCCTCATTAAATTTTCTTTGGAGAGGAAGTAAAACCTTCAAGAAGATATTTTTGAAAATAACACAAATGCTTTCCACTTTGCCACCAACATTAAATTGTGGTAATAATTTGAAGCATATCTTCAATCGAAAAATCAAACCTTAATATTGCCCAAGATGATGGTAATTAATGATTAAATCCTGCATCATTAATTTGGCACATGATTTTTCATAATTTATTCTCAAACATCGCAAGAAAATGAACTCATTCAATTTAATTATGATAAAACTATTTCCATCAAAAATGCCTTGGAACCTTAATACATTTTCCCCAAAAAAAAGGGGCGAACGTGATTGTTCTTTGAAACAACTTGCCCAAACTTGATGGTCATAACGTCTTTGCCCGAAATTGCTTTTAAAATGGAAAATCACCCCAAAAAAGGGTGAAATACCCTTTTACCTTTGTACAAGCGCAAAGACGTTTGTTGTCGCCCCAAATCAATTTTTTTTGACGTTTGCCCAATTTTTGGGTGATTACAATTGTCGCCCAATTTTTGGGTGAGTGCGAATGTCTTTTTTGGCAAGTGTAATATTCAAATTGCATTCACCCAAAAAGGGGGGAACACAGTCTTTGAATGATCATAGGGTGAAGGCAACATCATCTTCACTTCTTTCTTATGCACGATGCCTTTAAAACACGTTCACCTATTGAGGAGGTGAATGCGATCATTGCGTATCCCAAGGGGCGAAGGTGATTTTGAAACTTAATATATATCTGTTCTTATTTTACCATTTCCTTTTGACGTCTTTATTTTGCCTCTTTATTTTCTCTTCTTTGAATTTTGAAAGTGAGAAAATTGAACGATTTCCAAATCGTGACCATAGTTAGAATATCCATTCTTATTCAAACTAAAATTGCATAAAAAAACATAAAGAAAAAACTGTAATGATTTTTGGAATTTGAGCAGAATGCTACATCATAAACATTTCTCACATTACATATTGTTATTGTGACCCAATGTGGCATAGTGTAAAATTACCAATGTTTTTGGTGGCTCTCGGGGTATCCAACTCGCATGGATGCAAGCGATCCCAGGACTTAATCCATTGGGTGATCTTGAGTCTTCTTTCCTGCCTCTATGGCTGATGACTTCGATGTAGAAACCTTTTGGTGCTCCTCCTATTTAGCTTTCTCAACAGCTTCTACTTTTGCTACAACTTGAAGTACTTCTTCTAATTACTGTTCTTTAGCTGCTTTCGTGGCTGCTTCTTTGGCCACTGTTTCTTGTTCTGCCTGTTCTTTGAGGCTCTCAGAAGTGAGCTCACAAACTACAACCATGTATTTCCATGCCTCTGTGGTGAACAAGGAAGGAGTACTTAGGGATTCGTAAAAAAATAACTGATTTTGAATGTCCTCAAAACTCAGGTGCCTCACTTATTGGGCTAAATCAAATAGCGAAAGCTCCATACGAGTGTACTTCTGCATGAATAACAACACCTGAAAATCCATGATAGGTTCCTCCCAAGCATCAATCTCATAGGTATCTTCAACAAACTGCTTCCATGGTGCTTCCAATTATGCTTTTAGAAAAGGTTCACCCCACTCATCGATAAATTTTAGAAAACCCATGTCGCGTAGAGCGTTAAGATGAGTCATCGAAATAGTGTGTTCTCACTCTATGGCATTTAGAATTTTTTGATCTTCCTGCACTAAATCCATCTGCTGAAAATAGTTGCACAACATGACTTTGGTAGTGGACTAGGAATGGTCCATCTCACTCAGGGATTTCACGTACATAGTGGAATTTGCCAAGGCCTATATTTTTACTGCCATCTCCATATGGGGCGATAATAATTCCTTCGTATTGTCAATTATATGCTATCCTATTTGAATTTGAATGTAAGCCACCCATAAGTAAATCAGAACTCAATCTGCTTCTAGATCCAAATTTTCACAGTTTTGTGCGGAGTGAAGATGAGCTTCTTTGATATTATCTCGAGAAAAACCCGCAGCTTGAGCATCTTTTTTATCCAATTGAGTCTAGACAACTTCTAGCTTCAGGTGAAGGTTGTTCATCTCAATTTGGGCTGCATATCTTTCTTTTAGATGAACTCCTACTTGTCACCATAAGTGCTCATTTTTTTGTAGCAGTTCTTTCCTCCTGTGCTCTACTTTTAGCCAAGACCGTCTCGAGTTCAATGATATTGTCAACCTGATAAAAATACTTCTATTTATAGTGCTAACCGTGAAGGTAAAATAAACTCATGTCCACTTTTATGTTGCCCATATTTTCTATAGGATCAATCCTTGTGAGATATTCTATTATGGTCTAAGATATAACATCGTCTTGCAACAATTCTCCTTGAGGCTTCTAAACAAATGAATTAATTTTGGTGATATGAGCCTCCATTGCAACAAGATGAAAAGCAACTTTCTTAAGAGGATGTGCTGGTGTGAGAGCCTCTTTGCACTGCTTGCTTTTCAACAACTGCGATGAACTCAAGTGAGCCCTATTGATATTTTCTACATCAGACTACTTGGATGCCACTTGAACATTGGGTAAAGCTTACAATTCCAAAAATGGAGTGAAGGGAATGAGGACATTAGAGTGGGTGGGCTATGAAATGGATGTGGTGGCTAAAATTAGAGGAATAGAAATAGTGGAATGGATGGGTGGATCAATTTTAACTACAGTTATGCTCACTTTAGGAGGAGCCTGTGTATTTACAAATTCAATGGAAATGGTAGTGATAATGGATGTGGAAGGATGTAAAAATGGGTTTAGCCCCAACGCATATAAACTAAAAGAAAGGGGGGATGAAGAAAAGGAAATAGAATATGTAGCAATAGTAACTTGGGAAGAGAAGAAGAAGGAAGTGGAATGGATACAGAAGGCATACCAAAATATGGGGAAATGGGCACAAAAATTGATGGTAGTGAATTGGAAGTCACTACATGCTCCAATAAATAAGAAGAAGAAGAGGAAAGGGGAGACGTACCTTTGGGTGTGAGCATTGTGTGATGCAAATATGGATGTGACTATAAAATATTTGTTTCTCATTGCTTCTACGCTACCTCTTCAACATTGAATTGGGTCTCCATGACCTCCTTTTGTGGTGGTTCTAACGACTGATATTCATCTTATCTCTAAACCATCCGAAATATTTGTGCAACTATGGTTGGATCCTAGATAATCATGAGAGGAGAGACAAATATAACAGAGACAATAAAAGCTATGGTAACCATATTAATTGAAACATCGATGGAAGAAGTGGTAATAGTACCAGTCATTGGTTTCTTCACTACCTTGGGAAATGGTGGTGCTTTTTGCACATATTGCTTGTTTGAGATGGGTGCTTATTAAACTTTATGTCTTGTTCATAGTGATCTCCACTTAAACATGTATTGTTGCTCTTCCTCCTCAGGAGTCTCCTCCATGACCAAAGGATGTTGTCCCTCAGACTTGCTTTCACCACTATAAAATTGTTGAAAACTATGCAACAAAATGCTGGTGAAAGTGACTAGTTGATAAGAATCAACATATTCATCATAAACCTCTAAAAATGCCTCATCCAGTTTGAGCCCATAAGGATTCGTTGGCTTTCCTCGGTTAACTCACATTATCCACCAATTCATTATCTTTTTTTTGGACCATTTAGGATTACTAGCTTTAACCTGGCTAAAAAATCTTGGCAGAGGGACTTGAGATATATACTCTACTTCTTGCTCATAGCAGTCATGCCAAGGGGGAAGTGTAGTCATTTTATCAATATGCCAATTCATGTCAGGACCATTGAAATTATTTCTGTTCTGCTCAATACTAGGTCGAGGACAACAATGAAATTATTTGAACTTGATAATTTCCTTAAACTTGCCCAAGGGGTCATACCTCCAATGTTGTGGTAGTTCTACCAATCCTAAATCCTGCAAGGCAATAGTGAGAAGCCGATTCTGTCCGATTTGACCCGCTACTATACCACCAAACTCGAATGCCATATTGCATGTTATCTTTTTTCCACTCCCAACTCCATATATATCATTTACGTAATTTGACTGGCGCACTACCTCCATAGCAAAAATATGCTTCGTAGAGAAGTATGGCAACAAAAATGGCTTACCCGTGAAACCAAAAACTTGTACAACTATCCCCTGGGTAAGCATAAAAATATCACCCTTTTTCTAAGTGACCAATATATCTCTCAACTCCCACGACACTCTTTCACATGTACCACATATCAGTTCTATTTTTGGCCCAAAAAACTAACTGTTGAAACTATAGAAAGACTCCCTTCTTAACAAAATTGAGGTCCACTTATATACTGGCAAGGGTTGATCTTTTTCATCTGTTTGTGTAAATGTAATAAAAGGAAAACATCGCTGCAATTGAAAGATGAAAAACCATACCAAAAGTGAATTGTGCTTGAATGATTCTGCTTTATGAGTATGCAATTTATCCAACTAGGAATTCATCCTCCGTGAGATGTAATCGGCCCAGTCAAAGAAGATTGGATTGGTGTCCTATGTCATAACTGATGGGGAATAAAAATATACCTGACCAATATATTGCACTAAAGCCACCTACCATTTGTGTATAATGTCATCTGAAGGTAAACTTGCAACCCATGCTAGCATTGAATAGATATCCAAGCTTTTAAAATCCTTAAGCGGTTTAGGTAGGTTGGGAAGCTGCCCCATCGATGGTTCTTTTATGAGCTGAGTCTCCATGAATTTATGCATCGTTATAGTAGAGACGTATATATCTTCTTGTTCATCGGTGTGCAAATTCTTATGAACCCCATAGGTAGGTGGTTGCAATCCACATGTGAATGATTCTCAGACCTCATTCAGGGTAATAGTGAAGAGAATATCCCTCTTCACATTCCTTACTGCTCTGGTGAATGGGTCATAGAATTCGGTAATGAGCTACACCAACTCAGGAAAAGAGTGTACAAATGGGCACAAGTACTAGAAAACTTGCGAATGGTACGACACTGTTAGCCAAAATTCTGATGTGACCCCCTAATTAATTGCAATTCCAATGTATTGCCATAATATCTCCACTCCTTTGTGGGTTATTATGCAATCACCAATTTCAGCCATCATATCATCATAGGGATACCGGTCGACATAGTCATTTTTTAGACCTCGTACCCCTTCTTTTCTCTTTGAATTTTTGGGCTCTGTGATCTCTGGAGCATCTTGAGGCTATTTACTACATCTTCTCATTTTTATCCTTGACAAATTTACCAAACACTGTCTGGACACTTATGCAATAACAGTTCGAAGCACACGACAACAGAAAAAAATTAAATAAAATTTTAACTGCGAGCTTTACCTTGCTTGTTTATATAGAGCTTCTCTCCAACCACCACAATAAATTTTAAGTTACTTGGACACCTTTGAAAAATGTAAGTTGATGCATTCGCCTGACACTATTCCCAATGTATCCCAATATATCTTTTGATTCGCTATGAAATTCACGTTGGGAAAAGCATCTCTCTTCGTCACATAACTATGTTGTAAACTATGCCCTAGCTATAGAAAATTGTCTACTTGAACCAATTAAATGCTTCTTTTGCTCCCTCAAGAAGAGAAACCTTTAGCCTGCATGTTTTCCAATAATTGCCATGTCTTGGGAGGAGTAATATATCATCAATGAATCTTCGAAATCAAATGGGACATTCTCTTACTGAAATCCGCTATTTTTTTTTTAATATATTTTTTCCCTCAAGGCGCGTTCAACTTGCTTGCTGATTTGGGGCGAAGGATCTCCTTATATAAACTTTGATCCTTGCCTTCTTCATCGTTTCCCTTAGAAAATCAGATTTTCTAAAAAAACTTGTCTCCTCTTATAGAAAAATTGCTTTCCCAGTTTTTTTTTTAGAAGAAAAGAAGGGCACCTTCACAAAATATTGAATGCATTTTTCCTTTTTTTAGAAAAAACATGGTTGAATTGGACTTCGAATGGTGCATGTGTGCTTGTTTTTTTTATTGCTTTGTATAAAATCCAAAGTGTCTTTTTTTTTTTAGCTTTATATATATATATATATATATATATATTTTTTTTTTCCCCTAAAAAATGTGATCGCCCAAGGGATGGGACGAACAACAGTCACGCCTTGCCTTGGGAAAAATGCGTTCCATCATGCGTCACACCCACTTGGCACTTAAGCTTTAAATATATATATATTTTTGTTCTTCCTGATCGCCCCCTAATGCGGGCGAACAGGACGTTCGCACGACCTTAGGGCGATCGTCCTTTTTTTTGTATTTAGATTTTGATCTTCGATCGCCCTCAAAGGGGGGTGAACATAATGATTGCCTGATCTTTGGGATGATCCTAAGTTTGTTCTGTGGTCGCCCTTAAAGGAGGGTGATCATGATGTTCGCCCGACCTTAGGGCGACCCTAATTTTTTATTTATTTATTTTATAGTTTGGTCGCCTTAGGAGGTGGATGAACGTAACGTTCGCATGACCTTAGAGTGATCATGATTTTTTTTTACAAATAAAAAAAACATGAAAATAATTAGGAAAATGAATATATACATATTTTACAAAAATACCTTATCAAAATATGGTTATTGAATATAGGCCTTCAAATGAAGGTCGTTCATTGGAATTGGAATATCCCAACCTTCCATGTCTTGAATATGATAGGCGTTAGCCGAGTTCATTGCAAATATTTGGAAAGGGCCCTCCTAAATAGCATCGAATTTGTGATGTTTCTTCGGCTTGGCCTTCTTTTCATTCCATTTGAGGACTAAATTTCCTACTTGAAAACTGCATTCAGTTGTCCTCTTTCTGAACCACTTTTACATTTCCTTGTTATGTTCGGTGAACACTTGGTAAGAATTTTCTCTATCCTCCTCCAACTATATTAATTGTGCCAATCATGCGCTCATAGGATCAAACTCCTCATCTTCCTCTTGAAACAACTGCAATGTCTGAAGGACTGAAAGCTCAATGTGAGCAGGCAAAATTGCTTCCTTACCATACACCAATGCATGCAGAGAGGTTTTAATGGATTTTTTACAGAAATGCGATCTACCCAAAGTTCCTGGTTCAATAGAAAATGCCAAATTCTCTTATTATTTCCTATTGTCCTTTTCAGAATTCACAGCAGATTCTTATTGGTAGATTCGGCCAAACCATTCCTTTGTGGGTAATAATTGGATGAAGTCTTGAGATAAATCTTGTATTTGGTAGCAAAATCTGTGATATTGGCCTCAATAATTGGAGTTCCATTATCAATTATAATTGAGTCCAGAACACCGAAGCAAGTGATGATTCCCTCCAAGAAAGATATGACAATTGTTTGGTTCATTTTTTAGTAGGAATGGCCTTCGTCCATCGGGTGAAATAGTCAGTTGTTGTCAAGATGTAATTATGCTTTGCAGAGGAATTTGGGTCAATAACTCCCACAAAATAAAGACCCCACTACTAAAAAGGTGCTTCTACTTGAATCAGGTGAAGAGGCAATACCCCCTTCCCGATTCTTTCAACATATCGCTGATAACTATCATAGTGCGTACTCAATTTATGGGTGTCAAAAAACAAAGTGGGCCAAAAATAGTATGCTCAGATGATTTTTAAGGCCATGGGCCTTCCTGCATATTGACCAACCGATAGTCCGAAATAAATTCTTCTAATATTTTTTCTTTTTCGGAGTCCAATACACACCTGAGAAGAACTCCATCAATATTTTTGTGAAATAGCCCATTGGGAAACAAGGTATATCTGAGAGCTTGCAATATAAATATTCAATATTGCAAAGCATCAAGGTGAGATGGAAATTTTCCTAAGATAAAATAATCAATTAGCTCTTCGATCCAATCACAATAACTGATGATATGGTTCATGCATATGCTTTCACCTATACTGTCCTCATGAATCACATCTAATGATTCAGAGGCTGCACTTTTTGCTAGCTCCTAACATAGGTATCTCCCATGAAATAGCTTCATTGGTTAAATCTCCACATCATATTATTGAATTTTTGAGACCCAACCTACTCTCTTGTCTCATAATTCACCTGGAAGAATAAAATTTCATACATCGGGGTGTATAACATACAACAATTTTGCTTTAAGAAACAAAGTGTCAGAATTTATTCAATGATTTCATCATCATGTATACTTGTTTTTCAATAAAATTATACTTCTCCTAATGGGGAGCAATGACCTGAATCAGGAAAGCAATTGGCTTCTCATCTCCCTCCTCTTACCGTTGTGTCAAAACTGCAACATAACTCTCCTGTTCACCTACTGCATAGAGAATGAAATATTTAGAATAATCAAGATTAACCAATACCAGAGCCTGAGTAATCCTCTCCTTGATTTACTTGAAAGCCCATATTCTTGTCTCAGTCCATTTAAACTCAACATATTTCTTCAAAAGCTCAGTCATGGGTTTCACCACCTGAGCGAAGTCAGCAATGAACTTACGGATAAAATTAATTTGACTAAATAAGGACTACATGTACTTTTTATTAGTAGGTAATGGTAACTTCATTAGGGCCTCAGCTTGCATAGGATCAATGACCACCTGACTCAGGAAAGCAATTGGCTTCTCATATCCATCCTCTTGCCGTTGTGTCAAAACTGTAGCATAACTCTCATGTTTGCCTACTGCATAGAGAATGAAATATTTAGAATAATCAGGATTAACCAATATCGGAGCCTGAGTAATCCTCTCCTTGATTTCCTTGAAAGCTTATTTTCTTGTATTAGTCCATTTAAACTCAACATATTTCTTCAAAAGCTCAATCATGGGTTTCACCACCTGAGCAAAGTCAACAATGAACTTACAGATGAAATTAATTTGGCCAAAGAAGGACTGCAGGTCCTTTTTATTAGCAAGCAATGGTAACTTCATTATGGCCTCGACCTACATAGGATCAATGGCCAATCCTGCCTATGAGATTACATGCCCCAAAACTTCCCTTATTTGACATCAAATATTGACTTCTTCAAATTAATCGAGATCCAAAACTCATGAAACTTCTCAAACACCTGCCTAAAATGAGCAACATGGTCTTCTCTGTGATGTGAAAATATAGTCATATCATAAATATATATCACAATAATCCTATTCAATAACTCATCGAAAGCAATGTCCATGGCCCTTTGAAAAGTGACACCGGCATTTGAAAGTCCAAATAGCATCCGCTGGTAGGCGAAGGTACCCCACTTGGTGGTAAATGCTATTTTATGCTGATCTTCATATTTCACCCATATTTGATTATATCCAGAGAAACCATCTAGCAATGAGAATATCTAGGCACCGGCTACTACATGAAGGATTTGATCAATTTGTGGTAGGGGGTAATGATATTTTAATGATGCCTGGTTCAGATTGTGAAAGTCAACACACAACCGAATGTCTCTATTCTTCTTCTATATTGGGACCAGGTTCACCACCCATGTTGAGTGCTTAATTGGATAAATTATTTTTACCTCCAACATCTTCAACAACTCTGCTTTCATAAGGACTTCAATATTGGGATTGACAGGCCGCTATTTTTGATGAAAAGGTTTTACCCCTTCCTACAGTTCTATAGTATGCTGGATCACATTATTATCGTAACCCTTCAAATCATGGTAGCTCTAGGAAACAATATCTGTATACTCATAACACAATTTCTTGATATCTTCCAGTTCTTCTAGGGTGCCGTCTATTCCAACCTTGATGATTTTCTCAGGCTCAAAATGTAGTTCTTTATAATCCTTTGCATTTATTTTGATATTGTGCTTTTCAGCCCAATCATTCTGATCGAAAATACTTTCAAGTGTAATCAGTCCCCTAGGAATGTGATTATTTTTTAGCTGAATCATCCCTTATCTCTCTTCTTCGACGAGAATTCTATCATCAATGATTGCAGTTTATTTAAGTAAGAAATTGACTATCTGCTCGTCATTGTCAAACACTTGCCAATATAGGTTTTTTTTGAGAACTGAGGGTCTGTAAATTATACTAACTATCTTAAGCTTTTTGACTACTTGCTCTATAGGAGAGTAGTTAGCACCAAAAGAGGTCAAAATATCTGCAAGTTTGTTTAGCTCTCTAGAAATCACCTAGATATTCAAAGCAGTGAAAGATTCAAACAAGTCCCACACTCTATTGCGATAAGATTTTAAGTAATGCTGCTTTGATACACACTTATTAGTGATCTGTTTAACTATAATTTTAGTCACCAAAAATTTGCAGTTGTTTAATACCTAACTTCTCATATTTCTTCAATCCAAGGCATAATACCTCATATTCAGCTACATTATTTGTGCAAATCCAAGTTAAGCCTATAAGAATAGGTCTTTTGCAACCCTTTAGGAGATATCAACACAAAACTAGTTCCTGAACCATTCTTGCACCTAGCGCCATCAAAATACATTCTCCATAACTGGTCTGCAATAGGATCGAGAGAATCAAGAACCTTCTCTTCAATATGCTCTAGCTTAGTTATAGTATAGCAGACAATATCCGTTCCAACCATCGCATTTAAATACATGAGTGCAAACACATCCTTGAGGTAAATTTCACCCATCGCTTCTTCCATTAAATCAACTTCTCCTAACTCCTCGGTCATCATGTTAACCGCTTCTAGGGAATTCTATTCTTCTTCTAGCTTTTCAATGTGAAACAGTGATGGATTTTTATTATAAATATGAATCCTCTTTCCTTTGAATGGAATATCCAAATGAGAGTAGTCTAAGGAAAGGTATCCTCCCATAGTTGTAAACTCTCTTAAGAGACACATGCTAAAGTAGATCTCCAGGTCAACCACTACCACTTCCTAGATGACAATGATTTATGGCATACTATGGAGGAAAATAGGAATATCATTGATTACTCCCACCGTCTTGACTGAAGTTCCATCCAGTTGCAAAACACTGTGGCTACTTCTTGTATTTTACATACCCATCACTTCATATACTACTTTAGGTATGAAAATAGTCGCACTTTACAGTTGTGTACAATCCAAAATTCCATTCTCAAGGACAAATAAAACGGGGGGTCTATTCTTTCTCGTAGCTAAATTTAGAAGCATTTGCACTAGGACCGTTTGAGAAGGATATTTATTTTGATCTTTAGTATTCTTCAAATATTCTTACAATAGGTCAACTTGTCCAGGAAACTATAGTGCATCATATAGGCTTACTTTCATAGGTATCTTCTTCATTTCTTCCATATTATTTTAATTTAAAATAGTCGGAGCTTTCTCCTCTGCAACCCGCTCATACTTATCTTAGTAATGTTGGGTGTTGCTTGGTCAAAGACATGTATTTGAGATGCTCCTTGGCCTATTCTCTTGTTTCATATTGCATTTGAGCAGCTGTTACAGGTTGTAAAGTTGATGTCTTTGTTTGTGTCTTTCCTTGAGTCTGCTTAGGCAATAAATATTTCAACAAAACAAAATCTTGCTACTTAGCCATCCCCTTAGACACTTTCGCTAGACGTGCCCTTTTTCATCTTGCATCTTTGGTTTTGTAGGTACCTTTAAGGGTTCAAGCTCAGCAGGATCTACTATTACTGACTTCTTTTCGGATCATGTGAGAACTAAAACTTGCTCTAAATATGATATCATAAAATTGTGATTGGCTTCCCTGATCATATTGACTTGTATGCCAACTGAAATCTCTGCTAGAATTTATACATAATTCATATGCACCATACATGTCTCCTCTCCATGAGGATCATTGCATGTTGAACACCAGTACGCATTTTTAGTTGCACTAGTTTCTTCATTTGTTAGCACTGTTGTGCTCTTCTCAGGACCTCTACTAGAAGATGCTTTCTATTGAGTAATAGGTGGAGTTTGAAATCTCATTTTTTTGAATTCAGCCTCGACTTATTTCTTCCTCACCATCGTAAGCTCATTTAATATAGTTATTAAGGTTGAGTTATTAGATTTTACTTCTTGCAATAATGTTGTAAGAGGGTCAGGATTAGAAGATGTGGGCAGAGCTGGCAAAGATATAAGTATTTGTGGTACGGGCAATGACAATGGGATTGGTGGTGCTGGCAATGTTGGAAAAGGAACAAGTGCCAATAGTTGGGGTACTGATTGAGTGGGCAACTATGAAAAAATTGGAGTTGAATGTTGTGGGATAGGGATCAAAGTGATATGAGGTGGGCTAGAACTCCATGAGGGAACTGGGTACATGGAAGACATGGGTTGCAAAAATGCACTTGAATACAAATACTATGGGAGATCAAGAAGAATGGGCATAATCATTTTCGAGGGGAGCCTACCTATCGTAATCAAATTAGATTCATATTTCTAGGCTTGTGTATACAAGTTTGGAAATGTAGTCACATTGGCCTGCCATACTGCCATACCGATTTTAGAGCTAAATGCATGAGATAGTAGAATGCAGCTTGCTCATGTGTGGGCCGTAAACCATCAGGGACTCTTTTCCAGCTATGTGTGAACTAAAAGTTAAGTTCAACTATCTCTTCTTGCGAATGCCTTTTAATTATTGTAAACTGATACAACAAGGAGTATGTATCGACTTGTTCATGAAAATTTTTAATCAAAAACTTTGCCGACTGATCCCATGAAGTAATAGTTCCAGGTTGCAACGATCTGTACCAATACAAAAATTTCTCTCTCAGTGATAATAGTAATAAATTTATCATCACATATTCGTCCGTTATCCCATGAATCGTAGCTATCTTTCCAATACCATCATAAATAGACAAGGCCTTCAAAGCAGCTTGGGGCACTGGATTTTATGCTTGCAAGTTCAAAGCCCCTGAGCTATTCCACACTGGGAACTGCTTGGGTGGCTGTTGTGGTGGTGGATTCTGAGCCATGTGGACTGGTATATGAGGTGGAGCTTGAGGAACACTAGCGATCGTGTGAGGTGAAGGTTGAGGAAGACTAGTGGTAGTACTACTTGGGCTTGCAGGAGCAAAAAATACACCAGCTAGTCATGATGATGTGACAGACGATATATGGGATATATGAGGTAATGAATATGTACGATGCAAAGTGGCTAATTAAGGATGTTCCCCTAGCCTTTGGATATCAAGTTTGTAGAACTCAATATCTAGATACACCTGCACACCAGGGAACCCGCATCGGCTTGCATGAATTTTTGGAAAATCACTGGAACCTCCAATACACTTCATATCACTTAAATATTCCACCTTCACTTTTTATCCACATAAAAATAAATACCACTATTGTTGATCACGGGCTACTCCAGGGATAGGAACGATAATTTTTTATCACATGAGCTAATGTAGAATTCAACACCGCTATGTTAGGATCTCATCCTAACCCTTAATGTAATAACTCCCCTTTTGTAATAATTCCTAGTGAACGTGGGTAGTACCCATGATTAATATTTTGTAATGTTCTAAGTTTTAGCTTAGGTAGTGCCTATGACAAATGGCACCCTTTTTATGTAACACATGGTAGATAGGTGGCATTGTGCATGTAATTTGTGTGGCATTGTGCATGTAATTCGAGTGGCATTGTGCATGTAATTCGAGTGGCATTGTGCATGTAATTCAAAGTGGCACTATGCATGTAATTCGGGTGGCATTATGCATGTAATCCAGGTGGCATTTTGCATGTAAGCCAACCTTGGAAGGAAACTCCTTAAATACCCGAAAAGGCACCAATGTAACCATCTTTTGCAAAATTAATGAAGTATTGAAGGAGGTTGCCCCCTCGAAGAGGCCTGCGATTCAGTTCTATTGTGAGATTGTTCTTTATGCAAATTTCTGTTATATTAATGTGATTTTTATGTGAGTTATTTCCAAGCAATTGTGTGAGAGTGTGTTATTTGAGTTTATTTTATAGCAGGATCTTAACACGCTACTTGTGACTACCAGTTGTCGCATGTACCCGATCTCCACACCAAGGCAAAATGTGGATACCTTCGTCAGTTTTGAAATCTTTCTATTTTTAAAAAATGGGAATGATCCTTGCTTGCATCTTTTGTAATGCCAGATTCCCAATTCTTCAAAACCAAAAGAAACATGCACTACAAAAAATTACTTGTACAAAGAAATAATTAAAATTTGCTCCATCACGATGCCACGTAGTTCCAAAGTCAGCCTGGCATTGGATCCATCTGATAAAGGTAGCTTAACCCATCTACTATGGCAAATGAGAGACCATAGTTTTACTCCATTATCATGTACATGTTCTCTATTGCTGTATACGATGCAGCCAATACGAGGAGAACCACCACCACCACAGGAACTTGAATTCGCACAAAAAATCGTCAAAGGTTTTTGAAAATGCTATCATGAAATTGATTTGGATTGATTCTCCACCATCCTACGTAATGACCAACACCTTCATTTTATGCATCAAAAGGGCAAAAAAAGACCCGGATTGACAAAAATTGGCAAAATAGTTGAACAAAAAAAATTCAAATCATGGATGCCAAAAATGGAAAAAAACCTTCACAGCTGTGGCACACTAGTTCTTCGCTATCATTAAAAATCTTCATTCCATTGGCATCCACACTCAAATAGAAGAAGTTGTCCCACATGCCCCGACTGCACCAAGCTCTCAAATCTGCATCGCATGGGATACGACCAAAAATAAACAGATATCATCATGGATAAACATCTCTTCAAACATGTAATACTAAATTATTTCCTCATGATAGATATGCAAATCCCTCTGATCAAATAGATCGGTTGCTGAAACAAGAAACACTGCATTTACATATAAAGTAGATCGGTTGCTGAAACAAGAAACACTGCATTTACATATAAAGATATCCGAAAGAACTAGATCTGAATACCATACAAACAACAAATAATTACTATGGAGGTTAGAATATTCATTGGCAAATTGCGTCTCCTGTAGCTATCTCCAAGATGCTCCACACCAGCAAAAAATAAATTTATGGCTATCCACGATCAGTGGTAGAGATACAAAACAACAAGTTACGTTTAGGAAAAACTAAAAAACATTCAATACCATGTTGGTTTTTATCAAAATTATGGCAGCACCTACTGATGAAATTCTAGAACTTAAAACACTGTTCTCCCAACATGTATTCTTCAAAAATCTCTAGGGTGCAGAACTTCATAAAAGCAAAATAGTAAACTCTATGCTCTCCCCTTGAATAATACCATGTGCAAGACCTCCTCCACAACGGTGGCTATTTTTGCTATCTCACAAATCAATTCACTGTAGAAATATAAAGTGGAAACAATAAAAATAACATTTAAAAAAATGGAGTAGGTAGTATTCATGGGTGCCTTCAAGACAAAGTGATGCACCTAGTTCTTCATAATGGCCAAGCCATATCAATGTAGAAAAGGTTGTGATATCAGCACAGTCGAAAAGAACTACTATGAGTTGAAAGGGACAACAAGATCCACTGAATCATGGGGTACACTCATGGAAAAAAAAACAAACTAAAAAAAATTTCTCCATAAAAAAAATTGCAACCATGATTTCTTAAACTTATGGTTTCTATTCCATCAAATATGGAGAGCATACTCCCTCAGTCGTCTGAAAAAAATTGCCAAAGAAGAAAAAAAAATAACAAAAACAAAATGGGAGGGATTTCCATGAGGAAAATCCTCCCATGAGGAAAAGCTCCTTAGGCTCATAGGGTAGGGAAAGCCCACTCTGATACCATGTTAGAAAATAGAATACTTTATGTAATTCATTGAAAGAGACCTTGCTTAAATAGCAAGTGCTTACAATCTGATCCATTGGATCATAACTAACTGAGCTAATCTCAGCCACACAATTTATCCTAGTAACAACTTAGGATATAATTTATTATTCTAACGATAGTAAGCTTCCACAAAAGCTCACACAAATCTATCCACAAGTCTTCACTAAGACTTTATCAAAACTACTTGTAAGCTTCCACAAAAGCTCACACAAATATGTCCTTAAGCTTTCACAAAAGCTTACTCAACTCTATCCTTAAGTCTCCTCTAGGACTTACTCAAATCTTCTCACAAGCTTTCACAAAAGCTTGCTAAAATCTATCCTTAAGTCCCCTCTAGGGCTTACTCAAATATTCTCACAAGATTTCACAAAATCTTGCTAAACTCTATCCTTAAGTCCACTCTAGGACTTACTCAAATCTGCCAATAAGCTTTCACAAAAGCTTTCTAAATTCTATCCTTATGTCCACTCTAGGACTTACTCAAATTTGTCCACTAGCTTTCACAAAAGCTTGCTTCACTCTGTCCTTAAGCTCACTCTAGGACTTACTTAAATCTGTTCACAAGCTTTCACAAAAGCTTGCTTAAATTTGTCCTTAAGTCCCCTCTAGGACTCATTCAAATCAGTTCATTTTCTTTCACAAAAACTTATTCAAATAAATTGCAAAACTTGCATACACAACTCAACTTAATCTCTCTCGAAAAACCTCTTCAATCACACAAACAATTTTTAGTTAGAATCTTGTTTAACTTATAGAAACATATAGATAATGGTTAGAGATTCAATATGTTTCACACTAACAAAAATACTTAATCACTTCCAAACTCTCTTTCAAATCAATTTAGAATAAAGAACAATTTGTTTCACAGAACTTGAACTATCACTCCAATAATTTCAATCAATAATGCTCATCAACTTCAACCAACCATTCACTCAATGAAACAAAGCTTTATTGCAAACCCTAAACAAGTGTTTCACAATGCTTTAAAAAACTCACACTGTGGAACTCAAACCTTAACTCAAGATGATTCCAAATTCACATAACAATGATACTCATGTTCTTTCACAAACCTTAGCTCAAGATAGTTCTCAATTTCATATAACAATGATACTCATGTTATTTCACAAATACTATCTCAATATAGTTAACATAACGATGATAATCATGTTCCTTCATAAACCCTAATTCAAGATATTTCTCAATTTCATACTTAAATAATCTCATGAACATTTACCAACCATGCATATGAAAAAGTCACTCAAGAATTTCCAACAATCCTTTTCACTCCAACTTGCATTTCACAATATTAAACAAAACAATATTTCACTCACAAGCATGATATGACTATACCTTTTGTTTGATGGAGATTTGACCTCAAAACCTGTCTCAATCATAATCAACCTCTTTGCCAATCTCAAAGGTTAGATAGCAAAAATCCTTCTCAAAATCTTCACTCAATTATTTTCCTCAAAATTATTTCACCATACAGAAATATTATATCTCAAGTACACCCTATAATCTCCAAACTTCAAAAATTATTAGCAAAGATTCAATTAATTCACTTCCACAATAATTTTTTTGATGCACCTTATTTCTCCTCTCAAAATAATTATCACAATATAGCTTTACTTCAAAATACAAAATATAATTTTCCTTGCAAACCTTATCACTCCTACTTTATAATTTATAACCACCAAAATAAAAATAAAATATTTTTATTTTATAATCCCTTATATCTCCCTCAACAACTCACAAAGCACCTTTTAAAATGTTACACTGCAATTTCCGAATTATCAAAACCTTTGGCAAATTAAAAAATGAGAAGCACACCTTTATTCTATTATGCCCAACAAAATGACCTCAATGAAATTCAAACACGTGACCTCGCCTTTCCAACGCCCTAGCACCAAGCACATCCATCAATTGGGCTACATGTCCTCATGGAATTAAAATGGTGCACGTCTTTCTCTTATGGCTTATCTCTTCTCTGACTTGGCACACACGAAAAATGCTTTTCCCTTTGTAAAAGTCGATCGCGTGAATCAAACCCGTGATCTCGCGCTCGTAAATGCCTTAACATAGCCCTCAGTTGCCACTTGCACTACCAAGCACTTTAAAACCTTTTTGGTGCTCCTCTTCCTTTTATCATCACATCTGCCCACTTATTTAAAACATGTAAATTTCCTTTACTCTTCAGTGCATGAATTACCTTGGAATTTTGGGCTCTCGCAAATCGCATATAGCATGGATGATTTTTAATAAACAACTTTGTCCCTTTTATACCATATGCCATGTTGTCCAATACATCGACGAACTTAGGAAATTTGAATTTAATTCAAATTTAATATTTGAAATTTTGGCACCTTAATTAATTATTTAAATTTAAATTTTAACCTATGGTTAAAATATTTAAATTTAAATAAATTAAACCATAGTCTTCAAAATATGCCAAATGGGTTTTTGAGGATTTATAATTTGATAACTCCTTGGCCCTTGTTTTTCTTCAACTCAACTTGTAACTCGGAATATTATAATATTATTATTTCCTTTTAACCAGCTTATCCATCCTTGGGATTTCCTTTTAAACTTCTTCTCCTTCCTTGGGTTTTTAATCTATTTAGGCATTTTTAGGTATATAATATTTAAAATAAATATTATATCCTATTTCTTTAAACATCTTCCTTGCCTTGTGGAAAAACCACCTGATGACATTAATGACGACGAAACTTGGACATCAACCTCTTGACATCAATGACAACAAAACTTGCTCATATTTCCAACACCCCAAATATGTAGAGGGTAGGGTTAAAATTAAGCGACCAATCTCTCTAGCTACTCTTATTTGTTTATAAGTTGTGGTCTTATGAAGAAAGCCTTACTCTTTTCCATATTAATTTTTTTATGGGATGCTCGTCCATATAAATTTAGTATCCTTCTAAACTCTCTAGTTTTTGCCATTGTTGGTTTCCCTAGTAATATTGTATCATCCACAATTTTTTTATGAGTTAAACCTTCTAGGTTTTGTGTTGGCTTCAATACATGAAGTGTTCCTAAAACCTTCATTTCTCCTATACATCTCCCCAAAGCATCAACCACTATTATGAATAAATATGGTGATGTGGGATCCCCTTGCCTTAAGCCCCTACTAATACTGAAAAATCTAGCTAGAGAATTTTTTACAAGTACCAAGAATCTAGATCCTTCATAACAACTTCCTACCCATCTTCTCCATTGCTTGCTAAACCCAAACTTGAATAGGACCCTATCTAGGAAACTCCAAGACACTCTATCATAGGCCTTATTCATATCAAATTTAACTATAATTCATTTCTTGTCACTAGCCTTTACATAATGTAAAGTTCCATGGAGATTTATTACTCCATACAAAATCTTCCCCCCTTTTATAAAACCCCCTTATTGTTTTGAGATAATAGTTGGGAGTATAAAATTAAGCCTCAAGGCTATCACTTTTGATATTATTTTATAGATTGCATTACAAAGGCTTATAGGCCTATAATACTTAAAACCTTTCAGCCCTGGATTCTTAGGGATTAAGGCAAATAATATATTATAGTTATAACATAAATTTTGGTTGTAATCATTTTTGGATAAATTTTAACATTTAGAACTAGTATCACAATGCTTTAAAAATATTTTGATGATAAATAGATGGAAAAAAATGAGAATAGTTTTCATAGACGAAAAAACCAATGCATAGATGGTTTGATTTGTATGCCAATTTGTTGCAAATTTTGCACATTGGGTCACAATAACAATTTGTAATGTGAGAAATGTTGATGATGTAGCATTCTGCTCAAATTTCAAAAATCATTACAGTTCTTTCTTTATGTTTTTTTTTTATGCAATTTTAGTTTGAATAAGAATGGATATTCTAACTATGGTCATGATTTGGAAATCATTCAATTTTCTCACTTTAAAATTTTGAAGAAGAGAAAATAAAGAGGCAAAAGAAAGACGTCAAAAGGAAATGATAAAATAAGAATAGATATATATTAAGTGTCGAAATCACCTTCGCCCCTTGGGATAGGCGACGATCACGTTTGCCTCCTCAATAGGTGAACACGTTTTAAAGACATCGTACACAAGAAAAAAGTGAAGGCACTTTATCCTTCGCCCTATGATCGGGTGAATATTACGTTTGTCCCTTTGTTGGGTGAACATAGTTTGAAGATTACACTTGCCAAAAAATATAGTCGTGATCGCTCGAAAATCGAGCGACAATTGTAATCACCCAAAAATTGGGTGAACATTAATTTTTTTTGATTTGGGGTGATGGAAAACGTCTTCGCCCTTGTACAAAGGCGAAGAGGGATTTCACCCTTTTTGGGGGTGACTACCCATTTTAAAAGTAATTTCGAGCGAAGACATTATGACCATTAGGTTTCGACAAGTTGTTTCGAAGAACAATCGCATTTGCCCCTTTTTTTGGGGGTAAACGTATTAAGGTTCCAAGACATTTTTTATGGAAATATTTTTGTCATAATGAAATTGAATGAGTTCGATTTCTTGTGGTGCTTGAGAATAAATTATGAAAAATCATGTGCCAAATTAATGATGCAGGATTTGATCATTGATTACCATCATCTTGGGCAATATTAAGGTTTGATTTTTCAGTTTAAGATTTTCTTTAAATTATTACCGCAATTTAATGTTGGTGGCAAAGTGGAAAGCATTTGTGTTATTTTCAAGAACATCTTCTCGAAGGTTTTACTTCCTCTCCAAAGAAAATTTAATGAGGAGTAAATTATTGAAGCATATGTTTGATTTTTAAGAAAATGAAGGTAATCAAAATTTAATGACGAGATGCTCAGGTGCCTTGTCATCCAAAGGTGTTTCCAGATCATGATTATCAGAAGGAGATTTCCAAGAAATGATGACTCACCATACCTCTGATCTATGGACATTGGGTCGTTTTATGTATTCAATGAAAGTCGCGCAAACCTCTATAAATACTAAGAAAACTTTCATTGTAACGGGTTGGAAAAAATAGATATCCTGAGAGAAAAATATTCAAGTTCTCTATAGTAATAGACATACAAAGATCTTGGATTTGCAAATGACTTGGTACATTATTATATTTTGATTTACGCATTTCTTTTCACGTTCGAATTTTTTATTTGCTACTAAATTTAAATTCGATGAATTGAATTTGAATAAATGGTTGGTAAATGTTCACGAGATTATTTGAGTGTGAAATTAAGAACTTTCTTGAACTAGGGTTTGTGAAGGAACATGAGTATCATTGTTATGTGAACTATCTTGAGCTAGGATTTGTAAAAGAGCATAAGTATCATTGTTATGTGAAATTGAGAACTATCTTGAGCTAAGGTTTGTGAAAGAACATGAGTATCATTGTTATGTGAATTTGGAATCATCTTGAGTTAAGGTTTGAGTTCCATAGTGTGAGTTGTTGGAAGCATTGTGAAACACTTGTTTAGGGTTTGTAAGCAAGCTTTGTTTCATTGAGTGAATGGTTGGTTGAAGTTGATGAGTATTATTGATTGAAAGTATTGGAGTGATAGTTCAAGTTCTGTGAAACAAATTGTTCTTTATTCTAAATTGATTTGAAAGAGAGTTTGGAAGTGATTGAGTTTTTTTGTGAGTGTGAAACATATTGAGTCTCTAACCATTCTATATATGTTTCTGTAAGTTAAACAAGATTCTAAGTGAAAATTGTTTGTGTGATTAAAGAGGTTTTTGAGAGAGATTAAGTTGAGTTGTGTATGCAAGTTTTGCAATTGATTTGAATAAGCTTTTGTGAAAGAAAGTAAACTAATTTGAGTGAGTCCTAGAGGGGACTTAAGGACAGAGTTAAGCAAGCTTTTGTGAAAGCTTGTGAATATATTTAAGTAAGTCCTAGAGTGGACTTAAGGACAGAGTGAAGCAAGCTTTTGTGAAAGCTAGTGGACAAATTTGAGTAAGTCCTAGAGTGGACATAAGGATAGAAATTAGAAAGCTTTTGTGAAATATTATTGGTAGAATTGAGTAAGTCCTAGAGTGGACTTAAGGATAGATTTTAGCAAGATTTTTGTGAAAGCTTGTGAGAAGATTTGAGTAAGTCCTAGAGGGGACTTAAGGATAAATTTTAACAATCTTTTGTGAAAGCTTGTGAGAAGATTTGAGTAAGTCCTAGAGGGGACTTAAGGACATATTTTAGCAAGATTTTGTGAAAGCTTGTGAGAAGATTTGAGTAAGTCCTAGAGGGGACTTAATGACAAAGTTGAGTAAGATTTTGTGAAAGCTTAAGGACAGATTTGTGTGAGATTTTGTGGAAGCTTACAAGTAGTTTTAAGACAAGTATTAGTGAAGACTTGTGGACAGATTTGTGTGAGCTTTGTGAAAGATTATTGTTAGAATAATAAATTATATCTTAAGTTGTTACAAAAATAATGTGTGGTTGAGATCAGGGTTATGCATAAGCACAAAATATCATAAATTGAATCTATTTACAATTTTCAAGATTTTAAATTGGCTAATTTTGGATCCTTTCACTAGGGCCCATTCGCCCAAAATTTACGGGGTGAAAGTTTTTTGGGGTAAATTTGCCCACCATTGATAATCATGAACCTAATTTTATTTTAATTCATCGACCTCAAATTACATATGATTTTGATTTTCCTACCCAATTTGCCTTCAAATTATAAATGATTTTATATTTCCCACCCAAATCGCCTTCAAATTATAAATGATTTTATTTTTACCACCCAAATCATCTCATATACTACTCGTATATATTGTACTAGGTACCAATAAACATACATCGAAAATACTCTAACTCAAAAATAGCTCTGAAACAACAAAAAACTTGACAAGGTTGTAGAGGAGTGCCTGTCGAAATAAGTCAATCGATTACAGAGGAGTGTCGATCATTGCAAGACAATCGGTATAAGCCGATCGATTGCAGAGCCATGTTTGTCAGTATAAGTCGATCAGTTGTAGAGTTGTATCTATCAACATAAGTTGATAGATTGCAAAACCATGTCTGTCGACATAATCTAATCAGTTGTAGAGCCATGTCTATCGATTGTAGAGGTGTCGATTGACATTAGCTTATCGGTTGCAAGGATTGTCGATTAGTATTTGTCTATCGATTGTAGAGGTGTCGATCGATATTAGTCAGCTTGTAGCCGATCGTAATACCTATAATCGATCGTCATACCTACAACCGATCGTCATGCTTGCAGTCAATCATCATGCCTGTAGCCGATCGACATTCCTACAACTGATCGTCATGCCTACAGTTGATCATCATGCCTGCAGTCGATTGGTGTTCCTACAGTCGATTGTCATGTTTGTAACCGATCATCATGCATGTAGTCGATCGTTATGTCTACAGCCGATCATCATGCCTGCAATCGATCATCATACCTACAACCGATCAGTATTCCTACAGTTGATCATCATGCCATCAGTCATCATGTCGGCCTAAAGATTTTAAGTATGCCGTACATTTTTAGATTTTGCAAACCGATATTCATAGCCCCTAACACAAACAAATTCTCCACGATTTGAAATTTTTTGGATATAAATTAATGAAATTCACCACGGTTTGAAATTTTTTGGAGATAAATAAATGCAACTTGCCAAGAAAATTTTCATCAGGATTCTAAGATAATTTGCCTTGATTTTATAAATAGATTTTGGGGTCGACCCCTTATGCATAACCCTGGTTGATATTAGCTCAGTTAGTGATGATCCAAGGAATCAGATTGTAAGCACTTGCTATTTAAGCAAGGTCCCTTTCAATGAATTACATCAAGTATTCTATTTTCTAACATGGTATCCGAGCGGTCTTTCCTTGCCCTGTGAGCTTGAGGAGATTTTCCTCATGGAAATCCCTCCCATTTTTTTTCTATCATTTTTTTCTCTTCTTTGGCAATTTTTTCAGACGACTGAGGGAGTATGCTCTCCATATTTGATGGAACAGAAACCAGAATTTTATGAAATCATGGCTACCATTTGTTTTATGGAGAAATTTTTTTAGTTTGTTTTTTTCCATGAGTGTACCTCATGATTCAGTGGATCTTGCTACCTCTTTCAGCTCATAGTAGTTATTTTTGACTGTGCCAATATCGCAGCATTTTCCACATTGATATGGCTTGGCCATTATAAAGAACTAGGTGCATCACTTTATCTCAAAGGCACCATGAATATTACCTGCTCTATTTTTTTAGTTGCTATTTTTGCTGTTTCCACTCCAGATTTTTGTAGCGGAATGATTTGTGAGACAAAAAAAATAGCCACCATTGTGGAGGGGATCTTGCATGTGGTATGGTTTGAGGGGAGATCACAGAGTTTACTATTTGTCTTTGATGAAGCTCTACACCCTGGATATTGTTGAAGAATACATGCTGGGAGCACAGTGTTCTGAGTTATGGAATTTTATCAGTAGGTGCTGCCATCATTTTGATAAAAACCAACATGGTATTGAACATTTTTTTAGTTTTTCCTGAACGTAACTTACTATTTTGTATCTCTGCCACTGATCGTGGATAGCCATGAATTTATTTGTTGTTGGTGTGGAGCATCATGGAGACAGCTACAGGAGACGCACTTTGCCAATGAATCTTCTAACCTCCACAGTAATTATTTGTTATTTGTATGGTAGTCAGATCCGGTTATTTTGAATATATGTATATGGAAATGCAATGTTTCTTATTTCAGTGACCGAGCCGTATGATCGGTGGGGTTTGCATATCTGTCATGAGGAAATAATCCAGTATTACATGTTTGAAGAGATGTGTAGCCATGATGATATCTGTTCATTTTTGGAGAGAGAGACCGAGCTACTGTGTCAATTGTGAAGGAACTATTTACTCTGCTCTCCAGTCCTGGTTGAAGCCAATGCTCGCACACACTGAGCGCTAAAGAGACGAGGAAGGAACACGTTGAAATTTCACAATACCGTCGGTTGATTTTGTAGCGAGGACATAGAAATCATTGGTGGATGTTATGGGCAGAGCCTAACTCTACCAAGTTTGTGGTGTCGTGCGATTGCGAGTCATGTTTTTTTATTTTTTCTATAGGTTTTGGTTGATGCTTCCAAATGAGGAGGATTGTCATTGTTTTTTTGTCGTTGATTTTATTCGAAAACTAGTTCTAGCCGTGTTGATGAAGGCTAAATGATGGTTTGATTGTTACCTCCACCTGATGGAAGCATAGAAAAAGTGCCAAAATATCCAATGCACAGACTCTTTTACCTCCAACGACGCGTTTAGTTGGATGTGGAAAAAATTTCCGCGGTGTTGATGTTTTTTTGAAGACTGCAAGAAAAAATAATCTCCTTATGGTTTAGGTTACAACTATGATTTGTTATTTTTTTTTGGTGCTGTGTTTATGTCCACACTACAAAGAATATTTTTGCATGGAAAATGGGATGAACCAGTTGTGTTGGCTGATATAGCACACACTGTGGGAGCATTGTTGAACAAAATGTATGTGTCAACAATATCTTTTTAGCCAAGGCGGCATGCGATGATAATGGATATTATGGCTCCTGACGATTGAGGGTGTTCCGATGGAGATGAAGATGATGCCATGAAGTTGCCATTCATAGAATACCATTTTTGAATATCGTTGTCGTGGTGCACATACATGATGAGTTGTCCTCTCGTACCTGAAGTTTTAATTAAATTTTGTCAGGATGAGCGCAGTGCAAAGGAGGGAGGGCCCGAAGTCGGGTTGTGCAATCGGGCTACGCAAGCGCAGTCGAGTTGCACACGAGACCTTTGCACAATTGGGTTGCGCAAGTGCAGTCGAGTTGCGCACGAGACCTTTGCACAATCAGGCTACGCAAGCATAGTTTACGCACGAGGAGATGTGTGCAGTCGGGTTGCACACAAAAGATGTGCGTAATCGGGCTTCGCACAGAGGAAAATGCTAAGTCCGAGAAGCTACTGGTCAATGCCTGACTGCATTGGTCAAAGGTAGCGAAGTCCAACTTTGTTGCGCAGTCGGGTGGATAGCTCCAGACTTAGCCAAATTTTTGTCTTGCGAGCTTTTGCTGTCCGGAGGCTTACGCGCTTGCAAACTTTGCTGTCCGAAGGCTTGCGTGACTACAACGATGTTTTGCTTGGCTCGACAAGAACTGTACGGGAGAAGAGAAACACCGAATCTAAATGCAATGTTTCAGATCTGAGCTCAAACTTATAGAACCCGAAAGAAAACCCTATGACACGATTTGTATAGAAAACAACTAATTTTGTGCCAACAAAGATAATCGCAAACCCTACAGATGCCTTAAACAACAACAAATTTTATTCATATAAGACGAGGGTTACAAAAGTTCTCAACTGAGGAAAAACTAACATCTACAGACTAAATCTGTAGGATAAACTGAAAGGGAAAACAAATGTCGAGTCTGCTGCTTGGACATTAAATAGATGAGCTACACTGCTCACTGAAATGATATCGTCTGCTACTTTGCTATTTCTCCAAATTTCTTCCTGCTCTCCTCTGCTCTCCACTCTCTTTTCACCCACTTGTCTAAAGAACCAAAAAACCTTATATAGCCACGGGGAGAGGAAGATAGGGGTTGTCCTCTGACAGGTTCTGATAGACCCTCAACTAGGGTTTCTGACCAATCGTCAAACTAACATTAAATCATCGAACTGGCATTAACTTCTATGGCGATCGGATCTATTAGACATCACATCTATTAGAGGGCACGTGCGACATCAAGTCAAAGGTTTTCTTGGGATCCCCGATTGCGCGAGTGCAGGCCGACTTCGCCCAAGTTTGGAGCGCAGTCTAGTTTTGCCCAAGTTCTAAGCGCAGTTGGGCAGAGGCGTGAAATCTGGATTAATATTTCTAACACCCTCCTTTAAGCCTAATTTCATGAGCACTTTGAATCCAAGCTGCTCATGCAATCTGCTGAAGTCTTCCTCCTTCAAAGGCTTCGTGAAAATATCTGCCAACTACTCCTTGGATCTGCAAAACTGTAGTTGAATTTCTCTGGACTTCACCAACTCTCTGATGAAGTGATAACAAATATCGATGTGTTTCATCGGGCCATGGAACACGGGATCCTTTGACAGTGCGATGGCTGAATTGTTATCACAAAAAATTGTTGTCGCGACTTTCGGAGAATAGTTCAGTTCACTCAGAACTCTTCGTAGCCAAATTGCCTGGCATGCGGCTGACATGACGACAACATATTCTACTTCGACTGGGGACAACACAATGATAGGTTGCTTCTTCGACGCCCATGAGACTACCCCTGATCTGATATGGAAAGTATACCCAAAAGTGCTCTTTTGATCATCGATGTTGCCAGCCCAGTCACTATCTGTGAAGCCCACCAGTTCCAACTGGTCCTGTTTTGCGTAAAATAGGCCATTGTTTCATGTCCCATTGACATAGCGCAAGATCCTCTTGCCTGCTTTCCACTACATGTCCTTCGAAGTCTCCATAAAATGACTGATCATATTGACTCTGAACATCATATTTGGTCGAGTTGCAGTCAAATACATCAGACTGCCAACTAGCCTCTTGAACAGTGTTGGATCTACATTCCTCCCTGAATCCAGCTTGCTCAGCTTAAAACCTGTGGCTACAGGTGTGATGGTAGGTTTGTTGTCCTCCATCTTGAACTACTTCAAGACATCCTTCACATAATTGCCCTAAGAAATGAAGATGCCATCTACCAATTGGTCAATTTCAATGTCGAGAAAATACTTCATCAGCCCTAAGTCCGTCATCTCGAACTCCTTCTTCATGGTTGTTCTGAACTGGGAAAACAATGTTGTGCTGTTACCAGTGTAAATTAAATCATCCACATATAGGCAAACGATTATGAGCTCACCTACATCATTTGTCTTCATGTACATGGTGTGCTCATATGGGCATTTTACAAACCCATTTTGCTAAAAATAACTGTCATACCAAGCCCGGGGCACCTACTTCAAACCGTATAGGGCCTTCTTTAGCTTCAGGACTTTGCCCTCCTGGCCTTCAATTTTGTAACTTGGTGGCTGGTCTATGTAGACCTCTTCCTCCAACACTCTGTTGAGGAAGGCTGACTTGACATCCATCTGGTACTTCTTCCAACCCTGTTGGGCTGCCAATGCCAGGATCATCCTGATTTGTCAAGTCGGGCTACAGGCACATAAAACTCATGGTAATCGATGCTTGACTTCTGCTTGTAACCCTTCGCCACCAGTTTGGCCTTATTCTTGTCAACGTCTCCTTGGGCATTGAAATTTTTCTTATACACCCACTTGACCCCAATGGTCTTCTTCCCTGTTGGAAGATCTGTCAGTTGTCATGTATCATTATTTTCAATGGCTTTAATCTCCTCGTCCATCGCCTGCACCCACTTCTGATTCTGACTTGCATCTTCGAACTCTATTGGATCAAATTCAGTAAAGAATGCAAAGTTAGAGTATTCTTCATATACATGGGTTTGGGTTGCCTCGTAGATTTCTTGCAAGCTCATTGTCTTCACTGGCATCACCAGGTTCTAGATTCTACTTGCACATGGAGGCGATCGAGATGGAGTGGTTGTGCTATTGCTGGCACCACTGCTACTTCTGGAGGTTACAGGTGGCTGCACACTTCTTTCTTCCAAGTCAATAGACTCTAATACTGCTGGCTCTGAATGGCTAGTCTTCGACTTCTAGTTCCAAGCTTCATCTTCAAGAAACTTCACATCATAGCTGATGATGAGCTTCTTTGTCACAGGGTTGTACAGCCTATATGCCTTCGCCTGCTCATTGTACCCTATAAAAATGCACTTCTAAGATCTATCATCCAACTTCTGTAGCTTCTCTTCTGGAACATGTGCATATGCAATGCACCCAAACACATGCAAGTGAGCCACACTTGTATTCACATCGCTCTAGGCCTCCTAAGGGATTTTGTCCTTCATGATTTTGGTGGGACATCTACAATTATGGAATTTGTTGGAGATGTATTCACCTCCGTCATATGTCCTGAGAGTCTTGATCTGATATCTGCTCTATTTCTCCACCAGAGCCTTGAATTCTTTAAATCTAGCAAATGCTTATGACTTCAGCTTGATGGCATAGATCCAAGTCTTTCGGCTGAAGTCATCTATGAACGTTAAGAAGTATTTGTTGGCAAACGTGTTGGTCTGCATCAGACCACAAATGTCTGAGTGCACCAGCTCTAGTGGTTGTGATGCTCTCCAAGACTGACCAAAAGGGAACAAATATCTATGTTGTTTGCCGACTAAGCAGCCCTCACAAATTTGATTTTACTACTCTATCAGGGGTAAACCCTTCACCATCTACTTCTTGTGCAGTTGATTCAGGCCACTGAAGTTTAGGTGACCAAATATGAGATGCCACAACTAGGTAGCATCTTTCACAACTGCACTCAGAGACATCAATGATTCATTCTAAATCTGCAGCAAAAATATTTTATTTTTCGTCATGGACACTATAGCAATCTTTCCATACGACTTGTCTCTGATGGTGCAAGCTCCATATTTGAATTGGACCCTATGTCCCTTCTACATGAGCTGTCCAACGCTCAGCAGGTTGTGCTTCAGGCCAGACACATAGTAGACATCACAGATCTGCTTCCGTTCACCGTGCCTAGTGCAGATAAGAATATTTCCTTTCCCCATTACAGGAACCTTGTTTTTGTTCCCCATATTCACCTTAGACTGGACTATTTCATCTAGTTGGGAGAACATCTCCTTGTTCCCTGTCATGTGGTTGCTGCACCCGCTGTCTAAATACCAGATATTCTTCTGGCACTCCTCCTCAATGTTGCAAGTCAACAACACATTTCCTCCTGCCACATTTTTGGTTTCATCCGTGTAATGGGCCTACTACTGGTTCTCCTTGGCCATTCATTTTCTACACTATGAGATGTAATGGCTGAAATTCTTGCAGAAATAGCACTGGACCTTTGACATGTCCTTCTTTTGATTAGATCCAGCTTGATGATTTTTTGAACTGCCTCTTCCACCTTATTGATGGAAATTATAATTGGTCTCTCCTTCACTAGGGTTTGACCGTCCTTCTTGTTTGTTGCCTTTTCCACGCTTGCCTCTGCCTATTCCTTTGTGAGAAATAGAGGTGCCATGGTGGGAATCTTGTCTGTTGTTGTCTCAGAATGAGACCTGATCCCTGAATGCTTACTCTAGAGAGGTCTGATATGAATGGCTCAACCTCTATTCATGTGTCTGCAATGAACCCATGAGCTCATCTGTCAAGAGGGTTTTCAGATCTCTTAACTCTTTAATTGCTATCACAACTGAGTCAAACTTGGCAAGTAGACTTCTGAGAATTTTCTCCATGATTATTTGGCTCTGTACATTTTCTCCATTCAACCACATCTGGTTGATAATGTCCATCATCCGGATGAAGAAATCATTCATGGAATCAGACTCACTCATCTATAGATTTTCAAACTCCCTCCTAAGAATCTATAGCTTCACCAAATTTACTTTATTGGTACCCTGGTACGAGCTGGCTAGAATCTCCCAGTCCTGCTTTGCCTTAGTGGTTGATGCTATCCACAGGAAGATGGACTCCTCGACTGCTTGCATGATGTAGAAGAGGGTCTTATGGTCCTTCTTCGTGTTCTATTCCAATAGGTCCTTGTCTGCTTGAGAGAGGACATCCAGTGTTGCTACATATTCCAGTTTTGGGTAACCGTTTTCAATTAATTTTCACAGCTCCTGAGTTTTGAATAGGATCTTCATCTAGATGCTCTAGTAATCGTAATTCTTCCCATTGAAGCACGGGATCTGCAACTGCAAGTTGTTGCTACTGGAATCCATTCTGCTTCAGTCTCTGCATCAAGGGATCAGTATCTCTGATACCAATTTGAAGTTTTAATTAAATTTTGTTAGGATGAGCACAGTGTGAAGGAGGGAGGGCCCAAAGTCAGGTTGCGCAAGCATAGTCGGCTTGCAATCCTGACTATTACACAATCAGACTGCACAAGCACAGTCAAGTTGTGCACGAGACCTTTGCACAATCAAGTTGTGCAAGCGCAATCAGGTTGCACATAGGGAGATGTGTGCAGTCGGGTTATGCACGAAAGATGTGCATAATCGGGCTACGCATGAAGGAAAATTCCAAGTTCGGGAAGCTGCTAGTCAACGCCCGACTGCACTAGTCAAAGGCAATGAAGTCTGACTTCGTTGCGCAGTCGGTGGATAGCTCCAGACTTAGCCAAATTTTTTCCTTATGAGATTTTGCTGTTCGGAGGCTTACATGCTTGCAAACTTTGCTGTTCGGTGGATTACGCGGTTACATCGATGTTTTGCTTGGCTCGGCAAGAACTGTACGGGAGAAGAGAAACACCGAATCTGAATGCAATGTTTTAGATCTGAGCTCAAACTTATAGAACCCAAAAGAAAACCCTCTGAGGCGATTTGTACAGACAACAACTGATTTTGTGCCGACAAAGATAACCGCAAACCCTATAGATGCCTTAAAAAATAACAAATTTTATTCATATAAGATGAGGGTACAAAAGTTCTCAACTGAGGAAAAACTAACATCTACAGACTAAAGCTATAGGATAAACTGAAAGGGAAAAAAAATGTCGAGTCTGCTGCTCAAACATTAAACAGATGAGCTACACTGCTCACTGAAACGATCTTGTCTGCTACTCTGATGTTTCTCCAAATTTCCTCCCACTCTCCTCTGCTCTCCACTCTCTTTTCACCCACTTGTATGAAGACCCGAAAAGCCTTATATAGCCACGGGGAGAGGAAGATAGGGGTTGTCCTCTGATAGGTTTTGACAGACCCTCAACTAGGGTTTCTGACCAATCGCCGAACTAGCATTAAATCACCAAACTGGCATTAACTTATGCGGTGATCGGATCTATCAGACGTCACATCTGTTAGAGGGCACGTGCGACATCAATTCAAAGGTTTTTTCAGGATCCCTGACTACACAAGCACAGTCTGACTTCACCTAAGTTCGGAGCGCAGTCTAGTTTCGCCCAAGTTCTGAGCGTAGTTGGGCGGAGGCGTGAAATATGGATTAATATTTCTAACAGTACCATTGGTGAAACCTATTTTTTTTCTCTATTCTCTTCACGGTTGGGTTCATTCCAAGTGTGGAGAATCACAGAGATATTAAGTGGTGCACTGGTTGCGTAGCTTCCACCTTATCGATTAGTTGAAATTCTTATTAGGCCAAGGCTATTTTTTCTTAGATTATAATGGTTCACGGATACTTGGGCACACCAAATAAACATTTTTCCTCCCAAGAAGAACATCTCATTTTGGCATATGCATCCGTGTGATGTTCATGCTGAAGATAAAGGATTTACCATCCATTTTGCTATAGATTTGTGTGTTGAGCAAGTTGTGTAATGTATCCAATCTCAACTAGTCAGAATGTTTCTATTTTTGTGCACGTAATCTGCGGTTACTGATGCGCCATATCTGGAACCTCCACAGTTGAGTTGCAGTTAAACATCACATTGTCTAAATCGAGCAAGATGGGAGCGCAATTTGAACATAATACAACCATGCTTTTATTAAGAGAAAATTTATTTTTTATTGTTGTCTATGGTGGAGGTTTTATGATGCAGTTGTTCTCATGAAGATTTGATGAAGCTATTTTTTTAGTGCCAGCATAGACAATAGAATAATGTTAATAGGTAGATGAGGGACAGTTTGCATAGTTTTACCTCAGGCAGAGCTATAATTTGCATAGTTTACCATTTTGTACAGGGACAATTTATCATCTGAGAAGTCACAGCCTGAGCGAAACATGAATCATGGTGAGCCTCACTATTCTTCATGCCCATGGCAGTCCCGAATTTTATTTATTTATTTAAAAAAAAAACATCGCAGTGTGGATTTGTCATGCTTCAGTCCAATGCCATCAGATTATTTTTGGTCTGTGTGATATGATTGGTGGAGGCTTTGGAAATATTTGACGTGTGGCAAATTTTAAATCAAATCGCTAGACACCATAAGTTTCATATTATTGTGACGCTACAGATGATGGTGGTTTTTGTGTAGCGAATGAGTTTCTTTAATGATGGTGCTGAAAATGGCGGTAGTGGAGCTGCCATAGTTTTAATTTTTTTTTTTCTATGGAAGATTTTATGGTGTTTTTTTGGTGGACCGCTGCGAGCCAGCTCGCGACGATAAGTTTTTTCTGCTACATTTGACATGGCACTATTTTTATGAACCATATGCATAGGAACCACCTCGAGATGCGAGTTGGCCTAATTTTTCCATGACAGTTGTTTTTCTATGTAGACTACATTCTACCCCAACGCTCTGCTATGGATAGCTACCTTTGTGTTGTTGCATCATGGATATTTTTTTTTTCTTGGAGCTCTCTTATATGGTGATTTTTTTTAGCCTTTGGAATCCAGCCGAGCAGTAAGCCGAACGATAATATTCAAGGGATAGTACTGGGGATTACATTTTATATAAGGGAAATTTTAATTAAAATGAATGGCCTTGATGTTTGGCCCTTTATCATTATAGTGGGAGGGCTAAAATTTACAAATTATAGGGGGACATTATGGGTAAGGCTATCCTCTAGCCTTTATTTAAAAGGGAGGGAGCTATTTTTTTGGGCAGAGAATTATTTTTTAAACCCTCATTTGTCTCATATCCACAGTAGAAGTGGAAGGCCCACAATTGAAACCTTTTTATTATTCCGCTACATAGCAATGTTGCTATTGAGCGATGTTTTCTATTTAGAGAGGTTATTTTTTTTATTTTTTTTTGCAAATGAAGGCCCTATTAACAATGGAATATAGGGGTATTTATAATCGTCGAAAAGGTTTTTTCGAGACGAACACAATGTTGGTGTAAAATTGTAATTTTGAGGCAGTACCATAAGAATTTTTTAGCCTCAAATATTGTTGTATTTTAGAGTGCATTTTCGGTTGAACTTGACACTCTATGTAAGTGATCCTAGTATCTAGTATTCTCCTCTATCATACTTGGCGGATGCAATGGCTGGTTACCCATGCATTTTGATAGGATGAGAAGGTCACCATAAGGACACATTCAAGAGCTACTTTGGTGCTCTTTCATTTTAAGATTCCCTTAAAGTAATCTATTTGTCCACTCAGTTTGGTCCTTGTTATCAGCCCATTGTCTTCATATAGATGGAAACCACTACTTATGCTTGTGGAGTCAATTTCGTCATCCCTTGCGATTTTTGTGGTTATTTCCACACCATATTCACACATTTTTTTGTGAGACACTTTGGTTTTAGGGGTTTTCTTTAGTGATATTTTCTCATGTTGATCTTTTTCACATGCACCAGTATGGGAGTAAGAATTCATTTAGTTCAACGACGAGGCTTCTCTATTTTTTTGAAGCATATGGATCCTTTGTAGGCTTCTTGATGGAAGTCGTCCTTAAGGGGGGATTGAGATTCTTCCTTCATCCTCCATGCACATCTTCCTCCTTCTTCTTCTTTCTATTATGGCAGGTGGTTTTCTCCCTTGTGGTTTTTCATCATCTCTCCAACAAGTTTTTTTATGGATATATTGTACATGAGTACCTTATCAGGCCTTGTTGTCGAGACTCATACTTGTGGATATGCCACTTGTTTTTTGGTTTTGTTGTTTTTCACTACCTCCTAGTATCACTTAAGGGGGGTGTTAGAATATCCTAGTACCACTTAAGGGGGGTGTTAGAATAATAAATTATATCCTAAGTTGTTACTAGGATAATTTGTGTGGCTAAGATTAGATTAGTTAGTTATGATCCAATGGATCATATTGCAAGCACTTGCTATTTAAGCAAAGGTATCTTTCAATGAATTACATCAAGTATTCTATTTTCTAACACTTACAAGTAGAGTTGAGGTAAATCTTGGTAAAGACTTGTTAAGCAGATTGAACAAGTTCTAGTGAAGACTTGTTGAGCAGATTGGACAAGTTCTAGTGAGGAATTGTTGAGAAGATTTGAGGTAAGTCTTGGTGAAGACTTGTTGAGCAGATTGAACAAGTTCTAGTGAAGACTTGTTGAGCATATTGGACAAGTTCTAGTAAGTACTTGTTGAGTAGATTTTAGGCAAGTCTTTTTGAAGACTTGTTGAGCAGATTGGATAAGTTCTAGTGAGGACTTTTTGAGCATATTTGAGGTAAGTCTTGGTGAAGACTTGTTGGACATATTTGAAGCAAGTCTTAGAGGAGACTTGAGAGCATATTGAGCAAGTTCTTGAGAGGACTTGTAGATAGATTTGAGACAATTCTTTGAGAAGACTTGAGAGCAGAGTAGATTGATTGATTTTTTAAAATATTGAGTTAAGGTTTAGGGCCGATCTAGTAGAGTTTATTTATGATTAGATAAAGCTTTGTGTTAAGGCTTGAGGATAGATTTGAGGACAAATATTGGTGTAGATTTGAGGATAGATTTATGCCAAACTAGAGATAGAATTTTGAGCAGATTTGTGCTAAATCGAAGGACTGTGTTTAGTGTAGATTTGAGATAGAGATTGAGCAGAGCTGAGAGTAAGCTTTGGAGGTGATAAAGTAGAGGACAATAGTCTCCAGTGGATAGATATCCATTAGCTAGGGTAGTGAGGATAGAGGTCTTTAGTGGAGAGATATCCATAAGCCAGTGTAGTGGAGGCAGTAGTCTTCTAGAGGATCACCAACTAGAGCAGAGGAGAAGGAGTTCTCCCGTGGATAGATATCCATGAACTAGCAGAGGGGATTGGTATCTCCTATGGGTTGGTGCCCATGAACCAGCAAAGGGGATTGGTATCTCCTGTGGATAGGTATACACAAACTTGATTAGAGGATTGATTTCTCCTTTGGAAAGAGGTCCATAAATATTGTAATAGGGAAGGATTCCCAAGATATTTGTTGAAAAAATTTTAGTGAAATATTTTCTCCGTGGAGTAGCCCATATTGGGTGAACCATGTTAAATTGGTGTCTCTATTGTGTGTGGTGATTTGTGCATTACTTTGATTACTGTTGTTGATATTGCAATTGATATATTGGATAATATTATTTGAGAAATAAAAATTAAAAAGTGATCTTATACTATTCACACCCCCCTCTAAATATAAGCTTGTGTTCTTCAATTGGTATTAGAGCGGGTTCCTTCGAAAGAGTTTAACAAATTGAAGGAAAATATTATAGAAACACAAATGGATTCTTAGAGTGGATCTCCAAGAAGTAAGGCATTATTGTTTTATGGGAATAATTATGCATTCTAGGGTGTGAGAATGAAGATTTACCTAATGGCACTTGGGAATGAAATATGGCAAGCAGTTGAGGATGAATACATATCGCCAGCTACTCCACCTATAGATAAATATGGTAAGCTCCTAAAAATGAATAATTCAAAGGAAATGAATGGAATTTTAAATGGCTTACATGAAACAAAGTTTGTAAAGGTTATGCATTTCACATCAGCAAAAGAGATTTGGGATAAGCTAAAAGGTATATATGAGGGAGACAAAAAGGTCAATATGGCAAAGTTGCTAAATCACAAGAAAATATTTGAAGATCTAAAGATGAAGGATGAGGAAAAAATTGCTACATATCTACTTCATGTGGATGAGGTTGTTAACTCCATGCAAGGACTTGGGTTCAAAGTTGAAGAAATAGATGTGTGTCATAAGATTTTAAGGTCACTCCCCAAGAGGTATAGTGAAAATATTTCAGCCATAGAAGAGTCAAAAGATATTGAATTTTTGACAAGAGATGAGCTACATGGAATTATCACAACATTTGAGATGAGAATTAAAGAAGAGTCTATTCTCCAAAAAGAAGTAACATTCACAGTTATAAATAAGTCAAAGGGTAAGAAATCAGATTCAAGCAATGAGTTATCCAGATACGAAGAAGCAAATTATGGCAGAAGGAACAAGGACTCAAGAAAGTATAAAGGTACGAAAGTAGTGAGGTGTTTTAATTGTGGTATGGTCACTATGCATCTGATTATCCAAAGGTTGTAAGTAGCAATGATGATGAAAAATAGGATCATAAGAATAGGAAAACAAGAAAACACAGGTATCAAAAGAAATGCAGGGATGGACAAAGAAAGCAAGGAAAGAAGTTTTTCCAAAGGTATAAGAAGAGTTTTTATGCAGACAATGCATGTAAGAGTTCAAGTGATAGTGATGGAAGGTCCTCAGAAAATGAAGAAGAAGAAATTCTATTTCTAGCAGAAGAAAATGATGATGTTATAAAAAGGGCACCATTAATTCTCAAGTGTTTTAGGTGTAGTGACTTTGGCCATCTTGAAGATCAGTGTATAAAGAATAGATTCAATTTCAGTGAAGATGGATATGAAGATGCTCTTGAAGGACCAAAACAAGAAAGTCTACTCTTGGCAATAGAAGAAGAAGGAAATGTTCCTATTGAATATAAATCAGAAAGAAATGAAGATGATCTTAAAGAGGTAAAATCAGAGAAAGGAGAAGTTGATCTTGAGGGTAAGATTATCTCTGCCATTGATGAATTAAGGAAGGTAAGAAAGCAGAACTCAAAACTCAAGCTTTAATTTCAATAATGTGACGAAGAGAAAGGAAAGCTTATAGAAGATCTAACCAAATCAATAGCTAAGACAAGTATATTTAAAGAAAGGTTAGAGGCAAAGGTTTTAGAATGTGAAAGATTAGAGCATGAGGTAGCTTCACTAAGGAAGGAAGTAAAAGAGTCTAAAAATAAGCTACACAGGTTTGGGAGAAGCTCAAAGACCTTGGATAAGATTATCAAGGTACAAAGATCTTCATCAAACAAAATAGGACTTGGTTTTGAATAGGAACAAAGAGAACAAGGAGAGGAGTCAATATCAAACTCCAAAGAAGAAGAAGCTTCAGAAGAAGAGAGTGTAAGAAAGAGTGAGACTTCTAAGGATAAGTTGGACAATAGAAAGTTCAACAAGGAAAGGAATAATGCACAAATGAGGAACATATGGAACAAAAAAAAACACAGGGTAGAAGAGACTAAGAGACAAATGGGGTCAAGGCAAGGTTTCTTCAATGGACGATACTTCTCATGTCACAGATTTGGTCACAAGGCTATGCAGTGTAGGACACTCGAAAGACAGGGATATGGAAAATTCAGAAATGAGTATCTCTTTCAAGGGTATTGCTACTCTTGTAATCAGTTTGGTCATAAGGCAGTAGATTACAGGGTTCATGAAAAGAATGGATATGGCTTCACCAAGAGAAACGTCAAGATATTTGCACCTTCAAAGAACCACAACATTAAATTTTATAATTGTAATAATGTTGGGCATATGGCTAAGTGATGTAGAGTAGAATTTCCAGAGACAAGCAGGAACAAGAATAGTCAGAGGAATCATAAAAATGTAGAAAAAGGTAAATATCAGTGTATGCTGGGAGTAGAGATACTCCCACCCCAAAATTAACCACCTCAAGAGAGGAGGTGGGGGAGGGTCTAAGCTAAGAGTCTCATATTTAGCCCCAAGCCTCAAAGGTGGCCCTTTACCATTGATGTCAAAGGGGGAGAGATTTGAGTTAGGGGGAGATCATTTAGTCAGGGGGAGCCATTTCTTAGGGGGAGTAGAACTGAAAGAGGTAAAGGAAATGGTAAAAGAAAAATAGGTTACCATCAATGACAAAGGGGGATATTGTTGGAAAGATGAACAAGTTTTGTTGTCATTGATGTCAAGAGGTTGATGTCCAAGTTTTGTCATCATTAATGTCATTAGGTGATTTTTCCACAAGGCAAGGAAGAGGTTTAAAGGAATATGATATAATATTTATTTTAAATATTATATGCCTAAAAAGGCCTAAATAGATTAAAGACCCGAGGAAGGAGAAGCAGTTTAAAAGGAAATCCCAAGGATGGATAAGCAGGTTAAAAGGAAATAATAATATTATAATATTTAATATTATAATATTTCGGGTTACAGGTTGAGTTGAAGAAAAACAAGCACCAAGGAGTTATCAAATTATAAATCCTCAAAAACCCATTTGGTAGATTTTGAAGACTATGGTTTAATTTATTTAAATTTAAATATATTAACCATATGTTAAAATTTAAATTTAAATAATTAATTAAGGCACCAAAAGTTCAAATATTAAATTCGAATTAAATTCAAATTTCCTAAGTTCGTTGATGTGTTGGACAACATGGCATATGGTATAAAAGGGGCAAAGTTGTTTATTAAAAATCATCCATGCTATATGCAATTTGCAAGAGCCCAAAGTTCTAAGGTAATTTGTGCGCTGAAGAGTAAAGGAAATTTGAATGTGTTTTAAATAAGTGGGTATATGTGTTGATAAAAGAAAGAGGAGTGCCAAAAATATTTAAAATCACTTGGTAGCGTAGGTGGCAGCTGAGGGTTGCATTAAGGCGTTTGCGAGTGTGAGATCACGGGTTCAATTCACGTGATCAAATTTTGCAAAGGGGAAAGCATTTTTCGTGTGCACTGATTCGAAGAAGAGATAAGCCATAAGAGAAATATGTGCACCCTTTTAATTCCATGAGGGCACATAGCCCAGTTGGTGGACGTGCTTGGTGCTAGGGCATTGGAAAGGCGATATCGCGTGTTCAAATTTTTTCGAGGTCATTTTATTGGGCAGAATAGAATAAAGGTATGATTTTCATATTTTTTTGCCAAATATTTTGATAATTCATAAATTGCATAGTGTGAAATTTAAAAGGTGGTTTGTCAGTTGTTGAGGGAGATATAAGGGATTATAAAATTAAAATATTTTATTTTGATTTTGGTGGTTAGAATTTATAAAGTAGGAGTGATAAGGTATGCAAGGAATATTATATTTTATATTTTGAAATAAAGTATATTGTGATAATTATTTTGAGAGGAGAAATAAGGTGCATGAAGGAAATTATTGTGGAAGTGAATTAATTGAATCTTTGCTAATTATTTTTGAATTTTAGAGATTATAAGGTGTACTTGAGATTTAATATTTCTGTATGGTGAAATAATTTTGAGGGAAATAATTGAGTGAATATTTTGAGAAGGATTTTTGCTATCTAACCTTTGAGATTGGCAAAGAGGTTGATTGTGATTGAGACATATTTTGAGGTCAAATATCCATCAAACAAAAGGTATGGGTATATCATCCTTGTGAGTGAAATATTATTTTTTTGAATGTTGTCAAATGCAAGTTGGAGTGAAGGATTGTTGGAAATTTTTGAGTGACATTTTCATATGCATGGTTGGTAAATGTTCATGAGATCATTTAAGTGTGAAATTGGGAACTATCTTGAACTAGGGTTTTTGAAGGAACATGAGTATCATTGTTATGTGAACTATATTGAGCTAGGATTTGTGAAAGAATATGGGTATCATTGTTATGTGAAATTGAGAACTATTTTGAGCTAGGGTTTTTGAAAGAACATGAGTATCATTGTTATGTGAATTTGGAATCATATTGAGTTAAGGTTTGAGTTCCATAGTGTGAGTTGTTGGAAGCAGTGTGAATAAATTGTTTAGGGTTTGCAAGCAAGATTTGTTTCATTAAGTGAATGGTTGGTTGAAGTTGATGAGCATTATTGATTGAAAGTATTGGAGTGATAGTTCAAGTTTTGTAAAACAAATTGTTCTTTATTCTAAATTGATTTGAAAGAGAGTTTGGAAGTGATTGATTGTTTTTGTGAGTGTGAAATATATTGAGTCTCTAACCATTCTCTATATGTTTCTGTAAGTTAAACAAGATTATGAGTGAAACTTGTTTGTGTGATTGAAGAGGTTTTCTGAGAGAGATTAAGTTGAGTTATGTATGCAAGTTTTGCAATTGATTTGAATAAGCTTTTGTGAAAGCAAGTGAACTAATTTGAGTGAGTCCTAGAGGGGACTTAAGGACAGAGTTAAGTTAGCTTTTGTGATAGCTTATGAGCAGATTTAAGTCCTAGAGTGGAATTAAGGACAGAGTGAAGCAAGATTTTATGAAATCTAGTGGACAGATTTGAGTAAGTCCTAGAGTGGACTTAAGGATAGAATTTAGCAAGCTTTTGTGAAAGCTTGTGGGCAGAATTGAGTAGGTCCTATAGTGGACTTAAGGACAGATTTTAGTAAGCTTTTGTGAAATATTTTGAGAATATTTGAGTAAGTCCTAGAGGGGACTTAAGGATAGAGTTGAGGAAGCTTTTGTGAAAGCTTAAGGACAAATTTATGTGAGCTTTTGTGAAGCTTACACGAAGTTTTGAGACAAGTATTAGTGAAGACTTGTGGACATATTTGTGTGAGATTTTGTGGAAGATTACAAGCAGAGTTGAGGTAAATATTTGTGAAGACTTGTTGAGCAGATTGAACAAGTTCTAGTGAGGACTTGTTGAGAAGATTGGACAAGTTCTAGTGAGGACTTGTTGAGAAGATTTGAGATAAGTCTTTGTGAAGACTTGTTGAGCAGATTGAACAAGTTCTAGTGAATGCTTGTTGAGCAGATTGAATAAGTTCTAGTGAATGCTTTTTGAGAAGATTGAACAAGTTCTAGTGAGGACTTGTTGACAATATTTGAGGTAAGTCTTTGTGAATACTTTTTGATTAGATTGGACAAGTTCTAGTGAGGAATTATTGAGCATATTTAAGGTAAGTCTTGGTGAAGACTTGTTGGAAATATTTAAAGCAAGTATTATAGGAGACTTGAGAGTAGATTGAGCAAGTTCTTGAGAGGACTTGTAGACATATTTGAGACAAGTCTTCGAGAAGACTTGAGAGCAGAGTAGATTGATTGATTTGTTTAAACCATGAGTTAAGGTTTGGGGTAGATCTAGCAGAGTTGATTTGTGATTAGATCAAGATTTGTGTTAAGGCTTGAGGATATATTTAAAGATAGATATTGGTGTAAATTTGAGGACATATCTATGCCAGACCAGAGATATATTTATGAGTAGATTTGTGCTAGACCGAAGGACTATGTTAGTGCAGATTTGAGATATAGATTGAGCAGAGCTGAGAGTAAGCTTTGGAGGTGACAGAGCATATGATAGTAGTCCCTAGTGGATAGATATCCATTATCCAGGGTAGTTAGGACAAATATCTTCAGTGAAGAGATATCCACAAGCCAATGCAGTTGAAGCAGTAGTATTCTAGAGGATCACTAGCCAAAGCAGAGGAGGAGTTCTCCTGTGGACAGATATCCATGAACCAAAATAGGGGATTGGTGTCTCCTATGGGTTGGTGACCATGAAACAAAAAAGGGTATTTTTTTCTCCTATGGATAGGTATCCACGAACTTGATTAGGGGATTGGTGTCTCCTTTGAACAAAGGTCCATAAATATTGTAATAGGGAAGGATTCCCAAGATATTTTTTGAGAAAATTTTAGTGAAATATTTTATTAGGCCACATTAGGTGAACCACATTAAATTGGTGTCTCTATTATGGGTGGTGATTTGTGCATTGATTTTATTACTACTTTTTATATTGCCATTGATATATTGGATAATATTTTTTGAGAAAGAAAAGTAAAAAGTGATCTTATACTTTTCACCCCCCCTCAATATAAGATTGTGTTCTTCATGGGGATGCCGATATTTATAGGAGACTATAAGCAATAATTATGGAATGGTTACTAGATAAATTTTAGAAAAGGGAGTTTACTTACCCAAGTTGAAATAATACAATCGATGAAGAGTACATTACAAGCCATCCTAGTATATCAACTGTCAGTTTTGAAAATGCCTTTTAAAGTGGTTAATATTGTGGAAGGAATCCAAAAATAATTTTTATGGATTGGTTTAGAAGAAAGGAGTAGAATACCTCTAATATCATGGGAGAAGGTATGTCAACCCAAGACACAATACGGATTGGGCCTTTGAAGAATTAAAAATATTAACCTAGAACTAGCTACAAAGGTAGGGTGAAGAGTTATGAATGAGAGATAGTCAATATGGGCTCAAATATTGAAGTAAAAATATTTAGATAACATGGAAGATGTTAGATTGCTTACCATATAGGATCCAAGTCAAGGATATTCATTATAGAATCACATTATGAAGGCAAGGGAGTTATTATGTAAGAGAGTACAATGAAAAGTAGGGGATGGTAGATCCATTAGCTTATGGGAGGATGTGTGGTTAGAATTTAGATCACTAACCATGGATAAGGAGATGCATATACTATGGGAGGATCTAAAATTAAGATATTGCAAATTAGTAAGTGACTATATGGTGGCGGCAGGAGGTTGGTTAAGATGGGAAAATCTAAACTTAAACCAAAAGAATAGTGAAGCATTGAATAGGTTGAAGGAAAAACTTAGATCATATTATATAAGTTTAGAGATACAACAAGATTTATTGATATGGGTAGCCATCCAATATGGTTAATATAATGTCCAAAAAACTCATGACTTGATTGACCCAACTATAGAATATGATTTTCCATTGAAGAGAATGTGGAGGAAGAAAGTAATTTCCAGATAAAAGGTCTTCTTATTGTTGGCTACACAGAGTAATATATTGACTATAAAAAAATTACAAAAGAGAGAAATTAACTATCCAAACAAATGCTACTTTTGCGAGTAGAGAGAGGAGTCATATCAACATATCTTCCTAGAATGTGACTACTTACTTAAGATACTTCAAGCACTAGTATATAAGGTGGAGGTAGCGTGGGCTTTACCCAATACCATGCTAGCTTGGTTAGAGCAATGGAAGAAGCCTTTCACCATTCCTAGGCTCAATAGAATTTGGAATATAATTCCTTTCCACTATGCTTGGGGAATATGGTTGGAAAGCAATAGGAGAATATTTGAGGAGAATAGAACAACAGGATTAAATGTGCATATTATTATATGAACAATTGAGAAAAATATGAATATTTGACTAGAACAAAAATAGGAGATGAGGCTAGACTGAGTAGAACCTAGAACTTAGATCCAACAGGTAGCTTGGATGATAATTAGGATCAATCAAGGACCAAGAATAAATGGCTACCACCTCAAGAAGGATGAATTAATATGAAATTTTATGGGGCCTCAAAGGAGAACCCAGGGAAGTTAGGGTCAGGTGCTATTTTTCAAGATGAACAAGGGAGAATAAAGGGTTGAATATGTAAATATTTTGGAATCACTACAATCCACCAAGAAGAAGCTCAAGCTCTATTGATAGGGATAGAACTAGTAAGAGACTTGGGAGTTAGAAAGTTAGTAGTGGAATGAGAATATGTAAATATAATTAACTATATTAAGTAAGAAGCAAAAATAAATTGAAAAATAAGTAATATTTTTCAAGATATTAGGAATGCTCTCCAAGCCTTTTTTGAGGTAGAAGTAGCCCATATATATAGGGAATTCAATATGCATGTTAGCCAATAGGGAAGCACTAATAGATGATAATAAAAGGTGGATACCTCCAAGGGATATCCATAAAGATCTTTTCATATTAGTTTATAAATAGTACCTTGTGGACAATACATAGTCCTTGAGGTTTGTTTCTCCATAGGGATTAGAGCAAAGGGATGATAGTTTATAGAAGGTGATATTGTAGATTTGTTGGTGGTCAGTCATAGGCATTGATTTCATCACATCTATAGAGCTAGGTAGTTCTTAGCTTTAGAGTATTTTACCTTCATAGATAACTCTTTTTGTTACAAGGTGTTTTTAGGTTTGCTTCTCCATAGGGATTGGAGCTAGGGTTTTTTAAGCAGGAATCAAAGCTAGGGATTTTTTGGGTTTGCTTCTTCACAAGAATCCAACCCAAGGTTTTTTGGGTTTGTTTCTCCATAGGACTCAAATCAAGGTATTTATGAGTCTGCTTCTCCATAGGAATTTGAGGTAATTTTTTCTAGGTTTGTTTGTTTATAGGGATTGGACCAAAGGAATGAAAATTATGGATTTGTTGGTGGCCAACCATAGGCAACGATTTAATTACATTTACAGAGCTAAGAATTGAAGCCATGGTTTTATGGGTTTATTTCTCCACAAGAGTTGGAGCCAAATTTTTTCTAGGTATGCTTCTCCATAAGAATTAGAGCCAATATTTTTTTGAATTTGTTTCTCCACAAGAATTGGGACCAAGGTTTTTTGGGTTTGTTTCTCCATAGGAATCAGAGATAAGGTTTTTTGTGGTTTATTTATCCATAGGAATTGGAGACATGGTTTTTTAGGTTTACTTATCCATAGGAATCAAAGACACGATTTTTTTAGGTCTTCTTATCTATAGGAATTAGAGCTAGTATTTTTTGGGTTTGTTTCTCCATAAGAATTAAATCCATGGTTTTTCTAGGTCTACTTTTGCACATGAATTAGAGCCAATATTTTTTGGATTTGTTTCTCCATAGGAATCAAAGCCAAGATTTTCCTAGGTTTTTTTCTCTACAATAATTAAAGCCAAGGTTTTTTTAGGTCTGCTTCTCCACAAGAATCGAAGCCAAGATTTTTTTTGTTTTACACTATATTTGGAGTTAGATTTTTTTGGGTTTGTTTCTCCATGGGAATTGAATCTTAGGTTTTTTGGGTCTATTTATCTACAAGAATTGTATCCAAGGTTTTTTAGGTTTGTTTCTCTACATGAATTGGAGCTAGTGTTTATGGATTTGTTTCTCCATAGGAATCAGAGCCAAGAAATTTTAGGGTTTTTTGGGTGATCTAGAACTACTTGGGTGTGTGTATTAGGAGGTATTACTAGACCTATGTTACCTTTGTATCTATATTTAAAATTTTGTAAAAGGGTTCAAGCCATTTCAAAATCATGTTTTTATCCTAAGAAAAAAATTATGTTCTAATCAACTTATCTTTTAATAATTCATATGATTTGATAATATTTTAATATTACATGACGCCTTAACATTGTTCACTACCAACCCTATACTTGGAACATTTCATGTCATTTTTAGTTATGCAACAATATCCCCAACCATGCATATATCTCATCTATTTATATTTTTGATCTATATCCAACAAGGAAAGCATGGAGTTATTTTCAAGTTTCTATATTGAGACTTTTTTTTTTAAATATATTTCTTTCATGTTTTTCTACAACACTTATTTGTTCTTATTTAGTCCTATAAATATAATGGAATTTAATAAGTTATTTAATTCTATGCACTATGATACACTAACCAAGAAGAAAATCTAGAGCATTCATAAATAAAATATACTCTTTTGGGATTTTACCATGGCAAGTGTTTCAAAATAATATCAAGACAATAACATATATAGCAAATCAGAACTTGGAGCATACTAAATTACACTACATTATAGTAAAGCACACCATATTAGACTAAATTTAAGTAGGGTCAATGTAGATATGGAAAGGGCATCAAGTCTGAAATTATTCATGTTTATCATCTGCCATGAAGGCAGTACAAATTTTAAATGTTATTTATTGTTCCCAATTGTAAATAAATATTTTTTATCCTTACTATTATTGTTAGATTATGAAATTACCATGGTAATTAAGGTTAGTATAGTGATGTTTATATTATAAAATATGATAGTTATTACCCTCCTTGCATCCAACTATAAGCGATTCATGGTAATGGAGAATACATTAAAAAGACAACTAATTTGACAAGAAAATATTGTCACCATTTGGAAAGATAAATATGCTTTGGATGTATGAGCTAGTTTTTGTCCTTTTATCACCACATAAATATATAAGATTTTCTCCAAGGATGTAGTAGTCAATCATATTGATTGGAGCAACAAACATTGATAGTCCTTACTACCACAATTATCTATATATTTTTTTCTAATTCCACTAATATGCATTATCCAGTTAATTCTGAATAGTCCCATTTGGTCAAAGGCTTTGATACCATCTGATTCATATTTATACTAAAATAGCATAATAACTTGCAAAGAGGAAAACAAGAATAAAACAAAATAGAGAAAAATTCTTTATTGAAAATAAGATTGCATATATTCCTTGAAAATATAGTATGTTTCTTTTTACGAGGGATTCTCATAGATTTTTTTAGTTGCTCTTGCCCTTACTCCTATAATGTTTGGGCTCTGAATTTTCCTAGCCCCTGTTTTGGGATTTAGTTCTCTTTGAAGCTAAGTCACCTTTTTATTAAAAAATTGTAATATGACATTATTGGCCAATTTTGACAAATGATTATATAAAGCCAATGGAAATTGTTGGTGTAAGACTATGGGCATTAGTGACATAAGCCTATAAGTAGTATTGAAGTTCATCCTAGTTGGATTGGTCAAAAAAATTGTATGGTTATGTATTCCCCCATAGTGGGATTGGTTAAATTTGATAAAACCTTTATCAAAGGTTTAATAATTTAACTTGACCTTTAGCCTTATGTTAGCCTAGGTTAATGCGATTATACTTGTAATTTGGGTATTAGGTATCTACAATAAATATCCCCCACCAACTAATCCATTGTATCAGTTTGCACCATGATATTATTATGTTAGTTATTATTGGAGGTTTCACCTTGGCCACCCACCCCTATTCTTTCATATTATTGATCTTTTTATTTTACTTCTCTATTCTCTTGCATATACTTTTGGTGAATGTTATATTTCATGTAATTTCTAGAAAGTATCATGAAATCCAACATTTGGCTCAAGCCCATAAGATAATGGCTCTAGTGAGTGAGGCTAAATTCAAACAATGGCTTTGTATTTATGTTGTTGCTTTTGAAGAATCTCCTTCTTTGGTCTCTGCTTTAGCCTTGGCCTCTCATTCATTTATATAAAATATTTCACCATATAATTGGAATAGGAAAATCACCATGGACATTTCCCTTGTTCGATAAATCTATATCTTAAGAGTTTACTTCACTTTTTTCCATAAATATTTTGTTTATAGTTGATACATATAATAATAATATTTTTTTTTTTGTGGAAAACATCCTATAAGGGATGCCACTTTCGGGTAAGACCCAAGGAGGCAAGGATATTTATTCTACCAAAATTGCCTAGGGATCGCACTTGGCCAACAACCTTTGACATACTCAAGGAGCAAAAAGACACACAATAAGATTAAAATAAATAAATAAATAAAATAAAATAAAAAAATAAAATAAAAAACATGCTCCTTGAGTGTGTCAAAAATATAAAGCACAACCAAACACACACACAATAAGATTAAAAAAAACACAACACGAACCACAAAGAAAAAACACAAGAACAACATAACAAAACACAAACATGATAAAAACAACAAAATGCTACAAAGACATAACCAACAAAAAAATGAAAAAAAAAACAACCAAAACCTAAAAAATTAAAAAATAAAAATAAAAAACAACCAACAACAAACAATAAACAAAAATAAAAAACATAGAAAACACTCACACACAAAAACATGAATTAACACAAACGTACAGAAACACAAGAACAATAACAACAAAAAAACAAAAACAATAACAAAAAATATAAAAACACAAAACAAAAAAAACACAAGCACAACAAAAAACAACACAAAAAACATAAAAACAAAACAAAATAAAAAACATACACACCTCAAAAAACTAAACAAAAAAACAAAAAAGAAAAAGAAAAAAATTGAACATAGCAAAGACCTTACTAGACCAAAAGACTTTTAAGGCAAGAATCAACAGAGGAAACAAAAGAAAGAATAGTTTGATCTAGGGAACTAAAATACCCTGACCGAAGCAAAAATAAATCAAGAAGAAACTAGGTACCTCCAGAACTGGAGCCATCCAAACAAATGATAGAAAGAAGAGCTCCCATTATTTGTGAAGCCCTACATCTAGGAGGGTGGCCATAGCAAGTAAGATCACCTTTGTCCAAAGTCCAATTAGCTAAAGTATCAACACTCTTGTTTTGATCTTTGACCACATGATATTAATCAAATTTTAAAAATCCCATCTAGATTAATTGAATCTTCTCAATAATTATTTTTATTCTCTAATCAACCTTATGATTCTTAGGAGTCTTCAAAATATTAATAATGAGTTAAGAGTCAGACTCAACTAGAAAATTTTCCCATACAACCTTAGTAGCCTCTTGAAGGCCTCTGAGGATACCATACCCCTCAACAAAGTTATTGGAAAGAATACCCAATTCTCAGCAAAAGTAAAAACCAGGGAGCCATTTGAAAGTGTACCAATTCCTTCTGCACTAGCTTTTCTAGGGTTCCCTCTAGAGGTTCCATTAGTATTGAATTTTCCAAAATCCTTAGGAGGAGGTTGCCAATTTCTTGTCCCATCCATCTTACAATTACTAACATTCCCTTCAAGTTGGTTTCCCTTAGAAGATTTATTATTCAATATTTGCATCACTTGATCCCATATTTGATGGGATTTTTGTGGGTGATTAAGGAGTTTTTGGACTGACTCAACTAAGTTGGCAATGGTATTTTACCAAATATAGTGAATATCCTTCCTATCTTGATTAAAAATTCAGTTGTTCCTTTCATTCTAGATATTCCAAAGAAGAATGGTAGAACCCATCCAAACTAACTGCCTAATAAAATTATCAATACCCTCTTGTTTAGGCCAATTCCTCCAAAGCTATTCAAAAGTAAAACAATTGGACCACTGTAAGACAAGTAAAGTGGCCATTCTCCTCCATGGCTTAGAGGCTAAAGTATCTCAATAAAAATATGGATGAGAGTTTCTACATTCTCTCCGCACATTCTAAAAGGGCCATGAAAACCATGCTTCATAAGCTGCTCACCAGTAAGCACCCTATGATGCAATAAAAGCTAAGTCTAGAACATCACATTAGGCTAGAGCTTTTGAGCCCACAACTGAGAAAATATGTTAGATGATTGGTTGGGATTATTATGGCATAAGGTCAAATAACCTTGAGCTACTGAATACTCACCTTTAGTAGTGTTTTTCCATCTAAAACAATATTTTTCATGGGACCAAGAGAAATTTCTCATATGAAGGATGCCTTGGATATCTTGTCTTTGCCTTTATGGGATTTGAATAGGCCAGTCCTTAATAGGGATCCAATATCTACCAACCTTTGAATTACCAATATGGTACCAACAGTAATTAGCCATATTTATCCACTTAGCTTGGTGAAGCTCCTCCATATAAGGCCTCCAATTGGAAAACTGAGTTATCAAAGGCTTGTGACCATCCTAAGAATATATCCAAAAATTTTCTTGTTGACCATTATGAATGATCCAAAATAATTTTTTCTTTATCAAATCCTCACCAGTCTTAAAAACTGCTTAAATAGGATAACTTTTGGTAGGTAATTGATAGCGAACAAGGTATTCAAGACTTTTGTTCTCAACATATTTAGCACAAAGATTATTGGCCCAAAGAGCATTGGGGTTATGCAACATCCTCCAATATAATTTAGCAGTTAAAGCTTTGTTGTTATTAATAGAAGACCGGAATCCTAACCCCCCTTAATTCTTAGGAAGACATAAAGTGTCCCATTTCACCAAGGCCCATTTTCTTTTCTCCTTAGTACCACTCTAGAGGAACCGATGACTGATTTGATCCAATTCTCAAAGAAAAACCTTTTGGATATTCAATATGAAAGAAACATAAATATGAATAGCTTGAAGGACTGATTTTACCAAGGTGATTCTACCCCAGAAGAAATCCACCTGTTGGTCCAGTTTCCAATTTTATTCTTGAATTTGTCCAACAACCAATTCCAATTTTTTTTCTACCTTTGAATATTTATGGGAATACCTAAATAAGTGATCGGAAGGAAGGTCTTCTTATATCTTAATTTATCCAAGACCATGGATTCCTGTTTTGCAGAGCAATGAAAGAAAATAACGTTAGATTTATCTTCATTGATCAATTGCCTAGTAGCCTTAGAAAAATAGCTAATGATTTTCTTAAAATTAGAAGCTTCCTTAACTGTAGCTTTACCTAAAAGAGTAGAGTCATCAAAAAAATGAATATGAGAGATAGGTCTAGCTCCATGAGCAATGGTAACTCCCTAAAGGGTTTTGTTTTCTCTCTTTTTGGTTATAGTCCTACCAAAGCATTCATAAATAATGATGAATAAATAAGGGGATAACATGTCACCTTACCTAATACCTCTAGAAACTGGGAATGATTGATAAGGCTTGCCATTGATTAGAACTAAGTAGAAAATTGAAGAGATACATCCCATAATACAATCCATACAATCTTGAGAGAAACCAAATAGCCTCAAAACTTTGATAAGGAAGTGCCAATCCACTCTGTCAGAAGCTTTGAATAAGTCTAATCGAATGAACATGGAAGAATATTTTTACATATCCATGGAATGGATGGCTTCCTGAGCAAGAACTATCTCATCTACTATTTGATGTCCTTCCACATAACACCCTTGTTCAAGGAGATTAATCTTATTCAAAAGAGTCTTCAAACTTTCTGCCATGATCTTAGTAATGATTTTGAGAAGAACATTACATAAAGCAATAGGTATAAAAGCTAATATATGATCAACCTCTTGAGCTTTTGGAACAAGAGTAATATAATTTTTATTGATAACCTTCAAAATTTATTTGGCTTTCCTGGCTTCTTCCACCACATCTAATAAATTAGCATGAAGGATATCCCAAAACTCTTGGTAGAACTCAATGGAAAAACCATAAGGACCTAGGGTTTTCTCTTTTTGTATTTTAAAAACTACCTATTGAATCTCATTGAGAGTAACAGGAGTAGTCAAAATAGAGTTCTCCTCAGAAGTGATAAGAGAAGGGATTGCTTGAAGAATAATTTATTGAGAAGCTGAGTCAAGAGGAGTAGCAGTAAAAAGATTAGAAAAGTAATAGAAAACAATAGAGTTCATGCCATACCAAGTGTAGACAACATCTCCAGAATCTGATTTTAGGGAAGAAATAAAATTGTGAGATCTTCGAGCTAGAAGAGATTTGTAGAAGAAATTTGTGTTTCGATCTCCTTCTTTGAGCCATTGAAATCTAGATTTTTGATTTCATAAGAGTTCTTCTATTTTTTCCCATTCCTCTAATTGAGTTGTGAGTTTAGTTTCATCTGCACTTCTACTCTCTATGAGGCCATCTAAACGAATTTTCTTATTCAAAATTTCAAGTTGAGCAATAACTTCATGTTTTTTTTATGAACATCCCAAAACTCCTTTCAATTCCAAGTCTTGATTTTGGATTTAATGTATTGCAGTATTTTTGCAAAACATAACATATTAGTACCATACCTAGGCTTACCTTCCTTCCACCATTGTTGCACACGAGGTCTAAAGGAACTATCTCTGAGCCACATTAATTGAAAATGAAAAGGAGAGAAACTCACATTGGTTTTCCAAATTTTCACCATGACTTGCCAGTGATCTGAACCAACATTGTTAAGAGTCTTAACTTTAGGAATGTGACCATGGATTAAGAAATTTTTAGAGAGCAAAAACCTATCCAATCTCCCCATTATACAAGCTAAGCCTTGCCTTCTATTAGACCAAGTCATAAGGCTATTATCTGGTTGGATGTCCATGTTGGAAATTTGAGTTAATTTGAGACATTTTATGTTGTCATTGATGTCACATGGATCATTGATGTCACATGGATCACATTTGGTTTTGGTGGCCAAAATATTTCATAAATAAGCATTTATGATATTTTGGAAAGCATGGCTATTTACAGGGTTTTTATGAAAACCAAGGCAGGCAAAATAAAAGGTTTTATTTAAAACCATGGTGGGCTTATGTGGAAAGGGCTTTTCTTAAAAGCCAAGGTGGAATTTTGTTTCATCGAAAAAGGACCTCCGGTGATGAAGATATTAAAGTTTAAAGTTTAAGTTTAAATTAATGGAGGGCCGACCTATGTGCAATTAATGGAGGTTGGCATATATATATATGTAAAGGTTTCAATTTATTTCGAAAAGGGGGCATATTATATATCGTCGGAAAGCTTATTTCGAGGGCTATTTGACTAACTTATTTAGAAGGAGAAATAAGGTGTGTGTAAAGAGATATTTCTGATTTTGCAAAGGGGTTCCAAAAGTGAAGTTTGCCTTGTTCTTTTTCAAGAGGATTAATTCTTTCATGAGGTGACAAGGTATGCAATATTGTGATTTATTTTATTTTATGGTATAAGTGGTTTTGGGAGTGAAAAGGTTATGCAATGTTTTGATTTATTTTATTTTATGGTACAAGTGGTTTTAGGAGAGATAAGGAAGTTGTGCAATTAAAGGCCTTGGTGATGATTATTGAAAAGTGGAGTAATGTTGATTATTTTGTGATCTACTAACCCTTGTGAAGATTGGCAAAAGAATTTTGTGATTGTGGCAGATTTACAAAGAGGTTTTTTCATCTTCATAAAAGGTATGGGCATATTCTCCTATTGATTATTTATGGTGGTTGATTTCTGAAATATCATTGGAGAGAAAAGGATTGATTGTGGTTTCCTTTTCGAAAGTGATTGGTTTAATGCTTCAAGGTTTTCTAGTTTGAGAGTTGAGGTTAAACCTTGTTTTATAAGCATAGTTATTGAAGCCCATTGGTTGTGAAAGAACTTGAGTTAGAAAAGAACATGAGTATCATTGTTATGTGAGATTTGTGGTTGAGCATTGTTGGAAACATTTGAGTTGGTTGATACATACTTGGACTAGGGTTGTGTGAGAAAGAGTTGTCCCTTGTGATGATTGGTTGAGTTGAGTTGATTGAGCCTAGTCAAGTGATGTGTGAAGTGATTGTTCAAGTTCTATGAAATAAACTATTCCATCATTCTATGTTGATTTGAGATTAAGGTTAGAACATATTGAGTCTCTAACAATTCTCTTTATGGTTCTATAAGACTTGAGTTGAGTTGAGGTTGACTTGAATTGAGTTGAGGTTGATTTGAGTTGAGAGTGAGATTAGAACATATTGAGTCTCTAACAATTCTCTTTATGCTTCTATGAGATTGACTTGAGTTGAGTTGAGATTGATTTGAGTTGAGTTGAGATTGAGATTAGAACATATTGAGTCTCTAACAATTCTCTTTATGCTTCTATGAGTTGATTTGAGTTGAGTTGAGTTGAGATTGAGATTAGAACATATTGAGTCTCTAACAATTCTCTTTATGCTTCTATGAGTTGAGTTGAGTTGAGATCATTGTGGATCATTGTTGTCATCCATTGAAGAGTACATTGCCATTCATTGTTGAGTTCATATTTGAGCTTTGCCTTGATAGATTTGTGGATGAGTTTTGAGTACTACTTGAGCATGATTGGTTGAGCCTTTGAGAAGGCTTTTGGGATAGATTTATGGACAAATTTGTGGAAGTTTTGTGCATGATTTATTGAGCCTTTGAGAAGGCATTTGGGACAAAGTTGAGGATAATGTTGGGACAGATTTGTGGATAGTTTTGGGCAAGTTCTTGGTGAGCTTGCTAGAGCAGATTTGGGCAAGTTCTTGGTGAGCTTGCTAGAGCAGATTTGGACAAGTTCTTGTGAGCTTGTTATTAGTTTTGGACAAGTTCTATGTGAGCTTGTTATTTTTAAAGGTTCTATGTGAGCCTATTGAGCAGGTTCTTAGTGAGCCTATTGATAGAGCTTTGGAGGTGACAGAGTATAGAGGATAGAGTCTCAGTGGATAGAGATCCAATAGCCAACATAGTTGAAGATAGATCTGAGTGAGGAGTCTTCAAGTGGAGAGAGGTCCACCAGTTAGTGCAGCAGAGAGACAGAGTCTTCTAGAAGATCACATAGCCAGAGTAGAAGGGGAAAGAGTTCTCCTATGGAAGAGATCCATGAACTTGAGATTAGGGGATCAACATCTCCTTTGGACAGAGATCCATAAACATTGTAATTGGGAGTGATTCCCAAAGAGATTGATTGAGAAAGTTTTAGTAAAATATTTTCTCCGTGGAGTAGCCCACATTGGGTGAACCATGTAAATTGTGGTGTCTCTATTGTGTATGGTTTCTGTGCATTGCTTTGATTACTACTATTGATACTGCTATCTTTACACAACATAATATTGAATTGGAAGAAAAAGTAAAAAGTGGTCTTATACTGTTCACCCCCCTCTCAGTATAAGCTTGTGTTCTTCAATTGGTATCAGAGCGGGTTCCTTCGGAAAGGCTAACAACTTGAGGGAAGATTCTACAAGAACACACATGGCAAAGAAAGGCAAAATAAGAACCATGAGATCTAAGAAGAAAAATGAATCCGATCTTGAAGCTCTAAGAAGGGAAGAAGAAAAATCAGTAAGATGTCTTGAGTGTGGTAAGCTTGGTCACATGGCATTTTATTGTCCACAAAATGGGTATAGCAACAATAGAGAGGAAATGGAACTTGACTGGATTTTCAAAGATATTGTTTCTCAAAAGGCAGCATTCAAGGTTTCAAAAGAAGAATATTCTGCTTGTGGTCAACTCGATCATGTCTCAGGTTACTGCAATGGCTTCAATGATAGTGAAGATGAAATGGAACTCAAGGAAGATAGGCACAATCAAAATAGTGAAGATGAATGCAAGAATAAAAAAGAAAAGGAAAACATGTATGAACAAGGCAGGCATGACAAGAAGAGCTTGTATATGGAAGAAGCAATCAGTGCTTCTAGCAACAATAATGAAAGTCTCTCGATCAGTGAAAAAGAAGAAGCTCCTACTGAAGATCAAAAGCAGGAATCTCAAGTAAGAATTTATCATGAAGAGAAAAATAGGCACAATTATGATCATGAAGAAAAGAAAGTGTCAGAACAAGCTTTTGAAGAAATGAAAAGAGAAAACTCAAGACTAAAGGCTCAAGCACAAGAGGATGAGAAGATAAAGGTAAAGCTCCTACAAGATCTCATTGATCTAAAAATCATGGTTGAAGAGGCAAAGAAAATTGAAGAAGATATGCTTGAACAATTAAAGGTAAGGAAGCAAGAATGTGAAAGATTAGAACATGAAGTTGTTTCCTTAAGGTTGGAAGTGAAAGACTCCAAGGATAAGTTGCACAAGTTTTGGAAAGGTTTCAAAGCACCAAAGGTCCCATATTTTAGGTTTGGGGAATCACACTCAAAAGGAAAGGAAGTTCTAAAATATGAAAGCAAGGAAGCACCTAAGATTTGTGAGGAAAGTTCCAAAGTTCCTATGGCTCCAAATATTCAGTTTGGTTCTTGTTTTGAGATAGGTGAATCAAGTTCAAAGGGAAAATAAATTATTGAAGAGAAAGGCAAGGAAGAAACTAAGGAAGAGGTTTTAGATGCTACAAAGAAGGTTCAAGAATGCAATGCACAAGTTGAAGATGATCATAAGGATAATGGTCAAGAAAGGTATGAGGAACCAAGGCATGAACAAAGGGATTTTCAAGGATATTGTTTTTCTTGTAATGGATTTGGACACAGGGCTATACATTGCAGGATCCATGGATCAAAGAAGTTTGATTTTGCTAGAAGAAACTTCAAAGGAAGAAGGTATGATTTTTAGGGACATTGCTTCTCATGTAACAGGATTGGTCATAAAGCTTTTTAGTGCAAAGGAAATGAGCAACATGGTTTTGGTTTTAGAGCTACACAATTCAGAAGTCATGGTCATAATGGTCATGAAAATAGAGCTTCACAATACAGGGTTCAGGAAAGGAATGGATATGGAAATTATTTCAAGAATAATTTCAGGACATGGGCACCAACCAAAGGCTACAATATCAAGTGTTTTAATTGCAATAACTTTGGGCATATTGCAAGGTGGTGTAGGACTCAATTCCAAACAAGTTCAAGGCAAGAAAGTCAAACAGGTTCTAGACAAGAAGATCAAGTAATTCATCAAGAGAAGGATATCAGAAAAACATGGAAGGAAGTTGATAGAGGAAAGAAACAAAGTGATATGGGAGTAAAAGTACTCCCACCCCAAAATTAATCACCTCAAAAGAAAAAGGGGGTGAGGGGGGCTAAGCTTAAGAGTTATATCTTTTAGCCCCATAAGTGTCCCTTTTGCCATTGATGTCAAAGGGGGAGAGATTTGAGTAAGGGGGAGAGTATTGAGTTAGGGGGAGCAGCCTCCAAAGAGAGTATTGAGTTAGGGGGAGCAGCCTCCATAGAGAGTATTGAGTCAGGGGGAGCAACTTTGATTCTCAGAGATGGTTTTTGCAGTGATTGTGGTGTTTGCATTAGAGGTGTTGCCATCAATGACAAAGGGGGAGATTGTTGGAAATTTGAGTTAATTTGAGACATTTTATGTTGTCATTGATGTCACATGGATCATTGATGTCACATGGATCACATTTGGTTTTGGTGGCCAAAATATTTCATAAATAAGCATTTATGATATTTTGGAAAGCATGGCTATTTACAAGGTTTTTATGAAAACCAAGGCAGGCAAAATAAAAGGTTTTATTTAAAACCATGGTGGGCTTATGTGGAAAGGGATTTTCTTAAAATCCAAGGTGGAATTTTGTTTCATCGAAAAAGGACCTCCGATGATGAAGATATTAAAGTTTAAAGTTTAAGTTTAAATTAATGGAGGGCCGACCTATGTGCAATTAATGGAGGTTGGCATATATATATATATGTAAAGGTTTCAATTTATTTCGAAAAGGGGGCATATTATATATCATCGGAAAGCTTATTTCGAGGGCTATTTGACTAACTTATTTAGAAGGAGAAATAAGGTGTGTGTAAAGAGATATTTCTGATTTTGCAAAGGGGTTCCAAAAGTGAAGTTTGCCTTGTTCTTTTTCAAGAGGATTAATTCTTTCATGAGGTGACAAGGTATGCAATATTGTGATTTATTTTATTTTATGGTATAAGTGGTTTTGGGAGTGAAAAGGTTATGCAATGTTTTGATTTATTTTATTTTATGGTACAAGTGGTTTTAGGAGAGATAAGGAAGTTGTGCAATTAAAGGCCTTGGTGATGATTATTGAAAAGTGGAGTAATGTTGATTATTTTGTGATCTACTAACCCTTGTGAAGATTGGCAAAAGAATTTTGTGATTGTGGCAGATTTACAAAGAGGTTTTTTCATCTTCATAAAAGGTATGGGCATATTCTCCTATTGACTGTTTATGGTGGTTGATTTCTGAAATATCATTGGAGAGAAAAGGATTGATTGTGGTTTCCTTTTCGAAAGTGATTGGTTTAATGCTTCAAGGTTTTCTAGTTTGAGAGTTGAGGTTAAACCTTGTTTTATAAGCATAGTTATTGAAGCCCATTGGTTGTGAAAGAACTTGAGTTAGAAAAGAACATGAGTATCATTGTTATGTGAGATTTGTGGTTGAGCATTGTTGGAAACATTTGAGTTGGTTGATACATACTTGGACTAGGGTTGTGTGAGAAAGAGTTGTCCCTTGTGATGATTGGTTGAGTTGAGTTGATTGAGCCTAGTCAAGTGATGTGTGAAGTGATTGTTCAAGTTCTATGAAACAAACTATTCCATCATTCTATGTTGATTTGAGATTAAGGTTAGAACATATTGAGTCTCTAACAATTCTCTTTATGGTTCTATAAGACTTGAGTTGAGTTGAGGTTGACTTGAATTGAGTTGAGGTTGATTTGAGTTGAGAGTGAGATTAGAACATATTGAGTCTCTAACAATTCTCTTTATGCTTCTATGAGATTTGAGTTGAGTTTGGTTTGAGTTGAGTTGAGATTGATTAGAACATATTGAGTCTCTAACAATTCTCTTTATGCTTCTATGAGTTGATTTGAGTTGAGTTGAGTTGAGATTGAGATTAGAACATATTGAGTCTCTAACAATTCTCTTTATGCTTCTATGAGTTGAGTTGAGTTGAGATCATTGTGGATCATTGTTGTCATCCATTGAAGAGTACATTGCCATTCATTGTTGAGTTCATATTTGAGCTTTGCCTTGATAGATTTGTGGATGAGTTTTGAGTACTACTTGAGCATGATTGGTTGAGCCTTTGAGAAGGCTTTTGGGATAGATTTCTGGACAAATTTGTGGAAGTTTTGTGCATGATTGATTGAGCCTTTGAGAAGGCCTTTGGGACAAAGTTGAGGACAGTGTTGGGACAGATTTGTGGACAGTTTTGGGCAAGTTCTTGGTGAGCTTGCTAGAGCAGATTTGGGCAAGTTCTTGGTGAGCTTGCTAGAGCAGATTTGGACAAGTTCTGTGTGAGCTTGTTCAGTTTTGGACAAGTTCTTGTGAGCTTGTTATTTTGGACAAGTTCTGTGTGAGCTTGTTAAGCAGGTTCTATGTGAGCCTATTGAGCAGGTTCTTAGTGAGCCTATTGATAGAGCTTTGGAGGTGATAGAGTATAGAGGATAGAGTCTCAGTGGATAGAGATCCAAAAACTAGCATAGTTGAAGACAGATCTGAGTGAGGAGTCTTCAAGTGGAGAGAGGTCCACCAGTTAGTGCAATAGAGAGACAGAGTCTTCTAGAAGATCACATAGCCAGAGCATAAGGGGAAAGAGTTCTCCTATGGAAGAGATCCACGAACTTGAGATTAGGGGATCAACATCTCCTTTGGACAGAGATCCATAAACATTGTAATTGGGAGTGATTCCCAAAGAGATTGATTGAGAAAGTTTTAGTAAAATATTTTCTCCGTGGAGTAGCCCACATTGGGTGAACCACGTAAATTGTGGTGTCTCTATTGTGTATGGTTTCTGTGCATTGCTTTGATTACTGCTATTGATATTGCTATCTTTACACAACATAATATTAAATTGGAAGAAAAAGTAAAAAGTGGTCTTATGCTGTTCACCCCCCCCTCTCAGTATAAGCTTGTGTTCTTCAGTCCACAAGATGGAGGTTTGTAATATATTCACTCATGAGGTCAGTGCTTCTATCCAAATTTCTATTTTCCCCCATTTTATCATCCAAAGAGAGGATGGTATTGAAATCTCCTCCGATCAAGATCCAAGATTCAGGAAAATGAGATATAATATAATTTACATCCTTACACTATCTTCTTTTTTCCTCCAAAGTAGTCAGAGCATAAATAATAATACATAGCATAATTTGGTTGGAATGTCTACATTGAATAACTATAGCCAAACGAAACCAAATACCAACCATATGTGAATAACTACCTATTTTTGATCCCAAAGACAAGCAATGCCACCAGAAGTCCCCTAGGAACTGAGGGAAACCACTTTTCCAACTGACCAAATTTTACTAGCAATTGAGTCCATATCCTCTATTGACATCTTCGTTTCTTGAAGAAAAACAAGTTGTGGATGATTTATCTGAATCATTCTTCTAATTTCATTTTATTTTGAAAGACTCCATTTGATTCCTCTAATATTCCAAGTGATGATCTTCATTAATACCAGGGCTAAAAATATTGGAAAGGGTATTAATATTTCCTTCCTCTAAAAGATTTTTACCTTCTTTTACCATATGATATTGATTGGTCTTGTGACCTGCCTTTTGATTAGAATCCATCTTTAGTTTTTTTTCCCAGTTTCTTGAGTTACTTCAATTGAATCTGAGATGGATTCTAACCTTGAAGAATGCTTGTACACAACCAAAGTGTTACTAGAGGGTTCAATAGAGTCTATATTGGGACATGTATTATTTGAAGTTTTGAAATTTAAAAGATTATTTTTCTTGTGTAAATTTTCTCCCTTTTTTCTGTTGAAAACCATTGATTTGTTGGTTTGTCTCTAAGTTCTTCCCTTCATCTTTAAATTGTGTTTCTAAGATTTTTGTTTCCGTTATTTCCTCTTCCTCACTTGGGACATCATTTGTGAAAATGATTTCAAACATATTAGCAGATGACTTAGATTGATCCTTCATAACTAGTTTTTTCTTAGTGTTCTTCTTAGGCATTTGGAAACCTGCTGAGTTTATATCTTCTTTCTTTTGATCAGGTTTATTTGGGCAAGCACTAGCAAAATAACCATATTAATGGTAAATTATACAACGAAAAGGAATGTTCTCATAGTACACTACTTGCTCCCAAGTGCCTTCCCCAAATTGTAACGTGATCTTTTTAGGTAGGGGTTTTTCAAAATCCATTAAAACACAAATTTGAGCATAAATAATATGTTCAAAATTTTGAGTACAATCAACAGTCATCATAAAAATTCCTAAAGAGTTTCCAATTGAAGAAAAAACAAGTAGTATTCCAAAATTCAATAGGGAGGCCAAAGAGTCTAACCCACACGGAAGCTATAGAAGGTATATCTTATTCGGATTTAAATTTAGTATGCCAGGGCTTCATGAAAAGACCTACCCTTCCAAAGAACCAGGGACCCCCTTGAAAATTTTTCTCTCTATCTTCATTATTAGAAAATAAAACAAGAAAATAACCATTTGGATAAATAGAAATTTGTAACTCACCTTTAGTTTTCCAACCTTTTGCAACCCAAAATTTAAAATTAGATAGGCTTGGATGAAAACCCATGAACTGACAAATTAATTCTATTTTTTCCAGATCTTCAATGCTAGTCTGAATGTTACCCATATCAAGCTTAACAATAGGAGTTCCATCAGCTTCTTTAAGATATCCTAACTCCATTTTCTTGGGATCAATATTAGGTATTATTAGAGGTTTATGGGAAGCCCTAAGATTAATATTAGCATTGGGTTGAGGTTGTCCACCATAGAGGGCATCCCTAAAATTCATTTTTGGGGCTGAATCTTCGAAATTCTTACCCTTGACAAGGGTTTCATAGTAGATTTATTTTGTGGGTGTACCTTATCACCAAATTCACTTGAGATCTGAGCTATTTTTTGATCAACTACTTGAAACTTATTTTGTGATCTCTTTAATCCTTACCCTAGACACCATGGAAAGGTATGGTTTTCACTTTTATTTTTTCAATAAATTTGAAGCCGTTGTCACTCAAGTTCATAGCATGATCTATTGAAAGATAGATTTCTAACCCATATTGGATCCCCTGCAACATATCTTTGCTAAAATCTTGAAGAGAAACCATAAAAATATTGGCCTCTAGGACTTGAAGGCCCCAAAAACCAACCTCTAGAGTTGCTTGCACTCAAACCAGATGAAACCCTTGCATAATCGCTTGCCAAAAATCTCGTTCACACATAGGTATGTGCTAGGATTTATGTTGCTCATAATAATATAAAAATTAGTGGAGACGTTCTAGGTTTTTTAGGCATCTACCCTCAAAATTTTAGCTCAATCTGATTTTAGATGAGTGAAATATGACCGAAACAAGTTTGATATTTGGGTAGTCCTACTACGTCCCTCAATATCTTGGCTTTTGAATTGATACATATAATTATAATTATATGGGATAGGAAGAAGAATTATTAAACAATTATATCATTTGTTAAAAATATATCCAATCCATTGAAAAATTTTAATGATGGGATTCTAGACAAGTGTAATGATGTCCATCTCACTTACCACTTGGAAAATATATTAAAGGTACATTTCTCTCCATTTATGTACATGATGATCCACTTAACACTATCACTAAAATAATATAATCATCCTAATATAGATTTTACAATGCATTAAATACAAAAGGTTTCATTAAAAATAACTTAAAAATTAAAAATAAACTTTTGTAAACATTGATTTTTAAAAATTTAATATATATATATATATATATATATATATATAATTAAAATAAAATTTGAAATTAGACTATTGATTCATATGAGCCTTTCATAATTTGAAATTATTCAAGGATCTAAAGTAAAAATCGAAAGGTCAAAGCTTGACTCACCCTTGAATTACACACATTTGCTTTATAGCCAACCTTATCACATTTTTTTGGTTTTATGGGATTGAAATGGACCCCACCCATATTACATCATGACCACATATTAGTATTATAATAGCTTGGTAATTATGTATATATGGCTTTGCAAGATTCAAACCTTGGTCTCCTCATTGAAATTTGAGAAATATAATTTGTTTAACTAATGCTACTTGATAAGCGCATCATATATTTTGCTCACTCTTTACTGGTGAATATCCCTTTAGGATGTAATTTATCATTATAGAATTTTTTCCTAAGCAATTATATTTTCTAGATGTGATACACTATGTCTTTATCTTGATTGTTTCAATTGCATTGTTTTTATATGATCTACATGATATGATTAGTTGTCTTGAATAAAGATTTTAAATATTTTTAGCCAAATAATTTAAAAGATAAAGACATATCATAATTCCCATGTTATATCAATAAAATGATAAAGAAAATGTTTGATACACGACTCTATCCATAAACAATTTTTGTCTTGTTGCATAGAGTTGTGTCATCTAGTATGAATTATGTTTTTCAAAACCATTGAGTTATTGTAAGTATAAAAGATATATGGAATCCATCTCTTTTATTTTTCACTTCAATACAATCTATAGTTCTCATAAGCCTTCTTAAATAATCTCAATAATTAGCCAAAAAAATAAAAGATAAATAAATAAGGCTATATTAGGCCATAATAACATTTATTGAGTTGATTATATATTTTTTGGAGTTTCAACAATTTTAACTCGTATATTGTATAGAAATGATATAAGTAAGTAGATTTCCCTTGCACTTTAGTGTTTCTACATCATAAAGAAGAAAATATTTTTGGGGCTATCCCTTACATTTAAATTTCTATATAGTAGCAAAAACCTATAGTTGATAACTCAATTTATGAACAATTTAAAAAAATAAAAGAGATTAATATTGATGAAAGCATTTGTGGTAATAAAAATAGAATAGGATATCCTCTAAGCCAAAAGAAATATTAATTTGGAAAGTTATAACTAAACGTCACAAGTGTTAATAAGAAGTGGGACTAAACCACAAATAAGAATAAAACGTGATTATAAAGATGTTATTTTGTTATATTCAAGGCATAAAATAAGAGTTATCAAGTTGTAGTTCTTAATTCATTTTAGTGCTAGAAAGTAATATAGAAAATGATAAATGTAAGAATGCATTTGAAAATATTTGGAATGTAAGGTTTTTTGGGCAATTTCTACTATGAGAGATTCAAGAGGTGTTGTAATAGTCTGGAATAGTCGCAAATTGGATCGATAGTTGCAACTAAAAATAAGTAATTGGATCATTGGTCATTTTGGCATGATATATTATGACAATATACAAATTGAAGTCATAATTGTATATTTTTAAAATATACTTAATCTTTGTGATGGATGTTGGAAGGACCTCGATTTATTTATGTCGAAATACGCTTATCATATTTGGATTCTTAGAGGGACTTTGAAAATGATTTTATCTCTTTTTAGATAATATAAATTGTCATGAACCTCTATTATCTTGAACAATAAATAATTTACCAATATAAAAAAATATCAAACATGCATCTATAATAAATTCCACAATAACATCCATATATAAAATAGAGATAGATAATACCCTTCAGGTACGAAAACACCAAAAATACTCCTTAAGGAAGGAATCACTCCACAAGATCTTTGCTCCATGAACTAATAATATTCAAAGAATATTTTATATGACTCGCATTTACAGTTGGGGATACATCTTTCTTTAAACAAGAATGTGATGGTTCACCTTCCATGAGTTAGAAGGTTATCCATGTGGTGATTCACCTTCCATGAGTTACAAAGTACATAATATTATAATATAATACTATGTTATATATTATTATAATTTTATGTGTCACCCATGCCATAATACCATATACAATATTATTATTTCACATTCTTATCCCTAGGTACCTAACATTCCACCCCCTTTACAAAAATATTTCATCCTTGAAACATATAAAAAATAAAATAATATGATCTTTTACGTGATGCTGACAACTGGTACCAACCTTGAGTATCCCTTCATCCAAGTGAAATATTGATTGGTGGTAGACTATGATGATGTCAAGTTGCCCTTGTACCACTTGAATACCCATATTTTTCACTCCTATGGATCCATGCATATCCATTATAGTTCTTAGGTTGCTTTCTGCCTCATTTTCATGATTTTTGTCTCTCATGGTGGTGTGGGTGGTGATATGCTCCAACTTTATTTAACTCTTCAATCCTTTGCTCATCTATTTTTTTGTCATGCTCCCATATTTTGGTTCATCCTTTGATTTTTCTTCTCCTTTGATCTCTACTACTACCTCCTCCTTAGACTCTATTTTTGCTTGTTCTTCAATTTGTTCCCCTACAACTTTCTATTTTTCCTTGGATCCTTGCCTCTTACATTAAGAAATATCTTATACTGCCATCTTATTTTTCCTATACTAGAACTTCATGAACTTATTTTGCACATTAATGTTAATAGTATCCAAAGAATACAACCAAATATGACCAAGAACAATATCAACATCATACATCTAAATAGCATGCAAAATATATTTATGCATAGAAACATTTAAGTATTCAAAATTTTGATACCTTTCTCCTTAAAATTGTCCCTCTTTGATACTCTTTGTTGGAACCTGTAAACTGTTAGCCAAGTTTAATTTATGAAGTTATGCTTGTTGCTAGGGTTTATGGAGACAATAACATTTTTCTTTTAAATGCAATAATAAACTTGCAAGATAGAATTTTTATATTCAAACAAATTTTTTGAACATTATCACCTTTATCTTTTCCTTACAATTTCTTGAAAAAATCCAACTCTTTGTAATTCCTTTTATTTAGTCAAAAGCCTATCTATTTTTTCATCCTTTTTCTCCAATCCCCATTTGTTTAAAAATGCAACTTCAATTTCTTTCCTTGTGTGTGACCAATTATGGGCCTGAGTAAAGTTTTCATATCAAGATAAAGCTTCCCCTTGTAAAAAAAAAAATCTTATATCTCCATAACCATTCAAAAAAATTAAAGATGTAATTTTGTCCACCGTTTCTTAGCATCAATATCATATTTTCCAAAGACTTTTGGCAACTCCATGACCTCAAACCAATTTTTTTCCCAAAGTAGCTAAGGTTTTAAATAATCAAAATTTATTGAAATAAAATTTCTCAAATCTTATCTATTCCTTTCCTTCAATGATTAAATCTATAACTTTTCTTAAAATCAATACAAATGACAATTGATTTGCTTACTTGAACTAAGAAATATAATTTTTTCCTTTGCATGAATTTTCTGTGAAGCTCAGCATCAAAAACTTAGAACAAGTATAAATCCCTCAATACTTATCATAATTTAACAAGTGACCAAAAATTTTTGTAGTATTCAAAAATATCTACATAATAATACAAAAATATTCTAGAAATGACTGTTAAATTTTTTTATTGTTTAAATATTAAAAAATTATGCAACCAAAAAACAACATAAATACCCCAACTTCAAACAACCATAACTTTTTTAATGTTTATCAAAGTTTAAAAAATAAGTAGTTGCTTTTGTATTACTAAAAAATATTTATACCATAGTGCACAAATATTTTGAATATGGCTCCTTAAAAATTGATATGATTTTATTTTATTTTGAGAAAAAAAATGTATAGCCAAAAAACAACATAAATACCCCAACTTCAAACAACCATGAATTTCTAAATACTTATAAGAATTTATCAAATGAGCAATCATTTTTATACTACTTGAAAATATCTATATAATGGTGTAAATTTTTTCTTGAAAATGACCACTAACCAAAAGGATATGGCCCCACAAGACTTAGGGTGTATTTTCTAGAAAAATGTGCCCTAGCTTTGTAAAACAAACCCACTTTGCCAAAATTATTGCTAATTGTTAAGAACCTCTATTCTTTTGAAAAATAAATAATTCACCGATATATAGAAATATCAAACATGCATCCATAATAAATTCTACAATAACAATCCACACAATAAAATAGAGATAGATAATACCCTTGAGGTAGGGTAACACCAAAAAGACTCCTTAAAGAAAGAATCACTCCATAAGATCTCTAATCTACGAGCCAATAATCTTATCAAGAACACTTCATATGATTTTTTTTACAATTTGGGGTATATATCTCTTTATACAAGATTGTGATGGTTCACCTTCCATAAGTTACAAGGTCACCCATGTGATGATTCACCTTCCATGAGTTACAAAGTGCATAATATTGTAATATGACATTATGTTATATAATATTATAATTTTATGTGTGACCCATGCCATAATACCCATATACAATATTATTTCCCCACATTCCTATCCCTAGGTACCTAACATAGTGATGGCTTTTGAAGCCTTAATGCTAATGTAAAACTCACAAGATAAATTCCATAGGATCAAATATAAGATAGCCATAATATAATAAGATAAAGATATTAATGAAAGTAGACTAAAATAAACAAATTAATATGTAAATCAAGTCTTATAATATATCAAATAACATTCATTAATAAGTAGTAATATGAATGTAATAGCCTAAATCATACATGTAATAAGCATGCAATAGAATTTACAATATTAATTGCTCAAATGTATGCAATATTTATTACTCCACTTTCTATTACAAATATAGTACTTGACTCTCTACTTTGATGTACTATATCTGATGTGTATGATGTTTTTATACTCTATGGAGTACTCTATAACCATGGTAGAATAACTCTTTGTATAATTGACTATTCCTTTCCATATGCCAAGTCTCATGACTCTTGTCATATCTACTTGACACTTTCATACACATGAATCTATATTGTATGCACACCTAGACATGACTCTTAACTTAGCACTCCTTAATCTAAAGACACTTGTTAAATACACACACATTAGACTTGCATACTTTTTTTTTTTGTATTTACATGGTGGAATCGGTAGCCGCCAAGAATCCGGGTAGACTGTCTAGCTTTTATGGTCGCCACAATATTATGTGCTATCTACCCCAAAATCTACCACATAGATCTTCGCACAATCCGCCCCTATAACCACCATGCCACAATCATTTTAAACCTTTTACGCCATTGAAAGCACCAGGAAAGGGACAAGCGTTTAGTTCGACGAGGCCCGAGATTTGAACCTTGGACCTCCGCCTCCCTTATGGGGTTTGGATGAACCAATTGGTCTACACCTCGGACCTATTAGACTTGCATACTTACTCACATGATACTTGTGCATTTCCTGCACATATACACTTACATGACATTTGTGCATTTCCTGCACATTAGTAAATTACATAAAATAATACTCACACTTTAATTTAAGACATAGCCCTCATATCATATTTACAATTGTACCATGAAGGTACCATGGGGGTACATTAGCATGTACCAAATAATGTAATATTCTCCAACACCCCTTGTATTACATTATTTTGTTATTGCAAACTTTAGTCTTCAATTATAATCTTCATCCTTCAAGTGATATTTTGTTGTCCTCGCATCTTTTTCATCATCCTAAAATTTGGATTCACCCAATGCCTTTGATGGTAGAAAGGTTCATGATTTTCATTTCTTGTGCTTTTTTTTTAGAGCATTCAATAATGTTATATTGAAATAAGATAAGATCTTAAGAAAAACCAATTGAATCTAAAGCATATATTCTATTTTTTTGGTAAATTAAGTTTATATACAAAATGGGTTTTTTAAGAGGATCCCAAAACCTTATAACAAAAAGGGCCATAGCATCGTATTTTTAGGCATTGTCCTGATACAGTAAAATAAACATAAAAAAAAAGGAAAAAAATAGTAAAAACCCTCGGAGCAATAGAGAAAATAGTTTCCAGGATCAACCAGTAAATATCACCAGTCTCCCCTGGATATCAATTTGGACACCACCCGGGGATGGATCCAGCAGGCCTTATATCTTCATAGTATCCTCCTGGTCAGAGGCTTTGCTTTGGCTACAGATGAGTTGCATAACTACTGACGTGGATGGATTTGCCAGAGTGTCCAACTGTTTACCTATGAAGGGCCCAAAGGGGATGGTTATGACACGTAGGCCAAGGTTCAAGAAAGTTTCAATATCTTCTCTCTTTGTTGACCTAGATATCGGACCCCTGCCACTTGGGGTCAACCTTCTTTGGATTTTCATGATTGGCCGCATCCAATATCTCCTAAGAAAAATCTTGATGCCATATAGATAGATGTATGAGGGTGGTTTACAAATTAGCCATGCAGTCTATGATGGATTTGGCCTCTCTATAGCTATGCTGGACATTTGAGAGGCCTCTGGATTGTAAAAGTTTCTTGTCCTATTCATTTCTGTTTCTTACCCTCCATGTTGGACTATTGGAAGTTGCCAGGTATTTGATGATGTTCATGGAATCTCCTTCTATGATGAGGCATTTGGGATCCTCTGAGAGAAGGCATAGGCATCTCCATAGTGCTCTGGCTTCAACTACATGGTTGGTTTGAATGCCCAAGTATTCATAGTATATCAGGATCAGCTCGCCCTGGTGGTCACGAATCGCTCCCTCGGCTTCGATAGGACCTAGGTTTCCTTTAGATGCTCCATAAAATTTTAGTTTAATTCATTCTTTCGGGGGGGATCCCACTTGGCATTAGCTCTGGGGTGGATCGGGGTCGAGGGGGTGTTCTACTTCCATAGGGGATGGTGAGGAATTTGAAGATGGAGGATTCCAATGCTGATTGGGGAGTGGAAGGGCACAGGATGAGCTTGGCATTTTCAGTGGCAAATACAATGGCTTTGGAAGCTATGGATATGGGATCCCTGGGGGTGCCATAAAAGTCTCTACTATTATGCTCTAATCAAACCTGCCAAAGGAAGTTATAGAGGCACACATCCTAGAGGGAACAAAGTTAAGAGCTACGAAAAGGGTTGGTCCATTGGGAAAAGAGATTGTTTATGTATTTGGGGGGAACCATTGAACATGAAAGGACTTCAATATGGAGCAAAGAATAGTGGAGGAATACTAACATCTTAGGAACAGGTGATCCGTGGACTCCCAGTTGACCAAGCATAGGTAACACCTATTCAGGATTAAGAAGCCTCTTTTGTGCAAATTTTTGATGGTGAGCGCTCTATTTTGGATGGCAACCCAGAAGAAAAATTTGACCTTAGGAATCAAGTGTTTCTTCCATACTAGGTTGAAGGGGGATTGCCTAGGCAAGAGTGAGGGTTTGAAGGCTATAAGCTAACTTGACTGTGAAGGCTCCACTATCATACCCCCTCCAAGTAGGTTTATCAGGTCCTTATCCCATAGGAATGGTGGTCGAGTTGATCATTGTTGATAGGGAGATGGCTGCCTCATTGAGGACGTCATCGTTGATTTATTTCCATCGAGGAACTCTATTGGAGAGGATTATAAGTTCAGCCACCTTGGGTCCTATATTGGAGTTAGTGAAGGGTTTGAGCTCTACCATATCTAGATTATCAAGCAAGGATTCATCCTGGATCCACTTGTCATACCATAAATCAATGCAGTTGCCATCACCAAGGATCCATCGTAAGCCTTTATGGACTAATTATCACGTGTGGGCGATGGATTTATGGAAGGTCGACCCACTTAGGAGAATCCCCTCATCGAGGATTGAGTGGTTGGCTAGGTATTTCTTTTTGACTATTTGCACCCATTTTGCTGTGTCGTTGGTGAGGATCCTCCATGTATGCTTTGCCAACAGTGCTATGTTTATTTTATACATCTTCCTGAAACTCGAGCCTTCTTGCTTCTTGGTCCTGCACATAGTATCCCAGGCAACTAGGGGATTCTAGTCTTCTCATCATTTCTAGACCATACAAACCTTTTTTGAAGCTGCTCGATCTTGCGGCAGACCATCATAGGAATTTTTAATACTGACATGAAGTAGACGGGAATGCCTTGAAGGCAAGCCATGGTAAGGGTGTCTTTACTAGATTGGGATAAAAGTTTACCTTTCCAGGCCACTAGCTTCTTTTGAATCCTCTCCAACACATTGTTCCACATGAGCTCCTTGGGATTGCCACTGAACAAGGGGAGGCCCAGGTAGGAAGAGGGGAGAGAGTCTATGGTGCACCCCAGAATTTGAGCTATCTTAGATTTGTGAACTACAAGGGTGTTGATGAAGAAAAAATTGTTCTTTATGAATTTGACATTTTTTCCAATAATTTTTTCATACAGGAAGAGGATGTGCTTGATGGATTTGGCCTGAATCACAGAAGCTAGGATGGATAAGATGGTGTCATTGATAAATTATTGATGGGTGATTGGGCTAACCTAGATTCCAAAAATCCTTCATCTTTGGCAAGCATATTTGAGGGCTTTGCCTAGGGAATCCTCCAAGATGATGAAAAGGATGGGTGACAACGAATCACCCTACTAAAGGCTTCTAACACTAAAAAAAAACCTGATCAGGAAGTCATTGACGAGGATAGAGAACCACAGGGAAGAAAAGTAGCTATGGAGGAGGTCAAACCAGGATGGGTGGAACCCAAACTTGATGGGGATATCATGGAGGATATCCCAACTAACCCTATCAAAGGCTTTATTCATGTTGAGCTTGAGAAATAGGGTGGCTTTTTTAGCAAGGGAAGCTAAGTGCAGAATTTCATGGACAGTGATGACTCTGTCTAGGATGTTTCTACCTTTGATCGAGCTACCTTGGCTGGGGTCAATTATAAGAGGGAGGATCAACTTCATCTTGTTGACCATGACCTTGGTGAGGATCTTGTAGAGGACATTGCAGAGGCTAATGGGTCAAAATTCAGATAAGAATTTGCAAGTGGGAGACTTAGGGATGAGAGCTATGAAAGTGGAATTAATCCCTTGATGGATAGACCAAGAGGATTAGAGTTCTCTTATGGCTTTGCACACATCCCACCCAATGATGTCCCAAAAATATTGAAAAAAAAGGTGGGGAACCCATCCGATCCCAGGGCTTTATCTGGTTGCATAGAAAATAGGGCTTCTTTGATCTCATAATGGGAGAAGGGACTGATGAGCATGGAATTAGCCTCCTGGGGGACAAAGGGGGAGATGTTGGACAATAGATCAGACTTGGTTTGGTCATCACACTCGGGGGGATTACCAAGAAGATATTGGAAATAATATATCAACTTAGACCTGATCTCAAAAATGTCCTTAGTGGTAGAACCATCGCTATGAGAGATCTCCTGTATCTTGTTCGGGCCTCTGTGTCTCATGGTGGATGCATGGAAGAAGCTAGTGTTGGAATAACCATATTTTATCCAGAGGGTTCTAGAATTTTGTCTTCAGAAGGTTTCCTCCCTGGCTAGGATGTTGTGGTACTCGACAAGGAGGTTTCTTTCTTCATCCCTAGTGGAGCTACTTTGGTCTCCAACTTTGATATGCTTTCCAATATCTTGAAGTTTTGTTGTGATGGCCTGTTTTCTGTAAAAGATGTTGCCAAATACCTCCATATTCTATACCTTTAGTTTCTCTTTAACCAACTTGAGTTTTTGGGAAACTTGGAAGGTAGGGGATCTCGATACTGGCTGCTGCCACCATAGGGTGACTTGGGATCTGAGGTCCTGGTGATGCAGCCACATTGATTTGAAGTGAAAGGGGGTCTTCAAGGATGGAGGTCTACCTACTTCCAGGAGGAGAGGGCTATGGTCTGAGCCAATATTAGGGAGGGAAAGGAGGGATGCATCCCCAAATATTAGGACAACCTCTTGGGATATGAGGAACCTGTCAAGTTTTACCTGAATAAGTCTACTTCCTGTTCTTCTGTTGCTCCAGGTGAACTTGGATCCTTGGAGTTGTACATCAATGAGCTTGTTGAGATTCATGAAGTCCCTAAAATACTCCATGCTTCTACTTGCAATGTTGAGCCCCCTTTTTTTTTGGATGGTTACATGGGACTATTGAAGTCTCCCCCAATAATCCAAAGGATGGGGTTGAAAGTGTTTCTCATCTGACTAATGGTGTTCCACGGTGTCTCTCTCTCAAGGGGGGATTTTGGGGCATATACATTAGATAGTATCCAAGAGTAGTTTTTGATATTATAGTGAAAGAGGACATTGATGATTCTGTTGGAGGACAAAAAAAGCCTCCCGTCGACCTAGAGGAGGTCCAAGAGGCACATGATCCCTCCTAAGGATACTTGGGCTGGGCTGATGAGAACTTCACCCCTACTCCAGATTGATTTGGCCAACCTGAGGGAAGTGACCTCATCATTTTTGGTTTCTTGGAGAATGAGGATGGTGTGATTGTATTCCTTCTTGAGATTAGCAGCTAGGCATTGTTTGGATGCTCCATTTAGACCTCTCGTGTTTCATAAGAGGACCTACATCTAGAACTTTTGTGGGATTTTTTGCCTCCCTTCATCTGCTAAAGGGGAGGTTTGTTTCATTTTGGATCATCTTTCTACATGTTAAAGCTCTCACTTTAGAGGGTTAATTGAGTTCCATTAGCTATATATTCTGTTGTCTCTTTATTATACTGATCCATGATGGATGGTCTCCCCATTTTTTGTCACTGACAAAGTCGATGACAAGTTTTTTGCTTGTGGTGTTTTTTGGGATAAATCTCCCAGATTGGAAGGATATTGACATAGGGCTTCCCACCACTTCAATGATAGGGATATGAGATGGTACGAACCTATTTTATGATAGGGAGGGGGAGGATTGGGACAGGATTCTATGAGTCGAAGCCATATATGTAAGATTCAGCGAACTAAATGTATTATTGCAGGAATGTTTAAATAAGATTACAAAAGGCCGAGAATAACACTCCGGCGTAACTGATCTGTTACAGACGTTGTAACAGTGGCTTAATAACGTAATACAGACAAAATACGTTAATAGTACGCTAACATCCCCCTTTATTACATTATTTGGGTAATGTAATAACTAATAGCTATACTTGACTACTAACATCCCCTTACATTATTTTGCAATACAAAGTGAGTTGCGAAACAATTCAAATTTGACACGTCCAAGTGCCTTAGTGAAAATGTCTACAACTTGAGCATCGGTGGGAATGTGCGAAGCTGAATTCGGTGCTTTGGAACTTCCTCTCGAATGAAATGACATTGTGTGTCAATGTGCTTTGTTTTTTCATGATGGACTGGATTCTTGACGAGGTTCAAAACACCCTGATTGTCGCAAAACAAGTGTATTGGAGATTTTGATGGATGGCCCATACTTGTCAGAATGCGACGTAACCATATCACTTCGCACACAGCTTCACGTGTGGCACGATATTTTGCCTCTCGTTGAAGAAATAGCAACCACCGTTGCTTCTTGCCGTGCCAAGAGACAGACCGGATCCCGATGAAAAATGTATCCGTAAGTTGACTTGCGATCATCAAATGATCCGGCATAGTCGGAGTCCGTGTATCCTTGCAAGAAGAATTTGTTGTTCCTCTTGTATTCTAGGCCATATTCTATAGTACCACTGGACATAGTGAAGAACACGTTTTGTCGCTTTCCAATGAGTAGTCTTAGGCTCCCGCATGAACCTCGAAAGATAGTTTACAAGCAAATACGAGATCTGGCCTAGTATTGGTCAGATATATGAGACTCCCAATCAACTGTCGATAGAGAGTGCCATCTACCTGAGGTGAGTCATCATATCACGATAACTGAAGTCCATTCTCCATTGGAGTTGCCATTGGCTTGCAGTCAGTCATGCGATATTTATCAAGCAATGTCTTGGCATACTTTTTCTGAGACACTTTGATGGAGTGCTCCTTCCGGCTGAATTCCGGACCAAGACAAGAATGGAGAAGTCCGAGATCCGTCATCTCAAAAGATTTGCACAAGTTTCTTTTGACAAAGAGAGATCATATCTTCCGAACTCCCCGTAATGAGCAGATCATCCACATAGAGTACAAGCAACACTATCTCGTAACCCTGTTTCTTGAAATAGAGGTTTGCATCCGATGGACATCTCTTAAATCCATGCCGCATTAGGTGATTGTCCATTTTTATATACCAAGCTCGAGGAGCTTGTTTCGCACCATACAAGGATTTGACCAATTTGCAAACTTTCTCGCTATTGGCCTTCCACTTCAAATCCTTCAGCCGAGTCATATAGACTTCTTCTTGGAGATCACCATTAAGAAAGGCACTTTTGACATCCATCCGGTGAACTTTCCACCCATATTGTGCTGCCATAGCACACATAACCCGAATTGTGGTCATCCGAGCAAGTAGGTGCAAAAGTTTCTTCATAGTCGATGCCTTCCTTTTGAGCATAGCCCTTTGCAACAAGTCGGGCCTTATGCTTATCAATTGTTCCATCTCGCCTTGTACTTGACTTTGTATACCCATTTGCAGCCAATAGGTTTCTTTCCATGTGGCAGATCAACAAGCTTCCAAGTTTTATTTTTCATCAGAGACTCATACTCTGTATCCATAGCGGCCTTCCACTGAGGCTCACTGAGAGCATCTTGCACTGATGCAGGTTCAAGACTATCTATGGTAGACATGAATGCCCCGTCATCATCAATATCCATATCCTCAACTTCTCTACTTGGAGTCACAGAAAGTTCCTCAAAAGATTGACAAAGATCATCAACCTCACCGCTTCTCGGCTTCTCTTTCCTTTTGAGCCATACCGCATGTACGAGGTCTATCCAAATTCAAATTGGGAGGAGTGGATAAATTTGCATCTCTCGATTGTATTTGTACACCATTTAGGATTCTTCTTCGATGGTGGTGAAGAAGATGTAGAAGGACCTCCCTGTCCGTGTTGACGAAGGAATCTCCTCTTCCTTAGGTTCCACAATATCCCGGTGTACCGTAGATGTGCTCTGTGATGTGAAAGCTTCATCAAAGACAACATCTCTCGCTGATATGAATTTTCTTGGTCAAAGGATCTATCAACCGATATCCTTTAGAGTGCTCGTAATATCCAAGAAAAATACATCTCAAGCATTTTCTCATCTAGCTTCTTCCTTTTCTCTTTCGGTATGTGCATGAAAGCTTGACATCCGAAAATACGTAGATGAGATATGGAGGGTTTTCGACCACTCCATGCTTCCCCGTGGAGTCATTCCTTTTAGGGCCTTTGTGGGTGCCCTATTCAAAAGATACACTCGTAGTGGTGACAACTTCGCCCAATATTGTTGCCCAAGAGTAGCTCCTGTGAGCATACAACAAACCATTTCCATGATAGAACGGTTCCTTCTCTCAGCAACTCCATTTTGCTGAGGAGTATAGGCAGTTGTTAACTGTCTCTTGATCCCATGCTTATCTAGGAATGCAGAAAATTCATTAGAGGTAAACTCTCCCCCTCGATCTGAGCGGAGGGTTTTGATAGAAGCTCCTGACTCCTTCTCAACGGATTTCTTGAATTGTTGGAAGAATGCGAAAGCTTCAGATTTCAGTTTGAGAAAGAAAACCCACATCTTTCGTGAGTAGTCATCTACGAATAACTGAAAGTACCTCTTCCCTCCAACACTGTTGGGTGTGAAAGGACCGCATAGATCGGTGTGAATTAGCTCCAGAGGTTTTCGTGCTCTTGTAGAGCTCTTCTCAAATGGTACTCTATGCTGCTTTCCTGGCTAGCGATCGAGCACACCGGCAATGTGGCGTAAAGGGAAGGAAGACCCTTTACCATCTCATACTTGCTGAGCTCAAGTAAGTAGCCATAACTAAGATGCCCATATCTCTTGTGCCATAGGGAAGTTGCCTCCTTGGTAGAGACAATCATGGCAACATGTGGAGTAGAGATAGCATCTAGTGCAAATAAGCCATGCTTATAAGAAGTCATTGCAACCGCTTACCCTTCCCGGTAATGGTACAACACTTCTTTCCATTCTCAACACGAAAGTTGACAACCATATTTCTGTCCAAGATTTGTGTCACTGACAACAAATTGTTGGCCAATCTCGGAACATAGAGGACCTTGTCAATCTGACACTTGCCATCGTGAAGAGTGACTCGAAACCGTACCCTCTCCCCGAACCCCGTAGGTTTTATCATCGACAATGGTGACAGGTTTGCCCTCCTTGGCCACAAATGATTCAAACCATGATCCGTCGCCGATCATATGTTTACTAGCTCCGTAATCGACATACCAAATAGGATCCCTCTCTGTGGAATCTGTGGTAGTCATGAGCACCTTGTGTGCCCATTCGTAATCCGAGTCGATTCTTCAACAACAACATTCACCTGGGGTTGCTTGTTCTTATTTTGTGGTTTGTTTTGGCCTTCTCGCTTGTTCTTATGCCAACACTCGTTGGTGTCATGGTTGTCTTTCTCAAAGATCTTGCACCACCTCTTCTTCTCTTGAGGTTGTTTGCCTTTTCCTTTCGTATCCTCTTGAGAATTTCCTCCTTTCTCGAAAGTTGCCTCCTTTTTGCCCATTACCTTTCTTCCTAGAACCCCGCCTGTTGGTGTATAGGGCTGTATTGGAAGAATCATCCTTGTGAAGTTGGCGTGCCTCCTGTTGTTGAAGCAGATTGACCAACTCGATGTAGGTAATTTGTCGTTGGGACACCTGGATGGAGGTTATCAACATATCAAATGAAGAAGGTAAAGCTCTCATCACAAGTGAAATGAGAAGCTTTTCATCCACAGTATCTCCGAGAGAACTCAATTTCTCTTTCAACTCATACACTCGCACGTAAAGAGTTCAACCGTTTCACCCCCGCCTCAAACTCAGAGTTATGAAGTTGTTGTTGAAGATGAAGAATGGTGGATTCATTCTTCCCCTCATAGATGGTTCTAAGGGCATCCCATGCCTCTTTACCACTTGCTTTGTCGCTATATGAGGTTGCACTTCATCTGAAACAGCAAACAAAATGAGCACCTTTGCTCTACTGTCTTTCTTGTCAAAAGCAATCTGATCTGCTGAAGGACCTGTGGATCCTGCTGTTGGTGAAGGCCTTGTTGCTACTCCAGTAACAATATCCCACAAATCTTCCATTTGGAGAATAGCCTTCATCTTATGTTTCCATGGTGTATAATTTGGACCTTTTAATAACTGATGCGGATCAATCATCAACTTTGCAACAGCGGCCATAGTGAAGGTTCCTTATATCACCAAATTGGTCCCCCTTTCTATATACCTTTTGCTAGGCCAATATACCGTACAAAATACCCGCCCTTACGTGAGGGAAACTATAGGTATTTAGAAAGATCAACAAAAATCACCCGCCCTTACGTGAGGGAGACTATAGGTGAAATTTAGAGATCATACGATACGTGGAACATAAGCGGTACCGAAAGGGAATCGCCTTGTTGATGGCACCTACCATAGAAGATTCTTCTCATGCGTGGGGCGTAACTTCCCCTAAACACTATGAAGAATACTTCGTCAGGATTTACGCCTAAACACAAGTGCGATAAAGGGTAGTGGATGGAGTAAAAAATGCAAAAATGGCGTACTTATTCCTCCCCGACGATTTATAGAGAACAAGCTCAGACGTCATTATAGCAGCTATATTAGGCGGCGGATACAAAGAGCCAAATCACGACGACTTTACCTCGTAAGTGTCTGGCAGAGGTATCGCAAATACCGAACGCTGCAGTGCAATAAAATTGCACAGATGGGTTTTATATTCCGGGGACTTAGGGAGTGTTTTGATTTTAATTTTTAATGTTATAGTGCAAAAAATGAAATATGCAACATACAACAAAAAAAATTGCCCACAAGAATAACCCACAAGGTGTCGGTCACAGCCGAAAATGCACCTTTTACAATGCCAAATTGCTATTTTTCGAAAAATTACTCTCTATCCCCCTTTGATTTTTGAAAAATATCCCCCCTTAAAAAGGCGTTCTTTAACAAAGCATTTTAATAATTATTATAAATTTAAAATTAAAATAAATAATTTTAATTTGTATAGTTTTAAAACTTATAAAAAATAAATTAAAATTAAAATTTTAATTTATAAAGTTAAAAAACTATAATTAAAAAATTAAAATTAAAAATTTTAATTAAAAAATAATAATTAAAAATGACTTTGCAAAAAAAAATTTATACCTTAGGGGGAGTCGGCGGGATTCGAACCCCCGACCTGCAGGCTCCCTGAGCCTTAACCGCACGGCTCACGACCACGTGAGCCAGCGGGCTGATCCGAAAAGATCAGTAGACCTCCTCCCTTATCAACCCGAATGCTCCTCCTCCTCGGCCTCTGTGGCTGCCGGCGCTCCTCTCTGCCGAGGCAAAAACACCGCTCCTCTCTGCGGCTGCAAAAAACACCCCCCCAACATTTTTTTTTTTTAACGGGGAGGGGGGGGATTTTTTTTTTTTTAACGGGAGGGTGGGTCTCGCAGTCTCGCCCTTCTTCCCTGCCACCTGCGCGCGCGTCCCTCCTGGACGCGTCTGCGCAGCGGCGGGGGGGTTTATACTCCCCCAATTCCCGCGCGGGCGGGAATTTAAAAATCCCGCGCGGGGGGGGGGTTCTCCCCTCCTCGACTGCCACACGCAGGTCTGGCCCGGCTACTCGCGCGCTTTGTCATGACAGTCCTGTCACGCGGGCACGGGCCTTGTCGCGACAGTCCCCTGCGCGACGCATGGTGCTCGCACGTGTGGGCACGTCGCGGCCTGCGGAGCATTGTGCTCTGTCGTGCGTGGGCGCTTCGCTGCCTGCAGAGCGTGGGCTCTGTCGTGCGTGGGTGCGTCGTGAGCTGGACGCGCGTTCGGCTCCTCCCCGCTCTGCGCGAGGTCCTGCACGTCTTTTTTTTTTTTTTTAATAAAAAAAAATTCCTGTAACGCACGGACTGCGAAAAAGAAAACTCTCGCCGAGGTAACGCACGGACTGCGAAAAAAAAATCGCGCCCGAATAAAAAATGCACTCTGCTCCTCACCTCGCCCCTGGCTCTGATGCCATGTAAGATTCAGCGAACTAAATGTATTATTGCAGGAATGTTTAAATAAGATTACAAAAGGCCGAGAATAACACTCCGACGTAACTGATCTGTTACAGACGTTGTAACAGTGGCTTAATAATGTAATACAGACAAAATACGTTAATAGTACGCTAACAATATAATCATCAATAACCGGATTAGAAGTAACAATGCAAGGAAGGGGAGGTACTTGATATTGATTTGTATCATCGTCAGAAGCAAATTTTTATTTATATTTGATTTCAAAGAGGACATCCTACCCTTGTTTTGGGGCCAGTATTTCATCACTTCCTTGGGTTACCATGGCTGGATGTTCATGGTAGGGGGTCCTGTGGTCACTCTTTGGTGCGGGAGGGTTTTAGATCTGCTCCTTCAGAGGTCTTGGTCTATGGTTTGCACCTTTTGTGGGATCTTTGGGAGCTTGATACTAAATTTTTAAGGTGGGTCACTAGTTTCTTAGGTGCCCTTGGGAATGGCAATGTATGTAGAAAGTAGGTTTATTCTCGTAATCTAGAGGCTAGTGCTTTATGAGAGAGGATTCACGAAAGAGGTTGATATGGATGGGGAGTTCTGTGTCCAGGTTGGTATATACACAGATACATGCATAGACCATCTGAGATCAGGCTCTAGTGGATGGATCGACTGCTATTAGATCATCGATGGATCTGATAATCCCTTTAAGCACATCTTCGTGACAGAATTGGAAGGGAAAGTTTGGTAGCCTGACATAGATTGGGGTAACATTGATGTTTTGCATTTTGGTATCGAAGTCTTTAGCCCATTTATGGAGGAAAATGCTCCTCCTACCTAGGAACCATAGTCCCCCTAAAAGGATATTGTAGAAATCCTCCTGGTTGTTTAGTATGATGGCAAAAAAGCCCCTAGAAAGGGTAATGATTTTCATATTTTTGCTAGTCCTCCATTTAGAATATGCTCATTTCCTGATGGTCTTCATATCTGGGGGGCCTCCGATGAACTTGCCTACCAGGGTAAGCCTCTCCATCTCTAGGTAGCTAGACATTAGGCCTTCCAAGACCACCAAGTCCAGGTCGTTGAGGATTAGCTCATGGGGTGGAGGTTTGGGGTGGGAGCCATTTTTGATTGCCTAGGCATAAGAAACTATCGAGGGTTTGTTCGGATAGGGAATGTTCCTAGTGGTAAGACCATCCATTGGTTCCCATTTTTTAGGGGGTTCATTTCTGAGATCTGGGCCCCCATCTGCCAAATCCTTGCCTGCTTCACTGACGGATCTTGTCTTGTATCCTCCACCCTCTGTACTATCCTAGTTGCGCATGCCTATTCCCTCTGCCATAACTCGAATATTCATCTACTATTAATATCAACACCTATCAAAGCATATATTCCATTTTTAATCAATCTTGTAGCCTCTGTTATATTTTTATTCTTGATAATACATTTATTGTTCTCATTTATACATTTGAACTCAATTGATCTTCCACTTTCAACTAGTTTAGTAACTAAAATGAGATTGGTTGTCAACCCTGGAACATACATAACATATTTCAATACAAAATATGAGAATGGTGCACTAGGTATTACACAACCACTTCCAAGAAATATGTACCTCTTATCATCAACAAATATCAGATTGAAATTATCTTTGACTTCCAAACAATCAAATTATTGTAAATTACCAGTCATATGATGACTAGCACCTGAGTTTATGTACCAAAGGTATTTTTTCTGTTTGAATCACTTGATTGGGTTTACTTCAAAATATTTTACAAGATTTTTGAGAAATATAATGGTGCTTACTTTGATGTACCTTGTTCCTAAACTTTTCTTTTTGAAGAATGATGTTTTATATATTGATAATATCTTCTATACTGAAAAGTTCTTCTTGATAACTTATCCATTTTGACTACTTTGAAATAACCTTGGCAAGCTCTTTAATCTACACGCTCCAAACGTTACATGGCTCTAACAAATTATTTAACTCCTGATGCTTGATCATTCACTTATAAATCCTTCTTACATGGTAGGGTAAGACATGTCTCAAGTATTATCCTTTTAATTATGTACTTTCTTGTTGTTTATGTAAAGCTTCTTAACATTACTCAGGTCTTCTCAACACTACCAAATGTGCCCGACCTTATAAATTTTGAAAAAAAACATATTATTTAAACATCTCCTTAACATTACTTAGGTCTTCTCAACACTATCAAATGTGCCCGACCTTATAACATTTGAAAAAACATATTATTTCTTTCTTAAACATCGTTTAACGACTCCTTTCTTATTCCTTCAACTTTGTTTCTCAAGTCCTATCTATAGGCTATGTGTTATCCTTATTACATGACGTTTTGAGTGCAACATTTTGAGTGTTTGCTCTATGTATTAGGTGACGTTCCAAATATTGCTTGTTGAGTGTTTGCTCTTCATTTTGAGTGCTACCTTTTGAGTGTTTGCTCTATATCGTAGGTGACATTTTGAATGCTCTTGTTGTAGCTGACTATATTGACCACCTGGCACCATCAACTATGGTGTGATGGTGAGGTTGAGCCACATGTCACTAGCATGGTGCAATCAAGAATGTAGAGGTAGTCGATGCAAAGCACCACAAATTAAGCTTCTGGAAAGGCCATTTACGATGTTGCCATTGTAGATCAAAATCATAAAGTTGTGCCCCTAAATCTATGATGACTTCCACTTGGTTCTTTTGCCTCACCATTCATGATGAAGAGGAGCATCAAAGTATATCACTTCAATTTATGCAAATACAATTCTTGAAAGCATGTCAATCGTGGATCAACTCTGTCAACACCACTCAACTTCGATCGATTGGATCCCAATTGAAATCACTTCAATGGAATCAATGTAGACTCATGTGGATCAATCTGATGCATCTAAAGATATTCTAAATTGATCAAAGTCACCAAAGTTACCAAAACCTGCCACCATCAATGATCCAATGTGGTGCATGACCATCCATTCATGGATCTACCTTCCATTTCCAGATTAAAATCCAAATAATTAGGGCTACAATGTCTCCTCAAATTGGATGCCATCATCGTGACTCAGCATCATAAATCCAATTTTAATGGAATGTTGATCACCCATTGACATAATCCCTCGATACATATGCATCAGAATCACATCTACAAATCCCATTTTCTAGAATCTCCAAGAATATGATATTTTCTCATCATAGGAAGACAATTCAATGTCTAGAAAGCAATCAAGAATCAACCTAAAAACAACATCTATAAATAGTGTTGGTTCAATGCAAGGATGAGGTCTATGTTGGCAATCAAAATAACTATTGACGTTGACTGGTCAAAATGCAAATTGTATTCATAGTAGATTATATATGAGACCCACAAGCAAAAAATATTATTTTAAAATTGGCATGTGATACTCATAAAACAGGTGAAACATTCAAAGATCTCCTTATCGATCCAAGAAAAATGAATCAAGCAAAAGTTAAATTGTGGGGGGAATTTCCCACCAAGTAATTTCTTGCAAAAATTCAAATCATGTTGCTTTGATACCAACTAATATGGAATCACATCGAACTATTTTTCCATTATTTGTGAGTGCTTAAATAGCACCAAATTACATAACAAAAATAATAGTTAGCTAACTTGAGCTAACAACTTACTAACTTAGTCTAACAACTTAATAACCAAATCTAACATGAGTGAAGTCTCACGTTAATAATATATCCTCATCATCTTATTCAAGAACTCTTGAATGTCTATTACAACTATTCCTTTAAGCAAGTTCATGCAAAGCCTCTTTTGGTGATTGAAATCAAGGGCCAAAGGACAAGAGAATTATTCAAATAAAGTGATGTATACAATAAGAGGAAAAGTTATACCTTCAAGTCATACCTTATGTGATTATGGAAGATTCACATAGTTTATCTTTAGAGGAGGTGGTGATCTTGAATTTTTTTCTTCATTTGAAGTCTTAGAAAAAGTATTTTTTAGATGTGTGTAGGAGTGTCTAATAATGGCAATGATGACTATGGTCTAGCCTAAGGAGACTCTTGTGTAGGAAGTATTTTTATAGCAGTGGATCTTAGATGATAAGAGGGACGATTCTAGATAAAAATGTAGAGGCCCACTAGAGGATCCATTATGGGGGGAGATTTTATTATTACTAATTTCTTCTCTCCTTGGTGTCTTAGTTCAAATTATAAGGATGTGTTGAAAATATAATCTAATTCATGGCCATGATCGATACTATATGATGTAACATTGGATAGGCCTAAGGGCATTCACTATACAATGTATATAATTTATTTTAATATTTTATTATGTAAGCCCTAAGGGAATGTGATAACCTCGTAATGGTTTAACCCACATTATAAACTTGTAATTAACCTTAAATGCTTTCTTGTTATGCTAGCTTAAGGTTAAGTTTATTTATATTTTTGATATATTGATATTGGCATAAATACCCCCACTACTCCTCATTTGATTATTAGAGTATTGTGAATATTATCTATTGATAATATAGTGATTAATTATGGTACCTATGGGCACCCCAATATTTGTGTTTCTTTTTCTTTTTTTCTCTCTTTTATGATTTTGTATAATATTTGAGTGGATGGATCACTTTTGTTCATTTTTTTAAATATTATGAATTCTAGCATTAATAAGTATTCTATTTATAGAACCCTTACCATGAATGTGTTGAAAATTGTTACGAAAAAATTGTTGAAGTAAAATAACATCCGAGAAAGAAGAGACATAAGTGAGTAAAATCTAGTAGGGAGTGCAAGTGCAAGGCGGGAGGATTATAATCTAGGAATGAGTGTGAGCAATGGGTTCATTTGGAGTGCACCAATGCTTCAAACCCTTACCATGAATACATTGAAAATTGTTTTCAAAAACTCGTCAAAACGAATGAATGTCAAGAGAAATAAGAGATAAAAGCAAGTGTGAGCCGAGAGGGAGTTCAAGATGAGAGAAAGTATGAGGTAGGAGCAAGTGAAAGCCAAAAGTAAATGCAATTTGGGAGGGAGTATGAGCTAGGAGGGAGTGTGAACCAGTATTGAGCCCCACTAGCTAGTATGGAAGGAAAATCATATTTAAAAGCCCTAATGGGAAGTTAGGATGCCCTAGCTAGAAGCATAGAGGCCTAAGTTGGATATAAGCATAAATGTAAATACATGGAAAATTTGATTTAGGTAGCATATGTTACACCAAAAGTAACTATCAAGGATGCAATGATTGAGCATGATATAATGGTTATTAAAAGTAGAGGGTTAATATGTAAGTTCCATAGATCTTGGCTAGGGTTTTTGGAGATTCAAAATTGGATCAAGTAGAAGTGGGGATTGATATCAAATTATTCAGTGACTTTTCTTCCTAAATATTTTTTCTCATAATTTTTTTCGGTTAAATAATAAGGGATAAAATAATTGGTGGTGGCCCATGGTTTAGGGAGAGGGATGTCCTTTATTTAATACAATGGAATGAACGTTTTTCTATTAATATAAAAACTATTAAGAAGCTTCTAATGTGGGTTAGAATCTGGACTTCCATGTCGGCTTATCAATAAGGACGTTTTGAAGAATATTGGAAATATCCTAGGGAAATTCATCAAGGAAGGACTAACTATTGAGTGAAAGCATGCTATATAAACCTAAATATATGTTTTTATGGATATATCAAAACCTTTGCCACAATCCATTAAGATTAAATCTAAATCAAGAGAATAGGATCAACAAGTGGATTATGAAAACATTGTATTTTAATGCCACAATTATTATGAAACTGGATGTATAGCAAGAGTTTGCAAAGTGAAAACTATGAAGAAAGAGATAAGATTTGTGTCATGAGGTAAAATTAAATATGAAGCAACAAAATTATACAATAATAAAATCTTAGATTAGATCAAGGATATTCCAATCCAAAATAAGAGGTAAAGAAAACCTATTTACATCATTTGGTAGAGGCTGCCATAGCTCATTTGGACTAATCATTAGAAGAAATAAAGAAGTATAAAAGGGATGAGAAAGTACAATGTGTAAGTGCAAGTTTAATAGGAATTAAAGTTGCAAAGGAAGATGTGGAGGAAAATCCTAAAACAAAGACAACAAAAGAGGTTATGTTTATACCATGTAAATTATCTTCATTTTCCTTAAGTAGTATATAATCCTCTTATAGTAATAAAAGTGAAAGTGATATAGAAGTTATCCCTTGCTCTTTAGGGTTTTAAGAGTAGAATAATAAAGAAATAAGGATGGAGGAAATAAGTAACAATATAGGGTTTTGAGGGTAGAATAGGAAGATAATTGATATGGAAGAGAATATTTGCACTTTAGGGTTTCCAAGGCAACATAAAGAAGAATGTGCTTTTGAGGTCATTTTTTACACTTCAAATCCTTCAGAGCAAGACACACCTAAAGATGATAAATCTTATTATGAGTAGTGCGAGAAGATTGAATAGATTGATGAAGATGAAAGTATTGGTGGTAATGAAAAAAGAGAGGAAGATCCAATAATAAAAAACAAAGAGAAAACAAACATACAGGGATATTGATATGGGAAAACAAAAGCAAATATCACTAGTGTTAACAAGAAGTGAGGCTAAAGTCACAAATAAAACAAAAAATAAAAATAAAAATAATATCTTGGAATATTAGGGGCATGAAGAAGAACCATAAAAAAAGGTTAAGAAATTGTCAAATTATTATAGACAAGATATTTACAAATATGGAAACTAGGTAGCAAATATTTTAGGCATTTGCGGTGTTGATTTTCATCTTGACAAATTTTAAATTTCGAAAGGTAATTTTCTAAATGAGATTTTATCTCTTAATAAAAATGATATAAAAGAGTTGATTGTGGAAATTTAAAATATTGAGGAAGATAAAACATATTTGTGATAGGAAATCAAGTTAAATCTGGTTTAATTGACTTGATAAAAATGTATCAAGAGCAATGTAATATTTTACTTTTGTAATGGAAGTGTCCTCCAATAGAAGCCACACATAATTTGTTAAAAAGAAATATTATATTTATAATATAAATAACCTTCAATGATTTGGGAGTTGAATAGCTCAAGAGAATACACAACAAGAAGTGGATATAATGTAAAGCACCAACAAAATAGTAATATCACTAGAATATGGAGAGATATTTGGGATAGCCCAAGCATTCCTAAAGTCAAAATGTTTGTTTGGCTAGTAGGTCATAAAAGTATTTTATCGAGGGATAACCTTATGAAAAGGGGTTTTCATGGCCCCTCTCAATGTGTTCTTTGTAAAAAGGAGGAGGAGAGTATAGACCATCTCTTGGGACATTGCTCAATAGTCTAGAAACTATGGAAATAAATTCTTAATATGTTTGGTAAATGCATGGTGATGAATAGCATAATTGAAGATTGATTAAATCAATGACAAAGCACTTATAAAAGTGAAGCTTTACAAACAATATGGGATATGTCAAAATATAATATACTTTGGACTATATGGCTAGAAAGGAATAGAAGAATATTTGAAGGAAAGGAAAGCAATTTAGAGGTAATGAAAAGGAAGACATGCTTAGCCATAAAAGATTCTAAACCAACCCTATCAACTCACCCAGTCCCAAAATATGAAAGGCGAGAGCCTTTATAGATGGATTCAAGTCATTAAACGGAATTATGATGTTGGGTATAAGAGAAGCAAAAAGGAGGCAAAGAATATAAAGTGGAAATCACTATATGTGGAGTTGGTTAAATTGAATTTTTATGAAGCATATAAAGGAAATCTAGGACCAACAGGAGGAGGAATAATTAGAAATAATAGAGGAGAGATCTTGCTTCATTATGTTTTTAATAATGGATTCAAGACAAATAATAAATTTGAAGCTTGGGAAACTCTAGAAGGATTAAAAATATGTAAACTAATGAAATGGAAAAAAGTATGGATGGAAGGTGATTCTTTCATAGTAATAAATGCAATTTTGAAGAAAGCTAAGGCTCCATGAAACATACAAGATATAATTATGGAAATTCAATATCTTACTATAGAGTTTGAAGAAATCGAGTTTACACATGCATTAAGGGAAGGAAATAAATGTGCAAATAGGTTAGCCAATAGAGGATTTTTGATTGAGGATCACGAAGTTAAATTCTTCTTTCCATGGTTAGAGGAAGTAGTAAGTCTAGTTGAAGCTGACAAGAAAATGTTGATTGCTTGAATCAAATCATGATTAAGATTTAATTTAATGTTTTCCATTGGTAATATCTTCTTTATTTTATAACAATAATATCTTTTCATATAAACTATTTATTATATTATTTGTCGTTGCACTTTTGTTTCAAGAAGGAAACTAGCAATCGAGACTATGATAGTGGGATGTTTTAAAAATATTACTCTACTAAGATGCAATGCATAGATAGTAGAGGTGAATTTTTTGTATTGTGAAGGTTGCTATAAAAATGTTGAGGATACTGAATTTTGGAATATTTGTACTCATACAAAAAATTGAAAATATAAAAAAAAAAATTAAAATAAAAACTCAAACATTTTATTTAAAATAATGCATGTTTCTAACTATAGCATCTCAATTGAGATGAGAAATGTATCTATTGGTAAATTCTCAAGCTCTAAAGAAAGGAGTTGTAATTTGTCAAGGGTGAGGACTCAAGTACAATCCCTTATTATCTAGCCTATATATATATATATATATATATCACCTTTAATATATACTATTATATATTAAAATACATTTTTTTCATAGGAAACCTCTGTAATCCCTAGTCCATTTGCTAAAGATAAAGTCAAATAGACCCCCTAACCTTCTAGATAATCTAATCAAGACAACCCATAGATAGGCACTCTGCTACCAACCGATCTATCCCTTTCTAGACTATATTAAAATACTTGTTAAAATATTTTGAAGCATTGTTAAAGATTTTGGTTGTAGTAAACAATTTATATATTGTTGTTTGTCAATATACTAAAATCCAATTTGGCAATCTACACCATATTTGAAGCAAGTTGGTAGAGAATGGTAGATTCTATCAATATATTAAAAGGTTTATAAACAACGATGACTATTTTTTTCAGTATAATATATATATTTTAGTTGAAGTAATGTGAAGTACGGGTGGCACAATTGGGGGCCACACTTCCTAGAGGCATAGCAAAAAGGAGATTCATTTTTTGTGATTTGAACTCATGTCAAGAAGATGAAACGCCAACAACATATTGTTGGAGGTTCGTATAGAATCATAATATTTTTTTATATTAATTAATTAATTTTTTCTTAAGGAAGATGTGGAGGAAAATCCTAAAACAAAGACAACAAAAGAGGTTATGTTTATACCATGTAAATAATCTTCATTTTCCTCAAGTAGTATATAATCCTCTTATAGTAATAAAAGTGAAAGTGGTATAGAAGTTATCCCTTGCTCTTTAGGGTTTTAAGAGTAGCATAATAAAGAAATAAGGATGGAGGAAATAAGTAACAATATAGGGTTTTGAGGGTAGAATATGAAGATAATTGATATGGAAGAGAATCTTTGCACTTTAGGGTTTCCAAGGCAACATAAAGAAGAATGTGCTTTTGAGGTTATTCCTTACACTTCAAATCCTTCGGAGCAAGACAAACCTAAAGATGATAAGTCTTATTATGAGTAGTGTGAGAAGATTGAATAGATTGATGAAGATGAAAGTATTGGTGGTAATGAAAAAAGAGAGGAAGATCCAATAATAAAAAACAAAGAGAAAACAAACATACAAGGATATTGATATGGGAAAACAAAAGCAAATATCACAAGTGTTAACAAGAAGTGAGGCTAAAGTCACAGATAAAACAAAAAATAAAAATAAAAATAATATCTTGGAATATTAGGGGCATGAAGAACCCTAAAAAAAGGTTAAGAAATTGTCAAATTATTATAGACAAGATATTTACAAATATGGAAACTAGGTAGCAAATACTTTAGGCATTTGCGGTGTTGATTTTCATCTTGACAAATTTTAAATTTCGAAAGGTAATTTTCTAAACGAGATTTTATCTCTTAATAAAAATGATATAAAAGAGTTGATTGTGGAAATTTAAAATATTGAGGAAGATAAAACATATTTGTGATAGGAAAGCAAGTTAAATCTGGTTTAATTGACTTGATAAAAATGTATCAAAAGCAATGTAATATTTTACTTTTGTAATGGAAGTTTTCTCCAATAGAAGCCACACATAATTTGTTAAAAAAAAATATTATATTTATAATATAAATAGCCTTCAATGATTTGGGAGTTGAATAGCTCAAGAGAATACACAACAAGAAGTGGATATAATGTAAAGCACCAACAAAATAGTAATATCACTAGAATATGGAGAAATATTTGGGATAGCCCAAGCATTCCTAAAGTCAAAATGTTTGTTTGGCTAGTAGGTCATAAAGTATTTTATCTTGGGATAACCTTATGAAAAGGGGTTTTCATGGCCCCTCTCAATGTGTTATTTGTAAAAAGGAGGAGGAGAGTATAGACCATCTCTTGGGACATTGCTCAATAGTCTGGAAACTATGGAAATAAATTCTTAATATGTTTGGTAAATGCATGGTGATGAATAGCATAATTGAATATTGATTAAATAAATGACAAAGCACTTATAAAAGTGAAGCTTTACAAACAATATGGGATATATCAAAATATAATATACTTTGGACTATATGGCTAGAAAGGAATAGAAGAATATTTGAAGGAAAGGAAAGTAATTTAGAGGTAATGAAAAGGAAGACATGCTTAGCCATAAAAGAGTCTAAACCAACCCTATCAACTCACCCAGTCCCAAAATATGAAAGGTGAGAGCCTTTATAGATGGATTCAAGTCATTAAATGGAATTATCATATTGGGTTTAAGAGAAGCAAAAAGGAGGCAAAAAATATAAAGTGGAAATCACTATATGTGGAGTTGGTTAAATTGAATTTTTATGAAGCATCTAAAGGAAATCTAGGACCAACATGAGGAGGAATAATTAGAAATAATAGAGGAGAGATTTTGTCTCATTATGTTTTTAATAGTGGATTCAAGACAAATAATAAAGTTGAAGCTTGGGCAGCTCTAGAAGGGTTAAAAATATGTAAACTAATGAAATGGAAAAAAGTATGGATGGAAGGTGATTCTTTCATAGTAATAAATGCAATTTTGAAGAAAGCAAAAGCTCCATGAAACATACAAGATATAATTATGGAAATTCAATATCTTGCTATAGAGTTTGAAGAAATCGGGTTTACACATGCATTAAGGGAAGGAAATCAATGTGCAAATAGGTTAGCCAATAGAGGAGTTTTGATTGAGGATCACGAAGTTAAATTCTCCTTTCCATGGTTAGAGGAAGTAGTAAGTCTAGTTGAAGCTGACAAGAAAATGTTGATAGCTTGAATCAAATCATGATTAAGATTTAATTTAATGTTTTCCATTGGTAATATCTGCTTTATTTTATAGCAATAATATCTTTTCATATAAACTATTTATTATAATATTTGTGGTTGCACTTTTGTTTCAGGAAGGAAACTAGCAATCGAGACTATGATAGTGGGATGTTTTAAAAATATTACTCTACTAAGATGAATGCATAGATAGTAGAGGTGAAGTTTTCGTATTGTGAAGGTTGCTATAAAAATGTTGAGGATACTGAATTTTGGAATATTTGTACTCATACAAAAAATTGAAAATATATTAAAAAAAATTAAAATAAAAACTCAAGCATTTTATTTAAAATAATGCAGGTTTCTAACTATAGCATCTCAATTGAGATGAGAAATGTATCTATTTGTAAATTCTCAAGCTCTAAAGAAAGGAGTTGTAATTTGTCAAGGGTGAGGACTCAAGTACAACCCCTTATTATCTAGCCTATATATATATATATATATATATATATATATATATATATATATAAAATATATATATATATATCACCTTTAATATATACTATTATATATTAAAATACATTTTTTTTGTAGGAAACCTTTGTAATCCCTAGTCCCTTTGCTAAAGATAAAGTCAAATAGACCCCCTAACCTTCTAGATAATCTAATCAAGACAACCCATAGACAGGCACTCTGCTAACCAACCTATCCCTTTCTAGACTATATTAAAATACTTGTTAAAATATTTTGAAGCATTGTTAAAGATTTTGGTTATAGTAAACAATTTATATATTTTTGTTTGTCAATATACTAAAATCCAATTTGGGAATCTACACCATATTTGAAGCAAGTTGGTATAGAATGGTAGATTCTATCAATATATTAAAAGGTTTATAAACAATGATGACTATTTTTTTTAGTATAATATTTTTTTTTTAGTTGAAGTAATGTGAAGTACGGGTGGCACAATTGGGGGCCACATTTCCTAGAGGCATAGCAAAAATGAGCTTATTTTTTTGTGATTTGAACTCAGGTCAAAAAGATGAAACGCCAACAACATATTGTTGGAGGTTCGTATAGAATCATAATATATATTTTTATATTAATTAATTAATTTTTTCTTAAGTAAGATTTGGAGGAAAATTCTAAAACAAAGACAACAAAATAGGTCATAATTATTCCATGTAAATTATCTTCATTTTCCTCAAGTAGTATATAATCCTCTTATAGTAATAAAAGTGAAAGTGGTATAGAAGTTATCCCCTGCTCTTTAGGGTATTAAGAGTAGCATAATAAAGAAATAAGGATGGAGGAAATAAGTAACAATATAGGGTTTTGAGGGTAGAATAGGAAGATAATTGATATGGAAGAGAATATTTGCACTTTAGGGTTTCCAAGGCAACATAAAGAAGAATGTCCTTTTGAGGTTATTTTTTACACTTCAAATCATTCAGAGCAAGACACACCTAAAGATGATAAGTCTTATTATGAGTAGTGTGAGAAGATTGAATAGATTGATGAATATGGAAGTATTAGTGGTAATGAAAAAAAGAGAGGAAGACCCAATAATAAAAAACAAAAAGAAAACAAACATAGAGGGATATTGGTATGGGAAAACAAAAGCAAATATCACAAGTGTTAACAAGAAGTGAGGCTAAAGTCACAGATAAAACAAAAAACAAAAATAAAAATAATATCTTGGAATATTAAGGGCATGAAGAAGAACCCTAAAAAAAGGTTAAGAAATTGTCAAATTATTATAGACAAGATATTTACAAATATGGAAACTAGGTAGCAAATATTTTAGGCATTTGCGGTGTTGATTTTCATCTTGACAAATTTTAAATTTCGAAAGGTAATTTTATGAATGAGATTTTATCTCTTAATAAAAATGATATAAAAGAGTTGATTGTGGAAATTTAAAATATTGAGGAAGATAAAACATATTTGTGATAGGAAAGCAAGTTAAATCTGGTTTAATTGACTTGATAAAAATGTATCAAAAGCAATGTAATATTTTACTTTTGTAATGGAAGTGTCCTCCAATTGAAGCCACACATAATTTGTTAAAAATAAATCTTATATTTATATTATAAATAGCGTTCAATGATTTAGGAGTTGAATAGCTCAAGAGAATACACAACAAGAAGTGGATATAATGTAAAGCACCAACAAAATAGTAATATCACTAGAATATGGAGAGATATTTGGGATAGCCCAAGCATTCCTAAAGTCAAAATGTTTGTTTGGCTAGTAGGTTATAGAAGTATTTTATCGAGGGATAACCTTATGAAAAGGGGTTTTCATGGCCCCTCTCAATGTGTTCTTTGTAAAAAGGAGGAGAGTATAGACCATCTCTTGGGACATTGCTCAATAGTCTAGAAACTATGGCAATAAATTCTTAATATGTTTGGTAAATACATGGTGATGAATAGCATAATTGAAGATTGGTTAAAGCAATGACAAAACAATTATAAAAGTGAAGCTTTACAAACAATATGGGATATATCAAAATATAATATACTTTGGACTATATGGCTAGAAAGAAATAGAAAAATATTTGAAGGAAAGGAAAGTAGTTTAGAGGTAATGAAAAGGAAGACATGTTTAGCCATAAAAGAGTCTAAACCAACCCTATCAACTCACACAGTCCCAAAATATGAAAGGCGAGAGCCTTGATAGATGGATTCAAGTCATTAAATGGAATTATGATGTTGGGTATAAGAGAAGCAAAAAGGAGGCAAAGAATGTAAAATGGAAATCACTAACTGTGGAGTTGGTTAAATTGATTTTTTATGAAGCATCTAAAGAAAATCTAGGACCAACAGGAGGAGGAATAATTAGAAATAATAGAGGAGAGATCTTGTCTCATTATGTTTTTAATAGTGGATTCAAGACAAATAATAAAGTTGAAGCTTGGGCAACTCTAGAAGGGTTAAAAATATGTAAACTAATGAAATGGAACAAAGTATGGATGGAAGGTGATTCTTTCATAATAATAAATGCAATTTTGAAGAAAGCAAAGGCTCCATGAAACATACAAGATATAATTATGGAAATTTAAGATCTTGCTATAGAGTTTGAAGAAATCGGGTTTACACATGCATTAAGGGAAGGAAATAAATGTGCAAATAGGTTAGCCTATAGAGGAGTTTTGATTGAGGATCACGAAGTTAAATTCTCCTTTCCATGCTTAGAGGAAGTAGTAAGTCTAGTTGAAGCTGACAAGAAAATGTTGATTGCTTGAATCAAATCATGATTAAGATTTACTTTAATGTTTTCCATTGGTAATATCTGCTTTATTTTATAACAATAATATTTTTTCATATAAACTATATATTATAATATTTGTGGTTGCACTTTTGTTTTCAAGAAGGAAACTAGCAATCGAGACTATGATAGTGGGATGTTTTAAAAATATTACTCTACTAAGATGCAATGCATAGATAGTAGAGGTGAAGTTTTCGTATTGTGAAAGTTGCTATAAAAATATTGAGGATACTGAATTTGGGAATATTTATACTCATACAAAAAACTGAAAATATAAAAAAAAAAAATTAAAATAAAAACTCAAACATTTTATTTAAAATAATACAAGTTTCTAACTATAACATCTTAATTGAGATGAGAAATGTATTTATTTGTAAATTCTCAAGCTCTAAAGAAAGGAGTTGGGACACCACTTGCATTATTGGTGATGAGACCTGGGTTCAACTCCCACAATGGACATGTATAAAAAGTATTGATTAAAAAAAAAAGAATCTAATAAATGATAAGTTGTAAGCTCACTGTAATGGTAAAGGCTTTGGCCTCTCTTTGAGAGGTCTAAGGTTCAAACCCACTGAGAGTATAAAAACCTGAATAAATTTATTGAAAAATAATAATAAAATAATAATAAGAGGTAGGTCGATTCCAACTTCAAGTCCTTTTAAATCCTCTACTCAAAATTAACATTTAAAAAGTGAAACAAAAAATTATTTTTTTTACAGAAAAATATCAAAATTATAACCATTTAAAAGATATACATTACTTGGTTATAAGGCTAATTACTTTAGGAAATATAATAAGAGATTTATTTAGATGTCTCGTTGATTTTGTTGTAAAGTTTATTATAACCTCTTTCCATATATGCACGAACAAATACCCACGTATCTTGTATAAAGATTTAAGCTTCCATTTATATAGAAGTGTATTTAATATATATTCTCATTTATCTCTAAACAATATACAAACACATATATGTTTAAGAAAAAATTTAAACAATTTTGGATATCAATTTTTTATTTTTAATATTTTTTTTAGTTTTATAATTTTTTTTATTTGATTAGTGTGAGAAACCTTTACAACCAATTTACAGGGTTGAGCAGTCTATTTTTAACCATGATCCTTCCTAAAACCGACAGCTATGCTTATAAATAGAGAATTTAACAGACAACCACCACACCCATCTTCTCACACACTCACCCATGTCCCTCTTTGAACCTTGGACCTCTCGAAGAAGAGCCAAAGCCCAAAACGTTACACTTTCCTTATAACAAAGAAAAACAGTTTCCTATCCCCTAAAAATAAACCATAAACTAGCTTAGATATAAAGGATATATATCTAAAAACGTCGAGAGTTATCAATCTTGAGGTGCCTATCTCATTTCTTGGGGGTGTGATCTCCAAGATAGGCGCCTCGGGATTGATAACTCTCGGCGTTTTTAGATATATATCCTTTATATCTAACCAAGTTTATTAAACAGTTGCAACGATTGGTTAATCGGTTGTTTTAGTTTAAATATTTTAAATGTTTGCAATAATTGGTTAGGCAATTTTTTTAGTTTAAATATTTTTGTTAATATCGTAATTAAAGAGAACAAAGGTATAACCATTGAAACATTAATTTTCTACATCATTTCTAAATATTGTGTCTAGGAATTTATTGCTAATATAAATAAATATTGGTAGATAGGTTCCAAGATTCCTAGAAGAATAAAAGGATATCTATTTATTAAAAATATATATTTATGTTTATAAAATTTATAGCTTAGTATGCCCTATGCAAATTATTATAAAACTTTAATATAATAACTTTTGAGTACAACAATTAAACTCAAACTTGATTGGAGAGAAATTCAGAAAACATGTACAAGTTAAAATGTTCGTCTCGACTTGGAATATTTGGAATGAAAGGAACAACCAAATTTTTAATCAAGATAGGAAGGATATTCACTATATTTGGCAAAAGACCATAGCCAACTTAGTTGAATCAGTCCATCAACTCCTTAATCACCCTCAAAACTCCCACTAAAGATGAGATCAAGTGATGCAAAGATTGAAGATTAAACCTTCTAAGGGCAACCATCTTAAAGGGAATGTGAGTATTAGTAATATGGATAGGACTAGAAATTGGCAACCTCCTCCTAAGGATTTTAGAAAAGTCAATACCGATGGAGCCTCTAGAGGGAACCCCGGAAAAGCCAATGTGGGGGGAATTGGTAGACTTTCGGATGGCTCCCTGGTTTTTACTTTTGCCGAGAATTTGGGTATTCTTTCCAATAACCTTGCTGAGGGGTATGGTATCCTTAGAGGCCTTCAGGAGGCTACTAAGGTTGGATGGGAAAAGGTGTTAGTTGAGTCTGACTCTCAACTTATGATTAATCTCTTGAAGACTCTTAAGAATTATAAGGTGGATTGGAGAATAAAAAAAATTATTGAGAAGATTCAGTTAATCCAGATGGAATTTTTGAAAGTTGATTACAATCATGTGGTCAAAGATCAAAACAAGAGTGCTGATGCTTTAGCTAATTGGGCTTTGGACAAAGGTGATCTTACTTGTTATGGCCACCCTCCTATATGGTGAGCTTCTCAAATTAGGGAAGCTCTTCTTTCTATCATTTCTTTGGATGGCTCCAGTTCTGAAGGTACCTAGTTTCTTCTTGTTTTTTGTTTGGTTCATTCAGTTTTTTTAGTTCCCTAGCTCATTCTATTCTTTATTTTGTTTCCTCTATTGATTCTTGCATTAATAGTCTTCTGGTCTAGATAGGTCATTATTTTGTTCATTTTTTTTTCTTGTCTTCTTTGTTTTTTCATTTAGTTTTTTAAGGTGGGTGGGTTCTTTTGTTTTGTTTTGTTTTTGTGTTCTTTGTGTTGTTTTTTTGTTGTTCTTGTGTTTTTGTTGTTTTATTTTTATTTTTATGTTTTTTTGTTATTGTTCTTGTGTTTTTTTCGTTCTTGTTCTTGGGTTCTCTTTGTCTGTGTTATTTCATTTTTTTATGTGTGAGTGTTTTCTATGTTTTTTGTTTTTGTTTATTGTCTGTTGTTGGTTTTTTTTATTTTTATTTTATTTATTTTATTTTTTAGGTTTTGGTTGTTTTTATTTTTCATGTTTTTTTGGGTTGTCTTTGTAGTGTTCTGTTGTTTTTATCTTGTTTGTGTTTTGTTATGTGGTTCTTGTGTTTTTCTATGTGGTTTGTGTTGTGGTTTCTTTTATATTATTGTGTGTGTTTGGTTGTGCTTTTGGTTTTGACACATTCAAGGAGCATGTTTTTTATTTTATTTTATTATTTTTGTTGTTATTTACTTTTTTTAATTTGGTTTTGTGTGTTTGTTTGCTCCTTGAGTATGTCAAAGGTGGTAGGCCAGGTCCGATTCCTGGGCGTTTTTGGCGGAATGGATACCCCTGCCTCCTTGGGTCTTACCCAAAAGTGGCATCCTTTTTGGGATGTTTTCCACAAATAATAATAAAAAAAAAGTTCGTCTCGACCATAATGGTCAAACATCTTATTCACTGTAAAATAATATATAGTTTTACTTATAGTTTTTTTATAAATTAGTTGGTTAAATAAAGATGAAGTATTGAAAATTGAATTGAGGTAGTTTATTACCAACTACTTCATCCCTTTCTTAGGAGGTTTAAGGTTCAAATCTTGTGGTGAGTGTGTATAGTTGTGTGTTTAAGGTTCAAATCTTGTGGTGAGTGTGTATGGTTGTGTGTTTAGCCCTTATTGATAAGTTTAACTCTTGGCCTTACGAGGGGTCATGGATGGGAATGCTCAAACCTAATAAAATCAAACAAACACTTCGTGGCTACCAAACCATTTTATAATTAAATGGTTTGATATTTTCTTAAGAAAAGAATTTGAAAAAAATTATATATATATATATATATATATATATATTTTGGTATATAGGTGAATTGGTTACAACCACGATTTTTAGTAACTGCTAGCGCAGGGTTCAAACCATCAATGACTGCTTCCAACAAACCCACCGTCTCTTTAAAGTTAACTCGACATAAGATGAGGATCGTCGATTACACAAGGTTTATACTGTCGTTGGTCTGGCGCATCACTCAGAGGAGTCGGATCAAACTATTACCTATGCTAAGTTGGACACACCTACGGGTTTTGAACCTAAGTCTCCTCTTGGTAAGTGCCCAGGCTTACCAATCCACCTAGTCGTGTGGACTTGAAAAAAAAAATTATATTAATATAAGATCATTTACAAGTTGAGACTCCTCCTAACCTTAACGGGTGGTAACGCATGTTTACAATAATAAAAAGAATTTGAATTTGATATTTGAATGTATAAAAAAATAAATTTTAGATTGATAATAAAAATGATAAATTTATCTTCTTTTTTAGATTTGGTACTGAAGGCTCATGGTTGGGCATCCCCATCCCCATCCCCATCCCCATCCCCATCCCCATCCCACCATGACCTCTAATAAGGGGAAGAGTTCAGCCTATCCTTAGGAAATTTAACACACAACCATACACACTCCGCAATTTAAACCTTGAACCTCCTAAATAGAGAAATCCCGAACAGTTGGTGGAACAACATTTTAATATTTAAACATAATAAAATTCTCTATAACAATGTTTATATGACACAAATTAATTTCAAAAGGTATTTGCATTCTAAATTCTTTAATATCACAAATATATATAAATATATAATATGAATTTTATTTGTATTACATTATAATTAGATAATGTTATAATATTTTGGTAATCTATGAAAGTTAAAAAATATAATTAATTAGGTTAATATCATTTATTTATAAGATTTAAATTTTAACTTGTAACATAAAATTCTTCATTTTCAATCACTTATTTAAAAATCCACATGCTATTTAAAAAAAATATATTTTCATTGTCTAAGTTATTTTTTAAAACATGGTTTTAAACATTATCCATCTTTAATATTTTGTAATTTATGAAGGTACATCCAAGTTACATTTCCATGCTCACTTATTAAACTTTGTCCTCCTCTTTTGCATGATTAAAAATAAATAAATAAATAAAGACAAACTTTCTTCATTTAAGAGGTTTTGAGTTGAATTTTTATATATACCTGAAATCGATTTTTTTTCTTCTATATGGTACGACATTATCGACCACTGTTTCTCGAACCTTGAATTTTTGTCCACAAGTGTGGTGCGTTGGTGATTGCGAACAACTTCCTTCATTTTATAGATATCGAATTTGAATCCTTATACAGGCATGAGATTGAACGGATAAAAAATATCTCTTGTGGCTTCCCTTTGGATAATGGTATACTCGGATGGAACGATACTTCCAGCCACCTAAGAATTGCTCTAGAGGTTTCTCTGCCCAATGGTTTTATCTTGGGAATAGTGTAACAATTTGGGCGTTGACTCTTCTTCGAGAGGTTTAAGGTTCAAACCATTGTATGTGGTTATGTATTACATTCTTATTGATAAGCTCAACTCTTCTTTCCCTTATGAGAGATTATAGAGAGATAGGGATATCCAGCCCTTAACATCACTTGTAGGAGTTTCTCATACTAACCAAATTCAAAAATAAATACATAAATATAAACTAAAAGCCAAAAACTATAACATAAATTTTATTACATGAACATTGTATTTACTTCAACTTGAATTTATTTATTAAAATTAAATTAATATATTTTTTATTTCCATGGATGAAAAATGAATTCTTATTTTGTGCAATATGAATACAAAATTAGACTATTTATATTTTCTATATAAATATTACGATAGATAATAAGGGTATTGAATAATCTTTGTATAATCATACCATTGATTATAATTATATTTAACAAAGAATTATTGTTGGAATTTGTAATATATTTGAAAATGAAAGAAATTAATTTATTATTTATATTTTAGCATAAAGAAATAAATAGAGTAAAAGAGATTTAATGAATGCAAAAATATGATCTTTGGGCACTCATCACTAATGATAAAGAAATGATCTTGCTAGTACAACGAATCACTTTAAGACAATCAATTGTATTCCTCAATGTTCAAGAAAAAGACTTAGGTTCAAATCTTGCTAATTGATACAAGCATAATCGTCAAATTGTTGTCATACCACTTTTTGATCATGATGTAGGAAAATGTTGTTTGTTTCAATCCCATATAACCAATTAAAAATAAAAATTATTAGTTCAAGAGGTGTGCCTCAATAAGTTACAATTAATTACATAATCTTGAACTGACATACCATTACTCATAAGGGCATAGTCAATAGGGTTTAAAGCAATTGGTTGGAGTGAAGAGTTTCACATGTTAAACCAAGGTTTAAATCTTATAAGTGAACATTAACATTTGGTCCACAAGGTTGGAGCAATTGGTTGGAATAGAAGAGTCTCACTTATTAAACCAATGTTCAAATCTTATGGGCGAACCTTAACATTTTAAACTCAAATGAAATTAACTCAACCAATTAAATTCCTTGACTATCAAGGAGGATACCTAGGTTCAAATTTTGTCAAGCGATAGATGCATAATTATCAAGTTGTTGTATTAACATTATCTAGCTATAATACGAACAAGGACCATTTTAATCCCATAAAATCAATTATATATATATATATATATATATATATAGAGAGAGAGAGAGAGAGAGAGAGAGAGAGATAACCTTCAAATTTGTTAGGATATATGACCAAATTCTATTGATCATACTTACCCTTTGGGCCTATGTAAACATTGAAATAGGTGCTTTTGTATAATTTTGTAATATTTTATTCTTGAAAGTTGGTCTCATAAGCTTGTGCTAAAAGTAACTTGTATTTGGGTATAAATATCCTTTCAAACCAACTATTTTGTTTATTAGTTGAAATGTAATTTCATTTCTATTCAGTGAGGTTATTTGACGTCCACATACATCCCTACTATATTTTGTGTTCTTTATTTTTCATTCTATGCATTTCTAACAAGGTTAACTTCACAAAGTTAACCATACAAGCATGCATGCTTATACAATAAACCTTATATCACATCATAAAATTCTAGCTTATAAGCTCTCATAATGTTATATTATACTATGTTATCCTTGGGCAATGAGGATAGGTTACACATTTCAACCCCCCTCCCCCATAATTTGAACAAAGTTGAGTGAAAATATTTATGATAATATTTCTCATTAATGGAAGCTTTGTTGTGGTTTTAAGCTCCTAAATAGAGATGGAATGATAAGAGGATTGTCCATACAATAATGAGTTGCCCCTCCAATTGCACCAATTATCTAAACAAATACCATTAATGGGAAGCACTCATAAATTACATGATTTAAAAAATGGGGATTGAAACAATTCCATATCTAAAACTCACGACCTTTAAAATTTTGCCCTTCAAAATAACCCCAAAATGATATTTTTAAAAAGCACCAAAATAGAGGGGAAAATATTAAATTGGGACTTCCTATATTATTCACAAAGAATCCAAAAAAATTGAATTGGGACTTTGTTGGAATATATTACATCATTTTGTTCTTTACTAATGTACCTTCATGGGTACATATTTAGATTAGGATTATTTTAGGAGATAAGTAGTTTATTTGAGCAATTTAATAAATGCACAAGTGTTAGAATGTGCAATGATATAAATGTGCATGTAGTCCATTGTACATGAGTCTTAGGGTTGAGTAAGAGGCAAGGAATCTATCTTTCTATATAAAGTCCTAATTGTGAGTGTTTATGAGGGATTTTTGGAGTGCATAGGTTATAGTAGTAGTAGTCATAATGTAGCTCTATTTTGTTAATATGGAGTGGCTGTAAACTCCATTAGAGGAGCATTGTAATTTTCATGAGCTTTCTTATATGAGCATTTCTAGAGCATTGTATGAAGTTTCCTATCATATTTTCATGCATTTTAAGTTGTCATTATCATAGTTATAACATTGCATGCTTATTTCAATACTTGTGATTGTATTTCCTTTAAGATTAAGGCTCCAAAAGCTAATAGTGGTATCAGAGCCACGGTGGATCAAAGGAAAAACACAAAGTGATCACCATTGCTATTGTTGAGTATTTAAAAACTGGATTAGCCATTGTGTGCCGCTACATGCAAATACCATCACAATATATTTTTGATAGAAGAAGCTCTAGGTAGAATAATAGGAAGTAGAGAAAGCCACATGATTTTTTGATAAAATTTGGCTAGAGTTTTACCACAGAGTTGCAAAAACTTGTGAAGACTTGAACTCAACATTACATCCACTAGATTGGCAATCCAACTAGTGAAGATTATTTTCTATAGAGTCATAGAAATTTTATTATCATTGCTAATATTTTACTGTAGAAGAAAAAAATTTAAAAAAATTATTGGATTACTATCATCTAAGTTTTTCTTGTTGCAAAAAATTATCTCTCAGAAGTTGGGAAGCTTCCTACAAAAGATAGAGAACTTCATATTTGTGCAGGGATTAAATTTTTGTTGTAGAAAAACTAAGATTGAATATTTGGAACCTAAGGAGAAAGGTCTCATTGAGAGATTTGAAAATTGAAGATTCCTAGTTGAAAGTTTGAGGAGAGATCTAGTGGCCAAGGAAGCCACATTGTAGATTGTAAATCTAGAAAGAAGGTCCTAGAAAGAAGACCCCATTTAAGGAATAAAATACTTAAGGAGAAGAGTCCTAGTGAATATTGGAGATTGGTGATCTCCATAGAAGATTGAAAACTTCAATTTAAGAAGAGGTCCATAGAAGGCCCTATTGAAGAATTTCCATAGTGGAATATTGATCATTGATAAGAACTAAAAAAATTTCTATTGCAGATCTCAGTAGTAGTAGATTCAGGATATCCTAGAAGAAGATCTCACTACAAAACTTCCATAGTTGAAGATTGAATAGGTCAAGGAAGGTCTCATTGAAGGTTTTTGAAGCTACAATATTGAGGACCTTGTAGAGGTCTGAAGGAGAAACAAGAAGAAGGCTTGGTGAGCCTCATTGAAGGAGTTCCTCGAAGAACTCGTTCGAGAAATTACTACCAAGGGAGAAGCTTGTGATAGCTAAGGAATTGGGACAATTGTTGCCATCCAACAACAAGCCCAAAGGAGAAGGTTTGACAAGAATATTATCAAATTTCAAGGTAGTTTGAAATATATCTCAAGATTGTAATATTGTTCGAGGAGGATATCTAGTTTGAAGATAAAATTCAGTAAGAGAAATGATATGGAAAAACCACCAAATTTGAGATATTTGAGGACCATCATTGAAGGGTTATTGAGTGAACATATCAGCTGCGGTTTGGAGGAGTATCCTACCAAATTTTTGGGACTCAAGGACAACATTTCAGTGAAGGTATTGACTGTTTTACAATCTGAAAATTTTCAAATTTGAGGACAAAAAAAAAGGCAGCAATTTGGACAATGCTAGTAGTTGGTAAAGATCAAAGTTCAAAGGTACATTTCGAAGGAGCATTTAAGCCACCAAGTTATAGTATTGGGAAGCATATTAGTGAAGTATTGAAGCTATAAGAAGGTGAGCAAAAGAGCTATTTTGGACAGCCTAAAATAGATACAATATCATCTATAAAAGGTAGCAAATTTAAGTGACCAAAGTCATTATCATCATCATCATCTACAAAGGTAAAAAGGTATGCAACAAAAAGGTTCAAAAGTTCATTAGTTGAGCTTTTTATATTTGGATTTTTATTAAAAGTTTATTAAGCACTAGTTTTAAGGATTAAAGGGTTGCATAAGATAATATTCATTTCAAACCTTCAAGATAAGTGCATAAGTTATAGTCTACAAGGTTCACAAAAAAAACCTAATAGAAGTTAGATATATTTCGAGAGAAAGAAACATATAAAAATTCTATTGATATTATTCTAAGTAAAATAAGACCTTACAAGTTTGCATATACAATAGTGCAAATATTAGTGGAAAGCTTGGGTTGCTAAGAGTAAGAATAACCAAGCAGAGAAAGTATTTCCAAAATATAGAAGGCAATATTGGTTGCAATCTATATCAGCTAGTAAAGGAAGTAGAAGCCTACGTTTCAAGAAGTAAAGAGGTTCAGTTTGGGAGCACATGTCTAAAACATTAAACTCTATGTTTGCATAGCATATTGTTAGAGCTATTCAAAAAATATCTAAACAATAAGTATCTCCACGGAAAGAGAGACAAGTTAAGAAGCATTGAAAGAAGAAAGGAAAGTCTCAAATATAAGGGAAAATCAAATTGCTATAAGCATTTATTTTTCATCATCTACCCTATATTGGAATAAGGTAAAATATAAAGTGCCATAAGGACACTATAAAAACCTGCAAGACACATCTTCAAAGTGGCCAACTCAGTGATCACAGGTGCCAACTTTGAGCTAGAAAGAGAGAAATCAAAGGGGTCACACTAATCAAAGTTCAAGGTGTCTAAAAACACAATATTCATTGCTATATCCAGCCTCCACTAAAGCATTTACCTATAGCATAAGCGTTCATATAAGGAGGTTATCATCTACTAGATATCTATGTAAAAATATTGCACTAAAAACATCTACTAAGAAGGCTATCTTTCATTGCATATCAACGTAGAAGAGACAACAAAATGACAACACATTGCAAGGTGAAATTGAAGGTGCTTTACCCAAGTCTTATCTTGGATGAACAACCAACTAAGCACATAAATATTTGAGGCATTGAATCCACTAGTTGAGCACCATAGAACTGTCACAATATCATTGAGCATTTGGAAAGAAGGAGATGAATGTATTCACAAGAAGTAAGGAATTGCACCAAGAATTGAGTGAAGCAAGCGTTAAAATAAGTTGGAATAAGACATTGGAGATTAAGGCACAATAGAAGAGAATACTTGACATATAGAGAAGACACATTTAATGCAATCAAGAGAATAGAAACCACGTGTTGAAGATATCCCATGCACACAATGAAGAGACTATGAATAAGTAAAAAATAATCAATTAAAATGTTCTAAAGGAGGCATTGGATAAGGTACCTATCGAAAAAATATTGAAAGGTAAATAAAAGGGTCTTAGTGCCACTTGGCAAAGGCATTTAATTTTGAAGGTGCAGTAGAGACATTAAGCATCACTTGGCACCATTTACCTTACATTACAGTTAGAACCAAGAAGAGAGCGATACAAAAAAACTCGTATATATACGTATACAATGCATGATAGCGGGAGCAATACATTTTAAAGAAGACAAGATCCAAAGTGCACATAAGGAGAATAGATAGCTTGATGATCGAAGAGAAAGGATAAACGTAAATAGTGAAGCTATGAGCATAGAGCACATAAATAAAAAGGAAGGAATCAACCACCAGCCATTACTACTCTAGAAATTATATTTATTACAATCATATTGCAAATCAAAATCAACGCTTGGAAGGTAAGAATACACTTCAATATTATTGTAAGATTGAAAGTAGGATTAAGGTCCATATTTCTAAGGTTGATATCAGCTAAGGATAATACTCTAGGGTTATTAAATAGTAGGAGTTATAAGGAGTTGTAAGAATCCCTAGAAATAATATTGATTGTCTTAAGAATAGAATACAAAGTAGAAGCATTTCAATTATTTTTCCATTATTGCTTCAAGTATTTGCAAATATTGAAACTAGGAGTCATAAGATTAGTATTTGAAAATATATAAACTTACTAAAACTTCTAAGATTCGGAGAGAAAAGGAATTCTACACCAAACACATATCATAGAAGTTTAGAAATCTCTTATAGCATTGAATCATAGTTGAATATTATTGCTTGCATCTATATTAGTTGGAAGATCAATCTTATTAGTCTTATACTTAAAGGAAGGAGACATAGACAATCCAACTAAAGATATTGAACTCTCATCTTTGAAATTGTATTTCTAAAAGCTTTCTACAAGAAGAGATAAAAAGTTATAAAAGTGTTAGAGTTGAATTTCATTCTAAAATATTTTATCTCATTAAGATCATAGCATCTCTAGGGAGTCAAAATGGATTCAAAAAAATTCAAGACTAGAAAGCTAAGTATAAGCATCGAGTTCATAGCTTGAAAATCTTGAGAACTATCTCCAAGATTGATATTAAAGAAGAGTATTACTAGGGAGATATAAGAAAGACTACTACAATAAAGAAGAAATTAAAACACATTAATATGGATAGATTGACAAGAGAAACATATCATCACTATAAGAGGACTCAAGATGATTATGCATCCAATATATCTTATCAAAGGTATAAAATTGGTACAAACTCAAATAATATCACAAATCAAAATGAAAAGGAAATTTGGTACATAGATTCTTGTGCAAGTCATCATATGACCAAAAAATTGCAATGGTTTGATTGTCTTGAAATCATTAACAACTACCGACTAAGAATTGCAGATGGAAAATTCTACCATATACATGGTTATGGATGTGTAGCTCTTAGCAAATTATTTCAAAATCTTGTGCTACATAATGTCATGTATATTTTAGGATTATCATCCAATCTCATTTCAGCAACAAAGTTAGTAGAGAGCAAAAGAATAATTGACTTCAAATACTCCAATAGAGTCAATATGTGCCTCATAATAAACCAAGGATAAATTGAAGCTACAAGATCAACTCATAGAAATATATATGCTCTAGAATCAATGGGAACATCACAAGATATTGTTGCATTTTGAAATAATACTAAAATATTTGTTGAAGAACAAGATGCAGAATATATCACAAGAACAAACAGAGAAATAGAAGATTCAAAATTAAGAGGATGAGAGGACAATAAAACTACACTCTATTCAGCTATCAATAAACCAAAGAAGGAGAAGAACCTCATCAAGATGAAGGACACCCAAAAGAGAAATCCTTATTAAAGACTAATGTCTTCATCAACCAAATAATGTAATACAGGGGGGTGTTGGAATATATTATATCATTTGGTTCTTTACTAATGTACCTTCATGGGTATATATTTAGATTAGGATTATTTTAGGAGATAAATATTTTATTAGAGCAATTTAATAAATGCACAAGTGTTAGAATGTGCAATGTTGTAAATGTCCATGTAATCTACATGTATATGAGTCTTAGGATTGAGTAAGAGGTAAGGAATATATCTTCCTATATAAAGGTATCATTGTGAGTGTGTTTATGAGGGATTTTTGGAGTGCATAGGTTATAGTAGTAGTAGTCACAATGTAGCTTCATTTATATGGAGTGGTTGTAAACTCCATTAGAGGAGCATTGTGATTTTCATGATATTTCTTATATGAGCATTTCTAGAGTATTGTATGAAGTTTCCTATCATATTTTCATGCATGTTAAGTTTTCATTATCATAGTTATAACATTGTATTCTTATTTCAATACTTGTGATTACATTTCCTTTACGTTTAAGGTTCTAAAACCTAACAGACTTCCTATATTATGGTTCATATTACATAACAATTTTCTAGAATGATATATATCAATTTATCCTCCTTTGTCGAAGCACCATGAAAGCCATGAGAACTAATTGTTGACTTTTATTTAGTCTTGGTGATTAATGGTATTTGTAATTGGATATGATCAACATCTTATTTGATCTTTCAAATTCCAATCAAATTATCCTCTCATATTTTATGTCCCAATGCCAAAATTTCTTAAAAACTAAAAGATATAGACTTTTTATAAAACTCATAGAAAATTATTTAATTTTTTAATAAACCTCAAAAAACACAATCAATTTTATTATTGCTTAATTGCTCTATCAAAGGATATAACTTCACTAACCCATCATAATAAAATTAAAAATGTATGAAATATCTAGGAATTACATAGAGAATATGAAACTTGTCAATGAATTTTTCCTCATATATGGCCCTTCTTGACTATAGAACTTCACCAAGGTAAAGTAGAATACCGCCACAATCCAACCTCTAACTAGGTTTTTTAGGAAACCCTAAAATATATAGTAATGAAATCCATTCATGAACATCTCTCCTAAACCAAACTTCCTAATTATAGAAGCTCATTGAGGTAAACTAGAATATTTCCTCAATCCAAGATCCAAATAGGGTTTTAAAAATACTAAAGACACAATGTTGAATATATCAACTCTTCTATATTTACTTCAAAAACCTAAACTTCTTCTTGAATTGTTGTAGGTTAACAAATGATAGAACTTCTAGATCAAAATCTTGGCATAAATGAATAAAAGGAGTAAATTAAATTGAAAAATTAAATGATCATACATTAATATAATTGATCAGTTCGAGAGGTGTTTAGATACCTCAATAAATTGCATTTAATTACATAACTCTTAACCCACATAACATAAATAGTTATGATACAAACTTAACTTTACAAAATTAGTTATAAGGTCTTATATGCTTACAATAAACTCCATATCATGTTCTATAATGCTAGCCTATATTACATTATACAATATCACCCATAGATAATATAAAAAATTACATATTTTAACAAGTATTTGAGGTTATCCATAGTGACTCTATCAATCGTCCTATACACTATTTTTTATCATTATATAAATGAAATAAATATTAGTCTTATATATAATAAAATTGGCTAAAAAATAATAGTGCAAGGGAATAATAAAATTCACTTTTCATGTATGATATTTAAATGGTGTGGAAATAACTTTAGGTCTTTAGCCAACTATCAATCATTCTTTATGTTTATTTGCAAAGTATCATTTTAGAATATTAAAGGGACATTTCTAGGAAACTTTTGAGGTCTTGTTGAAGAATGACTTCAAATATAATAGAAGCCTATATACAATATTAAAGTTAATAATGAGGGTCAGGAATTACTGTCTCAATCATCAAGCTTGCATAGGTTTATTAAAATATATTTTAACTATAACTAGCACATTCATTGTTTATAGTAATACAAGATTTTGGGTGTTAAGTATAATTGATAGATTAAGCAATGAAGGGAAGTATAATTACTATTCAAACATCATATAATGTACATATATACAATAGGATGTCTCTTGTTTTTCTCAAGAGACTCTTGGTGTTTCATGTTCTCTATGGCGTTTCATATTCATTGGAATATTCCATGAAAAAATAATGTAGTAATTATCTAACATCTCCTTTATTACATTATTTGATTTTTTAAGAATGTCCAATAGCCATGTACCCACTAGATTGTCTTTGGTTCTTGTATCTAGATCTAGCTCTTGGCTTGTAGGTGCTACTTCTGAAGTTTAAACAACATTTAGGACTAATGCTTCATTTGCATATTTTAGTGATGTAGTTGTTGTTCTTACCAATCCAATATTGCTATATTAAACACTATGTGGTCCCTGCATAGTATATCCAAGTGAGGTAGGGTAGTTGGTTGCACTTTATTTAACTTTTGCATGAGGATTTACTAATGAAAATTGAGATGTTGCATATAGATTATAAAATCCTTGGACAAAATTGAAGTCTGGAATATATGCTAGATACCTTAAGACATGCCCAAATGGAGGATAGAGATAGCCTTGTTGATATGGATAAGGACTAGGTTATGAAAATACTAAATCACCATTATAAGTAAGTACTTCACCTTGAGAACCCATAAAGTGACCAAAAGGTTGGGTGTGGATGACACCCAATGATGCAAGATTGCACTTAGACCACTTGTTATTGATCATTGATGCTAATTTTGAACCTTCCATATCTAAAGTTATCAAGCCCATATTTACTTCCTACCATGTACTACTGCAAGCATGTGGTAATGTGGAGTCTCTATTTTTTGTGATGGAGCATATGCTACTGATGGTATTAGTGATCCATTTTGAAGACTTTCTTTGTTGTGATGGATAATATGATATTGATTCATGAAAAACTTCTTAAACTTCTTCATGATCTTCCTTATATAACTCAACTCCTACAATTTATTTATTTAATTCAATGCTCACAATTGGAGATGTGGCATCTTTAGACTCCTTATAATATTTAATGCTCGTATTATTTTCTAATTCTTTTTCAAACACCACATATTTATATATATGCACTTTCTTGGTGACTAGATCTATTAGTCAAGCCTTTTATGCTTCATCATAGACAAAAAATATGCAAGACTGGGTCTTTAGATCCAACTTGGTCCTCTTTTTATTTGGCACATACATGTTGTAGACATGGAAAATTGACCCATAAAATTAGGTCAATTATTCCTTAGATCCTTAGCAAGCCACCCATACTTGCCAAGTGCAAATTTAGGGTTATTTTCCCCTCTCCCTTTGCCCTATTTCCTTAGCTTTACCTAATCTGTACCTCATCCATACAAGGCATTAATTTGGCTTGCCAAATTCATGCCCTATAATGATAGGGTATGAATTTGGCATTCTATGGGTTTTTATCCCTAAAACCCCTCCCCTAATCGACTTGTTTTGGGGTTAGCCTTGGCCCATGGTGAAATTTCATTTTCCTACCCATTTTGTCCTTCAAACCTCTTATAAACAATGGTTTGTATCCCATAAGTTTTTACCAATGATTTCTAAGGAAATTCTAACTAATGACTCACTCATTTGCTCATGCTATCAAGTGCTTTTCTGCTACAAGTTGTTTTATTTTTTTGTGCTTTGGTGATTGTTGCCCTTGGGGATTGAGTGGAGGAATCTTGATGATTTAATTGATTAACCTTCTTGGAGTACTTCTTCCACATCTTCATTATTCCATACTTTATCCATCAGCTCATCAAGTTTTTTGTTTGCATTTTTAACCTGTTAACTTTATTTTTTGTTGTTTTGCACTCTATTTTTTGTTGTTTTGAGACCCGAAAAGGTCATTTGAATCAAATTTGTGTCTTGCCTATACAAGGCACAAATTTTGTAAGCTATATTTATGCTCTCCTTTATAGGGCATGAATTTTTTAAAAGTAGGATTTGGGGGTAAGTTTTATACTCCAAAACCCTAATTCATATCTCGTATTTCAACATTCTATTGTGGTCATCTTGTCTGCGTATCATTTTGCTATTACATACTAGTTTTAATATTTTTGTGTATGTTCCAAAGGTCAAAGATCATTTTTCTTTCAAACAATCAGCTAAAAGGACCAAGGGGGTTTGACTGTTGCAACTCCAAGATTAGTCACATAGTGGCCTAAGCAAACCCCCAAACATTGATCAAAATTTCTAGGGTTTGTAAATATATTTTGTAGGTTTAAAGCTATTGGATATTTTGGATGCAAGATAAAGATTGGATCAAATACTAGATTAGATAAGTTCCCTAGTAGATTTTTAGGTTGTTTTTTGTTTTCTTTTTATTTACTTTTATTCAAAACCTAGATCATAAGTAAGAAAAAGGTATTTGATTAAATTTCTAGGCATTTGAAAGAGCAAAAGCATATAGTGTGCATCTAGGGTTTTTTTTTTTGTGCATTTCCTTGGACTATTTCTTAAAGAATAAATATTTTATTTTGTGACATAGGGTTATATATCATCGAATCAAATAATTATTCTAGGGTTAGCCCTTGTCTTCTTGCATTTGGTATGTCTTGCATTGTTCTTTCATATTTCTTAGCTTAGTTTAGAAAGGCCAAACATAGGTGCATGCTTAATTGATACATTTAAAAATTTCCACCCTAAACTTGGAGTGAGTCCTAAAACCATTCTTGGTGAATCCTTTTATTTTCCCACCAAGTGTAGAGTTATAACAACCACTGCAGTCGCATCAAATCCCAACGGATCCAATCAAGAATCGTACATGGTGCATAGTTTTCCCCTTCTACATATTTTGTGAACCCAATGTGAACACACATCTTAGTGGAAAAATTAGGAAGCCTATTCCTTTGCTCTTTTGAAAACTTAAATAAGACCACTAATTATGTTTGTGTAGTAAAAAACATCTTAAGAATCTTCTTGTGTATCTCTTTATGGTTTTCTCCTCTATCCTTTTGCTTCTTCTAATGGCTCCTTTTCTTAGGAGTCAATGAAGGCATCTAGAATATAATCAAATTCCATAAGAAGATCATATTGATAGGGAAAATCATAATCTTGAGATAGAAGAGCAAGAACATATTGAAATTGATACAAACTATGATCCCTATGAGGGGCCCAATGGTGGCTTCACTTTTACATCAGTTGATCATTTATGGGGTTTCATAAAACATCATGGAGAGACTTTAATTAGAGTTATGGAGTGGGAAGCTCAGCTCAAAAGAGGTGCGGTGCATTTTCCTCCTACTGTATCTCTTAGGAATGTTCATAAAAATTCCTTGTTTGAATTCTTACATCATAGTAATCCTTCTCATCAACCAACATATGCTACTACTGTAACCACCAATGTTGGAAGAGTTTTACAAATTCCTCCAAATAGTAGTAGATCTCAATATTATGTTCAATTTCCTCCTCATTCAGCTAATCTCAATATCCATGCTTCTATTCCACCAGATGCTAGTTATCTTATCCATCAAGATACCATACATCATAACCCTTATCATAACAATGCCAATGCCTCCAACATAAGCCAAGTTCCATTTCAACAACCTACCTATACCCCTCCTTTAGGGAACCTAGGGGTATTGCACAACAACCCTAAAGTGTAGAGCTTAACTAATATGGTGAAACAGTTAATTTCAAGAGTGGATATGATTCAACTTCTAAGTTTCACCTACAACTACAGAGAAATGTGCAATCAACCCTAGACCCTATAATTGCCTCTAGGCCCTATCCTAAGCATTTTTTGATGTTGGTTTTGCCTATCTATAAGGGAATAGAAGATCCAATTGAGCATTTAAGAATGTTTAGAACATCATGTCATGATATCATTTATGATGATATGTTGTTACTTAAGACATTCCCTAAGAGCCTTGGTGGTATGGCATTAGAGTGGTATTATCAGTTGCCCAATAATTCTTTAAGGAATTTTAAAGAGATAGTTGAAATGTTTGTTCAACAATTTGGTGCTTATATTCAAAAGAATGTTACTATGAAATATTTCTATATGTTGAAACAAGCTAAGGATGAAAAATTTTCAAAACATTTATCTCGATGGAGGAGTCTAGTTGGACACTTGAGATATACCTTACCTCCTCAAGACATGCTTGAGATATTTATTGGAAATTTGCAAGAAAAAATCTCTTATGAGTTGGAAACTACAACTATCACATCTTTTGACCAAGTTATAGATCTGGCAAGAAGGGTAGAGCAAGCCCTTATAAGAAGAGGCCAAATTAAAATAAAAGAATATAGGACTGCTAAAAAATAGTATAAGAACAATAATGTGGTTGGTGATGGGGTAACAGATAGTAGGCATGTTAACAATGTTGTTAATACCCTATAAAAGTGTTATTATTAGATTATATTACATCATATGGGTCATGTAAATGTACCTTCCTAGGTACATACTTAGGACATTAGATTACTTTAGGGGAAATTTATCTAATTACTTCATGCAATGTAATAAATGTACAAGTATCAATGTGCAAGTTGTATATGTGTAAGTTGTCCCTTGCACAGCTAGGTAGAGTGTTGGCCAAGGAACTTGTCTTCCTATATAAATGATCTCATTGTAACAAGTAGGATATACAAGCTTAGAGCATATTCATAGGTAGTAGCATAGTGTGGTGTACTTCACCATATATTGGTGATGGGTGTAATGTAATCCCTTTATTTATGGAGTGTTCATTTCTTCCATAGCTACATTTTATTCATTTTCATCATTTCTATTTATAGCATAGTTTAATCATCCTGCATATTTACTTTCTTTCATATTATTTTGCATATTGTGATTGCCATCTCCCATTACATGTTCTATCAAAAGCTAACAGTGGTATCAGATCCACGGTAGATCTAGCCACATTATATTAATAGGGAAACCACCATTATCATTGAGTCTAATTTTTTATCAACCTGACACACTGTTGGACCAACCACTGTTAAAAACTCCCAGAAGAGTATAGGTGGTAGAATTAGGGAGAGCCAAAAGTGAGGATTGAAATAAATCTCAGTTCCAAAAATACTGAGATTACATTTGGTCGAAGTCTTTCCACAGATTTGCAAAAAAAACTCGTGAAGACTAGGACTCAACATTCAATCTACTAGATTGACAAATCATCTACTGAAGATCATTCAAGGTATCTATAATTTGTTAACTATACCCAAAGTTTATTTTATTGTAGAAAATTAATTCTCAGATGATTGGGACTCCTCCTACAATAAAAATATAGGAGACTTCAACTTCATTATCCGAAGGTCGACGTACCTTCATAGGGCAGAGATTAGTTCCTTGTGCAAGAAAATAATACATCGAAAGAAGACTTCTAGAGAAGAGTCGTGGTGAAGTTAGGAGATTGAAGATCTCTATTGCTAGATTTAAGAACTTCACAAAAGAATAAAATGCCATAGTAGCCTTGATATTAAAGAAAAGGCCATAGAAGCCTTAATTTAGAAGAAAATACCATAATAGCCTTGATATTGAATAAAATACCATAGAAGCCTTGATCCAAAAGAAAAGGCCATAGAATCCTTGTTATTGAAGAAAAGTCCACATAATCCTTAAAAGTTAAAAGGCCACAAAATCCTTGATACTAAAAAGGCCATATAATCCTTGATACTAAAAATGCCATAGAAGCCTTGATACTGAAAAGACCACAGAAGCCTTGATACTGAAGAAGACTTTGGAAGAGAGCATGTAATTTAGAATTAGATTAAGATTTTAGTACTAATAATTTGTTGTAGGGAAAGAAGATTCAGTGAGTTGGGAAACTTTCAACAAGAAAGTTAGGAAGAGTATCTTCTTCAGAATCAATCCAACACCTAAAGCAAACTTGAAGGTAAAGATATCGGAGAAGATCTCATTGAAGAACTTCCAGTCTTGGAAGAAGAAGAAGAAGAACTAGGAGAGTCTTCCTCGAATTCAGAAGTAGTAAAATTAGATTTCTAGATGAATATCTCACCACCAAAACTTATAGGAGTAGAAGGTTGAAGAAAAGGTCTCAAGGAAGATTGAAAGAAACTGCAAGTTTGAAGGACCTTGGAGAGGTCTCAACGAGCATCCAATAAAATGCTTGGAGAGCCTTACTGAAGATATCATCAAAGGAGAATTCATTGAATAAATCCACTACTAAGGAGAATCCCATGATAGTGAAGGACTTGGGATAATTGTCACCATACGAAAAAAGCCCAAGAGAAGGAGAAATTGGTAAGGAGTATCAAATCCTAGAAGAAGAATCTAGTGAAGACCTCAAGATATTCAAAATATTGAGAAGAAGATCTTTCTCGAAGTTAGAATCTGACAAGAAGACTTGAAGATGCAAATGAAAGAACATTTCAAATTCAAAAAATGAAAGAACGTTTCAAATTCATGCTCATTTTCTATATGCTATGCAAATGAAATAACATTTCAAATTTAGAAAATGTAAGCTATTCTAGATGCTCTTTGAGACAATGCACATTACGATGATAATTGGCCACTAATTGGGCCTCACACATGTAAACCAAATAAGACACTCTATCAAGCACGTTGTAGCCTAGGGCGGACTACAATCATAGGTCCATTGTTCCTAGTAGCACATTTCTACAAATGCAAATTGAAACAAACTAGGACATGATTGATTTCATTTTTCTTAGTTTTATTTTCCTAATTGCATTTCAAAATAAGCATCCTGTAAAAAAAATAGAGTAAAAATAGAACAGAGAGTAGAAAATAGGGCCTACCTCAGGTCTTAAGTTGATCTGCACTCTGATTTCTACTGTCTTTGTAGTTAGGTGTAAACCGCAAGTCTGGTTTGTGGTTCAGACTATAAACCGTGGGTTGAACCTGTGGTTCAATTGTTGGCCTACAATTGATAGTTGTGGTATGTACCTACAATTCCCAAAAACCAAGAAACAGTAGTTAGATCTCATGAATTGTGGAGTTCCACCATGATCATCTTTTGATCTAACCAAAAAGCGTGCACCTATCTACTATATTAATCGAATTCAATCATCCAAGAATAAAATAATGACAAAATTGCATAGATTCAAAAAAATAAGTTTTTCTTGTATTAATATTTGCAAATAATCCCCAATTACAATCATGCCCCTCTTAGGGTCACTCGAATGATGATACAGTTAATACAATGCCAAAGCCCTCAACAGGGTAGGCGCACTAATGTTGCTTTTCAACTAGTCACAAACTGCTCCAGGGTGGAGTTGCCCTCTTCTTCGTGTTGGGGAAGGAACTTGATGGTTGAATCTCCTTAAAATTTTTTCTCTACGATCAAGAAACAACATAAAAACATAAAAAATATAGGCAACCTCTCATGATGATACCCTTTTGGGAAAAATGCATAAAGATACTATTAAAAGTGTATATTCAAGAAAGCATGAAAAGCATCTCTAAACTATGCTAACTGGATCAATATTTATGGAATTGCATAAAGGAAGACAACAAATAAACAATGAATGGATTAATTACGTCAAATAGAGCATGAAAGCACATAAAGAATCTATTTAAGCCTACTTGATGCAAAGGCAATGAGACTATTCTAAACTTAATTCTACCGGTCAAAAATATTCTAAACTACAACTAAACCGTAAAAGTGCCTAATCTGAGCTAACTAGATGATCAAAATAGAAACAATAAGGTGGTGATACCTCTATTGCAAACTGTAGCTCTGGTGAGCCGTATGCACTGTAAAGCATGACTGAAATCCACAATGAGCTGTAAACCACGGCTTGACATCCTTGTACAAATTGATGTTCAATGGTCACCTTCGGTTTCCTCAGACTGATTTGGCGGTTGATTCATTGTGAGGGGCCTTCGTTTTCTTGGATATGTGCTTCTTGGCTCTCCTAGGCTCCTAGGGCATCCATAATGTAATTCATCATGAATCTTGGCAAGTAGGTAGGGGATAAGTGCAATAGCTCTCTCTCAGTATACTCGATTGAGTGTACAATTCGATAGGAATTTGACGCTCAAATCTCCAATGCTCTCTCTATTTTATCCTAATTTTATGGGGTACTTATAGGATTACCCAAGGGCTAGGGGTGGTTAGTATAGTTGGAATGGAAGCTTTCATCCTCTAACCACCATATTCTAGATCAAATGGCCATTCAAACCGATTTGGCTCGGATGAAGGCCAACTAAACTTTAGTTAAGACCATAGGTTACAATTGCGGTCTAGATTGTAAACCATAGGTCTCAACCGCAGTTCAGCCTGTAGATCATAGGTCTAGGCTATGATTCATACTGATTAGGCCAAGGAGCCCAAATTGAGTGGTTAGAACCACTGCTCTATCATGGAGTCTATCCAAGATCCTCCATATGGTCTTGCAGCATGTCCATATGAGTAGTCACCCTCGACATGAAACATTTTAGGTGTCTACAGTATGACATTGAGGCAATCCCTCATTCATCAAATAGGTTCATAAAAACCATGGCATCTTTGGGATCCTTAATCCCTCAGAATTTGTCTTTCGATTTTACTACCATTCATGTTAAAATGCTCTCGCATCCTATAGTGAAACGTGAAGCCTTTTATAATAAATAGTCAATCAACATGATTAGCATGGAACCAAAAGCTGAATGGTTCTGCAAAGCTGAAGACTTTCTGAAGAAGGCACCCTAGGGGTCATTAACCTCTCAGAGTCCAACGATGAGTGGTACCACCATTCACCACAAGGTTAATTCCCAGTCTACATTTGCACATGTAGATATGCAAGGGGATCAAGTCATCTTGGCAGTTGAAGCTAAGGCTTACCAAAGTTGGATGTCGCAAATCCAAGACTTCTTAAAACTTGGTTTGATCCTAAAGGGATTGTCGTGTGTCATAAAATGCATATTCAAGCAAAAAGTGACTAAATATGTCTTGCTAGGAGATATTTTGTACTGATGAGGGTATGATGGAGTTCTCCTTCGTTGTCTAGAGCCCCAAGAGGCATCATGGGTGATTTCACAAGCTCATAATGGTACGTGCAATGGCCATTTTAGCAGCATGGTCATCGTCAAACACATCCTTTGAATGGGTTACTATTGGCCCACTATGGAAAAGGAGTGCAATGTGTATGTCAATAAATACGTCAAACGTTAGTATCATGCTAATATTACGTACTTGCCATCGTATGTATTACAACCCATTCAAGTGACTTGGCTATTTGCTCAGTGGGGATTAGATCTTATCGGTAAGATCTCTCCTCTGTCATCGGGTTGAAATATTTTTATTATTATGGCTACTAAGTACTTTACCAAATGGGTGGAAGAAATACCCTTAACAATGATGACTGGATCTCACATAGCAGAGTTTATACTCGAGCATATCATATGTTGTTTTGGGATTCCATCCAAGATAATTTTGGATAATGGAATGTCATTTAAGAACAAAATTGTGAGAGCTTTGACGTCTAATTTTAGAATGAAACACAATTTTGTAACTCCTTTTATCCATAGGCAAACGGGTAAGCGGAGGCCTCAAACAAGACAATGGTGGTTATCTTGAAAAAGATGGTCCATGAAAACCACAAAGATTGGCATATCCAACTACCCCTTGCATTATGGGCTTATAGGACTAGCATTCGGATGTGCACTGGGGCAACACCGTTTTCACTAGTATATGGTGCTGAGGCCATTATGCCCTTAGAGTTGGAAATTCCAATGTTGCATGTCGCATTAAAAGAGTTCATTGATGATGACACTGCGTGACAAGCTTGCCTAGATCAATTGATGTTTCTTGATGAACATCACGTAAATGCCCTAGAGCATCTTTGCATTTATTGGGAGTGATTAAAATGAGCTTATAATAACAAATTCCATCAGAGAGACTTTGAATTTGGGGATCTTGTGCTGAAATAGAACTAACAAAACTCTAATTTTCCGCCTTATATGCGAGACAAATTCATGGCTAATTGGCTAGGACCCTATATCATATCTAAAAAGATTAGGCTGGGTACCTATCGCCTAACGTCGCTAGGGGGTGTTGAAGAGCCTGAACCTCTCAACATCATCCATATTAAGGCGTTCTATGCTTGAGAGCATAGCAAAAGGCACCAAGGGTTCCTAAAACCACTTGGTCATGTTAGTTAAAGGCTTCGAGGGTTTGCTTAAAATCGCTCGGTCAATCCCAAAAGGCTCCAAGGATTCCTAAGAACCGCTTGTTCATCCCTAAAAGCTCCAAATGTGCTCATAATCCTTTTGGTCAACCTAAAAGGCCCAAGGATTTTCTAAAAAATTACTTGGTCAATTTAAAGGCTCCAAAGGTGTCTGTTAGCTCTTTTGTCAATCCAAAAAGGCTCCAAGGGTTCTTAAAACCACTTGGTCAAATCCCAAAGGCTCCAAAGGCATGTACTCATCGTTTGGTCAAATATAAAGGCTCAAAATCAATAAAATCCAAAAAAAATTGGTAAAGCATAAAATCCAAAAACATTTATATTTGCATTATGCATTTTCATTTACACATGCATTCATTTCTTCATTGCATTGCATGTAGGTATTTTTGCATCCGTTGCATTCCGTAGTAGGATAGATTGTGTTTGTCAGTCTTATAAACGATGCCACTTTTGTGTTTCAATCATACACCTCCGTATTTATCATAATCCATCATTCATGTGAGTAATTGTGTTTTTCAACACAACCCATAATGTTGCTATGAGGAATATACTAGGGTTTTCCAATAATTCATTCATACCTAGAGGTCTTCTCAAGAGTTGATAGAAAGCTTGCTTTGATTTTGCAGTTGAGGTCTAATTAGTATAGCCCTTAGCATATCAAAATTCTAACGCTAATCAACAAATTAAACAATCCTAATAAGGACTAGGGGAAGATGAAAGCCATGAAGGAGGACCGGGTATCTTGAGGTGAAAATATTTATTCTTGCTTATCTTCCTGTGTAGACAGTATGGGAAATATTGGTAATTGGCAAAAGGACAAGTTTGTTCCCTACCAAAATCCCTTGCTTATGATAAAATGAGCAATATACTAGAGTGATATCCCACACAAATGCTCAATATTGATACCCTCGATCGATATCATAGATCGACTTCCTATATTGATATCCCATATTGATATCATAGATCTAAAATCCATATCCCAAAAATAGTTCCCCAAAACAAAATCCCCAAAGGAATTTTTTGAATAAAATTATCAAATGCAAATTCCAAAAATTCAAGTCAAATGAAGACAAATTGTACAAAGGAAATAAAATCAGTATCAAATCTCTTGCTTAAGAAAAAAGAAAGTACAAAATAAATAGTTATTGTTATCATTGAAGTACAAAAATAAACAGTGATTTTTATCACTTTATATGAGCAAGTATCCCAAAAAATTGAAGAAAAGAAGGGAGTGAACTTGAATCCATGGAATTACCAACACTATTGTACCTTACACATGACGATATGTCTTATGCATTAGCACCTTGCTTATGTACAGACCAATGTTTGAATGTGGAAGTGCTAGCTTCAAGTATCCTGTATCGCCTAGTTGTCTAGTCCAACTAAAATCGAAACCTAGGATTGGATAAACATATGAGGATCCCCTATCTTAGCAATGGGCTAAAATAATTCCGCCTAACATTGGGGTATGCTTATGCTTTATATTAATATATTCATGTGCACACACAGGGATAATGAACAGTTAGAGCCTATCCTGGCAAAAGCCTTACATTTCAAAAGTCTATTTGGTTAGTATGCAACTTTTGATAAGTCTACTAGGGTGTTTTAGTCTCATGAAAAAACTCAAAGATTTCTCTAATAGCAACAAATACCAAAAATATCACAAAACATCAAAAATAAAAGTCTTTCATTCATCAAATTGTAAAGTATCGACTATGTGATACATCATTAGGCACAATCAAGATATAGGATAGATACCAGATGGATATCATAAATGATGTTTAGATGACCACTGACTATATTGTGCATAGCTTTCAAAATTGCAAAAAAGAAATATAGAATGACATAATATATCATTTGCATAATATAGTTGAATATCATTGCTTTTCATATATGGGTGATTAATTGATTAAATTCTTGTAATAAGGATTTTCAATTACAGTCATGATTTTTACACATTCTGTGGTGTCGTCCATTAGATTGTTACACACATATCGCATTCATTCCTTATGTTTTAAGTGATTAAAGCATACAGGTTCATTTACATTAGATTACCATAATGTAAATAATGCATTACATACATTACACCAACATATCATGACATCGTCATAAATTAAATGCATACAATAAAGCAAAATTAAATATGCATTTAAAAGTAAATATCGTAAACATATGCATCCATCATAAGTAGCACATCTAAGAATATAGATCACTGCATATCATCATCATCATAAATTAAAATAGCTATCTAGTGCATGTCATCCATACATCACATCATATAAACATAGTATCAATATGAACATATGCATCCATGTGTATAAACATAAACATAAAACATATAAATGACAAGTACACATAATGAGCCAAAATGATCAATATCATATAAATGTGTATCAATGAGTACATAGAGGTACATAAAATACCCATAGGCTACATCTGTGTAGGTCCTCGACCTTACACTCAAAATAGTACTACAAAATATTAGTAGATATGTACTACAGAGGGCCTGCACCCCCAGCCTGTGAGTCACCACTATCACCCCTAACATCCCTGTGGCTCCTGTGTGAGCTAGTTGCATGTGTGTTAGAGGAACTTTGTGTCCTCTCGGTACTATGGGTCCTGTGGATCAAACTCACAAAGGATTTCCCTATCGCCCTGGTCCTCGATTGGCTTTGTTTAGTACCAGAAGCATGTGGATCCTCTGGGACTTGCTCGCTAATCAACTTGATGTAGACCTATAGCTGGTATATGTGGGATACCCTGCCTGTGTACCTCTTGTTGTCATACTCCATGAGGGATTGTAAGCATCAGATATATGCCATGGGATCTCGACCGCCTGGCAACAATGAAGATGGTGTGGCTGGAGGTCCCATGATGGCCTGGGAGGATAAAGGATCCCCCCTCTGTACCCAAAGCAAATTCCTCTCTATAGTAGTCATACTTAGTCGTACCTATGATAGATCACACTCACTAGTGAGCTCTTAGACCTGTACCTCTGTCGCTTTATCTGATGCTCTAATTGTTGTCCTCTCCTCCTAGGCCTGCTATAGCTGCCTCTCGCTATGAGACAACTTCACCTCCATTACGATGATAGAAGTGTCCCTATGTAACAGCTGGGTCTGTAGCCTCCCAACCTAACTATGAAGATCAAAAACCTGATCCAGTAGCTTCCCCACCTCACTATCAAGAGGTGCCTCACCCTCATCTTGTGCTTCCTCCTCAGCCTTAACCTATGGAGCATCCTCTACGGTGGCCTCTATGCCCCATCTACCCTCAATTTGCTGGCACACATTGCACCCCTCTAGATAAACCTCTGCCCTGTCATCTATTTGATCGAGGTACCTCGATCCCTGCCACTCTAGTAGGGACCACCAAGTATCATACATTGGGGTGGTCCTTGTCCTAGCCATGCCTGAATCTTGGAAGTCATCGGCCTCATCTCCAAGCGGTATCGACTGAATCCAGAGCAAATCCCTCTCTAGTACTAGACACCGATAGATGGTAGGCAGCATCAAAATATCCTATACAAAACCAAACTATTGTAGGACCCATGAGTAGTACTGATACTCATGGATCTTGACCTTGCGGCCAAGTAACCACTTGTTCCTCCTAGCCTAGTGCAATCGTTCATCAACCTTTGACAACACAGGACAATCCATGTACGAATGCCACTCTATGTTGTCCACCTGAAGTTATGCAAATATAACAATATAATGGTCTACGTCCCCAGTGTGGGAACTACTTCGAAACCCCTCCTCCTCATGATGCCAACATGTCACATAGAACTAGCATGCTATAGGAATAGTTGTAATAGTGAGCGATAAGTCGATCAGTTGCTAGATCCTGATATGATGCCAGCCCTAGATTTGAAGTAATAGGCTGCAACTGATACCAACCTGACTCCTACATATAGCCTAGTACAACTCTCGATACAACTGACATAATAGAGTGCTCCCCCAATCTAAGAGTAGTGGCTACTACGTGGAGCTCTACGTAACTCTCTTGACAATGGCCAGGGAGTTTCAAGGGATCCTCATACCTGAGGAGTTTGGAAGCACAATTTGAACAACTAAGTGCATGAATACCACCTCTCAGACTGAGAATATGCCCTTCTCCTGCTAGTAACCGATATGGACGCCTCTATGGTTGATCTTACCCTGGGCATCCTCACTGCGATCACCAAATATGGAGTCAAAGATGCCCTCCTTACTCCAAAAGGGAGAGGAGGTGATGAGCTCACCATCAATCAGGATCCTGAAGATCCTATAGACATCCTCCAAGGTCACAATTATTTCACCTTTGGGCAGGTGAAATGTGTTGGTCCGTGCATTCTAGTTTCAGGCCAATGCAGTCATGTACACCAGATCTACCCTGATCGTAGGTAGATCAAGAACATAGCCAAATCCAACCACATCGAACCACTCCCACTCCATGTCAGTTATTTTTCCATGGAGGGTGCAGAGGATATCCAGCTCCCAGGCTCTAGAGGTCAATTTTTGAATAGAAGTAGTGCATAAGGGAAAGAGATAACTAAAAATAGTTTTAAAAATGACCTAAAAACATCAAATAAATCTAAAAATTGCTAAAAAATACAAAAACATGCTAAAAATGATCAAAAATTCCAAAAATGCATCTCAAAAGTGCAATAAATGGCATTAATTGCCAAGAAAAAACAAATAAATCAAATAAATTTGATTTTTTTTTCAAAAATTGTGGAACCACGGGTCAAATCTGCGGTTTGCATAACGGTCAATTTTTTTATTGTTAGGATTTGAATCCCATCGTGGCTGATAGCCATAATCCCCACTATGAAAATTGGGTGTCGTGTATGCTAGTTGTGGTCTAGGAACGTAACCTTAAATGGATCACTTCCTAGCCTGGCACCCAAAAATTAAATCCTAATCTAGTGAAGTTAATTAACTCATTACTTAATATGGTTCATTTTAAATTGGTAAGGAGTGTGAGGACTTGGTTTCGAGTTATCTTTCTTGCACCGATGCCTCGACTAGATGAAGGTTGCATAGGGTCTACCATTGGGATGTGTAGGAGGTTGTAGGTAGCATTTTTGGCAGTGCTTCGCATCAAGTTTTCTTCCTCACCTCTTAGAGCTCTCCAGTTGCAATCGCTTTCAAGTAATAATAAGAAAAAATTCAAATAGGAAAATTTATATACCTTTTCCTAATTTTGTCAGATCGTAGATGACAATCATGGTCCTAGAATTAGGGTTTGTCGACCACAGCTCTGAGCTACAGTTTCCAAAATTGGAAATTTCTAACTGCAACCCATGAGTGTAGTTTGCAACTGGAATTAAATGCACCAAAATACCATCGTGGGAAGGTTTTAGCTGATAAATTAATGATTCCTATCAGATCATAATCTCAATAAGAGCAATGAATTTATCAAATTTGGTGATGTTCAAGTACCAGGATCAATTCATAATTCAAAAAGTAAAAAAAAATTATTATAAAACAAGTCAAAATCCAAATGCACCTCATATTCAGTTATTTAACCTAGACATTTGGTGGTTGTAGGGACTGACACTCCATGCAATCCGAAGAGATGAGTAAATAACCATAAGGATATTTGGGTTAAATTTGTAATCATTGATTTGATATGTTTCTTTTCAATCCCGAAGAAGGACTTCAAGGCTGGACCGCTCCACGGGAACGAGGTGTTTCATGTCATTTCTCCTATGACACCTTTCCAATAGATCATCGACAAATTGATTCAACATGAATCTAATTGGACTTGTATCATTTTGATTCCCTAAGAAGGCTATTGTAGCCTAATCGGTCCATGGGATATAAATGTGCAAATACTATTAACAGTTGCAATCATAACCTGAACTAGGTCTAGCCAAGTAATTAAATGCTAAATTTTAAGTTTGGTCAGATCATTCATAGTGGTCAAGTGACCTCATCGCTTATTTTAATTGTCATTACCCTCATCAACTCATTGCTTGAGGGGGTAGTCATGCTTTCATAATCATAATAAATCAGCAGAAGATCCCTGAAATCGTAGATCCCTTGATCTTGTCAAAACTGTGTTTGTCCTTACAAATCATTGCTAACAACTATCATAAGCTTACCCCTTTGCTTGGGGAAAATAGCATATATGACAGTTAGTTTGTAGCTCTCCTCCTTTTGGTTATATAGGCCTAACTCCTATTGTAGCATCAAAAGCTACCCGAATGCCTGACAATGAGTGCAAGCTCTTTCAAATTTAAGCCTTTCACTCAGTTGGAAGCAATGATTCCAAGATGTGTGTCCTTTTACAGGACCTGGGGCATCTAATGTTGATCAGACAATGATCATCATGGAACCTTCAACATCATTTTAGGAGGTCTATTTTTGCTCAGGATTTTTTGATCTCATAATGCAGCTCAAAAGGGGCATCTGTAGACACCTAAAATGCGTCATGTCGATGGCGACTACTCATATGGGACATGCTACAAGACCATATGGAAGATCTTGGATAGATTCCAATATAGAGCAGTCATTTTAACCACTCAATTTGGGCTCCTTGTCCTAATCAATCTAAACCACAGCTGAGACCTATGGTCTATAGTCTGAACCACTGTTGACACCCGCGGTTCACAGTTTAGGCCACGGTTGTCACTCGTGGTCTAGAATTGAAGTTCAGTTGGCCTTCATCCGAGCCAAATTGGTTTGAATGACCATTTGTTCTAGAAGAAGGTAGTTGAAGGATGAAATATTCTAGAGGCTTCCAATCCATTTATCCCAACCACCTATTCTTGATCTTGGCTTCTCCATGAAGCCACCCCTAGCCCTTGGGTAATCCTATAAGTACCCCTCAGGATTATGGCAAAAAGAGAGAGAGAGAGAGAGAGAGAGAGAGAGAGAGTATATTGGATATTAGAGTAGCGAAGCCCTATCAGATTGTAGACTCATGTGAGTACACTAAGAGATCCTAGTTGCCATTCACTTGCCAATTCATCAAGTATCATGTCAATTTGTGCCATGGATGCCCTAAGGAGCTAGAACGCCAAGAAACGCTAATTCGGGTAAATGAAGGCCCAATTGTGTAATTCAATCACCAAACCAGTCAAAGGACATCAATGTGACCCTTGATCATCAATTGGACAAGGAGGATCAAGCCCACAACCTTGGATTTGGAGGGCAAAGCTATTCAATTGCTCATCGCGGCTGACATCTGCGGTGTATAGTGCAGACCGCTCATTTAAGCTATGGTTTGCAAACGATGATAGATCTCCTTACTATTTCTTTTGTAGTATGTTTCATTAGACTAGATTAAGCATTTTAGTAGTTTGTTTAGTATTTTAGAGACTCTAACTAACCAAATTATGAATTTCATTAGGTTTACTTCATTATGGCAAGTAGGACATAATTAGCTTAATTTCATGATATAATGCTTCATTTCATGCAATTAATCCACTAGATTGATAGTTGTACTTATTGTTTATATGTTTTAAGCAATATTTATGAGTTTTGTATAAGTTTAACATGATTTTTTCATTTTGTTGATTTCATTAGTGTTATGGCATTTTCATGTTTATTTCCTTTAAAGGGCCTCATCATGAGAGGTTTCCTATGCGATTAATGCTTTTGTGTTGTTTCTTGACCATAGAAAAGTAGATTCGAAGGAGATTCAATCATCTAATTCCTTCCTCAATGTGAAGAAGAGGGTCAACTCCACCCTAGAGCAGTTCGTGTCACCCCAAATGGCTTGAAACTCACATTCACCCTTGAGAGGGATTTCATATGCTTTTCCTACTATAATAAGAGTATCAAAATGGTATCCCTAAGAGGGACGTATTTGTAATCAAAATTGGCTTCTTTAATGGAATAAAAGTGTTCATCTTCTTTCCCATTTTTTGTCAATTTTGTAATACATTATTTTTATCTCTTATTTCATTTACGCAATAGGAAGCATAGGTGTGAGGCCGTTTTGGTGGTCACAGTGAGTCTAGGGATAGTGATTCTAGGTCTAGGGATCCTTTAGGGTCACAGGGGTGCACCTATGGGCTGTAGATAGTGCTTAGATGCACTTTTTGTATATGAGCCTTGGTGCTCTATTGTATATAGCCTTCAAGAATTCATTATACATGGCTTTTACTTTTATGTTATGATTTTCTGTGGATGATTTTGTTTGAATGCATGTGTATATGTGTGATGGATGATAATGCAATGATAATATGTATGAATGCAAATGAATTAATGCTCTAATTATAATTCGTAGTTTAGATTTTTCTTGACCATTTATAGCATTATTTTTTAATCAGGGGCACCAACATTATGGCATGTGAAATGAAAGACTCATGTAATGATATGGATGCTGATATTGAAAACTGATTGTTTTGCAGAGACTCAGACGTACTAGTGATATAAAAAAAACTCACTAAATTATGTCTAATTTCTCCAAGACCAAATGTGTGTGCAATGAATTGTTTAGTTACCAATCAAGAGCATGGTAATGACTCAAGGATCAACAACCAATATGTGTTCAAGTGAATTCATTAACTCATCTTGAGTAAATTGGGATGAAAACCTGTCATGGAGGAGACCAAGAAGCTAGTTTTTATGTATGTGTGGTCAGAGGTCTCTTCAAGAGAGACGTGTCACCATGCATGAGCGTACTCCATTGCCAGTAAAGCATCTATAGCCCTAGTGGAGATTAGCTCCATAGTTCAAGAATATTATCTCTAAGATATGGGAATTTCGACTACCTAACCATTTGAATGGAAATGTAGTTCTATCCTTACAACTTGAGGATATGTGGTGTGTGATGTGTAAAAGCTTTGGAGCTTTGGGGAATCATAATCTCAATTGAAGTGTGATGATAATGTAACCCTATCCTTACTACTCTTTCTTTTGTTTGGAAATGATTGTGATAGTGGTGGAAACAACTATTTTTTATTTTTGGACTATGTTCATAATGGGACAAGCAAGGCATACCCTTTTTGCTTCGAGGTTCAACCCATTCATGGTATTATCCCTCTTTGACACAAGATGTTTTTAAGATGTGTGATTGTGTTTGATTCAAGAGTGTTAGAGTCAATTCCAATACCTCAAGATTTTCTTAGTGAAAATGTATCTTGGTCCTAAAGAAAACTCAACATGCATTGGAGGTTGCTAGAAACACTAGGAGTGGCTGAGTGACCGAAAAACCTAGGGATTATGGAAATGTGATTTGCAAATGATAATTTGAATTTATGGAATGGTGCACTAAAATGTATGATGATTTGAAGGTGTCCCTAATTAAGGCAACAAATATTTATTGGACCAATTATTATCTAAACGGAATAAATGAGTCCCTAATATGAAATGAAATGTGTGAAAATGCCAATGAATGTGAATTTGGGAGGAATGTAAGAGATGCAGTGGATATGCACATTGTTTTTGTGTGTTTGTGCATTTTTTTAGCCATGTATATACACATATATATAAATCACATTAAGCATATAATGCTCTCAAGTGGATGATGTTAAGTGGTTTAGGCTCTTTGACTCCCTCTAGACCAGCAAGCCTATAAGTTCCTTGACCCACTTTTTAAGTGAAAATGTATGCACCTAGTGAATTAGCCATGAATTTATCACAAATATGTCGCAATGCATTGGTGTTTTGTTGATTCTCCTTAAGAACAAAATCTCCTACTTGGAATTCACATAGATGAACTTTGGCATTGTAAGCATGATTTAGGTGGTCCTGATAAACTCATAAATACTCTAAAGCATTGACCCACATTTCATCAAGAAGCGTGAGTTGGTCAAAATATGCTTGTCTAGCAGTATCGTCATCTATGAATTCTTGTAATAAAATTTGCAATGAGGGTATCTCAAGATCAAGAGACCTAATTGCTTTAGCTCCATAGACCAGTGAAAATGGCATTGCCCCAGTAGGCATGCAAATTCTTGTTCGATAAGCCTATAATTCCAAGGGGATTTGAGTATGTCAATATTGATGATTTTCTTTGACTAGTTTCTTAAAAAATGACAATTAAGGTCTTGTTGGTAGCCTCAGCTTGTCCATTTGTCTGTGGGTAGTAAGGAGTCAAAAAACTATGTTGGATATTATATTTCTTGCAAAGTTCTCAAACATCCTTGTTTTTGAAATACTTGTCATTGTCAGAGATGATTTTTTATGGAATACCAAAATGACAGATGATATGATGAAGTATAAACTCCACAATTCGATGTCCTGTCATATTGGTTAGTGGAATTGCCTCAACCCACTTTGTGAAGTATTCAATGGATGTGATTATGAATGTATGTTATCCAAAGGAAGAAGTAATATTTTGCCAATAATATCAATATCCCATTGTGAAAAGGGTCAAAGGCTTTGAATAGGTTGTAATTCTTGTGATGGCACATGAGTTAAATTAGAATGTTGTTGACATTTCTGACAATGCTTGATGTTAATGCAATAGTTGCGTTCCATGGTGGGCCAAGAGTAACCCATGCATATAATGCACTTTATAATGGTCATTCCACTAAAATTACCACCACAAGTACCATCATGAGCTTTAGCTATGGATCTTTGTGCCTCTACAAGCTCAAGACAATGAAGGAGGATTCCATCATAACCATGTTTATATAACACATCCCCCAAGAGAGTAAAATGAGCTACCTTTTGCTTGAAAGTGTGTTTAGAAGTCCGTGTCATGTCTTATGGGAGTGTTCCAAACTTGAGGAAGGCTATTATTTGGTTGGACCAAGGCTCATACAACTCTATATGGATAAATAAAACATCCTTCTCATCCTTATATTCAACATGAACAATTGTAGATTTAGATATTGTTGTGATAATGAGTGGTTGTAAATCTCCTACAGAGTTCTTTGGAATCAATGATCCTAGAGATGCCATCACATCTACAAATCTATTAGTTGAATGTGGTAAAACATGGTAAACTATTAATTTCATACCAATCAAATTTAGCAAGCAACATCATTGCTACTTCATGGTAAAACTTTATTGCTAGTTCCTTGCATTGGTATTCTCAATTTATTTGATGAACAATAATTTGGGAGTCACCAAATATCTTGATACGCTTTATACCCATAGCTATGGCTTCTTGAAGACCTAATATTAATGCTTCATACTCTGTATTGTTGTTTGCACATTGGAAGTCAAGTTTAGAAGATAAGGGAATAGGTACCACCTGTGGTGTATGAAACATGACTCTAGCATCTTGAACTTTTTCGCACTTAGAACCATCAAAGAATAATATGGTATTGACATCTTCCTTTGGAATAACATCTTATTCTTGTTCAGTTATAGTGAATACCGAATCATCTAGGAGCTCAATAATCAAGGATTGATCACTATGAAGTGGAGCTTCCACAAAATGATTGACTATGGCTTGACCTTTAATGGATTTTTGGCTGATGAACTCAAGATCAAATTTGGTGAGAATAATTATCCATTTTGCAATGCAGGTGTTATTGTAAGTGTGAGACATCATGTAACGCAGAGGATTTTCGTGAGCTATGACATATGTGGTGTGACTAAGCATGTAATGTATGAGTTTCTTAGTGGTAAAAACCACTGCTAAGCATAATTTTTTCATGTAAGCATATCTAGTTTCATAGCTTACTAATTTTTGACTAATGTAGTAGACAAATTTCTCTCGATTTCTTTCATTCTTTTATGCAAGCATGGTCCCTAATGCAAAGTTTGTTGCTGAAACATAAATATGGAAGGGGACCCCAAACGAGGAGTTAAAACTAGTGGAGAATCCAGGTATTTATTGATGTCATTGAAAGATTTTTGGCACTCATATGTCCATGAAAATGCTACCCCATTTTGTAGCAGGCGATTGAATAGCCTGCATTTATTAGAAAGTTACACAATGAAATGATAGATTGATTGGATCTTTCCTTGTAAACTATGCAATTCCTTCAAGTTTTTTGGGGGAGGTATGTTCATGATGACCTTGAATTTTTATGGGTCCATCGCAATGCCTCTTTTGGAGATAATGAATTCTAGTAGTTTGCATGAAGTAACACCAAAGATACAATTTTTGGGGTTCAAACTTATATTATTCTTTAGAAGTCAATCAAAGAATTTTTCCAAGATACCAATGTTGTCTTGTCGAGTTTTGAATTTTACCAAGATATCATCCATATAATATTTTATTATATTGTGTATGTAATCGTGAAATATGTGTGTCATGGCACGTTGATAAGTGACACTTGTATTTTTGAGGCCAAAGGGCATCACCTTATAACAAAAAGTCCCCCAAGGTGTAGTGGATGTTGTTTTGTGTTGCTCATCAGGATTGATTTGAATTTGGTTGTCCTAAAAGACCATCCATTAGAGAAAGCATTTCATGGTCAGCACAAGTATTGACAAGAGCATCGATGTTTGGTAGAGGAAATTCATCCTTAGGACACACTTTGTTAAGGTCTCAAAAATTAGTGCAAATATGTATCACCTCGTTAGTCTTGCGAACAGGTACCATGTTTGAAATCCACTCAATATAATCAAAGGGTTGAATGAGATCCACATCTAAAAGCTTCTGAAGCTCTTCTTTGATCATGAGGGCAATGGTACGATGCATATTTCCCAATTTTTGTTTGATCGACTTAGCATTAGGGTGCAAGGTGAGTTGTGGACAACCAAGTTAGGGTCAAGACCAAGCATGTCTTTGTAGGACCATGAAAAAATGTCCTTCTTCTTCTTGAGAAGAACAATTAATTGCTCTTGTTCATCTATGAATAAATTTTTTCCAACTTTGATGATTTGAGGATTGTCTACATCTGAACTAAGGTTCACATCGATGGTATCTTCAATGGACATATGAGAACCTTCCTCAAGCTAATGGGGCATTGGGATCAAATGAATATCATCTATGACATTATAAAACTCTTCTAACATAGTATCTTCTTTGTCTTCTTGGAAAACCTTGGGATCTAAAGGTGAAGGTGAATACGAAGGTGGAGGCGACGAAGGAATGTAATTGGATGAAGCTCTTAATTCCTTGAAAAGGATGATTTTAAAAAAGGATGGAGGTAAGGAAATCCAATCCATATCAATAAGGCTCATGTCAATTGGAATTGGATTTTCCAAATTGTATGGATTACAAAGTGGGGTGAATAAGTCAATAGGATTCATGTTAAATTAAAGGGTAAACTAGTGTTTGGAAATGTGAAGGATGAATAGATCTTGTTTGATAGAACCCATGTAAGAACTTTGGAAACCTGAACAAAATCAAGCAACACAATTAAATGCAACAGGAAAAAAGCCATGCACATGTAATGCAATGATGATTTTTTATTTTTTATGTACATATATTACAAAATTGTCTGATGAGGTAGATCAATGAAGTGGAGGTGGTTCACTGGTTGGTTTAGTTTGTTCCCTAGGGGGAGAAAATGAAATATGGGTTGATGGATGGGAAACATTTTGAGGTGATACTCATATTATTCGATGAATGGAGTTAAGGGTGTCAATTCCTCATCAAATTCATTAGAAGTTATCGATATAGCATCGTATTCTTCATAGATTTCCTCCTCAAAGTCATCGATGTGATGGGTTGCTTCTAAATTCAAATGAAGATTTTGAAAAGCTTATTCAAAAGAATAAGTGGAAGAATGAGAATGATAGCCTAAACTTGAATGGTCATGTGCTTCTCAATATGGATTATCGATGAGCTTGTTCATTCCTTTTTCATGTTGTCCTAGGCCATAGCCTTGCCAATTGACCTAATGAAAGTATCAGGATGTAAAATCTAACATATGTTGTATATTGGCAAGGGTTGGTTATTTGGATTCATCTAGAGAATATGGATTGGATGATGAATCAATCTGCCCATACATAAAATTTATGATGTTAGGCATTGAACCCATGTTGTATGCCGCTCCTATGGATAAGGGTAGGTCACATGGGAAATCGTAATCCCTAGTGATTTGGATGCTAAGTGGTGTAACAACGATGTCTTAGACCATGTTTTCACCAATACCAGGACTAGTGAGATGGACTATAATTTGGGATGATGTGGAGGTGGATGTGGAAGGCTCGTGATTGGCTTGTGGCTCTGATAATGATAGAGGTGTGGGCTAGAATGGTATCTCACAATTCGTTAATTCAACTTGTGAAACATCAACTGATGTGTATGAAAGAGGATTTGTTTGAGGTGTTTTATGAATGGACGATGATGTAGATGGAATAATTATGGAGGATATTGATGTTGATAATGTGAACAATATAGATTGGGCTCAACCACATGTACATGTAGTCGATGGTGATGAGGATGGGGGTATGGAGGTGGAAGCTTAATGTGGGGTAGTGATGGAGAGCTCCTCAGGAATAGGAGCTTTGGATGAAGAAGTGGATGGTGTGGTGGATGATGTGGTTGATGGGGTTAATAAAATATGAGTGGATGGAAGAGTGGATTCATAGGGATTTGATATGAAATTGAAATACTTAAACGGTTCGACATATGTTGGTATGCAATGAATTTATCTCTCATGTACAATTTTAGACATTGATGGAGTATAGAGGGAACACATATCATTTTCATAATTCAAGGACATCCAAGTAATACATTGTACGCCATGGATCCTTCCAAGATATGGAATATTGTATGCAATATTTTTACCCCTACTTTTATGGGTAAAACAACAATGTCAATTGTGGAACAGAGAGCATATTTGAATACTTTCAAGGTGAAAGCAGATTTGGTTATAAGAGATGGTGGAAGATTAAGATGTTGAAGAGAAAAGGTGGTGATAATATTGATGGAGGAGTCAGTATCAATCAAAACTCATTTGAATGGTTTCATATCAATTTGAGCCATAATGTGTAATGGAGTATCCATCGATTCTGATGATATTGGTTTGATTTCAAAATCATAAAATGTAATGGAAGGCTCCACACATGTTTGGATATTCCCCACAAAATTTCTAAAGGAATTAGTATCCTGAGATTGGATTTCAATAGATTTTAGAATCTCCATTAATACCTTGTGGTGTGGGGGATTGTTGTATTAGCTCATAAATAGATAGTTTTGCTAAATCTATTTTAAGGCTAGTGGTTAGCCGACTACTCAAAGAGATGATTGGTCTTTGTGGATGATTGGAAAGATGAGTGGGTGGATATGGATAGCTTGTAATGTGAATTGGTTGGAGAGAATTAGCGAAGAACTGAATAGGTGATGATGAATTGGTAGGTTGAGGAGATACACTTACTTAGAGGTGCTACGAGATATTGGACAGTCTGTTGTTGTGCATTCTATTGATTTGTGTGTTTTTGACCTCAGGTGACTACATTAATAGCACCTATAAAACCTTGGTATTGTTTTACATGGTTGAATTGATTAGGAGAAGTCTTGATGTTTGACCCTCTTGTTGTTGGTTTCACTTCCTCATGATGAGGAAGTGGTGTTTGATAAATGCCAAGGTTCTAATTTTGTTGAGCCAAGGGACTATCAAAATTGATGGCCCTTAGGTCAATTAGGTCTTGCATTATATCTTTGAATTGATAGCATTTGTTAATTTCATACCCATTCTATCGATGATAAGGGTAAAAAAATGTTCCCTATAGCTTTTTCTACGCTTGGTAGGATCATCTGGATTAACTTCAAGTAAGGCAAGCTGATTTGTGTCATACAACCTATGAAATATGGAAGCATATAATTTATATAAGGGTGTGTAATGGTCATTTTGTCAAGTAGATTATCGACGTTGATTATTATCCATAATTAATGTTGTGTTATGAATTTATTAGGGTGGGGGAACCGCTTGATATGAAATTTTTTGTAGTTGTTGTTGCATTGATTGTTGTTGTTGAGCCATTACCGATTGACACATGGCCACTTGATTCACTTAATTCAGCTTATATTAGCTAGAATAACTTCCTGTTGAGTGATATTTTTATCCAATCACAAGAATATACTCACAGTTAGGATTATGCCTGGATATCCTCTCTTGCAAGAAAATATTTATGATTTTCCCAAGGTTCTATTTAATGCATTAATTTTCTTGCAATGCTTAGTGAAAAATGTGAAATACCAAAAATTAATTGGATACCTCAGTGTTGCATATACCTGTTAATAAGGGGCCTATTTTGGGTTGATTTGATTTGCTATGATTTTGTTGTTCATGGAATTTATGAAAATGTGAAATTATTGATGAACTACCAACCTTTGAAAGTTGATAAATATTTGATATTAACCTTTGAAAATTTGATTTTAAATGATTTTATCTTTGATTATTAATCAAATTTTATCTTCGATTGTTAATCAATTTTTATCTTTGATTTTTAATCAATGTTTATCTTTGATTGTTAAGCAAATTTTATCTTTGATTGTTAAGCCATTTTTATATTTGATTGTTAATCAAGTTTTATCTTCGATTGTTAGGCCAATTTTATCTTTGATTGTTTTTTTGATAAATTATTTGAAAAAAATATATTAAAACAAAGATCATTTACAAGTTGGGATGAGACTTCTCCCAAACTTAGCCAAGGAGAGCACATGTTTACAATAGTAAAAGAAGATATGCATTGGAGATAAATCTCCTAAACCATATTTCTACAATGGTTTTTCACCTGTTTACAACTATAAAATAAGATCTATATTGGAACACAAAACTCCTAAACCATATTTCTACAATTGTTGTCCAAATTAGCTAAACACTAGATTTGCTCACCAACCTGCCTAATCCTCTCATCCTCAATAGCCATGTGACTACGCCACTGAACCCCTACCTCATTCTCAGTACCCATATTAGCTAGGAATTCTGCCACTTTATTTAGATCTCTACTCACATAAACTAGAATTTTATCTTTGATTGTTAAGATTTGCTTGAGAATAAAAATGAAGTGATTGAATATAACTTTGCCATGTAAAAACTTCAAAATATCATATTAATTATTCACTTTAATGAAAAATTGAAATTTATTGAAATTTCAATTTTCATAAAATGAAACTAATTGATTATTTGGAAAAATTGTGCAAAGTTTAAAACCTCAAATTTTCATTAAAAATGTGAACTTACGTAAAATGAAAATTTGAACTTTAATTTTGAAATTGACGTACTTCTTTTTTTGGGGTTTTGATTTTTTTGATTTTTTATTTGATAAAATAAAAAAAATGTAAAAGTTGGGATTTGAGAAAATAAAATAAAATAACAAGTCGTAACTTCTAAAATTTCAATCCAAATCTGCATAAATCAATATTTTGAACCTAAATCAACATTAAACCGGTCAGTCTTCACACAACCCAGAATTAATGTGATGCAATATTCTAAAGGAATAACACAATATATTGAAAATTAATAATAAGTCTACCATCCGCATGCATAAAACTTATCAAAATTTTTAATATATTACAAAAATGAAAGATGTTTAAATTAATGCTCCTTCAGAATACCTTACTTTCAAATGGATTACAATGGTGAAATTTTTGCAGTCCAACAACCAGGGAGGAGATGCTCTTCAAGAAAATCTGATTTCCAACATGCACTTGCTACCAATATTCTTCGACCTTTCTTTCGTGAGTTTTGATGGATATTTAAAACTTCAAAACAAAAACCCATCATTTTCTCTTCCCCTTGTTTAGCTTTGTAACACTTTATTTTCCAACAAGCTTCCTTTCATCTTCTTTCTCTTGCTCGGTTTGTAACTGATATATCCTCCATTTCTTTTGGTAATGCTTGTGCTATTATTCCCATCATAAATATACTAGCTATATGTGATAAATTTTGACTGCCACTATTCAAATTTGTTGTGCCTATATCATAAGATATATTCTAACATTGATACTATGTTGGATTGTCATGTATGCCCAATTCAGCACCACATTTGGAGATGAGATCCGTTCGAGGGTGTGGTCCATCATCAAGGGTGTCATTAGACAAGGAATGGACAATTAAACCTGCTTGACCACATTAATTACTCCGCTTTCACTTCCACAATTGTTTTATTGATGTGATAATGTTCTTCTTCATAAGCATTGTAGCTTCACGAGGAGAGTTCATCGACTACCATTTAGTGAACTACAGACAAAATCACCTTCAATAGCAGTCTTCTAACAAAAAATGTTGGGCACATGAAAGACGTCTTCAACCTAGTAAAGCTAGCCTTTCGCATGCAGTAAGAATAGACATCAAATTCAAAATATTCATGTGAAATGAGAATAGACCCCAACTTTAGTTTATGACATCAGATTCAATAAAATTAATCCAATTAACATCATTGGTATCTATATCTACCCCATGAGAATCCGTTAAAATCTTCCCAGTAAGGGTGGTGATCATAACTCGAGCATTTGGTTAAATCCATAAAAATCTCAAGTCCTATTTTTCAATATTAAAATGGTACAAACACTTGAAGTTCACACAATATTCTCTAGCAACAAGATGCCTCTCCCAACATGAGTTAATAGTGCACAACTATGATCCCAAGTATTTACTTCTAGATGAACACACATAATTTATTTAATTTATGACTTCAAAAATTCCAAATATTCTAGTGGAGGACAATAGACTCTAATAAATTTGTTGTGCGTAACCACAATTGAGACTAAATGACCATAATAAAAATAAATCTATACTAGTGCAATATCCAAGTTTGATCATGGTAGCGATTAACTATTCAACATCTCTTTCATAAAAATGACTTGACTGTGATCTCAGTAGTTGCCATCCCTCCTACACTAAAATCTGCCACTGACAGATATTATAAATAATAAATTGTGCATCAAGAAATGGTTCTCACCATACGTTTAGCGACTGTGAATATCACATGTTTTCCATGTGCAAACATTCTTATCAATAACAAAACCCTTCCTTTTATGAAAATGTGCTCCATTCTTAATTTGCCATAGCCAAACCAAGTCATACAAGCTCCATAAGTTTAGTCCCAAATGTGTACCATGACAATGCGATGCGGGGTATATGAACATGACCACACTTTAATTCAAATGACGAGTTGTTCATCCAAAGGTCCCACGTGCCTCTTGACCTTGCCACTTGGTAACACCTTGGAGTCCAGGCCCATTGACCGCATTGACTGCGCTCACGTGTTGCATCTACTAGTCTAGCTTGCCTTTTACCTCAAACATTGTGCCACCTATTGAAAACTAAAAATATTAAAACAACTTTTTATTAAATTCAAAATTAACAATTAATTTATTAAAACAACACCTTTTTTATTAAATTATTTTAATTTACATTAATTTTAAATATTTGAATTAATTTAATTCAAAACATAAAACTAACAAATTTTCAAAACTCTAAAAAAATATATAAAACTCAACACAACACTCAACATACCCTTAAAGTTAGAAACATTAAAATATAAAACTCAATATAACACTCAACATAACATTAAGACTAAAGACATTCAACATAACACTCAACATAACATTAAAATTAAAGACATTAAACTTAGTAAAACATCAAAACAAAATAAAACAATAAAATATAACAATAACCCATATTGCAAAATTGATCTGTATCAATTGATTAATAGAAGATTCCAAGCAAACAAAATTTCACATTGACAATAAAATTTTCAAATGGGTCCCCAAATTGGGGTACGTTGTGCGATGGCAACAACAAATGGTGACTCTACTAAAAAATGCTCTTGAGCATTTTGGATAAAGAACCCAGTCTTAAATCAATAAAACCAAATATTAAAAATATAAATCATCCAGTAGTATCCAAGAAGTATGGGGTTAGATAATTTCAACTAAAAATAACTACTCCATTTGCTTCAGCTTAGTGTGTGTTTTGTGAATTCATTCTTTATTTTTGAATCCATCAAAATTTGATCACTTGTTTTGCAATTAGGCTATGAAAAATGTTACTCATAAAATTTTACCTTTGCATTGCTCCACTACCAGTCAAACATCCATAGCTCTGGTGAAGATGACCTTGAATTCTTCTAGATGTTGCTCTACTTTTAGCCAGTCATCTATAGCCCTGGTAGATATTATCTGAACCACCCAGGCATTTGATTGATTTGCATTTCTCTATTTTTTTTCTTTTTTATAAACATTTGAATACTTTGCAAATATCATATGCGCCTCTTGGGTTAGAGATCATCTAAGGATTAATATGAAGTGTATAAAAAAAATTCATCTAATCAACAAACCATAATGATTCCATCTATCAAGAGTCAAAAATATCCTTTACATGTGAAGCTTTAGCAACATGTTGTATTACTTTAATATCCACTATTTTAATCCACAATTCAAGAATAACCACTAAACAATCCAATTTCCTTAGCTTCAACTTCACCTAATTTCAAACAAGTTATCCATATTCCATGACTAAGAAATACATCCAAAAAAATGATAAAATTTTATCGCAACTACACAACTATACCACAATTTGGAAACCAAAAGCAAAACATGTTGTGAAAATGAAGAAGCAAAATGTGAAGAACCAAAACATAAAACTTGGCAAGAACCTGCATTGTTGAAAGATAAACATGAAAACAAACAAAATTTTAAAATGAAAAACAACAAAACAAACAAACAAGTGATGACTGCATCCAAATGGTATGCACACACACAAAACTATGCACAAGAAAAAACCAAAATAAAACACCAAAGTTACATACAATCAAAACTTGCAAAACCAAAAACTATGTACAAGAGATGAATATATATACAAGTTATGGATATGCTTTCTATCTCAAGGATGGAAATAATGCTTTAAAAACTACCCATTGATAGGCAAAGGAATGTTCTCTCCACTTAAATTATGCAATCTAAAAGCATTTTCCCCAAGAATCTTGGAAATTTGGTAGGGGCCTAACCAAAGATTGTCAAATTTATTATGATCACCCTTCTTTTTGTGTGCCTTATCCCACAATAAAACCAAATCAACAATCCTAAAGGCTTTGACCTTGGCTATTTTATCAAACCACATTTTAACAACCCCCTAATACTTACTAAAATGCTATAGGGCATCTTCCCTCTTTTCATCTAGACTCATTAAGTGAGTAAGTCTTACCTCTATTTTATCATCAGATTCAATATAATCTTTCATAAACTGAAGAGTCTGCAATTTCAAGTTATAATGAAAATGGGATCTTGACCGTAAACTAAATGATAAGTATAAGTGCCTATGGACCCTTTTGATCTAGTTCTATCTACCCATAAAGCATATTTTAACTTTTCATGCCAGTCTCCAGGATTCAATTCCAATAATTTCTTAATTATGGATAATAAGTTTTTATTAGTAGATTCTGCTAAACCATTACCTTGTGGGTAATAATTTCAAGAAAACTTTATGCTTACCTTATTTTCATAATACCATTCTACAAATTGAAGTGAGATGAAAGCAAAACCATTATCACAAACAATATAATATGGCATACCAAATCTAGTAACAATGTGTCCTAAAAATTGAATAACCACTTCAAAAGTATAGTTCTTAGTGGGAATGAATTTAGTCTATCTGGTACAATAATATGTGGTAATTAGAATGTATTTGTGGCCAGGTGAAGAGTTTGGATTTATAATTCCTATGAAATCTAAACCCCATTGTGCAAACGATCTAGCCTCAAATATGGGTTGTAAAGGCATGGAAGCATTTTGTTCTTTGTTGGCAGCAATTTGATATGTATGGCAAGAATGAATATGGACATGGGCATATTTGAAAATGTGAGGCCAATTGTAACCAAATATCAAAATCTGGTGTATTGTGGCATTAGCTGATCCATGCCTAGTCCCATACTTACCATGAAAATCCTTAAGAATTTGCATAGCCTCATCCTTACTCAAACATCTAAGGAAAATTCCTTCATGATTTCTTTTGTATAACACACCAGCTTTAATCATAAAATTAGAGTTTTTTAATCAAAGTGCTCTTCTTTGCATAGCATTAAAGTGATAAAGGTACTTACCATTCAAAATAAAATAGACAATGTCATTATACCATTCATCAATGGTGATGTTTTTTGCAGTGTATTTTTGAAACATGATCTGAGGATCGATTTTAGCTAGAGAATTTGTCAAACCTTGTTCTCTAACAAGCTTCATCATACTGATCTCTAAATCAACAACATTTTCCTCTTCTTTCTCTCAGTTCGTTCTACATCAAAATTGTTTTGACAGTTGGGTCAGGTACTATTACAAAAATTCTACTATGCAAAATGTAATGTCTAATTTTCTTCATAGTTTTGAAAAGAGCATATACCTATTTATCCAAAATAGTGTATTTCAACTGTGTATATTTTAGTCGTGAACTCAAGAAATCAATATATTTTCTAAATTATCTTTTTTCTTTTGAGTTAATACACTAGCAAAAGAATTCTTAGAAGCAAATGAATAAATATAGAAAGGATTATTGTAATTAGGAATCACATGCACAGGTGCAGAAGATATTACATTTTTAACATCCTAAAAAGCTGATTTAAATTCACCAGCCTCATTAATGTTTGCATCCTTTTTCAACATATCATTTAATGGTTTGACTATTTCAACAAATCCTAAAATAAATTTTTTGACAAAGTTTATTTTCCCCAAAAATGATAGTAATTCTTTTTTGCTACTAGGAAAAGGTATTTTTTGGATGGCTTCGATTCTTTCAAGATCTATGGTAATTTCATCTATTGAGATGACATGACCTAAAATGTTACCCTCAATTACTCCAAAAATGCACTTCTTGGGATTTAGTGAAATGACATGCTCTCTACACTTTTTAAGAACTTTTCTCAAATCATTACCATGGTGAGATTTGTTCTTTGAGAAAACAGGAATGTCATCAACTAAATAACTATGCATTTACCTATCAAATCTCTAAATGCATAGTCCATGGCTCTTTGAAATGTGGCACTTGCGTTAAGCAATCCAAAAGGTATTCTTTTGTAAGCAAAGGTACCCCACTTCGTGGTAAAAGTAGTTTTTATTCTATATTTTGGGTCAATAATAATTTGGTTATATCTAGAATAACTGTCAAGAAAAGATCTCATCTCAGAACCATTCACTATTTGCAAAATATGATCAATGGAAGGCAAAGGGTAGTTATATTTTAGTTAGGTCTTATTGAGATTTCTAAAATCAATACACAAATGGATTTCACCTATTTAATTCCTAACTGGTACAATGTTTTCTACCCATGTAGAGTGTCGAATTGGAAATATAATCTTAGCATCTAACAATTTTTTAACCACATTTTGTATAAGAGGCACTAGCAATGGGTTAACTGGTCTTTTTTTTTGTCTAAATGGTCTGGAATATAGCTTTAAAATAATAGTATGTGCTATGATGTTTTCATTATATCTTTAAATTCTCATAACTCCTTGCTATTACATCAACGTAATATTTAAGAGCCTGTACAATCCTTTCTTGTTCATGATGAGTATAAGCCTTTCCTATGAGTACATTGTGCTGGTCTTTACTAATCCTAAGATCAATAGAATTATAAGCATCCGGTAGGAGTGAGGTTTTATTACAACTTTTTCTTTTATAGTCAATGTCAAAAAGCTTCTCAAGAGAAACAATACCTTTTGGAATAGCATTGACCTTCTTTGTTACCTCATGATCTTCGTTATCATCTTCTTGTAATCTCTCATCCTCATCGATCACCTGATTTTCAAAAATACCTAAATTAGTTACAAAATTAAAAATATGCCTCACTTTCAAATATCTGTAAAGTTTTCACATTATCAGGTATAGAAGGGTAGGGTATCAACTCAATTGAAAACTTCTTTAGCCTCTTATTATCAATAGGCTTAAGAGTACCTACTATGACAACAAAATAATCAAAAATTCGATTGTTCCTCTTGGATATCAATAAAATATTGAAAGCATAGAATTCATCAATCAAATCCCTAAATCTATTTCCGTAATGAATTAGCCTTTATCATGACTTGTGTATTGACCTTTCACTTGTTTAACAACCAATTTTGAATCTCCTAACACTTTCATACATTTAATGTTTTTCTTTAAGGCTAAAAACAAACAAATATTAAGGCCTCATATTTTGCAATATTACAAGTGCAAGGAAACTATAATTTATAAGTTTCCATATATGACTTACCTTTAGGACTAATCAATTCCACACTAGCTCCATTACCTTGTTTGGATTTAGATCCATCAAATTTAAGCATCCAAACAAGATTTTCATCCTTAATTGGATTAATAGATGATATTTTATTTTTAGATTCACTTATATCCAATTTTGTTTCCAAAGTGTAAACACCTAACTCAAATTTATTGTAAAAAAATTCATTGGTTTTGTTATATTCAGTAATAAAATCTTTGAGTCTAGGTTCTCTTTTAAATTTGATTTGGTTAGCAACACCCTTCCATGGTAGCCACATATGTGAAAATTGTGTGGCTATGTATTCGTTTAAGTTCCTAGACCAATCGTTGCTCAACATTATTCCATACCTATCAGATATATCTACAACATGTATATCAATATACTATTGTATCCTAGGTTTTGAGGCTAGTTGTATGTGAATATTCTTAAGCATTCCAACCACATGAACTTCAGATTTATCTAGTTGAACAACTATTATGTTAGAAGGGACGATATTCAAACCCAATTTTTGACAAACCATGTGAGGTATGACATTATCGGATGCTCCTAAATCAACAAGACAATTATGCATATTTCTTCCTGCAATTCTTATGGTCAAAATAAAGGAAGGAGCTTATCCTTTGTCCCTTCGTGAGGCAAATTGCACATCCATTGCTTTCTAGGATTTGTTTTTGCTTTTATCACCAAAAGCCTACATCAAAATTTTTTGTTGATTAGTCAACTTAGCAACCTCAAATAAAGATATATTCTATTTTTTTTTCTTTAAATTCTCCACAATATTATATGTAATTATTTCATATGGTGGTTGAGGCAAATCAACTTTAGATGGAGGCATGGGATTGTTACTAGCCTGTGTGTCAGGAGGAATGATGGTGTCATTTGGGGGAGTAGAAGAAGTAAAAGGAGCTTTAGTCTTACTCCTAATCTTATAATTATGATTCCTCTTTTTAAATTATTTGAAAGCTTGAACTTCCTCTTCTATAGACCCATCACACCCTTCTTCATCTCTTCAATTGATTCAAATGTTTCAAATACTAGCATTGATTCTTTCACTTTGCTAATACTAGCTTGTTGGGAAGGTGACTATTCCCAAAAAGCATACACCTAAACTAATACATTAATTGAAATCAATCATTAAAGCATGAAATGGAAGACAAGATTGCATATGACAAGAAAATGAATGTTTCTTTTATTAATCTTGAATCAAATCTTGGTTACAATCATGCCCCTCTTAGGGTCACCCAAATGTTGATACAATTAACACAATTTGAAAGCCCCAACGGGGTAGGTGCAATACGTAGACTCTCTAAATGGACACGAACTACTCCAAGGTGTTGATGACCTTCTTCTCCATGATTAGAGGCATTTGTTATCTTGCATCTCAAAACCCTGTTAATCCTGCGTGCAATAAACAACAAGAAGCAATTAGCAACAAAAGAGGCCTCTCTTGATGAGGCTTTTAGGAGGTATTTGCATAAAAGGTAGTATAACTAGCATGAAATCAAGAAAGTGCAAGAAACGTACTAAACTTATGTTAAACCTAAAAATATTGCTACAAACATATAAACAAAAGCAGATCTAGCTATCTATTGGCTTAATTACGAAATTGAAAGCATGGAAGCATGAAAAGAACCATTAGTGCCATAATTGCAAAAGTGAAGGAAAATGACTAAAAACTCTAATTGCACCGGTCAAAGTTTCTATTAAAGCAAATTAACATGATATATGTCTAATCTAATACAATTAAGCAAATCCTATGGCTAGAAAACAAGGAAATTGAAGATGACAACCTGACCATGGGTGCATGATGAGCACTGTTAGCCACGGCTGAGCTTGAAATGTTCTTGCCCTCCTAATTTGGTGTCCAATCTTCAATTCTCCTTGAGGAATTGATGATCAAGGGTCGCCACTATGTCCTCTGATAGATTTGGTGGTTGAATTGCTCAGTTGGTGCACGGATTGCATGAATTCACGTTTCTTGGATCTCCTAGCCTCCTAGGACCTCCATGGCATGTGATCTCCAATTGGGTAGCCAAAGTGTTCCTCTCAATGCATGTAAGTGAGTATGCAATTCGATAGGGCTTCGCTATGTTTCAACTCGAGACTTGTCTATATATTTCTCCAATTTGGAGGGGGGTTTTATAGCATTTGCCAAGGGCTAGGGGTGGCTTCATGAGGAAGCCAAGAACAAGATTGGGTAGTTGAGCTTGTTGGATGGAAGGATCCAGAACCTTCCTCACTCAAACCACTCCAATCCACAACCAATTGGCCATTGCAACCGATTTTGGGTCGGATGAAGGCCAACTGATTTTCAAGTCCTGACCACTGCCTGACAAGCGTGGTCAACTCTGTTAACTATGGGTGTCAGTAGCGGCTAACACTGACTAGGAAAAGGTGCCCAAATGAGTGGTAAAAACCATTGCTATACCTTGGAATCTGTCCAAGGTCTTCCATATGGTCTTCTAGCATGTCCCATATGAGTAGTCACCTCGACATGACGTATTTTAGGTGTCTACAGATGCCCCTTTTGAGATGCATTGTGAGATCGAACAACATTGAGCAAAAATAGACCTCCTAAAATGATGTCGTAGGTTGGATGATGATCATTGGTCTGATCAACATTAGATGCCCGAGTCCTGCAAAGAAGACGCGCATCCTAGAATCATTGCTTCCAACTGGATGGAAGGCTTAAATTTGAAAAAGCTTTGGCAAGCTCCAACATCGATCGGTCAGCTCAGGGCTACTATAGGCTTCCACACCATATAGATTCCGAAAGGAGGAGAGCTACTAACTTAACTTGTCATATTTGCTTTTTGCCCCAGCAGAGGGTAAGCTTATGATAGTCATTGGCAATGATTCGTAAGATGAATGCAATTTGACAAGATCTAGGGATCTACGATCAAGGGATATTCTGTTGACTTTGATTATGATTTGATATTATGACTACCCCCTCAAGCGACGAGTCGATGAGGGTAATGACAATTAAATGAAGCGACGAGTCGCTTGACCACTATGAATGACTTTGAACAAATTAAGATTTAGCATTTTAATACTTGGCAAGGCCTAATCAGCTATGATTGCAACTATTAATAGTAATTGTATATTTCTATCCCATGGAGCGGTCTAGCCATGAAGGCCTTCTTAGGGAATCAAAATGGTAACAATGTCAATTATGCTTGTGTTGAATCATATTGTCGATGATTTGCTGAAAATGTCATAGGGGAATTACGATGAATATCTCATTCCCTTGGAGCAGTCTGACCATCTGGGCCTTCTTAGGGATTGAAATGAAGCATACAATTCAGCGATGACTAATTTGCCCCAAATGTCCTTATGGTAATTTACTCATCTTGTCGGTTTGCATGGAGCGCAAGTCGCTGCAACCACCAAGTGTATAGGGTAAATAACTAGATACAAGGCGCATTTGGCTTTTGGATTATTTGATTTTTTTGTTAATTTTGAATAATTTTGAATTTTCTGATCTGGTTGGTACTTAGAAGTTACCATTTTGGAACTCCACACGGTGGGATTTAAGAGCATTTATTGCAGCTTGTTAACCATGTTTGACAACGACAGCTAAAAATGTCAAATTTCTTAACCGTGGGTCAGACTCGTGGGTGGAAAACCCTAATTCGGGGACCGCGGTTGTCAGGCATGGTCAGGACCAAAATTAGAAATATTTAAGCATTTTGTGCAATTTAAAATTTCATTATTTCCTACTACAGTTTGAAAATCTGAGAGCTCTGAGAGGTAAAACTTGAAATTTGACATGGAACGCTACTGAAAAACCGATCCACTTACCTCATCTCCCATCCTGATGGCAGACCAGCCGCAGGCCTCTACCAGTGGAGGAGTCGGTGTTACAAAGGTAACATGCAAACCGAGACCATACTTTCATTACCAGTTTAAAAATTAACCACATTAATTAATGAGGCAAATTAACTTCACTAAACTACTGGTAATGAACCTCACCCTAGTTAGGTTTAGCTTAGGTTAGCTTAGAGGGGAGGGCTTTAATTTTTGGGGTACCCCAGGATAAGGAATGACCCTGAAAAGGTCATCCTTGCTAGCCGTGGCTAGCAGAAGCGATCCCCAATTGGAAAATTGGGGGCCAAATTGTCAGCCGCAGTGGGATTTAAAATCCAATGGTCAAAATTTTGACCGCCATCCCGACCGCATGATTCGACCATTTTAGGCAAAAATTTTAATTTTTCAATTTTTTTATTTTTGATAGAATTAATTGATTTTTTTATTTTTGAAGTGTTGTTTTTCATTTTTTTGATGCTTTTGACATTTTTTGACTTTGTTTTTCATTTTGAAATTGTTTTTAAATGTTTTTGCTCATTTTTTATTGTCTTTTATTAATTTTGGCCTCATTTTGCTTTATGTTAGACCCTGACTGTGAGGGCGAGGGAGTCTGAGATCCTTCGCAACCTGCGTGGTGCCCTTGATCCGATGGATCAGGCTTGGTTCGATGTCATGGGGTTTGGCTACGTACTATGCCTCCCCACCATCAGGGCCGACCAGGCCTATATGACTACCTTGGCCCGACGCTGGGATGCGTGGACCAACACCTTTCACCTACCCACAGGTGAGATGATAGTGACACTAGAGGATGTCTACCGCATCTTTCGCATTCCTCTAGATGGCGAGCCCATCACATCTTCGTCGATCGAGGTGAAGAAGGTCATATTTGCATAGATTTTTGGTCGACATAGTGCGGAGGTAGAGCACGACTCAGACCATGGAGGGGTCCATATTGAGGACTGGTACACGGTGAGGGTCTTCGATGAGCGCACAGCCATATTCATGCACTTGATCATATAGGTTGTCCTCCCTGATTCTTCTAGAGCGAGGTTCCCTTGGAACCTCCTAGCTAGGACTATGGATGTCCTCATGAGTCCTATAGATCATCCCCTGATCCTGTCCTAGGGTAGTGCACTATTGGCATAGCTCTATAATGAGTTGTATCAGATCACCTACAGGAGCAGAGTCGGCATTGGGTGCAGCTTGTTGCTACAGATCTAGGGGTGGCAGCACATTAAGATCGAGCACCCCATGAGCCTACCATTGGAGATTGGCACTATTGAGGAGTGACACCAGTGTTATGTTGCATGTTGGCCTCGAGATCAGGAGGGCTTCCAGAGTAGGTCTCATGTAGGGGACCTAACTCACTACATTGTATGATTCATGGGGCTACAAGTCGATCAGATTGAGTGGCACCCCTACTTAGACTACCCTCCATGGGTAGAGGCTACTGATAGGCTACATCGAGCATGCAAGGATAGATGGCTCCTCGGACATAAGTTTGAGGTATATGAGTTCTTCTACTACTCTCGCATCCTAAGATAGTTTGACATTCGATAGGAGATTCTAGAGATGTCGACCATCTACCACCACCTCCATCTAGAGAGGGACCTGACTTGGCCTAGGATTACTCCATTGGGTGATGAGGATGATGACTTTCAGGAGTTAGGATAGAGAGATGGAGGGACTACCCCCTCATTTGACACATGGTGGACACTCTGGGTATGGCGGGGTTTTGATGGCCCCTTAGGTAGGGTCATAGATGATGCGATAGAGGGTGGTGAGGGCACCGAGGTAGATCTGCATGGGCGTAGATTCTATTAGAGGACTGAGGGTGGATGGGGTGAGGGTGCAGTAGAGGAGGCACCACCGATTGAGGAGGAGGGTGATGCTCTTGAGGAGGGTGAGGTAGAGCCTGACAATGATATTGGGTAGCTCAGAGCCTAGGTTGCTAGCCTACAGACTCAGGTAGGCTCTCTATAGACTCAGATGCTACAGTGGGACACCACCATTGCCACTCTATAGGAAAAGGTGGGGGATCTATAGTCTAGGATGACAGTAGGGTAGGCCTAGTGGCATAACTATGAGGAGGAGAGGACCACTCTACAAGCTAGGATCACTACAGCTGACGTAGAGATACAAAAGCTCACAGGGTAGTGCACTCTTCTATAGTCTCAAGTAGATGCTTTGATAGTACTGCTCACTACCTACCAGGCTGGGGGATCAACTCCCTCATATTCATAGGTTTTTCTAGCATCCCTAGCTATTCCAGTAGTACCAACAGTGCCATCGTCACAGGGAGTAGCAGGTCTGGATCATGGGGAAGAGATTAGGAGACTTCAAGCTCTAGTTGAGCAGCACATTGATGATACCTCATGTAGCTCTACCTACATCACCACTCTGAGAGGGTGGATTGGACTACTTAGGGGTGAGGTTCTAGAGATGCCCATGGCTTCAGGGTCTCAGAGGACTCACACTCGAGAGACAGGCTAGTCATCAGCTAGCTCCAACCGTAGGACTCACAGGTCTAAGAGGACTTCTAGTGCCAGCTCACGGAGGACCCACAGGGAGGGTGGAGGCGATGGTGGTGCCTCATAGACTAGGGGTACAGGCCCTAGCTAGTACAGATCTTAGAGATGTCATTGTACCATTTTTTAGTGTAAGGTCGAGGACCTACACATATGTAGCCTATGGGCATTTTTGACCATGTCGATGTACTACACATTATTATTTTTTGGTACACACACACACATATATATATATATATATGATATGATATTTGAGACTCATTATATGTGTAGATTTTATGTGTTTTATTGTTTATGTTTTATGATATGCACATGGATGCAATGCTTATATGTTATGTTGATTTAATGCTATATGATGTGATGTATGGATGACATGCACTAGCTATATGATGGATGTATGATTTAGATGCGATGATATACATGTGTAGATGGACTACTTATGATGAATGTATATGAATGCAATATTTGATGTTAAATGCATGTATAATTTGCTTCACTTGTATGCATTTAATTTATGTTGCTATGACATAATTTATGCCATGTATGTATTGCATATAATTTTCTATGATGAATGCTATGTAAATGAACATGTATGTTTTAATCACTTAAAACATAATGTATGAATGTAATATGGATTTAACAATCTAATGGATGACACCATAGAATGTATAACAATCATGAATTGTAATTGCTATATCCTTGTAAAATTTTGATAAATTGTACACCCTTATGTGAGATGCAATGATGTATTGTTTCTATTTATAAGCTTTTGTAAGTTAAAATAATATAAGTAACATAATCAGTGGTCGTTTAAATATCATTTCTGACATCCATCCGATATCTAACCTATATTATGAATCATTCTAATAAACAAAATCTTATAAAGAGAAATTTGATATTTGATGATTGCATTGAAAATTGGTTGTTGCTATTTGGGAATTTTTGAGGTTTTCCATGAGACTCAAACACCCTAGTTGACTTATCAAAAGTTGTATAATGACCATACTAGACTTCTAAAAACAAATCTTTCACTCCAAATGAACCCAACTATTCATTACCCCTATGTGTGCAAATGAATATATTAGGTAAAACATAAGCATACCCCGATGTCAAGTGGGATTCTTTCAGCCCATTGCTAATATTGGGGATCCTCAAATGTTCACCTCATCCTAGGTTTGAATTTAGTTAGACTAGACCACTAGGCAATCCAGGCCACCTAAAGCTAGCTCACTTGTAAATTGCTTAGAACTACCCCTTCAATGCAGACAAGATTCATTCAGCCCATTGTTGTATTGAGGATCACTCTATGGCTTTCAAGTAATGATCATTCCAGGGATTCAAGCTCCCCCTTATTTTCTTCAATTTATTGGGATACTTGCTCATATATAGTGATAAAAATCATTATTTATTTTCTCTTTTAGTGATAATAATCACTGTTTATTTTGAATTTCTCTTTTATTTTTTTCTTTCTTTCTTTTTCTTTTGTAAGCAAGGGATTTATTTGGGTAGGGGGAATACTTGTCCTTTTGCCAATGACCACTACTCTAGACCATTGCTCCTCACAAATAAGCAAGTAACAAAACCTTTCACTCAAGGTGACCTGGACCACTTTTGTAGTTTTCATCCTTCCTTACCCTAATTAGGATTGTTTAAATGTGTTTGATTAGTGATAGGATCATGATATGCTAAGTACTATCAAAACTAGACCTCATCTACAAAAGCAAAGCAAGCTTTCTACCAAACTCTTGAGAAGACCACTAGGTATGGTTGAATGACCAGAAAACCTTAGTATATTCTTCATAGCAACAAAATGGGTTGTGTTGAAAAACATAATTACTCACAAGGGTGATGAATGATGAAAATGCAATGATGCATGATTGAAACACAAACGTGGTGTCATTTGTAAGATTGCAAACATAATCTATCCTAATGCAATGTGTGATGGATGGAAATGCCTAATGCAATGCAATTAAATGAATGGATGCAAAATGGAATGCCATATGCAAGTGCAATGCAATTTTTTTTGAAATGAAATGCAATTTTTTTTTAATTTTATGTTTTGCAATGTTTTTGGATTTTATTGCTTTATATTATTTTTTTGGATTTTAAATTTTGACCAAGGGATTTTAAAAACCATTGGAGCCTTTTTGCTTTGACCAAAGGGGTTACAGATGCCTTTGGAGCCTTTTTGAAATTGACCAAAGGGCTTACAGATGCCTTTGGAGCCTTTTTGAAATTGACCAAAGGGCTTATAGATGCCTTTGGAGCCTTTTTAAAATTGACCAAAGGGCTTATAGATGCCTTTGGAGCCTTTTTATGGTTTTAGGCATAAAACGCTTTAAGATGAAGGATGTTGAGAGGTTCAGGCTCTTCAATTCCTTCCAACGATGTCAAGTGATATGTCCTAGGTCCAATCTTCTCAGAGATCATATAAGGACCTAACTAGTTAGCCATAAATTTATCTCATAGTTCTGGCAGTAAATTTGAGTTCTATTGGTTCTCTTTCAGCACAAGATCACCAACCTCAAAGTCTCTCAGATGGACTTTATTATTGTAAGCTCATTTTAAGCGCTCTTGATAAACATGGAGGTGCTCAAGGGCATTCATGCGATGTTCATCAAGTAGCATCAATTGATCTAGGTGAGCTTGTCATGCGGTGTCATCATCAATGAACTCTTTCAATGTGATGCGCAACATTGGAATTTCCAACTCTAAGGGCATAATGGCCTCAGCGCCATATACTAGTGAAAATGGAGTTGCCCTAGTGGGTGTCCGAATGCTAGTCCTGTAAGCCCATAATGCAAGGGGTAGTTGGATGTGCCAATATTTGTGGTGTTCTTGTACCATATTTTTCAAGATGGAAACCATTATCTTATTTGAAGCTTCAGCTTGTCCGTTTGCTTGCAGATAATATGGAGTCACAAAACTATGTTTGATATTATATTTGGATGTCAAAGCCCTCATAATTTTGTTCTTAAATGATGTTCCATTATCCAAAACTATCTTGGATGGTATCCCAAAATGACTTATGATATTGGTGAGTATAAACTCAGCAATACGTGCTCTAGTTGTCATTGTTAAGGGAATGGCTTCCACCCATTTAGTAAAATACTCAGTAGCCATAATAATGAATGTATGTCAGCTCGATGATGGAGGAGAGATCTTACCGATGAGATCAAATCCCCACTGAGAAAATGGCCAAGCCGCTTGAATGGGTTGTAAGGCCTGTGATGGCAAGTGCATAAGATTAGCATGATGTTGACATTTAACGCATTTCCTGACATACACATTGCAATCCTTCTCCATAGTGGGCCAATAATAACCCATGCGAAGGATGCGCTTGATGATAGCCATGCCGCTGAAATGGCCACCGCACGTACCATCATGAGCTTGCAAAATTTCCCAAGATGACTCTTGGGGCTCAAGACAATGAAGGAGAACTCCATCATAGCTTCTACGGTACAAGATGTCTGCTAACAAGACATACTTTGTCACTTTCTATTTAAATGTGTGTTTCATAGCACATGACAATCCCTGAGGGATTACACCAAGTCTAAGGAAGTCATGTATCTATGATGTCCAGTTATGATAAGCTTCGACTTCGACTGACAAGACAACATGTTCCCCCTATGGTTCCACATTTGCAAATGCAGACTGGGAAACAACCTTGTGGTGAATGGTAGTACCACTCCCCATCGGATCCTACGAGATCAAAGACCCCCAGGATGCTCTCTTGAGAAAGTCTCTAGCTCTATAGAACCATTCATGGTTTGGTTCTACATGAATCATGTTGATTGACTCTTTGTTATCCAATGCTTTGCACTGCACAGTAGAATGTGACAATATTTTTACATGGATGGTAGTGAAATCGATAGATGGATTCTGAGGGATTAAATATCCCAAAGATGCCATTGTGTCTACAAATCTATTGGATGAATGAGGGATTGCCTCGATGTCATACCATTCTAGTTGAGCTAGATAAATGTCAACAAGATCCTTGTAAGCTTTCAATATCAAACATCGACATTGAAATAATCCCTTAACTTGGTTAACAATGAGAAGGGAATCACCAAAGATATTTAGCCTTTTGATCTTCATGGTGATAGCTATTTGGAGACCCAAAATTAGGGCTTCATATTCAAAATTATTGTTAGTGCAAGGAAAGTCCAACTTGAATGACAAGGGCATTGGAGCTCCTTGTGGCATGAACAACACTATTCCTGCACCACCCCCTTGCTCACACTTTGAACCATCGAAGAACAAGGTCATATCGGCTTTGTTATCCAGTTCCTCGAGTTTGGGTGCTTCTGATAAGGCAAATACTACATCATCAGGAAGCTCTATGGTGAGGGGCCTACTATTCTTGAGAGGTGCCTCAACCAGTTGATCAGCTATGACTTATCCCTTAATGGAATTTTGGCTTATGAATTCCAAATCAAATTCTATCAATAGCATGATCCACTTCATAGTACGTGTATTATGATATGTCTTGCTCATCATATACTACAAAGGATTTTGTTTTGATATGACATACATCGTATGACTTAACATATAGTGCCACAATTTCTTTGTAGCGAACACTACCGCTAAACATAACTTTTCCACGTATGCATATCCTAGCTCGTAACTCACCAAGGTTTGGCTAATGTAATATATGGCTTGTTATTTATCTTGCACATTATTTTGGGCTAACATGGTCCCTAGTGCAAAGTCCATCATCGATATATATAGCAAAAATGGTACATCTGGTCTTGGTGGAGCTAGCACTAGTGGCATCGCTAGGTATTGCTTAATCTCAGCAAAGGCTGCTTGATAGTCCTCATCCCAATTGAATGGGACCCCCTTGTGTAGCAATCGATTCATGGGTCGACATTTATCCGATAATTGTGTGATAAATCACTTTATGGATGCTACTTTGCCCTATAGGCTTCTTAATTCCTTGATGTTTGTGGGAGGATGCATTTCTAAAATAGCCTTGACCTTTGTTGGGTCAACTTCGATGCCTCATTTTGAAATGATGAATCCTAAGAGCTTTCCTGAAGTTATGCCAAATACACACTTCTTAGGATTCAACTTGACATTATGCTCTATCAGGTGATCGAAGACTTTTCTCAAGACCTCAGCATGCTCTTCACGTAGCAATGACTTTGCCAACAAGTCATCGATATAATCTTCTAAGATCTTATGCATGTAGTCATGAAAGATATATGTCATAGCCCACTGATATGTAGCACCAACATTCTTTAGACCGAATGGCATAACCTTGTAATAGAATGTCCCCCATGGCATTATGAACATGGTTTTATGTTGGTCTTCAAGCTTAATCCAAATTTGGTTGTAACCAGAAAAACCATCCATTAAGGAGAGCATCTCATGACCCGTAGTTGCATCTATGAGAGCATCTATGTTTGGCAATGGAAATGAATCCTTTGGTGTTGCCCTATTTAGGTCTCTAAAATCCATACAGATACGGATCCTTCCATCAGGTTTTCCTATAGGCACCATGTTTGATACCCATTCCGGATAGTCGATGGAAATGACAAACTCTACATCCAACAACTTTTGCAATTCATCCTTAACCATTAAGGCTACTATTGGATGCATCTTCCTGAGTTTCTGCTTGACTGGCTTCTTTGATAGATCTAGCGAAAGGTTATGAGTAACCAATTTTGGATCTAGACCCGACATGTCCTTATAAGTCCAAGCAAAGAGATCAGGTCTCTCTTTCAGTAGAGGGATGAGGTTGGCATGCTCATCAAGAGTCAAAATTTCTCCAAATTTAACCTTCTTAGGATTAGTGGGATCATTACTGATATCCACTTCAAAGGTTTCCTCTACTGACATATGGGATCCCTCCTCAAGATGATGAGGTGTAGGGATCAAGTGGATGTCATCTACTGGGTTTATAGGTTCCTCATTGGAAGCATCCTCAACATGATAGACATCATGTGCATAGCCTAGCACAAAATGGAAAGGTTGCAACATTTCTTCATTAGGGAAGAAATATTTAGGCTCCAAAGGTGAATCAACATGGTCCCAATCAATAGCATCTACATTAAGACATAATGGCTTGGAAGGATCGATTGGATTGTGGAGTGGAGTGGTCAAATCAATGGAGATCATATTGATGGAATGGATCATGTCTCCAGGACCACGTGCACGTGACTCAATATTAGCAAAACTTCCATCCCCGAGATGTGGTTCTGGGGGTATGGGGATCTCCGGATCCGGTCCATGAATAGACTATCGGATGGGATCATTGGGCTCAAGGAGCTCCATGTACATTGGTGGATCGGGAAACACCATGTGATAAATCACATTGAGATTCGGTGGTCTTCCCCTAAGGTGAGGATGGAGATTGATCTCTCTATACATCTCCTCAGTAGTATATGGTGCATTACGATGATGCAAGTAGGGAGGTCCTAAATAGGCTCTCTCTATTTCATCTTCATCATCACTATCATAATAAGGATCCTCACCTCTACCTAATGGAATCGGGTGATGCTCCAAATGAGGCCCCATGTAGGCTATCTCTTGATAGCCATCATCATCATCAAAGGGCTCTTCACTCGTACTTATTGATTCCAAAGGTAATAAATGATGTAAGTTGAGAGGACCTAGATAGGCCAACTCAGCTCCATCATCATGATCACTATCATACATGAATCTCTCTCCCCTACCCACTAGAATTGGGAGATTAGCAAGATGAGGCCCAAGGTAGGCCCACTCTATTTCATCCTCATAGTCACTCTCAACTATGAAGTGCTCTTCGATCTCATCCATTTGTTCCATGGGTAGCAGATGATGTAAGAGTGTAGGGCCCAAGTAGGCCAACTCGGTTTCATCCTCATATTGCTCATTGTTTGAGGATAACTCAGTGTCATCTATTCCAGAATCGTAGTTTGGTCCATCACTTTCGATGATGGATACTGCATGCACGTCCTCAGAAGCAACTTTTGATTCGGTGTCTATAGTTGTGTCTAGACTTTGGATATGCATACCAATATCATCGATAGCTTCACGACTTTGATTGTCCAAGTTGGCTCTTGGAATGTGTTCTGGGTCGGTCTCCACCAAGATGTTTGCATGGTATCTCTTGGGTGGCTCTATAGTGACATAGGTCACTAGTCGGTTATCCCTCTAAAACATGAAAGGATTAGGGTGATAAGGATTGAAGTCAACTTCACCCCCCAGACTGAGGTACAAGTGGTCTAAAGATGCCATGAGAAGTTCATCCTATCCTCGAATATAGTATCCTAACCCAAACCTATCAGTTGGCAACTGATACTATGGTTCATATGGCCTCCTATGCCCTTGCTCGAATAGTCTAAGACCGTAACCATGCCAATGGTAATGCTCGAAGTATCACATGGCGTATTCTAGGTTAGAGAGATAATGAACATTCATAGTGAATGGTTCATTATCATCCTCATCCATGGGTGTGGGAGATGCAAGCTGGTCTAGCCCTCCATAGATGAAGTTGGTTTGGTTAGGTGGCACCCCTAATGGTGCCACCATCCCTATGGGAAGGTGATGGGCTCGTGGTCGGCCCATGTCCTATGTAGTCTCGATAATCGGTGTGAACATCACATTCTGCATGATATATTCCCCTAATCTAGGATTAACCAAATGGATGGTCACCTACGGTGCAGATGACCCTGCTGAAGATGCAGGTGAAGCAGGCTGAGGTGCCTCTTCGACTTCTCCTTGAATTTCCTCTACTTCCATGGGAGTAGGGGCTTCAATGATAATTGGCTTGGGTGTTTGCTTTATCTCTTTTTTGCCCATATTTGCTTTCAACTTCCTATCATCCCGATGCATCATAGATGTAGATGGTCTAGTAGAAGCAATTGTCATGTGCTCCGATCATTGAGATATGGATATTGTAGGTTTAGCACACACTTCTTTGATTTTACCTCCTAGCTCTTTGATTGGTGATGTTGGCCGCACATCCAGGTGCATTGAGGGGAGCATGAATTCCCTTAATAAATCTACTAGATTCACGTATTTAAAGGGTTCTTCATCTGAAGGCACCACATGAACCTATCCCTCATGAACGTATTTGATACATTGATGTAGAATAGAAGGGATGCAATACATTTCTCTGATCCAAGGCCTCCCTAGAAGTATGTTATATTGCATAGCACCTTCGATTACATGACACATCACCGGGATGGTCTTCAGTCCTACCTGGATAGGTAAAACTATAGTACCGACCATTGAGCATAATGCATCATTGAAAGCTCTCAACGTGAAGGTAGAAGGGATGATATGCATCTTGGGAAACTTCAAGTGAGTTAACGCCTTGGTAGTTATGATATTGATTGATGACCCCATGTCAATAAAAACCTGCTTGAACGGTTTGTGATTCACACATGCAATAATATGCAATGGTGGGTCTGCTATAATAGTGGAAACCATCTTGACTTCATGATCATGAAATTGTATGACCGGTTCCTGACACTATTGCACATGCCCCATGAAGTGTGTAAATGCTTTAAGATCCTGAGGCTACACTTCTATGGACCTTAGGATGTCCATAAGCGTCTCCCTGTGCTTGGGAGACTGCTGAATCAGCTCATAAATTGACAACTTCACTGGAGTCATCTATAGGTTTTGGACCAACCTACTCCTGATGGTCACCACCGGTCTAGTTGGTGGGCCTGGCACATGTTGGGCTGGCCTTGGAGGAGGCGCAACTTGGACTCTAATAGGTACTAGAGGTTGATTTGGTCATTCATACCTCATATGTCTTGTGACAACGTTGACCATTTCGATGAACCCATGGGTTGGTGGTTCGATGCGTACTTGGTTGACTTGGCCAACATTATTCCTTGGTACCTCATGATTTGGTAGAGGATTTTTGTAAATCCCCATATTTTTATTGTCAGGCGCTTGTGGGTTGTCGACAAGAAGTGTACCTCTTTCGATCATATTTTGCACAAGATGTTTGAAAGACCAACATACCTCAATGTCATGGCCTTTCGATCGATGAAAGATGCAATATTGATCATCCTTGTAGCCCTTAGGCTTAGGCTGATTAGGGTCCATTAACTTGACCTCGGGTAAGTGTATAGCCTTCACCTCGCATAGCTGATGAAAAATCGAAGCCAATGACTCTGATAATTGAGTGAATACATGAGGAGGGTATCTTTCCTTATCCTTACCCCTCTAATTATTGTTGCATTGCTCATATTGCGTAGGAGGAGGTTGGGCTTGATAGTTTCATTGTTGTTACCCCTTATCCCCTTTTTGAAGGTTCAACACTACCTGATTAACATGGGTCGGCTTGGCCTATTGTCTCTCAATGCTTTTCTTGTTCCACTTCTTATTTTTGAGCTTCAAGTTACCCTCCTGTAACTTGATGTCCTCTATCACCTTGGCTTGCACCAAAGCCTCTTTGAATGTCTGGTACTACTACAACTATAGCAATAATAAAATGTGCTTGGTGCAACTCTTCATGAACATTCAAGTTAATTCAGAGGATGGGATGGAGAATGGTAGCTTTGCCATCATCTTCCTCCATCATTTTCCATAATCCATCACTGGCTCATCATCATGTTGCATTAAAGCAGCCAGGTTGGATAAGTTTACCTTTTTCTTGATGTCGAAGGAGAAGCATTCAAGAAATGCATCGGCTAGTTGTTTGAAACTAGTGATGTTGTGCCTCTTTAATTGGTTGAACCACTCCTGAGCTGGGCTTGAGAGGGTCATAATGAAGGTGCATAGGAGCAAAGCATCATTGCTCTCAATATGAAAGCACATATCTAGAAAACTAGTCACATGCTCCTGTGCGTCTTCCTCTCCTTGAAACTTTTCTAGCCTAGGCATCTTGAAATGCTCAGGATAGGCTGGAATAGGCACTGATGTGCATAGAGGTTCATTATGGATCTTGTTCAAGGTAGGATTTTGATAAGTCATTCCTTGCTTCTCTATGGCTTGGACCTTCTCTGCTAAGGCCTTATAGGCCTGCGAAGAAAGGATCTCCTCTTCTCGAGATTGCCTTGGAGGCACCTTCGAAGGTAGATTCTTCTTCGATCGAGGTGGTGGACTAGGCTCGTCCTCCTCCTCGAATTGGGAGATTTTAGGATATTCTTGTTCTAATTCCTCTCCCACTTCTTCCTCATACTACCTATGCTCATGTTGTTTGGATGTTGGATGTCGATCTCTATGTTGAGTCATATGGTGAGTATGTGTGTCTATGTACTCAGGGTATAACTTGGGCTGTGAAGCCACTCATCTATCGACATGCTCCCTGGTCTCACTACGAGGAGGTAAATCGATGCTAGCCAATCGATCCTCTCTCTCAACATGCTCCTTCTGATCAAGGATGCATTGTTCATGCATGCACTATTCATATAATTTTTGTCTTATGAACCTCTACCTCTGAGTATTCTCATTTTTGAGGTGCTCTTTCTCTACATGAACATCCTCCAATTGGTCTTGGAGAATCTACCATCTCTGCTCGGACACTAGTCTATGAGATCTATCAACATGATCGGCCATCTGAGGCCTCTGGTGTGTGCGCTCTATTCGAGTGGCTTTATGGGTATGTCCCCCAATGGACTGATTTACCATACTCTTGCCTTTGTCTGTAAATATGGCATTCACATCAGGTTGTCTCCTATACTATATGCCTGCATGAGATGTAGGAGCATGTATGTCATGAGAATGCTTGGAGCACTCTCTAGGTTCTCTAGCAGTCCTAATGGTGCTTCCACTACACTCACTCATAGGTCGAGAGGGTGCAGGCATAGGCTTATATCCTAGCTATCCTAGGACTCTGTCTAGACCATCTAACTGACTACTATGCCATGGCTCATGAGGTGGCATGCCTCTAGCTCCCACTTTTGATATATCTATGGTGAAATTACAAGGTTCACCCCTATAGGGAGTCTGCATGGGCCTACGCTCAGAAGTGGTCCCATCTACTTGCCCCTAAATGGGTGGATCTCGAGCCTATCTATACTCGGATGGTGGAGGTCATGAGCCTCCCTTAGCTATAGGTCGAAGGGGTACCAATATGGATCCCTCAATGACATATTCTTTAGTAGAACCCATGGATGCATGAGGAATGCGATCATGGTAAATGCTACCATGTGTGGAACCCCCATGCTGGGAAGTCCCATGCTCTGATCTATGTCTAGAGGAGTGTCTAGTACTTCCTCTAATCGGGGTATTCTCAATGGAATCCCCTCATGTAGAATTATCCCCTCTAATACTCACTGAACATCATCTAGGAGGATTCTATGATTGAGGGTGTTCTACATCATGTTGTGCATTAGGTGGAGCTTGGGCTTCGATCTCAGGTCTATGACTGGATCGACCCCTCCATGTTTGCACCATTGTATTATCTTATATGTAAATTTTAAGGCAAGCAAAGTAAACAATGATGATTATCTTATTTTAAGTTTTTCTTGTGAACCCTAAACTGTTTGATGTGTTTTGCAAATGTGTTGTATCAGTATGTAACTCTCATCATGTTTTCAATGTGTTGATGATATACTCAGTTGTTAAAGGGCTTTCACCTATATACTCATAGCTCGACAACCTGGCTATGAACTCCAGGTCACGTAATCCCCCCAAAATGTGGTGATGAGGTCCACACCTAGGTAGGGAGCATAGGTCCTGCTAGACTCTCACCCATTTTCACCCAGTCAATGTTATACCCTCCGAAGAGAAGCACATGCAAATTTTCTAGGCTACGAAAGGTTCTTGAGTCCGGCCTTGGTCTAGAACATAAGGTACATGGGAGTTGGGCCAATGGATGGAAATCACTGCCACCATCATTGAAACCCTACTAGTGGTTGGATGTGACTTCCAACTCACTAGCATTTAATGTGAATCATGGTGTGTGTGGTTCCTTTTAATTTGCATAAAATAAATATGCATAATACAACATTCAAATGATTCTCTTCTATATGCAATGCAGAAAAAGGAATATTTCAAATTAAGAAAGTATGCATGATTAATTCTACATGATGTTTTGACAATGCATACTAATGATGGTATGGCCACTAATCGGGCCTCAAGCAAGCAAACAGAATACAAAAGATATTCTAGAACATTGGAGACTAGGGCGGACTACACTCAGAGGTCCGCTGTTCCTAGCAACACCTAGTAAAGACCTAAAAAAGAAAGACCTAAGGACTCATATGCCTACTGCTAATTTCATTGTCTTCCCTAATTAGTCTAACATTTTTGCATTCTAGAATTTAACAGAGCAAAAATAGAAATAGAAGGTGACAATGGCACCTACCTCAAGTCCACATCTGATTGAGCTTTACTCCTCTGCTATCTAGTCTATCAGACTCTGACCGTGTCTCTGTAACATGGTGACCACTATTGCCCATGGGTGTCAACCGTGGTGACAACTATTGACCATGATTGTCAACTATGGTGAGCACCTATCATAAAAAATCATAGAGGTCAATGATCCATGGCATGAAATGTGGAGGTTCCACCATGATCACCTTTTGTACCTATCTAGAAAGCATACACCTAAACTAATACATTAATTGAAATCAATCATTAAAGCATGAAATGGAAGACAAGATTGCATATGACAAGAAAATGAATGTTTCTTTTATTAATATTGAATCAATCATGGTTACAATCATGCCCTCTTAGGGTCACCCAAATGTTGATACAATTATCAAAATTTGAAATACCCAAGGGGTAGGTGCAATACATAGACTCTCTAAATGGACACGAACTGCTCCAAGGTGTCGATGACCTTCTTCTCCATGATTAGAGGCATTTGTTGCCTTGCATCCCAAAACCCTGTTAATCCTACGTGCAATAAACAACAAGAAGCAATTAGCAACAAAAGAGGCCTCTCTTGATGAGGCTTTTAGGAGGTATTTGCATAAAAGGTAGTATAACTAGCATGAAATCAAGAAAGTGCAAGAAACATACTAAACTTATGTTAAACCTAAAAATATTGCTACAAACATATAAACAAAATCAGATCTAGCTATCTATTGGCTTAATTACGAAATTGAAAGCATGGAAGCATGAAAAGAACCATTAGTGCCATAATTGCAAAAGTGAAGGAAAATGACTAAAAACTCCTAATTGCATCGGTCAAAGTTTCTATTAAAGCAAATTAACATGATATATGTCTAATCTAATACAATTAAGATAAATCCTACGGCTAGAAAACAAGGAAATTGAAGATGACAACCTGACCGTGGGTGCTGCAATGGTGAGCACTATTAGCCATGGTTGATAGCCATGGCTGAGCTTGAAATGTTCTTGCCCTCCTAATTTGGTGTCCAATCTTCAATTCTCCTTGAGGAATTGATGATCAAGGGTCACCACTGTGTCCTCTGATAGATTTGGTGGTTGAATTGCTCAGTTGGTGCATGGATTGCATGAATTCACGTTTCTTGGATCTCCTAGCCTCCTAGGACCTCCATGGCATGTGATCTCCAATTGGGTAGCCAAAGTGTTCCTCTCAATGCATGTAAGTGAGTATGCAATTCGATAGGGCTTTGCTGCTCAATTGCTTATGCTTCTCTCTATATCTTTCCCCAATTTGGAGGGGGTTTATATAGCATTTGCCAAGGGCTAGGGGTGGCTTCATGAGGAAGCCAAGAACAATATTGGGTAGTTGAGCTTGTTGGATGGAAGGATCCAGAACCTTCCTCACTCAAACCACTCCAATCCGCAACCAATTGGCCATTGCAACCGATTTTGGGTCGGATGAAGGCCAACTAATTTTTAGTCCTGACCATGGCTGACAAGCGCGGTCAGCTCTGTTAACCATGGGTGTCAGCAATGGCTAACACTGACTAGGCAAAGGTGCCCAAATGAGTGGTAAAAACCACTGCTATACCTTGGAATCTGTCCAAGGTCTTCCATATGGTCTTCTAGCATGTCCCATATGAGTAGTCACCTCGACATGACGTGTTTTAGGTGTCTCTAGAAGGGTCTTCATCTAAAATAATTTCCATGTTATCCATCCCTTTTTGTATAATATCTAGCGTTTTTTTGAATTCAAGGCACTCATTCTCACTATGTTATGTCATATAATGCACCCTAACACTAATTGTTTAAAACCAAATCTGAAAGATTAATGATGGTGTTGGTTTAACAAGAACTGGTGGTAGCATTGTTTTGATTAACAATGGTATTAGGTACTTGTTGAGGTATGATTTTGTCCAATTACAAAATCACCCTACAGTTAGGATCAAAATCCTCTCTTGCAAAGAAAATGTATTTCTCCAAGGTTCTTTCACTTAATGTTTTTATGTATCATTAGTATGTATTAAAAATAAGTGCTTGAACTATCTCAATGGTTTGCAAGTAACTGATAACAAGGGGCCTAGAATTCAAGTATTTAAATTTAATTTCATCATGTGCTATGCATCCTTCAATCAAATTCTCCTTTTAATGAATAATAAATAAATTTACCTTTTGAGTTTAATCCTGAAAACTATGCAAACTTATTCTACAACTTCAAAACAACGGTTAATTAAAATGCTTTAAAGGATTTTAAAATAGATTTTAACTTAGCATTTTTAATTAACATTAAAATTCAATAAACTTTAATAAAATTAATTAAATATAAACCTTAATTATAAATTTTGAACTTTATAATATTCAAATTTAAGGTTATATATATATATATATATATATATATATTTGTGGTGTGTGTGTGTGTGTATTTATATATATTTGTTCATCCAAATATGAAATTGAAATTTAAATATTTGAAGAATGAACAAATGTGAAAATAATTAAACCCTAATTATAAGGTTTTGAACCTTAATAATTATGGAAATAGGGTTTAATGTAAATTTTGTCTATGAACCTTTTAAATTTTATAATACTAACATAAAGTTCATAAAAATTTCCTTTCCATGATATTTATTTCTCAAATACTTATTGAATTAAATATTTGAGAATAAATATGAATCTCAAATGTAAAGTTTGGATCCTTTGATAATTTGAAATAAAATTATAATAAACCAAACTCTTTAATGTAAATAGATATCAATTATGAATTCTCAACTTTATGAAATTAAAGTTGGAACCCAAATAATCATTTATCCTCGGTAAATTTATTTATTCAAATATTAATTAAATTTAATATTTGAATAATAAATAAATTTAAAACCTAGTTATAAAGTTAAACTTTATAAAATCAAACTAGGTTAAATGCTCACAAATTTAATATGAAATAAACTTCAAAAGTTTAAAGTAAGGGAAATAAAGTAAATCTCGGACAAATAACTACATAATGGAATGCACAGAAACTTAAAAACCAGATTTATGCCAACCAACAATCACACAGTACAACAATAAAAATGGTGCTATCTTCAATGGAAATTTAAATTAAAACTATATCAAATCATTTAATTAAAATCAAATACCGTATTCACGCATATCTGAACAAAAATAATTTGATATAATTATTTGATCTTACAATAAAGCCTCTGAAATCTCTGTAAATCCAAATCCTTGTAGTCTTCTTTCGCTTTCAACTCTTGCTCCTTTTCAATCCACTTAGCCTCCTTTGCCCTACAATTGTTCGACCCTGTTCTTGGCTTTTCATTCTCCATTTATAGTTTGAATAATTCGTTATATGGTTGGTTCTTTCCCGTTCCATTATGGTTTCCATACAGTTGTAAAAATGAATTCTTAACGAAACCCTAATGTCACCAACACCTTCACATTATAACATATGGGTTTCATTTAAACCATACATTATAATTATATAATATTCAACTCATTTATTTGAATTCGGTTGGCCTTCATAATGATCTCATGGGTGTCGTATTATTTTCATTTAAATACATTTTTCAAAGGATTTAATATTTCTCCTCATTGGCATTCAAAAATTAAAGTTAAGACATGCCCATGAAACCCACGAACACATCCTCTATTCAACATACTTTAATAATCCTACCAACAAGACAAATATTAATTAGAATATAAAATATTTATAAAATAACCTTCTTAAATATAATTAAATTATAAAGTTATAAAACTTTATAATTTAATTTAAAACATATTTATAAAATAACCATTCTAACTATATATAATTTAATTTAAAACAAGTTTATAAAATAACAATTTTAAATATATTAAATTATAAAGTTATAAAACTTTATAATTTAATTAATTTAAAACAAGTTTATAAAATAACCATTTTAAATATATTAAATTATAAAATTTTATAATTTAATTAATTAATTAAAAGAACATTTGAAACTAAAGACCAACAAAATAGAAATAATAAACCACCCCATTCTTCCACATCATACCAATACCTGAAACAATCAAAACCAACCAACAACATAACAATAAAATTTCAAAATTTTCTCAGTGGGTCCCCAAAATTTGGGGTCATTGTGAAGGACGTCACAACAAATGGTGACTCTACTGGTAAATGTCCCTGGATATTTTGGACTTAAGAACCCAACTCTAAAAATAATAAAAACTCAAATATTAGAACCATGAGCATCAATAATATCTAGAGAATGTGAATAGACCAATTCAACATGAAACAATAGAATCATCAGCATTTTCTTGGTGTGTGTAAAGTGATTCATTCTATATCCTTGAAACCGTTCAACTTTCCATTGTCAGTTTTGCATTTAGGTTATGAACATTTTCTCTTTGAAGTATACCTCCACCTGGCTCTCTTCAGACATTGCTCTACTATCGGCCAGGCGTTTATAGCCCTGGTAGAGATTATCTGAATCTCCCATATATTAGGTGAATTTTGTATTTTGCATTTCCCTTTTATTCTAGACATAGCTTCACTGCCAGACGAGCATCTATAGCTCCGATGAAGGTTATCTAGTTCATGGTGACAGATTTGACTTTCTTTTCCTTCGTATTCATCATTTTTTCTTCTTTTTCTTTTTTCTTTTATCCAATAAGGTACTTTGCAAACAAAATCCACCTGCCATTTGGGTTAGATATCAGGTAAGGTTGAAAGAGTATATAAGATTTTTCACCTTAATTTGCAAAACTGACAACTTCATACTTCCAAAATTTCAAAAGATATTCCTTAATGTGTTTGTAGTACTTGTGAAGCTTTTGCAATATGATTCTAATATTTCAAATTTCCTTATCTTAGTCCAAATTCATGAAGATATACACTAACATCTCATTTTCCCTTTTCTTCAGGTTTTACATGTTTTCAAAATAGGTAATTTTATCCTATATGACCCAGGACCAAATACCAGACAAAATCATCAAGTGATTAGTATCTAAGTACCACAACTACCTCAATAGGAGACAATCAAAACTCTCACAAACAATAACATGACAACTTGAATACCAAAACTGTGGCATAAGCTAGTATTATTGAAAAACAACAATGGAAACACATCCAATGATTTCACAAAACCAAAACATCAACAAACAAGCAAATAACAAAATTTCACGAAACAACAAATTATGTACAAAATAAAACGAAAACACAAAAACCCAAAAGACTATTTACAAAAATATACACTATGTACAAAATGATGCAAAATTTATGCTATCACTTCCCTAGATCCCAATTGTGATTAGCCACACTTAAAATACATATAACTATGATATGCATTCCAAGGTTTTATGGAATCCAACCAAAACTAAGATTAAGTCAAACAATGCAACCTCTCATTGTGCCTATCTCATTTTTCCAATTTGAATCAAGTTTATAAGCAATTCCATGTTTAGGATTTACTTCATTGAACTTACAATTGAATACATAAATTTCAACTATATTTTGTTTATTCAATAAGATGAGAACTTTCAAAATCTGATTCATCACTTTGAATTAAGTTTTCATTTTCATAAGCATATAGGATTTCTTTCAAATAAGAGGCTACTTCTAAAATTTTTAAAGCAAAGTCATCATCTATGTTTTTAGGCCAATCATACTCATGCAACAATTTACAAGAATCTAGGATATTTACAAAATAAGAATCATTATAATTTTGTATCCTAGATTGAATTGTTAGTTGTTGATGAACTTGGTTCAATGATTCAAGCATATTTACTTCTTTTTCATTTAGAAAATCAATCTCATTAGTGGTGGGAATAGGAATCCACTTTATTTCTTCATCAACCTCCAATGGCATCTCATCATAAATAACAACAAAATCCAATAAACGATTATGCAAAATTTTACCTGATTCTTGAATGTTTAGAAATGATGGATAAGATTCTACCTTTTGTATACTTTCATTTACCACTACTTGATGATCCATTATAATATTTTCTTTTTCTTCATGATCTCTATCATCATCATCATCCTCTCGTATCCCCTTACTTCCATCCATGACCTATTTTTCAAAATACCAAAATTAGGTATCCAATCAAGAATATGTCCATATTTTTCAAACCATAAATCTTGTTGATCAAACAAAGCAATAGTGTCTTTAGGATGAGTAGAAAATTCTAATTCTTTTTTAGCCACACATGAATTTTCTTAATTTGAATATTCAATACAATCATGAAAATTTTCACTCAAATCTTCAGTATTCGAGAATGAAAGAAAATATTTTACCTCTTCTTCATCTAAAACAGATGAATCATAAGAAACATTTACCATTTCTTTTTTTCTATTTCAACAAGATGTTCCACAAACTCATGTTCAAAATGATCAAATATTTGAACCTTCTCTATTTCTGAAATTGACACATCATTTTCCAGTTGGATAGAAATTACCAGATCTTCACGCAAGATAGAGGTTTCAACATCCTGCATATCAAGTGAAATAGAAATTTTATCAGTAGGAATATGAGAAAACAAATATTTACCATACAAACCCCAACCATTATAATAATTCTCTTCTACAATCGAAGGATGATATCATATTGTGTCTTCAAACAACATGTGATCTTTTAGTTGTTCAGGAACTATAGGTTCTTCATGTAAGATATCAACTTTAGTGTCCTACATATAAGATGAAGAAACAATTTTATCAAAAGGCATAAAAAAACACATTTCTCATATCTTCCCCAACCATTATAATAGTTATCTTCTATAACTAAAGGGTGAACTTCAACCATATCTTCTATACAATATTTAGATATATGTATAGATTCCTTTTCACATTCCCCTTCATCAATCACTTGATGTGAAAACCTACTAGTTTCTTGTTGTATAGATATTATAGAATCCTTAGATGAGATAAGGTTTTCATTTTCCTGCACATCAATTGAAATAGAATCTTCTTTGAAAATTGCAAAAGAAGTGAATGATTCTTCTTCATTATCTGAAATAAGGACATCATTATCTTTTTGAAGCACCTGGTGAAATTTCATATCTTCTTTTATGATATTTTCATATTCATCTTCAAATTTATTTTCTTTAATTTCAAAAAATATATATTTCTCAGATTCATCCTCCCCAATTTCAAATAATTCATCTTCCTCAGATTCATCCTTTGATGAGACAAGGATTTCTTTAGTGGGATCAATTTTTGTATTTTGGTTTATAAGATCATCCCAATCCTCCTTTGTGAATAATGGCTCTAAACCAATTTCTATATTTTGATCAACTTGATCATCATAATGTTCATTGATAGGTATTGACTCTAAAACTTGCACCTCATTCTCAACATCTAAGGTAGTTATGACATTTAAACTATCAATCTCAACCTGACTCATTTGTGATCTTTGATTATGAGTTTTAGGTCTAAGTCTGTATAGTTGTTCCATATTAACACCTTGAGATATCAATTGTTGTTCAAATATTACTACCTCATTGTAAGCTCTAGATAATGATGTAATTTTAAGATATTTCAAAAACATAGTAGTAACATGATCTAAGGCTCCTATGTATATTTGAATAAATCTTTCTTCTGAAATGATATAATGTGCCCCTACCTCGATATACAACCTATGGAATTTATCATTAAATGATCTCATGGGTTCATTAATTTTTTTATGGATATAAATGAATTGATTCAACATCTTAACTGATTCATCCAGCTTTTTAAAATGTTTGAGAAATACTTTTTCTAATTTAGCCCAAGAAGTAGCAGACCTTACAGGTTATTGTATGTACCAGTTAAGTGCAACCTCATCCAATGGGTATGAAAAATATTGCAAGGAACATCTCCTTGCATAAGCTACAAATGACTTAACACACTCTTGTATCTTTGAATATGTTCCTTAGCTTGATGCACATCATGTCTAAATCTGGGTAAAAAAACTTCTACACCTTCAGGAATTTGATGAATAGGTATGTTTAAACTGCTATAATAATCACCTATCCAAGATGCCATTATTTTTTTTATTGAAGTAAGTGATGCCAATAGTGAAATTTAAAGAACACAAATTTAATGTCAATCTTATTATTCAAAGAAATATATCTTGCAAATAAGCATGAAATGACTAACAATTAATCGAAAGATATGCATTAATTAAACCTTGGCATTAAATAACATCCTAATTTGCAATTTTATTTTTTTACTGATATTTGAATGACTACAAATGAAAATCAAATATTTACCTTTCAAGCCCTCCTTCTAGCACCATTTCTGTTGAGGTATGATTTTGTCCAATTAAAAAATCACCCTACAGTTAAGATTGAAATCCTCTCTTGCAAAGAAAATGTATTTCTCCAAGGTTCTTTCACTTAATATTTTTATGTATCATGAGTATGTATTAAAATAAGTGTTTGAACTACTTCAATGGTTTGCAAGTAATTGATAACAAGGGGCCTGGAATTCAATGTTGTTTGAACACATTCTCTATTCAACATACTTTAATAATCTTGCCAACAAGACAAATATTAATTAGAATATAAAATATTTATAAAATAACATTCTTAAATAGAATTAAATTAAGAAGTTATAAAACTTCATAATTTAATTAATTTAAAATATATTTATAAAATAACCATTCTAACTATATTAAATTAAAAATTTATAAAACTTTATAATTTAATTAATTTAAAACAAGTTTATAAAATAACAATTTTAAATATGTTAAATTATAAAGTTATAAAACTTTATAATTTAATTAATTTAAAACAAGTTTATAAAATAACCATTTTAAATATATTAAATTATAAAATTTTATAATTTAATTAATTAAAAATTTTATTTTAAAAGAACATTTGAAACTGAAGACCAACAAAATAGAAATAATAAACCACCCCATTCTTCCACATCATACCAATACCTAAAACAATCAAAACCAACCAACAACATAACAATAAAATTTTAAAATTTTCTCAATGGATCCCCAAAATTTGGGGTCGTTATGAAGGATATCACAACAGTACTCCTCCATTGTTCGAACGAGTATTCTATTGTTTTCTCTGGAAACAGAAATTTCTATTTTGATGAGAATTTTGAGGTAATTGTTTCTGTATTTGAACCATGTCACTACTGTGTTTTTGGATAACCCTCTGTAGGTTGTTTACCTGAGAATTAGGTTCATTATTTTGGTCTACAGTAGTTTGATTGGTTGTGTTACTTGTAGTGGTAGTGGGATTTTGAAAATTTGGCAAACTTTGATTTTGGACAACCTAAGGAAACACCATGTTATTTTTATGAAATGTTGATGCATTCATATTGGGTGTTATTGTATTAAAGAATTAAGGCATGATTTGAGCATTTATTTCAACCATTTTATGAGTGGTGAATTGATTTTCTAAACATAGTGGAGTGGTAGGATAAGTGGGCGTGATAGGTGGATTGTATGGAAAATTGAAATTATTGAATGGCATGGCATTCAACATAGGCATTTGTTGCAGAAAAACTTGATTGATCATAGAGACTTGATTATAAGCACCTGGATATCTTATGGAAGGCAATTGTCTTATCCCGAAACCTTATGGCATCAAGTGTTTTTCTACGGTCAAAGCCTCACTGTATGCCATGGGAAGTGTAGTGATTTTAGGAGTTCTCATTACAAACATAGATGTTAAAGGGTCTAATGCCCTAAATTACATTTGTATGGCAACAGAGTATAAAGAGCAACTAACCTGCTATACAACTTATGAAAATGAGTATTGAACAATCTCAAAGGTTCATTAGGATCTTTCCTAGTTGATGTAAACTAATTATAGATAATAGCAAGATCTATGGGTAGCCTAAATTGATTCACGAAAGTTGTTTCCAACTGGGCCCAAGACGTAATAAAATTAGTAGGTAAAATAATGTACTAATTGTATGACATTTCGTCTATGGTGAGAGGAAATATTCTGCAAGTAACATCCTCATGTTCAACTTGCATTCTAATCAAGGTATCCTTGTAAGCTTGAATATGCTCTTCAATAATTCTAATTCCATCATGTTTATATTTAGGTAAATACCTTTCTGAGTTTTTAAGGATATCATGGGCTGCCCCAACAATGTTTAAAGGATTGCTATGAGCACCTAATAAGGCTACAACTCCTGCCATTGGAATTATTGGTGGAGAAATAAATGGGACGATGGGTAGAAATGAATTGCTACTGGGTGGAATAACAATCGTCTGACTCTTAGACCTTCTAATTTTATTTTTAGGAGAAATGCTATGGAAAATAGTGTCCTCAGAAGCTTTAGAGCTTGTGATTATGATTTTTGGTTCCAACCGCAACAATAAAAACAAGTGCTTAATGATATTGAAGTGAAAAGACTTCCAATTTCCAAATTTTTAAATGATAAATCATCATGTTCATTATAATGCATCAATTAAATACTACCTATAATGAACATTCTCAAGTTTGTAAAAGGTTAGCATCAATGCATCATAAATTAGAGAATTTCCAACAATAAATGTGAACAACTTAAAAAGAACTTAAATTGAATCAATTACCTTCAAGTAGGCCCTCCTAGCACCAATTCTGTTGAGTGATATTTTTGTCCAATCATAAGAATATACTCACAGTTAGGATTCTGCCCAGATATCCTCTCTTGCAAGGAAATATTTTTCATTTCTCCAAGGTTATATTTAATGCATTAATTTGCTCGCAATGTTTAGTGAAAAATGTGAAATGCCAAAAATTAATGGGATACCTCAGTGTTGCATATACCTGTTAACAAGGGGCCTGTTTTGGGTTGATTTGATTTGCAATGATTTTGTTGTTCATGGAATTTATGAAAATGTGAAATTATTGATCAACTAATAACCTTCTAAAGTTGATAAATGTTTGATATTAACCTTTGAAATTTTGATTTTAATTGATTTTATCTCAAAATTTTAATCAAATTTTATCTTCAATTGTTAATAAAATTTTATCTTCGATTGTTAAGCCAATTTTATCTTTGATTGTTAAGCCAATTTTATCTTCAATTGTTAATCAAATTTTATCTTCAATTGTTAGGCCAATTTTATCTTCGATTGTTAATATTTTCTTGAGAATAAAAATGAAGTGATTGAATCTAACTTTGCAATGTAAAAACTTTGGAATATCATATTAATTATTCACTTTAATGAAAAATTGAAATTTATTGAAATTTCAATTTTCATAAAATGAAACTAATTGATTATTTGGAAAAATTGTGCAAAGTTTAAAACCTCAAATTTTCATTAAAAATGTGAACTTACATAAAATAAAAATTTGAACTTTAATTTTGAAATTGAAAAAAAAAAAATTGGGGTTTTAATTTTTTAATTTTTTGTTTTTTTTTTATTTGATGAAATTAAAACAAAACGTAAAATCTAGGGTTTGAGAAAATAAAATAAAAGAGCAAGTCATTGTAACTTCTAAAATTTTAATCCAAATCTGCATAAACCAATATTTTGAACCTAAATCAACATTAAACTAGTCAATCTTCACACAACCCATAATTAATATGATGCAATCTTCTAAGGGAATAACACAATATATTTTAAAAAAATAAGTCTACCATCTGCATGCATAAAACTTATCAAAATTTCCAATATATTTCCAAAATGAAAGATGTTTAAATTAATGTTCCTTCAGAATACCTTACTTTCAAATGGATTACAATGGTAAAATTTCTGCAATCCAGCAACCAGAGAGGAGATGCTCTTCAAGAAAATATGATTTCCAACATGCACTTGCTGCTAATATTCTTCGACCTTTCTTCCGTGAGTTTCAATGGATATTTAAAAATTCAAAACAAAACACATCATTTTATCTTCCCCTTGTTTGGCTTCATAACGCTTTCTTTTCCAATGAGCTTCCTTCCGTATTCTTTATCTTGCTCTATTTGTAACTGATATATCCTCCATTTCTTTTGGTAAAACTTGTGCTATTATTCCCATCATAAATATACTGACTATATATGATAAATGTTGACTGCCACTATTAAAAAAAAATGTGCATATATTGTAACATTAATACTATGTTGGGTTATCATGTATGCCCAGTTTGGCACCACATTTAGAGATTATACTCATTTGAGGACGTGGTCCATCATCAAGAGTGTCGTTAGACGAGGAATGGACAATCAAACCTGCTTGACTACATTCATTAATCCGCTTTCACTTAAACAATTGTTTTATTGATGTGATAATGTTCTTCTTTGTAAGTATTGTAGCTTCACGAGGAGAATTCATCGACTGTCATATAATGTACTGTAGATAAAATTGCCTTCAATAGTAGTCTTCTAACAAAAATTACTAGGCACATGAAAGATGTCTTCAACCTAGTAAAGCTAGCATTTCGCGTACAATAAGAATGGTCACCAAAGTTGATACAATTATGTGAAATGAGAATAGACCTCGGCTTCAGTTTATGACATCATATTCAATGAATTTACCCAAATAACATCATTGGTATCTATATTTATCCCATGAGAATCCATGAAACTCTTTCTAGTAAGAGTGGTGATCATAACTCGAGTGTTTGGTTTAATCAATAAAAATCTCAAGTCATATTTTTCAATGTTTAAATGGTACGAACACTTGAAGTTCACACAAAATTCCATGGTAGCAATATGCCTCTCCCAACATGAGTTAATAGTGCACAACTGTGCTCCCAAGTATTTACTTTTGGATGAACACACATAAATCTTTAATTTATGACTTCGAAACTTCCAAATATTCTAGTGGAGGATGATGAACCCTTGCTTCTGAAACTAATAGACTCCAATAAATTTATCTATGTGTAACCGTCCTTGAGACTAAATGACCACAACAAAAATAAATCTATACTGGTGCAATCTCTAAGTTTGATCATGGCAACGATTAACTATTCAACATCTCTTTTGTAAAAATTGCTTGATTGTGATCTCAATAGTGGTGACAGTTTGTCACCATCCCTCCTACACTAAAAGTTGTTGATAAATCTTATATATAATAAATTGCGCATCAAGAAATGTTTCTCACCATATGTCCAACGACTGTGGATATCACATGTATTCCATGTGCAAACACACTTATCGATAACAAAACCCTTTTATGAAAATGTGCTTCATTCTTAATTTATCATAGCCAAACCAAGTCATACAAGCTCCATAAGTTTAGTCCGACATGTGTACTATGACAACGTGATGAGGGGCATATGAACACAACCAGACTTTAATTCAAATGATGATTTGTTTACCCAAAGGTCCTATGCACCTCTTGATCTTGCCACTTGGTAACGCATCAAAGTTTGCACCCGTTGATCATGTTGACCGTGCTCACACGCTATGTTCGCTGGTTCGACCTACCTTCTACCTCAAACATTGTGCCACCTATTAAAACCTACAAATATTAAAACAATACCTTTTTTATTAAATTATTTTAATTTACATTAATTTTAAATATTTGAATTAATTTAATTCAAAATATAAACCTAATAATTTTTTAAAACTCTATATATATATATATATATATATATATATATATATATATATATATATATATATATAACTCAACACAACATTCAATATACCCTTAAAGTTAGAAACATTAAATTATAAAACTTAATATAACACTCAACATAACATTAAGACTAAAGAAATTCAACATAACATTCAACATAACATTAAAATTAAAGACATTAAACTCTGCAAAATATCAAAACAAAAAAAAACAATAAAACATAACAATAACCCATATTGCAAAATTGATCGGTATCAATTGATTAACAAAAGATTCCAATCAAACAAAATTTCACATTGACGACAGAATTTTCAAGTGGGTCCCCAAATTGGGGTACATTGTGTGATGGCAACAACACTTCCTTTTGATTGGCCCTTGTTATGCCATTCTTTCTTCTTAGGCTTTAGCACACCTTCTTGGATTTTTATTTCCTCGATTATGCTAGCTTGGGCAAGAGTTTCTTTGAATGTGCTATATTGTTGCAATTTTAATAACCAGGATATTGATTTTAAACAACTCTTGGTGAAAAATCAAGAGAACTCTTCAATATGTAGGGATAATGGCAGTTTTGTGATTACAACCCTCCAACAATTGCCAAAATCATATATTGACTCATTGTCAAATTACTTAAGGTTATACAAGTGAGACAATGTGATTTTCTTATGAACATTGAGGAAGAATATTTCTAGGAAATGGTTTATCAATTGTTCAAATGTATAAATATTGTGATGAGGTAGATGGTTATACCAATCCAAGGCATCTCCCCCAATGTTTGAGGAAATATTTTAAGCATTAAAGCATATTGATCTTGGATTCTGAAGCATGAGTGGATAAATGTGCTTACATGCTCTCTAGGGTCTTCAACCACTTTAAATTTATCAAATTTTGGCACTATAAAATTTGTTAGATATGGCGGTGATGGTATCAAAAAGTGAAAGGGTTGATTGATTAGTTGCCTTAAGGTAGGCTTTTGGTTCATCATACTAGGAGTGTGTTGTATCAAGCTATCAATTTGTTGTTGCATTACTTGAATTTTAGGGTCCTCCCCAAGTATGTGGAGGCCTTGAATTACTTGGTGACTATGTAGAGATGGAGTGGTGAAATACTGGGGTGTGATGTGATATTGATGGCTTGATGGATTAGATTGCATTTGATGATGTTGGTCTTGATGAGGGAATGATTGTGGGTGATGGAACAGATTTGAGGTTTAGGGACTATGAATATGCTGACTTGTGGGAATGGAATGGGTGTGGACTAATGGAGGTGTGGGGATGGAAACCATAGAATATTACGATACCCATGATGGATTTGAGGTAAATAAAGTAGGTTGGTTTGGAATGGATTGGATCTTAAGATCTAACACCTGTATTTGTTGTTGGGGGTAAGAATAAGCATCTTGTTGACCCATGAGAAATTTTTTGAGGTTTTTGCATGCTTTTTGTATGGAAATTTCTGATGCATATGGTGTGGATGTAGTGGAAATGGATGAGGTGGGTGGAGGATATGTTGCAATAGGGATTACAACTGAATGAGGAACATCAGAGGTAGTGGAGACTCACATTTGTGAAGCAGGATTGATATGTGTTTCATACAATGGATTGCCATAAGTGGTGGTATAGGAGGATGGGATGGAAATGTTTTAACCACATGATTGTTGTGTGAGAGACAAGTGATGGGAAGTTGCAAATGATACCTCAAAAATAGGGTTGGTAAACACCTGGGTGAAACTAGAAGGATGTGAGTGTGCAAGTTCCTATTGAGAATAAGGAATATGCCTAGGTGGGCTATTGATTTTCTCTAGAACAGGGTTAATGGATCTTTACTAAGTTCTAACTTTACCCATATCTATGTAGGTAATTTTAGGGTTGGTAGGGTATGATGGCTCAGTTTTTGGAATGGGGGTATTGATGGCTCTATGCAACACATCAGTATTTAAGGTATACATAGCATGTGAGGGTCCCGCAAACAAACCAAAATAGCTTATATGTATCACACTTATAGGATTAACCACAAAAGTGGTAGGGAAAGATATGGAACACTCCATGGATGAAGTGGTTGTTAGAATAAGGTTGATATTCCATTCTTGGCATAATAAAAGAAGCGCTCGTAGGCGCTCTCCAATTTGGTTATCTAACCACCGAGGTGGTTTAACCAGTTTGTAACCGCATGTATCCCTTATATTTGGAGTTAATGAGAAGAATCAATTGCTTTGTGAATTCCTTTATGGCATCAGAGCTACGGACAGAACGACTGGCGGACCTAGGATGCAGACCCTGAAACGGACAATAGAGAGACTGGCAGACCGAGGACGCAGACTGAAGAAAGCAGACCCTGACATGGACAACAGCAAGATTGACAGACCGAGGATGCAGATCGAAGACAGGAGACACAACTGGCGGGATGTGGAATGCAGACCGAGGATAGACCCTGACACAGACAGGAGACACGACTGGCAGGACGTGGAAGCGCATGATTTGTGGCTCAGGGAAGGTTCGGTGGCAGGGAGGCAAAAGGACGAGGACGGGGTGGTTGCCCAAAGGCAACCGAAAGTAGTAGATGCTCTTGGCATTTTTTAAACCCTCCCACATTGGCCGCACAGGCCATGTGGGATTATTTTTTTTCCCCGATTCTATGGCCCTAGTGTTGTCAATACAAACCGCATGCATTATCTTTCTCGTCGGGCTCTCTGGCTCAGGCGGTAAGTAAGGTTATTGTTTGGCAGAAGGTTCCCGGTTCCAATCCCTGCGAGGAATTTTTTTTGATGCCAGTACCTACCATTTGACGCCCTTCATGTCCCTGTGACGGCGAAACATGCTGTTGACGCCTTGCATGTCCCAGTGACGACGGGCATGGTGTTTTGACGCCCAGAATGGTACAGTGACAACGAAAAGGCCTATTGACGCCGACAGAATACAGTTGATGCCCGCACATGGTTTTTTTGATGGCTGCATACCTTATTTTTAGGTATTTTTTTCCACTTTCTTGTCTCATTTGCAACTTGAAGGGGGGGAGATCCATATATTCCTTTGCAAAATTGTCAGACAAAGGGGGGAAATCAAGCTATTTGGCAGAATTTTGCTAGAATAAAAATAGGTGCTAAAATTTGTGGGCATTTATGATTGTTATTTTTTGCATTTAAATATTCTGTTTTCTTGCATTATCAATCATAAATTACAAATATAAGACCCCAAATTTATACCCTATTTGTGCAATTTATTGCACAATAGCATTTGGTATTTGAGATACCTCTGGTCCACACTTCCAGGTAATGCTGTCGTGCTTTGGACTACTGTATTCGCCGCCTAATATAGCTGCAACAATGACATCTGAGCTTGTTCTCTATAAATCGTTGGAGAGAAATAAGGCAAACCAGTTTTTTTTATTTCTCATTTCATACCCACATCGTGATTGTTGTTAGGCGTAAATCCTGACGAAAGCTCTTTTTTCCAAAGTGTTTAGGGGAAGTTACTCCCCACGCATGCGAAATAAAACTTTCTATGGTAGGTGTCATTAACAACAAGATACCCTTTCAGTATCGCCTATGTTCAATATATTGTGCTTCTCATATGTACTTATAGTCTCCCTCTTGTAAGGGCGAGTACATATTGAGTAGTATACTGTTCCTATATACCTATAGTTTCCCTCACATAAGGGCGGGTGTATATTGAATGGTTACAATATAACGATTTGGCAGGTATAAAGAAAGGGAGACCAATTGGTGATATAAGGAACCTTCATAATGGCCACAATTCATAAGTATCTCTCAGATTCTCAATTGTTGAAAGGTCCTAACTTTGTTCCATGGAATACAAAGATGAAAGCCATACTTTAGTTGGAAGATTTATGGGATGTAGTGACTGGCACTAAAAAACGTCCTCAAACAACAGGAACAGATCAAGATGATTGGTATAAGAAAGACCAGAAGTATCTTACTTGCTACCATAGATGAGGTGCAACCTCATATTTGTGATGCAAAAACTAGTAAGATAGCTTGGGATGCTTTGCTCACAGTATATGAAGGGAAGAATCAATCCACTATTCTCCATCTTCAAACTCAACTACATAATCTCATTATGAGTTCTGGAGAAACAATTGACATATTCCTATGCAGAGTGGCAGACTTGTCACGGATCTTTCTAATCGGAACAAGTGAAGTATAGCGAAGAGCCAATAATTTGCTGATCATTTGTATCAGCCCCTCCCCTATGGGCTGAACAATAAAATTATTAGAGGAGGGTACTTAGAATCACGAGGGGTACGGATCTCTCTTTCCGAGATCAAACAAAGGGATTTGCAAATAAAAGTGCTAGGGCTACAACTAGTCCATAAATAGTTAAAGCTTCCATAAAAGCTAAACTTAGCAGTAAGGTACCTCGTATTTTACCCTCCGCTTCTGGTTGTCTCGCAATACCTTCAACAGCTTGGCCCGCAGCAGTGCCTTGACCAATACCAGGTCCAATAGAAGCGAGGCCTACGGATAATCCAGCAGCAATAACGGAAGCAGCAGAAATCAAGGGATTCATAGTAGTCTCCTCTTACTAAGGTTGATAAATGATTGATAATACGACAATTTTCTCTATTAATTTGATTGTTCACCAATGGTTCAGTTAGAGAACAATTTCTTTAAAACACCTAAAACCCGACGAAATCTTATTATGGTATTAAAAGTGATAATATTACCAAATAGGAAAATTCTCTACCTTTATACAAATATTTTTTTTTTTGGAATATCTGAAATATACATATATTTTGATTCTTTTAGGGAATGGAATAACCAGTGTAATAGCCTATTTTTATAGGTATTTTATAAGTAATTCTATTGATATATTAATATATTTAGATCATATACGCATATAAATATATTACATAACGCAAACTATGTACATAAGATACATTTTTAATTTATCCCTCCGGAGACAATAAAATCATTGTTCTACGCCAGGGTACATATTTGACTCAACAATCTCCCATTAGTGAACCTGTTCCATTTTAGTTTAATAGATATATATGGATGTACAAATCCATCACTCTGAGCTATTTTATCTATCAATTTTCTCAACGGGATTAGTAGTTCGCTGATCCTAAATCTTCCTACTAAGATATTAGTAGATTAAGTATTCCAATCCTTGATTATACGGGTATAATCAAAATGATGGAAAGAACATTCCACATCCCTTTTGTCCCATATATATTCAATTATTTATGAATTGGGACAAATCTTTTAGAAAAGATTATGCCCAATTCATTGGATTAATGATGACCCTCCATGGATTCGCCTATATAAGCTGCGGCTAGAGTTGCAAAGATCAGAGCTTGAATACCACTTGTAAATAATCCTAGGAACATTACAGGTATAGGAACTACTAAAGGTACCAAAGAAACAGGAACGGCAACTACCAATTCGTCAGCTAAAATATTTCCGAAAAGCCGAAAACTAAGTGATAGAGGTTTTGTAAAATCCTCTAATATGTTAATTGGTAAAAGTATTGGGGTTGGTTGAATATATCTACCAAAATAACTTAAACCCTTCTTTGTAAGACCTGCATAAAAATATGCAGCTGATGTGAGCGAAGCTAGAGCAACTGTAGTATTAATATCATTTGTAGGCGCGGCTAACTCCCCATGGGGTAATTTGAGAATTCCCCAAGGGAGAAGAGCACCTGACCAGTTAGAAACAAAGATAAATAGGAACATAGTTCCGATAAAAGGAACCCAAGAACCATATTCTTCTTCGCCAATCTGAGTTCTAGTTAAGTCCCGAATAAATTCGAGAACATATTCCACAAAATTTTGACCACCGGTCGGAATGGTTTGTGGATCTCGAACAGCTATGGCAGCTGAACCTAATAAGACAGCAATTACAACCCAGGAGGTAATAAGTACCTGTGCATGAACTTGAAACCCGCCTATTTGCCAATAGAAATGTTGACCTACCTCCACACCAGATATTTCGTAGAAATGATTCAGTGCGCTAATAGTAGGAGATTGTATAATACCCATGTTACCCTTTACAAAAATGAACTTCAAAAATAAATTATTTTGGTTGAATGACCGATTCTTCCATTATTTAACTCTCATCAGAGATTTTGGCACAAAATGAAATAACGGAATGGTTATTTGATCAAGGAGATTTATTGATTTCAATAAGAATATTTGTGGTGATTTTAATATATTCTCTGAGATTTGGGAATAGTAGCCAACCTAATAAATTTGCTCTTATGAGATCTTAGAATAGTAGCCAACTCAGTTCTAGGCCCCGCTTTTTTTTTTATTTTTAATTCACCACCTTTCATATAGCTATATGAACGTAGCTTCTTCGTATAGTAACGTACCTTCGCAAATTGCTGAAGTTAATTTATTCAAGACCAATCGGATTGAAGTTATAGAATCATCATTGGCTGGAATTGGGATATCCACGAGATCTGGATCACAATCTGTATCAACTAAGCAAATTGTTGGAATACCTAAAGTTATGCATTCCTCAATAGCAGTGTATTGTTTTTTTTGATCGACAATTATGACAATATCGGGCAAACTTGTCATGTATCTAATCCCACCTAGATATTTCTGCAATTGGTCCAATTGTCTCTTGAGCCTTGCTGCTTCTTTCTTCGTAAATTGATGGAATCCCCCTGTATCTTGCTTTTTCTTCAAATATTTCAACTTCCGAAGTTTAATTTTTGTAGTGGACCAATTAGTTAACATACCGCCGAGCCATTTTTGATTGACATAATGACATCGAGCTCCTAAAGCAGCTGATTCAGTAGCATCAGCTGCTGGATTTTTTGTACCAACTATCAAAAATTGTTTCCCTTTTTCTGCCGCATCAAACACCAAATTACAGGCTTCTGATAAAAAACGAGCAGTTTGAGTCAGATTTATAATATGAAGATTTCTACGCTCTGTAAAAATGTAAGGTGCCATTTTAGGATTCCATTTTCTAGTTTTATGACCGAGATGAACTCCTGCTTTCATCATTTCTTCCAAATTTATGTTCCAAGAATGTTTTATCATTTTATTTTTTCTTTTTTAATTTATTATTATTATTTTTAAAAAAAAAAAAAAAACGAAATACCATGAACTGTAATATATATACATATATATATAATTATTCATTCCGACGGAATCGATTAAATCTCAATGATTGCCTGCCCGTATCGTACGTGGTACGAGCGATCCATTTCATTTGATATCTTTATTATAGGATGAATCTACTAAGAAATTCATTCATTTCTAAAAACTATTTTTTTTGTTTACTAGTTGTCTCCATTTTTTTTGTGACAATAATCCATCTTCTTAATGGGAAGAACAGATATTTTTTTATGATGAAAAAAAATATCTTTCACCTTGTTGCTAAACAAATTTAGATTTCCCGCTCTCGGACCAATTTGATTCCGTTTCTCCAAACAGTTGAATCCAGTACCAACAGGTATCACCCCTCCAAGAATAACATTTTCCTTCAAGCCTTTCAACCAATCAATACGACCTCGAAGAGCAGCTTTAGCTAAGACGCGAGCAGTTTCCTGAAAACTCGCTTCTGATAGAAAACTTTGAGTATTCAAAGATGCCTTTGTTATTCCCAATAAGATTATTCGATAGTTGATTGCCTCTTCTAGAGCACGATTCATTCTTTGTGCTCGTGATAATCCAATGAGTTCCCCGGGTAAAAAAACATTACCCATTCCATATTCAAAATTTTGATTTTCCGAATTTTCCACAATTAAAACTTTCGAAGTCATTTGGCGCACAATAATCTCTATATGTTTATCAGAAATTTGTACTCCTTGGGATCGATAAACCCTTTGAATTTGATTGACTAACTGAATCTGACTTTGTTCCGTAGTTATCCTAGCACTGATGAATGACCCCCAAAGTTTTCCAAGAAATTTTGCCATGTCTCTGTTCCAATTTTGAACATTTTTTTTGAGATTTTTTGATATTGAATTAGTCGAACGGGCTTCTGACAATTGTTCAATTTTAGGAAGACCTTGAATTATATCATCGGTTGTTAATCTTTCATATAACAAAGTTATCAATGTATCTCCTTCGTAAATAATCTCCCCATAATGACTATGAACAGTTGCTCCTCCAGTACCCAAATAGGGTTTAGCCAATCTCATGACTAAAGATTCCTCATGAACGACTAGAATTTGACCAGATTTGGGGAATGGCTCATCTTCGGATATATATTCACTTTCACAAATTAATTGTCCCAGGCTAACTACTGGAAATGTTTTTTTACAAACATTAGATAAGGAAGAGCACCAATTAGAATTGAAGAGCTTGGAAATGATGCTCCTGCATGGATCGAATTTATAAATTCTCGTATTTTCATCCATAAAATAGCATTTAGGTACTTGGAAAGTATTCAAGTAATTGTCTGAAATTGAACGTTTCTTTAACAAGACTTTATTATAAGTGATGAAATGGGAGTATGAAAAACGGTTAGCGATACTATGTAAATGACCCAAGAGACCTGACAATTCAATGATTTGTATAATTGGATCCTCTTTAATTGATTTCTTTACCGTATAAAAACATTTTGAATCATTGAATAGAACGATTTGTAAATAGTCAGATGGTGAAAGAACCATAAAAGATTCACCTCTTTTGTTCTGATTAGATAATGAATGAATAGTCCCTTGATGCTTATTAAGTAATTTATTTTTATCGTTGGAAGAAAAAGGATTAGTGCAGTCTAATCTGTTATTAAACAGAAATTTGGAACTTAATTTGGAACTTGTTATATTTTCTTTTTTTTCCATGATAAAAAAGGGGTATCTCATCAAGCTAATTTGAATCATATTTATAACCATTTTCTTTGTTCTTACTGAAATAAGAGAAGCATAAGCCTCTTTTATTTTTGGGCTGGGTCCTGCAGCTAATTGATTTTCAAGAGAATTCCATTTTTCACTAATTGAATTCTCCCTGATGATCTCCCCATATTTGATCGTTCCTGAACTGTCAATTATGTATTGAGGGTCATTCAAAATAGCAAAAATGTTATTTCTATGTAGAATACCTTTTATGGGTATTCTAAGAATCAAATTAGGGCAAGAGATCCTTCGCTTTTCCCATTCTTTATCACACCGCAACGGGGTGATGAATCGATTTGTTTCCTTTTTTCGTGTGATTTTGGTCGTTTTCTGGGTTCCTGTGATTTTGGGATTTTCAGAAAGAACGGTGGGATAAATAGAGTCTCGACGTTTGTTGGATACGGTCCGATCAGCTTGGGGATAACTGAATATTTTTTCTTCTTTTTCGGAGCAATTTGAGTCAACTGACTTGTGTTTCACTTGATCCACCGAAGAATTTGAAAGTGATTGATCTTTGGCAAGAAGAAGTTGAACATCCACTTGATCTTGATCTTTATGAAATGAAAAAGAGACTACAACAGATCCGTACATACCTCCCGATAATATCCAGAAATGGGTTGTCTTGAGTATGAGATGAACATTACTATCATATTTTGGCACATGACACACATGGGTACTCCAGTGCATTTCTCCCTTCATATCAGAATATATATGTTTCTGAACTGTTTCTTTGAAGGGAGATGTTCTAGCACGAACCTCGGCAATAACTTGTTCCGATTCCACATATTGATCATTTCGAACCAAAAGCAAACTTTGTGATGGAATGGTTAAATTTTGTACTTTATCTTGACTATCAACAATAGTCACGGAGAAGTTATTATGACATATATAAGCAGGATGCCCATGACGTGTACGTGTAGGATAAGCCAAATTTTCATTGAATTCAATTTTCCCGTTGAAAGGGGCTCGTACCTGTTCTGTAATATCACCTGTAAATACCCCACCAGTATGAAAAGTCCTTAATGTTAGTTGAGTTCCTGGTTCTCCAATTGATTGACCAGCAATAATGCCAACTGCTTCTCCTAATTCAATTAAGTTATTGTGAGTAGTACTCCGACCATAACATAATTGACAAATCCAAGATATACTCTTGCAAGTAAAAGGGGTTCGTATATATATTGGTTGTGTTTGGAGGTTTCGTAATTGATGAGCAAGTCCAGTCCCAATACCTTGATTACGCGTAGCAATGCATCTCCCATTTATATATACATCGTCTGCTAACACACGGCCAATTAGTGTTTGTGTTTGTAGAACAATTTTATTTTTGATCTTCTCTCGACCTCGAATGAGACTTACAAAAAGACCTTGGATAGTGCCACAATCTGTTCTGCGTACAGTTGATTAGTGAGTCGTTATTACATTATTGGAAAATCCCAATTGTATCTCAAAACTTTTCATAATTGATACGTCCAAGTGCTTTGGTAAAGATATCTGCAACTTGCGCATTAGTAGGAATGTATTGAAGTTGTATATGGTGCTTTGGAACTTCATCTCGAATAAAATGACATCTGGTATCAACATGTTTGGTATGTTCATGAAAAATTGGATTTTTGACAAGATTCAAAACACCTTGGTTGTCACAAAACAAATGAAGAGGAAGATTCTTTGGAAGGCCCATGTTTGTAAGAATGCGACTTAACCACATTATCTCGCAGACTACTTCACTGGCTGCACGATATTCTGCTTCTGTAGAAGATAAAGCAACCACATGTTGTTTCTTACTATGCCATGAGATAGGTCCAGATCCTAGATGGAAAACATATCCGGAGGTGGATTTACGATCATCAAGGGATCCAGCAAAATCTGAGTCTGTGTATCCCAGTAAGAAAAAATTATTATTTTGTCTATATTCCATACCATAATTTGTAGTACCATGAACATAATGAAGAACTCTTTTTGCTGCTTTCCAGTGACTCATTTTAGGCTATTGCATGAACCCTGAAAGATATCCTACAGCAAAACTGAGATCTGGTCTGGTATTTGTCAGATATAGGAGACTCCCAATCAACTGGTGATAGAGAGTACCATCTACCTGAGGTGACTCATCATATCGAGATAACTTAAGTCCTTGCTCCATTGGAGTTGCTTTTGACTTACAATTAGTCATACGATATTTTTCTACTAAAGTCTTGGCATATTTCTTTTGTGTTACTCTAATATGAAACTTTTGTTGAGTAACTTCTAAACCAAGACAATAGTGCAAAAGTCCTAGATCTGTCATATCAAATGATTGCTTCAAGTCATATTTTACTAAGTCAATCATTTTTTCTGAGCTTCCTGTGATGATCATATCGTCAACATAAAGTACAAGAATCACTATATCAAAACCAATTTTCTTAATATATAGATTTGCATCTGAAGGACTTCTAATAAAACCATGCTGCATGAGGTGACTGTCTATCTTGATATACCATGCTCGAGGAGCTTGTTTTAGCCCATACAGTGATTTGATCAACTTGCACACTTTTTGTTCTTGCCCCTCAACCACATATCCTTCTGGTTGAGTCATGTATACTTCTTATAAGTCGCCATTCAAGAAGGCACTTTTAACATCCATCTGATGCAATTTCCACCCAAGCTGAGCTCCCATGGCACAAAGTACTCTAATGGTAGTCATTTTTGTAGTAGGGGCAAAAGTCTCTTCATAATCTATGCCTTCTTTCTGAGCATATCCCTTTGCAACAAGCTAGGCTTTATGCTTATCAATAGATCCATCTGCCTTATACTTCACTTTGAATACCCATTTGCAGCCTATGGGTTTCTTTCCTGTTGGCAGATCGACTAATTTCCAAGTATTATTTTTAAGAAGAGATTTATGTTCTACATCCATAGCCTATTTCCACTGTGGTTGATCAAGTGTAGATTGAACCGTTGTGGGTTCATTTGTATTTAATGTAGACATATAAAGTTTTTCTTCATCCTCATCTTTTTCCCTATCATATCTGGTACTCACTGACAAATCATCAAAGTGTTGACAAAGTTCGTCAACCTCTGACGTAGATTCTTCTGCTCTCTTCTGTTGAGTCATACTGTGAGTACATGGCCTATCAAGAGAGATCTAGAAAGGATTTCAACTTAGCATCTCTCAAAGTTCTAGTATACCATTTTGGAACTTTTTGTTTTTGCTTTGGAAGTTGAACCTCCTTTTTAGGCTCTGCTTCATCTATGTATACAGTTGTGGATGTGTCTTTTGATGTAGGAGCTTCATCAAATACAACATCTCTACTTACATGTGTCTTCTTGGTCTTAGGATCAATCAATCGATAACCTTTTGAGTACTCATCATAGCCAAGAAAAATACACTGCAGGGTTTTCTCATCCAGCTTCCTTCTTTTCTGTTTTGGAATGTGCATGAATGCTTTACATCCAAACACCTTCAGATGAGAAATGGAAGGTTTCTTATCACTCCATGCTCCTTGTGGAGTCTTCCCTTGTAGAGCTCTAGTGGGTGCTCTATTTAGGAGGTATGATGCTGTGTTTACTGCTTCTGCCCAATATTGATCCTCAAGATGTGCTCCTTTTAGCATACATCGAACCATTTCCATAATGGAAAAATTTCTTCTTTCTGCAACTCTATTCTGCTGAGGTGTATAGGCTGTAGTCAGTTGTCTTTTGATCCCATGTTCTTTAAGAAACTCTAAAAACTCTTTAGAGGTGTATTCCCCCCCTCGATCTGAGCGAAGGGTTTTTATCAAACATCCCGACTCCTTCTCAACAAGCTTCTTGAACTGTTGGAAGTTGAGAAACGCTTCTGATTTCAACTAAAGAAATAAAACCCACATATTTCATGAGTAATCATCAATGAATAGTTGAAAATACTTTTTCCCACCATAGTTGGTTGGCATAGGACCACACAGATCGGTATGTACCAGCTCTAAAGGTTTTGCAACTCGAGAGGAGCTTGCTTCAAAAGGCACTCGATGTTGCTTCCCTGCTAAGCAATCCGAGCAAACCGGCAAGATAGATGAGAGGGGCGGAAGACCTTTCACCATCCCATATTTGTGTAATTCAAGCAAATATCCAGAACTGAGATGCCCATAACATCGATGCCAGAGAGAGGTGGCCTCTTTTGTAGTTGCAGGCAAAGCAACATGGGAAGTGGAAATAGCATCGAGAATAAACAAGCCATGTTTGTAAGATCCAGTTGCTACATGTTTACCACTGTGTGTGATAAAACATCTCTTTTGGCCATTGAAAACTCGAAACATGACTTCCATGTTTCTATCCAACATTTGTGTGACTGAAATCAGATTATTGGCTAAGCCTGGAACATAGAGAACCTTTTCAATTTGACAATTACCATCAGGAAGAGACACAAAAATGTCCCCTTCTCCTTTTACTTGATATACCTAATTGTCAGCAATTGTGACTGGCTTACCCTCTTTTCCAACAAACGTATCAAACCAGGATTTATCCCCAGTCATGTGTTTGCTAGCTCCTGAATCAATATACCATACAACATCTATCTGGGAAGACGAAGAATGATTCATGAGCACCTTGTGTGCTCGTTCAGAGTCTGAGTCTGAATCAGACTCAGGAGAATGTGAGTCTGAGTTGGATTCAGCATAAGCAACATGGCCTTTAGACTGCTTATTCTTATTGTATTTTTTCTTGTGCTTGCCCTTATTTTGGGAACCTCTTTTATTTGGTTGCTTGTTTTTGAACCAACATCTGTTGGTGTCATGGTTATTCATGTCACAAATTTTGCAATATTTTGTATCTTTTTGCTGAGATTACTTCCATTTTCCTTTGGAAGAAGCACCTCCTTTTTGAAACTGTCCTTGTTGTTTACCACTTTGTTGTGTGGAGAGAGCATTATCTGGCATGTCATCTTTCTGGACCTGAGTTGCCTCCTCAGTCTGAAGCAAGTTTACCAGTTCCACAAATGAGACTTGTCTACCAGAAACATTGAGAGAGGTGATAAACATTCTATGGGAAAACTTGTGGATGATGATGTCTTGAATTCTGTTATCTTGAGAGAATTACCAAGTTCCTACAAGATTTTGATCACCTCTCTCAATGTTTTTGGTAGACAAGTCTCATTTGTGGAACTAGTAAACTTGCTTCAGACTGAGGAGGCAACTCAGGTCTAGAAAAATGACATGCCATATAATTCTCTCTCCACACAACAAAGTGGTAAACAACAAGGACAGTTTCAAAAAGGAGGTGCTTCTTCCAAAGGAAAATGGAAGCAATATTAGCAAAAAGATACAAAATATTGCAAAATTTGTGACATGAATAACCATGACACCAATAGATGTTGGTTCAAAAACAAGCAACCAAATGAAAGAGGTTCCTAAAAGAAGGGCAAGCACAAGAAAAAATACAATAAGCATAAGCAGTCTAAAGGCCATGTTGCTTATGCTGAATCCAACTCAGACTCACATTCTCCTGAGTTTGATTCAGACTCTGACTCTAAACGAGCACACAAGGTGCTCATGACTCATACTTCATCTTTCCAGATAGATGTTGTATGGTATATTGATTTAGGAGCTAGCAAACACATGACTGGGTATAAATCCTGGTTTGATACGTTTGTTGGAAAAGAGGGTAAGCTAGTCACAATTGCTGACAATCAGTTATATCAAGTAAAAGGAGAAGGGGATATTTTTGTGTCTCTTCCTGATGGTAATTGTCAAATTGAAAAGGTTCTCTATGTTCCAGGCTTAGCCAATAATCTACTTTTAGTCACACAAATGTTGGATAGAAACATGGAAGTCATGTTTTGAGTTGTCAATGGCCAGAAGAGATGTTTTATCACACACAGTGGTAAACATGTAGCAACTGGATCTTACAAACATGGCTTGTTTATTCTCGATGCTATTTCCACTTCCCATGTTGCTTTGGCTGCAACTACAAAAGAGGCCACCTCTCTCTAGCATCAACATTATGGGCATCTCAGTTCTGGATATTTTCTTGAATTACACAAATATGGGATGGTGAAAGGTCTTTTGCCCCTCTCATCTATCTTGCCGGTTTGCTCGGATTGCTTAGCAGGGAAGCAACATCAAGTGCCTTTTGAAGCAAGCTCCTCTTGAGCTGCAAAACCTTTAGAGCTGGTACATATCGATCTGTGTGGTCCTATGCCAACTAGCTATGGTGGGAAAAAGAATTTTCAACTATTCATTGATGATTACTCATGAAATATGTGGGTTTTCTTTCTTCAGTTGAAATCAGAAGCGTTTCTCAACTTCCAACAATTCAAGAATCTTGTTGAGAAGGAGTCGGGATGTTTGATAAAACCCTCCACTCAGATCGAGGGGGGGAATACACCTCTGAAGAGTTTTCAAAGTTTCTTAAAGAACATGGGATCAAAAGACAACTGACTACATCGGATGGAAATGGTTCGATGTATGCTAGAAGGAGCACATATTGAGGATCAATATTGGGCAGAAATAGTAAACACAGCATCATACCTCCTAAATAGAGCACCCACTAGAGCTCTACAAGGGAAGACTCCACAAGGAGCATGGAGTGATAAGAAACCTTCCATTTCTCATCTGAAGGTGTTTGGATGTAAAGCATTCATGCACATTCCAAAATAGAAAAGAAGGAATCTGGATGAGAAAACCCTGTAGTGTATTTTTCTTGGCTATGATGAGTACTCAAAAGGTTAACGATTGATTAATCCTAAGACCAAGAAGACACATGTAAGTAGAGATGTTGTATTTGATGAAGCTCCTACATCAAAAGACACATCCACAACTGTATACATAGATGAAGCAGAGCCTAAAAAGGAGGTTCAACTTCCAAAGCAAAAACAAAAAGTTCCAAAATGGTATACTAGCACTTTGAGAGATGCTAAGTTGAAATCCTTTCCAGATCTATCTCTTGATAGGCCATGTACTCGTAGTATGACTCAACAGAAGAGAGTAGAAGAATCTACGTCAGAGGTTGACGAACTTTGTCAACACTTTGATAATTTTTTAGTGAGTACCAGATATGACAGGGAAAAAGATGAGGATGGAGAAAAACTTTATATGTCTACATTAAATACAAATGAACCCGCAACGGTTCAATCTGCACTTGATCAACCATAGTGGAAATAGGCTGTGGATGTAGAACATAAATCTCTTCTTAAAAATAATACTTGGAAATTAGTCGATCTGTCAATAGGAAAGAAACCCATAGGCTGCAAATGGGTATTCAAAGTGAAGTATAAGGCAGATGGATCTATTGATAAGCATAAATCCTGGCTTGTTTCAAAGGGATATGCTCAGAAAGAAGGCATAGATTATGAAGAGACTTTTGCCCCTACTACAAAAATGACTACCATTAGAGTACTTTGTGCCATGGGAGCTCAGTTTGGGTGGAAATTGCATCAGATGGATGTTAAAAGTGCCTTCTTGAATGGTGACTTACAAGAAGAAGTATACATGACTCAACCAGAAGGATATGTGGTTGAGGGGCAAGAACAAAAAGTGTGCAAGTTGATCAAATCACTGTATGGGCTAAAACAAGCTCCTCGAGCATGGTATATCAAGATAGACAGTCACCTTGTGCAGCATGGTTTTATTAGAAGTCCTTCAGATGCAAATCTCTATATTAAGAAAAATGGTTTTGATATTGTGATTCTTGTACTTTATGTTGAAGATCTGATCATCACAGGAAGCTCAAAAAAATGATTGACTTAGTAAAAGACGACTTGAAGCAATCATTTGATATGATAGATCTAGGACTTCTGCACTATTGTCTTGGTTTAGAAGTTACTCAACAAAAGTTTCATATTAGAGTAACACAAAAGAAATATGCCAAGACTTTAGTAGAAAAATATCGGATGACTAATTGTAAGTCAAAAGCAACTCCAATGGAGCAAGGACTTAAGTTATCTTCATATGATGAGTCACCTCAGGTAGATGGTACTCTCTATCGCCAGTTGATTGGGAGTTTCCTATATCTGACAAATACCAGACCAGATCTCAGTTTTGCTATAGGATATCTTTCAAGGTTCATGCAAGAGCCTAAAATGAGTCACTAGAAAGCAGAAAAAAGAGTTCTTCATTATGTTCACGGTACTACAAATTATGGTCTGGAATATAGATAGAATAATATTTTTTTCTTACTGGGATACACAGACTCAGATTTTGTTGGATCCCTTGATGATCATAAATCCACCTTCGGATATGTTTTCCATCTAGGATCTGGACCTATCTCATGGCACAGTAAGAAACAGCATGTGGTTGCTTTATCTTCTATAGAAGCAGAATATCGTGCAGCCAGTGAAGCAGTCTGCGAGATAATGTGGTTAAGTCGCATTCTTACAAACATGGGCCTTCCAAAGAATCTTCCTCTTCATTTGTTTTGCAACAACCAAGGTGTTTTGAATCTTGTCAAAAATCCAATTTTTCATGAACGTACCAAACATGTTGATACCAGGTGTCATTTTATTCGAGATGAAGTTCCAAAGCACCATATACAACTTCAATACATTCCTACTGATGCGCAAGTTGCAGATATCTTTATCAAAGCACTTGGACGTATCAAATATGAAAAGTTTCGGGATACAATTGGGATTTGCCAATAATGTAATAAGGGGGGATGTTAGAATAAGTTGGTTGATATTCCATTCTTGGCATAATAAAAGAAGTGCTCATAGGCACTCTCCAATTTGGTTATCTAACCACCGAGGTGGTTTAACTAGTTTGTAACCGCATGTATCCCTTATATTTGGAGTTAATGAGAAGAATCAATTGCTTCGTGAATTCCTTTAGTGGTTTGGCTAACAGAGGCTTGACTCAAAATCTTTGCTTACCTTCGAATTGAAACCATAAGCTAGTGAGTAGGTTGAGGATGGTGAATGTGTGGAATGTGCAGAACATATGCAATATAAATCACACATAATAAAACAATCAACTCAATCCTATGTTTTACAATAAATTATTTTTTTTCATTTTTTTTATATTTTGTGTGGTTTTGTGTGTTATACTATGCAAACCTAAACTAATATGCAAGGTGGACTCTAAGGATGGATGGCAAATGAGAATATTTTTGGTGATGAAATCTAGAAATATTTCTCATGGGTTAATATGGTTTCCATGGGGCGATATGGTGGATGGAGATGAAGCCCATCGTCACCAATATTGAACAATGATTGGTGATGAAATCTAACTCACTGTTGTTAAATGTGTGATGTGCAGAGTGTGTGATTCATTTTTAAAATTTATGTTATCTATGGTGTTCGCTCAATGCTAAAAACACCTTATTTCACCTGTCTAAGCTAGAATCCAAGGATATTAACACCAAGCTCCTCAAAAACACTTAGGGTACACCAGTTAATATCCACCATAAATCATCAAGTGATTCCAATAGTGGAGGGTTCACCCAATTTTCCACCCTGAATCATCAAGTAATTCCACTAGTGGAGGGTTTTTCTAGTTCTTCCACACTAAATAATCAAGTGATTCCAACAATGGGAGTGTACTAAGGTATTATGAACTTGTTCCAAATTAGAAAAGTAAAAATGGAAGCCTTTAGCTCTAATATGTAGCTATTTATGCTTTTATCATTTCAATTGCAAACAACATACAAAATAACAAGTGAAACACCATAAAATAGTATAAATCTAAATCAAATGTGATGATGCAACTACAACGAATGCATAAATGCAACTCTACCCAATATGCAGACTATATGAAAGATGCAAATGCCTAAAATAAAAAATGCAACTACTTTTTAAAATATAAAATAAATGTTTTTCTATTAATTTCACTATTAAAAAGCAAAAAATTCTAAAAAATTAGAGTTAGGGTTTGAACTAGGCTTACCAGGAAGCCTACATATGTCTTCTCCACTCTCCTAAATGTAGACTAGAGTCTCTTGAATACAGACCAAATTCTCTTAAATGCAGACCAGAGTCTCCTAAATACAAACCAAAGTCTCCTAAACGTAGACCAAAGTCTCTTGAACTCTGTAGGGCATCCCTAAAATGTTTTGAGGAATATCCTAGACTCTGTAAGGCATCCCTCAAACACTGCAAGGTGTTCCTGTGACCACTGGTCGAACTCTACTACCCAAAAACCCTAGTTTTCATGATTTTTGTGTGATTAAACTTTTGGAAACCTGTAAAATAGAAATATAAACATAAATCAATGATAAGGTAAATAAAAATGAGGAACCCTTTGGGGGTCCCACCATGATCGTCATTTTGTAAAGCAAAAAATGATAACACCAAAGCAATAGATAACAAAATCAACATAAAAAAATTATTGCACAAATGAAGACAATAATATTGATATTATTATGGGGGGAACCTTGATCTCCAATGTTACAATATGATGTATTGATACAATGATTACAAATCTAGGGTTTAGAAACCCTTATTCACAAGTGAATATATGGTGTCTTTTGTATCATATTTTTCTCCAAACAAGTGTGCGAGTGGAATTGTGTATCCCTACAGGACCATCCTAGTTGCAACAGCTTCCAAAAATGTGGTTCCTGCACCTGCAAACAGAAAGCAACATAAAAGGGTTAATAGCACATGCAAGGGCTCCACTGTGTGAGGACCTCTAAATAGTAAAAACCTAAAAAACCTAATGTTGCAATGTTGAACTTTAAACTAAATGCAAAAATGTAAAATAATGCAACAAAATATCTTACCTTATCAATAAAGTGGATGTGATGTTGATTCGTGCTCCTGTTTCTGTATTCAAGAGTCGTGCAAACACTTAGAAGCACCTGAGGGTTTACAGGTTGCAAATAGGTTGCAAAAAACACCCAAAGGTATTTGGTGATGACAATTAATGCCCAACATCATTCAAAAAATACTCAGCAGTATTTTGTGAACTCTAGGAGGCATTTAGGGGTGGATGGAAGTGATGCAGAACCAGATCTGGTTCGCAAGGGTTTTGCAATGATAGAAATAGAATGTGCGATGACAACAATGATGGAAGAAGATGATAGTGAAATGGTTAGGTTTTGTGAGTAGACAAATGTTTCAAGACCTTACAATATCCAAAAATCAGGACCTTGATTCATCAAAATGAATTATCTTTTATAATCTACCCTTAAACATGTTAGGGTTTTGATGACACCAATGGATGGTCAAGATTAAAACATGAGGAAGGGTTGAGATTAAACTTGAGCATGTGACATGGATTAATATGGATGGGTGGCTGAGATTAAGTCGTGGTAGATGGCTAGGATTTATTCACATAAATACATATATATTTATTATATATATATATATATATATATATAATATTAATATTTATATATATATATATATATATATATATATATATTTAAATATATATATATAATGAATGGCTATGATTTGAGGATATGAATGGATGATGAATGGCTAGATTTTGGTGTCTACACATTGTTAACCTTTTAACTTTGATTTTTGCTATTTTGCACTCTATTTTTCATTGTTTTGAGACCCGAAAAGGTCATCTAAACCAAATTCATACCTTTCCCATATAGGGCATGAATTTGGTAATCCAGATTCATGCTCCCCCTTTACAGATCATGAATTTGGTAAAATTAGGGTTTGGGGGTAAGTTTTGCACTCCAAAACCCTAATTCGTATCTCACATTTCAACATTATATCGTGGTCATCTTCTCTGGATTTTATTTCATTATTACATACGTGTTTTACTTTTTTTGTACATGTTCCAAGGTTAAAGATAATTTTTCTTTCAAAAGGCTAGCTAAAATTACCAAGGGGGCTTGATTACTATGACTCTAAGCTCAGTCACATAGTGGCCTAAGTAGGCCCCCAAACACTGATCAAAATTTCTAGGCCTTGTGAAGCTATTTTGTAGGTTTGAAGCTATTGGATATTCTAGATGTTAGATAAATCTTGGATCAACCACCAAATTATATAAGTGCCTTAGTAGATTTTTAGGTTGTTTGTTGTTTGCTTTCTATTTACTTTTATTCAAAACCTAGATCATAAGTAAGAAAAAGATATTTGATTGAATTTCTAGGCATTTGAAAGAGAAAAAGCATATAGTGTGCATCTAGAGTTTTTTTTGTGGATTTCCTTGGACTCTTGTTTAAAGAAAAAACACTTTATTTTATGACCTAGGGTTAGATATCATTGAATCAAATAATCATTCTAGGGTTAGCCCTTGTCTTCTTGCATTTGGTGTGTCTTGCATTGTTATTTCATATTTCTTAGATTAGTTTAGAAAGGCCAAACATAGGTGCATGCTTAATTGATACATTTAAACATTTCCACCCCAGACTTGGAGTGAGTCCTAAAATCATTCCTGGTGAACCCTTTTCCTTGCCCATCAAGTGTAGAGTTATAACAGCCATCACGATCACCTCAGCTCCTAATAGATCCAATCAAGAATCATACACGGTGTGTAGTTTTTTCCTTCTACACATGTATGTCATACTTTTGAAAACTCTAAAATGTTCAACAGAAGGCTTTCTCCCAAAACAAGATTCTTCTAGTGTAATCCCTTGAAGTTTATTTGTGGGCACTTTATTTTGAAGATACATTGTATTAGAGACAACTTCAACCTAATATTATTCTCTATACTAGCTCCTATGAGGATTCAACAAACAATTTCTATGATGGAATGATTTCTTCTCTCATCAACCACATTTTATTATGGAGTGTAGGTGATAGTAAGTCATCATTTGATCCTATTTTGTACAAGGAACTTTGAAAAAAAATTAAAAGGGTGACATTATTATTAAGAAGATAGGTCCAAAGTTACAATAATTGACCTACCACTTTTGGCCAGCCCCAAGATCCTAATAAAACTAACTCTAATATCTCCTTGAACCACAAATTTCTTAGTGCAATCCAAAGAGAAAAAACACCTCTCTTGGTTATATTTTTTATTAATACTATTCCAGATAACCCAAATTAGCTTCTCCCTCTTTCCATGACTTTGGTGGCTATCCCTAATTGGTACTAAGAGTGCTACAAGAAATAGTGTGATGTTGTACTAGAGGCTAATCATCATAATCAACAACCTTTATCCAACACACGATATTGCCTAAATCTATATTGGCTAGTAATACAACTTGGTTCTCCTCCATCCAATCTACAATATCTCTATGATGATCAAATTCAACAAGTAACCAACAAAATGTTTTCTTTCCTTTTTAGCAAAAAATTCAACTACTATATTCTTCCCTCTACCTACATGAACTTGAATGGCATATTTAAACTGCTACTAGATGGATTTGATCTAACTTACTATGTTCTTGATCCACCATGTACGCAATCTAAAATTTCTAATCTCATCTAGAAACCCTACCAAAGTTTGTGAGTTAGACTCCACTATGATCTTCCAAACTCCAGAACTCCTAAGAATTAAGAGATTCTTGTTTGATTTCCAAAGCCTTTATTCCATTATTTATTGATACTCCTAGGCCTTCCAATTCCTAATGAATAACCTTCCCCTTGTGGTCTCTTATAACCAATTCCTACTACCCCTACGTTATCCTTGGCTACTCTATTTGTGTTGAGTTTTTCCTAGCCTAGGGGTGTGGGTTTCCAGGCCCCATGATTTTACCTCATGATAGTGTTCTCTCCCTCTTGGTTTTTTCTACTTCTTCATGTGATATTTTACTATTTCTATAACCTTATTTTCTACCAAACTAGCTTTACAAAAGTGTATTCCTCTAAAAAAATTGGCATTTCTTTCTAGACATATGTTCCACCACATAAAGCTCAGATCTAGATACCAACCCAACTAAACTAAGTTATTTTTTAACGTTATTCATTTTCAAACCTCTCATATATTAATAAGTGTTAAATATTGGTTAAGAGGGGCCTTGAATAGATCAACCCATTGACTCTACAACTCCAATGTGAAGCCACTTTGGAAGAGCAAATGAAGTATTATCTCCTCCTCAATATTTAACATGATACATTTAGAGGGACCATGAAAAACCTTCATCTATAAGTTATCATATGTGAGGAAGCTCTGATGCATAACTTGCTAAGCAAAGAAATTGATTTTTGACCATCCCTTTGCCAACAATGCTCTATCCCATGGAACATTTAGTAGCACCAGTGGGGAGGGATAAATTCACTAAAACCATCCTAAACTATATAAATTCCTAAATTCCCATGACCCCAATCTACCTTGTCCTCTTTCTCCTTTCCATAAGGTGACATTGCTTCAATATCCTCTCTATTAGTAACACCAAATCTGGAGAGATTGGAACTGGCCACTCTTCCCACCATTTTAGTTGCATAAGAGAGAAGGTCCCAATCTACCTTGTATGTAGATAGCATGTTGTTTTAATCCAACCTCTAGCCTCAGGGAATTTTTGAAGGGGTTACAACTCTAGAAATTTTGAAATTAAGGGGGTGTATAGGTCCCAAAAATTTATCTAAAAATACACTTTATCCCATCCACCCACTTTCCAAAATAGTATTGGTTTTAACACTTTCTCTCCTAATATCAACAACTTACAAACAACATAACCCGAGCCACTCATAGTGATCTGGTTCCTCATGGGGAATGTTACCCAAATACTCACTAGTATTGACTTTGTCAAACAATGCTTCCTAATTGGAGATCTATTTCCAATAAATATTGCATACTAGATCTTGGTTATTCAATGTTTATTTTTTAATTCCTAATCCTTTGCTTGCTTTAGGTTGTAAAATTTTATCCCAACATACTAGAGCCCATTGATTACCCATTCTTGGGTCATTCCAAAGGAATTTTTACATGAGCAAGTGTAGCTCCTTCAGGATTCCAATTAAAGTAGCAATGATAGAGAACTTGTAAACTAACATTGCTTTAACCATTGATTGAATAAGAGTCGCTCTTCCTCCAAAATAAATCCAATGATTTAACTTCATACCATTTTTTTCCACCAACGTTTTCTATTCTACCACTTTCAACTTCTTATAGTGGATCAAAATCCCCAGGTAGTCTAGTATGAGAGAGCCCTAAGAAAAGCCTAATATGTTTAGAATATGATCTTAGACCCCCTTTTGATATTAAAGAATACTACCTTGGACTTTGTTGCATTCACTTTCTATCCTATGGCTTCTAGATAGGTATTTAAGGTAACTTTGAGTGCTCTTGCCTCCCTAAAAATATATGCCCCAAGCAACCTTGTATCATCCATAATTTATAAATATGTTGGACTCATTGTAGATAATTCCTTGTTGCATGTTCCTTCAAAGAAATATATCAAATCCTTCAACAAGAATAATAAATAGGTACAAGGATTTAGGAACTGATGATCCACTCTCTCCATCCCTAAGAGAAACCAAAGTTCTCAAATATGTAATCCAAAAATTGACAAGGGACTTTGTCATAGGCCTTAGATATGTCTAATTTGATAAACATGTCTCTTTGACCTTTCAAATGCATTGTGTGAACTACTTCTTGTGTGAATATCAATCCATTCAATTTTTTTTTACCCTCCACAAATCCTTCTTGCTCCAAAGAGATAATACTATCTAGTAACTTCTTCAGCTTTTCATCCATCAATTTGGTAATAATAAAACTACATTGTAAAGTGCAATCGAGAAAAAGTCTTCAATTTTATAAGCCTCTCCTACTTTAGGAATCAAATTAAGGGAAGTGTGGTTTAAAGCCTATAATATGCTTTTATTTGCATGAGATTCTTCCATTGCCCTAATTACATCCACCCCATATTGTCCCAAAAAGCAAGAAAATTTTCAATTAGTAACCCATTAGGGCCTAGGGAATTTTTTGTTCTCGTGTTGAAAACTATGTTTTTGACCTCCTCTAGATCCACAAATTTAAAGAGGACATAATTTTATTCAGATTTTATAATTTCTGAGATACAATGAATTATATCTTGTTATGTTACAATATTAGGATGGGTAGAAGCAAAGAAAATATTTTCAAAGTAGATATTTGCATCTTGTTGCATACCTGGGTGTTGGCTTTTAAGCCAGATTATCTTGGACCCAATATTCTAGATCTATGAGTAGACTCAAATATAAGAGTAATAAAAATATAATTTGGCCAATATAAATAATCCTAAAATTCAAAATAATATCAAATTTGAATGTAATATGACCAAAATAATTCAAGAAATAACATGAAGAACACTTACAATATAATTGCTCTAAATATGCATACAAGCTGCAATATTATTATAAATTGAATCATACAATATTTAGATCCATCTATTCTTTGATATACAACATGGAGTTTTACCTCTATAATATATCTATACAAGATGACTCTTCAAGTACTTGACTATTTCTCTCTCTATGACAACTCTCATGTCCTTTGGCTTCTCATCTTGCCACTTGTATACATGATTCTTGACTCTCTACTTACATGCATACTTAGCTCTATGACACTTGCACTCTTTTACATGACACTTATACTTCTACATGCACTCCTAATACATGACACTTGTGCACATCCTCACATTACATATTTGCACACTTAATTACATGACACTTGTGCATCTACTACACAGACACTTACATAAAGGGGAAATATAAATCACTCTTCTAAACTATAGACTCTCACCCTAATCTATTACATATTTACATTTGTACCATAAAGGTACCATGGGGGTACATTTGCATGTACCAAATAATGTAATATTCTCCAACACCCCCTTGTATTATATTATTTGGTTATTGAATACTTTAATCTTCAATCTTTGTCTTTGTTTTCTTGTATTTTTCTTTTGGCTTTGACTTTGGAATTGTTGTTGGTATTGCTTTTCTTCTGAATTTGTTGCTAAAGAAGTTCATATCTTTCTTATGACCATATCTAAATTTTGAAAAATAATTTTGAGGAAATCCATTTAGTGTTTTTCTTGTTATTGTGTTTATCCATCCAATAACATTAGTTCCTGTATACCAACAATAGTTTTTAGATTACTTGTTACCTCTACAAATTTCATAACAATGAAGATTTTAACATCTTTCTCTTTTGTGACCATGCCTGCCATAATTTTTGCATTTTTTAGCTAAGTGTTTGATTTCTTCATTAGTTTACCTTTTTTTTTAAGCGAAAAACCCCTTATGGGGCTGCCTTGGTCTGAGAGACCACGACAAAGGGGTTCTTCATAGTTAAACTCACTCGAGAGTCACGCCCGGCATTTTCTGCACCAACATTATCAATTGGATTTTGGGTACCCAATTCAAATTTTTGGTAAGGTGGAGATTCAAACCTAGGACCTCCCTTGGAAGATTGACTTCTCCTCTCCAACTCACCTACAACACCTAGGTAAAAAGAAATTTTTTTGTTGGAAACATGCCCCTTGTGGGGGAGGGAAACCTTGGAATTAGATTCCATATCTGGGGGATTCTCTTCCATCAAATTCACTCGAGAGTCTCACCCAATCCCATCCACGCTAGCTGGAAAAACGAACCATTGACTGGACTTTGCATTTCCTTACACTCGCCCACCGTTGCGCTGCACCCACAGGTACTATCTTCATTAGTTTGCTTTACAATAGTTTCTTGCCAAAATTTTCAGAATTGCATCTTGTCAAAAACTTTATCAGTCTCTCTATCATTACAATGATTATTGTCACATATACCTTATACCAATTCCTTATCTTCACTAAATACAATATCTGTTCTTGGAACAAGTTCTTCTGTCTTTTTCATAGATCCCTAATCACAAGTATCATGACTTTCATCACAATTCTCTTTTGCATTTTGATGAATATCACTAGTATTACAACATGCATTTGTCATCATGGGCTTTAAATCATTTGTGTCAAAACAAACATCTTTTATCATAAGCTTGTTCCCTAATTCTTCAAATTTTCCTTGTATTTTTATCTTGGAAATATTTAGAGTAATTATTCCTTTGCATGTTTTTTTCCATAAACTAACAAGTGTAGTAATAAAAATTTTATGACAATCATTAACATCATTTAGAACACTTTGCATGCATTGTTGAAGTAATAAAAATTATCCTTTTTTAGCTTTTTCAAGAATAGATTGTAAATATGTCTTGACAGGGACACCACAATGGCAAAACGCATTGGGATTTCCTAACGGAGATACAAGTCCAATTCATGAGAAGGGTGGCCCTAATATGCCCCCAACTTTTCAACCCATTAAAAAAAAAAATAGATTGTAAATATTCCATCACTTCGTTTGACACATGTTTTTAGTCTTTTGTAGCTTGTTAAGAGAAAAATTATATAAAAAATTACGGTATTTATTTTTTCTTATATCGCCATGTTGCAATAAATATTTTTTTTATTCTAGAATACCTTATTTCTCCCAAATTTTAAATAAACAATTTCTCAGTTTTTCAAAATTTTAAATTTTTTCAATTAAAAACTTTAGATCTTCAAATTTATTTTAATTTTATTTTTCCACTTTAATTTAACTCTTAAATTTTTTATTTTCAATTTTTTTCTAAATCTCCAATTTTTCTAATTTTCTAATTTTTCAAATCATATTTTGAGTGGAAAACCTTCTCTCCAAAATTTAATAAATATTAAAAAAATTCAAAAATCAAATTTTTGAAATAAATTGCAATACTAGTTGCAAATATAAATATCAATTTCAATATGTAGTAGAAGTCCTTATAACTCCCACCTAAATTTTCTTTTTCTAAAAATTTGAATTCCTTTTATCTCCCACTTAATTATCAAATTAAAGTTCCTAAGTTTCAATACTTCAAAAGAGGGTAGACTTAGGACTTTAATAAGTTTATATACATACAATGTTAAAATAGCTAACACTTAATGTTGAAACAATAAATAAGTCGATTAGGAAACCACCTTATAGAGCTAAACTAGAAAATAAGGCAATTGTATAGCTAGCAAATGCTAAGCATAATTTATGAGAGCAACCACTAATAACTAAAGCAAAGATACTCAGTCCCTCCTCCTATAGGCGAGTAGGCTAGGAAGCAAAGTTGATTACGCTTGATATGGGGAATAGAGAGTAACATAAATTTCATTACACTTGATATGGGCAAACACTAATAGCCCAATATCAAACCCCGTGAATATCTAGATCATGCACTATATCATGAATGTCGAACAACACCCTATATTCCCCTTTAAATGCCATTTATGAGAGCATCCACCAATAATCAAAGCAAAGTCACTCACTCCCCATATAAGTGAGTAATTTATGACGTAAAATTGATTGCTCTTGATATGGTAAGTATAATGCACAATAACCAGATCAACAAGCAAAATTGATAACACCATTATTGAAACAAGTGAATATCAAGATAATATAATTCACCTTGTTGATTCACCATGAACTCTCATTGTATCATGCAACCAAGCTCAAACCTCCTCCAATAGGCATACAAACTAGGATTGAAGGATGCACAACAAGAGTTAAGTTCATAACTTCATATATCTATAACATTCAAATTGTGATAAATTGTCATCCCTTCTGCCCAATTATACATTTGTCCATGAAAATCACCATACAGAAATGCCTTAACTTTGAAAATATCATTGAACCTAAACTAAACAACTAAAATATAATAACCATAGAGATAAATAATTTGCATCCAACTATGACCATAGAGTTCTCTTCAATAGCTAGTTTATGAATGCCCTATTATACTACAATTTTGAGATCTTCTAGCAATACATTGCTTTGACTTTGTTATCAATAAAAATATTGAGAGGCATTAACACCACAAATGTGCTTTCTCTTATGGTTGTTAAGGATTGTGTTTGCACTTAATGGTCTAGGGTTACCCTATACCTTGCTAAAATTAAGTTTCATCGTATTTAGATGGGGGCTTCCATAAATTATTATGAACTGCAAGTATTTCAAAAGGAGATTTCTTGATGTGTACAGAATGGAGAGACATAAGGAACCACTTTTTGATATTTATGGTTGAAAATAAGTTATATATGTATGGGTCTCAAGTATAACTTCACCCTCTTTTGATGTGAGACACACTATTTTACTACAAAACTATTCTAAATCAATAGAATAATTTCTAAAGATGTGGTGACTCCTCTTTATCCAAAGTGTCAAATTAGAGCGGTTGAAAAGATGTTCCAAAGGATCTATTCTTCTTAATAATTTTGCAACTAATATTCAAATAGTCATTGTGATGTGCTAGGCCAAACCTAATGCAAGAACAAGTTTTGTCAAAAGTAACTCCATACTTTAAAACTAAGATTGAAGTCATGGAGAAGATGGTTCTTACAATGAATGTACTGTGGAGTTGATGATATTATCTCCTTTGTAGATTATCAAAAGTAATAATTTTGTCATTGCATGTCAACCATGAGAATGAATTTTCCTTGGGAGGCTATGTTAATACAAGTCTTCTTAGATAGGTCATGATTTAGAGTGTATCAGGAGTAGAGAATATTGTAACCATTTTTTACCTTGTGTATCCCTATGTGGTTGGTATTCCACTTAAGATTATCATCTCCTATAATGAAAAGTATTATTTTACCCCACATCAATTTGTTAGAAGTTATTTATTACCATATTTGAGCCTAGAGAGATATTCATTATCTTTATATGTTCTTAGAAAATAAATCTCTATAGTCAGGTACTATATGATTGATAGGATGAAGGATCTCATTTTTCTTTAAGGTTTTGTGACCTATCCATGCATCTGGACAAAAGTTATTTTGATTTTATTCTAAACCTTCAATTCTGAATATTCCAAAATGAAATCATGATAGGACTTAAAGAAGGTCTATGTTTGTGAGCCTCTAGGGAGAGTCTTGATTGTAATAATTCTTTATCTATCCTTGTTGTCTCTATATTTAGCCTTGATCATTTGCTACATTAACTATTGTGACCATGATAAATTATCCACACCATTTTAGCTCCCAAATCAATGTTCATATTAGAAAATGTTATGATTCTTTCTCCTTGTGCATAAGTTAGTTTGTACACTCTCAACCAACTCGATAGAGGGATTCTTAAGTTATCAAAAGCACCTTGTTAAAGGAAAAATCACATGATATTATTCATTTTAAATACAACTCCCAAAAGTGCTCTCAATTATAAAAAGTTATACAAAGAGGGATTCTAATACTAACTTAATGAGCAAATTCCTTCTAGCCATGCTAATAAAGTTTCTTTTCTAATTGGCTAATTTAATGGAGAAACAATTAGTTAGTTCCTTTCATAGAGGTTTAATAAACCCATTGGAGAAAAGGGGATATCAAAGTATTTATTAAGGAGTTGATTAATTGAAAATTTAAAAAAAAATATTTCAATTATACGTTAGTTGAGGTATTGAGGAAGAAGATGTAGGATTTATTCATATCCATCCCTTGTCTTGAGGCTTTAGTGTAATTATCCATGAGTTGAATGTTACTCTTTGCTTCACTAATAATATCTCTATCATAAAGGACGGTAAAATCCATGAATTGGTTATGTGCATGTGCATCCAAGGAAATGACGATCTTTAGTCCTTCTATATGTGGTGTTTGCTTGGTAGTTCTAATAGTTATCCTAAGAGATTTGGATGTAATAATATAGAGGCATGGAGAGATGAAGTCCCCTTAGTTGAGAAATTATAACAAAGCAAAGTAGTCTTCTAGGTTTCCATTAATAAGGATTGATAAATGACAAGTAATAATACAATCATGTATACATTCTCTCAACTTTTGACCAAAATTGAAATTATGCCAAAACCTTATTTAGAAAACACCAATCCATATGATCTTAAGATTTTCTAACATCGAGTTTAATAACAATAGTTGATTTTTTCCTCTATTTAACTAGATAAATTAGATCATGTGTGACCAACATTCTATCTAAAATTTGCTTATTGACCATGAATCCACATTATTTAGAGATGAGCTTGGATAGGATGGACTTTAGTCTTTCTATTATCTTTGTTAGTGATTTTAGGATTATGTTGCGTAAAAATATGGGATGGAAATACCTAAAATTTTGCCAATTATCACTCTTGGGGATTAGTGCAAAATAGGTCTTGTTCCATTACTTGAGAACCTTTTGATATTTCTACTTTCATCAAGCGCTAGCAAAATGTTTACCTCCATAATTTCTCAAAAGTGTTGAAAAATATTTATGTGAACCCATTAGGACTTAAGGACTTGTCTTTGTTTAGGAATAAAAACACCTTGCAATCCTCTAATGCAAAAATAGAGGTCATAAGGTAATAACTATGTTCACCTATGGCTAAGGAATTCTAGGTTCACCTATGAATTTATTGTTAGATCTATAGTTAAGATTCCTTTGAAATAATAAGTTGTATTTCTTCTTATATCCAAAATGCCTATTAAGAGAAGAGTTTCACTAGATAACATAGAAGATATGTGGTTCATATGTCATTTAGCCACTATGTATTGGTGCAAAAAAATGTCTTGGCCCTCCTCTTTGAGCCACAATTCCCAAGACTTTTGGCACAATTGAAATTCTTTCTAAACAGATATTTCTAGCAAGGTGCTCCTTAGTAACTTTTCTTTAGCTAATAGCTCAAAAATCATACCTAAAATTTATCATGTTATATTACGTGTTAAGAGAGCCTCTTTTATATAAATGTTTTAGGCAAAGATATTTTTAAAATCTATTTTATTAACAATTCTACACTTTATAAAATAGATTCTATGGGAGAGTTTGTACATTTTTTAGCCACTAATTTTAAGGTATTCCTTTTTATATGGGTCCATCATTAAGGAGAGTTTCCTGTTGTGGAGCCACATATATCAATATTATTCTTGTCAAGACATAGTCTCTTTGAGATCCTCCTTGTCTCTTATTTATAGTTTCTTAAAGTCTACCTTTGTTTTTGGATGTTAAACCCACATTAGTTGTATCCTAGTGTTAGTTAGTTTTTGGTATTATAATTGTCTTATGGATTTATTTGCCCACCTAGGTGGTAATGTGGGTTGCTTTAATCATTATTTTTTATAAATAAATGGAGCTATATCTGGTATGAATATTAATCACCCTTTCTACCAATGGTACTTATCTACATCATCCAATCTTCTTTTTGGGTGTCGAGGCAAGTTTTAGGTCAAAATTAGAGGAGATTATTTTGTGTAAGAAAGAAAGAAAGAAATTTGATTTTAAAAATGATCATTCAATGAAAATATAGCTTATATTTTAAGTAATTTTCAAACATGTAAATAAATTTTATCATATAAAATATAAAAATTAAATAAATAGTATAATTTAAAGCCTAAAATACAATTAAAATTTTATTTTTATTTTTTTGCTAGAGAAAAAGGGATCGTACTGAGGTATCCCACCCTTTACAAATCACAACTCTCTCATTTAAAGCTTAATATTTTTCAAAAATATTCAATTCTTATCTCAATTGAGTTGCCATAGTTATATACCTACATATTTTTCATAAAAAGTTTGAATTCTTGATTTTTGTTTTCTGGGTCTTCACTTTTATTTGTAAAAAAAAATATTTCAAATCAGTGGCCTTAAAAATACCAAAATTCCAACTCTATTTTCTACATATTACATCTTAGTAGAGTAATATGTCTAAAATTTTGTGCTACCATAGTTTGCTTTACCGAATCTAGATTTCTAGTTTCCTTCTTGAAGCATAAGTCCAATCACAAGAATTGTAATGAATAGTTTATATGAAAACACATTAATGTTATAAACTAAAACAAATATTACCAAAAAAGAATATTAAATTAGATCTTAATCATTATTTGATTCAAACAATCAACATTTTCTTGTTGGCTTTAGCTAAACTCACTACTTCCTCTAACCATGGAAAATATTATTTAGCATCATGATGCTCTATTAAAACCCTTATCTTGGATATCCTATCTGCACATTTGTTCGCATCCCTTAATGTATGTGTAAACCTGATTTCTTCAAACTCTATAGAAAGGTTTTGTATTTTCATAATGATTTTGTCATATGTTCCATGGAGCCTTTGTTTTCCTTAAAATTGCATTTATTACTATTAATAATTTGCCTTTCATTTATACTCTATTCCTTTTCATTTGTCTACATATTTTTAACCCTTCAAAAATTTCCCAAGCTCTAGCTTCATTATTTGTCTTAAATACTTTATTGAAAGCATAATGAGACAAAATATCACACCTATTGTGTCTAATTATTCCTCCTCCTCCCATTGGTCTTGGATTTCCTTTAGATGCTTCATAAAAATTCAATTTGATCAATTCCACTTATGGTAGTTTCCACTTTATATTATTTGCTTTCCTTTTATCTCTTTGTACCCAACATCATAATTTTATGACTTGACTCCATCGATCAAGGCTCTCTGCTTCAATATTTGGGATTGGGTGAGTTGATACGGTTGGTTTTGACTCCTCTATTGCTAAACAAATCTTCCTTTCATTACCTCTAAATTTATTTATTTTCCTTTAAATATTATTTTGTTCCTTTCCATCCATATAGTTCAAATTATTTTATCTTTTGATATATCCTAGATTGTTTGTAATGCCTCGCTTTTAAAAGTGCTCTACTATTGCTTTAACCATTCTTCAATTCTACCATTCATCACCATGCATTTACAAAACATATTAAGAATCCATTACCATAGTTCCTAGACTATTGAATAATGTCGTAAGATATAGTCTATACTCTCATCCTCCATTTTACATAGAACACATTGTGAGGGGCCATGAAACCCCCTTTTCATTAAGTTATCCCAAGATAAAAAAAATCCTATGACCTACTAGCCATACAAACATTTTAACTTTTGGAATGCTTGTGCTATCCCAAATATCTCTCTATATTATTGTGGTATTCCTATTTTTTTGACACTTTACATTATTTCCACTTCTTATTGTGTATTCTCCTAAGATATTCAGCTCCCAAACTATTTTATCCTTGGCTCCCCTAGGAATAATCAGTGTTGTTATCTTTATGCTCAATTGCCTCCTAGAAACAATGTCCAATATACATGTTAAAAAATCTTCTTTCTATTTGTGTCTTCCTTCATGATACTTGTACATAATGTTTGAAACCCTATCACCATATTTTCTTGAAGTAATCTTGTCCATGGTTTAAAAATTAGATCTAGATTGAGTGGTGTTTTATCACACCAAGTATCCGTCAAAATAGAAATATTTTCTTCCAATTACCACCACCCATATTAGACTTATAATCACTAGATCAATTTATTTTTTAAAATCATTCCATAGTGCAAAACTATCTAGTATTGAGAGTGTAGTAAAGATTAATTTTGGGTCATTAGGCTCAACGTACTTAGAAGAATTATTTCCCATTGTATTTGACTCTTTTTGTACAATTTCCAAAATACTTTTCCCCTTAGAGCTAATTTTGCATCTGTAAGAACTCTTAAATCAAGACCTACCTTTGTTTTATCTTCACACACCTTGCTCTATTTCACCCAAAAAAATCCTTTTATCATGTAATCCTAACCACAAAAATGGTTGCATAATATAGATTAAAAACATTTCTACCAAATTTGGCATAATATACAAGGACATATAATATGTTGGAAGGGCCTATAAGATTGATCAAATTAATTGCACTCTTCTTTCTAACGATAACCATCTACCTTTTCATGTTGGTAGTTTATTTTAAACTTTACTTATAACTGGATTCTATAATTATCCTCACAAATAAGGGCATCCCTAGATATGTTGTTGGTAAATTTACCTCTCCCATTTGAAGTAATATGCATATCCTTGTTGGAGTGTTTAGGAGTTAATTTTTTATTTTGTCCTATTAATTTTATGCCTTAAAGCTCTTTCATGTTCCTTTAATAAGTTATTCAAAGCTTTGGCTTCATTTATCCCTACCCTCCCAAAAGGGTTATATCATATACAAACTAATGATGGGTGATGTCATTCGTGTTATTAATAGTCTTAAACCCACTTATTAGCCCATCTTCCTTCTTCAAGTTCCTACCCAATACCTCTACCACAATAATGAACATAAATGGTGATAGGGGATCTCCTTGCTTAAGGCCCCTATTGGCTTTAAATGATTCTATTACTAGCCCATTGACCAACACTGAATATGATATTATAGAGACATAAGCTTTAATCCATCTGACCCATTTCTTCCCAAATCCAAAATTTTCTAATACTGCAAAAATAAAATCTCATTTAACCCTATCATAGGCTTTATTCATATCAAGTTTTAAGATCATTGCTCTCTTTTATTGAAGCTACTGAATGCATTACTTCATGAGTTACTATGACCTTGTCCAAAATTTTTCTTCCTTTCATCTTGCTCTTTTGAAATATTTTTTTCTAATAGTAGTCTAAATTGATTTGCCATCAATTTGAATATTATCTTATATGCCATATTACATAGGCCTATATGCCTAAATAGATCAAACAATTATGCATCCTTCTTTTTTGGAATCAAAGTAAAATATGTTGCATTTATTTTATAAGGTATGTACTATTTTACCATAGGTCACTACCACCAATAAATAATCCTTCATTTCGTAGTTATTTTGATTGAATGTTGTTGAGAGCCCATCTGAACCAAGGTATTTACCCTTACTAAAAGAGAAAAGGGGTCAATGAACTTCCAATGTAATAGGCTCCATAAATATGTTATTATCTTCATATGTTATATTGAAGGTACTTCTTGTAGTAGTTTATCATTAAGAACTTCAATCTCCTCCGATGTTGCTTTGGTATTCAATCCAAATTTCTTATCTTAATTTTGGATGTTGATCTCTGTACTATTACCATCCTATGAAAAACTGTGTTTTTATCTCCTTTGTTTAACCAAGTTTGTCTTGATTTTAATCCCCAAATTTTTTCTTTTTTACTCAAAATATCATGGTATTCACTAAGAAAATCCCTTTCCTCTGAGCTTAGGTTATTGTGTTCACCTTTTTGGAATTTTGAAAGTTTCTCTTTAAGTTCCTTCTTCTCAATTTTTTTTTTGAAAGTGATATTATTCCATTCTTTTAATTTTAGATGTCATTGATATGCTATTATATCAAAAAAATGAATGTGGTCTTCCCACATCTGCTCATATTTAAAATATAATCTTTTGGAATTCATTTACTACAATTTTAATTAAAATTTTAAATTTATTATTTTTTAAATAAAAGATAATTTTTAAACTCATAAATACTTAATATCCCACATTTGCTTATACTTAAAATATAATTTTTTTTTTTAATTTTCAATTTAAATTTATAGTTTTTTAAATAAAAGATAATTGTTAAACTCATAAGTCCTTAATATCGCATGACACGACTGTAAGTTTCCAACTTTCTTCACATTTTAAGTTTTTATTAAATTTATGTTTGGAACTTTAATTTTATTTTTAAATATTTTATTTAATAATGATAATAAATTGATATTATGAGGTAGTAAAATTAGTATAGTATTGAGCTATCATTTAGAAGACCTAAACTCGATTAATGGAAAGAATGGTCTTTTAATAGTTGTCCTTGGTATATATAAGATATAAATTATTTAAGAGGCCCAAGGTTCAAACCACGGTGTGAACAAGTGTGTGAGGGGTGGGTGTGTATATGAATATGTGTTTGGCTCCTATTGATAAGCTCAACTTTCACCCTTATCAGAGGTCATGGTTGGGATGGGGATGCCCAACCATGAGCCTTTATCATAGGGGTTTCTCACACTAACCTTGTCATGACCCACCTTGGCAGGACTCTATTATGAGATTGATTATGTATTGATTGATGTTTCAATGCTTAATTATTATGCAATATTTATGTTTTATAGCTTTGAGGAATATGGTACTGTTGATATGCTCCTTGATTGCAGTATCAGGTAGTCTCATGGGTGGAAGAGATTGATCAAACACCAAGAATGGGTACTAGAAAAGTAAAATGATGATGATGGTGGCTCGAGGTAACATGAAAAACTACCCTCATGTAGATGCATGCATTCTTGCTTTTGAGGTGATCATCAACAATCTAGTCATCCATAGCCAGAATTTGGTAACCTAGAAGTTATCGTAAGTCTTCGACTAGGATAGGTGATTGGACTTGTGATGAATCACCCACCTTGTTTGATGCATTTGTTCTATGCTTGCGTTAGTATAATTAAAATGATTAATGTCATGAATTACTAATGCTTTTTGTTTTATTAATACCCCTATTGTCTTTTCTAGTAAAACAAGAAAAATGAATATATTAATATGAGATATTTTAGAAAAGAAATCATATTATATTTAAAAAATGAATATCCTCCTTTACGTAGATGAGCATTCATTTTTGGTAGATGAGATTTTATTTTTTGGTAGTTGGCATTTAATTTTATTGGTGGATATTTTCCTTTTGGATGGAAAGTGGAAAGGTTTAAAAAAGGTATCGAGAGGCTTGGGAGTTAAAAAGAAAAATTTGGAGGCTTTTGTGGAGAGGAAAATAATTTAGGAAGCACAAGGAGGCATGAGGAGGTATTTGAAGAGCTTAGGAGGGCAAGCTTAGAGATTCAAAGAAGATTAATCAGATAAGAATTCAATCTAGCAAGAGCAACAGGTTGGGGGCACTCCTTAGCTTTATCTTGAACTAATGTTTGTGTCTTGGTTATACTTTTGTTATAAGGAAATTTAAAAGGATCCCTTTTGATCTCTGTTGTTCCCTCTTCTTAACTCTGTATCTAAAACCTTTGTGGATATTTTGATTGTGCTATGTGTATGCTTATCATGGAGATTGAAATCCTTTTAAACTTGTTTTATGTGACCCTTAAAATTGTTTTATTGAAACCTTGTCTTGTTGTAACACCTTGACTGTGACTCGTATCTTTTTGAAACCATTTTAATCAATATTTGATTGGTTTTTTATTGCTTCAATTCATAGTGTTTAGTTGCCTATAATTCATTTTTTTTAAATGACTAAAACGACATGTGAATTAAAGCCTTGTTTGAATCTCGATTCAAGTTTTAGATCTTGCCTTATTTCATTTTATGTAGGTTTTTTTAATGCTTTGAAGCACTTCAATCAAATGTAGTCATCCAAGTAACCAATGACATTTATCGCCATTTCAGTGTTGAAGGGTTTAATTCAATAATTTATTTTTTTTCAAGAACACTTTCCTAAGGTTTAGTATTGTATCGCTCCAAATTTTTCGCATCCTTACCTTCAGGCTATAGGATCCGTGCCCGAAAGGGGAATGCGAGAAGGATGGGACAATACCTCGGACTAAGAGGCATTTTGAAGGTCCCACCTCTTGGGGGAGGGGTATAAGGGTGAATTTTTGATGGATGGTGGGTTCACCAGGAAACTTTTGAGTGGTAGTTTCCACACCTAGGTTGATAGTGTGTTTGATGTGTTCATTTTGTACTTTAATCATTCAATTCCTAGGTTTGGCCAAGATGGATCTAAACTATTCTATATGCCAATGCTGATTCTATGAATACAAAAAACATGAATAAATGCTAAACACAGAGAATATGCTAAATAGGATAGAACATACCTGATTTCGGATGTCTAATGAAGCTTCTAAGTTTTGTAGCAGTCCAGATCATCTCAACTTGTATGTAATCGTTTGATATTTCATAGAATCATCTCGAATCACAATCGATCGTCTGAGATCAGACATAATCGTCTGAGATCTGACAAATTCGTCAAAAAAATTCGTAAAAAACCTGCAATCACAAAAGTAGACACAAAATACCAAACATGCAACTGCAAAAGCAAAGGAGAATGATAGAAATGACAACAAACGTGCCTAAATAATGGATTCAAATAACAAACAAGAGAAATGCAGTAGATTTAATGATGGATTTTAACTTTATCATGAGGTTATACTAAATGAGGTGAACTCTAAGATGCATAAACATAATAACTAAGATGATGTATAAAGAAATGCAAAAAATAATAAAGAAAATGCAAACTATGGGCTTTGATTACCCCTAATCTGGACTACAGTCGAGATCGTCTCCAATCGTACGTCGTATGAGATCATCTGCGCTCCTTGACAAGATCGTTCGAAATCATTTGCGATGATCCGAGCTAGCTTCGACTGAAAAATAGTAAAGTTCCTGCAAGAAAACATGAAATACAAAATGCAAACAAAAGTATGAAGGTGTTCTAAGGCATAAGGAACCAAATTTGCAGGGAAATCCGTCAGCTAGGAGGTTCAGGGGGATAAACTAAGAAAATCCTAGTTTATATAGGATTAGGGAGAGGTTAGGAGGTTGGAGATCATCCCAATTTGGGAGATATCCAATGGGGGAGACTCTAACTGTGCAGACACGCTTTCTGCCCAGATTAGAGAGGTTGTTGGAACAGAAGCTAATTATGAAAATTTGGTTTTGGGACGAAATCGTCTGGACGTTCTGCTCCAGACGAATTCGTTCGATCTAGGACGATCGCGTCTAATCTACGACAATATTGTCCAACGGTCAAAACAAATCCTAAAAATGGTGCGAGAAACAAGGGGAGCGGGTAACAGGCGGTTAATAGGTAGTTTGAGGTTAAATTTGAATTTTAATGTTTTTACTAAGGTTTAACTGTGCTAATTTTAGGGTGCTACATTTTGCCCCCTCTTTAGCAAATTTTCAAAAGAAAATGCGTTAAAGACGAGTTCTTCCCATTTTACGAGAAATAAAAAATGTACTCAATTTTCTAGATGACGATTCTTGGTCGAATCGTATGACTGCTGACTATGGTGCCCCCTCCGTGTTTTTACCCAAATCGAACGTTTGAGGTAAAAACATGAAAAAGCAAAAATTGAAAAAAAAAATGTTGTTTTTTAAATAAAATTAAGAAAAATAGGGTAAAACCCTAATTCATTGTTACTGTTCATTTTTACTATTCCAAAGCTCTGCAGAGAGAAATAATGGTGGAGACGTGCATAGAGCGACAGAGGTCCAACGCGGGCTACGGGTAAGGATTTAATCCTAGTAGATTAGGTTTAATTTTACTTTCTGCAATTTTTTTATTTAAACTTTGGTTGTTTGGGGCATCGCGATCGACTCGAGTTTTGGCAGGGGTGGTAGGTGGCTTACTGTTGTACCACTAGAGCGGATGCAGACTACCATGGCTCCTCTCAGATGTGGTCTATGATATGAGAGACCACGGTTACAGGTTTTCTTGGGGTAGTTTTGTACTATGTTGCTTGTATAGGATCTTGCACGGGGTTGCATACAAGGGAGGTTGATGTCTGGTCTTGACATCGCTGCTACAGGTTTGGTTCTGGGAGCACATCGCGGTGTGGAGGCCGGTAGGGCTCCCATTGATAGGGGTTGACCGGGAGAGGCCTCGGGTTTTCTACTGGTGGCTACAAAGGGGGTCACAGTGGCGGATAGATCTGTCGATGTCATAGAGGTTGCTAGATGACCTCATCCTGGACTAGATCACCTGGAGGCCATGGTGAGAGCACCCAAGGTAGGCAGAGGATGGGTAGAAGCTGGCTCGCATCAGGCAAGTCTACTGGCTGAGGATGGAGCGGTGAGAGGTAGAGCTCCACTACTACGATCGGGTTCTATGGAAATTCGATCTACAGCATGGGATCCCTTCTCTTAAGGATTACGAGTACTCCCAGACTGTCTGGGATAATACCATGCTGAGTGAGGCTCCAGACATGCAGGGATTCTGGAGTCAAGACACGAATGATGCCCCCATCCAGCCAGTGGATGGTGACGACATTGGGTTTACAAACGAATACGATGCCTAGTACATAGGCATCCACCCTCCTCGAATGATGATGGCACAGGGTCTGATGCACGCCATGGTGTGACAGATGGGGAGGCGACGTCAGGCTACTATGGAGGCAGCACAGGGTCACAACGAGAGAGAGCAACGATAGTCTCCATAGGAGAGACGCCAGAGGATGGCATGAGCTCCACAGAGGCCACAACAGACAAAGAGGAGGGAGGAGAGATTCCCTTCTCAGCAAGGGGAGAGACCACCATCACCTGATAAGGGCAAAGGTGTCAAGGTAGGGGAGAGTAGTGATACGATGACTCTTCAAGCTGAGGTTGCCTGCCTTCGGGCTTAGGTGCAGACACTTCAAGATGAGGCTACACAGCTTAGAGCTCGGGGTGGAGGGACAAGCACTCAGGATCTGGCATGGTCTATTGCTCAGACTGCATTCTACCAGGGGCTATACTATCACGTGGTTCCAGAGGGTACCACTGCTAGCCCCCATTGTAGAGCCAATCATGATGGGATCGTCGAGGACATCCTCACGATCGACGATGAGGACCCGGGATACAACTCAAACCTCTATGGGACCACCTCCTCCACCTCAGGGCGAGAGAGGAGATGAGGTTGAGAGCTCGAGGGCTTCTCGAGGCTAGACGCTCATGCATAGATATTGTATTTACTATTATATATTTTTGGAGAGGATTGAGTATGCCAGGCTATTGATTGTGGCATATCAGTCCAGTGTTGATATGATGTACATAATTTGTTGATATATATATGGTCTTTTGATGATATGACTTGTGTATATGTTGGATGATGCTTTAATTTTGAATTTTACATTTGATTATTGATGATTCATGTGATTATGTCATTTTAGAAATATTATAATTTTATGTCATGTTGTAAAATTTAAATGAAATAATCTGATGTAAACAATTGGTTGTTGTGGTGTGATTTGATGAAAAAATAAAAGATACTTTTAACAATAATTTCAAAGGACATTGTCATTATTATAGAACATTTTATGGAGTCGCCACTCGCTAGGTCATCAAGCTAATCCCAGGATAGAAATATTGCTAAAAGTAAAAGAATGCTTAAGATATTGTCTTAAGACTTTGTGTTTTGATGATGAAAAAAAACGATGATGATAATTTGTTTTTAGATTTTCATAAAAATATTATGCATGAAATATTGAAAATATGATTTTTGTTAGGCATAAAATTCCTAAGTGTGATAAAATTTGGAACAATTCCTTAGGAATTATACCATCGTTACAAAATTGAATGATGACATAATGACATGAAATAGAATAAGTGTTTGTTCTTTGTTAAAGCACAATTGTGTAATATAATGATGTAAGCCATATGTTTGTATCAATTTAAAATGAATGGGAAAATAAAATTAGAACAATGGTTTGCACTAGGCATAGAATTATAGGTATAGACTTATACCATCATCGCGAAATCCAAAGAAGAAATTGATATTTTAGTTTTAGAGCATGATTGATTTTGATTTTTGATAAACAGAAAAATAATACGAACTTGACTTTGTTTGCTAGATTTTTGAATATGTTGGTGAAAGAAATTTGGGATTTTTGTAAACAATGTATGTAATTGTTTTTATACTAAATAGATGTTCTGAAATAAGAAGAAAATTTATTCCAAAAGAGTTGCAGAAATATTTTAAATTATCTCAAAGACAAATATAGATTTGTAAGGAACCCTCATGTGCATATGTGAGTTCATTGCCGATCTTGATTTATCATAATGATACAAAAATCTCTCAAGTACAAATGTGTGTGCAATTGTATTGTTCATTCACCAATTTTGAGCAAGATAATTTGATACAAGTAATTTGAATTAACCAAATGAATGTTCGTTAACCATGATTTGTATGCATGTAACCGTACCAGACTACTGTGTAAGTTAGGTTATCAAGAGCTAGCTAATCCATAAGCTGACATAGGTCTATACAAAAGAAGGTCACTAATGTGACAGACATATCACCATGCTAGGGATTACCCAAGGCCAAGTGGGTTGGGCACAAACCACCTGTTATGGGGCTTACCTCATAGTTTTCGAATAATTGAGAATTCCAGGGATTCAAGCTCATTCACCCTTCTTTTATTTTCAAGGGGTAGGGAAAAGGAGTTTATTGCTCTTTGCTTTTGCCTTTACTTTTCTATCTCTTTTTTTTTTTTTTGTATTTTTGCTTGATACTGAGATAATGTTGAAATATTGTTGTGATGATACAAAATAATATTTTTCGTTTTCTCATTTGCTTTGAATTTTTCTTTTTCATCCTATGCTAGGGATACTTGCTCGGATTAGTTGTATAGCAAGGGATTTTTATTCTGGGTAGGGGTGAGCTTGTCCTTTTGTCAATTCTCAAAGATTCTAGACCATGTACATGATAGGATAGCAGGGGAAACTTTTCGCTCAAGAAGCCAGTTTTACTATGTAGCATCATATTGAATTTGCAATGAAATCATTTTAATGTGAAAAGATATATTTGGTTTAAGTAAATAACAAGATCAGTTCTCTATGCTCAAAACTTTATTTAATTCAACTGTGGATTTTGATATAAGAGATTAATAATCATATCAAATAAAATCAAGATATTTATTCATGTGAGTGCGAAAGTGCGGGATTCCAAATAAATACTAATTTATCCAAAATAACTGAAAATATGACTACAATACTTCAAGAATTGATAGGTATGAAAATAAAAGTGTTTTTGAAGATTTTGATGATTTTGAAGTTTTTATATTTTGATTTTAATTTATGAAATTGGTGGTATATACAAGATGATCTATATACATTATACAAGGTTATTTGATTATAGCATGTTTAAGGTTGCTTCAAAATCAAAGGAGGTTTTGAAGGATAATTTGGTTGTGGCGAAGGTAAGAACAAAATGTGATGAATAAAAGGTAGCGATAACAAAAGCTTTATTATAATGTAGAATAATGTTGCAAAATATTTGACTTTTATATGTGTAAAATTGATCATGTTACAAAATAAAATGTCAGAAGGATAAGAAGGTTCTTCATTCTTATCACTATCTTCCAAGTCTTGATAAGATGGAGGGAGCATATGTGAAAGATATGCATGGGTGTTATTTGATAAACAAGGATGATCATATATGGATGAAGAAAAGTGATGGATAGAAGATAATTGTGACAATGGAGAATGTATAGAATTTGATGTTTCAACCGTTAAATATTCTTCACATGGTGTTGGGTCACCATGTATGGTAACAATTTTATTTGCAAGTTCAAACTTCAAACATTGGTGAAGAGTGGAAGGGACAACCCTCATCGTATGAATCCAATGACTTATGAGAAGTAGGTTGTAAGGTGAAGGGCAATATGCTACATAAAAAAAAGTATCCAAGATCTTGGATCCAATATTAAGGGGAAAAATTATAGTACCTTGAGCTTCTTGAATTTCATTGTTAAAAGATTTTATAATAACATTTGATTCATTAAGATCTTCTTCCTTTAATTTGAGTTTTTGGAATAATTGATAAGTGCATAAATTAAGAGAGGAGCCATTATCTACCATGATAGTTTTGACAGGTGTTTCTTTACTAGATCCTGTAATGTAAAGATAGGAATCTTCTTGTGGAGTAGAGGAAGGAATCTCCTCATCATAGAATGAAATATGGTTAACCTTAAGAGGGCTTACACCATTAATTATGTTCTTAGGGAAAATATCATGAGGAACAAATTGTTGGCTAGGTATCTTGAACAAAGTTTCCTTATGAGAACTTTGTAATACTTCTAAAAGGGATATCTTTGCTTGAGGATTAATCACTTGTTGTTGGCTATCAAAGTGGATTTTAGATTGAGATTTTGATTCTAAAGATGAGATTTCTATGCTTACATTCCATTTTGGATCATTCTCTAGAGCCAAAGATAGTTTTAAAGGTTGATCAAATGAGGAATCCATTTCTTGAATATCAGATTGAGTTGATTGAACTTGAGGTTGCTTATTTGTAGTTTCTATTATAATATTAGTAATATCATCATGATGGGACACATTAACATGCAATATTTGATTGGTTTCCTATTTTTGATAACTGAATAGGGGTTCTTGGGAGATCCCCATGTCTTGATTGATTATTGGTATTTTTTGTGTAGGAGTTTGATAGTTTACTGGAGATTTATAGTCAGTTGTAGATTGTAATTCCTTTATATTAAAAAGACCCTCATCAATCAAATATTGAATTGCACATCTTAAATATTTACAATTTTGTGTCATATGTCCATCTACTCTATGATATTCACAATGTAGCTCAGGTTTAAACCAATATGTTGTGGTATCAAGTTGTCTTATGGAAGGGAGTTCAATCTTATTTGTATTAAGTAAATGCTTGAGAATTATATTCATTGGTTGATTGAGCTTTGTAAATGTATGTGAAGAAAGTTTTCGAGAGGTTTTTGATAAGTGCCTTAGGATTTCAGTCATAAAAGACCCTAATGGTTTTTTACCTCTCCTTTCTTTGTTATGGGTAGAATGATGATAAGAATATTGTGAAGTATGATGTGAGTGCATGGTAGGATTGGAAGAATAAGTATTTTCTTGTTGAAATGGATGTGTTGTATTGAAAGAAGAATATTGAAGGGGTGGAGGAGGATTGTATGTGGATTGATAGCCATAATATGGATATATGGGAGAATAGATAATATCATTACGAAGAGGATTGGAAAAAGGATTGTCCTATTGGGGTAATGATGAAAAATGAGAAAAGTGTGATGGAGGTGATGTTGAATAGGGATGAGGTTGGTCATACTCAACAAATGTATTTGGCTGAATTCTTCCAACATTACCGATGGGCTCATATTGATTTGAGTAAAAACTCATGGTTTCTTTAGTACTTCTAAAAGTAATATTTAGTATCTACTATTTAGAATTGAATCTAAAACATACAAACTTGAAATGATGATTTTGTTTTTGTTTTTCTTGTATACATATATGTATATTTTTTTGTTTTTTTATATTTTTGAATCAGAAAGATGCCTATGTTATTCACGTCGGGTTCACCAAAATGTATCGCTCCAAATTTTTTGCATCCTTACCTTCAAGCTATAGGATCCATGCCCGAAAGGGGAATGCGAGAAGGATGGGACAATACCTCGAACTGAGAGGCCCTTTGCAGGTCTTGCCTCTCAGGGGAGGGGTATAAGGGTGATTTTTTTATGGATGGTGGGTTCACCAGGAAACTTTTGAGTGGCAGTTTCCACACCTAGGTTGATAGTGTGTTTGATGTGTTCATTTTGTACTTTAATCATTCAATTCCTAGGTTTGGCCAAGATGGATCTAAACTATTATATATGTCAATGTTGATTCTATGAATACAAAAAACATGAATAAATGCTAAACATAGATAATATGCTAAATAGGATAGAACATACCTGATTTCGGATGTCTGATGAAGCTTCGAAGTTTTGTAGCAGTCCAGATCATCTCAACTTGTACGTAATCATCTGATATTTCATAGAATCGTCTCAAATCACAACCGGTCATTTGAGATCTGACGAATTCGTCAGACAAATTCGTCAGAAACCTGTAATCACAAAAGCAGACAAAAAATACCAAACATGCAACTACAAAAGCAAAGGAGAATGATAGCAATGACAACAAACATGCCTAAATAATGGATTCAAATAACAAACAAGAGAAATGTAGTAGATTTAATGATTGATTTTAAATTTATCATGTGGTTATAGTAAATGAGGTGAACTCCAAGATGCATAAACATAATAACTAATATGATGTATAAAGAAATGTGGAAAACAATAAAGGAAATGCAAACTCTGGGCTTTGATTGCCCCCAATCTGGACTATAGTCGAGATCGTCTCCAATAATACAAGATCGTCTGCGCTCCTCGACAAGATCATTCGAAATCATTTGCGATGATCCGAGCTAGCTTCGACTGAAAAATAGTAAATTTCCTGCAAGAAAACATGAAATACAAAATGCAAACAAAAGTATGAAGGTGTTCTAAGGCATAAGGAACCAAATTGGCAGGGAAATCTGTCAGCTAAGAGGTTCAGGGGGATAAACTGAGAAAATCCTAGTTTATATAGGATTAGGGAGAGGTTAGGAGGTTGGAGATCATCCCAATTTGGGAGATCTCCAACGAGGGAGACTCTAACTGCGTAGACACGCTTTCTACCCAGATTAGAGAGGCTGTTGGAATAGAAGCTAATTATGAAAATTTGGTTTTGGGATGAAATCATCTGGACGTTCTACTCCAGATGAATTCATCCGATCTGGGACGATCGCGTCTAATCTACGACGATATTGTCCAACGGTTAAAACAAATCCTAAAAATGGTGCGAGAAACAAGGGGAGTGGGTAACAGGTGGTTAACGGGAAGTTTGAGGTTAAATTTGAATTTTAATGTTTTTACTAAGGTTTAACTGTACCAATTTTAGGGTGCTACAAGTATTGGTTTTGATTTTAATTTCTTTTGAACCTCAAGCACCGACACGCTCTATTTCATGCTCGGGTAGGCTCAGAAGGAAAGACCACTTCTTGGTCTTCCCTGGGTATTATTCCAAATGGGATGTGCCATGGTGCTTAAGCACCTTAAAGGGAGCTTGACTCCCTTAAGCTTACATCCACCATGTGGTGGTTGGGACTGCTCCACTTGGTGGGCCATCCAACGCTGGTTGGGGGCACTTTCCCTTGACACGTAGATCATTTATGCTCGGATGTTAACTATTCATCATGCTTATTGTTTGGATTGATGGTTGCCACATGGGAGGACCACCTATTGTTGATGGAAGGCCATCAGTCAATGGGACCTCCTTAGTGGTGTTGTTCCTCGTATGTTGACCAGTTTATGGCTAGCTTTAAATTTGTTGATCGGTTGTACTTAGTGGTCAATTTTTGAGACACACTTTTTATTGAGGGTTTTTAATTTGTTGAAACAATTGATTTTTTGAGATAATGAATTATTCAAACTGATATTATTGTCCTTTAAACAAAATATTGTTTTTGGAAAATGAACAATTCAAATAGAGGAGAGTGAATAAATGTAAGCCTTGGTTATAGACTTGTTTCATGGGTATGATTAAAAGAATGGATTATGGATATTTTTGTTTAATTGAAATAATGGATTATGGGTATTTTTTTTAATTGAAAGAATGGATTATGGGTATTTTTTATTAATTTAAAGAATGGATTATGGGTATTTTTGTTTAATTGAAAGAATGGATCATGGGTATTTGATTTATTGAAAGAATGGATTATGGGAATTTTTTTAGTTAAAATAAAGGCCTTTTTATGATAAGAAAGGATTATAGGTATCTTTTGGATTTTGAAAGGCAAGTTTATTATTTTGGAAAAGTAATAGAGCTTAAATATTAAAAACTTAGCTTTCTCTATACAAGAGCATAACTTGTGTATAAAAGAACATAGTGGATAATATTAATGGAATTAATTTTTTTTTATTACATAGGAGAGTTGGTTACGACCACTATTTTTAGTAACTGGCCAAGCACATGGTTCAAACCACAAGGACTGCTCCTAATAAACCTATCCATCTCTTTATTTTTGACCTGGGGTAATATGGGGACCATTGATCGCTTGGGGTTCATACCATCATTGTCAGTCTAATGTGCACTTAGAGGATTTAGAGCAAACTACTACCTTTGAAAAGGATTGGCTTCCCCGCAAGGTTTGAACCTAGCTCTCTTCTTGGTAAGTGCCCAACCACACCTGCACTTATCAATCCATCAAGCCCTTGGGAGTGGAATTAAACTTATATTTATTCTTGAATGATTTAGATTGATAAGTTTATACTTTCAAATGATGAGATTTGAATGCATAGAGTTTATATTTAAGCTTTGAATTTATGGTTAAGAATAGATAGGTTAACTATTATGCTTTTATGAAAACTGAATAGAAGTAAATATTGGATTATTCTATGTTTTGGATTATGATAAATGACTTTCATTCTATGTTCATTGAATGATAAATGACTTTCATTCTATGTTGGATTGAATGATAAATGACTTTCTTTCTTGAATGATAAATGACTTTCATTCTTGAATGATGAATGTACTTTTGTGTGATTGATGAAAGAAATATTCTTGTATGGAAAAGGGGTATTAGATGAAAGAATGGGTGTGGGGAAATTATGGGGTTTCCTCTTTATGATTGATTGAATGATTTATGCATGGTTACATTATGGAGAATGTATAGTTGCATTATGGCATTCAATTTATAAATGCATATGTTGCATAATGATAGATCATCTAGCAAATGCATTTAGTTGCATACTACATGATATCTATGAGTTGTCTTGATCCCTTACTACCATCAACTGAGCGATGGAGAAGCAAGAAGGATGTAACAACCATACTAGAACTACTTTTATTTAAGACAAAAATACTTAAATTTATTTCTAGGATGTGGTACTACTGATGGATTTGTGGTTGCAGGATCAGGTACTCGCCCTTGAGCAGATAGAATAAGAGCAACTACAAGAGAACTAAGAACCCTTCTTCAGGCTAGCAAAATGGGGTAGTCCACGAGAGGTAAGGAGGGATATGATGGGGGTGTGAAAAAGCACCATGGCTCATGAGTACATGGAAGATCACAGTTTGCACTCATATAGTTGCATCCATATAGTTGCATTTTAAATGATTGGTTTATATTATGAATGTATTGTTTGTTGTTTGCTTGCATTGGAAAAAAAAAGAGAATTAAAGAAATATTAGATCAAATTGTTTTATATATTTTAAATTTAATAACTTATTATGTAGTTAATATGATTATAAACAATAAATAGTAAAATGTTAATAATAATATTTAATTTATGAAAAAAATCTCATTTTATTTGTGAGTGTATGTGGCAAGTTTGGTTTAATTTCTTTTGGCCATAAAAACACATCACCTGGCGAAACTTTAGGGAGAAATTTGGAACCATGCATGTCTAAACAAGTGTTAGCCTCTTCCTTATCGTTATCTCTATATAAATGAGGAAATTAGAGTCTGTTGGGGGATATTCTCATTTGTTTGCTTAACGTCTAGGGGTTTGATAAAAGATAGTGGATTTCATAGCTCAATGGGTGTGACCATCAAGAATTGATCAACCAAGCTACCTGCAGTTTCAAGCAAGGTTTGGAGGTCGATTTTGTTACAACTGCATACCCATTAATAGGAGTTATGAATTTTATGGATGTTATAATTATTTGCTAAATGTGACCCTGAATATTGAATGTTTTTGGATGGATTTAGATTTATCTATGGTTTTTAAGAGAAATGCGAGTATTTCTGGTTTGTTTTGAAATGTGAAATTATTAACTCTATAGAATATATATGATACAACTATAAAAACCCACTCTTTTTTTAGATAACATAATACTCCTTTCCTTAAAAATATGATTGGTTCTTTGTTTAAATTTGTATCTGAGTATGGATCCCTTTTAGGCGGTGTTACTGCCAATAGCCTTGAAAGAAAAAAATTATCATCACCTTGTGTTATGACATAGGTTGGTGCAAGAAGGCACCTTGATTTTGTTAAAACCTAACCCTGGTGTGGTTGTTCATTTGTAAATTTAATATGTTTTATGTTGAGTATGGTCTGACTTGTTCACTGTTGAAAATTGCACTCAATCTATTGATAAACAAATTGTTGCTACTTTAAATTTATAAACAAATCATTGTGTTGTTTACAAATTATAACATGCATATTCATATTTTCATTTTGGGGCCATTCTAATCCCACACCATATCTACCCCATATTCCCAAACGTAATAAGTTTGAAAGCTAGCGAGAGGTTGAGTGTATCAATGACGTTGAGCTAAGGCAAACATGCGGTGCATAAGAACCTTGTTGTTCGTGAATTATTATATATATTATTTAGAGATCCTGCATTGTCGTAAATGGAAGACTTGTGGTTAAAATAAAACCTTATTTTATTTGTTTTTTTTAGGTAAAGTCTTATTGCCTTTTGAGCAATGTAAATTCAATGGTGAAGCTCTTAAATGTGGTTTGGGAAAGATTGTTCTTATAAACTTAAACGTTGCACTTAAAGTATTTTAAAAAACTATACATGAGTTGTTTTTATTAGATGTCCTTTGGTTTTGTCTTACATATTTGAAATATCAAAAACTAATGCACTGTTTTGTTTCAATAAGTTTGAAATATGGTAGTAATTGCTTATATGAACTTGCTTCATGATACTTAAGGATTTATACCAAAAATTAATAACTATTTATTTTATGAATTTGGACTTGTGTGACACGCTAGCTAAAATCATAATAATAATATTAATGTCATTCAACTAACTTTTTTTTGGTAGGTAAAAAAATTTATTTACTTTTCGGGTTGAAGGGACCCAATCCTTGTTACATAGGGGATTTGGAATGCCAGCAGTACAAAATTTTATGCATCCCACCATAACAAAGATAGATGTGGAGATGACCAACAGTCTAAAAAATGCTATTACAGACTAGCTTCGAAACCTAAAATTTTAAAAAGAAAAATTAAAATAACACCATAGACAAGAGCCCTGATAAGGGAATACATCGTCATTAAGAAAAACAAAAAAGCCATTGGTGTTAATGTGAACACCCTTGGTGTTGATAAAAACACCTTTGAAACACCACTTGCTTTTAATTAGAATTGTGCTCCACATTATTTTTAGCAGTGTCAATGATGTCTTGAGGGAAAGAGTCTTCCCAAATGGTGAGATCATTCTGATTGGCTGCTCTGTTTGCTAGTAAGTCAGCCACCACATTGGCCTCTCTAAAAACATGTTGGACTATGCTGAGCGGGTGTTGTCTGAGGATGGATTGACTCTCTTGGATGATACTTTGAATATTCCATCCGGCCTTAGAGTTATTCTTAATGTGGTTGACCACATTTAGGGAATCCCCTTCGAAGATCATAGGGTTAGTAAGACCTTTGCTAAGTTCAAGGCTCCTCCAGAGGGCACGAGCTTTGGCATAGTTGTTTGATTGGACTCCCAGATTTTTGATGAAGGCTTTGATAATTTTGCCTTCATGGTCCCTGATGACTCCTCCAGCCCCTGCATCTCTGGGGTTGCCTTTAGATGATCCATCAAAATTCACCTTGAGCCACCCTGGAGGGGGAGGGATCCACTTGACAATGGATCTGCAGCTGGTATGGGCATGGGATCTGGTGCACTCGAAAGAGATGCCAAGGGATTTGAATAGGGAAGCTTCCAACCCAAATGCTGGAGTATCTGAGCAAGGGACCAGATTTACATTTTTTATGGTGAAGCATAGAGCTCTATTAGCCACTACTTTTGGGTCCCTGGAACGATCGTTGAAGATTATGCTATTGCGCTCAAGCCAGATTTACCACAGGGTGTGATGCAACAATGCTTCCCATAGGAACTTGAGTCTGGGGTTATGAAACACTTGGGACCACTGGGTAAAAAGGTCAATGATTGACTAGGGCCATACCCACTTGACCTGAAACATACTCATCAGCATAGAGAAAGCATTGTAGGAAAAGGGGCACTCTATCAGAAGATGTTGAGTGGACTCCCATGCCTGTAAGCACAAGTAACATCTGTTGGGGATAATGACACCCCTCTTGATCAAATTTTCTATAGTGAGAATTTTATTTTGGAAAGCTAACCAAGAGAAGTGGGCAAATTTTAGGATGAGATGTTTGAGCCAAATTCTCTTTACGACAATAGGGGCAGCTTGGTGTTTGTGCAGAACTGAGGGAGATCTAGTAAGAAAAATGTTGACTTAAATAAAAAGGAGCCATCGTCAGTACCTTTCTATAAGGTTTTGTCTTTCTTTTGGGCCTTAGGTATGAATTTTTCTCTAAAAAATACCTATATAGAGGTGATAGCTCTATCAATGAATGTTTTTCTTAGTCTGAAATGAAGTTGCTTCCACTTACGATAGTCCTAATTTTGTACAATAAAATCTGCAACTTTCGACCCAAACTTGTGATCTATTAGATGTTTGATAGGAGTGATATCTGGGTCATTGATAAGGGGCTCATCCCTTGCCCATGGATCATGCTAGAAATCGATGGATTTTCCATCTTTGAGCTGCCACCTAGTTCCTCTTTGGAGCAGGGGTCTGGTTTGGATGATAGACCACCAAAAATGAGACCCTACTTGAGGGATCTCTTCATCTTTGAAGGAGTGATGTTGCAGGTATTTTCTTTTAATGATTGAAACCCATTCCAAATTTTCATTAGTGAACACCTTCCAAGCCTGCTTAGCTAAGAGGGCCTGATTCATTTTACTGATCCTACAAAATCCAAGCCCACCCTTATCTTTTGGAGAGCATACTTTGTCCCAGGCCACTAGGTGGAACTTTTTCTGGTTGTCAGCTCCAACCCATAAGAAGTGTTTTTGGATTTGTTCAATCGTTGATCCCAACTACTACAGGAATTTTGAAGACTGATAAAAAATACACATAGGAATACTTTGAAGAACAGACATGACCAAGGTGGCCTTACCCGCTTGAGAGAGAAGGGCACCTTTCCACCCAGCAAGTTTCTTATGAAATATCTCAATAACATTATTCCACATCGTCTTGGTAGGATTCCCCTAAAACATTGGGAGGCCAAGATAAGAAGCTAGAAATGCTACAGTAGAACAACCCAAAATATTCACAATTTTGGCTTGGCGGGGCAGAGGGGTATTGATGAAATAAATCTTACTCTTGGTGAAGTTGATTTTTTACCCTGTAGCTTCCTCATAGAGGTTGAGGATAGTTTTGATGACTCTTGCCTCAGAAATAGATGCAGCAGTTGCCAACAGGGTGTCATCCACGAACTGTTGGTGAGTTGAGGGTTGGAGATTGGATGCATCTTTAATTCCAAAAATCAAACCCCTAGAGCAGGCAACTTTTATGGCTCTTCCAAGGCTCTCAAATAGAATGATGAAGAGGATGGGGGATAAGGGATCCCCTTGTCTTAGTCCTTTGGTACTAGGGAAGTACCCTACAGTAGAGCCATTCACAAGCACAGATATCCAAGAAGTGGAGATGCATTGCATAATCAGATGAACCCAGTTATCATGGAACCCAAACTTTTGGAGAACCTTGGATAGAAACTCCCTGTCCACTCTATCAAAGGCTTTGTTCATGTCAAGCTTTAGGAAGAAAGCTGATTTTTTATATTTGTGGGCTGAGTGAATAAGCTCATGAATGGTTATGACCCCATCCACAATATTCTGACCCTTAACCGAGCTTCCTTGGCAAGGGTCAATCAAGGATGGGAGGATGCCTTTTAATCTATTGGCCATGGCCTTTGAAAGGATTTTGTAGATGACATTACAAAGGCTTATGGGACGATAATTAGATAGGGATTTGGAATTGGAGCCTTTAGGGATGAGGGCAAGGAAGGTGGAATTCACATCCCTAGGAATGACTCTAGATCTCTGCATTTCTAAGATGGCTTGACAAAGGTCTAGGCCAATGATGTCCCAATAGGCTTGGAAGAACCTTGGGGAGAAACCATCGGGGCCTGGGGATTTGTCTGGCTGCATGGAGAAAAGGGCCTGATGGATCTCCTCAGAACTTAAAGGGTTAAGAATATAGACATTCATGTTGTCAATGATGGTTCTAGGAATATGCATGAGAAGGGAGTCCATGGCTTGGGTAGAATGGAAAGGGCAAGATCCTAGGAGGGACTCAAAGTGAAGGACAACTTCGTCACAAATTTTATGGATATTGGAAGTGAAAGTGCCATCGTGTCTGATTAGACCCTTGATCCTGTTTGCCCCCTGTGTTTGAGCATTGAGATGTGGAAAAATTTGAATTGGAATCTCCTTCTTTTAGCCACAAATGTCTCGATTTCTAATGCCAAAACATCTCTTCCTTCTTCAATATGTTATGGAAATCCGAAAGCAGAAGTTTTTCTTCAACTCTCAAACTGGCATCCCCTTGACCCTGCTGAAACTGGTTTTCAATTCTTTGAAGCCTGTCCCTGATGTTCTACTTATTTTCAAAGATATTTCCAAAAGTTTATTTATTCCAAACCTTCAGTTTGGCTTTTATAGACCGCAACTTCTGAGTAACCTGGTTGGTGATAGTTCCAGGGAAACTCTCCCCCCACCATTCAACAATGCGAGCTTTAAGGTCAGGGTGTTGGGTCCACATTGCCTCAAAATGAAATGGAGTTTTGAAAGGAGGTCTATTGGCAGTTTCAAAAATTAGGGGGTTGTGATCAAACCCAATCTTTGGCATGGCCTATAAACTGGCATCTCCAAACAGAGGAAGTGCATCCTGAGAAAGAAGAAAATGGTCAAGCCTTTCCTGAATGAGGTCACCCCCTACCCTTCTGTTACTCTAGGTAAACTGAGACCCCCTTAGTTGAACATCCATTAACTCATTTGCATCCACAAAATGGCTGAAATCCCCCGTGATCCTGGAAGTGATCTCTTTCCCACCTCTCTTCTCAGAGGGATATAATAGGGCATTGAAATCCCCGGAAAGGATCCAGGGGATATTATTGAATACCTCATGCATCTGAGTGAGAGTGTTCCACAAGATCAGCCTATCCTGAGAACTATTCGGGGCATAGACATTCGTTAGTACCCAAGAGTGCTTAGTAACAAAATCATGAAAAAATATGTTGGAGATTCGTCCTTCACCTGAAATCACTCTTCCTTCCACCTTGGTTGGATCCCAGAGGTAGAGGAGATCGCCAGAGGTTCCAGAGGCAGGACTAAAGGAAAAATCACACTTTCTCCAAATAATTTTGGCAACTTTAGGCGAGTACTGCATGCCTAATTTGGTTTCTTGAATTAGAAAAATTGTAGGATTTGAATCCTTTCGCATCGAAGCAGCAAGTCTTTGTTTTACTGCTCCATTTAACCCTCTCGCATTCTAGGAGAGGATTCTCATTTGGAACTCTTGGAGGGTTTTCTGCCTCCTTTGCCTTGCTACATAGGAGGTTTGGATCTCTTTGTTTCTTCTCTATTGGAAATTCCTAGTTCCTGAAAGAGAGTTCATTGGGTGCCATTGGCAATGTCTTCCGCTATGTCTATGTTTCTTTGCTCAGCAATAGAAGGTCTACCCTTCTTTTTATCACATCCGACATCAATTAGAGATTTTTTAAATCTTTTGGTCTATTTAGGGCTCCAAGCTTTGGGGGAGTCCTAAGATGACTCAAGACTAACAACCTCATCGCCATGGGGATTAGGTGGGGGAAGAGATAGGCCAGACCTATTGGATGGGGGGGAGCTGGGTGATGGGTTAGATGACAGAGGGGGATTGGATGTTGGGGGTTGGGATTCAAGTGCCATGGTCAACAAGGATTTAGGGCACAAGTCTGGGGATGAAATATGGGATTGCAGGGGAGGGTTTGCCTTCACGGTTGATTGATCGGGGTGATTTGATCCAAGGAATTCCTCTCCGAGAATCTCCTCATTATTATCATTTGCATTGATATTTGCATTGTTGAGTAAACTGAACCTATTGGAAAAAATAAAATAGGTAACTTGCCTTATTCTTGTTGCCATTCTTGGAGATGGGGGAGCATGTTACTTGCCTTTGGGCTCATAGCGTGGACCCGCTTTAGCTTTCATCCTCTGAACCTCTCCTTTAGGTGGGTATTGTGTCTCCTGGTGTACACACCAAAACAGCACCAATCCGATTAAGTGACTACAAACACTGATCGCATTAACATACACAGCTTTTAGGGCAGCCCTCAGAGGTCAAACAGTGGTCCTGACCACTCACATAGCAGTTTAGAAGGTCATAAAATGAGCAGAGCAAAGTTGGTCACAAACTATAAGCTTCAAATCCTAAACAAGCCTTCAATCTAAAGTGAGCCTTTAACAAACTGCAACCTTCAAACTTCAAGTCTTAAGAAAACTACAAAACTTTAAGGCAAACCTAGCAAAAATGGGAACCTTGGCCTTAGACGTCGCGACGTCGCGAAATCGCGACGTCACGATTTTGCGCGTCGTGAAATCGTGACACCTTTGGCCCAGAGGGGAGCCTCGGCCAAAGGTGTCGCGATATCACGCGTCGTGATATCACGACACCTTTGGCCCCGAGGGGAACCTCGGCCAAAGGTGTCGCGATATCGTGCGTCGCGATATCGTGCGTCGCGATATCACAACACCTTTGGCCCCGAGGGGAGCCTCGACCAAAGGTGTCGATATCGCGACACCTTTGGCCGAGGTTCCCCTTGGGGCCAAAGGGCGACGCGCGATATCGCGACACCTTTGGCCGAGGCTCCCCTCTAAGCCAAAGGTGTCGCAATTTCGCGATGCACGAAATCGCGACGTCGCAATTTTGCAACGTCTAAGGCCAAGGTTCCCCTTTTTGCTAGGCTTGCCTTAAAGTTTTGCAGTTTGCTTAAGACTTGAAGTTTGAAGGTTGCAGTTTGTTAAAGGCTCACTTTAGATTGAAGGCTTGTTTAGGATTTGAAGCTTGCAGTTTGTGACCAACTTTGCTCTGCTCATTTTTTGACCTTCTAAATCGCTGTGTGAGTGGTCGGGACCACCGTTTGACCTCTGAGGGCTGCCCTGAAAGCTGTGTATGTTAATGCGATCAGTGTTTGTAGTCACTTAATCGGATTGGTGCTATTTTGGTGTCTACAGATGCCCCTTTTTGGGAAGCACTGTGGGTGGCGTAATGCTGAGCAAAAATAGAAAACCAAAGCACTAATGATTAGGGTTTCTTGGTAACCTAACCAACTTTTGATGCCCCAAGTATGGAAAGGGCATGCATTCTTGAATCCTTGCTTCTGACGAGCTAAGGAATTTGATTTCAAGTGTTAACCTATTTTGGTGAGGTGTGACTTGAGCTTGGACATTGATCAGTCATGATTAGGCAAAGGGCGTAACCTTTTGTCCACAGGGGAAACCTTGTGTTCATGCTTCGGGAATGCCAAGTATTTGATCAACTTAATGATTGCTTGTTTACCGCCCCAAGCAGGAGCGTGATTGTCTTTGTCAATGATTCTTTGAATGCATGTCATTGCCTTGATTGGGTGTGTGCTTGTTGATTGGTGACTAAGTGTGACTACCCCCTCAAGCGACGAATCGATGAGGGAATGACCTTCATGAGAAAAGCGACGAGTCGCTTGACCCAAGATGACTTAGGTTAGGGTGCCTTTAGATGTTTTACCATTTAAGCACGTGCAGTTTTCCGACATGTGGACCTATTTTTGGTGGGTGTTAACCCTTTTGGTGATGCCATAATGGGGTGAAATCATCAACAACCCATCTTCCCATGGAGCGGTCCGGCTATGGTAGCCTTCTTGGGGAAGTAGGAGAGTGACAATTTGAACCCCGACATCAATTTTTTGTATGCCAAGAGTTTAAGTGCAAGAGCACTTGTGTCCGGCAATGCTTATTGCTTATGTTTTTGTGTTGCATTTTTGTGATGTTTTTGTTGTTTTAATTTTCTTTCTTTGTGTATATGTCATGATTTTATGCACAATGATTGATGTTGATGGATGCATGATGAATGCAAATGGTTTTGATTGATATGTGATATGCAGAAATGGAATGGATGGATAGACTTGGTGATATTTGGTTATGGCACCATAGACTGTTTAGAACTCCATTATTAGACTGTGTACACATGTGGTGTTTCTTTTTTTGTATTTTTTGATGGTATTGCAAGGATGAAAAGTAGTGCAATTGGTTTAGAAATGTAGCTAAGGTTTTTTGAGACTCAGACAGTTTTAACTTACTAGCCATGATTGTACTTTATCTTACAAGACTTTTGAACAAGGTATGAATCGGACTTGTTTTTGACCAAGCTATTTCACATCCCTGTGTGTGCAATTGAGTTCATTTATGTGGTATTTGTCGGGATACCGTCGATGCAGATGGGCTTTCAACCGAATCTGCACCGAGGATCACCTAATTAGTTCCACTAACTCCTTTGTTGTATGTAGTTAGATTAATCTGCGATGTCATCCAGGATACCATAAGCTAGCTCATCCACATGCAAATATTGATCGATACACAAGTTAATGTGATAGATATATCGTCATGCGAGAAGTTTACCGCCAATGACCGATAGGCTATCAACCAAACCGGTACTGAGGCTTGCCTCATGACCTGTTAGAATGCTGAGAGTTCCAGGGATTCAAGTTCAACTCCCTTCTTTTCTTCAATTGTATTGGGATACTTGCTCCTTATAGTGATAATAATCATTGTTTATTTTGATTTGTTTTTCTTTTCTCTTGAGCAAGGGATTTGGATATGGAGTGACGATAATCACTATTCTTTGTGCCTTTTGATATGTGCACTGTAGGATGTCAAATTTTGGAGTTTTTGACGCTTGCAAATTTTTGATGTTTTGCAACTATTTAGAACTTTGGGATTCTTAGGGAATTGGGTAGGGAGGATGCTTGTCCTTTTGCCAACTCTCAGCATTCTTGGGGTCATTCGCACGGGGGGATGAGCAAGATAACCGTTTCGCTTATGGTGACCTGGATTACTGTGCAAGTTTCATCTTTCGTTCACACAACTTGGGAATTTTTATGTGTTTTAATTTGTGTTGGGATGTTACGTAACAAGGTGTATTTCAAGTATAACTCTACCTTCGTAAAATCTGTCTGACCTGATACATTACATGGCTAAAGAGAAAAATGATGACTGAATCACGAAAACCCTTGATACATTAAAAGACCATTGACTCTAGTGTGGAAAAAGAAATGCATGGTGTTTTTGTTGTTTTTGGGAAAATGGAACAGTGTGGAACAAGATGGACTAGTGGATTTATTACAGCCTATGGTGCCCTTGACCTGTACGACCACAAATATGCAATGTATGGATGCAATGCTTTAATGCAACTATGTATTTTTGTATTTTTGATGGATTGATTTTGGTGAATATGAAGATGAATTGCGAGAAGAACTCTCTATTGATGAATTTGAGTATGCCTAGAAATGAGATGCAAATTTTTGTTGTTTTTGATGATTTTTGTTGTTTTTGAATTTTCTTGATTTTTGACCAAGCGATTATGGAAATCCTTGGAGCATTTTGGGATTGACCAAGCGATTGCAAGAATCTTTGGAGCCTTTTTGGGTTTTGACCAAGCGATTGCAAGAATCCTTGGAGCCTTTGGGGATTGACCAAGCGATTGCAAGAATCCTTGGAGCATTTTGGGATTGACCAAGCGATTGCAAGAATCCTTGGAGCATTTTGGGATTGACCAAGCGATTGCAAGAATCCTTGGAGCATTTTGGGGATTGACCAAGCGATTGCAAGAATCCTTGGAGCATTTTGGGATTGACCAAGTGATTGCAAGAATCCTTGGAGCATTTTGGGATTGACCAAGCGATTGCAAGAATCCTTGGAGCCTTTTGGGATTGGCTCTCTTAGATATGAAATGGTCGCAAATGACTGATATTCAAGGGTTCTGTTTCCTTGATACCATCAAGAGAAGCTAGCCGGTATGTCTCGGGTCCGATTTTGCTATCAATGATATATGGACCTAACCAATTTGCCGCAAACTTGTCCCTTAGGTGGGACGGCAAGCTGGAATTTTGCTGGTTTTCCTTCAAAACCAAATCACCAACCCGAAAGTCCCTTAGGTGAACTTTCATGTTGTAAGCTTTCTTAAGTCGCTCTTGATAAATACGTAAATGCTCGAGAGCATTAACGCATCGTTCGTCAAGCAACGTAAGCTGGTCTAACCGGGCTTGCCGCACAGAATCATCGTCGATGAACTCCTGCATTGATATGCGCAGGGAAGGAATCTCCAACTCGAGAGGCATGACTGCCTCGGAGCCATACACAAGCGAAAACGGGGTGGCCCCAGTGGGTGTCCGAATGCTAGTGCGATAGGCCCATAGGGCAAGTGGGATTTGAATGTGCCAATCCTTATGATTGTCTATGATGGTCTTTTTAAGGATGGCAACTAGCATTTTGTTTGACGCCTCTGCTTGCCCATTCGCCTGCGGATAATATGGTGTTGAAAAGTTATGCTGAATCTTGTACTTTGTGGTCAAAGCACGCACGTCTTTGTTCTTGAAAGGCGTTCCATTATCCGAGACTATTTTGGATGGAATACCAAAATGACATATGATGTTATGCAAAATGAACTCCACAATGCGGGGTCCTGTCGTAGAGGTAAGCGGAATTGCTTCCACCCACTTGGTAAAGTACTCTGTGGCCGTTATGATAAACGTGTGACGGCCTGACGATGTAGGGGAGATCTTTCCAATTAGATCGAAGCCCCACTATGAGAACGGCCAATCAGACTGGACTGTCTGCAAGGCCTGAGAAGGTACGTGCATCAAATTGGCATGATGTTGACACTTCACGCACTTCTTGACATAGGTGCAACAATCTCGCTCTAAAGATGGCCAATAATAGCCCATGCGAAGAATGCGCTTTGCAATGGCCAAACCGCTGAAGTGGCCACCACATGTACCATCGTGCGCTTGGGCAACTGCCCAAGTGGACTCTTGCTGGTCCAAGCAACGAAGGAGGATTCCTTCATAGTTGCGACGATACAAAATGTCTCCTATCAAGACATATTTGGCCGCTTTTGCTTGAGTGCTCGTTTTGTGGCATGAGTCAATCCAAGTGGGAGACTACCTAGCTTGAGGTAGTCTCTGATGGGTAAATACCAGTCTTGTTGATCAGAAACCTCGATAGTATGAACAGCCAATCCCTCTTGAAGTTCCTCCCTAGCAAACGCTGAATGGGATAGAACCTGCAAGAATAGCATTGTGTTGCTATTAATGGGAGTAGGGGAGAACAAGGACCCCCAGTTGGCGCATTTCAGATGATCTCGGATTCGAGAGAACTTATCCGAGGATGGTTCAATCTGGATCATGTGGATTCCTGGCGTCAAGTTTGAGCTTGCACGCTCCATCGCGGATTGCGATAAGGTTTTGACTTGAATGGTTGTCATATCACCGAAAAGGTCCTACGGAATTAGTGACCCCAAGGAGGCCATTGTGTCCGCAAAATGATTCGATGATCGAGGGAGGGCCTCGATGTCATACCACTCAAGTTTTTCCAGGAATTTGTCCACAAGGGCTTTATAAGCCTTCAGAACTGGGCATTTGCATTGATATACCCCTTTGACTTGATTGACTATTAACAATGAATCACCAAAGATATTCAGTCATTTGATGTTCATGGTGATTGTTGTCTGAAGACCTAGGAGCAAGGCTTCATACTCTGCGTTATTGTTGGTGCATGGGAAGTTTAATTTAAATGACAGGGGCATTGGGGCACCTTGCGATGTGAAGAATACAATTCCCACGCCACCACCTTGCTCACATTTAGAACCATCAAAGAATAGGGTTATGTCAGCCTGTGACTCAGGCTCATCAGAATCTGGCGATTCTGAGACATGGAAGACCCCATCATCGGGTAGTTCTATGACCGGAGGCTGATCGTCTTCAAGAGGAGCCTCTGCTAGTTGATCGGCTATGACTTGTCCTTTGATAGATTTTTGTCCAATAAACTCTATGTCAAATTCCGTCAACAACATGATCCATTTCGCCGTGCGACTACTATGATAAGTACGACTCATCATGTATCGCAATGGATTCTCCTTAGACACAACATACGTAGTGTTGTTGAGCATGTAGTGGCATAGCTTTTTGGTAGCAAACACCACTGCCAAGCAGAGTTTCTCAACGTATGCATAGTTAAGTTCATAACTGACCAGGGTGCGGCTAAGATAGTATGTAGCCTCTTCTTTGTGAAGTTCATTCTTCTGGGCTAGCATGGCACCCAGTGCCACCTCGTAGGCGAGATGTATAAGTAGAACGGCACTCCTAGTCTAGGTGGTGCCAATACGCGGTGGTGAAGCCGGTATTGTTTGATCTCGTCAAAGGCTGACTGGCACTCGTCATCCCAATGAAATGTAACCCCCTTGTGCAATAATTTGTTCATGGGTCGGCACTTGTCAGATAATTGTGCTATAAAGCATTTAATTGACGCGACCTTTCCCTGCAGACTTCTGAGCTGCTTGATTGTAGTTGGGGGAACCATTTCAAGGATTGCCTTGACTTTCTTTGGGTCCACCTCGATTCCTCGTTTTGAGACTATGAAACCCAAGAGTTTTCCAGATGTGACGCCAAAGATGCACTTCTTGGGGTTTAGTCTAACTTTATGCTCCATGAGGCGATCGAGGATCTTGCTTAAGTCATCGATATGATTTGAGCGCAAAAGAGACTTGGCTAACAAATCATCCATGTAATCTTCCAAAGTTTTGTGCATGTAATCATGGAAGATATATGTCATGGCACGTTGGTAGGTGGCACCAGCATTCTTAAGGCCAAAAGGCATGACCTTATAACAAAATGTCCCCCAAGGCGTTGTGAACGCCATTTTTAGTTGGTCTTCAGGATTGATACGAATCCGATTGTATCCCGAGAAACCATCCATGAGGGAGAGCATTTCGTGACCTGCTGTAGCGTCTACCAACGCGTCGATGCTCGGTAAGGGGAAATCATCCTTAGGACTCGCTTTGTTTAGATCTCAAAAATCGGTGCATATGCGAATCCTCCCGTCGGGCTTCTTGACGGGAACCATGTTGGACAACCATGGCGGATAATCCACGCAGATGACAAACTGTGCATCCAACAGCTTTTGCAATTCATCTTTGACCATCAAGGCCACTTTTGGGTGCATCTTACGTAGTTTTTGCTTTACAGGCTTGATTGTCGGATCAAGCGTTAAATTATGCGTGACTAGCTACGGGTCTAGTCCTGGCATATCCTTGTATGACCATGCAAAAACCTCCTTCTTCTCTTTGAGAAGGGCAATGTAGTCGGCTTGCTCTTTGGGGGAAAGACTTACCCCCAGCTTAAGAATCTGTGGATTCATTGGATCTGTGCCGATATCTACATCGGTCGTTTCCTCGATCGACATGTGGGATCCGTCCTCCAACCGATGTGGAGTCGGGATCAAATGGATGTCATCGACTGAGTTTAGATCTCGCATTTGGAACCTCGGGTTCCTCTTCAACCTAAAAAATATCCTGAGTTGTCCCTGGGGTAAAATGAGGTATTTCATCGAAAGGCCAGTACTCGATGGGGATAAAGGTGAATTGACGCGATCCCAGTCGATGGCATCTATGTCTAGATGCAATGACCATGTTGGATCGGCCGGATTGCGGATGGGTGCGGTCAGATCAATGGAGATCATGTGGATGGAATGAATTTGGTCTCCATTACCGCGGGGATGATAACTTGATTCTTCTAGATGCTCCCTATACTCTGGATCTGGCTCTAGGGGAACGGGCACGAATGGATCGGCCCTATGTGCTAAATGGAGGATAGGGTCTTCCCTCGGCACTGTTGTCATGATAGGGTCTCGGGGTGGACGGTGCTCATCGTGAATGTGGAGCCATGGATCCAAGATCAGGTCCCACCCTGTTGGGTCTACCCACCATTCATGTCCTAATCTTATGCCCATCTGTCCCATTAGATCTTCATGAGTTAAAGGGCGGTGATGTCATCGCGCATGTCTGAGATAGTCCATCTCAGTCTCATCTTCTGAGTCACTGTCGGAGATCTGAAAATGTTCATTCACTTCAGCAACTGTTTGCGACGTTGAGGGTTCTCCTTGTTCCAGTAAGTTAATCTGGTCCCATTGCGGTTGTTCCACTTTTGGTGGAGGGACCTGACTCTCTTGACACTGTACTGACTCAACTGGAACCTCTAAGGGGAATAACTTCGAAAAGATGTCCGGACACCATTGATATTCTCTTTGGGGATTAATGTCCGAACTTTCACCTCTCTCTAGCAAAGGAGGGGAGTTATTGTTGTTGCCAAGGGTGTTGGTTGACCATGGGAGGTAATCTCCCAATGTAAATTTTGTATTTGGGTTGGCATAGAGATCTGGTGCCAATCCCTCCTTGTTGCCTATTTCTAGGTCTTGCATATTTTCTACCAAGATGTCTAAGGGCAGGGGATGGTGGAATCCTACTCCTGACTTATCATATGGCATCTGATATCTTGGTTGGCAAAGGACCCGCATCCCTTGTTCATATCTGCCTAGCCCGTATCCATGCCAATTGCATTGGCCGAGATATTTTAGGGCAAATTCTGGGTTTGACAGATAGTTGATGTTTTCAACAAAAGGCTCTTCGTCTGCTTCCTTTTGCTTACATGGTTCAAGACCATGATCAAGGCCCCCATACACAAAATTTGTCTGGTTGGGTGGGTGACCTAGGGGAACAACTGTTCCTATGGGAAGGCGAGGTCTCCCCATATCCTGGACTGACTCTAATGTAGGCGTTGCCATAACATTCTGCACTATGTACTCCCCCAGGCCTGTACTAGCCATTTCAACAGTGATTGTTGATGCTTGGGAGGGAGGGAACGGGAGTCCTTCCTGAGTCCATTCCATGTTTGGTAGGTTCGAAGTCTCAGCTTTCGTTGTGCTGGATATTTCCTCTGTTGATACCATTGAAATTGTGGGCAAACCCTCTTCTAGGGGCTGAGCCTCTTCCATGATCTATTTTCCTTTGTCCTTATGTTTAGCCATGACAGGTGGCATTGGTAAGGAAGGAGCAGATGATGAGGATTCACCTGGCTGGGGTTTTGGTGATTTGGTCACCAGTGGTGCCTGCGGTATTGGACCCTGTTTAGATGGATTTAACTAGAAATCCAAATGCGTTGAAGGGAGGGTCGATTGAGGCATTAGTTGTACCGCATTGCAATACTTGAAGGGTTCTAAGTCCATCGGGACTACATGTATTTCTCCTTCAAAAGCATACTTTAAGCACTGGTGAGCGATGGAAGGGACACACTTCATGTCCCTGATCCAAGGCCGCCCTAGCAGTATATTGTAAGCCATATCGCCTTCCAACACATGGCACAATGTTGGTGTTGTCTTTTGTCCTACTTGGACAGGTAGAATAACTGTGTTGACTGTTGAGCATATTGCATCGTTGAACGCTCGCAGTGTGTACGTGGAGGCTGTGATATGAGAGGCTGGTAGCTTTAAATGTTTTAGCGTTGTAGTGGTAATAATGTTACTGGACGAGCCAGTATCTACCAACACTCTCTTGTACGGGATCCCGTTGATCCACGCAACAACGTGCAGGGGTGGATCTGCCACGTCATTCGATATTGCTTTGACTTCATCCTCTTTGAAGGTGATGACCGGCTCAGTACATCGTTTCACATGGCCTACGAAGTTGTTGAAAGAATTTGCTTCTTGAGGCTGTAAGTCTATGGTTTTTAAAATGTCCATAAGAGCTTCCCTATGAGGTGTTGACTGTTGAATAAGCTCGTAAATGGACAGCCTAGCCGATGTGGTCCGCAAACTCTGCGTGAGTTTGGTCCGTATCGTGACCTTTGGTCTAGGCAGAGGTACTTGCATAGGGCATTGCTGAGGCTGCGACGTCGTTGGAACTTCCCTCGTAGCTACCACGAGGGTAGCTGCTAGGTACTTTTAATTCCTTGTCACTATGCTGATCATTCCCACAAATCCTTGCATGGGAAGATTCTGGCGCACCTCATTAACTTGGAGAGGTTTTGCCTGTGCCTCGTGGGCAGGTAAGGGGTCCTTGAATACCCCCATTTGTTGGTTGTTTGGCGCTATGGGGTTGTCCACGACCAATGTTTTATTTTCGATTAAATCTTGGATTAGTCCTTTGAACTTCCAGCATCCATTCAAATCATGTCCCCTGCGCCTATGGAATCTACAATACAATTCCTCTCTGTATCCCTTAGGCTTGGGGGCATTAGGGTCGATAGTTTGGATTTTTGGCAAGGTGACTAAATTTGCCACTGACAAGCGATCAAATAGGGAGTCCCTGGACTCCGTGTAAGGGGTGAATTGTCGCCTAGGGCGACGTTGCTGATTCTGCTCCTGTTTCTTATTATCTTTTTCATAACTAGGAGGCACTGCTCGGTAATTAGCCTTTTGGGGCTGCATTTCTTGCACAGGCTTGGGAACATTTATCGCAACTTGATTAACCGCAGCGGGTTGTGATTGCATTGTCCCAGTCTTAGTGGTTTTATTCCACTCTTTCTTTTTAGGCTTGGCAATTGCGCCTTCGCCTATCTTAATCTCTTCTATAACTCTGGCTTGCGCCAAAGCTTCTTCTAAGCTTTCGTATTGCTGCAGCAGCAATAGACTAGAGATTTATTTTAAGCAACTCTGTGCAAACATCTGCATAATATTAGACATAGGGGGATGGTAGGGTAACCTAGAAAGCAAAGCCCTCCAACGATTCCTATATGCTATCATTGTTTCTTCCTCATATTGCCTGAGGCTGGCCAGATCACTCAGTGATGCTTTCTTCTTTGTGTTGAAAGCAAAGTGTTCAAGAAACGCATCTACTAATTGATCGAGATTGTTTATGTTGTGTTTGGGTAATTGTGTGAACCAATCCGAGGCAGGGCCTGCGAATATGGTTATGAAAGTTCGAAGCAACAATGCATCATTATCTTGGATGCCGAAGCATTGACTTAGGAACCTTGTGACATGTTCTTGTGCGTCTTCTTCACCTTTAAATACTGTCAATTGAGGCAACTTGAAGTGTTCGAGGTAAAGAGGTGTAGGCATTGAGGGATGCACTGGATGACTGCGGAGTTGACGTAATGTGGGTTTTTGATGCCCAGAAGATTTTGTCTCCATAGACTCCAAATGCTCTAATAGTGCTTTATATGCATCAGAAGATTTTATTTCTTCCTCTTTGGTTTGCTCTCGTTGTGAGTCATGGGAGACTGGAGGCCTATGGGGGGGTGGCCGATTGGCAGCCCTCCCGCCTTGATGGGGCATTTCGGCCTGTTCTATTTCTGGTTCGTACTCCTCATAAACTTCTTGAGGAGTCTCTGGGCGAGACCTATGACCTTTTTGATGGGGTCTGATATGGACTCTCTTGTAGGCTAGACCGCCAAGGTGGTATGGCCAAGTCCTCAGGGCTAAAATGAAGGCGACTAGCGCCCTCTCTTTGTGCACCTTCGATAGCGTTCGCCCTTGATTGGGCTTGGCTATGGGTGTACACCATTGTGGCGCTTCTCTAAGCAAATTTTATCTTGTTTATGGTGATTTGTCGTTTGGTCTACACTAAGCAGAAATGAACACACTCATACACAAAATCGTGATTATCTCTTTTAAGGATTTGATAGTGTGTCCTAAACTGGTTTAGTGCATTTTGATGTTTTGTTATGTTTTTGCAAATTTGGAAGAACATTTAAATGCATAATGTTGGCTCATATGACTCCCATAAATGGTCGCCCCTTCAATATACCATTGTCGTACCGATATACCAACCTCTCTATATACCCGCCCTTACGAGAAGGAAACTATAGGTACATGAGAGCAGATGGTACGTGGAACATAGGCGGTACGGAAGGGGGATTGTCCTGTTAATGACACCTACCATAGAAGACTTATCCTCGCATGCATGGGAATCACCCCAGCAACACTCGGTCAGCTTTCGTCAGGATTTACGTCTAACAACAGTGACAATCGGGGAAATGAATGCAAAGCTAAGACAAGGTGGTGATGAACCCACCGTTGGTCTTGCTCAAGGGCTGGGGTTTTACGACCAGCTCCTTGGTTTAATTTATCACGTGAAGTGTGTGTGGTTCATTTTATGTAATAAAAATGAAACATGCAGCAAAAAGAAAGAGACTTTCCCTATGCCAAACAAACACTACAAACCGGAAAACAGCAATTAAAATTTTGAAAAAAAAAAAAAAATTTTTTTTTTTTTTTTTTAGCAATTAAATAAATAAAGCAAGAAAAATTTTATGAAAAATTTTTCTACCTTTCTTTTTAAAAAAATTAATTATTGAATAAATAATTACATAAACAAATAAATAATTAATTAAAGCAAGAAAAACTTTATAAAAAAATTTCTCTACCTTTCTTTAATTAATTAAAAAAAAAACTGAAAGTAAACGATTAAACAAATAAAATAAACGGAAATTTTACAGCAGAGAATGACCTGGACAGTTAGAAACCGTTAATGTCCGGACTTGCTGCTTCTGACCTCCGGCTAAAAAGGGTACCTGTTAAGCACAACACATAGCAAATCTGATTAGTTTCTGTGATTTAAAAACCTAGGAACGGTCCCACCGTGATCGCCACTGAAAGCATGAGATTTCGGAATAAAAAACAGTATTCAGACGTAATGGAAACAGAACTTTGAATGAACCGAATATAAAGGGGAAAAGCAAGAGCACAGCCCTTTTAAATTAATTCCGTTCGGTTACAATACATCTCCTCCCTTTTTAGGGGCCAGGAGTGTTAGTCTGTCTCGGTTACAATCGGGATTAATATTGCTTCTATCCGCATGCCCACATTTGAAATGGACGGGCCAAAGTATTGTCGTCGCTTGCATTGATAAATCCTTGCTTACTGCTGCTTATCCTACGTTCAGAGACACAAGAAAGATGTTAGTAGCACCTGTAATAAGAAGACAGAACTTTTGACTTTTAAAATCAATGAGAAATACATGCAAAGATGGATCGGATACGTGAATAAAACGACTCAGGCTTACCCAAGTAAACATTCAAAAAACTTAATGTAAGATAATATTTAAGTCACGTGATTAAATGCAAAATGAACTAAAGCAGCAATAGCACGATGATTTATATTCGATAAGCTATATAAGCATGACAATACGTGATATACATTTTTTGAAATCCATATTGTGAAATACATAACAGCATACAGTATAACATAGACGTAAAATATAAGCTGTTTAAATGCTTGTTAATTTTGCAGGATATATCAAAAAGAACAGCATATATTACTTTAACTAAAAATGTGCCTGGGGTACCCAAGCGGGCCGCCCCGTCAAAAATCGACTTTGGCGCCAATCCGATAAGGAAAGGCCCAGAATCGTTTATATTGAGTGTTGTCATCGAATTGGTAGAATACTGTGTCTACTGTCGGGTATGAAGGTTCGGCTTCACCCTCTGAAAGCAACCCACCAACCTCTCTTTCGTAAGAGATTCTGGGTGTGATGAAGGTAAAATCGACTCATGCAATCGGGTCGTAAATGAACAGCACTTCGTTGTGTTTACAAAATGCTTCATGGTCATTTTTTACATTGCATTGAGCTGGTTTTTATAGAAGATTCTACTTTTGAAATATTAACGTCAAAACCCTAAGTCTGCAGGCACCGTTGAGATTTGACTGCTGTCAGATGATTTATGATACATGGCTCACACAGAGATTATCGCCGAGAACTTACATCAGCGATTATGAGGCATGGCCTCGGATTTGGATTCTTTGTTGAAACTGTTCGTCTCATTATTGCAGTTGGTGAAGTCCATCGCTTAGTTAAAATCTGCTTTAAATTACTTTTGACTAATTAAATGTCTGCCTTGAATGCTGATGTGTCGCCTTTGATTGGTCGAATCTGTCGTTCTACAGACCCACGGGGTCTCTTTGAAAAGGGGCACGTAGGGGTGCCACGCGGCGATCATTCCTTGGATGTGGCGGCCACGTCAAAGTCCACCTTTGATTGGAGAAGTGTTTGCTGCCGAAGTGTCGCGATATCGTGACGTCGCGATATTGCAACACTTCGGCAACAAACACTTCTCCAATCAAAGGCGGACTTTGACGTGGCCGCCACATCCAAGGAATGACCGCCATGTGGCACCCCTACGTGCCCCTTTTCAAAGAGACCCCGTGGGTCTATAGAACGGAAGATTCGACCAATCAGAGGTGACACGTTAGCATTCAAGTCAGACATTTAATTAGTCAAAAGCAATTTAAAGCGGATTTTAACAAAGTTGCGGACTTCACCAACTGCAATAATGAGACGAACAGTTTCAACAGCAAATCCAGTCCGAGGCCATGCCTCATAACTACTGATGTAAGTTCTCGACGATAATCTCTGTGCGAGCCATGTCTCATAAATCATCTGACAGCGATCAAATCTCAATGGCGCCTACAGACTTAGGGTTTTGATGTTAATATTTCAGAAGTGAAATCTTCTATAAAAACCAGCTCAATGCAATGTAAAAAATGACCACGAAGCATTTTGTAAACACAACGAAGTGCTGTTCATTTACGACCCGATTACATAAGTCGATTTTACCTTCCTCACACCCAGAATCTCTTACGAAAGAGAGGTTGGTGGGTTGCTTTCAGAGGGTGAAGCCGAACCTTCATACTCGACAGTAGACACAGTATTCTACCAATTCGACGACAACACTCAATATAAACGATTCTGGGCCTTTCCTTATCAGATTGACGCCAAAGTCGATTTTTGACGGGGCGTCCCGCTTGGGTACCCCATGCACATTTTTATTTAAAGTAATATATACTGTTCTTTTTTATATATCCTGCAAAATTAACAAGCATTTAAACAGCTTATGTTTTACGTCTATGTTATACTGTATGCTGTTATGTATTTCACAATATGGATTTCAGAAAATGTATATCACGTATTGTCATGCTTATATAGCTTATCGAATATAAATCATCGTGATATTGCTGCTTTAGTTCATTTTGCATTTAATCACATGACTTAAATATTATCTTACATTAAGTTTTTTGAATGTTTACTTGGGTAAGCCTGAGTCGTTTTATTCACGTATCCGATCCATCTTTGCATGTATTTCTCATTGATTTTAAAATTCAAAAGTTATGTCTTCTTATTACAGGTGCTACCAACATCTTTCTTGTGTCTCTGAACGCAGGATAAGCAGCAGTAAGCAAGGATTTATCAACACAAGCGACGGAAATACTTTGGCCCGTCCATTTCAAATGTGGGCATGCGGATAGAAGCAATATTAATCCCGATTGTAACCGAGATAGACTAACACTCCGGCCTCGAAAATGCGGGAGATGTATTGTAACCGAACGGAATTAATTTAAAATGGTTGTGCTCCTGCTTTTCCCCTTTATATTTGGTTCATTCAAAGTTTTGTTTCCATTACGTCTGAATACTGTTTTTTATTCTGAAATCTCATGCTTTCACCTGGTTATCACTTTGTGCAAGCATTAGTTTCGAGCACTGGATTTGAAGGTGATCCTAGGAGTGGCACTCGATGCAAAAATAGGGTATGTTCTCATACTCCACCACTTGGCATCGATGGTATGACCCATAGATCAAATTCACATGGATCGAGATTTGGGTCTCCAAATTTGCATTAACACAAATACAATCCTATGTCATTCTCGATCGAGCATTTGTTGCAGGTTCAATAGTAACAAGATCCCCAATTGCATATGCAATCCCTTGAATAACATCCTCATGCCAAAAATGATAGGGTAAGTTTGGGAGGCAGACCCAGATGGGAGTAGAGTTGATATTCTAGGTTTCTGGATCAAATTCCACCCCCACTTGTGGAGGAAAAGGCTCCTTCTCCCAAAGAACCATGGGCCCCTATATAGTATGCAATCCATGTCCTCTTGGGTATTGATTTTTATCATGAAAAAGCCTTTGGACATGGCCACTAGTTCCAGATAGCCCTTGGTTTTCCATTTTAACATTTCCCATCATTGGATAGCTTCCATATCGGGTCTTCCACCCACAAACTTCCCAACTAGGGAGAAGGAATCGAGGCAAATGTACCTAGCCATGACTTCTTCTGGTAGGATTACATCGTAATCTTGAGGAATAAAAGTGTGTGATATGATTGGGGGGTTTGGTCTTTCCCTTGAGTGTTTCTACAAATGATGATGCATGGGATTTTTTGCTTCCCATAGTTGTTTTGTCGAGAGATTCTTTCCTCCCAAAGACATTGTTCCCATTGTTTGAAGCCCCCAAGTCAAAAAAAATTGTGGTCCCACTCCCACTTTCTTGGCCATCCATTCCATCATTGGTACCACTTGCATGCTCTCTCGATATGCTCCCCATTCCCAAACTACAGTTTCTCTGCTTCCCACTCGTTGAAGATTCGAAAAACAAAATTTTGCTCACCATTTTTCATTTTTCTAAAGTTCATCATTCAACCAAATTGAAGTGAAAGCCTTGGGTTAATTAATTTATTGTAAGTATAATATCAATTTACTTTAGTTAAATTACCTAGGCTCTACGGAAGCTATAGCTACGCTAGATACCGCATGCATTAGTTGAGGACTTTCGTTGTCTTGAAATATACCTTTGTTAAATTTAGATCTTAAAGCCATGTGTGTGTAAATGTTATAGAAGTTCTTTATGTATAGGCTTGTGTTGGTAGCCATATGTTAGTTGTACATTGTGGTGTTACATAGTAGTTTAACCTCTAAGTTGCATCAATTGCATATGTATTTTAATTAAAATCTAAGACTACCCCCCTTGATTAAACTATGTGAATAGGTTCTTTGAAGCAATGGTAATAATAAGAATATGTATCACATTTATTATGTTTGTTAAAGGCTCAACAGACAAAATAGTTCAAGCTTAGGGATCTATGGTAAATTTAAATTACTTTATTAAGGAACCCGTGGGTGATTACCTTTCTTAATTACCTCCAAACTATACATGTAGATAAATATGCACCTTAACACGAGTATGTGAGGTTGTGATGGCCTACCAACCAATAGGGTGTTTGATTTTACTTGCCTATTATAATGAACATTGATTGTTGAAACATGAGCATGGTAATTAGATTTAAAAGCATGCCTTCAATTTTCAACAAACCAATTATTATTCACCTCAAATGTTTGCTAGTGCAACCTTAGAGGAGGATGTCCTCAAGGTTTATCGTGGAATCCTAAAAACTCACCTTTTTAAAAGAATAGAGATATTTAACTTGAGTAGAATATGTTGCTTAAATGTTTGGAATTATTAAATGTTTAATAGTTGATGTATTGTTTTCATGGAAGACATCAACCAGTTATATCAATTTATAACCTTCAATATAAATAGTTAAATGATTTATATTTCATTATAAATAGTTTAATGGTGCTTTATAATAAGATATTTTTGATTGCAATGAATGTTATATAAATCCTCATTTCTTTTAAGCATTATAGTGAGTATGATAAATAAATCATCTTTTCATTAAGCATTATATATATAGTAAAATCATCATGTGCTTGTTACTTGACCTTTTATTTTATTAAAGAGAAATATTTTTATTTTATTCTATGATGATATGATTATTAAAATTGATTTTAAATTAAATATTTGGTGGATCATGGAAATCGACTTGAAAACCTGAAATTAGAGACTTAAACCTTACCCTATTCATCATGGGAGGATAAATAGCTTTACACTTTTACATCGTGAAGGATAACAATTAACCATCATGGAGGATGGTATAACCTTATACACCCAATACCAGTGATTACAAGTGAGAAAATAATTGTGATTCGAGAGTGACTATTTTCTAGAAAAATAAATCAGTACGAGAAGTCCTTTTGCCAAGACCAAGTGACGATGGGCAGTATGAACGTCACCTCTAGGTCGTTGTGTGAGTAGTAAGGTGATGGTTCTTTTGCTCATCATGAATTGGGAGAAACCTAGAAATATATCAACACTAGCTACTTAGTGATGAGTTGGTATGGGATAAATCATTGTCAATAATACTATGATAAGGGATTCTAGGACCTGATCTAGTGTAATGGTGGGCCCTAGTTGACTCTAGTGAAGTAGGGCTCTCAACTAGGCACAAGGTATAATACGCTAACCCCTTGCATGATTTCAATTATGGGATAGAAAATAGGTTAAATGAACCTAAGTCCTTCATGCTAAGGGATGGGGAAAGTATGTGTCCACCCTCTAGGTGTTATGGACCCTAGAGGATAACATCATTTATGAACCTACGCTCTCATGGAAGGAGAAAATGGGTTCATAAAAAGGCACCTTTTAAAGGATCTGGCCAATATCGACCACTTGGGAAGGTGAGATTTTCTATACCTCATACTAATAAAACATTGGGTGTTCTTCAAACCACTTCCACAAAAAATTCACCTTATGTCATGTCTAGACTTTGGAACCAGTCCAAATTTTTACTTTGTGATTTCAGAGTGCTTGATTGAAATAGAAAACCAGATGTGTTAGATCTGGATTGTTACAAATGACCAATGAAGACTTATTTATTCAATACATTGACCTCTGGAATATATTGTAGTAAAGCTCTCATTATGGAAAGTTTATTGTAAAGTAGTTTCTAGCATGAATATTCTCCTAGTTTGGATGATGATGTAATGCTCTACTCTTTTATATTGTGGTAGTACTTTTACCCTACATGGAATATGTAATGGTTGGGGTTATGAATGGAAAATGTATCTTTTACTTAGTTAGTGATAAAAGAACTATGATACTATGGTTTTATAAATATATCATGTTTTGATAATGGAATTAAATAGCGATTACATCTTATTCATGTGACTTCTTAATTGATGATGTTGTAGATGTTATTTAATGTTTAATTAAGTAGATAAACTTAATTACATCCCTATTTAAGGAAGAGACATTTAATAAAGGATTATAGGGTCCCTTTTAGAGGGAAAATTCGGGAAACCTTATTTCACAACTTCTCCTTATTGACCTAAAGAAGTGCGAAAAATGGCATGCCTTGAGGGTTTAGTTATTGAAATGTAAAAGCAGATTTAAACAAACATTTAAAGATAAATGTGCATAAAGATGTACATGTCTAATCTATTGCAAAATATGGATTGTTTGAGGTAAAAATGGGGGTTTATCCTTGTATTTTATTAATCCATAATATTCAATAATATTACAATACATCCCCTTGAGGGCTTCATAATTTGATACATCTCAATTTACAATTTTACAAAGGGATCAAATCCCTCCATGAACTTGATGGTGTATTCCAGTGTTCTTCTCACAACCCAAAATTGAGATCTAATCTTGGGCTTCTCTTAACTTACCTCTTAGATTCTCCTTCATGCCTATAATACCTACACCTACACACAAGAGATTGAAATGGATTAAAAGCATATGCATTTTTTAATGGAAAACCTTGAAAAGAGTGCAATAACAACCATAAATCTAATTTGTAACAAACCAAAACTACTCTAAATGATCTAAAAATTAAGTATGATGTTATCTATATGATTTTAGGAAGATATGAATGTGAATTTAAATGGAAATTTTGGGTAAAACCTGCAACCATTTCAAGCAGGAGAAACTAAGGCTACAATCATGAAACTCCAAATTGACCCATCAAAACTACTCAAAACTTGACCAAAATTTAATGCAAGGCTAATCTAAATATTTAGAAATGATCTATGGTGGAATTGCACATAAATTCCTAACTATTTTGTGACTATCCCTAATAGGTGCAACTACCACTATTATCCATCCCAGGGTGGGATGGTTACCAAACTGAGCGGTTTATGCCACCAATTCTAAGGGGATTTAGTTTGGAACTCTCCTAAATGTTGTGTCAAAAAATGTGGCAAAATTGTTCTCCAATTTGACAGGTTTTAGAATGGAATGGGCATATTTTAGAATACCCCTAAAAGCACCTTCGAATGAAGAGGGTTTCAAGAAAAATACTAGGTAAAATGCAAAGCAAAAGCGAGGATGGAATTGGGTAGCACTTCATGGTCTATGATTCAACTCTTCTCATTGAAATTGGGTGAGAACACCTCAATTTATAGCCCAAATAGGGCATAGGAGGAAAAGGGACAACTTTTGGTATGAAAGGCATGTGTCACCACTTGTCAATTCCCTTGCCATGCACAGGTGGAAGAGATTTCCCATTTGGGGCCTCTAATTTGGAGTCTCGGATGTCTATGACATACTCCAAATCAATTTTGGATGATTGGACATGAAAATGGCAGGAATTGATTACCATTTCTTGCACCCTTTGACTTTTGTAGGGTTTGTTTGGGGATCGTCCCACCCAGGGATGATTTTGGGTGACCGTCCCTGGGTGGGACGGTCATTTTTTGTGACTGTATTTGGGTGGGATGATCATGAAAATGTGGCCCAAAACTAGTGGAAACCTTCCCAAAAGTGTTTGGCAGCCCTATGTAACCCTAGAGGGTTGGCCAATGGGGCCATACAATGTCGATAAGAGTGGTGAAAGTGGTGCATTAATAGTCTTATACGATTTACATGATTTCAGTGTCTACAGATGCCCCTTTTTGGGACGTGTTATGTGCAACAAAATGCTAAGGAAAAATAGATGACAAAACTATTAAATGATTGAGGTTATTCATTAACCTAACCAACTTTAGATGCCTCTATTGTGGAAAGAGCATACATTCTTGTAATCTTTACTTTTGACATAGTAGAAGGATTGATTATGAGTATACCTTTCAATACTATAAATAATTTTAATTTAATCTTGATCCCTTATGATTTTTGACCATTTTGACCTATTTTTGGTTGGTTTTTGGCCCTGTTTTTGATTATTTTAAGTTGTTTTTGTAGGATTTTTTTGTGTATATTATTTCATTTATCTGATCAATGCTAGATGCCCTAATCATGAAAGGGGTGCACATCCCAAAATCATTGTCTTTGACAAGTTAAGGAACTTTATTTTGGTAGTCTTTGGGATACTATCAAACAAGCTTAAGTCTAATCCTAGCCTTGGCGGCAATTAGGAGATAAGCTTAAGAAGATAGTATTAAGTAAAATCCTAGCCTTGATGGCAATTAGGAGATAATCTTAAGTCAAATCCTAGCCTTGGCGGCAATTAGGATACAAGCTTAAATCAAATCCTAGCCTTGGCGGCAATTAGGAGATAAGCTTAAGTCAAATCCTAGCCTTGATGGTGATTAGGAGACAAGCTTAAGTCAAATCCTAGCCTTGATGGCAATTAGGAGATAAGCTTAAGTCAAATCCTAGCCTTGATGGCAATTAGGATACAAGCTGCTATGTTTTCTTAAATCTACTTTTGATATTTTACTTATTTACCCCAAGCAAGGAGGGTGCATGATTACCTTTGGTAATGATTCATGCACAAACACACTTAGCCATCAAATCCTTTAATTAGTTATCAATTATTGATTTGGATTAAACATGATATTATGACCAATGGGCTTAGTGAATTCCATTGGGGTATTTTGTGTGACCAAAGGGTTTATGGATACCTTTGGGGATTTTTGAGGTCAGTTGCTTAACCATTTGATTTTTGATTAGGGGAGGTATGATCCTAATAATGCCCCAATTGATGTTTAAAAATATTTGTGTGATTTGCAATTGTACGATTTTGGACCGTTAGATGCATTATGTGTTATGATTTATGGATGCATTAATGGATGTAATACCTATAGATGATGTGAATATGCTATATGTATGTGATGTATTGATGACATGCACTAGCTAGATGATAAATGTATAATTAGATACTATGATTTATATGTGTAGATGCTCTACTATGTATGCATATATGAATGCAATGGTGAATGTTAAATGCATGGTTAATTGTATTCAATTATTATACACTTAATTTATGTTGATATGATATGGTGAATGCAATATATGTAACACATTATATACATGACGATGATTTAATGTAAATGAACCTGTATGCTTTAATCACTTAAAACATAAGGAATGCAATGTAATATATGTTTTGAAAACCTAATGGATGACACCATAGAATGTATGAAAATAATGAATGAAAATTATAACTCTTATCATAATAATTAATCATTTATGCATCCATATGTGAAATGATATGATTGTGATATGTGTAGGCTTTCTCTATAAGTTTATGTAAATTAAAATAAATGCATAAAATAGTCAATGGCCGTCTAAATATCATTGCTGGTATTTTTCCCGTATCTATCCTATTTCATGAACACCACTTAATAAAAAAGTTCATAAATAAATATGTATATGATTGATGTAATGATTTGTTGCTATTAGAGAATTTTTGAGGTTTTCCATGAGACTCAAACACCCTAGTTGGTTAATCAAAAGTTGTATAATGACTATACAGGACTTCTAAAAGATAGAAGCTTTTGTAAGACCAAGATATTTATTATCCTTGTGTGTGCATGTGATTTCATTACTATGATAATGCAAAAATTTACCCTAGCACCAAGCAGGATTGATTCAGCCCATCTATACTAGAGATCACCTTATGAGTATCATTATCTTGAGTTTTGTACTTAGTTGGATTTGACCACTAGGCAGTATAGGCTACCAAAAGCTAGCTCATCCGCATGCAAACATTGATCTGTTCCAAAAGCAAGTTGCTTATGTGACAGACATATCTTCATGTGTAATAATACCACCATTTTCAAGCGGGTTTGATGCCACCCAACCTGTAATGAGGATCACCTTATGGTTCTCTAATGCTAAGAGTTCTAAGGATTCAAGTTCAAAACTTTCTTATTTTCTTTTAATTTTGAATTTCCAAGGGAGTTGCTCATTTTTTTTTTGCGAGCAATGGATTTGATAGTGGTGAGAACCACTATTTATTTTGCTTTTTTGATAATGGTAAAAAACATTATTTCTTTTTGCATATTGTGAAGTGATGATAATCACTGTTTATTTTTCATTTTGGATACTTGCCCCAATTTGGTGTGAGGCAAGGGATTTTGATTTTTGTGGGTAAGGAGGAACTTGTCCTTTTGTCAATTCTCAACATCTTTGAACCATTCGCATAGGGGGATGAGAGAGATAAACTTTTCGCTTAAGGTAACCTAGACCACTTTGTTGGTTTCATAGTTTCTCGTGCTAAACTTGGATTTATTAGTGTGAAAATTGTGATGGGATTTTGAAAGATACAAGGTACTATTAGAACTAGACCTCATCTCCAAAAGTGAAGATAGCTTTCTACAAAATTTGAGAATATCACTAGGTATGGTTGAATGACCAAAAAACCCTAGTATATACCTTATAGCAATAGGAAGGGTTGTGTTGAAAAACACAATTACTCATATGGGTGATGGATGATGATGATGAATAAATGCATGATTGAGACACAAACATGGTGTCGTTTGTAAGATTGTAAACACATCCTATCCTAATGCAAGTATAATGGATGAAAATGCCTAATGTAATGCACTTAAATGAATGCATATGATGTGATACAAAATTTAAATGTTTTTGTATTTTTTATGTTTTGAAATTTTTTGAAATTTTGATTTTTCCATTGTTTTTGAAATTTTGATTTTCAATTGTTTTTGAAATTTTGATTTTCAATTGTTTTTTAAATTTGTGTTATTTTGAATGTTTTTGGATTTTGATTATTATATATATACATTTGACCAATGGGATTAGTGGATGTCATTGGGGCATTTTGGGTGACCAAAGGGTTTATAGATACCTTTGGAGCTTTTTAGGGTGACCAAAGGGTTTATAGATACCTTTGGAGATTTTTAGGGTGACCAAAGGGTTTATAGATACCTTTGGAGCTTTTTAGGGTGACCAAAGGGTTTATAGATACCTTTGGAGCTTTTTAGGGTGACCAAAGGGTTTATAGATACCTTTGGAGCATTTTAGGTTGACCAAAGGGTTTATAGATACCTTTGGAGCTTTTTAGGTGACCAAAGGGTTTGTAGACACCTTTGGAGCTTTTTGGGGTGACCAAAGGGTTCGTAGATTGCTTTGGAGCTTTTTGGGGGTGACCAAAGGATTTTATAGATGCCTTTGGAGCTTTTTAGGTGACCAAAGGGTTCATAGATACCTTTGGAGCATTTTGGGGTGACAAAAGGGTTCATATATCCCTTTGGAGCACTTTGGGGTGACCAAAGGGTTCATAGACCACCTTGGAGATTTTTGGGGTGACCAAAGGGTTCGTAGACACCTTTGGAGCATTTTTAGGGTGACCTAAAGGGTTCGTAGACCACCTTTGGAGCATTTTAGGGTGACCTAGATGGTCGTAGACCACCTAGGAGCATTTTAGGTTGACCAAAGGGTTCGTAGACCACTTTGGAGTATTTTAGGTTGACCAAAGGGTTCGTAGACCACTTTGGAGATTTTTAGGGTGACCAAAGGGTTCGTAGACTGCTTTGGAGCTTTTTAGGTTGACCAAAGGGTTTGTAGACCACTTTGGAGCTTTTTAGGTTGACCAAAGGGTTTGTAGACACCTTTGGAGCTTTTTAGGTTGACCAAAGGGTTCGTAGACCATCTTTGGAGCATTTTAGGTTGACCAAAGGGTTCGTAGACACCTTTGGAGCATTTTAGGTTGACCAAGAGGTTCGTAGACCTCTTAGGGGTATTTTAAGGTGACCAAAGGTGTCTAGACCTCAACCTTTGGAGCCCCATATCTATATATTTTGATATTCTTGTGTCTTTGTTACAACACTGATCATTCCCACAAATTCTTGGGGAGGTAGATTAATGTGCACTTGATTAGGTTGTTTGACTTGATTGATAGGTGCTATGTTTGCTTCGTGTGCAGGCAAGGGGTCTTGGAGGACTCTTATCTGAAGTTCTTGCCTCTTGATCATATCCTGTATTAAATATCTAAAGGGATGACATGTATCGATGTTATGGCCTCTTTGTTGATGGTACACATAATATAGATTTATCATATTTGCCTTTGATCTATGCTTATTAGGTTTCAAAGGATGGATCTCAGGAAGCTTGATCTTTTGTGCTTCATACAATCGATTGAAGATTGATGCTAAGGGCTTTGACAAATGAGTATATTGTCATGGTGGCTGATGCACATGATTTTTGACCAATGGGAGTTGAGCCTGGTAATTAGGCTGCACTAGTAATTGTGGTGGTGGAGCCTGGCTTGAGGGTTCAGGGATACTCAAAACCACTTGATTTATTGGGGCCACATTTTATTGTGTGTTACCACCTTTAATATTCTTGTTTGGCCATTCCCCCTTGTGGAGTTGAACATCACCCTCCTGGACCTTGATGTCCTCAATGATCTTGGCCTGTGCTAAGGCCTCCTCGAATGTTTGATACTATTGTAATTGTAAGAGAAGTGAAATTTGCTTTGAACAACTTCTAGTAAACATTCGGATGAGTTCCATTGTGGGTAGGGTGAAAGGTAGTTTTAACATTACCTTCCTCCATATATTGCCATACTCCATGACTGGCTCATCATCAAGTTGACGAAGGCTAGACAAGTTCGTCAAGTTTGTTGTCTTCTTAGCACTAGAGGCAAAACATCCCAAAAACACATCAACCAATTGCTCAAAGGTGTTTATGCTATGATGTGGTAGATGATTATACCATTTCAAAGCATCCTCAACTAATATTGTAATGAATATTCTCAACATCAAGGGGTCATTGTCTTGAAGATGAGAGCACATATGAATGAAGCTTGTCATGTGGTCTTGTGCATCTTCATCATCTTTGAAATTTTCAAGTTTAGGCATCTTGAAATTCTATGGGTATATCAATGATGACACTAATGGATGCAAAGGTTGATTTCTAAGCTGCTTTAGTGTAGGTTTTTGATAAACCAAACTTTGATTTTGTTTTTCGAATGAATTTATCTGATCAACTAGCGCTTTGTAGGGCCCTGATGAAATAATATGATCATCCTATTGTTGCCCTTGTTTAGACAATGAAGGCTGCTTTTGATGTTGAGGTGGATGATAAGTATAATTATTAGGTACCTCATCATAACTGGATTCAAGGTAAGCATCTATTTGTTCCTGATGTTCCCATTGGGACTCTTCATATGATTTTTCCTCATCTTGATCTTGGTATTGTTGAGGAGTATGAGGCTTTTGATTATAACCAGATAATGGCCTCTGATGTTGAACATGATTTTGGTGTGGTTGAGGGGAAATATTTTGAGATTGTATTGGGTGCCTTGCACATTGTTGCATCCTATAGGTGCTAGGTGTAAGCACCACTTCATGTAATGCATTTTGCAATTGCTCTTGTTGTATATTTTGTTGTTCTTGTATCTTTCGTTGATACAACCTTTGTAGGTGTGCTCGTTTTGAGTCCACACATTTTTTATTTAATTGTTGTTGATCCAAATGGAGTTGATCCATATATTGTTGTTGGTTAATTTGTGGCCTTAGTGCCTGATGAGTGTAACTTTGTTGTTCAGTTGTATGGGGGCTATGTACCCTCGTATTGGAAATACGAATGGATTTATCATGTCTTTTCTCCCTAGTAGGATCTATTATTTGTTTTCCATGCTCCCTAAAGGTTGCATTGACTTGAGACTCTAGTTTATGAATCGGTTTTGTATAATTCGATGTTGTAGAGCCACAATGTGGTCACACCAAGTACTCTTCATGAGGAGTAGGAGGATGACCTGGGTCTTCTTCCTCATCTATGAGGAAAGACTCATATTCAGGTTTAGATGTAAGCTCTGTATATTCAGGTTGCACAGAAGCATGATGTGTGCATATGCTAAGTGCTCTTTGTGAGGAGTATGGGGGTGACTTACTCGATCAAACGGGGTGGTTTGCTCATCTAGGCTAGGCCATGGTGTACTCTCATGTTCATATTCTGATTGATGTATAGAGCAAGTTGGGGTGTGAATCCATGATATTGACCTACTAGACCCCTCAATGGGTGGATTATTTTCTATGTAGAATTCCATCAAGGTATCCAAGTCAGGAAATTTTCCTAGAGGACCTATGGGTGTTTCCCTAGTAGGGATATCTTGAAGGTTTTCCCCCTGAGGATGGTATTGTTGTTATGATAAAACCTGGGATGCCATTCAAGGATGGGCATGTCCTCTGGACTCATTTAGAGATATTCACTAGTTATGGAGCTTGAATATCTCTCTAAATTGGAGGTCTTGTTTTCAACCGTGTTTGGACCAAATCTGTAAAAGGGGTGTCCATCGGCCATTTTTAGAAAATTTTGACTTTCCAAAAAAGGTTATAAGTGTTATATATCAAAACGATCAATGCGATGAGCTGATCACAATGGTCTAGGGCTCCAAAATTTGACTTATGGGTCAAAAATTAGTATTTTTGGAATATTTGGCCAACTAGGGCCCGTGGGGAAATGCCCACTTTTAGGAATTTTTGGGAAATTTTGAAGCATGAAGAGTTAGGACTCAAAATTTCTATGAGAGGTGCATAAGGGTCTAACTAAGAAAACAAAATAAATTTTGCAATTTTTGGAGTTGTCTAGACCATTTTATGACTATTTTAGTGCAGTTTTTCTCTATTTTCGGACTCAAAAATAGAGTAATCATAAAACCAACATAATTTTTTTGTTATAGCTCCGATTTGCATGATTCTTGATCCGTTGGATGCAGAATCAAAAAGTAGAAAAATAAAGAAAAACCTAAATTAAACACCATGATTATATATTTTAATTTTTATAGATTCAAATACACAATCAATAGAAACACATAAGAATACAAATGATTATCTCTTTTAAGTTTAAATATGAATTCCTATGTTATTTTTTGTATTTCAGATGTGTTGCTTTTGTAAATAAAACTTTTTGTGTGTTTTGATTTTTTGTTGATGGAATACTCAAAATTTTAAGTGGTTTTCACCTATACACTCATAGCTCAACAATCGGTAATGAAATTCCGATCACGTGAACCAACCAAAGTATGGATATGAAATCCATACCCGATCAGGGAGCATAGGTCCTACCGATACTCACCCAGCACCCCATGCACAGCAATACACACCTTTGAAGAGTAATGCGAGGTATTTTGCATGATTAGAACAGATCTTGGAGTCGGAATTGGCCAAAAATATAGGGTACGTGGTATTTGAGTCAATGGATGGAGATGAAACCCATCGTCATTGAGCTCTATTAGTGGTTGGGAATGACTTCGAACTCACTAACATTAAATAAAAGCATGGTGTATGTGATTCCTTTTAAAAATGATTGAAATAAAATAATAAAACACTCAATGGTAATTCACTAAATGCATGAAGTTACATTTCACTTTCAGAATCATTAGTATATATATAAAAGGAAGCTACAAAAATTGATAAACTATATGAAACTTAACCTTTTTGGTAAGTTATACGCAAAAAAACCAAACAAAAGCATAAGGAAGACTACTCATTTTCCTATTTTTCTTTATTTTGTTAATGTGAAACTTAGAGATATGTACTCTAACCTTCCAATACACACAAAAGACAAGAAAATTTGAAATTAAGACTATTTTAAACCATTTAAATGCAAATTGGATGTTTAGAAGAGTACCTTTTCTGCCCTAGAACTTGTTTTTTCTATAAATTTTTGTATAAACCCCCTATTTTTGTGATCGTCCCTGGGTGGGACGATTACCAATTTGGGGGCCATCCCTAGCAGTTCCAATGACCAATTTAGAGGTCATTTCTACTCAGAATGCTCAAAACCTACAACCTGCAAAATTGAAAAGGGAGGTCAAAATTGAAAAATTCAAAGGGGAAAAGGGACACACGGTCCCACCATGATCACCACTGAAGAAACATGAAAAACGGCATGCCTTGAAGGTTTAGTTATTGAAATGTAAAAGCAGATTTAAACAAGCATTCACAGGGAAATGTGCATAAAGATGTACATGTCTAATCTATTGCAAAATATGTATTGTTTGAGGTAAAAAGGGGGGTTTATACTTGTCTTTTATTAATCCATAATATTCAATAATATTATAATTCATCCCCTTGAGGGCTTCATAATTTGATACATCTCAATTTACAATTTTACAAAGGGATTAAATCCCTCCATGAGCTTGATGGCGTGTTCTAGTGTTCTTCTCACAACCCATAATTGAGAGATAATATTGGTCTTCTCTTAACTTTCCTCTTAGCTCCTCCCTCATGCCTATAATACCTGCACCTACACACAAGATATTGAAATGTATTAAAAGCACATGTGTTTTTGAATAGAAAACCTTGAAAAGAAAGCAATAACAACCATATATCTAATTTGTAACAAACCAAAACTACTCTAAATGATCTGCAAATTAAGTACGATGTTATCTAGATGATTTTGGTAAGATATAAACATGAATTAAAGGGAAATTTGGGGCAAAACCTACAACCATTCCAGGCAGGAGCAACTAAGGCTGCAATCATGAAACTCCAAATTGACCCATCAAAACTACTCAAAACTTGACCAAAATTTAATGCAAGGCTAATCTAAACATTTAGAAATTATCTATGGTGGAATTGTATATAAATTCCTAACTATTTTGTGACCATACCTAGCAGGTGCAACTACCACTGCTATCCGTCCCAAGGTGGGACGGTTACCAAACTGAGTGGTTTTTACCACCAATTCTAAGGGGATTTGGTTTGGAACTCTCCTAAATGTTGTGTCAGCAAATATAGTCAAATTTATCTCCAAATTGATAGATTTTGGAATGGAATGGGCATATTTTGGAATTTCCCTGAAAGTGCCTTCAAATGAAGAGGGTTTCAAGAAAAATACTAGGTAAAATGCAAAGCAAAAGCGAGGATGGAATTGGGTAGCACTTCATGGTCTATGCTTCAACTCTTATCTCCTAAAATTGGGTGAGAACACCTCAATTTATAGCCCAAATAGGGCATAGGAGGCAAAGGAGCAAGTTTTGGCATGCAAGGCATGTGTCACCACTTTTCAATTCCCTTGCCATGCACAAGTGGAAGAGGTTACCCATTTGGGGCCTTCTCTGATGTCTATGACATCCTCCAAATCATTTTTGTGTGATTGGACTCTAAAATGGCAGGAATTTATTACCATTTCTCATGCTCTTTGACTTTTACAAGGTTTTTTAGGGACCGTCCCACCCAAGGATGATTTTGGGTGACTGTGCCTGGGTGGGACGGTCATTTTTTGTGACCATCCTTGGGTAGGACGATCATGAAAATGTGGCCCAAAACCTCCCATAACTAGTTTAAACCTTCCCAAAAGTGTTTGGGTGCCCTAAGTAACCCTATACGGTTGCCCAATGGGGCCATATGATGTCGATAAGAGTGGAGCAAGTGGCGCATTAGCAGTATTATCCAATTTACATGATTTTAGTGTCTACACATCTTATTCATGTTACTTCTTAATTGATGATTTTTTAGATGTTATTCAACGTTTAATTAAGTAGAAGGACTTAATTATATTCCTATTTAAGGAAGAGAGAGTTAATAAAGAATAATAGGGTTCCTTTTAGAAGGAAACTTCAAGAAACCTTATTTCACAACTTCTCCTTATTGACCTAAACTTAGGTATTTATAGGAAGGCAATAATTAGGCTGTAGCATCATTGAATAGACTATCACGCGGAGTGATAGATGCTTTGGTTGACTCATCACATAGATGATATGGACAACTAAAACTTTACCTACATAGATGGACTTATGTATGATAAAGGAAGCATAAAAATCTTATGCCACTACACTTGGTACACCTACATAGATGAACTTATGTATGGTGTAAGAATAGGCATACCCTTTTAATAGGCAAAAGGAATAATTTGGCTCATCATAATTATTTTAAATTTTTTGAACATGCATTAATAAAATATAAAACATGTTTAATGTTTGAATTTATATTTTTAGCATCATTGAATGGACTATCACATGGAATGATAGATTCTTTGGTTGACTCATCACATAGATGAGATGGACAACTAAAACTTTACCTACATAGATGGACTTATGTATGGTAAATGAAGCATAAAAACCTTATGCCACTACACTTAGTACACCTACATAGACGGACTTATGTATGGTATAGGAATAGACGTAACATTTTGACAGACAAAAGGAATAAGTTGGCTCATCATAATTATTTTAAATTTTTTGAACATGCATTAATAAAATATAAAGCATGTTTAATGTTTGAATTTATATTTCTAGCGTCATTGAATGGACTATCACACGGAGTGATAGATGCTTTGGTTGACTCATCGCATAGATGAGATGGACAACTAAAAATTTACCTACATAGATAGACTTATGTATGGTAAAGGAAGCATAAAAACCTTATGCCACTACACTTAGTACACCTACATAGACGGACTTATGTATGGTGTAGGAATAGGCATACCCTTTTGACAGACAAAAGGAATAAGTTAACTCATCGTAATTATTTTAAAATTTTTAAGCATGCATTAATAAAATATAAATCATATTTAATATTTGAATTTATATTTTAAAAATTATATATACGTTTTTAAATTAAATAGAAACATAGAGAGTTAGCCTAATAGTTTTTCTTGGTATATATATTAAAGATAATAAATTATTTAAAATTTTGAGCACATATTAATCAAACATAAAACACGTTTCTTTCTACCCACAACTTCTAGCACACACATGTCACATCTCAATGTGTTTTGAATATTTTGAAAGAGAGCCCAAATCCCTAACCACTAGGGTGTTCTTTATTTTGAAAAATTAAAGTTTTTTTTAAATGGAAACATAACAAAGTCACTCACACCCACCTCATGGTTTGAACTCAAATATTTTTAATAAAAACCTAAAAACTTATGAATCAATATCTTAACAAAATTTAAAATTAATATATTAATAAAAATATAATCTAAATTTTAAATTTGAATTAATTATATATATAATATAAAATAAATAATTAATATACATATTTTTAAACAATTAAGTTCTATAGGAATTCCTTCCTTAAAATAATATTTAGATTTAATATACTAGACAGCTAAAACAAATAACAAAGTAATGAGATAACCATCCATTGACAAAATGGATTTCAAAAAAGAATATGGTCTTGCCGATAAAAAATAATAATAATTTTTAATAAAAAAGGATTATTGGATGTCATAACTAGAGTTTTTTTTGAAAAAAATAATAATAACTTAAGTAGTAATATATCTAAATCAAGTAGTTTAGGAATAATACAATTGTTTAGGGTTTTGGTTTTTTAAGAAGTTCAAAGTTTAAATCGTGGTGTGTGATTGTGTAAAATAAAAATACCAAATCTTAAATATTGATTGTAGAAATTTCTCACATTAACTAAATTTATATATTCAAATTAAACACATCACTTAATTCACCATCACAATAATATTTTATCATGCTCTGACTCATATGAAGTTATTTTGTTATATCTTTATAAACATGTTTCATTAAAAATTAATTTTAATAATTTAAATTTAAATTACTGAAATGGTTCATATTTTACTTATTCTAAAGCTTAAGCTATCTATTTAATGTGTCAAAATAATTTCATCAAGGAAAAACTTTAAGTAGAAGAACATTATCTATAGAAACATTAATCAACAACCAAATCGTGAAAGTCATGGTCAAGCCTTTTGGTGGAGGATTAGTCTGGGACACAATTATTGATCAAAAACATAAAATTTTTAAATGTAACAGTTTGGGTTTTGGCTCTTCCTAAGGAATTTTAAAATTCATAAGTAAATGTGAATATAAGTTCATTAAAAAAACACAAAACTCTTAAATAACTATAACAATTATATATTCCTACTAAACAACCATGGCTTTTAAATCCATAACTTGGATCAAATATTTCATTGACCTGAACACATCCACAATTTGCACCATTCCATTAGCAAGCTTAAACTCTTTTAATGGTGTTATCTTTAAAAACATTTACTACCATCATGATTCAAAACACAACACAATTATTCTAATTCTAAACATAATAGAAATAATTTTAAATAAAATATAGAGAATAAAATAGAGGAAGCCTTGAGTCCATTAGATGGTAATGGTAACCCTTCTCATTTTGGGATCCTTAAAGCTCTTTGCGACGCAAGAACCTTTTGATTGATCAATAACTCTTCCGAACAAAGCATTGGACACAACCCTAAGAAGTCTTCATCAACATTATTTTTTTCTCTAATAGTAATTATATTATGACATGCATGAACCTAGGGGCGACCTTATTCTTTGTAGTTTTGGCTTCCTAATCTTTTAAGTGTAGATTTTCTTCTTAAGGCCATTAAACCATTACAATCACCCAACTATAAATGAAACTAAAACAACGACTTCTATGGACCTGATCGTCTTTCATTCTTCATCATCATCTTCGACAACAAAGAACGATTTGACTTCCCATTAAAGCACCTTCCAGCTTCTAGGCCTCTCCTAAGAAATCTCTTTCATTCTTCATCATCTTCTTCGATAAAAAATAACGATTCGACTTCCCATTAAAGCACCTTCCAACTTCTACGCCTCTCTTAAGAAATATCTTTCATTATTCATCATCCTCTTTGACAAAAAAGAACGACTTGACTTCCCATTAAAGAACCTTCCAGCTTCTAGGCCTCTCCTAAGAAATCTCTTTCATTCTTCATCATCTTCTTCGACAACAAAAAATGATTCGACTTCCCATTAAAGCATCTTCCAGCTTCTAGGCCTCTCCTAAGAAATCTCTTTCATTATTCATCATCTTCTTCGACAACAAAGAACGATTCAACTTACCATTAAAGCACCTTCCAACTTCTAGGCCTCTCCTAAGAAATCTCTTTCATTCTTCATCATCTTCTTCGACAACAAAAAACAATTCGACTTCCCATTAAAGCACCTTCCAACTTCTAGGCCTCTCCTAAGAAATGATGATTTCAAAACTCCTACCAAGGCCAACACCACTTTACCTTCTCTCCATTTATTTCATTCAATTCTAACTCCCTTTCCAATACCAAACATTAGCCTTTATCATCAAATCAATAATATTAATTTAAAACATAGATATATTAAATTTTTTAATTTATTTTTATTTTATATAAAATGATTTTTTTATAATGTTTTTTTTTATGAATTTAATTATTTTCTTTTTGATAATTCGTAAAATATATATTAAAGGATTTTTAAAATCTAAGTTTCTAATGTCACACCCAATTTTTAAAGTAATTTTTAAACTTTTAACCAACATATTATTAATTTATTTTTAAAAATATTTTTTCTATAAATATATTCTTCATCTTCATCAAAGTGTTGTGCTTCCACAATCAACCTCTTCACATCATTCTCACCTAGAAATAAAATCTCACTTGATTAGTTGTCTTTTAAAACTTGAATTTCGCCCGCATGAAGATCAACACCATGGTTAACTAAATTATCTACTACTATAAATTCTTCTCTACAAATATGCTCACATTTCCAAGAGATTGCCTCTAATAATAGATGATGAATATCAACAATAATATTATTTTTAATTCAATATTCACATCCATTTTTGTTGATAACATAATTTATAAATCCCCACCAATTGAAATATATTTTTATCTTTTTATTTGCAATTTTAATCTTCTTAAAATTAAAGCTCATTTGCAATTTGCTAGTCTCTACATAGTTTTTAATTAAAGTTCCATATGATTGCAAGTGAAGAGAATTTTGCCTTCATTATTTAAAAAAAAAAAAATTTGTCAACTTTTCCCTTGGATTTCCTCTAAAAGCACCATCAAGATTACTTTTTATAAACTCAATTTCTTGACATTGTCATTTTACCATAGATTGAATCAAATCCTATGTTTTAATCTCATTCTTCCAAGTAACACGTTCATGTATATTTAAATCTAATAACCAAGTGGCTAGCACCTCTTTATTAAGGTTTCAATCTTGAGCCTAATTTTAAAAATTATTTTTAAAAATTCTATTATTCCTTTTAAGCCATAAATTTCAATAAATAATGGCAAAACCAACCCTTCACATAATATATAATGCCTTAGCTTTGAAATAAACAATCCAGTATTTCATCAATTCTTACAATCTTGATGGAGTTGCCCAATATATTTTCATATTCTTTTAAAAAGTAAACCCAAATGCTATGAGCAAAAGGACAATGAAGAAGAAAATGTTCCAATGTTTCTAAATCCTTCTCACACAAGGCACATGTAAAAGGTCCCTAATATCCTCTTATTAATAGAATCTCTCCTCTAAATATCTTTGATCTACTAACCAATGGAATTTTAAGGCCTTAAGGAGAGACTTTAGTCACTAAACCTAAATTTTTATTTACAAAGAGGAAACCTTTAGGTACCTTTTATAACAATTGTGATAACCTAAAGGCACTTACAAAGAGGAAACCTAAATTTTTCCTTGCATCCTTTTCAAATAAAATATCTTTGAATTTCATCAATTTCTAACGATATACCTATTGGCAATCCTCAAAGAGACATCATATAAATAGTGATGAATTGCAATGTAGTATTTACGAGTTATAACCTTATTGCCATGGTTAAGGACTTGCCTTTCCAATATGCCAAATAATCTTTCATTCTATACAAACAAGAGATCCAAAGCTCCTTTTTATTTTTTTTTTGAGACAAAGGAATACACAAGGAGGCCGATGAAATTTTATTTTATTTTAAACCTTAAAATATCCACAATAATTCATTATTTTTTTGTTGGAGAACAAGGGGTTGTACTCGGGTCCCCCACCCTTGACAAATCACAACTCTCTTCTTTAGAGCTTGAGAGTTTACAAATAGATTCACTTCTCATCTCAATTGAGATGCTATAGCTAGAAACCTACATCATTTTACATAAAATGTCTGAATTCTTGATTTTCATTTTTTGGATTTTTTCAATTTTTTGTGTGAATACAAATATTCCAGAATTCAACATCCTTCTTGACATTTTCCTATAGCAGCCTTCACAATACCAAAACTTCACCTCTACTATCTATGCATTGCATCTTAGTAGAGTAATATTTCCAAAACATCGCACTATCATAGTCCGCTTTACCAGATCTGGATTGCTAGTTTCCTTCCTGAAGCACAAGTGCAACCACAAAAATTATAATAAATAGTTTATATGAAAACACATTAATGTTATAAAATAAAGCAGATATTACCAATGGAAAACATTAAAGTAAATCTTAATCATTATTTGATTCAGGTAGTCAACATTTTCTTGTCAGCTTCAGCTAAACTTACTACTTCCTCTAACCATGGAAAAGAGAATTTAACTTCATGATCCTCAATTAAAACCCCTCTATTGGCTAGCCTATCTACACATTTGTTTCCTTCCCTTAACGTATGTGTAAACCTGATTTCTTCAAACTCTTTAGCAAGATCTTGAATTTCCACAATTATCTCTTGTATGTTCCATGGAGCCTTTGCTTTCCTCAAAATTACATTTATTACTATGAGTGAATCACCTTCCATCCATACTCTATTCCATTTCATTTGTTTGTATATTTTTAACCCTTCTAAAGCCGCCCAAGCTTCAACTTCATTATTTGTCTTAAATCCACTATTGAAAGTGTAATGAGACAAAATCTCTCCTCTATTATTTCTAATTATTCCTCCTCCTCTTGTTAGTCCTAGATTTCCTTTAGATGCTCCATCAAAATTCAATTTGACCAACTCCACATCTAGTGGTTTCCACTTTATATTCTTTGCCTTCTTTTTGTTTCTCATATACCCAACATCATAATTCCATTTGATGACTTGACTCCATCTATCAAGGCTCTCTACTTCCAGATTAGGGATTGGGTGAGTTGATAGGGTTGGATTAGACTCCTCTATGGCTAAACATATCTTCCTTTTCATTACCTCTAAATTGCTTTCCTTTCCTTTAAATATTCTTCTATTCCTTTCTAGCCATATAGTCCAAAGTATTGTATCTTTTGATATATCCTAGATTGTTTATAAAGCCTCACTTTTAAAAGTGCTTTGCCATTGCTTTAACCATTCTTCAATTATATCATTCATCACCATGCATTTACCAAACATATTAAGAATCCATTGCCATAGTTTCCAGACTATTGAGCAATGTCCCAAGAGATGGTCTATACTCTCCTCCTCCTTTTTACAAAGAACACATTGTGAGGGGCCATGAAAACCCCTTTTCATAAGGTTATCCTAAGATAAAATTCTTCTATGACCTACTAGCCAAACAAACATTTTGACTTTAGGAATGCTTGGGCTATCCCAAATATCTCTCCATATTCTTGTGATATTCCTATTTTGTTGGTGCTTTACATTATATCCACTTCTTGTTGTGTATTCTCCTAAGCTATTCAACTCCCAAATCAATTTATCCTTGGCTCCCCTCAGAATAATCATTGTTGTTATCTTTCTACTCAATTGCCTCCTAGCATCAATGTCTTGTATACTTGTAAAAAAATCTTCTTTCCATTTGTATCTTCCTTCTTGATCCTTGTACAAAATGTTTGAAACCCTATCACCATATTTATCTTGAAGTAATCTCATCCAAGGTTTCAAAATTGGATCTAGATTGAGTGGTTTTTTATCACACCAAGTATCCATCCAAATATAATTTTTTCTCTAGTTCCCACCACCCATATTAAACCTTTAATCACTAGATCAATTGATTTTTTAAACCATTCCAAAGTGCAGAACCATTTGGTAGAGAGAATGTAGTAAATATTAAGCTTGGGTCATTGGGCTCAACATACTTAGAAGAATTCTTGCCCATTGTCTTTGACTCTCTTTGTACAATCTCCAAATTACTTTTCCCCTAAGAGCTAAGTTTGCATCTGTAAGAACTCTTAAACCGAGACCTCCCCTAGTTTTATCATCACACACCTTGCTCCATTTCACCAAAGGAAATTTCCTTTTATCATGTAATCCTGACCACAAAAATGATCACATAATATAGATTAAACTTTTTTCTATTGATTTTGGCATAGTATACAATGACATATAATATGTTGGAATGGCCTGTAAGACTGATTTAATTAGTTGCACTCTTCCTGCTAATGATAACCATCTACCTTTCCATGTCGGTAGTTTATTCTAAACTTTACTTATAACTAGATTCCATAATTCTATCCTCATTCTCCCCTCAAATAAGGGCATCCCTAGATAAGTTGTTGGTAAATTTGCCTCCTCCATTTGAAGTAACTTGCATATCCCTACTTTGATTTTAGTTGGAGTGTTTAGGAAGTAAATTTTGGATTTTGTCCTATTAAATTTTTGCCTTGATGCTCTTTCATATTCCTTTAATAAGTTATTCAAAGCTCTAGCCTCATTTATCCTTGCCCTCCCAAAAAGGGTTGTATCATCTACAAATTATTGATGGGTGATGTTGTCGATGTTATTACTAGCCTTAAGTCCACTTATAAGCCCATATTTGTTAGCCTTCTTCAAGTTCCTACCCAAAACCTCTACCATAATAATGAACAAATATGGTGATAGAGGATCTCCCTATCTAAGACCTCTCTTGGCTTTAAATGATTCTGTTACTAACCCATTGACCAACATTGAATATGAAACTGTAGAGACACAAGCTTTAATCCATCTAACCCATTTCTTCCCAAATCCAAACTTTTCTAATACTACAAAAAGAAAATCCCATTTAACCCTATCATAGGCTTTACTCATATCAAGTTTTAAGATCATTGCTTTCTCTTTTCTTGAAGCTGTTGAATGTATAACTTCATGAGCTACTATGATCCCATCTAGAATTTGTCTCCCTTTCACAAATCCTCCTTGCTCTTCTAAAATAATTTTGTCTAACAATGGTCTTAATCGATTCGCCATCACTTTGGAGATAATATTATATGCCATATTACATAGGCTTATGGGTCTAAATGAATCAAACAATTCAACATCCTTCTTTTTTGGAATCAGGGTAAGATATGTTGCATTTATTTTATAAGGTATGTATTGTTTTACCCTAGACTATTCCACTACCACCAATAAATAATCCTTCACTATATCCCAATTATGTTGATAGAATGTTGTAGAGAGCCCATCCGGACCTAGGGATTTATCCTTATTAAAAGAGAAAAGAGCTAAATGAACTTCTTCTAGAGTAATAGGCTCCATTAGTTTCCTATTGTCTTCATTTATTATAACTGAAGGTACTTCTTGTAGAAGTTTATCATTAAGAACTTCAAACTCCTCTGATCCTAGAATATTTTGATAAAAATACCTTACCTCCTTTCTAATTTCACTTTGGTCTTCAATCCAAACCCCTTCTACTGATTTAATTCTACTAATTCTAGATGTTGATCTTTGTACTATAGCCATCCTATGAAAAAACTTTGTATTTTTATCTCCTTCTTTTAACCAAGTCTGTCTTGATTTTAATCTCCAAAATTTCTCTTCCTTACTCAAAATATTATGATATTCACTAAGCAACTCCCTTTCCTCTGAGCTTGGATTATTATGATCACCTTTTTGGAATTTTGAAAGTTTATCTTTTAGTTCTTTCTTCTCAAAATTTTCCAAAAGTGTTCTTGTTCCATTCTTTTAATCTAGATGTCATTGATTTAATTTGTTTTGGAAGTGCATACAACCCACCATTTCTTAAAGAATTTCACGTTTGTGCTATCATATCAACAAATTGAGGATGGTCTTCCCACATCTACTCATATTTAAAATATGATATTTTTTTAATTCACTTACCACCATTTTAACTCTTATTGGCCAGTGATTTGAACCAATCCTTGTCAAGGTATTAATTTTAGCACAAGTTCCTTCATCTAGCCAATGATTTGAGAGTATGCATTTATCTAATTTTTTTGCTATTAGGTTTTGGCCTCTCCTATTGTTGGTCCATGTATAGTTGTCTTCTTCAAACTCAACCTCCCATAGATTATTGTTTTGAATAAAAGTTGAGAAATCTCTCATACTTTGGGTTAATTTCCTAATTCCTCCAAATTTTCATCCAACTTGGTTATGGCATTAAAATTTCCTATGATCATGAATCGGGTTTCTTGGTCTTTACTTCTCATAAAGGCTTCAATCCCACTCCAAACTTCTAATCTACTTGACTGAGTTGTAGGTCCATAGACATTGATAAGGATGAAATGAATATTTGCAAAGTAGCATGTGACTAAAGAGGTTATCCAATGCCTAGTTTTATGAATGGTTACATAAGAGGTTCTAGTGGTATTTCAATGAGTTAGACTTCCCTTTGCCACTCCTTCAGAATCCATAGCATACCATTCACATCTTGCCCACACTGTTTTCATAGTTTTGGAAACTTCTTTTGTCATTTTTTGTTTCTTGGATACAAAGAATATCAAGATTATTACTTAAATAGAGCTCCTTGATACACCTCTACTTTGAGGGGGTATTAGTACCCTTTATATTCCATGAGATGATAATCATGTCTCATTAGGGAGTATTGATCCCATCTACTTATTACCAATATTATTTTGTTGTTTGGTAAAGAGAATCTCAACCAACTTAGTTTGTGTTCCTTTCTCTATATTTGTTCTTGCTTCCCTGGATCGTACTTGATAATTTGAGGGTTTTCCTCTTTTTGCCTTGTCTATATCAAGAGTAGGTCTTATTATTCTATTCCTCGATATTCTTTCACAATTTTGTTTTTCATCATATTTATCCTCTCCTGGCTCTGCTACAAAATATTTTGACTTGTCTTGCTCATTTCTAAAATATTAAGGAATTTTTTTAGAGTGTTGCCTATTACCTTGAAGGTATCTGTTTTCCAAAAATCAATGGGTAACCCATACATCCTAACCTAGACTAATACTAGAGATATATTTATATTTTCAAGTGAAAAACCTTCATACCAGCAAGGAAGAGTCTTACTCTTCCTATAAACCAAGGACCCATTTTAGGATTCTATATGTTTGTTCCTTAGAACAAAAAATGGCTAGGGAGAAACATTTGAGAAGAAAGGATAGACTCACTCCTAGACTTCAACTTCTATCAATCCATTTTCTCAAGGTTGAAGCCCCTAGTCAATACCTATTAAATTTACCAAAAACTACCCTATCTTGGAGCAATGAGGATAGATCGTCTATGGTGTGATTACTAACGTCTACTACTAGAGATGTTTCTAATGATTTAGCTATAAATCAATCCATAGGAAGGAAACTAAAACACAAAATATACTAAATTTTACTAGAATATCCTATAGCAAATATAATATTTGATAAAAAAAAATATAATAGTTTGCATGCAAAAATTCTAAGATAAAATAAGAAAAAAAAACTTAGCTAAAAATTTATATGCCTAGAGAGTATGTCTAGCCTCATTGAATCCCTATCCCTCCATTGCTCCTTCCATCATTTGAATCCTAGCTAACAATATTTGCAATTTCATTTTTGTGACTTGAAAATTCATCATTACCCTTGTTCTATATGGCTAACTTCATAGGGTATATATCCCTCAATATTGTTTGAATTCCTTCATATGACCACTCATTTTAAATCTATTCAAATTCCATACAAATTGATCCAATAATCAACTGAATCGAATAAGCATTCACAAATATATGGCTCCTAAAATATGAGACGTTTTAAAAAAAAAAAGTAATACTTCACCAAAATAATTTGTTGTAAATTTGAGGCATCATTAATAAATAAATCTATATTTTTTAGTATTAACCAACAATCCAATAACCTTATTATAGCGTGATAATATTGATTTAAACTTCATAGCCTCACTAACTAAGAGATGGCCCCAAAAAAAAGTATCATAAACAAATTAGAGATGGGATTCGAATAGACCTTTTTTATAACATGAATACTTTGATTTTTCCTTTTGTTTTTATTTTTTAAAAATATTTGTGTAATGTCTCTTCAATAATAATGAATAAGGAGATAATATATCACCTTGGCAGAGTTCACAAGATGACTTAAAGTAACTAGCAGAAGAACCATTAATAAAAATAAAATATTTTGAGTGTTATAACAATATTTAATCTATTCATAGGATATTGGAAGAAATTTCAATTCTTTTAAGGCTTTAGCCTACGAAGAAAAAGTAGATCAAAACTTAGAGGACATAGTTCATCAATTTCAACATATTAGCAAGGAACCGTTTATTCAGTATGATCCTAATTTAAGGAAGAAAATTCTTGATGAACCTAAGGAATGTGTCTCATCAGATTTCAAAGACTCTCTTGAAGTACCATGCACCATTCAGGAGAAAATAATTGGTAAATAAAATGCAGTTTTAGAAGTTAATACCTCTGCCATTAATAAAGAAATACCATAAAATGAGTAGTATAATTCAAAATCTTCTATAATAGAGGTAGGAGATGATAAAAATGTTGAAAAACAATTGTGAAAGAATATTGAGGAATAGAATAATAAGACCTACTCTAGATATAGGCAATGCAAAAAGAGGAAAACCCTCAAGCAAGAGCTAACATAAATAAAGGAACACAAACTAAGTTGGTTGAACTTCTCTTTACCAAACAACAAAATGATATTGGTAATACACAAGAGGGACCAATAGTTCCTATGAGACATGATTATCATATCATGGAATATAAAGGGTGCTAATGCCCCTCAAAGCATATGTATATTAGGGACCTATGTTTAAGTAATAAACCTGATATTCTATGTATCCAAGAAACTAAAATGACAAAAGAAGAAGTTTCAAAAACTATGAAAGCAGTTTGGGAAATATGTGAATGGGATGCTATGGATTCTGAAGGAATAGCAATGGAAATTCTAACTTGTTGGAATCCTTCTATAACCTATTATGTAACCATTCATAAAACTAGGCAATGGATAACATCTTTAGTCACTTGCTACTTTGTAAATATTCACTTCATCCTTATCAATTTCTATGGACCTACAACTCAATCATGTAGATTAGAAGTTTGGAGTGAGATTGAAACCTTTATGAGAAGTAAATACCAAGAAACCCGATTCATGATCATTGGATATTTTAATGCCATAAACAAACTGAATGAAAAATTTGGTGAAACTAGGAAATTGACCCAAAGTATGAAATATTTCTCAACTTTTATTCAAAACAACAATCTATGGGAAGTTGTGTTTGAATAAGACAACTATACTTGGACCAACAACAAGAGATGCCAGAACCTAATTGTAAAAAAAATAGATAGATGCATTCTCTCATATCATTGGCTAGATGAAGGAACTTGTGCTAAAATTAATACCTTAACAAGGATTAGTTCAAATCAATGGCCAATAAGAGTTAAAATGGTGGTAAGTGAATTCAAAAAAAGATTATTTTTAAATATGAGCAAATGTGGGAAGACCATCCTTAATTTATTGATATGATAGCTCAAACATGGAATTATTTAGGTAATGATGGGTTGTATGCTCTTCCAAACCAAATTAAAGCTATGACATATAGATTAAAAGAATGGAACAAGAACACCTTTGGAAACATTTTTGAGAAGAAAGAACTAAAAGATAAACTTTCAAAATTCCAAAAAGGTGATGAAAATAATACAAGCTCAAAGGAAATGGAGTTGCTTAGTGAATATCATAATAGTTTGAGTAAGAAAGAGAAATTCCAGAGATTAAAATCAAGACAGACTTGGTTAAAAGGAGATAAAAATACAAGTTTTTTCATAGGATGGCTATAGTACAGAGATCATCTTCTATAAGGGGTTTGGATTGAAGATCAGAGTGAAATTAGAAAAGAGGTAAAGTTGTATTATCATAATATTCTAATTTCAAAGGAGACCGAAGTTCTTAATGATAAAATTCTTCAAGATGTTCCTTCAGTTATAACAAATGAATATAATAGGAAATTGATGGAGCCTATTACTCTAGAAGAAGTTCATTTAGCTCTTTTCTCTTTTAACAAGGATAAATCCCAGGTTCAGATGGGCTCTCTGCAACTTTTTAGCAACATACTTAGGATATAGTGAAGGATTCTTTATTGGTTGTAGTGGAACAATATAGGGTAAAACATTACATTACTTATAAAATAAAAGTAAATTATCTTACCCTAATTCCAAAAAATAAGGATGCTGAATTATTTGATTATTTTAGACCCATAAGCCTATGTAGTATGGCTTATAAGATTATTTCCAAAGTGATGGTAAATATATTAAATCCATTGTTAGATAAAATTATTTTAGAAGAGCAAGGAGGATTTGTGAAAGGGAGACAAATTCTATAATCTTGGATGGGATCATAGTAGCTCATGAAGTTATACATTCAACAACTTCAAGAAAAGAGAAAGTTATGATCTTAAAACTTGATATGAGTAAAGCCTGTGATAGGTTTAATTGGGATTTTCTTTTTGTAGTTTTAGATAAGTTTGGAATTTGGAAGAAATGGATTAGATGGATTAAAGCTTGTGTCTCTACATTTTCTTATTCAGTGTTGGTCAATGGGTTAGTGACAGAATATTTTAAATCCAAGAGAGGCCTTAGATAAGGAGATCCTCTATCTCCTTATTTTTTCATTATTATGGCAAAATTTTTAAGTAGGAACTTAAATAAGGCTTACAAATATGGGCTTATAAGTGGACTTAATGTTAGTAATAACATTGATAACATCACCCATCAACAATTTGTAGATGATACGACCCTTTTTGGAAGGGCAAGGATAAATGAGGCCAAAGATTTGAATAACTTTTTAAAAGAGTATGAAAGAGCTTCAGGACAAAAAAATAATAGGACTAAGTCCAAAATTTACTTTTTTAACACTCCTAATATCAAAGCAAGAATTTATAGGTTACTTCAAATGGAGGAGGTAAATTTACCAATAACTTATCTAGGGATACCTTTATTTGAGGGGAGAATGAGGATAAATTTCTGGAATCTAGTTATTATTAAATTTCAAAAAAAGCTTTCACCTTAGAAAGGTATATGGTTATCATTAGCAGGAAGATTGTAGTTAATTAAGTCAGTATTACAAGCCATTCCAACATATTATATATCTTTGTATTTTATGCCAAAACCAGTTGAAAAAAATTTAATCTTTATTATGCGATCCTTTTTATGGTCATATTTACATGATAAAAGAAAATTTCCTTTGGTGAAATGGAGCAAGTTATGTGATGATAAAAATAGGGGAGGTCTTGGTTTAAGAGCTCTTATAGATGGAAACTTATCTCTTAGGGAAAAATTTATTTGGAGATTGTATAAAGAGATTCAAAGACAACGGGAAAAAATTCTTCTAAGTATGTTGATCCCAATGACGTAAGTTTAATATATACTACATTCTCTCTTCTAAACGGTTCTGCTCTTTGGAATGGTTAAAAAAATATATTGATATTATGGTTAAAGGTTTAATATGGGTGGTGGGAATTGGATAAAAAAATAATATTTGGATGGATACTTTGTGTGATAAAAAACCACTCAATTTAGATCCAATTTTGAAACCTTGGATGAGATTGCTTCAATACAAATACGGTGATAGGGTTTCAAACATTTTGTACAAGGATCGATAAGGAAGATAAAAATGGAAAGAAGATTTTTTTACAATTATACAAGATATTGATGCTAGGAGGCAATTGAGTAGAAAGATAACAATTATGATTATTCCAAGGGATGCCAAGGATAAATTGATTTGGGAGTTGAATAGCTCAGGAGAATACACAATATTAAGTAGATATAATGTTCAACACCAACATAATAATAGTGCCACTAGAATATGGAGAGATATTTGGGATAGCCCAAGCATTCCTAAAGTAAAAATGTTTTTTTGGCTAGTATGTCATAGAAGAATTTTATCCTGGGATAACCTTATGAAAAGGGGTTTTTATGGCCCCTCTAAATGTGTTTTCTATAATGAGGAGGAGAGTATTGACTAGTCTTGGGACATTGTTCAGTAGTCTGGATCTATAGCAATGGATTCTTAATATGTTTGGTAAATGCACGGTGATAAATAGTAGAATTGAATATTGGTTAAAGCAATGGCAGAGAACTTATAAAAGTGAGTCTTTACAGACAATATGGGATATATCAAAAGATACAATACTTTGGACTATATGTCTAGAAAGGAATAGAAGAATATTTAAAGGAAAGGAAAGCAGTTTAGAGGTAATGAAAAAGAAGATATGTTTAGCCATAGAGGAGTCTAAACCAACCCTATCAACTCACCCAATTCCTAATTTGGAAGCAAAGAGTCTTGATAGATGGATTCAAGTCATTAAATGGAATTATGATGTTGGGTACAAGAGAAGCAAAAATAAGGTAAATAATATAAAGTGGAAACCACTATATGTGGAGTGGGTTAAATTGAATTTTGATGGAGCATCTAAAGGAAATCTAGGACCAACATGAGGAGGAATAATTAGAAATAATAGAGGAGATATTTTGTCTCATTATGCTTTCAATAGTGGATTTAAGAAAAATAAGGAAGATAAAGCTTGGGCAGCTTTATAAGGGTTAAAAATATTTAAACAAATGAAATGGAATAGATTATGGATGGAAGGTGATTCTCTCATAGTAATAAATGGAATTTTTGAGGAAAGCAAAGGCTCCATGGAACATACAAGAGATGATTGTGGAAATTCAATATCTTGCTAAATAGTTTGAAGAAATCAAGTTTGCACATATATTAAGGGAAGGAAACAAATTTTTAGATAAGCTAGACAATAGAGGGATTTTTATTGAGGATCGTGAAGTCAAATTCTCCTTTCCATGGTTAGAGGAAGTAGAAATTTTAGTTGAAGCTAATTAAAAATGTTGTTTGCCTAAATCAATTAATGATTAAGATTTACTTTAATATTTTCCATTGGTAATATCTTATTTTTTTTGTAACAATAATTTGTTTTCATTTAGACTATTTATTATAATTTTTGTGGTTGCACTTGTGTTTTAGGAAGGAAACTAGCAATCCATATTTGGTAAAGCGGACTATGATAGTGCGATGTTTTGGAAATATTACTCTACTAAGATGCAAGGCATAGATAGTAGAGGTGAAGTTTTGGCATTGTGAAGGCTGCTATAGGAAAATATCAAGAAAGATGCTAAATTTTGGAGTAATTGTATTCATACAGAGATTTGAAAAGATCCAAAAAATAAAAATCAAGAATTCAAATATTTTATGTAAAATGATGTAGGTTTTTAGCTATAGCATCTCAATTGAGATGAGAAGTGTATCTATTTGTAAACTCTCAATCTCTAAAGAAGAGAGATGTAATTTGTCAAGGGTGGGGGACCCAAGTACAACCCCTTATTATTAAGCAAAAAATAGTATTTAATCCATTCATACTAATTTTAGTCAAAACCAAACTATTTTATAATATCATGTAGAAAAATCCAAGAAACCTTATAATGTGCTTTGTTCATATATAGTTTTATAAGCATACCTAATTTTTTCATGGCATGAAGAGAATGTATGGTCTCTTGTGCAATTATTACACCATCAAGAATTTGTTTAACATGAACAAAACCACCTTATTCCTCTGATATAACATGATTTAGAACACCCTTCAACATGTTTGCCACCATTTTTGAAATGCTCTTATAAATCACATTACAAATGCTTATTGGAGAAACATTATCAAAATATTTTGTCTCACCTTTCTTAAGAACCAATGTAACAAATGTGACATTAACCTCAGTTATTATAGCCTTTTTTTCCAAGCCTTTTCAATTGTTGGAGATATTCATTATTTGGTAATATTGAATTCCATGGAGTATAGTTGTAAATATTAGATTAAGAATGTATTAAATATTTATCTAAAGCATGTGTCAAATTATGGAGAGTGGTATGTGTTATGCAATAAAGTGTGTAAGGTGTCAAGAGTGCAAAGTGTGAGTTGTGTGTGCAAGGTGTCAAGTATGCAAGTGAAGATTCATAGATGATAGGTGTTAAGTTTAGAAGTGAAGAGTCATAATAGATATGTGTCAAGTGTGAAAGTGAGGAGTCATAGAAGATGTTTCAAGATGTAAATTTAGAGGTTATGTAATCATGAGAGTTTTATAATAATGTGAGGCATGTGAAAGGTTGTATCTCCTAGGATTTTGAGAAGAGCAAAATTCATGTAAAGATATATATTGTAAATAAAGCTCCATGCTATGTAATGTGATAATCTTTGAGAATGTTTGAATATATGTAATCTATTTGGATGTAATAAATATTTTTTATATTATGAGAAATATTTGAGTTATATGTGAATGTGATTTTATGATAAATATATGATCTTGGAGAAATTTACTTATGAAAATTTTAGGCTAATTAGCCAATAATAGTATCAGAGCATATTGAGTGGAGATAGCCACCTTGGTTCAAGTGTCAATTTGAGTGAAAGTGTAAAGAGTTGAGAAACTAATAAATATATTGAAGGAGGAGAAGAATTTGGAGTAAATGTTGAATATTATGAAGAGACTAATTAGAAGAATTAAAGAGGAGTGAAGGATGATTTTTAAGGGGGGAGAGTCGATTTGAAGAAGTACGATGTTGATAATAAAGTCTACGTAAAGAGGTTGAATAATACAAAGAAGAGAAGCAATATATGTTTGAGGAGGAATGTGAAATCTTGAAGCCACTAGGAGGAGATAGCAACAAGGAACATGAAGATATTGCAATAAGGAACATGAAGATATTATAGTGAAAATGGTAATATTATAATGACAATGTTGGATAATATAGATCGTTTACAAAGTTGTGGACATAAATTGAATGAGAAGATAAATTGCTAAGCTACATCACAAAGAAGGAAGGAGAAATTTGTTTGACAAACTATGAGTACAAGTAGCAGTGAATTAGAATACTTGAAGAAGTTATCCAAAGTTTGAAGGAGTATGAGGATATGAGCCATGAATGATATAACTTTGAGATGCAAACCAAAGGAGGTTCCAAAAGAGCTATTTGTAGGAGTTTTTAAGACCAGTTTCAAAGAGTAGTTCACATAGTAAAAAGAGAAGGAGATATTTGAAGAGGTGTAATGCAGTATAAGAGATAAATGAAAGTGTAATGCATTTTGAGAACTTGAAAAAACTAATAATGCACCAACATTACATCTGATAGAGCGTTATTATTTCACCTTTGACTTGACAAGTTATAAGTCTGAGTGCACTACTATTAAGGTAAAGAGTTAGTTTTAGGGTAATGTTGATTATTTTTTGTTGCACTTTTTAAATATAAGGAGTTATAAGGATTAAGAATATTAATGTGATGTTTTATTTATGCTTTAGGAGAGATAATGAGAAAATTAAATTAATTAATGAATAGATGAAATGCATAGAAGAGTAAATAACTAAAAAATTAAAGGAGAATTTGGAATTTGAGGAATTGAAAATTGTTGTGGGAGACATAAGAAGGAAAATAAATAATTAAAATTTTGATTGGAAATTTGAATGAGACTCCAATTAACAAAATTGAGAGAGGAAATTTGAAATTTGAAGATTAGAGAAAGAAAGAATGAATGAATGGAAGATATAAAGAAACAAAACATGTAAAATTTGAATTAAATATTTTTTTGTGGTTGTATAATAAGGGGTTGTACTCGAGTCCCCCACCCTTGAAAAATTACAACTCTCTTCTTTATATCTTGAGAGTTTACAAATAGATACACTTCTCATCTCAATTGAGATGCTATAATCTACATCATTTTACATAAAATGTTTGAATTCTTGATTTTATTTTTTTGGATCTTTTCAATTTTTTGTATGAATACAAATATTCCAAAATTCAGCATCCTTCTTGACATTTTTCTATAGTAGCCTTCACAATACCAAAACTTCACCTCTACTATCTATGCATTGCATCTTAGTAGAGTAATATTTCCAAAACATCGCACTATCATAGTTTGCTTTACCAAATTTGGATTGCTAGTTTCCTTCCTAAAACACAAGTACAATCACAAATATTATAATAAATAGTCTAAATGAAAACACATTATTGTTACAAAAAATTAGATATTATCAAATCATTTTTTGATTCAAGCAGTCAATATTTTCTTATCAGCTTCAATTAAACTTACTACTTCCTCTAACCATGGAAAGGAGAATTTAACTTCACAATCCTCAATCAAAACCCCTCTATAAACTAGCCTATTTGCACATTTGTTTCCTTCCCTTAATGAATGCGTAAAACTTATTTCTTCAAACTCTTTATCAAGATATTGAATTTCCACAATTATATCTTATATGTTCCTTGGAACCTTTGCTTTCCTCAAAATTGCATTTATTACTATGAGAGAATCACCCTCCATCCATACTCTATACCATTTCATTTGTTTACATATTTTTAGCCCTCTTAAAGCCACCCAAGCTTCAACTTTATTATTTGTCTTAAATCCACTATTGAAAGTGTAATGAGACAAAATCTCTCCTCTATTATTTAAAATTATTCCTCCTCCTCTTTCTGGTTCTGGATTACCTTTTGATGCTCCATAAAAATTCAATTTAACCCACTCCACATTTGCTAGTTTCCACTTTATATTCTTTGCCTTCTTTTTGCTTCTCTTGTATCCAACATCATAATTCCATTTAATGGCTTGACTCCATCTATCAAGGTTCTCTACTTCTAGATTAGGAACTGGGTGACCTGATAGGGCTAGTTTAGACTCCTCTACGGCTAAACATATCTTCTTTTTCATTATCTCTAAACTGCTTTCCTTTCCTTTAAATATTATTCTATTCCTTTCTAGCCATACATTCCAAAGTATTGTATCTTTTGATATATCTCATATTATTTTTAAAGCCTCACTTTTATAAGTTCTTTGCCATTGCTTTAACAAAACATATTAAGAATCCATTGCCATAGTTTCTAGACTATTGCACAATATCCCAAGAGATGGTCTATACTCCCCTCCTTTTTACAAAGGACACATTAAGAGGGGCCATGAAAACCCCTTTTCATAAGTTTATCCTAGGATAACATTCTTCTATGATTTACTAGTCAAACAAACATTTTAACTTTAGGAATGCTTGGGCTATCCCAAATATCTCTTCATATCCTAGTGATATTACTATTTTTTTGGTGTTTTACATTTTTTTTTTGTGGAAAACAACCAAAAGAGATGCCACTTTTGGGTAAGACCCAAGGAGGCAAGGGTATCCATTCCGCCAAAATCACCCAAGGCACGATCCTAGCCTACCACATTTGACATACTCAAGGAGCTCACAAACACAGAATAAGATATAAAATAAATAAATAAATAAGAATAAAAATTAAAAAATTAAAAAAAAAACTTGCTCCTTGAGTGTGTCAAAAAGATAAAGCACAACCAAGCACACAGAAAATAAGATAAAAAAAACACAAACCACATAGGAAAAACACAAGAACAACATAACAAAATACAAACATGACAAAAATAACAAAACACTACAAAGACATAACCAACGAAAAAATGAAAAACACAAACAACCAAAAACTACAAAATTAACAAATAAAAAATAAAACAACAGACAATAAAGAAACAAAAAACATAGAAAACACACACAAAAAACACAAAATAACACAAACATACATAAACAAAAATACCCTGCCCGAACCAAAGAGAAGCAAAAATAAAGCAAGAAGAAACTAAGTACCTTTAGAACTGGAGCCATCCAAAGAAATGATAGAAAGAAAAGCTTCCCTTATTTGTGAAGCCCACCATCTAGGAGGGTGGCCATAACAAATAAGATCACCTTTGTCCAAAGCCCAATTAGCTAAAGCATCAGCACTCTTGTTGTAATTTCTGACCACATAATTGTAATCAACTTTCAAAAATTCCCCCTAGATTAATTGAATCTTCTCAATACTTCTTTTTATTCTCCAATCAACCTTATGATTATTAGAAGGATTCTTCAAAATATTAATCATGAGTTGAGATTCAGACTCCACTAACACCTTTTCCCATCCAACCTTAGTAACCTCTTGAAGGCATCTGAGGGTACCATACCCCTTAACAAGGTTATTGGAAAGAATACCCAAATTCTCAACAAAAGTAAAAACTAGGGAGCCATATGAAAGTCTACCAATTCCTCCCGCACTAGCTTTTCCAGGATTCCCCCTAGATGCTCCATCAATATTGACTTTACCAAAATCCTTACGAGGAGGTTGCCAATTTCTTGTCCTATCCATCTTACAAATACTCATATTCCCTTTAAGATGGTTGCCCTTAGCAGATTTAATCTTCAATATTTGCATCACTTGATCCCATTTTTGGTGGAATTTTTGGGGGTGATTAAGGAGTTGATGGACTGATTCAACTAAGTTGGTTATGGTATTTTGTAAAATATAGTGAATATCCTTCCTATCTTGATTAAAAATTTATCTCTTCCTTTATTCTAGATATTCCAAAGAAGAATGGTAGAACCCATCCAAACTAACTACCTAATAAAATGATCCACACCCTCTTGTTTAGGCCAATCCCTCCAAAGTTGTTCAAAAGTTAAAAAATTGGACCACTGTAAGCCAAGTAAAGTGGTCATTCTACTCCATAATTCAGAGGCTAAAGTACACTCAATAAAAATATGGTTGAGAGTTTCTACATTCTCTCCACACATTTCACATCTAAAAGATCCATGAAAACCATGCTTCATAAGTTGCTCACCAGTAAGCACCCTATGATGAAATAAAAGCTAAATAAAGAACCTCACCTTAGGACAGAGCTTTTGAGCCCACAACTGAGAAAAGATGTTAGAATATTGGTTGGTATTATTATGGCATAAGGTCAAATAACCTTGAGTAACTGAATACTCACCCTTAGTAGTGATGTTCCATCCAAAATAATATTTTTTCATGGGACCAAGAGAGAGACCTCATATGAAAGATGCCTTGGATATCTTTTCTTTGCCTTTCTGGTATTTGAATAGGCCAGTCCTCAATAGGGTTCCAATATCTACCAACATTTGAATTACCAGTATGGTACCGACAATAATTAGCCACCTTCATCCAGTTAGCTCGATGAATCTCCTCCATCCAAGGCCTCCAATCAAGAAACTGAGTTATCAAAGGCTTGTGACCATCCCAAGAATTTGTCCAAAAATTTACTGTTGACCATTATGAATGATCCAAAATAATTTTTTCTTTATCAAATCCTCACAAGTCTTAAGAACAGCTAAAATGGGATAACCTTTGGTAGGAAGAAGATAGCGAACAAGGTCTTCAAGACTTTTGTTCTCAGCATATTTAGCATGAAGATTATTGGCCCAAAGAGCATTGGGGTTATGCAACATTCTCCAATATAATTTAGTAGCTAAAGCTTTGTTTTTATTAATATAATATCGGAATCCTAACCCCCCTTCATTCTTAGGAAGATATAAAGTGTCCCATTTCACCAAGGCCCATTTTATTTTTTCCTTAGTACTACTCCAGAGGAATCGATGACTTATTTGATCTAGATCTCGAATAACGTTCTTCAGGAAATTAAACATGGAAGAAACATAAATAGGAATAGCTTGAAGGACTAATTTTACCAATGTGATTCTACCCCCCGAAGAAAGCCACCTATTGGTCCACTTTCCAATTTTCTTCTTGACTTTGTCCAACTTTTGGCGATTTACATTATATCCACTTCTAGTTGTGTATTCTCTTGAGCTATTCAACTCCCAAATGATTTATCCTTGGATCCCCTCTAAATAATCACAACTGTTATCTTTCTACTCAATTGCATCCTAGCATTAATGTCTTGTATAATTGTAAAAAATATTCTTTACATCTATATCTTCCTTCCTTATCCTTGTACAAAATATTTGAAACCCTATCACCATATTTATCTTGAAGTAATCTCATCCAAGGTTTCAAAATTGGATCTGAATTGAGTGGTTTTTTATCACACCAAGTATCCATCCAAATAGAAAATGTTTCTCTAGTACCCACCACCCATATTAAACCTTCAATCATTAGATCAATAGATTTTTTTAAACCATTCCATAGAGCAGAACCATTTGGTAGAGAGAATGCAGTAAATATTAAACTTGGTTCAGTGAGCTCAACATACTTAGAAGAATTCTTGCCCATTGTCTTTGACTCTCTTTATACAATCTCTAGATTACTTTTCCCTTAAGAGCTAAGTTTGCATCTATAAGAACTCTTAAACAATACCTCCCCTATTTTTATCATCACACACCTTGCTCCATTTTACCAAAGGAAATTTCCTTTTATCATGTAAACCTAACCACAGAAAAGATCGCATAATCTATATTAAACTTTTTTTAACTAATTTTGGCACAGTATACAATGACATATAATATGTTGGAATGGTCTACAAGACTGAATTAATTAACTGCACTCTTCCTGCTAACTATAACCATTTACCTTTCCAATATGGAATTTTATTTTTAACTTTACTAATAACTAAATTCCATAATTCTATCCTTATTATCCCCTCAAATAAAGGCATCCCTGGATAAGTTACTAGTAAATTTGCCTCCTTCATTTGAAGTAACCTATAAATTCTTGCTTTGATATTAGTTGGAGTGTTAAGGAAGTAAATTTTAGATTTTGTCCTATTAATTTTTTGCCTTGATGCTCTTTTGTATTCCTTTAAAAAGTTATTCAAAGCTTTGGCCTCATTTATCCTTACCCTTCCAAAAATGGTTGTATCATCTACAAATTTTTGATGGGTGATGTTGTCGATGTTATTACTAACCTTAAGTCCACTTATAAGCCCATATTTGTAAGCCTTATTTAAGTTCCTACTCAAAACCTCTACCAAAATAATGAACAAACAAGGAGATAGAGGATATCCTTGTCTAAGGCCTCTCTTGGATTTAAAATATTATGTTACTAACCCATTTACCAACATTGAATAAAAATCTGTAGAGACACAATATTTAATCCATCTAACCCATTTCTTCCCAAATCCAAACTTTTCTAAAACTACAAAAAAAAAATCCCATTTAACCCTATCATAGGATTTACTCATATCAAGTTTTAAGATAATTTCTTTATCTTTTCTTGAAGCTACTAAATGTATAACTTCATGAGCTACTATGATCTTGTTTAGAATTTTTCTCCCTTTCACAAATCCTCCTTGCTCTTCTAAAATATTTTTTGTCTAACAATGGCCTTAATCAATTTGCCACCACTTTGGAGATAATATTATATGCCATATTACATAGGCTTATGGGTCTAAGAGAATCAAACAATTCAACATCCATCTTTTTTGGAATTAGGATAAGATATATTGCATTTATTTTATAAAGTACGTATTATTTTACCCTAGACTATTCCACTGTCACCAATAAAGAATCCTTCACTATATCCCAATTATGTTGGTAAAAATTTGTAGAGATCCCATTTGGACTTGGGGATTTATCCTTATTAAAAGAGAAATGATCTAAATGAACTTCTTCTAAATTAATCGGCTCCATCAGTTTCCTATTGTCTTCATTCGTAATAATTGAAGTTACATCTTGAAGAAGATTATCATTAAGAACTTTTATCTCCTCTGATCCTAGAATATTATGATAAAAATACTTTACCTCTTTTCTAATTTCATTCGTATCTTCAATCCAAACCCCTTCTATTGATGTATCCCTTCTATTGATTTAGTTCTACTAATTCTGGATGTTGATCTATGTATTATAGCCATCCTATGAAAAAAAAATATTTTTATCTCCTTTTAACCAAGTTTATCTTGATTTTAATCTTCATAATTTCTCTTCCTTACTCAATATATTATGATATTCACTAATCAAATCCCTTTCCTTTGAGCTTGTATTATTTTCATCACCTTTTTGGAATTTTGAAAGTTTATCTTTTAGTTCTTCTTTCTTCTCAAAAATATTTCCAAATGTGTTCTTGTTCCATTATTTTAATCTATATGTCATAGCTTTAATTTGGTTTGGAAGAGCATACAACCCATCATTACCTAAATAATTCCATGTTTGAGCTATCATATCAATAAATTAAGGATGGTCTTCCCACATCTGCTCATATTTAAAAAATTATATTTTTTTGAATTCACTTACCACCATTTTAACTCTTATTGGCCAGTGATTTGAACCAATCCTTGTTAAGGTATTAATTTTAGCACAAGTTCCTTCATCTAGCCAATTATATGAGAGAATACATCTATCTAATTTTTCTGCTATTAGGTTCTAGCCTCTCCTGTTGTTGGTCCAAGTATAGTTGTCTTCTTCAAACTCAACTTCCCATAGATTGTTGTTTTGAATAAAAGCTGAGAAATATTTCATACTTTGGGTCAATTTCCTAGTTCCCCCAAATTTTTCATTCGGCTTTGTTATGGCATTAAAATCTCAAATGATCTTGAATCAAGTTTCTTGGCCTTTACTTCTCGTAAAGGCTTCAATCTCACTCCAAACTTCTAATCTACCTAACTGAGTTGTAGGTCCATAGACATTGATAAGGATGAAGCAAATATTTATAAAGTAGAAAGATACTATAGAGGTTATCCCTTTGCTACTCCTTCAGAATCCATAGCATCCCATTCACATCTTGCCCAAATTGCTTTCATAGTTTTTGAAACTTCTTTTGTCATTTTAGTTTCTTGGATACATAGAATATTAGGTTTATTACTTAAACATAGGTCCCTAATACACCTATGCTTTGAGGGGCATTAGCACCCCTTATATTCCATGAGATGATAATCATGTCTCATTAGGGACTTTTGGCCCCTCTTGTTTATTACCAATATCATTTTGTTGTTTTGTAAAGAGAAGTTCAACCAACTTAGTTTGTGTTCCTTTCTTTATGTTAGCTCTTGCTTCCCTGGATCTTGCTTGATAATTTGAGGGTTTTCCTCTTTTTTCCTTGCCTATATCAGGAGTAGGTCTTATTATTCTATTCCTCAATATTCTTTCACAATTTTTTTTCCAACATATTTATCCTCTCCTAGCTCTATTATAGAATATTTTGACTTGTTCTATTCATTTTTTGGTATTTCCTTATTAATGGTAGAGGTATTAACTTCTAAAACTGCATTTTATTTACCAATTATTTTCTCTTGAATGGTGCATGGTACTTCAAGAGAGTCTTCAAAATCTGATGAGACACATTCTTTAGGTTCATCGAGAATTTTCTTCCTTAAATTAGGATCATACTGAATAGATGGTTCCTTTCTAATATGTTGAAATTGATGAACTATGTCCTCTAAGTTTTGATCTACTTTTTCTTCATAGGCTAAAGCCTCAAAAGAATTGGAATTTCTTCCAATATCCTTCCTTACTAGTCTCCACTATTTATTTTCTTTCATTTTTCTAGATGTATTTTTTGGAATTTAAAAACCATCTTCATCCATAACCATTTGTAAGTTTCTCTTACGATTGTCTACATATGGTTCTTTTGAGCTCTTCTTAGGGCATGATCTCTTGATATGCACCACCTCATGACATATTCTACATATAAAATATATGTTTTCACAATCTATGGTTTGGGTCCACATCTTATCCCCATACTTAAAAATGATTGATTCTAGTAAATCTTTACTTATATCAATCATGACCAATATCCAAGCATAAATAGCCAAGAATCCATCTTTCATAGTATTTGAAATCTCAAGGAATTATCCTAGAGTGTTGCCTATTGCCTTAAAGATATCTATTTTCTAAAATTCAATGGGTAACCCAAACATCCTAATCTAGACTAATATTAGGGATAGATTTACATTTTTACGTGAAAAGCCTTCATACCAATGGGTAAGGAAGAGTCCTGCTCTTACCATAAACCAAGGACCCCCTCTTAGAATTTTTTATATTTCTTCCCTAGAAAAAAATGGCTAGGAAGAAACCTTTGGGAAGAAAGGATAGAAGCACTCCTAGAGACTTTCAACTCCTATCAATCAATTTTCTCAATGTTGAATCCCTTGGTCCATACCCATTAAATTTACCAAAAATTGCCTTACATTGGAGTAACAAAGATCTCTCTAAGGTGCAATCACTAACATCTACCACTAGAGATTATTCTAAGGATTTAACTATAAATTGTTCCAAGAAAGGAACTAAAATTCAAAATCTATTGATATTTATCAAAATATCCTTTAGCAAATATAATATTTGATATAAAATTTAAAATAATTTGCATGTAAAATTTCTAAGATAAATAAGTGAAAAAAAATACTTAGATGATAAATTCTATGTCCAAATATAATGTCTTGCCTCCCTGAAGTCCTAGCCCTTCATTGATCTTCTCATCATCCGAACCCTAGCTGACAAATATTTGTCATTTTATTTTTTGCAACTTGAAAAATCATCACTGCCCTTGTTTTGGATGGTTGAATCATGGGGTTGTATCTACCTAAAACTTTATTAGATTATTTCATATGACCACTCATCTTAAATCTATTCAAATTCCACACAAGTTGGTCCAAGAATCAGCTGAATTGGATAACCCTTTGCGAAGATATGGCTCCTAAAAGATGAGACGTTTTTTAGAAAAAAAACTAATCCTAAATTTGAATTAAAGATTGAGATAATAGGAATTTGGATTAAATTGAAAGTGAAATTGTGAATTATATTCAAGAATTACGAGAAGTCAACATGAAAAGAAATTCAAAGAAAATTTTGACATCGAAGCAATTCCAAAATGGCAAAAAATAATACGTGTATTCAATTTAAAGGGAAGACATCAAAAGAACATTTGAAAAAGATCACTAGAGTTGAAAACAAAGGATCACCAAAACTAATGAAATATTTGTAACTTATTTATGTGAAAAAATTAAAATGTTTTAATACTTCAACATTGTTTATGTTGTTTTCTCAAGAATACTAATAACCATGCATACAAAGCTTTGGTTATTAAAACATAAAGACAAGGACTGAAGAATAAATCCTTAATGAAGGATGTATGCTACAATGATCTTCACCAAAGGAAGAATAAAAAGAAATTTCAAAAGCATGTGCAATAAATAGAAATAGTATAAAGAAATGTAATTCTTGCAATAGACTTGGGCATGAAGAAGCAAAATGTTGGCATATTTATCAATGTAAATTATATGGAAGAAATAATCATCCTCAAGAATATTGTTGGCATAAGGAGAAAAATTATAATAGAGATAAAAAATGGAGATGAGACTAGATAAAACTCTTCAAAATTATCTTTAAAACAATTCATAATGTTATCAAAGTAGGAGTAGAATGGTCTAGTTCAAAGACCAATGAAGCAGAGATAATGTCACAAGATAAAATCAAATATGGAAACAAGATGAATATTGAATATTAAAAGTCTTCATACCAAATAATGTAATAAGGGTGTTGGATATATTACATTATTTGGTAATATTGAAGTACCATGGAGTACTATTGTAAATATTAGATAAGGAGTATGTTAGATATTTGTGTAAAGTAAATTTCAGTGTTATGTGCTAGTAATAAAGTGTGCAAAGTGTGAGTTGTGTGTGCAAGGTGTCAAGTATGCAAGTGAAAATTCATAGATGATAGGTATCAAGTGTGGAAGTGAAGAGTCATAATAGATAGATGTGAAGTGTGAAAGTGAAAATTCATAGGAGATGTGTCAAGATGTAAAGTGAGAGGTTATGTAATCATGAGACATTTATCATAATGTGAGGTATGTGAAATGTTGCATCTCCCAAGAGTTTAAAGAGAGCAAAATTCATGTAAAGTTATATATTGAAGATAAATCTCCATGCTATGTAATGTGAGAATATTTGAGAATATTTGAATATATGTAATCTCTTTTGAATGTAATGAAATGTGTTTTATATTGTGAGCAATATTTGAGTTATATGTGAATGTGATTGATATTTGATCCTAGAGAAATTTACCTGTGAGAATTTTAGGTTGATTAACCAACATCAATTGCAACCAACATATCACTCTTCAATAAATCCTAAAATATTTGAAATAAAATCGTAGAAAATCCATTGGGACCATCTTTTGAGCTACTTAATAATAATCTAAAAAACATTTGAGTTATATCACATCAGGGTACATGGATAATAATTTTATAATGGTTTATATGGGATTAAAAAGGCCTGAATATATATATACAAATCTTATGTGGCTTTTATTGGGGCCACTCCCATTATAAAAACAAAATATTACGTTTCTCTCATATCAAATTGTATCGCCCAAATTTTTTGCACCCTTACCTTCAGGCTAAAGGATCCGTGCCCGAAAGGGGGATGCGAGAAGGATGGGACAATACCTCGGATGGAGAGGCCCTTTGAAGGTCGCGCCTCTCGGGGGAGGGGTATAAGGGTGAATTTTTGATGGATGGTGGGGTTCACCAGGAAACTTTGAGTGGCAGTTTCCACGCCTAGGTTGAGAATGGGTTTGATGTGTTCATTTTATATTCAATCATTCAGATTCCTAGGTTGGCCAAAATGAATCTAAGCTATTCTATATGAAATTTTTGGTTTTATATGAAGACAACAAACATAAATGAATCCTAAATACAAAAAATATCTAAATGGAGAAGAGTGCACCTGATTTCTGATGTCTGATGAAGATTCTGAAGCTTGTAGGAGTCCAGATCATCCCGGATATGACAAGATCATCTGTAATTGTACAGAATCATCCAGATCATAGGAGATCATCTGAGATCAGCCGAGATCGTCAGCGACCTGATGAATTTGTCAGATGAATTCGTCAAAAACCTGCAATCATGAAAACAGACACCAAAAACCAAAAATACAATTGCAAGAATGATACAAAATGATAGAAATAAGAATATAAATGCTTTAAATGATAAATCCAGATATCAAATCAAATGGGATGCAATGTTTTAATAATTTATTTTGAATTTTATCATGCAAATATGCTAAATGAGGTGAACTCCAAGATGCAGAATAAAAGTGAACTAATCTAATGCACAATTAAATAAGAAAAGAGATAGAGAATGCAAACTCAGGGCTCTGATTGCCCCCAATCTGAACTGCAGTCAAAATCATCTGCAATCATACGAGATCATCGTCGATCTCATCAGGATCGTCCAAAATTGTGGTTGAATCGCCTACGACGATCCGAGCTTCCTCCGACTGAAACACAGTGAGATCCTGCAATAAAACTTGAAAACACAAATGCAAATGATGGGGGATAGGATGTTCTAACACAGCAAAAACTAAAGTTGCAGGGAAATGATCAGCCAGGGGGATAAACTGGGAAAATCCCAAGTTTATATAGGATTAGGGGGAGGTTAGGAGGTTGGGGATCATCCCAATCTGGGAGATCTCCAACGTAGGAATCTCCAACCGTGCAGACACGCTTCTGCCCGAGTTGGAGAGGTTGTTGAAACAGAAGCTAATTATGAAAATTTGGTTTTGGGATGAAATCGTCTGGACGTTCTGTTCCAGATGAATTCGTCCGATTTGGGACGATATCGTCAGATCGGCGATGATATCGTCCAACGGTCAAAACAACTTCTAAAAATGGCATGAAAAATGAGGTGAGCGGTTAACGGGCGGTTTTGGGGTTAAAATTCAAATTTTTTATCTTTTACTGAGGGTTTAACTGCGCCAATTTTAGGGTGCTACATTTTGCCCCCTCTTTAGCAAATTTTCTAAAGAAAATGCGTTAAAGACGAGTTCTTCACGCTTTACGAGAAAGCAAAAATTTATTCCATTTTTTAGACGATGATTCTAGGTCGAATCGTACAACTGTTTGCTATGGTGCCCCCTCTGAGTTTTTACCCAAATCGAACGTTTGAGGTAAAAGCGCGGAAAAGCAAAAATTAAAAAAAATGTTGTTTTTAAATAAAAATAAGAAAAATAGGGTAAAACCCTAATTCATTTTTATTGTTCACTTTCGCTGTTTTAGAGCTCTACAGGCGAAATGGTGGAGACGACACACAGATCGACAGAGGTCCGATGCGGGTTGCGGGTAAGGATCTAAACCTAGTGTACTATGTTTTTAGCTTGATTTGTTTAATTTTTTATTTGAATTTTAATTGTTTTGGGGCATCGCGGCCGTTTTTAGGCCGTCGACGATGTCGGGACGAAATCATCCCAATTTCATCGAAATCGTCCCTAAATCGTCGATTTCGTCTGAGGACGAAATCGAAGAAATAGGGGTGATCCCGTCCAATAAGGGGCGATCCCCAAATTGAAGAATAGGAGACGATTTCATCCTATTAAGGATGATTTAACTAAATTTGGTATGATATCGTCCAATAATGGGCGATATCATTTTTTTTATGAGATGAAATTGATTTTAATTGATTTTAATGATTATGTATTAATGATTTTTTGTTGTTTTATTATTTATTTTGTAGAGAGGATTGCTAAAGAGTCGAGAGTGGAAATATGGGGGTCTCAGGGATGACTTAGCCGTGCTCGATCAGGCCGAGCGAGACAGACTAGCAGAGGTCGGGCTACAGCATGTGGTAGAGATGCCACAAATTCCTACAGACATGGGGCTACTGACAGCCCTAGCAGAGAGATGGTATCCGGAGTCATCCTGCTTTTGGCTATCGATAGGGGAGATGACTCCCACTCTAGAGGATGTATGGAGGATCTTGAGGATCCCCATACATGGGTGGTTCATGACTCCTTCGGCCAATCAGGGCCATGCCATGATGAGATTGTGCAATGACCCAAGCTTCGCCCTGGAGAAGGGCGGAGTGAACATCGAGGCTTTGAGGTAGATGCCTAGGGTGTCTCGATTGACCCAGGTTTTGGTAGGGGTGGTGGGTGGCCTTCTTCTATGCCACCAGAGTGGATGCAGGTTACCGTGGCTCCTCTTAGATGTGGTCTACGACATGAGAGACCATGGATATAGGTTTTCTTGGGGTAGCTTTGTACTATGCCGCTTGTATAGGATCCTTTACGGGGTCGTATACAAGGGAGGTCGATGTCTAGTGCTGACATCGCTACTACAGGTTTGGTGTTGGGAGCACATTATGATGCGGAGGCCGGTAGGGCTTCCACTGATAGGAGTTGATCGGGAGAGACCCCAGGTTTTCTATTGGTGGCTCCAGAGAGGGTCACAATGGTGGATAGATCTATCGATGTCCCGGAGGTTACTAGATGACCTCACCCCAGATCAGATCACCTGGAGACCATGGAGAGAGCATCCAGGGTGGGCAGAGGATGGACAGGAGTTGGCTCGCATCAGGCGAGTCATCTGGTTGAGGACAGAGCGGGGAGAGGTAGAGCTCCACCGCTACGACCGAGTTTTGAGGCAGTTCGGTCTACAGTAGGGGATCCCTTCTCTTAGGGATTACGAGTACTCCTAGACTATGCGGGATAATACTACATTGAGTGGGGCTCCAGACATGCAGCGGTTCTAGAGTCAGGATGCTGATGATGCCCCCATTCAGCCAGTGGATGGGGATGATGCGAGGGTAGCAGACGGGTATGATGCCTGGTATGCAGGCATCCACCCTCCTCGAATGACGAGGGCATAGGGTCCGATGCATGCTATAGTGCAATGGATGGAGAGGCGGTGCCAGGATACCATCGATGCAACGAGGGGTCACGGAGGGAGGGATCAATGATGGCCTCCTCAGGAGAGATGTCGAAGAGTACCACAGGCTTCGGAGAGATAGCAACAACCAGAGAGGAGGGAGAGACTCCCTTCTCAATAGAGGGATAGGCCACCATCGCTCGATAAGGGCAAGGGTGTCGAGGTGGGGGAGAGCAGTGAGATGGTGGCTCTTCGAGCGGAGAATGCCCGCCTACGAGCTCAGGTGTAGACTCTCCAAGATGAGGCTACATGGCTCAGGGCTCGGAGCGGAGGGGCGAGCATTCTGGAGCTGGCATGGGCTATTGTGCAGACCGCGTTCTACCAGGGGTTGTACTACCATGTGGTTCTAGAGGAGCAGAGGATACCGCTACCACCAAGCATTACGGAGTCGATCAGGATGGGGTCATCGAGGACATCATCATGATCGACGTCGAGGACCCACGATACAACACGGACCTCGATGGGACCACCTCCTCCACCTCAGGGTGGGAGAGGAGATGAGGCTGAGAGCTCGAGGGCTTCTCGAGACTAGCTGCTCATTGTACATAGACCATATATTTTTGAGAGGATTGAGTATGCCAGGGTATAGATTGTGGCATACCAATCCATTTTGATATGATGTATAGACTTCTTGATATATATATATATATATATATATATATAATATTCTTTTTGTGATATGACTTGTGCATATGTTTTATGATGCTTTAATATTTTAATTGTTGATTGATTATTCATGTAATTATGTCATTGAAAATATTATAATTTTATGTCATGCTATAAAATTAAATGAAATAATCTGATGTAAACAAATTGGTTGTTGTGGTATGATTTGATGAAAAATAAAGTGACTTCTAACAATAATTTCAAAGGACATTGTCATTGTTACATGACCATTTCATGGAGTCGCCGCTCGCTAGGTCATCAAGCTAATCCCGGTATGAGAGAAATATTGCTAAAAGTAAAAGGGTGCTTAAGAGACTTTCTTAAGACTTTGTGTTGTGATGAGGAAAAATGATGATGGTGATGATTTGTTTTCAGATTTCCATAAAAATATTATGCATGAAATATTAAAAATATGATTTTTTCTAGGCATAAAATTCCTAAGTGTGATAGAATTTTGAACAATTGCCTAGGAATTATACCATCGTCGCAAAACTGAATGTTGACATAATGAAATGAAATAGAAAAGTTTTCATTCTTTTTTTTAAAGCACAATTGTGTAACATAATGATTTAAGCCATATGCTTTTATGGATTAAATAAATGGGAGATAAAATTATAACGATGGTTTGCGCTAGGCATAGAATTTGAGGTATAGACTTATACCATCATCGCGAAATCCAAAGAAGAAATTGATGTAATAGTTTTATTGCATAGTTGATTTTTGATTTTGAGATAAAAAATATAAAATGAGGACTTGCACTAGGCATAAATTCCAATTTAGGTTTAGGAACTATACCATCGTTGCGAAAGTCGAAAATATATAAATGTGACTTTATTGCTAGATTTTTGAACATGTTTTGAAAGAAATTTTGGATTTTTGAAAAGAAATGTATTTAATTGTTTTTACGCTAAGCCAATATTCTCAAGTAAGAAAATCAAATTATTCCAAAAGATTTGCATAAATATTTTAAATTATCTCAAAGACAAAATTTAGATTTATAAGGAACCCCATGTGCATATGTGAGTTCATTGCCGATCTTGATCTATCATAATGATACAAAATCTCTCAAACACAAATGTGTGTGCAATTGTATTGTTCATTTACCAATTTTGAGCAAGATAATTTGATACAAGTAATTTGAATTAACCAAATGAGTGTTCGTTGACCATGATTTATATGCATGTAACCATACCAGACTACTATGTAAGTCGGGTCATCAAGAGCTAGCTGATCCATGAGCGGACATAGGTCTATACAAAAGAAGGTCGCTAATGTGACAGACATATCACCATGCTAGGAGTTACCCAAGGCCAAGCGGGTTGGGCACAAACCACATGTTATGGGGCTTACCTCATAGTTTTCGAATAATTGAGAATTCCAGGGATTCAAGCTCATTCACCCTTCTTTTCTTTCAAAGGGTAGGGGAAGGGATTTATTGCTTTTTGCTTTTTCTTTTCTTGTTCTTTTTTTTTTTTGTATTTTTGCTTGACACTGAGATAATGCTGAAATATTGTTGAGATGGTACAAAATGATACTGAAACAATGCTTCTTTTTCTCATGATTTTTCTTACTTGCTTTTCTTTTTCTTCCTATACTAGGGATACTTGCTCGGATTGGTTGTAGAGCAAGGGATTTTTATTCTGGGCAGGGGTGAGCTTGTCCTTTTGTCAATTCTCAAATATTCTAGACCATGTGCATGATAGGATAGCAGGGGAAACTTTTCGCTCAAGAGACCACTTCTACTATGTAGCATCATTTTGAATTTGCAATGAAATCATTTTAATGTGAAAAGGTGTACTTGGTTCAAGTAAATAACAAGATCAGTTCTCTATGCTCAAAACTTTATTTAATTCAACTGTGGACTTCGATATAAGAGAGATTAATAATCATACCAAATAAGATCAAGATATTTATTCATGTGAGTGTGAAAGTGAGGGATTCCAAATAAATGCTAATTTATCCAAAATAACTAAAAATATAACTGCAATACTTCAAGAATTGACAAGTGCAAAAATAAAAGATGTTTTTGAGGATTTTGATGATTTTGATTTTTTTATATTTTGATTTTAATTTATGAATTAAGATAATACATAATATTACTATTTTTGAAATTTTTATATGAATTACTAAAAGAAGACAATATGTATAATATATACAATGATGAAATTACCAGATTTATGCATAATAGCACTTAAGATGCATAATGTTCATAGGTTCTTTAAGATATTTACCATCTAAGGTAGCTAATATATATGCTCCCAATCCAAATTTAGCAGTGATAATATATGGCCCAAGCCAATTAGGCTCAAATTTACCTTTAAGGTCTTTAGTTGCATTAGTATTTTTTATTTTCTTTTAAGACAAGGTCGCCGATCTCAAAGGATCGATGATGAAATTTCTTGAGATATGCTCGTTTGAGCTTATTCTAGTAGGCACGAAGATGCTCCAAAGCATTAATGCACTTCTCATCTAGGATCCACTAAACCATATTCATCTCCACTAACTAAGTACAAAGCAAAGAAGAATCAATTCAAAAAAAAAACCCATAAACCAAAACAAAAAACAAGGATGAGTAAAAGAAAAATATATATATGTGCCACGATGAGTGATTTAATAAGATTTTGAAAGGGAAGGATGAAAGTTTTGGATGGAAGGTTGTTTGACTTTCAATGGAGTAATCATGGAATCTCATGGTAGGAAAAATAATCCTAAGAGTCTAGCAATGGCGCACCACAAAGTTCCCCCACAAGATCCATCGTGGCTTCACTCAAAGATCTAGACTCTTCTAGATTCAAATCTCATAGGATACCTTCAAAGTCTCCATAAAGTATGCAATAACGACTTGCTCGTCATAATATGTTTATTAAAACTTAGGAAGGTCCCATTTTGAAGAAAATTGAGGATATGTACCAAAGTTTAGGAGTAGTTTCATTGATTAGAAACATCCCAAAGGTTCCAAGCATGATTTAATTGAAGGGGTTCCCGGAGTCGATGAATAATGATGGTAGCATATTCATCATCTAACTCCAAGGGTAAAAGAGATGCAGCACCATGATCACCGATTGCTAGTTCTAGGAATAGCTTCCAAGGTAACTTGATCAAATAAAGATATTAATTGTAATACATATGCTTTATATGGGCACAATTTATCATCTCCTCATCTCTAATAAACATCATTAATTTGATTTATAACAAGTTGAGAATCACCACCAAAACTAATATATTTTTAATTTTCAGCCAAGGGCCGTCGTAATCCAAGGATTAGAGCCTCATATTCAGTAGTGTTATTAGTACAAGCAAACATTAATTTAAAGGATAGAGGTATGAGATGTTTATATGGAGATATTAAAATAATACCTACACTAGCCCCACTCATACATCGAGCTCCATCAAAGTATAAGGACCATTGCTCTAAATGATCTGCCTCTAGTTTAAGGCATTCATCAGGAAACTCAATGATGAGGGGATGGGTGGATTCTAAGGGTGCAGCAGCTAATTGATCTGCTATGATTTGACCCTTAACAGACTTCTATCCTATAAACATGAGTTCAAACTCACTTAGCGCAAGAACCCACTTTGTTGTGTGACCAGATAAATAAGGTCGACTCATGAGATACCGCAAGGGATCGGATTTAGCAATAACGTATGTTTTTTGATTGAGCATATAATGGCGTAGTTTTTATGTAGAAAATATGACTGCTAGACATAACTTCTCTAATGTTGTGTAGCGGGTTTCATAACTAATTAATGTTCTGCTAATGTAATAATTAGCACGCTCTCTTTTCTCATCATCAAGTTGAGCTAACATAGCTCCTAAAGCAAAATCTGAAGCAAAAATATACAAGATAAATGGGCGATCAGGTTTAGGTGGCAAAAGTATAGGTGGGTTAAGAAGATATTGTTTGAGGAGTTCAAATGCTTCCTGACATTCGTCGTCCCAATGGAAAGAGACATCCTTCTTAAGAAGCTTAAGAAAGGGTCCGATTTTATCCGCCAGCTTATCGATGAAGCGACGGATAGCTTGAAGCTTACCTTGTAGACTTCGTAATTCAGATATATTTGTAGGTGCGGGCATATCAGTGATAGCCGTAATCTTGAGAGGGTCAATTTTGATGCCACGTAAAGAAACTATAACCCCTAATAATTTACCTGACTTAACTCCGAATATACATTTGGTTGGATTCAATCGGATAAGATATTCCCTTAACCGATCAAATACTTTTCTCAAGTCATCTAAATGGTCATCTTCTTTAGTAGAACGAGCTATAATGTCATCTACATAATCGTGTAGTATATCATGCATCATATCATGAAAGATATAAGTCATGGCTCGTTGATAGGTTGCACTTGCATTCTTCAACCCGAATGGCATCACTTTCCAACAGAAAGTTCCCCAAGGGGTAATAAAGGTTGTTTTAGCCTGATCTTCAGGAGCTATCCTGATCTGATTATAACCAAAAAATCCATCCATTAAGGATATCATTCCACTCCCAGTAGTAAAATCAATGATCTGATCCATATTGGGAAGGGGAAAATCATCTTTAGGGCATGCAACATTAATATCTCTAAAGTCTGTACAAACCCTAACCTTAGTAGTTTCTTTCTTAGTTACTGGAACTACATTCGAGATCCATTCAACATAATCAATGGCTTGTATGAAAATAACATTCAGGAGTTTTTCTAACTCCCCTTTGACTAGTAAGGCCACTTTAGGATGCATTTTTCTAAGCTTCTGCTTAACAGGTTTAGCATCCGGGTGCACTACTAGGTGATGCATAACTACAAAAGGGTCTAATCCTGGCATATCTTCATATGTCCAAGCAAAGACATCTTCATATTCTTTAAGAAATGCAATGTATTTATCCTATTTTTCTTGACTCAATTCTGATCCAATGTTGATTATGTGAGGGTTATCCTCGGTTCCAATGTTAATTTTTATGACATTTTCTACTTCCATGTGTAGATCTCTCTCAAAATTAGGTGGGGCGGGTGAAACGCCCAATTCTTGTAATTCTTCCAAGGTTAGCTTGGATAATTCGTCTTGAGGAGTCATGGCCTCAAGCTGGGCTATACTAGGTATAGAGCCATCAAAATAAAATCCATTATGTAATAATTCCTCAATGGAGACATCATGAAAGATATCTCCCTCCAACTCATCGTCGGATTCAGCGATCATCTCAGGATAAGCTATAGATAGCATATTACATGTGAATGTCTTATTCATTAAATGCAAGGCATCGCGTTCATCTAAAAAATCTTGGTAACATATAAGTTGGTCATCATCCTCAAATGGGAATGGCTGACCCTTACTAGGAAATAGGCCCACACCACATCGGGCGGGCCACGCTTCTACCTCAAAAGGTTCTTTCATACCATTCTAGGAAAGGTTCCAAACCTTTCCCTTTATATCCCAATTTCAGCATTATAGGTTTGGCTTTAATATATTCATTAGTAAAATAACATCGAGCATATCCATCATAATGAGTTCTGATGTTTTTGGGTATTCTACCCCAGTCATATCCCTTATAAATAAAGGCACAGATCCCGACTTGGTAAATACTTCCCATAGGTTGTGGGAGGCCCAAGGTACGAGGAGATGGCGACAAATTATTTAAAATAAGGGAATCTTGCATAGAAGCATTCGTTTCTTCTGATATAAGAATTTTAGATAGATCGGGTAAGAGCTCGTCAGTAAGAGCATAAGAGGTAGAAGGAACATTCCCTACGTCTTTCGATGTGGAAAATATGACTTTGGTGGATGTAGACGGTGTAGAGGAGTCGATAGATGGGTCTATTAAAGGTATGGAAGTTATAGGAGTAGAACAAGAGACATTGGTTGTGAGATTAGGATCTTTCTTAGGTCCTAATGCGGTTTGTTCAGAATATGGTTGAGCTATATGTGAAGGTGCAACTGATGGAGAAGAAGTAGATGACTTTGTGGGTGTAAGTTTCACACGTTTAGATGGATAATGAGAATTAGGATGTGTGGATGACAGAGCAGGGCAAAATTGAACTCCAATAGGTTCTGCCAAAGCACACATATCAAAGGGTCTTGGATCACCATGAATGGTAACCAACTGATTCTTAAATTCGAACTTAACACATTGATGTAAGGTTGAGGGAACAGCTCGCATCGCGTTGATCCAAGGATGACCCAAGAGTATATTGTACGATGCAGGGCAATGTACAATAAACACGATCGTATCCAAGGTTCTTGGACCAACCTGCAATGGAATGGTAATAACTCCACACGTTTCTTGTGTTTCGTCATTGAAAGCTTTTATGATCATATCAGTTCTTTTCATTTCCTCACTTCTAAACCCAAATATTTGGTAGAAGTCAAAAGTGCAGATATTTAAAGATGAACCATTATCAATCAAAACTCGTTTGACTGCTACATCTCCAATTAAAGCAAGTAATATACAAGGGGTTATCTTTATGTAAACTATGTTGAGGTATGTCTCTATCCCGAAAGTCAATACAATCAACTTCACGAGTTATTATAGTATTGGCCATGGCTTCAGGTTGAATGTCTTGTGGTACCATCATCTGGCTTAATGTGAGCATTAATTCATCTCTATGTGTAGGAGAAGATCTTAAAAGGTCCAAGAGGGAAATTCTAGTTGTAATATTTGATAATTGTTCATTAATATTATAAGGAGGTTTAGGTTGAACATTAGGTGCATGATTCCCTTTATTAGGAACCTTCAAAACAAATGGAGTTGATCCACCATTCTGAATTTGATCTTGTTGATAATTTTGAGCCTGTTGTCTAGTAATAGCTCCGATGGTACCCACAATATTATTCTGTGGATGATGAATGGGTCTTGGTCTAGCATTTATAGCTAGCTCATTAGAAAGTAATCGGTGAGACGATGGTCTAGTAGTGACTCTTCTTGGAAATGGTTCTTCTGGAACCATATAACTTGTGATAGGGTGAATAGTATCTGATTCATCTTCAGAACTATTCGATTGATTTGATGTGATTTCCATATCACTCTCAGTCTCGTATTCTGTATCACTAAGATCAGGTATCTGAATATTATATAGAGGCCTGGTTGTAACCACGGATAAAGTTGTGTCAAATATTTCCAGATCATGAGCAGGTAAATGCCCACTAATAGTTCCTACATATCGGGCAGGAGGAGGGACATTATGATGTTCAATTTGATTAGCCACCTCCTTACCATGTTTTGGTAAGGGATGTTGAAAGATGTCTAATGACTGATTGGCATTCTGATTCTGGTTTTGTGGGGTGTTCTTTTGAACATTATTAGGAGGATTTTTCTTAGGTTGAAAGGCTTGCACCTCCATCTCATTGTTATCAATCAAGTCCTGTATTTTATGTTTTAATATTTTACAAGAGTTGGTAGTGTGTCCAGGTCCTCTATGGAAGTCACAGTGTAAATCTGCTCTGTATCCGGGTATAGTTGGATCAGGTTCCTGGATATTTGGTAATTGAATCAAACCTCATTCTAATAATTGTGGTAGAATAGTTGATAAAGGTTGATTTAACCTAGTAAATTCTCGAGGAGGTCTATCAGGAGGTTTCAGTACAAACTTCTCCATTGTCTTTGCAGCATTAACATTAGCAATATTTCTGCTATCGGTGACTCCATCACCCACAACTTGTTTATTCTTATATTGATTTTTGGATGTTTTCTCATCGTCTTTCTTTTTAAGTTGGCCTCTCCTAATGAGAGCATCTTCCACTCTTCGGGCTAAGTCTATAGCTTGATCGAAGGTGGTCAAGGTAGCAGTTGATAATTCGTAAGATAGTTGCTCTTGCAAATTATTAATAAAGATGTCCAACATCTCCCTATAAGGTAACACAAAGTGCAATTTTCCTATCAACTGTCTCCACCTAGCTAGGAAATCAGCAAAGCATTCATCTTTGTCCTGTTTTAAGTTATACAAATCTTTAATGGTCACATGTCTTTCGATGTAGGCACTAAATTGATGAACAAAAGACTTGGCAGTTTCTTCGAAATTCCTCAAAGAATTAGTGGGTAATTGATAATACCACTCTAATGCCATTCCTCCCAAGCTTTTTGGGAACATTTTTAGTAATAACAAGTCATCATGTGATATATCATGACATGCTATCCTAAACATACGAAGATGCTCTATGGGATCTTCGGTTCCTTTATATATGGGAAGAATAGGCATAGGAAAATGTTTAGGATATGGTTGTGCTACGACTATAGGATCTAAAGGCTGACTACACATCTCTCGATAGTTGTACGAGGGACGGTAGGGATCTATCTGGTCCATGCGGGAAACTAGCTATTTCACCATGGTTTCAAGATTACTAGTTTGTCCACCATATTGGTTCGGTGGGACATAGGTATGGGATCTATGAGTGTATGATGGTGTGACATAAGGATTAGATGCTATATTGCTATTATGCAAAGTGTTGGTAGGAAGAGTATTATGAAGGGGATTTGTAATAGTATTATGTTGTACCCCAGATTGTTGGTAATTGGTGTTTGGTTTTGTTTTGGGTTTTTGTTGATTTGAGGTATGTTGATCAAGAGCTTGGTGAAATAGAGCAGTAAATGATGGTTTCTTTTGTGTGGGAATGACCCTAGGCTTGTTAACAAGCACTTTAGGTGGTTGGGTAACCTGTTGTTGTTGCATGTTCCGGATCACAGCTACCATATCCAAATTGGATGGTCCAACTTGATCACTCTCTTGTTCAATAAAGGACAAGGGATTAGTGCGTGTGTGAAATACTTCTTCTAGAGTTGCTTGAGTGTCACTAATTCGATCCTTGTCCATATGGACTGCTCTATTAAAAACACCAATATTAGTGTTAATGAACTTCCAAAATTGTTCCATGTTTTCAAAAGTGATAGCTCCTCCCGGAGACATTTTAGGGGATGAGGATCCTTCCTCTCTAACAGTTTCTTCTTGTTCATTTCCTACAGCAAGCTCTTCTTCTTGCTGGTCTAGGGTCTCTTCTTCCTAAACTTGGTCCTCAGGAGGGACATTTTGGTCAATTAATGGTCTTCCTAACCAATCTTCATCTTCTTCGGTTTGTTTTCCATTCCTAAGTCTAGGCATTGTGCTAAACTTAGGTTTTAGCAAAAAAAAAAAAAAAAAAAAAAAAAAAAAAAAAAAAAAAAAAATATATATATATATATATATGCGGTAAGGTTGAGAGGTATATATTTTAACTATATACCTACTATAATACTTTAAAAGGAAAATGTTTTGTTTTTTATTTTTATTTTTTGTGTTATTATATTATTATTTTGCGAGAATAAAAATAACAAACAACATGCTAGTTGCAAGAAATAACAATAGTAAAAAGAATGACTTAGTTTTCTATGAATAGTTTATGGATATCATTGATAGGGTCAAGTTCATCAGGAGTCATGAAATGCTCCTCTTCAAATTGGAAGTGGTTTTTCAAGAATTTGACAAAGTGTGCTATGGTAATATGATCTACTTCAGACTCTGACATGTAAAAATAAAGTTCATGGCAATACTCTCGATACAACACAGACTCTAGGAACTCTATTCCATATCTTTCTATCCGTAAGAATGACTTCTTGATCCTCTATACGAGATAGAAATTTATGCACTACAACTGCGTTCTCAAGGTATTCCTCAAAGGTGTATAATTCAGAAGACACAAGTGCTCTTTTATCTGCTAACCACCTATGGCAAGCTCTCTGAAGTTCATGATACAAAGTCACCTGATCGGGATCCAGGATTCTATCTAGGACAAACCTCTTAATTTGCCTAAGTTCTATAGATCTGGATTCAATAATACCCAATCTCCTATCAAGTTCATCCCACAAAGGTTGGGCTCTATTTGTTTGAGGTACTCTAAGCACATAAGTAATCTCTATGGCCGTTAATTGATTTTCAACATTTATGGTGACAACTCGTCTTCTATTATAATCTACCATCTAAGTATGATATGCAAATTTAACTATTTTCTAATGATTCTAGATGTTCTTAATAATGATTTTTTTTTTTGGATTGTTTTCAAAAGGTGTTTTAGTTTCACGTCGGGTTCACCAAAATGTATCGCCCAAATTTTTTGCACCCTTACCTTCAGGCTAAAGGATCCGTGCCCGAAAGGGGGATGCGAGAAGGATGGGACAATACCTCGGATGGAGAGGCCCTTTGAAGGTCGTGCCTCTCGGGGGAGGGGTATAAGGGTGAATTTTTGACGGATGGTGGGGTTCACCAGGAAAATTTGAGTGGCAGTTTCCATGCCTAGGTCGAGAATGGGTTTGATGTGTTCATTTTATATTCAATCATTCAGATTCCTAGGTTGGCCAAAATGAATCTAAGCTATTCTATATGAAATTTTTGGTTTTATATGGAGACAACAAACATAAATAAATCCTAAATACAGAAAATATCTAAAATGGAGAAGAGTGCACCTGATTTTTGATGTCTGATGAAGATTCTGAAGCTTGTAGGAGTCCAGATCATCCCGGATATGACAGGATCATCTGTAATTGTACAGAATCATCCTGTAGCACCCTAAAATTGGCGCAGTAAAACTTAGCAATAATCAAAATTACATTAGTAATAATTCAAATTCAAATTTTAACCCTCAAAACCGCTCCCAAACCGCCGTTTAACCCGTTTCCTCGTTTTTCGTGCCATTTTTAGAGTTTGTTTTGTCCGTTTGACGATATCGTCGCCGATCAGACGATATCGCCTCAGATCGGACGATTTCGTCTGGAGAAGAACGTCCAGACGATCTCGTCCCAAACTGATTTGTGCATAGTTAGCTTCTATTTCAACGGTGTCTCTAATCTAGGCAGAAGCGTGTCTACGCCGTTAGAGACCTCCCCCATTGGAGATCTTCCAAATTAGGATGATCTCCAACCTCCTAACCTCCCTCCTAAGCCTATTTAACCTTAGGACCCCCTTTTGGCATTCCCCTGGCTGAAATTTCCTATAACACAAGTTCTACGTGCATTAGACCATCCTAAATTACTATTTGCCTCCATATTTGTCCAAGTTTATTTGCAGGAACCTTAGTATTTTTCAGCCGGAGCAAGCTCAGATCGTCACGGACGATCCTGTTCAATTCGAGACGATTTCGCACCAATTCGAGATGATTTCGACTGTAGTCTGCATTGGGGGCAATCAGTGCCCAGAGTTTGTGTTTCTTCATTCTTTTCTATTGCATTATTCTGCATTTAGTTAAACTTATGATTATTCTTTATTATTTTGCATCTTGGAGTTCACCCATATAGTCTTAATGCTTAATAAAATCATAAATTGTCATTAGATTATTGTAATGCATTCGTATTTTGTTTATTATCATCATTTTAAGATTGTTACTGTCATTCTATATCCTTGCCCTTTGTTGTCATAGCTGCATTTCTGGTATTTTGCATCTACTTTTATGTTTGCAGGTCTCTGACGAATTCTCAGATCTCAGATGATCTTGTCAAATTCCAGACGATCTGGACTGCTTCAAAAATCAGAACCTTCATCAGACATCCGGATCAGGTATGGTTCTTTAATCTAGCTTATTCTTTCTATTTTCTATCCAAATCTATTTTTTGTATTTCATTTAATCTGCATTTTCATAATAGAACAACTTAGATTCATTTGGCCAAACCTAGGACTTGGATGTTTAAAGATAAAATTGAACACATTAAACACATTCCCAACCTAGGCGTGGAAACTGCCACTAAACGTTTCCTGGTGAACCCCACCATCCGTCAAAAAATCACCTTAATACCCCTCCCCTGAGAGGCGGGACCTTCAAAGGGCCTCTCAGTCCGAGGTATTGTCCCATCCTTTTCACATCCCCCTTTCGGGCACGGATCCTATAGCCTGAAGGTAAGGGTGTGAAAAATTTGGAGCGATACATTTTGGTGAACCCGACGTGAAACTAAAACCTTTTGAAAACAAAAAAAAAAAACAAAAACATAGATGCATTTAAAATCATTAGAAAATACTAAGTTGCATATCATGTCTAGATGGTAGCTCCTAAGAAAATATTAGCAGTTACTATAAATGTTGAAAACCAATTAGTAGCCATAGAAGTTAATTATGTGCTTAGTGTGCCTGAAACAGATAGAAACCAACTTCGTGGAAAGAACTTGATAGGAGGCTAGGTGTCATTTCATCTAGATCAACCGAACTTAGACAAATCAAGAGGTTTGCCCTAGATAGGATCCTGGATCCTCATCAACTCATTTTTTATCATGAACTTCAGAGAGCCTCGCCATAGGTGGTTAGCTTATAGGAGAGCTCTTGTGTCTTCAAAATTGTTCACCTTCGAGGAATACCTCGAGAACGCAGCTGTTATACACCAATTCCTAGGTCATGTAGAAGATCAAGAGGTCGTTCTTACGGATAGGGAAATATGGAGGAGAGTTCCTAGAGCTATGTTATATCGAGAGTATTGCCATGAACTCTATTTCTACCAACCAGAGTCTGAGATAGATAATATCACTATAGCACTTTTTATTAAATTCTTGAAAGAAAATTTCCAATTTGAAGAAGAACACTTCATGACTCCTGAAGAACTTGAGCCCATTAATGACATTTATAAATTATTTATAGAAAACTAGATCATTGCTTTCATTATTATTTCTTGCATTTATTGTGTTGTTTGTTATCTTTATAATATTGTTACAAAAACAAAAAAATAGAAAAAACAAGAAAAATAGAAAACATAACAAAAACCCAAAACATTTTATTTTAAATACTATAGTAGGTATATAATTAAAATATATACCTTGTTGCATATATATATATACAAGTATATATATATATTTGCTGAAATTTAAATTTAAGCACAATGCCTAAACTTAGAAATGGTAAACAAACTGAACAAGAAGAAGAAGATTGGTTGGGAGGTAAAACTACAAACCCAAATGTCCTTCCTGAGGATCCAATTCCGGAAGGAGAAACTCTAGAACAGCCAGAAGATGACACGGGTGAAGACAATGAACAAGAAGACAATCTTAAAGAGGAAGGATCCTCGTCCCCTAGAATAGCTCCGGATGGAACTATTGCTTTTGATAACTTAGATCATTTCTGGAAATTTTTCAATAATAACATTGGTGCTCTTAATATGGCAGTTCGTATTGATAAAGGACAAATTAGTGACACTCAAGCAGCCATGGAAGATATGTTTAACATGCACACTAATCCCTTGTCCTTTGTTGATCAAGAAAGTGATAAAGCTGGACCATCCAATAGAGATATGGTCACTATGATTCAGAACATGCCAAAACAACAGGTTACCCAACCCCCTAAGGAACCTGTTATTGAGCCTAAAATCATTCCCACACAAAATAAAACTTCCTTCACTGCTTTACTTCGCCAAACTATTGATCAATATGCTTCAAATCAACAAAAACCTAAAATGAAGCCAAACACCAATTTTCAACAATCTGGGATACAAACATAATACAACTTCAAAATTTCTTCATAACACCCTTCCTACCAACAATTTACGCAATAGCAATATAGCATCTAATCTCCATGTCCCTCCATCATATGCTCACAAATCCCATATTAATGCCCTACCGAACCAATATGGTGGGCAAACTAGTAATCTGGAAGCCATGGTGAAACAGTTAGCTTCGCGCATGGACCAGATAGATCCCTACCGTCCCTCGTACAATTATCGAGAGATATGTAGTCAACCTTTGGATCCCATAGTTGTAGCACAACCATACCCTAAACACTTTCCCATGCCCGTCCTGCCTATATATAAAGGAACCGAAGATCCCATAGAGCATCTTCGTATGTTTAGGATAGCATGTCATGATATATCACATGATGACTTGCTATTACTAAAAATGTTCCCAAAAAGTTTAGGAGGAATGGCATTAGAGTGGTACTATCAATTGCCCACTCATTCTTTGAGAAATTTTGAAGAAACAGCTGAATCGTTTGTCCATCAATTTAGTGCCTACATCGAGAGGCATGTCACCATTAAAGATTTGTACAACTTAAAACAAGACAAAGATGAATGTTTTGCTGATTTCTTAGCTAGATGGAGGCAGTTGATAGGAAAACTGCACTTTGTGCTACCTTATAGGGAAATGTTGGACATTTTTATCAATAATTTGCAAGAACAAATATCTTATGAGTTATCAACTGCCACCTTAACTACCTTCGATCAAGCTATAGACTTAGCTCGAAGGGTAGAAGATGCTCTCATTAGGAGAGGTCACCTCAAAAAGAAAGATGATGAGAAAACATCCAAAAATCAGTATAAAAACAAACAAGTTGTAGGTGACGGAGTCATTGATAGCAGAAACGTTGCTAATATCAATACAACGAAGACAACAAAAAAATTTATATTAAAACCCCCTGATAAACCTCCTCGAGAATTTACTAGATTAAATCAACCTTTATCAACCATTCTACCTCAATTATTAGCACGAGGCTTGATTCAATTACCAACTATCCGGGAACCCGATCCAACTATACCCGGATACAGAGCCGATCTACACTCGTGACTTTCATAGAGGACCTGGACATGCTACAAATTCTTGCAAAATATTGAAACATAAAATACAAGACTTGATTGATAATAATGAAATGGAGGTGCAAGCTTTCCAACCTAAACAAAATGCTCCTAATAACGCTCAAAAGACCATTCCCCAAAATCAAAATCAAAATGCTAATCAATCATTGGATATATTTCAACATCCTTTACCAAACCATGGTAAAGAAGTGGCCAATCAAATCGAACATCATAATGTTCCCCCTCCTACCCGATATGTAGGGACTATTAGCGGACAATTACCTGTTCAGGATCCTCAAATATTTGACACAACTTTATCCCTGGTCACGACCAGGCCCCTACATAATTTTCAAACTCCCGATCCTAGTGATGTAGAATCAGATATTGAAAGTGAAGTAGACATCACCTCAAACCAATCGAATAGCTCTAAAAATGAATCAGATCCTATTCAACCTATCACAGATGCTATGGTTCCAGAAGAACCATTTCCTAGAAGAGTTACTACTCGACCCTCTTCTAATCAATTCCTTCCTAATGAACAAGCCATAAACGCTCAACCGAGACCAGTTCAGCGTCTTCAATATAACATTGTAGGTACCATCGGAGCCGTTACCAGACAACAGGCTCAAAACTCTCAACAAGATCAAACTCAGAATGATGGATCAGCTCCATTTATTTTGAAAAATCCCAATAAAGGGAATCATATGTCTAATGTTCAACTTAAGCCTCCTTACAATATTAATGAACAATTATCCAACACTACAACCAGAATTTCCCCGTTGGATTTGTTAAGATCTTCTCCCACCCATAGGGATGAGTTAATGCTTACATTAAGCCAAATGATGGTACCTCAAAATATTCAACCTGAAGCCATGTCCAATACTATCATCACTCGAGAAGTCGATTGTATTGACTTTCGGGATAAAGATATCCCACAACACAGTTTACATAAGGATAATCCCTTATATATTACTGCTCTAATTGGAGATGTAGCTGTTAAAAGAGTCCTGATTGATAATGGTTCATCTCTAAACATTTGCACTTTTGACTTCTACCAACGTTTTGGCTTTAGAAGTGATGAAATGAAGAAAACCGACATGATTATCAAAGCTTTCAATGACGAGACACAAGAAACGTGTGGAGTCATTACTATACCCTTGCAAGTTGGTCCTCGAACCCTAGATACAACCGTGTTTATTGTACATTGCCCTGCATCGTACAATATACTTTTGGGTCGCCCTTGGATCAATGCGATGCGAGCGGTTCCCTCCACTTTACACCAATGTGTTAAATTTGAATTTAAAAATCAGTTGGTCACTATCCATGGTGACCCTAGACCCTTTGATATGTGTGCTTTGGCATAACCTCGTTGGAGTGCAATTTTGCCCCGCTCTGTCATCCACACATCCTAATTCTTATTTTTCATCTAAACGTGTGAAAAACACACACATAACATCATCTACTCCATCAACTACACCTATACATTTAACTCAACCATATTCTCGAACAAACCACACTAGAACCTCAAAAAGATCTTAAATCCACAACCAATCCTTCATGTTCCATCCCTATAATTTCAAAACCTATAGACCCATTCATTAACACTTCCACATTATCAACATCTATCATACCTTCCACATCTAAAGATATAGGGAATGATCCTTCTACATCTTATGCTCTTTCTGATGAACTTTTACCGGATTTATCCACAATCTTAATATCAGAAAAAACAAATGCTTTTATGCAAGATTCAATTCTTTTAAATAACTTGCCACCATCTCCTCGTACTTTGGGCCTCCCACAACCTATGGGAAGTACTTACCAAGTCGGGAGTTGTGCTTTTATTTATAAAGGATATGATTGGGGAAGAATACCTCGAAATATCAAAACTCATCATGAGGGATATGCACGATGTTATTTTACTAATGAATATATTAAAGCTAAACCCATAATGCTTAAAATGGGATATAAAGGGAAAGGCTTGGGACCTTTCCAAAATGGCATGAAAGAACCTATTGAGGTAGAACCATGGCCCGCCCGATGTGGTGTGGGCCTATTTCCTAGTAAGGGTCAACCCTTCCCTTTTGAAGATGATGATCAACTCATATGTTATCAAGATTATCTAGATAAACAAGATTCTTTGTGTCCAACGAATCAGCCATTTACATGTAATATGCTATCCATAGCTTACCCAAAATTGATTGCTGAATCCGATGAGGAGTTGGAAGGAGATATTTTCCATGATGTCTCCGTTGAAGAGTTGTTACACAATGGTTTTTATTTTGATGGTTCTATACCAACTATAGCCCAACTTGAGGCCACCACTCATCAAGACAAATTATCCAACTTAACCTTAAAAGAATTACAAGAATTGGGCGTTTCACCCGCCCCACCTAATTTTGAAAGAGATCTACACATGGAAGTAGAAAACGTCATTAAAGTTAACATTGGAACCGAGGATAATCCTCACATAATCAATATTGGATCAGCATTAAGTCAAGAAAAACAAGATGAATACATTGCATTCCTTAAAGAATATGAAGATGTCTTCGCTTGGACATATGAAGATATGCCAGTGTCCTGGACCCTTCGTAGTCATGCATCATCTAGTAGTCCATCCGGATGCTAAACCTCGTTAAACAGAAACTTAGAAAAATGCATCCCAAAGTGGCCCTGCTAGTCAAAGGGGAGTTAGAAAAACTCCTGAATGTTATTTTCATACAAGCTATTGATTATGCTGAATGGATCTCGAATGTAGTTCCAGTCACCAAGAAAGAAGCTACCAAAGTTAGGGTTTGCACGGACTTTAGAGATATTAACGTTGCATGCCCTAAAGATGATTTTCCTCTTCCAAACATGGATCAAATCATTGACTTTACTGTCGGGAGTGGAATGATGTCCCTAATGGATGGATTCTCCGGCTACAATCAGATCAGGATAGCTCCTGAAGATCAGGCTAAAACAACCTTTATTACCCCTTGGGGTACCTTTTGTTGGAAAGTGATGCCATTTGGTTTAAAGAATGCCGGCGCAACATATCAACGAGCTATGACTTATATCTTTCATGATATGATGCATGATATCCTACATGATTATGTAGATGATATTATAGCTCGCTCTATTAAAGAAGATGATCATTTAGATGATTTGAGAAAAGTATTTAATCGGTTAAGAGAATACCTTATTCGATTAAATCCAGCCAAATGCATATTCGGAGTTAAGTCCGGTAAGCTATTAGGGGTTTTAGTTTCTTTACGTGGTATCGAAATCGACCCTCTCAAAATTGCGGCTATCACTGATATGCCCGCACCTACCAATATATCTGAGTTACGAAGTTTACAAGGTAAGCTTCAAGCCATCCGTCGCTTCATCGATAAGTTGGCGGACAAAACCACTCCCTTTCTTAAGCTCCTTAAGAAGGATGTCCCTTTTAATTGGGACGACGAATGTAAGGAAGCTTTTGAACTTCTCAAACAATACCTCCTTAACCCACCTGTGCTTTCACCGCCTAGACCTAATCGCCCATTTCTCCTGTATATTTCAGCTTCAGATTTTGCTTTAGGAGCTATGTTAGCTCAGCTTGATGATGAGAAGAAAGAACGTGCTAATTATTACATTAGCCGAACCCTCATCAGTTATGAAACCCGTTATACAACATTAGAAAAATTATGTCTAGCAGTCGTATTTTCTACGCAAAAATTACGTCATTATATGCTCAGTCAAAAAACTTATGTCATTGCTAAATATGATCCCTTGCGGTATCTCATGAGTCGACCTTATTTATCGGGTCGCACAGCCAAGTGGGTTCTTGCTCTAAGCGAGTTTGAACTCACGTTCATAGGACAGAAGTCTGTTAAGGGTCAAATCATAGCAGATCAATTAGTTGTTGCACCCTTAGAGTCTACCCATCCCCTCATCATTGAGTTTCCTGATGAATGCCTTCAATTAGAGGCAGACCATATTGAACAATGGTCCTTATACTTTGATGGAGCCCGATGCATGAGTGGGGCTGGTGCGGGTATTATTTTAATATCCCCACAAAAACATCTTATACCTTTGTCCTTTAAATTAACATTTGCTTGCACTAATAATACTATCGAATATGAGGCTCTAATCCTTGGATTACGAGCTGCCTTGGCATTAAAAATCAAACATCTGCTAGTTTTTGGTGATTCTCAGCTTGTCATAAACCAAATTAATGAAGTTTATCAGACCAGAGATGATAAATTGCGCCCATATAAAGCATATGTTTTGCAATTGTTATCCTTGTTTGATAAAGTTACTTTGGAAGCTATTCCATGAACTAGCAATCGTGCAACTGATGCTATGGCCGCAATCGCATCTCTTCTGCCCTTGGAGTTAGATGACGAATATGCCACCATCATTATTCATCGACTCCCAGGAACCCGCTTCAAATAAGTCATTTTTAGAACCTTTGGATGTGTTTCTAATCAATGAAACTACTCCTGAACCTTGGTATATAGATATAATTGATTTTCTCCAAAATGGGACTTTCCCTGCCAATTCTAATAGAAACCAACTCGGTTATTACGTCGACGAGCAAGTCGATTTGTAATAATTGGCAATACTTTATATAGGAGATCTTTTGAAGGTATCCTATTGAGATGTTTGAATCTAGAAGAATCCAAATCAGCTTTAAGTGAAGCCCACGATGGATCTTGTGGAGGACACTTCAGTGGTAGTGTCATTGCTAAAAAGCTCCTTAGGATAGGCTACTTTTGGCCTACCATGGAAAAGGATGCACATGATTATGTGCGCCATTGTGACAAGTGCCAGAAACATGCTGACCTTGTCCATGCGCCTGCACAAGAGCTACAAGCTATTTCATCTCCTTGGCCCTTTTCAAAATGGGGCTTAGACATTATTGGCAAAATTAATCCTGTGTCATCTGATGGACACAAATTCATCATAACCGCCACTGAGTATTTCACGAAGTGGGTTGAAGCTATGCCTTTAGCTTCCTACACTGGAACTCAAGTCTCTAAATTTATTTTTAATCAAATCATTTGTAGGTTCGGAATTCCTGCAAATCTCATCTCAGACAATGGAACTTGTTTCAAAAATAAATATGTTAAAAAATTATGCCAAAAATATAAGATTCAACATCGCTGGTCCACTCCCTATTATCCTCAGGGTAATGGTCAAGCAGAAGCATCTAACAAAACCTTAATCAAAATTCTCAAAAGAATGGTCAATAAATGGCCGCGACTGGCATATTCAATTATATCCAACTTTGTGGGCCTATCGAACTAGTGTTCGAACTCCCACTGGAACTTCACCTTTTGTCTTGGTTTATGGCGCTAAAGCTATTTTTTCCTTTGAATTAGAAGTTCCTTCTTTGGATCTACTACTTCAAGATACCGAAGTAGGATATGAATATCGAGTGGGACTCAGCACTGGAACTTCTAGATGAAAAGCGCATCAATGCTTTAGAGCACCTTCGTGCCTACCAAAACAAGCTTAAAAGATCATATGCCAAGAAAGTTCGTCATCGATCCTTTGAGGTCGGCGACCTTGTTTTAAAAGAAAATCAAAAAAATACTAATGCAACTAAAGACCTTAAAGGTAAATTTGAGCCCAACTGGCTTGGACCATATATTATCACCCGCTAAATTTGAATCGAGGAGCATACAAATTAGCTACCTTAGATGGTAAATATTTAAAAGAACCTATGAATATTATGCATCTTAAGCGATATTACGCATAAAATTTGGTCATTTCATCATTTGTACATATTTTGCATGTTGTCTCATTTTAAAAATATATATATAAAATGTTTACACAAAAACAAAAAAATAAAATAAAAGTCAAAACAACAATTATTATTGACTCTTTTCAAAACCAAAAAATAAATAAAGAAGAAAGAGAGAGTCAAAATTATCAAACTCTTCACAAATATTTGTTGTATATATTTCTTCTTCAAGCATTGTCATTATATTTTCAAGTTATTTTGGATAAATTAGCATTTATTTGGAATCCCCCACTATCACAAACACAAAAAATAAATATCTTGATTTTATCTGGCATGATTACTAATCTCTCTTATATCAAAGTACACAAAATTCAATTAAATAAAGTTTGAGCATAGAGAATTGATCTTGTTATTTACTTAAACCAAGCATATCTTTTCACAATAAAATGATTACATTTGTAATTTCCATGCTATGTTACATAGTAGAAATGGTTCTTGAGCGAAAAGTTTCCCTTGCTATCCTATCATGCACATGGTCTAGAATCTTTGAGAATTGGCAAAAGGACAAGCTCACCCCTACCCGGAATAAAAATCCCTTGCTCTACAGCTAATCCGAGCAAGTATCCCTAGTATAGGAAGAAAAGAAAAGTTCAAAGAAAAAGAGAAAAAGAAACAAGTTATTTCAGCATTATCTCAAATATCAAGTCAAAATACAAAAATACAAAAAAAAAAAAAAAAGCAAAAGCAAAGAAAAAGAGAAAAGCAAAAGCAAAAGCAATAAAATCCCTTTCCCTACCCCTTGAAAAGAAAAGAAGGGTTGATGAGCTTGAATCCCTGGAATTCTCAATTATTCGAAAACTGTGAGGTAAGCCCCATAACAGGTGGTTTGTGCCCAACCCGCTTGGCCTTGGGTAACTCCTAGCGTGGTGATATGTCTGTCACATTAGCGACCTTCTTTTGTACAGACCTATGTCTGCTTATGGATTAGCTAGCTCTTGATAACCCGACCTACATAGTAGTCCGGTATGGTTATATGCATCTAAATCATGGTTAATGAACACTTATTTGGTTCATTCAAATCACTTGTATCAAATTATCTTGCTCAAAACTTGGTAAATGAACAATGCAATTGCACACACATTTGTATTTGAGAGATTTTGTGTATCATTATGATAAATCAAGATTGGTAATGAACTCACATACGCACATGGGATTCCTTATAAATCTAACTTTTGTCTTTAAGATACTTTGAAATATTTTTGCAAATTGTTTGGAATAAATTCATTTTCTTCTTTGAAGAACAGTTGTTTAGTATAAAGACAACTACATGCATTATCAAAAAAATCAAAATCATTTTCCAAAACATGCAATAAAGTTACATTTATATATAACTTTTGACTTTCGCAACGATGGTATAGTTCCAAAACCAAAATTGGAATTTTATGCCTAGTGCAAGTCCTCATCTTCATATTTTCTGACTATTTTCAAAAATTAAAAATCAACCATGCAATAAAACTATTATTTTCTTCTTTGGATTTCGCGATGATGGTATAAGTCTATACCTAAATATTCTATGCCTAGCGCAAACCATTGTACCAATTTTATTCCCCATTTATTTAAAATCATAAAAACATATGACTTAAATCATTATGTTACACAATTATGCTTTAAAACAAACAAACACCTATTCTATTTCATGTCATTATGTCAAACTTCAATTTTGCAATGATGGTATAATTCCTAGGGAATTATCCAAAAATTTTATCACACTTAGGAATTTATGCCTAGCAAAAGTCATTTTAAAATATTTCATGCATAATATTTTCATGGAAATCTGAAAAACAAATCATCATCATCATCATCATTTGCATCATCACAACAAAGTCTTAAGACAGTCTCTTAAGCACTCTTTTACTTTTAGCAATATTTCTATACTAGGATTAGCTTGACGACCGAGTGAGCGGCGACTCCATGAAATGGTCTATAATAGCGACAATGTCCTTTGAAATTATTGTTAAAAGTCCCTTTTATTTTTATCAAATTATCACATCACAAACAACCAACTTGTTTACATCAGATTATTTCATTTAAAATCTTACAGCATGACATTCAAACCATCATATTTCCAAATGGCATAATTACATGAATCATCAAATCAATCAATCAAAACATTAAAGCATCATACAAATACATAAGACAAGTCATATGATCAAAAATATCTCATCTATATATATCTCAACCATATATGTACATCATCTCAAAACTAGATTGGTATGCCACAATCTGTACCTAGGCATACTCAATCCCCTATCAAAAATAATAATAAGCACTATAATCAATCTGTGCAATGCAATCTATAGCAGCTAGCCTCGAGAACCCCTCGAGCTCTCAGCCTCATCTCCTCCCCCGCCCTGAGGTGGACGAGGTGGCCCCATCATAGTCCGTGTGGTGCTATGAGTCCTGGACTCTGATCGTGATGATGTCCTCGATGACCTCATCCCGACAGGCTCCGCAATATGGGCCGACAGCGGTAACCTCTGCCCCTCTGGCACCATATGGTGGTATAGTGTCTGATAGAATGTGACCCGGGCAATAGCCCATGCTAGATCCCGAGTGCTCGCCCCTCCGCTCCGTGCTCCGAGGCATGCTACCTCATCTCTGAGCTGTGTGGCCTCCTCTCGATGTCGTGCAGCCTCATCCTGTAGAGTCTGCACCTCTGCCTGGAGACGGATAGTCTCTGCCCGGAGAGTAGCCATCTCACTACTCTCTCCTGTGTCCACACCCTTGCCCTTATCGGGCGATGGTGGTCTCTCTCTCCATGGAGAAGGGGGTCTCTCCTCCCTCCTCTCCCACTGTCGTGGCCTCTGCTGAGCCTGTGGTCTCCTCTGCTCTCTCCCGCCGTGACCCTGTGCCGCCTCAATGGCCGCCTGGTGCCGCCTCCCCATCCGATGCACAACTATGTGAATCGGACCCTGAGCCCTCGTCATCCGAGGAGGGCGGATGCCTGTGTACCAGGCATCATAGCCGTCAGCTACCCCTACGTCATCCCCATCCACCGGCTGAATGGGGGCATCATCTGTGTCTGGACCCCAGAAGCGCTGCATATCTGGAGCCCCGCTAACTGTAGTGTTATCCCGGACAGTCCGAGAAAACTCGTAGTCTCTGAGGGATGGGATCCCCTGCTGTAGACCGAACTGCCTCAAAACTCGGTCATAGCGGTGGAGCTCCACCTCTCCCCTCTCCATCCTCGCCCAGCAGACTCGCCCGACGTGAGCCGCCTCCTGTCCATCCTCGGCCCACCCTGGATGATCTCTCCAAGGCCTCTAGGTGATCTGGTCGGAGACAAGGTCGTCAAGTAGTCTCCGGGACATTGGCAGATCTATCCGCCGTTGTGACCCTCTCCGGAGCCACCAGTAGAAAGCTCGGGGCCTCTCCCCATCAATCCCTATCAGTGGGAGCCCTACCGGCCTCCGCACCATGATGTGCTCCCAGCACCAAACTTGTAGTAGAGATGTCATAACCAGACATCGGCCGCCCTTGTATACGACCCCATGCAGGATCCTATACAATCGGCATAGTACAAAGCTCCCCCAAGAAAACCTGTATCCATGGTCTCTCATGTCGTAGACCACATCTGTCAGTAGCCATGGTACTCTGCATCCACTCTGATGGCATAGCAACAGACCACCTACAACCCCAGCCAAAACCTGTGTCAGTCTAGATGCCCCAGGCATCTGTCGTAGAGATTCGATGTTCACTCCGCCCTTCTCCAGGGCGAAGCTCGGATCTTCGCATAGTCGCATCATCGCGTGGCCCTGATTGGCCATGGGAGTGATTAGCCATCCTTGTATGGGGATCCTCAAAATCCTCCATACATCCTCTAGTGTGGGAGTCATCTCCCCTGTCGATAACCAAAAATAGGAAGAACCCGGATACCACCTCTCTGCTAGGGCTGTCAATAGCCCCATATCTGTAGAAACCTGTGGCATCTCTGCCACATGCTGCAAGCCAACCTGAGCCAGCTGATCTCGCTCTGCCTGAGATAGAGCGGCCAAGTCATCCCTCAACCCATCGTATTTCCATTCTCTGCTCTTTAGTAATCCTCTCTGCAACATAAACAACAAAACAATAAAAATCATTAATAAAACAATCATTAATAATGCAAGTAAAGCAAGTTCAATTTAATAAATGATGATATCGTCCACTATTGGACGATATCGTCCCAAATTTGAGCAAATTCGTCTCCGATTTTGCCAACCGAAATCGTCCCCTTTTTGACGAAATCGTCCCCATTTCGTCGATTTCGCCTCTGGACGAAATCGGCGATATCGAGACGATTTCGACGAAATCGAGACGATTTCGTCTCGACGACGTCGACGGCCCAAAAATGGCCGCGATGCTCAAAAATTATCAAAATTTAATCTAAAAAGCATGAAATTCAAAATTCAAGCCTTCTAAACTAAGTTTAGACCCTTACCCGTAGCCCGCGTCGGACCTCTGTCGATCTGTGCGCTGTCTCGACCATCTTGTCTGCAGAGCTCTAGAAACCAGAAAATAAAAAATGAACAGTAAAAATGAATTAGGGTTTTTCCCTATTTTTCTTAATTTTATTCAAAAACAATTAGCAACAAATTTAATTTTGGCTTTTTCGCGTTTTTACCTCAAACGTTCGATTTGGGTAAAAACACGGAGGGGGCATCATAGTAAGCTGTCGTACGATTCGACCAAGAATCGTCGCCTAAAAATGGGAATAAATTTTTGCTTTCTCGTAGATCGAGAAGAACTCATCTTTAACGCATTTTCCTTGAAAAATTCGCTAAAGAGGGGGCAAAATGTAGCACCCTAAAATTGGCGCAGTAAAACTTAGCAATAATCAAAATTACATTAGTAATAATTCAAATTCAAATTTTAACCCCAAAACCGCTCCCAAACCGCCGTTTAACCCGTTTCCTCATTTCCCGTGCCATTTTTAGAGTTTGTTTTGTCCGTTTGACGATATCGTCGCCGATCAGACGATATCGCCTCAGATCGGACGATTTCGTCTAGAGAAGAACGTCCAGACGATCTCGTCCCAAACTGATTTGTGCATAGTTAGCTTCTGTTTCAACGGCGTCTCTAATCCAGGCAGAAGCGTGTCTACGCCGTTAGAGACCTCCCCATTGGAGATCTTCCAAATTAGGATGATCTCCAACCTCCTAACCTCCCTCCTAAGCCTATTTAACCTTAGGACCCCCTCTTGGCATTCCCCCTGGCTGAAATTTCCTGTAACACAAGTTCTACGTGCATTAGACCGTCCTAAATTACTATTTGCCTCCATATTTGTCCAAGTTTATTTGCAGGAACCTTAGTATTTTTCAGCCGGAGCAAGCTCAGATCGTCGTGGACGATCCTGTTCAATTCGAGACGATTTCGCACCAATTCGAGACGATTTCGACTACAGTCTGCATTGGGGGCAATCAGTGCCCAAAGTTTGTGTTTCTTCATTCTTTTCTACTACATTATTCTGCATTTAGTTAAATTTATGATTATTCTTTATTATTTTGCATCTTGGAGTTCACCCATATAGTCTTAATGCTTAATAAAATCATAAATTGTCATTAGATTATTGTAATGCATTCGTATTTTGTTTATTATCATCATTTTAAGATTGTTACTGTCATTCTATATCCTTGCCCTCTGTTGTCATAGCTGCATTTCTGGTATTTTGCCTCTACTTTTATGTTTGCAGGTCTCTGACGAATTCCTCGATGAATTCTTCAGATCTCAGACGATCCCATCAGATCTCAGATGATCTTGTCAAATTCCAGACGATCTGGACTGCTACAAAAATCAGAACCTTCATCAGACATCCGGATCAGGTATGGTTCTTTAATCTAGCTTATTCTTTCTGTTTTCTGTCCAAATCTATTTTCTGTATTTCATTTAGTCTGCATTTTCATAATAGAACACTTAGATTCATCTGGCCAAACCTAGGACTTGGATGTTTAAAGATAAAACTGAACACATTAAACACATTCCCAACCTAGGCGTGGAAACTGCCACTAAACGTTTCCTGGTGAACCCCACCATCCGTCAAAAAATCACCTTAATACCCCTCCCCCGAGAGGCGGGACCTTCAAAGGGCCTCTCAGTCCGAGGTATCGTCCCATCCTTTTCACATCCCCCTTCCGGGCACGGATCCTATAGCCTGAAGGTAAGGGTGTGAAAAATTTGGAGCGATACACATCCAGATCACAGGAGATCATCTGAGATCAGCCGAGATCGTCAGCGATCTGATGAATTCTTCAGACGAATTTGTCAGAAACCTGCAATCATGAAAACAAACATCAAAAACCAAAAATACAATTGCAAGAATGATACAAAATGATAGAAATACGAATATAAGTGCTTTAAATGATAAATCCACATATCAAATCAAATGGGATGTAATGTTTTAATAAATTTTTTTTAATTTTATCATGCAAATATGCTAAATGAGGTGAAATCCAAGATGCAGAACAGAAGTGAACTAATCTAATGCATAATAAAATAAGAAAAGAGATAGAGAATGCAAACTCAAGGCTCTGATTGCCCCCAATTTGAACTACAGTCAAAATCGTTTGCAATCGTACGATATTGTCATCGATCTCATCAAGATCGTCCAAAATTATGGTTGAATCGCCTGCGACGATCCGAGCTTCCTCCGACTAAAACACAGTGAGATCCTACAATAAAACTTGAAAACACAAATGCAAATGATGGGGGATAAGATGTTCTAACACATCAAAAACTAAGATTGCAGGGAAATGATCAGCTAGGGGGATAAACTAGGAAAATCCCAAGTTTATATAGGATTAGGGGGAGGTTAGGGGAGATCTCCAACATAGAAATCTCCAACCACATAGACACGCTTCTGCCCAAGTTGGAGAAGTTGTTGAAACATAAGCTAATTATGAAAATTTGGTTTTGAAACGAAATCATCTGGACGTTTTTTTCCATACGAGTTCGTACGATTTGGGAAGATATCGTCATATTGGCAACGATATCGTCCAACAGTCAAACAACTTCTAAAAATGGCATGAAAAACAAGGTGAGCGGTTAATGGGCAGTTTTGGGGTTAAAATTCAATTTTTTTATCTTTTACTGAGGGTTTAAATTCACAAATTTTAGGGTGCTACACAAATTAATTAAACCATATCCAACTTGTCTTTCTATCAAAAATATTCTTCATATTCCTTTCTTATCAAAGAGATTCACCATCTTCTTCACTTCTAAGTTTCCACAATCAACCCCTTTATATAATTTCATACAAGTGTCTTCTAGAATTTAAATTTTGTCAAAATAAAATTCAACACTATGAATGGCTAAAATATTTTTTGTCAAGTTTCCATATCTATGAAAACAATTATATTATCTATAACAACATCAAAGTTTCTTAATACATTTTTTGAGGTTCTTATTCATGCCCTTAATATTCCATGATATTATTTTCATTGTTATTTTTTATTTTTATTTGTGTATTTAGCCCACTTTTTGTTAATACTTGTGATATTTGTTTTTGTTCTCCTAAATCAATATCCCTCTAGGTTTATTTTTCTCTTTGTTTTTGCTTCTTGGCTCTTCCTCTCTTTTTTGAATTCCACCAATACTTTCATCTTCATCAATATCTTCAATCTTCTCACACTGCTCAAAGGAAGACATATCATCTATAGATTTGTCTTGTTGTGAAGGATCTGTAGAGCAAGGAATTACCTCAAAAGCACATCCTACTTTATATTGCCTTGGAAACCCGAAAGTGCAAGGACACTCTTCCAAATCAACTACCTTCTTATTTAGTCCTAAAAAATCTAAATTGTTATAGACTTCTTCCATCTTCAATGTTGCTCTTGAAACCCTAAAGTGCAAGGTGTCACCTCTATACCACTTTTACTTTAATTACCAAGAGAGGATTCTATACTACTTGAAGAAAATGAAGATGATTTACTTGGAAAGATCTTGACCTCTTCTACCTTTTTGTGTTAATATTTTCCTCCACATATTCCTTTGCATCTTTATATCATTTTGAACTTGAACTTACACATTGTATTTTCTCATCCCTTATATCCTTTTTTTTTTCTTCTAACAGTTGATCCAATTGAGCTATGGTGGTATTTTCCATAAGACGTTGTAAGATAGGATTTATTTACCCCTTTTTTAGGAATGGAATATCCTTGATTTGATCTACCTTCTATTAATTTATGGTTTCCTTGCTTTGTCTTGAAGTTTATCTCATGATCAATATTTTATCTCTTTCTTCATATTTTTCACTTTTCAAACTCTTTCCAAGTGGCCAGTCTCATAACAATTGCAGTAATGAAATGAAATATTTTCATAATCCACTTATTGATCTCATTCTTTCGATTCATATTTAATCTTAATGTATTATAGCAAAGGTTTTGATATCCATAACAACATATATTTTGGTATATATGGCATGCTTCCACTACTTAATAATTAGTCCTTCCTTGATGAATTATCCTAGGGTATTTCCAATATTATTCAAAAACTTCTTATCAATAAGATGATATGGAATTCCAAAAAGCCTAACCTAAACTAGAAGTTTCTTAATAGTTTGTCTCAACAAAAAAAAATCATTCCATGAAGGGAATCTCTCCCTCTAAACCATGAGCCACCACTCAATATTTTCACCTTGATTTTTGAGTAGACGATGAGGAAAAAACCTTTATGAAGAAAAGTCATAGAGTAATTTGAATTCAATCCCCACCTCCACTTGATCTAATATTGAATCTACAAAACTTGACCAGTATCTATGGAACTTACATATTAACCCTTTGCTTTTCAGAACCATTTATCATACTCAATCATATCATCCTCAATAGTCACTTCTAGTGTAACATTCACTACCTAGATTGAGCTTGCCATATATTTGTTCTTCAACTTATCTTCAACTTGGGCATCCATAATTCCAACCAGGGTATTTTTACTTTCAATTAGGGCTTTCAAATATAGCTTTCCTTAAATACTAGCTAGTGGGGCTTGCTCTTGGCTTGCACTTCCTATTGGTTCACATTCCCTCTCGGCTTGCACTTGCTCTCAAATTGCACTCCCTTCCACCTCACACTCACTCTTATCTCTTCTTTCTCTCAATATTCCTTTGCTTTGACAATTTTTTGGAAACAATATCCATTGTATTTGAGGTAAGCATTTGAAACATTGATACACTTCGCTCCTATCTCTTCTTTCACCTAATATTCCTTTGCTTTGATATTTTTTCGAAATAATATTTATTGCATTTGAGGTAAGGGTTTGAATAATTGATACACTTTGGATGAAACTATTGTTCTTTCACCATGTCTAAAGATCTGAAGATTATAAAATGAATTGAATCCTTCTCCACTCTAAGTAGCACCAAATTCATCAATTGTCTTCTCCTACCACCATACTCTACAATTCCTAAGGTTTGTTGTTTATGAATTCTTATTTACTTTTGACTCTTTGTGTGATAGTTTGGCTTTCCAAGCGACCTCATGCTCTGTCCCAAATGATCAATAAAAAGGCCTTCCAATATTATATCATGATTACATGTATTGTTTTATAAGAATTGATAGTCCTTTTAAAATGAATTATGTGATATTAGAAAGGCCTCATCTAGATATAATTTAAAAGAGAAAACTAGTGCATCATTTGGGTAGATGAAGTGCTTTTTGGTTGCTACAAAATTGAAGACAAGATTACTACCCCAAGAGGATCCAATGGGGACACCTTTGGATCCTCTTTCAGAGAGATATAGTCCTTTTGGAAATTTGTTGAAGTAAAAATCTCTAGCAAAGATTGAAGAAGCATAATTAAAAATGATCTTTCCAACTACTAGAAAATAATAAATATCTCAAAAATTCAATAGATGCTTTCCATAGTCAAAATCAAGGCCAAATATTGTCATTGAGCAAAGGATGATAGAAGAAATTGTTGGAAATTTTGAGTATTTATGTTGTCATTGATGTCAATTGTTAGTTCATCTCAGTGCAAGGGAATTGATAAAAAGAGGGTTAAAATATTTATATCTTAAGCCCAGGAGATTTGTGTAATGTGCCCTTCTCAACAGTAGGAGAAATAAGGACCTATTAGTCTAGTCATGGGGGTCCCCTAGGCTAAACATAATAGTGTGGGACTCAATTTGGTGAAGATCTCACTATTTTAATCCATGGTAGAGATTCGGTTTTGGTTCAAGAGGTTAGTTTTACCTTAGCACAGGATATTTTACCAATTACAGGGATTAATTCTATCAACTACAAGTGTTGACCAAGGCAGATGGTTGCTAGGAAATGGGAACATGTTATAATGATGAATTTTAATGTTAAGTTATAACTTAAAAGGTAAAAAGTGACTCGACTAGGACATGGGGGTGGGCGTGGCCCCTTTACATGTATTCAAAGACATCATTTGAATTTTAAAAAAACAAGGTAAATGTGGTGACCAAACCCTAATTTGACCCTCACCTCATATTTTCACATTGGGTCTCATTTTGCATATGGAGATTTTGTGTTTTTTGTGAAGAGTTATAGAGATTTTTGTTAGAGAATCTACAGGGCTTGTTGGGAGTGGATTTCTCAGTAGGATTATCAGTTTTAGATATGTGAGACCATATCTAGCTGATCAGGAATTCAATTTCTTATCATAGAGATATTATTTGAGCTTAACAGATGCATACAAGGGTTTGCCAAATTTTAAATTCATTTGGGTTGATGAATTGACCATCTAGGTTATATTGTTTTGGCTATAATTCATCTAGGTCAGTGCCATTTAATTGATTTTGGAGTGATAGATGCAATACTAGAGTAGGTTGTACAACATATGGGTGCCTAGGAAATCAGGTAATTTTCTCACAGTAGGAAAATATATCATCGAATCATTTTGGGTAATTTACCAATATCTTCGGCTCACCAGTTGATCATTTTAGTGGTATTTTGAAGGCATTTAGAGTGAGGCACAAATTTCAAGGTAAGTTCGAACCCTTCAGCAATTGTACATCTTACCTGTAGCTACCTCAAGGTGTGTGGTGTAATTAATTGGGTTTTGATTCATATTTTTGAAGGTTACATTTTGGGTAGCTTCATTGGCAGAGACAACTACACTTTATAGGGAAGGAATAGGAGTTTTGGCGATCGAGTTACGAGCAAGTAAATTTTTTAGCTACGTAATTTCCAGTTTGCTGTGTAAATATAGACTTGTAGTTTCAGGTCAAAAAATTAAATAAATAAATCTCCTTATTGCAAATTTATTGTTTGTTTTCTTATTGCATTATGAATGAAATTCAAGTCAATGTCTCAAACTAAACAAGCAAAACCAATTATTTCATTGCAAAAACAAACAAGCACAAACCAAAATAACTCATAATAAGCAAGTGGGGGTGTTCATTATAGTGGCATCAAAGCCACTTAATACTGCTAGTCTGTGAAGCCTACGTTTCATGAGTGAGAGGAACATATGGTCTTTTGAGAGGGATAAGAAACAAGCAGAATAGGGCTATTTGAATTGGCAACATAGGTAGAAGCAATGGCCCAAACCTCCTCCAAATTAGATAGTAACTAACATATTGGGAATATCCATAAGTTCATTTTATGAACCATCTATTGCCATGGGGGATAGAAATGCATAAGATGAAATAGAGAGGAAAATGATTGAGGATATCAGACAGATGCAGCATAACATGCAGCATAGTTTAGAATAATTAGTGGGTTTGATGACACAACAGGTACATGGGATTAATATTTTGGTTAATGCATAAGGCCCATGGATTGAACAAATTAATGCAGGACAGGAAACGGGAAATGAGAAATCAGTAGTTAACAGGGTGGTCACTCATAATAGGAAAAAGATAGCTAGTAGCTCTAGAACATTTATGCCCAAATTTCTACCACATCCTAAACCTCTAGTGGCCCCAATAGTGGTCCCAATAGAAGAGGAACCAGAATTTTCAGTGGTAGATTAGTATCAATAGTACAGGCATGAGTGGGAGGCACTTGGTCCTAATTTTTAGAATTTCATGTCATTCAGGGACTTCGTGGACACTCGTAACAGGTAAACTTCTATAAATAGGGGAAGGCCCATTCACTAAGGATAGTCTCAGCAGGGGAAATTTCAACAAGGATAGAGAGATCTTGTACAGTCTACATCTTAGGGATACCCAAAAATATAGAGGAGGATAGGAAAAATCCACATACCCTTCTTTGATGCATCAAGAAAAATGATAGCTAAGGCTTGGGTCCAAAAAATTTACACTTATTTGCAATTGAACCCAATGACAGAAGAGGAGGCCATTAAATTTTGTACTCTACATTTGGAAGGTGTTGCCCATTATTGGTGGCATCATGGTATGCACACTTTAGGACATGACAGGGTGGATACTTATGTTGATTTCACTGAGAGACTTATGCAGATATTTGAGAGGAAGGAACAAGAATTAGAATTCAAGGAGTTGACACATTTGAGACAATGGGGTTCAGTGGACTCCTACATAACTAAATTCCAAAGGTTGTCAGTGATGGTCATAGATATGTCAGAGAGACGTTTGGTGGTTTTATTCATGGATGGGTTATCTAAACCTTTGAGAGGTTGGGTCAAAGTATTCAACCCAACTACCTTGCATGATGTCTTTAGATAGGCTAAGGCCATGAATTCACTTCATACAAGTCTAAGAGTCAATACAAAGGGAAGGATTTCAAAAAATAGAAGGAACAAAAATAAATCAAAAAGGACACTAACCAGTAAAAGGGCGCTGACCAGCAAAAGGGCACGTTCAAAAGTTAGATCCAAACCCCCTTCATGAACTTCAAAAGAAGGGGTTATGTTTTACTTGCAAAAATTCATGGACTCCTAGGCATAAATGTGAGTTTAAGGGTAAGTTACAACTGATAGAATATCATTCATATGATGAAACTAATTTTGAAAATTTTTATCAGCAATCAAAAAATTAGGATAGTGAGGATGAACATACCTTAGAAGACCAAGAGACCACTCAAGATCAAGAAGGGAAGGATAATAACACTCTAGCTCATCTTCATAGTGTTCAGAGAGCCCAATATTTGAGAATACAGAGTGTTCTTAAGGGGCAGCGTGTGGTAACATTGATTGATACAGGTGTCACACACAACTTCATTGATGAGATATTGGTAGTGAGAAGGAGATTAGAGACAGTTTAAGTGGATGAGTTCAAAGTAATGATTTTTGATTGTTTCTCTATTACCTGCACCAGGAAGGTACCATAGTTACAAATTACTCTAGGAAACTATGAGGTATGTGATGATTTCTTTGTGGTCAGCACAAAGAGTTTGGATGTAGTGTTGGGTATTCAATGGTTGTAGACATTGGGTGAAGTTACCTTCAACTTCAATAAATGGATTTGAAGTTTGAGGTGAATGGTTGATAGGTGGTGTTACGAGGGATGTCAATAGGAGAACCTCGTGTTGTCTCTTTCAAATGTATGGAGAGGTTTAGGAGGCATAATCAGATAGACTGGGAAGCCCACTGTGTTATTTTACCCGCAATTACAAAAGAGGAGCACAAGACATATCATCCAGATATCCAATCAATACTCAATAAATACAATAAGGTATTTAGTGATATGCCACCAAGACAACCACCAGACGGGGGTACAGAGCACATTATTGAGCTTGAGAAAGGAGCTACAACTGTCATTACCACTCCTTATCGACATCCAAAATGTAATAAGGATGAGATAGAGAGCAATCAAGGAATTAATTAATATGGGACACATATGGCCAAGCAAAATCCCATTTGCATCCTTTGTTATTTTGGTAAAAAAGAAGGATGGGTCCATGCGTATGTGTATTGATTACTGGGCTCTCAATAAAAATACTATCAAAAATTGATACCCAATTTCTCGAATAGATGAATTGATTTATGAGTTACATGGTGCCAGATACTTCACCAAAATAGACCTAAGATCAGGATACCATCAAATAAGGATGTGGGAATCAAATGTGGAAAAGACAGCTTTTCGATATCATTATGGCCATTTTGAGTTTTTAGTAATGCCCTTTGGGTTGACTAATGCCCCAAAAACATTTTAATATTTAATGAATAGGGTTTTTAGCAGGCATCTCCAGAAGACAGTGTTAGTCTTCCTTGATGATATTTTGGTCTACAATAGATCATGGGAAAAGCACCTAGTACACCTTGAAGAGGTGCTTAGTATTCTAGAGTCAGAGTCTCTTTATGATAAAAAGACTAAATATGAATTTGGGATGACCGAATTAATTTATCTGGGTCATATAATCAGTGCACAAGGAGTTAGAGTAGACCCAAAGAAAATTCGAGCAATCATTGAATGGCCAACACCCACAAACCTAACACAACTCAAGGGATTCTTCGGTTTATGTGGATTTTACCGTAGGTTTGTCAAATGTTTTTTACAATTGGTGGTAACTTTGATAGATTTAACAAATAAGGGAGCATTCCAATGGTCAGAAAGGGCACAACATGCATTTTATAGGTTTAAGCAGGTTATGAGCAGTTGTCCAGTTTTGGCTTTACCTAAATTCACCAAACCATTTGAGGTGGAGTGTGATGCATTAGGATAGGGAATTGGAGTAGTGTTGATGTAGAATAAGCATCCAATAGCCTTTGAGAGTAGGAATTTAAGGGGAGGAGAGATGATTTATTCAGTGTATGATCAGGAGATTCTATCCATTATTCATGTGTTGGCAAAATTTAGGGAATATTTGGTGTGTAGGAAATTTATTGTAAAAACTGACCATAACAGCCTTAGATATTTCATGAAGGTTCAGGATTTGAATGATAGGGAGATGAAATAGGTTAGTAGAATATAGTATTATGACTTTAACATTGAATATGTCAAAGGAAAGAAGAACATAGTAGCAAATGCACTGTCTAGACGACCACATTTATATTCATTGACAGATATTTCAGAAGATTGGAGGCTATGCCAAATATGATTTTTCTCACAGAGTATAGGATAGTACACAAGATGGCAATAGATATATTATCAGGGATGATGTGATTTATTACAAAGGGAGAATTTGGATTCCTACAGATTCCAAATTCAAGAGGTAAATATTCAGGCTTTTACATGATGCACCAATGATTGGTCACCCTGGCTACTACAAGACTTACAAGCTGATCCGTGAGAGGTTTTCTTGGAGAGGACTCAAGGATGAGGTTTTTTAGTACATCTGAGAGTGTTCTGTGTGCCAATAGAACAAGCATGAACATACTTTTCCAGCAAGGTTACTACATCCAGTTCCCATTCCTTCACAAAAATGGGAAAGTATATCTATGGATTTCATTATAGAACTTCCCAAGGTATAGGGAAAGGGTTATTTATTTGTGGTGGTAGATAGACTTACCAAGTTTACCCATTTCTTTGCTATCACCATAGGATTTTCAGCAGCATAGGTGGTTGAACTCTTTTTCAGGGAAGTTTTTAGATTGCATGGCCTACCTAAGTCCATAGTTAGTGATAGAGATAGTAAGTTTATGAGTCTCTTTTGATAGGAGTTGTTTATATTGTGTGGGATATATTTGACACCCAACACAAGTTATCATCCTCTAACAGATGGTCAGACCAAATTTTTCAACAAATGGATAGAAGGACATTTGAGGAATTATGTGTCAGGGCAGCAAAATGCATGGGTTAGGTGGGTACATATGAGTGAGTATAGCTATAATTCATCCTATCACATGTAAATCAAAATGTCCCCATTCATGGCCTTGTATGGGTATGAAGCTCCTAGCTTCATGGATTTGGTGTTAGGTGACATTCGGGTTCCCAAATCCAAAGATCTTCTACATGAGACATAGGATATCATGCATTCATTGCAAGAGAACATCATATAGGCACAATGAAGAACATGGACTTATACTGAGAGGGGGGGTGAACAGTATAAGACTTAACCAATTAATAATTTTAACTTTAGATAGCAGTGGCATCAACACAACATTAATCAAGACAGAAAGCATCACACATTGAAGACCCATTTTTAACGTGGTTCACCCAAAATGGTTGGGCTACGTCCACAAAAACTTTTCTCTAAAAGTTATCTCAAAGTTCTTTGGGAATCCTTCCCAATTACAATGTTTATGAGCCTCGGCCCAAAGGAGATACCTTCCCCTCTGCTCTAGAAATGATCCCTCAGAAGATCAACTGCCTCTACCTCTTGCCAGCACGTGGAACTCCTTTCCACCGAAGACCTCCTGTCCTCAATGCTTAGCCTAAGAGACCTCTCGCCTTCTATGATCACGTCCACAGTAGCTCAACAACCTGTACCAAACACGGTCAGTCGGTCTAGTACAAGTCTTCCTCTCGTCTGTCAGATCTGTCCAACTCTTGAACAAATCAATCCTCTGCATACAAGCCTTCTCAAAGACTTGCCAAATCTATCCTCGGGTTCTTCTCATAGAACCAATGCACCTCTGTCCTCAAGTTCTCCGATAGAACTATCAAACTCAGCTCACAAGTCCTCTCGCTAGGACCTATCCAAATCTGCTCACAAGTCCCCACCGAAACCTCGTCCAAAAGCTCGCTCACAAGTCCCCATCGAACTTGTCCAAAAACTGCTCACAAGTCCCCACTGGAACCTGTCCAAAAACTTATTGGAGTAGAAGATAATTGAACCTTCAAGCTGTCACCACACACAACTCTCAAACTTCCAACCAAGTTAGGGTTAGAATAAAAAGAAATGAGCAATAATATAAACTTCCTTTATTACACCTTTTAGCTCCACTTCTTTAAACACAACCACCATAACATGCCAATAAATCAACAATCACGGACTCACACCTTATACCTCCATTTTTAATTTTAGCATAGCAAAGAATAATCTTAAAAATACATCCAAAGAAATATGCCCTTATTTCTCCTAAGATTTTATTCAATGCTAATCACAAAAGCCAAAACTCATAAAATTTAATCACACCTTATAAATCGTTGTCCAAGAAACTTCAATTTTGCAAATAAAACCCCCCCCCCCCCCCCCCCCCCCCCCCCCCCCCCCCCCCCCCCCCCCCCCCCCCCCCCCCCCCCCCCCCCCCCCCCCCCACCCCCCCCCCCCCCCCTCTTCCCTAAAGCACAACACACAAACAAAATTGCATCGGGGAATTTCAATTAATCCGCCCCCCACCCAAGGGAGTGAAAAAAAAATAGTCTCTTCAAGACACCTTGAGCGTCGGAGAAAATAAAGACCATTTCGAAATTAATCAAAAGTCTTTTCAAAAAGGGTTTAAAAACCCTTAAATAATTTTAATAAATTAAGAATAAAAAAAGGTTTAAAAACCTTTAAGTATTTTTAATAAATTAAAAATAATTTCTCCCTTAATTAATTAAATAATTAATTAATTAAAACCTTGAAGGGTTTTAAATAATAATTAAATAAATAATAAAGAGAACCTCCATTGGTTTTAATAAAAACCATTTAACTTGGTTTTAATAAAAACCCTATCCAACTTGGTTTTAATAAAAACCGGTTTGGTTTTAATGAAAAACCCTTGCCAATGGAATCTCTCCGGATTCTCTTAAAAATATTCTCTTGGAATCTTCCACCTTTGAAGCCAACACATCCTCTTAACATTAATGCCATTTCCTTTTGACATCAATGACAACTCATAGACAAGAAGCTAGGATCTCAAACCCAAAATTGCCAACAATCTCCCCCTTTGTCATTGATGGCAAACCATGCTTCTCAACAACACAGAAACTCAACATAAACAGCTCCCCCTGTCTTGAGGCTTTCCTCTTCACTTTGAAGCTCTCCCCCTTACTCATATCTCTCCCCCTTTGTCATCAATGGCAAAGGGTCACCTTTGGGGCTCGGGACTAAGAATGAGCCTCTTAGCTTAGTCCCTCCCCCACCTCCTGATGAGGTGATTAATTCTGGGGTGGGAGTACAACTCCCAATTTCTCCCTTAGATACTCAAACGTATCTCTTGGAAGAGGTTTGGTGAAGATATCTGCAATCTGCTCTTTAGTAGACACATACTCTACCTTGACCTGCTTGTCTTGCACTTTCTCCCTTAGAAAGTGATACTTGATGGAAATATGCTTTGTCCTTGAGTGCATTACCGGATTTTTGGAAATACTTATGGCACTTGTATTATCACAAAGTATGGAGATGGGTTGTTCATGCTTGACTTTGAAATCCTCCAAGGTGGTTTTCATCCATAAAACCCGTGTACACCCAACCATTGCTGCTATGTATTCGACCTCTGTTGTTGATACGGAAACCAAGGTTGTTTCTTACTTAGCCAAGAAACCAAACTCTTTCCTAGAAAGAATGCTCCACCACTAGTGCTTTTCCTGTCATCAATATTGCTTGCCCAATCTGCATCTGTATAAGCTGTGAGGGTGAAATCATCACCTTTGGGATACCAAAGCCCAAAGTCCATAGTGCCCTTCAGATATCTGAATATCCTCTTAACTGCTATAACATGAGAATATTTTGGAGCTGCCTAAAATCTTGCTACTAACCCAACTGCCTGCATGATATCTGTCGGTAGCTGTAATATATAATAAACTGCCAATCATAGATCTGTACAACCTTTGATCTGCCGCTGGAGATTCATCATCTTTACTCATCTTGCACCCTGTAATCATTGGAGTACACACTGGTTTGCTGTCCATCATCCCAAATTTCTTCAACATTTCTTTGATATACTTTCCTTGAGAGAGAAATATACCATCCTTTGATTGAGCAATCTGAAGACCTAAAAAGAATGACAGATCTCCAATCATAGACATCTCAAATTCCTTCTGCATGGTGTTAGCAAAAACTTTGCACATCTGAGTATTATTTCCCCCAAAAATAATATCATCAACATAGACAACCATAATCAACATATCATCATTTTCATTCTTAATATACAAATTGCTATCTGCCACACCTTTCCTGAAGCCTTGCTCATGAAGATACCTATCAAGTCTTGAGTACCAAGCCCTAGGTGCTTGCTTTAACCCATACAAGGCCTTTTTTAGTTTACACACATAGTCTAACTATTCTGAGAGAGACACTCCTTCTGGCTGTTCTATGTAGACTTCTTCTACCAACACCCCATTTAGAAAAGCTGACTTTACATCCATTTGATATACCTTGAATGATTTGAAGCTTGAAAGGGCCAAAAATATTCTGATAGCTTCAAGACGAGCAACAGAAGCAAACGTCTCTTCGAAATCAACACCTTCTACTTGAGCATAACCTTTGCAGACTAACCTAGCTTTGTTTCTGACAATATTTCCATCCTCATTGAGTTTATTTTTGAATATCCATTTTGTGCCAATGACATTCTTGTCCTTAGGTCTTGGAACCAATTCCCAAGTTTCACTTTTCTCTATTTGATTTAGCTCTTCATCCATTGCTTTTACCCAAAACTTATCTGCACATGCTTCATTGAAATATTTTGGCTCAATCGAGATAATAATGAAACATTTGTAGAATCATGTGAAGGAATGACTCTTCTTCTTGTTTGTCTGCTATTTGGATCACCAATGATCAAATCTTTGGGATGATGTTTCTGAACATATCGTGAAGGAGTTTTGGGAAGCAATTGTTGTCTTTCCTCTTCTTCATCCGAAACCTCTCTCGAATTCTTCTTGAAAATTTTCATCATTGAGTTCCTTGACTGGTTCTCTTATCCCTGTCTTTTCATCAACTGTTACATTTATGCTCTCTACAACTGTATGAGTTCTTTTGTTGAAGCATCTCGTGAGGCCTTGCTTCTGCTGGAATATCCAAGAAAGATTCCCTCATCACACCTAGGATCAAACTTACCCAAATTCTGATCTTCCCTTCGGATGAAGCACTTACTCCCAAACACTTTGAAGTATTTTACTATAGCTGGTCTTCCTTTCCACAACTCATAAGGAGTTTTATGATGATTGACTCTAAGTTGGGCCCTGGTGATAATGTAGGTCATTGTACTGATTGCCTCTTTCCAAAAACCATCTGAAAGTTTTGACTCATTTAACATAGCTCTAGCCATATTTTCAATAGTTCTATTTTTCCTTTCAACTACTCCATTTTGTTGAGGAGTTCTTGCTGCTGAATATTCTCTTTTGATTCCTTGTTGCTCACAGTATTCCACAAATTCATTTGAAGTGAACTCTCCTCCTCTATCTCGATCTTAAGCATTTGATTCTCTTGTCGGTCTCATTTTCAATCATTTCTTTGAAAGCTTTAAATTTTTCAAAAGCTTCAGATTTTTCTTTGAGAAAAGTAACCCAAGTCATTCTAGAATAATCATCTATAAACAACATGAAGTAGCTTTCTCCCTGAATGCTCGAGTTCCGGTAGGGCCACATAAATCGAGTATGAATAAGATCCAATGGTTTTGAAGAAGTATACCCTTTTGATTTGAAACTGGTTCTGGTCTGTTTTCCATGTTGACAAGGACCGCAAATGATGTTATGGGGCCTTTTTATTTTGGGCAAGTCTCTACCTGCTTCCTTGTTACTAATATTGACAAGATTATCAAAGCTCAAATGCCCCAATATTTTATGCCATAACCAACTCTCATCTTCTTGAGTTAGAAAACACTTTTCCTTTTTTATCTCACTTAGCATGTAAAGATTGTTTGGAGTCCTTGTAGCACTAGCAATGAGTTTTCCATTTTTTTCTTTACTTATCTCACATCTATCTCAAAAGAAAGATACTATGTGCCCTTGATCACAAAGTTGACTCACACTTAGAAGATTATGTCTTAGGCCTTCTACATAAAGCACATTTTCTATTTTGGATTTCCCATCCAAACTAAGAGTCCCTTTACCACAGATTTTAGCTGACTTGTTATCTCCAAAACTGACTGTTCCTCTGTTTGTTTCTTTTAAGACCAAAAACTTTTCCTTTTCACCAAGTCATATGTTTTGAACAACCACTATCAAGATACCATTTTTCTACTTTGTCTTGAGCATGAAAAGCAGTTTGAACTATCATTGACTTAGATTTGATCTCATTTCTCTTTTTAGTGAACTCAAGGCTAGATCTATCCAAACCGCACATCCTTGCTATATGCCCAAAATTCTTGCACTTGTAACACATGACATTTTTATTCATAAGAGGTGCAAAAGAGTTAACATTTTCCTTACTATGGCTATTCAAAGACTTATTGCAATGCATAGCTTTGTGACCAAATTTCTTGCAGGGAAAAACAATAGCCATGGAAAGTATTATGTAACCTGTTTTGATGCCTTGGATGATTGTTCTTCTTGTGACCAACTGGAATCCACCGCTCTTCAGGATGAAGATTGATCTTGCTCGAAGACCCTGTTTCATGAATGGTGATACAATCCTTCTTTTGCTTTTCACACGGAGTATTCTCGTCCGAGAGCCAACTGTTCCAACTTCACTCTAAGAGACATAACCTCTTCTTCTAGTTTCTCGCAATCGGCTTCCTTTCCTTTGAGAGCCTCTGTCAGAACCTGTTCAACCTTCTTCCCTTCTTCAGCTAGAATTTTGAAGTCTATAACACTTTGAGACAATTTTGATCTTGCTATCTCTTCTTCCTGACATTGATGCTTGAGAACAGAATTCTCTTCCCTGAATTTCTCAAGCTTTCTTAAAGCCAAGAAGAATTCACCTTTGAGATCGAACTCAACCTCTTCATCTCTTTCTGAATCTGTATGTTCCTCTGATAGATCCTTCTCCAAGCTGTTAGGCTCTTTCTGGAGAGACCGACTCTGATACCAATTGAAGAACATGGACTTATACTCTGATAGGGGGGTGAACAGTATAAGACTTAACCAATTGATCATTTTAACTTTAGATAGCGAGTGGCATCAACACAACATTAATCAAGACAGAAAGCATCACACATTGAAGACCCATTTTTAACGTGGTTCACCCAAAATGGTTGGGCTACGTCCACAAAAACTTTTCTCTAAAAGTTATCTCAAAGTTCTTTGGGAATCCTTCCCAATTACAATGTTTATGAGCCTCGGCCCAAAGGAGATACCTTCCCCTCTACTCTAGAAATGATCCCTCGGAAGATCAATCGCCTCTACCTCTTGCCAGACACGTGGAACTCCTTTCCACCGAAGACCTCCTGTCCTCAATGCTTAGCCTAAGAGACCTCTCGCCTTCTATGATCACGTCCACAGCAGCTCAACAACCTGTACCAAACATAGTCAGTCGGTCTAGTACAAGTCTTCCTCTGTCCGTCAGATCTGTCCAACTCTTGAACAAATCAATCCTCTGCATACAAGCCTTCTCAAAGACTTGCCAAATCTGTCCTCAGGTTCTTCTCATAGAACCAATGCACCTCTGTCCTCAAGTTCTCCGATAGAACTATCAAACTCAGACCACAAGTCCTCTGCTAGGACCTGTCCAAATCTGCTCACAAGTCCCCACCGAAACCTGTCCAAAAACTGCTCACAAGTCCCCACCGGAACCTGTCCAAAAATTGCTCACAAGTCCCCACTGGAACCTGTCCAAAAACTTATTGGAGTAGAAGATAATTGAACCTTCAAGCTGTCACCACACACAACTCTCAAACTTCCAACCAAGTTAGGGTTAGAATAAAAAGAAATGAGCAATAATATAAACTTCCTTTATTACACCTTTTAGCTCCACTTCTTTAAACACAACCACCATAACATGCCAATAAATCAACAATCACAGACTCACACCTTATACCTCCATTTTTAATTTTAGCATAGCAAAGAATAATCTTAAAAATACATCCAAAGAAATATGCCCTTATTTCTCCTAAGCTTTTATTCAATGCTAATCACAAAAGCCAAAACTCATAAAATTTAATCACACCTTATAAATCGCTGTCCAAGAAACTTCGAATTTCGCGGCATAAAGACGTTTTAATAAAAACGTGTGTTACTCTAGCAAAGCACCCCCGCGAGACTCGAAACGGTGACCTCCGCCAATGCAGCGCCCAACAGTAGCCTTCGCTGCCACTAGCCCACGCGGGCTATGAAGTTCACAAGTGAACTTCCCTCCACTTCACCCTCGAAAAAACTCCCGAAGACTTTTCAACCGCACGTGCTTCTAAGTCTTCCTTCGATCGCAGCGAATACAGAGCACAAACACCGCAAATTGCATTCGGGGAATTTTGAATTAATTAGCCTTCCAACCTTAGGAGTTGGAGAATAAATAGTCTCTTCGAAGACACCTTGACGTCGACGAAAATAAAGACCATTTCGAAATTAATCAAAAGTCTTTTCAAAAAGGGTTTAAAAACCCTTAAATAATTTTAATAAATTAAGAATAAAAAAAGGTTTAAAAACCTTTAAGTATTTTTAATAAATTAAAAATAATTTCTCCCTTAATTAATTAAATAATTAATTAATTAAAACCTTGAAGGGTTTTAAATAATAATTAAATAAATAATAAAGAGAACCTCCATTGGTTTTAATAAAAACCCTATCCAACTTGGTTTTAATAAAAACCGGTTTGGTTTTAATGAAAAACCCTTGCCAATGGAATCTCTCTGGATTCTCTTAAAAATATTCTCTTGGAATCTTCCACCTTTGAAGCCAACACATCCTCTTAACATTAATGCCATTTCCTTTTGACATCAATGACAACTCATAGACAAGAAGCTAGGATCTCAAACCCAAAATTGCCAACACACAAGAGCAGTGAAAAAAATATGTTGATAAAAAGAAAATTGAATGCACATTTGAGGTAGGAGATATGGTCTACCTGAGACTACATACATTCATACAATCATCACTAAAGAGGAGTGGAGCTAAGAAGCTCAAACCTTGGTTCTATAGCCCATTTTGAGTCTCTCGGTGAGTGGGTGAGGTAGCTTATGAGCTGGAGCTACCAGAGAGTAGTAGGATACACAATGTGTTCCATGTGTCATGCCTTAAGAAGACCTTGGAACACAATGTCACACCCTTAGTAGATTTGACACCCCTGGATGAAGAAGGAAAACTGGTACTAATTCCAGAGGTAGCGATTGATCAATGTGAACATACCCTCAAGAGGAGAACCATTAAGGAATATTTAATCAAGTTGAAATATTTACCTGAGGAAGATGCCACATGGGAGGGAGAGTCAATATTGTAGACTCCAGGTTTCCAATTGCTTGGGGACAAGCAATTTTAGGAAGGGGAGACTGTAATGTCCCCTTATCAATAGTAGGAGAAATAAGGACTTGTTAGTCTAGTCATGGGGGTCCCCTAGGCTAAACAGAATGGTGTGGGACTCAATTTTGCGAAGATCTCACTATTTTAATCCATGGCATAGGTTCAATTTTGGTTCAAGAGGTCAGTTTTACCTTGGCACAAGATATTTTACCAATTACAGGGCTTAATTCTATCAACTACAAGTTTTGACCAAGGCATATGGTCACTAGGAAAGGGGAACATGTTATAATGATATGTAAAGTTTTAACTTAAAGTTATAACTTATAAGGTAAAAAGTGACTCAACTAGGACATGGGGGTGGGCGTGGCCCCTTTAAATGTATTAAAATACATTATTTGAATTTTAAAAAAGCCAAGGCAAATGTGGTGCCCAAACCCTAATTTGACCCTCACCTCATATTTTCACGTTGGGTCTCATTTTGCATATGGAGATTTTGTGTTTTTTGTGAAGAGTTGCAGATATTTTCATCAAAGAATCTGCAGGGCTTGTTGGGAGTGGATTTCTCAGCAGGATTATCAGTTTCAGATGTGTGATACCATCTCTAGTTGATCAAGGATTGAATTTCTCATCATAGAGAGATTATCTGAGCTTAACAAAGGTAGACAAGGGTTTGCCAAATTTTGAATTCATCTTGGTTGATAAACTGACCATCTGGGTTATATTATTTTGGCTATACTTCATCTGGTTCAGTGCCATTTTAATTTATTTTGGAGTGATATATGCAATACTGGAGTAGGTCGTACAACATATGGGTGCTTAGGGAATCGGGTCATTTACTCATAGTAGGGAAATATCCCATCGAATCATTCTGGGCAATTTACCAATATCTTTGGCTCACTAGTTGATCATTTTAGTGGTATTTTGAAGGCATTTAGAGTGAGGCACAAATTTCAAGGTAAGGTCGAACCATTCAGAAGTTGTACATCTTGCTTGCATCTACCTCGAGGTGTGTGTAGTAATTAATTGGGCTTGGATTCACATTTTTGAAGGTTACATTTTGGGCGGCTTCATTAGGAGAGACAACTACACTTTATGGGGAAGGAATCGAAATTCCAATGATCGAGTTACGAGCAAGTGAACGTTTTAGATGTGCAATTTATAGTTTATTGTGCAAATATAGACCTATACTTTTAGGTCAGAAAATCAAATAAATAAATCTCCTTATTGCAAATTTATCATTTGTTCAAATGTTTGTTTCCTTATTGCATTATGAATGAAATTCAAGTCAATGTCTCAAACTAAACAAGCAAAACCAATCATTTCATTGCAAAAACAAACAAGCACAAACCAAAATAACTCAGAACCAGCAAGTGGGGGTTTTCATTATAATTTGGTACAAAGCTCCACATAATTGGCCAAAAGTTTGTCTATATATACCGAAGGAAGAAAATGTCTAGGCCCAAAAGGAAATAATATTATAATATTAAAGTTATAAAGTTAAGCCTAAGGTTCAATTATAAAATAATTATAATATTTTATAATCCTAAGTGGGTTTGGCACCAACTTGAAAAAAGGTATTTTAAATTCTAAAGCCCCACCGACGTCTTAGCAATAGAGGTAATTCATATTTATAAGGTAATGTTTGGTGGCCTAAGGTTGTTGTTCGATGCGAATGTCATATGATTAATGCAAATTTCAGATGCGCAATCGTGAGTAAGGAAGACAACTTTTATTTTAAAAAATAAAGAAAAACCTTGGACGGATATAGGGATACAATCATGAAATCGTATCACCGACCAGGCGGTTGGCCTAGCGATAGACTTGGCAAGTGTAAAGGTGCTGGCGGATGGCAGGTTCTATGTTCGAACCCATGCAGTGATAGTTTTATTCATCGTTTTACAAGCAAGGAGGTTAAGCAGAGGTTAAATAGCGAGTAGTGGTTTTTCGTCCTTGTGTGGGTGGTTGGCCTAGTGACAGCCCCAAAGGGCGCTAGCGCTGGTAGGCGGCAGGCATTGTGTTCGAATCTCCTGCAAAAATATTTTTGGTAAGCACTATTAAAATTGTTAATTTCCTAAGATTGAGGGTTAAGCGCATGAGGGGTGTTTGATTAATTTGAGCGCTATAGACTTAGGGAGGTATATGGAGAAATTTTTTATTATTCTTTGCATTATCTTTTGGAGAAAAATGATATGAGATATAGTGGAGTAATAAGGATCTTTGTTAAATATTTTATGAATGTGTTTTTAAATTGAGAGGGAGTTAAAAGGTGTATGAGGTATTTAAATTGTTTGTATTTTGCTTCATTTTGAAGGGTTTGATGTTATATTTTTATGCTCTAGTTTGAGAAACCAAGAGAGTTGGTTTGGAATTTAATTGTGCACATTTGTTGAGAGAGGTCTCCAAATATATGAAAAAGTGTTATGGTAACTTTTATAGTTGCAAAAGATATTGTGTGTGAGACAGATTTTTGAAGACATATCTCCATAAGAGCAAGCTAAGAGGTATGGGCACATATTTCCTTATTTAAGGTGTTTTTTTGAGTAAATATTTCTGAACATAAGGTGGAGTGAAAAGGATTGTTTGATAAGCATTGTTGGAAATATTTGAGTTAGAGTTTGAAACCTACATTGTGCTCTTTGTTGGAAGGGTTTTTGAAAACATTTGTTTAGGTTTTGTGATCAAATTGTGCTTTAGTGGTTGAATGAGTGTGTGAAGCTTTTAGCATTGGTTTTGAGTGATATTGAAAGTGAATGAACAAACATTAGTAATCAAATTTGTGAAAGCAAGTGTGTAAATCAAGAAGATAGGTGTTATGTGCTAGACTAGATCTATCTTTAAAAGAGCAATAAAAGTGAGACATGTGAAAGCGACAGACTTAATAATTGAGTAGAACATATTGAACTATTTGCAAGTGCATATCATTCTCTATATTTTCCAGAGGCTAAACTAATTCTAAGTGGAATATATGTGTTTGAGGAAATAATTTCTGAAAAATATATAAGTTGTGTTTGTTTGCAAAGTTTGGAAATATTTGAGCAGGTTAAGTGAGCAAATTTGAGAAATATTTGAGAAAGTCTTGTGAGAAGACTTGAAGGATATTTTAAAGCAACTTTGAGGCAGATTTGAGCAGTTCTTTGAGTAGGCTTGAGGACAAATTTGAGCAAGTCTTTGAGAAGGCTTGAGGATAGATTTGAGAAATTCTTTGAGAAGGCTTGAGGACAGAATTGAGCAAGTCTTTGAGAAGGCTGGAGGATAAAGTTGAGCAGAGTTGTTAACAAGTTTGATTGGTGATTTGTTCAAGCTTTGTGTTAAGGATTGGTTTAGATCTAAGTAGAGTTTATTGGTGATTTGTTCAAGCTTTGTGTGAAGGCTTGGAGAAGATCTGGGCAAAGTTAAGAGTAATTTTGGTTGTTGATTTGATCAAGCTTTGTGTTAAGACTTGGGATAGCATTGAGCAAATATAGAAAGTAGTTGAGACAGAGTTGAGCTAACCTTGTAATGAGGTTTGGTACATATTTGAGACAAAATTGAGAACAAGCTTTGGAGGTGATAAAGCAAATAGGACAATAGTCTCTAGTGGATAGAGATCTATCAGCAATTACAGTGGGGATAGAGGTCTCCAGTGGAGAGAGATCCACAAGCTAGAGCAGTGGGGGAAGAAGTTTTCTAGAAGATCACCAGCCAGAGTAAAGGGAAAAGAGTTCTCCTATGGAGAGAGATCCATGAACTAGAGTAAGGGGAAAGAATTCTCTTGTGGAGTGTGATCCGTAAACCAGGTGGGAAGATAGAGTTCTTCTATGGAGAGAGATCCAAAAACCATTTGAGGAGATAGAATTCTCTTGGATCAAATTCCATGAACCAGAGCAAAGGGGATAGAGTTATCCTGTGAAGAGAGATCCACAAATCAGAGCATAGGGGATTGGTGTCTCCTTTGGATAGAGATCCATAAACATTGTAATAGGGAATTGATTCCCAAGAGATTTTTTGAGAAAATTTAGAAGAAATATTTTCTCCATGGAGTAGCCCACATTGGGTGAACCACGTTAAATTTGTGTCTCTCTTATGTGTGATGATTTATGCATTGCTTTGATTATTGCTATTGATATTGCCATTGATAATATTGGATAATATTGTTTGGGAAAGAAAAGTAAAAGTTAATCTTATATTGTTCACCCTCCCTCTCAGTATAAGCATGTGTTCTTCAAAAATAGTCTTATATAAAGCCAATCATAATATCTATAAATTCATGAGTATTCGTCCTGCCCTAAATTTTTTATATTCCTAGGTTCGATAAAACTGGGAGTCTCTTGGTGAGTATTATTTGTGGTTTATTAGTAATGGATATATTATTATCAGTTTGTCCTCACTTGTTGATAGAAATAGGGCTTTCAAATTGAAAAATAGGAATCATGGTCTAATAGGATTATTTTTTCAGCCCTAGAGAGTGAGATTTTATCCTCGAATTGAATCCATTATTGTCTTGGTTTGTATTTGTTTGTATGCACTTCCAATGGAGTTCTAGAGTGAGCAGGTATTAGAAATTATCGATAATTCCCTTGGAAGATATTTGGGTATTTGGAGAGATACAATGGAAGGAAACACAATTGTTTATGCTAGATTATGTGTGGAAATGGATCTCAAATAGCCTTTTTTAATAGATTTTGAGCTCAAAATTGCAATACTATCTTGGATTCAACAACTATATTATGAGGCGTTGCCCTTTAGGTGTAGATTTTACCACAAATATGGGTATTTGGCTTGATCCTATCCAAATAATATGAACACAAAAATGGAGGCTCCTCTAGGAATATCGAATCTTCCTAAGGAGGGTAAGTCAACAATCAATAAAAACAACCAACATTTCTCAGGGTAGGAAGCATAGGGAGATGGTTTTGAACAACCTAAAAAAATGAGAAGGTCAAAGAAAAAATATGGCAAAGAGCAAACCCAACTCAAACCCTCAAATAGATATGAGATCTTCAAGACACTAGTGGACTAGAAAGAAGAACAATTCATGGAAGGAGTGGATGGGAATAATTAAATCAATAACAACCATGTTCAAGCCCCTCTTTCACTTCCTCCTATCCTTGAGCAGGTAATAGACTGCAGTGAGCTACCACAATTAGAGAATGCAGGGGAATTGATAGTGCATAACAAGGAGCAGCTGATAATAAAGGATGTCATCATGGGTATAGAAAAGAATAAAGAAAATCCAACTCTAGGGACAGGTCATGTAGAAAAGAGATCAAATAATATCATCTCTCAAGGAATGGGTAAAAAATCAAATAAGAAATTGATAATAGTTCAAGAAGACAAACTGATCACTAGGGGATTGATAAGGCCAATAGACTCTTACTGGTCTCAAGGTAACTAATGATTATACAATAATGGAATATTGGCAATTTAAATAATAGAACCCATCAATTTGTTGTTTGAAGACTCTTAGAAAAAGTAAAATAGATTTTTTGATTATCTAGGAGACAAAAATGTTGTTGGATCTTATATGTAAAATAATAAATAGACTTTAGAAAGTGTTGGTCATATGGAAATGGCTGCTCAAGGGGTCTCATGGGAGATAGTTACCTTTTGGAACTATCTTGAATGGACAACAATAGAACATATAGCATCGATAGGTGTCCTCACATCACATTTTAGGATTAATGTGATAGTTGAGCAAGTTTTAATCATAAATTTTTATGGGGTTCAAAACATAGATGGTCAAATTCATCAATGGAAAGCGGCGCATTATATGAGAGTCTCGAGGGAGGAGTTACACTAGATTATTGTTGGGTATTTTAATGCTAAATTATCATCTAGAGATCAAGAAGGGGGAATCCCAATTTTGGATCCAAGGAATCAACTTATGATTGCTCAAGTCCATGCATTACACTTGGTGGATATTAAATGTCCTGGAACCAACTACACTTGGACTAATAAGAGGGAGCCACATAGCAGGAAGGTGAAGTTAGACCATTTTTTGTTTTCAGAGGAGGCATTTGTGAAATAGAATTTTAAAATTTTAGATTTTGGAGGGTCCAATTTTGGATCACTTCCCATTCTATTGGAAGGGGAGATCAAGGCAAGGAAGCATCACAAACCATTCAGATTTGAAAACTTTTGGTTACAAAAAGAGGAACTTTGAAAGAAAATTCCATAGTGGTGGGAAGAGATATGCCTAACATAGTGGAGGTGAACTAAAAAGATATATTTCCAATTCCAAAGAGCTCCATTGGTGGCTATATGGGATGAGGTTCAAAAACACTTTAGAGAAGGCACAATTACAGAGCAACTCAAAGAAGAGGATGATGCATTGCATAAAGTGATTTAGGACATTGAAAACCAAGAGGAGATATACTAGAAATAGAGAGCAAGAACCACTTTATTATTAGAAGGTGATAAAAATACCAAAATTTCCATTGGGATGCTTGTGCTAGGAGACAGACAAACAAGATGGAAGCTCTTCAAGATGAGAACGGGCACTCCTTTGATATAATCCTAGGTATGCATTTCCATTCAATGGATTATTTTGTAAAATTATTTAAGGAAAGTATGGTGCAATATGAAGATGCTCAAAAATAAGTTCTTGTTGTCATACCCTCCATTATCTCTGAACAAGAAAATTGGGCCCTACTTAAACCCATTGATAGAGAGGACCTGAAGAAAGTAGTCTTTGGAATGAGTACCAAAAAAACACCACATCCAAATGGCTTTCCAAATGAGTTCTTTAGACCTTATGGGACAATATGGAGGAGGATATAATGGTTGTTATAGAGGATTCTGAAGGTAGTAAAATAATTCTTAAAGCATTAAATCATACATTCATTACCTTAATTCTAAAATGGGAGAAGGGGTGCATATTTTAGATTATAGACCTATTGTCTTATGCAATGTCATATATAAAATAATCATGAAGGTAATGGTTGAGTGGCTAAAACCTCTCCTCCATAGCATTATCTCCTTGAAATAAGGGGGTTTTATAGAGGGTAATAAAATCTTAGATGGTGTGGTTCTAGGTCAGGAGGCAATCCCCTCAATGCAAAAAACTAGCAATAAGGAAATATTCATAAAATTGGATATGTCAAAGGCTTATGATAGGATGGAGTGGAGCTTCTTGTCAAGGATGATGGAAGCCTTTAGATTCTCTTAGGATTGTATATAATAGGTCATGAGTTGTTTTTCTACTCTAATATACTTAGTGTTAATCAAAGGCTTTCCCTCACAACCGTTTTGAGCTATCCGAGGCCTTCGTCAAGGAGATCCTTGTTCCTCTTATCTTTTTCTCATATTGGTTGAAGGCTTGGGTACTCATATTAAGGAGAAGACAACAAAGTTTGCTAATATATATCAAGGTGGGTGAGGAGGTTTTGACTCACCTACTATTTGTGGATGACATAGGATTGGTGGAAGTGGCCAACTTCATGGAAGTAAAAATGATTGGAGGTACCCTTAATGTTACCTTAGGGTCACAAACCAAGTCGTCAATAATAAAACATCCAAAGTGGTATTTTTCAATCTTGATCGAAGGCTTTAGGATAAAATTTTAGAGATCTTGGGATTCATGAGGACTTCTCTCCCAATGGTATATTTGGAGGCCTCTTTTCATTTTAAAAAACTAAAAATATATTCCTGGAGGAATTTTTTGGATTGTATCAAAGAAAGAATTAATCATTGGTCTCACAAATGGTTAAGCTTTAGGGGTAGATTAATTTTTTTGTAGTCAATCATTGAGGCCATGCCAATTTATAAATTTTCTATCCTTGTTGCCCCACATACCATATGGAAAGAGTTGCACAATATGGATAGATTTTTTTATGGGAAGGAGTAAAAGGTAAAAGAAAGAAAATCATGCACCGATATAGTAATGATAAAAAGCAAATAACACATATGTATTAAAGCAAATGAAACAAGATATTTGTATTGCATTAATGTTATCCTTAAAAGAGGGTTACAATGGCATCTCTTGAAGGGTACTTTAAAATATTGATACAAATATTACAACACAAGGAAAATCAGTTTTCCCTTTCTTCTAAAAAATACGTCTTGATGCACTCTTCAAGATATCCTTGTAATCACAAACCATCTTGGGGAGGATTTTTATTGTGATCGTCGTGATTGGTATGATGTGGATTTTGTGCTCCTTTTTTGTATTTTGATATTGTAATCTATACACAAAGAAACAAGAAATTAATCAAAAGCATATGTGTGATAAATGAAATAGATTTGATAAAAGTAGATAAAACCAAATCGAAGCATGTAAAATCTTAATCTATCTAAATGTAGTAATGATAAGAATGCTAATCTAAGCTATGCTAAAAGAAAAATGGTAAAAACTAGGTCTCTACCAGAGGCTTTCTTAGGGTCAGACAACCTTGCCTGTGGATCATCTCAAGTTGAGACGGTCATTATCCTAAGACTGTGTTTCTTTATGGCCAAGTCAGGGCGGTGTTTGGGATCAACTTGGGATTTTTTTTCATGGATTGTTTCACTATGAGAGAAAATTGATGGGTCAAATTGATCATTGAGGCAAGGGTATTTGATTGCATGGAATATGAGAGTGCAGCTTCCTATCCTTTTTAGCAGTCTGACAACATGAATTTTAGCAATGAAATGGCTTGGAGAATTGAAATGGGGTAGCACTTCATTACTTAAATTCAAATATTCGGGATTTTTAAATCTTTGCACAATAACTCAGAAATCAAGTTCACAAGGGTTTCAAATTAGAGGGGTAAGTGTCAATCTATAGACTTCTCATATGGAAGCTAAAAAATGTGAAAGCACCCTGCATGAAAAAGCAAAGAGGTAGTTTACATTAAGAAAAGCAAATGATTATATTTGAAATCCTATGCAATTGATTATTGCATGTATTTTTTTATTTTATCCCATGTGAGGTGTTAAATGTTTTCATACGAGATCATGCACAAGGTTAACTGGTAGTTTCAGTTGCTAGTTATACACCTTTTATTTTTAAGCATACTTTTTGGCGATCGTATCAAGGTGAGACGACCCCGATTCAATGATCATCTTAGGGTGAGACAGCCCCGATCCAACGACCATCTCAGGTAGATATGACCATATTTTTCATGGGAAAAGGTACCTATAAGTGGTGAAAACCACTGCATTAACTCTGAGGCTATCCTAGGTGGGTTATATGGTCTAAAAGGAGTCCATTCAGGTAGTCTCCTTAATATAATGTGTTTTAGGTGTCTACAAATATCCCTTTTTGGGATGCTTTGTGTGATAACTCAATGCAGAGCAAAAAAAATCACCTAAAAAGGTCAATTTGAAGGTTAATGATATACATTCAACAAATCAACGTAAGATGCCTCAATCATGAAAAGAGCATGCACTATTGAATCATTGCTTCCAACACATTGATGGATTTGGTTTGGTCTTGGTACCCTTTTAACCAGGAGTAGACAAAGTTCTACGAGGCTCAAGGTTTTGAGAATACCAAGTATTCATTTTGATCTTAGTTTCTTCTTAACCATGGGTAGACAACAATGTTCTAGTGGTAGTGGTTTTATAAATACCAATATCTTGTTTGATTTTGAGTTTTGATTGTTATTTGCCCCAACAAGGAGCATGTATGATTGTCTTTGGCAATGATTCTTGAACAAATGCAATTTGCATTATTGAGTGTTTGATTATTGATTTGATTTTAAATTTTGTGATTATATGACTACCCCCTCAAGCAACGAGTTGATAGAGGAGATGGAAAATGATGAAAGCGACGAGTCGCTTGATCAAGATAACCTTATTTGAGTTTTTTTGGGTTAATGGAAAAGTTAAAGGGCTTTTGACCCCATGACAAGATTGATTTTGACCCATTTTTATTTTTGTATTTTTTGTGAATTTTATGATTTTTTAATTTTTTATATATATATATATATATATATATATATATATATATATATATATATATATATATATTTGCAAATTTTGCAAAAATCGTAGTCGTATCACCCTGAGACAGTTGCATTGCGTTGTGCAGCCATCTGAGACATGCATTGATTTGCAAAACTATAAATATTAAATTAGGATTTTTTTGTCATTTTTACTATTTGCGACAGGAGAAGAGAGAGATGGGGAGGAGGAGAGTAACTTTTCGATGTGAAGCACTGCTAGAAAGTAGACCAAACCTGACGATGGACCAACCCGAGGATTCTTCGAGCAGAGGAGACGAATATAGAAGGGTAAGTACCTCATTCTCATTGTTTTGTTGATTTTAAGGATAAAATGAACCTTATTAAATTAAACGATTAAGGAACATCACATTGATGAATTAATACAATGAACGTCACCTTAGTTGAGTTTAGATGAGAGGTTTGCTTATTTTATCCTTTGTTTTATTTTTTTAATTATTTTGTACGATTTTGCTTTTTTTGTTGTGAATTTGGGGGCCATTTCAAGGTGATATGGCCCCTCTTTTTGAATTTTATGACTTTTGGGTCCAACGATTAAATTTTTTACCATTATGGCATTCATCTCAACCCGAGATGACCACACCTTAGGGGTTTTCTTGACCCAAGATGACCTCACCTAGGGGTCATCTCAGGCTGAGTATTTTCTTTATTTTTTGGTCTTGTTTTTACCTATATTGATTGATTGTGAATTTTGTAATTTTGCTTTCAACTTCTTAGAGCACGTCATATATTTTAATGAGTCTCTTTTTAATGATGATTGGGATTGGCTTAGGACCCTTGACCTTATGCATGTTGCATTTTGGGAGTCAATATACATAGACAAGGCCTATTTGATGGCCTTGGTAGACCAATGGGACAACCAAACGAATACCTTCCACATTTTTATTAGCAAGATGACTATCACACCAGAGGATATCTACAAGATTCTCCGTGTTCCTATAGAGTGAGAGCCTATTATGTTAAAATATACTAGTCAGCAAGCGAGAGTACTACAGAGAGTGTATCAACAACATAGGTAGACGATAGAGTATTATGTGAAGAGTGGTGGGGTCAAGGTGGAGGAGGGTTATGATTCATAACTCCTAACCTATAGGCATGTAGTGCTTATGTCACTCATGTCTAACATTCTTTTACCTGATTATTCAGGTGCGAGGTTCCCATGGAACCTCCTTGATCTTATTCAAGACTTGGTGGAGTTCATAGTAGAGAAGTCACATATTATGGCTTGGAGGACTACCTTACTGGCACAACTCTACAAGGATCTATTTGAGGTTTGACATCATGGCTAGCTTGGATTAGGGTGCAACTTCCTATTGTATATTTGGATTAGGAGCACATTCGGGTGGACAGGCCGAATGGGCTACCAAGGTGGATGCTATGGTAGTGGTAAACAAGGATATAGGCTATGTTATCCTTTAGAGATGTTATCAATAATAGGGTTTGAGTCACCCTTACTCAGGCATGATCAATAATTACATTGACTCCTTTGAGAGGTTGGGCTCAAAGCATGTGGTATGGCGATCGTGGAGGGATTGTTCACCTTGGGAAAATGCAAATCAATAGCTAAGGTGAGTGAGACATGATCGATGGTTGGTCAGTCATCATGGCAACGAGCATGAGTTCTTTCAATACTCCCATGTGACCTTCCAGCTAGAAATTCACCAGGATATACTGGATGAACCGATCATTGATAGGGATGGCAGCTGGATAGGGATAGGTAGTGGTAGGAGTAGTTGTATGTAATGTCCCCTTTTTTGTGTCTTGTTCACCCCACTCATACTTATGTCATGTAATGTAAAATTAGACTAGGAAAAGTGGGACACACTTTTTATGCATTAGTATGAGCTATTTTATGTTTTAAACTTGTGTTATAAGTTAATAATAAAGTGGGCCCAACTTAATAAAGAATTAGAAGCTCATGTTATATAAGGGAGAGGTGCACCCCATTTGAGGGGGTTATTTGGTGTTTGTGATATTGTATGAGAGTTGAGGTCTGAACCCTTACTCATCTTCTGCAATTTTAGGTGATGTGCCCTAGTCTTTAGGAGAAGCCAATCTTGTAGATAAGGTGATGTGCCCTAGCTCTTGATTGGATATTGGTGGACCTACCTCAGGATACGCAATTTGTGTTAGTCTTACAATGACACTGAGAGGGGGGGGTGAATCAGTGTAGCTCTTTAAACTTGAATTTACAGCTCTTAATACCGCAACAATTAAAACTTATTACTAGATACAACAAGTATAACAAAAGAGCATCACACAACACAAGATTTAACGAGGTTCACCAATGTGGCTACTCCTCAAAAATTGACTCGCTTGGACTACCATCCAAATCCAGCCTTTGCAAAGCACCAACTTTACAATCAATTTACCAAGCACCCACTGGAAGGAGCACCAACCCCTTATTTATCTCGCACCAACAGAAAGGAGCACCAACCCCCTATTTATCCTATTTATACCAACAGAAAGGAGCACCAACCCCTATTTATCTAGCACCAACGAAAGGAGCACCAACCCCTGATGCCAAGCTGCAACTTAGAATTCAATTTGAATCTATAAGTTTGATAGTAAGATACCTTTGCTTTTGCAAGACCCTGACTGGTCTTCTTCACCTTTGCATTCTCTGCACTCTACTCTCTCTACGCAATCACTTCGCACACTCTGCTTCGTTACAGTCAAACTTCACGATCATCTTCTCCCTTTTGTGCACTCTACTCTCTTTGCAAATTTTGCACTTAGCACGATTCGACACGACTTGCTCTCTACACACAACGACCGTATTTCACACACATTCGACTCCCATTCAATTCTCCAAACAACCCTCCTTTTATAACAATATTTTTTATGATGAAAACCCTAATCTTAGTCGGCTGTAAATCCTAATCTTAGTCGACTTTCATAACAACTGTAAACCCTAATTTTAGTCGGCTATCATCGGTCTTCATCGGCTTCAACTCAAGAAGATGTTCGATTTATCCATCGCTTGATGATTTCATTCTGGACAGACCTTAACCGCCATACCACTTTTGATCACTCTTCATATTTTAGCAATGAAATCACTATAATCGCCCTGTAAATGTCGTAGTGATGTCGGTCCACTATCATACTTCTCATTTCAATCAGGTTCTCCTTCTTGACTTGCGCATTTACGACCTATCATGAAATCATGACATTTTTGCCTCTGTAGCTTCTTTTGTTGTTGTTGCCATGAAAATACAACATGTCACGATATCGCGACACTTTCACCTCCATACACTTTCTCTATTCTTTTGTCATGATATCATGACATTTCTCCTCCGCAGACTTATCTTTTCTTTTGTCATGATATCATGACATTTTTGCCTCCATATACTTCATCTTTGCTTTTGTCACGATATCGCGACACTTCTACTTCCATAGACTTTGACTTTGCTTTTGTCACGATATCGCGACACTTCTGCCTCTGTAGTCTTCAACTTAGCTTTTGTCATGAAATCGTGACACTTCTTTTACTTACTTTGCTTTTGTCACAAATCGTGACACTTCCCTTGAAGTCTTCTTCTCTTTTGTCATAAATCGTGACACTTTCTTCCTACTTTACTTCTTTTTTTGTCACAAATCTACACTCTTCATCTTTTCTTTTGTCATGAAATCATGATAGTTCTCTTCCGTACGCTTCCTCTCTTTCTTTTGTCACAAATGCGACATGTCGCGATATCGTGACACTTTTCAAACTTACTTTCTCTCTCCTATTTTAGTCGCGAAAATGCGACATGTCACGAAATCATGACACTTTTCCAACTTACTTTCTCTCTTTATTTCTGAACATGTCACGAAATCGTGACACTTTTCTTACTTGTTCTCTTTCTTCCGAACATGTCATGAAATCGTGACACTTTTTCTTGCTTTCTCTTTCTCTTCCAACATGTCACGAAATCGTGACAGTTTTTCCACTTGCTTTTTCTCTTCCAACATGTCATGAAATCATGATAGTTTTTCCTCTTTTTTCTCTCTTCCAACATGTCACGAAATCACGACAGTTTTTCCTGCTTTTTCTCTCTTCCAACATGTCACGAAATCGTGATAGTTTTTCCTGCTTTTTCTCTCTTCCAACATGTCGCGAAATCGTGACAGTTTTTCTTCTGCTGTATATGTCGCGATATCGCGACACTTTTCTTACTTGTCTTTTTTCTTTGATCTTTTGCATATGGGCCACTTCGGTCTTCTTGGAAAATCATTGTACATACTCTGAATAACCTTTGAACTCCTGTCTTCTGCATCCGAATAGCTTTTGAACTTCCCGTCCACCGCATCAACAGATCTGTCTGACTATGTTGACAACAATGACAATATTGTTGTTGCACCTTGCTCAACAATCTCCCCTTTGGAATTTTTGGCAACACATGTGCACTTTCCTGTAACTCTTCTCCCCCTTTGACAATAATACCAAAGGGCTATCGCAGACTCCCCCGAGTCCATGCACAACATTCTCAGGCTAAATTTATTACACTTAGCAAAGATCATGAACATGAGCAAAAAGATAATCAAATACTTAAATGCTCCCCCCGAGAATGTGATCCCCGTAGCTAGTCAATTCTTGGGAAGTGTGACCACTCCCAATTTATTACGAAGGTACTCAAAAACTTCCTTGGGCAATGGTTTTGTGAAGATATCTCGCTACTTGCTCTGTAGTTGGAACAAAATCCAACTTAACCTCACCTTTCGTAACTTTCTCCTTCAAAAAGTGATACCCGATAGCAATGTGTTTTGTGCGTGAATGCATAACCAGATTCTTGGAGATGTTAATGGCACTGGTGTTATCACACTTAACCGATATTGGCTCACCGAAGCTAATACCAAGATCTTTCAGGGTTTGTTTCATCCACAATACCTGCGTACAACATGTTGTCGCTGCAATATATTCTGCCTCTACTGTCGATAAAGAAACTGACTCTTGTTTCTTACTGTGCCACGCGACCAATCTGTCTCCAAGATAGAATGCACCTCCACCGGTACTCTTTCTATCATCGACACCTCCTGCCCAATCTGCATCTGAATAAAAAATAAGGGTGAAGTCTTTACCTTTCGGATACCATAACCCATACTCCATAGTACCCTTGAGGTACCGAAGAATCCTCTTCACCGCCGTCACATGAGTCTCCTTGGGATTAGCCTGAAATCGTGCTACCATGCATACCGCCTGCAAAATATCTGGTCTGGTAGCTGTCAGGTACAGTAAGCTCCCAATCATAGATCTGTACATGGTTTGATCAACAGGTGGAGATTTGTCATCCTTGCTCAACTTGCAACCTGTCGTCATGGGAGTGCTAACTGGCTTACAATCCTCCATTGTGAACTTTTTTAACATCTCTTTCACATATTTAACTTGAGAAATAAATATGCCCTTCTTATTTTGATTAACTTGCAACCCGAGGAAATACGAAAGTTCACCAATCATTGACATTTCAAATTCTTTCTCGCATCTTATTTGCTAAATCTTTACACGACTCATCTTTGTTGCTGCCAAATATGATATCATCTACGTATACAACAAGAACAATAAGATGCCCATTTTCTGTTTTGACATACAAATTACTATCCACCATACCTTTCTTAAACCCTTGTTGAGTGAGATAGTTGTCTAGCCTTGCATACCATGCTCGGGGTGCCTGTTTTAAGCCATATAATGCTTTCTTCAACTTGCAAACCAAGTTGGGATCATCACCAAGTTGGAAACCATCTCGGTTGCTCAATATAAACCTCTTCTTCAAGTTTCCCATTCAAAAACGCTGATTTCACATCCATTTGATAAACTTTGAAATTCTTGTAGACTGCTAAAGCCAGAAACATTCTAATTGCCTCTAGTCTAGCTACTGGTGCAAAAGTTTCCTCAAAGTCAATGCCTTCAACTTGTGCATAACCCTTACATACCAATCTTGCTTTATTTCTGACTACCTGTCCGTCTTCATTCAATTTGTTTCCAAAAATCCATTTAGTCCCGATTATATTTTTATTTGCAGGTCTAGGTACTAACTCCCAAGTTTCGTTTTTCTCGATCTGATCTAATTCTTCATTTATTGCCTTCATCCAACTTTCATCTTTGCTTGCGTCAGCAACATTTTTGGGCTCAATGCTGGATAATAGAGAGTAGTTACTTACTACTCTTCTTCTTGTCCGAACACCAACTTTGGGGTCTCCAATTATTTGCTCTCTAGGATGATTTTTCTGCTAGTTGCCTGTTTTGAATTTCTTATTTTCTTCCACTTCGAATCACAACTTAAATCATCTGAGTCAATTTTCTGTATCTTTTCCGTTTCGTTTTCCTCATCTCCTTCAATAACCTCTTCATAAATTGGGTAGTTCTTTTCATAGCTAATTACTCGTTCTCTACCTTCATCAAATTTAACATCGACACTGTCCACAATTTTCTTTAGCCTCTTGTTGTAGCATTTGTAAGCTTTGCTTTTTGATGAATAACCAACAAAAATACCTTCATCCGCTCTATCTTCAAACTTACCAAGATTATCTTCAATTTCTTTTGATGTAGCACTTGCTGCCAAAAACTTTGAGGTATTTTGTTGTTGCCCTTTTACCGAACCACAACTCATAAGGAGTTTTGCTTTCATGTGTTCTCAGCATGTACCTATTTTGGATATACACCGTAGTATGGACTGCTTCTTTCCAAAATATGTCTGTTACTCTGCTTTCAGCCAACATAGTCCGTGCCATTTCCTGCACTGTCCTGTTCTTTCTTTCTACCACTCCATTCTTACTGAGGTGTCCTGGCTGCTAAAAACTGTCTCCTAATACCGTATTTTTCACAATACTCAGTAAACTCCTCCTGAAATGAATTCTCCTCCTCTATCTGATCTTAAACATTTGATCCTCTTTCCTGTTTCATTCTCAACTTGGTTTTTGAAAGTCTTGAACATTTCAAAAGCTTCTGATTTATGCTTCAAGAAAAATATCCATGTCATTCTGGAATAGTCATCAATGCACAACATAAAATATTTGTCACCATTTATGCTTTGTGTTCTCATGGGTCCACATAAATCAGTGTGTATTAGTTCCAAAGGTTTGCTTGTGTAGTACTCTTTTGTTTTGAATGTGACTCTAGTTTGCTTCCCCTTTTGGCATGAAGCACAAATGTTGTTTGCAGGTTTGCTGATGGTGGGAATATCTCTCACCGCCCTTTTTGAGTTGATTTTTACTAGATTATCAAAACCGATATGACCGAGTCTCTTGTGCCACAACCAATTTTCTTCTTCCTGTCCAATAAAACAAGCTCCTTCTGAAGTCTCCGAGAGCGTGTACAGGTTGCCAGATGTCCTTGATCCAGTTGCTATCAATTTTCCACTGTTTGTTTTTCTGACTTCACAACCCCGCTTCTTAAAAACTACTTCATGACCTTTATCACAAATCTGACTTACGCTCAACAAGTTATGTTTCAAACCATCCACAAACAAGACTTCTTCTGACTTAATTTTTTCGTCACTAATTTTAACTAAACCTTTGCCAACTATCTTAGCTCCATCATTATTTCCAAACTTTACCGAACCACCTTCATATTTTTGTAACTTCTCAAATTTTTGTTTGTCACCTGTCATATGACTGGAGCATCCACTATCAAGTATCCATGGTACATATTTATTCTGTGCTTTAAATGTTGTTTGTACGATTAAGGATTCCTTTTCTTCCTTAAGTCGCTCTTTTTCTTTCCACTCCATTTTGATAGTAGTTTTGGGCTCTTGTTTTGCCTTTCCCTTATCAATAGCTTGTGCATGTTTTTCGAGAAGTTTTCTATTTTGTCTCATCCTATTTGGTTGAAATTTTCTTCCCTGAAACTGATTTGATGCAAATGTACTTCTACAGTTTCTTGCAATGTGCCCAAAATTATGACAGTTATAACATTCTACCGTATAATTCATCAAAGGAGAAAAAGCATTTCTACTAGTGAAATTCCTTGGTCTTACATTATATTTGCAGTCCGAGATTTTATGTCCATAGCCATTGCATTTAAAATAGAAACCAAAAAAGGGATAATTGAACCTGGGTGATGGTCTTTGCCATGTTGTCGTAGGAGCCATAGGTCTTCTTCTTCTTTGATGTGTGACATTGGTGAATCCATCATTGTCAATTCTCCTTTCGTGCCTGGCATTATTGCTTTCTTTTGCATGAGACATTTTTCCTTGATCAACCTGTTTCTTATCTTCATTCTTTATGGATTCTACATTTCTGGCCTTTGATCCATTTGATGATTCTCCTTCGACGAAACCCAAACCAAATTTGATGCCTGCAGGCCTTTGGTCATTTATAATCTTATCCAACTTCATAGAACTTTCTTCGCGTTTGTGATAGCAACTAATTTTGTGATTCATCTCTTCTATCTCGCGTCCGTAAACCAACATTCTCTTCTTCTAGTTTGCAGCAATAATCTATTTTCATGGTAATTTGTACTTCGAGATCTTCAGATATTTTCTTGTATTCTTCTGTCTGTACTTTCAGACTGGTTATGATTTCGTTTGCATCCTCAAGATTTTTTGAAATTTTCTTATTCTTTTTCCTCTCTATTTTCCACTCTTCAAGTGCAGAGATCAACTCACCTTCTAGATCTACTTCAGCCTCAGGGTTTTCACCACATACTTCGGAGTTCACTCCTTCTTCCTTTTCTGATTTTACTTCTTCAAATGCCATGAAAAGAGCTTCACCTGTTTCCTCTTAAGAATCCTTACCGGAGCTGTCTTCTAATGAACTGGCATTCCTGGAGATGAAACTTTTTTTCTTGAAGTTGCCTTTTCTGAAATTCGTTTTCTTCTTCCAGTCACTTCTTTCTTGGTGCGATCCTTCATCATTTTTGTTCTTCTCATTAAGTGGACATTTAGTCGCAAAATGCCCAATGCCTCCACAGTTGAAACATTTAAACGGTAGCTTTCCTCTCGTATTTTCCTTTTCCCCTTTTTAGTTTTCTAACAAAGTTTGCTTCCATTTCATCTGATGTCTCTTCTTCCTCGGACTCTTGTTTTGCATTTTTATTTTTAAGGGCTTTAAAAGCCGCTTCTCTGTCTGTGGGTTTAGATCTTCCTATCCTCATCTCATATGCAGTCAAAGAACCATACATCTCATCTATACTAAAATAATTTAGATTTTTAGCTTCTTCTATCGCTGAGACTTTAGAATCAAACCTTTGAGGAAGAGATCTTAATACCTTTTTCATGACGATAGAGTCTTCGATATCCTCGTCGAGTCCTCTGATCGCATTAATGATTCCATTAACTCTCAGCATATATGCCTCAATGTTTTCATCGTCATTCATCTTTAATGCTTCGAACTGAGCTCGATGTGTCTGTAACTTGGCCTCCTTGATCTTATCGTCTCCTTCATGAATACTCCTCAGCTTGTCCCATATTTCTTTTGCCATTTTACAGCTCATGATCTTTACTAGTTCACTGTCTGCTAATCCGCACATGATAGCATTCTTTGCTTTTGAGTTATTTTCAAACAGTTTCTTTTCGTCAACCTCTTTTGGAGGAGTGATGGGTATTGTGTATCCACTAACTACTGAATCCCAGATGTCGTATCCCAAAGCACAGAGATATGTCCGCATCCCGATTCTCTAGAACGCGTAATTAGATCCGTCAAACAATGGTGCTTTGTTTGATGAGAAGCCTTCACCACCTGCCATTGTGTTACTTCCAAGATCACCCTAGCCGGTTAAGCTTGTACAAGAACTTAGCTTTGATACCAATTGTTAGTCTTACAATGACACTGAGAGGGGGGGTGAATCAGTGTAGCTCTTTAAACTTGAATTTATAGCTCTTAATACCGTAACAATTAAAACTTATTACTAGATACAACAAGTATAACAAAAGAGCATCACACAACACAAGATTTAACGAGGTTCACCAATGTGGCTACTCCTCAAAAATTGACTGCTTGGACTACCATCCAAATCCAGCCTTTGCAAAGCACCAACTTTACAATCAATTTACCAGCACCCACTAGAAGGAGCACCAACCCCTTATTTATCTCGCACCAACGAAAGGAGCACCAACCCCGATTTATCACCACTAAAGGAGCACCAACCCCCTATTTATCTACACCAACAAAAGGAGCACCAACCCCTATTTATCCACCAATAGAAGGAGCACCAACCCTATTTAAAAAGCACCAACCCCCGATGCCAAGCACCAACCTGGGACTTCAATTTGAATCTATAAGTTTGACAATAAGATACCTTTGCTTTTGCAAGACCCCGACTGGTCTTCTTCACCTTTGCATTCTCTTGCACTCTACTCACTCCTCTCTGCGCAATCACTTCGCACACTCTACTTCATTACAATCAAACTTCACGATCATCTTCTCCCTTTTTGCACTCTACTCTCTTTGCAAATTTTACACTTAGCATGATTCGACATGACTTGCTCTCTACGCACAACGACCGTATTTCACACACATTCGACCCCACTTCAATTCTCCAAACAACCCTCCTTTTATAACAATATTTTTTATGATGAAAACCCTAATCTTAGTCGATTGTAAATCCTAATCTTAGTCAGCTTTCATAACAACTGTAAACCCTAATTTTAGTTGGTTATCATCGGTCTTCGTCATTCAACTCAAGAAGATGTTCGATTTATCCATCGCTTGATGATTTCATTCTAGACAGACCCATAATCCCCATACCACTTTTGATCACTCTTCATATTTAGCAATATGAAATCACTCATAATCGCCCTTAAATGTCGTAGTGATGTCGGTCCACTGTCATACTTCTCATTTCAATCAGGTTCTCCTTCTTGACTTGCGCATTTACGACCTATCATGAAATCATGACATTTTTGCCTCTGTAGCTTCTTTTGTTGTTGTTGCCATGAAAATACAACATGTCACGATATCGTGACACTTTCACCTCCATACGCTTTCTCTATTCTTTTTCATATTGACATTTTTCCTCCATAGACTTCATCTTTTCTTTTGTCATGATATCATGACATTTTCGCCTTCGTATACTTCATCTTTGCTTTTGTCATGATATCGTGACACTTTGCTTCCATAGACTTTGACTTTGCTTTTGTCACGATATCACGACACTTCTGCCTCCATAGTCTTCAACTTAGCTTTTGTCATGAAATCATGACACTTCTCCTTCAATACTTCTTCTCTTTTGTCACAAAATCATGACACTTCTCTTTCTACTTTACTTCTTTGCTTTTGTCACAAAATCATGACACTTCTCTTCAAGTCTTGCTTTCGCTTTTGTCATGAAATCATGACATTCTCTTCTACGCTTCCTCTCTTTCTTTTGTCACAAGAATGCGACATGTCGCGATATGGCGACACTTTTCAAACTTACTTTCTCTCTCCTATTTTAGTCGTAAAAATGCGACATGTCGCGAAATCTGACACTTTTCAACTTACTTTCTTTTTCTTTAAAATCGCGACACTTTTTTTACTTGTTCTCTTTCTTCGAACTTGTCACGAAATCGTGACACTTTTTCCTACTTTCTCTTTCTCTTCCAACATGTCACGAAATCGTGACACTTTTTCCACTTGCTATTTCTCTTCCAACATGTCACAAATCGACTTTTTCCTACTTTTTCTCTCTCTTCCAACATGTCGCGAAATCGTCGACGCTTTTTCCACTTGCTTTCTCTCTCTTCCAACATGTCACGAAATCGCGACAATTTTTCCTACTTTTTCTCTCTTCCAACATGTCACGAAATCGTGACATTTTTCCTACTTTTTCTCTCTTCCAACATGTCGCGAAATCGTGATAGTTTTTCCTGCTTTTTCTCTCTCTTCCAACATGTCACGAAATCGTGACAGTTTTTCTTGCCTGTTGTATATGTCGCGATATCGCGACACTTTTCTTACTTGTCTTTTTTCTTTGATCTTTTGCATATGGGCCACTTCGGTCTTCTTGGAAAATCACTGTACATACTCTGAATAACCTTTGAACTCCTGTCTTCTCGCATCTGAATAGCTTTTGAACTTCCTGTCCACTGCATCAACAGATCTATCTGACTGTGTTGACAACAATGACAATATTGTTGTTGCACCTTGATCAACAATTTGTGCTTTAGATTTCAATGTTTTCAGTGTGTAGTTGTGCTTGGAGTGGGTCGTCCAATTTTGGGGGCCATATTTAGTGTGTCTTCAGATCCGATTTACCCTAAAGGAAGGTCACCCAAATTTAGGTATTTTTTATGGTGTTTGGAGGGATTTTTTTCGAGTTTATTGTGTGTCCTACCTCCTAGAGGATGACGTCCAGCCTAAGGCTTCTCTTTTATGCAATTTTGTGGTAAATTTGAGATGTATTTAGGTTTATCTATCGATTGCAACTTGCAAAATATTTTTAATAAATTTGTGTGGCCACATTTGCCACTTTGGGGTTTCTTGTATCAAATTTTTTGCACATATTTTTAGATCTGATTTTTATTTGCATGGTACAAAATTTTATTGAATAAAAGTTATAATACTTTTAGCTAGGATTTGTAAAATTTAATCGAGGATATTACACTGTAGGGAAAGGGCAGTTAGGGTAGGTTGTAGGTGATATGTCTAAGCTACAAGAATAGGTTACATATCTGTAGGGGATATTTTCTTGTTATACATATCATTGTCAGTTAGATCAAGATTATATTTCTCAATTGGAGGACGAGGTGGAGTGACTAGGTGGTAGGCTACCATCATGGGGTTCAGTAGAGCTATCATAATAGAGCCACCACAATGAGTTTGGATAGCCTTCTATGAGACCACAAACTCTCCATAGATGTTGAGGGCTAGTGGATTAGGCTAGCCTCCTCGAGACGATGTCGATAGTGGTGGTGAGATCGATAGTGTAGGGCCAACATGATTTTGTTATGTATATGCTTCTCTTTTTTAATGTGACGTCCGAGGACCCACTCTATTCTATACTATGGATATTTTTGTACCTGATGTATTGTTACATGATATATATATGATCTTTTTGAGTTATCTTATCATGTTTTATGCTTATGTTATTTCATGTATGGATGCACTTATGGATGCAATGATGGATGATGGATGCATGCCTATACATTGATTATGTATGCATAGATGTATACTGACATTGTTTATGATATGATAGAGCTAGAATGTATACCTAGATGTATGCATGTATGTTATGTACTAATGACATGATGATGCAAAATCTAATTTTTATATTTTTTATGTTAAAACAAAATCAATGAATCTAAGATGCAAACAAACTAAGTGTGGGCACCATAGAATATATAAAAGTTATTAATCAAAATTGTAAACCTTTTCATAAAGTCATACCTTTGAATGTGAACTATATAGAATATAATGTGATATGCCAAAATATGAATGATGGATGCACAACAGTGAGACGTTACGAGGGAACAACAAGGCTTTCATGAGGCTCAAACACCCTAGTTGACCAATCAAAAGTTGTATACTGACTATAGATGACTCTAAAAGATAAAATTCTACTATGAACACCCATATATTTAATATCCCTGTGTGTGCATAGTGATGTTTATTAATATGATGCATAAGACTACCCCATTTTCAGGCCAGCATTAATAGCCCATTGTTGTAATGGGGATCACCCTATGGTCATTATTACCCCTATTTGGGATGCAATTGGACTCAACTACTCTATAATGCAAGACCTCAAAGGCTAGCGGGTCCTTATGTGCCATGTATGAGCATAGTCCAATACCAAGGGCTTCAAGCTTTGGGGAGTCGAATTCTCAACCACTCAAATTGAGTCCTGATGAGAATGAAACCCTATCCTTACTACTTGAAGCCTCAATATTATTATGTGTTTATTTAGATCTTTGGGGAATCAGATTCTCAACCACTCAAACCGAGTCCTGATGAGAATTTAACCTTTATCCTTACTACCCATTTCATGATTTTTTTGCTTTTGTGAAAAGAATTAGATCTTTGGGAAATCATATTCTCAACCACTCAAAGCGATTCCTGATTAGAATGTTACCTTCATCCTTACTATTTTTCTGTCGTTGTTGTAATATTTTGTAAAGATGTATATTTTAAGTGGTGAAAACCACTATTTTTATTGTGATTTTGGACTATGTGCATAATAGGACAGCAAAGGAAACCTTTCACTTAAGAGGCCATGACTACTTCATAGTTTCATATTTCCTTGTGCTAAATCATTTTTAATATGTGAAGATGTGTTTGGGATTTTGAGATATGCAAGGTACTATCAAAGCAAGACCCTACCTTCAAAAATCAAGATAACTTTCTACAAAATTTGAAAAGAAAACTAGAAATGATTCAATAATTGAAAGACCCTTTTGAACACCCTATAACAACTTATTGGGTGAGGAGAAATATACAAACACCTAGAATGGATAATATGGATGGAAATGATTTGTAGAGATGCGTGTTTTCCTCATAAATCTTTGAAAACTAAGAGATGTGCGTAAAATAGTCAATGGTCATCTAAACATCATTGTTGATGGTCATCCGGTATCTACCCTATCTTACAAGGACTCTTTAATAACCAAAATATCACAAGAAAATGTACAAATGATGACGATAGAAAAGGTTTGATTAACACTCATGACAATCTTACAAGCATGGTGTTCTACGAAATGCAAATAGAAAAAATGAATGTGTGGTGTGTGTAAGTATTTTATGAACTTTTAAACATTAAAAAATACACGTAAAATAGTCAATTGTCGTATGCACATCATTGTTGATGGTCATTCGGTATCTATCATATCTTACAAAGATCCCCTAATGGTCAATAGACCACAAAGAAAGGTGTAAGTGATGAAAATATGTAGGATGGAGTGATACTAATGCAATGACTGATATGCCTAATGCAATAACCGATATGCCTAATATAATTGATCAATTAAATGTAGTAATGTATGATGCATCATTATGTAAGCAATGCAATATTTTTGTGGTTCTTTATTTTGTATTATTTTTGTTATCATTATTTTTTTATGCATTGTGTTATGCACGAAATGCCCACAGTTGGAAAATGTTAAGTGTTCAAGTTCCTTAACACCCTCAAGGGAAGCTATTCGATACGTTCTTGGCCCTAATTTTTGTGTCATGATGAATGGATATAGCCAGTTAACCGTAAACTTATCCCATAAATGGGGTGGCAAGTTGGAATTTTTTGGTTTTCTTTTAACATGAGATCACCAAACTTAAAAGCCCTGAGATGGAATTTTGTGTCATAGGCTTGCTTAATGCAATCTTGATAAATGCAAAGATGCTCAAGAGCATTGATACATCTTTCATCAAGAAGCGTGAGTTGATCAAGATGGGCTTGTCGCACAGTTTCATCATCGATAAACTCTTGCAATGAAATGTGTAACGACAAAATTTCCAATTCCAAGGGCATAATGGCCTTAGTGCCATATACTAACCAAAATAGAGTTTCCCCAGTGGGCATCCAAATGCTATTTCAATAAGCCCATAATGCTAGAGGTAGTTGAAGGTGCCAATCTTTATGATTATCGGTCACTATTTTCTTGATAATGGTAATGATTATTTTGTTTGATACCTCTGCTTATCCATTAGTTTGCATATAATAAGGTGTTGAAAATATTTGTTGAATATTATACTTAGCACATAAAGCTCTCATATCCTTGTTCTTGAATGACAATCCATTATCCAAAATTATTTTGGATGGAATACCAAAATGACAAATGATGTTATGTAATATGAATTTTGCGATGCGTGAACCTGTCATAGTGGTAAGAGGAATAGCTTCCACCCACTTTATGAAATATTTTGTGGTCATTAAAATAAACGTGTGATGGCCAGATGAAGGGGGAGAATTTTTACCAGTTAATTCAAACCCCCATTGCAATAAAGGCCACATTGAATGAATCAAATGTAAGGCCTACGAAGGTACATGTGAAATATTAGCATGATGTTGATATTTAACACACCTTTTAACATAAGTGCAACAATATCACTCCATAGTGGACCAATAATAACCCATTCAAAGGATGCACTTAGTGATAGTCATACCGCTAAAATGGCCATCGCAAGTACCATCATGAGCTTGGGAAATAGCCCAAGTAGATTCTTAGGGCTCTAAACAATGAAGGAGAAGACCATCGTAACTTTGACAGTAAAGTATATCTCCTACCAAGACATACTTTATCACTTTTTTATTGAATCTGCATCTGGCGATATGTGACAATCTCGAAGGAATGGTACCCAGCTTTAGAAAATGTTTGAGTTGTGTAAACCAATCTTGATATGAGTCAGCTTGGACCAAATGAATTGCTTATTCTTCTCTAAATACACCTCGCACGAATGTGGAATGGGAGAGAACCTTAAGGTAGATGTTTGTGTTATTATCACAAGGAGTTTGTGAGACCAAGGACCCCATGAAGCATTATTCAAAAAGTATTGCATTGGGGAGAACACATGTTGGTAGGGTTCAACCTGTATAATGTGAACATTTCGCTCATGTTTGGAAGTGTCTTGTGAGATCGATGGCTTGAGAAAGCATATTGACTTGAATAGTTGTGATATCATCTGATGGGTTCTACAAAATTAGAGACCATAATGAAGCCATCGTATCTACAAAGCGGTTGGATGATCGAGGTACAACCTCGATGTCGTACCGTTCAAATTTAACTAATAATTTATCCACAAGATCTTTGTAGGACTTCAAGATTGAACACTTGCATTTATAAATTCCCTTGACCTAGTTGGCTATTAACAAGGAGTTGCCAAAGAGGTTTAGTTTTGTTATGTTCATGGCAAGATCCGTTTGAAGACCCAAAAGGAAGACTTCATATTCAGCATTATTGTTGATACAAGAAAAATCAAGTTTAAATGAAAGGGAAATAAGAGCCCCTTGTGGCATGAAAAATATGATGCATGCACCACCACCTTGTTCACATTTTAAACCATCAAAGAATAGTGTTATATCTGTCGTGTTTTCTGGTTCTTTGGATTCTCCTAAGTTTGATAGTGCAAAGACTGCATCATTAGGAAGTTCAATTGTAAGAGGTGTATCCTTAAGAAGAGGGGCCTCTACTAGCTGGTTTGCAATGACCTATCATTTAATAGACTTTTTTCTAATAAATTTCAGGTCAAACTCCATCAAAAGCATGATCCACTTTATGGTACGACTATTGTGATAAGTGTGACTCATCATATACTGTAAAGGATTTTTTTTTGAAATGATATACCTGGTTTGATTCAACATGTAATTTTAAAGTTTCTTAGTGGTAAAAACCACCGCTAAACAAAGCTTCTCAACATAAGTGTATTTCAACTCGTAATTGACCATGGTGCAACTAAGATAATAGAGGGTCTATTCTTTGTTTACCTCATTCTTTTGGATCAGTATGGTCCCTAAGACAAAGTTAGTGGCCGCAATGTACAATAAGAATGATACAACTGGTCTTGGAGGATCTAATATTGATGGAGATGCCAAGTATTGTTTAATATCCTTGAATACCTTTTGGTATTCTTCATTCCAATCAAATTTGACCCCCTTGTGTAGGAGATGATTCATTGATCGACATTTTTTTGAAAGTTGTGCTATGAAGCGCTTAATGGACTGAATCTTCCCTTGTAAGTTGTGGAGTTGCTTAAGGTTGGTTGGGGGAGGTATTTCCAACATGGATTTCACTTTGTTGGGATCTACTTCAATGCCTCATTTAGACATGATGTAACCTAAAAAAAATTTGGAAGTTACCCAAAAAATACACTTTTTAGGATTTAATCATATGTTATACTCTAAGAGGTGATCAAAGATTTATTCTAACACATCGAGGTGGTCCTAACACAATAAATATTATGCTAAAACATCATCCATATAGTCTTCCAAAATCTTGTGCATGTAATCATAAAGAATGTAAGTCATAGCTAGCTAATAAATGGCATCAACATTTTTGAGTCCGAAGGGCATGAATTTGTAATAGAATGTCCCCCATGGAGTGGTAAAAGTTATTATAGGTTGATCTTCAGGGTTGACCTAAATTTTATTGTAACTCAAAAAATCGTCCATGATAGAAAGTATTTCATGACCAATTGTTGCATCAATGAGCACATCGATATTGGGGAGAGGGAATGCATCCTTGGGACTCAATTTCTCTACAAGGACCATATTGGAAACCCAGTTAGGGTAATCAATAGGTTGGTGTTGGAACAAAATTTGCCTTCGATTAATAGTGTTGCACCTTAGACTTTGCCAACATTGAATAGACAGATCTTGCTTGAGATCATCTGTCTAGTCTCCAGAGAAGGCTGGTTCCTTTAAGTTTTTTAGAAAAATGGGAACAAGAGATAAGGGAAATATAGCCTAAGCTAGAACTTTTCTCACGGTATAGATTAGACAACAGCAAACATTGATGATGCAGTTTAGACAACAGCAAAGCTAGAACTCTTCTTTATAGAAAACATGAATTCCTAAGTGTGACTTTTAGATGTTCGTCTAAAAGCATGTAAATATCTTTTAATGTTCAACTCTAGAAACAAGATTTATACGTGCACAGTCCAGATTTTAGAACAGATACATTATAAAACTTAGAATGAATAAAAGTTAAAACACCAGGAACATACACTTGCCCACAAAAGTTTCGGAAGCCAGAAGAAGAAATCTTGTATTGCTTGTAATCCAGTACATGTACATCAAGCTTGTAAACATCCAAGAGCCGACCTTTTTTTTGGAGTCACTCACCCGTATATATACCCTAAAAGAGTATCTTTTTCTAAGTACATCTTACTTATTTTACAAGCAATCATCTACAGTTTCTAATAATACACAACGGATTTCCCGTAGATTGGATAGATTGGCAATCATCCAACGGACCTGCCAGGTTATAATCAACAGACCATTCTTCAAAAATCGACACCTGATGTCAGTGCATGTCCCCAGTTGTCAAAAATATACTCTATTCCTTTACAGCTAGCGTGTTGCAAAATTGCAACATCCTTTCCTTGCTTTGCTCTTTTGCCGCCTCCAGCCCTGAAAATGAGACATGTCGTGAAATCGCGACATTTGTCTCTTGCTTTGCTATTTTGCTGCCTCCCACTGCAAAAATGAGACATGTCACAAAATCATGACATTTGTCTCTTGCTTTGCTCTTCTGCCACTTCCAGCCATGAAAATGAGACATGTCGTGAAATCATGACATTTTTATGTCTTCATCTCTTCTGCCGCTTCCAGCCGCGAAAATGAGACATGTCGCGAAATCATGACATTCTTTCCTTGCTTTGCTTTTCTGTTGCTTCCAGCCGCGAAAATGAGACATGTCACAAAATCACGACATTTGTCTCTTGCTTTGCTCTTTTGTCGCTTCCAACCGCAAAAATGAGACATGTCACGAAATCGTGACATTCGTCTCTTACTTTGCTCTTTAGCTGCCTCCCATCGTAAAAATGATACATGTCACGAAATCACGACATTTCTATGTCTTCAACTTTTCTTCTTGCATCGCAAAAATGCGACATGTCATGAAATCGTGACACTTTTGCCTCTTTGCTCCCTTTTGTTGCTCTTAGCCGCAAAAATACATGTCGCGATATCGCGACACCTTTTCCCTTTTGGCCACGATAAAGCAACATGTCGTGATATCACGACACTTTTTCCCTTTTGGCCGTGACAAAGCAACATGTCGCGATATCGCGACACTTTTTCTCTTTTGGCAGCGACAATGCAACATGTTGCGATATCGTGACACTTTTTCTCTTTTGGCAACGACAATGCAACATGTCGCGATATCGCGACACTTTTTCTCCTTTGGCCGTGACAAAGCAACATGTCGCGATATCGCGACACTTTTTCCCTTTTGGTCGTGATAAAGAAACATGTCACGATATCGCGACACTTTTTCCCTTTTGGTCGCGACAAAGCAACATGTCGCGATATCGCGACAATTTTTCCCTTTTGGCTACGACAAAGCAACATGTCACGATATCGCGACACTTTTTCCTCCTCACTTTTTCTCTTTGCTTTGGACCGCGAAAATGCAACATGTCACGATATCGCAACACTTTTTCCTCCTTGTGATGTTTTGCATTTTCTTTGATCTTTAGCATATGGGCCACTTCGGTCTTCTTGGAAAATATGCAAAAAGGAGCATCAGATGTTTTTCTGTAGTTAGTCACTTTTTTGACTAACATTCTTGGCGCCTTTCGGGGGATTTTTTGCTTGCAAAATTTTTGAACCAGGCCCTTATCCATTGGGAAATGGAGTCAACAACGCAGTTGTAAAAAGAATCTTTCAGAGAAAGACAAAGGACACAGGAAAATGCACTTAGATCAAACGTGAACATTACCTCGCCAAAACTCCCTTTATACCTTAGTATCTCTATTCAAAAAAAATGTCGACTTCTGATTGGCTGCGACTGAAAAAAAAAATTGTTAAGGCCGAAAAATGGTAATATTTACAAATATTGTCTGAATATACTTATATTATACTATACATATAATTCCTTTTCTGCTTTCTCAACAAAAATATAACTTTAGGTGAAATGCATTCACCGTGATGGGAAGAACCAAACCATCTTGATCTTTCAACTCGAAAGCATTGAACTGTTTCTCTGAAACAATTTCAAATGGTCCTTCTCAGAAAGCATCAAATTTATCATGGTTACCCGGCTTAGCTTTCTTTACATTCCATTTCAAAACCAAGTCTCCCACTCTAAATTTTTTGGCAGTTGTCTTTTTGTTGAACCATTCTTCAGTATCTGGCATATGCTTCTAATTGTGATTGTATGATTGCTCTCTTTGTTCTTCTAACTATAAGAGCTGCATAAATCTTGCAACTGTGTGTAGCATTTGGTCAATCTGAGTTAGCGGGTAATGATCTTTGAGTGATGCTCTATTCACATTTTTGAAATCTACACACAATCTGATATCTCCATTTTTCTTCCTGACTGGTACCAAGTTTAGGTGGAGTGTTTAATAGGGTATACTATTTTAGCTCGAAGGAGTTTTAGCAGTTCTTGTTTCATCAAAGATTCTATCTTCGGATTCACTGGTCTTTGCCTTTGCCTAAAAGGCTTAGCTCCTTCTTCTTATTCTATGGTATGTTGAATAACATCCTTATTGTACACTTTTAGATCACTATACACCCAAGCTATGATGTCAGGGAATTTTTTACACAATTCTCTGATCCGGTTCACTTCCTCTTCTCGTACAACTGATTCCAACCTTAATCATTTTGCCTGGCTCCAACTCTACATCTTTGTATCTTCGTTTATCGACCTTGATTTTCTTGCCAACTGCTCTATCATTGTTATCAAACAGGCTTTCAAGGGTGATGAGACCCTTAGGAATATGATTGTTTTTTAACTAAATAATATCCTCTTCCTCTTCATCCTGCAGATCCTAGTTGGCTGAGCAATTCATTTCATGGATTAAGAAATCAAGTATATGTTCATCATTTTCAAAAACTTGCCAAAAAATATTTTCATCAGGTACTGAAGGCCTGTATATAATTCTAACAGTGTTAGACTTCTAAATAACATTACTTACAGGACAAAAATTAGCTCCCACTAAAGCTAACAAATTTGCATGGGTATTCTGTTCTCTAGGGATAAACTTTATATTTAGGGCCTCAAAGGCCTCTAAGAGATCCCACACTTTGTTCCTGTAAGCCTTCAAATAATCTTGTTTACTTATACCTTTTTTGGTGACTTGATTCACAATAAGTTCTGAATCTCCATAGATGAGTAACTGTTTGATTCTCAATTTCTTAGCCTTTCTTAACCCTAAGCACAGGGCCTCATATTTTGTTGCATTATTGGAGCAACTCCAAGTCAACCTGTAAGAGAAAACCTTTTCCTCTCCGATGGGAGAAATCAAAACTATTCCGGCACCATCTCTATTCTTGCACCTAGCCCTATCAAAGAAAAGCTTCCACAATTGATTCATAGAACCATCCTCTTCTAGGGAGGGTATCAATTTTCTTTTTGGTTTCTCAATAGAATAGTTTCCTATTTATGTTTCTATCATGGCATTAAAATTCTGTAGAGAAAACTCATCCTCATCTTGGAGCTCTTCTAATGTTTATTCCATTAGATCTTCTTCTATTGTTTCTTCAGTCATCATATTTACACGGTCAGTTTCACCAATCTTTTCTACATGAAACGTCAATGGTTTCTCATTAAAAATCTTGACCCTTCTACCTTTGAAAGGTATCTCCAAATGAGAATAATCTAAGGATAAGTATCCTCCTATATTTGTTGTGAACTCTTTGGATAGACACATACCAAAATAAGGCTCCAAGTCTACGACTACTACCTCTTGTATGACTATCATCTAAGGCATTTTATGCAGTCATATGGGAATATCCTTTATCACTCCTACGATTTTTATTGGAGTACCATCTAACTATAGGACGCCTGCACTACTCCTAGTGTACTCCATTCCCATAATATCACATACTGCTTTGGGTATCATAGTGGTAGCAGTGCCTGAATCTATCATGCAGTTGTCGACAACCCATCCTTCCATTTGAAGGGACAAATAAAAGGGTGGTGGCCTGTTCTTACCAGTGGCAGACATTAAGTTCGTTAGAACCATTTTTGAAGATGATGTAGTCCCACCTCCATTTTTCATTGTTCTTAGGGATTCCTGTAGGAGATCGATTTGACCTGGGATTTGAAGAGCATCATACATACTTGCCTTAGAAGGATTCTTTTTCGTTTCCTCTACTATACTTAATTTAGGTGAATCAACTATTCTTTCTCTTTCTTTGGCAAAAGTTTCATATTTATTTTTGTATCCCTGGGTAGCTTCAGTTCTTTACCTTTTTGTCAGCGAGGGGAATCTCAACCTTTCCCTAGCTTCGTTCTTGGGTTTCATTTTTCCCCCGAGGAATAAATTTTTTGTGTGTTTCTTGCCCTTGAATTTTGGCTGGAAACTGATATTTTCTTTCCTGAGGGAGACTTCCCTTAGGAGTTTCTTTGGGAACTTCCTTGGGAGCAGGGGAAACATTCAATGGCTGAAGCTCTTTAGGGTCTACTTGCAGTGGTTTCTTAACTGATCTTGTCAAAACTGAAACCTGTTCTACTGTAGTGATGGGGACTGAAAGTTGTAATCTACAAAACTCAAATTTTTCATCAAACATTTTTCTTTCTATTCTTACAACTACAATTATAGCACTAGGTTTTTTATAGAGGCCCCGACCCTTTGCAGTTCTATATTAACAAATACAGACAATGGCCGCAGCCATTACAATCTTTCGTCTAGAAGTAAATACTCACACCACCATTCTCTGTCGTCCTCCAACATGCACGATCCACGATCCTGGTGTAGACTGCCTCATGCTCAGCACATCTACCTACACTACCCAGGAACTCTGAGCTATCTCTAGAAGGAAACACATAGCCTGAAACTACCTCATGTTTGGCGCATCTGTTTTGTGGTTTTCCGACCCTAGCTCCTCTGGAAAAAAAAACAATAGCACAACAGGGCCAGGATGGCCCTCTGGCCTCGCAACTGCAACCCTCTGCCTGCAACTATTTTTTGACCCCTTGTGCATGCCTCGGCTTGCCCTTTTATAATTTTTGTGCGACGATCTGTCTTCCATTCGTGGCCCTTCATTTTAGATTCCCGTGCCTCTTTGTCTACCGTGACTCTTCGTCTTCGTCTGCTTTCACTGCACCTTGGTGCCACGTGTTGTCTAGAGCTGCCACATGTCGCTCACTAGCTTCGTTCTGTAACGGCCTTCCAAAAATGTAGCATGTCGCGATATCATGACATGTCGTGATATCGCGACATTCTTTCCTTATCACCTTCTTGCTTTTGCTTTAGTCGTGATATCGCGACATGTCGCGATATCGCGACCTCCCCGCCTTCAAGCCTTGCTATGTTTTTATGTCATGATATCACGACGTCGCGATATGGTGACCTCCCACCTTCGAGCCTTTGTTTTGTTTTTATGTCGCGATATCACGACATTGTGATATCGTGACCTCCCCGCCTTTGAGCCTTTGCTTTGTTTTTATGTCACGATATCGCGACCTCCCCGCCTTCGAGCCTTTGCTTTGTTTTTATGTCACGATATCGCGACCTCCCCGCCTTCGAGCCTTGCTATGTTTTTATGTCACGATATCATGACCTCCCCGCCTTCAAGCCTTTTCTTCATTTTTATGTCACAATTTCGTGACGTCATGAAATCGTGACCTCCCCGCCTTCGAGCCTTAGTTTCATTTTTATGTCGCAATTTCACGTCACAAAATCATGATGTCGTGATTTCGTGACCAACTTCTGCCTTGTTAAAATGACCTACTTTTGTTGCCACCAGATGCTCCTGCATCAGACACCCGAGGTTGGTGGAGAAGTGATCTTCACTTTTGTGTTGTACTGCCTCCCTTGCACAGGGACTCAAATTATTTCTATTCAACCCATTCCATAAGCACTGCACAGAGTGCCAAACTCTTTCTCTTTCCTGGTGCAAACTGCCTCATGTTCGATGAATCTGTCTGCACACGCAGGAACTTCTTTCTCTTTCACAGATCCTAGTGTAACTGTCTCACGTCCAGTGATCTGTTACACTCTCAGGAACTTCTGGCTCTGATACCACTTGATGGGGACTAAAAATTGCAATCTACAAAACTCAAATTTTTCATCAAACATTTTTCTTTCTTTACTTACAACTACAATTACAGCACTAGGTTTTTTATAGAGGCCCCGACCCTCTACAGTTCTATATTAACAAATACAGACAATGACCGCAGCCATTACAATCTTCCATCTTGAAGTAAATACTCGCACCACCATTCTCTATCGTCCTCCGACATGCACGATCCACGATCTTGGTGTAGACTGCCTCACGCTCGACGCATCTGTTTCACAGTTTTTTGACCCCAGCTCCTCTGGAAAAAAAAACAACAGCACAGCAGGGCCAGGATGGCCCTCTGGCCTCGCAACTGCAACCCTCTGCCTGCAACTATTTTTTGACCCCTTGTGCATGCCTCGGCTTGCCCTTTTATAATTTTTGTGTGACGATCTATCTTCCATTCGTGGCCCTTCGTTTCAGATTCTTGTGCCTCTTTGTCTACCGTGACTCTTTGTCTTCATCCGCTTTCACTGCACCTTGGTGCCACATGTTGTCTAGAGCTGCCATGTGTCGCTCACTAGCTTCATTCTGTAATGGCCTTTCAAAAATGTAGCATGTCGTGATATCGCGACATGTCATGATATCGTGACATTCTTTCCTTCTTGCCTTCTTACTTCTGCTTTAGTCGTGATATCATGACATGTCACGATATCGCGACCTCCCCGCCTTCGAGCCTTGCTATGTTTTTATGTCACAATGTCGCAATATCATGACCTCCCCGCCTTCGAGCCTTTGCTTTGTTTTTATGTCGCAACATCGCAATATCGCGACCTCCCCGCCTTCGAGCCTTTGCTTTGTTTTTATGTCATGATATCGTGGCGTCGCGATATCGCGACCTCCCCGCCTTCGAGCCTTTGCTTTGTTTTTATGTCACGATATCGTGACCTCCCCACCTTCGAGCCTTTGCTTTGTTTTTATGTCATGATATCATGACGTCACGATATCGCGACCTCCCCGCCTTTGAGCCTTTGCTTTGTTTTTAGGTCACGATATCGCGACCTCCCCGCCTTCAAGCCTTGCTATATTTTTATGTCATGATATTGCGACGTCGCGATATCGTGACCTCCCCGTCTTCGAGACTTTGCTTCATTTTTATGTCACGATTTTGCGACGTCACAAAATCGTGACCTCCCCACCTTCGAGCCTTAGTTTCATTTTTATGTCACGATTTCCAGACGTTGTGAAATCGCGATGTCGCAATTTCGTGACCAACTTCTGCCTTGTTAAAATGACCTACTTTTGTTGCCGTCGGATGCTCCTGCATCATGTAGGCATCATGAAGTTGTGGTCATCCTCTCTAATTATATTTACATGGCCTTTCATTTTTTCTTTACTCTTTTCAACTGTTATACTTTGTACATAATGTTGGTGTATCATACATGAACTTTCCCCATGTGGATCGTTACATGTAGTGCACCAAAAGTTAGAATCAATGGGAGGCTCCTCGGCCTCCATTGTCTCATTTGTATATACTATGCTCAGTCTCTCTTGTCCCCTATTGCTTGATTGTGCTGCATCTCTCGTTACCTGAGGGAACCTTCTTGGCAGAAAATTCCTTTTAGCCTCTCTCTTTTTCATGGATGCCATTTCATTTGACAATGTCTTCATTGTATCAATTATGGTCATATATTGATCACTGGGGGGAGTTGATGCAAGGGGTGTAGCTAGTAATGCAAGGAATGTAGGAGGTGCAGCTATAGCTGGGAGGTCCTGCTTTGATGGGAGTACAGGCAGTTTAGAAATTGATACTTGGGAAAGCTCTGGTAAAATTGGCAATAGAATTTTTGATGGATATCTTTTTGTAGCGATGAGATCAACTTCGCCCCTTGCTGCCTCTACATAGATCCCAAGAAAAGTGGTTACACGGGATTTCCTTATTATCATACTGAGATCTAAATCAAAAGCCCTTAAATAATAGCATATAGCTTGTTCTTTTGTGGGCTTTAGGCCTTGCGGTACTCTATCACGAGTTCTAGTAAATTTGATGTTGAAATCTTGGATTTCTTCTTGTGGATGTCTCTCAATGACAGTGAATTGATTCATCAATGTGAAAGGATCCACATGTATATTAAATTCATCGACCAGACGGTCGGCAAGTACTACCCAAGAAGTAATGGATCCAGCAAGAAGCACTCTGTACCAATATAGCATCTTTCCTTTCAAAAATATAATTAACAATCTGACCATTACATCTTCCTGAGTGATGTTGTAAATAGATACTAGCACTGATACATCTAAACAGTGCTCATCTACTATTTTACCTGTTTCGTCAAAGGTCGGTAATGCTTTTAGTGCAGCTTGTGGAATTTGGTGGTGTGTTCCCAAGTTCAAAGGGCCAGTTTGATTCCACATAAGATGCGCTAGGACAAGGGCGGCTACCATGATTGCTAAAGGAATTACAACCACTATGGGATTGCTTGTAGATGCTCCTACAGTGGGTGTTAAAGAGGTGCTAATGGTGTTGGGCAGATTTGATCATGCGGCTAGCACAGGGTGTGCTTTTAGGCTTTCGAGATGTAGTTCAAAGAACTCGATAGGTTCTTCAGAGTTTCTATCTCAGGATCTGGTTATCATATGGCTATATAACCAGAAGGTTTCTATACAAGGTCTTTCTTTTATGGTCTAAAATGCAACGGAGTTACCAGGTGGTTTTTCTTGAGATTTTCAAAAAAAAGGCTCTTAAGGTAAAACACCAAAACTTATACAATACTGTGGGATTGCTGGTCCCACCGGGCGTGCCAAAAACTATTGGAACAAAATATGCCTTCGATTAATAGTGTTGCACCTTATACTTTGCCAACATTGAATAGACAAATCTTGCTTGAGATCATCTGTCTAGTCTCTAGAGAAGGTTGGTTCCTTTGAGTTTTTTAGAAAAATGGGAACAAGAGATAAGGGAAATATAGCCTAAGCTAGAACTTTTCTCATGGTACATATTAGACAACAGAAAACATTGATGATGTAGTTTAGACAACAGCAAAGCTAGAACTCTTCTTTATAGAAAACACGAATTCCTAAGTGTGACTTTTAGATGTTCGTCTAAAAGCATGTAAATATCTTTTAATGTTCAACTCTAGAAACAAGATTTATACGTGCACAGTCCAGATTTCAGAACAGATACATTATAAAACTTAGAATGAATAAAATTTAAAACACCAGGAACATACACTTGCACACAGAAGTTTCAGAAGCCAAAAGAAGAAATATTTTATTGCTTGTAATCCAGTACATGTACATCAAGCTTGTAAACGTCCAAGAGCCGACCTTTTTTTTGGAGTCGCTCACCCCTATATATACCCTAAAAGAGTATATTTTTCTAAGTACATCTTACTTATTTTACAAGCAATCATCTACAGTTTCTAATAATACACAACGGATTTCTCGTAGATTGGATAGATTGGCAATCATCCAGCGGACCTTCCAGGATATAATCAATAGACCAATCTTCAGAAATCAACACCTGATGTCAGTGCATGTCCCCAGTTGCCAAAAATATACTCTATTCATTTACAACTGGCATGTCACAAAATCGCAACATCCTTTCCTTGCTTTGCTCTTTTACTGCCTCCAGCCACAAAAATGAGACATGTCGCAAAATCGTGATATTCGTCTCTTGCTTTGCTCTTTTGCTGCCTCCCGCCACAAAAATGAGACATGTCACAAAATCGCAACATTTGCCTCTTGCTTTGCTCTTCTACCTCTTCCAACCGTGAAAATGAGACATGTTGCGAAATCGTGACATTTCTATTTCTTTAGCTCTTCTGCCGCTTCCAACCGCGAAAATGAGACATGTCACGAAATCGTGACATTCTTTCCTTGCTTTGCTTTTTTGCCGCTTCCAGCCACGAAAATGAGACATGTCATGAAATCGCAACATTTGTCTCTTGCTTTGCTCTTCTGCCGCTTCCAGTCGTGAAAATGAGACATGTCATGAAATCGCGACATTCGTCTCTTACTTTGCTCTTTAGCTGCCTCCTGCCGCGAAAATGAGACATGTCGCGAAATCACGACATTTCTATGTCTTCAGCTTTTCTTCTTCTTGCATCGCGAAAATGCTACATGTCGTGAAATCGTGACACTTTTGCCTCTTTGCTCCCTTTTGTTGCTCTTAGCCATGAAAATACAACATGTCGCGATATCGCGACACTTTTTCCCTTTTGGCCGCAACAAAGCAACATGTCGCGATATCACGACACTTTTTCCCTTTTGGCCGTGACAAAGCAACATGTCGCAATATCGCGACACTTTTTCTCTTTTGGCCGTGACAATGCAACATGTCACGATATCACGACACTTTTTCTCTTTTGGCCGCGACAATGCAACATGTCACGATATCGCGACACTTTTTCTCTTTTGGCCGCGACAAAGCAACATGTCACGATATCGCGACACTTTTTCCCTTTTGGCCGCGACAAAGCAACATGTCGCGATATCGTGACACTTTTTCCCTTTTGGCCGCGACAAAGCAACATGTCGCGATATCGCGACACTTTTTCCCTTTTGGCCGCGACAAAGCAACATGTCGCGATATCGCGACACTTTTGCCCTTTTATTTTTCTCTTTGCTTTGAACCACGAAAATGCAACATGTCACGATATCGCGACACTTTTTCCTCCTCACTTTTTCTCTTTGCTTTGGACCGTGAAAATGCAACATGTCATGATATCGCGACACTTTTTCCTCCTTGCGGTGTTTTGCATTTTCTTTGATCTTTAGCATATGGGCCACTTCGGTATTCTTGGAAAATATGCAAAAAGGAGCATCAGATGTTTTTTTGTAGTTAGTCACTTTTTTGACTAACAAGTTGGATGAATCTTCCATAGAATAAATTTTGTAACTCATAATTGACCATTAAGGCGATTGTTGGATGCATCTTATGAAGTTTTTTCTTTATCAATTTGATCTTTGGATCGAGCGTTAAGTTGTGAAAAACCAAAGTTGGATCAAGATCCAACATATCTTTATAATACCAAGCAAATATTTTCTTATACTTTGTTAAGAAAGCTATGAAATTGACCCTTTTCATAGTTGATAAACTTTATCCTAATTTGACAATGTGATGATTTTCAAGATCGATATTGATATCAACATCAATTATTTCTTCCACTAACAAGTAGGATCCCTCCTCCAATTAATGAGGCATAAGGATTGGATGAATATCATGAGTTGGGTTTAGAGAATTGAATGTATCATTAGGATCAACCTTAGCTTGAAAAATATATTCAAATGGACCTAAGGAGAAATGACATGGTTGTAACATCTCCTTGCAAGGTAGGAACTCTTTCGGTGATGGCAGGGAAGTGGTGTGATCAAAATCAATAGCCTAAATATTAATGTACAAATATTTTGAAGGGTTGCTTGGGTAGTGAAGTGTGTGGTAATTTCAATGGAGATCATATTGATGGTTGACGGATAATCTTCATTCTCTGGTGGAAAAAAGTCGATCAAAGATAGTGAATGTAGATGTATCAGGGGTGGTTACGATGGTGGTAGAATGACAAGGTGTGTCCTAGGATGAGTGCGAGCGATGGAGTCCATTGGTGGGAGACACTAACACATCAGGAATGGTGGTAACTATGGAAAAATATGGAGATAAAACTCATACAGATCATTGAGGGGCTCGATAGCAGCTAATTCATCCTCCGAGATAGCTGAAGTAATAGATATTGCATCATATTCTTGGTAAGATGAATAAATAGACATGGCATCACCATCTTGATTAGATTCATCAGCTTCTTCAATCCAATCATCTTCAATATCATCACCTAGTTGAGACTCATCATCAAAGATACACCCTATTGTATGCTCCTAATTAGAGGAGGAAGAAGGGTGGGTGATGATAGTAGCAATTTGGACATGGTCATTGAGAAAATGAGTATAATCTAGATCAACATATTTGTTCGGATCGATATCCTTTCCATATCCTAGAGTTAGGTGCTAAAGAGAATCGACAAGGAGTTTGTCGGGAATGCGTATGGAGTAGCCTAGCCCAAACTTATTCGTAGGTAGATGATATTGTAGTCTAAGAGGGGTTTGAAGACCTTTCTTATACCCACCTAAATCATTTCCTCACCAATCGTAGCGATTAAGATACTACAATGCAAAGTACAGATTGTACATGTATTCAATGTTGGCTTGAAAGGGTTCTTCATCCTTTTCCATTTAATGAGGGGCATTTAAGGGAAAATCCACTCCCCCATAGACAAAATTTATTTGATTTAGCGGGTAACCTAAAGGTATTATTGTACCAATGGATAACGATATGATAGGAGGTCAGCCTATGTCTTGATTTGTCTCGTTAATGGGAGTGAATGTGACATTATGTACTATGTACTCCCTGAATCCTAGATTAGACATATTGATTATAACTTGTGAAGGCTCAGATGAAAATGATGGTGATGTGGGTTGCAATGGATTAGGTGGTGGAGGTAGAGGTTCTTCCTAGATGGGGGGTGTGAATGGGCATTATGGAAACGATTAAGATCGTAGGCACGAGGGCAGATTTGGTGATGGAGGGGATGATATGAGTGCCTTCTCAAGGTTCTTGGTAGGAATATTTGATACATGAGAAGGGGTTTCTATGTTTATTGATGATAATTTTTATTTTGATCTAGACATAGAATATATATGTTGAAGGTTTGGATGAGTGTTGGGTGGATTGGGTTAGACCTCCAAATGCATTGATGGTAAAAATGACTCATAAGGATGTGATACCCTATTATAAAATCCAAATGGTTCTAAGTACGCAGGGACACAATGCACTTGATCTTCATGTATGTATTTGATACATTGATGTAATATTGAAGGTACACACCTCATGTCTCATATCCAAGGCTGACCAAGTAGCAAAATATATTGCATGGCCCCTTTTAGAACATGGAAGAGTGTATGAATTGTTTTCAGTCCAACCTGAATATGAAGAACTATTGTCCCGATGGTAGAACACAATGCATCATTGAATTCTTGAAGGGTGAATGTGGATGTGATGTGGGATGGTGGAAACTTGAGATACTAAAGGGCAGGTGTGGTTATGATATTGATTGAGCATCTGATGTCGATCAAGACATGCTTATAAGGGATTTGATATATGCTAGCAATGGTATGAAGCAAAGGATCTGATATGTCAGAGGGTATAGTCTTGATCTCATGAATATTAAAAGTTATTGTAGGCTCATTGCAATGTTGTATTTGCCCTAAAAATTTAGCAAAAGTATTGGGATCTTATGGTTGTAACTCGATCAATTGCAAGATCTCCATAAGAGCATCTCAATGTGGCTTTGATTGTTCTATTAGCTCAAAAATGGAGAGCCTAACCGATGTCATCCTTAGAGTTTGGGTAAGTCTACTCCTTATTATTAGCACCAGTCAAGGTGGGCTAGGTGCAATCGAGTTAGGCTGAGGAGGTGCTTGCGATGTCAAAGGAATTTTGTTAGGGCCCGCATTAGGTGCGGGTTGATTTAAATATCGTTGGTTCCTTGTGACAATATTAATCATCCCCACAAACTCTTGGTGGGATGGATTGACATGCACATTTCTCACCTACTTCAGTTGTTATACTTGGTTAGAAGGCTTTGTATTTAGTTCATGTACGGATAAAGTGTCTTTGAAGACCATTATTTATTGATTATTTAGGGCAAGAGGATTTCTAATTTGAATTTTTTACCTCTTGATCATATTTTGTACTAGAATTTTAAAGGAGTAACATGTCTTGATGTCATGACCCCATTTTCATGAAGAACATGAACTTATACTGAGAGGGGGGGGTGAACAATATAAGACTTAACCATTTAATAATTTTAAATTTAGATAGCAGTGGCATCAACATGATATTAAACAAGACAGAAAGCATCACACATAGAAGACTCATTTTAACGTGGTTCACCCAGAAAGGTCGGGCTACGTCCACAAAACTTTTCTCTAAAAGTTTATTTCAAATTCTTTGGGAAACCTTCCCAATTACAATGTTTATGAGCCTCTGCTCAAAGGAGATACCTTCCCCTAACTCTGCTCTAGCTGGTGATCCTCTAGAAGACCTCTGCCTCTTCTGCCCTTAGCAAGTGGAACTCTATCCACAGAAGACACCTGTCTTCCCTGCTCTGGTTGGAGACCTCTGTCCTCAACTCTGTCACCTCAAAGCTGGTCCTCGAATTTGCACCAAAACACAGTCCTTCGATCTGGTACAAATTGTCCTCTTCCTCTGTTCTGCAAGACACAGTCCTTCGCTCTTATTGCGCAATTACAGCTGCACTCGATCGAACATCGACCTTTGCACCTCTGTGCAAACACAGCAGCATACAACACTCTACGATCGAACTTCTCACAGTGCGCATCAACTCGCCACTTCTACGCTAATTGCGCTATTATGGCTGCATCTCGCACACTTCGCACAAATCGACTCGACTCAGACTCTCTTGCGCACTGCAGAACTTCACTTGCGCAAATTCGATCTCACCCATTCGATGCCTTGAAACTCAAAAATAGCCCTCCTTTTATAGCATAAATTCTAAGATCATAAAACTCAATCTTTAGTCGACTGTTACCCTACAGATCCATCGACTGTAAAACCCTAAGCTTCGTCGGCCCAGATTTAACTCTGTCGGCTCAAAGTTAACTCTGTCCTTCAACCGCCTCTGGAACTCACCTGTAGCTTCTATCGCGAAACTACAACATGTCACGATATCATGACATTTTTGCAACCATACACTACCTTATGGCTTTTGTCATGATATCGTGACACTTTTGCTTTTGCCTGCCTTGACAACGTCCTTGTCGCGAAATCGTGACACTTTTGTCTTTTGTTGATGTCATCTTCACTCCTATCATGAAATCGTGACACTTTAGTCTTCATTGCCTTCTTCTCTACTTTTGTCATGAAATCATGACACTTATCTGCTTCTACTGACGTCATCTCCAACTCTGTCATGAAATCATGACCCTTATGACTTCATGGCCTTCTTCTCTGCTAGCACTAGCAAAAATGGAACATGTCACGAAATCGTGACGCTTTCGCCTTCGAGCTCTTCCTTCTTCAATTCATCATGAAATCATGATGCTACTTCCATTGAAGACTTGCTAACTATTTCTATCATGAAATCGTGACACTTTCTCCAACTGCAAGCTACCATCTCAACCTGTCACGAAATCGTGACACTTCCTGCATCCGTACAACTTCTTTGTAGCCTATCACAAAATCATGACGCTTCTCATTTCAAACTCTTCCCTTTGTTGCATGTCATGAAATCATGACAGTTCTCACTTCGAGCTTTTCAGCATGTCACGAAATCGTGACATCCTCAACTTGGAACTTTGCATCATGTCGCAAAATCGTGACAGTTCCTGAATAACTTTCTCTCTCTTCGATCTTGTCACGAAATCATGATAGTTCACACTACGGACTCTCTTTTCTGCATTATGTCACGAAATCGTGACACTTTTTCCTACTTTCCCGCAAGGTGTCGCGAAATCGTGACACTTTTCCTTCTCTGCCTTCCTACACTTTTCGAGTCACGAAAATGCGACATGTCACGAAATCGTGACACTTTCCAACTTGCTCTCCTTCTCTGCCAACATGTCGCGAAATCGTGACAGTTTTGCCCAAACTTTCTCTCTCCTCAAACATGTCACGAAATCATGATAGTTTTGCCAGCACTTTCTCTCTCCTAAAACATGTCGCGAAATCGTGACAGTTTTTCCAGCCGCCTGCATACTTTTTCTTACTTGTCTTTTTCTTGATCTTTTTGCAACTGGGCTACTCTGATCTTCTTGGAAACTCACTGTCCAAACTGAAACCTTCATCAAAACACTTTCTTTGACATCAAACCAAATTGCTTCAAGACCTTCTTGACATCAATGACAACATCTACACTTAGAGCAAAGGCAATGTACCCAAGGTACCCAAAATTGCCAACAATCTCCCCCTTTGTCATTGATGGCAAACCTTAACTAAAAACACTAGTCAAGAGCCAAAACTGAAACCAACTGATCCATCAACTGAGAATCTTCCTTTGAAGTTTTTGCTCCCCCTGACTTGAAGCTCTCTTCTTCACTATGAAGCTCTCCCCCTTACTCATATCTCTCCCCCTTTGTCATCAATGGCAAAGGGCCACCTTTGGGACTCGGGACTAAGAAAGAGCCTCTTGGCTTGGTCCCTCCCCCACCTCCCGATGAGGTGATTAATTCTGAGGTGAGAGTACAACTCCCAATTTCTCCCTTAGATACTCAAACGTATCTCTTGGAAGAGGTTTGGTGAAGATATCTGCAATCTGCTCTTTAGTAGGCACATACTCTAGCTTGACCTGCTTCTCTTGCACTTTCTCCCTTAGAAAATGATATTTGATGGAAATGTGCTTCGTCCTTGAGTGCATTACCAGATTTTTAGAAATACTTATGGCACTTGTATTATCACCAGAGAATGGAGATGGGTTGTTCATGCTTGACTTTGAAATCCTCCAAGGTGGTTTTCATCCATAAAACCTGTGTGCACCCAACCACTGCTGCTATATTTTCAACTTCTATTGTAGATAAGGAAACTAAAGGTTGTTTCTTACTTAACCAAGAAACCAGACTCTTTCCTATAAAGAATGCTCCACCACTAGTGCTTTTCCTGTCATCAATATTGCATGCCCAATCTGCATCTGTATAGGCTGTGAGGGTGAAATCATCACCTTTGGGATACCAAAGCCCAAAGTCCATAGTGCCCTTCAAATATCTGAATATCCTCTTGACTGCTATAACATGAGATTCTTTTGGAGCTGCCTGAAATCTTGCAACTAATCCAACGGCCTGCATGATATCCGGTCTGGTAGCTGTACTGTATAGTAAACTGCCAATCATAGATCTGTACAACTTCTGATCTGCCACTGGAGATTCATCATCTTTACTCAGATTGCACCCTGTAATCATAGGAGTACACACGGGTTTGTTGTCCATCATCCCAAATTTCTTCAACATTTCTTTGATATACTTTTCCTGAGAGAGAAATATACCATCTTTTGATTGCGCAATCTGAAGCCCTAAAAAGAATGACAGCTCTCCAATCATAGACATCTCGAATTCCTTCTGCATGGTGTTGGCAAAAACTTTGCACATCTGAGTATTATTTCCCCCAAAAATAATATCATCAACATAGACAACTATGATCAACATATCATCACCTTCATTCTTAATATACAAGTTGCTATCTGCCACGCCTTTCCTGAAACCTTGTTCATGAAGATACCCGTCAAGTCTTGAGTACCAAGCCCTGGGTGCTTGCTTTAACCCGTACAAGGCCTTTTTTAGTTTACATACATAGTCTGGCTGTTCTGAGAGAGACACTCCTTCTGGCTGTTCTATGTAGACTTCTTCATTCAACACCCCATTTAGAAAGGCTGACTTTACATCCATTTGAAATACCTTGAAATATTTGAAACTAGAAAGGGCCAAAAACATTCTGATAGCTTCAAGACGAGCAACAGGCGCAAACGTCTCCTCGAAATCAACACCTTCTACTTGAGAATAACCTTTACAAACTAACCTAGCTTTGTTTTCGACAATCTTTCCATCCTCATTGAGTTTATTTCTGAATATCCATTTTGTGCCAATGACATTCTTGTCCTTAGGTCTAGGAACCAAATCCCAAGTTTCACTTTTCTCTATTTGATTTAGCTCTTCATCCATTGCTTTTATCCAAAATTTATCTGCACATGCTTCACTGAAATATTTTGGCTCAATCTGAGACAATAAAGCAACATTCGTAGAATCATGTGAAGGAATGACTCTTCTTCTTGTTTGCTTGTTGTTTGGATCACCAATGATCAAGTCTTTGGGATGATGTTTCTGAACATACCGTGAAGGAGTTTTGGGAAGCAGTTGTTGTCTTTCCTCTTCTTCATCTGAAGCCTCTCTGAATTCTTCTTGACAGATTTCATCACCCAGTTCCTTGACTGGTTCTTTTATCCCTGTCTTTTCATCTACTGTTACATTTATGCTTTCTACAACAGTATGAGTTCTTTTGTTGAAACATCTGTAGGCCTTGCTTCTGCTGGAATATCCAAGAAAAATTCCCTCATCACACCTAGGATCAAATTTTCCCAAATTTTGATCTTCCCTTCTGATGAAGCACTTACTCCCGAACACTTTGAAGTGTTTTACTGTAGCTGGTCTTCCTTTCCACAACTCATAGGGAGTTTTATGATGATTGACTCCGAGTTGAGCCCCGGTGATGATGTAAACTGCTGTACTTGATCGCTTCTCTCCAAAAGCCATCTGAAAGTTTTGACTCATTTAACATAGCTCTAGCCATATTTTCAACGGTTCTATTTTTCCTTTCAACTACTCCATTTTGTTGAGGAGTTCTTGTTGCTGAATATTCTCTTTTGATTTCGTGTTGCTCACAGTATTCCACAAATTCATTTGAAGTGAACTCTCCTCCTCTATCCGATCTTAAGCATTTGATTCTCTTGTCAGTCTCATTTTCAATCATTTCTTTAAAAGCTTTAAATTTTTCAAAAGCTTCAGATTTTTCTTTGAGAAAAGTAACCCAAGTCATTCTAGAATAATCATCTATAAACAACATGAAGTAGCTATCTCCCTGAATGCTCTGAGTTCTGGTGGGGCCACACAAATCAGTATGAATAAGATCCAATGGTTTGGAAGAAGTATACCCTTTTGATTTGAAACTGGTTCTGGTTTGTTTACCATGTTGACAAGGACCGCAAATGATGTTATGGGGCCTTTTTATTTTAGGCAAGTCTCTGATTGCTTCCTTGTTACTAATACTGACAAGATTATCAAAACTCAAATGTCCCAATATTTTATGCCATAACCAACTCTCATCTTCTTGAGTTATAAAACACTTTTCCCTTTTTATCTCACTTAGCATGTAAAGATTGTTTGGAGTCCTTGTAGCACTAGCAATGAGTTTTCCATTTTTTTCTTTACTTATCTCACATCTATCTGAAAAGAAAGATACTATGTGCCCTTGATCACAAAGTTGACTCACACTAAGAAGATTATGTCTTAGGCCTTCTACATAGAGCACATTCTCTGTTTTGGATTTCCCATCCAAACTAAGAGTCCCTTTACCACAGATTTTTGCGGACTTGTTATCTCCAAAATTGACTGTTCCTCTGTTTGTTTCTTTGAAAACCAAAAACTTTTCTTTTTCACCAGTCATATGTTTTGAACAACCACTATCAAGATACCATTTTTCTACTTTGTCTTGAGCATGAAAAGCAGTTTGAACTATCATTGACTTAGATTTGATCTCATTCCTCTTTTTAGTGAACTCAAAGCTAAATCTATTCAAATTGCACATCCTTGCTATATGCCCAAAATTCTTGCACTTGTAACACATGATATTTTTGTTCATAAGAGGTGCAAATGAGTTAACATTTTCCTTACTATGGCTATTCAGAGATTTATTGCAATGCATAGCTATGTGACCAAATTTCTTACAAGAAAAACAATAGCCATGGAAGGTATTATGTAACCTGTTTTGATGCCTTGGATGATTGTTCTTCTTGCGATCAACTGGAATCCACTGTTCTTCAGGATGAAGATTGATCTTGCTCGAAGACCCTGTTTCATGAATGGTGATACCATCCTTCTTTTCACACGGAGTATTCTGTCTGAGAGTCAAATGTTCCAACTTTACTCTAAGAGACATAATTTCTTCTTCTAGTTTCTCACAATCAGCTTCCTTTCCTTTTAGAGCCTCTGTTAGAACCTGTTCAACCTTCTTCCCTTCTTCAGCTAGAATTTTGAAATCTATAACACTTTGAGACAATTCTGATCTTGCTATCTCTTCTTCCTGACATTTATGCTTGAGAACAGAATTCTCTTCCCTGAGTTTCTCAAGCTTTCTCAAGGCCAAGAAGAATTCACTTTTGAGATCGAACTCAACCTCTTCATTTCTTTCTGAATTTATATGTTCCTCTGATAGATCCTTCTCCAAGCTGTTAGGCTCTTTCTGGAGTGACCTGGCTCTGATACCAATTGAAGAACATGAACTTATACTGAGAGGGGGGGGTGAACAGTATAAGACTTAACCATTTAATAATTTTAAATTCAGATAGCAGTGGCATCAACATGATATTAAACAAGACAGAAAGCATCACACATAGAAGACTCATTTTAACGTGGTTCACCCAGAAAGGTTGGGCTACGTCCACAAAACTTTTCTCTAAAAGTTTATTTCAAATTCTTTGGGAAACCTTCCCAATTACAATGTTTATGAGCCTCTGCTCAAAGGAGATACCTTCCCCTAACTCTGCTCCGGCTGGTGATCCTCTAGAAGACCTCTGCCTCTTCTGCCCTTAGCAAGTGGAACTCTATCCATAGAAGACACCTGTCTTCCCTGCTCTGGTTGGAGACCTCTGTCCTCAACTCTGTCACCTCAAAGCTGGTCCTCGAATTTGCACCAAAACATAGTCCTTCGGTCTGGTACAAATTGTCCTCTTCCTCTATTCTGCAAGACACAGTCCTTCGCTCTTATTGCGCAATTACAGCTGCACTCGATCGAACATCGACCTTTGCACCTCTATGCAAACACAGCAGCATACAACACTCTACGATCGAACTTCTCACAGTGCGCATCAACTCGCCACTTCTACGCTAATTGCACTGTTATGGCTGCATCTCGCACACTTCGCACAAATCGATTCGACTCAGATCTCTTACGCATCATAGAATTTACTTGCGCAAATTTGACACACACATTCAATACCTACAATCTCAAAATAGTCCTCCTTTTATAGCATAAATTCTAAGATCAAAACACTCAATCTTAGTCGGTTGTTACCCTAAAATCCGTCGGCTACAAAACCCTAAACTACGTCGGCCCAGATTTAACTCTGTCAGCTCAAAGTTAACTCGTCCTTCAACCACCTCTAGAACTCACCTGTAGCTTCTGTCACGAAACTACAACATGTCATGATATCATGACATTTTTACAACCATACACTACCTTATGGCTTTTGTCACGATATCGTGACACTTTTGCTTTTGCCTGCCTTGACAACATCCTTGTCGCAAAATCGTGACACTTCTATCTTTTGTTGACGTCATCTTCACTCCTATCATGAAATCGTGACACTTTAGTCTTCATGGCCTTCTTCTCAGCTTTTGTCATGAAATCATGACACATCTGCTTCTACTAACGTCATCTCCAACCCCACACCGCTCCGACGTCATCTCCAACTCTGTCATGAAATCGTGACCCTTATGACTTCATGGCCTTCTTCTCTGCTTGCACTAGCAAAAATGGAACATGTCATGAAATCATGATGCTTTCGCCTTCGAGCTCTTCCTTCTTCAATTCGTCATGAAATCATGATGCTACTTTCGTTGAAGACTTGCTAACTATTTTTGTCATGAAATCGTGACACTTTCTCCAACTGCAAGCTGCCATCTCAACCTGTCACAAAATCGTGACACTTCCTGCATCCGTACAACTTCTTTGTAGCCTGTCGTGAAATCGTGACGCTTCTCATTTCAGACTCTTCCCTTTGTTGCATGTCACGAAATCATGACAGTTCTCACTTCGAGCTTTTCAGCATGTCACGAAATCGTGACAGTCCTCAACTTGACCTCTACAGCATGTCATGAAAACATGACAGTCCTCACTTGGAACTTTGCATCATGTCACAAAATCATGACAGTTCCTGAATAACTTTCTCTCTCTTCGATCTTGTCACGAAATCGTGACAGTTCACACTGTGGACTCTCTTTTTTGCATTATGTCATGAAATCGTGACACCTTTTTGTCCATACAACTTTCCTGTTAATGTGTCACGAAATCGTGACACTTTTCCTTCTCTGCCTTCTTGCACTTTTCGAGTCACAAAAATGCGACATGTCGCGAAATCGTGACACTTTCCAACTTGCTCTCCTTCTCTGCCAACATGTCGCGAAATCGTGACAGTTTTGCCTAAACTTTCTCTCTCCTCAAACATGTCACGAAATCGTGACAGTTTTTCCAACACTTTCTCTCTCCTAAAACATGTCGCGAAATCGCGACAGTTTTTCCAGCCGCCTGCATACTTTTTCTTACTTGTCTTTTTCTTGATCTTTTTGCAACTGGGCTACTCTGATCTTCTTGGAAACTCACTGTCCAAACTGAAACCTTCATCAAAACACTTTCTTTGACATCAAACCAGATTGCTTCAAGACCTTCTTGACATCAATGACAACATCTACACTTAGAGCAAAGGCAATGTACCCAAGGTACCCAAAATTGCCAACATTTCAATGGTAAGAACAATATAGATCCTCCCTATAAGACTTTGTTTTAGGTCGATTAGGATCTAGTGAACAGATCTTCGATAAATTGATTGCATGTGCCTCACATAATTGATTAAAAATTGATGCTAATATTTTTGGCAAAGGAGAATATTACCTTGGTGGTTGGCGTTGTCAACCTTACCTTTGATTTTGTTGTGGATGATACTAGGTTGGTGGAGGTTGAGCTTGGTAATTAGGCTAATTTGGTGGTTGTGGTTGTGTGGCTTGGTTTGAGGATCTAGGGATACTCAAAACAACTTGATTTACTAGAGTCGCATTCTATTATGTGTTGCCTCATTTAGCATTCCTATTCGTCCATCCTTTTTGTGAAGCTTAATATTACCTTCTTGGACTTTAATATCCTTAATGACCTTAGCCTGTGCTAGGGTATTGGAGTTGTAGTAGAAGCAAGAATTGCTTTGAAAAACTCCTTGTTAATAGTTTGGTAAGCCCCATTATAGGTATGGTCAAAGGTAGTTTTGTTAGTATCACTCTCCATCAATTATCATAGTCCATGACTAGTTCATCTTTGAATTGTCTAATATTGCATAAGTCAGTCAATGTTACCTTCTTCCCGATGCTAAACGAAAAGTGTTCTAAGAATGCATTTCTTAGTTTTTGAAAGGAATAGATGTTATGTCGTGGTAGATGATTTTACTATTCTAAAGTAGGGTCTATAAGAGTTATTAGGAATGTTCTTAGCATGAGAGTATCATCATCCTAAATACAAAAGCATATATTTATGAAATGGGTGATATGTTCTTGAGCGTCTTCATCTCCCTTGAACTTGTCTAATTATGGTATTTCAAAATGTTCAAGATACGGGTGTGACGGTACAAATAGGTGCAATGGTTGGTTGTGGAGCTTATAGACACCTACTACACGTCATGTTGAGGAGACTACCTATATGGATTTCTTTAAGGCCATATGGCCCACCTTGGGTAGCCCTAGGGCTCAATAGTGGTTTTCACCACTCAGATAGGGAGGAATTTCCCTTTATAGCCAGGATCATCCCACCAAAGGATGGCCCTCAGAGATAATCTTACCCCAATATGACCTTCAACCAGGATCATCCCACCAAAGTACAACCTCCATAGACAATCTTACCCCAAGATAGCCTTTATTCAAGGTTGTCTCACATCGAAACGGTCGCACCAAAAGCAAATTCAAATGTGTCACGATTAAAGTGATTACATGAGCCAGATGAGCATAGCGACATACATAGTCAATTTTGGGGAAGATTCAAGAATGTGCAATTACCTTTCTTATATCTAATCCTTTCTTGGCTTCCCATGCAAGATTGGACTCCCTTTTGGAAGTCTATATAATGGCACCCAGTCTTCATACATTTATCAAGGAGAGTTTCAATTTTCAAGTAACAAAGTGCTACCAAATTTCAACCACGAAGCTTTCAACCTCTTTTGCATTCTTTTTCATAGAAAGAATGCTAATGGATCATTTTGAAGTTTGAAGATTGCATTCGTGCTCTTTATGTAATCTAACATTCTTGTTCTAACATTGAATTCCATGTCTTAAGTCATTCTCCATGAATGCATCAATTTTTCGATCAAGCCACAAATCGAACCCGACATCACCTTGCATCAACCATAAGATAATCACTCATAGATTAATGATCGTCTCTCTCAAGGATGACTTGCAGGTATGACCATCTCTTTCAGAGATGGCCCGTAGGTACGACTGTCCTACAAAAATATGACCTCTCGGGCAGAGATTTGTTTTCTATTTTCCTTATTTTGTTAAGATTTAACAACATTTCTAATTACTATTTAGCATAGATAGATTTCATTTTTACACATGCATTTTTCTTATTTCAGTTTCTTTGTTGTTTTCTTTGTTATTAATACGAGCCTTATATTGAAAGGCTCTGCATATGCTTTTAATGAACTTTAATCTTCTTGTGTGCAGATCACAAGTATCTACGAGGAAGCAATAGCATAAAGATACACATATCATCATCATTCATTGTGAAAGTCCTGAAAATCTATCCCAAATTAGTTTGTGGATGCAAAAAGATCCTGCATAGTACATCTAAATTGTTTCATTTGTAATTCATTGTATCAAGATTGATAACAATCCTTCAAAGGGGATATTATTTATAACCTTCTTAGAAAAGAATAATAAATTAATAAAAGGGGTATTGTCTGTCATTTTTTGTTATTTCATTCTTTATCTTTATGATTGCTTCTTGATTTGCTACATTTTGATCTTGTATTTTATTTCATGGATGTATGATATTTTTTAGCATTTTTAGTGGCGATCATGATCGGACCTAGTCCACATCTTGCATTCACATTGCTAATTACTATTTGTTTTTGGTGTTTGTGAGTTGTAGGTACGACCATCCCTTATCGAGATGGCCAAAAATTATGATTTTCCCTTACCGAGATGGCCAGCAGGTGCAACCATCCCTTAGTGAGATGACCTCGGCTCAGAAAGTAGAAACATTAGAAAATAGTATTTACCTCAAACATAGGATATTGTAGTAAGTCATTTTGTATTTCTTTCTATGTTCTCAGTAAATAAAAGTAAACATTTCATATGTAAGTGAAGGAATTTTAGAAGGTTTTGAGTTTTTATAACTCTTTATTTGTGACCATCCTTGAATCATACGATCTCTATTTGTGGTCATTTTCGTCCCAGATAGCCCCCTGGTTTTGGTTATTTCTGTGTCAGACGACCTCTGTCTATAGCTATCCCTATGCAATATGGCCTCTATTTAAATACTACTATGGTTTTCTTATTGTTTCATGTTCAAAGGCTAGTCTCATTGTAGGGTTTCGTATTTTAGAAGTTCTGATTATTTTAGGATTTTTGAAAATCAAACGTTAATTTTTGCACTAGTGAAAATCATCGTGTGCTTCATGATTTATTTACTTTTGCATAATAAAAATAACCCCACACACCATGATTCATTTAAACATCAAAAATTTGAATTTCATCACCAACCATTTATCGATACTAGCAATGGTGGGCTTCATATCCATTTGTTGCTTTGCACCCTAGAAACTTAGTGGCCAAAAGTGAGTGGATTTTTGGAATTCATCACTAGGATATCCCCTACTCTTGGGTACGCCCAAAGTAGAAAGGTTAGGAGAGTTCTTTTATTGTGGGGCTCTTTAAAATAATTAGAGGACGTAGCTATCGTTACTGTCCATGCCTTAAATGTGAGGTTTAAGGGAAAGCAAGGCTTCACTGATACCAGGACATTAGACAGCGTGGCCCCTTTAAAGGGGTAATTTGTTTCCATAAGGTTACCTTGATCAAATATCCAATAGGAAGCCACTTTTTACCATTTGAGTCACATCCCTCAACAAGGGGGTGTGCTTGAACTATATTTTAGTAGTTTTATATTTTTTTACCTTTAGTTTCATAGGAATAAGGGTTTTTCAACATCAAAATACACTAAAAAGTATAGGGACTTACAATTAAAACTTAAATGAGATAATCGTATTGTTTGCTTGTTTTTTTCTTTATGGTTTGCTTAATCAATATCATGGTAACAATGCGCAACTGAGCTCATTCACGAGTTGATGTTGTTGAAAATTTGCAAGGAGGCACAAATATCTCCAATTTAGTCTTGAGGATATAGTCATTCCTAAATGGTGTTTTGGTGTCCGTCATAATGCTAACATCACCTATAGGGAATCTGATCTTCAGGATATCCCTATCTAGGATGCACCTATGAGTCCTTAATATGATCAATAAGATGAGATTCTTGGTAAAAACCAATCCCATGCTACTATTGGACATAACCCACCCACTGAGGGGGCTAGTAGGGGAGTGTTGCAAAGTCGCATCTCAACTCGATCTATCCATCAATCTAATCAGGAGCAATATTATGCACCATTGCCTAGTCTGGATGAGCGCCACTCCGCTTGATTATCCATGGATTAGCTAAATATTTGCTCACCTAGATAGGTACGACCCTCATAGTCCTAATACGATAGCCTCATATGCTCACATCTATCTTGAAGATGATGAAGAGGAAGACCCAGGTCATCTTGTTTCTCCCTGCAGAGAGCGTTCCATGCAAGCACATTATGCCTCTGCACCATCCAAGTATGTAGAATTCACCTTAAACTTGAGCACCTGGTCAATACAACTTCCTTTCATCGTGAGAAATGAGTAGCCAATATTTTTGGGTCCATAGAGCAATCTAAGTCTCTTCGTATTAATACAAGGGCTCATCGACCTCACACGACTAATCAAGTGAACCAAGTACCTAGGAAAAATACAAATAAACAAGAGCATTGACACCAGCTATGGCTGGATAAGCTATGAATGGATCAAGAATGCCTAGAACAAAGTTAATTATAATAATAAAGGGTGCACCAACAAAGGTTGCATCAACAACTATTACACCAAGAACGATTATAAAAAGCAACACATGAGGAGGTCCTCACACCTAGTATCTATAGGTAGCAAATCCATAAAAGGTGCATTACGTAGCACCATGACCTGCCTCCTAGGCTAAGTCAAAATATCCCTCCTCATGTGCTCATGGTCTCAATAACATCAATCGTAAAATCATATATCAAAATATGAGGCCTATGAAGATCTAAAGCTAGAGTATCAGGACCAAGGAGAACATAAATCACTTTGTGAGGACATGGTTGATTATTATATTCAACCATATCATCCTAACAAAACTTTTTTGCCTCCCCCTCCTTGAGGACCAATGTAGGAAGATGAGATAATATCATCTCAAGCTTACAAGGTGCTCACAAAGTGCATCAAATCATTGGAGAAGCAAGGAATGGGTTATCAAAAGTCCACATTACGTCAACTATGTAATCAACCACTCCATCCTTCGATCCCATATCCTCCATATCCTAAGCATTTTGAAATGCCAAAATTGCATAAATTTAAAGGAGATTATGATGCACACAAACACGTAACCAGTTTCATGAACCTATGTTTCCAAATCTAGGATGATGATGCCTTGTTACATAGGACCTTCTTGATAACACTCTCTAGGACAACCTTAGAGTGTATAACCATCTACCAAGGCACAACATTTATAACTTTGAATAACTTGTAAACATATTCCTAGAACGCTTCTCATTTGGCATAAAGAAGACTAACTTGTCCAACCTTCAATAAATTGATGATGAGCTTATCACAAAATATGGCAATAGGTGGAGAAAGGTTATGTCAATATTGCCTTTCACCTTACCCATCATAGAACTTACCTAAATGTTCTCTAAGAATTGTTCAAAGTAAATCTCGCTTTTCTTATAGCTAAAACAATACCAAATATTCAAGGAGACTTTGGCATAGGCTAAGGTCATCGAGGACATCAAGGTCTAGGAGGGGGACATCAAACTTGACAAGAAGGAATGGAACAAGAACCCCAAAGGTAATTATACACAGCAAAAACCACCTTTGGTCAATCAAGTTGTCCTAAGTGTTCCAAATCCTGAGAAACAAATAATGCCCCAACAACCCAACTATCAAGCTCAACCTCCTCCTATGTAATAGCATGACCAAACTCAATGAAATCAGGCATAAAATCAACTATGTAATCCACCTTGTAACTATACGCAATTGCCTAAATATTTGGCATCATTTTTTAATCGATTGTGGGAGGCAAAGGCTATCACCTTGCCTGAGATTCACCCCATGGATCCTAATCACCCAAAATCTAAGAGGTATAGATAGAACCTGTACTATCTCTATCATCAACAAAATGATCATGATATCCAAGCATTCTATACATTCAAGAACATAGTACATGATATGCTCGAGAGAAATCAACTACAAATTGATAATCCTCTCATTATCGATAACCAACAGATGGGCATATTCAAGGATCCCTTACCTACACATGAGGTTAAGTGAGATCAGATAAGATAGGTCAAAAAATTCCACACGGCCCCACCCAATCAAGGGTTTGTTGGGATGATAAATATTGTGACAAGAAACAGGAGATATCTTGATCAAGTTGCACCACTTGTAGCTCCAACCAATGTTCCTTCTACATCACAACCCTTGTCATAAAAAAATATTGTCCAAGGTCTTCCAACCCAATCAATGGTGATAGTTATAAGTAGGCTTACCTAAATTCTACAAATGACATTGGCTAACATATCCATTTATGAGCTGATACAACAATTGCCATGACATAGAGAAGCTCTGATGGAGATTTTAAAATCTATTGAATTGTAGTCCTAGGATTCCAACGCTTTCACCAATTTCATGGAGCACATTCAAAAATATAAAGAACTGGTCATAACTTTCTATGATCACGATATCAAGCTAGTACCCACTGAAAAAGTTGATCCTCCATTGCACATTATTGCTTGTGTAAATTGAATCCCCTATAATGAGTGTTGATAAACATAGGCTATTCTATCAATATAATCACCACTACCACACTAAAACATCTTAGTTTTTTAACATCGCATATTGTAGCATCCACTTTCACTCTTCGAGCTTTTAATGATGCTCTACGCTCTATGGTTATCACAATAGTCCTTCCTATCCAGGTTGGACTAAAATGAAGAACACAAGCTTATACTAAAATGGGGGTGAACAGTATAGCGCCCACTTTTTACTTTCTTTCTAAACCAATATCAATTAGTTTCCTCAATTGCAATAACCAAATATAGCAGTGTGCATTAATAACATAGATAGCAATAGTAAGCAAGTGCACAAATCACCACATACAATTGAGACACAATATTTAACGTGGTTCTCCCAATGTGGGGTAGTCCACAAGATAATATCCTTATAATATTTCACAAAGAAATAGGGATCCTTATCCCAATACAAATGATTACTTTGATCTGCTCAAAGTTAGGTTTTCCTGATCTGATCAGGTGGGCTCCACTGATCTACTCAGCTAGGCTCTCCATTGACCTTCTCAGTTAGGCTATCCATTGATCTACTCAGCTAGGCTATCCACTGATCTGCTCAGCTAGGCTCTCCACTAATCTACTTAGCTAGGCTATCCACTAATCTGCTCAACTAGGCTATCCACTGATTTAATTAGCTAGGATATCCACTGATCTGCTTAGCTAGGCTATCCATTGATCTGCTCAGCTAGGCAACCGGTGTTGATGTTTTCTTTTTTTGTCCTGTCTCTTTCACTGCTCACAAATCTACCTCAATGCCCTCTCACAAGTCTCAAACAATCATGCTCAGATGCTATCCCAAATCTATTCTCAAAGCATTCACAAAAGGCTCAAACAATCCTGCTCAAATTTTGTCCCAAAATTTTCCACAAATATGTCCCAAAAGCCTTCTCAAAGGCTCAACCAATCATGCACAAAAGTTGTCTCAAATCTGTCCAAAAATTCTATCCCAAAAGCCTTCCCAAAGGCTCAATGATGAACTCAACAATAGATGACAATACTCAACAATGTGCTCAATAATGAATGGTAATGTACTCTTAAATGGATGACAACAATGATCCACAATGATCTCAACAATGTATGACAAATGATATCTTAAATGGATGACAACAATGATCCAAAATGATCTCAAAAATGACTCTCAAATGGATGACAACAATGCTCAACAATATACTCTCAAATGGATGACAAATGATCTCTCAAATGGAAACCTCTCCAAGCAATAACAATGAGGACTTCAACCAACCAAGGACAATCTCCACAAGTTATAGCAATAGGTTCTCAATAATATTTTCCTCATGCAATTTCAATAAGCTTTCAAGAAACAAGCACAACTCCCTCAAGCAAAGAGCTCTCAAATAGCCAACAATGATCTCCTCAAATGAAAGACAAATGTATCCACAAGTGACTAGCATATGATCTCCTCAATGGTTTCAAATAGTGGTAATGGACTTAACAAGTAACCAACAATAATCTCCTCAAAGCAATAGCAAAAACCTCCTCAATAATGGAAATACTCTCTATGAACTCCACTAAAGCAATCATGGAACTCAAGCATCAATTTTATCCATAAAATTGATTTTCTAATCCATCCACTTCCTCTCAATAGCCAAGGCACATAATCAAGCAATTTGTCTTCAACTTCAAACCCTAACACATGTGCATGTCTTCTAACTCAAGGTAGCAATTAACTAGGTCTCAAGTTCCTAGTTTAATTTCATAATTAAATCATGTACTAGGACATATAACAAGTTCAACACTTTTCAACCTTATGACTCCCTAATTTCATTAACACATACAACAAGAACCTATGCTTTTATTTTTAATTCCACACCTTATAACTCCACATACAGCAATCACAAATATTTATTTCCACACCTTATATCTCCCTTATCACACACAACAATAACAAATATTTAATTCTACACCTTATAACTCGCTAAGCACATTAACACATACAACAAGCATTTATTTCCCTAAACTCCTTATGACTCCCTAGTTATCACAAAAATAATTTTAATGCACCAAAACTTTGGTAATAACAAACCTTACCATGCGTTGGAGATAAATACCTTTATATGGAATTCCCTGCCTTCGTAACTTTCAAAATCGTCTTTGCCAAAATTAATGTGCCTTCACACCTTCACGGGAGTCAAAATTTGTTCCTCTCGCTTAGCGCTGTGAAGCGCTTACCACATGGGCGCTAGCCCACATTGGTATTTTAATCCCAAACACCCAACTTTAACCTGCGCTCAAATCTGAAACTCAAGTTTACCTTCTTAGCAAAACACTTTGCCCTTAGTGGGATTCGAACAACGAACCTGCCTTGTGCAAACTTTGTACGCTACCAACTATGCTAAAGGCTCCTGCATGACGTCACTTTCCCGTGTTGTTTACTTGAACTTGCTCTCAAATCGAAAGTTATTTATCATTCTTTCTTCGTTGCTCCCCTTTCGACGACTCTCTCTCATGCGCTATGTCAAGTCTTCAATAAACAAAGGTTTTTCACCTTTTATTTATATGCACCTCCATCCTTCGAATGACATCGGTGAATCTTTATTAATCTCCCCAACCTTTGCATGTCGGTGGATAATGTAATTCAACTTTAGACCTTAGAATTATTAAATAAAAATTTAATAATTCACCTCTTAACTTTGAATTGGAATATCTCCTTCATTCTTTTGAATTTTGCCATGAAAATTTTTGCACCTAGGTTTTATTGGAAAACCTTTTCATCCATCATAATTTTGAGAAGTCTTAGCATAGTGGTTTTAATAAAAAACCCTTTCCAATGGTTTTAATGAAAACCCTTTCCGTTGGTTTTAATAAAAAACCCTTGTCATTGGTTTTAATAAAAACCTTTACCATTGGTTTTAATAAAAACCATTAATATAATATTTAAAAAATTAAATATTATATGCCTCTTGTGCCATAAAACCTTGTATATATCCTTGCTCTCCAAAATATCATAAATGATTATTTATGAAGTGCTTTTGCCACCAAAATTGAATGTGATCCATGTGACATCAATGACAACACAAAATAACTCAAATTGCCAACATAAAGATGATTTCTACATTGTGCCACGTTATAGAAGGTGTGATGCAATATAACATATTGCTTGGCCAACCTTGGATTAGATATATGAAGTGTGTCTCGTCTATACAACATCAGTGCATTAAATATGTTTATGAAGGACAAATTCATGTATTCCCTTCAGACTTCAAGCCTTTCAAATACTGTAATTTGGTTAATAATCCACAAGAATTTGTCTTGTTATCCAGACATCTGGACATCCAGTCTGATGGCCCTATCAAACGTCCAGAGCCCCCATTAAATCCATCACTTCCATCCATTGATCCATCCACATCGTCACCTCCATATCAACCCTCACCATTGGTTTCTTCTGACATCCCTTCTTTATCATCGAATCCTTCAAGTGAGAAAAACTTGAAGGCACCAATTGAGGAAATCCCACCATCCATTTCCATCATTTCTGTAGCATAAATTCCAACTCCCATGGATGAAGAAGAATTATCTGTTGTGATGAATGAACCACCTTAAACCACACCTCCATCATCCCCATCATCCCCATTATCCCCATCGCAAGTCACAGTCCATTTGGCTAGCCCTAGTCTTATTGAGTACCTCGTGCAAAATATCACATTCACACTGCTCATCGAGTCCATTTAGGATATGGGTAGATCTCGTGTGCTATAGTTACCCATTGGTACCATTATTCCCATGGGAGTACCCTTGAACCAAGCAAACTTTATCTATGGGGGTTTCGACGAATCTACGGATTAGTATCCTACAATAGACTACAACAATGAACTTTTTTTAGGAAACATTCGTTATATGTCAAACTCGAAGTTTGTCTTACGATACTTTAATCGTTGCCATTGGCATGAAAATGGCCTTGGTCCATATGATCAGGATATTCATACACCTTACTAGCCACAATACCAACTCCATATAGATAAATTTGGCTTTGGGTATACTCTATGTATGTCGGATGAACTAATGTATACTACAATGTCATGAGCAATAACCAATAAGCAATCACCACTGAGCAATATCATGAACTAATGTATACTACAATGTCAGGAGTTCATCTGACATACACAGAGTATACCCATGCAATCCCCTTACTCTTGCTCATGACATTAGTACAACATCTACATGCATAGATCTAGGCATACATCTATGCATGCATACTACAATGTCTAGGCATACCTCCATATCCATACTTGCATCCATAAAGTGCATCTACACATAAAGCAAAAACATGCAATAAACACATGATAGGCCACAATAAAAGATATATCATATATATATGGTAAAATTTGGTACATCATGATACAAAAATACCCGTAGGCTACAATAGTGTGGGTCCTCGGACCTCACACCCAAAAATAGAACAATACATGAGTCTGATTCAAGCAGGGCCTACACCCGTAGAGTCACCACCAGCCTTCACCTCATCTCTACCTCTAGTCTAGCTACCGACCTAGGAGTCTACACCCTCACAAACGGCTACCTCGACTCACTACGTCATCTCCATTGAGATCCTCCTATTGAAGAGCACTCAGGTAGGTGATCGCTAAGTAGCCCTACCTGATCCTCCAAATCCTAGATATAGGCCTAATCATATTGATTTCGATCTTGATAGTCACCCAACAACATCTACAATCTTCTCACCTCAACCTGTAGCCCCATCACATCCCTTGTAGTCTAGCTACTTGTACTTGCATGCCCTTGAGCCATGATCAAATCTTCCACTCGTGTTCATATAGCATCTCACTTTGACATCACTCTGTCCACATCCTATTAAGATATCTACAACTCTGTATAAAGCCCCTTCCCCTCTATATCTCTCTAGCCAATTGACTTTGCAATACTGCAATCATAGTATCTCACTCTGCCACTATGCCTGAAGAGACTAAATCTGCTCTCTGAATCAAGCATCCCCATACCACAGATCCTCATCACCCTTACACTCATCCTGTGGCTCTTTCACTCTCTTTGAGGTTTTGCTCCACTCCTTCTCCATCCAACGATGCACTCGTCACTCAGCCTCAGCCTCCACAGTGCTCTCATCCCTTGTAGCTCCTACCTATCCACCCATAGGTCCACCTCCCTGCCACAATCGAGTCACCCACCATGCATCGTACTCTACCCTAGTACTTGCATCCTCCACTCCTATATCCACTATGATTGATCCACCCCATATCCCACTATATCAAATCGTAGCCACTCCAGTTGAGTCTCATCATCTCGACATCGATAAATAACAAGCTTGTCAGGTGTATCTTGCTAAACCTTGAATTGTCAACATACATGAGAGTACTAGAAGTACTTTCACTTTGTGTTATGGCACCCAGTCATCCATCACTCACCTCTCATGTGCCTCAACTAGTTTGCTACCTCCATCCATGATGGGTAGTCTTGATAAGGTCGCCATATCACCTGTTTGGCCTCAGTCCCTCAAAGGACTCTGTGTAGTGAGAAATCCGTCCTAAATGGGGATGATTTCTATCCTGATCCTACTCTGGAACCCACCTAGCTTCATATCCGATGTCATGTTCTACCATCTGTGTTTTTGATGCCCACAAAAGCCCCTGTGATTTATCCACCTAGAGATGCTCCCACCCCCAAACATGAAGAATGAAGGTGCAATCCAGTCTGCTCCTACCTTGCTGATAGATCTCATACAACTCATCATATAAATATGCAAGTAGGATACTCACCCAAACCATAACTAGTGGCTCCTCAGTGGTGCACTCAACCAACTCCTAGACCAGCTCAAGCAGGTTCCATGGGAACCTCACTCCTAAAGAATCTGATAGTAGTATGTTGGACATGAGTGACATCAACACCACATGTCTCCTAGTTAGGATGTCAACATTGAACCATACCTCCACTAGTACCTCGTCGCTACCTAAGCCACATCAAGCCACCTTCTGATCCTTGTCAAAAACCCTTTGGAGCACTCTTTCCTACTGACTAACGTGTGTTGAGCTTATGGGATGTCCCTTAATCGGTACACGAAGAATCTTGTAGACATCTTCCAAAGTGATTGTCATCTTGCTAGTCGAAAGGTAGAAGGTGTTAGTCCAAATGTCCTAGTGATCTATTAAGTCCGTTAGATAAGCCTAGTCTACCATCACTACGTCTAACCTTATCACCTGCTTAATACCAATAACCTCAAGCCATTTCCAATCAACATTAGAGAGGCATCCTCACACAGTCCAAAATATCGTAGAAAATTGGTGATGCACTCTAATAAGCTATACCACATGTAAATCATCTTAGCCAAAAAAACAAAACAAACAAATTTGTATGGAAAAATACACCCCCAATGAGGTCATCTCGACCCGAGAAAATCTCTCCATGAGGTCGTCTTGGGTTGAGATGGTCTCTCCATGAGGTCATCTCGGGTCGAGACAGTCTCTCCATGAGGTCATCTCGGGTTCAAATGACCTCCATAATGGTCAAAATTCTGACCATTGGTATTCAAGCATGATCATCCCACCCAAAGACGGTCCCCAACCATAAAAGAGGGACCATCTCACCCCAAGATAGTCTTGAAATTGGGAAATACGTAATTTAAACTTACTTGCCATAATACACAAAAAAACAACAAAAATTAATCAAACCAATAATAACAAACATTTAATAACCTACACTACATCCTAATCTAGGGTGTGGTTTCGTGCCTTCAATTTTAGGTGAGGTTTATTTCCTGCTTTAATTAGTGAGGTTTGTTTTACCTTGAAAAGTAACAAAGGAGGTAAAAGGATGTTTACCTTTCTCCTTTGTCCTCCTTCGATCATTGAAGTCTTGGGATGGTCTATAGTGGTAGTAGGTAAATGTTTTAGCAATGCTCCACATCAAAAATCATTATCCTCCTCCTTACCTCCCCTTTTTTCTAACTACCAGCAGTAAAAATGACATCAAAAATATGAAAAATTTGCTTTTATATTTTCAAAACAATACAACCGTCTTGGGGCCAAACGGTTGCATTTACTATAACCATCCTACTAGGGGATGGCCCCAAAAATTACAAAAAATGCAAAAACAAAATCTCCAAAGATACCCATGATATTTTGGTCAAAATTCTCTCAAGTGATCCTCGTATCTAGTGATTTATCCTACACACTTGGCGGTTGCAGCGACTAAATATCCATGTAATCCATTCAAATGGGTAGATTACCATAAGGCCACTTGAACAAAAAAATTACCAATAATGGTTGAAATCAAAGTTGTAACAAGATCTTCCCCCCTTACACTTTTGCAAAGGTCCTACAAAACCCAAAACAAGTCATCTTGGTCAAGCGACTCATCACTTTCCATCTCCTCTATCGACTTGTAACTTGGGGGTATTCATATAATTGCAAAGTTCATAATCAAAGTCAATAATTAAACACTCTAATGGTGATAAGAGGAATGAGTGAGTTGAGGTTTAGCGGGTGGTCAGGAGTGAGGGTTTGAATTTTTTGGATAGGAATCTCAGCCAAGGTGGCAGAGGTAGAGTAGGTACGAAAGGGGTGGGTGGGAACCTCGAGCATGGATCAAGCGAGGATCCAAAGGAAGGCGGTCAGGCTACGGTAGATTTGGAGGCAGGCATCACGCGGGGGCCCGAACCTCCTCAGAAATACCTTGAAAAAAAAGATACAAAGGACAATGCAGGGCCCAAGAAGTGGTTGTCTTTTTCTGAGACTCTTAGAGGAAAAAGAAAGGAGGTTCTCTCTCTTGCCCCGATAAGTTCCATGAGCCCTTTTCTTTCAATGGAATAATTCTCCCTAGTAGGCAAGTTTTTGGGAGGTATGTCAGACATGGAGACTATCAGGGCTTGGGCGACAGGTAAATGGTGACTAGTTCTTCATTATCCATTTTAACAATATGGAGGATGCTAACCGCATTTTAACAGGAGGTCCTTGGTTTTTGGGTAAAAGGAGACTTTTTCTCAGATGATGGGGTGAATATTTCTACCCTGAAAAGAAAAATATTAATATTGCCCCTATTTGGGTTTGTCTTGCGAGTCTACCTGCCCAGTTCTTCAATGAATATTGGTTGCAGGGCATAACCAAAACTATAGGGGACCTGATCTCCATTGACCATGTGACCTTGGCTAGGAAAATGATGACTCATGCATGAATCTACGTAAATACTTATTTGGATAATGAATTGCCAAGGTTTGTGGAGCTAGAGTATGAAGAATACTATCGAAAACAGTTGGTAGAATACAAAAACAAATCGGCATTCTATGCAGAATGCAAAAATCAAGGACATCTATGCAATCAGTGCCCTAACCTGGCAATGAATAAAGAAAAGCAAAAGCAGAGAATGCTAGATAGAGGAAATTTGAGGAGTTTTCCTGGTAGAGGTGATTTCAATCAGGCAAACTATGTCTACCAAAAAAAGAAAAGAGACGGTGCAGGGTCCCAGCAAGATAGAAAAAAAATAGGTTGTTGGCAACCAAAATACTCAAGTAAGTTCCAATCCTCTAGTTTCAAATAAATTTTCAATTCTATCCAATATGGGAGTAGGAGGATTATCGAAAGACATGGAAGCCCAAAACCTTCAAGCTAACCTTTCTAACTCTCTAGAATCCCCATCCAAGTCAGGATCCTCAAACCCTAATGCTAAAATTATTGTAAGCCCCATGGGCATCACAAAGCCAAATCCTAATGCCCAATCTCTAGAATCCCCATCCAAGTCGGGATCCTTAAACCCCAATGCTGAAAATACTTCAAGCCCAGTGGGCATCCCAAAGCCAAAACCTAATGCTGAAGAACTTAGGAAGAAAGTTGAGGCATTGGAAAATAAAAAATCTCATCTCCCTAACATCATCACTAGGAGCTAGGTGAATCCTACTGAGGGGTTGTCCTGCAGACCAGGGGAATATAGGAAAAAAGGAGAAGATTTGGATGTAGGGGTGGAGATATATGAAACTCTTTAGACTGAGGAATATGGAATTCTAGTTCTGCAACAAATTGCCTTCCCCCAGTTTAGTCCTAAACAAACCAGGAGCACTGTGAAATCTCCTATAGATTTTGGCAGTGAAAAAAGAAGAGGGAGAATATCAAATGTTGAGCATCAAAAAATTAAAACTGATAATGATATTGCCAATGTAAAATAGAGAACCTTATTTCAACAGGTTATTTCGGGTTCTAAAGACAACAAATTAGGAACACCCCGTCAAGGGAGGGGGAGAGGAAGAAATACCAAACAATCTAAATGAAGTTCCTCTCATGGAACGTGAGAGGCCTCAATGGCCTATCCAAACACAAGGAAGTCAATGCAATAAGAAATCAAGTGAATCCAACTATTATCATGTTGCAAGAAACAAAAACTGATGAGATTCAATCAAAAAAAGTAGCAAAAAAAATCTGGAATCAAGGGGAGATGGTTTGTAAATCAGCCAGAGGAGCGTTTGGAGGCCTTATGACTTTGTGGGATCCCCGGATAGTAGAAGGCACCATTATTCAGAAATATGATAGGGTTCTTAGTGTTTTATTTAAGGAAATAAATAGCAACAGGTCGTGGATCCTTTCAAATATTTATACCCCGACTTTAATTCAAGGGAGAGCTCTACTATGGGAGTACTTAGGCAATCTGAGTGAAATATTCTATAATGTCCCCTGGATTCTGGCTAGGGATTTTAACACTCCTCTTTACCCTTCAGACAAAATGGGTGGAAATGGACCACCTATTAGGAGCATGGATGAGTCCAATGACTTTGGGAACTCCAACATGTTGATGGATGTAAAACTTAGAGGAGCGAACTATACTTGGAGCAATCGATGGATATAGTTTCATCTCATTCAAGAAAGGCTTGACAATGTTATTCTATCAAAGGAGGCTACAACTATATTCAGTGATTCTACCCTACAAGCCCTTCCTAAAATTGCCTCTGATCATAATCTCATTTTTTTGGATATACCTAACTCTCTATCCTTCAAGAAACCTTTCAGATTTCAATCTATGTGGATCAAACATTCCAGTTTCAGAGATAACTTAATTCAGTGGTGGCAGCAACCTATCAGGGGTAGTGCAGCTTTTAAACTTGCTGGAAAATTAAATTTTGTTAAGGAAAAGCTTCAAACTTGGAACAAAGAGGTCTTTGGGAACCTCTTTGAAAATAAAAAATAGGTTGTTGAAATTTTGAAGATAATTGATCAGAGGATTCAACATGGTGATGCTGATGAAACTACTAGGCAGGAGGAACGAACAAAACTAGCAGAGTTTCATACCATTTTGGCCTGTGAGGAAATCTATTGGAGGCAAAAATCAAGGGCTCTTTGGTTGAAATATGAAGATTAAAATTTCAAGTTTTTTCACGTCACCACGCTTAGAAACAAAAGCAATAACAAGATAGAATTTTTAAAAAAGCAGATGGTTCTATTACTCAGGACTTAACAGAAATCAGAAAGGAGGTAGTAACTTATTTCAATTCTATCCTTGGTTAGGAATTACAGTGCAATGATGAGGGCAAAGATATTTTCTTGTAATCCATTCCTAGCATAATAAATGAGGATATAAACCTTAAGCTTCTAGCTCCCTTTTCTGATGAGGAAATTAAGGAAGCCTTGTTTAGCATGGAGCTAGACAAAGCCCTAGGACCCGATGGCTTTCCCCCTCATTTCTATCAAGATTTTTGGGACATCGTAAGTGAGGATGTAATTTTTGTTGTCAAATAATTCCAAGCAAGCAATCATATCCCAAAAGGTCTCAACTCTACTTTTATTTCTCTAATTCCTAAGAAGCAAACCCCTGAATCTATGGTTGACTTCAGGCCAATCAGTCTGTGCAATGTTTCTTACAAGATCCTAAATAAAGCCATTGCAAATAGAATGAGAGATGTTCTACCCTACATCATAGATCCATGCCAAGGAAGCTATATCCAGGGTAGGTCAATCTTGGATGGAGTTATCACAGTTCATGAAGCTCTACAATCTGCTCATAAGACTAAAATATCTATTTTTGCCCTCAAGCTTGATATGAACAAAGCATTTGACAGGCTAAATTGGGACTTTTTGATTGTTGTCCTCCTTAATTTTGGTTTTCACTACCAATGGATTAATTTGATAAAAGAATGTATTTCTAAAGCATGGTTCTCGATTCTGGTTAATGGAACAATTGCTGGTTACTTTCAAAGTCATAGAGGAATTAGACATGGGGACCCTATCAGCCCCATGTTATTCATCATTGTGGTAGAAGCTTTAGGCAGAACCATAAAAAATGCTTGTATTTCAAGGCTAATATCGTGAATCAAGGTAACATCTCTCACTAGATCTGTTTCTCACCAACAATTCATCGATGATACCCTTCTATTGACTAAGGCATTAGTGGTTGAGGTCAAAAGAATTAAATACATCCTATAACTCTACAAGGACGCTGCTAGTCAGAAAGTTAATTTTAGTAAAAGCAAGTTATATTTCTTGAATACCTCCATTCAGAGGAAAGGAAGGATTGCAAAAATTTTAGGGTGTGATATAGCAAACCTCCCCACTTCGTATCTTGGTCTCCCTCTTTTTATTGGTTCTTCGAGAGAGTGAATGTGGGACAGGGTTATTGAAAGAACTCAAAAAAAACTTGTTGGATGGAAAGGTCATCTTCTATCTCAAGAAGGAAAGTTGACCCTCATTAAGGCCTATCTTTAGAGCATTCCAGTATATTTCCTCTCCGTTTTCAAAGCCCCCATGAAGGTTTTCCATAAATTGAGAAACTCCAAAAAGAATTTTTATGGACTGGATCAGAGGAGAAAAAAATGATACACCTTGTAGGATGGACCAAAGTGTGCAGACCCAGGGAAAATGGGGGCTCAAGTTTGAGGAGAATTACTCATATGAATTTAGCTTTACTAACTAAGTAGGTGTGGTACCTCATTTATGGTGAAGAAAGTGAATGGACAATTATCATAAAATGAAAGTATCTTCAAAATATGGAATTTCTAAGCAACTCAGTTCCAATCAAAGGTTCTACTTTTTGGAAAGCAATTCTTAATTGTAAGGAAATCATCAAAAAATGTTTTTAATGGGTTTTAGGCAATGGTGAGAGGATAAATTTTTGGAATGATAGGTGGGCTAAGGATGAACCACTCACGCAATATCCTAACTTAGCCCGAATCAGAGATATCATGGAAGAGCTCATTGGCAGAAAAGTCTTTGATTATATGGTTGAGGACAGAGGCTGAATGAAGTGGAAAAAATAAGGATTCAGGGATTTCAAGCGGAATCAAATGATCTTTGTAACATTCTCGGGCAACAGTTTATCCCCATGAGACCCAAGGAAGATCAAGTGACCCTGGGCTCCTGCATAAAATGGGCAGTTCACTCGTTAAATCAGCTTACAAGCTCGTTGATGACGAGGATTTTGTCCTCCAAAAGGACTTAGTTTGGATAAAAAATTTAATTCCAAAAATTGTAGTATTTTCATGGTTGGTTATCCAAGGAAGAATTCTAACAATTGATAATATGATGCGTAAAGGTATTTGTATCACTAATCGTTGTTATCTGTGCAGGGCTAATTCGGAAACCATTTATCACATTTTTCTTGAGTGCCCTTTTTCCTTGACTATCCTAAGTGGGGTTTTTCAAGCCTTCGATATTTCTTGGGTTAAACCAGCCACCGTACTTGATATGTTCATCCAGTGGCCTTACCCCTTTTCAAGCCAAATACTTAGATACATGTGGAAAATTTATCTCAATCACTATCTTTGGCAAGTATGGTTAGAAAGGAACCATAGAGTCTTTAATGAGTCTATCCATGATCATCAAACTATCATTGCTAGGATCCTATCCTTTGCCAACGAGAATGTGAACATTATCCCTTTTGATAGCCATAAACCTCATCTGTAGGATACCACGATTGCTCAATATTTAAGCTTAACCTTGTTAGATGAGTTTGTACCTAGGGTAGTCAACCCCAAAGCCAATGTTAAGTGGTCTCCACCTCCTACGGGTTGGTTTAAGCTTAATTTTGATGGAGCGGCTAAGGACAATCTTGGCAAAGCAGGCACTGGTGGCATTGTGCAAGATCATAATGGGAATATGATGCTTATGTTTTTTGAATATTTGGGAACAATGACAAACAACGAAGCTGATGCTAGAGCTATATGGAGAGGCCTTCAAATGACTCAAGACTTAAAAGGAAATTTGATCATAGATTGAGACTCTATGCATGTTATAAATCTCCTCAATAATTAGAAGCCACCTTCTTGGAGGATTAAAACAATTGTTGAAGAGGCTAGGATCCTTTTCCAAGGAAGACAGGACATATAAGCCCAACATGTCTTTCGAGAAGCTAACAAAATTGCTGATAAGCTGGCCAATTTGGGTGTCGATGGTGATGGACTTTTCAAATAGGAACACAGTGTCCCAAGCGAAGTAGAGGAGCTTATTCAACAAGAATGCCAAGAATGATAGTCAAATTTACCAACAGGGAAGGCACTGTAAGTTCGAAGGCTAGGAGTATTCCTGTCTCTTTTTTGAAATGGACTCACAATAAAAATTATTCGAGCTATCAGTCTTCGTGGATGCTACTTAGAAATACCACAAAGACTAATGGGGACAATCACATGTCATATAACATGACTCCTAGTCATATTAGTAATTTGAGATTGGTCGATAATCATAGGGCAGGAAAGAAACGACAATATAAGACTTCGAACCAGAGCCACGTGGACCACCAGATAGCCACCGCCATAAATCTAGCCAGCAGGTTCACTTCTCCAAGGCTGATTGGCCAAGACGGGATGTGGTCCCAAAGAATTTCATATACGAAAGAAAGCAATTACCAAATAATTATTAAGATTAACTGTCAATACAGAGCTTGTGGGAGTTTTTTCAATACTCTGCTATGTGTGTCTACAGCTTTTTGTTTCTCCACTGTTTCAAGGGATCCATGTCTATTTTTTTTTTTTTGTAATTATGATGCAGGTGTGTTTTCTCGGGGTATACCCAAAATGTTGTATGGGAAGTTTATTTTTGATAACAGGCTATGTGCCTTACCGGATGTAATGGCTTTGGCGGTATGTAGATTTTACATATATAAGATCCTTAGTAAGGACATGTTCATCAACAACCCTAGGCTGATTTTTGTAAAAGGTTTTGGGTCAACCTATAAAACCCGGTATTAATGCTATAGTATCTTATCTACCAAAAAATAAATAATAATCAAACACTCAATCAATGCAAATTGCATTCATTCAAGAAGCATTACCAAAAACTATCATACACTTCCCTATTTACTTGGGGCAAAAGCAAAAATTTCAATAAACGCTTGGTAAGTATAAAATCCGGCCCATAGAAAATCTACTCGAAACATTTAAGATTACTAAGATCAGATACGCCTAAATTCATTTGATATATAAAATCTACCCTCGACTAAAAAGTTTACCTAAAATTAAGTCCATCAAAGTGTTGGAAGTAATGATTAAAAAATGTATGCTCTTTTAATGATTGGGGCATCTAACATTGATTAGATCAATGAACACCACCAACCCTCAATTTAACTATAGGTCATCTATTTTTGCTCTGCGTTGTATTTTCACACAACGCTTCCCAAAAAGGGGCATTTGTAGACATCTAAAAAACGTCATGTTGAGGATACTACCTATATGGACTCCTTTAAAGCCATATGGCCCACCTTGGGCAGCCCTAGGGCTCAACAATGGTTTTCACCACTCTTCAGAGAGGAATTTCTCTTTACAGCCAAAATCATTCCACCAAAGGACGACCTCCAAAGATCAGCTTACCCCAAGATGACCTCTATCCAGGATCGTCCCACCAAAGGATGACCTCCATAGACCATCTTACCCTGAGATAAATTCCAATTAGGGCCATCTCACACCAAGGTGATCGTGCAAGAAGCAAATACAAATGTACCATGGTTAAAGCGGTTACAGGAGCCAACTAAGCATAATGACATACATAGTCAATTACGAGGAAGATTCAAGAATGTGCAATTACCTTTCTTAGATCTAACCGTTTCTTGGCTTCCTATGTAAGATTGGACTCCCTTTTGGAAGTCTATATAATGGCACCCAACCTTCAACATTTATCAAGGAGAGTTTCAATTTTCAAGCAACAAAGTGCTATCAAATTTCAACCACAAAGCTTCCAACCTCATTTGCATTATTTTCTCCATATAAAGCATGCCAATGGATAATTTTGAAGGTTGAGCATCGCATCCATGCTCTTTGTGCAACCTAACATTCTTGTTTCAGCATTGAAATCCATCTCCTAAGTCGTTCTCCACGAATGCACCAATTTGTTGACCAATCCACAAATCAAACTTGGTGTCACCTTGCATCGGCCACAAGAGAATCACTCGTGAATTAGTGGTCGTCTCTCCCAAAGATTACCTATAGGTACAATCATCTTACACAAAGACAACTTGCAAGTACGATTGTCCTACACAAAGACGACCTCCAGGAAAGAGATTTGTTTCCTGTTTTCCTTCTTTTGTTAAGCTTTAGCAGTATTTCTAGTTACTGTTTAGCATAAATAAGTTTCATTTTCATGCATGCATTTGTCTTATTTTAGTTTCTTTGTTATTAATACAAGTCTTATCTTGAAAGGCTCCACATATGCTTTTAATGTTCTTTAATATTCTTGTGTGTAGATCATAGGTATCTACGAGGAAGCAATAGCATAAAGATGCATGTATCATCATCATTCATTACGACAATCCCAAACACCTGTCCCAAATCAGTTTGTGGATGCAAAAAGATCCTATGTAGTACATCCAAATTATTTCATTTGTAATTCATTATATCAAGATTGGTAGCAATCCCTCAAAGAGGATCTTATTTGTAACCTTCTTAGAAAAGAACAAGACATTATTAATAAAAATGACATCATCTGTCATTTTATTTTATTCCATTCTTTATCTTTATGGTTACATCTTGATTTGCTACATTTCGATCTTGTATTTCATTTCATGGATGTATGATGTTTTTCAACATTTTTAGAGTTTACGTAAGGTAGGATTTTGGTAGCCTATGCCTAAAGTTTGCTTCTCCAAGGAATTAATTTGGTCTGTCAGCAACTTGTATGCATTTGATGAAATGATTTCATTTGCTCACCTCTACCCTTGAGGACGAAGCAAAGGTGGTTGGATGTTGTCAACACGCGCATCCCTATAAGGCAATTCAAGGTATGTTTTGATTGGCTCTTGATACTTTGACTACAGTTCCTCATAAGGGTCATACTCCTCTGGATAAGTGTATGGTCTATTTTGTTCAGGAAATTGGTGCTTTTGAGGATGTATGGATGGTTGATTTGGTCATGCACAAGGTAAACGATTTTGGTTTGGTCGTGGTGGAAGGTTTTGATATTGCGTGGGGTGCCTTACGCATTGTTGCAGCCTATGGATACTAGGTGTTGGTATCATTTTATGCAATCCCCTTTGTAATTGCTCTTGTTGTATCCTTTGTTGATATAACCTTTGTAGGTGTAATTGATGTTGGTCCACCCGTTATTGATTCAATTGTTGGTGGTCTAGCTGTAGTTGGTCCAACTGTTGTTTGTTAAATTTTGGCATAGGTGCCTAATGAGTGCAGTTTATTTGCTCGAATGTATAGAATTTTTTTACCCTTGTATTCAAAATATGGATAGGCTTGTCTTATCTCTCATCCCTTGTAAGATCTACAACCTATTTTTCATGATCCCTAAAGGTCGCATTGACCTGATATTCAGGTTTGAAGGTGAGCTCTATATAATTAGGTGGTGCATAAATACAATGCTCTTGAATGAACAACTCCTCTTGGAACATATTGGGGTAATTTTGATTACCCTCATCTATAACGAATGTGAGAGTCGACATAGGTTGTTTGCAAGGTTGATGGTTAACACGTGTATTCTCTTGATCATGTTCTTGGGGGTTTCCTGGTAGAAGTTATATTGGCATGGGATGCACTCTTGTGTTACTTCTAAAGGTTCTCTAGGATGATTTGAGATGTGAATGTGCAACACCGTCCTACTAGGCCCCTTAGTGGGCAAATTATTCTTTTTATAAAAATCAATCAAAGTGTCGAGATCAGGAAAGTCTCATTTTTATCGTACTTAGGACCTATGGGTGCTTCCTGAACAAGGATTTCTTGAAGATCAGATTCCTTAAATAATATATCCTAGGTATGATGTGTGCCAACGTGCTAGTCAGGTATGGCAAGGTCCTTTGAATAAAATCAGAGACATTCCATGTCTTCTTGTGGATGTTTAGCAGCACTAGCTCTTGATTGAACTTGACTATGTGTTGTGACCATTGTCTAAACTATGCAAACAGTAAATAAATAAACAAATAAGAAAACGATATATATTTTGAATTTACATGGTGGAATCGGTAAAACTTTGGTTAGTGGTGAAAATAGCACCAAAGAAACCCTTAGACCCCCGACCACAACCAGCGAGGAATGGGTTTTTTATTGTTTCCTTCACATTGCAGAGGTTCGAATCATGGACCTCCCATTCAACGGGGCCAGGCTCACCTTCTACAACTATGCTATAAAGGCAGACAAAATTTAAACTTGGGTCTCCTCCTTGAAATGTTGAGGAATCTAACAGGTTGAGTAATGCCACTTTATTTTATATTTTTGAATTTTTTATTTTTTTTATTTTTCTATTTTTGATTTTGATTTTTGTGTGTTTTGATTTTAAAACCTATTCCTATGATAGCTAAAAAGGTAAAATGAAATAAAAAAATATGAAAGGTAGTTTACACACACTCTTTGTCGAGGAATGCAAAACAAACATCAAAAATGTCTTCCGAGGATGCTAGATATGGCTAATGGGTATCCTAAGGAAATAATTTACCTTTTGAAAGAGGTCGTGTTGTTTGAGTCCTACTACTTGCCCAACTAAGCTTTTGCTTCACACTCGGGCCTGCTTGGACAAAAATAGCATCTATGTTCCACTTATTATAAAAAACCCTATGGTTAAGGAGTGTCTAATATTGTCCTACTCTAGGCACACCCAAGAGTAGTGGACTTTTTGATGATGAAGTCCAAAAAGCCACTCGTGGGGGCAACTAGGGTTGCTATGGTGTGAGCCAATGGGTGGAGATGAAGCCCACCATTTTTGGTCTTGATCGACGATTTGTGATGAAATCCAACTCACCGATTTTTACAATAGATCGTGAAGTGTGTGATGTTTTTTTTAAATTCTTGCAAAAGGGAAATCAAAGAGCAATTGAATTATCTTTCAATAATGCAATATAAACTAACTTTTATGATGTATAACCTTATATTATAGTTAGTATCTAAGTAGGCAACAAGGATATAGACCTAAAAGCAGTAATAGAGGTCATTTGGACCTGAGACAATCATAGACAAAGGTTGTTTGGACCTAAGATAGTTATAGACAAATACCATCTAAACCTGGGATGGTTGTAGATAGAGGTTGTTTGGACCTAATACAGTCACAAACAAAGGTCATCTGGACCTTATACGGACACAAACAGAGGTTTGAAACTAAAAAACTTATGCTATCTTTCTAGTAATTTAAATATTTTCTACTTTTCTTTATAAAAAAAATAGAAAGAGGATGAAAGAAATTACCGTGATAGCTTAATTTTGTTGTATATTGTCGATTTTGTCACTGTTTTGCTTCTACTTTGATCCAAGATAGTTGCTCCTGAGTACTTGTAAGATGCAAAAACTAGTCAAAAAATAATCAGAAATCCAAAAAGGTAGGGACTAGGTCCCATTGTGATCGCCATCTAAAAAGAGAAAAATTGTGCACCGATATAATAATGACAAAAAGCAATTAACACATATGTTTTACAGCAAATGAAACAAGATATTTGTATTGCATTAATGTTATCCTTCAAATAGGGTTATAATGGTATCCTTCTAAGGATGCTTTCAAATATTGCTACAAAGATTACAACACGAGGGGAACTAGTTTCCCCTTCCTTTCGAAATGTGTCTTGGTGCACTCTTCAAGATCTCCTTGCAATCACAAATCATCTTGGGATAGGTTTTTCGTGACCATCATGGTTGGTATGGTGTGTATCTTGTTCTCCTTTATCGTATGTTGATCCTATAATCTGCACACAAAGAAATGGGAAATGAATCAAAAGCATATGCGTGAAAAATGAAATAGATGTGATAAAAGTGGATAAAACCATATCGAAGCATGTAAAATCTAAAATCTATCTAAATGCAGGAATAATAAAAATGCTAATCTAAGTTATGCTAAAAGAAAAACTGTAAAATCAGGTCTCTATTAGAAGTTATCTCAAGGTTAGATGACCTTCCCTGCAGGCTATCTCAGGTTGAGACGACCGCTATCCCAAGATTGTGTTTCTTCATGGTCGAGTCGAGGCAACGTTTGGGATTGACCTAGGGGTCTTATCGATGGATTATTGCACTATGAGAGTGACTTGATGGATTGGGACGATCATCAAGGTAAGGGTATTCGATTGCATGAAATATAGGAGCACAACTTCTTATCTTTTTCAGCAGTTCAACAACATGACTTTCAGTAGTGAAAATGGCTTAGAGGATTGAAAGGGGGCAACACTTCATTGCTTAAATTCAAAGATTTTAAATTTTTAAATCTTCACACAAGAACTCAAAATTAAGTTTGCAATGGTTTCAAATTGGAGGGGTGAGTGCCATTTATAGAATTCTCGAATGGAAGCTAAAAATGGTCAAAGCACCCTACATGAAAAACCAAAGAGGTTATTCGCGTTAAGAAAAGTGAATACTTATCTTTGAAATCTCATGCGATTGATTATTGCATGCATTTTTTTCTATTTTGGTCCATGTAGGGCGTTTAATGTTTTATTGTGATATCATGCACGAGGTTAACTAGTAGTTTTAGTTGCGAGTTATGAGTCTTTTATTTTTAAGCATGATTTTTGGTGGTCGTATCAGGGTGAGACAACCTTGATTCAACAATCGTCTTAGGTAGATATGGCCAAAACTTTCATGGGAAAATGTGCCCATAAGTGGTGAGAACCACTGCATTAGACCTGAGGCTACCCTAGGTGGGTTATATGGTCTAAAAGGAGTCCATTTAGGTAGTCTCCTCAATATGGCATGTTTTAGATGTCTACAAAAGGAGAGAGGAAATGGTCCTTAGTAGGTTGGTAGAAAGTAAGCCAGCTCAAGGTAAAGGGAAGTTTGGGACTAAGGAGATTAGAGTTAAATAATAAAGCTTTGGTTGGAAATATTTTCTGGAGGTGGATCTCCCAAACAACTTCTTTATTCAATAGAGTTTTAACTAGTAAATATCTGGGATAAGTGAACCTGAATGAGGTGAGTCATTTCCCTTTAGATGGTAATGGATCCTTAGTATGGTAGTGAAAGATGAATAATTTTGGAAAGTGGGGAGAGATGAGAAGGCATGATTTTTGGTAAATTTATGGGATCAATACCCACCCATAATTGCTAAATTTCCTCCATAATTAGCATCCATCATGACTAAAATCTTAGCATAAATATTTCTCACAAGTATAGATGAGAAGGATGAATTAGCTTGGGTCTACGGGAGCCTTGGAGTCTACATAGTGAAGGATGGATATGATAAGATCCTTATATAACCTTCTCCTCATGCATATCAAGTTGAGGATTGGAGAAATATTTGGCAATCCAAGGGTTGGTCAAAAGTAAACTTCTTTGCTTCGAAGTTCATGCACAATATAATTCTTACTTTTGATAATTTGAGACATAGAGAAATTTTTGGTCTATCTCAATATGTTTTATGCTACAATAATGAGGAAACATTTGACCACTTGATGTTTGAGTGCCCATTCATGCGTTAGACCTAGGAGAGATGGTTTTTATCTTATAAAATTCGAGCCAATAATGATTTGAATCATATTAATATTTGGAAAATATGGATCAGTGATAGATTTAAATCTAAAGCTCTTTGTATCACTTGGAAGATTGGATTAAACTTCATTTAGTGGCAACTATGGTTGGAGAGAAATGATAAAATATTTAGAGAAACCTTTTCATCCTTAGATGGTATTTGGCAGGTCATTTGGAGCAAAGTCACAAAAATTATAGCAGTGTATTCTAAAGAGGAAACTCGAGCTTATATAGGGATGATAGAGAAGGAAGCCGAAGTGCAAGAGGGGTAGGATAAAGCTAGTTGAAAACCATCCCCATAAGGTTGAATTAAAATTAATACCGATGGAGCTGCAAAAGGCAATTCGAGTAGAGATGGAATTGGAGTGGTCTACAAGAATCATGTTGGTACAATACTCTATTGGGAATAACAAGACCTAGAAAAGACCACAAATAATGAAGAAAAATCCTTAGATATCAAATTTGCTTCTATCTAGGCGATAAGACAAGGTTACAAGAGGAATCATAGGGGAATCGTAGGTGGAATTTTTACATTTGATAATTTGAGATGTAGAGGAATTGTTGGTCAATCTTAATGTGTTTTATGCTACAATAACAAGGAAACATATGACCACTTGATGTTTGAGTTACCATTCACATGCCAAATCTGGGAGTGATTATTTTTATCTTATGCCAATAATTATTTGAATCGGATTAATATTTGAGAAAGATGGAAGAGGGGTTGATTTAAATCTAAAGATATTTGTATTAGTTGGAAGCTTGGATTAACTACATTTGGTGGCAAGTGTGTTTGGAGAGAAATGGAAAATTTTTAAATAAACCTTTTCATCCTTAGATGGTGTTTGATAGGTAATTTGGAGCAAAGTCACAAAAACTATGGTAGTGTATGCTAAAGAGGAAACTCAAGCTTATATAGGGATGATGGAGAAGGAAGCTGAAGAAAAAAAGATTATATTGAGAGGGGGGGTGAACATTATAAGGTAATATTTTACTTTTATTTCCCAAACAATATTATCTAATGTTATCAATTGTAATAGCTTTCCATAACAGTGTTAACCAATAACATCAATAGTAGTAGCAAAGCAATGCACAAATCATCACACACATGAGAGACACAAATTTAACATGGTTCACCTAATGTGGGTTATGTCCATGGATAAATTTTTCTTCTAAAATTTTCTCAACAAATCTCTTGGGAATCAATTCCCTATTACAATGTTTATGGACCTCTGTCCAAAAGAGATCTCAATCCCTAATACTTTGGTTTGTGGATCTCTCTCCATAGAAGAACTCTATCCCCTTTGCTCTAATTTATGGATCTCTCTCCACAGGAGAACTCTATCCCCTTTGCTCTAGTTTGTGGATCTCTCTCCACAGGAGAAATCTATCCCCTCTACTCTGGTTTGTGGACCTCTTTTCATAGGATAACTCTATCCACTCTGCTCTGGTTTGTGGATCTCTCTTCATAGGAGAACTCTATACCCTCTTCTCTGGTTTTCTCCAAAGCCTACTCTCAAATTTATCTCAAATCAGGACCAAACCTCATCACAAGGCTAGCACAAATTTGCTCTAACTTTGATCACAATTCTATCCAAATCTACACACATTACATGCACAAATCTGCTTCAATTCTTCCTCAAATCTATTCAACTTTATCCCAAGTCTTCTCACAAGACTTGCTTAAATCTGCCTCAATGCTACTTCAAGTCTTCTCACAAGACTTGCTCAAATATGCCTCAATGTTGCTTACTGAACCTGCTCAAATATTTCCAAATCTTGCATACAAACAAAGCTTATATCTTTTTCATAAACACTTTCTTTAAACTGACATATTCTACTAAGAATTCATTTAACCTCTGGAACATATATAGAATGATATGTACTATCAAAAACCCAATATGTCCTCTACATTCATAAATATTGCTTTCATCTAATCCAATATTTCTTGCAAACTTTCTCTCAAAGATCAAACACAATAATGCACAAATTTCCCTCACAAGATTGATCTCAAACACTTTCACAATTGCTTTCAACATCTCTCAAACCAATGCTCATATATTTCCAACAATCCACACTAATCAAACCTTTTATCTCCACCTTATGTTTCAAGAATACTTGCTCAACCAGACATCTTAGAGAAGGAATAATGTCCTCATACCTTGAAGAATGTGTCCTCAAGAACCTATCTCACAAACAACCAATATTTCTTGTGCCACTTCAAGGGTTAGATAGCAAAGTACTTTCTCAAAACATCCACATGAATTTTCTTCTCGAAATATGTGCATAATGAAATCTGAAAGTGATGCTCTAAGATCCTTCTTTTGTTCTCAAAGATGAAACATTAACACTCAACAAAAACCCTCAATTTTCTTTTCCACCATTTGCAAAAATACAATCAAAAATTAAAACTTAAGACACACCTTATCACTCCTACTAAAAGGGCAACAGTAACAACTTCTAAGCACTCCTCAATGGTTTTCTTATTACACCCTTTTTTATTTTTCACAAAACATTAATATAACTTCTTACTATGAATAATCCTTCTTATATCCTTATAGATCCCTTATTCCAATAATTACAACATGCGCCAAAACCTTTGAAGTTCTTTACAGAACATATTTAGCAAAAATACCTTATATTTCTTGTGACTAGAATTTTGTGTGCCCTAACTTTCTTTGCAGCTGCCTTCTAAAAAAGGTGATGATGAGTTTTGTACCTTTGATCTCTTGCCCAACACTGTTTCACACGAGTCCTAACCGTTTGCTCTTGAGCCTTCCTGTCAGTGTATTTATTCCATTGCTTGATCTTCTACTGCAACCGTGGTGTTCGACTTCCTTGACAACAATGTCTTCTCTCCAAACAACAATGAATGTATTCTCCAATGAACTTCACTTTCGGCACTAATGTCTCTTTGCTTATGTCCCAACGAATGGCATCAAGCTTTCCCGTTAAACCCCCAACGACAGTAAACTCTTTCAAGTTTCATCTCAAGATATATCAATGTTTTTCAATCTATTATTGTCGTTTACAATTTACTTTTGAACACGCTTCTCGATAATGCTAAAAATCACACTGCGCTTGCTAACGATTCAATGTGCTCACTGACAATTATATTGCGCTCTCTTAAACAAATACTTCTTTGTTTGTCATCCTATTCGAAGCCTTGTTTGCTGACGATTCAATTTTCTCACTGATAATTACATTATGCACCCAAAATATGTTAGATGCTCAATGTGCTCTCAACGCATTCGCTTGCTCAAAATGGTGTATTCGATGATTGAAATAATGAATGCATTGTCCCTAATAAATTTGGATTATATCAAAACCTGTTGCTACCTCTGTGTCAACTTCATCTTCGAATTCTCTGTCTACTCGATGCTCATGAAGGCATTTTCAAAATTTTGTCAACTGCGCATATCTCTCCTTAGGTTGCTCAATTAAATTCGATCACTTCGAATCACAAATGTTCGCTAATGTCAATCACAACTTAGGACCCTTGTTATTCGCATGCATTATGTTTCACTTCTTTGCTCTATGAAAATATCTCCTCTGCTTGGTTTTCACATGTGTGATCTTGTTGTTCACACATTGGAAACAATGCAAATCAACCTTTTTTCTTCATTTCGCACGATCTCTACTTCATTACCCAATAAACTAATTTTTGCCCTTTTATATAGCTTTAACCTTCAAAGATGAGGACGTCAACACATGATTTTTGTCTTCTAAAATGTTGATGTCGGTGCTTGCAAACATCTTTTAAACCTTGATATTGAAGATATCAATCAAGACATCGTTGGTGCTTCTTTTTGACCGTTGGCATAATTAATGTTTACTTTTTTGACGTTGGGCACTTTTACAACCGTTGGAGTTAAGACATTGGTGCCATCTCTTTAATAACATAAAATTATTTGCCTCCTTTGTATATTTAAATCAATTGATTTAAATATATCATGTATCATTACCTAATATTTAAATACTCAATTTAAATATTAGAGCATCACATTATATATTGAAACATTCTTCATCAACTCATATCCTTTTACAACAATAAACATCATCATGAAGATATTTGCCTTGCACTAATTTTGTCATTCTTGAGGATAATTTTATCGCTCTATGCCTTTGACATCAATGACAACCTATGTACTCAAAATTTCCAATGGAAGCTGAAGTGTAAGAGGGGTAGGACAGAGGTAGTTGGAAACCACCCCTAGAAGGTTGGATTATAATTAATATTGATGGAGCTACAAAAGGTAATTCAGCTAGAGCTAGAATTGGAGTGGTCTGTAGGAATCATGTTGGGATAGTGCTCTACTGGGAACAAGGCTTGGGAAGGGCCACAAACAATGAAGTAGAAGCCTTAGCTATCAAATATGCTTCTATCTAAGATGTGGAACAAGGTTACATGAGGATAATCTTAGAATAAAATTCTGAAATATTGGTAGGAGCTTTGGATTGCATGAGGAACTTTGCTTTAAAGACATGGAGGTTGAGGATTATTGTCACCTAAATTAAGGAATTATGGAGGGAATTAGATGATGTGATTCTAGTTTATGTGAGTAGAGATCTAAATAAAGTGGTAAACTTCTTGGCTAAGATGGGTTCCGAGAAGGAGGTAGGGATTCAATGACATAGTGGTGTGGCTATTGAGGATGAGAAGATTAGGTAGGTTGGTGAGCAAATCCAGTGTTTAGCTAATTAAGACAACCATTATAGGAATATGGTTTAGGAGATTTGGCTCTAATGTTGATCTTCTTTTACTGTTGTAAACAAGTGGACAACCATTGTAGAAATATGGTTTAGGATATTTAGCTCTAATGCAGATCTTCTTTTACTATTGTAAACATGTGTTCTCGTCATCTAAGGCTAAGAGGAATTTCATTCCAACTTGTAAATGATCTTTGTTTTAATGTAAGTTTTTCAATTTCTTTTTCAAAAAAAGAAAGGCCTTATCTATATTACATCATGACTACATATGTTGTTTACATTTATTGTTTGATAAAATTTGAACCTTGTTCCAATTGAGATGATACAATTTAACACCAAATAATATGGTTTTAACTATACTATAATTTATTATTTTTTATATACAAATAAAAACAATTAGTTATATAAAATTGAAATATTTCAATTTAAATTAATTCATAGCTTATGATAATATCTTATAGTAGTGGATATACACTATTACAATAATATTTTGATAATAATTGTATAAGGACAAAGATTTGAATATTTCAAAGAAAAGGTTCAAAGTTCAAATCTTAAATGGTAGAGTATTTATGTCCTCTAAGCAAATAACATTACATGAGTGCATATTTGACATTATGTGAACCTAAAAGAAAATACAATGGTGTAAAGTACTATAATATTATGTGGTGCTCAATGCTTATTGACTCTAAAATTTACTTGATTTTATGTATATGATCTCCCCTTAAAATCCACCATCTAACTAGTTTAACTCTTTTTTTTTTGTTGGAGAGCAAGGGGTTGTACTCGGGTCTCCCACCCATGACAAGTCACAACTCTCTCCTTTAGAGATTTAAAGTTTACAAATAGATTCAATTCTCATCTCAAATGAGATGCTATAGCTAGAGACCTACATCATTTTTTTAACGGGTTAAAGGGCCCAATCCCTGTTACAATAGGCATTTGTTATGCCATCCATACAAAATTTGGCACATCCCATTACATCAGGGCTAGACGACAAGAGATTTATAGACTGGATACCCCTGCACCAACAAACTGGGCAAACAGATAAGTAAACGTAAACCAAATCCGAAGGTAGAACCCCTAAAGAGGGAGTACAAAAGATCCAGCAAACAACCAAACAAACATGGGTATTCCAACCGCCAGTACCCATCACCTCCCACCTACTGGGACTCCTCCCCATCCTCTTGCTTAACATCATTTTTTTGGTCCTTTGCAAGCAGGACGTTGATCACCGTCGGGAGCTCCTGGACCTCTTTGGTAATGTTGGAGAGGATGGCGCCCAACTCCTTGATCATACTAGCAGCAACATTGAGATGCTCCACTGCTCTAGTGGCATGGTTGATAGTCGTGGTGTGCAACAAATCTTCTGCACTATTGATGGCCTCTTCCTCATCATCCAAAATGATCTCGGGTGAGGGGCGAGGCTCGTTCTTGCTTTTCTTCTCCAACCGACGTGATTTTTTGCTTTTCTAAGGGGGCAGACAACTTTCCTTTTGCTCCTCAAGCTTGGACCAGCAGGGCGGGACTCCGAAGGGGCTACATCCTTGGGGATGGGGGTAGGGCTCTCCTCTCCATTGTCATTGGGCTGAGAAGGGTGGGTGAAACTCGGAGTATCGCCAAAAGGAGGGCCGACTGTGATGGGGTATCGATCGAGGGACCTTGGGAATCCGCTAGGGGGTCAGGGTCACACACCTCAGTCTTATGGGTAGGCTCAGTGGAGGGCTTGAGGATCGAAGGGAAGAGGGGTGGGCCATCTCTAGGCTGAGCCATGAGGGCATGCTTGTAGATAACTAGGAACAGACCCTGGTGCAATGGGAATTTGGATGATTTCTTGTCCCTGAAGTTCTCAATGGTGATGTTGATGGACCTAAGGAGAAAATCAGGGATATTCATGGGCCTGATGTCATGGAGGTGGTTGACGAAGGCAAGGTGATAGGAGTGGAGGGGGCTATTGAGACTATCAATAGTGATGAACTGGATGATGGGTACAATGGTAGAGTCCCAGGGATGGGGAAGAGAGGATCGAGCTACTCCCCCCTTCTCCCACACTAGATCCTTACCTTTATCAGGGAAGTGCTCTGTTTCCTCTTTGAAATTGTGTTTATCCCTTCTAATAGCCCTCCCCTTAGGAGCCAAACCAAAAATTTTAGCAAGCAGATGAACATTTACCTCAATTTGAAGCCTACGGATCTGAACCACCCCATTGTCCCACGAGCTGACGAAGTCACTGGTGACTCGCTCGTCCACCCCGTTGAAGAGATTGAAGAAAGGGATGAACCCTTTGGCTCCAAGAAGAGCTTCGACAATGGGTTCGAGCTGGAGCTTTGATGGTTCGAGGATGGCCATCTTGCCAAAAAACTTGTAGGAGATCGTGCAGCAAAATTGGAGACCACCAACCTGAAGGTCGAACCACAAGTGGGGATGCACAAGATGGAGGGAGATTGATATAAGGGCCTTAGGACTCAGGCATGGGGAAGACTATCCGATGGGCCCTTTTCGAAGCAATTTGAAAAATGGAAAGGGCACAGACCAACCTTGTCACCTGGGCAAGACAGGGAGGCAACTCGGACATGCAAGGGGGTTGAATGGATGCCAAAATGGAAGGGACTAACCATCAGAGCGAAGCCTAGGGCACCAAAAGTGGGATGGACATGGAAATGGAAGGGTGAGCGGGCAGACAAAGAGGAGTGAAGGAAAACGAGGATGGTGAGGCGGTGGCACGGGGTGAAAAAATGGATGTGGAGAAGGCTTAGAGCTTTGTCACAATCAGAATGACTCGGATGGTTAGGGGTACAACCGACTTTACGGGGAGCAATGATGATTTGGGTAGGGGAACAAAAATCCTTGGTGTTGAAATGAACACCCTTGGTGTTGATAAAAACACCTTTGGAGAGCCACTTGTTGTTAGTTGGATAAACGCTCCACATCATTTTTGGTAGCGTCGACGACATCCTGATGGAAAGACTCTTCCCAAATGGTAAGGTTATTTTGATTGGCTGCTCTGTTAGCCAAAAGGTCAGCTACTGCATTTGCCTCTCTAAACACATGTTGGATTTTTCTGAGAGGGAACTGTTTGAGAGTAAGTTGACACTCTTGGATGATGTTTTGAATATTCCATCCTCTAGTTGTATTATTTTTGATGTGGTTGACCACGTTCAGAGAGTCCCCTTCAAAAATCATGGGTTTAGTCAAATATTTGTTGACTTCAATGCTTCTCCATAGAGCCCGGGCTTCGGCATAATTGTTTGACTGGACGCCTAGATTTTTGGTGAAGGCTTTGATTATTTTACCTTTGTGGTCCCTGATGACACCTCCAGCCCCAACAACCCCAGGATTTCCTTTAGATGACCCATCGAAGTTCACCTTGAACCAACCTAGGGGGGTTCCATTTGGCATTGGATCTGTAGTTGATAGGGGTCTGGGATTTAGAGCAATCGATGGAAATGCCCAAGGACTTAACCAAGGAAGATTCCAATCCAGTCGTAGGCATGTCCAAATAGGGAACCAGACTTGAATTTTCAATTGCAAAGCTCAGGGCTTTGTTAGCCACTGCTTTAGGGTCCCTTGAGCGATCGTTGAAGATTCTGTTGTTATGCTCAAGCCATATTTACCACATCGAATGATGCAGGAGAGCTTCCCACAAGAACTTGAGCCTAGGATTCCAAAAAACTTTGGGCCACTGAGTAAATAGGTCAGTGGTTGACTAGGGCCACACCCATTTGACCTGGAAAAGACTTACCAGCATTGAAAAAATATTGTAGGTGAAGGGGCACTCTACAAAGAGATGTTGATTGGACTCCCATGCTTGAAGGCACAAATAGCACCTATTGGGGACTATGATACCCCTCTTAATCAGGTTGTCAGTGGTGAGAATCCTATTTTGGGAAGCTAGCCAACAAAAATGGGCCACCTTCGGGATGAGATGCTTGAGCCAAACTCTTTTAACTACAGCATGGGTACCCTTGATGTTGTGCATTTTCTGCGAAGTGTCCATCAAAAGAAACGTAGTCTTAACCAAAAAGTAACCATCATTGGTGCATTTCCAGAAGGGTTTGTCTTTCTTCTGAGTCTTAGGAATAAAATTTGCCCTAAGAACTATCTGCAAGGATGAGATGGCCCTATTGAGCACTGCATTGCTCATTCTGAAGTGAAGCTTCTTCCATTTATGATCATCTTGATTTTGCATGATGAAATCTGTGACTTTGGGCCCAAACCTGCTATCAGTGAGGTGTTTGAGAGCAGCGATGTCAGGGTCCCTGATGAGGGGCTCATCCCTTGCCCATGGATCATGCCAAAAATTGATGTCTTTCCCATATCCAAGCTGCCACCTGGTACCTTGCTAGAGCAGATGTCTGGTTTGGATTATAGATCGCCAGAAATGGGATCCTGCCTAAGGAATCCCTTCATCCCTGAAGGAATGGTGTTGCAAGTATTTTCTTTTGATAATGGAGACCCACTCTAGGTTTTCACTAGTGAACACCTTCTAGGCCTATTTTGCGAGAAGGGCCTGATTCAACTTATTGATCCTACGAAATCCAAGCCCACCCTTGTCTTTTGGAGTGCAGACTTTATCCCAGGCGACTAAATGGAACTTTTTTTAGTTGTCAGCTCCAGCCCATAAAAATCATTTTTGAATTTGTTCAATAGCTGCCCCTACTATTGTAGGGATTTTGAAAACTGACAGAAAATAGACAGGGATGCTTTGGAGAACAGACATGACTAAGGTGGCCTTACCTGCCTGGGACAGAAGGGCCCCTTTCCACCTAGCCAACTTCTTTTGGAATCTCTCGGTGACATTATTCCACATTGTCTTGGTTGGTCTCCCTTGAAACATTGGAAGGCCAAGGTAGGTGGTTGGGAACGTTGCAATGGAACATCCCAGGATATTCATAATTTTGACTTGTCGGGTCAACGGAGTATTGGTAAAGTAAATCTTACTTTTGGTGAAATTGATATTTTGCCCTGCAGCTTCCTCGTAGAGGTTGAGAATGGATTTTATGACTCTAGCTTCAGCTACAGAGGTAGCAGTAGCCAACAGGGTGTCATCCACAAATTGTTGGTGAGTCGAGGGTTGGAGGTTGGATGCTGCTTTAATTCCAGAGATCAGCCCTCTAGAGCAAGCGACTTTGATAGCTCTACCAAGGCTCTCAGCCAGAATGATGAAAAGAATGGGGGAAAGGGGGTCCCCTTGCCTCAGCCCTCTAGTGTTGGGGAAGTAACCTGCCATTGAACCATTAACCAACACAGAAATCCAAGATGAAGAGATGCATTGTGAAATCAGATGAACCCAACTATCATGAAAACCAAACTTTAGAAGGACCTTGGTCAGGAACTCCCTATCAACTCTATCAAAAGCTTTGTTCATGTCGAGCTTGAGGAAGAAAGTTGATTTGTTAGAATTAAGGGCAGAATGAATGAGCTCATGAATGGTAATGACCCCATCCACTATGTTTTGGCCCTTAACAGAACTTCCTTGGTAGGGGTCAATCAGGGAGGGGAGAATACCTTTGAGTCTATTGGCCATGGCTTTGGATAGAATTTTATAAATGACATTACACAAGCTAATGGGCCGATAGTCAGACAGGGATTTGGAGTTGGGGCCTTTAGGTATGAGGGCCAGGAAGGTGGAGTTTACATCCCTTGGAATGACTTTGATATTCTGCATTTTTGAGATGGCTTGGCAGAGATCGGGACCAATGATGTCCCAAAAATCTTGGAAGAACCTTGGGGAGAAGCCGTCAGGGCCTGGGGCTTTGTTCGGCTGCATGGAAAATAGAGCTTGGTGAATCTCATCAGGGCTTAAAGGGCTGAGCAAGAGGGCATTCATGTTGTCAGATATGGTCTTGGGGATGTGCTCAAGAAGGGAGTCCATGGCTTGAACAGAGGAGGGGGGTAGGAACCAAGGAGGGTCTGAAAGTGACTAACCGCTTCATCACGGATCTCATGGATATCTGACGTGAAAGTGCCATCTTGCCTGATTAGGCCCTTGATCCTGTTTGCTCCTCTATGCTTGAGAGTGGAAATGTGGAAAAACTTGGAATTGGAATCTCCTTCTTTGAGCCATAGGTGCCTCGATTTTTGGCGCCAGAACATCTCTTCCTTTCACAAAATGTTGTGATATTCTGACAACAGAAGTTTTTCTTCCGTTCTCAAGTTGTCATCTCCCTGTCCCTGCTGAAACTAGTTTTCAATCCTTTGGAGCCTATCTTTAATGTTCTGCTTATTTTCGAAGATGTTTCCAAAGGTTTCTTTGTTCCACACCTTCAATTTGGCTTTAATAGACCACAATTTTTGAGTGACCTGGTTTGTGATAGTTCCAGGGAAACTTTCCCCCACCATTCAACTATACGGTCTTTAAGGTCAGGGTGTTGAGTCCACATTGCTTCGAAGCAAAAAGGCATCTTGAACTGGGGTTTGTTGACTGTCTCAAATATTAGGGGGTTGTGGTCAGACCCAATTTTAGGCATAGCCTATAAACTGGCATCTCCAAACAGGGGAAGAGCATCCTGAGATAGAAGGAAATGGTCAAGCCTTTCTTGAATGAGGTCGCCCCCCACTCTTCTATTAGTCCAAGTGAACTGAGCCCCCCTCAACTGAACATCCATTAACTCATTTGTATCCACGAAGTGACTGAAGTCCCCTATGATTTTAGGAGTGATCTCTTTCCTGCCTCTCTTTTTTGAGGGGTGTAATGGGGCATTGAAGTCCCCAACAAGGATCCAGGGGATATTACTGAACGCTTCTCTCATCTGAGTGAGATTGTTCCACAATGCCAATCTATCCTATGAACTATTTGGGGCATAAATATTCGTCAGAACCCAGGAGTGCTGGGTAATAGAGTCATGAAAGAAAATGTTGGAGATTCGACCTTCACCTAAAACTACTCTTCCTTCCACCTTGGTAGGGTCCCATAGACAGAGGAGGCCGCCAGATGTTCCAGAGGCTGGGGTAAAAGAAAACTCACATTTTCTCCAAATAATCTTGGCAACTTTAGCTGAACATTGCATGCCTAATTTGGTTTCTTGAATAAGGAAAATTGTGGGATTTGAATCCTTTCGCATGGAGGCAGCCAGTCTCTGTTTTGTTGCCCCATTCAACCCTCTCGCATTCCAGGAGAGGATTCTCATTTGGAACATTTGGAGGGTTTTTTGCCTCCTTTGCCTTGTTGTGCAGGAGGTTTGGATTTCTTTGGTTCTTCTCTGTTGGACATTCCCAGTTCCTGGAAGAGAGTTCATTGGGTGCCATTGGCTATGTCTTCTACTGCGTCTCTACTCCTCAGGTCTGCACTAGAGGGTCTACCTTTCTTTTTGTCACCTCCAACATCTATCTAGGATTTTTTAAAACTCCTAGTCTGCTTGGGGCTCCAGGCCTCTAGGGAATCGTGGGATGACTCATCACTAACCGTCTCATCATTATGGGTTTCAAAAGTAGAGTGGGGTGATCCAGACCTGATGGGTGGTGGTGAACTGGGCGGAGGGTTGGGCGATAGGGGGATTTGGTTGGAGGGCTCAGGGGCATGGGGACACTGGCCGACGGGGGATTAGGGCACAGAGTTGGGGATGCAAAAAGGGTTTGTTGGGGAAGGCATGCCTTCGAAGGAGGTTGGTCTGGGTGGTTTGATCCAGGGAATTTCTCGTGAGGATATTCCTCATCATTATTATTTGCAATGATACTGGTATTATTGAGTAAATTGAACCTATTGGATAAAGCAAATAGAGTACTTGCCTTGCTTGTGTCACCGGCTGAGGAGGATGGAACCTGCTGCTTACCTTTGGGGTTCTGGTGCGGGCCTTGATTAGCTTTCAACTTCTGGGCTTCTTCGATGGGTGGGTGAAGTGGCTTCTAGGAGTCATTCTACGTGGGCTTCAGAGTCGGACACTGGGTTCGGAGGTGCCCCTGGGTGTGGCATTCAATGCAGAACGAGGGTTTATTCTCATACTCCACTGGTTGGCAATGATGGTAGGACCCATAGATTAAATTTACATGGTCCGAGAGCTGGGTCTCCAAGTTTGCGTTAACGCAGATACGAGCCTGCGTCAGTCGTGATCGAGCGTGCATTGTTGGGTCGATAGTGACGAGCTCCCCAATCGCTCGAGCAATCCCTTGGAGCACATCCTCATGCCAGAAGTGAGGAGGCAAGTTTGGAAGCTAGAACCTAGATGGGTGCAGAGTTGATATTTTGGGTCTCCGGATCGAAGTCCAGTCCCCACTTGCGAAGGAAAAGGCTCCTTCATTCGAAGAACCATGGGCCCCCGATAGAATTTGATCTGCATCCTCCTGGGTGTTGAGTCGTATCATAAAGAAACCTTTGGACATGGCTAATAGTTCTAGGCAACCCTTGGTTTTCCATTTTATCATCGCCCATCGATGGATAGCATCCATATCGGGTCTTCCACCTACAAATTTCCCAACTAGGGAGAAGGAGTCGAGGGTAAAGTACCCTTCCATGACTTCATTCGATAAAATGACATCGCAGCCATGAGTGATAAAGTTGTGGGGTGCTACTGGTAAGGGTTTGGGCTTTCCCCTGAGCGCTTCTACGAATGAAACTATGTGAGATCTCCTACTTCCCACATACGCTTTGTCCGGTGGGTCCTTCCTCCCCCATGCACCTTTCCCATCTTTCGGGGCCACCAAATCTGAATTTACTATTGTTCCATTTTTGATCTCTTGGATGGTCGCTCCATTGTTGGTGTCGCTTGTGCATGCTCCCGGTCCGCTCCCTGGTGCCTTGTTGGCGCCTTTCTACTTCTCGCTCTTCGAATATACGAATTTTAAAAATTCGCTCGCCATCGCTCTCGACCTACATCATTTTCATAAAATGTTTGAATTCTTGATTTTCATTTTTTGGATCTTCTTCAATTTTTGTGTGAATACAAATATTCAAAATTCAGCATCCTTCTTGAAATTTTACTATAGCAGCCTTCACAATAACAAAACTCCACCTCTACTATCTATGCATTGCATCTTAGTAGAGAAATATTTCCAGAACATCACACTATCATAGTCCTCTTTACCAAATCTAGATTGTTAGTTTCCTTCCTAAAGCATAAGTGCAACCACAAAAATTGTAATAAATAGTTTATATGAAAACACATTAATGTTATAAAATAAAGCAAATATTACCAATGGAAAACATTAAAGTAAATATTAATCATTATTTGATTTAGGCAATCAAAATTTTCTTGTCAACTTAAGCTAAACTTACTACTTCCTCTAACCATGGAAAAGAGAATTTAACTTCAAGATCCTCAATTAAAACCCCTCTATTGGCTAGCCTATCTGCACATTTGTTTCCTTCCCTTAGGATACGTGTAAACCTAAATTCTTCAAACTCTATAGCAAGGTCTTGAATTTCTAAAGTTATCTCTTGTATGTTCCATGGAGCCTTTGCTTTCCTCAAAATTGTATTTATTACTACGAGTGAATCACCTTCCATCTATACTTTGTTCTATTTCATTTGTTTGTATATTTTTAACCCTTCTAAAGCTTCCCAAGCTTCAACTTCATTATTTGTCTTAAATACACTATTGAAAGCATAATGAGACAAAATATCTCCTCTATTATTTCTAATTATTCCTCTTCCTCCTGTTGGTCCTGGATTTTCTTTAGATGCTCCATCAAAATTCAATTTGACCAACTCCACATTTTGTGGTTTCCACTTTATATTTTTGCCTTCTTTTTGTTTCTCCTATACCCAACATCATAATTCCATTTGATGACTTGACTCCATCTATCAATGCTCTCTACTTCCAGATTAGGGATTGGGTGAGTTGATAGGGTTGGTTTAGACTCCTCTATGGCTAAAAAAATCTTCCTTTTCATTACCTCTAAATTGCTTTCCTTTCCTTTAAATATTCTTCTATTCCTTTCTAGCCATATAGTCCAAAGTATTGTATCTTTTGATATATTCCAAATTGTCTATAAAGCCTCACTTTTAAAAGTGCTCTACCATTGCTTTAACTATTCTTCAATTCTTCCATTCATCACCATGCATTTACCAAACATATTAAGAATCCATTGCCATAGATTCCAAACTATTGAGCAATGTCCCAAGAGATGGTCTATACTCTCCTTCTCCCTTTTACAAAGAACACATTGTGAGGGGCCATGAAAACCCCTTTTCATAAGGTTATCCCAAGATAAACAAATTTCTATGACCTACTAGCCAAAAAAACATTTTAACTTTAGGAATGCTTGAGTATCTCTCCATATTCTTGTGATATTACTATTTTGTTGGTTCTTTATCCACTTCTTGTTGTATATTCTCTTGAGCTATTCAACTTCCAAATTCAACTTATTCCCCTCCACTCATAAAAATTTTTATATTTCCTCAAAATTCCTATCAATTATAATGTTCAACTTATCACCAAATAAAACCTTTCTTAGTTCCCACCACCCATCTTAGATATTTTTTTTAAAGGAAAATATTTATTTACTTAACAAAAAAGTACAAAACTCTCTAATCAGAGAGATCAAAGTGAACAGAGCATTCTAAAAAATAGAACATGAAGACAAAAAGGACCTCATTATTGGAGTCCTCGTCATCCTCGCATACCACCCCTACCCTTCTGCTTCTTGATGATTTGGTGACAATAACCAGGGGCTATATTTATTGCCTGATTCGCTAGTGTGTCAACCTCTTTGTTGAATTCTCGCCTTATGTGTTGATAGGATATTTTGCCAATTATCCTGCCTAGTTGTCTAATCCTGTCTTGAATAATCTTCAATTGTAAAGATCTAAAATATTTATTTTTGGCAAGAGTTATTATTATCAGTTTAGAATCCTCGTAAACTATGACCTGAGTGATTCCTTGCTTTACCACCAATTTTAAGCCGATTTCACATCCAATAGCCTCTGCCACGTTGTTAGATGTTGTTCCCAAGTTGATCATGTATTTGAGTAGGATCTCACGAGGTCCTGTAAGAATCAGTCCCCCTACCGTTGCTTGATCGAGGTTGGACTTGGAGGCACCATCAAAGAAGAGTGCCGAAAAACATATGTCAGGCAAAGAATTATTTGCTTTGCATCCTCCCTATGTCAGGAAAGCTTGGAGATTAAGTTGGTAGATCATTCTTCTTTCTATGGGTGATAGATCTTCTTCATACTATTGTTGACAGAAACTAGATTTGACATTTAGGACTAATTCTTCTTTTATCCTTCGTATTAGAGTTTTATTGTCCTTACCTTTTCCTTCAAAAATCCTCTAGTTTCTATCCAACCAGATGTGCCAGATGATAAAATATGGTATAGAGCTCCACAAATATTTTAGGAGGGGCTTACCTACCAGTTTACCTTTATATTATTTGTTCCACTTGGTAAAACATGTGTCTATGGTTAACCTTCCAGAGTAGGAAATGCCAAGAATTTTGGTTATTCCTAACCAAATTGAAATTACCTTTGGGCATTCAAACAAAATATGGAAAATTATTTCACTATTCTACATGCACCTATAACAAACATGAGGCCCTACTATACTCCTCTTTTGCAGATTATCACCTATTAATATTTTATTTTGAGAGACTAGCCAACTGAATACTTGCAGTTTAGGTGGTGCTCTATTTTTCCACACTATCGATAGTTTTTTGTTGGTAGGCCCAATCTACTGATGTTGGACTCCTAGATGCACTGAGTATTCCCCATTACTATTGATGCTACCCCAAATAAGTTTGTCTAGCATCATGGGATGAAGAGGTCTAATGCTCACCATGTGGGACTTAAAATAATCCCAATCTCCTTGAAGTTGAGATGGAATGGGAGGGGAGATCCAGTTCAAAGTTTCTGAGGTCCAATAAAACAAGTCACCTAATTTGAGTATTCTTTGGCTTTCCAAGTGATTCTGCAATTCGATTGGAGTTCTCTCTCTTAATGGTGGATTTCCTAGGATTGGGTCCTCCCATAGATTAATTGACTTACCATCTCCCGATAGCCAAGAAATTTTATCCTCTATTATGCTCTTTGTAGCCACTATATGTTTCCAAACCAACGAGGCTCTAGGAAGTTTGTCTATATGTTTGAGCATTTGAATACCTATTTGATTATTTACATACTTGTTGACTAGTATGTGTTGCCATGCTCGATTGTGTTTAAGCATGTTCTAGAGAAGTTTTGCTCCTAGTGCTTTCGAAACTATCTCCATTTTTTTATTCCTAATCCTCCTTGAATTTTACTTTTGGTGACCATCTCCCAATTGACCAAGTGGAACTTTTTTCTTTCTGATTGCCTACCTCCTTGCCATAGGAAGTTGTGTATGATTCCATCTACCTTTTGCAAAATAAACTTGGGAGCATGATATACTAATAGTTGGTAGACTGGAAGAGAAGCTAACACTGATTTGATCAATACTACCCTTCCTGCAAGACTGAGCCAACTATTATTGTAACTTTGTATCCTCCTAACCATCTTGTCCAATATTGGGGTCCAACAGTCTGAGGCTTTGAGGTGGAAGCTCATGGGCACTCCTAGATATCTGAAGTATTTTTCTGTGCTAGACCAAAATCCTAGGATAGTGCAAAAGAGTTTGAATCTTATTGCTGCAACATTTTGTGTATAGAACTGACTCTTTTGAGTGTTTATATGAGCCCTGATAGCTTGTGTGAACCAATCCAGACATTGCTTGAATTATCTAACATTTTTCTTGGTGGCTTCACCTAGAAGAATGATATCATCTACAAATTGGGCATGTGTTACAACTTTGCATCCTGCTACAGCCTCTATCCCTATTATTTTTCTTTCTCTTCGAATATGGTTAATTAATCTTCCAAGAGTCTCAACTAAAATGATGTAAAGGTATGGTGATAGTGGACACCCTTGTCTAATTCCCCTTGTAGCCTGAAAGAAATTTGTTGGTTCTCCATTTATTAAGGGGGCTATCCATGGGTTTTTTATGCATGCTTCGATCCACTTGATGACCTGATGTGGGAATCCAAACTTTTGTAGGACCTATTCTACAAATTGTATATTAACTCGATCAAAGGCGTTTGCCATATCAAGTTTTATAACAATTTGTTTCTTTTTTATTTTCTACTACTATGGAGGGCTTCATGCACTATTATGATATTATCATATATTTGTTTTCCAGGCATGAACCCTCCTTGCTCTTCTGATATTAGTTTGTCAAGTTTCTTCTTTATTCTATTGGCCAACAATTTGGTAATAATTTTATAGGAAGAGTTACATAGAGAAATTGGTCTAAATCTAGAGAAAGTAGTGGCATTTTTTTCTTTAGGAATCAATGCTAGAAAGGTGGAGTTGATGGCTCCAAGAAGCTTACCTTTCACCCTAACATCCTCAATCATGCGTAGCAAATCTTCTCCAATGATGTGTAAGTATTTCTGGTAAAAGTTGTTTGTGAATCCATCAAGTCCAGGAGCTTTATCCTTTGGTAGAGCTGTTATAATCTCCTTAAGTTCCTCCATAGTGATTGGCTGACTGAGATCCTATTTGTCTTCCAAACTTAATACTATTGGTATATGCTGCAATAATATTCCCTAGGAATGAGGGTTACCATTTTCTCTGGAGAGCAGAGTTGAGTAATGTTGATTGGCAAGTTCCTTAATTTTCTCCCTATCTATATAAGTGGTTCCTTCATGCTCTATCTCCTTGATTGTGTTCCTTTGGTAGCGTTGCATGGTTTTTAGATGAAAATATTTGGTGTTTCTATCCCCCTTGCTTAGCCAAACCATTCGAGATCTAAGCCTCCAATGTGTTTCTTCTTCAGTGCTTAATTTATTGAGCTTCTGAATCAGGTCATTTCTTGCATCTTCTTGCCATGGTTGAGGAGGATGATCCCCAATTTTTATTTCTAGCTGCTCTAGTTGTTGCATCAACTGCTTCTTGTCTGGTTTGACTCTCGCTTTTTCTGCCAACCATTTTTTTATCACGTGCTTCAATTTTTGAATTTTGCTTTTCCACTTTTCTTGGGGGTTGGTGGATTGGACCTGTTGGTTCCAAGTGCTTTCCACAAGTTCACTGAAATCTTCTTCTGCTACCCATTCAGAGTTGTATTTAAAAGGAATTTTTTGGGGTTGTAGGCTTTGGCCGCTATCCAAGAGAATTGGCTTATGATCTGAGATAGAGTTCTGAATGATGTGACTAGAAGTGAGGGGAAAGTGTGTTAGGAGATTTTCACTGATAAAAAATCTATCCAATATTTTTGCAATATAGTTTACCCCTACTCTTCTATTGCTCCAAGTGTACTTTCCTTTGGTCGATCGAATGTCTTGTAAGCTTTCATCTGCCATAATTTGATTGAGTATATCTCTATTTGGATCCCTTGCTAAACTTCCCCAACCTTCTCCCAATGGTAGAGAATCATGTTGAGATCTCCTCCCAATATTATGTTGTCAAACTTCTCATTGTCTAGCCATTGTGCTAAGTTTTGCCATGCTTCTCTTTTCTAGATAGGATGATTTGGACCATAAAAATTTATTACTACTACACTAGTTCCATCTAGTAAGACAAATTTTGTACCTATCCAATTATTATGCTTATGTTGTAAGCTACAAACTAATTATTGTGGGTCCCAAGCCAAAGCTAGTCCCCCTGAAGCTCCCACAGAATCAATAATTATCAATTCTGATTGTGCCCATATCTTCTACCATTCTATAGTCAATGTTGCCTCTACTATTTTTATTTCCTGAATACAAACTATTGTTGGCTTTTGCTCCTATATTAGAACTTTGAGATAGTTTTTTTAGAGGACTTCCCAATCCCCTATAGTTCCATGACATAATCTTCATTTTTTGGATTGCTTCTTATTTTTATGAAGCTCTCCTCAATTCTGACCTATGTTTTGGATTGCAAGTTTTTTTGTGCTTGCTCATTTCTGAGTTGTTGGTTCGATTTTCTTCCCTTAGCTATAGATCGTGTGGTCGACAAGCCCCCAAGAATCACTATTTCCTCCACTTGTGTTTCTTCTACCTCTTCCTCTGAGTTCCCATCAATTTCTTCTCTAACTATTGTGTTCTCTAGTGTATCTCCTAAGATCTCTAGTGACTTGTCAACTTCAATTGTAGGTATCTTCTCTTTATCTTTAGGAGCCATCACATCTAGAGAGGTGATTTCCTTTTCTCCTTCATTAAGACTTACAAATTTATTTTTGTGCTAGAAGCTTTTTTGATCCTATGGTTGAGGTTGTCGATTCTTGCTTCTTGATCTACGCGATCTCCTTTTGACTTCCTAGAATCCTAGTTCTTCCTTTTTATTTCCTGTGCTTGTTTAATTGGGTAGTTTTAGGAGAAATGCCCATGCTCATGGCAGGTTATACACTTGAATGGTATATGCTCATAGTCCAGGGGTTGGTTATGTATCCAATCAAACACCTTTATTCCAATATGCTCTAGCAAACCCTTTTTAGATTGACTTGCACACAGATGCATGCACATATAGCATTATTGGCCTTTGGAGGAGCCTAATCAATGAATGTTCCAATAGCATTCCCTATTAATTCCATCGAAGGTTTGTTCCATAGGTGCAATGGCAAAAATGGCAACCTCACCCAAACAGAAACTTCTTTAGGCTCCTCCTCTTGAGGATCAAATGTCATGCTCCACGGGGTCATGTAGAGTGGGTTGGATCCCAAAAACCAAGGACCTCCATGAAAGATAGTGCTCTTGTCCTCCATAGAGGTAAATGTAATGACAAAGTATCCCCTACCTATCATCATGAATTCATAAGAGGAGACTTTACCCCCCAATGTGTGTTAATCCATTTTTGGATTGTGATTGGACTAGGCCATATTCCCACAAATTTGCATGCAAGGGCTTGGGTGGAAAGCGTGAGCAAAGGCTGTTGGATGTAGGTTGGAGGTACCTCAATCATAGGAGACTCATCTAACTTGGGCACAAAGGTACCATTGTTAGAGCGAGCAGGTGGTTTTGGATGGGGTGCTTTTCTCGCTTTAAGCACTTGATGCATATGATCCAACTTCTCCTCATCAAAGGGAAACTATTGTGAAAACATGGAGAAGGCCTCATTGCCTGCTTGTTTGAAAAGTGAGGCTGCAGTCGTCATTGCAACCAACAGACTGCCATAAATCACTTCCCAAAGAAGAGGTCCCTATTTTTAAAGCCCTAGCCAATGAAATATTTTCAAAGCTAAAGCCAAAGAAGTACCATACCTGAACTGATACTCATGATCTCTCCTAGGTTTTTTGTCTTCCCCCAAATTCGTTCCTCCTCCAACAAATAAAATATTTTTCCAAAAAATAAATTACTGTCACTTGTATCACTTTGCAAACCCTAGCTTTGTTGCGTGCACTCCATGATTCTAGCCAAACAAACTTCTTCAAACTATTGTTCACATGCACAAAAAAATTGTAGATGGATCTTCAACTGTCACCATGGCTCAAACCTGACCTCCCTGATATAAAATTAAAATTAATACAATTATATCCAAGTTATTCTCTGACATGCAGTTTATGTTTTATATGCATTTCATTTTAAGGTCATTTTTATTGCATCCATTTTTTTATTGAAATTTTATTGCATCCATTTTTGTTGATAGCATAATGATAATTTGTGAATCCTTCAATTGAAACAATTTCAATCCTTTTTCAATTACAATTTTTATCCATCTTAGACCTTTAATCACTAGATCAATAGATTTTTTTAAACCATTCCATAGAGCAAAACCATTTGGTAGTGAGAATGCAATAAATATTAAGCTTGGGTCATTGGGCTCAACATACTTAGAAGAATTCTTGCCCATTGTCTTTGGCTCTCTTTGTACAATCTCCAAATTACTTTTCCCCTAAGAGTTAAGTTTGCATCCATAAGAACTCTTAAACTAAGACCTCCCATAGTTTTATCATCACACACCTTGCTCCATTTCACCAAAGGAATTTTCCTTTTATCATGTAAGCCTGACCATAAAAAGGATCGCATAATATAGATTAAATTTTTTTCAATCAATTTTGGCATAGTATACAAGGACATATAATATATTGGAATGGCTTATAATATTGATTTAATTAGTTGCACTCTTCTTGCTAACGATAACCATCTACCTTTCCATGTCGATAGTTTATTTTAAACTTTACTTATAACTGGATTCCATAATTCTATCCTCATTCTCCCCTCAAATAAGGGCATCCCTAGATAAGTTGTTGGTAAATTTGCCTCCTCCATTGAAGTAACCTACATATCCTTGCTTTGATTCGAGTTGGGGTGTTTAGGAAGTAAGATTTAGATTTTGTCCTATTAACTTTTTGTCCTCACACTCTCTCATATTCCTTTAATAATTTATTCAAAGCTTTGGCCTCGTTTATCCTTGCCCTCCTAGAAAGGGTTGTATCATCTACAAACTATTGATGGGTGATGTTGATATTTTTTTGAATGAGTTTACACAAGTTTTTATGAGGGGTCTTGGTCCCCTCATATTGAGTGGGGTTTGAACCTTGGACTTGCCAAAGAGAGGCCAAAGCCCTTACCATTGAAGTAAGCTTGCAACTATTGTGATGTTGATATTATTACTAGCCTTAAGATCACTTATCAACCCATCTTTATTAGCCTTCTTCAAGTTCCTACCTAAAACCTCTACCATAATAATGAACAAATATGGTGATAAAGGATATCCCTATCTAAGACCTCTCTTGGCTTTAAAAGATTTTGTTACTAACCCATTGACCAACACAAAATAGGGATAGAAGCTTTAACCCATCTAACCCATTTCTTACCAAATCTAAACTCTTCTAATACTACAAAAAGAAAATCCCATTTAACCCTATCATAGGTTTTACTCATATCAAATTTTAAGATCATTACTCTCTATTTTCTTGAAACCGTTGAATGCATAACTTCATGAGCTACTATGATCCCATTCAGAATTTGTCTCCCTTTCATAAATCCTCCTTGCTCTTCTAAAATAATTTTATCTAGTAGAGATCTCTATCGATTCGCCATCACTTTGGAGATAATCTTATATGGCCTTAAATGAATCAAACAATTATGCATCCTTCTTTTTTGGAAGGAGGGTAAGATATATTACATTTATTTTATAAGGAATGTATTGTTTTACCCTAGACTATTCCACTGCCACCAATAAATAATCCTTCACTATATCCCAATTATGTTGATAGAATGCTATAGAGAGCCCATCCGAACCTAGGGATTTATCCTTATCAAAAGAGAAAAGAACTAAATGAACTTCTTCCAGAGTAATAGGCTCCATTAGTTTTCTATTGTCTTCATTTGTTATAACTGAAGGTACTTCTTGTAGAAGTTTATCATTAAGAACTTAAAACTCCTATGATCCTATAATATTTTGGTAAAAATAACCTTACCTCCTTTTTTATTTCACTATGATCTTCAATCCAAACCCTTTCTACTTATTTAATTCTACTAATTTTGGATGTTGATCTCTATACTATCGCCAACCAATGAAAAAACTTTGTATTTTTATCTCCTTTTAACCAAGTCTATCTCGATTTTAATCTCTAAAATTTCTCTTCCATACTCAAAATATTATGATATTCACTAAGCAAATCCCTTTCCTCTGAGTTTGGATTATTATTATCACCTTTTTAGAAATTTGAAAGTTTATCTTTTAGTTCTTTCTTCTCAAAAATATTTCCAAAAGTGTTCTTGCTCCATTCTTTTAGTACCCTTTATATTCCATGAGATGGTAATCACGTCTCATTAAGGACTACTAGCCCCACTTGCAAATTACCAATATCATATTATTGTTTGGTAAAGAGAAGTTCAACGAACTTAGCTTATGTTCCTTTCTCTATATTTGCTCTTGCGTCCTTGAATATTACCTGATAATTTAAGGGTTTTCCTCTTTTTGGCTTACCTATATTAGAAGTAGGTCTTATTATTCTATTCTTAAATATTTTTTCACAACTTCATTTTTTATTAGACTTATCTTTTCCTGACTCTGCTATGAAAGTTTTTTAATTATCATGTTCATTTTTCTAGGTATTTCCTTATTAATGGTAGCGGTATTAACATCTAACACTGTATTTTCTCTACTAAATTTCTTCTCCTAAATAATGCATGGTACTTCAAGAGAGTCTTCAAAATCCAATGAGAGATATTTTTTAGGTTCATCGAGAATGTTCATCCTTAAATCAAAATCATACTTAATAGATGGTTCCTTGTTAATATTTTGAACGAGTTGTACTATGTCCTCTAAGCTCTGATTTGCTTTTTCTTCATAGGCTAAAGCCTTAAAAGAATTGGTATTTCTTCCAATATTGTTTCTTATTGGTCTCCACTGTTTATTTACTTTCATCTGTCTTGACCTATTTTTTGAAAGTTGAAAACCATTTTCATATGTATCCATTTGTAAGTTTATCTTGTAATTTTATACATATATTTTTGGTGGACTCTTCTTAGGGTATGATATTTCAATATGCCCCACCTCATGACATCTTCTACATCTAAAATATATATTTTCATAATCTATGGTTTGGATCCACAACTTACCCCCATACTTAAGAATGATTAATTTTGGTAAATGTTTACTTATATCAATCATGACCAATATCCAAGCATAAATAGCCAAGAATATGTCTTTTGTAGTTTCTAAAATCTCAAGGAATTCTCCTAGGTTTCTATTTCTCAAAATTCAATGGGCAATCCAAACATCCTAATCCATAATGCTACTAGGGATAGATTTACATTTTCAGCCACAAAACCTTTATACCAACCTTAGTTATCAAGTTTGAGTTCGTATTCGAATTCGACACTCTTGAAGTTCGATAGAAATTCGCCATGTTTAAAAATTTGAAATAAAATTCGAGATAAAATTCGATATATTATAAATGTGTATATATGAACTTGAACTTAGAGTGTATGCACATAACATGTCAAATTATGTGGTTTACTAAATCATTAAAAATAATAAAATTGGGTATGTCTACAATTTTGGTGGTAGAGCATTGAATATACTGACTTCATTTCCTTATATAACTTTAGCACCGTGTAAATTGCATAAGTTCTAAATTATATATATATATATATATATATATATATATATATATATATATATATATATATTGGTATTCTCATATTCGTGTAACCTTTCCCAAAAAAAACTTTTAGTGTTAAATTTTATAATTTTTTTTATATAATTCTTATTTCCACGAACTTCTGATGTTAAATTTCATAATTTTTTTTTATATAATTTTTATTTCCATATTCGTGAAAATTGTTGTCAACCTTCCCAAAACACTCACCCAAAAACTCTAGGTTTTAAATTTCATAAATGTTTTTATATAATTCGTATCCTATATTCATGGAAACATCCCCAAAACACTCATGGCGTGATTTAAATCACGAAAACCACAAATTGCATGTGATAAGCTTTTCGTAAAAATACATTAACATACCAATTTGCATTAACATATCAATTTGCACGCTTGTATTTCTAGAACCAAAAAATATTTTGCCGGCTTTTTTTCCTCCTCCATCCGGTTCCGATTTAGGGTTTTCATTCAATTTTTTTCCATGCGAATGTTGAATTTAGGGTTTTCTTTCAATATTTTTTCACCGATGCCGAATTTAAGGTTTGTACGCTGAATTTAAAGTTTGTTCACCATATTTATTCGTTAAAATTTTAAATTCGATGAATTTCGAATTTTATCTTAAAAAATCGACGAATTTAATAACTAAGATACCAACGAGTAAGGAAGAGTCCTACTCTTCCCATAAAAAAAAAAAACTCCTTTTCGAATTCTATCCCTTTTCTCCCTGAACAAAAAAGGCTAGGAAAAAACCTTTGGAAACAAAGGATATAATCACTTATGTAGACTTTCAACTCTTATCAATCCATTTTCTCATGACTAAAGCCCCTAGTCAAGACCCATTAAATTTACCAAAAACTACCCTATCTTTGAGATACAAGGATTGTTCTTCTATGAGGAGCTGACTAACCTCTACTAATAGAGTTGATTCTAAGGATTTAATTGTAAACCAGTCCTTGAGAAGAAAACTAAAACTCAAAATCTATTGAAAATTACCATATTATCTTATATCCATTATAGGATATAAAAAACTTAAAATAATTTGCATGCAAAGTTTTTAAGAAAAAAGTGGAAAAAGAAGTTAACGAAAAATTCTATGCCTAAATAAAATGTCTTGCCTCACTGAAACCTTAGACCTAGCCCTCCATTGCTCCTCTCATCATCCAAACCCTAGCTGATAGATATCTACGGTTTCGTTTTTTGCATCTTGAAAAATTATCACTACCCTTATTTTAGATGGTTGAATTCATAGGGTCGTATCTCCCTCAATAATGTTCATATTCCTCTATATGACCACTTATTTTAAAACTTTTCAAATTTCGCATAAATTAGTCTAAAAATCAATTGAATTGGACAACCCTTCACAAAGACAAGATTCCTAATATTTTTTTCTAAAAAAACATTGCCCTAACATTATCCTAGTTTTGAATGGTTATCTTCATATGGTCATATCTCCCTCAATATTACGTGGATTCTTTCAGATAACCACTCATTTTAAACTTTTTCAAAATTCATACAAAATGACACAAGAATTATTTGAATCCAACAACTCTATGCAAAAATATGGCTCTTAAAAGAAATTTTGTTTTTAAAAAAAATTTGCCCTACCTACCACCAAAAATATGTATTTTTTCTAATTTAACTCTTTGATAGACATTATTTAATTTTTTTTAATGGTTATAAATGATTGATTTAAGTTTCACTTATAGTATTACTTCATCTTGACAATTATGCATTAATCATGCATGTATTTAGTATCAAGGCAACTTATATATGTATCACATGTAAAGATTAAAATCTAAAAAAGATTATGCATGTTTCTAAAAAAAATTATACATGTCTCACTTAGAAAGATTCAAATCTAAAAAAAGATTATGTATGTATCTTAAAAAAATTATGCATGTATCACGTGGAAATATTCAAAGCTCGTTTTATTCCAAAGAAATTAATCACTTATTAAATATTAAGATTTATTTCTAAAATTTAAAATTTTAAAATATAATTAAAAAATAAAAATTATAAAAAAATATTATGGTGTAACTTTAATTTTAAATTTTTATAAATATAAAAATAATATTTTTTATATAATCAAATAACATTTCTTAAACATTCAAAGAGTTAAGATTTTAAATATTGTTAAACAAAACTTTGATGGTGAAAATGAAACCCAATCCAATATAATCAATTAAAAAATAAATATAATAAAAAAAAAAATTAATTAATTATTTATTTTTAAATTGGTTATATCTCATACTTTCAATGAGAACAACACATTTTTACACGTTACTAAGAAGAAGAATTGGCTATCCCCATCTAAAAATGGGAAGCCCCAAGCAAAGCTAAGCGTCCGCTGGAAACCGGGACAGCGGCGGAGTTTTCGTACGTAGCATATAAACTGTCGCAATTCACATTGATGTCCGCGCGAAAAGAGGATAAAAAAATCGCATATCGCCAGCATTTCCCGAATTCTATTGGCCCGAAGGTAATTTGACCACCGTAGGATCCGATCCCTCGACCGGTTGACCCACAGTGCCACTCCCGGAGGATTCGAACCTCGGAGCAGAGGTTGGACTTTCCCAATCTGAATCAAGCCAACCACCATCTGATTTTCAACAAAAACTAAATTAAATATAGGTCCTAGACGATTTGAACCTACGACCTCTGGTTAGACTTTCCAAATGTCTGAATCTCCACCTAAATTCAACCTCCAAGGAAGAAGACAGTTGATTTGAGGCTAAGTAAGACTTGCAAGGCCCAGATCTGCAAGTGGCTGTCATCAAATTTGGAGCGAAAAGTTGGTGAAAATGTCTCCAATTCTGGCGAAATTTGCTTAAATTTGCTCTCGGGGCTGCCGCTTTTGGCGGAATCGAAACGTAAACGAATTCTGCAGAGCCAGTTTTCTAAACCTGCACGTGATTTGCCAATGAGTTCTTCAGAGCCAGTTAACACGCACGTGATTTGCCGATGAATTCATGGAATTCTTTACGTTCGGACAATAAGGTCGTTTTGCTAACTTTTGCGGCGCTGTGAATTCAGTATTTTGTGATATTTGAGGAAAATTTGCAGGAGCTAGGGTTTGGCGTGACTCCATCATCGAATTCTTTGAGTCGATTTAAGTCAGGGGATTTGACAATTTTTGCAGCGAGTTGGTATTTTGTGGAAATTTCAGCAATTTACAGGGTTAGCATTTGTGGGTTTGGCCTGACGTCTCCGTCAAATTATTTGCATCGAGTCAGGTCAGGTTATTTGCCAACTTTTGCAGCGGGTTGAATTTTATATTTTGTCGGAGTTTAAGAAAAATTTACAGTGGCTAGGATTCGGTTTGATGACTCCATGGAATTGGGGGGACTTACCAGTTTCTGCGACACGTGGGATTTAGTATTTAATGGTAAATTGAGAAAAATTTGCAGGGACTAGGGTTTGAGTTGACAATTAGGGTTTGGAATCATGGTTATGGAAGGAGAAAGTGAAGAGAGAGAACCAGTCGTGGCCTCCGAGGAAGGGAATCCGAGGCCTCTGCTCCGCAAGGAGCCTTCGTTCTCGAGATGGTGCTTCGACGCGCCTTCAGTGGCGAATTTTCCTTCAAATGACGGGGATTCTAACGGTGGAGATCCGAATGACGGGGATTCCGGATTTGAATTGCCGCTGCTGCGGCCTGAGGAGGAGGAGGAGGGTGGCGCCGTTTTCGATGATGCTGACAGAAAATCAGAGGATTTGAATGGCATGAGACTGAGGAGCAGTTTGGTGAACGGGACGGCAGAAAGGGGGAATAATTTAGATCTGAATAGAAGTAAGTCCGCGCAGGTTTCGTCCTTTAACGTTGAATTCAAAGAGAATGGAGGAATTAAGATGAAGGAGTTTGATGAGAGGGATGCTTATGGATTAGATGCGAAGAGTGGGGATGCCGCGTTTAAGGATTCAAATAGGGGTTCTCTTCTGTACTCATTGATTCGGCCGCTTATCTATATTATAATGTGGTATACTTTCAGTACATGCCTGACACTGTAAGTATGTTTTTCAGTTGAAGATTTTGCATGTATTTTCTGATATTGTAGTGGTCGCCACATCGTTGGGCCTTTGAAGATTGTTTCAATTTTTCTCCTACTTTCCTCGGTACGTTGAAGGGCATTAAAAACCGAAAAGTACAATAGAATTGGAGACATGAGTACCAATTATCACTCAAACATTCATTTAAAATTTTCTGATATTGTAGTGATCGCCACATCGTTGAGGCGTTGAAGACTTTCAATTTTTCTCCTACTTTCCTCGGTACGTTGAAGGGCATAAAAAACCGAAAAGTACAATAGAATTGGAGACATGAGTACCAAACATCACTCAAACATTCATTTAAAACAGATGTAGAAGAATGTCAAGCCTAACACATTGCACAGTTATAAAATATAAATCATCAAATGGGAGATGTAATTCCAACGATCACTCAACCTTTCATTTCCAACACGTAGAAGGTGAAAGAACACTTAAAAAAAATGTATTAGAATGTCAAGCCTAACACACTGCAAAATTATAAATCATTTTCGTGGTAGCTATTGAGTAAATTTAGAAACACTTTCCAAGTAAAATGACCGCACACCATACTGTCATCCACAGCAAAACTATAGTCCTTTTATTTATATATTTATTTTTTAAAAGGAACTTAAAAGCTTCTGCATATCTTCAGCCTCTCTAAAATTCATGAGAAAGTTTTCTCCTAAACAATAGTTGCTCTTCTTTTTGTTGGAGATATTCCATTATCTGCGTTTTCTCAATTCGATTCATTACCTTTCACACAACCTATCTCTAAAGGCCGGCTGTGATTGAGAATTCTTAATGCGCCAATTTTTATGCCCCCGGGAACTGAATGATATGAAATGTCTTTCAACACTGCAATAATCATTTTTGTCCCAGAGAAATTGCAGCAGCTGCTGCCTAGAGCAAAGGTTTTAATTTTGTATTGGATGTTGCTGACAGTGCTATATTTCAACCTCTTTGTCAGGCGTAGATGAATTGGGCAAGACCGGTTTTACGAGCTTTGTCAAAGGTTCAAAATTTAATTACGTATAAAATTTAAAACAACATAGCAACATGAAGTGAAAAGTCCGCCTTACCTCAAGGGGTCTCATGTGTGCTTGTTGGGTTGGGACCTTGAAAATGACCTTTACGAATATATGAAGAAATGCGTTATATATTAAACCTCGGAAACAAGAATATTACAATGTATGAGTACCAATGATACAAGGACTTCTTTCTCTATACAAGCAAGCACCTGAGAAGTGACATCCTTATCGTAGCCACCCACCCTTAGTATTTGTGAGAAAAGTTAAATCTTGTCGAAACTTTTTATGTCTGCCAAGCTGAGGGATGAGGTATCTTCCTGAAAACATATCTTACCTCTATTCTTCCTAAAGAAGCTTGTGGAGGATAGTTGCAATGGCTGCCAAAGAGTTTCACTTGAAAAAATGTTAGAAACCTCTACTTCTCATTAACAGAAATCAATTACCAATATGCATAAATATCAAATAAATCAGCCACAGTCATTAATCCACACAAGACAAGTAAATACCCTTCAGGTAGGGCAACACCAATATTATTTCCTTATGGAAGGAATCACTCCACAAAATCTTCCCTCCACGAGCCAGAACTGCTTACAAAGAATACTCGACATAAATCCTATTTCTTTCCTTGCCTTTATATTGGCTCTTCATCTACCCTAACCCTAATCCTCAAGGGTCGGTCCACATGCAAGCGGAGGACCTAAGCTGGTAACTCCTAATAAAGAAACAGTTACATTTTTATTAACTCCTTTGTACAATAAGTAACGTTTACATCATAGTGGGCCCACATTAGCCAATAATTTATTTATGGCTCCTGTATATTATATTATTAAGTAACTATCTTGGGTACCTAACATTCCATCCCCTTACAAAATGTTTTGTCCTCAAAACATAAGAAGAAACTAAATAGTATGACCTTCTGAGCCATGCTGAGAATTGGTATTGATCTTGATCATCCATCCATCCTAGTGAACTCTAATTGGTGGTGGTCTTCATTGATGCCGATACACCATTTTGCCATTTGAGCATCCAGAAGTAATCCTTTGGTTCCATGTGTTAGAAGCATCTTTTTGCTGGTCATAAATTTCACTCTTCTTCATCCATGCTTGCATTTGCAATTAGTAGCATATCCAAAGTTTTGGCTCCTTTGGTTCCATGTATGTCCCTCATAGTTCTTTTGTTGCTTTAAGCCTTGTCTCCATGATTGTTGCCTTTTAGGGTGGTGTGGATGGCGATAAGCTCCAACCTTAGCCTGATGTTCTAATTTTTTTGACTCTTCAACATACTGTTCCTCTATTTTGTGCTCTTTTGTCATGCTCCCATATTTTGATTTGTCCTTGGATTCTATTTTTGCTTCTTCCTTGATCTCTGCTACTGCCTCCTCCTTAGACTCTGTTTCATGTTCTTTTGCTTCTTCTTCAATTTGTTTTCCTGCAATTGCTTCCTGGTTCTCCCTTGATCCTTGCTCCTTAAGCTGAGAAACATCTTGTAGTGTTATTTTTTTTTTTTTGTACCATAACTTCATAAATTTCTTTTGCACATTAATATTAACAGTACCCAAAGATTCCAACCAAGGATATCCAAGAACAATATTCACTTCATCCATCTCAATGACATGAAAATTAGCATGCAAAATATACTTATCCATAGAAAGCTTCAAGTCTTCAAAAATTTGACATCTCTCTCCTTGAAACTGTCCATCCTTGATACTCTTTGTTGGAACCTGTAAACTGTTAGCCAAGTCCCTTCTGATGAAGTTATGCTTGTTGCCAGGGTTTATGGAGACTAACTTTTTTCTTTTGAATGCAACTAGGAACCTGCAAAATAGATTTTTTAGATTCAAACAAATCTTCGTAATCATTGTTTTGGCTTATCTGACACCAAAGATGTGCTTCCTTCCGCCTGCACACTATTATCCTTCTTGTTTCCTTCAGCCAATTCCTTGCAAATTATCTTTTGGTCTGCTTGTTTATTTCTTCTGCACAGTTTTTGGTGGTCTGTACCAAGTTTCTCATCTGTTCATTTAATTTCTCTTACCGGACTTCTTCCTCTTTAGAAAAAAATTCTAACTCCATAACCTCAACCCTTTTTTTTTCTGAAGCAGTTAGGGTTTTAACTTTTAAATAACCGGAAATTCTCAAAAATAAAATTTCTCAAATCTCATCTATTCCTTTTTGCAAGTTTTCTTCAAAACAAATCAAGTGGCAACTGATTTGCTTACCTGGATTCAGGATTGAGAGAGATGATTTTTTTTCTCTTTGGACAAATTTTCCACCCAGCCAAAAAAGATCAGTAGCCCACCTTCAAACAACCATAACTCCTTCAATACTGATTAGAATTTAACAAATGACCAGTCGTTTTTGTAGTACTCGAAATGATCTACATGATGATGCAAAATTTTTATGAAAATTATTGGTGAAAAAAGATACAGCTTTTGCAAGATGAGACATTTTCTGGAAAAAATTGCCCTAGCTCTACAATCCACAAAAACACAATCCTATACTTTGCCAGAATCAGCGCTCTGATAACACTTAATATAAACCTCTACTTCTCATTAACAGAATTCATTTACCAATATGCATAAATATTAAATAAATGAACAAGTATGAACAAATCATCAGTAACAATACATGCAAAGAACACACAATAGCAATAGCAATTATTGAACAAGTATGAACAAATATTGTATTAATGATTGCCTGTTACGACATTCAAACGACTTGATACAACGCTTCAATACCATGCCAACCTTTCCTTCCATGCCAACAACACACTTCGGCCAACAACACAAATGAACGAGGGAAGGGTTTTATTTATACAAGTAAGGAGGTAGTTGGCTCCTCCAACTTAATAACAATTCGACACCTCAGCATGTTCGTAAATCACATTTGACATGCATGTGACTTACATTTACATTTCATTTCATGACTCACTTCATGACTAATGACTTATCCATACATAACTAATCATTACACATTGTCACATACAATATTACATCATGACTTTATAAATATATCAAAACTATATCAAAACTCATTCATTGATTATGCAGACTCGTCAATTTGCCTGGACTTCGACACACTCATTCATTGATTATGCAGACACGTCAATTTGCCTGCCTACAATTGAAAATTTTGTTAACTATCAAAGCTTTGTGATCTGTCAATTTTGATAACGAATTGGAGGTTATACCAGTTACTCGCTGATATAGACACTTAGAAGAATCAAGTTTGTGTATGCAGATTGTTGCAACATGATGCTAGCGAATTTGGAGCTGTGCTGGCACATCGTGATCCTATGGACATTGAAAATTTTGAACATGGAAGGCTTTGGAGGGTGAATAAGCTGTAATGGGACGGGAATAGCATTTTGTGCTCATAGCATGGGCGCTCAAGGCACAATGGCGACAATTTATACAGTTTAGAGGTTGACATGAGGACTTGGCGTAGTGTATTAAAAATATGGCATAGTGCCGCAAGAGCAAGGGTTTAGATTGCACCCCGTTTTGAGTCTAGAGGTTATGGTCGTGGTATCACACATCACAACAATGGTAGGAGCTAGGGTTGGAACATGTTGATAGATTGCGTCCTCTGTTATGCACAACAACAATAAGGTTAATAGGGTTAAGGTTTGTCTCTTGCACGTGAATCGATGTCTTTTGTGCACTAATGGTGGCACGCAGGTTTACAGTAATGGCCTTTGGCATGCGGCAACAGTCTCCTAGGTAGTAGTAGGATGTGGTCGCAAGGGGCAACTTTTGATTTTGTAGTGGGGGAGAGTGAAATGCACGAGAATTGAAAAGTGCAAATGAGGGTTTGAGGGGGGGTTATATAGTTTGTCTGAAATTACCCCCATGCATGCTAAATAAAATTGCAGTGCTTGCCATGTTGATGAATCAACGCTTTTCTTTGGATGACGTTAGCATGACATCATCATCCCCTTTGTGCTCTTTCTTGCATATTGATGAGTCGGGCGCTTATTGGTTGACACCATCATGACATCACTTATTGCCTCAAGCTTATCTTGTCGACGGATTGGAGGATTTCAATGCTTATGTGGGCATGAAGTCATATTTCCTTCGCACCTCTCACCTACACACCAGTATCGTTGCTTACGCCCACATGACAACCTTAGTTTTGATGAATTGGGCGCTTCAGTTGTCATCACCATGATGTGGGGTCAATTTGTCATTGAGCCTTGGCCTTGTTTTGCTGACAAATTGCGCCATTTGTCAACAAGCTGCATGTATCTGGACTTTGCTTGTCTTCACTCTTTATGCATTGAGTTATGGTTTTTTATCATTTTGACATCATCAAATTTGTTGATGGATTACATCCTATGTCAGCAAATCATTGGCTTAGGACTTAATTTTTTTTTTCAATTAGTTTTGCTGTCAATAACTACTTACATCAGCGTTGTGTCACCCCCTCATGTTGGCAAACAGCTAGTTTTGTTAGCGAATTGCTAACAATCTACCTTTTAGTGGAATTTTTTGAAATTTTCTTAGTTTCTGCCATTTCCCCTGCTAAACGAATCGACACTTCTGAAAAAAGGGTGAGAAGAAGAAGAAACCCAAACATGCTTTTCAGGATTTTCATTGTGTACAAAGTTTTTGTTTTTATGGAAGGAAACAATAGAAGTGGAAATACAAGGTAAAAAAGGCAAAACAAAGCACTTGCTACGTACATATTTACAAGGGTTCTTGCTCTTTTGAACTCAGAAGGACCTCAAATGCTACCCATTTACTAAGAAGGACAACAACCTTTCATCCATTGTGACCAACTTATAGGCATTAGGTCGGATAGGTCCTTTTAAATCAATCTAATATGGCCTGTGCCACAATGCGTTGAATTTTTCATCCTTACCAGGTTTGGCCCTTTCTTCATCCCAGTTGTGCACTAGATCTTCTTCTCTGAATTCTATATCTGTGGACCTTTTGTCGAACCATATTTTAATGACCATTTGATGTTGGAGAGACCTCTTAAAGGCCTTCTCCCTACCTTCTTGTAGTAGCGGAAATGCATTCATATAGGCTTGCATTGGGGCGATATCAGTGTCTTCCAGTTCCAGTTGCTGAGACATTTGGAGTAAAGTGAGTTCTAGATTTATTGGTAGAACCGCTTCCTTACCAAACACTAGCTTGTACGACAATGTTCCAATGGAAACTTTCGGGGTGACTGTATTTGCCCACAAGGCTTTCCTTGGTCGGGTATGACAGTCTCTTAATATTTAAATATTGTTCTTTTCAAAATCCTGACAATGTTTTTGTTGGTTGTTTTTGTCAAATTGTTCCCTTGTGGCTTAATAGTTAGAGGTCTTCAGGATGAGTCCATACTTAAGTGCACACTGCATCATTTTCGCTCCTATAAATACTGCAACATTTTTCATAGTCACAGTTGAAGGTGTTTTGTATCTTGTAATAATATCCTCCAATAACTGGATGACTGCTTATTGCTTTGTAGACTTTACTGGTGCTGCTTTGGTCCATCAGGTGAAATAATATGTGGCAGTAAGAATCCAACTGGGTTTGGCCTTGGACAAAGGGGTAGTCTTCCCAATAAAATCTAGGCCCCACTGCTGAAAGGGTTCACTCATGACTATGGGTTTTAGAGGCACAGGTGTGGGTGCCTTCCTTCTGTAGCCAAAAAACATACAACATGCTTTACACTCCTTCACCCATTGGAAACTTTCAAAGAATATATAGAGGCCTAATGATAACCTGCCCTTAAGATCTTATGAGCAGTTGTTAAACACCTTCATCATGATACTCCTTCAACAAGCTCCTCACTCTTTTTTTTAACACACCTTAAGAGCACCTTATCGTATCCCTTGCTAAATGGAATGCCATTAAGCCAGGTGTAGTTCATAGTTTTTCATCTCAATCTATCTCTTTCTTTGATCGTCAAATTCCTTGGTACCTCTTTAGTTAGCATATATCTCCTTATAACTCCCATCCATTTAGTTTGTTCATCCAGATCGATCTCTCTCGTAAGGCTGACCTGCACACTAGGGCGAGACAGCCAGATTTTCATGGAGAGTCCGCCCCCTTACCAATTGACTCAGCTTGATCTCTATGTCAAATTGTTGAATTTTATTGATCCAACCCACTCTCTTTTCACCTAATTCCCCATGTAGTACTGTGAACCTCACATCAGGGTGAACTATGAAGACGATGGTTTTTCTTTGGGATTGATAGTACCTGAATTTTCTGAGTGCTTTCATCATTGCAAACACTTGTTTTTTAATAAAAGTTGTAATGCTCTTCGTAGTTATGGAGTGTTTGGCTCATGAAGGGTATATGGTATTCTTCTTTATCATCCTTTTGGATCAACACAATTGCAACAGTTTCATTAGTGCCAATCTCCTGAAATTTTTTGAAAAGTCTGGATTAATTAGGACAAGCGCCTTGGTGAAAACTGCATCCTTCTTTAGCATTTTGGATTGGTCTGACCAATTGTGCAAAATGAGTGATAAACTTGTATACAAACTGATTTTGGTCTGTAAATGATTTGGTGCCTTTGACTGAGGATGGCAGTGGTGGTTTTTGGATTTATTTCATGTGATTTGGATCAATATCAAGGCCATCTTTTGATACTACATGTCCCAACAACTTGCCCTCTTGTATGAAGAAGATAGATTACTTAGGGTTAAAAAAAATTCCATACTCCCAGCATCTCTTGAAGAGTGCTTCTAAATGCTTGATATGTTTGGTTCTGTCATCAAAATAAATGAGGATAATCTCGTCAATTAAGCTTGCAAAAGCAATATACAGCCCTTTGGAAAGTGGCAGCTAGAATCCTTTTGACAGATGAAGGTTCCCCACTTAGTTGTGACCGCAATTTTATGTTGGTCATCATCCTTAACCCAGATTTGATTGGACCCTGAGAAATAGTCTAGTAATGAAAACATTTGTGATCTTTCCACATTTTGTAAAAATTGTTCCATAGATGGCAATGAATAGTGATCCTTTAGAGATGCATTGTTTAGATTCTTGAAGTTGACGCATAACTTGATATCTCCATTTTTCTTGCATACAAGCACTAAATTTGCTACCCACATTGAGTTGTTTTATAGGGAATGATTATCTAAGCTTGTAGTAATTTCAGAAGTTCCTTGTTCATAATTGCTTCTATTTTATGGGTTGAACGATCTTTGTTTCTGCCTAAAGGGCCTAGCTTCGGGCTCAAGGGGAATTGTATTTTTAATGATCTTCCTTTTGCAGACTTTGAGGTCTTCACATCCCCAGATGAGCACATTACTATATTTTCTTGCATAGCTCTTTGAATAGGTGAACTTTTTTCTCTATATGTTCTTTCCCTCATGTTCTTTTGTTCAACAATCTGGATGGGTTGATAGGAGGATGGCTTTGCCTTGATGGTGGCTTGTTGGGCACTGTCATCAGGATTAAATAGGCTCTCTATTGTGATCAATCCTATGGGCAATTGATTCATCTTTAGTTGAATGTCCTCATCTTTAATATGACCGGCATACTCATTTTTGCCTTGTGCATGTGCTTCGCTGACTAAGAATTTGATATTCTACTCATCGTTGTCAAACACTTGCCAATGATCGGTATTACCAAGAACCGCAAGTGTGAATACCACTTCTAACTCTTTTGGTTTGTCCCACATGTTCGTGATAGGATCGAATTTAGCCACCAAGGATGCTAATTCATCTGCCTTTATATTCATATCCCAATTATTGTTGCTATTTCATGTGTTGAAGCTTTCCAGCATATCCCAAACTCGATGCTTATTTGATTTCAAGTGTTTATTCTTAGGAGTGCAGATCCAGTTGACTTGATTCATCACTAGTTTTGAATCATCAAAGATATTGAGATTTTTGATACCCAACCTTTCTGCTTTTCTCAACCCTATGCATAGAGCTTTTTATTCTGTAACATTGTTGGTGCAATTAAACAACAAAGGACAAGCATAATTCATTTGTTCTCCTTGTTGAGTTTTGAATTGTGTGTCCATGCCTACCATTCATGGTTCTAACCCTCTAGAAATGGATCGTCCATGTGTTCTATGACTCGTGAGTTTGTTCACTTGTTAACACTTGAATCTTAGTTGGCTCTTCTGATATTAGGTAGTTGCCAAGTTCAATTTCCTCATATGCCCCTTTTGCATCACCACCCTCCTCATCCTATAGAACCTTGATAATCTTATACATTTTTGCAAGGATACACGGGGACGTGCCCCTTGGTCCTTGTCGTTCCCAGAATGAGGGGACGACAAAGGTGATATTTCTTTGTTGTCCCCCTTTTGGGAGGGACAGGCGGGGCATCCCTTGGACGCCGCCAGGCAACAGGGGACCATCCTTGATACCCTTGCTGTAAGGGGACGTTGTGGGGGACAGTTGGTCGTCTTGACAGGCAGGGCGTCCCCAGGACACCGCTAGGCAGTAGGGGACCGTCCCTGGGACAACGCTTGTAAGGGGATGCCGTGGGGGATGACTAGCCGTCCCCTAGGGCTGGGCATCTAGTGGTCCAAACTGGTTCGATTTTATTCGGACCCTTTTTTCTTTAATTAAAAGTACTTACATTTTTGCCAATGGTCTTGCCTTCTTTGGTGGTGAATCTCATCCCATGGTCGATGGGCATGATTGACTGAAACTGCACTACCATCTTCAGGCAGGCATCACCAACTGCTGCTCCTTGTCATTCGTGACAGGTTATCTTCATTATCACATCTGCTCTGTAGAACTGGTTGTGTAATCGACAAAGAACGTCGATTGCTTTGTCTGGGAGCTTCTAATTATTTTGAGCATTGTCATGGTGGTCACCCTGGTCTCATGGTGCGGATGGTCCTCTCAACTATAGCTGTGGCGATGGTGTTGTGCTTTGAGGCTTACATCTTTTGTTTGGGCCTGTGTGTAAAAGCCGAAGGGGCCATGTACAAGGGCACGTGGATGTCAAAAGCATTCTATCTATGTGTTACTTGTCCTGTGAAAACTAGAGTGGGGTAAAATGTGTTTAATTCATATTAAATAGGCTAATATTAAAGTACTTATGCATTATAGTATAATAAATAAACATAGGATAATTTATTATGCATTATAGATTTTAGTTTATAATAAAATAAAGATAATTGGTTTAAACATAAGGTTATATGTTTACTATTTTAAAGTTTAAATTCAAATTTTATTTCAACACCATATTTCAAGAATTCGGCATGAAATCCCTCAAAATCAGCAGCCTTGCTAGTGCATAATTTATGTATAGCTCTTTTGATGTCCCTTGTAGAGAAGAGGTGAGATGGTGGGGTGAAGAGAGATGAATGATAGGCTGTCTTGGGATATCATACAAGGAATTAATAGGGGAGACCTAGGACTTGTTTTTGATGCACATGGGATGGGGCTTCCGAGGAAGAAGAATGTGCTGAAAGGCTTTGGAAGAGTGGCTAAGAGCATCTAGAAACTCACAATGCTTAGCAACAAGAAACTCTCACTTCTTACGTCAAATGAGGCATTTATATTCCCTTTGGTTGGAAGATATGGATGCAAGCTCATGGAATAAGAGCAAAATGGAGCTTCCAATACATGTACTTACATTTGTCATCATACCAATGATTCATTGGGCAAGCACCAATGTGACAAAGAGGCTTTGACCAAAGAAAAAGTGTGGGGAAAGGAGTCAAGAGATGCATCCTATAACGTGCAAGACAAAATGACATATTTGGTTGTCGCTATGGTGGAATTGAGAGAGTAGTGTAATAATAATAATTACATCAACTGGGAGAGAAACGATTTAATAATCGACAAAACAAGAATCAAAATGAATCATGGGAATGGTTGGTAGGATTGGGCAATGTAGAAGGAAAATACGAAGAGGTAAAAGAGAAGGAACTTGAGGAGAAAGCCAACATTCCACAATAAACCAAGGGAAATTGACTAGAAACTTGAAAGCTGTGAATATTAGAAGATGAGGAACTCGAGGTGAAAATCAACTTTGCATGATCAGCCAACTAGAAAATTGAAAGTTGTGAATATCAAAAAGCAAGATCCTGCTTGTGATGACATAGTCAATCACACACGTATCTTCCACATGTGGAAAACAAGTGAATTTGAAGGAGTTAGGAGATTGAGGAATCCCATTGAGAACCAAGAGGCCATGTGACTAGCACAACTAAATCAAGTGTTTTTTGTAACCTATAGTAGGGTGCTTCTTATCTGTAGAGGTCCTACTGAATTTAAGATCCATGGGGGTTGAGTTTGAAGGCACAAAGCTCTTCCTCTATGAGAACATGAAAAGGTGCCTAGTGGGTCCTATTGGAGGCATTGAATCCACCTAAAAGAATGACTTCAATCAATGATGAATATGTAGAAATTATCAGGCAGAGATGCAAGTATGGGTTACCATCAGAGTGAATAACAAAATTTGACAATGCTAGAGGAAAATGACATACTGGTATGGAGATGTCTATAAGAAGGGGTGGGTCCCGCTTGATCTAAAACCACATATATATGGAGTGCTCATCTGACATGACCAATGATACTTGTTGATGGAGGTAGTCTTGAATGAGGCAAGCCACACCACCTGAACTATGAATGCCACTTGGTCGATGTGTCTCATGATTGAAAGCCAAAACCCAAATGTAATCATTGTCTGATGGAAGAGATCTTTCCCAACTCTCATAGGCCTTTGTAATAAAAACAAGATTTCGTGAATAAATAACATCCTTGAATGTACCCAAAGAATAGCATATTGCCCCATTACAGTTCCGACAAGTGATAGAGAGTCTTACCTATTGGGACATGAGAATGCCTTCATTTTATAGTCCAAGGGCATGACCACCATGGAGGAGGGGAGTCATGAATCACAACTTTCTGGTCACGGATAAGTTCCCACTTGTCCTTTCGAGCAGCCATCATATGTGTATGTGCTTTCTAGAACTCCTCCATTTGAAGACGCATGAGGTCTTCATCTAAGTAAATCTTTTTATGGACAAAGTTTCTTCTCGGTTCCTACAACCCTCAAAAGTTCCTTAGATGAGCGGAATTGAATGAGGAAAGTGCCATTAGGGGCTACTACCCAGGTCCAATGAAGGATAATATCCTTGATATCCAATGTGTTATGCAAAAAATCATCCCTTGCCTTTAAAGGATCGGTAGGCTTTGAAAGACCTCAATCTCGAAGGTTGAGATATTTGACATGACTTACCCTTTCCTCATCAAATTTGGCTTGCATTGCTAATTCCATTATTGGAGTGTCTTTTTCCCTTAATCACTTCCATAAATTATGTTCTTCAACATGTTTTGAAGAGGCTGTTGATGAGCATTTGCCCTCTTTTTGAGATTTTCATGTTGGACAAGAATCTCTATTTGCTTGTGTTGTATATCACAAACAACCTCTTGGAGATAATGAAGATTGTTAGTTGGAAATGCATGAGTTCATGTAGATTGTTCTATTTTAACAATCTTTTTACGTTGTGCATGGACTCGAAGTTGTAGGGTCTCAATGGTAGTGTCCTCACAAAACTTGTTTTGGAGTTGTGAAATTTGTTGTTTATGCTCAATGCCAAAATGCTAGACTTCTGTAATCCACATGGTGAGGTGAATGTACTTGACTTTTGGAATTAACACTATTTGGAGAGTATGCAAAGTTGGAGTTTCCATGTTAGATCAAAAACCCTAGCTCTGGTTTCACCTAGAACAAACAAGATATTTCTTTTGTGCAGTGGCAAAGGAAACCCTAGCTTTGGTTTCTGCTTGAACGATTGAGAGATTTCCTATGTAGAGGTGAAGAAACCCATAGCTCCTGTTTCCATTGGAACAAGTAGGAGAATTTCCTGTGCAACGATGAAGAACATTCGAGCTTCATTTTCTGCTCGAATGATCGTGAGAATTTCCTGTGTACAGGCAAAGAAGACCCTAGCTTTGGTTTCTACTGGTACGATTGGGAGAATTTTCTATGTAGAGGCGAAGCAAACGTGAGCTTCAGTTTCTGTTGGAGCAACTAAAAAAATTTCTTGTCGAGAGGCGAAGAAAACCCTAGCTCTAGTGTCTGCCGGAATGGGTAGGAGAATTTCTTGTGCAGAGGTGGAAGCAAATCCTATTGCATGCCCTCAATCCCTGAGCTCCACTATCAAACGCTATTTCATTTGGCAAACCCTCAAACCCTAAGCTCTCTTGTGACAAACTCTAGTTAACATGGCAAACCCTCAAACCACAACTCCGGTATCAACCCTAGCTAGTAGAAAACGAACTCTGTTGGCATGAGAAAGAGCTAAAGTAGTTCAAGTCAGATTAGATATCATATTTCAGAGAGCTGCCCCTAGGCAACTCATTTCCAAGGAATTGTGAATTTATAGACAGTTGTTTGACAGAACTTGTTGGACTTTCCATTCTGACTACTTGTACTTGGGTTTTGTGATTTAGGGTTTAAACACTTATGGTGTTGCCCCTTTTAAGAAGCCTCATTTTGTGGGATCTCTCTCAAAAAGTCTCGAGTTAACTATTGAGGAGGAAAGACTTTAAGGATTTTTTTTTTTTTTTTTTCGGTTTGAATAGAGTAAAACATCTGCTGTTTTTATCAATGTTTTTTTTTTTCAATTGGTTATACGGGATTAAAACTTGTATTACTTCATGACCGCGTAGTGGTATTATAACAATTTTGCAATTATGCATGTACTGCTTGGCAAGATTCGAACCTGGGTCTCCTCCTTGAAAGTTGAGGAATTTAACTAGTTGAGATAATGCCATTTGTTGTTTTCTTCTGTGTTATAATGTAAGAAATATAAATATTATTTCCTAATATTTAATAAATAAAATTTGGTAATATAAGTTTATAGAAGTGAATACAAATTTTGGGGACTATAGTGGATCCAGGTGTAATTGGTATAAAATATTGGCCAATGTTTGAGAAATTTTTTCCAATTGATAAATTTAAATTTTGGAAAAGAGGTAAAATCTGGGCTATTTGCAAAACTATGTGAATTTTTTTCCACTATTCAGTATGCATCTTCTTGTGTTTACATTATCATAATGTGCATCTTTTCTGTGGCAGATATAACAAACTTTTGGTTGGTGAGAAGATGGGAAAATTTAGTTTGCTAGGGGAGAAGATGGGGAAATTTCCTGCACCCTTACTCATGAACACAATTCATTTCTCAATGCAAGGTCTGGTGTCAACTCTAGTTGTGCGATTTTGTTATCCAGCATTGCGGCCTCAATCCATGACATGGAAAGATTACTTTAGCCGGGGTAAGTTTTTAAAAATTGTCTTCACAAGTGTTGTAAGTTTTAAAGGGTTGAACTGATCCATCTAGCATTTGTGTATAACTTATTTGTTATTTATTTGCTGAAGTGCATTATTTTAGAAATTCGCATCTATTTGGATTGGCAGTTCAGATTTAGTTCTTTTGAAGATGAGCCTTTTATTAGATAAACACTCTGATGTGAATGTGGCAAAGATATTCATATCCCTTCCTTGAATTGTATGTTTCATGTGCATTTCATCTGGGTAAATCATTTCATTTAACTGAACTGAAAACATGTGATGCGATCATCTCACACCAGCCTTTAAATTCATCAATGGATTTAACTTTGGTTCTTTTAAGTATTCATGAGTACAAACACCATGCTTTCATGTGAACTCAGCTGAGAAGCATATTCTTTATCTATAAAAAAATACTGTAATAGGATAGTGAATCCTTGAATAGAGGTGCTTGTACATCCTAGTCATCATTTGACAATATGAATGTTCTAAACAAGACTTTCAGTGCTCGTATGCATCAAATATAACATTTATGGATTACTACAATGTCATATGCTAGTTCTTGAACTCAAGTGGTTGTAAAAGAGAGTAAACACATATATTTACGCATGGTCGCTCACATCTTGTGCTGTTGATCAAACAAAGGATTATCTTGTATTTACTTGGAACAATTTGGTCTGAGTGGCAAACACAACGTATTGACTAGCCCATATTATCAGATGACTTTTTCCAATATTTATAATGCTCCAAAGTCAGTTAAAAAAAATGTTTTTAACCTTCTGAAGACACAATTGTATTTGATACTAGTTCATGTTACGGTCAGGTTGATGAAACGACCTAGTCTTCTTATAGACTTATGCCATTTAAAAGCATTGAATGTGGATACTATTCAATTTTTATTAACAAATTTAACAGATATTCATACATGTCATTGTGAATTGGTAAATAATGTTATCACTCTGAGTCCATGTGGATATTTGTATGCCTTTATACATCATTAATGCCATGGAATGAATAACTTGAGAGGTATATAATAATATATGAGACAAATGGCATGCCGAATGCTTGAATATCTTAGAGTCTTAAGGCTATTAGCTTATCCATACTTTTGAATGGCAAGCTTCCAAAATCTCATATCTCTACATGTCAAGACAAGGGGGAGTGCATGATATGTGTCCTGACACAGGATAGTCATTTAGGAGGTTATGCACAGAAAGTTCAAATCTTGTTTAGGACAGTACATACATTTGTCAACCTCTGTCGTGTTATTCTTATCAAGTAATTTTATATATGGAGATGCTCAAACACCATGTGCCATTGATCATTTGTGGTGGAACTTGAATTTGCATGGACTTATCTTTATTGGTTTCGACTTAGTGTGTGAAACCTTTGATACTTCCAAAAGCCCCGTGGTGGTCCTTAAATTCACTTGCAATTCACATTTACAAGTGAAGTTTTTGGTATGAAATGCAGCATCAAACTAGTTTGTACCATGCAAATTAATACTTTGAGACTTGGGCGTATGTCAATTCTTAAGAAATATGCATTTCTTAACAAAAGTGAAAGACTTGAAATCCTGCGAACAAGAATATCCACTACATTTGGGTGTCTTTAGTCTTGCCAAGATTATGAATGGCAAAATGATGATAAAGGAATATAAAAACAAGGAAAGCTTGTTCAAGTTTGGGAAGAAACTGGTAAATAGTACCTATATATATATATATATATGATTGTTACAACTTACATTTGGTTGTCACGGGCTTCACCTGTATTACGTCTATTTCAGTGCACCACAATCATGGTACTGCAACATACTGTATTATCATGGGCTGCCTTATCACGGAAGTGTCTATTACAAGCAGGGATTTGATCTCAGGTCATGCTGATATGAATGAATGCCCCTGTTTGCCATTGCTCCAAAATGCCTTGGACAAAAGTGAGGCGTAATGAGGTGTACATATCAAAATTGACAAAAATATAGGATTTCTAAAATTTTGGACTTTTTCAGTTCAATTGTTTACGGTTTTCATGAAACAATAGACTTTAAATTAACACTGATTTTTTTTAATACTTTGACAAATATTGGGGTTTTCAGTAGTCAGTATTTTTTGATCCTTTTGCCCAACCTCTATAAAAATGTGTTTTATCTTGTGATTTTTGAAAATTGCAATTTTACACTTATTTTACAAGAAAAATTGTTTGTCCGCAAATCTGTCTATTACTCGGCTGATCCATTGAAAGTATATTCTATTTTTCACATGCAAGCCATGTTTGTCACATCCTATTTTTCAGTGCTTTCAATTGTTCTGTATTAGTTTTCATTTGTACTTTGTTATGCCTGTAGTACCATTCTTCACTGAAGTTACAATCCATAGCTTGTAGCCAGTCTTGATTTTTTGAGTAAGATTTCTATTGATGGCCTAGGTTCTGTATATAAAATCATAGTCTTATTGATTTTCCATCCCCTTAATTATCAAGGCTTTGGTTGATTTTGGAGTTGAATGTGATTTATCCTCATAGTTTACAGGTTCAGCCAAACTTGGATGTGATTTGGTTCAGACTGAACTTTTCAACTTGGCTGAAATGGCCCGGTTCAGTCTGCACCTGATTTCAGGAGAAAGAAAAGAAGATTAAAATTTGTTTTTTAGTTTATCTTTTTAAGTTCATTTCAGTTTGTCAATTTCAACATTTTGTTCTTCTGCATGAAGTCTACTTCAGAAGCCAATATTTGGTTGTGGGCACATTCAGTTGTTGACCAAGTACATTTTGCAGATGGCATGAGAAAATGTGCTATTTATATCTTCTGTCTATGTCAGTTTAAAAGGCCAGATTTGTTGTTGGGTATATTTGATTGTTCATAAAACAGATTACGACATTAGAAAAAAGGCCTGTTACAATTTTTGATCTTTTCATTTTCTAAAAATTTGTTATATGGGGTTGAAACGGGCTTGACCTCTATTACATTATGACCGCATTATGGTTGTATGGGATAGAAACGGGCCCCGCCCCCCGCCTGTATTACATATCGACAACATAGTGGTATTACAACAATTTGCAATTATGCGTGTATTGCTTGGCAAGATTCAAATTTGGATCTGCTCCATGAAAGTCAAGGAATTTAACTAGTTGAGCCCCGCCTGTATTACATATCGACAACATAGTGGTATTACAACAATTTGCAATTATGTGTGTATTGCTTGGCAAGATTCAAATTTGGATCTGCTCCGTTAAAGTCAAGGAATTTAACTGGTTGAACTATGCCACTTGATTAAATGTTAAGGTTCACCCATAAGAGTTGAACCTTGGTTTAAGATGTGAAACTCTCCCAACCAATTGCTCTAAACCCTATGTTTCATAGGGACTTGTTCTGGGATTTGTGGGCCATCCTGAATATATGTCCCAACATCTCGATGTCTCGATGTCCCTGAAACGTATCTCGTTGTCTCTGCTCTGGAATTTTGTGGAACATAGTCTAAACATCATGGGCACGTAATGACTGCATTATTGCAGTTCCAAAAAACAATATTATCACAGGAATATCATAGGAATATCCATTACAAGGCAGGGATACCAATGATGTGGAATCAGTTACAACAGACACGAGGAATAAGAAGACAATCCAAACTTAGTTATTATCATATCAACAGGTGCCTATAAATAGGCATTACAAGACATTACCAAGGATAAGAGCGCATTAAATAACGCTTATCCGTAACTAACAAACTTATTAAAACATGTGTTAAACATGTGCTACTAATCCATAACAGTCTAAACATCATGGGCACGTAATCACTGCATTATTGCAGTTTCAAAAAACAATATTATCACAGAAATATCATAGGAATATCCATTACAAGGCAGGGATTTGAATCCAGGGCATTCTCGTACGATTGCATCACATTTTCCATTGCTCCACAATGCATTGAACTTTTTTTATTTTTATTTTTTAATTGGTTAGATGGGATTGAGACAGGCCTCACTTGTATTACATCATCAGGTGCTTGGATAAACCAGATTATTGTGGTATTACAACAAACAATTTTATCACGGGTCTCCTTACTGCAAAAGTGTCCATCACAATGTAAGTGATTTGAATTTGGGTCACACTCATGATTGCATCCCATTTACTAATGCTCCACAATGCCTTGGATATTTTAAAGCTTGATTGTAAATAGAGAGGCAAAGATTTTATGTAGGAAGTAGCCTAGGATTCCTTACCCCTCACACAATTCACTGCTTGACACTTAAATGTAGGCGTGGCTCGTGTCCTATAAACTGTTGGTATGATGATGAATGCAAGAGTATGCTTAAAAAACTCCATTACATCGTTCCCTACAAGCATTGCTTTGCATAACTCATTTAGAGGGACTATACTCTGTTCGTTGCGGATGAAAGGCAAGTTCCTTGTCTGTAGGCTGCAAGAGCTCCTTGATGTCCTTTACTGCTCTCTTAAAGAGTTTGTGGTGTACACTTATCCTGAGGGAATCTCTCCCTTTTCTTGTTGACCCAAGCTCGAATCTCTTATGTCAGTTCATCATATGATTGTACAAACCACCTAACTATCAATGTTATTGCTTCTCCTACCTGTTGTCATTTATTCTCCTTCAAGAATATTAAGAGTGCTTTTGAAAACTTTGCACTAACAAGGCAACTGAGTGTGAGGGATTTCCAGTCAAGTGCTTTAAATATGCTTTGAATTCTCGTGCCTTCCCTATTATGAAGTTGTTTAATATTGTTTTCTGCTCTAGATTACCTTCCTCATAGTCTTAGCATATCATAATCGTTTGTCCTATTGATATATCAGGAGAGAGTTCAAATCCTAATAATTACAGGGCTTATCATGATTGGTCACATTTTTGTCAAGCGCTATGCTCTGCTGTTCTACGTGTGATGCAATGGTATTGAGACTTGGATATGTTATGGACTCAACAAGCCTGTTTTTGAATTAAATGCAGGTTTGGGGCAAAAGAGGGGGGATAAACACCACAATGACTGAACAAATAGACAAAAACATGAAGTATAGTAGATGTTGTAGAAAGGGACTTGGATAGGGTCAATGTTGGAGAATATTACATTATTTGGTACATGCTAATGTACCCCCATGGTACCTTGATGGTACAAATGTAAATATGTAATAGATTAGGGTGTGAGTCTATAGTTTAGGAGTGTGATTTATATTTCCCCTTATGTATGTGTTTATGTGTAGTATGTGCACAAGTGTCATGTAATTATGTATGCAAGTGTAAAGAGTGAGAATGTGCAAAGTGTCATGTAATAGTGTGCAAGTGTGTGTGCACGTGTCATATAGTAAAGTGTGCAAGTAGGAGTGTGCAATTGTCATAGAATAGAGTGTGCAAAAGTAAATAGAGAGTCAAGAGTCATATATACAAGTGGCAAGATGAGAAGCCAAGAGGCATGAGAGACTTGTCTTATGTGTGGAATAGGAAAGGTTGCATCTCCTGGATATGTGAGGAGAGCAATAGTCAAAGAGTCCAAGATTCACCTTTCTAAGGTTATATTATGGAGGCAAAGCTCCATGTATTGTATCGAAGAATATTAAGATATTGAATGAAGATTGAGTAAAGTTTGTATACATATTTTAAGCAATATTATTGTAATTTTTCTTTATGTTATTGCATGAATGATATTGACCATTTATATCTTATTATTGTTATTTTCATGAATGTTATGTTCATTGATTTTGGCCATTAATATTAAGTTGCTCTAATATTTGAGATTACTCAAGATCCTAGATATTTGGGACCTATGATAATCTGGCTAAAAAGCCAACAGTCAAAATAAGTCATTTGGGGTCGCTTGACTCATATACTCGTTAACATATTGAGAGTCTCTCAACCGATACATGATGCTTTTTGACTTTTTTAGAGGAAATGTATTTGAGAAAGAAGAGACAAGCTGGTTATGTGTTCTATTCTAAAGTCTTTTGATGCTTTGTGAACTTTAAGAAGGCTTATTACTGCTACTTTTTCATAAATTGCATGACATCAGGGTATAAGAGACTTATTACTGCTATCATGAGGCTGTATGAGCAGGTGATAGGTCACTTATGTAGCCCCTTAGGATATTTTGACTCCGTTAGAAGCACAAGAGGGGTCAAGAAGGGATGCCCACTCTCATTAACACTCTTTAGTATTTATATTGATGAACTCAAAGACTTTCTTTGGGAGTATGGTCATGCAAATTATGGTCATATTTTGCATGTTTCATTTGTTATGTTGCTCTTTGCTTACAATGGGTTAATGCTCTACCGCATCCCTGATTGTTTGCAAAGGTAACTTGATGCCCTTGCCCTAATTTTGAGCTTAAGCAATGAGGCTAACCTTTGTAAAACTAAGGTTATGCTCTTCAACACTGATAGGGATGCTTTTTCCAAATTTTGCTTCTCTATAAAGTGGAGCTTATGGAGATCACAAGTTCTATATACATGAGGTTTTAGTTCATAGGTTCGTTTTTTAGCTTGAAGTTAGTGGCTTAATCTCACCTTTGCAAAGGTTATAGTCTCTTGTGTACTCTTGAGCAACAATGTTTCCAACTCTATTTTCAACATTTCCTTTCCAAGATGCACTTTTTTATGCCATTATTAATTGTGTTACACTATGCTTTTGAAGTTTGGGATCCTAAATTGGGACCAATTGATTTTGTTTACATTGGGAGGGTTTGGATCTTCATGCTTTGTTTGGCATATGCTCTATTGTAAAAGAATAGTCCCATAGTGTCTTGTCTAGGCACACTTTGTAGCTGAATCCCTTTGACTTGAGAGTACCTTTAAAGATGTCACAATTTACGTATACTTTAATCATTAATGTATGGGAGACTTGACTTTTGGCTGTGGGAGACATTTGTACTTGGTCATTTGTTTGTTGATGATGATTTATTAGGTCTTGATTGGGTGTGTATGGGTTGTTACTTTGAGATTAGTTCACTTGTGTAATCTGCAGATAGCTCATTGGATCGAGTTCCTCTATTTTTCTACATCTTGAATTCCCCACCTCCCCTTCCCTTTCATGATGCAATTATATCAAGAATAATTTGTAGGCGATACATCTAGGTTAATTGGATATTTGCCTTTGCAACTCCTTAGCCCCAATATGGCCACCTATGTTATACACTTTCTGTAAGTCATAGATGGTGTCTTCACCACCTGTGACAACCTTAGTCTCATAGCTTGAGGATCTCCTTTGGTTAGTTGAGGGTTTGTTGGATGCATGGTGAGACTGATTATTGCAATCATCGGGTTGACAGGGCATGCAAAATTTGTTTTATTCATGAGGTTGAGGATGAGGAGCATTTCATTTTCAGATGTCTTATTCTTGCTTGTTTCATGACACAAGGGGTCATTCTCTACATTCTTTCAGCTGCCCATTCCAAAATATCTTGCACTTTTCCTTTGTGAGGCAATTGCTCTCAGATGCATAGTGTTACATGAGGCGTCATGATCTTCCAATTTGATTACTTCTTTCAACCCATTTGAAATTTGAGGGACTACATGTCCTTTAAACACTAAAGTCACTTACATTGATGGAACTAGGTCACAACATTTCTCTTAGAAAATTATGGATAAAGTGCACTTTTCCTACATTAATAACATGGCTGTTTTCAAGATTGGTGCCATAGACCTCCTAGTGCTGTTGGTTAGCATATTAAGTTGTGCGGGTAGTCATGCATCATGAGCTTCTCCTTTACTACTGATGGTTCAATTTTAGATGTTAGGAGAGTGCCTTTGGGTGATGAGACTTTGTGCACATATTACCTAATATAGCCTTCTTGGCCTCAGCCACTCTCCTATGTCAGTCCTTTGATCTTGCATTGTATCCTTTAGCATTGTGAACTATCCTAAATCATTAGTTTGACATGTTGCAATTAACAACTAACTTTAATGTATCATTGTTCCATCTTTTGGGATCTGTCTGAGGAGTCTTCTTTTGGTTGTAATTCTCTTTCCCTTGCTAGTTGCTTATAGAGACATGTCCAAGGTCATCCTTTTGGGTTTCTTGTTTTATGTTTTCCATTTTTCACTTTTTTTTTTCAATTAATTATGTGGGATTGGAATGGGGCCCACTACAACAAACTGTATCATTTTTCACTTTTTTTTTTCAATTAATTATGTGGGATTGGAATGGGGCCCTCTACAACAAACCGTATCATCATGGGCCCCCTTATCATGGGAGTGTATATCACTATATGTGGATTTGAACTTGGGTTGCACTTATACAATTGCATCCCATTAGCTAGTGCTCTACCATGCGTAAGACAACATAAATGATTATTGTTGCATAGGAGAAGGTTTCATGGGAAGGAAGATGCTAGAACATCAACTTGGTGACTCACTCCAACGTCTACATTGTGATTGACCCAAAAAATACAGTTTGCTACTCTCTCTCTCGCCCCCCCCTTGTACCATCCTTCATGGCATACTTACTCTTCATAGTCCCATTGGCATACTTTGGTCGTTGTTGGACATTAATATTAATTTCTTTCTTTTGTGTTAGCAATGACTTCTTGAAATGAGGTTTAAGTAATCAAGTGTTAAAATCATATGGTTAACATTTATGTTTAAGATTTGTTTTTATCTTATTGAATTTAATTTTTGTCCTTATATATATATATATATAGTTCATACGGGATTGAAACGGGCCGCACCTGTATTACATCATGACCACATAATGATATTACAACAGCTTGGCAATTATGCATGCATCGCTTGGCAAGATTCGAACTTGGGCGTCTTCTTTGAAAGTTGAAGAATTTAACCAGTTGAGTTAATGCCATTTCATACAATGCTAAGGTTTACCCATGAGATTCAAACCTTGGTTTAAGATTTAAAACTCTTCATTCCCAATTAATTGCTCTAAACCCCATGGGAAAAAATATTAAGGTTCACCCATGGGATTTGAACCTTGGTTTATAGGGTGAAAATCTTCACTCCCAACCACTTGTCCTAAAGTCCATCGACTGTATTTAGCTATAAAAATGTTAAGGTTGACCCATGTGGTTGGAACTTTGGTTTGCAGTGTGAAAGTCTTCATTCCCCAGTAGTTACTTTGAACCCCCTGGACCGATGCGATTGGAAGCTTGTTCTACGGTGTGAAACTCCTTGCTCCCCACTGCTTGCCTCAAACCCCTTAGGCAGAATTAGAGGATTATATTTGTTTCATATGTAAGTTTAATTTTATATGGAAGCTGTCCAAGGCATTATGGAGCAATGGTAAATAGGATGCAATCATATGAGCACAACTTGAGCTCAGGTCTTTGTTAGGTGTGAAGACAGTATACAGGAAGCAGGTCACTTGACGTCTGACCTGCTAGATGTCTAGACCAGACATCTAGGCAACAGGCCAGACGTCTGACCTGCTAGACGTCTAAGGTAGCAGGGCTGCTAGACGTCTAGGTCAGACGTCAAAGCAGCAGGGCTGTTAGACATCTAGGCCAGACGTCTAGGCAGCATACTTGCTAGACGTCAGGCCAGTACGAGACGTCAGGCCAGGATGACATGTCGACTGCAGTACGAGAAGACGTCGGTTGCAGTACGAGAAGACGTCGGCTGCAGTACGAGACGTCAGTAGCAGACATCAGAATGCGGAAGACGAACAGTCTTGGGGAGCGGAAACGAACAGTTTTTGGAGGCTTCCTTTGGGAGAGGAAACGAACAGTTTGGAGTCTTCCTTCTGCTCTATAAAAGGGATTTGATCCCTTGCATATGTTGAGGTTGTTGAAAACGTTGAAGGACGTGAATGTAAATTTGCTGAAAATAATAAGAAAGAGAAGTTGCCATTGCCCCGTGGTTTTTCCCGCACATTGCAGGTTTCCACGTAAATCTCTGTGTCACTTGTGTTATCGTTTTCCGTGTTCTATATTTTTGTTATTGTGCTTCCTCTTGCAGGTGTGAAATCTTGGAGTTTTTTCCTAACATCTGGTATCAGAGCTAAGGTTTTGTGCGAGTGGGAGCCGCAACAATGACAAAAGGTGTAACCAAGTTCGAGATTGAGAAATTTGATGGCAGGAACTTCGCTCTATGGAAGATGAAGGTGGAGGATTTGCTGGTTCATAATGACCAAGCGCAAGCCTTGAAAGGGGTCGCGAGTAAACCGAGCAGCATGAAAGATGAGGAGTGGGTAACGCTTGACAAGAAGGCGGTTTCTACAATCCGTCTCTGCCTAGCGGACTCCGTCTTGTTCAATGTAGCTGAAGAGAAGACCGCGGAAGCCCTTTGGCAAAAGCTTGAAAAGTTGTATGAAACAAAATCAGCAACTAACAAGGTTTTTCTGAAAAAGCAACTTTATAGCTTGAGGATGAAGGAAAGTTCATCCGTGGTAGATCATTTGAATGAGTTTAATACTCTGATCAAGAAACCGGTTTCAGTTAATGTGAAGATGGAGGATGAAGATAGAGCTATCACCCTACTTTGTTCCCTCCCGGACACTTGGGATCATATGGTGATGACCATAGTAATTCATCATCAGGAACTCTCAATTTTGATGATGTGGTAGCCGCTTTGTTGGCGGAAGAGTTGAGGCGAAAAACGTCTCTGGAACCCTCAACCAATGAAGCCCTATCTGTGAGAGGTCGATCGTTCGAGGGGAGTAAACAAGGTAGAAAGCAGTCCAGATCTAAGTCTAAAGGACATAAGCGAAAAGGGAAGTGCTGGCATTGTGGGAAGCCAAGACACTCCAAGAAGGACTGTTGGCAATTAAAGAATGGTGAAAAGCAAAATCAGCCATCACCTGAAGCCAGTGCAGCAGATTCAGGAGAGACGGCAACATGTGAAGCCTTCTGTATCAATAATAGCAGATCAGTTTTATATACCTAGGTTTTGGACTCAGTGTGCATCCTTCCACATGTCTCCCCACAGAGACTGGTTTGACAAATATCAGCCATACTGTGGTGGAAAGGTCTATTTGGGTGATGATCATCCTTTAGAAATTGTGGGAAGAGGGGATATAAGGATCAGGCTGGACGATGGTAGAGAAAGGATGCTATGTGATGTGCGACATGTGCCCGATTTGAGGAAGAATTTGCTCTCAATCAAAATGATGGATAAGCTAGGGTATTCTCGTCACTTTCAGTAACAACTACTGCAAGATTACCAGAGGAGCTCTTGTAGTAGCAAAGGGAGAATCTTATGGGACCTTATACCGTTTATGCGGTGATACGGTGACAAACCATGCAACAACAACAACTTCTGTTCAGGATGCAGTAATGCTATGGCATCAACGCCTAGGCCATATGAGTGAAAAAGGCCTGAAAATTCTGCATGACAGAGGTATGCTTTCTGGGATTAAGTCTTGCAATTTAGACTTATGTGAGCACTGTATTTTTGGTAAACATAAGAGGGTTCGGTTTACTGCAAGTCCTGGTAAGAGTTCTGATTTTCTGCAACTTATACATTCGGATATATTTGGACCTGTCCCCACTCAGTCCTTGAATGGCGCCATCTATTTTCTGACTTTTATAGATGATTATTCTAGGAGAGTGTGGGTTTATTTTCTGAAGAAGAAGTCGGAAGCTTTGCAGAAATTTAAGGAGTTCAAAGCACGGGTAGAAAAGAGTTTGGGCAAGTCAATTTTGTGTCTCAGGTCAGATAATGGGGGTGAATATTGCTCCAAGGAATTTGATAAATTTTGTATGCAGGAAGGTATTAAGCACCAGAAGATTGTACCATACACTCCACAACAAAATGGTGTGGCTGAGCGGATGAATCGCACAATCATGGAACGTGCAAGAAGCATGCTTAGCGCAGCCATGTTGGAGAAAAAGTTCTGGGCGGAGGCTGTTAATACAATTGTTTATCTTATTAACAGGTCACCTACAACTGCATTGGATGGACAGATTCCGGAGGAGGTTTGGTGTTGTAAGCCAGTTGATTACTCTCATTTGCGCACCTTTGGCCGTGACGCGTTTGCCCATGTACCCAAAGAAAAAGGTCCAAGCTTGACCCGAAGTCAAGCAAATGTGTTTTTCTCGGCTATGGAGATATAGTGAAGGGGTATAGACCGTGGGATCCTACTGCCCACAAGGTAATTATTAGCCGGGATGTAATTGTTGATGAAAAATCCATGCAAAGGAAGGAGGTACAGCAAAATCCTAATGTTGTACCTGTTGAAGTAGAATTAAGTGAAGATGAACATGCTGAAGTTTTTGATCAGCATGCAGAACAACAAGTAGAACAGGAAGTAGAGCAGCCACAACGGTCACAAGACCAAGAGCCAAAACCGACAGATCATTGGGTTAGAAGATCTACACGTCCACAAAAGTGTCCGGAAAGGTATTCTCATGTGTATCAGTCCTCTTTTGCTTTGTTAACTGATGATGGTGAACCTAGTTCATTTCAGGAAGCTAGAGAGTCTGAGAATGCAGGAAAGTGGAGGAAATCCATGGAGGAGGAAATCGAGGCACTTCGAAAGAATAAAACTTGGGAACTTGTGGATCTCCCACCTGGAAGAAAGACTGTTGGAAACAAGTGGGTGTACAAAGTGAAGAAGAACAACGATGGGCTGTTGGAACGCTATAAAGCTCGCTTGGTGGCAAAGGGCTATGTGCAGAAGTCGTGTGTTGACTTTAATGAAATTTTCTCTCCATTTGTGAAGATGACTACTATCAGAGTTCTACTTGCACTTGTAGCCGCACAGATTTGGAACTGGAGCAGCTTGATGTAAAGACCGCTTTCTTGCATGGTGATCTCGAGGAAGAGATATATATGGATCAGCCCGAGGGCTATGAAGAAAGAGGCAAAGAGCATTTGGTTTGCAGACTGAAGAAATCACTGTACGGGTTGAAACAGCGCCAAGGATGTGGTACAGGAAATTTGACACCTTCATGAAGAGCCAAGGTTTCAGCAGGAGTGAAGCTGACCATTGTGCATACTATAAGAGGTTTGACGATGGCAGCTTTATTATTTTGCTGTTGTATGTTGATGATATGTTGGTTGCAGGCCCCAACATGAAGAAAATCATTGATCTTAAGGCTCAGCTTGGCTAGGACATTTGAAATGAAGGATTTAGGAGCAGCAAACCAAATTTTAGGGATGAAGATACACAGGGACAGAAAAGGAAGAAAGATCTCGTTAAGTCAAAAGTCATATGTGGAAAAGATTCTCGCAGCGCTTCAATATGCGTAATGCTAAACCAGCTTAGTACCCCACTTCTTCCACACTTAAAGTTGTCTTCCAACCAGAGTCCTAGAACGGAAGCAGAGAAGACAAGCATGTCTCGTGTACCGTATTCATCAGCAAGTAGGAAGCCTCATGTATGCCATGGTGAGCACCAGACCGGATATTGCCCAAGCAGTGGGAGTAGTCAGCCGGTACATGGCAAATCCCGGTAAGGAGCATTGGAATGCGGTGAAGTGGATATTCGGATATTTAAGAGCCACTTCAGATGTTGCCATTTACTTTGGATCGGCAGATTTGCAAGTTACAGGTTTTGTGGATTCTCATTATGGTGGAGATAGAGATGGGAGAAAATCCACTACAGGATATACCTTCACCCTTGCTGGAGGAGCGGTGAGTTGGGCTTCTAAGTTGCAGTCTGTTGTGGCTTTATCAACCACTGAAGCAGTAATACATTGCAGCAACTCATGCCAACAAAGAGGCAATTTGGCTAGAGCGATTGTTGGGTGACTTCAAGGTAATGCAGGAGAAAATTACGCTGCATTGTGATAGCCGGAGTGCTATTCAGTTAGTGAAGAATCCAACATTCCATGATCGCACGAAACACATTGATGTCAAGTACCACTTTATCAGAAATGTGGTGGAAGAAGGTAGGATCCTGTTGCAGAAAATCGACACTCAAGTGAATCCTGCAGATATGCTTACAAAGTCGGTCAAGGTAGAGAAGTTTGAATGGTGCAGAACTTCTCCGGGCTTGCTGAAAAAGTAACAAGGGCAGCATTGGGCAATTGGCACTGGCTGAAAATTTTTGGCAGAAGAATTCCCGAATACTGACTTCAAGTGGGAGAATGTTAGGTGTGAAGACAGTATACAGGAAGCAGGTCACTTGACGTCTGACTTGCTAGACGTCTAGACCAGACGTCTAGGCAACAGGCCAGACGTCTGACATGCTAGACGTCTGACCTGCTAGACGTCTAGGCCAGACGTCTAGGCAGCAGGGCTGCTAGACGTCTAGGTTAGACGTCAAAGCAGACCTGCTAGACGTCTAGGCCAGACGTCTAGGCAACAGACCTGCTAGACGTCGGGCCAGTACGAGACGTCAGGCCAATATGAGACGTCGGCTGCAGTACGAGAAGACGTCGGCTGCAGTACGAGACGTCAGCAACAGACGTTAGAATGCGGAAGACGAACAATCTTGGGGAGCGGAAGACGAACAGTCTTGGGGAGCGGAAACGAACAGTTTTTGGAGGCTTCCTTTGGGAAGTTTGGAGTCTTCCTTCTGCTCTATAAAAGGGATTTGATCCCTTGCATTGTTGAGTTGGTTGAAAACGTCGAAAGACGTGAATGTAAATTTGCTGAAAATAATAAAAAGAGAAGTTGCCATTGCCCCGTGGTTTTTCCTGCACATTGCAGGTTTCCACGTAAATCTCTGTGTCACTTGTGTTACTGTTTTCCGTGTTCTATATTTTTGTTATTGTGCTTCCTCTTGCAGGTGTGAAATCTTGGAGTTTTTTCCTAACAATCTTTAGATGGTGATGGACACTTCCGCGATAAGGTGGACCATGATAATATGGTTTGTTGAAAATATTACAATAACGTGGTTAGAATGTGATGTGGTTGGGACCTATTTCAACATCATATAACCAATATATATATTTGTTGGGTTTTAGGCTTTTAGCTATGTTCCTTGCAGATACTTGTGAGAACACACCCCTCTGGGGATGGGATGTGGGGATGTTGTAGGGATGTCCCTTAGTTGTCTCATCCCTATTGCATTCTCCCTTCTTCATCCATGTGGAGACGTGTTGAGGCCATGGCTACATCCCCCATGAGTTGAAGGACTTATTGTAATCAAATTAATTCAAACCAGGTTTTATTGCCCTTGCATTTCATTATTAACTCCTAATGAGCTGAATTGTGTTGCTAAGCTAGTACATGGTAAGAACCATTTATTATCACAAGTGCTTGTAACGGTTCCAATATAACCATATTGGTTATTTTTATTATTATTAGCTCGGACACTAGGTTAAGATAGTCGACCCTTGAGCACTAGGGTTAGGGTTAAAATTGATTTTGTCTATAAATAGGAAAAGTCTGTTTGAAGGTCGAGTTCCTTTTGATTAGTGGAGGGCGGCCTTGTTTTCAAGAAGCTAGCTTCTCCCATTGTTGACAAGATGGATAGTTGGTTTGTGTTGTGGGCACTAGCGTTGGTATTATAGAGCTAGATGTCACGAGGTCTATTCTTGCCTCCTCCCTTTTGGCGAGGTTATGCTCACATCCTTGCACACTAGGATTGAGGTGCTCGACAACGTGTGGCTCATGGTGGCACAAACAATATTATATATATATATATATCTCAAAATCGTCGAATTTTTTAGATAAAATTCGAAATTCGTTGAATTCAAAACTTTAATGAATAAATTCGGCAAATAAAAAAATTGAACATAAAAGAGGTATAAAAACCCTAAAATCAATGATTGACAGTTGAAAAATAAAACGCTTAAATAATAATTTGGTAGAAAAGGAACACGAGCGGATCCCTAACTTTCTACCACCACATAGGCCCGGATTATTGAGAAAACTGTAAGCTGGGATGTCTAGTGCGGCAGAGACTAGGCCAGTCAACTGATTGCCAGATTGGACAAGCTTTCGGTGAACTGATTCTCTTCCTGGATTCAAAGCACAAACGGGGTTCACCCGTGTGAATGTGGCGTTGAATGCAAATCAATCGCTTCTACTTACATGCTTGACCTTACTGTTTGCATCTTGTCCATATCGCATTTTTCGTCACTTTCCTCCGGCCAGTGTTTCCAAGTATTCTACACCTTTCAAACACCACTGTCTTTGAATTTTACTGGTCTTCGACTCTTATGGTTGTAGATGCAAATGACTATTCAACCATAACGTCAACACTTATATATTCCCACTTATTCTCACAATCGGTGAAGGAGCAACTTAATGTACGAGTTGGCTTTTATTTATTTTTTTGTTTCTTTGAGTAATACTTCTTATATACATCTGCCGTGGGAAAAAATTATTGATTTAAACATTTGAAAATCTTTTTATCTATTAAAAAATTACTATCTTTAGATAAAGTTATAAAAATGTTTATATTTGAAAAAAAAGTTATTAAAATCAAATATTATAATTTTGTATCTTTGATTTTTAAATTTTATATAAAAATAAAAAATAAAATTATTTCAAAAAATATGTGCATTTATAATAATCAAATTTTATGTCGAATTTTTAAACATGTCGAATTTTTTTGAACTTCAAGAGTGTCGAACTTGAATACGAACTCGAACTTGATAACTAAGTATATATATAAAGATAGACGATCAATTAGAGTATAATAAGTGGCATTTATCTATTCGCTAGTGGCAAATAGGTAGTAAAGGATAAGTGATTCTCTTCTGTAAATTAGGGTGTGCCGTGTGGTGATTCCATGGTGGTTGAGTTATTTCTAATGTTCAAAATCTTAGTTATTCTTTTGTCTTGTGGATGAAGGGTGAATTGAAGTATTTAGAGAAGTCAAAACCTACTGACTGGTATGTACCATAGTTGAGAAAATCAGAATTGGATTGGAATCGGCATGGAAAAAGAATCTGAAAAAAAATGAGAATCGACAAAAAATTGGGAAAAAGAAAAACCAAAGAAAATGCAAATTTTCATTGAAAAAAGTTATTTTCATGCATATCACAATGAATTAATATTAAGCAAATCAAACATTAATACTGCGAGTGATACAAGCTTATTTTACACATGAAAGTGGCAAGTGATACAAGCTTAAAGCCTTAAACTACACTTGAAAGTGACAAATATTCTTGTATTGCTTATAATATAAAAAAGTTACATATTACAAAATGTGTCATGAGTTATGACAAATACAATGCGTCAAGCTCTTTGAATGCGTTTGCCCTTTTCCCTAATATAAGCTCTAGTCTCTCTTTGGTGCTGTGCCTGTGCCTCTTCTTATGCCTTGCTCGCTAACTTCTCCAGTAGGTTTTAAAATTCATCCATGGAGAAGAGAGGCTCTTCCTGCTGTTCCTGCTGTTCCTATTGTGGCTCTGTGATCCATTCAGATGATGGATCAATCTCATATAGGTCAATGGCCTCGGTACTTGTTCCTATAATTTGTTGATGGTGGAGGCGAAGGTTGTAATGAACAAACACAAGATCATTTAACTTTTCTTGTGTAAGCCTATTGCGCTTCTTGGAGTGTATGTGCTCAAACATACTCCAATTGCGTTCACAACCTAAAGCGTTGCATGGTTGAGATAAGACTTTGATGGCGAAGCGTTGTAGATTGGGCATATATGCACCAAAGTCCTCCCACCATAAATCTAGAAACAACAAAGAAAAAGTAATTTTAATAATTCACTAAAAGACAAAATCATAAATTGAGATTATTTTTTAAAACAAAATTGAAAGAAAAAATAAATAATAATTCAATGAGGGTTACTTGGCCTCATAGTTGACCTTGATCGAATGCATTGCAAGTTTTTGTTACCTCAGATGAATCCTTTGGGCAACTGTTGCTGGTTGCCGAATTCCTTCAAACTGCAAAAACTCCGCTGTTATGATGCGTTTTAGTGTTTTGAGAGCCCTCTCTCCAATTTGGAACAAGCAAAATGAGGCAAAATGAAAAAACAAGCTATTTATGCCATTCCCTCCACCCATGTTGCTGTGGCCAATTTTTTTTTGTTAGGAAAATATCGCAATTCCCGATTTTTGCCCAATGCCGTTTGACCTGGCAAGGCCATATCAGAATTGTAATTGGGAAAAATTGCGATTTTTGGCCGATTTTCTCATAGCTTCTGTTTATTAGATAAACACTCTGATGTGAATGTGGCAAAGATATTCATATCCCTTCCTTGAATTGTATGTTTCATGTGCAGCTATCACACTTTCATCTGGGTAAATCATTTCATTTAACTGAACTGAAAACATGTGATGCGATCATCTCACACCAGCCTTTAAATTCACTGATGGATTTAACTATGGTTCTTTTAAGTATTCATGAGTACAAACGCCACGCTTTCATGTGAACTCAGCTGAGAAGCATATTCTTTGTCTATAAAAAAATACTGTAATAGGATAGTGAATCCTTGAATAGAGGTGCTTGTACATCCTAGTCATCATCGGACAATATGAATGTTCTAAACAAAACTTTCAATGCTCATATTCATCAAATATAACATGAATGGATTACTACAATGTCATATGCTAGTTCTTGAACTCAAGTGGTTATAAAAGAGAGTAAACACATATATTTATGCATGGTCGCACACATCTTGTGCTGTTGATCAAACAGAGGATTATCTTGTATTTACTTGGAACAATTTGGTCTGAGTGGCAAACACAACGTATTGATTAGCTCATATGATCAGATGACTTTTTCCAATATTTATAATGCTGCAAAGTCAGTTAAAAAAAATGTTTTTAACCTTCTGAAGACACAATCGTATTTGATACTAGTTCATGTTACGGTCAGGTTGATGAAACAACCTAGTCTTCTTAAGCCATATAAAAGCATTGAATGTGGATACGATTAAAATTTTATAAGCAAATTTAACAGATATTCATACATGTCATTGTGAATTGGTAAATAATGTTATCACTCTGAGTCCATGTGGATATTTGTATGCCTTTATACATCATTGGATTGAATTCTAATGCCATAGAATGAATAACATGAGAGGTATATATGAGACAAATGGCATGCCGAATGCTTGAATATCCTAGGGTCTTGAGGCTATTAGCTTATCCATACTTTTGAATGGCAAGCTTCCAAAATGTCATATCTCTACATGTCAAGACAAGGGGGAGTGCATGATATGTGTCCTAACACAGGATAGTCCAAAATCAACATTTCAACTTCCATGACAACCATACAATTTTGCTTCTCATTCGTTACATGGGAATGGAACCTTTCACTTTGAGGCCCACCTCTAACCACTTAAACAACTCCTGTTTGATTTTATCTATATAAAATTTATTAACATTTATTATTATTATGATAGTGATGATGTTTATTTTTTGATGGGTAAAATGGGGGGCGGGGGGCTGCGGTGTTTCATCTGTTATAAGTTGCCATATGTTTAATCCCTCTCTTGAGATGCCCGCATGCATCTACAAGGCGCTTTTCTTGACTTGCCTCAAACTTATTGGGCTATAATACTAATTGCTTTATTCCATATCTATCTAGCTATATATATATATATTAATTGGCTATATTGGGTTGAAATAGGCTCCAACCGTATTACATCATGACTGCATTATCGTGGAATTTGAACCAGCCATATTATCATGGGCCGCCTTATTGTTGGAGTGTAAATCACAATTTGGATTTGAACTTGTGTTGTCCTCATACAATTGCATCCATTTGTTGTTTTGCTCCACAATGCCTTGGATAATGAATTCAAAACCAATCATAGCGTTTGACAGGCATTGGATGTGAAGAAGGGTTGGCAAAATGTTAATATTTGGTCAGTTCTCATAGAGAACACGAGGTTGGGTTTGGATTTGTATTAAGGTTACATGTCCTTGCTTTGCGATAGGTCTGGTCCCTACCTCTTGTGTCCTCATGACTCTTTAAGGTGCCTGCTTATGGCATTGGAACATTGGATGACGGCAAAACACCTTACTCCTCACCTCATGCCACAAATTTGTTGGGCCTATTTTTTAAGTGCATAAGTACTTTTCACTTCTCAAAACTGGACCAAACCATTTTTCAAAATTTTGAACTTCTGAACTTTTTTCCTCTCCTGCTTTAATTGAATTTCCTGTACATGGTATGGTAACTATGTTTATCTTGATTCCCAATTTCGAAGCTATTTGTCAGAGCCTGCATCATGCTTGTGTTTCTGTTGTTTTGCTTTTGGAGTGACCTTTAGCTGGGGGTGGATTGTGCAAGAGTTCTGATTAAACCATTGAAAGAGGATTTGAGAGTATAATTTGCCCAAATTTGTTCACGAGGTTAAAGTGTCATCATGATCATTTGAGGATTCTTTTTACTTACTTGAATGGTGCATCTCAGTTTCAGTTCTTGCCATTGAACTTTCTCGAATTAGCAACATAATGTTTTGTCTCAAATGAAATATTGCTTCCGTAGAGCTTCTCTGTTGATTTCTTATCTGAATTTTATAATTTTCCACATTGAATTCCAAATCTCATTTAAAACTTGTCATTCCAGTATGCATGTGAAAGTTTGTTCTGGGCAATAGAAATATCATTTGGCATGTTATTTCTATGAAATCTCTGCTTGCTAATTACAGAGTTGTTTATTTTGTACCAGTTGTACCAACTGCTGTGGCAACTGCATTGGACATAGACCTAAGCAATGTCGCTTTTATCTTTATTTCTGTCACTTTTGCAACAATGGTATATATGTTTTAAATTTTGAGTTCAATTTAATTATACTTTATGTTTAGCTTCAGATAGATATCAGATTTCATAAATCTTACTTATCTTTAATGTTTCACTATTTTTGGTTCATGAATTTGCCAAACTGAGAATTGTTCAATTTGCTTTGGCAGTGTAAATCCTCTGCTCCAGTGTTTCTGCTCTTCTTCGCTTTTGCCTTCAAGTAGGTTCAAATTTTCATATTTCTAGATTCATGGACTTTTGTAATGTTAAAAGTTATGTTTCTTGAATTAAATTCTTATTTTGGGAACTTGTAAAACTGGAATCAGTTTGCTATTACTTTGTTTTCATGCTTGATCTGCATCCATTTCTTAACTTGAGGAATATGCATTAGCTATCATGTATGTTGGACCCCTATTAAAGTGGTTTTGTTCATTTGGATAACTTTGTTGCTAAATTTATAGGCTTCTTACATCCATCTATTTCGTGTTGGTGATTACTTATTTCAGCCTAATTATTTTATGTATAGTATTCTTTGCACTGGATGATCCCTTTTACTGCCTTTTTTTGGGATCATGTTACCTAACGACTTGAGAAATATTTGCACTGGATGATCCTTTACTGCCTTGTTTCTGGAACATGTTATTTAACAACACGAGAAATATTTCTATGAAGGAATAAATGAGTTATAAAGTCATTGAGGCTTTGTAGTAAGGCACCTGATTTTATGTATGGGTAAAAATATACACCAAAAACATAAGAGATACAGATCTTCATAACTCGAAAACATGTTACAATAATCCCTCTCTATAGATTATCTCAATATGCTTTGTGATTTTAGTTGGATATGCCTTTGTAATTTTTTATTTTTTGAGGAGTTCTAAATAATATACAAAGATAAAAATGGCTAATAAACATGTTAGATGCATGTAAGAAGTCTCTTTCTTGTTTTTCGGTCCATCTATATGTTTTTCTTTAGTCCAGGCGTATGAGCTCAGACAACCAAAACCAAGGTAATAAAGATTTTGATAGGTTGAAGATTCAAATTATGCTGAGACTACAACATCATTGACATGTAGCAAGATCTGAGGCAATATTCTCCGAAGAACAAGATGCCAAATATGGGTATATCTCGAGGCTTGATGCTAAATCACCAAGAGAACTTAGTATGTGGACAAAGAGAGTGAGCTTGAAGGACATTTTCAAGCTGAAAGGGGTGGGTAGCAAACTTGGCCTCCATAATACATCATGAAATTGTTTGTTTGCAATGTATCATATGCTAAAGCATGATAACTTGATGCCTTGAATCCTATTAATATGTGCCTAATTCACATAACCCAAACTGCGACCCTAAATCTTTGAGACATTAAAAACCATGTGTTTAACGAGTGCATTGAAGAGGAGCAACTTCAAAAGAATATCCTATTAATGTGTTTGAAAGCATTGGCACTCCTAGACAAAGAGTGACAAATCAATTGCAAAGATGCAATTGAGAAGCATGTTTCAGATCGAGAGATCGGCATAGTAAATTGAAATCTCACTTAAGTATACGCTATAGTGATCTTGATAGGCTTTCCGTCTCAGAGAATTGAAACATGGAAAGATCATCGTTAGAGGTATTGAAAATCATAAACTTAGTTTCTCAAGTTTAACTGCAAATTGATGAAGATTGTAGAAGCAAGTGGGGGCATCTAACTGTCCCTTCAATTTGTCAGGGGAATGAGAAGGGAGGATCACATTGTCAACAAAAGTTGACTAGTATGATGAACGATGATGTGTATAAAACAATCACTAATACAATATGCTGTCAAAGAATGTATTCAAGTCATGTAACGATAACAACATACACAATGCAGTAATAAAATAGAGTGATAAAGTAGTCTTCAAAAATGTATTAGCACCATTTAAGGATTGAGTGGGGACTGGTCCAAATATATCAGAATGTATAAGTTGCAGAAATTCAGAACACTGAACAGGTCTTGCAGTAAACCGAACCCTTTTTTGTTTACCAAAAATACAGTGCTCACACAAGTCTAAATTACAAGACTTTATCCTAGAAAGCATACCTCGGTCATGCAGAATTTTCAGACCTTTTTCACTCATATATCCTAGGCGTTGATGCCATAGCATTACTACATCCTGAACAGAAGTTGCTGCTGCTGCTGCATGGTTTGTCACCGTAGCATCGCATAAACGATATAGGGTCCCATAAGATTCTCCTTTTGCTACTACAAGGGCTCCTCTGGTAATTTTGCAGTAGTTGTTACCGAAAGTGACAGAATACCCTAGCTTATCCATCATCTTGATTGAGAGCAAATTCTTCCGCAAATCAGGCACATGTCGTACATCACATAACATCCTTTCTCTACCATCGTCCAGCCTGATCCTTATGCCCCCTCTTTCCACAATTTGTAAAGGGTGATCATCACCCAAGTAGACCATCCCACCACAATATGGTTGATATTTGTCAAAGCAGTCTCTGTGAGGAGACATGTGGAAAGATGCACTAGAGTCCAAAACCTAGGTATATAAAACAAATATTCTATTGCTAATACAGTAAGCCTCACATGTTAACGTCTCTCCTGAATTTGCTGTACTAGCCTTAGTTGATGACTGAATTTGCTTTTCATCATTCTTTTCCTTTTTTAGCTGCCAACAATCCTTCTTTGAGTGCCCTGGCTTTCCACAATGCCAACACTTCCCTTTCGGCTTCGCCCTTTCGGCTTGCGTTCTTTAGATTTAGATCTGGATTGTGATCTACCTTGTTTACTCCTCTTGAAAGATCGACCTCTCATAGATAGGGCTTCATTGGTTGAGGGTTCCAAAGACGTTTTTTGCCTCAACTCTTCTGCCAATAAAGTGGCTACCACATCATCAAATTTTAGAGCTCTTAATGATGCATTAATGATGGTCATCACCATATGATCCCAGGTGTCCGGGAGGGAACAAAGTAGGGTGATAGCTTTGTCCTCATCCTCCATCTTCACACTAACTGAAATCAGTTTACTGATAAGGGTATTAAACTCATTCAAACTATCTGCCATAGATGAACCCTCCATCCTCAGGCTATAAAGTTGTTTTTTCAGAAAAACCTTATTTGTTGCTGATTTTGTTTCATACAACTTTTCAAGGTTCTGCCAGAGGGCTTCCGCGGTCTTTTCTTCAGCAACATTGAACAAGATAGAGTCTGCTAGGCAGAGAGGGATTGTAGAAACCGCCTTCCTGTCCAGCGTTGCCCACTCCTCATCTTTCATGCTGCTTGGTTTACTCGCGACCCCTTTCAAGGCTAGGGCTTGGTCATTTTGAACCAGCAAATCCTCCACCTTCATCTTCCATAGGGCGAAGTTCCTGCCATCAAATTTCTCAATCTCAAACTTGGTTACACCTCCTGTCATTGTTTCAACTTCCACTCACACAAAACCTTAGGCACTGATACCAGATGTTAGTAAATCTCCTGATTTTACCTGCAAGCAGAAAACACAATAACACAAAAAAATAACAATAACACAGATTTTACGTGGAAACCTGCAATGTGCAGGAAAAACCACGGGGCAATGGCAGCTTCGTTATTTTATTGATTTCAGCAAACTTTACATTCACAATACTATTTACATGCAAGGGGTCGTTCCCCTTTTATAGATAAATGAAGGAAGGCTCCTAAGGGAATTTCCTTAGTAGTTCGGGACCATTTTAGTCGCTGGTTTTGGCATTGATGTGCTAAGAAGTCGGAGTTTGGAGTTTGGAATTCAGAGTTCGGGCCCATGCTAGCAACTAGTGTTGACGATGGAGCTAGTACTGATGCGAGAGCATCTTGATGACCTACCATTGCGAAGGTTAAACTGTTGCGGAGATGGGAGGCCAATTGTTTGACCATTATGTAATTGCTTTCAAAAGCTATAAATCTTGTGTTTTGTCTTGGGAGGGAAATTGGAGAAGAGAGAAGAGAAAGGGTTTTTAAACAATTATGCCTTGTATCCTAACAGAGAATAAATAAATAACAAGTTTTGCCAATTAAAATTTGAGTCTCCCTTGTTGAATGTTGAATAAGTCATTTCTGCATATCATTTGTAGTGCTGTTAAATGTGTGTGCAGGTTGCAAGAAAACACAACGAGCACAAGAGAACGACAAAAGGAAACCGAGGCCCAGGAGGTTTGAATGAGTAGAATTTGCAAGCACATTGAGGACATTGCTAATACAAATGAATGTCACTGGAGTTTTGAAGGAGCGAAAGGTTGCATGCGTAGAAGAGTGTATTCGAATCTGACCAAAGGGAAATGCAAATTGTATGAGGTGTAGTTTGAAGCCATTCAAGGTTGTTTGTTTCACGTGGAAGCATATGGGCTTGATTGAAGGACTGTGCAAAAGAAAAGAAGTCTTAAGAGCACTGAGTGACCGTCACTTTGATGAGGATAGAGAATAAACAGACCAATTCATTGATGTGTAATGGAGAGAGATTTTTCTGAATAATTATGCAAATTGGTAAATCACCGTATGACGAGAAGATATTGGAAGGGACGCATTGACCGTTCAAAAGACCAACCGTTCAAACCAAAGTAGGGTCGTACAAGGTAGACATCGTAAAATTGAGATAAGTTCGATTATACAATTTAGGAAGGGAAGATCGTACGAGGAGGAAAGGTGTCATACGAGAAGAGGTTGTACAAGAAGATAGTCATACGATAAGACCGTCGTACAAGAAGACAATTGTATGACAATACGACGTACGAGAAGACGTGTTGTACGAGAGTGGAAGTGTTGTATGAGTAGAAAAGTCATATGAGAGGAAGTGACGTACGAGAGGAAGTGTCGTATGAGTGGAAATGTCATACAGGTAGACGGGATTGTAATTGTTCAAAGGGTAAAGAATAGGAAGATTGTATGTTGCTACTGCATCATTTTGATATCAGAGCTAGAAGATCTTTGAGGATTGATTTGTGCCTAAGAAGATATGGCACAATGAGGAAGAGGAAGACCGCGAGGACCTTGAGCCGCAGATGTAGTTGAGATGATGAGAGGAATCATCGCTCGGTTAAATTCACTTGAAACTGCCCAGAGGAGGGGTGTTAAAGTCCAAGATGTAAGCGACAATGAAGAGGAGGGAGCGGACCAACCAAAAGTTCGCAATGAAGAACAAGGAGACCCAGAAGAAATATTACTTCAGGCAATTTCTACTATGGGCAAAAAGCTAAGGTTAGAAACTCCATCATACAATGGAAGTTAAAACCCCGAAGAACTCATCAATTGGATTGCAGAGATGGAGAAGTATTTTGATTTTGAATCAATAGAAGATCCCAAGAGGGTGAAATTCGCCTATATGAAGCTAAAGGGGCATGCGTCCTTGTGGTGGGACCATGTTCAAACCAAGGAAAGAGAAAGGGAAAAGAGAAGATTAAGACATGGGAGAAAATGGTCACCAAATTGAAGGCCAAATTCCTCCCATCGGATTACCAATTGGGTCTTTTCAGGAAACTACAAAATTTAAGACAAAAAGAAATGAGTGTGAAAGATTACACATAGGAATTCTATAAGCTCACTATTCAGGCCGGTCATGTGGATGATGAGGAGGAGAAGGTTTCGAAGTATATCAATGGACTACAATTATCCATATAGGATGAAGTCAATGTGATAAGAATGAGGACGGTAGAGGAAGCCTACTAGTATGCCTTGGAGGTAGAGAAGTTGACATGAAAGCAACAAAATAATCAAAGAGGAAGAGGACGGTTCTCGCGAGGATGAGGACAAACAAGTGGTGGAAAAGGACAATGAAAACAGGAAGAAGCTAATACTTTTCATAATGACTTTAGCTAGAACGCTAGAGGAGTTGGAGACTTCTCAAGAGGAAGAGGCAGTTTTGGTAGAGGAAGGGGTAGGGGATTCCTCGAAAGGTATTATAGATGTGGAGAAGATGGTGATCGGGCATTTGAATGTTCAACAACCCAACAAAGAAGCAATAAGGGAAAAGAGATTAGGAACCATATTGCATAGGCGGAAGAAGAAAGTGTTGCTTCCCTGAGACACACGGAGGCGCCAGAACAAGGAGAATCTCTCATGATGAAGAGAGGACTACTGAAGCTAGAAAAGAGGGAATGTGAACTTGTTCAAAGTAGAAGTCTTTTTAGAATAGTATGCAAATTAGGGGGCAAATGTTGCAAGGTTATTGTAGACAATGGGATTACGAAGAATCTAGTATCCAACGATATGGTAGAGAAACTGGGTTTGAGGAGAATAGAGAACCCCAATCCGTACAAGGTCTATTGGTTGCAAAAGGGACACCAAATTTTAGTCAGTGAACAATGTCAGGTGAAATTTCAAATTAGATCTAACAAGGATGAGGTCCTGTGTGATATTATGCCTATGGATGCTTGCCATGTGTTGTTGGGAAGACGTTGGCAAGTTGACAAAAAGGCGGTACATGATAATAGGGAAAACACCTACCCTATTGTGAAAGATGGTAAGTATGCATTGAGTCCGTTGAAGAACTAGGACAAAAGAGAGGACAATGGTCCGAAAGTTTGTTTGATTTTTGGAAAGCAATTTTTGAAGGAGATGACAAAGAAGGTGTATTTTGCTTTGATTGCTAAACCCACAAAGGGTGGGATAGCAAACTAGAAGGATGAGATTCCAAGTGAAGTGAAGGATTTGCTAAAAGAGTGCAAAATTTTGTAAGAAGAATTGCCAGATGGATTGCCACCGACGAGTATTAGCCATGACATTGATTTCATTCTTGGATTGAGTTTGCCCAATAAGGCAGCATATAGAATGACACCAATGGAGAATGAGGAAATAAAGAGACAAGTCCAAGAACTATTGGACAAGGGGTTGATTAGGGAGAGCTTGAACCTGTGTGTAGTACTAGTTGTACTTGCACCAAAGAAAGGTGGAGAATGGCCAATTTGTATAGATTCAAGGGCTATCAATAAGATAACCATAAAGTATAGATTTCCATTGCCACACATGGGTGATTTGATGGATTGCTTGAGTGGAGCAAAGTACTTCACAAAGATAGATTTAAAGAGTGGTTATCATCAATTTGGGATCAGGGAAGGAGATGAGTGGAAAACTGCATTTAAGACAAAGGATGGATTGTATGAGTGGCTGGTTATGCTGTTTGGATTGACAAATGCACCTAGTACCTTTATGTGGTTGATGAACAAAGTGTTGAAGCCATTTCTTGGCAAGTTTGTGGTTGTCTATTTGGACGATATTTTGATATTTAGTAAGCCAGGAAGAGCATTTGACACATTCGAGACTTGGTCTTATAGAGACTGAAGGAAGAGAAGTTGTTAGTCAACTTGAAGAAATGTAGTTTCAAGAAAGAGGAATTGGTGTACTTGGGTTTTGTGATTTCACAAGAGGGGTTGCAGATGGACCTTGGGAAGGTTAAGGCCATTGTGAATAGGCCATCTCCAAGAAGTAAGTTTGAGGCTAGGAGTTTCCATGGTCTAGCAAGTTTCTATAGGAAGTTTATCAGAAACTTCTGTGGGATTTGTACACCGATTGTAGAGACCCTAAAAGGGGGAAAGCATGAATTTAAGTGGACAAGTGCAATAAAAACGAGTATTTGAGTCCTAAAGGAAAAGATAACTAAACAACCGGTTCTAGCTTTGTTGGATTTTAACAAGGTATAGGTGGATTGTGATGTAAGTGGGACAACAATAGGAGTCGTCTTGAGTCAGGAAGGCAGGCCCATTGCCTATCTCAACGAGAAGTTGAATGAGTTAAAGAGGAAATACTCGGTCTATGACCAAGTGTTTTATGCCATTGTTTAGGCCTTGAAGAAATGGAGGTACTTGTCTTGTTCACAAATAATCATGCTTTGTAGCTTATTAATAACCAGAGTAAGTTGAATCAAAGGCATATGAAGTGGGTAGAATTTTTGCAAGGATATTCATTTGTCTTGAAGCACAAAAGTGGTAGATTGAATCGAGTAGTTGATGCCTTAAGCTGGTGAAATTTGTTGGTGAGTATGATGAGGATAGAAGTTGTTGGTTTTGATTCCTTGAAGGGGCTTTATATGGATGATGAAGATTTCAAGGAAGCTTGGGCAACATGCAGTAATCCTGCTTCAGGAGATAGGACCCCATGGCTTGATTATTTCATCCAAGAAGGAATGTTATTCAAGGGACATTGACTGTGTATACCACGAAGTTTAATGAGAGATAATTTGATAAGGGAAAAGCACAGTGGAGGGCTTGCAGGACATTTTGGGATGGATAAAATCCTAAGGCAACTTGAAGAAGGTTACTATTGGCCTGGGATGAATGTGGATGTAAGAAAATTTGTGCAAGGCTGTCAAGTATGTCAGCATGCAAAAGCGCAGAGTCAAAACACTAGACTGTATCAGCCATTACCAATTCTCAAGAGACCGTGAGAGGATATAAGCATGGATTTTGTACTTGGATTGCTGAGGACGCAAAAGGGGAATGACTCCGTTTTTGTTGTGGTTGATAGATTCTCAAAGATGACGCATTTCACACCTTCCAAGAAGACAAATGATGCGACTCATATTGCTATCGTATTCTTTGAAGAGTACTAGAATTTCAGGTTAGAGATTTGGTTTTGGCACATTTTGTTAGCTTTCCCAATTGATTAACTCATAGAAAAATTATTCTAGGATCAAGAATGAAACAAGTCAATGCTATTAACAATCTCTCATAACAATGGACAACAATATCACGCAGAATATAACTCAAATATGCACAATATACAAAGATTACATTAATGATACAACTTGGTTACATTGCATGGAGCTTTGCCTCCAATATATACTTTTTCATGACTTTTCAGTTCTCTAACTATTGCTCTCCTCTTTCATCCGGGAGATGCAACCTTTCATATTCCTCTAATAAAGACAAAGCTCTCAACTTGCCACATATCATGTGACTCTTCATACTCTCTTGACACTTTGCACTCTTTCTCATATTGCCACATACATTATATAAAATATAAATCATCTATCAAACTAATATTGCAAGGGGGCCAAATAATGTAATATCTCCAACACCCCCCGTATTACATTATTTGGTAGGAAGGCTTTTTGCCTTCAATCTCTAATTCTTCTTTCTCTTCAATCTTCAGCTCTGACTTTGTCATGGTTGGATACTATTATCTGTGTCTGCCTCTGTATCGATGTATATGAGTTGCCTTTGGATCTCTGTCTCTAGGTCACTACCACTGGTTTTTCCTTTGGGTCACTTCCACTGGATCACTACTTTTGGGTCACTGCCTCTGGAACTCTGCCTCTGGGTCACCTCTAGATAATCATTGTTTCTGAGTCATTCACTATAAAATCATCATATCTGTAGGATCATCACTACAAATGCTTTCTATATGAACCATCTTCCAAGCTATGCTTGGGTCTTCTTTCTCTCTGTCTGCTATGGGACGTCTTTCCACGTGTCTCCTTATTCTGCTTTTCAATTTCTTATAATTTGCCTTCTATTCCGAATATATTATTGGAATAGGTAAACTCAATCTATCTTATACTTTTCTTGAATTGATTCTTTCTCAAAAATCTCAAAACTTATTCTTCACTGGTTGTTCTTCAACCTAGTGGTATTAATCCTTATCTTCACTAGTTTTCCTTCAATCTAGTGGTAATACTTATCTTTTACAACTTTCAAGTTTTATGCAAGCAAACTTTGATTATACTTGATTTCCTTATGTAGAAACCATACAATATTCCTTTCATCTTATCCCATTCATCTATGCTTATCCATTCACAATCCACTTTTTTTTTTTTGAGTTTACATGGTGCAATTGGTAGCTGCCTCGATGATCCGGGCACGTTGTCTGTCTTTTATGGCCGTCACAGTATTCTGCGCTGTCCGCCTTGGAAGTTGCCACAGAGTACTCGCGCAGTCCGCACCTATAACCACCATGCCACAATCATTTTAAACCTTTTACGCCGCTGAAAGCACCAGGAAAGGGACAAACGTTCAGTCCAACGAGGCCCGAGATTTGAACCTTGGACCTCCGCCCCCTTACGGGGTTTGGAAGAACCAATTGGTCTACACCTCAGACCTATCCACAATCCACTTTTACTTTGTAGTCTTTTTTTTCTTTTTGTAGACAAAACATTTGTGAATGAGTATGTGCTCCACAAATATTACAACTATGGAGATTCCAACATCTCTCTATCTTGTGTCCATAGCTACCACAATGACTACACCTGTTTTCTGTTACAAAATTTCTTTGACCATTCTGTCATTTATTGCAACTGATCCTATCAGTCCCTGTCATAGATTTGATGTTATTATTTCCTGTCACAAATTTAGTTCCTTGCTCATTACTGCTAGTCTGACCTGTATATCCAAGACCTTCATATTTTGGTCTTATTTCTGATACAATTGGTTCTTTCATTCCTTGTCCATATTTTTCTAAACCTGTACCTTTATATCCCATTTTACTTAACAACTTCGAACCAATTCCTTTAGTATGTTTTTCAAAATGACCAATACAATCATTAGACTGATCTCTATCAATATCAACACAACTATGAGCATCACTACCTCTATCATCATTTGAATCCATATCAACATCAATTCTGCTAGCATAAGCCTTTTCTGAACAATCACGAACTGTATTCAAATCACTTGTATCACACATAACATCTATTTTTGTAACAGGTTCTTCTATCTTTGTCATGAATTCTAGGTCACTAGTGTCATTGCTTGCATCACAATATTTTCTTTCATTTTGACAAGAATCCTAATTTGTATCTTTTTTTTTTTTGAAGATCACTAGTATCACAACATGCATCAATCATCAATGGTTTTGATTCTATAGTATTGCAACATGAATCTATCATCATGGGCCTTAAGTCATTTGTATCACAAGAAGCATCTTTCATCACTGATTTGTTCTCTACTTCTTCAACCTTTTCTTGTTTTCTCATCTTAGAAACATTAAGAGTGATAATTCCTTTGTAGATTATTCTCCATAGATTAATAGGTACAGTAACAAAATCTTCATAACAATCATTAGCATCATTAAGAACACTTTGCATGCATTTTTGAAGTATTGAAAATTCCCTTTTTCTGCTTCACTAGTAATATCAACAAGCCTACTGTTCAAAGTATTTGTTTCATCAATAAACTTGTTCTTCAAATCTTTAATCATGTCCTCTTGTCTTCTATTCTTGTCTTTTAGAACTTCATTAGAAAGTAATGCCATATATATCAAATTTCCTATATCACTAGGTAATATAAAACCACTTTTAGAATCTTTATATGCCTCATCAAGCTTTGCATTCAGATAACTACCAAGTTTTAAGAAATTTTCATCTTTGATTTCTCTCAACATTGATTGTAAGACACTCTTTTCACTTATTGATGTATCCTTTTCAATTTCTTCTATCATGTGTTGTGTATGACATTTTAATCTTTCCACCCTTTCTAAAATTTCTTGAATGTCTAATTGTTTTTCTTGGACATCTTGAATGTATATTTGTTCTCCTTGGAAACATAGGTTTTCTACTTTAATTGTTTTTGACATCTCATGTCTTTGTATTTCAATTTTTTGATCATTTGTATTCTTTTTCATTTGCTTTTTCTTTGCCATGTTCCTTTGAAGTTGACTACCTTATAACTCCCTAGTTTGATGTATAATCAAATAATAATTTTGATGAAGAACTAATGATAATTTGGATGCAATTTTTCAATTTTCCAAAACCTATGTTGTATACCTTATATCTCCCAAATTTCAAATATTTAATTGAATAAATTCTAAATTTCACAATCCTAAGTTGATGTTGAAATCCTTTTTAACTTCCAAATCTCCAAATCTCAAAACATTTGCAAATATTCTATTTTTTTTAATGGGTTATATGGGATTGAAACGGGCCCCACCCGTATTACATCATCACCACATAGTGGTATTACAATAAAGCTTGAATATTATTCATGTATCTTTTGGCAAGATTCGAACCTGGATCTCCTCCTTGAAATGTTGAGGAATCTAACTGGTGGATCTCCTCCTTGAAATGTTGAGGAATCTAACTGGTTGAGCTAATGCCACTTGATTTGCAAATATTCTATTTAACTTGAATTTAAAAAAGAATAAAATAATTCAAGAACTTTAAAATTAAATCCTTAAAATGCTTCAAAATGATTAATAATGCTTCTAAGGTATTAATTCTTCAATTCACTACCTTATCTCTCCATTAATTCAATTCACTACCTTATCCCTCCATTAATTCAATTAATCTATGAGGTATTAGATTAATTAACTTTAACCTTAGAAAGAATTAAAATTAATACTCCTTATGTCTCCTAAACCTTTGCTGAATTTAATTAAATTCAAATTTAAATTCTTTACCTCCTCCAAATGGCGCAAATGATTTTTTGTTCTCCAAATTCTCAACTCCTCCTATGCCCTTCTGACTTCAACGTTCTCTGACACGCTCAATATTGCTTCAAACTTAGATGCTTTGGTGTGATTTGTCCTCCATGCATTTAATGTGCATTGGAAAAACGTTTCAATGCCTCTTGCGTTGGTTGGCGCTCCTTCTGTAGGATGACAAGTGGCGAGTGGTCTCTTCACTTGCTCAAGAGACTTTACCAAGTGGCACTCAGTCTTTTAGACGTTACAACTTTGATTCCTATCTCCAAATGCTTCGAATTACTTTTGCAAACGTTAATTTTTCTGAGTAATTTGCACCCAAACGAAATGGCGCTTCGTCTACCTCCTTCCAGTGTTTGCTTTATGTTCGTCTTCCTCCTTGTGGTTACAAACTCGGACGTTCAGCATTCTACCACTGATGACTTTTTACCTTCCTCATGGTTCTTAGTCTTTGCTCCGGTAACGTGCCTCAAGCTCCTTTCGATGTCTCTTTGGCTAGGTTCAAGTAGTGCTCAATCTTCCGTTGAATGGTGGTTCGGCTTCGTGCTAATGGCGCTTCTACTCCCTTCAATGGCTGCTCAAACGACGCTCTCCTCTTTGGCACTTCGGTGGCTTCTCAAATGGCTCTCCAGCTTCTTTTCGGTTGCCCTTCGTTCTTGCTCGGAAGACTTTCTTCCCTCGAATCTTCTGCTTCCTTTTTCTCCTACCTTATATGTTCGATTTGCTTATCTCTGGACTGCACTTTTCTCTGCTTTCAAATCTGGTTATTCGGCTCTTATTTCACCATATAAATCAGGTTTATTCTCCTTTCTAATTTTCTGTATTTTCTTGCTTATTTGCTGTCCTTATTTGCTTGTTGTTTTGCTGTCCACACTTGCTGTTCTAGACTTTCAAATTTGCAGCTATTCTCTACTCAAATTGCTCCCCAAATTTCCTGAAATTTGCAGCTCTAATTGCTGTTCAAAAATCTGCATGCTTGCTGCCTAAAACTTCTGAATTTTGCAGCTCCAAAGCCTTATTTTGCTATCAATTCCTCCTTTTGGGCTTGTCGTCGGATGGCGACGATTGTCCCAAAAACTTCACTCACTCTCTGTGGCTCTGATACCACTGTTAGCTTTCCTAATGGATTAACTCATAGCAAACTTATTCCAGGATCAAGAATGAAACAAATCAATGCTACTAACAATCTCTCATAACAATGAACAACAATATCACACATAATATAACTCAAATATGCACAATATACAAAGATTACATTAATGATACAACTTCATTACATTGCATGGAGCTTTGCCTCCAATATATACTTTTTCCTGACTTTTCAGTTTTCCAACTATTGCTCTCCTCTTTCATCCGGGAGATGCAACCTTTCATATTCCTCTAATAAAGACAAAGCTCTCAACTTGCCACATATCATGTGACTCTTCATACTCTCTTGACACTTTGCACTCTTTCTCATATTGCCACATACATTATATAAAATATAAATCATCTACCAAACTAATATTGCAAGGGGTCCAAATAATGTAATATCTCCAACACATTTGTGAAAGAAGTGGTTTCCTAAAAGGCACTTACAATAAGTTAAATTGGAAGAAGATTGGACCTTGTAGAGTCTTGAAGAAGTTTGTCGCAAATGCTTATGAAATAGAACTACCTGAAGGAGTGGATATATCACCCATCTTCAATGTAGCAAATTTATACCCTTATCATGAAGGATCAACTAGTGAGCAAGATGGTGCAATTTCAGAACTTTCGAAGGTAGATTGGGTACAACAGTTACCAAAGAAGAACGAGATGAAATTGATGCAGTCATAGGTTCTATAGTAGCCAAGAAAACAAGAGGCAAAGAATATCATGAATATTTTTTCAAATGGAAGAATCGAGTAACTGAGGACGCAATGTGGATTAATGCATCTAAGATTGCCAAATATGGAGTTCAGATTGAAGGTTTGCCGTATGTTCATGAACCATTTCTTTTACCCAACGAGTATGATGTGGGAGCATCCTGACGACCTACCATTGCGGAAGTTTAACCATTGCGGAGATGGAAGGCCAACTGCTCAGTTGTTATGTAACTGCTTTCAAAAACTATAAATTGTGTGTTTTGTGTTGGGAAGAAAGTTGTAGAAGAGAGAAGAGAAAGGGCTTTCAAACAATTATACCTTGTATCCTAACGAAGAATAAACAAAATAAATAACAAGTTTTCCCAATTAAAATCTGATTCATCCTTGTTGAATGTTGAATAAGTCATTTCCGCATACCATCTGTAGTGCTATCAAATGTGTGTGCAAGTTGCAAGAAAACACAACGAGTACATGAGGATGACTGAAGGAAACCGAGGCCTAGGAGGTTTGAGTGAGTGGAATTTCAGGCACATTGAGGATATTGCTAACATAAAGGAATGTCACTAGAATATTGAAGGAGCGGAAGATTGGATGTGTAGAAGAGTGTACTCAAATCCGGCCAAAGGGAAATGCAAATTGTATGAGGTGCAGTTTGAAACCATTCAAGGTTGTTTGTTTCACGTGGAAGTATACAGGCGTGATAGAAGGATTGTGCAGAAGAAAAGAAGTCTTAAGAGCATGGAGTGAACGTCACTTTGTTGAGGATAGAGAATAGATGAACCAATTCATTGTGGTGTAATGGAGATAATTTTCTGAATAACCATGCAAATTGGTAAATCACTTTATAATGAGAAGATATTGGAAGGGACGCATTGACCATTCAAACCAAAGTAGGTTAGTACAAGGAAGACATCATACAATTGAGAGAAGTTCAATTGTATGATTCAGGAAGGGAAGAGCGTACGAGGAGGAAAGGTGCTGTATGAGAAGAGGTCATATGATAAGACAGGTGTACGAGATTATTGTAAAAGAAGACAATCATATGGAAAAAATTGTTAGACGAGAAGACATCGTACGAGAGTTGAAGTATCATATGGGTGGAAAATTTGTATGAGAAGAAGTGATGTACAAGAGGAAGTGTCGTATGAGTGGAATTGTCATACAGGTAGACAAGGTTGTAATTGTTCAAAGGGTAAATAATAGGAAGGTTGCATGTTGCTACTGCATCAAGTACTGATGTTGACACCAACGTTGGAGATGGCATTGATGTGTTGAGAAGCCTTTCAGAGTTTTGGAGTGAGGGTCCACACTAGGAACTGGTGTTGGCACTATTGTCCTAAGAAGCCTTTTGGAATTTGGAGTTTTGGCCCATGCCATTAGCTAGTTTTGGTGTTGATGTGGTGAAAAGTCGGGGTTTGGAGTTCTGACCCACACTAGTAGTTGGTATTGGTGCTTATATGCTGAGAAGCCTTTTGGAGTTTGGAGTCTAGACCCACACTAGCAGGTCATACTAGTGCTGATGTGTCAAGAAGCCTTTTGGAGTTTGGGCCTATGCTAGTAGCTGGTGCATGTGCTGAGAAGTCATGATGGGTGCTAGAGCCTATGAGTTGGCATCATTTTGGCATCTCGATCTATGAGAACTTCGAGGAACCCTTGCTTTGCTCATATCAAACATATCTAATTTGTGAGAAAATTGTTTCAATCAGCCTTTGGATGAAGGCTGAATTAATCTGCCATCATTAAGTACCTTCTAGCAATTCAAAAATGAAAGTTGAGTTCAGTATCTAAAATAACATAGAACTTTGCCAAGTGAAAGGAGTTTGATTCGTTTAATAGTGATGGTCAAAATGACCAATACAAAAGTGATAATGAAGAGGGCAGAGGGCTTACCTATTCTTGAGGAGGTTGATTCATTTATATATATAATATTTGTGGCCTTCTATTTTACTTTAGATGCTCCAATGCATGGAAGCTCTTCTCCTAAGTACTGCAAAGTTTTTGTGCACATTAGCCATTACTTATCATGCTGCCTTGCCATGATGGAATTTTGAGCAAGCCAACAAAGGAGAATAATCCTTTATCTTTTAGAGTCATCTCACCAGGATGGCTTTTCCTGCAAACTAACTGACCAAGAATGCCGCATCTACAGGCAAACTGACCATATTGGTCCTTATATAGATGAAAGGCAAGGAAACCCTTCTTCTTTGTTTTAAATCATTTGTACTAAATATTTCTGTATAATAAACAAATTTTGTAATCATGATAGGCCATTTTGTTTGGGTTCTCTTGTGGGTCGCTTTTGTTTTTCCTGAAAGAGAATGACTCATTTGATGGGCATCCAAAGTGGAGCTAAACTTACTGGTTAATGCCATTTAAATGTCTTTTCTACAAGGTTTCAAAATAGCTAACCTAGCCTAGACATGGAGTTTAACAAATCCATTTTATGTTTCAACTGATTCACCACCAATTGAGTTGTCACAGATTCATTTTTTTAAGCATGTTCTGAATATTTATTTGGTTTTAATTTAAGAGCGTGGAATACATTCAAGTTGTCTTGCGGCTTCAGCAAAAGCTTTCATGAATCAATAAAATTATTTGAATTTATATTGTTTCTCACCTTGGTATTCTGTGAATAATTTGGATTTAAATAGCTTTAACCAGCAATGTTGTATATGCAGCATGGTAGTTAAGCAAAGGTTTGTAATTAGCAAGAAAATGTGGCTCGCATGTTATGCTTTTTACCCAGTGATTTAAAAAATTCATATTCACAATTAGTTCTTGTTGGGCAGGTTGGAGACGCCAAGTTTTAAGCTTCTGGGCATCATACTTGTCATATCATTTGGTGTTATGCTAACAGGTCAAATTTCATCTCTCTTAAGATCTTTCGTTCCATCATATGACATTTGATTTAATTAGCAAGTGAACCTATTTTTATATCTTGAGGTTCTGGGGATAACGTTTTCCCTGTAGATTCTGTTTATGAGATTTTATCTATTGCTCATGCATAGACAATTCTCTTATTATATATAAGATAAGATAATTCTATTAATGTTCACAGATGGCCGAAGTAGGCCAATGGGACTCACTGAAAAGAGCTGTTACAAATTATCCTGCATTGTAGTAACCACAAAGTACTTCGAAAATAAGCTAAGCTAGGGTAAAGAATCTAGGTGTAAGCTACTCATGAGAATATAAGATGCTCCAGGTTTAACTCTGACAGTTGGGATGGGTATTATGGGCTGTGTTCAAAATAGGAGATGAAGAATTTCAATTCTCCACTGGCTTTATTTTCAGCCATAGCATTAAGATTCTGATAATAAGTAAATACATGGATTTCCTTTTCAATAAATACACCTTCCTGGAAAAATTATTGAAAACAATATAAAATACTTCTTGTCACGGGTTCATACAAATCAGAATAAGTACCTCTAGTGCTTCTTTTGCTCTTCAAAGCATTTTCAAGCTTAAATTCTTTTTTGCTTTGTTTCCCTCTCAAAATCCATTGACTGTCTTCTTCTTGTTTTTAGATACGAAAAAGATCTGCCATCTCCTCTAAAGTTGTCATAAGAAAAATCTTGCATTATTAGAATATATAACATGCTAGAATATATAACATGCCTTTTTATCAACACCTGTGACAATACAATCAGGTTGCTTCTATTCAGATTCCAATCAGGCTATCTTATGTTTTGGCCAATATCTAACATCTTATATCATCAATAAATGTAAAACTAGTCCTTGTAACTGTCCTAGTGAAGAATTTTTGTCTGTTATCATTGCTCAAAATGAATGACCCCAGAAAGAATCTTCTTACAACTGTTAAGAAATTAACTGTGGGTTCCCTTCACTGCCCAAATACTATCAACAAAAATCTGATATTCTTTGCAAATATCCAAAAAAATAAAATGGAAGTTTTTGTTTTTTGATACCTTAGATTTTGATGTGGACTAATGTTTTGCTGATATCTTCAGATTTCTGCTCTTCCTTGCCTTTTTCTGTTTTTCGAGTTTTGAAGTCAACATATGTTCAAACTTCTGCATGTTGCTGCAGAGTTACAGTATCCAACAATCCTCTTGCTTGGATACATGTATCCATGTATCAGATATGGATATGATACTTCTTGGAGACTGTATCCAGGTGTATCTGTATACATAGGGACCATATCCAGATGTACTTAAATGCATGCCCGTATATCTAATGCATGTGGATAGGGCCTAGACACACCTAGAGCTGTATCCAGGACATGAGATGAAAAGAAGAATACACAACTTAAAACAATAATATGTAAATTAAGAAGCAGTGACAATCATCTTCTTAATTAGTGAAAAAATGCTGTTTAAAATTATATGTGTGAACATTTTAGTGTTATGTCCTTTTTTTTTTTTAACTAAATTTAAATATATAAAATATATATGCTTTTTATAATGTCATATCCAGCCATATGCTTATTAATGGGTCTTGAAATTTGTCGTATCAGATGTGGTATTCATTTCGTACAACATAGCTTTGCTGTAATCTAAGGCATGATACCTTCTTCAAACCAGGCCATCCCATCTGCTCAAGGTTTTGACCTTTTTCTGCAATATATGGCAACATATTTTTGCTGAAAAGCATGAACCAGCATTCAAATGCACGACCTCATAGTAACAATCGAGGCACTCTACCACTGAGCTACTGGCCCTCTATTGATTCAAGCATTTTTTATTTTTCCTTCTCCTGGAGTGTGGAATGACCTTTGAACATCCCTCCTGAATCTGCAGAGTGGCTTGAGGTCACTTAGCCTGGATCTGATACCATGTTGAAAAGCATGGATGAATTTGGACTTGAATCCAGAACTTTCCAGCAACTCTCCAGATACTCTACCACTGAGCCACTGGCCCTTCACAAGTGATAAATGTTTTTTCAACCCAGGGCATTAACCTTCCTCTATATTTCATCACATTTTTTTCATACTTATTTGCATTTTTTCTTACATTCCTGGGTATAAATTCTTTGTGAAATTTCCACATGTGTTTATGGAAAACTTCATTCATCTAAGGCATAAGGTCGCTGTCACAATAAAACTCATCTCTCTCCCGGTGGCCAACAATTAGGAATCTTTCAGACTCTACTGAATTCATCGCCAAATTTTCATTGATGGCATATTACAATTAACAAAGAGAATATGAGAAAGGAAAAAAATCTATGGTTTAGTTAGGAGAAGAAAACTAATTAGACACTTATTGCCTTTTAAAAATTTTAGTGTTAACATAAATTATTGCTAATACCTTTTTATTTATTTTTAATTATAAACTTTAATAACAAAAGTGACACAACTTTTTAAATTGGTTATATGGGATTGAAGCTAACCCACCCATATTACATCAGCACTGCATTACCCTGGTATTTTTTTTTTTTTTTAAAGCGAAAAACCCCTTATGGGGCTGCCTTGGTCTGAAAGACCACGAACAGGGGGTTCTATACCGTCAAATTCACCCTGGAGTCGCACCCAGCCCTGCCCGCACCGACATTATCAATTGGATTTTGGGTACCCAATTCAGCTTATTGGTAGGGTGGAGATTCGAACCTGGGACCTCCCTTGGAGGATTGCCCTCTCCTCTCCAACTCACCTACAACACCTGGGTGCATTACCCTGGTATTTCAATGAACAATACCTGCACACATTTTTAACCACAAGTTAATGCCATTTGATAACAAAAGGTTACATATATGGGATTGAGACTGGCCCCACCCCTATTACATCAGGAGCGCATTCCCTTGGTATTTCCCAAACCACGTAATGGTATTAGAACAACATTTTTGGCGATTATGCATATATTGCCTGCTAAGATTTGAACCTGGGTCTCGTTGAAAGTCAGCGCATTTAACCACTTGATCTTATTCCATTTGATAACAAAAGGTGCAATATTAAGCATTTCAATGTAATCTGTGGATGAACCATGAACCAAGCAGGTTTTATGTGTTCGACGTTAGTAGTTGATAAAGTTGACACTAGTTTCCATGCATAGAGGAATTATTTTTTTTTGTGGTATTGCAATTGATAGGACCAGCTACTCACCTCTTTCAGTTATGAAAAATCTGTTTAAAGTACACTGAATAAGTCCTGTCTTGTTTATACTTTTTATAGCCAATCCATTAGACATTTCAACCAAAAAGGACATTTTTCCAAAGACAATCATGAGCTCAGTATATGGCATGATAGAGTTCTCAAATGGAATTTTTTATGGTTGACCTATTTATGTGGTTGGTTTGTATGTACTCTTAACAGGATTGACAAAAAATGAGTTTGAATTAAAAGCAAACATCTATAATTTGAATTCTTTAAATACTACATCTTTGAAGAATCAGTGGATTGTGTTTGTTTTTATTTTCTTTGGATTCAAAAAGTAAAGTACCCTATAATGGATAGAGAAATTTCACTTATTTGGTGGTAGTCTTTTTTTAGCCGAGTAATCAGTTTGGCCTCAGCTAACAGTAATTATATGGTGGATTTACAGTTGCAAGATCAACAGAATTCAATTTCTGGGGCTTTTTATTTGTCATGCTGGCTGCTTTGATGTCAGGTTTTCGGTGGACCGTCACTCAAATTCTTTTACAGGTATTTATGTATATATCCCTTTTCTTCTTTCCCAATTTTAGGAGTCTTAACAGTTTCTGTTCCTACATTTAATGTCATCTTGCATGCTTTTGATAACATTCTGTGATGCTTTGCTTCCATTGGTTGTTTTGTAACGGTTATTATATCAATAAGGATTTGCCAGCAACAAAGTTATACTTTAATATCACATTCTTATTATTTTGCAGTTCTATATCAAAAGTTTCATAATTTTTATGGTTTTTAATTTTTTCACCCTGAAGCCTGACTCATGCTTTGATTGTTTGTACATGTGGCTACGTGGTGCTTCATATGGTTCTAACTGAAAGAAACCTGAATATGGTGAGAAATCATATCCGAAACACTATTGCCGTATTTGAGAAGTCAAAAATTATAATTATACAATTAAATAAAAATGAAAAGAAAATCCATCGAGTTTCCTATCAGTTAAGATTCTTGAGACACAAAATCAAATAATCTTGTTGGACTCATGTTTCTAATTAATTGCTTTATTCATTAAGGAGGGCTATGAGCAAAGCCTCATTGGTTTATTAAGCCTTTTGTTTAGATGGTTAAATGTCTCTTCTTTTGATCTTGTCATCTTATGTCAAATTTTCTTTATCTAAGACTAGATATGCTTCTTGTTTTTTGCTTGTTCATAAAAGGGAACTGATATATCATTCGGATTCATATTTCTTGTTTTGCTATTTCAGGTTTAACAAACCCTTTTGCTATGATGAGTTACCTCACACCAGTCATGGCATTGATAACTGCTATTTTCTCTTTAATAACTGAACCCTGGTCAAGTCTTTCTAAGACACGTTACTTTGATACCCGTGAACACGCTTTTGTGAGCTCTATGCTCATGCTTCTTGGAGGAGCACTTGCATTTTTTATGGTATGGACAGAAGGGTTAAAATAGATTCTTTTTTTTTCCCATCTTTTGAATGGAAATTTGGTATAGCATGAGAAACATAGAGGAAAAATAAATATTGTTTCTCAGAAAATTGGTTGGAATTGGTAAATGAATTTAGAAAGGACAGAAGTTTGAAGAAATTAACTTCTCAAAAAACAGGAAAACTAGATATTTCTCTCCTTCTGTTTTCTCCTCATTTTTACAGCTTTCATTTTCTGATCTTAATGATGAGGAGTTTGAGGCAAGTTCTGGTTACCTCGTGACTTTTTCAGGTGTTAACTGAATATCTTCTTATATCAGCAACTAGTGCAGTTACTTTTACTGTGGCAGGCATCGTCAAGGAAGTTGTCACTATAGTGGTAAATACTTTAATCTCTCTATTATTCATTTTTCAGTGAGTTGAATCAACTGTCTTATATGTGTTTGTGAAAAAGGGAAATAACGTCAGAGAAGTCTGGCTATTTCTTTGGGTTTAAGCAGCTATTAATGAGTAAAAATATCGTTTAAAGGGCAAAACAGATTGCTTCCATTCATATTACTTAATAATAGTCTGTAAATTAAAGTGTTGTTCTAGCTATTAACCTTCAGAGGTTCAACCTTTTTACAGTTTGTCTGATTGACCAAAGACAAAAAGAAGAAAAAGCTAAAGACACAAATCTCTGGCACACAACTCTTGTTGATGTCTAGGATATCTCTTGTTCCTCTTGTATGATCAATGTATGAAACAAAACAATGTGCCTAATGGCCTGCTGGATGAAACATTGAAATTAAGAAAAGAGGGGACATCGTTCCTTTGCCTTGCAGGTGATGTCCCTGGTACTGGATGGGATCTCTTTCTCATCAGGAGCTTCTCAATCTTGGTTTCTAGAAGGTTGTTGTTAATTTTAAGGCTTTGAAGAATAACTACATTTTGTATGATTTTAAACCTGGGAGGAAGCTTTGACCTCCATGCAAGTGTGTTCCATATTCCAGCCCTGTCGCAACATTTTGTTCTCAGGTTGGCAGGCTTACTGTGGTTGCTTCTGCATTAGCATGGAATTTAGAAGAATATTGATATACAGTTTCAAGAATCTCTGGCTTTGGGTGCCACTTCTCTATTGGTTTCAAAATACAGTTGTAGAATGAAAGATCCAAGCAGAACCAAATAGTATCCAGAATCTGGATGATTTATGATTTTAGAATTGTCTACTCTAAGTTGTATGGTACTGGTTCATTAGTACAATATCAATTTGTTCTATAATCCAATCATTACATAAGCATTGATTTTCTATAGCCATAATTCCTATAAAATATTAGGAAATTATCCTCAGGTTTAACAAATTCTCTATGAAGTATTATTGTTGAACTTGATCTGAAACCCCCCTCTCTTAGATTTAGTGAGTTCTGGAAACTCATATGCCAATAAAAAAATTTCTTTGTCAGAAGGTTGTCTTTCCTTTTATGAGCCTCTTGAAAATACTGAGGATTTTGGTATTAGTACATAAAACTCTACAGAGGTCCAATTCATGTAGTTCATTGGCTGCTTAAAAGGTGAGGGGCAGCGTGGCTAGCACATATAAAGATTTTGGATGCTCACTCTGCACCTTTTTTCTGCTGCCCTTTTAACTCTAGCTCTTTCTCTTGTAGCAGGCTGGACTTTAGGGGCCCGTTGACCTACTTTTGTTATTTGTAGACACCAATATAATTTCATTTCATTTCAAAGTCTTTTGTTAGAATTTGAGTAATCTGTAGTTTCAAGCCCTGGCTTATGCAGTGTATCATTAGCAGATTGTCTCTTTTGAGTCTCATTGACCTATTTTGGACATTCATGAACAATGATGAAATTTATTTCTTTTGTTCGTATGGATTGTAATTGATTTTCATCCCTATGTAATTGAGCAGACTGTAGTTAATGTGTATATTTGATTGACTCACCTCTCCAGCGAGTTAATTAGCTCATTTGCTTAACACACGTTCCTTTTGCCTAGCTCACAAACAATTTGTTAAACAAAAATTCTAAACCTAGGATAAAAGATGTAGGCTTGACTGCATTGCCAATTCCCTTGTGCAATCCACTGAGGTTGATTAAAGGGTACTTTATTTGAAGCATCAGTTACGTGGCTTATTCTTCTAGTCTTACCTGCATTTCATTTTTAGTTTGCATCATATTTAAGTTTATAAATACTGGATCTATCTACCTTTTTTTACGTTTCAAAAAGTTGCCTAATGGTTGTCCCTTAATGGTGCAGACATTCTATATATTTGACACACAAATGCACATGCACACATGCTCACGCACATTTCTATATGTTTGTATGATAATGTTGGTCTGTTTTTATGCAAATAATATTAATAAGGGAATAAATGGATTTTAACCTATTTTCCCGATTTTATTTGATCTTGATTAATATGGCTTTCATTTGCATAGATAATGGCTAAGTTGCCAGCCTCAGTTCATGATGGATTTGACGAGGATAAAATAGAAAAAAATTGTCATTTAGAAAATCAGCTACAAAAATGGCCATGAAGTTCAAAAAATAGAAATAATTATTTTCTATTAATTTAAATGCCTAAAATAAGTATAAACATGCATAAAGAAATGCAGATTTCATACTAAAATAAGATTGACTTGCAAAAACACTATGAATGAGTTGCCCCTAAATTCATTTTGAGATTGTTTTAACTTTTCCCTTAATTTTTTTCTTTCAACGTTTAGTGTTTGAAGATGCAGGGGAATGTCAAGTAGATGCGGGAATGAATCATGCAGATAGGACAAGTTATAGTGTGTGTGTGTGTTTTACTTTTTCTCTCTCCTTTTATTTTTAATCTCATTACCATTGAGTCTTGTTTGTCCAATTATGTTCATTGAATTTGTTATTGTAGGATAGATCACCAAAATTTAGATATTTTTGATAAAATTCAACCTATCTGGTAACAGAGGTTAATGGTGACATACAAATGTATCTGTCTTGCGATAGTTTATACTTGGTTTAATTGCCTCTTTAGACCAAGATCTATGTCACATCTTTGCCTAAAGGAGCTGTTCTCAGTAGAGATTATCGTTGTTCAAGATCATTTTAAGCATTAGTGCTACCATATCAGTGCATTAATGTAATGTATATATTTTTATGTTGTATTTTCAGGTTGCAGTATTCTTCTTTCATGACCCCTTTACTGTATTAAAAGGAATTGGGCTTCTTGTTATTATTATTGGAGTATGCTTGTTCAATTGGTACAAGTAAGTTTTCTAAAATTCAGTTTGTGGATGGGTCGATTTGTAATTAAATTCATTTATCTGGTTGCAGTTCTGGAATGCAAAGTTTTAGTAATTAATCAATGTCAAACTTAGTGAAATGCAAAACCTAAGAAGCTTGTAAACTGTTTGATATAGTTGATCCAGGTATCTAGTTTTAGAATCCATGTAGGGACCCCCACATAATTCAAAATGTTTGCAGAAGCCTCCAAGACATTTGTCAGAATTTTGGGGCTGATTTCTATAGTGTTAGATGGTTGTTTCTGATATCTCTTGTTTCTTTTCAACCTGAAGCACCTTATGAATGCTAAAATCCTAACTTCATGAATAACAACTCATTTCATTTTGACGTAAACATGACAGTAGTAAAGACACAAATAATAGCAGAATTAGGAGAAGAAAGATAGGATAGGAGATAAGATAATTCCATTAATGTCCACGGATGACCAGAGCAGATCAATGGGAGTTACCAAGAAAAGCTGTTAGAATGGATTGTAGTGACCAAAAAGTACTATTGAAATTAAGTTAAACCAAAGTAAAGAAATTTAGGATAAACTACACTAAAGAAGAACAACTGTATGGCATTAATTTACAGTCTGGAGGATTGGATTCAATAATGGGGAAGTGTTAACATTCTAAAGGTAATGATAAGGAGAAGAGAGAGCAAACAATAAAGGTAAAAGAGAGATGGAAAAGAGCTCAAGTAGATTCAAGTGCCAACTCTAATTTGTAGTGGGATGTAAAGTAGAAATAGAGTTGTTGTCATCACCAAACATCCCAAAATGGCCAACACAGGATATAACGATGCTCCCAAGAGAATGTCCAAGATTAAGAGGGTCTCATTGGATAATCTTAGGAGGACATAGAGTTCAACCCTTCAAGACTCTTCTAGCATCCATTGCCGAGGAACCAATAGATGAAGATAGGAAATTGGTAATTGCCTCTGTTTGCAACTTCTGGGTATGTGAGGGGTGGCAGAAACCTGGCACTAGAGAACTACAGTCCCGTCTTGCGGCATCTAAGAGGAAGAAAGCACTGAAGATCGACACTCTCATACGGAGACAAGGGTATGCAGATCTGTCATGAACGAATGAGGTGATTAGTTGGGTGGTAGTCAACCTCCCATGTAATACATCATGCCAAAGAGTGATAGCTCCTGAAGGTACAAAGCCAAGCATCTTCGGTTCAGATAGCCGGAAAAAAGTGGCAAGCTATCCACTTGAGTCTCCATACAAGCAATAGTACCTCCCCTGAATCTTGTAATAAATAGGACACCTGAAGATGAAATGACATACTCTCAAAGGAATTTTGTGGTCTGTCTCCACTGGCAAATAATGTGACCAAACCTTGAGCTCACAGAGAGGAATCCTGAGACAGTGTGTTGAATGCCACTGGACATAAATCATGATGAGTAATAATGCCATCCCCAGTCCTCATGAAATGCTTAGTGTTGAAGGCCAACTTAGGACTAAGAGACTGAAATGGAGTGACCCAAGTGAACTGAATATATTGGTGATAAACAATATATTCATATATATATATTTTTTTAATTTTAAATTCGTATTATAACATTTTTGAATGCAATAACAACTCTGTAAGCGATTAAACTCAAATCCCAGAGATCTTAAGTAGATGCACAAAAATTATGATTCATTCCTAGTGAAGTTGCATTGTTACAAATATGAGTATGCTATCTAATATTCTGGTCCAATAGAGTCTTAGAAAGCCTTGGACATGATTTGGCTGGGATATGAAATATATAAACAAAATGTGTAAACAAATTGTATTAAAAGATACAATAAAACATAAAAATTTAAAAGGTCTCATTCATCAGTTTGGTTAGTGTTTGCATATTATATAAAAATAATGCATAATAGCTAAATCTCTTGTCATTTTACTATCGAGAGTTCTTTCTTGAAATGAGAAAAATTGTACAATTGACTGATGTTGATGGCGAAGTTCTACATTGTTCTACATTGATGTAACTGGATGTAGATCTGTAAGTTTCAGTCAGAGAGCCTGCTGTCAATGTACTGTTAGACCTTACCAGTCAAACTGAGGCATGGCATGGCATTCAAGGATGCACTTTTCCATTAATAATGCAGAAAAGATTATTAATGAGTTGATTCTCTTATATACATTTTAACAACTTCAAGGAGTTTTAGAACTTTAAGCAAGCCCTTAACCGATTAAATAAAGGAAAAAGTTTTATTTTGTCAGGGGTAGGGTTTGAACCTGCAGTCTTCAGCGCATGAGCCTCATGAATGAATTAATTACTCAAGCCAGCTTCGGAAACCCACTGAGTTGATCTACTTACTTCATTTTATTTAACTGAAGCTGTCACCCACTCGCAAACATTATTGATAGAGATCTTTAAAGTAGAGCTTTCCCTTCAAAAATTTGAGGTGTTTATTCCTCATCAAATCCTAAAACCTACCAAGTCTCTTCCTATAATCTAGGTTTCTATTGAACAAAAGGTGGATGTTGAAATCAACATAAACAATCTCCTTAGCCTTATGGGGTGCTAATTGTTTTTTGATTCACAAATGGTTTGAGCCATATGCATGCCACTTCCTCTTAGCTAATGAGAAACTATCATTCCTATTGGTCTTTCCATTGTGGTAGTTCCAACCTTCAACTAGGTCTGTGGCCTTTTTATGCTACATGGTGTTGGAATGTATTTATATTACCTTTGAAGATGCAACGGTTTAGGGAAAAACAATCAAGTCACCTTATACTTCTATACATGCATGCTGTTGCACCCAATGCATCCAGTAGATGTAAGTAACAAATATATGTCTTTGATGCATATCAAATATGCTTATCTTTTCATGTTGTGATCGGGTATGCCTCATATATGACAAGGTTGTATTCCAAATGTATTCAAGATGTTTTCAAGCACATGACATGTTTGGGCCATATCCAAAGATTCCTAGACACACTAAGATACGTATGCTGAAGAAGAAGAAGAAGAAGAAGAAGAAGAAAAAGATTTGGCCTCTCTTGTCAAGATAGTGTCATAAAAATCATATGTAATCTGTACTTCAAGTAAAGAGAAGTATCCATCTCATAACTGAAGTTGAGGAGATAAATTCGTCAATTGGTTTACTTACCTAATCAAATTGAAGAGAAGATGAATATTTGGCCCAAGTTTAAATAAGATAATTTTATTAATCATCTGAATGACCAAAGTAGGCCAATGGGATTTGTTGAAAAGAGTTGTTACGAGGCTTTGCAACAATAAAAAGTAACTAAGTTAAACTAGAGTAAATCACTCTAAAGATGAACTTTTGTGTGGCAATAAATTATAGCCTCGAGTGTTGGACCCAAAATGGCTATACTCACATACTAAAAGTAATGATGAAGGGAGGGCCAACAATTAAGCGGGGAGAAAGAGAGAGAGTCGTCATCGCCAACCACCCCAAGGGGCCAATATAGGATCTATGAATTCTTCGAGAATGGCCATGACTAAGGGGCCTCGGTTGGATAATCATGGGAGGATATGGAGTTTAATCCCCCAAGATTTTTCTACCATCCATGATCATGGAACTAATACAAGAAGATAAGAAATTGGTAAGTTGTGTTTATTTGCATCTCTTAGGTATGTGAGGGGTGGCTAAAACTTGGCACCAAAGAACTATAGTCCTATCCTGTTGCATGAAAGAAGAAGATAGCATTGAAACCCAAATAGCCACTTTTTTATGTAGAGAAGGACGCATGGATCTGTTAATAACATTATGGAGAGTTGTAGCTTCAAATGAATGCTTGTTGCTCTCGACAACAAAGATAGGGTGAAAGAATGAGGTCATTAGCTGAGCTATAGGAGAAGTCCATTCAAGTGAGAGACACAAGAAGAGCTGCATTAAAAGTCGAGGCAATAAAATTAGATGCCTTTATTGAGTTTAAATGTCATACCTATACAATATACATCTTTGAAGTTGGGTTAATACCCACCAAATAATTTCTACACCTAATTGAATAAATTAGCCCTTGTGACATTTTTAATGACATCTCGTATTTGTTTAATAGAACAACTAAATAATATTATACCTAAAGTAAACTAAACGAACATTATTCATTAATACCCTTGCTCAATGCATTTAGATAACTGCACACATTGAGAAGTATTCTTATCTCTTAAAGTGGTTGAAGACTATGTTTGTCATCTTTGTCATCACAAGATTTCAAGTTGGATAAAGCAAAAAGCTCCCGCAAACATAGAAATGTCATCGAAAAGCAATATTTAGCTGCAACACTAGTTAAGGGTTGTTTTCATTGAAGTTAGGGTCTTATAGTTTGGTAATGGAACCAAGAACCCATCTAGACAGCCAGCGAGAAAGTTTTCACCAAAATTAAGTAAAAAATCAAAGATAAAAAAACAGTCATGAGCTTTCACTAGATTTCATTAAAAAATGACCAAAAAATGTGATGCATGTACGAAAACAATCTGATCAAAATAATTAGGTAGACATGATGCCATCGCAAGCACCACCTCAATGAGTTTGTCAATGTATTATGCATAAGTTTTGTTAAGTGTTGATCAAGGCGTTATGTGTCTTGACCAATTGTTAGTTTGAATTGTTATTTTGTACATGTCATGGATGTCATGAACGTTATAAGACACTTTGTTGTATTTTGTGATTAGTTTGCAATCAGTTGGTAGTTGGTAGTTCGGTATAAAGGTTATGGTTGGGAGTTGTCATCGTCTACGCCCCTTTCAATTTTGTATATATTCCATACTTGAGTAGTTGAATGGTAGTGTTGTTGCATGATTGGATTGCCATTGTGTGTTGTGTTGTTGGTATTGGTAGTGAAGATGAGAGATCATCTTGTATGGTGACAAAAATCATGTTGTTGTAAGTAATGTCTCTTGATTGCACAATGAAATGGCTTCGTTCCTGCAATTATTGTTCATTCCTTTAATGTTATTTTGATATAGTTACTCTTATTGTTTGGAAATAAAATCTAATAATACATTTGATGTCGTTGTTGAAACAACCCTGGATCAAAGAAGAGGATTTGAACGCAAGAGGATGAATGAGCGAAGCACTAGGACATGTGTGTGGATGTAGAGAATGTGGAAGACATACACAAGAAGGACAAGAACCAACGCGAATGTTTCAATGAATTGCATATGATGAAGATGAAATACACATACTGTACATGAAGACGTTGAACTCGACAAAGCAAGCACAAAAGTGTAGATTCGTCAAAAGCCCCTTTCATAAGTGAAAGAAAGTGTAGACGACAAACCTCCTACAAAGCCTATCCTTGGACGAACACTCTTGGATGCTCCTTGGGTGATAGGAGTTGAAACCTTGAAGATTTAGTGTCAGTGACCCCCTTAGGAGGAGGGAAGTGAGAATTTGTTTGAGACATTGCTGCTGACAGTTGTAGAAGACAGAGATGACAAAGGTCTTGTAGCAAAAAATCGTGCAACACAAAGAGGTTGTGTTGATGGAGGAAGTGTTGAAGTTGGAGAAGGTTGTGATGTTGAAGGTGGTGTCTTTGACGAAGGTGATGAGGGTTGATGTGATTGTAGATGAGAAGGCTTGATGGAGGTTGTGAACACGAGGAATTTCATGAAGATGATTAAGTGGGAAGTCAAAAAGAGACACTAGTATAGACACAAGTGGGGGAGGAGAAATCTAGAGGTGTATGGAATGAGAGTTTGTCGCAAAGATTACTATTGAGGAGTGTGTCTACGAATGGGAGGACCTTTGGGAGTCAACCCAAAGCCTAGGAGAGTTTATTCATGAAGATGATCATGAACATAAGCACAAGTATTCCAACTATGAGACAGTTGGACACCAAGTTCCAAAGAACAATCGAAGACAAACACGTCTGTACAATAGTACCTTCAACATCATCGGACGAAGTAAGCTAGCTGACTACAAGTCAATTGACAAGCAACCAACTTTCAATTGACAACTAGACAAGCAATAGTCATGGCTAGCGTGGCAAGTAAGCAAAAGTGCTCAAAGTTCATTGGAGATGCAAACCATATGGATGTTGAATGGGATCATACACGAAGATGTATGGTTGCTTTTGTTTTCAACTATGCTTTAAAGGATAGTGATAGACTGACATTTGAAATGCACAATCCTGTTCACCTCATCAATTGATTTGATGAAAGAGTTTGAGGTGTTTAGATTCCTTTGAGATGATACAAAGATCATTGGGAGATCTATGCTATGATGCAGAAAAGGAATGAGAATATTAAGTCCTATAGTCGTCGTCTAGAGGAGCTCATCGATAGGATGGAGAACAAATGAGTTGATGGACTCCATTGATGGTGGTTTATGAATAGACTCTTTCCAAGATACAAGATGAAGGTCGTGTCTCAAGGACATATTAGGAAGTGTTTTATAGAGCACTCAGTGTGGAGAGTGATATGAAGATTGTGTTGACAAGTGGAAGTGCAAGTCAGAGCAAGGAAGACAACGAAAAAAAAAGCTATGACAGTGACAAGGAAGACATGGGGACAACCATCAAAGTGCTCAGGAAGGACTTGGAAAGGGCAATTCACTATATGAAGGGTTAGTAGAACAAGGAAAAGAAAGATATCTGGTGTTTGGAGTGTTGGGTGAAAGGCTACTCAAATATTAATTGCCCTAAATAAATGGGCATTTCGTAGCAAATTGTCCATTGAATCTGAAAAGTAGGAGGCACTGGACCTTGGAAGTGTAGAAGGAAGAAGTTGAACAAAAACCAAGCACCTCGAAGAATAGGCAAGGTGCAATGAGCAGAGGATGTCAAAACACTCACCAAGCAGACCTGGTGGGCAAAATCAAGGTGGTAAATTGGTAATAGGTTTGGTGGTGGAGAGAGATTGTAGTATGAATCTGAAAGAAGACCCATTATGCAATGTAGGAAATGCCAAATGTGGGTCACTTTGTAAGGAATTGCACAAATGCAACAATTGGCAATAATGCGATGATGGTGTGGACCAGGAAATCATAAGGAAACAAATTGCCCAAAGAAGGCCAATAGTAGCAACAATCAAAATATCAATTTGGTTGACATTAAAAACAAGGACAAGAGACATTATCTTAGTCATAGTTGAGAAAATTGGAACCGTATCGGAATCGACTTGGAAAAGAATTGGTAAAAATCGGGAATTAGGTCGCGATATCGCGACATGTCGCTTCGTCGCGGCCTAGTTTTTCACGGCCAAGGGAGAAAAGGTGTCGCGATATCGCGACATGTTGCTTTTTCGCAGCCAAGGGAGAAAAGGTGTCGTGATATCGCGACATGTTGCTTCATCGCGGCCAAGAGAGAAAAAGTGTCGCGATTTCGCGACATGTTGCGCTTTCGTGCCCAAAGGAGAAAAGTGTCACAATATCGCGACTTGTTGATTTTTTGCAACCAAAGGAGGAACATGTCGCGATATCGCGACATGTTGCTTTTTCGCGATGCCGACCCCCTGCTAGCTAGTTAATGGTTTAGGAGATTTGGCTCCATTGCCAATCTTCTTCTACTACTGTAAGCTTGTGTTCTCTCTGATTTCGGCTGGGAAGCGCTTCTTCCCATATTGTAATTGATCTTTGTTTTAATACAAGTTTTTTCAAATTTTTCAAAAAAAAAAAAAATCGGGAATTGGGAAAAAATTGGTAAAAAATCGGCAATTTTTCATTGAAAAACTGAAGAAAATGCAAATTTTCATTGAAAAAAAGGTTTTTTTCATGCATATCACAATTTTTTGGCAAAAAATCGGCCAGGCTGTGAATAGGGAAAAATCGGCTTGAAATTGTGATTTTTTTGAAGATTTTCTCAACTATGATCTTAGAAACTCGTGCATAGGCAAATTTGATGGAGTACCCATGTCTTGCAATGGAGAGGAAGAGGTGGGAGGAATCCCTAATGGGAATTGAAGACTAAATTATAAAGGAGCGAGATGCATACAACGACAATGATCAAATAAAATGAATGATGATGATGGAGCCGTAAATGTCATTGCAAAGCCTGGCAAGTTAGCTGTTGGAGAGAAGTATACCAATGAATGTGGGAATCCTATTGAAGGCAATCTTGGATGTGCATGCAACAATTAGGAAGATGATGCAAGGACCAAGGAAGGAGAAGAATGAAAGGTGCCACAAAAGACTATAACATGTGACTAATTCTTTTACCCTACAATATTGATGATTGATGAAGGGGAGCGGCCAACACTATTGCACATGGAGATATTTGTCCACATTGAATTAAGTCATTGTGGATGGTGGGTGAAGTGTAAATATACTTCTAGAGAAGACGTGGAGGGAGTTGGGAACACCGATATTGTGCTGACCTCATTTGTGGCACGTTGAAGTTGACCAATACAATATCAAGAAGAATGGTGTATTGATAGCACAAAAAGTCATCATAGTCAATCAAACTTCATACTAGATTTAACAATTATCATAATGCATAAGTTTGCTTATAACGCCTTGTTGGGACATGGTTGGTTGAAAACAACAAATGTTAACCACAATTGGGAGAAAGGCCACCATAAACTCGCGAGAAAAGTCGGTTGGAAAGGACGTTGCATTATTGGATGATTTAGAAATTTTATCCTCTGACAAGAAGAGAGAATGAGTTGATTAGGAACCAAATGAAGATGGTGTCTTGCTATTAGAGGCACACATGAAGACAAAGGATAGTTTGAGAATGGTCTTTACCATTGGCAAATGGGCAACTATGAAATCTCTCAACCAAGTTATCTGTGTCTGGATACGGAGGAGAGTGAGTGTAGACAACGAAAGTGTGCAAGTAAACTTCTTTGATTACGAGCTAGAAGCAGAGTTAAGATAGACTATTAGAGGTTTTAAGTTAGTGAGGACTCATTCGAGGGGTTGACAATTTTTGAAGTTGGCATAAGTAGTCACATGAGAGAGAGGACGTTGCCAACTAATGATAATGCAAGGGTGGTTAGTTTGGCAAGGGAAGAGACAGAAGACCAATTGTCGATATTTGAGCTAGTGTTGCAACAAGAGGAGATAGAACCCACCTACCTTGGAGAATGCAGGGTTTGATTGCTTGTTTAGTTTCTAGGGGACTTGGAACTTTGCTCACTAAGGTGCATTTGCTGCAACATGGAGGGTGCATGTCCCAACTGTGCAAGAAGTTATTGAAGAAAGGAATGAAGATAGAGAACATGGGGCCATGAATGGCGAGTAGATAGAAGGAAGAATTTCACCTAAAATTTAGAAATTGTAGTAGACAACGAAATATCTTCGGAACTAGAGGCCATAGGAAGAAGGCAAAGGCTTGATTGGTGCAAAAGCAAGAAAGTGAAGGCACAGATTCCAACGCATTAGAGAGTGAAGGTTGAACTAATATTGGGGTAGACAGACCCAACATATTGGCCCAAATTGGATGTGCATGGTTAGAGATGTGACGTCAGAGGGAGCATCTGCAACAAGAAAGTGAAAGGTTGCAACACCAGATTGAGACCCTAACAACACAGTGGCAAATGAGCATAGTGGAGCTATGTGAGATCATTAGACGATGAGATAAGTGTAAAGTCAAAACAATTGTTTCAGAGTTGTAATGTAGTGACAAAGTTGAAGATGGCCATAATAAGAACAAAATATTTAAAATTTCTAATATAGAAAAAATTTAAAAGTTTTAAAATTTTAAAGGAGAGTCAAGCCACTAGTGACTTTGTTTGGTCTGATGAGATGAGGGGAGATGTCATCACTAGTGTGAGCGTTCAAAAACAAAGATGTTAAAGACTTAAGACGGTTATGTGTAATTGCCTTAGTTGCAACAATGATCATAAAGGCTTCTTAAAAATTCAAAGAGAAAGGACCGAAGGATCTTCTTATAAGAAGAGAAAAAGGAATTTTAGAAGGTTTCCCTTTGGTGGAGAAAGAAGCAAATGTATGAGTGGATGTAGAATCCTAAACAATCTAGGAGATAAACAGGGACGGGCAAGGATAGAGGGGGGTTAAATATAACCATCCTTTATCATGGTTAGGAAGACAAAATTGAGGGCAAAGAACAAGTTTTAGTGATTTGTGTCCCTTAAGGCTAGGACAATGGCATCCTCGTGGGATATATGTGTCATAAAAATTTAATCTCTTGAGACCAGTGTACATGGTTGCAGTCAATGATGCACTCAAAATTTGTTCGAAGTTTTGGGGTTAGTTGTGACCGTTGTTGCTAATAGATTTGGCATAGTTGGCAGGCTTGCTATTGTAGTCTAGTACAATGTTGCTGCTCGAGATAATTGTTCTTTGAGATTTAAAACTAAAAAATATTTCAAGGAACCATGGCTGAAGCCATTATAAAAAAAAAAAAATTTCGAAGTTGTACACAAATTTCGGATAGGGTTGGGGATAATCATTACCATCATTAGCATAGTTTCTTCTATGGGTAGTAGTTGGTTGAGCGTGGACGACTTTGCCCTTGTAGATGAGGCCTTTGCCAATAGGGTCTTGGTTAGGGGAGGACATTTCGAAGAAACTTCCAAGTTGGTGAATGTTCTCGATAGCGTGATTCATAATGTTTGAGTAGTGAGCAATGCAGAGATTGTTGTCAATATTTCCTTACCCATTGTTGTCTGCAGCAAGGATCATTCATTCGTTAGCCGTTGGGGCATTGTTGTTGTCAATGAAAGTGTTGTTGGCAGGCCTCTTGTTGGTATCAAAATTAATGTGCATTGTCAGCACTCAGAATCGTTATTGGCAACAATACAACCCAACCCATTGTTGGTGTTCTCTCTTTTTGTTGGTTGGTATTGCATTGACTCTCCACTCCAAGCCCTCATTGTCGACTACATTTGAGTCATAGTGAGGCCCATTGTTTCCATCTCTCACAAGGTTGCCGACCACATTGCAATTGGCCCTCGAGTCCAAGAAGTCCTTGTCATTGTCAAACTCTAAGTCCGTCGTCGCTCGAATTTGAATCTAGGATCAAGTCTAGTGTGTGTGCGTTAGTTCCTAGCCTGTCATCTAGGTGTGTGTCCAAGTCCAAATCCAAAATTCGAATTTTACACAATACACAAAGCGGAGAAGACCGTGGCTCCTACCCCATTGATGCCAAAACTTGTCACCATTGAGATTCCCACTTCTAAACTATGTTGCATGACGATGATCGAAGGGAGAGCAACTTGATTCAAGGTGACTAAGAAAAATGCAACTTTGTAGACAGGGCATGAGACCAAGCCCTTGTCTACAGTGCATTTTCCAGATATCAACTACCAACATTGTCGGCTAGTGAAACAATGGTTGGCAAACCTGGCTTGAAGAAGAAAGTGTTGACCATGAAAGGAGTGTCGACGAAGGCAGTTATAGGAACCAACTGTGAGGTGAATGGTTATCAGGGAAGTTGCAACTGTCACAATGGTTGAGATTTGTCAGATACAAACTGATGTGGATTCGAGGCAATTGAAATTCGAAGTTTTGCATTTGAAGAGTTAATGGTACAAGCATGGATTGCAAGAAGCATAGGGTCAAGGATCTAGGATTGTAGTGGGTGCTTCCATAAATTACCAGACATTTCCACCACAACCCATATAAAAAAAGGAAAAGCATGTTCATGTTCATGGGCATGGGCGACATCGTTCACCTAGTCCAAGGTGACTAATTGCAATGGATAGGTGAAGTGCGGAGTGGATCCTTCTTGGTTTAAGTAAGAAGGGTAGAAATAGGTCTCAGTGTCCACCACAACCATCGTCAAAGAGAAGTAGCAGATGAGTCTAGAAGAGGTGACATGGAATTCTGCCACAAAAGATTTATGCAAGGAGTGGTGGGACAAACATGACGAAAATCATTGCTTGAAGAAAGCATTCATGAGGGTGTCTGTCCACTACATCCTCTTGGTACCCGGATTTGACAAGGAAGTTGTCATGGTGAGGTTGTGGAGGTACTCGGTTTCAATTTTGCAAGCCTATGACCCTAAAGCCAAACGTTTTAAATTCGCTAGGGGACAAAATGAGTTGCGCCTAACTTTTGAGCCATAGGATTTTGTGCATGTATTTGGGTTGCTTGGTCCTGATCACAAAAGTAAGGAAGGAAGGATGATGCAAGATAAAAGAAACAACATTATGTGGAACAACATTGCGACAATAGATCTTTGCAATATGACAGTGAAAAAGTTGTATGCACATTACAACAACAAGCTGAAATTGAATTTGTTGAAGAGTGGTGATTACAAATGTGTTGTGGTTGATCATGTCAAAATGTTTTGAAGAAGCATGTGCATTGGAGATCCTAATTTGGTTAGTACCTTACATGCAGGGGACAATGTACAGAGTATGGCACAATTGGGCATTGCATATTTTAGAAAGAATTAATTACTTACTGCAAGGTGGCAACAAAAAATTCCCTATGTAATTCAATTTGATTGCATTGTTTCTCATTGCGACATGGAGATAGGGTATTCATGATCTAGAGTGGGTGGAACCTGAGCTTGTTTTTGATGGCATACTGACTATCTATTGCTAGACCAAGGCTAAGGTGTTACCAACAATTCAACAAGAAGTTGGGATGAGTGGTGAATATAAATGTGCGATGTGCTTGATCATGTTAAAGAGTGATTTTTCACACAGGTTTGGGATTTGTTTGCCAAGGCTTAGGAGGATCTTGTGGAAAATTACTAGAGTGAGTGGCGACTTTGAGAAGAACACTGTTTTTGGGAGATAAACATAGTTTACCAATGGTTTTCAAGAAAACAACATTGGGATTAGCTTGATGAGGTTCCTGATTTGCAACAATGGGATAGAAGAACAAGTGAATTATTGAAGCATCGATGGTTGTCAATGGGCATGGCATTCCTTAATAGGAAACCTCCTAGGGTAGATTTGACGGCTAAGTAGAATAACACATTGTTGTACCCCAAATACAAAGGAGAGGCAAGAGAAGTAGATTCAAGAAGTTCCCTTGCAGTGTGAATCATGCAAGAAGAGAAAATTGGTGATGATGTATGGTTCATGCCAAGGGGATGGAACATAAATTTTGGGGTGAGGCTGTCACTTGTGTAGCATACATCATCAACAAGGTTCCCACCAGGGTAGTTCAAGGTATGACACCTCTTGAGAGGTTGACAAGAGATAAGTTTGATGTGTCTTGATTTTGTATCTTTGGGTCTTTAGCATGGGCTCACATACCCAAGGATCTTTGGAAGGAGGCACCGAAGAGTCACAAGTGTATCTTTGTGGGGTATTCAGATACCTCAAAGGCATATCGCCTTTATGACCCTCAAAGGCGTGAGGTTTTGATTTGAAAAGATGTCATTTTTTATGAGCTCCTTTTAAGTTCTCCTTCCACCCCACTACTTGAGCTTTTGGCGAATGACTCTTCTAATCCTTTGACTGTTTTAGATTCAGCTATTTGTTCAAATATTCTGGCTGGCTCTATTCCCATTAGAGCATCTTCTTCATCTTCATCCTTTAGTAGAGGTCCATTGCCTATTGATTTGATCCCATCATAGGCAACGCCATAGGTAGCACCTTCTTTTCCAGGTTCAGGGCATGTTGAGTAGGACACAACAGATCAGAGTGCTTCAACTTTGCATGATGAGGTGAGTGGTGGCTTTGAGTTGGATTCTTCAGATTTAGTTTCTAATGTTGCTTTCTCATAGAGTGTACATGACTTTTCAGTTCGTCCAACACCCAAATGGGTTTAAGACGATTTTGAAAGATGTTCAACCAATTCTGCCTTGAGTGACATTGGAAAGCTCCTCAAACATTTTCTTACCATATTCTCTTGAAGGCTACTTGTTCTTAGGATCCTCTCACATATTCTTAGGCTAAGGGTTGGCGAGAATGGGAAGATCCTATGCTGGTAGAATATGAGGCTTTGATGAAGAATGTAACTTGGGAGTTGGTTCCTCTTTTGAAAGGGAAGAATGTAGTTGGCTGCAAATGGATCTATAGGACCAAGTATACTTCAGATGGTCAAGTGGAGAAGCACAAGGCACGCCTTGTTTCTAAAGGATTCTTTCAACAGGAGGGAGTGGATTATTCTAAGACATTTCCACCTATTAGTGGGATGAGCTCCGTCAAGATGATTCTCCTCATATGGATGGAAGGTTCACCAGATGGATGTGAATAGTGTCTTCCTACATGAAGAGCTTTAGGAGGAAATCTACATGCAACACCCCTTGGCTTTGAGCTTGAGGGCTCTACTCCGTTGGCTTGTCGTTTGACTAGGTTGTATGGATTGAAGAAGGCCCCCCTTGCATGATATGAGAAGGTCCTTTCATTTTTCCTTAGTTGTGGGTTTTGTCAGTGTGAGGTTGAGCATGATATATACATCAAACATCAAGATGAGGAAACATTGGTGATTTTTTTGTATGTTGATGATATTCTCATCACTAGCAACTCTCCTACTTTGATCTAGGATATGAAGTCACGTCTTCGTTCGACATTTTAGATTGCAGATTTGGGACTTTTGCCTTACTTTTTGGGGATTTAGATTGATCAAAACATATTTTGGCATCACCCATTTCACAGCACAAGTATGCTTTGGATCATCTTCAATGCTTCAGGATGGGGTATTGGAAGCCCGCTTGGACTCCTTTTGCTTTAGGCCTGAACCTTAGGACTGATTGTACCACTCCTTTGGTGGATGCTACGTTGTATCGATCTCGTGGGAGGTCTTCTCTTACTTACATAAGACCTGATATAAATCTTGTCGTCAGTTATTGTTTTACATACATGCAAGCACCTTGAGAGGGTCATTGGATAGTGGCTAAGAGGATTCTCCAATACATCCAATGGACTTATCAGATGAGTATTCACTACTCTATTGGCTCTCTGATTTTGACAGGATTCTCAGATGCTGATTGGGCTAGTGATTTGGGTGAGTGATGGTCCACTACAAACTTTGTGTTCTGTTTGGGATCTGGTCCTGTTTCTTGGTGTTCCAAATGTCAATCCACTATATCTCAGTCTTCTATGGAAGTTGAATATTGTGCTGCCAATAAGGCAGCCAAGCATCTTAGGTGGATACTTATGATTTTGGAGGAGATTGGTGTTCCTCATAGTCTTCCAGTCACTCTTCGGTGTGATATTCACAACACATCCAGCTTGCTTGTAGTTCAGTGTTTCATCAGTGGACGAAGCATATAGAGATTTGGATGCGCTTTGTGAGATGGCTTCATGCATGAGGGATGGCTTCAGGCAACAGACATTCTAACCAAGATCATGCCCAAGGTCACTTTTGTGTGCACGCAGGAGCTACTTGGGGTAGGAGAGTGTCCATTAAGGGGGGATGACAAGTAAGGGTCTCTTTTCGTGTCCCTTGTTCAGCTAAAGAGGACATGTTGGAATACATGGTGGTTAAGCTTCTTTTGAGGCCACGACCGACCCTTGCTTATATTGTTCATATTAGCCCTTTCGGCCCTTGTAAACCTTGAAAAATATATTTTAGTAATATTTTATTATTTTATTCCTGAAGGTCGATCTTACAACCTTGACCTAAAGGTAACTAGTATTTGGGTATAATCCCCATCATTCCAACCATTTTGTTATTGGTTGGAGTGTAATTCTATTCTTGATAGTGAGATTATTGGTGTCTACGAACACCCCCATATATTGTGTTTTTTTTGCTTTGTGTGTGTTTCTTTTCAAGCAATATTGGGTAATGTGTTGATTCCATTCATTTCTAGAAACTACTGTGAAGTCCAATAATTGTATGGATTTTCTTATAAACAGGGCTTTTGTGTTCCTTTGGTGATTCATTAATCCACTGCCATAAGGGGATTATACCAAATTAGATAAATGAACTTATCCGTTTCTTCTCAACACTGAATAATCAATAACTATTTAAGAGGGTCTAACTTGGCTCCCTCGATATAATCACTAGTTTAAGTCACAAAGGGCAACAGAGTCTTTGATGTAAATTTTATTGCTTGCTTTGGAAATTGAAACAATGACTTTTTTAATGTCTTTCAAAGAATGCGATATAATTAGCATGAGAGTATACCAATTCTAGCCAAAGATAACCCAGCTGGCACATGGATGATGTATGATGATCAAGCTCTATTTAGCTTGTCTCTTGAACTGTTGTCTGAGCTTGCCAGATCATTTGCTTTCAAGAAAATTTGGATCATGATTATCTTTATTTCTAGAATGAACAGTAGTATGCTAGAGGCAAAGATGGTAAGAAAAAATATATACCGGCCGTAGACTGATTGGAAAAATTAAATATAACATGAACTATCTCAAAGGGTCTCAACACATAGAGGTACATGTTTGAACTAATGATCACCCTTGCTTCCCCAAGGGGTTCTCAAATAATCACCTTTACCTTTACCTGGTACATTGCAATTTCTACTGTTGCAGGACTGCTCTTTTAAATCTAAATTGAAATAGCACAAATCCTTTGTTATAGAAAGAATTAATGCGCAAATTCAATCCTGACATGCAGATCTCGTCCAAACATAATTGTTCAATGGGCATGTGTTACTAGGGAAAGAATTACAGCAGTCCCAAACTTTCTAAGGAAACTCCACCCTCTCCACGGTCAACATCATTTTAAGTCTTTTGTCACCCTTTAGCCCACATTTACTTGCGGATTGGCCCACATATCTGCCATAATTGTACAGGCATGGTAGAATTGCCCTTAATGCATGAGGTTTGTCCCAGACCCTCTAACTTGAATTTACTTCTACTCATGCAAACCTCCTTGTACTCATAATAAGCAATACATATTCTCAAATCATGCTTATCAATACACCATGTAATAACATTCAAATGCAATTTCAAGTGTGCCCTGAGATTTTATTCCAAAATAATGCCCACGCCAGCTCATAGATAGTCTAACTAGCATAGCAATATGGAACTAAGTCAAATATGCATTATCCTCTTTCGGAAGAACAGACGAGAGAACACCAGAGGGCAATTCCCTGGGTGACTTGCACAAGGCACTTCCCTTATGCAAATTGATAAATCTCCTAAAGATCTCCATACTCCATTTTGCAGGTGGTAGCCAGCTTATGGTCAGTTTAATAAAACGCGTAAGGTTTTTGTTCTCATACATTCAACCATCTCTTGTCCTCTTTCCTATGATTAGTAGCTATTGTACCAGCATGCAGGAAGAATCTCTAACTTAATGTAAGAGAAATTGTGGCTTTGACTGCTGTTATGTCCTCTTTGGTCACTGTAAAAAGACATACAGAACGTGTCTTCTACCTCATTGAAATATTCATTTTTCTCTTGCATGTGTGTAAAGGTAATGATTGAGGAGGGCATGTGAGAAAAGGGAAAAGTTGATTACTGTTGTCAGTTTTAGAATGTTAATTCATCTCTGTGAATGATAGACTTAATCGTATACTTCATTCTGGGAAACACTAGTTTCTACCAAATCACCATATGACAATGCAGATTTAAGAAATACCTCTATTTCTTTTTGCTTTTGGCTTAAGTTGCACAACAGTGTAGCAATTGCTCTCTATTTTTATTCTGAATAGTAAACGATTATCATGAAATTGAATTACATTGAAAGGAAAGAGCATTCCTAACTTTTGACTGAATTCCTTAAACTATTTTGTATTGGCCATTCCTTTTGGTCTCTTTGTCTTCTGCCTTCCAATAGAAGCTTGTCTATAATACTCATGTTGACAATTATTCGTCAAATTACAGGTATCAAAAATTCAGGAAAAATCCATCAAATGAAAGCAATATTTTTAATGAGCAGAATAAAGTTGCTGCTAGATATGTCATACTGGAAGATATGGAAGATGATGTTGGAACAGAATCTGAAAGTTACAGTGTGTAATTAAGATGGTATTGCTCCCCTTGATGCTCGTCAAAATGTGTGCTTGATTGCATATGAGAGTTGCCTGTGGCCTTACAGTATCTGCTGCCTTAGATGCTTTGAAAATATTTCTTCATTTAAACTTGAATACTTAGTGGACCAGAATATCTTATTCCGGTTTATGTGTATGTATCTAATGAACTTGAATGTTACTTTGAATGATCAGTGCTGGAAGGACTCAAATAAGGCTTTTTGTTGCCTCGCTGTTGGCAGATTGGGTTCTTCAGCGGGGACTTTCTGTGTACATTAACTGGTAAGTTGTTTTATATTGTTAAACAAAGCTAGCCGATGGATGGTTATTTGTTTCTAATACCAAAGTCATATTGTATTGTGCCAGGACTTTGTCATATGTATTTATTGATATGCGTACCTGCACTGGTATATTTAGTCGCATTCTTGGAGTTGCAATACTGTTAAAACAAAAATAAAGTACCAAAGCTGGAATGCCATTTTCAGTTTCCTTTAGCCATATCTTATGTTAAGAAAAAGGTGGTGGATTTTGAGATTATTTTACTATGAGTTTTCAAATATTGCCATAGATAGAAGAATTCCTTTTTGTTGGTGATTATTTTTCATCTAGTGGAATAGAGCCTACAATCCACACCTAAATTACATTTTTTCATTTCCAAAGGATCTTCTGAGCTTTTATGAGGCCCTCTAGTTACCAGTATTCAGAATTCATTCATCCGGCTTCTCTTCCTAATCTGTGAGCAAACAACCAAGGCATTATCATACATCGTTGTTGGTTCAAATGATCGTTTCCTGCTCTTACTTAGCAAAATGCCAGTGTACATTTGAAATGAGGGAGCTTTTTATGTAAATGAAATTCATGACATTTCAAGGTTCTTGCCAATGTATGTCTGAAGAATACTTTGTAAGATTTTTTTTTTTTAGTTGTGTGTGAGGAACAGGAGCTGCATCTCATTTGAAGATGTCACCTTCAGCTGGCTACTTAATGAAGGTGACAATTCAACACATTTTGAGAGGGCTTTGTACTAGTAGTGTTAGTGACATGAAGAAATTAAAAAATGTTCTAAAAGGACATCATGTGTGCAATTCTAAACTTTTTTTTTTTTTGTGGGTATCTGATGAAACAAAGTTGAGGCAATACAAGGGGAACTCAGTTGTAACATGTTTGCCTGTAAAATGGAAGTTGCTATGTTTTGCATATTTCAAATACCAATATTCCAAATTGCATTAGGAACATGACTAGACTCTAATTTACTATGTTTTGTCCAAAATGATCAAATACAAATTTCTAGTTCTGAAAATGATCAAATACAAATTTCTAGTTAGGAACATGACTAGACTCTAATTTACATTGAAAATTTTGAATGTACATAAATTATTATCGGGATACATGGACTTAATTGAAAATTTTGAATGTACATAAATTATTATCATATAGTTTGAGATACATGGACTTAATTGAAAATTTTGAATGTACATAAATTATTATCATATTCAATGTAGATTAACAACCTTTCAAAAGTTCCACTGCTTTCTATAAGCTTTTGAAGGTTATCTTTGTTCTTATTCCTTTGTATGCTAAATATAAAATAGAGGGCATTCCATAGACCTCAAGCAAATTTTTGCTCTACTCTATTGACGTAGTTCAGCAGAGTCCATGTTCACAACTTTTATTGTAGCACATTTAAGTTGGGGGACTCTTATGTTTGTATCTGTTATCCTCTATATTTTTGTTTGGTATTTCTGTGCCTACAACCTGTCATGCCCAAAAGCAGTTTGGTATTTCTGTGCCTACAACCTGTCATGCCCAAAAGCAATACTAGCAGCAATTGTGAGATTGAAGAGAAAAAAAAAAATCCAAATGCACAAGATATCATTACAGGGTTAACATGTGTTTTACCTGAGTGATAAGTATTGAGATTGAGAAAGGAATATCCAAATGCACAAGATATCATTGTGGGGTTATCACTGTTTTACCTGTGAGTGAGAAGTATTGTTCTATATTTCAACATATTTTTTCAGTAAACATTTATAAAATGTGCCTTGTTAACTTAATAGTGGCACGGCATGCTAACTTTCAAACAAATCATATGTTAGGCCAGAAGTATGTTGCAATGATTGGATGGATTTATTATTCTTGATAATTTGGTTAAAGATATGTGGCATATAATAGGCAATATTTATGAGGCAACAATTCCACACCAAGTTTAGAAGTTTTTTTTTTTTTGAATTTAGCGAAAAACCCCTTGTGGGGCCGCCTTGGACTGAGAAACCATGACCAAGGGGTTCTACACCGTCAAAATCACCCGGGAGTCACGCCCAGCCCTGACCGCACCAGCATTATCAACTGGATTTTGGGTACCTGATGTGCGTATGGTAGGGTGGAGATTCGAACCAGGGACCTCCCTTGGAGGATTGCCTTACCCTCTCCAACTCACCTACAGCATGTGGGTACCAAGTTTAGAAGTTATTCTCCTTCCTTTAATCAATTTATTTGAAAAATTATGGATGCAACACCTTAATTTGAAGAAATGTATGGAGGACGTAAGGATTGTAAGCAAGTTGAAGGTTTTCAAATTTTGAAATTGGGAAGTATGTTGCAACATATTATGAGAGAGAATATGTAGCAGAGTGCGTCTGCTTGCAGCGCATCATTCATGTGGTTATTTTTGTATAAAATATATAAGTAAAAAATTCAAGATGTTAAGATTTCAATTTTGTATTTGTTTAAATTGTATTGAACAGTTGTTGAAAAATGTTCAATGCAATTTAAAAAAAATGCAAAAATGAAATCTGAACTTCTAAAATTATTTTTTATATTAAAATAAACATCCGCCCTAAACATCTTGGGTGTGTGCTTTTTGCTACATGTTTTGACAATTAATTTAACTACTAATAACATAAAGTTCTTAAAGTTAATATTTTGAGATGATAGGAATTCAACCTTTTCCTTTTAATTCAAGAAAGGAATATCAATTCTATCTCAAAGCCTTCAATGACAAATGACCATGAAATTTATAAAAAAGATAAAGAGTTCCAAAGAGGCTTACAGTTTTATATAATTATGTTTTGCTTGTGTTTTTCGGAAGTGGAGATGTTGATACCGTTATATTTATTTTTGAGGTGCAACAGTATATCCCCTGCTTAGTAGATCATCCAAACCATTTGAATGTACAGAAAGTAGGGATATCCTCTATTACGTAGGGACCTGTTCCATTGGGATTAAAGTTAACTTGTGTATGACAGTTTCATGTCTCACCCACTAAACCATAGCCTAATGGAATAAATAAAGTAATTATTTAATTACCAAGTATAATCTCAATTATTGATGTGCATTTTGGGTATTAATTTTTGACCTTAAGATGTGGCTTTCAATTTTGCCTTCTAGTAAGATGTTATTTTGATTGATTATATGGGCTTGAAATGGACCTATCTAAATTAAATAATGACCACATTATTGCAATATTTAAACAATGTTCTTATTGCAAAAGTGGCCATCATAGTACAAGTACTTGAATTATGCTAGTAGAATTGCATCCCATCTAATGTTGCTTGACAATGCCTTGAATATCTATAACTAAATATTAGACTAAACAATGGAGTGATAATGTGGTTGATGAGAAAGTTCACTTATATTAGTTCTTCAATATATTCATTTTGTTGGAATTCATACCTATTTCTAGAAACTAACAAAAGCAATTTATCCATTCAAATCTTATACAAAAACAGTAAAAGAATGAAAGAAAAGAAAAGAGAGATTTGAGGGCATCCATAGGCACCATAAATGATTATTGTATTATCCGTAGATAAAATTCACACCACTATGGTGATCAAATGAGAAGTGGTGGGGGGTGTTTATGTTGACATAACAAGAAAGATTCTAAGGTTAATTACAAGTTTATAAGGTGGGTTTAGCAATAACAAGGTTAGCCGTGGATATTATAATAAATTCAATACATTGTACAATGAATGCCCTTAGGCCTATCTAATATTACATCATACAATGTCAGCCTTGGCCATAAATCATATTACAATTTTAATACCCCCATAATCTAAACTAAGGGGCAAGGGAGAGAAGACATTTGTGACCCATAATAGATGTTCTAGTGGCGGGCAAATCTTTTAGATTATTCCTTGTCATTTGGAAGATACCCACTACTATTCAAGAACTCAACTTCAAATTATTGCAATTTTAGTAAGTAATTCTTCGTTGGATGCCCTTCTCTCTTGTAGTATTTGCAAATGGTCTCTAACCTTAATGAGGACTTGGCTTGGATCTCAGTCTCCTTAGATTTGAATTCCTTTGCATGAGCTTGGATTTGTGAAGTGCTACCATAATTCCTCATTGCCACTTGAAAATAAACTAGGAGAGATAAAAATTGATCAAGAGTAAGAGTCTTGAGATTCCAAAAGCATAGGAATCATATGAACCATCAGGTTTAACATCTGAAAAGAAAGTTCACACATTTTGCATCATCTTTATTTTGACCTCTAGAAGATGCAATATTTGTTCCCAATAGTCTTGCAATATAGTCCTCAATGTTATCAAACAACCAATTTAAGAGAGAAGAGCTCTAATTCTATGCGACTTACTTTAGTAGTATTAACTTTTTCAAATTACTCATGAAATATATACCTTGATAGGTTCACTTTCCTCTTTAATGTGGAAAAGTAACTTTGGATCAATCAATAAGGAAAACAAGTCAAGAGCCTCTTCTTCTCATAGGTGGTGGGCTTCTTCATCAAGCACTATTGCTTTATCTTCTTGAAAGATGCACCACAGTTTCTTATTTCATAATAGGCCAATCATTCGGGTTGACCAAACACTATAATTTTGCTCATCAAGGTGAGTAACTAGGGCTTTGTGATCTATCTTACACAATTAAACCTCTTAACATCGTGGCAGGTCTGTGAACTAATGCCACTAGTAAATAGAGCTAAAAAAATAATTCCATCTTAAAAAAGGGTTCAAAATACTTTTGTATATAAAAGTTATGAAAGTTTTGCCCTAGTGGACTTCCAAAATAAAAAGTTGACGTTTTGAACCTTACAAATTTGATGTCCAATTGTTTGCTGTCACTTAGGGATTCGTGATTCGTTGGTGTCTTCCACTTGGTTTTTGTCACATCAATGCATTTGAACTTGTGTGACTTTGATAGTTATGGCATTTGATTGGTTGGATGGGTATAAATATGTAAAATGGTGGATTATGTAGTGTGTGAGAGTGCCATGTCAACCAAGAAAGTTGCTCATTCAAGTTCCATCAAAAGTTCACAAGTGTGAATCGAACCTTGGTCACCTACCTATGAAGAGTGTTGCTCTAACCAGTGCTCCTCCCTTGCACGTTGATGGAAACACATTGGCCAAGTAAAACACTCTCCATGCCTTCGAAAGGAAAACAAAAAAAAGCATGCTCTGTTTGGACTCAAACCATGGTCCTTTGAGTTACCAACGCCTTAGCAAAGGCACACTTGCCAATAGGACAAAGCCTCTTGGACGACAAAAAAAACCCACGATTCCTTGAAATTCATTGGGAATACCATCCAAAAAGAAAACACAATCCCTTTTATGATGACACGTCCTCACCATCTTCCTTTCCCTTGCACCAAAACAACAATGAGAAGGGTTCAAACTCATGACCCTCGTTTTAGGCCTTATCTCTGCATTGTCTAGCTATCAAAATAGTTCCACAATATGTGCATGTCCTATTTCTACCATGATGGAGAGAACTCATCGTGTCTTTGTTTTTGAAGGCACACAACATATTTGCATGCACGAAAACAGGTGCGAACAAACTGACACACAAATCAAATTTAAAATTTTTGGTGCCAAATAACAGAAACAACTAAAATTTTCTCATTTTCATACAAATAATGAATTAGATTTGCTCGAAATTTAGGGTTACCTCTAAAAGAGTGAAGTAAACAAATCTTCTCATTGATTCTTGAAAAAATGAGCAATATGTTGCAGAAAAGTTTATCCTCTTTGTTCTTATGAAATTTTGAGGAATAATTCATCTAGGATTTTGGAAGAAAAAATGAAGGCTTCAAGTTAGCTTTTCACATAACCAAGTGATGTTGCTTCAGACTTACTTTGTTTTTGTTTTTTTTGCTTTTTTTTTTGGTAATATTAAGAAGTGGGGGTTTTGACCAGGAATCCCCCAACCTATTACAACTCCACCAGGGAGACACACACCCACCCCCTCACACACTCACCCACATCACGGTTTGAACCTTGGACCTCCCGAAGAAGAGCCAAAGCCCAAATCGTATTGAAATTCACACCTATTTTTAAAAACAAATAGAAGCAATCCATCCACTCAAATCTTATACAAAAAGTGTAGGAGGACAAAAGAAAGGAAAAAAAAAGATTTGAAGGCACTTGTAGGCACCATAAATAACCACTATATTATTCATAGATAAGATTCAAAACACTCCAATGATCAAATGAGGAATGACAGGGGGTATTTAAAGCAATATCAAAACCCTAAATACATGAATGATCTTAACCTTAAGCTAACATAAAAAGAGAGACAGGTTAATTACAAGTTTATAAGGTAGGTTTATCTATAATAAGGTTAATCACAACCCATAGAGATTACATAATAAAATAGTACAATAAATTCAATACATTATACAATGAATGCCCTTAGGCCTATCCATTATTAGGATATATATTTTGCTTGTTTAAAGGTGGAGGGTAAATTTTGGATGTAATTATCATTCTATATTAAACATCTCAAGTTTTTCTTGTGTTAATAGTTTATTACAACTAAAAATATATGCATATAGTTTATTTGTGTAAACTAAAAGAAAAGTTTAACACAATACATGTATGGGTTTTCTTATTAAAATAAGTAGAACGAAAACATTTTTTATCAATGTTATTTTGGAATACTAAGTGATTGCTTTTTTAATAACTCAGAATTCAAGAGGAGATTCTTTCTTGAAGTTTAGATTAAATATATCATGCTATATTTCTTTTAATATATTACTTTAAATTCTTGTTTATATTATGTTTGCAATAAGATGTGGAAGTGGGTTTGGAATTAAATGATAATTGGAAGTGGGTTTGTAATTTGCTATTTAAATATATTTTTAATACACAACATTCCACAATGAAAAGGCTTAGGCATGGCATTTGAGTTGGTTGGTGTCATTCATATAGAAGATATTGCTATAAAATACTTGTTTATGGGTTGGATAATACTCCATCAATACATGTGTTGTGAAGGATCCTATAAACCCTATATTTCATTGGCATTAGAATCTCATTTGATAAATGTTATTAGCATTCATTACTAGTAGAATATTTAGTTAGTTAACAAAGCCTTCATAATAGAACCAAGCATCTATGATATCGTGTGAAGATGTGGATGCTCATCATAAAAATAATAAAAATTATTTCAAGCTTACCAAATGCTTTTCTTTACTAAGAAACCATCATCTTGCAATGTTTTTTTTTTGAAAAAATGAAAACTTGTATTAATACAAGAACCAGATACAAGCGGGAGAGAACACATCCCGAGCCAGAGCCACAAGCAAAACAGCGAGGAAAGCGCACAAAGGCAACGCTAGGTTCCTCAAGGCACAGAGAACGGACGACACGAAACAACGACATGTCGCGAAATCGCGACATGTCGCGAAATCGCGACAGGAAAACCCATCACGGCCACTTCGGCACCAACAGGCGCGATAACGCGACATGTCGCGAAATCGCGACATGTCGCGAAATCGCGACAGGAAGGGCCCTCGACAGCCACCCACAGAAAGCGTCGCGAAAGCGCGACAGAAACAGAAAACAGCAGTCAAGCCTCATGAAGGTCGCGATATCGCGACGGAAACCCACCCAGTCGCAAAGGAGCCAAACATGCCGCGAAATCGCGCAAGAAATACGCCAGAGGCCAGGAAGGCACAACCTGTCGCGAAATCGCGACAAAAACCAGCTCGTTGTCGCATCATCGCTACAGGTCGCGATATCGCGACAATTAACCACCCAGTCGCCTAAGTGCCAAAAGTGTCGCGAAATCGCGACAGAAGAACCATGCAGCTTCCAAAACTCAAACTTGTCACGAAAATGCGACGAAATATTTACATTGCTATTCAACTTCAAGAAGGGAATGAGAGCGCGGTAAAAACACCAATCGAACCTAGAAAGCGGGACCTGTCGCGATATCGCAACATGTCGCGGAATCGCGAGTCGCGAAAACGCGACATGTCGCGATATCGCGACAAGACGCGGAATCGCGACACGCGATAACGCGACAGGTCGCGATATCGCAACATGTCGCGGAATCGCGACCCGCGATAACGCGACATGTCGCGATATCGCGACAGAAACCAGCCGGAGACTGCAGAGGCTCAACCTGTCGCGATATCGCGACAGTAACCGACCAACGGCCGCGACAGGACAACATGTCGCGATATCGCGACAGAAAGGACCCTTAGCAAAAAAAACTTTGCACATTATTTCAGAAATTGTTCAAGGCCTTGTCTGATCTCGACATTCTCCACAGACAAATTGCTATGCAGATGAATCCCAACCTCTCTCTCAGCACCCAACTTAGCAAGGAAATCAGCCGCTTTATTGAGAGATCTACTAGCATAAACAGGAATCACATCCTCAATTTCCTTCCAAAGCTCTAAAATTTGGGAAACCAAAATCCGGAGCCTCCAAGCTTTTAAGGCAAAGTTCCTCAGGCAATCAAGAGCACCAACCAAGATTTGGGAATCAGACTCAATGATTATCTTTCTGTGACCATGTTTGACGGCCCAGATGGAGGCAGATTTAATAGCAAAGGCCTCAACTTCATTGTTTGTGGCATATCCCAGACCTTGCAATTCCCAATATAGCACAGTCCCAGCATGATCACGGCAGATAACACCACTACCAGCATTGCCCGGATTACCTTTAGCAGCTCCATCAGTATTGATTTTGACCCAGCCTTCTGGGGGAGGTTTCCAACAACTTCTTACCTGTCTCTCAAGATCAGCACCTCTCCCACTCAAAGGCTTAGAAGCTGACTGGTTTTCCTTCTCAACATAGATGGCAACGGTTTCCACAACTTTGCTCCAGATGACCTGCCAAATCCCATCCATCGAAGAGAAGGTTTCACGAAAAATACGAGCATTTCTTTCCAACCAAACCTGCCACCAAATAAAAAGGAAACCGAGCTCCCAGCCAGTCTGAAGAGCTTTAGATATAAATCTACCTCTCTTCCAGCTTTCCCATAAATTGGTCCGGGACAAATCTCCAAGCACCTGAAGTTTAAAGTGGGAGAACCAACGGTGCCAAATCTGCTGTGTGAAAGAGCAATCAAACAGAAGATGATCCACAGTTTCCTCATTCCTATAACATAAAACACACTGGGAAGGGCCAATGATGCCTCTAATTTTGAGGTTGTCAAAGGTCAAGATACCATTATGCATCAGTTGCCAAGCAAAGAAGTTCACTTTCGGCCAGCCCTTGGGATGCCATATCTTCCTCCATTCATGAACAGGAAAAGAGTGTGGGGGGCTCGTAGGATCGAAGCATAGCCCTCCTTCACGTAATAAACCCCAAGGTTCCCAAAGCCCCAAGCAAGCTCATCCTCCTCATCTCTCCCAGATAGAAACCTTTCAGCCAAAAGTTTTTCCAGAGTTGGGACCTGCTCCGGAGGGATTGGAATAGGCCATTCACCCAGCCGCTTAAATTTTTTAACCTTATACTCCCCCAATTGGCTGGTAGTGAAGTAGCTCTGAATATTAATCCAACCTTTATCTTCAAGAGCTGTTTTTAACGGAAGCAAATCAAGAAACACAGCAAGGATAGGAGGATGCTGATCCCAAGAGTCAGTCCAAAACCGGGCCTTCTCCCCTCTCCCAACTTTCCGAACAATTGATCTTTGATAATGCAAGATCCAAGCTTGAGCGCCTGCCACACAAGAGAACCATTACCTTCCAGAGGATAGCGGCCCAAGTCATTGGGAGGAACAAGACCCAAGTATTTGCTAGAAAGGATTCTGCTGCAGAGGGACGAAGGTCGGGAAATCCACCTCCAATACAGTTTTCCAGCCAAGGCCCGATTGTTAAACTTGGAACTTCTTAAGCCCAACCCACCTTTTTCCTTGGGTCGGGTGACCTTATCCCAACCAACCAAGGCCCATTTCCTCTCTCCATTGGCACCTTCCCGCAGAAAACTTCTAGCCGCTTTGTCCAACTCTTTCCGTATTGAGGGAGGGGCGGCGTAATTGAGAATTTGTAAATAGGCATGGCCCCGAATAACAGACTTCAAAAAAGTTAGTCGGCCCCCATAGCTTAACCATCTATGAGACCAGTGATTCATTCTCTCTTTGATGCCATCTAGCAGGTCCTTCCAAAAATCAGCTGTCAGTTTTTTGTAATGCAGAGGAACCCCCAAATAAACAACAGGAAGGGAGGTCCGAGTGAAACCCGGAATCTCCATAACTCTCTCTTGCGACCTTTGATCAAGGTTGAAGAAGACCACTTTTGATTTTGAATCATTGATGGCTTGATTAGAAGCCCGAAGGTAGACGTTAAGAGTATCTTTGATTCCTCTTGCTTCTCTCGAGGCCGGCAACTCCCACCAAGCCCGTATCATCCACAAACCGTAAATGAGTCAAAACTTCGGCTCCGATTTTAATTCCCGTAATCTGTCCTTGACGTCTTCTTCTCAGGAGGAGTCTGCCTAAACCTTCAGCCAAGATAAGAAAGAGATATGGAGAGCAAGGATCTCCTTGACGGAGACCCCGAGAGGCTCCAAAAGGTGGCGAGGGAAGCCCCTTAATTAAAACAGAGTATGAAGGCGTAGAGATACAGCTCATGACCCAGCAATCCAGTCCTGAGAAAAACCAAAGGCAGCCAACATCTTGACCAAGAACCCCCACTCTACTCTATCATAAGCCTTAGACATATCCAATTTGATGAACATTCCCTTGTTACCCGAATTATGCATAGAATGGATAGCCTCCCGAGCCAAGATCACTCCATCCAAGATCTGTCTTCCTTCAACAAAACCCCCTTGCTCAGGGGAAATTAAAATTTGAAGAAGGGGTTTTAGTCTTTCAGCCATAAGTTTAGTGATAATTTTGTAGATCACATTACATAAAGCAATAGGTCTGAAATCAGAAATGTGAGCCCCCCCTCTCCTTTAGGAATTAAAGTGATAAAGGTGTGATTTAGAGCCTTGAGCATTCTTTTGTTAATTCGGGATTCCTCAATGACAGCCAACACGTCCTCCTCCAAGATATCCCGTAAGGCCTGAAAGAACTCAATAGGGAAACCATCCGGACCAGGCGACTTTCCAGTGCACATCCCAAAGACCACCTTCTTGAGTTCATCACGATCAATGGGCTTAAGAAGGGACTGATTCTCTTCATGAGAAATAATAGAGGGAATTCCCTCAATGACTTCATTTTGAGCTTCCACATCATGTTGCATACTTTCCTTGAAGAGGTTTGAGAAGTACTCCATAGATAGGGAATGCATATCAAGAAGAGTGTCAAAAGAGTTTCCAAACTCATCTTGAAGGAACTCCATGTTATTCAATTGCCTTCTAGCACAGGCAGAGCGATGGAAAAATTTAGTATTTCTGTCTCCTTCTAATAGCCAAGTATTTCTAGCTCTCTGTCTCCAGAATATCTCTTCTTGATTATCAATGTCCTCAATCGCTTTGCGTAAAGCGTCATCCTCAAATTTAAGATGCTCAGAAATAATTCCTTCTCTCGAATTGTTTTTGCACCTCATTCCATCTCGTCCAGACAAGGGAGCCCGTTGAGCCGGAAATCGGATTTGTTAGTTTGCTTCCACTGTTTCAGTTTACTCTTAACATAGAGAAGTCGTTTATGAAATTTGAACATAGCTGCTCCAAAAGGGGGACGGCCTTCTTCCCACCACTCGTGGAATTTTCCTTCGTAGGTCCTCTTTTTGCAACCAAAAATTTTCAAATTTAAAAGGTTTGTAATACTTTCCCCGACATAGTCCCTCCCTCCAAAGAAAATGGGAGAGTGATAGAAACTGGGCCCTCCAAGATCTGGAATTTGATATTCCATCTAACATAAGCTTCCTCCGAGACCAAAAACCTGTCAAGCTTAACCCTCCTACTGTATGGCTCTCTTCTCTTATTAGTCCAGGTAAAGTTTGTACCAGGGCCTTTGATGTCAACAAGGTTAAAGGCCTGGACGTGGGCAATAAACAGCCGATCCCCGGTATCCAGAACAGGGATGCCACCTTCCTGATCTCTAGCGGATAATTTAGCATTGAAGTCCCCAGCTAAAATCCAATCAAGATCTTCCCGGGAGGACCTCATGTTTTGAACAGCTTTCCATTGAAACCGCTGACCTTCGATATTCTGAGCCCCATAGAAATTTGTAATTAAGACTTGTTCAGCTGTAACTATATTCTTGAAAAGAGATGTTAGGACCCCTCTCCAGGCTATATGATCTATTGCTATCCACGCCAAAGGATTCCAAAGGGTAGCAATCCCTCCCGAGGCACCAAGAGCAGCCACTGCCATATGGCCGAGACCCCTCCAGATTCGGCCGACAGTTTTACTCATGAGGTCTAATGACATTTTTGTTTCCTGAATGAGCAGAAAGTCTGTTTTACTTCTTTCTAAAAGTCTTTGAACAACAGATTGATGGGTTCTACTGTTTAAACCCCTCACATTCCAAGATTGTATAATCATTGGAAACCTTGGGAGCAATACGAATCAATTGTTCTTGCCAATCCTCCATTGATTAGCTTATCCCCTTGCACTGCAATTAGATCCTTATTGGATTTCCTGCCCACCCCTTGGGAATTACTGTTTTTCGACCTCTTCTCCACCTGGGAAATTCCAAGAGCTGGTCTTTCTCTGAGCTTTTCTGCAATTCCCATGGAAACATCTTTAATAACGGGCTGGGCTGGGGAGTGGATTACCAGAGTCCCGGGGTTTTCATGATGCAAAGTCTCAGAGGAGTCAATCGCCTGTTCAAGGGCAGGGGTTGAGGAAGGAGGAGCATGAGTAAGGATGATATTATCCTCAAGGATCCCATCTGCTCCTTCCATAGGTTGGTCTTCTTGATCCACAAGAGATTTAAAGATTTCATACCGATTTGTTGGCTTGGGGAGAGCTTGCTCCTTACCATTTCTCTTTTTGTTTCTTCTCCTCTTCTGCTGTTCAAAGCCATCAATCTGGCCCTCAGACCCAGTGGGAATGACATGTGGTTCCTTGGCCGAAGTGGACTTACCTCCTCGGGAGCGATTTGACATTCCCCGTGTAGCATCCGCATTGGTGCTCAAGATATTTGGACGAGAATCTTGCCAAATGGCAATGCAAATGACAGACTCTACAATGGAAAGGTAGGGCTTCATAGTCTAACTGCTGTACCCAAGATTGTCCTGCTAGCTCCAATTCCATCTCAGCTGGTAGCGGTTGACTAATATCCAATTCCTCACAGATTCTTGCATAAACGACAGTATTTCCTTCAATGGTATCCTTAGAAACTCCCAAAAATCTACCTAGAGAGTTGCCTATCAATTCAAGAATCCGCTCGCCCCAAAACTCCATCGGGAGAGCATACAGCCGGATCCAAACCGGGACAGCCGTGGGTTCAATGCGAGGGTCGAAACCCGCTCTCCACGGCTGGACAAATAACCCTGCCGGGCCATGGCTCCTCTTCTCTGATTCAAATGCTCTGTTTCTATCCATTAGGGAAGAAAAACTAATAATGAAATACCCATTGCTAATGGGCCATAAGGAGTACTCACCGATTGGCTCCCAGTTTTGTCTCACCCAGGAATGCAAAAAGTGCAGGGTGGGTCGAATGCCCATGAACTTGCAAATCAGATCATGAGTGGCCCGGTAGTTTATCGTGTCTTCAACCGACTCTGGTTCGATGACTATTTTTGGTCTTGATGCAGATTGCGGGAGACATCCATTGATTCTGTGCCCAAGAGAGCCCTTGCCCGCATTCTTGGCTAGCAGATGGAAGGCACTGCGTTGAGCATCAACAGAGGAAGACGCAGGATTTTCTCGTAGTATCTCCGCATAAGAGGTCTTTTTTCCTTCGCGAGAACCAGGAAGAGACCCCATTGGGCCCTCCCGGGACACCGAAAGATCCTAGACCAGAAGCCTGCAACAAACCCCAATCACGCAGGAGGAGGTTTCCGAACTGAAACCCTAGAGCCTCGGCCGTCGGCAGTGCAGAAGGATTCCCGCCAAATCGCCAGAGCTCAAAAAGTGCGTTTTTCATATAGATCAACTCATCATCTTGCAATGTTAAGAACTAAAGACTCAACCAAAATGAGGGCTCTTTGGCATTTAAACTAGTTATAATTGTTCTTGTTAGAATTCATTATGAAGTCCAGTCTTAATATATACTAGGAAAAATTGAGATCAATTAACGTAGGATGTGTAATTTGTAATGTTAGGATTGAAAAATCAAAAATTACCGAAGGGTGGAAAAATCTAGATTTGGAGCTGAATGGTAGAGACATTTTTCGCAGGACTGCCCAAACTTCCAAACTCGTTTCGGCCATATCTCACTCATCCGAACTCGGATTGAGCTGAAATTTTGAGGGTAGATGCCTGAAAAACCCTAGAATGTCTCCACCAATTTTCATATCATTTGGAGCAACACAGATCCTAGCGCATCCCTATGTGTGAACGATATATTTGGCAAGCGGCTATGCGAGGGTTTCATCTCGGGTTGAGTGCAAGCAGCTCCAGAGGTTGGTTTTTAGGGCCTTCGGGCCCTAGCGACCAATATTTTTGTGGTTTATGCTCAATATTTTAGCAGTAAATGTTGCGGGGGATACAAGATGGGTTAGAAATTTGTCTTTCAACAGATCATACCGTGAACTTGAGTGACAACGGCTTCCAATTTGCTGCACAAAAGAAAAGTGAAAACCATACCTTTCCACGACGTCTAGGGCAAGGATTAAAGAGACCACGAAATAAGTTTCAAGCAAAAATGGCTCATATCTCAAGTGAATCCGGTGCTAAGGTGCACCCACAAAATAATTCTACTGTGAAAACCCCTATCAAGGGTAAGAATTTTGAAGACTCGGTCCCAAAAATGAATTTTAGGGATGCCCTTCATGGTGGATAGCCTCAGACCAATGCTAATATCAATATTAGGGCTTCTCATAAACCTCTAAGAATGCCTAAGATTGATCCCAGGAAAACGGAGTCAGGATGTCTTAAAGCAGCTGATGGAACTCCTATTGTTAAGCTTGATATGGGTAACATTCAGATTGGCATTGAAGATTTGGAAAAAGGAGGACTAATTTGTCGGTTCGTGGGTTTTCGTTCGAGTCTATCTGCTTTCAAAGTCTGGGCTGCAAAAATCTAGAAAACTAAAGGTGAGTTACAAATCTCTATTTATCCAAATGGTTATTTTCTTGTTTTATTTGCTAATAATGAAGATAGAGAGAAAAATTTTCAAGGGGGTCCTTGGTTTTTTGGAAGGGCAGGGCTTTTCATGAAGCCCTGGCATACTAAATTTAAAGCCGAAGAAGAGATGCCTTCTATAGCTCCCGTGTGGGTTAGACTCTTTGGCCTCCCTATTGAATTTTGGAATCCTACTATTTTTTTCTTCAATTGGAAACTCTTTAGGAACTTTTATGATGATTGCTGATTGTACTCAAAATTTTGAACATATTATTTATGCTCGAATTTGTGTTTTAATGGATTTTGACAAACCCCTACCTAAAAAGATCACATTACAATTTTGGGAAGACACTTGGGAGCAAGTAGTGGACTATGAGAACATTCCTTTTCGTTGTAGAATTTGCCATGAATATGGTCATTTGGCCAGTGCTTGCCCAAATAAAATTCCTGATCAAAAGAAAGAAGATATAAACTCAGCAGGTTTCCAAATACTTAAGAAGAAGAACACTCAGAAAAAATGAATAATGAAGGATCAATCAAAGTCATTTGCTAATATGTTTGAAATCCTTTCCACAAATGATGTCCCAAGTGAGGAAGAGGAAATAATGGAAACTGAAATCTTAGAAACACAATTTAAATATGAAGGAAAGAACTCAGAGACAAACCAACAAATCAAAGGTTTTCAACAGAAAAAAGGAGAAAATTTACACAAGAAAAACAATATTTCAAATGTCAAAACTTCAAATAATGCAGGTCCCAATATAGACTCCATTGAACCATCTAGTAAAATTTTGGTTGTGTATGAGCATTCTTCAAGGTTAGAAGCCATCTCAGATTCAATTGGAATAAGTCAAGAAACAGGGAAAAAAAAATTGAAGATGGATTCTAATAAAAAAGTAGGTCGCAAGACCAATCAATATCATATGGTAAAAGAAGGTGAAAAGCTTGTAGAGGAAGGTAAGATTAATGCCCTTCCCAACATTTTTAGCCCTGGTATTAATGAAGATCATCACTTGGAATATTAGAGGACTCAAAGGGAGTCTTTCAAAACAAAATGAAATTAGAAGAATGATTCGGATAAATCATCCACATCTTGTTTTCCTTCAAGAAACAAAGATGTCAATGGAGGATATGGACTTAATTGCCGATGAAATTTGGCCAGTGGAAAAGTGGTTTCCCTCGGTTCCCAAGGGACTTCGGGTGGCATTGCTTGTCTTTGGGACCCAAAAGAGGTAGTTATTCACCATATGGTTGGTAATTGGGGTTTGTTGGCTATAGCTATTCAAAGTAGACATTCCAACCAGATTATGCTTTGCATTATTGTTTATGCCCCAAATTCTTTGGAGGAAAAAAGAAGACAAGTGGAAGGATATTACTCATATTATCTCTCATTTTCCTAAAGCTTGGATCTTGATCGGAGGAGATTTCAATACCATCCTCTCTCGGATGAGAAAAGGGGGGAAATAGAAATTTGGACAAAAGTACTCACCTCATGAGCGAATATATTGCAAACCTCCATCTTGTGGATATCCAACCGAGATAATGGCCTTATGACTTGGTCTAACGGAAGGCAAGGCTTAGCTTGTATAATGGAGAGATTGGATAGGTTTTTGCTCTCTAAAAATTTCTTAATCCATGGTCACATTCCTAAAGTGAAGACTCTTAATAATGCTTGGTTCGGATCATTGGCCAATCATGGTGGAAATGTGGAAAACCAATGTGAGTTTCTCTCCTTTTTGTTTTCAATTAATGTGGCTTAGAGACATTTCCTTCAGACCTCGTGTGCAACAATGGTGGAAGGAAGGTAAACCTAGGCATGGGACTAAGATGTTCTATTTTGCCAAAAGATTGCAATACATTAAATCCAAAATCAAGACTTGGAACTGGAAAGAGTTTGGGGATGTTCATAAAAAAAACATGAAGTTATTGCTCATCTTGAAAATTTGAATAAGAAAATCCGTTTAGATGGCCTCACAGAGAAGAGAAGTGCAGATGAAATTAAACTCACAACTCGGTTAGAGGAATGGGAAAAAAGAGAAGAAATCTTATGGAAGCAAAAATCTAGAATTCAATGGCTCAAAGAAGGAGATCGAAACACAAATTTCTTCCACAAATATCTTCTAGCTCGAAGATCTCACAACTTTATTTCTTCCTTAAAATCAGATTCTGGAGATGTTGTTTATACTTGGGATGGCATGAACTCTATTGTTGTTGATTACTTTTCCAATCTTTTTGCTGCTACTCCTCTTGACTCAGCTTCACAACAAAATGTTCTTCAAGCAATCCCTTCTCTTATCACTTCGAAGGAGAACTCTATTTTGACTGCTCCTGTTACTATCAATGAGCTTCAACAAGTAGTTTTTAAAATGCAAAAAGGGAAAACCCCGAGTCCCGATGGTTTTCCTATTGAGTTCTACCAAGAGTTCGGGGATATCCTTCATGTTGATTTATTAGAGGTGGTGGAAGAAGCCAGGAAATCCAAAGAAATTTTGAAGGTTATCAATAAAACTTATATTACTCTTGTTCCAAAAGCTCAAGAGGTTGATCATATCTCAACTTTTAGACCTATTGCTTTATGTAATGTTCTTCTCAAAATTATTACTAAAATCATGGCAGAAAGGTTGAAGCCTCTTTTGCATAAGATTATTTCCCCGAGCAAGGGGGATATGTGGAAGGACGTCAAATAGTAGATGAGATAGTTCTTGCTCAGGAAGCCATCCATTCCATGGATATGCAAAATTCTCCTTCTATGTTCATCCGGTTAGACTTATCCAAAGCTTATGACAGAGTGGATTGGCACTTCCTTATCAAAGTTTTGAGGCAATTTGGTTTCTCTAAGGATTGGATGGATTGGATTATGGGATGTATCTCTTCGAGTTTCCTACTTAGTTCTTATCAATGGTAGGCCTTCTCGGTCTTTCCCGACTTCCAGAGGTATTAGGCAAGGTGACCCGCTATCCCCTTATTTATTCATCATTCTTGCTTGAATGCTTGGGTAGGACTATAACCAAAAAGAGGGAAAACAAAACCCTTGAGGGAGTTACCATTGCTCATGGAGCTAGACCTATCTCTCATCTTCAATTTGTGGATGACTCTACCCTTTTAGGTAAAGCTACGATTAAGGAAGCTTCTAATATTAAGCAAATCATTAGCTGTTTTTCTAAGGCTATCGGGCGGTTGATCAATGAAGACAAATCTAAAGTTATTTTCTTTCATTGCTCGCTAGACAGGAATCCATGGTCTTGGATAAATTAAGATATAAGAAGACCTCTCTTCCAATCACTTATTTAGGTATTCCCATAAATATTCAAAGGCAGAAAAATAAAGATTGGAATTGGTTGTTGGACAAAGTCAAGAAGAAAATTGGAAAGTGGACCAACAAGTGGCTTTCTTATGGGGTAGAATCACCTTGGTAAAATCAGTCCTTCAAGCTATTCCTATTTATGTTTCTTCCGTTTTGAATATCCCAAAGGTTGTTCTTCGAGAATTGGATCAAATCGAGTCATCGTTTCCTTTGGAGTGGTACTAAGGAGAAAAGAAAATGGGCCTTGGTGAAATGGGATACTTTATGTCTTCCTAAGAGTGAAGGGGGGTTAGGATTTCGGTCTTCAATTAATAACAACAAAGCTTTAGCTGCTAAATTATATTGGAGGATGTTGCATAACCCCAATGCTCTTTGGGCCAATAATCTCCGTGCTAAATATGCTGAGAACAAAAGTCCTGAAGACCTTGTTCGCTATCAACTTCCTACCAAAGGTTCTCCCATTTTAGCAGTTCTTAAGACTGGTGAGGATTTGATAAAGAAAAAATTATTTTGGATCATTCATAATGGTCAACATGCAAATTTTTGGATAGATTCTTGGGATGGTCACAAGCCTTTGATAACTCAGTTTCTCGATTGGAGGCCTTGGATGGAGGAGCTTCATCGAGCTAATTGGATAAAGGTGGCTAATTACTTGTCGGTACCATACTGGTAATTCAAAGGTTGGTAGATATTGGATCCCTATTGAGGACTGGCCTATTCAAATCCTAGAAAGGCAAAGACAAGATATCCAAGGCATCCTTCATATGAGATCCCTCTCTTGGTCCCATGAAAAAGATTGTTTTGGATGGAACAACACTACTAAGGGTGAGTATTCGATTGCTCAAGGTTATTTGACCTTATGCCATAATAATCCCAACCATTCTTCTGACATATTTTCTCAATTGTGGGCTCAAAAGCTCTGGCCTAAGGTGAGGTTCTTTAATTGGCTTTTATTGCATCGTAGGGTGCTTACTTGTGAGCAACTTATGAAGCGTGGTTTTCATGGCCCTTTTAGATGTGAAATGTGTGAAGAGAATGTAGAAAATATCAACCATATTTTTATTGAGTGTACTTTAGCCTCCGAGCTATGGAGGAGAATGGCAACTTTACTTGGCTTACAAGTGGTCCAATTTTTTCACTTTTGAACAGACTTTGGAGGGATTGGCCTAATCAAGAGGGTGTTGATCATTTTATTAGGCGATTAGTTTGGATGGGTTCTACCATTCTTCTTTGGAATATTTGGAATGAAAGGAACAACCGAATTTTTAATCAAGATAGGAAGGATATTCACTATATTTGGCAAAAGACCATAGCCAACTTAGTTGAATCAGTCCATCAACTCCTTAATCACCCCCAAAACTCCCACCAAATATGGGATCAAGTGATGCAAAGATTGAAGATTAAACCTTCTAAGGGCAACCAACTTAAAGGGAATGTGAGTATTAGTAAGATGGATAGGACTAGAAATTGGCAACCTCCTCCTAAGGATTTTGGAAAAGTCAATACTGATGGAGCCTCTAGAGGGAACCCTGGAAAAGCCGGTGTGGGAGGAATTGGTAGACTTTCGGATGGCTCCCTGGTTTTTACTTTTGCTAAGAATTTGGGTATTCTTTCCAATAACCTTGCTGAGGGGTATGGTATCCTTAGAGGCCTTCAGGAGGCTACTAAGGTTGGATGGGAAAAGGTGTTAGTTGAGTCCGACTCTCAACTTATGATTAATCTCTTGAAGACTCCTTCTAAGAATCATAAGGTGGATTGGAGAATAAAAAGAATTATTGAGAAGATTCAGTTAATCCGGATGGGATTTTTGAAAGTTGATTACAATCATGTGGTCGGAGATCAAAACAAGAGTGCTGATGCTTTAGCTAATTGGGCTTTGGACAAAGGTGATCTTACTTGTTATGGCCACCCTCCTATATGGTGGGCTTCTCAAATTAGGGAAGCTCTTCTTTCTATCATTTCTTTGGATGGCTCCGGTTCGAAGGTACCTAGTTTCTTCTTTTTTTTTTTGTTTCTCTTTGGTTCATTCAGTTTTTTTAGTTCCCTAGCTCATTCTATTCTTTATTTTGTTTCCTCTGTTGATTCTTGCATTAATAGTCTTCTGGTCTAGATAGGTCATTGTTTTGTTCATTTTTTTTTCCTTTTGTCTTCTTTGTTTTTTTGTTTAGTTTTTTAAGGTGGGTGGGTTCTTTTGTTTTGTTTTGTTTTTGTGTTCTTTGTGTTGTTTTTTGTTGTTCTTGTGTTTTTGTTTTGTTTTTTTTTTAATGTTTTTTTGTTATTGTTCTTGTGTTTTTTTCGTTCTTGTTCTTGGGTTTCTCTTTGTTTGTGTTATTTCATTTTTTTATGTGTGAGTGTTTTCTATGTTTTTTGTTTTTGTTTATTGTCTCGTTGTTGGTTGTTTTTATTTTTATTTTATTTATTTTATTTTTTAGGTTTTGGTTGTGTTTATTTTTCATGTTTTTTTGGGTTATGTCTTTGTAGTGTTCTGTTGTTTTTGTCTTGTTTGTGTTTTGTTATGTGGTTCTTGTGTTTTTCTATGTGGTTTGTGTTGTGGTTTCTTTTATCTTATTGTGCGTGTTTGGTTGTGCTTTTGGTTTTGACACACTCAAGGAGCATGTTTTTTATTTTATTTTATTATTTTTGTTGTTATTTACTTTTTTAAATTTGGTTTTGTGTGTTTGTTTGCTCCTTGAGTATGTCAAAGGTGGTAGGCCAGGTCCGAGTCCTGGGTGTTTTTGGTGGAATGGATACCCCTGCCTCCTTGGGTCTTACCCGAAAGTGGCATCCCTTTTGGGATGTTTTCCACAAATAAAAAAAAGTTAGGATTGAAAAATCATATTGGTATTTTTGATGAATTTAATTATTTTTAATCATATAACATGATTATGCTTGGAGGAGATTTTCTTGTCATTATTACACAATTATTAATTCAAAATTCATTTTGATAACATGAAATACTGGTAACTTTGTCATGGGATTTATGTTTTTGGGTTTAGGATTTAATTCTTGGTGCATAATATTTAGAAGTTGTAATACAATGTGTTTTCTAGGTGAATTTATGAATGTATTGATAGTCATTTATGGAGCATCATATATGTTAGAGAGTGTATAATATGTTGGGAGCTCTCTAAACTATGAAGCCCTTGATTACCAAAGAGTATATAATATATTAGGCCTTCTAGTTATCATGATTTTTGAATTCATCTATGCATCTACTCTTCCTAATATTTGTGTAAGCATTAAATAAAGACATTATCATACATCATTATTGGTTCAAATGAGTGTTTCCTTCTCTCATTGAGCATAATCCAATACAAAATTGAAACTATGGAACTTTTTATGTAAATGAAATTCATGGCGTTTCAAGATTTTGCCAATATATCTCTAAAAAATATTGTGTAAAGCACGTTTGAAGGTGTCCCCTTGAGATGACTACTTAATAATGGTGAAAATTTGACATTTTATGAGATTACTTTTTAGTCAGAATTTTAGTGACAAAGGAATTGAAAAATGCTTTAGAAGGACATTATGTGCAATTCTAATTATGTTTAATTTTCTATGGGTATATAATGAAACAAAATCAAGCGAGGCATAGCAAGGAGACCTCCATTGTGATATGCTTACCTCTAAAATGAGAGTTGTTATGTATTTAACATTTCAAATATTGATATTCCAAGGTGAATTACGAACGTGACTAAACTATAAATGATGAAAGTTTCGTTTTAAATAATTGAAAACAAATTTTTAATAGTGAACATAGTTTAAGTTTGGATACATGGAATTAATAGAAAATTTTGAATATACATCAGTTATTATCATATTCAATGTAAATAAGCAACATTTAAAAAATGTAGTGCTTTCTATAAGCTTTTCAAGGTTATTTTTGTTTTTATTCTTTTGTATTCATTTATCCAACTACTCTTCCTAATATTTGTGTAAGCATTAAATAAAGACATTATCATATACCATTATTGGTTCAAATGATCATTTCCTTCTCTCATTGAGCATAATCCAATGTAAAATTGAGTTTATGGAACTTTTTATGTAAATGAAAATAATGGCATTTCAAGCTTTTGCCAATATATCTCTAAAAAATATTGTGTAAGAATTATTTTAGTTATGGAAAAATATTAAAAGCTACATCTCATTTGAAGGTGTCCCCTTAAGATGGCTACTTAATGAAGGTGACAATTTGACATTTTATGAGATTTATTTTTACTAAGAATTTTAGTGAGTAAGGAATTGAAAAATGCTTTAGAAGAACATTATGTGCAATTATAATTATGTTAATTTTTTAGTGGGTATATAATGAAACAAAGTCAAGCGAGGCATTGCAAGGGGTCCTACTTGAAGCTAGGAAAATTTTATGTTTGTATATGTTATCCTTTGTATTTTTGTTTGATGTTTGTTCCTACAACCTCTCATGCCAAAAAGTAGTATTGACAATAATTGTGAGATTGGGTAAAAGAATATCCAAATGCGCAAGATATCATTACAAGGTTAACACTATTTTATCCATAAATGATATTTGTTACTTTATATTTTAAAATAACTTTAGAGATATTTATAAAATGTGCTATGTTAATTTAATAGTGGCATGACAAGGTGCAGTCAAGCGATGGAACAAAGCGATACATTTGGCTATAGTTTTTGTGAAAGGGATGCAAACCCTAGGTGTAGTTAATCATTGAAGGAAGAGGGTTGTTCATAGACCATATCTTCAGTCTGTGAGAAAGCATCTTCGGTAAAAAAAAAAAATCTCTCAAGGATCTTTGGGTTCTCAGGGATCTTTGGGTTCGCGGGTGGATGAACCTTTGCCCTCTATTAGGATTTTAGAGGATGAATTTGGGTTGGATTTGATTGATCATGAATCCCAAAAAATTATCTGCAAACTCAAGGGCAAAAGACCAGGCTTGGAGGAGCTTAAAGGATACATTAAAGATTGGTGGACCAATACAAAATTTTAAGTAACTCTTCTACCCAAAAAATTATTTTTTGTTTTCTTTTCTAATTTAGTGGATAGAGATAGGGTAATGGATTATAGATATAATTGGTTTTTCGAACAAAGGGGTGTCTATATATGATCTTGGACTCCTAGTTTCAATCCATTTATAAAAGAAGTTAATGGATTCCCAATATGGGTGAATATTTATGCTCTAACTATGGAGTTCTGGGCAGAAAAGATATTCACCAAAATCGGTAATTCCATTGTTGCATTCCAGTATATGGATGCCCAAACAAAGGAAAATTTGTCTAGTAAAATTAATATGAGTAAATCAAGATTGGTTGTTTGGATGGATGTTTCAGTTCCTAGGCCTCAATCCATTACTATCTCCTCAAGCAAAGGGGAATGGATCCAAAATATTGAATATGAAAACTTCTCCCTAAGATGTTATACTTATCAGCAATATGACCACCTAAAGAAGAGATACTTGGTCATCTGATCGTGCTTTGATTTCTCTTTGGTGGAGGAGAAGGCCATACATGCGAATGATTCAAAACCTTAAAATATCCCAGTTCAAAAGAAAGAAGCCCATCCTTGAGATGCACCAATTGTGCAACATGAATCATGTGAGCAAATGAAGACTAAACCCAAAAAGGAGAATTTGAATCAGATCATTGATAAAAGCCAAATGGTTATTAAAGACCATCCAAACGGTTCCATGGAAAATATTAGCACCTCAGATGGTATTCTTGAAGCTAATTATAAAAAAATCGATGATGGTTAGTTTTTAGAAAATGAAGATCTTACAAAATGTGTTACAATTAAATATTACCTCAGGAGCTTGAACTGTAACAATGCATTTTCAGATCTTGCCACTCTAAAGGAGGAAGAACCTTTGCTATAGAAGAAAAATAACAAATTGATGATTGTTATGTTTTTTTTCCTTTTATTTGTTGGAGTTATGTGTCATGTAAGGGTTCTTGTTAGTTCCTTAATAAAAGAGTTAATTATGGAAATTTAGCATTGTGAGGAAGATTAAGAATATCTTTGATAGAAAGGCAAAGATAGGTATGCTTTAATTAATTGGTTAGAAATGTAATGAGAGCAATGCAATTTCTTTGTTTTTGTAATGCGAGTGGCCCCCAATAGAAGCCACACATAGCTTATTAAAAAAAAACTAAATAGGGGCATGAAAACCACAATTAAACAAATGCTATGCTAGGCTAAGAACATGTTGCGATGATTGGATGGATTTATTATTGATAATTTACTTTTTTTTTTTAAAGCGAAAAACCCCTTGCGGGGTCGCCTTGGTCTGAGAGACCACGAACATGGGGTTCTACATCGTCAAAGTCATCCGAGAGTTGCACCCGACCCTGCCCACACCATCATTATCAATTGGATTTTGGATACCCAATTCAACTTTTTGGTAGGGTGGAGATTTGAACCTGGGACCTCCCTTGGAGGATTGCCCTCTCCTCTCCAACTCACCTACAACACCTGGGTTGATAATTTGGTTATAGATATATGGTATATAATAACCAAATATTATCTATTTAATTAATTTATTTGAAAATTTATGAATGCAAATCTTTAGTTTAAATTTTTTATTAAAATTATAACCAAGTTAGTAAACACATGAACAATGAATGTAATATTATCTTTTAAGCAAGTTGAAAATTATTTTCAGACTACAAAATTAATAAATATGTTGCAACTTATTACGAGAGAAAAGTTGAAAAGTAGATTACGTAACCATCTATTAAGAAAATGTCTAGACATGCAACCAAGTGCATCTACCTACATCTAATTATATAAAATCAAATATATCTATTTATTTATCTATAAATAAATAAAATTTGAGGTTTTTATTCCAATTTTATATTTATTTAAGTTGTGTAAGCATTTGTTTAATGCAATATAAAATGATGCAAAATTGAAATCCAAACTTATACAATTAAAATATTTTTTCCATTAATATAAATGTTTGTCCTAAACATTTTGGGTGGGTGTTTTTTTTTGCTGGAGAATAAGGGGTTGGACTCGGCTCCCCCACTCTTGACAAATCATAACTCTCTCCTTTAGATCTTGAGATTTTACAAACATATTCAATTCTCGTCTTAATTAAGTTGGTATAGCTAGATATCTACATATTTTTGTCTTTATAAATCTGAATTCTTGATTTTCATTTTCTAAATCATCTTCAATTTTTTGTAAATAAAAATATTTCAAAATTCAACATTCTTCCTCTTAATATTTTCTTGCAACATCCTTCACAATAACAAAACTCCACCTCTATTGTCTATACACTACATCTTAGTAGAGTAATATTCCAAAACTTTACACTATCATAGTCCGCTTTACTAGATCTAAACTATTAGTTTCCTTCGTTAAGCATAAGTGCAACCACAAGAAGTGTAATAAATAGTTTATATAAAAACACATTAATGTTATAAAATACTTGTTACCAATTTTGCCACAGTTGTTGAAATTCATTTTGTATACAATTTTGAGACCATTCATTGTAAAAACATTTATTTTTCCATAAAAAATGGTTAAGATGTGGTTATGTTGTTGTGCTTTCATTGGCTATCTCATTTAGTTTAAAACTGTATTTTCTTGCATTCAGTGATTCCTCATATTTGTTGTACTTTTCTACGTTTTCTGTACTTTTCCCTATTATGTTGCATGCAAAATTGTGAATGTTTTAGCATGGGCATTTTTTTGATGTTTCGCTTCCTTACTTTTGTCTCCAAAATCCTTTCATATTTTGGGCATATGGCTATAATTTTTGGCTTAGGAATTTCATTTCATCTTTTCCTGTTAAAGTTATAAAATCTCTCTGGCAGTAAGCAAAGATACAAAAATGACTAAATATGGAAAAGGAGGTTTGAGCATAGTCAAGATTGCAACGCTCCACTCCAAGGATGAATTTGCAAAGTGCTCCACCCATGGAGCGACACTTAAACAAAGGCAAAAACAAGTGTAAAAATGACTAAGTGTAAAAATCAATATGGTCAAAAAGTAAAGCGCTCCATCAATGGAGCGTTCCTCAAAAGCACTCCGTCAGTAGAGCGCCTCCTGAGACAAAGGAAAGATAGAATAAGTATTGGTGGAAAGGAAAAGAAGAGTCAACTTGTGGTCAAAAGACAAAGCGCTCCACTCAGGGAGTGCTTCTCCAAAGCGCACCACTTCAGGAACGCTTGAGGGAAGAGCGAACGAAAACCATAAAGATAGCTTTTTATTAAGGGTGCATTAAAATTCAAATGTGGTCAAATTAGAAAGTGCTCCACAAGTGGAGTGCCTCTCCAAAGCGCTCCACTAGGGGAGCGCAACTCCAAGGCAAAGGCAAAGCAAAGTGTAAACAAGTTATAACATAAGTGCAAAAGGTAAAACTCCAAGGTAAAGTCAATGAAGTCAAAGAGGAAAGCACTCCACTGCTGGAGCGCTCCTTCAAATGCGCTCCACATTTGGAGTGCTCCTTCAAAAGTGCTCCACTGCTTGAGTGCTCCTTCAAAAGTGCTCCACAACTGAAGCGCCTCTTCTCAAGCAAGTGACTAAGAGAAACTATTACAAATCTACCATGGCCAGTTCAAACTGTCTCCAAGTTGCATTCTATAAATTCAAATTGATTGTTTCAAGTCATTGCTAGAACCTTCTGTATTCAATGCTCAGTTATATAAATCATTCGAGTTGACCATTTTAATTCATCATCGAGATCAAGTCCGCCTATCACAGGAGTGGTTGGGCATTGATGTTTTAAGCGGTAAATTTTTTCTATAAAAATTGGCTTTTTCTCTATAATCGAGCATGGATAACTTTTGCTAGAAAAGCAATTATGTACTTTGAAATATGTTTCTGAAATAAAGGCTTCTGGCTCTAGTGTTTAGTTTTCTATCTTAGTGTATGATTTCTATTATGTAATTTCTATTAAATTAGTCCCTTTATTATACAGTTTAATTTTATTTTTTGGATTTCATTGTTGATAAAGGACTAGTCCCTGGAATACTTGCTCGAGTTTACACTGTTCTAAAGATTTTATACTGGTTTATGTTAAAAGTCTATTGTTTTTAATACTATTGGTTCAAAGTAATTAGGTTTTCTATCGTGCTTCTGGTCCATCACCCTACATTTTTGGATTTTAGCCATTTCTCATTCCTTTCAGTATCTTCCTAACCCTCATCCCAAATCCCCTTTTTTATTTTTGTAACCATCCCTACTGGAGATTTCCATGGAGAACATTCCTTTATTTTGGGTATTCAATGCTTGGTAACGGGCCTAGGGCATTGCAGACTTAGAAAATCTATATCTAGACCGGTTTGATTGCCAATAGTTTCTAGCATGCTCGGTGGGATGCAAATGTTCCATATTTAATCAATATTAAGAAGTGATGTTCATCTTATTACTGTTCAATATGAACATTTGACAACTCTGTGGAACTTTGATACCCATGAATCTCATAGACCAGTTTAAAAACTCACGCCTTCATGCGTATGAGGTGGAGAGCTAGAAACATAAAAGAATAAACCGAGTTCTATGAGATTGACATTGACGCATTAGGAGAACATCCTAGAGTGGTTGGGTCAAAAATTCTGCTTGTTAGGACATCATCACAAGAAGTTGTTCTTGATTCATAGAATCCAACTCTTGACAGCACATTGACTAGCTTGCCTCAAAATCTATCGAATTCTTCGGATCATCAGTATAATTTAGCTCCATAAAACATTCAACCAGGTACTTCGAATGTTTTGACTATTTCAGCTCAGCAAGTTCTACCAACTCCATTGCTCCATACCAATTTGCCTCCCTAGATGGCACAACCAGCTCCACCCAGAAAGTTCATAGCCTGGAATCATACGGGACCACTTGCCTTGCAAGCTCAACACACGATACCACCCATAGCTTTGAAAGCTCTACCTACCTACGACGGCATGGGAAAGACCGCACATGAGCACATCCAAGATGTCACAGGACTAACAACTAATAACCAAATCATAGAAGAAGATGTTAGAGTGAAGTTGCTGGTTCTTTCATTGAGAGGTAAGCTTATTTACTAGTACCGGTCGCTTCCGCTTGATAGCATTACTTCATGGGATCAACTGGTTGGACAAATGATAAGGGGTTTCAATGAACAAGCAGACCCCTTCTCTCTGTTACATGAGTTCACAACTATCCAAATACATCCTCAGGAAGAGGTAGCTGAGTTCAATGTCAGGTTCACGAGGACCTAGCAAAGAGTCACTGACGGTATTCACCCCACACCTGAGCAAGCCATGTTCTATTACTTGAGAGCTTTTCACTTGGATATTAGCATGAGAATCCAACATGCTAATATAAATATATTCTTGAATTTGTACGAATAGGCACAGAATGTGGAAGCTGACTTGATAACTATCAGGAAGTTACCTCCCAAGGTGATGACTCTGATTTACCCAAACTTCTCACAAAGTATGTATCCGAGCACATTCACTCCACCTACATCTCAGATGTATCCCAACCAACCATGGAATCCAACCTCGCAATGTCAAGCGATGCCTACACCACAGTATCAAGTACTCGTTGTGCCTCAACTCCAAAATTCAATCCAATATCCCACTTTGTCATATCAAGCGTCTACCATCCCTCAACTTTTGACTCCTATCCAATATCCGAAATTACCTACACTGCTAACTCCATTGCCATTATCCTAAGTCAAACAACTACCAATCAGACGAATGTGAATGAAGCCCAAGCCAAGGAGCTGCAAGAGGTGAAGGCATACATGAAAACAATGGCAAATCAGATGACCATCATGAGGAGGAGACAAGATAACCAAGGCTTTCAGTAGAGAATATTCCCTCCTCCATCGATCACAAAAGAGCAAGCATCATCCGCTCATCGATAACCTGAAAGAAATTCAGCTATGATGAGTAGCAGAGAGGCCAGTATTTTAGATCCAACATACTAGTGTACCACGTGCAATGATCTGCACAATAAAGAAACCTACATGGTGCACCTCAACTATGTTAAGACACTGTCCGATGACGCTTACGAGCAAGTCAACATAATACAGGAAGCTGGTCATAATTTTATGATGTCTTCTAACGAGCAAGTCTCAATACTCACCAGAGCTAGGAAGAAGCCTATTGAGGTAGATTTGGCTTAGATGGAGCCGTTGAAGGTACCAGTGCCACCCAAGTTATGGAGCCAAAATACCAAGCCTCCAACAAAAGCTTCCAATCCAAAAACAACCTTAGAGCAGTCTGACTTGCTGAAATACTACCTACCACCTTGCGCTAGAGAAAAGGGGCTCCAACCTAGAGTTCTAACTTCTCAAGACCAGGCTAGGGAGAAACTCAAATATCCCTTGCTGATCAAGTGCCAACGGGTTGATGCCATGTAAAAATATAAAAAAATGTATGAATATGCAAAGGGAGTAGGAGAACCGAGCACTTCGATGTACAATATTATCGAAGAAATGAAGAAGACCCCGACTAAGGTAAGCCTTTATGATGCTCTCCAACTCCTGGGTCAAGTTGACCTTTTGCAGGAATCTCTCAAGTTCACTAAGGATAAGGAGAGTAAGCCGACGTAGATGGTGTTTGAATCACCATTGATGACCTTGACCACAGGTAAGAATCGATCCCCACCATTCTACCTTTCCCTTCGAATGGAAGGATGGGTTGTGCATAACTGCATGATCGACTCAAGTGTTGCGATAAATGTCATTCCCAAAGTAGTGTGTGAAATCATGGGTATGGATTACACCTAGAGTAGTCCTGGAGTTCTATAGCTAGAAAAAACTCATGTGAAGATAGTAGGAGTTATCAAATATGTTTCCATCAAACTCCACAAGATACCATAGGTTACGATCATCTAAGAGATCGTGGTGGTTGACTTAGAGCCATACTTTAGTATGTGCCTCTTGCACGAATTTATCGCTAAGTTGGGAGGCTATCTCTCCTTCGACTACTCACATTGGGAGATCCCATTCAAAGAGAAAATATTCAAGCTATTCAATGAGAAGCCTACCAATTTTCATGTTGAGAAACTCAAAGATGAGGAAAAGAGCTCGGTCTCTGTCAACTTGATGGCAGAAGAAATGCAAATGATAGACCTGATGGAAGAATCTCTTGGTGAGCTTTGGGTCGAAGATAGGTTCTCTATGATAGATTTTAATGCTATCATTGGGAATTATTTGGGTTGCTATTCACTCACCAAGCCTAAAAGGGCCTGAAGAACATGAACTTATACTGAGAGGGGGGGGTGAACAGTATAAGACTCAACCATTTAATAATTTTAAATTTAGATAGCAATGGCATCAACACAATATTAAACAAGACAGAAAGCATCACACATAGAAGACTCATTTTTAACGTGGTTCACCCAGAATGGCTGGGCTACATCCACAAAAATTTTCTCTAAAAGTTTATTTCAAATTATTTTGGGAAACCTTCCCAATTACAATGTTTATGAGCCTCTGCTCAAAGGAGATACCTTCCCCTAGCTCTGCTCTTAGTGGTGATCCTCTAGAAGACCTCTACCTCCTCTACCCTTAGCAAGTGGAACTCTATCCACAGAAGACACCTGTCTTCCCTGCTCTGGCTAGAGATCTCTATCCTCAACTCTATCACCGCAAAGCCATTCCTCAACTTCGCACCAAACACAGTCCTTCGGTCTAGCACAAATCTGTCCTCTTCCTCTGTTCTTTTCTATTACAGCCACACTTGGTCGAAACCAACTTTTCACTGTCTGTGCAAACACAACAGCACTCGATCAGCTTATGCACTTCTGTGAAAACATAGCAGCATAGCCTTCACACATTCAGTGCAAACATAGTAGCACAGTCTTCGCATTCTCTGCTCAAACACAGTAGCACAGTCTTTGCACACTCTATGCAAACACAACATTCGATCAAACTTCCACTTATGCACCTCTGCGATCGAACTTCTCCCCGCACTCTATCTGCGCAAATCGCACTTCGAACGCACACTTGATCGATACCAAACTCTTCAAGCAGCCCTCCTTTTATACTCACAAACTCAAGATTAGAACCTTGATCTTAGTCGGCTGCACATCCCTAAAACAACGTCGACGCAAAACCCTATGCTACGTCGGCCCATTTAACTTTGTCGGCTCAAAGTTAACTCTGTCCTTCAACCGCCTCTGGTTCTGTAGCTATCCCTATGAAACTCCAACATGTCATGATATCACGACGCCTTTGCCTGTCGTACACCTTCTATTGCCTGCTGTCGTGAAATCACGACACTTTTTGCCTTTGTCTGCCTTGACAACGTGCTTGTCGCGAAATCGTGACACTTTTGACTTTTGCTGATGTCATCTTTAACTCTGTCACGAAATCATGACGCTTTAGTCTTCAATGCCTTCTCTGCTTTTGTCATGAAATCGTGACACATCTGCTTCTGCTGACGTCATCTACAACTCGTCGCAAAATCGTGACACTTCTCCTATAGAAGACCTATTTCCAGTTTCTGTCACGAAATCGTGACACTTTCTCCAACTGTATGCTGCCAACTCAACCTGTCATGAAATCATGACACTTTCTGCATCCGTACAACTTCTTTGAAGCCTGTCGCGAAATCGCGATGCTTCTTGTTTTAGACTCTTCCTTTTCTTTGCATGTCGCGAAATCGTGACAGTTCTCTCTTCAAGATTTTTCAGCATGTCGCAAAATCGTGACAGTCCTTACTTCGATTTTTGTAGCATGTCACAAAATCGCAACAGTCCTCACTTTGTCTTTTGCAGTATGTCACGAAATCATGACAGTTCCTGAAAAACTTTCTCTCTCTTCGATCTTGTCGCAAAATCGCGATAGCTCACACTGCGGACTCTCTCTTCTGCAACATGTCGCAAAATCATGACACTTTTTTATCTGTATAGCCTCCTTTGTAGAATGTCGTGAAATCGTGACACTTTTCTTTCTCTGCCTTCCTGCACTGTCCGAGTCACGAAAATGCGACATGTCGCAAAATCGTGACACTTTTCATCTTGCTCTTCTTCTCTGCCAACATGTCGCAAAATCGTGACAGTTTTGCCTGCTTCGTCTCTGCCTTCCAGCATGTCACGAAATCATGACAGTTTTGCCAGAACTTTCTCTCTCCTCAAACATGTCGCGAAATCACGACAGTTTTTCCAGCCACCTGCATACTTTTTCTTACTTGTATTTTTCTTGATCTTTTGCAATTGGGCTACTCTGATCTTCTTGGAAACTCACTGTCCAAACTGAAACCTTCATCAAAACACATTCTGTGACATCAAATCAAATTGCTTCAAGAACTCTTTGACATCAATGACAACATCTTCACTTAGAGCAAAGGCAATGTATCCAAGGTACCCAAAATTTCCAACAATCTCCCCCTTTGTCATTGATGGCAAACCTTTAACTGAAAACACTAGTCAAGAGCCAAAATAGAAACCAAATGATCCAACAACTGAGAATATGCCTTAGAAGTTTTTGCTCCCCCTGACTTGAAGCTCTCTTCTTCACTATGAAGCTCTCCCCCTTACTCATATCTCTCCCCCTTTGTCATCAATGGCAAAGGGCCACCTTTGGGACTCGGGACTAAGAAAGAGCCTCTTGGCTTGGTCCCTCCCCCACCTCCTGATGAGGTGATTAATTCTGAGGTGAGAGTACAACTCCCAATTTCTCCCTTAGATACTCAAACGTATCTCTTGGAAGAGGTTTGGTGAAGATATCTGCAATCTGCTCTTTAGTAGGCACATACTCTAGCTTGACCTGCTTCTCTTGCACTTTCTCCCTTAGAAAATGATATTTGATGGAAATGTGCTTCGTCCTTGAGTGCATTACCGGATTTTTAGAAATACTTATGGCACTTGTATTATCATAGAGAATGGAGATGGGTTGTTCATGCTTGACTTTGAAATCCTCCAAGGTGGTTTTCATCCATAAAACCTGTGTGCACCGAGCCACTGCTACTATGTATTCAGCTTCTACTATAGATAAGGAAACTGAAGGTTGTTTCTTACTAAGCCAAGAAACCAGACTCTTTTGCAGAAAGAATGCTCCACCACTAGTGCTTTTCCTATCATCAATACTGCTTGCCCAATCTGCATCTGTATAGGCTATGAGGGTGAAATCATCACCTTTGGGATACCAAAGCCCAAAGTCCATAGTACCCTTCAAATATCTGAATATCCTCTTGACTGCTATAACATGAGATTCTTTTGGAGCTGCCTAAAATCTTGCAACTAATCCAACAACCTGCATGATATCTGGTCTGGTAGCTGTACTGTATAGTAAACTGCCAATCATAGATCTGTACACCTTCTGATCTGTCGTTGGAGATTCATCATCTTTACTCAGATTGCACCCTGTAATCATAGGAGTACACACGGGTTTGTTGTCCATTCTCCCAAATTTCTTCAAAATTTCCTTTGATATACTTTTTTCGGGGGAGAAATATACCATCTTTTGATTGCGCAATCTGAAGCCCTAAAAAGAATGACAGCTCTCCAATCATAGACATCTCGAATTCCTTCGACATGGTGTTAGCAAAAACTTTGCACATCTGAGTATTATTTCCCCCAAAAATAATATCATCAACATAGACAACTATAATCAACATATTATCATCTTCATTCTTAATATACAAGTTGCTATCTGCCATGCCTTTTCTGAAGCCTTGCTCATGAAGATAACTATCAAGTCTTGAGTACCACGCCCTTGGAGCTTGCTTTAATCCATATAAGGCCTTTTTTAGCTTACACACATAGTCTGACTGTTCTGTGAGAGAAACTCCTTCTGGCTGTTCTATGTAGACTTCTTCTACCAACACCCCATTTAGAAAAGCCGACTTTACATCCATTTGGTATACCTTGAAATATTTGAAGCTTGAAAGGGCCAAAAACATTCGATAGCTTCAAGACGAGCAACAGGCACAAACGTCTCTTCGAAATCAACACCTTCTACTTGAGCATACCCTTTACAAACTAACCTAGCTTTGTTTCTGACAATCTTTCCATCCTCATTGAGTTTATTTTTGAATATCCATTTTGTGCCAATGACATTCTTGTCCTTAGGTCTTGGAACCAAATCCCAGGTTTCACTTTTCTCTATTTGATTTAGTTCTTCATCCATTGCTTTTACCCAAGACTCATCTGTACATGCTTCACTGAAATTTTTTGGCTCAATCTGAGATAACAATGAAACATTCGTAGAATCATGTGAAGGAATGACTCTTCTTCTTGTTTGCCTGTTGTTTGGATCACCAATGATCAAATATTTGGGATGATGTTTTTGAACATACCGTGAAGGAGTTTTGGGAAGCAATTGTTGTCTCTCCTCTTCTTCATCTGACACTTCTCTGAATTCTTCTTGATAGATTTCATCACTGAGTTCCTTGACTGGTTCTCTTATCCCTATCTTTTCATCTACTGTTACATTCATGCTCTCTACAACTATATGAGTTCTTTTGTTGAAGCATCTGTAGGCCTTGCTTTTGCTGGAATATCCAAGAAAAATTCCCTCATCACACCTAGGATCAAACTTACCCAAATTCTGATCTTCTCTTCTGATGAAGCATTTACTCGTGAACACTTTGAAGTATTTTACTATAGCTGGTCTTCCTTTCCACAACTCATAGGGAGTTTTATGATGATTGACTCTGAGTTGAGCCCTGGTGATGATGTAGACTACTGTACTTACTGCTTCTCTCCAAAAGCCATCTGAAAGTTTTGACTCATTTAACATTGCTCTAGCCATATTTTCAATAGTTCTATTTTTCCTTTCAACTACTCCATTTTGTTGAGGAGTTCTTGCTTGCTGAATATTCTCTTTTGATTCCGTGTTGCTCACAGTATTCCACAAATTCATTTGAAGTGAACTCTCCTCCTCTATCTGATCTTAAGCATTTGATTCTCTTGTCGGTCTCATTTTCAATCATTTCTTTAAAAGCTTTAAATTTATTAAAAGCTTTAGATTTTTCTTTGAGAAAAGTAACCCAAGTCATTCTAGAATAATCATCTATAAACAACATGAAGTAGCTATCTCCCTGAATGCTCTGAGTTCTGGTGGGGCCACACAAATTAGTATGAATAAGATCCAAAGGTTTGGAAGAAGTATACCCTTTTGATTTGAAACTGGTTCTGGTCTGTTTACCATGTTGACAAGGACCGCAAATGATGTTATGGGGCCTTTTTATTTTAGGCAAGTCTTTGACTGCTTCCTTGTTACTAATACTGAAAAGATTATCAAAACTCAAATGTCCCAATATTTTATGCCATAACCAACTCTCATCTTCTTGAGTTATAAAACACTTTTCCATTTTTATCTCACTTAGCATGTAAATATTGTTTGGAGTCCTTGTAGCACTAGCAATGAGTTTTCCATTTTTTTCTTTACTTATCTCACATCTATCTGAAAAGAAAGATACTATGTGCCCTTGATCACAAAGTTGACTCACACTAAGAAGATTATGTCTTAGGCCTTCTACATAGAGCACATTCTCTGTTTTGGATTTCCCATCCAAACTAAGAGTCCCTTTACCATAGATTTTTGCGGACCTGTTATCTCCAAAACTGACTGTTCCTCTGTTTGTTTCTTTGAAAACCAAAAACTTTTCTTTTTCACCAGTCATATGTTTTGAACAACCACTATCAAGATACTATTTTTCTACTTTGTCTTGAGCATGAAAGGCAGTTTGAACTATCATTGACTTAGATTTGATCTCATTCCTCTTTTTAGTGAACTCAAAGCTGAATCTATTCAAACTGCACATCCTTGCTATATGCCCAAAATTCTTGCACTTGTAACACATGATATTTTTATTCATAAGAGGTGCAAAAGAGTTAACATTTTCCTTACTATGGCTATTCAGAGATTTATTGCAATGCATAGCTATGTGACCAAATTTCTTACAGGAAAAACAATAGCCATGGAAGGTATTATGTAACCTATTTTGATGCCTTGGATGATTGTTCTTCTTGCGATCAACTGGAATCCACTGCTCTTCAGGATGAAGATTGATCTTGCTCGAAGACCCTGTTTCATGAATGGTGATACCATCCTTCTTTTCACATGAAATATTCTGTCTGAGAGTCAACTGTTCCAACTTCACTCTAAGAGACATAATCTCTTCTTCTAGTTTCTCACAATCAACTTCCTTTCCTTTTAGAGCCTCTGTTAGAACCTGTTCAACCTTCTTCCCTTCTTCAGCTAGAATTTTGAAATCTATAACACTTTGAGACAATTCTGATCTTGCTATCTCTTCTTCCTGACATTTATGCTTGAGAACAAAATTCTCTTCCCTGAGTTTCTCAAGCTTTCTCAAGGCCAAGAAGAATTCACTTTTGAGATCGAACTCAATCTCTTCATTTCTTTCTGAATTTATATGTTCCTTTGATAGATCCTTCTCCAAGCTGTTAGGCTCTTTCTGGAGTGACCTGCTTCCGATACCAATTGAAGAACATGAACTTATACTGAGAGGGGGGGTGAACAGTATAAGACTCAACCATTTAATAATTTTAAATTCAAATAGCAATGGCATCAACACAATATTAAACAAGACAGAAAGCATCACACATAGAAGACTCATTTTTAACGTGGTTCACCCGAATGGCTGGGCTACGTCCACAAAACTTTTCTCTAAAAGTTTATTTCAAATTATTTTGGGAAACCTTCCCAATTACAATGTTTATGAGCCTCTACTCAAAGGAGATACCTTCCCCTAGCTTTGCTCTTAGTGGTGATCCTCTAGAAGACCTCTACCTCCTCTGCCCTTAGCAAGTGGAACTCTATCCACAGAAGACACCTGTCTTCCCTGCTCTGGCTGGAGATCTCTGTCCTCAACTCTATCACTGCAAAGCCATTCCTCAAATTCACACCAAACACAGTCCTTTGGTCTAGCACAAATCTGTCCTCTTCCTCTATTCTTTTTTGTTACAGCCACACTTGGTCGAAACCAACTTTTCACTATCTACGCAAACACAACAACACTCGATCAACTTATGCACTTCTATGAAAACATAGCAGCACAGTCTTCACACATTCAATGCAAACACAATAGCACAGTCTTCGCATTCTCTGCTCAAACATAGTAGCATAGTCTTCACACACTCTACGCAAACACAACATTCGATCAGACTTCCACTTATGCACCTCTGTGATCAAACTTCTCCCCGCACTCTATCTACGTAAATCACACTTCGAACGCACACTTGATCGATACCAAACTCTTCAAGCAACCCTCATTTTATACTCACAAACTCAAGATTAGAACCTTGATCTTAGTCGGTTGCACATCCCTAAAACAACGTCGACGCAAAACCCTATGCTGCGTCGACCCAGATTTAACTCTGTCGGCTCAAAGTTAACTCTGTCCTTCAACCGCCTCTGGTTCTGTAGCTATCCCTGTGAAACTCCAACATGTCATGATATCATGACGCCTTTGCCTACCGTACACCTTCTATTGCCTACTGTCACGAAATCGCGACACTTTTTGCCTTTGTCTGCCTTGACAACGTGCTTGTCGTGAAATCGTGACACTTCTGACTTTTGCTGACGTCATCTTTAACTCTGTCATGAAATCGTGACGCTTTAGTCTTCAATGCCTTCTTCTCTGCTTTTGTCATGAAATTGTGACACATCTGCTTCTGCTGACGTCATCTCCAACTCTGTCGTGAAATCGTGACACTTCTCCTATAGAAGACCTGTTTCCAGTTTCTGTCGTGAAATCATGACACTTTCTCCAACTGTATGCTGCCAACTCAACCTATCATGAAATCATGACACTTTCTGCATCCGTACAACTTCTTTGAAGCCTGTCATGAAATCACGATGCTTCTTGTTTCAAACTCTTCCTTTTGCTGCATGTCGCGAAATCGCAATAGTTCTCTCTTCAAGATTTTTTAGCATGTCGCGAAATCGTGACAGTCCTTACTTCAATTTTTGTAGCATGTCACGAAATCGCAACAGTCCTCACTTTGTCTTTTGCAGTATGTCACGAAATCATGACAGTTCCTGAAAAAATTTCTCTCTCTTTGATCTTGTCACGAAATCGTGACAGCTCACACTACGGACTCTCTCTTCTGCAACATGTCATGAAATCGTGACACTTTTTCATCCGTACAACCTCCTTTGCAGAATGTCACGAAATCGTGACACTTTTCTTTCTCTGCCTTCCTGCACTATCCGAGTCACGAAAATGCGACATGTTGCGAAATCGTGACACTTTTCATCTTGCTCTTCTTCTCTGCCAACATGTCACGAAATCACGATAGTTTTGCCTACTTCATCTCTGCCTTCCAGCATGTCACGAAATCGTGACAGTTTTTCCAGAACTTTCTCTCTCCTCAAACATGTCGCGAAATCGCGACAGTTTTTCTAGCCGCCTGCATACTTTTTCTTACTTGTCTTTTTCTTGATCTTTTGCAACTGGGCTACTCTGATCTTCTTGGAAACTCACTGTCCAAACTGAAACCTTCATCAAAACACATTCTGTGACATCAAATCAAATTGCTTCAAGAACTCTTTGACATCAATGACAACATCTTCACTTAGAGCAAAGGCAATGTATCCAAGGTACCCAAAATTGCCAATAGGGCCAAAATAGAAGCACCCGTAGAAGAATCCCCTGCACCTGATCAGCTATGAAAGCTATACTTTGATGGTGCCCAATGTAAGAATGATGCATGAGCTATAATTGCTCTCATTTCTCCATCAGGAGAGTAAAAGACTTATTACTATAGGCTCGCATGGAGCTGTATGAATAATGTAGTGGAGTATGAGGCTTTGTGCCTCAGACTCAAGAAAGTCAAAAAGCTCGACATCAAATAGTTGTAGATATTCGATGATTTTGAATTAATCTGCAACTAGGTTACTAGTAAGTGCATCTTCAAGTAGCACTATTTGAAAGTGTACCACAATAAGGTGTGGGATTTACTTAAATCCTTCACTGCGTTGAACATCAAGTCAATTTCATGAGAGCAAAATAAGCTTACAGACATCTTAGCCTCCATCGGTGCACAATTTTCACCAACGGATAATATTATGCATAAGCCAAATACGGTGAGGCTGATCTATAGGTCGTTTGTGCTTGATAAAAAACTCCACTATCATGTGTTCGATAATGATGAACAACTTGTCAATTTATTGGTAAATGAAGCATCCTCCATCGAAGAGTAGATCCTCAATGAGGAAGATCACGAGGGATTGATCCAGTTGAAAAATAACCATATCTCGAAGGGTCTGATGACACTGGAGAGTCTCTTCAACCAGAATGATAGGTCTATCAGCCATAATATGAAGGTGGACCAGAAAGAGTTCATGGACCTGGAGTTACATTCAAGAATAGTTATCAAGGTAGGAGTTGACTACACAGCCGAAGAGCTTCAGCAGATTCATGCCCTATGCAAGGAGTACCCCAACATCATCGCTTGGTGCTACCAGGATCTAAAGGGGTATGATACGAATATCATCCAACACACCATTGAGTTGTAGGAAGGAGTCAAACCATTCAAACAGAAGAAACGACCTATCAACCCGAAGATTGAAATATTGATGAGGGATGAGCTTCTGAAGATGCTTGAAGCTAAGATGATATACCCGATCAAGCATTCCTCTTGGGTGGCCAACCTTGTTCTATTATGAAAGAAGAATGTCGACATCCACTTGTGCATTGATTTCCAAAATCTCAACCAAACATCGCTCAAATATCACTACCCACTACCTCAGATTGATCAAATCCTTCATGTGGTGGCGGGAGCATAGAGGTTTTCCTTGCTGGATGGTTTCTCTAGCTACAACTAGATCTAGGTCAAGGATGAAGACTAGCACAAGACTGCGTTCACCACCAAGTAGGGAACCTTCACCGACCAACGCATGCCCTTCGACCTTTCGAATGCTGAAGCGACTTTCTAGAGAGCGATGGACCTTGCCTTTGGTGAACTGTTGAATTATGTCATCATAATTTACTTAGATGACATGAAACTCTTATCCCATAAGATGGAGTAGCACAGTATACAATTACAACAAGTTTTTGAAAAATACCGAGAGTTCGGTGTCTCCATCAATCCCATGAAATCAATATTCACAGTGAAAGAAGGAAAGCTACTCGACCATATTATCTCTGAAAAGGGATTAACTGTTGATCCTGCTTGAGCTGAGGTACTTCTCTGCCTTCCACTACCAGTAAATAAAAAATCTCTATAGTATTTTTTTAGATAGATAAACTCTGTGAAGAAGTTCATTGTCGACTTCACCCAAGTAATAAAGTTGATGGTCGAGATCCTAAAGAAGGATGCCAAATTCAAGTGGACCTATAAAAGGAGGTAGGATTTTCAAAAAATAAAGGAGTGGATTTCTCAGGCTCCCGTCCTCATAAACCTCAACTATTCAAGAGATTTTATCTTATACGCAGTTGGGGAGCCAGAGAGCTATGCAACTGTTTTGACACAGAAGGGCAAAGATGGAGATGAACGCTTGATAGTGTTCCTCAACCAAATCATCTAGTCAAATGAAAAAAAGTTCAATTTCATTGAACGACAAGTGCATGCAGTGATGAAATCACTTCAAAAGTTCCAACATTTCATATCTCAGAGCAAAACGATAGTGTACATCATACACCTTGACATTCAGAATTTCATCATCCAAGGTGAGTTGGGCAATAGGAGAGTTGGATGGGTTGCTAAGATTCAAGAGTTTGACATCGAGGTACACCCCACCAAGTTAGTCCCAGGCAGAGAACTATGCCAAGACTTGGAAAAAATGCCATGACTGAAGCTGCAAACCCTAGCTTGGACAACCCTGCACCCGATGGTAATTTTGCAAATTTATCAGCCGATAGTCCATATTGGACAGACGATCTGGTCAAATACTTTGACACAGGAAAATACCATTCTCACTTCAATGCTTTGCAAATAAGGAGATGCCGCCTACACTAGAAGGTATGTCTTGATGCCTAACATATTGTTTTATCAGAACATCGATGGAGTTCTCCTGAGATGTATTAGGGAGTCAGAGAAGGCAAAATCCTAGAGGAGTTTCTCTCCAGGATTTTAGGAGGACATTTCACAGGTAGAATGATGGCATTGAAGATCATCAAAGCGGGCTACTATTTGCCCATAATTTTTTTCAATGCTTTCAAAGTCAGCCAACACTGTGATAGTTGCCAGCGCTACTCGGGCAAGACGAGGAATGCATCGCTCCCTCTCCACCTTATCCAAGTGGAATCCCCATTCCAATAGTGGGGTCTAGACTTTATTGGGATCATCAAATCTAACTCCTCTGTAGGTCACAAATATATTTTGATCGTCATAGACTACTTCACTCAATGGTCGAAAGCAATTTCAACCAAGTAGGTTGACCAATAAGTGGTTATCTCCTTCCTTGAAGGACTGATCACTCGCTTCGATGTACCTAAAGCCATCGTGTCTGATAATGGTTCCCATTTCACCGATGTAAATATCTACAATTTTGTAATCAGGTATGAAATCTATTTGAAAATCTTGCCTAACTATTACCCGTAAGGCAATGGATTGGTAGAATCCACAAACAAAAACTTGCTACGGATATTGAAGAGGATGCTAAAAAACAATAAGCAGACCTAGTACCTACTCTTGGACCAATCACTTTGGGCCGATCACATTTCTATCAAGTGATCGATCAAGACATCACCCTACTCATTGGTGTATGGGAAAGACGCAGTCTTGTCCATGCACATCGAGCTACCCGCATTACAGTTGCTTAAGTGGCTCGATATCAAAGAGGGCCAATTCAATCTGATGGATGCTAGGTTGGTGCAGTTGTTGTAGTTGGAGGAAGAAAGAGAGAAAGCTTATGAAGCCTTCGCCAAGCATGTCGAATCCACCAAAAGCTATTTTGGAAAGAAGACTTCTAACCAAGCCTTCAATGTCAAGGATTTGGTTTTGAAGTGGAATGAAAACAAGTCCAAGCTGGGGAACCATAATAAGTTCAATGCCTTCTGGGAAGGCCCATTTCGAGTCTCCAGTGTTAACCAGATCAACTCATTCATTCTGTAAGATATGGAAGGTTTCACTCTTCCAATTGCAATGAATGAATTTCTTCTGAAAGTATATCACCTATCGAGCTCTAAGGAAGATCTTGAATCACTAGGTTTTTCTCATGTATATAATTTCTTTAAAAGTTTGTACAGTTGACTATCACTCCAATTTTTTGAGCGTAGCTAGAAAAATTAATAAGGGGAAAGAGAATTCTATTTCGGTCCATTTGTATAGCGAGAGCCCATCGACGCTTCACTAGTGGAGCGATGGTTTCCCATTCTCATCTCCAAAAAAAAATCTTAAGGGGCAAGCGCTCTACCCATGGAGCGCTTTTCCAAAAGTGCTCCACTCAAGGAGCACTTCTCTGAAAGTGCTCCACCTAGGAAGTGTTTCAGAGAAAGCTCAAAGAAAAGAAAGGGTGGAAAGCGCTCCATCTAGGGAGCGCTTTTCCAAAAGTGCCTCTCTTGGGAGTGCTCCACCCATGGAGTGCTTCTCAAAAAGTGTTCTACCTAGGGAGCGCTTATCCAAAAGTACACCACCTAGAGAGCGCTCGAGGACCCCATATTTTTTGCTCATCGAGTAGTCGAAGTGTAGGGATTTTATCCCAAAAATAGGTAAATGTTCCACGATGATAAGGCAAGGGAAATCAGTTGGTAATTTTGAAGCTTTTACGTACTCATTGCAGTATTTTACCAAAGGTTAAGCAGTTCCCAATGGAGTAGTTCTTGGATAGGTGACCTTATAGGAACTATCTTAGTTGGTGTACACCATGGTAAAAGTTAAAGAAATTTACCACGAGAGTGGAACTATTGTTGGAATAAGAGACAAGTTGGTTGTTAAAAGAGGGATTTTACAGCTAGGATGAGATAGTCGACAATAGTATTACACTAGGTAAAGACGTGAATGATATCCAGGGAACAGGCAAACCCCATTATTGCCAAGTGATAAGCCAAAAGCAAACTATTCAACCAAAATAAGTACAGGCTTCTAAGTCAGGTAAAGTGCTCCACCTAGGGAGTGCTTCTCTAAAAGCTCTCCACATGGGGTACAATTGCATGAAAGTTTTAAAAAGGTTAAGGGGAGAATTTTTTTCTTTAAATTGGAAAGCACTCCACCGAGGGAGTGCTCCTCCAAAAGTGCTCCATCTAGGGAGTGCTCCTCCAAAAGTGCTCCATCTAGGGAGCGCTCCTTCAAAAGTGCTCCATCTGGGAAGCACTTTTCCCAAAGCACTCCACCCAAGGAGCGCTTGCCCTATCCCATGTTAAAATTATTATTTTTATAACATATGTTTTACTATCCATTTAGATTGCGCCAAGTGTCACGAAGGGATAAGATCATTGTTAGAGAGGTCATTTTCAAACCCTAACCCTAAAAGCATAGTATTTTTTAAAGTGAGAGCCGTACAAATACCCAGTCAAAATATTTTCACTCTCCATTAGCCAAAGCATGTAATCTAGGTAGATTAGTATAGTCTCCCCTCCCAATAAGTAGCATGTGCCCCAAGGAAGTGTCTTTGTTCACCGCCATTATTTGCCATTTCCAAAAAATAACCACCAGCACATGGGTAATTCAAGGCACATGCTTACATGCACGTCCTCCATCGACATTAAATTTAGATACTAGAAATTAAAAGGTGGTAGATTAAAAAATTGATGCTATAAGGTGATGAGTTTACTATTAAAATTTCAAAACCATCTATAGCATTTTCCATTTTCTCCTCTGCCCTAACACCTTGCGTCTATCTAAAAAACTAGGTTATTCAGAGTGTGAGTTGTTGTGACACATTCGATAGCTATGGGTAAAAATAGTAAATAAACTAAGGGGAAGACATAAAAGGAGAAGGCACCCAAGGATAAGGCAGCGCCTACAGGGGCATCCGGCTCAGAGAAGCCAAAGAAGTCACAGAAGCGAGAGAAAAAAGTAGTAGAGTTGATATCCCCACAACATACTCTCTTTTGGTACTGAGATTGCTTGGTCATACACAAGGACATTAAACAATTATGCCAGGACATCAAAACGGTGTATAGGGAGGCCCTAATTGAGAATCCACTGGTTGCAGTCTACCATTCACACTTGTATTTTTACATGTGCACACCTGTGCATCATTGTCCAGATTTTATAAAGGCTGTGTCAGTTTTCTACGATGCCTAGTCGAGGATGGTTTAGAACGCCAAGGTGGAGGTATTGTTCGTTATCATAACTAACACTTTTTGGGATGCTTTTGCGTGTGGGAAAAATCACTCATATGAGTTTATCCCAAGAAAGATCCACACTAACGAAGAGGGCACCTGATGTCAACCTACGTCAGAAATATGACATTTCATAAAGGATCAACTAGGGAGCGTGGCATCACCTGATGAATTCCCACAACTTCCAAAGCCCCTGGTCGAGTTCACCCACTACGAAATCTACTCCATTATGGCATGGGTAATGGGGCTTCCAACAGAAAAATGGGTATCTGATAGGTAAGTTTCCATGGCACAGGCCATTCTTGAGAATGAGATTTATTTTACCTCCAAAGTCAGGTCGGGCGCTATTCCAATTTTTTATGATTGTATGGAGTTTATGGCATGGTAGTTACATGTATGTTTGGCCTATATTTAAGGACCTAAGGCTAACCAGTTCAGACTCTCTTCCCTGTTAGTGTGGTATTTATTTTGGCACATGCACGAGAAATTTCACTACATAACAAAAAATCAGATAAATAAGGAGGTAGAACTTTGCCAGTCTATCTTTGGAAAATAGCTTGTCCAGGAATGAGTTGTACTATATCTTCAACCATGTGTTCCTCGGGCCAGCCCTGGAGATGATATACGACCAATGTGAACGAGTTCCAATGGAGTTGAGAGAGAAGGTGGTAGATGAGCGATTGGGAGATAAATGTTTGCTCACCCAAGGTCTAGTTATCAAAATTTTTGGGTTGACAAAAAAGACTTTTCTGTTACCCTATTATGCCATGCCCTATCTGTTTTCTCTAGAAGTCACACACCATCTTGACCACACCAATGAGGAGTACGGGAAAGGCTGTGATAGGAAAGTGATAATATCTACTCTTTTCAAGTTTGGATATGTTAATATAATGCAGTATGGTCAAAATGTTGTTCTGACGATGATGCTTTTAGATTATGGGTTGATCAAACTTTCCCACCACTGGAGATGAGACCCACTTGGCATCATCCAAAAAAACCTTGGGGTGAAGTATTTTCATTCTTGCCCTAATTATGACATGGAGAGGCAAGGTAACAACCCACTAGACCTCGAGCTGGAATAGCACGTGGATGAGATGAAGCTTTTGCATTCATGGCTAGAATTTTACACTATAGAAACTGAATATGACTCGGACGTCAATCTAGAGCAGAGACTACCCAGGTCTATCTTAGTCAAAATCAATATTAAGTATCCGAAATGGTCTGATCATAAAATCCTATAGTGGTGGATCATGAGGGTCCACAATGACAAAGTGTCCTCGAACAACCCATTTGAGATTGATGATAAGTTCTCAGCATTTTATGATGAGAACATAGATACTTATTGACTGCTTTCATTCATTGATATTGTTCCCTGTGGCGGACACAACCTTGACAAAGTGGATGAATTGGTGCATCCAAGACATGAAGTACAAGGCAAGGGCAAAGCCATCCTAGGCATCTCATTATTTAGCAAAGATAAGAGGCCATCAGACCATCAGAAGACAAGAACCTACTTGAAGAGAAAGGTAGAGGTGCCTTTCTTACATCCAACCACAAAGAAGTCATGCACTAGCTCCCCAAAACCCTTTGGGATAATCATACAGGCAGCATCTGAGCCCCCTTCGATGAGCTCTGTCGAAATGACTATAGCAGCACAAGCTGAGGAGTGCAACGATGGGGACGAGGGGCGCATCACCATACATGAGGAGCAAAGGGACACAGATGCAGAACACATTAGTATCGATGTGCTAGATGTAGAATAAAAGGGAGAAGCATAAGCACAAAGCATAATTTCCATGACTCCTTTGATCATGGAACCCCAAGGTATGAATTTATCTCTTTTTTTTTCTTCTTCCTCGTCCACACTATCAGTTTCTCTAACTCCCATGTGTGTTTACTCGATGCCTGAAATAACTGTGACAATACCAGTTTTAGTGGCCCATACATCAAGTGTGGCTCCATTGCTCCAATCCACTTTCCCAAGTTTATTATTTTACCCAGCATTATCTGTACCATTATCCAAGCCATTTTCTGTTCCTTCATCCGTAGCATTTGGGTCCTTCATAAGAAACCCTAATGCATTCTCAACATCTACCTCATTCAGCTTTCCCCTTTCTAGTTCAGAGGACCACATTACAAACATTTTTGCCACCAGAGAGCTGAATGCACTTTTTGTTACACCTCCTTCCATTGGTTTCTCAATGCCCCAACCCACCATTTTCACATGGTGACCCAAACACCTTTGAGGGTTAGCGTAGTTGCTTCTCCTTCGACTTCCTGTGTAATATCTAATTTTGAGTCCCATATCCCACTTCTTCCCTTCACGCTAGTCCTTAGAATAGGTTTTCAAGAGCTATTGGAGTTTGAGCTAGAGATGGCTCAATAGCTCGCTACTGCACAGAGCATTCACAGGGCGTACTCGAATACAACTTGCTAGTTAAAGGACCGTAGGAAAAAAGAAGCATAGGCTCTGGTGCAGACTCAAAAGGCTTGTATTATCGACTCAAAGAAAATGAAGCTGCATACTATTGAAAAGATGCTATTAGTTCAGGATCCCTTGGGGGAAATGACCGTGGTCTATTATGACTTCCGCCATACTAAGGAAGACGTGGCTAGAATGGAAACTGCATAAATAATGGGCGATGTACAAGTTATCATGGGATCCATTTACACTCATGGCGAGTATTACAAGGGTTGCTTCTTCAAAGTGCAATCCAAAATTATGAGCTCAAAGAGGCCCTAGCAGGGGTGAGAAGATAGATTGAAGCGCTGGAGTCTAGGTCCAAGAAATAGGTTGAAGTGCTAGAGGCTGAGATTGTCCAGTTGAAGGAAAAGATTCAGTTGCTTGAAGATGAAAGTAAGGAAGCATCCAAACTATACAACCACCACATCAAAATGATTGTCCAGACAAACCAAGAAATACAGGCTCTCACTATCCAAAGGAATGAGTTGCAGGCTCTATTGTCTGAGATAAATAAGTAGCCTGTTCTACCCTCTAGGGAGTACCTCAAGGAGACATGCCTAGACTTACTGCAAGATTTCCATCAATAGTAGAAAAAGGGATTATAATGTTGTAATTATTTAAATAAACACATGAGGCAGTCGTTGCTGGTAGTCCAATCCTGGAGTCCACTCAGGCAGATGTCAACTATTGGTTAGATTTGGCCACCCATCTCAGGAAAATCAAATATGTACCTATCTACCTTACCCCTATGAGCGATATGGCTCAGTCATTGGCAATGGAAAAAACAACTTTGCATTACTTCTTCACTAAGGTTGAGCTGGCCAAAAAATATTACCTGCTCTCATATTCCTTTATGCAGGAGAATGCCATTTCACTACGGTACTTTGATGATCTTGTCAATATTGGCATTCTGGGTTTCACTGACCCTAAGGATCCCATTCCTTCAGTACAATATTGGAGCCTATGTGGGTCACCTTCGTTGAGAATACCTCAGACATCGACACTTTAGAAGCCTCAATTTTTGATGCTCATATAATCCTTCTCATGGCCAAGTATGCCCAGATTCAATCTTGCTTGATAAAGTTTGACATAATACTAGAGTTTGTCGAGGTTGAGCGCATTGAAACATATCATTACCTAATCCAATACCTTTAGAAGTAGTTGATTTTCCCTTTGGAACGATGGGTTGATGCTTCTGTGGTGTACAAGCATGTATTTAACAAGTTTTTGGACCGATATCTCCCTCAACTGCCCAAGAAGAACTAAGAAAATGAAACAGATAGCACTACGATTCAAAAGCTAGAGATACAGATGAACAGAAAGATGAGATAGATAGTGACTCAGATTCAAAGGGTTAAGAATCAAAAGATACAGATAAAGGATCTAGTAATAGCGAGGAGAAGTCTGAAGGCTCTAAGAGTAAGGAAGACTCTGCAGCCCAAGGATAAATACTGGGATCTTCACATTGAGGCAGGCTCAATGCCCCGTGAGTTGCCAAATGTGTTGCAAATTTTACCACATAGTTGTTGAAATTCATTTTGTATACAATTTTGAGACCATTCATTTTAAAACATCTATTTTTACATAAAAAATGGTTAATATGTGGTTATGCTGCTGTGCTTTCATCGATTATCTCATTTAGTTTAAAACTGTATTTTATTGCATTCCGTGATTCCTCATCTTTGTTGTACTTTTCTATAATTTTTTACTTTTCCCTATTATGTTGCATGTAAAATTGTGAATGTTTTAGCATGGGCATTTTTATGATATTTTGCTTCCTTGCATTTGTCTCCAAAATTCGTTCATATTTTGGGCATATGACTGTAATTTCCAGCTTAGGCGTTTCGTTTCATCTTTTCCTGTTAAAGTTATAAAAATGCTCTAGCAGTAAGCATAGATAGGAAAATGACTATGGAAAAGGAGGTTTGAGCATAGTCAAGACTGTAGTGCTCCACTCCAAGGAGGAATTTGTAAAGCACTCCACCCATGGAGCGACACTTAAACAAAGGCAGAAACAAGTGTAAAAATGACTAAGTGTAAAAAAGCAATATGGTCAAAAAGTAAAGTGCTCCATCAGTGGAGCGTTCCTCAAAATTGCTTCGTTAGTAGAGCGCCTCCTCGATACAAAGGAAATATAGAATAAGTGTTGGTGGAAAGGACAAAGAAGAGTCAACCTATGGTCAAAAGACAAAGTGCTCCACTAAGGGAGCGCTTCTCCAAAGCACACCACTTTGAGAACGCTTAAGGGAAGAGCGAACGAAAACCATAAAGATAGATTTTTATTAAGGGTGCATTAAAAGTCAAATGTGGTCAAATTAGAAAGCACTACACAAGTGGAGCGCCTCTCCAAATAATTCCACTAGGGGAGCGCATCTCCAAGGCGAAGGCAAAGCAAAGTGTAAACAAGTTATAACATAAGTTCAAAAGGTAAAAATCCAAGGTAAAGTCAATGAAGTAAAAGAGGAAAGCGCTCGACTGTTGGAGCTCTCCTTAAAATGTTCTCCACTACTAGAGTGCTCCTTCAAAAGTGCTCCACTACTGGAGTGCTCCTTCAAAAGTGCTCCACAGCTAGAGCACTTCTTCAAAAGTGCTCCACAATTGGAGCGCTCCTTCAAAAGTGCTCCACTACTGGAGCGCTCATTCAAAAGTGCTCGATAGCTGGAGTGCCTCTCCTCAAGCAAGTGACTAAGAGAAACTATTGCAAATCTACTATGGCCAGTTCGAACCATTTTGTAAATTCAAATTGATTGTTTCTAGTTATTACCGAAACCTTCTATTTTTAATGCCCAGTTATGTAAACCACCTGAATTAACCATTTCAAGTCATCAACGATATCAAGTCCTCTTGTCACAGGAGTGGTTGGGCATTGATGTTTTAAGCGATACAATTTTTCTATAAAAGTTGGCTTCTTCTCTATAATCGGGTATGGATAAATTTTGCTAGAAAAGCAGTTTTGTACTTTGAAATTTGCTTTTGAAATAAAGGCTTTTGGCTTCGGTGTTTAGTTTTCTATCTCAGTGTATGACTTCTATTATGTAATTTCTATTAGATTAGTACCTTTATTATAAGGTTTAATTCTATTTTTTGGATTTCGTTGTTAATAGAGGACTAGTCCCTGGAATACTTGCTGGAGTTTATACTGTTCTAAAAATTTTATACTGGTTTTTGTTAAAAGTCTATTATTTTTATTGTTGTTGGTTAAAAGTAATTAGGCTGTCTATCGTAATTTTGGTCCATCACCCCACATTTTTAGATTTTAGCTATTTCCCATTCATTTTAATTATTTTATTCCTTTCAGTATCTTCCTAACCCTCATCTCAAATCCCATTTTTCATTTTTGGAACTAGCCCTACTAAAGATTGCCATAGAGAACATTCCTTTCCTTCGGGCATTCAATGCTTGGCAACGGGTCTAGGGTGCTGCAGACTTAGAAAATCTATATCTAGGCCAGTTCGATTACAAAAAATACTACAAATATTACTAAAGGAAAACATTAAAGTAAATCTTGATCATTATTTGATTTAGATAGTCAACCTTTTTTTGGTAGCTTTAGCTAAACTTACTACTTCTAACCATGGAAAATAGAATTTACCTTACAATACTCTATTATAACCCCTTTATTAGATAACCTATTTGCATATTTTTTCCCTTCCCTTAACATATGTGTAAACCTAATTTACTCAAACTCTATAGCAAGGTCTTGTATTTCCACAATTATTTCTTGTATGTTCCAAGGAACATTTAATTTCCTCAAAATTGCATTTATTACTAAAACTAAATCACCTTCCATCCATACTTTGTTCTAATTCATTTGTCTACATATTTTCCCAAATCCGCCCAAGCTTCAACTTTATTATTTAACTTAAATACAATATTGATAGTGTAATATGATAAAATATCATACCTATTACTTCTAATTATTCCTCCTATTGGTCTTGGATATCTTTTAGATGCTCCATAAAAATACAATCTGACCAACTCCACTTTCGATGGTTTCCACTTTATATTCTTTTTATTCCTTTTATTTCTCCTATACCCAACATCATAATTCCATTTTATGACTTGAATCCATATATCAAGGCTCTCTGCTTCAATATTATTGATTGGGTGCATTGATAGCATTGGTATAAACTCCTCTATGGCTAAACAAATCTTCCTTTTCATTACTTCTAAACTGCTTTCATTTTATTTAAATATTCTTATGTTTCTTTCCAACTACAAAGTTCAAATTATTGTATCTTTCAATGTATCCCATATTTTCTATAATGCCTCACTTTAAAAGTTCTCTACCATTGCTTCAACCATTCTTCAATTCTACCATTCATCACCATGCATTTACAATACATATTAAGAATCCATTTCTATACTTTCCAAACTATTGAATAAAATCCCAAGAGATGGTCTATACTCTCCTCCTCCTTTTATATAGAACACATTATGAGGGGCCATGAAAAACCCTTTTGTATTATGTTATTGTAGGATAAATGTTTTCTATGACCTACTAGCCATACAAACATTTTAATTTTTGGAATGCTTGGACTATCCCAAATATCTCTCCATATTCTTGTGGTATTCCCATTTTGTTGGTGCTTTACATTCTATTCACTTCTTGCTATGTATTATCCTAAGATATTCAACTCCTAAATCAACTTATCCTCAACTCCCCTTAGAATAATAATTGTTATATTTTTGCTCAACTACCTCCTAGCAATAAAGTCCTATATACTTGTAAACAAATCTTCTTTCCATTTATAACTTCCTTATTGATCCTTGTACATAATCTCATCCATATTTTTAAAAATGATTTAGATTGTAGGTTTTTTATCACACAAAGTATCCATCCAAATAGAAAACTTTCTCTACTTCCCACCACACATTTTAGACATTTAATCACTAGATCAAATTTTTAAACTGTTCCATAGTGGAGAACAATCTGGTAGTGAGAATGTAGTAAAGATTAAGCTTTGTTGCATTGGGCTCAATGTACTTAGAAGAATTCTTTCCCATTGAATTTGAATATCTTTGTACAATATCCAAATTACTTTTTCCCTTAGAGCTAAGTTTGCACCCATAAGAACTCTTAAACCAAGATCTCACCTAGTTTTATCATCACACACCTTGCTCCATTTCACCAAAGGAAATTTCCTTTTATCATGTAATCCTAACCACAAAAATGACTACATAATATAGATTAAATTTTTTCTATCGATTTTGGCATAATATACAAGGATATATAATATGTTGGAATGACCTATAAGATTGATTTAATTTTAATTAGCTACACTTCTTGCTAATGATAACCACTACCTTTCCATGCTGATAGTTTATTCTGACTTAACTTGTAACTAGATTCTACAATTCTATCATCATTCTCCCCTCAAATAAGGGCATCCCTAGATATGTTGCTAGCAAATTTTCCTCCTCCATTTGAAGTAACCTGCATATCACTACTTTGATTCTAGTTGGAGTGTTTAGAAAGTAAATTTTTGATTTTTTTCTATTAAATTTTTGTCCAAACTCTTTCATATTCCTTTAATAGGTTATTCAAAGTTGTAGCCTTGTTTTCCCCTGCCCTGCTAAAAAGGGTTGTATCATCTATAAACTATTGATAGGTGATGTCGTTGATGTTATTAATAGCTTTAAGTCTACTTATTAGTCCATATTTGTATGCCTTCTTCAAGTTCCTTCCAAATCCTCTACCATAATAATAAATATATATGATGATGGAGGATCTCCCTATCTAATACCCCTATTAGATTTAAGTTATTTTGTTTCTAGCCCATTGATTAGCACTAAATGTGATACTATAGACACACAAGCTTTAATCCATTTGACTTATTTCTTCCCAAATCTAGACTTTTCTAATATTATAAAAACAAAATTCCATTTAACCCTATCATAGGATTTATTCATTTCAAGTTTTAAGATCATTGCTCTCTCTTTTCTAGAAGCTACTAAATGCATTACTTCATGAGATACTATGATCTTGTGTAGAAGTTGTCTCTCTTTTGTAAATCCACCTTGCTCTTCTAAAATAATTTTTTCTAACAGTGGTCTAATTGATTTGCCACTACTTTACAAATTATCATATATGCCATTATTACATAGGCTTATGGACCTAAATGAATCAAATAATTTTGCATCTATGTAATATTGATATGAGATTTACCTATGGATTGAAACGAAGATATGAGACCCAAGATCTAGGTGAAGTAAGAAAGTTACATAAGCAAAATGATAAGCAATTCTACTTAATAATGAAAACACAAATATGTAGAATAATGATAATATACTATAAGTGCAGAATTACAAATGAAAACTACATACATTATTCCATTATTCCATTTCTCAATTTTAAGCATGAGATGGTTATATATAGAAAATATCCAACAAATAATCTTCTCAACAATGTGATACATGACATCAGTGAGTGAAAAATAATTGAACAAAGTGAATAAGATTGTGACACATGTGAGAGACAAATAAGTCATCACAATGAGTGAGATTGTGATGCATTGTGAGAGACAAATAAGTCAACACAATGAGTGATATCGTGAAACATGTGTTAGATATGAATAAGTCAACACAATGAGTGAGATTGTGACATATGTGTGAGAGATGAATAAGTCAACACAATGAGTGAGATCATGACACGTGTGAGAGACGAATAAGTCAACACAATGAGTGAGATCATGACACATGGTATCTATGAGAGATGAATAAGTCAACACCTACCTAAGCAATATTATCCTAAGTGCTAGGATAACTAATGTATAAAATAATAAAATGCACTAAAACCATCCATAAGTACAACTTAGGTGGGTAGGGATAAGTAGGTCACGAAAAATATGTAGCCATATTAGATACCCATGTACAAAATAATCTTTCATAATCATAAAAAAGGAGAAAAACCATAGGAAAATAATCCCTCCCAAAAGAGAAAAAAGACTAAGGAGCCATGCTTAATGGAAGATTATCCTACACCCCTAATAAAGCTCGTAAATGGAGAAACTTATGTTTTATGAAGGGTTTGGTGAAAATATTTGTGACCTACTTCTATGTAGGATAATATTACAAATCAAGAACCTACTCTTGGATGAGCTCTCTGATATAGTGCATATGTATCTCAATGTGTTTGGTCCTCTAATGATGGACTAGATTCTTTGAGATCTAGATAACACTTTGATTGTCACAAAATATGACTATGGGCTTTTGAAAAGGTATACCAAACTAAATAAATATATTTTGAAGCCAAAAAACCTAAGTGGCAGCATTCATGGCTCCTCAATACTCAGCATTTATGGAAAACAAAGCAATAGAATGTTGTATTTTACTTTTCTAGCAAATGGGGCCAAAACCAAAGTGAAAATTATATTCAAATGTAGACTTGTGATCATCAATATCTCTTGCCCAATCAACATCTATGTATCCAACCAAGGAAAAAGTAGTAACTATAAAATATTGAATCTTAAAGCTGTAAGTACCCTGAACATAGTGAAGGATGAATTTGTATCTTTCTAATGAAGCTCATGAGTTTCTTGCATAAAACATGAAACCATTCCACTTGTATAAGATATGTCAAGACATATTTGAGTCAAATAAATGAGGCTACCCATAAGTTGATGATACAAAGTAGCATTAATATGTGGAGTAAAATACTATTGCCCTAGTTTTATTCCAAATAGAAAGAAGTTGGGGTAGACTTACAATTATTCATATGAAACCTATGAAGTAGATCAAGAGCATACTTGGGCTGTGCAAGAATAATTACAAAAGAAGACTATGTAATCTCAATTCCAAGAAAGCAGTGAAGTAGACACAAGTATATCATAGAAAATCTATCTTATAGAGCATATTTGAGTTTACTAATACTAGATGAGGAACCCTCGTAATGATCAGGTCATCAACATAGAGAACAAAATGAAGTAGTACATCAACTTGCCTTAAAATATAGTCATTTTGAGTGGCATCTCATAAATTTATGAGAGATAATAAATGTGTCCATATTGCCAAACCAAGCTCGAGGGGCCTGTTTGAGGCCATAGTCTTTCATAATCTGCACATCAATGATGAATTCTAAATGAACCATTGAAACTACTTCATGTTATATCTCCTCATGAGAATCACCACAAAGAAATGCATTCTTCACATCCATTTGATGTACAACCCAATCATGAGTTGTATCAATAGTAAGAGTCAAGCGAATGTTCTTTTTATGATTTAGACAAAGGTCTTAGTGTAGTCGATGCTAAGCACTTGTGAAAACCTTTTTCCACAAGTCATGCTTTAAACTTATCAACAATTCCATCAACAACATATTTTATTTGATAGATCCACTTGCAACATACTAGTTTTATCCATTGCTTACTAGATGCTTCTTGAAATGATTATGGATTAGAAGCAAAGGCAACACAAATATGAGGACGATGCTTATGTTGTGATCAATTTTTCCAAGATTTAGTAGGATATCCAAAAAAATTACCTATTGCATGAAGATTCTTGGGGTACCAAAGAGGTATTGAAGTGGAAGAGGATGGATCCTCTAAATGTTGACTCAAATATGAAGGTGGTGAAGCTTGAGAAGATTTATTTGAATCAATGTCATCAGAATATTGTATTATGAAAGATGGAGAAGTGTGGGAGATAAATTTAGGAGAGCAATTCTTAAATTGTACACTCCTCTCAATGAAGAGTTGATGAGTCTCTAGATGCAATAGTCGATACCCTTTGACAACATTAGGATAGCCAACAAAGATACAATATTGGATTTGAGGTTCCATTGCCTTGCATTTCTTTGAAGGAATATGTGCCCATGCAAGGGATCCAAATTTTTTGAAATTCTTAACTATGGGATTTTGACCATGTCGATATTCCAAAGGAGTTATTTATTTCAAGGTTTCATGAGGGATATGATTTTGAATATAAGTGGCATATTTTATAAATTTGACCCAATATTATGGTTTGAAATATCGTGAGTGAATCATGCAACTTTCCATTTCTTTCAAGATCCGGTTCTTTTGCTCAAAAACTCTATTTTGCTATGGACTATATGGAATTGGATGCTGGAGATCTATCCCTTAAAGAGAATAAAATTGCTCAATCTATGGTTCACATATTCTCTACCATTGTCTATGTAGAGAATCTTGATGTATTTTCTTGATTGTTTTTTAGCAAGGGCCTTAAAGTCTTGAAAGTGTTCAAAGACTTCACCTTTTTGATGAAGGAAATAGACCCAAGTGTAGCAGGAAAAATCATCAATGAAGGTGAGTATATAATGAGATTTGTTGAAATACAAGGTTGGAAATGGACCAACTAAGTCACTATGAATAAGTTCCAACACTTGTGAAGCTTGCCAAGACTTCCCTTTGTTAAATTTATCTATAGGATTTTTTCCCATGACACATCTAGGGCATACCCATTTGAAAAATTTATGTGAGAGAGTCCTATAACCATGTCCTATTATGCAATTTATTGTAAATAATGGTAGTTGAGATGGCCAAATAGCTCATGCCATAACTTACTCTTTGTGTAAGAGTGATTAAGCAGTATAGAGAATGGGAAATCAAGTACAAAATGAGAGAAGGCATACAAACAAGTTTGATGATCAACCTTCCCAACTGCTACAGGTGTGTCATCCTCTATCTCATGGATTACCACTGAATCTAGAGTGAACTCAAATTTCTTGCCCTTCCCAATGTGAGTGATTTGGTAGATTGAAAGTAGGTTAGTAGAAAATTCAGGTACACATAGTACATCATGGAATTCACCATCCCCTATATCAAATGAACCTTTTTCAAATGACATATATTATTGTATCATCACCAATGAAAATATGAGGCATAGAACATGGCTTCAAAATTGAGAAATGATCTCTATCGAAACACATGTTGTGTGAAGCACTTGACTCAAGTATCCATGGTTTGGATGATTCAACCATTGTAGCTAGAGTTTTTCCTTTTCCTTTTCTAAAATTTGAAGAAGAAGAGGAACTTGGTGACGTATATGATGAAAAATTGATGTTGTTCTTCTATAGAAGATTCTTCAACTCTTCTATTTGTTTTGTATGACATTGATGTTCCTCATGACCCAACCTTTTGCAATATGTACAAGTGGATTTTTTTCTTTTGTGAATCTCATAGAGGATTGTTCATATGCCTTAGAAATAGATTGCATTCCTTCTTTTTGTGTCTTATTTACTTTATTTTGTTGTATTTTTTATATGTTTGGTATTTTTGTGTCCATTGGCTTGATTAGCCACAAGTGCATGTGACTTGGAGACTTTCAAGAGGCCCATTTGAATAAATTTTTCTTGCTCTCAAATGAGAATTTTAGAAAATGAATCAACTCATTATCTATTTGGTAACCCCTAATTTCATTAGTTTGAGAATACAACTTAGCAAGTGTATCCTAGGTCTCTTTAGGTGTTGTACAATTTTTAACATGAAAGAGAAATAAAAATAAATAAATATATAGATAACAATAATGCTTGCTCATGATTATCAGCTCACTCCTTTTTCTTTGCATCAGTGGGTTCAAATTCTGTGTCTAATACATGCTTTGTATCGTTCTTACACCTTAAGTGATTCCAGATTAATTATTTCCACGTAGTGTAATTGTAGGGAGTAAGAAGTGGAATATCTGGTTTACCCATAGCAGAAAGAAGGAAATAATACAATCTTGTAGAAAGAAAAAGGAAGAGAACATACCACCCCCTCAAATTACTCAATAAAAAAACCCCCAAAAAAAATATTTGACAATTTATAATTAGTGTGATTAAAATTTATCACCAAATGGTTTTACTTGAAAATATTGGCTCAATATAATAACTTCAATAAGGAAATTTCAAATGTGTTCATAGTTATTCTAAAAAAACTAGTAAAAACAAAAATAAAATACTATTTTTTTAAAACAAGATCTTTTGGGTTGTGTTAATGGCTACTTTAGTTTGCAACAATGTAAGTTTTGGGGCTTGTAAGCTGGAGGTACAATCTATGAGGACCGGGTAAAAAAAATGACCATGAGGCTTAATATGGTCATGGGAGTATTCAACTAGGCGTAGGGGTCTACGAGGAAGGGATGCATGGATCTAGATTATGGGATCCCTGCAAGGTTGCAAAACAAAATAAATTTTTTTGCAAAAAATAAACTTCGAAAATTTGAGTGAAGGTTTTAAAAAATGTAACCCTTGAAGCCTATGATGACTCAACTAGAAATGAACAAGCTATTTCTTTCCCTCAAGCTCTAATACCATGTGATATTTACCTATGGATTGAGATGAAGATATGATACCTAATATCTAGGTGATGTAAGCAAATTACATAAACAAAATGATCAATTATTATAGTTAAGAATGCAAACACAAATATGCAAAATAATGATAATATTTTGCTAGTGCAAAATACAAATAAAAACTACATACATTCTCCTATTCTTTCATTGTTGAAGTGTAAGCATGATATGAGTATATATAATAAATTCCCAACAAATAATATTCTCAAAAATATGATACATGACATCAATGAGTGATAAATAAGTCAACAAAATGAATGAGATTCTGACACGTATGAGAGATAAATAAGACAACACAATGAATGAGATGGTGACACATACGTGTGAGATACAAATAAGTCAAGACAATGAGTGAGATCATGACACATGTGTGAGATATGAATTTTCCAATACACTGAGTGAGATCATGACATACGTGTGTGAGAGATGAATAAGTCAACATAATGAGTGAGAATATGACACGTGTATGAGAGATTAATATGTCAACACAATGAGTGAGATCATGACACATGAAAGATAAATAAGTCAATACAATGAGTGAGATCATAAAAGATGGCATATATGAGAGACGAATAAGTCAACACCTACCTAAGCAAGCTTATCCTAAGTGCTAGGGTAACTAATGCATAAAATAATAAAATGCACTAACAATTACCATCCTATGAAAAAAATTGTGTTTATCTCATTTTAACCAAGTGTGTCTCGATTTTAATCTCCAAAATTTCTCTTCCTTACTAAAAATATTATGATATTCACTAAGCAACTCCCTTTCCTCCGAGCTTGGATTTTTATGCTCAATTTTGAAAGTTTCTCTTTTAGTTCTTTCTTCTCAAAAATATTTTTGAAAGTGTTCTTGTTCCATTCTTTTAATCTAGATGTCATTGATTTAATTTGTTTTGGAAGTGTATACTACCCACCATTTTCTTAAAATTTCTATGTTAGTGCTTCATATCAACAAATTGAGGATGGTTTCTCATATTTGCTCATATTTAAAATATGATATTTATTTGAATTCACTTACCACCATTTTAACTCTTATTGGTTAGTGATATGAACCAATCCTTGTCAAGGTATTAATTTTAGCACAAGTGCATTCATCTAGCCAATGAACTAAGAGTATGCATCTATCTATTTTTTTGCTATCACATTTTGGCTTGTCTTGTTGTTGGTCCGTGTATAGTCGTCCTCTTCAAAATAAACCCCCCATAGATTATTGTTTTGAATAAAAGCTGAGAAATCTCTCATACTTTGGGTTATTTTCTTAGTTTCCCTAGAATTTTCATCCAACTTGGTTATGGTATTAAAATCTCCAATTATCATGACTTGTGTTTCTTGGTCTTTACTTCTCATACATGCTTCAATCCCACTCCATACTTTTAATTTTATTGACTAAGTTGTAGGTCCATAGACATTGCTAAGGATGCAAGGAATATCTATAAAGTAGCATGCGACTAACAAGTCTATTCAATGCCTAGTTTAATGAATGGTTTTATGAGAGGTTCTAATTGGATTCCAACATGTTATAATTCCCCTTGACACTACTTTTGAATCCATAACATCCCATTCAAATCTTGCTCATATTTATTTCATAGTTTTAAAAAATTCTTTCTTTGTCATTTTAGTTTCTTGGATACAAAGAATATCACACTTATTACTTAAATACATGTCCTTGATACATCTCTTATTTGAGGAAGTATTAACACCCCTTATATTCCATGAGATGGTAATCATGTATTATTAGGGGTTGCTTTTGGGTGGGTGATTCTTGTCACATGTTTATATAATTGTTCAAATTACTAATGACATATCTTACATTTTTAAGATGATATTGACAAGATATTATGAATTCAACCTCTCTTTTTCCCTATGAATTTGAAATAGGAATATCAATTGTATCTTAGGTCTTATATTCTTAAATGAGCATGAAGTCAATGAAAGGGAGATAATATTCAAGGAGGATTACAATTCTATGTAAAAGTTATGCATAAGTGCCTAAGAATTATAATTTTTTCTTGTGACTTTTCTTAAGTGGGTATGCATCACTTTTGTTTAAATGCATACTAAATTCATCATATGTGTAAACATATTGGTCAGGTTTGGTTAAAACTTGGACTTCCTCACTTTTTTGAATCCTATAGCGTAATGTGGGTGTCCCTTTGGGAGGTATTATACTCTAAAATTGAAGTGTTGGGCTAGGCTTGTAACCCAAAATAATATTTTATTCTTTTAATACATATATTTCTAAGGTGCAACAATATGCTCCTTTTTTTCTTCTTGAGAACAAAGGGTTTTACTCAGGTCCCCCACCCTTGATAAATCACAACTTTATTCTTCATAGCTTTGATATTTTACAAATATATTATGTTCTCATGTCAATTGATATGCTATAGCTAGAAATCTACATCATTTTACATAAAATATCTAAATTCTTGATTTTTATTTTCTAAAAATTTTCAATTTTTTTGTGAATAAAAATATTCTAAAATTCAGCGTCCTTCTTGACATTTTCCTACAACAGCCTTCACAATACCAAAACTTCACCTTTACTATTTATGCATTGCATCTTAGTAGAGTAATATTTCTAAAACATCACACTATCATATTCTGCTTTACCAAATCTAGATTGCTAGTTTCCTTCCTGAAGCACAAATACAACCACAAAAATTATAATAAATAGCTTATATGAAAACACTTTAATGTTATAAAATAAAGAAAATATTACCATGAAAAACATTAAAGTAAATCTTAATAATTATTTGATTTAGGTAGTCAACATTTTCTTGTCAACTTCAGTTAAACTTACTACTTCCTCTAACCATGGAAAAATGAATTTAACTTCATGATCCTCAATTAAAACCCCTCTATTTGCTAGCCTATTTACACATTTGTTTCCTTCCCTTAACATATGTGTAAATATAATTTCTTCAAAATCTTTAGCAAGATCTTGAATTTCCACAATTATCTCTTGTATGTTCCATGGAGTGTTTGCTTTCATCAAAATTACAATTATTACTATGAGTGAATCACCTTCCATCCATACTTTCCATTTCATTTTTTTGCATATTTTTAACCCTTATAAAGCTTCCCAAGCTTCAACTTTATTACTTGTCTTAAATCCACTATTGAAAACGTAATGAGACAAAATATCTCCTCTATTATTTCTAATTTTTTCTCCTCCTATTATTGGTCCTAGATTTCCTATAGATGCTCCATAAAAATTCAATTTTATCAACTCCACATCTGGTGGTTTCCACTTTATATTATTTTCCTTCTTTTTGTTTCTCATATACCCAACATCATAATTCTAGTTGATGGCTTGAATCCATCTATCAAGGATCTATACTTCCAGATTAGGGATTGGGTGAGTTGATAGGGTTGGATTAGACTCATCTATGGCTAAACAAATATCCCTTTTTATTACCTCTAAATTTAATTTTATTTCCTTTAAATATTCTTCTATTCTTTTCTAGCCATATATTCTAAAGTATTGTATCTTTTGATATATCCCAAATTTTCTATAAAGTATCACTTTTAAAAATGCTCTGCCATTGCTTTAACCATTCTTCAATTTTGCCATTCATCATAATGCATTTACCAAACACACTAAGAATCCATTTCCATAGTTTTCAAACTATTGAGCAATGTCCTAAGAGATGGTCTGTACTCTCCTCCACATTTTTACAAAGAACGCATTGTGAGGGGCCATAAAAATCCCTTTTCTTGATGTTATCCTAGGATAAAATTCTTCTATGACATACTAGCCAAAAAAATATTTTGACTTTAGGAATGCTTGGGCTATCCCAAATATCTCTCCCTGTTCTTGTGATATTCCTATTTTGTTTGTGCTTTACATTATATCCGCTTCTTGTTGTGTATTCTCCCGTTACATTATGTTTGATTCTTGTTGTGTATTCTCCCGAGCTATTCAAATAAAAAATCAATTTATCCTTGGATCCCCTTAAAATAATCATTGTTGTTATCTTTATACTCAATTTTCTCCTAGCATCAATGTCTTGTATACTTGTAAAAAAATATTCTTTCTATTTGTATCTTCCTTCCTGGTCCTTGTACAAAATGTTTGAAACCTTATCACCATATTTGTTTTGAAGTAGTCTCATCCAAGGTTTCAAAATTTGATCTAGATCGAGTGGTTTTTTATCACACCAAGTATCCATCCAAATAGATTATTTTCTCCAATTCCCAAAACCGATATTCAATCTTTAATCACTAGATCAATTGAAATCTTTAATCATTCTAAAGTGCAGAACCATTTGGTAGAGAGAATGCAATAAAAATTAAGCTTGGATCATTGAGCTCACCATACTTAGAAGAATTCTTTTCCATTATCTTTAACTCTCTGTGAAGAATCTCTAGATTAATTTTCCCTTAAGAGCTAATTTACATATGTAAGAAATATTAAACCAAGACCTCCCCTAGTTTTACCATCACACAACTTGCTCCATTTCACCAAAGGAATTTTCCTTTTATCATTTAATATTGACCACAAAAATGATTGCATAATATAGATTAAAATTTTTCTATTGATTTTGGCATAGTATACAATGGCATATAATAAGTTGGAATGACCTATAAGACCGATTTAATTAGCTACACTCTTCCTTCTAACGATAACCATCTACCCATGAAGTTACTTATGTGTTGGAAGAATGAGGGCGGGAAAATGAGCTCTGGCAATTTTTTTCCTTTGAACTAGAGTTTCTGGATCTTCGAAGATTTTTGGGCATCAGCTGGATTGCAGAAGTGCCTTCGAGGTATGGTGGTTCTGAAGGTTAGATCGGTGCCCCAGGAGAGTCCAATGGGGACTTCTCCGGCTCCTTTTCCAGGGAGTACCAGTTCTTATGCAGACTTGTTTAAAGAAAACTCTTCCCCAAAAAATGTCGAAGCTTAGAAAATGGCATACAAAATGCTCTTCACGGCTGCTGGGAATAAGTCGGCAGCACCTCGTGTGAATGGTTGTTTGTCGCAGGCCGAAACCAGGCCAAAAATAGTCATTGAGCCAAGTATGGTTGAGGAATCAATCATCTACAGAGCTGATCACGATCTAATCTACAAGTTCATGGGAATACGTCCTTCCCTAAATTTTTTGCACTCTTGGATCCACAAAAACTGGGAGCCTCACGATGAGTATTCACTGTGGTTTATTAGCAATGGCTATTTCATTATTAGCTTTTCATATTTGGCTGATAGAAATAAGGCTTTTGAGTCAGAGAAGAAAAGTCATGGCTCGACAGGGCTATTTGTTCAGCCATGGAGAGTGGGATTCGATCCTCGAGTTGAACCTACTGCTGTCCCAGTATGGATCCGAATATATGCTCTCCCAATGGAATTCTGGAGTGAGCAGGTGTTGGCAAGGATTGGCAATTCCATTGGTAGACATCTGGGTGTTTCCAGAGACACACTTGAAGGGAGCATGGCGGTGTATGCTAGAATATTTGTGGAGATGGATCTCATCCAGCCTTTCTCGACAGAGATGGAGATTGAACTGGTAGGTCTCTCCTAGATTCAACAACTGGACTATGAGACCCTACCCTTTAGATGTAGGGTTTGTCACAAACATGGACATTTGGCCCATTTTTGCCCTAATAATATGAATGCTAAAGTGGAGGCCCCTTTAGGAGTGCCAAACCAGCCTAAAGAGGACAAGGCAACACTTAATTCAGGTTCTAATAGGACCGTTCAGGGCCAGGAAGCTCAGAGAGAGGGTTTTGAACAACCCAAAAGAAAAATACGGACAAAGAAAAAAGAGGGAAAGGAGCAAGCCCATCTCAGACCTGCAAATAGGTATGAGATATTTAATTCACTGGTTGACAAAGAGGAACAATTTATGGAGGGCATGGAGGGTTTTAAGGAAACTTCTAATATTCCCGGGCAACTCCCTCTCTCTTCTTCTCCTGTCATACAACAGGTTGTTGATCCCTGTGAGGTATCACAGCCAGTGTGCTCAAGTGCTTTGGTAGTGCATAACCAGGAGCAGACAGTATCTCATGATGTCAGTATGGGAATACCAGAGAAAAACAAGGAAAGGCCAACTCTGGGGATCACCCAAGTAGAAAAAAGATCAAAACTCTCAGGGAGTAGGTAGAAGATCCAATAAGGAGTTGCTAGCAGCCCAAGGAGACAGATTGATCACGGGAGGATCGGTGAGGACAATAGACTCTTATTGCTCCCAGGGTAACCATTATTTATACAATCATGGAATGTCAGGGGTTTAAACAGCAGAACCCATCAATCTGCTATCCGAAGACTTTTAGAGAACCGCAATACTAATTTTTTGCTTTTACAAGAGACTAAGATGTCTTTAGATCTTATGTCCAATACAGTCAACAGAATTTGGAGGGGTGCTGGTCATATGGATGTGGCTGCCCAAGGTGCCTCAGGGGGGATTGTTACTCTGTGGAACTCTCTTGAATGGTCTGTAATAGAACATCTTGCCTGGAGGGGGGTTCTCACTTCTATTTTTAGGAATATTGTCACTATGGAACACGTTCTAATCACAAACTTTTATGGGTCTCAAAACCTAGATGGTCAGAGGCGACAGTGGAAGGCTGTGCAGAACATGCGAACCTCAAGGGAAGAGTTAGACTGGATTTTAGCAGGTGACTTTAACGCTAAATTATCTTCTAGAGACCAGGAAGGGGGAGCTCCATTTTTAGAACCAGGGGACCGGTTCATGATTGCCCAAGTCCAGGCTTTGCGCTTAGTGGACATTAAATGTCTTGGCATTAACTTCACTTGGACTAATAAAAGGCGGGAGCCACACAGCAGGAAGGTTAAGCTTGATCATTTTCTAGTTTCAGAGGAGGCGTTTATAAAATGGAACATAAATTTTTAGATTTTAGAAGGCCCAGTCTCTAATCACTGTCCCATTCTGTTGGAAGGCGGGACTAGGATGGGGCAGCATCACAAACATTTCAGATTTGAGATTTTTTGGCTTCAAAAAGAACTTCGGGAGAAAATTCCATGGTGGTGGGAAGAAGGCCGCCCAGCTTATGGGAGAGCAATGTTCAGAATCCACAAACAACTACAATATGTCAAAGCTCAGTTGAAGTGTTGGAGGCATGCTAATAAAACCGACTTCCATGCCCAAAGAGCTCCATTGGTGGCTAGATGGGATGAGGTCCAAAAATAGTTCAGAGGAGTAATTACAGACCAACTCAAAGCTGAGGATGATGCCTTGCATACAACGGTGGAGGACATTGACAACTAGGAGGAGACCTATTGGCGACAGAGAGCAATAACCACCTGGTTATTAGAAGGGGACAGAAATACAAAATTCTTTCATCGAACTGCTTGTGCTCGAAGACAGATGAATAAGATGGAGGCCCTTCAAGATGAGAACGGTCATTCCTTTGATACACTTCTAGGTATACATTCCCATGCTATGGATTATTTCTCAAAGCTTTTTAAGGAAAGTGTGGTTCAAGATGTAGAGGCCCAAAATGAAGTTATTTCTGTCATACCTGCTGTTATTTCTAAGGATGAAAATCAGGCCCTCCTCAAACCCATTGATAGAAATGAATTGAAAATCGTGGTCTTTGGAATGAGCACTGGTAAATCTCCGAGTCCAGACGGATTCCCAATTGAGTTTTTTCAGGGCTTTAGGGACTACTTAGAGGAATATGTTAGGGTAGCTTGTTGAAGAATCCAGAGAAAATAAGAGAATGCTTAAAGCTATAAACCACACTTTCATTACCTTAATTCCAAAAGGTGAGGAGGGGGTTCATATTTTAGATTATAGGCCTATTGCCTTATGTAATGTGGTGTACAAAATAATCACAAAGGTAATGGCTGAGCGCCTAAAACATATTCTTCACAACATTATCTCCTCTGAGCAAGGGGGTTTTGTTGAGGGTCAAAAGATTCTAGATGGGGTGGTTCTGGCCCAGGAAGCAATCCATTCAATGCACACTTATGGGAATAAAGGTATGTTCATAAAATTGGACATGTCAAAGGCTTATGACAGGGTTGAATGGAGTTTCTTGGCCAAAATGATGGCTGCCTTTGGTTTCTCTCAGGATTGGATAGAGTGGGTCATGAGCTATGTCTTTTCCCCGACTTACTCTGTTCTAATCAAGGGCCTTCCTTCGTAACATTTTGGAGCTTCTCGGGGTCTTCGCCAGGGGGATCCTTGTTCTCCTTATATTTTTATCATTTTGGTCGAAGGTCTTGGCGAGAATTTTTTTGAGGAGAAGACAACAAGGCGGATTATTGGGTATTAGGGTGGGGGACGAAGTTTTAACGCACCTGCAGTTTGTGGATGACACTGGTTTGATGGGAGTGGCCAGCTTCAGGGAAGCAAGAACGATTAGGGATACTCTTAATGTCTATCTCAGGGGTACTCAACAGGTCATTAATGACAAGAAATCCAAAGTGGTTTTTTTAATCTGGAGCAAAGGCTTCAGAATAGAATTTTAGAAATCCTGGGATTCACTAGGACTTCTCTCCTTGTGGTTTACTTGGGGATCCCCTTGCACTTTAAGAAGCTAAAATTAGACACTTGGAGGAATTTTTTGGAGTGTATCAAGGATAGAATTAATCACTGATCTCACAAGTGGTTAAGTTATGGTGGCAGATTAACGTTCTTACAGTCAGTCATTCAAGCCATGCCAATCTACAAATTTTCTATCTTGGCTACCCCGCTTACAATATGGAAAGAGTTGGATAGGATGGCTAGAAAGTTTTTGTGGGAAGGAGCTAAGGGAGAGAGAAAGTGGGCCTTAGTGGGCTGGGATAAAGTCACCCAGCCCAAGGTAAAAGGTGGGCTGGGACTGAGAGGATCCAAGTTAAATAATAAAGCTTTGGCTGGAAAGTTGTACTCGGAGGTGGATTTCCCAACCAACTTCCTTATTCGAAGAGAATCCTAACTAGTAAATATTTGGGTCAAGTTAACCCCAATGAGGTGGGTCGTTTCCCTTTGGATGGTACTGGATCCTTAGTGTGGCGAGCTCTCAAGCTAGGATCTCAGGTTATTAAAGACCAATTATTTTGGAAAGTGGGGAGAGGGGAGAAGGCTCGTTTCTGGATCGATTCATGGGATCAGTACCCACCCATCATTGTTGAATTCCTCGAGTTACTACCAATAAAATCTGCCATAGAAACCAAGGGTTGGGTCCAAATTGAAAGTTATTTCAACACTACTCAACTAGGGGAGTATAAGTTTAAGAATTTTAAGAGGTTGGAGGAGTGGCCAATTTCAATCCCCCCGGAGTTGGCACCCATCCTAACCAAAATCTTGACAGAAAGGTTTCTCACAGGGAGAGACGATGAGGATGAATTAGCTTGGGGCTATGGGAGCCTTGGTGTATATACAGTGAAGGAAGAATATGACAAGATCCTCCCAGAGCCTCCCCCCCATTCTTATCTGGTTTAGGATTGGAGAAAGATTTGGCACTCCAAGGGCTGGCCAAAAGTAAACTTTTTTGCTTGGCAGTTTATGCACAATGGAATTCTCACTTTTGACAATCTCAGATGTAGAGGAATCATCGATCCTTCTCAATGTGTTTTATGCCACAAGAACAAGGAAACAGCTAATCACCTGATGTTTGAGTGCCCTTTCACGCGTTAGATTTGGAAGCGATGGTTCTCTCACTATAAAATCTAGGTTAATGGTGACATGAATCGGACTAATATCTGGGAAAGATGGAAGAGGGGTAGATTTAAATCTAAAGCTCTTCAAATTGGTTGGGAGCTTGGATTAAACTTCATTTGGTGGCAAGTGTGGTTGGAGAGAAATGCTAGACTTTTTAGAGAAACCTTTTCCTTGCTAGATGAAGTTTGGTAGGTCATCTGGAGCAAAGTCACAGAAACTGTTGCCGTTACGCTAAAGAGGAAACTCAGGTTGGTCCTAGGCCAATGGAAGAGGGAGTTGAAAAGCAAGAGGGATAGGACAGAGCTAGTTGGAAACCACCCCCAGAAGGTTGGATTAAAATCAATACTGATGGAGCTATAAAGGGCAATCCAGGTAGTGCCAAAATTTGCGTGGTTTGCCAGAATCATGAGGGAACAGTGCTCTATTGGGAACTACAAGGCTTGAGAAGAGCCACAAATAATGAAGCAAAAGCCATTGCTATCAAATCTGCTTCTATTTGGGTAGTTACTCAGGGCCACAGGAGGATAATTCTCGAATTTGATTCTCAAATACTGGTTGGAGCTCTAGACTGCATGGGGAACTTTGCATTGAAAGCATGGAGGTTGAGGATTCTGGTCTCTCAAATCAAGGAATTATGGAGGAAATTAGATGATGTGATTCTAGTTTATGTGAGAAGAGATTTAAACAAAGCGATCGATTTCTTGGCTAAGATGGGTGCTGAGAAAGAGGTAGGGGTGCAATTGCATAGTGACATGCCTTTTGAGGATGAGGTGATTAGGCAGGGCCTTGAAAGATCCTTGAGCCAATGATCAAGGAAAAAGCTAAGGGTGGTTTTCATCACGATATCATGACCTGTTGCGCCATCGCGGCCATTGGAGGTAAGCTGTCGCGATATCGTGACATGTTGCGCCATCACAGTCACTGGAGGAAAGCTGTCATGATATCGCGACATGTTGCGTCATCGCGGCCACTGGAGGAAAGTTGTCATGATATCGTGACATGTTGCACCGTCACGGCCGCTGGAGGAAAGTTGTCACGATATCATGACTTGTTGGGCCATCGCGGTTGCTGGAGGAAAGTTGTCATGATATCACACCATGTTGCACCATCACGGCTGCTAGAGGAAATTTGTCACAATATCGCGACATGTTGCGTCGTTGCCACCGCTGTGGGAAAGTTATCGCGATATTGTGACATGTTGCGCCGTCGTGGCCCCTGGAGGAAAGTTGTCACGATATCGCGACATGTTGCACCGTCGCGACCGCTGGAGGAAAGTTGTCACGATATCGCGACATGTTGCGCCGTCACGATCTTTAGAGGAAAGTTATCATGATATCGTGACATGTTGTGCCATCACGGTCATTGGAGGAAAGTTGTCATGATTTTGTGACATGTTGCATCGTCACGGCTGCTAGGGGAAAGTTGTCGCGATATCGCGACATGTTGCGCTGTCGCGGCCGTTGGAGGAAAGTTGTCACGATATCGCGACGTGTTGTGCCGTCGCGGCTACTGGAGGAAATTTGTCATGATATCGCGACATGTTGCACCATAACGGACAAGGGAGGAAAGGTGTCATGATTTCGTGACATGTTGCTCTGTTGATGCCAAGGTTGGAAAGGTGTCACGATTTCGTGACATGTTGCTTCGTCGCGACCAAGAGAGGAAAGTTGCCATGATTTCGTGACATGTTCCTTCATCGCGACCAAAGGTGGAAAGGTGTCACGATTTCACGACATGTTGCTTCGTCGCGGCCACGGGAGGAAAGTTGTCACGATTTCGCGACATGTTGCTCCATCGCAGCCAAGGGTGGAAAGGTGTCACGATTTCGTGACATGTTGCTACGTCGCAGCCTAGGGAGGTTTGTTGCCGTGATTTCATGACAGGTTGACTTTTTGTGGTCAGAGGAGTTTTGTGTCATGATTCCGTGACTTGTAGATTTTTTGCGGCCAAAGGTGAAGTCGGTGTAAGCGGCACGACTTCGCGACAAGTTGTTGTAACAGACCAATCAGCTCCCTCAGCTAGCTTTTTATTGGTTCAAGAGATCTGGCTCCATTGCAAATCTTCCTCTTCTCTTGTAATCATGTGCTTTCTTTGTTTTCGTATGGGAAGTGTCTATTCCCATTTGTAACTGATCTTTGTGTTAATACAAGTTATTTTCAATTTAAAAAAAAAAAAACGATAACCATCTACCTTTCTATGTTGGTAGTTTATTCTAAACTTTAATTATAACTGGATTCCATAATTCTATCCTCATTCTTCCCTCAAATAAGGGTATCCCTAAATAAGTTGCTAGAAAATTTGCCACCTCCATTTGAATTAACCTACATATTCTTGCTTTCATTTTAGTTGGAGTGTTTAGGAAGTAAATTTTGGATTTAGTCCTATTAACTTTTTATCCTGATGTTCTTTCATATTCCTTTAATAAGTTATTCAAATGTATGACCTCACTTATCCTTGCCCTCCTAAAAAGGGTTGTATCATCTAAAAACTGTTGATGGCTGATGTTGTTGATGTTATTACTAGCCTTAAGTCCATTTATAAACCCATATTTGTTAGCCTTTTTTAAGTTCCTACCCAAAACCTATGCCATAATAATGAACAAATATGGTGATAGAGGATCTCCTTGTCTAAGACCTCTCTTGGATTTAAAAGATTTTGTTACTAACCCATTGACCAACATTGAATATGAAACTGTAGAGACATAAGCTTTATTCCATCTAGCCCATTTCTTTCCAAAACCAAACTTTTCTAATACTACAAAAGCAACAATACGATCCTTTGTTATTAGGTCATCTAAACCAATTAAATATATAAAAATTAAGAACTTAATCCATCGGGTTTTGTATTAGCTTTTGTGTATGCTAATTCTATGTCTCATCCACTAAATCATAGCTTGATGGAATACATAGAGACCTTGCTTGATTATAAAGTATACTTAGAAGTATTAACCTATATTTCAAATATATGTTTTTTCCTCAACAATGAGCCTTTAAGCAATGCTTGTTACTAAGATTATTTTTGTTAGTTGATCATATAAGATTGAAATAAACCTTTTAATTTTATATAATGAACAGGTTATTGTAGTAATTCGAAAACCATATTATTACAATTGCCTTATTACATAAGTATTCATCACAATGTAGGGAGTTGAAATTATATCATGTTCATACATGTTCATCCCATTTATTATTGTTTCACAATACTTTAAACAATAATGAAGGTAGAGGAAAAGGCTATTACTAATACTAGACTAAATAATTGAATGAATAATGTGGTTGTGAAGAAAGTGCACTTATATATATATTTTTTAATGTTGATAACAAAAATCATGAAAGCCTAAATTAGTCTTATGCATACTTAATATTACAAGTTTACTTCTAATTCTTAAGAGATAAGATGAGAAGATTTCATTTACTTGGTATATTTTGAATGTAATTATCATTACATTAGAGATAATATATCTTCATATTTTTGAATATAATATTTTATAAATGTTGTCAAGACACTTGTGTTAATAGTTTTTTACATTTAAATTTTTCTACATATAATTTTTTTTGGTTGAATATTAAGGGATTTTACTCGGGTCCCCTACCCTTGAAAAATTACATCTCCCTTCTTTAGAGCTCGAGAGTTTACAAATATGTACACTTCTCATCTCAATAGATATGCTCTAGCTAGAAATCTACATCACTTTACATAAAATATCTGAATTCTTGATTTTTATTTTTTGGATCTTTTCAATTTTTAGTTTGAATACAATTAATCCAGAATTTAGAATTTTTCTTGATATTTTCCTATAGCAGCCTTCACAATGCCAAAAATTTACCTCTACTATCTATACCTTGCATCTTAGTAGACTAATATTTCCAAAACATTACACTATCATAGTCCGCTTTACCAAATCTAGATTGTTAGTTTCCTTCCTGAAACACAAGTGCAACCACAAAAATTATAATAAATAGTCTAAATAAAAGCACATTATTATTACAAAATAAAGCATATATTACAAATGGAAACTATTAAAGTAAATCTTAATCATTAATTGATTCAAGCAATTAACATTTTCTTGTCAGCTTCAACTAGAATTTCTACTTCCTCTAACCATGGAAAGGAGAAATTAAATTCACGATCCTTAATCAAAACCCCTCTATTGACTAGCTTATCTGCACATTTGTTTCCTTCCTTTAATATATGTGTAAACCTGATTTCTTTAAATTGTTTAGCAAGATCTTGAATTTCCACAATTACCTCTTGTATGTTCCATGGAGGCATATAACTTATTAACATAATTATTATTCATAATAAAGGTTTTAAATGGATACAAACATACATGGGTTATTAATTATACAATGGTTCTTCCATGTACTATGATACAACTATGTCATAAATATTAACTTTTTTGTAGGAACTCTATAATTGAAACCGTTTATTTTAACAATATTTAACACATTAGTATTACTAGTCAATTTTAAGCAAAATTTATCAAATAAATTCAGCTATGCATATACAATGTTATCATTATGAGCATAAGAATTTTTATGGATAGTTTTGATAATGATTTGAACCTTTGTCCACCCAAGAGTAAAACACAAAGGAGAGATAAACTAGATAAATGGGTTAACATTGGAATATATACCATGGATGTTACACAAGTTGAGGATAAAGTTGAAGAGTTTATTTTTAAGACCCTCATCAATAACTTCCATGTATGTGCATAACATCTAAATAAAGAGATAAAAAGAACTAATCATACATATGCATATGCAAGCAGATATTTAAGTACTGGTAGAAAAAACTCATATAAATAGTAAGAGGTTTCGCTTGATCAACTTTTACCATCAAATATGGCATCTCTTTCTTTACCATTGGGCCTAGCATTAATATCCATTTTTGGATGAGTTACATACTATGATGGTTCACTTTTTTGTATGATGCATTTTTATTAGATAAATGAAGCTATGGATGACAACTCTAATGTATGTCATAAGTTGTTATTCTATATATATATATATATATATATATATATATATATTTGAATAGGTTAAAAATTTGGGGGCATATTGGGGTCACCCTTCCCGTGAATTGAACTTGGGTCTCCGTTAGGAAAACCCAATGCTTTTTGTCATTGTGGTGTCCCTGTTGGGACTTATAAAAACATATATTGAAATAGTAAAGTGATATTATCTTCTTAGAATCGTACATGCTTTGTATGGATGCAGGCTTGAGATTTAATGTTTAAATTTATGTTTTATATAAATTTTACTATTAGTCAATTAGTTTTATTGTTGCCCATAATGTATTTGACATGTTAAAAACCATCATTCCACTTGTATTACTTGTATTAATAATGTGTAACAAAAAGTAAACCTACAAATTTTTAATAATATGACTCAATTTTCTATGACTGTTTAAGTATTCTACCATTGAAATCCTTCACAAAAATATGTTCAATATTGAATTATTATAAAAAATCATGAATACACCACTAAGGACATGAGTGTTAATAATTACAAATGTTACTAAGTTTTTAATTGAGAGATAGGGTGGGCCAAGATGGATATGATGTCTTTTAGATGACATTTATTTTTATAAAATAACCTAAACTTCTAATTAATAAATAAACCCTAGTAAAAAAATATGATGTCAATTTTCAAGATATCAAATACACTCGCATGTTATTACATAGCAAGATGATGGAAGTATGAAAACCTTTTTTAATTATTGCATTACATTTTGAATTCAATTGGGGTAGAGTTGTACACCATACTTCCATAATAAAAGTTTGGTTGGATAAACATATATTGGGTAAATAAAATCCTCTATGAGGGTCGTCTCATATGGCCTATGATTTTGTGGACATTAAAAACCACTTTACCTTTCTACCTTTACCTTTAAAAGTGATATTCTTATTAATACAACATAACTAAACATCCATTGGGAATTTATATATATCTTTGTCATCTAATCTCTTTATGTCAATTTTATATCACTTAAATTACTTTGATAGAATAATGTGAATTTTTGTATAATGATTTTAATTGATCCATTTCATTGCATTGTTTCAGATTGATCCTTAATAATATCCAATGCATAATTTATAATCCAATTTAATTAAGCTTATATATTTTTAACAAGATATTAAATAATTAGTAACAACTGATGCTGAGATAAAGGTGGCAACACAAGTGATGATATTTTAAATATGCTAGATTGACTATTGGAGTTGGTGAAGGAGGCAAGATTATGCATAAGGGGTTGGCCTCGACATCTATTCATAAAATCAAGGTGAATTATATTGGAATATTGGAAAAATTTGTAGAAGTATAAATGGCGAATTGCATTTATTTATCTCCAAAAAATTTCAAACCGTAGTGAATTGCATTAATTTATCTCCAAAAAAATTTAAATCGTGGTGAATTTTTCTGTGTTGGAGGCTATGAATATCGGTTTGCAAAATCTAAAAATGTATGGTAAACTTAAAATCTTTAGGTTGACATGAAATACTTTAGGTCGACATGACGATCGATGGCATGCATGATGACCGATGGCATGCATGATGATCGGTTGCAGACATGACGATCAATTGTAGGTATGATGATTGTCTACAGACATAACGATCGGTTGTGGGTATGACAATCACTTGCTGACATGACGATCGATGGCATGCATGATGATCGACTGAAGGAATACCGTGTAAAACGCAAGCTAACATTTCATTATTCAGCAGGCTTGATTAAATAACAATTACAGGTGCCGAGAATAGCACTAAGCTGAACGACGTAAACAAAGAATTGTTACACTGTTGTAACAGTACGCTAAATGCCTAATACAGACAATAACAGTATAGTACGCTAACATCCCCCTTTATTACATTATTTGGGTAATGTAATAACTAATAGCTATACTAGACTACTAACATCCCCTTACATTATTTTGCAATACAAAGTGAGTCGCGAAACAATTCAAATTTGACACGTCCAAGTGCCTTAGTGAAAATGTCCGCAACTTGGGCATCGGTGGGAATGTGTCGAAGCTGAATTCGGTGCTTTGGAACTTCATCTCGAATGAAATGACATTGTGTGTCAATGTGCTTTGTTCTTTCATGATGGACTGGATTCTTAACGAGGTTCAGAACACCCTGATTGTCGCAAAACAAGCGTATTGGAGATTTTGATGGATGGCCCATACTTGTCAGAATGCGACGTAACCATATCACTTCGTACACAGCTTCACGTGCGACATGATATTCTGCCTCTGTTGATGAAATAGCAACCACCTGTTGCTTCTTGTTGTGCCAAGAGATAGGACCGGATCCCAGATGAAAAATGTATCCAGAAGTTGACTTGCGATCATCAAATGATCCGGCATAGTCGAAGTCCGTGTATCCTTGCAAGAAGAATTTGTTGTTCCTCTTGTATTCTAGGCCATATTCCATAGTACCACGGACATAATGAAGAACACGTTTTGTTTCTTTCTAATGTGTGGTCTTAGGCTCTTGCATGAACCTCGAAAGATAGTTGACAACAAATACGAGATCTGGCCTAGTATTGGTCAGATATATGAGACTCCCAATCAACTGTCAATAGAGAGTGCCATCTACCTGAGGTGAGTCATCATATCACGATAACTGAAGTCCATTCTCCATTGGATTTTCCATTGGCTTGCAGTCAGTCATGCGATATTTATCCAGCAATGTCTTGGCATACTTTTTTTGAGACACTTTGATGGAGTGCTCCTTCTGGATGAATTCCAGACCAAGATAGTAATGGAGAAGTTCGAGATCTATCATCTCAAAAGATTTGCACAAGTTTCTTTTGACAGTAGAGATCATAGTTTCTGAACTCCCTGTAATGAGCAGATCATCCACATAGAGTACAAGTAACACTATCTCAGAACCCTGTTTCTTGAAATAGAGGTTTGCATCTGACGGACATCTCTTAAATCCATGCTGCATAAGGTGATTGTCCATTTTTATATACCAAGCTCGAGGAGCTTGTTTCAGACCATACAAGGATTTGACCAATTTGCAAACCTTCTACTGTTGGCCTTCCACTTCAAATCCTTCAGGCTGAGTCATATAGACTTCTTCTTGGAGATCACCATTTAGAAAAGCACTTTTGACATCCATTTGGTGAACTTTCCACCCATATTGTGCTGCCATAGCACACATAACCCGAATTGTGGTCATCCGAGCAGTAGGTGCAACAATTTCCTCGTAGTCAATGCCTTCCTTTTGAGCATAGCCCTTTGCAACAAGACGGGCCTTATGCTTATCAATTGTTCCATCTGCCTTGTACTTGACTTTATATACCCATTTGCAGCCAATGGGATTCTTTCCATGTGGCAGATCAACAAGCTTCCAAGTTTTATTTTTCATCAGAGACTCACTCTGTATCCATAGCGGCCTTCCACTGAGGCTCACTGAGAGCATCTTGCACTGATGCAGGTTCAAGACTATCTATGGTAGACATGAATGCCCTGTCATCATCAATATCCATATCCTCAACTTCTATACTTGGAGTCACAGAAAGTTCCTCAAAATATTGACAAAGATCATCAACCTCACCAGTTTCTTTGGCTTCTTTCTCCTTTTGAGCCATACTGCGTGTACGAGGTCTATCCAAATTCAAATTGGGAGGAGTGGATAAATTTGCGTCTCTGATTGTATTTGTACACCATTTAGGATTCTTCTTCGGTGGTGGTGAAGAAGATGTAGAAGGACCTCCTGTCTGTGTTGACGAAGGAATCTTCTCTTCCTTAGTTTCCACAATATCTTGGTGTACTTTAGATGTGCTCTGTGATGTGAAAGCTTCATCAAAGACAACATCTCTGCTGATATGAATTTTCTTGGTCAAAGGATCTATCAACCGATATCCTTTAGAGTGCTCAGAATATCCAAGAAAAATACATCTCAGTGTTTTCTCATCTAGCTTCTTCCTTTTCTCTTTCGATATGTGCATGAAAGCTTGACACCCGAAAATACATAGATGAGATATGGAGGGTTTTCGACCACTCCATGCTTCCTGTGGAGTCATTCCTTTTAGGGCATTTGTGGGTGCCCTATTCAACAGATACACTGCAGTGGTGACAACTTCTGCCCAATATTGTTGCCCAAGAGTAGCTCCTGTGAGCATACAACGAACCATTTCCATGATAGAACGGTTCCTTCTCTCAGCAACTCCATTTTGCTGAGGAGTATAGGCAGTTGTTAACTGTCTCTTGATCCCATGCTTATCTAGGAATGCAAAAAATTCATTAGAGGTAAACTCTCCCCCTCGATCTGAGCGAAGAGTTTTAATAGAAGCTCCTGACTCCTCAACGGATTTCTTGAACTGCTGGAAGAATGCGAAAGCTTCAGATTTCAGTTGGAGAAAGAAAACCCACATCTTTCGTGAGTAGTCATCTACGAATAACTGAAAGTACCTCTTCCCTCCAACACTGTTGGGTGTGAAAGGACCGCATAGATCGGTGTGAATTAACTCCAGAGGTTTTATTGCTCTTGTAGAGCTCTTTTCAAATGGTACTCTATGCCGCTTTCCCGCCAGCGGTCGAGCACACTCGGCAATGTGGTAGAAAGGGAAGGAAGACCCTTTACCATCTCATACTTGCTGAGCTCAAGTAAGTAGCCGGAACTAAGATGCCCATATCTCTTGTGCCATAGGGAACTTGCCTCCTTGGTAGAGACAGTCATGGCAACATGTGGAGTAGAGATAGCATCTAGTGCAAATAAGCCGTGCTTATATGAAGCTGTTGCAATCTGCTTACCCTTCCTGGTAATGGTACAACACTTATTTCCATTCTCAACACGAAAGTTGACAACCATATTTCTGTCCAGGATTTGTGTCACTAACAACAAATTGTTAGCCAATCCCGGAACATAGAGGACTTTGTCAATCTGACACTTGCCATCAGGAAGAGTGACTGAAATTGTACCCTCTCCCTGAACCCTGTAGGTTTTATCATCAGCAATGGTGAGAGGTTTGCCCTCTTTGGCCTCAAATGATTCAAACCACGATCTGTCGCCAGTCATATGTTTGCTAGATCCAAAATCGACATACCAAACAACACCTATTGAGGTTGTTTGCCTTTTCCTTTCGTATCTTGTTGAGAATTTCCTCCTTTCTGAAAGTTGCCTCCTTTTTGCCCATTACCTTTCTTCCTAGAACCCTGCCTGTTGGTGTATAGGGCCGTATTGGAAGAATCATCCTTGTGAAGTTGGCGTGCCTCCTGTTGTTGAAGCAGATTGACCAACTCGATGTAGGTAATTTGTCGTTGGGACACCTGGATGGAGGTTATCAACATGTCAAATGAAGAAGGTAAAGCTCTCATCACAAGTGAAATGAGCATCTTTTTGTCCACAGTATCTCCCAGAGAACTCAATTTCTCTTTCAACTCAGACACTCTGCACAGAAAGAGTTCAACTGTTTCACCCTGTCTCAAACTCAGGTTATGAAGTTTTTGTTGAAGATGAAGAATGGTGGAATCATTCTTTCCCTCATAGATGGTTTGAAGGGCATCCCATGCCTCTTTACCACTTGCTTTGTCAGCTATATGAGGTTGCACTTCATCTGAAACAACAAACAAAATGAGCACCTTTGATCGACTGTCTTTCTTGTCAAAAGTTATCTGATCTGCTGAAGGACCTGTGGATCCTGCTGTTGGTGAAGGCCTGGTTGCTACTCCAGTAACAATATCCCACAAATCTTCCATTTGGAGGATTGCCTTCATCTTATGTTTCCATGGTGTATAATTTGGACCTTTTAATAACTGATGCGGATCAGTCATCAACTTTGCAACAGCGGCCATAGTGAAGGTTCTTTATATCACCAAATTGGTCCCCCTTTCGATATACCTTTTGCTAGGCCAATATACCGTACAAAATACCCACCCTTACGTGAGGGAAACTATAGGTATTTAGAAAGATCAACAAAAATCACCCGCCCTTACGTGAGGGAGACTATAGGTGAGTTTTAGAGATCATACGATACGTGGAACATAAGCGGTACTAAAAGGGAATCGCCTTGTTGATGGCACCTACCATAGAAGATTCTTCTCATGCGTGGGGCATAACTTCCCCTAAACACTATGAAGAATACTTCGTCAGGATTTACGCCTAAACACAAGTGCGATAAAGGGTAGTGGATGGAGTAAAAAATGCAAAAATGGCGTACTTATTCCTCCCCGACGATTTATAGAGAACAAGCTCAGACGTCGTTGTTGCAGCTATATTAGGCGATAGATACAGTAGCCCAAAGCACGACAGCTTTACCTGTAAGTGTGGGCCAGAGGTACCGTTTTTACCGAACGCTGCGGTGCAATAAATTGCACAGATGGGTTTTATATTCCGGGGACTTAGGGAGTGTTTGATTTTAATTTTTAATGTTATAGTGCAAAAATGAAATATGCAACATACAACAAAAAAAATTGCCCACAAGAATAACCCACAAGGTGTCGGTCACAGCCGAAAATGCACCTTTTACAATTTGCCAAATTGCTATTTTTCGAAAAATTACTCACTATCCCCCTTTGATTTTTGAAAAAATATCCCCCCTTAAAAAAAAAAAAGGCCTTCTTTAACAAAGCATTTTAATAATTATTATAAATTTAAAATTAAAATAAATAATTTTAATTTCTATAGTTTTAAAACTTAAAAAAAAAAAATTAAAATTTTAATTTTAATTTATAAAGTTTTAAACTATATTAAAAAAAATTAAAATTAAAAATTTTAATTGAAAAAATAATAATTAAAAAAAAACTCTTTGAAAAAAAATTATACCTTTGGGGGGAGTCGGCGGGTTTTGAACCCCCGACCTGCAGGCTCCCTGAGCCTTACCGCACGGCTCACGACCACGTGAGCCAGCGGGCTGATCCGAGAGGATCAGTGAGCCACCTCCTTTTTCAACCCAAATGGTCCTCCTCTTCGGCCTCACGCGCTGCTGCTCTGCGGCTCCCGCCACTTCGAAAAATTTTCAGTTTTTCTTTTCTTTTCTTTTTTTTTTTCGAAAAAAAAATGCGGGTGGCCTGGGCCGTCTGAAAAAAAACACAGCGGCAAATTTCGGGGGGGGCTGTGCCGTCTGTAAAAAAAACACAGCGGCAAATTTATGTCCTCCCTTCTTCCCTGCCACCTGCGCGCGCGTCCCTCCTGGACGCGTCTGCGCAGCGCGGATGTCCTGGGGGGGGGTTTATACTCCCCCAATTCTCGCGCGGGCGGGAATTTAAAAATCCCGCACGGGGGGGGGGGGTTTCTCCCCTCCTCGTCTACCACACGCGGGAGGGAATCCTGCCCGACAGGCCTCCTCGCGCACTGTCGCGCGGGTCCGGGCCGACAGGGCTACGCGTGCACTGTCGCGACAGTCCTGTCGCGCGCTTGTCGCGACAGTCCCCTGCGCGACGCGTGGCGCTCGCGCGTGTGGGCGCGTCGCGGCCTGCGGAGCGCGGGCTCGCAGCCTGCGCTTTGTCATGCGTGGGCACGTCGCGGCCTGTGGAGCGCAGGCTCACGGCCTGCGCTCTGTCGTGCATGGGCGCGTCGCGGCCTGCGGAGCGCGGGCTCGCTGCCTGTGTCTACGTGCGGCCTGCGCATAGCGGATTGCCTGCTGCGTTTTTTTTTTTTTTTTTTTAAATTAATCACGCTATGCCGTGATTTCAAAAATCACGTCGCGGAATAATTTAAAAAAAACTTCCGCCTCTAGATAGCTTCTGCCTCCAAACAGCTTCTCATGCCTCCCTGCACAGAATTTCCATAGCTGGCTCTGATGCCATGTAAAACGCAAGCTAACATTTCATTATTCAGCAGGCTTGATTAAATAACAATTACAGGTGCCGGGAATAGCACTAAGCTGAACGGCGTAAACAAAGAACTGTTACACTGTTGTAACAGTACGCTAAATGCCTAATACAGACAATAACAATATAGTACGCTAACATACCGATTGGTTGCAGGTATGACGATTGGTTACAAGCATGACGATCTACTATAGGCATGACGATCGACTGTGGTATGACAGTAGGTTGCAAGTATGATGATCAGCTACTGGCATGATGATCGACTGCAGGAGTGACGATCAGCTATAGATATGATGATCGGTTGCAGGTATGACGATTGGTTGTAGAAATGATGATAGATTGTAGGCATGACAATCAACTATGGGTATGATAGTCAATCATCGATCGTCACATTTACAACTGATAATCATGTTTGTAGCCGATCATCATGCCAGTAGCCGATCAGTTGCAGATATGATGATCATTGACACACATGATAATAAGTTGGAGGTATGTCGATTAGTTGCAGGTATGTCGATCAGGTGCATGTATGACGATCATTTGTAGAAATACCGATCAATTGTATGTATGATGATTGGGTGCATGTATGACAATCAATTACAAGAATGTCGATCAGTTGCATGTATGATGATTGCATACAAGAATACCGATCGGTTGCATGGATGAATATGGTTACAAGAATGATGATCAGGTGCAAATACGACGATTGGTTGCAGGGATGCCGATTGGTTGCATAAATGATGATCAATTACAAGAATGTCGATCGGATACAGGCATAATGATCGGATGCAGGAATGACGATCGGTTGTAGGAATATCGATCGGTTGCAAGTGTGTTGATGGGCTGCAACAGTGTCGAGTACCCTGTCGATAGCAATGGTGCATCTGTACCATGTATCAACCATCCGTGAAATGATTGCATGCCGAGACCACGTGTCATCCATATAGAAGCTGATTACATGTAGAAAAGTCTATATAAAGGGATTAACATTCATTTTTTCACCTTTTCTATCATAGTTTTAACCATTTTCCTCTCATTTTAATACATTCTTACCCCTTTTTCTCTTGTTTTAATGCATTCTTAACCCTCTTCCTCCAGTTTTTTCTTAGTTTTAACATTTTACCTTAATTTTTAAGTCAATTTTAACCGTTTTCCTCCCATTTGAACCCTTTTTTGTCAAGTGTCGTGTACCATCCTCTGTATCTTCTGATCCATACTCGTACACCCTATGGAATCCCCTATAAACCCTGTAGTGTTTAAAGTTAATTATAAAAACCTGGTTTACCCCCTGGTTTATGAAATTTTATCAACACTGGGTTATGATATGTCATGGGTCACAGACTCTGGTCTTCGACATTTTGACACAGATATTAAACTGGTGGAGAGGATCATTGCAACTTATAATATGGATTTGGGAAAGGTAAATCTTATCATCGACAACAAAAAATTGTTCTTTTTTTCACAGCCACAGATATCGTCAAATTGACAGCATTACCCCACGCTGGTGTTAAGCCTATCACTTCCAAATACCAATTAACTGATGACGATAAACTCTACTTGGAGACCAACTTCAAAGTGCAGTCAAAATATTTTCAAGGTATAACTATTTTTTAATTTAATTGAATTTAAATTCTAGTCACTGGTGTACAATTACTAATTTTTTTTGTAGTTACGTCCACCAAGTCCAGAAGGGGTTTGACCATACCGGTGATTGAAAATAAATTTCTTCGAGCATGTTGCAAATTCTTCCTTGTTAGACTCGTTCTATAAGGAATGCCGATAGAAATTCCAATGTGGGCCTTAGCGTATTTGGTCTATTGTATTGCACACCAACAATTCGAATAGTCCACCTATGTCTTACATCGAATCGGATTGGAAATAGAGAACGTGAAAACCCATGCTTCACCGTCATCGACAGTTAGCACATGTAATTATATTATTGTTTTTTTTATGAATCTTTTTATAATTTGTAGAACACTCTAGTACCAACATCTTAACACTCAATCCTAATCAATTTAGCCATGACAAAACAATAGGTTCAGGTTTTTTTTGTTAATATTTAAGTAAAATTTTTATTTTTCCAATGCATCATTTTGTAATTTTTACATTTTATACCAAACACTAAAAAGGGTATCCTATTCCTCTTAAAAGCGGGATGCTACTGTTAGAGGTTATAATCTAGAGGAATCAGGAGACTTTGAAACACTTGTAGAGGAAACAACATCATCGCTAAGGAGAAGATCAACAAGGAAACATAGAAGATCTAGTTCTCCTGATCGTCGACAACCTCTACCTGCGACTGCACATCCACTTTCAATAGGCGTAGTTGCGTAAGAGGTTTCATCTTAGGGAAATAAGTTTTAATTACTGCCGAAACAAAATTTTTACTAATTTTAATTAATTTTGTTTTTTTTTTTCAGATGTTCAACATGCCCACATTCCATTTGCAGCAGCAGCTACGCAAGATGTTTTTTCTTCTGTCGATAAGTGTTATAACAAAGTTTGCAACCAATTTTCATAATTTAATTTTATAACTAGTTTTTATTTTCTACCTTCACAAATTTTCTACCTTCACAAATTTTATAACTAATTTTTATTTTTATGTTTTAATTTCCCGTACAACAATTTCATCAACAAATGCTGCCCCCTCCTCCACCATGCAAAAATCAAATGCGAGGTCAATGCTTCCCAGTTAAAAAACACATTCTTCCATCTAGGCCACAGAGAGAAGCAAAACAACAATTTTCAGAGAAAGAAGCATCAAAGACTTTTTCAAGATTCGACCGTATTTCTCTTGCTAATTTTAATTTTAAGGATATACCGAAAGCTTCTGGTGTTGGGTTGGACGAGTTTCCACTTGATAAAGATTTATTTTTGCAAGAGAACATGCAAACTATTTTACAAGTATCAGAATTGCTTAGAGATAAAGGAAATGAAGGTGCAGAATGTTCAAGCAAATCTCCTAGGGAAACAAACACCCGTCAGGCTCCTCCTCAACCAAAGGATGAAAGTTTAAATATTTTAGAAAAAAAATTTGTTTCGAATAATGTTGAATCTACCATTCAATATTTACTACTTCCAAATATAGCGAAAATGAAAAAAATGGGAGTATCGGGCCAAGGTGTTGATAAAAGAAATTAATGCCCGATACAATAATTTTTCAAAAAGAGAATTTTTTTTTCTATTGTTGAAAATGAACTTGAAAATATGGAGGCTCTACTACAACAAGTAAAATCTGGTAATGTGAAGGTGAATACATCTTACACAAATAAAATTTTAAAGTTTATAATGAATAGATTGGAGAACATAAATGGTGAGGCCCAAACTTATTACAATGAATGGGCAAGTGATAAGAAAAAGGTTGTTATTGCTGTAACTGCAAAGAATGTTGTTGAGGTTTGACTTAATCACTTTTGTGTTCAAAAATTTGTTGTTCCCTTTTTTAAAATATAATTATCTTTTCATGTTGATTAACTATTTTTCCTTTTTGCAGGTAATGTATGAAAATCTCAAGAAGAAGATTCAAAATATGCATGACTATCTCAGGATGTCAAAAAAGTTTTTAAACGCTTCCATGGCAATGAAAAAAAGAGCACAAGAATCAGTTCGACAAAACAACATTTTTCAAAAAATCATTATTTGCAACAGATTGGATCCTGATGTTCTACTAAAGGATAAGGGTAAAGAAGTTCAAGGACCAACATATAAAGATGTTGACAAAGAAGAAAACACCCTTCTCGATGGATTACAAAATATTGAGAAGATCGTTGTCAATTCTGGAGCAATTGATAGTATTGTTACCCAGCCTGAGAAAAGAGCCATTGGAATGTAGAATGTGGAAATCATGGAAGTAGTGGATGAGGAAAAAGGAGCTGAACATGGGAAAGATGAGGGAGGAGTCGTTGCTATGGAGACTATGGAAGTCATTGAGAAGGCAAAATGAGTGGTGGAAGGGGGAAAAGATTCTAAAGTGAGAAATTGAATTTTAAAACTTGATATTTCGAAAGACAATTTTAAGACATTTCATATGTTTTCGTTTGAAAACAAGATACTTGATTTTAATATTTTACTATTACACTATTTACATTTATAATTGTGTGTTATTTTTATCTCTTAATTATTATGGTGTTTCAAATATGCTCGAGTTTACGTAGAATATATATATGCATAGGTACAAATTCACATGCTATTCAAAGTTATTCATGGTGTGATATAAAAATGAGTATTGTCTTGTGGATTCTGCTATATTGTTTTTATATTTCAATTTTCAAATGAGTTTATGAAGGATATATCTATGCATGGGTTTAAATTTTTAGTTTGTTTAAAGTCATTCTTGTTGTTGTATAGAAAAGTGTTTTGTCTTTTTTATTATGCTATATTGTTTTCATATTCAATGTTAGTTTACGATGGAGATATTTATGAAAGGGTTAAATTTCAATTTCCATATATTATGCTATGTTGTTTTTATATTTCAATTTTTGAATGAGTTTACGAATGATATATCTATGCATGTGTTTAAATTTCAGTTTATTCATATTCATTCTTGTTGTAGTATAAAAGTGAGTATTTTCATTTCTATTATGCTATATTGTTTTTATATTTCAAGTGAGTTTACAAACAATATATCGATGCATGGGTTTCAATTTTCAGTGCATTCATAGTCATTCTAGTTGTTGTATTAAAATGTGTATGGTGTTAGGTAATGGAGCCAAATTGATAACAAGGAATTAATTACCATTAAATATTGTTGATGGGCAATGATCAACAATAGGCCCATGAACGGGGTTCCAAGGGGTAGCATTAAATATTTAATTACCATTAAATATTTAATTACCATTAAATATTGTTGATGGAGATTTTTTTTGAAAATTTAACCGTATTTCTTGGTGGAAAACACTTGTCAAAAGAACATGATAAGCGTATGGGTGGTTTCGGCCCATGGTTTTTTGGCCCATTGTATTCTGACACCACTATGTGGTTTCAAGTAGAGAAAAAGCCACGAATCTCTATATATTATATACTGTAAAGACTGCCTCTATGGCGGAATGCTATTTTCTGGTTTGGAGGAAGAGAGGGAAGGAGACATTGTACAAGTGGAGAAGATTGTTGTATTGTTGCTAATACAAAGGACTGATTGTTTCTCTGTGGATGTAGGGTACACTGCTCGAACCACATATATCTTGTGTCTCTTATATTTGTGTGATTGCTTATTATTTATTGCACTACTTAACTAGGGTTTGAACTTTTTTTCCATTTCCGCTATTATTATTTACATTTTACATAGGTTGTGTATTGTTTGTACATTGTAAAATCCCAACATATGGTCATTTGTATTATGCTATATTGTTTTTTATTTCAAAGTGAGTTTACGAAGTATATATCTATGCATTGGTTTCAATTTTTAGTGCATTCATAGTCATTATAGTTGTATAAAAATTAATATGGTCATTTGTATTATGCTATATTGTTTTTATATTTCAAAGTGAGTTTACGAAGGATATATCTATGCATGGGTTTCAATTTTCAATACATTCGTAGTTAGTCATTATAGTTGTATAAAAATGAATATGGTAATTTGTATTATGCTATATTGTTTTTATATTTCAAAGTGAGTTTACGATGGATATATCTATGAATGGGTTTAAATTTTTATTTTTCATATCTAAAGTAATATGCTACATGCATTTTTCATACATATGTAGAGAAATTTTTACTAGTTATGTATTTATACAAGGTTTACTCAATGCCAAAGCATAAATCATAAAAAAACACTATATTTTGTCATATCATACAACTTATGATACTAATAATACATACAGACATACATTTAAAGTCAAAGGAAAATAACTATGTTTTGTCAACATATACAATTAGTTCAATAACATAGCATCATTACGTATACATGGTTTTCAAATTTTCAACTTACTCAAAGCTATAGCATAAATCATAAATTTTGAAAACATAGATAGTCCATATCATTAAAAAGCAAACATGCATAATCATTGAAAATTGAATGATTATATGATTTTTTCAAATCACTGAAAGTTTACAACAAATCAAATACAAAAAATATTTGATTATATAAAAAATTTCAAATCATTGACATTTATAAATGATATCAAATACGAAAAATCACTGATAATACGAATTTATTCAAATCACTAAAATTTTACAAAATGATTTCAAATCCAAAAAATCTTAGATTATATGAATTTGTCATATAATCATTGCAATTTTTACATTTTTGGAAGCTGATACAAAGCTTTATCGACTTCTCCAAAAGAACCGAGAATCATTTGTGAATTCTGCGTTTTCATAATCTCATCATCACTCCTAGCTGAATCATTTTCATCATTATCAATAGTATTAGAGAGACCTCTTCTTTCCGCGAGGGACTTCCAATATGTCAACGCTTTGTCATATGGAAACTTACCCACATCGTATGATGACACATACATTCTCAAACAATTTTCCAAATTTTTGTCCAACCTGTTACGAACTTTTGATTTAAAAAAAGTTAATACACTGAAAACCCTTTCATCTTCAACAAATCCTAAAATCATTATCTGACATAATTCATATAAAATAAAGTATTCACTCATAGTTTCTTGTAAGACACTACTTCGATACAATTTTTGCTAGAAACGTGTGATTGAAACAGTCTCATGTGGATTTTTGAAATGTGCAATTTGATTATCCATTGTTATTCCAAAATTAGTTGATTGTTGTCTCAAAAGATCTTTGTTTAGAATACCATTGATTTCAATACCATTTATTTCCATACTTTTAGAGAAATGTGTCATAAGATTACCCATATATTTTACAAACAACTCATTTCTACTACTATGGTCACCACAAGGATTCCAAAAATTAGGATTAACAACAACCATGTTCTCAAGTGTCTCATCTCTCTTAAAACGATCTCTTATTTCACTTGTTAATGCATTTGCAATTATTTTCAATTTATTCTTAGTGCTATCCAAAACCTCATCGAATACGAAATATGTAACTGGAACTTGTTCAACATCATCTGTTAGTGTATCTAATCACATTTTAAAACGATATACAGGAATCAAATTTCCATGGATAGCAATACAAATATTATCGTTGATGTTGAAATTTAAAAATTTCTTCGGTTCATTGACATTAACTAAAGTATTCCAACTATCAAAATTGGTATCCTCAAAATATTATAATCATACATATATGTTTTCTTATCCTCATGAAATTGACAATATAAATTGTCCTTTCCTGTGCAAGTTTAATCATAGAAGTCATTTCTTGTAACATTGGTAGAATACCACATAATGTGAGAAGAGTTTCCAAGTCAGTCATACAAAAAAGTAAATCTTTTGCCTTGTTAACATCCCTACGATGTGCATACAAAAACCCAACCAAGGATTGATATTCTGAAAATAACCTTTTTGTAGGAAGAAACAGTGAAATCCACCTGGTTTCCATATCTTTTAACATTTTTCTGCCTTCAGTTACACCTAGAGAAAACTGTTGAAACTCTGCAAACCTTTTTGGACTGCATGAAAAGTATGAGTGTATTTCGTGAATGAGTTCTTCCACTCTAGCTACATTATCAAAATTGCTCTTGCTCACAATTTTGTATGTAAGATTCATTCGATGAACCATGTAATGAATAGGAATCACATATGGGGCAATGGAAGTCTGAAGCCTAACACAAAGACCATTCCTTTGTCCTTGCATTGTAGTCGCACCATCAGCTCCAACACAAATTAACTTTGTGACAATTTCCTTTTCATTCATTTCGGCAATATCCTTTAAACTGGTTACAACAACATTATAAATGTTTTTCATATTACAATTTTTAATCATCTTATGTAGTGCTAGTAAATGAGGTTGTCTCAAATGATTTTTGAATGTGTAAACATGTATGCAAATCCAAGATGTGTTGTCAACAACTGTTACCTCATCAATGGAAAGTGAAATAAATTTGGCTTGTTTCACATTCTCTCTCAGGTCTTCCTTCTCAACTAGTGATAGATATTTTACCATTTCCCAACCACTTCGATTTGACAAATGTGAACTGTCAAGGTTTTGTACATCAGCTAGTTGAAGTATTTCCTTAAAATCAACAAAATCAGACATGGGTCGACATTTTTTTAGAATACTGCATATAATAGCAAACTGTAATTTCTTTGAGGCTAATATAGTCTTATTAATTTTTTGAAATTGTACCTCGATTTTTCCACCCTTCTCAATGAGAGTTTGTTTTTATTTCATTGATTTTTCATATTCAAGTGCATATCTCACATGCACACATTCTGTTGCATTCTTCCACCTATAAAATCTGTTAATTTTCCATCACTTCGTATTTCTTTGATGTAAAATTTCCCACAATGTTTTTCTGTTGTGTCTTTCTTATTTTGCAATAAATGATCCTTTCCCAGCCTCCATGTACAAATAATGCATTTACACACATTCAGTTTCTCATCTCGTTTAATAAAGGGGTATAACCTTACCCATTCATTTTTAAAATCCCTTCCAATAGTCCATTCGCTTATCTTTTGATGTTTAGATTTTTAACTACAAGATTCCCCAGAGGTCTGAATTTTAATTGTATTGTTATTTTAATTTTCGGTTGATGTGTCTAAATTTAAAATCTCCTGAAGTGGTTGTTGAATATCATTATTAGGAAAATTATCATGTGGTCCCATATCATCTGCTAGAATATCTTCAAGTGAATGCACATCAAGGTTGAAAATGTTTACTACATTCAATGTTTGGTGTTCTCTATCAATTTTTGAAGTAAAAAAGATACTATTTTAAAGAATTAATAGAATACAGTTTTACAAAGCATTTAAAAAGAGGTAGATAAGCAGAAAACCATTTATCTATTAATAGAGAAAGGTTTTATATTTAAGAAGAACAAAAATATTAAAAATTTGATGGTAAAAGGTGTTTGTACCTGCAAGTTGTGTAGAATTTGTAGAGATTGATGCCTCATTGTATTTTGATATTTGTGTAAAATATTTTAGAATTGTCTTTTTACAAGAATATTGGCCTCCCTTCTTTCCATCTTCAGTAGGTGACATTATATCTAAAGAAAAACCTTCAGATGTTAGGAAATATTTATGAAATTGAAGGAAAATAGTAGACATCCCTCAAGACGAACCTATGCTACCCTGTAGAATGAATTCTAAAAGACAAGAAGCAATCTAACAAGAAAATACTCCTAACACACAACATGACATGGATGCTTATCGACCACAATTGTAGATAGTGCTTCTACACTGCCTATGAAACATACTATAGGAGACAAGAAGTAGTCTTTGACAAGAGAAATGCTCCTGACACAAAACCATATGACATTGATAGTTATCTACCACAGTTGCGTATAGTTCACCTACAGTGCCTATGAAACTGAAGAAAAAGAGATTTGGACAAAAGAACAATGGAAGAAGAATACCAATTTTTAGTCATGAATCCTCTACAACCGATAAGCTTAGGCTGATTAATGCATCTCTACAACCTTGTGCTAACAGACACTGCTCTACAATCGATCGACTTATGCCGATAGACACTTCTCTATAACTGATCAACTTATATCGATTGACAGTCCTTGCAACCAATAGGCTTATATCGACTGACACCTTTGCAACTGATATATAAATGTTGATCAACATGTCCCTACATTCGACAGATAAATACTGATCGACACACCTCTGTAATCGATAAACTAATACCGATTGAAACCTCTACAACCGACATACTAATGTTGATTAACACCTCTACAACTGACCGACTAATGTTGATCGACATGGTCCTACAACTAAATGACTAATGACGATCGATAACTCTGTAATAGATAGACAAATGCTAATCGACAGTCCCTGCAACCGATAGGTTGATGTCGATCGACACCTTTGCAACCGATCGACTAATTTTGATTGACACAATCCTATAATCGACTGACTAATGATGATCGACACCTCTACAATCGATAGATAAATATCGATCAACAATCCCTACAATCGATAAATTGATTTCAATCGACATCTTTGCAACCAACCGACTAATGCCGATAGACACGGTCCTGTAATCGATTGACTAATACCAATCGATACCTCTGTAATCGATAGACAAATACTGATCGACAATCCCTACAACCGATAAGTTGATACTGATTGACACCTCTGCAATCGACTGATACCTCTACAACTGATATATGAATATCGATCGATACCTCGCAACCGATCATCTTATGCCGATAGACACGGCTCTGCAACCGATCAGATTATTTTTATAAACACTCCTCTACAACCTTGTCAAGTTTTTCATATTTTTAGAGCTATTTTTGAGTTACAGTATTTTCAATGTGTATTTATCGGTACCCAATACAGTATATATACGGGTTGTATATGAGGTGATTTGGGTGGGAAAAATAAAATCATTTATAATTTGAAGGCAATTTGGGCGTGACATATAAAATCATTTATAATTTGAAGGTGAATTGGGCAGGAAAATCAAAATCATTTGTAATTTGAGGTTGGTGAATTAAAAAAAATTAGGTTCATGATTATCAACGGTGGGCGAATTTACCCCAAAAAAACTTCCACCTCGTAAATTTTGGGCGAATGGTCCCAGTGAAAGGATCTAAAATTAGCCAATTTAAAATCTTGAAAATCCTAAATAGAGCAAATTTACAATATTTCACGCTTATGCATAACCCTGGAAGGAGGTGTTGTTGGCAATGATATAGGCAAATGAATTGGTAAACATGGTGGATTGGGTGGAATAGTTGGAAAATATGGGATTCTAACTAATAATTATCATTAATGAATATTGTTTAGGAATAAAAATGTGTACTAAAGTTCACTATACAAATAAAAGTAGACAATAATGTATTTTCATGAAAAATCAACTATTATGTGATTTTGGGTGATATAGGTATATTCTAATCAACCTATCTATTTGGTTCTACTTCAAGGGATTATAGAAGAGGACCCAAGAATAAACTGATATTGGATATCGATGAAAATTTGAGATTATACATGTTGGAGAAAGATACAGTCCACTTGCAAATTGTATAGATTGCACTCCATGTGTAATGCGCTGTTCATGGATTTTGTGAAACCAACTATCTACATGTATTTTCAATCCATGGCCTTATTGAACCTGCCTCCCAAATTTCCCATGAAGAATAATATACATTAATTCAAAGAGTGTGTATGCTATACAGACTTATTGATATTGGATCCAATGGCATGGAATTTATTTATCTCTCAAATAAAAATTACAATGACAACAATCTATTTTAGTCTATGGGGATGATACTCAAATATTGCAAGAGCATGTGGATGTCTAGTAGTAATCATAAAAGTTTTAGCTATGTAATAGATGGTAGAGTGAGACACTATACCAATATTTTTTGTCTATGGATATTGATATCTTAGGGTTGCAAACTACATGTATATTAATTTTTCATCAATCAATCCTCTCTTTTGAATTCAACAATAACTAAGCCAATACAACCAAATCAAAGGAAATATCTAATTCTATAGCAGGGACATCAAAAGGATTATTCTATCTTCATGAATAATTCCTAGAATAGATTCTTTACTATAATATTAAACCCCAAAGCATACTTCTTAGCCATATTTTTTATTCCAAACTTTTCTATTTACTATTGACAAAGCTAGTAAATAAATCTCATGAATTGAAATTCCTAATAATTCTAGGGACAAGGGATTATTTTGTGCTATAGTTGATGATGATTCTTCCCACAAAATTCAAGGTATACATTTATAGAATTAGAATTATTTTTTTGAATATTTCCAACTATTAAAGGATATCTAATGTATTTGGTGTTGAATTTAGTATGGTAGATGCCAATCTAATTGAAGATTTTGATTTCAAAAGGTTAAAATAATGTTAGATTCTTAGGTAGATCACAATGGGAGATGGCAATCACAAGATCTAGAAATATGAGAGATAAATAGAAATGACAAAAATGAATAAAATATTGCTATGGAGGAAATGGACACTCCATGCAAGAAGCTACAAGACTACATTATACTCCATCACTAATGGAATTACACAGTAGTTGTACTACTACTGTCTTACCAATCTATTACAATGAGGCCGTTTTATAATGGAAGATAGATTCCTTGGCCAACACTTGACCTAGTTGTACAAGGGACACCTTGCACATTGATACTTGTGCATTTATTACATTGCATAAAGTAACTATATAACTTCCCCCTAAAGTAAACTAATATCTTAAGTATGTACCTCGTAAGATACATTTATATGACCCAAATGATGTAATAGACTCTAAATATAACAACCCCTTGTATTACATTATTTGGGTATTGAAGACTTTGGTCTTCAATATGGATCTTCTTCCATCATATTCTTTTTAATTTGTTCAAGTTCATCATCTTCTTCTATCCATTCTTCTGTATTGTTCTCTCTTTGATATCTTCATTTGGTTCTGCTTCTTCCTCTGATTGTTGATGACTGAGTAGAGCATGGTGCAATTGTCCCCTCATATTTTTTATTTTGATTCATCTATAATTTCATTTATGACATATTGGTTCTTCATTTTCTCCAAGTTGTTCTTTTTGAAATGTGTTAGCATCATTTTGAAATATAACAATGTCTTGTGATATTTCCATTGAGTCTAGGATATATGTATTTCTATGGATTCATCTTGTCGCTTCTGTCTCACATTGATTTATGATAATACATGTATTGATTCCATTCATATATATAAATATGACCATATAGTTGTTTTCCACCAACTTGCTTACTGAAATGATATTGAATGCTAATCCAGGAACATACAATACTTTTTGTAGCAAAATATTTGGAAATGATTTGCTTGGTGTTACACACCCATATCCATGAATAGGATAAGTTTTGCTATCTTCAATTATTAGTTTGTAGTCTTTGATGACTTAAAGGTAGTCAAACCATTGTATATTTCTTGTCATATGATGACTTGCACCTAAGTCAATGTACCAAGTATTTATAAGCTTTGTGGAGTGATTTTTGTTAGAACAATTTTTGCACTTATTGTATGATGTTCCTTTTTCCATTTGAAGAAGTAGAAGAAAAGAGAGAAGATTTTGGTAGTATACCTTATAGCTCCCAATATTAAGGTATATGAAACCCTTAAAATATATAATCTTGATTTGATAAAACCTTTGTTAACCCTTAAGTTTTGTGGACTTCATTATGACTCCCTAATGATGAGAGTTCACAAACCTAATAAGATTTTAGGTTTTGTAGAAAGCTTACATCTATCAAATGAATTTAGAACTTGATAATTTTTGATGGATGCTAGTATTACCAAGTTTTTTAGAATGCCTTATGACTCCCTATGGTGATTTGGATACGATCTATGATCAATATAATGCTTTTGTAAATTGTAGTTCATTTTTGGATTGACTTTGTGAATTTTTTTAAACACCAAAATCAACCTTTTTATATCCTTATTACTCCTATTGAACTAAGCACTATTTCAATTTTTGTAGAGGTTTTGATGTTGGATTTATTTTTCCTCCTTTAAGTATTTTTGAGACAATACTTTTATAAAAAATTCTAAACTTTGAATAACTTTAATAAACCTCTTTAAATACCCTTTTTTGGCTGATTTTTAATGTTTTCTAATTTCCAATTCCTAATTTGATGTTGTATTACTTATAACTCCTAAATTTGAAAAAATTAGAAAATAATATTTGCAAATAATTTAAATTTCAGTAATAACCCTTATTCCTTATTGGTTACCTTTTGTAAATATTAATAATTCTGAAATATACTTTCTTAATATATCACTAATGCTAAATAATACAGTATTAGATATAAAGTACCCTTATAAATCCAAAATACCTTAGGTTTAAATTAAGATAATAATAAAATCAACTTTTACCTTAATAATCCTTCAATGTTGTTTGGTGGCATATTTGTAGCTTTGTGATGTATAGCGCTCATGGGCAGTCAAAGCCCTCTTTGACCAATGCTGATTTCCTCCTAGGTTGACGCTCCTCTTCAGCAAATGGTACCGAAACACTCCTTGAAATGCACTTCACTTATAATAAAATTCCTCTGAATGCAAGCACTGGTTCATTGGTCGTATGATGTCTTAAATGCTTCTCTTACACATTTGAATGGTGTATGACTTGAATTAGCCTTTTCCTCCAAGTTATTCGATACATAAAATGCTTGACTTCGTTTGACTTCATTTTGTCTCCATTTTTTAGATAGGCACCTTAAATAGGATGAACTTCATTCTATCACTTGAAGCATTACCAAGTAGGTGTCTTCAATGTACCTTTGGTAATGATGAGGTTTGTGGTAACCTCCAAATATTCTTAACTCCCTCCAAACATATGTAACTCCCTTTTAGGTGAGCGCTTGGATCTTCATGAAATTTGGGATGCTTAGAGAATTTGTGCCAAGTGGCACTCAAGACTTGTGCATCTAACACTTCAAATATGAGCATGCAACCCTAATTCTTTCTTTATCTTTGCATCCTACATGAGCTTGCTATGTTTCTTGAGATACAATATTCTTATTGCATGCTGGCTTGATGAGGATGATGAATGGCTACAGCTGGATTGCTCCAAGATTCTATGGCACAATTTTGAGATCATTTTTCCATGGATATTTGATTCAATGGATGCCTTAGGTATAGCTCCTTTCTCTTCACCTATTTGTAGGTTTCATAGCTTGTTCTAATAGTGATTTATGCTCTTATTTATTGCTTGAAAGATAGTGTTGTCTATAACAACCAATAGGTGGCCCTTTTTCTTGGTCTTTTACATAGATAATTGATCACTAAATGCTACACTTATTTCTACGTAAACACAGTAGATAATATCTTTTTTCAATGGATCCACTATTGCAGGTGACATGCTAATTATAGGGCTAGATTTGATGGAGGAAAATGGTATTTTTAAACACCTTGATTCTTGGACATGTGAGCTCTTCGGTGGCTCCTTTCTCTTGGTAAGAATCTATTGAATATAACAATCGTGTGAGCTCTTCGATGGCTCCTTCCTCTATCGATCGTGTGAGCTCTTCGATGGCTCCTTCCTCTTGATAAAAATCTATTAGATTTAACATCCTTACTGTCCCCCTTTAAATAGTTAATACTTTTATCCTTTCAAAGGAACAAAAAGAGGTGCTTTTTGTAATAGATAGATCTTTCACCAAAATAAATTTTTTTACGTAATCATTTTTGCTTATTTTTCTTTGGATGATAATCAATCCAATCTAATGATATTTTATTTTGAATAAGGATTCCTGTACTCTATATTCAAAAATAAACCCTTACATTCTCCTTGAATATTGAGACTTCCAAGGTCTCGATTTGAGGCTTCCTTCAAGGACTTCAATGGTGGTTTTTTTCTCCACATTTTTTCTTGTAATGGTGGCTTATTTTGGCCACAAAAGTGCTATAGATTTTGTGCTAGTTTTTGTGCTTATAACAACACAAACTAATTGAGAATAACTAGTTAAAAATTAGGTAGTATATTGCTTAATAGATGCACTTTTATTGGTAACAATAATATCACCTTATTGCTACACTAATTTCTCAAAAATGTACTTAACAATTCCACTAAAACCTTTCAATCATAATCTTGAATGAAATCTTGCAAATTTCACTACAAACACAATTGTAGGATCTAGTATTATTTTTATCTTAAAGAATATAAGGTAGGTAGTTGATTGTAACTCTGAAATCTAATCAACTCCTAATGTATAAATTATCCTTAAAGGGAATTTTTATATTTTGTACTTTTGAAGACTGTAATTCAATTTGTAACTTTGATCCAATATAAGGTGCTTTAGTAAATCTGATAAGTAATCCAATTAATGAATATACTTGCACCAATAGTTGCTTACCTTTTTGAAAGCTTTTTGTAGACAATGTAGACCTTGGTGTTTAGGTCAACTAAACTTGTTGCTTTAGATAGAATTCTGTAAATTTTGTTAACTTTTCTAAAAAACTCCTCCACAAAAAAAGATGTTTTGAACTTTATTTCATGATCCTAGGGTTTGGTGGCTTGTTCTTCTCTTGTAATATTCTCCTTTCTACTGTAGATTTGGAGATATATTTATGCCTTCTTGTTGTGAAAGGTAATATTCAAACTTCTCATATTTGGTAAGCTTCTATCTTCAAGTCTTATTGTTGAATTTTATCTTCAAGCAGGATCTTCTTCTCAAGATTATGAATGTCTTGAGATCTTATGTATCTTATTTGGTACTCCTTGCCAATTCTTCTTCTCCTATTTGGGCTTGTTGTCGGATGGTAACAATTGTCCCAATTATTTCCTTTATCAAAAACTTTTTCTTGATGGAGAATTTCTCCAATGAATTCTTCTAGGAAATATTTTGGTGATCTTGCTTCAACAACAAGGCTCTCCAAGCCTTTTTCCTTGATACCTCTCCTAGATCTTCAATTTACAGCTTCTTTTGTCTTCCTTGAGACATTCTTCTTCAACTTTTGGAATTGAGATCTCCTTCCTTGATCTCTTGATTCTACTGTTTTTGGATTTGAACAAGACTCTACCAGTCCTTCTCATTATTCCAATAATGGAAGTTTCTTCAAGAATATCTTCACCTAATATTTAGGTGCTAGATTGATTCTGAAGAAGATGTTCTTCCTAAATTTCTTGTAGGAAGTTTCCCAACTCATTGAATCTCCTTTCCTTGCAACAAATTATTAGTACTGAAATATAAATCTACTTCTAAATTAGGTACTCTCTTATGGAGTCTTCTTCAAGATCAAGGCTTTTGTGGCCTTTTTCAGAATCAAGGCTTTTGTGGCTTTTTTTAGGATCAAGGCTTCAATGGCTTTTTTTAGGATCAAGGCTTATGTGGCCTTTTCTACTGTGAAGTTGAATATTATCAATGGAGATATTTAATCTTTAGACTTCACCATTAATCTTTCTCCTAGAGTCTCTTATGTAGTATTCTTCTCTTGCAACAACTAATCTCTGCACTATGAAGGCACTCCGACATTCGGGTAACAAATTTGAAATCTCCTAGATTTATGTTATAGGAGGTGTCCCAGTCATCTGAGAGTTAGTTCCCTGCAATAAAAGAAACTTCAGGCAATAGTAAACTTTTCAGATCTCTTAGATGATCTTCACTAGTCGATTCATCAAACTAGTGGATCAAATGTTGAGTCCTTATCTTCACGAGTTTTCCTGCAACTTTATGGAAATACTCTGAGTCAAATGAATTTTATAATATCTTTTTCCAATATGTTCTACCAAATAATATTAAGGTAACAAAATTCACATGCAACAGGTCCAAAGGAACATCTCATTTGCAAAAATTGAAGCTATGGTGACTGACCCAATTTTTAACAATAGTACTTTCTCAAAGCTCTCCCTACCACTTTGATCCTTCTGAATATTTTTGCAAGAGCCTGTGCACTATGGAAAATCAAGTTCACAAAAATTTAGGCTCAATAATAATGGTGGTTCTCCTCTCAATCTACAGTAGCTAGATCTACTGTGACTAGATCTACCATATCTCTGATACCACTGTTAGCTTTTGAGGTAGATCATAATGTAATATGGCAATCACAAGATGCAAAAATATGAGAGAAATTAAATTTACAAGATTGCAAAAATATGCTATAAATAGAAATTATGGAAATGAATACAATGTTGCTATGGAGGAAATGGATACTCCATGCAAGAAGCTACAGGACTACATTATACTCCATCACTAATGGAGTTACACAATAGTTCTACTACTATCTACTGTCTTACCAATCTCTTACAATGAGACCCTTTAATAATGGAAGATAGATTCCTTGACCAACACTCTACCTAGCTATACAAGGGACACCTTACATATTTACAACTTGCACATTGATACTTGTGCATTTATTACATTGCATAAAGTAACTAGATAACTTCCCCCTAAAGTAATATAATGTCCTAAGTATGTACCTAGTAAGGTACATTTACATGACCCAAATGATGTAATAGACTCTAACTCTAACAAATAATGCTAAGAGTGATATTGTTTTAGATTGAATAGAATATTATATTGAGGCCTTCCATAATTTAGGTGGTTAAAATACTTTTTCAACCTACCATAAACTAGGTAATAAAGTCCAATTCATCTATTTCATCATCACTGCAAAGTGAGGCAACAAAGCCAAATGTTGGTAGATGAAAATTGCATAGCATGGACAATTTTAGTCTAATACAATATCATAAAGTAATTTACACCTTTTCTAATAGTAATTTCTTATATAGGTTAATAACATATTAGGTTTCAATATTACTTTTGCACATTTTTTGTTTTCTTGGTCTCACACTTCCTATATCATCTTAAAAACATATAACAAAAATGATTTTTTTAAAAAGAAAATATGAATTTTGATTTTTTAAATTAGGGATATATTAGAATGCTCTACCATAACAGATCATTGTTATAGTCCTATATATGTTATCCTTATTTTAATGTGATGGTGAAATATCCACTAAAATATCCCTATTAGGATCTCTTACACTATTAGAGATAATTGTTAGTGTAGTGCTTTGACACTACCTTAGAATTTTACCATTTTGAAAGAGCACAAAATAGTGAAATAAAGTAGCCAATGCCTTATAAAACCCCCCTAAATTTGACTATGTCCAACTTAGGTGTCATTGGGTTCAAAAGTGATCTTCTTGTAGATGGTCTTGGTTGGCACACAAGAACAAAGCTCTCAGGGTTAGCTAGTGATTTGTTAGCAAAGTCAAGTGATTCACTTGTTCCTTGGAGTAAATTACTTTCCAACCAATGGAAGGATAAAAATGAAGGTGCAAATCCTAAGAAGATATTTTTAGAGTGATATTTTGATACATAGTGGCACACTAACTCCTCTTAGAATTCTTCTAAGACTATTAGAGGTATATTTAAAGGTATGCAACATTTAGAGGTATATCATTTTATTTTATTTTTTTGAATTTACATGGTGGAATCTGTAGCTACCACGAATCCGGGAAGGTTTTCCAGCTTTTTATGGCTACCACAGTATTCTGCGTTGTCCGCCCTGGAAGCCGCCACACAGATCTTCGTGCAGTTCACCCCTATAACCACTATGCTACAATCATTTTAAACCTTTTACGCCGCTGAAAGCACCAGGAAAGGGACAAGTGTTCAGTCCGATGAGACCCGAGATTTGAACCTTGGATCTCCGCCCCCTTATGGGGTTTGGATGAACCAATTGGTCTACACATCGGACCTAGGTATATCATTTTGTTAGAGATACCCCCACATATTTTTTTTCTTTTTGTGAGAGATACCCCACATCTTTACTTTTATTGAGTAATAATTTCTCACCCTAGGTAACTAAGGGGTAAAATACTACTATAAATAAGATACATGGGCTCTACTATATTCAAATTTTGGAGCTACACTCTATGAAACCCTTATTATGCTTCACATCTCATAAGATTATTGATAAATTGACAAGTCCTTTACATTCCATCAATGACACTACCTTGTTGGTTTGCTAAGTGCACAATGACTGAGGCATAATCCTTTTACCCATCTTGTTAGTTGCTTGGAAATTTCATACTTAATGAATGAAAAACATTGATGTTATTCAAATTCTCATATGTTGATTGATTATACAATTCCTTATTATGGTTATGACCATATTTTATTTGAATCCCTTGCACCCTTAATATTTTAATGCATTTTTATTTTTTGCACTTTACTTATATGTAATTAGTGTAGAAGTATTTAGTGGGAATAGTAAGGTGTTGACATCAATTTGTAGGTTGGAAAGAGCCATTGACCCTTCCTTTCAACTTTGTTGAAACTAGAATTGGGATACATCATTAAATAAGAAGTCAGGATAATTCCTTAGTTCAACATAGTTTCTAGCATGCTTGGTCAAACCCACCCCATTATTCATCATTTTAATCCAAAATTTATCTAAATTCCTTGATTTTTATGCAAAATTTACATTCATCATAGATGGAGTAATTGGTGTAGAATTGAAGGGGTTTTTTCCAAGCTCTTCCTTAGGTAGCAATCTTTTTTGTCTGAGTCAATCACCTAAACGTTGTCTTAAGTTTATTTCTACAAGCAATTTTCTTTAAATCTACCAAATTTACATAAATAAAATCTATAGTGGTTCATTAAGGCCAAGGACTTAATTTATCAAGCCAAGTATCAAAATAACCTTGTGTAGACACCCAAAATTAGATAATTTTACAAGCACATGAGCCCATCTCCCAATCAACTCAGTGAAACCCCCAAATTGCCATATGACCATCACCAATATCCTAAATTCTTTTAATCCTCTAATTTTCCCCAAATTATTCTAATATTCCTAATTAGTTTCTCCTAATTTATCTCTAATTCTTAAAATCCTCTAAATTCCCCTTAATCTTATTAATTTCCTCTTAATCTTTCTTTATGTTATTTTATTTCTCCTAATTTATTTTTAACTTCTCTAATTCCTCTAATTCTTCATTAATTCTTCTAATTTCCTCTTAATCTCATTTAATTTCTCTAATCCCCCCTTTAATTCTTTTAAATTCTCCAATTTTCCTCTAATCCCTCTTTCATCTCCTTAATCCTCCCATAATCCCGCTTACCCACTAATTAAACCCATATTTACCTCTAATATTCCACCTAATCCCGCATTAATTCCTCCCATACCCATGTATTTAATGTTCCCACTAGTCGCACAAGTCAAAGTGCACTTAACATCCATATTAAATGCATAAAACCTCTTTCACACCCCCACGTGAGTCAAATTTGAATTTATTCGAATTTAAAAATCCCACTAGTAGTCGAATTTAAATTTATTAAATGCCCGGAATAATATCAAACCTCTCCACATCCTCTATTCCATCATTTTACACTATCACATGGATATTTTTGAATTTAATATCCCCACTAGTGGCCCGAGCCTAAACACATTTAATATTAATATTTAATGCTCAAGCCCAGTTCATATTGCCACATGGATATTTTTGAATTTAATATCCCCACTAGTGGCCCAAGCCCAGACACATTTAATATTAATATTTAATGCTTAGGCCCAGTTCACACTGTTACATGGATATTTTAAAATTTAATATCCCCACTAGTGGTCCGAGCCCAAACACATTTAATATTAATATTTATTACTTAGGCCCAGTTCACACTACTACATGTATATTTTCAAATTTAATATCCCCACTAGTGGCCCAAGCCCAGACACATTTAATATTAATTTTTAATGCTTAGGCCCAGTTCACACTGTTACATGGATATTTTAAAATTTAATATCCCCACTAGTGGTCCGAGGCCAAACACATTTAATATTAATATTTATTACTTAGGCCCAGTTCACACTACTACATGTATATTTTCAAATTTAATATCCCCACTAGTAGCCCAACCCTAGACATATTTAATATTAATATTTAATGCCCAAACACAATTCACATTACCACATGGATATTTTCGAATTTAATATCCCCACTAATGGCACAAGCTCTAGACACATTTAATATTAATATTTAATGCTCAGTCCCATTTCACACTACCACATTGCCATTTTTGAATTTAAAATTCTTTTTTAGAGGCCCAACCATGTGCATTAAATATTAATATTAAATGATAAGATCTGTGTGGATTATTATTCGAATTTTAAATTTTAAATTAGGGCATAAGTCAAGATTTATTAAATGTTAGCATTAAATGCTAGGCCCCTTTGCACCCTCCACTATTTTTTAAATGCCGACATGACATTTAATAATTTTGAATAAAACTATCCAAGGTACCCATGCCCACATATAGTGAAATTACATTGGGCTACCACCTTAGTGCCACTTCACCACCCCTTTGCCCTCCAAGGAATTTTATAAATACCCTACCATTTTCTTCATTTCCAAGAGTGTGTGAGTAAGTGCCAAAAATCCGTCAAAATTTTCCCCTTTCTTGCTTTGTGTCTTTAGCTGCCCATCACCACTCCATTCCCTCCATGACACATATGCCATGAACATCACTCCTCCCATGCCCCACACCCAAAATTGTATGTAGGTGCAAATTCCATCTCGATGATAGATCACAATGCCTTCCTAGTCTAGATCAAATTTTAGGTGCAAAAAAGTAGCATAAACCTCGACCATCCAGCCCCCGAATGGTTAGAAAGCATGATCATCCTACATCAAGATGATTTGCAAATAAATTTACAACCCCTTGAATGGTCACGATCTAGATATATCTTAATCGTAATCGCAGTTACAACCAAAAAGTAGCAAGATAAAAAAAGTATGATTTCAATGTGCTACAATATTTCATGTGTTTTTTGTTTATTTTATTAGCATTTTAGATCTCTTGTTTGCATCTTTTTTATCTGGGGCCTAAATTTGGTAGACCCCTTTGATGCTACTGATTAGTAATTGTTGGTTATGTGCAGGTGTTCTAGAGTTGTAGGTGGCCCAAGATGGTTGAGCTCATTCGAAACTACAAAACCCATCCATATTTTGAGTGTGATGAGGAAAATATTGAACGTGTCAGTTGTATGATTTATTCTGCAAAAGGGTCTCCTCACTTTGAGGACCTTATTTATAGATCCCTAGAGGATATTTTGTAAAAGAAAGTTGTTTAGTAAAAAAAAGATTAGATTTCTTTTGCATGCATGTGTGGCATTTTTCCTTGTTACATTGTTATATTTCTTTAGAATTTTTCTTTGCTTGAGTCAATCACCTAAACATTATCTTACATCCATTTCTGCAAGTAATTTGATCTAAATCTACCACATTTACATAAACTAGATCTAGAGTGGTTTGTCAAGGCCAAGGACTTAATTTATCAATCCAAGTATCAAAATAACCTTGAATTTATTATTAATTTTGTTATTTGTGTCCAATTTTTATATGTGCTTTGTGAATGGTGACTCTAGCATTAACTTCAAAAGTTCAATTTTTTTATGAAGCAAGCAATGTAAATAGCATTAGAACTATATTTTTTTCAATTATTTTTAAGGTATTGAAACGGGCTCCACCCGTATTACACCATCACCACATAGTGTTATTACAACAAAGCTTTGGATATTATCCATGTATCACTTGGCAAGATTTGAACCTTGGTCTCCTCTTTAAACATTGAGGAATCTAACCGGTTGAGCTAATACCACTTGATTAAAATTCAATTAATTTACACAGGTTTTTATGAAGGGTCTTGTTCCCCTCATACTGAGTGGGGTTTAAACCTTGGATATTCCAAAGAGAGGACAAAGCCCTTACTACTATAGTAATATTACAACTTATAGTATTAGAACTATATTAAACCTTAGATCTTATCTAATTTTACATCTACCATAGGTAAAAAGCATTTGGAATAGATTTCAAGGTATTTTTCCAAAGATCAAATCAATATGGTAATTTACTTAGTTTAACGAGTGATTCATACCAAAACAATGGTTTCTCTTCAATATAGATATAAAGAGTAACTCTATCAGAATCTACAAAGTGATTTGATAGGAAATAATTTTTTCTTCCTAAAATCTTCTAGAGAGTGATTTGCTCCAAGATATTCACTTGGATCTCTTGGCCTTCAAAAATTTTAAAGTTCAAATATTTTTAGCAGATCTCCTGGCTTTGCAAGTGAATCACTCCAATTTGCAAGAAAATAACTTTATAGGTAAATTTTTAAAATTTTCATATTTTAACCTTGAAACTCTGTTTGTGTAGATTCATACATGCAGGCTTATGAATATATGCTCAAGGGAATAAAGATAAGAAAAATAACATCAATATACAAAGATAGTTGTGCATCACTAAAGGAATACCTAAGGAAAAATAAAGGAATAAACTATCACATGGGTACATCAAGATGTCGATATTGAGGAAATTCCATCTAATTTCATTTCCTCAAAAGGAAAAAAACCTAATGGTTAATCCTATTACTCAAAACTCCACATCCTAAGAAATTGATTTCTTAGGCCACCAAATGAGTTATTCATCCATCTTAGCTAATCAAACTTGGTCAAACATTGGTCCTACACTAACCCACACAAACCTCTTTATGGGATAACCTTTAGTGTTAATAACCATGCAAACAATCCATATTTTGGGAGCTATCATGATACCATTAATATGAAACCCCTACCTACATATAGTGCTTAAAATGCACCTCCTACTAGTATTGCTTCAAATCAAAGTCCACCTGGATCTAGTTTATCCCACACATACAATCTTCCTGTATGCCAATTTGTAGGATCTTTAGGATAAACCTTTCCAAATTAAATCTAAGGCTTTACTCAAAATGAAAAAATGTGAAGAGTGGATTGGGGTTTTCATTAAGTTGATTGGGAGATGGTCTCATGTGCTTGCAAAATATTAAATCAACCTTACCTTAAGTATTTAAATATATTTACCTTCAATAATTCGTCGCAGCATGCCATGGTTTTTCCAAGTCGGCCTTTGACATCAATGACAACTCAAATAATTCCAACACTAATGTATTGAAGCCTCCTCACAAAGTAGTACATCTTGGTTCCATGTTGAGGTTTGTATTCCTTCCATCATTGTTACACTCTAGGACTAAAAGAGTTGTCTCGAAACTAAAAGATACACCTATAGGTTCGTGCTTCCATCTAAGCTACCATTTCCCCCTAGCTTCTCTTCCAAGGATATGATGGTATTGAAATATCCTCCTGTCAAGGTTCATGCTTGAAGAAATTAGGTAATAATATATTCTATGTTCTTCCACTATGTTTATTTCTCCTCTAGGCTAGTAGGTGCATAAACATTCATGTAGAGTATAACTTGGTCTAATTTCCTTCTCTAAGCTACTACCACTATGAGACTTCAACTACCCACCACTTGGTGGATAACTACCTCTTTAGGATCCTAAAGGCATGCAATACCTCCTAATGTCCCTTGGGAGCTAAGAGATTCCACTCTTCCAAGAGGATACATTTTCTTTAAAATTTCCTCCATCTCTCCACCAACACCTTTATCTCCTAAAGGAAGACAAGTTGTGGTCAATTTGTTTGTATCATTATTCTAATTTTATTTTGTTTTGAGGGACTCATTTTGAGTTATCTAATTTTATAGGAAATGATATTCATCTGTATTGGGTGTTAAATATATAAGGGCATTGACCTTACCTTCTGCTATTAGCTATTATCCTTCTTTTTCCATATGGTGTTGATTAGTTTTGTGTCCTAAATTTTGATTAGTGTGAATTTTCATCTTCTTACTTATACCCTAGTTGATCCCTCTTAATTCTGGAATAACATCCAACCTTGGCATATGTGTGTACAACACCAAGGTATTGTTGGTAGATCTAGTGAGTGTTGGAGTATATTACATTATTTGGTACATGCTAATGTACCCCCATGGTACCTTCATGGTACAACTTGTAAATATTAGACTAGGGTTGAGTCTTAGTTTAGAGTGTGAGTAATATTTTATGTAATGTAATAATATGTAGGAAATGCACATGTGTTATGTAAGTGTGTATGTGCATGAAATGCATAATCATGTGAGTAAGTGTGCAAATGTATTATAATTTTATGTGTATAAGTGTCTTATATGTAATTATACACAAGTGTATTTAGATTAGAGTGTGCTAAGTGAAGAGTCATGTCTAGGTGTGCATACAAGATAGATTCATGTGTATGCAAGTGTCAAGTAGAGAAGCCAAGAGTCATGAGACTTGGCATAAGGAAAGGAATAATCAAGTATCCAAAAAATCATTATACTATGGATATATATTACTCCATGGAGAAGCATCATATGTATCACTCACATCATACAATTATCAAGTGTAAAGAGTTAAGTGATATATTTGTAAGAGAAAGAAAAGTAATAAAGATTGTATATATTTGAGCAATTAATCTTGTAAGGCATGTTACATGCTTTGTACATGTTTGATTTAGGTTGTTACATTCATATTGTTGTTTATTAATGAATGATATTTGATATATTGTAATCCTTGATTTATATATTAATTTGCTCATATTATTCTACTTACATCATTATATTGATCTTACTATATTGTGGCTATATTATATTTGATCCTATGGAATTTATATTGTGAGTTTTATATTAACATTAAGGCTTCAAGAGCCATCAATGGTATTAGAGCTATTGCAAGGAGTTTCTTGCACAGGTTGAATTTATTTAGCTACATACAAAATTCAATTTTATCGAGTTTGATAAAATTTATTTAGAGTCTATCTACTTTAAAGAGAGTTAGACCTCGAATCTATTGTAAGATCAAAGTAAGTAGAAATGCTAGAGTCTTTCCATGATTGAAGAAACAACTAGTGAAGACAAGGACTCACATTTATATTGGAGGTAAATCAACTTTTGAGATAAATTGATCATTTAGGGAAATACCCAACCCTTGACATCATAAGGCATCAGGGACATCAATGTCATCTTGACATTATTTCTTGGGTTATTAGGTGTGACCTAAGACATTTGCAGTAGAGGTTGATCGTCAAAAGTGTGAGAATATTCCTACAATAGACAGAGAAGAATTTCATCTTCTAAGTGTAAGAAAAAATAAAAAGTTAATTGAAAGTTGCAAAATTTTAGTTCTTGAAAAGAGACCTTGATATAAAGAAGTTTCAAGTCATTAAATATTGACCTTGACATAAAGGCTTGACAAAGACAACAATATTAAAATAAATAGATAGCAACAGATCGGGAAGTATTCAAAGCTTCCTAAGAAATAGATAGCAGTGGATTGAGAATCATTTCGAGCTTCCTAAGATAAAGAGTAGAAAAAAAAATATCTTTAAGAAGGATAAAGAAGCATCTAACTTATTTTATATTGCTTCAAGCATTAAATTAAAATACTAATATATCATACTTGAAGAAGGATAAAGAATCACCTAACTTACTTTATATTGCTTCAGGTATTGAATTAGAATTTGTTAAGTGCTGCAAGATATTGAAAAGATTAGATATTGGCATTGGTTCAAGAGGTCAATATTGAAGAATAGAGAACCTTTTAAGAAAGTGGTATGTATAAAGTACCATTAGAGAATTGAGGCCCTTATATTGGAAAGCATAGAGGCTCTTATATAGAGAATAGAAGCCCATATAGAAAAGAGGCTATTATAGAGGATTTTATAAGAAACCCTTTTATAGAGCATCAAAGAAGATTGAATAGATAAGGAATAGAAGCTCTTGAAGAATAAGAGAAGAGGCCAAAGTAAAGGATCATATAAAAGTGAAAGGTTCACGTATAAGAAGCAAAGTCGAGGTTTTCATATCTAAAATAGCATAGAGTCGAGGCTTACATATTCAAAGCAATGCAGAGCCAAGTTTTTCATATTCAAAGTAGTGCATAAGGTCAAGACTTACACAGTGCACAAGGTTGAGCCTTATGCAAACCAAGAGGTAGAGAAATGACAATGCTAACAAGGTAGACTTCTACTTTTCAAAGGGCATCCAAGCTATAAGCACACAAGCACATAAGAAGATAATGCTCACATGAGCCATGTAAGAATAAGAAGAATATGGTTAAAAAAATTAATGTCCTTCACACTATGGTTTTATATAGAGAAAGTAAACTAAAACAATAGAAAATCATAGAACATAGCCAAGTATATCTCAAGGCTAAGTTTAAAGCTAAAAAAGGTATATCACAAGACTAAGCATAAAGCTAAGTCGAGTATACCACAAGCTGAGCGAAGAGATAAATCAGGGATATACCTAGCTAAATACAAAGTATTACCGAAAACATCATCACATAAAATACCAAGCAACATAAAGTTGAATACAGAGCATAGCCAAGAATATCATCACATAAAATACCAAGTAGCACAAGGGTGAAGTAGAGCAATGAATGCAACACTGAGATAAAATAACAATCGTTCAAACAATAATCGATTGGGAGTCTAAGCGTTAAGCTTTGCAGAGAAGAAACAAATAATTATGATTGCAAAAGGGAGAAAGTAATTTCTATCATTGATTGTGAAAGGTAAAGTAATGTTTAGTGCTAGGAGTAACGTATTGCCTATAATCATTCAAAGCCAAATGTTAGATATAGTAACACTTAATAAAAATTTGAATGCTTGAAGATGAATCATTTTTGAAGTCATGTAGCACTTAGGCATGGTGGTTAAAGTAGTTCACATGGGTCCCTTCTACAACACTCGAAGCATTACAACAAAGCAATGAGAATAGGTGTGAGCAAAGTCAGGAGGTAAATTTAAAATTAGATTTTTTCAAAGTTTAATTTTTGGAGCAATAAGTTATTTTTAGGTTTTATAAAGGTTTAATTTTAGGAGAAATAAGTTATAAGGTTTGTTTGATTTATTAAGGAGTAATAAGGTAGAACATTATTAAAAAAATTTATTAAGGTTGAATTAGTTATTAATTATTAAGTTAATGGAGGGATAAGTAGAATGCTATTTTAAGATTGAAGATATATGTTTTTTCAATAGTTTCTTGATTTGTTAGATAAATTTGAAATTCATTTGATTTATTAGTTTTTTTAAATAGAATATTATTGAATTCTTGCAAATTAATTATTTGGGAGTTAAAAGGATTACAAATTCAAACTTAGGAAAAACTAAATTTGCAAAATTCATTTTCTAGTTTCTAAAAATTTGGGAGATATAAGGTTTTCTACTTCACAATTTTTAATTTAGAAACCTTTACATTATTTAAACCTAGGGAGACATAAGGTAGTCTACATCAAAGGTCTTATGAGTACTACTATGTCAAACAACAAGTTTTTTCTTTTTGAGTCTCAACTTCTAAAAGGACCAAATTATGCTTCATGGAAAAATAAAGTGAAATCAATTTTAATAGTTGAAAAACTTTGGGATATAGTTAGTGGAGCAAAAACAAAACCAACTGAAGATGTTAGAGAAATTCAAATATATGAATATAGTGAAGCAAAGGCACTTATGATAATAAATTTTGCAATAACTGATGAAATACAACCTTATATAAGTATAGCATGAACTTCTACAGAAGCTTGAAATACTCTAGAAAAAATGTTTGAAGGAAAAAACAAAGCTACTATTTTCAATATTCAATCTCAGTTATACTCTTTAAAGGTTAATAATGGTGAAAGTATTGAATTAATTCTTAGAAAGATAGGATATATAAAAGAAAAACTATTAACTTTAGGAGAAAAAGTGGAAGACAAATTTCTTGTTCAAGTGATATTGAGAGTACTTCTAGAAACTTATAAACATCTAGTTACATCTTTGCAAGTTCTAAGCAAAGATACTTTATTTTATGAGTTAGTCAACATTCTACAAGAATATGAAGTAGAAAATTTAGCCAAATATGAAATTACTAACAATACCTTAATGTCAAATGATAATTCACAAGGTAATCTTGCTTCAAAACCAATGTACAGATCCAAATGGAACACTAAATATTATCAAATATGTAAGAAAAAGGGACATAACACAAATTTCTATAAATACAATTCAAGGAGTGAGTCCCAAGGAAATCAGATGAATCAAAGTGGTCAAACAATTAATTCAATAGAACAAATATAATATAAATCTCAGTACAAACCATGTCAATAACAATTTCAACATCAATATCCTTCTCAATATTTGTATAATCAACCCCAGTTACAATATAGAGATAAAATTAAAAAATGACATCTAGCTCAAGAAATTCATGAAATATATGAATTAGAATAAACTATTGAAGAAAATGAATTCAAAGCTCTTTCAAAAAAAATAATAATCAATGAAGAATAATTTATCTCACAGAGTTTAAAAGTTACTAATCTTACAGTTTATCAAGATATAAGAAGGCAGCATGAGAAGAACAAGTAATAAAAGAACAAACCGAAGAAGATCGAAAAAATCAAAACAAAGCAAAAAGAGAACAAAGCAAGCTCAGGTTCTAAGATCACTTGAAGGACGAAGACCATGATTAAAGACTAAAGTCTTCAATAACCAAATAATGTAATATAGGGGGATGTTGGAGTATATTACATTATTTAGTACATGCTAATGTACCCCCATGGTACCTTCATGGTACACCTTGTAAATATTAGACTAGGGTTGAGTCTTAGTTTAGAGTGTGAGTAATATTTTATGTAATGTAATAATGTGTAGGAAATGTACAAGTATCATGTGAGTAAGTGTGCAAGTGTAATGTAATTTTATGTGCACAAGTGTCTTATATATAAGTGTGCACAAGTGTCTTTAGATTAGAGTGTGCCAAGTGAAGAATCATGTCTAGGTGTGTATATAAGATAGAGTCATGTGTATGCAAGTGTCAAGTAGAGAAGCCAAGAGTCATGAGACTTGGCATAAGGAAAGGAAAATTCAAGTATCCAATTAGTCATTCTACTATGGCTATATATTACTCCATGTAGGAGCATCATATGCATCATACAATCATCAAGTGTAAAGAGTCAAGTGCTATATTTGTAAGAGAAAGAGGAGCAATATAGATTGCATACATTTGAGCAATTAATGTTGTAAGTCTTATTACATGCTTTATACATGTTTGATTTAGGCTATTACATTCATATTATTACTTATTAATGAATGTTATCTAATATATTATAAGCTTTTATTTACATATTAATTTGTTCATATTATTCTACTTACATCATTATCTTGATCTTACTATATTGTGGCTATATTATATTTGATCCTATGGAATTTATCTTGTGAGTTTTATATTAACATTAAGGCTTCAAAAGCCATCAGTGAGATCCTCCGTAGGCTCTATGTTTTTAGTGGTTCCTACATTTTATAGACTATTACTATTTATTTTATTTTCTCCCTTTTTTAATCGGTAGTTTTTTGTTGGTTGGTGTATTACTTGTTTATTGCTCTACATGGCTAGGGTGGTGTTAGGGGCGCTATTTACCTATTTTGGCATAGATTCCTTAATCCCATAATGGAACTATTTCTCTAGGACTTATGTCTCCATTGTTTCCTCCTCATCATCCAAAAGGTTGCTAATGGGAATATTTCCACAAATATTGTTTGACACCACTGCCTGATTTCTCATTACCGATTTCTTTTGGATATTATTTTCTTTGGGAACTTCAAACCCTTTAATATTTTTTCCTCTCTTCCTTACCCTGGGATCTTATGTGTGCAGTATCTTACTAAATGGCCATATTCATGGAAGATTTGCAACGAAAAGGTATGTTCTCATAATTTACCTCCTTCTCCCATGTTTCCTCCCCAAACTATAGAGTGATATTTTTTGGCAAAAGTTTGTTAAAATCTATTATGACACATTCGAGCATAAATAATTTGCTCAAATTTATATGTGCTATCAGCAACCATTATGAGTGTTCCTAGGTTATTCCACATTGCCAAAAATCCTATCAGATTCCAAAATTCTATTGGCAGGCCAAATAGCCTCACCCAAATTGGTGTTGTGGATATCATCTCTTCCTCCACTTTGAATTTAGTATGCCAAGTTTTCATAAAGAGGCATGTACTTCCAAAAAATATGCCCCCCTTAGAATATTTATTTCATATCTTCTTTAGAAGAAAAAATAACAAGAAAATAACCATTGAGGTATGCAGAGATTTGAAATTCACCTTTTGTTTGCCATTGTTTAGCAACCCATAGTTTAAAGTTGAAAGGATTAGTCACAATCCTATAAATCAACATATCAACTCTATCATCTTCATGTTTTCTATTCCATTCTAAATGTCCTCCATATTCACCTTCACTTTAGGGAACTATTCACCACCTTTAAACACCTTGTTGCAATTTTCTTAGGATCCATCTTAGGCATCTTCAAAGGTCTTCGTGGTGCACTCAGATTATTGATCATATTTGGTTGGGATTATTCCCCATGAAGGGTATCCTTGAATTTTTTTTGGGGGGTAGATCCCCTAACTCCTTCCCCATATTGGGTATTGGTATAGTTGGCCCCTTTTGGTAGTTTTCCCTCAAAATAATCTCACCCATGTTGAGGACCATATCAATTTTTCCTACTTCAACTTCTTTGATCTGGTCTGCATTGTGAATTTTATTTTTTGTTCTCTTCAACCCTTGTCTTCATTTTCACAGTAGATTGTGATCTCTCATTTATTTTTGCACTATGAACTAGAAGTGCTTGTTGCTTTTCGTTCACTCTGTGTGGCTTGTAAAAATTGATTGTCTACTACAATTTAAATTCATTGCATTTCCTTTAATTGTGCCTTTTCATTACTATAATCATCCTTGTTGAAAAAATCTTATTGGCCACTAGGGCCAAAAACCTTGGTCCTCTGTATTTTCTCTACAATTTTATCTAAAACCCTTCAAAACCCTTGTCTCATTTCTCTCAATTTCTATTAAAAATTGACACACCCTTCTTGTTATGTTGTAATGTCATCTTTCTTAGATATACTTTATTGTCAATCATTTAGATCTAATTTGTTACTCAAATACATGAGTGATGAGTTAACATGCTTTCAACTTGTTCCAACCCATTAATGACAAAAAAATATAATATAGTTTTTCTAATATTTTTTAAAATTGATTTATTTGAATCTTATCCTACTATTTACATCAATTCCACAAGGAAATAAGCATAGCTCTCATATTTACAAGGAGTCATGGTTGAGAGGAGACTGTCCAACCCTGTACGTTGGTCATAAAGGTTTCTCATACTTACCAAATAAATAAATAAATAAAACTTCCAAAACAAAAACAAAAAAACTACAATTTAATTATAATATTTTATTATTTCAACCATCAATTATTTTCTATTTATTTATACAACCTCTATTTCCAACAAGTGAAGTGATTAATAATATTGCATTTTATTTAGTTTCTTTCTTTTAACTTCTATTTAAATATAACATTTTTTATTATTTTAAAATAATTATAATTTTTATCACAAACAATTTATCTAATTATCGTTTATACATTTAAATAAACTTAATACATTGTATTTGGTTTCATTTTTTCCTATATTTGCTTTAATATTTTTAGTTGAATCCCTCACTCCCTTAATCTTTTATGATTTTTTTTCCACACTTTTATGCAATTTCTATGATTTTTTTCCACACTTATATGCAATCAGCGTAGGTTAACCTAAGATTATTCAATAGGGATAGAGGAGAGCCAAAGTTTGGAAGGAATGAACCTTTATTTTTTAACGTTATTCAATCTATAATTGAGGTATATCATTAATTGTTTTTTTGTGGAAAACATCCTAGAAGGGATTCCACTTTCGGGTAAGACCCAAGGAGGCAGGGGTATCCATTCCGTCAAAATAGCCTAAGACTCGAACCTGGCCTACCACCTTTGACATACTCAAGGAGAAAACAAACACACAAAAATATTTAAAAATAAATAAATAAATAACAATATAAATATTAAAATAAAATAAAAAACATGCTCCTTGAGTGTTTCAAAAAGAAAAGCACAACCAAACACACACATTAAGATAAATAAAAAACAACACAAACCACATAGAAAAAACACAAGAACAACATAAGAAAACACAAACATGACAAAAACAATAGAACACTACAAAGACAACCAAAAAACCTGAAAAATAAAAACAACCAAAACCTAAAAAATTTAAAAAATAAAAATAAAAATAAAAAACAACCAACAATAGACAATAAATAAAAACAAAAAACATAGAAAACACTCTCACATAAGAACACGAATTAACACAAACATACAGAAACACAAGAACAAAAAAAACACAAAATAACAAAAACACAAGAACAACAAAAAATAACACAAAGAACAAAAAAACAAAACAAAACAAAACAAAAAAACACACACACCTTAAAAAACTAAACAAAAAAGAAAAAAAAATGAACATAACAATGACCTTTCTAGATCAGAAGACTTTTAAGGTAAGAATCAACAGAGTAAACAAAAGAAAGAATAGTTTGATCTAGAGAACTAAAATACCCTGATCGAACCAGAGAGAAGAAAAACTAAAGCAAGAAGAAACTAGGTACCTTCAGAACTGGAGCCATCCAAAGAAATGATAGAAAGAAGAGCTTCCCTTATTTGCGAAACCCACCATCTAGGAGGGTGGCCATAACAAGTAAGATCACCTTTGTCCAAAGCCCAATTAGCTAAAGCATCAGCACTCTTGTTTTGATCTCTAAACCCGCCATCTAGGAGGGTGGCCATAACAAGTAAGATCACCTTTGTCCAAAGCCCAATTAGCTAAAGCATCAGCACTCTTGTTTTGATCTCTGACCACATGATTGTAATCAACTTTCAAAAACCCCATCTGGATTAATTAAATCTTCTCAATAATTATTTTTACTCTCTAATCAACCTTATTATTCTTAGAAGGAGTCTTCAAAATATTAATCATGATTTGAGAGTCAGACTCAACTAACACCTTTTCCCATCCAACATTAGTAGCCTCTTGAAGGCCTCTAAGGATACCATACCCCTCAAAAAGGTTATTGAAAAGAATACCCAAATTCTCAGCAAAAGTAAAAACCAGGGAACCATCTGAAAGTCTACCAATTCCTCCCGCACTATCTTTTCCAATGTTCCCTCTAGAAGCTCCGTTAGTATTAACTTTTCCAAAATTCTCATGAGGAGGTTGCCAATTTCTTGTCCTATCCATCTTATAAATACTCACATTCCCTTTAATTTGGTTGCCCTTAGAAGATTTAATCTTCAATCTTTGCATCATTTGATCCCATCTTTGGTGGGAGTTTTAGGGGTGATTAAGGAGTTGATGGACTGATTCAACTAAGTTGGCTATGGTCTTTTGCCAAATATAGTGAATATCCTTCCTATCTTGATTAAAAATTTGGTTGTTCCTTTCATTCTAGATATTCCAAAGAAGAATGGTAGAACCCATCCAAACTAATTGCCTAATAAAATGATCAACACCCTCTTGTTTAGGCCAATCCCTCCAAAGTTGTTCAAAAGTAAAAAAATTGGACCACTATAAGCCAAGTAAAGTGGCCATTCTCCTCCATAGCTCATAGGCTAAAGTACACTCAATAAAAATATGGCTAAGAGTTTCTACATTCTCTCCACACATTTCACATCTAAAAGGGCCATGAAAACCACACTTCATAAGATGCTCACCAGTAAGCACCCTACAATGCAATAAAATCCAAGTAAAGAACCTCACCTTAGGCAAGAGCTTTTGAGCCCACAACTGAGAAAATATATCAAAATATTGGTTGGGATTATTATGGCATAAGGTCAAATAACCTTGAGCAACTGAATACTCATCCTTAGTAGTGTTGTTCCATACCAAATAATCTTTTTCATGGAACCAAGAGAGAGATCTCATATGAAGGATGCCTTGGATATCTTATATTTGCCTTTATGGGATTTGAATAAGCGAGTCCTTAATAGGGATCCAATATCTACCAATATTTGAATTACGAGTATGGTACTGACAGTAATTAGCCAAATTTATCCAGTTAGCTTGGTGAAGCTCCTCCATCCAAGGCCTCCAATCGAGAAACTGAGTTATCAAAAGCTTGTGACCATCCCAAGAATCTATCCAAAAATTTACCTGTTCACCATTATGAATGATCCAAAATATTTTTTTCTTTATCAAATCCTCACCAGTATTAAGAACTGCTAAAATGGGAGAACCTTTGGTAGGAATTTGATAGCAAACAAGGTCTTAAGGACTTTTGTTCTCAGCATATTTAGCACGGAGATTATTGGCCCAAAGAGCATTGGGGTTATGCAACATCCTCCAATATAATTTAGCAGCTAAAGCTTTGTTGTTATTAATGGAATACTGGAATCCTAACTCCCCTTCATTCTTAGGAAGACATAAAGTGTCCCATTTCACCAAGGTCCATTTTCTTTTCTCCTTAGTACCACTCCAAAGGAATCGATGACTGATTTGATTCAGTTCTCGAAGAAAAGCCTTTGGGATATTCAAAATGGAAGAAACATAAATAAGAATAGCTTGAAGTACTGGTTTTACCAAGGTGATTCTACCCCTAGAAGAAAGCCACCTGTTGGTCCACTTTCCAATTCTCTTCTTGACTTTGTCTAAAAACCAATTCCAATATTTTTTTTCCCTTTGAATATTGATGGGAATACCTAAATAAGTGATTGGAAGGGAGGTCTTCTTATATCTTAATTTATCCAAGACCATTGAATCCTGTCTGGCAGAGTAGTAAAATAAAATAACTTTAGATTTGTCTTCATTGATCAACTGCCCATTAGCCTTATAAAAACAACTAATGATTTGCTTAATGTTTGAAGCTTCCTTAACTATAGCTTTACCTAAAAGAGTAGTCATCAAAAAATTGAATATGAGAGATAGGTCTAGCTCCATGAGCAATGATAACTCCCTCAAGGGTTTTGTTTTCCCTCTTTTTGGTTATAGTCCTACCCAAGCATTCAACAAGAATGATGAATAAATAAGGGGATAGCAAGTCACCTTGCCTAATACCTCTGGAAGCTGGGAATGACTGAGAAGGTCTGCCATTGATAAGAAATAAGTAGGAAACTGAAGAGATGATTCATCTTTCGATGGAGAGCATACTTGCTAGGCCTGGTTTAAAGAAGAGAGGATACATCCCATAATCCAATACATACAATCCTTAGAGAAACCAAATTACCTCAACTTTAATAAGGAAGTGCTAATCCACTATGTCATAAGCTTTGGATAAGTATAACCGAATGAACATGGAAGGATATTTTTGCATATCCATGGAATGGATGGCTTCTTGAGCAAGAACTATCTCATCTACTATTTGATGCCCTTCCACATAATCCCCTTGTTCAAGGGAAATAATCTTATGTAAAAGAGGCTTCAATATTTCTGCCATGATATTAGTAATAATTTTGAGAAGAACATTATATAAGCAATAGGTCTAAAAGTTGAGATATGATCAACCTCTTGAGATTTTGGAACAAGCATAATATAAGTTTTATTGATAACCTTCAAAATTTCTTTGGCTTTCCTGCTTCTTCCACCACCTCTGATAAATCAACATAAAGAATATCCTAGAACTCTTGGTAGAACTTAATGGGAAAACCATAAGGACCTAGGGTTTTCCATTTTTGCATTTAAAAAATTACCTATTGAAGCTCATTGATAGTAACAGGAGAAGTCAAAGTCGAGTTCTCCTCATAAGTGATAAGAGAAGGGATTGCTTGAAGAACATTTTGTTGAGAGGTTGAGTCAAGAGGAGTAGCAATAAAAATATTGGAAAAGTAATCGACAACAATAGAGTTCATGCCATCCCAAGTATAGACAACATCTCCAGAATCTGATTTCAGGGAAGAAATAAAGTTGTGAGATCTTCGATCTAGAAGAGATTTGTGGAAGAAATTTATATTTTGATCTCTTTATTTGAGCCATTGAATTCTAGATTTTTGCTTCCATAAGATTTCTTATATTTTTTCCCATTCCTCTAGCTGAGTTGTGAGTTTAATTTTATCTACACTTCTATTCTTTGTTAGGCCATCTAAACGGATTTTCTTATTTAAATTTTCAAGTTGAGCAATAACTTCATGTTTTTTTTATGAACATCCCCAAACTCCTTCTAGTTCCAAGTCTTGATTTTGGATTTAATGTATTACAGTATTTTGGCAAAACATAACATATTAGTCCCATACCTAGGCTTACCTTCCTTCCACCATTGTTGCATACGAGGTCTAAAGGAACTGTCTCTGAGCTACATTAATTGAAAACAAAAATAAGAGAAACTCACATTGGTTTTCCACATTTCCACCATGACTGGCCAGTGATCCAAACCGACATTGTTAAGAGTCTTCACTTTAGGAATGTGACCATGGATTAAGAAATTTTTAGAGAGCAAAAACCTATGCAATCTCTCCATTATACAAGTTGAGCCTTACCTTCTATTAGACCAAGTCATAAGGCCATTATCTGGTTGGATGTCCACAAGATGGAGGTTTACAATATATTCACTAATGAGGTCAGTGCTTTTGTCCAAATTTATATTTCCCCCCATTTTATCATCCAGAGAGGATGGTATTGAAATCTCCTCCGATCAAGATCCAAGCTTCAGGAAAATGAGAGATAATATGAGTTAGATCCTTCCATTGTCTTATTTTTTCCTCCAAAGTAGTCGGAGCATAAATAGTAATGCAGAGCATAATTTGGTTGGAATGTCTACTTTGAATAGCTATAGCCAACAAACCCCAATTGCCAACCATATGGTGAATAACTACCTCTTTTGGATCCCAAAGACAAGCAATGCCACCAAAAGTCCCTTGGGAACTGAGGAAAACCACTTTTCTAGCTGGCCAAATTTTACTGGCAATTGAGTCCATATCCTCCATTGACATCTTCATTTCTTGAAGGAAAACAAGATGTGGATGATTTATCTGAATCATTCTTCTAATTTCATTTCGTTTTGAAAGACTCCCTTTAAGCCCTCTAATATTCCAAGTGATGATCTTTGTTAATACCAGGGCTAAAAAAGTTGGAAAGGGCATTAATCTTACCTTCCTCTACAAACTTTTCACCTTCTTTTACCATATGATATTGATTGGTCTTGCAACCTGCCTTTTGATTAGAATCCATCTTCAATTTTTTTTCCTATTTCTTGACTTACTCCAATTGAATCTGAGATGGCTTCTAACCTTGAAGAATGCTTGTACATAGCCAAAATTTTACCAGAGGTTTCAATAGAGTCTATATTGAGATGTGTATTATTTGAAGTTTTGACATTTAAAAGATTGTTTTTCTTGTGTAGATTTTCTCCCTTTTTTATGTTGAAAACCTTTGATTTGTTGGTTTGTTTCTGAGTTCTTCCCTTCATATTTAAATTGTGTTTCTAATATTTTTGTTTCCATTATTTCTTCTTCCTCACTTGGGACATCATTTATAGAAAGGATTTCAAACATATTAGTAGATGACTTTGATTGATCCTTCATAACTGGTTTTTTCTGAGTGTTCTTCTTCTTAGGCATTTGGAAACCTGCTGAGTTTATATCTTCTTTCTTTTGATCAGGAATTTTATTTGGGCAAACACTAGCCAAATGACCTTATTCATCGCAAATTCTACAAACAAAAAGGAATGTTCTCATAGTCCACTACTTGCTCCCAAGTGTCTACCCCAAATTGTAATGTGATATTTTTAGGTAGGGGTTTGTCAAAATCCATTAAAACACAAATTTGTGCATAAATAATATGTTCAAAATTTTGAGTACAATCAGCAGTCATCATAAAAGTTCCTAAAGAGTTTCCAATTGAAAAAAAATAGTAGGATTCCAAAATTCAATAGGGAGGCCAAAGAGTCTAACCCAAACAAAAGCTATAGAAGACATATCTTCTTCGACTTTAAATTTAGTATGCCAAGGCTTCATGAAAAGCCCTGCTCTTCCAAAAAACTAGGGACCCCCTTGAAAATTTTTCTCTCTATCTTCATTATTAGCAAATGAAACAAGAAAATAATCATTTGGATAAATAGAGATTTGTGACCTACCTTTATTTTTTAAGCTTTTTGTAGCCCAGACTTTGAAACCAGATAGGCTCGAACGAAAACCCATGAACCGACAAATTAGTCCTCTTTTTTTCAAATCTTCAATGCCATTCTGAATGTTACCCATATCAAATATCAAGCTTAACAATAGGAGTTCCATCAGCTGCTTTAAGACATCCTGACTCTATTTTCTTGGGATCAATCTTAAGCATTATTAGAGGTTTATGGGAAGCCCTAAGATTAATATTAGCATTGGTAAGAGGCTATCCACTACGGAGGGCATCCCTAAAATTCATTTTTGGGGTTGAGTCTTCAAAATTCTTACCCTTGACAAGGGTTTTCACAGTAGAATTATTTTGTGGGTGCACCTTAGCACCAGATTCACTTGAGATCTAAGCCATTTTTTGATCAGCTACTTGAAACTTATTTCATGATCTCTTTAATCCTTGCCCTAGACACCGTGTAAAGGTATGGTTTTCACTTTTCTTTTATGCAACAAATTGAAAGTCGTTGTCACTCAAGTTCACAACATGATTTGTTGAAAGACATATTTCTAACCCATATTAGATCCCCTGCAACATATCCTGCTAAAATATTAAGCATGAACCACAAAAATATTGGCCGCTAGGGTCCTAAGGCCCTAAAAACCAACCTCTGGAGTTGCTTACACTCAACCCAGATAAAACCCTCGCACAATCGCTTGCCAAAAATCTCGTTCACACATAGGGTTGTGCTAAGATCTGTTTTGCTCCAAATAATCTAAAAATTGGTAGAGACGTTCTAGGGTTTTTCAGACATCTACCCTCAACATTTCAGCTCAATCCGAGTTCGGATGAGTGAAATATGGCTGAAACAAGTTTGAGAGTTTGGGTAGTCTTGCGAAAAACGTCCCTCCTCAATCAACTCTGACAAACCCTAATCCTGTGGTGGAATATATATATATATATATATATATATATATATATATATATATATATATATATATATATATATATTTACTCAATAAATAAAAAATTAATTTAATTTATTAAATATTATATTATAATTTAGTTTAAAATTATATTTACTCAATAAATAAAAAATTAATTTAATTTATTAAATATTATATTATAATTTAGTTTAAAATTTTAAATAAAATATATAAAGTTTAAATTTAATGAATAAGTTTGTAATTAAAATTTGATTGATAAGTAAAATATGAACCAAACAATCAATTTTTTATTTAAAGAAGTTGTTATATAATTGTATAAGTCAGTTTTATTGGTTATCATCCAAAAATTAACTAATTGAATATCTTAACTTATTAAAAAAATTAAGTGAATATCTCAACTTCGAAGGAGTAAACCTATACTTAAATCTGGTTAACATAATTATGAAAAATGTTGTTATAATATCCACCATGTGGGGGAGTTGGAGAGGAGTGGGTAGTTGAAACTCTCGTGTTGGAGAGGCCCTAGGTTCAAATCTCTCCATCTCATATGTTTGCGGATATGCTATGTAATAGTTACTAGGGACCTTACTGGTCGTGTTTATCCACCCGCTTAATGTAATAATGAGCTTTAATGAAAGATCGACCAACATTTAAAAAAAAAATTCATGCGAAGCGGTTTGGGCTTTGGCTCTTCTGGAGGTTCAAGGTTCAAACTGTTGTGTATTGTATGCTAAATGTTTTTACTGATAAGCTTATATTTCCCCTTATGAGCAGTCATGGTGGAATGGGTGGGGATGCCACAACGTTGATCATTGAGGTTTCTCACACTATCCAAATCCAAAATTAAATAAATAAATTTTTATAAAATTATATAAATTAATTAAATGTGTGAACAGTCTTTGGTTTAATGGTTGGGACAAATAATTGATGTAGCCCATAGGTTAAAATCTAGGTGGCATCAAATAGTTCAATGTGACTAAGTTGATTTAATGAGCTTAATGAAAGAACGGCCAACATTTTAAAAAAATGTTGTTATAATATCAATGATATAATATGGACAATATACTTTTAATTTTATACAATTAATAAAAAAAAATTCATGTGAAGCGGTTTGGGCTTTGGCTCTTCTGGAGTTTCAAAATAGTTGTGTATTGCATGTTAAATTTTTTTATTGATAAGCTTAGATTTCCTCTTATAAGAAGTCATGGTGGGATGGGGATGCCACAACGTTGATAATTGAGGTTTCTCATACTAACAAAATCCAAAAATAAATAAATAATTTTTTTATAAAATTATATAAATTAATTAAATGTGTCAACGTATTTGGTTTAATGGTTGCGACAAATAATTGATGTAGCCCACAGTAAGATTAAAATCTAAGTGGCATCAAATAGTTCAATGTGACTAAGTTGATTTAAAAGGGAAAGGACAACCTTTTCAAAACCCTACTTTTTATATAAAAATAATAAAAAATAAAAATAATAATTAAATATACAATCTAAAAAATAAAAAGCTTTAGTTTCAAAACACTCCAATAATATATCATTGATGTTTCATCTCTAAACTGAATTCAAATTACTGAGGCCCATATTACTAAATCTAAGAGCATTATATCATATTTAATGGAGGAAACTTTGGAAAAAAAAAACATTAGACATAGAAAAACAAAAATAAATGCCTAAACTATATGTAATTTTGTTCTTGCTTTTATCTATGTTTTAACAGTTTAACTTGTTGTTTTCCTAAATGATTGGGTCTCGTTAATATTTTCAATATTTAAAAAAAAATTGTTTTGCATTGTATAAATCAAAGAAATAAGTTATTTTAAACTTTAAAAAGTAAATATTAATCAAAGTTGTATTCTTATTTTTTCCTATTGACTCATCGTATACATATAAAATAAGTTATTTTACAAATGTATAAATTAAATGAAATCAATTAAATAAATTATTTTAATTTTTAAAAGAAAGAGAAAAAAATTAAATATTATAAATAATAGTATTTATCATAGTTTATGAAGAATTTTTTTTTAGAATAAAACTTAAAAAATAAAAAATAAATACTTAAAAATAAATAAAATAATATGTGTAAGTGTTGTTTATTGATAAGGATGCCACTTACATTATTGATGATATGATAACAATATAATATGAGTTCAATCCCATAACGAATACATATAATACTAATTAAAATAAATAAATAAATAAAATAAACATATATAACAAAACTAATATTTATCTTCCTTTAATTTACTTTGTCCAAAATCTATTTACATCCCACTTTTTTCCATCTTGGATTAGTCTTTTATAACTGTAAGTTTAAGGTTTTTTTTTTTTTAATGTTTCGAGGTATCTCCTTTCTTATGTGTACTTTATTGTCAATCATTTAGATCTAATTTGTTATGCAAAGAATAAGTGATGACTTAAGCGATTTAACATCATTAATAAACCTAAATTTATTTATCTTGATCTTTTGTCATTGCTTAAAAATGAGTTTCTGTGCCTATTTCATGATTGGAATTTTCTTCTGTTAATATCTATTTATTTATCTATTATTATTGTTAGTTTTTGATGCTATATATATTTTTATTAAGTAAATACTTTTTATACATATACATATCCGTCGTGTGGGGATTGAACCCGGGTCACATCACCGATAATGTAAGTGGCGTCCTTGTCGGTAGACCACAACACCAATAATGCTATATATTTAATGAAATAACTCTTACAAGGTATAAAATGAGCATGCAATATTAAATATATGAAAGAGGCAATATACTAAGCATGTAAATATCATGAGAAACTTCTACAACTACTCATAAAAATGTCATTAATAAAAACTCACAAAAATAGTATATTGCTATAAAATGGAGGTCTCAAACTCTCCATATTTCATACATGCTCTACATTGTATCTATCATATCAACTACTACTACTTTACCTTGTGCACACCAAAATTGTGTCTCACTTCTTCATATGTCCATATAAAAGCATATATATATTGAGAGGTGACTCTTGACCTTCCATCTTCTTAAGACTCTTCACCTTCCTATTCTATAAACCTATGTGCACATGGACAACATGCACATTTACATCATCAAGTACTTTGCACATTCTAACACTTGTGCATTTATTACATTAAGTAAATACTCAAACTCTAATCTAATGCACACTCATAATCTAAAGATGTATCCATGGTGGTACATTAGCATGTACCAAATAATGTAATATATTCCAACAATTATACATTTCTTACTTAGAATATGATTTCTTTAGACGAGCTATAAGTGTTTGGTGTAAAGTTTTGATCCCAAAGGTCAATTTCTTCATCTAGTTCTTTACTCAAAATAAAATGCTGACTATTCACAATCTCAAGAAAAGAGATCCCTTTCTTGTTAATAGATGTTATTTGTATAGTTTGAATGAAGAGACTTCCCAGCATCTTTTTCTGGATTGCTCATTTTCCAGCCATATTTTCTAGTTTTTTTTTTAGTTTTCAGGGATGTCTTAGGTTTTTTCTAACTCCATAGCGGATTTGTTCGAGCAATGGCCTTCCTCTTTTGTTAATGTATTCTGTAATTTTTTTGGTCTATGACTCTTCCCCATATTCTTTGGGGAATCACGAAGTAACACAATTATAGGGCCTTTCAGTCTGCTCTAGGATTCTCTATGCTTTGAAAAAAACTCTTTTGTCATCCCTTTCCCAAAGTGTCTTGGCCCCTTCATGAATCTTTTCCCGCCTCTCTATTGGGTGTTTATGGGTCTTTACCTCCTAGTTCATGCCCGCAACCCTTGATTCGGTGGGAACCACCTCAAGAGGGTTGGTTAAAGTTTAATTTTTATGGGACCTCTAAAGGCAACCCTTGGCCTGCTGGTGTAGGTAATCTTTTTAGGAATGCTCATGAGGAGATCCTTTTGGCATTTTTTGAAAACTTAGGTCACCAAACAAACCACTTTGATGAAGCTTAAGCTGCCTTTGAGGGTTCTCAGTGGTTCCATTCTTTTAAAAGTAGTAAGTTCAAAATTAAGGGTGATTATTTCAACATTATCAACGCTCTATTGGAAAAATAAACTCCTAATTGGGCCATTGAAAATATGGTGCAAGAAACAACCATAAAATTGAACAAACAAGGTTCTTGGAAAATCAAACACGTGTTTAGAGAAGGGAATTAGGTGGTAGACCTACTGGAAATATGGGTTTGTAGCAAAATGAACTGATGGTTTCGAGATTAAACTTTCCCTAGTAGCTTATTCAATTTGCTCGAGATGATGTCAGTTCTTAATTCTTGGTCATGGAATCCATCCCTTCTGGTTGTATTGAAAGAGTCTTGGTGGGTTAAAGGGAAGGACTCGGGTTAATAGTTGGTTGAGTGGTAGGGATGTGGTGTCTGTTCTATTGTGGGCTTGAATATTTTTTATTGTAGTTGGTTGGTTTTGGGTCTCTGTTTCTATCTATGTCCTTTTTGGGATATTATCTCTTTTGGTGTTTTGGGTTGTTATGGGATATAAGAGTCATCTCTAGGTGGGACAACTTTATGAGTAATGTTTGGCTTCTAATGTAAAAGATTGTGGGGACCCTTTCAAAACCCTCTTCTTAATATAATAAAATATATATTTCCTATATGGTCTATTTAAGTTATTTTAATACCTTTTTATTTTGATAATTAATCATAAAAAAACAAACTTTATGATTATATTTCAAACATTAAAAGTAATTGTATAATGTTATATTTAATAAACAGAAAGTCATTTAAAAGAATAGAACTCTTTATGAAAACATTGTGGCTTGAATACTTCAAGAACATTAGACTTTACATTGCAAAAAAAAAAAAAATGATCAGATATTAACCAAACTATATCCTATTTTGTTCTTGTTTTCTCCTATGTTCTCATAAGTTGATTCATCATATACATATAAAATAAGTTGTTTTGCAATTATATATATATATTTAATTTACATGGTGAAATCGGTAACCACCATAAATCTGGACAGGTAGTTCGGCTTTATGGCCGCCCAATATTATGTGTTGTTCGCGGAAGCCACCACATAATTCTTCGTGCAATCCGCCCCTATAACTACCATGCCACAATCTGCCCCTTTATAGGGTTTACAATTATATAAATTAAATAAAATAAAAAATAAATTATTCTAAGCTTTAATAATAAAACAATTAAAAAACAAAAAATAATAATAAATTTTAAACATTATAAAGAATAGAAATGTAACCATATTTATTTAATGGGGAAAATTTTTTCTTGGAATAAAAATATTCAGAATAAAAAAAAGTTTAAATACTCAAAAAAAAAAAACAATGAAATCAACATGTAGCAAAACTAGTATTCAATTACTTATCAAACTGCATTTTCCTTTAATTTCTTTGTCCAATACTTCCAAAAGTCTATTTACATTCCGCTTTTTCCATCTTGTATTAACCTTTTATGACTATAAGCTTAAAGGTTTCTTTCAGTTTTTTTTTTTTTTAATATTTTGAGGTCCCTGCATTCCTAGATATACTTTATTGTCAATCATTTAGACCCAATTTGTTATACAAATGGATGAATGATGGTTTAACATTTTTTTTTTTTTTTGCTTTTTCATGTTTCAATTAATTTAACATCATTAATAAACTTAAATTTAATTATCTTAATCCATTGTCATTGCTTAGAAAATAAAGTTTTGTTCATTATTAAACACTTTTTATTTATAATAGATTTTTTTTTAATGAGATATAAGGTTTTCTATGTGGTTGTCTATTTAAGTTGTTTTAATACTTTTTAAATTAGTTTGAGGTTTTATTTATATATAAATATTTGTATAGTGTGAAAAATCTTTATGACCAACGTTTAAGGTTAAGTTTTCTCATTTGCTCATATCAAGCCAAAGAAGGTATTGTTGCTAAAGGGGACAGTTTAAGGTTTTTTTCAACCCCCTAATTGGGTTGGCCTTTTTAAGTGTCTTTGGACCTAATTTGATTGGTATTTTAAGAAACTTTGGAAGTAATTTAGTTGAAGTTGATGATTTTCACATTTCAAAAAATGATTCCAAGTGTTATTCTAATTGTTCATGCCCCCAAAGGTTAGGTGGATTGGTAAGTGCTAGTTTGACTGGGCACTTACCAAGAAGAGATATAGGTTCAAACCTTGGGGTAAGCCTGTTGCAAAGGTAGTAGTCTAATCTGAATCTTCTGAGTGCACGCTATCCCAAACACCAGGTGGTCCATTTCACACAGGGTTATAAAACAACGAGGTGGAATAGGTTTGGTGGATGCAACCCCTATGGTTTGAACCCTGCACTTGTTAGCGATTAAAAATAGTGTTATTCTATTTGTTTATGCCCCCAAAGGTTAGGTGGATTGGTAAGTGCTAATTTGACTGGGCACTTAACAAGAAGAGATCTAGGTTCAAACCTTGGGGTAAGCCTGTTGCAAAGGTAGTAATCTAATCCAAATCTTTTGAGTGCACGCTATCCCAAACACCGGTGGTCCATTTCACACCGGGCTATAAAACAACGAGGTGGAATAGGTTTGGTGGATGCAACCCCTATGGTTTGAACCCTGCACTTGTCAGTGACTAAAAATAGTGTGGTTGTAATCAAATCTCATATCAAGCAATATATATATATACTAATTGTTCATTTCGTTCATTCTATTCATCCAAACATTTGTGAAACCATGGAATAGGTTTGGTGGATGCTAGTTTGAACTGTACACTTGCTAGCGACTAAAAATAGTGTGGTTGTAACCAACTCTCCTATCAAGCTTATTATATATATATATATATATATATATATATATATATATATTCTAATTGTTCATTCTGTTCATCCAAACATTTATGAAACCTACGATTAATACAAACAAGAGGCATCCATGTATTGAAGCATCTTGTTAGTCTTCTTATTTTTATTCTATTTCAATTTTCAAAGCTCAAACAATTTGTTTTTACCATACATGGTTTATGTCCATGTTTGATGAGATATTTTTATGTATTACAACATTCCATTAACTTTCAAAATTTATTTTCAATTTAATCCAACCCATAATTAACCCAAAAAAAAACTTTAAAATTTACTTTCCTTGTAATTCAACCCATTTTTTTTTTTTTTAATTTAGTGAAAAATCCTTTACAGGCCGTTTGAACCTATAATTAACCCAAAAAAAATTAAAATTTACTTTCCTTGTAATTCAACCTTTTTTTTAGATTTAGCGAAAAATCCTTTACGAGGCCGCTTGATCTGAAAAACCACGACCAAAAAATTCTACATTGTCAAAATCACCCGGGAATTGCACCCGACCTTGACCGCACCAGCATCATCAATTGGATTTTGGGTACCCAATGTGTGTTTGGTAGGGTGGAGATTCAAACGAAGGACCTTCCTTGGAGAATTGCTCTACCACCTCCAACTCACCTCCAACATGTAGTTGTAATATAGTTTTTTCTAATATTTTAAAAATTGATTTATTAAAATCTTATCTTACTACTTACATCAACTTTCTAGAAAAAAAAAAACTACAATTTAATTATAATATTTTTTTCCATTTTTCAACTATCAATTTACATAAGTACAATCTATATATCTAGTAATTAATAGTAATACATTTTTTAGCTTCTTTCTTTTACTTTTTACTTAAATATAACTTTTTTTTAATTAATTTAACTAATTATTATCCATACATTTAGTTATATTTAATAAACATAAAGTCTTCTATACATTTAATTATATTTAATAAAAACTTTTAAAAAATAAAATTCCTAATAAAAATATAACACTTTTATTATTTTAAATTAATTATAATTTTTTCACAATCAATTTATCTTATTATCATTTATACAATTAAATATACTTAATAAATTGAAAGTCTCAAAATAAATAAAATTCGTTATGAAAACATTGTAGTTTGAATGCTTCAAAAATATTATACTTTACATAGCAAAACAAAAATAAATGCTCATTTATTAAGTAAACTATATGCTATTTTATTTTGGTTTTCTCCTATGTTCTTAGGAAGTTGACTCAAGTTTTTTTAGAAAGTAGTTGACTTTCCCTATCCAAAAAAATTGTTTTGCAATTGTATAAATTAAATGAAGTCAAAGAAATAAGTTATTTTAAGTTTTAAAATTAGATATTAACCGGACTATATTCTATTTTGTTGATGTTTCCTCCTATGTTCAAACAAGTTGATTCATTGTATACATATAAAATAAGTTCTTTTAATCAAAAAAATCATTCTAAGCTTTAAAAGTAAAAAAAAAACTAAAATTTAAATAGTGTTGCACCATATTTAACCATGAAAAAAACTAAAAAAAATTAAATACTTAAAAAAACAATAAAATAAACAAAACTAGTTTTCAATTACTTATTAAACTGCACTTTTTTTAATTTCTTTGTCCAATGCTTCATGCAAGTCTATTTACATTCCGATTTTCCCATCTAGCATTAATCTTTTATAACTATAAGCTTAAGGGTTTCTTCTATTTTTTTTTTATATTTCGAGGTCCCTCCTTTTTTATATATATATATATATATATATATATATATATATAGTTTTCCAATTACTTAGATTTAATTTGTTATGTAAATAGATAAGTGATGATTTAACATGCTTTCAACTTTTTAATGGTGTTTTGAAATAAACATCCTTAAAAAACCTAATTTTATTTATCTCGATGCATTTTCATTGCTTAAAAACTGAAGTTCTTATACTAAACACTTTTTATTTAAAGTAAATTTCTTTATATGAGTTATAAGATTTTCTATGTAGTTTTTTATTTAGGTTATTTTACAATTTTTTTATTCTAATAAGTAATCAAACTTTATGAATATATTTCAAACATTAAAAGCAATTGTATAAAGCCATATTTAATAAACAAAAAGTCTTGTGAAAGAATAGAACTCTCTAGTTGGTTGGAGAAACAAAAAGCGGAAAAAGCAAGTGACTGTGTGAGGGTTTTATTTGGGTTGAGTATAAGCAGCTCCACAGGTTATTTTTCGGGGTCTTTGGGGCCTAGTGGCCAACATTTTTGTGGTTTCTGCTCAATATTTTAATAGGATATGTTGCAGGGGACCCAAGATGGGTTAGAAATCTATCTTTCAAAAGATCTTCATACTGTGAACTTGATTGATAATGGCTTCCAATTTGCTGCACAAAATAAAAGTAAAAATCATACATTTCCTTGACGATCAGGGCATGGATTAAAGAAATCACGAAACAAGTTTCAAGCAACTGATCAAAAAATGGTTCAGAACTCAAGCGAATCCAGCGCTAAGGTGCATCCCCAAAATATATCCATTATGGAAAATCCTTTCAAAGGCAAGGATTTCCAAGACTCAACCCCAAAAATAAATTTTAGGGATGCCCTTCGTGGTGGATAGCCTCAACCTAATGATAACATTATTCTTAGGGCTTCTCGTAAACCTCTAAGAATGCCTAAGATTGATCCTAGAAAAACTGAGTCAAGATGTCTTAGGGCAACTGATGGAACTCCTATTGTTAAGCTTGATATGGGCGACATTTAGACTACGATTGAAGATTTGGAAAAGGACTAATTTCTCATTTCTTGGGTTTTTGTCCAAGCCTATCTGCTTTCAAATTTTGGGTTGCAAAAAACTGGAAAACTAAAGGTGAGTTACAAATATCTATTCATCTATATCGTTATTTTTTGTTTTATTTGCTAATAATTAAGATAGAGAGAAAACATTTCAAGGGGGTCCTTGGTTCTTTGGAAGGGTAGGGCTTTTTGTGAAGCCCTAACATACTAAATTTAAAACCTAAGAAGAGGTGCCTTCTATAGGTCATGTATGGGTTAGATCCTTTGGCCTCCCAATTGAGTTATGAAATTCAACTGTTTTTTCTTCAATTGGAAACTCTTTTGGAACTTTTATGATGAATGTTGATTGTTTTAAAAAATTTGAACATATTTTTTATGCTCAAATCTTTGTTTGAATGGATTTGGACAAACCCCTACCTAAAAATATCTCATTACAATTTGGGGAGGACACTTGGGAGCAAGTAGTGGACTATGAGAACATTCATTTTCATTACATAATTTACCATGAATATGGTCATTTGGCTAGTGTTTACCCAAATACAATTCCAAATAAAAAGAAAGAAGACACAAACTCAATAGGTTTCCAAATGCCTAAGAAGAACACTTAGAGAAAACCAGTTATGAAGGATCAATCGAAGTTATCAGCTAATATGTTTGCAATTCTTTTCACAAATGATGTCTTAGGTGAGGAATATGAAATGATGGAAACATAAATATTAGAAACACAATTTAAATATGAAGGGAAGAACTCGGAGGCAAACAAACAAATAAAAGGTTTTCAACAGAAAAAAAGAAGAAAATATACACAAGAAAATAATCTTTTAAATGTTAAGACTTCAAATAATACAAGTCCCAATATAGACTCTGTTGAACCTTCCAGTAACACTTTGGCTTTGTACATGCATTCTTCAAGGTTAGAAGCCATCCCAAATTCAATTGGAGTAAGTCAAAAAATAGGGAAATCAAATTAAAGATGGATTCTAATCAAAAGGTAGGTTGGCAGCTAGAAAAGTTGTTTTCCTTAGTTCCCAGGGGACTTTTAGTAGCATTGCTTACCTTTGGGACCCAAAAGAGGTAGTTATTCACCATATGGTTGGTAGTTGGGGTCTTTTGGCTATAGTTATTCAAAGTAGACATTCCAACCAAATTATGCTTTGCATAATTGTTTATGCTTCAACTAATTTGGAGGAAAAGAGAAGATAGTGGAAGGATATAACTTATATTATCTCTCATTTTCCTAAAGCTTGGATCTTGATCGAAGAAGATTTCAATACCATCATATCTCTAGATAATAAAATGGGGGGAAATAGAAATTTGGATAGGAGCACTGACCTCATGAGTGAATATATTACAAACCTTCATCTTGTGGATATCTAGCTAGATAATGGCCTTATGACTTGGTCTAATAGAAGGCGATTCTTAGCTTGTATCATAGAGAGATTGAATAGGTTTCTGCTCTCTGACCATTTCTTAATCTAGGGTCACATTCCTAAAGTGAAGACTCTTAACAATGTTGGTTCAAATCATTGGCTAGTCATGGTGGAAATGTGGAAAACCAATGTGAGTTTCTCTCCTTTTCGATTTCAGTTAATGTAGCTTAGAGACAATTCCTTCAAACCTTGAGCACAACAATAGTGGGAGGAAGATAAACCAAGTTATGAGACTAAGATGTTCTGTTTTTTCAAAAGGTTGCAATACATTAAATTCAAAATCAATACTTGAAACTAGAAGGAGTTTGGGGATGTTGAACAAAAAAATATGAAGTTATTGCTCAACTTGAAAAGTTGAATAAGAAAATTAGTTTAGATGGTCTCACAGAGAGTAGAAGTACATATGAAATTAGACTCACAACTCAGTTAGAGGAATGGGAAAAATGAGAACTCTTATGGAAGCAAAAATATAGAATTCAATGGCTCAAAGAAGGATATCGAAACAAAAATCTCTTCCACAAATCTCTTCTAGCTTGAAGATCTCACAACTTTATTTCTTACCTTTCTGGAGATGTTGTCTACACTTGGGATGGCATGAACTCTATTGTTGTTAATTACTTTTCCAATCTTTTTGCTGTTACTCCTCTTGACTCGGCTTCTCAAAAAAATATTCTTCAAGCGATCTCTTCTCTTATCACTTTTGAGGAGAACTCTATTTTGACTGCTCCTATTACTATCAATGAGCTTCAATAGGTGGTTTTTAAAATACAAAAATGGAAAACCCCATGTCTTGATGGTTTTCCCATTGAGTTCTACCAAGAATTCTAGGATACCATTCATGTTGATTTATTAAAGGTGGTGGGAGAAGCCAGGAAATCCAAAGAAATTTTGAAGGTTATCAATAAAACTTATATAACTCTTGTCCCAAAATCTCAAGAGGCTAAATATATCTTAGCTTTTAGACCTATTTCTTTATGTAATGTTCTTATCAAAATCATTACTAAGGTCATGGCGGAAAGGTTGAAGCCTCTTTTGCATAAGATTATTTCTCTTGAACAAGGGTGTTATGTGGAAGGGCATCAAATAGTGGATGAGATAGTTCTTGCTCAAGACGCTATCCATTCCATGGAAATGCAGAAACCTCCTTCTATATTCATTCATTTAGACTTATCCAAAGCTTATAATAGAGTGGATTGGCACTTCCTTATCAAAATTTTAAGGTAATTTGGTTTCTTTCAAGATTGGGTGGACTAGATTATGGGTTGTATATCTTTAGTATCCTACTCAACTCTTATCAATGGTTGGCCTTCACAACTATTCCCAGCTTCTAGAGGCATTGGGTAAGGTGACCCTCTCTCCCCTTATGTATTCATCATTCTTGTTGAATGCTTAGGTAGGACTATAACCAAAAATAGAGAAAACAAAACCCTTGAGGGAGTTACCATTGCTCATGGAGCTAGGTATATCTCTCATATTCAATTTTTTTATGAATCTACTTTGTTAGGTAAAGTTGCAATTAAGGAAGCTTCTAAAATTAAGCAAATCATTAGCTATTTTTCTAAGGCTACTAAATCAATGAAGAAAAATCTAAAGTCATTTTCTTTCACTGATCTGCTAGACAGGAATCCATGATCTTGGATAAATTAAGATATAAGAAGACCTCCCTTCCGATCACTTATTTAGATATTCCTATCAATATTCAAAGATAGAAAAAAAAGATTTGAAATGGTTGTTAGACAGAGTTAAGAAGAAAATTGGAAAGTGGACCAATAGGTGGATTTCTTTTGGGGGTAGAATTACCTTGGTAAAATCAGTCCTTCAAGCTATACCTATTTATGTTTATACCATGTTGAATATCCCAAAGGTTGTTCTTTGAAAATTGGATCAAATCAATCATCGGTTCCTCTAGAGTGGTACTAAGGAGCAAAGAAAATGGGCCTTGGTCAAATGGGACACTTTCTATCTTCCTAAGAAATGGGTTAGGATTTCGGTTTGCTATTAATAACAACAAAGCTTTGGCTGCTAAATTGTATTGGAGGATTTTACATAACCCCAATGCTCTTTGGGCCAAAAATATTTGTGCTAAATATACTAAGAACAAGAGTCCTAAAGACCTTGTTCGCTATCAGTTGCCTACAAAAGATTCTCTTATTTTAGCGGTTCTTAAGACTGGTGAGGATTTGATAAAGAAAAAGTTATTTTGGATCATTCATAATGGTCAACAGGTAAATTTTTGGATGGATTCTTGGGATGGTCACCAACCTTTGATAACTTAGTTTCTCGATCGGAGGCCTTAGATGGAGGAGCTTCACCGTGCTAATTGGATAAAGTTGGCTAATTATTGTCGATACCATACTAGTAATTCAAATATTGATAGATACTGGATCCCTATTGAGGATTGGCCTATTAAAATTTTAGAAAGGCAATGATAAGACATCCAATGCATCCTTCATATAATATCTCTCTCTTGGTCCCATGATAAAGATTATTTTGGATGGAACAACACTACTAAGGGTGAGTATTTAGTTGCTCAAGGTTATTTGACCTTATGCCATAATAATCCCAACCAATCATATGACATATTTTCTTATTTATGGTCTCAAAAGCTCTGGCCTAAGGTAAGGCTCTTTACTTGGCTTTTATTGTATTGCAAGGTGCTAACTAGTGAGCGAATTATGAAACGTGGTTGTCATGGCCCTTTTAGATGTGAAATATGTGGAGAGAATGTAGAAACTCTTAGCCATCTTTCTATTGAGTGTACCTTATCCTCTAAGCTATGGAGGAGAATGGCCATCCTACTTGGCTTATAGTGGTCCATTTTTTTACTTTTGAACAACTTTGGAGGGATTGGCCTAAATAGGAGGGTGTTGATCATTTCATTAGGCAGTTAGTTTGGATGGGTTCTACCATTCTACCTTGGAATATTTATAATGAAAGGAACAACCAAATTTTCAATCAAGAAAAGAAGGATATTCACTATATCAGGCAAAAGACCATTGCCAACTTAGTTGAAATAGTCCAACAACTCCTTAATCATCCCAAAAATCCCACCAAATATGGGATCAAGTGATGCAAATATTGAAGATTAACTTTACTAAGTGCAACCAACTTAAAGGAAATGTGAGTAATTGCAAGATAATAAAACAAGGAATTGGCAAACTCCTCCTAAGAACTTTGGAAATGTCAATATCGATGGAATTGGAGCCTCTAAGGGGAACCCTAAAAAAACTAGTGTGGGAGGAATTGGTAGACTTTGGGTTTTCACTTTTGTTGATAATTTGGGTATCCTTTCCAATAACCTTGCTAAGGTGTATGGTATCCTCAAAGGCCTTCAAGAGGCTGCAAAGGTTGGATGGGAAAGGTGCTAGTTGAAGTCAACTCTCAACTCATGATTAATCTTCTGAAGACTCCTAAGAATCATAAGGTTGATTGGAGAATAAAAAGAATTGATGAGAAGATTCAATTAATCCAAATAGGATTTTTGAAAGTTGATTACAATCATGTGGTCAAAGAACAAAACATGAGTGTTGATGCTTTAGTAAATTACACATTGGACAAAGGTGATCTTACTTGCTATGGCCACCCTTCTCGATGGTGGGCATCGCAAATAAGGAAAACTCTTCTTTCTATCATTTCTTTGGATGGCTCCAAAACTAGAGGTACCTAGTTCCTTTTTGCTTTATTTTTGCTTCTCTTTGGTTTGGTTAGGGTATTTTAGTTCCCTAGCTCAGACATATCTTTCTTATGTTTCCTCTATTGAATCTTTACCTTAATAGTCTTTTGGCCTAGAAAGGTCGTTGTTGTGTTTTATTTTTTTGTTTTTTTAGTTTTTCAAGGTGTGTGTGTGTTTTTATTCTGTTTTGTTTTTTGTGTTGTTTTTGTGATTTTGTTATCTTTTTTATGTTTTTGTTTTTTTTTTTGTGTTTTGTTGTTTTTTATGTTATTGTTTTTTTGTGTTTTGTGTTTTGTGTTTTTTTTTGTGTGTATATTTTTTTTTTGGTTTTTTGTGTGTTTTGTGTTTTGTTGTTTTTTTTTGTTTTTTATTGTTTTTATGCTTTTATGTTGTTTTTGTTTGTTTTGTGTTTTTTTGTGTTGTCTTTGTATTTTTTTTTGTTTGTTTGTCTTTGTTTTTTGATGTTGTTGTGTTTGTTTGTTATTGTTTTTGTTTTTTTAGGAATGCTCGTTGAGTCTGCCAAAGGGGGTAGACTAGGTGCGAGCACTGGGTATTTTTGGTGGAATAGATATCCCTACCTCCTTGGGACTTACCCAAAAGTGGTATCTCGTTTGGGGTGTTTTCCACAAACAAAAAAAATAGAACTCTTTAGTCCTAAAGAGCTAGGTGGATTGGTAAGTGCTTGTCTGGCCAGGAACTTACCAAGAAGACACTCAGGTTCAAACCTCGGGGTAGTGTATTTGCAAAGATAGTAGTCTGATCTGAATCCTTTGAGTGTCCGCTAGACTGATGATGATTGTACAAATCCTGAGCAGCAGGTGGTCCCCTTCACGTTGGGTCAACAATAACAAGGCGAAATGGGTTTGGTGGGAGCAATCCCTGTGGTTTGTACTAAAAATAGTTTGGTTGTGACCAAGTCTCCTATGTACCAAAAAAAATTATAGAACTCTCTATGAAAGCATTGAGTCTTGAATACTTCAAGAACATTAGACTTTACATTGCAAAACAAAAATAAATGCTCAAATATTAACTAAACTATATCATATTTTGTTCTTGTTTTCTCCTATGTTCTCATAGGTTGACTCATCATATACATATAATAAATGCTAAGATATTAAGTAAACTACATTCTATTTTGTTCTTGTTTTCTCTTATGTTCTCATAGGTTGACTTATCATATACATATAAAATAAGTTGTTTTGCAATTGTATAAATTAAATAAAATCAAAGAAATAATTTATTCTAAGATTTAAAATAAATAAAGAAAAACTAAATTTTAAACAACATAAATAATAGTATTACACCATATTTTGTTTTACAATTGTATAAATTAAATAAAGTCAAAGAAATAAGTTATTCTAAAATTTAAAATAAAGAAAGAAAAACTAAATTTTAAACAACATAAATAATAATATTGCACCATATTTAACGAGGGAAATTTTTTCTTGAAATAAAAATCCTCAAAAGAAAAAATTTAAATACTTCAAAGACAATGAAATAAATATATATAACAAAACTACTACTCATTACTTATCAAACTACATCTTCCTTTAATTTATTTGTCCAACGCTTCATGCAAGTCTATTTACATTCCACTTTTTTCCATCTTGAATTAACCTTTTATGACTATAAGCTTAAGGTTTCCTTTGGTTCTTTTTTATATTTTGTTGTCCCTCCTTTCTTGGATATTCTTAATCTTTTAGATTCAATTTGTTATGCAAATAGATGAGTGGTGATTTAACATAATTTTAATTTTTGACGGTCTTTTTGGATGTTTAAGTGATTTAATATCATTAATAAATTGAAGTTTAGTTACCTTGATCCATTTTGATTACTTAAAAAATAGAATTTTTCTCCATTACGAAACACTTCTTAGAATATAATTTATTTAGATGTGCTATAATATTTTATTTAAATTATTTTAATATTTTTTTAGACTCGTTTAAAGTTTGTTTCAACCTATAAATGTTTGAACATGTTTTAAATAAAATTTTCAAATAAGTGTTTGAACACGTTTTAAATAAAATTTTCAAATAGTAATTTGAAACTAATTTGGTTGGCTTTTTAAAGTGTCTTAGACTAATTTGATTGATCTTTTAAAAATATTTGGAACTAATTTAGTTGAAGTTGTTAGTTTATGCATTTCAAAATATGATTTCCATGTTCATTCATGTCATCCAAACATTTATGAAACCTATGATTAATAAATAAAAAAGGGACACCTGTGTATCCAAGCATCTTGTTAGTCTTCTAAAAACATTGTCAACCTTTATTTTCCTTATTTTTATTCTATTTCAATTTTCAAAGCTCAAATAATATATTTTGATCTTTTAACTTAATTCTAGAAAATAAATTTACATATGGTTTATATCCATGATATTTTAAGTATTACAACATTCTATTAACCTTTAAACTTATTTTATTTTCAATTTAATCAACTTGTAAATGACCCAAAAATAATAATATGTTTTTTTAATAGTACAAAGTTTTTATAAAAAAAACATTTCATAAACCTTAAAAATTCACTTTCATTTTAATTTTATTATAAATCAACTCATACAAAATATAAATATATTTTTTCCTAATGTTTATTCCGATCTTATCTTACTATTTATATCAACTTCCTAACAAAAAAAAATATACTACAATTTAATTATAATCCTTTTTATCATTTTTAAATCGTCAATTTACTTAATTACTATGTATATATTTATATCAGCCTCTATTTCCAACTAATAATTAATAATCACACATTTTATTTAGTTTCTTTCTTTTACTTTCTACTTAAATATAACACTTTTTTATTTTAAACTAATTATAATTTTTTTTACAAACAACTTACTCACTATCATGTATACATATAGATCGTAAACATATAGATCAACTTTTACGAGGGAAAAATAACTATAGTCTACTTCTAATTAATAATTCATTGTATTTGGTTTTGTTTCTTTCGTGTATATTATTTTCAAAATGTTTTTTTAATTATTTTATTTTTTATAATTTTTAATTTATTTTTAATTAATAATATATTATATTTAATTTATTTGTTTACACATTTTCTTATATTATAGTTTGAATTTTACACCTTAAAAAACAGAATATTGTCCCATCTCTAAAACTCTTTCCTATAATTTAACTTTCAAAATAATTTTTTTATTATTTTTAATTTAAAAAAAAACAATTTGCACCTTTTATTTGGATAATTCCCTATTTACACACAACTGTTTTTTTTTTCCGGTTATATAGAAGAGTTAACACAACTGTTATTTAAGGTAGACTTTGGTAAGTTACACCGTTGGCGATAAGATCAAGCGTCGGTTTAACTTTGGTTTCAGTGTGTATGAATAACAGCTCAAGTTTCCCTGTAGTTTCCGCGTATGAATAACACCTCAACTTTCTATGTGCGTGAACGAAAAACATTTCCAGCAAAAATTCCCACTTAATATTTCATCCATCATACAAATCACAAGTATTTACGATAGAAAAGGTCGAATTTGGATACAAAATTTCATTCCCCATGTTTGGAATAGCATTTCCAGTAAAAATTCCACTTAATATTTTACGCAAAGCACAAATATTTACCTTAGAATAGGCCGAGTTTGAATGCAAGATCTCATTCCCCGTGTTTGAATATCCCCACACTTCAAAATCCAGAATGTCATTACGATGCACACATCAAAAACAGAAGCTTTCCGTTGACCATCATTCCAAATATAGCTTAACTCAGTTGGTGCCCAATCACAACTGGATCCATTCGATTTGGCGGACAGTTTAGCGAAAGATTTGGGTCGAATCGTAATAAATCTAATAAGTTGGCTAACACGATACATCCCACGCAATTGTCGTACCAACTTTCTCTAAACAGCAATTTATCGGTTGTGCTTCGCAAAAAACACACAAAGCCCAGGATTCTTCTGCGTGTGATTCATCTCAATTTTTTGTATATATATTACATATATTTAATTCTTTGTATTGCCAGTGATAATTGGAATAAGGGCAGGTCCATTGAGGAAAATTTGTGGCAGACACCAACAGAAGTAAATGAAAATGGGATGCTTACATAATGCAGTCGTCTTTCTCATAGTGATTGCGGTTGCTTCTGTGGTGAGATCTGAAGATCCATACCTGTATTTTGACTGGAATATCACTTGGGGGACAATTGCACCCTTAGGTGTCCAACAGACAGTGAGTATCTTTGTTTTTTTGTTCTTCATTTTTTTTGGCTTTTGATTTTTAAGTAGGCTTGAATTACAAACAGATTTATGAAAAAGATGATGATTCATGTTCTTGAAGGTTGTATGAATTATCCAATGAGTAATATAATTCGGTTGATAATTAAGATCGGAAGATAATATATATCAAGGGCATTGGACTTAGATCTCAGTTTCATCCATTAGATGAGTCTATGAAGATCACATGAACCCAGCAACAATATTACATAAGTTTATATATCTAAGTGCATTAGGTTCATAGGATGGTTCACTACGACCATCAAGTTCATTCAAACCTTTCATCAATTAGATTTGCCAGTATTATTCCATGATCTTCAAGCTATGGTCTCTAGGTTTATCCATTAGATGATGGTTCACCATGACTTCCAAGTTCATCCATTAGATCAGACTATGAATATCATAGATACTGGATAAGCTTATATATCAAGTGCATTGGGCATCAGGCTTATACAATAGTTTGCAATAATATAGAAGTTTATCATGAGATGAGTCTAGCGCAATTGATGGGTAAGCTCATTCATGCCTACTAGGCACCCAAGTTCAAAAAATTTCATTACGAGGTTGAGTGATCTGAAAATTGGGTGAGTCTCCTTGGGTGTGAGGTTAATTGATCTTGAGAATTGGATAAATGTAATTGGATGTTGGTGCTGATCAGATTCTGATGTTGAATTCTTGTGTCTTTGAGCAGGGTATCCTCATTAATGGCCAATTCCCTGGCCCTGTGATCAATTCCACAACAAACAACAACGTTGTGGTCAACGTGTTCAACAATTTGGATGAGCCTTTCCTGCTCACTTGGTAATGGAATATGCATTTGAATTTATGTGAACACTGTTTTGTTTCTCTAAGGTGTAATGTGTGTAATGATGTATAAGGTTAACATGGGTATTGGTTAAATTGAATGCATACTTTATAAATAGAATCACCTTAGCTTGCACAAAGGCTTAGCTTGTCATATCTGATTTCCCAAATCTCAATGTGTCTGTCTACTCAGGAATGGGGTCCAACAGCGAAGGAACTCGTGGGAAGATGGTGTACTCGGAACCAACTGCCCAATTCTTCCTGGCCAAAACTTCACTTATAAATTCCAAGTTAAAGATCAGATTGGGAGCTACTACTATTTTCCTTCGACGATGTTCCACAAAGCAGCTGGAGGTTTTGGGGGATTACAAATTGAAAGCAGGCTTCTTATCCCTGTTCCCTACTCTCCTCCCGACGGAGAATTTACCATCCTCCTTGGGGATTGGTTCAACGCTAATCATTCTGTAAGACTAAACAAAAACCATAACCTTTGAAATTCATTGCATCTCAGATTGTTTGTTTCATCAACTAATATAAATTAGGATTTTCATTGGCATTGGGCATCACCAGGCTCTGGGAAAAAATCTTGATGGTGGAAAAGCCTTGACCCGCCCCAACGGTGTTCATATAAATGGCATTGGTGGGCAGTCTCGCTCTGTGTTCAAGGTTGATCCAGGTAAATTTTTAAGGCTTGAATGTTATGAAAGCATGGTAGTACGAGGATACATGTTGCCAGCTATTTGCTAACTATAGTATGGTTGATTTTACATTTTGAAGGTTGCATGGTGGAGGCTAATGCATAAATGATTGGTTTGTTATCTATTCATTTCATTGATGGAAGGTTTTTATATTCATTCATGTTTTGCAGGTAAAACTTACAGGCTTAGGATTTCAAATGTGGGGTTGGCAACATCTTTAAATTTCAGGATTGAGGGCCACAAGTTGAAGCTGGTGGAAGTGGAAGGATCCCATACAATACAAAATCTTTATGATTCCTTGGACATTCATGTGGGTCAGTCATGTACAGTTCTCATTACAGCTGACCAGACTCCAAAGGACTATTACATGGTGGCATCCACCCGCTTCATAAGACAATCTCTTGATGCAGTAGCTTTCCTTAGTTACAGTAATTCAAACCAGAGTGCCACAGGCCCACTTCCTCAGGGTCCTCCCCTTGGGATCGGCTGGTCTCTCAACCAGGCAAAATCCATCAGGTTGGCTAACTTTGCGTTTTATTATTATTAATAGTTAATAAAGGTTTCAAAATGTTTACTTTGTTTGGGGTTCGTTTGGTTATACTGTGGTCTCAAAAATGAAGAACATCGAACTATTAAAATTTTAATAGCGTACCAACCCACACAAACTTTATATAGTGGAAAATATACACAATATCATATTGTTAGTACATAATATTGTTTTAACATTAAGTACATTGATCACCTGTTTCTCCCCTGAATGAATGAATGATGGCTTCCATTGTAAGTACTATCTAGTGATTATTTCTTGTTCCCTGAATGTAGTGCTTGTTGCCAAAAGTACAATTACCATCTCTGTGCAAGTCAATTGATTAGCTTCCCACTCTCCTGAATTTTTATTTGCATATCAGATAAAGAAAAAACACAATTCACTGCTCACCATTATTTAAAATATCATTGCACAGGGGTATCCAACAAGCCAATAACATGTCCTCCATTTCATCCTCAATATGTACTGTAGCTTGCTATCTTGCTTATTGTGTGCCTTGCCTGTTTGATCCTAATAATTTAGTGTGGCTTGCTATCTTGTTTATTGTGTGCTTTGTCTATTTCATCCTAAAAATTTAGTGTGGCTTTCTTTTCTGTATAACTTGTATAAATTTTCAATTTTGTACCCATCCTTAGGGAATGAAATAGGTATTATGATTCCCAGGTCCTGTTATATGTCCTCAGAGAATGAAGTTGGGAACTATGATGCTTGAGTAGCATTATATAACTTGTTTGTGTGTGCTTGAATTTTGTGTCTGTGTGTGCCTTGCAGATGGAATTTAACAGCCAGTGCAGCTCGCCCCAATCCACAAGGATCATATCACTATGGGTCGATAAATATATCACGCACCGTTGTTCTGGCCAACTCAGCCTCTTCGATTAATGGAACAGTGCGATATGCTGTTAATGGGCTTTCCTTTGTCCAACCTGACACACCTTTGAAGGTGGCTGACTACTTCAATGTCTCAGGGGTTTTCACCGTGAATAATTTCTCTGATAACCTTATTGGAAATGTGCCTGAGCTCAAGACCACTGTAATGTATGGCGAGTACAAGGCCTTTGTGGAGTTCATCTTTCAAAATAATGAGAGAAGCATCCAATCATGGCATATAGATGGCTACAGCTTCTTTGTAGCGGGGTATGTTTTCTTAATTTTATTGGTTAATACTTGCTTACTAGCTATTTTTTGAAGTATTTCCAAAAATGCTCCGACTTTTTGTATAAAGCATACAGAAATTTCTAAGGAAATCAAAAAGTTCCTATTACATTTTTGATAAGTACAGAATTCTAAGAACTTGAGAATCAATTAGTTTTTCTGGTGTTGGGTTTTCATGTGTTGATTTTGGCCTGCAGTATGGGACGAGGGCAATGGACTGCTGAAAGTAGGAAAACCTACAACTTATTTGATGGAATTAATCGTTGTACCACACAGGTAAGATATCAAACTCATAATGGATTTGTTTTTGTCCCCTTTAACAGGGTTTTTAAATTTGGTTCAGTAGTCCAGGGGCCATGGTCTAGATGTAAGGTGAAGCAATTTCAAATTTCGTTCAGTAGTTGAAATGACATGATCTAGAGGCATGGTGAACCAATCACCATGACCAGGGTTTCTAAAGATAAAGGCCAAACAGATACTCCACCCGTGTTTCTAATGGTAAGGGCAATCAATTGTATGACTTCAATTTCTAGAGGTGAATAAGTGCAATTGTCATGATTCAAGTGCAATCCTTTCAGAGCGATCACTCTGATGCTAAAAATAACTATTCAAGCTCAAACCTAGCAGGTATGCTGCACAATTGTCATGACCTAGGTTCAAACAACACCCCACTACACATGCCCTTGTGTCAAATGTTGTTTGGGCTTGTTGGGAAGGACAATTGCATGATCATATACCCTGCAATCAAACATTATTGGCCTTGGTGGGGGAGAGCAATTGCAGGATCCAGGTTCATGTAAAACCCCACCACACCTGACCTACAATCAACCCTACTGAGCTTGTCAGGATTATATATTCAAATTTGTTTGTTCTAAATTGAAATATTAATTTTTTTAAAGATATTATTTTAAATGGGTGTCTTTTTGCAGGTATATCAGAGTGTATACATACATGCACACTGATATGACATACATGCATTATGTGTATATCCTACTTTCTGAATTGCACATCAAAACTCTCTTTTTTTTTTTTTCAATTCAGTTTAAATGAGTGTTTTTGGAAGGCATATCCAAGCATGTATACACATTCACCCGGGTCTATATACATTGTGTATATACCCTGCTGTCCCAATTGGAATTGTGGACACATTTTTCGAAATTAAATTCAACTGGGTGTTTTTGGCAGGTATACCCCAAGTCGTGGACAGCAGTTTTGTTTGCCCTGGACAACGCCGGCATGTGGAACGCAAGATCGCAGAACTGGGCGAGGCAATACTTGGGCCAGCAGTTCTACATAAGGGTGTACGGCGGCACGGACCCACGTGACGAACTCCACCCGCCACATAATATCCTCACGTGCGGGAGGGCCGCCGGCCGTACCGTTCCAGTTTCAGCCTACGCCGGACTGGACAAGGAAGAGCTGCTCAACTTATAATTTCAGGATGGTTGAACATCAATATTATTATTTATGGCTGGAAAATGGGAATTGTTCGAAGGAACGAATAATAAGAGAGGGCACCAATTGTCGCTGCCTTTATTTAAGATTAAGACTAGGAGTCGTTTTACAGATATGGGTTTCTCTTGGAATTTTTTTGGATTTCGTTGGGTGAAGATTTACTACTACTATTTGATGTTATTTTTTATGTTACAGATTCTTTTGGAGAATTGAATGAATCAGGAGGACCTTTGATGGACTCAATTATAAGTTTTTATGATTGCCATGTAGTGCCTTAAAAAACTAAGAATATATATTATTAAATTTGATTTTAATTGTAATGTGTTTAAGATTGTTGTGAAATAATGGTAAATGAAATGTATATAGACTAAGAGGGTTTAATGAACTAGTCAAGTAGTAATATGGGTTTAGTTTAGATAATATTTGAACCTAAGTTTTTTTTAAGTTTAAAAATTTGATGATAAATAATTTTTTTAATATAAGATTTTTTTAAAATGAGTTTTATGGGATTGAAATAATTTTTATATGGTGATCATAAAAATTATTACAAGATAGTTTTTGAATTATATATGTTTTTTTAAGTGGATGATTTTAATAAATTAAATTAATGTTATTTGATTTTTTTATTAATTGAAATTTGATAATAAATAATACATTTATTATAAATAATATTTTTATATATAATTGAAATAATCTAGATTCAAACTTGGGTTTGGGTCTTTTTCTTGAAAATAGATTAATATAACTAATTAAGTTAATATCAAATAATTTGATGATAAATAATATTTTTAATATCAGTTTTTTTATTCAGTTATATGGAATTCAAACAATTTTTACCTTTACTACATTATGACTATATTATAGACATCACAATAATTTATTAATTATGTATATATCTTTATATAAGATATAGATTAATATAGCTAATTAAGTTAATGTCATTTGATGATAAATAATGTTTTTAATATCAGTTTTTTTAATCAATTATATGGAATTCAAACAATTTTTACCTCTACTACATTATGACTATATTACAGACATCACAATAATTTATTAATTATGTATATATCTATAAGATATAAATTGATAATAGATTCTCTATTGATAAGTATAGCTCTCAACTTGAGGAGGGAAAGGGTCATGGTTGGGAGGAGACTACTTTGGTGATAAGTATAGCTCTCAACTTTAGGAGGGGTCATGGTTGGGAGGAGAGTGCTCACCCCCAGTCATATGGAGTTTCTCACAATAACCAAAAAAAAAAAAAAATTGATACTATTTTTTTTTGATATAATATAAATTAATAAATATATTTTTTATATAATATAAATTAAATAGTAAATTTTTTATGCATTTATTTCAAATTATTTGAAAAGAAATAACTTTTCTATAATTTATTATAGACATTTAGAGTAAGGGCCTGAAGCTCATATAAATATTTTTATATAACATTGTTAATAAATAAATGAAATTAAAACCTAAAAGTAATATATTTATAATAATTAAAATAAAATATGTAGGTCTTATAAGTGGACTTAAGGTTCCGCAATGGTAAAAGGCATTGGGCTTTCCTAATGGAGACCCAAGCTTAATCCACAATGAAAAAAGACATTGGGCTTTCCTAACAAAAACCTAAGTTCAATTCATAGGAAGAAAATACAACCCATTTTGGAGGACAAGGATAAACAACTAATAAGACAAAATCTAAAATTTACTTGTTAAACACTTCAATTAAAACCAAAGGAAGAGAAGAGAGAGGGACACTCCGTGTTAGAGCATACAATAGTTCCAATGGGATCACCACAACTCTTGGGACAAGAGTAGCAAAATAAAAAATAAATAGTTTGATCTAATACCAAGTAGTCTATCCCACCCATAGCTGATCCAAATCTTGAAGACCATCTTGAATTGTTTGATGGAAGAAGAGACAACAAATAAAAAAGGAAAAGACATGAATCATTGCAATCCAATATTAGACATAAAATGTCGAGTACCACCTAAGAAGCACTCATTGCAATCCAAGATAAGGCATAGAATGGAATGGAGAGTCTAGTACCACCCAACATGCACTTCTTATTACATCCATAAAGGTTTCAAAAATCCAAATTCAAGGATTACAAGACAATACAAATTTTTAATACGTCTAATAATCTAATGAACGTTTTACACATCCAAAAGGATAAATGGAACTATTAGTTTGATCTAATTTGATTAAAGTAATTAATCAATTTTATTAATTAATCAAAATATTTTGATTAACTAATAAAATAATAAACTAACTAATTAATAATAAAAGAACTAGTGTATTATTTAAACAACTAATTCTTTAATTCAATTAAAATAATTAATTAATTAATTACTCTAATATGAGGAAGATAACTTACAAAACAATTATTTAATTAATTAATTTAAAATTAATTAATTAATTGTTTTATTATTAATTAGTCTATTTTAATTTAGTTCATTATGAGGAGGATAGTTTACAAAACAATTATTTAATTAATTAATTTAGAATTAATTAATTAGTTGTTTTATTAGTAATTAATCTATTTTAATTTAGTTCATTACTTTGTTAGTTAATTAAAATATTTTGAACAATTATTTTCAAAATATTTCCATTAACTAACAAAGTAATGAACTAATTGTCTTACTTGTCCTATTGACCGCTTTTGGTCACGGATGGACATTAATACAAATTCAAATTCAAATTTAAATTTAAATTAACTAATTAATAATTAAATAACTAATTAATTAAATAATTGTTTTGTAAGCTATCCTCTTAGAGTTTGGACAAATTTAATTTAATTTATTACTCTTTTTATTAATTAATCAAAATGGGTTGTACTCAAGTCCCCACAAAAAAAAAAAACATGTACTTGCCCACAAAAAAATATGTACAATGGTCCTCCACCAAAAAACAAATTACATTTATTTTCTGTAGAGCTTGAGAGTTTACAAATACATACACTTCTCATCTCAATTGAACTGAGCTGCTATAAATTAAAAAATTTATCAAAATATTTTAATTAACTAAATAAAAATTGAGTAGTTAATAATAAAAAAAAATTAATTAATTAGTTTTAAATTAATTATTTAAATGAAATAATGCTTTAATTCATTTAAAGTAGGGTATGGATCCAAAAAAATAAATTACATTTCTTTTATGTAGAGCTTGACAGTTTACAAATACATACACTTCTCATCTCAATTGAACTGAGATGCTATAAATTAAAAAATTAATCAAAATATTTTAATTATAATTAATAATAATAAAAAATAAATTAATTCATTTTAAATTAATTATTTAAATGAAATAATGCTTTAATTCATTTAAAGTAGGGTATGGGCCCACGTCGTCCCACAAAACATGTAACACAACCTACCGTCAAACAACCACGAGATGCGGGCAACGTGCGGGGCTGCACCTGCTGTCAGACTCGATATACGCAAATAAACTTTTAAAAACCCATAAAAGTTGGTCACACACGAAATGTGGGATTATTGTATCCGATTAAGAATAATTTCAGCGACGCACGAAATGTGGGATTATTGTATCCGATTAAGAATAATTTCGGCGATGCTGCCGGCTGAAGACGTGGGCCAGAAGAGGCCAACATGTGCGATGAAACAGAAATTTCTGCCGAGCACTGCGTGTCAAGCAAGGCGTGACTGGATATGATGAAAGAGCTACGTGTAGCATGACAGGGCGCCAGGCAGTGCATTTGATGGTAAGCCCCGTGAGGAGTATACGCAGCCTGTCAACATGCGGCATGACGGGATCGTAAAACCCTAGTCAGCAGGAATTGGTAAAACCCTAGTTATGATGGTAAAACCCTAGTCCAACAATTTCTACCTCTACGATCACGGTGAGGCGACCCTAATGCAGGGGCTCACGATGTCGACCTCCTCCGTCGCCGAAATCAGGCTCTCAAACCCCAAGAATCGGAAAGAATCGGGGGTCGAGTTAATAAGTGACAAAACGTGGGGAGACGCGTCAGCTCTGCAAACCCCAAGAACGCCGTGGAGACCAAGGGTTTGGTCGCTACTGTATTCCGAGGCTACATATTTTAGGGCCAAACACAAGAAACCCAAATTACACATCAGCAATGACATTGAAAGATCAACCACAGAATTCCGACGCTACATTATTTAGGGCCAAGCACAAGAAACCCAAAATACACATCAGCAATGACAGATTAGGGCCATGCAGACTTTGGGGCATGCATGAGCAAACAGGCGAGGAAATGTGGAAGAAAACATAACCATGGATGAACAAACAGGAGAGGAAATGTGGAAGAAAACAGAGAGGGGAATTATGAAAGGAAAAGGCAGAAGGATGGACTGTAATTTACGAAAGTAAGGAGGACGAGAAATTTCCCCTGACAGGCAGCTAGAATGTGGCTGCTTTCCTTCCCTTCTCCTCACAGGCGGCCAGCCAGATCATGGCTCTGATATGGGAGTAAAATCAATGATATTTTTATTAAATTTATATAAAAATCCATTATATTTTTATTAAATGTACAGTCTATATTGGCATTCAAGATGCTTAATTATAGAATATCTGCCGACAATTAAAAACTATCGACATTGTCAACTGCCGACAATTAAAAGCTATAGACATTTGCAAATCTAACTTTATTAGATTTATTAGGTCCTAGTGTAGGTTAATTGGTTCGACCAAACTCGTAAGTGGGGTGTAGGTCTAAGGTTCAAATTTTGGGTCTTATTATATTGAATGTTTGTTCTTTTCTGATGTTTTGAGCGGTATAAAGGTTTAAAATGATTGTGGCATGGTGGTTATAGGGGCAGACTACGCGAAGGGTCTTATCAGATTGAATGTTTGTTCTTTTCTGATGTTTTGAATGTTTGTTCTTTTCTGATGTTTTGAGCGGTATAAAGGTTTAAAATGATTGTGGCATGGTGGTTATAGGGGTAGACTGCGCGAAGGGTCTTATCAGATTGAATGTTTGTTCTTTTCTGATGTTTTGAATGTTTGTTCTTTTCTGATGTTTTGAGCGGTATAAAGGTTTAAAATGATTGTGGCATGGTGGTTATAGGGGCAGACTACGCGAAGGGTCTTATCAGATTGAATGTTTGTTCTTTTCTGATGTTTTGAATGTTTGTTCTTTTCTGATGTTTTGAGCGGTATAAAGGTTTAAAATGATTGTGGCATGGTGGTTATAGGGGTAGATCGCTGCGAAGGGTCTTATCAGATTGAATGTTTGTTCTTTTCTGATGTTTTGAATGTTTGTTCTTTTCTGATGTTTTGAGCGGTATAAAGGTTTAAAATGATTGTGGCATGGTGGTTATAGGGGCGGACTGTGCGAAGAATTGTGTAACGGTTTTCAGGGTGAACAACGCATAATACTGTAATGGCTTGACGATTTTTAGGGTGGACAACGCAAAATACCATAGCAACTATAAAAACTGAATAACTTGCCCGGTTGCATGGCGGCTACCGATTTTACCATGTAAATTTAAAAAAAAAAAACTTTAATAAATTTATTAAAAATCTAACTTTATGTCTATATGATCCTTATCATTAAAAATTATCTTTGGTGAAATGGAGCCAATGTGTGATAATAAATTTAATAATAAATTTAGGAGGTTTAAGTCTTGAGGTTTAAAAGTTAATCTAGGAGGTTTAGGTCTCGAGGTTTAAAATTTCTTGCCTATGATCCTTATCATTAAAAATTTTCATTGGTGAAATGGAGTTAGTGTGTGATAATAAATTTAATAATAAATCTAGGAGGTCCAGGTCTCGAGGTTTAAAAGTTAATCTAGGAGGTTTAGGTCTTGAGGTTTAAAAGTTAATCTAGGAGGTTTAGGTCTCGAGGTTTAAAACTTTTTGGGTATGTAAACTTAGTTTTTGGAAATTTTCTTTGTTGAAATGGAATGAGGTGAATGATAATAAAACTAGGGGAGCCCTTGGTTTAAAAGTTTTTAGGTGCCTAAACTTAGCTTTTAGGAAAGGAATAATTTGAAGATTGTATAAAGAAATTCAAAGACAATGAGCAAGAATTCTTCTATGTATGTTGGGTCCAATGACCCAAGCTTAATATTTAATGTATTTTCTTTACCAAATGGTTTTGCACTTTGAAACCGTTTTAAAAAATTAATTGATTTATTGTTTAAAGGTTTAAGATGGGTTGTGGGAGTCAGAGAAAAATGTATATTTGGATGGATACTTGGTGTGACAAAAAACCATTCAATCTAAGATCTAATTTCGAAACATTGGACGAGATTACTTCAAAACAAATATGATAATAGAGTTTCAAACATTTTGAGGATAAGGAAGAAAGATACAAATGGAAAGAAGACTTTTTACATTTTGAGTAGAAAGATAACAATAATGATTATTCCAAGGCAAGCCAAAGAAAAAATTATTTGGGAGATGAAAAACTCAAGAGAATACACAACAAGAAGTGATATAATATAAAGCGCCAACAAAATAGGAAGATCATAAGAATATGAAGAGATATTTAGGATAGCCCAAACATTACTAAAGTTAAAATGTTTGTTTGGTTAGTAAGTTATAGAAGAATTTTATCCTGGGATAACCTTATGAAAAGGGGTTTTTATGGCCCCTCACAATGTGTTCTTTGTAAAAAGGAGGAGAGTATAGACTATCTTTTGGGACATTGCTTAGTAGTCTAGAAACTATGACAATGGATTCTTAGTATGTTTGGTAAATGTATGGTGATGAATGGCAGAATTGAAGAATGGTTAAAGCAATGACAAAGCACTTTTAAAAGTGAGGCTTTATAGACAATTTGGGATATATCAAAAGATACAATACTTTGGACTATATGACTAGAAATGAATAGAAAAATATTTAAATAAAAGAAAAATAGTTTAGAGGTAATGAAAATGAAGATTTGTTTAGCCATAGAGATTCTAATCCAACCCTATCAACTCACCCAATGCCTAATCTAGAAGTAGAGAGCCTTGATAGATGGATTCAAGTCATCACATAGATTATTATGTTGGATATAGGAGAAATAAAAAGAAGGCATATAATATAAAGTGGAAACCACTAGATGTGGAGTTGGTCAAGTTGAATATTGATGGAGCCTCTAAAGGAAATCCAAGACTAGTAGGAGGAGGAGGAATAATTAGAAATAATAGAGGACATATTTTGTCTCATTACGCTTTCAGTAGTGGATTTAAGAAAAGTAATGAAGTTGAAGCTTGGGCAGTTTTAAAAGGGTTAAAAATATGCAAACAAATGAAATGGAATAGAGTATGGATGGAAGGTGGTTCACTCTTGTAATCAATGCAATTTTGAGAAAAACAAAGGCTCCATGGAACATACAAGAGATAATTGTAGAAATTCAAGATCTTGCTAAAGATTTTGAAGAAATCAAGTTTACACATATGTGAAGGGAAGGAAACAAATGCATAGATAGACCAGCCAATAGAGGGGTTTTAAAATGAGGATTGTAAAGTTATATTCTCTTTTCCATTATTAGAGGAAGTAGTAAGTTTAACTAAAGTTGACAAGAAAATGTTGATTGCCTGAATCAAATAATGATTAAGATTTACTTTAATGTTTTCCATGGTAATTTTTGTTTTATTTTATGACACTAATATGTTTTCATATAAACTATTTATTATAATTTTTGTGGTTGCACTTGTGCTTTAGGAAGGAAACTAGCAACTCAAATCTAGTAAAGCAGACTATGATAACACGATGTTTTGGAAATATTACTCTACTAAGATGCAATGCATAGATAGTAGAGGTGAAGTTTTGGTATTGTGTAGCTTGTTGTCGAAAAATATCAAGAAGAATGTTGAATTCTAGAATATTTGTGTTTACACAAGAAATTAAAAAAATTCAAAAAATGAAAATCAAGAATTCATACATTTTATATAAAATGATGTAGGTTTCTAGCTATAGCATCTCAATTGAGATGAGAAGTGAATTTATTTGTAAACTCTTAAAGCTCTAAAGAAGAGAGTTGTGATTTGTCAAGGTAGGAGACCCGAGTACAACCCCTTATTCTCCAACTAGAAAACTAAAAAAAATAAAATAATTTATTTAGTAAGATAATTTAAATTATATTATTTTTTAAAATTTTATTAGATTTTTATATAAAGGATTAACTACTAGTTATGCCTTATTATAAATTTAGTAATATTGCTTCCAAGGATTTCCAATGAAGTTTGATAGTTAATTAAATTACTCATTTTACAAATTCTCAATGAAGTTTAGAGGTTAGTCCTCTCAAATAGATTATTCCATCTAAACTTCTAGAAATATTTTTGTTTAATAAAACATTTTTTAAAGGAGGCGATCCATCCTAAAAGGTTAGGATCCTAGTTGATGTTTGAATGTTACTCCCTTTCAATTGAAAAAGATAAAAAATAAAATTATATGTGAGCAATGGTACTTGGTCTCTAAGTGAATTGTCTTCTCTTCATTTCAAACAAAATTGATTAAAAATGTATAACATGACCTTATATCTATCTTTGAAACATTGGTGTTATTCAATTGACTATTTTAGTTTCTTGGGCATTTTTTTATAAAGTATTAAAAAAATAAAATAAAATTTTATATTTTTTATATCAGCAAATTTAATAAATATAATAAATCAAAAAATTCATAAAATTTTATTTATAACACTTTAAACTTCTTGTATTATAGATATTAAGTGATAATGTACACGTTGGTCATTGCAGTGATAAATACTTATCGTGATATATAGAAGAAACCTATTGCAAGATAAGTAGAGACCATTCTAAAAAATAATTGTCAAATTGTTCATATATCCCCTTATGTGGAATTAAGTGGTAGGTTAATCTGATAATCTAATCTACTAGTTATTGATTTGTTGTTGACATTAGATGCATGAAGATTTTTATTTGTAGTAAGGGTCTTATTTGTACCATGAAATTATTACCTAGGATAATAAGGATAAGACCCTTACTACAAATAAGGTCTTAGGGCTAATTGTAAGCATCTTTTGGGCATTTTGAAAAAGACTAAAGCTATGCTCTATGGCTATAATCCTCTTATTGTATGAATCTAAAATTATGCATGATTGTTATGTCAGATTGTGTCTCATTTTCTCATGCCTCTTTATGTATAACATATGGTGTTTGTGGTGTTGTCTTCTCACCTGCTTGTTAGTCCTATTTTATGTTGTGTATATATTATTTGGATGAAGTTAAACCTACTATTATTCAATTTTATTGAAATGGAATTATTGATATTATGTTAGCTTCACTACAATCTCTACCTATAATTTTTATTTTTTTTGTATTTAAATTTCAATATATTAGCATAGGGGATCATAAGCATAATTCTATATTAGTGAGTTTCGTTAATTAATAGTCCATTTTTGACAAGCTTGGTGGGGTCCATTCCACATCAACCTAATTTTGTTTAGATCTATGCCAAACTAATAGGAATCTTCACAAATCCACAAAAAAGTTTGTTGAACATCCCAAAATTTGTAAAATCCAAAAATCCTTTTATAATTCAATACTTGGTTGGCCTAGATTTAGTGTTTTTTTCTTGATTTTATAAATCAATTGTAGAATTTGAAAAATAGGGATAAACTTAGAAAACGACCTAACCCATTAAAGAATTTGATAAACATGAAATTGCTACAAACTTCCTTTTTCTATATAAACCATTGTAACTCCCTTTTTCTACATAAACCATTGATGGTAGTCTCAAGAACAATTTTCAAAATTTTATCAAGTATCCTTTCTGTTGTTTCATTAAAATTGCACAACAATTTGTCTATCATGTACTCATCTCATCCACATGGAATCCTTTTGCTAAACATTTTTTCTTACTAAGTCATCTCTCCAACCAACAGTTCATAGGATAATTCTAACAATTCACTAGACTTTGTTATTGATGTATAATGATGTTGTCAACGCAAATTGCATCCTCCTATTACTAGTTAGCTAAAATTTCTATGATCAGTCAAAAACTCTTTGATTCACTAGAAGGTTTGAATTTTATTTCTTAACTTTAAACCATTTTCCAAGGTTTTTATTATGGAATATGTGAAGGACACTAATTAGAAGAATATTATTAGCCTCTCTTAGCAATACAATATCTAATTTATATGACATGGGTAAAGAGGTTTAATAAGTGAGGTTGATTAAATATAGAAGAAAATAGAGTACATGGAAAGAGCCTTCCAGAAGAAATTCCTTTGACTTTATTTGTTGAAGATATTATGGAAAACACTATTACATACGTATTAAATTCTATCTTCCTTCTAAATAGAAGTGAACTTGCCTAACCATCCACCAATCTCACACTAGTACATCATACTAAGGTATCGTGGGATACTACTCCACACATGATCCCCAATACTGTCACCAATCCTTATATAATATGGTCCAAATATCTCATGTCCTTCTAAATATTAGTAAAATATTGCTCATTGGGTCTAATTGTATAGTATCCTAAATAGACGTTATGACTTCCACCCCCATAATCCAACAAATTAATTAATCATTGTCTCAATCAAGCCAAGGCTTAGAGGATATGTCGAGCAACTCGCTTAAGCCATATTCATCCTAGGTCATATTTGTCAATGAAGTAAATTCAGGTCAATAGTTGGTTAGGACAAAAGTGAATCCCCCTATTATCATATTTCAACTACCTAGAGGATCCACTCAATAAGTGACTCAATTTCCTATTGTAAACTAAGGCTCTTAGGGATTACCAAATGTTAATGTCCAACAAAATATGCAAAATCCACCAATCCTTAACATATCCCAAGGCACATTAAATTAACCCATGCCTAATTGATTACCAAACCAAAATGTTACATAGAATTGATAAGCACCACACATGCAAGTGAGAGCTCAAAACCTTATCATGGAGAAGGGGAATGAGAAAACATAAAGGGCCTCTTAGGAATCTTTTGCATTGCTTTCGACTCTTCTCCTCACCTTAAGGATGGAGGTATATTGTGATATTAAAGTGTAGATTTTGATGTATTGATTGCATAAAACCTATGTTTCTCCTAAGATATGCATTGACTAAACTAAACCTTCATTTATCCCTAATGCAACATACAATTGTAATAAGGTCTAATGACTTTCTTTTATTGTGCTAAAGGAAAACATACCATTTGCATTAATAGTGAAAATGGGTTATATAATCTATCCTTTTACACAACATACACCATGGGCTACAATAGGGGTCTTCCAAGGTGGAATACCTCTTTCAAAGAACGATTAAACGACACAAACGATCTTCTCTGAAGTAGATATTATGACTTACACCCCCATAATCCAATAAATAAATTAATTGATATTTCAATCAAGAAAAGACTTAGAGGATAGGTCAAGCACTTATCTTAACCCAAATTCATGCTAGGTCATATTTGTTAATGAAGGAAATTCAAGTCAATAGTTGGTTAGGACAAAAGTCAATCCCCCTATTATCATATGTCAACTACCTAGAAGATCCACTCAATAGGTGACTCAATTTCCTATTATAAACTAAGGCTCTTAGGGATTAACAAATGTTAACGTTCAACAAAATATGCAAAATCCACCAAGCCTTAACATGTCCTAAGGCGCATTAAATCAATCTATACCTAATTGATTACCAAACTAAAATGTTACATAGAATCAAAAAGCTCCACACATACAAGTGAGAGCTCAAAACCTTATCATGGCAAAAGGGGAATGGAAAATCATAAACGGTCTCTTAGGGATCTATTGCAATGTTTTTAACTCTTCCCCTCACCTCAAGGATAGAGGCATTTTGTGATCTTAGAGTGTAGATTTTGATGGATTGATTGCAAAAAACCCATGTTTCTCCTAAGATATGCATTGACTAAGCTTAGCCTTAATTTATCACTAATGCAACATATAAATGTAACAACAAGGTCTAATGAATTTTTATTTTGATTATGCTCATGGAAAATGTGTCATTTGCATTAATAGTGAGAAGGGGTTATAAAATTTGTCCTTTTACACAACATGCCCCATGGGCTACAATATGGATCTTCCAAGGTGGAAGCCCTCTTTCAATGAATGATTAAATGAAACCAACGATCTTCTATAAAGTAGATGTTATGACTTCCACACCCATAATCCAATAAATAAATTAATCGATGTCTCAATCAATCCAAGTCTTAGAGGATAGGTCAATAAACTAGCTTAACCCAAATTCATCTTATGTCATATTTATCAATTAAGTAAATTCTAGTAAATATTTAGTTAGGACATAAGTCAATCCCCCTATTATCATATGTCAACTGCCTAGAGAATCCACTCAATAGGTGACTCAATTTCCTATTATAAACTAAGGCTCTTAGGGATTACCAAATGTTAACATCCAACAAAATATACAAAATCCACCAAGCTTTAACATGTCCCAAGGCACATTAAATCAACCCATACCTAATTGATTACCAAACAAAAATGTTATATAGAATCAACAAGCTCTACACATGCAAGTTAGAGCTCAAAATATTATCATGGAGAAGGGGAATGGGAAATCATAAAGGGCATCTTAAAGATCTTTTACAATGCTTTCCACTCTTCTTCGCATATCAAGGATAGAGGCAGTTTGTGATCTTAGAGTGTAGAGTTTTATGGATTGATCGCAAAAAACCTATGTTTCTCCTAAGATATGCATTGACTAATATTGACCTTAATTTATCCCTAATGCAACATATAAATGTAACAATAAGGTGTAATGACTTTTTATTTTGATTATGTCTAAGGTAAACATACCATTTGCATTAATAATGAAAAGGGGTTACAAAATATGTCCTTTTACACAACATGCCCCATGGGCTATAACATGGGTCTTCCAAGGTGGAAGCCCTCTTTCAATGAACGATTAAATGACACCAACAATCTTCTATGAAGTAGATGTTATGACTTCCACCCCCATAATCCAATATATAAAGTAATTGATGTCTTAATAAAGCCAAGGCTTATAGGATAGGTCGAGCAACTAGCTTAACCTATATTCATATTAGGTCATATTTGTCAATTAAGTAAATTCAAGTTAATAGTTGGTTAGGACAAAATTCAATTCCCCTATTATCATATGCCAACATCCTAGAGGATCCACTTAATAGGTGACAAAATTTCCTAGTGTAAACTAAGGATCTTTGGGATTACCAAATGTTAACGTCCAACAAAATATGCAAATTCCACCAAGCCTTAACATGTCCCAAGGCACATTAAATCAACCTATGCCTAGTTGATTACCAAAGCAAAATGTTACATAGAATCAACAAGCTCCACACATGCAAGTGAGAGCTCAAAACCTTATCATGGTGAAGGGGAATGGGAAATCATAAAGGGCCTCTTAGGAATATATTGCAATACTTTTCACTCTTCTCCTCATCTCAAGGATAAAGGTAATTTGTGATCTTAGAGTGTAGAGTTTGTTGGATTGATTATAAAAAATCTATCTTTCTCCTAAGATATGCATGGACTAAGCTTAATCTTAATTTATCACTAATGCAACATATAAATGTAACATCAAGGTATGATAACATTTTATTCTGATTATGCTCAAGGAAAACATGCAATTTGCATTAATAGTGAAAAGGGTTTACATAATCTGTCCTTTTACACAACATACCCCATGGGCTACAACATGGATCTTCCAAGGTGGAAGTCATATTTCAATGAACGATTAAACGACACCAACGATCTTCTGTAAAGTAGATGTTATGACTTCCACCCCATAATACAATAAATAAATTAATCAATGTCTCAATCAATCCAATGCTTAGAGGATAGGTCAAGCAACTAGCTTAATACAAATTCTGAAGAACATGTGCTTATACTGAGAGGGGGGTGAACAGTATATAATAAAACTTTTTGCTTTTTAATCCAAATAATAGCATCAACAATATTAAAATAGTAAACATCACATAAAGCATCACACACATGAGAGACATGATTTTACGTGGTTCACCCAAAGATGGCTACCTCCATGGAGAAAATATTTCTTATAATTTTTTCTCAAATAAATTCTCTTGGAAATCCTTTCCCTACAATATTTATGGACCTTTTTCCAAAGGAGACACCAATCCCCTAAATAAAGTTTATGGATATCTACCCACAAGAGAACTCCTCCTTCTCTCTGGCTAGTGATCCTCTAGAAGACTATTGGCTCCACTGCACTGGCTTGTGGATCTCTCTCCACTGAAGACTCTTGTCCTCACTTAGAAGACCTGTCCTTACTACCCTGGCTAATGGATCTCTATCCACTGGAGACTATTGTCCTCTATACTTTGTCACCTCCAAAGCTCTATCTCAAATCTACACTAAACACAATCCTTCGATCTAGTACAACTCTGCTCAATATCTGTCTCTAATCTAGCACAAACCTATCCTTAAATCTACACCAAACTCTGTCCACAAGTCCTCTATAGAACTTGTTCAAACTACTCAATAAGTCCTCTCAAGAACTTATCTAAATCTTCTCAAAATCTGTATTGTAAGCTTCCACAAAATCTCACACAAAATCAGTCCACAAGTCTCCTCAAAGACTTGCCTTAAATATGTTCAACAAGTCCACACAAAACTTGTCCAATCTCATAGAAACATAAAGAAAATTGTTAGAGACTCAATATGCTTCAAATTCAACTCAATGCTCAATTACTTTCTCAACTCAATTCAAAATATAGAATAGTTTGTTTTATGGAACTTGAATAATCACTTCACACATCTACTTGACTAGACTCAACCAACTCTACTCAACCAATCACTTAATGAAATAGTCCTTCTTTACAAACCCTAGTCCAAGTATATAAACACCAACTCAAAATATTTCCAACAATACTCAACAACCAATCTCACATAACAATGATACTCATGATCTTTGCAAACCCTAGTTCAAGTTCTTCACTCAACAACTCACTTCAACAACCATGCTTATAAAACAATCTTCACATAGCAATGATACTCATGATCTTTGCAAACCCTAGTTCAAGTTCTTCACTCAACAACTCACTTCAACAACCATGCTTATAAAAAAATCTTCACATAGCAATGATACTCATGTTCTTTTCAAACCCTAGTTCAAGTTCTTCACACAACCAATGGCTTCAACAACAATGCTTATCAAACAAGGTTTTAACAACAATTCTTTATTCCCGAAAATCTTGAAGCATTAATTCAACACACTCAATAGGAAACCCTAATCAAGTCCTTTTCACTCCAAACTTATTTTCTAGAAACCAAATCAATCAACTCAACTATGGAATAATGTGCTCATACCTTTTTCTTTATGATGAAGGGATCTCATAAATCTGCCACAACCACAAATACTTCTATGCCAAACTCAAAGAGGTTAGAAGATAAATATTTCTCACAATGTAATGCAAAAACTCAATTACACCTTATCACTCCACCTTTCAAAACAACCATCAACATACATAAAATATTTATCCAATAACACCTTATAATCTCCCAATTAAAATAAATTTAACATCCACCAAAATTAACTCAAAACCTCTTTAATTAGATTTAATGGCAAAAAGAACTTTGGCAAAAATCAAATCCACTTTCCTTATAACTCCAATAACATAAATAAATTATTAATCAAACAACCTTTCATATACCCTTATAACTCCAAATAACACCTTAATAAAACATTAGGCACATAAAATTTTAATTAAAAATACCTTTGCCACTAGTGGGATTCAAACCCACAGTCACTGCCTCCTCGTGTGCCCTAGTCGCGGGCTTGACCACCGCGTGCACTAGACGCATGCATGGAATCCTAAGAGTACCTCATGCTCTTTCTTCTAAGCCTGGTGCTCAAAACGAATGCATGCCAAAAAAATTTCTTCCTTGGTGGTCAAGACAAACACGCCAACAACCTCCACGTGAATCGATTGTGGCAACTTCCACTCCCAACGCTCTCACAAAACGCGCACTGCCAATGGACCACCTTGTCCAATGGGAGTGAGGCCTTAAGCCCTCCCTTTTCGTATTTTTCCTAGCGCTAAAAGACAACACAAATTTATCTTCTTCCTCAATGATTGCACAAATTACTCTTTCTCGTAGTCGCATAAATATTAATCGAAGAGGGGTAAGTTCTAATGTTTTTTGGCATGGTATTTATACATGAGTTCCACATTTTGCCATAGACGTCGGTGCTCCACTAAGTTTGATGATGTCGACGCTTTTTTAAAACCTTTTATAATTTATAAATTATTTAAATTCTAAAATAATTTAAATTTTATAAATTATATTTATAAACCTTTGACTTTAATAAAAATTAAAGCCTTCCTTGAGATAAAATTTAAACCTTTATTTGTACTCCACTGATTTGATGAAAATTATTCTACCACCATGGTTTTAATAAAAACCTTAATTCTGCCATCAATATGTCTAAACAAAAACCCTTATAAAATAATATTTTGATAACTTTTTCTTCAAATCTTCGCATTGCTCCTCGTGTTAATGATGGTGTACTTCATAGTATTAATGACGACTTCATGTGTTCACTTTGGCATCAATGACAACTTCTTACCTTGAAATCAATGATAACTAAATGAGCACAAAATGTCCAACAATCTCCCCCTTTGTCATTGATGGCAACCTAACTTCTTTTTACTAAAAACTTGACCTTTCCTTTATTCTGCTCCCCCTGGGACATTGCTCTCCCTGGCTCAATGCTCTCTCCTCTTTTCTCAAATACCAAATCTCCCCCGCTTACTCAAATCTCTCCCCCTTTGACATCAATGGAAAAGGGTCACATTTGGGGCTCAAGGCTAAGAATGAGCCTCTTAGCTTAGCCCCTCCCCCACCTTCTCTTAAGGTGGTTAATTTCAGGGTGGGAGTATTTCTACTCCCAGAAAGCACTATTTTTTACCTTTATCTTCTTTCCTTTTTATCTGATCCTTCTGATTCCTTTGATTGTTTCTTTCCATATCCATGTTCATGTCCATGTCTACATTCATGTTCTTGTTCCTATTCCTGTTCATATCCATGTTCCTGTTCCTGTTCTTGTTCATGTTCATATCCATATTCTTGTTCCTGTTCTTGTTCATGTTCATACTTAATTCTGGAATGTTTGCTCTACACCACTTTGTTGTGTGACCATCATTATTGCACTTATAACACTTAATGTTATTATTTATTGGAGGTGCAAATGTCTTAGGATTTCTCCTAGTGAAGTCATATCCTCTTTTGTCATGAACCCTATAATTCATTGCCTTGTGACCAAACTGATTACATGAGTAGCAATACCCATGGAAAAGTTATCTGTTTCCATATTCATGTCTTTCATGTGTCCTATACTGTGAAGCCATGTGCCCAAACCTGTGACATGAAAAACATCTTCCATTGAATTTTCCTTGTATTGACCTCATTGGTATCTTAGTCTCTTTTGACCTGTTCTGATTGATGTTCCATCTGTATCTTCTTTGTGCATTGTTCCTATTTTTGTTGAACTCTTTGTTGTCCAACTCATCCTCAGATGTCTCACTTTATTTTACATTGTCTTCTTCTGAAGTATCTTCATCTGAAGTTTCTTCTCCTCCAAAACTTGAGGTTGAATTTTCTTCCCATATCTTTTGAACCTGTTCAAATCCAAGACTTGTTTTGCTTTATGTATGATTTTGTATCTTGATGAACTTATCCAAGTTCTTTGAGCTATTTTTGAACCCTTTTAGCTTGACTTTGGAGTCTTCTAGATCTTCTCTTAGTAGTGCCACTTTTTGTGCTAACTTTTCACATTCTAAGATCTTTGCTTCTAACTTATCCTTGAACCTTATTGCCTTAGCCTTTTATTTTTCTAAATCCTCTAAAAGAAATCTTCTCTCTTCATCACATTCTTGAAACTGAATTTCAAGTTTAGAGTGTTGCTTTCTTACCTTCTTTATTGTGTCAAGAGCATAAATAAGTTCTCCCTTGAGATCATATCCATCCTTTTATGAATATTCCTCTATTTTTTTACCTTTGTCCATCCTTGCTTTTATTTTGGTGCTTGTATCTTTCTGATTCTCTGTTCCTGTGATCATGTTTTTCCTTTCAACTACCCCATTTTGTTGAGGAGTTCTTGCTGCCGAGTAATCTCTCTTGATCCCATGTTGTTCACAAAACTCTAAAAAATCATTTGAAGTAAATTCTCCTCCTCTATCAGATCTCAAACACTTAATCCTTTTTCTAGTTTCATTTTCAACCAATTCCTTAAATGCTTTGAATTTTTCAAAGACCTACAACTTCTCTTTTAGGAAGGCTACCCAAACCATTCTGGAATAATCATCTATAAATAGTATAAATTAGATTTCACCATGAATGCTTTGTGTTCTGGTAGGACCACATAGATCAGTATGTATTAGGCTCAATGGCTTAGATGAAATATATCCTTTTGAATTAAAGGTTGTCTTAGTTTTATTTCCATGTTGACAAGGTGCACAGATTGTGCTTTGAGATCTTCTTATTTTGGGTAAATATTTGATCGCTTTTTTATTGCTTATGTTGACTATGTTGTCAAAATTGAAGTGACCCAATATTCTATGCCATAACCAACTCTCATCTTCTTGTGATAGAAAGCACTTTTTCCCTTTGATATCATTGAGCATGTATAAGTTGTTTGGGGTTCTTGCATTGGCAATGATTTTTATAGTTTTTGATTTTCTTATCTCACATCTATTTGGATTGAAAGTAACCATGTACCCTTGATCACAAAGTTGACTTATACTCAGCAGGTTGTGTTTTAACCCTTTAACATATAATACATTTTCTATTTTTGTTTTCCTGTTATTTAAAGTTAAAGTTCCTCTTCCACCAATCCTTGTTCATCTATTATCATTGAAACTTATTGATCCTCTATTTATTTCTTTTAGTACAATGAATTTGTCTTTGTCTCATGTTATGTGACTAGAACAACCACTATCAAGATACCATTGTTCTTCTTTATCCTAAGCATGAAGGGTTGTTTGAACTAACATTGACCTAGCCTTTTCCCTTTCATATTTCCTAGTTGTTGAAATTATTTTTCTAGACTCGGGAGGTATCATTTTACACCATCTAGCCTTGTACCCAAAATTATTGTATTTGTAACATATAATATCATCATCCATGAGAGGTGCAAAGGAATTGAAATTTCTATTGACATTGTTTCTTGCATGATGAATATAGTATACAACTCTATAAACATATTTATTACAAGAAAAGCAATGACCATGGAAGAAATGTGTAACCTTTTTGGATGTCTTGGAGTTTGTGGTGAAGTAATATTCCTCTTGTGATTAACTCTTATCCAAGATTCTCCTTTGCTTTCTTCCTTTCTTATATCCTTTGCTTGCTTATCCTTGTTTGAGGTTTTTGCTTTTTGAAGACTTGATTCCTCTTTTTGTTTCTCATATTCTACATCTTGTAGTACCTTGGTCCTTTCGACTTCATTTTTTAGGTGGACAATTTCTGCTTTTAATATTTCACATTCTGTTTCCCTGGCTCTCAAAATATCTGTCATGTGCTCAATTTTATTTTCTTCTTCCACCCTAATCTTGAGTTCTATGAGATTTTGTATAAGTTCCATCCTTAATTCTTCATCTTCTTGAACTTGTTCCTTCAATCTTGAATTCTTCTCTCTAAGTCTTTCCAACTTTTTGAGAGCAACAAAGAATTCCTCTTTTATGTCAAACATATCCTCTTCTTCATTTTATGAAGTCATGTGTGCTACTTATGGATCCTCCTCCAAGTTGTTAGTCTTTTCACAGAGGGACCCACTCTGATACCAATTGAAGAACACGTGCTTATACTGAGAGGGGGGTGAACAGTATATAATAAAACTTTTTGCTTTTTAATCCAAATAATAGCATCAACAGTATTAAAGTAGTAAACATCACATAAAGCATCACACACATGAGAGACATGATTTTACGTGGTTCACCCAAAGATGGCTACCTCCACGAAGAAAATATTTCTTATAAATTTTTCTCAAATAAATTCTCTTGGGAATCCTTTCCCTACAATCTTTATGGACCTCTATCCAAAGGAGACACCAATCCCCTAAATCAAGTTCGTGGATCTCTATCCACAAGAGAACTCCTTCTTCTATCTGGATGGTGATCCTCTAGAAGACTACTACCTCCACTACATTGGCTTATGGATTTCTCTCCATTGAAGACTCCTGTCCTCACTTAGAAGACCTATCCTTACTGCCCTTGTGAATGGATCTCTATCCACTAGATACTATTGTCCTCTGTACTCTATCACCTCCAAATATTTGTCTTAAATTTGCACTAAACACAGTCCCTCGATCTAGTACAAATCTATTCAATATTTGTCTTTGATCTGACACAAACTTATCTTCAAATATGCACCAAAATTTGTCCACAATTCCTCTCTAGAAATTATTCAAACTGCTCAATAATTCCTCTCAAGAACTTATCTAAATCTACTCAAAAACTGTATTGTAAGCTTCCACAAAATCTCACACAAAATTAGTACATAAGTCTCCTCAAAGACTTGCCTTAAATCTGCTCAAAAAGTCCACACAGAACTTGTCCAATATCATAGAAACATAAAGAGAATTGTTAGAGACTCAATATGCTTCAAATTCAACTCAATGCTCAATCATTTTCTCAACTCAATTCAGAATATAGAATAGTTTATTTTATGGAACTTGAACAATCACTTCACACATCTACTTGAATAGGCTCAACCAACTCTACTCAACTAATCACTCAATGAAATAGTTCTTTACAAACCCTAGTCCAAGTATATAAACACCAACTCAAAATATTTCTAACAATACTCAACAACCAATCTCACACAACAATGATACTCATAATCTATGCAAACCCTAGTTCAAGTTCTTCACTCAACAAATCACTTCAACAACCATGCTTATAAAACAATCTTCACATAGCAATAATACTCATGATCTATGCGGGCCCCTGTTTCACTTTTTTCCCTCACAACCTCCCTTAAATACCCTTGTTTATAAAATACTCTTCACATAGAAATGATACTCATGTTCTTTTCAAACCCTATTTCAATTTCTTCACACAACCAATGGCTTCAACAACAATGCTTATCAAAAAAGATTTTAAAAACAATTATTTATTCCAGAAAACCTTGAAGCATCAATTCAACACACTCAATAGGAAACACTAATCAAGTCCTTTTCACTCCAAACTTATTTTCCAGAAACCCAATCAATCAACTCAACTATGGAAAATTGTGCTCATATCTTTTTCTTGATGATGAAGGGATCTCATAAATTTGCCACAACCACAAACACTTCTATGCCAAACTCAAAGAGGTTAGAAGATAAATCTTTCTCACAGTGTAATACAAAAACTCAATTACACCTTATTACTCCACCTTTCAAAACAACCATCAACATACATAAAATATTTATCCAATAACACTTTATAATCTCCCAATTAGAATAAATTTAACATCCACCAAAATTAACTCAAAACCTCTTTAATCAGATTTAATGGCAAAAAGAACTTTTGCAAAAATCAAATCCACTTTCCTTATAACTCCAATAACATAAATCAATTATCAAGAAAACAACCTTTCATATACCCTTATAACTCCAAGTAACACCTTAAGAAAACATTAGGCAAATAAAATTTTAATTAAAAATACCTTTGCCACTAGTGGGATTCGAACCCACAATCATTGCCTCCTCATGCACCCTAGCCATGGGCTTGACCACCGCGTGTGCTAGAGGTACGTTTGGAAGCCTAAGAGCACCTCGTACTCTTTCTTCTAATCCTGGCGCTCAAAACGAGCACGTGCCAAAAAGCTTTCTCCCTTGGCGCTCAAGACAAACACACCAACAACCTCCATGTGAATTGATCATGGTCACTTCCACTCCCAATGCTCTCGCGAAAGGCGCGCTACCAATGGACCACCCTGTCCAATGGGAGTGAGGCCTTAAGCCCTCCCTTTTCGTATTTTTCCTGGCGCTAAAAGACAACACGAATTTGTCTTCTTCCTCAACAATTGCATGAATTACTCTTTCTCTTGGTTGCATAAATATTAATCGAAGAAGGGTAAGTTCTAATGTTCTTTAGTGTGGTATTTACACACGAGTTCCACATTTTTCCATAGATGCCGACACTCCACAAAGTTTGATGACGTCGACACTTTTTTAAAACCTTTTATGATTTATAAATTATTTAAATTCTAAAAGAATTTAAATTTTATAAATTATATTTATAAATATTTGACTTTAATAAAAATGAAAGCCTTCCTTGAGATAAAATTTAAACCTTTATTTGTACTCCACTGATTTGATAAAAATTATTTTGCCACCATGGTTTTAATAAAAACCTTAATTTTGCCATCAAGATGTCTGAAAAAAAACCCTTATAAAATAATATTTTGATAACTTTTTCTTCAACTCTTCGCATTGCTCCTGGTGTTAATTATGGTGTACTCCATGGTATTAATGACAACTTCATGTGTTCACTTTGGCATCAATGACAACTTCTCACCTTGACATCAATGACAACTAAATGAGCTCAAAATGTCCAACAAATTCATCTTAGGTCATATTTATCAATTAAGTAAATTCAAGTCAATAGTTGGTTAGGAAAAAATTCAATCCCTCTATTATCATATGTCAACTACCTAAAGGATCCACTCAATAGGTGACTCAATTTCCTATTGTAAACTAAGTCTCTTAGGGATTACCAGATGTTAATGTCCAATAAAATATGCAAAATCCACCAAACCTTAACATGTCCAAGGCACATTAAATCAACCCATGCCTAATTGATTACTAAACCAAAATGTTACATATAATTGACAAGCTCCACGCATGCAAGTGAGAACTCAAAACCTTATCATGGAGAAGGGGAATGGGAAATAATAAAGGGTCTCTTAGGGATCTTTGACAATGCTTTCCACACTTCTCCTCACCTCAAGGATAGAGGCAATTTGTGATATCAGAGTGTAGAGTTTGATGGATTGATTGTAAAAAATCTATGTTTCTCCTAAGATATTCATTGACTAAGCTTAAACTTAATTTATCCCTAATGCAACATATAAATGTAACAATAATGTCTAATGAATTTTTATTTTACTTATGATCAAGAAAATGTGCCATTTGCATTAATAGTGAAAAAGTGTTACAGAATCTATCATTTTACAAAACATACCTCATGGGCTACAACATGGGTCTTCCAAGGTGGAAGCCCTCTTTCAATGAATGATTAAATGATGCCAATGATCTTCTATGAAGTAGATGTTATGAATTCCACCCCCATAATTCAATAAATAAATTAAAAGATCATTGGTGTCATTTAATCCAAGGCTTAGAGGATAGGTCAAGCAACTAGCCGGTTAGGACAAAATTCAATCTCCCTATTATCATATGTCAATTGCATAGAGAATCCACTCAATAGGTGACTCAATTTTCTATTATAAACTAAGGCTCTTAGGGATTACCAAATGTTAACATCCAACTAAATATGCATAATCCAGCAAGCCTTAACATGTCCCAAGGCACATTAAATCAACCCATGCCTAATTGATTACCAAACAAAAATGTTACATAGAATGAACAAGCTCCACACATGCAAGTGAGAGCTCAAAACCTTATCATGGAGAAGGGGAATGGGAAATCATAAAGGGCCTCTTAGGAATATTTTACAAAGCTTTCCACTCTTCTCCTCATCTCAAGGATAGAGGCAATTTGTGACCTTAGAGTGTAGAGTTTGATGAATTGATTGTAAAAAAACTATGTTTCTCCTAAGATATGCATTGACTAAGCTTAATCCTAATTTATCCCTAATGCAACATATAAATGTAAAAACAATGTTTAATGACTTTTTATTTTGATTATGCCCAAGGTAAACGTGCCATTTGCATTAATAGTGAAAAGGGGTTACAAAATATGTTCTTTTACACAACATACCCCATGGGCTACAACATGGGTCTTCCAAGGTGGAAGTCCTCTTTCAATGAACAATTAAATGACACCAACAATCTTCTATGAATTATATGTTATGACTTCCACCCCCAAAATCCAATAAATAAAGTAATCAATGTCTCAATCAAACCAGAGGATAGGTCAAGAAACTATCTTAACCCAAATTCATCTTAGGTCATAGTTGTTAATAAAGTAAATTAAAGTCAATAACTGGTTAGGACAAAAGTTATCATATGTCAACTTCCTAGAGGATCCACTCAATAGGTGACAAAATTTCCTAGTGTAAACTAAGGCTCTTAGGGATTACCAAATATTAACGTCCAATAAAATTATGCAAAATCCACCAAGCCTTAACATGTCCCAAGACACATTAAATCAACCCATGCATGGTTGATTACCAAAGAAAAATGTTACATAGAATCGACAAGCTCCACACATGCATGTGAGATCTCAAAACCTTATCATGGTGAAGGAAAATAGGAAATCATAAAGGACCTCTTAGGAATTTATTGCAATAATTTTCACTCTTCTCTTCATCTCAAGGATAGAGGCAATTTGTGATCTTAGAGTGTAGATTTTGTTTGGATTAATTGCAAAAAACCTATGTTTCTCCTAAGATATGCATTGACTAAGCTTAACCTTAATTTATCATTAATGCAACATATAACTATAACAACAAGGTCTAATAACTTTTTATTTCTGATTATTCTCAAGTAAAACATGCCATTTGCATTAATAGTGAAAAGGGGTTACATAATATATCCTTTTACACAACATACCCCATGAGCTGCAACATGAGTCTTCCAAGGTGGAAGTCGTCTTTCAATGAACGATTAAATGACACCAACAATATTTTGTGAAGTAGATGTTATGACTTCCACCCCTATAATCCAATAAATAAATTAATCGATGTCTCAATCAATCTAAGGCTTATAGGATAGGTCAAGCAACTATCTTAACCCAAATTCATCTTATGTCATATTTTTCAATTAAGTAAATTCAAGTCTATAGTTGGTTTGGACAAAATTCAAACCCCCTATTATCATATGTCAACTACCTAAAGGATCCACTCAATAGGTGAATCAATTTTCTATTGTAAACTAAGGCTCCTAGGAATTACCAAATGTTAACATCCAACAAAATATGTAAAATACACCAAGCCTTAACATGTCCAAGGCACATTAAATCAACCCATACCTAATTGATTGCTAAAATAAAATGTTACATAGAATCGACAAGCTCCACACATGCAAATGAGAGCTCAAAACCTTATCATAGAGAAGGGGAATGTGAAATCATAAAGTGTCTCTTAGGGATCTTTGACAATGCTTTCCACTCTTCTACTTACCTCAAGGATAGAGGCAATTTGTGATCTTAGAGTATAGAGTTTGATGGATTGATTGCAAAAAATCTATGTTTATGCTAAGATATGCATCAACTAAGCTAACCTTAATTTACCCCTAATGCAACATATAAATATAATAACAAGGTCTAATGAATTTTTATTTTGCTTATGCTCAAGGAAAATGTGCCATTTGCATTAATAGTGGAAAGGTGTTACAGAATCTATCCTTTTACAAAATATACCTCATGGGCTACAACATGGGTCTTCCAAGGTGGAATACCTCTTTCAATGAATGATCAAATGACACCAATGATCTTCTATGAAGTAGATGTTATAAATTCCACCCTCATAATCCAATAAATAAATTAATCGATGTCTCAATCAAGCCAAGGCTTATAGGATAGGTCAAGCAACTAGCTTAACCCAAATTCATCTTATGTCATATTTATCAATTAAGTAAATTCAATTCAATAGTTGGTTAGACAAAAGTCATTCCCCATATTATCATATGTCAAATGCCTATAAGATCCACTCAATAGGTGACTCAATTTCCTATTGTAAACTAAGGTTCTTAGGGATTACCAAATGTTAACCTACAACAAAATATGCAAAATCCTCCAAGCCTTAACATGTGTCAAAACACATTAAATCAACCCATGCCTAATTTATTACTAAAACAAAATGTTACATAGAATCAACAAGCTCCAGACATGCATGTGAGATCTCAAAACCTTATCATGGTGAAGGGGAATGGGAAATCAGAAAGGGTCTCTTAGGGATCTATTGTAATGCTTCCCACTCTTCTCTTGATCTCAAGGATAGAGGTAGTTTGTGATCTTAGAGTGTAGATTTTGATGGATTCATTGCAAACAACCTATATTTCTCCTAAGATATGCATTGACTAAGCTTAACCTTAATTTATCCCTAATGCAACATACAAATGTAACAAGAAGTTATAATGACTATTTTGATTGTGCTCAAGGAAAACATGTCATTTTTATTAATAGTAAAAAGGGGTTACATAATTTGTTCTTTTACACAACATATCCCATGTGCTACAACATGGATCTTCCAATGTGGAAGCCCTATTTCAATGAACGATTAAACAACTCCAACGGTCTTATGTGAAGTAGACATTATGAATTTCACCCATAATCCAATAAATAAATAAAGTGATGTCTTAATCAAGCCAAGGCTTAGAGGATAGGTCAAGCAACTAGCTTAATCCAAATTTATCCTAGTTCATATTTGTCAATGAAGTAAATTCAATTCAATAGTTGATTAGGACAAAATTCAATCCCCCTATTATCATATATCATCTACCTAGAGGATCCACTCAATAGGTGACTCAATATCCTATTGTAAAATAAGGCTCTTAGGGATTACCAAATGTTAACATCCAACAAAATATGCAAAATATTCCAAGTCTTAGCATATCCCAAGGCACATTAAATCAACCCATGCCTAATTGATTACCAAACTAAAATGTTACATAGAATCGACAAGCTCCACACATGCACGTGACAGTTCAAAACCTTATTATGGTGAAGAGGAATGGGAAATCATAAAGAGTCTCTTAAGGATCTTTTGCAATGCTTCCCACTCTTCTCCTCACATTAAGTATAGAGGTAGTTTGTGATCGTAGAGTGTAAAGTTTGATGGATTGATTGCAAAAAACCTATATTTCTCCTAAGATATGCATTGACTAGGCTTAACCTTAATTTATCTTTAATGCAACATATAAATGTAACAACAAGGTCTAATAACTTTTTATTTTGACTATGCTCAAGGAAAACGTGTAATTTGCATTAATAGTGAAAAGGTGTTACAAAATCTATCCTTTTACACAACATACCCCATGGGCTACAACATAGATCTTTCAAGGTAGAAGCCCTCTTTCAATGAATGTTTAAACGATACCAATGGTATTCTATGAAGTAGATGTTATGACTTCCACCCCCATAAGCCAATAAATAAATTAATCGATGTCTCAATCAATCCAAGACTTAGAGGATAGGTCAAGCAACTACCTTAACCCAAATTCATCTGAGGTCATACTTTTCAATTAAGTAAATTTAAGTCAATAGTTGGTTAGGACAAAAGTCAATCCCCCTATTATCATATCTCAACTGCCTAGAGGATCCACTCAATAGGTGACTCAATTTTCTATTGTAAACTAATGCTCTTCGAGATTACCAAATGTTAACATCCAACAAAATATGCAAAATTCACCAAGCCTTAACATGTCCCAAGGCACATTAAATCAACCCATGTCTAATTTATTACCAAACTAAAATGTTACATAGAATCGACAAGCTCCACACATGCAAGTGAGAGCTCAAAACCTTATCATGGTGAAGGGGAATGGGAAATCATAAAGGGCCTCTTAGGGATATTTTGAAATGCTTTCCACTCTTCTCCTTACCTCAAGGATAGAGATAGTTTGTGATCTTAGAGTGTAAAGTTTGATGGATTGATTACAAAAGACCTATGTTTCTCCTAAGATATGCTTTAACTAAGCTTAATCTTAATTTATCCCTAATGCAACATATAAATGTAACAACAAGGTCTAATGAATTTTTATTCTGATTATGCTCATGGAAAATGTGCCCTTTGCATTAATAGTGGAAAGGGGTTATAAAATCTGTTCTTTTACACAACATATCCCATGGGCTACAACATGGATTTTCCAAGGTAGAAGCCCTCTTTCAATGAACAATTAAATGACACCAACGATCTTCTATGAAGTAGATGTTATGACTTCCACCCCCATAATCCAATAAATAAATTATTCGATGTCTCAATCAAGCTAAGGCTTCGAGGATAGGTCAAGCAACTAGCTTAATCCAAATTCATCTTAGGTCATATTTTTTCAATTAAGTAAATTCAAGTCAATAGTTGGTTAGGACAAAAGTCAATTCCCTATTATCATATGTCAACTGCCTAGAGGATCCACTCAATAGGTGACTCAATTTCCTATTGTAAACTAAGGCTCTTAGGGATTACCAAATGTTAACATCCAACAAAATATACAAAATCCATCAAGCTTTAACATGTCCCAAGGCACATTAAATCAACCCATGCCTAATTTATTACTGTTAACTTTTGATGCTAGATATTTAATGTAAAATGAAAGTATAAAATAAATATGCAATATTTAATATTTGAAAATGGTAATATACTAGGCATGTAAAACTCATAATTTTTTTTTTTTTAATAACTCATAAAACTACCATTAGCTCAAAAATAGAGAGAATGCTATAAAATGGAGATCTACTAATAAGCAATGAATCGTAATAAATCTAATAAGTTGGCTAACACGATACATCCCACGTAATTGTCGTACCAAATTTCTCTAAACAGCAATTTATCGGTTGTGCTTCGCAAAAAACACACAAAGCCCAGGATTCTTCTGCGTGTGATTCATCTCAATTTTTTGTATATATATTACATCTATTTAATTCTTTGTATTGCCAGTGATATTTGGAATAAGGGCAGGTCCATTGAGGAAAATTTGTGGCAGACACCAACAGAAGTAAATGAAAATGGGATGCTTACATAATGCAGTCGTCTTTCTCATGGTGATTGCGGTTGCTTCTGTGGTGAGATCTGAAGATCCATACCTGTATTTTGACTGGAATATCACTTGGGGGACAATTGCACCCTTAGGTGTCCAACAGACAGTGAGTATCTTTGTTTTTTTGTTCTTCATTTTTTTTGGCTTTTGATTTTTAAGTAGGCTTGAATTACAAACAGATTTATGAAAAAGATGATGATTCATGTTCTTGAAGGTTGTATGAATTATCCAATGAGGTAATATAATTCGGTTGAGAGTTAAGATCGGAAGATTATATATATCAAGGGCATTGGACTTCGATCTCAGTTTCATCCATTAGATGAGTCTATGAAGATCACATGAACCCAGTAACAATATTAGATAAGCTTATATATCTAAGTGCATTAGGTTCATAGGATGGTTCACTACGACCATCAAGTTCATTCAAACCTTTCATCAATTAGATAAGCCAGCATTGTTCCATGATCTTCAAGCTGTGATCTCTAGGTTTATCCATTAGATGATGGTTCACCATGACTTCCTAGATCAGCCTATGAAGATCATAGATACTGGATAAGCTAATATATCAAGTGCATTGGGCATTAGGCTTATACAATAGTTTGCAATAATATAGAAGTTTATCATGAGATGAGTCTAACGCAATTGATAGGTGAGCTCATTCATGCCTACCAGGCACCCAAGTTCAATAAATTTCATTACGAGGTTGAGTGATCTGAAAATTGGGTGAGTCTCCTTGGGTGTGAGGTTAATTGATCTTGAGAATTGGATAAATGTAATTGGATGTTGGTGCTGATCAGATTCTGATGTTGAATTCTTGTGTCTTTGAGCAGGGTATCCTCATTAATGGCCAATTCCCTGGCCCTGTGATCAATTCCACAACAAACAACAACGTTGTAGTCAACGTGTTCAACAATTTGGATGAGCCTTTCCTGCTCACTTGGTAATGGAATATGCACTTGAATTATGTGAATATTGTTTTGTTTCTTTATGGTGTAATGTGTGTAATGTTGTATAAGGTTAAACATGCGTATTGGTTAAATTGAATGCATACTTTATAAATAGAACCACCTTAGCTTGCACAAAGGCTTAGTGCTCTTCAATACCCAAGGCCTTATAATATCAACATCAATCTTCTTGAACCAGTCTCTTCTATTGCCTTAGTTGTTGGATTTGCACTGAAGCTCTTTTGATATACTGTAAGGTAATGCAGTTTAAGATGACTGGTTTCTGTACATTTTATTGTATGACCATATATCATCTTATGGGCTTTGTGTTCTCCAATTCCCATGGCCTCAAACTAATGCAATGGTAGCATTATCACCAATTTCTTCAATTTTGACAAGCTGAACCAGCCCTTCAAATTTCAACAAACTGAACTAGCTATATGGTGCAGATGGCTAGGGCTAAATATATTGTATTGTGTAAGTAAGACCAGAACGGCTTCCATGTTCTCCAATTCCGTAGCCTTAGATCAATGGTCTGAACAATTATATTACTATGAACGCTTTCCACAAATTAAACTAGCCTTTCCTGATTTGTTGTAAATAAGATATATATTTGAAATGGTGAAAACATTGTTTTCTTTCCTTACACTGCAATATGATATGATATTCACATGGCCAAGGTTGAGCACATTGTCTTGTCGAGATGAGACAATATTAATTTCTGGATTTGGCCATTCAACGGGGTTTAAATATCCAGTGATGTTGGAGAACATGAACTGCATTGGAATAACAAAAATGGATGTTCCATGGGAATTTAATCAAGAGAAGTTTTCTGTTCTTTGAAGATGTTGAGAACATGGCTAGTTGGAGGAGATAAAGTACGTCTATTAGTAGCTTTCCTAGACTTGTCTTCTCTTCCTTTTATTTTTTTCCTCCCCTTTATTCTTTATTTTCTCTTTTGGGTGGAGGGGGAGATGAATCCATTGTGGAAGTTGACTTTCACTGCGTTATTCTTCTTGTTATAAATGTATTGTCTGATTTTCCAAAATTTACAAGTTTGATGCAGCAATGGACAAAGTTAACAGATTGTGAAAGTTGACTTTCTTTTCTTTATTCTTGTTTTTAAATGTCATATCTGATTTCCCAAATCTCAATGTGTCTGTCTACTCAGGAATGGGGTCCAACAGCGAAGGAACTCGTGGGAAGATGGTGTACTCGGAACCAACTGCCCAATTCTTCCTGACCAAAACTTCACTTATAAATTCCAAGTTAAAGATCAGATTGGAAGCTACTACTATTTTCCTTCGACGATGTTCCACAAAGCAGCTGGAGGTTTTGGGGGATTACAAATTGAAAGCAGGCTTCTTATCCCTGTTCCCTACTCTCCTCCCGACGGAGAATTTACCATCCTCCTTGGGGATTGGTTCAACGCTAATCATTCTGTAAGACTAAACAAAAACCATAACCTTTGAAATTCATTGCATCTCAGATTGTTTGTTTCATCAACTAATATAAATTAGGATTTTTATTGGCATTGGGCTTCACCAGGCTCTGGGAGAAAAACTTGATGGTGGAAAAGCCTTGACCCACCCCAACGGTGTTCATATAAATGGCATTGGTGGGCAGTCTCGCTCTGTGTTCAAGGTTGATCCAGGTAAATTTACTATTGCTTGAACGTTATGAGAGCGTGGTAGGATAAATGTTGCCAGCTATTTGTTAACTATAGTATGGTTGATTTTACATTTTGAAACTTGCATGGTGGAGGCTAATGCATAATGATTGGTTTGTTATCTATTCATTTCATTGATGGAAGGTTTTTATATTCATTCATGTTTTGCAGGTAAAACTTACAGGCTTAGGATTTCAAATGTGGGGTTGGCAACATCTTTAAATTTCAGGATTGAGGGCCACAAGTTGAAGCTGGTGGAAGTGGAAGGATCCCATACAATACAAAATCTTTATGATTCCTTGGACATTCATGTGGGTCAGTCATGTACAGTTCTCATTACAGCTGACCAGACTCCAAAGGACTATTACATGGTGGCATCCACCCGCTTCATAAGACAATCTCTTGATGCAGTAGCTTTCCTTAGTTACAGTAATTCAAACCAGAGTGCCACAGGCCCACTTCCTCAGGGTCCTCCCCTTGGGATCGGCTGGTCTCTCAACCAGGCAAAATCCATCAGGTTTGGCTAACTTCGCGTTTTTTTATTATTAATAGTTAATAAAGGTTTCAAAATGTTTACTTTGTTTGGGGTTCGTTTGGTTATACTGTGGTCTCAAAAATGAAAAACATTGAACTATTCAAATTTTAATAGCGTACCAACCCACACAAACTTTATATAGTGGAAAATATACACAATATCATATAAACCTGTCTAGAAAGCAAAATTGTTAGTACATAATATTGTTTTAACATTAAGTAGATTGATCACCTGTTTCTCCCCTGAATGAATAAATGAATGATGGCTTCCATTGTAAGTACTATCTAGTGATTATTTCTCGTTCCCTGAATGTAGCGCTTGTTGCCAAAAGTACAATTACCATCTCTGTGCAAGTCAATTGATTAGCTTCCCACTCTCCTGAATTTTTATTTGCATATCAGATAAAGAAAAAACACAATTCACTGCTCACCATTATTTAAAATATCATTGCACAGGGGTATCCAACAAGCCAATAACATGTCGTCCATTTCATCCTCAAAATGTACTGTCGCTTGCTATCTTGCTTATTGTGTGCCTTGCCTGTTTGAACCTAATAATTTAGTGTGGCTTGCTATCTTGTTTATTGTGTGCTTTGTCTATTTCATCCTAAAAATTTAGTGTGGCTTTCTTTTCTGTATAACTTGCATAAATTTTCAATTTTGTACCATCCTTAGGGAATGAAATAGGTATTATGATTCCCAGGTACTGTTATATGTCCTCAGAGAATGAAATAATGAAATTGGGAACTATGATGCTTGAGTAGCATTATATAACTTGCTTGTGTGTGCTTGAATTTTGTGTCTGTGTGTGCCTTGCAGATGGAATTTAACAGCCAGTGCAGCTCGCCCCAATCCACAAGGATCATATCACTATGGGTCGATAAATATATCACGCACCGTTGTTCTGGCCAATTCAGCCTCTTCGATTAATGGAACAGTGCGATATGCTGTTAATGGGCTTTCCTTTGTCCAACCTGACACACCTTTGAAGGTGGCTGACTACTTCAATGTCTCTGGGGTTTTCACCGTGAATAATTTTTCTGATAACCTTATTGGAAATGTGCCTGCGCTCAAGACCACTGTAATGTATGGCGAGTACAAGGCCTTTGTGGAGTTCATCTTTCAAAATAATGAGAGAAGCATCCAATCATGGCATATAGATGGCTATAGCTTCTTTGTAGCGGGGTATGTTTTCTTAATTTTATTGGTTAATAATTGCTTACTAGCTATATTTGAAGTATTTCCAAAAAAGATCTAACTTTTTGTATAAAGCATACAGAAATTTCTAAAGAAATCAAAAAGTTCCTATTACATTTTTGATAAGTACAGAATTCTGAGAACTTGAGAACCAATTAGTTTTTCTGGTATTGGGTTTTCATTTGTTGATTTTGGCTTGCAGTATGGGCCGAGGGCAATGGACTGCTGAAAGTAGGAAAACCTACAACTTGTTTGATGGAATTAATCGTTGTACCACACAGGTAAGATATCAAACTCATAATGGACTTGTTTTTGTCCCCTTTAACAGGGCTTTCAAATTTGGTTCAGTAGTCCAAGGGTCATGGTCTAGATGTAAGGTGAAGCAATTTCAAATTTGGTTCAGTAGTTGAAATGACATGATCTAGAGGCATGGTGACCCAATCCCCATGACCAGGGTTTCTAAAGATAAAGGCCAAACATATACTCCACCCATGTTTCTAATGGTAAGGGCAATCAATTGTATGACTTCAATTTCTAGAGGTGAATAAGTGCAATTGTCATGATTCAAGTCCAATCCTTTCAGAGCAATCACTCTGATGCTAAAAAAACTACTCAAGCTCAAACCTAGCAGGGTATGCTGCACAATTGTCATGACCTGGGTTCAAACAAAACCCCACTACACATGCCCTAGTGTCAAATGTTGTTTGGGCTTGTTGGGAAGAACAACTGCATGATCATATACCCTGCAATCAAACATTGTTGGCCTTGTTCGGGGAGAGCAATTGCAGGATCCAGGTTCATGTGAAACCCCACCACACCTGACCTACAATCAACCCTACTGAGCTTGTCAGGATTATATATTCAAATTTGTTTGTTCTAAATTGAAATTTTAATTTCTTTAAAGATTAAATTAAATGGGTGTCTTTTTGCAGGTATATCAGAGTAGATATATACATGCACACTGATATAACATATATGCATTATGTGTATATCCTGCTTTCTGAATTGCACATCTAAACTCTCTTTTTTTAAAATTCAGTTTAAATGGGTGTTTTTGGAAGGCATATCCAAGCATGTATACACATTCACCCGGGTCTATATACATTGTGTATATACCCTGCTGTCCCAATTGGAATTGTGGACACATTTTTCGAAATTAAATTCAACTGGGCGTTTTTGGCAGGTATACCCGAAGTCGTGGACAGCAGTTTTGTTTGCCCTGGACAACGCCGGCATGTGGAACGCACGATCGCAGAACTGGGCGAGGCAATACTTGGGCCAGCAGTTCTACATAAGGGTGTACGGCGGCACGGACCCACGTGACGAACTCCACCCGCCACATAATATCCTCACGTGCGGGAGGGCCGCGGGCCGTACCGTGCCAGTTTCAGCCTACGCCGGACTGGACAAGGAAGAGCTGCTCAACTTATAATTTCATGGACATTATCAACGGTTGAACATTAATATTATTATTTATTGCTGGAGAATGGGAATCATTTGAAGGAACGAATAATAAGAGAGGGCACCAATTGTCGCTGTCTTAAATCGTTTTACAGAGATGGGTTTCTCTTGGATTTTTTTTGGATTTTGTTGGGTGAAGTTTTACTACTATTTGATGTTACAAAATTCTTTTGGAGAATTGAATGAATCAGAGGACCCTTGATGGACTCAGTTATAAGTTTATGATTGCCATATAGTGCCTTAAAAAAACTATGAATATATATTATTGAATTTAATTTTAATTTTAATGTGTTTAAGAATGTTGTGAAGTAATAGTAAATGAAATGTATGTAGATTGAGAGGGTTTGATGAAGTAGCGAAGTAGTATAAGGTTTAGTTTTTGAATTTAAGTTTCCTTTAAAATGAGTTATATGGGTTTGAAATAATTTTTACTTATTAGATAGTGATCATAAAAAAATATTATAAGATATTTTGTTAATTTAAGTGAATAATTTTAATAGATTAAATTAATATTATTTGATTTTTTTATTAATTAAATTTTGATTATATATATATATATATATATATATATATATAATCAAAATTTAATTAATAAAAAATCAAATAATATTAATTTAATCTATTAAAATTATTCACTTAAATTAACAAAATATCTTATAATATTTTTTTATGATCACTATAAAAAAATAGATAGTGATCACTATAAAATAATTATATATATATATCTTATAATATTTTTTTATAATCTTAGATAGTGATCATAAAAAAATATTATAAGATATTTTGTTAATTTAAGTGAATAATTTTAATAGATTAAATTAATATTATTTGATTTTTTTATTAATTAAATTTTGATTTATATATATATATATATATATATATATATATATATATATATATATATATATATATATAATTGAAATAATTTAGATTCAAACTTGGATTTAGGTTTTCTCTTGAAAATAGACTACTATAACTAATTAAGTTAATGCTATTTGATGATAAATAATTTTTTTAGTATAAGTTTTTTTTAATCAGTTATATGGAATTCAAACAATTTCTACCTCTACTACATTATAATTATATTATAGATATCACAATAATTTATTAATTATGTATATATTTTTATATAAGATATAAACTATACTATTTTTTTTATGAAAAAAACATTATATTAAAATGGCTTAATCATACAAAAAAGGGTGGGTGGAATTAGCACACAACCAACACATTAACTGTGTGTTAAACAATTAGCAGAGCTACCAAAATAACTTATAGAAGTTCACAAGAAAACCAAACAGAGAAATGCATAAAAAAAACAACTAATAGACTATGCATCATTGTTGTGTAGGGGCTGGAGGAACAAGATTCACTGCACAAGGTGCATTACCCCAATGATCAATAAGGTCCTGTAAGTGATGAAACTCTATATTCACTTTTTTTGCTTGCACTGAAATCTGCAGCCAACAATCATAGACAACATGATACTTATCAGCAAGAGAAAAAATAGAAGAAGGCTCCTGCTGGCTAAAAATCACTACATTGCAGAGTTTTTCACAAATGAAAAAGAATCCCTACTCTAAAGATATGCCACACAGGAACAAGCTTCTCAGAAAACTTAAGAGGATCCCCTAACAAAATATTCACCCAAGAACAGGGACCTATCATATATGGTCTAAAAAAAGAGAAAATCCACTGCCAAGTCTCTTGAGCTCTCACACAAGACCAAAACGGATGATGCACATCCTCCTCTGCTCCACAAGATCTGCAAGAAATATCATTCACACCCAAATATCTAAGCCACTGACCAATAGGAAGTCCTTGAAACAATAAACTCCAAGCAAAAAAGGCTTTCTTAGGTTCAAGATACTTTGCCTAGAGTGTATTAAATCTGAGACTCCATCTGGACTGAAGAGATACTACATCCCACCTAGAATTAAGCTTCTCAACCATAGGCACAACAGGGGAAAGCCAAGAGTATCCCAAATGAGGTTTATACTTGGTGAGAGAAACATCTTTGGGCCAAGACCAATCAATCCACCAAGGTTTCTGATAATATTGAAAAACTTTACCCCAAACAGATAAAGGAGTGGAATCAATAACAACCTAATAAGTAATCTTATCAACAGAAGATAAAAATCTTTTTTATATAATTTAAATTAAATAGAAATTTTTTATGCATTTATTTCAAATTATTTGAAAACAAAACTTTTCTATACTTTATTATCGACATTTAGAGTACGGGCTTGAAGCTCATATACATATTTTTATATAGCATTGTTAATAAATAAATGAATTTAAAACCTAAAAGTCATATATTTATAATAATTAAAATAAAATGTTTAGGGCTTATAAGTGGACTTAAGGTTAGTAATAACATACACAACACAACACAATGGTAAAAGACATTGGGCTTTCCTAATGGAGACCCAAGCTCAATCCACAATGAAATAAGACATTGGGCTTTCCTAACAAAAACCCAAGTTCAATTCATAGGAAGAAAATAGTTTGTAGATGACACAACTCCTTTTGGGAGGGCAAGGATAAACAACTAATAAGACAAAATCTAAAATTTACTTCTTAAACACTTCAATTAAAACCAAAGGAAGAGAAGAGAGAGGGACACTCCGTGTTAGAGCATACAATAGTTCCAATGGAATCACCACAACTCTTGCTAGAGCATACAATAGTTCCAATGGAATCACCACAACTCTTGCGAGGAGAGTAGCAAAATAAAAAAACAAATAGTGTGACCTAATCCCAAGTAGTCTTTCCCACCCATAGCTGATCCAAAGCTTGAAGACCATCTTGAACTGTAATGGATGGAGGAAGAGAGACAACAAATAAAAGATGAAAAGACACAAATCATTGCAATCCAAGATAAGACATAGAATGTAGTGTCGGGTACCATCGAACATACACTCATTGCAATCCAAAATAAGGCATAGAATGGAGTAAGGCATAGAATGGAATAGAGTGTGAACATGCACTTCTTATTACATCCATAAAGGTTTCAAAAACCCAAATTCAAGGATTAAAAAGATAATGTAGATTTTTAATACTTCTAATGATCCAATGGACTTTTTACAAATCCACAAGGACAAGTGGGTAAAATACTTACAACTCTTAATTTTACAAAAAATAATTAATTATTTAAACAGCTAATTTTTTAAAGTAATTAATTAATTTTATTAATTAATCAAAATATTTTGATTAAATAATAAAATAATAAACTAACTAATTAATAATAAAAGAAATAATTAATTATTTAAACAACTAATTCTTTAATTCAATTAAAATCATTAATTAGTTAAATTTAAATAATTAATCAATTTAATTTAATTAATTAGGATGATGGCGGGAGCGAGAAGCGAGTGCGAGTGCGGAGCGAGAGCGGGGAGCAGAGTGCGGTGCAGGGGCGGGGGTCAGTGCTTGGTGCAGGTTCCCGGTCGGGATCGGGCTCGGGGTCGGGGACAGGCACGTCGGGGCCCGGTCCCGGGCCTGCAGGACCCCCGACGGGCCCAGAGGATGGGTCTACGCTTGATCCGTTTGGGGGCCAGGGTGTCCTGGGCCCTGGACCTCAGACTAGCATCGATGCGAGCGCTGGGTTGGGGAATAAGTCCCCTGCTCCTGAGCGGGGCTTTGTCCCGGCGGGCCTAAACCCTCCTTCCAACAGATCTTGGCGGGCACCAGGGCCCCTTCCCGGGCCCCGGGGCTAGGTCTGTCCCTCGAGGGCATGCACATCTCTATCCAGGAGGAGGTCTTCTCCTCCTTAGTAGCTGGTTCTTCTGCCTCCTTGGTAGGGAAATTCCTGGGAGGTCGTCCAGACATGGAAACCATCCGCAGGTGGGCAGCTACCAAATGGAAGGTGTCCGGGCACATCCAGCTGGTTGCCCTAACCAAGGGCTTCTTCATCATCAAATTAAACAACAACGAAGACGCCAAAAAGATTCTATCGGGCGGGCCCTGGTTTCTGGGGCGCAAGAGCCTCTTCCTCAGGCGGTATGGAGCTGACTTCCACCCCAGCACCCAAAGCATCAACTTCGCCCCGGTTTGGGTTCGCCTCCCAGACCTTCCCTTCCATCTGTGGCACGAAGACGTCCTCAGGCTCATTGCCCAGTCGGTCGGGGACCTGGTGGCCTTTGACCCTGCTACCAAGGCAGGATCCCGGATGGTGCATGCCCGATTTTGCGTCAACGCCAACCTTGAATCCGTGCTCCCCTCCTCGGTAACCATCTCCTCTGGGTCCTACTTCTGGAGCCAGGCCTTGATCTATGAAAACAAACCTGCCTTCTGTCCCTCTTGCAGCACTCAGGGCCACCTTTCTCACCAATGCCCGATTTCCAGAAAGGCGGAAGGCCCTCCACCCAAACCCCCTTCTCAATCAGGTCGGGCCCCGCCTCGCGGGCCCCCCCGCGATGGCCCCAGATCCCAGGCCTGGGCCACCAAGGGCCACCCCCGGCCCCAAAGGATTCTCCCATGGACCTCGGTCTGGAGAGCGATCTCCCCCAGGCTTCCCCGCCTGTTGCTCCCTCCCCTGGGTCGTCTTTCGTGGCCCTTATCCCAGGCTCTCCCGCCTAGCCCGTTTTGAACCCCTCCCCGCAGGGCCCTGCTTGTGCAAGCAAGCAGGCCAGGCCTTCTTCCCCGCCGGCTCCCTTGGCCGAGGGCCCCTCTTCCCCCCATCCCCGCTCCTCCCTTGACCCCTTCCTGGCCCCCCCGACGTTCCCTGCTGGGCTTCCCCTCTTGGAGTGCGGATCTGAGAAGTCCGATGAAGAGATCGAAGCTAGTTCTTCGTCCGGGCCCGACGAAGTCAGCCCTAAGATGACCCGGAGCAGGTCTTTTGCCACAGATTTTGGCAGCAAACTCAAAAGAGGGCGCCCCACCCTGGGCGATCAGCGGACTAGGATCACTGAAGATGACATAGCCAATGGCTCTCAGGCTACTCTGTCTGACGTGGGGGCAAGTTTCTCCAAGACGGACGCCAATCGATCCAAACCCCCCGCTCACTCCGGGAAGGGGGGCAAGCGACCCCTCAAGGGTGTCAAATGAAGCTCATCACCTGGAATATCAGGGGCCTCAATGGGGCCCCCAAGAAAAGGATCCTCGGCCAACTCCGCAGGGATCACCGTCCGTCCTTCCTCCTCCTTCAGGAGACCAAAATAGATGAGGCTGCTGCCCGACGTGTAGCCCAAGCTACCTGGCGCAATTGCGAGTCCCTGTCTACCCCTACGGCCGGCTCAGCCGGGGTCTGCTGTGCATGTGGGACCCTCGATGCTTTGAAGGAAGACTCATATCTTCGTCCCCTAGAATCATCAACATGCTAGTTCACTGCGTTAAGTCAAGGCGATCATGGATTCTGTCCAACGTCTACGCTCCCAACAGTCCCATCGAGAAGGCGGCCCTATGGAAGGAGATTAGCTCGATGAGAGAAGCCTTCGCCCCCCTGCCCTGGATCTTGGCCGGGGACTTCAACAGCCCCCTGTTTCTTTCTGATAAAAGCGGGGGCTCAGCGGCTCAGGGCAAGAGCATGGAGGACTTTGGTGCCTTCACTGCCCTCAATGAGCTCATGGATGTCAGCCTGAAAGGTGCCAGGTTCACTTGGACCAACAGAAGGGTGGGAGCAAATCATATTCAGGTCAGACTAGACAGAGTTTTCTTGTCCAAGGAAGCCCTGCCTATGTTTGTTGATGCCACCCTGTTGGCCCTCCCCAAAATTGGGTCTGATCACAGCCCCCTCCTCCTTGAAACCGACCACAGGCCCTCCCCCAAGAGGCCTTTCCGGTTCGAGTCCATGTGGCTGCATCACCCTGACTTTCGGGCCCAGGTTGGGCGCTGGTGGGCTCCCCCGGTCCCTGGACGCCCTGCTGAGCAAATCTACCATAAGCTGAGACGCCTTAAGGATCAACTCAAGGCATGGAACAAGGAGGTGTTCGACAACATCTTTGAAAACAAAGCAATTCTCAAAGAAAAACTCGAAGCCCTCGAGGCTAGATTTCAAGCTGGCTCCCAAGACCCGGGGCTCAGGGATGAGGAGCGCCTTGTTCTCAGCGAGTATCATAACATCCTGGCCCGGGAGGAAATATTTTGGAGACAGAAGTCGAGAGCCCTGTGGCTCCGAGATGGCGATGCAAATACCAAGTTCTTCCACGCGTCGACCCTCAGGAACAGGGGCTCCAACAGAATTGTTGAGTTGGTGGGCAGCGATGGCGGTATCATCAAGGAAGAAGAGGACATCCGGGCAGAAACCACTCGCTTCTTCCAGGAGCTCCTGGGTGACAGCCCTCCCATGTCCCTAGACGCGGCTGACTCCCTTCTAGAGCACATCCCTTCTTCTGTTTCACCCATGGCAAATCAGATGTTGTTGCAACCTCTGTCTGACTCTGAAATCCATGTTGCCACCTTTTCCATGAAGGCCGAGGCGGCCCCGGGCCCGGACGGTTTCCCCCCATTTCTTCCAATCGTTCTGGGACCTTGTCGGGGCGGAGGTGTGCGCTGCCATCCGGGACCTGCAGACTGCCCGATCCATCCCCAGAGGTATCAACTCCACCTTCATAGCTCTGATCCCCAAGTCCCAGGCAGCCCGATCCCTCTCGGATTTCTGCCCCATTAGCCTGTGCAATGTCCTGTACAAAATCTTGACCAAATCCATGGCTTCCCGTCTCAAGGACATCCTCCCCATGATCATTGCCCCCTGCCAGGGCAGCTCGGTCAAAGGTAGATTGATCACTGACGGGGTCATTATCATGCACGAGGCCATTCACTCGACTGTCCTATCCAAAAAGGCCTCCTTTCTGCTCAAGCTGGACATGAACAAGGCCTTTGATAGAGTTAACTAGGACTTCCTGTCCAAGGTCCTCCTCAAGTTCGGATTCCACCCCTCTTGGGTCAGGCTCATCAGTAACTGCGTGTCCTCCCCGTGGTTCTCTATCCTCGTCAACGGGTCCCCTGCCAAATTTTTCCCTAGCTCCAGAGGCCTTCGCCAAGGTGACCCCCTATCCCCGATCCTCTTCATCATCCTAGCTGAGGCCCTAGGGTGGACCATCTCGGCGCTGTGACTCATGGTCTCATTTTAGGCATCAGGCCTGCGCCGGGCCTACCCCCTGTGTCTCACCAGCAGTTTGTGGATGACACCATCCTGGCCACTTCTGCCTCAATCCCCCAAGCCAAAATTCTCAAGCATATTTTGACCCTGTTCGAGGAGGCGGTCGGCCAGAAAATCAATCTTCGAAAGAGCACGATTTTCTTCATTCACACCCCCTTGGCTAGACAGATCAGAATCGGGCGGATTTTGGGCTGCACCCCTGGTTCCCTCCCCTCCTCGTATCTCGGGCTCCCCCTGTTCACAGGAGCATCCTCCAGGGCCCTGTGGGGCGGGGTGATTGAGCGGATTCAGAGGAAGCTGGCCCCCTGGAAAGGTCACCTTCTTTCGCAGGCTGGCAGAGCCACCCTCTTGACGGCAGTCTTGCAAAGCATCCCGATATACTTCATGTCGGTCTTCAGAATCCCGGCCTCCATTGCAGCTCACATCGAACAAATTCAGAAACGCTTTCTCTGGTCGGGAAGTGAAGACAAGAAGAGGATTCCCCTGGTCTCCTGGTCCCTGGTCTGCCGCCCCAAAGCTGAGGGAGGGATCGGGCTCAGGAGGGTGGTTCCCATGAACAGGGCTCTCATGGCCAAGCATGCCTGGAAGGTGCACACCAATACCCCTGATGAGTGGGTCAGCATTGTGCGCAGGAAATACTGTCATAGCCACCCCTTCCTCAGCGAGTCTCAACCCCGCGATGGATCCACCTTTTGGAAGTCCCTGATCTCCACCAAAGACATAATCCAGAAAGGAAGCAGATGGATCCTCGGAGATGGAGCCAAGATTGATTTCTGGGATGACAGATGGATTCAGGATGAGGCCCTGTCTTCTGACAGAGAGCTCCTCGTTCTCAAGCCAGGCCTGGCGGACAGAGGCCCCAAGGTTGCGGGCTATCTCTCCCAGATCCTGGGCGGAGCTTCCTGGGCGCCCATCCTGGACCCCAGGCACCCGCTTCAAGCTGGCAGACTCCAGGGCCTCCTCACTGTGACTGTCATCCCGTCCTCTGGAGGTGACGATAGATGCGTTTGGCATGGGACCCCCAACGGAGTCTTCTCCATCAAATCTGCATACAACCTCCAGAGAGTCCCCGACAAGGCTCCCTTCCCAACCCGTCAGGTGTGGGCCAAGAAGCTGATCCCCAAAATCAGCCACTTCGTTTGGGCGGCCATCCAAAATAAGATTCTGACGATCGAAAATCTCATCAAGAGGGGCTTCCAGATCCCGAATAGATGCTACCTTTGTTGTGATGCCTGGGAATCCACCAACCACCTCTTTGTCAACTGTCCCTTTTCGTCTGAAGTCTTGGGCCTCATCCTTTCCCAATTCTCCATCCAGTGGGCGGGCCCCAAATCCATTTTTGACCTCCTGTTGCAGTGGCCCAACCCCTTTGTCCATCCCTTCACCCGCTTTCTCTGGAATTCGTGCCTCCCCCATATGCTCTGGCAGCTCTGGCTTGAGCGCAACAGCAGAGCCTTTTCCTCCCCGGCCCATTCCCCCTTGTGGATTGCGACCAAGGCCGTGACCTTTGCCCTTGAGAACTCCCGATCCATTCCCCTGTCCGAGGCGCCCCAGCGGCCGGGCGAAGCCGCTCTCCTATCCTCTCTCGGCATCCAGCTCCCCCCTGGTCCCCCCCACCCCCTCCTATCGTTCTTTGACCAGATGGACTGCCCCCCGGCTGGGTTAAGCTCAACTTCGACGGTGCGTCCAAAGGCAATCCCGGGCCCTCTGGGGTGGGTGGGGTTGTCCGTGATTGCCACGGGGCCCTGATCATGGCGTTCGCTGCTCCTCTTGGCTTCCAGACCAACAATTTTGTCGAAGCAACTGCTCTGCTAAGTGGTCTGAACGCCCTCAGGGAGTCTCCCTCTCAAGTCATCATTGAGGGCGACTCCCAAGTCATCATCAATGCTGCCCGTAGTCCGGGTAACTGCTTCTGGCGCATTCACAACTTCATCCGGGAAGCCCTCTCTATCCTTCAGGGATTCCTTGACCATAGCTTCCAGCACGTGTACAGGGAAGGCAACAGGGCGGCCGACTTCATGGCGAACCAAGCCATTTCTGCTGACGCCTTCACTACCTGGACCACGGACTTTCCCGAAGCTCTGGTTCACATTATCTCGCAAGATCAGGTTAGCAATGTGGAGGACCCCGATGTCTAACCTGCCCCATGCCGGGGCCCCTTCTTTCCACTGGCGCGGTCTCCAGAGGACCGAAGTCTTCATTCCCTGTGGCGCCACGTCGCCTGGCCCTAGCCTCGCCTCCTGCCCGTCGGTTGGTTTCCCAGGTCTCCCTCGTGGTGGCAGGCGTGCTAGGCCATGCTAGAAGTTCGGCTATTTCTGATGTGGACCTGCACTGCTCTGGTGGCACCTCTGGCAGTCCCAAGACCGCCTCCACGTCGGCCCTTCCTAACCTTTCCGCCTCGATCGCTTCGTGGATGGATCCCCATGCCGCGTCAGTCCGCCCGCGGCATTATCCCGTGTTGTACCCTCAAGGCGCTCCCCCGATCAGCTTGCGCCACCTGGCGCGCTGGCAGTGGCCCCTTCCCCTGGCCCCGCGTGGCAACCTGTAGTCGCGCCCCCTCAGCCCCCCCCCCTCGTGTCGCACCCGACCTCGAGCGCCCATTCCCGACGCCGGCGGCTCCCCCCTTCTTCGGCCCCCTGCATGGTTTTAAATTTGCCTTGCGCTGAGTTTTACCATCGTGTTTGTTTTCCCTGCTCCCTGTCCCTGTGCTTCTGGCCAGATTTCCACTCCTTCCCCTGCCCCATGGCTGCCAAATGTGTTTTCATTGAGCCCTCCACGCTCAACCTGAGCGAGTCGGCTAAATTGTTCTCCAACGCCAAGCATTTCACCCCCTTCTTCAGCAAGTTCGCTGGAGTGGACGATGAGATCACCCAATGCTTCCTGGACTCGTGGAATGACGACGAGGTTAAGGTAAAGGGGCTGCATTTTAAAGTAAACAAAGAATTTCTTACAGAGGTGACAGGCCTCCACCATGAGGACAAGGGACGCGTTGTCAGGCGGGACAAGCATAATTGGGAGGAGGAGCTGTCCCGCTTTCTAGAGCAGCAATGGGACAAGGCAAATCTATTCCGCTCCAACCTCCCGGCCCCCTTTGATGAGGCAATCGTCCCGGTAATGCAATACATTACCTGCGACGACCCGGATCAGAGGCTCTTCAGTTTCCACTTGAGCTATTTCAACCACCTCCGGGGGGCCACGGTGGTCAGCACTCCCCATTTTCTGTTGTATTCCCTGGGTCTTTCCATTGACCGTGCCCGCAAAAGCCATTCTCGGCCCTCCCACCAAGGCCTCATGGCGGTGCTGTACAGGCACGCTCTGGCCAACCAGCCGCAGCTCCATCGCATTCCCCCGTCTGTTGCCCCCTGATGCGGCTATTTCCCCGGTTGGTTCCCCTGCGGCTTCCATCTCCAAGGAGTCCCCCTCGCATGATGGCTCCCCCACCCCGAAGCGCCGCAGACCAACCCGAAAGTGCAGGACTCCGGCCCAGGGCACAGGTGGGGCCCCGACTCCTGGGGGCGCCCGCAAAGGCCCCTTCCCTGGCAGCAGCAGGGCTGCTGGCAGCGCCAAGAGGACCAAACAGGAAACCCCGGAGCCCGTCGATGTCAGTTCCGAGACAGGCAGCAGAATGCAGAACCTGGCTATCAGAGCCCTCCTCGACGCGGCTATCGGCTCTCTGAACGCGGCTGCCCAAGCAGCCTCCTCCGCTGCCACTGCCCTGGCTGAGCTCCGACGCAGGCTGGGTGACGGCCCCGACAGGGAGTAGCTTGACCGGCGTGGGGCCCCGTCTGGCCAGGAGTGACCGCTGGGCCCAATGGTTCCTGGCGTCCAGCTTCTGCGAGCTGTCGGTGGCGGTTTCTGGTTTTGATGGCTTCTAGCCATGGTTTTGTTGGCTTCTAGTTATTTTTGTAGGCCCCAGGGCCAGGGCCCCGGGCCCCGGATTGCTGCCTTTGGGCGCAGCCCCGTTTTTTGGTTTGTTCTTTCAGCCTAGGCTTATGCTGTAACTAAGGTTTTGGGATCCTGTTTAAAAAACCCGTTGTAAATATTCTGTTACTTACCAAAAAAAAATATTTTGATTAACTAACAAAGTGATGAACTAAATTAAAATAGATTAATTAATAATAAAATTTTAAATTAATTAACTAAATAATTATTCAAAATATTTTTATTAAGAAACAAAGTAATGAACTAAAGTAAAATAGAATAATTAATAATAAAACAACTAATTAATTAATTTTAAATTAATTAATTAAATAATTGTTTTGTAAGCTGCCCTCACCTACATCACAGTTGGTACAAATTTAATTTAATTAATTACTTTTTTATTAATTAATCAAAATATTCTTAACAAATTACATCTCTTCTTTAAAGTTTTGAGGTCTACATAGAGTTAGTACAAATTTAATTTAATTAATTACTCTTTTATTGATTAATCAAAATATTCTTAACAAATTACATCTCTATCTCTTTTCTTAAAGCTTGAGAGTTTACAAATAAATACACTTCTCATATCAATTGAGAAATTAATCCAACTATTTTGATTAACTAAAAAACTAAATTAAAGGGGGGCGGAGGTCCAAGGTTCAAATCTCGGGCCTCGTCGGACTGAACGCTTGTCCCTTTCCTGGTGCTTTCAGTGGCATAAAAGGTTTAAAATGATTATGGCATGGTGGTTATAGGGGCGGACTATCTATGTGGCGGCTTCTAGGCGGACAACGTAGAATACTGTGGCGGCCATAAAAGCTGGACAGCCTGCCCAGATTCGTGGCGGCTACCGATTCCACCATGTAAATTCAAAAAAAAAAAACTAAATTAAATTTAACTAGAACTAATTAATTAATTTTAAATTAATTATTTAAATAAAATAATTTTTTAATTCAATTAAAGTAGGGTAGGGTCCATGTCGTCCCACTAAACATGTCACACAACCTATCGCCAAACATCTAGAAGCAGGAAATGTGAGGGGCTGCGCCTGTGGTCAAGACATGATAGATTCAGCAAGCAAAATTTTAAAAACCTAAAATAATTGGTCACACACGAAATGTGGGATTATTATATTCGATTAAGAATAATATCGACGATGTTGTCGGCTGAAGATGTGGGCCAGAAGAGGCCACCATGTGCAATGAAACAAAAATTTCTTTTGAGCACTGCGTGTCAAGCAAGGTGTGACTGGATATGCTGAAAGAGCTACGTGTAGCATGACAGTACGCCAGGTACTGCATCTGATCGTAAACCCCATGAGGAGTTCAAAATGCGGCATGATGGGATCGTAAAACCCTAGTCAGCAGGAATTGGTAAAACCCTAGTCCAACAATTTCTACCTCTACGATCATGGTGAGGCAGCCCTAATGCAGCGACTCACAATGTCGACCTCCTATGTCATCGAAATCAGGATCTCAAACCCCAATAATCGAAAAAAATCATGCGTCGAGTTGATTAAATTTTGAGGCTACATTATTTACGACCAAACACAAGAAACCCAAAATACACATCAACAATGACATTGAAATATCATCCATAGAATTTCGACGCTACATATTTTAGGGCCAAGCACAAGAAACCTAAAATACACATAAAAAATGATAGATTTTGGCCATGCAAATTTGGGGCATGCATGAGGAAACAGGCGAGGAAATGTGGAAGAAAACAGAACAATGCATGAACAAACAGGTGAGGAAATGTGTAAGAAAACAGAGAGGGGAATTATGAAAGGAGAAGGCAGAAGGATGGACTGTAATTTGTGAAAGTAAGGAGGAGGAGAAATTTCTTCTCATAGGCAGCTAGAATGTGGTTGCTTTCCTTCCCTTCTCCTCATAAACAGCCAGCTAGATCATGACTTTGATATGGGAGTAAAATCCAAGATATTTTTATTAATTGTACAGTCTATATATGCATTCAAGATACTTAGTTATAGAATATCTTCTAACAATTAAAAACTATCGATATTTGATGATCAGGTAAGCGCAATGATTTGAGAAATAAAATATATTAACATTATAGCAAATGAAGCTATAGTTTAAGTAGAGTACAAAATAGGAATAATAACAACTACTCCTGCATCTACGCTAACTAACACGCCATAGAAGGTAGAGTGTTAGGTTTAGAATTGATAACCTAGGATATTTAGGAATTAACCTAGTTTACCATTAGATATTTGAAACAGTAAATATCTACATGGTAATTAGTAAAAAGTAAATGTAATAACCTATGTAGTATAATGCAATATACTACCTATATTACCTAGTGGAGTAAAAGGGTAAATATCCCAAATAATGGAATATTACTCTAACATCCCCCATTATTAAATTATTTTGGTAATGTATACCTATCCTCCTATACAACAATATTTTGGGTAAAGTATATAACTGCCCCAATACAGTGGAAGAAAATGTCGATCTGCTGGTTCTTGCTCTGTCACAGTACTCTGGATGCTTCTAAGCAAAAAGTGGGTCATTCCTCACTTTGTCTTCACACCAATGAATGTCCTTATAGTAATCACATCATCCAACCGAATTGCATGGGTAACCAACCGCTGCAATCGCTAGGTGTAGTAGAATAGATCACTTCATACGAGGTTCATTCATTTACAATATGAGTTTGCAAAAGATAAGGTAGCTAAGGTGTCAATCGCTACCGAAAATGCACCCTTATAAGTTCCCCCTTCTTGTTGCAAAACATGTTGTAATTAATTTTTGAAAGAAGTATGACTAAGGTGTCGGTTGCTACCAAAAATGCACCCTTATAAGTCTTCTTCTCTTTTTACAAAAATTTGTGAAGAAAAGAAAGTATATCCCCCCTTAATTGCAAAATATGTGCAACTTAAGAAGATTTGTGAAGGATTTTACAAATATTGCCTCCTAGGCAATTTTACACCAAAAAATTCCCTCTTTTTGTTACAAGAACTTCAAACAATGAGAGTTTGCTATTTTATGAAGCCTAAAAGAGGTACAAACACCCCTTTATTACAAGTACTTCAAACAAAAACTTATGCTATTTATGAAGCCTAAAAGAGAGAGAGAGGAAATGATGTTTTATTCAAGGTGACAAATGTGTTTTCCCTCTACAATATTGTCTTAGCAATAAGCACTCTGTGTGCTTTTTTTGAACCAGAATCATAATCAAAACTAGACACTTCACTAGATATTGCCTTTGTTTTGCTTCTGTGTTGTGCCTTTGTCTTTCTTGTTTTGATTGTTTTTGAACCAACACCGATTGGTGTCATGGTTGTCCTTTTTACAATGCGAGCAAAACCTCTTTTGAGATTTATTTCCCTTACATTTTGAGTATGATCCTCCCTTTTGAAATTTTCCTTTCTTCTTATCACCCTTATAGTTTGAATAAAGTGCATTGTTCGACACTTCATCATTTTGGAGTTGGTTTGCTTCCTCATTTTGAAGCAAATTGACTAACTCCACAAAGGTGACAACTCTTTGTGAAACATTAAGGGATGTAATCAATATTTTGTAGGATTCGGATAGAGCTCTCAAAATTATTGAAGTCAAAATGGTGTCTTCTACTTTGGCCCCTAAAGCATTAAGCTTAGACTTTAGATCTGCCACTCTGTAGAGGAATAGTTCTACTAATTCACATGACTTCATATGGAGTGTATGAAGTTGTGTTTGAAGGTTTAGAATAGTTGATTGATTCTTGCCTTCAAAAATGGTACTAAGAGCATCCAATGCCTCTTTACCAGTTTTAGCTTCACTTATGTGAGGCTGGATCTCATCAGTAGTTACTAGGAGTATTAACATGAGAAGATGATTGTTCTTTTTGTCCCATGCTTTTTGATCTACTCCTGCTATTGCAGGTCTTGATTCAGTGCCATCAACTAAATCCCACATGTCCTCTACAGTCAATATGGCTTTCATCTTAGTTTTCCATGTTGAATAGTTAGGACCCTTTAGCAATTGTGTATCACTTAAGTATTTATTGATAGTTGCCATGATGAAGGTCCTACAATTTGTACTAAGATGATATTTCTTTCACTCTTAAGTGATATTTAATGGCACCTGCCTGAAAATTCTCTTCAAGAGAGATAATCAGTTGGAGGAAATTAAGCCAAACAAATAAAATATGAAAGATAATTCACTCAAAAAGATATTTAATGGCACCTGCCTGAAAATATTCTTGAAGAAGGATAATCAGTTTGAGGAAATTAAGCCAAACAAATAAGAGTGAATTAGGGGTTTTGGTTTTAGGAGAGAATATCAAGTGAAAATGGCTTTAAATTTGTGCAAGGATTTACACAAATTTGTGAAATTTTGAGGTATGGAGTGATCTTGATTCTATGACTTATAATTGCAAAAAGAAATAATGCAATAATAAAACAAGAATGCCCTCAAAATTCTTATCACTTAGGTGTCGGATGCAACCGAAAATGCACCTAATTTGCCACTGAAGGTGTCGAGTAAAATCGAAAATGCACCTTTTAATTTTTGCAACAAAATGTGGATTTGTGTTGTGCAAAAAATTGATATTTTATGTCTCCTCCTAGTTTTACAATTTTGCAAATAATATGACAATAAACAATTGCCTTTCTTTTCTGATTTTGCAAAATAAACAAGTTTTGATTTGTTTTAAAGTGCTCCTCACTTTTGTGTTACAAATTTGCAAAAGAAATACAATTTCTTGTTTTCCCCCCTTTGTTTTGCAAATTTAACAAATAGCACTCCTTTCAAGATAAGTCGACACACGACCCACTTTTGAAAGGCTTCCAGACCAGTCGACAAACGACTTGGTTTTGATGGACCCAAGGTTTCAAGTTCTTCTCAAGTTTGCAAAAAAAATATGTGCAATTTTATGTCTTACATCCCCCTTTTGAGAAAACAAATGCACACTTTCAATATTGATGTTTTGCAAGTTTTTAAGTTTCCTTGTTTTCCAATTTGCAAGAAAGAATTCAAGTTTGATCCTCTCTTTTGTATGCTTAATTAACAAGGTTTGAGAAGAGTTTTCTAATTTGCAACAAAAAATGTGCTCTTGCTATGTCTCATATCTCCATTTTGTGAGAAAACACAAGCACCTTTGAATTTGAAAGTTGCAAAAAAGAATAGATCCTTTCAATATTTAGTGCATTAATTTAATTACTTTAAGCAAAATTTAATTAATAATAAAAAATTTCTTGTAAAAATCACTTTAATATAAAAAAAATGATTTTAAGCTAAGAAATATTAAATTATTAAAAAAATACTTAAAAAATAATAATTAAAAAAAAACACAAAAGAAAAAAGAATTTACCTTTAAAAAATATGCGCCTCTTGGCGTGGTATTAAGGCAAAAAAAATGCCTTTTAATACGTGGTGGGAGTCGATCCTGCGACTCCCCGCCTATGGCCTTAGCCCGGCCCGATCAACCGGTCGGGCTAGAGGGCCCGACGTGAAGGGAAGGGAATAAAATCCCTTTCCCTTCTTCCCTTGCGCGGGCGGGAAAAAAAATGTGGGATTTATCCCACATCGCCCGCGCGGGGAGTATTGTGGGGCATAAAAGGGCTTTGAAGCCCTTACTTGGTTGACTGCCTACGGGCAGTCAGTCCTCCCCGTCCTCATTTTTGTTGTTGTCACGTGGCGCAACCATCAAGCTGCCATGTGTCATGTCCTGGTCTGGTTGGGTGATGCGTGGCTGTCCGCCATGTGTCGCCCACATGTCCTATCCAGTCGAGTGACGTGTGGCCTATTCGCCACATGTCACTCATGTGTTCTATCATGTTGTCATCCAATGGTTGTTCACCACATGTCAGTCCCTATCCTGGTTGATCAGCATCCTGGTTGGTCCACGTGTCGAAGTGTGGTATGAGTATATGTTGGTACCGTCGGAGGGCACTCCTACCCTCTCTGATCGGTCGCCTCATCACTTTTGAGATCTATGTGGTCTCAGAGTCAGTGTTAGTCAGTTGTCAGGGTTGAGGTTGCAGTCTTGACAGCATGTCAACCCTTGTTAGGCTGTTAGGTGGTCGGTAGTCTAGGCACGAAGGACGTGCCTAGACTACGCTTTTCGATTGCCAATGTAGGTCATGTCCTATCGGTTAACGGTCTCCCGAGGGTGCTCCAACCCTCGTGGAGGGGTCGACCACTTGGGAGGGTGTGCCTGCCCTCTTGTCGATGTCATCGATTATAGGTGTCAGGGAGGGCGTGTTTGCCCTCCGATTGGGGTGGGCCTGTAGGCTAATCCCGGTCATCGATGTTTGAGAGGGTTTCCTACCCTTTGATCGAGGTGGGCCTGACAGGTCTGACAATGACCTATTGTCAGATCTATGGGCCTGTAGGCTAACCTGCAGGTAGTTCCTTAGACCCTGGGACTGGTCGGGGAGTTGGACCTAGCCGGTCAAGCTCCTACGGGCCCTCCCTTGACCCTGTCCTATGGGCCTCAATGCCTATCGAGGTGGGGTGAGGTGGCCCAAAAAAATGGGAATATCCCACGTCCTCTGCCTCTGGGTAATTTGATTAATCAAAACAAAGGATCAAACTATAGGAACAAAAAAAAATTAATTAAAGTCACCAGTGATTGCCTTCGCCTTCTCCAACGAAATGAAGGTGTGCCTTCACCTTCTCCAACGGAACAAAGGTATCCCGATGCTCTTTCTCCCTCCCTGATTCCTCTGGATCTGATGCCAATGATGATCAGGTAAGCGCAATGATTTGAGAAATAAAATATATTAACATTATAGCAAATGAAGCTATAGTTTAAGTAGAGTACAAAATAAGAATAATAACAACTACTCCTGCATCTACGCTAACTAACACGCCATAGAAGGTAGAGTGTTAGGTTTAGAATTGATAACCTAGGATATTTAGGAATTAACCTAGTTTGTGCTTAGATATTTGAAACAGTAAATATCTACATGGTAATTAGTAAAAAATAAATGTAATAAACTATGTAGTATAATGCAATATACTACCTATTTTACCTAGTGGAGTAAAAGGGTAAATATCCCAAATAATGGAATATTACTCTAACAACATTGTCAAACTGCTGACAATTAAAACATTTAGATGCTTAATTATTAAATATCTGCTGACAATTAAAAACTATCGACATTGTCAACAATTAAAACATTTGCAATCTAACATTAGTAGATTTATTAAATATCTACTAAATCAAATTTATATTAAAACATTTCTAATATTTAGAATTTTTTTTAGCAATACTTCTTATACATATCCGTCGTGGGGATTGAACCGAGTCACATCACCGACTACACTCACCAGTAATCTTTAGATTCATTAAAGATCTAATTTTATGTCTATATGGTCCTTATCATTAGAAATTTTCACCAAATTTTCTTTGGTGAAATAGAGTCGATGTGTGATAATAAATCTACGAGGTCTATGTCTTGAGGTTTAAAAGTTTTTGCATATCTAATTTTTTTTTTTCGATTATATAGGAGAGTTGGTTACAACCACACTATTTTTAGTAATTGACAAGAGCAGGGTTAAAACCATAGGGGTTGCTTCCACCAAACCTATTCTGCTTTGTTATTGTTGACCCAAAATGAAGGGGGTTATCGATCGCTCGAAATTCGTACCATCATCGTTGTTTTAACGTGCACTTAGAAGATTCAGATCAAACTTACCTTTGCAAACAGTCTGCCCTAGTTTTAGTATGTAAACTTAGTTTTTGGAAAAAAAAAATTGTGAAATGGAACAAGGTGTATGTTAATAAAACTAGGGAAGCTTTTGGTTTATAAGTTCTTAGGTACCTAAACTTAGCTTTTAAGGAATAAGTAATTTGGAGATTGTATAAAGATAGTCAAATACAATGAGCAAGAAGAATTCTTCTATGTATGTTGAGCCCAATGACCCAAGCTTAATATTTAATGTATTTTCTTTACCAAATGGTTTTGCACTTTGAAACGGTTTTAAAAAATCAATTCATTTAGTTTTTAAAGGTTTAAGATGGGTTATGGGAACTAGAGAAAAAATGTATATTTAAATGGATACTTGGTGTGAAAAAAAAACCATTCAATCTAAGATCTAATTTTGAAACATTGGATGAGATTACTTCAAAAAAATATGATAATAGAGTTTCAAACATTTTGAGAATAATGAAGAAATATACAAATGGAAAGAAGACTTTTTACAAGTATACAAGACAATGATGCCAGAAGGTAATTGAGTAGAAAGATAACAACAATGATTATTTCAAGGGGAGCCAAAGATAAATTGATTTAGGAGTTGAATAGATCAGGAGAATACACAACAAGAAGTGATATAATGTAAAGGAGAATACACAACAAGAAGTGATATAATGTAAAACGCCAAAAAAAATGGGAAGGTCGTAAGGATATGAAGAGATATTTAGGATAGCCCAAGCATTCCTAAAATCAAAATGTTTTTTTGGCTAGTATGTCATAGAAGAATATTATCTTGGAATAACCTTATGAAAAGGATTTTTTATGGCCCCTCACAATGTGTTCTTTTTAAAAAGGAGGAGGAGAGTATAGACCATCTTTTGGGACATTGCTTAGTAGTCTAGAAACTATGACAATGGTTTCTTAGTATGTTTGGTAAATGCATGGCAGAAGAATGGTTAAAGCAATAACAAAGCACTTTTAAAAGTGAGGCTTCATAGACAATCTGGGATATATCAAAATATATAATACTTTGGACTATATGACTAGAAAAGAATAGAAGAATATTTAAAGAAAAGAAAAATAGTTTAGAGGTAATGAAAATGAAAATTTGTTTAGTCATAGAGAGTCTAATCCAATCCTATCAACTCACCCAATTCCTAATCTAGAAGTAGAGAGCCTTGATAGATGGATTCAAGTATCACATAGATTATGATGTTGGGTATAGGAATAATAAAAAGAAGGCATATAATATAAAGTAGAAATCACTAGATGTGGAGTTGGTCAAATTGAATATGTTAGGATTCCACATCCTAACCTATCTTTATCACTTAATTAACTAATTATTTATGTTTTACTCTCACAATGGACCATCACATCTTTTCATAATAGCTTTAGGTAGATATAAAATAGGGTAGATAGTTGTGTAAGAAATCATCAAGGAAAATAATATGATTATTTTATATACATTAGAGGAAGCCCCCTTACCAATGAAGTTGTGATCATTTTTCAAACTGTGATTCATTTTTATGCAATTTATAATATTTCTTCCATTATTCTCATTGTAAACATCAATTTAGAATTTAGGATTCTACCATATGGTATCAGAGCCAACCATCCATCATGTTGAAATTCATCCACTATATTTAAAACTTCTAAGAATATAGCCAATCATCCGTCTCTTTGAAATCTCATCCACTGCTTTTAAATTTCAGTCAAAATCACCAGTCATCTGCATACTCCTTAAAATAAATTGATGCGGAAATTTGGGAGACGTGAGTGGTTTAATTAAATTAACAGATTTAATTACACGATGTCTTATCTTAAAACCTAAAATAATTAAAATTTTACTTCTAACCTTACAAGGATGCGATCCATTTTTTTGAAGATGTGAAGCAAATTTCGAATAAAAATACATCTACAAATTTTAAAACCGATTCACGACGTGAACACATTTAAATTAATCAAAAATAGGATGAAAATTTTACGTAGGACCTAAGATTAGTTGTACAATAAACTACACGCAAGAAAGGTTCAAATACCATCGCGATATTTAGCGAAATAACAAGTGTTCAAAAGAATCACGCACGTAAAAGCAAAAATTAGTTGGGGACTTAGTCCCACATTGGCGAGGACAAAGGTCTTGTGCTCCTTATAATAATTCAAACACTGAGTGTTAATTGTGACTTCGATCACACACCCTCCCTCATGAACACTGCCTCACTGACTCAATCGTTGCTGCCTCATGCTTCGCTCTGCCCTGTTGTTCCCTAGGTTACTATCACCTCGTGCTTCGCTTCGCTATCTCCTATGCTATTTGCCTCACTGTCGGTAGTGTATCCGCTTGTTTGCCTTGCTATCGGTAGCCATATTAAAAATATGGCCATTGGCAAATTTAAAATATGACTGTTGAAGGAATTAAAAAGCTGACCATTGAGAAGGGTTCCAAAATCAAGTTTCAAAAAACCAATTTGTTGGTAACTACATTTAAAATTTTACCAAAAATTTAATTTAAATTTTGTGATGACTTAAATTCTACAACAATTCCTCGAATGGCTGACAGATGGAGATTGCAAGACACTACTCTTGAAAAACTAGACCATGAGCTTTGCCAACTCAAGGATAAATTTTCTCAAGAAAATTTTATTACGAGGCAGGATTTTAAGGAAAATATAACAGTGAAGAACACAAGCTTATACTGAGAGGGGGGGTGAACAGTATAAGACCTCTTTTTATTTTTTATTTTTATATTTCAAAACAGTAAAGCAATATACCCAAAGCAATATCAAAGCAATGCACAAAATCATCCACAAAGTGACATCAATTTTAACATGGTTCACCCAGAATGGTTGGGCTACGTCCACAAAACTTTTCTCTAAAAGTTATCTCAAAGTTCTTTGGTAATCCTTCCCAATTACAATTTTTATGAGCCTTGGCTCAAAGGAGATACCTTCCCCTCTGCTCTGGAATGATCCCTCAGAAGATCAACTGCCTCTACCTCTTGCCAGCACGTGGAACTCATTTCCACTGAAGACCTCATGTCCTCAATGCTTAGCCTAAGAGACCTCTGCCTTCTATGATCACGTCCACAGTAGCTTAGCAACCTGTACCAAACACAGTCAGTCAGTCTAGTACAAGTCTTTCTCTGTCTGTCAGATCTGTCCAACTTTGAACAAATCAATCCTCTGCACACAAGCCTTCTCAAAGACTTGCCAAATCTACCCTCAGGTTCTTCTCAAAGAACCAATGCACCTCTATCCTCAAGCAATAGCACTCCACATTCATCTTTGCCCTTTGTGCTCTCTATGCCCTCTGCTCTCTTTTTGCAATCACAGTTGCACTTGATCGAACTTCAACATTTGCACCTTTGTGCAATCTCAGCGGCATCATCTTTGCACACTCTGCTTCCTTTGCGATCTTCACACTTAGAATGATTCAACGAAATGCACTCTGCACACTACAATCAAATTTTGCACTCTACTCTCAGCGATCAAAATTCTTGCTCTACGCCCTATCTGCGAACATCGCACTTCAACAACACATTCATCGACTCATCAACTCTCCAAATAGCCTTCCTTTTATAACATAATGTTAATGATGAAAACTTTAATCTTAGTCGGCTGTTATAACAAATGCAAACCCTAATCTTCGTCGGCTGCAAGCCCTAATCTTCGTCGGCTAAAATTTGACTTTATTGGCTTCACTGTCTTTGTAACTCTTATGTAGCTTCTGTCGCGAAAATACATGTCGCGATATCATGACACTTTTCGCTTTCTTAACCTCTTCTCGGCTTGCACCTGCGAAAGCAGAACATGTCACGAAATCGTGACACTTTCGCTTCCTTGCACTTTTCTCTGCTTACACTAGCGAAAATGAAACATGTCGTGAAATCGTGACACTTTCGCTGCCTTGTGCTTTTCTCTGCCTTATGCCTATGAAAATGAAACATGTCACGAAATCGTGATGCTTTCGCCTTTGAGCTCTTCCTCCTTGAATTTGTTGTGAAATCGCGACGCTTCTTCTTCTTTCGTTTTGCTTCTGTCACAAAATCGCAACTCTTCTCCTGTTGAAGACTTGCTTTCTATTTCTATCGTGAAATCGCAACACTTTCTCTAACCGTATGCTGCCATCTCAATCTGTCGTGAAATCACGACACTTTCTGCATCCGTAAGCTTTCTCTTCAACCTATCATGAAATTGTGACACTTTCTGCATCCGTACGCTTTCTCTTCAACATGTCGTGAAATCACGACATTTCTTACTTCGAAACCTTTCCTTTGCTGCATGTCACGAAATCACGACAGTTCTTACTTGGAACATTTTCATCTGTAGCATGTCACGAAAAAGTGACGGTTCTCACTTCAAAATCTAGAACATGTCACGAAATCGCGACAGTTCTCACTTCAAAATCTGTAGCATGTCGCGAAATCGTGACACTTTTCGTGTTACTTTCTCTCTCTTTGAACTTGTCACGAAATCGCAACAATTCGCACTACGGACTCTCTCTTCTGCATTATATCTTGAAATCGTGACAATTTTTCTTTCGGACTCTCTCTCCTGCAACATGTCACGAAATCGTGACACTTTTTCGTTCGTACAACCTTCCTTGCAATATGTCATGAAATCGCGACATTTCTGACTCTGTACATTCTCTCTCCTCTTTGAGTCGCGAAACTGCGACATGTCGTGATATCGCGACACTTTTCTAAAATGCTTTCTCTCTCCTGCTTAAGTCGCGAAAATGCGACATGTCGCGATATTGCGACACTTTTCCAACTTACTTTCTTTCAAACCTGTCAGCTTGGGGTTTGCAAAAGACCTTTGAAACTATCATGCCGTAACCTTCATCAAAACAAATTATTTGACATCAAATCAAATTCCTTCAAAAGCTTCTTGACATCAATGAAAACTTATATACTTGAGCAAAGGCAATGTACCCAAAATACCCAAAATTTCCAACAATCTCCCCCTTTGTCATTGATGGCAAACCTTTACTGAAAACGCTTCTCAAGAGCCAAAACTGAAACCGACTATGCTAACAACTGACCAACTGTGCCCACAAATGAGAATCTTCCTTTGAAGTTTTGCTCCCCCATACTTGAAGCTTTCCTCTTCACTTTGAAGCTCTCCCCCTTACTCATATCTCTCCCCCTTTGTCATCAATGGCAAAGGGTCACCTTTAGGGCTCGGGACTAAGAATGAGCCTCTTAGCTCGGTCCCTCCCCCACCTCCCGATGAGGTGATTAATTTCGGGGTGGGAGTAAAACTCCCATTAGGCACTGATCATCATCAGCGTCTATAACTTCCTTGTCGGGCATTCTATTGAACTCTTTGTCCATATTCCTGTTCTTGTCATTGTTCTTGTTCTTGTTCTCATCCCTGTTCTTGTTTATGCCTTGATCCTTGAACCTGATCATGCCACTGTTCCTGTACCTGTATTCTGGAATTTCAGCTCTACACTGTCTGATTATATGACCTTCATTGTTGCACTTGAAATGCTTGACGATGTTGTTTCTCTAAGGTAAACCCGATCTTTGAATCCACCAGTTCTGCCCAAACCTATTCTGACCAAACCTATTCTGGCCAAACCTATTTTGATTAAACCTGTTCCTGTTATTTACCTCGCAATAGATTGCCTTGTGCCCAAACTGTTGACAAGAGTAGCAATACCCTTGAAAGAAACTAGCACTTCTAAAATTGTCGTTTACCTTCTTCACTTGAGCCATGCAATGTGAAGCCATGTGACCAAACCTGTGACACGCAAAACATCTGCCTTGAAATTTTCTTTTATTTGACCTCTTGGGTCCTGAAAACTTCTTCTCATTCTAAATTTTGTTTTCTGTTTTTGCGCATCTATCATTCAAGGACTCATGATCTGAAATACTTTCCTCATCAGAACTCTCTTCCTTTTGGAGTCTCTTACTAGACTCTCCAACTTGTTCCTTGTGTGGCTTAACAAAACCAAGGCCTGTTTTATCTGTTGTTTTTCTTTGACCTTTGATGAGTGACTTAACCCTTTTGGAGCTATCTTGAAACTTGTAAAGCTTATCCTTGTACTCTTTAGTTTCCTCTTTCAAAGAAGCCATTTTTTGTTCCAACTCACTATACTCAAGAACCTTAGACTCTAACTCATCCTTGAGTTCTTGTGTCTTAGCTATAGAGAAATCAAGATTTTCTAAGATCATCTCTCTCCATACAACATTCATCTAACTTATCCTTGAGTCTAGCATTCTTCTTTCTTTCCTTTTTCAAAGCACTAATAAGTTCACTTTCAAGATCCTTTATTTGTTTACTCTCTGAATCATCAAAGCCTTTTTTAGATTTCTTATCACTAGAGGTGCTACCTTTTTCAAAAACCATACATGCATCTTCCTTATAGTTTTTGAAGCATCCTCATACATACTGGAAACCAAATCATTATTTGTACAATCATCCTCAAGGTGACCAAAATTTCCACATCTAAGACATTTCATGATAATGAATCTATGTTTTGGTTCTTCCTCTTTTTTTGATATGAACAACATTTCATTTTCATCATCACTTGAAGAACTTTCACTATCACTACTAGAACACTTACTTGCTTTGTCTAGGTAGAAACTCTTCTTGTGCTTGAGAGAATACCTCTTTCCTTGATTGCTATGGTCATATTTGTTCTTTATGTGATGATTGTGCTTTTCAGAATACTTGCTCTTGGAATCCTGTTTGTCTTCATCACTTTCATTCTTGGGAATAGTACAGTCAGTAGCATAATGACCAAACTTTCCACAATTGAAACATCTTATATTTTTCACGCTTTTGTGCTTTCTAGAGAACTTGCCTTTCTTGCTGTAATATGCCTCTTCATCACTAGAAGACTTATCACTCTCTTGAAGTTGTTTACCCTTGGATTTCTTGGTAGCCTTGAAAGCTGCCTCTTTCTTGACATCAACCTTCACTTGAGTTCTCAACTCAAATGCTGCAAGAATACTATGGAGCTCATCCTTTTTCAACTTATCCAAATATTTAGCTTCCTCAATAGCAGAAATATTTTCACTAAATCTATTAGGAAGAGATCTTAAAATCTTATCACAAACATCATTTTTAGCAAGCTCAAGACCTAAGTCTTTCATGGAGTTAACAACCTCATCCATACGAAGCATGTAGTCACTAATCTTTTCATCATCATTCATCTTGAGTTGTTCAAACATACCTTTGAAGTGTCTCAACTTGGCCTTTCTGAAATTTGTATCACCTATATGAACCACTTGCAATTGTTTCCACATTTCACTAGCTGTCTTGCAGTGAATCACTCTTGTGGGATCTACTTTCTGTAAGCCTTTCAGGATTGCATTCATTGCTTTTGAATTGCTGTGATGTAGGAGCCTTTCTTCTTTAGTATTTGGACCATGTATAGGAATAGTGTATTCATCTTCAATTACTTCCCATACCTCATTACCAAGTGCCATTAGATGAACCTTCATCCTTGCACTCCAAAGACCAAAATCTGACCCATCAAGAATAGGTGCTGCATTGCCACTTGAATAATCCATTGTGTTCTTTACTAGCTTTTCCTTCAAGCTGTTAAACTTTTCGAAGGCACCTGCTCTGATACCAATTGAAGAACACAAGCTTATACTAAGAGGGGGGTGAATAGTATAAAACCTCTTTTTATTTTTTATTTTTATATTTCAAAACAGTGAAGCAATATACCCAAAGCAATATCAAAGCAATGCACAAAATCATCCACAAAGTGACATCAATTTTAACATGGTTCACCCAGAATGGTTGGGCTACGTCCACAAAAATTTTCTCTAAAAGTTATCTCAAAGTTCTTTGGGAATCCTTCCCAATTACAATGTTTATGAGCCTTGGCTCAAAGGAGATACCTTCCCCTCTGCTCTAGAAATGATCCCTTAGAAGATCAATTGCCTCTACCTCTTGCCAGCACATGGAACTCCTTTCCACCGAAGACCTCATGTCCTTAATGCTTAGCCTAAGAGACCTCTGCCTTCTATGATCACGTCCACAGTAGCTTAGCAACCTGTACCAAACACAGTCAGTCAGTCTAGTACAAGTCTTCCTCTGTCAGATCTGTCCAACTTTGAACAAATCAATCCTCTGCACACAAGCCTTCTCAAAGACTTGCCAAATCTGCCCTCAGGTTCTTCTCAAAGAACCAATGCACCTCTATCCTCAAGCAATAGCACTCCGCATTCGTCTTTGCCCTTTGTGCTCTCTACGCCCTCTGCTCTATTTTTGCAATCACAGCTGCACTTGATCGAACTTCAACATTTGAACCTCTATGCAATCTCAGTGGCATCGTCTTCGCACACTCTGCTTCCTTTGTGATATTCACACTTAGAATGATTCAACGAAATGCACTCTGCACACTACAATCAAATTTTGCACTCTGCTCTCAGCGATCGATATTCTTGCTCTACGCCCTATCTGCGAACATCGCACTTCAACAACACATTCATCGACTCATCAAATCTCCAAATAGCCTTCCTTTTATAATAGAATTTTCATGATGAAAACTTTAATCTTAGTCGACTGTTATAACAAATGCAAACCCTAATCTTCGTCGGTTGCAAGCCCTAATCTTTGTCGGCTAAAATTTGACTTTGTCCGCTTCATTGTCTCTGTAACTCTTCTGTAGCTTCTATTGTGAAAATACATGTCGTGATATCGTGACACTTTTCTCTTTCTTAACCTCTTCTCGGCTTGCACCTACAAAAGCAGAACATGTCACGAAATCGTGACACTTTCGCTTCCTTGCACTTTTCTCTGCTTGCACTAGCGAAAACGAAACATGTCGTGAAATCGTGACACTTTCGTTGCCTTGTGTTTTTCTCTGCCTTATGCCCGTGAAAATGAAACATGTCATAAAATCGTGATGCTTTCACCTTTGAGCTCTTCCTCCTTGAATTTGTCGTGAAATCATGACGCTTCTTCTTCCATGCTCTTTCGTTTTGCTTCTGTCACAAAATCGCAACTCTTCTCCTGTTGAAGACTTGCTTTCTATTTCTATCATGAAATCGCAACACTTTCTCTAACCGTATGCTGCCATCTCAATCTTTCACGAAATCACGACACTTTCTGCATCCGTAAGCTTTCTCTTCAACCTGTCATGAAATTGTGACACTTTCTGCATCCGTACACTTTCTCTTCAACATGTCATGAAATCGTGACATTTCTTACTTCGAAACCTTTCCTTTGCTGCATGTCGTGAAATTGCGACAGTTCTTACTTGGAACATTTTCATCTGTAGCATGTCACGAAAAAGCGACGGTTCTCACTTCAAACTCTACAGCATGTCGTGAAATCGCGACAGTTCTCACTTCGAAATCTGTAGCATGTCACGAAATCATGACACTTTTCGTGGTACTTTCTATCTCTTTGAACTTGTCACGAAATCACAACAATTCGCACTACGGACTCTCTCTTCTGCATTATATCTTGAAATCGTGACACTTTTTCTTTCGAACTCTCTCTCCTGCAACATGTCACGAAATCGTGACACTTTTTCGTTCGTACAACCTTCCTTGCAATATGTCACGAAATCATGACATTTCTGACTCCGTACATTCTCTCTCCTCTTTGAGTCGCGAAACTATGACATGTCGCGATATCGCGACACTTTTCTAAAATGCTTTCTCTCTCCTGCTTAAGTCGTAAAAATGCGACATGTCGCGATATCGCTACACTTTTCCAACTTACTTTCTTTCGAACCTGTCAGCTTGGGGTTTGCAAAAGACCTTTGAAACTATCATGCCGTAACCTTCATCAAAACAAATTATTTGACATCAAATCAAATTCCTTCAAAAGCTTCTTGACATCAATGACAACTTATATACTTGAGCAAAGGCAATGTATCCAAAATACCCAAAATTTCCAACAATCTCCCCCTTTGTCATTGATGGCAAAACTTTCTCGAAACGCTTCTCAAGAGCCAAAACTGAAACCAATTGTGCTAACAACTGACCAACTGTGCCCACAAATGAGAATCTTCCTTTGAAGTTTTTCTCCCCCAGACTTGAAGCTTTCCTCTTCACTTTGAAGCTCTCTCCCTTACTCATATCTCTCCCCCTTTGTCATCAATGGCAAAGGGTCACCTTTGGGGCTCGGGACTAAGAATGAGCCTCTTAGCTCGGTCCCTCCCCCACATCCTGATGAGGTGATTAATTTTGGGGTGGGAGTAAAACTCCCATTAGGCACTGATCATCATCAGCGTCTATAACTTCCTTGTCGGGCCTTCTCTTGAACTCTTTGTCCGTATTCTTGTTCTTGTCATTGTTCTTATTCTTGTTCTCATCCCTGTTCTTGTTTATGCCTTGATCCTTGAACTCGATCATGCCACTTGTTCCTCGTACCTGTATTTCTGGAATTTCAGCTCTACACTGTCTGATTATATGACCTTCATTGTTGCACTTGAAACACTTGACGATGTTGTTTCTCTAAGGTAAACCCGATCTTTGAATCCACCAGTTCTGCCCAAACCTATTCTGACCAAACCTATTTTGGCCAAACCTATTTTGATTAAACCTGTTCCTATTATTTACCTCGCAATATATTGCCTTGTGCCCAAACTGTTGACAAGAGTAGCAATACCCTTGAAAGAAACTAGCACTTCTAAAATTGTCGTTTACCTTCTTCACTTGAGCCATGCAATGTGAAGCCATGTGACCAAAACTGTGACACACAAAACATCTGCCTTGAAATTTTCTTTTATTTGACCTCTTGGGTCTCGAAAACTTCTTCTCATTCTAAATTCTATTTTCTGTTTCTAGCATCTATCATTCAAGGACTCATGATCTGAAATACTTTCCTCATCAGAACTCTCTTCCTTTTGGAGTCTCTTACTAGACTCTCCAACTTGTTCCTTGTGTGGCTTAACAAAACCAAGGCCTGTTTTATCTGTTGTTTTTCTTTGACCTTTGATGAATGACTTAACCCTTTTGGAGCTATATTGAAACCTGTAAAGCTTATCCTTGTACTCTTTAGTTTCCTCTTTCAAAGAAGCCATTTTTTGTTCCAACTCACTATACTCAAGAACCTTAGACTCTAACTCATCCTTGATTTCTTGTGTCTTAGCTATAGAGAAATCAAGATTTTCTATAAGATCATCTCTCTCCATACAACATTCATCTAACTTATCCTTGAGTCTAGCATTCTTCTTTCTTTCCTTTTTAAAAGCACTAAGAGCACTAATAAGTTCACTTTCAAGATCCTTTATTTGTTTACTCTCTGAATCATCAAAGCCTTTTTCAGATTTCTTATCACTAGAGGTGCTACCTTTTTAAAAAACCATACATGCATCTTCCTTATAGTTTTCTGAAGCATCCTCATACATACTGGAAACCAAATCATTTTTTGTACAATCATCCTCAAGGTGACCAAAATTTCCACATCTAAGACATTTCATGATAATGAATCTATGTTTTGGTTCTTCCTCTTTTTTTGATATGAACAACATTTCATTTTCGTCATCACTTGAAGAACTTTCACTATCACTACTAGAACACTTACTTGCTTTGTCTAGGTAGAAACTCTTCTTGTGCTTGAGAGAATAACTCTTTCCTTGATTGCTATGCTCATATTTGTTCTTTATGTGATGATTGTGCTTTTCAGAATACTTGCTCTTGGAATCCTGTTTGTCTTCATCACTTTCATTCTTGGGAATAGTACAGTTAGTAGCATAATGACCAAACTTTCCACAATTGAAACATCTTATATTTTTCATGCTTTTGTGCTTTCTAGAGAACTTGCCTTTCTTGCTGTAATATGCCTCTTCATCACTAGAAGACTTATCACTCTCTTGAAGTTGTTTACCCTTGGATTTCTTGGTAGCCTTGAAAGCTACCTCTTTCTTGACATCAACCTTCACTTGAGTTCTCAACTCAAATGTCGCAAGAATACTATGGAGCTCATCCTTTTTCAACTTATCCAAATATTTAGCTTCCTCAATAGCAAAAATATTTTCACTAAATCTATTAGGAAGAGATCTTAAAATATTATCACAAACATCATTTTTAGCAAGCTCAAGACCTAAGTCTTTCATGGAGTTAACAACCTCATCCATACGAAGCATGTAGTCACTAATTTGTTCATCATCATTCATCTTGAGCTGTTCAAACATACCTTTGAAGTGTCTCAACTTGGCCTTTCTGACATTTGTATCACCTGTATGAACCACTTGCAACTGTTTCCACATTTCACTAGTTGTCTTGCAGTGAATCACTTTGGTGAGATCTACTTTTTGTAAGCCTTTCAGGATTGCATTCATTGCTTTTGAATTGTTGTGATGTAGGAGCCTTTCTTCTTTAGTATTTGGACCATGTATAGGAATAGTGTATTCATCTTCAATTACTTCCCATACCTCATTACCAAGTGCCATTAGATGAACCTTCATCCTTGCACTCCAAAGACAAAAATCTGACCCATCAAGAATAGGTGCTGCATTGCCACTTAAATAATCCATTGTGTTCTTTACTAGCTTTTCCTTCAAGCTGTTAAAATTTTTGAAGGCACCTGCTCTGATACCAATTGAAGAACACAAGCTTATACTAAGAGGGGGGGTGAATAGTATAAGACCTCTTTTTATTTTTTACTTTTATATTTCAAAACAGTAAAGCAATATACCCAAAGCAATATCAAAGCAATGCACAAAATCATCCACAAAGTGACATCAATTTTAACGTGGTTCACCCCGAATGGCTGGGCTACGTCCACAAAACTTTTCTCTAAAATTTATCTCAAAGTTCTTTGGGAATCCTTCCCAATTACAATGTTTATGAGCCTCGGCTCAAAGGAGATACCTTCCCCTCTGCTCTGGAAATGATCCCTTAGAATATCAACTGCCTTTACCTCTTGCCAACACATGGAACTCCTTTCCACCGAATACCTCCTATCCTCAATGCTTAGCCTAAGAGACCTCTGCCTTCTATGATCACGTCCACAGCATCTCAGCAACCTATACCAAACACAGTCAGTCAGACTAGTACAAGTATTTCTCTGTCTGTCAGATCTGTCCAACTTTGAACAAATCAATCCTCTGCACACAAGCCTTCTCAAATACTTGCCAAATCTACCCTCAGGTTCTTCTCAAAGAACCAATGCACCTCTATACTCAAGCAGCATCACTCCACATTCATATTTGCCCTTTGTGCTCTCTATGCCCTCTACTCTCTTTTCGCAATCACAACTGCACTTGATCGAACTTCAACATTTGCACCTCTGCGCAATCACAGCGGCATCATCTTATCACGAAATCACAACAATTCGCACTACGAAATCTCTCTTCTGCATTTTATCTCAAAATCGTGACACTTTTTCTTTCGGACTCTCTCTCCTGCAACATGTCACGAAATTGTGACACTTTTTCGTTCATACAACCTTCCTTGCAATATATCACGAAATCGTGACATTTCTGACTCTGTACATTCTCTCTCCTCTTTGAGTCACGAAACTATGACATGTCGCGATATCGCGACACTTTTCTAAAATGCTTTCTCTCTCCCGTTTAAGTCGCAAAAATGCGACATGTCGCGATATTGCGACACTTTTCCAACTTACTTTCTTTCAAACCTGTCGGCTTGGGGTTTGCAAAAGACCTTTGAAACTATCATGCCGTAACCTTCATCAAAACAAATTATTTGACATCAAATCAAATTCCTTCAAAAGCTTCTTGACATCAATGACAACTTATATACTTGAGCAAAGGCAATGTATCCAAAATACCCAAAATTTCCAACAATATCCCCCTTTGTCATTGATGGCAAACCTTTACTGAAAACGCTTCTCAAGAGCCAAAACCGAAACCGATCGTGCTAACAAGTCGACCAACTGTGCCCACAAATGAGAATCTTCCTTTGAAGTTTTGCTCCCCCATACTTGAAGCTTTCCTCTTCACTTTGAAGCTCTCCCCCTTACTCATATCTCTCCCCCTTTGTCATCAATGGCAAAGGGTCACCTTTAGGGCTCGGGACTAAGAATGAGCCTCTTAGCTCAGTCCCTCCCCCACATCCTGATGAGGTGATTAATTCTGGGGTGGGAGTAAAACTCCCATTAGGCATTGATCATCATCAACATCTATAACTTCCTTGTCGGGCCTTCTATTGAACTCTTTGTCCATATTCCTGTTCTTGTCATTGTTCTTATTCTTGTTCTCATCCCTGTTCTTGTTTATGCCTTGATCCTTGAACCTGATCATGCCACTGTTCTTGTACCTGTATTCTGGAATTTCAGCTCTACACTGTCTGATTATATGACCTTCATTGTTGCACTTGAAACGCTTGACGATGTTGTTTCTCTAACGTAAACCCGATCTTTGAATCCACCAGTTCTGACCAAACCTATTCTGACCAAACCTATTCTGGCCAAACCTATTTTGATCAAACTTGTTCCTATTATTTACCTCGCAATAGATTGCCTTGTGCCCAAACTATTGACAAGAGTAGCAATACCCTTGAAAGAAACTAGCACTTCTAAAATTGTCGTTTACCTTCTTCACTTGAGCCATGCAATGTGAAGCCATGGGACCAAACTTGTGACACGCAAAACATCTGCCTTGAAATTTTCTTTTATTTGACCTCTTGGGTCCCGAAAACTTCTTCTCATTCTAAATTCTGTTTTCTGTTTCTACGCATCTATCATTCAAGGACTCATGATCTGAAATACTTTCCTCATCAAAACTCTCTTCCTTTTGGAGTCTCTTACTAGACTCTCCAACTTGTTCCTTGTGTGGCTTAACAAAACCAAGGCCTGTTTTATCTGTTGTTTTTCTTTGACCTTTGATGAGTCTTGGATTTCTTGGTAGCCTTGAAAGCTGCCTCTTTCTTGACATCAACCTTCACTTGAGTTCTCAACTCAAATGCTGCAAGAATACTATGGAGCTCATCCTTTTTCAACTTATCCAAATATTTAGCTTCCTCAATAGCTGAAATATTTTCACTAAATCTATTAGGAAGAGATCTTAAAATCTTATCACAAACATCATTTTTAGCAAGCTCAAGACCTAAGTCTTTCAAGGAGTTAACAACCTCATCCATACGAAGCATGTAGTCACTAATCTGTTCATCATCATTCATCTTGAGCTGTTCAAACATACCTTTGAAGTGTCTCAACTTGGCCTTTCTGACATTTGTATCACCTGTATGAACCAATTGCAACTGTTTCCACATTTCACTAGCTGTATTGTAGTGAATCACTTTGGTGAGATCTACTTTCTGTAAGCCTTTCAGGATTGCATTCATTGCTTTTGAATTGTTGTGATGTAGGAGCCTTTCTTCTTTAGTATTTGGACAATGTATAGGAATAGTGTATTCATATTCAATTACTTCCCATACCTCATTACCAAGTGCCATTAAATGAACCTTCATCCTTGCACTCCAAAGACCAAAATCTGACCCATCAAGAATAGGTGCTGCATTGCCACTTGAATAATCCATTGTGTTCTTTACTAGCTTTTCCTTCAAGTCGTTAAACTTTTGAAGGCACCTACTCGATACCAATTGAAGAACACAAGCTTATACTAAGAGGGGGGTGAACAAGTATAAGACCTCTTTTTATTTTTTATTTTTATATTTCAAAACAAGTAAAGCAATATACCCAAAGCAATATCAAAGCAATGCACAAAATCATCCACAAAGTGACATCAATTTTAACGTGGTTCACCCGAATGGTCGAGCTACGTCCACAAAAACTTTTCTCTAAAATTTATCTCAAAGTTCTTTGGGAATCCTTCCCAATTACAATGTTTATGAGCCTCGGCTCAAAGGAGATACCTTCCCCTCTACTCTGGAAATGATCCCTTAGAAGATCAACTGCCTCTACCTCTTGCCAGCACATGGAACTCCTTTCCATCGAAGACCTCCTATCTTCAATGCTTAGCCTAAGAGACCTCTGCCTTCTATGATCACGTCCACAGCAGCTCAGCAACCTATACCAAACACAGTCAGTCAGACTAGTACAAGTCTTTCTTTGTCTGTCAGATCTGTCCAACTTTGAACAAATCAATCCTCTGCACACAAGCCTTCTCAAAGACTTGCCAAATCTACCCTCAGGTTCTTCTCAAAGAACCAATGCACCTCTATCCTCAAGCAGCATCACTCCACATTCATCTTTGCCCTTTGTGCTCTCTATGCCCTCTGCTCTCTTTTTGCAATCACAGCTGCACTTGATCGAACTTCAACATTTGCACCTCTGCACAATCACAGTGGCATCATCTTCTCACGAAATCACAACAATTCGCACTACGGACTCTCTCTTCTGCATTATATCTTAAAATCGTGACACTTTTTCTTTCGGACTCTCTCTCCTGCAACATGTCACGAAATTGTGACACTTTTTCGTTCGTACAACCTTCCTTGCAATATGTCGCGAAATCGTGACATTTCTGACTCTGTACATTCTCTCTCCTCTTTGAGTCGCGAAACTGCGACATGTCGCGATATCGCGACACTTTTCTAAAATGCTTTCTCTCTCCTACTTAAGTCGCAAAAATACGACATGTCGCGATATCGCGACACTTTTCCAACTTATTTTCTTTCGAACCTGTCAGCTTGGGGTTTGCAAGAGACCTTTGAAACTATCATGCCGTAACCTTCATCAAAACAAATTATTTGACATCAAATCAAATTCCTTCAAAAGCTTCTTGACATCAATGACAACTTATATACTTGAGCAAAGGCAATGTATCCAAAATACCCAAAATTTTCAACAATCTCCCCCTTTGTCATTGATGGCAAACCTTTACTGAAAACGCTTCTCAAGAGCCAAAACTGAAACCAACTGTGCTAAAAACAGACCAACTGTGCCCACAAATGAGAATCTTCCTTTGAATTTTTGCTCCCCCATACTTGAAGCTTTCCTCTTCACTTTGAAGCTCTCCCCCTTACTCATATCTCTCCCCCTTTGTCATCAATGGCAAAGGGTCACCTTTGGGGCTCGGGACTAAGAATGAGCCTCTTAGCTCAGTCCCTCCCCCACATCCTGATGAGGTGATTAATTCTGGGGTGGGAGTAAAACTCCCATTAGGCACTGATCATCATCAACATCTATAACTTCCTTGTCGGGCCTTCTCTTGAACTCTTTGTCCATATTCCTGTTCTTGTCATTGTTCTTGTTCTTGTTCTCATCCCTGTTCTTGTTTATGCCTTGATCCTTGAACCTGATCATGCCACTGTTCTTGTACCTATATTCTAGAATTTCAGCTCTACACTATCTGATTATATGACCTTCATTGTTGCACTTGAAACGCTTGACGATGTTGTTTCTCTAAGGTAAACCCGATCTTTGAATCCACCAGTTCTGCCCAAACCTATTCTAACCAAACCTATTCTAGCCAAACCTATTTTGATTAAACCTATTCCTGTTATTTACCTCGTAATAGATTGCCTTGTGCCCAAACTGTTGACAAGAGTAGCAATACCCTTGAAAGAAACTAGCACTTCTAAAATTGTCGTTTACCTTCTTCACTTGAGCCATGCAATGTGAAGCCATGTGACCAAACCTGTGACACGCAAAACATCTGCCTTGAAATTTTCTTTTATTTGACCTCTTGGGTCCCGAAAACTTCTTCTCATTCTAAATTCTATTTTCTGTTTCTACGCATCTATCATTCAAGGACTCATGATCTGAAATACTTTCCTCATAAGAACTCTCTTCCTTTTGGAGTCTCTTACTAGACTCTCCAACTTGTTCCTTGTGTGGCTTAACAAAACCAAGGCCTGTTTTATCTGTTGTTTTTCTTTGACCTTTGATGAGTCTTGGATTTCTTGGTAGCCTTGAAAGCTGCCTCTTTCTTGACATCAACCTTCACTTGAGTTCTAAACTCAAATGCTACAAGAATACTATGGAGCTCATCCTTTTTCAACTTATCCAAATATTTAGCTTCCTCAATAGCAAAAATATTTTCACTAAATCTATTAGGAAGAGATCTTAAAATCTTATCACAAACATCATTTTTAGCAAGCTCAAGACCTAAGTCTTTCATGGAGTTAACAACCTCATCCATACGAAGCATGTAGTCACTAATTTTTTCATCATCATTCATCTTGAGCTGTTCAAACATACCTTTGAAGTGTCTCAACTTGGCCTTTCTGACATTTGTATCACCTGTATGAACCACTTGCAACTCGTTTCCACATTTCACTAGCTGTCTTGCGGTGAATCACTTTGGTGAGATCTAATTTACGTAAGCCTTTCGAGATTGCATTCATTGCTTTTGAATTGCTGTGATGTAGGAGCCTTTCTTCTTTAGTATTTGGACCATGTATAGGAATAGTGCATTCATCTTCAATTACTTCCCATACCTCATTACCAAGTGCCATTAGATGAACCTTCATCCTTGCACTCCAAAGACCAAAATCTGACCCATCAAAAATAGGTGCTGCATTGCCACTTGAATAATCCATTGTGTTCTTTACTAGCTTTTCCTTCAAGCTGTTAAACTTTTCGAAGGCACCCGCTCTGATACCAATTGAAGAACACAAGCTTATACTAAGAGGGGGGTGAACAGTATAAGACCTCTTTTTATTTTTTATTTTTATATTTCAAAACAGTAAAGCAATATACCCAAAGCAATATCAAAGCAATGCACAAAATCATCCACAAAGTGACATCAATTTTAACGTGGTTCACCCAGAATGGCTGGGCTACGTCCACAAAACTTTTCTCTAAAATTTATCTCAAAGTTCTTTGGGAATACTTCCCAATTACAATGTTTATGAGCCTCGTCTCAAAGGAGATACCTTCCCCTCTACTCTGGAAATGATACCTTAGAAGATCAACTGCCTCTACCTCTTGCCAGCACGTGGAACTCCTTTCCACCGAAGACCTCCTATCCTCAATGCTTGGCCTAAGAGACCTCTGCCTTCTATGATCACGTCCATAGCAGCTCAGCAACCTATACCAAACACAGTCAGTCAGACTAGTACAAGTCTTTCTCTGTCTGTCAGATCTGTCCAACTTTGAACAAATCAATCCTCTACACACAAGCCTTCTCAAAGACTTGCCAAATCTACCCTCAGGTTCTTCTCAAAGAACCAATGCACCTCTGTCCTCAAGCAGCATCACTCCACATTCATCTTTGCCCTTTGTGCTCTCTACGCCCTTTGCTCTCTTTTTGCAATCACAACCGCACTTGATCGAACTTCAACATTTGCACCTCTGTGCAATCACAGCAACATCATCTTCGCACACTCTACTTCCTTTGCGATCTTTCACACTTAGAATGATTCTATGAAATGCACTCTGGACACTACGATCGAATTTTACACTCTGCTCTCATCGATCGAACTTCTTGCTCTACGCCCTATCTACAAACGTCGCACTTCAACAACACATTCATTGACTCATCAACTCTCCAAAAAGCCCTCCTTTTATAACAAAATTTTCATGATGAAAAATTTAATCGTAGTTGGTTGTTATAACAAATGCAAACCCTAATCTTCGTCGACTGCAAGCCCTAATCTTTGTCGACTAAAATTTGACATTGTCAGCTTCACTGTCTCTATAACTCTTCTGTAGCTTCTACCGTGAAAATACAACATGTCGCGATATCGCGACACTTTTCGCTTTCTTAACCTCTTCTTGGCTTGCACCCGCGAAAGCAGAACATGTCACGAAATCGTGACACTTTCGCTTCCTTGCACTTTTCTCTGCTTGCACTAGCGAAAACGAAACATGTCACGAAATCGTGACACTTTCGCTGCCTTGTGCTTTTCTCTGCCTTATGCCCATGAAAACGAAACATGTCACGAAATCATGATTCTTTCGCCTTTGAGCTCTTCCTCCTTGAATTTGTCACAAAATCATGATGCTTCTTCTTCCATGCTCTTTCGTTTTGCTTCTATCATGAAATCGTGACTCTTATCCTGTTGAAGACCTGCTTTCTGTTTCTATCGTGAAATCGCAACACTTTCTCCAACCATATGCTACCATCTCAATCTGTCGTGAAATCATGACACTTTCTGCATCTGTAAGCTTTCTCTTCAACCTGTCACAAAATCGTGACACTTTCTACATCCGTATGCTTTCTCTTCAACATGTCATGAAATCGTGACATTTCTTACTTCGAAACCTTTCCTTTGCTACATGTCACGAAATCGCGATAGTTCTTACTTGGAACATTTTCATCTGTAGCATGTCGTGAAATTGGAACGGTTCTCACTTCGAACTTTGCAGCATGTCGTGAAATCATGACAGTTCTCACTTCGAAATCTGTAGCATGTCGCGAAATCACGACACTTTTCGTGTTACTTTCTCTCTCTTTGAACTTGTCGTAAAATCGTGACAATTCGCACTACGGACTCTCTCTTCTGCATTATGTCATGAAATCGTGACACTTTTTCTTTCGAACTCTCTCTCCTGCAACATGTCGCAAAATCGTGACACTTTTTTGTCCGTACAACCTTCCTTGTAATATGTCACGAAATCGTGACATTTCTGACTCCGTACATTCTCTCTCCTCTTTGAGTCATGAAACTGCGACATGTTGCGATATCGCGACACTTTTCTAAAATGCTTTCTCTCTCCTACTTAAGTCACAAAAATGCGACATGTCGCGATATCGCGACACTTTTCCAACTTACTTTCTTTCGAACCTGTCAGCTTGGGGTTTGCAAAAGACCTTTGAAACTGTCATGTCGTAACCTTCATCAAAACAAATTATTTGACATCAAATCAAATTCCTTCAAAAGCTTCTTGACATCAATGACAACTTATAGACTTGAGCAAAGGCAATGTACCCAAAATACCCAAAATTTCCAACAAACAGGGTTACACTTGATAGTAGACAACGTGAATCACTCTGTTAATATGATGAATAAAAATATGACACTAGTTCTGGCTGGAAAACCTATCGGAGACCGACACACATGATACATCTTGGGGGGCCACAAACATCCATCCTTCCAAGAACCACTAAATTGTATTTTCCTAAATTTTAAGGAGGTGCCCCCACTAATTGGATTTATCGGGTAGAACAATACTTCTCCCTCAACTAGATCCCTGAAGCACAAAAATTTCATATTACATCCTTCCATATTGAAAATGATACCATCCAATGTTACCAGTGGTATGAAAAAATAATGGCACCCCTACTTGGCTAGAGTTTACGCAAAATCTATTGGTGTGATTTGACCCCAGTAAATTTGAAGATTTCACTAGAGCCCTTACCAAGCTGCATCAAACCACTTCGGTGTGTGAATACCAAGATCAATTTGAAAAATTAGCCAATCGTACAATAGGGTTGGATGCCTCATTATTTCAAATTTTTTTCATCGATGGATTAAAAGAAGAAATTTGGTTAGAAGTACAAATATTCAATCCCACTACCATGATGCAAACCATTGGATTGGCCAAATTGGCGAAAGATAAAATAAATACTCAACGTCGATTAGGAAAACCACCTATGGGGAAATCATAAAATACTTACACCACCCCTAAACCTAATCGAACCTTACCAATTAAACATATCAACTTTGAGAAGATGAAGGAACAATGATCAAAAGGCCTCTGCTATCATTATGATGAGAAATTTGTACCAAATCATAAATGCACTACACAAAAGTTATATATTTTATATGCAAATGATCCTTGTAGTTCAACAAAAGAATAAAATGAGATTGAGGTAGAAGTGGTGACAGATACACCCAAGGATAGCACTGAAGACACACTACAAATTGCTTTCAATGCCCTTGCTAGTTTTTCTTCACAAACTATGAAAGTCTAGGGGTACTTCGAACAAAAAAATCTCATTGTTCTTATTAACTTTAGCAACACACATAATTTCATCGACCCACACGTGGCAAAACAAGCTAATTGTTATATACAACCTTGTAATAGTTTTGAGGTCATGATTGGAAATGGAGGAAGGATCACATGCAAAAGGAAGTGTCAAAATATTAAGCTCACCATGGGCAATTACAATATGAAAAATTACATGTATGTACTTCCATTAGGAGGATGTGATATTGTCTTAGGGGTGCAATGGTTACGAACACTTAGGAAAATCCAATGGGATTTTAAAGTATTATGAATGCAATTCACAATAAAAAATCAAACATATACTCTTAAAGGATTACAATTAGACCCTTTCCAAATAGTAAGTTCTCACCGAATGGAGAAAATTATTTGTAAAGGAGGCAAGGGAATGGTTGCACAACTATTTTCTATTCAAGCCACCGATGAGGAAAAAAAGAGGTACCATAATTACAACTTCTAACACACCATTCTAAAGTATTTAATGAATCCAAAGGGTTACCCCTCATCGTGTTCATGATCATGCAATTCAACTTCGTCTTGGGCATCAACCCCCGAATATCCGACCTTATCGATATTACTACCTACAAAAAATTGATATTGAAAATCTTGTGTAAGAATTATTAAAGGCAGGAGTTATCCGACCTAGTGTTAGCCCTTACTCTTCCCCAATTTTATTGGTTCGTAAGAAGGATCGATCATGGCATCTATGTGTTGATTTTTTTGCTCTTAACAAACTCACCATCAAGGACAAATTTCTCATTCATGTTATTGATGAGTTGTTGGATGAGCTTCATGGGGTTAAATACTTTTTAAATTGGATTTATGATCAGGATATCATCAAATTCGAGTCAGAGAAAACGATATTCCAAAAATTGCCTTCCGAACTCATGAAGGGTACTATGAATTTTTGGTCATGCCTTTTGGACTTACCAATGCTCCTTCAACATTCCAAAATTTAATGAATCAGGTATTTCACCCTTATCTTCAAAAATTTAGTTTGGTTTTATTTGATGATATTTTGATTTGTAGCAAGACATGAGAATATCATTTACTTCACTTAGAAAAAACTTTAAAAATCCTAGGGAAAAACCAACTATATGCCAAACACTCAAAATATTCTTTTGGACGATAAGAGATTGAATATCTTGGACATTTTATTTCCAAGGATGGCGTTAACGTGGAGCTTTGCAAAATTGAAGTCATGAAAAATTGGCCTAACCCAAATCATTGAAATGTCTACGTGGTTTTCTTGGATTAACTAGGTATTAACGTAAATGTGTTAAAGACTATGGCGATATTTCTACCCCCTTGACAAATTTACTTAAGAAGAATGCTTTTCTTTGGTCTTCCAAGGCTGATTATGCTTTTGCTAAATTAAAGGATGCCATGTGTTCCACTCATGTGTTGGCCATGCCAGATTTTTCTAAATCCTTTGTGATCAAAAGTGATGCATTGAGATTAGGATTGGGAGTCGTTCTCATGCAAGAATAATGACCATTGGCTTTTACTAGAAGGGTATTTTTTGAGAAAAACTTAGCCCGCTCTACATATGAGAAAGAGATGTTGGTTATCATTCATGCCATCCAATATTGACGACCATACCTCATTGGTCAACATTTCATTATCCATACCGATCACCATAGTTTAAAGTATTTTCATGAGCAACGTATATCCATTCCTAAGCAATAAAAATGGGTTACTAAATTATTAGGGTATGATTATGATATCATATATCATAAAGGGAAGGACAACATGGTCGTCGATGCCCTTTCTCAAAAATTTGAAGAACTATCCCAGTTGCATGTGCTCTCATCCCCTACTATCCAATGGGTAGACCAGGTAACAAAAGAATGGTTTTGTGACACTTCAACGCAAGCATTAATTCAAAAAATCCAACAAGATCCCACTATTAAGCCTCACTATACTTGGAGAAATGGCATACTTAAGTTCAAAGGATGTATTTTCCTATCTCCTACCTCCTTATATCGAACTAAACTACTCCATTAATTACATGCCATGCCCAAAGCAGGATATTCTGGATTTCTCAAAACTTATAAAAGAGTGGCTCAATATTTTTATTGGGTAGGAATGAAATAAGATATCAAGATATTTATGGTCGAGTGTGAGAATTACCAAAGACAAAACGGGGATACCGTGGGTACCCCTGGACTTATTCAACCTCTCCCTATTTTGAGAAAAACATGGATGTATATTTTTATGGAATTTATTGAAGGTCTTCCCAAATCATCGGGTAAAACTCTTATTCTAGTTATTGTGGATCAATTGTCTAAATATGCTCATTTTTTCTCCTTAGCCCACCCTTACATGACTATTACCATCGCCCAAATATTTCTTGATAATATTTTTAAATACATGGTATGCCTTCCACCATATTCAGTGATTGTGACTCCACCTTCACTAGTCGTTTTTGGAAGAAATTGTTCAAACTCCAAGGCACTCAACTCCGTATGAGTTCTACTTATCATCCCCAAAACTATGGCTAGACAGAGATTGTAAATAAATGTTTGGAAACTTACTTGTATTGTTTTACTTCTGCTCAACCCATTCATTGGGTAAAATGGCTTCCTTTAGCATAATGGTGGTATAATACTTCGTACCATACTACCATTAAAATGACACCCTATGAAGCCTTATATGGCCAAGCACCACCAACGATCACATCTTATATTCCAGGAAGTACCAATGTGCTATTTGTGGATTATGAACTCTCTACTCGAGCTACTATCATTTGCCTTCTCAAAGAAAATTTACTTATAGACCAACATTATATAAAATAGCAAGCAAAACAACATCGGATCGAACGAGAATTTCAAGAAGACGATATGGTATTCCTTTGACTTCATCCTTACCACCAAACCTCTCTCAAGCTCAAGGGTTTGCAAAAGTCAGCTCCCAAGTTCTATGGGCCTTATAAAATTTTACAACACATAGGACTTGTTTCTTATAAACTAGAGTTTCTCGAGTCTTCCAAAATTCATCCCATGTTTCATGTATTTCAACTTAAACTAGTAGTTGGTGCACATATTACAACACAAACTCAACTACCTGACTTCACCGAGGATGGATCGCTCATGGTTGAACCTGAAGCCATCTTGGATCACCGTACTTGTGAACTTCGCCATCACACCATCACCAAGCTTCTGATTCAGTGGTGGGGTTTACCTCTTGAGGATGCTACTTGGGAAGCGCTTCATCAATTCCAACAACAATTTCCTCAATTTCAACTTTGAGGACAAATCTTCTTTTAAGGAGGGTGGCATGTTAGGATTCCACATCCTAACCTATCTTTATCACTTAATTAACTAATTATTTATGTTTTACTCTCACAATGGACCATCACGTCCTTTCATAATAGCTTTAGGTAGATATAAAATAGGGTAGATAGTTGTGTAAGAAATCATCAAGGAAAAGAATATAATTATTTTATATACATTGGAGGGAGCCCCCTTACCAATGAAACTGTGATCCTTTTTTCAAACCGTGATTCATTTTTTTGCAATTTCTAATATTTCTTTCATTATTCTCATTGTAAGCATCAAGTTAGAATGTGGGATTCTACTGTAATATTGATGGAGCATCTAAAGGAAATACAAGACTAGTAGTAGGATGAGGAATTATTAGAAATAATAGAGGAGATATTTTATCTCATTAAGCTTTCAGTAGTGGATTTAAGAAAAGTAATGAAGTTGAAGCTTGGGAAACTTTAGAAGCGTTATGTGAAGTAAAAATATGACATTAAAGCAATATAGAAATAAATAACTCAAATGAACAAGAGATTGCACAAAATATGATTTTATTCAATAAATGGGGGGAGCTGAGAAACTCCTTTTGTTACAATTGATCCATTCAACGAAATTATTTTGATACAATAAATACATATGCTAGGGTTCTCCAAAACCCTAGCTACAACAAAGTAGTGTCTCCAATGTATCTTGCTTCCAACAGGGTGAGTGGGCTTCTGGTTATCTATACTCAGGCCACTCTAGCTTCAACAACTACTCAATAATCCTTGACCGATGCTACCTGATCCTGCACACACATCAAACATAAAATAGTTAGCCAATAAATGAGGGTTCCACGATGTGAACCCTTAGAAATGCAAACCAAATATCCTAGATCTAAATGAATAAAGCGTGTAGAATCAAATAACAACGAATAAAATGCATACAAATACTTACTTTGATGTTATGTTACTCCGTTGCAGATTTGATGGTAGGGTGCCCTAGCAGCACTTGATGGTCTTATGTGGAAAATTCTAGTGTGTGGTTGTGGGAAAAATAGGTGTTGGGCTACGCCTACGAAATGCAGCAGGTGCGCAGCTGTGCCTATGGGCTGTGACAGGCGCTCAACTGCGCCTACATATTAGGGTGAAATCTATAGAAACAGATCAGGGGGATGCGAAGGGCTTGGCAGATGGACGATAATAATGACGATGAAAATGGGATGTGAAGAGGGTTGGAATCTAAAAATCCTAGGGTAAGCTAGGATTTTAGGGAAGGATAAGCTAGGGCACAACCTACTCACAAGAAACTATCTCTCAGCAAAGTTAGATCTCACAAGAAAATTAGCACTCCAGTGCTCAAGCTTTCCAGGTTTTTCTAGGGGTTGAGCATTGAGAATGCTCCTATTTATTACTAAGCCTAGGGTTTACTTTAGGGTTTTACCAAATCATGTGGCTAGGATAAAATCAAATCCAAGGGTTGATATTAAACTTTAAGTGTGACACGGATTAAGGGAGATGGATGGTTGTGATTAGACTAGATCAGATGGTTGAGGTTGATTGGGCTTATAAATACATATTTTATAATAAATATATTAAAATATAATATAAAATATTATATTTAAATATAAATAATATAAAATAAATATAAATGGGTTAAATGGGGGTCGAAAATGGTGGAAAAGGGTTAGAGTGGGCCATTGGATGGCGGGAAAGGCATGGAATGGCCAATTTAATGGTAGGAAAGGGGAATGGTGGACAAGTGGCTAGGATTTGGTGTCTACAGATGCCCCTTTTTGTACCATGTTGCATGAAACACAATATGGTGCAAAAACACGAGACACCTGGTTGGGCCTTTTGGGCGCAAAAGCAACTTCTCTCTCTTGTTGGATTTTTGAGTGATAATGTTGAAGACAAAAGAATAAAGAATTTTGGAATTTGCATAGCTTACCCCCTCAATTGAAAAATGATTTACGAATGAACGCATGAGCCAATTGAAAAATTTGTGCAAATTATGAATTATGTGATACCGTTTTTACCCCAACGATGCGAAGGGGGTTGGTGTAAAATGTGATATGATGTGATGTGGATGATATGAATGATGTAAAATGTGATACCATTTTTTCCCCAATGGTGGGAAGGGGGTTGTGTCAAATGTAGATGTCATGATAATGTAATATGTATCCCATCGTGGTAAAATCATAATCAAATTTTGGTTGCCCCAAATTTGGGATGATTCGATGTTGTTGAAACATTTTACCTTTTTGGCATCATTGATATGCAAAATGATGATGCAAAGAAAAAGGAAATCAACCTTGGATGTATTGTTAGTGACTGTTTAAATAATTCCCGTAATTGGAACTAATCATCCTAGCTAATGCGTATCTCGAAGATGTTAAGGACATTGTGAATAATGGAATTTGAGTAGTGTCCATGTTTTAAGCCCCACAAACTAGGACATCAATGACAATGGTTGTGCAAATTGTTCTTGGCAATATTTCACTCAAAATATGAAGTACCAAATGTGATTATGATCTCAAACAAGGAGATAAGTGATGATAATGATGACCAAGTGTTCTTATGGTAATTCACTCATCGTACCGAATTACATGGATGTGAATCGCTGCAATCGTCAAGTATATAAAATAAACCACTATATACGAGATTCACTTGTAGTTTTGACACTTGTTGGAAGAAGTGATGGTAGATTATGATATTGGAAGATTGTTGACAGAAGCATGTGCTGAAATTGCCAAGATTGGAGTCGATTTGTAAATGTTAGATATTTTATTGGTGTCAGATGAAAACACTTGATTTGATGGTGAAATCAACTCCAAATTTTGTGAAAATTTGTGGAATGATGAAGAAAAGGGAGTGGAGGAGATAAGTGTTAGTTTTGTGAAATTTTGAATTTGTTTGATGTATTTTGTAAGTCAATTTGTGAATTTTACTGCATTGTATTCGAAAAATATGTGCACAAAATGATTATTATTTTCACAAAACCTGATTTTATGATGTGCATGATGTGTGGATGAATTTTTTTAATATTGTGAGATGGGAAGCTAATGTTTTGGCCCCTTTTGTATTTATTGCAATTTGGTTCCAAGCGCCCAGCTGCGCCTGTAGTATCCTACAGACGCCTGGGTGCATCTGGGTACGCCTATAGGTGCCCATGCACATCTGCATATTATAGGTGCCAGACTATGCCTGAGTGCGCTAGCTACAACTATAAGTAGCTTGTAGGGTGGACTTTGAGGCTTATTCCTATGTTTGAGAGTTTCTACATATGCACCTAAGGAGTGGAGTGGATTGGTGATGGAAGTGAGGTTGGTGAAAATTTGCATAGGAGATATGGCGATGGAGGGAGTGAATGTTGCTGGTGGAGCGAAGGCACCATCTACCCTAGTAATATTGAAAAACACTTTTTATTTTGTCCAAAATTTTGTAATTTGTTTTTTTTTTAAATAATATTAATGAAAAATGTTTTTTTGTTGTAGTTGAGGGCAATAGAACCTCGACATCGCTTCTCTCCTCTCATTCCTAGGATGAGGAAGAAGCTCACAGAGGGATATTGGGAGCTTTTGGGGAAGGTGGATTTGGAGGGGGTGGATCGGATGGATGTTGTGTAGGCGGACGAAGGGTAATCTCTCATCACTGATAGAGAGATGGGACTCTAATAGGGGAACGTTCACCGATTGGGGAGGCTACTGTCACCCTTGAGGATGTATACCGCATACTCAAGGTGCCAATGGAGGGGGATAAGGTGATGGTTGGACATGATAAGAAAGTGGATATGGAGAAGATGTTTGGTGAGCGATGGTGGGAGGTGAGGATGGGAGATGGAGGGATATGCTACTTGAGCATGCACAAGGCTAAGGAGTTGGATGCACTCCCAGCCTTGATCATGTTTATGTTGGTGAACATAGTTCTCCCCAATAGCACGGGATGTAGGTTCCCTTGGAACCTATTGGGATTGGTGAGTGACCTACTCACCGATCCAAGGGTATATGCATGGGCTCCTGCATTATTGGTGCAACTATACTAGGAGCTATATGAGGTTACATGGAGAGGGAGGAAGGGGATTGGGTGCAGCTTCCTCCTATAGTGTTGGTCTTGAGAGCATTTTTGCATGGCTCGGCCAGAGGGGTTACCTTTCCAGACATGGTAGATGGGTGATCCCTATTCTAGGATATGGGTAGTGATTAACGAGGTGCAGTCGAGTCAAGAGGTGCATACAAGCCAGTGGTATAGAGATATGTGGTCAAAATTGACGTGGGTGCAAGTGATATGGAGGCCATGGAGGGAGGCCATGTGGGAGGATGATGAGGAGAAGATATGGTGGGTGAGGTAGGCATGATGGTTTTTTGGGAGGAGGGATGAGGAGGTGGATTAATTTCAGTACTCACAAGTGTTTAGTCAGTTTGACTTACCTCAGGATGTGTCGGATGAGCTGGTGTTGTACCAACATTGGTGGGATGAGGTGGGGCTTCCATGTGAGGAGCCATGGAAGGTTCATATAGATGATGATGAGTGGTTGGAGGTCTCAGATTTAGATGATGTTGAGGTGACTCCAGAGTATGCATCACGGTTTGGTTCCCAACTAGTATGGGTACCAAAGGTGGTGACTGGTTGGGATGCGATAGTTACGAGATCGAGGGTGACTCTGAAGAGGACGAGGCCCCAACGACTGGTAATTTGGAGGTGGTCGAGAGGATGTAACAATCCTAATAGGTATGTTAGCTCCTCAAGGGTTACATCCATTCATTATTTGATTTATCTATTTATAATAGAATCATTCATTAAATATAATAATCATCAATTATCTATCATCTAATAATAATTATTTCCTATTGCATATATTGCAAGAGACCTACCCTCTCTAAGTGGTTATGATATATGCCCTCTCTAAGTGGCTACAAGATCTATCTGTCTAAGTGGTTTGATTGATTCATATTATTTAATTGAGGAAGTTGTAACGCTTCAAGTGGTATCAGAGCCTCGATCCTTGAAATCGTGAAATTATTTCTAGAATTTTTGCACCTCGGTTGGGTTCGTAGCCTCCTAAAATACCATCACGCAAAGAGTCTACAAGCACTATGAAGTTATTTACGTCTTCAAAATTATAAATATTCTGACAGAACAATTTTGTTAGCATCATATGGAGTGAGACCGTTGATAGAAGTTTTATTAGCAACATATGGAGTGTGGAATATTATCGTAATTTATAAGAATATACATAGACATGATTACAAATTTGATTACCACATTTGGGAATTCACGTAGATTTTAGGCAAAGAAGTGAACATCCATTCATTATTTGATTTATCTATTTATAACAGAATCATTCATTGAATATAATAATCTTCAATCATCTATCATCGAATAATAATTATTTCCTATTGCATATATTGCAAGAGACCTACCCTCTCTAAGTGGCTACGAGATCTGCCCTCTCTAAGTGGCTTGATTCATTCATATTATTTAATTGAGGAAGTTGTAACGCTTCAAGTGGTATCGAGCCTCAATCCTTGAAATCATGAAATTATTTCTAGAATTTTTGCACCTTGGTCGGGTTTGTAGCCTCCTAAAATACCATCATGCAAAGAGTCTACAAGCACTACGAAGTTATTTGCATCTTAAATATTACAAACATTCTAACATAACAATTTTGTTAGCAGCATATGGAGTGAGACCGTTGATAGAAGTTTCATTAGCAGTATACGGAGTGTGGAATATTCTCATAATTTATAATCATATACACAAACATGATTATAATTTTGATTACCACATTTAGGAATTCACTTAAATTTTAGACGAAGAAGTGAACATAAAGGTCGATCAATCATTTCTAGGAGAGTCTGATGCATTCAAGTTCTACCCAAGAGATTAAATCCCAAATGTGTAGCTTGAAATCAAATTTTTGACTAGATTCAGATCAAATTCATAGACGTTATTCACATAAATGTTTGAACCATTCAGATGACATCACAGTAATAGCAAAATTCTTAAACATAAAGAATATTTGCCTTGAAAAATTTGGAACCTTTAGTACCTTATCAATATAAAAGGAGGTGAATTCTTAAACATCCCAAAAAATGACATCTATGTTAATAGATGGACGACGATTATCCAGTGTGATTTGGATGTCTCCACTTAGGTTATAAGATTTGCATTTAACCTAATTTTATTTGACCAGTTGTTGCTACGTTACGTCACAAGCAAGCAGTGCCAGCAGATATTATATAGGAAAACTAAAAACCCATTCCAATTAACAACATTATTCCAAAGAAGAACCAACGATTCTAAAATACAAGGAGCTCATCCGCGCTAGTGAACATCACACTATTTATTTTACAAAGGAATTTCTTTTTTTAATCAGAACCTCTATCTTGTTTAGCGCAAAGATTTTTTTTCCCCAGCAATAATAAGTTTTCTAGGAGAAAATTTAGATAGTGGGGAGCCAAGCTACAATGTTGTTATATAACGGATCTTAACTCTCTTGATAAGGTGTGGTAAAAACAAATCAGTATTACAGTGCAGTCAGATTATTACCAGGCATCACGTTCTTCATCAGATAAAATAAAGGTAGGTGATATTATTACTAGGCGACGTCGTGTTGATCATATAATAATATTTTTGTGCCCTAAAACACGTCCACCATTCAAATTCTATTCTTGCCAAAAATTTTGATTGGAAAATCTAAATCATGGGCGTGCTTGATTCAAAACCCTAAAAGTATAACTTACTATCATTGTTGAACACATTGTTTCAAAAAATAAATTAAAAATTATTGGTAGTCGAGTGTCAACCAAAGTGGTTATTGATAGTTTTAACAAACATTCAAGTTGCCACTGACAGGAAATCCATCGGGGGTAATTCATTGTGTCACCTTCGCAAACACAGGAGCAAGCGTTTCGATATCGTCCAGGCTGAAGGTGTAACATTGCAAGGTTCATATTAGTTATCCATTCATAAAGATATCAAAACAATTTTAATTACCAGCCAAAGGAAGTAAGAACAATCCCTCAAACGGTTTCATATTTTACACCGTCCAAATAAGCTTCAACATCTGAGTCACAAAGGCCACACCGTGATTTATCATAATAGGACACCGATAAATTTTATCCATGCATCCCTTTAACCGGTTAATGACACAAGCCACAATTTTGTGCATTCTAGTTGGAAAATTGTTTTCAAAGCATTCGTCTTCCGGAGCAAACTGACGAAGCTATACCAAGTTGCTGGCAAGATGATTAAATTGATATAAAATGTGACTGTTGTAAGTAATAAAGTGATCATTGACACCATCCAACCGTTGCAACTTGAAAATTTGAAATTAAGACCGTTGAAGCTCAATTTCAAACAAAACCTTTTTAGCTAAGGAAAATTGACAAACCACTTTTTAATCAAGGATAGTTGACAACCAATTAAATTTACAGTTGAGCCAACATTAAAAACACATTAGAAGTTTGAGAAACTCAAATTTTTGAGGAATTTTTGAACATTTGGGTAAACCAAACAATTTTTGTGCCATCTAGTGCATGATTGATACTCTTCCCATTATTATGGATAGTTTAGAAGATAATCGAATAACTCCAACAATACTGCCATCCAGATCACGCCACCTTTGCACCCACCAAATTCAATAATTCCTAATTAAATGGCAGGGAATTCCAAAAGAAGATGCTACATGGGAGACAAAGATATTTTTTCCTATTTTTTTCAGCTTTGAGGTTAAAGCTTTTGAGGGAGGGAGCCATGTAACGATCCTAATAGACATATCGACTCCTCAAGGGTTACATCCATTCATTATTTGATTTATCTATTTATAACAGAATCATTCATTGAATATAATAATCATCAATCATATATCATCGAATAATAATTATTTCCTATTGCATATATTACAAGAGACCTGCCCTCTCTAAATGGCTTGATTCATTCAAATTATTTAATTGAGGAAGTTGTAATGCTTAAGAGGAGCAACCTAGCAGACTCCTGAGGTGGAGGTGGTGGATGATGATGGGGAGGATGATGAGGATATGGGGGAGATATTTGAGGTGGCGAGGCTACGGGTGGAGGTGGAGCAGCTCCGCGAGGAGCGAGAGACTACACTAGAGTCTCATAGGGAGGCTCTGGCGGGGTGAGATGGGGTCATAGCTAGGTTGCGAGCTACTATAGCTTGGATGGAGGTAGAGTGATCGACAGAAGAGGATGGTGATCAGGAGACGGTCATGAGGCTTCAAGTAGAGATTTTGGTGAGAGAGCATCGACATCAGATTGACTTGCGGTGACTACATGCTAGCGAGACATATGCACACTCCTTGGAGGATTTATGCATGGCTAATCACATTCCTTTGCTAGATCCTCCTTCATCCTCTAGGACCGAGGCATCGAGGCATACAACATCTAGTTCTAGGTCTAGGGCTCCTACTAGGTCTCAGGGGTCCTCTCATAGACATTAGCTTAGTGCTTAGATGCACTTTTGTATATGAGCCTTGGTGCTCCATTGTAGCCTTTTTGGCATTCATTGTACATATGATATTTTTGATATATATATATATATATACATGGCTTTTATATTTGTGTTATCTTTTGTGTGAATGCTTTAATGTTTTATGCAATGCATGTTTTATGAAAATGTTTTTATGCATGTCTTATGGATGTTTTATGGATGATTAATGCAAGCTAACCATGATGTGTATGCATAGTGTTATGGATGATTAATGCAAGCGAAATGGCATGTATATGAACTAATGAATGCAAACTATATGAGAGGAATGCATGATGTTCGAATGATCATTTTTAGTTCAAAATTTTGTTGGCCATTTTTGTTCATTATTTTGCAATCGGGGGCACCAAACTTGGTGGTATTATGGGGGTTGATCCATGATGAAGACATGGAAGAAGATATGGATGTTGATATGGAAGAAGATATGGATGTTGATATGGAATACTAAAATATTTTCAAAGACTCAAACAGACTAGTGCTATCAACCAAACTCACTAAAGGTTGTCTAACTTTCTTTAGGACCAAGGTGTGTGCAAGTGAAGTTCATGTACCAAATCTTGAGCATGACAATGACCCTAGGCAATCAAGAACCAATGTGTGTGCATGTGAAGTTCATTAACCCATTATGAGTAAATTGGGCATGACCTATTATGGAATGGACCAAGAAGCTAGCTTGCCCGTATGTGCGGTCAGAGGTCTCCATTTTTGGAAGAGAGACATGTCGCCCTGCATGAGCTTACTCCACTACCAGTCAAGCATCTATAGCCCCGGTGGAGACTCACTCCATAGTCCAATGATCTGATATTTAGGCCTTGGGGATGACTACATAACTTTTTGAGGGAAATGTAGTACGATCCTTACAACTTTAGGGATCTATGGTGTGTGCATAGAATTTGTTAACTTTGGATAGAGCTTTGGGGAATTGGATTCTCAACCGAAGTGTGATGAGAATGTGACCCTATCCTTACTACTCTATATTTTGTGTTTATATTTGGAGAGCAACTGTGATAGTGGTGAAAACCACTATTTTTTATTTTTTGGACTATGTTGCATGATAGGACAAGTGAGGAATACCCTTTTCACTTCAAGGTGCTACCCAAGTATGGTGTTATCCCTCTTTGACTCAAAATATTTTTAAGATGTGAAGAAGTGTGGTTGGTGCAAGATTATTTTTGGAATCAGTTGACAATACTCAAGATTTTCTTAATGTGAGAAAAGTGTTTTTGGTCCTAAAGAAAATTGGACATCTTTTTGGAGGTTGCTAGACACACTAGTAGTGGCTGAGTGAGTGAAAATTTGGGTTTTTGTGACTTTGGACAAATGGGATTGTTGGCTTATGATATTGGAGGAGATTGCATAAATACCCCAAATAGGTACCCCCAATTATGGAAACTTGACTTTTTTGATTTGGCCATATCATCACTACTATAAAATATCATTGAACATGGGATGGGATGAATGCAATTTGTGAAATGCAGGAGTGTAGTGGAATGCATGTGGAATGAATGCAAGTGGAATATGAAAATGCATGTAAATATACCTATATGTAAATGCAAGATGTATGCAGTATGTATGAATGTAATATGAAAAATGCATGTAAAAATACAATATGTATGCAATGGGAACATGCCTATGTGAATGATTTGTTTTTGTTTTGTTTTTTTTTTTTTAGCCATGTATATATAATAATCAAATCATGCATAGAAGAGGACCCCCAGACAAGGAAGAGCTAAGACCGGTCTCGAAAATCAATGCAAATGTGTATCGCCCCATTAAGCTTGCGAATGGGTACCAGGCCTGAGAGCCAGTCGGGATAGTCTATGATGTCATCTAATTCTTCCTGCTTATCATCATATAACTCTGCCTAAAAGACCTCAGGATTCTTGGTAGAAGATGGAGGTGAAGGTGGAGGGGAAGGAGGAATGTAGTTGGCGGAAGCCCTTAACAATTCCTCGGATAGGATGAACTCCGAAAAGGAGGGTGGGGAAGAAATCTGATCCATGTCAACAAGGCTTATGTCAATTGGAATTGGCTTAGCCGGATTGTATGGATTACGGAGTGGGGTGAATAAGTCAATAGGATTCATACTGACTTAATAGGAGAGGATGGATTGGAAGAATGGATGGGAACCGATGTCGAATCTTGTTAACCCTGGATAGTAGCAACAAACATGAAATTAAATGCTATGTACATGCAAAGAAAATTTTTATTTATTTTTGAATGTTTTTATATTTTTTTATATACATATGTTACAAATTTTGGCTTGGCTGAATGGCTCAATGGAACTCAAGTGGGGGGTGGTTCACCAGGTGGGTCAACTTGTTCTTGTGGAAGAAGCAAGAGAAATATGGGTTGATGGATGGGAAACAGTATGAGGTAAAACTCATCCTGTTGGGTAAGGGGAACAATGGGCTGAAATTCCTCTTCAGAATCATCAGAAGCATTGGACATAAGTTCATACTCTTCATAACTTTCATCATCAAAATCTAGGAGCGGGTATGAAAAATTTAGGGGATCATCTTCTTCATTGAAGCTAAGCTCTTGAAGAGCTTGTTCAAGAGAAGTGGTTGAGGAACATGGAAGGGGGGCTTTATCTTCGTCCTTGAGGCTAAGCCTTTGGAAATCTTGCTCAAGGGAAGAGGTTGTGGAAAGTGGGGTATACCCTAAGCCTGAATGATCATGTGCTCCATGATATGGGAAATCAATGATGTCATGTATCCCTTGTTCATGGGAACCTAGACCCTGACCTTGCCAATTGACTATATGAAAGTAACGAGATGGAAATCCCGTCATGTTTTGTATGTTGGCACGTCTTGGCTCTTTTGGTTCTTCGGGTGGTTTTTCTATAATTGAGGAATCCAACCCTCCATAAACAAAGTTGATACTATTTGGAGCAGAACTCATGTCATAGACAACACCTATGGTTAAAGGAGGGTCACATGGGTGACCAAAATCCTTGGTTGTAGGGATGGCAAGTGGGGTAATGGTAACATCGTGGACCACGTATTCACCAATACCAGGACTAGTGATGTGGACCTCGACTTGGGATGATGTGGTGGATGGATCAGGATTGGAGGGAACCATGGAAGGTTATGGGGAGTTGAATATTTCACAATCCGAAAGTTTGACTTGTGAAACATCAGCTGATGGAGAGGGATTGGGTGATGGCTTAGAAGAAGGTGGATGAGGCAATGATGATGAAGAAGGAATGGTTGTAGAAGGAGTGGTTGAGGTTGATGATGTGGTGAAAGTGGATTGACCTTGACCACATGTACAAGAAGAAATGGATGATTGAGGGGGTTTTGTGATGGGTAACTCCTCAAGAATAGGAGCTTTGGAAGAAAATGTGAATGGATTAAAAGATGAAGTGGATGGAGTTGAAGATGAGGTGGATGGATTCAAAGATGAAGTGGATGGATTCAAATATGATGGGGATAAGAATAGATGAGTGGAAGGCAACATGGATTCATAGGGATTTGAAATGAAATTGCAATACTTGAAAGGTTCTACATCTGCGGGGATACAATGGACTTGACCATCATGAACGTATTTCAAGCATTGGTGGAGAATTGATGGAACACATTTCATTTCCCTCATCCAAGGTCTACCAAGGAGTACATTGTACGCCATGGCCCCTTCCAAGATGTGGAACATAGTGTGCAACATTTTAACCCCTACTTCAATGGGTAAAACAATAGTGCCAACTATGGTACACAAAGCATCGTTAAATGCTTTGAGGGTGAATGATGACTTGGAAATGTGGGAAGGTGGAAGTTTGAGGTTGCTAAGGGTAGCAGTAGTGATAATGTTGATGGATGAGCCGGTATCAATTAAGACCCTTTTAAATGGCTTCTTGTCTATTAAGGCCATGATATGCAATGGAGGATCTATGGATTCTGATGTCATTGAATTTATTTCAAAGTCATAGAAGGTGATGGATGGCTCCATGCATGTTCTAATGCTCCCTACAAAGTTGTTAAAGGCATTAGGATCTTGGGCTTCAAACTCAATGGATTTTAGAATTTCCATTAAGGCTTCTCTATGCCTAGGAGATTGTTGGATGAGCTCATATAGGGACAACTTGGCTGAAGCCATCTTCAAACTTGTAGTCAACTAGCTACTTAAGGATACTATTGGCCTTAGAGGATGATGGATTGGTTGATTTGGTGGACTAGAAATATGGATTGGTGGGGATGGATTTGGGGAAGTTTGAATAGGTGGTGGATTGGAAGGTTGTGACACATTTGGTTGTTGAGCATTTTTTTGACTTTGCCTTTGACCTCTTGTGACCACATGGACTGCTCCCACAAAATTTTGATAAGTTTGAACATGGTTAACTTGGTTAGGAGGTGTAAGATGATTATTACCTCCTACATTGGTTTGGGCCTCTTCATGGTTAGGAAGAGGTGTTTGAAATATTCCCAAGTTTTGATTTTGTGGAGCTAGGGGGTTATCAGCCTTAAGAACCCCCAAGTCTATGAGATCCTGGATGATGTTCTTAAAAACGTTGCATGTGTTGAGGTCGTGACCATTTTGCCTATGGTATGGGTAAAATAGATGTTCTCTATAACTTCTGCCATGTTTGGTAGGGTCATCAGGCCTGATTTTTGGTAAAGTCAACTTATTCGTTTCATACAACTTTCAAAATATGGAAGAGTACGACTCCGTTAGAGGAGTGTATTGGCATTGTGGTCGAGCATATTGTTGATGGGTGGGGTTTTCCATAGTTGGCGTTGTGTTTTGTATCATGAGTGCTTGAGTTACCGAGGGAACCGCATGATAAGCAATTTTTTGTGGTTGTTGCATGGGTTGTTGAGCCATTACGGGTTGGCTCATCACCACTTGATTGACTTGATTGGATGTACTAGCCGAAGAGGCTTGAGATGACTTGTTTTGGCCGGATTGGTTGTTTTTAAATTGGCCCTTGTTTTGCCATTCTTTCTTCTTAGGCTTAATCATGCCCTCTTGGATTTTTATTTCCTCAATGATGCTAGCCTGTGCCAAAGCTTCTTCAAATGAATGATACGTATGAAGTTGAAGCATCCAAGAGATGGGTTTTAAGCAACTCTTGGTAAATAATTTAATGATTTCATCCATTGGGAGGGAGAATGGCAATTTGGTAATGACTGCCCTCCAATGGTTTCCAAAGTTATAGATAGTTTCATCTTCCCATTGTCTTAGTTCATACACATATGATAATGAAACTTTCTTTTTAATGTTTAGGATGAAACGCTCAAGGAATAGATCAATCAATTGAGAAAAAGTATAGATACTATGAGTTGGTAACTGATTGAACCACTCTATGGCATCTCCTCCTAATGTTTGAGGAAATGTTTGGAGCATGAGAGCATTTTCGGTTTGAATCCGAAAGCATGCATGAACAAATGAGCTAACATGCTCCTTAGGGTCCTCGGTTCCCCTAAATTTATCAAACTTTGGTAATGTAAAGTCTGTCGGATATGGCGGTGATGGTACCGAAGGATGGATTGGTTGATGGATCAGTTGGCTTAGAGTTGGTTTTTGGCTTGACATGCCAGGAATATTTAGCATCAACTGATCTATTTGCTTTTGCATGGCCTGAATCCTAAGATCTTCCCCAGGAATGTGGAAGCCTTGGATAACCTGATGACTTGGCGATGGACTAGAAGAAAGATGTTGTGGAGTGATGAGATGATTTTGATGGAATGGATTAGCTTGAAATTTATGGGGGGAATATTGATGATTGAAATAAGGAGAAGATTGATGAAGAAGAAGATTTTGGAGGAGTTGGTTGGGTTGACCGGAAGAAATAGTGATTGGATGGGTTGAATTTTGGATTGGAGGTGGCTTGGGGATGGATATCACCGATGATTGGGGTATCCAGGTGGAATTTTGGTTGGCTATGGTTGGTTGGGCTGGAGCTACAGGATGCGTAGGATCTACTTGAACTTGTTGTCTAGCATTTTGATGCTCTAGAAGCACTTTGTTCACAAGACCCAAAATATCCTGAAGATCTTGATCAGTCATAGAAGAAATTGATAAGGTTGTGGATGGATTAGAAGATGATGGTATGGATGTGGGTGGATTAGAGGAAAGGGGTATGGTGCAAGTTGCACTTGATGTGGCAACTTGGGAGGTTGGTACCTATGAGGCAGCATTGACATACTCCTCATACAAAGGATTGGAATGGATTTGGGTATAGCCGGATGGGTGATGAGTGTTAAAAACACTCAGGTTTTGTTGGGATGGACTAGGAGAGGAGGGCATACCATATTCATAAGCTGAATTAGGATATCTTCGGGTGGGGTTAGATGGATAGGATGTAGCCAATTCTATTTTTTCAACATAATCTTGGCTAAGGGGTTCAAGGACATAGTTAGAAGACTTGTAGATAGCATCCAACTTGTCCATGTCAATTTGGAGGGATGATTGTTCATTATTTTGGGGAATGGATCCCTCTTGTGAGAGAGATTGGTGAATGAGCCTAGATGGACTAGGTTGGGTGGAATTGGAAGGGTTAGCTACTGAAGTAGTGGGTATGCTTGTTGTATTTTCCATTAAATTATTCTGATTTAATATTCTTGTTTGATTTCGAGTTAAAACCATAAAATGATTAAATCAAAATACAATTTCAGGATAATTAACTTTCAAAACTGAAAATAAAGCTAAGGAATTTAGAAGCAAAGAAAACAATCAATCCTAAGTTTCACCTTGTGTGGCTTACCTCATTCATTGATTATCTCTTTTTAATGTGAATTCCTTTTAGATATGATAGTTTTGTGTGTTTTGTGTATCCTAATCTTGTTTAATGAAAAATAAAGGGTAAAAGACTATGGTTGGATGGGGCAACGAGATTCTTGTTGGTGATGAAATCCAACAAGTTTTCTTGGGGGTAGTCCTAAGGTGTCTAGGGGTAGATATTTTGTGGATGGAGATGAAAGCCACCATCACCAAACCTCAAGCAACAACCGGTGATGAAATCCAGTTACTACTATTTAAAGTGCAACATGTTGTGTGTGATTAATTTTAAGTTTTTATGTTCTCTATTATGGTCAAACAATATTAAAAGTAACATATTTTACACATCTAAATTAGAATCCAACACATGAATGCAAATTTCCTCTAAAGAGTGTGAAGTACACCGCTTAAAACCCCCTACCTAGATAGCAACCGGAGGGTTCATCCACCTCTCTGCCAAAGGTGCCACCCAAGGGTAGGAATACTTTTTGCATTCAAGTCTTGTTCTGACTTAGATAAGTAAAATAAGAAACCTTTAACTCCTAAGATGCAAATTCTAATTGATGCTTTTCACTTTCAAATGCAAACAGAAAGATGCAGGAATTATTTGAATTTGCAATTCTTCTTGAAATAGAAAACCCAAAATATGTGAATGAAATGAATGCACAGATGCCCTAGATGCAATCTAACATGAATTTATTCCCATATTCCTTAATGTGTGTTCATTTTAAACTCAGAATCTGAAAAACACAGTAGAATATTAAAATACATAAAAGCAGGATTTTAGAACAGAATGGTTGTAGATCTTACTTGAAAGCCTAAGCTCTACTCCAAATTACTACCAGGCACAATGGAGCGCCTCTGTAGGCATGGTTGGGCATCTGTGTAGGTGCAGCTGTGCACCTATGGGGATCAGTAGGTGTCACAGAGCGCCTACGCACCTATCTACAACTTTTACAGGACTTTCCAAAAACCCTAACCAATGACTTCGACTAGTTTTTTGCTCTAGAAAACCCTACAAAATGGAACAACAGAATGGAAGTTAGCAAAGTAAATCAGAAAATAGAACCCTTGTGGGGTCCCACCATGATCGCCATTTGTGAAGTGAAAATATGACACTAAAATAATATAGAAATAAATAACTCAGATGAACAAGAGATTGCACAAAATATGATTTTATTCAATAAATGGGGGGAGCTGAGAAACTCCTTTTGTTACAATTGATCCATTCAATGGAATTATTTTGATACAATAAATACAGATGCTAGGGTTCTCCGAAACCCTAGCTACAACAACGAGTAGTGTCTCCAATGTATCTTGCTTCCAACAGGGTGAGTGGGCTTCTGGTTATCCGTAATCGGGCCACTCTAGCTTCAACAACTACTCAACAATCCTTGATTGATGCTATCCAATCCTACACACACATCAAACATAAAATAGTTAGCCAACAAATGAGGGTTCCACGATGTGAACCCTCAGAAATGCAAACCAAATATCCTAGATCTGAATGAATAAAGTGTGCAGAATCAAATAACAACAAATAAAATGCATACAAATACTTACTTTGATGTTTTGTTGCTCCATTGCAGATTCGATGGTAGGGTGCCCTAGCGGCACTTGATGATCTTATGCGGTAGATTGGTGTGGGGAACAATAGTGTGGCTCACCTATGAAGGCTACAGCTATACTGTGGTAGGCGCTCGGCTGCACCTACGGATTAGGGTGAAATCTACAGAAGCAGATCAGGGGGATGCGAAGGGCTCAGCGGATGGATGATAATGGCGACAGTGGAAATGGGATGTGAAGGGGGCTGGAATCCAAAAATCCTAGGGCAAGCTAGGGTTTTGGGGAAGGATAAGCTAGGGCACAACCTACTCACAAGAAACTATCTCTCAACAAGGTTAGATCTCACAAGCAAATTAGAGCTCCAGCGTTCAAGCTTTCCAGGTTTTTCTAGGGGTTGAGCATTGAGAATGCTCCTATTTATTACCAAGCCTAGGGTTTACTTTAGGGTTTTACCAAATCATGTGGCTAGGATAAAAGCAAATCCAAGGGCTGATATTAAACTTTAAGTGTGACATGGATTAAGGGAGATGGATGGTTGTGATTAGACTAGATCGGATGGTTGAGGTTGATTGGGCTTATAAATACATATTTTATAATAAATATATTAAAATATAATATAAAATATTATATTTAAATATAAATAATATAAAATAAATATAAATGGGTTAAATGGGGGTCGAAAAATGGTGGGAAAGGGTTAAAGTGGGCCATTGGATGGTGGGAAAGGCATGGAATGGCCAATTGAATGGCGGGAAAGGGGAATGGTGGACAAGTGGCTAGGATTTGGTGTCTACAGGGTTAAAAATATACAAACAAATGAAATGGAATAGAGTATGGATGGAAGGTGGTTCACTCATAGTAATCAATGCAATCTTGAGAAAAACAAAGGCTCAATGGAACATACAAGAGATAAATGTGGAAATTCAAGATCTTGCTCAATATTTTGAAGAAATCAAGTTTACACATGAGTTAAGGGAAGGAAACAAATGTGCAGATAGACTAGCCAATAGAGGAGTTTTAAAATGAGGATTGTAAATTTTTATTCTCTTTTTCATGATCATAGGAAGTAGTACTTTTAACTAAAGTTGACAAGATAATGTTGATTGCCTGAATCAAATAATGATTAATATTTAATTCTATTTTTTCCATGGTAATTTTTGTTTTATTTTATGACACTAGTATGTTTTCATATAAACTATTTATTATAATTTTTTATGGTTGGACTTGTGCTTCAGGAAGGAAACTAACAACTCAAATATGGTAAAGCAGACTATGATAACATGATGTTTTGGAAATATTACTCTACTAAGATGCAATGCATAGATAGTAGAGGTGAAGTTTTGGTATTGTGAAGGATGATGTCAGAAAATATCAAGAAGAATGTTGAATTCTAGAATATTTGTGTTTACACAAAAATTTAAAAAACCAAAAAATGATAATCAAGAATTCAGACATTTTCTATAAAATGATGGAGGTCTCTAGCTATAACATCTCTAGCATCTCAATTGAGATGAGAAGTAAATTTATTTGTAAACTCTAAAATCTCTAAAGAATAGAGTTGTGATTTGTCAAGGTAGGAGACCCGAGTACAACCCCTTATTCTCCAACTAGAAAACTAAAAAAAATAAAATAATTTATTTAGTAAGATAATTTAAATTATATTATTTTTTAAAATTTTATTAGATTTTTATATAAAGGATTAACTACTAGTTATGCCTTATTATAAATTTAGTAATATTGCTTCCAAGGATTTCCAATGAAGTTTGATAGTTAATTAAATTACTCATTTTACAAATTCTCAATGAAGTTTAGAGGTTAGTCCTCTCAAATAGATTATTCCATCTAAAATTCTAGAAATATTTTTGTTTAATAAAATCTTTTTTAATTGAGGCGATCCATCCTAAAAGGTTAGGATCCTAGTTGATGTTTGAATGTTACTCCCTTTCAATTGAAAAATATAATAAAAAAAAATTATATCTAAGCAATGGTACATGGTCCCTAAGTGAATTGTCTTCTCTTTATTTCAAACAAAATTGATTAAAAATATATAATATGACCTTGTATCTATCCTTTGAAACATTGGCGTTATTAAATTGACTATTTTAGTTGTTTGAGCATTTTTTATAAAGTATTAAAAAAATAAAATAAAATTTTATATTTTTATATCAACAAATTTAATAAATATAATAAAACAAAAAATTCATAAAATTTTACTTATAAAACTTTAAACTTCCTGTATTATAGGTATTATGTGATAATGTACACATTGGTCATTGCAATGATAAATATTTATCGTGATATATAGAAGAAACCTATTGGAAGATAAATAGAGGCCATTCTAGAAAATAATTGTCAAATTGTTCATATATTCCCTTATGTGGAGTAAAGTGGTAGTTAATATGATAATCTAATCTAGAGGCCATTCTAAGAAATAATTGTCAAGTTGTTCATATATTCCCTTATGTGGAATTAAGTGGTAGGTTAATTTGATAATGTAATCTACTAGTTATTGATTAGTTGTTGACATTAGATGCATGATTATTCTTATTTGTAGTAAGGGTCTTATTTGTAGCATGAAATTATTACTTAGGATAAAAAGGATAAGACCCTTACTGCAAATAAGGTCTGAAGGCTAATTGTAAGCATCTTTTGGACATTTTGAAATAATCCTCTTATTGTATGAATCTAAAATTATGCATGATTGTTATGTCATATTGTGTCTCATTTTCTTAGGCCTTTTTATGTATAACATATGGTGTTTGTGGTGTTGTATTTTCACCTGCTTCTTAGTCCTCTTTTATGTTGTGTATATATTCTTTGGATGAAGCTAACCTACTATTATTCAATTTCATTGAAATGACATTATTGATCTCATGTTAGCTTCACTACAATCTCTACCTATAATTTTTTATTTTTTTGTATATAATTTCATTATATTAGCATAGTTTAGTTGGGATTCAACCCAAATCTAGATGTTAAGGGGATTTAAAGCTCCCCTTGTTAAGGCTATGAATAGGGGATCATAAGCATAATTCTATATTAGTAAGTTTTATTAATTAATAGTCCATTTTTGACAAGCTTGGTGGGGTCCATTCCACATCACACTAATTATCTTTAGATATATGCCAAACTATTGGGAATCTTCACAAATCCACAAAACGATTTGTTGAGCATCCCAAAATTTGTAAAATCCATAAATCCTTCTATAAGTTAATACTTTGTTGGCCTAGATTTAGTGTTTTGTTCTTGAGTTTATAAAGCAATTTTAGAATTTGAAAAATATGGATAAACTTAGAAAACGACCTAACCCATTAAATAATTTGAAAAACATGAAATTTCTACAAACTTTCTTTTCTAGATAAATCATTGAAACTCCCTTTTTATACATAAACTAAAGAACACAAGCTTATACTGAGAGGAGGGGTGAACAATATAAGACCACTTTTTACTTTTCTTTCCAAATCAATATTATGCAATGTATAGATAGCAATATCAACAACAGTAATCAAAGCAATGCACAAATCACCACACACAATAGAGACACCAATTTAACGTGGTTCACCCAAATATGGCTACCTCCATGGAGAAAATATTTCTTATAATTTTTTCTCAAATAATCTCTTGGGAATCCTTTCCCTACAATGTTTATGGACCTCTCGTCCAAAGGAGATGTTGATCCCCTAAATCAAGTTCGTGGATCTCTATCCACAGGAGAACTCCTCCTCTACTCTGGCTGGTGATCCTCTAGAAGACTACTGCCTCCACTGCACTGGCTTGTGGATCTCTCTCCACTGAAGACTCTTGTCCCCACTCGGAAGACCTATCCTCACCGCCCTGGCTGATGGATCTCTATCCACTGGAGACTATTGTCCTCTCTGCTCTATCACCTCCAAAGCTCTATCTCAAATCTGCACTAAACACAGTCCTTCGGTCTAGCACAAATATATCCTCGATATCTATCTTCAAGCCTTAACTCAAGGCTTGTCTCAACTCTACTGGATTTTCCCTAAACCTTAACTCAAGGTTTGAACAAATCAATCAACTCTGCTCTCAAGTCTTCTCAAAGACTTGTCTCAAATCTGCCTTGTAAGCTTCCTCAAAAGCTCACACTAATCTATCCACAAGTCCTCTCTAGAACTTGCTCAAATCTGCTCTACAAGTCCTCTCTAGAACTTGCTCAATATACTCAACAAGTCCACACAGAACTTGCTCAATTATGCTCAACAAGTCCACACAGAACTTGCTCAAATTCTGCTCAACAATTCCACACAGAACTTGCTCAAATCTGCTCAACAAGTCCACACAGAACTTGCTCAAATATGCTCAACAAGTCCACATACAAAACTTGCTCAAATATTCTCAACAAGTCCACACAGAACTTGCTCAAATCTACTCAACAAGTCCACATAGAACTTGCTCAAATATGCTCAACAAGTCCACACAGAACTTGTTCAAATATCATAGAAACATAAAGAGAATTGTTAGAGACTCAATATGTTCTACACTCAATGCTCAATCACTTTCTCAATTCAAATCAGAATATAGAATAGTTTGTTTTATGGAACTTGAACAATCACTTCACACATCCACTTGACTAGGCTCAATCAACTCTACTCAACCAATCACTCAATGAAACACCCCTTTCTCACAAACCCTAGTCCAAGCATATAACCACCAACTCAAAATATTTCCAACAATGCTCAACAACAAATCTCACATAACAATGATACTCATGTTCTTTTCAAACCCTAGTTCAAGTTCTTTGCACAACAACTCACTTCAACAACAATGCTTATAAAACAATCTTCACAACAACTCTTTATTCCAGAAAAACCTTGAAGCATTAACTCAACACACTCAATAGGAAACCCTAATCAAGTCCTTTTCACTCCAAGCTTATTTTCCAGAAAACCAATCAATCAACTCAACTATGGAAGAATGTGCTCATACCTTTTTATTGAAGATGAAGGGATCTCATAAATCTGTCACAACCACAAACACTTCTATGCCAAGCTCAAAGAGGTTAGAAGATAAATATTTCTCACAATATAATGTAAATACTCAATTACACCTTATCACTCCACCTTTCAAAAACAACCATCAACATACATAAAATATTTATCCAATAACACCTTATAAACTCCCAACTAAAATAAATTCAACATCCACCAAAATAACTCAAAACCTCTTTAATCAATTTTAATGGCAAGAAGAACTTTGGCATAAATCAAATCCTCTTTCTTTAAAAACCTCAATAACATAAATCACTTCTCAATAAAACAATCTTTCAAAAACCTTTTAACTCCAAATAGCACAAATCAATTTCCAATAAAATAATTCTTCACAAACCCTTATAACTCCAAATAGCACAAATCATTTACCAATAAAATAATTCTTCACAAACCCTTATAACTCCAAACACAAATAAATTAAAAATAATTCTTCACAAACCCTTATAACTCCAAATGACCCCTTAAGAAAAACTTTAGGCAATATAAAATTTAATCAAAAATTACCTTTGCCACTAGTGGGATTCGAACCCACAATCTCTGCCTCCGTGAGCGCTCTAGCCATGGACCTTACCACCACGTGTGCTAGATGCATGCTTAATACTCCACGAGCACCTCGTGCTCCTTCTACCACACCTGGCGCTCAAACCGAATGCGAACAAAAACTTTCCCTTGGCGCTCAAGTCGAACACGCCAATCGTCCACGCGAATCGATCGTGGACTCCTTCCACTCCAACGCTCTCACACAACGCGTTGTACCATTGGACCACCGTGTCCAATGTGGGTCACACCATGCGCTTACACCTTTCATCTTCTACCTGTGCTAATAAGACAAATAAGCTCTTTGTCTTCTTCCTCAATGTTCAACGATTTGCACGAATTCCTTTAGCTTGGTCGCATCAAAAATTAATTCAAAGAGGGATACTTTTGAATGCCTCTTGGCATCTTATTTATACACGATTTCACCTTATGCCTTAGACGTCGACGCTCCATTTTATTTGATGACGTCGATGCATTTCGAAACCTTTTATAATTTATAAATTATTTAAATTCTAAGGAATTTAAATTTTATAAATTATATTTATAAACTTTAACTTTAAGGAGATTAAAGCCTTCCTTGGGTTTAAACTTAAACCTTTAATTTGTAAATTATTCTGCCACCGTGGGTCTTTTAAAATCTTAACTGCCATCTCAATGTGTGAGGAGACTTTTATATCCTCATAATTATTTTAATAAAACCATTTAATCTTCCACCATGAGTTTACCATAAACCCTCATAAAACATTATTTTGCCAACTTTTTCTTCAACTCTTCGCATTGTTCCTGGTGCTATTGATGGTGTGCTCCATGGTATTAATGACGTCTTCATATGTTTACTTTGGCATCAATGATGACTTTTCACCTTGACATCAATGACAACTAAATGAGCTCAAAATGTCCAACAATCTCCCCCTTTGTCATTGATGGCAACCCAATTTCTTTTTATCGAAAACTTGACCTTTCCTTTGTTCTGCTCCCCCTGGGACATTGCTCCCCTTGGCTCAATGCTCTCTCAAATATCAAATCTCCTCCCCTTACTCAAATCTCTCCCCCTTTGACATCAATGGCAAAGGGTCACCTTTGGGGCTCGGGGCTAAGAATGAGCCTCTTAGCTTAGCCCCTCCCCCACCTTCTCTTGAGGTGGTTAATTCTAGGGTGGGAGTATTTCTACTCCAGAAAGCATTGTTCTTTACCTTTATCCTCTTTCCTTCTTATCTGATCCTTTTGATTCCTTTGACTATTTCTTTCCATGTCCATGTTCCTGTCTCCATGTTCCTATTCCTATTCATATTCATGTTCATGTTCCTATTTTTGTTCCTGTTCATATCCATGTTCTTGTTCCTGTTCATGTTTCTTCTTGATTTCTGGAATGTCTGCTCTACACCACTTTGTTGTGTGACCATCATTATTGCACTTATAACACTTAATGTTATTATTCCTTGGAGGTGCAAATGTCTTAGAATTTCTCCTAGTGAAGCCATATCCTCTTCTGTCATGAACCCTGCAATTCATTACCTTGTGACCAAACTGATTACATGAGTAGCAATACCCATGGAAAAGTTGTTTGTTCCCATATTCCTATCTTTCATGTGTCCTGCATTGTGAAGCCATGTGTCCAAACCTATGACATGAAAAACATCTTCCATTGAAGCCTCCTTGTCTTGACCTCATTGGTCTCTTAGTCTCTCTTGATCTATTCTGATTGTTGTTCCATCTGTATCTTCTTTGTGCATTGTTCCTATTTTTGTTGAACTCTCTATTGTCCAACTCATCCTCAGATGTCTCACTTTATTTTACATTATCTTCTTCTGAAGTATCTTCATCTGAAGTTTCTTCTCCTCCAAAACTTGAGGTTGATTCTCCTTCCCATTTCTTTTGAACCTGTTCAAATCCAAGACCTGTTTTGCTTGATGTAGTCTTTTGTGTCTTGATGAACTTATCCAAGTTCTTTGAGCTATTTTTGAACCCTTTCATCTTGATCTTTGAGTCCTCCAAATATTCTCTTAGTAGTGCCACTTCTTGTGCTAACTTCTCACATTCTAAGATCTTTGCTTCTAACTTATCCTTGAACCTTTTTGCCTTAGCCTTTGATTTTTCTAGATCCTCTATAAGCAGTCTTCTCTCTTCATCACATTCTTGAAACTGAATTTCAAGTTTAGAGTTTTGCTTTCTTACCTTCTTTACTATTTCAAGAGCATAAATAAGTTCTCCCTTGAGATCATATCCATCCTTTTCTGAATATTCCTCTATTTGTTTACCTTTGTCTGCTTCTTTATTTTATTTTGACTTATCTTCTATGGGATCACCTTTTTCATCTTCTAATGCCATTAGAAGATTTTCATCTGGTCCTTCAAGTGTATCTTCATATTCATCATCACTGAAACTATAACCATCCCTTGTACAACTATCTTCAAGATGTCCAAAGTTACCACATCTAAAACACTTGAGAATGATTGGAGTCCTTTTCTTAACTGGTTCTTTTTCTTCAATCATAAATAGGACTTCATCTCTATCATTGTCTGAAAAACTAGCATCACTATCACTTGAATACTTACTTGCCTTATCCGCATAGTAGCTTCTCTTTTGTCTTTGAAAGAACTTCTTTCCTTGTCTGCTTTGTCCATCCTTGCTTTTCTTCTAGTGCATGTATCTTTCTGATTCCCTGTTTTTGTGATCCTATTTTTCTTCACCATTGTTGTTCTTGGGTTCTTGACAATCTGTTGCAAAATGTCCATACTTTCCATAATTGAAACACTTAATAGATCTTAGATCTCTGGATCTTCTATAGTCCTTATCTCTTCTACCATAGTTAGCTTCTTCATCACTGGATGACTCATTGCTTGATTCTGACTTCTTATCCTTTGTCTTTTTTATTGCTTTGAATGTTGCTTCCTTCTGGGGAATAGGATATTTTGTTCTTATCTCAAATGTTGTGAGCATACCAAGCAACTTATCTCTTGTCAAAGTATCACCATCCATTGACACTTCTATAGCAGAAACCTGTTCACTGAATATTTTTGGAAGAGATCTTAATACTTTATCACAAACATCAGATTCATCAATCTTCATTCCAAGTCCTTGCATATCATTAACAACCTCATCAATTCGAAGTAGATAAGCACTAATATTTTCCTCATCATTCATTCTCAATGTTTCAAATTGTCCTTTGAGATTTTAAATTTTTGCTTTCTTGACACTCTTATCTCCTTCATATATATTTTGCAATTTATCCCACATTTCTTTTGTAGTTTGACAATGCATAACTTTCATAGACTCTATTCTACGCAAACCTCTCACAAGTGCATTCATTGCTTTTGAATTATAGTGTTGTAGAAGCTTACCTTCCTTATCTGTAGGAGGATTGACTAAGGGATCATATCCAAATTCCATTGCTTCCCAAACTTCATTGCCAAGTGCCATCAGGTAGATCTTCATCATCATACTCCAATATATATAGTCACTTCCATCAAATACTGGTGCTGAATTATTTGAGGACACCTCCTTAGGATCCATTGTGTTCTTGTTAGCTTTTCCTTCAAGTTGTTAAACTCTTCTCGAAGGAACCAACTCGATACCAATTGAAGAACACAAGCTTATACTAAGAGGGGGGTGAACAAGTATAAGACCACTTTTTACTTTTCTTTCCAAATCAATATTATGCAATGTATAGATAGCAATATCAACAATAGTAATCAAAGCAATGCATAAATCACCACACACAATAGAGACACCAATTTAACGTGGTTCACCCAAATATGGCTACCTCCACGGAGAAAATATTTCTTATAAATTTTTCTCAAATAATCTCTTGGGAATCCTTTCCCTACAATGTTTATGGACCTCTATCCAAAGGAGATGTTGATCCCCTAAATCAAGTTCGTGGATCTCTATCCATAGGAGAACTCCTTCTCCTCTACTCTAGTTGGTGATCCTCTAGAAGACTACTACCTCCACTACACTAGATTGTGGATCTCTCTCCACTGAAGACTCTTATCCCCACTCAGAAGACCTATCCTCACTACCCTGGCTGATGGATCTCTATCCACTAGAGACTACTATCCTCTCTACTCTATCACCTCCAAAGCTCTATCTCAAATCTACACTAAACATAGTCCTTCGGTCTAGCACAAATCTATCCTCAATATCTATCTTCAAGCCTTAACTCAAGGCTTGTCTCAACTCTACTAGATTTCCCTAAACCTTAACTCAAGGTTTGAACAAATCAATCAACTCTACTCTCAAGTCTTCTCAAAGACTTATCTCAAATCTGCCTTGTAAGCTTCCTCAAAATCTCACACTAATCTATCCACAAGTCCTCTCTAGAACTTGCTCAAATATGCTCTACAAGTCCTCTCTAGAACTTGCTCAATATGCTCAACAAGTCCACACAGAACTTGCTCAAATTTGCTCAACAAGTCCACATAAAACTTGCTCAAATATGCTCAACAAGTCCACTCAAAACTTGCTCAAATCTGCTCAACAAGTCCACACAGAACTTGCTCAAATCTACTCAACAAGTCCACACAGAACTTGCTCAAATTTTCTCAACAAGTCCACACAGAACTTGCTCAAATCTACTCAACAAGTCCACACAGAACTTGCTCAAATATGCTCAACAAGTCCACATAGAACTTGCTCAAATCTGCTCAACAAGTCCACACAGAACTTGCCCAAATCTCATAGAAACATAAAGAGAATTGTTAGAGACTCAATATGTTCTACACTCAATGCTCAATCACTTTCTCAATTCAAATCAGAATATAGAATAGTTTGTTTTATGGAACTTGAACAATCACTTCACACATCCACTTGACTAGGCTCAATCAACTCTACTCAACCAATCACTCAATGAAACACCCCTTTCTCACAAACCCTAGTCCAAGCATATAACCACCAACTCAAAATGTTTCCAACAATGCTCAACAACAAATCTCACATAACAATGATACTCATGTTCTTTTCAAACCCTAGTTCAAGTTCTTTGCACAACAACTCACTTCAACAACAATGCTTATAAAACAATCTTCACACATTTTAACTACAACTCTTTATTCCATAAAAACCTTGAAGCATTAACTCAACACACTCAATAGGAAACCCTAATCAAGTCCTTTTCACTCCAAGCTTATTTTCTAGAAAACCAATCAATCAACTCAACTATGGAAGAATGTGCTCATACCTTTTTATTGAAGATGAAGGGATCTCATAAATCTATCACAACCACAAACACTTCTATGCCAAGCTCAAAGAGGTTAGAAGATAAATCTTTCTCACAATATAATGTAAATACTCAATTACACCTTATCACTCCACCTTTCAAAAACAACCATCAACATACATAAAATATTTATCCAATAACACCTTATAAACTCCCAACTAAAATAAATTCAACATCCACCAAAATAACTCAAAACCTCTTTAATCAATTTTAATGGCAAGAAGAACTTTGGCATAAATCAAATCCTCTTTCTTTAAAAACCTCAATAACATAAATCACTTCTCAATAAAACAATCTTTCAAAAACCCTTTTAACTCCAAATAGCACAAATCAATTTCCAATAAAATAATTCTTCACAAACCCTTATAACTCCAAATAGCACAAATCATTTACCAATAAAATAATTCTTCACAAACCCTTATAACTCCAAACACAAATCAATTAAAAATAATTCTTCACAAACCCTTATAACTCCAAATGACCCCTTAAGAAAAACTTTAGGCAATATAAAATTTAATCAAAAATTACCTTTGCCACTAGTGGGATTCGAACCCACAATCTCTACCTCTGCGAGCGCTCTAGCCGTGGACCTTACCACCACGTGTGCTAGACGCATGCTTAATACTCCACGAGCACCTCATGCTCCTTCTACCACACCTGGCGCTCAAACCGAATGTGAACAAAAACTTTCCCTTGGCGCTCAAGTCGAACACGCCAATCGTCCACGTGAATCGATCGTGGACTCCTTCCACTCCAATGCTCTCACACAACGTGTTGTACCATTGGACCACCATGTCCAATGTGGGTCACACCATGTGCTTACACCTTTTGTCTTCTACCTGCACTAATAAGACAAATAAGCTCTTTGTCTTCTTCCTCAACGTTCAACGATTTGCACGAATTCCTTTAGCTTGGTCGCATCAAAAATTAATTCGAAGAGGGATACTTTTGAATGCCTCTTGGCATCTTATTTATACACGATTTCACCTTATGCCTTAGACGTTGATGCTCCATTTTATTTGATGACGTCGGTGCATTTTGAAACCTTTTATAATTTATAAATTATTTAAATTCTAAGGAATTTAAATTTTATAAATTATATTTATAAACTTTAACTTTAAGGAGATTAAAGCCTTCCTTGGGTTTAAACTTAAACCTTTAATTTGTAAATTATTCTGCCACCGTGGGTCTTTTAAAATCTTAACTAACCATCTCAATGTGTGAGGAGACTTTTATATCCTCATAATTATTTTAATAAAACCATTTAATCTTCCACCATGAGTTTACCATAAACCCTCATAAAACATTATTTTGCCAACTTTTTCTTCAACTCTTCGCATTGTTCCTGGTGCTATTGATGGTGTGCTCCATGGTATTAATGATGTCTTCATATGTTTACTTTGGCATCAATGATGACTTTTCACCTTGACATCAATGACAACTAAATGAGCTCAAAATGTCCAACAATATCCCCCTTTGTCATTGATGGTAACCCAATTTCTTTTTACCTAAAACTTGACCTTTTCTTTGTTTTGTTCCCCCTGGGACATTTCTCCCCTTGGCTCAATGCTCTATCAAATATCAAATCTCTCCCCCTTACTCAAATCTCTCCCCTTTGACATCAATTGCAAAGGGTCACCTTTGAGGCTCGGGGCTCAGAATGAGCCTCTTAGCTTAGCCCCTCCCCCACCTTCTCTTGAGGTGGTTAATTATGGGGTGGTAGTATTTCTACTCCTAGAAAAAATAGTTCTTTACCTTTATCATCTTTCCTTCTTATATGATCCTTCTGATTCTTTTGACTATTTCTTTCCATGTCAATTTTTTTTTCCATGTTCATGTTCCTGTTCCTATTCATATTCATGTTCTTGTTCTTGTTCCTATTCATATCCATGTTCCTATTTTTGTTCATGTTCCTTCTTGATTCTAGAATGTCTGCTCTACACCACTTTGTTGTGTGACCATAATAATTGCACTTATAACACTTAATATTATTATTTCTTGGAGGTGCAAATGTCTTAGGATTTCTCCTACGAAAGCCATATCCTCTTCTGTCATGAACCCTGTAATTAATTGCCTTGTGACCAAACTAATTACATGAGTAGCAATACCCATGGAAAATTTGTATGTTCCCATATTCCTATACGACCATAAAGGCATGCACCCGATATTGCAATTGCATAAAATGAAGTAAAAAGTGATATTCAAACACAAATTGAAAAAGATTAAACAATTAAGTAAAATGCATCTTTATTTCCTTTTGGAACCAATTCATGTATTACAAATGAATCCCTCTTAGGGATATCCCTTTTTGATACGCAATTACAATGTTGTGATCCCCTTGGGAATACAATGCACTTTTCAAGCCTTTAAGGTGACACGAACTGCTCTAGGGCGGAGTTGACCCTCTTCTTCATGTTGAGGAAATAATTGAATGGTTGAATCTCCTTTAAAACTGATTCCCTATGGTCAAGAAACAACAAAAAAGTATCAAAAGCATATGAAGCCTCTCATGATGAGGCCCTTTAAAGAGAATATACACAAAGATAGCATAGCAACATGAAATCAAGAAAGTGGATAAACCATGCTAAACATAAGCAATTCTCATAAATATTGTTAGAAACATGTAAATAAGGACTACATATACCAATATAGTATATCAAATGTATGAAATGAAGCATTTTAGCATGAAAAGAAACTAATTATGCCCTACTTACAAAAATGGAGTAAATCTAATAAAATCCTTAATCTGGCCAGTCAGATTCTCTAAACTACCAAATCAAGTACTAAAATGATTAATCTAACCTAGATAAGCATACTGTAAAAGGAACATTAAGGGAATATTATACCTGTTGCAAATCGAAGATTGAATGAGTGGTCTGCACTGTAAACTACAATGAGCAACCAAGTAGTTTTGCTTTCCAAATTAGGGGTTGTGGGATTGATCCTCCTTGTCAAATTGATGATCAAGGGTCACCTTAGTATCCTCTAGGTCCGAGGTGTAGACCAATTGGTTCATCCAAACCCCATAAGGGGGGCGGAGGTCCAAGGTTCAAATCTCGAGCCTCATCGGACTGAACGCTTGTCCCTTTCCTGGTGCTTTCAACGGCGTAAAAGGTTTAAAATGATTGTGGCATAGTGGTTATAGGGGCGGACTGTGCGAAGATCTGTGTGGTGGCTTCTGGGGTGGACAGCACAGAATACTGTGGTAGCCATAAAAGCTGGACAGCCTGCCCGGATTCGTGGCGGCTACCGATTCCACCATGTAAATTCAAAAAAAAAAAAATCAAAAAAAAAAAAGTATCCTCTAACATATTTGGCGATTAAATTGCTCGATAGGAGCTCCGTTTGCCCAAATAGTGTTTTTTGGCGTTCTAGATCCTTAGGGCATCCATGGCACAATTTTTCATGGTGCTTGGGTTGGAAAAGTGATAGCAACAAATCTCTCTCTTAGTGCACTCAAGTGAGTCCACAATCTGATAGGGCTTCGCTGCTCTAATATCCAATGCTCCATCATATGATTTGCCCTAATTTGAAGGGGTATTTATAAGACTATCCAAGGGCTAGGGGTGGCTTCATGGAGAAGCCAAGAACAAGAAGGGGTGGTTAGGATAGTTGGTTAGAACCACTACTCTATCTTGGAGTTTTTCCAAGATCTTCCATATGTTTTTGTAGCATGTCCATATTAGTAGTCGCCATCGACATGACGTATTTTAGGTGTCTACAAATGCCCATTTTGAGATGTGTTGTGAGATCGAACAATGCATGAGAAAAAATACACCACCTAAAATGATGTTGAAGGTTCTATGATGATCATTAGTTGGATCAACATTAGATGCCCTAGGTCCTGCAAAAGTATGTGCATCCTGGAATCATTGCTTCCAACTAGGTGAAAGGTTTACATTTGAAAGAGTTTTCACTTGTCATCAGTCATTCGGGTAGCTTTTGTGCTACAATAGGAGTTAGACCTATATAACTGAAAGAAGGCGAGATACAAATAAACCATCATATTTGTTATTTTCTCCAAGCAAAGGGGTAAGCTTATGATAGTTGTTGACAATGATTCGCAAGGATGAATGCAATTTTGATAAGATCAAGAGATGTACGATTTCAAGGATCTTCTATTGACTTTGATTATGATTTGATATTATGACTACCCCCTCAAACGACGAGTCGATGAGGGTAATGAAAATGTATGAAGTGATGAGGTCGCTTGACCACAATAAATGATCTAAATAAACTTAGAATTGAGCATTTAATTACTTGGCTAAGCCTAGTTCAGCGTATGATTACAACTGTTAATAGTAATTGCATATTTCTATCCCATGGAGCAGTCGAGCTACAATAGTCGTCTTAGGGAATCGAAATGATACAAATCCAATTAGTTTTGTGTTGAATCAATTTTTTTGATTATTTTTTAAAAATATGTCATAGAAGAAATGACATGAAACACCTCATTCTCGTGGAGCAGTCTAAGCCTCGAAGGCCTTCTTAGAGATTGAAAAGAAGCATATCAATCAATGATGACAATTTTTACCCAAAATGTCCTTATGATTATTTACTCATATCATTGGATTACATGGAGCGTCAGTCGTTGCAACCACCAAGTGTCTAGGATAAATAACTGAATACGAGGTGCATTTGGATTTTGATTATTTGTTTTTTTGATTTTTTTTGTTAATTTTGAATTATTTAATTGATCCTGGTGCTTGATCATCACCAAATTTGCAAATTTGATTACTCTTATTGAAATTCAATGTATTAGGAGTCATTGATTTGTCATTTAAGATCTTCCCACAATGGGATTTTAGTGCATTTAATGCCATTTGCTAATCGCGAGTACAATCTATGATTAGAACTTTAAAATTTTGGGAACCGTAGGTCTAACCTGCGGGCGAAAAACCCTAATCTCGAGACCACGAGTGTTAGCAGCGGTCCACCAAAATTAGGAAAAGCTATAAAAAAAATTCCCATTTGAAAATTTTATTATTGTCTTGAAAGCATCTGCAATTTAGAGAGCTTTGAGAGGTGCAAAACATTCCCTGACCTCATATCGCACTCACACCCCGATGGCAGACCCTGGACAACCCTCCACTAGCAAAGGCCTTGGTGTGGGTGAGGTAACTCGAAATCGTGTCCTCACAATAATTTACCAAATAAAATAAACCACATTAATTAATGGGTAAATCAACTTCACGAAACTGTTGGCAATGAACCTCACCTTAGACTAGGCTAGTATAGGATTTATTATTTTTTTTTTTGGCTAGGAAGTGACCCTGATAGGGTCATATTCTTAGACCGCAACTACTAGCTACGGTTCCCAATTGTCAAATTGGGTACCACAGGTGCCAGCTGCGGTTAATTTCGAATTACAACAATAAAAAATATGACCGTTGTGCAGACCACGGGTTAGACCTGCGGTTCACCATTTTTAGGAAATTTTATCAATTTTATTAATTTTTCTAAGGTTTTTTTGGTAGTTAATGTCATTTATTGCATCGATGAGATGCATTATTAGACTTGTAATCATCCTTAGCATAGTTTGTATATTTTTAGTGATTTTTAGCTTTATTAATCTCTTTTTAGGTCATTTTTAGTTGTTTAGTTAGCCTTTCCTTATGCATTGTGTTCTTTTTAGAGATTGACTTCTAGGGCTAGAGAGCTAGACCTACTTTGCAACCTCCACCCACTATTGACTGACATGGAGTGACAGTGGTTTGGGGCTATGGGTTTCGACTATGTCCTAGATCTACCCACGATCAGGGTAGATCAAGCTTACATGACTGCGTTGGCCCAGAACTAGAATGCCCAAACCAACACATTTCACCTATCGATAGGTGAAATGACTATCACACTTGAGGACGTCTAAAATATCTTTAGGATCCCTATTTATGGTGAGCCCATCACCTCCTCTACCTTTCGAATAAGGGGAGCTATGTTTGATGAGATCTTCGATGGTCAGAGCCTAGAGACCCAACGTAATATCGACCATGGAGGCATTCACATCAGGTACTGGTATGGGGAGGAGGTCTTCTCCATATGAGAGAGTTTTTATGCACCTGGTCGTGCAGATTGTGCTTCCAAACTCCTCTAGCATGAGGATCCCCTAGAACCTTCTGGCCAGTGTTAGGAGGATCATTCAAATCTCCACATGATAACCATTGTTCCTAACTTGGAGGAGCACTTTACTATGCCAGTTGAACCAATAGCTATATCAAATCACCAGTAGGATTTGGGTAGGCATTAGCTACAGTCTACTCCACTAGATCTAGAGTTGGTAGCACATCCGAATTGAGTGACCTACAAAGATGCCCCTCGAGATTAATTCCATTGATGATGCACATTAGTGTTACGTCGCATGATGGTCTCATGAGGAGGAGGAGTTTTGGATCAGGTCCCATGTAGGGGACATCAAGCATTATATCGATCTATTTGTAGCACTACAACCTGATGATATTGAGTGGCATCCATATATGGATTGCCTTGTATGGCTAGAGGCTGGTGAGCAGTTGCACCAGGCTCGATGAGAAATACAGATTCTGGGCTATAAGGACGAGATCCAAGAGTACCAATTCTACTCCAGAGTCCTACGACAGTTTGGTATAGTTCAGGACATCCCAGAGTTTTCTATTATCTATAGGCGACTAGTACTAGAGGTAGATATGTAGTGGGTGTAGCCTACACTGCTGGGTGACATTTTAGATAATTTCTAGGAGTCGAGGGTTACTGTGGTTGGGACCACCCTAACGTATGATACTTGGTGGTCCCTACTTCAGTGGTAGGGATCTGGGCCTCTCGACCAGATAGATGATGAGGCAGAGGTTGATCCATAGGGGTGCAATATGCACCCATGGACTGAGGATGGATGGGAGGTAGAGGTTGCAACAGAGGATGCACCACCAATGGAGGCCAAGGAGGAGGCCCTAGATGATGACGATGTGCCTCCAGACATTGAGGTAGGGTTACTACTAGCCTAGGTGGTAGATTTATAGAGCCATGTTGGGGGGTTTCACACATAGATGTTATAGAGAGAGATATTTCTCATCGTGCTAGAGGCAAACGTGTCCCATGGTGAGAGGAAGCTGCAACAGATCAGGTAGGAGCTCACAGCTACCATAGCCCATGCTACAGCTACGAAGGGGCGATTCCAGGAGCTGACCAGTGTACTAGAGCTAGCAGATACACTATGGGTTATAGCTATAGCATAGAGGGACTTAGATCAGTCCCAAGATCAGAGAGGAGACCCTTCATCTTCACATGTTTTCATGGCACCACCTGTAGTACCATTATCATTGTTACCAGGCGATCGTAATCCCATGTTAGAGATTCAGTGTTTACAAGCCCTTATGGAGTAGGGAAATTCTAGATATACAGGTATGGTAGCCCGCATAGACCAACTATAGGGCTACATAACATTGATTGGTGGGCAGGTTCCAAAGTATCCACATGCTTCAAGGTCCTAGAGGATCAGATCTAGGACTACAGGGCAGTTATCCACGAGCTCGAGTTATAGGACTCACAGGACTAAGAGGACACATAGGTCCTCTAGCACTCATGATGCTAGCTCAAACAGGAGTCACAGGGATGGCAGAGGTGATGGCAGTGACTCTCAGGCTAGGGGTGCAGGCCCTCTGTAGTACAGATCCATTGAGATATGTATTGTACCAATTTTGAGTGTAAGGTCGAGGACCTACACAGTTGTAGCCTACGGGTATTTTTGATGTACCCCCATGTACTCATGTTTGGACACACATATATGATATTTTAATCATTTTGGCTCATTATGTGTACTTGTGTATTTTTGATTTTATGTTTATGTGATGCACATGGATGCAATGCTTATGTTGATGCTATGTTTATATGATGCGATGTATGGATGACATGCACTAGATAGCTATTTAATTTATTATGATGATGATATGCAATGATCTAGATGTTTAGATGTGTTATTTATGATGAATGCATATGGATGTGATGCTTTATCTTGACGCATATTTGATATTGCTTTATTGTATGCATTAATTTGTGAGGATGTCACACTATGTTGGTACAACATATGTAATGATTTATTTACATGATGGTAATATGATGTAAATGAACCTATAAAACATAAGGAATGAATGTGATATGTTTTCAACGATCTAATCGACGACACCACAGAATGTGTAAAAATCATGAATGTAATTGGAAATCCTCATAATAATAATTTAATCAATTAATCACACATATATGAAATGCAATGATATGCAGTGATATAATGCGAATGATATAGTATATCACTCTATCCTTATTTTTGCAATTTTGAATGATATGCATAATATAGTCAATGGCCGTCTAGATATTGTTTCTGATATCCATCCGGTATCTATCCTATATCTTGATTGTGCTCAATGTAATTATGTATCACTTATTGGATACTTTGCAATTTGATGATTTGCAATGACTTTTACCTTTGATGATTTGTGATATTTGATATTTGTTGCTATTAGAGAGATTTTTGAGGTTTTCCATGAGACTCAAACACCCTAGTTGACTTATCAAAAGTTGTATACTGACCAGACTAGACTTCTAAAATGTAAGGCTTTTGCTAGGATAGGCCCTAACTTTTCATTATCCTTGTGTGTGCACATGAATATTTTAAGTTAAGGCACAATAATACCCCTATGTCAGGCTGGATTCTTTCAGTCCATTGCTAAGATTGGGTTCTTCAAGTTTTTATCCAATCTTAGGTTTAGATTTTAGTTAGACTGGACCACTAGGCAATACAGGACACCTAAAGCTAGCTCTTACATATTCAAACATTTGTCTTGTACATAAGTGAGGTGCTAATGCGTCAGACATATCGTCATGTGTAAGGTACAGTGGTGCTAGAAATTCCAAGGATTCAAGTTTACTTCCTCCCTTCTTTTTTAGTTTTTTAGGATACTTGCTCATATATAGTTGTGCAAGGGATTTGATTCCACTTTGACTTTAAACTTTCTTTGGATCTTCATTTGATATTCATTTGAACTTGCTTTCTAATCTTCATTTGATCTTGATTTGAACTTTGATTTCTGATCTTCATTTGATCTTGATTTGAACTTTGATTTTTGATCTTTATTTGATATTTACTTTCTGGAATTTACATTTGATAATTTTCTTCAGAAATTTTCCTTTTGGAATTTTACTTTGGGAGGAAATTATTTTTGTAATATCGATTGAGTGTATCTATCTATGATATCAATATAGGATATCAATATGGGATATCGATCTATGATATTGATCTAGGGTATCAATCTTGAGAATTGATGTGGGATATCATTCTGGGATATTTGCTCATTTTATCATAAGCAAGGGATTATGAGTAGGGAATACACTTGTCCTTTTGCCAATTATCAACATTTACCGTACTGTCCACAAAGGGGGATAAGCAGGAATAATTCTTTTCACCTCAGGATACCTGGTCTTGCTTCATGCCTTTCATCTTCCCCTAGTCTTGATTAGGATTGTTTAGTTTGTTGATTAGTGATACAATTCTGATATGCTAAGGGCTATACCAACTAGACCTCATCTGCAAAAGCAAAGCAAGCTTTCTATCAACTTTTGATAAGATCTCTATCTATGGTTGGGTGACTAAAAAACCTTAGTATATTCTTCATAGCAACATTATGGGTTGTGTTGAAAAACACAATTACTCACATGAATTATGGATTATGATAAATGCAGAGGCACATGATTAAAACACAAACATGGCATCATTTTTAAGACTGAAAAACACAATCCCTTCTAATGCGGAATGCAACGGATGATGAATGCCTATTTACAATGCAATGAAATGAATGCATGTGTGAATGAAAATTCATGATGCAAATGCAAATGTTTTTGGATTTTATGCTTTACCAATTTTTTTGGATTTATTGATTTTATAATTTTTATCGGTTTTTGAGCCTTTATATTTGACCAAACAACGAGTACATGCCTTCAAAACCTTTAAATTGACCAAGTGGTTCTTAGGAACCCTTGGAGCTTTTAGGATTGACCAAAGGGATTATGGGTACCTTTGGGGCTTTTTGGGATGACCAAGCGATTCTTAAGAATCCTTGGAGCCTTTGGGTTGACCAACCAGTTTTTTAGAAACTCTTGGTGCCTTTTTGAATTACCAAACTACTCATAAACAAGCTTGGAGCCTTTTAAGATGACCGAGCGGTGTTCAACAAACCCTCGGGACCTTTGGGTTGACCAAGTAGTTTTTCAGAAACTCTTGGTACCTTTTGATTGACCAAAGGGATTATGGGTACATTTGGGACTTTTTGGGATGACCAAGCGATTCTTAAGAATCCTTGGAGCTTTTGGGTTGACCAAGTAGTTTTTCAAAAAATCTTGGTACCTTTATATTGACCAAACTACTCATAAAAGAGCTTGGAGCCTTTTAGGATGACCGAGCGATGTTTAGCAAACCCTCGAAGCCTTTTGGGATTTGACCAAAGGGCTTACAGATGCCTTTGGAGCTTTTTATTGACCAAACTACTCATAAAAGAGCTTGGAGCCTTTTAGGATGACCGAGCGATGTTTAGCAAACCCTTAGAGACTTTGGGATTGATCGAGCAATTTTAAGCAAACTCTCGAAGCCTTTACTGACATGACCAAGTTGTTTTAGGAACCATTGGAGCCTTCTGCTACACTCTCAAGCATAGAACGCCTTAATATGAATGATGTTGAGAGGTTCAAGCTCTTCAACACCCCCTAGATATGTTAAGCGATAGGTACCCAAACCAATGTTTTTAGATATGATATAGGGTCCTAGCCAATTAGCCACAAATTTGTCTCGCATATCAGGTGGTAAATTAGAGTTCTGTTGGTTCTCTTTTAATATAAGATACCCAAATTCAAAGTCTCTCTGGTGGACTTTGCTATTATAAGCTCATTTTAGTCACTATTGATAAACATAAATATGCTCAAGGGCATTCACGTGGTGTTCATCAAGCATCGTCAGTTGATCCAGGTGAGTTTTCCACATGGTTTCATCATCAATGAACTCTTTCAATACGACACGCAACGTTGGAATTTCTAAATTACAAGGGCATAATGGCCTCAGTGCCATATACTAGTGAAAATGGAGTTGCCCTAATGGGTGTCTCAATACTAGTCTTGTAAGCCCATAACGCAAGGGGCAGCTAGATATACTAATCTTTGTGGAGTTCTTGTACCATATTTTTCAAGATTGAAACCATTGTCTTATTTGAAGCTTTAACTTACCCGTTTGCCTGCGGATAGTATGGAGTCACAAAATTGTGGTTGATTCTATATTTAGATGTCAAAGCTCTCATAGTTTTGTTCTTGAATGACGTTCCATTATTTGAAACTATCTTGGATGGAATCCCAAAACAACATATGATATGCTCGAGTATAAACTTTGCTATGCGAGCTCCAGTAGTTGTTGTTAAGGGTATTACTTCCATCCACTTTGTAAAGTACTTAGTAGCTGTGATAATGAATGTATTATGGCTTGATGATGGGGGAGAGATCTTGCCTATTAGATCGAATCCCCACTGATAAAATGGCCAAGCTGCTTGGATGGGTTGTAAGTCCTACGATGGCAAGTGCGTAAGTTTAGCATGATTCTGATATTTGATGCATTTCTTGACATACACATTGTAATCCTTATCCATAGTAGGCCAATAGTAACCCATTCAAAGGATGCGCTTGACAATGACCATGCTGCTGAAATGGCCATCACACGTACCATCATGAGCTTGTAAAATCATCCAAGATGACTCTTGGGGCTCTAGACAATGAAGGAGAACTCCATCATAACCTCGTCAATACAAAATATCTCCTATCAAGATATATTTAGTCATTTTTTGTTTGAATGTGCATATTGCAGCATGCGATAATCCCTCTGGGATCAAACCAAGTTTTAAGAAGACATGGATTTGTGACATACATATTTGACAAGCCTCAACTTCGACTTCCAAGATGACTTGCTCCCCCTACGTATTTACTTTTACAAATGCAGACTGAGAAACAACCTTGTGGTGAATGGTAGTACCACTCCTCGTCGGACTTTGGGAGGTTAATGACCCCCAGGGTGCCTTCTTTAGAAATTCTTCAGCTCTACAGAACCATTCAAATTTTGGTTCTATGCTAATCATGTTGACTGACATTTTATTATCAAAGGCTTCATGCTCCACTACAGGATGCGAAAGCGTTTTAACATGGATGGTAGTGAAATCAGTAGACAGATTCTGAGGGATTAAGGATCCCAAAGATGCCATGGTGTCTGCAAACTTGTTTGATGAACGAGGGATTGCCTCAATGTCATACCATTTCAATTTACCCAAATATGTAACAACAAGATATTTATAAGCTTTCAGTACAGGACATCGACACTGAAAGAGCCCCTTAACTTGGTTGACCATGAGCAAGGAGTCACCAAAGATGTTTAATCTTTTAATATTCATGGTGACGACTATGTGGAGGCCCAACAATAGGGCTTCATACTCAGCATTGTTTTTGGTGCATGAAAAATATAATTTAAATGACAAGGGCATTGGAGTTCCTTGTGGTGTGAAAAACACTAATCCCGCACCACCTCCTTGATCGCACTTCGAACAGTCGAAGAAGAAAGTCATGTCAGCATTATTTTTTGGTTCTTTGGGTTCGAGAGCTTCAGATAGGACAAAAATTATATTGTTCAAAAGCTCAATGGTAAGAGGCCTATTGTTTGACAGTGGTACCTCAGCCAACTTATTAGCTATGACCTATCCCTTAATGGACTTTTAGCTTATGAATTCCAAGTCAAATTCTGTCAGTAGCATGATCCACTTTGTAGTACACATATTATGATACGTCTTACTCATCATTTACTACAAAGGATTTTGTTTTGATATAACATATGTCGCATGACTTAGCATATAGTGTCATAATTTCTTAGTAGCAAACACTATTGCTAAACAAATCTTCTCTACATATGCATATCCTAGCTCATAACTCACCAAGGTTCGACTAATATAATATACGTCTTGCTCTTTGCCTTGCATGTTCTTTTGGGCTAACATGATCCCTAATGCAAAATCGATCGTCGATATATATAGCAAAAATGGTACATCTGGCCTTGGTGGAGCTAGCACTGGCGACATCACCAGGTATTATTTTATTTCAGCAAAAGCTACTCGACAATCCTTCTCCCAATTTAATGGGACCCCCTTGTGTAGCAATCAATTCATGGGTCAACATTTATCCGATAATTGAGCAATAAATCACCTTATCGATGCTACTTTGCCTTGAAGGCTCATTAACTCTTTAATATTTGAGGGAGGACGCATCTCTAAGATAGCCTTGACCTTCGCTGGATCAACTTCGATGTCTCACTTGGAAACGATGAATCCTAAGAGTTTACCAAAAGTCACGCCAAACACGCACTTCTTAGGATTCAACATGATATTGTACTCTATTAGGTAATCAAAGACCTTCCTTAAGACCTCTACATGCTCAGTACATAGTAATGACTTGGCCAACAAGTCATCCATATAATCCTCTAGGATCTTATGCATATAGTCATGAAAAATATATGTCATGGCCCGCTGATATGTGGCACCAACATTTTTAAGACCAAATGGTATAACTTTATAGTAAAATTTTCCCCATGGCATTATGAACACGGTTTTATGTTGGTCTTTGGGTTTAATCCAAATTTTATTGTAACCAAAAAAACCATCCATTAAGGAGAGAATTTTGTGACCTACAGTTGCGTCTACAAGAGCATCGATATTAGGCAACGAAAATGAGTCCTTGGGTGTTGCTTTATTCAGGTCTCTAAAATTCGTACAAATACGGATCCTTCCATTATGTTTTTCTACGGATACCATATTGGACACCCATTGTGGATAGTCGATGGAGATTACAAATTCTACTTCCAATAGCTTTTGTATCATATTTCACCATTAAGGCTATTTTTGGATGCATCTTTCTAATATTCTGCCTAACTGGTTTCTTTGACAAATCTAATGAAGGGTTATGGGTAACCAATTTTGGGTCTAGACCTAGCATATCTTTGTATTTCCAATAAAAAATATTAGGTCTCTCTTTTAGCAGAGGTATGAGGGTGGCATGCTCATCTGGAGTGAGACTCTCTCCAAATTTAACCTTCCTTGGATTGGTGGGATCATTACTAATATCCACATCAAAGGTTTCCTCTACTGACATATGCAACCCCTCCTCAACCTGATGAGGCATAGGGATCAAGTGGATGTCATCCGCTGGGTTCATAGGTTCTATGTTGGAAGCATCCTCAGCATGATAGAAATCATAAGCACATCCTAGCACAAAATGAAATGGTTGCAGTATTTATTCATTAGGGAAGAAATCTTTAGGCTCTACAGGTGAGTCAACGTGATCCCAGTCAATGGCATCTACATTTAAATGCAATGGTTTGGATGGATTTTTTGGATTGCAGAGTGGAGTGGTCAAATCAATGGAGACCATATTGATGGAATGGAATTGATCTCCAAGACCACATGGATAAACTTCTACATAATCAATGCAGTCTTCATACCCGAGATCTAGCTCTAACAGCACAGGCACAAATGGGTCCTCTCTATGTGAACTACTGACGACTTGGTCCTCCCTATGCATTGATTGCAATATGGGATCATTTAGCTCAATGAGCTCCATGTATACAGGTGGGTCAAAAAACACCATGTGATAGATCACATCAAAGTTCGGTGGTCTTCCCCTAAGGCGAGGATTGATATTGATCTCTCTACGTAGGTCCTCGACCGTATAAGGTGCATTACGATGATGTAGGTAAGGAGGTCCTAGATAGGCTCTCTCCATTTCATCCTCGTCGTCATTGTCGTAATACACTCTCTCACCACTATTCACTAGCATGGGATGCTCTGGCAAGTGTGGCCCCATGTAAGTCATATCCTGATCACTATTTTCACTGTCTGGTAAAATTGGGTATGAGTGTCGTAAATACGATACCGCATCATAAATTGGTTTAGCTTCATATTTTGACTGATTTTCAGGTGAGATCTCACTATCCACAAAAGTATCTTCATGATATGACTCAGGCAAAGCTATGGTGATATAAGACACCATCTGATCATCCCTCTAGAACATAGAAGGATCAGGGTGATATGGATTGAAATCCACATCATCTCCTAGACTGACGTACAGGCGATTTAATGATGCTGCAAGTAAATCATCATATCCTCGTATCTGTAATTCTAACCCAAACCTATCAGCTACTAATTGATAATGTGGCTCGAGCGAAGTCCTACACCCTTGTTCAAAAATACCAAGGTCATATCCATGCCAATGATATAATTCAAAAATGTGTCTGGCATATTCAGGATTTGACAGATAATGAGCATTCATCGTGAATGGATCATCATCATCTTCATCCATGGGCGTTAGTGTGGCAAGTTGATCTAGCCCAGCATAGATGAAGTTTTTTTGGTTGGGTGGTTCTCCCAGTGGCACCATGGATCCAACCAAAAAATGATGAGCATGGGGTTAGCCCATCTCTTGTGTTGTCTCCAGAATCGATCTGAAGGTGACGTTTTGCACAATAGATTCTCCTAACCCTGCATTGGCTAGGTGAACAGTCACCCACAGTGCAGATGACCCTACTAACGATGCAGGAAAGGTGGGCTAAGGTACCTCCTCGGCTATGTCTTGGGCTTCCACCACTTCCATAGGAATGGGAGCCTCGTAGATGACTAGTTTAGGTGAATGTTTCTCTTCTTTCTTGCCCACTTTCACCTTTTGCTTCCTCTCATCCCAAAGCATTTTTTATGTAGTTAATTTAAAGGAAGTAGCAGTAGTGTGCTCAGATCTCTGTGACACAGATATCGATGGTTGAACACCTGCTCTTTATTTTTCTTCTAGAATCTTAATCGGTGATGTTGGCTGGACATCCAGGTGCATTGATGGGAGTATGAAACCCCCTGGAAAATCAACCATGTTCATGAATTTAAATGGTTCTCCATATTATGGCACCATGTGAACTTGTCCTCATGAATGTACTTCACACACTGATGTAATATCAAGGGAACGCAATGCATCTCATGAATCCAAGACCTCCCTAGCAGGATGTTATACTGCATGGTTACTTCGATCATATGACACATAACAGGTATGGTCTTTAGACCTACCTGAATAGGTAGGACAATTGTGCCAACTTTCAAACATAACGTGTCGTTAAATGCTTTCAACGTGAACGCATTTGGTACAATGTATGATTTAGGAAACTTCAAGGGACTCAATGCCTTGGTCGTTATGATGTTTATCAATGAACTAGTGTCGATCAAGACCCTTTTGAATGGCACATGGTTGGCACATTCAATGATATGCAACAGTGGGTCAATCATTTCTTTGGGAACCATTCTGATTTTATTATCATAAAATTGGATAATCAGTTCCTGGCACTATTGTACATGTCCCACAAAGTTTGTGAACTCTTGAGCATCCTAGTATTGTACTTCAATGGACCTCAGAATGTCCATGAGAGTCTCCATGTGCCTAGGGGACTGCTATTTTAACTCATAAATAGAAAACTTAGTGGGCGTTGTCTACATATTTTGAACCAACCTGCTCTGTATGGTCACCATCGGTCTATTTGGTGGACTTGGAATATTTTGCATTGATTGTTGATTCGACGTGGCTTGTATTCTTATGGGAGCATGTGGTTGATTCGGTTGCTCATATCTCCCATGCCTTGTAACAACATTAACCATACCTACAAACCCCTAGGTAGGTGGTTCAACGCACACTTGGTTGACATGACCAGCATTGTTGCACGATGCCTCGTGGTTTGGAAGTGGATTTTTTTAAATCCCCATGTTTTGGTTTTCGGGCGCTAGCTGATTACTTGGTACTACAAGCTCACATTTTTCAATCATGTTTTGCACAATATGCTTGAAGGACCAACATAATTCGATGTCATGACCCTTCGCACGGTGAAAGATGCAAAACAGGTCATCCTGGTACTCCTTTGACTTGGGTTGATTTGGATCGACCATCTTGATTTTAGGTAATCTGATTGCCTTGGCCTCGCACAATTGGTGGAATATCAACATCAGTGATTCCATCAAAGGTGTGAATTGGTGAGGTGGGCATTATTCTTTGTTTTTTCCCTTATAATCATTATTGTGCCTTTCATACTACGTAGGAGGAGATTGGACCTGAAAATTCTATTTTTGCTACCCTTTATCCTCTCTCTGGAGGTTTAGCACCACTTGGTTTACATGGGCCTGCTTGCCCTTATGTTTTGTGGAGCTCTTCTTGGGCCCCTCTTTCCTGTTATTAAGCTTCAAGTTTCCTTCTTGTAACTTTATATCCTTAATTACCTTGGCTTGCGCTAAAGCCTCCTCGAATGTTGAATATTGTTGCAGTTGCAAAAATAGCGAGATGTGCTTGGCACAACTCTTGGTAAGCATTTGTGTTAATTTCATAGCAAAAATAGGGAATGGCAGCTTTGCCAACAACCTCCTCCATATATTTTTGTACTATTCAATTGGCTCATCATCACGCTGAGCTAGCGCATCCAAATCAAAAAGGTTAGCATGTTTCTTGATGCTAAAAGAAAAGCGTTCAAGAAAAGCGTCAGCTAGTTGCTAGAATCTGGTAATGTTGTGCCTCTTTTGTTGGTTGAACCACTCTCGAGTTGGGCCTAAGAGAGTCATGACAAATGTGTGCAAAAGTAAGGCATTATTGCTCGTAATTTAGAAATATGAATCCAAAAATCCCGTGACATGCTCTTGTGCATATTTGTGATATTTAAATTTGTCTAGCCTGGGCATAACAAAATGCTCAATATAGGTAGGAGCAGGTATCGAGGGGTCCAAAGGCTCATTATGAATCTTTCTTAATGTCGACTTTTGAATAGTCGTGCCTTGCCTCTCGATCACTATTACTTTTGCTGCTAAGGCTTTATAAGCCTCTATAGATAGAAAGTCCTCCTCCCTAAGCTATCGTGGGGTGGTCTCAAAGGTACATTCTTCCTCAGCCGAGGTGGAGGACGGTGCTCTTCCTCCTCCTCAACTTGGGAGTTTTTAGGATACTCTTGCTTAGTTCCAACTCCCTCAACTTCCTCATATTATTTTTTCCTCTCATATTCAAACGGTGGTGGTCGTTCTCTTTGTAGGGCACTAATATGAGTGTGAGCGTCTTTGTGCTCCTGCTGCACATTGGCTGGTGAGAAAGCCTTTCTCTGAATGCGCTCTCTACTCTCTATGTGAGTGTATAGGCCAGCCCTGTCTAGCCTATATTCTTTCTCTATTTACTTCTTTTGGGTAAGGATGTATTCCTAACGCATGCGCTTCTCATATAGTCTCTGTCTAATGAGCCTCTACGATTGAAGATTCTCTTCTTCAATGCACTGCCTTTCTAAGCGAGCATCATCCAACTGATCTTTGAGGATTTGTCGTCACTTCTCAGATACCAATTTGTGTGATCTATCAAGGTGATTTTCCTTGATAGGCCTTTGGTATGCATGCTCTATGCGAGCGATATTATGGGTTTCGTACCCATCTAACTGATTTACAACACTTTTGCCCTTGTTTGTGTAGATGACATTGGCATCCTATTGAGTTCTATGCTCTGTGCCACCATGTGTGGATGGTGGATGTGTCACATGAGGGCACTTGGAAGCCTCTCCATGTTCTCTAGTAGTCCTAATAGAACTCCTACTATGCTCACTCGGGGCATGAGTGGGCAAATCCAAAGGCTTATAGCCTAGTTGCTCAAGGACACTACCTAAGCCGTCCAACTATCTATATCTCCACCGCTCGTGTGATGGTGTGCCATTGGCTCCCACCTTAGGCATATCAATAGTGATATTTCAATGTTCATTACATGTGGAAGTCTACACAGGCCTATGCTCAATGGCAGCCCTATCTAAATACCCCTGAATGGGTGGATCTCGACCCTGTCTGTACTTCAAAGGTGGAGCCATGGATCCTCCTGTAGACCTATGATGTAGGGGTACTAACTTAGACCCTTATATAACATACTCTTTGGCAAACCCCGTAGACGTGCATGCAACGCGATCTCGATAATGGCTTTTGAGTGGAACACCCTCATGCTGAGAGGCTCCCTGCTCTATCTTATGCCTAGAAGAATGCACATAAAATCCTCTATTGGGGGTATGCTCAGTAAGTTCCCCTCGTGTCAAGTTGTCTCCTCTAATGCTCGTTGAATGACATTTGAGAAGCGCATGTGAGCAAGGATTTGACATATGCTGCTATGAATCTATTGGGGCTTGGTCATTGACCTCAAGCTTCTGCCTTTGCTGACCACCCCATGTCTCCACCATGGTGCACCTAGTATCTATATTTATTATTTATTACACAAATAAGGTATACAATGGTGTTTATCTTGTATTAAATTTTAAAAGTGAGCCCTAAACTATTTGATGTTGTTTCAAGTTTGTTGTATCAGTAAAGAACTAATTATCATGTTTTGAAAGCTTGTTGGATTATATTCTTAGTTTAAATTAGCTTTCACCTGTATGCTCGTAGCTCGACAACATGGATGTGACTTCCAGGCCACGTAAAGAAACTACAAAAAAGTATCAAAAGCATATGAAGCCTCTCATGATGAGGCCCTTTAAAGAGAATATACACAAAGATAGCATAGCAACATGAAATCAAGAAAGTGGATAAACCATGCTAAACATAAGCAATTCTCATAAATATTCTTAGAAACATGTAAATAAGGACTACAACTACCAATCTAGTGGATCAAATGTATGAAATGAAGCATGTTAGCATGAAAAGAAACTAATTATGCCCTACTTGCTAAAATGGAGTAAATCTAATCAAATTCTTAATTCGATCAGTCAGAGTCTCTAAACTACCAAATCAAGTACTAAAATGATTAATCTAACCTAGCTAAGCATACTGTAAAAGGAACAGTAAGGGGATCTTATACCTGTTGCAAATCGTAGCTCGAATGAGCGATCTGCACTATAAACCATGGCTGAAAGCCGCAGTGAGAAACCAAGTAGTTTTTCTTTCCAAATCAGGGGTTGTGGGATTGATCCTCCTTGTCAAATTTATGATCAAGGGTAGCCTCAGTGTCCTTTGACATATTTGGTTATTGAATTACTTGATAGGGTCTCCATTTGCCCAAATTAGCATTTTTTGGCATTCTAGCTCCTTAGGGCATCCATGGCACAATTTTTCATGATGCTTGGATTAGCAAAGTGATAGCAACAAATCTCTATCTTAGTGCACTCAAGTGAGTCCAAAATCCGATAGGGCTTTGCTACTCTAATATCCAATACTTCATCATATGATTTGCCCTAATTCGAAGGGGTATTTATAGGACTACCCAAGGGCTAGGGGTGGCTTCATGGAGAAGCCAAGAACAAGAAGGGGTGGTTAGGACAATTGGATTGGAAGCTTCTATCCTTTAACCGCCATATTCTATATCAAATGGTCATTCAAACAAATTTTGCTTGGATGAAGGCCAACTGAACTTCAGTTAAAATCATAGGTGACAGCTATGGTTCAAACTATAAACCATAGGTGTTAGTCATCTCAGCTGTGGTTCAAACTAATTAGGCTAAGAAGCCCAAATTGAGTGGTTAGAACCACTGCTCTATCTTGTAGTTTATCCAAGATCTTCCTTCCATATGGTCTTGTAGCATGTCCATATGAGTAGTTGCCATTGACATGATGTATTTTAGATGTCTACAATTCCTGTATTTCATGTGTCTTGCATTGTGAAGCCATGTGTCCAAACTTGTGATATGAAAAGAATATTCTATTGAAGCCTCCTTGTCTTAACCTCATTGGTCTCTTAGTCTCTCTTTATCTATTCTGATTGTTGTTCCATTTGTATCTTATTTTTTCATTGTTCATGTTTTTGTTGAACTCTCTATTGTCCAAATCATCCTTAGATGTCTCACTTTCTTTTATACTGTCTTTTTTTGAAGTATCTTCATCTGAAGTTTCCTCTCCTCCAAAACTTTAGGTTGATTCTCCTTCCCATTTATTTTGAACATGTTCAAATCCAAGACCTGTTTTGCTTGATGTAGTCTTTTGCATCTTGATGAACTTATCCAAGTTCTTTGAGTTATTTTTTAACCCTTTCATCTTGATCTTTGAGTCCTCCACATCTTCTTTTAGTAGTGCCACTTCTTGTGCTAACTTCTCACATTCTAAGATCTTTTCTTCTAACTTATCCTTGAACCTTTTTGCCTTAGCCTTTGATTTTTCTAGATCCTCTATAAGAAGTCTTCTCTCTTCATCACATTCTTGAAACTAAATTTCAAGTTTATAGTGTTGCTTTCTTACCTTCTTCACCATGTAAAGGGCATAAATAATTTCTCCTTTGAGATCATACCCATCCTTTTATGAATATTCTTCTATTTATTTGCCTTTGTCCACTTCTTCATTTTCTTTTGACTTGTCTTCTATGGGATCATCTTTTTCATCTTCTAATTCCATTAGAAGATTTTCATCTGATCCTTCAAGTGTATCTTCATATTCATCATAACTAAAACTATAACCATCCCTTGTACAACTATCTTCAAGATGTCCAAAGTTACCACATCTAAAACACTTGAGAATGATTGGAGTCCTTTTCTTAACTGGTTATTTTTCTTCAATCATAAATAGGACTTCATATGTATCATTGTCTGAGAAATTAGCATCACTATCACTTGAATACTTACTTTCCTTATCTACATAGTATATTCTCTTTTGTCTTTGAAAGAACTTCTTTCCTTGTCTACTTTGTCCATCCTTGCTTTTCTTCTGGTGCTTGTATCTTTTTGATTCCCTATTTCTGTGATCCTATTTTTCTTCACCATTTTTGTTCTTGGGTTCTTGAAAATCAGTTGCAAAATGTCCATATTTTCCACAATTTAAACACTTAATAGATCTTAGATCTCTAGATCTTATATAGTCCTTATCTCTTCTACCATAGTTAGCTTCTTCATTACTGGATGACTCGTTGCTTTATTCTGACTTTTTATCCTTTGTCTTTTTTATTGCTTTGAATGTTGCTTCCTTCTAGGGAATAGGATATTTTGTTCTTATCTCAAATTTTGTGAGCATACCAAGCAACTTATCTCTTGTCAAAGTATCACCATCCATTGACACTTCTATAGCAAAAACCTATTCACTGAATCTTTTTGAAAGATATCTTAATACTTTATCACAAACATTAGATTCATCAATCTTCATTCCAAATCCTTGCATATCATTAACAACCTCATCAATTTGAAGTAGATAAGCATTGATATTTTCCTCATCATTCATTCTTAATACCTCAAATTATCCTTTGAGATTTCAAATTTTTTCTTTCTTAACACTCTTATTTACTTCATATATATTTTGTAATTTATCCCACATTTCTTTTGAAGTTTGACAATGCATAACTTTCACATACTGTTCTACGTAAATCTCTCACAAGTGCATTCGTTGCTTTTGAATTATAGTGTTGTATAAGCTTACCTTCCTTATCTATAGAAGGATTGACTAAGGGATCGTATCTAAATTCCACTGCTTCCCAAAATTCATTTCCAAGTGCCATCAAGTAGATATTCATCATCATACTCCAATATATAGTCACTTCCATCAAATACTGGTGCTAAATTATTTGAGTACACCTCCTTAGGATCCATTGTGTTCTTGTTTACTTTTCCTTCAAGTTTTTAAACTCTTCTGAAGGAACCGACTCTGATACCAATTAAATATCACAAGCTTATACTGAGAGGGAGGGTGAAAAGTATAAGACCACTTTTATTTTTCTTTCCAAATCAATATTATGCAATGTATAGATAGAAATATCAACAATAGTAATCAAAGCATTGCATAAATCACCACACACAATAGAGACACCAATTTAACATGGTTAATCCAAATATGGCTACCTCCACGAAAAAATTCTTCACAACCTCTTATAACTCCAAATAGCACAAATAACTTACCAATAAAATAATTCTTCACAAACCCTTATAACTATTACTAAATTGTGTATTACCCATTGATAGAACAACCCACAAGTGTTCATGTATATTATATCCCTATTTTGAGTGTGTAAATATACCATGTCCATATTTAGGTAAGGAAGGGCAAGAAATCCATCCAAAGGGTTAGGTATTTTGCTATCTTTAAATTTTGGTGAACTTGATGTGAACATTTCTACGGGCCATTCAAATCCTCTCTAGTCTTCTTTATTTCCCTTTAGGATTTCTCTTAATTTCCTTTGGTCTCAATTTATGGTTGAACATACCTATTTTATTTAGAGCAAGCATCAATAAGGATCCCCTCTTTGGCTTCCCTTTAGGAATGACTACAAGGAAGAAAATCCTTTTCACAACCCCAATTTTAATGAAGAGGAAGAGGAGAACCAAGCCCCTCTCAAAGAAGATATTTTTAACAGGATGATATTTTATTCCATAAACCATCTAAGATATTTTCTAAAGATAAACCAATATGTCTTCATGGATATCATTCAAGGTGATGATAACAACCACGGTTTACCTCAAGCCCAAAGTTCCTAGTTAGCATCATCAAGTGCCACTATTAATCTGCTACACAATCGATATCATGATCATAGCAACTTGCCTAAGAAAAATATTAACAAAATAGATACTATAGGTCTAATCATATTAATTCCTTATTATGTCAAATCTACTCTCTCTCCAATTATTTTTGTTGTAAGTAATCGATCTTAAACTTTACCCTTTGTCACTTGATATAATCTACCTACTAGCCATGTAAATATTTTACATCTCAAGAATAATTCACTTGTGTCCCATTTTAAAACAACACCTATAGGCCAAAATTATAGAGCTTCCACAATTGAAACCCATATATCTATCATATGGAATACCTCATTGGTATAATCTCGATGAGCATTACAAATTTTATCGTGTCATCAGTCATAAGACTGATAGGTGTGACACCTTGTGTAATATTATCCATAATTTTATAGATGAAGGCCAAATTATAATTAGTGAATCTAACTCCTAATTTTCCTTGAATCAAGATCTATGGATTTTCAAAACCCCTTTCTTGATCATAACCAAAAAACCACCACTAATGTAATCTATCAAAACTTGGTAGGTGTAATTTTTGTTCATTTTGTAACTCGACAACAAAAAATCTAAACTTCCTGATCAACCTCCTTGACCTCCTTTAGTATTAAAACCAAAATATAAAAACTCCATAGCTGATAAACCTCCTCTAATAATTCAATCATCTAATAATTCCCCTTTCAATCTATGCCAATAATTGGAAAGTGTATCTGCTAAAATTTCCCTCCTTGAGCTATGAATAATATTTTCTACCCACTATGACATGCTTCTGACACTCTTGTGTGAGTAAGTGGTCCCTCATAATTTATACCCTAATGACATTACAACTATTTCTAGGTCCCTATTAGTACATCACCTCATCTCTTTTTAGGAAAATGATATTCCTCCATCTATTGTTCTTTAGGATCACCCTATGTACATCACCTATCATATTGATGAAAAATGCATCAAAAGGATATGAATAGACAATGGATCCATCCTTAAAATATATAACCTAAGATTATTTAGTCACTTTGTACTGACTCAAAAATACCTATAGAAACCAAATTTGATCATTAGAGCCTTCGATAATGAGGAGTGGGGAGTCTGTGGTACCATAACCTTACCTTTAAAAGTAGGGCCTTGGGTCCTTAATACCCTAATTTATATCACCCCCTATTAGGTTTCTTATAATATCATTTTATGGTGTCCATGGATTCACTCTATGAAATTTGTTCCTTCTACCTATCACCAGTATCTCAGATATGAGTATTTGAGTAAAATTATTTATACTTTTATTGACCCCAAGATATTCACTTACTGTTATATGGTCTCAACCCAAGAAACTCTTTATCCCTCCCTTTGGCTTGCATTATCCCTATCATCTTCCTCTCAAACTTCTTGCAGTACCTCATAGTGATCTCTTGTAGTACAAATGACCTAGATGGATAATCCTTTATCTACAAGCACTAAATACGAACACTTAATAAGTAACCCTTCAAATGTTGATAACACCTAGGTCAACAATGACCCTTTCTTAGATCTTGCTAAATTATTTCTTTCATCATGATACTATGGATTGTCTATCCCTAAAGGTGAAATCGTAAATATAAGAATTTATTTTGTTTATACTAGAACCACTAACGATGAGCATATCTACAACAATAATATTTTTCCACCTAAATGATAATATACCTCATATTATATCTCTTGCTTATTCAATCCCTAAGCAAATTATTATCAACATGGATACCTTGAAAAGGTCCTAGATCAATATGAATAGCGTATCAAAGAGCCCTTAGAAGTTAAAACTTGGCTTGGTCATTGTATGATTGGGTATATTCCTCGTAATATTGAACCACTATCCTTTCTGGCATCGTTCTATCCTAATGATGAAAATAACCCCTCTTCACATGCCATGAAATGGTTCAATAGTTGATTATTTTGTGAGATCCAATGATGTTACACTATATCCTAGTCATGTTTTCATGCTTACCTAAACCCTTTCTCTTTCTTTCCACTCACTCATTTCCTTTCCTTTTTCCTTAAAAAGATATCTACAGGAGTCAGTCTTCTTCAGAGGTTGAAATAGAGGTTACCCTATGTTTCATCCAATTACTATACTATGGCTAAAATCGACAGGTGCAACATATTTTCACAACAATGGTATATTTTAGTCTAACAGTAGAGTAAGATTTTGGCACACCTCATGGGATAAAACTAATCATTTTATCTTCTTTTTTTCTTGGAGGATTCAAGATTTTATGGATGGTCTTGACCTCATTGGAAAAAATTGTATGTTCATATGGCAACTTTGATTTATAGAAAGAACCTAGAAAATATTAATCACCAGTTCCATAATGCACCTTGAATGGTGAGTGCAAATATCTATTTTCCTTTGTATAGATGGTCATAAACCCTACGGTATTAGTTTATACATTTATTAGGTAGAAAATTGCCTAATTCTAGTTGACCCAAGCTCAATGGCCCAACAATGTTATCCATATTGGTATGATACAAGCCCCATCAATGTCCTAATCCTTCATGAAATACCTAAAACTACTTTGAAAACCCTACCCACCTACGAAGGTAAGGAAAAAATTGCCTTTGAGCATTACCAAGATATAGCTTCCTTGGCTATCATTCATAATATTATGTACAAAGACGTAATGATTAGCTGCCAACTCTTTCTTTCAAAGGCAAAGTGTTGCTATGGTACATATATTTGGAGAATATAAGTATTTACACATGGGTTGATTTAGTTAAGGCTCTTATTAATGAGTCTGATAATCTTGGAGATACTTTCTTGTTACTCACTTAATCTTTCATTCATCAAGAAAGCTCCTCATGAAAACACCTTTGAATTCAATGTCTATCTTAAAAGAACCCGATCAAGAATTCCCCAAGAGTTTCAACCTTCCCTAGCTCAAGCATATATTTATTATATTCATGCTTTTCATCCAAATTTGAGCATCCTCATTTAGAAATTCAAAGAAAAAATATTCTCCCATATCTTTCAAGAAGCCATACGTGCTGAAAATATTCCAATCATAGTAGGCAAAATCCCTCCCAGATATGCCTTCTCACCCCTTGATTTTTGCATGAAACCTTCTCACATGACATCCATAGAAAGGCTTGAGTATTACCCATCTCAAGTTCCTCAGATCAATGATGTGTCTATCATTCATAAGAAATAGCTTCAAATATAATTAGTTAAGAACAATGATTCAGAAGTTGATCAAATATGTTAAGAAAATGGAGCAATGACTCTCACAGCAAAAAGAGGATGATCTTGATAGTGATGAGTTCTCATTATTGAAACATTACCAATATATCAATATTTGGCCTCGTGTTAGTATAGAAAGCATTGAGAATAAGAGAACAAAACATGATGTAAATTATGGAATAAAAGAAAAGAGTGATATGCTTGTTCTAGTTGAGCCTTCATCATGTAAGGAAATCTACATTGAAGCAAAAAATTCTAGCTGAAATTTTTTGTAGGTTTCCTCATTGGTAGACAATGTGATGGCCTTCAACACAATGCCCAATCAAGAATATTGTGAAGAGACAAGTGTCAAAACTAGTCAACAAGAAGATTGTGATTATGGTCATTCTCAGTTTCTAGAAGACCAAGCTATAGATGAAGAAGATCAAGTATGCACTCAATCACTAGTACTAGAAGCAAAACCTTTGAATTAAATAAGGCTTGAGTCATATGAAAAGTTGTATTTCCTAGATATAACTTTAGTACATAGAATATAAATGGTGGAAAAATTCCATAGCCTATTCAATAATTCCATTGCAACACCAAGAAATTTAAGACAAGACTTACTGATGGTTGAAGAGGTAGACCCTATGGACATATTCATTGGAAAATTAAAATGAAACAAGGGTGTACCTGTAAAAAGCATGCCCTTAGATTTTCTCAAAGAAAGTCATTCTACTACATTTTATTTATCTATTTATTTAGAAAAATGTATATTACACAACTGTGTAGTAGACTTGAAGGCTAATATTTCAATCATGATAGTAGAAATCTGTAAAATTTTGGGGTTAAAAGTAGATATGCTGAAACACAAATGGCTATTTTTCAAGGGGAAACTAGTAAAAAGAGTAGGCATTTTAATTTTCTTTTGAATATGGTATGTGGATACCCAAACTTGGTTGCCATAAGATATAATGGTCATTGATGTACCCCCATTTTTTAGCATGTGGTTATATGGAGATTTCTTAAAATAAGTTGGTGGATATCTAAACCAAATCTAAAATCAAATGGTAATACCAAGGATCAAGAAAATAATTTTCATACAGAATCAGGGCCTACATCCTTTCCACATTGAGAATTACAGAGAACAAGAATCAAGCTTGCGAAAAGAAGTCATTCAAGACATAAGGGCAAAGGTCAAAAATCTACTAAAAAATAGAGATACTTCATTCTAATTAATATCATCTATGCTCTGATGATAGTTCACATCATGATCCAGTAGTCAGTTGAACTCTTTACTGGGATACAAGATATTTTGATTTCCCTTTGTTGGTGACTCAACTGGAAAGAGAAAGAGATGAATAAAAAGCATAAAATTGAATAGAACCATGGAATAAGTACACACCTAAAAGGTTAGAAGACTCAGTGATCAACTGGATATGATTTAGTACAAAGAAAATTGCTATAATGTTCACACATGGCAAAAGCGTAGGACCTCCAAAAGAAAATTAACAACCAGAGTATAATCAAGAAAAGCTTGAGAGTAGCTCTGAAAATCCAAGCAAAAAATATGAAGAAAAATTCAAGTTTGGCATCATATGGTCTAGATATTGTAGATTCATAGGATAGTCTTCAATAAAGTCTTGAGGCAAAGCATGGGCGACACACTACATTTTTGTGTACATAGCCAACAAGTACATAAAATATTTGGTTACAACTATAATAAGTATAATAATGGTAAGATCATGTGAGATATTATTTCTTACATCAGTTTGTACATAAAATAACAGATATAAAGAGAAGATATCATTGCAACATTTGATTGTGAATTGAGCAAACTAAAGGCACAATAGAAGTTTAGCAAAATAAATGGACGATTATATTTAAAATAAATTATGGTTGGCATCAGGTCCGAGGTGTAGACCAATTGGTTCATCCAAACCCCATAAGGGGGTGGAGGTCCAAGGTTCAAATCTCGGGCCTCGTCGAACTGAACGCTTGTCCCTTTCCTGGTGCTTTCAGCGACGTAAAAGGTTTAAAATGATTGTGGCATGGTGGTTATAGGGGTGGACTGCATGAAGATCTGTGTGGCGGCTTCTGGGGTGGACAGTGCAGAATACTATGGTGGCCATAAAAGTTGGACAGCCTACCCGAATTTGTGGTGGCTACCGATTCCACCATGTAAATTCAAAAAAAAAAAAAAAATTATGGTTGGCATTGAAAATTTTCACATAGTACTTTTCCCTCTCTCTATATATTATTTCCAAAGTATCTCTCCATCATTAATACTTTGATTTCATAGCATAATGGATAAGAATATAATAGGACAAAATCCATAGGGATGCATCTAAAAATCTGACATGGCACAAGGTAGAACTAATGTAATCCATGTGAGAAAAATAAGCATGTCATACTATATCAAGCATGACGTCAGCAAAATGAGAAGCAGCCAAAAAAAATGATCTCATTTGACATAAGAAGAGATGTGAACATATAGTTCATGGAAGGCTAAATTTTTTTAATAGAGTGCTTGATCAAAAGGTATAACTCTGTAGATGCTAGCTGGTGAAATCATAATTATCAACTTGATTCTATATAAGGCTTGTTATGCAACATAAATCAAAAGAAGGTATTCTCAAAATGAATGTGAATTCAAAACCACAAGAAAAGACTCAAATAACGAAGAGCGATCAACAGAGGAAGTTCCTGATGGTACGTGTGAAAAAGAGAATGAATAAAAAAAAAATGAACATCGACCTACAAGTGATTGGAATAGTTGCTCATGGCAATCTATCTATTCCTCAAGCGATTTTCAGTTGTAGTGGAGTATGCTTATGGAGATACTTTTTGCGGGGGAGTCCCATGAATAAAGCACCCCTTTCCACCATTTTTGTGGGGTAGTCCCATGACTACCTTCACTTTTGTTTTTTATTTTTATTTTGTAGTATTGTTTCTTCTTTTGTTCACCCGTAAATTTACCATAAACTCCTTTGTTTGTCTACGCAACCATTTCCTCTTTTACCATTCCATGTAAATAGGTATTTTATATTATATTTTGTCCTTATCCTTTTCATCCATCATTTTTCTTCTGTCACTCCACTTGTCACTCCATATTTGTTTTTCTTCTGTCACCTACCATCCTCATTTATCTTACAATAATTATGAGCAATTTTTTTTATGAGTGTTTATTTAGCATATATTGTATGAGATATATTATCTGATTTATATATTTAAATCATGGATGTAATGAAATTTTAATTATTATTTTACCTTATTTATGTGATTTATCAATAAATTTGATGAATGAGGTTAAAATGATAAATGTTCATATTTTACACAAATTGTGCGAAGTTTTGTATGTTTTTGGTAGTAGAACGATCACAGGTAATATTGCAGCAAAATACAGGTTAGATATTGAAGGAAGGATGAACCAGTATTATGCAAATATATTGAGGAGATGCGTGGATGTGCGCTATGAAAAGGCACTACGAAAACCTGGAAAAATCTATGGAAAACCTGTTTCGCATAATAAACGTGCCACACAAGATATGGCTTGGTCAAATGCCACATGGGCAGTGGGAGAATCAAATATGGATGAGTTCAAAGGCCACATGGGATGACTCATCATTTTTATTTGGGCATATAAAGTTGTTATAATATTTGTTATAAATATTACGTGTATGCTTTATATCCCTTCCTAAAGAAAAGGGTAAAGTTGTTAGACCAAGTCCAAATTAGTGGCTTTGTTGTATTAATTCTAAATTAGATATTTTGTTGTTATATAGTTGTTAGAATAAGTCTAAGTTAGTAGTTATGTTGTTACATATTCTTTAGAAGTCCAAAAGTAATGTTAGGATTTCTTAAAATTAGATTATATTGTTATGTAATTTTAGGAGTTAGTTTGAGTCCGTTCAAATATGCAACCAAAAATAAGTTGAAGACTTCTATTGGGGGAGCATAATGAAAACTATAAATTAAACAAAGCTCTCCATGTTACGGGGGTTGATGAATACAAGAAATAACAAAGGAATGATTATGCATCCATTTTACATTGTACAAGTTATGAAGCTTGGAATAAAGTGATATTTTAGCAACAATATTTTCTTCTGAATATGGTAATTGTATCTCATAATTTCTTTATGCTTTGCTTGCTTTGGTAACTTCCATTTCTTTTATTTTCCTGCAACCATGAAATAATTAGCATTAGATTAATTAAATGAAAATATATTACTAAAGTTAAAATAGAGTAGAAAAAGGGGAAGGGGTTAATACTAACATTTCAAAGGCAAGGCCCACTCCGAAAGGTTAGTCCCTAAATCTCTTCCCCCCACTAACACGATAGATAAAATTATGACATAGAGTAAAATTAGAATATAAACTTTAATAAAATTGCATATCACAAAACTATAGAAACATCAAATAAATTATGCATTAGTAAATCATACGTGGATCCACGCATATTCATATAGACTTAGTCTAAATTGTATTTCTTTAATTTAAGCATAAATTTATTTTATTTTATTTCCTGCAAACTTTAATTTCCTGCAAATTTTAATTTCTTGCAAAACTTGAGACTAAAGAAAATAGAATCAAGCCTAAGAATTAATCACTACGGTACAATCTATACTGGATTTCTACTCTTTAAATCTAACTTGGATAACCTGGATTGAAAAAATTAAATGTAAGCAACTATAGTTGAACAATTTCTCACCATGTTTCCTCTCCCTCTCTCAACTTTTATTCTAACTCATTATTTGCTTTCCTCTTTCTTTGAAAGTGCTAAATTTAAAAGACCATCTACGTTATCCATTCCTATGAGCGAAAATTCCTTGGGAGGTTCCAAACATGTGGGTCAAATTTTGACCACATTCAAAGGACAAAAAAGTAGCTACCCAAAAGTATAATAAATGACTAAGTGTTGTAAAGTTGATGGATTAGTCTGAGACTAGGATTAGCCTAAATTTATAGATTATAGGAGTAAATGTTAGCAAACAACAAGCTCTTCATGAAAATGAGCAGCGAGAAAATCAACATATTATGGAGATATCCTAGAACTAGGTCCAAGGGAGAGTTGTCACCTAAAAAGGAGCCCAAAGCTGTAAAATTCACAAACCCAAGCCTGGTGGGTCAACGATGTGGTAAAAACTCACCACTCACCTAGGGCCACGATAGCAAAGGTACATCCAAATGAAAGGATCAAGGTCGTACTTCCTCGAGCAATAATATCACCAAGAATAAGAGATACCTAGTGCCATGTAAAGCGAGTGAAAGACACTCAAGATTGAAAGTCATCTCAAAGTTGCACCATCCCAAGTGATGACGTTAGATTTCCTCGGGCTCAAACTCAAACTAGTAAAGAAGTATAGAGAGACCAAAAGCACCCGAACCCAATCAATATTACTCCAAAATCTTCACCATAGTGCTTGCCAATTGTTCCCAAGTAGAACCTTAATAATGCAGCCACTTGCAAGAATCTATTGTAGATCAATGAGCCAAATTCAAATACAAACAGATCAAAATCTGAACCATCCATGCAAGCTTCTAGAAGCTTCTATATAGCTATCTACAACCATTTTTCATAACTGAATGTAAGTCTTATGCTGCAATATTGAAATAAATAACTTATAATATGAGGTTAGACCTCATTCAAGGGGTTAGATCTATAGTCCTTGCTTGGTATTACAATGTAATCATTGTTAATCAACGAAGTGGTAGCTATTTGGTATCCACGGTCTTTGCATTTATTATAAGAATGATCTTTCTAATATGTATTTGGGTTAAGCTAGTTGCTTGACCTATCCTCTAAGCCTTGGCTTGATTGATACATTGATTAATTTATTTATTGGATTATGGGGTGGAATTCATAACATCTAGTTTATAGAAGATCATTGGTGTTATTTAATAATTCATTGAAAGAGAGCTTCCACCTTGGAAGACCCATGTTGTATCCCATTAGGTATGTTTTGTAAAAGGATAGATTTTCTAACACCTTTTCACTGTTAATGCAAATGGCACATTTGCATAAAGCATAATCAAAATAAAAAGTCATTATACCTTGTTGTTACATTTATATGTTGCATTAGGGATAAATTAAGGTTAATCTTAGTCAATGCATATCTTAGGAGAAACATAAATGTTTTGCAATCAATCCATAAAACTCTACACTCTCAGATCACAAATTTCCTCTATCCTTGAGGTGAGGAGAAGCATGGAAAGCATTTTCAAATATCCCTAAGAGACCCTTTATGATTTCCCATTCCCATTCTTCATGATAAGGTTTTTAGCTCTCACTTGCATGTGTGGAGATTGTCGATTCTATGTAACATTTTGGTTTAGTAATCAGTTGAGCATGGGTTGATTTAATGTGTCTTAGACATGTTAAGGCTTGGTGGATTTTGCATATTTTGTTGGATGTTAACATTTGGTAATCCCTAAGAGCCTTAGTTTACAATAGGAAATTGAGTCACCTATTGAGTGGATCCTTTAGGTAGTTGATATATGATAATAGGGGGATTGACTTTTGTCCTAACCAACTATTGACATGAATTTACTTAATTGATAAATATGACCTAATATGAATTTGGGTTAAGCTAGTTGCTTAACCTATCCTCTAAGTCTTGGATTGATTGAGACATCAATGAATTAATTTATTGGATTATGGGGGTGTAAGTCATAACATCTACTTTATAGAATATCATTGGTGTCGTATAGTCATTCATTGAAAGATGATTTCCACCTTGGAAGACCCATGTTGTAGCCCATAGGGTATGTTGTGTAAAAGGATAGATTATGTAACCCCTTTTCACTAATAATGCAAATGGCATGTTTTCCTTGAGCATAATTAGAATAAAAAGTTATTAGACCTTGATGTTACATTTATATGTTACATTAGTGATAGATTAAGGTTAAGCTTAGTCAATGCATATCTTAGGAGAAACATAGGTTTTTTACAATCAATCCAGAAAACTCTACACTCTAAGCTCACAAATTGCCTCTTTCCTTGAGATGAGGAGTAGAGTGAAAATTATTGCAATAGATTTCTAAGAGGCCCTTTATGATTTCATATTCTCTTTCACCATGATAAGGTTTTGAGCTCTCACTTGCATGTGTGGAGCTTATTGATTCTATGTAACATTTTTCTTTGGTAATCAACTAGGCATGGGTTGATTTAATGTACCTTGGGATATGTTAAGGCTTGGTGGATTTTGCATATTTTGTTGGATGTCAACATTTGGTAATACCTAAGATATTTAGTTTACACTAGGAAATTTTGTCACCTATTGAGTGGATCCTCTAGGAAGTTGACATATTATAATAGGGGGATTGAATTTTGTCCCAACCAACTATTAAATTGAATTTACTTAATTGACAAATATGACCTAAGATTAATTTGGGTTAAGCTATTTGCTTGACCTATCCTCTAAGCCTTGGCTTGATTAAGACATCAATTACTTTATTTATTGGATTATGGGGGTGGAAGTCATAAAATCTACTTCATAGAAGATTGTTGGTATCATTTAATCGTTCATTGAAAGAGGGTTTACACCTTGGAAGACCCATGTTGTAGCCCATGGGGTATATTGTGTAAAATAACAGATTTTGTAACACCTTTTCATTATTAATATAAATGGCACGTTTACCTTGGGCAAAAATAAAATAGAAAGTCATTAGACCTTGTTGTTACATTTATATGTTGCATTAGGGATAAATTAAGGTTAATCTTAGTCAATGCATATCTTAGGAGAAACATAGGTTTTTTGCGATCAATCCACCAAACTCTACACTCTAAGATCACAAACTGCCTCTATCCTTGAGATGAGGAGAAGAGTGGAAAGCATTGTAAAATATCCTTAACAGGCCCTTTATGATTTCCCATTCCCCTTATCCATGATAAGGTTTTGAGCTCTCACTTGCATATGTGGAGCTTGTTAATTCTATGTAACATTTTGGTTTGGTAATAAATTAGGCATGGGTTGATTTAATGTGCCTTGGGACATCTTAAGGCTTGGTGGATTTTGCATATTTTGTTGGATGTTAACATTTGGTAATCCCTAAGAGCCTTAGTTTATAATAGGCAATTGAGTCACCTATTGGGTAGATTCTCTAGGTAGTTGACATATGATAATAGAGGGATTGACTTTTATCCTAACCAACTATTGACTTGAATTTACTTAATTGACAAATATGACCTAAGATGAATTTGGGTTAAGCTAGTTTCTTGACCTATCCTCTAAACCTTGGCTTGATTGAGACATCGATTAATTTATTTATTGGATTATGGGGGTGGAAGTCATAACATCTACTTTATAGAATATCGTTGGTGTCATTTAATCGTTCATTGAAAGAGGGCTTTCACCTTGGAAGATCCATGTTGTAGCCCATGGGGTATGTTGTGTAAAAGGACATATTTTATAACCCCCTTTTCACTATTAATGCAAATGGCACATTTCTTATGAGCATAATCAGAATAAAAATTCATTAGACCTTGTTGTTATATTTATATGTTGCATTAGTGATAAATTAAGGCTAAGCTTAGTCAATGCATATCTTAGGAGAAACATAGTTTTTTTACAATCAATCCATCAAACTCTACACTCTAAGATCACAAAATACCTTTATCCTTGAGGTGAGGAGAAGAGTAAAAAATATTGCAATAGATCCCTAAGAGACCCTTTATGATTTTCCATTCCCCTTTCGCCATGATAAGGTTTTGAGCTCTCACTTGCATGTGTGGAGCTTTTTGATTCTATGTAACATTTTGGTTTGGCAATAAATTAGGCATGGATTTGATTTAATGTGCCTTAGGAAATGTTAAGGCTTGGTTTATTTTACATATTTTGTTGAACGGTAACATTTTTTAATCCCTAAGAGTCTTATTTTATAATAGGAAATTGAGTCACCTATTGAGTGGATCCTCTAGGTAGTTGACATATGATAATAGGGGGATTGAATTTTGTCCTAACCAACTATTGACTTGAATTTACTTCATTGACAAATATGACCTAGATTGAATTTGGGTTAAGCTAGTTGCTTGACCTATCCTCTAAGTCTTGGCTTTATTGAGATATCAATTAATTTATTTATTGGATTATGGGGTTGTAAGTCATAATGTCTACTTCAAATAAGATTGTTGGTTTTGTTTAATCATTCATTGAAAGAGGGCTTCCACCTTGGAAGACCCCTATTGTAGCCCATGGGGTATGTTTTATAAAAGGACAAATTATATAACCCCTTTTCACTATTAATGCAAATGGTTTGTTTTCCTTTAGCACAATAAAAAGTCATTAGACCTTGTTGTTACATTTGTATGTTGCATTAGGGATAAATTAAGGTTAATCTTAGTCAATGCATATCTTAGGATAAACATAGGTTTTATGCAATCAATCCATCAAATTCTACACTCTAAGACCACAAACTACCTCTATCCTTAAGGTGAGGAGAAGAGTCAAAAGCATTGCAATAGATCCCTAAGATGCCCTTGATGATTTCTCATTTCCCTTCGCCATGATAAGGTTTTGAGCTATCACTTTCATGTGTTGGTGCTTTTCAATTGTATGTAACATTTTGGTTTGGTAATCAATTAGGCATGGGTTAATTTAATGTGCCTTGGGATATGTTAAGGCTTGGTGGATTTTACATATTTTTTTGGACATTTAACATTTGGTAATCCCTAAGAGCCTTAGTTTACAAAAGGAAATTGAGTCACCTATTGAGTGGATCCTCTAGGCAATTGATATATGATAATAGGGGATTGAATTTTGTCCTAACCAACTATTGACTTGAGTTTACTTCATTGAAAAATATGACTTAGGATGAATTTGGGTTAAGCTAGTTGCTCGACCTATCCTCTAAGCCTTGGCTTGGTTGAGACATCGATTAATTTATTTATTGGATTATGGGGGTGGAAGTCATAAAGTCTATTTAGGATACTATACAATTAGACCCAATGAGCAAGATTCTATTGATATTTAGAAGGGTATGAGAGATTTGGATCATACTATATAAGAAATTGGTGATAATATTGGGGATCATGTTTGGAGTAGTATCCCACGATACCTTAGTATAATATACTAGTGAGATATTGGTGGATGGTTAGGCAATTTAACTTCTATTTAGAAGGAATATAGAATTTAATCCTTATGTAATAGCATTTTCTATAATATCTTCAACAAATAAAGTCAAAGGAATTTCTTCGGGGTCTTGTATATCAACTGTTATGGAAGGCTTCTTCCCTTTACTCTATTTTCTTCTATATTCAATAAACCTCACTTATTCAACCTCTTTACCCATGTCATATAAATTAGACATTGTATTACTAAGAGAGGCTAATAATATTGATTTCTAATTAGTGTCCTTCACATATTCAATAATAAAAACCTTAGAAAATGGCTCAAAGTTAAGAAATAAAAGTCAAACCTCCAGTGAATCAATGAGTTTTTGATAGATCATAGAAATTTTAGCTAAACAGTAATAGAAGGATGCAATTTGGATTGACAACATCACTATACATCAATAACAAAGTCTAGTGAATTTTTAGAATTGTTCTATGAATTGTTGGTTGGAGATATGACTTAGTAAGAACAAATATTTACCAAAAGGATTCCATGTGGATGATATGAGTACATGATAGATGAATTGTTGTGCAATTTTAATGAAACAAGAGAATGGATACTTGATAATATTTTGAAAATTATTCTTGAGACTACCATCAATGGTTTATGTTGGATATTTTGAGCTCATTTAGTTGTCATTGATGTCAAGGTGAAAAGTCATCATTGATACCAAAGTAAACATATGAAGACATAATTAATACCATGGAACATACCATCAATAGCACCAGGAACAATGCGAAGAGTTGAAGAAAAATTGGTAAAATAATGTTTTATGAGGGTTTTTGGTAAACTCATGGTGGAAGATTAAATGGTTTTATTAAAATCATTATGAGGATATAAAAGTCTCCTCACACATTGAGATGGAAATTAAGATTTTAAAAGACCCATGGTGGCAGAATAATTTATAAATTAAAGGTATAAGTTTAAACCCAAGGAAGACTTTAATCTCCTTAAAGTTAAAGTTTATAAATATTATTTATAAAATTTAAATTCCTTAGAATTTAAATAATTTATAAATTATAAAAGATTTCTTGCTGACATCATCAAATAAAATGGAGTGCCAACATCTAAGGCATAATATGAAATCATGTATAAATAATATGCCAAGAGGCATTCAAAAGTATCCCTCTTCGAATTCATTTTTGATGCCACCAAGCTAAAGGAATTCATGCAAATCGTTGAACGTTGAGGAAGAAGAGAAAGAGCTTATTTGTCTTATTAGTTCAGGTAGAAGACAAAAGGTGTAAGCGCATGGTGTGACCCACATTGGATAGGGTGGTCCAATGGTATAGCGCATTGTGTGAGAGCATTGGAGTGGAAGGAGTCCATGATCAATTCGCGTAGATGATTGGCATGTTCAATTTGAGCGCCAAGGAAAAGTTTTTGTTCACATTTAGTTTAAGCACTAGGAGTGGTAGAAGGAGCATGAGGTGCTCATGGAGTATTAAGTGTTCATCTAGCGCACGTGGTGGTAAGGTCCACGGCTAGAGTGCTCGCGGAGGCAAAGATTGTGGGTTCGAATCCCACTAGCAGCAAAGGTAATTTTTGATTAAATTTTATATTGCCTAAATTTTTTCTTAAGGGATCATTTGGAGTTATAAGGGTTTGTGAAGAATTATTTTTAATTGATTTGTGTTTGGCAATAATCCCAAAGGGAAGCCAAATAGGGGACCCATCTCGATCCTTTCTCTAAAGATAAAACAATTACAATAATTCATTAACTATTAACAATAATCCTTAAATGAGACATATATTTTGAAAGTAGGAATAGTATTGTGGGAAATAAAAGTACATTACAAAACAAAATAATTATGAACAAAAAAGAGACAAATAATGAGTATACCAATGTTTCCACATTTTAGAAATTTAACCATGGCTTATACAAGAATGTAAAGTTCTACCTGCAAAGAAACATAATAAAATCTTCTATTAGAACAATAAAAAGTGTTAGTACTTTTAGGGATTGTCAAATTCAAGACAAATGAGACTTATCCTTGATCATATAGTTAGGCCCTAATTGTTAGCTTTTTGACTTATATGCTAAAAGGAAAGGGAGCCACAAGTAATGAAATAAGAGTGCAACAATATAGCTATGACAATGGAAGCTAAATAAGCATGAAAATAAGACATGATACTTCATAAATAACTCACATAACAACCATTAATGAAGACTCAAAAAATGGAGGAATACATACAACATGAAGCTCTCACTCTACTAGTGGATATGTAGAGGATGCATACTTCCTTACAATGAGCCCTATATATAAGAAGATAAGTTACTTGGGCCTCACTCTTCCTAAGTGCATGAGGGACACATGTCCTTTTACATCATTGCACATATACAACTTGCATATGGACACTTGTACATTTATTCCTTTGCACATTCTAACACTTGTGCATAGGTCACTTCTTCCCCAAGTAACTCCTACTCTAATAATCTACCTAAGTTGGTACATAGGCATGTACCTAAATAATGTAATATACTCTAGATCTAACACTAATTCCTTTTATGATGATATTAAAAATAAAGAAAATTAATTAAATACAAGAGCATATAGGCTATAATTAAAATGAAACTAAAATGATACTAATGCACTATAATAGTTGGAAGTACATTATGACAAGGGTGATAGTATTGCTAGTAAGATGCAGAGGTCATTGTTGAGAGTTTGATAGTATTTTGTTAGCATAAAATTTATAGATTTGTTTATTTTATCCATTAATTCATTCATGTATTCCTTCATTACCCACCCCTTTTCTTAGGAAGGGTATTTATAGATAGAATTTCAAATTTCTCTTTCTAAACTATTGCAGGGTTTATGACATCAATCTGAGATGTTATTTGCATTGGATCATGGCCATTTATTCATGACAACTTGGGTGAAAATCATTTTGAACACATAATTATGGTTAGGTATGGTTGATTGAGACATTGTGATCAATTTCTAAAACATGTTAGATATTGAAGAGCTTAGGAGAAAGGTTTTAATATTTTTGTTTAATTTAGTTAATAAGCAAATATTTTGATTGGTACTCCATTTGGACAACTTTCAACAGAGTAGTTGGTTGTATTTATTATTCAATGTGGTATAGAATACTCATTTTATAAATGCACTTAGCCTTCAACAATACTATATCTACTATAATCCATCCTAGTTGATTCTTCATCCTTTTTTGCATTAGAGATCCTACAAATAGATAGTAAAAGGAAAAAATAATGGATATTTATGACATAGCTAATGCCTTTGTGTGTTAGAGGGTACATACAAAATGCAATAATAATTTGTATCATAATGAGGGATCCATACTTTAGGTACCATTCCATAATGTGGAAGTGAATCCATATTAAGGAGGTTAATCTATGGTATGGGAACCATCTTGTAGTGTGGTAGCCAATCCATCATGTGGAAAGTATCAAGTAATATGGATAAATAATGTGACTACAAAGATATCAATTACTACGGAGGTTTACAAAATTGATAATGTGTAGAGAGAAATGCTTGCCTCGAGTGTTAGGGCATTACTCAAGCAAACTGGGAGCACATGAAATTGGATATCCAAAAAAAATAAATTTAATACAAAAATTGGTTATGGCCTTATGTGAAGCTTAATACTACATATTCTAAGATCCCCCATTAAGTTGAATGGGAACATGGAGAGATAAACTTATCAATAATCTGCCTCAAGGGTTACTCTCCTTGAGCTATTCTTGCAATCATACAAAAAACACCTCAAGTATGACCTTCATAAGGATCTCCATTATTTTATTTATTGATGACATAGACTACATTAATAATCACATGGGTATGAATCCATAAATCATAGTGCATCCAAACATCAATGTGCTTAGTCCTTTAATGAAATATTGCATTGTAAATAAACTTGATGGAGTTGTGATTTGCATAATGAAGGGTTATCAAAAACTATTTCAAAATATCCAACACTCTAAAATCATAAGAATCCATTAGATATGGTTAGTAACTTCATTAAAAGCACAATATTCAACTTCCATAGAATACTAAGAAATAGTGGATTGTCATCTACTACACTAAGAGACCAATCCAAAACCACAATAAAAGACAAACCTAGTGGTGGAGGATCATTGGTCCAAATTACTAGCCCAATTTACATTTGAGAATCTTATCAAGACTATATATGCTCCAATGGAGTAGTGAATGCCCATTTTATATATACCTTTGATGTATCAAGGGATTTGCTTGGTCTCTATCTAGTGACTCTCATAAGGTACCTACATATACCTAAAAATATAACTAATAATAAATGTAATATCTGGTAGAATATGGGTGAGATAGAAAATTCTCTTAACAAGTGACCGATACAAGATGATATCAACCAAGGAATAAGGCAATTTATTTGAAGCTTCAAAAAAAAAGCAAAAATATTTATAGTGCTTCATCCAACATTGTTGTAGAAGATATAAGGCATTTTTATATTGATAAATAATAATCCAAAGTGTTATTGATGGATCTAATTCCCTGAGAAATAGTAGAGTTCCATATTTGTCATCTCAAAAGTATCATGAAGTCATGACTTTATCTCCTATATAAATGATGTCAAGTTTCCTATTATGAGAAGACTATCAACATACAATGCAATTATCAAAATATAACCATCATAATGTTTGATGTAGACATCATGATATACCTCTCATTATTGGAATCCACAACTAAGGACGAAAAACAAATATTCTCATACTAAGCACAAGGAGCCTACATAAGTCCATATAAGGAATTTTTTTGTTTAACAACAAGAAATTGAGTCCATCAAGCTCAAAACTAGGTGCATATTTGATATAGATCTTAATCTAAAGCTCTTCATCAATCTAAAGCTCTTCATTCAATAACGAATCTTTAAGGTAATCTTGTTTTGTGTATATTTGGTAAAATGAGACCATGCAATAGATCTAAAGATACAAAACCTAGAGATATTATGCATTTTCCTTGACAATCTCATAAAAATATTAATATCTCAAATGGCCCAAGTCATAATCCTATTTATGACATGTGTCACACAGATCATAGTTTATCTCCAAAAACAATTCTCCATCTATTTGACATGTAACAAATATCAATACATATCCATGGTAAACCTATTCTTTTGTTTAACCATTCTATTTTTTCTAGGGTATAGTGAACACTCATCTAAAAAGAAATGTTATGAAAAGTCAAAAATTACTTAAAGCATGCCTAACATACTCACCTCCTCCATCAGTCTACAAATAGATATCTCTTAAACTAATTCTCCATGAGGGATTTAAATTCATTGAATTTGCCAAAATATTCATCTTTGGGGTAAATGACATAAAGTCAAACATATCAGGAGTCATTAATAAATATAAAAAATACTCATTTTCAAAGAGAGATAGGTATCCATTGGCCCACAAATATCACTATGGATGAGCTCCAATGGTTGTGTAGCATGATGCTTCTCCAAAACACAACACTCACAAATACCACTCAAAGGTGAAATGGGAGAAAGACCATATTCCATCTAATGTTGACTCATGTACCTCAAGGATCCATAATTGGTGTTCAAGTCTATGGTGCCACCATTTATTGGTGTCATCTACATGAGACACCATAGCCATAAAGTCTCTCTTATTAAAGAAAGAAGAAGGAAAAGAATATTTTTCACTAATATTATACATCTAATTAGACTCATCATAATACCCCAACATAGTTATCTTGAACCCATTATCAATATTCTTAATCACCCATCTATTTGGCCAAATTCCACTTTTTTGTCAATATGAGTGATGAAATAAATAGAAATAATATTACGACCCACATTTGGTATATGAAAAACTTATTTAAATGAGGAGCAACCAATTTTTAGCTTACCACATTTGGCCACCTATAAAGAGGAGTCATCAACAATGACCACATGCTCACCATGATGTTGTCCATTGTAATCATTCAAAAAATTATGATGCTTAATCATGTGTATGGTTACCCCTAAATCTATAATTCACTTTTCTAAAGAAGTGGATGTCTAATATACTAAATGAAGAACATCATTTACATTTTAAGTTTCCTTATCTTGGTCATCATTACCTTGGGTATAGAAGATAGTAGCAACAACACGAAGAGAGTAGCAACAACACCCTCCCTCTTTGGCTACCTCTTTAATATTATAAATTTATTTTCTAAAAAATTATACCTTGTGTCTTTCCATCTTGCGGTATCCATATATTGGTTCTTGGTTTCCTTCTTTCTATTATTTTGTTTATTCTTAGTTTCTATTTTAACTACTTTCTTTGCATGAGCATGGATGTTAAGAGAATTATTTATTTTCATTGGATGATCCTAATGGTGAAGGAGGAATATAATTAATTGCAAATAATAAATATGGTGGCAATGTTATTGAAGGAGTAATTATGGTGTATGACCTAGGGCAGATTTCAAAGTTTCATAATTGGAATGAAGAGGGGTGTTGTAATCCTCATGGTGAAGTTGGAGATTCAACAATTTCACTAGAGAAGTCCCTACCAAAGGATAGGTTCATATTTGATGGGTATTTGATTTAAGAGAAGTGGGTTCATTCTCATGTTTTTTATCATGGAGCTAGACCATGGCTAGATGTTGTTAGAGGAAAGCAAAAAATACCAAACAATAATTTCAATCTAGTAATGCAAAAAGGTAAATTTATTATAACAGATGAATTGGCTAAGATGGGGGTAACACAAGGTGATCTATGTTTAATTGGAAAATAATTTGGGTGCTAGACCTTATTTGGATTCAATTCAAAAATGGTCCCATGCTAAATGATGTAGACCGGGATGAGTACCTTCTCGAGATAAGGGAATGATAGGTTTTAGAAGTGAAAGAAATGGAAAATTGGACTACTAATCATGGTATTAAGTTATAGTATGTATCACTAGAATTATTGGTCAATGACTAATGGTAGTAGATGAGATAATCCAAACATAAATTACTCTTGATGGATAAGTTACATAATGGTGAGTCTAAATGGGTTGTTCCCCATATGGGTAACCAACTATATGGGTAGCTCCAGACACGTAGCTCAGATGGGTAACTTGCTATATGGGTAGCTCATATGGGTTACCATTGAACGAGTAGTTATAGGTCTAGATGTATTGGACACCAAATATGTAGGTGCAAGCCTAGATGGGTAGGCATATATGAATAGGTCTAGATGGGTGGTTGTAGGTCCAAACAGATAGGCCTAGATAGGTTCTAGATGATAAATTTGCAATCATAAGCTTACTCTATAAATCCTCGACTCATCCTTAAGAACTTCTTCCTACAACTCTGTAAAACACATACAATAACAACACTGGTCTACTTCCAATCTATTCCATGACATACATAAATTGAATACCTGCAATACAATACCATTGTTGTATTGATTCATAAATGGTGGATCCTTACACAATGAGTAGAGGGTATTTATATGATAGCCTTGGTGGTTACTACAACCAACCAAGATCCAATGTCCCCAATTGTCTACTCCTTACAAACTTAACTAACAATCACTCAAAACTAATTAGTCCATAACTATTCAATCTAGGGCATTACCATCAGTCTAAACTTAACTAATCTAGTTGTCTAGTTAATCAATATGGGATGCTTGATTTACGTAATTATGTCATTACATGTAATATTATTAGTCATTTTGTACCCCTTCTTGACTTACATACATCAAATCATATTCTAAAATATTATTTTATATTAAAATTACAAAACATTATATAGGCATTTTGTCAAATAATTTTGAATAGTCATTTCTTTTTAGAACTATTGTCTACATCTATCCTCTCCTTTGAAGTAGTTGATGTCTTCAACGACTTTCTATGTTGTCATGTCGAGGTTTTAGCATCCTTTGGCTCAGTAGCCTGAAGTTCTTCTTCCAATTCCTATACGCAAAGCTTGAATATTTCTCATTCTTGGCATAATTTAAATACTTGACCCATTCAACTCCTATATTGTTGGCTCTATCTTCCATTTCAAGGAGTTTGGACAACTTTGATTTGAGTTGAATGAATATTTCATTCATCTGCTCTATTTTCAAGGTTGAGGAAGATGGTTCCCTCTATACTAGTCCCACCTTGAGAGTTTCTTCACGTTGTTGTGATTGAAGCAATTCATTATGAAATATCTCTCGTTCCTTCTACCAAGTATCCTCACTCTGACTATTTAGATCCACTAAGTCTATGTTATGTTTCACTAGCAATTCCTTAGCTACTTTTGATGCAATATTTCTATCTCTGTGTTGATAATCACATGCTCTCTATCCCTAAGTTGGGCGCTAAGGTCCAAGAATTCTTATTGTTCCTCTTGAATATGCCTTAGAGCATCATCCAACTATATGACCTCTTCTACCAATTATTAATTTTTTTTCCTATAGTTCTACCTTCTTCAGGTGTAGGTCTTTGTCAAGATTTTATCATGTTAGATTCAATTGCTTGATCCCCTCAACTAGCCAACATAAGTGGGCTATGAATTTAATCTTATTGTACATCAATAGTATTTCGGGTACTAACTCCATTTATGGCCTTTGTTCTATGGTGCACTAGGAATGAAAATTACTACCATGGCCAAGAACGTACACCTGTGTTGGTTCCAAATAGAGGGTAGGTCTCCTATCTTACAATTTCTTAACTCCCTCCATAGTATTTAAGTACTCGGTAGGCAAGGTCCATGGTTGTTCTTGGTAAATGCTAGAAATTTTGTTCACCAACCTCCCTTTTTGGCCCATTTCACTAGCTTGTCCAGATTTTTTTTGCCATCAATTATTATTTCTTCCACTATCCTACACAAGCTACATCAAATTATAATTGTAAGCTATCCATCGCATGGGTCAATTTGGTAAAACATGCTATTACCTGTTGGTCAATGCAAGCACCTATTTCTGGTGGATCTAAAAAATTAGGTACTTCCAACATTATATATTTTGACCATCCATCCTCAGATTTCTCCTCCCTTGTTTCGAGAGGATTCTTTCCCTTGCCATAAATATGAATGGGTTTTTTATCCATTTTTCCTTCTATAATCATTAGCTACTCTATCGATGCCTATAATTGGCTACTTTTTCCAGCTACCCAAACATCCTCCTGAGGGACTTCAATTTATTTGGAGTTATTTCCATGCATCATTATAGTCTCATGCTCTAGATACACTTCCTCTTCCATTGAAATAAGATGTTTTTGTGTTCCTTCTAGCATATTTCTAGTGGCTAGCAGAATGAGTGGTAGTTCCTTATTTATCGTACCTACTATTGCTATGTTTATGGTGCTTATATCTGCAGGTCTGTTTGTCACCTTTTCTACCACTGTTGTGAGCATATCTTCAAATGAGAAAGCCCGTAGAGTGTTGGTAAAGGAAATTTTTTCAAACAAGGAATTTGGGATACTTTAGGTGACTTTGCATGATCTTGAAACTATGCTTCTACCAGATATTATGTAGGCCCCACGTATATAGTAGTATTGGGTGGTGATAGTATGTCTTGGAGAACAAGAGGGATTGTGAAATCTACCTTCATAGTTTTTGTCCCCTTACTTTGTGATTGCATCTTGTTAGGATTAAATAATAAAATACAAGCAATAAATAAATATGGAAATAAAATGTAGAAGAATAAATCAATACACAAGACACAAATTTACGTGGTTCACCCAATGTGGGCTATATCCACGAAGAAAATAACCAAGCCTTTTATTTTATCGAGAGAACTACATAGGGATACAACCTACAACAAATTTATTGTAACTTTCTCTTCATTCTATTGTTGTCTTTTAAAATATGCACACGCATGCACTACAATACATACAGCCACCATACATTGTCCTCTTATAAAAAATCGTTACAATTTTAGGGTAAAAAATCCTACCTAAAATTCATTTCTGATCTATGACCTAATAATAAATGGTCCAGATTTACATAGAGAAAAACATATCTATTTTTGGCTTCAATGGCACTACCCCCGAACCCCCACCAGGGGGCTCCAATAATGTCGCCACCCTTCTAGACCCCCCAACTATGTATTAGGATGGTCATTTCCCCCCTACACCCCCCTTCATAGAATTGGGTCCAAATGAGGCTAAAAACAAGGCCTCCAAATTAATCAGGATCCACAACCAACAATATTCCACTTGGAGACTGATCACAGTAACTCTATCACTACTGCACCTGCTGGACTATGCTTCAACTTTGGACCTAGAAATTTTCTTACGTTTACTATCATGCTTGAATACCAACTAAAACTGAGTAAGAGCTTAGTTTCTCCTTAGTTACTGCATTTTTTAACATGTTTGCAGGATTCTGGCTAGTATGTATCTTTTCCAGCTTCAATTGTTCATCTTCCAAAACTGATCATATGAAATGGTACTTGGTCTGTATATGTTTAGTCCTAGAATGAAATATTGAGTTCTTTGCAAGATGAATGGTACTCTGAATATCACTATATAATATGTTATTATCCTACTTCTTTTCTAATTCCTCCATAAACATTTGTAACCAAATCATCTCTTTACTAGCCTCTATAATAGCAACATACTCTACTTTTGTTGTTGAAAGTGCAACAACCTTTTGTAATTTTGAAATCCAAATTATTGTAGTTCCACCTATAGTAAAGACATATCATGTGGTACTCCTACTATCTATATCACTTGTCATATATGCATTAGCATATCCTTGTAAAATAGTGTTAGTACCTCCAAAACATAATACTTGAGTGACAATACCTCTTAAATACTTGAGAATCCACTTTACTGCCTCCCAATACCTTTTTCTTGGGTTGGTCATAAACCTACTCACAACTCCCACTGCATGTGCTATATCTAGCCTTGTGCACACCATCACATACATCAAACTACCAACTACTGATGAATAAGGAACCTTGGACATGTAGTCTATCTCCTCCTGTGTCTTAGGACACATCTCTTTGGTTAGTTTGAAATTATTGGCCAAAGGTGTACTAACAGGTTTTGCATCCTACATATTAAATCTTTCCAACACCTTCTCAATGTACTCACCTTGAGACAATTTTAATTTGCAATTTTTCCTATTTCTTGTTATTCTCATACCAAGGGTTTGCTTTACAACACCCAAATCCTTCACTGCAAATGAATCTACCAATTTTCTTTTGAGCACATTTATACCTTGCATGTTAGACCCTACAACAAGCATATCATCTACATACAATAATAGGATAATATAGTTACCATTATCTAATGTCTTAAAATAAATACAGTGGTTAGAATAACATCTACTATAACCTTGTTCTGACATAAACCTGCCAAATTTTATATGTCACTACCTTGGAGCTTGCTTCAGGCTATACAAGCTCTTTTTCAACCTACATACTAATTCCTCCTTCCCTTTGACCTCATACCCTTGTGGCTGCTGCATATAAATATCTTCCTCCAAATCCCCATGGAGAAAATTTGTTTTTACATCTAACTGTTCAAGATGCAAATCCTCTACAGTCACTAGGCTTAAAATAGTTCTAATTGAAGTTATTTTAACAACAAGATAAAAAATTTCATCATAATCAATACCTTTATTCTATGCAAACCCCTTTATAACTAGTCTAGCCTTATACCTTTTTTTATCTTCATCTTATTCTTTCATCCTGTAAACCCATTTATTCTGTAATGCTCTTTTTCCTATAGGTAATCAAACCAGATTCTAAGTCTGATTATGTACCAAGGATTCCATATCCTCTTTCATGCCTTGCTCCCACTTCTTCTTGGTTTCTACTTGTATCGCTTCTTCATATATTTTTGGTTCACTAGAGTCAAACAATAATACATAATATAATTAAGAAGAGTAACGCTCAGGGAGTCTACTTATCTTGGTAGATCTTCTAACAATATTTTTAGGAGTTTGAGGTGCTTGTTGTTGTTGTTGATTTTCTAGCACCTTTGGAGTTTCAATTTCATCAAGCATTGTGTATTATGTGTTTACCTTTTCCTATTTCTTTTGCTACAACTAGTTTTTATACATGACTTTCTTATTGAATACCACATCTCTACTCCTAAATATTTTGTGATTTTCATAATCCCAAAAACGATAACCAAAATTATTAACTCCATATCCAATGAAAGTGCATTTCTTGGATTTTGCCTCAAGTTTAGGTCTATTTTCTTTATCAATATGCACGAATGCTTTACAACTTAAAGTATTCATAAATTAGTAGTTAATAGGCTTACCTTTCCATACCTCTTTTGGAATCCCACCATCCAGGGAACTTAAAGGTCCTTTGTTTATTAAATAAATAGCAGTACCAAAGCATATACCCAAAACTATAAGTGAAATCCTGCATGTAATCTCATACACCTAGCATATTCCATGATATTCATGTTCATCCTTTCTGACACACCATTTTCTTGTGGAGTTCCTGAAGCCATCTTCACTCCACGAATCCCATGGTATGAATAGTAACTATCAAACTCTTTGCTATAGTACTCACTTCCATTATCTGATCTGAGACACTTCAATTTATTTCCTATATTATTCTCAATCAAAGATTTCTATTTTTTAAAAGTATCAAAGACATTTGATTTCTTTCAAATACAATAAACCCAATATTTTCTAGTTGCATCATTAATAAATGTAACATAATAATAAGAGCCACCAAGAGATGATACCCGAGCTAGTTCCCATACGTCTGTATGCACAAGCTCTAGATTTTCACTCTTCTTTTCTTTCCCAACTCTGAGAAATCTAACTCTTTTCTGTTTTCCATAAATACAATGCTCACAAAAATCCAAATCAACCTGCTTCAAACCTGGTAATAATTTACTTGAGTGGATAATTTGCATCCCCATATCACTCATGTGCCCAAGCCTACAATACCATAAACCTATATCCACTCTTGTAGAGGCTAAAGCAATAGAAATATCAGTATTACTAGTATAGACATATAGTGTACCTAACTTCTTTCCTTTTGCTAATATCAATGATCCTTTAGCAACCTTCCACAAATTTTCTAAGAATGTAACTATACATCCTTCGTTGTCCAACTACCCTATGGAAATTAGATTTCTTCTCAAATCAGGAATATGCCTTACCTCTTTTAGCAACCATTGGTTTCCATTTGGTAATTTTATCTGTATCTTACCCTTTTCAATAATTTTACATGGTCTATCATCACCCAAATAAACCTGTCCAAAATCACCTTGAACATAATCTAGAAAATATTTCCTATGGGGTGTGGCATGATATGAAGCCCTTGATTCTAGCACCCAAAAATCATTAATATTATCTAGTGAAAGGATTAAAACATCTTGCAATACATCACCTGCTATGTTTGCTTCCTGATTATCCTATTTTTCATCTCCCTATTTTCTTTTCAAGACCAACATTATATTTTTAGGTGTCCTTTCTTCCCATAGTGCCAATATTCTAACTACTTTCCTTTGGATTTGGATATACCTTTCTTTGATTTTCCATGTTTTCCTAGACTCTTTCCTCTCTCCTTTTGTCTCCCCCTATTTTCCATAGTCAACGCATTACCTGATGTTGGACATTTTGAGCTCATTTAATTGTCATTGATGTCAAGGTGAGAAGTTGTCATTGATGTCAAGGTGAACACATGAAGCTCTCATTAATACCATGGAGTACACCATCATTGACACCAAGAGCAATGCGAAGAGTTGAAGAAAAGTTGTCAAAATATTTTTTTATAAAGGTTTTTGTTAAAACCATGGTGGAAAATTAAAAGGTTTTTATTAAAACCATTATGAGGATATAAAGGCTTCCTTAAACATTGTGGTGGTAGAATAATTTTCATAAAATCAGTGAAGTACAAATGAAGGTTTAAATTTTATCTCAAGGAGGCTTTAATTTTTATTAAAGTCAAAGGTTTATAAATATAAATTATAAAATTTAAATTCTTTTAGAATTTAAATAATTTATAAATTATAAAGGTTATAAAAGCAAAGTCATCAAATTTAATGGAGCGTTGACGTCTAAGCCATATGGTGAATTTCGTGTATAAATAATATGCCAAAGGGGCATTCAAAACTTACCCTTCTTTGATTAATTTTTCATGCGACCGAGCAAAGAGTATTTTCGTGCAATCATTGAGGAAGAAGACAAATAATTCATTTTGTCTTTTAGCTCCAGGAAGAAGATGAAATAAGATGTCTTAAGACCTCACTCACATTGGACAGTTTGGTCCATTGGCAACGTGAATTTTGCGAGAGTTTTGGGAGTGGAAGTGACCACAATCGATTTGCGTGGAGGTTGTTGGTGTGTTTGTCTTGAGCGCTGAGGAGAAAAACTTTTGGCACGCGCTCATTTAGAGAACTAGACTTGGAAGAAAGAGCGTGAGGTGTTCTTATCCTTCCAAATGTGTGTCTAATGCACGCGATGGGCAAGCTCGCGGCTAGGACGCACGAGGAGGCAGTGATTGGGGTTCGAATCCCACTAGTGGCAAAAGTAAATTTTATTAAATATTTTATTTGTATAATGTTTTTATAAGGTGTTATTTGGATTTATAAGGGTATATGAAAGGTTACTTGTTTGGTAATTTATTTATATTATTGGATTTATAAGGAAAGTGGATTTGATTATTCCCAAAGTTCTTCTTGCCGTTAAAATTTAATTAAAGAGGATTTTGAGTTAAATTTTGGTGGATGTTAAATTTATTTTAGTTGGGAGATTATAAGGTGTTGTTGGAAAAATATTTTATGTATGTTGATGGTTGTTTTTATATATGGAGTGATAAGGTGTAATTGAGTTTTTGCATTACATTGTGAGAAAGATTTATCTTCTAACCTCTTTGATTTTGGCATAGAAGTGGTTGTGATTGTGACAGATATTTGAGGTTCCTTCATCATCAAGAAAAGGTATGAGCACATTCTTCCATAGTTGAGTTGATTGATTAGTTTTCTAAAAATAAGTTTGGAGTGAAAAGGATTTTGTTAGGGCTTCCTTATTGAGTGTGTTTGAGTTAATACTTCAAGGTTTTTTGGAATAAAGAGTTGTTGTTAAAACCTTGCTTTATAAACATTGTTATTGAAATCATTGGTTGTGTGAAGAACTTGAACTAGGGTTTGAAAATAACATGAGTATCATTGTTATGTGAGAGTTGTTTTGTGAGCATTGTTGTTGAAGTGAGTTGTTGAGAAAAGAACTTGAACTAGGGTTATCATTGTTATGTGAGATTTGTTGTTGAGCATTATTGGAAACATTTTGAGTTGGTGTTTATATACTTGGACTAGGGTTTGTAAGGAAGGATTGTTTCATTGAGTGATTGGTTGAGTAGATTTGGTTGAGCCTAGTCAAGTGGATGTGTGAAGTGATTGTTCAAGTTCCATAAAATAAACTATTCTATATTATGAATTGAATTTATAAGGTGATTGAGTTAAAGAATATTGAATCTCTAACAATTCTCTGTATGTTTCTGAAAGAGTGATTGAAAGTGATTGAGCTATGTGATGAGTATAGAACATATTGAGTCTCTAACAATTCTCTTTATGTTTCTATGAGATTGGACAAGTTCTAGTTTGAACTTGTTGAGCAAATTTGAGGTAAGTCTTTGAGAAGACTTGTGGATAGATTTGAGTAAGCTTTTGTGGAAGCTTACAATATAGATTGAGAGCAGATTTGGTTAAGTTCTTGAGAGGACTTATTGAGCATATTTGGTTAAGTTCTTGAGAGGACTTATTGAGCATATTTGATTAAGTTCTTGAGAGGACTTATTGAGCATATTGGATAAGTTCTAGAGAGGACTTGTAGACTTATTGGTGTGAGCTTTTGTGGAAGCTTACAAAGCAAATTTGAGATAAGTCTTTGAGAATGCTTGTGAGCAGAGTTGATTGATTGATTTATTCAAATATTGAGTTAAGGTTTGGGGTAGATCCAACAGATTTGATTTGAGATTGATTCAAGATTTGAGTTAAGACTTGAGGACAAATATTGAGGACTGATTTGTGCTAGACTGAAGGATTATGTTTAGTATAGATTCAAGGATAGATTTGGTGCAAATTTGAGGATAATTTTGTGCTATACCAGAGACAGATATTGAAGATAATATTTGTACTAGACTGAAGGACTGTGTTTAGTACATATTTGAGACATAGCTAAGTGCAATATTTGGAGGTGACAAAGTATAGAGGACGATAGTCTCTAGTGGATAACTAGTGTAGTGAGGATAGGTCTTCTAAGTGAGGATAGGATTCTTTAGTGGATAGAGATCCATAAGCCAGTGTAGTGGAGGCAGTAATTCTTCTAGAAGATCACCAGCCAAAGCAAGAGGGGGAAGGAGTTCTCCTATGGATAGGTATCCATGAACTTGATTTAAGGGATTGGTGTCTCCTTTGGATAGAGGTCCATAAATATTGTAATAGGGAAAGTATTCCCAAGATATTGATTGAGAAAATTTTAGTGAAATATTTTCTCCGTGGAGTAGCCCATATTGGGTGAACCACGTAAATTGTGGTGTCTCTATTTTATGTGATGATTTTTGCATTGCTTTGGTTACAGTTGTTGATATTGATATCTTTACATTGCATAATATTGATTGGAAAGAAAATCAAAAAGTGATCTTATACTGTTCACCCCCCTCTCAATATAAGCTTATGTTATTCACCTGATGTCTCACTTGTGCTTTTCCATCGTATTTCCTTGCTAAGGATAACACCAATAACATCATAAAATTTTAAAGTATTTGTATCGAAAACATAATTACTCACAACCATGACCAAGCCATTCCATATTTTTGGTAATGAGCATAAGATCAAAAGATCCCTCACCTCATCATCAAAATTTACTCCAATAGAATTTAACTAATTGGTAACCGTGTTAAACTCATTCAAATTATCAGTAACAGACTCACCTTCTAACATCTACATATTAAATAAATACTTCATAAGAAATACCTTATTCAAAATTGAGGGTTTTTCATACAATTTAGCCAATGCATTCATTAAACCCTCTATTATCTTTTCCTTTGAAATGTTGAAGGCCACCGGCGCTACGTCGTATTGTTCCTAATACCTTTTTGTCAAGAACTTCCTATTCTTCATCTAATAACTTCATCGACTTCTTTACTATTCGCTCTAATGGTAAAGATCCTTTTGATATAGATAGTCCTCCATTTGCATCTTCCATGGTTGGTAATTTTAATCGTTAAACTTCTCAACCCTAAATCTACCTTATTCTGCTATTTCTTCCACTCAAATTAGGAAACCTTCCTTTCAAGTGTGTTTTTCAAACCCTAGGCTTTGATACCAGTTGTTAGAATTAAATAATAAAAATCAAGAAATAAATAAATGCAAAAATAAAATGTAGAAGAATAAAGCAATACATAAGACATAGATTTACATGGTTCACCCAATGTGGGTTACATCCACAAAAAAAATAACCAGGCATTTTATTCAATCTAGAGAATTATGAAGGGATATAACCTAAAACAAATATGTTGTAACTTCCTCTTCACTTTATTGTCGTCTCTTATAATACGTACACACTCACACTAAAATACATATAGCCACTATACATCATCCTCTTATAAAAAAATACGTTACAATTTTAGGGCTAAAAATCCCACCTAAAACCCATCATCTGATCTATGACCTAATAATAAATGGTCTAGATTTACATAGAGAAAAATACATCACCACCCCCCTGGACCTCCAACGATGTAGTAGGGGGGGAATTTCCTCCCTACACCTCCTCTTCATAGAAGTGGGTCCAAGTGCAGCTGAAAACAAGACCTCTAAATTAATCAGGCTCTGCAACCAACACATATATTGCTTGATTTTTTGGGTCATTGTTTGATTGTGAGCTATCTTCTCTATTGTTTCTCCTACCACTGATTTTGATGATGGTTATGGTGATGGTTTTCAAGATGTATTTGCTTACATTTAAATTTGTCAATACGGGTTAATCCATGTTAAATTTAAAGAACAAAAAATATTGTATAGATTATTTTGTAATCATTAATCATCTGACTTTATTCCTTTTCCCTAGTCTTGTTTGCAAAAAATAAAAGTTCGCAAAAAATTAAATTGAAGTGAAATTTTGTTTAATATAATAAATGCAATTATGACTTATTCTAAGTTTATGTGGATCCATGTAATGATTTAATAATGCATTATTTATCTAATGTATTCTATAGTTTTATGATATGCAATTTTAATAAAGTTTATGTTCTAATTTTATTCTACATTCTAATTCTATCTACCGTGTTTTTGGGGGAAGATATTTAGGGACTAACCTTTCGAAGTGGGCCCTACCTCCTCAAGGTTAGTATTAACCTCCTCCCCTTTCTCTACTCTATTTTAACTTCAGTAATCTATTTTCATTTAAATTAATCTAATGCTACATAATTTATGTGTGCAGGAAATAAATGAAAGTTATAGCAGAAAGCAAAACATAAATAAGATAAAGAATGATTTTACCATACTCATAGGAGAAATAAAATTATGCTAACTATATTCTTTTATTCCAATCCACATGACTTGTACAATGTAAAATGGTTGTAGAAATATTCTTATGTTCTTTCTTGTGTATCTAGCTCCCTCTAACATAAAGAGCTTTTTAATTTATAGCTTTACATTATGCTCTTTACAATAGAAGCTACAACTTCTCTTTGTTACACATTGAATGAATCCCAATTGGACTTCTAAAAATACGTAACAACATAATCACTAATTTGGACTTAGTACAACTATGTAACAACATAACCACTAACTTAGACTTAGTATAATAGCTACATAACAACATAACCACTAATTTAGACTTAGTACAACAAAATTATCCTTTCCTTTAGAAAAGGAAATATTTATTATAAGCATACGCGTAACTTTATAATAAAACTCATAATAACTTTATATGAAATCATCCTAAATAAATAACGATGACTCTTCTAGTGAAGTCTTACTGAAGCACTACTTTAGCCTTTGATTTTCACCAATGTACTTTGCTTCACCTGTGGCTTTGCATCCTTCCATCACAAAATCATCGATGCTAAATCTAGTAATTCTTTGAAAGGGAACAAATTAGGTTTCCACACTCCTGATTTGGATGTTGAATCTAGAAGTAATCCAATGGCATGAAAAACATCAAAAAAATCTTGGTGGTCCTCATCATAAAGTTTCGAATATGAAGTTCCAAGTAGGCTACCCAATCATAGGCAATTCCCTTATCAATCCCTTGTACATACGAAATCAACCATATTGGGAGATTTGAGCTCCTTTGTTCCCAGACAACCTAGCCATCAGCACATTCATGATGCACTATAATCTTGTGTTTGCCAACTAAGTTCACTTTACTCCTCAGCTACTGTGTGTCGATAACAAGAAATAGACTTCTTCCATTGTTAGGATTGTAATACTTTAAATTAGTTGTGGAGTCTTCTTAACGTTGAATCGTTCATTCAATATAGGCTAGCCCTTTCTTTGTAATCCAAAAGTTCATAAAAATACTTTGGCTAAGAAATTTTCCACTAACTCCTTATCTCCCACGCATACCTTGTTGACATTCTTCACTATATCATAGGTCAACAATATTTGTATCAAGTACTCTTTAAAGAAGTCTTTGTCAAAACTCAAGATCTATAGAATGAAATGTACTCTAGCTACCTTGATCTTCCACTTAACTAGATAATTTTTTGATATTTATTCCCACCATTACCAATAAAAATCTCCCTTTGCATGAATCCATGTGATATCTTCAATTAGAACCTAATCCTTTTCAAACTATTGTACTTCTTTACTCTTCCTCTCAAGTGTTGCTTCTTGTACATGCCATTGTTTATCCTAAGCCTTCCCTTGATTTGTATTTATCAATTATCCTCGCATCATTCCTTCAGTATGGCCATGTTCTTGATGATGGTGGAGTCATTTTTTTACAACTTACTATGGTAAGTCTTCAAGTCTTGGAGTCATTGGCATTCTACTTCCTCCAAAATGTTCAGGCTCATTGATTTAAATTAGGCCTACTCTATGTTGATTCATACTTCAAACTTTTGATAATCACCTTGTCTAATGGCACCTTCTATCTAATGATTTCTCTATCAAATGGCTCCTCTACCAAATGACTATAGTGTAGAGGGTTGTAGTCTTAGATGGTTTTATTCTCATATAGTTGTAGATTATATGGGTGGTGACTCAAATAGTTGTACCTCCTTAAATATCTCAAAATCTAGATAGCTTCTTCTATAGATGGCTTCTCCTTAGACATCATAGATCTAGACGTTATTTCCTTAGATAACTAGAATGTGTCGCAGTCAAGACAAGTTCATGTGATTTTCCCTTGTGCTTACCTTTTGTATGACTATGAATCAAGAGACAGAATAGCTTGCACTTGCATTGTGAATTATAAAAAATTTATAGTGTTCAATCTACCAAATGGATAAGGCATCTAAATAGCTTTTGTCTTGGTGCATTAACAATTCTGCCTCACCTCCAACCCTGTTCTCCTCTATGAATGCTTCTCTTGCACTCTACCTATGAATTCTCTAGACTGAATGAATAAGTTGTTACCTTAGCATCCAATGTATAGACTTCATTGTCGCCCATGCAATTGCATGTTTAACTACCACCTTCATCTCTGAATTTCGTATGTGCACCACCAAGCCACCTTTGTATGCAAATGTCATATTTTCTCTTATTTCATCCTTATTATTATTTTGTCTTTTCCTATTTTATCTTTTTCTTATTTTCGTATTTTTCTTTTTTTAATTTTTATTTTATTTTATTTTTCAAAAATATACCTTTTCTCTCATTGTTGCCTGGTGAAGCGCATGGCAATGCCAATGCAGAGTTCCAGTGTTTTTTATGATGCTTCCTCCTATTGATGATTGTGAGTACCTTAACTGCTAAAATCAACTTTATCATATATTGCTTCAATCCCTTGGCAATTTTGATGATTTCCTCGGCTTTAGAAGGTCTCCATATGTGGTTCTTATTCCTGCCTATCATTTCCAATTTGAATGAAGCACCAATCTACTCTTTCATCTTCTCATGGATGGCTTCTTCCTTCCTCTGGTTGATGATGAAATCCCCTTGAATCAATCTTGCTATCAGTATCTTGATGTCTCACTTTTTACATCACTCTGACTAGTTTTATTGATATTCGAATAGGTTCTATCATCTGCAAGATAGATCAGTCCTAGATAGTCGTCACCTAGATGGATTATATCATCTGTAGTATGGGTCATTCCTAGGTAGTCGTCATCTAAATAGGTTATTCCATCTTCTGGGTTGATTCTTGTAATCCTTTCATCTTCCCAATGAATGATTATGCTATCATCCATATAATAGAACTTTGTCCTATTTTGCTCTTGATATCTATTTGTCCTTCCAATTGGATGGTGGTTTCCTCATTGTACAACATTCTGATGGATCATTCCTATGACTTACCCTCTACCTTGAAGATTTTTTGCCTATCTTCAAACTTTTACTTCCTCTTGGCATGCCTAGTTTTGGGTTGGATTTCTTGGAGGTATTTGATCCCTATTTTTAAATCCATGTCTTCCCTGAGCTTGCTCACATTGTCCTCTTCCCCTTTTTGATCGAATATCTCTAATGTTGGGTTGTTAAACTCCCAACTACCTCATATTTGGTTGATCCCTTGATCGCTCATGACAACATATTTGGTTTCTATGAGCTCCTTTAGGTAGACCTGATGGTATATCCTCAAGAATTTATAGTTGGTTGGTTTGATCCATTCCGTGGACTAGTCAACCTATGGGTAGTAGGAGAGGAATTTCTTCCTCTCAAGATACCAGGAGGGGAACCAACCGAACTCCTCCCTTAGTTAGGAATACTTGGATTATCCAACAGTCCTAATGAGATTTTAGGGTTACCTAAGTCTCCTTTATTTTTGGCTTGGTCAATAAGTTTTACTCTAGTGCTTGGTTCTTCATGCACTTGGTTTTTAGGTGTTAATTGCCTCATGATCCTTAATATTTTATCTATCCTTATCAATATTCTTCTCCACCTCACTTTTTCAAAGTATCTCTAAGGTGCGCATTGAGCTAAGGCATCTCTATACTAGTCTAAGAAGGTAAAATCCATGCTTGAATCATTTCCTTCTCTTATCGTATTCAATTGCCAATCTATGGTTTCCTAGACCTTTTTTTGTAATTGCCTCACTTCTCTCCTTTGTCTTCATAACTCCATCATAGTGAGTCGATATACTACCACCTATCAACGTTCAGTAGATCTTTTAATTGAATCATCATATACTACCATCTTTTGATGGTTAGTTGATATTTTGATTGAATCATCTTTGCTATTGAAATTATTTTCCATTCTCTTGTCCTCTTCCTCTTGAAGTATTAGTGGTTTCTTATTCTCAATCATATGAACTATTTAAAAGAATCAAATCCATGACTACTGACTTTAGACTCCATCCCTTTACCTTCTGCATTCCGTATTGGGACTTAGGTAGGGTGTGTTGGGGTCCTTAGGAAGATTCTCATCACTAGTTTATTCTTCCAACCATACCCCATTCCTTGGATGTTTAGGTACCTCTCTAATATCCCTTCACAAATGATAGATTCTTGTTCTCTGATTATCTTATGTCATGTATTATCAACAAGACCTTAAGGTTATTCCCTTGTCCTATCTTTTTCTAGCAATCTCTTTGTCCATTGTCTTTAGGAATTTCTTGTCAATGGTGAAGTAGTACTTGAAGAGTCTTTGATATTCAAAAGAATCCACAATGTTATTGAATATAAACTACCAAAGTACAAGGAAAATAGGTTGCTTTTTAAAAGGTGCTTTGTTATTTTCTTATGCACTTCCCCTTAGATCTCCTTGTTGCATCTCCATTTATTTTTCAAATTCATCTAATTCAGCTCTCTATACTTCTTCTTGTTCTTGCATTCACTACATAGTTTCATCTAGTTCTTGAACCACTTGTTCTTGCAGTTGCACATTGTGCATCCTCAAGATTCCATATTCCTCCTGTAATCTATGTGTTTCCCTAATCATCTGTTACAAAACTCTTGATTCCTTATTTCCTTATTCTTCCACTTTTGGTTCTTGTTCTTGTAGTGTAACATTCATGAGGTTTTGAAGTCATTCTTTTGCTTCATTATCCAAAAATGTGACATGAACTTGTAATCACCTTTGCTTACCTTCGTGAGGTTCCAAGTACCTATGTTCAATTATAGGTTCTCCTTACACCCCAAACAACCACTCCAAGTTTACTGGTTATTCATTTCTAATAATCCATCTTGGCTCTCCATATTCATAGGATCGTATTTTTGGTCGTGATTATTTTGTTGTTCTCCCAAAAGTGTCTCCTCTCTCGAGCTCCTTTTAATTTTATTGGATCTCATCCTCTGCATTGATGGCTATGCATTATGGATAGAATACTTAATAATCCTCCATATACTAGTGGAGTAAGCATGTATCCTTGTCATTCTTGTCCTTAGTGCATTCTTCTAATTACAACACTCCTTCGTTCGGTTCATATCTCATTTCTCCATCTAATGAGGAGCTCTCTAATTCATCTGTAGTTGTAATATCTTGGCTTACTACTTGGTTCTTTAGATTAATCAAGTACTTGTGTTGGCCTTTCTTGAAGGTAATATGTTCCTTTATCTGATTGTGGTTCACTTTTGTTATTCTTAACCACCCACATCCAAGTAATGCATCGCATGTAGGTTTTTACATAGCAATTACAACAAAATTTAGAATGAAATCTTATTCTACTATGCACACTTTCTAGCTCATCAATACTCCTTTTATTTTTATACCATATTTATTAGGTCCATATAACTTGAAATTTGGATATCTTAGTGTTGGTTGGTAGATATTTTTCCATATTTTCTCTAACATCATATTTGCACTTTATCCTCCATCAACAATTACTTTATTTAGCTTATGGTTTAATATCTCCATATGAATCAAAGTTGGCTTTTTTCCTACTTCAATCATTAGTATTGTAGGATCGATAAATTGTTCTTGCTTGATATTAGCTACCTATCAAACTTTTTTTGTCTTCTTTATTTTTATCACTTTCCCGACTATAGCGTATAAGTTAGGTACTACATTGAATAGAATTGATAATTTTACTTCCAAAGTCACATTGGATACTTGTGTTACCAAACATTCAACTGATTATTATTTATTTATCACGATCTCCATCTTCTTCAAGGCTTTCTCTTGAACTAACCTTTCCTGATTTTCTTTGTCCAATTTTATTTTTATTTATTCCTGAGCTTCCTATCATCACTCTTTCTCCTTGATAGGATTCAGATAGTGCTTCGTTCTCATAGTGTGAGTTATGGTTACCGCTAGGACTTATTTTTATTTTTCCATCTTGGTACTAACTTCCCCAATGTTAATCCAATTGAAATTTTGTGTACCATTCGTACTTATCTTGTTTGGGAAATTTACCTTTTTTATGGTTTCTTGGTCCACACCATCTACACATTTGGGTAGCATTGCTACCACTAGTATTACCTACATTCTGATGCTTTGGGTAATTCTTTGCAAAGTGTCCCCATTCTTGACAATTCTAGCATTGGATGATTGGTCTTCCCTCAAAGTCATATTGTAGATTACTTTTTCCACCCTATCTTCCACCTCGATGATTATTCTTAAATTTGTTTCTTGTTACACCTTACCCATTCCTTGAGGTGTTTGGTTATTCCTCCTATTGAACTATCATAATTTTATGCCTCACTTCTTTCAAACTGAATAGAAATTCAACCACCAGATGCCCTGCTATATCGCATATGTTACAATATGCATTCTTTGGGTAGTTGACATTTGTATGTCCTTCCACTTTGCAGTCTAAGCACCAAATGTCCTTTCAATCTTTCCTCACTTCTCCTTTAGCTTCTTTCATAATTTTATTGAATTCTCTTCTAAAGGAGTGTAGGCACTTTAGACTTTGTCTTCTGTATCATTATCAAAATTGTCATTCCTTGAATTTATTCTTATTCTTGTGGCTATTTTTTTAGCTTTGCTCTCAAAGTTCTTTGCTTTTTTAAGACCTTCCTCATACATGGAGGATGGTACTGCTTTCATTTTCTTCCTATATTTAGGTAGTATTCCATATAAAAACCAGTATTTAACCATTCCATCCATAGGTGGCATTTGCATTTTATCAACCAGTTATTTCAATCTCCTATTGTAACTTTTGATATCTCTAGTTTTTATTTTATTGTAAATATTTATGTGATAATATTTGTATCATCTCTCAACGACAAAAATTCCTCTATGAGTGCATCTTTTAAGGTATTCCATTATGTAAATGGTTGGGTATTTAATATTTTTAGATACCAATCCATAGCCATACCTCACTTGGTGGCTAGAAACAATCGCAACGACTATGCCTATTGCTAAACTCCATTCACCCCCAAAATTGTGATGGAAGTACCTATGTGGTGTGCTAGGTCTTCTTTCCCTTCCCTAGTCATTTTTATTTGCTCGCTCTATTTGGAAACATTTTCCATTAGGACTCTCCCATTGTATTTTCATTTGATGATGATCGTTGTGGAGTTCTATTCCACTCCCTTTCCATTGTAGGTTGTTCAAAATCTTGTTCAAGTACATGTTCAAAAAGCCTTCTCCCTGACTCATGTACATCACTACTTCATGATCTTATTTGTGAGCATACGAGGTGCGATTATAGTATTCCTTCCCAAGAACCCATGCATGGTTTCTCTGGTACAAAAATTTTCTTTTCTATACTCATTGGCCATATCCTCTCTACTGGATTAGGTGTTACCATTCGCTACTTCCACTATTGGGTACATCCTTTATATTATCAATAATTATATCTCCCACATTTCTCACTCTACTCTTGGACTCTAATTGTCCAAGGGGTTCCACACTTATTCCACCTCTGATTGTAAAAATTCTTCAACTTGTGTTCTTTGATTTTCCAATCTCACACTTTGCCTAAGTGGTATCTGATTCCTTCCTCATTGGTCTTGTATCCTGGAATCTATCATTAACCTCTTTGCCTTGTCACATCTAGTTATTCCTTGACCTAAAGTTGATCTAGTCAATGATGCCAAATGTAGACAAGGGTGAGTATTTTCTCGAGATGATGGAATGATAGATTTTAAGAGGAAAAGGAATGGTAAACTTAACTACTAATCATGGTACTAAGTTATATTATGTATCATTGGAATTATTAGTCAATGACTAATGGTAGTAGATAAGATAATCTAGATAGATTGTTCTTGACAGATAAGTTACATAATAGTAAGTCTAGAAAAATGTTTCCCTAGATGGGTAACCTACTTGACAGGTAGCTCTAGACAAATATGTCAGATATATAACTTGCTAAATAAGTATCTCATATGGGTTACTTGTTAGATGGGTTACCATCAAATGGGTAGTCGTAGGTCTAAATGGATTGAATGACAAATAGGTAGGTGCAAGACTAGACGGGTAGGCCTAGATGGATATGCATATATAGATGATTGGGTTTAGATGGATAGACCTAGATGGGTCATGGATGATAACTCTGCAATCATGAACTTTGCAAATATTTGACTCGTTCTTAAGCGCTCCTTCCTGCAACTCTACACAACACATACAATAACAACACTAGTTTGCTTCTAATATACTCCATGGCATACATCAATTGAATACCTACAACACAATATAAAACTCTTCACACACAAATTTACACAACACTGGAATAATCTTGATTTTTGTATTGATTCATAAATGGTGGTTCCTTACAAAATGAGTAGGGGGTATTTATAGGATAGCCTTAGAGGTTACTACAACCAACCAGACTCCAAAATCCCCAACCATCTACTCATGACAAACTTAACTAACAACCACTTAGATCCAATTAGTCTGGGGTATTACCATCAGTTTAAACTTAACTAATCTAATCTAGTTAACTAATCATCCTGGGATGACTTATTTACGTAATTTTATCATTACATGTAATATTATTAATTAGTTTGTACCCCTTTATGATGACTAACTTACATATATTGATGAGGCCTGGAAATGCCTCAATCATAACATGTTTTGAACACTAAAAATGCCTATAAACTCTTATGTTTTATCTGATATGTTAGTTAAGTTGATTCAATATGCCGTATATTAACCATTTTGCATGATCAATGTATTTGGAATATTATATGCCGATTTTACAGCTTTTTGCATAGTTTTGTGTTCTTTTTGCTATGATTTGCTAAAATGGGATATGCTTAGAATAATAGCAGCATTTCACTAATCATGTTTTGATTTGTCTCAAGCAATTATTTCACCTAAATCTGGCAACAATGCAAGCAAACTGTTGTTGTGCAAAGAAAATCGGTCTTTCCCATGTAAATTCCAGCCACTTGTCCATAAATAACAAGGCATGGAATTCACATGTGGAAAGAGATAAATACCATTGGAATTTGATCTTAAGAGATAACCCACCTAAGAGATGCAGAAGAAATCACCGAAAAAGCACACATTTGTTCATTCTGAAGTATCTTCGGAATGAACAGATATCTTCGAAATGGAGAACATAGAACATCTTCGAAATGAGCGAGCGATCTTCGAATGAAGAATGCATTATCTTCGAAATGAAGGATTGCAGTATCTTCGGAATGAAGGATTGCAGTATCTTCGAATGAGAATTGCAATATCTTCGGAATGAGCGATCTTCGAAATGAGAATTGCATTGTCTTCGAATGAAGCCACTTATCTTCGAAATGAAAATAGAATGTGCTTTTTGACTTGTTGACCGATTTTTGAAGCCAAAAAAGGGAAATAAAGGTTGGAAAAGGTAAAGGAAAAGATCTTCCATCTGTCTTTGCCGTCATTGCCGACCAAAGCCATCATTAAGGGAAAGATCAAGTTTTAATCTTCTTCTAGGATAAAACCAGAATTTGTTGCAGCATTGTAGGATTAGATCTTTTGAGATATTCTTTGTTTGTAATCAGACCTTAGGACATCTATAAATATTGCTCCCATTCAGGTTGAGCTAGGTAGAGTAGTAGCAGCAGGAAGTAGAAAGTAAGGAAGCTAGGAAGAAGCAGAAAATAGGTAGAATTTGACTGTTACAGTCCTGTAACAGGTTTTCAACAGAATTATTGTAATCATGTTCTTTAATCAATAAAGTGCACCAGTTCTATTTCATATTGCTTGTAAATGAGTGTGATTAAGATCTAGAGAGAGAGAGAGACTTATACCTTCTTCTGGACAAGGAGGCTGGCCACTTCCGCACCTAGGAGGAGGACTAACAAGCGTGTTTTTATTCTAATTTTGCTGCAGTAGAATGAGTTGTAGAACTTGTTATTTCAATTGCTTGTAAATACTGACAATATTTGTGATCTTAGTTTATTTATGCTTAGATTAATCTTGTGCTTAATGTTTTAGCTGTAATATTTACTTTCAAAGAAAGCTTCCACTTTATTTCAGACTGTTATTCCTATAATTTACTATTTTTCAGCAATTTCTTGCATTTTATGTTTTGCTGTCAAATCCTGCACAAAAGATTGACAACCTTCTGTTACAGAACCTTGACAGTTTTCATTTCCATGTTAGAATTAGACTTTCATTGCTGCAAAAGTAATTAGATTTCCTTTCTGCAATTAGGATCGGACTTTCAATTTTGTAACTGTTATTTCTGCAATATAATTAGGTCTCATTCTGCAATTGTAATTAGGACTTTATTTCTGTAGTTAATGATTAGTTTCCAATTCTGCAACTTAGATTAAGGTTTAATTCATGCAATTTAGAGATAGGAATGTCCCAAAACCCCCCACACAACCGGTTCCACCAATAAGACCTATTGCTCTAGATTGACCTAAGTTATAGTTGTTTCACTTCTTCTTCGCAGATAGCCTTGTACACTGCCCTGGATTGACAAATTCATTGAGAATTAATGATGGTATAATGACTACGCATCATTTTGGCACCATTGCCGAGGAATAGTGTTGCCAGAAGAAAACAAATAGTCCAATAGTTGTAATCAGACTAAGCTATGAAAATTTAGGTTAAAATCTGAATACAACAACTGAGGAAGATAACAACTATTGACTTAATTTATGTCATTTAAGAGTAAACATGAATGAGTAAGTCTAGGGATGAAAAAGGTAGAACTACCCCAAAGGATCCCTGGCTTGTTCCATTAAGGAGATCTTCACGCCTAAGGGGTGAATCACCCGTGTTTGAACTACCAGAAATATTGATAGAAAAATCACCAGTCTCACCATCATTAGAACATTTTGAGAAAGGAAAATCACCAATTTTATCATCATCAGAATATCCTAAGGAAGAAAATTCATCAGACTCATTATCAACAGAGGGTCTTGGACCTCTTGAGAAGACAATTTGGAAAGCTTTAACTTCTCCCAACAAACAGGAAACTATGGCAGAAGGAGGCAATATAGATGGCCAACATGGCTATGTCCATAATGAAGGAGATGATCAGGATATGCCCCAACCTTCCAGAACATTTGAATATCCTATTCGTCTGAATCCAACACAAAACTCTCCCATGAAGACCATTTCACCTTCAGTACTTCCAACCTTTCGAGGTGTTGTATCCGAAGATCCCGATCAGCTTTTGTTTGAATTCAAGGTAGTGTGTCAGACCTATGATTATATAAATGACAATCAGAAACTTAAGGTTTTTCCCTCAACACTCAAGGATTCAGCATTGCACTGGTTCATGAGCTTAGAGCCTAATTCCATAAGAACCTGGGATCAAATGGAAACTGTCTTTTTAGACAAATATCAAGAATATTGCCGTGTAAGGAATAGGAAAGATGAGTTATTCAGAATCAAGCAGGAAGATGATGAGACATTGGAAGATTATCTTGATAGGTTCTCCTTTGTTCAAAGGAGATGTGGACTTGTAGAACCAGAATTATGTAAAACCATATTTTTGAGAGGATTGCAAGATGAATCCAGAGAAGTTCTGGATTTGATGGGAAAAGGGGATGTAACCACTCTCAGGAATGATGAAATTGTGGATCTCTCATAGGAATTACTCTCGCACTAAGCAGAGAAGAAGAAAAAGCCGCACAAATGGCACTGATGTGAAGGACCTAATAGAGGAACTTGCAAATTTCAAAACCGATATTCTAGTGCACCTAAACACTACTTTAGGGGAAATGTCTGCAAAAGCAAAAAACACAGAACCTTTGGCAATTTATTGCCCAAGATGTAGAAATAAACATGCTTTGCAGGAATGTCCTTTGAATAAAACATCTATCTCAACCATTTGTAGTATCTCGTTCAAAAAGGCATTCAACCGATCAATGCCACCTGCTACCACAACTCAAAACTATGTTAGAAAATCAGACTGAGGAACTCAACTATATTGGACCAAAACAAGGGGGAAATTTCTCTCAATACCAAAATCCTCCTCGTTTTCCTACAAATTGGGGGCATAATCCTAGTACTATGCCTTGGGGACAATCAGAACCACCCCAACGTCCTTGGAATTATCCTCAATGGACAAATTCCCAAGAATGGCCACAAGCAAATTGGAGTAACCCAGCCTGGAATCAGAATCAAAACAACCCCTCATGGAATCAAAACAACCCATCTTGGAATCAAAACAATCCAGCCTAGAATCAAAATCAGACTAATCCACATTGGATGCAAAACCAACCACAGTGGAATCAACAATACCAATCCTATCCAAGGCAGCAAAGGAATCAAGGTCAAACTCAACATTTGTTGCCTGCACCTAATCAAAATTTTCAAGAAAAATAGCAGCAAACACAGCAAGTGAAACAACCTCAATTGCCAGCTCAACCAGTCACTAATCCAAAAAGTGTGAGACAGACACCTCCCTGTCTATGTGGTCAAGCGAAGAAAATGTTGAAATTAATGTTCTTGATTGTAGTAACATCCAACTTCGTTCAGGAAAAGTTGTACCCTGAACCAGTTTCAAATGAAATCAAAGAAAATGAAGAGCAAGAATCATTGGAACCAGAGAAAGTCCAACCAACAATGGAGACAAGAATCATTGGAACCAGAGAAAATCCAACCAACAATAGAGAAAGAGACAAAAACAAGTAGAACAATTACCAAGGATAATTCCATATCCCGAAAGATTCAATGCAATACCAAAAATCTCGAGTCAGAATTGGTCAAAGAACTCAAAAAGTTGACTATATCATTGCCCTTATTGCAAGCTATTAAGGAAATACCAGAGATTAATAATACTATCCAAAATTTGTGCATTAAAAGAGCAGGAAGAAAAAAGAAGGCATTTCCCAAAACTGTGCAAGTTGAAGGGAAGATAGCTGATCTCTTATCTGGAAAACTAGTACCTCCAAAGTATAGTGATCCAGGAAGCCCAGTTATCATAGTCACCATAGGTTCAAGCACCAATATCAAATGTCTTAGTAGATCTAGGAGCTGCAATAAATGTCATGACCAAGGATACAATGGAACAATTACAGCTCAAACATCTCAACCCCACATTTACAGCTTTAGAAATGGTTGATAGGTCAGTTGCAAAACCCGAAGGTATCATTGAAGATGTCCCTATAGAAGTTTCTTCTTGGGAATTCCCTATAGATTTCTTGGTTTTACAACCAAGAAATTTAGCACATGGATATCCCATTATTTTGGGAAGACCTTGGCTTGCAAATCGCAGCAGACCTTCATAGATCGCAGATCCTGGAAATATGACTATTTCAAATGGTATTGATCTCGAAACAGATTTCTTTATATCCTCCTCCAAAACCATCTAGCAAATTTTTAGGTCAGCTTATGGTTTTCTCGACTCGGAGGAAGAACCGAAGAGGTCATTTCTACACTAGCTACCTTAGTAGTAAGAGAACACACAGAAGACCTCAATGACACAGAAAATTTAGAAAATGAAACAATCCCGATGAATGTTCTCCATGAACAAGGTTTAGAAGGGGAAGCAACAAATATCCAATAGTTAAGTAATGAGGAGAATCAAAAATCTGAAGATGAACCATCTCGTACTATCACAGGGAAACTCTGTTTCACTACCACATGGATGGCACCATCATCCGATTTTTCCTTCTCACTCGCTCCATACAAGATATGCTTCCCTCAAGCAAGCAATAAAATAGAAACTCGCTTCTTTTCTCCCATCTCAAGAATGTCCTCTTAATCCCTTAATCACCAGGTATGAAGGAGTGAATTCAGTCCTTCTAAATACAAAACAAATAGAAGTCCAACCAGGCAAATTTTTGAACATTTACAGCCAGCTTACTAGGGAAGAGGAAGAAAAATTGATAGTTGTCTTGCAGAAGCATGTTCATGCTTTTGCTTGGAACTACAAAGATATGTCAGAGTTCATCCTAATATATGTACCCACGTAATCTATACTCGAAGAAGTCAAGCCAGCTTAGACAACCCCAGAGGAGATTGAATCCTGCCTTAAGAGATATTGTGAAAGAAGAAATTGAAAAACTTCTGGAAGTAGGATTCATTTACCCAATTTCTGATAGCCAATGGGTCTCTCCATTGGTTATAGTTCCTAAGAAAAATGGAAAAATGAGAGTATGTGTAGACTATAGAGAGTTGAATAAGGTGACATACAAAGACCATTTTCCATTACCTTTCATAGATCAAGTGTTAGATACTCTTGCTGGAAAAAGATACTTTTGTTTTCTTGATGGATTTAGTGGATATAATCAAATTCAGATTGCACCTGAAGATCAAGAGAAAACAACTTTTACATGTCCATGGGGAACATTTGCCTATAGGGTTTTACCTTTTGGTTTGTGTAATGCCCCAAGAACTTTTCAACGAGCAGTCCTAGCAATTTTTGCTGATCTGACCACCAAAAGTGTTGAAATATACATGGATGATTTCACAATATGTGGACAAACTTTTGATTTTACATTGGAAAATCTTGACAAAGTCTTAACTCGCTGTGAAACATACCAGTTATCCTTGAATCCAGGAAAATGCTTCATGATGATGAAGGAAGGGATAGTTCTTGGTCATCACATCTCTCCCGAAGGGATCCAAGTTGATCCAAAGAAGGTGGAAATTATCAAGAATCTCCTTCCTCCTAAAACTCGACTAATGTCGAAGCTTCCTAGGACACATTGGTTTTTACCGTAGGTTTATTCCCAACTTTAGTACAATAGCCAGCCCTATGTTTGCCCTATTGACTAAAGATTCTGAATTCTCCTGGACCGCAAAGTGTCAGGAAGCATTTGAAGCTCGAAAAGAGAAATTGATAACTCCACCCGTGCTCAGAGGACCTAATTGGACATTACCATTTCACATACAAACTGATGCCTCCAATACAGTAATTGGAGCAGCATTAGGACAAATTGACAATGGTGAACACTATACCATCTACAACATTAGCAAGAACTTGACAGGAGCCGAGAAAAATTATACAACCACTGAGAAGGAATTCCTAGCAGTAATATATGCCATCAACAAATTCAGGCATTACATCACAGGTTATCAAATATTTATTCACACAGATCATACAACCATTAAGTATTTGATGAATAAACCTATGGTAAGTGCAAGAATTATTCATTGGTTGTTGTTGTTGCAAGAATTTGATATCACTATAATCAACAAACCAGGAAAAGCTAATGTTGTGGCAGATTTCTTGTCCAAAGTTGTAGAACACAGATGAAGGGGAATTAGTTGATGACACTTTTCCTGATGAAAAACTATTTGCTATATCAGTCCAATCACCTTGGTTTGCAGATATAGCCAATTATTTGGTCACAGGGAAAGTTCCTCCACATTTCACTTCAAAACAAAAAAACAATTGATCAAACAGAGTTCTTCTTTTGAATGGATTAAGGGTATGCTTTTTAAGTGCAGTCCTGACCATGTGTTACGTAGGTGCATCCGAAAGGATGAAGTGTATGATATCCTTAGAGCTTGTCATGATGAACCCTCAAGTGGACACTATTCTGTAAAAAGCATAGTTAGGAAAATCCTAGGGACAGGATATTATTGGCCATCTCTTCACAAGGATGTGAAAAGTACATCGTGCATTGTGATGCATGCCAAAGAATGGGGAAACCCACTCATACAAATGAGATGCCATCGCAGCCTCAAATGGTTTTAGAACCATTTGAGAGGTGGGGGCTTGATTTTGTAGGACCTATTGATCCACCTTCTCAAGGAAAGGTGCATATTCTAGTATGCACTGATTACCTGACAAAGTGGGTAGAGGTGCGTGCTTTCAAACATGCTCGTGAAGAGAAGGTCGCTGATTTCTTGTATACTCAGATTTTTTAGAGATTTGGAGCTCCACGGTCTATCACCATAGACCAAGGACCCCAATTTGCATCCAAAGTCATAAAGGCATTTACAGAATTGTATGAAATCAAACATAGGAAATCATCACCTTACCACCCACAAGCAAATGGCCAGAGTTGAGGTAACAAACAGGGAACTAGAACGCATCTTGACAAAAATAGTAGCTTTTCATAGGAGAAATTGGCTAGATAAATTACCTGAAGCAGTTTGGGCCTACAATACTACTTGGAAGTCCACTACTGGATTCACACCTTATGAACTAGTCTTTGGTAAAAAGCCTCTCTTGCCTATTGAATTTGAGCTACTAACATTGCGCACAACACTGGAAATTGGAATTGAATTGTCGCAGGCACATACAGACAGGATTCTACAGATGAATGCATTGGATGAACTTAGATTGGATGCTCTGCACCAAACTAAGGTAATTCAAGAGCAGAGGAAGTTGTGGCATGACAGTCACATTCAGCAGAGGAAACTTCAACAAGGAGATTGGGCTTTACTGTTTGATTCTCGCTATGAAGACTTCCCTAGAAAACTGAGAACTAGATGGTTGGGACCTTACTGGATTGAGGAGGTATTTGACAATGGAGCAGACTCGTCTATCTCCTATTGATGGATCACAAAGAAAGTTGGTAGTGAATGGACATCGCCTCAGAGTGTACCATACACCTCTGACTAAAGAAGAATTCTTGCAAGGAACTTGATAGTTTGGATACACAACAGGTGGAAGAGATTCCCTCTTCCACTTCAAAACAATCAGCATGATCATGGATTTCAAGAAAAAGCAAAATACAAAAAATAAAAAAAAATAGAAAACAAAAAGATGAATAAATTCTGAGTATGAATTCCTTCATGGGCATGGTTTCAGGGGAAATCATGAAATTCCTTCATGGGCATAGTCAGAATCAAGAAAAAAAAAAAGAGAAAAGGAGAGGTAAAAAAAAAAAAAAGGGAAAATCAAGAAAAAAGAAGAGAGAAAAATGAATAACTCAGCAGTGAAAACCTTTTCTTAAGGCACTACTAAGTTGGTATGCATGAAAACCAGTTTTTCGGCATGCATAACCTTGAGAAATTTCTGAACCATCATTGTACAAATTCACCAAGTGCACTTGTTTTGAAATGTTGCAGAAAATCTCAGCATAATATCAACAAAGGCAGTCATTCTTCAAAACTGGCATTAACTATTTTTATCAAGTATATATATTTCTTACATTTCTTCATTGTAAAATGATTGGTGTATAGTATATGAAAATTAACCATTAGCATAAAAGGTATTCATAAGAGTTGGCATACTTAAAACATGTTTTGAGAATGAAAATATTGATTTCTGCCTAATCTTCTGAACAAGAATGCCAAAAACAATGGCTCGTTGTATTATCTTCGGATTGAAATTGTCTTCGAATGACAAAAATGAATGTTGCACTTTGTCTTCGAAAGAAACTTTGTCTTCGAATGACAATTTGTCTTCGAATGAAACTTGATCTTCGGAATGACGACTTGCCGCATCATCTTCGGAATGAAGATCCTCTCGAATGAAGATCTCTTCGAATGACGATTTACCTTCGCAATACACCTATCTTCGAATGAGGATTGATCTTCGAATGAGGATTAATCTTCGAATGAAGATTTAAATTTGCAATGAGGATTTGTCTTCGAATGAAGACCTCTTGGAATGAAGTTATAATCTTGCGGAATGAGGATTTGTCTTCGAATGAAGACTCGTCTTCAGAATGAAGTCATAATCTTCGGAATGAAGTTTTGTTTGTGCAATAAGTTATAATCTTCGGAAAGAGCATTTCCACGTGGCATCCAAGAAGACAAGGTACGACAAAATCAAACTCTTTTAGTTGCATACGATAAAGGAACACGTGTCAGTCAACACATGGTTTGTTTTTGCACCCATTGGAAAGTACCAAAATTACGGAGGACGTGACCAACCATATGCCACCAATTTTTAATGCCAATAAACATGCACGTGAGAATCTACGGACTGAACAAAAAAATTAAAACCAAATGAGGTGGATCTGATGGCAAGGACGTCCAAGCAATCATTGACGGATAGGTGTTCGATGCAACAGTAGAAATGTGTGCCACCTTTCTTTTCGAAGACGTGTTTGTGAAGTACAGTGCTCAAGTTACGGTTCATTCCGAAGAAGAAGACGAGAAACAGGGCAACGAAGGTTTCAAACTAAAACTCTACAAATCTGCAACATAAAAAACCAGAGATCCAATAGAGAAATAGCAGCAAGCAGTGAACAGAAAATATGGGGCGAAAGATCAGAACAGAACCTGCAGATACCACCTACCTCCGAGAAAATTCTGCAGTCATGCAGATTTTTGAAGATGGAGGGTTTATGCCATTTCTGGATAAGTTTAATGGGTCTTCTGAAGATTTGGCTGGCATGTTCGCCCATACATTCAGAAACAACCGAGCACATGTAAACGACATGACTATTGAGGTAACCCCTAAAATTTTAAGTCAGATTACTGAGCTGCCATTAGAAGGGATTTCAATTTCTAGATCTGGCAAGAATACATTGGCAAATGTAGTTAATCAGTTTGTAGAAGAAAATGATAGAGAGCCGGAGTATTTAACCCATAACAACACATGCAAAGGGTTAAAAAGGGCCAGCCTGCAGGAACCCTGGGATGAAGTAGCCACCTGGGTAATTAAATTCCTAACCTGTGAAGGGCAGTATGTGCCGTTATCAGGGCATCATCTACGAATTTTGAACCATCTCGGACATGGTGAGCAACAACCGAAAGTTAGGGTAAATCTTCCCCGTATCTCGTATCAAGAATTAAAAAACATGGCAAAGAGATATCAAGAGGGTAAAGGAAGCCTTCGCCATCATGGCCTCATCAAACTAGTTTGCCAAGACCATTTTAGAGGAAACCCTAGGAGTTTTGATAGGTTTTACTCTACCCTAAACGATGTCATTTTTAGGGATGAAGATGAGGAAGAAGAAGAACCAGATACATTGATGTTGCTACAGAAGAAGAAACAAGCTACAAAAAATGTTGCAGAAGATGCTGCAGAGGAAACTGTAGAAGGTGCCCCTAAAGTCGTTATGAACACACACCCAACAACAGCAATAGAAAACCTTGCTCCTGAACCCTCAACTTCACGAACCAAGAAACAAAAGAGAAGAGGATCTGGAACTGGCAGCAGAATAGAAAAACAAAAGAAGGTTCATTTTTCTGGAGTGACCACTGATTTGACAGAACAGAGAAGTGAAGCACTTAACCAAACAGAGGCAGAAACAACAAGGGAAATAGAGGCATCTGAAACTGACCCCATAACCCCTTCTGTCACCAAAAAATAGAGCAAAAAGAAGAAGTTTGCATCTGGAACTAGGAGGTCTACAAGAATCCATTTGAAAGAAACAGCAGAACAGGTTATGGAGGAAGAAGATAGACCAAGCAGCCCAGATGTCACAGAGATACAACCAGCCTCTGAAAACTTTCTAGAATTCCCTGAACAGATAGCTGAGACAAAAACTGAGCAGGATAATTTGGAGGAGGCTACAGTTCAACAGGCTACAGATATGGTAGATACCCTTATAGACAGTCTCATAGAGCCTCCTGAACAAGAACAAATTATTGCAGAAGAAGAGGAGATATTGGTTGAGCAGCCAACTACAGCTGATTTGTCTACATCAGCTTCTGAAGTAGAAACAGAAGTGGAAGACATCACAGAGCAGCTAAGAGCAGCAAGAAGTGTTGTCAGAACACAAACCAAGTGGATTGAAGAGAAAGAAAGCATCATTGAGATACAAGAAAGAAGAATTGTAGAGTTACAACAAGAAGTGGCAGAACTAAGAGAGAATGTTGTCACAATCTGAAAAATAGCCAACTATATCCATTGATGAAGACAATTTGGCTCAATTGCTTCTGGGTCTATCAAGGGCAGATGACTCTATTGAGACAAACATGGGTGTTCATTCTGAAGTAGCACTCCTTCATTCTGAAGAAGTGCCTGTTCATTCTGAAGCAGCACCATCTCATTCTGAAGCATTGCCTTCTTGTTCTGAAGATGCTTCAAAAATGGTAAAGAGCATAGCAGAGGATGTTGAAGATGAGCCACCAACACAGGAACAGTCCCAAAAGCAAGAAAATGTTCAAGTAAGTACTCCTATTGAGGTCCCTGCATTCCAAACTGTTACACTTTCAGTAGAAACAACAGATAAGGGGGTACAAGTAGAAATACTATCTGATGACAACCCCATAGAAATAGCAAATAAGGAGGTACAGGTAGAATTATTGATAGATGATCAACCAGTAGAAGTGGCAAAAAAGGAGTTCAAGTTGATCTGATACCTAGGATTCCACCTGTAGTCGGACCACCTAATACTGTGTCTCTAGAGCAAGACAATGCAGACATAGCTAGCTGGATGATTAGATATGAGCAGCTTGCCACTAAAACTGAAAAGTTCAAATTGGAAGCAAAACAACTAGAAGCCAAGGAAACAGAAATTCAGGCATTGAAAGAAAAGGTGTCTGACTTATGCCAAATTGCTAAATTTTTAGTCCAATTTAGACGACCAGCCAGATTTTACAGCCTTATTTTGAAGGAAAAATACCTCAGATGGCAGGTCATGAGGATTAGTTCAAACCTCCCATATAAATTGGACACAACTGCAGACTTCCTGGAAGCATATTTTGACAGTCCTTTTGAGCAGAAAAATCTCCTGTGTGAACTATTTTTACATAGTTTCTTCATTCCAGAGGAAGTTGAGTCTCATCCTCAAATCTACATTGGAGATGTTCAGCTGAGAGCATTTATGTCCACTTTGTAGAATCAGCTTTACTGGGATCAAGAGAAAAAGCAGAACAAAGAAATTGAAACAAGGGCTGAGTTGTTAGTCAGAGCAATCCAGCCAAATCACCTAGTTATCACCAGGCAACACTTCTCAATGATGAACAGGGATGATATAAAGAGGATGTACTTGAACAACTTAAGGGACTGTGTGGCCAGATTCAATAATTTTTGTGATCACAATTTTTTCCCAGCATTGTCAATGTGCAGAGACAGATGGGCTGAACTTTCCATGTCTTTGAGGAAAAGAGAACCCATCTCCCCCATCAACTTAGAATGGTCCAGAAGAAGAGCAGAAGGTGTAATCCAACTGATTCAAATCATGCAACATAACTGGATAGGTCTCAGGTTTAGGCCTCCAACCATCATTACTCCAGTTCCATTCTACTTTGAGGAAGATGCCCAACCCGATGAACAATTTGAAGACTGGCTCAGAAAAATTCAAGAAAATAGGGGGTATTATAAAGGCAAGAAATTATTCTACAGTTCATGGAATCTAAACATGGACATATGTGATTCCATAGCCCAACGTAATGCATGAGGGCATGCATTAATATAAGTTGGGGGAAAATGATGAGGCCTGGAAATGCCTCAATCATAACATGTTTTGAACACTAAAAATGCCTATAAACTCTTATGTTTTATCTCGATATGTTAGTTAAGTTGATTCAATATGTCGTATATTAACCATTTTGCATGATCAATGTATTTGGAATATTATATGCTGATTTTACAGCTTTTTGCATAGTTTTGTGTTCTTTTTGCTATGATTTGCTAAAATGGGATATGCTTAGAATAATAGCAGGATTTCACTAATCATGTTTTGATTTGTCTCAAGCAATTATTTCACCTAAATCTAGCAACAGTGCAAGCAAACTGTTGCTGTGCAAGAAAAACTGGTCTTTCCCATGTAAATTCCAGCCAACTGTCCATAAATAGCAAGGCATGGAATTCACATGTGGAAAGAGATGAAGACCATTGGAATTTGATCTTAGGAGATAACCCACCTGAGAGATGCAGAAGAAATCACTGGAAAAGCACACATTTGTTCATTCCAAGTATCTTCGAATGAACAGATATCTTCGAATGAGAGAACACATTATCTTCTGATCTTCAATGAAGAATGCATTATCTTCGAATGATCTTCCTCTTAATGAGGATCTTCAATGAAGGATTGCTATCTTCAATGAGAGATTGCATATCTTCGAAATGAGCGATCTTCAGAATGAGAATTGCATTGTCTTCGAAATGAAGCCACTTATCTTCGAAATGAAAACAGAATGTGCTTTTTGACTTGTTGACCGATTTTTGAAGCCGAAAAAAGGGAAATAAAGGTTGGAAAAGGTAAAGGAAAAGATCTTCCATCTGTCTTTGCCGTCATTGCCGACCAAAGCCATCATTAAGGGAAAGATCAAGTTTTAATCTTCTTCTAGGATAAAACCAGAATTTGTTGCAACATTGTAGGATTAGATCTTTTGAGATATTCTTTGTTTGTAATCAGACCTTAGGACATCTATAAATATTGCTCCCATTTAGGTTGAGCTAGGTAGAGTAGTAGCAGTAGGAAGTAGAAAGTAAGGAAGCTAGGAAGAAGCAAAAATAGGTAGAATTTGACTCACATAGTCCTGTAATAGGTTTTCAACAGAATTATTGTAATCATGTTCTTTAATCAATAAAGTGCACCAGTTCTATTTCATATTGCTTGTAAATGAGTGTGATTAAGATTTAGAGAGAGAGAGAGACTTATACCTTCTTCTGGACAAGGAGGCTGGCCACTTCTAGACCTAGGAGGAGGACTAACAAGCAGGTTTTTATTCTAATTTTGCTACAGCAGAATGAGTTGTAGAACTTGTTATTTCAATTGCTTGTAAACAATTGACAATATCTGTAGTCTTAGTTTATTTATGCTTAGATTAATCTTGTGCTTAATGTTTTAGCTGTAATATTTACCTTCAGCAAAGCTTCCACTTTATTTCAGACTGTTATTCCCAGAATTTACTGTTTTTCAGCAATTTCCTGCATTTTATGTTTTGCTGTCAAATCCTGCACAGAAGATTGACAACCTTCTGTTACAGAACCTTGACAGTTTTCATTTTCATGTTAGAATTAGACTTTCATTGCTGCAAAAGTAATTAGATTTCCTTTCTGCAATTAGGATCAGACTTTCAATTCTACAACTGTTATTTCTGCAATATAATTAGGTCTTATTCTACAATTGTAATTAGGACTTTATTTCTGTAGTTAATGATTAGTTTCCAATTCTGCAACTTAGATTAAGATTTAATTCATGCAATTTAGAGATAGGAATGTCCTAAAACCCCCCACACAACCGGTTCCACCAATAAGACCTGTTGCTCTAGATTGACCTAAGTTATAGTTGTTTCACTTCTTCTTCCGCAGATAGCCTTGTACACTGCCCTGGATTGACAAATTCATTGAGAATTAATGATGGTATAACGACTACGCATCATATATCAAAACATATTGCAAAATATTATTTTATATCAAAATTCCAAAACATTATATGGGTCTTTCGTCAAATAGTTTTGAATAGTCATTTCTTCTTAGAACTAATGTCTACAAATGGAAACCATTGGGGTTTATGGAGATTGTGGCCCTTTCTAACAATTGTTTTTTGGTTAAATTAAATTGCACTGAGGATATGGATCGTATTTTGCAAGCTTACAAGCTAATACTGAGAGGGGGGTGAACAGTATAAGACCCCTTTTTACTTTTCTTTCCCAATCAATATTATGCAATGTAAAGATAGCAATATCAATAGCAAGTAATCAAAGCAATGCACAAATCACCACACACAATAGAGACACCAAATTTACGTGGTTCACCCAATGTGGGCTACTCCACGGAGAAAATATTTTACTAAAACTTTCTCAATCAATCTCTTGGGAATCCTTTCCCTATTACAATGTTTATGGACCTCTGTCCAAAGGAGACACCAATCCCCTAATCAAGTTCATGGATCTCTATCCATAGGAGACACCAATCTCCTAACTCTACTCTAGCTGGTGATCCTCTAGAAGACCTCTGCCTCCACTACCCTTAGCAAATGGAACTCTATCCACAGAAGACACCTATCCTCCCTACTCTAGCTAGAGATCTTTATCCTCAACTCTATCACCTCCAAAGCTCTATCTCAAATCTGTACTAAACACAGTCCTTCGGTCTAGCACAAATCTATCCTCAATCTTTGTCTCAGGTCTGGCACAAACCTATCCTCAAATCTGCACCAAACTCTATCCTCGAATCTGTACTAAACATAGTCCTTCGGTCTAGCACAAATCTGTCCTCAATCTCTGTCCTCAAGCCTTAACTCAAAGCTTGACTCAATCTCAAATCAACTCTGTTGGATCTGCCCCAAACCTTAACTCAAGGTTTGAACAAATCAATCAATCAACTCTGCTCTCAAGTCTTCTCAAAGACTTATCTCAAATCTGCTTTGTAAGCTTCCACAAAAGCTCACACCAATCTATCCTCAAGTCCTCTCTAGAACTTGTCCAATCTGCTCAATAAGTTCTCACAAGAACTTATCCAAATCTGCTCTCAATCTGTATTGTAAGCTTCCACAAAAGCTTACCCAAATATGTCCACAAGTCTTCTCAAAGACTTACCTCAAATCTGCTCAACAAGTCCACACTAGAACTTGTCCAATCTCATAGAAACATAAAGAGAATTGTTAGAGACTCAATATGCTCTATACTCATCACAATGCTTAATCACTCTTTTAGAAACATACAGAGAATTTTTAGAGACTCAATATGCTTCACATTCACCTCAATACTCAATCACTTCCAATCACTCTTTTAAAAACATACAGAGAATTGTTAGAGACTCAATATGCTTCAAATTCAACTCAATACTCAATCACTTTCTCAAATCAATTCAGAATATAGAATAGTTTGTTTTATGGAACTTGAACAATCACTTCACACATCCACTTGACTAGGCTCAACCAAATCTACTCAACCAATCACTCAATGAAACAATCCTTGCTTACAAACCCTAGTCCAAGCATATGATCCTTCACTCAAAATGTTTCCAACAATGCTTATCAACCAATTTCACATAACAATGATACTCATGTTCTTTTCAAACCCTAGTTCAAGTTCTTCACTCAACAACTCACTTCAACAACAATGCTTATAAGACAATCTTCACATAACAATGATACTCATGTTCTTTTCAAACCCTAGTTCAAGTTCTTCACTCAACCAATGGCTTCAACAACAATGCTTATAAAACAAGGTTTTAACAACAACTCTTTATTCCAAAAAACCTTGAAGCATTAACTCAACACACTCAATAAGGAAACCCTAATCAAGTCCTTTTCACTCCAAACTTATTTTCTAGAAAACCAACCAATCAAATCAACTATGGAAGAATGTGCTCATACCTTTTTCTTGTTGATGAAGGAACCTCAAACATCTACCACAACCACAAACACTTCTTTGCCAAGCTCAAAGGAAGGTTAGAAGATGATAAAACTCTCTCTCAATATTACAATGCAAATATCAAAACATACATACACCTTATTACTCCATCTTGAAGAAGGCATCCATCAACATATACAAAAATCAATTGACCATTTACACCTTATGATCTCCCAATTAAAAATAATATTTACCACTAAAAATAATGTCAACAATGTCACCTTCAAATAAGAAGTCCTCTCAAATTTAATCACTCTTCAATTCACCTTTTGATAAATCAAAAATGTCACAATAACTTTATTTAAAATAAATTTTAACACCTTATACCTTCATTTAGTCAAAAATTAATAATTAAAATAAGCACCTTTTCATAACCCCTTATAGCTCCCTAAACCTTATGTTTACACCTTAGGCAATTAAAATTAATGCAAAATTTATTACCTTCGCCTAGGTGAGACTCGAACCCTCGACATCGCCTCCTCGTGCATCCTAGCCGCGGCCTCGACTACCATGAGTGCTAGGCGCTCGTTTGAAAACCAAAGAGCACCACGTGCTCTATATCCTCTTCACTGGCGCCCAATCAAAAATAAAAACACGCATCCTTCCTCGATGCTTCAACCTTAACACTGCCAAAACGCTCTTGCCGCGAATCGAACGCGGACCACTCTGCACCCAAGCGCCTTAACTCGTGACCACTTGCCACTAGGCCATACTGCCTGGTTGGTTATTGAATTTTGGCCCTCGAAAACTTTATCCTTTTTTGGCACTTAAGACAAGAAACTTGTCTTCTTCTTCGCACGAATTCTCACAACACAACACTTGCCTCTTTTATTTTTTCGAACGAAGGATGATTTAAATGCCACTAAGGCATATAGTTTATATACCAATTACCTCCTTTAAACTTGAACGTCGACGCCTTCAAAATTTGAATAATTAATTTATAAATTATTTAAATTCTTTAGAATTTAAATATTATAAATTAACTTTTAAATCCTTTTGGCTTTATTAAAGCCTTCTTTGATTTTACCACTTTGTATAAATAATATTTATTTATAAAATTTAAATTCAATTTGAATTTAAATATTTTATAAAATAAATATTAAAACTTCCTTGGGCTTTTATGAAAAACCTTTTATTTTGCTCATCCATGGTTTTAATAAAAACCCTCCTACTTATGCTTCCACATAATATTAAAAATATTATGAAGCTCTTTTGCCATTAACCTTTGCATTGTTCCTTTTGACCTTTTTACATCAATGGTAGCTTATTCCTTGACATCAATGACAACTTCGTTCCTTGACATCAATGACAACTTTGACTCAAAATATCTAAAAAAATCCAAAACATAATATGGGCCTTTCGTCAAACAGTTTTGAATAGTCATTTCTTCTTAGAAATAATGTCTACAAATGGAAACCATTGGGGTTTATGGAGATTGTGGCCCTTCCTAACAAAAAAAATTATGGTTAAATTAAATTGCACTAAGGATATGGATCGTATTTTTCAAAGTAGTCCTTGGTTTTTTTGTAGAAGGGGTTTATTTCTGAAGCACTAGACTCCGTATTTTGATCCTTATAGCCAAAACCTCTTGTAGGCTTTAGTTTGGGTCAGATTACCTGGACTTCCTTTTCATTTATAGGAGGATATTTTTGAAGGGATTGCAAAGGATTTTGGATAGCTTATGGTGATTGATCCAGCCACTACTATAAGATCTAGGTTTATCTATGCAAGATTTTGTGTCAATATCAATCTGGAGAAATATTTACCAAATACTATTGGAATTATCTCCAAATTTGGTAAGTGGTTGCAAGTCATTGAATTTGAGAATATGCCTATCAAGTGTAATGTGTGTTTTAAATTTGGTCATGTTGGAATTTTTTTCCCTAATCATCTTGGGAAGAAACAACAAAAGTAGATCTGGAAAAAGAAAAATGTAGGCAAAATGATGGAAGATGATATTGGGAAGCAAGGACCTAATGACGATGACTAAATGAATTCCTACAATGAATATGATGGATTAGCTATTGTCTTGTTTGAAGAGGGTGATATCGTGGATGATCGTGTCAAGGTACGCCCTTGTGTTTCTAGTCCAAGTCTTTCTATAAATGAAATTCCTACCAAAAATCCATTTGATTCATTGGAAAACCTAGATGAGGAAAAGAAGAAAATTGTAAATGAGAAAATGGATAAAAATTTTGAAACTAGGGATGAAAATACTAATGAAGTGTTGGGAAAATAGCTTATAACACTTGAGGTTAACAAGGGAGAAAAATAAAATATGATGCCCTATGGATTTTGCCAAAAGAGATTATCACTAATGGGGAATAAAAGTCTAACTACATCTAGAATAATAAGGAATAGTAAGAAGACTAGAATTATTGTAGGTGGAGAATCTAAACCAATGGCGAAACTTCAAATAAGGAGGTTTTACAGAGAGAAACAACTTTATATGTGGCTAATGGAACCCAAATGATTCTTAATCTAAGCAGGAAGAAGCAACCTGTTAGATCTAATAAATGGAGATTATTTCTTAGAATGTAAGGGGTCTTAATGCTCTTTCAAAACACCGTATGTATTCTCATTTAGAAAAGAATCCAAACCCTAAATTCTAGCTTTAGGAGGCATTATGTGTTGTTAGGATATAGATAAAGTGGAAGGAAAAGTGATTAAAATAATAGAGAGGTATATATCAATTTTCTTCTACTGCATTGATACCAAAAAAAGTTGGATATTGACTATAGTTTAGACACCAAATACTATAGTGTCATGAAACGGGTAGAAAACGACATTTGATAATTTAACACAAAACACAATGATGCATTATACAAAGAGACTGTGATTCCATTGATATTAAAATATGTGTGTTACAAGAGGGACATGATGCCCTTTATCCATTTCTCTTCCTAACAATGTTACAATCAATTTGATGTCTTCTTCAATCGTCCCTCAGTCTAGGTGGGCTTCTTTGTATGTGGGCCACCACTGGGTTACTGTTGATTTTATGTTGCTTTCCCTCTTCAGATTTACTACATAATCTGTAAAGAAACTACTAAAGGGTGTTAGTACTATGGGGGGATTGCCTTAGTCAGGCCCCATATTTAATGAAATGACCATAAAACATAGGAAAAAATGAAATAAATTGTGCATAAGGTAATAATATGATGAAACAGAGCTTACCTCCCAAATTTGCAGTGATTTGGGGCCTATAGACCCAATTCGCCACCCGGGGGGTGAACTAAGGTCGGATTCGTAGGGCAAGGGGTGGTCTGAGCTATGAGGCCTCTTCTGCAAAATCCTTCCAGTGGGTCGACTCCTAGGCAGTTGGGGTACCTCTGTGTACTTTTGAAATCCGACTGTGTGCACCGATAACTGATTGTTCAATGTTCACTTTCCATTTCAACAGAGTAATTGTGCTTTATTGAATTTGTGAGAGATGTCTAATTAGGGGTTTAGGACCCACTATTTATAGGAAAAGGTAAGGTACATGGGGGTTAGATAGACTAAACCTAGGTTTGATTTTGACTAGGGTTAGGTTAATAAATGCAATGTGGCAACATCACATTCCTTATGAGAAATATCTCATCCTCACACATGTGTGAGGATGGATTAGGGCTAATCCTGATCAGGAGGTTCTTAAATCAATTTAGGACATGATTAAAGAAATATCCTAACAAACCCTAATTTCACACATGTCGGAGGATGTAATTAGTGTTAATCAATATTAAGGGTTATTTTAATCAAATTTGCCCTAAAAAGGTGACTTAAGTGAAGTCAACATTAAATTAAATTTTAGGTATTGACTTATTAATTGTTTTGGTCAACTAATACCCCGTGGGGACCTCAATCGAGTGCAAATAGGTTGTCGGAGGATATCCCAGTGCATGGGATGTAATTTTGAAGGCTTATGAGGGTTTAGGACCTGGAAACCAATGAAGTAGTATATGGGAGTCTACACGATGCTATGAAAATCTATGGTGATTTACACATGGCTACGTATGACTACGGTCATCTACATATGACTATGCATGACTACAGTAATCTATGCATGTATAGGAGGATCTACAATAGTCTACGCTAGTCTACGATAGCCTAGGGGTACCTAGGATGACCTATGTAAACCTACAAGTGTCCAAAAGGATCTACAAGTATGTAGGTATAGCAATGTGTAATTTTTGGGTTCTACATTTACCCCTTTTTGTACTATACTGTGTGGAACATAGTTTCATACAAAAATGTGAAGGTTTATGTAGAAGAAAAAGGGATAGAAGGGGAGTGGGATCCAATCAAAGGTATGTGGTCGCTCGAAGCATGACCATACAACATTGACTGGATAGCCAAGAAGGGGAAGGGAAAAGAATGGGATCCAATCAAAGGTATGTATCCGCTCGAAGCGTGACCATACAACATTTATTGGATAGCCAAGAAGAGAAGGGAAAGGAATGGGATCCAATCAAAGGTATGTAGCCGCTTAAAGTGTGACCATACAACATTGACTGGATAGCCAAGAAGAGAAGGGAAAGGAATGGAATCCAATCAAAGGTATGTAGCCACTCGAAGAGTGATCATACAATATTGACTGGCAAAGAGTGATCATACAACATTGACTGGATAGCCAAGAAGAGAAGGTAAAATAATGGAATCCAATCAAAGGTATGTAGCCACTCGAAGCATGACCATACAACATTGACTAGATAGCCAAGAAGATAATGGAAAATAATGGGACCCAATCAAAGGTATGTAGTCGCTCGAAGCATGACCATACAACATTGACTAGATAGCCAAGAAGAGAAGGGGAAATAATGGGATCCAATCAAAGGTATGTAACCGCTTGAAGCATAACCATACAATATTTACTGGATAGCCAAGAAGAGAAGTGAAAAGAATGGGATCCAATCAAAGGTATGTAGTCGCTCGAAGCGTGACCATACAACATCGACTATATAGCCAAGAAGAGAAGGGAAAAGAATGGGATTCAATCAAACGTATGTAGTCATTCGAAGCGTGACCATACAACATTGAATGGATAGCCAAGAAGGAGAAGATAAGAAGGAAAATAAAAGAGGAAATAAATAAAAACAATACTGATAAAATGAAATGGATGATTATGGATGCAATGAAGTGATTTTGTTGAGTCTGTATAGCATTTACGATGCCATACTAGTTGCTTGAGAACGACAACTTTTGACTATTTTACTTCAGGTGACAGGGCGACAGAGGAGAGCATCCTGTGGTGTTTCCATGGTTTGGGAGAGGGATCCTCCTATGGATATTATGAATGTGGTGGATGCCAGGATGATGCCCGAGTTTGAGGCCTGGTGGGCTTGTCAAAGTTAGGATCCTGGCAGAGGCATGATTGATCGGTGGGTGGCACCTAATGTTGGGGTACCTCCACCAGAGGTGAGGATGGGTAGGAGAGCTAGGGCCTAGGATGTGGTTGGTGATAAGGAGGAGGTTCCATTACGATGTTCACAACATCGCTTAGGTGGTGGAGCGAGCACGCAAGATGTGAGGGTGGAGCAGGTGCCCATGTATATTGATATAGATATGGGGCAGGCTGCTGGGGGAGAGGAGGAGGGAGATGTTGCTACTATTGTGGGTGACATGGATGACACCATTCATATTGGTGTATTCATGGATGCAGTACAGCAGATTTTTGTCGATATCCTAATGAGGCAAGATGCATAGGATGAGGAACAGGAGCTACAAGATAGAGTTTGACAATTGGAGGATGAGGTGGAGAAACTAAGGGCTAGGATGGTCAAGAAGGGAACCGAGGTAGAGTATTTGAGAGTGATGATGGCTAGGTAAGCTCAGACTATTACAAGCCTTACTGGGCAGCTGGTTGTGGAGATGACCAAGAAGTTATTGTGTGAGACTTCTCTGTCAATATATGGGATTCCTCTCCTTGATTATGAGCAGGTGGTATCACAGTCTGGGATGCAGTCACGAGTGCAAGCACCCTCACATCAGAGTCAGTACAATGTTGCTCTGATAGCAGAGTTTGGTGTGAGTATTGAGGTGTAGGATCCGTCTGTTGTGGAGCAGTCTATTGTATATCCAGTTCTAGAGGTCATTACAGAGTCGAGCTAGGCTACAGAGAGGCGAGCGAGCCAAGAGGGATGTGGGGGGACTCGTGGTGATAGTTACGAGTTATATACTTGATTGTAGCCTATGGGAATTTTGGATGCTATATGATGGGCATGGTCCCAGGTTGTAGCCCTTGGGAATTTTTGGATGGTGATATATATATACATTGATTTCAGTTGTTATATATGTATGTGCAATTTTTATGGTTTGGAATGTATTGCATTTATATTTGCATAGGTAGCACAATATGATTTGTACATATGTATTATAAATAGATACATACGTGTGAATGTTTTAGATCTATTATTGTTCTTTCATATGAATGAATTGTAGAATAGTATGCTTGAATGAATTGTGATGTGATATCGAATGTGATGTTGTAATGAATGCACATAGAGTAAATGCAATGTTGTAATTTGATTTTGGAATGTATGTAGCATGAATGCATAATGTGATTCGATTTCATGAATGCATGTAGGATGAATGCATAACTATCAAATGTATATGACATAGATGCATGGATGCATGTATGGACTTACTGAAATACACCCAGGAAGCATTTGCATCGTGGTATTTACCTGTATGGATGCAATCCATTCCATGATTTTATAGACGGTGGATAATGAAAGGCATGTGTAATGGCTTTGACTAACATAGTTATGACAATCAAATCTCAAACTCTTAGCTATACAAGCGTTTGTGGCAACTTATAACATAATCGGGTTGGTTCAAAATCTATCTTGGACCTATGTGTGTGAATGTGTAAGGTTCATTTATCCATTTTGAGGGAGGTAGGATTAACCCGTTGTAGATACTACCGGACTAGCTAGCTCATTCGTCCGTAACAATGATCTATACAAAAGTGAGATGCTAATGTGAGAGATGTTTTGCCACCTGTAATACTATTCCACTGGTAGGCAGGCTCTTGGATCCTATTACTAGTGATGGAAATAATCCCATGGTGTTATGTTGAACCTAAGGATCAAAGGTGATAAGCATAACATGGGTGATATCAAGAGGCATTTCCTTTTGTTTTCTACCCCTGTTCTAATGTTGATCTATTTTTGTGGTGCTCTTTTCTTTGTTTTTTTTTTCTTTTCTTTTGTGGTGCTCTTTTTGTATGGGCGATGAAGTTTATTTTCTACCCAATCATTTATTTTTGCTTATTCTTGATCCCTTTGTTTATACCCAGGTCGTATGTTGACCATGCAGGCGATAGGATGATCAAGGGATAGCGTTCGCTAGATGGCGATATCTACTCAAGATGTCCTCTTTCCTAAGCTCAAAATTGTTTAATGTGTAACTTGTTGTGAGCGATCCATGAGAGAAGTTGAACTAGCCTAAATGACCATACGAAGAATGTATAAGACTTAGTAGCTAAGGGTGATGTTGGATTTCCTGAGCTATAGAGTAGTCAAAATTAAACACGACACCTATGTATACCCTGACCCTGAAAAGGGGGAATGGACATCCAGGTGGTGATGCTAACAAGTGCATATATTACTCATGTTGAGGCACATTTTGGGGGAGAATGTACAAACATGAATTAAAATTCTAACTATAAAGCATATGAATATGTGCAATGGATGTAACTGTAAATGATGCAAGTGGGGGAATGCAATTTCTACAAGAGGAAAGTTACACTGTGTAGAAGGAGAATTTTAGAAAAACTTATTTACAGATGAGTAATGTGTGCAATGATAAAAAAAAATTGTGATGCTATGATCATGGTTGCCCTACGTGTGGGGTGTGTGTGTAGTAGATGTATAAGCTATGAGTTGTATAAGTGTATGTAACAGTCACAAAAAAAAAGGAATATGTGGGAGTGGAATGTACAGGTGGAAGAAGTGAGAAGAAGTGGACATTGGTAACCAATCAAGAAAATGGGATTACCAAAAGCTAACAAATATAGGAGCGAAGAAATGAGTCAATGTATGTAAGAAGTAGAAGAAATAAGACAGAAGAAGAAGAGTAATTGAAACTACTGTCAGGCGAAATGGTGTGGGTCCGGTCGGGAGTGGGATGGTGAAGTGATGATGTGTCTTGGGTTGTGATTGCCACCGTAATTGGATATGCTATGAATGTAATGAAATGGCACTATTAGGGTTCTACGGGGTGGCAATGTTCTAGAGGTAATGTGACGTGGGGGACTTAGAAGTCAGCTAAATGGAAGAGAACACTTTGTTTATGGGGTATGCTCATCGTGCAACATGTTGTGCACCAGGGTTTCAAATGATCTACACTCTTTGATATCGTGACCTGGTTCATGATGGTAAATGCAAAATTGATTCTTATTATAGTTGCACAGTTTAGAACGTGAGGGATCAACAAGCTATATCTCGGGTAGGTTGATAAGGCCCTGATGCATGAGATTATGGAACATTTTGGATAACGACATGTGTGGAATAGACATAGGGTAAATTTATGGATCTTCTGGAGGTGAGCGAGGCTTGGGTGAAGGATGATCTAGTAATGGAGGCATGGTTCTGGGATCCGGTATGGGTCGAGTCCGAGATCGAAGGAGGGGTCTATGTGGATGTGAGGATGGACGGGTCGTGGGAGACTGTCGTGGGTGAACGTGGCAATGGCAGTGGCTCATCTGCAACTCCAGAGCTTCAATATAGGAGATGAGGTGTTGTATCTCATGGTGTGGCAAATAGTATTAGGGAAGGCGACGAGTGAGATTCCAATGCAAATAGAATGACCTGATGCATGGTAGAAAATGGATACGGTTGGGATGACGAAGTAGCGAAGTGGATTGGCTATGGTGAGTGCAAAAGTTGTTGGGATCGTATACCTCACAGTGGTGAAGGTGGCATCTTGAGGACCGATGGCATAGGCAATGGCTCTAAGAGGCGACGTGAATGGGAAGGGGACATGCTTGCACGACCAGCTTGAGCTACGCGGGCTTGCAAAGCCTGAATGTAGGTAGACTCACCATTGGGCAACGGGGCAGGTAGAAATGCAAGGCGAGGTGGATGAGGTGTATACTCCCTATTAGGTGGGCGGTAGGATCCTATGGGGTGATGGGGATGATTTGTTGGTGAATAGCGATGTCTGAGATCATCAAACAGATGGGAGGGTGACCCCTATGCTTGGGGTTGGATGGATTCCTCTTTGTCATAGAAAGAGGATAGGGTGACCTAGCTGTCTTCGAAGCGATGTGAGTAGGATGAGATTAGGTGGCAATGGGAATGGTTTTGAGGTGAAGTATGATGGCTTGAATGGGATGAACGTGAAGAGCGCCTGGTGTGAAGGGCAACTGGTGGTCAGGCTAGATAAGCCAGTGTGATGGGTACCTGTTATGGTTGTGGATGGTCCTGCATGGTTATGCATGAGGTTTTTGTAGTACTATCTTGTTGATGATGTGGATACTGCAAAAGGAAATACAAATACTTGTAGCATAAAAAATGATAGAAAGATGAAAGTACATGTATATTGAAATAATAAAGTAAAGTAATATATCTACACAATAATGTGCTTAGTGATTTACTACTAGTGTTGTGTGACACTCATGATGGTGAACATGTTTGTGCATCATGCATTGAATGCACGAACGTGCAATATGTTGATGGGTTCAGTATTTTTAAGGCCTTCAAGATCGCCTAGACGATATGCTCCTGAACCATATTTGTGTGTAACCATAAATGGGCCCAACCAGTTTGGAGTGATTTTATTGTGCTGCTGGCGAGGCTGACTCGTGATTTGTTGGTTATCTTTGAGAACTAGGTCACCAATATTAAACTCGCGTTGATGTACCTTACTATTGTAGGCACAGTGAAGGCGATCTTGATAGACTCATGTGTGCTCGATTAAGTGAATGTGATGTTCATCAAGAAGTGTTATTTGATCTAGACGAGCTTGGTGAGAGGTGTCGTCATCAATGAAATCTTTCATAGATATCCGTAATGAAGGTATCTCAAGCTCCAGGGGCATGATAGCTTTTTCCTCGTATACGAGTGAAAAAGGTGTTGCCCCAGTAGGAGTACGAATGCTCGTATGATATGCCCAAAAGGCTAGGGGTATTTTATTATGCCAATCCTAGTGAGATTTTGCTACAGTTTTATGGAGGATGGAACATATGGTTTTGTTCGTGGCCTCTGCCTAGCCATTTCCTTGAGGGTAATATGGGGTAGAAAAGCTATGGTGTATGTGAAATTTGTTACACAGATCTCGAACAGTCTTGTTTTTAAAGGATTTTCCATTATCATAAATGATTTGGGAGGGAATTCCAAAGCAGCATATGATATGCTCTGTGATGAATGCTGTAATTTTGGCTCTTGTAGTTTGGACCAGTGGGATGGCTTCAACCCACTTGGTAAAATATTATGTTTTCATGATGATAAATTTGTGACTGTTGGATGAGGCAGGTGTAATTTGTGTGTAACCATGAATGGGCCCAACCAGTTTAGAGTGAATTTATCGTGTTGTTGGCGAGGCTGACTCGTGATTTGCTGGTTCTCTTTGAGAACTAGATCGCCAATATTAAACTCATGTTGATGTACCTTACTATTTTAGGTATGACGAAGGTGATCTTGATAGACTCATGTGTACTTGATTGTATGAATGCGATGTTCATCGAGAAGTGATAGTTGATCTATATGAGCTTGGCGAGCGGTGTTGTCATTAATGTAATCTTTCATAGATATCCATAATGAAGGTATCTCAAGCTCCAAGGGTATGATAGCTTCTTCCCTGTATACGAGTGAAAAATGCGTTACCTCAGTAGGAGTATGGATGCTCGTACGATATGCCCACAAGGCTAGGGGAATTTTATTATGCCAATATCGATGAGATTTTGCTACGATTTTACGGAGGATGGAACAAATGGTTTTGTTCATGGCCTCTGCCTAGCCATTTCCTTGAGGGTAATATGGGGTAGAAAAGCTATGGTGTATGTGAAATTTGTTACACAGAGCTCGAACAGTCTTTTTTTAAAGGATTTCCCATTATTAGAAATGATTTGGAATGGAATTCCAAAGCGGTATATGATATGTTATGTGATGAATGCTGCAATTTTGGCTCTCGTAGTTTGGACCAGTGGGATGGCTTCGACCCACTTGGTAAAATATTATGTTGTCGTGATGATAAATTTGTGACTTCTGGAGCAGGTAGGTGTAATTTTTCCAATTAGATCGAGACCTCATTGGGAGAAGGGCCACATGGACTAGATTGGTTGAAGTGCTTGGGAGGGTAGATGTGTTAGGTTAGCATGTTGTTGGAATTTGATGCAACTTTTGACATACTCGCAATAGTCCTGCTCCATTTTGGTCTAGTAGTAACCCATGCAAAGGATGCGTTTAGTGATTTCCATGCCACTAAAATGGCCACCATAAGTACCATCATGAGTTTCTTGTACAACTTGTTGTGATTCTTACGGTTCTAGGCAACATAGGAGCATGTCGTCATAGCTACGACGGTAAAGGATGTCCCACAGTAAGGTATAATGGATCACTCTTTTTTAAAGGTTTGATGATACACGTGGGGTAGATCACATGGTAGGAAACCTAACTTGATGTAATCTTTCATTTGTGAGAACCATGGATCATGGGGTTCAGTATTTACCACACACACACCACCGTCGTCTGTAGGAGGCGTAGGTGATATAGCAGATCGAGTAAGCAAATGGATAGATATAAATGTTGTGTCAGATGTTGGGTTTTGTGGTATGAGGGGCCCTAAGGATACCATAGTGTCTGCAAAACGGTTTGATGATCGCATAGTGACTTCGAGGGCATACCACTCAAATTGGGATAGGAGTTGTGCAATTTTCTTGTATTGTTGGAGGACTGGGTAATTACATAGCCAGAGTTCCTGCACTTGATTGACTATCAAAAGTGAATCACCTATGATGTGGAGGTGTTTGATGTGCATAGAGTGTGCTTGTTTTAGTCCTAGGATTAGGGCTTCGTATTCTGCATTATTATTGGTACAAGGGAAATCAAGTTTGAATGAAAATGGGAGTGGCTCTCCTTCAGGTGTGAAGAAGACAATGCCTGCACCCCTAGCGTGTAGACACCTAGAACCATCGAAGAACATGGTGATGTCAGCCACAAATTCTGGTTCGACATATTCCTCATCTTCGATTATGTGAAATATGGAATCGTCGAGGAGTTGAATGAGTAAGGGTTGATTATCAGTCAACGGAGCTTCAACCAGTTCATCGACGATGACTTATCCTTTGATAGACTTTTGAGATACAAATTCTAGGTTGAATTCAGTTATGAGTATGATCCAGTTGGTTGTGCATGAATTGTGATAACTCTTGTCCATCATGTACCATAGGGGATTATGTCGAATGATGACACAAATCGTGTGGTTTAGCATGTAGTGGCATAATTTTTGAGTAGCGAATACGACTGCTAGGTATAGTTTTTCCATGTATCTGTATCTTATCTCATAACTAACTAGTGTGCGACTGATGTAGTAGATAACCTGCTCTTTGTCGAGCACAATTTTTTGGGCTAGGAGTGTACCTAGCACAAGTTTTGTGGCTAAAATGTATAGAGTCAATGGTAATTTTGGGTGCTGTGGTGGCATAACTGGCAATGATGTAAGGTAGGTTTTTATATCATTGAATGCTCTTTGATAGTTGTCATCCCATTTGAAGTTTACTCCTTTCTAGATTATATGATTGAATGGTTGACATTTATCTGATAATTGTGCTATGAATCTACGAATGGAGGTAATCTTGCCCTGGAGGTTGCGCAATTGCTTTAGTGTGGTAGGAGGAGGCATCTCGATGATGGCTTTTACCTTACTAGGATCAACCTCAATACCTCATTAAGAGACAATGAATCCTATATTTTTCTTGATGTAACACCAAACACGCACTTCTTAGGATTGAGGTGCACATTGTGTTCTAGTAGTTGATCAAAAATCTAACAGAGATCTTCGATATGGTCGGCACGTTTCTTTGATTTGGCAATGATATCATCTACATAGTATTCCACATTTTTGTGCATTAAATCATGAAATATGTAGGTCATGGCTCGTTGGTAGGTTTCCCCAGCGTTCTTAAGGCCAAAGGGCATGACCTTGTAGCAAAATGTCCCCCAGGGTGTTGTGAAGGAGGTTTTGTGTTGATCGACTGGATTGATTCTGATTTGATTGTATCCTGAAAATCCATCCATGAGAGAAATCATTATGTGACCCACGATAGAGTCAAAGAGGGAATCAATGTTGGGTAGAGGGAATTTGTCTTTGGAACAAGCTTTGTTTAGGTCACAAAAATTTGTGCAAACATGGACGTCACCAGATGGCTTGGGGAAAGGGACCATGCTATATACCCACTCAGGATAGTAGATGGTTAATATGAAATCAACGTCTAGGAGCTTTTGGAGCTTGAATTTCACTGTCAATGTGATAGTTGGATGCATGCATCACAACTTTTGTCTTACTGGTTTGGCATTGGGATCTAGTATGATATTATGAACCACTACGATGGGGTCAAGTCCTGACATGTCTTTGTAAGACCAGGCAAAAACTTTTATGTACTTGCATAGGAAGTTTGTGAAGGCAATGCGCTCCTCCGATGAGAGGATAGCGGCTAATTTGAGGCTGTGCAGATTTTTTGGATTTTCACCGATGTCTACATCAATAGTGTCTTCGATGAGCATACGAGATCTATCACATAACTATTCAGGGATAGGAATGAGGTTGAAGTCATCAATGGCTTCACTGAACTCGTATTCATCATCTATATAAATGCCCGTGTGAAGGACCTAAGGGGTTTAGTCTGACGTGGATGAGAAAGGGGCATTTTCTGCCCTCAAGACATGAGGTGAAAGAAGGAAATATCCAAGAACAAGTATGTGTGATATATGTGCAATATCTATAAATTTTGGGTTTGGGGTATCGTCTTGAATTCATTGATGATTATAACGAATGGGAGAGCATAAATCTACCTCAACCATGTTGATCGATGTTGTAGGCGAAGTAGGTGGGGTAGATTTTGGTGAGGGATGTTGGATAGTTTGTGCACATCCTAAGAGACTCAAGGGAGGTCGTAGGACAACTGGAGGTGAATGAGGACGAGAGGCTGCTCTTTATAGTTTTCTATGTATAGGCAGTAATATAGGTAAACGTATCAATGACGAATCAGGCGAGACTGGATTCAGCTCTATCGATGGTAGATTAGGTGGGACTGGGTCTGGCTCTATCGATGGTGTAGCTAGAGATAAGGTAGTGAAGTTTTCTACCAATCTATTCATATCACAAAATGAGGAGGTATCAAACGTAGGGGATTCTTGAAAGAAATCACAGGGGACTGTTATAGTTGATGTGGATGAAGGTGTATCTTCTAGCATATCCATATCAATGTACTCTTCCAAGGTATGTGTCGAACGAGGAGGAGGATGTAAGGACAAATATTGGATCTCATCTTCTAATGTATAGACGATGGTTGGGCGATAACCGAGGCCAGTTTTGTTGGTGGACAATCAGACACAAGGGTTAATGGATGTATGTAGCCCTTGCTTATAATGGCCTAGTCTGAACCCGTGCTAATGAAAACATTGTAGGTAGCGCAAGGCAAATTGAGGGTTGGCTAGGAGTGTAATTGCATCACCAGAGCTAGATTATGATGGTGGAGAAGTGTTGGTCAAATATCTGCCTAATCAATAAACACTGCGTTTATGCACCCTAGATACGACCAACATTGAAAGGCCGGAGGAAAGAGATGTCCTCCGTGCCAATCTCCAGAGAGGGCTGGTTCCCAAACTAATTCTAAAACTGGTTGAAGACTAGAGATGCAGGAAAGAAATTACAAATTGCGGAAAGAAATGGGAAATATGGCCACAAGCCAAAGTGCAGGTTTCGGGGCAGACTAAGAATAGGAAAATGCTCAAGCACAAAACAACATCAAATAGAAGGAAAGGTAGCAGAATAAACTCGCAATCTTGCAATAATAACTTTTAAATTAACACCTCGGTACTCACTCTCCCACTGGCAATATTTAAATCCAAATGTAGAATTTAAACTAGATAGCAAATAAAAAGAGTGAATGTTAAAGGAAGTGCACTACACAGAAAGAAATTATACGTAGAATCACTTATCAATTTAGAAGCCTTGATGTCTTTCATTAATGCAGAGAACTTAGAGAGTATTCTCGCAAAGTGTCTAACCCCCCTTTACAACAAGATTTGCTTAGTATTTATAGAGGTTTCCACCTCTTTCATTTAATACATGTGAGAGAAGAATGTCCTGGGATCAAAGACAAAAACCAAAAAAATCTCCTCGATTTCTTGGAAAATCCGTGCACTTGAGAAACAAATTCCAGAAAATCTGAAATTCGGACGTAGATGCGCATGACAGGAGAAATCATTAAATTCTTTAAAACACCTTTGGTACATTGGAAATCATGAAAACTTATTTCTCCTCGCCTTTGTCCTTGCGATTCACAAAATAGAGTTACTGAGGGCGCCCTTCATTAAATACATGCAATTCAACATTTGACCAATTCCTTGTTCGCCTTAAATTCATCTTCGCCACATCAAACGCGCGTGTGATCTTCATTAAGCAGGTTCACCCCATGAAAGGGCGAATGGGACGTTCACCCCTAAGGAAAGGTGAACGAAACTCTTCATTGTTGAAAGTAAGTTCACCCCTGGGATGGGCGAACGTCATGTTCGCCCCTCGACCAGGGTGCACAACATTTTTTAGGTGCGCGCAGGCGACCAAGTACCCCAAGGCGCGTTCACCCCAAGAAAGGGCGAACGACACGTTCACCCCTAAGGAAGGGCGAACACGATTTCATACTTAGATATTTTTGCCAATACATTTTCAAAATAGGTTCACCCCAGGAAAGGGCGAATGAGGCGTTCGCCCTTCCTTAAGGGTGAACGTAAATATTCATAAATACATAAAGATTTTTTCAAAGTGTCTTCGGGACTTTTCTTCATTCTTTCTGGAATACAACATATCAGACTTCTACATACTGAATGGAAAGTATATTATCGCTTCATATAGAAATTAATACAAAATTTTCCAAAAATCCCAATGAAATACAAAATGGCCAACATTTCTTGGCGACTCACGGGGTATCCAACTCGCATGGATGCAAGCGATCCCAGGCCTTTATCCATTGGGTGCAGAGTCTGTACAAGAGATGCAAACATCTTATCTTCTGGGGGCCACCTGTGTGCGCTCTTCTTCCTCTGCTTCAGCTGTGACCCTAAGCACTTCAGCACGTTCAGCTTCTTCCATCGCCTTTTCTACTGCTTCACGATCTGCTATCGCCTTCGCTTCCTGTTCTGCAATAACCTCCGAAAGGGCCTCGTACGTGCGAACAACATCATGCCAAGCTTCAGTAGTAAACAAGCAGCGAATACTGAGAGACTCATAAACGAAGTGAAGACTTTGTACATCTGTCAAGCTGAGGCACTTCGAACGCTGAGCCAACTCGTAAAGGGAAAGCTCCAAACGTGTATATTTCTCCATCAGTGGCAAGACCTGTGCTTGAGTGAGGGGCTCAGCCAAGGCATCAATGTCTGTAGTATCTTCAATAAATGCACTCCAGAGCTCTTGCAACTGCTCCATCGAAAGAGGCTCACCCCAATCATCTAGGAAGGTGGTGAAACCCAGTTGGTCAATAGTCTCAAAATGAGACATCAAAATAGTATGCTCCCGCTCAATAGTATTGAGGATGGCCCACCCCTCATTTACAAGGTCCATACGCTAAAAATAGCTTCGCAGAGTTACCCATGCTTGGGACCAAGCATAGTCCATCTCGCTAAGAGGGTGAATATACAAAGATGTATTCAACAAAGCTTGTATCTTCACAACCATCTCCATATGGGGCGACAACAACTCCTCCACTGAATCAATCATTTGTTGCCCAAGCTAGATTTGTATCCCTGCTTCCCATAAGTACTGTAACACCTTGACTACGTGCGTGGCCAACTTTGTAGAATTTTGTACAGAGTGAAGGCAAAGGTCTCTTATGCTATCACACAAAAACCCCACAACAGGGACGACCTTAGCTTCAAGCTACTTTTTGAGTTCTTCGACCTATTGTTGAAGGTTATGCATCTCAATTCGAGTGACATCACGCTCCTTTAAGTGCACCTTGACTTGATTGCAAAAATATTCCCTTTCAGTGGCCATTTTTTCTTCTATTGCCTTGCTCTTAGCCAGTGCGCTCTCCAGCTCAAGTACCCTATCTTGTAGCTCAAAATATTTTTCTTTATAATGCTCCCCATGCAAATACAAGGAGCTCATATCTACTTGCATATTGCCCATTTTTTCAATGGGATCAATCCACGTCAGATCTTCAGTTATAGTCTCAGAAACATAGTCCTCAGGCTGCAACTCACCTTGAGGCTTCTGAACCATCGGAGTGAATGTTGTCACATGAGCCTCCTTGGCAATTGGATCAAAGGCCACCTTCTTGATCGGTCATGTTGGTGCCAAAGCTTCTTTCTACCGCATACTCTTCAACCATTGAGAGGAGCTCAGGTGCACTCGATTTAATTTTTCAACATCCGATTGCTTGCGAGCCACCTGCACATCTGGAACAGTCTACAGCTCCAAAAATGGGGTAAATGGAACAAAAACCTCTGAGCGACTGGGCCCAGTGGACACGAATGACACAGATTGAAGTGGAGGAATGGACATAGGGATGGTGGAAGAGAGGGAAAGAGTGGATGAGATGGAGGACATAGATGTAGTCGTGGTTACGCTAAGCCTAGATGGAGCTTGCATACTAATAGCCGTAATGGTGGAAGAAGTGATGACCGAGGGAAGGGGACATGAAAAAGGATTAGTCCCTGATGCATAAGAACTAAAAGAAATGGAGGATGAGGAAGTGGGAATGAAAGGAGCAGTAGTGATTTTAGAAATGGAAGTAGCAGAAGTGGAAGAGGGAACCATAGAAAGAGAAATGGAAGGAAGACCGAAGGGTGGGAAGGTAGAAAATGGAGGGGACAAAAATGAAACTGATGGGACCGAAGAAGAAATCATTGCATGCCCGATGAGGGAAAGGGAAGAAGAAGGAAGAGATGACGTACCTTGGGGTGCAAGCACCACTGGTTCTATGGATGGAGGAGGTTGTGCAACTACCTCCTTTCCTCGCTCTACCTCCTGTTCACCAATATTGAGGGCTACTTCTTCATCCAGAATCTCAACATGAGAATCTTTCGAAAGTTGCTCCTCCTCTTGTTGTGCCATCAAAAATATTTGTGCTACTGATGTAGGGCGCTCACCATTGAGGGCAAGGTTCACTGTTGGTATAGAAGCGACTATAGAACTCGATGTAATAGGAATCATAGTACCCGAAGACATGGGTGCTGTAATAGTTGAAGTAGTGGCCGCACCAGTTCGGGGCCGCTTAGCTGCTCTAGGAAAAGGAGGTGCCACCGACTATTTTTGTTGCTTAGGCGAGGGAACCTCTTTCAGAGGGTGCTTCGCTCTTTGAGTCCACCTTTGAAAAACATATGATTGTTCTTCTTCTTCCTCTTCTTCTTTAGTATCATCCTCAACCATAGGACTCTCCTCCTCAGGTTCGCTTTCGCCACTTTTGGACTGCTAAAAACTTTGTGGCAAAATGGTGGCAAAGGCGACAGGTTGATAGGAATCCACAAACCTATCATAAACTTCAGAGAACTGGGTATCAAGCTTCAATCCATAAGTAGCATAGGGCTTCCTTCGATGAATGCGCATTACCCACCAGTTCATAATTTTCTCCTCCTTCCAACGAGGATTTGCCTCTTGAATAGTCCCAAATAGGCCTGGAGGAGGAATATGCATTTTATTCTTTCCTGGATTATACTCCGCTTCCTGCTCATAATAATCGTGCCATGGAGGAAGGGAGGACATTTTTTCCACATGCCAGTTCATGTCTGGCCCATCAAAATTGTTTTGGTGCTTCTGAATATCCGGGTGCGGGCAGCAATGAAAGGTCTTCACCTTAATAAACGCCAAAAATTTTCCAAGTGGATCATACCGCCAGCATTGCGGCAACTCAATTAGTCCCAGGTCTTGAAGCGCCACCATCAAAAGGTGATTTTGCCCAACCTGGTTCACTTCTATACTCCCAAACTTAAGAGGCATAGTACAGGTCATCTTCTTCCCTCATCTCGAAGCCATATATATCATTAATATAATCCATCTGGTGCACAACTTCCATAGCAAAAATGCACGCAGTGGCAAAATAAGGCAACAAAAAAGGTTTACCTGTATATCCAAAAATTTGAACAACCACGCCCTGAGTGAGCAAAAATATGTCACCCTTCTCCTCTGAAACAATGACATCTCTCAGGTCGCGAGGCACTCGATCACAACTACCACAAAGTAACTCAATGGCTGGGCCCAAAAACTAGCTATTAAAGCTATATACAGACTCCTTCTTAGTCAATACTTGAGTCCACTTATAAACTGGCAGAGGTTCATTCTTTTTGCCTATCTACATAACAGTAATGAAAGAAAAACGTCGTTGCATCTAAAAAAAGAAAAACCATACCAGCAATGAAGTGTGCCGAAATGCCCTAGTATTTCCTTCTTGCAACCTCTACAACTGTGAATTAATTCTCCGAGAAATAAATTCAGCCCAATCAAAATAAATTGGATTTCCCCCTGCCTCATAGCCATGGGAGAATAAAATTCTACCTTGCAAATACATTGGGCCATAGCTGCCTACCATTTGTGCACAGTTTCATCTGAAGGTAACCCAACAACCCAGGCAAGCATGGAATAAATATCCTGGCACTTAAATTCTGAAAGGGTTTTAGGCAAACTCGATAGCTGCCCCATTTGTGGCTCCTTGACGAGCTGTGTCTCCATAAATTACCTCATAGCAACGGTGGAAACATACTTTTCCTCTTGCTCATCCATATGAATTTTCTTATTTACTGCATAGCTCGGCATGCTCACCCCACAGGCAAAAGCCTCTCGGACCTCATCCGGTGTAATCATAAAAATAATCTCATTCTAGGCATTTCGGACGGCTCTAGTGGAGGAGTCATAAAATTGTGCAATTAATCGGATGAGTTCGGGGCATGGATGCACAGATGAGCAAAGATACCATGAAAGTTGTGCATGGTGAGGCATCATGAGCCAACTATTATGGGAAACCCCTTGATCGACTGCAACTTCAACTTCTTGCCTTAATCTATCAATTCCCTTATGTGTGATCAAACAATCACCAATTTCGGCCATTTCATCTCCATAGGGATCCAAATCAACATAATCATTCTGTCGGGCCTTTTTAGCCCTCAAACTTCTCTCTCATTTCTTAGTTGGCTGTACTTCAACACCCTCCGGTGCCTTTATCTGTTCTTTGCTACGTCTTCCCATTTTGTCAGATAAAAACTATAACTTTTCTGCAATTCCCTGCTTCGCAACTTCTAAAAATTCTTCTACACCTTGGAAAGCAGGATACAACGCAGCAAGAAAAGAAAAACAAATAAGGGAAAACAAAACTTGCCTTTTTTCTTCAGAATTTTATAGGAGCGTTACCAACTACCGTAGTAATTATAGAATTAAATGTAGATGTGCCTTCGGAGAGAAATATTCTTTGAAAATCGCTCAGACTCCCTTCCCGAAGCACAAAAAACCTTCCCTTTGGTTCACCACTAGATTCTCCTTGGAAAACATGCCCACTGGTAGCGCAATCTCATAGAACAACGTGCCCTAGCGCCAGAAGCTTACTAGGAAGACCAAACTAGTCATTAATCATCAATCATTAATTCTGTCAGCTGCCTTGAAAAGCTCAATCTGAGCGCCTCCCACGTTTGAACATCATCACTTAAAGTTGGCGTCGGCTACTTTCGATGACCGCCACGTAACCTTTGGGCGAAATTAATTGCTCCGAATGCGCGTCTTGGGAAAGCTTCACCAATGAATGTGTCCTTTAAAACTCCATGGCACGCCTTCTTTTCTAAAAATAGGGAAAGACTTAAAGCAAGCTTTACTATGTTTTTCTTCCTTTTTGTTTTGTGTTTTCTCTTCCTTTTTTTTAGAAAAAGTGCCATGCACAATGCTTTTTTTTTTTTTTTGGTGACGTCAACAAGATGCGTTCACCTTAAAAATGGGTGAACGTAATGTTCACCCCTTCCAAGGGGCATGCGAACCTGTATTATCACTTTGCCATCCTTGAATTTCATTTTTTTTTTTTAGCAACATGCATATTTACACGAAAATATTTACATATGTACAAGGTACTACCTTTGATTTAAAATTATGAAATATAGGCCTTCAAATGAAGGCCATTCACTAGAATAGGGAGCTCGTGCCCTTCCATATCATAGATTCGAAATGCATTAGAAGAAGTGACAACCAAAATCCGAAAAGGTCCCTCCCAAATTGCATCAAACTTATGATGTTTCCCAGGCTTAGATTTTTTTCGTTCCATTTTAATACCAAGTCACCCACCTGGAAGCTTCGATCAATGGTTTTACTCTGGAACCACTTCTTCATCTCCACAGCATGTTCTACAAAAGCGTGATAAGCTCGCTCCCTTTCTTCTTCTAATTGTAGCAATTGTGCCAACCTTGCCTCCATGGGATTATTTTCTTCGTTTTCATCTTGAAACATCTGCAAAGTCTGGAGCACAGGAAGCTCAATATGGGTAGGAAGGACAACTTCTTTCCCATAAACCAAAGCATACGAGGACATTTTAATGGACTTATTTACTGAAATGTGATCAGCCCAAAGCGCCTGATTTAACAGCAAATGCCAATTTCTCTTATTCTCACCCATTATTCTCTTCAGAATCCAAAGCAAATTTTTGTTGGTTGACTCAGCCAATCCATTCCCCTATGGGTAATAATTGGAAGATGTCTTCAAATAAATACCATACCTACTAGCGAATTCGGTAATTTTGGCTCCAATGAAAGGAGTACCATTATCGATAACTAAGGAATCGGGTATACCGAAATGGGTGATGAGGCTCTCCAGAAAAGAAATAACAGTCACCTGATCAACCTTTTTGGTGGGTATAGCTTCTGCCCATCTGGTGAAGTAATCTATTGCAGTAAGAATATACTTATGCTCTATAGAGGAGTGCGGATCAATAACACCTATAAAATCAAGACCCCACTGTTGAAAGGGCACCTCTACCTGAATCGGATGCAACGATGATGCTCCTTTTCTCACTCGACCCACATATCTTTGACAACTGTCACACTACTGACTTATCTTGTGTGAATCGACAAATAGAGTAGGCCAATAATAGCCTGCCCAAATAATTTTTAGAGCCATAGGTCTACCGACATAGTGCCCTCCTGATAACCCAAAGTGGAACTCCTCCAAAATTTTTGTTTTCTCAGAATCTTTCACACATCTAAGGAGTATACCATCAATGTTCTTATAATATAGGTCGTTGGGCAACAACACATACCTGAGTGCCTGCAATCTGAACCTTCGATGCTGTGAGGGGTTAAAGCGGCTAGGACACCTTCCAGAAGTAAAATACTCAATGAGTTCCTCGATCCATTCTTTGTCGCCCGCTGCATTATTCGCACAAATTACATCTTCACGATTTGCCTCAACAACAACGCTTTTGGCCAACTCTTGACACAGAGCGCGCCCACGAACCAACTTTGTCGGCTTGATCTCTACATCATACTCCTGGATCTTTGAAACCCATCTGACTCTCTTATCACCCAACTCTCCTTGAATTATAAAATTTTGAACATCAGGGTGAATGACGTAAACCACAGTTCTACTCTGAGAAACGAAGTGGCAAAACTTCTTCAAGGCTTTCATAACTACATAAACCTGCTTCTCAATAAAATTGTACTTCTCCTGGTGTGGTGCAATAACCTGACTTAGAAAAGCGATAGGCTTTTCTTCGCCATCATCTTGTTTTTGTGTGAGCACGACAGCATAGCTCTCCTGCTCACCTACTGCATATAGTATGAAATATTTGGAGTAGTCAGGGTTGATCAATACTGGCGCCTGAGTTATCCTCTCTTTGATTTCTTGAAAAGCTCACTTCCTGGCCTCCGTCCACTTAAACTCAACATTATTTTTCAAGAGCTCTGTCATTGGTTTGATGACTTGGGCAAAATCAGCAATGAACTTGCGAATGAAGTTTATTTGTCCGAAGAAGGACTGCAAGTCTTTCTTATTCGTAGGTAGCGGCAATTTCATTAGCGCTTCAGCTCGCACAGGATCTATGGCCAATCCTTCTTGTGAGATCACATGGCCCAATAGCTTCCCTTCCTTGACCGCAAAAATTGACTTCTTCGAATTTATGGAAATCCTGAATTCTCGGCACTTCTCAAATATTTGCCTTAGATGGGAAACATGATCTGTTCTGCAATGTGAAAACACCGTCATATCATCAAGATAAATCACAATGATTTTATTTAGCAACTCACCGAAGGTGACGTCCATGGCTCTCTAAAAAGTTGCACCAACATTTGAAAGCCCGAAAGGCATCCGCTGATAAGCGAATGTACCCCACTTAGTTGTAAACGTCGTCTTGTATTGATCCTCATCCTTAACCCAAATTTGATTGTACCCAGAGAAGCCATCTAACAAGGAAAATCTCTGAGCACCAGCCACAACATGAAGAATCTGATCTATCTAGGGAAGAGGATAATGATCCTTAAGTGATGCCTGATTTAAATTCTGAAAATCAACACACAGACGTATATCTCCATTCTTCTTTCTTACAGGAACCAGGTTCGCTACCCAGGTGGAATGCTTAATAGGATAAATGATCTTTGCTTCAAGCATCTTCAATAACTCTGCTTTCATGAGGACTTCGATCTTGGGATTGATAGGACGCTGCTTCTACCGAAAAGGCTTCACCCCTTCTTGCAGCTCGATGGTGTGCTGGATCACGTTCTTGTCATACCCTTTCAAGTCTTGATAACTCCATGCTACAATATCTGGGTATTCATAGCATAAACTTCTAATGCCCTCAATTTCATCCGATTCGCAATCGGTACCAACCTTAATGACCTTTCCTGGCTCCAACTGCAATTCTTTGTATTCCTTGGCATCCACCTTAATCCTATGTTTATCAGCTCTATCACTTTGATCAAACAGGCTTTCTAGCGAAATCAAACCTCTGGGAATATGATTATTCCTTAACTGGATCATCTCTTCTTTTTCTTCTTCCACAAGAACTTTATTTTCTGTGCTAGCAACCTCTTTGAGGAGAAAATTCACTATTTTCTCATCATTATCGAACACCTACCAATAGAGGCCCTTATCTGGAATGGAAGGTCTATAGATTACCCTCACTATCTTGGGTTTTCGGACCACTTGCTCGGCAGGAGAATAATTAGCACCCAGGGAAGCTAAAATGTCAGCGTGTCTATTTTTCTCCCTAGGAATTGCTTGAATATTCAAAGCTTTAAATACTTCAAAAATATCCCACACCCTATTGCGATAAGCCTTCAAGTAATGTTGCTTCGACACACATATGTTTGTAACTTGATTGACTATAAGCTCGGAATCACCAAAAATCTACAACTGCTCAATTCCCAATTTCTTGACCTTTTTCAAGCCAAGGCATAATGCTTCATATTCAATGGCATTATTTGTACAACTCTAGGTCAATATATAGGAGTACATTTTTTGTATGCCTTCAGGAGAAACCAACACAACACCTACTCCTGCACCATTCTTACATCGAGCGCCATCAAAGAACAACTTCCATAACTGATGCAAAATAGGTTCTGGGGGCTTAAGGGCTTGTTCTCGAGGCTTTTCTACCTTCTGAATGGAATAACAACCAATGTCCATTCTGATCATAGCGTTAAAGTCTGTCAACAAAAACTCATCTTCTAGGTGAAGCTCCTCAGGTACTTCTTCAATCGGACCAACTTCTTCCAATTCTTCGGTCATCATATTTACCATGCCTGGGGCTTGTTCTACCTCCTCTATCTTCTCGATATGAAAAGGGGAAGGTTTCTCATTATGAATGTGAATTCGCCTACCTTTGAATAGAATCTCCAAATGTGAATAATCTAAGGACAGATAACCTCCCAGCTTAGCTATGAATTCCCTTGAAAGGCACATGCTAAAATAAGGTTCTAAATCAACAACCACAACCTCCTGAATGACAGTGATCTATGGCATGCTATGAAGCACAATTGGAATATCCTTGATTACTCCAACCATTTTAACTGGGGTACCATCCAATTGTAACACTCCTGGACTGCTCCTTGTATACTCCATTCCCATCACTTCGCATACCGCCTTGGGCATAACAGTAGTGGCAGCACCAGAGTCGATCATGCAATTATGCACAATCCACCCTTCCATTCTCAAAGATAAATAAAATGGAGGAGGATGATTTTTACCTATCACCGAAGTGGGGAGCGCTTGAGCCAAGACTATTTGCAAACGATCTTTCTTTTGGTCTTTGGCGCTCTTCAGGGATTCTTGCAACAAATCAATCTGCCCTAGCAGCTGCAATGCATCATACAAGCTAATCCTAGCTGGGATTTTCTTCATTTCCTCCATGATACTGTAGCTATGAGTAGGTGGGACCTTTTCTTCTAAGGACCGTTCGTACTTATCTCGATACTGCTACGTAGCTTCTACTCTTTGCCTTTTAGTCAACGAAGGATATTTGAGTTTTTCCTTAGCTTGCTCTTTCATCTCACCGGAGGCTAGGGCAGTGGCCATGTGTTGCGAAGTTGAAGGTTGAGCTTGCGCTTTACCTTGTGCTTGCCTAGGTGGTGAATCTTTTGACTTGACAACATCAGGAGTCTTTATCTGGGATGTTCACTTTTCTTTCGAAGCTTTTGGAACCATGGGTACTTTCAATGGCTGCAATTCCATGGGATCCACGATCACTGGCCTCTTTCCAGACCTGGTAAGGACTGAAACTTGCTCGGGAGATGACACCATACAATTATGTTCCGCTTCTCGAATCATGTTAACTTGCCCACCCGAAGCACTTTTTGCCAGTGTCTGAACATAGTTCAGATGGACCATACATGTATCTTCACCATGAGGATCATTACAAGTAGAACACCAATATGTCCTTTTGGATGCATTAATCTCATCATTTTCCTACACCATATTATTCTTCTCAGGTCCCCTACTGGTGGATGCTTGCTCTCGGGTGATCGGTGGAGTCTAGAACCTTCTCGATCAGAACTCAGCTTCAACTTGCTTCTTCCTCATAGTTGTCAACTCATTGGATATTGTCCTCAAAGCCACATTATTGGATTTTACTTCTTGTAACAAAATCATGAGGGGGTCCATACTAGATGATGGAATGGGCATTGGCAATGGCAAGGGTGCTTGCGGTGCGGGCAAAGGTAAAGGGGCTGGAAGTACTGGCAATGTTGGAAAAGAAATGGATGAAGGCTGTGATGATATTGTTGGAGCAAAAAAATATGGAAAGCTTATAGCAGATGACTATGGGGTAGGGATAGGAGCTACTTGAGGGGAGCCTAAATTCCATGAGGGAACATGATACATCGATGGCATGGGCTACAAAAATGCATTGGAATAAAGATATTGTGGTAGATCCGGAAGAATAGGCATTGTCGCCTTCGGAGGAAGCCTTCCTACAACAATCAAATCTGATTCAACTTTTTGAGCTTGTGTATAGAGATCCGGGAAGGTGGTCACATTAGCCTGGTGCACTGCCATACCAATATCGGTACTGAGCGCATGAAGATAATAAAACGTCGCTTGCTCATGGGTCGATCGTAAACCATCTGGAACCCGCTACCAGCTTCACGCAAATCACACATTGAAATCTACAAGCTCCTCTTGAGGATGTCTTTGAATCGAGGTGAACTGATGTAGCAGCGAATACGGATCAGCTTGCTCATGAAAATTCTTAATCAGCAATTCTGCCAATTGATCCCATGAAGTAATTGTGCCAGGTTGCAAAGATCGGTACCAATAGAGCAATTTTCCTCTTAATGACAAAACCAAAAGCTTTATCATCACATCTTCATCAGTTATATCATGAATAGTTGCAAGAGATGCTACATCTTGGATATGCTCGTATGCAGTCTTTCCAGTACCATCATATGTTGGCAAAGCCTTTAGAGCAGCTTGAGGTACTGGGTTCTACGCTTGCAAATTCAGCGCGCTCGAGCTATTCCAAGCCAAAAACTATCTAGGAAGTTGTTGTTGATGTGGTGGGGGATTCTGAGCCATATGCACCAGAATATGAGGAATAGGTCATGAAGCGTTAGTGGTTGTAGTAGACGAAGGCTGGGGAAAACTAGTGGCGGTACTTACAGGACTTACGGGAGCGAAAAACACATCGGCTAATCGGGAAGATGAAATGGTTGGTATGGATGGAATATAAGGAAGTGAGGACGTTCTTCGAAAAGTGGCTACTTGAGGATGCTCTCCTAGCCTTTGAATGTCTAACTCGTAAAAAAATTGATTATCAGGATTCTTGGCTTTTGATCTTGTATTCATGAGAGACAACTTTCACCGTTCTCACGCTTACGAAGTTCTGGGTAACAATTGAGTCACCAGATGTTCTATTCTCAAGCAGGAAGGCGAACACCAAACCTAGCACTGCTGAAGGTGGAACCTTGGAAAAGTCCCACCGGGCGTGCCAAAAACTATTGGTCAAATATCTGCCTAATCAATAAACACTGCGTTTATGCGCCCTAGATACGACCAACATTGAAAGGCCGGAGGAAAGAGATGTCCTCCGTGCCAATCTCCAGAGAGGGCTGGTTCCCGAACTAATTCTAAAACTGGTTGAAGACTAGAGATGCAGGAAAGAAATTACAAATTGCGAAAAGAAATGGGAAATATGGCCACAGGCCAAAGTGCAGGTTTCGGGGTAGACTAAGAACAGGAAAATGCTCAAGCACAAAACAACATCAAATAGAAGGAAAGGCAATAGAATAAACTCGTAATCTTGCAATAATAACTTTTAAATTAACACCTCGATACTCACTCTCCCACTGGCAATATTTAAATCCAAATGTAGAATTTAAACTAGATAGCAAATAAAAAGAGCGAATGTTAAAGGAAGTGCACTACACAGAAAGAAATTATACGCAGAATCACTTATCAATTCAGAAGCCTAATGTCTTTCATTAATGCAGAGAACTTAGAGAGTATTCTCGCAAAGTGTCTAACCTCCCTTTACAACAAGATTTGCTTAGTATTTATAGAGGTTTCCGCCTCTTTCATTTAATACATGTAAGAGAAGAATGTCCTGGGATCAAAGACAAAAACCAAAAAAATCTCCTCGATTTCTTGGAAAATCCGTGCACTTGAGAAACAAATTCCAGAAAATCTGAAATTCGGACGTAGATGCGCATGACAGGAGAAATCATTAAATTCTTTAAAACACCTTTGGTACATTGGAAATCATGAAAACTTATTTCTCCTCGCCTTTGTCCTTGCGATTCACAAAACAGAGTTACTGAGGGCGCCCTTCATTAAATACATGCAATTCAACATTTGACCAATTCCTTGTTCGCCTTAAATTCATCTTCGCCACATCAAACGTGCGCGTGATCTTCATTAAGCAGGTTCACCCCATGAAAGGGCGAATGGGACGTTCGCCCCTAAGGAAAGGCGAACGAAACTCTTCATTGTTGAAAGTAAGTTCACCCCTGGGATGGGCGAACGTCATGTTCACCCCTCGACCAGGGCGCACAACATTTTTCAGGCATGCGGGCGACCAAGTACCCCAAGGCGCGTTCGCCCCAAGAAAGGGTGAACGACACGTTCGCCCCTAAGGAAGGGCGAACGCGATTTCATACTTAGATATTTTTGCCAATACATTTTCAAAATAGGTTCACCCCAGGAAAGGGCGAATGAGGCGTTCGCCCTTCCTTAAGGGTGAACGTAAATATTCATAAATACATAAAGATTTTTTCAAAGTGTCTTCGGGACTTTTCTTCATTCTTTCTGGAATACAACATATCAGACTTCTACATACTGAATGGAAAGTATATTATCGCTTCATATAGAAATTAATACAAAATTTTTCCAAAAATCCCAATGAAATACAAAATGGCCAACAAGAAGTTGGTGGGGGAATCAAGGAGTTGACTCCCCCATACACAAAATTGGTATAATTTTTAGGGATTCCTAGTTGGACAATGGTTCTAATAGTCAACACCGAGGCTGAGGGATGATCAAAGTCTTACGTAGTTTGGATAGGGGTGTCACATACATGGGTATCACGTACACTATAGTCTCTTAGGCCATTGTTTGTCATGAATATGGATATATGTGGCGTGGCATGCTCTGGCAACTGGGATGACATATCTAAATCATATGAGGAAGGAGAAAGTTGGGATTTCCTAATGGTGGCAGCTGAAGGGTGTGGAGGTTGTTCATCTGAGCTAGGTGTTGGTTGTTTAGGTTCATGATATTTGGTTGTTGTGGTTTGAATAGGATGTGTGTTTTGTGTAGGGGATGACATCGGTGCAGGTGCAGGGATGCGTGGAGACGTGAATGTCTTAGGTTTCATTCAAAAGGGAAGAGGAGGTATTTGCAGTGTAGGAAGGATAGGGGCTTTCGTATGCAAGGGTGGAGGAGGTAATGTAGTGGTTGTGTGATGGGTGGCAATGGTGGTTGCGACATTGCGGGTGGAAATTGGAATGGTAGAGGTTGGAAGTATTTTGGAGACCATGAGGACGATGATGAGAAAGGCATGGTAGCAGTTTTAGGTCCCCCAAAAGATGGTGCTAGTGGTGCAGATATCAAGGCTTGTGTTGTTGATGAACACTGGGATGTTGAGGTGGAAGTTGTGGAGGATATCGATGCTCCTATTGACTGGTGAGAAGATACAAGGAACAATTGGGAGGATGAAAATGAAGGCACAATGGGAAGTTCTATGATATTACAAAACTTAAAGGGGTCTCCATCATTTAGGACACAGTGAACAAGTCCATTGTGGACGTATTTGAGGCAATGGTGTAATGTGGATGGGACACACTGCATGTCTCTAATCCAAGGGTAACCAAGGAGAATATTGTATTGCATTTCTCCTTAGATGATATGAAAGAGGATGGGGATCATACGAATGCTTACACAAATAGGCAGAACTATGGATCCTACGATAGGTCTCATGGAGCCATTGAAAGCATGTAGGTCTAGGGAAGGCATGGCAAAATGGGCTGGAGGGAGATGTAGGTGATGCAGGACTGTTTTGGATATGATGTTGATGGATGAGCCTGTGTCAACGAGTACCTACTTGCAGGTGATGTCATTGATATTTGTTTGTATGTGGAGGGGAGGATCAGCTCCTTCACCAATGAGTTTCGTTATCTCATGGTCATGGAAACTAATTGAAGGTGGGATGTTCCCTATGAAATTGACAAAGGCATTTGTATCATGTGTATCTAAGTCAATGGAACGTAGGATTTCATTCAACGCCTCGTGATGGGTTTGAGATTGTTGTAAGAGATCGAAGATGGATAGTCGTGTAGGGGTGTTACGTAGCTAATGGGTTAGGCTACCACGGATGGTAATCACATTTTGAGGTGGTGGTGGTACAGTATTAGGCATTTGAGATGTTTATGGGGATGTAAACTAGACAGGGGGAGAAACAATAGGTGTTGTCTGGAACAACGGGTATCGTTGGTTCCTCGTAGTAAGATTGATCATACCTACTACACCACGTGATGGAGGATCACGCTGGACATTGTTGACTTGGAAAGGTGGTGCTGGAGGATTGTTTGGATGTCTAGGAGGATTGGGTCCTCTATGATTAGGTAGAGGGTTTTGGAAAATCCCTATGTTTTGGTTTTGTAGGGCTAGAGGGTTTGCTACCTAAATAGTGCCCCTATCGATTAGGTCTTGAATTTACCCATGGAAGGAGTGATACAAATTGATATTATGGCCACACTACCTATGGAAAGGACAAAAGATCTGCTCATTATAGTCACAAGGCTTGGGTGAATTTGGATCCAATGGGTTGGTAATGGTTCTAGCCCTATTCCACAAATTGTATGAGGGCAACAGGGCTGGTAACGGTTTAGATAAAGGTGTAAAGTTGCACGGTGGAACTTGTGGGTGCATGCCTCGATATTTTTGTGGTCGAGGTGGGGCAGGAGCATTAGTTTAGAGTGCTTGTGGTTGTGGTGTATATGGTGGAGTCAGTGCGAGTGCTAGGGTAGCAGCTGCAACTTGGTTAGCTTATGGTGGTTGAGGGTAAGGTTGATTTGGTGCAGGTCTATTGAAGCAAAATTTGGAGCTATGGTTGGATTTGGATCTCAACTTAATCTTCCCAAATTGAACCTTAATGTATTCGATCACTTTTGCTTGTGAGATGGCATCTTCAAAAGTATGACTTTGGTGAAGTTGGAGGGATGTGAAAATGTGTTTGTGGCAACTCTTGGAAAAAGCTGTCACAAGCTCCAAGGTGGGGAGGTTGTGGGTGAGGTCATGGATAATAGCTCTCCATCTGGAAATAAACTTAGTAATGGGTTCATCATCCACCTATCGTAAGGCGTAGACATCAAAAAATATGGTCTTTTTCTTGATGTTGATGGAAAAGTGCTCTAAGAAGGAGTTTGTCAGCTGCTCAAAGGTATACAGGCTATGGTGTGGGAGCATGTTGTACCAATCTAGTTCTGGACCGAAAAGGGACAGAGAGAAGGTATGCAACAAAAGTGGGTTACTATTGTGAAGCTGGTAGCAAGACAAGCGGTAGTTGCTCACATGTTCTCTAGGGTCTTCCTTACCTCTATATTTGTCGAATTTTGGTATTTCAAAGCGATAGGGATAGTGAGGAATGTGAACTAATGGGTGAATTGGCTCGTTGCACAGTTCATCATAACAAGGTTTTTGTGGCCCGTAGCTAGAGGTGCGTAGTTTCAACATTTTGACTGTTAGAGTTACTATGTTAGTAACTATGATTATTACCTCATTTAGGTAATATTTAAGTTTCACCTAGGTAGATATAATTTTACCACATGGTAAAAAGTAATTTCTTACTTTTTACCACTAGTAGTTACTATTACCAGTTACCTTGGTTAGTAGTCTATCTTACCGTCATTTCCCTTTGGACGGTAGATAGGTTAGTTGTTAGTAGGTTAAGCGCTTTTATCTCATAGTGTGTTAGTTGTTAGCGTAGACATAGGATCTATTGTTAAATAATCTATTTTGTAACCTACTTAATCCTATAGCTATCCTATGCTATGGTTAATGATTAATCGATTGTTATTTTCGCTCACTCTCCTCCTAACATTGGTATCATCGCAGCCGGGTGGCCTAATACGAGCTTCGCTTGTTCCACCTGACCTGGACCTAGCACGGTCTTCGAGGGCCCTACTGGATCTCAAGACCTGCACAGATCCCTAGGCGAGCCCACAGGCCCACATCACTGGGCGGCAATGGGAGAGGGCCCGTAGGCCCACGTCACTGGGCTGCCATGGGAGACGACCCGCAGGCCTAGACAAATCTGACAACATTCTGTTGTCTGACCTGTCAAGCCTGACAGGCTGACATAGGAGGTCTGACGACCGTGGGACCCGACGTTGACCTCCACGAGATGGCAGGAACGCCCTCCATAGGAGGCCACGTGGCAAACCCAACTGGGAGTGCCTAGAGGGTAGGAGCGTCCTCACACTCTCGACCAAGCCCACTGATAGGGGGACAACCCTGTCAGGACTCCGTCCCATCGCCAACAACCGAAAAGAGAGGGCAGGCATGCCCTCCTTATCCGGCGATCAGATCGACAACCGATGATTGACCACCTAAGGAGGGTAGGTGTGCCCTCCCCCAGGCGACGATCGGACTGACCCACCGTTCGGCGATCAAAATCTAAGAGGGCAGGTAGCCCTCCAATTTTTGGTGACCGGCAAGGCGACCACTGACTGGAGCTAGGGCAGGAGCACCCTAGCTCAAAATAGGTGCCACGTGGCACATGCACCTAACAGACCACCCAGACCAGAAGGACCCACGTGCGCCTAGGCATAGATCTCGAGGCACTAACATGGACCACTCATCTGGCGACATGTGGCGGCTAGACACGACCTCGAGAATAGATCCTGAGGTGCTAACGTGACAGCCACTGGATGAGGGACTGGACACATGGTGGCCACGTGGCGGATAGCCACGTGCTGACACATGGACCCCTCCGATCGCGCCATGTTGGCGACAGCAAAAGGGGTCCGACAGACCCTGATTTCCCGTAGGCAATCAAAGAGCACTATGTGCTCTATTGCTTTTAAGCAACATAAAATCGCCCGCATGGGCGATGTGGGATAAATCCCACTAATTTCCCCATCGCTCAACGGGGAAGCCTTCAAGGTGAAGGCACGCCACCTCCCTTCCCGTTGGGCCAGCTAGCCCGACCGACGGAGGGGCCAACGCTAAGGCGCTGCCCGATGGGAGGTCGTGAGTTCGACTCCCGTCGGGGCAAAAATACTTTTTGCCGCAAGGAGCCCGTGGCAAGAAAACCTAAGGTAAAATTTTTTATTATTATTTTTAATTATTTTTTAGTTAATTTTATTAATAATTTAATTTTTTTTTATATGAAAATCCTTTTACATTTGTATTAAGTGATTTTTTATGAAACGAATTTTATTATTAATTTAAATTAGCTAAAATTAATTAGATTAATATATTAAAAATCAATTTTGGGGGAATTTTTTTTGCAACTTTACAAATTTTAGAGTGCTTTTGTTTTCTCACAAACAAGGAGATATAAGACATATAAGAGCCTCATTTTTTGTTGCAAATAAGAAAACCCTAAACTCTTCTCAACCTTGTTAATTTAGCATACAATAAAGGTTCAAACATGAATTCTTTTTTGCCAAATTGTAACACAAGGAGACCCAATTTTTTTGTAAAATTCAAAGGCAAAGTGTGCATTTGTTTTCTCCAAGGGGGATATAAGACATAAAATTGCACATTCTTTTTTGCAAAAATTTGAGAAGTAATTGTAACCTTTAGTCCGTCAAAAACTAAGTCGTGTTTGACTAGTTCTGGAAGCCTTCCCAATGCGGGTCGTGTGTCGACTTGTCTTGGAAGGAGTGCTAAAAATTGTTAATTTTGCAAAATTCAGGGGAGAAGACAACATTGTACTTCTTTTGCAAAATTGGAAAACAAAGTAGGAGACCTAAAAATATCATTTTTTGCACAACACAAAACACACATTTTGTTGCAAAAATTAAAAGGTGCATTTTTTATTTTACTCGACACCTTCATTGGCAAATTAGGTGCATTTTCGGTTGCATCCGACACCTAGGTGATAAGAATTTTGAGGGCATTCTTGTTTGATTATTGCATTATTTCTTTTGCAATTATAAGTCATAGAATCAAGAACACACTAAAGTTGAAGTTCGGGTGTCATAGCAGTCGAGGGTTGGACTATGGTAGGCTGACCTTGTGGATGTGGAGGATATTGATATTGTTGTTCTTCAGAATACTGTGGGGAATACTATTGTGCTTGATCATGATAAGGCAGGTATTGGGTGACATGTGTTATTGTATCTACAGGCACACTAGGTTGTAGGGTAGGTGTATGTTGTGGGTAGTAATACTGAGACTATGAGGCATATGGTTGCGGCACAAGGACTTGTTGGTTTGGAGTCTACTGTACTGGTTGAGTTGTGGTGGAGATGACCAAACTAGAGGAGGCGTAAAGAAGCTAGGTGCAGCTGGTGGTAGTGTAGGTGTCGGTACTATTGGCGCTAGGGGTGGTCGAGATGAGGTATCAAAGGATGGGATCTGTCTCTGCCCTGGAGGGTAGGAAGTAGGGAAGATAAATTGTGTGGAATAGTTTGGTTGAGTGGGTGGATAAGCTATCGATGTTAGGTAGGATGGAGATTGGTAGTGGGAACCTAAAAAGGAATAGGTGGCGGTATTCTAAAGGTTGTCATAGGCAAAGGTGTCTCCAAAGGTTGGGTGTCGTACACTCCGGATACCTAGGAGATTGGTGGAAAAGCTGCTAAAAAAGTGAGATAAGCTGTTGAAGTAGGAGCTTGGGTTGAGGGGAAATTATATGTGTATACTCCCTCTTGGGTTTGTGCATCTTGTGTATGAAGGGGCTACTGGGAGGTACCATCAGATATGGCAAAAAATGGCTCTTGGGAAGAGGATGGTTGGTACTCTTGTGAAGAATACGGGTGTGAGGTTTGAGGGAATGCTTACGGTTCCTGCTAGGTAGGGATTTGTTGTGTAGTTTGGAAGGATGGTTTTTGGCTTATTACAGCAGAGGAGGATGGGTCAAAAACCATTCCTATGGTAGGGCTGAATGATGCGACCTCAGGATGGGTATGATTTAGGAGGGAGGAATCATTCTCAAATAGGGATTGAGATAGATTTTGGAAGAAGGGATGTGCAAAGGTGGGTGAAGTAGGCATGACCTCTTCATCTATGGTGAAGGATGGAGGAGGTTGTCCTAGTGCTGTTTAGATCACATGGTCGTAGAACATGGTCGATGGATTATGTGAGGATGGAATTGAAAGGAGCATATAATCCTCTATGAGTGAAGTAGCAAGGATTTCACTCAAGATTGACGTCCCATCATGAGGCATCTTGTGTGTGAATTGCACATCATATTCTATGCATGAATCAGATGTGTCTATGATATTCTCCTTCATGATCGAAGGAGTAAGAGTGGACTGACTAGAGGAATGGGAAGGCCATTCCTCCATAGAACGTGCTTGCTCACACGCTCTACTATGGGTAACCATAGGCATTGTGGCATGTGTAAAAGGGGTTTTTAGAAATAAACCCTGTGTGATGTAGACTCAACTATGTCCAATGCAAGTGTAAATTAAGTGACATGTGTGTAGCAAAACCATATATAGTGCAATGTGTTGAGACCAGTTTGTGATCATGCAGACAATGGTAGACCGAAACCAATTCTAAATGCTAAGAAAATAAAAGTGTTATGTTTGTTTTGTGTATTCTAATGTTGATAATCCCTATGTAGAATCACAGGTAATGGAGTGAACACTCTAGCAAGTCAGGAATGTCGTCAATATCAAACCTCCTACAACACCCAAAGATGCATAGGATAGAATGTTACTACAATGTGCGAATGGTGACCTGTATGGAAGACGCAGTAAAATGATATCCTAAAGGGGTGGAACTCACTATGCTGAAGCGAGTTCACAATATTCTCTCACGAGAAGAGGTGGCACTGTCTGAGACCTGCTACCGACATACCCATGCTTTCGCTTCACCCTAGGGTGGGCTTAGTCAAGAATGAAAGTTACCAATTCTACAAATTATACTAGCCTTATGGATGAAGGTGCTAATCCTGTCCCACTCTGCAGGTAATCGTTGGTGATGAAATCCAAGGCCCAATCGTAAAAGTGGGAGATTTTTTGATGATGAAATCTAGAAAATTGCTCCTGTGGGGTTGCTAGGTGTCTAGGGAGGTGAGCTGATGGAGAGTGCAACTCGATCCACACCAGTCTCGAGCGATGGATTGGGGATGAATTCCAATCTCACCACTTATTTAAATACCATGTGAGTGTGTGTGGGTTTGTGTTTTGCTAACGGTGTATGCAATGTAAGAAACTAACTAGTTGCCTTTTCAAAAGAAAACTAATCCTAATGCCTTTTTAAAAGCAAATGATTAGATAACTTATATTCTTTGCAAAGAAATGGTCTAGTCCTAAATGCCTTTATAAAACAAATTAATCTACTTTGCAAAGCATAGAAACATGCAATCCAAGTGTGTGAAATAAAATGAGATTAGGAAACCCTAACTTAAACTATAGATTACAACATGCTTCAAAAATAAATGACATGGAGTAGGAGATTAGGAAACCCTAATTTTAAACTTTCGAAATGCGCATTTCTTTTAGCGATAGATGCTATAAATGAAGGGGGAAATAAGGTAGGCTTTGTACTACATGCAAACAAAAAGGGAAAATGTAAATTTATTTATAAAATAAACTTAAGGAAGTTGCTGGAAAGTTGCAGGTCTTGAAACTTCAGAGAAATTTAACAATCCTACGAACTTCAAATGAAAGCAAATCTACACCTAGAAATTGTTATTCGACTAGTGCATGCTTTGTGCTTTCAAAATATTATATAACAGAGGTGTAAAATGAGGTATACCTGCATTCTGATGCTATGGTGGTTTTGCTTGGCCCCTGAGAGAGTCACCCCTGTGGATTTGGGGGTTTTGAGGCTTCTATGTTCAAATTGCCACCCGAGGGGCAAATTAGGTTTTGAAGGCTCAAATCTGATATCTGACACTTTAGAAGGCCTATGGAGATTGTAGGGAGGCCTAAGAAGTCAATATTGTGAGATTTTTGAGCTCTTAGATGCAAATCGCAACTCGAGTGGCGAATTGGTGACTGGTTTGCGGGGCAAGGGGCGAATCCAGTTTAGAAGCTCCAAATCTGAAATTTGATGGCCTAGGGTGATTCCTAGGGATTTGGAGATCTCTGTGAAAAATAGACACAGTACCTAAAAACATAAAAAAAAAAAAAGAACAAAGTTAGATTCACTTGAAATAGTTAACCTAGAATTGTTCGTTGTGGGGGTCCCACCGGGCGTGCCAGAATGAAACAAGTAGAAAATGACATTTGATAATTTAACACAAAATACAATGATGTATTAAACAAAGAGACTATGATTCCATTGATATTAAAATATGCGTGTTACAAGAGGGACATGATGCCCTTTATCCATTTCTCTTCCTAACAATGTTACAATCAATTTGATGTCTCCTTCGATTGTCCCTCAGTGTAGGTGGGATTCTTTGTATTTGGGACACCGTAGGGTTGCTGTTGATTTGATGTTTCTTTCCCTCTTTATATTTGCTACATATTCTGTGAATAACCTACAAAATGGTGTTAGTACGATGGGGGCTTGCCTTAGTCAGGCCCCATATTTATGAAGATGAAATGACCATAAAAACATAGCAAAACATGAAATAAATTGTGCAGAAGGTAATAATATGATGAAACAAAGCTTACCTCCCAAATCTGGAGTGCTTTGGGGCCTTTAGACACAATTCACCACCCGAGGGGTGAACTGAGGCTAAATTCATGAGGCAAGGGGCGATCTGAGCTATGAGGTTTCTTCTACAAAATCCTTTCGATGGGTCGACTCCTAGGCAGTTGGGGTGCCTCTGTGTACTGTTGAAATCCGACTATGTGCATTGGGAACTGACTGTTCAATGTTCACTTTCCATTTCAGTAGAGTAACTATGCTTTTTTGAATTTGTGAGAGATCTCTAATTAGGGGTTTAGGACCCACTATTTATAGGAAAATGCAAGGTGCAGGGGGGTTAGATAGACTAAACCTAGGTTTGATTCTGACTAGGGTTAGGTTAAGAAATGCAATGTGGCAACATCACATTCCTTATGAGAAATATCTCATCCTCACACATGTGTGAGGATGGATTAGGGCTAATCCTAATTAGGAGGTGCTTAAGTCAATTTAGAAAATGATTAAAGAAACATCCTAACAAACCCTAATTTCACACATGTGGGAGGATGTAATTAGTGTTAATTAAGATTAAAGGTTCTTTTAATCAAATTTGACCTAAAAAGGTGACTTAAGTGAATTCAACATTAAATTAGATTTTAGGTATTGACTTATTAATTGTTTTGGTCAACTAATGCCCTATGGGGGCCTCAATCGAGTGCAAATAGGCTGTCGAAGGATATCCCAGTGCAGGGGATGTGTTTTGAAGGCTTATGAGGGTTTAGGACCTAAAAGTCAGTGAAGTAGTATATGGGAGTCTACACGATGCTATGACAATCTATGGCGATCTATGCATGACTACGGTCGTCTACGTATGACTACGCATGTCTAGGAGGATCTAAAATAGTCTACGTTGGTCTACGATAGCCTAGGGGTACCTAGGATGACCTATGTAAACCTACAAGTGTCCAAAAGGATCTACAAGTACGTAGGTATAGCAATGTCCAACTTTTGGGTTTCTACAACTGCATTGATACCAAACAAAGTTGGATATTAACTATATTTTATGCACCAAATACTATAGTGGGTAGAAGGCAATTATGGCAAGAATTTGGTGAAAATAAGAAAAATTTTGAAACTTTCCCTTGGATTTTGGTTGGGGATTTTAATTCTCCACTATTTCCTTCATATGAGATTAAGGGTAATTCCCTCATATCGGATGGTATGATTGATTTTGAAGCTTTTGTAAACTTAAATGAATTGATGGATATTGAGCTACAAGGTATCAAATTTACATGGACTAATAGAAGAATTGGTGATAAGCTTATTCAGGTAAGACTAGATAGATTCTTTATTTCAAAAGTAGGATTTTCTATCTTTGGAGATTCTACACTTTCAACTTTTTCTAAAACTAGATCAGATCATAACCCATTAGTTTGGGAAATAGAAATAGGAATAAGACTCTTCAGAAGCCCATTTAGGTTTGAATTGATGTGGTTGTAGCATGAGGAATTGGAACAAAGGATTGGGGAATGGTGGAGGAAGGATTTTTCAAGACCTATTATCTCACAAATTCCAAAATAACTTAGCTTCATTAAGAATAATCTAAAAATATGGAATAAGAATGTTTTTGGAAACCTGTTTGTCAAAAAATAAGAATTAAAATAGAAGTTGATGGATGTTGAGATTTCTCTTAATAATGGAAATCTTACATATGAAGTTCGTGGAAAAGAAAGAGAATTATTATCAAAATTTCATAATACACTAGCATGTGAGGAGATATTTTAGAAGCATAAATCTAGAATTCAATGGCTCAAGGAGGGTGACCATAATACAAAATTCTTCCATACTTCAATTTTTAAGCATAGCAATTGTAATAAGATTAGATAATTTTATATGGAAGATGATAAAGTCATAGATAATATTAGGGAGATTAAAAATGAAGCTATCTATTTCATCACTGATATGATTGGGAAAGAGGAAATGAGTTCACTCCTTCATAATATCCCAACTCTTGTTACTAAGGAGCATCATAGCTACTTGATCGATCCTTTCAAGGAAGAGAAAATTAAAGAGAGTTTTTAGAATGGGAGGTGAAAATACCTCGGGTCTTGATGGGTTTCAAGTTACCTTCTATCAAATATTTTGGAAAATTTTGGGATCTGATGTCATTAGTGCAGTGATGGAGGTTTAGAAATCCAATATTATACCAAGGGATGTTAATTCTACTTTCTTGGTTTTGATTCCTAAAATTGTTGGGGCTAAGGATTTTAAAGACTTTAGACCAATCAGTCTTTGTAATACTTTATATAATATTATTACTAAGGTGATTGCAAATAGGTTGAAGTATATTTTACCTTTTATTATTGATTCACAACAAGGGGGTTTTGTGATGGGTAGGCAAATTTTGGATGGCATCATAACTATACATGAGGTTATTCATTCAATTGATAAAAGTAATAAAGCAGGGATATTGCTGAAACTGGATATTAACTAAACGTATGACTGAGTTTCATGGAGCTTTCTTGTAAAGTTGTGGAAAAATTTGGCTTTCATGCACAATGGATTGACCTAATCAAGGAATGTATTATGAAAGCAATGTTTTTAGTTATCATCAATGGAGCTATTGTTAGATATTTTAAAAGTTCAAGGGGATTAAGGCAAGGAGATCCTCTTTCTCCTTATTTGTTTATAATCATGGCTGAAGCTTTGGGTAGGACTATTTCAGCTGCTACCAATGAAGGTAAATTGGATGGAATTAGACCAGCTTCAATCCTTAATCCAATAACTCATCAATAATTTGTAGATGATACAATTATCATAACAAAATATTCAATTCCTCAAGTGAAGGTAATAAATAACATTTTGTAAACTTTTGAAAAGGTTGCCCGCCAAAAGGTGAATTTTCTTAAGAGTAAGATTTTCTTTCTTAATACACCTTTGGTAAGATAAAACAAGATTGCTAGAATTTTTGGGTGTGAAACTTGAAGTCTTCTAACAACATATTTGGGAATGCCTCTTTTCAATGGCAAAATGAAAGAGGAATGGTGGAATCTAGTGGTGGAAAGATTTTCTAAAAAATTGGTAGGTTGGAAAGGGACCCTTCTCAACCAGGCAGGTAAAGCTCAATTGGTAAAATCTACTCTCCAAAGTATACCCATCTATTTCATGTCCTTGTTCAAAATGCCTAGGAAATTTTGGGAGAGAATTGAACAAATTCAACGAAATTTTATATGGACTAGAATGGAAGAAAATAAGAGAATTGCTCTTGTGGCTTAGAACAAGGTATGTGTTAGGAAGGAAGTTGGAGGACTTGGCTTTAGGAAGCTAAAACTAATGAACAAAGCTCTCATGGGGAAACAAGGCTGGAAACTAGTCACAAATGAGAAGATGAGTTGGGTTAAAATTTTGAAAGCAAAATATATTGGGGAATGAAAATAGATTTTTGGAGGAGACTTAATGGAATGAAAGGATCATTTTTTTGGAATAATCTCCAAAAAATAAGATCTCTCCTACAAAAAGGTTTTACGGTGGAAAATTAGAAATGGGAGAAAAATTAGTTTTTGGAATGATAAATGGATTAAGGATATACCCCTTAGATATGATCTTAGTTTCAAGGACTTAGAACAAGATTTATCTCAACGGTATGGTCAATGGGTGCATAACTTTATCATGAAATCCATTTGGAAGGGATGGATGATAGGAAAAAGTAAATGCTCAATAAATTAAACATAATGTTACAAGTTTACTTCCTAAATCATGAAAGACCAATAGATGCTCCAATATGGAATTATAGGAAGGATGGAAAGTATTCAGTCAAGACTGGATATTTTCTATTGGAAGATGAAAGAAATGGATGGCTACCTACAAATAAATTTTGGTTGAAATATTTAACCCCTAAAGTGGCTTTTTTCTTTTGGTTGGTTGTACAAAATAAGATCCTCACTCTTGATAATTTGATGAAGAGAGGTATGTCAATTCCAAACAGGTGTCCTCTATGTGAAAATTCTTGGGAGGAGGTATGGCATCTATTATTTGAATGTCTTTCGTATGAAGTTTTTACTTCCATTCTTGATAAAATTGGTGTGGCTTGGGTCATTCCAAACTCTATGGTGGATATGTGCTTGAGTTGGGATTCACCTTTTAGGAGCAAGAAACTAAGAACACTTTGGAATTTTTGCTTACCATATTTCATGTGGGGCATTTGGAAGGAACATAATCATAGGATCTTCAAGGGTGAGAAGAAAGATGTTTTATCTATAGTTATTAGGATTTGCAATGTCATAAAGGAAAATGTATTGGCTATAGACTTTAAAGATTCATGGGTAGTGGATGATGAGAGAGTGATAGCTAATGCTTGGGGGTTGCAATCATGTTCTAATCAAAGGTTTAATTATTCTATGGTTACTAGACTTGAAATAAAATAGAAACCTCCTCCTCAAGGGTGGTTACAACTCAATTTTGATAAGGCTTCTAAAGGGAATCTAAGAAGTGCAAGAGTTGGTGGTGTTATTCACAATGAAAATTGGTTTATGATGAGATTATTTGTAGAGAATCTCAAATTTCAATCTAATCATTTTTCTAAAACCAGGGCTTTGTTTTTGGGAATCAAGCTTGTTGATAGTATGGGAGTTAGAAATCTTGTTATTGAAGGGGATTCCCTAAATATCATCAATCTAATACAAGGGAATCAAAATTCACACTAGGAAATAGATGATATGGTAAAATAAATTAGGAGGTTAGTTGGGAAGTTGGAAAATGTCCAAATCAAACACATATATCGTGAAGGAAATGAAGTTGCAGATTGGAAAGCTAATTTTGGTGTTAAAAATGAAGGATATATTATGATGGAGGATAATTTTCCTCAAGAACTAATGGATATCACCTACAATGAATTTTAGAATGCATATGTTTGAACTAAGTGTCAAGAAATTTACTATAATTTATGCACCTAATTACCATTTTGAATTTTAGAGGTTTATGTTAAGAAGCTCGAGGCTTTTGAAGGTGATATCAAATGATTTATTGATGTGATTGGTTTAGATATCAATCTAATGTTCTTAGATAATTAGGCCTCCTCAATACGATGCATTAACAAATACTTCAACAAATTTGTTAATCAAATTTAGGAGTTTATAATGGATACCAAAATCAAGTTGATTGCCTTGGCCAAGAAGGAAGAATGCATGGTTGTGACTACATGCATGCTGAAAGGACAACACTCAAAATGAATGTTTTATGTCATATTGGGTTGGTCAATATGGTGTTTAGTCTGTTTGGTTTTGTTAATGGTGATTAGTTTTTTTCATCAATTTTTTGCTACAGTCTTGATATCAGTTTGTTTAGTGGTGTTCGTATTATATTTGTGTCTAAGTCTATAATAGATTATCTTATATAGTTAAGGATATATGGGATAGTTCATATAGTTTAATATGGGTTGTATCCTTGAATAGGAGGACCTATGTATTGTCCCATTTTGCATTAAAAATGAGGTATATATGTGTTGTGTGATAATGTAAAAGGGTTGGGATCCTTTCAAAAATATCTTCTTCCAATCTTAAATAAAAAAAAGGAGTAACTTAAAGATATCATCAAGGTATGAAGAAGGATCCTTGGGGAAGTATACTTGAAGTGTCTCAAAGACCATGACCACTATCTCATAGGTCTCCAAAACACTATTCAACACTACATTGAGATAGTCAAGGTTTGTCTTAGTGTTAGCATTCCATATATCAATATCGATGTCTTCTTACATTTTCTTAAGCCAATTGGCATCCTCATTAATGATTTCAAAGTTGTTTGTATCTAATGTAGAAATATTCACCTCCAATTTATTGATAGAAGTAGAATCAACACGATCACACATCTACTAAAAATTCTCTAATAGCTTCTTTGGGTTTAAAATGTTGTTTATGTGGATGTCATAGATCTTGTCAACATGTAGGGCTGTCATACAATGGGATTCATTTTTATCCTTGTACAATTGTCTTCTCTCCTTAAAATTAATATCTTTAGGGTCCTCATTCACATATTTGAAAAGTCATTTACTTTACAATAAAGTTTCTATCTTGATTTTCTAGGTGGTATAGTTAACTCAAATAAGGTCAAAATGCTTTCTTATGTAAAACTTATCGCCCTTAATGACTTATCCCAATAATCATAAAATTACCACCATAGCCTTTCAAATAAATAAAATTTTAAGAATGCTTCCAATGAATCATAAAGTGCCATGTGTCATCATTTTATGTTGGAAATATGTTGAATATTTTCCATGTTATTCTAGCAAGTTAACATATGTTTAGACCCATATGTTTAGACCTATATTTTTAGACCCATATGGGTTGTTTTGGATAATATATTTAAATCCATGTTTTAATATAGTAAATCCATATTTTAGTATATTTGGGTTAAGGTCCGAGGTGTAGACCAATTGGTTTGACCAAACCCTATAAGGGGGACGAAGGTCCAAGGTTCAAATCTTAGGCCTCGCCGAACTGAACGCTTGTCCCTTTCCTGGTGCTTTCATGATTATGGCATGGTGGTTATAGAGGTGGACTACACGAAGAACTATGTGGTGGCTTTTGGGGTGGACAATAGAATACTGTAGCGACCATAAAAGTCAAATAGCCTACCCGAATTTGCGGCAGCTATTGATTCCACCATGTAAATTCAAAAAAAAAATATATATATATATTGGGTTAATATATTTGAACCCATGTTTTTGCACCCACGGTATTGTTAAACCCCTTATTATGTTATTGCTATATAAAACAACAATTGCATGAGGGTTTGGTAAGGGGTATGTCCAGACAGGCCCCAAGGGGAGAAGGCAATATGCAAGAAATGTGATCGCAAGCAGTAGAGCAAGCAAGAAAGAAACTAAAGAATATTATTGTATTGGATATGATCAAGTTTATACAATAAGAAGATTCTTACTGGGTTTTTTCTTGAAAGAGTTTTCTAGGATAAATTCTTATGTAATGTTTTCTTCTTCTTAGTTTTTCCGTTGATTCTAAAATTACTGCTTTTCTAGATTTCATTTTATCGAGGTATTATTTCTCTTCATTTGGTATCAGAGCTAGGTTGTAGCTTGGTTCGAGGAGAAATGGTTTCAACCCTAGGATAAATTGATTCTTGAGTGGGAGTAGTGCACGAAAGAATCTAGGTGAAGAAAAAATGATGGGAAGCACATGGGTAGAGATCTGGTGAGCTTCGACAGTGGTAGATCTGGTGAGCTTCGATAATAATAGATCTGGTAAACTTCAATAGTGGTAGATCTAGTGAGCTTTAATAGTGACAAATCTAGTGAGCTTCAATAGTGATAAATCTGGTGAGCTTTGGTAGTGGTAGATCTGGTAAGCTTCGATAGCGATAGATCTAGTGAGCTTCGATAGTGATAGATTTGGTGAGCTTCAACAATGATAGATTTGGTAAGCTTCGATAGTGGTATATTTGGTGAGCTTTGGTAGTGGTAGATCTAGTGAGCTTCGATAGTGGTATATATGGTGAGCTTTGACAATGATAGATCTGGTGAGCTTCGATAGCAATAGATCTGGTGAGCTTCAATAGCGGTATATTTGGTGAGCTTCGATAGTGGTAGATCTAGTGAGCTTCGATAGTGGTAGATTAGGAGTTTAAGGATGTAAATGCTTATTCTAATGGTTTTATTGTAAAGTTAATCAAAAATATTTAAGATGGTTTATTGGTTGTACCACACGTTTTTGGGCAAGTATTAACTATTGTAACTAGTGTAGCTTGTACCTAAAGAAGCTACTGCAACTAGTGTAGTTATGCCCAAAAGAGACTAGTGTGGATGCTAGTGGTGGTTGCCTAGTGTAATGTTCTCAGAGTTAGCTCTAGTAATATTTGTAATGTTTTTAAAGTGATTTTTGGATTGTTTTGTTACCTTATCGGTATATGATTGAGGGTAAAAAGTGAATCTAATATATTTAGAAGGTTGGAGGTATCTTGTAGGGTGGCTAGGTCTTGGAACGACTAGATAGAGTTGGTGAAATTTATAGGCCTAGAGGCTGGTAATAACTGGGTTAAGGCTACTTGTCTTTGGAAGGATTGGTTTTAGCTTATGCCCATGAAGGGTTGTATAAAAAATCATTGGTTGTACTACATAATTACAAATATGTCATCAAGGAGGATGTTGATATTAAATGCTTATGTAATCACACATTTGTAATATGGGTCAAAGTCCAAGGATGAGAAAATTGAAGAAATACATCATGTTCCTTATGCTAGCATTGTTGGCATCTTGATGTATGCAATGGTCTATATTAGACCTGATATTGCATATGCAGTGGGAGTAGTTAGCAGATATATGTCTAATCTAGGGAAGGAACATTGGATTGCTATGAGGAGGATCTTTAGATACTTGCGTGGAATAATAGATTATGCTATGGTGATGGTTTCCCCTGATAATTGACAATGGAATTTTTTTAGCCCCTATGGAAAGTATTCAACAAGTAGGAAAATATTGGAAATGTGTTAAATATTTTCCATGTTATTCGATAAGTTAACATATATTTAGACCCATATGGGTTGTTTTGGGTTAATATATTTGAACCCATGTTTTAATATATTAAACCCATATTTTAATATATTTGGGTTAATATATTTGAACCCATGTTTTTGCACCCATGGTATTATTAAACCCCTTCTTGTGTTTTTGGAATATAAAACAACACTTGAATGAGAGTTTGGTAAGGGGTATTTCCAGACACCCCCCAAGGGGGGGAAGGCAATATGCAAGCAATGTAATAGTAAGTAGTAGAGCAAGCGAGAAAGAAACTAAAAGATATTATTGTATTAGAGACGGTCAAGTTTATACAATAAGGAGATATTCTTTCTAGGTTTTTTCTCGAAAGGGTTTCCTAGAGTAAATTATTGTGTAATGTGTTCTTCTCGATTTTTCCTTTGATTCTAATCTTATTGCTTTTTTAGATTTCGTTTTATCGAGGTATTATTTCTCTTTAATTTATACAACTAAGGGGGTGCTAATTATGTGTTGACTAAACAACCAAGTGAGCAAAGTATCAACAAACGATTACCAAGTGTTGCTAAACTAGATAAGGAGGTACCACAAGGATGTTGACTATGGAAGCCCTTGGATAGGGTATTGGTGAAATATAAACTTCTATTTTTCATCCTCTTAAGACAAATTTCACCACTAACATACCAAGTTTATTGTTGATTGGTTGAGTGACTAAACAAAGAACGAATAAATGAGCATAATGTGTCTTCATGTCATTGGCCAATCCTCCTTTTATAGAAGAAAATATGTTTTAGATGACCCTTACATGGTGCCATGTCAGCCATCCACATGTTAAGAAAAATGTTATCAAAGCAACAACAATGGGAATCAAACTAAGAACCTATTAATAATAAAGCCTAAGCACCTCCTTTGTTAGCCATGCATTCAATGGGGCCATTAGAACCAAAAGATCTCACCTTTATATTTGAATGAGAAGTTGTCCACATGAAAGGTCCAACGGGTGCTCTCCCCCAAGTGCCAAGCAAATCATGCTCTTTCTCAGCACTTACCATTGCATTTTGATGTTATATATTATTCTCCACATGGAAATTTTGAGATTTGAAATTGTGCTCCTTGAAACCCTAACTATAGCTCTCAACCATTGTAATATAGGTGCCTACAATATGAACAATGATAATGAAAAGAAAACTATGAAATCACTCAATAGAAAATAGGCGTGCATTCAAATAATGCAATGCACCTCCTCGATGCTTGTCATGTGACTTCAAACCATTCACTAAAACTACCTTTATGAGATTCAACCATGAGACTTCTACCTCGAGGATATTACCACAATGTGCAAGTGTCATTGGGCTTATGTCATTGAAAATAAAAGCACCAAAACACTAGCACACTCTCCCACAAAACAAGAAGCACCACACTCTTTACCACCCAACCATAAAATATTCGTTTAAAAAATTCAAATTTGAACTTTAAAAATATTAGAAAAGAGGAGATAAAGGGTTTATTTTTTTATGGTAGAATTAGAATACTTGATGGCAAAATGATGAAAAGTGTTGAATTGATACCCCCTCCCCAAAATATTACAAATAATCCAACAACATCGATAGTTCATCATATTTACCATAGTTTACCTTAGACAATGTTTTTTGAATATAGTCAATCAAGCCTTCCTCTCTTACCAAAGCACCATGAAAATTATCAAACCATTTTAGTAACCTTATCAAGTGGCTTGGAGGTGTTTGTCATGTAAAAAGTCTATCCATGACTTCTCTAGCATCTTGGATGGTTAAAAAAAATCTATCTTTTTCCTTTGCTTCAAAATCATGTAAATTACCCTCTCATTTGTGAACCATTGATACCAAAAAATTGTAGTATAGAAGGAAATGATATTTTTTTGAAAAATCTCTAAATACAAAAAGGGTTTCAAATCATTTAGAAAAATTCAATCTATTTTTCCAAAAAGCATCTATAGTATCTATCTAGTCAATTAGTAAATTTGATTGAATGTTAAAAGGAAAAATAAGAAATTAACTTATCAGTGAATATATCTCGTAAAGCAATAAATATGTTGTGGGACGATGAGATCCTCATGATCTAGGTCTAGCTAAGGTTTTCACATAAACTCTAAAAAGAAAAATCAACAATAGATGAAGCTTCCACAAACTACTCCAAAAAATATTGCACTTTTTTTAAACCATCGTCAAAGAGAATATTTGAGTAATAGAGATTCATTCCCACTTTGATACTATGTTAGTTTCAACAATACTTCTAAAAATAAATGAAATCAACACATTGCCACAAAAAAGAAGTAATACATAAACATATTGCAATATAAAGAGTGTGTGCAGAGACAAACATAAGCTCACTAAAAGAAAGAATAAGGACTCCAATCAATAAAGAAAAGGTTAGAAGAAAGAATAAGAACTTCAATTGATTCGGAAAAGGTCGGACTCACGAAATATAAGTACCCAAATTAAATATACCCTTCAATCATAGTTAAAGAACTAGCCTTAAGGCTTAATATTACAATATTATAAAAAACTCACCGAAAGAAGGTGTACAAATGCCTATAAGGCTTTATAAATAGATATAATATAAAAATCAATCATGGCTTTAAATTAAGTTTGACAGAGCATATTTCAACAACAACATTAAGATTATAAAATTTTAATAATATATTTTGAAAAAATATTTATGAAATTTCAATGGATCCCACAAGAAATATATCATGGTCACTTTACTATGATATTTCAATAATCCAAAAAATAACATGCATATATCTTCTAACAAGATATCTCTAATAGAGCTCACTTTTTAATTAATTGAACTCGTATTATTTGATAAATTTGAAAAAGGTTTCAAAATTTTAATATATTTTATTTATTTAAAAATTTATTTTTTAATTATAAAATTTAGATCCGTCTCATTATATTACATCATGGTCATATAGTTACGCCGATAGGCGTCCTACAATGGCAGCCAGGAAGGTCAGCCACACCGTAAACAATATTAATATTTTATTAAAAAAGACGACATTAAGAAAATTATCCGCCGAACAAGGGTTATGGTGGATTTAAAATATTTAAAAAATATTTAAACTATTTAAACTAAAATGGTGCCCAAACTTTCTAATATTATTTGTTTTTATCCTCCAACTCTTCTCTCTCCATCTCTGAAATGAGATAGATGCCTCGAGATTGATAACTCTTGGCGTTTATATATATATATATATATATATATATATATATATATATATATATATATAAAGAAAGCTTGTTTTATTACAACTTGGTTAGTTTTATTACCACTTCATACGATTAAAGTTTAATAACATTTGATATTTATTTTCAAAAGTATTAATAATATTTTAATTATTTAAATAATAAATTTTAAAATTTTTTTTTTTTTTTCTTTGGTGTGAAAAACCCCTACGACCAACGGACAGAGGTGAGCCGATCTCAGACTAACCATGACCCTGTGAAGTTGAGAGCAGGCTTATCAACAGGGAATTTAACACTCATCCCCTCACACACTCGCCCACGCTCGGTTTAATTATGAATTTCTTTGACTCATTTAGTATATATATATATATATATATATATATATATATATATATATATATTAAAGCGAAAAAACCCCTTTGTGGGGCCGCTTTGGTTTGAGAGACCATGAATAGGGAGTTCTACATCGTCAATGTCACCCGAGAGTTGCATCCGACTCTGCCCGCACTAACGAAGTCACTCGAGAGTTGCACCCGACCCTGCCCGCACCAACATTATCAATTGGATTTTGAATACCCAATTCAGCTTTTTTGGTAAGGTGGAGATTTGAACCTGGGACCTCCCTTGGAGGATTGGCCTTTCCTCTCCAACTCACCTACAACACATGGGTTTTATATATATATATAAACATTGAAATCCTTTTCATTAGGTTGAAGTTAAAGTTCTACTTATAAAAGGAGGTTTCCGGACCTTTTTTTATCAATCAATCAAAAAAAAGTTCTACTTATAAAAATGTTGATTTAATGCTTTAAAATTTTTATAAATGTTAATTATAATATTTATAATATAATTTATTTTTTAAATCATTTAAATGAATTTTGAGACCATCCCACTTTAATTGCATTGTTATTGTCTAGGGACATAACTTACATGATTTGAATTTAGGTCTCTCCTAAAATTCAAAACTCATATCATAGGATAATATGATTTTTAATTTTTTTTATTATTTATAAATGACTTCCATTAGATCACTCCCATTAAAATATTACATTTGTTATTAAGTAAATTAAACCATTTCCATCATCTTTTTTTATTATAAACATCTATCTTTTTTCTATGGAATATATTTTTTAACTTCTTGAAAATATGTTATGTTTATATAATTAATTTTTTAATATTATTTTAATTAAAAAATAAAATTCCATTTAACTTAACTATCTATATGATAATATAATTTATTATAATAAAAAAATTGTTTAATAAAATCTTAATAACAAAACCCATTTCAAATTTTTATTATAATAATAAAATCTTAATAACAAAACATATTTCAATTTTATAAAAACTATTGAAAGACATAACTTTAACATATAAATTAAAAGTATACAGGATATAATTAATTATACAAATTAATTCATTTTAATTTCATAAAATAATTAATATTCAAATTTACTACAAAATATTTTATTTATTATTTTAAAATAAATAAATTTATTTTAATTCTATATAATATGATTCTTTTTAATTTTAAAATTTATATAACTAAAAATCAAACACACTACAAACCATAATCAACTTCACCCCATTCGGGTTTACACAGATTTTAACCAAACTTGAACCTATTGAGTAACGTGACAATTTTTCAATACCCCACGCCTGCCTGATCCTCCAAATCCACTGAAACGTACCTTCCATAGCTGAAACTTTAATAATTAAGATTTTAAAATTTTTAATAAAAATTTTAAGTTAAAAACTTAATAAATAAGTTATTGTTAAACTTTGACAGTTACTGATCAACTAATTTAATATTCTGTTTGATCTAACTGTATATCAGATTTTTAACCATAAATTAACTAAAATAAATATTACCTTGTATGACATGTGACCTTTATTTAGTTATTTATCTGTCAAAGCCCTCACATCTTTGCTTATTAATGCCCTGGCCAGTTGAACTGTACCCGCTGTTAGTACCACCCCACTACTTTTAAAAAGGTGAAGAAGAAAAAATCCATAATGATCAGTTTTGGCAAGTTTGATACCTCACTCTATGCACATTTTACACTTAATGCTAACTCGGCAACACGGAACCTCATACCAACTTACCCTTATCAGTAATTTATTCCTTGGGCTGAGCGTCCACATGCAGGCCACAGGAAAATGGGCTGGAGATTCTTTGAACTTTAATCAGTGTGCACACATAGTTTATTCGTGTTGGCGGGCATAATCATTGAAGCAAACTCCTCTCATGAGTTCTGTTGCATTGAAATTCCAATACAAAAGTGTCTCCACAAGCTCAGCTTTCTTGCAGGCAACAACACAAGTTCTGAAGATGGGCTGGAGACAGTGTGCAGTCGTCTTGTTTGTGCTGTGTATGGTGGCTTCTGTGGTTCGATCTGAAGACCCATATAGATTTTTCACATGGACTGTGACTTATGGGACTATATACCCTCTGGGTGTCCCTCAGCAGGTGAATTTTGTATACCCAATAGCGTTTGGAGCTGGTTTGATCTTGTGGGTACTGATGGGATTGTGTTTTTCCTTTTTTCCTTTTGGTGATCTTGGGCAGGGAATCCTCATCAATGGCCAATTCCCAGCTCCCCAAATTAGTGCTGTGACCAATGATAACCTTGTCATCAACGTCTTCAATCAACTGAACCAGCCTTTCCTGCTTACATGGTAATGAAATGTGCATTTGAAACTATGTTGGGCATTGTTTTTTAAGTTATGGTGTAAGGTTAGTATGGCCAAGTTTGGATTTTTTCTGGTTTATCTTAACTTGCATATAAGTTTTACCCAATGGGCTGTCTGTTCAATGCTGTGATGAGGAATAACACTAGGATCATTAATGTTTTCAACATAGAATCAACGTTTTTCTGGTTTCTTGGTAATGTGATTTGTATTTGCAAGTGTCTGAATATCATTTTCTTTTGCTTTTCTGCAACGTGGCATGAGATCAAAAGGGTCAAAGTTGAATGCATTGTATTGTATAAGTAGGGCCATCTTAACTTGCATAGTTGTTGCCGACAGGCAATTGTCGTAGTGGCTAAGATGGTGGTTGTTTCTTAAGTGGTCTTATGTTCAAAACCCCGGTTGTTTCTTAAGTTGTCTTGTGTCTTGTGTTTAAAACCCCGGTTGTTTCTTAAGTGGTCTTGTGTTCAAAACCCCTTGAGGGTGGTTGTTGATGTACTTTGTAAATGTTCTCCTCCAAAAAAAAACTTGCGCAGTTGCTCATTCAATAGCCTTGTCTTTTAAGAATTGTTTTTATAGGTTATAGTGTAAGGTGGTGTAAGGTTAGTGTAATCAAGTTGGATATTGTATTGTTTAAGTAGTGAGTATATTCTTTTGCATATAGGTTTACCTAATGGGTGCGTGTTCAATGCTGTGGTAAGCGATAATATTATGATCATTATGTTTTCTTGGTAATACGATTTGTATTTGAAAGTATGTAGACTTTTGGGTTTTTGTTTTTTTGGGGGTGGGTTATACTGCAATGTGATTTGAGGTCAACATGGCCAATGTTGAGCGCATATTGTGTAGACGGCCATGTTAACTTGCATAGTTGTTCATCCAATGGAATTTGCGTTCTCCAACGGTGTTGGAGAAGACACATTGCAGTTGGATGAGCTCATCCAAATGGGCGTCTTTGTGTTCTTCAAAGATATATGAGAACATGAAGAGTTGGATGAGCAGAGTACAATGTCACAAAGAAGCTTTTTGTGAATAATATTCCTTTAAGTAGAAGTCAGTCATCCTAGATGCTAACTTATCTTCACCCCCTCTTAAGATGGATGGAAGAATGGCTTGTGGAAGTTAACTTTTCTTCTCGGTTCCTGTTTCTTAAATGTCATGCCAAATATTGCCATGAATGGTGTCCTCTACTTTCTTCTTATTTTTCAAAATGGTATATCTTAGCATCTTAGCTGGTGCAGCAATCTACTAAGGAATTTATAGTGATGTGGACTATTCTTCATTATGCTTGTTTCTAAATATCATGTGAGATGTTACAATGAATGTTAGCTTAAGTTTCGCTCTTTTTGTGAAATGTTAAATTTTATCATCTGAGTTAGACGCAACAATCTACTAAGGAATGGATTATGGAAGTTGATTTTCGTTCTTGTTTATTCTTGTTTCATCATGCGAGATGTTGCCATGAATGTTATACTTTTTTCCTTCTTCTCATTGAGAAACGGTAAATCTTACCAATCTGAGTTTATCTGGCTGTCTATTCAGGAATGGCGTCCAACAGCGAAGAAACTCATGGCAAGATGGAGTGCTGGGAACCAACTGCCCTATTCCTCCTCGCAGAAACTTCACCTATAAATTCCAAGTCAAAGATCAGATTGGGACCTATTTTTATTTCCCTTCATCAATGTTCCACAGAGCAGCCGGAGGGTTTGGAGTCTTAAACATTGCAAGCAGACCTTTTATCCCTGTTCCCTACCCCTCTCCTGCAGGAGAGTACACCCTTCTCATCGGGGACTGGTACAAGACTAATCATGCTGTAAGAAAAGAAAATAAACTAACCTCTGAAGTTTCATTGATTGTGAGATTGCTTTTATGATCAACTGATATGTTTGGAATTCTCACTGGCATTTGCCAATCACCAGGTTGTGAGAAGGAGGCTTGACATGGGAATACCCCTGGGCATGCCTGATGGTGTTCACATAAATGGACATGGTGGGCAGTCTCGAACTTCCTTCAAGGTTGACCCAGGTATTTTTCTTCCCAAACACCTTGAAATATGCTGATGTTTCATTGGTAGAACATATAGTAGTGCATATCTTCCATAAGGCATCAAGGTTGTGAGCCGCATATTGACCATTTTATAAGTTCATTTTTAGTTGTGAAAGGTTGCAAGGTGGAGTCGAGCACATAACAGCTTGGTTTTTATATCCTTGTTTATTGATGGCTGTCATATTTATGTTTGGCAGGTAGAACTTACCGGCTTAGAATTTCAAATGTTGGGTTGTCCACCTCATTAAATTTCAGGATTCAGGGACACAAGCTGAAGCTGGTGGAAGTGGAGGGATCTCACACGGTTCAAAACTTGTATGACTCCCTGGATCTCCATGTGGGTCAGTCATGTACAGTCCTTATCACAACTAATCAGCCTCCAAATGAATATTACATTGTCGCATCTACCCGCTTCTCAAGACGAGTTGTTGCTGCAGTAGGCCTTCTTCGTTACAGTAACTCATGGCAATCTGCCTCAGGCCCCCTTCCTGGGGGTCCTCCTGTTGGTATCCGTGGGCTTGTCTGGTCCCTTAACCAAGCAAGATCAATCAGGTTTGAACTTTGGAGAAATTTGTTTATTTATTTTTCTTCCGGTTTCTAAACGGTTAAATATTTACAAATTCTCAAAATTGGAAAGGGTGTGTCAAGCTCTCTAGAAACAAAAATACGCAGCATGTAAATATATTTAAGCACCATGTTGATTGGTCACCTTCTCCTCTCTTGATGCAAATTAACATACAAGCACTGTTTAATGTGTGTAGAATGATTAATTCCATCTTCTCTATGGCATTAGAGTTATACAAATACCACCTAAGTGAATATATTAACCACCTCTCCACTCACCTGAAATTAGATTTGCCCATTAGTAAAAAATGGTTGTCCAAATCGAGAAAGACTACCAACAAGTTAACTGTCCCTTTCTTTTTTGGGCTTTTTCCCCAATACCATCCTAATGAAGCAGTAAATTGTCCACACCATTTGAAAAACCATAGTAGTGTTCTCAGTGGAGGTATCAACCATAGCCAGTAATGTAAGCTTCTGACTACCAAGAATTATGCAAATAACATTAACCAAACTTTTTGTGTAGGCCAACCATCACACTCATGTTATTAAGTTACATCAATGTGACAATCTGTTGCCCCTTTCCTGATTCTGCTATTTATTCTCCTAAATAATACTAAATCCCAAGCTGCATTAGTGCAGAAAAAGAAACTCTACTGCCTGCTTGAATTCTGCAAATCCATCTGATTTTGGCTACATTAGATACCATCCAAGTCACAACTTTCCTGTCAGAGGAGCTTCAAGCCTTTCTTGGATCCAGCTGTCAAATTCCATGTGTCACTTCTTTGCTATTATCCAAATCAACTGTCTTTCCACAACATCCAAATCACAGATTCCTGTTGTCGAAATCTATTATGTTACTCCTAAAGACTTTAGAAGTTTAAACACAACTTTCCTATTGAGAAGGCTTCATGCCCTCCTCTGAGCGAACTTGCAACTCTCATCCTGATCACAGATTTTCCATCTTCCAAATACAACTCTTTCATTCCTAAACATCAGAACCACAGCTTTCCTTTCATCCAAATTGTTTATGTTATTCTCAAACACTTTCAACTTTCTTAATCCTGTCATCCTAATCAACTATATTATTCCTAAACACAAGAAGTGGATCTCTCCTATCAAAGAAGCATGAATCCCTATTATGACTGCGTCGGCAAAATTCATCTTTCTCAAAGCTTTCCTATCATCAAAATCAAATCTGTTATTCTTGAACATCCAAATTACAGCTCTTCTCTACTAATATTAGCTGTCTTCTTGCTTGTGTGCTTGGTTTTATTTCATCCTAAAAATTAACCTGTTTTGCTTGTACGCTTAGTTCCTTTTGTGTATGTCTTTGCAGATGGAATTTAACAGCAAGTGCAGCTCGACCTAACCCACAGGGATCATATCACTATGGAATAATAAAACCATCACGAACAATCATGCTGGCCAATTCAGCCCCTATCATCAATGGAAAACAGAGGTATGCAGTAAATGGGGTCTCCTTCAACCTTCCTGACACACCTCTCAAGCTGGCAGATTACTTCAAAATCTCGGGAGTTTTCAACCTGGGTACAATTTCTGACTATCCTCAAGGAGGTGGGGGCTACCTGCAGACCACTGTAATGTCTGGCCAGTACAGGTCATTTGTTGAAATCATCTTTCAGAATGATGAGACCGCTATTCAGTCATGGCATATAGATGGATTTTCCTTATTTATTGTCGGGTATGTTGTACTAATAATGCATCAGCAAGTTTTCTGGCCATTGGGTTTTGTGGTTTGTTTATTAAACCTCCCAAAACAATGTGTGCAGTATGGGACTGGGGAAATGGACACCAGCAAGTAGGAAAAGCTACAATTTGTTTGATGCAGTCTCACGCTCCACTACACAGGTGAAAAATGAGATTTATAATTGTTTTTTTTTTAATCTTAATAAAGTTGGTTTTGAATTTTGATCCATTGATCTGAAGCCATGGTCTAGAGGTAATGTGTAGCATTTTCCCTGTCCAGGATTTCTGAAGGTAAGGTGGAACGAGTGTCATGTTGAGGGTTTCTAATGATAAAACAAAGCAATCGTGATGACTTAGATTTCTAGTGGTCTGTCCAATTATCATGATCTGGGTCCAAACTCTGCTGAACTTGTTGGAACAAGACCAATGCCATGGTGATGATATAGACTCAAACTCCACTATACCATTGTCATGATGATGATCTAGGTTCAAACTCCACTACACCATTCCCATAACATATAGGTTCAAGCCTCACTATGCTGTTGCTATAATAATAATCCCTGTTCAACTTCTGCTATAAGGTCAAACCTAGCTATACCACTGTCATAATAAAGATCTATGTTCTAATTCCTCTAGGCTTGATGGGACAGGGCAAGTTCCATAATGATGAACTAGGATCAAACTCAACTGTAGCATTGTGTCAATGAGGATTGAGATCCAAACTCCTCTGGGCTTGACAGGACAGGACAGGCAATTGCGATGATGATTTCCTAAACTCAATTGCCACTACACCATCTATCATAACAATGATCTAAGGTTTAAACCCACTACAACATTGTCATATTGATGATTTAAGCTCAAGGCCCCCTATGCCATTGCCATAGTGAAGATCGCTGCTATGGGTTCAAATCCGCCTAGACTTTCCATAACCCTATTCTACTTTCAAACCCCACTACGCACCAAGCAACTGTTAAGTCTATTAGGACTTGGGTTCAAACTCTGCCGGGCATTCTGTGATCAATCCAACGCTAATTGCCATGATGATGGTTTGGGTGCACCCAACACGTGGCTTAATTATCATAACCTAGGCTCAAAACCCTAATGGGCATCCGGGAAAAGGGCAATTGGGATATTGATGACATAGTTCAAGGCCTGCCTCAAATGATATATACAATGTATATGTATCAAATTGAATTCCATGTATATAATGATATATACAATGTGTATATATCAATTCAAAATACATGCAATAATGATATATACAATGTGTATATAGCAATTTGAAATCTGGGTTTTCCAACTTAAATTTTATATGGGTTTTTGCAGGTGTATCCGAGCTCTTGGACTGCAGTTTTGATGATGCTGGACAATGCTGGGATGTGGAATGTGAGATCTGCCATGTGGGCAAGGCAATATCTGGGCCAGCAATTTTACTTGAGGGTTTATGCGGGTACTTCTCTAAGAGATGAATATCTCCCTCCTAGGAATGCCCTCACGTGTGGTAGGGCTAAAGGTCGTCATGCCCGCGGATAAAGTTCATCTTGTCTTTGTTGTGCGTCCCTAGTTCGAGTCACGACAGGGTGACTTGTTCATGTATAATAATTTTCTGTGTTTGGTTTCTGGTTGAGAGTTCCACGGTCAGAAAAGCATTGTAATTGTCAGTACTTGCTAGTAAATGTTGAGGTAGTTTTCAGTTTTGGGTCTTGATGTCAAGAAAATTTGAGTGAAGAAAGGTTAAAAGAAAAAAATATGATATAAATGAAAATGAAAAACCAACACAATTATTAAGCAACATTTAATTTTCAGGAGCATTCCACACATTAGCAGACCAAAGATCCACTGTATGTGAAGATGACACTCTGTTTTTCTATGTATAAAGAATGAAAACTCTTCTAATTATCCATTAAAATCGTGAGATACGTTAGGTATAAAATCAAAATGTTGCAACTCCAAGCTATTATGGATTTTCAGAACAAATAACCTCAACTTTCCATTGAGTTAACTGAAAACCTGATTAGTAAATATTTTTAATAATTTTTTTATGAAGATGTTGAAAAGAGGAGGTATATTAGGGCCACTTTTCCGGTGAATTGAACTTGGGACTTGGATCTTCATTAAGAGTGTGGAATGACTTTTGCCATTGTCTTGTCCTTGCAATTTTTTTAAATACATTATTAATATATTCTTATAAGTTTTATTTGTATTATATTAAATTATATGGTATTGCATCTTGTTAATTATAGAAATGTTTTTTTTTTAGAGTTAGATGCAGATTGAGGTTGACTTTTGCCATTGTCTACAATTTTTCTAAATACATTATTAATATATTCATATATAATTAAAATGAGTTTTATTTGTATTATATTAAATTATATTATCTGGTATTGTATCTTGTTAATTAAAGAATTGTTTTTGCCATTGTCTTGTCCTTGTTGGGACAATTTTTCTAAATACATTATTAATATATTCATATATAATTAAAATGAGTTTTATTTGTATTATATTAAATTATATTATCTGGTATTGTATCTTGTTAATTATAGAATTGTTTTTTTTTTTTTGTTAATTATAGTGTTTGTATTTATAGCGGGTTTTAACAAGGATCCCAAAACCTGATTACATAAGAAATGGGCCTAGGGCATCAATCCCTTGAAACTGAACACCAAAATAGAAATCCCGCCTAGCGGTAACAGTAAGCATGAAACAATCTCTCTCAGTGGGAAACAAACAAATAAGAAAGAAAGAAGTTTTGGAGATCCCGCCCAGCGGGGAGTAGCCAAAAACCACCATCGAGAAGATCCCGCCCAGCAGGAAGCAAAGAAAAACCGTTACAATAAAATCCCGCCTCGCGGGAAGCAGTCAAAACCACCACAAACAGTCCCGCCTAGCGGGAAGCAACAGGGAAATCCCGCCATCCGGGAAACCAGCAGAAAAGAAAGGATCCCGCCTCGCGGGAAAACCGACGGAATTGGCGGATCCCGCCCTGTGGAGAAACCATCCCGCCCACTGGGAAAACATTTCGTTCAGCGAGAGCCATCCTGCAGGAAGCCGACAACCCGACACAGAGAGGATCCAGCCCATCAGGAAGTGACCAGAGAGTTGCACCACAAGGAACCCGCCCGGGAAAACGAGAAGAGGATCCCGGCGAGCAGGGACCAAGAATCTCGTCCAAGCACAGAGCCCGCCGAGGATTCACAAGAAAAAGGGGAAGCGGTCCAAACCCTAAACCGTCACCTCCACCGCACTGAGAAACGCAGGGGACCAGATCCACGCGAATAACCTGCAAAAAACCCCAGGGGAAAGCCTGAGGGAAAAAGGGAAGGGATCCCCAACCAAACAGGGGAACCACAGGAAGCACCGATCTGAAAAAACAACCAAGGAAACCCTAGCCGGCCGGGAGGGGCGCAGATAGTGGAGAAGGATCTCCCCTAGGAGATCATCTGCAAACAACCACTCCCCGGGAGGGATGACCTGGATTGAGCCAAGGACTGGGCAGGAACCAGGAGCCATGGGAGGGGGAGCAGGGGAGGGACCAGAGCCCTCCCCTCTCTCATTATAGAATTGATTTTGAGTTAGATGCAGATTGAGGTTTTCCTAAAGGTTGACATATTTAAATACTTGAATTCATGCTCTTTTGATTAAAACTAATAATACAATAATGTTGCAAGCACCTTAGATTAGGGTGTGTTTAATATTTGAGTTTATAGTATATGTCACGTAAATAAGTATGGAGCTATATATGTGAGGTGTCGACTTTGTTCTTATGTAAATATGTAAGAGAGAAATGTGAAGAGTTGGATCTTCTATGAATACGAGGAGAGTGTATGTAAATGTAAAGGGAGTCTCAGGTATGTATATATTGAAGACAAAGCTATGTAATATGTAATTGAAAAATAAGCATTGCATTTATGCATTCCTTAAAGTAGAATTTATGAATTCTATTTTAATGAGATTGTTATTGTTATTGTGTGAGATTTGCATTTGAGATATTGTGAGATCTTGTGAGAATATATATATTTATTGCTTAGCAAGATTTGAACAAGGGTTTCTTCCTTGAAAATTGATAAATTTAACTGGTTAAGCTTATGCCATCTAATTATAACCAACTTAGTATTAATAATTTATTCAAAAAGTGTTTTGAATCCTTAATTTTAACGTTATTATTTCAAAAATTATCTAAAAGAAATTTACACAATTTATAATTCAACCTTCTTAAAATTGTTAGGACCTCAAATATAGGCTAAAATGATGGGTGCCTTGAGTTTAATATGAAGGTGTTAGACCAAAATATTCAACAAAACATGAGTTGCAACACCATAAGACATACTATATATATATATAGCTTTATTAAAGAATTGAAGGTAGCCTTTGGCACAATGCTAAAAGTAAACTGCAAAGGAGGATGAAAGAACTAGGTATACTAGATAAAATATAAGATAATAGTCTATAATTTTATAACAGGTTGAATCAAAATCAAAACCTAAGACCTCACAAAGAGTGGGTAAAAATTAAATTTGATGGAGTTGCAAAAGGTAACCCATGTCATGCTGGTGGTGGGGGCCTCATTAGAAATGACAAAGGTCAGGTAGTGGTTGCATATGCTAAGGATCTAGGAATTACCACAAATCACCAAGCTAAAGCAAGGGCGATGCTTATAAGCCTTCGAATTGCAATGAATTTGGGTTTTAGGAGAATTGTTCTTTAGGGGGATTCCAAGAATATTGTAATTTCCCTTCAAAAAGGGAAGTTAAATAATTCTAGCATTTTCCAAATAATTACAAATGCGAGGATTATTTTGGGAAACCTAGAAGAAAGTCAAGTTAAACATATTTATAGAGAGGGAAACAAAGTTGCCAATAAAATGGGCAGTTAAATTTGAGAATTTCAAGGTTTGGTCATACACCCCCATGGAATTGAAAGAGATTATAAGACAGATGCGAGGATTATTTTGGGAAACCTAGAAGAAAGTCAAGTTAAATATATTTATAGAGGGAAATAAAGTTGCCAATAAAATGGCAAATATGGCAGTTAAATCTGAGAATTTCAAGGTTTGGTCATACAACCCCATGGAATTGAAAGAGATTATAAGAATTAATAATGAAGCTAGCAGATAAAGAGGGTAGAGCAAAGCAGAATACTTATTGGGATCATGCGATGAAGGATTTGAGCACACTAAATTACATTGTTGTCAGCAGTTTCTTTATCAGTTATGTAAGGCATTGAGCACTGCATAAGCCATGTCAAATAGAAGGATAGCGGGAGGGGTATTATTTCAACTTCTCCTTCAGGAGGTCTAGCCCAAGTTTGTTTGTTTTACTAATATAGGGCTATCTTGCATTTGTCTGATCTGTTAGCATATATGTCTTACATTATTGAAGCAAAAGGGCAGCGCACATAGCCTCTCTCTAGGTTGGTTTAATAACCACCAAGTTGGTTTAATAAACCAACTTATTGTAACCACATTGTAATGTTCATATAATTGATATCAATCGAAATGAATAATTGCTTTATGAAATTCTTCATGGTACCAGAGCTAGGGATGATCGCAGACGTTGGGTAAGGTGGTTATTATTTCTAACTACTCCAACTTCCCTACCAGCCAACCAGACTGAAGGATACTGACGGATGCAGACAGAAGATTGGAGGACACTGACATACGCAGACAGAGGAGACACTGAACACACAGACAGAAGACTGGAGGACACTGACAGACGCAGACAGAAGACTGGAGGACACTGACAGATGCAAGACAGAGTAGACGTTGGACACGCAGACAAAGGCACGCAGACTGAGCAACAGTTGTGGAGGCAAAAGGGTGGGGTGGTTGCCCGAAGGCAACCGAAATCTATTATAGCTTTCGTTTTTTTAAAGAACCCCACAATGGCAGCATAGGCCATGTGGGATTATATTTTTTTCTTCCCTCTTCGCACCTGATGTTCCTAACATACGCTTGCTTCATGTTGGTTCTCGTCGGGCCCTCTGGCTCACGTGGTCTGCGTTGTGATTGTTAGATGGAAGGTCACGGGTTCAAGTTGCTTCAGGGAGGTATAAGGGGTTTTGATAAAAAAAAATTTCTCTCCTTCTCAGCATCTGATGTTGGTAAGATGCGCCTGTCTCTTGTTCGTTCTCGTCGGGCCCTCTGGCTCACGTGGTCTACGTTGTGATTCTTAGACGGAAGGTCGCAGGTTCCATTCGCTTCGCACGCTGTGACGGCGGGTGGATTCTTTTTTTATGCCCCACACATGCTATGACGGCGGGTGGGGTTTTTTTTTACGCCCCACGCAAGCTGTGACGGCAGGTGGTGTTTTTTGACGCCCCAAACTATCCTGTTGACGCCTTCCAATGCTCTATTGACGCCATCACTTCATTTAACGCCTGTGTAGTCCAAATTTGACACCTTAAAGGCTTCCAAGAGTCTCGTGTTTATCTTGCTTGCTACTACAGATGAGGTGCAAAGGAATATATCAAGTGTATCTTGGATGAGAAAACCCTGCAGTGTATCTTTATTGGCTATGATGAGTATTCAAAAGATTATCGATTGATTGATCCCAAGACCAAGAAGACACACATAAGTAGAGATGTTGTATTTGATGAAGCTTTCACATCAAAAGACACATCTACAGTTGTATACCTAGATGAAGAAGAACCTAAGAAGGAGGTTCAACTTCCACAGCAACAACAAAAAGTCCCAAAATGGTATACTAGCACTTTGAGAGATGCTAAGTTGAATTTCCTTCCAGATCTATCTCTAGATAGGCCATGTACTCGCAGATATGACTCGAGCAAATGAGAGCAGAGGAATCTACTTCAGAGGTTGACGAACTTTGTCAACACTTTGATGATTTGTCAATGGGTACAAAAAATGATAGAGAAGAAGATGAGGATGAAGAAAATATTTATATGTCTACATTAAATGCAAATGAACCTACAACAGTTCAATATGCACTTGATAAACCACAGTGGAAAGAGGCCATGGATGTAGAACATAAGTCTCTCAAAAAATAATACTTGGAAGTTAGTCGATCTGCTAACGAGAAAGAAACCCATAGGCTGCAAATGGGTGTTCAAAGTGAAGTATAAGGCGAGATGGATCTATTGATAAGCATAAAGCCCGACTTGTTGCAAAGGGTTATGCTCGGGAAAGAAGGTATAGACTATGAAGAGACTTTTGCCCCTATTGCAAAAATGACTACCATTCGAGTACTTTGTGCCATGGGAGCTCAGTTTGGGTGGAAGTTGCATCAGATGGATGTTAAAAGTGCTTTCTTGAATGGTGACTTACAGGAAGAAGTATACATGACTCAACCAAAAGGATTCGTGGTTGAGGGGCAAGAACAAAAGGTATGCAAGTTGATCAAATCCTTGTATGGGCTCAAACAAGCTCCTCGAGCTTGGTATATCAAGATAGACAGTCACCTTGTGCAGCATGGATTCAAAAGAAGTCCTTCAGATGCAAATCTCTATATTAAGAAAAATGGTTACGATATAGTGATTCTTGTACTTTATGTAGATGATCTGATCATATCAGGAAGCTTGGAAAGAATGATTGACTTAGTGAAAAATAATTTGAAGCAATCATTTGAAATGACAGATTTAGGACTTCTGCACTATTGTCTTGGTTTAGAAGTTACTCATAAAAGATTTCATATTAGAGTAACACAAAATAAATATGCCAAGACTTTAGTAGAAAAATATCGGATGACTAACTGTAAGTCAAAAGCAACTCCAATGGAGCAAGGACTTAAATTATCATGATATGATGAATAGATGGTACTCTCTATCGCCATTTGATTGGGAGTCTCCTATATCTGATAAATACCAGGCTAGATCTCAGTTTTGATGTGGGCTATCTTTCAAGGTTCATGCAAGAGCCTAAGATGAGTCACTGGAAAGCAACAAAAAGAGCTATTCATTATGTTCGTGGTAGTACAAATTATGGTCTAGAATACAAAAATAATAATAAGTTTTTCTTACTAGGATACACGGACTCGAATTATCTTTGGATCTATTGATGATCGTAAATCCACTTCTGGATATGTTTTTCATCTGGGATCTGGACCTATCTCATGGCACAGTAAGAAGCAACATGTGGTTGTTTTATCTTCTATAGAGGCAGAATATCGTGCAACCAGTGAAGCAGTCTGCGAGATAATGTGGTTAAGTTGCATTCTTACAAACATGGGTCTTCCAAAGAATTTTCCTCTTCATTTGTTTTGCGACAATCAAGGTGTTTTGAATCTTGTCAAAAATCCAATTTTTCATGAACGTACCAAACATGTTGATACCAGATGTCATTTCATTTGAGATGAAGTTCCAAAGCACCATATACAACTTCAATACATTCCTACTGATGCGCAAGTTGTAGATATCTTTACCAAAGCACTTGGGTGTATCAAATATGAAAAGTTTCGAGATACTATTGGAATTTGCCAATAATGTAATAAGGGCGGATGTTGGCATATATGTCTTACATTATTGAAGCAAAAGGGTAGCGCACATAGGCGCTCTCTAGGTTGGTTTAATAACCACCAAGTTGGTTTAATAAACCAACTTATTGTAACCACATTGTAATCTTTATATAATTGATATCAATCGAAATGAATAATTGCTTCGTGAAATTCTTCATGATCTTCTCTTATTTTTTTCTTGTACATCTTTCAAGCTTTGTGTAAAGGGTCGGGGCCCTTCAACCCCTTTTTTATCAATACAAAAAAAAAAAAAAAACTTAAGAAGATCTTAGAATGTTTTAGATGTAACATGAGTTAAACAAAGGTGTGTATTAGCTTTGACTTTATTTGGTTTATGTATTGATAATAGAATGACTAAATATGAGTTGAGGGAAGGTGTTTAATTGGGAGGTTATGTGATGGACCCAATTTTGTATATAGAAGATTTCATTTTTATTATAAGGATAACATAAGGGTTAAGAGAGCATTTAAAGGCCTTTGAGCACTTTTGCAAGGAAGATAACATGCAAGTAAATATTAGCAAAATTAAGATAGTGGTTTTTATCAATCAAAAGAAAAGATAACATTTGGCTTCTAACACGAAGAGAAGCTTCTAAAAGAAGTAACTAAGTACATGTATTTTGGTGTAGATTTGAATAACAAACTTAGACAATGTGTAGATTAAAAAGAATAATTGAGGTTGAATTGCAACCTTCGTATTGCCAAACAAACATATGAAGGCATAATTGTAGGATTGAAAGACCATTGAGTCTTATTTAGATTGTTATTAGTTCTTGTGGTACTTTTTGAGTATGAAGTATGAACCAATAGTTGTTCAAGCTTGAAATGGAGACATATAAATAGGATTATAAGAAAACCCAAAATAAAATCTTCAATTTCATATAAAATACTCTTACCAAAATTAGGTATTTTTTGCATAGAAATGATAGTAATGATTTGTGTTTTCTGATATCTAAAAAAGATTTGATCAAATGCATGTAAATAATATGGGTTGAAGTCATAACAAGAGATTGGCCAGATAAAAAAAAATATTTGAATGAAAAGAAATGTCAAATGGATAAATAAGTGAAATATTTGATTTAATAAAATGTCCAAACAACAATGATGCGAAAGTTTACAAAAGAATTAGAAAAAATAAGATCCACTACTCTATTGAGTTCAATCCCACATGTGAGCATCATCTAAAAGTAGATATAAATGTAAATACCAATTGGAAAGCAAAGAACACATATTTTTCTTAAGACTACTAATATTTTGTTATTTTTTGATATCATTTTCATTGAGAGAACCGAACTCATATGACTGCGTAATTTATTTGTTAGCTATTTCTTTATTTTTTAAATATGCTAATATTCTACCCAGGTGTTGTAGGTGAGTTGGAGAGGAGAGGGTAATCCTCCAAGGAAGGTCTCAGGTTCAAATCTCTACCATACCAAAAATTTGAATTGGGTATCCAAAATCCAATTGATAATGTTGGTGCAGACAGGGTCAAGTGCGACTCCCGGGTGACTTTGATGGTGTAGAACCCCTGTTCGTGGTTTCTCAAACCAAGGCGACTTCGCAAGGGGTTTTTTGCTTAAAAGAAATATATGTTAACATTCTTATAACACAATATCCATAAATAATTTTTATTATCTTACAAGTTTTTTTAAATATTTCACATTTTTTAAACTGGTTATAGAGAATTGAAATGGGTTATACTTTATTATATCATGATTATGTTTTTTTTTTATTTGGTTAATGTGAGAAATCCCTACGATCGACACCCAAGGTTGGGCATCCCCATCCTACCATGGCATGGTTATAGAGAATTGAAATGGGTTATACTTTATTATATCATGATTATGTTTTTTTTTTTAATTTGGTTAGTGTGAGAAATTCCTACGATCGACACCCAGGGTTGGGCATCCCCATCCTACCATGGCCTCTCATAAGGGGTGAGAGTTGAGCTTATTAATAAGAAATTTAACACACGGTCATATAAACATGCCAAGGTTGGCCATGTTTTGAACCTTGGAATCTCCCAAAGGAGAGTCAAACCCCAAACCGTTGTGTTGTCCCCAAGACACATCATGAATATGTTATCATAATTTTTTTTATTGATTTTTTTATTTGGGTAGTATGATAAACCTCTACGATCGATGCATAGGGTTGAGTAATTCCCTCCAAACCGTGACCCTTCGTAAGGGCGAGAACTATGCTTATCAAAAGGGGATTAACACACAACCACATGCCCTCCCAACCATGACCCTTTGTAACGGCGAGAGCTATGTTTATCAATAGGATATTAATGCACAATCACACACGCCAGTGATTTGAACCTTGAACCTCCCAAAAAAGAACCCGTTGTGTTGTCCCCAACATACATCATGAATATGTTATCATAATTTTTTTAATGATTTTTTTATTCGGGTAGTATGATAAACCTCTACGATCGATGCATAGGGTTGAGTAATCCCCTCCAAACCATGACCCTTTGTAAGGGCAAGAACTATGCTTATCAAAAGGGGATTAACACACAACCACACGCCCTCCCAACCATGAACCCTTGTAACGACAAGAGCTATGTTTATCAATAGGAGATTAATGCATAATCACACATGCCAGTGATTTGAACCTTGAACCTCCCAAAAAAAAACCAAACCCCAAATTATTGGGCTATTCCCTAGAACATGTTATCATGATATTTTAACAAACCACAATATTATGATATTACAACAAATTAAATTAAACCTTAGTGCAACTTTCAGGAACTAAACAATGTCACTCATTGGAATTCAAGCCCATGGGCTCCCACTACCTATTTTTATCTCGTCCTAAAATAAATTTAAAACAAAGTATGTTATCTTCTCCATAAGTTTTTTTAGGGACACATCATAACTATGTTATTATGATAATTTCTTTTATGAATTTTTTATTTGGGTAGTGTGATAAACCCTTACTATCGATGCATAGGGTTGAATAATCCCTTCCAAACCATGACCCCTCGTAAGGATGAGAGCTATGTTTATCAATAGGGGATTAACACACAACCACACACCCTCTTAGCCATGACTGCTCGTAACGATGAAGAGCTATGCTTATCAATATGGAATTAACACACAACCACACACCCTCCCAGCCAAAGCTATGCTTATTAATAGGGGATTAATGCACAACCACATGCACACGCCATAGAGTTGAATCTTAAACCTCTCGAAGAAAAGCCAAACCCCAAATTGTTGCACTATCTCCTTGGACATGTTATCACAATATTTTAACAACCCATATTATGATATCAATACAAATTGAATTGAAGTTTGGATTTCAGGAACTAAAAAAATGTCACTAATTGAAATTCAAGCCCATGGGCTTCCACTACCTGATTTTATCTTGTCTTAAAATAAATTTAAAACAAAATAAGTTAACTTCTCCATAAGTTTTTTTTAGGGAGCTATATTTATATCCTATGTATTTCAAGATATTATTTTATCGTCTTATTTGATATAATATTTATTTTTTTAAGTTTTCCTTTTAATTTTTGTTTGAGTGTCTCCTCTTCCTGTCATTTATCAATGTTTTCATTCATTTTTTACTTTTATTTTTCTTGGTTGTCTATAATTTGACTTATCTTTGAGCTATAATGACTCATAATTATCCTCTTCTACCACCTCCTCTTTGAAATTGACTCTAACAAATCCTTTGTAGATTTAGACCCTTCTAATTTAATCTTTTTCAATTGTGATTGTTCGTTTAGTGTGTTTTTCTTAGTTCTTCCTAAATTTGCTTTGAATAAGTTGTGATTATTATTGGATTTGATGAGGTAGAGGGGTCTTTCTTTATTGCTTTTTTAGAAAAAAAATCTTTGGGTTGAGTCATCTTTTGTTTCCATAGAATCCCCTTTCTTTCACTTTGAGCTCATTCTACGAGAAGAATAGTTTGCATCTTTTTTCATTTGTTTTTAGTTTGCAATCTTGTTATGTGTCCAATCTCATGGCACATTGAAATGCATTGTTTTCATATAGTACTTACTAGTCCCACTTTTTATATTTATATTTGATTAATGAATTTTGAAAAAATGTTTGTATGTATATAGATAGATTTCCCTTCACGGAGGAGGTTGTTTGACTTGGATAAACTTGTCTCTATTGTGTTACCAATATCATTCAAAACCTCTATGTTGATAAGTTTAAATGGAATCCCTCTTAACTTTACCCACTTAAAAACTCTTTCAATAGTTTTTTATGTTTACCAAAATTTTATCAATTGGTGGCCTTAAATTCAAGGAAGCCCTCCCCATAAACCATGGACCACCATTGTCACTTTGTCCTTGACTTTCAAATTGAAAAAGATCAAAGAAAAGAATACATACCAGAAATAAAATTCAACCTTTATTTCCTTTTAATATACTTTTAAATTTTTATATGACTTTTCAACTAGAAAATATTTAGAATTGTTCTTTTTAAGATTTATAATAGTATAAAAATAAATCTTTGTTTCCTTTTATTTGGCTATAACTGTTAGAATAAAGTCTATTAGAAAGAAGATAAAATAGGAATATATTTTTGTTTTCTTTGTTATATGTGGCTAACTTGTTAAGATTGTGTTTGTTAACATGTTAGGAAGTTATTAGAATTTAATTTGTTACAGTTGCTTAGTTTATTTGGTTAACTTGTTAGGATTGTTGATTTGTTATTATCAATGCAAACTTGTTACCATAATGCAAATTATTATAAATTTTTGCTCATAAATGCAAATAATGCAACCTATATTTCATGCTTTTATGGTATTAGTGTTATAAAATAGAGAAAGGAGAAGTTTGTCTAACACTATTCATTTCAACCAAGTTGTTTTTATCCTTGGTAATCAATGTCTATGTAGAATATTACTCTATTGTTGTGTTGTTAACAAAGTTTTTTTTCTAATATTGTGCCTAGATTCGTTGGATTAGATAAACAATGTTTGGTGTTTTCATTTTTAGCCTTCAATAGTTTTCTCCTTAGTTAATAAATTAATCACTTGCAATAATTGAAGTTTGGCTAGGCTATGGTAAAGTAAAGTTCATAGTTTGCCCATGTTTCTAGGCTGGTAAAGTGCAACTTGGAGTTTGCTTATATCTCCAACTTTAGAAAAGCATTATTTGGAGGTTACTCACGTTTCCATTTGGGGCTAAGCGCAACTTGGCATTTGTCTATGTTCGTAGTTGGGTTAAAGTATAGTTTACACAAGTTTATAGCTTGGATGGAGTAGAGTGCAGTGTTTGACATTAGTTACTTTAAGTTTGGTGTTCGAGGCTTTTATGGCATTTGACATTTTGCATTTGTTGTTTGGGGTTGTCATTAGTGGATGAATGACAAATATTTAGACTTTAATTCTTCTAAATTCATGGAAATAAACTAAAAATATATAATGTGTGGAGTAATAAGATATAAAGTGTCAGTATTAAGATTAGGTGAATATAGTTATCAAGTGAGAAACCAAACCAGATAATGATTTTAATGACTTTGACAAGCAACATAGAGAAGCTTTAGCGCTTCTTAAATATTTTATTGTAGATGATATGATTCTTGAAGTTCATAATGAGAATGATGCTACAACCTTTAGAAAAAGTTGCAAAATGAGTATTAGACAGTTGAAGTGGAAAGTAATTAAATTTGAAGAAGCTTCCCTATTCTTATTAATTGTAGGACAAATGGTTTATTTTTAGTATCTTATGAATTTAAAGGATTTAAAAGATTAGTTGATTGTCATTGAAAAGATAGTCAATGATGAGGGCATGGTCAATATTTTTTTATGATATTTACCTCCATATTATGAATCTTTTGTTGAGTCTTTATATTTACTTCTTAAATCTCAATTTATTTGATTTTGAGATTTCTTTTTTACTTATAAAAAAGGAGAGAAGATAGTCACAAATAACAACATCCACCTATGGGAGTACATAAAGCACATTTACTACAAAATTCAAACACAAACACAATTAAAATGTTAAGTCATCATCATCTAATAACAAACAAGGTAAAACTTTTAATGTAAAGCAATCCAAAGTCATTTGTTTTACTAAAGGAAAACTAGATATTTCGAACAAGATTGTAGTAAATTGAAAAATAAACAAAGCCAATGAGGGACAAAATAAGTAAATATTATTGAGGTAGAAGATTAGGAAGAAAATATTTTATTTGTAACAACTTAGACTTCATTTGGTCAATCCATTGAGTGGTACTTTGTCTCTAGAGAATCCATATATTACACATGTTGAAATGATTGGGATGTAAATTTTGTTGAAGATCAAAGTAAAAACAAGTGTATTTGACTTGGTAATGGTAGATCATACTTCATTGAAGGATGTGATAATGTTAGTGTGGCATTGAATAACAATGTTACATATACCTTCAAGAATATTCAATTTATTCCTAATATGAATAAAAAATTATACTCATTAGTGAAATTTCTTGGAATTCTTGACTTGTTATGCATTTTTATAAAAATAGATGTGAGGCGATGCATACATGTAAAAATAATCTTATTACTCTCGTATAGGTGAGATAGGACTATACAAGTTAGTTGATGCCAAGTTTGCCAATTCATTTTCCTTATCAATTGAAGATAATAGTTCTATTTTTTAGTATGACACCTTAATAATAAGTATTTATTAGTTTTCCCTAACATAGTTCATGGATTGTCATCCATTAGGAGCAACAATATTCATTTGCAAGATGTTAACTTGGAGAATAAAGTCATTGGCCATTTGAGACAAGTAAATTTTGGCATGCACAACATGTTTTGGATTTAGTGCATAATGATTTACATGGTGCAATGAATGCACCTTCAATTTGTGGTGCAAAATATTTTTTGTTGATGGTTAATGATTATTTGAGGAATATTTAGTTATAATATTTGTTGTTGATGATTATTTGAGAAAGATATAGGTATACTTCCTCAAGCACAAATAAGAATTTTTTTTGTACTTTCAAAATTTTAAGGCCCCAGTAGAGACAATTCAGAAAGCAACTCATGGTTTAAGATCATATAATGGATGTGAGTTTACCTCACAGTAATTTTAGTATTTCTAAAGGCGTGAGGATATACACATGTAATATACAACTTCTTACACTCCAAAACAAAATGATATAGTAGAGAGAAGGAACAAGATGGTCATGGAGATGGCCATATGCATAGTGCATAGTCGAAATGTACCATGTTGTACTAGTAAAAAATAGTTAATATTGTAGTCTTCATTCTTAACATGTGTGCACGTAAAGCTCTATAGAATGTTACTTTTGAAGAAACATGGTATGTAATAAAACTTTTGGGTAATCATTTCTATTTATTTTGGTTTTGTTGCTTTTACATTGATTCCTACGGAGAAAATAAATAAGTTGTATGCAAAAAAGAAAAATTTTATGTTTCTTGGACTATAGTGAAAAGTCCAAGGTATACAAATTGCTTGATGTCTCTACTAACAAAATTATAATTAGCAAATCTTACAAGCCATGCCAACATATTATATGTCTTTGTATACTATGACAAAAGTGATTAAAAAAGTTTAATCTTTATTATGCAGTCATTTTTATGGTCAGGATTACATGATAAAATGAAATTTCCTTTGGCGAAATGGAACAAGTTGTGTAATGATAAAAGTAGGGGAAATTTTTGTTTAAGAGTTTTTATGGATGCAAACTTAGCTTTTAGGGGAAAAGTAATTTGGAGATTATACAAAGAGAGTCAAAGACAATGGACAAGAATTATTCTAAGTAAATATGTTGAGCCCAATGACCCAAGATTAATATTTGTTGCATTCTCACTACCAAATGGTTTTGCACTATGGAATCCTTTTAAAAATCAATTGATTTAGTGACTACAAGTCTAAGATGGGTGATGGAAACTAGAGAAAAAATCTATTAATATGGATACTTAGTATGATAAAACCACTCAATCAAGATACAATTTTAAAACCATGGATGAAATTACTTCAAGACAAATATGGTGATAGGGTTTCAAACATTATGTACAAGGATTAGGAAGGAAGATACAAATGGAAAGAAGATTCTTGTACAAGTACACAAAACATTGATGCTAGGAGGTAGTTGAGCTGAAAGATAACAACAATTATTATTCTAAGAGGAACCTAGGATAAGTTCATTTGGGAGTTGAATAACTCAAGAGAATACACAAAAAGAAGTGGATATAATGTAAAGCACCAACAAAATAGGAATATCTCGAGAATATGAAGAGATATTTGGGATAGCCCAAGCATTCCTAAAGTCAAAATGCTTATTTGGCTAGTAGGTCATAGATAAATCTATCATGGGATAATTTTATGAAAAGGGGTTTTCATGGCCCCTCACAATGTGTTCTTTGTAAAAAGGAGGAGGAAATTATAGACCATCTCTTAGGACACTGCTCAATAGTCTATAAACTATGGAGATGGATTCTTAATATGTTTGGTAAATGCATGGTGATGAATGGAAAATTTGAAGAATGGTTAAAGCAATGGCAAAGCACTTTTAAATGTGAGGCTTTATAAATAATCTGAGATATATCAAAAGATACAATACTTTGTATTGTTTGGCTAGAAAGAAATAGAAGAATATTTAAGGAAATAAAATCGGTTTAGAGGTTTTGAAAAGGAAGATTTGTTTAGCCACAAAGTAGTTAAAACTAACCTTATCAAGTCACCCAATCCCTAATTTGGAAGCAAAGAACCTTGATATATGGAGTCAAGTCATCAAATAGAATTATGATGCTAGGTATAGGAGAAACAAAATGAGGTAAAAAATATGAAGTGGAAATCACCAAATGTGGAGTTGGTCAAATTGAACTTTGGTGGAGCATCTAAAGGAAATCCAATACCAATAGTAGGAGGAGGAATAATTATAAATAATGAGAAGAGGTTTTATCTCCTTACACTTTTAATAGTGAATATCAGACAAATAATGACGTTGAAGATTAGACGAATTTAGAAGGGTTAAAAATTTATAAACAAATGAAATGGAACAAAGTATGGATGGAAGGTGATTCACTAATAGTACTAAATTTAATTTTGATGAAAGAAAAGGCTCCATGGAATTTATAAAAGTGATAATTGTGGAAATACAAGACCCTACTATAGAGTTTGAAGGAATCAGGTTTACACATACATTAAGGAAAGAAAACAAATATGCAAATAGGGTAGCCAATAGAGGGGTTTTAATTGAGGATCATGAAGTTAAATTCTCTTCATGGTTAGAAGAAGTGGCAATTTTAGTTGAAGCTAAAAATAAAATATTGACTACTGAATCAAATAATTATTAAGATTTACTTTAACATTTTTCATTTGTTAATATTTGCTTTATTTTATAACATTAATGTGTTTTCATATAAATTATTTATTACAATTTTTGTGGTTGCACTTATGCTTCAAGAAGGAAACTAGCAATCCAGATCTGGTAAAGCAAACTATGATAGTGTGATGTTTTAGAAATATTACTCTACTAAGATGCAATGCATAGACAATAAAGGTGGAGTTTTGATATTATGAATTCTATTGTAGGAAAATGTCAAGAAGAAGGATGCTAAATTCTGGAATATTTGTATTCACACAAAAAATTGAAGATCCAAAAAATGAAAATCAATAATTCAAAAATTTTATGAAAAATGATGTAGGTATCTAGATATAGCAACTCCGTTGAGATGAGAATTGAATTTGTTTGTAAAATTTCAATCTCTAAAGGAGAGAGTTGTGATTTATTAAGTGTGGGAGACCCGTTTACGACCCCTTGTTCTCCAATAGAAAAAATTGTAATTAGCAAAGATATTATTGTACATGAGCAAACTCATTTATTCTTTGATGATAAACCTATTGATATTTCTAGATGTTTTAAATTGTTAATAGCATTGTATATGTGATGAAGATCACCTAGATTTAGATACAATAGATACTAATAACAAAACGAAATATGAAAGGACTAAGCCACATTGGTGTGTTGCAAATCCACTTTAGGATGACCTTGAAAAACAAAGCTTGATATAGGTACACCCAAGTGAAGTTTTTCAATAACAAGATCCATGTTAATCACCAAAATGGTATACACATAGAATGGAAAGATGTTAAGAAGGATGAGAAGGTAGTATTTGGGCAATTGGGGTGAGCTAGAAACGAGCGTAGTCAAGTAAATGAGCTAGCATATTTTACTCTAGATTCACAAGTTTTGGAACCTAGCAAATATGAAGAGGCCATAAGTAAAATATACTGGAAAGTTGCCATGGAGGCAGAGTTCCATTATTTTATGAAAAATAAAACATGGGAACTGTGTGAATTTTTGAAAGTGTAATTCGATTCATGGCCAATGATGACCTTAAATGATGTAATATTAGATAGGCCTAAGGGTATTCATTGTACAATACATTGAATTTATTGTAATATTTTATTATGTAAGCCCTATGGGCCATAGTTAACCTTGTTATGGTTAAACCTTGTCTTATAAACTTGTAATTAACCTTAAAGTCTTTATTGTTATATTAGCTTAAGGTTAAGTTCATTTATGTACTTAGGGATTTGGTATTGGTATAAATACCCATACCATTCTTCATCTTAATTATCAATGTTGTGAATCTCATATATGTATAATATAGTGATTATTTATGGTGCCTATAGGCACTAAGAAATATATGTATTTATTTTCCTTTCTTGCATTCTTTTATGCTTTCTTTATAAGAATTGAGTGAATGGATTGCTTCCGTTTATTTTTGAAAAATATTATGAATTCTAACATGTTATCAGAGAGGGTATGGAACAACATTGCTTAGTCATATAGAAAGTTTTTTCATATCATTTTATCCTTCTTCCAAATTTTAGGATGAATCACTCCTCAAAGTGTCATAAGCATTGTTTGCATAAGAATCCAAAAGGAGATCTTGTATCTATCCAACTTTCCAAAAAATATTTTTTTCTTTGCCAGATTTTCTTCTTGCTTCATTGTTATTGAAGCCCTTTTAATTTTCCATCTGAAGGTTTGGATTAATTTGTACGTTGTTGTATTTTTCTTATCTCACAAAGATATGACAATTTTGAAGAAGAAAAGAAGCACCAAATTAAATTTGAATTTGATTTTTTTACTTCCTTTGAAATTGGTGCATGCTTACAGGCTTGTGCACTTCATAGCTACTAACTCTCTTTGTGGTATGTGATAAGTTTTTCAAGAAAAATATTATAATTTTTAATAGTGCTAAATAGGTGGAAAGTTGGTTATGCATAAGGAAGTAAGAGCATTGGAGATTATGAGGTTCAAATCCCTATACAACACTTTTTCGAGCATTCTTAACAACAAAAATGATACCAATATTTTTTAAGGTTTTTGATCACCAACCAAATGCATGGCATAATAGTCAACATGATAAACAATAAAGCACAAGTAAACTATGGCTTTGTGTTTGAATCCCATGGCAACTCCTTTTGCTCATAGAGAATGAATTAGCACACTTTTATATAATTATGGTTGGAATCGTCAGTAAATAATTGTTTATGTAAAGGCCCATAAGATGTTTGAAGGCAATAGGTCATGGGATCAAGTCTCATTGCCTTCATTTTTTGTAATTTGTACTCCAAGGTTGAGGCCATTAGTGATTTATTTCCCTCAACAACCCAATGAGCACCTTGAAATCTTGGCTAGAGCAAGAGGATTAGGTTGAGGAAGGTTTGAGTTTGAACCTCATAGAGAAGACTTTAGGCACTTTCAAAAAAATTAGAGGCTTGGGATGATGTTGCCACCTTCTACGTCATAGGAAACCTTTTTTTGCCTATTTATATGCATTAAACCAATCAAAGAATAAGTGTGAGCAATATAGCAAATCAAAAGATCTTAAGTGGTAAAACAAGATTGGAGTGCACTAGCAAATTTGCACTTGCCAAGTGGAAGGTTAAAATTAGCTCTTGGATCTCTAAAATTGAGGATTTAATTTTTGTACTTTTATGGTCTATTAGGGAAAATATTTTAGAGGCCATAACTTTTGCATACAAAAACATTTTGAGTCCTTTTTCCAAAATGCATAATTTTTTAGCTTTATGCATCAGTGACATTCGTTCATGGGCCTATTGCAATGTTAGGGGCCAAATTATGTAATATGGATCACAAATCCCTAGTTACTCATTTTAATGGGTGAAATTATAGTATTTGGTCAACCTAAATGATTGGCCTATTCCACAATAAGAACCCATGGTGTACCTTTCAAGAAGATAAAGCAACATTTATTAATGAAGAAATCCACCACCAACGAGAAGAAGAGGCTCTTGACCTATTTTCCTTGTTGATTGAACCAAAATTACTTTTCTACATGAAACAAGAGAGTGAACCTATCAAGATGTGGCCAAAATTGCATGATTTATTAGGAAAAGTGAATACTACTAAAGTAAAGTTACCTAGAATTAGATATCTCCTCTCTTAAACTGGCCAAGTTTGATAACATTGATGACTATATTGCATCTTTTGGAGGTAAAAATAAAGATGATGCACAATACATGAATTTTGTCCTTGCTAATATCTCCCCTTCTTTTAGATGTTGAACCTCACAGTTCATATGATTCCTATACTTTTGAAATCTCAAAATACACTTACTGTTGATCAACTCTTTTCTCTCACAGTTTATTTTTAGGTGGTAATGAGGAATTGTGGAGGTACTTCACAAATTTAGGCTTGTGTAAAGGAATTCAAACGTAAGGATACTAATACCCAAGGGCTTAAGGGCCAAGCTAAGTCCTCAAAGAAATTTAATACTATTTATGGATGTTATGAGAGGGAAAGACATCCAACAAAGAATTACATATTGAAATTGTAAAAGAATTGAAGTTGAGTTCTTGAAGATAAGTGAATGTCTTCCAAATGATGAGCAATATTTTGAAGGATCTACCTCAACTATAGAGTCCTACTAAAGCATCCATTAAAATGTAACATATTATTATCATTAATATCTTATTTTCTTGGCCCTTTGATTTATATTATGAGGGGGTGTTAAAATTTTAATATGATTCATAGCCAAGGCTGACATTGTATGATGCAATATTAGATAGGCCTAGGGCATTCATTTTGCAATGTATTGAATTTATTATAATATTTTATTACATAAGATCTATTGGTCGTGGTTAACCTTACTATGTTTAAACCCACCTTATAAACTTGTAATTAATCTTAAAGCCTTTCTTGTTATGTCAACTTAAGATTTAGTTTATTTATGTACTTGGGGATTTGGTATTGATATAAATTACCACTCCTCGTTTTAATTATAGAAGTGGTGTGAATATTATGTATGGATAATACAATGATTATTTATGGTGCCTACAGGCACCCAACAATTTATATTTATGTTTTTCTTTATTTTGTCCTCTTATACTTTTTGTATAATATTTGAGTCGATTGATTTCTTCTATTTGTCTCTAGAAATTATTGTGAATTCCAACATGAATTATCCCATGGAAAAAAACTTGGTTGTAAATGGGTTTATAAGGTAAAATGTAAATTATATGGTACAATTGACAAGTTTAAAGCCCATATTGGTAGGAAAGATAAACCCTCACATCTACATGTAGGTGGCCTCTATATTCAATTCTATGAATTTGCAACCCATAAAAATTTGTATTAGGATAGATATATCCTCTACTACTAAAAGCATGAGCAATGAATGTGATGTTCTAGCCTCGCATCGATTCTCAAAGATTAATTGCATTGTATTTTGTTTTTGAGTAATAAATTCACGCTATCCATACCCTATTTTCTAAGCAATAAAATAATTATTTTATTTTGCTTATATATTTGTACATTTTGATTTATTATATTCCATTGTTTTCAAATCATACTCTTTCCTAATTGTTCTCAACCAAAACATTTGAGTTATAGATCATCCCATGATGTTTCTATGCCCATTGAGCTTCATTCTTTTATGAGTTGACCTATTCCAAGTGGGCTTAAACCCTTCTTTAGGATGTAAAGCCTATTCTTCAATAGGAACATCATTGGAAGCCCCTCTAGCTAGGGCTTTTCCTACTAAGGTAGCAATTGTTGATATCATATTACTTACTCTCACGCTAAGGGATGTCTTAAGTGGAATTTATGTGATACATGCAAAGTATGATTACCTTACAAAGAAGCAAACTTATTAATTAGTTCCATTGCCCAAGTGCATGAATATTATTGGTTGTAAACGAGTCTATAATATTGAGCATGATGTTACCATTTATATAGAGAAGTAGAAATTGTTCTTATCGTAAGGGATTTTCTCTAGATTAAGTTATCTATTTAGAGACTTTTGTTGATAATGATCAGTATGAAAAGTTTGAGACACACATTATTTGCAAGGGATTTGATAAGGAGGGAATTGACCTTTCATAAAATTTATCCACATGACTCACATGAAATTCATTTAGATGATTTTTTTCTATGGTTACTTCACGTTAGTGAGAAGTTCATCAAATGGATGTCAAGAGTTATTTTCTCCATGAGAGCCTATAGGAAGATATTTTATATGTAAAAATTGCTTGAATTTATTGTGGATACATTTATGCCCTTGGTTTGCAAGATTGGAAATTACTTGTATGGACTCGTTTTGGTGTTTCATACTTGGTATGAGAGGACTCGTTCTTTTTTATTGATTGTATTTTTTTCTAATGCAAGGTAGAACATGTTGTGTACATCAAACATAATGATGATTGATTGCATTATATGTCGATGATATGCTCAATACTAAGAGCTTAAGATATTTGATTCAAGATACGAAAAAGAGGCCTTAGGACTCCTTTAAGATAATAGACATACCTTCTTAATTAGTTCTTGGTGATTCAAATTACGTAGTCCTTTTATAGATCTTTTCATCATGAGCTTGTTTTTTTTAATTGGTTACATAGGATTGGCAATTATGCATGTCTTGCTTAGCATGACTCAAATTTGGTTAACCTCCTCGAAAGTCAAGGTATTTAACTACATAAATCACATCTTAATTACACATTGGTATTACAACATTTTTGACAATTATGCATTTCTTGCTTAGAAAGACTCAAATTTGGGTAACCTCCTTGAAAGTCAAGGTATTTAACTAGTTGATCTCATGCCATTTAATTTTTTCATTGACTATGTTTTGGATATTTTGTAATATTTTCAAATAAAGGGTTGTAAGACAACTTGCACCCTCTTTGCATTTGGTTTGAAGCTTTAAGCTAATTGTTCTATTTCATTGGTTGACCATATTATTTATGAGTTATTGGTAGGAGTTATTTTATGTGTCACTCCAATTGATCAATCATAACCTTTGATGTCAATTATTATATTAGATGCATGCATCCAACTCGTGAGAGTCTTAAGAAGGTGATCAAGCAAATATTGGCTCCATTAAAGACACTCCCTAAATAGGCATTTATTATTCTCTTGGAGCCCCTCTTGTGTTGCATGGGATTTTTTATATAAACTAAGATCAAAAGTATTGATGAGCATATATCCACTATTCATTTTGTTTTCACTTTGTTTAAGACTTGTCTCTTACTATTCCAAGTGATAGTCTACTATATCTCAAATTTCATGAAAATTAAATATTGTAGTACTAATGAGGCCATAAGATATTTTTAGTGGACGATGTTAATTGTCGAGCAGTTTGGGATTCCTCAAAAAGCTCTCATTACTCATTTTTTAATAATCAAGGTATTATTAAGCTTTCTTGTAACCTAATGTTGCATCAATAATCTAAGCATATTAAGGAATGGATGCACTACATTCAACAATTTCACTCATGTTAGATGGTTCAATTTATGTACATTCCTTCAACAAACCATACTATATCTAGACCAATGTCATGATAAAGGTGACTTTTATTAAACTTCAAGATTGATTTGGTGTGGGAGAGCAACCCTTAAGGGGGGATGACTCATATTGACCTTTTATTGTATATCATTCACCTCAGGGGAGGATGTTGTAATAGTGTTAATCTTCACTCGAGGACATTGTGATTATATTTACTCTATGGGTTTATGTGCATCTTGCAAGGTAATTTGTATATTAACATACTATTATTCAATGGTTGACCTTAACGATAAACATTAAAAGAGTTGTATCATAAGATGGTATTTATACCCCTATTTTCCAACCATTTTCTCGTTAGTTGAAGATAATTGTTTTATATATTAATGTAAGACTATTAGTATATTATGACACCTTTATGTAATTATGTTATTTTTTCTCTATAAGTGCTATGCTTTGTTTTCTTTGTTGGCTAATGTGGTTGATTCTTTTAATTCCTAAATATTTTTCATTTTATAATAGGTTTATGCCTCTTATTTGGGGGAGGAATATTAATTCTTTAATTTTTTACATAAAATTTTTCAAAAATTTTATAATTCAAAAATTTTAAAATTAAAATAATATTATATTTCTCATAAATATTATTTTTTTAATAAAAATGATTATATTTTCTTAATGTTATTTAAATGTATGTATCCAACCATTTTTTTTTTTAATAAGCTATGTGTGGCTTATATTGGTGGCCACTCCCATTACAAAAATAAAACAATACATTACTCTCATTACATTTCTAACAAGTTAACTAAAGCATACATATATTTGTTTTTCTATCAAAGATATTCTCCATCTTCCTCAAACTGCTAAGTTTTCGTAATCAATTTTTTTTTAAGGAACTAACAACAAAAACAACCCTTACATGACACATAACTTCAACAAATAGAAGGAAAACAAACATAACAGTCATCCATCAAAGAGAAAATCAGTTCGATTATTTTTCTTTTCTAGAAGAGGTTGTTCCTCCTATAGACTATCTTCCTCTTATAGAATGGCAAGATCTGAGAATGCATTTTTGCACTTCAAGCTCCTGAGGTAATATCTAGTTGTAACACATTTTGTAGGATCTTCATTTTCAAAAAATTGATCGTCATCGATTGTTTCATAATTAGCTTCAAGAATACCATCTGAGGTGCTAATCTTTTCCATGGAATTGTTTGGATGGTCTTTAGTAACCATTTGTCTTTTATCAATGATATGATTTAATTTCTCCTTTTGGGGTTGAGTCTTTTGTTGCTCGTATGATTCCTGTTGGACAATTGGTGCATCTAGAGGATGAGCTTCTTTCTTTTGAACTGGGATATTTGAAGGTTTCAAATCATTCACATTCAAGGCCTTCACCAAGGAGGAATCAAAGCATGATTAGATTTTTGGGCATCTCTTCTTCAGGTGGCCATATTTCTAACAACCATAACATCTTAGGGAGAAGTTTTCATATTCAATATTTTGGAGCCATTCCCATTTGCTCGAGGAGATAGTAATGGATTGAGGCCTAGGAACTGAAAACATCCATACAAACAACCAATCTTGCTTTACTCATATTAATTTTACTAGACAAATTTTCCTCTGTTTGGGCATCCATATATTGGAATGCACCAATGACATTACCAATTTTGATGAATATCTTCTCTTCCCAAAAATCCATAGGGAGAGCATAAAGATTCACCTAGATTGGGAAGCAATTGAGTAATTTTGTAAAGGGAATGAAACTAGGAGTCCAAGGTCTTATATAAACACCTTTTTGTTTGAAAAACAAATTATATCCATAATCCATTATCCTGCCTCTATCCGCTAAATAAAAAAAAGAAACAAAAACAATTTTTTTGGGTAGGAGAGTTACTTGGAATTATGTACTGGTCCACTAATCTTTAATGTATCCTTTGAGCTCCTCTAAGCCTAGTTTTTTGCCCTTGAGTTTGTAGAAAATAGTTTGGGCTTTATGATCAATCAAATCCAACCCAAATTCATCCTTCAAAATCTTGATAAAGGGCAGGGGTTCATCCACTCGTGAACCCAAAGATCCTTGAGAGATTTATTCTAACCGAAGAGGCTTTCTCACAGACTGAAGAGATGGTCTACGAACAACCCTCTTCCTTCAACGCTTGACTACACCTAGGGTTTGCATCTCTTTCATGAATATTGTAGCCAAATTTATCGCTTTGTTCCATCACTTGATTGCACCTAGGGTTTACACCCCTTTTACAAAGAGTAGTATATATCCAACCATTTTTTGTTTACATCATATGCACACTATATTTTTTTAATTTTATTTTTAAATACATATGGGAATCAATAACATCATTAGGTGTTGCAACTATAAACCCTAGCTCGTTGGGTTAGATAAATTCAACAAGACCCCGACCCTCCAGGACATCGAACTAGGGCAACTAACTAGCTAACACTTGGCTGCTACCATCTTGTCTATCCCATTTTAGGTACGTCATGGTTTGAACCTTGGACCTAAAATTGAGTTTACACAAGTTTATGCCCTATTATCTTGGGTATTCAAATATGAGTACATAATACAACCCTTACTACAACTAAGATGCATTTGATATGAAGTGACACACCCATGATGCATCAAGATATATTGACTTTTATTTAGACATGCACCCAATTCAAATTAACATGAAAAATAAAAAGTTTATTATTATTTATTTATTATTATTGAAAAAATATATTCTAACTCTTGTTCCATGCCTTTACCATTTTTTTTTTCTAAAGAACAAGGGGTTGTATTGGGGTCTCCCATCCATGACAAATCACAACTCTCTTATTTAGAGATTTAAGAGCTTACAAATAGATTCACTTTTCATCTCAATTGAGATGCTATATCTAGAAACCTACATCACTTTATATAAAATGTCTAAATTCTTAATTTTCATTTTCTAGATTTTTTCAAATTTTTATGTGAATACAAATATTCCAAAATTCAACATCCTTCTTGATATTTTCCTACAACAACCTTCACAATATAAAAAATTCACCTCTATTATCTATGCATTGCATATTAGTAGAGTAATATTTCCAAAAGATCACACTATCATAGTCTGCTTTACCATATCTGGATTGCTAGTTTTCGTATTGAAGCACAAGTGCAACCACAAAAATTATAATAAATAGTTTATATGAAAACATATTAATTTTATAAAATAAATAAGACATTACCATGGAAAACATTAAAGTAACTCTTAATCATTATTTGATCTAGGTAGTCAACATTTTTTTGTTTTAATTAAAACCCCTCTATTTGTTAGCCTATTTGCACATTTGTTTCCTTCCCTTAACGTATGTCTAAACTTGATTTCTTCAAACTCTTTAGCAAGATCTTGAATTTCCATAATTATCTCTTGTATGTTCCATGGAGTCTTTGCTTTCTTCAAAATTGCATTTATTACTATGAGTGAATCACCTTTCATCCATGCTCTATTCCATTTATTTTGTTTGTATATTTGTAACCCTTTTAAAGCCACTTAAGCTTCAACTTCATTACTGCGATTTCGCTACGAGTTGCAAAGGCACAAAGTAAAAGTGTAGCGATTTCGCTACGAGTTGCAAAGGCACAAAGTAAAGGTGTAGCAATTTCTCTACGGGTAAAAGTTGCGCAAAACAAAGGTGTAGCGATTTCGCTACAAGGTGAAAATGCTCAACACGAAGGTGTAGCGATTTCGCTACAGGTCTAAAGTGCAGAACTCAAAGGTGCAGTGATCATGCTTCAAGTCGAAAGTGTAAAGCACAAGTCAATATTTCACGGGTAAAAGCAAATTTGAAAGCAAAAGGCACTAAGTTGTAGCGATTTCGCTACTGCATGAAGTTAGGATTGTACGAAAGCTGAAAGTGTCACGATTTCGCGACAAGAATGATGATGACGTCAGCGAAAGCTGAAAGTGTCACGATTTCACGAGAGGGTGCAAGGAAAGCTACTGGAAGCCGGAAGCGTCGTGATTTCATGACAAGAATGATGATGACGTCAATGAAAGCTGAAAGTGTCGCAATTTTGCGATAGGGTGCAAGGAAAGCTGCTAGAAGCCGAAAGTGTCACGATTTCGCGACAACATTAAGGATGACGTTAGCAAAAGTTTGAAGTGTCATGATTTTGTGACATGAACGGTGGGAAAGCTTTCAAAGGCCAAAACGGTCGTGATTTGGCGACAGCAAGGGCATGGAGGCGTACGGCTACAAAAAGTTTCGCGATATCATGACATGTTAGTATTTCGCGGCAACAGCAACAGAAAGGTAACAGAGGTGGCAGCAGCGTTTGAGGCCGACAAGTTGAATCGAGGTCGACGATTTTTAGGGTTTGAAGTTGAAAATTGCTAGGGTTTTACAACGAACATTTTTTAGGGTTTGCTATCGACAATCACCAGGTTTAAGCAGCCAAAAAATTCTAGGGTTGAAGTCGATATCAGTAGGGTTTGCAGCCGACATCCTAGGGTTACAGCCGACTATGATTTAAGAATTGTTCTTGAAGATTCTTCTATAAAAGGAAGGCTAATTGAAGATGGAAAGTGACTTGTGCGAAGATAAGTTGCGTATGCAAAATTTACAGTGCGTAGAGAGTGAGTCATTTTGATCTGAGCTAAGGCCGAAGCGATATTTCTTTAGTGACGAAGTGAAGAGTGCATATCGAATCATCGAGAATCAAGAGCGCAATGTGCAGAGGGTGTGTTTCAAGTCTGAAGTAATAATGCGTAGACTGTAGAAGTGATAGTTCTTTGGAGTTATAGTAGAGTGTGCGTTGCGATGAGATAGTGTGCGTTGCGATGAGATAATGTGCAAGAGCGAGCAGAGTGAATTGTGCGAAGATAAGAGCGCGATGTGCAGAAGTTGTGTTCTAAGTCCGAAGTGACAGTGCATAGTTTACAGAAGTGATCGATCAGCTGAATACAGCAGAGAGCGCGAAGAAATATAGAGAAGTGGTCGGATAGTGTGAATCATTTTGCGCAGAAGCAGCAAAATGCTGACAAGCAGCAGAATGCAGAAAAATAGTAGAATGCAAAAAAATAGCAGATCATGAAAATTGAGGTGAAAGTTTTATTCTGTAATTTTTATTATTGTCTTCCAAGTTGTAGCTTGGCATAAGGGGTTGGTGCCTCTTTCCAGTAGGTGCTGGTAAAATAGGAGTTGGTGCTCCATTCTATTGAAGCGGATAAAGTTAAGGGGTTGGTGCTCCTTGCAGTTGGTCTTGGTAAAGGATTATGTAAAGTTGTAGCTTTGCATTGACTGGATTTGGATGGTAGTCCAAGCAGTCATTTTTGAGGAGTAGCCACATTGGTGAACCTCGTTAAATTGTTGTGTTATGTGTGATGCTTTCTTGATGCATTTAGTATCCTTTTTATCTGCTTTAAACTACTGCTGGTTTTAAAATCATATGTTTTAGAAATTTTAAAGAACACACTGATTCACCCCCCCTCTCAGTGTCATTGTGATTACAACACACCCGACAGAGCAGGTGGCAGTAGAGGATCTTGATGTTCTTGAGGAGGAGGAGTTAGAGCCTGAGGAGAGAGACTCTCCTCTAAGAGCATAGTTGCACGAGGTCATGTCTAAGCTCCAGGATACTAAGATCTATGTACAACAGTGAGATGCTACGATTGAGCAGCTCACAACACAGATACAGGCTCTGTAGGCTACTATTAGGGGTGGTGATGTTAGGATGCAGTTTGTTGTTCCTACTTCTACATCACAGGAGGTTCTAGCAACATGATCAGGGGTAGAGGTGGGACAGCTCTAGTCCTTGTTGGATGAGCATGAGGAGTGGATTTGGGAACTCACGAATCATGTCACCATTCTTCAGGTGCATATCAGGACGCATGGGATTGTCCCTAAGGATCTAGCAGGTGCAGGTGGTTCACAGGTCATCGGGTGCTCTACCTTGGGGTAGTATTCTACCCGTCCTAGCCAGCAGACCTGATCTCGGATAGAGAGACCTACAAGCTCATGTCACTCGACTCACAACATCACCACAAGGGGAGGTGGCATTGGGGCTTAGGCCCATCACTTGATTGATGTTTTACTTGGTTCTTGATCCATTTTTGAGGTCGACTGACCTACATGACTATAGCCCACGGGCATTTTTGTATATCCATTGGACTTGATACACATATTTTTATGATAGATTTGCCTTTTATGACTCATTATGTGTATCGTTTATTATTTATGTTTTTGTTTTATGATATGATGTGATGATGGTATTATGATGATTTTATGAATATGTTAGATGATAGATGAAATTTGAAGATTCTAAGATGGATGTGTAGATGCTTATATGTTTTGATGATATGATGCAATGTATTTTTATGATGAATATGAATTTATGATATGCAAATGGATATTGCCTATGTGTTTATGATGTGGTTTATGCATGATTAATGACTTGTTTTCCCGGATGCAAATGTTATTGTTAAATGCATGTTTAATTTTTGCTTTAATTATATGCATCTAACTTATGTGATGGAATGGTATAAATGAACCTGTATGCTCTAATCACTTAAAACATACGGAATGCATATGACATTGACAATATTAATGGGTGATACCACAGAAAGTAAAAAAATAATCATGAATTTAAATAATCACTCCTATCATAAGAATTGATTAAGTATTCATATATGGGATGTAATGGTGTGTAATGTATTTTCTTAATAATTTTCTATAAATTAAAAGATATAAAGTAGTAATTGGCCATCTATATACTATTCTTAATATATATATATATATATATATATATATATATATATATATATATATATATATATATATATATATATATATAAAAAAAAAAAAAAAAAAAAATAAGTTTCTTAATATATATGCGGTATCTGTCCTACTATGTTGATACCCCCTAATTTATAGAATCTTGTAAAGAAAAGTGATGGTGTGAATGATTTTATGATTTGTTGCTATGTAAAATTTTTTTGAGGCTTTTCGGAGATTCAAACACTCTAGTTCCCCTATCAACAGTTGTCTACTTACCACTTAGACTTTTGAAAAGTAATTATTTTACCATGGACCTAGTTTTTCATGATCTCTGTGTGTGCATGTGATTGTATATTTTAAGGTAGAACTCAAGCATTTCCTCCGATGTCAGGCAATATTCTTTCAACCCATTGCTAAGATCAGGTATCCTCAAGTGTTCATCTCATCCTTGTGTTGGACTTAGTTGGACTATACCACTAGGCAATATTTGGTTACCTAAGCTAACTCATCCACATTCAAACATTGGTCTATACAAATGCATGAAGCAATTGTAATAGACATATCATCATGCGTAAGGATTTCTCCTTCCAGTTTTGTATAATGCTAAGAATTCCGGGGATTCAAGATTTATTCCCATCTCTTTGGCTTCTTTTTTGCTTTGGATTTTTTTGCTCATATGTAGTGATGAAAATCACTGTTTATTTTTTATTGATTTTTTTTTAGCGAGGATTTTTGTTTTTTTAGTGATGATAATCACTATTTATTTTGCTCATTATTAGTGATGAAAATCAGAGCTTGATTTTTTTTTCTAAACTTATGATTTGTGCTTTGAAATCTGGACTAAATGCTTGGCCTTTTGAATATGTACTTTGCTTTGGGATTTTGCTTGTTTTGATTTAAGCAAGGGATTTTGATAGCTTAAAGTTTGTCCTTTTGCCAATTCTCAACACCTTTAAACCGGTTGCATAGGGGGATAAGCAAGGATATTCCTTTTCGCTTAAGGTAACCTAGACCGATTTGCAGCTTTCATCTTTTCCTTGTACCAGCTAGGATTTTAGTGTTTCAATTAGTGACGGGATCTTGAATATCCAAGGCTTTATCACAACTAGGCCCTACCTTTGACTAATCAAAGTTGTTTTCCTCAAAATTTGATAATATTACTAGATTTGGTTGACTAACCAAAAATCATTAGTATATTATGTATAGCAACAAATAATGGTTGTGTTGAAAAACACAATTACACACGTGTATGGAGGTATGGATATGAATGACTTGTGTGATAAACTATGGTATCACTTTTGAGACTTTAATGACATATCTTGTAATGTATGTGAAAATGCAATGCAATGATGTGGATGCAAAATGTGAAGTGCAATTGTTTTTGTTTTTTTTTGTTTTTATGTTGTTTTTGTGTTTTTGATTTATTTGACCAAAGGGCTTATGATGTCTTTGGGGCTTTTGTTATTGATTTTGACCAAGCGGTATGAATTACCCTTGGAGCCTTCTTTATTTGATTTTTGACCAAGCAGTATGAATTACCCTTGGAGCCTTTTGATTGATTTTTGACCAAGCGGTATGAATTACCCTTGGAGCCTTTTGATTGATTTTTGACCAAGCGGTATGAATTACCCTTGGAGCCTTTTGATTGATTTTTGACCAAGCGGTATGAATTACCCTTAGAGCTTTTGAATTGATTTTTGACCAAGCGGTATGAATTACCCTTGGAGCCTTTTGAATTGATGTTTGACCAAGCGGTGTGAACTACCCTTGGAGCCTTTGAATTGATGTTTTGACCAAGCGGTATGAATTACCCTTGGAGCTTTTTGATTGATTTTTGACCAAGTGGTTTGAATTACCCTTGGAGCTTTTGATTTGATGGGATTTGACCAAGTTGAGTTACCCTTGGAGCCTTTTGATTGATTTTTGACCAAGCAACATGAATTACCCTTGGAGCTTTTGAATTGATTTTTGACCAAGCGACATGAATTACCCTTGGAGATTTTTGATTTGAATTTTTGAATTTTATGTTTTTATGATTTGTTTGTATTTTTGACATATTTGAATATTTTTTATTTTTATGAAATATTTGAATGTTTTTTTATTTTATGTGTAAAATGCCTTTAAATGAATGATATTGAGAGGTTCAGGCTCTTCAACACCATCTAATGATATAAGGTGATATTCTCCAGGCCCAACTCTTTGTGAAATCATGTATGGACCTATCTAGTTTACCGTGATCTTATCTCGTAGATGCGGTGACAGATTTGAATTCTGCTAGTTTTATTTGAGCACTAGATCTCTAACTTTGAATTCCCTCAGGTGGACTTTACTATTGTAAGCTCATGCAAGGCAATCTTGGTAAACAGAGAGATGCTCTAAAGCATTGACTCAGTGTTCATCAAGAAGCATCAATTGATCAAGGTGACCTTTCCGTGTAGCTTCATAATCTATGAAGTCCTTTAATGCTATATGTAGAGTCAGGATTTCCAACTCCAAAGGCATGATGGCCTCAGTGCCATTTACTAGTGAAAATGGTGTTTCCCTAGTGGGCATCCGTATACTACTCCTGTATGTCCATAGTGTAAGAGGTAATTGCATGTGCTAATCCTTGTGATTTTTTTACATTGTCTTCCTCAAAATGGAGACTATTGTTTTGTTTGAGGCTTCTGCTTGCCTGTTTGCTTGCGTATAATAAGGTGTTGAAAAACTACGTTGAATATGGTATTTTTTCATTAAAGCACGCATATTTTTGTTCTTGAAAGATGGCCCATTATTCGATATTACCTTAGAAGGGACCCCAAAATGACTTATGATATTGTGGAGTATAAACACCGCAATCCTCGGTCCAGTTGTTGATGTTAAGGGGATCGCTTCTACCCACTTAGTGAAGTATTATGTAGTTGTTATAATGAATGTACGCTATCCTGAGGATGAGGGTGAGATCTTCCCAATCAAGTATAGTCCCCACTGCAAGAATGGCCATGCTGCCTCAATGGGCTGCAAAGCTTGCGATGGTATGTGCATTAGGTTTGCATGATGCTAGCACTTACTACATTTCTTGACATACTCGTAGTAGTCCCTTTCCATTATGGGACAATAGTAACCCATTCTCAAGATGCGCTTAATGATGGCCATGCCACTGAAATACCCTCCACATGTTCATCGTGATCTTGCAAAATTGCCGAGGATGCTTCTTGGGGCTCAAGACAACGGAGCAATACTCCATCATATCCTCTTCTGTAGAGGATTTCTCCTAGAAAAATGTATCTTGTTTCTCTTTGTTTGAACATTTGCCTTTCAGTATGCGACAAAACTTGAGGTATTATTCCAAGCCTTAGGAAGTCCCGTAGTTGGGAAAGCCAATCCTGATAGGCCACAATTTTTATGGAATAGAAAACTTGCTCTTCTTGCATTTTTGAGGTAGTGAACACGGATTGAGGAACAAATCTATGGTATATGGTCACACCACACTCTACAGGTCCTTGGGAGATCAATGACCCCCAAGGTGTTGTTTGCAAGAAATATCTGGTTGCGAAGGACCAATTCTGATTTGGTTCGATGTTGATCATGTTGACTGATTCTTGATTGTCAAAAGCCTCATGGTGTATTATTGAGTGCGAAAGCACTTTCACATGGATGGTTGTAAAATCAATAGATAGATTTTGAGGGATTAAGGATCCTAAAGAGGCCATAGTGTCTACAAATCTATTCGACGTGCGAGGGATTTCCTTAATGTCATACCATTCTAGTCGGGCTAAGTAATTGTCAACAAGTTCCTTGTAAGTCTTTAGGAGTGGGCACCTGCATTGGAAGAGTCCTTTGACCTGGTTTACTATGAGAAAGGAGTCGCCAAAGATATTTAATCTTTTAATTCCCATTGCTATGGCTGTTTGGAGTCCCAGTATCAATGCTTCATATTTTTTATTGTTGTTTGTGCATGGGTAGTCTAGTTTGAATGATAAGGGCAACATAGTGCCTTGTGGTTTAATAAATACAATCCCTGCTTCTCATCCTTGTTCACACTTCAAACCATAGAATAACAATGACATTTATCTTTCTTTATTAGGTTTTTCAAGTTCTGGAAGATATGATAATGCAAAGACCACATCATAAGATAAATCTATTATGAGAGGCTTGTTATCCTGAAGAGGCGCCTTTGCTAATTGATCTGCTATGACTTGTACCTTGATGGAATTTTGGCTTATGAACTCTAGATCAAATTCTATTAATAGCATGATTCACTTTGTAGTACGTGTATTGTGATATGTCTTGCTCATCATGTACTACAAAGGATTTTGTTTTGATATGACGTAGGTCATATGGCTCAACATGTAGTGTCGTAACTTTTGAGTTGCAAAGACCACTGCTAAACACAAATTTTTGACATACACATATCCTAGTTCATAGCTCACAAAGGTGTGACTAATGTAATATATAGCTTGCTCTTTATCTTGTGCATTATTTTGGGCTAACATGGTGCCCAATGCAAAATTAGTAGCCGATATATATAGTAAAAATCGTATATCTGGCCTTGGTGGAGCCAATACTAGTGGTGTTGCTAGATAAGTTTTGATCTCTGCAAAGGCTTGAAGGCATTCTTCGTCCCAATTAAAGGGGAATTCCTTGCATAACAACCTATTCATAGGTCTGCATTTATTTGATAATTGCACGATGAATCTTTTGATGGATGTTATCTTGCCCTGTAGGCTCCTTAACTCCATAATGTTGGTAGGGGCAATCATTTCTAGTATAGCCTTTACCTTTGTAGGATCTACTTTGATGCCTCTCTTGGATATGATGAATCCCAAAAGCTTCCCAGAAGTTACGCCAAATACACACTTCTTAGGATTCAATTGGACATTGTGTTCTATGAGGTGATTGAAGACTTATGGTTTTGACCCGCAATAGGGTTTTTGCTAGTAAGTCATACATGTAATCTTCCAAGATCTTATGCATAAAGTCATGGAATATGTATGTCATGGCCCATTGATATGTGGCACCAAAATTTTTGAGACCGAATGACATCACTTTGTAACAGAATATTACCAATGGAGTAATGAAAGTAATTTTATGTTGATCTTCGAGCTTAATCTGGATTTGGTTATATCCGAAAAAATCATCCATTAAGGAGAGCATTTCATGACTTACAGTTGCATCTACAAGAGCATATATGCTTGGCAACGTGAATGAATACTTTGGTGTTGCCCTATTTAAATATCTGAAATCCATGCAGATACATAATCTTCTATCAGGTTTCCCTACGGGTACCATGTTTGACACCCACTCAGGGTAGTTTATGGGAACTATGAATACTGCATCCAATATTTTTTGTAATTTGTTCTTCATAATTAAAGCGACGGTTGGATGCGTTTTCCTCAGTTTTTGCTTGACTGGCTTCTTCATGGGATCCAATGAAAGGTTGTGAATGACTAACTTTGGATCTATCCCTAACATGTCTTTGTAATTCTAAGCAAAAATATTTGGCCTCTCCTTAAGGAGAGGAATTATGATGGCTTGTTCCTATGGAGATAAACTTTCTCCAAACTTGAATTTCCTTGGTTGGGTAGGATCATCACTGATGTCCACCTCGAAAGTTGCTTCTATAGCTATATGTGACCCATCCTCTAGCTGATGAGGAGTGGGCATCAAATGAATGTCATTAGTGGGATTCACAAGACCTACTGACTTAGGTTCCAAACCAACATGGAAGACATCATATGCACAACCTAATGCAAAATGGAATGGTTGTAGCATCTCTTCGTTGGAGAAGAGGTCATCTGGCTCTATGGGTGAACTAGCACGATCCCAATCAATAGCATCTACATCAAGATGCAATGAGTTGGTAGGATCTGTTGGATTATGAAGTGGATTGGTCAAATCAATGGAGATCATGTTGATGGATGGGATGAAATCTCCAGGACCACATGGGTGTAATATTGTCTCAGGGGTTTCCCTTCCATACTCGTGATGAGGTTTTAGAGGAATGGAAATTTCTAGATTTGGCCCTTGAGTAGGGTGGACAATAGGATCATTGGGCTCTAACTACTCTCTGAATGTAGGCAAAGGGGGGTTGACCATCCGATGAATGGTAGCTAGGTCAACTGGTCTCCCCAAAAACAGAGATGAGGGTCTATGGCCGCCTCTCTCTACTAGCTTGTTGACTTGCCGCAAGTGGTGAGGTCCAAGATAAGCCATATCGATATCATCCTCAAAGTCATCATCACTTATCCAGAAACCATTAGCATTGGTATGCGGCCCTAAGACAAAGGGCTCATCTCTTGGCCCCAAGTATGCCATCTCTATTTCATCTTCATATTATTCGTCACTTATGAAGAATCCATTTGTATTTGTCTCTTGCCCCAAATTTAGGGGTTGATGGCTGAGGCCTAAGTAAGCTCTTTCTGTTGAGTCTTCTGATTCATAGTAACTTTCGTCTGATGTATATTCAATATCATCATGGATGGACCATGTGAACCTTTGTAAATAGCGAGGCCCTTGATAGGTAGAGCCAAGTTGCACCCCATCATCACTTGCTTCATATCCATTCTCCTCATCCCATGAGTTGTACCCTGTTGGGGTGGAATCAATTGAGGTGTTTGGATGATAAGTTTTTAGAGGCGATATGTTTACCATGGCCACTTGTCTGTTGCTCAAATTTGCTATTATTAGGGGGTGATAAGGAATGAAATCAATATCTTCTCCCAACCTTATGCTTAATATTTCCAATGTCACTACAAGCAAGTCATCTTGACCTCCTCTATAATAACCTAAGCCAAATCTATCAAAAATAAGCTGATATAGTGGATCGTAAGGCCTCCTATGCCCCTACTCATTTACGCCCAGGCCATAGCCATGCCAATGTCAACACTCAAAGTAGCTTAGAGAAAACTTAGGATTAGAGAGGTAATTGAAATTTACTGTGAATAATTCATCACCATCCCCTTCTATATCTGAAGACTTATGAGCGCAATCCAGGCTGGCATAGATAAAATTGGTTTGGTTGGGGGGGATTCCAAGTGGAACCACTATTCCTACTAGTGACCTTAAGTATTTAGGTCTCCCTATATCCTATGTAGACTCAATGATAGGCATAAAGGTAATGTTATGTACAAGGTAATCCCCTATGCCTGTACTTTCCAAGTGTATTGATGCATACGATGTGGTTGACCCCACGGATGATACTACCGAAGCAGGATGATAATCACTATCTTCATCTTGATCTTGAGGATCTTCCTCTTCCATAGGACTTGGCATTTTAGCAATGGCTATAGTTGGCACTTCCTTGGGCCTCTCTTACTTAACTAAGGGGGCCTTTAGCTTCTGATTATCTTTTGGTTTTGATGTTGATGGTACTTTAGAAGCATTGATTGTCTTGAGTGCGTCAGGAGGTGTTGAAGTGCATGGGTCTTTTCTTATCCCCTTGTCTTTTTTATTTATTTGTGTGGTTGGGGATGAAGGTGCCACGTATAGGTGAGTATAAGAGATCACATATTCTCCTAGAATATCCACCTAATTAATGCATTTAAAAGGCTCTCCATCGGCTAGAACCACATAGACTTTGTTTTTGTGCACATACTTGACACACTGGTGCAAGATCAAAGGCACACACTTCATGGCCCTTATCCAAGGACGCCCTAGGAGGATGTTGTACTGCATAAAGTCTTCCAAGACATGACACATCATGGGGATGGTCTTGTGCCCCACCTTGATGGGTAGGACTATCATTCCCACAGTATTGCATAAAGCATCATTAAAATCTCTCAATGTGTAAGTTCCTGGAACGATATTGGTCTTGGGTATCTTGAGGTGCTCTATTGTAGTTGTTATGATGATGTTTATCGATGAATTTGTATCAACCAAAACCCTCTTGAACGATGAGTTATTTAAGGCTGCTACAATGTTTAGCGAAGGGTCTGGTAAGGCAGTATAATCTGTCTTAATCTCATGATCATAGAATTGGATTACAGGTTCCTGGCATTCTTGTACTTGTCCCACAAAGTGAGTGAATGCATTCACATCTTGTGGTTGAAGCTCAATTGTTCTTAAAATCTCCATTAGAGTCTCCCTATGCTTTGGGGACTATTGTATGAGCTCATAGATGGATAACTTAGCTGGAGTTGTTTGTAGGTTTTGCTCCAATATACTCCGAATAGTTACCATAGGTCTCATTGGTGGACCTGGAAGGTTGTCTTGCCTTTGCCTAGGAGCAGTTGGGATGTTCATGGGAGCTACAGGTGATTGCAGTTGACCATAACACCTAGTACTTGTCGCTATGTTAATTATATCAACCATCCTAACACATCTGTGGGTAGGTATGTCAGCTCGAACCTGATTGACTTGGGCATCTTGCTCTCAAGGGGCTTCATGATTGGGTAATGGGTTTCTGTATATTCCCATGTCTCTGTTATTGAGAGCTAGTGGGTTGTCAACTTTGAGCTCTCCCACCTCAATCATGTTTTGCACTTGATGCTTAAACCCTTTGCAACCCTCAATGTCATGCCCTAGTATCCTGTGACAAGGACAAAATTGATCTTCCCTATATCCTTTTGGCTTAGGATGGTTGGGATCTATAAGAGGTATATCAGGAAATCTGATCCTCCTATCCTCAATTAATTGATTAAATATTGATTGCATTGATTCTATCAGAGGCATGAAATAACGAGGCAGATTGCATTCTCATTTTCTTCCTTGATTGTTCTTTTGGTCGTAGTTGGTTGGAGAGGGATGTGCTTGATAGTTATGTGGTTGTTGTACACCCCCATCCTTGGGTGTAGCCAATACAACTTGATTAACTAGAGCAAGGTTGCCCTACTTTTGCTTATACTTGTCATTCTTACCATTCTTGTTCCACTCCTTTTTGTTTCAAAGCTTAATGGTTCCCTCATCTACTTTTATCTCTTCGATGAGCTTGACCTGTGCCAAAGCTTCTTTAAATGAAGGATACTATTGGAGTTGTAGCAAGATGGAGATATGTTTAGAACAAATTTTGGTAAACATGCGAATGATCTCTTCTATGGAAATGAAGAATGATAATTTTGCCATGATTTTTCTCCATCTATTCCCATAATCCATTATTGGCTCATCATCATATTGTTTCAAGTTAGCCAGATCTGAAAGGTTCACCTTCTTCTTAGCACCAAAGGAGAAACACTTTAAGAATGCGTTTACTAGTTGTTCAAATTTTGTTATGCTATGCTTAGGTAGTTGGTTGAACCATTGAGTGGAAAAACCTAAAAATGTCATTATGAATGTTCTTAGCATGAGAGTGTCATTGTTTTCAATATGAAAATAGGCATTGATAAAATTGGTGACATGCTCTTGTACATCCTCTTCACCTTTAAACTTCTCTAAAATAGGCATCTCAAAGTTCTTAGGATATTGAGGGCTAGGGATTGATGGGTAGAATGGTTGATTGTGTATCTTGCTCAATATTGGTGAGTTCCCAGCTGCCTCTTGTTTCTCAATGGTTTTCATATTTTTAGCAAGCTCTTGAAATGCCTTTGATGCACAGATTTCCTCTTTGTGCAAGCCTATTCACATTGGAAATGGAGGTAACTCTCTATCCATTTGATTTGTTACATTTTCCTCCCTCCTACGAGGGGACTCAGAATTATGATTTTGATTTGTTATGTTTGCCCTCCCCCATTAGTTGGATTTTGTTCATGATTTGGTGGGGGGTTTCGTTGTGGGCTATCTTGTATAGTGTACCTTTTCTTAGGTGAGTCGGCATGTCTTGTTATTTGGTGATCACCACCATTTATCTATAAATTGTTAAGAGCTAGCTACTCAACTTGCTCTCTTAAATGCTACTCATGTTGGTGCAAGAGTCTTTCTCTTTGTTTCTCTTGTTCGAGAGCTTCCACTAACTCTCGCTCTTTACGTAATGCATTTTCTAATTGTCTCATTCTGTCAGTTTGTGCCATTGTAGAAGACTCATGTTTATCTGACTCTATTCTCTTTGTCTTAACTCACAAATTCCTCGAGGGGGTTTCTATTGTATATGTGCTCTTGCTAGTTAATGTGACTTTTTCAGTATACTTTTGAATATCCCTATGATCAGACTCCACGTGTCTTCTGTGGGGTTGCTCTTAGGCACTCCCAGAATGGGAGGTATGTCTAGAAGTCATAGTTCATGAAATTCTAGATGCACAGTTCTCAGTAGCTACAGTTCTTTGGGTTGGTTGAGTAGGAAATCGATCCAACCTATCTAGTTGTCTTGTTCTCCATGGCTGGTCCCATGGGGTGCCATTTACTCCTATGAGGTCATAGTCTATGGGAATATTTCCTTTTGTGTGAAGGGTTTCTTCTATATGATTCCCATGACTAGATGTAGCTCTAGTTTCCTGCCCTTCAGTGGGCAGATCTATTTCATATGTTTCTTGTGAGTCTTGAGGTGTTGTAATTCTTGTTTGCCTTCTTGATGAAGAGGGCTTTGTGCTGACATGTTTTCTCCATGTGGATGGAGATGTGGCAGTCTCATCATACCTATGTGAATAATGAGTCTTCGAACCTTCTTTATGTCTATGTGAGGAGGAAGCCCTTGAATTTTACTCATATATTTGAGATGTTTCTGTGTGTTTAGATGAGGCCCTTGAGGTCTCCTCATGTCTCCTTGATGAGGATGGTTGTGAAGCCTCTTTTTATTTATGTGACTTTGTTCCATGATGTAGTTCCTTACTTGGGATTCCTCAAGGAGATCCCCCAAGAGTTGAGTTATCACCCCTTAGGCTCGTGGAGCTACATCTCACGATCTTACGGGTAGGTCGTTCAACATTACTATGACTCCGCCTATGGGTATGAATTGCTTCTATCTCTCCCTCGACATTAGACCGAGGGTGTTTACTTCTTGTTTTGACCATGTTGTTTTGTGACTTGATCTTTTGAGTTTGGAATTTAATAATGACCACACAATACCAAACAAATGTTTATCTTGATTACAAATTTGAGTGTGCCCTAAACTGTTTAATGTATTTTGATGTGTTATTCTCTTGATTTATTTGCTCTTGTTCTTGGATTAAGAATGAGAAGACTCATCCATAGTGACAATCAAGTACACCCATGCCAAACATGATTTTCTCAAAAGAAGCTAGGGTACACCGCTAAAGACCCAATGGGGGGTTCGCCTAGCTCCTCCACTCTGAACCAATGATTGTTCCAATAGTGGGAGACATTTTGAACATAAATAAATTAGTGTCACTATAAGTAAGTTTACCAATCCATTTCTAGGAAGCTCTAGGGGAAAACCAGTGGAAGGAGATGAATTCCAACGTCACTAGACTAAATTGAAGGTTGGTGATGAAATCCAACTCTCCAATGTTTAAATGAGATGTGCATGTGTGGTGTTCATTTTAAGATTGCATAACATAAAGTGCATCATATAATAGCAATGAGTCTTTCCTATATGCCAAAGTGCAAAAATATGTTTCAATATTCAAAAATATGTATGAACAACTATGATTTTTATAAGCGCACTTTATCTCGTGCAACTATGGCCTCTAGCAGGGTCTCAAAGCAAGCAAACAACATACAATGTCTAGCACATTGGATTCTAGGGCAAAATTTTTAGGCATAATTGTTTTTCCTAGCAATGCCTAGTGGAAAATTTAAAAGAAGATCTAAGATATGTGAAATGCTTAATTCTTTCTTCTTTATTCCTTCAATTTCCAAACATAAATGTGCTTTAAGTTCTCTATTTTGAACACACAAAAGCAGACAGAAAGCTATAAAATATCAAAAAAGCTATACCAAACTCTGATCCAGCCTAGAGAGTCGATGTTTTGACCTCTACTACACTCCAGTCCTAGCCGTTGTTGACCAAAGCGGCTGGTTCTTGGCCGCTGTAGCTCAGAGCGGCTAGTTTTTGGCTGCTGTAGCTCAGAGCGGCTAGTTTCTGGCTGCTGTAGCTCAAAGCAGCTAGACCTGCACACAAAATTAAGTTAATATTCCAACAAAAAATAAAAAATTAGTGGTCGTCCCACTGTGATTGCCATCTGTAGTGACCCCGGGGCATACGCACCGCTCTTTACTCTACTTGTGATGTTATTATTATACCAAAAATGAAACTAAAAAATTACGAGAAAACATATAACACAAAAATAACAAATAATGGATATTTCATTAATATTGAACCCTGGTTACATGTCGATCCCTCTTAGGGATACCCTTATTGATAAAATGATTTACAAGTGGATGAAGAGATGTCTCCTTTTGCAGAAGGGTGGCGCGCTCTAAAATGCTTCTCAGTTGCACACACGAAAATGTCTGATGGCTTACAGATGCCTCCTCTAGGTATGTCTCCCAGATGGATCCTCTTGCTCTTGTATGTCATGGGTTATGTCTCGTGAACCTATGGCCTTGTATGCAATTCAAACAGAAATACATGTTTAGCTGTCCAAGATTGCCTCCTCGGATAAGGTTGTTAGTAATTAAAGAATTTAATAGAAATATGATCAAGCAATACCATGGAATCAAGTAAATATAAGCTAATGATATAAGATAAAAGATACTATGTATATCTAAGCTAATCCCATGGGCCATTGTCTAGGACAGTGGTCGCTAAAGTAAACCTTACCCTATTTGCCCCAAAGATATGGATCAAATACTATGATTTGATGTTGAAGAAAGTTATGCTCTTTGATTTATCCTAGCTCTGCCGCACATGTGGTCTCAAAGAGAACTCTCAAGTCTCAAAAGCTCTCAAAAATATGTCTCTCCCTGATGTGATAAAAGATTAAAGATTCAAGTCCAAATGTCCTTGGCCCCCCTTTTTTGGTGCTCTTAGGCTTGCACCTTTTATAGTGTGAAACCCTAGGTCTATGTCCAAGCCCTAGAAATGAATTTCTCATGCGTAGTGAAAGTTAGCATGAGAAGATTTTGTCCATTGTCTATATTTGAATGCTAGTTAACTGAAATCTAACTGCCGACTTGAGTCTTCTATGCGAACTGGTCGTTAGAATGAGAAGCTTTTGTACTTTGTTTATGCTTGTAGGTTAGTTAACTTAAGTCTTAAATGCAAACTCAAGTCTCCTATATGAATTTTTCATGAAAAAGAATGCAAAGTCACTCTTGCTCACCTTTAATGCATGCAGACTGCCACTTTTACCTGATATTAGGCCTGTTTATCAGTAAACTGCTTCTTATGGCCTAGCCGTTGTCATCTGTAGTGACTAATATTTGGCGTTGTCGACTGCAGCAGCTAGGTCTGGCCGCTCTAGGCTTGAGCAGCTAGGATCTGGTCGCTCTTGTATTGAGCGACAAAGCTTGGATGACTTGAAAATGCCCCAAATGAGTGGTGAGAACCACTATTGATGCTTGGAAAGTCCAATATTATGTCTTATGATATTATGAGTGTGTCTATGTAAGTAGCTACCCTAAGCATGACATAATTTAGCTGTCTACAATACCAATTCTAGACAATGGTGGAATAGATTAAAATCTTTACATTCTTCTAACCATCAATAGAAATTAGATCTTTGTGAATATTTTAGAGAAGAAGCTTTGGTTTGCTTTCTTATATTTTTTTTCCATAATTATACATTCACTTGGTACAAAATAGAGCAAGCAATCTTGAGCTAGTATGACCTACATAAAAGGATAATCACAAAAGGCTAGTTAGTTGGAAAATCAGATATAAAGAACAAAAGCAAGGTTTTTTAGGAAGAAAAAAACTATAAAGAGAGAAATTTTCCATGACACTGTAGGAGATAAAAAGGATGATAGTGTGCAGGCTGAAGGAACCACATAATTGGAGACAACAAAGCCAAAGAAGGATCAAAGGGATTTTTTTAATCTATAAATTCTATATTATATGTTTATGTATGCATTTAGAAGGAAAATTTTATTATTTCCATTAACCTTATAAGAAGATATAATATCACTAAAATTGCTTTGGATAAAAGTTGTAGGTTCAAGCAACAATAATCAACGACATACAACTTGAAGGTGAGAATGCTTAGATTTTTATAGGTTTAAATATAACCATGGATAAATATTTTGTACACTCATACTTTTATGCTATTGATATCAATGGTGTGTGATATCATTATTGGTTATTCTTAGTTGGATTTTGCAGGTATTGTTAACATTAACATGCAAAAGAAGCTCATGAAGTTTGGTATAAGAAAAAGAAGATAATATTGCATGAAAGTTCTTAGCTTAAGAAGCAATGATCCAAGGAGAAGTGAGAAGCAATTACAGTAGGGAAATAGGTTAAAGAACTAGTAGATGAATCAAAAGTCGAGTCTATGGTAGAGACAACAAAATTCCAAAGAAGAAGCAATACCAAATTCTAAGGAAGTTCTATTAGAAGAGCATAAGGATATGAGAGAAAAATGTGAGGAAGATTTTAAAACAAAGGAATAAAATATTGAAGGATCAAAGGAATTAGAACATCGAGCTAAGGTTGCAACATATTTTTATATATACCACCATAAGTAGGAACAATTATGGGGGTATGACATATGCTATCAATATTATTATGAACCTCCATGAATTCATAAAGGCATCAAGTATGAGAATGTTTGGTAAAAAAACATAGTAAATTTTGATTTCAAAGTTGTGTAGCAACATAATGAAACCACAAGTGTAATCACTCTATGTATCATATTGGAGCAGTAGAAGCATGGATCCAAGCAATAGTTATTGAATAACACATGCTTATACTGAGAAGGGGGGTGAATAGTATAAGATCACTTTTTACTTTTCTTTCCCAAATAGTATTATCCAATATAATCAATGGAAATATCAATAGAAATAATCAAATCAATGTACAAATCATCACACACAATAGAGACACAAATTTAACGTGGTTCACCCAATGTGGTCTACTCCATGGAGAAAATATTTCACTAATATTTTCTCAATAAATCTCTTGGGAATCCTTTCCCTATTACAATGTTTATGGACTTCTATCCAAAGGAGACACCAATCCCCTAATCAAGTTCGTGGATCTCTATCCACATGATAACTCCTTTCTCCTCTAGCTCTGATTGGTGATCTTCTAGAAGAACTATTGCCCCCACTGCTCTGGCTAATGGATCTCTATCCACTAAAGACACCTATCCTCACTACCCTGGATAATGAATCTCTATCCACTGGAGACTATCATCCTCTATAATATATCACCTCCAAAGATCTATCTCAAATATTTACTAAACACCATCCTTCGGTCTAGCACAAATCTATCCTCAATCTCTATCTCTGGTCTGGCACAAACCTGTCCTTAAATATGTACCAAACTCTATCCTCAAATATCTATCCTTAATCTATGTCCTCTGATATGCACTAAAATTAGTCCTTCGATCTAGCACAAATATATCCTCAATATCTATCCTCTGATCTGCACTAAATATAGTCCTTCGATCTAGCACAAATCTGTCCTCAATCTCTATTCTCAAGCCTTAACTCAAAGCTTGACTTAATCTCAAATAAACTCTGCTAGATCTGCCCCAAAACTTAACTCAAGGTTTGAAAAAATCAATCAATCAATTATGCTCTCAAGTCTTCTCAAAGACTTATCTCAAATCTACATTGTAAGCTTCCACAAAAGCTCACACTAATCTGTCCACAAGTCCTCTCTAGAACTTGTCCAAATATGCTCTAGTCCTCTCAATAAGTCCTCACTAGGACTTATCCAAATCTGATCTCAATCTGTATTGTAAGCTTCCACAAAATCTTACCCAAATCTATCCACAAGTCTTCTCAAAGACTTGCCTCAAATCTGCTCAACAAGTCCACACTAGAACTTGTCCAATCTCATAGAAACATAAAGAGAATTGTTAGAGACTCAATATGCTCTATACTCATCACAATGCTCAATTACTTTCAATCACTCTTTTAGAAACATATAGAGAATTGTTAGAGACTCAATATGCTTCACATTCACCTCAATGCTCAATCACTTTCAATCACTCTTTTAGAAACATATAGAGAATTGTTAGAGACTCAATATGCTTCACAATCACCCAAAACTCTCAATCACTTTATCAAATCAATTTAGAATATAGAATATTTTGTTTTATAGAACTTGAACAATCACTTCACACATCCACTTGACTAGGCTCAACCAACTCTACTCAACCAATCACTCAATGAAATAATCCTTGCTCACAAACCCTAGTCCAAGCATATGAACCTTCACTCAAAATGTTTCCAACAATGCTTATCAACCAATATCACATAACAATGATACTCATGATTTCTCTATATTTTGTTTACTTCAAACCCTCTCAACAATTCTATCACAAGTCTCTTAACATCAATCTCTTCAAACTCCAACAATGCTAATCAAACAATCTCACATAACAATGATACTCATGTTATTTTCAAACCCTAGTTCAAGGTTCTTCACTTAACCAATGGCTTCAACAACAATGCTTATAAAACAAGGTTTTAACAACAACTCTTTATTCCAGAAAACCTTGAAGCATTAACTCAACACACTCAATAAGGAAACCTAATTAAGTCCTTTTCACTCCAAACTTGTTTTCTAGAAACCAACCAATCAACTCAACTATGGAAGAATGTGCCCATACCTTTTATTTGATGATGAAGGAACCTCAAAAATCTACCACAACCACAAACACTTCTTTGCCAAGCTCAAAGAAGTTATAAGGTGATAAACTCTCTCAAAGATACAATGTAAATATCAAAACTTACATACACCTTATTACTCCATCTTAAAGAAATCATCCATCAACAATAATTGACCAAACACACCTTACTCTTCTCAATATTGCAATAATTGATTAAGTCACTTTACCAAATATATGCAATAAATCAATTTTTAATTCCCTAAGGTAAAAACAATATTACCCTAGTAAATTTCCATTTACCACTTAGGTAAATATCATAACCAATTTACCCCTTATCTCTCCCTAGCCTTAGCAAAGCAAAGAATAATTTTTATTTCTATTAACAACCCTTATCTCTCCACAACCTTAGCAACTTAATTAAAAATTAAATAAAAAATATAAAAACCTTTTATATCTCCCGCTCCACGTTTCGTGGGATTCGATCTTGCACTCTCTCCCTTGCTAGCACCTTGGTTGTGGCTTGCTAGCCGTGTGAGCCAAGCACTCACATGCCCACTAAAAGTGCAGAAGGTACTTTAATATTTCACTGAATCCTTTAGAGCCCTTGGCTCCCTTCTCCTCTTGCCACGTAGCATGTTCGATGTGCTCCCTTCTTATTGAATGCACGAACCTTTTTGTTCGTTGCTCCTTGGCACTTTCTCCATGAATATTAGCATGATTTTCAGCGCAAAAATAATCAAAGGAAATTTGAATACTTGGTTTTGAACTTAGGCAAAGGTTTAAATACCTTTTGCCTTCCAAATCTTGCACGTCGACGGTGTATTAAACTTGGACGTCGGTGCCTTTATAATATGCATAATTAATTTATAAATCATTTAAATTCTATTTAGAATTTAAATTTTATAAATTAACTTTGTAACCTTTGGATTTATAAAAATTAAAGCCTCCTTGGGGGTTAAATAAAATTTTTTTATTGCTCATAATGATTTAATAAAAAAATCATTTTGCCACCATGGTTTTAATAAAAACCCTTTATCTTAATTGTATAAAAACCCTTTATTTTGCCTCACATAATATAAAAATAATATTATGACATATTTTCAATCAACCTCTCGCATTATTCCTTTTGACATTTTGACATCAACTGTAGCTTATTCCTTGACATCAATGACAACTTCGTTCCTTGACATCAATGACAACTTTGACTCAAAATGTCCAACAATCTCCCCCTTTGTCATTGATGGTAACCCAAATTCTTTTTACCAAAAACTTAACCTTTTCTTTGTTCTGCTCCCCCTGGGACATTGCTCCCCCTGGCTCAATGCTCTCTTCAAATCTCTCCTCTTTACTCAAATACCAAATCTCTCCCCCTTACTCAAATATCTCCCCATTTGACATCAATGGCAAAGGGTCACCTTTGGGGCTCGGGGCTAAGAATGAGCCTCTTAGCTTAGCCCCTCCCCCACCTCCTCTTGAGGTGGTTAATTCTAGGGTGGGAGTATTTCTACTCCCAACAAGCATTGGTCTTTACCTTTATCCTCTTTTCTTCTCATCCGATCCTTATGATTCCTTTGACTCTTCCTTTCCATGTCCATGTCCACATTCCTGCTCTTTTTCATGTCCATATCCATATTCCTGTTCCTATTCATATTCCTATTCTTGTTCATGTTCATATCCATATTCTTGTTCTTGTTCCTGTTCATGCTTGATTTTGGAATGTCTGATCTACACCACTTTGTTGTATGTCCATCATTATTACACTTATAACACTTAATGTTATTATTCCTTGGAGGTGCAAATATCTTAGGATTTCTCCTAGTGAAGCCATATCCTTTTCTATCATGAACCCTACAATCCATTGCCTTGTGACCAAAATAATTACATGAGTAGCAATACCCATGGAAAAGTTACCTATTTCTAAAATTTCCCATTTCCTGTCTTTCATGTGTCCTACACTGTGAAGCCATGTGCCCAAATCTGTGACATGAGAAACATCGTCCATTGAAATTTCCTTGCCTAGACCCCATTGGTCTCTTAGTCTCTTCTACCCTATCTTGTTTCTAGTTCCATATGTTCCTTACTTGTGTATTGTTCCTTTCCTTGTTGAACTTTCTATTTTCCAACTTATCCTTAGAAGTCTCACTCTCTTTTAATTACTTCTTTTGATGCTTCTTCTTCTCTGGTTCTTGAGCTTGACTCTCCTTTTTCTGCTTCCTGTTTTCCTTGTTCTTCTTCAAAACTAAGTCTTGTTTTGGTGATTGATGATCTTTGTGCATTGATAATCATGTCCAAAGTCTTTGAATTTTTCTCAACCTTGTGTAGCTTGTCCTTAGAGATTTTTACTTCCAACCTTAGTGAAACTATCTCATGTTCTAATCTTTCACACTCTAGATATTTTGTCTTTAATTTTTTGGCCATACCTTCTTCAATTTTTCTTACCTCTTCAACCTTGATTTTGAAGTTGGTGAGTTCCTGTAGAAACTTTGCTTTTGATTTCTCATATTCTTGAGCTTGAACCCTTAATACTGAGTTCTCCCTTTTTAATTCTTTGAGATCAACACTAAGTCTTTTACATTCTTGCTCTTTTACCTTTGATTGTTCTACCATATATTTTTCAGCTTTCCTTACCTTTTCAACCTTAACTTTCAAGTCAGAGAGATCTTGTAGAAGCTTTGTCTTACATTTATCATCCTCTTGTATTTGAGCCTTTAATTCTAAGTTATCCCTTTTTAACTCAACAAGTTCCTTAAGAGTGACTTCCTCCTTTTCTCTTTCTAAATTTTTCTCTTTCCTTTGGTCTTCAATTTCTTCTATTGTCCAAAGTAGAGTTTCTTCTTCATACCTATTTTGGTTGTCCTTGTTATCCTTTTCTAAACCATCTTCATCTTCACCGCTACTAAAACCATTGCAATAACCTGCATCATGACCGAGTTGTCCACAAACAAAACATTCTTCACCTTCTTATGGACAATAAGCTGCATGGTGACCTGTCTTCCTACATATGGTACAAAACTTTATCAATATGGTTATCTCTCCACTGCTTGATTCATCTCTTGAATCTATTTCCATTCTTCCTCCCAAAACAACAATATCAAATTCATCTTCCTTTTCTTTCATGACCATGTGTGTTCTTTTCTTCTTGTGTCTCATGGTTCTGCCTTTGCCTTTCTTTGCCATTTGTGTTCTTGTAAGATCTTCCTTCAAGTTGTTAAACCTTTTTCGAAGGAACCAACTCTGATACCAATTGAAGAACACAAGCTTATACTGAGAGGGGGGTGAATAGTATAAGACCACTTTTTACTTTTCTTTCCCAAACAGTATTATCCAATATAATCAATGGCAATATCAATAGCAATAACCAAAGCAATGCATAAATCATCACACACAATAGAGACACCAATTTAATGTGGTTCACCCAATGTGGGCTACTCCATAGAGAAAATATTTCACTAATATTTTCTCAATAAATATCTTGGGAATCCTTTCCCTATTACAATATTTATGGACCTCTATCCAAAGGAGACACCAATCCCCTAATCAATTTCATGGATCTCTATCCATAGGAGAACTCCTTTCTCCTTTAGCTCTAGCTGGTGATCTTCTAGAAGAACTGTTATCCCCACTACTATAGCTAATGGATCTCTATCCACATTGAAGACACCTGTCCTCACTTCCTTGGCTAATGGATCTCTATCCACTAGATACTGTCGTCCTCTATACTCTATCACCTCCAAAGCTCTATCTCAAATCTGTACTAAACATAGTCCTTTGATCTAGCACAAATCTGCTCAATATTTGTCTCTGGTCTAGCACAAACCTGTCCTCAAATCTGCACCAAACTCTATCCTCAAATATGTACTAAACAAGTCCTCTGATCTAGCACTAAATCCTCAAGGTCCTATCTAGGTCTAGCACAAATCTATCCTCAATGCACCAAAATCTATCCTATGAATCTATACTAAACACAATCCTTCAGTCTAGCACAAATCTGTCCTCAATCTCTATCCTCAAGCCTTAACTCAAAGCTTGACTCAATATCAAATCAACTCTGCTGGATCTGCCCCAAACCTTAACTCAAGGTTTGAACAAATAAATCAATCAATTCTTCTCTCAAGTCTTCTCAAAGACTTATCTCAAATCTGCCTTGTAAGCTTCCACAAAAGCTCACACTAATCTATCCACAAGTCCTCTCTAGAACTTGTCTAAATTCTCTACAAGTCCTCACTAGAACTTGTCCAATATGCTCAATAAGTCCTCACAAGAACTTATCCAAATCTGCTCTCAATCTGTATTGTAAGCTTCCACAAAAGCTTACCCAAATCTATCCACAAGTCTTCTCAAAGACTTACCTCAAATTTGCTCAACAAGTCCACACTAGAACTTGTCCAATCTCATAGAAACATAAAGAGAATTGTTAGAGACTCAATATGCTCTATACTCATCACAATGCTCAATTACTTTCAATCACTCTTTTAGAAACATACAGAGAATTGTTAGAGACTCAATATGCTTCACATTCACCTCAATGCTCAATCACTTTCAATCACTCTTTTAGAAACATCAGAGAATTGTTAGAGACTCAATATGCTTCACAATTACCTCAATGTTCAATCACTTCCTCAAATCAATTCATAATATAGAATAGTTTATTTTATAGAACTTGAACAATCATTTCACACATCCACTTGACTAGGCTCAACCAACTCTACTCAACCAATCACTCAATGAAATAATCCTTGCTTACAAACCCTAGTCCAAGCATATGAACCTTCACTCAAAATGTTTCCAACAATGCTTATCAAGCAATCTCACATAACAATGATACTAATGTTCTCTTCAAATAGTTCAAGTTCTTCACTCAACCAATGGCTTCAACAACAATGCTTATAAAACAATATCACATAACAATGATACTCATGTTCTTTTCAAACCCTAGTTCAAGTTCTTCACTCAACCAATGGATTCAACAACAATGCTTATAAAACAAGGTTTTAACAACAACTCTTTATTCCATAAAACCTTGAAGCATTAACTCAACACACTCAATAAGGAAACCTAATTAAGTCCTTTTCACTCCAAACTTGTTTTCCAAAAACCAACCAATCAACTCAACTATGGAAGAATGTGCCCATACCTTTTTCTTGATGATGAAGGAACCTCAAAAATCTGCCACAACCACAAACACTTCTTTGCCAAGCTCAAAGAAGTTATAAGGTGATAAACTCTCTCAAAGATACAATGTAAATATCAAAACTTACATACACCTTATTACTCCATCTTAAAGAAATCATCCATCAACAATAATTGACCAAACACACCTTACTCTTCTCAATATTGCAATAATTGATTAAGTCACTTTACCAAATATATGCAATAAATCAATTTTTAATTCCCTAAGGTAAAAACAATATTACCCTAGTAAATTTCCATTTACCACTTAGGTAAATATCATAACCAATTTACCCCTTATCTCTCCCTAGCCTTAGCAAAGCAAATAATAATTTTTATTTCTATTAACAACCCTTATCTCTCCACAACCTTAGCAACTTAATTAAAAATTAAATAAAAAATATAAAAACCTTTTATATCTCCTGCTCCACGTTTCATGGGATTTGATCTTGCACTCTCTCCCTTGCTAGCGCCTTGGTCGTGGCTTGCTAGCCGTGTGAGCCAAGTGCTCACGTGCCCACTAAAAGCACAGAAGGTGCTTTAATATTTCATCGAATCCTTTAGAGCCCTTGGCTCCCTTCTCCTCTTGCCACGTAGCGTGTTTGATGTGCTCCCTTATTACTGAATGCATGAACATTTTTGTTCGCTACTCCTTGGCACTTTCTCCATGAATCTTAGCATGATTTTCGATGTGGAAATAATTGGAGGAAATTCGAATACTTGGTTTTGAACTTAGGCAAAGGTTTAAATACCTTTTGCCTTCCAAATATTGCACGTCGACGGTGTATTAAACTTGGACGTCGACACCTTTATAATATGCATAATTAATTTATAAATCATTTAAATTCTATTTAGAATTTAAATTTTATAAATTAACTTTGTAACCTTTGGATTTATAAAAATTAAAGCCTCCTTGGGGGTTAAATAAAAACTTTTTGTTGCTCATAATGATTTAATAAAAAAATCATTTTGCCACCATGGTTTTAACAAAAACCCTTTATTTTTGCCTCACATAATATAAAAATAATATTATGACATCTTTTCAATCAACCTCTCACATTATTCCTTTTGACCTTTTGACATCAACTATAGCTTATTCCTTGACATCAATGACAACTTCGTTCCTTGACATCAATGACAACTTTGACTCAAAATGTCCAATAGTTATGGATATACATGTGGTATAATAGCAGCTTGGCAGTATCAAAGACCATCACCAATCAAGATTTCACTTGGATGGATGGATGATCAAAATGTTACTAGTTGTCAAAAATGCTTAAAAGATCATATTATTATATTTCTTATCCTATTTTAAGGATGAAACATTTGTAAGGAGGGTGGAATGTTAAGGTACTTAGAATTAGGTAATATGATATTATATTGTATATGAGTATCATGGACATTTGTCATAGACTACACATAACCTAAGGTTGATTGTATAACAATATTATTTTACAATAAAAGTTGTAAGCTTATTGTAATGGTAAAGTATTTGGCCTTTGTTTGAGAGGTCTAAGGTTCAAACCCCCCTCAATATGAGGGGATCAGGACCCTTCATAAAAACTTGTGTAAGCTTATTGAAAAAATATTAATTTACAATAATGAATTGGATAAGGGTTTAGGAGTTGGATAGGGTTAGGATTATACCCTCTATAGAATGGCATTAATATATGAGTATATAAATAAGGGAGATTGTCATTGTAAGAATCATCAATCATCATTCATATCAAGTACTCTCTTATAATTATCTTTACCCATAGAGTTGCCTCTCATCTTGGGGGATATTATGGAGTTATTCTTTCCTTGAGGAGTATTATTGGCACTGCCCTACCTTCATGCTATTATCGATCTCTTTTTTATTGTGTGCATTATTATTATGGATAATTATTTCTGGATAGATGATTTGTTATTTCAGCATATTACTAGATGATTTATGTTTAGATGAACAAAATTTCATAAAAAACCACATAATGGTGTTACAACAATATATTTTTTAATTATGCATATATTTCCTGACAATATTTGAACCTATGTCTCTACCTTAATTGTCAAGGTTATTAACCAATTGAGCTTATGCTATTCAACTAAAGTTAAAATTATTCATTATTAAGTTTTAATTATTGATGCAATGTTAAAAATTATGGTCATAAATTTATAATTAACATTATTTACATCAATAATTATATAATCTATAAGGTTTAATTATAACTATGAAAAACACTAAAACAAAAATAAATAGGTCACAATAATTTCATCAATTAATCATAGATACCAAATACATCATTTGATTATTTTCTATATCATCCTCATCATTTTTATCTTGATTACTACAATCATCAATGCCATATTATATTTTCTAAAAAATAGTAAGATATTATTATCCCTTATTAGTCTCTAAATTTGTGTGCGCCATTACCATTTTCAACATGTACATGTGTCATCTTCAACAATTTTATTATCTTCTATGCGGTTTTAAACATATTTTATTTTTCCATCATCTATTATTATTATTTTGTATCTGAGTTATTAAGCCATATTACCAAGGACCTATATTTTAGAATGTAATTGATAACAAAATTATATCTTGGTATATAAGGTGCCTATGAAATAAACTCCTACTTGAAATCATTTGGTGGGTAATATGGCTTATAAATCCTCAAATATAGTTATATTAATTATTAAACAAGGAGAATCAAACACCAAATTCATGATTTTCTATAAATATCCATATTATGTGTTTTTGACAATTACTAGTCATGGACCTTGTATTTTAAATATATTGTGTACTATTAAATATAGTTGGTAATGTAAAAAGAAAATTTCACACAACCAACTTCTAAAATAAAATATGTTCTATATAGCACAATTAAAAAACTAGAACAATTAATGTAGTGCTATAAATATACAAAAACAACAATAGAACCAAACATGAAATCGATCTTTCTCATTGGTTTATTTTTATTTTTATTTCAGTGGTTTCTATCAAATCCTATCCTATCCAGGTGGTGCTATGAGGAGAAAAATAAGTATTATTCTAGGCTTCCAAAAACTATCGCAAGTGATATTAGAAGTCAAAATACCACTTATTGTTAGATACTACTATTGTCTATTTTGAATATTATAGATTTCCTAGGGTTTCTTTTAAATATTATGTCAATCCTTTGGCCTCTTATATCCTAGGTATATCCTACTTTGATGATGAAGACACTAGGATTTTGAAAACCATTATAGAATATTTTAAATATAAATATAGTTTTACTATAAAACCTTAGATGTGCCCTATTTTTTTTTTTTTTCTAAATAAGATATTATATTGCAGAGGGTTTTAAGGATCCCTGAACCTATTACATAAGTAGCAGAGGAAGTTGTACCAAGCTTTTTGAACAACGGAGAACCCCATTAGAAAAACCTGATTGGAGGAGGCTTAGGAGGAGGACGCAGCCTCAACCTGAGACATCCAGTGATAAAAAATAGCTAACAGAGGGCACGACATAAACTAAAACCAAAAAGACCTTCTTCAATGATATGAATTCTCTTCATCCTCAAACCAGAAACTAAAACCAAAAAGACCCAAACCCTAGAAAGGAAAGGACTGCCTAACATACATAAATAAAACCCCGTAAAATAGAGAGAGATAGAGGATTCCTAAATACCATTCATGAAAGAGCTCCACGCAGAGAGGCGACAAAAAAACATAAGCAAAAAGGATCAAAAGGAAGTTCAGGATGTCATTCCTCGGCTTTAGCTTTGTCTTCTTCCTTGTCTTCCTCTTCGACAGTAGCCTTGGGTTCCTCATATTTGGGTTCCATTTTGATAGTCACCGCATCCTGGTCTGCAACAACATCCTCGGTTTGGCTGATCATTCCTGGAAAGAGCAGCTTGTGGAGCCCATCCCGGATATCCATTGTGTAATTCACCATGCAATTCATCATTGTCGTGGTCGAGCCTATGACAAAATCCTTTAGCTTTTTTTTCATCGCTATCATCAGTAATATCAATCACCTTGTTCTTGGTAGCCATGTTCAGAATCCTAGCAGACTTTCTCACCGGTTCCTCACTGCTTTCAAAGGAAATACTTTTCCTCGCCTTCATTTTGGAAAGGGCTTCAGTAACCTTTTTCTTCTTTTTAGCTTTGGACAGGTGATCAAAAGGGGAAATTTTGGTGGCAGGGCTATTGGGAACAGGGTTGGTCATGGGACTGTTGGCAAGGATGAAGGTGTAAATAACCTTAAACATACCTTGGTGTCGGGGGAGATCATGGGATTTTTTGTCTCTACAGCTGGAAATTGAGTGATTCATGGAATTCAAGAAAAACATGGGAATGTTGATGGGGTTAAGTTCTCTAAAGTGATTGACGAAAGCCAGATGATAGGTTTTGAAGGGTTTGTCTGGGTCATCAACACATATGAACTACATTATGGGTTTCATGACAACATTCCAAGGAAAAGAAATATCACTTCTAAACAGGCCAGATCCTTTGGCTTTCTTACAAATTTTTTCATTACCTTTAAAATGTTCCAACTCAACTTCCCAGTTGTGTTTGTGGTGGTGAATGGATTGACATCCTTCAGTAGCTTGGCCAGTGATGGTAGCAAGGATATGGGCATCAACAGTGAAGTCTCTCCCCCTGACAGTGACAATGTCGTTATCCCAAGATTAAAGGAAAGCCAACGTAATGTCAATATCATCACCAGAAAAGAGCTGGAGGAAATTGAACAGCTTTCTATCCTTAAGGACAGGGTCAGCTTCAGGGTCGCAGACATAATAATGGGGCTCAACATACTCGCTCGACATGGTAGGGGAGGGGGGGTGATGTGCCCTATTTTGAATATCATGGACATCCTAGGTTTTTATTTGATGACAATGATGATGACCCTAGGGGTCTATAAGCCATTCCAATAAATTATAAAAATCAAGAACCTTTTTACTTCCATACCCCATGCATGCCTTATTTTGAAGAGGAGGAAGTAGAGGAGGATAACCTTGGAATTTTCATTGAAGTCCAAATTCCTCTTATTTAAATAGATATTTTGAATCTAATTTGTTATCTTTAATCGATTATATGGATTTGATATGTGCCCTACCCATACTACCTCATGATCACATAGTGGTATTATAACATCCTACCAATTATGCATGTATTTCTTGGACTTATAATCCTTTAATCGAGGATGTATTCCATGAATACCTATCAAAAGATGTTATAAGTTTTCTCCTAAATATTCTAAAAGTTGGCATTATGATAAAAGTAACACTATTACTCTAGAAACTAGTTTTAAAAGTGTCTATGGTGTCATTCTTTCTATTCAACCATATCGAAGAAAATATGTTGAAGAAAATTATTATCCACAAAATATTTTAAGTGCTAAGTTAATTATGAGTCCATCAATCTAATTATTCATACCCGTGATAGTCAATTTTCTATAAAAGAATATACTGACACAAAATGCCTCATAATAGATGATTTCATCTCAAATAACATTAATTTATAGTTTTATTACTAATATTGTAGCTTCTTCTATCTAAAAATGATTATAAAATTTGAATAGTTATCACTAATTCAAGCTAATTCTATTCATTATTTTGTTTGAATAAAATAAACAAGAAATATATATATTACATACTACTCAGCTTGATCCAAAACTACATCAAGAAGTTTAAGGGCATACTTAAACCTTATGTCCCTCAAACAATCTTATTTTTATCCAAAGTTCTATATATAGAAAATTCACCTCTAAAAGAGGTGATGTGTCTATCATTAATGAATTTGATCCAAAACACTACAACCTACTGTATGACTCATATAGATTGGATTTTTGTTTCAAAAAAAAATTTATGTTCAAAAAGACCTAGAACTTAGTGGCTAAATGCTGAAACTGATCCTCATCCATTTTGTTTGAGCAATTTATTTTTTGCAACATAGTCCACTCATAAATATAGATCCAAGATTTTTGCATTACTTGAAGACCATTATAATTTTGTGGTAGATAAACGCAAACTAGTTCTTGCTTTTACATGCTACACTATGTCCCCTAAATTTCCATCGTATGTATATTCATTCATCTATTGTCCCTTGTGAAATCTGAAGTATCTTTATTTTATTAAAAATTAATATTTTAGTATTAGAGCCAATGATGAAGACCATAATATTAACTAATGCTTCTCACAATATCTTGTCTTCCTTTACCTCAAATCATACCAAGTCCATCTATGATTATGCTTATCTAATTTTATTCATGTTTCACTTGAAATATAATGTCATATTTAAAAAGAGTAATTGCATTTTTTACCATATGCTTATGATAATTGTCACTTCAAAAATGGTTAGATTCACTTTTTACCATATGTTTGTCCTACTTTGATCTCTTTTCCTACATCTTATGCTATCATAAAGGTAGGGTTATCTTGTTTGCATTTGACATTTTTGTTGATTTTGCCATCATATTTTTTGGTCAATTTGCACTTAAAATTACATCTTCCATTGTGGATATATTTTAACAATATTCATACATCTATGAGGGTCACCCCTTTTTTTCTCTTATGTATGGTACTAAAGTTATTTTATCTCTTAAGTATGTAATTTTGTATTTATTTATTTCTTTAAAAATATTGTTAGATCATAATAAATATTGTAAATAATATCATGAAGCTTTTCCCAACCTCACTATTTTATATGAGAAGTTCACTCTAAAGATCCACCCCTATGTATTAGAAAAATACTTTCCACTCCTAAAATATTAATAAAGAGGGTAAGGGTGGAATCTAATCATAGAGGCTACCCCATTCACTCTCGAGGAGATATTTTCTTATTGTTGGTTTGGATTTTATACGTTTGTTGATTCTTGTAATTGTGTCTTTGTTTGGTGGAGTGGTCAATATTTCATTATATTGATCTAGATTGCATTCATGTTGATCTATATTATCTTCACAAATTCATATCCCTTGCAAGTTGTGTTCTTCCCAACAAGGGTTAACATGTTTATTTTGTACCTTAGTGATTTATATTTCCATATGGGTGATATTTTTGTAGCATTTAATGTCTTCTCCCATAAAGAGATGCCATGCTTTTTATAAGTTTTTTTTAAATTTTTAGTTTGATTATATATTTTTCTTCCCTGTCTTATAGGAATATTTTGCATGATATTCCATCATCATGGGTCTTCATGCATTGCTCTTTCTTTTCTAGTTTATCTCTTCCTTTGACTTGCCCATGCATTGCTCTTTCTTTTCTAGATTATCTCTTCCTTTGACTTGCTTATATAGCACTACCAAATGAAATAATTGTCATGAAGCTTTTCACAACACTATGAAGATCCAAATTTTGATTTATTTAATAAATATTAATTATTTTATTACACATGTATATTGTTGTGGCACACTAATCTTACTTTGTAGTTTAAAGACCTATTATTTCTATAAAGTTATATTTGTTTACTTTGTAATAACAACTATTTATATATAAAATTAAAATTTATATTTTTATAGTACTTTTTCTTGTGTTGAGATCATGTTTTTTTTTGGTAGATAAGATACTATAACATTAATACCGGGTTTTACAAGTTGACCCAAAACCTTTTACAAAAATCAGCCTAGGGCTGTTGATGAACATGTCCTTACTAAGGATCCTATATATGTAAAATCTACATGCCACCAAAGCCATTACATCTAGTAAGGCACATAGCCTGTTATCAAAAAGAAACTTCCCATACAACATTTTGGGTATACCTCGAGAAAACACACCTGCATCATAATTACAAAAAAATAAATAGACATGAATCCCTTCCTTGAAACAGTGGAGAAACAAAAAGCTGCAGACACACATAGCAAAGTACTGAAAAAAACTCCCAAAATCTCTGCATTAATAGTTACTCTTAATAATTCTTTGGTAATTGCTTTCTTCCGTATATGGCATGCTTTGGGACCACATCTCGTCTTGGCCAATTAGCCTTGGAGAAGTGAACCTGCTGGCTAGATTTATGGCGATGGCTATCTGGTGGTCCACGTGGCTCTAGTTTGAAGTCTTATATTGTTGTTTCTTTCTTGCCATATGATTATCAACCACCCTCAAATTACTAATATGACTAGGAGCCATGTTATCTAACATGTGACTATCCCCATTAGTATTTGTGGTATTTTCAAGTAGCATCCACGAATACTGATAGCTCAAATAATTTTTATTGTGAGTCCATTTCAAAAAGATGCGGGAATACTTCGAGCCTTCTAACTTACAGTGCCTTCCCTGTTGGTAAATTTGACTATCATTCTTGGTATTCTTTTTGAATAAGCTCCTCTACTTTTCTTAGGACACCATGTTCCCATTTGAAAAGTCTATCACCATCGACACCCAAATTGGCCATCTTATCAGCAATTTTGTTAGCTTCTCGAAAGACATGTTGGGATTTTCTATCCCATATTCCTTGGAAAAGGATCATAGCCTATTCAAAAATTATTTTAATCCTCCAAGGAGGTGTTTTCCAATTATTGAAGAGATTTATAACATGCATAGAGTCTCCTTCTATGATCAAATTGCCTTCTAAGTCTTGATTCATTTGAAGGCCTCTCCACATAGCTCTAGCTTCAGCTTCGTTGTTTTTCCTTGTTCCCAAATATTCAAAAAATGCAAGCATCATATTCCCATTATGATCTCGCACAATGTTTCTAGCGCCTGCTCTGCTAGAATTTTCCTTAGCCGATCCATTAAAATTAAGCTTAAACCAACTTGTAGGAGGTGGGGACCATTTAACATTGGCTCTGGGGTTGACTACCCTAGGCACATACTCATCTAACAAGGTTAAGCTTAAATATTGAGCAATCGTGGTCTCTTTCAAATGAGATTTACAACTATCAAAAGGGATAAGGTTCACATTATTTTTGGTAAAGGATAGGATCCTGGCAATGATAGTTTGATGATCATGGATAGACTCATTAAAGACTCTATGGTTCCTTTCTAACCACACCTACCAAAGATAGTGACTAAGACAAATTTTCCACATGTATCTAAGTCTTTGGCTTGAAAAGGGGTAAGGCCACTAGACGAACAAATCAAGTACGATGGTTGGTTTAACCCAAGAAATATTGAAAGCCTAAAAAAAACCCACTTAGGATAGTCAAGGAAAAAGGGCACTCAAGGAAAATGTGATAAATGGTCTCCCAATTAGCCCTACATAGATAACAACGATTAGTGATACAAATACCTTTACGCATCATATTATAAATGGTTAGAATTCTTCCTTGGATAACCAGCCATGAAAAGACTACAATTTTTGGAATTAATTTTTTAATCCAAACTAAGTCCTTTTGGAGGACAAAATCCTCATCATCAAGTAGAATCTTGTAAGCTGATTTAATAGCGAACTGCCCATTTTTTGTAGGAGCCCAAGTCACTTGATCTTCCTTGGGTCTCATGGGGATAAACTATTTTCTGAGAATGTTACAAAGATCATTTTATTCTACTTGAAATACCTAAATCCTTATTTGTTTCCACTTCATTCTGCCTCTATCCTCAACCATATAATCGAAGACTTTTCTACCAATGAGTTCTTCTATGATATATTTGATTCGGGCTAAGTATATTGCGTCAGTGGTTCGTCCTTAGACCACTTGTCATTCTAGAAATTTATCCTCTCACCATTGCCTAAAACCCATCTTAAACCTTTTTTGATGATTTCCTTCAAATTGAGAATTGCTTTTCAAAAAGCAGAACCTCTGATTGGAAATGAGTCACTTAGAAATTCCATATTTTGAAGATACTTTCATTTGATGATAGTTGTCCATTCATTTTCTTCACCAGAAATGAGGCACCACTCCTGCTTAGCTAGTAAAGCTAAATTCATATGAGCAATTCTCCTCATACCTAAGCCCCCATTTTCCCTGGGTCTGCACACTTTTGTCCATCCTATAAGGTGTATCCTTTTTTTCTCCTATGATCCAGTCCATAAAAATTCTTTTTGGAGTTTCTCAATTTTCTGGAAAACCTTCATAGGGGCTTTGAAAATGGAGAGGAAATAGACTGGAATGCTCTAAAGAGAGGCCTTAGTGAGGGTCAACTTTCCTGCTTGAGATAGAAGATGACATTTCCATCCAACAAGTTTTTTTGAATTCTTTCAATAACCCTGTCCCACATTGACTCTCTCGGAGAACCAATGAAAAGAGGGAGACTAAGATATGAAGTGGGGAGGTTTGCTATATCACACCCTAAAATTTCTTCAATCCTTCTATGCCTCTGAATGGGGGTGTTCAAGAAATATAACTTGCTTTTACTGAAATTAAATTTCTGATCAACAACGTCCTCATAGAGTTCCAGGATGTATTTAATTCTTTTAGCCTCAACCACCGATTCCTTAGTCAATAGAAGGGTATCATCGACAAATTGTTGGTGAGAAACAACCATAGTGAGAGATGTTGCATTGATTCCTAAAATTAGCCTTGAACTGCAAGCATTTTTTATGGTTCTACCTAAAGCTTCTACCATAATGATGAATAACATGGGGCTGATAAGGTCCTCCTACCGAATTCCTCTGTGACTTTGAAAGTAACCAGCAGTTGTTCCATTAACTAGAATCAAGAACCATACTTTAGAAATGCATTCTTTGATCAAATTAACCCATTGGTGGTGAAAACTAAACTTAAGGAGGACAACAATTAGAAAGTCCCAATTTAGCCTATCAAATGCTTTGTTCATATCAAGCTTGAGGGTAAAAATAGACCTGTTAGTCTTATGAGCAAAGTGTAGAGCTTCATGAACTATGATAACTCCATCCAAGATTGACCTACCCTGGAAAGAGCTTCCCTAGCATGGATCTATGATGCGAGGTAGAACATCTCTCATTCTATTTGCAATGGCTTTAGTCAGGATCTTGTAAGAAACATTGGACAGACTGATTGGCTTGAAGTCAGCCATAGATTCAGGGGTTTTATTCTTAGGAATTAGAGAAATAAAAGTAGAGTTGATATATTTTGGGATATGATTGCTTGCTTGGAATTCTATGATAGTAGAAATTACATCCTCACTTACGATGTCCCAAAAATCTTGATAAAAATAAGGGGGAAAGCCATCGGGCCCCGAGGCTTTGTCTGGCTCCATGCTAAACAAGACTTCCTTAATTTCCTCATTAGAAAAGGGAGCTAGAAGCTTAAGGTTTACATCCTAATTTATTATGCTAGGAATGGATTGCAAGAGAATATGTTTGGCCTCATCATTGCATTGCGATTCTTGACCAAGGATAGAATTGAAATAAGTTATTGCCTCCTTTATGATTTCTGTTAAGTCCTGAGTAATAGAACCATCTGCTTTTTTAAAAAAATTTATCTTGTTATTGCTTCTGTTTCTAAGTGTGGTGACGTGAAAAAACTTGGAATTTGAATCTCCATATTTCAACCAAAGAGCCCTTTTTGCCTCCAATAGATTTCCTCATAGGCCAAAATGTTATGAAACTCTGCTAGTTTTGTTCGTTCCTCCTGCTTAGTAGTTTCATCAGCATCACCATGTTGAATCCTCTGATCAATTATCTTCAAACTTTCAACAACCTATTTTTTATTTTCAAAGAGGTTCCCAAAGACCTCTTTGTTCCAAGTTCGAAGCTTTTCCTTAACAAACTTTAATTTGCCAGCAAGTTTAAAAGCTGCACTACCCCTGACAGGCTTGCCACCACTGAATTAAGTTATCTCTGAAACTAGAATGTTTGATCCACATATATTGAAATCTGAAAGGTTTCTTGAAGGACAGAGAGTTAGGGATCTCCAACAAAATGGGATTATGATTAGAGGTAATTTTAGGAAGGGCTTGCAAGTGGTAGAATCACCGAACAGAGTTGTAGCCTCCTCTGATAGAAAAAAACCTATCAAGCCTTTCTTGAATGAGATGACACCCTATCCGTCGATTGCTCTATGTATAATTCACTCCTCTAAGTTTTACATCCATCAACATGTTGGAGTTCACAAAGTCATTGGACTCATCCATGCTCCTAGTAGGTGGTCCATTTCCACCCTTTTTCTCTGAAGGGTAAAGAGGAGTGTTAAAATCCCCATCTAGAATCTAGGGGACATTATGGAAGATTTCACTCAGATTGCTTAAGTAATCCTACAGTAGAGCTCTCCCTTGAATTGAAGTCGAGGCATAAATATTTGAAAGGATCCATGACCTGTTGCTGTTTATTTCCTTAAATAAAACACTAAGAACCCTATCATATTTTTGAATAATGGTGCCTTCTACTATCTAATATCATGTTATCCCTTAGATGGTTAGACTCCATTGATCACTATATTTCATATCTCAATGTTTGATACTATATTATGAGTATCTAAGCTTGTTTCTCCTTACGAAAATTAACTAGTTGATGTTGTAGTATAATATTTTAAGTTTGTTTATGCCTACAACCATGAATCTACCAAGATTTTAAACATCATTTTAGTATATTACTATTATTGAATTGCTTGCATTTTTAGAAGAGCTTAACATAATGAACTATCTAGGAAAATAAATTTAAGTGTTTTTATAAATCAACATAAGATCAATCGATGAACTTAACTTTTTAAATATGTATAAAATAAGGTTTTTCTTTTCTTTCCTTTCATTTTTATAAAAAAACTAACTTTCTATTTTCACCCTTCAACCTTGAAGTGGAAAAAGTAGTTTAACAATGAACTATTTGGGAAAAAATTAAAAAGTGTTTTTATAAATCAACATAAAATATCAATTAATGAACTAAACTTTTCAAATATGTATAAATAAGTTTTTTTTTTCTTTCATTTTATAAAAAAATAACATTCTATTTCCACCCTTCAACCTTGAAGTGGAGGTGTTAGGAACTATTACCATCATAGTTGAATTAGTGTGATAATAAGAGTGGTTACAACCACCCATCACAAGGTCTATGTGTTTGTATTAGTTAAGGGTAGTTGTTATCCTTATTTGGAGGTTGTTATGCCATATTGGGCAAAGGATTTGTATTTAAATACTTTCATATCAATAAAGCATAACATCAAATCATTGGTAGTATCATTGATATCAAAGTATGTTTCAATACCTCAATGAGGAATAAATCTAAGATATTCGTCAAGATTTAACATAAAGGAACTCCAAAGCACTATATTAATAGCCACATTTGATTTCCAAGATGCATACATAGGCACAATTATGGGATTATTGATCAAACAATTTCTCATTGAATACTTTGCTTTCTAAAGAATCATCCTATAATAATAGCAGTAGGAGAAGCAATCTCAGGGTAAATAATATTGCCAAATATTAGCAAGGTTTAACCTCCAAATAAAGAGATGATCACCTAAACCATCATGATATTGTCAACTCCTACCAAGCTATCTGCTCTGCCTGCTTCTATTTTCTCTACCATATCTGCTACAATCCATCACGTGGTCATCAATATCTAGATTCTTCCATGCAAGGAAGAACATACTTGGATGGAATATCTCAAATTGTAAGTCAACTCCATTCTAGCTAAAACAGCTCCATGGGGAGTGTAAAACTACACCATAAACCATAATGGTATTAAAAAATCAACACAATGCTTAATACATATTAAACCAAGACATGGGATGAGTATTTATTCTAAAACATATTAACAAAATATCCCTAAACATGGTTTAAAAGTACAAGTCCACCACACCATGGATATTTGGAAACATACATGGAGGAAAATCATAACATCCTTGATTTCCATTACATTATAGGTGGAATATTTTATTTTTTCATATAAACCAAAAATGGCTAGGGGAAAGAGGATAATATCTTACAACTGAAATGAAGGAAAAATATAGGGAAGGGCATCACTATGGTAATGGAGAAGGAAAAAACGATGGGGAATTTCCATGAGAGAAATACCCTCACAAGCTCTTAGGACCCCCCAACCTAGATTGCGAGGGTGTCAATGTTAGCTCTATGAGACTGCATGGAAATACTATTATCCATAATTCATTCCTCCAATACCAAATGAGGAGGAATTTTTTCACAATGCCATTAAACTGCAAGTGTTGTAGTGTGGCCATGCCATTAAACTACAAGTAGCAAAAAGTCTGACCAACCAAGGAAAAGAAAACTATTGCATACGAAGACATGGAAGTGGATAGAAAATATGACAAAGGAAAAACAACTTTATTGGAGTTTTTTTTGTTGCTACTGGTGTGGATGCATCAAAACTAGAAATACACTAACATTCTAGATGTGACGCTCCTTAGCAAAAGTTATCTACTTTTGGACTTTAACACCATCGCCTAACCACATAAATAGATGTAGTCTAGGTCCAAGGTTGAGCACGCCATAGAGCCATAATGGATGATGCAAAAGTCATATAAATGGCCACATAATCCTACTAGAACAGTGGCTAACAAACTTAGGATCTTTTCTCACGATCTAAAAGGTGAGGATTCTCCAATCTGTAAAAAACAATGTAGCAATAAAAAAATACTTTCTTTGATGGGTATTTGCTTTCTTGAAACCGTAAGCTCCACTCATGCAAAGAACATAGTGGCTCATTCCCCTCAATGGCCATGAAACATTAGCAACAACCCTTGATTTGTTGTGCGTAGCCCAAAACTGTGGATAGGAAGCAGGTGAGCAAGTTTGCAACAATGAAAAATGTTACAACCAACATGGTTGGTGTGGACCTTGGTTAAAAAAAATGGTCATATTCATGGATCCAAACATTTAAGCTTCTGTGGCAACCATGAATATTTCTCCATTATATTTCTAGTTTTTGATCCACTTAAAAACTAGAGAGCATACTCTCTAAGATTTGGAGAAGAAAGGAGAGGGGAATTTTCCACTACCAATGAGGAGGGGAGAATTTTCAAAGAGGTAATTTTTCCTTCAAGACTTTATGTAGGAAGGGGATTTGCTCTGATACCAAATGAAAGTAATGAGATTGTTGTGTATTTTGATGAAATGTTACATATTTATAGGCTTGAGAGCCTATAATAAGGATAAAATACAAACAATATAATAATTAACTATTACAAATAATGTACTAATCCTAACATCATGGAAGGACACATTGAAGCCCATATATTTTGGTTCTTTCCTTTACAGGTGAAAAAGAGAGGCTCATATAATATTTTAAAGCACTAGAATATTTTGAAGAATATTCTTTGAAGATTTTAGTTGGAGGAAGCACACCACCTACCTATTTTTTTACCTAACAAGACACTAATTTCTCATAATTCAAAGAATAAATCAACTTATGAGTATAGTCTTGTATATACTCATCGAAAAGCAGTTTTTGAGGATCTAGTGGAATTAAAATTTTCTAATTTTGTGAAGGTTTAATATAATTAGAGGTATGTCAAAGTTCCTATTGCTCGATTCCCAATTATTGTGAGGGAATAATTACTTTGCTTGGAAAAAAAAATTCTCAATTCAACTTGAGCTTGAGGAAGTATGAAAAGTTGTATGTTGGTCCATTACCTATCTTGACATAGATGATGAAGAACAAATAAAATTTAACAAAGTAGATAGAAAGGCTTGGTTGATCATCATGTTTGGTTTTATTGATGAACTACAACCATACATTTGTAACTCCATCATAGCCAAAGACACATGGGACAAGATACAAACAGTATTTGAGGCAAATAACAAGAACTAAAGCTTGTTCCTTCAATACCGACTTCATTGCTTGAAAATGAAGAATGAAAAAAAACTCGACTCCCTCTTAAGGTAAGTTTTAGAGCTATATGCATCACTACAAGCTTTGGGAGAATAAGTGTCTAATGACACACATGTTCACATTATTTTGATATCTCTCCCTTTGTAGTATAACATGTTTGTAACAACTTTCAATGTCACTGAGCAAACACCAACATTTGAAATATTGGTGAATCTAATTGAAAAAGTAGAGGCCTCTCATACTTCACAAGATGAAGGTCAATTTATTTCAAATAAAAATGGTAATCAGCCAATCAAGAGAGGCACATGACCTCAACATTACTTCTAGCATAAAAAAAATATTTTTTGTATGTAAAATATGTGTGAACTTTGTGGTAATAATGGTCACCCATTGAATAAATGTTGGAACAATCCTTTCACAAATGGTTCCTCTTTCAAGGAATGCATCCATAGAAAATCCAAATTGGAAAAAGATACATCAACAACATAGTAATTTTGTTGAAGGTAGCCACTCTGGAGAAGAAGAAAATGACCACTTGGGAGAAAAATAACATGTATTTGTTGCTCATGCTCAACTAAGCCATCCCAATGACATTTTTTTTATGTTGATTCTAGAGTAACCAAATATGTGACTAGTCAATAAGATTGGTTCCAAACACTATACTATTCTAGTCATATAGAAAATGTCTCTTTAGATGATGATATATCCTATGATATTAAAGGCATAAGTGATGTCAAATAATTACCTGGATCACACATATGCAAGATAACAAAAGTCATGTATGTTCTAAGAATCACTAAGAATTTACTCTCGATCAATCAAATGCTCAATCATAATTTGAAGATTGATTTTGACAAGCGGTAAGGATTCAAGGGATGTCTTATTCATGACAAAGCTAAAAAATCCATGATTATTGTATATGGAAAAGGAATAGGAAAAAAATTAACTTCATATATTTTATCATGACAATCTAGCATTAATTTTTAACTCTAATATTCCTACATCACTTGGCATCAACGATATGGTCATCTTATTGCACTATAAAATAAAAACATGGTTATAGGTCTTCCTTCTTTGAAGAAATCTACTCAAATTTTCTCTTGTTACTTAGTTGGAAAGCAATATTGAGCTCCATTTGGTTCTTCATAATCTCAAGCCAAAGGGCCTCTTAATTTGGTCCATGTCAATATTTGTGAACACATGGCTTCAAGCTATAATGGCTCCATATACTTTTAGCTTTTTATTGATGATCATACTCATAAAAATGTGGGTAATTTTTTGCAAACAAATATTGAAGCCTTTTCTACTTAAAACACTTTAAGGCTCAATTTGAGATATTCATAGGTCATCAAATCCATGTATTTTGCTCAAATTAAGGGGGGGTTTACCAATAATGAGTTTTTAGCTTTCCTAACAAAATATTGCATTCGTCGATAATTGACAGTTGCTTACACACCATAGCAAAATGGTGTTGTTGGATGTAGAAATAGAACCATCATGAAAATGGCCCATTGCATGTTAAAGGATTCTCAACTTGCATCCTCTTTTTGGATAGAAGAAGAACATACTACACTATAATTGCTCAATCATACCCCCACTTCATCTCTTGATCACATCACTATAGAATAAGCATGGACTAGACATAAGCCATCAATTTTTCATATTCGTATGTTTAGCTATATAGCATATGTTATGCACATCCCAAAGAAGAAGAAACAAAAATTGGATGAGAATTCTTGTCAATGCATTCTATTGGGCTATAGTGGTCAATCAAAATCCTATAGATTATTTGATTTGGTTATTAAAAAATTGTATATTAGCCATGATTTCATCTTTGATGAAGAATATGCTAATGAGAAAATCTCCAAGGATAACAATGATGAAGATAATATTGGATATATGTGACCAATCTACTTTGTCACATCACATAGAAAATACCCAAGTGGTATATTAGCAAATTAATATCCTTAGGGATAGATAGAGTTCTAAACATATCTACCATAGGACCAAGGACTGTAGCATGGATCATGATGAGGTGAATATGGCCGTAATGAGTACCATTTAATCATCCATATTGTAGGAATATTTTTAGTATAATTCTTGAAAGAATGCTATAAATATTTAATATCAAGCATTAATGAAGAACATGAATTGAAAACTTGTTAATATTCCACTAGAGAAGAAGGCTATCGAATGCAACTAGATTTTCAATATCAAATATAAATCAAATGGCAGTGTTGATAAATACAAGGTGTGACTTCTATCCAAAGGCTATGTGCAAAAAGAAGGCATTGACTATGATGAAAAATTTGCACCTACAAAAAATAAATACCATTAGAATTATATTTGCTCTAGATGCATAATTTGGATGGAGAATTCATCAAATGGACATGAAAAGTCCCTTCCTAAATGAAGACTTTAAAAACTAATCCTATAAGACTCAACCAAAGGGATTCATCATACCTAGACAAGAAACAAAGGTTTATAAATTGATCAAATCTCTCTATGGTCTCAAATAGGCTCCTTGATCTTGGTATATAAAAATATCCGAGCATATTAAAAACCATGATTTCAAGAGAAATCCATATGATCCAAGTTATCACAAAGAAAAATGGGGAAGTTGTGATCATAATTGTATATGTGGATGATTTGGTCATCATAGGAAGTTTTAAGAAAGTAATTTTATCAAAAAAGGACTTGAAAAGATTATTTGACATGACTGACCTTGGACTATTTTTTTTTGTCTAATATTGGAGGTGTGGCAAACACACCCTTGCATATTCATATCACAGATCTAATATGCAAAGACACTTCTTGAAAAGTATTGTATGAATGACTATAAGTGCTGGTAATTTTTCTAGATTATCTCATAGGTAAATTTATCTAAGATAAAATATCAATCACATAAATCACATTCATAAATCACACAAGTAATTCACAATAAGAAACTTCACAATTACATTCATAAATCATAATATGTTATATTCAAATTACATTGCATGAAGCTTTATCTCCAATATATAGCCTTACAAAATGACTCTTCAATACTCTCAATTATTGATCTCCTCAAACTCACAGGAGATGCAACATTTCACATTCCTCACTTATGAAAAAGCCCTAATAATTACATAACTTCTCACATGAATATTTACCTCCATACTTGGCACCTAACACCTATGACCATTCACTTGCTTACGTGACATTGTGCACTCTTTGTGCTTTTGTATAAGATTGCAGGTGTGGCAAACACACCCTTGCATATTCATCTCATAAATAAAATATGCAAAGACACTTCTATGAATGACTATAAGTGATGGTAATTTTGCTAGATTATCTCATAGGTAAATTTATCTAGGATCAAATATCAATTACATAAATATCATTCATAAATCACACAAGTAATTGACAATAAGAAACTTCACAATTACATTCATAAATCATAATATATTACATTCAAATTACATTACATGGAGCTTTATCTCCAATATATAGCCTTACAAAATGACTCTTCAATACTCTCAGCTATTGATCTCCTCAAACTCACAGGAGATGCAACCTTTCACATTCCTCACTTATGAAAAATCCTTATAATTATATAATTTCTCACACAACTCTTTACCTCCATACTTGGCACCTCACACCTATGACCCTTCACTTGCTTACTTGACATTGTGCACTCTCACAACTCACACCTTACACTTTGCACACTTGCATACATAATAACATAACATATGGAAACTCCTCAAAATTTGACATATACATTAGATAAATATAAAATACACTCCTAAACTAATATTTACAAATGTACCTCATGGTATTTTAATATTACCAAATAATATAATATCTCTAACACCCCCATGTATTACATTATTTGGTGTGAAGACTTTTAGTCTTCAATCTCTATCTCTTATTTTTGTCTTGTCTTAACACTTTGGCTCTGACATTGACACTACTATTGGTATTGATTTTCTTCGTAATCAATTCCTATAAAAGTTCATACTCTTTCTTTAACCATATTTGAAATTAAAACAACTTTCCTAAAAAATCCATCTAGTGTTAGCCTTGTATTTTTTTAATCATATCCCATTTGTGCAATGTTTATCCATCCATGATTCATATTATCATTTTATTTGTACCAACAATGTCTTTGAGAGTGATTGTTACCTCCAAAAATTTTACAACAATGAATATTCCTACACCTTTCTATCTTGTGTCCATGTCTTCCACAATGTGTACATTTGTTATCTTATTGTTTTAAGTCTTCATTGTTTTGCCTTATAATATTACAATGTTCTTTATCACAAATTATATATCTGCACATTATTTATTTTCATGAACCATGTTCAAATCCTTTGGGTCACATGTAATGTTTGTTCTTGGAACAAGTTCTGTATTTGTTGTGGGTTCCAAATCACAAGTATTATAGCTTGCATCACAATTTTATTTTTCATTTTCATGAATATTACATATAACAACATGCATCTATCATAATTGGTTTTAATTCTATGGTATCACAACATACATTTGTTTTCATATACCTTAAATCATTTGTGTTATAGGTGAACTCCTTCACTATCGGCTTGTTCATAAAATCTTCACTTATTTCTTCTTGTCATTTATTCTTGTCTTCCAAAAAGAGGAATGCTATATATACTATATTTTCCATGTCCATAGGTAATGTAATTAGATTCATCGATAATGGTATGGGAGTAGTTTTTGACTATTGAAAAATCTTCAAATTTAGCTTCTTCAATATTTTTGTGAGTTAAACAACAATTCTGGTGACACAAAATCTTCATCTTTTACGAATTTTTTAATTTCTAGAAAATATAGATTTTTTTTCTCTTATTTTTTTTTTTTATAACTCGAATTCTTGTATCTTTGTACCAATTTCTGATATTTGATTATTTTCTTGTTTTTTGCTTGCTTTCTTCTTTTAATTGTCATGTGTTCAAATTTTTCACTTTCCAATTACTTTGTTGTTGACAACCTTATAACTCCAAAAAAAAATCTTTAATTTCTATAATAATTTTCACATAATATTTTTCTTCAATTTATTTCCAATGATCTTTCCTCCTTATAACTTCCTTTATAAAATTTTAAATCTTTTTAAATTTCACCAAATTTTGAAATCACATCAATCATTCATCAATTTTCAAATTCAATCTTTAAATAATTCAAACTCATCAATGTTTTAATATGCTTTTATATCCTAAATTTTCAAATTATAATTTCACAAATTCATTCACCATTCATCATTACGTCTTCATTCATTAATCAAATTCAATTCTTATATCTCCTAATTCAATTCACAATTTCACAATTTTTCTTTAAACTTCAATTTAATCAACACTCCATTTAATTCAATCTTAATTCAAATTTCATGGATTCATTAATTCATTCCTTATTTTTCATCAATCAATCATTCAAATTTTAATTCACCATTCATCAATTATCAATTTAAATTCTTTACTCTTCTTATATCTCCCAAATCAATTTTCAATTCCTCCTTTAATTAATTAATTTCTTCCACCAATAATTTCATTCATTCATTCATTTTATTTTCTCTTTAGCTCTTCTAAAAAATCAATTCAATAATATAATACTTTATACCTTATATCTCCAAGCAATATAAATTTGAGCACCTTAAATATTCCAACCTTCCAAATTAAACTTTACCTAACTATAATGAATTTTCTAGGGTATATTAAATTCTTTGTCTCAAGGCAAAAGTTGCATTTTCTATATTTTGTTACTTAGGTGTATAATATGTTACAATTTTCCCTTCTTTCTCTACTAGAACTGCGACATAGCAAATGACTCCTCTATGTCTCCCAAAGATGTTCCTCTATCTCAACAACAATATGAATACTTGTTAGCAACATTCAAACTTAACCAAAAACTAAATCCTTGTCATCTTCACAGCTTGTAATATTCTCTCAGGTTTCAATAATCTCCTCCAAGCATTCTCTCATCCTCTGCTAACTAAGGTAGATTCAGCTCAAACGTACTCTCTGCTTCACTTTAGTCAATGCTTTCTCATAGCTCAAAATATCCTTTCAGGCTCGATATCTCATATGGTACGTTCTCAAAAAATTTACTAGCATTCAATGTATCAATATTCTTCTAACCTCAATATGTGTCTCCTCCGGATTAGACATTTTTCGTAGGACTGCCCAAACTTCCGAACTCGTTTCGGCCATATCTCACTCATCCGAACTCGGATTGAGCTAAAATTTTGAGGGTAGATGCCTAAAAAACCCTAGAACGTCTCCACCAATTTTCATATCATTTGGAGCAACACAGATCCTAGCGCATCCCTATGTGTGAACGATATATTTGGCAAGCGGCTATGCGAGGGTTTCATCTGGGTTGAGTGCAAGCAGCTCCAGAGGTTTGTTTTTAGGGCCTTCGGGCCCTAGCGACCAATATTTTTGTGGTTTATGCTCAATATTTTAGCAAGAAATGTTGCAGGGGATACAAGATGGGTTAGAAATTTGTCTTTCAACAGATCATACTATGAACTTGAGTGACAACGGCTTCCAATTTCTTGCACAAAAGAAAAGTGAAAACCATACCTTTCCACGACGTCTAGGGCAAGGATTAAAGAGATCACGAAACAAGTTTCAAGTAGTTGATCAAAAAATGGCTCATATCTCAAGTGAATCTGGTGCTAAGGTGCACCCACAAAATAATTCTACTGTGAAAACCCCTATCAAGGGTAAGAATTTCGAAGACTCAGTCCCAAAAATGAATTTTAGGGATGCCCTTCATGGTGGACAGCCTCAGCCCAATGCTAATATCAATATTAGGGCTTCCCATAAACCTCTAAGAATGCCTAAGATTGATCCCAGGAAAATGGAGTCGGGATGTCTTAAAGCGGTGATGGAACTCCTATTATTAAGTTGGATATGGGTAACATTCGGACTGGCATTGAAGATTTGGAAAAAAGAGGACTAATTTGTCGGTTCGTGGGTTTTCGTCCGAGTCTATCTACTTTCAAAGTCTGGGCTGCAAAAAGTCTGGAAAACTAAAGGTGAGTTACAAATCTCTATTTATCCAAATGGTTATTTTCTTGTTTTATTTGCTAATAATGAAGATAGAGAGAAAAACTTTTCAAGGGGGTCCTTGGTTTTTTGGAAGGGCGGGGCTTTTCATGAAGCCCTGGCATACTAAATTTAAAGCCGAAGAAGAGATGCCTTCTATAGCTCCCGTGTGGGTTAGACTCTTTGGCCTCCCTATTGAATTTTGGAATCCTACTATTTTTTCTTCAATTGGAAACTCTTTAGGAACTTTTATGATGATTGTTGATTGTACTCAAAATTTTGAACATATTATTTATGCTCGAATTTGTGTTTTAATGGATTTTGACAAACCCCTACCTAAAAAGATCACATTACAATTTGGGGAAGACACTTGGGAGCAAGTAGTGGACTATGAGAACATTCCTTTTCATTGTAGAATTTGCCATGAATATGGTCATTTGGCAGTGCTTGCCCAAATAAAATTCCTGATCAAAAGAAAGAAGATATAAACTCAGCAGGTTTCCAAATACCTAAGAAGAAGAACACTAAGAAAAAACCAGTTATGAAGGATCAATCAAAGTCATTTGCTAATATGTTTGAAATCCTTTCCACAAATGATGTCCCAAGTGAGGAAGAGGAAATAATGGAAACTGAAATCTTAGAAACACAATTTAAATATGAAGGGAAGAACTCAGAAGACAAACCAACAAATCAAAGGTTTTCAACAAAAAAAAATGAGAAAATTTACACAAGAAAAACAATATTTCAAATGTCAAAACTTCAAATAATGCGAGTCCCAATATAGACTCCATTGAACCATCTAGTAAAATTTTGGCTGTGTATGAGCATTCTTCAAGGTTAGAAGCCATCTCAGATTCAATTGGAATAAGTCAAGAAACGAGGAAAAAAAAATTGAAGATGGATTCTAATCAAAAAGTAGGTCGCAAGACCAATCAATATCATATGGTAAAAGAAGGTGAAAAGCTTGTAGAGGAAGGTAAGATTAATGCCCTTCCCAAATTTTTTAGCCCTGGTATTAATGAAGATCATCACTTGGAATATTAGAGGACTCAAAGGGAGTCTTTCAAAACAAAATGAAATTAGAAGAATGATTCAGATAAATCATCCACATCTTGTTTTCCTTCAAGAAACAAAGATGTCAATGGAGGATATGGACTTAATTGCCAGTAAAATTTGGCCAGCTGGAAAAGTGGTTTCCCTCAGTTCCCAAGGGACTTCGGGTGGCATTGCTTGTCTTTGGGACCCAAAAGAGGTAGTTATTCACCATATGGTTGGCAGTTGGGGTTTGTTGGCTATAGCTATTCAAAGTAGACATTCCAACCAGATTATGCTCTGCATTACTGTTTATGCCCCGACTTCTTTGGAGGAAAAAAGAAGACAAGTGGAAGGATATTACTCATATTATCTCTCATTTTCCTAAAGCTTGGATCTTGATCGGAGGAGATTTCAATACCATCCTCTCTCTGGATGAGAAAAGGGGGGAAATAGAAATTTGGACAAAAGCACCGACCTCATGAGCGAATATATTGCAAACCTCCATCTTGTGGATATCCAACTGGATAATGGCCTTATGACTTGGTCTAACAGAAGGCAAGGCTTAGCTTGTATAATGGAGAGATTGGATAGGTTTTTGCTCTCTGAAAATTTCTTAATCCATGGTCACATTCCTAAAGTGAAGACTCTTAATAATGTCTGGTTCGGATCATTGGCCTAGTCATGGTGGAAATGTGGAAAACCAATGTGAGTTTCTCTCCTTTTTGTTTTCAATTAATGTGGCTTAGAGACATTTCCTTCAGACCTCGTGTGCAACAATGGTGGAAGGAAGGTAAACCTAGGCATGGGACTAAGATGTTCTGTTTTGCCAAAATACTGCAATACATTAAATCCAAAATCAAGACTTGGAACTGGAAAGAGTTTGGGGATGTTCATAAAAAAAAACATGAAGTTATTGCTCATCTTGAAAATTTGAATAAGAAAATCCGTTTAGATGGCCTCACAGAGAAGAGAAGTGCAGATGAAATTAAACTCACAACTCGGTTAGAGGAATGGGAAAAAGAGAAGAAATCTTATGGAAGCAAAAATCTAGAATTCAATGGCTCAAAGAAGGAGATCGAAACACAAATTTCTTCCACAAATCTCTTCTAGCTCGAAGATCTCACAACTTTATTTCTTCCTTAAAATCAGATTCTGGAGATGTTGTTTATACTTGGGATGGCATGAACTCTATTGTTGTTGATTACTTTTCCAATATTTTTGTTGCTACTCCTCTTGACTCAGCTTCACAACAAAATGTTCTTCAAGCAATCCCTTCTCTTATCACTTCGAAGGAGAACTCTATTTTGACTGCTCCTGTTACTATCAATGAGCTTCAACAAGTAGTTTTTAAAATGCAAAAAGGGAAAACCCCAGGTCCTGATGGTTTTCCTATTGAGTTCTACCAAGAGTTCCGGGATATCCTTCATGTTGATTTATTAGAGGTGGTGGAAGAAGCCAGGAAAGCCAAAGAAATTTTGAAGGTTATCAATAAAACTTATATTACTCTTGTTCCAAAAGCTCAAGAGGTTGATCATATCTCAGCTTTTAGACCTATTGCTTTATGTAATGTTCTTCTCAAAATCATTACTAAAATCATGGCGAGAAAGGTTGAAGCCTCTTTTGCATAAGATTATTTCCCCAGAGCAAGGGGGATATGTGGAAGGACGTCAAATAGTAGATGAGATAGTTCTTGCTCGGGAAGCCATCCATTCCATGGATATGCAAAATTCTCCTTCTATGTTCATTCGGTTAGACTTATCCAAAGCTTATGACAGAGTGGATTGGCACTTCCTTATCAAAGTTTTGAGGCAATTTGGTTTCTCTAAGGATTGGATGGATTGGATTATGGGATGTATCTCTTCGGTTTCCTACTTAGTTCTTATCAATGGTAGGCCTTCTCGGTCTTTCCCAGCTTCCAGAGGTATTAGGCAAGGTGACCCGCTATCCCCTTATTTATTCATCATTCTTGTTGAATGCTTGGGTAGGACTATAACCAAAAAGAGGGAAAACAAAACCCTTGAGGGAGTTACCATTGCTCATGGAGCTAGACCTATCTCTCATCTTCAATTTGTGGATGACTCTACTCTTTTAGGTAAAGCTACAGTTAAGGAAGCTTCTAATATTAAGCAAATCATTAGCTATTTTTCTAAGGATATTGGGTTGTTGATCAATGAAGACAAATCTAAAGTTATTTTCTTTCACTGCTCTGCTAGACAAGAATCCATGGTCTTGGATAAATTAAGATATAAGAAGACCTCTCTTCCAATCACTTATTTAGGTATTCCCATAAATATTCAAAGGCAGAAAAATAAATATTGGAATTGGTTGTTGGACAAAGTCAAGAAGAAAATTGGAAAGTGGACCAACAAGTGGCTTTCTTCTGGGGGTAGAATCACCTTGGTAAAATCAGTCCTTCAAGCTATTCCTATTTATGTTTCTTCCATTTTGAATATCCCAAAGGTTGTTCTTCGAGAATTGGATCAAATCAGTCATCGTTTCCTTTGGAGTGGTACTAAGGAGAAAAGAAAATGGGCCTTGGTGAAATGGGATACTTTATGTCTTCCTAAGAGTGAAGGGGGGTTAGGATTCCGGTCTTCAATTAATAACAACAAAGCTTTAGCTGCTAAATTATATTGGAGGATGTTGCATAACCCCAATGCTCTTTGGGCCAATAATCTTCGTGCTAAATATGCTGAGAACAAAAGTCCTGAAGACCTTGTTCGCTATCAACTTCCTACCAAAGGTTCTCCCATTTTAGCGAGTTCTTAAGACTGGTGAGGATTTGATAAAGAAAAAATTATTTTGGATCATTCATAATGGTCAACATGCAAATTTTTGGACAGATTCTTGGGATGGTCACAAGCCTTTGATAACTCAGTTTCCCGATTGGAGGCCTTGGATGGAGGAGCTTCACCGAGCTAATTGGATAAAGGTGGCTAATTCATGTCGGTACCATACTGGTAATTCAAAGGTTGGTAGATATTGGATCCCTATTGAGGACTGGCCTATTCAAATCCCAGAAAGGCAAAGACAAGATATCCAAGGCATCCTTCATATGAGATCCCTCTCTTGGTCCCATGAAAAAGATTGTTTTGGATGGAACAACACTACTAAGGGTGAGTATTCAGTTGCTCAAGGTTATTTGACCTTATGCCATAATAATCCCAACCATTCTTCTGACATATTTTCTCAATTGTGGGCTCAAAATATCTGGCCTAAGGTGAGGTTCTTTAATTGGCTTTTATTGCATCGTAGGGTGCTTACTGGTGAGCAACTTATGAAGCGTGGTTTTCATGGCCCTTTTAGATGTGAAATGTGTGAAGAGAATGTAGAAAATATCAACCATATTTTTATTGAGTGTACTTTAGCCTCTGAGCTATGGAGGAGAATGGCCACTTTACTTGGCTTACAGTGGTCCAATTTTTTTACTTTTGAACAACTTTGGAGGGATTGGCCTAATCAAGAGGGTGTTGATCATTTTATTAGGCGATTAGTTTGGATGGGTTCTACCATTCTTCTTTGGAATATTTGGAATGAAAGGAACAACCAAATTTTTAATCAAGATAGGAAGGATATTCACTATATTTGGCAAAATACCATAGCCAACTTAGTTGAATCAGTCCATCAACTCCTTAATCACCCCCAAAACTCCCACCAAATATGGGATCAAGTGATGCAAATATTGAATATTAAACCTTCTAAGGGCAACCAACTTAAAGGGAATGTGAGTATTAGTAAGATGGATAGGACTAGAAATTGGCAACCTCCTCCTAAGGATTTTGGAAAAGTCAATACTGATGGAGCCTCTAGAGGGAACCCTGGAAAAGCCAGTGTGGGAGGAATTGGTAGACTTTCGGATGGCTCCCTGGTTTTTACTTTTGCTTGAGAATTTGGGTATTCTTTCCAATAACCTTGCTGAGGGGTATGGTATCCTCAGAGGCCTTCAGGAGGCTACTAAGGTTGGATGGGAAAAGGTGTTAGTTGAGTCGAACTCTCAACTTATGATTAATCTCTTGAAGACTCCTTCTAAGAATCATAAGGTGGATTGGAGAATAAAAAGAATTATTGAGAAGATTCGAGTAATCCAGATGGGATTTTTGAAAGTTGATTACAATCATGTGGTCAGAGATCAAAACAAGAGTGTTGATGCTTTAGCTAATTGGGCTTTGGACAAAGGTGATCTTACTTGTTATGGCCACCCTCCTATATGGTGGGCTTCTCAAATTAGGGAAGCTCTTCTTTCTATCATTTCTTTGGATGGCTCCAGGTTCGAAGGTACCTAGTTTCTTCTTGTTTTTTTTTTTGCTTCTCTTTGGTTCATTCAGTTTTTTTTAGTTCCCTAGCTCATTCTATTCTTTATTTTGTTTCCTCTGTTGATTCTTGCCTTAATAGTCTTCTGGTCTAGATAGGTCATTGTTTTGTTCATTTTTTTTTCTTTGTTTTTTTTGTTTAGTTTTTTAAGGTGGGTGGGTTCTTTTGTTTTGTTTTGTTTTTGTGTTCTTTGTGTTGTTTTTTGTTGTTCTTGTGTTTTTGTTGTTTTGTTTTTTTTTTTTTTTGTTATTGTTCTTGTGTTTTTTTCGTTCTTGTTCTTGGGTTTCTCTTTGTTTGTGTTATTTCATGTTTTTATGTGTGAGTGTTTTCTATGTTTTTTGTTTTTGTTTATTGTCTGTTGTTGGTTGTTTTTTATTTTTATTTTTATTTTATTTTTTAGGTTTTGGTTGTGTTTATTTTTCATGTTTTTTTTGGGTTATGTCTTTGTAGTGTTCTGTTGTTTTTGTCTTGTTTGTGTTTTGTTATGTGGTTCTTGTGTTTTTCTATGTGGTTTGTGTTGTGGTTTCTTTTATCTTATTGTGCGTGTTTGGTTGTGCTTTTGTTTTTGACACACTCAAGGAGCATGTTTTTTATTTTATTTTATTATTTTTGTTGTTATTTACTTATTTTTAAATTGGTTTTGTGTGTTTGTTTGCTCCTTGAGTATGTCAAAGGTGGTAGGCCAGGTCCGAGTCCTGGGCATTTTTGGCGGAATGGATACCCCTGCCTCCTTGGGTCTTACCCGAAAGTGGCATCCCTTTTGGGATGTTTTCCACAAATAAAAAAAAAAATATGTGTCTCCTCTAACTCTTCCTTGGTCAACATCCCCCTCTGCAATATATTCACAATAATTTTCTCTCCTCAACATCTTCAATGCAGCAATGATCTTCGTAACACAACATTAGTCTCCTTCACATTCAATGCATTAATATTCTCTGCACCTTAATCTTCACTTCACATTGTAATATTTATGTAGTAGTTTCTTCTCCAATATCTCTTTTCTTCTTAGAAAATCATTTTTCTTATTCCACATAATATTCTCCTTCACTCTCTTCAACAAGCTCAAGTGGCCAAAATGTGGTTCTAATAACACTAATGGTAATTCTTCTAGGTTATCTCATAGGTAAATTTATCAAGGATCAAATATCAATAACATAAATAATTCACAATAAGAAACTTCACAATTACATTCATAAATCATTATATGTTATATTCGAGTTATATTGCATGGAGCTTTTATCTCCAATATATAACCTTACTAAATGAATCTTCAATACTCTCAACTATTGCTCTCCTCAAACTCATGAGAGATGCAACCTTTCACATTCCTCACTTATGACAAAGCCCTCATAATTACATAACTTCTCACATGACTCTTTACTTCCATACTTGACACCTAACACCTATGACTCTTCACTTACTTACTTGACACTTTGCACTCTCACAACTCACACCTCACACTTTGCACACTTGCACACTTTATTACATAACACATGGATATTCATCATAGTTTAACATATACATTAGAAAAATATAATACATACTCCTAAATTAATATCTATAAATGTACCCCATGGTACTTTAATATTACCAAGTAATGTAATATCTCCAATAGTAAGCCCATGATAATTTATATGGAACCAAGGCTACAACTCTCAAATTTTGACTATTATCCACTAGTGAATGCAACTCTCTATTACCAGTTGGTTGGATGTCTCATCTACCTAACTTACACTACACCAAATATCAGCGTTGTAGTAAGTTACATCTCGTGATTCATACAAGAACCAAAAATATCTCATTAGAAGGTAGTAAAAAGGGTATTAATATATGTCAAAGATACCATTGAGTATGATCTAGAATTTAAGAAGAGTTATTAGTTCTTCTTAACCAGCAACACAGATGCAAACTATGTAGGATATGTTGATGATCTAAAATCCACTTTAGGATATGTATTATTTCTAGGATCTACTCCTATATAATGTGGAATCAAGAAATAATAAATAGTTGCTCGATATTCCATCAAATAGAATATTGTGCTATAAAAGAAGCTATCTATGAAGCAATATGGTTGAAATGTATGCTAGCAATTATGGGTGTACCATAAAATAAACCAACTATGTACTACAAAAATCAAGGTATATTGAAACTTGTTTATAATGTAGTATTCCATGAGTGAACCAAGCACATGATAGATTTTAAATATAGAATATTTTATTAATTATTTTTTACCTTGGATCTATACACATATTTATAATACAATGGTATGTCTCTTGGTTATCTCAAGAGACTCTTGGTGCCTCACCTTTTAACTATTCAACTTCTCTCAACCTCTTGTGAGGTATAAAAATAATAATAAATAACATCAAATAATGTAAAAATTATCTAACATCTCCTTTATTACATTATTTGGTATAGAGAAAATTTGAAGGTGTTGATCACAACTGAAAATGCACCTTTTACAAAAAATACTATCAAAATAAAATTGTGGTCTAGCTCTAGCTCTAGCGTTGGCTCTTGCTGTGGCTCTTACTCTGGTTCTAACTTTAGCTCTAGATTTGGCTCTGGCTTTGGCTTAGGCTTTGTCTCTAGCTCTAGATTTGTCTTAGGGGCAGATTTAGCTCTGGCTTGAGCTCTAGATATTTCCACCACATATTTGGAATCTTTCATGTAATGTTTATAGGATCTACCACTGTAATATTTCCAAGCATAGTCTAGGTCACATCTATAAATTTTTATGCAAAAATCATTCATCTCTTATCTCCCTAGAAAAACCTAAGATTGCATTGGTTCTTAGGAAAACTTACATTTGATAAGTTGTAACCATCACTATGGTTAACCACCAAACTACACCTTATCCTTTCTTTCTTCTGAGAACAAAATATTATTTTATATAATTCATTCAATATTTCTTTCATTTTGTCTCATTGTATCACATCCAACCATCCACTATCAACATGTATTTTGTTGGCCATTTTATCTTTTTGCCAATAATATTTTTTAGAGTGATTATTTTCACCATAAATCTCATAGGGATGCAAATCCAACACTTAGTTGTCACATGCCCTAATCGTCTGTGATGAGTGCAAATTATTTTAGGAGTTTCATAGGTTTCTCTTTCACAAACTTGGTCTCACCACTTCTTGTTTGACCATCATAAACAAGGTCTTAATTATTTGGCCTTATGTTTGGCTTTATGGGATTTCTTATGCTTTTCCCATTCCTTCCCAATATTGTGCTATTATATCTCCTTTTTTATTAATTTTGAGCCAATACCTTTGGTGTGCTTTTCAAATCACCCAATCTCTTCATCATCACTATGGTCTTCAACAACCGGTCGTTATCATGGCTAACACCACTATCACCAACAACATTCAAACTCCTAAACTCTTCATAATCATTATGCACTTCAATAATATGGCCTTTGTCAAGGCCAACATAATCAACAAGATTGAGCATGATATAATTATGCTCATCTTCAACATAAACACCACTATCATCAATAATGTTCAAATCATCAGTGTCACAAGTAAAATTATCCTTTGGATTAGGTCACTTGTGTCATAACACAAATTTGTCATCATGGGTTTGTTAACAATGTTCAAATTATCAATATCATAAGTGAAATTTGTCCTTTAGATAAGGTCATTTGTGTCACAATAAATATTTTCATCATGGGCTTAACCTTCAACCTTTCATTTATTTCCTCTTGCCTTTACATTTTATCACAAGGATGACAAGAGTGATAAATTCCATGCACACTCTCTTTATAGCATCAATAGAAAATGTAACACCATTTTCAAAATAATCTTCACAAACATCAACTTCTTTAAAATTATCCGCCTTCACATTTTTATCTTCATCTTGCTTTTCTCCACCTTCAGTAGCTTCTTAGAACTAAAAATCATTATTAGGTGTCACACATTTTTGAACTTTAGCTTACTTCTTGGCTTTTTTCCTCTTTATCTTTCTCATTTAGTCAAGTGATGTGAATGCTTCTTCTTACACTCTTTGAAATTTTTCAACATAATAGTGAGGGTTCCTTATATCTCCCAAATGGTCCCCCTTTTAGTTTACCACCAATCTGATATATCAAACCTTTCTATATACCTGTCCTTCAAATATACATGTTGGTATATGGAAGAAACTAGTCCTCTTGATATACATAGTCATATGTGAGAGACCTTAAGGTACATGAAAGAGAACAATACATGGTACCAAGGTAGTACAAAAAGGAATTTCCCTATCAATAAAACCTAATTTAATAGAAATTCTTGTACATGTGCATAACTTCCCCATGTACTTGATATTTATCAATTTCAAGATTTACATCTAGTGATAGTGATGAATAGGGTTGAAATTATAGTGAAGAATCACAAAAAATATTCTTATTTCTCCCTGATGATTTATAAGGTCGATGTCTAGATGTTGTTATGGCAGCTTTATTAGGCTATAAACATATAGCTTAACGTGACAACTTTACCTGTAAATGCAAGCTAGAGGTGTTGATACCAAACACTACGAATGTGCTTAAGCACATGTAAAATTTTGACAAATACAACAATAAGCTCTTTTGATAAATTACAAACTTCCCAAAATACAATAACTCCTCACTTGTATAAAATGTTTTAGTTGTCTATTCTTTTTAATTTTTAATTTTTTTTATATTTAAAGTACTTTCTTTTTCTTTAATGAAAATAAAATGATCTCGATGGGTTTTGACCCCTTGACCTCTACTATAAAAAAAATTATATACTTGAGTTCATATTGCCAACTCTCCAACTTCTTACTTCATGCATGGAAAAGGGTAAATTATGATTTTAACCCTTTAAAGATTATGTAAACTTTTTAAAGTAAATTTTAAAAGCCAAGATTTGAACATGAGGCCTCCATCCTTGGGATACTTCACATTAGACTTGAGGGCAATCTAGCTAATTCAAACTTTGTGTGTTCCTCTTCTCTTCTATGTGATTAGGAGATGGATGGCATTGTAGACTCAAGAAAGTTTTTTTATTTCTATCAAATACAAAAGGAATACCCTCAAGATTTGAAACTTGGACCTCATTTCTTAAGTAGCCAAGCCTCTAACATTAGGCCATTCAAGCTTTCCAATAAATCCCAATTATTTTACTCTTACAACATTAAAAGAACCATGTGATTTTTCCAACACCCAAGTCTTCTAAAATCTTAGCTAAAATTCCTTCCTCATCATCAAGGCTTCCATAACCAACCCCCTACCCAATGTTCCCACTAATATTTGTTCCCACTAAGAAACTTGTTTATAATACAATATTCCATAATGTTTAATAACACTTCATATGTGAAAATGTTCAACAACACAACATTAGCTCAAATTTTATCCTACTCAAGAACAACATGCAAACATCTCCACCAAGCTACTTGTACGAGTTAAGGTTGAAGCCTTTCGATATTTCCTCTCTAAGAAACTCTAAAGTATTATGGAATATAAGAGGAAACATTAGGAATTATTGCCATCATAGTTGAGATTTCCTCTTCAATAAACTCTTATGATGTAACAAGGAGTGGAATATTGGGAATTGTTACCATCATCGTTGAATTAGCATGATAATAAGAGTGGTTACAAGCACCCATCACAAGGTATATGTGTTCGTATTGGTCAAGAATATTTTTTTTATTATTTTTCAATTGGAGGAAGTAGTTTAACCTTTTTTTAATCAGTTATGTGGGATTGAAACGAGCGCCACCCATATTACTAACCACATGGTGGTATCACTTGGAAAAATTAGAACTTTGGTTTCCTCCTTAAAAGGTGAAATATTTCAACTTTTCATTTACAGGATAACTTAAAATTTTACCTCTAAAAGATAATATATATAATATATTATAATATAGTTAATAAATATCTTTAAAATATAATACATATCTTAAAATATTTTAAATGGTAACTTAAATTTTAACCATCTAAAAGATAATACATATAATATAATATAATAAAGTTAACAAATATTCGGTCTTCAAGAAGTACCTTCAGTTCTAATATATTGTAATAAAGTTAATAAATATTTAGAATCATAGGAGTCTAAAGTTCTTAATGATATACTTATTCAAGAAGAACCTTCAATTATAATATATTATAATAAATTTAATAAATATCTAGGATTAGAGGAATATGAAGTTCTTAATGATAGACTTCTTCAAGAAGTACATTTTAGTTATAACAAATCAAGACAATAGGAAATTGATGGATCCTATTACTCTAGAAGAAGTTCATTTAGCTCTTTTCTCTTTTAATAAGGATAAATCTCCTGGTCCAGATGGGCTCTCTATAGCATTTTATCAACATACTTGGGATATAGTGAAGGATTATTTATTGGTGGTAGTGGGACAGTCTAGGGTAAAACATACCTTATAAAATAAATGGAACATATCTTACTCTTATTCCAAAAAAGAAGGATGTTGAATTATTTGATTCATTTAGACCCATAAAACTATGTAATATGGCATATAAAATTATCTCCAAAGTGGTGGCAAATCGATTAAGGCCATTTTTAGGCAATATTATTTCATAATAGCAAGGAGGATTTATGAAAGGGAGAGATTCTATATGGGATTATATTAGCTCATGAAGTTATACATTCAACAACTTCAAGAAAAGAGAAAGCAATTATCTTAAATCTTGCTATGACTAAAGCCTATGATAGAGATAAATGGGATTTTCTTTTTGTAGTATTAAAAAATTTTGGATTTGGGAAGAAATGAGGTAAATGGATTAAAGATTATGTCTCTATAGTTTCATATTTAGTGTTGGTCAATGGGTTAGTAACATAATCATTTAAATTCAAGAGAGGTATTAGAAAATGAGATCCTCTATCACCATATATGTTCATTATTAGGGAAGAGGTGTTGGGTAGGAACTTGAAGAGGGCTAACAAAGATGGGCCTATAAATGGACTTAAGGCTAATAATAACATCAAAAACATCACCCATCAACAATGTATAGATGTAACAACCATTTTTGGAAGAGCAAGGATAAACGAGGCCAAAGCTTTGAATAACTCATTAAAGGAATATGAAAGAGCATCAGGCCAAAAAAGTTAATAGGAAAAAATTCAAAATTTACTTCCCAAACACTCCAACTAAAATCAAAGTAGGGATTTGAAGGTAACTTCAAATGGAGGAGGAAATTTTCCAACAACTTATCTAGGGATGTCATTATTTGAGGGGAGAATGAGGATAGAATTATGGAATCCAGTTATAAGTAAAGTTCGTAATAAACTATTGGTATAGAAAGGTAGATGGTAATCGTTAGTAGGAATAATGCAACTAATTAAGTTAGTCTTGCAAGCCATTCCAACATATTAAATATCCTTATATACTATGTCAAAATAAATAGAAAAAAATTTAATCTATATTATGCGATCTATTTTGTGGTCAGGATTACATGATAAAAGAATTTTCCTTCGATGAAATGGAGCAAGGTGTGTGATGATAAAAGTAGGGGAGGTCTCGATTTAAGAGTTCTTACATATGTAAACTTAACTCTTAGGGGAAAAGTAATATGAATATTGTACAAAGAGAGTCAACAAAAATGGGCAAGAATTCTTCTAAGTATGTTGAGCCTACTGACCACAACTTAATATTTACTGCATTCTCTCTACCAAATAGTTTTGCACTTTGGAATGGTTTAAAAAAATCTATTGATTTAGATATTAAAGGTTTAAGATAGGTCGTGGGAACTAGAGAAAAAAATTCTATTTGGATGGATACTTGGTGTGATACAAAACCACTCAATCTAGATCCAATTTTACAACCTTGGATGAGATTACTTCAAGATAAATTTTGGTGATAAGGTTTCAAAAATTTTGTACAAGGATCAAGAAGGAAGATACAAATGGAAAGAAGATTTTTTACAAGTATACAAGACATTGATACTAGGAGGCGGTTGAGTAGAAAGATAACAACAATGAGTATTCTGAGAGGAACCAAGGATAAATTTATTTAGGAGTTAGCTTAGGAGAATACACCACAATAAGTGGATATAATGTAAAGCACCAATAAAATAGGAATATCAAAAGAATATGGAGAGATATTTGGAATAGACCAAGCATTCCTAAAGTCAAAATATTTGTTTGGATAGTAGATCATAGAATAATTTTATCCTAGAATAACCTTATAAAAATAGCTTTTCATGGCCCCTCACAATGTGTTCTTTGTAACAAGGAGGAGAGTATAGACCATCTCTTAGGACATTGATCAATAGTATAGAAACTATAGCAATGGATTATTAATATATTTGGTAAATACATGGTGATGAAGAGCATAATTGAAAATTGGTTAAAGCAATGGCAGATCAATTTTAAAAGTGAGGTTTTACATGTAATTTGGGGTATATCAAAATATACAATACTTTGAATTGTATGGCTAGAAAGGAATAGAAGAATATTTAAAAGAGTTTAGAGGTAATCGAAAGGAAGATATGTTTAGCCATGGAGGATTCTAATCTAACCCTATCAACTCACACAATTCCTAATCTAGAAGTAGAGAGCATTGATAGATAGAGTCAAGTCATCAAATGGAATTATGATGTTAGGTACAGGAGAAAAAAAACAAGGCAAAGGATATAAAGTGGAAACCACCAGATGTGGAGTTGGTCAAATTGAATTTTGATGGAGCATCTAAATGAAATCTATGACCAGTGGGAGGACAATTAATTAGAATTAATAGAGGAGAGATTTTATCTCATTATGCTTTCAATAGTGGATTTCAGATAAATAATGAAGTTGAAGCTTGGGTGCCTTTAGAAGGGTTAAAAATATGCAAACAAATGAAATGTAATAGAGTATGGATGGAAGGTGATTCAATCATAGTAATAGATGCAATTTTGAGGAAAGCAAAGGCTCCATAGAACATACAAGAGATGATTGTGGAAATTCAAGATCTTACTAAAGAGTTTGAAGAAATCAAGTTTACACATGCATTAAGGGAAGGAAACAAATGTGCAAATAGGCTATCCAATAGAAGGGTTTTAATTGTGGATAATGAAGTTAAATTCTCTTTTCCATGGTTAGAGAAAGTAGTAAATTTAGCTAAAGCTAACAAGAAAATGTTGATTGTCTAAATAAAATAATGATTAATATTTAATTTAATGTTTTCCATTGGTAATATATGATTTATTTTATAACATTAATGTGTTTTCATATAAACTATTTATTATAATTTTTGTGGTTGCATTGTGCTTCAAGAAGGAAACTAGCAATCCAGATTTGGTAAAGCAGACTATGATAGTGTGATGTTTTGGAAATATTACTCTACTAAGATGCAATACATAGATAGTAGAGGTGAAGTTTTGGTATTGTGAAGGCTGCTATAGAAAAATATCAAGAAGGATGCTGAATTCTAAAATATTTGTATTCACACAAATTTTTTTTTAAAAATCCTAAAATAAAAATAAAAATTTTAGATATTTTATGTAAAATTATATAAGTTTCCAGCTATAATATATTAATTGAGATGAGAAGTGAAACTATTTGTAAACTCTCAAGATCTAAAGAAGGGAGTTGTGATTTGTCAAGGGTGGGAGACCTGAGTACAACCCCTTGTTCTTCCTAAATAATACCAAAATTTATATTTATAAATTGATGATAATGCTTAGATTTAATTTGGATTAAATATGACTTAAAATTTATGTTTTACATATATATAGAGTACCTCTCCCACCACTATAAATATAAAATATTAATTTTTTTTTTTAACTTTCATAAGTTAGTGAATAGGTTGGTTAGGCTACAAAAGTTTAGTTTTGTGCTCTTAGAAAATAGAGAATTTTAATTATAATTTATATATAAGTTGTAGAGCATAAAAATTAGTGATGTAATTATTTGGGTTATTGATAGTGTTAATCTTGAGCTTTAATAAAAATTAATTAATTATTTATTAGACTCAAAGATTTTAATATTTTGTTAATGGAATATGTATGCTTTAATAGAATTAAGAATATCAAATGATTTAATATTGTAAGTTTTGACTTGATTCGAAAGTATGTGTCTTAGCATATGACAATATTTTAGTAGGAATGCATAAGTATAATATTTTAATAGTCAAAAGTGTATATTGCATGGATAAATAAAGAAAAGCTATTCTAGTAGAATAAATAATTTAATATTTACTATATTTTAAATGTCATAGTTTTAAAAGATTTGAATTAGATATTATTTTAAAATTTAAAATTATTTATGATCCTAAACCTATGGTCTCATCAAGGAGGATGGTGTATTAAAACAAAATCTTCATTAAGAAACACTTTGATGCTTTGGGAATCCACTCAACTTTGGCATTTATGGATAGGCAACTACTGTGATTCGATATTAGCCGCTTTTTGGCAATTCAACTGGAAATAATTGGTCCCATTGCCATGAAAAAATAACAAGATCCAGTATGGGATACCTCCTCTAGGCTAATATACAAGTAGTAATGTGAAGGGTCTCATGAATTATATTTGATTTGGGAATTTCTAGCTAAACACTTGGACTAGGAGGGGTTATGAACCAAAGCTAGAAGGTTCAATAAAGAGTTGGTATGCTACAACTCTTCATCAATTGTAACATACCTTGAGACACCTACTCCCGATCCAAATAAATAGTGGGTCCTAATTGACTCCATAGTATGTTGGACTCTCAATTAGGTACTAGTCATACTAAAACTATACCCTAGCATGGAAAATATAACAAAAATATATGTTCCTTAAGCAGAATTTTAGGATAGAGATCCTAAGCACACAATGCTATGGTGCAAAAAAATATGCATCCACCCTTTTAGGTGATATAGTCCCTGGAAATACAACCTCATACCGTGAACATAGACCTATAGTAAAGTAGATGAATGTGTTCATAAGATGACAACTGTTTTGGGATTTGGCCAACCTCAACCATTTAGGAGGTTGTATGTAATGGTTCCTTGAAATGGGTAATATTATGCCTAAGTACTAATTAATATTGAGTGTTGCTTAAACTTTTTATGAGTTTGATTGAAAATTTTTACTTTGAGTTTTGGACAACTAGGTGAGTTAGACCTGGGGTGTTACAGTTGGTATCAGAGCTTAGGTTGCAAAAATCTAGGCTATTTTGATAAGAACTTGTGTGACTTTTAATTAACATAGCTCTTGTTGCATCCAGGAAAATGGCAGGATCTTCCAGAAAAGTTGCATTGACTTAGCAAGAGGTGCTTGTTGAGAGTCTAAGTAAGGGACTAAGAAGGATTATAAGCAAATTAGAAAAATAAGCTAGGGTAGAAGCACCCCGTAGACTTGTTAGGAAGGACAAGGAACCCCTCAAATGGAAGATAACTTGGCTAAAATCATGCATGAAGAACATAAACTTATACTGAGAGGGGGGATGAACAATATAAGACCATTTTACTTTTCTTTTTCAAATAGTATTAATCAATATAATCAATGGCAATATCAATAGCAATAACTAAAGCAATGCACAAATAATCACACACAATAGAGACACCAATTTTAACGTGGTTCACCCAATGTGGGCTACCTCCACAGAGCAAATATTTATTCTAAATATTTATCAAGTAATCTCATGGGAATCCTTCCCAATTACAATTTTTATGGACCTTTGTCCAAAGGAGATGTTGATCCCCTAAATCTCAAGTTCATGGATCTCTTCCACATGAAAACTCTTTTCTCTTCTGCTCTGGCTAGTGATATTCTAGAAGACTCTGTCTCTCTACTACACTGACTGGTGGATATCTCTCCACTTGAAGACTCCTCACTCAGAAGATCTGTCTTCAATTGTCCTAGCTACTGGATCTCTATCCATTGAGACTCTGTCCTCTATACTCTGTCACCTCCAAATATTTGTCAATAGATTCACTCAGAACCTTCTCAAATCTAATCAATAGGTTCATTCATAATCTACTCAAATTTTCTCAATAGGTCCACTCAAAACCTGCTCAAATATGCTCAATAGGTCCACACATAACCTTCTCAAACCTACTCAACAGGCCCACTCAAAACCTGTCCAAATATGCTCAATAGGTCCTTATAGAACCTGATAAAATCTGCTCAACAGGTCCACACAAAACCTGCTCAAATTTGCTCAATAGACTCACTCAAAACTTGTTCAAATATGCTCAACAATCTCACACAGAACTTGTCCAAATCTTCTCAATAAGTCCTCTCTAGTACTTGCTCAAATATGCATTACAAGCTTCCACAAAAGCTTACACAAAATAAGTCCACAAGCCTTCTCAAATACTTACCTCAAATCTGCTTAACAAGTCCACATAGAACTTGTTCAATCTGCTCAATAAGTCCTCTCTAGGACTTGCTCAAATTTGCATTTCAAGCTTCCACAAAAGCTTACACAAAATCAGTCCACAAGCCTTCTCAAAGACTTGTCTTTATCTTTCCTAGGGCATACCTAGGGCATACCATAACCTTATTTCTCCTTAGGCAACCTTGGTAGAAAATAAAATATTAAACAAAAATTAAATTCACTTGCCTTGCCCTCGGTGGGATTCGATCCCCTGACTATTTTCTTCCCAACGCCTTAGCCGCAACCAAGTCATCGTTGGGCCATGCGTCGTGACATGTCTAAAAGGGCACGTCCACCATGCAATATCTTTGAACAATGAACCTCCAAAAAAACAAGCGCGTAGAGCGCTTCTTCCTTGCAATACAAAAAACATAGACCTCACACAAATCAAACTTAGAACCTCCTCCTTAGCACTGAGCCAACATACCACTATACCACACTGGCCTTTCCGCTTAGGGCTTCCGAATATTCACAACTTTAACCTTCACAAAAATTGTAAGGCTTTAGAAATAGAAATCTCTTTCACATGCACTTCGAAAACAAATGCAAGGGATACTTGGTAAATCAATTTGTTTGGCATTTATATAATGCCTTTTGCATTCCTTAGCATCACGCCAGTGCTTCGAATGAATTCGATGTCTGTGTGATTTAATTTATAATAAATTTAAATTTAATTTTAAGTTTAAATATTTTAAATTAAAATCAACCTTAGAACTTTGTCTTAAAGAGCCAACCTTAGGTTTAATAAAACCTTAGAACCTTGTCTTAATGCCCAACCTTGGTATTATTTATAAAATTTAAATTCCTTGTGAATTTAAATAATTTATAAATAATTATTAAACCTCCTTTTTAAATTTTGCAATAACCCATCTTGGGTTTTTATAAACCAATCATTTAACTTGTGCTCCCAATAATATTAAAATATTATGGAGCCTTTTTCCTTTCACTTTTGCATTGATGAAGCTTTTTCCTGGATGGGCGACTTTATTTCTTTCCGAATTCCTTGAGATGAGTGATAACTCTATCAGGTGACATCAATGACAACTCTGACTTAGAGGACTCAAAATGTTTAACAATATCCCCCTTTGTCATTGATGGCAACCCTTCTCCTTTTACTGAAACCTGACCTTATTTTCTGCTCCCCTTGGGACTTTGCTCCCCCTGGCTCAATGCTCTCTCAAGCATCAAATCTCTCCACGTAACAAATCTCTCCCCAATAGAAAAATCTCTCCCCCTTTGACATCAATGGCAAAGGGTCACCTTTGGGGCTCGGGGCTAAGAATGAGCCTCTTAGCTTAGCCCCTCCCCCACCTCCACATGAGGTGGTTAATTCTTGGGTGGGAGTATTTCTACTCCTCTAAAGCATTGCTCTTTGTCTTTATATTTTTCTCTTCTTTTCTGAGTTTTTTGAATCCTCTCACTATTTCTTTCCAAGTCATCATCCTTGTTCTTGTCATCATTTTTGTTCCTATCATAATTTATGTTCCTGTTCTTGTTCTTGTTTTCATCCATGATCCTGTTCCTATTCCTATTCTTATTCTCATCCATGTTCCTATTCCTATTCCTGTTCTCATCCATGTTCCTATTCCTATTCTTGTTCTCATCTATGTTCTTGTTCCTATTCATGTTCTTGTTCATGCCAATGTTCCTGTTCATATTCTTGTTCCTGTTCATGCTTGATTCTGGAATATTTGCTCTACACCATATTGCTATGTGACCATAATTATTGCACTTATAACACTTAATGTTTTTATTCCTTGGAGGTGCAACTATCTTAGGACTTCTCCTAGTGAAGCCATATCCTCTTCTATCATGAACCCTACAATTCATTGCCTTGTGACCAAACTCATTACATGAGTAGCAATACCTATGGAAAAGTTGTCCTTTCCCATATTCTTGTCTTTCATGTGTCCTGCATTGTGAAGCCATGTGCCCAAACCTTTGATATGAAAAAAATATTCCATTGAAGAAACCTTGCCTAGACCCCATTTGTCTCTTAGTCTCTTCTACCAGTTTCTTGTTCCATCTGTTCCTAACTTGTGCATTGTTCCTTTCCTTGTTCAACTTTCTATTGTCCAACTTATCCTTAGAGATCTCACTCCCTATTTTACTTACTTATTTTGACTCTTCTTCTTATCTGGTGTTTGAGCTTGACTCTCCTTTTTATGCTTCCTATTTTCCTTGTTCTTATTTATAGCTAAGTCCTGTTATGGTGACTGGTGATTTTTTGTATTTATAGTCCTAGGTCTTTGAATTTTCCTCAAAATTATGTAGATTTTCCTTAGAACCTTCCAAACTTAGTGAAACTATCTCATGCTCTAATATTTCACACTCTAGATCTTTTATTTTTAATTTTTTGGCCATACCTTCTTCAATTTTTCTTGTCTCTTCAACGTTGATTTTGAAGTTAGTGAGTTCCTATAGAAACCTTGCTTTTTCTTTCTCATATTCTTGAGATTGAACCCTTAATCCTGAGTTCTCCCTTTTTAGTTCTTCAAGAGTAATCATAAGCCTTTCACATTCTATCTCTTTTGCCTTTGACTATTTAATCATACCTTCTTCAACTCTTCTTGCTTTTTCAACCTTATCTCTCAAGTCAGAGATATCCTGTAGAAGCTTTGTCTTACATTTCTCATCTTCTTGTATTTGAGCCTTCAATTTTGAATTCTCTCTTTTCAATTCAATAAGCTCCTTAAGAGTGGATTTCCCTTTTTATTTTTTTGAAGCATCTTATTTTTCTTCTATTACTAAAAGTAGAGTTTCTTCTTCATACCTATTTTTATTGTCCCTGTTATCCTTTCTTGAACCAATCTCTAGGATTTCATTTCCAAGAATATCATCTTCATATTCACTGCTACTAAACCCATTACAATATATTTCATCATGGCAAATTTGACCACAAACAAAAAATTCTTGTGGACAATAAGCTGCATGGTGACCTATGTTCCCACATCTGGTACAAAACTTTATCAGTCTAGATATTTCTCTATTACTTGATTCATCTCTTGAATTTATTTCCATTTGTCCTCCCAACACAAAAATATTAAACTCATCTTCATTTTCTTTCATGACCATAGGTGTTCTTTTCTTCTTGTGTCTCATGCTTCTACTCTTGCCTTTCTTTACCATTTGTGTTCTTGTAGGATCTTCCTTCAAGTTGTTAAAATTCTTTCGAAGGAACCGACTTTGATACCAATTGAAGAACGCAAGCTTATACTGAGAAGGGGGTGAACAGTATAAGACCACTTTTTACTTTTCTTTCCCAAATAGTATTAATCAATATAATCAATGGCAATATCAATAGCAATAACCAAAGCAATGCACAAATCATCACACACAATAGAGACACCAATTTTAACATGGTTCACCCAATGTGGGCTACCTCCACAGAGAAAATATTTCTTCTAAATATTTCTCAAATAATCTCATGGGAATCCTTCCCAATTACAATGTTTATGGACCTCTATCCAAAGGAGATGTTGATCCCCTTAATCTCAAGTTCGTGGATCTCTTCCATAGGAGAAATATTTCCCCTTCTGCTCTGGCTAGTGATCTTCTAGAAGACTCTATCTCTCTGCTAAACTGACTGGTGGATCTCTCTCCACTTGAAGACTCCTCACTCAGAAGATCTATCTTCAATTGTCCTGGCTATTGGATCTCTATCCATTGAGACTCTGTCCTCTATACTCTGTCACCTCCAAAGCTCTATCAATAGGTTCACTCAAAACCTTCTCAAATCTGCTCAATAGGTTCACTCAGAACCTACTCAAATCTTCTCAATAGGTCCACTCAGAACCTACTCAAATCTGCTCAATATATCCACACAAAACCTACTCAAATTTTCTTAACAGGTCCACTCAGAACCTGCCCAAATCTGCTCAATAAGTCCATATAGAACCCGAAACAAGCTCACTCAAAACTTGTCCAAATATGCTCAACAAGCTCACACAGAACTTGTCCAAATCTACTCAATAAGTCCTCTCTAGGACTTGCTCAAATATGAATTGCAAGCTTCCACAAAAGCTTACATAAAATTAGTACATAAGCCTTCTCAAAGACTTGTATCAAATCTACTTAACAAGTCCACACAGAACTTGTTCAATCTGATCAATAAGTCCTCTCTAGGACTTGCTCAAATCTGCATTGCAAGCTTCTACAAAATCTTACACAAAATTAGTCCACAAGCCTTCTCAAAGACTTGTCTCATCACATAGAATCATAAAGAGAATTGTTAGGGACTCAATATGTTCTACACTCAATGCTCAATCAATATCTCAAATCAATCTCATAGAAGCATAAAGAGAATTGTTAGAGACTCAATATGTTCTATACTCAAATCCTAATCTCAACTCAAATCAATCTCATAGAAGCATAAAGAGAATTGTTAGAGACTCAATATGTTCTATTCTCAAATCTCAATCTCAAATCAAATCAATCTCATAGAAGCATAAATAGAATTGTTAGAGACTCAATATGTTCTATACTCAAATCCCAATCTCAACTCAAATCAATCTCATAGAAGCATAAAGAGAATTGTTAGAGACTCAATATGTTCTATTCTCAAATCTCAATCTCAACTCAAATAAGAATATAGAATAGTTTATTTTATAGAACTTGAAGAACCACTTCACACAATCACTTGACTAGGCTCAATCAAATTTACTCAACCAATCACCTCAAGGATCAATCCTTTCTCACAAACCCTAGTCCAAGCATGTATCAACCAACTCAAAATGTTTCCAACAATGCTCAAAAATAAATCTCACATAACAATGATACTCATGTTCTTTTCTAACTCAAGTTCAAGTTCTTTGAACAACCAATGGGCTTCAACAACAATGCTTATAAACAAGGTTTAATCACAACTCTCAATTCATAAAACCTTGAAGCATTAAACCAACAACTCTCAAAAAGGTTAACCACAATAAATCCTTTTCTCTCCAAAGATATTTTCAGAAATCAATCACCCACATAAGTCAATGAAGAATATTACCCATACCTTTTTGATGCCTTATGAGTTGTCCACTAAATCTTCCACACTCAACACACTTTATTTTTCTAATATCAACAAGGGTTAGAGGTCATGAGTAATAACACAATAATCAAAATAATATCTCAATAACACCTTATTAATCCTACTCAATAAAAATGCACAAAACCGTCTTATGCAAGAAATAATCCCTCAAAAGAATGAATCAAACTTACTTTTGGAACTCCTTGACAAAACCAGAAATATCTTCTTGCACACACTTTATTTCTCCCTCAAAGAAATCTAAACAAGTATCTCTTGAAAATAGCTTTCCAATGATATATAATATGATATACTTCCACAAAGAAAATCAGCAGAAATCTTTATCTTTCCTAGGGCATACCATAACCTTATTTCTCCTTAGGCAACCTTGGCAAAAAATAAAATATTAAATAAAAATTAAATTCACTTGCCTTACCCTCGATGGGATTTGATCCCCCAACTATTTTATTCCCAACGCCTTAGCCGTAGCCAAGCCACCGTTGGGCCATGCGTCATGACGTGTCTAAAAGGGCACGCCCACCATGCAATATCTTCGAACAATGAACCTCCAAAAAACAACAAGTGCGTAGAGCGCTTCTTCCTTGCAATCCAAAAAAATAGACCTCACATGAATCAAACTCAGAACCTCCTCCTTAGCACCGAGCCAACATACCACTAGGCCATGTTGGCCTTTGCGCTTAGGGCTTTCAAATATTCACAGCTTTAACCTTCACAAAAATCGTAAGGCTTTAGAAATAGAAATCTTTTTCGCATGCACTTCAAAAATAAAGGCAAGGGATACCTGGTAAATCAATTTATTTGGCATTTATATAATTCCTTTTGCCTTCCTTATCATCACGTTAGTGCTTTGAATGAATTCGACGTCAGCGTGATTTAATTTTTAAATTTAAATATTATAAATTAAAATCAACTTTAGAACTTTGTCTTAAAGAGCCAACCTTAGGTTTAATAAAACCTTAGAACCTTGTCTTAATGCCAAACCTTGGTATTATTTATAAAATTTAAATTCCTTGTGAATTTAAATAATTTATAAATAATTATTAAACCTCCTCTTTAAATTTTGCAATAACCCCTCTTGGGTTTTTATAAACCAATCATTTAACCTGTGCTCCCAATAATATTAAAATATTATGGAGCCTTTTTCCTTTCACTTTTGCACTGATGAAGCTTTTTCCTAGATGACTTGGGCGACTTTATTTCTTACCAAATTCCTTGAGATGAGTGATAACTCTATCAAGTGACATCAATGGCAACTCTGACTTAGAGGATTCAAAATGTCCAATGGTGCAATTACTGCAAGAACAAATGCACCACAAAAAGAACATATGGAACAACAAAGGGTTCAGTCACAAGAACAAATGAACCAATAAAGAGACCACATGGAAAAATTGGGGATTCGATTGATTGAGCAAATGGAATAATAGAGGGTGCAACTGGATAAAAAATAAGAACTAATAGTCCAACAATAGAAGTTGATTAAAACTGTATCTAAAAGAAAGGAGCCAAAAGATGGTCAAGATGAATTGCCTAAGGGTTCTAGTCGAAAGAAAGTTGATGTTGAGCTGAATAAAAATTAAATAAAAATTAACATCTATAAATTCAATAGTAGAGGAGATGGTGAGGCTACTAAAAATTGGTTGAGTGAGTTCGAAGGAAATTATTCTATAAAGCCCCTCTCATCTGAATCCAAAACAACTTGGGTAGTCGCTCATTTGGTAGGGCTAGCATTGGATTGGTGGATGACATATAAGAGAAATAAACATGTCAAGGTTGTTGATGTACCTTGGGACACATTCCTGAAGGAATTCAGAGATAGATTTCTAACTCAAAAATTCTATGTAGAAAAATTTGTTGAGTTCACTAATTTGCACCAAGAAAATATGTCTGTTATAGAGTATTATTAGAGGTTTGTTCAGTTATTGAAATATGTACCTAAGTATGATTGAAGGGAAGAACCTAAGGTACAAAAATTTCTCATGATATTACATCCAAGGATTGGATCTCTAGTGGGTTTAGTGAAACCTAAGGACCTATTTGAGGTCTATGATTTAGCACGTTATGAGGAATTAAGTCAGAAAAATAAGACGTATTATTAGAGGACAAAGAAATATAAAGATGATTTTAGAAAGAGGAAAGACACTAGACTAGTAAGAGGATACAAGGACCAATATAAAAGGTCCAAGTGAGGAGACCGTTATAGAAGATATGATAGAAACAGAGACAAGGGTATATTTTAGAACAAAGGTAGATAAGATAAGAGGAACTTTAGGAATGATCATAATTCCTCATTGTAGAATTAAGAGAAAGAGTCTATATCCTAAGTCAAGAATGAAGAGGTAAATAAGATCAAAGCTCCCCTTGATGGTTGCTACATATGCACTAGAGCACATTATGCTAATCAATGTTCACATAGAGCCGATAAGACGAAAGCAATTGAGGAGGTTGCACATAGAATATATGCAAAAATAGGTAACTCTGCTCTTACCCGTCAAGCTACACCTTTTATTTTCAAAGGAATAATATATGATAGATATGTTCATATTTTAATTGATAGTGGAGCTACCAATAGCTTTATTTCTATTAGTTTGATAAGGGATATTGGTAAGACCTCAAGGTCTTACTATAAATGTAATCGCAGGCCACTCAAAGGGGGCTCCCTTGTAATCTCTTTGCCACTATATAGGGATCCCTCCTTGGAATCTATGATTCTTATTCTTATTATTCATGGATGATTTGATATGTATGGCCAAACTAATATATATATATATATATATATATATATATATATATATATATATATATATATATATATATATATATATATCTACCCTAAAGCTACATTGGTGGATGGTTCATGCATGAAGAGATGTGATGGTTCACGTTATGAAGGGTTGTGATGGTTCACTTTATAAGTTAATAATATGATAATTAAATGATTAATAATACTAACTAATACTAACTAATAATGTTAGGATTGAGGATCCTAACATGCCACCCTCCTTAAAAAGATCTTTGTCCTCAAAGCTCAAAGTGAGAAGCTTTGTCCTTTGTTTTCCAAGAAGGATTTGTGTAAGTTCTTGGACTCTTTTAATGGAATCCTTTCGTAGGCAGGGATATCAAGAAGGATGAAGCATTAGCGAGGGGTTGCCAAGAACAATAGTAGAATCTTCCTTAGGAAAATCATGATGAAGATGGGAGGGCAACCCTTGGGGTTACTCAAATACTTCAGAATGATGCATCAAAAGTGATGGTAATGATTTCATATCCTTTTTTGGTTCCTTGGTAGAGCCAACGGAGAAGGAGTGTGTAGTCACTCTACATTGGTTCCGAATAGGATTGGTCATATTGGTTCCGAATAGGATTGGTCATATGGTAAGAACTCACTATTGGTGAGGAAGGTATGTGTAGGTCTTGTAGAGTGCATGTTTGGCTAGCATTGATCACTTTGGGTATGTATACCTCATCCTTGCTTGGTACATCAATAACTTCTTGCACATCGACCTCATTGTCTTCATTGTGGTGAGTAGGTGCACTGGTTACTTTGGACACAACTACCTCATCTGCTTGCTCTATGGAGAGACAGGGATTGACTTCCTTCAATAAATACAATGTTAGTGTAACACATTTATGGTGGGGTCCAAATTGTTCATCACAATTATCATAGAGTCCTTTTGCTCGTCGTTCCTTCATCTCCTCAAATCTAAGATGTTTAATTCATAAAGTTTGATTAGATTTGGTGGTTGTGTAAGTGCTTTGTGCCTTTCCATTATGCATAGGTTTAGGAGCGATGTAAGTGGTCAATTATTTTTCCATAAGTGGTTTCCCTAATCGTTGTTGTGCATTGATTTTATCTTCAGCTATTTTTTCCAATCCATAGGTCTGCATCATGGTATAGGGATTGAACCTTGTCACCTCCATTCTAATTTCCTCTTTTAATCCCATAATGAAGCCATTGATGAGAATTGGCTCATCCAATCTTATGTTGTGTTTGGTGATATACTCAAACTGAGTTTGATACTCACACACATAAGTGATTTGATGAAGATCTTTGAGCAATTCCCATATGACTTGGTCCCACATGGCTCTGATACCAAATGGTAAGACCTCAAGGTCTTACTATAAATGTAATTGCAGGCCACTCAAAGGGGGCTCCCTTGTAATCGCTTTTCCACTATAGGGGACTCCCTCCTTGGAATCTATGATTCTTATTCTTATTATTCATGGATTATTTGATATGGATGGCCAACCTAATATATATATCTACCCTAAAGCTACGTTGGTTAAGAGACATGATGGTTCACGCATGAAGAGACGTGATGGTTCACGTTATGAAGGGTTGTGATGGTTCACTTTATAAGTTAATAATATGATAATTAAATGATTAATAATACTAACTAATACTAACTAATAATGCTAGGATTGAGGATCCTAACAGATATACTGAAAAGTCCTGGATTTATGGCAAATAGGTGGAAAATCGAATATGGGTTAGGACATACCTATACGGTCAATCAATGTATATTTGATCCTCAAATAAATTTACCTCAAGGAAAAACTAGATGGAACTTATACGTAACTCCCTTACATGCATTTGATATCATATTTGGTGTAGACTGGCTAAGAGCACATAAAGCTCTATTAAATTTTGAGGAGAGATGGGTAGATTTTACTCATGATACCAAGCAATGATTCTGAGTTGACTATGGTTGAGACTCACTTAAATCACATTTTATGTTTTCTATGCAAGTAAAGAGAGCTTTTAGAAAAAAGGGTAAGATCTATATAGTCAAATTGAATAAAAAAGAGACTAAATCTAGTACAGGTCTATTTCAACAACACCTTGTGTTGAATGAATTCAGGGATGTATTCCTAAAAGATTTTCCATATCTGCTACCCCAAAGAGAATTTGACTTCTCCATAGAACTATTACCTTGCATAGCACTTATTTCTCGAACTCCATATAGAATGACTCCTATAGAGCTGCAAGAACTGAAGACTCAACTTCAAGATTTGTTAGAAAAAGGGTATATCAAGCCGAGTGTGTCTCCCTGGGGTGCACCAGTTCTTTTTGTAAATAAGAAGGATGGATCATTGAGGTTATGTATTGATTATAGAATGCTTAACAAAATGATAATAAATAATAAGTATTCTCTGCCTAGAGTTGATGACCTCTTTGACCAGTTAAAAGGGGTGATAATATTTTCTAAAATTGATAAATAATAAGTATTCTCTGCCTAGAGTTGTTATCCTTTGGCGTAACAAATGCTTCTACAGTATTTATGAATTTGATGAACAATATATTACTAGAGCAGGTGGATCGGTTTGTTCTAGTGTTTCTTGATGATATATTGATTTATTTCAGAAACCAAGAAGAGCATGACCAAGATATGAGAATTATCCTAGAAATTCTTAGAAAGAATTAGTTGTATGGAAAATTGTCCAAATGTGAGTTTTATATTCCTAAGGTATAGTACTTTGGACATATAATTTATGTTGAAGGAGTTGCAGTAGATCCTAAGAATATTGAGGCCATTATAGGCTAGCCCACACCTACTAATGTATTTGAAGTAAGAATTTTTATGGGAATGGTAGGGTATTATAGGTGATTTGTTAAGGGATTTTCAAAAATTGCCTATCCCATAACCAATATTCAGAGAAAAGGAAAATATTTAAAGTGGACTACTCAATGTGAAGAGGCTTTTAGAATGCTTAAGGAAAAATTAACTACAACACCTATCCTTAGAATACCAGATCCAAATAAGCCATTCACAGTCTATACTTATGCTTCCATGGAAGGGATATGAGGGATCTTGATGCAAGAAGAGGTAGTTATTGCCTACGAATCTAGAAAACTTAAAAATCATGAAGTGAATTATGTTACCCATGACTTAGAGCTTGTTATTATTGTACATGATCTTAAAATATAGTGTTGTTATTTACTTGGTAAGCCCTTCAAGTTAAAAACTAATCATCAAAGCCTTAGATATATATTTAATCAACCATTGTTGAATGCCAACCATTGTTGAATGCTAGGAAACAATGATGGATGGAATTTCTAGCAGAATATGATTTTAGAATTGAGTATATTAAAGGAATAGAAAACTAGCTAATTGATGCTTTAAGTAGAATAAGGCACATAACTACAATGACATAGTTTCAGTTTGGACTAGGTAGACAAATTAAAGAATTATAGAAGATAGATGAATTTTACCTACAACACCGAGCTCATTTTGAGAAAGGACCTGATAGAAACAAATATTTTAAGGTTAAGGAAGAAATATTGTACTTTAGAAACTGAGTGGTTATTCCGAATACTAAGGAATTGAGAACCATTAGTCAAGAGGCACATTATGCCCCATACTATGCGCACCTGATAGGGTTAAAAATATGAGAAAATTTGAGGAAGGATTTCTACTGGTTAGGTATGAAAAAGGAGATAACAAATTTTATAGCCAGATGTTTAGAGTACCAAAAAGTTAAAGCTAAACACCTACATCCTGCAGGTCGATTGTACCCATATGAAATCCCTACACAAAAATGGTAATTCATTTCCATTGATTTCATAGTTGATCTACCAAAAAATTGGTTTAGGCATGATACTATTCTAGTTATAGTAGATAAGTTAACCAAGGTATCCCATTTTATACCTAGAATTATGCAAGATGATGCACCCATAGTTGCTCAAAATTTTTCTAGAGAAGTGGTTCATTTAAATGGTTTTTCCAAAGTGATCATATCTGACATGGATTCCATATTTACATAAGAATTCTAGTAAGTTTTGCATCAAGCATGGGGAACAAAGCTCAACATCAGCATAACTTACCATTCAAAGACTAATGGTCAGACTGAGAGAGTTAATCATGTATTGGAGGATATGTTGAGAATGTATTGCATGGATCATCAAAGTAAATGGGAATATTATCTCTATTTGGTTGAGTTTGCATATAATAATAGCTATCATGCCACATTGGGCATAGCTTCATTCAAGGCTCTATATGGGCGTAGGTGTAGAACACCTTTGTCATGGGATAATCCAGAGGATCGGGTATTGATCATTCTGGACATAGTGAAATAATTGGAAGAGCAACTAAAGGAAATACACCAAAGGATTAAGGAATCCTAAGATCGGTAAAAGAGCTATGTTGATCTCAAAATAATGCCAAAAGAATTCTCTATAGGTGACAAAGTATTCTTGAGAGTAAAATCTTCCAAAAGCTCAATTAAATCCACTAAACTCAACCCTAGATTTGTAGGACCTTTTGAGATCATTGCTAAAATCAGTGTAGTCACCTATAGATTGGCCCTACCACCCAATTTGTCTAAAATCCATGACACTTTCCATGTGTCCCTTCTTCAAAAATATGTGGTTGATCCCTCACATGTATGGAATGTTTCCCATTTGTAGATGTTGGACCCACAACACATTGAAGTCCACCCTAATAGGATACTTGGTTACAGAACAAAACAACTTAGAAAAAAAGTATTGATTAGTGTAGGGTCCAGTGGGACCACTATCCTGACAAAAATATCACATGAGAAGATGTGGCTATCATGAAAAATAATTTTCATATTTGTTTGAACACTTATATATATATATATATATATATATATATATATATATATATATATATATATATGCATGTTCTTGGTTTTAATTACATATGTATGTTTAAAATTTTTGGCATGATGATGAATGAATGTTTAAGTATTGATGTGGATATGCATAACTATTATTGCAAATATAGGGACAATGTTTAATCTTAGTGGGGGAGAATGTAACATCCGTCTATTTTTCTATCCATCTGTTTGCTATTTTTAGAATGAGATACTACTAATAAATTTTGTGAGTGCGAGGTTCAGGTACAACATATGTCCATTTTTAGGTGAAAAGTTGGGATTTTCCCACATGAGGTAATATGGGATATGATATTTAGTGCTTAAAAGCACCACAATAGTGAGTACATGGAAGCTCACAGAAGATACTATCATGAAGATCCATCCATATAGCTATACTTTAAATTTGTCAAATGTTAGGAGTGATAGATATGTGTATACATTCACATTTAAAATTATTGCATAATAATAATAAAAGAAATTAAAATATATATATAATAATAATAAAAACAAAAATAATAAATAATACAATAAATAAATTAACCTGATGATTGAAGGTGATTCTATGAACATCATCAATCTGTTAACCAATGGCAAAAAACCTCCATGGAGAATCGAGGGAGTCATCCATGAAGTGAGGATCCTTTTTGCATAAAGACAGAACAGGAGGGTTCATCACGTGTACCGTGAGGCCAACAGGTCAGTTGATAAATTAGCCAACATAGGTGTTGATGTTGGTAGTTTGATGACATGGACACAAGGTGTGCCATGTGAAGTGGAAAACATTATTAGTCATGAAAAGAAACCTACCCATTAAGGAGAAATATGAATGGGTGTTTTTTTTCCCATGGAGCTAGTAATAACTATGGGGTTTCCCTCTAAATCATACCAAATTGGAAATGAAGGTAACAGGGTGTAAGCCTTGGAAAATTCCGACAGAGAATAGGAAATGGGCAAGCAACGGGTTTCACAAGTGCAAAGTTCCAAACTTCAATTCCTGTCAATGTAAGTAATGTTTACAGTTATGTTTAGGTATGGGTGTGCTTTGTTAGTAAGGTGTTGTAGGGGATTCAACACAATTTCTAGTAAGAAAGTTTCAAGGATGACTAGGATCTACAATCTCAGTAGAAGGCTAGATATTGTAATAGGTTTTGGGTTAACCTGCAAAACCCGGTAATTAATGAAGACTTTTATTTACCAAAAAAAAAAAATTATAATATAATAATATCATAAATAAATTTTATAAATAATAAATATTTTTTAGTGAAATGTTTCCACCCAAAAAGCTTTTGATGTCTAGATTTTGATAATGTTGTAGTAAACAATATTTTAGTAGGCTTTGAAGACTTTTTATAGCATCCTTGAAATTCACTTCAAAAACTAAGAGTATCGTGTGTAAAGTACTCTCTTAATATTGTTGATTTGATTAAGTACTTGCATAGTGAAAGTTGAATTTAATATTAGTATATCAAGATTATGTATTTGATTAAGTACTTTAACGAATTAATAGGTTTCACATTAATTACAATAAATAAATAAATATATATATATATATATATATATATTTCATATTTATTGGGTCCATCCTTAGTCCATTTTTGACTTATTTGTCCAGTGGCCTTCTCCATTTTTGAATAGGCATCTTAGGTATATGTGGAAGATCTGCCTTCATCACTACTTGTGGCAGATATGGTTGGAAAGGAATCATCGGGCCTTCTTGGATAAGGTTTCTCAGTCATCCTCTGTCCTATCAAAAATTTTAGTATATGCTAATGAGAATGCTTGTTTAGTGCCTGCAACATCTAGACCTCCAAATCCTTTTGAAGCTTCATTAGGCCAGTCATTAAACTTACCTCTCACTGATGGCCTCAATCATCCTCAAGTCTGTCCTAGAACCATGATCACATGGACCCCACCCCCCCTAGGGTGGATTAAGTTAAATTTTGATGGGGCATCTAGGGGCAACCCAAGTGAAGGTCGAGGTCGGTGGCTTACTTAGAGACCACAAGGGTGAGGTGCTTGTAGCTTTTGCTTGACATCTTGGAGCTCAAACTAACAATGTGGGTCGAGCGAGGGCATTTTGGAGGAGCCTCAAGGTGGTAGAGAATTATCCAGGGAAACTGTTGGTGGAAGGTGATTCTCTTATTATTATAAATCTTCTAAAGAACACTAAGAGAGCTCCTTGGAGATTTGATGACTACATCCATGAAGCAAGGGCTCTAATTCATGATCGACCTGAGGCCATAATTTTGCATACCTTGCGGGAAGCAAACATGGCAGCTGATAGGCTGGCAAATGAAGGCATTGTAGCAGCAAATTTGATCACGTGGACTGAAAATCTTCCTCGTGCAGTCTCAATGGTGATAGATAATGAAAAAAATTATATTGGAAGGCTCAAAGTGGATCAATGACAGAAAATGGGGGCATTTTTAAAAATATTTTTTTGAACCTTATAATGGCTTTTGTCATATTTGTTTTTTTTGTTCATGTGACTAGTGTTTTTTGCATTTGGTGGGAGCATTGATATAGGTTTTTTATCTACAAATTCTTGCATGGGAAACATCTGCTTTGGCCTCAAGTATTTCCCAAGGTGTGTTTGGATTCGATGTCACAAAAAGGCCCTAGCAAGAAATAACAAAGTGTTGGAGATCCCTGACAATGAGGTACCAGACCCCACCATAATAGTCTTGGAGAAGATGACAATTTCATCGACCTTCAACGAGTATCAACCGAGTTGAAGAGTCTGTCTGGCCTCATCAGTGCAGCTGTTGATTTGTGTGATTCTCTAAATCTTCTGTTTTATAGCCAACAGTTCCAGGGGAACAAGGATTCGAAGGGAAAATCTAAATATGATGGCAAGGAGGATGATAATGAGTTAGATGAGGACTACAAGGAAGACTGCTTGGCCTCTTGGCTGTCCATTCTATGGGATGTTTTTTTTTTTGACCATATTCTATTATTTTATATGGGCACAAGCTACTCTGCATGGTGCTTGCATGATTAGTTTTTGTCTTTGTTAGTTCTATTTTGCGTCTTTCTTTTATGATGGCCATAATATTAGGCTTCCATAGTTTAGTTTGGTTGTATTCTGATGGAAGAGTAGGTCTTGGCCCTTTTTGTTGTCAGTTTAAACTTTTAGGGCTTGGCCTTTGTCCAGTTGGTCAGTGGACCCTATTTTGTAAAATGGTTTTGGGTCAACCGGTTAAAACCCGGTGTTAATTATAATATTCTCTTACTTACCAAATATATATATATATATATATATATATATATATATATATATTTATTTATTTATTTATTTATTTATTGTAATTAATGTGAAACCTATTAATTCGTTAAAGTATTATATTCTTAAATCTGGAAGTATTTGATTAGCTGACGAAAATCATATGAAATATTATTTAGGGCGTTGTGTGACATTTTGTAATTCTATTGAAAATTAAATTTTATGCTTATGGCTTTTATAAAATTTGCAAAGGAGTTAAGCTAATTAGTAACATTTAATTTTTCCTTAAAATTCTTGAAGTCGTATTCTGAAAAAATTTATTTACCTAGTTTGAATTTGCCTTGTTCTCTAAGCATCATTGAGTACCTTCAGTGCTATCTAGCAAGATTTTCAGGAAGTCTTCCAGTTGATTTGAATTTTTAAACCTTTTGTAAGGTTATGAATGAACCATAGTTTCATATCTTCACCATGAATACTTTAAATAAATTTTGCATTCGGTTTTGGTATCAGATGGTTTGTTTTTCCAAAACGAAGGGTTGGGTTAGGTGGGTCTTAATGAATAACTTAATGTGTTTAGATAATATAGATTTTCTGCATGTTGTGAGAAATTGTCGTTTTGTCTTCATGATGTTTAAAAAAAAGATAATACTAAGCTTTACTCTTAAAACCATCAGCCAAAATCCGAAGAGCTTAGAGGGAAATTTCTTTGTCATTTTATGAAATCACAAATGAAAACTCGCTAGTATTCTTGATTTGAGCATTGAATGGTATTTTATTATAACATCACAATTTTCAATACTGCTATATTCAGTGAGTTCATGAAAAAGAACTTTTAGCTATCCAAAATGGTACATAAATTTATATGCGTAGGATATGGTTAGGTAAATATAATACCAAAATTTGGGTTATGTATGACTTAAAATGTATGTTTTACATATAAATAGAGTATCTCATCCATTACTATAAATATAAAATATTACTTTACTTTCTAAACTTTCATAAGTTAGTGAATAGGTTGGTAAAGTTGCAAAAGTTTAATTTTTTGCTCTTAGAAAATAAAGAATTTTAATTATATTTTATATAAGTTGTAGAGCTTAGAAGTTAGTGATGTAATTATTTGGATTATTGGTACTGTTAATCTTGGGATCTAAAATTAATAAAAATTATTTTTAATTATTTATTGGACTCAAATATTTTAATATTTTATTAATGGAATATCTATGCTTCAATAGAGTATTTGAAGAGATCTACATAAAATTTTTCTAGAAAATAATGTAGAAATAAATAACTTAGAATAAATGACACCACACAATGCACATATGACACACGAGATTTACCTTGGTTCACCCGATGTGGGCTACTCCAGCAAAACAAGAGCCACTCCTCCTTGATATTATTATTTTTTTTCTTTTGCCCAAAAATGGGACATGTTGTGGCTGATCCACAACACACCCCAAAATTGGGGACCCACCTTTTTTGCAGGTTTTCAGAGAAGAACTCAGTGGCCCAGATGCTAAAATGAAGAAAAAAGAAAAAATGCATAAGTGTAGAAAGGTGTCGCGAAATCGTGACATGTCGCGAAATCGTGACACATTGCGCCGTCGCGACCGAAACCGAAAAACCCTAGTGAAATCGCGACGTGTCGAAAAATCGCGATCAACGTGGTCAACGGCAACAGGTGAGTAGAACGGTCGCGAAATCGCGACGTGTTTGGTTTTCACGGCTCGAAAGCAGGCAGAGGGCACAAATTGGAAGGATGTCACGATATCGCGACGTGTTTTGCCAAAGTATACGAAACCAAGAAGATGTAGCGAAATCGCGACAGAAAATGAAGATCACGCCCGGAGCAGAAGATGGTCGCGATTTCGCGATAGGTTTTGGCAAAACGTACGGAGGGCAAAAGTGGTACGAAATCGCGACAGGTTTCGGAGAGATGGTCCGAGAGAGGAAGCGGTCGCGAAATCGCGATAGGTTTTGTCGAAGCGTACAGAGAAGAGAAATGGTCACGATTTCGTGACGTGTTTTAGCGAAGCGGCCCGATGGAGAAAATGGTCACAATTTCGCGACGTGTTTCAGCGAAGCAGCCCGATGGAGAAAAATGGTCGCGATTTCGTGACGTGTTTCAGCGAAGCGGCCCGATGGAGAAAATGGTCGCGATTTCGCGACGTGTTTCAGCGAAGCGGCCTGATGAAGAAAATGGTCACGATTTCGCGACGTGTTTCAGCGAAGCGGCCCGATGGAGAAAATGGTCGTGATTTCATGATGTGAAGTTGTCGAAGGCGTGCAGATGAGGAAAACGTCATGATATCGTGACATGTCACGTTTTTGCGGCCAGGAAGGGGAACAGGCTGCATGCAATTTTTGTCACGATTTGCACAAGAAGACGTTATAGAAGGCGCAAAAAATGCAGGACACGTGGCGTATAGGTGTCGGAGTTGTAGAAACGTTACATGCAATGGAGGATTTTGCACGTTTAGGCATCGAGCATGAATCAAAAGTAAGGAAAAGGCAAGAATTTGAAAGGTCACATGCAGGAAGGTGAAACGAAGCGACACAGGAAGAATCGAAGAGTCGTGCCAGACAGGATAAATCCAGAAGCACAGATCGAAGAAAGGGTTGGAAATTGTTGATTGCAGAGTTGCAGATACAAGGGCTTTATGCCATTCTGGGCCTGCACTTGGGCAATTTCCTTCATTTGTTCTAGAATATTTATGCCTGGAACATTATGTAAATGTAATTGACATATCATCTAATACAGAAATACAAAGAGTTGGCATCTTATTGATGAGAAAGGAGTCATTTTTTGCATGCATGATTTAATGTTATATCATTCATTTTAGATTTCTTAGGCTTTTAGGTGAAGTTTAATGCAAGTGCTCTTGGTTGCTTCATGCGAATGCCCGATACTGGAATTACGATGAGAAACCCTAGAAACCCGCACCTAGCTTATTTGGATTGTGCAAATTTGCAGGTTCATTAGGTTAGGTTGTATGCAGAAAACCTCATTATCTTTGGTTTCATCGAATTCATGGCAGTATTCTGACTGTAGTTTAGTTTCTTTTTCATTTGCTTTTCTTTATTGTTCAAACCCTTACTTTATTTTCTGTAGTTTAATTAATGCATTCAAATAAGCAGCTAAAAATCCATCAGAACTAAGGATTAGAATAGGTCTTATTCATTTTGAGTCCACTGTAAATTCAAATTTAATAAACCACAGTGCCCCTTGTTAACATCCACTTGCAAACCCTAACGTATTCCTAGCATTTCATTTGAACAGCATTATTGGCAATCAAAAAAATCAGCATAACAGGAACCTTGGAGAAATTATTTTCTTTACAAGCAGAGGATTTTGGGACTCAGATCCTACCGGAGAGTGTGCTTTCACAACTGGGTGAAAACACCACTCAACAGGACATTACAATAAAATATAAAGGAAACTCTCACAACCTTAAACCACTATGTGGTATTAGAATACAATGGGCACAATACCATGGGCTAAACTACCCACACCCACCAACCACCCACCAACTATGGGAATCTCGAAAATCGCTCCACCAATCGTTCAGTAGCAAGGAAAATAATTACATGAAGACTATATATCTTTCTAGATATGAACAAATCACCTATAAACACTATGACACCTAAAAAGTGGAGAAACCTGCTTGAAGGGATGTGATATACGGACATGAATCACAAAAAATATTCAATGAGGTCATCACCAAAACAACGTAGATACACTAGGAAATGATGGCTATGCGGTATTGAGGGTAAATGATGTCAATAGGAGTATGGAATACATTACATGTAGACATCATATCCCCCACTAAGAATCATCAACTTCATGTAGGAAGATCATATCGACTCACGCAATGCGTTGAATGAGTGCTGAAATATTGAAAATTCACCAAACACGAAGGAGGATTTCTAGGAAGTAGGTGAGCAGTCAGATGGACACTATCTGGAATGAGACAAGACTAGCTGCATGACAAAAATCGAATATCGGGCCGAAATGTGTTTACGTGCTAAAAAATTAAGGTGCAATGCATAAAAATAACATGATGTGCATGAAATAAATCATCGAATATGCATGAAATATAGGAATCTATAGAGGGAAGCTCTAAAATAGTGGCAAACCCACATAGAAGGACTGACAAGAGTCAAAGATAGGCCCAAAAAATGGCGCGAAGGTCATGTGTGATAGATAATTACTCAAAAATAAGAAATCATCATCGTAGAGCACCAAATCATCATCAAAAAATGGTGAATCAGTGAGAGCCATGATATACAAAGGTGGATGATAAGGATATTCAAGCAGTGGATGTTGAAGGCTACGAGAGCTAAATGGAACCAGATCAATGCAAGAATCAAAACACCAAGGCTGCAAAGATGTAGGAATTATAGGAACCATGGCAGACGATGAAACATATTTTGGCTCAATAACATGAGCTTCAATGGAGCTCAAATCTACAAAAGAAGCCACATCATATAATGACAAGATGCTAGGTATATCATCGAGAGACCCTGGTTCGAATCCATGTGTGGCTATAATTTCTTCAAGTTCTAGATCAGGTGTAAAATCCTGATCTTCTTCAAAGATATCATCATCAACAATAATGAGATATTTGATAGCTACTTGAAGCATGTTTGCATGGATTTCATGAAGTTTTGCAGCGAGGTCACAAAGTTGAGCAATGAAATATTCATTGAGATCTTCAACAGGCAGCTAAAGCATGTCTGCCTAAATTTCTTGAAGTTTCACAACGAGGATACAAAGTTGAGTATAGCCCTCATAAAGTGAAATTACTATACTCGACATCATGCTATCAAAGATAGAAACAAATGATGGTCACAAAATGAGTACAAAATGAACGAAGGTTTGCAATTATAAAAAATACTAGGCAAAAGCGGTATGAAACCGCATACAAAAATCCTATAACAAAATATCTGAAACAAAAGTAACTACTGTGATACCAATATTATGGATTAGTAGCACACGTTTAGCACATGTTTTAATAAGTTGTTAGTTATGGATAAGCATTATTTAATGCACTCTTATCCTTTATCATGTCTTGTAATGCCTATTTATAGGCTTTTGTTGATATGATAATAACTAAGTTTTGAATTATCATTTATTTCCTTTGTCTGTTGTAGTTGATTCCACATCATTGGTATCAGAGATGGTTATAGGTTACAGGCTAGTATCCTCTTCTCCTATACAAAAATTGGTTCAAATAGGGAATTAGAATGCCTCCATAGATCTGTCTATGGAATTAGCTACAATAGACAAATAAAATGAATGACAATCCAAAAATTAGTGATTATCATATCAACAGAAGCCTATAAATAGGTATTAAAAGATATGACAAAGGATAAGAGTGAATTAAATAATGCTTATCGATAACTAACAACTTATTAAAACATGTGCTACTAATCCATAACATGGGTAGAGAAGGATTGAAGACAAATATTGATAAGATTTGTATCATCTTGAATATGGAAGAACCACATGAAGTGAGCTTGTTAAAAAATTTCATGGTATCAATGGGGTATTATTGAAGGTTTCTTAGGAACTATGACCATGTGTCCTATCCATTAGATTCTCTAACAAAAGTGAATGTCTTCGTTTTTTAGACAAATGAGCATTAAGGAGCTTTTGAAGAGTTGAAACCAAAGCTTGTTTGTAGTCCCATTATAATATTTTATGTCCACATAGATGCATCCAATTTTGCAATCAGATGCACATTAGCCTAGGAAGGATAATTTAGGCTAGATTAACCTATTTATGAAGCCATTTTTTGTCAAGGGAAGAAAAGCATATAGTAAAATAGAGCATGAGGCTTTGAGAATGGTATATGCAGATCAAAAATTTACTTATTGGCTAGTCCATGTTTCTTTTATGTTGATCATCAATATTTTTTGTACTTGATCAATAAATAAATGATACAAGGATGATTTAGTAGGTGGCTCATAAAATTTCAAGAATTTGTATTTTGGGTTGTGGTCAAGCCCAATAAGAAACATGTGATAGTAGATCAATTATCAAGGATTCATTCAAGAGAACCTACAATAGTAGGAGTGTCATATGAGTTTCTCGATGCTGAATTATTTTTAATCAGTGTTGTACCATCTTGGTACAAATTAATTAGTGAATATTTATCCAAAGGAGAGTTGTCCCAAGAATTTACAATAGTAGAAAAGAGAAACGTTATAATGAAGTCAACACCCTTCCAGTTAATAGATGGACTATTGTATAAAATGGGTTCAAATAGTATTTTGAGAAGATGCATAATGGAATAAGAGGTAAAAGTATAATTAAAATAGACTAATGAGGGACTAGCAAGAGGAAATATGGGGCCAAATGCTACTACAAGAAAGTATTTTCGGTAGGATTGTGGTGGCCTACACTTTACCACAATGCAAAAGAATATGTGCAAGCATGCAATACCTATCAAAGAGGATAAATTCAAAAACATGTTTATAGAAGATAATGACATATACACCTATAATAGAATATCTTTTAGGCTATGAAATGCCCTGGCCACATTCCAAAGGATTATTTTATATATATTTGATCAATTGGCAATAAAGAAGTTGATCGTATTTCTAGATGATTGATCGATATATGGTAAAATTTTGTAACATGTGCCAACACTAGGTGAATGTGTGAGGTTATGTAGAAATGTGTAGATAGCCTTGAATCCAAGGAAATGTTATTTAATGATGTTGTATGGAATTTTTTTAGGACACATAGTGTGTTGATTTGAAATCATCTACAACAGACAAAGGAAACAAATGACAATCCAAAACTTAGTTATTATCATATCAACAAAAGCCTATAAATAGGTATTAAAAGACATGAGAAAGGATAATAGTGCATTAAATAATGCTTATCCGTAGCTAAAAAATATTAAAACGTGTGCTGCTAATCCATAATATTCCTCCCCACTAAAGAAGCATTGGTCCCCAATGTGTACAAAGGAGATAGAGAAAGATGGTAGCTGAAGAGTGTCAGATACAACCAAAAATGTACTCTTATTATAAAAATGAGAAGACCAAAATGATGAATTTGTACATGTCTTCATAAAACCAAAAACTAACACTAGATCTGAGTTGGGCACTAAAAATACTCTCCAACAACTATAAACACTACTATGCTAGTGAAAAGCTAAAATTTGGTCTCTCGAAATGCCAAAAGAAAGCAACTAATGTCAGAAGGAGATGCAATGGAGTTCTTTGAAATACGTTCTAAAATATGCCAGGTGTAAATGCGAAAGCATTAGAAGTGTTGGTGTCCATGAAAATGATATTGATGTAGAGCTTGCATGCATTTATGATATAGTTATGACATGGATTTATTGTTGAGGTACATTAATGGCATGCATTTATGGTGGAGGTACATCAATGGCATGCATTTATTGTTGAGGTACAATAATGGCATGCATTTAATGAAATACTCATCGGATTAAATTTTTTATTTTTTAGCTTAACCACGCACATTAAATTTTTTGTGGCAATAATAAATAATTGGACACGACGCACGAATAATATACTGATTGGACCTGATGAGGCAATACGTAGATAATGTGCTGACTTAGGATTGATGTGAAAGTGGGATTCGAAAATGGATTGTGACAAGACAAACATCACTAAATATAATGTGACATAGGAGTCGATGATAGTATTAGGGCTAGCCAAAACTCGAAACTGGCATGAAGTACGTGACATCATGCACAGTAGAGGATTCATAACATCATGCGTAGTAGAGGACTAACATGGCATGATAGAGGACTGACATGGCATAAAGTGGACCCAATAGCATGATGTTGAACACGTGATTGACTACAAAGGACAAAAAGATCAACATTGATGCAAACTGACATGTTTTGACCTAGGCAGTGGAAGATGATAACAAGATTGGACACATAGTGTGTTTGAAAGGACATGGCAACAATTGTGGTGGGAGTGTAGCCAGACATGCGATGAAGGGTGATAGGCAACACAGGTGAAATGTAGGTAGTTGAAATAGACAACATGGCCAAGGAAATATGGCAAGGGCCATTTGGGTGTTGTGACCAGGATGAATGGTTGGGTTAGATAACCAGTAATGCTAGTTGATGCAATATGGGTGCCTTGTGTAATATAAAAACAAAAAATATTTTAGCCTTACTTATGGGGGATAAACCCACATAACAATTTGAAAAATATAATGTGCAAGGCCTGACAAAAACAAGAAAACGACAATGGAGACCAAAAACTATGAAAAAACTTGGAAAATTATTAATTTTTGCATATCAAGAAATGGTCAGATACTGAAAAACTATGCACCATAGCTAGAAATGTTTAAAACCTTAGCCATAATTTTAATATTTGTCATCGAGATTGGGTCTGCTCTCTTGAAAGCTCGATCGTGCACCATAGTTTATTTGGTAGCAAGAAAAGGGATCACCTGAAGACTAGATATCTTTCTAGATAGGAGCAGATCACCTATAAACACCATGTCACCTAAAAAGTGGAGAAACCTACTTGAAGGGTTGTGATCTGTGAACATGAATCACCAAAAATATTCATTGAGGTCATCATATAAAACAATGTAGATACACTAGGAAACGTTGGCTATGCGATATTGATGGTAGACGAATCAATAGGAATGTGGCACACATCATATTTAAATGCTATATCCCCCACTAAGAATCACTAACTTCATATAGGAATATCAGATCGACTCACGCAATGCATTGAATAAGTGCTGAAATATTGAGAATGCACCAAAAAAGAAGGATTTATAAGAAGCAGATGAGTAATTGAATGGATACCGACTAGAATGAGACAAGATCAACTATATGGAAAAAAGTGAATATCAGGCCAAAATGTGTTCGCGTGCTAAAAAAAAGTGGTGCAATGCACGAAAATGGCATGATGTTCATGAAAGCACCTAAAAATTTAGGAGCACACATGTAAGTGGAAGAACTATGGTGATGTCATAGATCGTGGCCCGTTGTGTACATGTAATCACCAAAAATAAATAGAGCGACTGTAGAACGCGTAACTTGGCACCAAAAATAGATGAAATTACTCTAAAAATGGGTAACAGGTAATGTCACGAGGCAGATCGATGTGGGCTTGTGATTGACTCTCGAAGGAAGGTCTCATGATTAATAGCGAGAGGCACTGCATGCGATGGAGACAACGATGGGGCATGGTGATGGTGGATGTGTCAAAGAAGCCCAAAGTGCAAATCAGGACACTCAAGAAAATAACCATAGAAAAGGTACATAAAGCTATGCGATGATGTAAAGTGACATTGATGTTGATGAAACATAGAGGGAGGTTGTGAACGATGGAAGTCGTGCGGTAGAAAAATGAATGTAAGATGTGGGATGGTCAAAATGGGTAGTTGGTCACCAAGAAATGTAGGAATCTATAGAGGGAAGATATAAATGGTGGAAAACCCGTAGACAAGGACCTACAAGAGTTAGAGCTAGGTATAAAAAGTGGCATGAAGATTGTGTGCGATGGATCATTACCCAAAAATAGGGAATCATTGTGGTAGAGCAGTAGATCATCATAGAAAAATGGTGAATCAGTGAGAGCCTTGATCTACAAAGGTGGACAATAAGGAGATTCAGGCAATGGATTTTGAAGGCTATGGGAACCATATGGAATCAGATCAATGCAAGAATCATATGCCAAGGTTGTAACAATGCAGGAATCATAGGAACCATGGCAGACAGTGAAACATATTTTGGCTCAATAATAAGAGCTTCAATGGAGCTTAGATTTACAAAAGAAGTTGCATCATCTAATGGTAAGATGCTAGGTATATCATCTAGAGACCTTGATTCGAATCCAGTTTTGGTTACAATTTCTTCAAGTTCTAGATCAGGTGTGGAATCCTGATATTATTCAAGGATATCATCATCGATAGGAATGAGATATTCAGTAGCTTCTTGAAGCATGTTTGCATGGATTTCATGAATTTTTGTAGTGAGCTCACAAAGTTGAGCAATGAAATATTCATTAAGATCTTTGGCAGGCAGGTGAGGCATGACTGCCTAAATTTCTTGAAGTTTTGTAGCAAGGACACGAAGTTGAGCATAGCCCTGATCAAGTGAAATAATTGTAATCAACATCATGCTATAAAATATGGAAACATATGATGGTCATAAAATGATTACGAAACGAACAAAGGTTTGCAATTATCAAAAATTCTAGGCGAAAGCAGGATGAAACCGCATACAAAAAGACTATAACAAAATATCTGAAATAAAAGTAACTACTGTGATACCAATGTTATGGATTAGTAGCACATATTTAGCACATGTTTTAATACGTTTTTAGTTATGGATAAGCATTATTTAATGCGCTCTTATCCTTTGTCATATCTTGTAATACCTATTTATAGGCTTCTGTTGATATGATAATAACTACGTTTTGGATTATAATTCGTTTCCTTTGTCTATTGTAGTTGATTCTACATCATTGGTATCAGAGTTGGTTATGAGTTATAGGCTAGTATCCTCTTCTCCTAGGCCAAAATTGGTTCAAATAGGGAATGAGAATACCTCCATAGATCTGTCTATGGAATCAGCTACAACAGACAAAGAAAATGAATGACAATACATAAATTAGTTATTATCATATCAACAGAAGCCTATAAATAGGTATTACAAGACATAACAAAGGATAAGAGTGCATTAAATAATGCTTATCCATAACTAACAACTTATTAAAATATGTGCTAAACATGTGCTACTAATCCATAACATGGGTAGAAAAGGATTGAAGATAAATCTTGATAAGATTTGTATCATCTTGAATATGGAAGAACCACATGAAGTGAGCTTGTTAAAAAAAATCATGGGATAAATGGGGTATTATTGAAGTTTTCTTAGAAAATATGACCATGTGTCCTATCCATTAGATTCTCTAACAAAAATGAATGTCTTCTTTTGTTAGACACTAAAAATGAAATGCCAACACCTGGATATCCAAACGAAAAGGTGGGTCCCCAATATTGGGGTGTGTTGTGGATCAGCCACAACAAATGGCGACTCTACTATCAAATGCTCTTGAGCATTTTGGTGAGAACCCAACCTAAAATATATGAGCTTAGATACAGGCATTAGCACATAAAAGATAAACAAATACCAAAATATCAGAAATACATGCAACATCAGAATCATAAGTATCAGCTTGGTGTGTGCAATGTGTTTTCATTCCTTACCGTTTTAATTTGATAAACATTCCATTGTCAGTTTTACTTATGATTTGTATGCAAGGCTATGAATGATTGATGCATGATGAAGATACTAGAAATGTAACAACCTGCTTTATAAGTGCTCAAACCTTTTATATCATAGACAAACATATTAAAGATGTCAAACCCTCTTAGGACCAAATATATGTGTACTGATTAATTTTACCAGATCCCAAAGTTGGTTATGTGTCACTACCATCTTGAACCCATGTGCAAGTGTACGTGAAATTAGAACTTTGGGAAATAGGATTCCCAACCTAAGCGAGATGGGAATTTAACCCTATCCTTACTACTCTGATTTGGAGTTTATTACCTCATCTTGGACAAAATAATTTAACTTGTTATGGATGAAATGGTTAGGCTAGTCTATCCATATGAGCAATCAGTGGTCTTGCTTTTAGGCAAGACATGTTGCCACGCATGAGCATACTTAACCCCATAATCCATGACTTAACTTCATTTCTTTGGACTTGGGGATGACTACCCATCCTTTGCAGAGGACAAGTAGTACGATCCTTCCAATCCAATATTATGACAAAATGGGAAATATTAATCAATTTTATTACTTGGACCTTTGGGATGACTACCCATCCTTTGCAGAGGACATGTAGTACGATCCTTCCAATCCAAGCTTTACGATGAAACGGGGAAAATGGAAGCTTTGGGGAATCAGATTCTCAACCTAAGTGAGATGAGAATTAAGTCCTATCCTTACTACTCCATGTAGGTCAAACCATAGCTTTGGGGAGTTGGATCCTCAACCTAATTTCGATGAGGATTTAACCCTATCCTTACTACTCTGGTTTTAGGATTTAAGATTTTATGAGAGTGGTAAAAACCACTATTTCAAGGATTATGTTACATGATAGGACAAACATGAAATATTATTTTCACCTCACCTTTTCATCCAAGTATGGTTTTGACCATTTTGCTCAAGATTCTTTTAATGTGCATGGAATGTGCTTGGTTCAAAATAGTTTGGGCAACAGTTCCCAACCTTAGGATCCTTTTAATATATGTTATGTAATAATCCTAAGAGGATTCAACACCTTCTCAATAATTGCCCATGGAATGAAAATGTAACTGAGATGACATGTATATGCAATGTGTAATATGACATGAGATATGAATGCATTGCTTCTTTTGGAATATATCATCTAATTTACCATAATGTGCAAAACTGACAACTTCATGCGTCACAAGATCCACACGATACTATTTAAATGTTTGTGCTACTTGTGGAGCTTTCTACAACACAATTTCAATGTTTCATATTCTCCTGATTTTAGGCATAAGTTGACATCTCAAAAAACACATTTTTTTTTTATAAACAAACCAAAAAAATCCAAAGGGTCAACACACAACTTAAATCCAAATCCAAAAAGCAATCCCAAAATGAAACTTGAAAACACAAACCAAAGCCAAAATCAAAATATAATACAAGATGATGCAAAGCTTGGATTATCACTTTCCTGGATCCCAAACATGATTAGAACATTTCAAAAGACATATGTCACAATACACATGCCAAATGTTGTAGGAATCCAACGACAATAAGATCATACCAAGCAATGCAACAAATTTCAACTTCCCTCTCTCACCCCACCAATTAAATTTAGTTCCATTAGTATTCATATAGGTGAGAATCAAAATTTTAAATTGATCAGACAATGATTGATTTTCAATTTTATCATGTCTATTCTTTAAAGTGCAAATTTCATCATTCCATTCATAATTTAGAAGTAGGCTTTCCTTTTCAAATGTGATATATTGCAAACAAGAGCCTATTTCTAAAAGTCTTGCATTCAAATTCTTCAAGAATTTAAAGCCATCAAAATCCATCAAAACATCACCAAGATTTGACATTTCATCATTAATGACATTAGCATCCAAAGGGACATCATGTAATCCATCACTTGAAATTTTGGTAGCTACTACCAAAGGTAAAGATTTCACCTTGTCATCCATACTCAACCCATCATGGTTAGAATTTACCACAACTTGATGAGTGTTAGTAGCATTTTCTTCTCCTTCATTGTCTTCTTCATCATCCAACACCTGTTCAAAAACACCAAAGTTAGGCACCCAATCAAACATGCATCCATATTTTTCGAAACAAGAACCTAATTTTTCAAGATATGTGTCGCGTGACACCTTTCCATGATCAGTGGCTTGAGCTTCCTCAAAATTCATATTTTCATTAGGATCATCAACAGTATCAAACCCACACCACTTAGGTTTTGTAATTTCATGATTTTGAGATGGCATAGGCATTGTAGAAAAAATAGGTGGATCAAGATTTTTGATTTCTTGCCCCTCAAGAGGAACAAAAACAATTGATTTTCCTTCTTGATCCATGGTAGTAGAATCATTATCCTTCCCCAAACTTTGATGAGATTCCAACCCTTCTACCAAAACATTTTCAGATTGCACAGGACTTGTAATATCCTCATGTGAAAGGGCAATTGTATCATCCTGTATATCAATAGGCACACAAATTTCATTAGCAGTTTTGGAGTGAGCATACTCTTCCCAAGAATCATAATGATCATCTTTAAAAATCAAATTGTGATGCTCAACTATTTCTTCTTCATCTTTTAATTCATCAAGATGTTTCTCATCAAATTTATCTTCACCTTCCTTAGATGGTTCAATCACTTCCAAAATTGGGTTATTGCTTGTATTCAAATTGATAAGAGTATCATAATCCAAATTTGTAACCCATGATTCAATTTTATCACAATTTGGAAGGTGTGAATTTTCTTGGTCATCACTTTCAACAATGTCATCCAAAACGGATTCATCCTCATAGAATTCATCTTTTGGTGATTCAAGGGTTTCCAATTTGTCACATGTTTCAATACTAGTTGGATCTAGTATTCCCTTGCCTAAAATCATATTCTTATGAAAATCATTAAAATTGATTTTAGACATATCCTTTGAGTCAAGATGAGTATTTTGAAGTTGATTCATACTTAAGAAAGATGGTTGATCTTGCATAGTAGGTTGAGGATTTTGAAATTGATTGAAGCTTGGGAATGATTGTTGATTCTGAAATTGATTCACACTTGAATTTGGTTGAGGTGGATAAATCATTGGGTGGGTAAAGGAAGTATTAAATGATTGAAGATTACATGATCCAAAACCCACACCATAATTTTGACAATTCAATTTTTGCTCAATTGCCATTGCTTGAGTATAGGCTTGAGACAAAGAAGTGATTAGGGGCATCCCTCGCAAATATGTGGAAATGAGTGGGTCAAGAGCATTGGCATATATTTGGAGAGCTACTTCTTCTTGCAAAACATAACATGTCACTAATTGAGAATATAATCCAAAGAACCTTTCAGAAAATGACTTCACATTTTCACTTGGTCCTTTTTTTATGGTGAAAAATTGCTCATACATGCGGATTGGGTCAACTTGCTTTTTGTTGAATTGATTAAGAAATGTTGTCTCTAATTGAGCCCACGAAGTGATAGACCCTAAAGGTAGACTTGTAAACCAATCATATGCCACTTTGTCCAAGGTGTAAGGGAACATTTTACAAACAACATCATCATACCAAATTGTTAAGTGATTCACAACAAATTTGAATTCTTGAATATGTTCTTGTGCAGTATTTGTCCCATTAGACGAAAATTGAGGAAGACATCTCTCAAAACCGACGGGCAAATAATGTTGAACTCCTGGTATGTTCAATGGGCTACCTGTCATCCATGGTGAAAACATAGCCATTAGTGAATCTTAAAGAATATAACTTTAATACCCAAAAATTTTCTTTTTTTTATTTATTTATTTATTTTTTTTATTTTTTTATTTTTTAACATCAAATCAAATCCCATTATTCCTGTATGAACAATCAAAGCGTTAGAACAATGCATAGCAATTCATGTCCTCCTTTTAACAGTACAAAGTTGTATTGTTAAAAGAGGGCTAAAGATAATAATCAATAGGGCATGAAATATTCAAAATTTAAATCCCTATAGCATTTAAATCACACTGAAATAAACCTATTCAGGCCCTCCTTCTAGCGCCAAAATGTTGAGTTGTATTTTCACCCAATTGTGAAAGTACACTCTCCCTTAGTATTTGGATTCCAAATCCCCCCTTGCAAAGAAGTTAAACAAACAACTTCTCCAAGGTCTCCGTTATATTAGCATTTGCATATGTGCATTAGTAATCTCAAATAAAGATATTCAATTTAAATGCTTGGAACACCTTAGTGATTGCAAGTAACTGTAAACAAGGGGCAATGTTGGTTTATTTTACCATGAAACTTTAATGATTGTTCATTGAACCAAAATAAATCAAATGTGAGTTGGCCCTCATATGACCACGATGTAGTGCTTTAATTCCTTTTATCTTGATGGTTTTAAAATAGATTTTATCTTGCATTAAATCCTCAATGATGAATAGGGTCTTCACATGTAGCTTCAAAATATCACTTTAACTTATCCTTCTTAAATGAAATCAAACTTTCATCAAGATGAACAATTAAGTTCTTTAAGGCAAAGACCTTCAATGTAATACTCAAATTACCCCTCTTTCGTAAAATTGGAATTTTTATGAAGAAAGGGTAATTTTAGGCCCAAAATGGAGATTTGTGAAAATGCCATAAAACATAACCCCTTCAATGAAATTGGAATTTCCATGAAGGGAATGTCATCATAGGCTCATGAATGCAAAACAAAACTGGAAAAATGAAATTTGACCTTAGAATGGAAAATTTCTATTTTCGGAATTTTAAAATCTGTAACAAAATAGCAACTTCGATGAATTTTTAAAAAATCCTAAAAAAGTCCGAAAATGAAATTTCAAAGTGCATATAGGAAGTCTGAACTATAACCTACGCAATGGTGAAATTATTTTTGGATTTTGAAATTTTTTTAATGTTTATTTTAATGCCTGAAAATAAGAAAAAATTCTGAAATTAAAATTTTTGGAAACAGAAAATTAAAATTTTGCATCAAAATAATTGCTGAAAATGCAGCAATGCAAAATCTCCTTCAGTTTGATAGCACCCCGTCCTGCAAAACCGAATACGTGAGAGTTTCATACATGCAACCTAGCCTATTTGACTCGCAAACAAACACGATCAAAGTAAACTAGGTGTCGGCTCCTAGGGTTTAAAATAATTTCCAGATTGCAGACATTCACATGAAATAACCCAAAACAATGGCATAAATTTCACATACAAATCTGAAATTTGGAAGGAGAAATATAAAACAATTAAAATAGAGCATGCTGAAAATTTCTCATTCTTTCTTGCTAACAAGGCCTGAAATTTCTGAAAAGAAGCTTTCCCATTCAAATTATATTCTTGGTTTTACATATCAAATTTTTCCGCATTTGGCCATGCCAAAAGTTCCTGTCTGCATGCATTTGTTTGGGGTTTTAAAATTTTACTCCCAACCCTTCGTTTCAGATTTCCAAAACCCCTTTGTTTCTCCTTCATTCCAGTCGAAAACGGTCTGTATTCTCTTCATTTTTCCATGCTGGTTTTTCACTTCATATGGTCATGTTTTGTTCACGTTCGTAACTGAAACTCATTATTATGTTCGTATATCTTGAGAATGCTTTTCATATCTTATGTAACGCCCCACAGGCCTTATGATGAAGGCTTCCACCTCGTTTTAATATTCACTTGACGTGACATATATCTTATATAATATCTTTTATTCATTAAGACCAAGACACCATGGGCTACGAATAAAAACCCTTGATCCAGACTTCAGTTTTCGGAATCGGCCATCGCTATATGAGGCTGTTGTTCTCTTCTATTCTCAGCCTTCGCTTCTCTGTGTCTAGTTGTCTAATAATTCCTACTGTATTTGGGCGTTACTTCTCATCATTTATTTAGAAAAGGTCACGGTTGAAATACTTGCCAAAATCCTCCGGTTCGTCCGCTATCCATTATTTTTGGTTGAAAATCAAATGCATTCCGTGAGCCATCATGACCATCATATGGAGATTCACCATACTATTTTAAAACTAGTTATCGTTTTCTACACGTGGAGGCCAAAACCTTCCCATCCGATGACTAACTTGTTCGATATGAGCTGTCGTGGACGAATATGCCTCGTCGTTCATTTCGACACCCGGAGACCCATGAAATCCAAACATCGCACGGAGCATTCCACTACTACAAAATTTTTATAATTGCCACTCTGCAATATGGCGTGGTCTGCCAAACTTTTCATCCGTGTGTATCACCGAACGTCGAACACCTCGTTACTGATCGAGCTTGGTACTGCATTGATTGATGCCTGCCACATAGACCCACTGTCACCTTTGATGTTACTCCGACTGTGATGCGCCATGACCATACGACCAATCCGCTGTATTGTTTCAGATGGCGCTGTGTTGCGATGCGAGCCCTTGTAATCTCCATTGGCTTTTTGACTTCGTCGAATAAAATAGCCGCCCATAGCCTTTGTCTATGCTTTTATAATGTCGCTGGTCTTTCTATCCATAGCGCCCTGTGACGTCTCGTGATGACTGCTATCTGCCGTGATATTCGAATTGTCTTGCTACCAGAGTGTCACATCGCAGGTTTCGGGTATATATTTCCATTAACACGTCCATGGCCGAGCGTCTCCTGTTCTTCACTGCGAGACCTGCGCATTAGACAAAGTTAAAATACTTTCATTAAAATCAAAAGCAAAGGCTTTATATATATATGAAATTTTACCTTTCTTTTTATTATTTTATTTTTATTTTTTTTATTTATTTTTTTACTTTTCATTTTAAACTTTCACATGAAAGCTAATCATAAAAAATCAACAACCACAATGACGATAAACATTGTCAACAACAATGAACCAATAAAAGCTGTCGACAAGAAAAAGTTGTCGACAAGAAAAAGTCGTCGACAAGAAAATATCATCGACAAGAAAAGTTGTCAACAATAAAATATCGTCGACAAGACAATACTGCCAACAAGAACCGACAACAATTGCAAAACCTGGCGACAAACGAAGGATTAGACACTAAAAATGAAATGCCAACACTTGGATATCCAAACGAAAAGGTGGGTCCCCAATATTGGGGTGTGTTGTGGATCAGCCACAACAGTCCCATTCTAGTATTTTAGGTTCATATAGATGCATCCAATTTTGCAATTAGATGCACATTAGCCCAAGAAGGACAATTTAGGCTAGATAAAACTATTTATGAAGCCATTTTTTGTCAACGGAAGAAAAAAATATAGTAAAATAGAGCATGAGGCTTTGAGAATGGTATATGCAGTTCAAAAATTTACTTATTGTCTAATCCATTTTCCTTTTATGTTGATCATCAATATTTGTTGTACTTGATCAATAAATCAATGATACAAGGATGATTTAGTAGGTGGCTCATCAAATTTCAAGAATTTTTATTTTGGGTTGTGGTCAAGTCCAATAAGAAACATGTAATAGTAGATCAATTATCAAGGATTCATTCAAGAGAACCTACAAGAGTAGGAGTGTCATATGAGTTTCTTGATGCTGAATTATTTTTAATCAGTGTTGTACCATCTTGGTAAAAATTAATTGATGAATATTTATCTATAGGAGAGTTGTCTCAAGAATTGAAAATTGTAGAAAAGAGAAACGTTATAATGAAGTCAACACCCTTCCAGTTAATAGATGAACTATTGCATAAAATGGGTTCAAATAGTATTTTGAGAAGATGCATAATGGAAGAAGAGGTAAAAGTATAATTAAAATAGACTAATGAGGGGCTGGAAAGAGAAAATATGGGGCCAAATGCTACTACAAGGAAAGTCTTTTCGGTAGGATTGTGGTGGCCTACACTTACCACAATGTAAAAGAATATGAAGGACACAAAATGGTGGAAGCAAATTTAGGTTTAGATGATGAACCAAGGATGATCCATTGTAGAGATGACTCAGAACCTATATTGAAAGCGATAAATTTCAAAATTTTCTTAGAACACAAGGATAACTTTGCTTGGACATACAAGGATTTGAAAGGGATATCTCGAGAACTATGCATTCAAAAGTTTCTATTAGTTCCATGTTTTGGAGTATATTACATAATTTGGTACATGCTAATGTAACCCTATGGTATCTTCATGGTACATTTGTAAATAATATATAAATTAGGGTTGATTTATAGTTTAGAGTGTGAGTTAGATTTACCTTTTTATGTAAATGTGCACAAGTGTCTTAGATTAGATTTTGTAAGTTATCGAAGTGTAAGAGTCATGTAAATGTGTGCATATGATATAGAGTCAAGTGTTCATAAAGTATGCAAGTGGCAAGTAGATAGGCTAAGAGTCATGAGACTTGGCATATGAAAAGGAATATTGAAGTATCCAAAGAGTCACAATACTCGATCTATATTATGGAGGAAATACTTCATAACAAGATATAGCAATAAGGAGAACAAGTATTAAAGTATTTTGTAGGATAAAGTGAAACAATAAATCTTGTATGCATTTTGAGAAATTAATATTGTAAATTATATTTCATGCATAGTTTATGATTGATTATGACTATTTACATTCATATTTCAGCATATTATTGAATTTTATTTGATTTATTATAAGCCTTGTTTTACATATTAATTTGCTCATATTATTCTACTCATATTATCTTGACCTTATTATTTTGTGGCTATTTTATATTCAATCCTATGTGATATAACCTGTGATATTTTGTGGTGGTATTAAGACTTAAAAAGCCCTCACCAGGAGCCCAACCAATGATACGAATGTAATACAAAATGAATCCAAAGTATACAACTTTGGTGAATGCAAAATTAGAAAATATGATTGATGCCAACATTATATTTAAAGTTACAACAAGTGAGTGGGTATCACCTATTGTGGTCACCCTAAATAAATAAGTAGATAAAATTTGGAATAATAGGAGCTTCAATGAATCTTGGATCTGTAAAAGAAGCAGCATCGTCTAATAGGAGCTTCAATGAAGCTTGGATATGTAAAAGAAGCAGCGTCATCTAATGGCAAGATGCTAGGTATATCACCTAGAGACCCTAGTTCAAATACAGGTGTGGCTAAAATTTCTTCAAGTTCTAGATCAGGTGCAAAATTTTGATCTTATTCAAGGAGATCATTGTAGATAGGAATGAGATATTCAGTAGCTGCTTGAAGCATGTTTGCATGGATTTTGTGAAGTTTTGCAGTGATATCATGAAGTTGAGCAATGAAATCTTCATTGAGATATTTGGTAGGCGGCTGAGGCATGTCTGCCTGAATTTCTTGAAGTTTCATAGTGAGGAAATGAAGTTGAGTATAGCCATCATCAAGTGAAATAATTGTACTAGACATCATGTTATCAAATATGGAAACAGATGATGGTCATAAAATGAGTATGAAACGAACGAAGATTTGGAATTATCAAAAATTATAGGCGAAAGCGGGATGAAACCGCATACAAAAAGCCTATAATAAAATATCTGAAACAAAAGTAACTACTGTAATACCAATGTTATGGATTAGTAGCATGTTTTTAGCACATGTTTTAATAAATTTTTAGTTATGGATAAGCGTTATTTAATGCGCTCTTATCCTTTGTCATGTATTGGAATACCTATTTATAGGATTCTATTGATATGATAATAACTAAGTTTTAGATTGTCATTCATTTCCTTTGTCTATTGTAGTTGATTCCACATCATTGGTATCAAAGTTGGTTATGGGTTACAGGCTAGTATCCTCTTCTTCTAGGCCAAAATTGGTTCAAATAGAGAATGAGAATGCCTCTATAGATCTATTTGTGGAATCAACTACCACAGGCAAAGAAAATGAATAACAATCCAAAACTTAGTTATCATCATATCCATAGAAGCCTATAAATAGGTATTACAAGACATTACAAAGGATAAGAGTGCATTAAATAACACTTATCCATAACTAACAACTTATTAAAACATGTTCTACTAATCCATAACATGTGTAGAGAAGGATTGAAGATAAATCTTGATAAGATTTGTATCATCTTGAATATGGAAGAACCACATGAAGTGAGCTTGTTAAAACCTTTCATGGGATCAATGGGGTATTATTGAAGGATTATTAGGAACTATGACCATGTGTCCTATCCATTAGATTCTCTAACAAAAATGAATGTCTCCTTTTGTTAGACAAAGGAGCTTTAAGGAGCTTTTGAAGAGTTGAAACCAAATCTTGTTTGTAGTCCCATTCTAGTGTTTTATGTCCACATAGATGCATCCAATTTTGCAATTAGATGCACATTAGCCCAAGAAGGAAAATTTAGGCTAGATAAACCTATTTATGAAGCCATTTGTTGTCAAGGGAAAAAAACAAATAGTAAAATAGAGCATGAGGCTTTGAGAATGGTATATGCAATTCATAAATTTACTTATTAGCTAGCCCATTTTCCTTTTATGTTGATAATCAATATTTGTTGTACTTGATCATTAAATCAATGATACAAGGATGATTTAGTAGGTGGCTCATCAAATTTCAAGAATTTTTATTTCGGGTTGTGGTCAAGCCCAATAAGAAACATGTGATAGTAGATCAATTATCAAGGATTCATTCAAGAGAACCTACAAGAGTAGGAGTGTCATATGATTTTCTCGATGCTCAATTATTTTTAATCAGTGTTGTACCATCTTGGTACAAATTAATTTGTGAATATTTATTCAAAGGAGAGTTGTCCCAATAATTGACAATAGTAGAAAAGAGAATCATTATAATGAAGTCAACAACCTTCTAGTAATAGATGGACTATTGTATAAAATGGGTTCAAACAGTATTTTGAGAAGATGCATAATGGAACAATAGGTAAAAGTAGAATTAAAAAATACTAATGAGGGATTGGCAAGAGGAAATATGGGGCTAAATGCTACTACAAGAAAAGCCTTTTTGGTAGGATTGTGGTGGCTTACACTTTACCACAATGTAAAAGAATATGAAGGACCCAAGATGGTGGAAGTAAATTTAGGGGTAGATGATCAACCAAGAATGATTCATTGTAGAGATGAATTAGATCCTGTATTGAAAGCGATAAATTTCAAAATTTTCTTAGAACACAAGGATATCTTTGCTTGGATATACGAGGATTTAAAAGGGATATCTCGAGAACTATGCATTCAAAAGATTCCATTAGTTCTAGGTGTTATATTATATTACATAATCTGGTACATGCTAATGTACCCCCATGGTATCTTCATGGTAAATTTGTAAATACTATATAAATCAGGGCTGATTTATAGTTTAGCGTGTGAGTTAGATTTACCTTTTTATGTAAGTGTGAATGTGCAAAAATGTGCAAGTGTCATATAAAGTTGAAATGTGCAGGAAATGCAGAAGTGTCTATTGAGTTAGAGTACAAGTGTATGTTAAGTCTATGTGCACAAGTGTATTGTATGTATGAGAACAAATATTTAATGTAAATATGTGCAAAAGTATCTTATATTAGAGTATGTAAGTTATAGAAGTGCAAGAGTCGTGTATAGGTGTGCATATGTTATAGAGTCAAGTGTTCAAAAGTATGCAAGTGATAATTAGATAAGCCAAGAGTCATTATACTTGATACATGAAAAGGAATATTCAAGTATCCAAAGAGTCACAATACTCTATCTATATTATGGAGGCAATACTTCATAATAATATATAGCAATAAGGATAACAAGTATTACAGTATTTTGTAAGAGAAAGTGAAGCAATAAAGCTTGTATACATTTTGAGAAATTAATATTGTAAGTTATATTTCATGCATAATACATGCTTGATTAAGGCTATTTACATTCATATTTCAGCATATTATTGAATGCTAATTGATTTATTATAAGCCTTGTTTTACATATTAATTTGCTCATATTATTTTACTCATATTATCTTGACTTATTATATTGTGGATATTTTATATTTGATCCTACGTGATATAACCTGTGATATTTTGTGGTGGTATTAAGACTTAAAAAGCCCTCACCAGGAGCCCAACCAATGATACAAATCTAATACAAAATGAATCCAAAGTATACAACTTTGGTGAATGCAAAATTAGAAAATATGATTGATGCCAACATTATATTTAAAGTTACAACAAGTGAGTGGGTATCACCTATTGTGGTCACCCTAAAGAAAGAAGTAGATAAAATTTGTATATGCATAGAATATTGAAGTCTAAAATAGTAACAATTAAAGATCCCTTCCCTATTCCATTCACCAATTCCATATTAGAGGAAGGAGCTAGACATGAATTATAATCAATTTTGGATGGGTTTTCTAGCTACAATCAAATCAGTATAGATAAAGAGGATAAATTCAAAAATATGTTTATGGAAGATAATGACATATACACCTATAATAAAATATATTTTAGGCTATGCAATGCCTTGGCAACATTCCAGAGGATTATTTTGTATATATTTTATCAATTGGCAATAATGAATTTTATCGTATTCCTAGATGATTGGTTGATATATGGCAAAATTTTGGAACATGTGCCAACACTAGGTGAATGTATGAGGTTATGTAGAAATGTGTAGATAGCCTTGAATCCAAAGAAATATTATTTAATGATGTCATATGGAAATTTGTTAGAACACATAGTGTTTTGATGTGGAATCATCTACAATAGACAAGGGAAAAAATGAAAATCCAAAACTTAGTTATTATCATATCAACAAAAGCCTCTAAATAGGTATTACAAGACATGACAAAGGATAAGAGTGCATTAAATAATGCTTATTCGTAGATAAAATATTATTAAAGCATATGTTAAACATGTTCTACTAATCCATAATATTCCTCCCCACTGAAGAAGCATTGGTCCCTAATGTATACAAAGGTGCAAGAGAAATATGGTAGCTAAAGAGTGTCGGGTGCAACCAAAAATGTACTCTTATTATAAAAAGGAGAATACTAAAATGATGAATTTGTACATGTCTTTATAAAACCAAAAACTGACACTAGATATGAGTTGGGTGCTAGAATGCTCTCCAACGACTGTAAACATTGCTATGCCAACGAACAACTAAAATTTGGTCCCTTGAAATGGAAAGAGAAAGCAACAACTGATTTCAAAAGGAGATGCAGTGGATTTCTTTGAAATACGTGCTAAAATATACCAAGTGTAAATGCGGAAGCATTAGAAGTTTTGGTGTCCATGAAAATGATATTGATGGAGAACTTGCATGCATTTATGATACAATGATGGAATGTATTTATTGTTGAGGTACATTAATGGCATGAATTTATGGTGGAGGTACATTAATGAAATGAATTTATTGTTGAGGTACATTAATGGTATGTATTTAATGAAATACACGTTGGATTAAATTTCTTATTTTTTTCTTAACCATGCACAATAAATTATTGGTTGCAATATTAAATAATTGGACACGATGCACGGACAATATACTTATTGGACCTAATTAGGTAATATGCAGATAATGTGTTGACTTAGGAATGACATGAAAGTGGGATTCAAAAATGGATTGTGACAAGACCATGATAGTAGTAGCGATGTGGGAGTCGATGATAGTAGCATGACCATGAAAAACTCAGAACTATCATGAAGTGCAGGTAGGATGACATCGTGCATGGTAGAGGATTGATAACATCATGCACAGTAGAGTACTGACATGGCATGAAGTGGACCTGACAACATGACACTGAACACAGGATTGATCAGATAAGGCATAACAATCAACATTGACACGTACTGACACATTTTGACCTAGGTAGTAGAAGACGACAACAATATTAGACACGCAGTGGGTTTGAAAGGATGTGGCAGTGATTGTGGTGGGAGTTTAGCCAAACATGAAATGAAGAGTGATGGGAAATACAGGTGAAATGTACAAAGTTGAAATAGATAACATGGTCAAGGATATATGGCAAGGGCTATGTGGATGTTGTGATCAGATTGAATGGTCAGGTTAGATAACCAACAATGCTAGCTGATGCAATATGGGTGCCTCACGTAACATAAAGACCAAAAAAATTATAGCCTCGCCCATGGGGGATAAACCCACATAACAAGTTGGAAAATATAACATGTAGGGTCTGGCAAAAAGAAGCAAATGACAATGAAGACTAAACAATATGAAAAATATTAGAAAATTATTAATATTTACATGTCGAGAAATGGTTGGTTACTAAAAAACTATGCACCATAGCTAAAAAATTTTAAAACCTTAGGCATCATTTTAATATTTGTCATAAAGAAGATTCAGGTAGTGGATGTTGAAGGCTACGGGAGATAGATGGAATTGCATCAATGCAAGAATCAAAATGCCAAGGCTATAAAGATGCAGGAATCACAAGAACCATGGCAGATCGTGAAACATATTTTGTCTCAATAATAGGAGCTTCAGTGGATTTCATATTTGCAAAATAAGTCGCATCATCTAATGGCAATATGCTAGTTATATCATCCAGAGACCCTGGTTTGAATCCAAGTGTGGCTACAATTTCTTCAAGTTCTAGATCAGGTGTGGAATCCTAATATTATTTATGGAGATCATCATTGATAGGAATGATATATTTGGTAGTTGCTTGAAGCATGTCTACATGGATTTTTTGAAGTTTTACAGCAAGGTCACGAAGTTGAGCAATGAAATCTTCATTGAGATCTTCGGTAGGTGGTTGAAGCATGTCTACTTGAATTTCTTGAAGTTTCGTAGCAAGAACATGAAGTTGAGCTTAGCCCTCATCAAGTTAAATAGTTTTACTCAACATCATGCTAAAATATGGAAATAGATAATGGTCACAAAATGAGTACGAAATGAACGAAGGTTTGCAATTATAAAAAATGCTAGGCAAAATCAGGATGAAACCGCATACATAAAGCCTATAGCAAAATGTCTAAAAAAAAAGTAACGACTATGATAGTAATATTATGGATTAGTAGCACATGTTTAACACATGTTTTAATAAGTTATTAGTTACAGATAAGCATTATTTAATGCGCTCTTATCCTTTATCTTGTCTTGTAATACCTATTTAAAGGTTTCTATTGATATGATAATAACTAAGTTTTGGATTGTCATTCATTTCATTTGTCTATTGTAGTTGATTCCACATCATTGGTATAAGAGATGGTTACGGGTTATAGACTAATATCCTCTTCTCCTAGACCAAAATTAGTTCAAACAGGAAATGAGAACACCTTCATAGATCTGTATTTGGAATTAGCTACAACAGACAAAGAAAATGAATGACAATCCAAAACTTAGTTATTATCATATCAACAGAAGCCTATAAAAAGGTATTACAAGATATAACAAAGGATAAGAGTGCATTAAATAATGCTTTTATGTAACTAACAAGTTATTAAAACATGTGCTACTAATCCATAACATGTGTAGAGAAGGATTGAAGACAAATCTTGATAATATTTGTATGATCTTGAATATGGAAGAACCACATGAAGTGATCTTGTTAAAAACTTTCATGGGATCAATGGGGTATTATTGAAGGTTTCTTAGGAACTATGACCATGTTTCCTATCCATTATATTCTCTAGCAAAAATCAATGTCTCCTTTTGTTAGACAGAGGAGTTTTAAGGAGCTTTTTAAGAGTTGAAACCAAAGCTTGTTTGTAGTCCCATTCTAGTGTTTTATATCCACATAGATGCATCTAATTTTGCATTTAGATGCACATTAGCCTAGGAAGGACAATTTAGGCTAGATAAACCTATTTAAGAAGCTATTTTTTGTCAAGAGAAGAAGAAAAATATAGTAAAATAGAGCGTGAGGCTTTGAGAATGGTATATGCAATTAAAAAAATTTCTTATTGGCTAGCCCATTTTAATTTTATGTTGATCATCAATATTTGTTGTACTTGATCAATAAATCAATGATACAAGGATGATTTAGCAGGTGGCTCATAAAATTTCAAGAATTTGTATTTTGGGTTGTGGTCAAGCCCAATAAGAAACATGTGATAGTAGATCAATTATCAAGGATTCATTTAGGAAAACCTACAAGAGTAGGAGTGTCATATGAGTTTCTTGATGCTTAATTATTTTTAATTAATGTTGTACCATATTGATATAAATTAATTGATCAATTATTATCCATAGGAGAGTTTTCCCAAGAATTGACAATAGTAGAAAAGAGAAATGTTGTAATGAAGTCAACACCCTTTTAGTTAATAGATGGACGATTGTATAAAAGGGTTCAAATAGTATTTTGAGAAGATGCATAATGAAAGAAGAGGTAAAAGTAGTATTAAAAAATGCTAATGAGAGACTGGCAAGCGGAAATATGGGACCAAATGCTACTACAAGGAAAGTATTTTTGGTAGGATTGTGGTGGCCTACACTTTACCACAATGCAAAAGAATATGTGCAAGCATGCAATACCTATCAAAGAGTAGGAAAACCATTACGTCAGGATTTCATGCCCTTACATTCAACTCAACGTTAGAAATATGTTGAAAGGTGGGGTTTGGACTTTATAGGACAACTTAAAATAAACCACTAGTGAAAATTTCAATATATATTGATAGCAATGGAATACCTAACGAAATGGGTAGAAGAAAGGGTGCTACTGGATAATATGGCAAAAAGTACAACTTGATTATTGTATGACTAGGTGATTACAAGATTTGGAATTATTATTCAAATAGTAAGTTATAGGGGTGGTCACTTTGTGAACAAGGTTATCAAGAAGTCGACAACTGAATTTCAGATTTTGCATTCATTATCAAGCCCATACTACCCTAGAGAAAATGGGCAGGAATAGTCGACTAACAAAATCCTAGTCTATACATTGTACAAAACTTGTGGAGTAGAAGGATTATATTGGGAAGAGAGGTTTCAATTAGTTCTATGGGTATATAAACAACGTTCAAACCCACAATAGAGCATATGCCATTATAGCTAATGTATGGCCATGAAACAGTGGTACTAGTAGAATTTTTTATACGTAGTTTACAAGTAGCTAGAACATCTCTTACGTGATAGAGAAAGTCTATATGAAATATTGATAATCCTAATTAAGTTGGATGAAAGATAGATCATGGCATAGTGGGTGATTGAAGTAGCCTAGAAGAGATGAAAGTCATGGCATAATAAGCACCTTCAAAAATTGAAATTAAAACAAGGTGACTTAGTCATTAAATATAAAGGTAAGCTAGAAATAAAGCTAGGGAAATTGAAAACCTTATAGCTTGGAGCCTTTAAAGTAGTGGAATTGATGAAAAACGGTGTGGTGAAATTACAAAAATTGGATGGGAAAATGGTACTCAAAATAGTAAATGGATTGAAACTAAAGCTACATAAAGTACAATGCCTATTCATTGCTTCAAAAGAGATGGAGCAAAGAAAGCAAGAGGAAGAGTCCCTTGAACAAAAGGATGCAAGCTAGAATAATCAAAATTATAAAAAATAGGAGGATGATATTGGGATGAGATATTTATTTGTAGAAGGGGAGGAGATACAGCTGATCATAGAACAATAATAATTGGAACCTCATAAGGTTTATGGATAAAACATAAAAAATTGAAGAATAAGGAGAAGAGTGGGTTCCTCCAAATGAAATAAGGAATAAAAAAGTGAAACCCTTAATTAAAAAATTGGTGGTATAAGAAGTCATACACCCAACAACAAGAGTAGCTTATTCTCAATTGAAGTAGCAATAATTGCCTCAATAATTGGATGGGTGAAGGAGGATATGACTAATGGTATGGTATCTAGATACCAAATCTAGATGGAGGAGGTGTCACAAATGAGGAGTTAGAAAGACTTACCCCCATTAGCCCAAATAGGTATGAAACACAAACGAATGTGTGACTAGGAAGAGGCACATAATACAAAACTTCAAGGACATCATTTAGAAATTGGATGATACAATATAAAGACTTGACAAAAAATAGACCACAAGGCAACAAGAGCTTGAATAATGAAATTGAGATGGAGAAATGGAGAAATAAGTACAAAAATTACAAGAGAGAGCACAAAGACACCAAGAAGGATTAGAACAAAGTATTGGTAAAGATGAAAGGTCACACATGGAACCAAAGGGTTCTCTACAAGATCTACCAATTACAAATAAAGTAGCAAAAATATTATGGTGTGATATTGAAAAGGATACCACATCACATGAATTAAGAAGAAATTAGGAAGTAGATTTTAGTGATGAAGGAGTTTTCTTAGTAATAAAATATAGTAGTAGTTCTAGTAGTAGTGATAAATTCCTGCATAGAACCCAAGAATTGCAAGTTTATCCTGCAGTAGAAGACTATGTTGTAGCATGTTGACAACTGAGAAGGCAATGAAGGGAGGTAAGGAGACTCCAAAGGATAATGGATATGTTGCCTATATGGACCTTGTATCGATATGATAGTACTAATTATTCAAGCATTAGCTCTATTTTTAAGATTAATATAGGGAGGCATGGGTAACTTTTAAACCACTGTGGTGTTTTGAGAATAGAAGGTGGATAACAAAATTTACATGCATGGATCATAGACTAAGGTCCCTAAGATAAATTTATCCAAGAACCTAGTGTCATGAAGGGCATTTTGTTAATATATGAAATATTAAAATAACTATTAGCACTTAGAAAATAGGAGAATCAAGTAGACAACAAGAATGTCATCATGGTGTCCCAAGTACCACAAGAAGGTAGATAGGTGATCGAGGAGGTTTGAGACAAATTCACAAAGAAAAAAGTCAATTAGATCCTCTATTTAGTGGATTGAGAGGAAGGAATCAACCTCCTACCCCTAAATGTACTAGTTGACATAATTATTTATGACAAGTATCTCAAAATTTAACAAGGAATGCATAGAGGGGATGTATCTTCTAGAGTGGGCCTTTCCAACACCCTAGGGGATCACATTCCAATATAGGGAATTCATGACAACCACTAGTGCATCAACAAGGATTGATATGGATAGGAGTAGGAAGAGGATTACTCTAGATAGATAAAATACCAACAAAAATCCATTGAGGTATAGCAATAGGAGTACAAAGCCATAAAATACCTACTTGAGGAAGAGATCCTATTGGAATGAAAAGAGTATGGTTTCAACAAGAAAGTAATAGAAGTAGGAGAAATCGATCACTAAGTCTAGAGGTGGACTTAGTTCAAGGATATAGGAGTCAAATACACCCAAATTAAGATCATGTAGCAAGGAAATATTCAAGTTATAATTCACCAAATAATCATATGATAAGACAAAGAGAAATTTTGGATCAAGGTAATCATACAACTTGTTAACTAACCAATGAAATAGAGATCAATAATTATATGATTGGGGACCATATGCTACCTAAAGAAGATCATACGATTCCAAAAACAATTGATCATATGGTTGGAAATTGTACAATAGCAAATCATACAGTTCAGGATGTAGATGATCATACAATTTAGGGAGAAGGTAGAAACCATACAAGCCCAAATCATACAACTCTATGTGAAGACATAAACTATACAACTAAAAACTGTATGAGGAGTAATGAGAGAAATTTTTTGATTAATAAATAGAGTCGTATGATCCTCATAATTGATGATTTTTTGAAAGAGTATGTTGATACATTAGTAGGAAAAATTGTACAGGTGCAGGTGAATGTCACTGAACAATTTACACATTGTAAAAAAAAAAAAAAAATTATATAAGCGCTGAGGTGGCAGTCATCCATGAAGTTGGCCATTATAAAACAAATTAGGAAAATTAATAAAAGTGTGTGAAGATACATTCAAATACAAATCAAATGAATGAAGCACCAAATGAGACAGTGGAAGTTGGAAAGCATGTGAAGCCAATGATAGCAGAAAGAAGCTTTGGTTGGGGAAAGTAACCCAACTACCATTAGAAATTACAAGGGTTTGAGAAATACACGAGAATAAAGAAGAAGGGTCTAGAAAAGCAAGGGCCTACAAATCATAGGAAAATTTTAAGAATAACAAATAGGAGAAAAGACCACACACCGAGTAACAAGTGGACTGAAGATTTTACAAGCACCCATAATAAAAATTTCACGAGAAGGGTACCTCTGCACCAAAATACACTTAAGATTTTTTTAGAAGCTAGGGTACAAATGGATTTTACCTGTGAGGTAGTCTTGTTAATTGGGGAAAAGCATTACGTGAAATGGTGAAGGACAAAGAAATAAAACCCAACCCGTGCAAACATGAAAGTGAGGAAGATTGTCACATGAGAAAAGTGTTCGGGTGGTTGTAGGAAAAATTGTGAAAGGGTATAACTGTACAAATTTATACAAAAATAAAATAGACCATATGGTTGTGCAAAAGGAGGAAATTGTATGCTTGCTATATCAAATTGTACAACAAGAAAACTCATACAGTTGTATGCCTACAAAGAGAAATCATATAAGTGATAGAAATCATACAATTGCAAGAAGGAAACCATATAGTGGTAAAATTTATATTATTGCTAGAGAAAAATCATATAATACAAAGTAGAGCATATGATTTTTTGGTTAAATCGTATAGTTAGGCAACCGTATAAGGGAAATCATACACATTGAATGGAAATTGTATGATTGTGCACCAAAATTGTATCAATCAAAGGAGAGAAAATCATATGATGATAGTAGGGCAACATAAATGCTCCAAAAAATAGGTGAAGGATAAACCTTTCAAGAATACATACAGAGAATTTCTAGAAGTAGATTCAAGAATTGTTATGGATTAGTAGCACATGTTTTAACTAGTTTTTAGTTATGGATAAGCGTTATTTAATACGCTCTTAGTTATTATCATATCAAGACATGACAAAGGATAAGAGCACATTAAATAATGCTTATCCATAACTAACAAATTATTAAAATATGTGCTACTAATCCATAACAAGCATTCACTAGGCCCATTGCATAAAAGGGACTTATGACCAAGATAGGGAGAACCTTGATTCTCACCATAATAGGAGTCAACCTATTACCCATAAGTGCAAGAACTAGGGTTTCAATCAAGACAAGGACATGATTATCACCCCTAGAGAGGAAGAGGTTATAATCCATGGAAAGGATATGGCAAGTAGCATGGTGGGAGGATGAAGTAACAAAATCAACTCTCTAGGGAACATCATATGGAACCCCCTAGGGTACACGAGAGATAAATTTGGAGTGAATTTCACATGGAATCAATTCCTAAAGACCAAAGTGATCTATAGAGTGAAGGAGAACGTGCACAAGTAGCACTAAATGATATCACATTTACATAACCAACAAGAGAATTTTATCGTAAGTGGTGGAATGAGCACCCAAAAAATCATAAATTGAAGGAAAAACTAGAGAAAACTAGTGTGAGTATTCTAGCACAAGTACTTCCTTTTGAAAAATACTTTTTCAATGAGTACTTGTTATAGATTGTGCAATCATATGATGCCAATAGAAACTGCACTTTCATCTACCTTGGAAATCGTCATCTCAAGGTGAATTTTTAATAGAGAATTTTTTATGAACATTTGGACTACCACAAGTACGAAAATGTATTAAGAAAGAGCATGTGGATATAATTTAATAAAATTGATTTGTTAGTGACTTGATAGTCCTTAAGTCTAGTAGCAATACCAAGTGATTCTTGAGAAGATGAGATAGCTATCATTGCAAGAACAAAGGTAGTATTGATAGAAAAATTATGCAAAGGTACATCAAAACAAGAGGAGTTATTGTAAGCCTTATCCAAAGTAGAAGAGAAAGCAAATAAATGCAAACTAAATGCCTTGAAACTTAGTAATTATACCTCCAAACTACAGGATGAATGAACAATCCTCCAAGTCTAAGTTGTAGACCTCCAAGTTGATTAGCAATAGGGTCAACCAATCAAGGGAAAACAACAAGCATTGACAGGGACATTGATATATCTAAAGGGAGGGTAGGTGTAGGCAACAATTCCACCTCTTAGAAAAAGAAGAATTAATGTACAAATTGTTAGATTTGATAAAGTTTTGTACAATTTTTATGAAATATATATGAAGTGTTGTGTGAAATGTAAATTAGACTTAAATTGTAATTAGATGAAATTATGAGAAACGTACATGACATGCAATTTGATAATAATCAAATTAGACTTTCAAAATTTTGATTTATACTTTGGGATGACAGTTATGGGGTGGTAGTCATAAATGATGTGTTGTTGTAGAAACCACTTAGGAATGGCCTAGAAAGCTTTATAAGGCCTTCCCATTCAGTTTTTGAGTTTCATTCATGGTTTTAGATAGATTGCATGGAGAAATATTATAGTGGAGGGTTTCATTCTATGAATACTGATTACATTGGAACCTGTGTACTATAAATAGCATGACAATATTACATGTAGAAGCAATGAATAATATAAACCAATTCTACAAGTATAATTGTGTGTGCATGTGTTGAGCAATGGATGATTTCATGTTAAATATGTTCTCTATGTTATATACATGGTTTAGTTGTATATGCCAATATTTTTAGTATAATTGTGCAACATTATAGAAGAAATACAAAGGCTTGCCATATTGTTGCCTATGATTTATAGTACAAACAGAGTGATAGAATGATATAATCGAGTTAGTTATTGAGATCTACAAAAATGTCTAAAATATACAAGGGTTTAGTAACTATACATCTAGTCATTGAATTGTATAGTTAGGAACTATTAGTTGGAACTCCTCAAGTTGCCAGTTGAATGTTTAGATAGAGTTTCCAGATCGCCAATTACATGTTTGGCTATTTAAATATTTTTATGATTGTATGTTGAGGTGAGACTATACATTTTAGAAACCATACAATCACATACTGTATGTTTTAGAATCATACAATTGTACTACTATACATTTTGTGATTGTATAGTGTGCAATTGTACATTTTGGAAAGTTGTAGATGGATTGTAATCATACGATCATATGATTGTTAGAATTGCACTCTAATAGTTAAGATATGAAGATTAGTTTAAGGAATTATGGTTAAATCTATCACCACCCCTCTACCAAAAATACCTCAATGTATGCTACAAAACATAGTGTCATTATAATACTATTCACTTTGTAACTCATGGAAGGTGAATTACACATGAGCGACCCTCTAATTCATAGAAGATGAACTATCATATTCTTGTATAAGAGGAGATGTTCCCCAAATTGTTTTAAGAGGCTATATTTCTAAAAGTATAATGAAGATTTTCTTCCTAACAGATTGCCCCCCTGAAGAGGCCAATTATTCAATATTATGACAACGATTCAATATTGTGATTGTTCTTGAGTAATAAATGCTATTGCATCTCCATTTCAAGCAATATTGTTATTTTCATTTTGTGAGGTAATGGAGACAAATTGATAAGAAAGGAATTAATTACAAAGGAGTATTGTTGAGGGGCAATGATCAACAATAGGCCCTTGAACTGGGTTCCAAGGGGTATCATTAAATATTTAATTACCATTAAATATTGTTGATGGAGAAATTTTTTATTGAAAATTTATGGCTAGCAATTTAACTGTATTTTCTTGGTGAAAAACACTTGTCATAAGAACATGATAAGGGTATGGGTGGTTATCAACCCATGTTTTTGGCTCATTGTATTCTGACACCACTATGTGGTTTCGAGTAGAGAAAAATCCATGAATCTCTATATATTTTGTATTGTAAATACTGCATCTATAGCGGAATGCTTTTTTCTAGTTTGGAGGAAGAGAGGGGAGGAGACATTGTACAAGAGGAGAATATTGTTGTATTGTTAATAATACAAAGGACTGATTGTTTCTCTATGGATATAAGGTACACTGCCCGAACCACGTAAATCTTGTGTATCTTACATTTGTGTGATTGCTTATTGTTTATTGCACTGCTTAACTAGGGTTTGAACTATTTTTCCATTGTCGCTATTATTATTTGTTTTTATGCATAGGTTGTGTATTGTTTGTACATGGTGAATTACTAACAACTAGTATCAAAGAGATCTTATTGGGAAAGGGCACTCACAGGAGAGTTTTCTATTCGAGTGGAAGAAATGGGAGAAAGTTTGAAGTTTAAACTGGATAAGTTTATTGGACAAAATTTTGGTATGTGTAAAACCAAAGTGGAGGATTATCTATATCAGAAGGATGATATGTACTTGACTCAAAAATGGAATACTGATGGTAAACCTAGGACGATGGATGATGATGAATGAGATCTGATAAATAAGAGGGCACTGGGGGTGATCTGGTTGAGCCTGGTTTATTTTTTTGCATACAACATCGGGAAAGAAAATACCACCAAAGGAACCATGGATACACTAGCTAAGTTGTATGAAAAGCCCTCAGCTTAAAATAAAATTTTCTTGATTAGAAAGCTTTTTACTATGAAGTTGCAAGAGGGTGGATCTATCCAAAAATACCTTAACAAGTTTTATGTTGTTATGGGTTCTTTAAAATTAGTAGGGCTTGATTTTGATGATGAGGTTATGGCTTTAGGGTTTTTTTGTTCACTACCAGACTCGTGTGGTAGCGTTGTAATGGCAGTGAGTAATTTTGTGCCTAGATTTGGAAAGCTGGTGTTTGATGATGTGATTAGCACAATCCTTAGTGAGGATATGAGGATAAAATCCTCAGGGGAGGCTTTATCATCTGGAGTAGCACTATCTATAGAAAGGAGAGGCAAAAACAAAAAAAAGAGGAAAAGGACAAGCTAGAGGAAAAATCTAGAACATAGGAAAATCGAAGGGTAGATCTAAAAGCAGATACAAAAGCAAGATTAATTATTGGCATTGTGGGAAGAGTGGACACTTAAATAGAGAGTGCAAATACAGAAATAAGAATGAGGACAGTAATGGGAATGATGCTCAAGAGACAAACATTGCAGGTGTAATTTATCAGGATGCCCTAATTCTTGCAGCAAATTGCATGAGTGAGTATTGGGTTATGGACTTTAGAGCTTCTTATCATATCACTTATGATAGGGAGTACTTTGTTGATTATACTTCAGGTTATTATGAAGAGGTTTTGTTGGGCAATAACTGTCCATATGAGATTGTGGGTATTGACACGGTGAATGTAAAGTTGCCAAATGAAAATATTTGGATGCTTAAAAGTGTTAGGCACATTCTTGATCTAAAGAGGAACCTAATTTTAGCTAGTGCACTTGATTTGGAGGGATGCAACACTACTTTCAGAAACCGGCAATGGAGAGTGACAAAGGGTTCAATGGTGATTGCAAAAGGTGAGTTGACTAGAACTTTGTATTTATTACAAAACTCATCTTATTGTACAATGAAATATGCTTCTCAGGATGATATGAAAGCATAGCATTTGCAGTTGGGTCATATGAGTGAGAAAGGGATGAAAATCCTTCACTCGAAAAAATTATATCTAAAACTCAAGGAGGTTGATTTGGGTTTTTGTGAAGGTTGTGTATACGAAAAACAAAAATGGTAATATTTATAAAAGTTGGTCCAGAAAGGAAGAAAGAGAAATTATAGTTAGTTCACTTAGATGTGTGGGGTCCCTCATCGATACTTTCTCTTGAGGGCTACTCTTATTATGTTACCTTCATTGACGATTTCAGCAGGAAGACATGGATCTTCAAAATCAAGCATAAATCTGATGTTTTCAACATTTTTTGGAAATGGAGAGCATTAGTGGAGATTGAGCCAAGTAAAAAAGTTAAATGCCTTAAATATGATAATGGTGGTGAACATTGCAGTAAGGATTTTGAGGACTATTGCGCAAAGGAAGGAATTAGGAGATTCAAGACTACTCCTAGGACACCACAAGAGAATGGAGTCTCAGAGATGATGAAAATAACTATAATGGAGTGTGCCAGAGCCATGATATTGCATGCAGGGTTGCCATTGTTCTGTTGGGCTAGTGTAGTTGATACAACAGTTTATTTGATAAACAAAGGACCTTGTATTGCATTGGATGGAGGCATTCCAGAGGATACTTGGAAAGGTAAACCTGTAAAATACTCTTTCCTTAAAGTATTTGGTTGTGAGTTTTTTTCCCACATAGATAAAGAAAATATGAGTAAGCTTGATGCAAAGTCTAGAAAGTGCTATTTTCTTGGTTATGGTGTGGATGAGATGGGATATAGGCTATGGGATAACGTTGGCCAAAAAATTATCAGGAGTAGATATGTGATTTTCAATGAGGATAGGTTGTACAAGGATAGGCACATGCAAATTGAAGAGGATGCACCTGAGTTTGTTGACTTAGATGCAATCCCAGAGCATGGTGTAAAAAGATAGCCTCTTGTTCAGATTGATGAACATGGTGCTCATGTTGAAGAGCATGGTGACCAAACGAATGAGCAAGTTGAGAATGAAACACCTCAAACACCCCCACCACCACTAATACCAAAAGGTTGGAGATCTACTCGAGTAAGAAGAGCACCAAATAAGTATTCTCCTTCTTTGCATTACATTCTATACATTGATGTAGGTGAGCCTGAATGTCTTCATGAAGATTTGCAATTTGAAACTAGGAGCAAGTGGGAGCATGCTATGAAGGATGAGATGGACTCATTGACTCAAAACCAAACTTGGCATTTGGTTGAGCTTACCAAGGGCAAAAGGGCATTGCATTGCAAATGGGTGTACATAGTGAAGGACGAAGTTGATGACAACAAGTTGTACCCTATGCTTTAGTAGTTGGGAGCTTGATGTATGCTATGGTATGTACAAGACCAAACATTGCCCAATCAGTGGGAGTTGTGAGCCGGTATATGAGTAATCCAGGTAAATTTCACTGGCAAGCAGTGAAATGGATACTCAGGTATTTTAAAGGGACTTCAAAATTTTCTTTGAATTTTGGAGGTTCTAAAGTTGAGTTACAAGGCTATGTGGATTTAGATATGGTAGGTGATTTGGACGGTAGGAGGAGCACTACTAGGTATATATTCATAGTTGGAGGTACAACAATGAGTTGGATATCCAAGCTACAACGTGTTATAGCTCTTTCTACTATGGAGGCTGAGTATGTAGTCGTCACGAAAGGTGCCAAAGAGTTCATATGGCTTTAGAGGTTGATTGAGGAGTTGGGTTAGGAGCAAGGATATGGGACACTTTGGAGTGACAACCAAAGTGCCATTCATTTAGCTAAGAACTCTGATTTTCACTCACGGACAAAGCACATTCAGTTGAGGTATCACTTCATTTGATCAACAATGGAGGATGGTTTGGTAAATTTGGGTAAGATCTCCACTTCCCAAACTTTTGCTGATATGCTTACTAAAATTGTAACCAGGGAGAAGTTGAGCTTTTTCTCTACTTTGGTTGGCCTTAAGGAGTAATTTCATGTTATGAGAAACTTGAAATCCTAGGGTGTAGGGATGTTGCATCAATATTTTCTCCAAGTGGGAGATTGTTAGGTAATGGAGACAAATTGATAAGAAAGGAATTAATTGCCAAGGAGTATTGTTGATGGGCAATGATCAACAATAGGCCCTTGAACGGGGTTCCAAGGGGCAACATTAAATATTTAATTACCATTAAATATTGTTGATGGAGAAATTTTTTATTGAAAATTTATGGCTGGCAATTTAACTGTATTTTCTTGGTGAAAAACACTTGTCATAAGAATATGATAAGCATATGGATGGTTATCAGCCTATGTTTTTGGCTCATTGTATTTCGACACCACTATGTGGTTTCAAGTAGAGGAAAATCCACGAATATCTATATATTATGTACTGTAAAGACTACCTCTATGGCATAATGCTCTTTTCTGGTTTAGAGGAAGAGAGGGGAGGAGACATTGTATAAGAGGAGAAGATTGTTGTATTGTTAATAATACAAAGGATTGATTGTTTCTCCATGGACGTAGGGTACACTGCCCGAACCACATATATCTTGTGTCTCTTACATTTGTGTGATTACTTATTGTTTATTGCACTACTTAACTAGGGTTTGAACTATTTTTCCATTATCGCTATTATTATTTGTTTTTTTGCATAGGCTGTGTATTGTTTGTACATGGTGAATTCTTAACACATTTCTTTTTATTATTATAATTTAATGCAGTATTCACTTGAATGTGGTCATTTTAATTGAGAGGTTCATAACAAGTTGTATCAAAACACTTTCCAAGGGATTCCACTCCAGTATCAAAAATTATTAAACTACTGCATATTCTTTGTAAGTATTCAAGATGTTTGGCTTTTGTCTGAAAATAATATGATTCTTTATGGTTCAAATTTGCTTTGAAGCTTTGACAATAGTTTGAAGGTAATTTCTTGTTAATGGTAGTCAATTAGAGTTGTGTCAAAGCTTTCAATGGTCATTTGAGGATGATTTCAAGTATTTTAGTTATGGTTTGAAGCCACCTTCAATTTTATTGTGGCTATTTTGATCTCTTTTTCTTTGACATGCTAGATTTTCTTTAGTTTTGGGCTGATTAATTACATAATACAATTTGATTTTGAATCACCATGGTGTGAGTAAGTGAGTACCAACATGTCATCGGTTTGAAACTCATGAGCTTGCATTTTATTTCTTGGATTGATTTTGATGGCAAGGCATGGGATCAAAACCTATGGATGATTGAATGACTTGACACAACATGAAAAGTATGGAGAAAATAATAGATAAGTAAGCATTTATGGCCATGGCATGTGAGTAATAGTAATTTCAAGGTGACAAGTAAATCTAGAAGTACTAGAACCATGACTATTATGAGCATCAATAGTAGTTTTAGCAGTGGGATGAAAATAATAAGGGGAAAGTGCATCAATGATAGCAATAACAAAAATAGTGAATAGAGCACTACCATTTTTACGAGCCTTTGCAAGAAGTAACACAAGTCAAGAAATCATGCATGGTGGGAAGCCATACAAGCGATGACATGGTGTGATGGTGGTACCCTAGGGATAAATTATTTTTGTCTTGTCTTAGGCATGATGATATCAGGAGTTGCATCAAATTTACAAAAAAATTTATCAACTTTGACATCAAGTCAAGCAGGGCAATGATAGGGAGATGGTCATTGAGGAGTCTTCCATCTATGTTGACAATTTTTGTAGCATGGTAGAGCAAATATTTATCCTTATGTAGGGTAGTGAAAAGAAGACAAAGGTCATGGATGTTATAGTAAATAATTGCAATGGTGGTTATGATGAGGGATGTGGTAGCCACAACAATAGTAGCAGCTATGGAAATGGGGGTTATGATGAGGTATGCAACAATCATAATTATGATGGCTATGATTATAGAAGCAACTATGATGGCAGGGGTTATGGTGGTAGAAGAAGGTGAGATGGGAGAGTATAACTTCATAGGTTTCCTTTCACATATAAAGTGTAAAGGATTCCACTAAAATTTATAGCTTCTTCTATGAGGGGTAGGGATAGAGAACATACTAATAAAGATGCTAAAACTATAGGGAATTCATTGTTTAAATTTCTTGTCTTCTATGAGGTAGATGTGTAAGAATTAGAATGCAGTCAAAGGTGACATCTTCAATGTCATAAATATTATGGAGGGTAGAATGGGTAGTAGGCTTGGGTAGAGAACCTTCCTTCAAAATATAATGATGATGATTATCCCTTAGGATCTATTTGGAGGCATATTTGAAATATTGATTGCAACTTAAGAACTAGGATTAATACAACATATGAGACAATAGAAGTATCTACTACTTTTATGCAACAACCTCATTTAAACTCACAATCAAAATCACATCAAATCCAATTGAATTTTGGCTATGGAGGAGCAAAGAGTAATGCCATAACATCATGTTGAGGTACAAATATTAACAAGAAATGGATAAGATGGACCCTAAATACACTTGCTAGTGTTGAGAGTAAATAACACACAACTCCCAAGATCAAATTTTTATTAGAATTTTTGTTAGGGGTGAATGCAAACTAGTGGTATTACAATTAATTCATTGTAGTCTAGTGCTTTTTTACTTTTTTCTTCTATAGTTAATGGAGAACATGTGTATTTTTAGTTTTGGTCAATGTATTTGTTATGTAATGGAATATTGGTGTTTTGGGTTTGTGTGTTCTAAGTTTTGGTTATCTTATGGTTGTCATATTTTTTATGTAATAGGGTTTTAGTATTTAGGCTTAATTTTTTGGTTGTGGCCATCCAAGGCTTAGAAGCCATGATCATTCCCAAGTAATAGTCCCTCCTCTCAAGCTTTGAGGAAAAAGCTTCTTAAAGGAAGAGGGTATGTTAGGATCGTATCTTAACATCATTAGGAAGTGGGAATGTTAGGTACCTAAGGATAACAATGTGGGAAAATTATATTGTATATGGGTATTATGGCATGGGTTATACATAATATTATAATAATGTATAACATAGTATCATATTATAATAGGATGCACTTTGTAACTAATGGAAGATGAATCATCACATGAGTGACCTTCTAACTCATGAAAGGCAAACCATCGCATTCATGTATAAAGAGAGATGTACCCCCAATTTTTTAAATATTCTATATTTTTAAAATTATAACGAAGCTTTGCTTCTTAGGAGGTTGCCCCTCAAAGAGGTCAACGATTCAGTATTGTGATAGTGATTCAATATTGTGATTGTTCTTGAGTAATAAGCATTATTTCATCTCCATTTCAAATTGTAATATTGTTATCTCCATTTCACTAACTTTTTTAATAATTTATTGTAATATTCATTTGAATGTGCTCATTTTAATTGAGAGGTTCATAATAGTGAGGGCACTTAGTACAACCAACAACATCCCCACAAAATTAATAAGGGTGTTCATATTTTGAACAATGTACATTCTCCTCTTCACATGCATGTACGTTGTGATGCAATCATTTGTCATTGCCACACTACATGATAATTTACATGTCCATCCATGAATTGTTTTGAAATTTTAATTTCAAAATTAAAAAAATAGAAGGGAAAACATGTAAATTTTTTACATAGAAAATAAGTGCGTGGATGCAAAATAGATAAAAGTGTTTAAGTGGGACCCCCTAAATTTTTTATTTATTTTTGGTTTTTTAGTGTGAGAAACCCCTATGATCGACACTTAGGGATGGGCATTCCCATCCCAACCATGACCTCTCGTAAGACCAAGAGTTAATCTTATCAATAGGGGCTAAACACATAACCATGCACACCATAAACACCTTGGACCTCCCGAAGAAGAGCCAAAGCCTGAACCATTGCACCATTTATACAAAGTAACCAAAATGTTTATGGTTCATTCATATTTGTTGCAATTTATTGTACACAACCTTTCTATATAATCTAACCAACTAGTATATCCTCTCATGTTAATGCAATAACAATATTGTTAGATCATATTCGCAACTTGTCAGACAACTCAAAGGTTTTTCTATTTATAAAAGTCTCTCTTTACTTCATTGGAATCCATGCATTATTGAGAAATTTTCAACATCTTCTTTTCTTCTTCCTAAGTGGTTATGCAATATTTTTTCTCATTGTTTTATATTAGGCACAAAATATCAAAAGAGAAAACAAAAAATAAAACTAGGGATCTATCTCGTGAGTAATAAAAAATAAAATATTGAATTGAGTGTTAAGAGAGGAATAAGAAATCTGTTGCTAAATATATCTCATGGAGGAAATATGCTTAGAACCAATGGGATCCTTGCAAATCCAAATCCTAAGATTTTTAACTTTTTTTTTAACAAAATATTGATGGCTTATAAAAATTCTTCTAGTTGCTCCAAACAATGGTGTCTTTAGGAGATGTCTTAGAAGCTCATTTGTTGAAGATAAACAATTGATTCATAGATATTCTTGATGTTATGTTAAATTTTACAATAGTTTTTAAAAATGAATAAAATCATCACATTACTTAAAAATGTAGAAAGTAGCTCATACAAAATAAACACACGATATAAAGTGAACATGCGATACAAGAGGGTTCTCATGGACACTAAATCATCTCACTAAAGAAAAATATATTAATTTCCAGTTGATAACTAGATGGCTAATCTAATCAAATGGTATTAGCTCAACTAGTTATATTCCTTAACACTACTCCCAGAGGAGATTCATGTTTGAATCTTGCCAAGTGATACATGAATAATATCCAAGCTATTGTAATACCACTATGTGGTGATGATGTAATATGGGTAGGGTCCATTTCAATCCCATATAACCAATTGATAAAGAACTAAATGGTTGGTATGATGGGGTATTTGTACCAAATAACAATTGACCTTTTAAGTCAGGGTTAGAAATCAATATTTAGGTTAAATAATGAATATTATAATAAAATCACCTATACAAGGTGTACAAGGGTACAAAGAGATTATACAAAGAATACAACACAAAATCAATTGCAGCCTCAAGTGAAATATTTTATAATTCACTTGTTGATCCTATTTTTTTTATTCAATTTAGTATTAATCGACTATGACAAAGGTTTTGAAATATCCATGGCAAGACATATCTAAGTGTATACAATATACATTTTCTCCTTAGTAGTTGGTCCTTCCTAGATGAATTCCCTTAGAAAATTATCAATATTATTCAAAACCCCCATATTGATAAGCTGAAATGGAAGTCCAAAAAGCCTAATCACTATAAGCCTTTTAATAGTATTTGTCTTCAAAGAGAAATTCTCATTCCATGGTTTTAAATATAATGAATCTCTCTTCTTAAACCATGGTTCACCAGAAAAAATATTTGTCATGATTTGAATTTAGTTCCCACTTTCATTCTAACTTTTAATCTTTTAAAAATATAGGTATTATTTTTGATGAAATTCATGTAATATCTAAACAATGTCAATATATTTATAAAGAACAAATACAAAATGACAAATTATTTAACAAAATACAATGTTGATCTCTAGTTTTATAAAATTCAAACTTTAGAATATGATTGATTGAAAAAAAATCTATTAATAAAAATGATATAAAGATACCAATAAACCATAAATGTCTAAGAGGAATAAAAAATATACTAATAAAACACAAGTTAAAAATTATTAATATATAATTACATGACATTAACATAACTAGTTAAATTCTATGACTTTCAAAGAGGACAATCAAGTTCAAATCTTACAAAGTGATACCAGTATCATGTACAATACTAAGCTATTATAACCAAGCTTTTATAATACCACAATAATACATAATCATGTAGGATACATGCATGATATCCAAGCTATTATTATATTATGTAAAAATCATGCTTATCAAAAAAATACATAATACCAAACTATTATGATACTACTACTGATAATAATGTAATAACCATTTTAAAAAATACTAAAAATGATTTAATTTACCACATAACATTTGTTGATTTACTGAGTATGGCAAATGAATTCTCTTAGGCGTTATTAAAAGGAAGTTATTGCATACAGAAAGCTGTTCAACAAATAGATGATTCCCCCGGACATTGGACCCTGAGTCTCCTAGTCTCGGGGATAAAAACCATCGCTCATATGTTGCGTTGACTTGAAAAGTTTGGCTTCACGTTAGTAATAGTTAAAATTTTAAACAAACCATCTCAAAAAATTTTACAATATAAAAACATATAAAGTGTTGTTTCTTGTTTCCAGCCAAACAATAACCAAAAAATGTGGTTGAAATAAAAAGGCCTTCCAACCTTGTTGTAATCAGTACATCAAATAGTTCATTTCAGCCTTTCATAAGTATTACTTTGCACTTTGCAGAGCTAGAAAACCAGGACAAAATTTTAATGGCATGGAGAAACAGTACTTCCTTACAGTGAAATCCCTCGAAAACGTTTTATTTGGGGTCTTTTTCTGGCACCCACATCAATGGGTATCATCTTTCCTGCAGCAACACTGGTTCTGCTTATTATCCAGAGGCCGTCTCCACCGCAGAATATGAGAGAAAATACAGACCTGATGACACCCAAATCCCCACTGGCCATTATGGTTTATGCATATTCAGTTCGCTATTTCAGTGTAACCTCATCCACTCGCACACAACAATCTGAAATGGATCATCATAAGGAGGAACACTTTGATTTGGTCGGTGGAGTTCTACTGTGTTCCCCTTGTAGACTTTCACAAACCTATTGTTAGGAATGGAGCCTAATTATGAGGAGGCTAAACAGAGAAAGTTTCTGGATTTACTGCAGGACGGGTAGGGAAAGTTTCCAGATTTACAGTCTATTAGTCTACTAGAGAAAGTTTCCGGATTTACAACAGGACAGCCAGGGAAAGTTTTTTTTGTTTTTATCCCAAAATTAGATGCTGGGAACTCAATGTTAATCTTGGAATATATTAAGAAAAGCAGTTTGTTTTTCTCGTTTTTTTCTTATATATAGTTGTGAGGAAAAACAGAGAAGATAATGACAATGAAAATTACTGTGTTGATTCCTTGGAAATATAGAGAGGAAATTACAGCAGATGTTTGTTGTAGGTTGTAACCCTCTATTGCTTGGATTGAGAAAGGAAGGACTGAAAATTCTTGGTGGATGTAACCCACATTGGGTGAACCACGTTAAAATCGTTGTCTCTTCTACTGTGTGTTTGTCTTATTTTCTTTAATTCTGTTGTTAAAGTTTGAAACACTATAATTGCTTTTCTATATAAATATATTTTATATAGTGATTTACTCTAACAAGTGGTATCAGAGCGGTTGTTTTTTTGGGTGCACTTGATAGAAGGAGAATTTTTGGATCAAGTGGGAGCAATGGCGGAAGAAGGGAGGTTTAGAGTTCAAAAATTCAATGGCCAGAACTTTCAATTCTAGAAGATGCATATGGAGGATTACTTGTACCAGAAGGATCTTTATTTACCTCTTGAGGGGGAAACAGAGAGACCTTCAACTATGTCTGATGAGGAGTGGAGTCTCCTTGATAGAAAGGCATTGGGTACTATGAGGTTGTGCTTGGGAGCCACCGTAGCCTTCAACATCTCTAATGAAAAGACTACCAAGGGAGTCATGGATAAGTTGGCCAAGATGTATGAGAAACCATCAACATCAAATAAGGTATTCTTAATGAAAAGGTTATTTAACATGAAAATGAGTGAAGGAGGATCTATGCATGATCATTTAAATGAATTTAATATTGTTACTAATCAATTGCATTCAGTAGGATTGGATTTTTATGATGAGCTTAGGGCCTTATTAATCTTATGCTCTCTTCCGAAAAGTTGGAACAATTTGGTAATGGCGGTAAGTAACTCTGCTTCGAGTTCAAATAAATTAGAATTTGATGATGTGGTTGGTGTGATACTCAATGAGGACATGAGAAGAAAAACCACAAGAGAATCATCTAGCACCGCCTTAACTATTGAGAATAGAGGAAGAGGAAGAGAAAGAGGCAAGAGTTCACATCGTGGCAAATCCAAAGGCAGATCCAAATCACGTGGAAAAGGAAAGCTACGAGTGTTGGCACTCGTGGCAAAAATGGTCATCTCAAGAAGGAGTATTGGCAAAGAAATGGTGATGGAAATGAAGGTAATGATAATAATGGTAACACTTCAGAAGCCAATATTACTGGACAAATTTTACAAGATGTTTTAATCTTATCTCTTGATAGAAATAGTGATTATTGGGTAATTGATAGTGGTGCTTCATTCCATGCTACCTCACATAAATAATACTTCATAGATTATGTTTCTAGATTATGTTTCTAGAGATTATGGACAGGTTCTGTTGGGAAATGACCAACCATGTAAAATCGTGGGTATGGGAAAGATTTTGATTAAATCCCAAATGGATGTCAATGGGCTCTTAAAGAGGTGAGACACATACCAGATTTAAAGAGAAATCTTATATCGGCAAGTAAGCTTGATGGTGAAGGATACACGGTTGCATTTGGATAAAATGCTTGGAAAGTTATTAAAGGTTCATTGATAGTAGCTAGAGGTAAATTGGTGGGTACTCTTTATTTACTTACTGATTTTTCTCACTGCTCCATGAATTTAGTTTCTACAAGTGAGAGTGCATCTTTGTGGCACCAAAGACTTGGCCATATGAGTGGAAAAGATATGGAAATTTTACATTCAAGAAAGTTATTGCCTAAGTTAAAAGAGATTGATTTGGAATTTTGTGAGGATTGTGTTTATGGTAAAGAAAAGAGAGTTAGATTTCTCAAGGATGGCAAGGAAAGGAAGAAAGAGAAATTGGAGCTTGTGCACTCGGATGTTTGGGGCCCAACTCAAGTAACTTCTCTTGGAGGTTCCTCTTACTATGTACTTTTTATTGATGATGCAACAAGGAAAACATGGATATATTGCATTAAGAATAAAAGTGATGTTTTTAATACCTTCAAGAATTGGAAAGCATTAGTTGAAAATGAAACTGGAAAAAGGTTAAAGTGTCTAAAGTCGAATAATGGTGGAGAATATTGCAATAGAGAATTTGATGTGTTTTGTTCTAAAAATGGAATTAGAAGAATCAAGGTAGTTCCAAGAACACCTCAAGAAAATGGGGTTGCAGAAATAATGAATAGAACCATCATGGAGCATGCTAGGAGCATGAGAATACATGCAGGCTTACCATTATTTTTATGGGCTCATGCTGTTGATACTACAATATATCTGATTAATAGAGGACCGTCTAGTGCCTTGGATGGAGGAATTCCGAAAGAGCTTTGGACAGGTAAACCAATGAAATTATTCTTTCCTTAAGGTATTTGGATGTGAGGCTTTTATGCATATAGACAAAGAGAACAAATATAAGTTAGATGCTAAGGCCCAAAAGTGCTATTTTATTGGTTACGGTATTGATGGCTTGGGTTACAGAGTATGGGATTGTGATAACCGAAAAGTCATTAGAAGTAGGGATGTCATATTTAATGAAAAAGACTTGTATAAATATCGGTTGCAAGGAAAGAAACAAAAAGAGGAAATTATTGAATACATAGACCTTGATGGACACATAGAAAAGGTAACTCCAAAAGTGGTAGAAGATCAAAATGTACAGCAGCAACAACAAGCACCTCAATCTCCAGAAAGTGTTGTTAGACGATCTACCAGGATAAGTAAAATTCCTCAACGTTTCTCTGATTATGTTTTGTATACTGATGTTGGTGAGCCAAAATGTTTTCAGGAAGCATTACAGATGGATACCATGAATAAGTGGGAGCTTGCAATGAATGAAGAAATGGACTCTTTATTCCACAACCAAACTTGGGATTTGGTTGAGCTACCCAAAGGTAAAAGAGCTTTGACCAATAAATGGGTGTATAGGATTAAAGAGGAGAATGAAGGGCATAAGAGATACAAAGCAAGACTAGTGGTCAAGGGATTCGCTCAGAAAAAAGGTATTGATTTTGATGAGATTTTTTCTCCAGTTGTAAAAATGACCTCTATTAGAGCTATTTTAAGTCTTATAGCTATAGAAAATTTGTATCTGGAGCAATTGGATGTGAAGATAGCATTTCTTCATGGTGATTTGGAGGAGGAAATTTATATGCACCAACCAGAAGGTTTTCAGGTGAAAGGTAAAGAGGATTGGGTATGTAAACCGAAAAAGAGCTTGTATGGGTTAAAACAAGCTCCTAGACAAGTGGTATTTAAAATTTGATAAGTTCGTGGCTAATCAAAGGTTTGAAAGATGTCAAAGTGATCACTCGTGTATATTTTAAGCAAACCGGAAATGGTAACTATGTTATTTTGCTATTGTATGTGGATGACATGTTAGTTGCGGGAACAAATATGCAAGATATAAACATGCTCAAGAAGAAGTTGGCTAAATCCTTTGCCATGAAGGATTTGGGAGAAGCCAAACAAATCCTTGGTATGAGGATAACAAGAGACAAGGAGAGTCACACTCCGAAATTATCACAAGCAAAATACATTGAAAAAGTGCTTAAGAGATTCAACATGAACAATGCAAAGTCTCTTGCTACTCCATTGGCAAAGCATTTCAAACTCACCAAAGATTTGTGTCCCAAGACACAAAAGGAACAAGAGCATATGGCTAAGGTTCCCTATGCATCAACGGTTGGAAGCTTGATGTATGCAATGGTTTGTACAAGACCAGACATTGCCCATGCAGTGGGAGTAGTGAGTAGATTTATGAGTAATCCAGGAAAAGGACATTGGCAAGCGGTAAAATGGATACTTAGGTACTTGAGAGGAACTTCAAATTATTCTTTGAATTTTGGAGGCTCTAATATATGCTTGAAAGGTTTTGTAGATTCTGATATGGCAGGTGATCTTGATGGTGGAAGGAGCACTACTGGCTACATTTTTACTATAGGATGAGGAGCGGTTAGTTGGATTTTTAAACTCCAACATGTAGTTGCCCTTTCAACCATCGAAGCTGAATATGTTGTTGCTACGTAAGCAAGCAAAGAGATGGTTTGGTTGCAAAGACTAATGGAAGAACTGGGGAAGAAGCAAGAGGATAATAGGTTGTGGAGTGATAGCCAGAGTGCTATACACCTTGCGAAGAATTCGACATTCCATTCAAAAACTAAACACATCAAACTCAGGTATCATTTCATTAGATCAATAGTGGAAGATGGATCTTTGAAATTAGGGAAGGTTCACACATCACAAAATCCTGCTGATATGCTTACAAAAGTGGTGTCAAGAGAAAATTTGAGCTTTTGCTCAACTTTAGTTGGCCTTAAGGAATAAGAGGCCATGATGAGAATTTTTCAGTCCTTGGTTGCAGTATGGTGCAATGGAATTAGTATCCAAGTGGGAGATTGTTAGGAATGGAGCCTAATTATGAGGAGGCTAAACAAAGAAAGTTTTTGGATTTACTGCAGGACGGGCAAGGAAAGTTTCCAGATTTACAGTTTGTTAGTCTACCAAAGAAAGTTTTCGGATTTACAACAGGACAACCAGGGAAAGTTTTTTTTTTTTAATCCAAAAATTAGATGTTGGGAACTCAATGTTAATCTTGGAATGTATTAAGAAAAGCAGTTTGTTTTTCTATTTTTTTCTTATATATAGTTGTGAGGAAAAACAGAGAAGATAATGACAATGAAAATTACTGTGTTGATTCCTTGGAAATATAGAGAGGAAATTACAGCAGATGTTTGTTGTAGGTTGTAACCCTCTATTGCTTGGATTGAGAAAGGAAGGACTGAAAATTCTTGGTGGATGTAACCCACATTGGGTGAACCACGTTAAAATCGTTGTCTCTTCTTCTGTGTGTTTGTCTTATTTTCTTTAATTCTGCCGTTAAAGTTTGAAACACTATAATTGCTTTTCTATATAAATATATTTTATATAGTGATTTACTCTAACATCTATCCTTGCACATGACTAATCCCAAACATATCATTCGACCTTGCAGATCAACAACCCTGAAATGACCCTTTTCATCTCCACCAATATCATAGCAAGCCATCTTGTTCCCATCTCTTGAAAAGCAGTAGATCCTTTGGTTTCTCATAAAAATCCTAGGAAACTTGTCGACCATCACTGCCATTCGGTGGACCATGTTTCTAAGGTGACGGTTGCAAATATACTCCCCATATATGGGAGCTCTGATGCTCCATGAAACCTTCTTGGATTGATATATCAGAACATGGAGTTCCCTAAAGTTGGCAACTACCACAACCTGATAACTCATAGTACATAAATCAAACTTGAGGTCTATACCCACGTTGTCTATTTCCTCTTTTATGAAAAATGAGAGCCAGCGCCTTGGACTCAGCTGTAGGTCAGGAAGGGTGTGGGATTGCATGGTCAATGGATTAAGGATTTCTTGTAGCCATCTCCTGCTTGAGACGCCAATCTGAGGAACCATATCTCCACTCATCATTATATAGTTTTTTCAACCTTACCTTCCTGGTGATGTCAAAGAGTGCAAGGCCATTTGAAGCACCAGTTCTGTCGTGGTGATCCATAACAAGCCACTGTTGCATGTTATGGGTATCAACAGAGATTGAGAAAGTGGCCATCCGAGGAGTAAATCATGGCAAGCCAAGAAGTGCAAAAGCCTTGAAAAGGCAAGAGTTTATCTGGAGGAAGTCTACAGAATATCTCCACCGCATAATCTCCTCTGGAATAAAGAATGATGACTCTTGTTCCTTGGAGTTTTTATCAGTTGCCTCAATTTCAAGTGGTTCCTTTCGGTTTTTTTTAGCCATAATTTTATGTGAGTCATCTGGTTGTGGTGAAACCAGTCCAAGAGTGAGCCAAATTTGGATAAAGCTCAATTACCCTTAATTTTTTCCGGGAAGTTTCACTTTTGTAGGACCCTATTCCAAGTATGAGCCAATTGATGTCAAACTTTATGTTCCCATAAATTTCTTTGTGAAATGTGGCTTCATTTGCCTGAACTCACATTCATACCTGAGGAGTGTCAGATGCCTTATTGCACCCATCTCTGGTTGCTTCAAAGGGTTCGGTTTTTCTTACAATCTGCAATTTGCAGTGCAAGAACAGAAATAAATACGAAGTTCTAAATTTGGAGGTGAAAAACAAAGTGAAGCTTTCGGAGAACATTGAAAAATTAAAGTTTACAGGATGATTTCCATCAATCCATATAACTAATTAAAATAAAAATCATCATCTAAACTTTAGTTTTTCAATGTTCTCCCGGAGCTTCACTTTGCTTTTCACCTCCAAATTTAAAACTTTGTATTTATTTCTGTTCTTGCACTGCAGATTGCAGATTGTAAGGAAAAACGAACCAGAGATGGGTGCAGTAAGGCATCTGACAAGCCACTCACTAAGAATATCAGGGGACCTCCTCGAGTATGAATATGAGTTCAGGCAAATGAAGACACTTTTCACAAAGAAATTTATGGGAACATAAAGCTTGACATCAATTGGCTCATACTTAAAATAGGGTCCTACAAAAGTGAAACTTCACGGAAAAAATTAAGGGCAGTTGAGCTTGATCCAAATTGGCTCACTCTTGGGCTTGTTTCACCACAACCAACCAGATGAGTCACATAAAATTATGGCTACAAACAAACGAAAGGAACCACTTGAAATTAAGGAAACTGATAAAAACTCCAAAGAACAAGAGTCGTCATTCTATATTCCAGAGGAGACCATGGAGGAGATATTCTCTGGACTTCCTCTATATAAACTCTTGCTTTTTCAAGGCTTTTGCACTTCTTGGCTTGCCATGTTTAACTCCTCAAATGGATGGCCACTTTCACTTTCTCAGTCTCTCTAGGATACAACAGAACTGGTGCTTCATATGGCTTTGCACTCTTTGACATCAGCTGGAAGGTAAGGTTGAAAAAACTATATAATGATGAGTGGAGAAATGGTTCCTCAGATTGGCGTCACAGAGCAGGAGATGGGGGCCTCCTGCTCTATGGCTGCAAGAAATCAGGAACACTTAGAATCCTTAATCCATTGACCATGCAATCCCAAACCCTTCCTGACCTACAACTGAGAGCGCTGGCTCTCATTTTTCATAAAAGAGGACATAGACAACGTGGGTATAGACCTCAAGTTTGATTTATGTACCAGGTTGTGGTAGTTTCCAACTTTAGGAAACTCCATGTTCTGATATATCAATCCAATGAGGCTTCATGGAGCATCAGAGCTCCCATATATGGGGAGTATATCTGCAGCCGTCACCTTAGAAACATGGTCCACCGAATGGCAGTGATGGTCGACAAGTTTCCTAGGATTTTTATGAGAAACCAGAGGATCTACTGCTTTTCAAGAGATGGGAACAGGATGGCTTGCTATGATATTGGTGGAGATGAAAAGGGTCATTTCAGGGTTGTTGATCTGCAAGGTGGAACAATATGTTTGGGAATAGCCATTCACAGTGATAGGTTTGTGAAAGCCTGCAAGGGGAACACAGTGGAGCACCACCGACCAAATCAAAGTGTTCCTCGTTATGATGTTCCATTTGATATTGTTGTGTGCGAGTTGGATGAGGTTACACTGAAATGTCGAACTGAATATGCATCAACCATCATGACCAGTGGGGATTTGGGTGTCATCAGGTCTGTATTTTCTCTCATGTTCTGCGGTGGAGACTGACTCTGGATGTCCAGAGTGTTATCTTGAATGTTGCATCTAAAACATTTTGATTGAAAGTTGCATAGCTTAGGTGTCATCTCAAGATCTAAATTCTGGGTAAGCTTGTTCGGTAACATAGATCCGCCTACAAGATAGATGCACGCTGTCTTTTTAAAATACATAGGGGTCTTCATAACTTTAAAAAATGTAATGAAATAGTTAGAAACACTGTTATAAACTATATCCTTTAGATATGTAATACAGATTTAATTCTACTTATAACCACAAGGTTTTAATGGAATAGTGAGAAACACTCTCATGATGTATCATTTTTAGATCAGCAATATACATGAGAGATGAAGTTTTTTATTTCTTGTTCAGAGATAGTGAATCTGTGCAATAGAAAACAAAAATAAAATAGCAAGGACAAACTGTAATAGATGATGTATGCTTATTTGGTTGATGGCAAGAAAATAATAGCTTGGGTGTTATCTCAAGAACTAAATTTTGGGTAAGACATGTTCTATAACATAGATCAATGATTGGATATTACATGCAGTAGATTTCTATCCCCAAAGTTAGTGCATGGAAGATATGTCTTTCTCCTTGCAAATATCTACAAGTCCTTGCAAATATCTATTTCTTTTTCAGACAAAGTAACTATGCAATTAGAAAACAAAAGAAAAATGACAACTAAAAAATCTAATAGTTGATGTATGCTTACCTAGTTGGTGGTGAAAGAGATGCTCTTTTGAAAAGCTTGTGTAGCATAGACAAGATGCTCTTTTGAAAAGCTTGTGTAGCATAGACAAGATGCTCACATGCTTATGCAAATAAACCACTCCTCTATTTATGCTAAATCACTCCTTTATAGTGTTAATATATGGAGTTTTTATCAATGTTATATTAATCCTTTAATATAAATATCTTTTTACATTAATTAATTAATTATATATATATTAATTCTTACACGATAACCTAACAGTTAGGGTTAGGGTTTTAGAGTCTCTTGTGCGAGATTGATGTTCAAACCATAATGAGGTGTATGTGGTTGGTTGTATAAGCAAACTTGATTGAAACTATTTGATATTTTTAAAATGATTTATTATTCATTGACAACATATAAATTTTTATTTAAAATTGAAATTTTATATTTTAAAAGTGTAAACACTGGTCTAAGGTGACTAGTTTCTCCAAAAATTCTAAATATAAAATTAAGACCAATAAATCTTATCTTTAGAGTGTATATAATTTATGGAGGTTTTTTTGAAAGATTTAGGTTCAAACCACAATGAAGCATGGTGTGTGTGCATACATGTGTGCCAAAAAAAAAACATTATTGAAACTTCATTATGCCTGTGTTCTACCTTGACACCACCTTTTCCATATATCTTTATCCACATACATTTTAAAAAATGTCTCTTAAAATTCATCAACTATTGACACCTCATCCTAGTGGGATACCCTAGTGGTTAGGGCTTTGGGCTCTTTTGGGAGACCTAGGTTCAAGCCATGGTGGGACACCCTAATGGTTAAGGATTTGGGCTCTTTTGAGAGACCTAGGTTCAAACCATAGTAAGACATGGTGCCTGAGTGTGTGAGAAAGATTGTGTTAAAAAAAAACTATTGAAACCTCATTACCCTTATCTCCTACCTTGATCCCATCTTTTCCATATATCTATATTCACATATAATAGATGTTTATTTAAATGTTACATCTAAAACATTTTGATTGAAAGTTCTATAACTTAGGTGTTATCTCAAGATCTAAATTCTGGGTATAGCATGTTCTATAACATAGATCTGCTTGCAAGATAGATGTACCAATATTTTTAAAATACATATATACAAGGTCTTCATAACTAAAAAAATTAATGTAATAGTCAAAAATACTTTTATGATCTATATTTTTTAAATAAGTAATATAAATCTATATCTTTTTAAAACAACAAGCTTCTAACAGAGTAGAGTAGTTAGAAACAACAACATACATGAGAGATGCAATTTTCTTTCTTTTTCTCACAAAGTGAACTATGCAATTAGAAAACAAAAGAAAAATGAAAACTAAAAAAATGTAATAGTTAATGTATGCTTACCTAGTTGATGGTGAAAGAGATGCTATTTTGAAAAGCTTGTGTAGCATAGACAAGATGTTCACATGCTTAAGCAAATAGACCACTTCTCTATTTATGCTAAATCACTCCTTTATAGTGTTCATATATGGAGTTTTTATCACTGTTATATTAATCCTTTAATATAAATATATAATTAAATTATATATATACTAATTCTTATACGATAACCTAATAGTTAGGGTTAGGGTTTTAGAATCTCTTATGTGAGATTCATGTTCAAACCATAATGAGGTGTATTTAATTGGTTGTGCAAGCAAACTTGATTAATACTATTTGATATTTTTAAAATGAATTATTAATCATTAATAACTTATAAATTTTTATTTAAAATTAAACTTTTATATATCAAAGTGTAAACACCAGTCTAAGATGACTAGTTTCTCAAACATTTCTTAATTTAGAGTGTATATCATTTATGGAGGTTTTAGTACCTAAATTCTAAGAAAATGACTCTTAAATAAGTTTTATTGACACCCATCTTGGTAGGACATCCTAGTGGTTAGGGATTTAAGCTCTTTTGAAAGATTTAGGTTCAAACCACAATGAAGCATGGTGTGTGCATACATGTGTGTCAAAAAAAACATTATTGAAACTTCATTATGCTTGTGTCCTACCTTGACACCACCTTTTTTCATATATCTTTATCCACCTACTTTTTAAGAAAATGGCTCTTAAAATTAATTAACTATTGACACCTCATCCTAGTAGGATATCCTAGTGGTTAGGGCTTTGGGCTCTTTTGGAAGACCTAGGTTCAAACCATGGTGGGAAACCCTAATGGTTAAGGATTTGAGCTCTTTTGAGAGACCTAGGTTCAAACCATAGAGTGTGTGAAAAAGCTTGTGTTTGAAAAAAAACTATTAAAACCTCATTACCCTTGTCTCCTACCTTGACCCCACCTTTTCCATATGTCTATATTCACATAGAATAGATGTTTATTTAAAGTTTTTTTTTTTCCATGTATCTATATTCACATATAATAGATATTTATTTAAAGATTTTTTTTTTAAAACTAAAAAATATATATTAATTTTTTTATGGGGAATAAATTTGTAGGTGTGATTTTTTTATTTATTCTTTTTCTTTTCTAAAGTTATATGATTATTATATTTTTTTTTTAAATTTACTACTAGATGTTAAAAATATTTATTTTTATATTTTTAAAATTTAATATAATAAATCAAGGTTTATGATTTACATGTCCTCTAATATTAATGGTTTTTATACAAAATTTTCTATAAAATATATTCCAAGATAATTCTAAAAAGAGCTATAATAAAATAAAATACTAAAAACAATATTACAAGTGGACATAGTTTGTAATATAATATGTTAAGTAGTTATACTAGAGAAGCAAACATAAATAAATTCACATAATAGAGAGGATATTAAATGAAAAATGAGAAGCTTATATTTGTTTTAAGGAATTTAATAAGGATTTTGATGCAGTATTTTGGGGTAAATTATGGAAAATATTGGAACTATGTACAAAGTAGTTGTACGCATATTTTATGAGTAGGTGGTAATAAAACTCAAAACCCTAGAGGAAATTTTATAGTGTTTTGGGAAAGATATTAGGATGAAACATTGTTGTCAATTATCACTTACTTTTCTTGGGATTTATATTGAAAAATTGGAGGAATAGATGGAAAGGATGGGAGAAGAGAAAATTATAGTACCTCTACACTACCTTGCAAATTTTATAAATTTTTAGTATGTCTCCCAAAATTCTCAAAATTTGACCATGTATCAATACTGACTTATATACTTCTAAAAACTAGCCAATTGGCTCCATGTATTGACTCACTTGCTAAAGTGGACTATATAAACGAAGCATTTAAATCAACAAAAGGTGTTGATCCAATTGTAAATGCAAGAAAATTGCTCATTGAACTAGATTGAACCACTTAGATAATCACAAAGGTAAATTGAAGGTGCAAACCACAAGAAAAATATTCTAGAAAATGTTATTTTGGCATCGATCAAGCATAAACCACCTACTCAATTAGAAAACAAAAGAAAATGACAATGAAAAATGTAATAGTTGATGTATGCTTACCTAGTTGATGGTGAAAGAGATGTTATTTTGACAAGCTCGTGTAGATAAAATGTTGCATAGACAACATGCTCATATGCTTATGCAAATAAACCACTCCTCTATTTATGCTAAATCATTCCTTTATAGTGTTCATATAAGGAGTTTTTATCACTATTCTATTAATCCTTATATATATATATATATATATATATATATATATATATATATATATATATATATAAACTAATCCTTATAGGATTACCTAGTGGTTAGGGTTAGGGTTTTGGATTCTCTTATGTGGAGATTCACATTCAAACCATAACAAGGTGTATGACCGCTACACTAGGGTTTGTTCCTAATTTTCTACAAGCATGCATTCATGGCTCAGCCTAGAGATGACCCACCTCTCTTACCTTCGATCCCCGAGCCCTCCACTGAGCCTGCCCATAAGACTGAGGTGTGTGACCCTGACCCCCTAGCGGATTCCCAAGGTCCCTCAATCGATACCCCTTCGCATTCGGCCCCCCCTCTAGCGATGCTCTGAGTTTCGTCCTCCCTTATCAGCCCAGCAACAATGGAGAGGAAAGCCCTACCCCCATCCCCAATGATGCAACCCCTTCGAAGTCCCGCCTTGTAGGACCAATCTTGAGGAGCAAAAGGAAAGTTATTTTTGCCCCTCAAAAAAGCAAAAAATCATGTCGGTTGGAGACGAAAAGCAAGAACGAGCCTCGCCCCTCATCCGAGATCATTTTGGACAATGAGGAAGAGGCCAACAGTAGTGCAAAATATTTTCTACGTACCACGATTGTCAACAGTACCACCAGAGCAGTGGAGCATCTCAATGCTGCTACTAGTATGATCAAGGAGTTGGGTGTCATCCTCTCCAAAATTACCAAAGAAGTCTAGGAGCTCCCGACGGTGATTAGTATCCTACTTTCTAAGGACCAAAAAAATGATGTTAAGCAAGATAATGGGAAGGAGTTCCAGTAGGTGGGAGGTGATGGGGGCTGGCGGTTGGAATACATGTGTTTGTTTGGTTGTTTGTTGGATTTTTTGTACTCCCTCTTTAGGGGTTCTACCCTCGGATTTGGGTTATGTTTACTTATCTATTTGCCCAGTTTACTGGTGCAAGGGTATCTAGTATGTAAATATCTCGTTGTATAGCCCCGATGTAATGGGTTGTGCCAATTTTTTTTAATGGATGGCATAACAAATGCCTATTGTAATAGGGATTGGGCCCTTCAACCCGTTAAGTAAATATTTTTTTTTACCTACCAAAAAAATAACAAGGTGTATGTGTGTGGTTGTGCAAACAAACTTGATTAATACTATTTGCTATTTTTAAATGAATTATTATTCATTAACAACTTATAAAGTTTTATTTAAATTTTAAATTTCCTAATTTACAATTAAGAACAATAAAGCTTATCTTTAGAGTGTATATCATTTAAGAAGTTTTTAGTACTACTTTCTAAGAAAATTGCTCTTAAATTAGTTTTATTGACACCCCATCACGGTGGGTCACTCTGATGATTAGGAATTTAGGCTCTTTTGAAAGATTGAGGTTCAAACCACAATGAAGCATGGTGTGTGTGCTTGCATGTGTGAGTGACCTTTTATGCAAAAAAAAACTATTGAAACTTCATTATCCCTATGTCCTACCTTAAAATAACCTATTTCATATATCTTTATCCACCTAATTTTTAAGAAAATGGCTCTTAAAATTAATTAACTATTGACATCCTGATGAGATACCCTAGTGGTTAGGGTTTTGGGTTTTTTTGGGAGATCTAGGTTCAAACCATGGTGGAACACCCTAATGGTTAGGGATTTGGGCTCTTTTGAGAGACCTAAGTTCAAACAATAGTGGGGTGTGATGCATGCGTGTGCGAGAAAGCTTGATATTGTGTTAAAAAAACTATTAAAACCTTGTTACCCTTGTCTCCTACCTTGATCCCACCTTTTCCATATATCTATATTCACATATAATAGATGTTTATTTAAAGATTATTTTTTTATTTTTTATTTATTTTTAAATTTACATGATGGAATCGGTAGCCATCACAAATCTAGGTAGGCTATCCAGCTTTTATGGCCGCCACAGTATTCTACACTGTATACCCCAAAAGTTGCCACACAGTTCTTCGTGCAGTACACCCCTATAACCACCATGCCACAATCATTTTAAACCTTTTATGCTACTGAAAGCACCAAGAAAGAGACAAGCGTTCTCTCCGATGAGGCTCGAGATTTGAACCTTGGACCTCTGCCTCCCTTACAAGGTTTTATTTTTTATTTTTAATTAAAAATATATATACTAATTGTTTTATGTAGCATAGATTTATAGGTGTGATTTTTTATTTATTCTTTTTCTTTTCTAAAGTTATATGATTTTTTTTTTTTTTTGAAAATTTACTACATTAAATGTTAAAAACATTTATTTTTATATTTTAAAAATTTTATATAATAAATCAAGGTTTAAGGTTTATGATTTAAATGTCCTCTAATATTAATGGTTTTTATACAAAAGTTTCTATAAAATATATTTCAAGACAATTTTAAAAAGAGCTATAATAAAATAAGAGACTAAAAATAATATCACAAGTGAACATAGTTTGTAATACAATATGTAAAGTAGTTATATGATAGAAACAAACATAACTATATTCACATAATATGTAACAACCCAAGTCTAGTCACTTGGTTGTATCACAAAACAAGCCAAGCAATTTTACAAGGGTATTTTTTTGTTTAAATTTATTGTTTAACCCTAAACATGTTTTCAAGTTCACAGTAATTGTATTTCACCCAATGAATCAATAACACAAAGTATTACTAGTATAGGCATATCATACCACTTTTGGGATTTTGAACTGATACAGACAGTCGCTCAAGTGGGCAAGATTGGCCAAATTTTGTGGGTTGTGTAATTTTGTGGAATCAACTTATCTCATTTAACATCCTCTTGTTCTAGCATGAGGGTTGAACCATGGCTGGGGTTATCCTATAGGGACCATAACACCTAGAGGGTGGACGTATACTTTTCCTATCCCTTAGCATACCCAAACCTCAACTAACTGGTCAACTTGTTCTAATATTTGTATGTAAGGGGGTCAACATACATATGTCTAGTATCCAAGTGATTATCCTACTACTTAGAGTCAGCTAGAGCTATGTCATTCCTCTGACACTAGATTTAGTCTCAAATACCCACTTTTATTCACAAACATGTGTCTCATACCAAATGTTGTGATAGAACTAGCTTTGGTTATCATGCGAGTTCTCTATAACCATAGTAAAACATATACATATCATTGTACTTCTAGGAAATAACCTAGAGGTGGTATCCCATACCGCCCCTCATTACTAATTCTAACTACATCACTTGATACGACCTATCTTATCAGAATAGAACGGTTGCTCTTGAGTCATGTTGAATACTTACATGCATTCCAACAAAATTGGGTGTTTATAAAATAAAATCATTCATCCTCCCCAAAAAATAAATCTACTCATTCCTTCTCAAGAGTTTTGTTTGGATTTTACGTTTTGCATATAATTTTTCCCCTAAAACCCAAATGTTACACCTCAAGAATAAGTTATCGTTTGTACCTAATATCATTTAGCATTATTCATGGCTCTTCTAGTTTCTAATAAAGGCGCTAATAAACCATACATAGTCCTTATTTAATAATATATCTTCAATAAATAACATTTCTTTATGGACATGCAAACCATAAGGTAACAAAAGATTAAGTGCTCAATTAAAAGTTCACTCATAGTACAACCATTTACCTACTTAATATTCAAACATTAACAATAACAATACACTTCATTAAAATCATATTTTAATGAATAATTTTTTGTCATGATATCAACTATGGTCTCACTCGACCAACATGACTCACAATAGATCCATTCCACCATAATCCTTTTTAATAATATATCCATAATAACTCGCAATCACATTCCAGTCAACATCCTATTTTAAACATTCTAGTGATATATTAAATAGATAATAGAAATAAAAAAAGGGTATGCATATCAAGTTTAATGGATTTTCAAGCGCTTCTCAGTTCCTAAGAACACATAATCCAGCCTTGGTTACTAATATTAACCCATGTTTAATTTCTAGTTTTCAAGTTTTTTAAAAGCATCTAACTTTCCCTATGGTAACATAATGAATACGTTTAGGGTTCAAAATATTCATTTTCAACCAAGTATTCAATGTTAGAACAAAATATGTAAAGTTCTCAATCCATCCTTATAAATATTTCATCGAATAGATCTGAGTTCAGTTAAATATGCCTCCAACCACTACTATTATGTGCATCCGTAGTGTCATTAATTTGAAATATAGCCTTTACATTATGGATCAGTTAAGTTTTTCGATAGCAGTTAAACACTAAAGGAGACTACTCTATTATTGGATCAAGCCCTATTTAGGTTGGTTACTTCCAACAATATTTTCTTAGTGAGCAATTACAACATTCCAAATTCAGCATAGCCTTCATGCTACCATCTAACTTCTATTAAGAGGTTAAGTAAAATCATAAATTTTTAAACCATTATATTCCTTGACTTTGGTTTGCTTAGGGGTACAAACTCTCCTTTTTTCCAATTACAAAGAGTCAACTGAAGACTTGCTAGCATGGATAAACTTTGGCATTTATTAAAGCTCTAATATTTTAAAATAAATACACTTAAAAATGAAATTATTCCAACATATACTTTTCAGCAAGACCCAAATCATTATATCCATATGGCTACGTTTTATTTTACATGTAGTTCCTAGGTATAAACACTATGCTAAAACACATTGTTGCTCATGTTATATTACGTACTTAAGAAAGGACATTACAAAACAATTACAAGGAATGATTGTTGTAGTGAATGGAAAGAACAACATAAACAATTATAATCAAAGTTATACTTTATTTTCAACATTCAATACATCATTCCAATTAGGAATACATCTATTGATATTATTCAAGTCTACAATTATGGGTTGACTCAAAAAATGATTTAGCAGGCATAAAAATACATTTTGTCTTCATTTGACAAGGGTGCACTTAACCAAAATTCAAATACAACTTTAATTTCTCTTTCAAAAGATTGTAATCGGTTACAAGATTTATGATAACGGTTGAGACACATTCACTGACTAGATTTATTTATATAAATCTTATCTATTTTTTATATTATGACCAGTCTTGGATAATCCAGTGCAAGTTTTCAAAGTGATCCACTATGAAATTCTAGCTCCACTCCAAACACAGTATGGCACATCCAATATTGATGAACCACCTTAGGAAGATACTTTCCACCGATGTCCAAAATTTATCAATGGAACTTGTTGATAAGGGGATCAAAATGGCTCACTTATATTGATATGCCTAATTTTGAATGCAATTTTCTTCATGCACATACAAACACAGCCACCTAATATGTGCAACATATAAACAATCACAGACATCTATTCATTTGTCCACACACATACCAATATTTAAATTAAACCATAAAATGGATTTTCCATTTCATTATAAACTCTTATGCAATCAAGTGCCTTTAACTCAGATATAACACTACCTAGTCATATCTCTAATTGAAATCCATCATCTATTGCATACTTAGTTCATTATCACAAGAAAGGAATAGTTAACAGTCACCAATGCTCAAAGTAAATCCCTGGAATAGGTAATATCTAATTCGTATATCCAAATTCGACACCAAAAAATTTAAATAAAATGCTTCTTTGTTTCCTTAACATCATAGTTTTGTTTTAACCGCATTTCAATATTTTAAGTAATACAATGCTCAAGTTTTACTACAAAAATTCATCAAAAATTACAACAAAACGTACGCCTATTCATATCTTTTCATGGCAGTCAACTTTGATTCATGCACACATTTTTAAACAAGCTATTCGTTCCATTGCAAAGAGTGTTTCACAAAATATCAACAAGCATCACAATATTACAATTCATATCAAGATACACCTGTAATACCATTGAGATTTTCTTTACTTAGAAATACTTCCAAATGCAAAAAAAATCCCAATACCAGTTTCTAAAACTTAATTCTTCAGGTGCAAGATAACCCCCCTATCCTTTCACATGCAGAAAAAAAAAATAATAACAAAAATGGATAACCTTCCATAATCAACCAATCCCTCCTTCGCTTGAAAGAACATGGGAGAGTTGTCAATGTAATCATGACTACAACACACCGATACCTAGATAGTCGCTACCACAACAAAACACTTTATCCAACATAGAAATAAGTCATGGAGGTTGTTTTATTTTCATATATTATCATTTATAAACCATTGTTATTATTTATTATATATATATATATATATATATATATATATATATATTGCTAGATAAAAAGGGGTTGTACTCAAGTCCCCCACCCTTAACAAATTGCATCTCTCGTATTTAGAGCTTGAGAGCTTAAAAATAGATACACTCCTCTCTCAATTGAGATACTATAGTTAGAAACCTACATCATTTTACATAAAATGTCTGAATTATTGATTTTCATTTTCTGGATCTTTTCAAATCTCTGTATGAATACAATTACTCCAAAATTTAGCATCTTTCTTGACATTTTCCTATAGCAGCCTTCACAATGCCAAAAATTCACCTCTACTATATATGCCTTGCATCTTAGTAGAGTAATATTTCCAGATAATATAGTCTGCTTTACCAAATCTGGATTGCTATTTTCCTTCCTAAAACTGACGCAGAACAGAAAATTGCACACTCCAAATCCCACATTTTTCATTCAAACTTGAAATAATTTTTTTACAGTAAACAGCCCGCAGGCTTTACAGTTTACAGAACTAGCCCGCAGGCGTAGTTTTCTATTCTCTTCGTGCAATATCCAGCTCCGTAGCCCCCTGGTTGAAACACCACCACTCTGAAATAGGTCTGGCCTGACACTCGTGCCTTTTATCGTCCATCGATCGCGATAACGCGACATGTCGCGAAATCGCGACAATTTTCTCACTTGCTCTTTCTCTCCTCCTTGGGTCACAAAAATATGACATGTCGCGATATCGTGACATCTTTCTCCTTTTCTTTCTCTCTACTTCCTGAGTCGCGAAAACGTGACCTACCGCGATATCGCAACATCTTTCTCACTTTGCCAACATGTTGCGAAATCGCGACAGTTTTCTCCTTGGTAGTATTCTTCGTTGGATGCTCTTGCATCAGACAACCGGGGTGGATTGAGAAGTGACCTTCACTTCTATACTGCTCTGTCACCTTCTTCGACGCTAGTACTATAGGTACTACACAGGGACTCAAAATCTCTCTAATCACCCCTTCCATAAGCACTGTACAGAGTGTCAATTTCCTTCCTCTAAGGCTTCATACAAGAAACCTCCTGCAAGCACTGCAGATAGTGCCAATTTTCTTCCTCTGAGGCTTCATACAAGAAACCCCCTGCAAGCACTGCACAGAGTGCCAAATTCTTTCCTCTTCCACAGATCCTGGTGTAAATTGCCTCACGTTTGGCGATCTGTTTACACACTTAGGAACTTCTCATTCTGATACCACTTAACGCAGAACAAAAAATTGCACACTCCAAATCCCACATTTTTCATTCAAACTTGGAATAATTTTTTTACAGTAAACAGCCCGCAAGATTTACAGTTTATAGAACTAGCCCGTAGGCGTAGTTTTCTATTCTCTTCATGCAATCTCTAGCTTTGCAGCCCCCTGGTTGAAACATTGCCGCTCTGAAATAGGTCCGGCCTAACACTCGTGCCTTTTCTCATTTGTCGATCGCAATAATGTGACATGTCACGATATCACGAAAATTTTCTCACTTGCTCTTTCTCTCCTCCTTGGGTCGCAAAAATGTGACATGTCGCGATATCATGACATCTTTCTCCTTTTCTTTCTCTCTCCTTTCTGGGTCATGAAAACATGACCTATCGTGATATCGCGACATCTTTCTCACTTTGCCAACATGTCATGAAATCATGACAGTTTTCTCCTTGGCAGTATTCTCCATTGGATGCTCCTGCATCGAAACACAAGTGCAACAACAAAAATTATAATAAATAGTCTAAATGAACACACATTATTGTTACAAAATATAATAGATATCACCAATGGAAAATACTAAAGTAAATCTTAATCATTAATTGATTTAGGCAATCAACAATTTTTGTCAGCTTCAACTAAACTTTCTACTTCCTCTAACCATGGAAAGGAGATGTTAACTTCATGATCCTCAACCAAAATCCCTCTATTGGCTAGCTTATATGCACATTTGTTTCCTTCCCTTAATATATGTGTAAACCTGATTTCTTCAAACTCTTTAGCAAGATCTTGAATTTCCACAATTATCTCTTGTATGTTCCATGGAGCCTTTGCTTTCTCAAAATTACATTTATTACTATGAGAGAATCACCTTCCATCCATACTCTATTCCATTTCATTTGTTTACATATTTTTAACCCTTCTAAAGCTGCCCAAGCTTTAGCTTCATTATTTGTCTTAAATCCACAATTGAAAGCATAATGAGACAAAATATCTCCTCTATTATTTCTAGTTATTCCTCCTCATCCTACTAGTCCTAGTTTTCCTTTAGATGCTTCATCAAAATTCAACTTAACCCACTCCACATCTGGTTATTTCCACTTTATATTCTTTACCTTATTTTTGCTTCTCTTGTACCCAATATCATAATTCAATTTAATTACTTGACTCCATCTATCAATACTTTCTGCTTCTAAATCAGGGATAGGGTGAGTTTATAGGATTGATTTAGACTCCTCTATGGCTAAACATATCTTCTTTTTCATTACCTCTAAACTGCTTTCCTTTCCTTTAAAATTTTTTCTATTCATTTCTAACCATATAGTCTAAAGTATTGTATCTTTTGAAATATCCCATATTTTCTGTAAAGCCTCACTTTTATAAGTGCTCTACCATTGCTTTAACCAATCTTCAATTTTTCTATTCATTACCATTCATTTACAAAACATATTAAGAATCCATTGCCATATATTCTAGACAATTAAGCAATGTCCTAAGAGATGGTCAATACTCTCCTCCTTATTATAGAAAACACATTTAGAGGGGCCATGAAAATACCTTTTCATAAGGTTATCCCAGGATAAAATTCTTCTATGAACTACTAGCCAAACAAACATTTTAACTTTAGGAATTCTTGGGCTATTCCAAATATCTCTCCAAATTCTAGTGATATTATTATTATGTTGGTGTTGAACATTATATTCACTTCTTGTTGTGTATTCTCCTGAGCTATTCAACTCCCAAATCAATTTATCCTTGGCACTCCTCAAAATAATTACATTTGTTATCTTTCTACTCAATTGCCTCCTACAATCAATGTCTTGTATACTAGTAAAAAAATATTCTTTCCATTTGTATCTTCCTTCTTGATCCTTGTACAAAATATTTGAAACCCTATCACCGTATTTGTATTGAAGCAATCTCATCCAAGGTTTCAAAACTGGATCTAAATTGAGTGGTTTTTTATCACACAAGTATCTATCCAAATAGAAAAATTTTCTCTAGTTTCCACCACCCATCTTAAACCCTTAATCATAAGATCAATAGATTTTATTTAACCATTCAAGTAGAACCATTTGCAAGAGATAAAGCAATAAATATTAAACTTGGGTCATTGGGATCAACATACTTAGAAGAAGTCTTGCCCATTGTCTTTAACTCTCTTTGTACAATCTCCAGATAATTTTTCCCCTAAGAGCTAAGTTTGCATCTGTAAGAGCTCTTAAACCAAGACCTCCCCTAGTTTTGTCATCACACAACTTGCTCCATTTCACCAAAGAAAATTTCCTTTTATAATATAAACTTGACCATAAAAATGATCGCATAATAAATATTAAACTTTTTTCAACTAATTTTGGCATAGAATACAAAGACATATAATAAGTTGAAATGGCTTGTAAGACTGAATTAATTAACTGTGCTCTTCCTACTAAATATAACCATCTACATTTCCAAGATGGAAATTTATTTTGAACTTTACTACTAACTAGATTTCATAAATCTATCCTCATTCTCCCCTTAAATAAAGGCATCCCTAGATAAGTTTTTTTTTTAAGCAAAAAATCCCTTGTGGGTCCGACTTGGTCTGAGATACCATTACCAGGGGGTTCTACACCATCAAAGTCACCTGAGATTTATTCCTAGCCCTGCCCACACCAACATTATCAATTGGATTTTGGGTACTCATTTCCAATTTTTGGTAGGGTGGAGATTCGAACCTAGGACCTCCCTTGGAGGATTGTCCTCTCCTCTCCAGCTCACCTACAACACCTGGGTTGAGATTTGAACCTTGGACCTCTCAAAGAGAAGCCAAAGTGCTTATCACTGTAGTAAACTTGTAGTTATGCATCCCTAGATAAGTTATTGGTAAATTTACCTCCTCCATTTGAAGCAAGCTATAAATTCTTGCTTTGATATTAGCAAAAGTGTTAAGAAAGTAAATTTTGTATTTAGTCCTAATAAATTTTTTCCCTGAAGCTCTTTCGTACTCTTTTAAAAATTTATTCAAAGATCTGGCCTCATTTTTCCTTGCCCTTCCAAAAGGGTTGTATCATCTAAAAATTTTTGATGGGTGATGTTATCGATGTTATTACTAACCTTAATTCCACTTATAAACCCATATGTGTAAGTCCTCTTTAAGTTCCTACTCAAAACGTCTACCATAATAATGAACAAATAAGGAGATAATGGATCTCCTTGTTGAAGGCCTCTTTTAGCTTTAAAATATTTTATCACTAACCCATTGACTGACATTGAATAAGAAACTATAAAGACATAAGCTTTAATCCATCTAACCCATTTCTTCTCAAAACCAAACTTATCTAAAACTACAAAAATAAAATTCCATTTAACCCTATCATAGGCTTTACTCATATCAAGTTTTAAGATCATAACTTTCTCTTTTCTTGAAGCTACTAAATGTATAACTTCATGAGCTACTATGATCCCATCCAAAATTTGTCTCCCTTTCACAAAACCTCCTTGCTCTTTTGAAATAATTTTGTCTAAAAATGACATTAATCTATTCGCCATCACTTTGGAAATTATATTATAAGTCATATTACATAGGCTTATGGGTCTAAAAGAATCAAACAATTCAACATCCTTCTTTTTTAGAATTAGGGTAAGACAAGTTGCATTTAATTTATAAGGAATGTATTATATTACCCTAGACTGTTCCACTATCACCAATAAATAATTCTTCACTATATCCTAGTTATGTTGGTCAAAAGCTACAAAGAGCCCATCTGAACCAAGGGATTTATCCTTATTAAAAGAGAAAAGAGCTAAATGAACTTCTACTAGAGTAATAGACTCCATCAGTTTCCTATTGTATTCATTTGTTATAACTGAAGGAGCATCTTGAATAAGTTTATCATTAAGAACTTCGATCTCATCTGAAGCTATAATATTTTGAAAAAATGACTTAGTCTCTTTTCTAATTTCACTCTGATATTCAATCCAAACCCCTTGTATTGATTTAATTCTACTAATTCTAGAATATCTCTGTACTATAGCCGTCCTATTAAAACATTTGTATTTGTATCTTCTTCTTTTAAGCAAGTATGTATTTATTTTAATCTCCAGAATTTCTCTTCCTTACTCAAAATATTATGATATTTACTAAGCAACTCCCTTTCCTCTGAGCTTGTATTATTTTCATCGCTTTTTTGGAGTTTTGAAAGTTTATCTTTTAGTTCTTCTTTCTTCTCAAAAATATTTCCAAGGGTGTTCTTGTTCCACTCTTTTAATCTAGATGTCATAGCTTTAATTTGGTTTGGAAGAGCATACAACCCACAATTACCTAAATAATTCCATGTTGAGCTATCATATCAACAAATTGAGGATGGTCTTCCCACATCTGCTCATATTTAAAATATGATATTTTTTGAATTCACTAACCACCATTTTAACTCTTATTGGCCAATGATCCGAACGAATCCTAGTTAAGGTATTAATTTTAGCACAAGTTCCTTCATCTAGCCAATGATCTGAGAGAATGCATCTATCTAATTTTTTTGCTATTAGGTTTTGGCCTCTCCTATTGTTGGTCCAAGTATAGTTGTCTTCTTCAAACTCAAATTCCCAAAGATTGTTTTTTTGAATAAGAGTTGAGAACTGTCTCATACTTTGGTTCAATTTCCTAATTCCCCTAAATTTTTCATTCAGCTTGGTAATGGCATTAAAATCTCCAATGATCATGAAATGGGTTTCTTGGTGTTTACTTATCATAAAAACCTTAATTCCACTCCAAAATTTTAATCTACCTGACTGAGTTGTAGGACCATACACATTGATAAGGATGAAGTGAATATCAGTAAAGTAGCAAGGGACTAAAGAGGTTATCCAATGCCTAGTTTTATAAATGGTTAAACAAGAGGTTCTAGAATGATTCCAACAAGTTAGAATTTCCCATGCTACTCCTTCAGAATCCATAGCATCCCATTCACATCTTGCCCAAACTACTTTCATAGTTTTTGAAAATTCTTCTTTTATCATTTTAGTTTCCTAAATATAGAGAATATCATGTTTATTACTTAAACATAGGTCCCTAATACACCTATGATTTGAGGGGGCATTAGCACCCCTTATATTCCATGAGATGATAATCATGTCTCATTAGGGACTTTTAGCCCCTCCTGCATATTACCAATATCATTTTGTTGTTTGGTAAAGAGAATTTCAACCAACTTAGTTTGTGTTCCTTTCTTTATGTTAGCTCTTGCTTCCCTAGATCTTGCTTGATAATTTGAGGATTTTTCTCTTTTTTCCTTGCCTATATCAGTATTAGGTCTTATTATTCTATTCCTCAATATTATTTCACCATTTTTTTTTTCAATATATTTATCCTCTCCTGGCTCTATTATAGAAGCTTTGGACTTATCTTGCTCATTTTTTGATATTTTCTTATTAATGGCAGAGGTATTACCTTCTAAAACTGCATTCTTTTTACTAATTATTTCCTCCTCAATGGTGCATGGTACTTCAAGAGATTCATCAAAATCTGATGAAACACATTCCTTGGGTTCATCAGGAATGTTCTTCCTCAAATTATGATCATATTGAATAGATGGTTCCTTGATAATATGTTGAAATTATTGTCATGTGTCCTCTAAGTTTTGATCTACTTTTTCTTCATAGGTTAGAATTTCTTCCAATATCCTTTCTTATTGGTCTCCACTATTCATTTTATTTTATTTTCCTAGATCTATTTTTGGAAGTTGAAAACCATCTTTATCCATATTCATTTGTAAATTTCTCCTACGATTTTCTATAAATGATTCTGTTGGGCTCTTCTTAGGGCATGTTATCTCAATATGCCCTACATGACATCTTGTACATATAAAAGATATGTTTTCATAATCTATATTTTGGGTCCACGTCTTATCCCCATACTTAAGAATGATTTATTCTGGTAAATCTTTACGTATATCAAGCATAACCAATATTCGAGCATAAATAGCCAAAAATCCATCTTTTGTTGTATCTGAAATCTCAAGGAATTCTCCTAGAGTGTTGTCTATTACCTTGAAGGTATCTATTTTACAAAATTCAATGGGTAATCCAAACATACTTACCCAAACTAGAACTAGGGATAAATTTACATTTTCAGGTGAAAAACCTTCATACCAACGGGTAAGGAAGATCCCTGCTCTTCCCATAAACCAAGGACCACCTTTTAGGATTCTTTCTCTTTCTTCCCTAGAAAAAAAAATTGCTAGGAAGAAACCCTTGGGAAAAAATGATAGAATCGCTCCTAAATACTTCCAACACCTATCATTCCATTTTCTCAAGGCTGAAGCCCCTGGCCAATACCCATTAAATTTACCAAAAATTACCCTATCTTAGGGTAATGAGGATATCTCTGAGGTGTGATCACTAACCTCTACCACTAGGGTTGATTCTAAGGATTTAACTATAAATCAATCCATGGAAAGGAAACTAAAACTCAAAATCTAATGAGATTTATTAGAAAGTTCTATAACAAATATAATATTTGATAAAAACTTTATAAAAATTCTATGCACAATTTCTAAGATAAAGAAAGGGAAAAAGAACTTAGCTAAAAAATTATTTTTCCAGATAGAATGTCTTGCCTCGCTTAAGTCCTAACCCTTCATTTATCTTCCCATCGTTCGAAACCTAGTTGGAAAATAATTGCAATTTCATTTTTCGCAACTTGAAAAATTATCACTGCCCTTGTTCTAGATGGTTTACTTCACAGGGTTGTATCTCCCTCAATATTACTCAAATTGTTGCATATAACCACTCATTTTAAAGCTATTTAAATTCTACACAATTTGGTCTAAGAATCAACTAAATTGGATAACTCTTCACGAAGATATGGCTCCTAAAAGATGAGATATTTTTCAAGAAAAATCCCTAATCCTTTGCACTTTGCAATTCCATTTTTCATGATTTGAAAAATAGTCACTACCCTTGTTCCGGATGGTTGACTTCACATGGTCGTATCTCCCTCAATATTGCTTTTATTATATATATTTATATATATACATATTATTTTATTATTTATTTAATATTATTATTATTATTATTTGATTTCATTCTACTACAAGCTCAAACACAACAAATGATCAATTTCAAATCATCAAATGCATAATGAAAGAAATTCTCCCATGCCCATGGGACTTTATCGCCCACAATTGAGACATGCATACATTAAATTTTTTTAAAAACAACAAGCATTCAGAAGATAGCTCATGCAATAATGCAACTCTTTTAATAATGTATCTACATGATATGTAAAGCATGAGTTTTCATGTACTCATGATCCACTCATCATTTCCCTATTTACCTTTTTTTATGCTTGTTTTCTATCCGTCGAAGTTTGCACCTGGTCCTGCATGCACAGTGACTATCATTAGTACCACATTCTATAGGAAAAGGTAAGCATATTCCATTAGTGTATCTACTAGCTATGGTCGTGTGAGGAGGGTCGTTATATCCTCCCCCACTAGAAACAAACACAGACTTTATGTTTAATGAATGGGTAAACAATAAATACATTTTCATATAACTTTCACATATGCACTAACAAGCATGTCAAGTCATTGTTCACATATCATCCATCATATTACAATTCATCATTAAATCATAAATCATTCGAACTTGAAAATTTAATTTATTCACATAATTTCATATTGCATTCCACAAATATCCATTCATAAACCAAAGCATACATCAAAAGATACTCTACTCAGTAGTCCCAACACTCACACACACACACACACACATATATATATCATCAAACCATATAAAGTGTCTTAAAATTTTCATATCTACTCTAACAAATAAGGAAATTGTTGTTGCATATCTACCACATTCTCCCACGTGGCGTTTATGTCTGAGTAGTGGTTCCATTGGACCCGACATTGATCTATTTTCCTCTTTCTCATGTTCTTGGTCCTATAACCAAGTATACAAATGTGAGTGGGGTCTTAGTGGGTCAAACATCTATAGTTTAGAAATATCCCAAATGTGAGTGGGGTCAGAAATGCACTTCCTAAGGAGGGACACATGGAAGACATATGTTATTGTAAATTAGTGGACCATGTACCTAGTTAGAAGTGGGCCACATGTTAAGTTAGGAGAGTATTTGTCATAGCATCATGTATATAATTGCTTTTTCATAGAATTTATTTGTTATCATAGAATTATGAATGTAACTATTGGTATTATGAATGTAATTATCATAATTAGGTAAGTTAAGAATATTATCATATAACACTTCTATAGGAATATGTCATAGAATATTATCATAATATGATAGAAAATATTCTTGTAAAATGTTATAAAATAGGAAGGATGTAACCTTCATGGGCTAGAGAAGAGTTTGCATATTTTGTAAGGAGGTTACCTCTTTGTAGTGGCTTGTGATAGTAATATTTATCATTCCAAATTCCTATAATTATTGTTCTTTATGTTTTAATGTTTTATTTCATATATGCTTCTATTATTGGATATACGATATTAGTGTTGCTTTTATCAATTATCTGTGTGATCATAGTTAGAATTATCTTTGACATTGAATTTATTATCTCAGTTTAGTTTTGTAGTAAAAATTTTGAGGTGAACTATTTGCACAAGAAGAAGAAGTTCATTGCACATGGATTCCAAATTAGGTGCATCAAGAGGTTCTTGGTAACCATAGTACGTAGAGTCTACTTTCTATAAAGGAAAATATTGTAGGAGAAAATAATTTCATTCATTTTAACCTATAAGGTAGAAACTCAATAAATGCTAAGGGATTTTCAAGCTTCTTGGATGTTGATCCTATAATAATAAAAAATTAGGCTCAGATGGTGGCTAAATTTTTAACAGCTAAGTCTATCCAATGGAGTCATCAGATGAGTTATTAACTGATCTTAGAGAGTAGGGTTTCACCAATACTCTACTCAATAAAATGGGTGGGAAATTTTGATAAAATTTATCCCACCAGGCATGTCAAAAAATGTTGATTTAAAATTTTCCTACTTGGTAATGTGTCCTAAATTTTAGCCAATGTTGCATGACTGACATTTCTCCCAATTTCAACCTCTAGAGTAGGTTGGCTCCTTGAAATTCTTGTAAACTAAAATAGGAGTTTAGTATAAAAGAGAGAAATGGAAGAGTTAGATAGGGGTAAGAGTTTGAGAATGGATGAGATATAGCATGACAATAATAGCCATGCATATCATAAAATCTAACACAACTAACTCCTAATGAAACTTAACAAAGAAACCATTAGAAAAATATCTCAGAGTTCATTTAGTTCTAGTTATATGCCTTAACCATTCCAAATACTTATGAATAGCAATCCAAAAAATAAAATTTGCTTTAACAAAATAAACTAATCATCAAGTTTAATAGAAATGAACTGAGGCATAATATTCATATACATAAAACTGAGAATACAATTACAATGAAGGCCAAACAACTTTTAGTTTTTATTAATTGGAAGTAGTGATTATATAGCATATATCTAGACAAATGCTATAGAGATAACCCTCATTATGAGATGCATTGAGCTATTTATAAGTTGTTTATGAATCTCACAATGTAAGATTTACAAAATTATTACGTAAACTATCCTAGAAGAGAGTGCTCTTGGAATTGAATGCCACTTTCTTACTATACCAATCTAGTTGCTTATATTGTTGATATGGTTAGTCCATATTTTATCTTACATTTTGATTCAAATGTATTTGTAATCTAGTTTATGGTTTTACAGCTATATGTTGCTACAAATGGCTTGGTTGCTACAACTGTTTGTTAGAGATATCATCCTCAATATCAATGGGTTTGGATTGAATAGTTGGAAGTAACCAAGATTGTTATAGCCCTAAAAATATATTCTTAAGCAAATGCATACCAAAGCCAGAATTTGTGATAGTATCAGGTATTTTTTTTTGCTTGGAAGGCCTTTCAAATCAAATTATGGCCTTCAAGATGGTTTACTAATGTCAAATATTGAATTGTATAAATTTTTGCATCATTTGAGAGTGCTTTGATCCCTCATTTTATGCATTTTTTAGATTTCAAGGCTTTCCACTTGACTTTGTTTTGCTTCAACATATTTTATACATTTTTAGACTTTATAGTGGTAATGTTGATGTCATTGCTTGAACAAGTCCAAAACTATTCGATTCTATCTTTGAGCTAAGAGAGATTTCTTTGATTGATGTCAAGGTCATTCCACTCCAACATTTCAAAAATATAACCTTATTTTTATAGTGAAATATCACTACAATTCAATTATTGAGCATACAAAAGGATGTAGGGCCCAAGGTGATTTTATAGCCATTACCAAATTCTAGATCCCCCATGTCAAAAAACACCAAATAGATATCTTGAAAGGGTGGAAATGGTGTAAAAATCCTCATACTATATGTACAATTTAACCACCAAGTCATTAAGATAAGATAGCCCATAGTGTCCTACCTAGTCCTTTCGATGATATATGAGTTGAACTCCATTGTAGATGGTGGTTAATAAGCCTTTTTGATGATAACTAAAGAATCCCCATCAAGGGCAAAAATTAAATCCAAACAATGATTGTATATAAGACAATAAAATTGACTCTCATCCACTTTTGTTTTGGATATCATCCTTAGGCTCATCATGCCTCATATCTCCACCACACCTTTAATATGGTATCTTATGTTAATGTATGGCTGAAGAGAAGTTAGAAGCTAAGGAAAGAGGATAAGGACTCATGGAGCTCTAAATTATGAGACCTCATGAGACATATACTTTTCCACATTCTATAAAAATGTGTTGTTGAGTGGTAATTTTGCCCATGTATAAAAACCACACTCATAGTTAGGATTTCATTAGCAAACCCTCTCTTGCAAAGAAATAAAGTTTCTCCAAGGTTCCTTTTATTTTAATGTGTGCATGTATGCTTGTCAAATGAGTGCATGGAATACCTTAGTGCTCTGAAAAACAACTGTTAATAAAGGTCTTATGCTAGGGTTACTTTAGTACGTTATGCTATTCTTGATCATGAAATTTAAATGGAGAATAAATGTCATTGGTCCTCATATGATCACGATGTGAGAATGAAATTATTTTTATCTAGGAGCGTTTTAGATAAACTTCCTCTTCCTTTATTAAGCCAATTTTAAACCATTTATCCTTTATCGAACTTTGCTTTAATCATGCAATGAAAGATTAGAATCTGCTTCTAAAACATGAATCTAAAAATGATGAAATGCTTCCTTTTATGTTGCTTTAACCATGGAAAAGGAATAATCATTGATGATCAACTTTGTAGTTGTAGTAGCCTTTAATATGCCTGATAAATAACCCTCTTTAATGAAATTGATTTTCATAAAGAGGATTCAATTAATCGCTTTAAAATAATGGCTATTGAAATCACCTCCCTTTCATGAAACTGAAATTTTCATGAAGGAAAGTCAATGTATGGCTTTAAAGAAAACCACTTTGAAAATGCCTTATAAAATTGTTCCCCTTGAATAAAATTGTGATTTTCATTAAGGGAAACAAATTTATGATTTGCAAACAGAAATGTAAGGCTTGAAATCTTGCAAATCTGAAAATTACAAAATTCCTCTTAAAATGCAGAACTTTAAACAAATTCTGTAATTCTACATTTATCTCATAACAAAATCAAACCTGCTCTAAATGGGAATTTATAGCTTATTATGTGGATCTGTTTTTGAGTTTTTGTATTTTTGTAGTTTTTTATTTTATCCTTTTTTGCAGACATCCAAAACTGAAAAGGTAGAGTTAGAGAAAAAAGAAATAAAAATAAAATGAACAATAAAACTAAAATGAAATGAAATAACATTCAATGCTACAACTCTAAAATTCCCATTGGCCCTGCAATGTCAGAATCCTACACAAAAACCAACATTAAAGTGATCCAAATTCATGTAATCTGCCTTTAATGAGGTGCAATCTCCTATGGAAAAAGGGCAATATATTAAAAATAATAAAGAATCAACCATGAACATGCATAAACATTCCTTAAAATTTCAATATATTTGCATAAAATATTTTCAATATCATTCAACAAATGCAATATACATACAGTAGTAATGGCATCAAATGGTAAACATCCGGTCCAACAGGTGGAAGGAAAAATATTCAAAACAAGCCCTCATTTTTGCAACTCTGTTCCAAAAGTTTCCAACCCCTATAACTCCTTGCAACCCTCTATTTAAAACCTCACTTTTCCTCTTCGTTTGGCCTTCTTTGGTCCGTTGTAACGCATGCGTCAAGTATTGTTTCTTCTCTGCTTGTAAAATATTTTATTTTCCCTTTTACATGCGTACTACATGGAACATTTAAACGGCTCCACATCCCTTAATTATGAATCACCTCTTTTGTTTCTTTTATGAAACCATCTAACTTTGTACCACTTAGCCATGATGTGACACCCAAAAATATTCGATGTGCCTTCCACTCCGTAAGCTGACATCATCTGCAAATGGCCCTTATAGCATTATACTTGATTTATTAAATTAATTATTTGACTATTATCCCTATTGGCACAGTATGTACAAGGTGCTTGGCAGGTTTATGTTTGCTATAATTCCAAGGAGGGGGTTACTGGTAATTTCCTACACCAAACTTCGTTACCTGCTTTACCATTACCAGACCTTTGATTATCGTGCCATCTTCCATAACCTACTCATTCGCTTCTCTGTGATTGCATCACCATTCAACACTCACTGCTTCCAACAAATATAATTGAAATATATGCACTATCATGACTTTTGAAAACCATGATGAGAATGATAAGCGAAGGCGTTTCACATTTTGAAACATCCCTCAATTGTCATGTGTGTGATCTCACCATGCTATGGATTCCAGCATGCTTCAAAAGGTAATTATTGCCCATCCATGTGTGGCATGTATATTCCTACCATGGTGATCCTCCTAACCATTACACAGGTGATTAGCCCTTGCTAGGCATTTCTCTATCCATTTCTTCAAATCCCAGTAACACTTTATAGCATAAAATGTAACGTGTTTATTCGATGAATACTCTCCTCTTATCGATTATCTTTGACGAATTCATCATGTCATCTCTCCATTTTTTCATCGCCATGTCTAATCCATGTTACCAGATAGGCAATCCCTATCGTTGTGCTATGCTAATCGCTACGTTTTGTTACCGATAGAAAATATTTGAAAGTCTCCTATATTTTGTCATGTTTTGCTGTAAATTCCCACTAGCATCATCTATCAAAACTCGCTAGGGATATCTCTATATTCTTTGCAGGTGCATCCATCGTATTGTTTTGCAGTTCAGCGTAAACATTGGCATTGTCATGGTGTCATGTCATCAGGCACATTAAGCTCACATCTCGTTTCTCTTCCATAGTACTTTGTCTTCACTGTAACGCTACAATTCAGCTCATTGACTACCATGCTGGCAGTGCCACCTGATCCACATCCAACTTCCATCATGAATATTGGATGCTAATTAACGTCTACGTAACCATATGGCTCTGAAATCCACCTCCCCATGGGTTCGTACTATACACTTCGTACTGATAGCCTGCATGTTGGTTTTGCTTGTGTCATTCATTACTCCATGCATCTTTTCTCGCCAGTAGGTTTTTCTATAGGTGTGTCCATATCCAATGTTCCACATTCGCCTACTTTTACTCGAAGACTGAAACTGTCTACCTATTGCCCCCACTACTATTTTGAGTTGTAACCGCCTTCGTTGCCTACAAGAGACCCACCTATGCAATCTTGAAATGCATGCTCCCTATATGATTAAAATTGAGTTGTGTTGATTCTCATTTTCTATGTGTATCAACACCGCCAAATACCCTTATGTCCAGCACCAAATGAAGGTTATAGTCGGTCTACATGCACTGTGTGTTTAGGTCTATTTTGAAATAATTAAAGCCACCCATCTATGCAGAGATACCCATTCATATCCATATTGATTGATGTCAGCTAGACCTCCACTCTTACTAGACACTCTGCATTATCCTTCATCGGTCTGCATGGTCATGCCGAAACTATCATCGTTGATTATTCATTGTACATTGGCATTGACTTTTATGATTACTCGTTCTGCATATAATGTTGCATTTTTTTTTGTCCTATTTGATACTTGCTAACCGTGTAAACCAGACTGACTATTTTTTTGGCATGCATTATGTGCCACCGTGGGTATCTAATTGACGTAGTGACTATGGCTCCCTTTATTTCCTGCCTTGTGTGTTGAAAATTACATCCGTTCTCAATGCTAAAACTGACATCCTTGAAATAGCAACCAAGTTACTACCACATTGTTTCTCTCTAATTTTTAATCATGCTTTGGAATCCATGCTTGGTGTCATGTCGGCCTCACATTCACCTTGCTTCAATAGTACTACTCCTAATCAGTCACCATCGTTATCCATATCTAATCCGAGATCCACAGCGTCTCGAATGCTATTTACGTCTTGTGCACTATCAAGAGTTCCTCTATCCACCTCATCATCAACTCAATCATCACCATGTTGACGTATCTTTGTCGTCCTTCATTGTGTTGGCAGGTTAGCAAGTTCTGTGTCTGAGTGTTGGATCCACACGATGCTGTCAACATGTCTGTATCTATGGATCCATCATGATCTGTTGTGTTATCTAACAATTTTTGTATGCCCAACAAAAATTAAATTCTCATCATCCTTGGTAACAATTGTCAGCGTGAGCTTCTATGATAACAATGGCGATAGATTTTAATCGCCTATCCTTCCAAAACAAAATGGCATTGGCCCCTCACACTGTGTATTTGATGCCACGCTATCACAATTTCAATACTATCGTGGATGGTCGACATGTCATTGGCCATGGGTCTTTGGTCTTTGTCGCTATGATGCATGCCCATAATGTCGTCATCCAATCCAAATTTGTTGCTCATCGAATTGCCAAATTCCCTGCGAACATAAGAAGGAATACAGTCCATATGAGAGTAGACAAAGTTGTGATATAAAATCCCTATAACATAAAGCTAAAAACCGAAGCTTCATATTATTAAAATAATCTATGATTAAAGCAAAAGTCATTAAAAACTAAACTAAACAAAGCTAACTAATATGAAACAATAGAATATTCTAACACACTATCTAACAACTCTAAAATAAAAAAGAACTAACCAAAATTGCTAACATTAACACATATATGTATATGATAATGATTTTATTTTATTTATTTATTATTATTTTTTTTATATTTATATATAAAGTATATATAAATATATTTTATTTTTATTATTTTTTTATTAAAAGCTTTGACTTAATTAATTTCAAGGTTTGAAATAATTCAAATCAAGCACTACAACACTGAAAATTATAGCAAAACACTCGAAACATGAACAACAGAGATTGACGCTATAAATTCACTCAAAATACCAAGCATGCTAAAGGATTGTGAAGGGAAAAGTGAAGCAATGAAGGACATTAGGATCAAAAAAATTATCACTCAAATACAACCAAAAATAGCAAAACTAGAATTTTAAGGTGGGTCCCCAAATTTTGGGGATAGTTGTGGTGAGGCCACAACAAATGGTGACTCTGGTAGGGAATGCTCTCGAGCATTCTGGATGAAAACCTAGAATCTCTATTTTTTAAAACTAACCAACTCAAAGATCAAAAAACAAAATTATTCAGCCACATCCAAAGACAATGGGAATAGATAACTTCAATCGAAAAGACATGAACCATTGCTTTAGCTAAGTGTGTGAAAGTGTTTTCATTCTGGCATTCCAAAAAACTATTCAGAATTCATCACTTGTTTTATATTAGGCTATAAATTTTACTCATAAATGATGTGCCTTTGCATTGCTCCACAACCATTCAGCCATTTATAGCCTCGATGGAGATGCCCTAACTCACCCAGATATTAGAATAGATTTGCATTCGTCTCTTTTGTAAATATTGCTCCATTTCCAGCCAGGCGTTTATAGCCCTAGTGGAGATGTTCTAAGCCATTCAATTTATTTGGATTCACTTTTTTTTTATCATTTTATTACTTCACAAATTTCACCTGCTACCTGGGTTAGAGATCAAATAAGGCTAAAGATTGAGCATATAAAAGTTTTTTGCCTTGATTTGTAAACCAAATAACTTCATATTTCAAGATTCTAAGAATACCCCTTAATATGATGTGTTCATGTGTAGCCTTAGCAAAGTGGTTCATGGTTCCCAAAATTTACTATCTTAGTCCCCAAACATCTAGGAGCGATTACTCAATAATTCCATCTCACATGATATGTGATTCATCCTTCAAGAGTCCACAAATTAGTAGCTATCATAGAACAAAACCACCTCAAAACTCAAAACTTGCAAACCAAAAGTTGGAAACAACCCAAAACATAATCTAACACAAATTTGCCAAGGATAACATCACAAAACTCACCAAACCAAAAATTAAAGATAAAATCCAAAATTGAAAACCAAAGGAAAAACACAAAAACCAAAACTTATATACAATAATATGCAAGACGATGCAAAAAAATTGGACCATCATTTCCCTGGATCCCAAACATGGTTAGCACAATTTGAAATATATCTAACATGAAATGCATACCAAGCTTTACAAAAATCCCAGCAAAACAAGATTGGATCAAGCCATGCCACACCTCTCATATTGCCTCTCTCACATAACCCCTTTGATTCAATTTTGTTAGCAATTTCGTGTTGGACATTTGATTCATTAAACTTGCAAGTGAGTACATGATTTTCAACAATATTTTGCTTATTCAATGAGATGCAAATTTCAAGCTTAGATTCATTTTTGCAAGCATGTATGATTTCCTTCAAATAAGAGGCTATCTCTGAAAATTTTAAAGCAACATCATCATCCATGTATTTAGACCAATCATACTCATGCAATAATTTATAATTATCTAGGATATTTACCAAATGAGAATCATTATAATCTTGTATCCTAGATTCAATTGTTAGTTGTTGATGAACATGATTTAACAATTTAAGCATGTCTACTTTATTCTCATTCAACAAAGCAATATCATTAGTGGTGTTAGCAAAAAACCCACTTCATTCACCTTTGGTGGTATTTCATCATAATGAATCCAATAAATGATTACACCAATTTTCACCTAAATTTTGGATGTTTAGACACAAAAGGTTAGATTCTACCTCATGCATATTTTCATTTACCAATACTTGGTGATCCATTATGATATCTTCTTCTTCATGGGCTTCATCATATTCATATTGTAACATTTCATGTGATGTATCAATTTCAACCTCCTACACATCAAATGAGATAGAAATTTCATTAATAGGAACATGTGAATCATATCTTCCCCAACCATTATAATAATCATCTTTTGAACCCATGGGATAAAACTCTATCATGTTGTCAAATGGCATATGATTCTCTAAAGGTTTAGAGATTGTAGGTTCTTCATGTAAAATAGCACCCTTGGAGTCATGCACATAAGATAAATAGTTTTTTTAGCATACTGTGCAAAAGGAACACATTCCTTATGTATTCCCCAAACATCATCATCATTATAAAATTCTATCAAGGCTTTTACATAATCTTTAGATTCAACCATTGATTCACCCTCTTCAACTTCAAAGAATTCATCTTCCTCAGATTCATCCACCTCAACTTCAAAAAATTCATCTTCCTAAGATTCATCCTCCTGAACTTCAAAAAATTCATCTTCCTCAGGTTCATCCTCCTCAACTTTAAAAAATTCATCTTCCTCGAATTCATCTATTGGTGGGTCAAGGGTTTCTTCGAAGGGATCTACTATTGTATTCAAACTTCTAAAGTTATCCCAATATTCCTTTGTAAAAAGTGACCCCAATCCAACCTCTATACTTTGATGAACTTGATCATCACCATCCTCATTGATGATATCAAAGGGGGTTGTAATATGTGGATATTCAACTTTATCACCTTGATTGCTCACATTAAGCATTGTTTGATTCAAGACTACTAGGTTTTATGGTTGGTATTGGTTGGAATTTATAGCTCCTAAAAAACAATCCATCATAGGAGAAAGTGGTCCCTCAAATAGATTCTTTGGTAGCATTTGATTACAATATTTATGGTTGAGCAATGACAATCAACCCACATCCACACCTTTTGAAATGCATTGTTGTTCTACCATTATTGCCTCACTATAGGCTATAGGCAAGGATGACTCTTTAAGAACTCTCCCTAGAAATATAGAGGTAAATGGGTCTAAAGCTTCTAGGTACACTTGGCAAACTTCTTCTTCTGAAATGATGTAATGACTCTCCATATCGGTGTATAACCTATGAAACCTATCATTAAATTGGCTTGTGGACTCATTAGGTTCTTTACAAACAAAAACAAATTGATTTAATATCATGTTTGGATCAATCAATTTTCCAAATTGTTTGAGAAATGCTACCTCTAATTGGTCCCAAGAGGTGATAGAACCTGCAGGTAAACCAATATACCAATCATAAGCAAATTCATCTAATGTGGATGGAAACATCCTACAAACAACATCTTCATGTATGATTTGCAAATAAATTAAAATGCTCTTATATCCTTGAATATGCTCTTCAGTTGATTCTATCCTATCATGCCTAAACTGAGGTAGATTACACATAATATCTATAGGCATATGATGTGAAGGCCCGGGTATATTCAAAGGATAACCTGCCCTTAAATAATTAAGGAATGCCATTGGATAATCTCAAATAATACGATTTTAAAACCAATTTTGTTAGCCAACCAAATATTTTGCAAAGAAGCGTGAAATGACTAACAAATCTCAAGAGATATGCATCAATTAAACCATGATATTAAAGACCATTCTCTAGTTTGCAGAGATTAGTATCCATGCATCATCAATTCAAAAATTTCAAATTAATGAACATAATCAACAAAACCTCATTAGTCAAGATGAATACCTTCAACTAATCCTTTCACATAACAGGAACAATATAGCATCTATAACAAAACAACCGAAGTTTCAGGACCTCCTTCTAGTGCCAAAATATTGAGTGGTAATTTTGCCCATGTGCAAAAACCACACTCATAGTTAGGATTTCATTAGCAAACCCTCTCTTGCAAAGAAATAAAGTTTCTCCAAGGTTCTATTTTATTTTAATGTGTGCGTGTATGCTTTTCAAATAAGTGCATGGAATACCTTAGTGCTCTGTAAAACAACTGTTAACAAGGGGCCTGTGCTGGGGTTACTTTAGTACATTCTGCTATTCTTGTTCACGAAATTTAAATGGAGAATAAATTTGAGTGGCCCTCATATGATCACAATGTGAGAATGAAATCATTTTTATCTAGGAGTGTTTTAGATAAACTTCCTCTTTCTTTATTAAGCCAGTTTTAAACTATTTATCCTTTATCGAACTTTGCTTTAATCATGCGATGAAAGATTAGAATCTGCTTCTAAAACGTGAATCTAAAAATGAAGAAATGCTTCCTTTATATTGCTTCGACTATCGTGCCATCTTCCATAACCTACTCATTCGCTTCTCTGTGACTGCATCACCATTCAACACTTACTACTTCCCACCAAACATAACCAAAATATTTATACTATCAGGGCTTTTAAAAACCATGATGGGAATGATCAGCGAAGATGTTTCGCATTTTGAAACATCCCTCAATTATTACGTGTGCGACCTCACCATGCTACGAATTCCAGCACACTTCGAAAGGAAATTACTACCCATCCACATGTGGCATGCATTTTCCTATCATGGTGATCCTCCTGACCATTACACATGCGATTAGCCCTCGCTAGGTGTTTCTATATCCATTTTTTCAAATCCCAGTAACACTTTATATCATAAAACGCAACGTGTTCAGTCAGTGAATACTCTCCTCTTATCGGTTATCTTCGATGAATTCATCGTGTCATATATTTGTTTGTTCATCGTCGTGTCCAATCTATGCTAATGGATAGGCAATCCCTGTTGTTGTGTCGAGCCAGTCGCTACATTTTCTTATCAACAGAAAATATTTGAAAGCCTTCTATATTTTATCATGTTCTGCTATAAATTCCCACTGGTGTCATCTGTCAAAACTCATTGTGGATATCTCTATGGTCTTCGTAGGTGCATCCACCGTATTTTTTTACAATTAGGAGTAAACATTGGCCTCATCATAGTGCCATGTGATCAGGCACGTTCAACTCACATCCTGTTTCTCTTCCATAGTACCTATTAGTCACTATAATGCTACAATTCAGCTCACTGACCACCATACTGGTAATGTCACCTCATCCACATTCGACTTTCGTCTTCAATGTTGGATGCTAATTAATGTCTATGTAACCATATGGCTTCGAAATCCACCTCCCCATGGGTCCACACTATACACTCTGTACTGATAGCCTGCATTTTGGTTTGCCTACATCATTCATTATTCCACGCATCTTTTCTCGCTAGTGGATTTTTCTATCGACATGTCCATATCCAGTGTTCCACATCTGCCTACTTTTACTCGAAGACTGATGTTGTCTACCTATTGCCCCCACTGCTATTTTGAGCTGTAATCGCCTCTGTTTCCTGTGAGAGACCCACCTATGCAATCTTGAAATGCATGCTCCCTATCTGATTAAAATTGAGTTATGTCAGTTATTGTTTGTCGCGTGTATTAACACCATCAAAGACCCCTGCATCCAACACCGAATGAAGGTTATAGTCGATCTACATGCATTGTGTGTTCAGGTCTATTTTGAAAGAATTAAAGCCACCCATCTATGCAGAGATACCCATTCTTATATGTATTAATTGATGTCAATTAGACCTCTGCTCTTATTAGACACTTTGCATTATCCTTCATCGGTCCGCATGGTCATACCAAAACTATCATCATTAATTATTCATTGTATGTTGGCATCGACTTTTACGATTACCCATTCTGTACATGATGTTGCATTCCTATTTGGCCCTGTTGGATACTTGCTAACCATGTAATCTTGATTGATGGCTTTTCTAGCGTGCATCTTGTGCCATCATGGGTATCTAATTGATATAGTGACTATATGGCTCCCTTTATTGGTTGCCTTGTGTGTTGAACATTACATTTGTTCTCAATGTCGAAACTGATGTCCTCAAAATAGCAACCAAGTTACTACCACGCTATTTATCTCTGCTATTTAATCATGCTTTGAAATCCATGCTTGGTGTCATACCAACCTCACATTCACCTTGCTTCAATAGTGCTACCCTGAGTATCCCTAATCATTCATCATCATAATCCACCTCTAATTTTGGATCTACGGTGTCTTGACTGCTATTTACATCCTGTGCATTGTCAAGACTTCCTCTATCCGTCTCATCATCAGCTTGGTCATCACCACGTTAAAGTGTCTTTGTCGTCCTTCATTGCATTTTTGGGTTAGCAAGTTCCATGTGTCTTGAGTGTTGGGTCCACGCGGTACTGTCAACGTGTCCATAATGTCCATGTATGCAATCTATGGGCCCATCATGATCTGTCGTGTTATCTAATAATTTTTGTACGCCCGAGGGAAATTAAATTCTTGTCATCCTTGGTAGCAATAGTCGGTGTGAGCTTCTGTGATAACAATGGCGATAGATTTTAATCGCATATTCTTCCAAAATAAAATGATGTGGGTCCCTCGCACTATGTATTCGATGCTATGTCATCACAGTTTTAATGTTGTCATGGATGGTCGATATGTCATTGGCCATGGTTCTTCGGTCTTCGTCATTGTGATGTGTGCCGATAATACCACCGTCTAATCTGAAGTCCTAGCTCATAGAATTGTCGAAGTCCTTATGAAAATAGGAAGGATTACAGTCCATATGAGAGTAAACAAAAGTTGTGATATAAAATCCCTATAACATAAAGTTAAAAACTGAAGCTTCATATTATTAAAAGACTCTATGATTAAAGCAAAAGTCATCAAAAACTAAACTAAACAAAGCTAACTAATATGAAACAATATAAGATTCTAACACACTATCTAACAACTCTAAAAGAAAAAGGAACTAACCAAAATTGCTAATATTAACACATATATATGATTTTATTTTTTTATTTTTATTTATTTATATTTTTTCTATTATATTTATATAAGGTATATATAAATATATTTTATTTTTATTTTTATTTTTATTAAGAGCTTTGACTTAATTAACTTCAAGGCTTGAAATAATTCAAATCAAGCACTACAACACTAAAAATTACAGCAAAACACTCGAAACATGAACAACAAAGGTTAACCCTATAAACTCACTCAAAATACCAAGCCCGCTAAAGGATCATGAAGGGAAAAGTGAAGCAACGAGGGACCTTAGGATCAGCAAAATTATCACTCAAAGACAACCAAACATAGCAAAACCAGAATTTTAAGGTGGGTCCCCAAATTTTGGGGATAGTTGTTGTGAGGCCACAACAGGTGCCAAGGTAAAACTTCTCTGCTCTAAACACCTACCTAGCATAAGGATGAAGCCAAAAAGATAGCAGAGTTTTTGACATGGAGGTATACTAGGAAGCAATCATGTGAACTAAAGCATCATTATTTTTTACACTATGTCGGATTATTAAGACCTTTGCCTTAAAATAAGTTAAGGAGAGTATCTGATCATAAATACAAAAACTTGGTAAGCTATGAGGACAAAAGACATGAGCAAAGATTGATTGCAATTTTGGGAGGGAATTGGCCAAAGTAGAAAGAAAAATCTAATGAAACTGTCTATCAGGATTTAAGAATGCTTCAAGTGTTGAAAGGGAGGAAAAGTCCCAATTAGTGAATGCCATCAGGAAAAAACATCTAAAACAGAGGGAAGAATTTTTTTAATAGAGAATCAAATGGTTCTAACAAATGGGAAACTCTTTGAAAATGGGAGATATAAGTAATGGTGCATAGAGATTTCTAGAAAGGTAGTTCAGCCAAAATAATGGCATTGCTAAGAAAAAACAAGAGAATATACATGTAGGTAAATTTTACCACCTACATCCATAATCCTAGAATATGAGGTAGATTATAATTTTTTTAAGCCATATAGCCATTTTTCTAAGGCATTGGTACAACAAATTGCATGCAATAGTTTTAAAGTAAACAAGATCAGTATCAGATGAAGCTCCTATGGCAAATTCAACTATAAAAAGAAGGAAAAATTTAATCCAAAGTATTATAAAATAGTGCAAAGAGCATAAATACATGGCTAGATGTAAAAAATAGGCCACATAGATAACAATGGAGTAAGCAAACGCTTGCTAGACTGATATTAATTCCAAGGCGATGAAATCTAAAAAGCAAAAGCAAAATATATGGGATCTTGGTTAAGTAAAGAAGTGGTCAGACATTTATAATTCGAATGTTAGAAAAGACATAATATAAGTTTGATATTCATTGTTCTTCAAAAGAGGAAGTTAGTGAAGGATGGCAATGCTTTGGCATCCAATATTATGATGAAGCTTATAAAATATGAAACTCGAGCCAAATATTGAAAGAGGCCACATAAATAATGATGTTGACATCACCAAGGTTGCATGAAAATTTGACATGACATGGAAGAAATGCCCAACCAAAAAATATCGTAAGGAATTTGGTCTAGCATACATAGAACAAGAAATTAGAAGCTCATTCAACATCCAAAAGGATACTTTAAAAAATTTCCAATGTTACCAGGCTTTTGAATTGATGATGTCATCATCAAGAGCATAAAAGTTTGATAAATAGAGCATTAATTCCATATGATAAATTCATTCAAGATATGACACCCAACAATAAAGCACTAAGCCAACATCCAACACTATGCATGGGTACGTACAACTATGTGTAGAAGTTGGATGGCCTCTAGAAGCAATGATGCCATCAAAAAATAAGATCTCTAGCAACAAATAATAAGAAATGCAAAATTTGGATAACTATAGGATAAATTTTGGGAACACTAGTGTTGCTTTTATCATCAATAGGGCTATAGGACTTGACAAGAAAAAATAGTGGTCAAATTGAAATCCAACCAGAGCAAATCATCTAGCATTAAAAAGCACTCCTTGGCATCATATATTTTGGATCCATATTAATCAATAAGGTCACACATGCTAATTAGTTGCTAGGCATCATTGTTATCAAAGGACCTCAACAATATAAGGCTCCTCCATCACACACATCCCTACTTAACTAACTCAATGTAACAAAAAAGAGTGGACTATTTTTATATGTTTATAATCCATCAATACAAAATGAAAGCCAACTTCATAAGAGAAATTTATGTCACACATAAAAAAAATGTGCTTGAAATAGTTGAGCATAGCCAACCTGAGTGTGACAACCACTTCTTGCACCTATTCTAACAAGCCTATAGTCTATTTTGTAGGTAATTATGCTAAGCCAACTAGATGCATTATATATATATATACTTAAGTGCAGCTTATTGAAGGAGGTCAGCTCTTTAGCATTTATAATTACATATTGTATGATGACTGTATTGTGTGTCTTTGAATAAAAAATGGATTATTGTTTGACCTCTTATTGGACTTGTTACAGATCATGTATGTATATCAATTTGATTAAACATTTCTATTAAAGATAAGTGAATGGTTTATTTTGTTATAATTATTTTGCTATATGGATTTCTTCCTAGATTTATTATGCATTAGTTTCTAGAATTCTTAGTAATACTTAGTGCTTAATTTTATTAAATGTTTCGTAATATCAAAGGATAGTTGGTCTAGTAGGCAGTCTTGTTTAATTCAAAGTGTGAGACACTTATGCTTAATTTCTATTGATGTCGTTGAATCCATTCCGCTTTAAGTCTAGCTTCTAACTTTATGCATTTCTTATTTAGTCTACAATCCATTTCATTAGTTAATATAGAATAATAAGAACTAGTCTACTCTAAAGGATAATTCAGAAACTCTATTTTTGGGTCTTCCAATCTTGGCCAAGGTCTTGAGGGTGCAACTCATCTGCTTAGGTGCATTTCAGACCAAGACTACCAAAGATACTTCCACTTGATAATGCAGGGACAAGTAGATGAAATATTAAAATGAAATGACCACCTACAGCTATGATAGCTCTAAGACTGATAGAGAATATGTCAAAGAATATCCACATTCAAATTTTAGAATCCTCAAAATAGGTAAATAAGAGAGTCAAAGTTGTAGATATTTTTGGAGAAAAATATTTCCTATTGTAATCTATAAATAGTAGTAGCGTAGACTTTTAAAAGGATCAACAAGTTTGCAATTGTATTATTTTGTAGCCTATCCCTTCATTTTCTTTTGTATAGCATCGACTCTTGAGTGGCTTATAGTCAAATTAAACCCCCACTCCTGGCACAATATTTGTAGTTGTACTATTTGCATATATATATATATATGGAGGTATGTATCAATTTTTGAATCAATCATTTGTGACTTGTTACAGGCCCATTTCTATATGTATGTGTGCTTATGGTCTTTAATTGCTTTGAATTTTGTTGATGTATGTATGTGTGAGGGGTTGTGTCAATTTTTATATCAACCATCTATGGCTTCTTGCAAACCTGCCTCTTTATGCCTATGTTGATGACTCTCATTTGGGATTAATTGTGTTGGAGAGAGGAAGCATTCACTATTGGAACATAGCATTCAAGCCTATTCTAAAGAGAGATCTTAGCAGATATTTTGGTATATCATCATATTTTTCTATGTTGAGTTGTTTACTTTGTATCTCTCATATTCCTTTTCCACTTTTGAGTTCAAGTGCACCATAAATATCACATCTTAATAAGGATATAACCTTGTAAAAAAATTTGGAGGCCTATAATTGATCCAAACACCCATGCTCTCGATGATGACCTTATTATATCATATTTAGATAACCAAGAACTATATTTTTCACTACCCTTATCCTAAACTAACTTCATAGAGTCTTATCTCTCTCAATATTGCTTGGATTCCTTTATATGACTACTCATTTTAAATATCTTCAAATTTTTCTTAAAAATGTCCAAGAATCATTTGAATTAGACAAAAGTTTACAAAGATATAGCTCTTGAAATATGAGATGTTTTAAAACCAAAATTACCCTAATTCTACAATCCACAAAAACACAACCCCTATCTTGCTAGAATTGTTGATTTGATAACACTTGCTAAAAAAGATTTATTCATATTAATAGAAATCATTCACAACATGCAAAAATATTAAATCACTCATCCACAAATAATTATCCACAATAACAATCCACACAATGAGATAAAGATAGATAATACCCTTAAGGTAAAGCAACACCAATAATCCTTTGTAAGGAAGAAAAACACAACAAGATCTCCCAAGGTGAGAGTACCACTTAGAAAGGGCAAAGTATCATAAGCCACTTTATGGGAAAATATTATTAAGAAGAGAATACTCCATATAATGATCTCCATGATGATAACAATGATAATATCCCTTATTTGTATACCCATATTCTAATTCTACTTAGGGTATATAACTACTAAAACCTCATCCCAATCATTAAAATATTCAACCTTGGATTATGTGTAGTCCATACCAACCCTTATATAATATAATATAATATCCCTACATGCCTATTCCTAGGTACCGTAACATAGTATTCAACAAATACCAATAATTTTGAAATAAAATTACATGAAATCCATAGGGGCTAGGTGTCTTGTTAAGACGAAAAGAGAAAACTACCATATAGTTCCTCCATTGAGATCTTCCTCATAAATATTTCATATTGCTCCTATGTGATAATTAATGGAATATTTTACAAAATATTACATTAATCCTTTTTATTTGAATGACATCTAACATAATATCTTTGAAATAATTAATTATTTAATTCTTAATTTCTTCTTCTTTCTCGATATCCCTTCCATATGAAGTTAATTTTTTTTATGCCATGAAAAGAAAATCCTATTTTTGAAGTAGCATGAAATAATTTGTTATTTTTACCTCCTCTCTTAGGCCATCTCTTCTAATATTTTTGGCCTAATATGACTCCTTTTAATACATGATGATAATAAGAAAGTAATCATTTTTTCTAGCACATAAGTATCATGGTCCATTCCATTGATTTCTACTATTTGTTTTGTAAATAGTTGAGATTGGATTCAATTTCCTTCTTCTTTTTAGATATGTTACCAAAATATTTGGTATTTTAAATTTTTATTTGCCCCTTTAGATATTTTATTTTTTTATTATGCATTTTTTTGTAAGGGTGATATTGTAAAAAGAAAAAATATAGGAACCTACACCATGAACATGAATAACCTCATCAAATAAAGAATATCTAATAATAATATCACCATAGCATGCTACCTATAAGAAAGAATCATCTCCAATGATAACAAGCTCTCTAGAATATAATGTTTTGTAATTATGTAGAAGGTATTGATGCTTTATCAAGTACCTTATTGTCCTTAAATTTGTAATCCACTTATTAGAAAAGGTGGATGTCCTGAATAAAAAATATATGTTCTTGTGAGGTTTCTCCATTGTGATTATCCTCACCCTTAGCATATAATAGAGCAACATGGACACCCCCTTATTGATTGCTTCCTCAAGCTTCCCGATGCATATTTAGCAAAACTCTATTTTATGTCTTCCCTTATTTTGAAGCTCATAAGTTGGCTTTTTGACATGCTTCTTATTATTCTACTTTGGTCTTTTCAATCTTAGTCTTAATAACTACTTTTGCATGAGCCTAATTGGTGAGAGGATGATGCTTACTCCATTGTCTTTGAGTTTGATGGTGAAGAAGGTACTTGAACACTTCATTAATCTTAAGAAGAGTATATTTTGGGAAGTAGACACAAACCATCTTAAATAGAAGATAAAATATCTTATATATCTCCAAGACATTATTGAACACAATGTTGAGGAGTTCAAATAAAAAATTAGCTATCTTCAAATTCTTGTTCCTATCTCATCCTTTTAAGGATTTAGATATCAATCAAATGATATAGTCATAAATGGCATCAAAGAAACAAGCCCAATATGTTCATTTGTATGAAATCAATGTCGGCACAAAACCCATAAATGTGTTAAACAATTACTTGGAATTTAGAGTTGGTTTAGATATAGTCTTATAACTTTTAAATCAAATGATATAGTCATCATTTGTATGAAATCAATGTCAACACAAAACCCCTAAGTTTGTTAAGCAATTGCTTGTAATTTAGAATTGGTTTAGATATAGTCTTATAACTTCTTCAATCAAATGATATAGTAATCATTTGTATGAAATCAATGTCATCACAAAACCCCTAAATTTGTTAAACAATTAATTGGAATTTGGAATTCATTTAGATATAGTATTATAACTTCTTCAATCAAATGATATAGTCATCATTTGTATGAATTCAATGTCATCATAAAAATGATGAAATCAATGTCATCACAAAATCCCTAAATTTGTTAAGCAATTACTTGGAATTTAAAATTAGTTTAGACATAGTCTTTTAACTTCTTCAATCAATGTCATCATAAAATGATGAAATCAATATTATCACAAAACCCCTAAATTTGTTAAGAAATTACTTAGAATTTGGAATTGGTTTAGATAGTCTTATTACTTGTCATCACAAAACCCCTAAATTTGTTAATCAATTACTTTGAATTTGGAATTGGTTTAGATATAATCTTATAACCTGTCACCACAAAACCCCTAAATTTGTTAAGCAATTAATAAGAATTTGAAACTGGTTTAGATATAGGGGTTAAGCCCTAAATTTGTTAAGCAATTACTTAAAATTTAGAATTGGTTTAGATATAGTCTTATAACTTGTCATCACAAAACCCCTAAATTTGTTAGGCAATTACTTAGAATTTGGAATTGGTTTAGATATAGTCTTATAAATTGTCATCACAAAATCCCTAAATTTGTTAAGCAATTACTTAGAAAAATGGTTTAGATATAGTATTAAAACTTGTCATCACAAAACCCCTAAATTTTTTAGGCAATTACTTAGACTTTGAAATTGCTTTAGATATAGTATTATAACTTGCCATCACAAAACCCCTAAATTTTTTAGGCAATTACTTAGAATTTGGAATTGGTTTAGATGTAGTCATATAACTTGTCATCACAAAACGCCTAAATTTGTTAAACAATTACGTATAATTTGGAATTGGTTTAGATATAATCTTATAACCTATCATCACAAAATCCCTAAATTTGTTAAGTAATTACTTGGAATTTAGAATTGGTTTAGATATAGTCTTATAACTTCTTCAATAAAATGATATAGTCATCATTTGTATGAAATCAATGTCATCACAAAAATGATGAAATCAATATCATCACAAAACCCCTAAATTTGTTAAGCAATTACATGGAAGTTAGAATTGTTTTAGATATAGTCTTATAACTTATCATCACGAAACCCCTAAATTTGTTAAGCAATTACTTAGAAAACTTGCTAAGCAATTACTTAGAATTTGGAATTGGTTTAGATATAGGGGTTAATCAATTACTTAGAATTTGGAATAAATGTGTTAAGCAATTTCTTAAAATTTAGAATTTGTTAAGCAATTATTAAGAATTGGTTTAGATATAGGGGTTAAGCAATTACTTAGAATTTGGAATTGGTTTAGATATAGTCTTATAACTTTTTCAATCATTTTTATTTGGAATTGGTTTAGATATAGTCTTATAACTTCTTCAATCATATTTATTTGGAATTGGTTTAGATATAGGGGTTAAGCAATTACTTAGAATTTTTTATTGTCTTAGATATAGTCTTATTATCTTTATTTTAGATATAGGGGTTAAACAATTACTTAGTCTTATTGTCTTTATTTTAGATATAAGGGTTAAGCAATTACTTCAAATTTGAAATTGGCTTAGATATAGTCTAGTCTTATTATCTTTATTTTAGATATAGGGCTCAAGAAATAGGATAAGCAATTACTTAGAATTTGGAATCAACCACATGTTGTAGGTGAGTTGGAGAGGGTAGGGCAATCATCCAAGGGAGGTCCCTGGTTCGAATCTCCACCTTATCAAACGCACATTAGGTACCCAAAATCCAGTTGATAATGTTGGTGCGGTTAGGGCCGAGCGCAACTCCTTGGTGATTTTGACGGTGTAGAACCCCCTGGTCATGGTTTCTCAAACCAAGGCGACCCCGCAAGGCGTTTTTCACTAAATTCAAAAAAATTACTTAGAATTTGGAATTGGCTTAGATATAGTCTAGTCTTATTATCTTTATTTTAGATATAGGGCTCAAGTAAAATTTGGAATTGGCTTAGATATAGTCTACTCTTATTATCTTTAGAATTTGAAATTGGCTTAGATATAGTCTAGTCTTATTATCTTTAGATATAATCTAGGGGTTTTATTATCTTTAGATATAGTCTAGGGGTTAAGGAATTATTTTATAGTCTAGAGGTTAAAAATTAAACAATTATTTTAGATATAGGGGTTAAGCAATTACTTGTTTGTTATTTTAGATATAAGGGGGTTTATTTAGATATAGGAATCTTGCTTATTATTTTAGATATAGGGGTTAAGCAATTACTTGCTTGTTATTTTAGATATAGGGGTCTTGCTTATTATATTATTTATTTTAATAGATATGGGGGTTAAGTAATTACTTGCTTGTTATTTTAGATAGATATAGAGGTCTTGCTTATTATTTTATTATAACAATAATAATAATAGGGGTCTTTTATGATATAGAGGGTTAAGCAATTATTTTGGATATAGGGGTTAAAGCAAGTATATTAGTTATTTTAGATAGAGGTCTTGTTTGTCTTGCTTAGGGTTAAACAGAAGGTCTTGTTTGTTATATTTTATTATAATAATAATAGGGGTCTTTTATGATATAGAGGGTTAAGCAATTATTTTGGATATTGCTTATTATATTTTATTATAATAATAATAATAGGGGTCTTTTATGATATAGAGGTTTAAATATAGGATTATAATAGGGGTCTTTTATGATATAGAGGGTTAAGCAATTATTTTGGATATAGGATTATAATAGGGGTCTTTTATGATATAGAGGGTTAAGCAATTATTTTGGATATTGCTTATTATATTTTATTATAATAATAATAATAGGGGTCTTTTATGATGTAGAGGGTTAAGCAATTATTTTGGATATAGGATTATAATAGGGGTCTTTTATGATATGGAGGGTTAAGCAATTATTTTGGATGTAGGGGTTAAAGCAAGTATATTAGTTATTTTAGATACTAAGGGGTTAAAAGCAATTACTTAGGGGAAACCAGCTTGCGCATTAACCAGTGATTAGCTTTTAGTGCTCGAGTGGGGGGGGGGTTCGCGGCTGCTAATCCATTAAGCGCGTTGCGCCCTAACTACAGTATGATAATGAAGGACATAATGGCGTCTTTACCTTAATAAACCCTGATGTTACCCATTTGCTGCAAATGTGGGACTAAACCACACGCACATGAAAAAAAGAAACATTCCCTTTTTCCTGGCGAATTGTTCACTATCACGTGGCGACAGGAAGCTTTGGTTTTATTGGCTGATGCTCCACAATCCGATTCGCATTAGATTTTCTCCTTAGAAAATGCATTAATCTTCCATTTCGCGTGCGATTTTCTCCTGGGCGATTCTGCGATGGCTATGCTCTTTGCGCGCGACAGCGGAGCGGCGATCCCGCGACGATGGCGCTTGGAAAGCTGCGTTCGGACTCCAGGGCTGCTAACAGGGCACTAGGACTTCGCGGTCAAAAAATCTTTATCGGAGTTGTTTTGGTTTGTAAAACCATGACCACAAGTTTTACATAGTCAAAATTATTTGGAAGCCGCTTCTGGCTTTGAAAGCACCAGCATTATCAACTGGTTTTTGGTACCGGAAGTTTGGTAGGGTGAAGATTCTAACTAAGGACCTTCTGGGAGAATTGTCTACCCTCTTCAACTCGCAGCAGGTAGGTCTTTGTATTATGTATTAAACTATTATAATAATATGTATTTTTAAATATATAAATTATTATAATATTATGTATCTTAAAATATATGTATAATTCCAGGGCCGATGTGTATAAGAAGTATTTCTCAATTAAAAAATATATGTACAATAGTTAAGTTATTATAATTTATTATATGATATTTATAATTTTTTTTTTTTAATTTAGTGAAAAACCTTTTGGGAGTATTTTACACCGTCATTAATATTTTTTAATTTAAAGAAAAACTCTTTACAAAGCCACCTTGGTTTGTGAAACCACAACTAGGAGGTTCTACACCGTTAAAATGAGGTATCTTCCAAAAATACCTCATTTGGAAGATTGCCCTACCCTCTCCAACTCACCTACAGGCAAAGATTGCCCTACCTCCTACAACAGGGTTGATCTGATAATTATGATTGTTAAAAAATATATATAATACAAATTATTATAATATATATATTAAAATATTATTATTATTAATATGATTTTAATTCCATAAAATTAATTAAAAATAATAATTTTAAAAAATATTTAATAACGTTGATTTAATAAAAATCACAAAATGAATTATCTTATATGTTATTAAAAAGGAAGTTATTGCAAACATCTGATCAACAAATTGATGATTCCCCGGACATTGGACCCTGAGTCTCTTAGTCTCGGAATAAAAATCATCGTTCATATTTTGCATTGACTTAAAACATTTGGCCCTATTTTTTTTTTTTTTTGTTAGTACAAGGGAGTAGTTAAATTTATAATTATTTTTTATTATCAATTATTATCAAGTAGAATTTAATTTTAAGATTTTAATTTTGAATTGGTGTAAGATGACCATGTTCGATCGCTTCGGATTTGTACCCTGGTCGTCAGGGTTCGCACCATTTGGCTCCACTTTAATAATCTCCAAATTTTTTAACAAACCATCTCAAAATATTGCACAATTTAAAAAAATATTAAGTCCTGTTTCTTTTTTCCATGTTAAATAATAATACAGAAAGGTGGTTGGAAGAAAAAGGCTTCCAACCTTGTAGTAATCAGTACAGCAAATATTTCATTTCAGCCTTTCATAAATCATCAAAGAATTACTTTGATGAGCTAGAAAACCATGGACAAAATTTTAATGGCATGGAGAAACAGTATTCCCTTACAGTGAAAATCACTTGAGAAATCCCTGGAAAATGTTTTATTTTGGGTCTTTTCCTGGCACCCACATCAATGCATATCATCTTTCCTGCAGCAACATTGGTTCTGCTTATTATCCAGAGACAGTCTCCACCACAGAATATGAGAGAAAAAACAGACCTGATGACACCCAAATCCCCAGTGGCCATGATGGTTGATGCAAATTCAGTTCGCCATTTCACTGTAACCTCATCCAACTCACACACAACAATCTGAAATGGATCATCATAACGAGGAACATTTTGATTTGGTCGGTGGTGCTCCACTGTGTTCCCCTTGCAAACTTTCACAAACCTATCCTTGCACATGACTATTCCCAAACATATCATTCCACCTTGCAGATCAACAACCCTGAAATGACCCTTTTCATCTCCACCAATATCACAGGAAGCCATCTTGTTCCCATCTCTTGAAAAACAATAGATCCTCTGGTTTCTCACAAAAATCCTTGGAAACTTGTCGACCGTCACTGCCATACGGTGGACCATGTTTCTAAGGTGACGGCTACAGATATACTCCCCATATATGGGACCTCTGATGCTCCATGAAGCCTCCTTGGATCGATATACCAGAACATGGAGTTTTCTAAAGTTGCCAACAACCACAACCTGATAGCTTTTAGTACATAAATCAAATTTGAGGTCTATACCCACGTTGTCTATGTCCTCTCTTATGAAAAATGAGAGCCAGCGCCTTGGACTCAGTTGTAGGTCAGGAAGGGTGTGAGATTGCATGGTCAATGGATTAAGGATTTAAAGTGTTCCTGATTTCTTGCAGCCATAGAGGAGGAGGCCCCCATCTCCTGCTCTGAGATGCCAATCTGAGGAACCATATCTCCACTCATCATCAAATAGTTTTTTCAACCATACTTTCCTGCTGATGTCAAAGAGTGCAAGGCCATTTGAAGCACCAGTTGTGTCATGGTGATCCATAACAAGCCACTGTTGCAAGTTATGGGTATCCCAGAGATTGAGAAAGTGGCCATCTGAGGAGTACATCATGGCAAGCCAAGAAGTGCAAAAGCCTTGAAAAAGCAAGAGTTTATCTAGAGGAAGTCTAGAAAGTATCTCATGCATGATCTCCTCTGGAATATAGAATGATGACTCTTGTTCTTTGAATTTTTTATCAGTTTCCTTAATTTCAAGTGTTTTATTTCCTTTGTTTGTAGCCATATGTGACTCTTCTGGTTATGACGAAACAAGTCCAAGAGTGAGCCAATTTGGATCAAGCTCAACTGCCCATGATTTTTTTCGTGAGGTTTCACCTTTGTAGGACCCTATTCCGAGTGTGAGCCAATTGATATCAAGCTTATGTTCCCATAAATTTCTTTGTGAAGTGTGGCTTCCTTTGCCTGAACTCATATTCATACCCAAGGAGCGTCGCCTGATATTCTTATTGAGTGACTTGGTGGAATGGGAGGTTTAATCCTATTCTCTCGATGCCTTATTGCCCGCCATCTCTGTGTTGCTTCAAAAGGTTCACTTTTTCTTACAATCTGCATAGAAACAAATACAAAGTTTTAAGTTTGGAGGTGAAAAGCAAAGTGAAGCTGAAAATTTGAAGTTTAGTTGGTGATTTTTTTATTAGTTATATGAAATTGAGATAAAGTTTTAATTATGTTATTAGGCAAGGTTTAAATTTGAGTTTTTTTTAAAGTTAATTTAAAAATAAATTAATGATATTTAATGTTAAAAAAGTTTTTTAATTTATTGGTAAATTTAAACATTCTAAATTTTTTGTTTTTTATATAGTTATATTTATAATAGAACCACGAGAAATTTTTGTAATAGATAATTAAATAAAATAAACTAAATAAATAACATTATACTTTTTACAATATAATATAACAACTTTTCCTTTCCTCATAATTTTTATATTTGAAGTATTTTTTTACAACCATAAAGTTATAGGTCACATGAAATAATGTACTTATCCAAAAGTTTGTCGATCCATATCATATTATGGTGTGCAATCCTACATCCTTTAGATATAAACCTTGAACCTTGTATTTAGAGTTTCAAAGTTTTTTTTCTTGATTAGTTGGTGGAAGGGATTTGAAAGGGTCCTTGAACCCTTTTGCATTATCAAGAGCAAAATGAGACAGGTCCATATAAACCAAACCATAAACCAATACAAGTAGGTTAGAGAGTCTTTGGGATAAAACACCAAGAAGACCCATCTAGGAGCTAAGAAAACCTGCCAAATTAAAACCCAAGTACATCACTAAGCACCAAAAACCAACAATGGTTTCGCAAACAAAACTGCAATGAGAACTTAGACCATTTTGTAACAGATTAGAGGAAGACAGGTGTCCCACAAAAAGACCAATCCTATCCAACCAAATAGCATCCCACACAATGACATTAAAGCAAAGTATTACCATCCAACATACTTGAATCATATATTTCATTGGGAAAATTATCACGCCACACGTGGAGGGACTCTTGAGAAAGGCCCAAGTTGGCAAGAGTGTTCACTGCTTTATTGTCTTCCTTGTATATGTGTTGAATGATCTTGCTACTGAGATTTTTTAATGCTTTCCTTGACTCCACAATGAGGTTTTGAACATTCCATGAAGGGTTTTGGGATCCCTTAAGGTAGTTGATAATGTTAAGTGAATCCCCCTCTATAATGAGTTTAGTACAAGGAATGTAGGTGAGCAGGGACAAACCTTAATAGAGCACTCTTGCTTCGACAACATGATTGGTTTGAATTCTCATATTTTTTGCATAGGTGAGGATAATCTTTCCACATTCATATTTGAAGACACCACCAGCTCCTGCAATCCCTGGGTTTCCCTTAATAGTGTCATCAAAATTGAGATTGATCCAACCACTTGGTGAAGGAATCCAATGAACTGAAGATTTGTTAACAAGGGTTGGGGAAGGAAAGGATGGAGACAAATAAAGGTTCAACAAAGCAGCAATCCTAACCTCAATAGGCAAGTCAACAGACTCTTGAGAAGGGACCAATTTGGAATTTTCAATAGTAGTAAGCATTTGATTACTGATAGAGAGAGGGTCCTTGGAAGCATTGGAAAAGGCTCAAGAATTTCTCTCAATCCAAATTTACCAGAGATAGTGAGGAAGGTAGAAGGTCCAAAGAGAATTGATATGGGACTTGCAAAAAGGATTGGGCCATTGGACACAGAGGTCTAAAATGGATTTGGGATGAGTCCAAGCAATACTGAAAACTTTAAAAATAGAATGAATGACCTTTAAAGAAAGGGAAAATCAAGAAAGATGTGGTGGGATGATTCTAGGTTGGAAAGATAAATATATCAACAGTTGGAAATGATCATACCTCTAGTCAATAGGTTGTTGATGGTAAGAATTTTATCTTGGACAATAAGCCAAAAAAATCAAATCTTAAGGATAAGATGTTTGAGCTAGATGATATTGGCAGGAAATTATTTCTCTTTAAAACTCTCAGCTAAGAAATAGGTAAACTTGACTGTGAATTGCCCATTCTTAGTGGCTTTCCACTTGAGATAGTCACCATTGTTTGAATTGAAAATAACGTAAGTTTTGAGAATATTGGAGAGAGTTCTTACTGCTTGAACCTGTTCCTCATTCATATTTTTGGAAGGAATATTTTTCCACACATTTCTTTGGCCAAAAGAATCAATGAAGTTGCACACCTTATCACCAAAAATATGGTCTGTAGTGGGTTTGATGGTGATTAAGGTGGGGTCTTCCATTAGTGGATGATATTTTAGCCAGGGATCCCTCTAAAAGTCTATACTTATTCCATTACCTAGCTGCCATCTAAGCCCTTTCTTGATGATGGATCTAGATTTAAGAATGGAGTTCCAAAATATAGACCCCGTTAGAAGAGGATCTTCACTTAAGAAATCCTTATGCTGAAGGTATTTGCTTTTGACTATTTCAACCCACATGGATTTTTCATCTTTTAGGAGCCTCCAACCCTATTTTTCTATAAGAGCCAAGTTCATCTTGTCAACCTTTCTGAAGCCCAAACCACCTTGCTCTTTTTAGGAATAAATTTTATCCCAAGAAACCAAGTGGAAGCATTTACAATCTTCAGAACATTACCATAATAATATTTTATGTATTTGTTCAATTTTCTGACAAATAGAGATAGGAGCTTTGAAAATGGTCAAAAAAAAAGTAGAATGCTTTGGAGACAAGCTTGAACCAAAGTTGTTTTTCCTGCTTGGCTTAGAAGAGCTCCTTTCCACCTAGCGAGCTTCTTGTACATTATTTCATAACATTGTTCCACATATTATGTTTGCCAAAGAAGAGAGGAATACCGAGATAGATGGCTAGAAAGCTAGAGATGGTGCAACCAAGGATCTTAGCAATTTTGATCTGCCTACCAAAAGGGGTGTTGAGGAAGTATAATTTACTTTTAATAAAATTAACCTTTTGACCCGTAACTTCCTCATAAGTGTTGAGAATGCCTTTGATGATTTTGGCTTAGGAAATGGAAGACAGAGTGGCAAGGATGGTGTCATCAACAAATTGTTGATGAGTGATGGGGTGAAGGATGGAAGAGGCCTTTATACCAAAAATGGATCCTTGAGAATATACAACTTTAAGGGTTCTTCCTAAATATTCAACAAGAATAATGAAAAGGAATGTTAGCTATAAAATCATTGCTAAAGCTCTTGCTCTTAGACTTCGGCCTCTCCTTCCTCTTATTGTCAGGCCAGAGTAAACAGGCTTTATTCGCAATCGTTATATTCTGGATAACGTTCTAGTAGTTTTGGAAGGCATGGACTGGGCACGACAATCTCAGCAAGATGTGTTTTTTGTTAAAATTGACTTTGAAAAAACCTATGATAGAATTGAATGGCTTTTCATTCTCTCAATGCTTGCAGCTCTGGGTTTTGGACCTGGCTTTATCCTTACAGTAAAAATGTTATTTTCAGATGCCTCAACAGTTCTTACACTAGATGGCATGTAGTCAGAGAGCATTGGTTTGAACAGATTTGTTCGTCAAGGTTGTCCTCTTACCCCTTCCCTCTATGTGCTTGCAGCTGAAGCCTTTGGGTACCTTCTTACCTGCAAATATTCGCAAGGACTGGTTAAGGGGATTTCCGTACCATGAGGGGAAAGGCAGCTCATTAATGGACACTTGGCGAATGATTCTTTTTTAACACTCTCAAAAGATGAAGTGTTTGCAACACAGGCTCTTTCCAGCCTAGATGTTTTTTGCAAAGCTTCTGGTTCCAACATTCAATGGAGGAAAACTGCTTGCTATAGGCAATCATCACATCCTCTTCCACCTTGGTTAGAGCATTACCAATGGCATTGGATACAGTCCGGGGAGATGTTCAAATTTTTAGGCATTCTCTTTGCTTTTCAAAGCTCCCCTTCTCAACTATGGGAATTTTTAGTGCAAAAGGTTGAGTCCAAGCTCAATTACTGGATCACCAAAAAGTTGTCCCTTACGGGTAAATTCCAAATCTGCTCTAAAATTATTTCCAGTACTCATGTTTATTATTCCTCCTGTTGGGTTCCCTCTCAAGCTTGTTATAAGAAGCAGGAAAAATTGTTGCGGGATTTTTTATGGGCTAATTCTTCTCAAAAAATTGGCTTTCATAAAATAGCCTGGGAATTTTGTTGCCTCCCTAAAAATTCAGGAGGTTTGGGACTATTTAACTATCTTTTTCAAGGACTAGCTCTTAGTGGCAAATGGATCATCAGATCTCTCAAAGGGGATAAAGCATGAAATTTTTTTATTATAAATTGTGTGGCAACAGGGCTACCCATGGGCAAAAAATATTGGAAAGGGTTGGATTTCCCTTCCATTATTGTAGCCCCTGTTTTTTGTAAAATTAGTAGCTTCTTTGTGACTCAAAGTCTTTGGAGAGCTTGGGAATCTATCAAACCTTGGATCCATTGGAAAGGAATCAGTCGTCACAAGGGAGCTAATATTGCAGAATTGAATGTCTGGTGGTCCCCTGTAATTCAGTATCAGGGTCAACCACTTGCTCAAGTTCAGTGGATCCACACTAAAAAAAATTTAAAAAAGGGGTTGTGTCCCTTTCACATTTTTATTGCAGATAATCTGGTGATTGGATCCCATGGGCGCAGTTCCAACAACAATATAGATTACTATCTAGTGATAAGGCTACTTACGAAGTGGTTATTAATAGCACACCTTTCTCCTTGTGGCCTAAGCTTGGTCAGGTTGCTTAGCAACCCTTGTGGAAAGAGTGGGAATGGTTTAAACATGTCCCTTTGGTTAATTACAGTACTAAGTAAGGATATAGGTGGCTTTCACCTAATTTACCTATGGTGCCCAAGCTTAATGCACGCTGGGATTTGTTCTCTTCCAAATCCAGATGGAGAACTCACTTTCAGCTTGCTTGGGCATCATATATCAAACCTAAGCAGGCCTCTTTTGTTTGGCGTTTGTTGTACCAGGGGCTGCCACTTGACCCAAGGCTTAGACATTTGGGCATTGCTTCTCCCACTTGCTCTTTCTGTGGGGAAGCAAAGTCCACTTTGCATATTTTCTAGAATTTCCATAGAGCTCATACGACTTGGAAGTGGATGGAGTCCTTCTTTCGGCCCTTTTTGCACATTCTATTTACTTGGCAGCATACTCTGTTGGGAGATCCGCCACATTTTTCTCTTCCTTTGCTAGAATTCTGGAACATTTTAAGAATTAGCATTTTATTTCATACATGGAAATAACGGAATGAGATAGTCTTTGCAGATAAAACTCCATCTATTGTTTTTTTATCTCAGATAAACTTATGGTATTTCATGATGCCTGGTTACAGATTCAGGTGCAAGCTAATAAAGTTGCAATGGAGCTTAATCATCTGCAGGAGCTGATTGATCATTGGGATAATGACCCATGTGCTGTGAGTAGAGTCCTCCCACAACATGAGCAACGTACCCGCTCCAGATCCAGATCCAGACAATGTAGGGACCACCCTCCTTCTAGGGCTCGCTTCTAACCTTCTGGAGATCAAACGCAAGGTTTGTTGCGTTCCCATCCTACTCAGCAAGTTTTTGCTTGGGATTCTCATCCTCAGCAAGACTAGTTGCAGAGTATGGCTAATTTGAGAGATCGTCAGGGTTGGGGAACTCCTCTTGACTCTTCTTGTCATTCTGGTTCCCAGAGGGGAAGTGATGGTGATGCTAATACTGGTTGGAGCTGGGGCATTGCTAGTGATGATGATGGATGGAACACTCCTTTTGAGGTGCCTGTTCAACACGCAACTAATAAGTCTGACAGTCATCCTGGGTCGGGCTGAAAAATTTAATGACTGGTGGTTGTTGATGTGATGTTTTGATTGCGGTCCTAGCTTTTTTTAAGCCAGTTTGATGGTTTTTATGTTTCTTGGTTGTTTCTTTCAGCCGGTTTGGCTTTTGCATGGGGTGTGACATGGCATTCCATCCATTTTTGTATGATTAGATGCTTTATTTAATATATGCTTCTTCATTCAAAAAAAATGGAAAGGGGATCCCCCTGTCTGAGCCTTCTAAAACTCTTAAAATATCCAGCTGTTGATCCATTAACGATAACAGAAAATCAAGAAGTAAATAAGCATTCTTTAATAGATGCAATCCAATTTGTGTGGAACTCAAACTTAGACAGAATAAAAATGAGGAAATCCTACGACGCCCTATCAAAGACCTTGTTCATGTCAAGTTTCAAAGTTTTTAACTACAAAACTCACTTAAGTTTAAAGAAATAATTAAACTTTTATAATTGAATTTACTTTGATGATATAATATATCGTCTTTATAATAAGATTCTACCAATAGGAACTATTAGAAAGGTTTTTACCAAACTTAGAAACTCCATCCCAAGACTATAAAACATGATTCAATTTTTTTTATTTAATATATGTTCAAAATAAATTTATATAAAATGATTTGATAAGATTATAATTAAAATTAAAAAAAAATTAATTAATTAAATGATATTTTATAAAGTAAAAAGTTATAAGATCAACTATTCAATAACAAATAAGATATGGATTATATATATATTGAATTATACATCTTAAATATAAAACAATTTTATCTTATATCATATAAGATAAAAGAATATATATATATATTATCGCAACATAAAAAAAATATCATTCTGAGTTCTTATAAATAAACCATCGTTCTACCGACTTTCTTCTAAATGTATCCTATGGCAGAAACTTCTTAACAAAGAACTCGTATTTCTGCGGATAAAAAAGCTTTTGAAAAGGGATGTTGTAGTTTATATCTTCATAAAACGTTCTTGTAAATGCTTTTACAATTAAGCAGCCTCAGATAGCAATTCGTTTGATAATACATTCTTTAAATACCCTAAGCTAACAATTCCAGAGTCAATGTTTCTCTGCTATCAAACAATGTTTTACTACTTTCATTGCTTCATATGTAATGTGATGTTTTTATACAGCCATATTAAAGATTAATAATATCTCTAATCTTTTTAAAAGGCATCATTGCTTCATTTAAAAATAATTTATATATAAATACCCTCGGTTCCTTAACCAAAACTTTTAAGTAATTTGATGTTTTTATACAACCACATTAAAGGTTAATAATAACATCTCTAATCTTTTTAAAAGGCATCAAATCTCTCGATCTCTGACTTATTCCTTTTCCAGGGTCGATACTCCATAACCGTCTAATAGATCCTTAAACAATATATTACTTTGTTCTAAAACAAGGACACAGAGGAACATTAGTCAGGATTTCAAGTTTAAAGGTCTATCTTCTAAAAGGCCAACCCCACAAACCCTCTAAACAAAAGCAATCTGGACGTCAGAAGGTAAACACCCCAGAGTATCCATCTAAAACGTAAAGTATTAGAGATTGGAAAGCAATTAACTGTAAGAGGGATTTGGAACAATCGATATTATAAATAATATTGTCGAGTGTTTAAAGAATTTGAATTGATTAAAAAATTAAAATATTGCTTGTTATTTAATAATAATTTTTTTTTTTTTAGAAGAATGAATAATACAGATTTTAGTCATAAATATCTCAAAGATAGTTTTATTTGGATATATATGATTGGATATTAGATATACTGGACTTGGTGGATTCCCAGAGTTAGGTGAATGAAAGATGTCTTTCTGCTTGCTTGCAGATGGGCTTTCCTGTGCAGAGGTCTATAAGTCTTAGGAGAAATTTTAGATAGATTTATTGTTTGAATGTTTTTTTTAATGTATATGCAGAGGTCTATAAGCCCTGGGAGAAATTTTAGATAGATTTATTGTTTGAATGTTTTTTTAATGTATAAAAGAATTGGTAATATTATTGAAAGTTTTTATTATAAATATTAATCTGTTGGGTTTAGACAAAGTTAATTGGACCCTACCATCTTATCTCCATCTGAAGTTTAAACCTTAAACCTTCCTTAAAAGAAATCAAAATACATCATAAATTTTTTTTGATTGAAAGATGCATAGATGTTTTCTTAAGATTTAAATATAACATAGATCCACCAACAAAAAAGATGTACTATTCTTTTTAAAATACATATAAAAATGCATATATATACAGAATCTTCATAACTTCAAAAAAAAAAAATCTGTAACAATAATAATAAACACAGTTATAGTCTATATTCTTTCAAATAACTAATATAGATCTATTTTTTCTTCTAATAAAATGGTCAGAAACACTATCGTAATATATCATTTTTTAAGATGAAGTTTTCTATTTCTCTTCCATAGATTGTGCAATTAAACTTGTTGCAAAAAGTCACAATTACAGAACAAAAAAATGACAAAGACAATATAATCGTTAATATATGCTTACCTGGTTTATGGTGAAAGAGATGCTACTTTAAAAAGCTCTGTAGCATAGACAACATGCTCACATGCTTGTACAAATAAACCGCTTCTTTCTTTATGCTACCACTCCTTACCTTGAAGAGCAGAAGAATACCAGATCTTTAGAGGACCAGAGAGCTTTTAAGGTAAAAGGTTTCATAAATCATTAAATATTACTTTTATGTTGTAAATATTAATTTTTAATTACTTAATGTTTATAAATTTTAATTTATATATTTTAATTATTTATTGTTTTATAAATTTTCAATATATAATTATCGAAATTGAATATTATATTTTATTTAAATTATATTTATGAAATTGAATATTATATTTTATTTAAATTATATTTATGACTGCTGCAAATAATGATAATGTTTGAATCTGTGCCTTCCTCATTGTAAATAATAATAATATTTGAATCTGTGTCGTCCTCATTATAAATTATGCATATTTCATGCGACGAGATTTTGAATCCATGTTCAATTATCATACTGTCTCATAAAATTTGAATATGTCTTTTCCTTTATAAAAACGAGCACGTCTTTTAACACTTTCTCTTACCATTTAATAAATATATATTTTTTATTTAATTTATTTTTAAAATTAATTATCTTTTAATTAATTATGTAAAATTAATTTTATTTATTTATTAACGAGCACGTCTTTTAACACTTTCTCTTACCATTTAATAAATATATATTTTTTATTTAATTTATTTTTAAAATTAATTATCTTTTAATTAATTATGTAAAATTAATTTTATTTATTTATTTTTGAATTTGATTAATGTGAGAAATTCTTATGATCTACAACTCTTTAAGGTTGACTATCCTCATTATTTTTTTTTTAATTTGAATTTGATTACTGCAAGAAATCTTACCACGCTACTCTTTAGCATCCCACCATGATCTCTTATAAGAGGGAGAGTTCATTTTATCTGAGCTCTCTCATAAGGAAGAGAGTTGAGCTTATCTGAGCTTATCAATGAAATTTAACATACAAAGGTGGTTTGAACCTTGGACCTTCCCACGAAGAGCCAAATTTCAATATTACATCGTTTCTATATAGTAATACTGCAATAATTTTTTTTTAAAGTAATACTACAATAACTTATTCAAGGGTGAAGAATTGGAGTATAACCCTTTGTTTTTCAAGAAAAATATTTTTTTGGTTACACAGAGAATCCAGTTGTCTCGGTTCAAATCCTTGGAATTGTCACTATAACCTCTACCTAGCCTTGATATTAGCAACCCAGCATGAGGCAAACCACTCATCACCCACTCAACAAAGTAAGGACAATCTATTACCTTTGCCCCAAAAAGGCTTGCCTACAAGGTTTGAACTTGGATCTCCTCTTGGTAAGTGCAAACTTACCAATCCACCTTGGGACAATTTCCAAGAAAAGTATTATTATTATTATTATTATTTTAAAGCAAAAAACCCCTTGCGGGGCCACCTTGGTCTGAGAGACCACGAACAGGGGGTTCTACACCGTCAAAGTCACTCGGGAGTCGCACCTAACCTTGCCCACACCAACATTATCAATTGAATTTTGGATACCCAATTCAACTTTTTGGTAGGGTGAAGTTTTGAACTTGGGACCTCCTTTGGAGGATTGCCCTCTCCTCTCCAACTCACCTACAACACTTGGATTTTTTTTTAGCGAAAAACCCCTTGTGGGGCCGCCTTGGTCTAAGAGACCACGAACAGGGGGTTCTACACCGTCAAAGTCACCCGGGGGTCGCACCCGACCTGCCCGCAACAACATTATCAATTGGATTTTGGGTACCCAATTTAGATTTTTGGTAGGGTGGAGATTCGAACCTGGGACCTCCTTGTACCTTTTTAACTACTTCCTTCTACCATTAAATAAAAATATTTTTATAATTAAAATTACAATAAAATTTATTTAATCATAACTATATAGTAGAAGAGGAAGAGATATTAAATTGGAATGAAATTATAACATAGGAATATTGTTATTGCAATAAGTTATAACTATTTTTTCAATTGATTATATGGGAATAACAAAGCTTAGATATTATCTATATATCGCTTGTCAAGGTTTGAACTTCGATATCCTCCTTAGATATTAAGGAATTTAACAGGAGGTAATACCACTTGATACAATAAGTTATAACTTTTACACATGTATTGTTAAATAATATTAAAACTAGTCCTCATGAAACATCGTAATAATTAAAACTTTGAACTCTCTTCTAAAAAAATATAAATAAATTTATAACTTTACAAAATAATTATATAAATTTACAAAATATATAAATTTTATTATTTTTCATTAACTAATAACTTTTTATAACTATATATATTACAAAATATATAAATTTAATTAAATATTTTTTAATATTTTTTAAATTAATTACTTTTCATTAACAACTTATAACTTTTTATTTAAAATACAATTTTTATATTTTAAAAGTGTACACACTAGTCTAGACTTGCTAGTTTTCCATAAAAAGGCTCTTAAAGTCTTATCTATAATTTTCTAATTTACTATTACGAATAATAAATCTTATCTTGATAGTGTTATCTTTGAAAATGTATATCATTTATATAGGTTATAATACCCACTTTCTAAGACAATGGCTTTTGAAATTAGTTAATTTTTGACACCTCATTACCATTTTTCCTACCCTATCCTGACTCCATTTTTTTCATGTATCTATATCCACATACAATAGATATCTATTTAAATATTATATTTTTTAAATGTTTTAAAATTATAATCAAAATTTTCTATTAAGTAAATATGAAAATTAATTCTTCATATACCTCTTTGGCATTTCTTTTTAATAGTGACCTAAAAATCAAGTCATCGATACATCATAATTAACTATCTCTATCATGCTAATTTCTAACCTGAGGCACCTTCCAATTTATCAAACAATATCCTTTAAATAGTTAACTTTTGTTTTTTTTTTTTAAATTGCTTTATTTGTGCTTGAACGTTTTATGCAACATAGATTTTGATGTGTGATTTTTCATCTATTGTGAATTAGTGTATTATATATTTTTCTAAAGTAATTTAATTATTATATTTTTCATTTAAAAAAACTAAATTAAATGTTAAAAATATCGTTTTGGGTGACAGTAACGGTTCAAGCTTTGGCTTTTTTTCGGGAGGTTCAAGGTTCAAACCATGGCGTGTATGTGGTTGTGTGTTAATCCTCTATTGATAAGTTTAACTCTTTGGCCTTATGAGGGGTCATGGTTGGGATGGGAATGCTCAACTCTAAGCTTTGGTCATAGAGGTTTCTCACACTAACCAAAGCTAAAAAATATGAGGGGTCATGGTTGGGATGGGAATGCTCAACTCTAAGCTTTGGTCATAGAGGTTTCTCACACTAACCAAAGCTAAAAAATATATGTTAAAAATATTTTTATATTGCTGAAAGATAATATAATAAATGAATATTTATGCTTTACACATGAATGGTTTTTATAAAAAAAAAATTATAAAGCATAGTCCATGAAAATCCTAGAAAGAGTAACAAAAAAATAAGACACAAAAAATAATGCATAAGTGAACATAACTTGTAATATAATATGCTAAGTAGTTATAAGAGAGAAAAAAGCCCCCGAGGGCTAGGTGGATTGGTAAGTGTTTGTCTGACCATATACTTACCAAGAAGACACCCAGGTTCAAACCTCGAGAGCAGTTTGTTTGTAAAGATAGTAGTCTGATTTGAATCCTTTGAGTGCGTTGAATCCTTTGAGTGCATGCCAGATCGATGATGACATGAATCTTGAGCGATAGGTGGTCCACTTAACGTTGGGTCAATAATAACTAGGTGGAATAGGTTTGGTGGGAGCAACCCTTGTGGTTTGAACCCTGTGCTTGTTAGTTAGTAAAAATAGTGTGGTTGTGACCAACTCTCCTATGTAACCAAAAAAAAAAAAGAGAAACAAAAAATCTATACTCATGTAATTAACATAATAGAGGAACTTTTTTGTATGAAATATATGGGAGGAATTAACAAATTCTTTTTGAATAAAAGTACAATGGGTGACACAATTGGAGCCACACTTTTTAAAGGGCATAACGAGGGCCTCCCTCCCTATGGTTTGAACTTGGGAAGCCTAGATAATAGTCCAATGACATGCCACTAGGAGAATTAACAAATTAGAAATAGGTAAAGCTTAGGATATAGATAGTCTACAACTTGAACATCTTAAGTGTGGGTTCAACATATTAACACCACATATCCATTGGAATGAACAACTAACCTAATCATACAAATCTCCAATAGTTCTTTAAGTCATTGCACCATAATGAGCAATTCTCTTTTTGTAAAATTCATTGAATGCAAAGAGGTATTTTATTGTTTCAACTATTAAGTAGCAACATTGGCATCAAGGAAGGAGTGAGTGCGAGCTAGAAGCAAGTAAGAGGAAGAGTGAGCAGGAAGCAAGGAGTAGAAAGCAAAGTGAGATTTAGGAAGAAGTGTCACATATTGTTCCAAATTGTAGGACACTTTAAAGGATTCATGTGAAGAAAATCTAAGTAACATGAAAAGAAAGTCATTTTTGAAAGTCTACTAAAAATAAGGATGGCCTAGTTGGAAGTAAGGATGCCTTAGTTGGAAATATGGATGCCCTAGTTAGCAATAAGAGGAAGAAAAAATCCATGGTAAACCTTGTCCACGTAGCAGATACTACACCAAAAATGATTATCAAGGATGATATGATTGGGCATAATATAATGGTTCTTAAAATAAGAGGGTTAATATATAAGTTCCATGGATACTAGTCAAGTTTTTCTTATTTTCAAAATTGAATCAAGTGAAAGTGGGGATTGAATTCAAATTACTCCATGGCTTCTCTTCCAAAAGGACTTTTTCTCATTCTTTTCTCCAATTCTAAAATAAGGGACAAATTTATGGATGGAGGCCCCAATTTCAACTTCTAAGGAGAGAAGGCATGTTGTATACACTTGAATATGTGTTACCATGGATATTTTAAAATCTTACCTTAGTCCATTAGGATTAAATCTAAATCAAGAGAATAGGATCAACAAGTGGATTATGAAAACATTGTATTCCAATGTCACAAATATCATGAAACCGAGCACATGGCAAGAGACTACAAAGTAAAAATGATGAAGAAAGATATGAGAATTTTTGGGCATAAGGGTAGCTTTAATATTAAACAACAAGATCATATCATAGAAGAAGCTTGGTCAAATCAAGGATTTTCCACTCCTAAGAAGAAGAAAAAAAATTATGAGGGATGAAGAAGTACAATGCGCAATTTCAAATATAGGAGCTAAAGGTGTGAAGAGAGGAAGACAATTTTAAAGAAAAGGAAGATGGGGAGACAAATTTTTAATGCAAATGATGTGAAGGAGGTCAAGCTTAATCAAGGTAAATCATATTTATTTTCTTCAAGTAGCATAAAATCTTCTACAATAAAAATGAAATTAGTACACAGTGTGTTTGTTGTACTTAAGGGATGCAAGAGCAGTAAAATAAAGAAAATCATTTGGAGGATATCCAAGGAAATTTAGGATTTCAAAGCTAACATAATAAAGTAATGACTATGGAGTATCGTCTATGCAGTTTAGAGTCTTTAGGGAAACATAAAGAAGAAAATGCTAATGAGGTTATTCATTGCACTTTCGATTCTTTAGGGAAACATAAATATTTAGAATATAATTCTCATGATGAAAAATATGGAAAAATAGAAGAGATTGATGAAGATGAGAGTGTTGGTGGGAATGGAAAAAGGAGAGGAAGGGAAACAAACTAGGAACAAAGAGAAAAAGAAATTCAAAAGGATATTGATATAGGAAGCCAAATAAAAATATCATAGGTGTTAACAATAAGTGGGGCTAAGCCCACTAATAAAAATAAAAAATGTTGATGATGAAAATGATATCATGGAATATTAGGGGTATGAATAAAACCCCTGAAACTGAGTTATTAAAGAATTAATAGGTTGTTATAGTGTTGATTTTATTTTAATACAAGAAATAAAATTAAGGAGGAATGTAAGGATGTTTTTAGGAAGATTTCAAATATAGGTGATTGTTTAGAAGTTTCTTCTATAGGAGCTTCAGGCATTATTGCAATAATATGGGACAAATACAAATGGGATGGGCAATTGTTAGAAGAAAAAGTAATTGGGTTGTTGGATTATTTTGCAAGAAAGAGGAAAACATTAAAGCTGGGTTTATAAATGTGTATGGTCCAACTATATTTATTCCTCATCAAATATGTTGGAAGGACCTTAGCATATCTTTGTCAAATACAATGATGATTTATTACGATCTATGGATTCATGAGGATGATTTTAACATTGTTCTATCTCCTTTAGAAAAGAAAGGCGGTATTCCAAGATAGTCTAAATAAATGTACTATTTTACTTTATTTGTCAATTCAAATGACCTTTGGGATGTTAGTCCTTCAATTTTTTAGTATAGATGGGATAATAGATGCATTGGGTAAAATCATATAGTAGAAAGACTAGATAGACTCTTGTTATCTAATAAATGGTTGTAAACAAAGTATATGTATTTTTTAGATATTTTATTGCAAGTAGGATCAGATCAAGAACCCATTATTTTGACTTGTGATTTACCTAACAATGGTCATCCAAAGCTATTTTGCTTTCAGTCTATGTGGCTCCAAGACCTTGATTTTTCTAGATGGTTATGTTATGGTGGGATGAATCAAAATTTGAAAGATAATGTATCTACATGTTTGTTCAAAAGATGAAATATTTAAAGGAGCAAATGGAGATTTAAAATGCCAAATATTTTGGTAACATATTTATAAAATAGAAAAAAATTAAATCCAAGCTCAAAAATATACAAGAGATAGTAGAAATTAATGGAATAGGTCAGTATTCTTATGTGAAAGAAAAATAATTATTTTTTTATTATCATAATACATTGAAAAAGGATGAGTCATATTGGTTTCAAAAATCTAGAGAGAAATGACTCAAGGAAGAAGATAGAAATACAAAAAAAAATCATGCTACAACGAAAACAAATTTTACTTTTCATCACATCTAAACAATTTTATCTCTACATGGGAGAAATATTGAGGACGAACAAGATATAAGGAAGAATGTTGGAATATATTACATCATTTGGTACATGCTAATGTACCATATTGGGTACATCTCTAGATTATGAGAGTGTCTTAGATTAGGGTTTGAGTATTTACTTTATGTAATAAATAAATGCATAAGTATTATTAGAATGTGTAATGATGTAAATGTGCATGTTTTCCATGTGTACATGAGTCTAGAATAGGAATATAGTGAGTCATAGGAAGATGGAAGGCCAAGAGTCATACTCCATTATATATTGGCCTTTGTAGTAGAGAGGAGTGAAGAAGAGAGAGTGCAAGAGCACAATAGAGTAGAGTAGTGCTCAAGTTAGATACAATGTAGAGCATGAATGAAGAATGGAGCATTTGAGATCTCCATATTTTGTATGAAGATCTCATTTTCATGAGCTTTCATTAATGATTATTTTATGAGTATTTTTAGAAGTTTCGCATGCTATTTATATGCTTAAGATATTTCCATTATCATATAGTTAATATTGTATGCTCATTTTATACCTTGTGGTTGCATTTCCTTAAGTATATAGTATCAAAAGCTAACAGTGGTATTAAAGCACATGGTAGATTGATAGGAAATAGAGAGAGCCACAAGAAGATTGAGAGGAGATAGGAAGATTTTATTTTCAAATTTTCTAAAATTTCTATTTGGCTAGAGTCTCTCCATTGGGTTGCAGGAAAACTCGTGAAGACTAGGACTCAACATAGATTTATTTTCCACTAGATTGAAGGATAAATAGTGATGTTTATTTATTTATAGAGATTTAAATATTTGCATCGATTTGCTTGCTACTATATAATTTTTTTGATGCAAAAAATTAGTTCTCAAAAGTTGAGAAGCTTCCTACAATGGATAGAGAAGAATTTCATCTTTGATTTTCTGAAATTCTATGTACTTTCCTTGTGGAGGGATTAGTTCTATTGGAATATTATAATGTGCACTATGCCTCAATTTGACACTTGTATTATATCTTTAGTTTGAGTTGGAGTGGTGTCTTATGCATGATACTTGGAATGGATATTATGACACTTGTCATATCTCCCTCATAGGCTTGATGCCTATATATTGTAACATACTTGTGAATACAATTCATACCTTCTTGTTATGTCCCAAAATTTGGTATCAGAGCGGTGAGATCTGCTTGTGAGACCATTAGGGTCTTGAGATGTAAGTTGAGGGAGTATGCTCTCCACTCATTGAGTGGATCAGAAACCAGAAAGCACCCCCCTCTGCATTCCCATTTTGGTTTTAGTCTCCTCATTCTAATTTTTTAAAAGAGTGTATTGCTAGAAAATTTTCTGGGTTGTTCTAATCAAGGATCAGTGATTTTTATTGGAGGTGTGAAGAATCCATGTTTTTTAGGTTCTACTCAGTATAAGAAGCTACATTTGTTGATGCACAAGGTAAATCATTGAAAAATCGCTAAAAAACTCATTGATGAAACTACACCATCGGAGTTGGTAACAAAGGAGATTGTGTGCGAAGCAATTTTTTGATTGACGGTGGGAGGAACATCATGGTGCAACGAAAGATCTAATCTAGAATTTGGAGGTTGTATGAAGAATTTCTAGACCCCCATTGCTATATGAAGGAGTGAACCCTGCTATTTTTTTAAGCTTGAAAAATCATTTTTTCAAGACCCATGCTCACACTAAAAACAAACCTAGCAAACCCTCATGGTGTCCTTTGAAAATAACAGTATTCACATTAGAATACAAATGACGTAGATTGTCATAGAGCATGATCATATTTTCCCATCAACGAGCAAAGTAAATCTGTGGCAGCATTTCTCCTATTTGTTAGAGGCTGTAGCGAACCAGAGATGAAGGGAGCCACGTTGAAATATTGCAGACACGGGAGAAATTTTTCCATGTTCCAAGAGTAATGAGCCACGAAATTGCTCATTTTTTTGTACTTTTTTCCCCATTTTGTGCGGCACATATTATTGTAGACATAACTGTTTTTATGGAAATGATATATATAATTGACAGTTTATTGTGTATGTTTTCTAATGTTTATTTTTAAGTGTAATGTGTGTAGAATTAGTGGAAATCATTATATTTTGGCATGTTTTCATCGAGTTCCAACCTGGACCTGGTATTTGCAAATTAATGAAGAGAAAAAATCTATAGAGTATCGATAAAAAGACACAAAGTCAGACGCTAAGTTATTTTAAGCGCTTGACTTCCATTCGACACCTAACTATTAGGCACCTAATTTCTGTTATACGGTGGAAGGTGACTGCTTCCTGTTGTACGGTGAAAGGCACCTACTTCCCATTGTATAGCGAAAAGCACCTGCTTCTCGTTATGCGAACAGAAGGCACCTACTTCCCAACTTCTTCAACCACGGTGCCTGCTTCTTGTTAGCGTCAAACTCCAGCATGGCTCTGTGGTCGACAGAACAGAGTGAATGCGTTAGTAACCAGATTGAAATTATGTATAGCACCATAACCAAATATGGTATAATGTTAAATGTGGTCACCTATGTTGAAATTATTACATGAATTGATTTTGTAAATCGGGCAAATCGAATATCAACGTATTCTAGAAATAGAATACGTTGGGATACTTTGATATTTTTCTCAATTCAAGCAACCGACTATAATAATGGATCATGCATTGATTCATTCTAAATTTGTAACAAGACTGACCGCATACTATATAAAGATGCAGGCCACCCCTGAAGAACCCCCCAGACTTATTATGTAATTTTTTCCAGTTGCCAACTATTAATACAATTTTCTGCATTGTTCTTGTAAAAACTATTCTCTAAAGTGTCCTATGAATATTTTACCATGGGTAAAACCTGTTGGAAGCGTGGGCCCACTTGCAACAGAGTTCTTCCCTATTTCGTTGTTTTTCTATAATTATTTTAATAGTTTAATTTATTTTGTACACTTCCCTATTTTCTGTAATTTCCAGCGAGATAATTATTTAGAATTTTAATATTTTCAGTCTTGTTTCTTAGACTTAGCATAAGATTATGAGTTTAAACATAAACTTTAATGAACATTAAACATCACCCAAACCATAATCCAAGGGACTCATCTCTGAAGGATGAATTGCAAGCATAAATTTTGCATGACTACTCACAAGACTACGAGCTACCTCGAGTTGACAATTAAATGGAGGTAATTAATTGAACCATAGAAAATCTAACCAATGTTTTACCCAAAATTTTGGCACTATTACCGAGGAGTAGCCATTGTAATTTTTGTTCTGAAGAAAGCTTAGTTACAGTAGTTTAGAGTGTTTTATTCAGAAACCTTCATTTGAAACTTTGTATGATTCCACCTAAGAATAGGGGACCAGACGGACGTTTTGACAAAAAAAAAAAGTTATTTCTCAAAATATTTTTGCTTCATTAGAAATTCAAACTAAGACTAAACTCTCACCATCTCAATCCCCACCTATGCATTAGCGGCAACATCCACTATTTGCACAGGATCTCTCTAAAATAATTCAGTAGAATCCCAGAGCAAGATTGGACATAAGTAGAGTTCAATCTGAGGAGGATCTACTAAATTTTGAACGTTGGCAAGCAGTGTTAGATGGAACTATTTCAAATGCTAACTTATCTCTCCTTTTTAAGGATAAAATAAATGAATTAGAAGCATTGACAGCTACTTTGAAGAAGCAAGGGTAGAAACACCAGTAGTGGGCAGAATGGCAAAAAATCCAGAGGAAACATCTACTATTTTTAGTTTTCCAATACGAGAGGTAGGAGGAGATCACAAGATGAAAAACATCTCTCTTGCCCACCTTCCAAATTTTAGAGGACTACCAGCAGAAGATCCAGACTCGTTTCTTTTTAAATTTTATGTTTTATGTAGATCTGTATATTACACCATAGATCCTCAAAAATTGAAATTATTCCCTTCTACCTTAGATGATTTAGCTTTACGTTGATTCATCAGCCTAGGGGATAAACAGATAACTACCTGGGAAAAATTGAAGAAACTTTTCCTAGATCAGTATCAGGATTTTGGTAGAGAAAGAGATGCAAGAGAGGAAGTCCTAGATATAACCCAAAAGGAAGGGAAGTCCATGGATGAATACTGGAATAGGTTTAGCTTCAATCTGCAAAGATCACCCCATTCAAAACTAGGAGATAGGTCCCTAAGAAATATTTTTCTGAAAGGACTGACAAATGAATCCTTGGAAGCTTTGAACATGATCTTTGGGGGAGACATTTACCAACACGAAATGGATGATATTCGATATTTGTGTCAAAATTTCTCAAGAAGAAAGGGGAAATTAACCTCTATAAATGTTAAGCAGTTAGCCACTATCACTAAAATAGAAATAGGCAACATGTTAGAAGATCTTAAGAGCGAGATGTTATCATCTCTGGCTCTTCAAATGGATACTCTTCTGCTTTAGAGAAATAAGTAGGGGAATGAGGCAACATTAGCCTACTTCTATCCTAAATGCAGAGGCAAACACCCCAGGAACGAGTACCCAGAAAACAAATTATGTGTATGTGTTATTTGTAAGAAGGATCATAAAACGAAGTTGTATCCACAATTAATGAAATCAAAAGAGGAACCTGAAGTGGTCGAGGTACACTTCATGGGTAATATGAGGAACTGGCAATAGTATCTTATGGGTAACAATATGCAATCAGGAATGTCATCCTATGGGGGTAGTAATTACCAGAATCAAGGTCAAAACCAGCCACCCAATATGGGTTGGTATGGCCAACAACCTTGGAATCCATTTCCTCAAGGAGCAAATCCTTACAACCCTTATCCTTGGAACCAATATCAGCAACCTGGGCAGTAGTGGAGAAATAAGAATGCTTGGAATCATTATCCACAACATACTTCTCCAGCTCCACTACAACCAGGTCTTCCAACTTTACCTGCTCCAAGGACTCCTTAGTTACCAGCATAGCCAACAGCAAACCCAAACAACAAGCAACCAACCTATCATATGGAAAACGAGATGTACCCTATGTATTATATCAAGGTAGATTGCAATCCTATCCAGTTAAGGTCAGGAAAGCATTTAGGTGTAGAAGTTACTCCTCTTGTAGAAGAAGAGGAACCAGTAGAAATAGATAAAGTGGAATCAACCCTTATAGAAGAGGTAGAAGAAGAATCAACTCCTATACATAACAAAGAGGACGTTCCACCTTTTTCACAAAGGTTGTAGGAACCCAGGAAACAAATACAAATAGAGTTTGATATCCTCTCTAGTTTGAAGAACTTAACAGTCACAATTCCTCTCTTTCAGGCCATAAAAGACATACCTATTTATGGAAAGGCCATAAGAGAGTTGTGCCTCAAGAAACCAGGGAGGAAACCAGCTAAATCAATCAATTTTATAGGTCAATTAGCTGACCTTATGCTAGGAAATGCCTATAGCGAGAAGTATTTAGATCCCAGGAGCCTAGTGCTAACTATAAAAATAGAGGATTGTATTTTACCCAACACACTAGTAGATTTAGGGGCTGCCATCAATGTCATGCCCCAGGAAACCATGCAAAAATTGAAATTGACCAACTTGAATCCCACCAAAACCGTGCTACAGTTAGCGGACAGTCTCTGATGCTTCTCGATGGAATACTGGAAGATATTACTGTTATAGTAGATGCATGGGAGTATCCACTAGATTTTTTAGTATTGCAATCTAATTCTGGACTAGGTGGATACCCATTAATCTTAGGTAGACCTTGGATGACAATAGTTGATGCCTACATAAGCTGTAGATATGGGAAAATGACCATTTCAAATGGTCAGAATATAAAGAAACTGATCATATATCCACCTGCCCAGTCTGCAGATTTATTGGGAGAACCAGAAAATGAAAATCAAAATGTTGATGGTCTATCAATGCTCCAACCTGTGATGACACTTGAAGAGTTGGAGGATGAAAATTATGAGGATAGGATGATCTCCCATTTTTTTCAGGGAGAACCTTCATGTCCTCCTCCTCAGTTGCCATTAGTAGGAATAAAAGACCACCATATTCAGCAAATAGAAGTTGCACCTAGTAGGATGTTAAATATAGATAACAAGTTGACAATAGAACATCAAACCAAACTAAAACAAACACTGGAAAATCATCAAGATGTCTTTGCTTGGGAGTATTCTGACATGAGAGGAATAGCTCCTGAGACATGTACACAGAATATATCTGGAAGACCAGGTCAGACCAGTAAGACAACCACAGAGGAGAATGAACCCAACCATGAAATAAATTGTTAAAATAGAGTTACAAAAACTCCTCACAGTTGGATTCATCTACCCCATTTCAGATAGTGAATGGGTATCACCATTAGTGGTGGTGCCCAAGAAAAATGGAAAGTGGAGAATTTGTGTTGATTACAGTTTGCTGAACAAAGTAACCAAAAAGGACCTCTTCCCCTTACCATTTATAGATTAGGTCCTTGATACCTTAGCAGGCAAGAAGTACTTTTTTTCCTGGATGGGTTCAATGGATACAACCAAATCCAAAAAGGGGATGAAGACCAATATAAAACCACATTCACTTGTCCATGGGGGCCATTTGCTTATCGAGTCTTACCATTTGGCCTATGCAATTCACCTACCACCTTTCAGAGGGTAGTTCTTAGTATTTTTTTAGATATGATTGGAGAGACTATGGAAGTGTACATGGATGATTTCATTGTATACGATGAGACTTTTGAAATTACCATAGAAAATCTAGAAAATGCACTTAAACGTTGTGAGGAAACTAACCTGTCCTTAAGAAATGAGAAATGTTATATGTTGATGCAGGAAGGGATATTTTTAGGACATCACCTTTCTGCAAATGGGATTAAAGTAGATAGGAAGAAAATTGAAGTCATCCAAACTCTGCCTACTCCCAAAATACAAAAGGACATTCGTAGTTTCCTAGGATCAGTCGGTTATTATAGGAGGTTTATATCATACTTTAGCAAAAATGCTAAACCTCTTACCACATTATTAACAAAATATGCAAAGTTTTTCTGGACTGAAGAATGTGAGCAAGCATTCAACACCTTGAAGGAAAAACTAATTACTGCCCCAGTGTTGAGAGGTCCAAATTGGACCATACCTTTTCACATATATGTTGATGCATCCAATAATGGAATAGGCTCAATACTGGGACAAAAATATGGTGATGATTTTTATGCCATCTATTATGTTAGCAAAAACCTTATAGGTGCTGAATTGAATTATACTGTCACAGAGAAGGAGTTTCTTGCAGTAATACATGCTCTTAACAAATTTCATAATTATATTATAGGTTATCAAGTATTTGTGCACACTGACCACTCAACAATCAGATACTTGACAAACAAATCTGGTATTAGTGGTAGAATTATCATATGGTTGTTGCTTTTACAAGAATTTGATGTGACAATAGTAGACAAGCTAGGAAAAGACAATGTGGTAGCTGATTTCTTATCCAGATTGACACCTCTAGACTATGCAGCTACAAAAGACCAATTTCCATATGAGAATTGAATTGCTCTTAATGATAAGATACCTTGGTATGCAGACATGGCTAATTATTTAGCCACTGGTAGAGTATCCCCTACACTTTTACCTCTTGAAAAACAAACTTTAATTGAGAAAAATACAGATTTCTCATAGATTGATGGGTGCTTGTTTAAAATAAGACCTGATCAAATCATGAGGAGATGTGTTGATGGGGAATAAATAATTGAAATACTAAAGGCTTGTGATGATGAACCTTATGGTGGCCATTTTGCAGGAAAAATGATTGTATATAAAGTGTTGCAGGCTGGTTATTACTGGTCTTCACTATTCAAGGATGCAGCTAAGCATGTGAGTTAGTGTGATCAATGTCAGAGGATGGGCAGACCTACTCTTAGAGATGAAATGAAGAACACAAGCTTATACTGAGAGGGGGGGTGAACAGTATAAGACTTAACCAATTAATAATTTTAACTTTAGATAGCAGTGGCATCAACACAACATTAATCAAGACAAAAAGCATCACACATTGAAGACCCATTTTTAACGTGGTTCACCCAAATGGTTGGGTTACGTCCACAAAAACTTTTCTCTAAAAGTTATCTCAAAGTTCTTTGGGAATCCTTCCCAAATACAATGTTTATGAGCCTCGGCCCAAAGGATATACCTTCCCCCAATAAAAATTTATGAGCCTCTGCTCAAAGAAGATACCTTCCCCTCTGCTCTGGAAATGATCCCTCAGAAGATCAACTACCTCTACCTCTTGCCAGCACGTGGAACTCCTTTCCACCGAAGACCTCCTGTCTTCAATGCTTAGCCTAAGAGACCTCTGCCTTCTATGATCACGTCCATAGAAGCTCAGCAACCTGTACCAATCACAGTCAGTCGATCTAGTACAAGTCTTCCTCTGTCTGTTAGATTTGTCCAACTCTTGAACAAATCAATCCTCTGCATACAAGCTTTCTCAAAGACTTGCCAAATCTGTCCTCAAGTTCTTCTCATAGAACCAGTGCACCTCTGTCCTCAAGTTATCTAATAGAACTATCAAACTCATTTCACAAGTCCTCTACTAGGACCTGTCCAAATCCTCAGCAAGCTCACCAATAAAAATTGTTCATGAAACATACACATCTTCTGCACTCTTACAGCCGCACTTCGTCTTCTCTCAGTCGTCTCTCTGCACACACTCTGCACTGTCTTCGCACACTCTCCTTCCTTTGTGATCTTTCACACTTAGAATGATTCGATGAAATGCACTCTGCACACTACGATCGAATTTCACACTTTGCTCTCAACGATCGAACTTCTTGCTTTGCGCAATATCTATGAACATCGCACCTCAACTACACACCCAACTCTTCAAAACAGCCTACCTTTTATAACAACACTTTCAAGATCAAAACCTTAATCATAGTCGGTTATAACCCTAATCTTTAGTCGGCTGCACAACCCTAAACTTCGTCGGCTGCAAACCCTAATCTTTGTCGGCTCACATTTAACTTTGTCGGCTTCAACTGCCTCTGTAACTCTTCTGTAGCTTTTTTTGCGAAACTACAACATGTCGCGATATCGCGACACCTTTGCATCTGTACACTTTCTTTTGGCTTTTGTCGCGATATCGTGACACTTCTACCTTTGTCAACTTCAACTAAGCTCTTGTCACAATATCATGACATTTTTGTCTTTGTCAGCATCAACTTTGCTTTTGTCGCGATATCGCGACACTTCTCCCTTCGTCGACCTCCTTTATGCTTTTGTCGCGAAATCGTGACACTTCTCCTATTGAGGACCAACTTTCTAATTTTTCCTGTCACAAAAGCGTGACACTTTCTACATCCGTACGCTTTCTCCACAACCTGTCGCGAAATCGCGACGCTATCAACTTTTCGTACGCTTTCTTTGCAACTTGTCACAAAATCGTGACATTTCTTATTTCGAACACTTTTGTTTATAGCATTTCACAAAATCATTATAGTTCTCACTTCGAACTCTTTCTGTTGCTGTATGTCATGAAATCGTGACAGTTCTCCCTTCGAGTTCTGCAGCATGTCACGAAATCGCGACAGATCTCACTTCGACTTCTACTGCATGTCGCGAAATCGTGACAATTCTCAGTTTACTTTCTCTCTCTTCGAACTTGTCATGAAATCATGACAATTCACACTTTGGACTCTAGCTCTTTTGCAGCACATCGCGAAATCGTGACACTTTACCTTGCTTTCACTTTCCTGCTTAAGTCGCGAAAATGCGACATGTCGCGATATCGCGACATTTTTCTAACTTGCTTTCTCTCTCCTGCTTAAGTTGCAAAAATGCAACATGTTGCGATATCGCAACACTTTTCCTCCTCAGCTCTTTTATGTTCTTCAGGTCACGAAAACCTGACATGTCGCAATATCGTGACACTTTTTCTCCTTAGCGCTTTTCTTTTCTTCGGGTCACAAAAACCCAACATGTCGTGATATCGTGACACTTTTTCACTACAAGCTCTTTCTCTTGAACCTGTCGTGAAATCATGACACTTTTTCATTTGTACAATCCCTATTGCAAATTGTCATGAAATCGTGACACTTTTCTTTGCGAGCTCTTTCTCTCGAACCTGTCGGCTTGGGGTTTGCAAAAGACCTTTGAAACTGTCATGTCGTAACCTTCATCAAAACAAATTATTTGACATCAAATCAAATTCCTTCAAAAGCTTCTTGACATCAATGACAACTTATACACTTGAGCAAAGGCAATGTACCCAAAGTACCCAAAATTGCCAACAATATCTCCCTTTGTCATTGATGGCAAACCTTTACTGAAAACACTTCTCAAGAGCCAAAACTGAAACCAACTATGCTAAAAACTCGACCAATCGTGCCCACAATCGAGAATCTTCCTTTGAAGTTTTGCTCCCCCTGACTTGAAGCTTTACTCTTTACTTGGAAGCTCTCCCCCTTACTCATATCTCTCCCCCTTTGTCATCAATGGAAAAGGGTCACCTTTGGGGCTCGGGACTAAGAATGAGCCTCTTAGCTTAGTCCCTCCCCCACCTCCTGATGAGGTGATTAATTCTTGGGTGGGAGTAAAACTCCCAATTTCTCCCTTAGATACTCAAATGTATCTCTTGGAAGAGGTTTGGTGAAGATATCTGCAATCTGCTCTTTAGTAGACACATACTCTAGCTTGACTTGCTTGTCTTGCACTTTCTCCCTTAGAAAGTGATACTTGATGGAAATATGCTTTGTCCTTGAGTGCATTACCGGATTTTTGGAAATACTTATGGCACTTGTATTATCACAAAGTATGGAGATGGGTTGTTCATGCTTGACTTTGAAATCCTCCAAGGTGGTTTTCATCCATAAAACCTGTGTACACCCAACCACTCGTCGCTATGTATTCAGCCTCTCATTGTAGATAAGGAAACCGAAGGTTGTTTCTTACTTAGCCAAGAAACCAAACTCTTTCCCATAAAGAATGCTCCACCACTATTGCTTTTTCTGTCATCAATACTGCCTGCCCAATTTGCATCTGTATAAGCTGTGATGGTGAAATCATCACCTTTGGGATACCAAAGCCCAAAGCCCATAGTGCCCTTCAGATATCGAAATATCCTCTTAACTGCTATAACATGATAATATTTTGGAGCTGATTGAAATCTTGCTACTAACCCAACTGCCTACATGATGTCTGGTCTGGTAGTTGTAATATATAATAAACTGCCAATCATAGATCTATACAACCTCTGATCTACCGCTGGAGATTCATCATCTTGACTCATCTTGCACCCTGTAATCATTGGAGTACACATCGGTTTGCTGTCCATCATCCCAGATTTCTTCAGCATTTCTTTGATATAATTTACTTAAGAGAGAAATATACCATATTTTGATTGAGCAATCTGAAGACCTAAAAAGAATGACAGCTCTCCAATCATAGACATCACAAATTCCTTCTGCATGGTGTTAGCAAAAACTTTGCACATCTAAGTATTATTTCCCCCAAAAATAATATCATCAACATAGACAACCATATTCAACATATCATCATCTTCATTCTTAATATACAAATTGTTATCTACCATGTCTTTCCTAAAGCCTTGCTCATGAAGATACTTGTCAAGTCTTGAGTACCAAGCCCTAGGTGCTTGTTTTAACCCATACAAGGCCTTTTTCAGTTTACACACATAGTTTGACTGTTCTGAGAGAGACACTCCTTCTGGCTATTCTATGCAGACTTCTTCTACCAACACCCCATTTAGAAAAGCTGACTTTACATCCATTTGATATACCTTGAATGATTTGAAGCTTGAAAGGGCCAAAAACATTCTTATAGCTTCAAGAAGAGCGACAGGAGCAAACGTCTCTTCGAAATCAACACCTTCTACTTGAGCATAACCTTTGCAGACTAACCTAGCTTTGTTTCTGACAATCTTTCCATCCTCATTGAGTTTATTTCTGAATATCCATTTTGTGCCAATGACATTCTTGTCCTTAGGTCTTGGAACCAATTCCCAAGTTTCACTTTTCTCTATTTGATTTAGCTCTTCATCCATTGCTTTTACCCAAAACTTATCTCGCACATGCTTCACTAAAATATTTTGGCTCAATCTGAGATAATAATGAAACATTTGTAGAATAATGTGAAGGAATGACTCTTCTTCTTGTTTGCCTGCTATTTGGATCACCAATGATCAAATATTTGGGATGATGTTTCCGAACATATCGTGAAGGAGTTTTGAGAAGCAGCTTGTTGTCTTTCCTCTTCTTCATCTCGAAACCTCTCCGAATTCTTCTTGACAAATTTCATCACCGAGTTCCTTGACTAGTTCTCTTATCCCTATATTTTCATCAACTCGTTACATTTATGCTCTCTACAATCGTATGAGTCCTTTTGTTGAAGCATTTGTAGGCCTTGCTTCTACTGGAATATCCAAGAAATATTCCCTCATCACACCTAGGATCAAACTTACCTAAATTTTGATCTTCCCTTCTGATGAAGCACTTACTCCCAAACACTTTGAAGTATTTTACTCTAGTTGGTCTTCCTTTCCACAACTCATAAGGAGTTTTATGATGATTGACTCTAAGTTGGGCCCTGGTGATAATGTAGATCGTTGTACTTGATCGCCTCTTTCCAAAAGCCATCTGAAAGTTTTGACTCATTTAACATAGCTCTAGACATATTTTCAAAAGTTCTGTTTTTCCTTTCAACTACCGCATTTTGTTGAGGAGTTCTTCGTCGTCGAATATTCTCTTTTGATTCCTTGTTGCTCATAGTATTCCACAAATTCATTTGAGGTGAAATCTCCTCCTCTATATGATCTTAAGCATTTGATTCTCTTGTCAGTCTCATTTTCAATCATTTCTTTGAAAGCTTTAAATTTTTCAAAAGCTTTAGATTTTTCTTTGAGAAAAGTAACCCAAGTCATTCTAGAATAATCATCTATAAACAACATGAAGTAGCTTTCTTCCCGAATGCTCCGAGTTCGGTAGGGCCACATAAATCAGTATGAATAAGATCCAATGGTTTTGAAGAAGTATACCTTTTTGATTTGAAACTGGTTCTGGTCTGTTTTCCATGTTGACAAGAACCGCAAATGATGTTATGGGGCCTTTTTATTTTGGGCAAGTCTCTAACTGCTTCCTTGTTACTAATATTGACAAGATTATCAAAGCTCAAATGCCCCAATATTTTATGCCATAACCAACTCTCATCTTCTTGAGTTAGAAAGCACTTTTCCTTTTTTATCTCACTTAGCATGTAAAGATTGTTTGGAGTCCTTGTAGCACTAGCAATGAGTTTTCCATTTTTTTCTTTACTTATCTCACATCTATCTGAAAAGAAAGATACTATGTGCCCTTGATCACAAAGTTGACTCACACTTATAAGATTATGTCTTAGGCCTTCTACATAAAGCACATTTTCTGTTTTGGATTTCCCATCCAAACTAAGAGTCCCTTTACCACAAATTTTAGCTGACCTGTTATCTCCAAAACTGATTGTTCCTCTATTTGTTCCTCTTTCAAGATGAAGATTGATCTTGCTCGAAGACCCTATTTCATGAATGGTGATACCATCCTTCTTTTTCCTTTCACACAGAGTATTTTGTCTGAGAGCCAACTGTTCCAACTTCACTCTAAGATACATAACCTCTTCTTCTAGTTTCTCGCAATCAGCTTTCTTTCCTTTTAGAGCCTCTGTCAAAACCTGTTCAACCTTCTTCCCTTCTTCAGCTAGAATTTTGAAGTCTATAACACTTTGAGACAATTCTGATCTTGTTATCTCTTCTTCCTGACATTGATGCTTGAGAACAGAATTCTCTTCCCTAAATTTCTTAAGCTTTCTTAAAGCCAAGAAGAATTCACCTTTGAGATCGAACTCAACCTCTTCATCTCTTCTCGAATCAGTATGTTCCTCTGATAGATCCTTCTCCAAGCTGTTAGGCTCTTTCTGGAGAGACCCGCTCTGATACCAATTGAAGAACACAAGCTTATACTAAGAGGGGGGGTGAACAGTATACTCTCATTCTCCTTCCTTTGTGATCTTTCACACTTAGAATGATTCGACGAAATGCACTCTACACACTACGATCAAATTTTGCACTCTGCTCTCAACAATCGAACTTCTTGCTCTACGCAATATTTGCGAACATCGCACCTCAACTACACACCCAACTCTTCAAAATAGCCTACCTTTTATAACAACACTTTCAAGATCAAAACCTTAATCTTAGTCGACTGTAACCCTGATCTTTAGTCAGCTGCACAACCCTAAACTTTGTCAACTGCAAACCCTAATCTTTGTCGCTCACATTTAACTTTGTCGGCTTCAACTGCCTCTGTAACTCTTCTGTAGCTTTTGTCGTGAAACTACAACATGTCGCGATATCGTGACACCTTTGCATCCGTACACTTTCTTTTGGCTTTTGTCGCGATATCGTGACGCTTCTGCCTTTGTCGACTTCAACTAAGCTCTTGTCGCGATATCGCGACATTTCTGTCTTTGTCAACATCAACTTTGCTTTTGTCACGATATCACGACACTTCTCCCTTCGTCGACCTCCTTTCTGCTTTTGTCGTGAAATCGTGACACTTCTCCTATTGAGGACCTACTTTTTGATTTTGCCTGTCATGAAAGCACGACACTTTCTGCATCCGTACGCTTTCTCCACAACCTGTCATGAAATCATGATGCTATCAACTTTTTGTATGCTTTCTTTGCAACTTGTCGAAAAATCGCAACATTTCTTATTTCAAACACTTTCGTCTGCAGCATGTCACAAAATCATGATAGTTCTCACTTCGAACTCTTTCCGTTGTTGTATGTCACGAAATCACGATAGTTCTCCCTTCGAGTTCTGCAACATGTCAGGAAATCACGACAGATCTCACTTCGACTTCTGTTGCATGTCGCGAAATCGTGACAATTCTCATTTTACTGTAGTTTTCGAACGCAGTCACACAACCAAAAAATAATGCAAGACAAATAATTAAAATCTTTATTTAATTTGAAGCATTCAACCTTCCAACATATTCAAATCACATAATATATAGAAAGGGAATAGGAAGAAAGTCGGCAAAGGAGAGATAAGGGGAAATAGGAGATAAGGAGGGAGAAGATAGGGGAAAGAAAGGCGCGGAGGGATAAGGAGGTTGGAGGGATAAGGGAAAGGGAGGAAAAGGAGGGATAAGGAGGAGGGAAAATAGGAGATTAGGGGAGACAAAATAGGAGATAGACTGCCGACAAATTCAAAAACAAATTCTGCCGACAAATGTAGGGAGATTTCACACTGAAGCTTAGAAAAGAGATTTTTCTAAGCCAGTTTCGAAACAACCCTATTCACACTTGTAACATTCTCCCCCTTAAAGTTGAGAGGACTGACTACACAGTCTCTCAGCTTTACAAATTGAGCTTTTGTCATCGCCTTGGTGAAGATGTCAGCGACGTTCTCCAAAGTGTGACAGTATTGAAGCTCAACAATTTCATGTTCCACCATATCTCCGATGAAGTGGTACTTCATATCAAAATGCTTGGTTCTCGCTATGGTGGACGGGATTATATGCCAACCGAATGGCACCGATGTTGTCGCGATGAGATTCCGGTTGGACCACTTTGCTGTTCTCCAATCTCTTCTAGTACTTTCCTTAGCCACAAGGCTTGAGTACTTGCATAAGTAACCGCTATATACTCTGCTTCTGTTGAAGATAGCGCTACTACTATCTACTTTTTTGAACTCCAAGTTATTAGTCCTGATCCAAGACTAAAACAGTTTCCTGATGTTGACTTCCTGTCATCAATATTGCTACCCCAATCACTATCACTAAAGCCTACAAGCTTGATAGTGTTACATTTATGGTACTGGATTCCAAAATCCAATGTACCCTTCACATATCTCAAAATTCTTTTAGCTGCCTGCAAATGCAGCTCCGAGGGGTTAGACATAAATCTAGAAACAAGAGATACAACATACTGAATATCTGGTCTGGTGTTGGCGAGAAACATCAAACTCCCAACCATGCTTCTGAAAGTGGTCACATCAACTTTTGGTGCTCCATCATCTTTGCTTAGTTGGATCCCATGTCCAACTGGAGTTGCAACTGGTTTGCAATGCTCCATAGCAAACTTCTTGATCATGTCCTGAGCATACTTATGTTGACAGATGAAGATCCCTGTATCTGATTGATGAACCTCCATTCCAAGATAGTAGTGCATTAATCCAAGATCCTTCATCTCAAACTGCGTCATCATGGAGTGTTTGAACTCCCTATTCATTTTCTCATTACTACCCATAAAAATAAGATCATCCACATACAAACAAACTATGAGGATGTCTTTACCTTGCTTTAGGTAGTAGAGTGTGGGTTCATTTTTGCTCCTGGTGAACCCATATTCTTTGAAGTACCCATCAATGCGTGAGTACCAAGCTCTTGGTGCCTGTTTGAGGCCATAGAGTGCCTTCTTCAATCTGTAAACAAGGTGTTCCTTACCTTGTACTTCAAATCCTTGTGGTTGCTCAACATACACTTCTTCTGTCAAGTAACCATTGAGAAATGCACTCTTCACATCCATGTGTTGGACTTTCCATCCTTTATGTGCAGCTAAGGCAAGAACTGTTCTGATTGTCTCCTGTCTGGCTACAGGAGCAAAAGTCTCTTCATAATCTATTCCATACTTCTGAGTAAAACCCTTTGCCACTAACCTTGCCTTATGCTTCTCAATGCTTCCATCAGCATTAAACTTGGTCTTGAAGATCCATTTACAACCAACACATTTCTTTCCTTTCGGAAGCTTCACGAGCTCCCAAGTGTCGTTGTTTTTTATAGAGGTTATCTCCTCTTCCATGGCATCTTGCCAAATCTTCTGAGTACATGCCTTCTCATAACTAGAAGGTTCAAGCTGTGCACTAGTTAACAAAGCATAGTTAACTTGATCTCCTCTGGGTTCTTGTTGGGATTCATCATCACCATACAAGTGCATACTTTCTAATCTATGTAAAACAGATTCCATTTCACTAGCTTGACTCCTAGTATATCTTCTTGAAAAATTCTTATCCAACATCTGAGATGATGGATGATACTGTAAAGTTCTCTTACCTTTGGATGGAACATCAATATCCATTGGTGAGGAACTTATTGATCGTTGTGGAGAAGGACTTGGTGAAGCAGTTGAATCAGAAGATGGACTTGGTGGATGTGTGGGCGGAGGCTGCTTTCCTTTCTGTGGTAGCTGTGGTTGCACCTACTGAGCAACTACATCGATGGCTTCAACATCACTGAATATTTGGGGCTTACCCCACTCTCCCCCTTCATCAAAAATCACATCCCTTGAAACCACTATCTTTCGAGTTGTAGGATTGTAGAGTCTATAACCCTTTGTGTTTTCACAATATCCTACAAAAATGCAAGCCTGACTCTTTGGATCCAACTTCTTTCTCAGCTCATCAGGAATGTGAGCATATGCCAATGAACCAAATACTCTGAAATACTTCACATTTGGTTTCTTACCATACCAGGCTTGGTAAGGTGTCTTCCCTTTCAAACTTGAAGTAGGACTTCTGTTCAAGATGTGAACACTAGTCCTTGTTGCATCTCCCCAATATGCATTACTCAAATGCTTTGTCTGAAGCATTGATCTCGCCATCTCCACAATGGTGCGATTCTTTCTTTCTGCTACACCATTTTGTTGTGGAGTGTAGGCAGTTGTGAACTGCCTCTTGATGCCATGATGTTTACAAAAATTCAAAAACTGATTAGAGGAGTATTCTCCTCCTCTATCTGATCTAAGACATTTTATAGAATATCCACTCTCACTTTCAACTTTTGCTTTAAAATCAACAAAGCATGCAAATGCTTCATCCTTATGCTTCAAAAAGTATATCCAACACATTCTTGTGCAATCATCAATGAAAAGTAGGAAGTAAGAGTGATTACCTAGACTCTTGGTCCGCATCGGACCACGGATGTCCGAATGTACCAACCGAAGAGGATAGTTGGCCCTCCATGCTTGTCCACGAGGAAATTTTGATCCGGCATGCTTGCCCAAGGCACACCCTTCACGGACTTCCTTACTATCTTGAACTTTGGGAAGTCCAGTCACCATTGCTTGTGAAGTTAGCAATTTCAAACTTGCAGAATTCAAGTGACCATATCTCAAGTGCCATAGGACACTTGGATTGGTAATAGCTACATTTGCTAACTTATTTCCTCCTGGCTGGCCAAACTTCAAAGGAAATAATCTATTTTTCGACATTGGCACTTGTGTAATGATTCTATTACTATTGTTTTTGTCAAAAATGGTGCATTTACCCTCATCAAAAATCAACTTATAATTCTTTTCAAGCATTTGACCAACACTTAACAGATTGTGTTGAAGATGAGGAGTGTAATAGATATCACTTACATGTTTTATGCCTTCTTTTGTTGGAACCTCCATGGCTCCAATGCCTTCAACTGCCAATGACTTGTCATCTCCCAACCGAATGTTGGATTTGTATGAGGAGTCTATCTTAGCAAAGAGTTCTTCTTTGCCACTCATGTGATTTGAACACCCTGTGTCCAAAATCCATGTATCATTCAAATTTTTCTCTGTCGGCCATAAGAAAGAAAGAGATTTGAGGACTCTTCCTCTTCTCCAAAATTCCCAAACTGACTGCTCTGGTTGCTTCTGCTTCCTTGCGAAGTCTTTGACCAACAATCACGAGCATAATGGCCAGGTTTGCCACAATTGTAGCAAACTTGTTTTGATTTGTCTCCTCCTTTTCCTTTTCCAGATTGTTTCCCTCTATATTGTTGTTGTCCTCCTCTATTCTGGTTTCCACCTCTATTGGATGATCCTCCTCTGTTAGGAGTTCCCCCTCTTTGATTATTCCTGCCTCTGCCTCTTTGTTGACCTCTGCCTCGGCCTCTACCTCTTCCTTCATGTGTGGCAAAAGCTTTGTCATCTCCTCCATAAGCTGGTGGTAGGAGTTTCCTGCAACCTCTCTTCATGTGAGAGAAGTGAACCAGTTAATGCATCAAAAGACAATGTGGATAAGTCTTTTGATTCTTCAATAATTATTGCAACAGAATTCCATTTTGGAAGAAGTGTTCTCAACACTTTCTTCACCATCATCTCTGGCTTGATATCCTCCCCTAGTGTGACCATTTTGTCGACTACTGCTTTCACTCGCACACAGTAATCACCAACTCTTTCATTCTCCTGCATCTTGAGATTCTCAAAATCTCGTTTCAAGGTTTGCAGTTTTACCTGCTTCACTTGGTCACTGCCTCTATAGCTTTCTTTTAAGGCATTCCATGCATCTTGTGCAATTACATATGATGCAACCCTAGGGAAGATAGTTTTATCTAAAGCAGCATGAATGTGATATAAGGCAAAAGCATTATTCTTTTGTGCTTCTTTTCTTGTCTTTTTATCAGCATTAGAAAATGTTGCCCATTCAGCGACGAGTTGGTTCTGTATAACCTTCCTCAACTACATCCCAAAGACCTTTTCCTATCAACAAAGTCTTCATTTTTATAGACCAGTATTCATAGTCACTACCATTAAATTCGGGGATTGGTAGACTAGTGTTTGCAGACCATTGCAGAATAAAAAACAACTTTTATTCGAAGCAAACAAGTACTTTTATTGAGGCAAACTGGAAATACAAAGTAGAATGCAGTACAGAATGATTTAATAATTTAAATCAAATCTCGCCTTCTTAGTACATTCATGTTCTGCTTCAGAACTGCTGCTAATGATGATGAACTCAGGTTTCACTTCCACTGGATCTGCTGCTGCTACTTCTGCTGCTGCTTCTTCTTCTTCTTCTTCTTCTTCCTCTTCTTCCTCTTCTTCTGCTTCTGCTGGTTCAGGTTCAAGCTCAGGAGAGCGTGGTGTATAGCCCACACTCAATTCATCTGTTGGCACACCTGGTGTATAACTGGCACCAGTTTGTACGTCCGAAACAAATTGCACGGTCTCGGATTCTTCAATTCTCTGTCCGAAGATATTGTCTTCGAAATCTGCCTCGTATCCTGAATCCGGCTTTCTCAGGTGAGAAATCACCTGATTCTCCAACTGACAAAACACAGTGTGTAGACTAGTTCGACGAACCCTTTCATCAAAGGATTCCGGCGATTCTCTCTTCAAAATCGAAAGCAGTGCATTATAGCACCCCTCAGATCGGAACATCTAACATTGCACAGGCAGATTAATTCTCCTTTTCAAAAAAAATCTCTTCCAACAAGGCTTTAAAATTTTTCTAAAGTTTTTAAAAAAAAATTTAATAAATTTTTATATTTTATTTAAATTATCTTTTAAATTTATTATTAAAAAGATAATTTTAAATAAATATAAAATTAAATTTATTAAATAATTTTTAAAACTTAAAAAAAAAACTAAAACCTTATAAAAAAAATTTAAAAAATTTTACCTTGCCGCGACTTGATCCCGCGACCTCCCTGAGCACGGCGGTGTGCTCTGCCGCTACGCCAAGCGGCCGATTTGAAACAACAAAGGGCCTCAGCCCTTTAATACCGCAGCAGCACGATATTTAAAAAAAAAATTGATTGACGGCCTGCGACGGGATTCGACCCCCGCACCTCCTCTGGGCCAACAAACACCGTGACCGCCACGTCAAATGCGTCGGACGAGAACTAACGGGAACGAGGTGGCTTTTATTTTCAACGGCGGTAAAATTAAAAATAAAAAAAAACTTTCCCCCCACAATCGATCCCGACACCCACGCAAAAGGTTTGACCCCCACGCCTTACGAATAACCCCCCCTTTGTAATCGCATCGATTTTTTTTAAATATGTGGGATAATCCCACATGCGCGATGCAATCGCGCAGCGAGGGTTTTTAACCCTCACGACGCACAGTCGTATTCGACTGCCTTCGGGCAGTCGAGTCTCGACTGATGCACTTTTCAACCAATCAAATCGTCGTTCGCTGCCACGTTGCCAAATTGTCGACTGCCACGACAAATCGCCGACTGCCACATGGCAAAATTTTGCCCACTGCGAATCACCCTGCACCACGTGTCGCGATCTGCTATCGCCACGTGTCGCCTCAACTGTCGCGTCGCTGCCACCTCTGCCTCGGGATCCGTGCTCGAGCCTGCTCGTGATCTGCCTCGGGATCCGAGCCCTGCTGTGACCTACGTCGGGATGCGTGCCCACCTCGAGAACCATGCCCGTTCCACTTCACCTCGGGAACCGTGCCCGATAGATGACGAAGTCTGGCTCTGATACCAGATGTAGATTCCGAACGCAGTCACACAACCAGAAAATAATGCAGGACAAATAATTAAAATCTTTATTTAATTTGAAGCATTCAACCTTCCAACATATTCAAATCACATAATATATAGAAAGGGAATAGGAAGAAAGTCGGCAAAGGAGAGATAAGGGGAAATAGGAGATAAGGAGGGAGAAGATAGGGGAAAGAAAGGCGCGGAGGGATAAGGAGGTTGGAGGGATAAGGGAAAGGGAGGAAAAAGGAGGGATAAGGAGGAGGGAAAATAGGAGATTAGGGGAGACAAAATAGGAGATAGACTGCCGACAAATTCAAAAACAAATTATGCCGACAAATGTAGGGAGATTTCACACTGAAGCTTAGAAAAGAGATTTTTCTAAGCCAGTTTCGAAACAACCCTATTCACACTTGTAACATTTACTTTCTCTCTCTTTGAACTTGTCGCGAAATCGCGACAGTTCACACTTTGGACTCTAGCTCTTTTGTAACATGTCACGAAATCGCAACACTTTACCTTGCTTTCACTTTCCTGCTTAAGTCGCAAAAATGCGACATGTCGCGATATCGCGACAATTTTCTAACTTGCTTTCTCTCTCCTGCTTAAGTCACGAAAATGTGACATGTCACGATATCGTGACACTTTTCCTCCTTAGCTCTTTTCTGTTCTTCGGGTCGTGAAAACTCGACATGTCGCGATATCGCGACACTTTTTCTCCTTAGCGCTTTTCTTTTCTTCGGGTCGCAAAAACCCAACATGTCGCGATATCGCAACACTTTTTCACTGTGAGCTCTTTCTCTCGAACCTGTCACAAAATCATGACACTTTTTCGTCCGTACAATCCCTCTTGCAAATTGTCGTGAAATCGCGACACTTTTCTTTGCGAGCTCTTTCTCTCGAACCTGTCAGCTTGGGGTTTGCAAAAGACCCTTGAAACTGTCATGTCGTAACCTTCATCAAAACAAATTATTTGACATCAAATCAAATTCCTTCAAAAGCTTCTTGACATCAATTACAACTTATACACTTGAGCAAAGGCAATGTACCCAAAGTACCCAAAATTGCCAACATGAAATGCCACTCCAACCACACATTCACATTGAACCATTTGATAAATGGGGGATGGACTTCATAGGACCTATTAATCTGCATTCAGGAGGTAAGAGGTATATCCTAGTTTGTACTGACTATGTAAAAAAATGAGTTGAAGTACAGGCCTTGCATGATTCAAAGGAGAAAACTATAGCAAAATTCTTGTATTCAACAATTTTTACAAAATTTGGGGTCCCAAGGGAGTTCACAACAGATCAAGGACCTTAGTTTACTTCAAGGATGATCCAAGAACTCATGCAACAATACAAAATCAAGCATAATAAAACCACTCCCTCCAATCCACGAGAAAATGGGGAAGTTGAGGTGACCAATAGAGAATTGGAAAATATCCTGACAAAGATAGTACAACAACATAGGAAGGACTAGGCTACTAGATTACCAGAAGTAGTGTGGGCCTATAGGACCACCTGGAAGACTACTACTGGGTTTACACCATTTAAGCTAGTCTATAGGAAAACAACCATGATGCCTATATATTTTAAAGTTAAAACACTTAGGACTGCTATAGAATTGAATATCAATCTTGATGATGCACAAAAATATAGAATTCAGCAGCTTAATCAACTAGATGAATACCGCTTGGAGGCTCTACAAAAAATAGAGATTATTCAGAAACAAAGGGCCAAGTGGCATGATCGTCACACTAGGTCAAAGTAGCTTAAAGTGGTAGAATGGGAATTACTCTATGATTCCTGATTCCAGGAAAGGAATGGCAAGCTCATGCAGCGTTGGATGGGTCCATATGAAGTAATCGAAATCATAAATAATGGGGTTATAAGAGTTAGAACAATAGATGGCAGCAACATTATATTGTCAGTCAATGGTCACCGCATGCATCCATACTATGTGTCTGAAGCATATATGATTAAGTCTAGATTAGGCATGGGGGAGACCCCAGTTGATTCTAACTTTATCTTAAGTTAGTGAGATGTGGACCTAGTCCACACAATCCCAAAGACAAATATTCTTTTAAAATATTTTTTTTTTTAGTTGTGTTTTTATTTTGCAGGAACAATGCCCTTTGTGCAACTGTTAGGTCGCTTGGGAGACCTAGGCATAACAAGCACATGATCCATGAACCTACACCTTCCAATATTTCTAGGAGAATTTGCTTGCAGTAGGAGTAGTTAGTCCCCATTCAAAAAGGGGAATACTAAACCTGAACCTGCACAAGAGTGTTTAGATTGGTCTCTTTGGACAATGAAACACTCAATTGTCGATTCAGGGGCAAATGCTAATCTTGTACATATTTTTCAATCAAAAGCACTGAAAAGGCCTAATCAACCTGACAGTGCATATACAAGGACAAGTCAACACCTATTGAATAAAATAAAATCACGATGTATTTGTATTTAATGGGAAAGCGTCTGCTTCCAGTTATCAGAAAAGATGTTTGCTTCCCGTTGTACGATGGAAGGCATATGCTTCTCGTTGTACGGTGGAAGGCATATGCTTCCCATTGTATGGTGGAATGTGCTTGCTTCCCATTGTACGGTGGAAGGTGTATGCTTCCTGTTGTACAGTGGAAGGTGTCTACTTTCTGTTATATGGTGAAAGACACCTGCTTCCCGTTGTACGCCTCATGGCACCTGACTCCCAGTATGTTACAAATATGGCACCTGCATCCTATTTGCTGACAGTGCAACGCCTAACTCCCTATTTTTCAGGAGAACGACTGACTACCAGTTTTTAGGAAACTGACACCATATCTTCTTAGCATACATAAAAAAAAGAGGTTTGTATAAAGTTTGTTATATATGTATGGCACTAGAAAATTAGCAAAAAGGTGCATGCTTCCCATGATAGACATAAGCGCCTGATTGCTAAGGCGCCTGCTTCTCATGTAAGTAAAATACCTGATTCCTATAGTGCCTATTTTTAGTACAATGTACTTGCATGTCGTAACTCGAAAAGAAGGCATCTTATTTCCATATGAAAAAGGTGCATGATTTTTGTTGATTATGGTCATTTTTTGCTTTGACAAAATAACACGTAAGCCTTGGGATGTGGCCTGAGCCATGTCAGCTCTCCCTACACATGTAAATTCAACTCCACCATGGACAAAATTAAAAGTTGACGTCGACCAATTTCCAAGGAGGGGATGTTTGTCATCCCAAGGTGCTATGTTTTTCTAATTGTTGTTTTTAATTTTTGAAGGATTTCTTGAATAACCCACAGTGCAGCTACCAAGAACCAATCACGTCCAAGGAAATGCATTGCACAGGAACCATGGCCATCATTTTCTGTTGCGGTTTACCGCATCATCAAACACCAGCCAATAGTGATGCACCACGAGCATTTACACATATGCACCTACGAAACAAATTTAGGTGCATGTTTAAATTTTTTGTTTCTTGTCTATATTATTTTCATGAACATGTGTATCTATGGAAATGTGTCGACACAACCCCCCATTATTACCTTAACCACTTGAACGAATTCACTTGGCATAATGTTGTGTGGCACGCTTCTGATTGGTCTACAGCTTATGGTTATCACCTTCGCACAATCAGGCACATGCTCGAAAGAAATTTACTACGAATAACCATAATCACTATTGTTATGGTAATTAACTACCTACGTGCATAAACGCAATTATTTTAAAAAGTTGTTTACCAGCTACTATGCAACCAAATTCAGTAAGAAAAATGTAGAACAGTGAGACATAGTGGTAATCCAAAGGGGAGATAGTGAAATCATTGAGTGAATTGTGAATCAGAGGTAAAGCATGGGGGGAAGTCGAGAAACCATGAATTAAAGAAGAGTGAGCCAATCGATTGCTTGGGTATTTCTACAGATTTCCAAACATAGTTGGACACTACAAAATGGATGGACTACTGTCGACTGGTCAATCAGGGCCAGGATGCGACATTAGCGAATGAATTTACGACATCGATGAGCAAGGGGATCATGGAGAAACAGTATTCCCTTACAGTGAAAATCACTTGAGAAATCCCTAGAAAATGTTTTATTTTGGGTCTTTTCCTAGCACCCACATCAATGCATATCATCTTTCCTGCAGCAACATTGGTTCTGCTTATTATCCAGAGACAGTCTCCACCACAGAATATGAGAGAAAAAACAAACCTGATGACACCCAAATCCCAACTGGCCATGATGGTTGATGCAAATTTAGTTCGCCATTTCAGAGTAACCTCATCCAACTCACACACAACAATCTGAAATGGATCATCATAACGAAGAACATTTTGATTTGGTCAGTGGTGCTCCACTGTGTTCCCCTTGCAGACTTTCACAAATCTATCCTTGCACATGATTATTCCCAAACATATCATTCCACCTTGCAGATCAACCACCCTGAAATGACCCTTTTCATCTCCACCAATATCACAGGAAGCCATCTTGTTCCCATCTCTTGAAAAACAATAGATCCTCTGGTTTCTCACAAAAATCCTTGGAAACTTGTCGACCGTCACTGCCATACGGTGGACCATGTTTCTAAGGTGACGGCTACAGATATACTCCCCATATATGGGACCTCTGATGCTTCATGGAGCCTCCTTGGATCGATATACTAGAACATGGAGTTTTCTAAAGTTGCCAACAACCACAACCTGATAGCTTTTAGTACATAAATCAAACTTGAGGTCTATACCCACGTTGTCTATGTCCTCTCTTATGAAAAATGAGAGCCAGCGCCTTGGACTCAGTTGTAGGTCAGGAAGGGTGTGAGATTGCATGGTCAATGGATTAAGGATTTTAAGTGTTCCTAATTTCTTGCAGCCATAGAGCAGGAGGCCCCCATCTCCTGCTCTGAGATGCCAATCTGAGGAACCATATCTCCACTCATCATTAAATAGTTTTTTAAACCATACTTTCCTGCTGATGTCAAAGAGTGCAAGGCCATTTGAAGCACCAGTTCTGTCATGGTGATCCATAACAAGCCACTGTTGCATGTTATGGGTATCCCAGAGATTGAGAAAGTGGCCATCTGAGGAGTAAATCATGGCAAGCCAAGAAGTGCAAAAGCCTTGAAAAAGCAAGAGTTTATCTAGAGGAAGTCTAGAAAGTATCTCATGCATGATCTCCTCTGGAATATAGAATGATGACTCTTGTTCTTTGAAGTTTTTATCAGTTTCCTTAATTTCAAGTGTTTCATTTCCTTTTTTTGTAGCCATATGTGACTCTTTTGGTTGTGATGAAACAAGTCCAAGAGTGAGCCAATTTGGATCAAGCTCAACTGCCCATGATTTTTTTCTTGAGGTTTCACCTTTGCAGGACCCTATTCCAAGTGTGAGCCAATTGATATCAAGCTTATGTTCCCATAATTTTTTTTGTGAAATGTGGTTTCCTTTGCCTGAACTCATATTCATTTCCAAAGAGGGTCGCCTGATATTCTTATTGAGTGACTTGTTAGATGTCTTATTGCCCGCCATCTCTGTGTTGCTTCAAAAGGTTCACTTTTTCTTACAATCTGCAATGTAATAACAGAAACAAATACACAGTTTTAAGTTTAGAGGTGAAAAGCAAAGTGAAGCTATGGAAGAACATTGAAAATTTGAAGTTTAGATGGTGATTTTTTAATTAGTGTTAAGATCAAAAAGTTGCTTATAATATGAAAAAAATGTCATATTATCACAACATAAAAAAAATATCATTATGAGTTCTTATAAGTAAACCTTGGTTTTACCGAGTTTCTTCAAAATGTATCCTAGGGCAGAAACTCCTTAACAAAGAGCTCATGTATTTTGTGTGGAAAAAAAAGCTTTTGAAAAGGGATGTAGTTTTTATCTTCATAAAAAAATTCTTGTAATGCTTTTAAAATTAAATAGCCTAAGCTTGCAATTCTTTTGATAATACTTCTTTAAATAACCTAAGCTTACAATTTCTGAGCCAACGTTTCTCTGCTATCACACAATGTTTTACCACATATATACTAGCTTAGAAATATATATATCTATAAATGTCGAGTTATTAATCAGGGGTCTATCTTATTTCTTGGGAGTGTGATAGATAATTTTCTTATTGTAAGACACCTTTACGTAATTAAATACCTCAGTTCCATAAGTAATTTGATGTTTTTATACAACCACATTATAGGTTAATAGTAACATCTCTAATCTTTTTTAAAAGGCATCAAATTTCTCGATCTCTGACTTATTCCTTTCCCAGGGTCGATACTCCATAACCGTCTAATAGATCCTTAGACAACATATTACTTCGTTCTGAAACAAGGACACAAAGGAACATTAGTCAGCTCAAGTTTAAAGGTCTATCTTCTAAAAGACCAACCCTACAAACCCTCTAAATAAAAGCAATCTAGAAGTTAGATGGTAAACACCCCAGAGCATCCAACTAAAAGCTAAAGTATTAGAGATTGTAAAGCAATTAAGAACAATCAATATTATAACTAATATTGTTGAGTGTTTAAAGATTTAAACTTTATAATAATATTTAAGTCAAATCTTATAATAATTTTTTTTTTTTTTTTTTTTGAGAAGAATGAATAATAAAGATTCTAGTCATAAATATTTTTTTTTTTGAGAAGAATGAATAATAAAGATTCTAGTCATAAATATCTCAAAGATAGTTTTATTTGGAGACATATGATTGGTATTAGCTATTCTGGATTCGGTGGATTCCCAGAGTTAGGTGCACGAAAGATGTCTTTCTGCTTGCATGCAGATGGGCTTTCCTGTGTTTTATACTGGATTTGGTGGATTCCCAGAGTTAGGAGCATGAAAGATGTCTTTCTGCTTGCATGCAGATGGGCTTTCCTGTGTTTTCTTTTGCAGAGATCTATAAGAGAAATTTTAGATTAATTTATTGGTTGAATGTTTTTTTTAATGTTTAAGTGAATTAATAATATTATTGAGCATTTTCATTATAAACCTAAGTTAATTGAATCTTACTATCCACCCTATCCCTGTATGAGATTTAAACCTTAAACCTTTCTCAACAAAACCAAAGTAATTTTAAACCTTTCTCAACAAAACCAAAGTATATCATAATTTTTTTATTAAAAAATGCATAAATGTTCTCTTAAAATCTAAATATAACATAAATCCACCAACAAAATAGATGTAATATTCTTTTAAAAATATATATATAAAATATATATGTACAGAGTTTTCGTAACTTTAAAAAATATGTAAAAATAAAAATAAAAAACAACAATTATAATCTATATTCTTTCAAATAACTAATATAGATCTATTGTTTCTTCTAATCACAACATTTTAATGTGAAATCTGTAAGAATAATAAAAAACAACAATTATAATCTATATTCTTTCAAATAACTAATATAGATCTATTGTTTCTTCTAATCACAACATTCTAATAAAATGGTCAGAAACACTATCGTAATATATTAATTTTTAGTTAAGAAATATACATGAAAGATGAAGTTTTCTATTGAAGTTTTCAATTTCTCTTCCATATATAGTGACCTGTGCAATTAAACTTCTTGCACAAAGTCTTCATAACTTACGATCTATATATAACATAGATCCACCAACAAAATAGATGTACTCTTCTTTTTAAAATACATATCTATACAAATGCATTTGTGCAGAGTCTTCATAACTTATAAAAAAAAACCTATAACAATAATAAAAAACACAGTTATAATCTATATTTTTCCAAATAACTAATATAGATCTATTTTTTATAGAAACATTATTATAATGTATCATTTTTTAAGTTAAGTAATATAGATGAAGTTTTCTATTTCTCTTCCTGTGCAATTAAACTTCTTGCAAAAAGTCACAATTACAGAACAAAAAAAAATGACAAAGACAATATAATCGTTAATATATGCTTACCTGTTTTATGGTGAAAGGGATGCACTGCTTTAAAAAACTCTGTAACATAGACAACATGCTCACATGCTTATACAAATAAACCGCTCCTTTCTTTATGCTACCACTCCTTACCTTGAAGAGCAAAAAAATACCAGATGTTTAGAGGACCAGAGAGCTTTTAAGGTAAAAGGTTTCATAAATCATTAAATATCACTTTTACTTTTACGTTATAATTATTAATTTTTAATTACTTAATGTTTATAAATTTTAATTTATATATTTTAATTATTTATTGTTTTATAAATTTTAAATATATAATTATAAAAATATTATTGAAATTGAATATTTTATTTTATTTAAATTATATTTATGACTGCTGCAAATAATGATAATGTTTGAATCTGTGGCTTCCTCATTGTAAATAATAATAATATTTGAATCTGTGTCGTCCTCATTATAAATTATGCATATTTCATGCGACAAGATTTTGAATCCATGTTCAATTATCATACTGTCTCATAAAATTTGAATATGCCTTTTCCTTTATAAAAACGAGCACGTCTTTTAACACTTTCTCTTACCATTTAATAGATATATTTTTTAATTTAATTTATTTTTAAAATCAATTATTTTTTAATCAATTATGTGAAATTAATTTTATTTAATTATTTATTTATTTATTTTTAAATTTGATTAGAGTGAAAAACTCTAAGGACCTATCTTCAGGGTTGAGTATCCTATTTTTTTTTTTTTTAAATGAATTTGATTAGTGCGAGAACCCTTACGACCCATGCCACTCTTGAGCATCCTCATTCCACCATGATCTCTTATAAGGGGGAGAACTCGTGAGCTTACGAAGAGAGCTTATCAATAGGAAATGCATCCTCCTTCCACCATGGTCTCTTATAAGGGGAAGAACTCATTTTATGTGAGCTTATGAAGAGAGCTTATCAATAGGAAATTTAACAGAACGACACATATGTGGTGGTTTGAACCTTGGAAGTTCAATATTACATCATTATATACACTAATTTTTTTTTTTTTTTTATAGGGGCATATAAGGAAGTTGGGCACAACCACACTATATAGTAATACTACAATAACTTATTCAAGGGTGAAGAATGGGAGTATAGCCTTTTGTTTTTCAATAAAAATATTTTTTTTTGTTACATAGGGAAATCGGTTCAAATCCTTGGAATTGTCACTATAACCTCTACCTAGCCTTGTTATTAGCAACCCAGCATGAAGGAGACCATTCATCGCTCACTTAACAAAGTCAGGACAATCTACTACCTTTGCCCCATAAAGGCTTGCCTCCAAGGTTGAACCTGGGTCTCCTGGTAAGTGCAAACTTACCAATCCACCTTGGGACTATTTAATTATTACTTTAACTATTATACATGACTTCCTATTATTTGTGTATCCCTTGTCAAGGTTTGAACCCCGAGGTAATACTTGATACAATAAGTTATAACTATTACACATGTATTGTTAAGTAATATTTAAATTAGTCCTCATAAAAAACCGTAGTAGTTAAGACTTTAGACACTCTTCTAAAAAATATATAAATAACTTTATAATTTTACAAAATAATTATATAAATTTACAAAATATATAAATTTCATTATTTTTCATTAACAACTAATAACTTTTATAACTATATATCTATATATAAATTTACAAAAGATATAAATTTAATTAAATATTATTTAATATTTTTAAAAATAATTATTTTCATTAACAACTTATAACTTTTTATTTAAAATACAATTTTTATATTTTAAAAGTGTACACACTAGTCTAGACTTGCTAGATTCCCATAAAAAGGCTCTTAAAACCTTATCTTTAATTTTCTATTTAACTATTATGAATAATAAATCTTATCTTGGTAGTGTTATCTTGAAAATGTATATAATTTATATAGGTTATAGTACCCACTTTCTAAGACAAAGGATTTTGAAATTAGTTAATTATTGACACCTCATTACCCCTAAATCCTACCCTACCCTAAACCCACTTTTTCCATGTATCTATATCCACATAAAATATATGTATATTTAATTTTTTTTTAAATGTTTTAAAATTATAATTATAAATTGAATGTTTTTTTTTCTCAAAAAAAGTTATATATTAAGTAAATATGAAATTACATTTTTCATGTCTCTTTGACATTTCTTCAAAATTTCAATAGTGACCTAAAAATCAGGTCATTTATACATCATAATTAACTATTTCTATCATGCTAAGTTCTAACTTTAGGCACCTTCTCAATTTATCAAGGAGTTTTTGAAAAAATTGCTTTATTTTTGCTTGAACGTTTTATGTAACATAGATTTTGATGTGTGATATCTTTATCTATTGTGAATTTGTGTATTATATATTTTTTTAAAGAAATATAATTATTATATTTTTTATTTAAAAAAATTAAATTAAATGTTAAAAATATTGTTTTGGGTGACAGAGTAACTGTTCAAGGTTTGGCTTTTTTCGGGAGGTTCAAGGTTCAAACCATGGCATGTATGTGGTTGTATGTTAATCCTCTATTGATAAGTTTAGCTCTTTGGCCTTATGAGGGGTCATGGCTAGGATGGGAATGCTCAACCCTAAGCTTTTGTCATAGAGGTTTCTCACACTAAACAAATTTAAAAATATATATGTTAAAAATATTTTTTATATTTTTGAAATTTAATATAATAAATGAAGATTTATAATTTACAAATGAATGGTTTTTATACAAAAGTTTTTATAAAGCATAGTCCATGTCAATACTAGAAAGAGCTAAAAAAAATAAAATACACAAAAAATAATGCACAAGTGAACATAACTTGTAATATAATATGCTAAGTAGTTATAAGAGAGAAACAATCCCCCGAGGGCTAGGTGGATTGGTAAGTGCTTGTCTAACCATATACTTACCAAGAAGACACCCAAGATCAAACCTCGAGGATAGCTTGTTTACAAAGGTAGTGGTCTGATTTGAATCTTTTGAGTGAATTGAATCCTTTGAGTGTGTGCCAAATCGACGATGACACAAATCTCAAGTGACAGGTGGTCCCCTTCACGTTGGGTCAACAATAATGAGGTGGAATATGTTTTGTGGGAGCAACCCTTGTGGTTTGAACCTTGTGCTTGTTAGTTACTAAAAATAGTGTGGTTGTGACCAACTCTCCTATGTAACCCAAAAAAAAGAGAAATAAAAATAAATATACTCAATGTAATTAACATAATTGAGGAACTTCTTTGTATGAAATATATGGGAGGAATTAAAAAATTATTTTTGAAGAAAAGTACAATGGGTGGCACAATTGGGGTCACACTTCCTAAGGGCATATCGAGGGCCTCCCTCCCTATGGTTTGAACTTGCGAAGCCTAGATAATAGTCCAATGACATACCACTAGGGGAAATTAACATATTAGAAATAGGTAAAGCTTAGGATATAGATAGTCTACAACTTGAAAATCTTAAGTGTGGGTTCAACATCTTAACACCACATATCCATTGGAATGAACAACTAACATAATCATACAAATATCCAATAGTTCTTTAATTCATTGCATCATTATGAGCAATTCTCTTTTTGTAAAAGACATTGAATGTAAAGAGGTATTTTATTGTTTCAACTATAAATTAGTGACATTGGTATCGAGGAAGGAGTGAGTGCTTGCTAGAAGCAAGTAAGAGGAAGAGTGAGAAGGAAGCAGGAAGTAGAAAGCAAAGTGGGATTAAGGAAGAAGTGCCACTTCTTGTTCCAAATTGTAGGATACTTTAAATGATTCATGTGAAGAAAATCTAGGTAACATGGAAAGAAAGTCATTTTTGAAAGTCCTTACTAAAAATAAGGATGGCCTAGTTGGAAGTAAGGATGCCTTAGTTGGAAATATGGATGCCCTAGTTAGCAATAAGAGGAAGATAAAATCTATGGTAAACCTAGTCCAGGTAGCAAATCCTACACAAAAAATGATTATCAAGGATGAGATGATTGAGCATGATTCTTAAAATAAGAGGGTTAATATGTAAGTTCCATGGATACTAGTCAAGTTTTTTGTATTTTTAAAATTGAATCAAGTGAAAGTGGGGATTGAATTCAAATTACTCCATGGCTTCTCTTCCAAAAGGATTTTTCCTCATTATTTTCTCTAATTCGAAAATAAGGGACAAAATTATGGATGGAGGCCCCAATTCCAACTTCTAAGGAGAGAAGGCATGTTGTATACACTTGAATATGTGTTACCATGGATTTTTTTAAATATTTACCTCAGTCCATTAGGATTAAATCTAAATCAGGAGAATAGGATCAACAAGTGGATTATGAAAGCATTGCATTCCAATGTCACAAATATCATGAAACCGATCACATGGCAAGAGGCTACAGAGTAAAAATGATGGAGAAAGAGATGGAAATTTTGGACATAAGGGTAGCTTTAATATTAAACAAAAAGATCATATCATAGGAGAAGCTTGGTCAAATCAAGGATTTTCCACTCCTAATAAGAAGAAAAAATGATATGAGGGATGAAGAAGTACAATGCGCAATTTCAAATATCGAAGGAGCTAAAGGTGTGAGGAGAGGAAGACATTTTTTTAAGAAAAGGAAGATGGGGAGACAAATTTTTAATGTAGATGATGTGAAGGAGGTCAAGCTTAATCAAGGTAAATCATATTTATTTTCTTCAAGTAGCATAAAATATTCTACAATAAAAATGAAATTAGTACACAGTGTGTTTGTTGTACTTAAGGGATTCAAAAGCAGTATAATAAAGAAAACCATTTGGAGGGTATCCAAGGAAATTTAGGATTTCAAAGCTAACATAATAAAGTAATGACTATGGAGTGTCATCTATGCAGTTTAGATTTTTTAGGGCAACATAAAGAAGAAAATGCTAATGAGGTTATTCATTGCACTTTCGATTATTTAGGGCAACATAAATATTTAGAAGATAAGTCTCATTATGAAAAGTATGAAAAAATAGAAAAGATTGATGAAGATGAGAGTGTTGGTGGGAATGAAAAAAGGAGAGGAAGGGTAACAAAGTAGGAACAAAGAGAAAAATAAACTCAAAAGGATATTGATCTCGGAAGCCAAATAAAAATATCATAGGTGTTAACAATAAGTGGGGCTACGCCCACTAATAAAAATAAAAAGTGTTGATGATGAAAATGATATCATGGAATGTTAGGGGTATGAATAAAACCCCTAAAAATGAGTTATTAAGGAATTAATAGGTTGTTATAGTGTTGATTTTATTTTAATACAAGAAACAAAATTAATCAGTGAGGAATGTAAGGATGTTTTTAAGAAGATTTCAAAGATAGGTGATTGTTTAGCAGTTTCTTCTATAGGAGCTTCAGGCATTATTGCAATAATATGGGATAAATGCAAATGGGATGGGCAATTGTTAGAAGCAAAAACAATTGGGTTGTTGGATTATTTTACAAGAAAGAGGAAAACATTAAAGTTGGGGTTATAGATGTATATGGTCCAACTATAGTTATTCCTCATCAAAGATGTTGGAAGGACCTTAGCATATCTTTATCAAATACAATGATGATTTATTGTGATCTATGAATTCATAAGGGTCATTTTAACATTGTTCTATCTCATTAATAAAAGAAAGGCGGTATTTTAAGATGGTCTAAATAAATGCACGATTTTACTTTATTTGTCAATTCAAATGACCTTTGGGATGTTAGTCCTTCAATTTTTTAGTATAGATGGGATAATATATGCATTGGGTAAAATCATATAGTAGAAATACTAGATAGACTCTTGTTATCTAATAAATGGTTGTGGACAAACTTTATAATTTTTCTAGATATTTTATTGCAAGTAGGATCAAATCAAGAACCTATTCAGTTGACTTGTGATTTACCTAATAATGGTCATCCAAAGCCATTTTGCTACCATTCTATGTGGTTCCAAGATCTTGATTTTTCTAGATGGTTATGTTATGGTGGGATTAATCAAAATTTGAAAGATAATGTATGTATAGGTTTTTTCAAAAGATGAAATATATAAAGGATCAAATGGAGATTTAGAATGCCAAAAATTTTGATAACATCTTTACAAAAAAAAATCCAAGCTCAAAAATTTACAAGAGATAGTAGAAATTATGGAATGGGTCAGTATTCTTATGTGAAAGAAAAATAATTACTTTTTTATTATCATAATACATGGAAAATGAGGATTCATATTGGTTTCAAAAATCTAGAGAGAAATGACTCGAAGAAGAAGATAGAAATACAAAAAAAATCATGCTACAACAAAAACAAATTTTTCTTTTCATCACATCTAAACAATTTTAACTCTACATGGGAGAAATATTGAGGATGAACAAGATATAAGGAAGGAATAATGTTAGAATATATTATATCATTTAGTACATGCTAATGTACAATCTTGGGTACATCTCTAGATTAGGAGAGTGTCTTAGATTAGGGTTTGAGTATTTACTTTATGTAATAAATAAATGCACAAGTATTATTAGAATGTGCAATGATGTAAATGTGCATGTTGTCCACGTGTACATGAGTCTAGAATAGGAATATAGTGAGTCATAGGAAGATGGAAGGCCAAGAGTCATACTCCATTATATATTGACCTTTGTAGTAGAGAGGAGTGAAGAAGAGAGTGCAAGAGCACAATAAAGTAGAGTAGTGCTCAAGCTAGATACAATGTAGAGCGTGAATGAAAAATGTACCATTTGAGGTCTTCATATTTTGTATGAAGATCTCTTTTTTTGTGAGCTTTCATTAATGACTATTTTATGAGTATTTTTAGAAGTTTCTCATGCTATTTATATGCTTAAGATATTTTCATTATCATATAGTTAATATTGTATGCTCATTTTATACCTTGTCGTTGTGTTCCCTTAAGTATATAGAATCAAAAGCTAAAAGTGGTATTAAAGCAGATGGTAGATTAATAGGAAATAGATAGATCCACAAGAATATTGAGACGATATAGGGAGATTTAATTTTCAAAATTTCTAAAATTTCTATTTGGCTAGAGTCTCTCCATAGGGTTGCAAGAAAACTCGTGAAGACTAAGACTCAATATAGATATATTTTCCACTAGATTGAAGGATAACTAGTGATGTATATTTATTTATAGATATTTAAATATTTACATGGATTTGATTGATACTATCTAAGTTTTTTGCTGCAAAAAATTATTTCTCAAAATTTGAGAATATTCCTACAATGGATAGAGAAGAATTTCATCTTTGATTGCCTGAAAGTCTATATGCTTTTCTTGTGCAGGGATTAGTTATTTGTTGCAAAAAAGTAGAGATTAAAGAAATAGGAGACTCAAGGAAAAATTCTCCATTGGATATTGGAGATTAAGGAGACTCAAGAAGGAGGTTCCTATAAAATATTGAAGACTGCAAATCAAAGAAGAGGTTTCAAGAAAAGTTGGAAGGAGAAATAAAGAAGGCTAGAGAAGCCATATTGAAGAAATTGGAGAAGTGGCCATTGGATACAATTTGAAGATAGCTTTAGATAGAAGATTACAAGAAGGAATAGCTAAAAGAAAGAAGAATTTGGGACAATTATCACTATTCAGCAATAAGCCCAAAATAAAAAGAGGATTTGATAAGAAGTTTGTCAAATTTTAGAAAGGATTCGTGAAGATCTTAAGACATTCAGATTCTTAATAAATAGGCCAACTAAATAGGCCAAGTTTAAAGTTATAATTCGAAAAGATATAAGGAGGAGAAATAAGATAGAAGAGGCCATTATTGGTAAATGAAGAAACTAGTACATCGGAGAGAGCATACTGGTGTTCCACTTGCAACGATCCCCACAAAGAAGACACATGCATGGTTCATTTGAACTATGTATATACGTTAGCATAAATTTCTACTAGTGGACAAGTTAATATGATAATGGAGGTTGATCATAACTTGATGGTCCCATATTTGGAGTAAGTTTCAATTCTCACAAGGGCTGGGAAGAATTCGGTGACTGTTGATCCAGTAGAAATGGAACCTTTGAAAGTTCCTGCTAAACAAAAGGTAAAAAATGAAAAGGTGCAACCATAATAGAAAGCACTTGATGTTAAAGCACTTGACACGACAATAAATCAACAAGATTCTATCTTATTGAAGGATCTATTGCCCAAGCAAGCTCAAGAGAGGTTGCAGAATAAGGCGTCAACTTCGCAACCTGCAGCCACTCAAGTACAAATAGAGGTAAAATAATAAGCCAAGGAACGCCTCAAGTATCTATCATTGACTAAACAAAAAAGGGTGGAAGCTACTCAACAGTACTGAAGCAAATATGAGTCAGATAATGAAGAAAAGGCTCTTGGTATTTCTGATTATAATATTATGGAGAAAATGAAGAAGATTCTAGCAAAGGTAAGCTTATATGATGCACTACAATTACTTGGACAAGTTAACATGTTGCAAGAGTCTCTCAAGTCTATGAAAGATCAAAATAAAAGCCTCATCCAAACCGTGTTAGCACAGACACTACCTACTTCTACCACTGGTAAGAATAGACCACCTCCATTCTATTTGTCACTCATAATGGAAGGGTGGATCGTGCATAATTGTATGATTGACTTCGGTGTTGTGAATACTATCATGCAAAGGTAGTATGAGAAGTAATGGGGATGGAGTATCCAAGGAGTAGTTTAGGCGTATTGTAGTTGGATGAGGCCCCTGTCAAAATGGTGAGAGTACTTAAAGATATTCTTGTCATTCTACATAGCATACCTCAAATTAGTGTCATTCAAGAAGTAGTGGTGGTTGACTTGGAACCATACTTTAGTATGTGCCTCTCGAGAGAGTTTACAGTGAAACTAGGATGATATATTTCCTTAGATTATTCATATTTGGAATTACCATTCAAGGGAAGAATAATCCGCATCTATAATGAAAAGCCATCCACTTTTCATATAGAAAAGTTGGAAGAGGAAGAAAGGCCTACTGGTGCAGTCAACATGATGACAGAGGAAGTACAAGAAGTGGACTTGATGGAGGAAGCTCTTGGCGAGCTTCACCTTGAGGATTATTTCTCATTTATATATTTCAATGTGATGGTTGAAACTGACATCGGTTATTATACCATAACTAAACTAGAGCAGACTAAATAAAAAGTCTCTGATTCCCCAGACCCTATCTCTGACCAACTATGGAAGTTGTGTTTTTATGGTGCAAGGTGTAAGAATGGCACAGGGATTGGTATTGTTCTTGTTTTTCATACAGGATTGCAAAAAACCTATTCATATCGATTAACTTGGAGCTACACGAATAATACCATCGACTATGAAGCATTGTGCCTTGGTTAGAAGAAAGCTAAAAAGTTGGGCATAAAATAGCTAGAAATATTTGGATATTCTAAGCTTATCATCAACCAGACTACAAAAAAATGTGTGTCAAAGCAGCACTATTTGAAAGCCTACCGTAACAAGGTATGGTATCTGTTTGATTCCTTTATAGCATTAAAAATTTATGCGATTTCATGGGAGCAGAATAAACATGTAGACATTTTAGCTTCTTTTGGTGCTACTTTCTCTCTTGTAGAACAAGTATTCAGGAAACCCAAAATAGTGAGAATGATTTATAGGCCTTCGGTCCCTGATAAAAACCTTTATTGGCAAGTGTTCAACAATGATGAACAAATAATCAATTTTTTGATTAAGGAAGCTGCAAGTGCGGAAGATAGGATACTTACGAGGATGAAATGGAAGGAATGATTCAATTGAAGAACAATCACATTCCTAGGGGACTGATTTCACTTGAGAATTTTTTTTATAAGAGTGACCAGGAAGAGAAACATAAAATCAAGGTTGATGCAAAGGAATACAAGGAAATGCAGTTAGAGCCTGAGAAGATTATCAAAGTCAAGACAGACTATACGTCGAAGAAACTTGAAGATATCAAAAATTTGGGTTACAATTTTCTCAATATTGTGGCATGGAGCTACCATCATTTAAAAGGATATGATAAAAACATAATCTAACACACTATTGAATTGCAGGAAGGATTTAAACCTTTTCAGCAAAAACAACGATCTGTCAACCAGAAAATTGAAGTGCTCATGAAAGCGAAGCTGTTAAATGCTAGAGGCAAAGATAATTTATCCGATCAATAACTCAACTAGGTAACCCTATTCTTGAGATTTTTTATAGATATTCCTAGAGATTTTGCCATAATAATGAATAGAGCTAGGGATATTGAAGAGATTTATAAAAGCTTATTCTAGAAATAATGCAGAAATAAACAACTTAGAAGAAATGACAACACACAATTCACATATAACACACGAGATTTATCCCGGTTCACCCAATATGGGCTACGTCTAGTAAAACAAGAGCCACACCTCCTTGATATTATTATTCACTTTCTTACCCGAAAATTGAACATTACAATAAAATATAAAGGAAACTCTTACAACCCTAAACCACTATGTGGTATTAGAATACAATGGGCACAATACCATGGGCTAAACCACCCACACCCACCAACCACCCATCAACCATGGGAATCTCAAAAATCGCTTCAAAAAAAGAGGAAAAATCAAACCAAATATATCACCATGAATCAGATCTAATACCCCTCTTGATCTAGCAGCACTAGATGGGAAACTCACACAATTCTGTTTGCCATAAATACAGTGTTCACAAAAATCAAAATCCATTGAGTAATCAGGGATGCCATAGTGTTAACCTTTTATCTGATTCAACCATAAGAACAGTTGAGCTATTGCACTCATTTGTCATAGTGCTTCCCAATAGCTTATACAAAATTCCAATCTGAACTCCTCTTACTAACACCATTGATCCACAAACCATTTTGCATGAATCCTTACTAAAACTGACATTTATTGTTGCATCAACCATTTTGCTTACATAAATTAAATTTCTAGCAAGACCAGGAATATGCATCACACCTAGGAGGGTTTTAACCCTACCATCCTGCAACAATATTTTCACCCTTCCACGACCAATGATTTGAAGTGGTGAATCATCTCCCAATAGTACCTCCCCTCCATCATATCTTTCATATTCGTTGAACCAACCCCTATGAGGGGTCATATGAAAAGAGGCACATGTATCGATCAACCAATCATTTTTATCTGAACGTGTGGAGCAAGATGTCAAATATATGTCTCCTCATTCATCATTGGATTTATGTACCTCTGTGGAAGTGGATTCATCATACCTCTTTCCAGAATCAACATTCTTTGATCTGAAATCCTTCTTCATGTGACCAGGCTTACCACATTTCTAATATTTTCTCTCAAACTTTCCTCGAGACTTAGATCTACCTCTAGACTTAGATCTATCACCATATCTTGTTTTATCATTTTCCTTGGCACACCCTCTCATTTTTAGGGCATCCTTTGAAGTTCCCTCCATGGCTTTTCTCCTCATATCCTCTGATATTAGAGATGCCACAACATCCTCAAACTTCAATGTGGATGTTGTTGTACTACCAATTGCTACAACTAGGTTATCCCATGAATCTGGTAAATAACATAGCAAAGTAATACATTTATCTTCCTCACTTAACTTAATATCAACATATGTAAGTTGACTTACCACTGTATTGAATGCATTCAGGTGATCTACAACTGAATCCCCTTCATTCATCCTGAGATTGTATAGTTTCTTCTGGATAAATAATTTTTTCACCAAGGACTTAGATTGATACAGAACCCCTAACTTCTCCCAGAGATCCTTTGCAGTAGCTTCTCCAGAAACGTTTATTAGGACTAAATCTGCAAGACACAATCGAATCAGACTCCTTACTTTTTGATTCATCTTTTCCTAATCTTCATCTGATGTAGCTGCAAGTTTTATTTTCTTAGAAATAGCGACCCACTGATCTCTGTCCATGAGCAGATCCTCCATCTTTAACTTCCATAGCTCAAATATTTTTCCATATCCTTGATTGACTTCCCATCATTTTCCTTCAAGCTCCTTATGCAAAAAACCTCACACTCCAAAATAGGTTTTCTCTAACTCCTAGAAACCCTAGAAACTCTTTAGATGAAATGAAACCCTAGCAATAAATGCGTCCCCCTATGGCTAACAACTTAGCTCTGATACCAAATGAAGAGATTTACATAAACTTATTCCATAAATAATGTAGAAATAAACAACTTAGAAGAAATGACAACACACAATGCACATATAACACATGAGATTTATCTTGGTTCACCCAATATGGGCTACATCCAACAAAACAAGAGCCACACCTCCTTGATATTATTATTCACTTTCTTTCCCAAAAATGGGATATTACAATAAAATATAAATGAAACTCTTACAACCCTAAACCACTATGTGGTATTAGAATACAATGGGCACAACACCGTGGGCTAAACCACCCATACCCACCAACCACCCACCAACCATGGGAATCCCAAAAATCGCTCTAAAAAAAGGGTAAAATCGTCGGTGCTTCACACCAAAAATACGCCTTCGACATAGCCGGGGGGGCTACTGCCCACCCCGAACCCCACAGCATCCCCCTTAGAGGAGCTCCACTCCTCTTACCCTTTCATACCTATCGAACAATACTTCCTCGAAAAAGGATGAGACACATCCAACAGATATGGGGTCCCCTTGTCTAAGCCCTCTCGAGCTATTTAAATAGCCAATAGGGGATCCATTGACTAATATGGAGAAGGTAGCACTGGAGATATAATTGTTGATTAGTTTCCTCCACTAGTATGAAAAGCCAAATTTCTCCATGACTCTATCTAGAAAACTCTAGGACACCCTGTCATAGGATTTACTAATGTCTAGTTTAATTAACATTTCTGCTTGTTTGTTCTTTTTAAGGGAGTGGATGGTTCCATGAACAATCCCTATACCATATAAGAGTTGTCTTCCTTTGATGAAGGCTTGTTGTTCTAAGATAATGAAAGACATAATCTTGCTTAATCTCATTGCTAGAGCCTTAGTTAAGATTTTGTATGACACATTACATAGGCTTATTGGTCTAAAATCATCAAGCTGAGTGACTCATGTTTTCTTCTTTATCAAAGCTATGAAGGTATTGTTCATTTTCTTTTCTTTATTTCCTTTCTCCTAGGCCTCTTGGATCGCTCTTACTACATCTTATTTAACTATATCACAACAACTTTAGAAGAAGCTAGCTGGAAAATTGTTTGGTCCAGGAGCTTTATCTTTCTTCATTGTGAAGAGGGTACTTTTTTTCTTCTTCAAAAAGCTTTTTATTAAGGAACATGTTCATTGAAGTTGTGACTAATTCCAAGATGTTGGTTAGGATTTCTTCCACATCCTTTTATTTTTATTCCCCTCTATCATTGAATCTATGCTTGAAGAAGTCTACTATTTCTTTCTCAATAGTTTCCTCATCTGTGACTCTACCATTTGATTTTCTTAATTTGTGATGCCCTCTTGTGTTTGATTAAGGTAGAATGACATAATTTAGAGTTTCTACCACCCTATTTTAGCCATGATGCCCTATAATTATACCTCTATAAGTTTTCTTCTCTAGATAGGGTGGTGTGATATTCAATAATAATATCATGTTCCTCATTTCTCAAGTCTTTTGTGTACCCCTATCTCTCAATTATTTTGTTGACTTCATCTATTTTCATTTCCAACTCTTCTTTTTGCTTGAAGATATTGCCAAATTCTTCTATGTTCCATACCCTTATATTCTCTTTTAGTTTCTTAAGCTTGGTAGTTAGGCAAAAAATATGTGTTCCTCTAACTGAGTACACCACTCCATATTGTTGTTAAAGTTCCTGTGTTGAAGCCACATTAGTTCAAAGTTAAAAGGTGAGTTTTTTGGTCTTGCTCCTCCTTCTATGGTTAGGACAATAGGGTTGTTGTTAGACCTAAATCTTGGAAGAAATTTAAGGTTTATCTCTTCATTGCTACTGCACCAGTACTGGTTCATCAATATTCTATCTAACCTACTTTGGATAGATTAATATCATATTCTTCTATTTGACCACATGAAGGTGGCTCCTTCTAGGTTGATATCTACTAGGTTACAATCAGTCATAAATACTTTTAAGTCCATCATACTATCACTGAAGTCCATCCTTCCTCCTTTCTTCTCTGTTGTAGTTAATGGAGTGTTAAAGTCACCAACTAATAGCCATCTATTCCTTCCTAGGGTAGAGTTGATCTCCACCAGGAAGTTTCATAGATGTATCCTCCACCTTGGTTGGTTGGGAGCATAGATGTTGGTAACAAAAAATTTATATTTTTTAAAAGTGAAATTGATAGTTACCTAGTTATTGGATTTGCAAACTAAGGTTCATTTGATCTCCTCCTTTCACCATGTATTAATTAAGCCACTAGAAGCTCCTTGGACCTCCACTACTATACCATATCCTTTCCCCCACATAGATTTAATTAAGTATAAGCTTTTCACATCATTAAGCTTGGTTTTTTACAATAGCATAATATCCGGTCTATGCTTATGAACATAAGACTTAAAAAATCTTATTTCATTAGGGATATTTAGTCCCCTCACATTCCATGAGATTACCTCTATTTCCTCCATTTAGAGGTTTTTTCTAGGGTGGACTGCCTTCCTTTGGCTATTTCCTTCTTTGTTTGTCTCTTCTTGGTTTCATCCACTAATGGTCTCCCTCTAGGTTTGGGATATAATGTATTTGGGTTCCTTTTTTTTTCCTTTGCAACCTTGGGTGTTAGTTCCTCTTCTGATTCTTCCTTCTCGTAAGTTGTGATCACCAAGTTAGGAATGGGAATGTCCTCATATGAACTCGATTCCTTCTATTTAGGTTTTTCCTGACCTACAACTACTTATTTCTAGCTTTTCCTTTCCCCTGAAACTGGTTGAGGGGATGATATTTTTGAGGTAATGGGTTCCTCCAACCCAGCTTGGGGCTAGGCTAACTCCTTTATTTTGTTCCCCTTGGTTGGGGAGCAAACATCTTCCATCCAATCCTTTAATTTCTTATTCCACGTGGGGGAGCTAGAGCCTCGACTCTTTGTGGTGTTGTTCTAGTTATGTGTGTTCCTTACTTTCTCCTAGGAGTGCTCCTAAAGAGGTTGAGTTGACCGATTATGTTTGTAATGGGTTCTCATATGGCCAGTCTCATGGTACCAATGATACCTAAACAAAAGTATTTTATAGTCTAAATATTACCTAAGAGAGCCTAGCATTGTCAAGAGCCTGATATCTTTCATAAGAGGGTCTTAAATATTTAGATTAACACATATTCTCATCATGATGGTTTTTTCCTTGCTAACAAAAATTTTTATCCACCCTCACAAACTCTTCAAGAATGTTGCCTATGTTCTTTGCTATTTTGAGGTTCCAAAGATCTAGTAGGAGGTTATAGAGCCTCACCCACACAAGGATTTTATTCACGGTCTCTTGTAAATCAAATCCAAGGTGCCATTTCTTGATATAAAGACCCAAGTTACCCATAAACCAAGGGCCTTTGTTAAGCACATGGTGAAGGTCCTCTTCATTGGTAAAGGATGTCACAAAGAATCCTCTTGGAAGCATGGAGAAGTTAACTTCACCCTTAGGTTTCCAGCTCAAAACTGCCCATGATTTGAGCCTTAAAAGACCCAACCAAGCTCCCATGAATTTTCCCACTGCACATAGCTTAAGGCTTTCCAATTCCTCATCCACTATGTCATCATCAATGGTTATATCTAGGATATCCTCTACTTCTTTACAAGTTGGGCGATGAGGGTGGATACCTCTTGTTGGCTAGCTTGAACTTCCATGTTGAGCATGCTTGTTCTTTCTCCTAACTTGAATCCAGTCTTTCTCTGTGACTTCTAATTCATTTGTGATGCCTAAAAATCATGTATATTGAGAGGACTAGCTTCTTATAGTACCGACAAGTATCTCAAAAAAGTATGATATCTAAAGGTAGGGTATATTTGATTCATGTTATATTGAAAGGGAGATTTTTTTGGAGAGATAATTAACCCTCATAATGTCCACTCCCAAAGTATTTCTCACAAATTCTCAGCTCTTAAAAGGATCCAATTTCAGACCATGGAAGACAAATATGTAAACTATATTGAAAGTAAAGAAGCTATGGGATATTGTGGTAGGCACTAGAATACGACCTCAAGATATGGACCAAGTAGAGAAATATGGTGAAGCATATGCTAGAGCCCTGATGCTCATCACCTTTTCTATAGTTAATGTAATTCAGCCACATATTTATGATGCAAATAAATCCAAGCAAGCGTGGGATGCTCTTACAACCATTTATGAAGGGAAGAAACAATCTACTATTATCAACCTTCAATCTCGAATTCACATATTATGAGTTGGATATGTAAAGACTATAGAGGTGTTTCTTTGCAAAGTCATAAAACCGAAGACCAAATTAAACGTTATGGAAGAAAAAGTAGACGACAAGATCTTATCTCCAATCATACTTCAAGCTTCACCAGATTCCTTTAGAGTGCTTATCACCTCCTTACAAGTTTCCAAGAGGGTGTTTTCCTTCAAAGAGTTCATCAATATGTTGTAACAAGAAGAGGCAACTAATAAACTAAGGGACCAATTTTCAAACAATGCACTCATCATTCAAAAATCTAGGAAACAAAGACATGCAAATGGTTCTTCATAGAATGGTCATTATTCCTAATCATCCTCATCATCACAAAAGTAAAAGAGGTATTTCCATATCTATGAATGGGGACATGATACCATATATTGTTAGTACAATTTAGCCACACAAGGTGATAAAGTCTACAAACCTCAACAAAAGTAGTATAGGTCAAATCCCAAATAGAAGAAACAAAAAGGGCATGTTACCATTGAAGAGTTAGACTCAGATTCTAAACAATCACACAAGGTGCTGAAGAACACAAGCTTATACTGAGAGGGGGTGAACAGTATAAGGTAAACTTTTACTTTTCTTTCCCAAACAATTTTATCCAATGTTATCAATTGCAATATCAATAGCAATAACAAAACAATGCATAAATCATCACACACATGAGAGAAACAAATTTAACATGGTTCATCCAATGTGGGTTACGTCCATAGATAAAATATTTCTTATAAGTTTTCTCAATAGATTTCTTGGGAACCAATTCCCTATTACAATGTTTGTGGACCTCTATTCAAAGAAGATCTCAATCCCAATACTCTGGTTTCTGGGTCTCTCTCCATAGGAGAACTCTATCCCCTTTGCTCTAGTTTGTAGATCTCTCTCCATAAGAGAACTCTATCCCCTTTGCTCTAGTTTATGGATCTCTCTCCACAAGAGAACTCTATCCCCTTTGCTCTGGTTTGTGGATATCTCTCCATAGGAGAACTCTATCCCCTTTGCTTTGGTTTGTGGATCTCTCTCTATAGGATAACTCTATCCCCTCTACTCTAGTTTGTGGATCTCTCTCCACAAGATAACTCTATCCCCTCTACTCTGGTTTGTGGATCTCTCTCCATAGGAGAACTTTATCCCCTTTACTCTGGTTTGCTCTAAAGCCTGCTTTCAAATTTATCTCAAATATACACCAAATCTTGTTACAAGGCTAGCACAAATTTATTCCAAATCTACTCATAAATCTATCCAAATTTGCACAAAACCTCGTTACAAGGCTAGCACAAATATGCTCCAACTCTACTCACAAATCTATTCAAATTTGTACCAAACCTCGTTACAAGGCTAGCACAAATCTACTCTAACTTTGCTCACAAATCTATCCAAATCTATACCAAACCTCGTTACAAGGCTAGCACAAATTTGCTCCAACTCTACTCACAAATCTATCCAAATCTACACCAAACCTTGTTACAAGGCTAGCATAAATCTACTCCAACTCTGCTCACAAATCTATCCAAATATGCACATATTACATGCACAAATATACCTCAAACCTGCTCTCTATATCTGCCTAAATTTATACCAAACCTCGTTACAAGGTTAGCACAAATCTATCTCAAAATTTCTCTCTATCTCTGCCCAAATTTACACCAAACCTTGTTACAAGGTTAGCACAAATCTATCTCAAACCTGCTCTCTATTACTACCCAAATTTGCTTCAAGTCTTCTCATAATACTTGCTCAAATTTACCTCAATGTTGCTTCAAGTCTTATCACAAGACTTGCTCAAATATGCCTCAATGTTGCTTCAAGTCTTCTCACAAGACTTGCTCAAATCTTCCTCAATGCTGCTCACAAAACCTACTCAAACATTCCCAAATATTGCATACAAACAATGCATATATCTCTTTCAGAAATAATTTCTTCAACTAGGCAGTTCAGACATATTCTACCTAGAATTTGTTTAACCTCTTGAACATATAGAGAATGATTTTATCAAATACCCAATATGTTCTTCACATTCACAAATCTGGTCTCTAACACTTGCCCATTCACATTCAATGTCACTCACATCAATGCATAAATGCTTCACAAATTCTTTCAACAAGAATGCACTTTGTTCTCAAAAATCCTAACTCAAGTGTTTTCAATTTCACTAATCAATGATGCACAATTTGTTCTCAAAACCTAGCTCAAATATTTCCAACAATACACACTAATCAACCCTTTTATCTCCACCTTATAATTCTGAAATATTTGCTCAACCAACCACCTTAGAGAAGGAATAATGTTAACATACCTCTTAACTTGCTTTGATGAAGGTGTGCCCTCAAAACCTGTTCCAAAATAATTTCCTTTTTGCCACTTCAAGAGGTTAGCCAAAATTCTTTTCAAAACAATCACAAAAACCTTTCCTCAAAAATTGTGCACAAAAATATTGCTCTATACTCCTTTTACTTTCTCAAAACAAGGCTTTTTAATCAAAGAACAACACCTTTAAACTTTCTTTCACCATGCAGAAATACACACAATTATTAAACCATTTAACACCTTATAACTCCTCACTTTTGCATATTAAAAATAATACTTTTAAAGACTGCAATTTCCCTTTTTATTTTCTTCTAAAACATTTGCCAAAATAAAAACACTTATTGCCCTTATGACTCCCTAAGTCAAATAGCAAAAATAAATGACAACTCAACCTTATAACTCCCACAAAAATCAAATTACAATTAAAAATAAATACCTCTTTTATTCTGCCCTCAATGTGATTCAAACCTCTCACCTCGTGAGAGCAAGGTGCCCAACCAAGGGGCCACGACCGGTTGCACCAACGCAGCTCGTGAGAACACAAAGGCACCAATCGCCTTTTACTTCCTCCTGTCGCGAACTCTGCCAAACAAAAATAAATGGTCCGCAATGGGTTTCAAACCCAAAACCTCCTCCTCACAACACCTTCTCGTCCTTTTAGCCACTAGATGGTCTAGCTGGCTAGACGGAATTTAATGTGCACCAATCCGAACATAAACATCCACCGTTCGTTGTAGAAGACTGCACTATCCTTTCCTTTCCTTCTCTTTCACGTGCAACGAATCGTATGACAAGAGTATTGCTTGCATGAACTTCGAATCCCACCAAAATGACTTTAGGCACGAGGTATTAATATGTTTTAATTTTCTCTTCTTCCAACGTTGGCCCACCTTGTCTTTTTCACACCATATGATGTCGACCACCTTAATTTGAAATTAATTTGAATTACCTTCAATTACTTGACGCTCAAATGATATTATAACTTGAAATATTTATATTGTAATAAAGATATTATAATATTATAATAAAGATATTATAATATTAATCCTTTTGAACCTTACCTTCACAATTAATATTATTGCCTTCAATAATATATTATAATATTAATTCTTTTGAACCTTGTCTTCACAATTAATATTATTGCCTTCAATAATATTAATATCTTGCCTTCATTTGAAACCATTGTTTCAAAGAACTCTTAAGCCTTTTGTCCTTCATTATAATATTCAAAAATAAATATTATAATGCTTTTCTCAACAAATTTCCTTTCTCTGAGATAAACTTGTGCCTTCCTTACTTAGAATAATAATTGTGCCTTGAGAATTATTTTCCTTGACATCAATGACAACCAATGACATCTTCTCTTTTGACATCAACCTATGACATCAATCCTTTGATATCAATGACAACACAATTACTCAAAATTTCCAACAGTGCTCATAATAAAAGTTACCACCAAAACCAAGGATGTTTGGTATATTAATTCTAGTGTTAGCAAGCATATGACAAGGGACAAAAAATGGTTTGTTATGTTTAAAGAAAAATATGGGAAACTAGTGATCATCATTGATAATCAAACCTACAAGGTAAAATGATAAGTTGATGTTTCAATTCATCTTCAAGATAGGAAATACACCATTAAACAAGTACTCTATGTACGAGGCCTAGAGAACAACTTCTTGTTTATGCCCCAACTTCTAGATCAAAATATGGAAATTGATTTTAGAGCTAAGAACAGACACAAGAGGTTTTATCATAAAAAATGGTGAACATATTACCACCAATTCCTACAAAAGTGGTTTGTTTGCCTTAGATGTCTAATCTGGTCCTAAAATAGCACAATCAACGACTACAACTAATGTAACCTAATTATGGCATAAGAGATATGAGCATCTCAATTCTAACTACAACTAAGTAAGCATCAGATAGTGATCATTCTACCCAACATTTCACCCATATTGTTAGTTTGCTCGAGATGTTTAGCAAGGAAGCAACACCAGGTACCCTTTGAGTTGAGCTCTCATAAAGTCAAAAAATTATTGGATGTAATACGCATTGATCTGTACAGACCCATGCAAGACAATAATGGTAATAAAATATACTTCCAATTGTTTATTGATGACTACTCCTGAAAGATGTGGGTGTCCTTGCAACTAAATTCTAAAGAGTTCCAACACTTTTATCATTTCAAGCAATATGTGGAAAAAAATACCGGGTATTCTATTAAAGTAATCTACTTAGATAAAGAGAGAATATACATCTAAGGAATTCACACGGTTTCTTATGTAGAATGGAATAAAGCAACAACTCACTACAACCTATACTCCACAAAATGGGGTTACTAAGAGAAGAAACCATTCCATCATAAGAACAGTTTGCTACATGCTCACAAGAGCTAATTTGGAGCAGTCATATTGGCTTGAAGTTGTCACCGTTGCATTGTATCTTTTGAATAAAGTCCCTAAAAAGGTACTACAAGGAGTAACATAGTATTTTATGAAGCAGTTGATCCAAAGTTAGATATCGAAGCCCCTCAAGATGCTGAATCTCCCCCTATAAACATAGAGCTTAATGAGGATGCCTACGAAGACATTTTAGCCATGGATGATGAACCTACAACAATTGCTCTTGCACAACAGTGAAAGACTCCAAAATAGGTCTAAAGTACCACCAAATATGACAAGCTTGATGCACCTCTTGATCTCACTTCTACTCACCCTCAAACTTGTAGTATGGCTCATTAGAAATTCAATATGAGTTTAATGCCTTCAGTGGTGGAGAGTTCAAAACCAATAGCAATGAAGGATACCCTTATCTCACCATAGTGGAAGAAAAAAATGGAAGTTGAATATGACTTTGATGAAAAACAAAATATGGGAGCTCATTAATCTACCTAAAGGAAAGAAACCCATAAGATGCAAGTAGATCTTCAAAACCTGGTATAAGGCAGATGGATCACTCTATAAATATAAGGCACGACTCATTGCAAAGGGATATTCACAAAAGGAAGGAATACACTATGAAGAAACCTTTGCACCCACAATAAAGATTACCATCATACACATTCTCTATGCCATGGCAACACAATTTGGTTGAAAGTTGCATCAAATGGATGTCAAAAGCGCCTTCTTGAATAGTGATCTTCAATAATTAGACATGACTCAATCCGAAGGTTTTGTTGTCAAAGGGTAACAACAAAAGGTATGCAAACTTGTTAAGTTCTTATATGGGTTGAAGCAAGCTCCTAGAGTCTAGTACATCAAAATGGACAAGTACCTATTGCAACATGGTTTCAAAAGAAGTCCCTTAGACACAAATCTCTATTATAAAAAAGCTGGATCTAAGATAGTGATACTTGTGTTCTATGTTAATGATCTTATCATTACAAGAAATTTAGAAGAATTGATAGATACCATCAAGGATGACTTCAAAAAAATTTGATATGACAGATTTGGGACTTCTACACTATTGTCTTAGCTTGGAAGTTTGGCAAATAAAAAATCATATCGTAATCATGCATACCAAATATGCCAAGATTATGTTGGAAAGATTTTGGATGATAGACTGTAAGCCTAAGGAAACACCAATGGAGCTAGGATTACAACTATCCCGATATAACAAGTCTCCTCAGGTATCTGGTACTCTCTATCGTTTGGGAGTCTCATTTACATGACTAACACCAGGTCTGACATCAATTTTGTTGTAGGATATTTTTCAAGATTCATGCATGATCTTAAAGAAAGTCATTGGCAAGCAACAAAGAGGGTACTGCATTATGTCTGTGGTACAACAAAATATGACCTAGAGTATAATTATATATTATACATATTCTTTGTTGAATATGGTGCATCACATTCTATCATAATATGGTCTGGAGAAAAATGTGGTACTGCATTATACATCCAATGGCACAACATATTGAAGGGTTTAACTATATAGGAGGGGAGACAATGTTGAGTGGCACGAATGTCTCTCCCTTGATATTATATAGTCATGGGTGTGGTATGATAGGTAGATTCAAATCCTTCACCATTTGAATAGAAAACATATCCTTTTCTCCCAATATCAACAATGAAATGTGATGGCTTACCCTTGACCCACATTCATGAGGGAAATAGATATTCCTCCTCTTATAACTCCTCTGGTGTAGGATGTGTGATGGCAATGATCACATTTGGTTCAACTTCCATGATTCACTTCCCTCTATCCTCAACCTATGGACGTGGAGGTAGTGGTGCAGTAGATGTAGAGGGTTGTGACTCAGTAAATAATTATTAGATTGCTTGACACTTCTCCCTCAAATGTCAGTTGCTCTTGTGATAATCGTACCATTTTTCACTATTGGCCTTCAAGGGCTTTTTTTAGGAGTCTTTTTTTTCTTTTTATTCTAATTTTGGGACTAATTCTTTAGAGAATCACTCTTGCTTTTCTTTGGCCAGTACTTGTTTTGATTTTTATTATTTGCTCCTTATTTTCTATTTTTTTGTGTTTCTACTCTAATTTGATAAGTTTATATACCTCTCGCAATATCTTGAATTCGAAAAGGTCCATATCCTATCGAATATACCATTGTATCTTATTACGATAATTTAGGGCTCAATGTCTTTTGATATCTTAAATACCTAACATTAATACCATGGAGTGGAAAGTACCCCTTCCTTAAAATCAGGACCATAACTACAAGGTTTTTATTCATCCTCTTAGGCTAAAAAATAAAACTAAATTAGAGTCCTAATTACTTGGATTTTATTCATCACCTTATCTTATTCTTAATGCTAATATATTAAAAAATATCAACCTTTTCGAGCTAAGCTTATCATCATTTATTTGTTGATCTCATATTTTAATGGAAATCCATGCACTCTTTTGTGGCTGAGAAGCACACGGAATACTCTCATAAAGTACATGAGAATCACTTTCATTATATAATTTAGTTAAGGAATACAAATGGTATAAGAAATTCTGCGTTGAAAAAAAAAAAAATTATTTTCATCTTAAAGGTGAATTAAAATATTCTCATAAAGTACATGAGAATCATTTTCATTAGTTAAGGAATACAAATGGTATAAGAAATTTTGGGTTGAAAAAAAAAAAAAAATTATTTTCATCTTAAAGGTGAATTAAAATAAACTAAACTGAATCAAATATTTGACATAGAATATCATTTTAAAAAAATACATCAACAAGCTAGAGATTGAACATAGTAGGACAAGGTCTATGTGTTTCTTTTGTGCGGTGAGAAAGTTAAAGGTGAATTAAAATATTCTCATAAAGTACATGAGAATCATTTTCATTAGTTAAGGAATACAAATGGTATAAGAAATTCTGGGTTGAAAAAAAAAAAATTATTTTCATCTTAAAGATGAATTAAAATAAACTAAACTGAATCAAATATTTGACATAGAATATCATTTTAAAAAAATACATCAACAAGCTAGAGATTGAACATAGTAGGACAAGGTCTATGTGTTTCTTTTGTGCAGTGAGAAAGTAAAGTAACAATGGAGTTGGCCTATTTGTAGGAGTTAACCAAGCACTAAGGAATACTTCTTGTACTATTTTTTTTATTAGTGTGAGATTGAACGTAGTAAGCCACAAATTGCATGCGAAAAATGACAGTTGAGACCAATCTAACAAAGAAGAACATCCATAATCTTAGTAAATATGATAAAAATAATTAATGGTACGAAGTATGTTTGATCTTCATTTTTATAGAGATTTAATGCATATTTAGAAATGTGCTTATACATTCATTCTTTTGTTACCTCTAATAATATTTGATTTAATGTAATGATTTTTTAAAAATAAAAATAAATTAAATATTATTATTTAAAATTAAAAAAATAAATATATCAAACTTTTATATGGGCGAGTGTGTAAGTGGGTGAGTGTGTATGGTTGTGTGTTTGGTTTCTATTGATAAAATTAGTTCTCACCCTTAAGGTCATGGTTGAGATGGGGATGACCAACCCTAAACTTCTATCGTAAAGGTTTCTCACACTAACCTCAATCAAAAAAATTTAAAAAATAATAATCATTATTATAATTAACAAGGTCTTTACCTTACATTAACAATACATATATTGATAGTCTCGAGGGACAGCGCAACGGTTCCAGTTTTAGCTCTTCTTTGGAGGTCCAAGGTGCAAACTGGGGTGTGGACGAGTGTGAGGGTGTGTGTATGGTTGTATATTTGGTCCCGTTGGCAGCTCTCACCTTATGAAAGGTCATGGTTGGGATGAGGATGGCAGCTCTCACCTTATGAAAGGTCATGGTTGGGATGACAATGCCCAACCTTGGACGTTGGTAGTAATATAAAAAAAAATACATGTTTTTATTATGTGAACGATTAATAAGGTAAGGTAAATAACTTTCATCCAAAAAAAGCGTACGACCCCTCTTAAAAGCCTACATTAACCTAACATTTGTGTTTGTGAAGGAGAAGGACAGTGCAATGGTTAGTGCTTTGGCCTTTGGCCTTCTTTTAGAGGTCCAAGGTTCAAACCACAACTTACTTAGAAGGGGATAAGTTGGATGGTAACCGAGAAGAGGATAGGTTGGATGGCAATTATCGAGTGTTTGCAGTTAGGTGATGATGTTTGATGCTTAACAGAGTTAGTACTTAGAAGGGGAAGTGTTTGCAGTTAGCTTTTGATGTTTGATGCTAGGGTCCCATGTTTAACCCAACCAGACGTACCTAGAAGGGGATAAGTTGGGTGGTGATGTTTGATGCTAGGGTCCCATGTTTAACCCAACCGGACGTACCTAGAAGGGGATAAGCTGGGTGGTAGCCCAGAAAATGATAGGTTAGATGGCAGTTGTCAAGTGTTTGCAGTTAGCTATTCATGTTTGATGCCTAAGAGAATAGGAGTTTCAATGCCCTAAAGAATTAGGGTTCCATGTTTAACCCAACAAACTAAGATTTATAATGACAATACTTAATAGTGTTATCCATTCTCTATAAATTTAAAAAACAGATATAAATAACTTATTAATATTTTTGCTTGGTGAGATGATAATAATACAAATAAATTTGAAAAAAAATAATGTTAAGGTGCAATGAAGTGGAATAAAATGCCAGCTTCGTGACGAGGACGAACAGGAGAATCAGGGTAGATATAACATTTTTAGGTTACGTGCCGTGCACAGCTGGACAATAAGAAATAGAAAAGAGAAAAAAATACAGCAATTTGGGCGTCAAGGCATTTATCGTGGAATTGGAAAGCGCTTGTTAAAGACGGAGGAAAAGAAAAGAAAATTCTAACGTGGGAAAAAGTAAACCGAGGTGATTTCAAGCCACTCAATTTGAACCCCATACACATTCCTATACCCATGTATGGCTGGTCTTGGAAGGCGACTCTAGTGTGAATGAAATTGTTTTGTACCACATCAGCAACGCGGGAGGTAGTGAAGGCCTATATATAAAGAGAAGCAAACACTATAAAGAACGACCTTACTTGAACAGGATCTGTTCTATAGGGTGTATAACTTGGTCTACGCATCAAACATAGACAAGCACCAAAGTCCGGATGAAGATGGATGGCTCTGAGGCCAGAGCGCAAATGCCGAGGTTCTCTCCAAGGGCTTGCCCTTGGTGGGTGGCCTCTTGATGACCGTCCCCTCTGTTCCGTGCAGTCGGTGAAGGCCCAGCCAGCCTAGAAAAAAAGGCCATTACTTAGAAAATCTAAAACAGACACAAAAACCTCCCAACAACAAGACACTCTCATTCATCTGTATTTCTTCAACTTTTCTTTCGACATTTATGACATGCCTTCAAAAATGTAAACTAAACAACGGACAGAACGCGCCCAAATTTCAAATAATTTCATGTGATTGATAGCAAACTAGTCGTTGGAGATTGTTATAAAACAACAATTAGCTGTAATAGATGTCGAGAAAAATCAGCATACTCTCTTACTTAAGTAGAATATTGTGGGACTTTCTAAAGCCCTCAATGAAATTAATATAATTGAATTCTATCGTTTCAATTACCATGCCCAAAACATACTTCACTATTCCACATTGTATACAATCACAGTGCTGAATGGCAGTGCACAGCAAAGCCCACAAACATTTAGCATGCAACAAAAATGAAAAGTGTTTGCTTCCAAATATCCTCATGGAAGTTATCTAGTTTGAATGTTTTTTTCCATTTTTCCACAATTAAACTTAAGGGTTAGTGAAAGGGTCAATCTTCATACAACTAACTTATATTTATATAATCAAATATATTTTTATTTTTCAATGAGTTTACACAGGTTTTTATAAAGAGTCTTGGTCCTCTCATAATGAGTGAGGTTTGAACCTTAGACCTTTCAAAACTTATATATTTGAAAAAAGTCATCTTTTACCTAAACATTCATTGTGAAAAGAATATGTTAAATGATTTTAAATTTGATTAAATATTTAACATTCACAACAATTTTATATAATAACATTAATAATTATAGGGTCAAGTCAAACACATACACACTACATATTATAGGGTCCATTCTACAAACTACATATTATCACACTATTTTTATAAAATGTGTTCACATTTCTCCCCTACATTTAGTGCATTTAAAATCACATTTTAGGCCATATTATCCCTCTCGAAGGTGCCCTAGACCTATAGCATACCATAATCCTCAAGTTTTTGCATTTGGATTCACCTATTTTCGTCCACAATACAAAATCACACCCTATAAATTCTAGACCATGATTTCATTTTCCATGCACTTTGGTCACTTTTTCATATTCATTTTTTTTTATCCAAGGGACCTTAGTGTCTTACTGCTCCCAAATTGTCCTAGCAAGCCCTTGAAAAACTAATCACTTTGCCAAGTTTCTTTTTTGTTTTGTAGGTATCATAGAACCGTGGGTTGATCTTGAGAGGCTCGATATCATGGAATCACATGTTGTAGATATAGAGTGAGATTCTACCTCAAATATAACATTAGGTAACTCTCTTTTACAATTGTCATTATCTTTTTGATAGGGAATCTTATACTAATATTTTTTTATTAAAACTTATGGTTTAATTAAATTTAATTAATTAGGCTTTTAATTTTGTTAGTAACTTTTTGAAAATGCCTATGAGCCTTATCTTTTGATTTGTCAAACCTAAAAAGTTGATTGTCGAATTGTATCAACCTTATTCTATAAAACTTTGATAATCTTATCTTCTGCTCTTGGTTTAGACCTTTGTTTTTTCTCATCAAATAGTTTTGTAATATGTATATATACATAATTGATCAATAAAATTATTAGATAAGTTTTAATCTAGTTTTTGGTAAGCTTGATCCTCATTAGTTAGTATTAGCGCAGTTTGTTCCTGCTCCCATTTAAAGCACCATGTTGCCTACACAAGAATTTTTGAAAGATATAAATATTAACACAACGATCTATGGAGCTCTATGCTCAAATAACGACCATTATGTCAATAGATGGTCCTGACTGAAATAGAATACTTACCATCCAAGGAAAAAAAAATTCTCTTTAAGAAAAAATTTAATGTTGAAAAACAATTGCTGAAGCTAAAGCATTTTTTATTATCTAAAATAGACAAATATGATATGTTAGCAGCACCTGAATTCAAACAATGGATTCAAACCATGATTTATGGGTAAGGAGTTCATCATCTTGCCTTTAAATGATGTTGTTGTTAATATTCTTATTGTTGAAAAAATTTAAGATGTTTAAGTAAAAGTTGAAGTTGAAATTCAAAAGAAAAAAAATGAAAACTTTGATGAAGAATTAAAAAAAAAATAAGACTTTGAAGAAGAATTTAAAAGAAGCTCTACTTTGAATGGAATATTCAATATTATTAGGCTACCACCTTGTTGTCTTTTGACAAATTCTTCCTCCACCATGGCACTAGCCCCCATTTCTTTCAATGTCACCCTCATTTCTTGAACCATGGTCTACTCATCATGCTCTATTTTTTAGCACCTACCTTGGACTCTCATGTGGCCCAACGTTTCGGTCCTCTCACACAATCCTACATCACCCTACTCCACTTCGCAACAACCGCGTTGTGACCTCTTAGCATTGCTCTCACTCCAATGGGACTCCTCCATTTGTCCTTGGATTCCAACTTCATCTTTGTGGTGTCAGTTCCTACCTTTACTAGCCTATGATTATTCTGTTGGTACATGTTTTCTTTTAACTTCTTTATGGCCTTCTAATCTAGATGTTCTAATAACACATCCACCATCGTGGTGACCTCCATGGTCGTCACAAACCGAGTATTCCATCTATGCATCTTTTCGACGCATCTTTCATTTTTCTCCACAAAAATATGTTCCTTCCTAATAATGAGATTGTAATACAAACTTATGAACATCGGCCAATACTAGTGTTCGACCTTCTATTGGCTAGAATAGATCACCTCAAATCATTCTAAATTATCGTATTTTTGATATCAAAGCTTGCATAATATTAGGCAATCAAAAAAAATGTTTTTCTCTACACCGCCTTGACTGTGTATCTTGTTTGCACTACCACCCCTTGCAACCAACTACTACATGACACTCCACTCCATCTACCCAACTATGGTCTAACTTCTTAGTTTTGTTGTTTGTTGTCGTTGTCTAAGCTCTATGTGATATGTTATTTGACCTTGTTGTGTCACTTTTGGCACCCTCTTACTCCACTTGCAATATTTTGAAGAACACATTATCTCTTCTATTGGCCTATTTTTTTACCCTTTTGCAGTTGACATCGATTGTTACGCACATCTCTATGGTCTATTTTCCCTGCCCTAGAAAGCTTTCCCGTTCTAGCCATGTGGCACTCTTGGACTTTGTCATATTGAAGATAATTATTTTTTCATCATTCTTCCACCACAACCCCACTTGTTGTGGCCCCCTTGCAACCTTGCCTATTTTTTCCACCCATTTTGCCTCTAGATTGCAATCGAAAAAACAAAATCTCTACTTGTGGACAACTTTGGCTTAATAGATCTAAGCACTTTGATGCTTGGCCCTACTCATGGACAATCATTTTTGTTGGGCATAACAAGTATTCCTAAATACTAGATTTTGACTTCATTTTTGTTGATTTTTTTCCATATTTGCTCTCGATAAAATTATGTTGTCTTGTGTAGCTTTTTCGGTCATTTTTTCTCCCTGCATGCACCTAATATCGACAGAAACTAGTTGGTTTTCTTGCCTTACCAACTATTGTCCACGTGGTGTTTTGGGCCCTTTCTATCCTACGATCTTAATGTAGGTCTCACGTGTTGTGTGGCCCATCTCTTCCACATGCTCATTCAGAAAGAAGCTCTTGTTTGTAGACATGTGGTTCAATCTAATTCCCAAACACCAGGCTTAATGGAAGTATGTAATTCAGAGTACCTCCAAGTTTCTTGCCCATGTGCCCTAGCTTTCCACAACCATCCAAAAACACACCACCTCATCTTGCACCTTCTTTACATGGTGTCATCTTGTCAATAACCATTGTTGCATTGAGTTCTGCATGGCATATGCAAATTTTTATCCCACATACGTTCTCTATGGGCATATTTATTGTTTTATAATTGTTTTTACATGCCCATATATTTGAAAACACCGAAGACACTCACGTGAATATTTTCAAACTCCTCTATGCATGTGAAATTCAATACCAATGACTTGTGTTAATCTTTTAAAATATAATATTTTGAAAGATTATTTTCGTTCAAATTGTAAAAAGACAAAAAAAAAAAAAAAATTGGTTAGAGACTTTATTGACCCTATTTTTACACACGAAGGCATTAAATTAGTTACAAATATAAGTGTATTTATAGTCGATGAAAAGCCCTTTTTGATTATGCTCGAGTGAACATAATATTTTTGCATTTTGTGAAGACTTGTTCCAACTCTTAAAACGATAAATTTAGGGTTGTCTATCTTCCAGTTTTTATGCTTTCAAGCATTTTCTCCTTCCCTTTTGTATGCATTGAAGTCCAATGCTTTTATGGTTGAGAAGAGTGATAAGGAATATTATATTAATTAAATATTAATTGAAATTTAAGATTTAATAATTTAATTAATTATGTTTTTTTATTTTGTCAATAACTTTTTGAAAAGACCTACAAGCCTTATCTTTTAATTTGTTAGACTTGAAAAGCTAATTGTCAAATTTTGTCAGCCTTATCTTAGAAGGCTCTGACAATCTTATCTTCCACTCCTGGTTTGGACCTCTAGTTTTTCCCATCAAGCGGATTTGTAATATGTATATATACAAGTTTGATCAATGAAATTATCAGGCAAGCTTTAATCTTGTTTTTTGTAAGCTTGATCCTCATACTTTTGTTCACTACTTGTATTTTGTTTTGCGTCTTTTATGTTTTGTTTTAAGACACTTTAAAGGAATAAAATAAAATAACCTTTAGCATTCATTTTATATCTTGTTTAAAAGAATATTTAAAGGAAAATAAAGAATTAGAGAACCCTTACTTTAGTTCTTATTTAATTTATTTATCTCCTTTGTCTCTTAAGCATGCAAACTTGGAATTGCATGTAGATTCGCATTGATTTAGTTTTGTATGTGCATTCTCTTGAACCCTTCCCTTAACAAGAATTTTACTCTCTTGCAAACTTGGGGATAACATTCATTCAAAAAAATCATTCTAGGATAGACTTTGTTTACTTGCATAGGTTGTTTGATGCATTTAGTTAAATTTAAAATCTTTATCATAATTAGTAGCATACTTTTTAGAAACCATTAAAACTTAGTTGTTTTTCAAAATACACATCAAACATAGGATTTAAAATGATTTCTTAAAAACACTCTTGGTGAACCCTCAACATATAACATATCATACCCATCAACATTTGAGGTGAGAACCAACTCAGTGATTTTAGTCCTTGTGGATTCACCAAGGTAAATGTGTGTTCTCAAAAACATAACTACCATCATCATGGTCATCCTCATCTCATATCCACATATGTCAAATGGTAATGTGCAAATGCTAAACAAAATACATTTGCCCACAAAGTTCTAAAATTTAATTTTAAAGATATGCAAATTTATTCATGGTTGAATTGCGTTAAAAACTATTTATTTTTATGCATGCAAAGAGAATAGTTTAACAACGTGGTAAAATGCAATGATATAGGAATGTTCCAAAAACATAAGTTTAAAGAGGCTCAAATTTTAATTATATGCCTTGAGTACTCCATAAAAATGGAGTAACCCAAAAATCATATTTTATTATATATTAAAATTTAAAAAACAATGATAAATGACATACAATTGTATAAGGTAAAGCAAGACTAACTTTGTGTTGTAAAACCCTTGTAGTAACTTGATATGTTGGTAAGGTAGATAGATAAGATAGAATACTTTTAAAAGTAGATAAGTTCGAACAACATAAAAGATGATATTTAGGGACCAAACAACATAAGAGATGATATGTAGAGTCCAAACAATATAAAAGATGATATGCACTAGGGTAGTGGAAACAAAAAACCATTTCTTCTTGGAGGAAAACTTATAAGGAGAAGAGTTAGTAAGTTTGTTATGTTCCTACTCTAACAATTTATGGAAGGATGAGAGGAGAGTATGTAAATGACTTCATCTTGATTGACAAGAAGTTGAGATGCATATAACACTAACAAGATTAAAATTATGGTCTTCTTTATTAAAAGAGAGCAAAAGGAACCATAAATATTTTATTTGAAAGAAATATTATAGAGGTAGTAATAGAATACAAATACTAAAGCAAACTCACTAGGGAAATATAGAGGATGAAACAAATACAAATGGGATGGGCATTTATCTCATTACTAAATAAGGACAAAAATATAGAGTTATGCGATTAGAAAACCGTTAATTTTTTTTTTTTGTTATTAGTTATCCTAATTGTGTTACATGGGTGTGAGATGTGGGCTAGCAATACATCAAATTTTAAATGGAGAAAAATATAAAAATTCAAAAACGACTATATGGATGTGAGGTGTGGGTTAGCTATACATCAAATTTTAAATGGAGATAAACAAAAAAATTCAAAGACAACTATGTGGGTGTGATATGTGGGCTATCAATACATCAAATTTTAAATGGAGACAAATAGAAATAATTCAAAAGCGAATGATTATAAAGAATCAATTCTAGATAAGATTTTACTTGCTGAAACAAGATCTTTTCCACTAGAAGTAGAAGCTATGATAAGACTATTGGAGTACCTAAATAAAATAGAAAGAATGGAAGATATAGCAGGTTGCCAAAATTGATAAACAAAGAAATATTGAATGATAAAAAAACAACAAATGGATGGAAACAATGGAGTATTAAATTTTATGAGGTTCCAAACATCAACAAATAAATCTAACAAAGAAATTAAACAATATGTGAATAAAAAATTCAAACTTGTTATATGGATTGAAATTTTAGAAATATAAAAAAGAATTAGACATCAACAAATTCAACTGAAACTATAAACACAACCAAAAGAAGTACATAGATGCAAAGATCAAATAGAAGAAAAAATACTTATAACCCAACTAAGATCTAGTTCACACCATCTCAGATGTGAACTAGGAGATGGCCAATACCACAAAGGTATAGTTAGAGCATATATGTATCTTTTACATAACAAAATTAGTGGATACTGAAAAGTATTTTGTCATGGACTATGAAGCCTACAAGGGCATCAAGAATGCATATAAGGACACTATAAAAATAAACTTGCTAATACAACTTTTTGAATAATTGAGAACAAAAATATAAGGAAACTTTTTAACAAAATCAAGAATAAAAGAAACATACTCAAAAAGATGATAAGAGGATTTTAAACTATTTGACTTTATTGAACAATGTTTTTAAATATAATTTGTAAATGCTTTACTTTGTCTAACAATTTTTTCTTTGATGTTGTCAAACTCTGAAACTTTAAATAAGAGGTCCAAGGTTTGAATCCAAAAGGAAATAAGGTTTTACACCATACCTATCTTGTATTAAAACTCAGGTTGTACCCATCTTATATAAAATTTGTCTTGATCCCATAAACTATTTTGGTCTTGTACACATTATTAAAATTATTTCATTTCATTTTTATTTCTATTTCTATGATACTCTAGATTTTATGTATGAACTATTTGATCGTCACAATCAATAACAAAACAAAGCCAAGAATATAGAACAAATAGGGAATTTATCATCGTAATCAACAACAAACACATAACACTTCAAACTTCCTAGTTATGAATAGAATAAATAAGGAAATTTATCATTATTATAATGAGCAATAAACAAATAACACTTCAAACTTTCTGGTAAAGTATAGAACAACGAAAGAAGTTTATTGTCATAATCAGCAACAAAGAAATAGCACTTCAAACTTTGTAATTTCAAAACCTCTTTCATTTTTCAAAGAAAAAAAGAAAGAGGTGATGTATATAGTAGTTTTATAACCTCTATTATTTTCCAAAGAAAGAAATGAGTGAAACATGGGGAAACCAACTATTTTGTAAATAGATTGGTAAGAGGTATTACAAATATTTCTTTTACAAAAGTGCCCCTAAGGGCTACAAAATGGGGTCTTCCACAAGGGAAGCCCTCTTTTGAAATAGATAGCAAACAATCATCGGTTGTCTCCTCATCTTCCTCAATGTAAGTGGGCTTATTGCTCATGTGCCACTGGTGGTTGAATTTATCCTTGGGGTCTGTGAGATCTACAAAATTTGGTTAGAACATTTGGGGGCCTGTCTTGATTAGACCCCTCATGTTTGAAGATAAAATACTCCTAAAATATGCTCAAAACATGATTAAAACTATACAAAATGATAAAGGACCAATACAACAAGAAATATTACCTAATTTTGTGGCCTCTGGAAGTCTAAAAATGGGATTTGCACACTAGTGTGCGAATCTGACTATGCCTCAAGATTCACACACTACTATGCAAATCTAATTGTTCTTTCTAGAATCGATGGATTTTGATGCAAAGTTTCCTCTAGTGTAGGAGCTTCTTTTATTATTCGTCGGGTCGCCTTCTAAAACTACAATATTTATCAGCAACCTATCAAAACAACAAGGAATATTGATGGATTTGATGTTGACTCCTATGTTGGATGGATGGTGAGTGATGGAGGATGGATGTTGAGTGATGTTGATAACCTAGAGCAATTTCAACAGAGTTTTGTTAAGCAAAAGTGGATATCTCTAAAATGGAGAATTTGACCTTCTATTTATAGAGTTTGCCAAGGTTAGGGGAGGGGTTGAGGTGTCCCATGAGGTGTCCCATGTGAGGTGTCCACTGTGAGGTGTCCCTTGAGGTGGCATGGGTGTCATGCCTCATAAGTGCATTTATGTGAGAGAATCTCTCACCCATCCACATGTAATAAATGGGTGGAGGAAAGTCTCCAAATGTCATTTAAGACATGTTGAGGTGGAAATCTTTTTAATTTAAAAATGTTTTTGTGTGTGCAAAAGTCTTCAATTGTCATTGAATGCATAGGAGAATGTGATATGGAGAAAATATCAGAGGGGTGAGGTGGAAGGCTAGTCTAGTCAAAGGGTAGACTAGGTGAGGTGGAAAGGCTAGGCTAGTCAAAGGGTAGACTAGGTGAGGTGGAGAGAATTAGGCTAATTATGATTAAGTTGATTAACCATGGGCTTAGCCATAAAGTGAAGTTTGACCATAAAGTGACTTTTGACCAAGGTAGATATTAACCAAGGTTAAGTCATGATGGTGGTCGCATGAGGACCCAGAGTTAAGCGTAGGAAGGGGCTTAAGTAGCCCAAGGGGGCTTATGGAGATGAATAGTGTTTTGAGGTCAATTTATGTAAATTTTATGGGTTTTGCAAATTGATCAATCATGATGATGGGGAAGTGGCAATGTGCAACTTTTGGGTGTCTACATTTGCTCCTTTTTGTATTGCATTGTGTGAAAACATGATGCAGTGCAAAAATGATGACACCATATTGGTGGTTTGATTTTGAAGGAGGATTTGTAATGGATGATCATGGATGAGAAAGATGCATTGATAGTGAATGTTTTGTGATTGATTATAACTCTTTGTAATATTGTAATGATTGCTTTAAGAGGAGACATAAAATTACCTTATCTTGTGATCAATGTAAAATGTTCCAATTGTGGAAGGAACAAATACCTTTGCAAATTTTTGCTTTTGATTGATTGATGAGTTCTTGATATTATTTGATAAACCGTTAATGTTGTAAGGTAGATTTTTATTAGGTGCTTCATTCAAAAGTGGTCTTACGACTACCACTGTGAAGAAGGTAATCCATGAGCTATCTACAATCATAGGCATTAGGTTTATCAAATGTTTGTTTGAATTGGAGTTTTATTGAGAAGAGAAATTTTGCTCTTTGTTTACCCTAGCAAATGAGGACTTGAGATAATATTTTAGCAAAAAATTTCTTAGGAAAATGTGGTATCCATGATTGGATGTTTGGTTGTTTGATCATGTGCAAGGTAACTTTTGATTGTTGAATGTCTACCCCCTCAAGTGACGAGTTGACGATGGAGAAGATGAGAAACGATGATGAGTCGATTGAAAAGATGAAAAATGGGGGGTGAAAAGGTGAAGAAAATGTGAAATTTTAGCATAGATGGCAAGAGGAAGGCATAAGATGACAAATGCCACTAGAAAAATCAGATTCGCATAGTACTATGCAAATCTGGCATATCTCGAGATTTGCATAGTACTATGCGAATCTGAGCAAAAGGTGCTATATAAGCGTGATCACATAGCAAAATGCTCATTTTATGTTGTGTAAAGGGGAGAGAGAGGTGAGGAAGAGTTTGTGAAGTGAAGCACTACTAGATTGTAGAGGTGAAGACAGAAAATGGTGGGAGGTGAATCAAGCACTAGCATTGGAGGGAGTGCAGTGTCGGTAAGTGGATTTTTCTTGCCTTGGTATTTGTGTATTAAGTAGTTTAAAAATGAACCCTAGGGAACAAATTTATAGTGAAATGAAATTATAGAAAATGCATAGTAGAACTAGCATTATGTGATGGAATGGAAAAAGTGCATTGATGTATGTGCATGTGAATGCATTGAAATGTGTTTGACTGATGTTGACTTGAGTGTCTTGATATGCATGAATGTATGTGTGTGTGCATTTTAGCATGCTTGCATGGATTTTTTCAAAAATATTTGATAGGGTAGTGTTTTGGCCAGATGGGTATCCAAATCTACCTTTTTTTTACAATGTTGACTACTTTTCTCAGGATGTGTGAATGTATGCATGTGTGTGTTTGGCTTATGTATGCTCACTTTTTTGGAAAATTTTTTGCATGGGCTTGATTTTTAGCCAAATGGGTATTCAAATCTACCCTCATATTGAGATTCACATAGTACCATACAAATGTACGAAACTATATGGATTCACACGTGTCTATGTGAATGTATAATTTTTTTTGAAAATTGTGTATGTATACATGGTATATAGCATACTAATGATGATTTTTTGTGTTTGAATGGATGGATGTAGGTGAAAAAGGTACAACCATGACATTGGGTTTGCACATTGTGAGAGGACTTGAAAGTGGGATGGTTGTCGGATGATGGAGCATGGTTGAAGAGAGTGGGATTGTATGGGGTGGGTGAGATGTTGAGTGTGCACTCCAATCGATCCTATGTATCAGTATTATGTGAGAGATGGGATCCAGATAGGAACACCTTCCATTTATTGATAGGGGAAATGATGATCATACTAGAGGATGTATATCGGATATACCAAGTGCCGATAGAGGGGATCATAGTGAGGGCAGTGATGAGTAAGGATGCATAAAGTGGCCTATTGCAATGAGCTTTTGGTGATAGATGGGTAGAGGTGGAGCATGAGGGAGGTGTTTTGTATGAGAGGTATTGGAAGGACAAGATGTTGTCCAACAGGTATACGATGGTGATGCTACTGATTGTGAGTTATGCACTACCCGACACATCAAGGGTGAAATTCCCTTAGAATATGATTGGGGTAGTATGCGATATGGTGGAGTAGGATGTGAGATTCGCATGGGTACCAACATTGTTGGCACAGACCTTCAGGGAGTTGCATGCCCTAAAGAGGATACTATGATCGGGATTGAGTGTGAGTCTACTACTACAAGTGTGGGCATGGGAGAACATTGCATGATAGCGAGGTTGAAGAGGTTACCGTATTTTATGCATGTGGATATGGGAGAGGATGTATCGTATGCACTACGATGGTGCACAGATATGGAGGGGTGAGTGCAATGACCACATGAGGGTGATGAGATGTATTTTAGGAGGAAGTTGGATGGATTGGTGGTGGTCGACATCATTTGGAGGCCATGGTGAGGAGGACTAGATTGGCTCGAGGATGTAGTGGAGTTGGCCAAGGTGAGATGGGGTAGATGGCTTATGGGTCGATATGTGAGCCAAGTGGAGTTTTTCCCCTTCTTGAGGGTGATGCATCAGTTTAGTTTATGATAGGGATGACCGAATCCACTAGTAGTGATTTGGAGGATGCGAGGAGATCATGGTCCATGATCATAGGTACCACCCTTGGATGTTACACTAGATGAGGTGATAGTGATCATGGATGTAGATGATGTAGGTACGATGCTAGAGTATGATGCATGGTGGGTGACCCAGAGGTGGGAGCCAAGATTGGGGGTGGTGGATGGGTCTGGTGATGTAGCAGAGGGAGGAGCGAGAGGATCAAGAGTGAGGGTCGAGGGAGTCAACCTAGGAGGTCAATCATCGGCTAGGGGGGATGATGTAGGGTGGGATCCTTGAGAGGAGGAGGAGTTAGATTCTTTGCTCCATCATGTGCGATAGTAGATGGAAAATGGGGGAGGCCCATAATAAGGACATGTAGATGAGGTGGGATTCAGGACATTAGAGGAGATCGAGGTAGTAGAGGAGATGGCATCAATAGAGGGGATGGTAGGGGCTGAGGAGATGACACTGATAGAGGGTATGGTGCCCATAGAGGAGATAGTAGGGATTGAGGAGTCTGAGTTTGATTTGGTTATGTGCCTTCAAGAGATGTTGGTGATGCAGGATGAGGTAATGATGTTACATGACATATTATGATAGGTGGAGGGTCAGATGGTCGATAGGGAGACAACATGGTGATTAGAGAGAGCATCGATGGTCATAGAGAGGATGCAATACTAGAAAGAGACAATGATTACATGTATGAAGTTAGTGGATGCCTTGGCAAATAGAGACATGGTGTGTGTGGTAAGGGATGAAACACTAATGAAGATAGTGAGGGTGATAGGGGAGTGAGACTCCCTCATCATAGAGTGGGATGGGGTGATGAGAGGCATCACAATTGAGGTGAGAGAGAGATGACTTTGTTATAGATAAAAATAGAGCTAGAGCTATGAGAGACGAGATGGTAGAGGAGGCCATGCAACTATGATAGGAGTTAGATGTAGTGAGTGAAGTAGGAGAGCTAGATATGGCTAATATGGTAGGCTTGTAAGAGGAGTTATAGTAAGTATAATGAATGCAAGGAGATCTAGTAGCAATGTATGCCAAGGAGAATGTGAAGAGGGTGCAATGTGAGTTGGGCTTGATTGATCGAGGGTTACCCTTACCATCATATTTTGAGTCATAATCATACTCACGATCGCATACACAATCACATCTTAGTTAGAAAAGTATACCATTGATGGTACCATGAGTGGTGGAGGTGATAACATCCTAGGTTGGGGGATCTACCCCAGAGCATAGTGGAGCAATGATAGAGAGGAGAGTGGATCAAGCATCGAGTGCTCATGAGGGGAGTGGAGAGACTCCTAGTGAGCAATTTTTTTAGCAAGGTAGTGATACCACCATTTTATATTTTTGATGTAGTGTATGTACATGTAGACGAGGTGAGGTCGATATGTGTAGGATGACATGTATTGTAGCCCATGGGTATTTTTGATATATGATATATATTATATATATATATATATATATGATGTGGTATTATTTACATGTGTGATTCATTATGTGAATGTTTTGTTGTGTTGATGTAGTATAGACATGTGTATGCCTTGATGATGTATGCTTCTATGTAGATGTATGAGATGATGTAGATGTATGAACATATAGATAGATGAATATGTATGGTAAGAATGATTGAATTATATGTATACAGGTGAATGTGTAGACATACATGAAAATATATGCAATAAGACTTGGATAATCTTATAGAGTGTGAATTAAGCAATGATGAGTAGTCACGTAAAATACTATGAGTATGAGATAAGAAAACATGCAATAGATGTTATGAATGCCAATGAGTAATAATTTGATAGGTAATGCAAGTGATGGATGAATGAGTATGCATGTGTGATCCTATCAAATGATATTAATAGTTGTATGATGAGTATGTGAAATGCCAATGAAGAGGACACTTGTATTTTGGTGAAACTATGTGGCTATTATTCTTCAAAAGTGAAAAAAAAAAAATCACTAATGTGATAGACATGTCACCACTTGGAAGGCACGCTCCACTACTAGACAGGCATCTATAGCCTCGATGGAGATTAGCCCTATGATTTATGGACCTAAGGACCTCAAGGATTCAAGATTTTTGATGATGCTCTTTTATTTTCTTTTTTATTCTTTTTGTAGTGCTCTTTTTGGCGTTTGCTTTTGTTTTCTACCTTTTTTTTTTTTCTTTTTTTGTAGCTTGTCCTTTTGTCGATCCTCAGGTTTGGATCATGCAAATGATAGGATGAGTGAGGTGACTTTCACTAGGTGGCCTAGTGCATGCAAGGTGTTGCCTTTCCTATGCTCAAAATTTACTTAATATTTGAAATGTGTTGGTGGCCATGAAAGAACTCAAGTTAGCCAAGGGAAGCTTTGAAGTGCTTTAGAATTTGACAATGTTGGATGAAGGTTGATTGAATTAACTAGAAATGGTCGAATCATAGAAATATTTCCATTACCCAGTATCTTGAAAAGAGGATTGGACATCACAATAGTTGCACTAACGTGTGTGTGTTTAACTCTTCATTTTTGCTTTGCAAGGTGGGTATGTATGCATGTGGACATGAAACAAGACCTGTATGCATGTATGTATGTATGGGGGCATATGCACTCTACTTGTAACATGAAATGAGACATGAAATATATTGACAATGATGGTGACATGATTGTAAAAATGCAACTAGTTATGCAGAAACTAATGTGACTTAGCATGTCATTGCTGAAAAATCACTATACAAGATTACCCCATGATGATATGCACAACACAAAGGGTGACTGAAAGAAGTGTAGAACTCTATGTGTGGAGATGAGTGCAAAATGAAATTGTAAATGTTTGGTGGTATCAACATGATTGATGGATGTGCATTGGTGATGGAAAAACATCAAATATGCATAGGTGGAATGGATGAAACATGGTAAGAGAAAGAAAAATGGAAGAAAGAGGATAAGAGGAGAGAGAATGTAACTCAACAAGGGTATGTAGCCACTCAAAGTGTGACCATACAACATTGATAAGTAACAAGGAGAAGAAAAGAAAAGAAATGATGAACAAGAAGAGAAGACCAAATCAAAGGTATGTAGCCACTCGAAGTGTGACCATACAACATTGACAAGTAACAGGCAAAAGCAAGAGAGGAGAGGATGGAAGAATGAAATATGGGTGAAGATGCAATGGAGAATATATCATTGGTGGATGATTTTGCTTGAATTCTTTTTATTATTGTTGTTACATGTTGTATGTACATAATATCCATGATGGAATTTACAAAGAATGCAGAACCTTGATGAATATTATCAGGCATAGAATGCATGAAGATGGATGATATTGAGGGGTTTAGGTTCCTTGAGACCTTCAATATTGGCAAGGTGATAAGCTCCAAAACCAAATTTATGTGTAACAATGTATGGGCCTAACCAATTTGGCACAAATTTATCATGAATATGGTGTGGTTGGCTAGTGATCTATTGGTTCTCTTTGAGGACCAAATATCTGATTTGAAATTCATGTTGGTGCACCTTATTGTTATAGGCACATCAGAGATGATCTTGATAGATGCATGTATGTTCAATAGCATTAATGTGATATTCATCCAAGAGTGTCAATTGGTCTAATCTCGCTTGATGGGTTGTATCATCATCAATAAATTCTTGTAGTGAGATTCTCAAAGATGGAACTTCAAGCTCTAGGGGCATGATGGCCTCTACACCATAAACTAAAGAAAATGGTGTTGCCCTAGTGGGTGTTCTAATGTTGGTTTGATAAGCCTAGAGTGCCAATGGTATTTGATTGTGCCAATCATGATGAGATTCTACAATAATTTTGTGAAGAATGGTGCATATGGTTTTGTTGGTAGCTTTAGCTTGACCATTACCCTAGGGGTAGTATGGGGTAGAGAAGCTATGTTGGATGTTGTATTTTTCACATAATGCATGGACATTCTTGTTCTTGAAAGGTGTACCATTATCAGAGATGATTTTGGAAGGAATTCCAAAGTGATAAATGATGTGTTGTTGAATGAAGTCAACAATTTTAGGACCAATCATTTGGATGAGAGGAATTACCTCAACCCATTTTATAAAATATTCTATGGTAGTGATGATGAACTTGTGATTGTTGGATGAGGTTGGAGTGATTTTTCCAATGAGATCCAAACCCCATTGAGAGAAAGGCCACATAGATTGGATGGGTTACAATGCTTGAGATGGTAGATGTGTAAGATTAGCATGTTACTGGCATTTGATACACTTTTTAACATATGTACAATAGTCATGCTCCATAGTAGGCCAATAATAACCCATGTGGAGGATGCACTTGGTTATGGCAATGCCACTAAAGTGGCCACCACAAGTACCATCATGAGCAACCCTAATAACATGTTGGGCTTCTGTAGGTTCAAGACAACATAGAAGGATCCCATTGTAGCTATATTTATAAAGGATATCTCCTAGCAATGTATAATGAATTACCCTTTGTTTGAATGTTTGTTTATGAGTGTGGGGAAAATCCGTAGGAAGGATGCCTAATTTAATATAATCCTTAACTTGGGAAAACCAAGGATCATGAGGTTCAACTTGAACAACATTGATGCCAACATCCCTAGAAGGAGCTAAAGTAGAAATGGTAGATTGGAATAGTGTTTGTATAGGCACACGAGTAATGTCATCATGTGGATTTTGTGGTATTAACGAGCCAAGAGAAGCCATGGTATCTATGAAGTGATTTGTTGAGCATGGGGTAGCCTCGATATCATACCACTCGAATTGGGTGAGCAACTGATCAACAACCTACTTGTACTACTTGAGTATAGGGTATCGACATTGGAATATTTCCTTCACTTGATTGATAATGAGGAGGGAATCACCAAATATTTGTAGGCATTTGATGTGCATAGCAAGGGTTATTTTGAGGCCAAGAATGAGTGCTTCATATTTAACATTGTTATTTGTACAAGGAAATCCTAATTTGAAAGAAAAGGGGAGTGGTACCCTTTGCAATGTGAAGAAGACTATTCTTGCACCTCCCCCTTTATCGTAGTGAGAGCCATCAAAAAAGAGGGTTAAGTTAGCTTGTGTTTTAGGTTCCACGTATTGTTCATCTTTAGTAATATGAAACATTGAGTCATCTGGAAGCTCAATGAGGAGTGGTTTATCATCGGTTAAAGGAGCCTCAATGAGTTGATCAACAATGACTTGGCCTTTTATGGATTTTTGACTAATAAATTTGAGATCAAATTCAGTGAGTAGCATAATCCATTTGGTAGTATGACTATTGTTGTAACTTCTACCCATCATATAGCGGAGTGGATTATTGTGAGCTACAACATAAGTTGTATGATTGAGCATATAATGTCTCAACTTCTTTGTAGCAAAAACAATGGTGAGGCATAATTTTTCCATGTAAGCATACCATGTCTCGTAGCTTACCATCGTGTGACTAATGTAATACATGGCTTGCTCATGGTTGGTTTCATTTTTTGGGCCAATAATGTTCCCAATGCAAATTCGATGGTGGATATGTATAGATGAAAAGGAAGATTCAGATGGGGTGGAGATAAGACTGGTGGAGAAGTAAGATAGGCCTTGATTGTGTCAAAAGTAGCCTAACATTCTTGGTCCCATGTAAATGTGACCCCTTTTTGTAAGAGGTGATTAAACGACTTACACTTGTCGGAGAGTTGGGTGATGAAGCGATGAATCACCTAAATTTTGCCCTGCAAGCTGTGTAATTGTTTAAGATTTTTAGGAGGTGGCATGTCGATGATAGCCTTGAATTTTTGAGGGTCGACCTCTATGCCTCATTGAGATACAATGAAACCCAAAATTTTACCTGAAGTCATGCCAAAGACACACTTTTTTGGGTTTAACCATACATTATGTTCCAAAAGGTGATCAAAGATTTTTTGGAGGTCATCGATGTGTTGATGATGCTTTTTGGACTTTGCAAGAAGGTCATCTATGTAATATTCTACAATTTTATGCATGTAGTCATGAAATATGTACATCATAGCACATTGATACGTTGCACCAACATTCTTAAGACCAAATGGCATGACCTTATAACAGAAAGTCCCCTAAGGGGTGGTAAAAGATATCTTATGTTGGTCTGTAGGGTTAACCTAGATTTGGTTGTACCCTAAAAACCCATCCATGAGGGACAACATTTCATGACCTATTATAGAGTCAACCAAAGTATCGATATTAGGGAGTGAAAAATTATCCTTAGGACATGCTTTATTGAGATCCCTAAAATTAGTACATATGTGAATGCCTCCCTTGGGCTTGGTGATGGGGACCATGTTAGAAACCCACTTAGGGTAATCAATTGGTTGAATGAATCCCACATCGAGGAGCTTTTGTAATTCCTCCTTCACCATCAAAGCAATTGTAGGATGCATCTTGCAGAGTTTTTGCTTGATAGGTTTAGTACTATCATCGAGTGTTAAGTTATGGATGACCAACGAAGGGTCAAGATCAAGCATGTCCATGTAAGACCATGCAAAGACCTTCTTATACTCTTTTAGGAGCATAGTAAAATTCTCTCATTCTTCAAGGGAAAGACCCTTGTTGAGCTTGAGGATGTGAGGGTTGGTTGGATCATCACCAATGTCAACATCAATGGTGTCTTCCACAAGCATGTGGGAGCCATCCTGGAGTTGAGTGGGAATGGGAATGAGATGCAAGTCATTGGAAATTTTAGTTAGAGTAATCTCATCATCAAGAGAAACATTGGTGTGATGGACATATGGAATATGGGGTGGGGTAGAAGATAGAGGGGTGTTTGCAGAATGGAGTAAATATGGAGATAGGAGAAAGTCTCATGGAGAAGGCTCAGAAGAAATGTGATCAAAATCAATAAAGTTTAAAGTTGTACTTATGATTCGATCGGGGTGAGCAGCATAGTGGAGTGGAGTGAATAAATTGATGGAGATCATATTGATGGAGATACTTGAAGCTAGCAAAGAAGTAGAGTGTAGGGAAGAAGAGTCGGATGATGAGGAAGGGAATGGTTGGTTTAAGTGAGGGTACAAAACCATGGGTGGGGAGTGAGGGTGAGTTGAAGAACATCAAACTCATTGATGACTGTGTAGAGGTATGTACGGATGGATTGGTAATGGAGAAGGTGGAAGGGTGGCATCATCAAAGCTAGACGAGGTGAGTGAAAGTGCATCAAAGTGATGGATGAGGTCATCGACCATACAAGTAGAAGTAGTGCTATGAGGAGGAGAGTCATGAAAGAAGGTGGAGGGGATGTTGATGGTAGAATGAGGAGAGGGACAATCATCAAGGAAAGTCACACTCAGGCTCATTATCAAAGATATCATCCAACGGATCGAGGGTAAGACTATGGAGTTCATCCTCCAAAATATTGATGTTGTCACATTGATAGCCTAGACCCAACTTGTCTTTGGGCTGTCAGACTAGGAGGGTCAACAAGGGTTCTAGATCCTTGTTCATAGCATCCCAATCCAAAACCCTGCTAATGGAATCATTGGAAGTATCGCATGGCAAAAGTAGGATTGGACATGTGGTCAAGATTACCATAAAACTTGTCTTGTGGTGAGTGAGGCATAGGTATCTCAGAGGATGAATCAATACCACCATAGATGAAGTTGGTAAAGTTTATGGGAGGGTTGAGAGGAATGATGTTCACGATAGTCAAGGGTACTTGGTTGGGGCAACCAAAGTCGTGAATGGATTGTATCATAGGAGGGGTAACATGAGCATTGTGTATGTCATACTCTCCTAGACCAGGATTGGTCATGAGTATCAAAACATGAGGTATGTCATAATGCTCGTGTTTAGGGGATGACCCCCTATGTGATGAAGATGAAGAGGGATGCAATGCCTATGGAAGTGGTATAGGAGATGGAGGAATAGAGGTGTTGGATTGGGTGAGTTGAGCATCCAAGCAGGTAGCACATTGTTCCCATTCATAACATTCTATCGGAGTAGCTAGGATAGGGTGATTTGCATGTGCAAATTGGGATGTGGGTCAAGGAGGAAGCATTGTGGGAGGTGGGATGATGTGTGATGTGCACGAAATAGAGGGTGAATAAAGTGGAGTATTTGGAGTGGGTAAAATGGGAATATTGGGAGAAGAAGGAGGATGTGACCATGAAGGGAGTGGTTGAGAAGAAGTGGAAGGAGATGTTGATGATGGGTTCAAAGGTTGGCATGAAGGTGGGGTGGAGCGAGTGTGAGGGTTGGATGATGAAGAAGAGGAAGCATTCATGGGATTCCCTAATTGACTTGGGAGTGAAGGAGATGCGGGTGATGTTGTGAGGGATCAGAGTGTAATTGGAGTGAATTGTGTGGAGGACAAGGGTGGTCCTGGTGGAAGAGTAATGATATTGCAAAACTCAAATGGATCATCATCAGTAGGGATGCGATGCACTTGGTCATTGTGAAGGTATTTTAGACAATGATGCAAGGTGGAAGGGATGCATTGCATGTCCTAAATCCATGGGTGTCCTAAAAGGATGTTATATTGCATCTCCCCCTTGATGACATGACATAGTGTGGGGATAGTCTTAGCACCTACCTGGATAGGTAAGATAATAGAGCCTACTATGGGATGCATAGAGCCATCAAAAGCTCATAGGTCAAGAGGAGTGGCAAGATGAGTGGGTGGAATATGTAAATGATGAAGGGTGACTATGGAAATGATACTAATGGATGATCCAGTGTCAATGAGGATACATTTATAGGTAACATCATTGATAGAAGCCATAATATGTAGAGGAGGATCAACCCCCTCTCCTACTATCTCTATGATTTCATGATCATGGAAACTTATGGAAGGTTGCATACAAGTTTGCACATTACCAACAAAGTTGAAAAAAGCATTGCTATCACTTGTTTCGAGATCTATGGAATGAAGAATATCATTGAGGGCCTTGCAATGAGGTGGTGATTGCTGCAAAAGGTCATAGATGGATAATCATGCAGGAGCAATGTAGAGTTGGTGGGAAAGACTACTATGAATGGTGATGATATTGTGTGGTATAGTAGGAGGAATGCTCGATGTGGGTGGTAGGGTGGAAGAAGATGGTATAGGACAAGAAGGATTGGTTGATGTATCAATACACGATACATGATGGGTAGTGTTGGTTGTGGGTAGTGACATTGATCATACCCACAAAGCCTTGTTGAGATGGGCCACGATTGACATGATTGACCTATCTAGGGCTAGCCTATGATGTGGGTGGATTGGTGTGAGAATTAGCACCCCCATGTTTAGGTAAAGGGTTCTGATAAATACCTAGATTTTGATTTTGAGGGGTGAGAGGGTTTGATACTTGAATGGTTCCTCGATCAATGAGATCTTGTACCAAATGATGAAAGATACAATAAGAGTTGATGTCATGGCCTCATTATTGATGATACTCACAAAATACTTGTTCATTGTAGCCCCATGGTTTTGGATGATTGGGATCATCAACCTTAATGTTAGGTAGAGAAATATGTCTAACATCATACAATATTTGAAATAATTTGGGCAATGGTTTAGACAAAGGCATCCAATTGCATGGTTGGCCAGGAGGGTGAGGGGTGCAAGCCAATGGTTGATTAGATGGAGAAGGTGAATTAGTTTGAAAAAGGCCCTATTGGGGTTGAGGATATTGTTGCGAGGATGATGGAGGTTGTGCATTGAACACCACTTGATTTGTCTATGGTGGTTTAGATGTGCTAGGATTGGTAGGATTTTGGCTAAATCGGATGTTGGTTGGGTAATCTGACTTCTTGTGAAGCTTGATCTTGCCTACCTATACCTTAATATCTTTAATGACCTTCACTTGAGCAATGGCCTCATCGAATGTATGACTTTATTGGATTTGCAATGTTGTTGAAATGTGTTTAGTGCAACTCTTTGCAAATAATTTGACGAGTTTTGTAGGTGGTATGGCAAAGGTTAGATCATGAATGACAACCCACCACCTAGAAACAAAATTAGTAATAGGTTCTTCATCAAATTGTCATAAGTTGTACAAATCTGAGAGTGATATCTTCTTCTTGATATTGATTGAGAAGTGTTCTAAGAAGAGATTGGCTAATTGCTCAAAAGTGAATAGACTATGTTGCGGAAGGTTATTGTACCAATCCAAAGCTTGACCCCCAAGTGAGAGTGGAAATGTGCGAAGCATGAGAGGATCACTACCATTGATTTGATAGCAGGCAAAGCGATAATTATTGATGTGCTCCCTTGGATCTTCCTTACCTTTGAATTTGTCAAATTTAGGTATTTCAAACCGATAAGGATAGGGATGAATGGAGATAGAAGGATTGATAGGATCATTGCACAACTGACTATAAGTGGGTTTTTGAGGCCCATAACCGTTGTACGTAGGTCCAAGTTCTTGATTTGCTCATGCATAATTTGAAGCTCATCAGAAGCTGCATGTGAAGTTTACATTAGATTGCCTAGTGTGGGAAGGAGTGGTGGTAGTGATGAAGAAGGTGAAAGATATGATTGTGATGCTAAATATGAATAATTTAGATGGGGTGGATATTGTAACTATTGTTCATCCCATTGATATTGCATGGAGGGTATTTGAGAATGAGCAATAGTGAGATATTGAAATTGATCTAAGACCTATTATTGAAGAAAATTTTATTGTTGTAGGACCGATACATATTGTTGTTGTATGGATGCCTATTGTTGTAGGATTTGTACTTATTGTAAAAGCACTTGTTGTTGTGAGACCGATACATGTTGTTGTACCAAAATCTATTATTGTTGAAATGAAGTAGGATTTTGGGATGAAGGTTATTGTTGGGTGGTTGGCATGGAAGACCATGAAGGAGGTGAAGTGAATGAGGTGAGTTGAGAAGATGGGAATGAATAAAATAGAGATATGGAGGGTGGAGTAGAGTAGCATGGTGCATTATGGAGATATGATGGATAGTTGGGATTATAAGAAGTGAGTGGAATGGTTAGAGGTGGATAAAAAGGAGGGGGTGGAGGAAGAATAAATGTAGAAGAAAGGGAGGGTGGTTATTGAGTAGAGGGTAAGATTCCATACATGGAAGTTTGGAGAGAATTTGAGGGTGGAAAGGATGGTGCAGAAGATATGAAGCCAAGGGTGGAATATTGTGGAGAAGGGTTGGGGAAAGTGGAGATGGGAGGAAATGAGGGATTGAAAGTAGAAGCAAATTGTTGATTGAGTGGAATTTGTTGTTGTTGTGGGATGTGTTGTTGTGGCAAAATCTATTGTTGTTGTGAAGCCTGGTGATATTGTAACACTTGTTCTTGTTGTGGAATTTGATGATGTTGCAACACTTGTTGTTGTGATAGAATTTGTTGATGTTGTAGCACTTGTTATTGCTAGGATTTTATGATGTTGCAATGCTAGTTGTTGCTACAGAATTTGATGATGTTGCAACACTTGTTGTTGTTATGGGATTTGTTGATGTTGCAACATTGCTTGTTGTTATAGAATTTGTGATGAAGAGGCTTGGTTGTCAAAAATGGAGGGATGAGCAATTGAGATCATTCCTACCATTTGGGTAGTTGTGACAACATCAAGCTCGATTTGGTAGAGGATAGTCATGTCATCATCCAAGAGAGGTTGATACTGGCCTTGTAAGAATGGATGATTAGTAGTTGGTGAAGAAGGGGGTGTTTGATCCTCGAAAGTGAGTGATGGTTGGGAGTTTCTAGGTGCAACATAGATAACATGTTGGCAAAATGTGGTTGGTGGATTATATGATGAAGGGTCATCCAATGAAGAAGTATCATTGGGATCATCTATCTCAGTTTGAGGTGAAGTTGATGATTCAACTTGTGACATATTGCTTGTGTTTGGTACCTATGAACCAATAGATTGATCTAGTGGAGGAGTAGAGGCATTGGCCTCAGATTGTGGAGGTGGGTTATTTGACTATGAAGAGGCAATGTGAGCCACTTTTGTAGAAAGCTGAGCTTGCTCATGTGCTTGACTATGGGTGAGAACCATGTTTGTGTGTGCAAATGAAGTGGTTAGAGTAGCCAAAAATGAAAATTTCACCTTTCTATGTGTTTTGTGCAAGTTTTTGGATCTATCTATGGCCTAGAAATTTGATTTATAAGGTGGTGAATGTGATTTGCACACTACTATGTGAATGTGATTCACACACTACTATGTGAATCTGAATAAAATAGGTAGCCTAGGTGGAATTTTGTAGGAACAAACTATTGAAAACCAGCAAGTGTGTTTTGGAGCTATTTTGGATGGTTTTGCAAGTAGTTTTGTGACCCAAAAGTACTTAGATGCAACAAAAGTTAATGACAAATAACAAACCAATATTTTTGGTGTTTTCGTGTGTTTTGATGATGTTACCTAACCTAAAATAAAGCAAGGAAGTAGGAAATGGATGCTAAAGAGGTATGTTGAAGCACATGACTTTACAACACCCAAAGGTGTGCAAAGGACAACTATGCGATAATGGGTGAATAGTAACTAATGGAAGGTACAACAAAAGGTAACCAAAAGGGAGTACTCTAAAAGACCTCTTATGAAAGAGGTGGTACTATCTAAGACCTGCTACCAGCCTACCTAAGCTTTCACTTCACCCTCGGATGGGCTTAGTCAAGAATGACAGTTACCAACTCATAAATTATATAAAGCCCTATGAGTAGGGGTGTCTAATCCTAACCTACTCTGAGGATCTCTCAAGAGTAGGGGATCTTCTGGTGATGAAGTAAAGAATATCGCTTGAGGGGGCTACTATGGCATCTAGGGGGTGAGCTAGTGGAAGGAGATGAATTCCAACATCACTGATCTCGATTGGGGATTGGTGATGAAATCCAATCTTACCAATGTGTATGAAAAGCATGCAAGTGTGTGAGGTTGATTTGCTTTTTAATGAATCTAATGTGTTGAAAGGAAACTAGATTAGGAAAGCAATGGAAAAGAAATGTGTCTAACTACTTGTGATTTGTAAAGCAAATTTATGCTAAGTGCTTTTTGAAATGGAAATCTATGCTAGAACTTTGAAAGAAATCTAGATTAGATGCTTTTGAAAGAAATTGAATCTATCTAGATGCTTTTGAAAGAGATGAAATCTATGCTAAATGCTTTTGTAAAGGGATTGAAACCTATGCTAAATGGATTTTGAAAGAGATTGAAACCTATGCTAAATATGTTTTGAAAAATATCAAATCTATGCTAAATACAAAAGTCACTTGATTTCAGTGAAAAGTTATGCTAAGGCTTGCTTAGGCGCAATCCTATCTACACTAGTCAAGATATGCCAATTAAGGTTATGACTAGATGTTGCATAAGAGCTTTGTATACGAGAATAGATCAGAATCTATCTTAGCTCTAAGAAAAAAGGGGATTTGAGGCCCCCTTTAGGCCGTATGCAAGTGGCTAAAATGCAATTTGTAAATAACAAGATAAAACAATCGAAAAGCCTTGCATGTAAAGGAAAATGGACTTTCAAAAGGTAGAAATACCAGTTCCAAAGGAGATTACCTATTACTAGATGTTTTAGGAGGTTCTGTCTAGTCTTTGTGATGTAGAATTTTATAGAATTTTTGGATTCACACACTAGTGTGTGAATCTAACGTACCTCAGGATTCACACACTACTATGCAAATATAAGTTTGTCAAGTTTTCTAAATAGTTTTGATGTTTGTGAAGCTAGTTATAGAGTCTCCCTGGTTCTGAGATAGTTTCCTGCACAAAAAGAGGTAGAAAGTTAGTTTGGTCCTCCAAATCAGTCACAAAACCCCAAAATGATGGTCATAAAACAAATTGTGAGAAGAAGGGGAAGAAGCCTAAGTACAATTGCAATTGAGAAATACAAGGAATGATTTCACCTTGTACACATCATGTCAAGAGGTGGTTTGACCTATGAAGGTTGTAAAGGTACGTGAGATAGCAATATCAATGGGAAAAAAGGCATTTAAACCCCTTGACTTACCTTGCTGTTGATGTGGATGTTCAAAAATGGATACCTTGTTGCTAGGGACCAATTTTTGAGGCAGTTTTCTAGATTCGCACACTAGTGTGCGAATCTAACTATACCTCGAGATTCACACAATGCTATGCGAATCTGGCTCATAGGTCAAAATATTGTAGTTTGGGACCTAAGGTGTTTTTCAAGGTTTTGGTGGATTCTTCTATGATTTTTCAGCACCTGAAACACATAAAAATAGTCCAAAAATGATCAGTTAGTTAGCAAGAAAGCTAGACTAAAGTAATAAACATGGTGGGGGTCCCACCGGGCATGCCAAAATGAAACACGAGGAAACTGGTTGTTTTGTAAATAGATTGTTAAAAGGGGTTACAGAGATTTCCTTTTACAAAAGTGCCCCTAAGGGCTACAAAATGGGGTCTTCCACAAGGGAAGCCCTCTTTTGAAGTAGATGGCAAACAATCATCGGTTGTCTCCTCATCTTCCTCGATGCAAGTGGGCTTATTGCTCATGTGCCATTGGTGGTTGAATCTATCCTTGGGGCTTGTGAGACCTACAAAATTTGGTTAGAACATTTGGGGGCCTGTCTTGATCAGACCCCTCATGTTTGAAGACAAAAGACTCCTAAACTATGCTCAAAACATGATTAAAACTGTACAAAATGATAAAGGACCAATACAACAAGGAAGCTTACCTAATTTTGTGGCCTTTGAAAGTTTGAAAATGGGATTCACACACTAGTGTGTGAATCTGTCTGTGCCTCGGGATTCACACACTATTGTGTGAATCTAATTGTGTCTTGGGATTCACACACTACTATGCAAATTTGTCTATCTTTTCCAGATTTGATGTATTTTGATGCAAAGTTTCCTCTGGTGCAGGAGCTTCTTCTGTTATCCGTCGGGTCACCTTTAGAAACTGTAGTCTTTGTCAACAACCTGTCAAAACAACAAGGAATATTGATGGATTTGATGTTGACTCCTATGTTGGATGGATGGTGAATGATGGAGGATGGATGTTGAGTGATGTTGATAGCCTAGAGAAATTTCAGTAGAGTTTTGTTAAGCAAAAGTGGATATCTTTAAAATGGAGAATTTGGCCTTCTATTTATAGAGTTTGCCAAGGTTAGGGGAGGGGTTGAGGTGTCCCATGTGAGGTATCCACTGTGAGGTGTCCCTTGAGGTGGCATGGGTGTCATGCCTCATAAGTGCATTTGGGTGAGAGAATATCTCACCCATCCACATGTAATAAATGGGTGGAGGAAAGTCTCCAAATGTCATTTAAGACATGTTGAGGTGGAAAACCTTTTAATTTAAAAATGCTTTTGTGTGTGCAAAAGTCTTCAATTGTCATTGAATGCACAAGAGAATGTGAGATGGAGCAAATATCAGAGGGGTGAGGTGGAAGGCTAGTCTAGTCAAAGGGTAGACTAGGTGAGGTGGAAAGGCTAGGCTAGTCAAAGGGTAGACTAGGTGAGGTGGAGAGAATTAGGCTAATTATGATTAAGTTGATTAACCATGGGCTTAGCCATAAAGTGAAGTTTGACCATAAAGTGACTTTTGACTAGGGTAGAGATTAACCAAGGTTAAGTCATGATGGTGGTCGCATGAGGACCCAGAGTTAAGCGTAGGAAGGGGCTTAAGTAGCCCAAGGGGGCTTATGGAGATGAATAGTGTTTTGAGGTCAATTTATGCAAATTTTGTGGGTTTTGCAAATTGATCAGTCGTGATGATGGAGGAAGTGGCAATGTGCAACTTTTGGGTGTCTACAAGAAGATGATATTTCTAGATTGATACTCCTAAGGTTATTTGACTGGTGAACATTCAAACTTAATCTAACAACATATGAAATTTAAAACTCATCTTTTATTTGTTTTGAAAAGCTGGAGCTCATTTTTTTAATATTATTATTATTTTTTTTACATTCTCACACCCTGCGAAGACTTTACAATTGCTTAATAAAACAGTTCTTGTTCAGTTGTGTTTGTGCAAGAATGTGTCAAGCCTAAGAAATACCGGCAAATATTAGTACTTCCTTCCTTGCTTTGCAACAAGATGAACCCTTTTTTATTTATATGTCAACAGTCAGTTCCCACTTTGCTTTGCTCAAGCTTTTGCAGAAGGGAGATTACATTTGTATTAAACTGATCTGCTTAGGAGTACATATCGATATCGATTAATAAAGACTTTATGACATGTTCTATATGTGCCATAAAGACTTAGGACTTTGAAAAATGATGTTCAAATGTAAGCAATGTAAAGGCTGAGCTCTCCACCAAAGAAACAAAGATGTTGAATCTAGGAACAGATGATGCGTTTACACCAATTGTAGACCAGTCATTGGAAAGTTTTGAATGTCACTTAAGTTTCACTGCCAAGATATCCTCTTTGGTTAAAAAGAAAAAGGAAAAAGCAGCAGCATTGTTAAATTCAAAACCCAATACTTCATTGCAGCTTCAAAAGTTTCACTGCCACATATCCTCTCGGGTTCAAAAAAAGAGCAGTAACAGTGTGAAATTAGTACTTCAAATTTCCACCTCCCTGTCATTGCAGATTCAAGTGAGTGGAACATTTGTCCTTGACCACGTATGCCCACTTAATTAAATCATATTTGCCGTCACTCTTTAGTCTATATGAGATGCCAAACGACTCCATCATAAATATATATTTTTTATCGGTACAAAATTATTATTTTTTCAATAAGTTTATACAGGTTTTTTTTATAAGGGGTATTAGGCATAAGTTTATACAGGTTTTTTTTATAAGGGGTATTAGGCATCCTCCCTGTAAATTGAACTTGGGTTTCCGTTAAGAGGGTCCAATGAATTTTTGCCATCGTTCTTGTAAATTGAACTTGGGTTTCCATCAAGAGCCCAATGTTTTGTTCGCCATTGTGGTTGTTCCTGTCGAGATAAAATTATTATTTTTTCATTGATTTTACACACTAAGGGTATCGGGTATCTTGGACCATCCTTCATGTGAATTGAACTTGGGTCTCCTTGAAGAGAGCCCAATGACTTTTTACAAGTAGGGTGTCTCTGTTGGAACAAAATTATTATTTTTTTAACGAGTTTACACAAATTTCTACGAGGGGTCCTGGTCCTTCCCGTGAATTGAACTTGGGTCTCCATGAAGAGAGTCCAATGTAATTTTTTGTCATTGTGGTTGTCCCTGTCAAGACAATTTTTTTTTTCAATGACTTTACACATGTTTTTATGAGGAATATCAAGGACCATCCTTCTCGTGAATTGAACTTGGGTCTTCTTGAAGAGAGCTCAATGACTTTTTGCAATTAGGATGTCTCTGTTGGAACAAAATTATTATTTTTTTAATGAGTTTACCCAAATTTTTATAAGGGATCCTAGTCCCTCGTAGTGACTGAGGCTTGAATCTTAATAGGTAAATCCGTATAGATGGAATGTTATTATTATAAGCATTGGATAAATAAAGTCAAGTCAATGGAACATAAATAAAGTTAAGTTAATGGGACATAGACCTTCTAAAAATTGATTGAGGTACTTGACAAACTAAATTGCTACCAACAAAATTATCCCCTTTTGAGTATGCCAATATGCTATACTACTACCAACAAACGTATCCTCTTCTAAATATACCAACATACTAACAAACACTAAACTACTACCAACCAACCTATTATATTTTAAATATACCAAATTTAAACCTAAACCTTCTTAAAAACCATACCAACAAACTCATTATTGAATGTATTACAAACCAATAGAGGGCAATTGTGTCTCAATAGCAGACCTAATCTTACATAGACTATGGTTGGAGACTCCTTGTATTAAAGTCAACATGGTTCTTAATTTACAAATGTGGTATACCGGCAAGGACGCCACTTGCATTACTGGTGATGTGACCCGGGTTCAATCCCATGGCGGATGTGTATAAGAAGTATTTCAAAAAAAAAATTACATTAAAAATACACTTCTTCAACATGTGAACTATTTAAAAGGTAACACTATTAAAAATCTTTGTACAATGAAATATTAATATGAATAATATTAGTTTTTTTTTTTTTTTTTTTTTTTTGTTTCTTAGGATTAGTAAGTATTTGTTTGGCTAAGCGTTTATTCAAAAAACACTTTTGTTCAAATTTTGGGAGCAGCTTGATTGTAAAGGTAGTAGTATCCTATAAGTGCGATTTGGCGTTAGATCAACCATGAGAGTACAAATCTCGAGCTACTGGTGGTCCCCGGGTCATCAGTGGAATAAGTTTGATGTATAAGCGGATAAACCAAATAAATTATTATAAAAAGTTAGATGCCTTTCACAGCTGGCGAATAAGAATTAGAGAAGACCAAAAAAGAACAGCTATTGGCGCTTACGGGCGTTTATCGTGGAATTGAATTGGAAAGCACTTATTGACTAGGAGCGAGGAAAAATAAAAACGAAATTCCAACGTGGGAGAAGTAAACCGAGGTGATTTCAAGCCATTCAATTACCAGCACCCACACACAGACCAACCCATATATATGGGTCATTTTGAAGTTTGAATGAAATTGTTTTGTACCACATCAGCAACGCGGGAAGTAGTGAAGGCCTATATATAAAGAGAAGCATATATTGTAAAGCACGACCTTACTTGAACAGGATCTGTTTTAGAGGTTGTACCGGTGAAGGCCCCAGAGCGTTCTGATATAATTTTTGCTAATAAAAGGTAGGATTTTCCATAGTTCTTTCTATCCTTTTGGCTTACGTTTATTTTGGTTTTCCATAGTTCTTTCTATCCTTTTGGCTTACGTTTATTTTGGCAAATCTGTTTGTCTTGATTGTAACCATTTGCAAATGAGCCCCCTTTTAATTTTTTGCTAATAAAAGGTAGGATTTTTCCATAGTTCTTTCTATCCTTTTGGCTTACAATTATTTTGGCAAATCTGTTTGTCTTGAGTAAACATTTGCAAATGAAATATAAAAGAGAAAAAAGGCTAATAGTCTAGATAATTTGTCTTTTAAACTTATCATTTAAAAAGAATTAAATATTTAAGTTCATTATTGCATTTGCAAGAAATTTAGATCACATCTTTTATTTATTGCTTTAAATCACTCTTATGCCCTTCGCTGAAAATAAAAGAAAAGAAGTCCCCGTCATCCAATATAAAATCATAATTAGGGTTAGAACTTGTTTGTCTTACATTCTTAACCTAATATAGTTATTAGTTTAAGTGTAAGTTGTTTCCTAAATTGTTTCTTAGCTTAGAAATATTTTGGAAATGTAGGTGTTTTTAAACTAAAAATAAAAAAATTTAAATTTTCCAAAAATTTTCTCAATTCTTAAGATTTTTATTTGACCTACTTATCCAATTTGGATTGGAATATTTTATTTAAAACTATAAGCAAGATCACTAAAACTTGTTTCCATTAGATTAAAAAAGATAATAAAAATATAACCAAATTTCTAGTTTTATTAGTAATTTTTTTATTCCATGAGTAGCCAACATATGACCTATTTGATTATATTGGGTATATAGCAAGTGTGGGTTACCATCCACCCACATAGACTCTCATCCATGCTTATGCCAAATAGGGAGTATATTATGATGAGCTAGTGGCAGTCATAAGGAGGATTTCATTATCTCTCGTGTATCGATCTATACCACATATTTGAAGAATCTATTTATGTGTATCATTAATCTTTCATATATTGACTCCACTTTCATGTATTGATAGGTATATCAAGAGGGATCAAGCATATAGGGATCTTTATGTACATAGGAAGGCCTTCAAGGTATATATGTTAGATCATGTATATAGAGGGAATGATATGAATGTATTATAAAAACTTCTTCTTTTGAAGAATGCTCAAAACAATTAAAATCTTAATTAATCCCCTTTTATCACCAACACTTAAAACCATGACTAAGAGATGTTACCTAACTCGTAGCATCACTCATCAAATGCCTAGTCACCCTAACCCTCTTAAAGATGGCCAAGATGAATTTCTCAGTCATGAGAACCTAACTTATATTGAAGAAGAAGAGGCCATGTATCCTTGAGACTCCTCAAGCCCTATCCAAGAAGAGGACAAAAAATGGATTTTTCAATCCACAACCAATATTGGCCTCTTCATTCATAGGCATAAGGAAGTCATGGGTATGTTCTTTAAAGTGGATATTAAATCCTAAGAAGCCTCTCTAGAGGATGATTCAGTGTTGGATCACCCCCAATGACCAAACTCTAGCTCCCACATTTAAATCAAATGGACCAACATTTTGAAGTCTATCAATGACACCATGTTGACACTCAATTCATAAACCCCTAATCTATTTGATCAAATCCTACCTTAGAACAATACCAATGGATAGTGGGATACAAGTTCCTCCAAAAATGCCATTGGTACAAGCATCCATAGCCACCTTTGAAGAGTTGCTACAAGGAAGCTCTAATTATCTGACATTATAGCATAGAAGGACCAATCACAACTCTAATCCAAACTGTTGGAATTATGTTGAATATTTTCCATGTTATTCAGGAGGGGTTAACTCTGAAAGGACTTTACACTCTGTAAAAATTTTCTTGCTAGGGTTTGAGGTCGAAATGGATCCCGAGCGGGGGTACGGGGTGATAACCCTTGTTTGGGGGTTTGAGGGCGTTAGCCCCCAAGAATTTTTTTTGGGGGGTTTAATCTATTTTTAGACCCATATGGGTGTTTTTGGGTTAATGTAATGTCGGCCCATGGTTTTGTGCCCATGGTATTGTAAAACCCCTTCTTGTGTTGTTGGTATATAAAGCAACACTTGCATGAGGGTTTGGTAATGAATTTGCAAGAAATGTAATCGCAAGCGAAAAGCGAGCGAAAGGATATTATTGTATTGGAGATGGTCAAGTTTATACAATAAGGAAATATTCTTGTTGGGGATTTTCCTGAAAGGGTTTCCTAGGATAAATTCTTGTGTAATGTGTTCTTCTTCTCTATTTTTCCTTTGATTCTGCAATTACTATTTTTTTGGAATTTGTTTATCGGGGTGTTATTTCTCTTCATTTGGTATCAGAGCTAGGTTTTAGCTTTGTTTGAGGAATAAGGGTTTCAACCCTGGGATAAATTGATTCTTGAGTGGGAGCAGTGTGCAAAAGAATCTGGGTGAAGGAAAATGATAGGAAGCACATGGGTAGAGATCAAAAAATTCAATGGATAGAATTTTGAGTTATGGAAACTCAAGATGGAGGATCTGTTGGTGGATAAAGATCAGTGGGTCGTAGTCTCGAGAGTAAAACCAATAGGAACGACAGATGAGGAATGGCTAAATATCGATAGGAAGGCAAGGAGCTCTATCAGATTGTGCTTATCTGATTCAGTATTGTTGAATGTATCGACAGAGGCCACGACAAAGTTGTTATGGGAAAAGTTGGGAGCATTGTATCAGACAAAGTCATTGGTAAATAAACTCTTTCTTCGAAAGAAGTTGTATTCTCTTCGGATGAATGATGGTGACTCTGTGACTGAACATCTGAATGCTTTTAACATTGTGGTAAGTCAATTAAACTCTGTAGATGTAAAAATGGATGAAGAGGAAAAGTGTATTACTTTACTTTGTTCATTACCTGACTCCTGGGATAACCTAGTTATGGCTATCTCCAATACTACTTCTACATTGAAAGTAGAGGATATAGTAGGAACATTGCTATCTGAGGAAATGAGACGAAAATATTCTGAGGATTATCATCAGAAGGATGCCTTGGTTGTGAGAGGTCATTCTCAAGAAAGAAGCAAAAAGAAATCAGGAGAAAGGAGATCAAAATCTAGGGGAAAATCTGTTGTTCCTGACAAAAGGAAATGTTGGAAGTGTGGTAAAATAGGGCATTATAAAAGAGATTGTAGATCTAAAAAGGTTGATGAAGGAACATCTACAGAAATGAAGACCACAAATGAAGATTCAGGGGACCTGTTCGTAGCTGCAACATGCTCAAGTGAACACCATGACTCATGGTTGATTGACTCAGGTGCTTCTTTTCATATGACTCCTCATAGGGAGGGGTTCTGTGAATATGAAAAGATAAATGGAGGTGAAGTCTTCTTGGGAGACAATTCGACACAGAAAATAATAGGTCGAGGAAGAGTCAAATTGAGGTTAAAATATGGAAGAGTTAAAACCCTTCCTGGTGTGCTGCATATTCCAGGTTTGGCAAGAAATCTTATATCCATTAGTAAGATGAATGATGCGGGTGTGACTGTGGAATTCAATAAGGATAGTTGCAAGATGGTTCATGGATGCCTAGTGTTGGCAAGAGGAGTTCGTACAAGAACTTTGTTCAAACTTGAGGCTAGCACTGTAAGTATTGATTGCAATAACTCTTCAATTGTAGAGGAAATTAATATGGTAGAAGAAGCTCCAAGTATTCCTATAGCGAAGACAATGTTGTGGCATCAATGCATGGGGCACATTGGTGAGAAAGGCCTTCGAACATTGAAAATGAAAGGTATGGTTGAAGGAATTTTTGATTGCCCATTAAATTTTGATTTTTGTGAGCACTATGTTTTTGGAAAGCAAACCAGAGTTAAGTTTCCAAGTAGTGCTACAAGATCTGAAGGAATTTTGCATCTAGTTCATAGTGATGTGTTTGGACCTGCAAAAGTACCATCATTAGGTAAATCCATCTATTTTGTTACATTTATAGATGACTTCTCAAGAAATACCTGGGTATACTTTTTACGGTACAAATATGATGTTTTCAATAAATTTAAAGAGTTCAAGGCTCTTGTAGAAAATCAGATAGAGAAAAAGATAAAGGTTTTGAGAAGTGATAATGGTGGTGAGTATTGCTCTAATGAATTTGAGTAGTTTTGCAAAGATTGTGGAATAGAAAGGCATAGAACAACTCTATATACTCCACAACAGAATGGAGTTGTAGAATGGATGAATAGAACATTGATGGATAAGGCCAGAAGCATGCTAAGTGGTGTAGGGTTAGAAAAGAAATTTTGGGTAGAAGTCATGTTAACTGCTTGCTACCTCATCAATAGATCTCCTACCTCAAATTTGGTGGATAAAACTCCATAGGAAGTGTGGACTGGTAAGAAACCCTCTCTCAATCATATAAGGGTTTTTGGTTGTGAAGCTTATATGTATGTCCCAAAAGAGAAAAGGACTAAGCTAGACTATAAATATGAGAAATGCATATTTTTAGGTTATAGTACTAGTGTGAAAGGATATAAGTTGTGGAATCTAGAAACATAGAAGATTACTTACAGTCATAATGTGATCTTTAGAGAAACAAAAGGGGTTCCAAAATAGGAAATGCAACCAAGCAAAGAACCAGAAATAGTTCAGGTAAAATTGGAATAGGAGGAAGAACCTATGGTAGAACCTGATGCTATAGAAGAATATGAATTACAGAGAGAGTCTGAAGAGGAATATTCAGAGGAAGAAGGTGAGGAGGAAGTTGAAGATGCAGAACCTAGAACTCCAATTTTGAGGAGATCAGATCGGGTGAGAAGACTCCCAAAAAGGTATAGCCCTTCAAATTTTTGTTTTGCATTTAATTTATCAGTTACTGATGAAGAACCCAAGACTGTAAAGGAGGCACTTCAATCAAGTGAGAATAAGTCTTGGAAAAGGGCTATGGAAGAAGAAATGGAGTCCCTGGATAAAAATAAGACATGGGACTTGGTGAAATTACCCCTTGGCAGAAAACCTATTGGTTGTAAGTGGTTATTCAAGAAGAAGTACAATGTAGAAGGAAAGTTGGAGAAGTACAAAGCTCACCTGGTAGCAAAAGGATTTTCTCAAGTTGAGGGAATTGACTTTGGTGAGATTTTTTCTCCTATGGCTAAACTAACATCAATTAGAGTTATGTTGGCTATTTCTATTGCTTTTGATTTTGAAATAGAATAGATGGATGTAAAGACAACTTTTCTACATGGTGAACTTGATGAAGACATATATATGTCACAACCAGAATGCTTCAGGGTAAAAGGTAAGGAGGACTTGGTATGCAAGCTAAAGAAGTCTCTTTATGGGTTGAAGCAGTCTCCAAGGATGTGGAACCAAAAATTTGATAGGTTTGTTTTGACACTTGGGCTTGGAAAAAGCAAAGCAGATCCATGTGTATATTTCAAAAAGGAAGGTGAAAATTTTGTTATCATTATATTGTATGTGGATGACATGTTGTTAATTGGTAACAATAAGGAGATGATAAAGTTACTAAAATCTCAGTTATCTTCTAAATTTGACATGAAGGATTTGGGTGTTGCAAAATTTATTTTGGGTATGGAAATAATAAGGGATCGTGCAAATAGAAAGTTGTGGTTAAATCAAAGGAAATATGTTGATTTGATACTACAGAGGTTTAGGATGCATGATTGTAAACCAATATGTACTCCATATCCAGTTGGTCAAAAGTTATCTGTTGAACAATGTCCTAAAATAGATGAGGAAATTGAAGAAATGCATCATGTTCCTTATGCTAGTGTTGGGTAGTTTGATGTATGCAATGGTATGTACTAGACCTGATATTGCACATGTAGTGGGAGTAGTTAGAAGATATATGTCCAATCTAGGAAAGGAACATTGGACTGTTGTGAAGAGGATCTTCAGATACTTGCATGGAACTACAGATTATGCTATCTGTTATGAAGGAAAATCTGGAGATAATAATATTGTAAATCTACAAGGGTTTGTGGATGTTGACTAGGCTGGAGATCTTGACAAGAGAAGATCCACGAGTGCTTATGTGTTCAGGCTATTTGGAGGGGTAGTAAGTTGGATGAGTAAAAAGCAATCAGTTGTTGCTTTGTCCACTATAGAAGCAGAGTACATTGCAACAACTCATACCTGTAAAGAAGTAGTGTGGCTACAGAGGTTGTGTTCAATAGTTGGTATTAAGCAGAAGGCTGTGAGAATTGATAGTGATAGTCAAAGTGCAATATTTTTGGCAAACAATCCTGGTTTTCATGATCGATCAAAACATATTGATATCAAGTACCATTTTGTGAGAGAGATGGTTGAAGAGAACTGGGTGATATTGGAGAAAGTTGATACAGAGAAGAATGTTGTTGATTCATTAACAAAGGTTGTACCTGCTCAAAAATTTTCTTGGTGTAGAAGATCTATGGGTATGGTTGCCCTTGATAGTTGACAATGGTAGTTATTAGCCCCTATGGAAAGTATTCAACAAGTGGGAGAATGTTGGAATTATGTTGAATATTTTCCATGTTATTCAGGAGGGGTTAACTCCGAAAGGACTTTACACTCTGTAAAAATTTCCTCAAGGGTTCGGGGTGGGTCAAGCCCAGGAGGGTACGGGGGGCACCCCGGGGGGCCAGGGCGTAGCCCCGGAAATTTTTTTGGGGGTTTAATCTATTTTTAGACCCATATGGGTGTTTTTGGGTTAATGTAATGTCGGCCCATGGTTTTGTGCCCATGGTATTGTAAAACCCCTTCTTGTGTTGTTGGTATATAAAGCAACACTTGCATGAGGGTTTGGTAATGAATTTGCAAGAAATGTAATCACAAGCAAAGAGAGCGAAAGGATATTATTGTATTGGAGATGGTCAAGTTTATACAATAAGAAAATATTCTTGCTAGGAATTTTCCCGAAAGGGTTTCCTAGGATAAATTCTTGTGTAATGTGTTCTTCTTCTCTATTTTTCCTTTGATTCTGCAATTACTTTTTTTCTAGAATTTGTTTATCGGGGTATTATTTCTCTTCACAAACAACTATTATAGTGTTTAGTTCACAATATCAAACCTTAAATATAATCCTAGTACATCATATGTCATATTTAATACCGATGCTAACCCTAATCTCCTTAATCATATAATTTTTGGATTACATACATGATAACAATTTAATCCATCAATATCTCATGCATAACCCACTAGTCAAGTAAAATCTCTAGCATTTGGTATTTTGGGAACTAATTATTCAATTTCAATCTCTATATCATATTTCTAACTGTCCTATCCAAAACCATAAGCTTGCAATCATCAAATACCTTCTATTTCACAACCTGTCTTTCTATAATTATCACAATGCATACTCTTTGTCTAGTCATCACAATCTAATCCAAATCTAGAGCTTTAATCTCTAACAACTCAACTAAAGTAATTGAAATAGTAAATAACCATTATCCATGGGTCATCCTATAGCAAAAATTATTCCTCTAATAACCTATGTAATCATCCCTTTGATCCTTTTCTAGCTAGTCATTCATTTCCCCCAAACTTTGAGACTCCTAAGTTTCAAATGTATAAGGTGAAAGAAGATCCCATTAAGTAATTTAATTTATTTAGAACTACCTATAGTGACATTTTTTATGATGAAATGGTTCTCCAAAAGATATTTTCTAAGATTGTAATACCTCACCCTTAGAATGGTATTATCAAATATTGAGACATTTTTTAAAAATATTTAGACCTAGTGAAGATGTTTGTTAAGCAATTTTTAGTTTACATTGAGGACAAAGTCACTATTAATGACCTATATAAGCTTAAATAGTTCAAATATGATATTTTAACCAATTTCCTAAGATGATGGGCAACCTTGATAGGGATAATGCTATATTTTCACTCTCAAAGGAACTTACTCGACAATAGTTAACCTTTTATCTAGAAACAACTAACATGTCTTCTTTCAAAGACATTATTAACATGGAGAAGAGTAGAAATTGCTCTCATCAAATGAAGGCAATGTCAAACCAAATATAACAACGAGTAAGACAAGTCTTTCTATTTAAATAAGAAGGGGTAATTTAAGAACAAACATGTTGTTGGTGACTGGTTCATATATTCCCAAAATCCAACAATGCTACATTCCAAACATAGCCTGCGTCGGCTATGTTTTCCAAGTTCTTTAATATTTAGTATATATTTGATTTGCAATGGTTTAATTAAAATCATCTATCTTTATTTCTAAATTCATTTGCGTTATTCGCATTTGCCTATACGACGAGGGTGTGCCCACCTCAAGTGGCATTTGATTATTTTTATACTTTCGCTGCATTTCTTATTTGCAATCAGATATTCATTCATTCTATTCTCGAAAATAGTGGTGTGATCATTGTTCGTAAATAGTTGATCTATCTCTGTGTTTTCATTGTGAAGAAGGATAGAAATATCCTTCCAAGTGGTATCAGTTGGTCAGCGATCCTGTTGCAAACCAGCACATGCGCATATCCGGAGGAAGCTGCCGTCGTGATAAGGAGTGACTCAGGGTGATTAAAGGCAAATCCGTCCAAAATTTTATCAACCACAATCGTGAGGGCAAAATCGCCAAGCTCCAGGGTGACCTGCATTCGAAGAAATCCAGCATTATCCGTCCAAAATTCTAAACAGGCGTGCATTCGAAACGATAAAGACCCATGATTGCCGAAGCATAACTCGAAACGGGCGAGAAATCTCCGCACTGCGTAGGTCGGATAATCAAACGCTTCGTCATCCAATCAAAAAACGTGAAAAAATAAAAAAATCGCATCACAACTAAGCAGCGTGACAGACGACATTATCAAGGGTAGAAACGTTTCAGGCTATCCTAGAATCCCGTTACAAGCTAATGAACGCTGTCGAGTACGGTTGGATCCATACAAAGAGTCGTCCACGATGTTAATCGAGCAACAGAACCCCTTCGCATTCGAAATACCTGAGCTGTTACACGCAACGAAAAAATAGCTCATAATCGATACTGGCGACCAATAGAAAAGCGGGAAAAAGTGAATTATTGGAGGCTAAACCTAAGGTACAAGTTTTAATTTTAAATGCAATTGTGTTCTTTATCCCACATTTAGCAGGAGGGGGTCAATTAAGTGGTTTTTAAGCACAAAGGGGCGCTATGTTGAATGTGACTTAGGTCACATAAGCTCTCCCCACGCGTAGCTTACCCGCAAACCCTTGCCTCATGTCTTCCAGTTTTGTCTTGTAGTCCAACTGTCGTTAGTCTGGTGGTATTTCGTGTCGTCTTTCGTGTCGTGTCCTCGTCATCGGTTGTCTTGTCCATAGTGGGCCTTGGCTATGTCGTGTCCTATCCCATTCAGTCTAGGGTTTCGCATCTGGTGGTGCTCGTCATCGTCTCGCATCATAAGTTGTGTCTCTTGTTGGTTGCGTCTGACATCGTGTCTCGCATCGTGCGCTGGTCCCTCAGTCCTTTATTGTATAGCGTCGGGCATCGTGTCTCGTGTCATTGAATCCAGTGGTCGTTGTGGTCATTCTTAGTGTCGGGTGGTCCCGTCATCTTGGTTTCGTCTAGAGTCGATGTCCGCGCGTTTGGTGGTCCCATGTGCCTCGAAGTCTCCCAAAATAGCCATTGGAAATAACAGTTCAAACTAGCCATTAGTCCATTGAAAGATAGTCGTTGGAATTGCATATTCAATTGAAATCTAGACGTTGAGGAGCTAACCGTTGAAATTCAAAATTCCGCGTCGTAGTTGGAGCGACAGTTGAGGCGGAGAACAACAAAGTTTTGCCAAAATTCAACCAAATTTTTTACAGAAATCAAAGGCATAATTTGTTAAGCAGGTTATGTTAACAAGTGCATGAGCAAAAGGTGGACCAAAGGATCTGACGGTCGACTATCAAGCTCGGAGACGACCAATAACAACACAAGAAGACCTCATCGAAGCCCAGGTACAAAAAATTCTCCTTCTCCTTTTCAAATTGGCAGTTATAATCCGCATCATCCAATAGTAGACCCCATGGCTACTAACCTTTCCCCAACTCATGACAACGTCACACAAGGAGAATCAGACAACTCTGCCATTAACACTGATGAAGCTCTTCGAGAATTACTAGTTGGTATGCGCCAAATTAATGACACCCTATTTAAACTAGTGAGCGCACAAAACCAACCTAATCCCAATACTAATCCTCAAAATCACTCCCATGAACAAAGGAATGAAGAAAATGATGACCAGGATGAAGATTGGGAGCAGCGAAGAGGCAATCAGGATAATTACGAAAATCGCTATCATAGACAGCGATATAACCAAGATCAGGAAAGGGATATGGGTTATCACCAACCGAGAGGCCCTAATAATTTTCCATGCATTGATATGCCCACTTTTGAGGGTCATGATCCTCGTGGTTGGATAGCCAAAATGGAAGGCATTCTCAACTTATACCAAATTAAGGATGTTGATAAAGTCCCTTTCACTGCATCAAAATTAGGCACTGAGGCTTACCAATGGTTCGTATGGCTTAAACGCGAGAAAGGAGCTACTGTTTGCTGGAAGAATTTCACTAACTATTTTTTAAAAAGATTTGATGAAGGAGCTACATCATCATACACAGTAAGACTGTTATCTCTTAAACAAGAAAGATCAGTTAGTGAGTTCGTCTCCAAATTCACCAGTTTACTACCGTATGTTTTACACCTCAGTCCAGACACAATGGTAGGAGCTTTTCGCAATGGTTTGAAAGAAAATATTAAGGTGGAGGTGGACCTTCAAAATCCAACCTCGTTGAACGATTGCATAAGAATAGCCAAGCTAGCTGAGAAGAGAATTCAGTTGTCTACACAACATGAAACTTATAATCATCCTTCGTATGGCAACAACTCTTTTCATAGAAATGATCAACCATCAAGATACTTCTGCTATAAATGTTGCAATCACCATCCCAGAGAACAGGCATGTGCACAAAAACAAAACTTTCATATTGAATCCACTCAATATGAAGGAGAAGAAGAAGAAACATACCACCAGGAAGAACCTCTTCAAGAAGAACTATCGATTGTTCTAGAAGAGAAGGAAGAGGATACAATGGCTATTTCAATGCATGCCCTCATGGGGTTAACAACCCACCATACAATCAAGGTACCGGGATTTCTTTGCCAGAAAAAGGTAAATGTGCTAATTGATTCAGGCAGTACCCACAATTTTATCGACATCAAAACAACAAAAGCTTTAAATTTATTCATTAATTCGTCCAACAAAGAATTGTTTGAAAAAGCAATCTCGAGCAACTTTGGGTATTTTTGCTCCAGATTTACGGGACATCGTAGCACATTACGCAGAGGTCTTCCACGAACCAAAGGGACTACCTTCCCAAATATCCCATGACCATGCCAAGGTGATCGGCCAAAAAGTGAACTCTCAGTCAGAATTACCAATACTAGATACAGAAGGGCGTATATATCTCCAGCCGGAAGCAATTCTACAAAGCAGAACATGCATACGGAGTTCTCGTCACATCCAAGAATTTCTCATCAAATGGCAGGGCCTACCAGATGAAGCTGCAACCTGGGAACCTGACAGTATTTTCCAGACATTTCCAGCTTTGAGGACAAAGCTTTTCGAGGAGGGGAGTCATGCTACATTCCAAACATAGCCTACGTCGGCTATGTTTTCCAAGTGCTTTAATATTTAGTATATATTTGATTTGCAATGGTTTAATTAAAATCATCTATCTTTATTTCTAAATTCATTTGCGTTATTCGCATTTGCCTATACGACGAGGGTGTGCCCACCTCAAGTGGCGTTTGATTATTTTTATACTTCCACTGCATTTCTTATTTGCAATCAGATATTCATTCATTCTATTCTCAAAAATAGTGGTGTGATCCCACCTCAAGTGGCATTTGATTATTTTTATACTTTCGCTGCATTTCTTATTTGCAATCAGATATTCATTCATTCTATTCTCGAAAATAGTGGTGTGATCATTGTTCGTAAATAGTTGATCTATCTCTGTGTTTTCATTGTGAAGAAGGATAGAAATATCCTTCCAAACAATGTCAATGCTTTTGAAAACCTTCAAAAAATAATCTTGAGAAAATCAAACCAATAGAAACAATGGATATACACCAGGTTGGATGAACCCCTATCTACCATCTTAGAGCAAGTTATATAGCCAAAATGGTAGAACTTCCCAATCAAAAATGTAAAACCTATAAGGAAAAAAAAATTTTGGTTTAAACCAAACAATCATTGTGCCTTCCATAGAGTCAATGGTCACTCAATAGATAGTTGTATGGTCCTTAAAAATGTTGTCTAAAAATCTTACAAATAATATTCATATTATTGTTAATAACTTTGAACCACAATATTCACCAAATCAAGCCCTTAGCATTTTTTTAAATTTGCTACCTAATTACACCAATAAAAAACAACAAGGCATAAAAAATAATATCAATTGTCATAATGTACCACCTCTTAACCAAGGAATAGTTGTTACTCTTAGCCAATCTCATCTTGTCAATCATATCAACCATATTTGTATTGTTACAAGGAAACAACATAGGAATCTACCTCTAGAACCACTGTAAACTAATAATCCATCAAGATTGCCTTTGGTCCTTTGGTCAAAAAAATCTACTCCACCTGAAGGAACTCCATTGATAATTTAATTTTAATCTAAAACCAAAATAAAATATGATTTTGACCTACTTTAACAAATTGAAAATACCTTAGCAATGATCTCTATCTTTGTACTCATAAAGTCTTCTTTAGTACATCAACATATTCTAATTAAGGTTTTGAGTGAACATATAGTCTTTCAAAACTTAAGACACAATAAATTTTGCTTCTATAATTGAATCGATTGGGGTAAATCATACCACCATATCCTTTTATGAAGATGACATCCCTCAATCCTCCTTGACTAAAGGAACACATTTGTACATTACAACCTAAATCAACAACAAGTTCATAAGACAAATTCTAGTCGATAATGATTCTAGCTTGAATGTATGTGGCTTAAAATTCATCAATCATTTTGGTCAAAGCAAAAAAAGAAGATTTGGAAAAATTGTATCTTGTGATTTAGGCCTTTGATAATGGGGAATGTGAGGCTAGTCATATAATAGTATTGTACATCAAATTTGGGCCCCAAATCCTCAATACCTTATTTTATGTCATCGCCCTATGTTTTAAGTTATAACATTATTCTAGAAAGGCCTTGGATTCATGAAACATAGGCTTTACCATCCACTCTATGTCATTGTCTTAAATATGAATACAAGGAAAATAATTATACTATTCTTGTCAATCTTGAACCCTTAAAATATTGTATGGTGATCGAGGTCAAAAATAAAAAAATAGCATATGCCCTCAACTTATCAATTCTTTTGATAAATCTATTGAGCGTTTATATTTTGAGCCTCCTATCATTGATGCATTGAGTTAGCTTCATTTACATGATCACCCTAAATAATATTTAATGTAAAGTAGTAATAAATTGACCACTAATAATGAAAATCAAATTCAAGCAGTAAATAAAATGTTATGGACCTAGCCAAAATCCCTTCTTTGAACACACTAGGATTACCTTCTAGTTCTAGTAGAAGAGGAAAAATGTATAAATAGGGACTTGAATTTTCATTATTGTTGGGACTTCCAATAATGAGAAGATTAATGGTATTAACCATTACCTAACTAAATAATGGTATTCTTTATGCTTCTTATCAAATGCATATCCTATTTTCAAACAAATGCTACCTAACATGGGATACCAAAGCAAATGACTAGGTTTGCACAAACATGGTATCTGAAGAAGGAGAGCTTCATCATAATGATCATTGTGAAAAATTATGACTAACCAATACTATTTCTTTAAATGGTATGGACTAGAATGATGATGATGTTTATGGATCATCACATCTCATAAATACAAGTTCCCATCTATTCACCCAATACAATAGAGTAAATTGTCTAATCTTAGAATATTGAAAACTCATTGCTAATAAGACAATTATAATCATGAGGATGTAGAGTACAATCCTCACTAAGATACCCACTCAAACTACCTTGACCAAAACTAAATTTTTTTTGGAGGATATTTCCCCAAAATTTTCAACATAGCAATGTCAAATATATCAAATAGAGACCAACCATCCACAGGCCCTACTAACTTAGAAAACCTAGGAATTCTTCTAGCTTAGAATATGAATCCTATGTTTTAATTGAGACAACCATAAATGTTAATATTGGAATATTAGTTGATCCCAAAACCCTCAAATTAGAAAAAATTCATAACCATAATTGAATGTAAGGAATATACCAACTTGTTAAAGTAATTTAAGGAAATTTTTTCTTGGTCCTATGTTGTTATACTTGGTCTAGACCATTATTTAATCATCCATCATCTAGTTGTTACTCTTGATACAAAATAAATAAAGAAAAAACTATGGAAGATGCATCCTAAGGTTGCACCCTTGGTCAAAGAGGAACTTCAAAATCTCCTCAACATAGATTTCATTAAAGCCATAGACTATATTGATTGGATTATGCAGTTACTAAGAAATTGAAAAGCATTAGAGTGTGTGCTGACTTTTGTAACATCAATAAGGCATGTCCCAAAGATGACTTCCTCCTACAATAAGGTGTAGGACAAGAATATTGATTTCACAAAAGGGTGCATAATGTTGTCTTTAATGGATGGATTCTTAGGATATAATTATATTAAGATATCCCTTAAGTATCAATGCAAAACAACTTTCACTAACCCTTAAGGTAGCATGCCCTTTAGGTTGAAGAAATTAGGGGCCACCTACTAATGATCCATGACCTACATCTTTCATAATATAATGTATGATATCATGGAAGATTATGTGGATGACCTCCTTGATCAATCCCTTGAATGGAAAAACCATGTTAAGACCTTAGACATATTTTTGAGATACCAAAGGAGTACAAGGTATGATATAATGAAAAAACTTCTAGAAATACAATAATAGTAGTAGCAATTCAATAATGTGTAATAATAAGCATCCATTGAGGCTAAAAAAATTGAAATGCAAGCAATAATATTCTAGATTCAAATCAACACAATTCCTAGCCACTTAGAGAGGGCAAAGTCTCTTAGCCACTTGGAGAGAACAAAGTCTTGTTTGTGCAACATAAGTGCTTAAGATTTGAATATGGAAGATAATTTCAACTTTAACATAACTCTCTCTATTTATAGACTAAATTGACATTAACCTAACCCTAATGCACAATAGTTGAATACCATAACCAAGGACCCACACTAATAAAAGTAAATATAACCAATGTGGACACATTGTAGCCGTTACATGGCTTCCCCCCTAGAAATATTTGTCCTCGAAGTTGAAAAATACTAGAAAATATTCTTAGGCTCCCACATAGCATCTTCTTATAGAAGATCATTCCACTTCATAAGGAAATATTGAATCTAATTAGATTGTAGAAGATGAACTTTGGACTACAACACTAGTTTTGGTTGGAGAATGATTCAACCTTCTTTATTGAGTACCAAAAGCTCCATCTTGGACTCAATAACCTATTTGAGATAAAAAATATGAAAGACAAGATGGATGTGGGAGGATCATGGAAGCTTCAAATAATATGCTACTTCATCGATGCGGAAAACCACCTTAGAGGGGTTGTAAGATCAATGAGTCAACTTTTGATTAGACTTGATATTCAAGGACAATTGATTATAGGTATGGAGACATAAAAACAAAAATGTCAAATATAGTAAATTGTCATTCAAAATGACACAAATATTGTTGTTGCTTCATGTGGGTTTGGTTCTAGGTGAAATTATCTTTAAGAATATAATGCACAAGTCATTATTGGTGTAAACAAATCATCCACTTAAACCACCTTGGAGGATCCTAGAATATAGTCTGTCATTGGTCGAGAATTTTGACCATACAAGACCTCAAACGGGAACATATTGAGGGAATAGTGATAATAATTATTGTATCACCTTTCAACTAAAGCAAGCTAATGAACCCAATGTTATGTTTTATATTTAGTAAAATAAATAAGGTAAGTACCTATTGTCCTCTTTGATTGTACCCTCCACTAGATGTAGGAATCAGATAGTCAATACCGTTGTATCTCGCATGGAGTAACATAGTAGGGCAACTTTGAGAGCATGGGATTTGTCTCAATCGGGTACCTCCAAATTTTTACAAGACCAACTCCTTTTAAGATGTGATCTTTAGAACTCTTTCTACTCTAACCAACTTCAAGAGGAAAAGAAAAAGATAAAAACAAAGATAGCAAAAAGGAAAAAAGATCCTAAGTAATAAGGGGTGATGCACTAAGATAAGAATAAGATTCATCTGTATAATAGTAGATATACAAATGTATCACTGTAATGCATTAATAGCTCAAAGGTGAACACTTCCTCTTCTTAGCATGTAAAATTAAACACATGTTGCATATTCAAGAAATTGGATAAGTTGTGGTAATTATGACCTCTTACATACACATAATCACACATACACTAAGAAATATGATAGAAAATCCCAATAGTCATGGATTCTAGTATATATGTAAATATAATAATTACACTTTTGTCTCAGAAGTAGAGGCCCAAAAGCTTGTCCGCAAGACCACTCAAAGTTTAGGTATTTCTATACAAAGAAAATGAAGGGAAAGTTATAAAACTCACCAATCCTTACAACACCTAGCTAACTACTATTTACAAATTACAAAGGGAATGCTTTCCCCTCCAAAACTATGTAGGAATTTTATGATAATCTTATTTTCTCTTCTTAGGGACCCTAAAAATTGAATAGAGATCCATCTACAATTAACATTTGTAAGGCTTGATATTATTATCATTGCGAATACCATGCTTTTGTCTTTAATAGTCAACCACTTTTAGTGAATTTTCCAACTCAAACAATATTGGTAGATGATCTTTAATTCTCCTTATTGGTGGCTGATTAATTCAACTCATCTACCCTTTTTTGGAGCTTGTGCCTTGGCATGTATCTCTTATATCCAATCTGATATTTTATCTTTTGTTGCTTGCTCTTGCATTTTACTCTACTTACTAGAATGCTTATGCTCATATACCATTTTCCTTTTGTCTTTTGAGGCAACATGCTCCACTATTTCTTCAAAATAAAATATTATCAAAACTTTCACATATCTATTGATGTTGGGTTTTTCAAAAACTTTTGAGGTTGGCCTTTACTGGAAGTTTTTTGTGAGGGGCTTCTTTATTGTCGTCATAATCCAACTCTAAAAATTTTGGTTGTTTTTGCCTTTACAATGTTTAAATGTTTTATTTTATATACTTTGCTTCTCCTTTGCCTTTAGTAACTTTTATTGCTTTTTGCCAAATATGTCATCATAAATTTTGTTTACTTTTCTTAGTCATAACTTTTAAGAACCCTTGATCTCCCTTAATATTTTAGATCATCAACTAATGATGCAATTTGTTAGAACTTCTTCCTTATATCCTCCATATTATTTCAGCTAAGCAAAACCAAGCCCTTTTCAGTCTAGGGGATAAATATGAGGTGAGAAGCATATTTTTCAGCATGAAATAAGGGAAATCTCCAAGGCCTGATGGTTTCCCAGTTGAGTTCTTTAAGGCTTTTTAGGATGTCATAGGAGATGATTTAACCAAGGTTTTTGAAGAATCTCATTGAAGCAGAAGTATGTTGTGGGTCCTAAATCATACTTTTCTCGCTTTAATTCCTAAAGTGGAACAAACCTCCAACCTTGGATATTTTTATCCAATTGCTCTCTACAATGTGACCTACAAGATAATCACTAAGTTGATGACTAGAAGTCTTAAGAAGATTATGGATAACATAATCTCCCAAGAACAAGGAGGATTTGTGCAGGGGCATCAAATTCTGGTCAAAGTAATTCTAACCCAGAAGGCTATCCACTCAATGCAACATTATAGTCAAAGAGGCACATTTGTTAAACTAGACATGTCTAAGCCTTATGATAGAGTTCCCTAGAATTTTTTGGATCAAATGCTTGAGAAATTTGGCTTCTCTCAGGAGTGGAGAGAGTGGATCATGAGTTATATCTTGACAACATCCTTCTTTGTTCTCATAAATGGACCCCCCTCGACCCCTTTGCTTGCTTCTAAGGGTATTTATTAAGGAGATACTATTTCCCTATTTTTTTTATTATTCTAGCAAAAGTATTGAGCAGATTACTTTGAAGAAATAAGCAACAAGGTCTTTTGGTAGGTGTGCGACTAGGTGAGGAGATGTTAACTCATCTTCAATTTGTGGATGATACAGGTATCTTTGGGGAGGCCAACATTCAGGAGGCTAAAACGCTCAAATTCATATTAAAAACCTATGTGGATGCTACTAGTTAGTAGGTGAATGTGGCCAAAACCAAGGTTACCCTATCCATTTCGAACTTTGCCCAGGGTACCCTTTTGCTTTATTACTTAGGGATTCCCCTTCATTTTAATATCCCAAGGGTAGCTTATTGGAAAGCTTTAACGAATAGAATTGTTGCTAAATTTAATCATTGGACTCATCGTTGGCTTACCTTTGGAGGAAGAATGACTCTCATCCAATTGGTGATCCAAGCCATGCTTGTTTATAAATTCTTCATCCTAGCTACCCTTATGAGAGTCCTAAAAGAGTTGGATTCACTTATGAGAGGGATGGCCCAAGGATAGTTAATAAGTGGGATTTTTTTATTTGGGATAAAATATGTCATTCTAAAGCTCGAGGGGTCTTGGTTTTTGTAAAGCAACTTTAAACAATCAAGCTCTTTATGGGAAGCTTTATTGGAGATGGATCTCCAAAAAGGAGGCTTTCTTTAGTAGAGTCATCACTAGTAAGTATTTGGGTTTTATCCCTCATCAAAAATTTGGTCATATTCCTCTAAGGGACCTTGGTTCTGTTATTTGGAAGGTCCAAAAAGTTGGTGAACAATTGGTTAAATCTAGACTTTTTTGGAAAGTAAGTATAGGAGACAAAGCTAACTTTTGAAATGATTCTCGGGACCAACATCCTCGTTTATTATATGAGTTTTCAAATTTGCATCCCTTGCAACAAATCCTCGAAGGTAGAGGATGGATAAATATGGCTTCATACATTACTTCCAGGAAAATTAGACATTTCTCTTTCTTTTAGTGGAAGAGGTTAGAATAATTACCTATTCCTATCCCTCATCATCAAAAGCTTCTTATTGATAAGATCCTCAAGCAAAGGTGCCTTACAGGGAAAGAGGAAGAGGATAGGATTGCATGGGGCCTTGGCACTCTAGGTGTATCCATTGTTCATGATGGTTATAATGCTTTGCTCCCTCCATTGATCTTGTAGGATGCCCCATGGGATATAGTTTGAGTGACTAAGGTTGGCCTAAAATAAATTTATTTCCTTGGGAAGTGATGCATAGGAGTTGTCTCACCTATGATAACCTTATGAAGAGAGGTTTTTATGGCCCTTCAAATCGCATCATGTGTAAATCCCAAGAGGAGACACTTGATCATATGTTTTCCAATGTACGTTTGCAAGAGAATTGTGGGAAAGGTGGTTATACCTATTTAAGGATCACCTAAACTTTCAAGTGACTCTTTCTAATATCTGGAAGATTTATAAACAAATAAAAATCAAGAATACCTCCATTTAGCTAGGTTGGTCCCTGGGCCCGAGTTTCATCTGGTGGCACATTTGGTTGGAAAGAAATTTCAAAATTTTTAGAGAGGAGTTTAGTCCAATGGAGTTGGTTTGGCATAAAATTGTTACCAAGGTTTCTAAAACTGTTAGAGCTCACCTTAGGGACAAAAAACTCAAGAGAATGAGGGAACTCCCAAGCCATATAAGTTGGGACTATGACAACCCTCTTCCTCGGGTTGGGAAAAGATTAATTTTGATGGTGTAGCTACGGATAACTTGGGGGTTGCAGGCATTGTTTTTATCAGAAGATATTTCAAGGGGAAGATCCTCCATTAGGAGCTAGAGGGTCTTGGAAGAGCTACTAATAATGAAGCTGAAGGATTGGCTATCAGACAAGGTTCTCTCAATGCTTGGGAGAATGGAGTTAGAAATATCATAGTTGAGTCTGACTCAAAAATTATGGTGGAGCTTTTGGATGTTATTAGAGATTTCAGACCAAAGGCTTGGAGGATAAGGAAAAATTGTGAGCCAAATTAAGTCCATTTGGTAGCAATTCAAGGATGCCATCTTGGTCTATGTTGATAAATAAAATAATGCAACGATTGAATTTTTAGCTAAACATAGTAGTGAAAGTCCGGTTGAATACATGCTTAATTCTAATCAGGAATAGGGACACTTCTAAATGGTTGGAGGTGAACCAAATGGTTCTTAGTTTGACCAACAAAGACTTAGGTAAGGATGAGGACATGTCTAGAGTCCACTGAGCCTTGTGGATCAATGGAGAATGAGCAATTATTTTTTGGATTTTTTGTTGCCTCTTGCAACTTTTTTTGACACTTTTTGGGATAACATTAGTAGTGTTTGTAGGACTCTCAATCCTGTTAGGTTACTTAGGATCAACGTAAAGTAGAAATAGGACCAGGTTAAGAGTTTATGCTCTTTAGATGGTACTTAATTTTTTGTTATTTTTGGAGATATTAATCCAAGTTTTATTCAAATTTTAGGGCTTGCCAAAAGTGGCAGACCTATGACTATAATTTGATTCTTGTTCTATCAATAATTTTTTTACCTTAAAAAAAACACTTCTTTTATGCCACTGTTTAAACCTTGAACCTTTCAAAAAACCAAACCCAAACCAAAGTAAAAAATATATCCTCTAATACTTGTTACTACCAATCAACTTTTTTTTTATTTTTAAGCGAAAAACCCCTTGCGCGGTCGCATTGGTCTGAAAGACCACGAACAAGGGATTCTACACTGTCAAAGTCACCTGAGAGTCGCACCCGACCCTGCCCGCACCAATATTATCAATTGGATTTTGGATACCCAATTCAGCTTTTTGGTAGGGTGGAGATTTGAACATGGGACCTCCCTTGGAGGATTGCCCTCTCCTCTCCAACTCACCTACAACACTTGAGTGCTACTACCAATCAACTTATCCTATTCTAAATACACATAATTTAATTCTAAATCTTCTAAAACTCAAAATTCTAACCACTATTCTATCTCAACAAAAATTCATCAATAAATGTATTACAATAAAGGACTATTGTAACTCAATAGCAGACCTACTCTTGCATGGACTATGGTTGTACACACCTATTAAAGCCACAACTATTTACATTCACATTTACACTTGCACTGTTAGAAAGTATACAACATATATTCGATTAGAGCCGCAGGTAGCCCTCTTATCTCTTCTTTGCAGATTCACTATTTGATTTATTTTGTTTTATGATTTTTAATTCAAAAGCGACATTTTAGTAATAAAGGTGTTGGGCTTTTCTATAACAATAAAAAAATTTATCTAAATTTTTATGTTTTAAAAAAATATTTATTTTATATTTATTATTAAATAAAATAAATATATTAAATAACGGTTTTAAAATAGGTTAAGAATACATTTTTTTTAAAGCGAAAATCCCCTTGTGAGGCCGCCTTGGTCTGAGAGACCACGAACAAGGGGTTCTACACCGTCAAAGTCACTCGAGAGTCGCACCCATCTCTGCCCGCACCAACATTATCAATTGGATTTTGGGTATCCAATTCAGCTTTTTGGTAGGGTGGAGATTCGAACCTGGGACCTCCCTTGGAGGATTGCCCTCTCCTCTCCAACTCACCTACAACACCTGGGTTAAAAAACTAATTTATAGTGGAAAACACCCCTTTCGAGGTGCCACTTTCAATAGGTTGAGCATAGGAGGAATGGAGCCTTGTCGGCCTCTACCAACACATAGGACATTCCTAACTATACCATATAGGACATTCCTAACTATACCATATATATGCAGGATGGAGACAAGGAAAATGGAACCTAGATCGGCCTCTACCAACACCCAGGGCATTTACCACTGCACCACAACAAACAGATCAGAATACATTTATTCATTATTCATGTGAATAATTTATAAAGTAGTAATTCGTTCAACTTTTTTTTAAGATACAGAGAAATTGGTAATATTCCTTCATTTATTACTAATAAAATTGGGTTCAAATCCTTAGAGCTGCTTCTATAACCCTCCCTTACCTCACCTTGTTATTAAATAATTAATATAAAAATGACATGGATAACTCATTATCAAAATCACCGTCGTCACATTTGCGTATACTTACCACCTTTGCTCTTAAAAAAATCATCTTCAAAGTTTGAACCTCGTTCTTGATAACCAACCATTTCATTTTGTTTGTACAATGTTTTGGTCAAAAGTATAATATTAAATTTTTTCTTTGGTAATATGATCCATCTTCATGGGATAAACCAAATAAATGTGTTAAAAAAAGGTTGGATGCTCGCGAATAGCAACTGGTGCTATGGGCATTTATCGTGGAATTTGAAAGCACTTGTTGATAAAGAGGAAGGAAAAGAAGCAAATTCCAACGTGGAGAATAAACCGAGGTGATAAGCCCCACGCCCATACCAACCCATATATGGGTCATCTTGAAGTTTGAATGAAATTGTTTTGTACCACATCAGCAACGCGGGAGGTAGCGAAGGCCTATATATAAAGAGAAGCAAATATTATAAAGCACGACCTTACTTGAACAGGATCTGTTCTATAGGTTGTACAACTTGGTCTACGTATCAAACATAGACAAGCACCAAAGTCCGGATGAAGATGGATGGCTCTGGGGCTAGAGCGCGAATACTGAGGTTCTCTCAAGGGCTTGCTCTTGGTGAGTAGCCTCCCGATGACCGTCCCCTCTGCGCATTCCGTGCAGTCGGTGAAGGCCCCAGAGCGTTCTGACGGATTCCTTTTTCTTTTTCAAATATGTTAAAAATCACAATCTCCAAATGGATATGAAGTCCTCTACATTTGTAGATATGGATTTCTCAATGTTTCTTTCTATCCTTTTGGCTTAGGATCGTTTTCGCAAATTTATTTGTCTTGATTTTAAAGATTTGCAAAAGGAACTAAAAGACATTTCTCAATGTTTCTTTCTATCCTTTTGGCTTAGGATCGTTTTCGCAAATTTATTTGTCTTGATTTTAAAGATTTGCAAAAGGAACTAAAAGACATTTCTCAATGTTTCTTTCTATCCTTTTGGCTTAGGATCGGTTTGGCAAATTTATTTGTCTTGATTTTAAAGATTTGCGAAAGGAACTAATTTGTCTTTTAGTTTTATCATTTTAAAAGATTAAATACTTAGGTTTATTATTGTATTAGTAAGAAATTTAAATTACATATCTTATTTGTTGTTTTAAATTATTTTTATGTTCTTGTTTGAGAATAACAAAAGAGAAGTCCCTTATCCTTATCATTAAAAATGAAATCATAATTAGAATTAGAACTTATTTGAATGCATTTTATTTATCTTGCATTCTTAGCCTAAGATAGTTATTAGTTTCAAGTTTAAGCTATTTCCTTTTTAGAAAAAAATAGGTTAGCTAAAAATCTTTTGGAAATATAGGTGTTTTTAAATTAAAACAAGAAATTTAAACTTGATAAAATCTTTCCTCGACTTTCAAGATTTTTATTTGACCTACTTGCCTAATTTGAACTTAAAGATTTTATTTAAAACTATAAGCAAGATCACTAAATTTTATTTGCATTAGACTAATAAAGATAATAAGAGTATAACTGATATGGAATGATCACTCGAAAGCAAGCACAAGAATTGCACGATCGAAAACTGAAGATTTCATTCACACCAAAAATATTTGTATAGACATGTCTGCCTTTACAAAAGCGATATTTAATGCACCAATTCGTATGAGCATTAAATGTTGTACAATGTGATATGTGTGAATAAGGATAATATTAAGAATTAAATATTAATCCCTATCATTCCTCCCCACCCTAGAAGCATTGGACTCTAATGCGTCTAAAAGAGAGGGGAAATCACGAGCCAATTGTGCTAAAGTGATCCACTTAGCCTAGTGAGGAAGCTCCCCACGTCGTGCAACTAGATACAAAGTGGATGAAGCCTGGCGAGTGTGGCGAGTCCTGGTGTCGAATAGACGATCATCCTGTAATGGAAGCTGGAAATTCGAAACAACATCGAAAGGATGACTGATGGTCGGTGGGCTCTTTAGTGTGGACTCATGATATGGGCGGAGTAGATCAACATTGACAACATCATGAATACCCAAGTGTGTTGGAAGATCCAATCTAAATTCATTCTCAGATAGTTGTTGAATGATGGTGTAAGGCCCATAGTGGAGAGGTTTGATCTTGCTATGTGCCTTCTCTGGAAATCTCTTACGATCAAGGTACAACCAGACTCGATCACCAGTCTAAAAGGAATGTGGAACACGATGACGATCAATTGCTTATTTCTATTGTTGTTGTTTCTGCTACAAGATGTGTACAATCTTGGACTAGAGTTGTTGCAAGTCTTAGATTAATGATTGTGCTTTATCCTGTTCTTTTTGCACATGGACTGTGACTGGAGACGAAATAGCCAAGGGTAACTCATATAGAGCGATAGGATGAAACCCTAGATAGACCTCAAAGGACTATGACCTGTAGACGTATGGACAACTCTATTGTATGCATGGTCAATATGAGTTAGACTAATATCCCACTTGGCTGGTGATGCATGGTGGTAGACTCGAAGACTCTGGACAAGTGTACGATTCACTTTTGTTTGACCATTAGATTGAGGATGAAATGCTATGGAAAAATTAAGGGACACATCTAATAGTTTTCACAAATACCTCCATAAATGACCTACAAAATGGGAATCACGATCGAACACAATACTTGTGGGAATACCAAAGGAGCAACAGATGACATCAAAGAACAATTGGGCTAAGTCTGCAACATAACTTGTTTTTCGACATGGAATGAACTTAGCCATTTTACTGAAACAGTCGACTATAACAAAGTCATAATCATGTTGATGGATAGTCATGAGAAAACCACTGACAAGATTCATAGATGTACTTTCCCAAGGACGTGACATAATGGGTAAAGGCATATTAATACCAAGCCTACGGTTGGACGATTTAGACCGACTACATGAGACACACTATTTTAAGTACTTGAGAACATCTCACTGCATGTGTGGCCAATAAAATAATCTTTGCAAATGGTGAAGGGTCTTATGTTTACCAAAATGGCCTCCATAGAGGGTGGAATAAGCCTCTCTTAGAAGGGATGGCCTACTCTCAATAGGGACACAAAGATTATCTAGACAGTAAAATAACCTCTGTTAGAGTTACTGTTAGTAACTATAGCTATTACCTCATTTGGTAATTAGTCCTAGGTTAGTTTGTTTCTACCCTAGGTTAGTAGTTTACCGACATTCACATTTGTCGACAGATATTATATTAGGCATATTTATTGTTAGTTATTAGCTTATATTAGGGGATATTATTAGTTGTCGACATCATGTAATATTTATACATTTTGTGCTTAATGAAATATTATTCTTCACTCCTAACCCAATATGGTATCAGAGCCCAAATTTTTTGAGGCTCATTTGTAGCTCAACATCACTAGCTGAGGAGGACTCGTCAGTCGGGGGCACAGACAAGTCAGAACAAACCAGATCTGACTGAAGGTCTGGCCGACACAAATTCGAACCAGAGTGAGGTGGATCAAGGATAAATCTATGCAATAGACGACACTAAGCAGCCTACTTGACCGCTACGACCTAGGCTGAACATTCTAGTAAAGACAAATTGGTTGCAAGCACAACTACCTGACGCATTAGCTGCACGATCTGAGCCTGACACGGTGAATACACCGACATGGCCTGGTGACAGTTGTGGACTACGGATCGATCTATCACGATGACGAGAATATCGAAGGGACCTGACCCACCTGGATGTAAGGGGTAAGCCAAAGCCAAACCAGACATTGCACAGATGTGACCCTTGATTAGATAACCCAAGGGAGGAGACGATGTGGTGAAAACCTGGTGGACATTCTGATATGTATGCAAGGAAACCTACAAGACTAGGGACGCAAACTGGACTCCTACGTAACCTGATTGGACTGGACATGGAGGACACCTAGCCTAACATGACTAGACTGGACATTCGTGGCTACAAACATGTAGACACCCGACGCTAACGGGCAAAGGTGATAGCAAAAATACAATTGGCGAACACCCACCACCATGTGGTGGTCATGCAAAAATGGGTGTGTTCATAATTTTAAATCCTACTGATTGTCCTGGTATCCCTTATGTGGGACAAATCACTTGTAAGTCTGGTTTATGCTACGATTTGGCAATCTCAATTTTTGTAGAAGCCACACAACAATGTTGCACAACAACATCGATAACCTGGTAGATCGAGATGTCACTTTCAAAGTGTTGCAGGCCATTTTTGGCCTAGCAAAACGAAGGTGATTGGATGAAAAAAAATGGAGCATTTCCACGTGCATGATCTCAGAATTTGCAGACACAACCATCAAATTTTGCGTAGCTCCTGAAGACTATATTTCATAGCAGTCTGAATAGTGGCTGCATAGCAAACATGATCCCACAACAATTTGGATTCCCCATCGACAATCAGGAGCAATACAATGACCTATTCGTTTGTAAGTATTTTGGTGACAGACGATTATAGCGATGGCTACAATGATTTTTGACGATGTCTGACTACGAATATAAAGGATGCAGGTGATGTCTTTCATTACCGGAGGTAGAAAGTCGATCACATAATCGTAGTCACACCATAAAAGAATCCACGCACTAGTTTTCTCCTTATGCCCATCCAAAGGATCAATTTGCACGCCAAGAGCGATTTCCAACAGCTAGATCGAGTGATCGCAGTAGTAGTGGTGTAAAGGTGTATTTTTGAGTGTGTCACTCGTAGACTAGCATCGTCGATCTGCCCAGTGTCTCTTTCGTAAAGAGGAGTGCGCCACCTACAGAGGAGCATCGTCACTCCACCCAAAGAAGAAGTGCCACCGATGGCCGTGAAGAGTGGTGACACCTGCACAAAGGTAGTGTGGATTATTGGGTAAAATAGGGTGTTGTACCCTTCATTTTTCATCCCATGTGGTAGTCGGGGTGGTTAGGGCATCACAAGCTCAAGTGCTAGATCGCAGGTTCCATTCCCGTTGGCTCAAGAGTAATTTTTTTATTTTTTGCAAATAATATTAAATTTTATCAATTTTTTTTTAATAATTGAATATTAATTTAATTAAAAATTCTTTTTTTTGAATTTTTAGTTAAATAATTTTATTATTAATTAAATTTTTTGGTAAACATTTTATTTTTGCAAATTAAAATAAAAAGGAGATAACTTTTCTCCAAACCTTGTTAACACTTGCCCATCAAGGGGGAATATTAAGCAAATTGCCTAGAGGCACATTGTAAAAGCCCAAGAGGTTTTCCTAGTTGCTATTCTTTTGCACAAAGGGGGGCTATTTTTGCACTAAGGGAGGATATTTTTTTCTCCACCATCATTTTCCAACTAAGGGGGGATAAAAAAAAAATTCACCCAAGGGGGATATAATTTTGCAAAAACAAGGGGGGATAACCTTGTAAAGGTGCATTTTCGGCAGCGATCGACACCTTAGAAAATTATTTTTGCAATATTCCTTTATAAAAGGTGCATTTTCAATAAAGACCGAGACCTTAAAATGGGCAGATCAAAGAAAACTACCCCAAAATCAACTAATGTTGCTAAGTTAGTTAAAGGCCCATATTTTTCCCCACACATGGATGGGATAGATTTTTATGAAGATGGCACATTTCTCACACTATGGAATGGTGTAGATGCCATAATCAATGATTCTACGTCTTGTGAAGACATGCAAAAAAATGGTGTTCTAATCCCTATTGGCGTTGTAATGGCAATATACATGTCATTAGTTTCTCTTGACATTGCACAACATAAAGTGAAAAGGGACATTAGTGAGGAAACAGAGGTCAAACCCTTAATGGTCGACGCTTGTTGTGACACAAGTGACCTTCAGCCCATTGTGGTGAATGCTTGTTGTGACACATGTGACCTTGAGCCCAAGATGGCCAATGCTTGTTGTGATACATGCGACCTCCTACCTTCAATGGTAGATATCAATTGTTGCACAGGTGTTCTCATTTCAGTAGCATATTTTGCTTGTGACACTTGTGACTTAAAAATTGAACCTCCTCAAAAAGAGCTCCATAATCTCATCAATAGCAACAAATACAATATTGTTAAAAGCATTGATGAAGATGACAAAATTGGGTGTTTTGAACAACACACCAAAGGATTTGGTTCCAAACTGATGAAGAAAATGGGATTCAATGGTGAGCTATTAGGTAAACAAGAACAAGGCATTAAAACTCCTATAATTCTAAATGTCAGGGCAAAGAATGAAGGCCTTGGCTATACTGGACATACAAGTACCAATAATACCATGTTTGTAAAACCCAAATCTCCTACAAATCCTAAAAATCATTGTTGTAGTCATTGTGGAAAAATAGGACATGTTGCTAGATGTTGGATATTACATCCTTGTGATTCATGTGGATGTATGAATCACTCTTCTTCCAATTGTTGGTACAAAGTGAAAATGACCAACAAGGTTCATATCAATTTTGGATGGACAGGTCGCACACAATGGACCATGATGAAAGAAATGTTGTATGGCTTCTACCGAAAAGGTAAAACCTCTGGTAGACCCTGAGGCAAATCCAGAGACAGACCGAGTGGAAGTACCAAAGACAATGACCTAGAGACAGACCTAAAGATAGACCCAGAGATAAATTTCCAGAGGCAGATCTACAGGCAGATCTAGAGGCACTGATCTAGAGGTAGATTCATAGGCAGATCCTGAGATAGACCCAGACGTACACATCTAGAGGTACACTTAGAGCTAGAGCCAGAGCTAGAGCCGGAGATAAAGCATGAACCCGTATTCTTTCATTTCTCTTCTTCTTCTTCACTGTATTGGGGCAGTTATATACTTTACCCAAATATTGTTGTATAGAGGGATGTATATGTATTACCCAAATAATGTAATAAGGGGGGATGTTAGAGTTACTGTTAGTAACTGTAGCTATTACCTCATTTGGTAATTAGTCCTAGGTTAGTTTGTTTCTACCCTAGGTTAGTAGTTTATCGACATTCACATTTGTTGGTAGATATTATATTAGGCATATTTGTTGTTAGTTATTAGCTTAGATTAGGGGATATTATTAGTTGCTGACATCATGTAATATTTATACATTTCGTGCTTAATAAAATATTATTCTTCGCTCCTAACCCAATAACCCCTCCTTGAGATGGAAATCCTAAAAGGACTTATATTGGAGGAGGATGGATGTTGTAATGTGTGATAAAGTGTGGCAAAGTCAGGATCATTAGGATATTCAACAGGTCAATATTTGAAGGTTAAATGAGAGGTAGTTATAATGGTTAAGGCTTGAGCATATGGATGATGGCTGAGACAATCGACAATAAAATTTTGACTACCCTTTTTGTATTTGATGACTAAGTGAAACTACTGAAGATAGGAGGCTCATTTCATGTGGCATGCTTCTTGGATTTTTGTTTGGGATTGAAGAAACTACAAGGGCAAATGATCTGTGTGGACAATCGTTTCTTTACCAAGAAGGTAGTGACGCAAATATTTTAGAGCTTGGACTAAGGTATAGAATTCCTTATCATAAGTGGAGTAATTATGTTTTGTTGTGGAAAATGAATCAAAATAATAAGCTATTGGATGGCCATTTTGTTTGAGAATAGCACCTAGAGAAAATTGAGAGGCATCAATTTCTATTTCAAATGGTTTTCAAATATTAGAAATGGCCAATACATGGGCTGAGCAAAGCTTATCTTTGAGAGTGGCAAAAGCTTGGTTGTGGGTTTTTGTCCAATGAAACACAGATTTGGCCTTAGTCAAAGAACGCAATGGAGCAGTAATGGTTGAGTAACCTGGAATGAATTTACGGTAGAAGTTAGCAAGGCCAAGAAAACTTCTTAGTACAGTGATGTTTTTGGGAGAAGGCTAATTGAGAAGAACTTCTACTTTGGTATGATCAACCTGGATACCTTCGACATTTATGATGAAGTCGAGGTATGAAATGGAAGTTTGGGCAAAGGATCATCTGTTCAAGTTGGCAAACAACTAGTTCTTTTGAAGGATGGCAAGGACATTCTCAAGATGTTGTAAATGTTCGGGCTAATTCTAAGAAAATATCAAGATATCATCAAGATAAATGATTACATATTGATCAAGGCACTCACAAAAGACTTCATTCATGAGCCTCATAAATGTAGCTAGAGCATTGGTGAGGCCAAATGGCATAACCAACCATTCAAAAAATCCCATCTTTGTCTTGAAAGTTGTTTTCCACGTATCCTCTTCTTGTATTCTAACTTGATGATAGCCACTTTTAAGATCAAGTTTGTTGAAGAATTTAGCCCCTTGGAGTTGATCTAACAAGTCATCAATTCAAGGAAGTGGATACTATTTTTTATTGTTATTTTATTTAGTGCCCTGAAATCAATGCATAATCTACAAGTACCATCTTTTTTTAGAACAAGCAAAATTGGTGAAGCACAAGAAGAAGTAATTGGTTTGATGAGCCCTTATCTAATAGTTCTTGCAGTTTTTTATTTATCTCATCATACTGTAAAATGGATTGAATGTACATTGGAAAATTTGGAAGAGGAGCTATTGGAATTATCTTAATTGTGTTATTAATTGCTCTTTCTGGTGGTAAGGAAGTGGTATCTTGAATACATTTTCATACTTATGTAATATTTTCTTCACCTATGAATTCTGTATTTGAGATTTAGTGTTGTTTTTATGACTCTGTTCTTTTTCGTGCTCTTGTTCCCGGATGAAGATTAGTGCAAGTGCTTGAGCATTATTAGTGGCTTTTTGAGCTTGTCTGCGAGTAGAGAATTAGATGTGTGCTTTGTTTGCTTTGTGGATTCAATGAGATAATTTTTTTTATCATTTTGTAATGTATGTGTTGTTAAATGCATCATAAGTAGCCCATATATCATATTGGTATGATTTTCCTAGGAGCAATCCACAACAATATTTTTGGGTGACATCACAAGTCACCTTATCCTTAAAATTAGGCCCAAATGCAAATCCAATTGTGCAAGTTTGTGTGATCCATGAGGTGTTACTACTATCCTTCCACCCCAGATCGTATGGGTGAGTATGTTTAGCTATTGGAAGATTTAGCTTATCAATAATAGACTTTGCGATGAGATTCTTTTGTGAGCCATTGTCGATTATACAATCTATAGCAAAGTTGTGAAGGAGGTGAGCTCTAGTGACAAAAAAATGGTCATGGTCACCACCTTAAGAATTTTGATTCATGAGTGTGACATTGTTCAATTGGCCTCTCAACTCCTCATACACTTCTTCACCACCAGTAGCCTTGACGGGGTTATCACTTGAGTCCTCATCAGACTGTACAAACAAATTCTTCTTTATGTGTAAGTTAGGACATTGAGTTTTGTCATGCCCTTTATTTTTACAATAGTTACAAAACTTCTTAGTTTGAGAGAAATAAGAAGAATAAGAAGAAGAAGAAGAGAAGGGAGTTTTAGAAGAAAATGATTGATGAGAAGTGGGGTTAATGGAAGAAGTATTAGAATATCTTCTTCGACCTTGTTGTTCTACGGATACTTCAATGGTCCAGCTTCTTGAAGAAAAATGAGGCTCCTTGTGCTGTACAACGAACTTCTCCTCTGCAAGTTATACAAAATTGAATGCTTCATCCAACATATGGCAAGTATAATATTTGAGTTACCTATAAAGATGTGCAAGGAGACCACTCTTGAATTTTGCAATCAATGCCGCAACAGGATCAACAATTGCAAGTAACACTCAGAGGCAGTTAAAGTTATGAATAAAATCTTGGATAAATTGTATTTTACCTTGGCGAAGTCTTAACCATTGATTGAATAAATCATCCTCATAGTTGGATGGATAGAAGGAAACCTTTAAGGTTATGACTAGCTTATCCCATGTTGTAATTGGGTTTTGGTCTTGTTGGCGATTGGAGATGAGGACCTTGGCCAGATTGGAAAGTTTGAATTTAGAAAAGGGCACTTTTTGGGCATAAGGAGTATTGCTAAACTCAAACCAAGTCTCCATGTCAAGTATCCAACTATTTAAGACATGAAAATCTCGATAACCTTTATAGATTTGGACATCACAACAAACATTAGGGTGTGGTGAGGATGATGAAGAAATTTTGAGTGATTGCATTATGGTCGTTAATTCATGCTGAGTTGCCATGATTTCAATGAATTTTTCATTCTACTCTATGGTGATTTCAGCCAAATTCTCGGCTATGGCCATGCTTGCTACCATTGGTCTACTAGGAGTGGGTAGACTTTTACTAGGTGCCAGTGTACTAAAAAATGAAATTGGCTAGCAATAAAAATTTGGCTTGAGCAAAAATTATTTTCAACTATTTAAGGGGCCTTCCCCCTATTGGACACTAAACTATTTGAAGTTAATTAAGGAGGGTAATTAGGCAATTAATGACCACCAATAGTCAATGACTAGCACAAACAACCAATTCCAACGGCTAGCGCCCAACTCCCTGCAATGACTAGTCAACAACGATTCTCCCAACGACTAGTTTATCAGTTAGTCAACAACGATGCTCCCAACGGCTAGTGCATAAAGCACCAAATTATGACGAAAACTCCCAACGACTAACTAACTCAACACCACTCAACGTTACCTCAATAACGGTCAATCACTACTCAATGCTACCTCAAACTTCTGGCACAACCAATGATGATCAATCAAGGATTTGGTGCGACTTTCGAGGAAATTGATGACTAGTACGACCCAATGCAAGGATTTTGGTGGGTAAAATAAGGGTTTTAGAAACCAAACAACATGCTAGACCCAACACACTTGACCTGATGAGATGACACGAGGGAATTGACTAGACGACACAGGGGACACATGGTGGGTCCTATGGAGAATACGAATGATTATGTGAGTGATGTGTGGCATGGAAATGGCGGATATGAACGGCGATGTGGGTCACACGTGACAAGGAATGATTAGCTAAGGTCTAAGTGTGGGGGAAGGTAGCTAACATACACTGGCTACCTCAAATTTGTGAGTGGCATCTTAAAAAGAGAAGACGACGCCTTCATCTTGTGAATGTAGGATAATACCACTTCACATATAGAATGGATTGGGTGTGTCATTCGATGTCGGGGATAAGCGCATCGTCGATGATCACTACTCCTACCAAAAAAGAGACTACAACATTATCAAAAATAAAAATTAATGTGCTAACCTTAGAACAGATGATTTTTAGTCATTGAATTATTCTTAGACTCACCAAAAAAAATACGTAACTCATTGAAACTTATTTGAAGGCAGATTGGAACTCATCGAAACTTGTTCGAAGGTAGAAATGGAATCATTAATGGTCATATCTCCTCTACAATGGGTGTTATGAGCTAGAAATCACCAATAGTGTCACCAAAATATCATGATTTAAAGTGGGATTTTGTGTTTCACTTGTTGTATCTTTGATAGATGTCACCAACCATCGAGATTTTTTTTGTTCTCATGATGGTAATAAATTGAACGTCGAATAATGCAGCTTGGTGTTTGAAGAGCTACGGCGGATCAAGATGCACGACACCACAATGTGATCTGGAGCTCACCAATGGATGTTGAAATTTATATTTTTACCCATGAAAGATCGATGAAACTCCTGTCAAGATCCATATATCGCTTAAGGCTCAATTTTGCACCATGTGGCTGGAAAATTGTCACTGTGATGCAGATCCAAGGGCATCCAAATTGCAACAATGTATAGGTTAGATCTGATATGGTGAAACTTGGTGACACCGAATGATGACCCAATGTCGAAACTATGTTACCATCGAGGTCAGAGGGACCCAGCTAGTTGTGATTCAGTAATTAGGACTCCAGCAAAGGTTTCTGAAAATCGAAGTGCTTGAATATTCCTATAAGGGAAGGAGTGCTCCTTCCAAGCCAAGACTTTTTGGTGGTTTTCTCGTTCCCCTTTTGAACCAACCTAGCCTAGGGGAAGATAATACTCTCTAATCCAACACTCAACTCTGATACCACTAATATGGAATGATCACTTAAGAGCAAGCACAAGAATTGCACGATCAAAAATTGAATATTTCATTCACACCAAAAACATTTTTATAGGCATGTCTACCTTTACAAAAGTAGTATTTAATGCACCAATCCATGTGAGCATTAAATGTTGTACAATGCAATCCGTGTGAATAGGGATAATATTAAGAATTAAATATTAATCCCTATCAATAACCAGATTTCTAGCCCTACTAGTAATTTTTTATATTCTATGAGTAGCCAACGTATGACCTTTTTGGTCATCTTGGGTATATAGGAAGCATGACATAACACCCACCCACATAGGTTCTCATGTATAATTATGTCAAATAGGGAGTATATCATGGCGGGCTAGTGGAAGTCATAAAAATGAATTCATTATCTCTCATGTATTGAACTATGTCATGTATTTGAAGAAGAATCTATTTATGTGTATCATTAATCTTCCACATACCGACTCTACTCTCATGTACGGATATGTATATCAATAGGATTTGATCATATAGGGATCCTTTTGTACATATGGAGGCCTTCAAGGTATATAGGTTAGATCATGTATATAGAGGGAAAGATTTGTAATGTGTTATAAAACTAATTCTTTTAAACAATGCTCAACCAATTAAAATCTTAATTAATCCCCTCCTATTATTTATCCCTAAACCATGATTGAGAGGCGTTACCTAACTCATAACATCACTCATAAAATACCTAATCACCCTAACCCTCTTGAAGATAGCCAATATGAATTTCTCAGTCATGAAAATCTAAATTATAGTGAAGAAGAGGAGGTCTTGTATCCGTAGACTCGTCAAACCCTATCCAAGAAGAGGATGGAAAATAGTTTCTTCAATCCACAACCCATATTTCCCCATTCCTTCAAAGGCATAAGGAACTCATGAATACGTTCTTTAAAGTGGCTATTTAAGCCTAAGAAGCCTTTCTAGAGGATGATTTATTATTGGATCACCCCCAACAACTAAACTCTAGCCCCTACACTTAAATCAAATGGATCAACATTTTAAAATCTATCAATGTCACCTTGGTGACACTCAATGCATAAACCCCTAATCTATTTGATCCAATCCCACCTTATAACAACACAAATGGATAGTGGGATCCAAGTTCCTCCTCAAATGCTATTGGTACAAGCATCCATAGCCACCCTTGAAGAGTTGCTACAAGGAAGCTCTAATTATCCAACATTAGCATAGGACCAATCACAACCCTAATCCAAACAACTATTCTAGTGTTTAGTTCACAATATCAAACCTTAACCCTAATACTATTACATCATATATCATCTTTAATACAAATACTAACCCTTATCTACTTAATCATATAATTTTTGGATTAGGTACAAGATAACATTTCAATCCATCAATCTCTCATCCATAAGTCACTAGTCAAGTAAACTCTCTCATTTTTTGGTATTTTGAAAACTAATTATTCAATGTCAATCTTGGTATCATATTATCAAATGTCCCATCCAAAACCATAATATTTCTATCATCAAATACCTTCTATTTCACAACCTCATTTCAACAACCTCCTTCATTTAGTCATAACATTCTAATCCAAATCCAGAGATTCAAGCTCTAACAACTCAACTAAAGTAATTGAAATAGTAAACAACCATTATCCAAGGGTTATCCTATAGCTAAAAGTATTCCTATGTAACTTATGTAATCATCCCTTTGATCCTTTTCTAGTTAGTCATTCTTTTCCCTCAAACTTTGGGACTCCTAAGTTTTAAATGTATAAGAGGAATGAAGATCCCATTAACCAAGTTTGGTTATTTAGAACTACCTATAGTGACATCACATATGATGAAATTATGCTCTTAAAGATATTTTCTAACATTATAAGTGTTCTAGCCTTAGAATGGTATTATGAAATATTGAGACATTCCTTAAAAATATTTAGAGACCTAGTGAAGATGTTTATCAAGCAATTTTTAGTTTACATTGAGGATAAAGTCATTATTAATGACCTATATAAGCTCAAATAGTCCAAATATGATATTATAGCCAACTTCTTAGAAATATGAACAACTATCATCCACATGGTGTTTCAACCCCTTTCCATCCTACGGTCTCAATGCATGTCTCACATACTATGTGGCCCATCACTTCCACATGCCCATTCAAAAAGAGGCTTGAGTTTGTAGACATGTGGTTTAATAAAATTCTTGAACACCAGGTTTAATGTATGTAATTCAGGGTACCTCCAGGTTTCTTGCCCATGTGGCCTAGATTTTCACAACCATATAAAAATACACCATCTCAACATGACGTGTTTTACACCTTCTTTACATGATGTCATCTCACCAATGACCATTACCGCATTGAGTTCTATAGGACATATGCAACTTTTTATCCCACATGCATTCTTTGTGGGTATATTTATTATTTTATAATTATTTTTACATGCCTATATATTTGAAAACATTGAAGACACGTAAATGTTTTCAAACTCCTCCATATGCATGTGAAATTTAATGCAATGACTTTTATTAATCTTTTAAAATAGAATATTTTTGTTCAACTTGTAAAAAGAAAAATTCTTCTTCCTTTTTTGGCTACTTAGAGACTTTATTGACCCTATTTTACACACCAAGGCATCAAATTAGCTACAAATATAAGCGTTTTTGTAGTCTATGAATTTTTTTTTTTATTATTTGTGGAAAACATCCCAAAAGGGATGCCACTTTCGGGTAAGACCCAAGGAGACAGGGGTATCCTATGAAAAACTATTTTTGATCCTAATCTAGTGAACTCAATATTTTTACATTTTGTGAAGACCTGCTCTAGCTCTTGAAGCAACAAATTTTGGGCCATCTGCCTTCCAATTTTTGTGCTTTCAATCCTTTTCTCCTCCACGTTTGTACGCATTGAAATCCAATGCTTTATGGTTGGGAGGAGTGATAGGTAATCTTATATTAAATAAATTTTAAGATCTAATTAAATTTAATTATGTTTTTAATTTTGTCAATAACTTTTTTAAAAGACCTGCAAGCCTTTTCTTTTAATTTATCAAAATCTATTTTTCATATTGTGTCAGCCTTATCCTATAAGGCTCTGACAATATTATCTTCCACTCTTAGTTTGTGCCTATAGGTTTTTCCATCAAGAGGATTTGTAATATGTATATATACATGATTGGTCAATTAAATAATCAGACAAGATTTAATCTCATTTTCGATAAGCTTGATCCTCATTACTTTTGTTCACTTGTTGTATGTTATTTTGCGTCCTTTATTTTTTGTTTTAGGACACTTTAAAGGAATAAAATAAAGGAAAATTTAGCATTCCTTTTCTATCTTGTTTAAAATAACATTTAAAGGAAAAGAAAGAACTAGAGAACCCTTAGTTTAGTTCTTCTTTAATTATTTTTATCTCCTTTGTATCTTAAGCATTCAAACTTGGAAGTGCATGTAGATTTGCACAAGGTTAGCATTGTATGTGCACTCTCTTGAACCCTTGTCGTAAAAAAAAATTTACTCTCTTGCAAACTTAGAGATAATATTCATTCAAAAAAATAATCATTCTAGGATAGACTTTCTTTTCCTGCATAAGTTGTTTGATGTATTTAGTTAAGTTTAAAATATTTATCATAATTAGTAGCATACCTTTTAGAAACCATTAAAACTTAGTTATTTTCCAAAATACACATCAAATATAGCATTTGAAGTGATTCTTTAAAAACACTCTTGGTGAACCCTCAACATATAACATATCATACCCACCAAAATTTGAGGTGAGAACCAACTTAGATATTTTAGCCATTGCGGATCTACTAAGGTGATGTAAATCCAACTGCAAGAGGTCATAACAAGAACCTTCAATCACATAAAAACAACAACAAATAGAAACAAAGTGAAAAATCTCCCAATCACATAAGAGTTGCAATGGAAATAAACTAAAACATGCTTTATTTTCTCATTCCTGGATTTCACTCCCTTTTACAATGTGATACTAAGGGAATATATATCCCAAAATAAATCCTAAAACAAACCCTAAATCTTAAATCCCTAAAGATAAGAAATTACAATTATATATATATATATATATATATATATATATATATATATATATATATATATATATATATATATATATATATATATATATTAGGTAATTTCGTCTTTTAGTGTCAACCGAATAAATATTAAATAGTCACCCAAGTTAACACACATTATTGTATTTTCCATATTAGGCCTCCTAGAAAATCTCCTATCCATGTCTAAAGAGTCATTAAATTCTGAATATTCTTTCTTCCAGTTTTCTTAAAAAACACTAAATCCCATTTTCGAGGCACTAGATGAAGGAATTAGGGCCCGATAACACACTAAAAAATCTTTAAGGATTCAAAATAAGCCTTGCCATAATATTTTCCACCTCGTTATCCAACTCCTCGTAAAATTTTAAGCCGATCCAACGATCGGATCAAAATTTATGCCCTATGGAAGATAGGCTCCTACATCATTCTCCTCTGGTTGAAAAACACTTTGCTCCTGTGAGTTATTTTGATTAAGCTCTTACAACTACACTCAAATACTTTTGTTCTTCCACTTTCATTTGTGGCTACTATGTACGTTGTATTACTATCTTGCAACTTATTTCTGACTCCTTACAATTTTTGAATGTGCTCATCATCTGCATACTCTTTCAACAACTTTACTACTGTAAGTGGTATAACAACATCCTCAGTATCCATATTCTTTGATATTATCACATAACAAGACTCGACTTCTTTCATCCCTGTGACAAATTCCTTTGTTGTAAACAAGCTTTCATTATGCCCTTCTTCATTATGTGGTAATAAGACCACTTTTACTCCATCTTCTACAATGTGTAAGTATTCCTTCCCCCATCATGGTTAGCCTTCTTGTCATATTGCCAATGCCTCCCTAACGATAAGTGATATACATCCATTGGAACTACATCACACCATACTTCATCCTTGTAGGTATTACCAATTGAAAACTTAACCAGACACCTCTTATTTATAGTTATCTCGTTCCCTTTCTTGAACCATGATATGCGATAGGGATATGAGTTCTTCTCACATTTCAAGGTAATATTATCAACCATTTCATTTGAAATCATAATTTTACAACTATCATTGTCAATAATAATATTAAATACCTTTCCTCCAGATGTGCATCTGGTTTGAAAGATATTTGTATGTAATCAGTAATCACAACCATCAATGTCTGGTGCTTTCTCCCTCCTTGGAATGATCATTGTCCTCTTTATCATGAGGTTTTCCTCCATGTATGCAACAATTTATATATCATATTACTCTTCTACCTCAACCATATTGACTCTAGCTTGTTCTCCTCATTTTCTTTCTTGTGCAGGATAGTGTGGAAACTCAAAAGCTTTATGCCCTTCCTCACCATATCTATAACATGTATATTGCCTTTGTGGGCCACCATGGATCCACTAAGGTTTTTGTGTGTTCTCATGAAAATAACTACCATTATCATGGTCATACTCATCTCATATCCATGTTAGAGTTAGAGTCTATTGCATCATTTGGATCATGTAAATGTACCTTCCCAGGTACATACTCAGGACATTAGATTACTTTAGGGGGAAGTTATCTAGATGCTACATGCAATATAATAAATGCACAAGTGTCATTGTGCAAGTTGTAAGTGTGTGAGGTGTCCCCTTGCACAACTAGTTAGAGTGTTGGCCAAGGAATCCATATTCCTATATAAATGGCCTCATAGCTCCATTCGGATTGTATCACTTTCTATTCATGTAATGAGATGCTTTACTGTTTTGGTGCCTATCTTGTGATATAATGAAATGTTGCTAAAGCTATCAGTGGTATCAGAGCTATGGTGCTTAGGAATAGGAAAATCACCATTGCTTCTATTGGGTCCATAACGTTGTGAACTGGACTCACCTTAGTGCACTGGCCCATGCAAAAATTGCTACAGTAGATTAATAGGAAGAAGAGGATAGGAGTTGCAGACTTTGTTCATTTCAAGGTAGCTAGATCTATATCATCTATAGTCAGCCATTAAAGGTAAGCAACTTGGGTGCAATCAGGTTCATTGATTGAACTTTAAAATTGGATTATTATCAGATTTGTTAAGGCACCTTATGTTAGATTAAAAGTTGCAAAGAGGAAAGATTGAATTACAGTCTTTGAAAGTGTAAAAGAGAAAAAATTCTTTTAAGGTTCATTTGCACAAATAGGAGTTGGATTTCAGAAGTTACAATCAACTACCTATCTTATATCTTGAAGAGAAAAAGAAGACTAGATCCTACAACTGTGTTTGTAGTAAAATTCATTCCAGATTATGCTTGAAAGGTTGCAGTGGAATTGTTAAGAGCATTTTTTGAGAAATTAGTGGAGCAATAAGGTGAATTTATTGTTACCATTTAAAGTGCATCTATTAAGCACCATTCTAGTTGATTTTTTAACTAGTTGCTCTCAATTAGTTTGTGTTGTTAAGAAGCACAAAAATAAAAATAAAAAATATGCAGCACTTTCATGGCCAAAAGAAGCCACCATTACAAGAAAAAAGGTGGAGTAGAAAACCACCATTGAAATCCTTGAAGGAAGCCTCAAATCGAGACCTTGGAAGTCTCAAGATTCAAGGAGAATATAAGGGTTTATTTTTTAGCATAGAGTTTAGTAATCCTTATTCAAAACAACATTTCATTAGCTTGGATTTACTATCATCAGAAGAAGAAGCAAGAAGGATTATAAAAAATCTTCATTTTGGTGCAAGATTTACATATTACAAAAGGCACCTCTTTTGTTCCTTGGAAGAACAAAAGTATTACTATTTACAAGGGGGCAGTAAGGACGTCTTTATCCAATAGACTTGTGGCCAAATGAAGGAGCTATCAAAAAGCTCACACGAACAGTAGATTTGCAGCCAAAGGAAGGAGCCACCGAAGAGCTCACACATCCAAGAGTTGAGGTGTTTAAAAACACCATTTTCCTCCATCAAATTCAGCCCTATAAGCAACGCGTCACCTACAACAGTGGAGCCATTGAAAGAAGGCATTATCACTCATGCTTACGTAGAAAGGATAGCATTCAATGATAGGTTATCTACGTAAAAGATAAAGCAAAAGGATACTCATTGGCTGTTATAACCATACATTGAAGAAAGGTAAAAATCAACATTAAAAAACCTACAAATAAGTGTAGATATAAGAGCTATACCTAAGGCATCCATTGAAGTGAGCATCCACCAAAAGAAGAGCTCAAAAGTGTGCCATAAGATCGTGAAGCAATCCAACTATAGCCATCCATCATCCTCACCAAGCCAATGTGCAAAAGAAAGCTTGCATATCAAGAAACATAGCAAGCTCACATAGGGTGCAAAGATAAAGGAAGAATTAGGGTTGCAAGCTCATATTTGGAGCGTTAGAAAGGAGGCTTGCATGCACAAGCCTTGAGTGCCACTTGGCACAAACTCTCTACATCTCCCAATGTTGAAGACCCAAGCGCTCACCTAAAGGGAGTTACATTCATTTGGAGGGAGTTAAGAATCTTTGGAGGTTACCACCAACCTCATCATTGCCGAAGGAACGTTAAAGACGTCTATCTTGTAATGCTTCATGTGACACTTGTCACGAAGCCCATCTTACTTAAGACGTCGATCTTGGAGAATGAAGTATACAACAGTGTGAAGTAGAACACAACAAAGCAAAGCAAGGGAGTAGTCAAACGGAGTTAAAGCATTGAGGATAAAATGACTATTTCAAGCCATACACCATTCAACGGTGTAAGAAAGACATTTAAGATGTTGTCATAAAACCAACGAACAACACTTGCATTTGGAGAAGCCCTACAAGGCATATCTCAAGGTATCTTTCAATACCAATTGCAGAAGAGAAGGATCACCAATCAAGGAACGAATCAACACCGATCAAAGAGGGCTTTGACTACCCATGAGTGCTACACAACACGTAGCTATGAATCTACCAACACACAACATTGAAGGACTATTGAGGTAAAGGTTGATTTTTTAAGCTTACTTTTAACATAAGGTTTTTGGAGTTATAAGGGAACATTTAATCTTCTATTGCAATATTCAGCATTAGAGATTTATTAAGCAAGCATACTTCAGATTTGTTAATATTTGCAAAAGGTTATCAAGGAGAAATAAGGGTTATTATTGAAATTTAAATTACTTGCAAATATTATTTTCTAATTTTTCCAAATTTGGGAGTTATAAGGAATACAACATCAAATTTAGGAATTGGAAATTAGAAAACATTAAAATCAACCAAAAAGGGGTATTTAAAGAGGTTTATTAAAGTTTTCAAAGGTTGATATTTTTATAATAGTGTTGTCTCAAAACACTTAAAGGAAGAGAAATAAATCCAACTTCAAAACCTCTTCAAAGAATTGAAAATAGTGCTTAGTTCAATAGGAGTAATAAGGAGATAGAAAAGTTGATTTTTGTATTTACAAAATTTTACAAAATCAACTTAAAATTGAACTACAATTTACAAAAGTACTATATTGATCATATATCCTATCCAAAACATCCTAGGGAGTCATAAGGTATTCTACAAAACTTGATAATATTAGCATCTATCATTATCAAGCTCTGAATTCATTCACTATGGATTATTGGTATATAGACTCAGGAGCAAGCAAGCATATGACTGGGAACATTCATTGGTTCAATTATTTAAAAAAGGTACATGAGAACCCAGTTGTTGTAGCAGACAACAAGACATATGAGGTAAAAGGAATCAAAAATATTCTGGTAAATCTAGGAGATGGAAAAGGAATAATAAAAAATGTACTATATGTTCCAGGATTGACTACTAATCTACTTTCTGTTTCTCAACTCATGGATCAAAACATAACCATTGAGTTCAAAGTTTTCAATGACAAAAAACAATGTCACATCTCTAGGCAAGGAAAAAGGATAGCATCAGGTTCCTACAAAAATGGTCTATTTGTTCTAGACACTACTACTCACTCAACACTTTCAGTCAAAGCTTCAGATCTATGGCACAAGCATCTAGGACATACAAGTGAAACTTCAATGAAGGAATTATTCAAGTATCAAATGGTTGAAGGATTACCCAAATTATCTCTCTGAGACTAATGTATATCCAAAATGTTTAGCAGGAAAACAACATAGAATTCCTTTCAAACTACGTCAACATAGAGCCCAACAACCTCTAGAGGTAATATATACAAATTTATGTGGGCCAATGAGAGTTGATAGTGTTGGAGGACATAAATACTTTCAATTATTTGTTGATGATCACACTAGGAAAATGTGGGTATACTTCATGAAATACAAGTCAGATGCATTTAGTTATTTCAAATAGTTCAAACTCAAAGTAGAGAAAGAATCAAGAAAGACTATAAAAGCACTTCATTCAGACAGAGGAGGAGAATTTATTTCTAAAGAGTTTGACTCATTTTTAGAAGAAAATGGAATTAAAAGATAACTCACTACAACATATTCACCTCAATAAAATGGAATTGCAAAAAGAAGAAACATGTCAATAATGGAAATGGTTAGGTGCATGTTGAAAGAGGCACAACTTGATCACCAATATTGGGCAGAAGCAGTACAAACAATAGTCTACATACAAAATAGGCTACCTACAAGAGTACTCAAACATATTACACCAGAAGAAGCATGGTCAGGACAAAAGCCCAACATAGAAAAATTAAAAATCTTTGGATGTAAAGCCTATATGCATATTCCAAAACAAAAGAGGACTAAACTAGATGACAAAACCATGGCAGGGATATTCGTTGGTTATGACAATGAATCTACAGGATACAGAATACTAGATCCATCTACAAAAAAGGTCTACATTAGTAGAGATGTAGTCTTTGATGAAAAAGTTAAAGTTGACATAGAAAAATCTAGTGGTGACACAGAAGTTCTTCTAGATATATTCGAAGAAGATACAATAAGTGAAGAGTCAAAATCAAAATCTCAAGAACAAGGCACAAAATCTCCTAGAAGAGAACCAATATGGCTCAGAGATACACTCAGAGAAGCAAATCTAGAAAGGATTCCAGATCTTACTACTACAAGACCTCAAACTCGCAACATAACCAGAATGAACAAAGGAATGTTGGGTAATATAGCAGAACCAACATCAACACTATAGGCACTAAATGATTCACACTAGAAAGCAGCCATGGAATCTGAATATATGTCACTTCAAAAGAATAAAACATGGAATCTAGTGGAATTACCCCTAGGAAAAAGGGTAGTAGGATGTAAATGGGTTTACAAGGTCAAATACAAAGCAGATGGAACACTAGACAAATACAAGGCTCGTTTAGTGGCCAAAGGATATACTCAAACAGAAGGAATAGACTATGAAGAAACATTCGCACCAACAACAAGGATGACTACTATCAGAATGGTCTACACACTAGTGGCACATCAAGGATGGAAACTTCATCAGATGGATGTAAAAAGTACCTTTCTTAATGGTGACTTAGAAGAAGAAGTCTATATGTCACAACCAGAAGGCTTTATCACTCAAGGACAAGAAGATAAGGTATGCAAATTAAATAAATATTTATATAGTTTAAATCAAGCTCCCAAAGCCTCGAATATAAAGATCAACAATCATCTACTACAACATAACTTCAAAAGAAGTTCATCAGACCCTAGTTTATATACCAAGAAAATTGGAAATGATATCCTGATCCTCATAGTATATGTTGATGACATTGTGATTACTAGAAGCTCAAAAAAATTGATAAGAGATATCAAAAAGGATCTAGAAAAGGCATTTGAAATGATAGATCTAGGGTTAATGAGTTACTATCTTGGTCTAGAGATTTATCAAGGAGAGGATAGAATAGTAATCACTCAATCAAAATATGCAAAAGCCCTTCTGGAAAAATATAGAATGATAGAATGTAAGCCTAAAGATACACCAATGGAACAAGGGATTCAACTATCCAAAAATGATGAAACACCATTGGTTTCAGTGATATTATATCATTAGTTGATTGGAAGTATTCTATACTTAACAAACAATTGATCAGATATTGCTTTTGTAGTAAATTATCTATCACGGTTCATGCAAGAACCAAGGGAAAGTCATTGGAAAGCTACAAAAAGGATATTGTAATATATCAAGAAGACTACAGACTATGGATTAACCTATTTAAAATATGTCAAAGGATTTTTTCTATAGGGATACTCAGATTCAGACTATGCTAGATCTATTGATGATAGAAAATCTACCTCAGGATATGTCTTCTACCTCGGATCAGGACCCATATCTTGGCACAACAAGAAACAACATATAGTAGCACAATCATCAACTGAAGTAGAATATCAAGCAACAAGAGATACCACCTGTGAAGCTCTATGGCTACAATACATACTAGCCGACATGGGAATCAAACAAACTCCAACCATGATATTCTACGATAATCAAGGAGTATTGAACCTGATCAAGAATCCTATCATACATGAAAGAACAAAGCATATTGAAGCACAATGTCATTTCATCAGGGAACACTTTCAGAATAAACATATCATCCTCGAGTATGTGCCTATAGAAGATCAGATAGCAGACATATTTACAAAAGCACTTGGAAAGATCAAATTTCAAAAATTTAGAGATCATCTATGCAATTCAAAAGAACTTCATACCAAATAATGTAATATAGGGGGTGTTAGAATATATTACATCATTTGGATATGATAGATTACTTTAGGGGGAAGTTATCTAGATACTACATGCAATATAATAAATGCACAAGTGTCATTGTGCAAGTTGTAAGTGTGCGAGGTGTCCCCTTGCACAACTAGTTAGAGTGTTGGCCAAGGAATCCATATTCCTATATAAATGGCCTCATAGCTCCATTCGGATTGTATCACTTTCTATTCATGTAATGAGATGCTTTATTGTTCTGGTGTCTGTCTTGTGATATAATGAAATGTTGCTAAAGCTATCAATCTACATATGTCCAATGGCAATGTGTAGAGGCTAAAAAAAATACGTCTGTCCACAAAGTTCTAAAAATTTATTTTAATATATTCAAATGTATTCATGGTTGAATTGCGTTAGAAAACTATTTATGTTTATGCATGCAAAGAGAATAGTTTGACAACGTGGTGAAATGCACTTATGTAGGAATGTTCTAAAAACATGAGTTTAAAGAGTCTCAAATTTGAATTATATGCCCTGAGTACTCCATCCACATGGAGTAAACTAGAAACCATCTTTTATTATATATTAAAATTTAAAAAACAATGATAAATGAGATACAATTGTATAAGATAAAGCGAGATTAACTTTATGTCGTAAATTCCTTGTCGTAACTTGATCTATTGGTAAGGTAGATAGATAAGATAGATAGAAGGATTTTACAAGTATGTGAGTTTGAACAACATAAAAGGTGATATGTAGAGTCCAAACAACATAAAAGATTATGTGTACTAGGGAAGTGGAAACAAAGAACCATTTCAACTTGGAGGAAAACTTATAAGGATAAGAGTTAGTAAGTTTGTTATGTTCCTACTCTAACAATTTATGGGAAGTATTGGTAAGGTAGATAGATAAGATAGATAGAAGGCTTTGACAAGTATGTGAGTTTGAACAACAATAAAAGGTGATATGTAGAGTCCAAACAATATAAGAGATGTTATGTAGAGTCCAAACAACATAAAAGATGATATGTACTAGGGAAGTGGAAAAAAATAACCATTTCAACTTGGAGGAAAACTTATAAGGATAAGAGTTAGTAAGTTTGTTATGTTCCTACTCTAACAATTTATAAGAAGTATGGGAGGAGAGTAAGCAGACGATCTCATCTTTATTAAGAAGAAGTTGGGATGCATATAACACTAACAAGATTAAAATTATGGTCTTCTTTATTAAGAGTGAGCAAAGAGAGCAAAAGGAACCATATATATTTTATTTGAAAGAAATATTTTAGAGGTAGTAACATAATACAAATACCTTAAGTTAGATTTTCAAAGGAAACTCACTTGGGAAATATAGAGGATGAAACAAAGAGGATGGACACTCTACTCATTACTAAATAAGGACCAAAAAATAGAGCTATGACTAAATAAGGACAAAAAAAAAAGAGTTGTGGGATTAGAAACCCATTAATATTTTTTTTGTTATTATTTATTCCAATTGTGTTACATGGGTGTGAGATGTGGGCTAAAAATACATTAAGTTTGAAACAGAGACAAATAGAAAAAATTTAAAAACGACCATACAGGTGTGAGGCGTGGGTTAGCAATGTTAGAAAATGAAATGTTTCATGTTATTCATTGAAAGAAGCCTTGCTTAAAAAGCAAGTTTTTACAATTTGATCCATTGGATCATAACAAACCTGAGCTAATCTCGGCCACAGATTATCCTAGTAACAAATTAGGATATAATTTATTATACTAACACCCCCCCTTAAGTGATACTAGGAGGTAGGAAAAAAGCAAAACAAGTGGCATATCCACAAGTATGAGTCCCAACAACAAGGCCTGATAAGGTACTCATGTACAATATATCCATAACTATCTACTGGAGAGATGATGAAAAACCACAAGGGAGAAAACCACCTACCAGAATATAAATAAGAAGGAAGAAGATGCGCATGGAGGATGAAGGAATATTCTCAACCCCCCTTAAGGACAACTCCATCAAGAAGCATGCAAAGGATCCATCAAATATCTCAAAAAAAAGTAGACTCGTCACCGAATTAATGAAACCATACTCCCAAACTGGTGCTTGTGACACAGATCAAGGCTTTAAGCCATGAAAAAGGTCACTAAAGAAAAAACCCCTTGAAACCAAAGTGTCTCATAAAAAGAAGATTGTGAAGACAATGTAGAAAGAACCATAAGAATCGCAAGGGATGTCCAAATCGACTCCATAAGCATAAGTAGTGGTTTCCACCTATATGAACACAATGGGTTGATAACAAGGTCCAAAAAGAGTGGACAAACAACTTACTTCAAGGGAATCTAAAAAAGAAAGGGCACCAATGTAGCTCTCGAACGTGTCCTTATGGTGACCTCCTCATCCTATCGGAATGCATGGGTAACTAGTCGCTGCAACCGCTAGGTGATATAGAGGAGATGACTAGATACGAGGATCACTTACAAAGTTGTGGGAGTGTCGGGTTCAACCGAGAGTGCACTCCATAATACAATATTTTGAGCCATAAAAAAGTGTGGAAAAATAGTTTCAAAACTAAAAATGGACACCACCATTGTGTCCGTCTCAAAAAAACCTTTTCGATGACTATAAATACCCCTATATAGGGTTGAAATTTGGCCTTCTGCAAAGGAAAAAAATAACAGTCTTCTTCTTCAAGGGAATATTCCAAAAAAAATTGGAACAAAAATTTGGTTTATAAAAAAACTCTCCCTTTGAATTTTCAGTTTGTTCATCAAACTCGCATGGGCTCTTTCTTTAAAACATTTTCTATAGTGGGATAAATATGACTTTTTTTGAAAAAAAGTAATTAATGGCCATATATTAAAATATATTACCCCACTATGCTATGATGTTCTTTAAGTTAATAAAATTGCCATTGACAGCAACATGTTTTTGAGTTGGCCCCTTCGCTTGGAGGCCCCCGAAGCTATGACTCCCCATGATAACGATTGAGCCCGAGGCGGTCCACCTCCACAATGCCCAAATCACCCAATGTCATAAAAACTCCATCAAATGCAGTACGTGTTAAAAATTCAGTGACGACGAGGTGAGATTTTGACATTTCTGTATTGTAGTAGGGACTCCATAGATTAATAATGGCAACATAGAAACCCAACTTGGCAGCGTCACAACTCCATTAGCAGGCATAGAAGTTGTTAGAAGTATATTTTAGCAGTTCGAGCATGTATGCAGTTGGTTACAAAATCTCTGCAGTTTTAACTTAATATGTACTTGATCATCACTTCGTAAAAAATATTTACACATCCAGTAAACAAAAATTGTGCGCCATGATTACCAACTGTCATGCCATGAAGATAACTCCCATTTGTCATCATGTCGGATCCATCGTCGATCAGACTGCATTTTTTAATGGCCACCCCCCAAAAAAAATAGATGAACAAATTATTTACTTCTTGGTCCTTCATAGTGTCGCAAATATGCAACTCTCGAAATAAACCAGAACCACCTCGACCATCGCTCTCTTCTTTGTTGGATTTGAACCCTTGGCCTCTAACACCAATCTTTCACCCTGAAATCCCGTCGCGAGAGCGCATCCTCTGTTGTTGCTCCAAGATTGGAACCCCTAGAAAAAACAAGTTTGGCTCTATCAGTGCATCATCGTTGTGTTTCGGATGCAGGAGGCGTGCTTCATAGCCCCACAAAAAAAGAATGACAAAGGACAAAAAATACAGACCCCCACCAAAAAATGATTTGTGGCCCACATTCACAGTTGCAGCGCAGAGATGGAATCCATATGATTCCAGTCTATAAGGGCTGTCGTGAATCTCCCTTAGAGAAATAAACCTTCATTAATGCGAGCTCCAACAAGGCACCAACAATAAACACATAGAAAACTAAAATTATAAAACTAAAAAAGACCTCCCAAAAACTAGAAATTTTTTCTTTTAACCATCTGGTTTTTGATCCATCAAAATATGGAGAGCATACTCCCTCGGTTTTAGAAAAAAATAATGTGAAGGAAAAAAAAGAGGGAAATCCCCCCATGAGGAAAAGCTCCTCAAACTCACAGGGCAGGGAAAGTCCGCTCTGATACTATGTTAGAAAATGAAATGTTTCATGTTATTCATTGAAATGAGTCTTGCTTAAATAACAAGTGCTTACAATCTGATCCATTGGATCATAACAAACTGAGCTAATCTCAGCCACATAGAATATCCTAGTAACAATTTAGGATATAATTTATTATTCTAACAAGCAATACATCAAATTTTAAATGGGGACAAATACAAAAAATTCAAAGATTATGTGGGTGTGAGGTGTGGGCTATCAATACATCAAATTTTAAATGGAGACAAATATAAATAATTCAAGAGCAAATGATTATAAAGCATCAATTCTAGATACAATTTTACTTGCTGAAACAAAAAGTTTTCCACTAGAAGTAAAAGCTATGCCAAGACTATTGAAGTACTTTAAAAAATAGAAAGAATAGAAAATATAGCAGGTTGCCAAAACTGATAAATAAAGAAACATTGAATGATGAAACAAAACAACAAATAGATGGAAAAAAATGGGGAATTAAATTTTATGATAGGTCCCAAACTTCAACAAATAAATCCAACAAAGAAATTAAACAATATGTGAAGAAAAAAATCAAACTTGTTATATAGATTGGAAATTTAGAAAGGAAAATACAATTAGGCATCAACAAAATCAACCAAAACTATAAACACAACCAAAAGAAGTACATAGATGCAAAGATCAAATGGAAGGAAAATTACTTATAGCCTAACTAAGATCTAGTACACACCATCTCAAATGTGAAACTCAGCAAATGGTTAATACCACAAGAGGTATGGTTAGAGCAAATATGTATATTTTGCATAGCAAAAGTAGTAGAGATTGAAAAGCATTTTGTCATGGAATGTGAAGCCTACAAGGACATCGAGAATGCATATAAGGACACTTTAAAAGTGAACTCGTTAATGCAACTTTTTGAATAATTGAGAAAAAAAATATAAGGGAACTTCTTAACAAAATCAAGAATAAAAGAAACAAACTCGAAAGTATGATAAGAGGATTTGAAGCTTTTTGACTTTGTTGAACAATTTTTTAAAATAAAATTTGTAAACATTTTATTTTGTCTAACAATTTTTTTTCATAGATGTTGTCAAACTCTGAAACTTTGAATAAGAAATCCAAGGTTTGAATCCAAAAGAAAATAGGGTTGTACACCATACCTATCATATATTAAAACTCAAGTTGTACCATTTTATATTAAAGTTGTCTTGACCCTATAAACTATTTTGATCTTATACACATTATTAAAAATATTTCATTTTTATTTCTATTTTTATGATACTCTACTTTATATATAAACTATTTGATCATCATAATTAACAATAAAACATAACCAAAAAAAATATAAAACAAATAATAAATTTATCATCATAATCAACCAGAAACACATAATACTTCAAACTTCCTAGTTAAAAATAAAACAAATAAATAAATTTACCATTGTAATGAGCAATAAACACACAGCACTTCAAAATTTCTAACCAAAAATAAACCAAATAAAAAAATTTATCTATCATAATCAGCAACAAAGAAATAGCACTTCAAAAACTTCTTAGTTTCGAAACCTCTTCAAATTTTCAAATAAAAAAAAAACATAAAGAGATGATGTATATAGGAGTTTCACAACCTCTATTATTTTCCAAAGAAAGAAAGTAGATGATATATCTAGATTGGTACTCCAAAGGTTATTTGACTGGTGGAGGTTCAAACTTAATCTGGCAACAAATAATTTGGAATTTGGAACTCTTATCTTTTTTGTTTTGGAAACTTGGAGCTCATTTTTTTTAATATATATATATTTAACATTTTTACACTGAAATTGTTTAATATAATAAAATAAAATTTGTTATTTTAAAGAAATAATGTAATTATTGGGATTTTGATTTTTTTAGAAGTTTAAAATCAAACCACAAAGTATATAAGGGAAAAATGGAGATATAAGAAAAAGATGAGTGTATATGATTATACATGAAAAAACAGAGTTTGTTCAGTTGTGTCTGTGCAAGAATGTGTGAGGCCTAAGAAATAGGGCTTACAGGCAATATTAGTACTTCCTTCGTCGCTCTGCAACAAGCTGAAACCCCTTTTTTAATTACATGTCAACACTCAGTTCTCACTTTGCTTTGCTCAAGCTTTTGCAGAAGGAAGATTAATACAGATCTGCTTGGGAATACAGATCGGTTAATAAAGACTTCATGACATGTTCTATATGTGCCATAAAGACTTCCGTTAATAAAGACTTCAAATGTAAGTAATGTAAAGGCTGAGCTCTCCACCAAAGAAACAAAGATGTTGAATCTAGGAACAGATGATGCAAGTACTGCATGCCTTTACAGCAATTGTAGACCAGTCACAAGAAAGTTTTGGATGTGACTGTATCTGTAAAATGCAAAACCCCCTACTTTCAAATTTCCACCTCTATGGGCATGTATGCCCACTTAATTAAATCAAATTTGCCGTCAGACTTTTTGGTCTACATGACATGTCGAAGGACTCCACCATAAATAAATAAATAAATAAAACAAAGTCTTTTTAAAGATAGTCTTTTTTTTTTTTTTTTCTTTTTTTTTTTTAAAGATAGTCGGAACAAAATTATTATTTTTTAATAAGTTTATTCAAGTTCAGGTCCCTCATACTGGATTTGAACTTTGAACTTTTCATAGAAAGACCAAAATCCTTATCAAAATTATAATTTTTTTCAATGAGTTTACCCAAATTTTTAGGAGGGGTCATGGTCTCTCATATTAAATGGGATTTGAACCTTAAACATTTTAAAGAAATTAAAACCCTTTACCACTACAGTAAAAATATTTAAAAAACCAATACTTTACCCGTAAAAACATAACCATCCTTTTTCACACATATTTAAAACGAAATTTTCTGTCTCAATTTATGTTTTATTAATGAATACATCATTCAATATATTTTCTTTTTAACATAGTTAAATCTGTATAGAACATCAGATGGAATTTGCCACTATAAATATTGGGTAAATAAAATGAATGGGATACAGATTTATTATAAACATTGGGTAAATAAAATGAATGGGATACCAACTTGTTATAAACATTAGATAAATAAAATTAATGAGATACTAAAGAATAGAAGCAGAGTATTGATACTACCAACAAACTTATCTCTTTCTGAATATGCTAACAATTACTATTACCAACAACCTATCTGATTTTAAATATACCATAATTTAACTCTTTAAAAAAACCTAAAATCTTAACTATTTTACCAACAAAAACTCATTATTGAATGTATTACAATATAGGGCAATTGTGACTCAATAGCAGACCTAATCTTAGGTAGACTATGGTTGTAGACTCGTGTTAAAGCTACCTAGGCGATTTGTTTGCGTGTGGATTTGTGAGCTGCAGCTATTTACATTCACATCCATATTTTACACCTGCACGGTCAGAAAGTATACAATTAGGGCCGGCATTGCTTTAAGATAGCCGTCTTATCACCTTTTCTTCGCAGATTCACTATTTGACATATTTTGGTTTAATTCAAAATAAATCATTCAAGGTTAATGTTATGATATTGTAATGGCAAAGTCCCAAGTAATTTATTTTATATTTATTATTAAACAAAATAATTATGATGAAACTAGTGTATAATTATTTGTAAATGTGTATAAAAAATATTGACCATTAAAAAATAAAATAAAATACAATTTTAATGTTTAAATTTTGGTGTGTGATTATGTATTAATTCTCTAGTGATAAGTTTAATTTTAACCTTTACAAAAAAATAATGACTAAGATGAAAAAATAAAATAATTTTTTTTTACACTAATCAAATTAAAAAAATTATTAATATGATCACTTAATTTAATTAATAATACATTTATTCATCTTGTGAACCATTGATAAGGTAAAAGTATTAAAAATCTATGTACAATGAAATAATACATTTATTCATCATGTGAACCCTGTGTAACCCGTGGTTCCTCATATTACGTCCGGTTATTGTTAACGAAGGAGACGGTGGGTTTGTTGGAAGCAGTCATTGATAGTTTGAATCCTATAGTGTTTGTTACTAAAAATGATGATTGTAACCAATTTACTATATATCAAAACAAATAACAACAGATATCAATAACATTAGTTCTTTTCTTTGGTATGATTACCCCATTGTCGGGATAAACCAAATAAACCATATATATATATATATATATATAAAATAGATGCCGTGCACAGCTGGCGAATAACAATTAAAAAAGGTAAAAATAAAAACAGCAATTGGCGGTTACGGGCATTTATCGTGGAATTGAATTGCAAAGCACTTGTTGAGCAGGAGCCACGAAAACAAAAAGGAAATTCCACCGCGGGAGAAGTAAACCGAGGTGATTTCAAGCCATTCAATGACAACCACCCACACACTATATAGGGTGGTCTTCAAGTTTGAATGAAATTGTTTTGTACCACATCAGCAATGCGGGAAGTAGTGAAGGCCTATAAATAAAGAGAAGCAAGCAATACATAGTACGACCTTACTTGAACAGGATCTGTTCTATAGGTTGTACAACTTGGTCTACGTATCAAACATAGACAAGCACCAAAGTCCAGATGAAGATGGATGGCTCTGAGGCCAGAGCGCGAATACTGAGGTTCTCTCCAAGGGCTTGCTCTTGGTGGGTGGCCTCTCGATGACCGTCCCTACTGCGCATTCCGTGCAGTCGGTGAAGGCCCCAGAGCGTTCTGACGGATATGCCCTTTCAAATTTTTGCTACGATTCTCATCCATTACCTACCAAAATCACAATATCAATCACACAATTTATGTGTGGAGGGGCGGTCGAGGGATGCAATACACATTTAATCTCTAGGACTTTACTCATCTTATGAAAATGAAGCAATCCATAATAATGTACGTGCAATGAATTTTGCACTTATCCTTTAAAACAACACAAGTAAAAACCATAGAGTCGCCTGAAATTGCCAATCACACTATACAAATAAAGATATCATGTAGGATCAATCTCAAGCGTTATAGCTTTACCATCACAAAGATATCATGTAGGATCAATCTCAAGCATTATAGCTTTACCATCACATCTTCTATATTCTTATCAACAAATGAATCCCTTTCAAAGGTCTTCCAATTGACATACTTGGCAAGACCCAAAGCAAGATTTGCCTTACTCATTAACCACACCTCTAATTTAATTATCCTTCACTAGTATGCAACATTTTTTTCAACACTAGTTAAATCCCCTACGATAATTCATTTCACCCATGCAATAACATCATCACCAACATGGCCTTTACTATCAAGGAAACACATTTTTTAGTCACAAAGTGTTTATTAAACAACATCCACATTGTTATAAGAAGGGCAAGCCAAAATACAAGACATTGAAATACATAGCATCCTCGTGATTAGTATTTTCAACCTCATCCAGATATTAATCGACTTGTCCACTCCTAATCCCACATAGAACTCATAAGTGACATTATATATTTCATGAACACCTCCTATTTCTTTCTTTATATGAGTTCATAAAATGCATTCTTTGAAAATATAACTCTAATTGTAGACACATAAAATTGACCCATCAAAATGAGTCAATTCTTCCTTAGATCCCTGGCTAGCCACCCAAACTTGTTAAGTGTAAATTTGGGGTCTTTTTGTCTTTTCCCTTTGCCCTATTTCCTTAGCTTTACCAAATTTGTGTTCGGTCCATACAAGGCATGAATTTGGCTTGCCAGATTCACGCCCTGTAATGATAGGGCATGAATTTGGCGTCTTGGGGGTTTTTCTCACTAAAACCCCTCCCCTTGTTAGCTCATTTTAGGATCAGCCTTTGCCCACGATGAAATTTCATTTTTTTTGTCTATTTTGCCCTCCAAACCTCTTATAAATAAGGGTTTGGATTTCCTCCTTGACCCCAACAAGTTCTTTTGAGATCCTAATTCTTGACTTGCTCATTGTTCATGCTAACAAGTGCTCATCTACTCCAAATTGTTATTTTTGTTGTTTTGTGCTTTGATGGTGGCTGCCCTTGGGGATTGAGTGGAGGAGTCTTTATGATTGGATAGATCAACCTTCTTGGAGTGCTTCATCCACCTCTTCATTACTTCTTGACCTCTCCATCATCTCATCAGGTTTGGTATTCATGTTAGTCGCTTTTAAAGTATGTTTTTCATTGTTTTGTGCCCTATTTTTCATCGTTTCAGGGCCTAAAAAGGACATTTAAACTAGATTCATGCCTCGTCCTTATAGAGCACGAATTTGGTCAACCAAATTTGTGCTCCCCCTTTACATGGTACGAATTTGGTAGATTATGGCTTGAGGGCAAGTTTTGCACCCCAAACCCTAATTCACATCTTGCATTTTAGCATTCTATTATGTCCATCTCATTTGCATTTTATTTTACTGTTACATATCTATTTAACTCTATTTGTGCATGTTCCAAAGATTAAAGATCAATTTTTCTTTCGAATGATTAGCTAAAAGGACCAAGGGGGCTTGACTATTGTGCCTCCAAGCTCAGTCTTATAGTGACCTAAGCAAGCCCCATAAACGTTGATCAAATTTTGTTGGGTTTTGTGAAGTTATTTTGCACGTTTGAAGCTATTGGATATCTTGGATGCAAGATAAAGCTAGGATCAACCACCAAATCAGATAAGTGCCCTAATAGATCTTTATGTTGTTTGGTGTTTGGTCTTATTCATTTCTATTCAAAACCTAGATCGCAATAAAAAACATTTGATTGAATTTCTAGGCAATTGAAAAAATAAAAGCATATAGTGTGCATCTAGGGTTTTAATCTTGTTTGTGCATTTCTCTTGGACCCTTTCTCAAAAGCTTTATTTTGCATTTCTAGGGTTAGACATCATTGAATTACATAATCATACTAGTGTAGCTCTTGTCTTCTTGCATCTTGTGTGTCTTGCATTATGCTTTCATTTTTATAGTCTAGTTTAGAAAGGTCAAACAATAGGTATATGCTTAATTGACACATCAAACATTTCCACCCCAAACTTGGAGTGAGTTCTAAAACTGTTCCTAGTGAACTTGTCCTTTCGTGTTCTTGAGAGTAGAGAATAAAACACACCCTCGCGGTTCATCTCGACTCCCAATGGATCCAACCAAGAATCGTATGCAACATGGCAGTTTCCCCCTTTACATCTTTGGTGAACCTGACGTGAAAACATTTCTTAGTGGCTAAGATAGGAAACCTCTTCATTTGGTTTTATTTGAAAACTTTAAACAAGACCACTAATTATGTTTGTTTAAATAAGAAAACATCTAAAAATATCTTAAGAATATTCTTGTGTCTCTCCTTTGGTTTTTTCCTCTATCCTTTCGCTTCTTCTAATGGATCCTTTTCTTAGGATTCAACGAAGGCATCTAAAAAATGATCAAATTCCTTAAGAAGATGATCAGATTGATAGGGAGAATCATAACCTTGAGACATAAGAGCAAGAACATGTTGAAACTAGTACAAACTATGATCTCTATGAGAGGCCCAATGGTGGCTTCACTTTTACATCAGTTAATCATTTATGGGCTTTCATAAAACATCACATAGAGACTTTAATTAGAGTTATGGAGCGAGAAGCTTGGATCGAAAGAGGTGTGGTGCCTCCTCTTACTATATCTCCTAGGAATGTTCACGTCAACCCCTTGTTTGAATCCTTACAACATAGTAATCCTTCTCATCAACCAACATATACTACTGTTGTAACCACCAACGTTGGGGGTTTTACAAATTCCTTCAACTAGTAGTGCATCTCAAGATTATGTTCAATTTCCTCCTCATTCAACTAATCTCAACATCCATGCTTTTGTTCCACCAAATGTTAGTTATTCTCTCCATCAAAATACCACATATCATAACCCATACCATAATAATGTGAATACCTCCAACATAAGCCAAGTTCTCTTTCAAAAATCTACTTATACCCCTCCTTTAGGGAACCTAGGAGCATTGCACAATATATATTACTATGAAATATGTCTATATGTTGAAACAAGCTAAGGATGAAAATTTTTTCAAAATTTTGGCTTGTTGGAGAAGTCTAGTTGGATGCTTGAGATATACCTTACCTCCTTGAGACATGTTTAAGATATTTATTAGAAATTTGCAAGAACAAATCTTCTATGAGTTGGAAACTACAACTATCACATCTTTTGACCAAGCTATAGATCTGTCTATAAGGGTAGAGCAAGCCCTTATAAGAAGATGTCAGCTTAAAGTGAAAGATATAACACCACTAAATATTAGTATAAGAAGCATGTGATTGGTGATGGGGTAATAGATAGTAGGCCTATTAACAATGTTGTTAAATCCCTACAAAAGATGATGCTTAACCAATCCTAAAACCCCCATGAAGGAATTTCACAAGACTCGACACACCTATGAATGTGGTCCTACAACAACTTTTGTAAGCTAATATGATTGAGTTACCTCCCATAAGGCAACCAGATACCATGGTTGATTGGGATAAGCCCGATCATCATTGTGAATATCATAGAGTGGAGGGGCACTGGAAAAACTCTTATAAGAGGTTGAAATGTGTGGTTCAAGACCTAATTGATGCAGGATAACTTGTTATAGAAGGTTCTTGATTGAATCCTCCAATAAACAATCAACCTCTTACTCAACAAGCACCTACGACTAATCAAAATATGAGAATCTTTCAAGATCCCCTCCCTAAGTATGGTCAGCAAGAACCTAATCAAGTGTCATATCAAAATGTGTCACCTTGCTATGATAATAAGGTTGGTATGATAGTAGTACCTATAATGTAACAAGCGTAAAATCAACATACTCAACATTCTCAATAGGAGACAAGTTCTTCATTCCACCCACCTTAGAAACCCACCTTTAGTGTTGAAGCTACAACCTAAATTCTCCTTTGACATTCAACAAAAGTTAGCTAGTACCCCAACTAAGATCTCCCTCTTAGAGACTTCTATTCTTAGGGAAGCTTTGTTGAAACTTCTAAGACAATAATATGTTCCTCAAGACATTTCCCCTAGTGTTATGGCTAATGTTGTAGTCTCTCTTAGGATACATCATATCACATTCTCGAACAATGATAAGCCTTCCTCAAACTTATAAGGGGATTCTTCTCTCTACATTATTTCATTAATTGGAAAAATTTTATCAAGAGGATTCTGATTGATAATGGTTCTTCTCTCAAATTATGCACCTGTCAATTCTTCCAAAATTTTAGATTATAATAAGAAGACTTAACTAAGTCTGATATCATCAACAAAGCTTTCAATAACAAGTATCAAGAAGCTTATGGTATTATATCACCCCCTTAGGGTCAGACCTAAGATTTTAGATACCTTATTCTATGTGGTGTCTTGTCTTGCATATTTTAATCTACTTCTCAGATGTACTTGGATCCATATGATGGTGATGGTCTCTTCTACTTTTCATCAATGTTTGAAGTTCAAATTTAAGAATCAACTGGTCACCATTTCAGGTAATCCTCACCCATTTGAATATTATTCGATGGTTGAGCAAGCTCAATTTGATATTAATTTATGTCCATCAATTTCCTCATCTCATATAACCAAGCAACATGAAAATCTTAAAGTGAGTGAGGAACCTCTCATCAATGTTTTATCATGGGATCAAGTTAATCAGTTTCTTCAAACAGCTCTTCTGGATCTTGTCAAGCTACCACCTTCACCAAGGATTATGGTTTTACCTCGTAAGAAGGGTGAAGTCGTACACATTGGCATATGTACATTTATCTTCATGGGTACATCCCTCAAAGAAAATATTCATGGTAGAAATCCTTATTCTATCGAGCGTTCTTTTGCCAATTGTTACTTATCCAATGATTACCCACTTCCCAAGAAAATCCTATCTAGCATGGGATATATAGGTAAATGCTTGGTTCCATGATAAAAGGGAATTCAATAACCCTTGGATGTTGAGATTTGGCCTTGGAGGTGTGGTGTAGACTAAATTTCTATTAAAAACCAATCTTTACCCTTTCACAATGATGATCATCTTGTTACTTATGTTGAATATTTAGATCATCAAAGCTTGGAGTGGAGTGATGAGGATGAGGGACCCCCTTATCCCTCAGATATTTTTTTTTACAATATGGTAACCACTAGGTATCCTGAGTTTGATGTGACCTCGAAGAAGAACGCTAAAATGAGGATCTCTTATGACATGGCTCATAAGGATATCTTCCATAATAGATTTTCCTTTGACGGGTTTGTCCCTTGTGTTGTGCATGTCAAGTCTTCTTGTTCTCGAGAAGACGCTATTCCTTTGTCTTATAGAGACCTTGCAAAGTTAGGGATCACTCTCCCTTTTGTCAAAAAGGATGGTATAATCAAAGCTTTACTAACTTTCATGCAGCATATTTCAGAGAATGCACTATGGGAGATTCCCTTCATGATGAGAGTTATGAAGATATCCTCCATTATAGTCCTTTCTTTGATGGGTTAGATCCTTGCACGATCATCATTTTTATTAAAATAGATGACACACTCATAATTTGTGGTAAATTTAAAAATAAATAAATGTAATTCCCCTATCCTTAGGGATATAGCATCATGCTCTTGGAGTTCAAGTTGGTGAAGTAGCTATAGGGTCGGTACTTCATTGAAGATGGTAAATCGAGCCTCTCGACTATAGACCAAGGAGAAGGGAGAACAACCAATTATTTTCTTTAGAGTTATCTTTTCCACCCATATAACTCAATCAATGTGCTAATGTCATGATCTCTAGTTATTGTTTCTTATTCTTCTTAGGATCCTTAAGAAGTTTTTGTTTGAATATTTCGTTAGATTGTTGCCCTAAAAGTAGTAAATGGAGGAAGTCTTCATATAAATACCATATTTGAGAGCAAATTGGCTTACCTTAGTTCTAATGAATGTAGGGGTAGTATCCATTATAATGGCATGAGGTACTCTAAAATGGGTGGCAATCTCTTCTAGGAAATTGATGATGTTCATTTTAGTAGCTTGTTTAAGGGGGACTACTTTTGTCCACCTTGTAAAGTAGTCAGTGGTAGTGAGGAACCAATGGTATCCTTTGCTTTAAGGTGGGTTGATTGTCCCTATAAAATCTAAAGTCCATTGTGAGAAGGGTTCATCAGCTAAAATGGGTTTGAGGGATAATGTGGCATTCTTGTTTCTTTCGATAACAATTTGTATTTATCGCACCCTTGTACTCATTGGTGTGCATAATTAAACATGATATACCAATTATATTTAGATCTATTTATTTTGAATGCTATGGTGTGGACTGAATATTGTTCACCAAAAAAACCTTGGTGGAATTCTTGGAGCCAAGAGGCAATTTTCTTTATCTCTACACATCTTAGGAGTGTCCCATCAAAATTCCTCCAAAACATAACCCCTTTGATGAGTGTGTAATGTATATTCTTTAGTCGATATGCTCTCCTTTGTGAATGACACAAATTTAATGGATATCATTGCTCTGCATGTAATTTACCCATTCTTGGACCCAATCCTCACCTTGCTCAAAAATGATCAAACATTCTTCCTCTTCTTTTTCTAACTGTTTTGCTTCTAGTGTTAATCTCTAACATAGTACTCTTCCCTTAAACAACTTGGTGGTCCTAACTTCAATATCATATTCTAGTATGCAATTGACCCATATGGCTCTTTTATCATTGATTGATCCATTCATGATATAGTCTTTAATATTGAAGTGGACAATGTTAGCGATGATTTTTCTATCGGAGAGTATATACCTAAAATTTTTTAGGCTACACTTCAAAGAGTAATTTTCATTTGATGAATTTGTAACAATCTTCATAATCCTTGAGGTCTGGTTGAAGAAGGTGATGGGATGTTCTTCACCCTGATTATTATTTTGGGTCAATACAGATGCAATGTTGGATTCTCCTTTGTAAGCGTAGAGGATGAATTCCTTGTTAAATTTTGGATTGGCTAATACTAGAGCATCTACAATAGTCTGTTTGATTTTCTTGAAATAATTTTTCCCTCCTTGTTCCATTTTAAAAAAATTCTTCTTTCAATATTTTGGTGATGGGCCTAACAATGGAGAAAATCCAAGAATAAATCATTGAACAAAGTCAATCTTCCCAATAAAATACTAGAGATGTTTCTTATGCTAAGGAAGGGATAACCCCAAAATAATTTTTATCCTATTAGCCTCTATAGTTATTCCTTCATTGGAAACCACATGCCCTAAGAGTTTTCCTTGCAAGGAACATAACTCACATTTCTTGGGGTTAAGGAAGATATCAAACTCTTTACAACACTTGAATACTTTTTCTAGGTGTTCTAAATGATCTTCCTTCCTTTTAGAAAATATTATAAGTTCATCTAGATAGACCTGGATGATTTTATTAATAAGGTCATGAAAATCAATATCCATGGCCCTATGGAAGGTTGCCCCGACATTTGACAGGCCAAAAGGCATTCATTGGTAAGAAAAAGTTCCCCATTTGGTAGTGAATTTTATCTTATGCTAGTATTCTTCTTTTACCCACACCTCATTGTGTCTAGAGAAAACATCCAAAAGCAATAATATCTCTGATCTTGCTATGGTATAAATAATCTAGTCCATTGAAGGTAGCGGGTAATGATATTTAAGTGAAGCTCAGTTAAGGTCTCTAAAATTGATGCATAACTAGATTTTTACATTCTTCTTCCTGACCAGGACCAAATTGGACACCTAGGTGTTATGCTTTAAGGGATAGATAAAATTTTCTTCTAGTAGTTTGATGAGCTCCTATTTCATGAGTGGTTCTATCTTGGGATTTACTGGTCTTTTTTTTTGTCTTATAGGTATGGAACCTAAGTCAAGATCTATGGTGTGTTGGATAATATCTTGATTATAGGCCTTTAGGTCTTCATAACCCGAAGGATTTTACTCCCATGTATCTCTAGCATAATTCTATTAGGTTTTTATTTTCATCTTTAGTGGTGACATTTACTATTTGTAGGACCTTCCCAGCTTCAATCTCCACTTCCTAGTAATTGTTTTTGTCTATGGTAATACCTTTTATGGATTTTTAGCGATCATTAAGGGTGAAGAGAGAATCTAAAGTAAAAAATTCCCTCGATATATTTTTTCTACTAAGTTGGATGACTTGGTCCTCATAGGCCTCCTATATCCCCAAAATTTTATTCCTTAACAATTTTAGCCTCCTATTGTATGAAGTGGATGATGTGCTCATCATCTTTGAATACTTGTCATGAAATATTGTTATCTAGAATTGTTGGTCTAATGACAACTTTAATGTTCTATCATTTACTCCATAAATATTTAGGTAGATCTAACTGTGATCATATGGCAACCATTTGGTCTACATCCATATTCTGATCCCAAGAAAATACTATTATATTGAAAGCATCAAAGTCTTCCAATAAGTCCCAAACATAATTTTGATAGGATTTCATAATTCAATTTTTTCCATGCATAGTGATATCACATATCTGATAATGAGTTTGGTGTCTCTAAATATCTATAACTCCTTTATCCTTTTCTTAGAAGCTAATATGAGGCCATGCACAAGGGCATCATATTCTACAATATTATTTGAGCATTTGAACTATAGTTGGGAAGCTTGTAGGATTTTTTTTCCTTGTGGCAAAATGAGGCATACACCTACCCCTTCCCCGTATCTCTACCTTGACCCAATAATGTATAGCTTCTAGAGTCTAGTAGGATTTTATTTTATCATTAAAATTCTAGGGTAAACCAACTTTTCATCTTGTACCAGATAGGTACCTATATCTATTGGTTTTATTATATTACCCAGTTATCCTAGACCCTCTATGGGATCTATTTCTCACATTGTGCTCTTATCCATTGACTTCTCCTCCATTATTTGGATGCCAATGTTATTTTTTTACAAGGGTCTTCATTTTCTTGATTTGTTGTGTATTGATTTTCTTCCTTTTAGAGATTCCTTTAGCTCCTCCATTTGTCCTAGTATAGTGAGTATATACCATAATGGCATGGGTAATATGTATTTCTTCAAAATTTCCACCAGGTTGAAAGGTTCTGTCAACTTATCTTTATTTTGGTCAAACTTTGGCAATGGTCACTATGGACCTTGAGTTTTTTCTATCGCCCTCCTTTACTTTTGGCGAGAACACCAGATTGGAATTGGTCTTGATGGTCCAGTTGAGCATTTTTCCATCCAAGGATGGTGAAGACTTCTTCCTCATCCCAAGTTACTAAAGTTTATTTTGATGTTTTGGTCTCTAGTACCAAGGAATCCTTCAATGGTAGGTTTTGTGTAGTTGGTCTTGGTATTTATGAAAGCTTGGTGGATGGGATAATTGGGCACATGGCCTACGGTAGGTATCTGTAGTCTGGGTAGTAGGGATCTAGGTAGTAGCACCACCAACCATAAGGATCTTCTATGTTATTTTTGGATTTGGGACCATGTCTCTTACTGGGTTAGTAGGAGTTTGTTGTATAAGCACTATGATGGGTACCATTTTCCTTTTGAGATTTTAGAAATGATTGGATTCTCTATTGGGAGGAGTGTATTTTTTATATCCATTCAACGGTGGTTAGCAACCTAGGTTGTTCTAATGAAACAAAGAGCAAGGGTAATTCTGGTAGATAAACCTTTGGAAATTTTATTGATGGTTGAGGGATATTATTTAGTTTTTCATATCCATCATATTGTTTTTCATTCTTTCCATTTTTAGGGATTACAAGGATGAGGAGATAGAGGTGGTGGGAGGAGTTCTCATGTATGGTGAAGGCTGACTGGATACTGAGGCCAGTTGGAAAGTGGTTGGTTGTATAACTAGAGGGGTATGGCACAATGGCTAAATATCTAAAAAAATGGAGTGGTGGCCTAAGGCATTGTCTCCCAATTTGGATGAGATCTCATTCATCTTGGATGACTATTCCATAGGTTGTAGATATTGAGTTTCCCCCCATGTTTTTACCATCATGGCTATTTTAAAATTGATTGCTTTGAGGTAGTATAGGAAAGCCATACCTAGTACTAGTCAAATTTCCTTTGGGATCCTCTACTAGGCTTTCTAGAATTTACAGGTGTATAACTAATAAAACTATACTCTTAAGACATGCTCTGATAGTTTTGAGCATCAAAAATCCCTTTTTTGTGGGACATCTTCTCCTCTGGCCACTAGGTTCCAACATTGCATCATCTTAGAGTTCTTGTAGGGAGGTTTGGTTGGTCCAGTGAGGGTTGATTCTATGTGGATTTCCTTATCAAACTATGATCGTCCCTTCAAAACCTAACTTTAGTGTAAAATTCACTATACTTCTCATATGTTGTAATTCAAATATAGAACATCCTAAATAAAAGGATTGAGCCTTACCATTACATCAATCATGCATATGGACTTAAAAAGAGAGCTTTTAACATATATGTGTGTTTTAACACATCCATATTAAAAAAATTGGACTTCATCCATGTAAACTCAAAAATAGGACCTCATATCTTCAAATTTAATGCACTACCATAGTGTTGTCACTCACTGGTAGTAATTTAAAGTAAAAAATGAGGTGAAAGAAAAAAATCCCCCTTAAAATTTATCACCAAAACAATCGCATGCTACCTTATTTTTTTCTACTTTGCAATGGAATATTTCATTTCAAAGTTTGAATTTTAGAGGGAAAAGAAATAATATTTGAATTAAAAAATGATACATTAGATGATGAAAACATTAAAAGTGTTAAGCTAGGACCCCTCTAAAATTTTGCAAGTAATTCAATAAAATTTGATGGTTTATCCATATCCACCACAGTTTTTCCTGTATGGCCTTTTTGTGTGATTGAGTAAAGTTGCTTCATTATGCATCTAATGTCATATTTGGAATTCATAATATTCTCTAGAAAAGTCTTGAAAGATCCATTTATCAAAATCATATGTAGAAAAAAAGAAAGATCAAAATAGAAGAGCATATAGATGAAAATAAGAAGAGAGATAAACAACATAATTTGAGAGAAGGAATAAGGGATGGTGCCCATAGGCACCACTACAATAATTTCATAAATCACACTATGACACAAATTATTTCTCATTGAGGGGTTTTTATAGCGATACCAAAACCTTAGTGAGTGGTTAACCCCAAACCAACATTAACTTGACCTTGACGTTAACTTAAAAAAAAATCTCATTGAGGGGTGTTTATAGCAATACCAAAACCCTAGTGTTTGGTTAATCCCAAGCCAACATTAACTTGACCTTGATGTTAACTTACAAGTAAATAATAATAAATTACACTATTTAAGTAAGGCTATCAATAAAGGTGTATTAACCAATATCACTAAGGATGTAATATGAAAGGTGCCCTTAGGCTTACATCAAGATGCTTGTAAGCTTATACATAGATGCATGTAGGCTTAAATCGAAGAATTATCATAGGTTTATATAGAAATATGTGTGTAGACTTACATATAGAATATCCTTAGGCTTAGATTAAGATACCTAAAGTATTATATAGCATTTTCTCATAAGCTTACATCAAGAGCACTTGTAGCTATTTCATCATTTTTGGGCTTGGTCCAATAAGGTTAGATTACAAATATTTCAAGACTTCATTTTATTGATAGGATTTGTGATTGTTAGAACTGATGCTTTGATAGATTTGCATTATACATTATAAGTATTTAAATACAAGCATTTTTAACTTTGGCTTAATCACCATCCATGTGAGGATGGTAACTACTTGGACATAAGGTCCTTGTAAATGGTAGTTTATAACTACCCTCATTCTTATTTTCCTTGTGAAGGGTATTTTATATCTCCTCGTAACTAATTTTTTACCTAGCAAGGGGTAGTTGGTTACTACCCTAAACTAACATTCCCCCCTTTATTATATTATAGTTGAGAATTTCTTGGAGAGGAATTTTTGAATGCTTTCAAATTTGATTTGTCCATATAGATTGATGAAGATGCTTGATTCTTGTTTTAAATTTTGGTTTTGATTCTTTGTTTTCTTGCTTTGCCTCTGTGTTTTTGGAACAAGGGGAAATTTCCCCCTTAATCAACATGATCCAAATATGGTTCAAGTGTAGTATTAAATATTAGGAAGAGTTCCACCCTCAATTTGAATTCTCCACAAATTTAATGAGTTTCGGGTACTACCAATCATACACTCCAAAAACATACTTATTACAAATTAAAAATGTGCCTCCTTTAAATTCTTGAGGTAGAGGATCAATTATCGATGGGACCAAATACTTTTTTGACATGTAATTTTAACTTGTCTTGAGCAATAACTTCTACTACAGTGAGGTCAATCAATTCTCATCTTTTCTTCTACATCTTGACCTCATTCATTTGATTAAGTTGTTGCTTTGGATAGTGCTTCTTTTGATGTGTTTCTAATGAATGTAGTTTAAGCTCTTTATGTGGGTATTCTTGATCCTTCTTTTTGGCCTTAGATCATTTTGATTAAAAAATATAGATGAGAAAAAATTATATTCTAAATGTATCTCTTTGATTTCAAGATGCTCCATTTGGGCTTGAATGATTGACTAATACAAATTTGATTATGGTATTGTTCTAGAACCTACAAGAGGTAGCCAATTCTCATATCTAGTATATGTGTCTATTGCCTACATAGTCATTGTTGAGTGTTCAATATACCTTTATGGAAAAAAATGATGAGTTCTTCCTCCATTACCTGTTATTATTTCTTCTATTTTCCTTTGATGAATTCTATCGTACATGATTGTAGGTGTCAAGTTGTTGAAGTTCAACCATTTTTCTTTTTTCTCTACCATATACAATAATCCTAGATTTGTCATGGATGAGACATACCTTGGATTCCTATTGCTTTTCAAATTCAACCTTCAATTTATAGTTGAGCGATTGATTGATGGAGATTAGATTCTTAGTGAGTCCTAGGACATACAAGACTTATGTTAACTTGCATGTGCGAGATCCAAGTCTCAATCTAATATCTCTCACACCTTTTTTATCATAGTATGTGCCACCTAGAGAGACCCTTCTTGTTTTCTTGGAACAATCTAGAGGCTAAAAACAATCATTTTGACTAGTCATGTGATTGGTTGCTCCAAATCGATATACCAAGAATCATTAAGTTGACTTAATCAAGCACGAGCAGTTAACATGTATTTTTCTTCTTCTAGATTTTTATTTTTGCAACATTGTTGTGTAGTTGATGTACTAGTCTCCAACTTGGATCTTTGTCCATTTGAGGCTTCTTCTAGTAAAAATACGTAGATTGAGAATAAGTCATATTGAGGAATGGATTATGTTGACATTCCTTCACTTCATGGTTAATTTTACCACATAATTTGCATGTATTTTGCATGCGTGAATTATTCTTCTAATAGTGAAAGTGAGGACTTGTGCCTCTCTTGAATGGTTTCTTTTTTATTTGAGATAAGTACTTGTTCTTCATGGTGATTTGTATAGAAGATCTCTATTTTTTGAAGAATATTCACTAACTTCTCAAATATTGGTGTTTGTGCTATGACATTTAATGCAATCACAAATATATTACATTGTGAAGTCAAGTATCTCAATATTACGACAACTAATATGTCATCTAACAATGTTTCTCCCAAATTTTCAAGTGATGCTCATAGCTCAGTAACTTGCCTTACAAATGGCTCAATTCTAATTTCATTTTCATCTTCATGCAATGGAGTTGGCTTTGTAGGAACAAGATTTGATTCTTGTTCTTTGCTTCAAAAATTATTTGTAGTTTTTTCTATGCTTCCTTGGCTAAATTTGTATCTCTTATGTATGGTTGGACTTCATCTGCTATGTTAAACATGATAATTAAATTTTCTTTTTTACCTTCCTTATCAAACTTTGCTTGTTCATATTTACCTTCTTCCAGATGGGTAATGGTCTTGTTCACAATATTTCAAACTTCTTTGAACTCCAATTGAGTTTTGAGTTTGGTCTTCAAGCTAATTGCCTCCTATTAATAATTAGAAGTTTGGCAACGAGAACTTTGGTCCACTACTAGCCATTCTAAACTTTCACAAAAGTAAATTGTCTTTGTTTCACTAAATTATTCTTGGAAAGAGCTTTTCAACAAATATATATAAACCTATATTCAAATTTCAATTGATGCTTCAAGGTTTATCCTTCCTTCCTTCTTGGAATATTCTTTTTCAAAAGGTATTATCAACGCTTTTCTTGTTACTCACAATTACCCTTTCAAAATCATTTATTTTTATTGCCCAACAAGGACAGCATAGTGGTTAGGGCTTTGGCCTCTTTTTGGGGAGCTTCAAAGTTCAAACCACGATATACCCAAAAGAGGATAGGCTAGATGGTAGCGAGGCTTTGGCCTCTCTTTGGAGAGGTTCAAGGTTCAAACCACAACATATCCAAAATGGAATAGGCTGGATGGTAGCAGCCAAGTGCTTGTCAATTAGCTGCCCTAGTTTGATACTCTGACGATCATCCCATTATCAATTCTTTTATGTATTTTTTTATTTTATTTCTTTTAATAACTAAGGTTTATACTCACAACACCCAATTTAATTCTTTTTAATAACTAAGATTTATGATAACAACACCGAATAGTGTTACCAATTCTCCTATATATTTTTTCCTTTCTTAAAGGTTAATTTTATTCCTTTTAGTAGCTCACTGTCTTAGAATGTGGGCTATATTTTTCTTTTTAACTTGCCTAGTGGGCTCTGGTGTACACATGTCAAATTTTTTTCTGCAACTTATGTTGGGTTTTTACTAACGGCAAAGACGGGACGGACTATGCTGTGGATAGAGGTCGTTCTCCTTCGCAGTGCATGGATTGGCAGGCAAAGGCTCGACACCCGTGTTTTGTTTGATGTGAGACGTCTCTTGTCTTGAGGCTCCTTTAGTCTGTTGCGTTTTTTACCTCAATCGATAATCTACTCCAGATTGGAATATTTGCTGCGTGACCTTAATGGGTAGCTGGAATCTCTGGCGAGTTCAGAAGAGTGGTAGAAGCAGTAGGCCGACGATGTAACAACCTGGCTCAGCAATTCTCTCACCGACGACCATATTCTTTTTTAAGAAATATTTCTTATACACATCCATCATGAAATAGAATCCGAGCCATATCATCGATAATACAAGTGGCATCCTTACAAGTAAACCACACTCACGAGGAGACCCACGACGATACTTTACCTACATGCATTCGAAAATGTTAAGAACAATTGTGCACAATCCATGCTACCCGACCCAGTGTGAAACATTTCTTCAAAAATGTTGAAGAACAATTGTGCACAATCCATGCTACCGGACCCAGTGTGAAACATTTCTAAACTCATCAGCAATTTTCTTGTAATCGTAAGGCCCTCCCGGACAGTAAATCGAATGAATTCCCGCAACAGCTGCTGTCACTTATCAGATCCAATAGAGAGCGATATCTTGTTTGAATTTGTTTGGTTGAATTTTTTTTTTTTTAAAGACCTTTGGTCTTTAGCAACCCTTTAAAATTTACAGGCTTGTTGCTTTTAGCATGGGTTTTTCATCTTTAAATTTAAATGAGTTATGAATTTTTTTTCATATTCAAAGATTTATACTGTTTTTTTTATTCTTGAAATTTCTTATTTTAAAGGTTGGAAAAAAAAAAAATTAACAGAATTGTTTTGGTTATTTTTTCTTTTTAGCTATTTTTATAGCCATATCTTTTAACCATCAATAAAAATTAGATCTCTGTGAGTATTTTAGAGAAGAAGCTTTGGATTGTTTTCTTAGATTTTTTGTTTCCATAATTATACATTCACTTGGTATGAAATAGAGCAAGTATTCTTGAGCTAGTATGGCCTACATAAAAGGATAATCATAAAAGATTAGTTAGTTGGAAAATCAAATATAAAGAACAAATACAATGTGAATTTAGGGGGTGTGAATTCAGGAATGAATGAGAAGAATATCAATTTGAGTCCACTCAATATCAAGATGGGGTTCATGATGCAGAACACGCAAGCGGAACCACTTGTTAAATTTCAAGGCAAACGGGTGTACAGTTCACAAGTTATGGCTTCGACAAGGTGCATCAATATGTAAATTAAATAGTAACATGAAAATGTGGCATTAGGCTCATCATTACTTTATAGTGCTTGAGTAATGTTAGAAGTGTTCAACTAAATAACTAGAGAGTTTTATTATGCATGATATTTAAATTCATTGTTAGTATGAACTTTATGTGATTGTACCACTTATATCCTTGCTTGTACTTTACTTTGTCCTTGGTGAATGGAATATTTATTTTTTATTAAATAGGTAGTATATTTGACTAGTTTGACATATTGCAGTGTCGATGTAGATTATACATAATATATTATTGCTTTGATGCCTACTTATTCTTACATGTAGGTGATATATAACCATTATGCTTGTATTTAGATTTCTAATTGTTCTATATCATATACAAAGAGTCATGTGTTAGAGTATCAATTGGGTTAAAATTCATCATTAACCAAATAGTGTAATAGAGGCCACTAATTTACTTAAGCACATGAACTCATTCTCAATTGAAAGCAAGAAAACGTATCATTGAACTCATGTCATCTTGGAGAATGTGATCATCATTTTAGCATAACTACCAAAAGCACATGTACTCAATTCTCACAATTTTTTTATTAATAATAATGAGTATTCACTACAACCATAAATTTTTTAAATATATAGAGGGGTTTATGGGCTCTCTCAAATTATGTAATAGTGGTTTGCCACCAACAATATAAATCCATATATTTCAAGGGTCGTGAAAGTGATTATATCTTTATAAAAAAGCATTTGGTTGAATATTAGGCATCTAGTTGTATCAAAAAGTACCTCAATATTGATTTTGTCTTGGAACTCTAGGATATCAATATTGGTTTTCAACTTTAGTAGTCTACTATGATGAAATTGAAAAGGATTGTAAATAAATGCCCAACCAATAAGTTAGAGTATCATATAATGGAATCGATTAAAAAAATGACACTTTAAAAGACCAAGATGTCCTTTGTGATGTTTTGGGCATTTGAAATTTTAGAGATAGAGGACTTAGCAAAATAATTCATCTTCATACAAATTTTTTTTTGACCAAATGTTCAAATATGGACCCAAGTTGAGTGTTAGTGGTTTAAGCAAATTTTTAATTATCAATCATATTGAATACCTCTTGCTTAAGTAGAAGATACAATAAGACATGAATTAGAAACTATAAGTGTTTAAGTAAATATATGCTTTTATATCATTTTGACATGCACTATGGGGATTAGGATGTTATGTGGAGGACAACTACCAAGTCTAACTAGCATATCTAAAGAGTAATAAATTATATTTGCACAAAAGGTCACCTATTGGTAATACATCTTGTGAATAAAATAATTTTAAACAAGGGCATGTTTATTAGGTAACGTAGGAAATCAAAACTATGTAAATAAAATAAAAACTTCTATCCATGTATAGTTAATAAATTAAAACTATGTAAATAAAATAAAAATTTCTATTCATGTAGTTAATATCTTAGAAAAAAGATATGAGTAGGAAAATTTGGTAATAATCCAAAGGCTTTTACTTATTATTGTAACACATGCTTGATTTTGCCTAAGATATGTGTCCTCTATCGAGATATAAATCTCCACTCTAAATTCTCCAACTCTTTAATTAGAATATATCTTAAGTTAATATTTTAAATATGAATACATACAAAGAGAAATTATAAAAATGTTATAATAATATAAAATATTTCATCTTCCAACAATTCCAAAACAAAGTTGGATGGTCTAAAATGCATCATCTCTTCATATTCCTTTGGATCTAGGTTTGGTGATTAATGGCACTAACATTGGGTGTTGGCAACTAGTGTTGGTGTAAGTTGTAACTAGTACTAAATTCTAAAATCTATGTTGGTGGCCCTTGGCATCTAGCCATTGGTGTTCAAGGATTAGTATTGGCACATGACAAATAATACTAACATTTATATTGGTACTTTCTACCGAGTGACCCAAAAATACACTGGTTGTACTCTAATAAAAATGAAAATAATATTAATTTAATTATATTCTATTAATTTCTTTTATTTAAAAATTTTTAATTGGTCATATGGATTGAACTGGAACCCATGGTACGGTACCTAGGTATAGGTATGTAGGAATATAATGTTGTATTGTAAATGGGTATTATAGATAGTTGGCATGGACCACACATAATCCAAGGTTGATTATATGGTAATACTATATCATAATAATTAAATGGTATTAGCTCAACCAATTAGATTCCTCAACCTTCAAGGAGGATACCTAGGTTTTAATCTTGCCAACCAATATAGGGATAATATCCAAGTTATTATACTACCACTACATGGTAACGATATAATATGGGAGGGAGCTATTTCAATCCTATTTAATTAATTGAAAAAACTATATTATAGTGAGTTGGATAAGGGTTTAAAAGTTAACTAGGGTTGGGGTGATAGCCGCCCCAAAGTAGCATTAGAAGAGAGGTATATAAAGAAGGGAGATTGTTATTTCAAGAATCATTGATCATCATTCATATAAATGATTCACTTGTAATCATATTTTTCCCATGAAGTGGCCTCTCATATTGGGAGATCTTATGGAGTTATTTCTTCCTTAAGGAGTATTATTATTGTTGTCCTACCTTAAGGGTATTATCTATTACTATCTTGGATTGTTACTATGGATAATTATTTTTGGATGGATAATTTATTATTTCAACATATTATTACTAGATGATTTATATTTAGAGGAATAAAGTTGCATGACAAATAGCATCAAATCAATGATTCTAACAAAATGGAGACTATTTTTTTGTGGATTACAAAATTTGGGGGAAATTTTTTTAGCAAAAAGTATCTCAATTTTTAGAAGCCATATACATGCATAGAGTTATCTAATTCAGACAATTATTTTACCATTTTGTTCCAAATTTGAAATTTTTTAAAATGAGTTGTCATATGAAGGGATCTGAGCAATATTGAGAAATATATGACCCTATGAAGTTAGTCGTATGGAATAGGGGCAGTGATATTTTTTTCAAAATGTGTTTTTCCTAAAAATAAAATTTGACATATATTTTAGTTTGGGTAAGCAAATAATTTACTATTTTTGGTTTTGAAGGAGATTTTTATATCCACTATTTATATGGAAATTTAGCTTTAAATAAGTGAATATATGTCTATATTTTCTATGAACCCCTAGATTCAATTATCATTTTTTTGTGGATGAACTCATAGAGTTGTCAATATTGTTTAGAGAGAATGATACCAATGCTAGACAGTGGTGAAATAGATTAAAATATTTACATTCTTCTAACCATCAATAGAAATTAGATCTTAGTGAGTATTTTATAGAAGAAGCTTTGGTTTGCTTTCTTATATTTTTTGTTCCCATAAGTATACATTCACTTGGTATGAAATAGAGCAAGTATTCTTGAGCTAGTATGGGCTACATAAAAGGATAATCATAAAAGACTAGTTAGTTGGAAAATTAAATATAAATAACAAATGCAAGGTTTTTTAGGAAGAAAAAAACTAAAAAGAGAAATTTTCCAAGACACTATAGGAGATAAAAAGGATGATAGTGTGCAGGCTGAAGGAAACACATCATTGAAGTTAGCCAAGCTAAAGAATGATCAAAGAGATTTTTTGAATCTATAAATTCTATATTATATGTTTATGTATGCATTTAGAAGGAAGAGGTTATTATTTCCATTAACCCTATAATTTCATTAAAATTACTTTGGCTAAAATTTGTAGGCTCAAGCAACAATAATCAACGACGTACAACTTGAAGGTGAGAATGCTTAGGTTTTGAGAGGTTTGAATATAACCATGGATAAATATTTTGTACACTCATATTTTTATGCTATTGTGATCAATGATGTGTGATGTCATTCTTGGTTATCCTTGGTTGGATTTTGCAGGTATTGTTAACATTAACATGCAAAATAAGTTCATGAAGTTATGGTATAATAAAAAGAAGATAATATTGCATGAAAGTTCTTAGCTTAAGACGCAAGGATCCAAGGAGAAGGGATAAGTCGTTACAATAAGGGAATAGGTTAAATAACTAGTAGATGAATCAAAATTCGAGTCTATGGTAGAGACAACAAAAGTCCAAGGAATAAGCAATAGAAAATTCTTAAAAAGTTCTATTAGAAGAGCATAAGGATACCCCAAACAAAGGGAAAATGAGAGGAAAATGTGAGGAAGAGTTTAAAACAAAGGAACAAAATGTTGAAGGGTCAAAGGAATTAGAACATCAGGTTAAGGTTGCAACATATTTACATCCATACCACCATAAGTAGTAACAATCATGGAGACATGACATAGGGTATCAATATTGTTATGAACCTCCATGATTTAGAAAGGCATCAAGTATGGGAATGTTTGGTAAAAAACGTATAGTAAATTTTAATTTCAAAGTGGTGTAGCAACATCATGAAATCACAAGAGTAATCATTGTATGTATCATATTGGAGCAGTATAAGCATGGATCCAAGGAATAGTTATGGATATCCATGTGGTACCAAAGACCATCACCAATCATTATTTCACTTGGATGGATTAATAATCAAATTGGTACTAGTTGTCAACAATGCTTAAAAGATCATATTAATTAGTTTCTTATCCTATTTTAAGGATGAAACATTTGTAATGAGGGTGGAATGTTAAGGTACTTAGGATTAGGTAATATATTATATTGTATATGATTATCATGGACATTTGGCATAGACTACACATAACCTAAGGTTGATTATAATAATACTATTTTACAATAAAAGTTGCACGCTTACTACAATGGTAAGGGTTTTCGCATTTCTTTAAGAGGTCCAAGTTTCAAACCCCCTTCAATATGAGGGGATCAGGGCCCCTCATAAAAACCTATGTGAACTCATTGAAAAAATATTAATTTACAATAATGAATCGGATAAGGGTTTAGGAGTTGGATAGGGTTAGGATTATACCCTCTCTAGAATGGCATTAAAATATGAGTATATAAATAAGGGAGATTGTCATTGTAAGAATCATCATTCATCATTCATATCAAGTATTCTCTTGTAATCATCTTTACCCATAGAGTTGCCTCTCATCTTGGGGGATATTATGGATTTATTCCTTCCTTAAGGAGTATTATTGACACTACCCTACCTTCATGGTATTATCGATCTATTTTTTATTGTGTGCATTATTACTATGGATAATTATTTTTGGATAGATGATTTGTTATTTTAGCATATTATTGGATGATTTATGTTTAGATGAATAAAATTTCATAACAAACCACATAATGGTGCTACAACAATATTTTTTAATTATGCATGTAGTTCCTGACAAGATGTGAACCTATGTCTCTACCTTAGTTTTTGAGGTTATTAATCAATTGAGCTTATGTTATTCAACAAAAGTTAAAACTATTAATTATTAAGTTTTATTTAATGATGTAATGTTGAAATTTATGGTCATAAATTTATAATTAACATTATTTACATCAATATTTATATAATCTATAAGGTTTAATTATAACTATGAAAAACACTAAAACAAAAATAAATAGGTCAAAATGAATTCAACAATTAATCATAGATACCAAATACATCATTTGATTATTTTATATATCATCCTTATCATTTCTATCTTGACTACTACAATCATCATTGTCATCTTATGTTTCTTAAAAATAGCAAGATATTATTATCCCTTCTTAGTCTCTAAATTTATGTGCATTGAGGACTTAACATTGCCATTTTCAACATGTACATGTGTCATCTTCTACAATTTTATTATTTTCTATGGGATTTTAAACATATTTTATTTTTCCATCATCTATTATTATTAATTTGTATCCAATTTATTGAGCCATATTACCAATTACCTATATTTTAGAGTGTAATTGATAACAAAAATTCATCTTGGTATATAAGGTGCCTATGAAAGAAACTCCTACTTGAAATCATTTGGTGGGTAATATGGCTTATAAATCCTTAAACATAGTTATATTAATTATCAAACAAGGAGAATCAAACACCAAATTCATGATTTTATATAAATATCCATATTATGTGTTTTTGATAATTACTAGTCATGGACCTTGTATTTTAAATATATTGTGTACTATTAAATATAGTTGGTAATGTAAAAAGAAAATTTCACACAACCAGCTTCTAAAATAAAATATGTTCTATATAGCATAATTCAAAACTAATGTAGTGCTATAAATATACAAAAACAACAATAGAACCAAACATGAAATTGATCTTTCTCATTGGTTTATGTTTTCTTATTTCAACGGTTTCTATCAAATCCTATCTAGGTGGTGTTGTGAGGATCAAAATGAGTATTATTCTAGGCTTCCAGAAACTATTGCAAGTGATATAAGAAGTCAAAATCCCACTTATTGTTAGATACTACTATTGTCTATTTTAAATATTATAGAGCTCCAAGGGTTTCTTTTAAATATTATGTCAATCCTTTGGCCTCTTATATCCTAGGTATATCCTACTTTGATGATGAAGACACTAGGATTTTGAAAACCATTATAGAATATTTTAAATGTAAATATAGTTTTACTATAAAACCTTAGATGTGCCCTATTTTGAATATCATGGACATCCTAGGTTTTTCTTTGATGACAATGATGATGATCCTAGGGGTCTATAAGCCATTCCAAAAAATTCTAAAATTCAAGAACCTTTTTACTCCCATACCCTAGGCATGCCTTATTTTGAAAATGAGGAAGTAGAGGAGGACAACCTTAGAATTTTCATTAAATTCCAAATTCCTCTTATTTAAATAGATATTTTGAATCTAATTTGTTCTCTTTAATGGGTTATATGGATTTGATATGTGCGCTACCCATACTACCTCATGATCACATAGTGGTATTATAACATCCTGGCAATTATGCATGTATTGCTTGGACTTATAATCCTTTAATCAATATGTATTCCATGAATCCCTTTCAAAAGATGTCATAATTTTGCTCCTGAATATACTAAAAGTTGGCATTATGATAAAAGTAACACTATTACTCTAGAAACTAGTTTTGAATGTATTTATGGTGTCATTATTTCTATTCAACCATATCGAAGAAAATATGTTGAAGAAAATTATTATCCACATAATATTTAAGTGCTAAGTTAATTATGAGTCCATAAGTCTAATTATTCATACCCTTGATAGTCAATTTCCTACAAAAGAATATATTGACACAAAAATACCTCATAGTAGATGATTTCATCTCAAATTTCATTAATTTATAGTTTTATTACTAAGATTATAGCTTCTTCTATCAAAACTTGATTATAAAATGTGAATAGTTATCACTAAGTCAAGTTAATTCTATACATCATTTTGTTTGATAAAAGAAAACAAGAAAAATATATATTACATACTACTCAATTTTATCCAAAACTATATCAATAAGTTAAGAAACCTTATGTCCCTCAAACAATCTTATTTTTATCTAAAATTCTATATATAGCATATTCACCTCTAAAAGAGGTGAATGTGTCTAATCATTAATGAATTTGATCCAAAACACTACAACCTATTGTACGATTCATATAGATTGGATTATTATTTCAAAACTTTTTTGTGTTCAAATAGACCTAGAACTTATTAGCCAAATGCTGAAATTGATCCTAATCCATTTTGTTTGAGTAGTTTATTTTTTGCAACATAGTCCGCTCATAAATATAGATCCAAGATTCCATGTTTGTATTACTTGAAGACCATTATAATTTTGTGGTAGATAAACGTCAACTAGTTCTTGCTTTTACATGCTACACTTTGTCCCCTAAATTTTCATTGTATGTATATTCATTCATCTATTGTCCCTTGTGAAATCTGAAGTATCTTTATTGTATTAAGAATTTTTTTTTTTGGTAAGTAAGAGAATATTATAATTAACACCGGGTTTTAACTGGTTGACCCAAAACCATTTTACAAAATAGGGTCCACTGACCAACTGGACAAAGGCCAAGCCCTAAAAGTTTAAATCGACAACAAAAAGGGCCAAGACCTACTCTTCCAATAGAATACAACCAAACTAAACTATGGAAGCCTAATATTATGGCCATCAGAAAAGAAAGACGCAAAATAGAACTAACAAAGACAAAAACTAATCATGCAAGCACCATGCAGAGTAGCTTGTGCCCATATAAAAATAATAGAATATGGTCAAAAAACATCCCATAGAATGGACAACCAAGAGGCCAAGTAGTCTTCCTTGTAGTCCTCATCTAACTTCTTATCATCCTCCTTGCCATCATCTTTAGATTTTGCCTTCGACTCCTTGTGCCCCTGGAACTGCTGGCTATAAAAGGAAGATTTAGAGAATCACACAAATCAACAAACTGCACCGATGAGGCCGACATGGACTCTTCAACTCGGTTGATACCGTTGGAGGTCGATGAAATTGTTATCTTCTCCAAGACTATTATGGTGGGGTCTGGTACCTCATTGTCAGGGATCTCCAACACTTTGTTATTTCTTGCTAGGGCCTTTTTGCGACATCGAATCCAAACACACCTTGGGAAATACATGAGGCCAAAGCGGATGTTTCCCATGCATGAATTTATAGATAAAAAACCTATATCAGTGCCCCACCAGCTGCAAAAAACACTAGTCACATGAACAAAAAAAACAAATATGACAAAAGCCATTATAAGGTTCAAAAAAATATTTTTAAAAATGCCCCCATTTTCTGTCATTGATCCACTTTGAGCCTTCCAATCTAAAATTTTTCATTATCTATCACCATTAAGACTGCATGAGGAATATTTTCAGTCCACGTGATCAAATTTGTCGCTACAATGCCTTCATTTGCCGACCTATCACCTGCCATGTTTGCTTCCCGTAAGGTATGCAAAATTATGGCCTTAGGTCGATCATGAATTAGAGCCCTTGCTTCGTGGATGTAGTCATCAAATCTCCAAGGAGCTCTCTTAGTGTTCTTTAGAAGATTTATAATAATAAGAGAATCACCTTCCACCAACAGTTTCCTTGGATAATTCTTTGCCACCTTGAGGCTCCTCCAAACTGCCCTCGCTCTAGCCACATTGTTAGTTTGAGCTCCAATATGTTCAAGCAAAAGCTACAAGCACCTCACCCTTGTGGTCTCTAAGTAAGCCACCAGCCCCAGCTTCACCTGGGTTGCCCCTAGATGCCCCATCAAAATTTAACTTAATCCACCCTAAGGGGGGTGGGGTCCATGTGATCATGGTTCTAGGACAGACTTGAGGATGATTGAGGCCATCAGTGAGAGGTAAGTTTAATGACTGGCCTAATGAAGCTTCAAAAGGATTTGGAGGTCTAGATGTTGCGAGCACTAAACAAGCATTCTCATTAGCATATACTAAAATTTTTGACAGGACAGAGGATGACTGAGAAACCTTATCCAAGAAGGCCCGACGATTCCTTTCCAACCATATCTGCCACAAGTAGTGATGAAGGTAGATCTTCCACATATACCTAAGACGCCTATTCAAAAAGGGAGAAGGCCACTGGACAAATAAGTCAAAAATGGACTGAGGATGGACCCAATAAATATGAAACACTTGTAACAGACCTAACAAGATTGAGACAGAAAAAATTACAATACGAAAACAAATGATCAATAGACTCCCACTCAGACATACAAAGATAACACCTATTAACAACAATCACACCTCTTTTTATTAAGTTATCCATGGTGAGGATTTTATTTTGGATGGCCAGCCATGCAAAAAACCCAACCTTCGAAACAATGCTTTTGGGCCAAACTTCCAAGTGAGGGAAAGTAGGTTCATCATTATCAATAAGCATCAGATAAGCAGTCTTGACAGAAAATTCCCCATTGTCTGAAGCTTCCCAGATAAGCTGGTCCTCAAGAATGCCAGAAGGGAGTAAAGACTGTCTTAATTCATTCTCCAATATTATTGATGCCCTTGGTAGATCATTGTTCATTGTTGGCTTCCAAACCCTTCTATTGTTTGACAAAGTAATAAAATCTGCAACTTTGGTACCAAAAACTTCAATTTTCCAAGCTCTAAGGGTTGAAAGGATGGGGTATGTAGAGAGGGGATAGTCCTTTAACCATTTGTGGTCCCAGAAATCAATGTTTCTTCCATTTCCTAGTTTCCAACGTAGCCCTTTGCTTAGCAAGTTTTTAGTTTGAAGGATTGATTTCCAAAAAATTGATCCCCTGGGAGGAAAGGAATAACTTAAGAATTCGGTTTCTTGCAAATACTTTCTTCTGATTATAGTAATCCATTCTGCATTTGCATTTTTCAAAAGACGCCATGCTTGTTTGGCCAGGAGGGCCATGTTTAAATGTTGTATTCTCCTTAGCCCAATACCTCCAAACTCCCTTGGTTTGCAAACCCTATCCCAGGACACCAAGTGAAAGCGTTGCTTAGATTCAGAACCAGTCCATAGGAACCTCTTCTGGATCTGTTCAATTTTAGTGTAGACACTTGTAGGAGCTTTAAAAACAGAGAGAAAGTAGACAGGGATGCTTTGAATGGAAAACCTAGTGAGAACTGCCTTGCCAGCTTGAGATAACAAATTCCCTTTCCATCCAATCTGACCTTCCTCCGAATTCTTTCAATTACATTAGTCCACATGGAATCGAGTAGCTCGCCTATAAATAAAGGAAGGCCTAAGTATGTGGATGGAAGAGTAGACACTCGAGCATCCAAGAATCCTAGAAATCTTAATCCGCTCTCGAATGGGAGTGTTAAAGAAATAAATTTTACTCTTTGAAAATTTTACCTTTTGCCCCACAGCATCCTCATATAGCTCTAGAATATGTTTTATGACCTTAGCCTCAAAAACTGATGCAAGAGTTAACAACAAAGTATCATCCACAAACTGTTCATGTGTAATCGCTCGTGTTTGTGATGATGCTTTAATTCCGAAATAAGACCAATATTACAGTAGACTTTGATTTTCCTCCCAAGGGCTTCACCCACAATGATAAACAACATGGGAGAGATAGTATCACCTTGCCTTAGGCCCCTTTTAATTTGAAAGTATCTAGCAAGAGAACCATTAACAATGACCAAAAACCAAGGTTTCATAAAACATCCTTCCAAAAGCTTGATCCATTCATGATGAAAACCAAATTTCTGAAGAATGGCAAAGACAAAACTCCAGTTTATGCGGTCATAAGCCTTGTTCATATCCATCTTGAGAGCAAAAGTAGGTTTTTTAGTCTAGACTACCGAATGGAGGGCTTCATGAACTATTATGACACCATCAAGGATGGACCTTCTAGGGACTGAATCCGCCTTGACAAACATCAATAAACATAGGAAGGATCTTCCTCATTCTATTTGCAATCGCCTTGGTCAAAATTTTATAAACAACATTACAAAGGCTAATAGGTCTAAAATCCATCATAGATCTAGGAGTAGGAATCTTTGGGATTAAAGCAATAAAAGTGGAGTTAAAACTTCTCGGAATATGCTTTGTGGACTGAAATTCCTTGATAGTAGCACATACATCAAAACCTACAATATCCCAAAAAGCCTAAAAAAAACGAGGTGAAAACCCGTCTGGACCTGGAGCTTTATCGTGGTTCATTGAGAAGAGGGCCTCTTTGATTTCTTCATCCGTGAAAGGCTTAATTAACTCCCCATTCAAGTCATCAAAAATTAAATGAGGAATATGGTAAAGCATTGATTCTGAAGCTAAGGCAGTAACTGAAATGTTCTTCTCCTAAAAGATTCTGAAAATAGGAAACTGCTTCATTTCTGATCTCATTAGGACTAGAAAGGGATGATCCATCATCTCTAACAAGTTCTTTAATTCTATTGTGGCTTCTGTTCCTTAAGGTAGATGCATGAAAAAATCTTGTGTTGGCATCACCTTCTTTTAGCCAGGTAGCTCTAGACTTTTGCCGCCAAAAAGTCTCCTCGTAGGCTAAAACATTATGGTACTCAGCAAGGGCTTTCTTTTCATCTGCCTGTAGGGAAGGGTCTGGCAATCCCTCTTCAAGTTTTTTCTCAATGGTTGATAACCTTTCAGAGATGACTTTCTTGTTTTCAAAAATATTTCCAAAAATTTCTTTATTCCAGATCCTTAGATTTTCTTTCACCACTTTAAGTTTCGTGCTAATCCGAATGAAGGCCCGCTTCGACAAGAATGCCGCCACCACTTGAGAAATTTTGTCTCTGAGATCAGGGTGGTGCATCCACATAGATTCAAACCTAAAAGGCCTTTTGAATTTTGGAGTCTCTTCAATTTCAAGTAAAATCGGGTTGTGGTCAGACCCAATGCGAGGCAAGGACAACAGATTTGCATCCCCAAAAGATTGTATTGCTTCCTGTGACAAAAAAAAACCTATCAAGCTTTTCCATTATAAGTTGATTTCCAGACCTCCTATTGCTCCAAGTAAATTTAGCATTTTTTAATTTGACATCCAATAAATTGTTGTTGTTGATGAAATCTTGAAAGTCCTCTATACTTCTTGCTGGAATTCCTACTCCCCCTTTTTTATCAGAGGGGTAAAGAGGGGTATTAAAGTCCCCCGCCACTATCCATGGGATATCCTGAAAAGCTTCCTTGAAATGACTGAGTAAATTCCATAGATCAGCTCTCCCATATATAGAATTAGGGGCGTACACATTTGTTAATATCCAAGAAAGGTCACTAACCTTATCCTTAAAAATAATGCTCATTACCCTTTCCCCTAATTGAATAACCTTGCCTTCCACCTTCCCCTGGATTCCAGATACAAAGAAGACCACCTGAGGTTCCATTGGCTTTGCAAAAAATTGCTTCTCCCTTTTTCCAGATATTGAGGGCAATTTTTCTAGACAAAACTTCATCGACTTTAGTTTCTTGCAAAATAAGAATAGTGGGATCAAAATCTCTTCTTAAATATTTGACTAACCGTTGTTTAGGAAGGCCATTGAGCCCCCTTACATTCCAGGATATGATCTTCATTTGGAACTTTTAAAGTTTTTTCCTCTTCCCCTGCCTTGGACTTGAGGGGGCTTAAGAATTTTGTTTTCTTCAAAGGGAATATTTCCAGTTGATGGAAACAGAGTAGTCTGAATTCCATTAGCTATCTCATCTTGGACCTCTTCTTTCCATTCGTCGGGCATTTGACTTTCTTCCTTTTTTTTCTCACCTCCACAGTCAATCATGGGGGACTTCATTGTGCTTCTAGTCTGTTTCGAGCTAAATTTGGTTTGGGTAACCTGTTGGATAACAGTACTGGAAACCCCTTCTCTGGATTGGGACAAAGACAAAGGTGAAAAATGTCGCTTGGAAGGGCTGATTAATTCTGAAAGCACTTTTTCTCTTTCTGGGGCGTAAAAAGACTCATCATTAGGGCATTCTTTATGGCCAACGTAGAGGAGGATTGGAAGGTCTAGATTTGGTTGGGGAGTCAAGGTAAGCAGGGAGACCAAGAATTATATCCTCACCATTAGACCCTTCATTCTGATTTTCCTCTGTAATTATTTGGTTTTCAGCCAAAATGTTAAATTTATTTAGATTTTCGAAAGGAGATCATACCTTTTGTTGGTCAGTTTGTGATGTAGCAATTTGCTTGTCCATACCATTGTCCATGTGAAGCTCAGCCTCATTCTCCATTTGCCCCAAACCAGAGGCCTTTGCCTTTTCAACATTTGGATCTTTAACCCTGTACATCCCCGTGTATTTGCCATTATTTACGAAAGACTGTCGCTTGGAATCATTATTCCTAGGAAGGGTTTGTTGGCTTCTCAAAAAAGAGCATTGTCCTTTGAGATGGCCTTGAATATTACAATAAGAGCAAAATGCTGGTCTATTTTCATATTCGATGACCTGTAATCTTGTTTTATTTCCATATTCTAACTCCACATGAGTAGGAAGCTCAGATTCTAGGTTTGCATTTACACAAATCCTAGCATGCGTCATTCTGGTGCGTGCAAGGGTTGGATTGTCAATGGCCACCAATTCCCCTATGGTCTTGGCAATACCCTGAAGAAAATACTCATGCCACAAATGAAATGGGAGATTTGGGAGACGGACCCAAATGGGGGCAAAGTTTATGCTCTGCTTTTCTGGGTCAAAATCATCAGCCCATCTCCTAAGAAAAAGACTTCTTCGGCCCAAGAACCAAGGTCCTCTTGTTAGAATACGACTAGCATATTCACTACTATTAAGGCGTATCGCAAAAAACCCCCTTGATAATGCAATAATCTCCATGTGTCCAGAAGTCTTCCACTTCAAGGATGCCCATCGTCGAATCGTTTCAATATCCGGCCTACCCCCTATGAATTTGCCTACCAGAGAAAAATTTTCCATCAATATAAAGTTTGCCATTACGCTTTCAGGCATGGATACCTTCTGCCCATTGGGAGTGAGAGGTGGTAAGGAATGTAAGGAAACACTATTGCCACCTTTAAGGGCATGTGCAAAAGACTTATTGCCCTCAGAATTCTTGATGTGGGCCTTCTTATCAAAAATAATATCAGGGGGTTTGTGTCCCTCTATTTTTTTTAAACCCTCAGTGTCCTTGTCACTGTCCACCTACTCTTCCTCAGTTACTTCAGAACCTTGCTTGTTCCCTCCTTGAGCCTCACAGCTTCCAAGGGTTTGGAAACCCTGTTTCCCACCTCCAGAAGAATGAAAATCATGTTTGCAGAAATTGCACCTTCCTCCGCTCCCGCTTTGCTCCATTCCTTTCACACCCAATATTTTTTTATTGTATTAAGAATTAATAGTTTAGGATTAGAGCCAATTATGAAGACCATAATATTAACTAATGCTTCTCAAAATATCTTGTCTTCATTTACTTCAAATCATATCAAGTCCATCTATGATTATGCCTATATAATTTTATTCATGTTTTACTTAAAATATAATGTCATATTTAAAAAGAGTAATTGCATTTTTTACCATATGCTTATGATCATTGTCAATTCAAAAATTATTAGATTCATTTTTTACCATATGTTTATCCTACTTTGATCTCTTTTCCTACATATTATGCTATCATAAAGGTAGGGGTATCTTGTTTTCATTTGACCTTTTTGTTGATTTTGCCATCATATTTTTGATCAATTTGCACTTAAAGGCACATCTTCCATTGTAGATATATTTTACCAATATTCATACATCTATGAGGGTCACCCATATTTTCTCTTATGTATGGTACTAAAGTTGTTTTACCTCTTGAGTATGAAATTTTGTTTTTATTTATTTCTTTAAAATAATGTTAGATCATAATGAATATTGTAAAGAATATCATAAAGCTTTTCCTAACCTCGCTATTTTATATGAGAAGTTCACTCTAAAGATCCACCCCTATGTATTAGAAAATAAATTTCCACTCCTAAAATCTTAAGAAAGAGAGCAAGGGTGGAATCTAATCATAGAGGCTACCCCGTTCACTCCTGAGAATATATTTTCTTATTGTTGGTTTAGATTTTGTACCTTTGTTGATTCTTCTTATTGTGTATTTGTTTGGTGTAAGGGTCAATATTTCATTATATTGATCTAGATTGCATTCATGTTGATATAAATTATATTCACAGTTTCATATCCCTTGCATGTTGTGTTCTTCCCAACAAGGGTTAACATGTTTATTTTGTACCTTAGTGATTTATCTTTCCATATGGGTGATATTTTTGTAACATTTAATGTCTTCTACCATCAAAAGGCACCATGCTTTCTATAATATTTTCCATTTTTTAGTTTGATTATATATTTTTCCTCTTTGTCTTATAGTAATATTTTGCATGAGATGTCATCATCATGGGTCTTCATGCATTGCTCTTTATTTTCTAGTTTATCTCTTACTTTGACTTGCCCATCCATTGCTCTTTCTTTTTGAGATATCTCTTCCTTTGACTTGCTTATATCAGCACTACCAAATAAAATAAATATCATGAAGTTTTTCACAACACTATGAAGATCCAAATTTTGATTTATTTAATAAACATTAATTATTTTAAAACACGTGTATATGTTTGTGGCACATTTTTCTTACTTTGTAGTATAAAGACCTATTCTTTCTATAAAGTTTTATTTGTTTACTTTGTAATAACAACTATTTTAATATAAATTTAAAATATATATTTATAGTACTTTTCCTTGTGTTGAGACCATGTTATCCCTTAGATGGTTAGACCCCATTGATCACTTTATTTCATATCTCAAAGTTTGATATTGTCTTATGGGTATCTAAGTTTGTTTCTCCTTACCAAGATTAACTAGTTGATGTTATAGTATGGTATTTTAAGTTTTTTTATGCCTACAACCATGAATCTACAAAGATATTTTTAAATATCATTTTAGTATATTACTATTATTGAATTGCTTCCCTTTGTATAAGATCTTAAGACAATGAACTATCTCGGAAAAAAATTAAGTGTTTTTATAAATCAACATAAGATATCAATCGATGAACTTAACTTTTCAAATATGTATAAATAAGGTTTTTATTTTCTTTCCTTTAATTTTTATTATAAAACTAACATTCTATTTCCACCCTTCAACCTTGAAGTGGAGGAAGTAGTTTAACAATGAACTATTTGGGAAAAAAAACTAAAAAGTGTCTTTATAAATCAACATAAAATATCAATCAATGAACTAAAGTTTTCAAATATGCATAAATAATTATTTTTTTTTCTTAAATTTTTATTAAAAAAATAACATTCTATTTCCACTCTTCAACCTTGAAGTGGAGGTGTTAGGAACTATTAACATATAGTTGAATTAGTGTGATAATAAGAGTGGTTACAACCATCCATCACAAGGTCTATGTGTTTGTAGTAGTTAAGGGTAGTTGTTCTCCTTATATAGAGGTTGTTATGCCATATTGAGCAGATTTTTTGTATTTAAAATGCTTTCATATCAATAAAGCATAACATCGAAGCATTGGTAGTATCATTTATATCAAAGCATGTTTTAATACCTCAATGAGGAAGAAATCTAAGATCTTCCTCAAGATTTAACATAAAGGAACTCCAAATAACTCTATTAATAGCCACATTTGATTGCCAAGATGCATACATAGGAACAAATGTGAGACTATTGATAAAAAAATTCCTCATTGAAGACTTTGCCTTCTAAAGAATCATATCTTATAATAATAGCAGTAGTCAGGGTAAATAATAATGCCAAAGATTAGTAAGGTTTAACCTCCAAAGAAAGAGATGATCACCTACACCATCATGATATTGTCAGCTCCCACCAATCCATCTGCTCTGTCTGCATCTATTTTCTCTACCATATCTACTACAATCCATCACATAGTCATCGATATCTAGATTCTTCTATGCAAGGAATAACATACTTGTATGGAATATCTCAAATTGTAATTCAACTATATTCTAGCTAAAACAACTCCATAGGGAGTGCAAAACTACACCATAAATCCTAATGGTATTAAAAAACTTGAATTAACACAATGCTTGATACATATTAAACCAAGAAATAGGGATGAATACTGGTACTAAAACAGATTAACAAAATATCCCTAAACATGGTTTAAAAGCACAAGTCCACCATACCATGGATATTTGGAAACATACATGGAGGAAAAACATAATATCCTTGATTTCCATTACATTATAGGTGGAAGATTTTTCTTTTACCATCTGAACCAAAAATGTCTTGGGGAAAGAGGATAATCTCTTCCAACTGAAATAAACAAAAATATAAGGAAGGGCATCACTATGGGAATGGATAAGGAAAAAATGAGGGGGGATTTCCATGAGGGAAATCCCCCTCACAAGCTCTCAAGAGCCCCCAGCCTGAATTGTGAGGGTGTCGATGTTAGCTCTATGAGGCTGCATGGAAAGAGGAGGTCTTTTTCACAATACCATTAAACTGTAAGTGTTGTAGTGTGGCCATGCCATTAAACTACAAGTGACAAAAATTCTGACCAACCAAGGAAAATAAAACTATTGCATACAAAGATATAGAAGTGATGGCAAATATGACAAAGGAAAAATAACTTGATTGGAATTTTTTTTGTTGCTACTGATGTTGATGCATCGAAACTAGAAATACACCAATATTATAGATGTGATGCTCCTTAGCAAAAGTTGTTTGCTTCTGGACTTTAAAACCATAGTCTAACCACATAAATAGATGTATTCTAGGGCCAAGGTTGAGCACGTCACATAGCCATCATAGTTGAGGCAAAATTTATAGAAATAACCATGTAATCCTCCTAGCACAATGGCTAAAAAACTTGGTATCTTTGCTCGTGATCTAACAGGCAGGGGTTCTCCAATCTACAAAAAAATTGTAGCGACAAAAAAATAATACTTTCTTCGAGGGGTCTCTGCTTGCTTGAAACCCTAAGCTCCACTCGTGCAAAGATCATGGTGGCTCATTCCCCTCCATGGCCATGAAATATTAGCAGTGGTCCTTCTTTTGTTGTGCATAGACCAAAACTATGGATGGATAGCAGGTGAGCGAGTTTGCAGTAGTGGCAAATGTTACAGCCAACACAATTGGTGTGGAACTTGGTTAAAAAATGGTCATATTCATGGATCCAAGCATTTAAGCTTCAATGGTAACATGAATATTTCTCCATTAGCTCTCTAGTTTTTTATACACTTAAAAACTAGAGAGCATACTCACTAAGCTTTGGAGATAAGCTTTGGAGAAGAAAGGAGAGGGGAATTTTCCACCACCAGTGGGAGAGAGGAGAATTACAAAGAGGTAATCCTCCCTTCAAACCTTTATGTAGGAAGGGGTCTTGCTATGATACCAAATGAAAGTAATGAGATTGTTGTATATTTTGATGAAATGTTACATATTTATAGGATTGAGAGCCTATAATAAGGATAAAATACAAAAAATATAATAATTCACTATTACAAAATATGTACTAATCCTAACATCATGGAAGGGCATATTGAAGCCCTTATATTTTGTTTATTTCCTTCACATATGAAAAAAGAGAGGCTCATATAGTATTTTAAAGCACTAGAATATTTTGAAGAATCTTCTTTGAAGATTTTGGTTAGAGGAAGCACCCCACCTACCTATTTTTTACCTAACAATACATTTATTTCTCATAATTCAATGGATCAATCAACTTATGATCATAGGCCTGTATATACTCATTAAAAAGCAGTTTTTGAGGATCTAGTGGAATTAAAATTTTCTAATTTTGTGAAGGTTTAATATAATTAGTGGTATGCCAAAGTTCCTATTTCTCGATTCCCAATTATTGTGAGGGAATAATTAATTTTCTTGGAAAATAAAATTCCCAATTCAACTTGAGCTTGAGGAAGTATGAAAAGTTGTATGTTGGTCCATTATCTGTCCTGACATAGATGATGAAGAACAAATAAAATTTAACAAATTAGATAGAAAGGCTTGGTTGATCAGCATGTTTGGTGTTGTTGATGAACTAAAACCATACATTTATAACTCCATCATAGCCAAAGACACATGGGACAAGATCCAAACAGTATTTGAGGCAAATAATAAGAACTAAATCTTGTTCCTTCAAAGCCAACTTTATTGCTTGAAAATGAAGAATGGAAAAAAACTTGACTCCTTCTTAAGGTAAGTTATAGAGCTATATGCATCACTACAAGCTTTGGGAGAATAAGTGTCTAATGACACACATGTTCACATTATTTTGAGATCTTTTTCTTCATAGTATAACATATTTGTAACAACTTTGAATGTCACTGAGCAAACACCAACATTTGAAATATTGGTGAATATAGAGGTCTCTCATACTTCATAAGATGAAGGTCAAGTTCTTTCAAATCAAAAGGAGAATCAACCAACCAGGAGAGGCACAAGACCTCAACATTGCTTTCAACATCAAAAATATATTTTTTGTATGCAAAATATGTATAAACTTTGTGGCAATAATGGTCACACATTGAAGGAATTTTGGAACAATCCTTTCACAAATGGTTCCTCTTCCAAGGAATGCATTCGTAGAAAATCCAAATTGGAAAAATATACGTCAACAACATAGTAATTTTGTTGAAGATAACCACTCTGGAGAAGAAGAAAATGATCACTTGGGAGAAAAATAACATCTATTTGTTGCTTATGCTCAACTAAGCCATACCAATGACATTTTGTATGTTTATTCTAGAGCAACCAAATATGTGTCTAGTCAATAAGATTGGTTCCAAAAACTATACTATTCTAGTCATATAGAAAATGTCTCTTTATATGACGACATATCCTATGACATTAAAGGCATAGGTGATGTTAAATTATTACTTGGATCACACATATGCAAGACAACAAAAGTCGTGTATGTTGTAGGACTCGCTAAGAATTTTCTCTTGATCAATCAAATACTTAATCACAATTTGAAGATTGAGTTTGACAAGCGGTAAGGATTCAAGGTATGTCTTATTCATGACAAAGCTAAAAAATCCATGATTATTGCATATGGCAAAGGAATAGGAAAAAAATTAACTTCATATAGTTTATCATGACAATCTATCATTAATTTTAAAATCTAATATTCCTACATCACTTGGCATCAATGATATGGTCATCTTATTGCACTATAAAATAAAAACATGGTTATAGGTCTTCCTTCTTTGAAGAAATATACTCAAATTTTCTCTTGCTACTTAGTTGGAAAGTAATATTAAGCTCCATTTTTTTCTTCATAATCTCAAGCCAAAGGGCCTCTTAATTTGGTCCATGTCAATATTTTTGAACCCATGGCTTCAAGCTATAATGGCTCCATATATTTTTAGCTTTTTATCGATGATCATACTCATAAAAATGTGGGTATTTATTTTGCAAAAAATTATTGAAGCCTTTTTACTTCAAACACTTTAAGGCTCAATTTGAGATATTCATAGGTCATCAAATCCATGTCCTTTGCTCAAATTAAGGGGGGAGTTTACCAATAATGATTTTTTAGCTTTCCTAAAGAAATATGGCATTCATCGATAATTGATAGTTGCTTACACACCATAGCAAAATGGTGTTGTTGAATGTAGAAATAGAACCATCATGGAAATGGTTCATTGCATGTTAAAGGATTCTTAACTTGCATCCTATTTTTGGGTAGAAGAAGCACATACCAAAATCTACTTGCTCAATCATAACCCCACTACATCTCTTGATCACATCACTCTAGAATAAGCATGGACTAGACATAAGCCATCAATTTTTCATCTTTGTATGTTTGACTATATAGCATATATTATGCACATCCCAAAGGAGAAGAGACAAAAATTGGATGAGAAGTCTTGTCAATGCATTCTATTGGGCTATAGTGATCAATCAAAATCCTATAGATTATTTGATTTGGCTATTAAAAAATTTTATATTATCCATGATATCATATTTGATGAAGAATATGCTAATGAGAAAATCTCTAGGGATAACAATGATGAATATAATACTGGATATATGGATCAATCTACTTTGTCACATCACACATAGAAAATACCCAAGTGGTATATTAGAAAATTAAGAACCTTAGGGATAGATAGAGTTCTACACATATCTACCATAGTACCAAGGAAATCTAGCATGGATCATGATGAGGTGAATATGGCCCTAATGAGTACTATTGAACCATCCATATTGTAGGAAGCTTTTTAGTATAATTCTAGAAAGAATGCTATAAATATTCAAATATCAAGCATTAATGAAGAATAGAACTTGGAAACTTGTTAATATTCCACTAGAGAATAAGGTTATTGAATTAAAATAGATTTTTAATATCAAATACAAATCAAATGGTAGTATTGATAAATACAAGGTGTGACTTGTAGCCAAAGGCTATGTGCAAAAAGAAGGCATCGACTATGAAGAAACATTTGCACCTACAAAAAAATAAAGACCATTAGAATGATATTTGCTCTAGCTGCATAATTTGGATGGAGAATTCATCAAATGGACATGAAAAGTTCCTTCCTCAATGGATACTTTAAAAAATAAGCCTATAAGACTCAACCAAAGGGATTCATCATACCTGGATAAGAAACAAAGGTTTATAAATTAATCAAATATCTCTATGGTCTCAAACAGGCTCCTTGAGCTTTGTATATAAAAATATGAGTATTTTAAAAACCATTATTTCAAGAGAAATCCATATGATCCAAGTTTGTATCACAAAAAACAAGGGGTAAGTTGTGATCATCATTGTATATGTGGATGATTTGGTCATCATAGGAAGTTTTAAGAAAATAATTATAGAAACAAAGGAGGACTTGAAAAGCTTATTGACATGACTGACCTTGGACTATTTCGCTTTTCTCTAATATTGGAGGTGTGGCAAACACACCCTTGCATATTCATCTCACAAATAAAATATGCAAATACACTTCTTGATAAGTATTATGAATGACTATAAGTGATGGCAATTTTGCTAGATTATATCATAGGTAAATTTATCTATGATCAAATATCAATCACATAAATCATACAAGTAATTCACAATAAGAAACTTCACAATTACATTCATAAATCATAATCTATTAAATTCAAATTACATTGCATGGAGCTTTATCTCCAATATATAACCTTAAAAAATGACTCTTCAATACTCTCAACTATTGCTCTCCTCAAACTCATGGGATATGCAACCTTTCACATTCCTCACTTATGAAAAAATCCTCATAATTACATCACTTCTCACATGACTCTTTACCTCCATACTTGGAACCTAACACCTAGGACCCTTCACTTGCTTACTTGCCATTGTGCACTCTTTTTGTTTTTTCTAATATTGGATGTGTGGCAAACACACCCTTGCATATTCATCTCACAAATCAAATATGCAAAGACACTTCTTGAGAAGTATTGTATGAATGACTATAAGTGATGGAAATTTTGCTAGATTATCTCATAGGTAAATTTATCTAGGATCAAATATCAATCACATAAATCACATTCATAAATCACATAAGTAATTCACAATAAGAAATTTAAAAATTACATTCATAAATCATAATATGTTACATTCAAATTACATTGCATGGAGCTTTGTCTCCAATATATAGCCTTACAAAATGACTCTTCAATACTCTCAACTATTGATCTCCTCAAACTCACAAGAGATGCAACATTTCACATTCCTCACTTATGACAAAGCCCTTATAATTACATAACTTCTCACATGACTCTTTACTTCCATACTTGACACCTAACACCTATGACTCTTCACTTGCTTACTTAACATTGTGAACTCTCACAACTCACACTTTACACTTTGTGCACTTGCATACTTTATTATATAACACATGGAAACTCCTCACACTTTGACATATACATTAGATAAATATAAAACACACTCCTAAACTAATATTTACAAATGTACCTCATGGTACTTTAATATTACCAAATAATATAATATCTCTAACACCCTTATGTATTACATTATTTGATGTGAAGACTTTTATTCTTCAATCTCTATCTCTTATCTTTGTCTTGTCTTCACCCTTTGTCTCTGATGTTGACACTACTATTGGTATTGATTTCCTTCTTAATCCTCTAAAAGTTCATACTCTTTCTTTAACCATATTTGAAATTAAAACAACTTTCCTAAAAAAATCCATTTAGTGTTATCCTTATATTTTTTTAATCATATCTCATTTGTGCATGCTTATCCATCCATGATTCATATTATCATTTTCTTTGTACCAACAATATCTTTGAGAGTGATTGTTACCTCCACAAAATTTACAACAATGAATATTCCAACATCTTTCTATCTTGTGTCCATGTCTTCCACAATGTTCACATTTGTTATCTGATTGTTTGAAGTCTTCATTATTTTGCCTTACAATATTACAATGTTCTTTATCACATATACTATCTACACACTCTTTGTCTTCATGAACCATGTTCAAATCCTTTGGGTCACATGTAATGTTTGTTCTTGGAACAAGTTCTCCTGTATTTGTTGTGGGTTCCAAATCACAAGCATTATAGCTCGCATCACAATTCTCTTTTTCATTTTCATGAATATTACATATAACAACATGCATCTATCATCATTGGTCTTAATTCTATGGTATCACAACATACATTTTTTGTCATATGCCTTAAATCATTTGTGTTATAGGTGACCTCCTTCACTATAGGCTTGTTCATCAAATCTTCAATTATTTCTTCTTGTTGTTTACTCTTGTCTTCCAAAGAGAGGAATGATATATGTACCATATTTTCCATGTCCATAGGTAATGTAATTAGATTTATCGGTAACGGTATGGGAGTAGTTTTTTATTGTTGAAAAATCTTCAACTTTAACTTCTTTAATATTTTTGTGAGTTAAACAACAATTTTGGTAACATAAAATCTTCATCTTTTAAGAATTTTTCAACTTCTTGAAAATATAGATTTTTTTTTTTTTTTTTTTTATAACTTGAATTCTTGTATCTCTGTACCAATTTTTAATATTTGATTGTTTGCTTTTTTTTTCTTGCTTTCTTCTTTTAATTGTCATGTGTTCAAATTTTTCACTTTCTAATTATTTTGTTGTTGACAACCTTATAACTCCAAAAAAATTTAATTTCTATCTTTAATTTTCAAATAATTTTTTTCTTCAATTTATTTCTAATGATCTTTCCTCCTTATAACTTCCTTTATCAATTTTTAAATCATTCAATTTTTTAAATTTTACCAAATTTTGAAATCACATCAATCATTCATCAATTTTCAAATTCAATCTTCAAATCATTCAAATTCATAATAATCAATTCAATGTTTTAATATGATTTTATCTCCTAAATTATCAAATTTTAATTTCACAAATTCATTCACCATTCATCACTACATCCTCATTCATTAATCAGATTCAATTCTTATATCTCCTAATTCAATTCACAATTTCACAATTTTGCTTTAAAACTTCAATTTAATCAAAACTCCATTTAATTCAATCTTCAATTCAAATTTCATGCATTCATTAATTCATTCTTTATTTTGCACCAATCAATCATTCAAATTTTAATTCACCATTCATCAATTATCAATTTTAATTATTTACTCTTCTTATATCTCCCAAAGCAATTTTCAATTCCTCCTTTAATTAATTAATTTTCTTCCATTCATTCATTAATTTTATTTTCTCCTTATCTCTCCTAAAAAAATAATTCAATAATACAATACTTTATACCTTATATGTCCAAGCAATATAAATTTGAGTACCTTAAATATTCCAACCTTCCAAATTAAACTTTACCTGACTATAAGTGATTTTCTAGGGCATATTAAATTCCTTGTCTCAGAGCAAAAGTTGCATTGTCTATCTTTTGTTACTTAGGTATGTAAGACGTTATAATTTTCTCTTCTTTCTCTACTAGAACTGCAGCATAGCAAATGACTCCTCTATGTCTTTGAAATATGTTCCTCTATCTCAAAATTTACAACAACAATATGAACACTCTTCAATACTCCAAACTATTACAACAACAATATAACCTTACAAAATGACTCTTCAATACTCTAAACTATTGCTCTCCTCAAACTCATGAGAGATGCAACATTTCACATTCATCACTTATGGAAAAGCCCTAATAATTACATAACTTCTCATATGACTCTTTACTTCCAAACTTGACACCTAACACCTATGACTCTTAACCTACTTACTTGACACTTTACACTCTCACAACTAACATCTCACACTTTGCACACTTGCATACTTTATTACATAACGCATGGGCATTCCTCACAGTTTAACATATACATTAGAAAAATATAAAACATACCCCTAAATTAATATCTATAAATGTACCCCATGGTACTTTAATATTACCAAATAATATAATATCTCCAATAGTAAGCTCATGACAATTTCTATGGAACCAAGGCTACAACTCTCACAGTTTGGTTCTTCTCCACTAGTGAATACAACTCTCTATTACCAGTTGGTTGGAATTCTCATCTACCTAACTTACACCAGACCATATACCAGCTTTGTAGTAAGTTACATCTCGTGATTCATACAAGAACCAAAAATATCTCATTAGAAGGTAGTAAAAAAGGTATTAAGATATGTCAAAGGTACTATTGAGTATGATCTAGAATTTAAGAAGAGTGATTAGTTCTTCTTAACCAACAACATAGATGAAAACTATGTAGGATGTGTTGATGATCTAAAATTCACTTCAGGATATGTATTGTTTCTAGGATTTACACCTATATCATGTGGAATCAAGAAACAATAAATAGTTGCTTGATCTTCCATCAAATAGAATTTTGTGTTATAGAATGAGCTATCTATGAAGAAATATGGTTGAAATGTATGCCAGCAAGTAGGGGTGTACCATAAAATAAACCAACTATATACTACGACAATCAACGTATGTTGAAACTTGTTCATAATCTAGTATTCCACGAGTGAACCAAGCACATGATAGATTTTAAATATAGAATATTTTATTACTTATTTTTTACCTTGGATCTATATACACATTTATAATACAATGGTATATCTCTTGGTTATCTCAAGAGACTCTTGGTGCTTCACCTTTTAACTATTCAACTTCCCTCAACCTCTCGTGAGCTATAAAAATAATAATAAATAACATCAAATAATATAAAAAGAATCTAACATCCTCCTTATTACATTATTTGGTATAGAAAATATTTGAAGGTGTCGATCATAACCAAACATTACAAAAAATATTTTCAAAATAAAATTATGGTCTAGCTCTGGCTCTAGCATTGGCTCTTGTTGTGGCTCTTACTCTGGCTCTAGCTTTGGCTCTGGCTTTGGCTTTGGCTTTGTCTCTAGCTCTATCTTTGTCTTAGGGGCAGATTTGGCTATGGATTGGGCTCTAGGTCTTTACACCACATATTTTGGAATATTTCATGTAATTTTTTACTATAGGATCTACCACTGCAAGATTTCCAAGCATAGCCTAGGTCACATCTATAAATTTGATGCAAAAATCATTCATCTCTTATCTCCCTAGAAAATCCTACTATTGCATTGGTTCTTAGGAAAACTTAAATTTGATAAGTTGTAACCATCACTATGGTCAACCACCAAACTCCATCTTATCCTTTATTTCTTTTGAGAACAAAATATTCTTTTATAGAATTATTTCAATATTTTTTTTATTTTGTCTCATTGTATCGCATCCAACCATCCACAATCAGCATGTATTTTGTTGGTCATTTTATCTTTATGCAAATAATATTTTTTTGAGTGATTATTTTCACCACAAATATCATAGGGATGCAGATCCAACACTTAGTTGTCACATGCCCTAATCGTCTATGATGAGTGCAATATAATTTAGGAGTTACATAGGTTTCTCTTTTCACAAACTTGGTCTCCCCACTTCCTGTTTGACCATCATAAACAAGGTCTTCATTATTTGGCCTTATGTTTGGCTTTATGGAATTTTTTATGCTTTTCACATTCCTTCCTAATCTTGTGCTATTATATCTCAATTTTTTATTAATTTTGAGCCAATACCTTTGGTGTGCTTTTCAAAGCACCCATTCTCTTCATCATCACTATGGTCTTCAACAACATGGTCTTTATCATGGCTAACACCACTATCACCAACAATATTCAAACTCCTCAACTCTTCATCATCATTTTGCTCTTCAACAATATGGCCTTTCTCAAGGTCAACATAATCAACAAGATTGAGCATGATATCATGATGCTCATCTTCAACACAAACACCACTATCATCAACAATGTTCAAATCATTAGTGTCACAAGTAAAATTATCCTTTAAATTAGGTCACTTGTGTCATAACAAACATTTGTCATCATGGGTTTGTTAACAATGTTCAAATTATTAATATCATAAGTGAAATTTATCCTTTGGATAAGGTCATTTGTGTCACAAAAAATATTTTCATCATGGGATTAACCTTCAACCTTTCATTTATTTCCTCTTACCTTTTACATTTTATCACAAGGATCTCAAGAGTGATAAATGTCATGCACATTCTCTTTATAGCATCAATTGAAAATGTAACACCATTTTCAAAATAATCTTCATAAACATCAACTTCTTTAAGATTATCCACCTTCACACTTTTGATCTTCATCTTGCTTTTCTCCACCTTTTGTAGCTTCTTAGAAATAATAATCATAATTAGGTATCGCACATTTTTGAACTTCAACTTACTTCTTGGCTTGTTTCCTCTTTATCTTTCTCATTTAGTCAAGTGATGTAAATGGTTCTTCTTGTACTCTTTAAAGGTTTTCAACATAATAGTGAGGGTTCCTTATATCTCCCAAATGGTCCCCCTTTCAGTATACCACCAATCCGATATATCAAACCTTTCTATATACATGCCCTTCCTATGTACATGTCGGTATATGGAATAAACTAGTCCTCTTGATATACGTGGTCATATATGAGAGACCTTAAGGTACATGAAAGAGAACAATACGTGGTACCAAGGTAGTACAAAAAGGAATTTCTCTATCAATGACACCTAATTTAATAGAAATTCTTGTACATGTGCATAAATTCCCCATGTACTTGGAATTTCTTAATGTCAAGATTTACGTCTAGCGATAGTGACGAATAAGGTTGAAAATATAGTGAAGAATCACAAAAAATGATGTTCTTATTTCTCCCTGATGACTTATAAGGTCGATGTCTAGACGTTGTTATAGCAGCTTTACTAGGCTATAAATATATAGCTTAACGTAAAAAATTTACCTATAAATGCAAGCTAGTGGTGTTGATACCAAACACTACAAATGTGCTTAAGCACATGTAAAATTTTGAAAAATACAACAATAAGCTCTTTTTATAAATTACAAACTTCCCAAAATACAATAACTCCTCACTTGTATAAAAAAAATCAGTTGTTTATTCTTTTTAACTTATTTTTTTTATATATTTAAAGTACTTTCTTTTTCTTTAATGAAAATAAAATGGCCTCGATGGGTTTTGACCCCTTGACCTCGACTATAAAAAACGTATACTTGAGTTCAAATTGCCAACTCTCCCACTTGTAGTTGTTACTTCATGCATGAAAAAGGGTAAATGATTATTTTAACCCTTTAAAGATTATGCAAACTTTCTAAAGCAAATTTTAAAAGCCAAGATTTGAACATGAGACCTCCACCCTTGGGAGACTTCACATTAGACTTGACACCAATCTAGCTAAGTTGAACTTGGTGTGTTCCTCTTCTCTTATATGTGATTAGGAGGTGGATGGTGTTGTAGACTCAAGAAAGTTTTTTAATTTCTATCAAATACAAAAGGATTACCCTCAGGATTTGAACCTTGGACCTCATTTCTTAAGTAGCCAAGCCTCTAACATTAGGCCACTCAAGCTTGCCAGGTAACCCCAATTATTTGCTCTTACAATATTAAAAGAACCACGTGATTTTTCCAACACTCAAATCTTCTAAAAGCTTAGCTAAAATTCCTTCCTCATCATCAAAGCTTCCATAACCAAACCTCCACCCAATGCTCCCAGTAATTCCCCTCAATTTTCATATTCATAAATAAAGAAACACAAAGGTCCTACAAACACAACAACAACAAGCTTTGTTGCAACATAGGAAATTTCATTGCTCGCTTTGCAAAGTTAGATTCCGAGGGAAAAGGCCCTTGAATTGTGGTAACTATCATACTGCAAAATGGAAGCCAAGGTTTGATACCAAATAGAGGTAATATCAGTCCCCTATGGAGAATACCATATAGGGAAGGATAGTTGTGAAGTAAAGAGGTATAACAAAGATAGCAAAGTTTTTTTTAATATTTATTTGATATTTGATTGTGTCAAGAGGCTTTTGCCTATAATAGGGGTCTAGGGAGCATAAGCATGCATATGGAGTTGGGTTAGGATTAATAGGAGATAGCAGGAATATCATATTGTAAAAATGAGATGTGAGGTCTTTTACACTATTATGGCTCTACATATAGGGTTAGGAATGGGCAATGATCATTCCTACTGCAACTAATATTCTTTATTCCATGTTGGTACTATGTGATTCCTAATGTGACGCTTTGATTACAAAAATTATTGTAGAGGCGACAAGTACAAGAACATGAGAATAAGTGATTAAGGTGTAGCCCCAACCATGGTGTCTAACATAGATTCAACATGAATCAAAAATCCTTATCACCCTATACAAGGAAAATGAAGAGACATGTACAACGTAGGATTATCCCAGTGCACCTTGGCCTTGGCCTTCTGCCTCTTCTCTATCAAATTTGGGAAGGAAAGTGACATTTTTTAATCTATGAAAATCTACAAACTTAACAATGTGCAATCAGGCATCAAATGATAATACGAATGACTACTTGATTCACCTTTCCAAAAACTGCATTCACTCTCACTACTCATAGTCTCATTGTCACTGCTTGTGATTGGAAATGGATATTTCAAGAAGGTATTCTAATCACAGATCCAAGCATAATAATGCTCTAATACAAATGATAAAATTTTAACATAATTTTATTACTCATCTTTTACCTCAGATCTAACACATTTATACATACAATGATATATCTTTTGGTTATCTCGAGACTATTGGTGCTTCACCTTCTAACTGTTCAACTTCTCTCAACCTCTTGTAAGGTGTAACTATTATGAACCTACTTTTTTATTACCGAAATAATATTCACATTTACTGAAATAACAACATTTAAATATAACTCCTTGCTCACCCATAGAAATTATTACAATTTATAAAAACAACCACAATGAATAATAAATCAACATAATCAATGCAAATTGCTCAAATGTTCTCAATTTATATTTCAAACCCTTAAGGTAGGGCAACATCGTACAATGCTCTTTATTGGAAGGAAGCCACTCCTTACAATATCTCAACTTGAGATAAATTACAATATTTTTCTCTTCATATCCTCTCTATGATTCTTTGTCTATATTTATAATGCCCAAATACCTACCACTCCCACTTATCCATACATGTGGGATAATTACATCTTTACCCATATTTATAATGCCTAACTACCCACCACTCCCACTTATCAATGCATGTGGGGTAATTACATCTAATATAATATTATAATATTTATACAATATTATAATATTAAATACTTATCTTGGGTACCTAATAAGAACAATAATAACAAATACCATCAAATAATGTAAATTATCTAATACCACTGAAGTAGAATATCATGTTGCAGGAGTTGTCTCTGAAGCAATATGGTTGAAACGTATGCTAGCAAGTATGTGTATACCACAAAATAAACCAACAACTATGTACTACGACAATCAATGTGTGTTAAAACTTGTTCATAATCCAATATTCCACGACGTTCAATAACACTTCATACGTGAAATATGTTCAACAACACAACATTTAGCTCAAATTTTATCCTACTCAGGAACAACATGCAAACATCTTCACCAAGCTACTTGTACGAGTTAAGGTTAAAGCATTTCAAGATTCCCTCTCCAAGAAACTCTAAAACTATTATGGAATATAAGAGAGAATGTTAGGAATTATTGCCATCATAGTTGATATTTCCTCTTCAAGTAACTCTTATAATGTAACAAGGAGTGGAATGTTGGGAATTATTACCATCATAGTTGAATTAGAGTGATAATAAGGGTGGTTACAAGCACCCATCACAAGGTCTATGTGTTCGTATTAGTCAATAATATTTTTTTATTATTGTTCAATTGGAGGAAGTAGTTTAACCTTTTTTTTAATCGGTTATGTGGGATTGAAATGAGCCCCACCCATATTACTGACCACATGGTGGTATCACTTGGAAAAATTAGAACTTTGGTTTCCTTCTTGAAAGTTGAAATAGTTTAACTTTTCATTTAAAGGATAACTTATAATTTTATCTCTAAAAGATAATATATATAATATATTATAATAAAATTAATAAATATCTTTAAAGTATAATACATATCTTAAAATATTTAAAAGGGTAGCTTAAAGTTTTACCATCTAAAAGATAATACATATAATATATTATAATAAAGTTAACAAATATCTCGTCTTCAAGAAGTACCTTCAATTATAATATATTATAATAAAGTTAGTAAATATTTAGGATCAGAGGAGTTTAAAGTTCTCAATGATAGACTTCTTCAAGAAGTGCCTTCAATTATAATATATTATAATAAAGTTAATAAATATCTAGGATTAGAGGAGTCTGAAGTTCTTAATGATAGACTTCTTCAAGAAGTGCCTTTAGTTATAACGAATCAAGACAATAGAAAATTGATGGAGCCTATTACTCTAGAAGAAGTTCATTTAGATATTTTCTCTTTTAATAAGGATAAATTTCCAGATCCGGATGGGCTCTCTATAGCATTTTATCAACATACTTGGGATATAGTGAAGGATTCTTTATTGGTGGTAGTGGGACAGTCTAGGGTAAAACAATACATACCTTATAAAATAAATGGAACATATCTTACTCTGATTCCAAAAAATAAGGATGTTAAATTATTTGATTCATTTAGACCCATAAGCCTATGTAATATGGCATATAAGATTATCTCCAAAGTGATGGGAATTCGATTAAGGCCATTGTTAGACAAAATTATTTCATAATAGCAAGGAGGATTTGTGAAAGAGAGAGATTCTAGATGATATCATAGTAGCTCATGAAGTTATACATTCAACAACTTCAAGAAAAGAGAAAGCAATTATCTTAAAACTTGATATGAGTAAAGCCTATGATAGAGTTAAAAGGGGTTTTCTTTTTGTAGTATTAAAAAATTTTGGATTTGGTAAGAAATGGGTTAAATGGATTAAAGCTTGTGTCTCTATAGTTTCATATTTAGTGTTGGTCAATGGGTTAGTAACATAATCATTTAAATCCAAGAGAGGTCTTAGACAAGGAGATCCTCTATCACCATATATGTTCATTATTATGGCAGAGGTTTTGGGTAGGAACTTGAAGAGGGCTAACAAATATGGGCTTATAAATGCACTTAAGGCTAGTAATAACATCAACAACATCATCCATCAACAGTGTGTAGACGTAACAACCATTTTTGGAAGAGCAAGGATAAACGATGCCAGAGCTTTGAATAACTTATTAAAGGAATATAAAAGAGCATAAGGCCAAAAAAGTTACTTCAAATGGAGGAGGCAAATTTGCAGGTTACTTCAAATGAAGGAGGTAAATTTACCAGCAACTTATCTAGGGATGTCATTATTTGAAGGGAGAATGAGAATAGAATTATGGAATCCAGTTATAAGTAAAGTTCGTAATAAACAATCGATATGGAAAGGTAGATGGTTATCGTTAGCAAGAAGAGTGCAACTAATTAAGTCAGTCTTGCAAGCCATTCCAACATATTATATGTCCTTATATACTATGTCAAAATCAATAGAAAAAAGTTTAATCTATATTATGTGATCTATTTTGTGGTCAGGATTACATAATAAAAGAAATTTCCTTCGATGAAATGGAGCAAGGTGTGTGATGATAAAACTAGGGGAGGTCTCGGTTTAAGAGTTATTATAGATACAAACTTAACTCTTAGGGGAAAAGTAATCTGAAGATTGTACAAAGAGAGTCAAAGACAATGGGCAAGAATTCTTCTAAGTATGTTGAGCCCAATGACCCAAGCTTAATATTTATTGCATTCTCTCTACCAAATGGTTTTGCACTTTGGAATGGTTTAAAAAAATCTATTGATATAGTGATTAAAGGTTTAAGATGGGTGGTGGGAACTAGAGAAAAAAAATCTATTTGGATGGATACTTGATGTGATAAAAAACCACTCAATCTAGATCCAATTTTGAAACCTTGGATGAGATTACTTCAAGATAAATTTTGGTGATAAGGTTTCAAGCATTTTGTACAAGGATCAAGAAGGAAGATGCAAATGGAAAGAAGATTTTTTACAAGTATACAAGACATTGATGATAGGACGCAGTTGAGTAGAAAGATAACAACGAGTATTCTCATAGGAACCAAGGATAAATTGATTTGGGAGTTGAATAGCTCGGAGAATACACAACAAGAAGTGGATATAATGTAAAGCACCAATAAAATAGAAATATCACAAGAATATGGAGAGATATTTGGAATAGCCCAAGCATTCCTAAAGTCAAAATGTTTGTTTGGCTAGTAGATCATAGAAGAATTTTATCCTAGGATAACCTTATAAAAATGGGTTTTCATAGCCCCTCACAACGTGTTCTTTGTAAAAAGGAGGAGAGTATAGACCATCTCTTAGGACATTGCTCAATAGTATGGAAACTATGGCAATGGATTCTTAATATGTTTGGTAAATACATGGTGATGAATAGTAGAATTGAAAATTGGTTAAAGCAATGAAATAGCACTTTTAAAAGTGAGGTTTTACATATAATTTGGGGTATATCAAAAGATACAATACTTAGAACTGTATGGCTAGAAAGGAATAGAAGAATATTTAAAAGAAAGGAAAGCAGTTTAGAGGTAATGTAAAGGAAGATATGTTTAGGCATGGAGGAGTCTAATCCAACCCTATCAACTCACACAATTCCTAATGGAAGTAGAGAATCTTGATAGATAGAGTCAAGTTATCAAATGGAATTATGATTTTGGGTACAAGAGAAACAAAAAGAAGGCAAAGAATATAAAGTGCAAACCACCAGATGTGGAGTTGGTCAAATTGAATTTTGATAGAGCATCTAAAGGAAATCTAGGACAAATGGGAGGAGGAATAATTAGAAATAATAGAGGAAATATTTTGTCTCATTATGCTTTCAATAGTGGATTTAAGACAAATAATAAAGTTGAAGCTTGGGTGCCTTTAGAAGGGTTAAAAATATGCAAACAAATGAAATGGAATAGAGTATGATGGAAGGTGATTCACTCAAAGTAATAGATACAATTTTGAGGAAAGCAGAGGCTCCATAGAACATACAAGAGATGATTGTGGAAATTCAAGATCTTGCTAAAGAGTTTGAAGAAATCGAGTTTACACATGCATTAAGGGACGGCAACAAATGTGCAAATAGGCTATCCAATAGAAGGGTTTTAATTGTGGACACAAGGGTGGCAAATAGATTAAATATTAATATGTTAACAAATGATCAAATGAATGGTAAATTACAATCATATATGTGTCATCGAGTTTAATCTTTACGTTATGATGTACACTTAAAATAAGACGATTCGTACTAGTTATGTTTATTGTAATTCCATGATAAAAATATGGTTTTTAGAAATAAATATAATAAGAGATGTGCTCATTTCAGTTCTATATTAAGTATAAATTTTATTTTTGTTATAAGAATGTAAAAATATTTTAGAAATAAATGTAATAAGAAACGTGTTTATTTCAGTTCTATATAACAAAAAAAAAGTGAAGTATAAATTTTATTTTTATTATAAACATACAAAAATATTTTCAACCTTCACTATTGAAGGGTGTTGTTATAATGCCCTTCAATTTTGATCCTAAAATCCTACAAATTAGACTTACTATAACTATTGACAATTATTACAAAGAAAGTATCTCCTTATTTCTTATTAAACATGGTTGTATTAATGTTGCACACATTGCAAGAAATAATTTTATAACTCCTCAAAAAAATAGTATATAAAATTGAAAAAAGATATCAATTTATTATTATTTTCTAAGATTTATTATATAAAATTATCATGTAAATATTAATTAAATTTGTCATAAGAAATTTTTATAGCTTATAATATTTTTATTATTTAAATTTAAGTTTAATTGATTTTATTTGAGGGTTGTGAACTGATGAGAAATATTAAGGAAGATGTTGTCACCATCAAAGCCATCCATGCTTCTTCGCAAGAGCAACAACAATCTGTGCAACAGTGTTGAACCCTTTGGAGGAGAAGCTTGGTAATGGATTAATGCAAAGTGGTAATGGATGGTAGCATTTTTTTTTTATGTCAATTGTTTAGCATTTAAATTGTTTTTGCTTGTTTTGCCAATGATAGCAAGGATTAGAGGAGACTAAAAAAAATAAAAAATAAAACTTTTTTTTTCCAAAACCAAGTTGCTTTTGGAATTTTGGGGGGTTGAGATCATGGAGTTACCAATTTTCACTAGATGACATTGATGCTCGAAAATGGTGGATGAATTTTAGATCTCTATATTCTAATAATCATTTTTGGGAATGCAAACTTTTCTACGTTTTACGAGAGGAAACTTATGATTGGTGGCAATTTTTGCCAAGGGAAGGAATTTCACCTGAGATGAAATGGAGCATGCATTCTTGAGTGAATGAAACCCATGTAAAAAGACAGCTAGTTTGAAGGTCACCATAAAAAAATATGAAGAAGAAATAAAAAGGCTTCAAAAAGAACTAAAAGAAATGAATAAAGAGTATAATAGAGAAAAAAAATACATATGACAATGTGTAAGTTCATGGTCGCATTTAGAAGGAAAAGCTTAAAAAGCAAGGATCCAAGGAGAAGTAAGAAGCAATTATGGGGAACAAGTTGAAGAACCATTAGAAAACTCAAAATTGAATTTTAAAATAATAGCAACAATAGAGTCCATAGAAGAAGTAGCAAATTCCAAGGAAGCCTTGTCAAAAGTACACAAGGATGCACCAAGAGAAAGGTATAAGAGAGAAGATTGTGAAGAATTTAAAATTAAAAAAAAAAAAAAACAAATTGTTGAAGAATCAAGGAAAACAAAACGCCATGTTAAGGTTGCAACATATGGACACCTACACTACCCTGAACGACAACAATCGTGTAGGCATGGCTTAAGGCATCAATTTTTTAGATTTAAATTGAGTTAGAAAGGCATAAAGTATGGCAATGTTTAGCAAAAAAAAAACATAATGTTTATGGATTTCAAAGGGGTGCAAGTTCATCAAGGAACAATAGGCCCAACTATTCAAAACAACAAAGCAGAGCAACATAAGCATGGATCTAACAAAGCAGTTGTGGATATTCAAATGGCACAATGACATCATCAAAGACCATCACTTATCAAGATTCCAATTAGATGGATGAATGAACAATATTGAAAAATATCAAGAAAAAGGATGTTGAATATTTGTATTTACAAAACAAAATTAAAGATCCAAAAAACCAATATAAAAATTTAAGACTTTGTGAAAAACAATGTAGGTATCTAGTTATAACATATCAATTGAGATGAGAATTGAATATGTTTGGAAACTCTCAACCTTTACATAGAAGAGTTGTGATTTGTTAAGGGTGGGGGGCATGAGTACAAACCCTTTTTCTCAAGGAAAAAAAAATTAATTTTTCTCAAATGTTTATTACATGAACTTGTCATGTAAATATAACTGAAGTTTAAATCACTAAAGTTTTTCAAAGATTTATTATATAAAATTGTCTATTAATATAAATAAAATTGCATAAAAAAACATTATATTAGTTTTTTTATATGAAATTGAAATAGGTCTCATCCATACTACATTGGCACCTAATGGTATCACAAGAGCTTACCAATTGTGCATATAACACTTGCTTCGACCCTTTTTCTCCTTTTTTAAAAGTCTAAGAATTTAAACAATTAAACTCATGCTATTTATTATCAAATTACCATGTAAATATAAATGAAATTTCTAATTTGATTATTCTTTCCATATTGTTTCCATTTATTTATTAAATGATTTCTTTGTTCTTTTACTAAATCATCAATCTGCAACTTCTATTGAGGCAACCCCCATTAAAATATCAAAATATAACATCTACTACTAATTCAATGGAACAATATCCAAACAACCTTTTTACAAATAGTTTACAGCTTGGAACGTTTTCAAAGATAATTTCCTCCCTTAAATATTTATTTTTCCTCTACTATCACTTTCATTAAAATATAAAATCTGCTTCATCAATTACTTTTAAAATTTAAGTTTAAATATGTTTAGGGTTTTACCTATGGGATTGAAACCTTGGCTTATGATGTGAAATTTCTCACTTGTTGCCACTTGCTTCAAACCCAGTGGAATTGTTAAAGATTATTTATAAGATTGAAACCTTGGTTTATGATAGAAAACTCCTTGGCTCATCATATGGAACTCTAGCTTGCCCAAAACCTTTGGCTTGTTAAAATGCATTCATAGGATTGAAACATTGGCTTATGTTGTTGCTCTCAACTGCTTGCTCCAAACCCAACGGACAAAATTACTGGATTGAATCATTGGCTTTACAATGCGAAACTCTTCACTCCCCAGTGCTTACCCCAAACCCCTTGGGCCCCATGACCTAAATTGTTTTTAAACTCTAGACAGACTATAGACCAATCACTTGTAATAAACCTTGTTATATTCCATCACACATTTTCAGTTTCAAATTGAGATTTATAATTGCCTTTACATAAAAAAATATGTTAAAAGGTATCAAATGGCATTAGATCAACTGGTTAGACTCCTCAAAATTCAAGGAAACCCAGGTTCAAAACTTTTTTTCAACGAGTTTACACAGGTTTTTATGAGGGGTCCTGGCCCCCTCATAGTGGGGTTTGAACCTTCCTCTTAGAGAGAAGCCAAAGCCCTTACCATTACAGTAAGCTTGCAGCTTAACCCAGGTTCAAATCTTGCCAAGTAATACATGGATAATATTCAAGCTTTGTTGTAATACCATTACAATGTGATGATGTAATATGGATGGGGGCCGTTTCAATCCCATATAACCAACAGGAAAGGTGATTTTTAAGACCAAAACCAGAACAGCCATCTCTTGGGTGTATGAGGTCCCCGGCATAAGCAAAGGAATGCTTTTCTATCAAATATTGTGGTTTGATATTATATACCTTGCAAAGATCTTAAATAAAAGTTACAAAGGACAATTAACTGTTAAACTAGCTACAACAGGCTATCGCAAATTTGTGGATATGATCAAGATTTTAAAGTCATCCATAAATGCCTATCTTCTCTCACCATTTAGGAGATGGAATAAAAGTTTCAAAAGAATGCCCTTTGATACACTGCGCACAACCATGAAACAACATAGATCTAACAATAATGGTATTCGTATTACTATTCTTTGATGCCGACTATGTTTTCATTTCACTAAATTCAACAAGCAACATAGGTTATTTTATCAATGTTTTGTTAAGGTTTATAATGAAAAAATTTATGTTCTCATTCTCTCACACAATAAAAAGAATTGATCACATCAAAACGATTCTATTTAGTGTTCCTGCAATTATTATACTACAATGAAAGTAAAACTTTTTAAAAAAGCATCACCTATTCAAAATAAAGTACGAACATGTTGAAACGTAATGAATTGTTATTTTTAACAACAAACAATAATGGTCATCAACAAAAGTCCCTTGGAATGACAACTAAAGTCCGATGCCTTCTTTGGCCAAGAGAAAAGAATAGTAACCCAAACAAAAACCAAAAAAAGCAAACAAACAAAGGTGAGGATGCAACTTCCATAACAGCAGTTGAATGATCAGAAAATCACCATTTGGATAGTACATTTGGTAGACAATGTCACTCAAACATCAGACAATCAAGCAACCTTAGCATCCAAAATTCCACACCATGAAGTTCATACTCTAGAGCTTTTGTATCAAATCTACAAGAGGTATGAATAGGCATGAAAAGGAAAGCAAGCACAAGTGTTGGCCATAATTAGAGGTTTTGTGCATATGCATTGTTTTCTTGCCTTCTAAATCTGTCACCTTGTGCAGTTCGATAATGTCCTATTCCCAGAAAATCTTAAATGCATCACATAATCAAATCACAATTATTCTTGAATACAAGAAGTAATACAACTGAAATCATTGCAATCCTACTGTTATAGGAGTGAAGGCAGGTAAGTATAGTCAAAGGTAATTGACTCATGCTCTTGCCAATTAACAAAACATTACCAATATAAATCAAAGAGCGAACGAGCGAGCGAACGAGAAATAAAGAAAGAGAGAGAACTGAACCTGAAGAGAGATTAAGAAGCATGCATGACATGTTATTGGATTCATGAACACAAGACAGTATATTTTATAGAACTTATGTTGTATGCTGCACATTGTAATCAATGTTCGAGTTACACCATAGGTCACTTCTGTTAGCCTTATTCCAATTCCATGGTTGGATCACCAATTATTCTCTCCCCAATCCCCTGGCTATGTTAGGTTTAAAATCAGGTTAATTCATCAAGTTTGGACTCTGCTCTGCAGGTATGCCCTTGATGAAACCAAAATATCAGTCCCTAAGGAATAACTGAAAACAGAGTGGATGATGTCAATGTCATACTGGATATGATAGCCACTGAATCTTTTTCCAGTCTCTGTGATCATTTGCTTTCTGGGGTATATTTTAGTGAATCAGAGAAATTACATGTACACCGAGCTTTCTTACTTTGTTATCATGCACTTTTGACATTTTCAGAGGCTGACCCTTCTAGCTGTGTGATGTGATCAATGAGAATCTCATGTATACTTGAATTCTAGAGTGCCAATCTTATTTTATTCGCTACTGTATCCAGCTTGCAACAGAGCATGTCAACAGTCATGGTTAATATTTGCACTTGTTACCAAGTGGAATGCTTCCACTATGAACAGGATCGCTCTCAAATCATGTCAAGAACATTAAAAAACGTTAAGAACATTCAATAGGACTTCCAATAACAACTTTAAAGCCAGACACCATTCCAGTATACATGGAATGGCCCTCGAAGTGGTTAACAGTGTCCCTTTTTCTAATTTAAAAAAAAAAACACTTCGTCTGTTTTGCACTGCCCTCATTGTAATAGCTTACCCTTTTCTCCTATTACACATGATTGTGCTCGTTAGCTCACAATTGAAATAAGAGCTCGAGAAATTTGTATTGAGACAAAAGTCTCAATATACTACTCCACAACATAGTCTGCAATCTATTTAAGGAAGGTAATCAAAGTTGAAGAGAGAATAACAGGTATGACAACGTCATGTTAAATGTAGATTGGAAAAGAAATTAAATTATATGAAACATGTCTTGCTGTTCAAATAATTCCGCACAGAGAAAATGTAGGATGCCCTTGTCCAAAAGTACATACTGTATAAGAACAGATATATGGTTACATAAAAGGTTAAATTTAATTGATTCAAATCATGTAAATAAATGCACAACATCTGAATGCTTTCTTACTCCTTGCAATTCTTCTACCACATGCTTTCATGTAGTCTCCTAGAAATCATAATTTTGTAAAGAACAGAACATCTCATAAGCTGGCAGTTGACACATAAAGTATACAATACTGAGATTAAATGTCAAAACTTATCCCCACGTTTTTTGCTCATATGGACAGAACACAACACACAAATGATGAGGCTCTTTGGCACGACTTTATACAAAGCATGCTGCTTAGCATATTTGAGTTCATGTTGTAGAAATATACAATCCAAAAGAATACCAGAGTTATAAGAGGCTTGGAACTAGCTTACATGAAAACACTGTTAAGGATTTTTGTTAGAAATTGAAAGGTACAGCAGCAACTAACAAATCTCTTAAATCCTCAACCGAAATTGTCATGAATTTCTGTGCTAGCAAAACTTCATTCGTGAACCCCAATTGCCAACTAGTGTCAGTAGACAAATTAGTCATGTTTCACTACCAGGGGAGACTTCACTCCTGCAGTGCAGTCAATCAACCTTTATAACTAATCAATGGATTATTGCTAGTTTGTTGGAGGAAAAGAGCCATGTACCACCCCCCAAAAAATTAGACAACTTGCACAATTAGTTCAGTTAAATATGTCATAACCTCTCCCACAATAAAAGAAACTTACTACATCCACTATAATATAAGGTTGGGTGACGTGAAAACTATACTTCTCACGTTCTCAAGATCTTAACCCCTGGTAGGATGATAAAAAAATGTGAATGAATAGCCATACCCTATATATATGGTACGCTAAACCTTTCAATAAATTGCAAATCTGATATTCGTGTTTTAATTCCAGAAAATCGCTGATATTCATCAAACACAGATGCCAGGCACCAATTCTGTACTTTACGATAGCATGCAACCAAACAACTTGTAGGACGCTGCATGCATTCACAATGTCAGGACTCAGGATATCTAGGTTTGAAAATAAGATTGTGAAAAAGATGCCTTTTTTCTCCCAAGTAACACTATGCCAATCATCAAATATTCTTACAAACAGATAACAAACACTTCACTTCCTAAAGTAATCGTACATACCTTGCCTCTTTTACAATGTATTAGCACAGGATGATTTCTTACATCTGTATCACAATGTAACAGAGTAATCAGTTAAACAATAAAAAAAGTGAATTTTTGTTTAAGAATCATCCTAAAATTCAGTAACAAACTACTGCCATTTCAAATTAAATGTACCTAGTAAGATCTTCAATGCCTCACATATGACTTCCTCAGATATACCCATCACAGTACCCTGCCAATCATAACTTTTGATGATTATTTTATTTATTAACAAAAAAAACTATATATTCTACAGTCAAATGTTGCCAAGAAAAAAGAGGTGGGTGAAGTTAAAAAAAAAAAATTAGACAAGGACCAGTGAATCGTGATATGTTACCATGAATTCCTCCTCAGGGTGAAAATAGGCACCATGGTCAAATTTATCGACAATGCAAAATGAACAATTTAACAGAGAAAACTAAATGGCAGCATACAGAATGTCACAAAATCAGAACTGTATCAAATGCTCTGCTACTTGATGAGGACAAAAACTGGTTTGGTATTGTAATACAGAGAAGTCAGATTTCCATTATGATAAAAGGTTGGCTGTTTCGCAGAAACAAAAGTATTATATATGACACGATAATGATTGCAGTTAACCTCCAAAATATTGTGAGTAAAAGAAAATTTTGCAGCACCTCTCCTTCACAAATAAGGTAATTGGATGCCCAGAGGTGCAGTGTACTAAAACAATCCAAGGGGAAGAATATAGAGATGCTGTGTTTCCATGTCAGATCTACTAAACATTACACAATACTGCATGAAACAGAAGAATATACTAAAAGATTCTACATGCAAATCAGAGACTATTATAATTAGACATCCAAGTCTCTCTATGCCTTGAAGGCAAAACATATTGCAGAGGCATGAAAGGCTATAAACCAGAAGTCAACTTGCATATGTTAACTGTATTGCAAAGTGACCACAATTGGAGTATTGTTAGAAAAGAATGTTTGATTGCCTAATCAGCTTTGAATAGTCAACATCATTAGGTTAGTTGTACACTGCTAGAGACAGGATGTCATAAAAAAACCAAGTATTCTACTACAAGTCTCGATGTGTGTGAATTTTACAAAACTATTGAATAAGGTTATCATAGCAGTTTCCCAAATGCTTACAGTCATATCTTTGCACTTGGGAACAGATGAATTGAAAATTCACAACTTATAGAAGTCTTTCACTTTCTTACAGGTTAAGGAATTGTTTAACTTACTCCAACTTACTGAATTTAGAAAAACTGATTGTGATCTCTTCCAAAATCAAAATTAATTGTGATCAAGGAATTTCAAACCCCCAAAGTCAAATCAGAACAGAATTAATGAATGTAAAAACAAGAAAAAGGAACCAAAATTGGAAAGGTAAAGTTAATGAAATTCTGATGTCTTCCATATTAAAATATGGAATATCATTCAAGAAATAACATCGAAAGGCAGCACACCATCTAAAACATGTCCATCATCTATATGAAATGGCACCATAGAAGAAAATGAGGATGAAAAAAATGACAAAAGAAGATTAAAAGAAACCACAAGACAGACAGCAATGACCCTCGCATACATTGAGCACAAAAGATGATAGCAATGAGAAATCTGAACCATAATTTGATAAAGTCAATGAAAGGTGATTTTATATTCATAAATATCAGTATGTTCTACCAACAAAATGACTGGAACATTTTAGCAGATTTCAACATCAGAGAAAGCAAGGCTTGACAATGGAAAGAAAGATCCAATCATAGAAAGCAAGGTCTAAGTTGTTACCAGCATATTTAAAAAATCATAGATGGCACATATAAAAACAAACAACAGGACTCGCATGAATTGATATTACACAGCTTCTAGAAATAAGCAAATAACATGCGAGGAATTCTAAAGTGATCTAACTCAGCAAGGACAGATGCTTGAGAACCCAGTCTAAAATTTGAATGTTTACCAAGTGAAAAAGCATGCATAGCATCATCAGAATAAATAATGCAAAGCATCATTATGTAAATGAGAATTCGATGACAGATGTTTATATCTTAACACTAAGATTTCTTTCTTTCCCACCTCATGAATTTTATGTCATCCTAGATATTCAATGGCTTAAAATCTTATAAACAAAACAAATCTCAATTCTATATTTATATGCCAAAAACTAGATAGTCAGAAGTACAATATTAAAGAATCAATATGACACCGAAACCAAAAGTGTAAGTCCATGAATCAAGAGGAAAGATAGAACTCAATCTCCTGAAAGATATGAAAGAACAAACTAATTCAAGCACCAAGTAGACCGTACGGAAACAACCTAATATACAAAAGACTCATAAATTCTAGAATCTTTCTACAAGCACCAAAAAAAACCCTTTATAATATCCTCTTTCCCACAAAAATCAGGAAGATAAATCAGAAAAAGATATTCATGTAGAATTTTCTGATATATTCAGAAAAATGTATGACAATTTGCAAATTTCATTGATCAATAAACCCTATAGCCCAGTACACATAAAATGTAATATTTCTCATAAAGGCAAAGGATTTTTAGGTCACGGCCTAGCCAGCATGCCTTTTGGTCCTGTGACTAGACATTTGGAAAAAAATTCACTTTACCTTATATTATAATGTTCAAATCGTCTATATATTTGGGTTTCAAGCATGATCCTTAGAACTTCGCAAAATTCCCCTTAATTCAATTTTTCCAATAATTTCTCATGAGACTGGATTGAAACATCCATTTAAAATACGACACCCAATATTTTGTATCCAGTCCTTGCATTTCTGTAGAATAGGAGACAGAATCAGCGGCTAAACTAAAAACATGTAAAAGGAACCTAAATTTGGGGATTTTTTACCTTTCTGATTCCTAAAATTTCTTCCTCCGTCACATTGGCCAGAGAGAGACTCCATTTGGAGACAGTTCAAGTCAGCTAGTAAGCTTATGTTTAATAGTAAATCATAAATGAATTTTTTGATGGTGTGATCTTTACTTCATGATTTTTCCCCCTCTAATTTCCTTCATACCATTAGTTTTCATGAAATTCAGTTCTTTTTTTCTAATTAGTTATATGGGATTGAAACAGGCCCCACCTCCCTTACATCATGACCACATAGGAGGATTACAATTGCATTTTTGGCAATTATGCATATTGCTTGGCAAGATTTGAACCTTAATCTCCTCCTTGAACGTTGAGAGATTTAACCAGTTGAGCTCATGCCATTTGATTCATGAAACTGAATTGTTGCATTAGTTGGTCAAAGGAGTATTGCCAATTCAACATTAGCATTTTACATATACCTGCATAGTTCTTATTACATTGCAATGGTTCATAGTCAACTAATTTTAATTTCTTACGTGTTAAGAAGGCTCACATAAAAGGGAATCATTTAATGTCCTCAGTTATGGAGGTTTGGCATGATTGGTTAGTCCAAGTAACCATTATTAAGCTTAAAAGCTACAAGATGAGATGATCATGAAACAATACCTAGAAAAGATTTGTTTAAATGGATCTCTGCCCTTCTTGTTTGGAAAAAAATGATAATAATATATTCACCACACTCACCTAATACAAAATGAGAATCAGAATGCAAATGATCCCATTGAATGAGCAGCTCCTACCATTACGCTGGCAGAACAGTGCAGGTTACCTTCACTTTTTAAACTAATACGAACGCCATTTTGCAGGCAATGTGACCTTTAATTTTGTTTTCCAATTGATATTTATATTTTGGTTTATCTGCTGTTTGCTGCCGCCATTTATTTTGCAACTAACTGACATGTTATTAATTATGTTCAGCTCGTCACTTAACTTACCTAGAACTCTACATGGAAAAAAATCAATTCCTATTTGTTATCGCACTGACAACTGAGACTGCTTACAAATTGCCGCTTTAACAGAATATGATCCAAAGACAAAAGGTCCTCGAGAATTATATCAGACAATAATTGAAGACAGTGCAATTTGACCATCTGCACTGCATAAGTGTGATCTATTTCATTGACACCCTTCTCTAGCATAACTTGAAACTAGATCATAGAATGACAAAGATTTTAAAATATTTGAACTTTCATGTACAGCTTAGAAGTACACGTTACTAATTTATCTGGAGTGCATATAAGCTGAGTTTTGCATCCAAAAATTGTGAACTATATCAGAAACATTCTGCGAAAAAGAATACAGTCAACAGAGATTTCCAACATCTATCAAGCACATGCAGAATAAATGCTTTCAGAAGTAACTGACCTGAAAACTTTCTTTTGGAAAATGGAAAATTTGAATGTTTTGAGCTCTTAGAAACTCCATGTTAACTTCTGGATACGCCCCATGACAGAGATAACTAACATAAATTCAGCACACACAATATCTTAGCAAATTATTCTACATTTCATCAAATTTTTATCTTCTATTCATTATCAAAATTTTCATATAAAATGAAACAAAGAAACACTGAAAAGTAAACTGGTTATAATTCCAAAAGTAAAATACAATCAAACCATCAATAAAACATAACAAAAGAACACTAAAAACAGAAAACTGGAATAGAAAAACATTTGAAATCTGCCTATCTGCAAGTTAAATGGATAAAATACATGTGGGAACAATATCCTGCACAGTCCTCAAGGATTTTCAACATACTTTGGAGATGATATGGCTACAAGATGAAATGTAGGTGACTGGGGAGCGTGAAAGAGGTACAGCCTGAGTAGCCTAATGGTCGAGACTTTGAACAGAGGTCTAAGGTTCAAATCCTGCAGAGGGTAGGGTTATACACCATTGCTTTGGTAAGCAGATTATGGTTGGGGATAAATATATATTGGGTAAACATTATCCGTCTCATATGGCCAATTGCTTCGCGGACATTAAATTTTACTTTACCTTCTTTACCCTTAACAAAACAAGATAAAACATAGAAAATTTAGCTGAGAAACCTCCAAGGACAAGCTCAAAGATGAGTGGTGACAGGTGAATGTGAAAGAGGTAAATTACTCCTCATTACAATGCATGAAGTCTTTTTCCATTTCTTTTTGTTTTCTAACTTTTCTCGTTCCATGGAATGCTCAGATTCTATACCAGCCATATCTAATGTCTATTAGATTTATTTGGGCCATAATATACCATGATATGTATCCAGAAAATGTCTGCTCCAAGAGGGGTTGGTTCAATGTAATTGCAATGGAATAAAACCCACATAAATTGCTTTTATTTGTCTTTAATACTTTATTGCCTTGTCCACACTGAAAATCAGATCCAAACCAGAATATTATTTCATAAAAATGACTAGCAGCAATGCCCTCAAGTAACACAAGCTACAATCCCAGCCAGAGTCAATAAAAACTTAAAGAAATATGGTCTCAACAGTTCTTACATGATAGAACGGAGCTTCAGTGTCTTCAAAAATGGGAAGTTTGTACTGTTTGGGAATCCTGATCTGTAAATCCCTTTATCCACCATTGCAAAGTTCAGCGGTGGAACAAAACTAGCATTGCCTCCTTGCCAGGGTGATGCCAATCCTGTCTCTTTCGTTTCCCGCATGCCAATGCCAGGAGAAACTCCGTTGCCTTGTTTTAACTGCAATTCCAAATGCATCACAATATAGGACACATTATTCTTAACAGTGTGCAGGGCAAGGGCAATACATGTCCAGCTATCCTTCTACAACCTATAGCCACAGATACTGATCATTTAAATTTCACAACAGATGTAGAGCATCATCATGCCTCAAAAAAATGCACCAATCCCATTTCCCACACTAATGAAGCATGGATATTGAAAATAGATACAGATGAGAACTCAATTCACTTCTAAAATGCACCAAAGCCCATTTCAATTAGAAAAATGCACCAAACCCCATCTCCCCAAACAATGAAGCACAGATGTTGATGCATGCAGAAAAGAGGCATGTAACCTCTAAAAATGAAACAAAACCCCATTATACCCAACAATGACAACTCACTGACACTGACAGTGGATGCAGATGATGGTTGTTTCACCTCTGAGATATGCATCAAGGCCCATTCCTTCAATGATGAAGTACATATGCCCAGAAGGCCATGGTTTAGTGCCAGGGCATGATAATAACCTGACTTCAAGCTCCACTAGGAATGCTCTCCATGTTAAAGTGGCTTCGAGGCCTAAGAGTGATCTAAACTCGACAGTGCACAGAAATTCACACAGCAAAAAGAAGCCATAAAGCAAAATATTGAAAATAAGCAGTATGCATAATTGAAACTAATCATACCGTTTGATTATCCCTCACCAGAACTGTGGTAATCTCCATCTGTGCATCAAGAAGCTTCTTAAATTCATTAGTCCTAGTCCTTTGTATGTTCTCCATGGTCTGCGCCAGGTTTGTCATTCTCCTCTCCATATTATGCCCGAAAGAAGAAGATCTAAATGGCATCACCCCTCCTCTCCTCTTAGAAGGAGGCCTGTCCATGTCGTCATCATCCTCTGTGGCACTCATGGAAGGTGACCCAGGCTTGGACTCATTGGAGGCCGCTTCACAGGTGCTATCCACATCATCCTCTTCCTCTTCTGCCTCCTCCTCATCCTCCTCCTCTGCCTCCACCTCCTCTACTTCCAACTCCTCCTCTATCTTCTATAGAAAAAATTTCGAGAAATCTTTGTCAATGGTTATAGAAGTGGGGAAAACCAGAAAACAAAACTAGCAACATAACAAAAAGTAATCCACATAAGTCACATGGCATGAGGTCAAGAGGTTAAAGTGTGTAGTCTCCAAAATGGAGACCAGTGTTCAATTCCAACATGAAGTGAACTGTGAAGTGGAACCATAATAGTTGTGAAAGTGGACCTATAAAGTTGTGTTGTTCAAATAAACCACCACATCCAACTTTTAGTGTGGTGTACTCCAACAAGCATGGCCAGGAGCAAGTTCTGAGTGAATTTGGGAGAAGAGATACCAAGCTATCTTAGCAGCTAAGCCAAAGGTTAATCAAAAATAAATAAACACCCTAATATTCTTTGCTTTGTTATATGTCAAAACACCAAAAATGTTCCATACAACTGGCAAATCTACTTCTAATCATAGTTACAAGGTTCAAAAATCTAGATTCATATGGGAAGCCAAAAAAATCAATAAAATTTGAAATTCAAGAAAAAATCCACAAAATTTAAATATTTTGAAACTATATATGTAATATTTCATATAAACACATTACCACGTAAAACATACACAAGTAAATACAAACACTCAAAACATTCATAATAGCTTACAGCCACAGCACAAAATTATATTAGAAATTTCTTGTACTAAAGAAACAACCTGGATCCAATCCAGATGGTTGAAAAATTCCATGGATCCATATTGGATAGGATTTTGTTACTATAATCTATCTTCTTAATTTTTTCTTTTTTTAATTAAAATTGCTAATGAGAAATCTACTTTTTGAATTTTGTTATAAAATTTGTCAAGTCCAAAAGAATTAAAATAAAGAGTGCCTTGGAGAGGAAGGGCATTTCACAACCGAGACCAAGGTTCCAATCTCATGGATAAAGCTTAACATTCTGCCCATGGGGTTTGAAGGAAGTGGTTGGCCACAAAGAGTTTCATACCAAAGGCTCAGGTTCTAATCCCAAGGGTGAACATTAACATTTTTCCCATCGATTTTGGGGATAGCAATCAAGAATTGGGAGTTTCACACCATATAGATCAAGTCTCCAATCCAATGGATGAACCTTAACATTTATTCAAATGGCAGGAGCTCAACTGGTTAAATACGTCAACATTTAAGGTGGAGACCAGGGTTATAATCTTGCCAAGTGATATATGCATGGTTGTCAAGATGTTGTTGTAACACCGTGGTAACACAATCATCATGTAATACAGGTGTGGCCCATTTCAACCCCATATAACCTTTAAAAGAGGTAAAAATAAACAAAGAGTATCCATCTTCTACACTGAAAACTTTTTTGCAAGGGAATCGACATAATTATAGGAAAAATGTTTGGACAGGTCTCTTTGCAATTTGGCCTTATTGTATGATTTCTTCAGTCTGTTCCACTTAGCTGTTCACAAATCTAGTTATTTTACATACATTTTACTTGATAACATCTTCAGAAAAGGTTATAAAATTCACAAATCTGGTAACTACATTTTATATAATACGCACAAGGTTATATACAATATTTAGTATTTTTAAATATATGAAGCTGCAATATTATGTACAATTTATATTTAAAAAATCATACTTTTCTTTGGAAAATGTTGCAACAAACAACTTTGATGTACATTTTATATGCAAAATTCTGCTAATGTACTATTCAGGACTGATGTTTTTTTCCCACAAAATCCTATTTCTCAATCTTTTTTGGGCAAAAGTTTGCCCTAATGTTCTTTTATTAACAAGCTTGCTAAAACCAAAGAAAAACAGAACTAGTCCACAGAATACATTGCAAACAAATGCCCTAATCTTTCCTGCCACATTTTTAAAGTGTGGTTAATGCTTTTCAATAAATATGCTAACCGAAAGATCTAATATTGATGTTTATCAGTGGTAAGGGCTTTGGCCTCTCTTTGACAGGTCTAAGGTTCAAACTCCACTCAGTATGAGGGGACCGGGACCCCTCATAAAAACCCTCTGTAAACTCATTAAAAAAAATATTGACGTTTATCAAAAAAAAAAACTGACAAATCTAGCTCCCTTTTATTTAAATAGCAAATTAATAAACATATCCCATAAAAAAACCCTAATCATCTGCCCCTGCATTTTATTAAATCTCTGAAATTTGCTGCCAGACAAATCTATTTCTAATGAATGCTTAACTCCAAAGTTGCCAATTAAGATTTTCAGAAAATAATGAAAAATACACATTCTACAATACATTGAAAAAAATATATAAATAAATAATTTTATTTTATGCTAGGGAATAAAACATAGTCTAAGCTTCTTCCCTGTATTTTATATAAAAACTTTAAAACTTTAGCTAATTAACAAATCTGTTTCTAGTGTCTTTCTGCAGGAAAAGAATTAATAATTCACAATATTAATTTTGCTTAACACATTTGCTAAAACCAAAGAAAAGCATATCTACCCCACAATAAATTGCAAATAAATGCCCTAATCTTCTGTGCAATAAATACCCAGGCAATGTTTTTCAAGAAAGTTGCAGACAGACTACTTCTTATGCTCTTACAAAAAATGCTAACAGACAATTATGAGTGGTTTTTAATAACAAGTCACTAAAACATATCCCATATAAAAATGCTCTAATCCTATCCTCAGAATTTCTATAAAAACTTAGAATCATCAGCTACTTGTAAAATTCTGCAACTCTAATTTTTGTAGCACCAAAATTCTAGTCCACAAAACATTGCTAATAGAAAACCTAATCTTATTCTGTGCTAAATTTTATATAGAAAAGTAGCCAATGCTTTTAAGTTAATGAGTTTCATGTTTTTTTTTTCAAACACTGTAATCTTCTACCCTGCATTTTAAATAAAGTCTTTGCCCATTAACAACTCTTTCTTTCTATTAAAATTTGATAATTTACAACGTAATGGTTTCTATTAAAAAATTGCTAAAACCTGTTAGAGTAAATAGACATGATAGGGATATCTATTATTATGTTTTTTGTTACAACAGTTTTTGAGGGATAACTTGTTAGGATTTATAGGGATAAGTTGTTGAGATATTTAGAGATAACTTGTTACAATTTGTAGGGACAAGTTTTGAGAATTTGTAGGGATAACTTGTTAGGATATTTATGATTTGGTTTTATCAGCAATAACTAAATACCAGATTGTAAATCATTATAAAATGGAGCTCATAAATGCAAATAGAGCATCTTTTGTTACATTCTTTTATGGTATTTGAGCCACAGAAAGGAGAAAGGAGGAGTTTGTCTCACACCACATTCATTGCAGCCATGTCAATTTTTTGGCTTTGGCAGCAAGTGCCTCTTCAAATTGTTACTTTGCAGTGAGTTTTGGTGTTGTTGCATTGTCAATGGAGGTTTTCTTCTGCATTGTATTTAGATCTACTGGATTTGACAGACAACGTTTGGTGTTTTGATATTTGGCATTCATGGTTTTTTCCTCAGTTGATGAAGTCGTTGCTTGCAGTATTTGGAGTTCGGGTAGGCTATGGTAAAGTGCAGCTTGGAGTTTGCCCATGTTTCCAGCTTGGGCAAAGCACTGGTTGAAGGTTAATCATGTTTTCAACTCGGACAAAGTGCAACATGGAGTTTGCCCAAGTTTTGAGCTTGGGTTGAGCACAGTGCAGTGTTTTCCGTTCGCTGTGGAGCCATAAGATACTTACAATTCGTGAGTATCAAGATTTGGCGAATATAGTTCTCAAAAAAAAACTAGAACAAAAGATGATATTGGTGACTTCATCAAGTGACATAGAGAAGCTTTGAAGCTTCTCAAATTGTCTGTTGCAGATGACTTAATTCCTGAAGTTTATAATAAGGAGAATATTGCAACATTGTGGACAAAGTTGCATAAGTATCATACATATGAAGCAAGACATGCTTTGTTTTTTTTCAAAATCTTCTCTATTCTGAGTACCTTATTCACCTCATAGTAGCAAAACTCGGACTTGGCTCGGTCAACTCGGGAGTCGGACTCGGGAGTCGGCAAAAAAATTCGGCAAGACTCGGCAAAAACTCAGCAAAAAGAAAAAATGAAAAAAAAACAACTTTTTATTGAAAAAATAAGTTTTTTCATGCATATTACTTATTAGTATATTCTAACACACTTACTCAACATTTAACATTATACAAATAAGAAATTAACAAGAGGAAGGGGCATATTCTTTCTTGTATTCATCAAAATAAAAATATACTCATGAACCATGACAAAATACAAAATCAAATAGCAGTAGCACTAAGCAAATACAATCTAATAGTAAATACCTAAGTTTTGTGGATATGTAAACCAAAAGCTAATAGTTTTGTTTTATAAATAAATAAATAATATAGTATAATTATAAAATAAAATTTAATATACAAAGTTTAAAAACAATATTAAAATTTTACATAAGATAAACTCTACTAATTTCATTTATATCTATCCTAAAATTTAAAAAAAAATAATAGAACTTTTATTTTTATTTTTATTTCCAAATTAAATAAACTTATTATCAAAACATTATTAAAATTTTACAAAACATTAAATAATAATAAACTTTACTAAAAATTAAAAAATAATAATAAAACTTTTATTTTTATTTATAACTTATATAAATTTATTATTTTATTTATAACTTTTATTTATATTTATAACTTATATAAGTTTATAATTATTTTATTTATAATTCATGTTGTTTCTTTATAACTTTCATTATATTTATAACTTATATAAGGTAAGGCAACAAATTAAGGCCGTTATCCAATACTTTTCCTTTGACATGTAAACTACAAGAGCTTGATTGTTTTATGTGTCATCCTAACAGTGTTGGTTGTGCATATGACAACGTAACCATATTTTCACGTTAAAAATCTTTAGACGAGCGCATTAGTAATTGTCACCTATCATGGCAGGAATGGATGTTGGAACGTCGCAAATACGCAGCATATTGTTCTACGATGTGGTTACTATTACACTTTGTGTAAAGTTTCGATTTCTTTTTTCCATTTTCTTTTTTGGGTATATTTTGTGAACGAAATTTACAGTGAAATTGCCTTTCGATTTCTTTTTTCCATTTTCTTTTTTGGGTATATTTTGTGAACAAAAGTTACAGTGAAATTGCCTAGCATTCTGAGTGCACTACAATGTCGCCTACCAGATCTCTTGCTATGTAATCAGAGCATATGATTTAGCCGACGCTGCTGCGACAATCTTTTCATCCGGATCAGATAGCGCACCTTCTGCCACGTTAGGGTTTTGGAATTCCTGACATGACCCCGAGACTTCTCTGCATCGCTAACAAACACATCCACAACATCTCCATTGTCGATTGTATTCTGCATGGCGTCATCCTCCTATTGCTCCTCTTCAAATCCGTTCTCTTCTAAATCCGCAGACTTTATCACAATGAGATTAAAATGATTAGGTCTAACTGTGGAGCTTTATAACGTCACAGACACGCCTAAATTTTATTTATAACTTTTCGTAAAAAAAAATTATTTTAACGGAGTCCCAACGTCCAGACTCGCGAGTCCGGGCCGGACTTGGACTCGGCCCAGACTCGACTGGACTCGGTCGAGTCCAGCAAAAAAACGAGTCTGAGTGGGCTCGACATGGCTAAGCCCACTCGGACTTGAACTCGGCCAAGTACTCAGGAATCCAGCCGAGTCTGACAACAAAGATTCATCTAAAGGATCTAAGAGATCAATTGACTACTATTCAAAAGATAGTCGATGATGACGACGTGGTCTCCAATGTGTTGGGAGGTTTGCCTCCGTCTTATGACTCTTTTATTGAGCCTCTACATTTGCTTGTTGAAACTCAAACTGCTGATTTTAAAAGATGTCTTTTTCACATTTACAAAAGAAGAGGAGACAATCATGGATGGGAGTATTCACCTCCACGAGTACAGAGAGTGCATTTACTATTAAAGCCAAACACAAAGGCAATCAAAATGCTAAACCCTCATCGTTTGATCACAAACAAGGTAAAACTTCTAATGTAAAGCAGTCCCAAGTTATTTGTTTTTACTACAGGAAACCTAGTCATTTCAAACAGGATTGCAGTAAGTTGAAGAATAAACAAAGTCAACAAGGGAAGAAACAAGTAAATATTGTTGAGATAGAAAATAAAGAAGAGATGTCTACATTTGTAACAACTCAGAATTCATCTAGTCAATCTACTAGGTGGTACTTTGACTCTAGAGCATCCAAACATGTGGAAAAGACCGGTATGTTAATTTCATTGAAGATCTACGTAAGAATGAGTTTGTTTCACTTGGTGATGTTAGATCATACTTTACTGAAGGGTGTGGTTATGTTAGTATGCCACTGAACAACAATGTTACATACACCTTCAAGAATATTCGGTATTATTCCTGATATAAACAAAAATCTTATGTCCATTAGTGAAACCAGCAAGAATTCTCAACTTGTTATGCATTTTTATTAAAAAAAAAATGTGAGGTGATGCATGTGGGTAAAAACAAGCCCATTGCTCTTAGTATAGGTGAGAAGGAACTATACAAGTTAGTTGATACCAAGTATGTCAATTCATTTGCCTTGGAAGTTGAAGACAATAGTTTTATTCTTTGGCATGAGAGGTATGGTCACCTCATTTATAATTATTTATCAATTCCCACTAACATGGTTCATGGATTGCCATCCATTCAAGAGCAGCAGCATTTGTGTGCAGGTTGTCAACTTGGAAAACACAGTCATCAACCATTTGAGCCAGGTAAGTCTTGGTGTGCACCAGGTATTTTGGATTTGGTACAAATTGATTTGTGTGGTCCAATAAATACACCTTTGGTTTGTGGTGCAAAACATTTTTTGCTAATGATTGATAATTATTTGAGGAAGATGTGGGTATACTTGCTCAAGTATAAGTCTAATTGTTTTTCATACTTCCAAACTTTTAAGGCCCTTGTAGAGAAACAATCTGGAAAGCAAATCAGGCTCTATCGGTCAGATAATTGAGGTGAGTTTACCTCAAAACAGTTTCAAACTTTCTACACACATGAAAGTATACACAAGCAGTATATGATTCCTCATGCTCCACAACAAATTGAGGTAGTAGAGAGAAGGAACAAGGCAATCATGGAAATAGCCGGCTGCATGGTGCATAGTTGAAATGTACCATATTGTTACTAGGCAAAAGCAGTAAATACTATAGTCTTCATTCTCAATAGGTGTCTATGCCAAGCTCTGCAAAATGTTACTCCTAAAAAGCATGGTCAGAAAGAAAACTTTCAGTTAGTCATTTTCGTATTTTTGGTTGTGTTGCTTTTGCATTAATTCTAAGGAGAAAGGAACTAAACTAGATGCAAAAGCAAAAAGTTAGTGTTTGTTGGCTATAGTGAGTAATCCAAGGCATAAAGATTGCTTGATGTCTCTACCAACAAGATTGTAATTAGCAAAGATATCATTATACATGAAAAGACTCCTTACTTCTCAAATGATGGTATGTTTTTGAATTGGTGATAGTAGTGTAATAGGTAGTGAAGTTCACTTAGATTCAGAAATATCAGAGACTAATGATGAAAAAAAATATGTGAAGATCGGCCACACTGGTGTGTTGAAAATCCACTTTAAGATGACCTTGGAGAACAGAGCTTGACAAAGGTACACCCAAGTGAAGTTTGCCAACAACAAGAGCCACGTCAACGACCAAAATGGTATACACAAACAATGAAAGATGTCAAGAAGGATGAGAAAGCGGTAGTTGGGCAATCTAGACAAGCTAGAGAAGAGCCTAGACAAGTGAATAAGCAAGCATATTTTGCTATAGTTTCATAGGTTTTTGAACCCAGTAGATATGAAGAGGCCAGAGGTAAACTATATTGGGAAGCTGCCATGAAGGCAAAATTTAACTCTTTGATGAAGAATAAAACATGGGAACTATGTAAATTACCCCATGGAAAAAAAACTATTCGCCCTAAATGGGTTTACAAGGTAAAATGTAAATCAAATGGTTCAATTACTAAAAGGTATGCACAAAAAAAAGGTATAGACTATGAAGAGACATTTGCTCCAACTGTAAAAATGGTAGTTTTTCGATTAGTTCTCTCCATTGCAGCATAGTTTGGATGGCAGGTATATCGGATAGATGTTAAAGGTGCCTTTTTGAACAAAGATTTGGAAGAGGAGGTCTACATGGTGCAACCACAACGGTTTTAGTTACCAGGAAAAGAACATTTGTAGAATGATTGAACTCCACGAGCCTGGTATTTCAAAGTTGATCAACATCTTAGATTTTTTCATCTTAATCTTTATATCAAAACTACAAGTAATGACATTGTCATTCTCATTATGTATGTTGACGACCTTGTTATTATTGGTAATGAAGCCCACCTGATTCAACAGGTAAAATCTGAGTTGTATTCAGTTTATTATATGACCAATTTAGGGCTCCTTCATTACTGCCTAGGTGTAGAATTTTGGCAACTTGATCATACTATGTTTATATCACAAAGCAAGTATACCAAAACACTTTTGGAAAGATTTTGGATGACAAATTGTAATCCAATATCTACACCTATGGAAATTGGGCTGAAATTGTTAACCTACTTGGATTCATCTCCAATCAATGAGTCAGTATATCATCAGTTGTTGAGCAGGTTGATTTATCTTACAACCACTCAACTCGATTTATGTTTTGTAGTATGTTATTTGTCTCGTTTCATGTCAAATCCCCAAAGAAAGCATTGGCAAACTGCAAAAATGTATTCTTAGATATATCAAGGTACCCTTGACTGTGGTATATTGTATCAACAATCCAATGATTTCAGTCGGTTTGATACACTGATACAAATTGGCAAAATCGATTGATGAGCAGAAATTTACCACTGGCTATATGTTTGCTCTTAGATCAAGGGCTATTTCTTGGCAAAGCAAACTTCAACATACAATTGCTTTGTTGTCAATTGAAGCAGAAGATAAGGGACTATGCAGTGGAAGTTGTGAAGTTATTTGGTTGCAATGCATATTGTAAAATCTTCAAATAGATCAAATAGCATCAACACCACTTCATTGTGATAATCAAAATGTGCCCAAGTTGGTGAAGAATCTAATAAATCATTCTAGAACAAAACATATTTAAGCTTATCATCACTATATCCGACAGCTCGTGGAGCATAAAGAGATTTGCTTATATGCAAAAATAATTTAGAAAATTTAGGGATAAGCTTGGGATTGCATCTAGGTTAGACATTAAGGGCGATACTACAATAAATATGATTTAGACTTTTATTATTGTATTGTTTGTTACAACAGTTTTTTTTAAATAATTTGTTAGGATTTTTAGGGACAACGTATTAGGATCTGGTTTTATCAGCAACAATTTTGCTTTTTGGTTGAAGAACAAGGGGTTGTACTAGGGTCCCCCACTCTTGAGAAATCACAACTCTCTTCTTTAGAGCTTGAGAGTTTACAAACAGATTCAATTCTCATCTCAATTGAGTTGCTATAGCTAGATAACTACATCATTTTTCATAAAAAATCTGAATTCTTGATTTTCATTTTTTGGATCTTCTTCAATTTTCTGTGTGAATACAAATATTCCAAAATTCAGCATCTTTCTTCTTGACATTTTCCTGCAGCGGCCTTGAAACAACCAAAACTCCGCATCTACTGTCTATGCATTGCATCTTAGTAGAGTAATATTCCCAGAACTTAGTGCTATCATAGTTCGCTTTACCAAATATCGATTGCTAGTTTTCTTCCTAAAGGATTAAGTCCAACTGCAAGAATTGTAATAAATAATTTATATGAAAATACATTAATGTTATAAAATAAAGCAAATATTACCAATGGAAAACATTAGAGTAAATCTTAACCATTATTTGATTCAAGTAGTCAACATTTTCTTGTCAGCTCCAACTAAACTTGCTATTTCCTCTAACCATAGAAAAGAGAATTTAACTTCACGATCCCAAATTAAAACCCCTCTATTGGCTAGCCTATATGCACATTTATTCCCTTCCCTTAATGTATGTGTAAACCTGATTTCTTCAAACTCTGTAGCAAGGTCTTGTATTTCCACAATTGTTTTTTTGTATGTTCCATAGAGCCTTTGCTTTCTTTAAATTGCATTAATTATTATTAGTAAATCACCTTCCATCCATACTCTATTCAATTTCATTTGTTTGCATATTTTTAACCCTTCCAAAGCCGCCCAAGATTCAGCTTTAATATTTGTCTTAAATCCATTGTTGAAAGCGTAATGAAACAAAATCTCTCCTCTATTATTTCTATTTATTCCTTCTCCTCCTGTTGGTCCTGGATTTCCTTTAGATTCTCCATCAAAATCCAATTTGACCAACTCCACTTCTAGTGGTTTCCACTTTATATTCTTTTTCTTTTTGTTTCTCCTGTACCCAACATCATAATTCCATTTGATGACTTGACTCCATCCATCAAGGCTCTCTGCTTCAAGATTAGGGATTTAAGTGAATTGGTTTAGACTCCTCTATGGCTAAAAAAATCTTCTTTTTCATTACCTCTAAACTACTTTCATTTCCTTTAAATATTCTTCTATTCCTTTCCAGCCATGTAGTACAAAGTATTGTATCTTTTGATATATCTCAGATTGTCTTTAAAGCCTCACTGTTAAAAGTGCTCTGCCATTGTTTTAACCATTCATCACCATGCATTTACCAAACATATTAAGAATCCATTGCCATAGTTTCTAGACTATTGAGTCGTGTCCCAAGAGATGGTCTATACTCTGCTCCTCCTTTTTACATAGAACACATAGTGAGGGGCCTTGAAAACCCCTTTTCATAAGGTTATTCCAGGATAAAATTCTTCTCTGACCTTCTAGCCAAACAAACATTTTGACTTTAGGAATGCTCGAGCTATCCTAAATATCTCTCCATATTTTTGCAGTATTCCTATTTTGTTGGTGCTTTACATTATCTTTTTGCTCAACTACCTCCTAGCATCAATGTCTTATATACTTGTAAAAAAATCTTCTTTCCATTTATATCTTCCTTCCTGATCCTTGTACATAATGTTTTAAACCATATCACCATATTTGTCTTGAAGTAATCTCGTCCATGGTTTCAAATTGGATCTAGATTGAGTGGTTTTCTATCCCACCAAATATCCAACCAAATATAATTTTTTTCTCTAGTTCCCACCCCACCCATCTTAAACCTTTAATCACTAGATCAATTGATTTTTTTAAACCATTCCATAGTGCAGAACCATCTGAAAGTGAGAATGCAGTAAATATTAAGCTTGGGTCATTGGGCTCGACGTTCTTACTTAGAAGAATTCTTGCCCATTGTCTTTGACTCTCTTTGTACAATCTCCAAATTACTTTTTCCCCTAAGAGCTAAGTTTACATCCATAAGAACTCGTAAACCGAGACCTCCCCTAGTTTTATCATCACACACCTTGCTACATTTCACCAAAGGAAATTTCCTTATGTCATGTAATCCTGACCACAAAAATGACAGCATAATATAGATTAAACTTTTTTCTAACGATTTTTGTATAGTATAAAATGATATAATATGTTGGAATGGCCTATAAGACTGATTTAATTAGTTGCACTTTTCCTGCTAATGATAACCATCTACCTTTCCATGCCGGTAGATTATTATAAACTTTACTTATTACTAGATTCCACAATTCTATCTTCATTCTCCCCTCAAATAAAGACATCCCTAGATAAGTTGCTAGCAGTTTTGCCTCCTCCATTTGAAGTAACCTGCATGTCCCTGCTTTGATTCTAGCTGGAGTATTTAAGAAGTAAATTTTGGATTTTTTCCTATTAACTTTCTGCCCTGACGCTCTTTCATATTCCTTTAATAAGTTATTCAAAGCTCTGGCCTCGTTTTATCTCTGCCCTCCCAAAAAGAGTTGTATCATCTACAAACCGTTGATGGTGATGTTGTCGATGTTGTTACTAGCCTTAAGTCCACTCATTAGCCCATATTTGTTGCCTTTTTCAAGTTCCTACCCAATACCTCTGCCCTAATAATGAACAGATATGGTGATAGAGAATCTCCCTATTTTATCAGCAATAATTGATTACTAGATTGTAAATCATTATAAATTGTACATCAAAAATACAATAAAGCATCCTATATTACATTCTTTTACGACCAACAACAAAATAAAACAATCCACAAAATAATGCAAATAAACACACTAACATTTTCTGCCACATTTCTACATAAAAACTTAGCTAATGTTGCAAATAAAAATAAGTGCTGACTGACAAATATTTCTACATAGAAACTTAGCTAGTATTGCAAATAAAAAAATAAGTGCTAACTAACAAATCAAACTCTTTAATTTTAGTATATATCCATGATTCCATACATATTGAAATATCTGCTACTCAAAACAGTGCAAACAAAAGAACTAACCTTTTCTGCCACATTTTTATGTAAAAGCGTTTGATCATTGATCTATCAAATTTTGATGCCTTAACCAAAAAAATGTCAACCAACAAATTTAACTTTCTAATTTAGTATATACCTATACATATGAAAACCTGTTAATTTATTTTTATTATATTGGTTATATGTGATTGAAACGGCCCCTCCTGTACCACATAATGACCCCATAGTAATATTACAACTGTTTGGCAACTATGCATTGTATTGCTTGACAAGATTTGAACCTGAGTTTCCTCCTTGAAAGTTGTGGAATATAACCAATTAAAGTAATACCATTTGATATTTGCTGCTTGACAAATTCTGCTACATAATCTTTTGGAAAAGTAAAAAAGCAAAAACTATCCAAGCCTTCAAACATTGCGAATGAAGACCCTAATCTCATTCTGTGCCAACAGTGTTTCCAAAACCTTGCTAATTATCGACTTCAAGATTTCACGGACCATAATTTTTGCGCTTTCTCCAAAACCTTGCTGATTATCAACTTCAAGATTTCACAGTACATAATTTTGATCCAAAAACACAAAAAAATTAGCTCTAAATATTTTTAACAAAGATAACTAATTTACGAATCTATTTTATAAATTTATTTTCTTTGCTTTTGTGAGCCGAGAGAAAAAGCCAAAAAAAAACATGCCTATTAACAAGGACAGCACAGTGGTTAGGGCTTTGGCTTCTCTTTGGGGAGGTCCAAGGTTCAAACCACGGAATACCAAAAGGGGATAGGTTGAATGGTAGTACCCGAGTGTTTACCAGTTGGCTTCCTCAGTACAATGCCCTAGAGGTTGGAGGGTCCCCCGTTGACTTCATCTAACCCAGCAGACTAGGGTTTATACTGGCAGCACCCAATGGTGTTACCGATTCTCCTATGTATTAAAAAAAAATGCTATTTTTGAAGCCTTCTGCCTAAAATTTGCTAATTCTAAATCTAACCTTCTGATTACCAAATTTGCTAAGGCCCGTAAAGAACAAAACTAGTCCACAACACATTGCAAATAAATGCCCTAATCTTTTCTAAGAGACTTTTTAATTAAAAGATTCAAACGTTACTCATTCCAATGTTTTAGAAAAAATACTAACAAACAAATATAACTTTGCTCTGTAATAAATGTCCAAACCTTTATTGCTACCATTTTACATACAAACTCGCCTAACTTTCTTCAATAAATTCTCCAAAGGACAAACATAATTTTCAATTTCATGCTGATCTTGATGTTTAGAAAAATAACAAAATTAAGTCCTAACAAACAAATCCAACTTTGCTTTCACGTAAATGCCCTAATTTTTTCTGTCGTATTTTTACACAAAATCTCGGCCATTTTTGATAAATTTCCCAAATGGACAAATCTAATTTTCTATTTTTCACTCATTTTAATGTTTAAAGGAAATGCTGACGGAGAAATATAACTTCGCTTTTCATTTAATGCCCTGATCTTTTCTGCTAATGTTTTTCAATGAATTTGCGAAACAGCCAATTCTAACTTTCAAAAAAAATTCCCATTCCAGAGATTTAGCAAACAAATCTAACTGTGCGTTCAAAGTAAAAGCTCAGCTAATGTTTTTAGATAAATCTGCAAAACTGACAAATCTAACATTAAATTTGTTTTTAAATGCTAACAAACTAAATCTGAGTTTGCTTTCACAGAAATGCCCTTTTCTGCCATATTTCCAAGTCAAAGCTTGGCTAATGTTTTTCTATTAACATTTAACTCATTCTAATGCTTAAAAAAATGCTAACAGACAAATATAACTTTGCGTTCCAATAAATGCTCTAATTTTTCCTGCCATGTTTTTACGTAAATGCTTGGCTAATGTTTTTCCATAAGTTTGCCAAACGGATATTTATAGCTTTCGAATTTCTTACTGTTTTTGAAGGTTATAAAAAAAAATAATTCCTATCAAATAAATCTAACTTTGCTTTCGACTAAATACCCACTCTTTTCTGTCAAATTTCTACTTAAAAGATCAACAAATGTATTTCTATAGATTTGCCAGCCAAATCTAACCTTCAATTTTTTACTCATTCTTATGTGCTAAAACAAAATGCTAAAGAACAAATTATAAGTTTGCTTTCCAATAAATGCCCTATTATGACTTTTACTTTCCAATAAATGCCATATCATGACTGTGCTTTCCAATAAATGCCCTAATTTTTCTGGAATATTTTTCCGTCAAAGTTCGGCTAGCGTTTTTCGACAAGTTTGCCAAACGGCCAAATCTTTCAAAATTCTCACTGATTTTAAGTTAAAGGAAACAAAATTAAATCCTAATCAACAAATATAACTTTGATTTCAAATAAACCGCGCCCCCTCTTTTCTGCCAAATTTTTAATTAAAAGCTTCAAATCTAACTTTAATTCTGATGTTCAGGTTGTTTAACTTTTTTTAAATCTAACAAACAAATTAACTTTCCTTTCGTTTTTTTTTCTTTTATCAAATTTCCCAACATACCTCCTCAGTCTTCTCCCCCGACGCCTTCTTCACGATACGATCGACATGATTATAGAACATAAATTTGGACGAATCCCCGTGCAATTTGGCCTTGTTATAAGACTTCTTCAGCCGGTTCCACTTATATTTGCACTGCACTCCGCTGTAGTTCGCCCCGCACGCCGCGTTCACGGCGGCCGCGATTCTACCCCAGTGCGTCTTCCCCAGCTGCCGCCCCCGGTGCGAATTAAAGCACAGATCCTCGAACTTCAGCAGCAAAACATCTATAGCCGCGTTCGGCCACAGCTCCTCCCTGGGCGTCGCAGTAACCCTAGACACCGAGGACTCCATTTCTTTCCTCTTGTTAGGGTTTGCTGCCGGAGGTCGCGGGGTCGAGTTAGGGTTCGCCGCCGGGGACGACGAGGACGCCATGATTTTTTGCAGCGAGGCCCTCATGCGATCGGGCGTCTAGGGCCGAAGCCTCCTAGGGTCTGGAAGATATTGCTGAGACCTCCGAGGGTTTGGGAGAGGGCGATGGGTGTTCCGAGGGTATTGGAGATAAGGTTCTGAGACGACGTTCTCTTGTCTTTGTGGTGGTGGCGGTGGTGGGTGGGTGAGGTCATGCGTTCGAGACGAACGGAGTGCGTGGCGTCCAAAGGTTTGGTGGACTCCTACTGATGTTGGCGTCGTGGTACGACGTTGGTGGGGTGGCGGCGACGGTGGCGTTGTTTTCGCAGCAGCTTCGGCCGCCATGTTTGGGAGCGGCGCCCTCGGAAAAGGTGAGCGTGACAAAGAGGCGGCCGTGCGGAAAATTGAGGGGGGCAACGATCGTGGGGGATTTGGGGAGGTAACAAAGGACGGTGGCGTGGCGTGGCGTGGCTTTCCCATTTTGATGATGTGTTATGAATATTAAATTACGAAATAGTAGAATGATGAGTGAGGTGTTTAAATTATAAAGAGGTTAAGAATGTTAATCAATAATTATGAATATTAATAATTGATAATACTGTGAGTGTCTAGGCTTGAGCAACGATAGAAAGAGGCACGCTTTGGAATAGATGTTGGAGTGCCGCCGAGGCACGCCTTGGAAAGGGCTGACGGTTGATTTGTACGGGAGTTGGCCTAGAAAATTTGTTTTAAAATAAATAATATAAAAGGAATTTAATTGTTTTAATGAGACAAACGTTTATTTTTTATATATATTTATAAATAAAAAATTTAATGATTTGAATTTGAGAAATTAAAGTCAAACTAAGGATAAGGTTATAAATTAATGGAATAATGTAGTTAATTCAGTGTTTTTCACTTATGGTTTTAGAGGGAATAGAATTGGTATGTTTTTAGGTTTTTATTAAGGAAACTCAAGTTCAAACCACAAAATGGGTGTAAGTGACTATTACCGATGTTCAGTTGGGCGACAACTATAGTGTGTTGGAGTATCTTAACGATGGTGAAGATATGTCATTGGATGTAGAGTCATCGTCGATGGAATTGACAATTCCTTTAGAGGAAGCAAAATCTAAAGTTTCTTCCCCTTGTGTGCGGTTTCGACGTTCTTGTAGTCCTTGACAAGAGAAAGAAGATGAAGACACTTTACCTGAAAAATGGTTTCACCTATTTGGCCCAAAAGTTTTGATAAGTTTGCTTTGTGAAATCTAAAGTTTCCTCCCTTTCTGTGCGATTTACGAAATCTAAAGTTCCCTCTCCTTCTATGCGGTTTTGACGTTCTCATGGTCCTTGACAAGAGAAAGAAGATGAAGACACTATACGTGAAAAACAATTTCACTCATTTGTCCCAAAAGTTCCAATAATTTTGCTTTGGGAAGACATAATTCTACTTGGGAAGATGTAATTCTACCTGGTGCCTAGAGTTACAGTTCTATAGTTTAAGGTTTCTAGTTTATTTTGTTATGTCTAATTATGTTGTGTATTCACCTTTTTAAAGGTTGGTTTCGTTTTGTAAGAGGATGTTGAATAACTGTAATTTGTTTGCTTAGGTTCCTCTTTATTGACGAGGTTGTTTTTTGGATGATAGCGTTAACCACATGTCGTATTTATCCACCTCTTTTTTTTATAAAAATGTAATTTTGTTCTTTAATATAATGCTTTTTATATTTATAAAAAAAAAAAAAACAAAAAAAAAAAAACTTTGAATCCAAACAAGAGTAAAATATAGGTGAACAAAATACAAACTTTTTTTATAAACAAAAACATAACAAAGTCATTTATACCCACTTTATGGTTTGAACTTGAATTTCCTTAATAAAAACCTAAGGGTGTTAGGCCATAGGTGAGGACACTAAAATAAATACATTATTCCATTAATTTATAACTTTCTACATATTAATTAAAATATTCTATTTATCCTCATAAAATTATATACTTTGATTTTTATCTAAAAAAACTCAAATTCAAACCATAAATTTTTTTATAAATATATATATATAAAAAACCTATTTTATATAAACCTTCCTTTAAAAACATTAAGTCCCTTTTATATTATTTATTTAAAAACAAATTTTCTAAAGCCAACTACCGTGACAAATCAACCATTTTCTCGAATAGGCTAAAGTTCCCAAACCCCTTTCCAAGGCGTGCCTCGGCGGCACTCCAACATCTATTCCAAAGCGTGCCTCTTTCTATCGTTGCTCAAGCCTAGACACACACAGAGTATTATCAATTATTAATATTCATAATTATTGATTAACATTCTTAACCTCTTTAAAATATCAATTACGAATATTCATAATTTTTTAGATTAAATTTTTTTTAGTTTTTTTCAAAGTGTGTTTGTTTTTTTTTTCATCTCAAAGATGTTTTTAAAAGTGTTTTTGTTTCATTATTTTAATTTAAATGTTATTGATTTAATTTGTTTTTGAAGTGTATACAACCCACTATTTTCTAAAGAATTTTAGATTTGTGTTATCATATACCAAATTTGGTTTTTCCACATCTTTTCATTTTTAAAATATAATTTAATTTGAGTTCACTCACTTGATTTGTTTTGGAAGTGTATACAACCCACTATTTTCTAAAGAATTTTACATTTGTGTTATCATATACCAAATTGAGGATGGTTTTTCCACATCTTCTCATTTTTAAAATATGATTTTTTTAAATTCACTCACCACCATTTTTTTTTTTGAGAAACCCTTATGACCCATGTACAGGCGAATTCACTCACCACCATTTTTTTTTAGAAACCCCTATGACCCACGTACAAGGCTGAGCAATCTCCTGAGAATGGTCTTTAAAATATGATTTTTTTTTACTTCACTCATCACCATTTTTTTTTTTTTAGATTTGGTTATTGTTTCTCATGACCCACGTAGAGGGCTGAGCAATCTCCTCCCAACCATGACCCCTCATAAAGCCGAGAGCTATACTTATCAATAGAGAATTTAACACACACCCACCCCCTCACACACTCGCCCATGCCACGGTTTGAACCTTGGACCTCTCGAAGAAGAGCCAAAGCCCAAACGTTGCGTTGCACTCCCAGGTGCCACTCACCACCATTTTAACTCTTATTGGGCAGTGATTTGAACCAATCCTTGTTAAGGTATTACTTTTAGCACAAGTCCCTTCATCTAACTAATGATATGAGGTCATGCATTTGTTTATTTTTTCTACTGGTAGGTTATGACCTATTCTATTGTTGGTCTATGTACAGTTGTCCTCTTCAAACTCAACCTGCGATATATTATTGTTTTGAATAAAAGCTAAGAAATATCTTTGGGTTATTTTCCTAATTCCTCTAACATTTTCATCTAGCTTGGTTATGGCATTAAATCTTTTATGATCACGAATTGGGTTTCTTAGACTTTAATTCTCATAAAGGCTTTAATATCAATCCATGCTTTTGATTTGCTTGATTGAGTTGTAGGTCCATAGACATTGATAACAATGAAACAAGTATCTACAAGTAGCATATGACTAATGTGGCTATCCAATGCCTAGTTTTATGAATAGCTTCGTAAGAGGTTCTAACTGGATTCTAACATGTTAGAATTCCTCCTCACACTCCTTTTGAATCCACAACATCCCATTCACATCTTGCCCATACTATTTTCAGAAACTTTTTCTTTATCATTTTAGTTTCTTGTATACAAAAAATATTAGACTTATTACTTAAATAAAGGTCCTTGATACACCTATGCTTTTAGGGGGCATTAACACCTCTTATATTCCATGAGATGGTAATCATGTCTCATTAAGGGATACTAATCCTACCTACAAATTATCAATATCATTTTCTTATTTGATAAAGGAAAGTTCGACCAACTTAGATTGTGTTCCTTTCTCTATGTTTGCTCTTGCTTCCCTAACTCTACCTTGATAATATGAAGGGTTCTCTCTTATTGCCTTGTCAATATTGGGAGTAGGTTTTATAAATCTATTCCTCAATATTATTTCACAACTTTCTTTTATATCAAATTTATTCTCTTCTAGCTTTGCTAAGTGAGCTTTTGACTTATCTTGTTCATTTTTTGGTATTTCCTTGTTAATGATAGAGGTATTAACATCTAACACTGCATTTTCTCTACCGGTTATATTCTTCTAAATAGTGTATTGTACTTTAAGAGAGTCTTCAAAATATAATAAGGCACATTCCTTAGGTTTAACGAGAATGCTCATCCCTAAATCAAGATCATATAGTTCCTTGTAAATATTTGGATCCTATTGTAATGTGTTCTCTAAGTTTTGATATTCTTTTTCTTCAAAGGTTAAAGCCTCAAAAGAATTGGTATTTGTTTCAATATCCAAACTAGTTTTGACTATTTATTTATTTTCATTTGTTTGAACCTTTTTTAAGAAGTTGAAAACCATCCTCATCCATAACCATTTGTAAGTTTCTCTTGTGGTTTTCTACATATGTTTATATTAGACTCTTCTTAGGGCATGATCTCTCAATATACCCCACCTCATGACATCTTCTACATATAAAAAATATGTTTTCATAATGTATGATTTGGATCCACAACTTACCCCATACTTAAGAATGATTAATTATGGTAAAGGTTTATTGATATCAATCATGATCAATATCTAAGCATAAATAGCCAAGAATCCATCTTTTGTAATTTTCGAAATCTCAAGGAATTCTCCCAGAGTGTTGTCTATTGTCTTAAATGTATCCATTTCCTATAATTCAATGGGTAGCCTATACATCATGACCTAGACTAGTACTAGAGATAGATTTACAATTTTAGATGCAAAGCCTTCATACCAACAGGTAAAGAAGAGTCTCATGCTTCCAATAAACCAAGGGCCCCCTTTCAAGATTCTATCTCTTTCCTCCCTAGAGCATAAAATGGGTAGGAATAAACCTTTGGAAAGAAAGGATAAAATCACTCTTAGAGAATTTCATATCCCATCAATATATTTTCTCAAAGCTGAAGTCCCTAACCAAGACCCACTAAATTTACCAATGATTGTCTTATCTTTGAGCAATAAGGATCATTGCTTTGTGAGGTTCTCCCTAAACTCGGCTCCTAGGGATGATTCTAAGGATTTAGATATAAATTGGTCCATGGAAAGGAAACTATAACTCGATATCTACTTAATTTGACCAATATAACCTATACCATTTTTTTAATATGAAAATAAACCTACAATAACCTATATGCAAAACATCTAATGAAGGGAAAATGAAACTTAACTAAAAACTTCTATGCCCATATAAGATGTCTTGTCTTGTTGATGCCCTAGCTCTCCATTGTTATGTCCATCATCCAAACTCTGGTTGATAGATTTTTGCAAATTTATTTATCCATGACTTGAAAATCATCATTGCCCTTGTTCCATATGATTCACTTCATAGGGTCATATCTCTCTTAATACTATTCAAATTCCTTCGTATGACCACTTGCTTTAAAACTCTTCAAATTTTGCACAAATTAGTTTAAGAATCATCTAAATCAAACAACCCTTCACAAAGATATAACTCTTGAAAGATGAGACACTTTTCTAAATTTGTTTGTCTTCATATATTCATAGATGATGAGTATCTTTAATAAGAAGGCAAGTTGGATATGATTTAATTAATTTAATAACAATGTAATGTTATGTTATTTTAATGGAAAGAGCTTAAATAGAAGCCATATATAACTTACTGAAAAAAGAAGAAAGATTAAGATTTTATACCAAATAATGTAATTGTTTAAATTCTTCAACTTTCAAGAAAAAAAATTAAATTTAAATCTGGCTAAACTTTAAATTTGTAAAATATATATATTTATTTATTTATTTTTAATATTATTATTTTTCCCGCCAATTTTATTTTTCCCAGATTGCATAATATAACTTTGTTTAGAAAGAGATTTGTGGGGACAATGGAGGCAGCAACAAAAATCCCAACAACAAATACCAAGAAAACAGTTAAGCACATAATTAATTATTGAATTACACTTAATAAATTATAAATTTTTTATTTTCTTAAAAATAATAATATATTAAAAAAAAAAAACTTGTATTTCTAATATGAGTGGAGGATTTTTTAGTTTCAGAATCTGATCACAATATCAACGAAGAAGGCATATCATTACCAACCATACGGTGGTCCCTGAGATGATTGGCCTTTGATACGTACGGTGGTCCCTCATATGATTGGCCTTTGAAATTTAATACCATTTTAGAGACCCCTTTTATTAACACTATTTGAAGAACCCAAAGAATTAAATATAAATATATAATATTAAAATAAAAATTAAAAAAATATTATATTATAATTTTTTTTTATTTGGTTATTGTGAGAAACTTTTATAATCGACGTACAAGGCTGAGCATTTTCCTTGCAACCATGAATCCTCATAAAGCCAAAAGCTATATTATCAATAAGGAATTTACACAAAACCACTACCCCCTCACACATTCGCCCACACACCAAAGTTTGAACCTTAGATCTCCTGAAAATATTATATTATAAATGATCGACCTACAATATCATTTAGAGGTCCATCTTATATTAACATTATTTGAAGAGTTCAATGTTAAAAAATAGACATATATAAATTATAGGGGGATAGAGCAACGTTTTGGCTTTGGTTTTTTTTCAACAGGTTTAAGGTTTAAGGTTCAAACCGGTGGGCTAGTGTGGGCTAGTGTGTGAGGGGGTGAGTGTGTGTTAAATTCCCTATTGATAAGCATAGCTCTCAACTTTATAGGGGTTATAGTTGGGAGGAGACTTCCCAACCTATGCTTTGGTCGTGGAGGTTTCTCATACTAACCAAATAAAAAAAAATTGGGAAGAGACTGCCCAACCTATGCGTTGGTCGTAGAGGTTTCTCATACTAACCAAATAAAAAAAAAATGGGTGGGAAAAGACTGTCAACCCTGCACATTGATCGTAAGGATTTCTCACACTAACCAAATTAAGAACAATAAAAATAAATATATAAAATAATAATAAAATTATGTTAAAAAAAATAATCTTAAAATACATTATTACTATCTTTAACAATTATATTCATGTTACAATTTAATTAGATTAGAATTTTGAAACTTTGAGTAAGAGTTTGAATGCAAACAAAAGTAAATAAACATTTTTACTTTTATTGAAGTTAGTGTGACAAATCCTTCCGATGGACTCTTAAGATTGGGCATCCATACACAACCATACACACACCTACCTCCTCACACACAAGGTTGGACATCCATACACAACCATACACACCTACCTCCTCACACACTTGTCGCGACGCAGTTTGAACCTTAGAATTTTCGAAGAAGAGCCAAGAACCTTCCATTGCCCTGTCCCCCTTTGGACAATAAACATTTTTTTTTTTTTGAAACTTTAAATTCAAACGAGAATAAAATTGTACATCATACTATAGGTGAACAAACATTTTTTTTAATGAGGAGCATCTCTTTCTACAGATCCTTTTCTCGAGCTGTGGGAGTGCCTGGCGTTAGCTGGGGTAAATGTACTTGAGGACTTTGAAGTAAGCACTACTGCATCCTTCTGTTGAGACTGAGAAACCTCATTGTTGATAGTTTTAGCTACAAGGTTGACTTTTTCCTTTTCATATCTTTTTTTACCAGTTGTGAGACATGTGCCGACTTGGACCATGTACCTTTAGAAGCAGCCAAATGTGCATTTTTATGCCCTTCCACAGTTGTCCAACCATCCTCCCGAGGTTGAGGAGTGTGTGCACTTGGTGTGGTGGGGAAACCATCCTTCTAAGGTTGAGGAGTGTGTGCACTCGGTGTGGTGGGGCTCTACTTTTCCCTATTATGCAACATCAAAGAACAATCTTTGATCTTGTGTGCTAAAGATTGGCACCGAAAACAAGTGTTGAGCAAATTAATGTAGAGGACCCGTTGGGATGAGGATTGACACTGAAAAAAAGTGTTGGGTAAATTAATGTAGAGGACTTGTTGGCATAATACAATGTCGTCAGCTTGTATGTCAATAGACTCTTTGATATTTCGAGAAACATCAATCTGAACACAAACACGTTTTCGATGGCGTGCATGGAAAAATTTGTCTGCCTCCACCAAAATAACATGCCCAAGAAGGGCTGCTATGCGACTGAGAAAGGGTCGCAAAGATAGAGGGAGTCCTGGGAATTCCACCCACATAAGGACTTTGGTAGATCTTTCCTCATAAACATAAAAGTCACGGGTCCAAGGAGAAAAAACAAGTAGAGAGCTTCTCATGTACTAGGGACCATGTTCGTAAATCACCTTAGCATGGGTTGTTTTCGTAAAGCAAAATAGAAAAAATTTCTTTGTAAGGTTTTGAACCATAATTAACTTGACTCCATGAGGAGTCCAAGCTGTGTTAACCCAAGCCCTAAGGGAAGACTCATTAGGGATGCGTCCAACAAAATACCCAAAAAGGATGAGAGATTCTAAATTGTGATGTGCAAAATCAACTTCAGGTAAATAAAAAATTACATCGGGAGAATGAAGGTTACCTTGTGGACCATTTTCAAGATAAACCTGCCCAATTAAATGAGAGAAGCCATTAACACATGCATTCTCTTCTACAGTGCCAATATTGTGCATTGGTTTGCCATAGTTGGAGGCCATAACGATACTCAAAACCCTAACATCTTCTTCCCGTGATAGGATTCAAAGTTTCAAAGTAAAAAAATGTTTATTTTTGAAGGGAACACTGCAAGGGTTCGACTTTGGCTCTTCTTCAAGAGGTTTAAGGTTCAAACCATGACGTGGACGAGTGTGTGAGGAGGTAGGTGTATGTATGGTTGTGTATAGATACCCAACCTTAAGCATATTAGTTCAAAGTTTCAAAGTCCTAATCTAATTAAATTGTAACATGAATATAATTGTTAAAGATAATAACAAAATATTTTAAGATTATATTTTTTTAAAGATAATTTTATAACCCTTCAAATAGTGTTAATATAAGGTGGACCTCTAGATGATATTGTAAGTCGAACATTTATAATATAATATTTTTTAATTTCTATTATATATAGTTTGGTTAGTGTGAGAATTTCATATGACCAACACACAGGGTTGAATAGTCTCCTCTTAATCATGATCCCTCGTAAAGTTGGGAGCGATGTTTATCAATAGGAAACTAACACACACTCACCCTCTCACACACTCACCACTCTGCGGTTTGAACCTTGGACATTTTGATCATGACCCCTCATAAAGCCAAGAGTGATGCTTATCAATAGGGAATTTAACATACAACCACCACAAGCCCACCCTTCACACACTCGCCCACGTCACATTTTTAACCTTGAACCTCTTGAAGAAGATCCAAACCCACCCCTCACACACTCACCCACGTCGCGGTTTGAACTTTGGACCTCCCAAACAAGAGCCAAGGCTCAAGCGGTTGTGTTGTCCCCGAGACATATTATATATTTATATTTGACTCTTTGGATTTTGCAAGTAGTGTTAATAAAAGGGATCTAATACAAACATTTTAATATAAAATAATTTTTATTTCTATTCTAATGTAGAAAATATTCACATCTTACTTTTCCCATTATTTCTTAGGTGTTAATCATCTTTTTATTTTACATTTAAGATGTGTGAAGTGGTTTTAGTTATCTTATGTAAGTCTTTTGTTAGTGTGAGAATTCCATGTGACCAACACAAAGGGTTGAACAATCTCCTCCCAATAATGACCCCTCGTAAAGTCGATAGCTTATCAATAGGGAATTTAACACACACCCACGCCCTCACACACTCATTACATTGCGGTTTGAACCTTGGACCTCTCGATCATGACCCCTCATAAAGTCGAGAGTGATGCTTATCAACAGGGAATTTAATACATAGCTATCACAAACCCACCCCTCACACATTCACCCACGTTGCGGTTTGAACCTTGAACCTCCCAAAGAAGAGCCAAGGCTCGAACAGTTGTGTTGCCCCTGAACACATTATATATTTATATTTAATTCTTTGGATTTTTCAAATAATTTTTTATTCTTCAAAGTGTTAATAAAAGGGACCTAATACAAACATTTAAATATAAAATATTTTTTTATTTCTATTCTAATGTAAAAAATATACACATCTTATTTTTCCCATTATTTCTTAGGTGTATTCATCTTTTTAATTTACATTTAAGATGGTGTGAACTGGTATTAGTTTTCTTATGAAAGTCTTTTGTTAGTGTTTGTAAATGGGTTAATATTTGATAAGATAATAAGAGTTTTTTTCCTTTCTAATATTCATTTAGTTTAAACTTTTATTTCATGCACATTGTTTTTTTAATGAAAAAAACTTATATTAAAAAAAAAATTAACATATAAAAATGCGGGTGAAATTAGGACACCCTACAAACCATAAAAGTTGTTAGATGGAGGAAATCACACCTCTCCAATAAAAACAGAGTCCAAAAAACATTACTACACATTATTGCGAGCAATCATTACACAGACATCTCAAGATATAAGTAGTAAAGAAAGATCAAGGAGTGGGACAAAAGTTATCTTCCTCGCTGACACACTGCCAGCCACCATCTAAAGATACTGTGGTAGTCCATCCTCCATCTACATTATTGCCAACCAAAGTCCGTTGAGGAGGACCCTGGCTGACTCAGCTTGGAATACTTGGTAGAATACATGTTGCTCGTAATTTGTGGCCTCTTCTGCCTCTAGGACAACTCCTCCTTTCCCAAGTAAATGCTTGGTAGAATACATGTTACGCGTAAGCTACGGCCTTTGTTGCCTCTGATAGTCAAACCTGAACAAATTTTATGCTTCAAGCAATGGGCTTTGGTCAGTTTTTCATCATCCATGACATCATCAATATCACCTAGGCCTCAAAGCGGACTAAAGGAATTAGTGCCTCCACTAAAATTATCCTCGCTCGAGGACATTTGACGACACTTATCAAAGCTCAAGCCCAAGCTATCCCTTGAGGGGTTTCGAGAACGACGAACTTTAAAATCTTGTTCCTTCGTAGTCGTGGAGTATGTGGGCACTACCAATGAAAGAGCTAGCATGGTAGTGGGACAAGCCTCCACAACAATTGAGGTCCAAAGAGAAGCTAAAAAAGGTGGCGACTGAGTAACTATAGGGGCGGACAAAGTAGCATTTAGGACCCCTATAGCTTGCATGGCGGGTTGCATGTTAAAGACAACCAGTGTGATGGCTTCAGAAGACTACACCGAGCTAGTGGGGGCTTGCATAACCTGAGTATCAATAGGTCTGGTCTGAGTAGGATGCACAGAGGGATTGACATGCTTAGAGTTCTTAGAAGCATGATTTTTTAGGTAGTAGTCATTTGTCAGTCGCCTTGGCATTCTTGAGCCCCATTAGATTGAGCTACTAGGGTAATCGAAGGGGGTTGAGTTTGTTTGAACTTCCACTCCATCAGTGAGCAATATCGAATCTTGTGAGCAACAGACTAATAATGATAACAAGTATTCGATAAATTGATATAGGCGATAGGTTGCCTAATGGAGGTATCACCAATCTGGATATCTATGAAATTCGACAGGTCTTTGGTGAGGTCGACTTTGACACAAGCCCGCTTGGTAGGGCGAGCTGAGAAAAACCGTTTAGGCTCAAGACATACAAACTTGTCGAGGGAAGAGGCGAGCATTTGCAAAAAATCCCAAAAGGGGACAGGTAAACCTAGAAAATCAATCCACACAGGAACTTCCAGCTTAGCTTGGTCACTGGCTATGAAGTCATGAGTGTAAGATTACAAAATTAACAAGGAATTTCTCACCGTCTAGGGACCTTCAGCTAACATTTTTTGAGCTTGAGCAAGATCAGGGAAGCGAAAAAGGAAATAACCCTTGGTAAGATTTTGAACATTCTCAACTATCACACCATGCAAACCCTAAACTTGTTGCACCCAAGACCTAATGAGGGTATCATTGGGAATTCTACCCAAGAAATACCCGACAAGGGTATGTGACTCAAACTAGTGGCAAGCATTATGAAACTCATGCAAGGGAATAAAAATAGTAGGGAGAGTACTCTTACCTTGTGAAACACTTTCGAGATAAACTTTCTCGGGTGCTTCTTTGGTGCCATTTCTCTCCCCAAATAGCTCAGTAGCAACAAAGCTAGACATTTACAAATGATGGCAGACCCAAAACCTAGCAGAGCAGTTTTTCCTCATCAAACCCTAATAGAGCCCACATTGTTTTTTTTAAATTAGGTAGTGTGATAAATCCCTACGACTGACGCATAGGACTAAGCAATCTCCTATTTATGTGAACTGGTCTTAGTTGTCTTATGTACATATTTTCTTAGTGTTTGTAAATGGGGTTAATATTTAATAAGATAATAAGAGTTTTTTTTCCTTTTTAATATTCATGTACTTTAAACTTTTCTTTCATGTACATTGTTTTTTAATTGGCTAGTGTGATAAATCCCTATGACCAATGCATAGGGTTGAGCAGCCTCCTCCCAACCATGAACCTTGGTAACGCTGAGAGCTACACTTATCAATAGGAAATTTAACACACACCCATTCCCCCACACACTCATCCATGTTGCGATTTGAATCTTGGACCTCCCGAAGAAGAGCGAAAGCTCGAACCATTGCGCTGTCCCCATGGGACTTCTTACATTGTTATCTTTTGATAGTTATTTTAACATTCATGTAGATGCCTTAGAGGATAGCACAACAGTTCGGGCTTTGGCTCTTCTTAGGAAGGTCTAAGGTTCAAACCGTTGTGTGTGGGGGGCTATGTGTTAATTCCTTATTGATAAGCTTAGATCTCCCCTTATGAGAGGTCATGGTGGGATGGGGACGCTTAGTCCTGATCGTCGATCGTAGGGGTTTCTCACTCTAACTAAATCTGAAAAAATAAAAAATAAAAAACAAAAAACATTCATCTAGATTGATGTTTTATCTTTTCATTCATTCATTATTTCATTTGCAATGTTATTTTTGTTTATTTTATCCTCTAGTGTTGTTTAGTATCATTTGTTATTTGTTAAACCTAATCATTTTTTTTTATTAAAAAGTATATATATATATATATATATATATATATATATATATATATATATATATATATATATATATATATTATTACATAGGAGAGTTGGTTACAACCACTATTTTTAGTAATTGGCAAGCGCAAGGTTCAAACCATAGGGACTGCTCCCAAAAAATCTATTTGTCTCGTTGTTGACCCAACATGATATGGGGACCACCGGGGTTTGTACCATCATCATCGATCTGGCACGCACTAAGAGGATTCAGAGCAGACTAATACCTTTGCAAAGGGTTGGCTTCCCCTAAGGTTTGAACCTGGATCTCTTATTGGTAAGTGCCCAACCACATCTGCACTTACCAATCCACCTAGCCCTTGAGGGTAAAATGTGTATTATATTATCGAAAAGAATAATAGTTACACTTATCACAAAAAAATTGTGAGTGATATGGTAGCACACTCTAAAATTTCAAATTGAGAATCCATCCAAATTGTCCCTTTACATTGAATGCACATGTCTTTACTAGTAAGATTTCATATGGGACTAGTGCCTTAGTTTTAAAATTGGTTGGGATTAAATACTTTTAAAGTCTTTCAATTTACCTTCATTTCAATCTTGTTGCATCGTTGTCCTAAACCTCACAATCATAAGCCATCATTGATGTGGTAAGGAATTCAAATAGAACTTCAATAGTTTTCCAATCTCAAATTTTTGCACTTGTTTTGTAATGAGAAGGTGTCCTTCATCCATATTGAACACTCTTTATTATGCATGCCTCTTAAGACTACTACCTTTGCAAAGGGTTGGCTTCCCCCCAAGGTTTGAACCTAGGTCTCTTCTTGGTAAGTGCCCAACCACACTTGCACTTACCAATCCACCTAACCCTTCAGGGTAAAAAGTGTATTATATTACTGAAAAGAATAATAGTTACACTTATCATAAAAAAATGTGAGTGGTATGGTAGCACACCCTAAAATTTCAAATTGAGAATCCATGCAAATTGTACCTTTGCATTGAATGTACATGTCTTTACTCGTAAGATTTCATATGGGACTAGAGCCTTAGTTTTAAAAATTATTAGGATTAAATACTTTTAAAGTCTTTCAATTTACCTTCATTTTAGTCTTGTTGCATCGTTGTCCTAAACCTCACAATCATAAGCCATCATTGATGTGGTAAGGAATTCAAATAGAACTTCAATAGTTTTTCAGTCTCACATTTTTGCACTTGTTTTGTAATGATAAGGTCTCCTTCATCCCTCTTGAACACTCTTCATTATGCATGCCTCTTAGTTAAGTTTATTTTGAAAGCCTAATTTGAAACATATGTATTCAATCACACATTCTAGATTATCCCCATTAACCTACAGGTCTAATTATCCCATTGACTTGTAAGGAAAAAAATATAATTTTGGTTTTGACAATATTTACTTACATTGCCACCTTTATGTAAAACAAACCTAAAGCTTTTAGGTGGTCTTCTAAGTTTTGGATTGTCTTTGCAATTAGAAGGAAATCATCCACATATAGGAGAAGCTTCACTGCATAATTGGCAAAAGTTTACACCTTCTTCCCCGTTATCATGCTTCCTATTGCTCTATGTTTATTTCATACCCTACTCTCTTTCATCCTACTTTGTAGTTTGATTTTAGGTATTGTACCATAGGCTTTTTAAAATCTACAAAACAATAAATAAAACTCTTCTTTTTCATCCCAAAATATCTCTATCAAATGCCCAAGGGTGATGGAGAGATCTAACATGGAGTGTCCTCACCTAAAATTATATTGTTCTTTTGCTCTTTTTATTTTCAATTGGTTATATGAGATTGAAACGGGCCCCACCCATATTACATCATTACCACATAGTAGTATTACAACAAAATTGGATATTATTTATGTTTCGTTTGGCAAGATTTGAACCTTGATCTGTCCTCTTTAAATGTTTAACTGCTAATCCCACTTCATAAGTTATTTTGTTCTTTTACTCTACCATTTAAAACAATTATTGATTTTGCATTCTACCATGTTTACAACCAATCTTGTAACAAGTGGGTTAGTCATTATAATTTAGTTTAAAACTTTAAACTCATGAGAAATTCAACCACCAACCAATCTTGTAATAAGTAAGTTAGTCAATATAATTTAGTTTAAAACTGTAAACTCATGATAAATTCAACCACAAAATTTTGAAGATTTTATCAACTCTTTAAAAAATCTTAACAAAAAAATTTAATAAACTAACCAAAATTACATTTTAAATAATATTTGAAGGTGAAAAATTTAATCTTATATTAAATATTTATTTTAAAAAATAAAATTACAATTCATAAATAAACCATTCAACCCAAATACAACATAAAGTATCACAACTATTCAAAAATCTTAACAATAAATTTGCAAGTCCATTGAATGTCATGTCCTCTTTAATTTAAATTTATATATCAAAAGGGCAATCATCTAAGGGACCACCTTATATATCAAAGGCCAATCATCTCAGGGACCACCGTATGGTTGGTAATGATATGCCTTCTTCATTGATAATGTGATCAGATTCTGAAATTTAAAAAAACGGCACTCTTATTAGAAATAAATTACAGGTTATTTTTGTTATATTTTTATTTTCAAGAAAATAAAAAAATATTATTTATTAAATGTAATTCAATAATTAATCATATGCTTAACTGTTTTCCTAATATTAGTTGTTGGGATTTTTGTTACTGCCTCCATTGTCCCCATAAATCTCTCGCTAAACAAAGTTACATAATCTGGGAAAAATAAAACTGGCGGTAAAAATAATTACATTAAAAATAAAATAATTATACATTGCAAATTTAAAGCCTTTAAAACTGGGTTGAAAAACTCGCGGGAAATCAACTTTACCTCTATGTTTATAGAGTTCCTAGTTAGTTTTTTTTTAAAGATTAAGGCTCAATAGTATACTTATAAGAGATAGGTTGGATGGTAGTGGTTAGTAGCATTAAATGGTGTTGATTTTTTAATGTTTTCCAAATAATAATAATAATAATAAATATGTGAGAAATCAGCCAAGGGTAAGAAACTTTTTTGACTTGAGAAAATAAAAATAATAATTTGGTGTTTGGGAAATCATCGTGAGTTTGCAATATATGGCTATTTTATATTATAATTATATATTGGTATTTGCAATTAATGGCTAATTTATATTATAATTATATATTGGTATTACAAAAACTTGATAAATATGTATTTATGTTTTGCAAGATTTAAACTTAATTTTCCTTATTGGAAGTTGAAGATTTGTTATGAAAGCTTAATCTCTCTTCTTTTTTTAATAAGCTATATATGGCTTCTATTTAAGTTGTTTCCATTAAAATAATATAATATTACATTGTTATTAAGTTAATAAAATCATATCCAACTTGCCTTCTTATTAAAGATATTCATCATCTATGATTATATGAAGACAAACAAATTTAGTAAAGTGTCTCATCTTTCAAGAGTTATATCTTTGTGCAAATTTTGAAGAGCTTTAAAGCAAGTGGTCATACGAAGGAATTTGAACAGTATTAAGAGAGATATGACCCTATGAAGCCAACCATATGGAACAAGGGCAGTGATGGTTTTTCAAGTAATGGAAAATAAAATTACAAAAATCTATTATCCAGGGTTTGGATGATGGACAGAACAATGAAGAGCTAGAGCATCGACAAGACAAGACATCCTATACGGGCATATAATTTTTTAGCTAAGTTTCATTTTCCCTTTATTATTTTAGATGTTTTACATATAGGTTATTGTAGGTTTATTTTCATATAATATAATTGTTATAGGTTATACTGGTCAAGTTAAGTAGATATCGAGTTATAGTTTCCTTTCCATGGACCAATTTATAACTAAATCCTTAGAATCATCCCTAGGAGTCGAGGTTAGGGAGAACCTCACAAAGCAATGATCCTTATTGCTCAAAGATAAGACAATCATTGGTAAATTTAGTGGGTCTTGGTTAGGGACTTCAGCTTTGAGAAAATAGATTGATAGGATATGAAATTCTCGAAAAGTGATTTTATCCTTTCTTCCCAAAGGTTTCTTCCTAGCCATTTTATGTTTTAGGAAGGAAAGATATAGAATCTTGAAAGGGGATCCTTGGTTTATTGGAAGCATGAGACTCTTCTTTACCTGCGGGTATGTAGGCTTTGCACCTAAAATTGTAAATCTATGCCTACTACTAGTCTAGGTAATGATATATATGTTGCACATTGAATTATAGGAAATGGATACATTAAGACAATAGGTAACACTTTGGGAGAATTCCTTAAGATTTCAAAAATTATAAAAGATGGATTCTTGGCTATTTATGCTTAGATATTGGTCATGATTGATATCAGTAAACCTTTACCATAATTAATCATTCTTAAGTATGGGGGTAAGTTGTGGATCCAAACCATACATTATGAAAACATATTTTTTAGATGTAGAAGATGTCATGAGGTGGGATATATTGGGAGATCATGCCCTAAGAAGAGTCCAATAGAAACATATGTAGAAAACCACAAAGAGAAACTTACAAATGGGTATGGATGAGGATGGTTTTCAACTTCTTAAAAAAGGTTCAGACAAATGGAAATAAATAAATAGTCAAGACTAGTATGGATATTGAAACAAATACCAATTCTTTTGAGGCTTTAGCCTTTGAAGAAAAAGAAGATCAAAACATAGAGAACACATTATAATAGGATCAAAATATTTACAAGGAACTATATGATCATGATTTAGGGATAAGCATTCTCGTTAAACCTAAGGAATGTGCCTTATTAGATTTTGAAGACTCTCTTAACGTACAATACACCATTTAGAAGAATATAAGTAGTAGAGAAAATGAAATGTTAGATGTTAATACCTTTGCCATTAACAAGGAAATACCAAAAAATAAACAAGATGAGTCAAAAGCTCACTTAGCAAAGCTAGAAGAGGATAAATTTGATATAAAATAATGTTGTGAAAGAATATTGAGGAATAGAATTATAAAACCTACTCCCAATATTGGCAAGACAAAAAAAGAAAAACCTTCAATTTATCAAGGTAGAGCTAGGGAAGCAAGAGCAAACATAGAGAAAGGAACACAATCTAAGTTGGTTGAACTTTTCTTTATCAAATAAGAAAATGATACTGGTAATTTTTAGGTAGGGTTAGTATCCCTTAATGATACATTATTACCATCTCATGGAATATAATAGGTGTTAATGCCCCCTCAAAGCATACGTGTATCAGGGACCTTTATTTAAGTAATAAGTCTAATATTCTTTGTATTCAAGAAACTAAAATGATAAAGAAAAAGTTTCTAAAACTATGAAAATAGTATGGGAAAGATGTGAATGGGATGTTGTGGATTCAAAAGGAGTGGTAGGAGGAATTCTAACATGTTGGAATCCAGTTAGAACCTCTAACGAAGCTATTCATAAAACTAGGCACTAGATAGCCTCATTAGTCATATGCTACTTTGAAGATATTTGTTTCATCCTTATCAATATCTGTGGACCTACAACTCAGTCAAGCAAATCAAAAGTATAGATTGATATTGATGCCTTTATGAGAAGTAAAGTATAAGAAACCCAATTCATGATCATAGGATATTTAATGCCATAACCAAGCTAGATGAAATTTTTAGAGGAATTAGGAAAATAACCCAAAGCACAAGATATTTATCAGTTTTATGCAAAACAAAAATATATGGCAGGTTGAGTTTGAAGAGGACAACTATACATAGACAAAAAATAGGATAGGTCATAACCTGAAAGTAGAAAAAATAAACAAATGCATACCCTCATATCATTCTAGATGAAGGGACTTATGCTAAAATTAATACCTTAACAAGGATTTGTTCAAATCACCACCCAATAAGAGTTAAAATGGTGGTGAGTGAATTCAAAAAATATCATATTTTAAATATGAGAAGATGTGGAAAGACCATCCTCAATTTGGTATATGATAACACAGATGTGGAATTCTTTAGAAAATAGTGGGTTGTATACACTTCCAAAATAAATTAAATCAATGACATCTAGATTAAAATAATGAAATAATAACACTTTTAGAAACATCTTTGAGACAAAATAAGAACTAAAAGAGAAACATTCAAAATCCCAAAAATATGAGTATAATAATATAGGCTTAGAGAAAAGGAAGTTGCTTAGTGAATATCATAACATTTTGAGTAAGGAAGAGAAATTTTGGAGATTAAAATTGAGACAGACTTGGTTCAGAAAAGACATAAAACACAAAGTTTTTTCATAGGAAGGCAATACTATAGAGATCAACATATAGAATTAGTTGAATTAAATCAGTAGAAGGGGTTTGGATTAAATACTAGAGCAAAATAAAATAGGAGGTAAGGCTTTTTTACTTTAATATCCTAGGATTGAAGGAGATTGAAGTTCTTAATTATAAACTACTACAAGAAGTACCTTCAATTATAACAAATACATATAATAGGAAACTTATGGAGCCTATAACTCTAAAGGATATTCATTTAGCACTTTTATCTTTTGATAAAGATAAATCCCTAGGTCTGGATGGGATCTTAGCAACATTCTATTAACATATTTGGAAAATAGTGAAGGATTCCTTATTGGTGGTAGTGAAACAATCTAGGATAAATGAACACAAGGAAAACTGATGTTGTTTGCGATATATAGCTAAAAGGGTTACAAGAGGATCCTATTTACAAATTTTCCTTTAGAGGCAACAAAACAAGGTTTTGTAAGGTGAAAACCCCTTCTTCAGTAAGGAGTTCAACAACACCACATCAGTATTCCATGGGATCCTCAAGTTGAGTGGGCTTATTTCTCATGTGTTACTATCGATGCAACCTATCCTCAAGACCTGTAGGACTTGCAATAAAAGCTAAGAACATTTGGGGGTGTGTCTTGATCAGACCCCTCGTGTTCACAGCCAAAAGACATAAAAGAAGCTAATCTAATGTATAATTAAAGTTGCTGGAAAATGACTATAAATGAGCAAATACAATGAAAATTACCTTTCTAAATGGTTTTGTAGCTTGTTGTTGCCTGAAATTGGCTTTTGTAAAAGATCGCACCCTAGGGTGTGACTTTTTCTTTGGTCACAAGGTACCATGTGACTCTAATTTTGTTCAATGGAATGGAATGAAATTTTATGGGGACCTTCCTCTAGTTGTTAGGAAGCTACCCTCAAAATTTCAATTCAAATAGAGTTCGAATACAAAAATTATGGGTAAAACAATGAGGGTGACTTTAACTAAAACAAGCCCTGATTAATTTATGCTTTGGTCACAGGGTACCTTGTGACTCTGACTATAACACTTTTGGATGATTTATGGGTGGAGGATAATGATGTCTTACAAGTGTTGAAGCTCCTATCCTCACCGAGTCACCTTTTCAACTTGCAATAGATATCAATCTGAGACACAAAAAGGGTGTAAAAAGAGGGATTTTGATAGCAAGAGAGGACTTACAATGCCTCTATGGTGATGGATGGCAAGTGAGGGCTTAAGTGACATCTAGGTTGTTTTTGGTAGAGTATGGGTATGTAAATGGTTGATTTATTTGAATATAGAGGAAATGGACCTCTATTTATAGAATTTGAAGAGGTTAAGGGGGGATGAGGTGTCCCATAAGGTATCCTTTAAGATGTCCCCTATGAGGTGTCCCTTGTGAGGTATCCATTGTAAGGTGTCCTTTGAGATGTCCTCTGTGAGGTGTTCCCTATGAGGTGTCCTCTATGATGTGTCCCCTAAGGTGGCTTGTGAGGTATTCCCTATGAGATGTCATCTATGAGGTGTCCCTTGAGGTGTCCAGCCTCATAAATGGATTTGGGTGAGAGAATCCCTCATCCATTCTCATGTCATAAATGAGCATGGTGATGTGGAGTTGGTTACATGTTAAATCCCAACTATGGTGAGGTTAATCCTAGGTTGAGGGTTGAATTGGGGTGAGGTGGAAGGTGAATGAGCCTGATTCTCCTCAAGTTATCCTTTGAGATAACTAATCTAGAAGGCTTTTCCTTTTTTTTTTGTAGATCTACTAATGCACAGCCAAGATTGATCTCTTACTATTGCAACTTGTATTTGAACTCCCCATCCTACTTCTCCATTGCATCTTTTATCATTTGCAGCTCACCTTTGAGTTTAGAAATTTCTTCATCCTTTTGCTACAGGACTTCAAGGGAAGGAGCCTTATCTAGAGTATCACTCAGTGTTTTGTTCTTGTTCTCAAGAGCCTTCTTTTCTAGATATGCTCTATGAATTTGGGCCTCAAAATTTTCAATTTTTAGATTCCTTTAAGTATTCTTCAACTTCAGGTACATGGTACCAGATTCAATGTGCACCACCTTCAATGCTTTAGTTGAAGAAATTTCATCAATGTGCTTGGTATGGTGCTCAAACTATCAGTCCTCAGGCCTCATGGCAACTTTCACCTTTTTCACCTTCAGATTAGTGATCACTCTGTGTTGTTTTCCTTCAATCAGATTAAAACTCATATAAGGTCATTGGAGTGGCCTCTTCCTGGTCATCGTACATTTGTTGTACCTACTCCTCTGCCCAATTATTTTGATTATATCATGCCACACGTACAACCTTATAGATTTTTGGCTCATCTTCCTTTGTGTCCTAGGGTAGAAGTAGAATGGACAAAAGGAATGACAATGAGGTCAAGGGAAGTGTCACTAGTGCCTAGATTTGAGTTGAATTAGCTGCTTGACTTAGGGTTTTGGTAGTGGATTATGGAGATGGTAGCAAGAACCATTGAGACGATGCTTACAGAGGCAATGATAAAGTAGTTGTGACTAAGAGTAGGATTGAAGGTTGAGGTTGTGGAGACGAAGTGATCGATGGGTTGGCTGTAGGTGGGGGGATGGGTGACTCTAGAGGATGTAGGGGAAGGTCAAAAAGTTGACCTAGATGCAGTGGGGAAACCAATGGGAACTCAACGTGTTCTTTATCAATACAGAGACCATGGCTATAATTGCCTCCATGAATCTGGTGGCACGAGAAGGTGAAATTGGGGAATCATCCAATGAATCCATGGAAGGGCTTTGGTTTGGGGAAGGAATATTAAGTTACACCTAAATAGGAATCTATTAATTGATATGCATTACAAGATTTACAACCATCTATTTTACTTTGTGATCGTGCATTATTATTCTCACTTCTACTCATAACACCATAGATTGCAACCACTGATGCTTGTGCTCTAGTTCTTGTACCTGAGAGGCACTAAGGCTAGAGTAGGCTCTACTTTTCTTGCTCTACTCTAATATTTATGGGGAAGAACCAGATCGCTTTTTCATTTTTATTTGGAAAGGTGTAGTTGACCTAGTCATCTGGTCGATCCATTGCCTTTCCAAATATGAAACTTCTAGCTTGGCCAACTTTGCATGGACTAGGCTTCTTGGTTCCTAGAGCGGGCTTAAGACCTCTTCTTCTTCACCCTCTACCTCTTCTTGTACCTCATATTCCCCTTCCACTATGGGGTCGACAACATCGAAATTTCTTAATAATTTCAAGCAAATATCATAGTCCTCTCTTTTCTTCCATGCAACAAAGTGAGTTTTGAACTCTGCTTTAAACTTTGCATCCACCTCACCTGGAAGAGTCTCCCAATCATCCTTTTTGCATTTCATTATCCACCATTGTTCAAATTTTTCTTCATTATCCTAGCCCTTCTGTTGTTCTACCAAGTAGAAGAAACTAGAATTATTCTGACTGAGATTCATCTCGGGGTCAAAGACCCCATTGTATGGATATGGGGCTCTCCATGGAGGGCCCTCATGCAACTAGAACTACGTAAAATGTATCACCTTATCATCTAACAGGTTTATGAACTGTAGGAACCTTTTGGTTAGCCTCATTATTCTGATTTTAAACTATCGTGGCTTCACATTACTCATAAGAGTTTTCCTAATAATGCCATCTGGTTCATAGTGCCACCTGGGAGGCACCACCGGGAGACCCAAAGTAGACAATTTGTTATCCAAATTTTGGGATGTTTGCACATCTCTTTTTGGGTTACTAATAGGCCCAAATGACATTGGAAGCTGAATAATTACCTTCTTCTTTACCCCTTGGCCATACTTATTCTCTACTAACAGAGCCTGCCTACATATCTCCAAGCCAAAAATCTAGACTATAACATAGTAAGGGAGAAGGGGAAACCAGAGAAACCATACAATTAGATGCGTGTACATTTTTCTAAAAAATACCAATCCCCTATTTTAAGCATCTTCATTCTTAATAATATTCTGGCCTTCTTAGATAAGAGAGGGTAAACCTTGTGTATGTACACTAGAGCGGGACCAAGAAAGTTCTTGTTGAACTCTAGATAAGATTGGCTCCTTCTGAGCATATGCATCCGGTCTACAACTGGGCGAGGGTCATCATTGGTAATGGGCACAAAGTGCTTAGAGCTAGGCATGTAGTAGAAGAACAACCACACCAAATATGAGGGGTAATGAAACTTTATGCTTTCCTTGGACTAGTAGTCCACCAACTACTTTTGCATATTTTTGGCCAGGTACTTGGTCCAATCCAATCTTATAGACTTGTAGGTTCTTAATATAGCATGCGCAATAGCTATTTGGTCTAGATAGATGATCTTATTTGTTGCCAAGCCCTACAAAATGGCCAAAATGGAAAGGACCAGTTGAGCATCAAACTAAAATTTTGCTAACACCTATGTCTTCTCTGCATAATCTTCCAATAGTCTCCATAGATTCAACACCTCCATCATCTAGGCTTTCAGGTCATCTTTTGCTAGCCTCTCCATTTGAGAATTTTTAGTGATAATTCTGAGACACTTTATAGGCAAATCCTCAATAGGAGGCTCTAGAGTAGTGAACACTCTTTTGATAATTTGGGTGTTTATCTAGAATAAAGGCTGCAAGTTTTGATTCTTGATCATACCTGTGTTCGTATCACAGAACTTGGATATTGTATCAACCCGTTTAGAACATGGATGCATGAAAACTAGTAAGAACATGACCAATTGCATGTTCTACGGGGTAGCCCTACAGAATTCATAAAATCACCTACTGCCTTATGTTCTACACTTGCTCGCATTAGCTCAGCTTTGGCTTTGAGGATGATGTGTGTGTCCACAATCCCCTCAAACGAGTCTTCCAACTTATTTTTGGGCTTGGCCTTTGTCATTTTGTCCTTATGTTCTTACATTTCCTTAGAAGCACTGATTCAAAACACTCACAATTCCCTATTAATTGTGTAGGCTTTGTCACTTCAATGACCATAACAACATTATAGGCATACAAGTAACATAATCGCACTAAGTACCCTATTTTATAGCACCAGAGGAAGGGAGGCCATGTGATCAACTATCAAGAACATTATGGAAGCTCTCGCATAGAATGAAGAAATCTTATTGGGGTACATTCCTTCTAACAAATGGATCCTATAAGCACTCCTTGGGTTGTGTACCATTAACCTTTGAGAGCATCCACATGATGATTTTAGATCGGTTGGGTATGTCATTGGAGTGTTTTCTATTGTAATGGTATCATGATTTGTTAGGGTGCAATTTCCTCAAGCAGATTGTGCTTTGGATCTTACCTAGTACACCATTTATGGTGCATATTCAAATTATCTTGGAGAGTGTGCCTCCATCCTTTTATTTGATGATGGTCGATGATGTGTCAAGCTCCATAGGTTCCAAACAAATTACCATATTTCCTTGGCCGTTGTATGTGGTGGTGATGTTGGTATGTGTGTCCTTAACCAGCCTAATTATTTCAACCTAATATTATTGGGATGGAGAGTAGACATTTTTACATGTGTAACCTCATTACTAGAAACATAATTCAATTCAACCATTAACTATGTTGATATTATTGAGACGGTTCTCAGTTATACCTATATGCTTACATATGGTGATTAACAACTATCAGTCACAAAACTTTATTCTATTGCCTCAGATGGTACTTTGGGATTGACTTTGATTGAAGTAAATATTATTCTTCCACCCTTATCTATAATCGTTTGAATGCCAACTAGGCTATATGAGGGTGGAGTTTTGGGGTGCCCATGTTCCTAACTAGATCTCAAATATTCCACCTAGAATGGCTTGGGCTTGGTCGGGGTGGGATTTTTGGATCTATCTTTGTATAAATAAATTCCTAATTCCCCTCTCAGAGGGGGGCAAAGATTTGTGAGCAGGCAAGTTTTAATTTTTTTTTGTTTTGCCACCCATCCTCTGTTACTGTATAGTTTCACATGAAAAGAAATTTAGGACTTCCCCATGATTGGAACACTTTCCATTTATCCATATAACCCAAATTTATCTTATGGTCAACCTATATGAGACTTTAGTGCTACTTCATTTTACCACTCGATTCAAATTTTACTGCCTTGGCCGACTAGGGATGCCATGAGAGATGGGGGAAAATTAAGCTCAAAATTGAAGCTTGAAAAAGATACTTGTTGCTTTCTCCAAATCTGTACAAAAAACATTAAAAGAACAAAGGAAGACTATATACACATATATACAATATTGCCATAGGTAGATTAAGCATAATGCTTTGGATGCTGGCCATTCCTCGAAATCGAGAGTAATAATCCTTCTAGTTCTCGTAACTAGTATGCATTTGTATCTTTACAATCTTCAATAAAATATGGACCCAACCAAAATGAATCAAACTTGTCATGAGTGCCTAGCTTGGCTCATTTTGCATCCCATTTTAGGATGAGGTCACCTCTGTAAAATTCTTTTGGTGCCACCCTCTTGTCAAACCAATGTTTGACTATATTATGATGTTGATTCATGTTGGTGAATGTCCTTTCATGTTCTTCCTCTAACTGTATTAGCTACACTAACCTCTTTTAAATTGTCGAGAAATCTACATCTTTCATATCACTTATAAAGTCAAGTGCTGGAAGCTCAAGGTTTAAGGGAAGAATAGCCTCCTTACCATACACGAAGAAGTACAAGGATGTTTTCAAGGATTTCTTTGAAGTTATCCTATCTACCCATAATTTTTGATTAAGAAAGAGGTGCCAAATTTTGGAATTCTGTTTAATATTCATTTTTATAATCTTCAACAAGTTCTTATTTGTGGACTCAACCAAGCCATTTCTCTATGGGTAGTACTTTGAAGATGCATTCTAGTAGATTCTATACCTCCTGATAAAGTCCATTATTTTGGTACCTATGAAGGAGGTACCATTGTCTAAGATAATGATGGTAGAGAACCCAAACCTGGTGATCAATATTTCTAGAAAATCAATGACTATTTGTTGGTAAGCCTATTTGGTTGCTTCAACTTCAGTCCACTTTGTAAAGTAGTTTATTGCAATAAGGATATACTTATGACCAAATGATGAGTTTGGATTAATCACACCAATGAAATCTATACTTCATTCCTCAAATGGTTCCTTTGTAATTATTGGATGAAGGGGTATAACATGGTGCTTACTTTTCCCCATAAACTTTTGATAATTTTTACATCATCTCACCAATCTGAATGCATCCGAGAAGATGGTCAACCAATAGAACCTAGCCTTGAGGAATTTGGCTATTGTAGTCAACCCTAAGTAATGTCCACATAAAAATCTAGTATGGAATTTCTATAGGATCTATTTAGCCTTTTTTGGTGGCACACACCTCAGAAGAACTCCATCAAAGTTTTTTTAATATAAGATATTTTTTATTATTGTATAATTTCTAGCCTACAACTTGTATCTCCTCCTTTGAGATAGTGTCAACCCCTTCGAACACCTTCCAAAGTTGAAGTAATGCATTAAGAGGGTAACCCACGAATCATATAACTTTCACCCCTATCCTTTCTCAATCAGATCTATCTCTTCTAATGAGAGATTAGAGTTTATGAATGTAGACTCTACCAACTATTGGTAGAGTGCTTTAACTCTTATCAATTTTGTTGGGTAGATCCCTACAACAAATTCTTAGATTTTTATTGTCGAACTTGCCCGTCTATCTCCCCACTCTCCTTGAATGACAAAGCTGATGACATCTAGATGCACTACATAAACCTGAGTCTTACTCTAAGACACGAAATATATAATTTTTTGCAAAGACTTCATGATTGCATAGACCAATCTTTCAATAAAATTATATCTTTCCTCATGATCTTGCAGCGTTTGGATAAGGAAGGTAATTGGCCTTTCATTTGCATCTTCTCCTTTTTGTGTGAGGACAATCACATAGCTTTCCTCTGTGCCATAGGATTATAATATGAAATCTTTGGAGTAGTCTGGATTGGTAAGGACTAGGGCTTGTGAGATTTTCTCTTTGATTTTTTTAGAAACCTCCCTCTGAGCATTTGTCCACTTGAATTCCATATCTTTCTTGAGCATCTCTATCATGGGCTTAACTATTTGGGCAAAATTTGAGATGAATTTTGGCATAAAATTTATTTTTTCAAATAATTACCGCAACCCCTTCTTGTTTTATGGTAACGACATATCTAGAATTGCCTTCACTCTATCCACGTCTATAGTAAGCCCTACTTTAGATACCACATGACCCAAGAGTTTGCCTTCTTATACTGCAAAAATGAGCTTCTTTGGATTCAACAATATCCCAAATTCTCTACACTTCTCAAAGACCTACCTCAAGTGCTCTACACGATCCTCTTTCCTATGAGAGAAGATAGTCATGTCATATGAGTAGATAACAATCACTTTGCTCACAATGACAAATCCATGGCTCTCTAAAAAGTGGCACCAGCATTGGAGAGACAAAATGGCATGCACTGATATGAAAAAGTGCCCCACTTGGTAATGAACATTGTCTTATTACTGATATTTATCCTTGATCCAAATTTCATTGAATCTAAAGAAGCCATCCAGTAGTGAGAAATATTTCACCCTAGCTATTGTATGCAAGAATTGATAAATTTGGAGAAAAGGATAATGATCCTATAAAGAAGTCTTATTTAGGTTTCTAAAATCAACACAAAGGCAAATATCCCCATTATTTTTCTCATTGGAACAAGGTTTTCTATCCAAGTAGAATGCTTGATCGGATATATTATATTGGCATTCAACAACTTAAGTAGCTCCTACTTCATCAATGCCTCAATATTTGGGTTTACTGGTCTTTGCCTCTACCGAAAAGGTCTTGCATCAGGTTCCAATTCAATGGTGTATTGAATGACATCCTTGTTATACAACTTAAGTTCATCATAAGTCCATGCTATAATATCATTATACCTTTTACATAGATCATCGATCTAGGAAATATATTCTTATAAGCAGTCAACTCCTATCTTCAAGATCTTGTTGATGCAATTTGGATATCTTTATATCTCTTAGCATCTATCTTAATCATTCAACCGGTTGGGTGATTACTATTATAAAAAATGATTTCAAGGGTTATGAGCCCCTTTGGGATATGGTTGTTTTCCAATTGAATGAGTACCTCTTCATCCTACTATTTTTCTCCTTTTGAAGTTATATCAACTAAGCAACTCATTTCATTGACCATGAAATCTACAATCTACTCATCGCTTTCAAATACCTACCAAAAAATATTATTATCTAGGATGGAGAACATATATATAAGCCTTATTTTTTTGGCCTTGTGTATGATATCTATCACAAGGTAGTAGTTGACCCCTAGGGATGCTAGCATTTCAACATGTGTATTATGATCCCTAGGAATAGACTTGATATTTATAGCCTCAAAGGCTTCTAGCAAGTCCCAAAATCTATTTCTATAAGCCTTGAGGTAATGCTACTTACTGATACATTTCTTAGTCACTTGGTTGATTACCAGCTCAAAGCCACCAAAAATTTACAGTTTCTTGATGCCAAGCTTTCCTACCTTTTACAATCCTAGGCACAGAGCTTCATATTCTGCTTCATTGTTAGTGCAACTCCATGTGAGTCTATAAGAAAAAGTCTTTTGAGCACTCGTGGGTGAGACTAGGACTCCACCCACCCCTGCACCATTTTTATACCTTGCTCATTGAAATAAAGCTTCTATATTTGGTGAGTTAGAGAAGTTGATTCCTCTAAAATGACCAGATCCTTTGCTTGTGATCTTTGGATGGAATAAGTTCCTATTTATGTCTTAATTATAGCATTGAAATATTTTATAGAGGATTGGTCATCTATCTAAATTTCCTCCAACACTTCTTCCATGAAGTCCTCTTCTTCAACTATCATATTAACCATGTCAGCATGTTGCTTTGCTTCTTCCAATCTCTCTATGTGAAATGAAGAAGTTTTTTCTAGGTAAATTTTTACCCTTCTCCCTTTAAAAGGTATCTCCATGTGAGATTAATCCAAAGAAATATAGCCTCCTAGTTTAGCAATAAATTCTCTAGGAAGGCACATTCCAAAGTAGGGCTCTAAGTCAACCACCATAATTTCCTGTATAATTGTGACTTGGGGTAACCTATGCAACACCATGGGGACATATTTGATAACCCCCACAATCTTGATCAGGGTACCATCTAATCGTAGCACACCAGGGTAGATCCTTGTGTATTCCATTCTCATAATATCACATATAGCCTTAGGCATGACTGTAGTGGCAACTCTATAGTCAATCACGTAGTTGTGAACTACCTACTCTTTCATTTTCAAAGATAGATACAAAGGAGAATACATGTTCATACCTACCCCCATAATATGGATACCTTGAGCTAGATTCTATTTTAGATGAAATTTACTTTGGCTCTTGATCATGTTGAGTGTTGATTGAAGCAGATCGATCTATCCAAGGATTAATAGAGCATTGTAGATGTTGGCCTTTGACGGTATCCTATTGAGCTCCTCAATAATATTGAAAGTGAGAGTTCTCGATTGCCTTTCCCTATCTCTCAAGAGTGGTTCTAACTTGCTCCTATATTCTTGAGTTGCTTTAATCACTGATGATTTGTTAGGGATGGGTATTTTAGTTTATTTTTGGCCTCTTCTTGGGATTCTACTCCCTTTTGCTAAATCCTACTAGATCTGGTCTTCTTCTACTGAGTGATTGGATTTTGATGGAACCCTCAGCGGATTTAGTTCTTCTAAACTTACTTGTAGCAATTTATTTCTATATTTGGTTAGAATAGAGACTTGCTTGATGGATGGCATCGTAAAGTTGTGTTCACCTTCTCTCATCATATTAATCTACCCTTTTTTAGCTATTTTCACTCTTTTTATAGCCACCCTTTGTATATAATATTGGTGCATCATACAAGTGCTTTCCCCATGGGGATCATTACATGTGGAGCACCAATAATCTAATTGAGATGTAGAAGTGGAAGGCACTACTTCTTCATTCATGAGGACTGTGTTGGGTATTTCAAGGGGTTTACTTGTAGATGTTGCTTGGTCTTTGGCCACATATGGGAACCTTATAGGTTGGAAGTTCCTTTTTGCTTCCCTTATTTTCATCAAGGTGATCTCATTGGTGAGGTTCTTCATGGTATTCTACATCTCTTGCAGGAGGGTAGTTTACGGGTCTGGTGTCAGTAGTGCAGGGACAACTAGAGGAGCAGGAAGTGCTAGCAAAATGAATAATATTGGCAAGGCTAGGACTATGGATGTAGTAGGCCAATATGGTAGGTTTTGAGGGGGTACTACAGGGTAAGCTGGTACTAAGGATATTGGTTGTGGCTAGCTTTGAAAAAGGTCTAGAAAAATGGACATTACAGGTTTAGGTGGTAGCTGACCAATAGCAATAAGAACTTCCTCAACTTTTATGGCTTCTTGGAATATTTTTGTAAAGGTAAGGATATTTGAATGCCTTATTATAAAACTTATATATGAGCTAAAAGCTCTTATATAGTAGTATACAACTTACTCATTGGTTGGTCAAAGACCGTTCGACACTCTTTGCCAATTTTGACTAAAATGGATGTTGAAATCGACTATTTATTTGTATAGTTGCTTTTGCATGATAGTAAATTGGATGAGCATGGAGAAAGGATCAGTATTTTCATTAAAATATGCTATCAACTTTCTTGCTAGGTCAGCCCATGAAGTAATACTTCCATTAGGTAGGTTTCTATACCAATACAACATTTTTCCCTTCAAGGATATGACCAACAACCTGATCATGATGTCTTCTTATTGAATGTTGTGAACTGCAGCCAATGTTGCTACATCTTGGAAGTGCTCGTAAGTAGTTTTCCCCATGCCATCATATGTAGGTAGGGATTTTAGAGCCACTAGGGGAATGGTATTTTGATTTGCAAGATTAAGGGGGCCAATGAGGTTCCAGTTGGGATACCCTCAATTTTGGTTCTGATTTTGGTTTTGGTTTTAAGCCATCACTTCTAGAGGGGTAACAAGCACTTTAGAATCTGAATCATTATTATATTGATTCTTAAAGAGGTATGGGAGTGAAGTAGATTCAATATATGTAGATGGTTGTCTCGTTCTAGAGTGTAGTTCAAATAACTCAATGAGATCTTCAAACAAATTGGCCTTATGCCTTATAAACATGAAATAATTATATTAAAAGGTTTTATGGGTTACTGTATGAATGGAGTCACCAGGCGATTAGTGGATGAGTGAGTAGAGCAGAGAATCATCAAACTCTAAACTATTCAGGATAGGGGACCTTCACATCCCACCAGGTGTACCAAAAATTATTGATCTTGAAATATTCCTAACAAAAGGAGTTGTGTACCCATAAACTCCTACCGACATTGAATGGTCTCAAGACTAGAAATCTAGAGACCAATATCCAAAATAGGTCGATTCCTTATGAATCCTAGCTAAAAGCACTTGGGGGAAAATTATGAAGAAGAGAAGTAAATAGAACTTAAAACTAGAAATCAAAGTGGTACAAATCCAACCACATCAAAATACATGCGTGCTAAATCTAAAATATAACATGCAACACTCATAAATCATCTAACATACCAATAATTGTTCTCATTTATCATTTATCACATATAGTTTTATTAAAAATTCTAGAATCAACGAATAAACAACTTAAAATCCAGGTTTTAGAATTAAAGCACATTCACTTGGCTATTTTTAACAAAAATAAACAATAAAACAAAACACATACATACACGAGAACAATTAAGGTCAGACAATAATCTAGTTATATTGCAATTTGAATTAGATTGTACATGCGAGTTGTAATAGCCAAAGAGTCGACAACTGAAAATGCATTACAAACATACATATATAACCTTCAAAGAAGGGCTGCTACAAGTGAAGTAGTGTTTCATTAATGGAGAATGGTAATGTTAGCATGCAACTGGTCCATATGCCTCCTATGCAACCTTTCTACCATGGATGGAATAATTTCTACAACACTTGGATAGGTTGTTTTGATTGCATCTACTTAATCCTTCTTCGATCATTAATGATATTGAACTTGTTGGTTACTGAATACACCTTCCTAAGAGCCAAAGTAGTTGGATCACTTAAAATTTTCAACTACTATCTATCACACTAAATTTGGATAGGTATTAAATTCATCCATCAACTTATACCTTCAACATAGTGCTTTGACACCATTAGCAGGAAAGGAATTTGAATTCCTTTTACCAAAATGAAAATTTCCCTATTCTTTCGAGCCTTTAGATTGTTTATGATTCCATCTAACATTGCTTATGCATAGGGTGGGCTTTTGGGTCAAGCATGTGGCTTGATCATGCTACAATATTCCACTCGATTTCACTTTCCATTTTCTCATGTTGGAGAATTAGGATCAGCTGATACCTCTAACTTCTCCTGATTCTCCACCTAGTATGGTGCTCAACCAACCTTGGATGGCAATTTGGGATTGCATTGTCTTTTGTCATCTTCCCAAACCTCTACCCACTTCAATGGTAGGGTTTTGGTACCGCCCACTAGCTATTTCCTATCCAAACTTGTTCTTGCCTCAATACAATTCAAGGTAGGCTTTTGGGAGTGCTCAAGAAAAGTTCACGATCCGATTCTTTGCCCAACACTCCTCCTAAATATTCTTGTTAGGGAGACAATTCAGGATGTGCCCAAGGTTGGAAATAGATCCATTTTGCTGCCTACTCTTATACTTAGACATTTTTTAGTCAATCATAAACCTTACATTTTAGGGAGTTAGTGGATGCAAAAAATTCACCCTCAACTTGCCAAAATTGTGCCCTATACTAGGAAACCGTGATTTCAAAAAAACTAGGAAGAAAAGGAAGAGGGAGAAGAAGAGAGGCCCAAACTTGTATTTTGACATGTTTGAGGATATCTTTTGAGGTTCTAGGAAAAATGAATCAATAGGTGGGTCAATATTTCTATTTCTATAGGAGCTACATGAAGCAATTTCCTCTTTCCATCCTAACAAGGCACCTAGCCCCAATGGATTTCCTACATTTTTCAAAATAATTGGGATTCATTGAAGAGTGATATGTTAGTTGTAGTATAAGAGGTCCAAAAAAGGAAGGTTATAATAAGTGATACTAATGCAACTTTTATTGCATTGGTTTCCAAGAAAGCAAGATAAAATATTTTGATAATTTTTATATAATAAGCCTTTGTAGTATGAATTATAAGATCATTTTAAAAATATGGCAAACACATTGAAAGCCATTTTAGATTGTGTTTTGTTCATGGTAAACAAATTCTTAATGGTATAATCATGGCATAGGAGGCCATACATTCTCTTCATTCAATGAAAAAACTAGGTATGCTTATGAAATTAGATATGAATAAAGCATATGATAGGGTTCCTGGAGTTTTCTACATGATATTTTCAAAATATTTGGTTTTTTATTATAATTGGCATGAATGGATTAAACATTTTTATAAAACCATAAAATATTCTATTTTGATCAATGGTTCTCCTACTAATTACTTCAATTCATCTTGTAGACTCTACCAAGGTGATTCATTATCTCCTATCTATTCATAATTCTTATGGACGCATTTGGGAGAGTTTTCTTAAAGGTAAAAAAGGAAGGAAAAATCAAACATATTCAAGTTGCAAAAAATGGTCCATTTGAATCCCATCTTCAATTTTTTATTGATACGTTTTTGTTGGGCCATACCTTAATCAGTGAGACCATGTATTTTAAATCAATATTACCATGCTATGAGAAGGCTACCGGATAGCTAGTTAATACTCCAAAATATAGGGTTTTTTTATTAACATTACCCTATATTTACAATAAATTATTATGAATATTTTATGGTTTAAATTTAAATTTTTTCCATCAACCTACTTAGCTATTCATTTTTATTAGAAAGGAAATATAAAGGAGCTTTGGATCTGTTGGTCGTCAATCCAGCACCGCACGTAGGACAGGGTGGACGGGTCAGCACCAAGCATCGAACGATCGTTGCATTGAGAGGACGGGATGAACAATCTTTGGAGAAGGTCGATTCCTGCAAGGGGTGGTTCCAGCTACTCTACATTGTAAAATAAAAAGGGAAAGGAAAAAATCAAAAGAAATAAATAAAAGGCCATAGCCACACTCACAAGGATGGGTATAGCCACATCAAGACCTATGCAGGTGCAATACCCCGTTCGAAATGTTGGAATTATTCCCTATTGAGTTATCATTGATGTCAAAGGTCAACTTGGCATGCTTGGGTGATTTATTCAAGGCAGTGTGATGTGTGTATGCACCTTGCAAATTATATCATATGCATTTATTATAAGTATATAAAAGCCGACCTTTATTAAGTAAATAAAGGAGAAGTTTCAAATTTAAAAATAAATATTTAACATTAATATTTAAATATTAATGTAAATATTAAAAAAACCAAAGATGGATATATTTAAATTAAAGATTTAAATATATTAGCACCATAATATTAATGTAAGTGGGCTGACCATGGGCGCCAAAGACCAAAAGTAGAAAGTGAAAATTGGCATATAAATAAAAGGACCAAAGTTTATTTTGGACAATAATTGGATTGAATGCCTTTGATATAGAGGAGCGACAACGACGAAAATATTTCATTTGAAGTCTTCGATAGATATGAGCATTAGAGAAATGGGTGACGACGAGCAATGAAAAACCTTCATGAAATAAGAGCGACAAATCGAACTGGTGGAAGGTTCAGGTAGAGCAGTTAAGCATGGTGGTGGAGAAGAATTGGAGTGGCATAGTAGTGAAGTATACATGGTAGTGGTGGTTTCGATCAAAAACTGAGGAATCTGACATCCTATCCTATTCAAGTTAGTGTTCAAGGTCGTTGACAAAAATACAGTGCATGGCATGGGACCGGTGAGATTGTGCGAGCGTCTTTGAGGTATATGAGAAAAATTAGATATGAAACATAAGTAGATAGAGCATATGGAGGTTGAACGAAAATGTGGCCATATGGAGCAGTAGAGTAGCGATAGCAGCATCTACAGAAACATGACAAAGAAGGAAAAATATAGCATGGTTGAGAATACATGAAACACATCTGACTAACAGTCATCAAACCAAGAAACCAATGCAATAAAGGAAAAACATCTATTTGATAGCCATTACTATAATCATGCATCTAGGAGCAATTACTATTCTTTGATAGGCATAGTGTTTTGGTAGGAAGATTAGCATAGAATCGATCATTGAAGATCGAGTAGGAAGTGTATCGCTCCAAATTTTTTGCATCCTTACCTTCAGGCTATAGGATCCGCGCCCGGAAGGGGGATGCGAGAAGGATGGGACAATACCTCGGACTGAGAGGCCCTTTGAAGGTCGCGCCTCTCGGGGGAGGGGTATAAGGGTGAATTTTTGATGGATGGTGGGTTCACCAGGAAACTTTTGAGTTCCACACCTAGGTTGAGAGTAGGTTTGATGTGTTCATTTTATACTTTAATCATTCAATTCCTAGGTTTGGCCAAGATGAATCTAAGCTATTCTATATGCCAATGCTGATTTATATGAATATAGAAAACATGAATAAGTGCTAAACACAGAGAGTATGCTAAATAGGACAGAATATACCTGATTTCGGATGTCTGATGAAGATTCTGAGGTTTGTAGAAGTCCAAATCATCTCAAATCATACGTAATCATCTGGAATTGCACAGAATCATCTCAGATCTTAGTCGGTCATCTGAGATCAGACGAGATCATCGTCGATCTGATGAATTTGTTAGAAACCTGCAGTCACAAAAATAGATACCAAAAACCAAAGATGCAACTGCAAAAGCAAAGGGAAATGATAGAAATGACAATAAATTTGCCTAAATGATAGATCTAGATAGTAATTAAAAGAAATGCATTAGTTTAATAATTTGTTTTAACTTTATCATGCATCTATGCTAAATGAGGTGAACTCCAGGATGCAAGAATAGAATAAACCAAGTTAATGCAGAAAGAAATGAAGAGAGAAGATAAAGAAATACAAACTCTAGGTTCTGATTGCCCCCAATCTGGACTACAGTCGAGATCACCTCTGATCGTACGAGATCATCGCCGATCTACGATAGGATCGTCCGAAATCGTCTGGAATCGCCTGCGACGATCCGAGCTTGCTTCGACTAAAAAATAGTAAAATCCCTGCAAGAAAACTTGAAATACGCAATGCAAACGAAGGTGCGAAGGTATTCTAATGCACAAGAAACTAAAGTTGCAAAGAAATCAGTCAGCCAGGGGGTTCAGGGGGATAAACTGAGAAAATCCTAGTTTATATAGGATTAGGGAGAGGTTAGGAGGTTGGAGATCATCCCAATTTGGGAGATCTCCAATGGGGAAGACTCTAACTATGCAGACACGCTTTCTGCCCAAGTTAGAGAAGTTATTGAAACAGAAGCTAATTATGAAAATTTGGTTTTGGGATGAAATCGTCTAGACGTTCTATTCCAGATGAATTCATCAGATCTGGGATGATTTCGTCTGATCGTCGACGATATCGTCCAACGGTCAAAACAAATCCTAAAAATGGCGGAAAAACAAGGAAAGCGGGTAACGAGCGTTAACGGGCGGTTTGGGTTAAAATTCAAATTTTTATCTTTTTACTAAGGTTTAACTGTGCCAATTTTAGGGTGCTACATTTTGCCCCCTCTTTAGCGAATTTTCTGAAGAAAATGCGTTAAAGACGAGTTTTTCCCATTTTACGAGAAAGCAAAAATTTACTCCATTTTTTAGACGATGATTCTAGGTCGAATCGTACGACTACTGACTATGGTGCCCCCTCCGTGTTTTTACCCAAATCGAACATTTGAGGTAAAAGCGCGGAAAAGCAAAATTAAAAAAAATGTTGTTGATTTTAAATAAAATTAAGAAAATAGGGTAAAACCCTAATTCATTTTTACTATTCATTTTTACTGGTTTAGAGCTCTGCAGAAAAAATGGTTGAGACAGCACACCGATCGACAGAGGTCCGACGTGGGCTACGGGTAAGGATCTAATCCTAGTGAATTATGTTTTAATTTGTTTTGTGCAATTTTTTGTTTTAAATTTTGATTGTTTTGGGGCATCGCGGCCGTTTTTAGGCCGTCGACGACGTCGGGACGAAATCGTCCCTAGATCGTCGATTTCGTCTAGGGCGAAATCGGTGAACTAGGGGCGATCCCGTCCAACAAGGGGCGATCCCCAAGTTGCGAAATCGGAGATGATTTCATCCTACAAAGGATGATTTTGCCCAATTTAGGACGATATCATCCAATGGTGGACGATATCATCATTTTTATGAAATTAAGCTTGTTTAAAATGTATTTAATTTGATTTTAATGATTGGTTTATTAATGAATTTTATTGTTTTATTGTTTTGTTTTGTAGAAGGGATTACTAAAGAGTCGAGAGTGGAAATACGATGGGCTGAGAGATGACATAGCCATGCTCGACCAAGTGGAGCATGACCGACTAGCACAGGTCGGTTTGCAGCATGTGGCAGAGATGCCACAAGTATCGATGGACATGGGGCTACTGACAGCCCTAGCAGAGAGGTGGTATCCAGGGTCATCCTACTTTTAGTTATCGATAGGGGAGATGGCTCCCACACTAGAGGACGTATGGAGGATCTTGAGGATCCCCATACAGGGACGGCTGATGACTCCTACGGCCAATCAGGGCCAGGCGATGATGAGGCTGAGCGGAGACCCGAGCTTCACCTTGAAGGGCGGAGTGAACATCGAGTCATTGAGGTAGATGCCTGGGGCATCTAGGTTGACTCAGGTGTTGGCCGAGATAGTGGGTGGCTTATTGTTGTGCCACCAGAGCGGGTGCAGATTACCCTGGCTCCTCTCAGATGTGGTCTGTGACATGAGAGACCATGGATATAGATATGCATGGGGTAGCTTTGTACTATGCCGCTTGTATAGGATCCTGCATGGGGTCGTATACAAGGGAGGTCGATGTCTGGTTGTGACATCACTACTACAGGTTTGGTGTTGGGAGCACATCATGGTGCGGAGGCCGGTAGGGCTCCCACTGATAGGGGTTGATCGAGAGAGGCCTCGAGTTTTCTACTGGTGGTTACAGAGGGGGTCACAATGGTGGATAGATCTATCGATGTCATGGAGGTTGTTGGATGACCTCATCCTAGACCAGATCACCTAGAGGCCATGGAGAGAGCATCCAAGGTGGGCAGAGGATGGGCAGGAGTTGGCTCGCATCAGGTGAGTCTGTTGGCTGAGGATGGAGTGGGGAGAGGTAGAGCTCCATCGCTATGACCAAGTTTTGTGGTAGTTCGGTCTACAATAGGGGATCCCTTCTCTCAAGGATTATGAGTACTCCCAAACTATCTGAGATAGTACCACACTGAGCGGGGCTCCAGACATGCAGTGGTTCTGGAGTCAGGATGTAGATGATGCCCCCATCCAGCCAGTGGATGGTGATGATGTTAGGGTTGTGGATGGATATGATGCTTGGTACACAGGCATCCACCCTCCTCGGATGATGAGGGCATAGGGTCCGATGCATGCCATGGTGCGATGGATGGGGAGGCGATGCTATTGAGGCAGCGCGGGGTCACGATGGGAGAGAGCAATGATGGTCTCCATAGGAGAGATGCCAGAGGATGGCATAGGCTCCATAGAGGCCACAACAGATAGGGAGGAGGGAGGAGAGATTCCCTTCTTAGCAAGGGGAGAGGCCACCATCGCCCGATAAGGGCAAGGGTGTCGAGGTGGGGGAGAGCAATGAGATGGCGGCTCTTCAAGCTGAGAATGCCCACCTTCGGGCTCAGGTGTAGACACTACAGGATGAGGCTACACGTCTCAGGGCTCGGAGCGGAGGGGCGAGCACTCAGGATCTGGCATGGGCTATTGCTCAGACCACGTTCTACCAGGGGTTATACTATCATGTGGTCCCAGAGGGACAGAGGATACCATTTCCAGCCCCCATTGTAGAGCCGATCATGATGGGATCATCGAGGACATCCTCACGATCGACGATGAGGACCCGAGACACAGCCCGGACCTCTATGGGACCACCTCCTCCACCTCAGGGTGGGGGAGGAGATGAGGCTGAGAGCTCGAGGGCTTCTCGAGGCTAGCTACTATAGACTATAGATTGTATTATTATTACTTTTTGAGGGGATTGAGTATGCCAGGGTATTGATTGTGGCATACCAATCCAGATGATGTACATAATTGATTGATATATATAGATTGTCTTTTTGATGATATGACTTGTGTATATGTTGTATGATGCTTTAATTTTGAATTTTGTGATTGATTATTTATGTAATTATGTCATTGGAAATAAATTATAATGTTATGTCATGCCATAAAATTGTAAATGAAATAATCTGATGTGAATAAATTGGTTGTTTTGTGGTGTGATTTGATGAAAATAAAAGGGACTTCTAACAATAATTTCAAAGGACATTGTCGTTGTTATAGACCATTTCATGGAGTCGCCGCTCACTAGGTCGTCAAGCTAATCCCAGTATAGAAATATTGCTAAAAGTAAAAGGGTGCTTAAGAGACTGTCTTAAGACTTTTGTGTTGTGATGATGAAAAATGATGATGGTGATGATTTGTTTTCAGATTTTCATAAAAAATATTATGCATGACATATTAAAGAAATATGATTTTTTTGCTAGGCATAAATTCCTAAGTGTGATAAATTTTTTGAATAAGTCCCTAGGAACTATACCATCATTGCAAAATTGAATGTTTGACATAATGACATGAAATAGAAAAATTTTGCGTTCTTTTTAAAGCACAATTGGGTAACATAATGATGTAAGCCATATGTTTTTATGAATTTAAAATGAATGGGAAATAAAATGAGAACAATGGTTTGCGCTAGGCATAGAATTATAGGTATAGACTTATACCATCATCGCGAAATCCAAAAAAGAATTTGATATTTTAGTTTTATTGCATGATTGATTTTTTGGTTTTGAGATAAACAACAAAAATAATAATATATAAACATGACTTTATTTTGCAAGGTTTTTGAAGATGTGAAAGAAAAAAATTTTGTTTGTTGGAAAGACATATATTTAATTGTTTTTATGCTAAGCAAATGTTCTTAAATAAGAAGATGAAATGATTCGAAAAGAATTGCAGAGATATTTTAAATTATCTTAAAGACAAAAATGTAGATTTATAAGGAACCCTCATGTGCAAATGTGAGTTCATTACCGATCTTGATTTATCATAATGATACAAAATCTCTCAAATACAAATGTGTGTGCAATTGTATTGTTCATTCACCAATTTTGAGCAAGAGAATTTGATACAAGTAATTTGACTTAACCAAATAAGGGTTCATTGACCATGATTTATATGCATGTAACCATACCAGACTACTATGTAAGTCGGGTCATCAAGAGCTAGCTAATCCATAAGCCGACATAGGTCTATACAAAAGAAGGTCGCTAATGTGACAGACATATCACCACGCTAGGAATTACCCAAGGCCAAGCGGGTTGGGCACAAACCACTTGTTATGGGGCTTACCTCACAGTTTTCGAATAATTGAGAATTCCAGGGATTCAAGCTCATTCACCCTTCTTTTCTTTTCAAGGGGTAGGGAAAAGGATTTTATTGCTTTTTGCTTTTCTTTTCTCGTTTGCTTCTTTTTTTTTTTTGTATTTTTGCTTGGAACTGAGACAATGCTGAAATATTGTTGCGATGATACAAAATAATATTTTTCTTTTTCTCATTTGCTTTGAATTTTTCTTTTGCTTCCTATACTAGGGATACTTGCTCGGATTGGCTGTAGAGCAAGGGATTTTTATTCTGGGTAGGGGTGAGCTTGTCCTTTTGTCAATTCTCAAAGATTCTAGACCATGTGCATGATAGGATAGCAGGGGAAACTTTTCGCTCAAGAAACCACTTCTACTATGTAGCATCATATCGAATTTGCAATGAAATCATTTTAATGTGAAGAGATGTACTTGGTTCAAGGAAATAACAAGATCAGTTCTTCTATGCTCAAAACTTTATTTAATTCAACTGTGGACTTTGATATAAGAGAGATTAATAATCATACCAAATAAAATCAAGATATTTATGCATGTGAGTGTGAAAGTGCGGGATTCCAAATAAATGCTAATTTATCCAAAATAATTGAAAATATAACTGCAATACTTCAAGAATTGACAGGTACAAAAATAAAAAATGTTTTGAAGATTTTGATGGTTTTAAAGTTTTTATATTTTGATTTTGATTGATGAATTGAAAGAATAAATACTGTTACTATTTTTGAAAATTTTTATATGGATGACGAAAATGAAACAATATGCAAAATAACAATATATACAAATGATGAAATGACCAAATGTTATGCATAATAACGCTTAAGATGCATAATGTTCATAGGTTCTTTAAGATCTTTACCATCTAAGGTAGCTAATTGGTATGCTCCCGATCCAAATTTAGCAGTGATGATATACGGTCCAAGCCAGTTGGGCTCAAATTTACCTTTAAGGTCTTTAGTTGCATTAGTATTTTTTTGATTTTCTTTTAAGACAAGGTCGCCGATCTCAAAGGATCGATGATGAACTTTCTTGAGGTATGCTCGCTTGAGCTTGTTTTGGTAGGCACGAAGATGCTCCAAAGCATTGATGCGCTTCTCATCTAGGAGTTCCAGGTGACTAAATCTGCCAACGACGATATTCATCTCCTACTTCAGTATCTTGAAGTAGTAGAGCCAAAGAAGGAACTTCTAATTCAAAGGGAAAAATAGCTTCAGTGCCATAAACCAAAACAAAAGGTGAAGTACCTATGGGGGTGCGAACGCTAGTTCGATAAGCCCACAAAGCAGGATATAATTGGATGTGCCAATCTCGACCAGATTTATTGACCAGTATTTTGAGGATTTTGATTAATGTTTTATTAGATGCTTCGGCTTGGCCATTACCCTGAGGATAATAGGGAGTGGACCAACGATGTTGAATTTTATATTTTTGACATAATTTTTTGACATCTTTATTTTTGAAACAAGTTCCATTATCTGAGATGAGATTTGCAGGAATTCCAAACCTACAAATAATTTGATTAAAAATAAACTTGGAAACTTGGGTTCCAGTGCAAGAAGCTAAGGGCATAGCTTCAACCCATTTCATGAAATACTCAGTGGCGGTTATGATAAATTTGTGTCCATCAGATGACACAGGGTTGATTTTTCCAATGATGTCTAAGCCCCATTTTGAAAAGGGCCAAGGAGATGAAATAGCCTGCAGTTCTTGTGCAGGCGCATGGACAAGGTCAGCGTGTTTTTAGCACTTGTCGCAATGGTGCACATAATCATGTGCATCATTCTCCATGGTAGGCCAAAAATATCCTATCCTAAGGAGCTTCTTAGCAATGGCGCTACCACTAAAATGTCCCCCACAAGATCCATTGTGGGCTTCACTCAAAGCTGATCTAGATTCTTCTAGATTCAAACATCTCAGTAGGATGCCTTCAAAAGATCTCCTATACAAGGTATTACCAATAATTATGAAGTGACTTGCTCGTCTACGTAATAACCGATGCTGGTTGCTATTACAACCTTCAGGAAAGGTCCCATTTTGAAGAAAATTAAATATATCAGTGTACCATGGTTCAGGAGTAGTTTCATTGATTAGAAACACATCCAAAGGTTCTAAGCATGATTTATTTGAAGTGGGTTCCTGGAGTCGATGAATAATGATGGTAGCATATTCGTCATCTAACTCCAAGGGCAAAAGAGATGCAGCTGTAGCCATAGCATCAGCCGCACGGTTGCTAGTTCGAGGAATAGCTTCCAAGGTAACTTGATCAAATAAAGATAATAATTGTAAGACATATGCTTTATATGGATGTAATTTATCATCTCTAGTCTGATAAACATCATTGATTTGATTTATGACAAGTTGAGAATCATCGAAAACCAATAGATTTTTAATTTTTAGTGCCAAGGCAGCTCGTAATCCAAGGATTAGAGCCTCATATTCAGCAGTATTATTAGTGCAAGCAAACATTAATTTAAAGGACAGAGGTATAAGATGTTTCTACGGAGATATTAAAATAATACCTGCACCAGCCCCACTCATGCATCGGGCTCCATCAAAGTATAGGGACCATTGCTCTGGATGGTCTACCTCTAGTTTAAGGCATTCATCAGGAAACTCAATGATGAGGGGATGGGTAGACTCTAAAGGTGCAACAACTAATTGATCTGCTATGATTTGACCTTTAACAGACTTATGTCCTATAAACGTGAGTTCAAACTCACTTAGCGCAAGAACCCACTTTGTTGTGCGACCAGATAAATAAGGTCGACTCATGAGATATCGCAAAGGGTCGAATTTAGCAATAACATACATTTTTTGACTGAGCATATAATGGCATAATTTCTATGTAGAAAATATGACGATGAGACATAACTTCTCTAATACTGTATAGCGAGTTTCATAACTGATTAAGGTTCTGCTAATGTAATAATTAGCACGTTCTTTCTTCTCATCGTCAAGTTGAGCTAACATAGCTCCTAAGGCAAAATCTGAAGCAAAAATGTACAAGATAAATGGACGATCAGATCTAGGTGGTGAAAGCACCGATGGTTTAAGGAGATATTGTTTGAGGAGTTCAAATGCTTCCTGACATTCGTCGTCCCAATGAAAAGAGACATCTTTCTTAAGAAGCTTAAGAAAGGGTCCTGTTTTATCCGCCAACTTATCGATGAAGCGATGAATAGCTTGAAGCTTACCTTGTAAACTTCGTAATTCAGATATATTTGTGGGTGCGGGCATATCAGTGATAGCCATGATCTTGAGAGGGTCAATTTCAATGCCACGTAAAGAAACTATAACCCCCAATAATTTATCGGACTTAACTCCGAATATACATTTGGCTGGATTCAATCGGATAAGATATTCCCTTAACCGATCAAATACTTTTCTCAAGTCATCTAAATGATCATCTTCTTTGATGGAACGAGCTATAATATCATCTACATAATCATGTAGAATATCATGCATCATATCATGAAAGATATAAGTCATGGCTCGTTGATATGTTGCACCTGCATTCTTCAAACCGAATGGCATCACTTTCCAACAAAAGGTTCCCCAAGGGGTAATAAAGGTTATTTTAGCCTGATCTTCAGGAGCTATCCTGATCTGATTATAACCAGAGAATCCATCCATTAGGGATATCATTCCACTCCCAACAATAAAATCAATGATCTGATCCATGTTGGGAAGAGGAAAATCGTCTTTAGGGCATGCAACATTAATATCTCTAAAGTCTGTGCAAACCCTAACTTTGGTAGCTTCTTTCTTAGTTACTGGAACTACATTCGAGATCCATTCAGCATAATCAATGGCTTGTATAAAAATAACCTTCAAGAGTTTTTCTAATTCCCCTTTGACTAGTAAGGCCACTTTAGGATGCATTTTTCTAAGTTTTTGTTTAACAGGTTTAGCATCCGGATGGACTACTAGGTGATGCATAACTACAGAAGGGTCTAATCCTGGCATATCTTCATATGTCCAAGCAAAAACGTCTTCATATTCTTTAAGGAATGCAATGTATTTATCTTGTTTTTCTTGACTCAATTCTGATCCAATGTTGATTACGTGAGGGTTATCTTCGGTTCCAATGTTAATTTTTATGACGTTTTCTACTTCCATGTGTAGATCTCTCTCAAAATTAGATGGGGCGGGTGAAACGCCCAATTCTTGTAATTCTTCCGAGGTTAGCTTGGATAATTCGTCTTGAGGAGTCGTGGCCTCAAGCTGGGCTATACTAGGTATAGAGCCATCGAAATAAAATTCGTTATGTAACAATTCCTCAATGGAGACATCATGGAAGATATCTCCCTCCAACTCATCATCGGATTCAACAATCATCTCAGGGTAAGCTATGGATAGCATATTACATGTAAATGGGTTATTCCTTAAATGCAAAGCATCACGTTTATCCAAATAATCTTGGTAACATATGAGATGGTCATCATCCTCAAATGGGAAGGGCTGACCTTTACTAGGAAATAGGCCCACACCACATCGGGCAGGCCATGGTTCTACCTCAAAAGGTTCTTTCATACCATTCTGGAAAGGTCCCAAACCTTTCCCTTTATATCCCAATTTAAGCATTATAGGCTTAGCTTTAATATACTCATTAGTAAAATAACATCGAGCATATCCATCATAATGTGTCTTGATGTTTCTAGGTATTCTTCCCCAGTCATATCCCTTATAAATAAAAGCACAGCTCCCGACTTGGTAAATACTTCCCATAGGTTGTGGGAGGCCCAAGGTACGAGGAGAGGGTGGCAATTTATTTAAAATAAGGGAATCTTGCATAGCAACGTTTGTTTTCTCTGATATAAGAATTTTAGATAAATCGGGTAAGAGCTCATCAGTAAGAGCGTAAGAGGTAGAAGGAACATTTCCTATGTTTTCGGATGCAGAAAATATGCCTCTGGTAGGTGTAGATGTTGTAGAGATGTCTATGGATGGATCTATAGGTATGGAAGTTATAGGAGTAAAACAAGAAGCATTGGTTGTGGGTTTAGGATCTTTTTGAGGTCCTAATGTGGTTTGTTCGGAAGATGGTTGAACTATATGTAGAGGTGTAGTTGGTGGGGAAAAAGTAGATGATGTTATGAGTGTGTGTTTCACATGTTTAGGTGGATGATTAGAATCAGGATGTGTGGATGACAGAGCAGGGCAAAATTGAACTCCAACAGGTTCTGCCAAAGCACACATATCAAAGGGTCTGGGATCACCATGAATGGTAACCAATTGATTCTTAAATTCGAATTTAACACACTGATGTAAAGTTGAGGGAACAGCTCGCATCGCGTTGATCCAAGGGTGACCCAAGAGTATATTGTACGATGCAGGGCAATGTACAATAAACACGGTCGTGTCTAAGGTTCTAGGACCAACTTGCAATGGAATAGTAATAACTCCACATGTTTCTTGTGTTTCATCATTGAAGGCTTTTATAATCATATCAGTTCTTTTCATTTCATCACTTCTAAACCCAAATCTTTGGTAGAAGTCAAAAGTGCAAATGTTTAAAGATGAACCATTATCAATCAAGACTCGTTTAACTGCTACATCTCCAATTAGGGCAGTAATATATAAGGGGTTATCCTTATGTAAACTATGTTGTGGTATATCTCTATCCCGAAAGTCAATACAATCAACTTCTCGAGTTATGATAGTATTGGACATGGCTTCAGGTTGAATATTTTGTGGTACCATCATTTGGCTTAATGTGAGCATTAATTCATCCCTATGTGTAGGAGAAGATCTTAAAAGGTCCAAAAGGGAAATTCTAGTTGTAGTATTTGATAATTGTTCATTAATATTATAAGGAGGTTTAGGTTGAACATTAGGTGCATGATTCCCTTTATTAGGAATTTTCAAAACAAATGGAGCTGATCCATCATTCTGAGTTTGATCTTGTTGAGAATTTTGAGCCTGTTGTCGAGTAACAACTCCGATGGTACCTACAATATTATTTTGTGGATGATGAATGGGTCTTGGTCTAGCATTTATGGCTTGTTCATTAGAAAGTAATTGGTGAGAAGATGGTCTAGTAATGACTCTTCTAGGAAATGGTTCTTTCGAAACCATAGAATTTGTGATGGGTTGAATAGCATCTGATTCATCTTCAGAACTATTCGATTGATTTGAGGTGATTTCCATGTCACTTTCAGTCTCGTATTCTGTATCACTAAGATCAGGTGTCCGAATATTATATAGAGGTCTGGTCGTAACCATGGATAAAGTTGTGTCAAATATTTGTGGATCATGAGCAGGTAAATGTCCACTAATAGTCCCTACATATCGGGTAGGAGGGGGAACATTATGATGCTCAATTTGATTAGCCACCTCTTTACCATGCTTTGGTAAAGGATGTTGAAATATGTCCAATGATTGATTGGCATTCTGATTCTGATTTTGGGGGATGTTCTTTTGAGCATTATTAGGAGGATTTTGTTTAGGTTGAAAGGCTTGCACCTCCATCTCATTGTTATCAATTAAATCTTGTATTTTATGTTTTAATATTTTACAAGAGTTGGTAGCATGTCCAGGTCCTCTATGGAAATCACAGTGTAAATCAGCTTTGTATCCGGGTATAGTTGGATCAGGTTCCCAGATATTTGGTAATTGGATCAAACCTCATTCTAATAATTATGGGAGAATGGTTGATAAAGGTTGATTTAACCTAGTAAATTCTTGGGGTGGTTTATCAGGAGGTTTCAGTATAAACTTCTCTGTTGTTTTCGTAGCATTAACAGTAGCGATATTTCTACTATCAGTGACTCCATCACCCACAACTTGTTTATTTTTATATTGATTTCTGGATGTTTTCTCATCATCTTTCTTTTTAAGCTGACCTCTCCTAATGAGAGCATCTTCCACTCTTCGAGCTAAATCTATAGCTTGATCGAAGGTGGTCAAGGTAGCAATTGATAACTCATAGGATAGTTGTTCTTGTAAATTATTGATAAAAATATCCAACATTTCCCGATAAGGTAACACAAAGTGCAATTTTCCTATCAACTGTCTCCATCGAGCTAGGAAATCAGCAAAACATTCATCTTTGTCTTGTTTTAGGTTGTACAAATCTTTAATGGTTACATGCCTTTCAATGTAGGCACTAAATTGATGCACAAAAGACTCGGTTGTCTCTTCGAAATTCCTCAAAGAATGAGTGGGTAATTGATAATACCACTCTAATGCCATTCCTCCTAAACTTTTTGGGAACATTTTTAGTAATAACAAATCATCATGTGATATATCATGACATGCTATCCTAAACATACGAAGATGCTCTATGGGATCTTCAGTTCCTTTGTATATAGGTAGGACAGGCATAGGAAAGTGTTTAGGATATGGTTGTGCTACAACTATAGGATCTAGAGGCTGACTACACATCTCTCGATAATTGTACGAGGGATGGTAGGGATCTATCTGGTCCATGCGGGAGACTAACTATTTCACCATGGCTTCCAGATTACCAGTTTGTCCACCATATTGGTTCGGTGGTACATGAGTATGGGATTTGTGAGCGTAGGATGGCGTGACGTAAGGATTAGATGCTATATTGTTGTTATGCAAATGGTTGGTAGGAAGAGTATTATGAAGAAGATTTGTTGTAGCATTATGTTGTATCCCAGATTGTTGGAAATTGGTGTTTGGTTTTGTTTTAGGCTTTTGTTGATTTGAGGTATGTTGATCAATAACTTGGCGAAATAGAGCGAGTGAATGACGGTTTCTTTTGTGTGGGAATAACCCTAGGCTTGGTAACAAGCACTCTAGATGGTTGGGTAACCTGTTGTTGTTGCATGTTCTGGATTATAGCGGCCATATCCAAATTGGATGGTCCAGCTTGATCACTTTCTTGATCAACGAAGGACAAGGGATTAGTGCGTGTGTGATATATTTCTTCTAGGGTTGCTTGAGTGTCACTAATTTGATCCTTGTCCATATGGACTGCCCTATTAAGGGCGCCAATATTAGTATTGAGGAACTTCCAGAAATGTTCCATATTCTCAAAAGTAATAGCTCCTTCCGGAGACATTTTAGGAGATGAGGATCCTTCCTCTCTAACAGTTTCTCTTTGTTCATTTCCTTCAGAAAATTCTTCTTCTTGTTGGTCTAGGGTTCCTTCTTCCTGAATTGGGTCTTCAGGAAGGACATCTGGTTTATTTATTGGTTTTCCTAACCAATCTTCTTCTACTTCAATCTGTTTTCCATTCCTAAGTCTAGTCATTATGCTTAAATTTAGATTTTAGCAAAATATTATATATATATATATATATATATATATATATATATTTACTAACAAATTTGGGAGGTATATATTTTAATTATATACCTACTATAATACTTAAAAGAAAATGTTTTGATTTTTGTTATATTTTGTTTTGTTTTTGTTTTTATGATAATATTATAAAGAGAACAAACAACATACTAAATGCAAGAAATAATAATAATAAAAGAATGGCTTAGTTTTCTATAAATAGTTTATAGATGTCATTGATGGGATCAAGTTCATCAAGAGTCATGAAATGCTCCTCTTCAAATTGGAAATGGTTTTTCAAGAATTTGACAAAGTGTGCTATGGTGATGTTATCTACTTCTGACTCGACTTGTAAAAATAGAGCTCATGGCAATACTCTCGATATAACACAGCTCTAGGAACTCTATTCCATCTCTTTCTATCCGTAAGAACGACCTCTTGATCCTCTATACGAGATAGAAATTTATGTACTACAACTGCATTGTCGAGGTATTCCTCAAAGGTGTACAATTCAGAAGACACAAGGGCTCTTTTATCTGCTAACCACCTATGGCAAGCTCTCTGAAGCTCATGATATAAGGTCACTTGATCGGGATCCAGGATTCTATCTAGGACAAACCTCTTGATTTGCCTAAGTTCGGTTGATCTAGATGAAATAAGATTCAATCTCCTATTAAGTTCGTCCCATAAAGGTGGGACTCTATATGTTTGAGATACTCTAAGCAAAGAAGTAATCTCTATAGTTGCTAATTGATTCTCAACATTAATGGTGACAACTCGTCTTTTATTATAATCTACCATCTAAATATGATATGCAATCTTAAATTGTTTGTCTGATGATTCTAAATGCATTTATGTTTTGTTTTTTTTTTTTTTTTTTGGGATTGTTTTCAAAAGGTTTTTAGTTTTCACGTCGGGTTCACCAAAATGTATCGCTCCAAATTTTTTGCATCCTTACCTTCAGGCTATAGGATCCATGCCCGGAAGGGGGATGCGAGAAGGATGGGACAATACCTCGGAGTGAGAGGCCCTTTGAAGGTCGCGCCTCTCGGGGGAGGGGTATAAGGGTGAATTTTTGATGGATGGTGGGTTCACCAGGAAACTTTTGAGTGGCGGTTTCCACACCTAGGTTGAGAGTAGGTTTGATGTGTTCATTTTATACTTTAATCATTCAATTCCTAGGTTTGGCCAAGATGAATCTAAGCTATTCTATATGCCAATGCTGATTTATATGAATATAGAAAACATGAATAAGTGCTAAACACAGAGAGTATGCTAAATAGGATAGAATATACCTGATTTTGGATGTCTGATGAAGATTCTGAGGTTTGTAGAAGTCCAAATCATCTCAAATCATACGTAATCATCTGGAATTGCATAGAATCATCTCAGATCTCAGTCGGTCATCTGAGATCAGACGAGATCATCGTCGATCTGATGAATTCATCAGATGAATTTATCAGAAACCTACAGTCACAAAAATAGATACCAAAAACCAAAGATGCAACTGCAAAAGCAAAGGGAAATGATAGAAATGACAATAAATTTGCCTAAATGATAGATCTAGATAGTAATTAAAAGAAATGCATTAATTTAATAATTTGTTTTAACTTTATCATGCATCTATGCTAAATGAGGTGAACTCCAGGATGCAAGAATAGAATAAACCAAGTTAATGCAGAAAGAAATGAAGAGAGAAGATAAAGAAATACAAACTCCAGGTTCTGATTGCCCCCAATCTGGACTACAGTCGAGATCACCTCTGATCGTACGAGATCATCGCCGATCTATGATAGGATCATCCGAAATCATCTAGAATCGCCTGCGACGATCCGAGCTTGCTCCGACTAAAAAATAGTAAAATCCCTGCAAGAAAACTTGAAATACGCAATGCAAACGAAGGTGCGAAGGTATTCTAATGCACAAGAAACTAAAGTTGCAAAGAAATCAGTCAGCCAAGGGGTTCAGGGGGATAAACTAAGAAAATCCCAGTTTATATAGGATTAGGGAGAGGTTAGGAGGTTGGAGATCATCCCAATTTGGGAGATCTCCAACGGGGAAGACTCTAACTGCGTAGACACGCTTTCTGCCCAAGTTAGAGAAGTCTGTTGAAACAGAAGCTAATTATGAAAATTTGGTTTTGGGACGAAATCGTCTGGACGTTCTGTTCCAGACGAATTCGTCAGATCTAGGATGATTTCGTCTGATCGTCGACGATATCGTCCAACGGTCAAAACAAATCCTAAAAATGGTGCGAAAAACAAGGAAAGCGGGTAACGGGCGGTTTGGGTTAAAATTCAAATTTTTATCTTTTTACTAAGGTTTAACTGCGCCAATTTTAGGGTGCTACAGAAGAAAGCCCACATGTAGACGTCCAACAAAGAGAGTATTTGAGCACCATTAGAAGCATTACGTGCATAGGCAAGCAACGATCAGTCGAAGAGAACTAGCGAGGATGAAGAATAATAATGTTGAAGGAAAATAGAAGGTTATCAAGCATACCTCAAAGTTTATGAAAACTCTAAATCGTGTAGGGTTTTGAATACTGTTGAGGATAGTGCCATAGTCAAAGCAAGTTGAAGGAACATTATCATTGCATAAGGAGTTTGACTAGTGAATATCACTAGATTGTGTCGTGAAATCGGAGTGGAGCACGAGCATTGTAGCGACGATGCCAAGGATATATTCTAATTTGAGGCTGATAAAGATAGTGGGACTAGGCAAGAAGAAGAGGAGGATGATCATGATGTGAGGAGACAAACTAACTGTATAAGTTTATCTTCAGACTTGGATTTGAGTGAGCACATATTAAAAGGTACAAATTATTGAACTCTATAAATTTTGAAGACATAAGGAATAAGTTTAAAAGTTTGAAAAGGAGATATAAGAAAAATTGAGTTGCTAGTTTTGTGTTGGAGTAGAAAAGAGAAGGTAAAGTTTGTTTATTTTGATTAAAGTATTAAGGGAGATATAAGGAGCATTGATATTTAAAGATTTTAATTTAATTAATATAAAGCATTATAGATTAATTAATAGCAACAAAGCTTGGATATTATTCATGTATCATTTGGCAAGGGCATGGCAAGAATAGAAGGTTGAAATTCAAAATTTGAAGGGCTTGAGAAGTGCTTCATAATGTGGAAGTATAAAAGAGTGGAAGCAAGGTATTAGCATCTCCAATTCAACACGCAAGTAAGTTATCTAGTGCTAGACTTGGGCTACCTTTAAAATGTAATAAATGTGAAATATGTGGAAGCATTAGACTTAATGAATGTGAAGAACATATTGGCCATTTGAAGCTTTCTACACTAGTGTATATCATCCTCTATATGTTCATGAAGTTAAAAGAATTTTGGGTAGAATATATCTGAATTGCCTTTAGTTGAAGAAAGAAAACTCAAGAAAAGGGAAGAATTTAAAGAGTAAAAGCAAGGTACATCAAGGATTATAATGAACAAATATTGATCAAATTTTTGAGCAGACCTAAGTAGCATTTTGGACCATATTTGTGAGCAGAAGGAGATTGGTATCTCCTGTGGGTTGGTTTTTGTGAACTTGTATAAGGGGATTGATGTCTCTTGTGGGTTTGTGCCCATGAAATTGTATAAGGGGATTGGTGTCTCCTGTGGGTTGGTGCCCATGAACTTGTAGAAGGGGATTGGTGTCTCCTGTGGGTTGGTGCCCATGAAATTATAGAAGGGGATTGGTGTTTCCTATGGGTTGGTGCCAACAAACTTGTATAAGGAGATAGGTGTCTCATATGGGTTGGTGCCCATGAACTTGTATAAATGGATTGGTGTCTCCAGTGGGTTGGTGCCCACGGACTTGTATAAGGGGATTGATGTCTCCAGTGGGTTGGTGCCCACGAACTTGAATAAGGGGATTGGTTTATCCTGTGGGTTGGTGCACACAAAATTATACAAGGGGATTGGTGTATCCAGTGGGTTGGTGCCCATAAATTTTATTGAAGAAATATAAGCAATATTTTACCATGATTTTCTCTTGAAAGGGTGTTTCCACGTAAAAATCTTGTCTCTTATGTGTATGGAAATTGTGCATTGATTTATTATTGCATTCACATTATTGCAATTATTGGTTTGAAAGGAAATTTTTTATCTTATACTATTCACCCCCTCTCTCACTATAAGCATGTGTTTATTCAATTAGTATCAAAATGGGTTCCTTCATGAAATCCTATCAGCTTAAAGGAAGATCTTACAGGAACACACATGGCTTACCAAGAAGGTTTTACATCAAATATGGCTCCATTGTTCGATGGGACTAATAATACCTTCTAGAGCATAAGGATGTGAACCTATTTGAAGGCACATGACTATGATATATGGTAATCTACTGTGGATCGGTTCAAACCACCTATAACCCCTCCCCCAGATCAAAATGGTAAGAAACCATTTGAACATAATGCCAAGGCAATGAATGCAATACTAAGTGGGTTATGTGAATCAGAGTTTGTGAAAGTCATGCAATGCACCTCAGAAAAAGAAATATGGGACAAGTTACAAAGAACATATGAAGGAGACGACAAGGTTAAAATGGTAAAACTTCAAACTCACAAGAGGAAGTTCAAAGACTTGAATATGAAAGATGAGGGAGATATTGCCAAATATTTGCTCCACATTGATGAAATTGTCAACACCATTCATGGACTTGGAGAAAGTATTGATGACTCTAAAATTATTTAGAAAATATTAAGGTCACTTCCCATGAGGTTTGATGCAAAGATCTCGATGATTGAAGAAATGAAGGATCTTAATATATTAAGCATGGATGAGCTACACAAAATTATTACAGCCTATGAGATGAGTACTGAAAAAGATCAAACATACAAATGGGAGGCTGTATTTAAAGCTTCAAAGAAGATGAATAATAAAGAACTGGAATCAAGTGAAGAATTGAGCAATAGAGAAGAAGCTAACTTTGTATGAAGAAATAAGAAGGGACCAAGATAACACAAAGGAAAGCATATTGTGAAATGTTTTAATTATAGTAACATTGGTCACTATGCAGCTCAATGCCCAGAATATGGAAGTAGTAGCAGTGAAAAAGAAGAGGAATACAAGAAAAAGAAGGAAAACAAATGTTATCATGAAAAGAAAAACAGGCACGATTAAAGCAAACATGAGAAGATCTTTCAAAGATACAAGAAGAGCCTTTATGTTGAGGATGAGAGCAGTTCTTCCAATAGCAGTTATGAAAGTATCTCCAATAGTGAAAGAGAAGAAATCCTATTTTTGGCCATGGAGGTGAAAGAAGATGCTCCTATTGTTGAAAACAAGAAGAGGAGAAAGATCCAAAAAATGAAGAGGAAGCCATAGTTGACATAGAAGAGGAACTTGTTTTTGCTCTTGAAGAGTTGAAAAGGTTTAGAAAGAATAACTCAAGATTGAAGACTCAAGTACAATAAGATGAGAAGACAAAGGCAAAACTTTCACAAGATCTCACTGACATAAAAGTGAAAATTTAAGAGGCAAAGCAAATTGAAGAAGGTATGGCTGAGCAGTTAAAGGTAAAAGAGTTGGAATGTGAAAAATTGGAACATGAGGTTGTCTCTCTGAGGAAGGAAGTGGAATAATCTAATGATAAGCTACATAATTTTGAGAAAAGTACAAAAATCATGGATGATATTATCCAAGCACAAAGATATTTGGTTATAAGTATTGGACTTGGTTTTGAAAAAAGTGAAAAGAAACAAAATGTGGATTCAAGCTCAAAAGGAATGGAGGCATCAAAGAAAATAATTAAAGAAGAGCCTAAGACCTATGTTGATGTGTTGAGAAGTGGAAGCATCAAGAAGGAAGAAAAAACATCATCATGGACCAAGGACCATCATCGAAACAACAATGAGAGAACCATGCATCCATATCCTTGAAGGCAATTAGACATGTTTCAATATTTCTTTCATGGTTATTGCTTTTCATGTCACCAATTTGGTCATAAAGTTGTAAATTGTAGGGTCCATGATAAAAATGATTTTTGTTTCACCAAGAGGAATTTCAATTCATTTGCACCTCTCATGGACTACAACATCATTTATTACAAATATAATAATTTTAGGCATAAAGCTAAATGGTGTAGAACCATGTTCCCTGAACTTCTAAAATCCAGTAAGAAGGAGGATGGTCAAACTATTTTAAAACATATGCCCTCCAAATTTTGGAGAAAGAAAATGGAACAAGAAAAGGAGCATAGTAAGTTGGGAGTTCCACTCCCATCTCATCACTGAAGTCTTAGTTAGAGCAGTAGTAAGGGGGTGTTATCCAGTTTCTTATCATTTAGCCTCGAGAAGCCTTTGTTATTGATGTCAAAGGAGGAGAATTTTAGTAAGGAGGAGCAACGTGTATTTTCAGTAAGGAGAAGCAGCTTGTCAGGGGGAGCAACTTTTCATCCAGTTGTAATAAAGGACAAATTCTTTGCAGGGTTACCATCAATGACAAAGGGGGATATTATTGGAATTATTTCCTATTGACTTGTTATTTATGTCAAAGGTCAACTTGGTGTGCTTGGATGATTTATTTAAGGCAGTGTGATGTGTGTATGCACCTTGTAAATTATATCATATGTATTTATTATTATTTTTTTTTGTGGAAAACATCCTAGAAGGGATGCCACTTTCGGGTAAGACCCAAGGAGGTAGGGGTATCTCTTCCGCAAAAATCACCCAGGGCTCGCACCTGGCCTACCACCTTTGACATACTCAAGGAGCAAACCTGAAACAATAAAAAATAAGAACACACAAACACAAACACACAATAAGATTAAAAAAAACCTGCTCCTTGAGTGTGTCAAAAAGATAAAGCACAACCAAACACACACACAATAAGATAAAAAAACACAATATGAACCACACAAAAAAAACACAAGAACAACATAAAAAAAAAAACATGACAAAAACAATAGAAAGAAACAAAGACAACCAACAAAAACAACCAAAACCTTAAAAAAATAATAAAATAAAATAAAACAAAAAAAACAACCAACAATAGACAATAAACAAAAACATAGAAAACACTCACACACCAAAACAAAAAAAACCAATAAACACAAACATACAGAAACACAAGAACAATAACAAAAAAAAACACAAAACAAAAAAAACACAATAACAACAAAAACAATACAAAAAACACAAAAACAAAATAAAACAAAAAACACACACACCTCAAAAAACTAAACTACCCTGACCGAACCAAAGAGAAGCAAAAATAAAGCAAGAAGAAACTAGGTACCTCCAGAACCGGAGCCATCCAAAGAAATGATAGACAGAAGAGCTTCCCTTATTTGTGAAGCCCACCATCTAGGAGGATGGCCATAGCAAGTAAGATCACCTTTGTCCAAAGCCCAATTAGCTAAAGCATCAACACTCTTGTTATGATCTCTGACCACATGATTGTAATCAACTTTCAAAAATCCCATCTGGATTAACTGAATCTTCTCAATAATTCTTTTTATTCTCCAATCAACCTTATGATTCTTAGGAGTCTTCAAAATATTAATCATGAGTTGAGAGTCAGACTCAACTAGCACCTTTTCCCATCCAACCTTAGTAGCCTCTTGAAGGCCTCTAAGGATACCATACCCCTCAGCAAGGTTATTGGAAAGAATACCCAAATTCTCAATAAAAGTAAAAACCAGGGAGCCATCTGAAAGTCTACCAATTCCTCCCACACTAGCTTTTCTAGGGTTCCCTCTAGAGGCTCCATCAGTATTGACTTTTCCAAAATCCTTAGGAGGAGGTTTCCAATTCCTTGTTCTATCCATCTTGCAATTTCTCACATTCCCTTTAAGATGGTTTCCCTTAGAGGAGTTAATCTTCAATCTTTGCATCACTTGATCCCATCTTTGGTGGGAGTTTTGGGGGTGATTAAGGAGTTGTTGGACTGATTCAACTAAGTTGGCAATGGTATTTTGCCAAATATAGTGAATATCCTTCCTATCTTGATTAAAAATTTGATTGTTCCTTTCATTCTAGATATTCCAAAGAAGAATGGTAGAACCCATCCAAACTAATTGCCTAATAAAATGATCGACACCCTCTTGTTTAGGCCAATCCCTCCAAAGTTGTTCAAAAGTAAAAAATTTGGACCATTGTAAGCCAAGTAAAGTGGCCATTCTCCTCCATAGCTCAGAGGCTAAAGTACACTCAATAAAAATATGGCTGAGAGTTTCTACATTCTTTCCACACATTTCACATATAAAAGGGCCATGAAAACCATGCTTCATAAGTTGCTCACCAGTAAGCACCCTACGATGCAATAAAAGCCAAGTAAAGAACCTCACCTTAGGCCAGAGCTTTTGAGCCCACAACTAAGAAAATATGTCAGATGATTGGTTGGGATTATTATGGCATAAGGTCAAATAACCTTGAGCAACTGAATACTCACCCTTAGTAGTGTTGTTCCATCCAAAACAATCTTTTTCATGGGACCAAGAGAGAGATCTCATATGAAGGATGCCTTGGATATCTTGTCTTTGCCTTTCTAGGATTTGAATAGGCCAGTCCTCAATAGGGATCCAATATCTACCAACCTTTGAATTACCGAGTATGGTACCGATAGTAATTAGCCACCTTTATCCAGTTAGCTCGGTGAAGCTCCTCCATCCAAGGCCTCCAATCGGGAAACTGAGTTATCAAAGGCTTGTGACCATCCCAAGAATCTATCCAAAAATTTACCTGTTGACCATTATGAATGATCCAAAATAATTTTTTCTTTATCAAATCCTCACGAGTCTTAAGAACTGCTAAAATGGGAGAACCTTTGGTAGGAAATTGATAGCGAACAAGGTCTTCAGGACTTTTGTTCTCAGCATATTTAGCACGAAGATTATTGGCCCAAAGAGCATTGGGGTTATGCAACATCCTCCAATATAATTTAGCAGCTAAAGCTTTGTTTTTATTAATAGAAGACCAGAATCCTAACCCCCTTCATTCTTAGGAAGACATAAAGTGTCCCATTTCACCAAGGCCCATTTTCTTTTCTCCTTAGTACCACTCCAAAGGAACCGATGACTGATTTGATCCAGTTCTCGAAGAACAACCTTTGGGATATTCAACACAGAAGAAACATAAATAGGAATAGCTTGAAGGACTGATTTTACCAAGGTGATTCTACCCCCAGAAGAAAGCCACCTGTTGGTCCACTTTCCAATTTTCTTCTTGACTTTGTCCAACAACCAATTCCAATATTTTTTTTTCTACCTTTGAATATTGATGGGAATACCTAAATAAGTGATCGAAAGGGAGGTCTTCTTATATCTTAATTTATCCAAGACCATGGATTCCTTGTCTAGCAGAGTAGTGAAAGAAAATAACTTTAGATTTGTCTTCATTGATCAATTGCCCAGTAGCCTTAGAAAAATAGCTAATGATTTTCTTAATATTAGAAGCTTCCTTAACCGTAGCTTTACCTAAAAGAGTAGAGTCATCAAAAAATTGAAGATGGGAGATAGGTCTAGCTCCATGAGCAATGGTAACTCCCTCAAGGGTTTTGTTTTCTCTCTTTTTGGTTATAGTCCTACCCAAGCATTCAACAAGAATGATGAATAAATAAGGGGATAGCGGGTCACCTTGCCTAATACCTCTGGAAGTTGGGAATGACTGAGAAGGCCTACCATTGATAAGAACTAAGTAGGAAAATGAAGAGATACATCCCATAATCCAATCCATCCAATCCTGAGAGAAACCAAATTGCCTCAAAACTTTGATAAGGAAGTGCCAATCCACTCTGTCATAAGCTTTGGATAAGTCTAACCGAATGAACATGGAAGGAGATTTTTGCATATCCATGGAATGGATGGCTTCCTGAGCAAGAACTATCTCATCTACTATTTGACGCCCTTCCACATAACCCCCTTGTTCAGGGGAAATAATCTTATGCAAAAGAGGCTTCAACCTTTCTGCCATGATCTTAGTAATGATTTTGAGAAGAACATTACATAAAGAAATAGGTCTAAAAGCTGAGATATGATCAACCTCTTGAGCTTTTGGAACAAGAGTAATATAAGTTTTATTGATAACCTTCAAAATTTCTTTGGCTTTCTTGGCTTCTTCCACCACCTCTAATAAATCAGCATGAAGGATATCCCAGAACTCTTGGTAAAACTCAATGGGAAAACCATCAGGACCTGGGGTTTTCCATTTTTGCATTTAAAAAACTACCTGTTGAAGCTCATTGATAGTAATAGGAGCAGTCAAAATAGAGTTCTCCTCAGAAGTGATAAGAGAAGGGATTGCTTGAAGAACATTTTGTTGAGAAGTTGAGTCAAGAGGAGTAGCAGTAAAAATATTGGAAAAGTAATCGACAACAATAGAGTTCATGCCATCCCAAGTGTAGACAACATCTCCAGAATCAGATTTCAAGGAAGAAATAAAGTTGTGAGATCTTCGAGCTAGAAGAGATTTGTGGAAGAAATTTGTGTTTCGATCTCCTTCTTTGAGCCATTGAATTCTAGATTTTTGCTTCCATAAGAGTTCTTCTCTTTTTTCCCATTCCTCTAACTGAGTTGTGAGTTTAATTTCATCTGCACTTCTACTCTCTGTGAGGCCATCTAAACATATTTTCTTATTCAAATTTTCAAGTTGAGCAATAACTTCATATTTTTTTTATGAACATCCCCAAACTCCTTCCAGTTCCAAGTCTTGATTTTGGATTTAATGTATTGCAATATTTTGGCAAAACAGAACATCTTAGTCCCATACCTAGGCTTACCTTCCTTCCACCATTGTTGCACACGAGGTCTAAAGGAACTGTCTCTGAGCCACATTAATTGAAAATAAAAGGAGAGAAACTCACATTGGTTTTCCACATTTCCACCATGACTGGCCAGTGATCCGAACCAACATTGTTAAGCGTCTTCACTTTAGGAATGTGACCATGGATTAAGAAATTTTTAGAGAGCAAAAACCTATCCAATCTCTCCATTATACAAGCTAAGCCTTGCCTTTTGTTAGACCAAGTCATAAGGCCATTATCTGGTTGGATGTCCACAAGATGGAGGTTTGCAATATATTCACTCATGAGGTCAGTGCTTCTATCCAAATTTCTATTTCCCCCCATTTTCTCATCTAGAGAGAGGATGGTATTGAAATCTCCTCCGATCAAGATCCAAGCTTCAGGAAAATGAGAGATAATATAAGTTATATCCTTCCACTGTCTTCTTTTTTCCTCCAAAGCAATCGGAGCATAAACAGTAATGTAGAGCATAATTTGGTTGGAATGTCTACTTTGAATAGCTATAGCCAAAAGACCCCAACTGCCAACCATATGGTGAATAACTACCTCTTTTGGGTCCCAAAGACAAGCAATGCCACCAGAAGTCCCCTGGGAACTGAGGGAAACCACTTTTCTAGCTGGCCAAATTTTACTAGCAATAGAGTCCATATCCTCTATTGACATCTTCATTTCTTGAAGGAAAACAAGATGTGGATGATTTATCTGAATCATTCTTCTAATTTCATTTTGTTTTGAAAGACTCCCTTTGAGTCCTCTAATATTCCAAGTGATGATATTCATTAATACCAAGGCTAAAAAATTTGGGAAGGGCATTAATATTACCTTCCTCTACAAGCTTTTCACCTTCTTTTACCATATGATATTGATTGGTCTTGCGACCTACCTTTTGATTAGAATCCATCTTCAGTTTTTTTTTCCCTGTTTCTTGACTTACTCCAATTGAATATGAGATGGCTTCTAACCTTGAAGAATGCTCATACACAACCAAAGTGTTACTAGAGGGTTCAACAGAGTCTATATTGGGACCTGTATTATTTGAAGTTTTGACATTTAAAAGATTGTTTTTCTTGTGTAAATTTTCTCCCTTTTTTCTGTTGAAAACCTTTGATTTGTTGGTTTGTCTCTGAGTTTTTCCCTTCATCTTTAAATTGTGTTTCTAAGATTTCTGTTTCCATTATTTCCTCTTCCTCACTTGGGACATCATTCGTGGAAAGGATTTCAAACATATTAGCAGATGACTTTGATTGATCCTTCATAACTAGTTTTTTTTTAGTGTTCTTCTTCTTAGGCATTTGGAAACCTCACGAGTTTATATCTTCTTTCTTTTGATCAGGAATTTTATTTGGGCAAGCACTAGCCAAATGACCATATTCATGGTAAATTCTACAATGAAAAGGAATGTTCTCATAGTCCACTACTTGCTCCCAAGTGTCTTCCCCAAATTGTAATGTGATATTTTTAGGTAAGGGTTTGTCAAAATCCATTAAAACACAAATTCGAGCATAAATAATATGTTCAAAATTTTGAGTACAATCAAAAGTCATCATAAAAGTTCCTAAAGAGTTTCCAATTGAAGAAAAAATAGTAGGATTCCAAAATTCAATAGGGAGGCCAAAGAGTCTAACCCACATGGGAGCTATAGAAGGCATCTCTTCTTAGGCTTTAAATTTAGTATGCCAGGGCTTCATGAAAAGCCCTACCCTTCCAAAGAACCAGGGACCCCCTTGAAAAGTTTTCTCTCTATCTTCATTATTAGCAAATAAAACAAGAAAATAACCATTTGGATAAATAGAGATTTGTAACTCACCTTTAGTTTTCTAGCTTTTTGCATCCCAGACTTTGAAAGCAGATAGGCTCGAATGAAAACCCACGAATCGACAAATTAGTCCTCTTTTTTCCAGATCTTCAATGCCAGTCTGAATGTTACCCATATCAAGCTTAACAATAGGAGTTCCATCAACTGCTTTAAGACATCCTGACTCCATTTTCCTGGGATCAATATTAGGCATTCTTAGAGGTTTATGGGAAGCCCTAAGATTAATATTAGCATTGGGCTGAGGCTGTCCACCACGGAGGGCATCCCTAAAATTCATTTTTGGGGCTGAGTCTTCAAAATTCTTACCCTTGACAGGGGTTTCCATAGTAGATTTATTTTGTGGGTGCACCTTAGCACCAGAATCACTTGAGATCTGAGCCATTTTTTGATCAGTTGCTTGAAACTTATTTCGTGATCTCTTTAATCCTTGCCCTAGACGTCGTGGAAAGGTATGGTTTTCACTTTTATTTTGTGCAGCAAATTGGAAGTCGTTGTCACTCAAGTTCATAACATGATCTATTGAAAGATAGATTTCTAACCCATATTGGATCCCCTACAACATATCCTGCTAAAATATTGAGTAGAAACCACAAAAATATTGGTCGCTAGGGCCCGAAGGCCCCAAAACCAACCTCTAGAGCTGCTTGCACTCAACCTAGATGAAACCCTCGCACAACCGCTTGCCAAAAATCTTGTTCACACATAGGGATGCACTAGGATCTGTGTTGCTCCAAATGATCTAAAAATTGGTGGAGATATTCTAGGGTTTTTCAGGCATCTACCCTCAAAATTTTAGCTCAATCCAAGTCTGGATGAGTGAAATATGGCCAAAACAAGTTCGACAGTTTGGGTAATCCTGTGAAAAATGTCCCTCTCAATATTTGGTATTTACTAATCATTAGATGTTTGTTCTCATATGCATTTATTATAAGTGTATAAAAGCTAACCTTTATTAAGTAAATAAAGTAGAAGTTTCAAATTTAAAAATAAATATTTAACATTAATATTTAAATATTAATGTAAATATTAAAAAAACCAAAGATGGATATATTTAAATTAAAGATTTAAATATATTAGCACCATAATATTAATGTAAGTGGACCGACCATGGGCACCAAAGACCAAAAGTAGAAAGTGAAAATTGGCATATAAATAAAAGGACCAAAGTTTATTTTGGACAATAATTGGATTGAATGCCTTCGATATAGAGGAGCGGCGATGGTGAAAATATTTCATTCAAAGTCTCCGATAGATATGAGCATTAGAGAAATGGGTGATGGCGAGTAGTGAAAAACCTTCATAGAACAAGAGCGACAGATTGAAATGGTGGAAGGTTCAAGTAGAGCAGCTAGGCACGACGGTGGAGAAGAATTATAGCAACAGAGTAGTGAAGGAGACACGACAATGGTGGTTTCAATTAAAAATTGAGGAATCTGACATCTTATCCTTTTCAGGTCAGTGTTCAAGGTCATTGAAAAACATACTATGCATGGCATGGGATCGATGAGATTATGTGAGTGTATTTGAGGTATATGAGTAGTGCTAGATACAAAACAAAAGCAAACAAAGCATATAGACGTGGAATGAAGATGTGGTCAGTTGAAGCGATGGAGTAATGGTAGCAGCATCTGCAACAATGTGACAAAGAAAGAAAAATATAGCTTGGTTGAGAATATGTAGAATGCATATGGATGATAGTCATCAAACCAAGGAACTAGTACAATAAAGGGGAAAACATCCATTTGATAGCCATTACTATAATCGTGCATCTTGGAGAAGTTACTATTCTTCAGTAGACATAGTGTTTTGGTAGGCAGATTAACACATAATGGATCACTAAAGATCGAGCAGGAAGAAATCCCACACATAGATGTCCAAAAAAGAGAGTATTTGAGCACCATTAGAGGCATTACATGCACAGGAAAAAAATGCTCAGTCGAAGAGAACCAGCGAGGATGAAGAGAAATAATGTTGAAGGAAAATAGAAGGTTATCAAGGTTATCAAGCATACCTCGAAGTTTATAAAAATACTAAACCACATAGGGTTTTGAAGATTGTTGAGGATAGCACCATAGATAAAGTAAGCTGAAGGAACATCATCACTGCCCAAGGAGTTTGACCAGTGAATATGACTAGGTTGTGTCGCAAAAGTGGAGTGGAGCATGAGCATTGTAGTAATGATGCCAAGGAAACCTTCTAATTGGAGGCTGGTAGAGATGATGGGATTGGGCGAGAAGAAGAGGAGGACGATCATGATGTGAGGAGACAGACTAGTTGTATAAGTTTATCTTTGGACTTGGATTTGAGTGAGCGCATATTAAAAGGTACAAATTATTGAACTCTATAAAGTTTGAAGACATAAGGAATAAGTTTAAAAGTTTGAAAAGGAGATATAAGAAAAATTGAGTTTCTAGTTTTGTGTTAAAGTAGTAAAGATAAGGTAAAGTTTGTTTATTTTTATTAAAGTATTAATGGAGATATAAGGATCATTGATATTTAAAGAGTTTGATTTAATTAATCTAAAGCATTATAGATTAGTTAACAACAACAAATCTTGGATATTATTCTTGTATCATTTGGCAAGGGCATGGCAATAATAGAAGGTTGAAATTCAAAATTTGAAGGGCTTGAGAAGTGCTTCATAACGTGGAAGTATAAAAGAGTGGAAGCAAGGTATTAGTGTCTCCAATTCAACACACAAGTAAGTTATCTAGTGCTATACTTGGGCTACCTTTAAAATGTAATAAATGTGAAATATGTGGAAGCGATAAACTTTATGAATGTGAAGAACATATTGGCCATTTGAAGATTTCTGCACTAGTGCATATCATCCTCTATATGATCATGAAGTTAAAAGAATTCTGAGTAGAATATGCCTAAATTGCCTTTAGTTGAAGAAAGCAAACTCAAGAAAAGGGAAGAATTTAAAGAGTAAAAACAAGGTACAACGAGGATTATAATGGATAGATATTGATCAATTTTTTGAGCAGACCTGAGCAACATTTTGGACCATCTTTATGAACAGAAGGAGATTGGTGTCTTCTATGGGTTGGTGCCCACAAACTTGAATAAGGGGATTGGTGTATCCTATGGATTGGTGTCCATAAAATGGTATAAGGGGATTGGTGTCCATGAAATTGTATAAGGGGATTGGTGTCTCCTGTGGGTTGGTTCCCACAAAATTATAGAAGGGGATTGGTGTCTCCTATGGGTTGGTGCCCATGAAATTGTATAATGGAATTGGTATCTCCTATGGGTTGGTGCCCACGAACTTGTATAAGGGTATTGGTGTCTCTTGTAGGTTGGTACCCATAAAATTATATAAGGGGATTGGTATCTCCTTTGGGTTGGTACCCATGAACTTGAATAAAGGGATTGGTGTCTCCTATGGGTTGGTGCCCACAAAATTGAATAAGGGGATTGGTGTCTCTTATGGGTTGGTGCCCACGAACTTGTACAAGGGGATTGGTGTCTCCTATGGGTTGGTGCCCACAAATTTTATTAAATAAATATAAGCAATATTTTGCCATGGTTTTCTCCTGAAAGGGTGTTTCCACGTAAAAATATTGTCTCTTATGTGTATGGAAATTGTGCATTGATTTATTATTGCATTCACATTATTGCAGTTATTGGTTTGAAAGAAAAAGTTTTATCTTATACTGTTCACCCCCGATTAGTATAAGCGTGTGCTTATTCATGAAACATAGAACCCTACAGTCAATCGCCTAACAATGCCCTTGTCCTAACTCTCTTATTAGTGGTGGGTAGAAGGTGAACTCCAACACCGAATATTAGGTGCATGAGATCAAGGATGCAAAATCAAAGCACTCTCGTTCAGGAAATATTAAAAGAAGAAAACCTCCAATCCATATAATGGACTCACTCCCCCTTAATCACTCAGGCACATTTCAAGGAATCCAGATAACAAAATAACCATGATGACTTAAGCAACTAAGAAGTAGGATATTCATTCATTCAATCCAATAACAAGAAAATACAGTTAGAGACTGAATAATGCAAAATTTGTATTTACAGAGGGGAAACCTTACATAAGAATTGTAAAGGCTAAAGAGTCACCCTTTGGAATGTCCAACATTCCACTATTTATAATTACATTTACACTAGCTTCAAAATCTGGACATTAATGGTGAAAGGTGGGAAGATGGCTTCTACAACTGACGAGCGTTGTCTTGGTACATTGCTATACTGGAAAAAATTGATCTCTAGAAGGTGGTAGGTGCTTTTGGATCAATATGGGTCCTTCGATATTTTGCCCAACTAATTATTGCTTAACTACCATATATTTTTTCTTAACTGGTGATCCTCAGATTGAGGTGACAAATGATAGACACTAGAGCACCTTGGGAGTACCACATCAAAAATCCATCACTTATAGGTATGTTGTCAGGAACCTGAAATGCTGTAGTCGTGTGTACGCCTTCATATTCAAAATTTAGGTGGTGGCAAGGTTTTTGCATATCGAGAAGGTGTTTTGTTTGCTTTTGTTTTTGACCACGGGATACTAGGAAGCAGAGGTGGTTATTCCTCTGAGGTACCATCCTTTTCATGCTTATATTTTCTACCTAGGATGGATGGGAGTCTGTCTTCTTCCCAAGGATGGGGTCGTACAATTTATCTGCCCATGCTAGTCTTCTAAAATGTTCACTCAACAAGTTGAATGGGATTTTTAGGAAGTTCCACCCAAAGGTTTAAAGGTAGGTGTCTACCCACTCTTGTTGTCTGACTTGATTGATTCTGCCACCTGCTTTTTGATTCGATCTGCCCTATGACAGCTGCTGCTACTCCGACATCTTTCGCTTGTCCATCAATACCTTCAAAATTTGGAAAACTCCTTAAAGTGAAACATCATATTTTATAAAAATTATGGGGGTGTAAAAATTACCCCTACACTCTTGGCAACTCACAGGTACTTTCCCATTGCAATAAAGGAGGACCCAAAATACTACATTATGAAATTCACAAAACAAGAGGAGGAAAGGGGACCGAGGAGGCACAAATAAAAGTAGTTGGGGAAATATGCAAGACAATAGAGGAAGAGAGCCAATGGTGAATGGAAAATGAGGGGAACAAGGGCAAAAGAGAAGAAAATAGGACATACAATGAGTAGAAACAACAAAAAAAACTAGGAAAATAGAACAAGAGGGGAGGAGGGGAGGGAGGGGAACACAGTAAGCAACAAACGCAAGGAGATAGCTACTACTAACCTTGATGGTTGGCAGCATCAAGGATTTGAGGAAAGAGAAGGAAACAAAGGATGCACTAAAATAAAATAAACGAAAGGGAAAGCGATCCATGAGATAACCCCATAGACCGTATTCCTACTAACATACCCTGTTAAGGATCATGGCGCATTCAAGAATGGATAGAATGTCGAAGGCATTTGCCAGCTTTGGTGCAACATCTCTTTTTGACACAATCTTGTAAGAATCTTGCCTTTTTATTTCCACTCTCCCTAGGAATATTTAGTCGTAACCTCATTTTATTATTCATGTTTCATGCTGCTTCTACCCTTCTAGATCTTATAGAGTTCATTTCCTATTGTTAAAGGAGTGGGTACTTCTTCCTAGGAGCAAGATATTTTTGGATCATGAGCCATAGGTCTATTGGGCATGGGGTCACAACAATTGCATAGGAAATATTAGTGAATTTCAAGATAGAGGATTCTAATGGTCTTCCTCCAGTTGCCAAGCATTCATATTATGTCACTTTGACATGCACCTAGAGCACTTTTATTTATTAGTCAGGCTATGTACACAAAATCATGGTGTGAGTGGCACACCACAACCATTGATTCATTATGAAACTCATCTAGTGAATCTAAAATGATCAAACCATATTGTATTGTACTTGAGACACCTTCTATAGTTCAACTGTCATTGCCAATATTTCCAAGTCACGAATAACCCACGACTTGGCATCTCACCATGCACACCAGTACTCGTGCAATCAATGATTAGGATGTCAATAAATTTTACCATATGGGAGCCTTCATTTCATACTGTCTTGTCTAGCAATAGGTGCTGATGTTGCTAAACCTAGAGATTCATTTTTTGTGAAATCCCAACTTGGTATTCCTTCACCAACCTCACACATTTTTGCCTATAGGCCTTAATGATCGAGCCTGCTACTGGTTGGACCTCCTCGAGAATTGGAGCCTAATTGATTTTTATATAATGGAGATGGCTTAGCCTTTGATTGTCACACTTTAGGACACAAAAAGGTGTAAAAATACCCCCTCCCTATGTGTGGTGTTCCCATCCAGGTCTAAATCCTCCCCTCCCTAGGAAAAGGTGCAAGCATTAGAGAATTGCCTTTTGTGCCGATGCTTGCACTCCTCCCATTTGGCCCTAAGATAACATCCACCCCTTATGTTCCTCTAGTATGTAGCCTTGGGTGCTTCATAGCTTGGGATGGCATCCATAGGGATACTATGCAGTAGAGAGGGGAGCAACGACAGGTGGAAATGGATATGGTAGGGAAAAGTCTTCTAAAGATGTTATTCCTACTTGAAGTAAGATTTTCTCTACATATACGACCTCCTGGTAAATTTGGAGGAATCTTCTTTCCCCAGATTGAAGCAGGAGGAGGCCTATGTTTGAGCTTAAATATCGAACATAGTATAGGTGAGCCTAGATAGGTGATGACTGGTACTCAAGAGGAATTCTCCTCCAGATCCTCTCAAATCGAATGCTGAAGTCGATTAGAGAATTGAGAGGTGCCCTCTTGATGTATGAGAGATGCATCAAGAGCTAGAAGGGGTCTATAGAGCCATAAAATATGTCAATAAGAGCTCCTACCAAGTCTACCCATGAGAATATAGTTCTCCACCCAAGGGTTCGATACCACAAAAATGCCCTCCCTTCTAGGGACGTGACCAAGGGTCTGATCATGACGTTTTCATGGGTGATGCCATGGAGGGGTGCCACTGTAGAAACATTTTCAAGATGCTCTCGAGCCATTCCTAAGGTACCATCATATTTGGTCAAGGCCTTTAGGGCACCCTTGGGAATATCATGAGAGCAATGGAGGTCCAGTAGACCAGGGTTGTTCCATTGGGGGAACGATAGCTAAGCCATTAAGGTACCAATATTCAGAGGCCTCGATTGCATTATCAAAGTCTGAGTCACCAGGTGAACATACTATCTTTGATTATGAGATCAAGGCTGCTCACCTTACCTTGAGTCCTTTGATGTGTTTAGATTTTCAACTCGAGCAGACGAATGATATCATGGTCTAGATATACCGCTCAATCAGAGTCATCAGGTAACTTTGAGATGATTTGGGTAAATCAAAGAGTCACCAAACTTTTATTTACTAAAATAAGGACTCAATCGTCCCCAATAGAGTTTCCAAAACTATTGGTTGCCAATATAGCACCATGCACAGGGTAGGATGGATGGGTCAGCACCAAGCATAGAATGGCCATCACATCGAGAGGATAGGGCATGCGATATTCGAATAAGGCTGATTCCTGTAAGGGGTAGTTCTAGCTACTCTACACCGCAAAAGAGAAAGAGAAAAGAAAAACTGAAAGAAATAAATAAAATGCTATAGTTGAACTCATAAGGATGGGTATAACTTCATCAAGACCTATGTAGGTGCAATACCCCATTTGAAACATAGAACCCTACACTCAATCACCCAAAAGTACTCCTTTTCTAACTCTCTTATCAGTGGTGGGTGGAAGGCAAACTCCAACACCGATGAGCGGGTGCATGAGATCCAAGATGTAGAATCAAAGCACTCCCGCTCGGGTGGTGTTAATAGAAGAAAACCTCCAACCCATATAATGGACACACTCCCCCTTAGTCACTCAAGCACACCCCAAGGAATCCAAATAGCAAAATAACTAGGATGACTTAAGCAACTAAGAAGTAGGATATTCATTCATTCAATCCAATAACAAGAAAACACAGTTAGAGATCAAATAATGTAGAATTTGTATTTACAGAGGGGAAACCTTACATAAGAATTGTAAAGGCTAAAGAGCCACCCTTTGGAATATCCAACATTCCACTATTTATAATTACATTTACACTAGCTTCAAAATTTGGACATTAATGGCGGAAGGTGGGAAGATGGCTTCTGCAATTGATGAGCACCATCCTAGTACACTGCTACACTAGGAAGCATTGATCTTCTAGAAGGTGGTAGGTGCTTCTGGATCAATTTGGACCCTTTTATCTTCTACCCAACTAATTATTGCTCAGCTACCATATCATTTTCCTTGATTGGAGATCTTCATATTGATGCGGTCGATGACAAACACTAGAGAACGTTGGGAGTATCGCACCAAAAATCTGTCACTTCTGTGTATGTTGTCAGGTACCCAAATTATTACAGCTATGTATACATCTTCATGTTCAAAATTTGGGTGACGACAAGATTTTTGCATGCTAGGCAGGTGTTTTTTTTGCTTTTGTTTCCACCCATGAGGTACTGGAAAGCGAGGGCAAGTATTCCTTTGAGGTACCACCCTTTTCATGCTTATATTTTCCATCCAATATGGATGGGAGTCTGTCTTCTTTCCAAGGATGGGGTCGTAAAATTTATCCACCCATGCTAGTCTTCTAAAATGTTGGCTAAAATATTTGGGTAGGATTTTCAGGAAGTTCTACCCAAAGTTTTAAGGGCGGGTGTCTGCTCACTCTTGTTGTCTGCCTTGCTTGATTCTACCACCCACCCGTCGGTTTGGTCCATCCTGCAACCACTGTTGCTGCTCTGACATCTTTCGCTTGTCCATCAATACCTTCAAAACTTGGTAAACTCCCTGAAGTGAAATATCATATTTTGTAAAAAGGATGGGGGTGCAAAAATTACCCCTACAGGGTCTCATATTTGGATAGAATGAAATCTTGTTTTGCTAATTGGAAAGGTAAGTTCTTAACCATGGCATGAACAATATAACTCATAAAAACTAAATTGTAATCCATCCCTAGTTATATGATGTCAATATTTCCAATATGTATAGCATAAGAAATTAATAAAATTCAAAGAGACTTTCTTTTGAAAATATGTGAGGAAAATCTTATATTTCCTCTTTGTAAGGGATAGGGTTTACAAAGGGAAGAATATTGGAGGGCTAGGTTTGTTGAACTAAAAACTTTTAAGTTTGGCATTAGGGGTAAAGCTTGGATGGAAATTACAAAGATATAAAGGAAATAATTGGGAAAAAATTAGAAATATATAAAATTTCTTGATGCAGTAAATTATTTAGGAAAAAAAATCTACCCAAAGGATCATCAATATGGAACTTCATATTATATAGTTTGTAATTGATAAAGAAACATATTATACGGTCAATAAATAAGGGGAATCATATAAATTTGAGTTTGATGCTTGGTTAATTCCTTATCCTCTTATCTCTAACTCAAAATGGCAACCATTGGATCACATATTCCTAGATTGTAAAGGTCCAAAGGTCAAAGACAATATTAATATGAGCAACAACTTAAGATCATGGATTTTTATTAATAACCTAATTGAAGGAGAGGAACTCAAACAAATTACAAATGTACTTCAAAAGATAATTCAAGAGTTTTATTTTTAAACTTTTACACAAAATAATGAGTTGGTTTAGAATATCTTAAAAGAGGGCGGATACTTGGCCATGTTGGGATATGAGGATTTAGAGAAATCAAAAATTTCTATTCCCAATTTTTTTTTTAGAAGAATTTTTGGTCATTAGAAGCTCTTTTTATAGCTTCAAAATTCATTTGGTTAGTAGTTCAAAGTAAAATTCTTACAAGAGATAATCTACAAAAAAGAGGATATCATGGACCTTTTAGATATTCTTTGTATGACAAGGATTTAGAAACATCATACCATTTACTTCTTTATTGTCCCTTTGCTCACACCATTTAGGGTTACTATTTTTAAAATATGAAAATTTATTGGGTATCTAAATCAACATTGAAAGAGTTGAAATGTTGAATTAAATATTTGAAAGATAAAGCATTATATATTCTATGAGGATTGGACCTACCATTATTTGTTGGAGTTTATAGATAGAAAGAAATAATAGAATTAAAAAAATAAATCTCAAAATCATGCCCAAGTTTGCAACCATATTATTTCCTCCCTTGCAAAATATTTGCAAATATGGTGTTCATCATAAAATGTCTTAAATACAAAAAAGAGGTGGTAAAAACTTGGTTATAAGATTTTAACATACATGAAAGAGTCATCTGCGATAATGGTATTAAAATAAAGGATCTACTATGATATAGGGTAAAATTAAGATGTCAAAAAATAGAAAGTTTTAAGTACAAAATAGAGATGGTAACAACTTGGTTATAGTATTTGAGCATACATGGAAGATCCATTTGTGGTAATGGTATTTAAATAAAGGATCTACTTTAGTCTAGGGTAAAATAAAAATGTCCAAAAATTTGGTTTATCAAAATTAAATTTGATGGCGCTTTTAAAGAAAATTTAAGGGAAAAGTCGATGATGGAGGCGATTTTCAAAAGCATGAATGAAAAACTCTCCTAACTTAGAACCATATGAAAATTCAACTAACATTTAGGTAGATTCTATGATACTTCTTATATGGATTAAAATTGTAATAGAAAAAGGATGGGAATATATTTTAATTTATGGGGATTCACAAAATATCATTGATGCTAACAACAAAAAATGGATGTGGATATTGGATGAAAAATAATATTGTTGTTTATGTGCATCATCTAGTGGTAGGTTCCTCACCATAGACTATGTAATAGAAAATAAAGAGGGTTTTCTTTGTAATAATGTGTGTCCTAGTTGAATTTGGGAAGGAAATTCTAAACCCTTAGATGGGGAGTTTGGATTCAAAATCTAATTTTTTAGATTGACCCCTTTCTTTGGAGAATATGTCCAAAAATAGATCACTTGATGAAGGATTGACCCACCAGAAGGAGGAAAAGTGATGGGGATAATCTCAAAAGTTTTGGATAAAAAGAGATAAGGAATATATGAAAGAAGAAGGATTAGATGGAGGGAAACAAGGAAAAATAGTCACAATACTAGGAAGACAAAGTTGTAAATGAGTTAGATATAACGGGAGAGGAGCCAGAGAATGTCAAGAAAATATAAGTTAACTAGAAGGCAAGTGGATTTATATTAATAAACTTGGTAAAAAGAGGGAGGAAGAGTGGAGAAATTCTCTAGCAACAAGACAAACAATGAGGTTCTTCTAGGAAGGATTTAGGGTGAAATCTCATCTATGCTAGAACAAGATGGCCCAAGGAAGGAAAGTGAAATGTATAACCCTTAAATAGAAGAAGAAAATATAGAAGCAAGGGAGGAAAATATAAATATGAAAGAAAAGGATCTAGAGGTCCCTTACACAATAGACAAATTACTAGTAAGGGAAGGATCCTCATGAATTGACGAAGTCCCAAATATAAGAGTAACACGAAGTACAAGGAAGACCCTAAATGTGGAAATACAAATGGCAAAGAAGTTGAGAAGGCCTTATTCAAAGGAAAAGCACTTAAATGAGATGAAAAAGGATATTAGCTTGGGGGTTCATATGACCTTAGGCTCAAGTGGATATAAGCCCACAACAAAAATAGAATATAAATATCTTATCTTGGAATGTTAGGGGAATGAATGCCCCTAAAAAACATAGGGTGGTGAGATCCTTGATTAAGGATAACCAACCTAATATAGTTCTATTACAAGAAATAAAGTTGAATGCTATAAGATGGAAATAAAATGAATAAATGGATATGGAAGAAGATGGTAGTGGCCAGGTGGAGGCAACGAGGGCTTAAGTTGAATCTTAATTTTATGGATTTTTAATACCTTTGAAGGGAAATTCATCTAAAAAAATTAACACCTTTTAACTATTTATATAACTTCAAAATTGTCAAATTTGATCTTTCTTGTTACAAATATTTGTCCCAAATGTGAATAGAGAGTGTAGAGGGGGGAAAGCTACCCTACCACGTAGGATTCTCGATTGGATCTGTTAGGAGCCAAGGTTACTGTGGGGGTATATTGATTCCTCTACACTCAGGAGCTCAAGGGATCGAAGGGTTCACTAGGAATGGTTTAAGGACTTGCTCTAAGTTCAGGATGGAATGTTTGATGTGTTTTATTTGAACAAGCACGTATATTTGGTCTTTCTAAAAGTTAAGCTATAATAAATTAAAGAACAATGCAGGATAAACAATGATGCAAGAAAACAAGAAGCTATCCCTAAAATGATTCTTAGTTTTAATGAAAACTAACCCTAGTTTGCAAGAAATAAGATATGTTTTCCTTTTTAGCAAGGGTTCAAGAGAATGCACAAACATATTTAACCTAATATGAAACACTATATGTTTTTTCTCTTTTTAAAAGCCTAAAAGTGGAATTGAATGCTTTTCTTCGCTTATGTTTTGAATTTGAAATAGGAATGAGTAGAAATCAAAAAACAAGTAGCCTAAAAATTCTATTTAGGGCATGCACTTGATCCAATGATTGATACTATATTTTAATTTTTATCCCGATATATGCAATAGCTTCAAAACCTATAAAATAATTTAAAAAACCCTTAAAAAAATTGATCAGTGTTATGGGGCCTACTTAGGTTACTATGTGATTAAGGTTGGAGGTGTAGCAATCAAGCCCCCTTGGACATTTTAGCTGATCATTTGAAAACAAAAGTGATTGTTGACCTTTGGAATAAAATGAGAAAAAATGCAATAACATGAAATAATGTGAAAAACAAAGTGCAAACAAAGAGATTATGACCTAAATATAGCATGCAAGAGCAACCTAGGATTTTTGGAAGTGAAATCCTACCCCCAAGCCCTAGAGAACTAAATTCATGCCCCGTAAGAGGTGATCACAAATTTGATCCTATAAAATTTGTGTCCTGTAAGTGTGGGGTATGAATTCACAATAGAGACCCTAAATGATCTAATGACACCAAAAATGCAATACAATATATAAATTTTATGACGTAAGAAGACTATTATTGCAAGAAAAACCTGGTGGAAGTGAAAGAACAATAAAAGGATTTAGGCATCAGCTAAAATGGTAGACCCCTCATCAAGTCTCCCACACTTGATCACCAAAGCAACAAATTCACAAAAGCCAAAGCAAAAATAGAATAATCCAAAGCACAAAAGCATTTATTAGATCACACTTGGAAGATTTGATAGCTAGGAGCAAACTTGCTAGAACTTATTGTTATAAAAAAATTGTTATATAAAAAAAGGAATTTGATCCTCCTTTTATAAGAGGTTTGGAGGGAGAAATGGTGGGAAAACAAAGGTCAACCTCAAAATTAGGGCTTTAGAGGTAAAAACACTATTTTTGGTTGTATTCATGCTCTTGAATTACTAGGAGTGAATTCAGTAAAGCCAAGCAAAAAAGGTAAAAAAAGAGGGAAAGAAAGAGTCCAAATTACAATTTTGGATGTCTTCCTTAGGGTTCCTAAAGAAAAGTAACTCATTTAGGTGGGTCAATTTTCCATGTCTACATTTTTTCCTCCTCTTTGATGCATTTATGGCCTAGTAAATGCATCAAAGAAATATGTAGACACCTATGGGAAAAGAATGACAAACACAAAAGGGGTCGTTGGTTTAGAAGAAGGGGTAGAGCAAAAATGGTGTCATTCTAGACACTTTAAAATTTTGCACGCAAAATGAGGCATTAATAACTTTAAAGTTTCTTAAGTTAGGGTTTCCCCTCGAGTTTCAGAAAGAATACCACATTCTTGAGGAAACTCAAAAAAGTACGAATGTAAAAGAAAAGAGAGTAGCAAATAGAGAGAAAAGAGCAAAAATAAAAATTAAAGAGAGAAAAGGATGGGTATAATAAGGAAGGGAGGGTGAAAATGAACTCATTTTCATCGTGCGAGAAGAATATAAAGGAGTTCTGGAAAAAAGGAGAAATGGTGCTTCCTACACACCATTCAATTGTTGCGAGGGGTAAGGCCGGTAAAATGGTGGACAGAGCATAGGTAAGTACCAAATATAAACCCTAAGAATTTAATTTTTTCAATTTTGTTGAATATTTTTTATTTTTTTAGTGTTTTTAAGAAAAAATTGCCACGTTGGACCCTAGCGCAAACTCAGGGGCCACCCATAAATTTGGTGCAGTCATGAAGGTGACCAAATTTGTGCCCTATCCATATAGGGCATGAATTCATACCCTAGAAATAAGGGCATGAATTCGACAAAGAGAAAGCAAAAAAGAGAGGAAAGGGAAGAAAAGAAAATAAAAGATTATTTTTATGCATGCATTATGATTTTGCTTTTTTTTTTTTTAATTTTAACAGAAATGATGAAATTTTGTGTAATATTTTTGGTTGCAGCATGAGGTACTCAAGAATAGGGAGTGGAAACCAAGCTCCTTGGAGGAGGTAGTACAAAAAATCATAGTAGCAAATCAAGACACACTATAGATGGTGGAGCTACTATAGGTGGTAGAGATGCCTTGAGTTGAGGAAAACAAAGTGCTTTTGATGACGTTGATGGAGAGATGGTATCCAAAGTCATCCATATTTTAGCTACTCATGGGGGAGATGATCATCATATTAGAGAATGTGTGGTGCATCCTACACATCCCTATTAGGGTGAGGGTAGTTTATAGAGCATAGGTGCAACAAATAACACTACAGAGATTATCAAGGGATTGGGCCCATGATATCCAACAAAGTAGCATTCACATGGATAAGCTACTAGAGTGATATGGAGCAAATGCCTTGATGATTGTACTCTATGGGGTAGTGGATGGGTTCCTAGTGTGCCATACCAATAGGCAACACCTACCATGGACACTAGTAGAAGTAGTGGTAAACATGTGGGACCAACAAGTAGGGTCCATATGTGCTAGCCCATATATATAGGATATTATACAATATCATGTACAAATGATATATAGGTCTAGTGTGTATGGCATTGCTCTAGGTGTGGTGCTAGAAGCATATAGTTGTCCAAATATTGCATGCACTCCCAAGGCCATTGCCCAATACATAGTGACCAATAGTATATAGATGGGACAAAGACCTAGAGTGAGTCTAGAGGACCTACGTAGGTATCCTACCACTAGGGAGATGAGTAATAGATGAGCTATGAGACCACATGATTATATGGTGATTGTGGCATCGACACCCTGATTGGGCTAATGATGGGGTAGAGCTAGCTCGGGTGAGGAGGTTTAAGTGGGTCTCTATAGAGAAGTGGGAGCTAGAGCTCTATCGATTTGATCAATTCCAGTGATAATCTGGTATCCTTTAGGAGATACTAGACTTCTGAGACTACTAGTTTTGATGGGTGCAGAGGGATCCACCAGGAGTTAGAGGGGACCCTAATGTGGGTAGATCAATATAGGAGGACCTAGATGATGCACTATATGTTGATCCAAGGGTGGATAACACTGGGGTGGTGTTGGGCTACAAGAGATGGTATAGGGATGTTATACCCTCAAGGATCTCCCAACTTGTGCCAGTGTAGAAACACCAAGTCATGATCCATCGAGTGTAGCTAACATTGTGAGAGGCTACCTGATGCACCATGGAGTGATGAGGAAGGGCTCTAGACCCTAGGCAAGCTAGGGTATATTTTAGGATAGAGATCATGATGAGGATGAGGATGACCATTGCCCTATTAGGTTTAGGGGGAGGGGGGACAATAAGAGTTTCCCCTCTAGTGGTAGAGCCTAGGCTAAGAAAAATAATAAGGGGTACCTCTACATCAACGATCGTGGGACCTAGTAGGACTGTATATCAAGAGGATATGATAGGGGATATAGAAGCATTATATGTTTGGATAGTAGCCATGCAGAGGGAGATGGACCTACTTTGAGAGGATAGGACCAAGATGATAGAGGGGCTACAAAGTGCATTGAGCATGGTAGTCATAGAGTGATATGTGATGATAGTGGAGGTAGACCACATTAGGAGAGATATGATCCAGTTGGAGTAGCAGTGATAGTAGGCTCAGGGGAAGGGGATGGCTATCATCACCAGTAGCTAGCATGACAAGGAGATTCACATACTATAGGAAGAGTTTTAGATGGTAAGGAAGAGGCTAGAGGCATCCATACGAAGGAAGACTTTCTATTAGAACCTATACTTTTAGGTGGTTCCAACAGAGCAAAGGGTGCTCTTGCCTTCCTCCTTACAAACACAAGGTTCGTTGTGATTGAGATCATAGGCTATTTCATGGTCCATGAATATGCCTCCACTAGGACCACCTCCGACAAGTAAAGCAAATGAGACTGGCTCATATAGCTAGGGATAGGATAAGGATGATATGCCAATTTTGAGAGTGGCATGCATCCCTAGGTCTGGTTGAGTGTGTTTTGATTGTGAAATTTATATGTTTCTATATTTACATTTCATATTACAATATTATGTTCTTTCATGAATTTCTACTTCATTTTTATGTGAATGTGCTTATTTTTATGAGAAGGTTCCTAATAGTTTATATTTTTCTAATTCATCTTTAAAGTCTTCAGTAGTTCCATCATTTGTTGCATGGATTCTCTAGACACAATTACTTGGAAGGTATCATCATGAGATGCCACAACCATATTAAGGTGGGGATTATAGTATCTTCAACATGCTTCCACTAGTTCATAGTAGGGATGAACCAATGGGAGGAGATATCAAGCTAGAAAACTAGTCCATATTTTAGTTGCAAATGATTCTTCCTTAGCCTTTAGGTATTTCTAGTAGGCTTTATCCCTAAGTGTTTCTGTGTCCAATAATTTGGGATCTATGAACTTTTTGGTTGCATATTATATGTGCTTTAAGGGTTCCATTCTTGTAGCTTGGGCACACTTTATCTTATTTGCATAGGATTTGATGGTGTAACTACCACCTTGCTCTTCCTCTTAGATTCCATTATTGTCATTGGTTTCTAGATTTGGGAGCTATGCTTGTATTATGGTGCTTGAGGTCTTTGAAATATTTTTGGGTGCAAACAAGAAATGATTTTAAGGATGAAAAAGTGCTTTAATAATGTGTGTTGCCCCTTTTATTTATCACTAATGCACCTATTGAGACTTACCTTTGTTTGGATACAAAGGATGCCCCCATTATTTTTTTGGTTAATGAAACGACTTGGTTTACATACTAAGATTTATGATTGGCTTAATTTCAAATCCTCTACTCCAATATTTTGCATCTATCACCATTTTTCTAGCTCTTATTTTTTTATTTGTGCTTGATATGACAAGTTAGTGGTTCTCTTGATTGGTGTAATAATTCAAGAAGAATGTCTTTGTCTTAAATATTACAAATTTTTCTGTAACTTATAATTGATTAGGGACTCTCTTCTTTTTCTTTTTTTATGACCCCAAAATGGTTAAGATGTGACTTCACTTTACGCTCAGGCTACACTAGTAATTTTGTATGTTTTAAGAGGACTACGGTCCCATACCTTAGTTTCCCATTGGTCCATTTGATCACCTAGGATGGGAGAGTATTTGTCTATCAAAACCTTTAACCTAAACAACTTGTCTCCCTAAAAATATATACTTATAAGCTATCCAAGATATTTGTAGATATTTCATGTGCTATAATATTAGCAACCTCTCCTCTATTACTCCCAAGATCTTGCCCTTGGTACCCTTAATTTGTGTAACTTCCTTATGTGTGAGTCAGTAGTCTAAATTTAAGAAATCTATTATTTCTTTTAGTGTAACCATAGGACCTATTCCCAAATCTCTCTTATCCTTGAAGATAATTCTATATTTGTGAATATAAGGTAAGAAGAATGGGGTTTTTTTTAGGCTAGGTAGGTATCAAAATTTATACTTCCTTCATTCTAGTGCATATTTATTATCTATCCTAGATTAGTTGAATCTAGTTGAGAGTTCTAGAATTTTTCCTATAATGGGTCCCCTTTGTCCCTACTTAAATGGATTGACCATGAAATTATAGGTTCTCCCTAAGGTAAGTGATGGGATGCTAAGTAAAAATTGGTAGGGGAGAGACATGTTGGATGATAGGTATTGGTTGTTTGCTTGGGTATTTAGGTAAAGGGGTTTTATAGGTGACTTTTTTTCTTGGATTAGGTCACCTTCAACCTAGATAGTTGTTCCCTCTATCTTTTCATAAAAAATTTCAATGAGTAAGGCATCAAGTTGATCCTAATAAAAAATTGAGTATAAGAGAAGAGATTTATAGTTTTAGCAAGCATCACCTTTGAATTATGCCACAAGTGGTCTTAGAGCCACATTTTGCTTTATAACAATTTACACTTGATATAGAAATACCATATCCTACAGATGCTCTAATGGGATTGTTGGACCTTTACTAATGTAATCTAGTAGGTTTTCAAGTGTTGATATTGGAATATATCCTCATACAAATAGTGGCTCTTGTGGTTGTAGAGGACTTCTATAATTCTAAGTAGGAGATAATATAAGTGGTGGAGCATACATATTTTGGCCTCAATATGTTCTTCTTCATGGAATGGTTTCAAGTGGAGGAAGCAACCCTTGCATGGTTTTACCAACAAAGGACTTGGTGGCAGGTCTCTCATTCATGCACTTTTGGATCCTTTGGTTGGAGTGGAGTCACTAGGTGAATACAACTTGTGCTTTGAGAGTAGATAGACTAACTTCATAATTAAAATCTTAATTTGATGTCCATCATAGTGCCTTCTTATATATATTCATTCTAGAGTAGAGTCAATATGTGAGTTCTGAAGTGCTTCAAAAAGAAGATAGGTAGATACCCTCACAAAATTTAGAGTCCAATTTGTTATTTTGATTGCAAGACCAATGATAAGTCAATGGGATCCCACTAGGAATTCAAATAAATTGTCGTTCTCTTTGATTTTTTAAACCACAAGATGAGGAGAAACCAGATAGTCAGGACTATTGCATCTCATGTTGAGTGACATAGCAAGGCAAGTCCTAAGAACATAGGGTTTAACTATATCAAGGGCCTCTAGGATTTTTACAAGGTTGGTTCCTTTTAAGATGTGACTTTGAGTACACTTGTCCTACTCTAGCCTAATATAGTAGTTTTCATGGGGAAAAGGGTTAGAGAGATGTTGAAAATAAAAATAATAAAAAGAAAAACCTAAGCTAACTAAGGTGATGTGCCAAGATCAAGATAATATCCCCCTATACAATAACCCTAAGTGTAATATGTCGATACAATGAAAACTTCCTCTCCTTGACATATATGTGTAGATAGACACACATATAAAGGAAATAGTATAGAAAGAACCAAACTGTAGACACCAAATCCTAGCCACTTGTCCACCATCACCCTTTCTCGCCATTCAATGGCCCACTTTAGCCCTTTACCACCATTCAATTGGTCATTCCATGCCTTTCCCACCATTTTATGACCCATATTTGACCTATTTATATTTATTTTATATTTTTTATATTTAAATATAATATTTTATATTATATTTTAATATATTTATTATAAAATATATCTTTATAGGTCAAATCAATCTCAGTTGTCCGATCAGATCTAATCTCAGTCGTCCATCTTCCTTAATCTGTTTCACACTTAAAGTTTAATATCAGCCCCTGGATTTGCTTTTATCCTAGCCACATGATTTGGTAAAACCCTAGGCTTGGTAATAAATAGGAGCATTCTCAATACTAAATCCTTGGAAAACTTGGAAAGCTTGAACGTTGGAGCTCTAATTTTCTTGTGAGATCTAACCTTACTGAGAGATAGTTTAGTGTGAGTAGGTTGTGCACTAGCTTATCCTTCCCTAAAAACCTAGCTTTCCCTAGGATTTTTGGATTCCAGTCGCCTTCGCGTTCCATTTCCACCGCTTCCATTGTCAACCATCCACCGAGCCCTTCACATCCCCCTGATATGCTTCTATAGATTTAGCCCTAATTCATAGGCACAACCGAGCACCTGCCTCATCCAACAGGCACAATTGCACACCTTCTACATTCTATAGGTGTAGCCCAACACCTGTTGTTCCCTCAACCACACACTAGAATTTGCCGCATAAGATCAAAGTGTCGCCAAGGCACCCTGCTATCAAATCCGTAATGGAGAAACAAAACAACAAAGTAAGTATTTTTGTGTATTTATTTGTTGTTATTTGAATTTTACATGCTTTTTTACTTAGACCTAGGGTTTTAGTTAGCATTTCTGAGGGTTCAAACTGTGGAACCCTCATTTTGTTTACTAATGGCTTTATGTTTGTTGTATATGCAAAATCAGGTAGCATCAATCAAGGATTGTTGAGTAGCTGCTGAAGTTAGAGTGGCCCGATTACGAATAACAAGAAGCCCACTCACCTTGTTGAAAGCAAGATACATCTGAGACACTAGTTGTTGCAGCTAGGGTTTCAGATAACCCTAGCACCTGTATTTATTGTATCAAAATAATTTCGTTGAACGGATCAATTGTAACAAAAGGAGTTTCTCAGCTCCGCCCCCCCATTTAATAAAAAAACATCTTTTGTACAATCTCTTGATCACCTGAGTTATTTATTTCTATATTACTTTAGTGTCATAGTTTTACTTCACAAATGGCGATCACGGTGGGACCCCACAAGGGTTTTATTTTATGATTTACTTTGTTGTTTCTAACTTAATTTTGTTGTTCATTTTGTAGGCTTTTAGGAGTGAAAAATGGGTCGTTTTTACTGGTTAGGATTTCTAGAAGCTTTGCAACAGTTGCAGATAGGTGCGCAGGTGGACTATGACACCTATTTATCCCCACATGTGTACCACTACTCCTACACAGACACCCAACCATACCTACGAAGGCACTCCACTATGCCTGATAGTAATTTGAAGTAGAGCGTAAGCTTTCAAGTAAGATCTGCAACCATTCTGTTCTAAAATCTTGCTTTTACATATTTTTATATTCTACTGTATTTTTTATATTCTGAGTTTAAAATGAACACACATTAAGGAATTTGGGAATAAATTTATGTTAGATTGCATCTAGGGCATTTGTGCATTCATTTCATTCACATATTTTGGGTTTTCTATTTCAAAAAAGAATTGCAAATTCAAATAATTCTTGCATCTTTCTGTTTGCATTTGAAAGTGAAAAGCATCAATTAGAATTTGCATCTTAGGAGTTAAGGGTTGCTTATTTTACTTATCTAAGTCAAAAAAATAATTGAATGCAAAAAGTATTCATGCCCTTGGGTGGCACCTTTGGCAGAGAGGTGGACGAACCCTCCGGTTGCTATCTAGGCAGGGGGTTTTAAGTGGTGTACTTCACACTCTTTAGAGGAAAATTGCATTTATGTGTTGGATTCTAATTTAGATGTGTAAAATCTGTTGCTTTTAACATTGTTTGACAACAATAGAGAATATAAAAACTTAAAATTAATCACACATAGCACATTGCACTTTAAACAGTAGTAACTGGATTTCATCACCGGTTGTTGCTTGAGGTTTGGTGATGATGGCATTCATCTCCATCCATCAAATATCTACCCCTAGACACCTCAGTACTACCCTCGAGCAAACTTATTGGATTTCATCACCAACAAGAATCTTGTTTCCCCATCCAGCCATACTCTTTTACCTTTATTTTTCATTAAATAAGATTAGGATACACCAAACACACAAAACTACCATATATAAAAGAAATTCACATTAAAAAGAGATAATCAATGAATGAGGTAAGCCACACAAGGTGAAAATTAGGATTGATTGTTTCCTTTGTTTTTAAATTCCTTAGATTTATTTTCAGTTTTGAAATTTAACTATCCTGAAATTGTATTTTGATTTAATTATTTTATGGTTTTAACTCGAAATCAAACAAAAATATTAAATCAGAATAATTTAATGGAAAATACAACAAGCATACTCGCTAATTCAGTAGCTAACATTCCAATTCCACCCAACCTAGTCCATCTAGGATCATTCACCAATCTCTCTCACAAGAGGGATCCATTCCCCAAAACAATGAACAATCATCCCTCCAAATTGACATGGACAAGTTGGATGCTATATACAAGTCTTCTAATTATGTCCTTGAACCCCTTAGCCAAGACTATGTTGAATAAATAGAATTTGATATATCCTATACATCTAACCCCATCCAAGGATATCCTAATTCGGCTTATGAATATGGTATGTCCTCCTCTCCTTGTCTAGCTCAACAAAACCTAAGTGTTTTTAACACTGATCACCCATATGGCTAACCTAAATCTGCTCCAATACTTTCTATGAGGAGTATGTCAATGATGTCTCATCGGTACCAACCTACCAAGTTTCCATATCAAGAACAACTTGCACCATACCCCTTTCCTCCAATCCACCCACATCCATACCGTCATCTTCTAATTCATCCACAACCTTATCAATTTCTTCCATGACTAATCAAGATCTTCAGGATATTTCAAGTCTGGTGAACAAAGTGCTTCTAGAGCATAAAAACACTAGACAACAAGTTCAAGTAGATCCTACACATCCTGTAGCTCTAGCCCAACCAACCATGGCCAACCAAAATTCCACCTGGATACCCCAATCATTGGTAATATCCATCCCCAAGCCACCTCCAATCTAAAATTCAACCCCTCCAATCACCATTTCCTTCGGTCAACCCAACCAACTCCTCCAAAATATTCTTCATCAATATTATCCTTCTTTCAATCATCAATCTTCCTCCCATAAATTTCAAGCTAATCCATTTCATCAAAATCATCTGATCACTCCACAACATCTTTCTTCTAGTCCATCACCAAGTCATCAGGTATCGAAGACTTCCACATTCCTGGGGAATATCTTAGGATTCAGGTCATGCAAAAGTAAATATATCAGTTGATGCTAAGTATTTCTGGCAGGTCAAGCCAAAAACCTACACTAAGCCAACTGATCCATCCTTCGGTACCATCATTGCCATATTCGACATACTTTACATTATCGAAGTTTGATAAATTTAGGAGAACCGAGGACCCTGAGGAGCATGTTAGCTCATTTTTTCATGCATGCTTCAGATTCAAACTGACATTGCTCTCATGCTCAAACTATTTCCTCAAACATTAGGAGATGCCATAGAGTGGTTCAATCGGTTACCAACTCATAGTATCTATACTTTTTCTCAATTGATTGACCTATTCCTTGAGTGTTTCATCCTAAACATTAAAAAGAAAGTTTCATTATTCGATGTGTATGAATTAAGACAATGGAAAGATGAAAATATCTATAAATTTGGAAACCGTTAGAGGGCAGTAACTACCAAATTTCCATTCTCCCTCCAAATGGATGAAATCATTAAATTATTTACCAAGAGTTGCTTAAAACCCATCTCTTGAATGCTTTAGCTGCATACGTATCATTAATTCGAAGAAGCTTTTGCACAGACTAGCATCATTGAGGAAATAAAAATCCAAGAGGGCATGATTAAGCCTAAAAATAAATAATGGAAAAATAAGGGCCAATTTAAAAGCAATCAGTCCAACCAAAACAAGTCATATCAAGCCTCTTCGACTAGTACATCCAATAAAGTCAATCAAGTGGTGATGAGTCAGCCCATAATGGCTCAATAACCCATGCAACAACCGCAATAAATTTCTTATCATGCGGTCCCCTCGGTAACTCAAGCACTCATAATACAAAACACATCACCAACTATGGAAAACCTCACCCATCGACAACATGCTCGACCACAATGCCAATACACTCCTTTAACAGAGACGTACTCTTTCATCTTTAGAAATTTGTATGAAACAAATAAGTTGACTTTACCAAAAATTAGGCCTGATGACCCTACCAAACATAACATAAATTATAGAGAACATCTATTTTGCCCATACCATAGGCAAAATGGTCACGACATCAACACATGCAATATTTTTAAGAACATCGTCCAAGACCTCATAGACTTGGGGGTTCTTAAGGCTGATAACCCCCTAGCTCCACAAAATCAAAACTTGAGAATATTTCAAACACCTCTTCTTAACCATGAAGAGGCCCAAAATAATATAGGAGGTAATAATCATCTTACATCTCCTAAACAAGTTAATCATGTTCAAACTTATCAAAATTTTGTGGGAGCAGTCCATGTGGTCACAAGAGGTCAAAGGTAAAGTCAATAAAATTCTCAACAACCAAATGTGTCACAACCTTCCAATCCACCACCTATTCAAACTTCCTCAAATCCATCCCCATAAATCCATATTTCTAGTCCACCAAATCAACTAATCCATCGTCCTCTAAGGCCAACAGTATCCTTAAGTAGCCGGTTGACTACAAGTTTGAAGATGGCTTCAGCAAATTTGTCCTTATATGAGCTCATCCAACAATCTCCTAGGCATAGAGAAGTTTTAATGGAAATTCTAAAATCCATTAAATTTGAAACCCAATATCCTAATGCCTTTAACAAATTTATAGGGAGCATTAGAACATGCTTGGAGCCATACATCACCTTTTATGACTTTGAAATAAAGTCAATGACATCATAATCCCTAGATCCTCCATTGCATATCATGGCCTTAATAGAAAAGAATCCATTTAAAAGGGTCTTAATTAATACCGGATCATCCATCAACATTATCACTACTGCTACCCTTAGCAACCTCAAACTTCCACTCTCCCATATTTCCAAGTCATCATTCACCCTCAAAGCATTTAATGATACTTTATCTACCACATTTGGCACTATTGTTTTTTCCATTGAAGTAGGGGTTAAAATGTTGCACACCATGTTCCACATCTTGGAAGGGGCCATGGCGTACAATGTACTCCTTGGTAGACCTTGGATGAGGGAAATGAAGTGTGTTCCATCAATTCTCCACTAATGCTTGAAATATGTTCATGATGGTCAAGTCCATTACATCCCCACAGATATAAAACCTTTCAAGTATTGCAATTTCATTTCAAATCCTTATAAATCCATGTTGCCTTCCACTCACCTATTCTTATCCTCATCATCTTCGAATCTAGCCACTTCATCCTCGAATTCATCCACTTCATCTTCAACTCCATCTACTTCATCTTTTAATCCATTCACATTTTATTCCAAAGCTCATATTCTTGAGGAGTTACCCATAACAAAAACCCCTCAATCATCCATTTCTTCTTGTACATGTGGTCAAGGTCAATTCACTTTTGCCACATTGTTAACCTCAACCACTCCTTCTACAACCATTCCTTCTTCATCATCATTGCCTCATCCACCTTATTCTAAGCCATCACCCAATCCCTCTCCATCAGCTGATGTTTCACAAGTTGAAATTTTAGATTGTGAAATATTCAACTTCCTGCAACCTTCCACCAATCTTGAGCCATCTATTTCCACACCATCCACCACCCCATCCCAAGTCAAGTTCCACATCACTAGTTTTGGTATTGGTGAATATGTGGTCCACGATGTTACCATTACCCCACTTGCCATCCCTACAGGCAAGGATTTTGATCATCCATGTGACCCTACTTTAACCATAGGTGATGTCTACAACATGAGTTCTGCTCAAAATAGTATCAAATTTGTTTATGGAGGGTTGGATTCCTTAATTACAGAAAAACCACCCGAAGAACTAAAATAACCAAAATGTACCAACATACAAAATATGACTGGATTTCCATCTTGTTACTTTCATATAGTCAATTGGCAAGGTCAGGGTCTAGGTTCCCATGAACAAGGGATACATGACATCGTTGATTTCCCATATCGAGGAGCACATGATCGTTCAGGCTTAGGGTATACCCCACTTACCACAACCACTTCCCTTGAACAAGATTTTCAAAGGCTTAGCCTCAAGTATGAAGACAAATCCCCCCTCCCATGTTCCTCAATCACTTCTCTTGAAAAAGCTCTTCAAGAGCTTAGCTTTAATGAAGAAGAAGATCCCATAAATGTTTCCTACCCACTTCTCGATTATGATGATGAAATTTATGAAGAGTATGAACTTATGTCCAATGCTTCTAACGATTATGAAGAGGAATTTCAGCCTATTGTTCCCCTTACCCAACAGGATGAGTTTTATCTTAGACTGTTTTCCATCCATCAACCCATCTTTCGCTTGCTTCTTCCACAAGAACAAGTTGACCCACCTGGTGAATTACGCCCACTTGAGTTCTATTGAGCCATTCAGCCAAGCCAAAATTTGTAACATATGTATAAAAAAAATCAAAAAATTCAAAAACAAAAACAAAATTTTCTATTTACATGTACATAGAATTTAATTTCATGTTTGTTGCTGCTATCCAGGGTTAACAAGATTCAATATCAGTTCCCATCCATTCTTCCAATCCATATCTTATCCTACTAAGTCAGTATGAATCCTACTAATTTATTCACCCCACTCTGTAATCCATAAAACCCAGCTAAGCCAATTCAAATTGACATAAGCCTTGTTGACATGGACCAGATTTCTTCCTATACGACCATAAAGGCATGCACTTGGTGTTGCAATTGCGTAAATAGAAACAAAAATGGACATTCATACACCAATTAACAAAAGATAAAGCAATTGAATGAAATGCATCTTTATTTCCTCATGGAATCAATTCGTGTATTACAAATGAATCCCTCTTAGGGATACCCTTTTTGATACACAATTACAATATTACAATCCTCTCAAGGATCAAATGCACTTTTCAAGCCTTTAAGGTGACATGAACTGCTCTAGGGTGGAGTGAACCCTCTTCTTCGCGTTGAGGAAGGAATTTGGTGATTGAAGCTCCTTTGAACCTGTTCCCTATGATCAAGAAACAACACAAGAAAGTTATACAAATAGGCAACCTCTCGTGATGAGGCCCTTTGAAGGATTAAAACATGAAAATGCCATGAATAACATGAAATCAAGAAAGCTTGTAAAATGTATTTAAACTATGCTAAATTGATAAAGATTCATATACATGCATAAAGGAATAATGCAACTAATTATTGAATGGCCTAATTAGATGAAATAAAGCATGGAGACATAGAAAGAAACCATTATTGCATATACTATACTAATGTAACAAAATTGCTATAAACCCTAAGTCTATCGGTCAAAAATCTCTAGTATCCTAATTGAACCGTGCAAATGTCTATTTAAACCTAATTAAGTGATCTGCAAAAGAAATGGTAAGGAGATCTTACGCCTATTGCAAACCGTAGCTCTGATGAGCGGTCTGCATTGTAAACCGCAGCTGAAAGCCACGGCGAGCAACCAAGTAGGTTTGCCCTCCAATTTCAAGGGCAGTGGGCTTGATCCTCCTTGTCAAATTGATGATCAAGGGTCGCCTCAGTGTCCTCTGACAGGTTTGGTGGTTGAATTGTTGAATAGGGCCTCCGTTTTCCCGAATTAGCATTTCTTGGCTCTCCTAGGCTCCTAGGACCTCCATGGAAAATTGATCTTTTGATGGATAGCAAAGTGGCCTTCTCACATGCATGAACTCAGTATGCAATTTGATAGGGCTTCGCTGCTCGCTTGATCAATTCACTCTCCCTCCTCACCCCACATTGGGGGGGGGTATTAGCTCCCCTTGTCCCTAGGGCTAGGGGTGGCTTCATGGAGAAGCCAAGATCAAGAAGAGGTAGTTAGGATAGTTGGGATGGAAGCCTCTGGAATCTTCCATCCTTTAACCACCTTCTTCTAGACCAAATGGTCATTCAAACCAATTTGGCTCGGATGAAGGCCAACTGAACTTCAGTTAAGACCACAGGTTATAGTTGTGGTTCAGACTGTAGACCGTAGGTCTCAGCTGTGGTTCAGACTATGGACCGTAGGTCTCAGCTATGGTTCAACCTGATTAGGCTAGGGAGCCCAAATTGAGTGGTTAGAACCACTGCTCTATCTTGGAGTCTATCCAAGATCTTCCATATGGTCTTGTAGCATGTCCATATGAGTAGTCGCCATCGACATGACGTGTTTTAGGTGTCTACAGATGCCCCTTTTGAGATGCGTTGTGAGATCGAACAACGCATGAGAAAAAATACACCACCTAAAATGATGTCAAAGGTTCTATGATGATCATTAGTCGGATCAACATTAGATGCCCTAGGTCCAAAAAAGGGTGTGCATCCTGGAATCATTGCTTCCAACTCTTTGGAGGCTTAAATTTGAAAGAGTTTGCACTCATCATCAGACATTCGAGTAGCTTTGGTGCTACAATAGGAGTTAGGCCTATATAACCGAAAGGATGAGAGTTACAAACTAATTATCATATTTTCTATTTGCCCCAAGCAAAGGGGTAAGCTTATGATAGCTGTTGACAATGATTCGCAAGGATGAACACAATTTTGACAAGATCAAGGGATCTACGATTTCAGGGATCTTCTACTGATTTTGATTATGATTATGAAATTATGACTACCCCCTCAAGCGACGAGTCGATGAGGGTAATGACAATGTATGAAGCGACGAGGTCGCTTGACCACAATGAATGATCTGAACAAATTTAGAATTAAGCATTTAATTACTTGGCGAAGCCTAGTTCAGCTTATGATTCCAACTGTTAATAGTAATTGCACATTCCTATCCCATGGAGCAGTCAGGCTACAATAGCCATCTTAGGGAATCAAAATTATACAACTCCAATTAGTTTTGTGTTGAATCACTCTTGTCGATGATTTGCTGAAAGATGTCATAGGAGACATGTCATGAAACGCCTCGTTCTCGTGGAGCAGTCCAGCCTCGAAGGCCTTCTTCGAGATTGAAAAGAAACATGTCAAGTCAACGATGACAATTTTACCCCAAATGTCCTTATGGTTATTTACTCATCTTGTCGGATTGCATGGAGCGCAAGTCGCTGCAACCGCCAAGTGTATAGGGTAAATAACTGAATACGAGGTGCATTTGGCTTTTGATTTTTTAATTTTTTTTTGTTAATTTTGAATTTTTGAATTGATCATGGTGCTTGAACATCACCAAATTTGCAACATTGATTTTTCTTATTAACATTTGATCCATTAGGAGTCATTAATTTATCATTTTAGACCTTCCCACAGTGGGATTTGAGTGCATTTAATGCTAATTACAAACTGTAGGTATGGTCTATGGTTGAAACTTTCAAAATTTGGGAATCGTAGGTCAGACCCGTGGGTGGAAAACCCTAATTTTGGGACCGCGGGTGACATCTGCGGTCCGTCAAAATTAAGAGAAACTATAAATAGTTTTCTCATTTGAAAATTTCATTATTGTCTTGAAAGTAATTGCATTTGTGAGAGCTCTGAAAGGTAGAAAACATCCCTTGATCCGGAACGCTGTTGAAATTCGACCTCACATCGCACTCATACCCTGATGGCGGACTCTAGACAACCTTCCACTAGCAGAGGCCACGGTGTGGGCAAGGTAACTCAAAACTGAGTCCTCGCAATCATTACCAACTAAAATAAACCACATTAATTAATGGGTTAATGAACTTCACTAAATTGTTGGCAATGAACCACACCCTAGATTAGGCTAGTGTAGGTTTAATTTTCTGGCTTAGTTAGGCTAGGAAGTGACCCAAAATGGGTCTCGTTCCTAGACCGCAGCTGGCAGTTGCGGCCCCCAATTGTCAGATTGGGGACCGCAGGTATCAGCTGTGGTGAGCATTCAAATTACAATGGTCAAAATTTGACCGCAAGCGGACCGCAGGGTTGACCTGCGGTTCACCACTTTTGAAAATATTTTCAATGTTTTTGCATTTTTCTAATGTTTTCTGGTAGTTAATGCCATTTATTGCACTTTGGAAGTACAATTTTGATTTTTGTGAAAATTTTTGATTACTTTGTGACATGTTTTTGTCTTTTTATCATTTTTTTAGATGTTTTTGACGTTTTTAAGGTCATTTTTTTTAGCTATTTTTGGTTGTTTTTAGTTAGCTTTTTCCTTATGCCTTGTTTATTTCCAGAGTTTGACCTCTAGAGCCAGGGAGCCCGACATACTTCGCACCCTCCATAGACAGCTTACTGAGGGGGAGCGGGAGTGGTTTGGAGCCGTCGACTTTGGCTATGTATTGGATCTACCCACTATCAAGGTAGATCAAGCTTATCTGACTACATTGGCCCGATGCTGGAATGCGTGGACCAATACATTTCACCTTTCGATAGGTGAAATGACCATTACCTTGGAGGACATCTACCGGATCTTCTAGATCCCTATTGATGGTGAGGCCATCACCTCCTCCTCCAATAGGAGAAAGGAGGCAATTTGTGCTGCTATCTTCGATGATCGAAGTGATGAGGCTCAATGCAAGATGGACCATAGAGGCATGCACATCGGATACTAGTAGGGGGAGCACATCTTCTCTATCAGAGAGGTAGTGTTTATGCACCTGGTGGTGCAGATTATGCTTCCAGACTCCTCAGGCATGAGGATTCCCTAGAACCTTCTAGCCTGCATCAGGAGAGTTGTTCTAAGCTCGATAGAGTGACCACTACTCCTAGCCTAGGGGAGCACCTTGTTGTGCTAGCTATACCAGGAGCTTTACCAGATCACCAACCAAAGCTAGGTTGGGATCAGCTGTAGTCTTCTTCTATAGATCTAGGGTTGGTAGCATATCAAGATCGAGCATCCTATGGATCTACCCCTTACTATCACTATGATTGATGATGCACATCAGTGTTACACTGCATGCTAGCCTCGTGAGGAGGAGGGATTCCAAAGTAGGTCCCATGTAGGGGATATAGACCACTACATCACTAGATTTGCAGCACTCAGACCATATGACATTGAGTGGCATCCATATATGGATTGCCCTGCATGGGAGGAGGTTGGTGAGCGGCTACACCAGGCTCATCGAGATAGGTGGCTACTCAGCCACAAGGATGAGATCAGGGAGTATCAGTTCTACTCTCATGTCTTGTGATAGTTTGGCCTAGTACAGGACATCCCGAAGCTACCTTTTATCTATAGGCATCTAGTACTGGAGACTCATTTGACATGGATTCTATCGACAACACTGGGTGATGCAGCTGATGATTTCTAGGAGACTAGAGTTGCTAGGGTTGGGACCACCCCAACGTATGATACTTGGTGGTCCCTACTATAGTGGCAGGGATCAAGGCCCCTAGGTAGGATAGATGACTAGGCAGAGGTGGATCCAGAGGGGCACAATGTGTGCTAGTGGACCGAGGGTGGATGGGGCATAGAGGCCACCATAGAGGAGGCTCCATAGGTCGAGGAGGAGGATGAGGCATCCGAGGAGGGTGAGGCACCTCCTGAGGTAGGATAGCTCCTAGCTCGGATCACTGACTTGTAGAGTCAGGTTGGTACACTCCAGACCCAGCTACGACACAGGGATACTTCACTCACCATGGTAGAGGTGAAGCTCCAAACATGGTTAGAGCCAATGGTGGGAGTATGAGGAGGAGAGGCCCCTCCTCAAGGCCCATATTGCCATAATAGATATAGAGATCCAACGGCTCACTACAGAGCATGATTTGGCATGGACTCAACTGGATCTGATGACCAAAGAGAGAGATTCACTAAGGGACTCGAGGGCTATTCCCTCATCTTCACAGGTAGTTATGGCACCACCTACAGCTCCATCTCACCTATTGCCCTTAGGTCAGGACCCCATGGTAGAGGTTAGGTGGCTCACTTCCCTCTTGGAGGAGGGAAATGCACGATCGACTGTGAGGGTAGCTCGCATCTCTACACTAGAGGATCACATTCGATTAAGAGGTGGAGTGGTGCTAGAGGACACTCAGACCACAGGTACTCATAGGAGCAGCTCTCGGACCAGGACCAGAGAGACCGGATAGTCTTCTGCTAGTTCGAGCCATCGGACCCACAGGACCGAGAGGACACATAGGTCCTCTAGTATGCATGGAGCCAGCTCGCACAGGAGTCAGGGGATTGGTTCTCATGTATGGAGCCTCTTTGGATTAGGTGGTACATAGGACCCTCAATAGGGTATACAACAGGCACCAGAGTAGACTACAGGGTATGCTCTAGAGTAGGCTATAGGATAGGCTCCTAAGGATGGGGCTAAGGGAGGTGGAGAGAGCTCTGGCGAAGGAGGATCAGGCCAGAGTTCGAGGACCTACATGATTGTAGCCTATGGGCATTTTGATATACCTTGATGTACTCTTCAACACACACAACACACACACATATATATATATATATATATATATATGTGTATTTATTGTGGCTCATTATGTGTACTTGTATATATTTTTAATTTTATGTTTATGTTATGCACATGGATGCAATGCTTATATGTTATGTTTATTTGATGCTATATGATGTGATGTATGGATGACATGCACTAGATAGCTATTTTAATTTATGATGATGATGATATGCAGTGATCTAGATGTTTAGATGTGCGATATATGATGGATGCATATGGATGCGATGTTTACTTAAATGCATATTTGATTTTGCTTTATTGCATGCATTTAATTTTATGACACTATCACGATATGTTGATGCAATGTATGTAATGCATTATTTACATGATGGTAATCTAATGTAAATGAACCTGTATGCTTTAATCACTTAAAACATAAGGAATGAATGTGATATGTGTTTATCAATCTAATGGATGACACCACAGAATGTATAAAAATCATGAATGTAATTGAAAGATCCTCATTACAAGAATTTAATCAATTAATCACCCATATATGAAATGCAATGGTATGAAGTTGTATGATGCGAATGATATAATGTGTCATTCTATTTTCTTTTGCAAGTTTGAAAAATATGCACAATATAGTCAGTGGCCGTCTAGATATTATTTCTAATATCCATCTAGTATCTATCCTATATCTTGATTGTGCTTTATATAATGATGTATCATGGATTCGATACTTTGCAGTTTGATGATTTTATTCTATATGGTTTGTGTTGCTATTAGAGAAACTTTTGAGGTTTTCCATGAGACTCAAACACCCTAGTAGACTTCTCAAACATCCCATACTAACTGTACAAGGCTTTTTTTGGACAAGGCTTTCATCATGAAAGACCCAACTATTCATTACCCCTGTGTGTGCACGTGAGTATATTAAGATAGACCATAGGCATACCCCAGATGTCAGTCGGGACTCTTCCAACCCATATGTGAGATCGGGTTCCTCCTATGTTCGTATCATCCTTGTTTCAAACTTGATTGGACTATAATGCTAGACAACCCCAGGCACCCAGAGCTAGCTCATCTCACAAATTGATCAGGACTACCCCTCCAAAAATAGGTGGGACTCTTTCAACCCATTGCTGCATTTGGGGATCACCCAATAAAACTACTACTCCGAAGTAGGTGGGACTCTTTCAACCCATTGCTGCACTCGAGGTTCATTCTATGGCTTTGAATGGTGAACAATCCAGGGATTCAAGTTCTCACCCCATTTTGATTTTTGCTCATATGTAGTGATAAAAATCATTATTTATTCCCATTTTTCTTGAGCAAGGGATTTGTATAGTGCTTTTAATTCACTATATCATTTTAGATTTGAACTTTGAACTTTGGGTTTGAAATAAACTGTGTATCTATGTACGAGTAGGGGAAATTCTTGTCCTTTTGCCAAGGTTCACCACTCTAGACCAAACTATTTGCAAGACAAGCAGGTAATAAAACCCATCTCTCTAAATACCCAGGACCACTTTCACAACTTTCATCCTCCCTTGTCTTAGCAGGATTTTAAATGTTTCCATTAGTGACGGGATCCTGATATGCCAAGCACTATCACAACTAATGACCTCATCTACAAAAGCAAAGCAAGCTTTCTATGACGTCTGAGAAACCCACTAGGTATGGCTGAGTGACTGGAAAACTTTGGTATACACACATATCTCCTAGCAATAGGTGTTGTATATGAATGCAACGGATTATGATAAATGCAAAGGTGCATGATTAAAACACAAACGTGGCATCGTTTGTAAGACTGACAAACACAATCCCTCCTACTACGGAATGCAATGGATGACGAATGCCTATATGCAATGCAATAATGAAATGAATGCATGTGTAAATGAACATGCATAATGCAAATGCACATGTTTTTGGATTTTATGCTTTACCAATTTTTTTGGATTTTATTGATTTTATAATTTTTATTGTTTTTGAGCCTTTATATTTGACCAAACGGTGAGTACATGCCTTTGGAGCCTTTAAATTGACCAAGCGATTCTTAAGAATCCTTGGAGCTTTTGGGATGACCAATTTAAGAAACCCTCGTTTGACCAAAGGGATCATGAGCACCTTTGGGACTTTTTGGGATGACCAAGCAATCTTTAAGAATCCTTGGAGCTTTTGGGTTGACCGAGCAATTTTTCAAAAACTCTTGGTGCCTTTTGATTGACCAAACTACTCATAGATGAGCTTGGAGCCTTTTAGGATGACCGAGCAGTTTTGAACAAACCCTCAACCTTTTTTACCAAGATTTTAACAACCCTTGGAACCTTTTGGGATTGACCAAGCGGTTTAAGCAAACCCTTAGAGCCTTTGACTAACATGACCAAGTGGTTTTAACAACCCTTGGAGCCTTTTGGGATGACGAGCGGTTATAAGCAAACCCTCAAAGCCTTACTGACATGACCAAGCAGTTTTAGGAACCCTTGGAGCCTTTTGGGGAGGGCATGCTGCCCTATGTACCCCTAGTGTGTGTGCCATTCGATGATGGTGAGGGAGGTGCAATACCTCTAGATTCCTCATTTTGCCTTATCGAATTTGGCATGGCTGGTGGGAAAGGTATGCTACCTTGAAGACCCCCAGTGTGCATGCTATTCACTGAAAGGTAATCAACTTGTTTAGGAAGAGTGACAGAAATCAACTCTCCCAGGTGAAGAACGGACCTCACCGGAGTGCCTATGCTTCGACAAGGGTGAACGAGAGAACCATCCTCGTGGATCGTATCCCATTCTACTAGGTCTTGGATGACCCTCTTAAATGATTGACAATCCCGAATGTCATGTCCATGCACTCGATGATACACACAAAAGGGACCCCCATCAGGTGACCTAGTCTTGGATGCCCTATGCTTGACTTTAGGCAATATGAATGCCTTTGCCTCATGTAACTTTTGGAACAAAGTTAGAGTAGTCATCTGAAATGAAACTACCCACTGCACTGGCCTATTGGGCTTACGAGGTGACTGATGACTTTGGGGTCGCCCATGAGGAAGTGTGACCTCCACTTCAGCATGTTGGGGCACTATGAGAGAACCATCTACATGATAAACCCCACTATCTATCAGATGTTGCACCACACTCTTAAATTCATGATAATCTCGAATGCCATGACCCTCTATTCGGTGATAGAGACAATAGTGATGCTCCCTGTAACCCGTAGGTTTAGCTCTATTTGGGTTTAAAGGGATGATATCAGGCAAGGTGATGACCTTAGCCTCTCATAACTTCTGAAAGATGTCAGACATAGACTCTTTTAAAGGAGTCCCACTATGCTACGACTATTTTGGGCTCTTGACCCGCATTGGTTTGCTTTGAGAATCCAATGGTTGGGTTGGCCGCATGGGCTCTCGCTTTTGCTGAGGTTTTTCCTGTACTTGCACAGGAAGTGATTTGGCCTCAATCAAGGGTTGCTTTTGTGATCCCAGGTTTTCAAACTGGTTCATGATAAAATGCAACGCCTTATCTTGCTCATCCATACGATGTTCCATTTGTTCTAGATGATCTAGAATGGCTCGCAAGACTGACAAAGAGTTCATATGTATTTCCAATGACTGATTCGAAATACCTTTGTCATTTGAAGGAAATAGAAAAGTGGATGCTATGGATCCATTAGGTAATTGCAAATCACCTATTTCCTTCATTTGAGTTGATGTGGAAGCTTCTTGATGACACGCTTCATTTGCGTCATCCACATGCTCATGCCTATGACTCAGTTCAAGTTGTTGTTTCACTTTGTTGTGTTGAATTGTGTCAGTTTAGTACCCCCAATATGATGTGAGGAACCTACCTGTTTGTGCTCTTGAGATGGTGCCATGAGAAATGAGTTAGGAGTGACTAATTTCAAAGGTTCTGGCCCTGGAAATGTGGAAACACCATTGGATTACCCCATCTCTGACTTTATATGATCAAGAATCACTTGATCTTCTGGCCTAATGTCAACCATTCCCACAAAATCATGAGAAGACTCCACAACTGCATGCATCATAGGTAATTCATCAACATACTAAGGTTGTCCTATTTCAATCATGATAACTAAACCTTCCTCATACTCATACGATGTCTCCAGGATAGGATCCATAGGTAGAGACTCGATGAAAAGTTGACCTAGATCCTTAGTGGACTCTATGGTGGGCAGCATCGTAATGTTGGCCTCTATAAGCTCTTCATATTCACCATCATCCTCATGAGGACTGCCCTGTGACATGATGGATGAAGATGGTGTGATATACTCAGGTGCATCCATGACCATGCTAGGTACTTCCTCCTTGATAGGAGTATGAGGATCCTCTAATGACACCTTCGAAGTAGCTATGAGCATCTCTATGATGGCATTCATCAATCCTTCCCTGCTAGGAGAGGCCAAATATGAAGGAGTCATAGGTGACTCCACCGGTGATAGCGGTGGTGACTGTAACTCCACCACAGTCTGCAAGGTTGTGTCCAAACTTTGGATAGACTCATCCTGTTTAACTTGTAGATGCATAGGCGCCTCACCAGGTTCCTGTGGATGATCCTCAGGTTTATAATACTTGAAGGGATCTGGGTCTACCTCAACTATATGGACTTCACCTCCATGGGTGTACTTAATGCACTGATGCACTATTGATGACATGCACTCCATGGCTCTTATCCACGGTCTTCCAAGAAGCAGATTATACTATCTTGATCCCTCTAAAACGTAGCACAATGTAGGAATAATATTTTGTCCCACCTCGATGGGGAGGACTATTGTGCCTACTGTAGGGGATTCCACATCGTTAAAGGCTTGCAGCATTAACGTTGTTTCCTTGATGTGGGACGGTGAAATTTTGAGATGTTTGAACGCTGAGGTGGTGATGATATTAATCGATGATCCTGTATCCACCAACACTCACTTATACACAATCTGATTGATCCTCACTATGATGTGCAATGGAGGATCAGATTCCTTGATAGGGACAGGTTTGACTTCCTATTTATGGAAAGTAATCACAGGTTCCTTATATGGTGGAATAGACTGTATATGCCCCAAGGATTGTGATGACTTTTGAGCATTGACATTACTCACCTGTCTAACATGACTACTTTCAATCTCATGCTTACGCATGGGATCCTTAAACATCTCTTTCTATTGTTTTTTGATAGCCCTAGGTATGTCTATCTGCCTAAAAGAATGGCTATCTACTTGCTTAAGAGGTAACTCTTGACGATGCATTGGGTGCATCGCGTTGACTTGTTGCCTAAGCACTCTAGGTATGAGCTTCTTTTTGGGAGTTACCTCACATGATTGTTCTTCACGTGATTTCTATTGGTAAATCCTCTCTTCACATCGTTGGAGCTCATCCAACCTTTGTTGATGTGATCTCTTCTTCTCTGTGCACTCACGCTCTAGACGCTTACGCTCAATGCGTGCCTCCTCCAATTGGTCTTGGAGTAGTCACCTCTTATGGGTTGCGTGTGACTCAGATTCCCTATAGGACTGATTCATGGAGTAAGATCCACAACTCTCTATCTCACTAAGGGGAGACCTAATGATGTGGGTTCTCACTATGCATGTAGAAACCCCATGATCTATATGGGTGGACCCCCTGCGTGACGAAGGGGGCTCACGATGACTATCAGAATGTCATGCTGGGAGGATTAGATCCTCAGGTGCATGATGAGTGTGATGCCTAGCAAGGAGGTGTGTGAGGTCTAAAAGATCCTCAGGAGAACATCGAAGGCATTCAGAGCCTCTCCATGAACTCTCTGACTCATTAGCTCGTGATTGAGCTCTATCATGCCTAGTCATCATGATGAACCGACTAAGCAAGACTTGAGAGGAAGCCTCTCTCACTAAGAATTTTGGCCTTACAAAAGGCCTTATCTTGATAGATTAAGCAATAAAGAAGCATACAAAGTAAATAATGTGATTATCTTCTTTACATTTTAAAAGTGAGCCCTAAACTATTTGATGTTGTTTCAATGATTTGTTGTATCAGTAAAGAACTCCTTATCATGTTTTGAAAGCTTGTTGGATGATATTCTCAGTTAAATTGGATTTCACCTATATACTCATAGCTCGACAACTTGGCTATGAACTCCAAGTCATGTAATCCAACCTATAATGTGTGGTAATGAAGCCCACACATGGTCAGGGAGCACAGGTCCTCCCAGATCCTCACCCATTTTCCCCTAGTCAACGTTATACCCTTCGAAGAGAATACATGCAAATTTTCTAGGGTACGAAAGGTTCTCGGATCCGGTATTGGTCTAGTATCCAAGGGTACGTAGGATTTGGGCCAATGGATGGAAATCACCTCCACCATCGTTGAACCCTACTAGTGGTTGGATGTGAAGCCCAACTCACTAGCATTTAAGTGCCAAGTGGTGTGTGTGGTTCGTTTTAATTTGCATAAAATAAAAATGCATAATACAACACAATGATTGTTTCCTACATGTAATATAAAAAGAAATGTTTCATATTAAGAGGTGCATGCTATACTCTACATGATTTTTGACAATGCAATTACGATGATGCAAATGGCCACTACTTGGGCCTCAACATGCAAACCAAACACACAAGTTCTATCAAGCACGTTGGATTCTAGGGCGGATTGAAATCAGAGATCCATTGTTCCTAGTAGCACCTTTCTAATGACGTGAAAAATAAATGCAAACCTAAGACCTAATTCATTTCTTCTTTTCTTAATTTCCTAGTTGCATTGCAAATTTGAGCTCTCTGGAAAAACACAATGACAAAAAAAATGATAGAGAATGAAAAATGGGACCTACCTCAGGTCCACATCCGATCTGTGCTCTATTTTCTATTGTCTGATCTGTCAGCTATGAACCACAGGTCTGATGCACGGTCTGCACTATAACCCATGGGTTGTAGCTACGGTTCAATTGTTGGCCCACAGCTGGTAGCTACGGTCTGTACCTGCAATTTCAAAAATCCAAGAAATGGTAGTTAGACAGCTGAATTTGCGGAGTTCCACCGTGATCACCTTCTGTACGACCATAAAAGCATGCACCCGATGTTGCAATTGCATAAATAGAAACAAAAATGGACATTCATACACCAATTAACAAAAGAAAAAATAATTGAACGAAATGCATATTTATTTCCTCAATATGCAATGAATTCGTGTATTACAATCATGAATCCCTCTTAGGGTCACCCAAATTTTGATACACAATTACAATATTACAATCCCCCCAAGGGATAGCAAATGCACTATTCAAGCTCTCCAAGGTGACAAACTGCTCTAGGGTGGAGTTGACCCTCTTCTTCACGTTGAGGAAGGAATTTGGTGATTGAAGCTCCTTTGAACCTATTCCCTGCGATCAAGAAACAACACAAGAAAGTTATACAAATAGGCAACCTCTCGTGATGAGGCCCTTTGAAGGATTAAAACATGAAAATGCCATGAATAACATGAAATCAAGAAAGCTTGTAAAATGTATTTAAACTATGCTAAATTGATAAAGATTCATATACATGCATAAAGGAATAATGCAACTAATTATTGAATGGCCTAATTAGATGAAATAAAGCATGGAGACATAGAAAGAAACCATTATTGCATATACTATACTAATGTAAAAAAATTGCTATAAACCCTAAGTCTATCGGTCAAAAATCTCTAGTATCCTAATTGAACCGTGCAAATGTCTATTTAAACCTAATTAAGCGATCTACAAAAGAAATGGTAAGGAGATCTTACGCCTATTGCAAACCGTAGCTCTGATGAGCGGTCTGCACTATAAACCATGGCTGAAAGCCATGGCGAGCAACCAAGTAGGTTTGCCCTCCAATTTCAAGGGCAGTGGGCTTGATCCTCCTTGTCAAATTGATGATCAAGGGTCGCCTCAGTGTCCTCTGACAGGTTTGGTGGTTGAATTGTTGAATAGGGCCTCCGTTTGCCCAAATTAGCATTTCTTGGCTCTCCTAGGCTCCTAGGACCTCCATGGCAAATTGATCTTTTGATGGATAGCAAAGTGGCCTTCTCACATGCATGAACTCAGTATGCAATTCGATAGGGCTTCGCTGCTTGCTTGATCAATTCACTCTCTCTCTTCATCCCACATTTGGAAGGGGTATTTATAGCTTGTCCCTAGGGCTAGGGGTGGCTTCATGGAGAAGCCAAGATCAAGAAGAGGTAGTTAGGATAGTTGGGATGGAAGCCTCTAGAATATTCCATCCTTTAACCACCTTCTTCTAGACCAAATGGTCATTCAAACCAATTTGGCTCGGATGAAGGCCAACTGAACTTCAGTTAAGACCATAGGTTACAACTGTGGTTTAGACTATAGACCGTAGGTCTCAGCTATGGTTCATACTGTGGACCGTAGGTCTCAGTTGTAGTTCAACCTGATTAGGCTAGGGAGCCCAAATTGAGTGGTTAGAACCACTGCTCTATCTTGGAGTCTATCCAAGATCTTCCATATGGTCTTGTAGCATGTCCATATGAGTAGTCGCCATCGACATGACATGTTTTAGGTGTCTACACTTCCCCACCCTATTTTTTGGAGTTCATCCTATCCAAGGAATTGTTAAGGGCTTCTACAGACTACATTCCTCCTTCCCCTCCACCTTCACCTCCATCTTCTACCAAGAATCATGAGGTCTTTCAGGCATAATTAGATGACATCATAGACTATCCTGACTGGTTCTCAGGCCTGGTACCCATTCGCAAGCTTAATGGGGTGATACACATTTGCATTGATTTTCGAGACTGATATTAGTTCTTACTTTTTTGGGGGTCCTCTTCTATGCATGATTTGATTATTATATATATATGGCTAAAAAAAAACTAAACAAAAACAAATCATTCACATAGGCATGTTCCCATCGCATACATATTGTATTTACATATAGGTATTTTTACATGCATTTTTCATATTACATTCATATTTCACTTGCATTCATTCCACATGCATTTCACTACATTTTACATCACACATGCATTCCACTACACTCCTGCATTTCACAAATTGCATTCATCCCATCCCACATTCAATGATATTTTATAGTAGTGATGATATGGCCAAAATAAAAAAGTCAAGTTTCCACAACTGGGGGTACCTATTTGAAGCATTTATGCAGTTTTACCCAATATCATAGGCCAACAATCCCATTTGTCAAAAATCACAAAAATCCCAAGTTTTCAGTCACTCAACCACTACTAGTGTGTCTAGCAACCTCCAAAAAGATGTCCAATTTTCTTTAGGACCTGTTGTGGCTGCTCCACAATGTACCCCAAAATTGGGGACCCACATTTCTTGCATGTGTTCCAAGAAGACTGAAGTGGCCCATGGGCTAAAGATTAAGGGAAAAAAGCAAAATACCACAAGGTGAAAAAGTGTCGCGATATCGTGACATGTTGCAGTTTCGCGGCCAAAGGAGAAAAGGTGTCACGATATCACGAAATGTTGCACCGTCACGGCCAAAATAAGAAAAGTGTCGATATCGCGACATGTTGCAGTTTCGCGGCCAAAGGAGAAAAGGTGTCGCGATATCGCGACATGTTGCAGTTTCGCGGCCAAAGGAGAAAAGGTGTCGCGATATTGCGACATGTTGCACCGTTGCGGCCAAAATGAGAAAAGTGTCATGATATCGCGACATATTGCAGTTTCGTGGCCAAAGGAGAAAAGGTGTCATGATATCGCGACATGTTGCACCGTCGCAGCCAAAATAGAAAAAGTGTCACGATATCGCGACATGTTGCACCGTCGCGGCCAAAATAGAAAAAGTGTCACGATATCGTGACATGTTGCACCGTCGTGGCCAAAATAGAAAAAGTGTCGTGATATCGCGACATGTTGCATTTTCACGACCATACAGGAAGAAGTGTCATGATATCGCGAAATGTTGCATTTTCGTGATTCAAAGCAAAGAGAAAGAAAAAGTGTCGTGATATCGTGACATGTTGCATTTTTGTGACCAAACAAGACAAGAAAGAACAAGAAAAGAAAAGTGTCGCGATATCGCGACATGTTGCGTTTTCACGACCATACAGGAAGAAGTGTTGCGATATCGTGACATGTTGCGTTTTCGCGATTCAAAGCAAAGAGAAAGAGCTAGAAAGAAAAAGTGTCACGATATCGCGACATGTTGCATTTTTGCGACCAAACAAGACAAGAAAGAACAAGAAAAGAAAAGTGTCGTGATATCGTGACATGTTGCGTTTTCGCGATTCAAAGCAAAGAGAGGAAAAAAAGAAAAAGTGTCATGATATCGCGACATGTTGCATTTTCGCGACCAAATGAGAAAAGAAAGAGCTAGAAAGAAAAGTGTCGCGATATCGCGACATGTTGCATTTTCGTGACCAAATGAGAAAAGAAAGAGCTAGAAAGAAAAGTGTCACGATATCGCGACATGTTCCATTTTCACGGCTAAAAGCAACAAAAGTGAGCAAGCAGGCAAAGGTGTCGCGATATCGCGACATGTTGCATTTTTGCGGCTAAAAGCAATAAAAGTGAGCAAGGAGGCAAAGGTGTCGCGATATCGTGACATGTTCCATTTTCGCGGCTAAAAGCAACAAAAGTGAGCAAGGAGGCAAAGGTGTCGCGATATCACGACATGTTCCATTTTTGCCAAGGTAACGGACCTGCATAGTGACATGGACATAAGGAAAAAATCCAACAAGCAAGAAAAAGTGTTACATAAGAAATCTTTAATGATTTGAAATCATTTAAGATGGTCGTTACACAGCGAAGGGCCATAAAATGGAAACCAGAGCACACACAGTCAGGGAAGGTGAAACGAGCAGTCATCGAAAAACGAAACGAACCGTCATGGAAGGAGAAGCAATTTTTTCAGAAGTTTAAATATGCCATTCAAAGAGGCCAGAGGGGGGTCGAAAACCGCTACAATCAGAGTTGCAGAGCTAAAGGCGAGAAGGCCATTCTGGACTTGTTTGAGTTGTTTCTCTTCCATAGACTGGTTTGGAAAAACCAAAAATTCTGCCATTGTAAAATGACATATTTTTAATGCAGAAGTGTTCAGAAATTTGCATCTTGTGGGCAAGAAAGAAGGAGATTTTCTATGCATGCTATGGATTTAATGTTTATTCTCTCATTTTTCAGATTTTGAATTTATAGATAATGTTAAATGCCATTGTTTTGGGTTACATTAGGCGAATATTTGAAATCTGAAATTGTACCCTAGGAACCAACACTTAGTCTATGGGGATTGTGCATGTTTTGCAAGTCCAATAGTTTAGGTTGCATGCATGGAGACCTCACATCTTCAGTTTTGTTGGAACATGATAGCATCATACTAAATGTGTTTTATTTTCAATTTTCTGCATTTCTTTTTCATTTTCTGCATTTTATTTTTCCAGAAAGTTTAACTTATTTAAAATAAACATTTAAAAATTACAAAAAAAAAAAAAAAACAATGAACAATCACTAAAGCTTCATGATGAAATAAACCAACATTGCCCCTTGTTTACAGTTACTTGCAATCACTAAGGTGTTCCAAGCATTTAAATTGAATATCTTTATATGAGATCACTAATACACATATGCAAATGCTAATACAATGGAGACCTTGGAGAAGTTTTTTGTTTAAATTCTTTGCAAGAGGGGATTTGGAACCCAAATCCTAAAGGAGAGTGTACTTTCATAATCGGGTGAAAATACCACTCAACAGGACCGAAAAACACTTTTCTCACATTAAGAAAATCTTGAGTCTTGTCAATTGATTCCAAAAATAATCTTGCACCAACCACACTTCTTCACATCTTAAAAACATTTTGAGTCAAATAGGGATAACACCATACTTGGGTGGCACCTTGAAGTGAAAAGGGTATTCCTCGCTTGTCCTATAATGCAACATAGTCCAAAATAAAAAACAATGGTTTTCACCACTATCATAATTGCTCTCCAAATAAAAACACAAAATATAGAGTAGTAAGGATAGGGTCACATTCTCATCACATGTCAGTTGAGAATTTGATTCCCCAAAGCTCTATATAAAGTTAACAAATTTTATTCACACACCATAGATCCCTAAAGCTGTAAGGATCATACTACATTTCCCTCAAAAATTTATGTAGTCATCTCCAAGGCCTAAATATCAGATCATTGGACTATGGAGTGAATCTCCACCAGGGCTATAGATGCTTGATTGGCAGTGTAGTAAGCTCATGCAGGACGACATGTATCTCTTCTAAAAATGGAGACCTCTGGACGCACATATGGGCAAGCTATCTTCTTGGTCCATTCCATAATAGGTCATGCCCAATTTACTCATAATGGGTTAATGAACTTCACATGCACACACACTGGTTCTTGATTGCCTAGGGTCATTGTCATGCTCAAGATTTGGTACATGAACTTCACTTGCACACACTTTGGTCCTAAAGAAAGTTAGAAAACCTTTAGTGAGTTTGGTTGATAGCAATAGTCTGTTTGAGTCTTTGAAAATTCATATCTTCTTCCATATCAACACCCATATCTTCTTCCATATCAACATCCATATCTTCTTCCATGTCAACATCCATGTATTCATCATGGATCAACCTGCATAATGTCACCAAGTTTGGTGCTCCCGATTGCAAAACAATGAAAAAAAATGGCCAACAAAAGTCTGAACTAAAAATGATCATTCGAACATCATGCATTCCTCTCATATAGTTTGCATTCATTAGTTCATATGCATGCCATTTCGCTTGCATTAATCATCCATATAAGCACTACACATCATGCTTACCTTGCATTAATCATCCATAACACTATGCATACACACCATGGTTAGCTTGCATTAATCATCCATAAAACATCTATAAGACATGCATAAAAACATTTTCATAAAACATGCATTGCATAAAACATTAAAGCATTCACACAAAAAGATAACACAAATATAAAAGCCATGTACATATATATATATATATTGTATCGCTTCAAATTTTTTGCACCCTTACCTTCAGGCTATAGGATCCGCGCCCGAAAGGGGGATGTGAAAAGGATGGGACAATACCTCGGACTGAGAGGCCCTTGGAAGGTCCCACCTCTCGGGGGAGGGGTATAAGGGTGAATTTTTGACGGATGGTGGGTTCACTAGGAAAATTTTGAATGGTAGTTTCCACGCCTAGGTTGACAGTGAGTTTGATGTGTTCATTTTTATACTTGATCATTCAACTCCTAGGTTTGGCCAATATGAATCTAAACTATTCTATATGCCAATGCTGATTTAAATGAATATAGAAAACAAAAATGAATGCTAATAACAGAGAATATGATAGGTAGAAGGTGTCATACCTGATTTCGGATGTCTAATGAAGATTTTGAATCTTGTAGCAGTTCAGATCATCTCAATTCATATGTAATCGTATGATATTTCATAGGATCATCCCAAATCATAGAAGGTCGTCTAAAATCAGACAGAATCGTCTGAAATCTGACGAATTCGTCAGAAACCTGCAATCACAAAAATAGACGCAAAATACCAAATATGCAAGTACAGAAGCAAAAGATAATGGTAGAAATAACAGCAAACATGCCTAAATAATAGATTCCAATAACAAATAAGGAAATGCAGTGGATTTAATGATTGATTTTAACTTTATCATGCGATTATGCTAAATGAGGTGAACTCCAAGATGCAAAAAAACATAATAACTTAAGACAGTGTAGAAATACAATATGAAAAATGCAAAGAAAGCTAAGAAGATGCAAACTCTAAACTCTGACTACCCCCAATCTGGACTACAGTCAGGATCACCTCCAATCATACGAGATCGTTTGCGACAAAATCGTCCATAATTGTCTGAGATCGTCCGAGACAATTCGAGCTAGTTTTGACTAAAAAACAATAGAGTTCCTACAAGAAAATGCAAAATATAGAATACAAACAGTAGTGCGAGGGAATAAGGAACTAACTCTGCAATGAAATCCATCAACTAAGGGGTTTAGGGGGTTCAGGGAGAATCAGGGGGATAAACTAGAAAAATCCTAGTTTATATAGGATTAGGAAGAGGTTTAGGAGGTTGGGGATCATCCCAATCTGGGAGATCTCCAACAAGGAAATCTCCAACTGCACAGACACGCTTTTGCCCAAGTTGGAGAGGCTGTTGAAACAGAAGTTAATTATGAAAATTTGATTTTGGGATGAAATCGTCTAGACATTCTGTTCCATACGAATTCGTCAGATCGGGGACGATTTCGTCTAATCTGTGATGATATCGTCCAACGGTCAAAATAATCCTAAAAATGGCATGAAAAACGAGGAAAGTGGGTAACAGGCAGTTTTAATGGGCAGTTTGGGGTTGAAATTCAAATTTTTATCTATCTTTTTACTAGGGTTTTAACCGTGCCAATTTTAGGGTGCTACATTTTGCCCCCCCTCTTTAGCGATTTTTTTGAAGAAAATGCATTAAAGACGAGTTTTTCCCATTTTATGAGAAAGCAAAAATATACTCAATTTTTTAGACGACGATTCTTGGTCGAATTGTACGAATGCTATGGTGCCCCCTCCGTGTAAAAACGCGGAAAAGCAAAAATTAAAATGTGGATTTTTAAATAAAACTAAGAAAATAGGGTAAAACCCTAATTCATTTTTTTACTGTTCATTTTTACTGTTCCAGAGCTCTGTAGAGAAGAAAATTGGCGGATACAGCGCACAGAGCGACAGAGGTCCAACGCGGGCTACGAGTAAGGATCCAATCCTAGTAGATTAGGTTTGATTTAACTTTGTGCAAGTTTTTTGATTTAAATTTGATTGTTTGGGGCATCGCGACCGTTTTTAGGCCGTTGACATCGTCGGGACAAAATCGTCTCGATCTCGTCGAAATCGTCCCTATATCGTCGATTTTGTCTAAGGGCAAAATCGACGTATTAGGGGCGATTTCGTCCAATAAGGGGCGATTCCCAAGTTGCAAAATCGTAGACGATTTCATCCTTACAAAGGATGATTTTGCCCAATTTGGGACGATATCATCCAATGGTGGACGATATTATCTTAAAATTGATTTTAAGTTGTTTTGAATGATTGAGTTATTAATGATTTTGTTGTTTTATTGTTTGTTTTCCAGAAAGGGTTACTAAAGATCTGGGAATGGAAATACGACGGGCTAGGAGATGACATACCCGTGCTCGACTAGGCAGAGTGTGACCGACTAGCATAGGTTGGTCTACAGCATGTGGTAGAGATGCCACAAGTGCCGACTGACATGGGGCTACTGACAGCCCTAGCAAAAAGGTGGTATCCGAGGTCATCCTATTTTTGGTTACCGATAGGGGAGATGGCTCCCACTCTAGAGGACATATGGAGGATCATGAGGATCCCCATACAGGGACGACTGATGATGCCTGCAGCCAATCAGGGCCAGGCAATGATGAGGCTCACTAGAGACCTGAGCTTCACCCTGGAGAAGGGCAGAGTGAACATCGAGTCGCTATGGAAGATTCCTGGGGAATCTAGGTTGACTCGAGTTTTGGCAGGAGTTATCGATGGCTTACTACTGTGCCACCAGAGCAGATGTAGACTACCGTGGGTGCTCTCAGACATAGTCTGTGACATGAGAGACCACGGGTACAAATTTGCATGGGGTAGCTTTGTACTGTGTCTCTTGTATAGGATCCTACATGAGGTCATATAAAAGGGAGGTCAATGTTTGGTCTTGACATCACTGCTGCAGGTTTGCTGCTGGGAGCACATTACGATGCGGAGGTCGGTAGGGCTTCCATTGACAGGGGTTGACTGGGAGAGGCCCCGAGTTTTCTATTGGTGGCTACAAAGGGGGTCACAACGACGGATAGATTTGTTGATGTCACGGAGGTTGCTAGATGACCTCATCCCAGACCAGATCACCTGGAGGCCATGGCGAGAGTACCCCGGGTGGGCAGAGGATGGGCAAGAGCTGGTTCAAATCAAACAAATCTGCTGGCTGAGGATGGAGCAGGGAGAGGTAGAGCTCCACCGCTACGACCAGGTATTGTGTCAGTTTGGTGTATAGCAGGGGATCCCTTCTCTTAGAGATTACAAGTACTCCCAAAATGTTTAGGATAGTACTACATTGAGCGAGGATCCAGATATGCAATGATTATGGAGTTAGGATGCGAACGATGCCCCCATCTAGCTAGTGGATGGTGACGATGCCAGGGTTGCAAATGGCTACAATGCCTAGTACATAGGCATCCGACCTCCTTGGATGACGAGGGTGCAGGGTCCAGTGCATGCTATGGTGCACCAGATGGGGAGGCAACAACAGGCTGCTATTGAGGCAGTGCGGGGTCATGGGGGGAGAGAGCAGCAGCGATCCCCATAGGAGAGACGACAGAGGATGGCACTGGCTCCATAGAGGCCGCAAGAGATAGGGCGATGGGAGGAGAGACTCCCTTCGCAGCAGGGGGAGAGACCACCATCACCTGATAAGGGCAAGGGTGTTGACATAGGGAAGAGTAGCGAGACGACGGCTCTCTGGGCTGAGGCTGCCCACCTTCGAGCTTAGGTGCAGTCACTGTAGGATGAGGCTAATCATTTGAGGATGCAGGTACGAACACTACAGGATGAGACTACACAGATCAGGGCAAGAAGAGAAGGGGCGAGTAGGGATGATCTAGTGTGGTCCATGATGCAGATCGCATTCTACCAAGGTGTATACTTTAATCTGGTTCCAAAGGGCTAGAGGGTGCAGCTATCGGCCAACATTGCAGAACCAATCAGGCTGGGATCGACAAGGACATCCTCCCGATCGACGACGAGGACTCGAGATACATCCCGAACCTCTATGGGACCACCTCCTCCATGTTAGGGCGGGGGAGGAGATGAGACTGAGAGATGAAGAGCTTCTCGAGGCTAGGTGTTATAGACTGTATATTTTGTAGAGATTTTTGAGAGGATTGAGTATGCCAGGGTATAGATTGTGGCATACCAATCCAGTTTTGATATGATGTATATAATTTTTTGATATATATATAGTTTTTTTTTTGATGATATGACTTGTTCATATGTTTTTATGATGCTTCAATGTTTGAATTGTTTGCTTGTTTGATTCATGTAATTATGTCATTTGGAAATATTATAATTTGATGTCATGCTGTAAGATTTTAAATGAAATAGTCTGATGTAAACAATGGGTTGTTGTGGTGTGATTTGATGAAAAAATAAAAAGAGACTGCTAACAATAATTTCAAAGGACATTGTTGTTGTTATAGACCATTTCATGGAGTCGCCGCTCACTCGGTCGTCAAGCTAATCCCAATATAGAAATATTGTTAAAAGTAAAAGAGTGCTTAAGAGACTGTCTTAAGACTTTATGTTGTAATGATGGAGATAATGATGGTTTGATGATTTGTTTTCAGATTTTCATAAAAATTGTATGCATGAGATACAAAAAGAAATATGATTTTGCTAGGCATAAATTCCTAAGTGTGAAAATTTTGAACAATTCCTTAGAATTTATACCATGGTTGCAAAATTGAATTGTAACATAATGACATGAAATAGAATAAGTGTTCGTTTGTTTGTAAAGCATGATTGTGTAACATAATGATGCAAGTCATATGTTTTTTATGAATTTGTTTTTTTTTTTTTTTAAATAAATGGAAAATAAAATTAGAACAATGGTTTGTGCTAGGCATAGAATTATAGGTATAGACTTATACCATCATCGCGAAATCCAAAGAAGAAAATAGATTGTTAGTTTTTGCAAGATGAATTTTTGACTTTTGATAAACATAATAATATGAACATGTTGTTTGAAATCATTTTTGTGATTTTGTGAGAAAATTTATATAATTGCTTTTATAGAAAACAAGAATTTTGAAATAAAAGGGTAAAATTATTCCAAAAAGAATTACAGAAACATTTTAAATTATCTCAAAGAGAAATGTAGATTTATAAGGAATCCTCATGTGCAAATGTGAGTTCATTACCGATCTTGATTTATCATAATGATACAAAATCTCTCAAATACAAATGTGTGTGCGATTGTATTGTTTATTCATCAATTTTGAGCAAGATAATGTGATACAAGTAATTTGCCTTAACGAAATGAATGTTCGTTGACCATGATTTATATGCATGTAACCGTACTAGACTACTATGTAAGTTAGGTTATCAAGAGCTAGCTAATCCATAAGATGACATAGGTTTGTACAAAATAAGGTCGCTAATGTGACAGACATATCACCACGCTAGGAATTAGCCAAGGCCAAGCGGGTTGGGCACAAACCACCTGTTATGGGGCTTACCTCACAGTTTTCGAATAATTGAGAATTCCAGGGATTCAAGCTTATTCACCCTTCTTTTCTTTTCAAGGGGTAGGGAAAGGATTTTATTACATTTTGCTTTTGCGTTTCTCTGTTGCTTCTCTTTTTTTTTTGTACTTTCGTATTTTTGCTTGATATTTGAGAAAATACTGAAATATTGTTGTGATGGTATAAAATAACATTTTTCTTTTTCTCTTTTTCTTGAACTTTTCTTTTCTTCCTATGCTAGGGATACTTGCTTGGATTAGCTGTAGAGCAAGGGATTTTTATTCCGGGTAGGGGTGAGCTTGTCCTTTTGTCAATTCTCAAAGATTCTAGACCATGTGCATGATAGGATAGTAGGGGAAACTTTTCGCTCAGGAAATCATTTCTACTATGTAGCATCATATCGAATTTGCAATGAAATCATTTTAATGTGAAAAGATATACTTGGTTCGAGTAAATAACAAGATCAGTTCTCTATGCTCAAAACTTTATTTAATTCAACTGTGGACTTTGATATAAAAGAGATGAATAATCATACCAAATAAAATCAAGATATTTATTCATGTGAATGTGAAAGTGCGGGATTCCAAATAAATGCTAATTTATTTAAAAAAATTGAAAATATAACTGCAATACTTCACAATTTGACAGGTACAAAAATAAAAGATGTTTTTTTGAAGATTTTGATGATTTGGATGTTTTTAATTTTAAGTTATGAATTGAAAGAAATACAAGATAATTGTTTTTTGAAATGTTTTAAATAAGTGACTAAAAGGAAATAGTATGCAAAACAAATATATACAATGATGAAATGACCAATTTTTATGCATAGTAACGTTTAAGATGCATAATGTTCATAGGTTATTTAAGTTATTTACCATCTAAGGTAGATAATTTGTATGCTCCTGATCCAAATTTAGTAGTGATGACATATGGTCCAAGCCAATTGGGCTCAAATTTACCTTTAAGGTTTTTAGTTGCATTAGTATTTTTTTGATTTTCTTTTAAGACAAGGTTGCCGATCTCAAAGGATCGGTGATGAACTTTCTTAAGATATGCTCTCTTAAGCTTGTTTTGGTAGGCACAAAGATGCTCCAAAGCATTGATGCGCTTTTCATCTAGAAGTTCTAGCTGACTAAATCTGACAGCATGATATTCATCCCCTACTTCAGTTTCTTGAAGTAGTAGAGCTAAAGAAGGAACTTCTAATTCAAAGGGAAAAATAGCTTCAACACCATAAACCAAGACAAAAGGTGAAGTTCCAGTGGGGGTTCGAACACTAGTTCGATAGGCCCACAAACCAGGATATAACTGAATGTGCCAATCTTGACTGGATTTATTGACCAATTTTTTGAGAATTTTGATTAAGGTTTTATTAGATGCTTCTGCTTGGCCATTACCCTGAGGATAATAGGGAGTGGACCAGCGATGTTGAATTTTATATTTTTGACATAATTTTTTAACATCTTTATTTTTTAAACAAGTTCCATTTGATGAGCAAGGTGCAACCAAAGTATTGTCATTGTTGTCAACACAGTCAGGTTGACCAGTTAATGCAATGGACATGAGTTCATTGATGAGCAAGGTGCAGCCAAAGTATTGTCATTGTTGTCAACACAGACAGAGGATCGGTTGATGCAATGGACATGAGTGTAGAGGTCATTAGATAGATTGGATGATGAAGTGAACAAGAGTTTAGAGCATTCAGAGCATATACAATGAATTTCCAAGAAGACAGAAGTGGCCCAGATTCAAAGGATCAAAGAAAAAGACAAGTAAGAAAACTGTCGCGATATCGCGACATGTTTTCTGTCACGATTTTGCGACATATCGGAGGAGAGAGAAAATGCTGGCAAAAATGTTGCGATATCACGACATATCGAAGGAGAGAGAAAATGCTGGCAAAACTGTCACAATTTTGCGACATGAGAGAAAGCACAAGGAAAACTATAGCGATTTTGCGACATGTTGGACGAAAGAGAAAGCGCAAGGAAAACTGTCGCAATTTCACGACATGTTAGAAGAGAGAAGAAAAAAGAAAAACTGTCATGATTTCACATGTTGGAAGCAAAGAAGGCAAGTAGAAAAACTGTCACGATTTTGCGACATGTTCGAAGAAGAAGCGCATGCAGGAAAAACTATCATGATTTCGCGACATGTTCGATGAGAAGGCACATGCAAGAAAACTGTCATGATTTTGCGACATGTTTGGAGAGAAGGTGCAAGCAAAGAAAACTGTCATAATTTCACGACATGTTTGAGAGAAGGAGCTTGCAAAGAAAAGTGTCACGATTTTGTGACAATCTACAAGAGAGGCAGTATGGACGAAAATGTGTCCCGATTTCATGACATGTTTGAGAGAAGAAGCTCGCAAAGAAAAGTGTCATGATTTCATGACAATTTGCAAGAAGGATGGTACGGACGAAAAAGTGTCATGATTTCACGACAAGTTCGAAGAGAAAGCGCCAAGGAGAAAAAGTGTCACGATTTCGCGACATGTCGGGTTTTCGCGATCTGATGACAAGAGGAAGCGCTAAGGAGAAAAAGTGTTGCGATTTCGTGACATATTGCAGGAGAGAGAAGGCAAGATAAAAAGTGTCACGATTTCGTGACATATTGCAAGAGGAAGAGCTCGAGAGAAAAAGTGTCGTGATATCACAACATGTCACATTTTTACGACCTGAAGAGAAGAGAAGAGCTAAGGAGAAAAGATGTCGTGATATCGTGACATGTCGCATTTTCACGACTAAGAGAGGAGAGAGAATGTATGGAGATAGAAATGTCACGATATCGTGACAACAGCAGAGAGGAAGACTCCGAAGGATGAAGTGTCACGATTTTGCAACAGAAGCAAAACGAAAGAGCATGGAAGTAGAAGCATCACGATTTCATGACAAATTCAAGGAGGAAGAGCTCAAAGGCGAAAGCGTCGTGATTTTGTGACATGTTCCATTTTCACGGGCGAAATGTAGAGAAAGGCACAAGGCAGCGAAAGTGTCACGATTTCGTGACATGTCTTATTTTCGCTGGTGCTTGCAGAGAAGAGTGTATAAAAGCGAAAGATGTTGTGATTTTGTGACATGTCAAGTTTTCGCTGGTGCTTGCAGAGAAAAGTGTACGGAAGCGAAAGATGTCATGATTTCATGACATGTCATGTTTTTGCTAATGCTTGCAGAGAAGAGTATACAGAAGTGAAAGGTGTCGTTGCGACATGTCATGTTTTCGCTAGTGCAAGCAGAGAAGAGTTTAAGGTAGCAAAAGTGTCACGATTTTGCAACATGTTCTGTTTTCGTCGGTGTAAGCCAAGTAGAGTGTATGGAGGCAAAAAGTGTCGTGATATCGTGACATGTTGTGTTTTCGCGGGTGCAAGCTGAATAATGAAGCAAGAAGGCAAAAGTGTCGTGATATCGTGACATGTCTTGTTTTCACGATCAAACGCCAAAAAAATTCAAAGGGGCAAAAATGTCACGATTTCACGACAGGTCGCATTGGCATGATGGAAGAAGAAGAACCTAGCCGAAGTAAAATTATCTAAAGTCGTACGATAGTAACAGAGGCAGTTATAGAAAGAATTCATGTAGCCAAATTATGAAGAGTTAACTAGAGTTAGAATTGCAGTTGTAGAGGAAAAATCAGGCAGATAAAATAAGAAGAGTTAACTGGAGTCAGAACTGCAGTTGCAGGGGGTGTTGCAAAGAAAATCATGTAAGAAAAATAAAGAAGAGTTAACTGGAGTCAGAACTACAGTTACAGGGGGCAGTTATAGAATAAAATTATGCAGCTAAAATTAGAACAGTGCATTAAAGACAGGAACGATCTACAGGGCTATGACACTGTGAAACTGTTAGAGCAGTGGCTATATCGAGAATCCCAATTAAAGAGACAAATTCATTAATAGGTTGCATATAAGAATAGCGTGTCAAAAAGGAGTTTCTTACAGGAGTGGCTATTAATAGGCTGCATGCGAGATTATGGCAGTTACAAAAGACTTAGGGTTTCAAGATGAAAATATTATTATAAAAGGGCAGTTGTGTGTAGAAGTAAAATGTTGCTCAGAATTGAAAAGTGTGCCGCCATAAAAAGGGAAGGTGTCGCTGATAAAAGAATAAGTGTGCTGTAAGAGAGCGTTGAGTTCTGTGTGGGAAGAGAGAGCAGGTTGTTGCTTAGTAGGAAAGAGTGTTGCTGTATAGAGGGATAGTGTTGTGGGCTGTTAAAAAGCTGGAAGAATGCTGTAAGAAGTACAAAGCTATGAGAGCTACAAGAGTAAGCCATAAGAAAGGGCTGTAAGTGTGCAGTAAGTAGAGCTGTAAAAGAGTGTGAGCTTTATGGACAGGGAGTTGAGATTGAGTGTTGGAAATAGAATATATTGAGTCTCTAACAATTCTCCTTATGCTTCCATGAGATTGATTTGAGTTAAGATAGACCAGTGAGGGTCTTGTAACACAAGGCATTTTTATGTCAATCAAGATTTAAAATAGAAGTCCAAGTTGATGCTTAGAATCAGGGGTTGGTGCTCCTTTCTGTTGATGCAGATAAATCAGGGGTTGGTGCTCCTTCTAGTGGGTGCTGGTAAACTGATTGTGAAGTTGGTGCTTTGCAAAGGCTGGATTTGGATGGGAGTCCAAGTAGTCTATTTTTGAGGAGTAGCCAAAACTGGTGAACCTCATTAAATCTTGTGTTATGTGTTGCTATCTTGTTACACTTGCTGCATTTGGTTTTAAGCATTCATTAGTTCTAAATTAAGAGATGAAGAATTAAGTTTTTAAATTAGCTGCACTGATTCAGCTCCCCCTCTCACTGCCATTGTAAGACTAACAATTGGTATCAGAGCCAAGTTCTTGAACAAGCTAAATCAGCTAGGGTTGATCTTGGATTAGTACACAATGGGTAAGAAGAATAGATCCTCCTCCAAAAAGGCACCTCAGCCAGTTTCAGTTCTTGTGGAAGAGAAAACTAAACTAGAGAAGGTAGAAGAAGTGGATTCTAAAGTATGCAATGAAAACCTGGAGATTGAAGTAGATCTAGAAGGTGAGTTGATAGTCGCACTTGAAGAGTTAAGTATAGAAAAGAAAAAGAACAAAAGAATGTCCAAGAAGTTAGAAGAATATGGGGATGAGATTGAAGATCTCTTTCTACAAGTTCAAAAGTCCAAGAAATCAGAAGAAGCCTTGAAGACACATCTGGATGATGAGGATTATGTATGCAGCACAAGTGAAGAGGAATATAACAAAGTTATTGTTTATCTAAAACTGCAAGTAGAACAAGTACAAAAGGATTGAAGATATTCTCGGGTCTCAAATCAATGAGAAAGAGACTCTTTGCTGCCAACAAGAAGAAGAGATTGTTTCATTGAAGAAACAACTAGAAGAGGCCAATATAAATCTCAAATATGAGAAGAGCACAAAGTTGCTAGATAAAATGATAAAGTAATAAAGAAGCCCCACAGCTAAGCTTGGTATTGGATATGAAGATGAACAACCTTTATCTTCCAAAAGTACAAAAAAGAAGAAGTCCACTACTGAAGGATCGAAGCAAGAAAAGGTTGAAGCTGAATCTTCAAAAGGAAGAAAATATCAAAGAAGATCTGCAGCAAAGCAACCACAGCAAAAGAGGTTCTCTCACTCTCACTCTACTCATAATAATGCTTTTAATGGCTATTGTTTTAAATGCAGCCGTTATGGTCACAAGGCAATTTATTGTGGACAGAATAATAGATCAAAGAGTTATGCTGATAAAAATGCATCTATTTTTCTGAGTAAAAACCCTGTGCAATGTTTTAATTGTAATGGCCATGGGTACATTGCAAGGTTTTGTCCAAGCACTTCTGTATCTAATCTAATGCAAGACCATAGATTTCATCAGACACAAAGAATGCAATACAGATAGAGAAGAAATCATATGCATCAAAACAGATTTCATTAGACACAAAGAATGCAACACAGACAGGGAAGAAATCATGTGTATCAAAGAAAGGAAAATAATCATCCATCAAGAATGCACAAGAGACAACCTCGCAAGAGAAATGCTCAAGTTCATGAACAGGGGAAAAATAGGGAAGTAATTGAAAAACTCAAGCCCAAGTTCAGGAAAGTTTGGAGAAAGGCAGAAGAAAGGAAATCATGTCTCCTTGGACTGATGGAGGCTACTCCGTCATTGCTCTAAGCAACTCCAGGTGGCACATCCTCAGGGGGAGCAATCTTAAAGTTTATTTTTATGCTCCTATGTATTTGTTTGGTTATCTGAGGATGAAAGGCAAGAAGTCAAGAAATTGTCATATAGTTGTCAAAATGTGTTTCAGTTCATATAGATTTTTGTGGAGATAGTATCAAACTGATGTGCTTCTACAGAACAACATGGTGAACAGCTAGGTTTTTGATGCAACAACTGATAAGCGTTATCTGGGATAGAACATGCAGCACAGGTCGTCGTATCGTGGAAGCATAATCTAGAAGATACTAGTTTTGAAGCCTGTAACATTCCCAATCTATAGATAAAACAGAATTCGTGTTTTGAGTGGGAAGGCATGCGTTTCTTAACAAAAAATACAACACTTCGTTTGGTATAAGAAAGCATTAATTTTCTCTAAAGAATTAGCCATTATCAAAGAGATGCCAGAGTCAAAGCAATCAGTGGCACTAGCACCCAGTTGGTCAAAGAGTGCCAAGTGGCACATGCAAGGCAGAGACGTTGAGAGAATAACACCCAGGTGGTGAAGCGTCAAGGAGGAAAAGATGCCTATGCACCTAAGAAAGTATTGCATTATTTTAGGAATGCGAGATATTGCCTCAGGAAGCAGAATACTGAGAGTTGATGACTGCACGTAGATTGAGGTTCCAACGCTAGAGGTAACGGTCCAGAAGTATGAGTTTGAGTAAGGTGTAAAAGGATATATTGTTTGTATGCTTTATATTTTTTTGGTAGTTGACTTCTAAGGATTGGAGTCATAAGGCATTTTATGGAATAAATATTTTTGTGGTTACTTTTATGATCTAACCCTAACTTGGTGGCTAAGTTGAGGGTGGTGTGGGTAACAGGTTGAAGAACTATTATCCTCTTCCTCAAACAAAGAGGAAGCATTTTGCACTAGGGTTTATGTTAGTAAGTCTTGCTACTTGCATTGAGATGGTGAAACCCTTAGTTGGATGTTTTGAGATTGATGGTTGAGTTGCTTTCATAGAGGTTGTTTTGGTCAAGTTAATGCTTTACTTGATACATGATTTGGGCTTACTCCATTGAGATTGATTTGAGCAAGTTATTCTTTGCATTGGTGATTTATGTTGGTGGCTGTTTTTTTCAAATACCTTTAGAAGGAAAAGGATGTCTACTAGTTTCCTTTTCATGTAGTAATTGGTTGAATGCTTCAAGGTTAATCTTGAGTTGAATAATGTTGGTTAAACCTTGTCTATAAGCATTGTTGTTAAAGCCCTAATTGGTTGAGAAAATATATTGGTTGTGGCTGGGTGGATTGAGGTAGTCTACTGGATTCTCACTGCAGAGAGAGACAAACAACTGAATTTAGGTTTAAGCTTGTTGAGAATATCCAAGATGCATTTGCAGATGCTGCCAGCATTGTAGAACAAACAATTGGATATATACAATCAGTGTATGCCTTCACTAATAGTGGACAAGTTTGAGTTTGCAAAGCAACAAAGGGTAGTTGCACAGAAGACAGTGGTCCAGTCATGTTCTTACACATGTTATATTGGTGAAGTTGACGGTGATGGTGTCATTCACTGGTTATTGATGCTATTCACATTATTGATATTGTTCATGCCTATTATGCTTATCATGATGTTGTTAAACAGTGAAATGAAGTGGTCACATATTCCCAAGAATAGACTAAGAATTGACTAGCCATCGGGATCAAAGTCTCAGGGGGAGCATTTATGCATCTATTTATCATATTACTCATGTTTATGTTTTTTGCTAAATGTAATAATTTTTTCCTGAGAATGTTGTGCATGGACTCAGGGGGAGTTTGCAGCCACCCTTTGGTATTATTGTCAAAGAGGGAGAAGAATTACAGGTAATTGCACACAATTACGTGTGTTGCCAACAATTCCAAAGGGGGAGATTGATGAGCAAGGTGCAACCAAAGTATTGTCATTGTTGTCAACACAGTCAGGTTGACCAGTTAATGCAATGGATAGGAGTTCACTGATGAGCAAGGTGTAGCCAAAGTATTGTCATTGTTGTCAACACAGACAGAGGATCGATTGATGCAATGGACATGAGTGCAGAGGTTATTAGATAGATCAGATGATGAAGTGAACAAGAGTTCAGAGTAGTCAGAGCATGTACAGTGAATTTCCAAGAAGATAGAAGTGGCCTAGATTCAAAGGATCAAAGAAAAAGACAAGTAAGAAAACTGTTGCGATATCGCGACATGTTTTCTGTCACGATTTCACAACATATCGAAGGAGAGAGAAAATGCTGGCAAAAATGTTGCGATATCGTGACATATCAGAGGAGAGAGGAAATGCTGGCAAAACTGTTGTGATTTCGCGACATGAGAGAAAGCGCAAGGAAAACTGTCACAATTTTGTGACATGTTGGATGAAAGAGAAAGCACAAGGAAAACTATTGCGATTTCGTGACATGTTAGAAGAGAGAGAAGAATAAAGAAAAACTATCACGATTTTGTGACATGTTGGAAGCAAAGAAGGCAAGTAGAAAAACTGTCATGATTTTGCGACATGTTCGAAGAAGAAGCGCATGCAAGAAAAACTGTCACGATTTCACGACATGTTCAATGAGAAGGCACATGCAAGAAAACTGTCATGATTTCGTGACATGTTTGCAGAGAAGGTGCAAGTAAAGAAAACTATCGCAATTTTGCGACATGTTTGAGAGAAAGAGCTTGCAAAGAAAAGTGTCACGATTTCACGACAATCTGCAAGAGAGGCAGTATGAACGAAAATGTGTCGCAATTTTGTGACATGTTTGAGAGAAGAAGCTCACAAAGAAAAGTATCACGATTTCATGACAATTTGCAAGAAGGATGGTACGGACAAAAAAGTGTTGCGATTTCATGACAGGTTCGAAGAGAAAGCGCTAAGGAGAAAAAGTGTCACGATTTCACGACATGTCGGGTTTTTGCGATCCGATGACAAGAGGAAGCGCTAAGGAGAAAAAGTGTCATGATTTCGTGACATATTGTAGGAGAGAGAAGGCAAGATAAAAAGTGTCATGATTTCATGACATATTGCAAGAGGAAGAGCTCGAGAGAAAAAGTGTCGCGATATCGTGACATGTCGCGTTTTCATGACCTGAAGAGAAGAGAAGAGCTAAGGAGAAAAGATGTCGCGATATCGTGACATGTCGCATTTTCACGACTAAGAGAGGAGAGAGAATGTACGAAGATAGAAATGTCATGATATCACGACAACAGCAGAGAGGAAGACTCCGAAGGATGAAGTGTCATGATTTCATGACAGAAGCAAAACGAAAGAGCATGGAAGCAGAAGCGTCACGATTTTGTGACAAATTCAAGGAGGAAGAGCTCAAAGGCGAAAGTGTCACGATTTTGTGACATGTTCCATTTTCATGGGCAAAATGCAGAGAAAGGTACAAGGCAGCGAAAGTGTCATGATTTCACAACATGTCTTGTTTTCGTTGGTGCTTACAGAGAAGAGTGTACAAAAGCGAAAGATATCACGATTTCGTGACATGTCATGTTTTTGCTAGTGCTTGCAGAGAAGAGTGTACGAAAGCGAAAGATGTCACGATTTCATGACATGTCATGTTTTCGCTAGTGCTTGCAGAGAAGAGTGTATGAAAGTGAAAGGTGTCATGATTTTGTGACATGTCATGTTTTCGCTAGTGCAAGCAGAGAAGAGTTCAAGGCAGCAAAAGTGTCACGATTTTGCGACATATTATGTTTTCATCGGTGCAAGCCAAGTAGAGTGTACGGAGGCAAAGTGTCACGATATCGTGACATGTGTTTTCACGGGTGCAAGCCAAATAATGAAGCAAGAAGGCAAAAGTGTCGTGATATCACGACATGTATTGTTTTCACGGTCAAATGCCAAGAAAATTCAAAGGGGCAAAAATGTCACGATTTCGTGACAGGTCGCATTGGTGTGATGGAAGAAGAAGAACCCAGCCGAAGTAAAATTATCTAAAGTCGTACGATAGTAACAGAGGTAGTTACAGAAATAATTCATGCAGCCATAATAAGAAGAGTTAACTAGAGTCAGAACTGCAGTTGCAGAGAAAAATCAGGCAGATAAAATAAGAAGAGTTAACTGGAGTCAGAACTGTAGTTACATTGGGTGTTGCAAAGAAAATCATGCAAGAAAAATAAAGAAGAGTTAACTGGAGTCAGAACTGTAGTTACAGGGGGCAGTTATAGAATAAAATTATGTAGCTAAAATTAGAATAGTGCATTAAAGACAGAACGACTGTTACAGGGTCGTGACGCTGTGAAACTATCAAAGCGGTGGCTATACCGAGAATCCCAATTAAAGAGACAAATCCATTAATAGGTTGCGTATAAGAATAGCGTGTCAAAAAGGAGTTACTTACAGGAGTGGCTATTAATAGGCTGCATGTGGGATTATGGCAGTTACAGAAGACTTAGGGTTTCAAGATGAAAATATTATTATAAAAGGGTAGTTACGTACAAAAGTAAAATGCTACTCAGAATTGAAAAGTGTGCCGCCATAAAAAGGGAAGGTGCCACTGATAAAAGAATAAGTGTGCTGTAAGAGAGCGTTGAGCTCTGTGCAGGAAGAGAGAGCAGGTTGTTGCTTAGCAGGAAAGAGTGCTGCTGTATAGAGGGATAGTGTTGTGGGCTGTTAAAAAGCTGGAAGAATGCTGTAAGAAGTACAGAGCTGTGAGAGCTGCAAGAGTAAGCCATAAGAAAGGGCTGTAAGTGTGTAGTAAGTAGAGCTATAAAAGAGTGTGAGCTTTGTGGATAGGGAGTTGAGATTGAGAGTTGGAAATAGAATATATTGAGTCTCTAACAATTCTCCTTATGCTTCCATGAGATTGATTTGAGTTAAGATAGACCAGTGAGGGTCTTGTAACATAGAAGGCATTTTTATGTCAATCAAGATTTAAAATAGAATTCCAAGTTGGTGTTTGTAATTAGGGGTTGGTGCTCCTTTCTGTTGATGCAGATAAATCAGGGGTTGGTGCTCCTTCTAGTGGGTGTTGGTAAACTGATTATGAAGTTGGTGCTTTGCAAAGGCTGGATTTGGATGGGAGTCCAAGTAGTCTATTTTTGAGGAGTAGCCAAAACTGGTGAACCTCGTTAAATCTTGTGTTATGTGTTGCTATCTTGTTACACTTGCTGCATTTGGTTTTAAGCATTCATTAGTTCTAAATTAAGAGATGAAGAATTAAGTTTTTAAATTAGCTGCACTGATTCACCCCCCCTCTCAATGCCATTGTAAGACTAACACCATTATTTGAAATGAGATTGGCAAGAATTCCAAACCTACAAATAATTTGATTAAAAATAAACTTGGAAACTTGTGTTCCAGTGCAAGAAGCTAATGGCATAGCTTCAACCCACTTCATGAAATATTCAGTGGCGGTTATGATGAATTTGTGTCCATCAGATGACACAGGATTGATTTTTCCAATGATGTCTAAGCCCCATTTTGAAAAGGGCCAAGGAAAACTAATAGCCTGTAGTTCTTGTGCAGGCACATGGACAAGGTCAGCGTGCTTCTAGCACTTGTCGCAATGTCACACATAATTATGTGCATCATTTACCATGGTAGGCCAAAAATATCCTATCCGAAGGAGTTTCTTAGCAATGGCGCTACCACTAAAATGTCCCCCATAAGATCCATTGTGGGCTTCATTCAAAGCTGATCTAGATTCTTCTAGATTCAAACATCGTAGTAAGATGACTTCAAAAGATCTTCTGTATAAGGTATTACCAATAATCACAAAGTGACTTGCTTGTCTACGTAATAACCTACGTTGGTTGCTAGTACAACCATCAGGGAAGGTTCCTTTCTGCAAAAAATTAAATATATTAGTATACCATGGTTCAAGAGTTGTTTCATTGATGAGAAACACATCCAAAGGTTCTAAGCATGATTTGCTTGAAGCGGGTTCCTGGAGTCAACGAATAATGATGGTAGCATATTCATCGTCTAACTCCAAGGGTAAAAGAGATGCAGCTGCAACCATAGCGTCAGTCGCACGATTGCTAGTTCAAGGAATAGCTTCCAAAGTAACTTGATCAAACAAGGATATTAACTGCAAAACATATGCTTTATATGGACGTAATTTATCATCTCTGGTCTGATAAACATCATTGATTTGATTTATGACAAGTTGAGAGTCATCGAAAACCAATAAAATTTTAATTTTCAATGCCAAAGCGACTCGTAATCCAAGGATAAGAGCTTCATATTCAGCAGTGTTATTGGTGCAAGCAAATGTTAATTTGAAGGACAAAGGTATAAGATGTTTTTGTGGAGATATTAAAATAATACCCGCCCCAGCCCCACTCAGGCATCGGGCTCCATCAAAGTATAGGGACCATTGCTCTGAATGGTTTGCCTCTAGTTTAAGGCATTCACCAGGAAACTCGATGATGAGGGGATGAGTAGATTCTACGGGTGCAGCAGCTAATTGATCTGCTATGATTTGACCCTTAACAAACTTTTGTCCAATGAACATGAGTTCAAATTTGCTTAGCGCAAGAACCCACTTGGCTGTGCGACCAGATAAATACGGGTGACTCATGAGATATCGCAAAGGGTCAAATTTGGAAATAACATACGTTTTCTCGTGAGCATATAATGTCGTAGTTTCCGTGTAGAAAATACGATTGCTAGGCATAATTTCTCTAATATGGTATAGCGAGTTTCATAACTGATTAAGGTTCTACTGATGTAATAATTAGCACGTTCTTTCTTCTCATCGTCAAGCTGAGCTAACATAGCTCCTAAGGCAAAATTAGAAGCAGAAATGTACAAGATAAAATGACGATCAGATCTAGGTGGGGAAAGCACTGGTGGTTTGAGGAGATATTGCTTAAGGAGTTCAAATGCTTCTTGGCATTCTTCGTCCCAATGAAAAGAGACATATTTCTTAAGAAGCTTAAGAAAGGGTCCAGTTTTGTCTACCAACTTGTCGATGAAGCGACGAATAGCTTGAAGCTTACCTTGTAAACTTCGTAATTCTGATATATTGGTGGGTGCGAGCATATCTGTGATAGCCGCGATCTTGAGAGGGTCAATTTCAATGCCACATAAAGAAACTATAACCCGTAATGATTTACCAGACTTAACTTCGAATATGCATTTAGTTGGATTTAGTCGGATAAGATATTCCCTTAACCGATCAAATACTTTCCTTAAGTCATTTAAATGATCATCTTCTTTGATGGAATGAGCTATGATATCATCTACATAATCATGTAGAATATCATGCATCATATCGTGAAAGATATAAGTCATAGCTCGTTGATAGGTTGCACCTGCATTCTTTAAGCCAAATGGCATCACTTTCCAACAAAAGGTTCCCCAAGGGGTAATAAATGTTGTCTTAGCCTGATCTTCAGAAGCTATCCTGATCTGATTATAACCAAAAAATCCATCCATTAGGGATATCATTCCACTTCCAACAGTAAATTCAATGATCTGATCCATGTTGGGAAGAGGAAAATCGTCTTTAGGGCATGCAACATTAATATCTCTGAAGTCTGTGCAAACCCTAACTTTAGTGGCTTCTTTCTTAGTTATTGGAACTACATTTGAGATCCATTCAGCATAATCAATGGCTTGTATAAAAATGACTTTCAACAGTTTTTCTAGTTCTCCTTTGACTAGTAAGGCCACTTTAGGATGCATTTTTCTAAGTTTCTGTTTAACAAGTTTAGCATCTGGATGGACTATTAGATGATGCATAACTACAGAAGGGTCCAAACATGGCATGTCTTCATATGTCCAAGAAAAGACATCTTCATAGTTTTTAAGAAATGAAATGTATTTATCTTGTTTTTCTTGACTTAATTCCGATCCAATATTGATTATGTGAGGGTTATGTTCGGTTCCAATGTTAATTTTTATAACGTTTTCAACTTCCATATGTAAATCTCTCTCAAAATTAGGTGGGGTGGGTGAAACACCCAATTCTTGTAATTCTTCCAAGGTTAACTTGGATAATTCGTCTTGAGGAGTCGTAGCTTCAAGCTGGGCTATACTCGGTATAGAGCCATCCAAATAAAATTCATTATATAAAAATTCCTCAATGGAAACATCATGAAAGATATCTCCCTCCAACTTGTCATCGGATTTGGCAATCATTTCAGGGTAAGCTATGGATAGCATATTGCAGGTAAAGGAATTATTCTTTAGGCGCAAAGAATCTTGTTTATCCAGATAATCTTGGTAACATACAAGATGGTCATCATCCTCAAATGGAAAGGGCTGACCTTTACTAGAAAATAGGCCCACACCATAGCGGGCAGGCCACGGTTCTACCTCAAAAGGTTCTTTCATACCATTTTGTAAAGGTCCCAAACCTTTCCATTTATATCCCAATTTAAGCATTATGGGCTTAGCTTTAAGATAATCATTAGCAAAATAACATCTAGCATATCCATCACAATGTGTCTTAATGTTTCTGGGTATTCTTCCCCAATCATATCCTTTATAAATAAAAGCACAACTCTTGACTTGGTAGATACTTCCCATAGGCTATGGGAGGCCCAAGGTACGAGGAGAGGGTGGGAGTTTATTTAAAATGAGGGAAGTTTGCATGGCAGTGTTGGCTTCCTTGGATATAAGAATTGTAGATAAATTGGGTAAGAGCTCATCAGTGAGAGCATAAGAGGTAGAAGGAACATTTCCTTCATCGTCGGATGTGGAAAGGATGCCTGTAGTGGATGTAGATGCCATAGGGATATTGATGGGTGAGTCTATAGGTATGGAAGATATAGGAGTAAAACAGGAAGCATTGGTTGTAGTTTTAGGATCTTTTCGAAGTCCTAATGTGGTTTTTTTAGAAGATGGTTGAGCTATATGTATAGGTGTAGTTGAAAGAGTAGATGATGTTATGGGTGTGTGTTTCACACGTTTGGATGGATGATAAGAATTAGGATGTGTGGATGATAGGGAAGGGCAAAATTGAACTCCAATAGGTTCTGCCAAAGCGCACATATCAAAGGGTCTAGGATCACCATGAATGGTAACCAACTAGTTTTTAAATTTGAATTTAACACACTGATGTAAAGTGGATGGAACCGCTTGCATCGCGTTGATCCAAGGGCGACCCAAAAGTATATTGTACGATGTAGGGCAATGTACAATAAAAACGGTCGTATCTAGGGTTCTAGGACCAACTTGCAAGGGTATAGTAATGACTCCACACATTTCTTGTGTCTCGTCATTGAAGGCTTTTATAATCATATCAATTCTTTTCATTTCGTCACTTCTAAACCCAAATCGTTGGTAGAAGTCAAAAGTGCATATGTTTAAAGATGAACCATTATCAATCAAGACTCGTTTAATGACTACGTCTCTAATTAGGGCAGTAATATACAAGGGGTTATGCTTATGTAAACTATGTTGTGGGATATCTCTATCCCAAAAATCAATGCAATCGACTTCGCAAGTTATGATAGTATTGGACATGGCTTCAGGTTGAATATTTTGTGGTATCGTCATTTGGCTTAATGTGAGCATTAATTCATCCCTATGGGTAGAGGAAGATCTTAACAGGTCCAAAAGGGAAATTCTAGCTGTAGTATTGGATAATTGTTCATTAATATTGTAAGGAGGCTTAGTTTGAACATTAGGCGCATAATTCCATTTATTAGGATTTTTCAAAACAAATGGAGCTGATCCATTGTTCTGAGTTTGATCCTATTGAGAGTTTTGAGCCTGTTGTCTGGTAATGGGTCCGATGGTCCCTACAATATTATTTTACAGGTGATGAATAGGTCTTGGTCTAGTGTTTATGGCTTGTTCATTAGAAAGTAATTGGTGAGAAGATGGTCTAGTAGTGACTATTCTAGGAAATGGTTCTTCTAGAACCATAGAACTTGTGATAGGTTGAATAGGATCTGATTCATCTTCAGAACTATTCGATTGATTTGATGTGATTTCCATGTCACTTTCAGTCTCATATTCGGTGTCACTAAGATCAAGTATCCGAATATTATGTAGAGGTCTAGTCATAACTATGGATAAAGTTGTGTCAAAGATTTGAGGATCATGAACAGGTAATTGTCCACTAATAGTCCCTACATACCGAGTAGGAGGAGGAACATTGTGATGCTCAATTTAATTGGCCACCTCTTTACCATGTTTTGGTAAAGGATGTTGAAATATGTCCAATGATTTATTGGCATTCTGATTCTGATTTTGAGGAATGTTCTTTTGATCATTATTAGCAGGATTTTGTTTAGGTTGGAAGGCTTGCACCTCCATCTCATTATTATCAATCAGATCTTGTATTTTATGTTTGAATCTTTTACAAGAGTTGGTAGCATATCTAGGTCCTCTATGAAAGTCACAATATAAATCAGCTCTGTATCCGGGTATGGTTGGATCAGGTTCCCGAATAGCTGGTAATTGGATCAAGCCTCATGCTAGTAATTGCGGGAGAATGGTTGATAAAGGTTGGTTTAACCTAGTAAATTCTTGGGGTGGTTTATCAGGAGGTTTCAATATAAACTTCTCTGTTGTTTTCGTAGTATTAACATTGGCAATGTTTCTGCTATCAGTGACTCCGTCACCCACAACTTGTTTATTTTTATATTGATTTCTAGATGTTTTCTCATCATCTTTCTTTTTGAGCTGACCTCTTCTAATGAGAGCATATTCCACCCTTCGAGCTAAATCTATAGCTTGATCGAAGGTGGTCAAGGTAGCAGTTGATAATTCATAGGATAGTTGTTCTTGTAAATTATTGATAAAAATATCCAACATTTCCCGATAAGGTAACACAAAGTGTAATTTTCCTATCAATTGTCTCCATCGAGCTAAGAAGTCAACAAAACACTCATCTTTGTCTTGTTTTAGGTTGTACAAATCTTTAATGGTTACATGTCATTCAATATAGGCACTAAATTGATGCACAAAAGACTCAGCGGTCTCTTCAAAATTTCTCAAAGAATGAGTGGGTAGTTGATAATACCACTCCAATGCCATCCCCCCTAAGCTTTTCGGGAACATTTTTAGTAATAGCAAATCATCATGTGATATGTCATGACATGCTATCCTAAACATACGAAGATGTTCTATGGGATCTTCGGTTCCTTTATATATAGGTAGGACAGGCATAGGAAAGTGTTTGGGATATGGTTGTGCTTGCAACTATAGGATCTAGAGGTTGACTACACATCTCTCGATAATTGTATGAGGGACGGTAGGGATCTATCCGGTCCATGCAAGAGACTAACTGTTTCACCATGGCTTCCAAATTACCAGTTTGTCCACCATATTGGTTTGGTGGTACATGAGTATGGGATTTGTGACCGTAGGAAGGCGGGACATAAGGATTAGATGCTATATTGCTGTTATGCAAATGGTTGGTGGGAAGAGTATTATGAAGAAGATTTGTTGTAGCATTATGTTGTATCCCAGATTGTTGGAAATTGGTATTTGGTTTTATTTTAGGATTTTGTTGATTTGAGGTATATTGATCAATAGCTTGGCAAAATAGAGCAGTGAATGAAGGTTTCTTTTGTGTGGGAATAACCCTTGGCTTGGTAACAGACACTCTAGGTGGTTGGGTAACCTATTGTTGTTGCATGTTTTGGATTATAGTAGCCATGTCCAAATTGGACGGTCCAGCTTGATCACTCTCTTGATCAACAAAGGACAAAGGATTAGTGCGTGTGTGATATATATCTTCTAGGGTTGCTTGAGTGTCACTAATTTGATCTTTATCCATATGAACTGCTCTATTAAGAGTGCCAATATTAGTATTGAGAAATTTCCAAAAATGTTCCATGTTCTCAAAAGTAACAGCTCCTTCTGGAGTTATTTTAGGAGATGAGGATCCTTCCTCTCTATCATTTTCTTTTTGTTCATTTGCATCCACAAATTCTTCTTCTTGTTGGTTTAAGGTTCCTTCTTCCTGAATTGGGTCTTCAAGAAGGGCATCTGGGTTATTTATTGGTTTTCTTAACCAATATTCTTCTACTTCAATTTGTTTTCCATTCCTAAGTCTAGTCATTATGCCTAAATTTAGGTTTTAGCAAATATATATTAATATATGTGCAACAGATCTTGGGAGGTATATATTTTAATTATATACCTACTATAATACTTACAAGAAAATGTTTTGATTTTTTTTTTGTTATGATTTTATTTTGTTTTTGTTTTTATTCTTATAAAGACAATAAACATCACACTAAATACAAGAAATAACAATAATAAAATAATAGCTTAGTTTTCTATAAATAGTTTATAGATATCATTGATGGGATCAAGTTCATCAGGAGTCATGAAATGCTCCTCTTCAAATTGGAAATTGTTTTCAGGAAGTCAACAAATTGTGCTATGGTGATATTATCTATTTTAGATTCTGTTTTGTAAAAATAAATCTCATGGCAATACTCTCGATATAACACAGCTCTGGGAACTCTATTACATATCTTTCTATCTGTAAGAATGACCTCTTGGTCCTCTATACGAGACAAATTTATGCACTACAACTGCATTATCAAGGTATTCCTCAAAGGTATACAACTCAGAAGACACAAGAACTCTTTTATCTGCTAACCACCTATGGCAAGCTCTCTGAAGTTCATGATACAAAATCACTTGATCGAGATCCAAGATTCTATCTAGGACAAACCTCTTGATTTGCCTAAGTTTGGTTGCTCTAGATGAAATGAGATTCAATCTCCTATCAAGTTCGTCCCACAAAGGTTGAACCCTATTTGTTTGAGGTACTCTAAGCACAGAAGTAATCTCTATAGCTGCTAATTGATTTTCAACATTAATGGTGACAACTCGTCTTTTATTATAGTCTACCATCTAAATATGACATGCAATTTTTTTTGAGTCTAAATGCATTTATGTTTTGATTTTTTTATTATTTTTATTTTCAAAAAGGTTTTGTTTTCAAAAGGTTTCTGTTTCACGTTGGGTTCACCAAAATGTATCGCTCCAAATTTTTCGCACCCTTACCTTCAGGCTATAGGATCCGCGCCCGGAAGGGGGATGTGAAAAGGATGGGACAATACCTCGAACTGAGAGGCCCTTGGAAGGTCCCGCCTCTCGGGGGAGGGGTATAAGGGTGAATTTTTGACGAATGGTGGGTTCACCAGGAAACTTTTGAATGGTAGTTTCCACGCCTAGGTTGACAGTGAGTTTGATGTGTTCATTTTTATACTTGATCATTCAACTCCTAGGTTTGGCCAATATGAATCTAAACTATTCTATATGCCAATGTTGATTTAAATGAATACAAAAAATAGAAATGAATGCTAATAACAGAGAATATGCTAGCTAGAAGGTGTCATACCTGATTTCGGATGTCTGATGAAGATTCTGAATCTTGTAGCAGTTCAGATCATCTCAATTCGTACGTAATCATCTGATATTTCACATGATCGTCCCAAATCATAGAAGGTCATCTGAAATCAGATAGAATCGTCTAAAATTTGATGAATTCGTCAGAAACCTGCAATCACAAAAATAGACGTAAAATACCAAATATGCAAGTGTAGAAGCAAAGGATAATGGTAGAAATAACAACAAACATGCCTAAATAATAGATTCCAATAAAAAATAAGGAAATACAGTGGATTTAATGATTGATTTTAACTTTATCATGTGATTATGCTAAATGAGGTGAACTCCAAGATGCAAAAAAACATAATAACTTAAGACAGTGCAGAAATACAATATGAAAAATGCAAAGAAAGCTAAGAAGATGCAAACTCTAGACTCTGACTGCCCCCAATCTGGACTATATTCAGGATCGCCTCAAATCATACGAGATCATCTATGCTCCTCGATAAAATCATTCGTAATCGTCTGAGATCGTTCGAGACGATCCGAGCTAGCTTCGACTGAAAAACAATAGAGTTCCTACAAGAAAATGCAAAATACAGAATACAAACAGTAGTGCAAGGGAATAAGGAACTAACTCTGCAATGAAATTCATCAACTAAGGGGTTTAGGGGGTTCAGGGAGATTTAGGGGGATAAACTAGAAAAATCCTAGTTTATATAGGATTAGGAAGAGGTTTAGGAGGTTGGGGATCATCCCAATCTAGGAGATCTCCAACAGGGAAATCTCCAATTGCATAGACACGCTTCTACCCAAGTTGGAGAGGCTGTTGAAACAAAAGCTAATTATGAAAATTTGGTTTTGGGACGAAATCGTTTGGACGTTCTATTCCAGACGAATTCGTTAGATCGGGGATGATTTCATCTAATCTGCGACGATATCGTCCAACGATCAAAACAAATTCTAAAAATGGTGCGGAAAATGGGGAAAGCGGGTAACAGGCGGTTTTAACGAGCAATTTGGGGTTGAAATTCAAATTTTTATCTTTTATATTTTTACTAAGGTTTTAATCGTGCCAATTTTAGGGTGCTACATATATATATATATATATATATATATATATATATATATATATCATATGTACAATGAATTCCAAAAAGGCTACAATGGAGCACCAAGGCTCATATACAAAAGTACATCTAAGCACTAAGATAGTGTCCATGAGTTGACCCCTGAGACCTAGTAGGAGCCCTAGATCTAGAACTATGCCTAGATGTTGTGTGTCTCGATGACTCGGTCCTAGAGTACGATGGAGGATATGGCAAAGGAATGTGATTAGCCATGCACAAATCCTCCAAGGAGTGAGCATATGTCTCGATGGCATGTAATCGTTCCTAACGCTTTCTCACCAAAATATCTATCCAAAGTCTTATGACTATCTCCTGATCACTAGCCTTGTATGCCAGCCACTCTGCCTCCATCCATTCTATAGTAGCCTACAGACTAGCTATGACTCCATCTCTCCCCACCAGAGCCTCCCTATGAGACTCTAATGTAGTCTCTCACCCCCCGTAGAGCTGCTCCACCTCAACCCACAACCTAGCCAACTCAGAGATCTCTCCTATATTATCATCATCCCCCTCATCATCCACCACCTCAACCTCGAGAGTCTACTGGGCTACTCCCCTCGATCACCTCTAACTCATCAGTCGTTGAGGCTTCGTCCTCTTCAAATTCATCCTCAACCCTGTAGTTTCCGCATCCCCACCCATTACCACCTTTAGCACCCATATTGGTTGGGCACCAAACCATGTTGCATACTTAGGAGTCACCTTGACATCGTCTAAGTCAGGGACCTCCAGTCACACATCATCTCCTATTTGCACCCTCCATGACTCTGCACATGGAAGAGCCACCTCATCCCACCGATATCGGTACAACACTGGCTCATTCAAAACATCCAGTGGCAAGCTGAATTACCTTAACACCCATGAGTACTAAAAGTACTCCACATTTTCATCCCTCCTCCCAACCAACTACTGTGTCTGCCTCACCTGATGTAACTACTCCTCATAACCATCCCACATAGATCCTCGCCATGGTCTCCATACCACATCATCTTGAGTCAACCTTGACCACATATCCCTATAACACTGGCTGGTATGCATCTCACAACTCGATTGTACCTCTTTTGCCATCGCCCATATCTTAGCATAGGGCTCACCCATATGCCATGTCAGGAATGATAGCCCCTATGGTCGAGCCACACCAAAATACTCCCAAGCCCAACACTATAGGAGGAAGCTGCACCCAATCCCCTTCCTCCATCTGTGTAACCTCATATAGCTTCTGGTATAGTAGCACCAATAATGCAGGAGCCCATGCATACCCCCTTGGGTCGATGAGTAGGTCACTCACCAATCCAAATAGGTTACAAAGGAACCTACACCTCGTGTTGTTGGGAAGCACTATGTTCGCCAACATGAACATGATCAAGGTTGGGAGTGCATCCAAATCCTTAGCCTTGTACATGCTCAAGTAGCATATCCCCCCATCTCCCATCCTTGTCTCCCACCACCGATCACCAAACATATTCTCCATCTCCACCTTCTTATCGTGTCCAACTATCACCCTCTCCTCCTCCACTGACACCTTGAGGATGCAGTATACATCCTCAAGGGTGATAGTAGCCTCCCCAGTCAACAATTGGAATATCCCTCTATTCAAGTTCCATCTCTCTATCAATGATGAGAGATACCCATCATATACCCTCACCACATCTAACAGTGCCACTCCCTCCAAACCCACCTTCCCCAAAAGCTCCCAATCACCCTCCATGAGCTTCTTCCTCATCCCGGGAACAAGAGGAGAGAAGCGATGTCGAGGCTCTATCTCCCTCAACTGTAGCAACAAAACATTTTTCATTAATATTATTTAAAAAAAAAACTACAAAATTTTTGCACAAAAAGAAACAGTGTTTTTAAACATTACCGGGGAAAATCGAGTCTCCACTCCACCGGCAACATGAACTCCCTATGTCGTCATAGCTCTCATGTAGATTCTCACCAATGCACTCCACTCCTCATTCACAGCTTCACAAACTCTTAAACATAGGAATGAGCATCGCAATTTGCCCTGCAAGCTATTTATAGCTACAATTGGTGCACTTAGGTGCAGTCTGGCACCTATGGTCTATAGGCACGCATGGGCACCTGCAGGTGCATCCAAGTGCAGCCGAGCATCTGTAGAACACCGTAGGCATAGCCATGCGCTTGATGTAAAAATGCCATAAAGAAAAAAGAGACCAAAACAGTAGCTTGCCCTCTCAAAATCTCACCAAATTTCACCCACGCATCATGCACATCATCAAATCATGATTTGTGAAAACAAGAATCATTTTGCACACATATTTTTTTGAATATGATGCAAAATTTTCAAACACACAAATTGACTTACAAAACACATCAAACGATTCCAAATTTTTACAAAACCGACACTCATCTCCTCCACTCCATTTTCTTCATCATTCCACAATTTTTCGTGAAAATTGGAGTTTATTTCACCATAAAATCAAGTGTTTTCATCTGAAACCAATAAAAGATCTAACATTTACAAATCAACTCCAACTTTGGTGATATCATCACATTCTTCCATCAACAATCTTCCACTATCATAATCTATCATCACTTCTTCCAACAAGTGTCAAAATTACAAGTGAATCTTGTATATAGTGGTTTATTCTATATACTTGGTGATTGCAGTGATCCGCATCCATGCAATTTGGTAAGATGAATGAATTACCATAAGAACACTTGGTCATCATCATCATCACTTATCTCCTTTTTCAAGATCACAATCACATTTGGTACTTCACATTTTGAGTGAAACATTGCCAAGAACAATTTGCACAACCATTGTCATTGATGGCCTAGTTCATGGGGCTTAAAACATGGACACAACTCAAATTTCATCATTCACAATCTCCTTAACACCTTCGAGATACACACTAGCTAGGATGATTGGTTCCAATCATGGGAATTATTTAAACAGTCACTAGCAGTACATCCAAGGTTAATTTATTTTTCTTTGCATCATCATTTTGCATATCAATGACGCTGAAAAGGCAAAATGTCTCAACAACATTGAATCACCCCAAATATGGGACAACCAAAATTTTATTATGATTTTCCCACGATGGGATATACCTTACATGATCATGACATCTACATTTGACACAACCCCCTTCCCACCATTGGGGCAAAAATGGTATCACATTTTACATCATTCATATAGTCCACATGACATCACATTTGCAAAAAACCCTTCATTTGTTAGGGTACACGTAGACACATCATATCATGTTTTACACCAACTCCCTTCGCATCGTTGGGGTAAAAACAGTACCACATTATTCATCATTTGCACAAATTTTTTAATTGGCTTGTGTGATTCATCCGTAATCTCATTCGCCAATTGAGGGGGTAAGCTATGTAAATTCCAAAATTCTTTATTCTTTTATCTTCAACGTTATTGCTCAAAAATCCAACAAGAGAGAGAAGATGCTTCTGCACCCAAAGGCCCAACCAGGTGTCTCGTATTTTTGCACCATATTGTGTTTCATGCAACATGGTACAAAAAGGGGATTTGTAGACACCAAATCCTAGCCACTTGTCAACCATCACCCTTTCCCACCATTCAATGGCCCACTTTAGCCCTTTCTCGCCATTCAATTGGCCATTCCATGCCTTTCCCACCATTTTTTGACCCATATTTGACCCATTTATATTTATTTTATATTATTTATATTTAAATATAATATTTTATATTATATTTTAATATATTTATTATAAAATATATCTTTATAGGCCAAATCAACCTTAGTCGTCCGATCAGATCTAATCTCAACCATCCATATCCCTTAATCCGTGTCACACTTAAAGTTTAATATCAACCCTTGGATTTGCTTTTATCCTAGCCACACGATTTGGTAAAACCCTAAAGTAAACCCTAGGCTTGGTAATAAATAGGAGCATTCTCAATGCTCAACCCTTGGAAAAACCTGGAAAAACTGGAAAGCTTGAAAACTGGAGCTCTAATTTGCTTGTGAGATCTAACCTTGCTGAGAGATAGTTTCTTGTGAGTAGGTTGTGCCCTCGCTTATCCTTCCCCAAAACCCTAGCTTGCCCTAGGATTTTTGGATTCTAATCGCCTTCGCATTCCATTTCCACTGCTACCATTTTTGACTATCCATCGAGCCCTTCACATCCCCTTGATACGATTCTATAGATTTAGCCCTAATATGTAGGTGCAGCTGAGTGCCTACCTCATACCACAACCACAACCGAGTGTCTATCACATTCTGCAGGCATAGCCCAGCACCTGCTATTCCCTCAGCCACACACCATAATCTATCGCATAAGATCAGGCACCCTACCATCAAATATGCAATGGAGCAATAGAACAACAAAGTAAGTATTTTTGTGCATTTATTTGTTGTTATTTGGATTCTACATGCTTGTTTATTCAGATCTAGGGTTTTAGTTAGCATTTCTAAGGGTTCACACTATGGAACCCTCATTTTTTTTACTAACAACTTTATGTTTGTTGTATGTGTAGGATCAGGTAGCATCAATCAAGGATTTTTGAGTAGCTACTGAAGCTAGAGTGGCCCGATTACGGATAACCAGAAGCCCACTCACCCTGTTGGAAGCAAGATACATTGGAGACACTACTTGTTGTTGTAGCTAGGGTTTTAGAGAACCCTAGAACCTGTATTTATTGTATCAAAATAATTCCATTGAACAAATCAATTGTAACAAAAGGAGTTTCTCAGCTCCCCCCATTTATTGAATAAAATCATATTTTGTGCAATCTCTTGTTCATCTGAGTTATTTATTTCTATATTGCTTTAGTGTCGTATTTTCGCTTCACACAAAGACTTGGAACCAAATAGTCACAAGCCTCTAATATGTATATATGAATATAAAACCATTACAAGATTATATCAAAAGCGGGGGCTCAAAGATGTTCTCACAAGATCACTTATGAATATGAGTACTATTATATAGAGTTAAATGAAAGGAGAGTTATATGAAATATATAACTTGTCTATCCTTTACAATGCTAAGAAAACTACTATATGTAGATTGCAAAATAGGGATAATTTCCCTCTAAAATTTGTAAGAAATTTTGACAACTTCAACCACTTTTCCTAGGGATTCTAAATACTTGAATGAGAGCATCATCTACAATCAATTTTTTAGGCAGAAGACTATGATCACCATGCCTTTATCTTTAAGAGATCACCCACTTTCTTGGATTGCTAAGCTAAAATGACAATAGTAGGTGATCCTTACTTCTCTAGATAATGGCTCATAAATCCCTCTTACCTACTTCCCTTGGGAGATTTTACACCATTATTGTTGCTCTATAGCTTAGGATTCTTCTTTAGAGGTGGTGGCTTTCTACATTATATTTTAAAATATAATGGACTCCTAGTCTTTTCATATCCCTATGCAAGATATTGATTTTTTTAAAAACTTTCTCTCAATGGCCTATGTCAAAACTTTTCAAGACTTCTATGATGGGACTAAATATCTTGTTGAAAGTATTTTGCAAAAGATTTTTCTTTTCTTCCTTCATTGGACCTTTGAGAGTTCCACTTATCAATATCTCCTTTCTTACATATTTTACCTTTTAGAAATTTTTTATTTTTATTTCTTCATTACCTATCAAAATCTTCAATTGTTGAGAGATGTTCTTTGTTCATGTCAGTCGGTCCTCTCTTTCGTTTTTTGCTCTTTTTAAGAGAAATAATGCATGGAAACTTGAAATTTTTTCCTTTCTTCTCTGCTCATGTTTTTTTGCAAAATAGTGATCACATTTGGTCAATATTTTTATGCCTTATGCCATATTGTATTTATATTATCTTATTTTTTTGAGGTAAAAAATCCTTTATTGTAGTAAAAAATAACTACAGACTTGATGCTAGTCACGAAATTGCTTTTATTTTTAATCTATCTTTTCCAAGAGGTCATAGACCTCTTACTAGATGTGTTGAGTCTATTCCATAAACTGTATTTTATTTTTTTATTTTTATTTTTTCTATGAGGGTACTTTATAGGTTGCACAAGGAGAGAAACATCAATGGATGCCAAGGGTTGGAACCCAAAATAGACATGAAATAGGTTTTGTTTGTTAGAGCTATACAAAGCTCGATTATACCCATGCCAATTACAGTGAAGGATATCATTCCACATGCATCGATGCTTAGACTTATAAATTCAGAGAAGATGTATAATCAATTGATTAACAAATTTTGTTTGGACATCAATCTAAGGATTGAAATGGACATGATCAACTTAGTGTCTATCATGCTCCATAGGGTGGAACAAAAAAATACTTAAAATTTTGCTATCCTTGTCAAATACAAGGACTTTACCAAGCCAAGGTTGAACCACACATGACTAAAATAAATCTAAATAGTCTCCTCAACTAAAATGGATTTTTTTTATTAGGAATCATGATAGCCATTTTTAAAATGATCAGTTGCTAAAAAAACACACTCATTACCATGCTTAAATGTGGAAAAATATGAGACAATATCCATGGAGATAGATTTCTAAGGCTTGGATGGCACTGAAAATGGTGTATGAAGTCCTTACTTATTAGCAATAGCATAAGGGGTACATGATTTGATATACCTATCAACATAATTTCTTATCTTGGGCCAATAAAAGTACTTTTGAAGTCCTATCAATATTTTTTTCACCCCAAAATGACTTGCTATTTTGCTAAAGTGTTTTTTATAAATTATCATCAAGTGTCCCTAGCTAGTACACAAATATATCCTATGTGGAAAAGGAGGTTATATTACACTTAAAAAAAATAAAAAATACGCTTACCTTCATAAATATCTTAGTATGCATTTGTAGAATCAAAATATACTTTACATAAGGTGGACCGATTGGAAGTAGCATGTCCACAAAAATCAAGAATGATGGTGACTACCATGATTGGAGGTCAGTAAACAATTTTCTATTGAATTGATACTCCCTATATTATGTTTGAAAATCAAATAAAATTGTGGTATATATGTGGCCCACTTTTGATGTCTTTCATTCATTTTCTTTGCAATTGATTGAAATTTATAATTCATGATCTATGTGAATGATGGTTTCCTTTCCCAAGATGAAGTGCTTATATTATTTACATGCTTAGACAATGGCATAGATATCTTTATCGTATATGGGGTATTTTTAAACTACTTCATTAAATGTTTCACTGTGATAGGCCACTAGATTCCCACGATCTATGAGAATAACTCCTAGTATATTCTTTGATGTATTATTTATTACCTCAAAAGGTTAATATGTATTAGGTATGAAAAGTGTAGGATATGAACACAATTGGTCCTTCAACCTCTCAAATTTCCTATGTGTGTATCTTCCTAATGGAACTTGAATTTGGCAACTCCTTTGGTCACTTGGTGTAGTGGCTAAGCAATGTGTGAGAACCCCAATACAAATATTCGATAGAAATTGATAAGAACTAAAAGTCTATGAAGCTCTATTATATTCTTTAGGGTAGGCCAATATCTAATTAACAAAATCTTCTCAGGAACATGGACTCTCTATTTTTTTATTTTAAAGCGAAAAACCCCTTGCGGAGCCGCCTTGGTCTGAGAGACCATGAACAGGGGGTTCTACACCATCAAAGTCACCCGGGGGTCACACCCAACCCTGCCCGCACCAACATTATCAATTGGATTTTAGATACCCAATTCAGATTTTTGGTAGGGTGGATATTTGAACCTGGGACCTCCCTTGGAGGATTGCCCTCTCCTCTCCAACTAACCTACAACACCTGGGTACATGGACTCTCTATTTATCAACAACATACCTAAGGCATTGAATCTTCTTTATTCCAAATGAACACTTATCTAAATTATCATATAGCTTATCTTCAAAGTTTTTTGACATACCTATTCAACATGTTGTAGATGTTCCTACCATGTATTACTATAGATGAGAATATCATCTAAGTAGACTACCATAAATGAGTTGGTTTAGGGACATAAGATGTCATCCATTATCCTAATTAATATTGTAGGCATATTGGTCAAGCCAAAAGTCATAACTAGTCCCTCAAATAAAACATCCTTGGGTTTGAATGTAGTCTTCTATACATCAATAGGATCTATGGGCATTTGATAATAGTGAAATATAATCTCAATTTTGATGAAGAACATTACACCATGGAGCTAGTCTACCAAGTCATCTAGCTAAGGAAGTGGATAGTAGTTATTCATAGTGATTTTATTCAAAGATCTAGAGTCAATACAAAGTCTCCATGTTCCATGTTTATTTGAAGCCAAGACAATTAGACTATCATATAGTGAATTACTTGGTCTAGTGTGCCTATCTTGAATTATTTCTTGGAACTACCTCTTAGTTTCATCATTTTAAAGGACTAATCTACGATAAACATGTGTATTAGGTAAAGGAGAAACCAAAACTAAATAAATAAAATGCTTTCACTCATACTAAAGTGAAATTCCAGTTGCTAAGTTAAACAAGTCATTGTATCCCTTTGAAATCTGTTCCATTTGATTCCAACCCAAATTTATTTTTCAAATTCTTGATAGAGGGAAGAGGTTCATCCACCCACCATCCCAAATATCCTTGAGAGATATTTCTTCTAAACAAAGAGGCTTTCTCACGACTGAAGATATGGTTTGTGAACAACCTTATTCCTTTAACGCTTGATTGCACCTAGGGTTTTCATCCCTCTTACGAATACTGTAGCCAAATTTGTTGCTTTGTTCAATCGCTTGACTACACCTAGGGTTTTAAATGTTATTTCATTATTATAGTGGCCTAGATATATATTTGATTGCTCACATATATAATTATTCTCTTGATTATTTATATTTTTATCTTTAATATTATGGCTTATTTATATTGGGACCTATGATATTGTGAGACAATTAGGTTTAAAAGCCAATAATTAGTAGTTATTATTTTAGATACATATAGTATCCTTGGGAGAGTCACTAGATAGCAAGCAAGTAGATTCTTAGATATATCAAAGGGTATATCAAATGGGTATTCACTACTCTATTGGTTACCCTTTTATTTTAATAGGATTTTTAGAAGTTTATTAGGGAAGTGATTTGGATGAGAAATAGTCTGCTACATTCTTTTTCTTCTACTTAGGATTTGACTCAATTTCATGGTGTTCCAATCACTAATCCACTATTTCTTAAGTCTTCCATAGAGGTTGCATATTGTGTTGTCAATGATGCAACCAAGCATATTAGCTGGATGTTAATGATTTTGGAGGAAATTAGCATTCCTTAGAGTTCTCCTATTCCTCTTTGCTATGATAATTAAAGTACTATTAAGCTTGTCCAAAATACTATGTTTTGTTAATGAACAAAGACATTGAGATATCGATGCATTTTTTGTAATGGATTCATGCTCCTAGGATATTAGATCTAGTGTTTCATCCTTCATCAAAGTAGGTAATAGATATTTTTATCAAGACCATACTCAAGGTCACTTTTATGCATATGGGGGAGCATCTTGGATTTGAAGAGTATCCCTTAAAGAGGGATCCAACATAAGGGTCTCTCTCCATGTCCTCCATTTAGCATAAAGGGAAATGTTGTAATAAGTGATGGTTAAGCTTCTCTTCAGGCCCTGACTAAAATTTTGTCATGTTTTCCCTTTGGGACCATGTAAACCTTGATATTTTTTAATATTATTTTATTCATGAAGGTTAACCTCATAACCTTGACCTAAATGTGTCATGTTCTTGGGTATAAATATCCCTTCTTACTAATCATATTATTATTGGCTTGCTCATAATTTTTATTATTTTTTAGCTAAGATATTTTAGTTTGTATAGACACCCTATCATATATTGTGTTTTTATATGTTATGTAATTCTTTTATTAAGCAATACTAGGTAATGTTTTATTCCATTTGTTTATGAAAACTATTGAGAAATTTGATAAAAAGAATATGAAAACTATTGAGAAATTTGATAAAAATTAGGTTCATTTTCTTCTTCAAGACTATTCATATTTATTGCTTATAATATGCATCTCTTTTATTGTTCTTTTAATAACTACACATTTTAAATATATATCAAACTAATGACCTTTAGACTTCCTACATGGTGGTATTGTATCTCCTATAATATTTGTGTTGTATTCAACCTTAGTCTATGCTATGAAAACTAATTGAATCTAATTATCACACCATATGTTCCTAGAGTTGCAACATAAAGGTTTACCTCCATGGTAGAATTTAAAATTTTTAACTCAACCACTCTCAAGCATTGTTCTACTCTTCTCTCAACTCAATTTCTATATATTTCCATATAGAATTGTCTAAGTATTATCCATAGATCTACCTCTTATTTTAAAGTTGAGTCATAAAGATTATGTTGCTCCAATATCTATTATAGTACATGTGGGGCATCCAAAAATATTACCTATTATATGAATTGGATCATTTTGATGCTTAGCTTGGTAGTTGTGTATTGCTACATGGATATGGTGTTGGGGATGTTTAGGATTTTGTGGTTTCTTAATAGAGGATTTGCTTTCTAATTAAGGAAACTAATTAGCATAATGTACTCCTCCATACATGAAGCATTTGTATCCGTGTCCTTTCTTAAGTTGATTTCCACCATTCTTATTTACTTGTCTCTTCTATTGAAAAGTTTGTTGGTGCTAATTTCCATTCTTGATTTTTTTTTTTTTCTAAATTTCTCTCTATTCCCATTGGCAAGTTTACCCTTTAGGAAATTATTATTAAATAAAATAAATATCCATTAAGAAGGATTTCCCTTCTTATTTTTCTTACAATAAGAAATTTACTCTATCTTAACTCTTTTCTCAAATATGCACTTCATGATCATTGGCCTAATAACATATATGCCTACCCTTAGAGGGTTCAAACCCTTAAAAAATATCCTAATCCAAAAAATTTCATCCTTCTAATGATGAGCTACACACTTTAGGAGTTTTATGAAAGTCTCATGGTACTAATTTGCCATCTTCCCTCCTTGAGTAAGATTCTATAATTATATTATTTTATTATCAAAGTAAAATTTTAGTAGCCACCACTAAGAGAATAGAGCAACAATCCACTCCTATGTGAGTTTTCCTATCACTAAATATCTATTAGTTTTCAAAATTCTCATCAATATGTGGCTTCTAGAGTGAGTTGGTATGCAACCCATACCACATTGGCCTCTTTAGCAAAGTTAGAAAGTTCAAAATAGTTTGTGATGTCAATGAGCTAGGACTCAAATCCATGTCCAAGGGTTTTGCCATCATACTTTGGTAATGTAATCTTCTTGAGATATTTGAACAACTCTTCCATCAAAATAAATTTCTTATTAACTTCTCATATTTCATGGTCTTGTTCCACCTATGTTTACTCTTGATTAGTTTTTCTAGTATTTTGATCAATTTTAGGGGCATGAGAATGATTATGCTTACGCTTATCAGTTTCTTCCTATCCACTTAGTCATTTATTATTGTAATTATATTGAATAGTTTCCATGTTATTGATGAGGGGTTAACTCTGAAAGGACTTAACACTTTTTAAACATTTTCTCACTAGAGTTCAAGGCCAGGCCAGGCCTTGAGTGGGGGTACAAGGGTGGTAACCCTTGTTTGGGGGTTTGGGGGCATTAGCCTCTGGGAAAATTGTTTTGGGGGTTTAATCTATTTTTAAACCCATATGGGTGTTTTGGGGTTAATGTAATGTGAGCTCAATGGTATTGTAAAACCCCTTCTTGTGTTGTTGGTATATAAAGCAACACTTACATGAGGGTTTGGTAATGAATTTGCAAGAAATGTAATTGCAAGCAAAAAAATGAGAGAAAGGATATTATTATATTGGAGACAAAAAATTTTATACAGTAAGAAATATTCTTGTTGGGGATTTTCTCGAAAGGGTTTCCTAGGATAAATTCTTGTGTAATGTGTTCTTCTTCCCTGTTTTTCTTTGATTTTGCAATTATTTTTTTTCTAGAATTTGTTTATCGGGATATTATTTCTCTTCATTTATGACTCTTTTATATTATCAAGAACACTCTATTCCTCATCTCACTTACCATGTCTAGAATTTGGTCCAATGTATCTATCATTTCTCTATTGGTAATTTTACCACTAGAATGACTATCACTCCATATGTTGACCATTTTCCTATTACAACATAACATGCACAATACAAAACCCATGATTTTATTGGGTTGCTAGCATTCAATCTAGGATATGATACCATATGTACAACATATTTATTTCCTAGTAATTAAATTTCATCATGAATAATTACAATTACATTAAGTGTTACTTGGTAGAATATAGTTTAATTTTAATATATATATATATATATATATATATATATATATATATATATCATTGTTCTTGTTAATGTATCTATCTCATATTTTAAAATATTTAATCTACACAAACTTTATTCAAATATTATGAGTGTCATGATCAATCTAGATATAGTCTACTCAACTTAAATAGTTTTCTAATCTTTAAGCAAATACCAAATCTACTAGCCTCAAAGTATTCATCTATACCACTTGGATAATTTCACTCATTGTTTATTTTTGGAGATCAATGTCTTTCTTCTTGCTTGACTACATTAATACACCTTACTAAATTTGTCAACCCATTAAGGATGTGATAGTCCTTAAATATGAATTATAAGTTAACATAGCTTGTTCATATTCAATATGGGTTCCAAACTAGATTACTATCCTAGTTAAAGACCTATATCCTATTTATTATTCTTTTTTCATGAGTGATATCTAATTGCTAATTGTGGCTTGAGTATCCATCAAGATAATGATATTACCAGACATGAGTGATTGATGATCTCAAGGCCTCTTCATCACTCATAAATTACTTGAGTGAGATGCCATTATTTGGGTTCGTAGCCTTTTCAATTTTAGCTAGAGTAATTTCAACAAATTTTGGCAACAAATCTACTAAAGCGAGCTTTATTTGGGTCCTCCACTTGATTTACTTATCAATTTTAGATAGTGGTTATTATTTCCACTTTAAACTAATATGAATAAAATCTAAAAATCCTTTTCTAATATCGACACACATTTATAAAGTTACCATTCACGTCCCTGAGCTAATTAAAGTGATCCCTCTCTTTATGGTCTTCTCTCATATTATTGTTTTAGAGGAGGGTTAGAGAGTTTTTCTATACACTTCTTAAATTAAGAATACTAAGTAATGAGTACAATGTGGATCTTATCAAACATACATCTATTCTCATTAGGAAAAACAATATAAATATCCTATATGGAAGAGTTACATCTTTCCTTAACATCCATGGAATACAGAACAAATTCTAATATTATAAGCTTAACTATGAATCACTTCAGCTCTATAAGATATTTACACCATCGTCACATTCTAATATATTCACCCATGTAAGATCGACATACTTTAAACTAGCACTTTCTTATCTTGCCTATCCAAAATTTCACACCTACTCACAAGGTGATTAAGACTTAGAATTAGATCTTGATTATCTTGTTCTTATGCAATAGTAGAAGTAAATCAATATAATTTGTTAAAGTAGAAAGGACCTAAAACTAATAAGTAGGAGTACATTCATGGAGTTGTAGGTTTATATTTTTTCAAATAACCACTTTTAGAAATCAACATAGAAGAAACTCATTTGTACTTATTTAAAATTATAACAAAATGACTTCCTCTTATCCATTTGAAACAATGAATATAGACTTATGAGGAGGTATTTAAAAATTCCTTCTATAAGAGTGATTACAAGATAATTTTATTTCAATAAATAATATAATATATGTGAGTGATTTCATTCATTGAATAGTAAGGTATCTCAAACTAATTTCATTTCAATGAATAACAAAGCATTTCAAATTAATTTTATCTCATTCATAAATCATAATACAATGCTTTCATACTTCATTAGGAAATTTACCATATGGTTTATTTCATAATTTTAAACATCAAACAAACAATATATAACTTTCACAAAGAATTTAGCTATCACAACATAATATTTAATATAAAAGCCAAACTAATATACATATTCTTGTACTAACATAATATAATTTTACTATAAATATGGTTATGTATCTGATGTCAAATCAATTATAAAATGAATTTAATATACAAATCCATATTTTATAAACTACTGTTAATATTTTCATTGATAATGCAACTGAAAATATATTATTTCATGTTTTTCTTTCTCATTGTCACGACTTGTTAGGTTGTATAACACACTGAATATTTTACATACTTATTCAAACCAGATGATTGTTGTGATACCCATTGTATACATAAGATCTAATAATAAATATACAACTCTTAGAAACTAAAAACATTGAAGAGAAGGTGAAACAACAATATATCTATGTGTATTCATCTAAGGTTGAAAATACTTGTGAAACTCTATGTTACTAGAGCAAGGTTGAAATGTTTGCAAAAATTATGTGAAAACGGAGAAGGTCATGAGATTCTACTTGCTTTTTGGAATTATTGAGCATAAAAATATCATGAAAACTTAGCATTTTCAATATCACATATTTAGAGGAAATGAGTAGCGAAAGGAAAGATGTTAGGACCCCGTCCTAACACTATTCTTGTAATTCTCATATAATTATGTAATGACCCCCTTTCAATGTGGGGACCCCTTTATATTGTTATTTTATAATAATTTGTAATGGTGTGTGAAACGTAAGGATCCTAGACAAGTGGAGCTATTTTATGTAATTGTTATCAAGAATGTAATCAATGTTTGGTACAAGATTCTAGCTTGAGTGGAATTTTGCATGTAAGCCAACTCTTGAGCATTAGGTTAGGGTTGCATGAAGTGTATCTTTAAAAGGCATGGATCTATGAATGAATGTATATTTTTGGAAATTAATGAAAGTATTGAAGGAGGTTGCTCCCTCAAAGAGGCATGCAATTTTATTTTATTTGTGAGATTGCTTTAATTATGCATTTATATTCTATATTGCAATATATTATTATTTCATAAAATTCTATTTTATTTGCAATATTTATGTGAATGAGCTAATTTTTAATAGAAAGTTCCTAAGTGGTATTAGAGTGCTTTCCAAGGTCAAGTTATGCTATGACTACAACAAGTCTTGCCCTTTTGTTATGACTATTATGTATAAATTTCCTGTGTTTTCTATTTTCTACTTGTCCTTTTACTAAAAAAAAGTCAGGGGTACCCAAAACTAGTGTTGTGGTATATAGTTCATTGTGACTGTATTTTCAAGGTGATCATTTTGATATATAGCACCCAAGAACTTTTTGTGGATCCTTACTAAAAATAGTAACTCTTGGAACCATATTTTTATTTTGAGTGAGTTAGTCGTAATGGTTCAAATCACACCAAAATGACTAGTGGTACTTGAGGACACCACAAAGAGGTAGAAAAAACCACACTTACCTCTCTCAAGTAAATAAAAACCACAATTAGTAGACTTCTTAATGACACTAACCTAACAAGGGATGAAATATTGCATTTGAGAAGTGACTATGTAAGCTCCAAAGCCACCTTTGAAGAACACATTCCTGAGGTCAAGAAAAAACTCAAGGATGGCACAATGATGTTTGAGCATCATGACACTAACCACATTGATCAAGGAAAATGAAACCATAGGGACCAAGAAGGCTCTCATACTATTTTTGACCATGATGCTCCCTTTAAGATGCCTAAATTAGAATTTTATAAGTTCAATAGAAAGGATACAAATGGATGGTTATGTCATGCAAATCAGTTTTTCAAACTTCACAATACCCCTAAATATTTGTGGTTCCCTATTGTCTCTTTCAACTTTGAATCTGAGGATTTATAGTGGTATCAATGATTACAACATATAGTTCTTGAACCTTCTTGAGAAGCTTTGAGTCCTAATTACTCACTTGTTTTGGCCCTAGTGAGTATGAGGACTTCACAAGAGCATTAACCAAACTAAGACAAACCTCTATAGTTCATGACTACCAGATCCAATTTTAGAAATTGACTAACAATATCAAAGATTTGAATAAGGATTTTTTTGAGTTGTTTCATCAGTGGCTTGAAAGATGATCTGAAGGATGAGGTCAAGATGTTCAAAATGCAAACTATGATGCAGACCAGAAGATTGGCATAGTTGGCCAAAGATAATTTTTTCGGCTCAAAGGAGGACACATAAATTTCCATAGGCCAAACCCTCCTTTCCTTCCAAGTTCACATTCAATACTAAAAATAAATCTACCCCCTACGAGTGCTTGACTATCGAAGAGATGGATGCACCACACACCCAAGGTTTATATTACAAATGTGATGAACAATATTCATAAGGACATAAGTGTGTCCAAATGAAGATATATTTGATATATGTAAAGGATTTAGTCAATAGTGAAGAACTTGAGGATGAAACAAAACTATTAGAGGAACCACTTCAAAATGAGGGTGAAACACAAGAAGAGCCACAACCAAAATTTTTTGTTCATGCCCTTGTAGGAATTACTACGCCACAAACAATGAACGTAGTAGGTTTATTCAAATGGTAATGTATTAAAATTTTCATTGATTTTGGAAGCACACACAACTTTGTTGATCCTCAAGTCACCAAAAAATCCAATTATTACATACATACATGCAAATCCTTTGAGGTTATGGTGGTAAATGATGGAACCTTGCATTGTAAAGGAAAATGCTATAATATTAAGTTGAAGATAGGGGATTATGAGTTCAAAATGGATATGTTTGATTTTCAACTAGGGGGATGTGATATTGTACTAGGATCTCAATGGTTAGCTACTTTAGAAACCATTGCTTGGAACTTTGTAGAGTTATGAATGCAATTTTCATAGAATGGGAGGTCCTACACTCTTTGTGGTTCACAAGCAATATTTCCTCAAATTATTAGTTTAAACAGTATGGAGATGTTAAAAAATATTATCATGGGGTAATGCTCAGATATTTATCATACAACCATCCACTTCAATAGAGGATAAACTTCCAGTTGTTTTATAAATCATTTTGATTAAGCATGATACAATTTTTGTGAAATTGATAGAATTCCCACCCTATCAATCCCATGATCATGCAATTCCACTAGTATATAGTAGTGTGATACCTAACCTCATACCTTATCGATACCCCCATGCACTTAAGTCATAAATAGAGAAACTAGTACAATAATTATTAAAAGTTTACATCATTCATTCTAGTAACAATTATTATTCTTCTCCAATCTTATTGGTTCACAAGAAAGATAGGTCTTGGTGGTTGTGTATAGATTTTTGTGAGCTCAATAAGCTCACCATTAAGGATAAATTTTCTATTATCACTATCCAAATACTGGTGTGATAGATGGTAGTTTTAAAACTTAAGTGATCCAACTACTTTGACTCGCAAGAAGGTGTATTCAGGTGCCAGCAAGTTCAAGATCATTAATAACCGAAGAAGTATTAAGCAGATGCAATCAATGCAACCTATCCAAGTGCCATAGAAATTATTCCATCCATGGTAGAAAGGTTGCAGAGGAGGCATACAGACCATATGCACACTAACATTACCATTATCCATTAATGAAACACTAAATCACTCATAGCAACCCTTCTTTGAAGGCTATATATGTATGTTTGTAATGGATTTTAAGTCATCGACTCTCTGGATATTAAACCTACATGTACAATTTGATTCAAATTACAATACAATTGGATTATTGCTTGGCCTTCAATTGTTCTCATGCATGTATGTATGTGTTTTATTTTATTGTTTCTTTCTGTTAAAATTAGCCAGGTGAATGTGCTTTAATTTTGAATCCTGGATTTTATGTTGTTTATTCATTGATTTTGGAATTCACAATAGAAAAATGTATGATAAATGATAAATGAGAACAATCTGTTAGATGATTTATGAGTGTTGCATGTTATGTTTTAGATTTATTAGGCATATATTTTGATGCAGTTGGATCTATACCAATTTGATTTCTAGTTTTAAGTTATATTTACTTATTTTCTTCATCCATTTCTCCCAAGTGCTTTTAGCTAAGTTTCATAAGGAACTGGATATTCCAGAGATTGATCTCTAGATTTCTAGTCTTGACACCATTCAATGTTAGTGAGGGTCTATGGGTGCATAAATCCTTTCGTTAGGTAGATTTTGAGGCCAACACAAGTTAGGATTTTCTCTTAGAAAACCCAATTTTTGGGTTGACCCCCAGGATGTTAGTCCTCCCCTAGGTTTATATTTTCATTTTACCACCCTTTTACCATCTAAAACTCTTATAAATAGAGGGTTTGGGTCTTATTTTTCTCCTAAGTGATTCTAGAGGTGTCATCTTGAGATCCTAAGTGCAAAGTGACTTTTAGCTTTTGATGAATTCTCCTAACAAGATCAAGTGTTTTCTGGTGTTCTTTTGTTGTTTACTTTGATTTGTTGTTCTTGGTGGACAAGTGTTGGAGCCTTGAGATGGAGTCTACCATTTTATGGAGGTCTTCATATTTTTGACTATTATTTCATTGCCACTAGGTTTCTTTCTTGCATTCTAGTATTCCTAGATCATTAATTTTGTATTTTGTGTCTTGTTTCACATTAATAAATCGTTGTTGCACTTATGTTGTAAAATAATACCCTGTCCATATAGGGCATGATTTTGGTATATCCAAAATCACAGTTTACCCTTGTGGGACATGATTTATTAGGTTTGGGGGTAAATTTTCACTTTCAAACATTTGATCTATGTTTGCATGCTTCATTCAAGCCATAATATCATTGTTTGCTTTCTACATTTCACTCTGTTTTATTTCATTGCAATTTGTCTTGTCAATTTCCAAAAAGGTCAACAATCACTTTTGCTTTTAAATGGTTAGCGAAAGGGACCAAGGGTATTGAATTATATACCTCCAATATTAGTTACACAATGGCCTAAGTAGGCTCCCAAACATTGATCAATTTTCTAGGGTTTTGTGAAGTTGTTTTGTAGGATTCAAAGTTGTGGGATATATCTAGATGCAATTTAAAGCTAGGGTCAACCACCAGATTAGATAAGTTCCTTATATAAGATTTTAGGTTATTTTTTATTTGATTTTTGTCTATTTCTATTCCAAATTTAAATAAAAATAAAATAAAAATATTTTGATTTTATTTCTAGGCATTCAAAAAAGAAAAATCATATAGTTTGCATTTGAGGGTTAACTTTGTTCTTGCATTCTCTTAAACCCTTGCTAAAAAATAAAAAGACTTAATTTATTGCAAGTTAGGGTTTAGTCATCATTGAAAATCAAGAGGCATGCTAGGGCTAGCTTAGTGTCTTCTTGCATCATGGCTTGTCTTGCATTGTTCTTTTATTTTACGTAGCTTAGATTTTAGAAAAACCAAACATAGGCATTTGTTCAATATACACATCAAACAATCCATTCCCGAACTTGGAGTGAGTTCTTAAACTATTATTGGTGAACCTTTCAATCCCCAAGCCCTCGAGTGTAGATAATATAACACACCCCCGTGGTCACCTCAACTCCCAACAAATCCACCCAATAATCATACTGATAGGGCAATTTCCCCCTCTACATCTTTGGTGAAACTTACATGAAAACACGTCCTAATGAACAATATAGGAAGCCTCTTTTGTTTTTTTTCTCTTTGAAAAAATTAAGCAATACCATTAAATTTGTTTTCTTAGAATTAGAAAATATTGAAAATATCTTAAGAATATTTTGTGCATTTTTCACTAGTTTTTAGATCCTCTTGTTCTCCTCTATCCTTTCTCTTTCTCCTAGTGGATCCCAACCTTAGGAGTAAGTGAAGGCATTTATAATCTGATGGGATTCTTCAAGACGATGATTATATTGATAGGGAGAACTCTAATATAGAAGAGGAAGAACATGTAAAAATTGCTAATGACCTTGATCCTATTGAGGGGTCTAATAGACACCTCACCTTTAAATCATACGATCATATATGAAATTTTATGAAACATCATAAGGATGCTTTGGTTAAGGCTATGAATGAGGAAGCCCAACTTGAAGGGGTTGGGATGTCTCATCATCAAACCATTTATCCTCATAATTTTCACACCAATACTTTGTTTGAATCTTCACATCATATTAATCCTTTCCATAAACCAACATATGTTACTATTGTAACCACCAATATTGGAAGAATTCCACAAGTTCCTCCAACTAGTAGTGCATCTCAAGTGATGAGTATAAGATTAGTATTATATTATACAATATTTATCTTGATTTTTATGTCCAAACTTGATAAAAATGGATGTGTTCCAATGATTATTATATCTTATTTATGTGATTTACGAGTGAATCAGATTTATAATGATAAAATGATATATGTCTGCATTTTATGCAAATTGTGTGAGTTTCCTATATGTTTTTGGTAGATAAATATTACATATATTTCACAGGAGATGTTGCAACAGAACACAGGCCAGATGCCAAAGTTTGGAAGAACCAGTTGCGTGAAGGTGTGCTGAGAAGCTGCATGGAAGTGTGTTGTGAAAATGTGCTACAAAATACATCTACAGAAGGGCGATACGAAAAAACCTACAGAAAGGTGATATAGAAAGTACCTACTAAAAGGATCTAAAAAAAGAATGTTGATCAAATAAGTCATCAGATGCATTGGAATTCCACGTTCGATGATAGCATAGCAGTATCACATAGATTATACAATCAACATAATTGTTTAATACAATGGCATTGTACATGTGAACATTTGTTATGAGTTGTTATTAAAAAGCTGTAGAGTTGTTAGATTGTTAAGTTGGTTAGATATAGATGCAAATCTAATTTATCTCTTTTCGTAAGAAGAGGACAAACAGTTTTATTGTCATGTCATTAAATTATTTAAATTTAGGACTTTTGTTATGTTAGTTTGGAAGTTTTCTACTTGGATAATTGTGATTGTCATAAGTCCAAGGTAGTTAGCAGATTGTATTAATTTAGATTATTGTTATTGTAAGGTTAGTATTCAAATCATCAAGCTGATAGAAACATGATAGAATATGTGGAAGAATTCCATTAAAAATGTCCAATGTGATATTATAAGATACAAGGTAGAGACCTTTGAAAAGGTCTTTTGTCTACTATTTAAATTTCTATTATATACAGTTTGCTATTTTGAAGGGTTGATGTTCGAAGAAGTATGTTTACATAGTCTGTGCGCATGAAGAATTAGAATTCATAAATAAAGCAGTATTTTCTTCCATGATTCTCATTATGGTATTCTGTATCTTTTCATGATTTAATTATCTTTGTAAACTTTCTTTTACTTTCCTTTATTAATGAATTAAATAAGCAGTAGATTTGTAGAATGAAATATTAGTTACTGAAGTAAATTAGAATAGAGGGGAAGATAATTACTCAGTCTTCTACGAGGTACGACCCACTCTGCATAGTCAGTCTCTTGATATCTATCTCCTGAAATAGATTAGGATTAGTTAGTGAATAGAATGTCTTAGACCATAAGATAAATTAAATTGCATCATTTAAAACTATAAATTAAATCAGTCAGTTAAAATTATAAATAAATTATTAAATTGCACGTGGATCCACAACACATAGAATTAGTCTACATCATAATTGCAATTTTAATATTTCAATTTATTTCATTTCTTATAATTTTTATTTTTTGCAACTGAAACTAAGAAAATAGAATTAAGTCAAGTAAGGGAAGATTAAAACAGCTCAAGGACTTGGAGATAGCTAGAAGAGACCTTGAAGGTGATTCTTTTAATGTTAAGCTTAAGGAGAAAGCTACTAAGTGTGAACAGGAAATCATGTGTTGTGAGGATTATGTTAGTAGAGGTGCCCGTATTAAAAGAAGGATTTATTGGCTCCAGCTAGGAGATACCCCCTCAGTTTTTCTTTAGTCACATTAAAAAGAAAATTGTTGTTGAGAGAATCACTGCTCTTCACATTGTTGATGATAGATTGGTGGAAGATGATGATATTATCTGAGCCATTGTTGAAGATCATTTTTGTAAGGTCTTTTACATTTATCCTTTGAGTCATGAGGTTTTGGAGGCTAGAGAAGAGTTTAAGAAGTGCGTTCCTAAGAAGGTATATAGTTATGAAAATGATCGTGTAGATGATTTAATTTCAAAGGATGAATTGTTTTAAGTGCTTAAGAAAATGAAGGATGGTAAATATTTGGGCCCTGATAGGATTCTTGTTGAATTCTACAAAGTTTGTTGGGATACTGTGGATAATGACTATACTAAGATGATGCAGGAAGTGTTTGGGAAAGGCTCCTTTTTTGATATGCTTAATCAAGGTATGATTAATATTATCCCTAAGGCTAACAGGAAAGATACTATGGGGTATGGAGACCTATCACTCTTTTAAATATTTCCTATAAGATTGTGGCTAAGGCGTTGGCTCTTTGCTCCAGAGATGTTGCTGCTAGGATTATGAGACAGGAGCAAACAAGTTTTATCAAGGGAAGGTTCATTCTTGATGTGGTCCTAACTGCTTGGGAGACTTTGGAATGGGCACAGGAAAGTGGGTAGAAATCCATTATGCTTAAGATTGACTTTGATAAAGCCTATGATCGGGTGGATTGGTCATTTATTTTTATTATGATGGAATGGATTGGCTTTAGCAAACGGATAGTGGATAAAATCAAGGTCTTATTCACTTGTGCATCTACTCAAGTTATAGTTAACGGTAAGCTCACTAATCAAATAAGTCTTTTCAAGTCCATTAGACAAGGGTGCCCTCTTGCTCCCCTTCTATTTGTTATCACTATTGATGCTCTGGGTTATATTTTGGAATCGAAGAGAGGTGTAGGTTTAATTAAAGGGATTGATACTCCTGGAGGCCCTGTTCTAAATAATCATTTTGTGGATGATTCCCTTATTTATTTTCAGATGGATGCCTTGTCACTGCAGAATGTCAAAGGTTTCTTGGAGCAGTTTTGCAAAGCCTCTAGAGCCATCATTAGTGAAGAAAAATCGGACTATTGGCTGATTGGCAGTGACACTCTTCTAGATAATTTCTCTCCTAGTTGGAGGCGGGTGAAGGATGACAAAATTGTTAGATACCTTGGAATCTAGTTTGACAAGGCCCTTTCTTTGAAGGGCATGTGGGATTGGTGTCTTGAGAGATTTGCAAAGAAAATTCAGTTCTAGAAAAATAAACTCATATCCTTTGTTGGTAGAATAATTATTGTTGGAAAAATATTACAAGCTTGTCATATTTATTATTCTTCGTGTTGGCTACCCAATGCTTCTTAGTTTGGAAGATTGGAAAGGCTTATTAGATGTTTTATTTGGTTTAATTTGGATGGCTCCAAGAGAATGCCCTCTATCTCTTGGAACTATTGCATTATTCCTAAGGAGGAAGGTTGTCTGGGTCTTTTGCACATTCAGATGCAGGGTAAGGTGTTGGTAGCCAAATGGGTGGTTAGAGCATTGGAAGGGGTTGATCCTTGGCAAAGGCTCTTAAGATATAGAATTCATAACTGTCTTCATGTTGATGGTGTTAAGGGATATTTTCATATTGAGGATGTTGTGGGTCATCCGGTTCAATTTAAAATACGAGGTTTGTATCCTTATTAAGAGGATCTAGGAGGCATGGAAGACGGTTGGCTCTATGGTTTATTGGGCCTATATGAAAGAGCATAGAGGTTGGGTGCTTCCATATAGGTCTATTTGGTTATGGAAATACAATGGGGTGTATGCCTCGAACCTTCCTCGTCTTAGATGCAAGAGGTTGGTTAAGAGAGAAATTAAGAAATGGGTAGATTTGTGGGATTTAGGAGCCGTTGATTGGATTAAGTGGGAGGATCTTTGCAATAAGTCTAAGTTGAAAGCTTCTGACAAGGATGCTATTGTTCAGATTCATTCTATTCTTCCCTCTGAACAACACAATAAGTTAAATGGTGATTTGCTTGGCCCTATCTGGCGTGACTAGAGGTGGAACTTTCAGGGGAGCATCATTTCTTACAAATCTACTAAGATTTACAAAACTCTATTGCATAAGACTTCTTTGCATATCCTGTTAAATAGACGTTAAGACATTGTCTGTCTAGAGAAGAAGTGGAAGAAGAGGCTAAAGCAGATTTGGAAATTTAGATAATGTGCTCAGCTCAAGGTTTTTCTTTGGCTGCTTATTTTCCAAGGTATCCATTGCAAGGCAAGGTTGGCAAGGTGGATGAATATCTTAGACCTCTGCAGTAGTTGTGGCAGAAAAGAAACTATTAAACATATCTTTTGGGATTGTAGTGTAGCAAGGAATGTTTGGAAAATCTTGAAGTGGACTTATTATCCTATCCTAGGTGATAGGTGGAGCTGGAAATTGGTTCTCTTGGGAGATTCCTTTGGCTGTCCTCCGCATCTTAAGGGGATGTGGACTGTTATCAGAGCAACAAATTTGTATGCTATTCATAAGGCAAGATGCAGTTTAGTTTTTCGAGATGAAGCTATTCTTGCTTTTGGGATTATGTCCAATGCTGTTATTGATATTCAGTTCCAATATAAAGCCTTTAAGAAACTTATAATCAAAGATCTCAAAGACTGCTCTCCTCAAAACAAATCAAATAATTAAATGTCCTTGAACAAATTTTTATAATCTACTACAATATCTTATATTTTGATTTTTTTTTATTAATATAAACAATATTAAAAAAAAAAACTAAACATAAATTTGAAACACATAAAAACCACCTTCCTCCTAAATTTCTAACACCCTTACTATTGTGGTATCCAACAGGACAATTACACATTAAACTTTGCAATAAACATCTTGTACAATATTCCCCTATGTTCCAGCTCTAAATTAAGGTCAGCCTTTTTATGGATACATTTTATTATTATTAAAATTTAGTCAAACAAAACTTCAAAATTAGTTTTATTTTTAAACTATTATATTATTTACACGTAAACCTAACACAATCAGTTTCGCATTCCAACGTCCTAGGCCTAATTTAACCTTCTTAAGAGGAGGAAGCTTCTGTTTTAGTCATGAAGGAGATTAAAAAAAAGTTTCCACTTTAATCATGTTCAGAGTATGAAAAGCTCGCCCTGCTTTTAAGGATGTGCTATAAGATATAGCTTCTCCCAAGGCCAATCTTTTCCACAATATCTTAAACATAGTCTACCTTCCTTCCATTCATGCACCTTAAACCATATTAAAATGATTAGAGCTCGTGCCAAAATTTGGTTCAAATTTCAGTGAAAGACTCCTCGTGTGCTGAAGGAGAACTTATTTCAATCTAGCATTAAAGTTTTTAAGTAGAATAACCTTTGATTTTATTAAAAAACATATCTAAATCTTATATGTTTTAAAATAATAATAATAATAAAAGTTTGTTTATGTGAAAAAATTGGAGAGCAAGTGGCTTGCCCCAGGTTCAAATCTCTTCCTCGAATATTGCGGATATATTATATGCAAAAAATTACAAATGGGAAGATAATAATAATACCCTCAGCCTCACCATGAATTCAATGGCCTAGGAACACTGTACGAATGGAGTTGTTTAAACTTCATATTGGAGACAACACAACACATGTCATTTGTTGAATGATACTTTAACATAAGTATCCAATCACATCTAGGCTGACAGACCATATCATATTCTAATCCAAAACCATCTCCTCTTTAAAAAAATCAGCACGTGTTTACAATGGGCACAATTCTTGAGAGTTCAGGTTCCCAAAGTCATTGTCAAGTTGGATGAGGTGTGGTGAGATGAGGGAAAACCATCTTGTCAAATTGATTTTAAAAAAGACTAAAATATGCTGGCAGTATGACTTTCATTTATGGGCCTATCTCTTTGTTCTTAAGTAACATTAAATGTGTTTTCTCTGACATCAACCATTTTCAAAACAAGTTATATAGGGAGCGGTGAAGGTATCCACTTAATAAGCATTTTATCTTCAATATATCTAGGGTTTATGCATTCAAAGTTGTCTATGCGACCATTAAATTATTCTTGGGCAATTGTCTTATTTGCAAAACCCTTATAATTTAGAGCCAAATATAGAAGAATTTTTCAAATTGGCTATCACATAAATCTATGACCATTGGATCATAAGTTATTTATGAAATAGGATGTCAAGATCTCTAACTCATAAAATTTTTGGATGTTGGTTATTGCATATAATCCCATAAAATAGAATGAGATCCATCGATTATTCCATATAATCTCATTAAATAGAAAGAGAACCATCTTTGGGAATTTCGGAGTTGTATTGGAAAGTGCATTTTCTTGGTATACGAGCATAGCATTAAATAGCTCAATTTTCACCCCACGTTATATGAAAGTCAATCATCGATCCACGTAACAAGACATTGAGATTCCAAAATGAACGTTGGCAATACAAACAAGAAAAATATTTGAACCTTGGCAATACAAACAAGAAAAATATTGTATTTGGTCAATGATACCTATAAAATTAGGTTATACTGGATATAGATGGTGACGTATAACATGTTGTAAGTGGATGAATCTTAGACTGCGTATAAATCTAGCTAGCTAAATAGCTTTAGTCAATTACTCAAGGTGTGAGTTGAATGCCTGTCTTCCTATATTTTGAGTTGCACTGAATTTTTTTTGTAAATTCTTTGCCAGACAAGGTACTGCAAACTGCATTGAATTCGTTGTAGAAATTTGTATTGAGAATGGGTCACACAAAGTGCTGTTTGGGGGTAGAGCTGAGAAGAGGTGCTTGGACTTCTGAAGAAGACCTCTTGCTTACCAAATACATGGAGACTCATGGTGAAGGAAATTGGATGGCATTACCAAAGAAAGCAGGTTTGTGATCATGATAGTATTTATATATATGTGCAAGGTGTTTTCATGAATTGGAATATTAACAATGAAAGTAACATTGGATTTTCAGGTTTACAGAGATGTGGGAAAAGCTGTAGGTTACGTTGGATGAACTATCTTCGCCCAAATGTAAAGCGAGGAAACATTTCTCAAGATGAAAAAGAGCTTATAATTAGAATGCACAGACTTCTTGGAAATAGGTAAGATATACACAACACAATACGATAGAGAGAGAGGAGTTTTGTAAGAACATTTCTCATAGTTTTGAACGTTTTTGTTTGGGTTTTCATTCATTTGGTTTTTCTCTAACTAATTGCTCTGCTGATGTGCATTAGGCATAGAAATGAGCTGTTGATGTTTCTTATAGTTTTGAACGTTTTTGTGTTCTTTGGTGACCTCATCTTCTTCTTTCCTGCTTTTCCTATAGAAGATTTAAGGTTTTCTCTGTTTGATTACTTTGCACTTGTCTTTCTTATACACATCTCAAATAACCCCTCCCATTGTATGGGCTTATTATGTACTTTTATAAAAGTTTCCATTCTCTACATGTATTGCAATCTGAACTCCAATGGATTATAAGAACCAAAAGAAATTTCTGACTGATTTCATTTGTTGATAAATGGAATTTATATGTGTTTATCAGATGGGCCTTGATAGCAGGAAGACTTCCAGGTAGAACAGACAATGAAATCAAGAACTACTGGAATACCCAACTAAGCAAGAAGCTAAGCAGAAAGAGATCACATACACAGTTGTCAGATTGCAATCCATCCAACCACGTGCAGAATGTAATTCATTATGAGCATGATTTCCAAGCTAAGCCAGAACATGATGGTAATAATAAGATTAGAAGTGTATCTAAGCCAGACTTGAATAAAAGATGTAACCAAACTGATTTAAGATCGAAAGTTAATATGGGCTCAAGCAACATGGAATCAGGCTGCCATCTTAGCAACATAGACAACAATGTTAACCCATTTCAAAGCTTGGATGAGAATTATGATTATTTCCAAGGTTATACAATTAAAGATACTGCATCTGATTGGACTGAATTTATCTTGGATCAGCACATAAGAGAGTACTGGCATGAAGTAGGTGAGGCACCATGTAGAAGTGTGGAAGATTACATTGATTTGGCCAAGTATCATACTATTCAATCTTTATAGTTGGGTTAAAACACAGCGTGAGCATACTGTTAATTATGTACAAGGCTTGGGATGATGTTAATGATGCATAACCCTAGTTTTGCAAGTAACAGTTTTCAATGTCAGCACGCTATGTCTAGAGGTTCTGAACATCCTTAATTAGTAGGGGTGTATCCATATATATTTAATATGAAAGGAATGCCTATGCCTTTGAACTTTAATTTCTTGTTAAAGTCTTCATTTTTAAACTCATTCAGTTATCTTTTTAAATTTATATTATATTAAAATATTAAGATGTCTTTGGTATAAAAACTAACCATAGTTTAAAAAAAAAAAAAAAAAAAAAAAATTAACTCATAGTATTTTAACAAAAAAAATTTAACTCATAGTATTTTAACAAATTCCCTCAATTAATGGTGTTAAGTTTGTAAGTCAGGAAGATTATGGTCATGTACAATTATAGTATTTTAACAAGTGTTACATCTACGAGTCATTATTAATCATGTATGATCATATTATTTTATTTTTATTTTTAAATACGTTCATTTGCATACATACCTTTTATATATATATATATCTTGTCACATTAAAAAAAAGTTGGATTAAATCATAGAGAAAAGATAGATAGAAAGGAACAACATACCTAACAACATACCTATATCTATGCTTTTGAACTTTAATTTCTTATTTAAATGTTCATTTTTAAACTCATTTAGTCATCTTTCTAAATTTACATTATATTAAAAATATTAAGATGTTTTTGATATAAAAACTAACCATGGTTTACCAAAAAAAAATTAATTCATTATATTATAGTAGTATTTTAACAAGTTCCCCCACTTGATGGTGTTACATTTGCAAGTCAAGAAGATTATGGTCATATACAATTATAATATTTTAACAAGTGTTACATCTACAAGTCTCTATTTAAGAAGCTCATTCTTAACCATGTAAAATCATATCATTTTATTTTTATTTTTTAACACGCTTATTTGCATACATACTTTTTATTTATTTATATATATATATATATATCTTGTCACATTTTTTTAAAAGAAAAAGTTGAATATAATCATAGAGAAACGATAGAAAGGAGCAAAACACAAAGAAAATATAGGTCGCTAGCATACAAAAGACACTAGGAAGGTAACCGAAAATCAGAAAGTTCCAAAGGATTAAGGCACTAACATTCAAAAGAAGAACAATAAAAAATAGAACCAACAACATAAAGCTCACACACATCCTCCTCTTTGTTGAGCTCTATTCCTAGTAATTCTGAGATTGAAATATTTACTTTTAATAGCACTGTTGGTAAGTGTATCTACTATTTTGTTAAATTTCCTATGAATGTGGAAATAGTGCACTTGAGTAAAATTTTAGCTTAGCTCATTCATTCTGTTCAAAATGAGTTGAATCTGAATGGAGCTAACCAAATTATCTTTGGAGAGAGCATTTATAATAAGGGTAGAGTCCCCGTAAATGTGCAGGTGTCTTATCTGTTGCTCAATAGCCATCTTCAATCCAAAATCACAAGCCAAAGCTTCTGCAACATTGTTGGAAGCAATTCCAAGGTTGATACAATAATTAAGGGCAAGCCCCCCATATTCTTTCATGATCACTCCCCCTACAACAACTATGCTCAGATTAGACTTAGATGCCCCATCAAAGAACAAGGTTGGGTAGTGTATCTTTGGGGGCATTATAGCTAAACCATTCATGTTGGTAGATATGAATTCTTGAAGATCAAGCTGACTAATACGATTCAATTCTTGCATAGTTAAAATTTGTTGATTTTGCTTAAGGTCTTTGACTATTCTGTCAGTGAAGATGTGTTCCATATAACAAACAAGGGGATGACATTTCAAAGGGATTTGACTAGAGGCTTCTCCTTAAGACTCCACTCATAATTTGATTGCCAATTGATTAAACATTGCTCTAGGTGAAGGCTATCTTTAATCATATAGGTGTAGCAGAGCTACATTAATAGAATAAGTGGTGCATCATTTCATTGTGTTTCATACATCTTGAACACACATGGAGGCCAACGATATTCCTTTTTTATATCTTGTCACGTCTTGTCACGGTTTGAATCTAAATCTTTTGGAAAAGAGCTCAATACCAAACCTCCACTACTATGTCCCACAAAAATTAACATATCATTTTAAAGTTTGACCATTAGAATTTATCCTTAACTTCTTGTTTAAAACTTCTAGCTCTCTACCTTGCTTTAAACCTATGGACATTGTTTCTCTAATTGTATTTTTAATAAATTATGAGTGGTTTTTATGAGGGATCATTCTTATTAGAAAAAAAATAATATTTTTTATTGGTTTAATTAGATCATACTTAGCTTTACTTAGCTTGTGTTGCTATTGAATATATTTTAAATTTATTTTTAATTAATTATATATATATATATATATATATATATATATATATATTATTTGGTTATTATGAGAAACCTCTATAACCGACGCGGACAATGCTGAGTAGTATCCTCCTAACCATGACCCCTCGTAAAGCCGAGAGCTATACTTATCAATAGAAAATTTAACATAAATCCATCACACACCCACCCCCTCACACACTCACCCACGCCAGGATTTGAACCTTGGACCTACCGAAGAAGAGCCAAAACCCGAAGCACATGCGTTGCACCCCCAGGTGTATTTTTTATATTATTTTTATTAAAAAATAAAAATAAAAATTTGATCAAATGATTTTTAGAATTGAATTGTAAAAGGATAAAGAAGAAAGAGTAAAGTAGTTTTTAATGTTTTGGTAAGCCATAGGCAGGTCACATGAGACGACTCTCATTGAATATGTTGTTCACCCAATATATGGTTGTCCAATATAGTTTGGTCAACAAAGCATGATGTACAACCTTAAAACTAACCCCATAGGATTCAAACCTTGGACCTCTATTCATAGTTTCAAAGTCTTCACTATTGTTAGGTATGAAGACATTATACATCAAGCAGGTCAGCTAGACGTCTGGCCTACTAAACGTTTGGGTCAGACGTTTAGGAAACATGCCAGACGTCTGACCTGCTAGGCATTTGGGCTGCCAGATGTCTAGGCTGGCAGACGTCTGGACCTGATGTCTAGGCTACCAGACGTCTAGAATGGCAGACTTCTGGGCTACCAGATGTCTGGACCTGACGTCTGGGTAGCCAAACATCTAGGCTGGTAGACATCTAGCCTGACATCAAGCCAAGTAGACATCATAGGAGTAGACGTCTAGGTAGATGACAAGAATGCGAAAGACGAACAATTCTTGGGAGTGAAAACAAATAGTATTTTGGAGGTTTTCGTTGGAAGAGGAAACAAACAATTTGGAGTCTTCCTTTTGCTCTATAAAAGGGACTTGACCCCTTGCATATGAGAGAGGTTGTTGAAAATGTTGAAAGATATGGATGTAAATTTTGTTGAAAAATAATAGAAAGAGAAGTTGCCATTGCCACATGGTTTTTCTTGCACATTGCAGGTTTCCACGTAAATATTTGTGTCACTTGTGTTACTATTTTTGTGTTCTATATTTTTGTTATTGTGCTTCCTCTTACAAGTGATAAATATTTAAGTTTTTCATAAAATCTTGTATCAGAGCTAAGGTTTTATGCGAGTGGGAGCTGCAACAATGACAAAAGGTGTAACCAAGTTCAAGATTGAAAAATTTGATGGCAAGAACTTCGCTTTATGGAAGATGAAGGTGGAGGATTTGTTGGTTCAGAATGACCAAGCTCAAGCCTTGGAAGGGGTCACAATTAAACCGTGCAACATGAAAGATGAGGAGTGGGTAACACTTGAAAGGAAGGTAGTTTCTACAATTCATCTCTACCTAGTGGACTCCATCTTGTTCAATGTAGCTGAAGAGAAGATCGCGGAAGCCCTTTGGCAAAAGCTTGAAAAATTGTATGACACAAAATCAACAACTAACAAGGTGTTTCTAAAAAAGCAACTTTATAGCTTGAGGATGAAGGAAAGTTCATCCGTGGTAGATCATTTGAATGAGTTTAATACTCTGATCAGTAAATTAGTTTCAATTAATGTGAATATGGAGGATGAAGATAGGTTTGTCACCCTAATTTGTTCCCTCCTGAACACTTGGGATCATATGGTGATGACCATTAGTAATTCATCATCAAGAACTCTCAAATTTGATGATGTGGTAACCACTTTATTGGCAAAATATTTGAGGCAAAAAACGTCTCTAGAACCCTCAACCAATGATGCCCAATCTGTGAGAGGTCGATCATTCGAGGGGAGTAAACAAGGTAGAAAGCAGCCTAGATCTAATTCTAAAGGACGTAAGAAGAAAGGGAAGTGCTGGCATTGTGGGAAGCTAGGACACTCCAAGAAGAACTGTTGGCAATTAAAGATGGTGAAAAGCAAAATCAACCATCAGTTGAAGCCAGTGCAGCAGATTCAAGAGAGACAACAATATGTGAAGCCTTTTGTATCAGTAACAACAGATCAATTTTATATACTTGGGTTTTGGACTCAGGTGCATCCTTCCACATGTCTCCCCATAGAGACTCGTTTGAAAAATATTAGCCATACTATGGTGGAAAGGTCTATTTGGGTGATGATCATCCTTTAGAAATTATGGGAAGAGGGGATATAAGGATCAAGTTGGACGATGGTAGAGAAAGGATGTTATGTGATGTGCGACATGTGCCCGATTTGAGGAAAAATTTTCTCTCAATCAAAATGATGGATAAGCTAGGGTATTCTGTCACATTTTGTAACAACTACTACAAGATTACCAGAGGAGCTCTTGTAGTAGCAAAGGGAGAATCTTATGGGACTTTATACCGTTTATGCGGTAATACAGTGATAAACCATGAAGTAATAGTAACTTCTATTCAAGATGTAGTAATGTTATGACATCAATGCCTAGGCCATATGAGTGAAAAAGATCTAAAAATTCTGCATGACAGAGGTATGCTTTATGGGATTAAGTCTTACAATTTAGACTTATGTGAGCGAAGAGGGTTCGGTTTAATGCAAGTCTTGGTAAGAGTTATTATTTTTTGCAACTCATACATTCAGATATATTTGGACCAGTCCCCACTCAGTCCTTGAATGGCGCCATCTATTTTTTGACTTTTAGAGATGATTATTCTAGGAGGGTGTGGGTTTATTTTTTGAAGAAGAAATTGGAAGCTTTGCAAAAATTTTAGGAGTTCAAAGCACAGGTACAAAAGAGTTTGGGCAAGTCAAATTTGTGTCTCAGGTCAGATAATGGGGGTGAATATTTCTCCAAGGAATTTGATAAATTTTGTATGCAAGAAGGTATTAAGCACCAAAAGACTGTACCTTACACTCCACAACAAAATGGTGTGGCTGAGCGGATGAATCACACAATCATGGAACGTGCAAGAAGCATGCTTAACGCAGCCATGTTGGAGAAAAATTTCTGGGCAGAGGCTATTAATACAACTATTTATCTTATTAACAAGTCACTTACAGCTGCATTGGATGGATAGTTTTCGAAGGAGGTTTGGTGTTGTAAGCCAGTTGATTACTCTCATTTGTGCACCTTTGGTTGTAACACATTTTCCAATGTACCCAAATAAAAAAGGTCCAAGCTTGACCCAAAGTCAAGCAAATGTGTTTTTATTGGCTATGGAGATATACTAAAGGGGTATAGACTGTGGGATCCTACTACCCACAAGGTAATTATTAATGAGGATGTAATTATTGATGAAAAACCCATGCAAAGAAAGGAGGTACATCAAAATTTGAATGTTGTACCTATTGAAGTAGAATTTAGTGAAGATGAACATGCTAAAGTTTTTGATCAGCATGTAGAACATCAAGTAGAACAGGAAGTAGAGCAGCCACAACGATCACAAGATAGCCAGAACTGATAGATCATTGGGTTAGAAGATCTACACATCCACAAAAGTGTTCGAAAAGGTATTCTCATTTGTATCAGTCCTCTTTTGCTTTGTTAACTGATGATGGTGAACCTAGTTCATTTCAAGATGCTTGAGAGTCTGAAAATGCAGGAAAGTGGAGGAAATCCATGGAGGAGGAAATCGAGGCACTTCAAAAGAATAAAAGTTGGGAACTTGTGGATATCCCACCTGGAAGAAAGACTGTTGGAAACAAATGGGTGTACAAAGTGAAGAAGAACAATGATGGACTGTTGGAATGCTATAAAGCTTGCTTGGTGGCAAAGGGCTATGTGCAGAAATCAACTGTTGAATTTAATGAAATTTTATCTCCAATTGTGAAGATGACTACTATCAGAGTTTACTTGCACTTGTAGTTGCACAGGATTTGGAACTAGAGCAGCTTGATATAAAGATTGATTTCTTGCATGGTGATCTTGAGGAAGAGATATATATGGATTAGCCTGAGGGCTATGAAGAAAGAGGCAAAGAACATTTGGTTTGTAGACTGAACAAATCACTGTACAGGTTGAAACAGACGCCAAGGATATGATACAAAAAAATTGACACCTTCATGAAGAGCCAAGGTTTTAGTAGGAGTGAAGCTGACCATTGTGCATATTATAAGAGGTTTGACGATGGCAATTTTATTATTTTGCTGTTGTATGTTGATGATATGTTGGTTGCAGGCCCCAACATGAATAAAATCATTGATATTAAGGCCTAGTTGACTAGGACATTTGAAATGAAGGATTTAGGAGCAGCAAACCAAATTTTAGGGATGAAGATACACATGGACAAGAAAGGAAGAAAGGTCTAGTTAAGTCAAAAGTCATATGTGGAAAATATTCTGCAATGCTTTAATATGCAGAATGCTAAACTAGTTAGTACCCCACTTCTTCCACACTTAAAGTTGTCTTCCAACCAGTTTCCTAGAATGGAAGCAGAGAAGACAAGCATGTCTCGTGTACCGTATTCATCAACAGTAGGAAGCCTCATGTATGCCATGGTGAGCACCAGATCGAATATTGCCTAAGTAGTGGGAGTAGTCAGCCAATACATGGCAAATCTTGGTAAGGAGCATTGGAATGCGGTGAAGTGGATATTAAGATATTTAAGAGCCACTTCAAATGTTGCCATTTACTTTGGATCGATAGATTTACAAGTTATAGGTTTTGTGGATTCTGATTATGGTGGAGATAGAGACGAGAGAAAATCCACTACAGGATATACCTTAACTCTTACTGGAGGAGCGGTGAGTTGGGCTTCTAAGTTACAGTCTGTTGTGGTTTTATCAACCCTGAAAGCAGAATACATTATAGCAACTCATGCCAACAAAGAGGCAATTTGGCTAGAGCGATTATTGGGTGACTTCAAGGTATTGTAGGAGAAAATTACACTATATTGTGATAGACAGAGTGCTATTCAGCTAATGAAGAATCCAACATTCCATGATCGCATGAAACACATTAATGTCAGGTACCACTTTATCATAAATGTGGTGGAATAAGGTAGGATCCTGTTGCAGAAAATCGACACTGAAGTGAATCCTGCAAATATGGTTACAAAGCCGATCAAGGTAGAGAAGTTTGAATGGTGCAGAACTTCTCTAGGCTTGTTGAAAAAGTAACAAGGGCAACATTGGGCAATTGGCACTAGATGAAATTTTTTTAGCAAAAGAATTCATGAATACTGAATTCAAGTGGAATAATGTTAGGTATGAAGACAATATACAACAAGCAGGTCAGCTAGACGTCTGACCTGCTAGACGTTTAGGTCAGACGTCTAGGCAACAAGCCAGACATCTAATTTTCTAGATATCTAGGCCAGACATTTGGGTTACCAGACATCTAGGCTAGCAGACATCTAGGCTTAACATCTGGGCTACTAGACATCTAGGCTAACAGACGTCTAGGCCTGACATCTGGTCTGCCAGATGTCTGGGCTGCCAGACATCTAGGCTGGTAGACATGTGGGCCTGATGTCTGGGTAGCTAGACGTCTATTCTGGTAGATGTACAGCCTAACGTCAAGCCAAGTAGACATCATAGGACTAAGGAATGCAAAATTCGAATAGTTCTTGGGAGCAAAAATGAACAGTATTTTGGAGGTTTTCTTTGGAAGAGGAAACAAACAGTTTGGAGTCTTCCTTTTGCTCTATAAAAGGGACTTGACCCCTTGCATATGAGAGAGGTTGTTCCAAATTTTGAAAGATGTGGATGTAAATTTGCTAAAAAATAATAAAAAGAGAAGTTGCCATTGCCATTTGGTTTTTCCTGCACATTGCAAGTTTCCACGTAAATCTTTGTGTCACTTGTGTTATTGTTTCCATGTTCTATATTTTTGTTATTGTGCTTCCTATTACAGGTGATAAATCTTAAAGTTTTTCCTAACAACTATTAGGCTACTCAAGTTGTAGGCTACAAAGATCAATACCAATATTGACTAAATTAACTGCTATAGTATTTCATTTTTTTATCAATATGATCACATTTCCAAGATTCTACCTCTAACGATAACTAATGAACATAAGAAATAATACTGATTTTTATTATAATATTTATTTTACGTAATAACATAAATAATAATTTGTCAATCCCTCTCATATAAAATATAATTCCATATTTTTTCAATGATAATTTTAATCTCTATAAAAAATGTTTTAGCCTCTACATAGTTGTTAGTAGAAGTTTCATGTGATTCTAAGTAAGATTTATTTTGCATTTATTTTAAAAGCACCAATTAGTAGTAGTTGTCTTTTGCATCCCTCCTCGATAACGTGGCAAGGTTGAGATAGGAAAACTTATCCCTCTTGTGCCATCCTTGGGCTCCCAAAAATAATTATAAGGCTAATCTTACGCAAAATGCATAATTCTCTCGCTTTGAAATGAGTAATTCAACATTTCATCACTCTTTTAGTGTTTACAAAACTACCCAATATAAAATTATGTTAAATAATGTAAGCAAAATGTTAATGAAGTAAAATATATATATTTTTTAAATCCTTCAAAACATAAGTTGAACCTAAAAGTTACATTATATCCTATAGGAGTTTTGCTTTGGATTGCTAATTAAAGTAATGTTGATGCCTTTGCGAGGGCCTTGAGTGAGCATACATTCTTTGAAGATATTTTTTAAGGAAATTATATTGTTTATAAAGTTTATATTCTAATTTAATGTAGCATACATTGTCTTTTTATACATTCTAAACCAACTTATTATTTTCTATAAAATATTACTCTACTTGCTTTAATCTTATGTCTCACCTGATACTTATGCTATTTCAATGTCATATATAATTTACTTCTAACTAAAGGGTGCAAGATGATTCTTAATATAAATATTACATAGTGAACGATGGTCATAATTATTTTTTAAACTCATGTGAATTTAAATTTAATAAACTAGGTATTTCATGTTAAACATTAAGATAAACCATAGGTTTGAATATTGAATTTTAAAACAAAATTTTAATAATAATGTGTGTTTAAAATGTAGTTATACATACAATTTACACGTAAATATAATTTTTTTATATTTTGTTACTATATTTGAAGTTAAATATAATGTAAATATTTTTATAATAATATTATAATTATCTTTATAAATGCTTGAATTTTAATGCTATATCACATTAAAAATTCAAGCATTTATAAAGATAAATATAAAGTTAGGTAGTTAAGTGAACTTAACTTTCAAGGCCCATAAACATTGTTCATATTAGACCACTTTGTACTCCCTTGGGTCCATTGTGTGTGCAAGGAGGCACTTGTGTTATACTATCCTCCTATAAGCATAAATACACTCACTTTGGATTTGAACCTTAGACCTGATACAAAAATGTTTAGCCATAAATTGTATACTATAGAGATATAAAGTAGGTAGGTTACGTAAGTAGAGCTTGAGGTTTGAACCATAGATTGCATCCTAGGATCTCCAATCCATTGACCAATACAAAATATTAAGATTGTCCTTTAGCCCCTATTAGGTTGTAAGTTCCCTTAGACTACCTAAGACAACCCAATCCATCTTGAGCACCCTTCATTTTTTTTATTGCATTAATAACTAAATCATTGCTCAAATTAACTAGAGCATTACCAAAATTGCCAAGGCACTATCCTAAGATATCGATTTAGAGTGTTACCTCTCATAGGCCAACACTTTTATTGAAAACAAGTCACGATCAGAAATTAACACCATAATCAACATCCTAGGATCTTCTAGATCATTATGCTCACTTTAGATTAACCTAACCGTGCCTAGTTGACATGAGCATTGCTTGTTGATTGATACTTTGATCAAGATAAATTCAAACATTCAAGCCCCATAAGTAAGATATTATGCCCTCACTCTATATCATCTTCCATCATTGAGTTCTACATATTTTCGCTAATTCCTCTTCTTATAAAACAAATAGAAGGTACTTAGGGATTCTTCTCTAATTTATTATCCTAATAATAAATAGTGCTAGGACTTGTTCAAAGAATATCTACGATAAACACTCTTATCTTTATAGCAATAATATTATGCCACTTGGCATATAAGAAGAATATTATTATTCTTCTTCTCTAGTTAGCAAACTATATCCTAGCAAAGAGTCCTTGGCTCAAAGCCACCTTGGTTGAACCTACATTTTAGCTAATTCATCTTCTTATGAAACAAAGAGAAGACACTTATGGATTATTCTCTAATTATTTCTCCTCCTAATAAATAGTGCTAGGACTCCAAAGAATGTTTAATACACTTCAACATTCCTCTTACATTTAGAGCAAAAATAGTATGCCACTTGGCATAAAAGAAGAATCTTATTCTTTGTATTCTCTAGTTAGAAAGCTATATCCTAGCAAAGAGTCCTTGGATCCAAGCAACCTTGGTCAAGCCTCTTGATCGACCAATTTCATGAGGAGTAAGGATCATGAAATCCTAAAGACATCATCAAAAAAATCAAATACATAAGCTAAGGTTAGTACTCTATCTCTTATGTTCTTGCATTATATTATTGCCCTTGCATATTGGGTCTCTCACATTTGCTATTTCTTTACTTAGTATTTGGATCAATTAATTGTATTGCCCTACTTATTTCCTCTCTTCTTCACCCATATTGCTCATCATTTTTTTCTTATTTGTCCCTATTGCCCTTAATATTATCTTACATCTCAAATCCAACTAGATCATACCCATTATTTATCTTATTTGTGTACCTTACGACATGACTATATAGTTTTGGAGTTTTATCATGGGTTTGGATTTTTTCAAACCTTAGTAAAACATATTTGTAAAATTGATGTTTAAAATTTCTTGTGTATGGATTGATTTTATCCTTTAGGGATTCTAGTATAGTATTTATCTATGGATCCTAATATGGGTATCCATTTTCCAACCCTCCTTTTGGCAACTAAATGCATTTCACAATAACAAACTCTTTGACAATCAATTTCCAATCAATCTTACCCACAAGGTCTATGTTATCCAAACTAGGAATAAAGCTAGTAATAAACATGCCATACAAAATAATGAGCTTGGAGGCTACAACCTCCAACAACCACTTATTATTCTCAACCCTCCCAAAATGCATCACTAATATTGTGTAGAGGGACCTCACTTGGTCAACTATGATTAAGAACCCCTAATTCAAAATTTTTAACATAGGAAGATACTTACAATGACCAAGTTGAAGAATATCCATGAATGATCCAAAGGGAGGAATACCAAAATAATCCATATGATGTAACCCTCACCCTTGGAAATGAGCCAATTTATCATACTAGTCATGATTGAGAAAATTAAGGAGATCAATGTCAAGAGGAAGGGGACATGATGGAATCTCAACCTCAACCTTGAGTGGAAAGACCATACTTTCCCTACAACCACCCTCCTCAAAATATTGATGTCTACCTTATGATTTCTAGTAAATGGAAACATGTCCTAGAGTTCATCCTAAATGACCTCTAGAAGATTATACATATTTAGTATGAGATATATAATCAAATAAATACACAAAAGACCAAAATATTAGTTAGTATCCCTACTCATAAGACTCAACCAAAGGCTTTACAAGATAAGCAACCTTAACTATTTCTAATCCCTAACACTTTGGTAGATATGTTCAATATCAATCATACACTTAGACTACTCCTCACAAGTGAATACAAAAGGTGCTTCCTTGTAAAGTCAACATGCTAATTTTTGTAGAATATTACATTATTTGGTACATGTAAATGTACCCCATGGTACCTTTATGGTAAAATTATAAATATGTGATAGATTAGGGTGTGAATCTAAAGTTTACGAGTGTGATTTATATTTCCTTTTTATGTATGTGTTCATGTGTAGGATGTGCACAAGTGTCATGTAATTATGTATGCAAGTGTGAAGAGTGAGAATGTGCACAAGTATCATGTAATAGAGTGTGCATGTGTATAGATGTAGAAGTGTGCAATGTGTCATAGAATAAAGTGTGCAAGATTAAATAGAGATTCAAGAGTCATGTATACAAGTGGAAATATGAGAAACCAAAATACATGAGAGGGTTTATCTTATGCATGGAATATGAAAAGATGCATCTCCTAAATATGTGAGGAGGGCAATAGTCAAGTATTGAAAAGTTATCTTTGTAAGGCTATATTATGGAGATAAAACTCCATGTTGTATTATCAATTGAAGAATATATGTATTTCAAACATCATACAAAGAAGCTATTATAAAGTTTGAGCAAATTCAGTGGAAGTTTTCTTCATGTATTTGCATGAATGATATTGGAAATTTTACTTCATATTATTGTTATTTTATATGAATGTTTGTTTATTAATATTGACCACATATATTAAATGCTCAAATATTTTATTATTATGATATTAAACATTAAGACCTATGATAATCTAAATGAAAATCCAACACCAACATATAACAAAATGCCAATACACCAAGAATATCTCAACAAAGCAAGAGTTAACAAATGTGCAACAAAATAATAAACAGAGAGAAACTCAATAAAATTTCAATGCTGGTGTAGTATCTACTTGAATGGTCCCCTGCATGTTGGTCTGCATGTTGTCCTAGGGTTTTTGGAAGTTTTCGTTCATTCTCTGGGAGCTTGTGTCGACCTCCATGTTGCGCTTGCTTCGTGGGTGTTATTATGTCGGCTTCTCCTCCCTCGACTTCGTTTGAAGCTGGCGATGAGAGGAATGGCTCCGAAGGTGAACAAACGGCCCAAGAAATTCGTTCCCAAGGTGTACCACGAGGTAATTCTGAACCTGATTTTGTGATTCCTCTACATGAATTCAATCAGGCGTGTTCTTGGTTTGAAAACAATACTCTTATCGGGTATTTTTTGGGTCGGATTCCCCCTGAGCATGTCCTTAAGAACTGGATTGAGCAGTATTGGCGTCCGTATGGGATTCAAGTCGACCATGTCCAAAATCTCTCCAAGGGTTTTTTTCATTTTCATTTTGGTAGTCCCGACCAAGCCCAGAAGGTCCTCAATAAGGGTCCTAGTTACATTAATAGTTCACTGCTCATTTTTCAGCCGTGGAGCCGAGATTTCATGGTTTCTAATTCTGTTTCCCTGGTCGTGCCTATTTGGGTAGAATTCCCGGACCTCCCCACTGCATGTTGGCCCTTTCTAAAAAATTTGGTGTCCACCCTCGATGAATTTGTCTATGATGAACCCTCTCGGTTCATGTCGGTCCGTCCTAGTAGGAGAATGTGTGTCAAGGTTGACCTGGCTAAAACCCTGAAGGAGTATATTGACATTCAGGTTGGTTCTACCCGTATTCATCAGTGGGTGGTGTATATCAACCTCCCTAACACATGCTACCGCTACCAGTCAGCCTCCCACCACATTAAGGATTACCCCTTGATGGCTGAAAAATTCAAGGCCAAGGCGTCTACCCCGGTAGCTGGTGTTGTTTTCTCTCCCACCACCCCGCACCCTCCTTCAAAATATGGTGAGTGGACTGAGGTTTCGCACAAGAAAGGGAAAGGTGGCAAGCCCACTCAGGTGGGGCACATAGTGGTCATGTATGCTCAGGCCCTAGCGCCTAAGCCTCCCATGCAACAGTCGGTTATGGAGTCGGCCCCTATCCACTCTCCTCCATCGACCGTAGAGTCTGTAGACCACGACGAAGGGTTTCGATCCACTGTGCCCTTGGGTTCTCCGGATGAGGCAGTGGTTGAAGGAAGTTTCTCTCAGAGCTTAGGATGGCGGTCCCGTAGCCCCCCATGAGGTGAGCGGCTTGCTCATTTGGACAAGCGATGATAAACTTCTTTCTCTTTCGCCACCATGGAAGCCTTCAGGAATAACTCCTACCACCTGTTGTCGGATAATGCGACTGAGGCCAGTGGGGGTATGCAACTCGACTCTTTTTAATGTTGTTTCTATCTTGGAATGTGCATGGGTTGACAGACCCAGTTTGACATTACATGGTTTGGGATGAACTCACTACTTGTTCCAGTCTCTACGGTCGTCCAGATTTTGTGTGTTTACAAGAAGTCAAAGTGGCAGGTTTCAATTTGCAATCTGCTTGTTCTATGTTATGGCTTGGAAGTCAGATGTATGCCACCAACCACAATCAGGGCAGTGGAGGTGCTATCATTTTGCTTAATAATAGGTGGGCGAGCAATTTTGTCACATGGGGTTCTGACCCCTCTCATCACGTGGTTTGGATTCTGCTCGAAGTTGGAGGTCTTTCCTTTGGGATTATTAATATCTATACCTCTAATGAGGTCCAAGATAGATGTGCCCTGTGGAGATGGTGTGCTTTGTCCTTACCTACCGTGGTCTGGCTGATGTGTGGTGATTTCAATATGATCGAGAAGGCTTATGATAAAGTGGGCCAGATCCCCAATAGGTGGGCCTCGGGAGAGCGACAGACATGGTACTTTATGAAAAATAAGCTGGGGGTCTTCGATCCCAATGTTTGTTTCTCTACGGGTCAGTTTCCCGAGCATTTGTGGTTCACGTGGTCTAATTTTTAGTTAGGCCCCGCAAGAGTTTTAAAAAGGTTGGATAGGGCTATGTTGTCAGACCAGCGCGAGTTTTATTTTTCTCATCGGCTCCCTTCAGTCCCTTTTTTTGAAACCATTCCTGGTATGGTCTCGTCCGATCATTCCCCCATAATGTTCTCTGTTCATGCTTCCTCCACCCATCAATGGCCTATTCATGCTCAGTTTTTTCTTAACACTTATTTCTTGCAACATGATACCACTGTTTGTCACATCCAAAGGATCTGGAACCTTGTCCCCAGACCCAATGGAGATTCAAGATGGATTGAGTGGTGGAATGATGCCATTTTTTGAACCACTGCTCTGCTTAGAAGCCTGGGGAAGAAGGTGGTGCAGCTGCATCGTCGCTCTAATATTGCTCTGCGTAACGAGCTTGCACAAGCCTCCTTCCATCTTGAGGCTTCCCCATTTGACTCCTCCATTCAAGCCCATGTCGCTCAGATCCGACATGAGCTCAAAGTGGCTAAAGTGTATGAGGCCAGAGGGGCTCAGATTAAAGCCAGGCTGCATTGGCTCAAAGTGGGTGACCACGTTTCTAAAGAATTTTTTCAGAGGCTCCGGCCTCCTCGTCACTCCACTCAATTCAAAGCTTTATTGGTTAATGGGGTTCGCACCACCTCTTTTCCTAAGATAGCAGCTGAATTTACCCGACATTATACTCATGTTTTTGTTGCTCAGCCGTACACCCCTGAAAGAGAACTAGCCCTCCAATGTTGCAAAGAGGTTATCCCAACTTGCCTTTCCCTAGTGCAACGGAATGATTGTGAATGCCCCTTATCAATGCAGGATCTTGCGGATGCCCTGTTTCAAATGGCAGACGCTAAGGCCCCAGGGCTTGATGGCTTCCCCTACAAATTTTACAAAACTTGCTGGGAGTTTGTTGGTCCTGACTTGCATAAAGTGTATTTGGAAGCCCTGTAGACTGGCTCCTTAGGTGCTATTATCAATAAGGGCAATATCAAGTTTATCCCAAAGTTAGGGGATCCAGAAATCATCACAAATTGGAGGCCAATAACTTTGCTTAATGTCAACTACAAGATCATTTCCAAAGCGCTTGCTTTGCGGATTAGGCCCTTGCTTCCCTCTATTGTGAGGGCTGAGCAAACTGGCTTTATTCAGAATCATTATATTTTGGACAATGTTCTCGCCATTTGGGAAGGGATGGAGTGGGCTCGTAGGTCCAGTCAATAGGCCCTCTTCCTCAAGCTTGACTTTGAAAAGGCTTATGATCGAATTGAGTGGGTTTTCATTCTTTCCATGTTGGAAGCTCTTGGCTTTGGTCCTCAGTTTATTTCTTCTATTAAAATGCTTTTTCAAGATGCGTCAGTTGTGCTTTCTCTCAACAAGTTTCAAACTGACGCTATTGGTTTGCATAGGTCAGTAAGGTAGGGATGTCCTTTGGCCCCCTCGCTATTTATTTTAGCAGTAGAAGCCTTTGGTTATCTTTTGGCCAACCGTGCCTCTCTTGGGCTGCTTCGGGGCATTTCCCTTCCTAGGAATGTTGGTCAACTCATTAACGACCACTTTGTTGATGATTCCTTCCTCACTCTGAACGAGGATGAGCAATCCCTTTCTGAAGCTCTGTCTTGTCTTGATATTTTTTGCAAAGCCTCCGGGTCTAATATTCAATGGAGGAAAACCTCCTGTTATAGACAATCCCTGCAACCTCTTCCCCAATGGCTTCAACATGTGCAGTGGAGTTGGATTCAGCCTGGAGAAATCTTCAAATTCCTGGGCATTCCTTTTGCCTTTCAAGGCTCTCCATCCCAATTATGGTCTTATGTCATCAACAAAGTGGAAAGCAAGCTGGAATATTGGAATGCTAAGAAGTTGTCTCTTGCTGGAAAATTCCAAATTTGCTCGAAAGTGTTGGCTTCCACGCATGTTTATTATTCGTCTTGTTGGGTCCCTTCCCAGGCTTGTTACAAACAGCTTGAAAAATTATTGTAGGATTTTCTGTGGTCTAGTGGGTCTGAGTGGAAGGGCTTTCACAGAGTGGCTTGGGATATTTGTTGTCTCCCATGACAAGTAGGGGGTATGGGTTTGTTGGACTATAAGCATCAAGGGTTAGCCCTATGTGCTAAATGGATTGTGTGGGCTCTCAAAGGACCTGAAGCATGGAAAGTCCTTCTCAGACATTGCATCTCGGTTGGGCTTCCCCTCAACCGTCGAGCCTGGGCAGGAATGGATTTGCCCTCTCTAGTGTTGGCCCTAGTTTTCATTAAAATCCTTGGCTCCTTTGTCATCAAAAGCATATGGAAGGCTTGGCAACAATTAAACCCTTGGATTGTTTGGAAGGGGGTCCGTTCACATAAAGGCCTCTCCATCAATCTTCTCAATGTTTGGTGGTCCCCTGTCTTCAAGCTTCAGGGTAAGTCATTGGCCCAAGTTCCCTGGGTCCATGCCCAAAAATATTTTAAGCGGGGCATTGCCGCCATTGCAGATTTCTACTCTAGGGAAAATAGATATTGGATTCCTTGGAATGATTTTAAAAGAATGTTCCATTTGACCAACGCTGACAAGGCTACGTATGATGTTGTTCTTGACCATACACCCTTCTCCTTATGGCAGAAATTAGGTGTCAGATCCCAAAAACCCTGGTGGAAATATTGGGCCTGGTATAAGAGCACTTCCTTGCTCAGCTACAAAGCCAGGCAGGGTTATGAGTGGCTTACGCCAACTGCCCCCATGGTGCCCAAGCTCAATGTCAAATGGGACCTTATCTCAACACCCTCTAGGTGGAAAACCATATTTCACTCAACTTGGGCATCTTATCTGGAGCCAAAGAAAGCTTTTTTTCGCCTGGAGCTTACTGTGTCAGGGTTTACCCCTTGGTAGCAAACTTTCTTATATGGGGGTGCCTGAGCCTCGATGCCCATTTTGTCAAGAACCAGAGTCTTGTATGCATATTTTTTGGGCCTGTAGACGTGCCAGTCTCGCTTGGAGTTGGGTGGGTTCTTTCTTTGCTCCATTTATGCCCCTGCAACTTTCATGGCATCATGTCCTTCTGGGTGATCCCATTCAATTTTCTCTCCCGTTGAGGGAGGTGTGGCAAATATTCAGAGTCAACCTTCTGTTTCACATTTGGAAATCTAGAAACAAAATTATTTTCAAGCAGGTTGATCCATCTCAGGATTTTTCATTTGTTGACAAGCTCAAAGTTTTTCATGATGTGTGGTTTTAGATCTGTGACCAGGCTAAAAAGGTGGCTATGGAGCTGGACCATTTGTAGGCTTTGCTAAAATATTGGGGTGACACCCCATGTGCCGTCAGTAGGGAGGCCCTTGATCGTTCGCCTCCTCACCCAACTCGATCTTGTTCGTGTCGATGCCCAGATCGTGCACGACGTCAGCCTCCTCGAAGCAGATCCCGTGACTGTGGGGGCATGTTGCAATAGTTGGATCCATATATCTCTCAGCATTTTGCGCTTGTGTTCACACAACAATCTGTGCCTATGCCTAATGATGGATGGGGGGCCTCGGGCAGCCACGGGCATCTTTCTGGTTGGTCTCGTCCTTCTTCTCCCATTACTCATGCTTCAGGCTGGGGTGAGGAGCGCTTTGATGGGTGGGGGGAACCACCCACTTCAATGGATAAGGCTCTGTCTGCCAAAGGCTCCCTTCCTTAAGGCCTTTCTGGTTGTAGACTGTTTCTAGTTTGGTGTTGATGGTCGTGGTGCCCATTTTGTGCAGTTTGTTTTTCTTTATCCGCTATTAGGATAAGTTAGTGTCATCCGAGGTGTGATTTTTTCTCCACCCACACTCTTTTTTTGGCTGTAAAGGACTTTTATTTTTATAATTAAAATGGCCTTTCATAAAAAAATGTCAATGCTAATCTAAAAAGAAGAGGGAAAATATGGGGTCTCAACCTAAACCTTGAATGGAAATACCATTTTTTTCCTATAAATTCCCTCCTCACAATAGAAATAGAAATATTGAGATTTCTAGTAAATCATGGTATATCCCAGAGTTCATCCTAAATTACCTATAAAAGAATTACCAAATTTACTATAAGATATAAAATCAATGATATACATAAAAGACCAAATCAATCCATGGCTCTACTCATAAGACTCAACCAAATGCTTGACAAGCTAAGAAACCTCAACTAAATCTAATCTCTAACACTTTGGAAGAGATACTTAATAATAAAATTACACTTAAACTACTCTTCAAAACTGAATATAAAATACACTTCCAATATTTGTAAAGTTAGCATGCCAACATGCAATAAAATATTAGTCAACAATGAGATCCCAACAAAGCAATACTTAATAAAATATACAAAAAGTACTTTAATAATAGTAAATAAACAAAATTCCATTGCTAATCAATAAATAAGATCCCAATGATAGGGCAATCAACAACATGTAAATCAATAAGTGAAGGTCAAAAAACAATTCCCAACAAAATCCATTGTACAATCAAAAAATTTTTGACAAATGGCTCATTCAAATGCATAACAAGATGAACAAGACTAGTTTAGAAGACAAGTGGGCGATCTTAATAATAGAGTACAATTGCGATTTATACAATAAGTAAAACAAAAAGCACAACAACAATCTTAAATACAACAATATATTCCACAAAAGTACCTAAGGGAACACTTGTACCCATTTGGGCATATTTTCATAGTTATGTCTCCACCACTCATGACAAGACAACAAGCCAATGTGGTTCAAATGTAAATTTCTAAGATTAGCAAGTGATCATTGAACTTATAACACCCTATCTAGCTACTCTTGGTCTGCAATTTTCCTAAGTGGATGAGTTGGGCCATCAAGACCTCAAAAATATTGGAAAACCTAGAAAAGACTTCTAGATCAACCTCCAAAGTAGGATAGTTCCTGCGATACTAGATAATCTAACAGAAAGGGGGTTGCAAACTAAAGACTAAAATGTTTTTGGTACTCTTAACTAGACTAAAATGCCTAATAGACCAACCATTATCTAATATTGTAGGGTATTGATCATATTAACACACATACGATTAAGCAATCTATAAATTGAACAAGTAATAATCTAGATAATAAAATACACCATTTATTCAAATTAACAATAATTCTTAACCATGAAATCAACATACATACATGTTATGTAATGCGTAAATATGGAGGCCAAACACCACTTCAATTTAGTTAAGAGGTGCACAGTACAATCATCATACAACTTATGCAATTATAAAAGCTAAAGAGTTAACCCTTGAAATGGGTTACAATTTAAGTTTATATAGTTTTATATTGCATTCTAATGGCTAGCATTATCGCCTTCACAACTTATTGTAGGTCTATCAGGTGAGTACAACACATGTGCATTTATTTCCATCTCATTCTAGTGAATTGAAATTATACCATTATGTTGATGTGATTGGTTCTAATTTATCCTAGGAATGTGGTGTCCTACGTGTCTCAATTTAGTTTATGATATTATCTAATATATTTATTTGATTACTGGTATAGTTGCATCAGGATAGGTGTTGAATGGGGCCTCTAGTTGTCGATATTCTATAGCAGTAGATTCTTGCTTTATGGGAGTAGATCAAGGCTTCTCAACATTCTACTAGATTTTTTTTTCTTAGCCAAAATTAGTCTAGCTCTTATTCTCCAAGTGCTAGACTTTTATTTTACTTGCATGATGTTAGCCTAACCAAAATTCCAACCATCATATCAAAACTTAGTCATGTTTTTTATTTAAATCCCTGAATACCAAAATTTTATGCTTCCCTTGATGATGTTAGCTATTTTATTGAATAATTAATTTTCTTCAAGTTGATTCACCCAAATATGAGTCTTCATCTTCATTGGTTATCCTTCAACCTAGTGGAAAAACTCTATAACTAAGTCCTAGTCTTCACTAGTTGTTCTTGCAATTGTGGAAAGACTCTAGCCTTTCTGCTTCCTTTGATATTACAATAGAGTCTAGGTCTATCTCCATTTAAAGTAGACAAACTCTAACCAATTTTTTCACACTAGACAAAAATTGATTTTATATGCAGCTAAAAAAATTCACCCTATGCAAGAAACTTCTTGTTATAGCTCTAATACCATTGATGGCTTTTGAAGCCTTAATATTAATGTAAAACTCACAGGATAAATATCACAAGATAAAATATATGATAGCCACAATATAGTAAGATCAATATAATGATGTAACTAGAATAATATGAGCCAACTAATATTTACTCAAGGCTTATAATATATCAACTAACATTCATTAATAACCAAAAATATATGAATGTAATAGCTTGAATTATACATGTGTAAAGAATTTAGTACAACTTACAATATTATTTGATCAAATGTATGTAATATTTCTTACTCCTCTTTCTATTACAAGTATCATAAAAATCTATTACAATAAGAATAAATTTACAATCATGAAGCTAGAGAGAGAATTTTTTGTATGTTTGCAAGAGAAGAAAAACCATGTCTCCAATATCAAAGCTATGTTAAGTGAAATATTGATCAACTTGTTGTTTTATACAATTTTGAGCCACATCCATATTGACCTTGAGTTGGCAAAGAATGGAATCATGTTGGCAAAGAATGGAATCTACAACTTGAACTTTAGAACTACCTAGAATGTAAGAATATGGTGTTGGTGGAGGTTGACCATAGAATCCTTCAAAGGTAATCACCTTAGTGGTACTATGATATGTTGTGTTATACCACCATTTAGCTAAAGGACCACTTGGCCCACTATGTAGGATGTTTAAAGGTGAAGAAACAAAGGATTATTTCCAAGCATTTATTCACAAATTTAGTTTAGCCATTGGTTTGAGGGTGATAGGCCTAACTCATCTTGAGATAGGTTCCCTCTAACTTGAATAATTCCTGCTAAAAATGACTAGTGAAGGTAGGATCCCTATTAGAGAAAATAGATTTAGGAATTCCATGGAGATGAAAGATAGAGTCTAGGAAATCTTGAGTTATAATGAATGTGGTGTATGGGTGGGATAGGGAACAAAAATGAGCATACTTCATAAGACGATTCACTATAACTAGAATAATCGATTTACCTCATAATTTAGGTAACCCTTCAATAAAATCCATAGAGATATATATCCAAACCTACTCAGGAATCAACAAGGGTTCAAGGGTAGCAGGGGAACTCACCATTTTACCTTTCATACATTGGCAACAATCACATTCAACCATAAAAGTATGAATATCTTTTTCATTCCTCATCAAAAAAGATACGCTTGGTATTTGTATAAGTTTTGAGAAACCCCAAATGGCAAACTATTAGAAAAGCATGCATTTCTTGAATAATGAGGTCCTTTATTTGTAACTAATTGTGTACACCAATATGGTCATGGTACCGTAAATCGTGACCATCCCAAGAATAGCCAGGGTATGAATGAGGATCTATTTGAAGTTTACAAATGAGAGCTTCCAAAGAGGAATATTTGATCTATTCCTCATGTAGTTGATGAATCCACCAAGGATGTGGTGTGGATATAGCATGTAGTATAGTATGTCCTTCATGTAGTTAGGACAAAGCATCTGCCACCACATTTTTCTTATCCTTCTTATATGTGATGTCGTAGTCATAACCCAACAATTTTGAAACCCATTTTTGTTGTTCTAGTGTGGCCACCCTTTTTCTAAGAAATATTTGATATTTTGGTGATCATTCTTGATGTAAAAATATCTCCTAATGAGATATAATTATCAATGATTGATCACATGTAAAATGGTAAGAATTTCCTTCTCATAAATAGACTTACCCAAAATTTGGCCTAAGAGTACCTTGACAATGAAGGCCAAAGGTCTACCTTCTTGCATTAAAAATGTCCCAATGCTAGTGCCAGATGCATCACTTTCAATGACAAAATGTTTAGATAAATTGGTCATTACTAACTGTTGACAATTTTGTCACATTTCTCAAGGGGTAGAAAAGAAACAAGTTTTGTATAGTGTTGTGTAAATTTTTTGCTTTGTTATTTTTATTTTGAAAATTTGCAGCAATTTTGGCTTCCAATGCTACCCATTTGTACATAAAGTATAAAGGAAAGGAGCTTCGCTACCGAACAAGCTAGAGAAAAGAGCTTCGCCAAAGAAAATGAAACTACTTCGCACCTGAAGTATTTCCAGCGCTACTTCGGGTGAAAATTTTGCGAAGTAGTTTTGCCAAAGAAAGAGCTTCGCACCCGAAGCGCTTCCAGCATTGCTTCGGGTAGGATTTGTCGTGAAGTAGTTTTGTCGAAGAAAAATGCAAGAGGACCGATGAAAAGGGCTTCAGGCCCGAAACATTTCAAAACACTGCTTCGGGCGAAAATCATCCGAAGCGGCATTCAAAAGAGCAACTTCGCCGAAGGAGAAAAGTCTAGACCAGGGTAAAACTACTTCGGGCTCGAAGCATTTTCAGTAAACACTTCGGCTAAGGCACCAGCGAAGCAGAATCCAAAGAAACATCAAATATTACTTCGCCAGAAAGTTGTCGAAGCATCTACTTTGGGCCTCCTCACACCCGAACCATTTCTACTTCGATGGAACCATAGCAAAGCATTCACTTCAACGAGTTTTTGCCTGAAGCATTTTCGACCGAAGTTTTGGCAGCCAAGAGAAGCGAAGCATTTTGAAGGCAGGAATGGGTTTCGACTGAAATCTCTTCGAACCACAATTTTGAAGAGGATCACAGCGAAGTATTTCTCCAAAGAGTCAGCAAAGCAATTTTGTCAACAAAGTGGCAAGGATAAAGAGGCCCATTTTGCGAAGTAAATATGCTTCGACACTCCCCACCCCCGAAGCAGTTTTGCGAAGTACTAACCTAAGAGGAGTTTTGCTTCGACCTAGAATCATTGCGAAGCAAAGTTGTGAATGAAAACTTAGCGAAGCACGGGCACGCGTTCCAAGCCGACTATTTTCTCGAGGCGATCAAGTGCCTCATAAATGCAATTTTTTGTGCCCAGCAAGCCTGCTGATCATTTTTGGCAATCCAAAATGAAGTATCAGGCCATGATGAAGAGCCCAACGAACATGACGGCCTCTCGAGCACTGCACCCGGAGACCAAGGACATCCAGATGGCTCATCAATGCACCTTTCCATGGTTGACCCAGTTGCAGTAACCAGTTTTAGTAATAGATTTGAAAGCTCGGTCATGAGAGCCTCAGGGAGCCAAATTCTTAGGGCTCGAGGGCGTACTCTTCTTTGCTATGTAATTATGATTTAGAGGCCCGGGTCCTCTATAAAAACCCAGGCATTGTAAGGGATAATGGGGGGAACTATCTGCTAAAAATCTGCTGTAACTTGATGTCCTGCAAATAATACTAAGAGGCTTTGAGCTCAATTCTTCTCTTTTATGTTGCCTTCTGTGCTTGATTCTTTTGTCTTTCTCCGTTTGTATGTTGGATGCTAAACTCTGCGTCCGGTGTGCGATCGGGGACAGTACCCTGAAACTCGTTCTGAAGGATACATAGGAGTGGAAAACATCCTATTGACTTTCTTTTATGTTGCCTGCCTCGCTTGATTCTTTTGTCTCTCTTCATTTGTAGACTGAGATGCTGAACTCTGCATTCGGTGTGCAATCGGGGACAGTACCCTGAAACTCGTTCGGGAGGATACATAGGAAGGTTAATACTACGTTTCTTTCATTTTACTCTTGGTGCTCTTTGCTTCTATTCAAGTTGCTAGTTAGTGATCATGCTTCCTGTTCTTTCCCACCTTAAATCACCAATTCCTCTTCCCTTAACCCTTATTTATTTATTTCTCTAACCCTTATCCCTTTTATCTCTTTCCTGCACCCTTATCTCAAAAACCCCAAGTAGTTTAGTATAGGATCCGGCCTTTCTCCGAATATTGGCACGGAGGGCATCTCTTCCCTTCGGCCTCTCAATGTTGGTCCAAGTCTAGGGCGCACACATTTACCCAAAACCCTTACCTAGGTAGATTTGTTGACCAACACTAACATGGGGTTGTGGTCATAGCATACTTCAAATCGACAAAAGATTTTTCAATAGGTTTTATCTACAAAAAAAGAATTCCTCCTCAGCATAGTGGTAAAGAGGGCCACTATATTGCCATAATTATTTACAAATTTCTTTTAATAGCCTATGAGTCCCAAGAAGCCATGAATTCCCTTTAGAGTATGAGGCTTAGGCTAATATTGAACAACCTAAACTTTCTTGGGATCAACCTAAAATCCATCCTTAGTGATGATGTGCCCTAAGTATTCAACCTCTTGTTGGCCAAAAGAAAATTTGGAAATATTTGCATAAAGTTGATGTTCAAACAAAAATTTGAGTGTTTGATCTAAGTTTTAAATATGTCCGCCCATAAAAAATTGTAAATCAATATATCATCAAAAAGGATGAGATTGTAAATTGCGAAGAAAAGAAAAAAATAGAACTCATCAGACTTTAGAACGTGGATGGTGCATTGGTTAATCCAAAATAACAAAGAATTATTAATGCCCTTCATGAGATTTAAAAGCTATTTTTAGAATGTTCTCATCCTTGATTATAATTTTATGATACCCTAACTGCAAATCTAACTTGGAAACATTTTGAGCCCCATTCAACAAGTGGGTCATCAATCACTGGAATTTGGAAAGTTATCTTTAATAGTGATATTATTAAGATCTTCATAATACACACACAAACACCAAGTGCCATCATTTTTTTGTACTAATAACACTAGAAAAGAATAGGGGCTAACACTAGAATGGATAACCCCAACAACATGAAGCTCTTGCACTATTTTCTCAATATTTTATTTTTGAGCATAAGGATATCTATATAGACAAAAATTAGAATGAAGACTACCAAGAAAAAATTGTATTACATGGTCATGTGAGCAATGAGGAGGTAGTCCCTTGGGTTCCTCAAAAAATTGAGCATATTTGTTTAATAATCCTTGTAATTGCACTGGATGGTTCTATTCCCCTTCGATAGGGCCATTGATAGTAAAATTTTGTGTCACAAATCCATGAGAAGATTTTTTTTTTAAATTCCATCATATGAGTAGAAATAAATTGATCCAAACAAGCCTTCCTACCCTGTAAAGTATATGCCTACCCATCTTGACTAAACTTCATCCACAACTCAGCAAAATCCCATAAAATTGGTCCTAACATTTGCAACCATTGTGCTCCCAAAACTATATCACACCCACCTAATGGTAGGGCAAACATGTCTATATTTATATTATAGTCCCCAAATTTAAGTTTTACATTATGACATTTTTCTTTGCATGGTAGGGTGCCTCTATTAGTAATCATGACTCAAAGGAATTACATGTAGTAATATTATAGTTTTCTTGTCTGGCCATACGTGGATCAATGAAGTTGTGTAATGCTAGATTCAATGAGAATGATGACCCATTGAACTTTGAAGTAGATAATTACTTTCATTATTTGGGGAGTGGATGTGTCTACTAAAGCATGCATGGATATTTCTGGTTGGAATTACTTTGGATCTGCTATCTAATATGTGTTTTCTCCCTCTTGAGTGTCCTCCTTATCCTCGAAAGATTCTATAGCTAGTACTTCATCCATATCTAGAAGATACAATTTTTGTTACACACACATGTACCCCCAAGAATACTTCTCATCACAATTATAACATAGCCCATGGACCCTTATACTCTTCATCTCTTCATGAGTCAATGTTTTTACAGTGGGCAATTTAGTATTAGGACTTGTCATAGGTTTGGACAAAAAAGATGGCTGAGATTGAGGAAATTTAGAGGTGCATCCTAGAGCCTTGAGTTTCTCTTCTACCAATTTAGCTTTTTGAAATTTTTGTGGTAATGTTTGAGGTCTCAATAGTTTGACCTCAGCCCTAATGCCATCCTTCAAACCACTTAAAAATAACTTTGAAACGAGTCATCACTTAGACCAGTGGTATGGTTGGCAATTTTTTCAAATTGAGTTTGATACTCTCAAACAATTGAGGTTTGTCTAAGTTTAAAAATAGTTCCTATATATTCTTCAAACTCACTAGGACCAAAGCAAGTGAGTAGACATTATTCAAAGTCTTTCCAAGAAAGGTCAGGTTCGGCCTTCCTAAGCTACAAAAACCAATGGAGTGCAACTGATTCAAAATTGAAAGAGGTAATTATCAACCACATGTAACATGGGACATTATGAAGAGTGAAATATTGTTCGACCTTACAAATCCACCCCTCATACAAAATGACCCCTCAAGATCATTTCTATCAAATTTTAGGAATTCTAATTTTGGCAATTTAAATACATTGTTAGCTGGTACATTTCTATGGGAGTAACTCATACCAATATCTTGTTGATCCTAATTACCCAAGGAATTGAATGACTATCCAATTATACCTTCATTTCTCTTTGTTCCTTGGTGACCACTCTCAATTCTTGAAATATTTTGAGTTGTCTTTATCTCATCTAAGCTATTGGAGAATAAGGACCATATTTGTTTACCCATAATATCCACTTTTGAAGAAATGTGTGAATCTAATTCTTATTGTCAAGTACAAGAAGCCATGTTTTAAGAGTTATGACCTATTGGTGAGACTTACGAAAAACAAAAATATGATTTTAGGGGTTACTATTTTTAGTAAGGATCTCGAAAAGTGGTCTGGGTGCTATATATCAAAATGACCAGCTTAAGAAAATGATCAGAATGAGATATATAGCACAACATTGGTTTTAGGCACCTCCAATATATATATATATATTGCTTTGTATTCGAAGCTGCTAATCTAGTTTATTTTTCCTTTGAAGGATTGGTTCAAAAGTTGAGTTTTGTGTCGAACAACCCCTTATGAAACTTTGTCCTATCTATTCTAACTAGTGACCACTCCTGATATTGTGTTGTCACCTTCTTGGTTTGACTATGTCATAGATATTCCCTATCTATTTTTAAACATTGATTGTCATAGGTAACTATTCTAACACTAACACTGATGATTCTATATTGACTGTTACTAACTAAAATTGTTGATGGTTACTAACATCGATGACCCTGTACTGACTATTACTAACTAAATTTTTTGATGATTACTGAAACTAATCCCCCCATTTCCCATCATCTCTAACTCTAGTGGTTTTTATCCACATGTTATATTCTTTTGTAATTTTTTAGACTAATTTTCATTTAGGAATTCTAGAGTAGGGATGTCTTATTTGTATACTTAATTTCTATAACAAGGTTATGACAAAAAAATTGAGATTTACAGAACATAGCCGTAGAGAATTTTTTTGTTATAGGTTTGATATTCAACATAAGAGGGTATGCTAAGATAGGGTGTATTGTAATGATTCCAATATCCCAATAGTTGTGTCGGCCCGTTGATGAGCCATGTTCATTCATTAATTGATTTATATATTTATAATAGTATCATTCTTTCAATATTCATCATCGATTATCATTTTTATCTTTGCATAGTGCAAGAGATCTACCCTCTCCAAGTGGCTAAGGATTCTGCCCTCCTTAAGTGGCTTGTCATTCTACTATTTATTCACGTTTCAATTTATTTATGAAGAATTATCTTCTCAAGCAAGTGATTGGTCAGAAAGTGCAATTGCAGACAACACTTCCAGTAGTAGACGAAGAAGGGCGCATAATTCTTCAACCTGAAGCAATATTGCAAACTAGAGTACATCATCTTTGGTCTCACCAGATTCAAGAATTTATGATCAAATGGCAAGACCTTCCAGAAGAAGATGCTACATGGGAATCAGAAAGCATTTTCCAGTCATTTCTAGCTTTGAGTACAAAGCTTTCTGAGGAGGGGAGCCATGTAACGATCCCAATATCCCAATAGTTATTTCGGTCTATTGACGAGCCACGTTTATTCATTAATTAATTAATATATTTATAATAGTATCATTCTTTCAATATTGATCATCAATTATCATTTTTATCTTTGCATAGTGTAAGAGATCTACCTTCTCCAAGTGGCTAAGGATTTTGCCCTCCTTAAGTGGTTTGTCATTCTACTGTTTATTCATATTTCAATTTATTTATGAAGAATTATCTTCTCATGTATGTACTACCCATAGGACCTCTATTATATCGTAGTGACAAACAATACTGTTCAGACCAATATTTCTAGCCACTACTCAAGGAGGATTCCACAAATACCCTTGAGCACACTACCTACCTCTTTGTTAGTATAAGAGGGTAATCTTCTCAGATGTTGTATCTAGTGCACTAGGGAGAATACAAGGCCAAAAATATTCCTAAGGGCTAAAGGTATCTCCTAATCCTAGGGGGTCTCCCGATATATTTGAAGATGTGGGAGCTCAATATCATATATGGGTGTTGTCTTAGGCTTGGATATTGGAGTTTGATTACCCCTCACTTCACTAGACACTTTATGGATAATCTATCTTAGCGAATAATGATAGCTCCTCTGTGATATTTTAAAACCCCTAGCACAGTGTTTCTAACCTAAATAACTAATACAAAAAAATAGAGGCTAAATTTTTTTAATAAAGGAAACTAGTGAAAAATTGAACACAAAATATTATACCTAATAGTCAAAATGGTAGGAACTATTACAGCCACAACAAAAGACAACCTTGGAAAGTGCTCTGACTTTTTAGGAAGGTACTATTAAAAATAAACACACTCACACAAAGATTACAAATAAACATAAATGCTCACAACACAACTACAAAACATAAATGCAAAAAAGAACAATCTTACAAATAATACAAAATCATAGGCCATTTTGAGGGGGCAACCTCCTTCAATAATTTCATTCAATTATGCAAAAATATACATACATTCTTACTTCTCGTAGTTTTAAATATTTCATCTACCACCTAACTCTCAAGGTTGGCTTACATGCAAAATGCCACCCGAGCTAGAATCTCCTACCTACAATATAGTTACACATAATGACACCACTTGTCTAGGTGCTCCTAGAGCCATAACTATTCCAAAATATTTTAAAATATTATCATGGGTGCTCCCCACATGTACAAAATATTACTATGGTATTCCCCCACGTTCAACAAGGAAAATTACATCATATTGTTAGGATGGGGTCCTAACAAAGCAATTCTCATATTTGTTTGAATGGAAAAATATATGCTTTGTTTTCAAGAAACACAAGGGACTATGTTTAGTCCTAGGGGGAGTATGTAATGGCCCACCCTAGCAAGAATTTTCCTTGTTGATTTATGTATTGATGTATGGATATCAAATACATAATATTAATTAATTTTATCAAGATGTGTTGATAGTTGCACTTTATGCTTTTAAAGTTAATTATACCACTTTTGAAATATGGTACTCTTGATGAAATTTGTGATTGCATGACCAAGTACTCTCACGGGTGGATTGGTATGGGACAACCACCAAAGTTGAGATAAAAGGGAAATGATGGATGAAATTCTCATCGATAGCTCAAGGATAAAAGAAAACCTTCATATAGATGCATTGCATATGTGTATGTTTGATTTAAAATACATCTTTAGCAAGGAGGTTGCTATAAGCAAAAGAACCATTTTAGTAGGTGGGTGATAACATTGCAGTTATTGTAAAGCCTCCCGCTTAAGGAAAAATATTGTTTGCATATATTTTTATTTGTAATATTCCTTGTGTTGTTGCATATCTTTTGAAGCATGGAATAATTTGGTTAATAATTTTATCAAGCTGGTATTAATAATAGTGTTGGTATTATTAATACATAAGTTATTAAATATTGATATTAGTGGTATTAATTAAATTGATTAAGTGAGTAATTAATTTAATTATTATTTTCTAAATATGAGTAACATTATGGATTAATGGAAATGAGGTGATTTAATAACTAATGCTAGTTCTAAGAGAATTATTAAAAGTAATGCAAGTAATAATAAACCTTGTAAATAGGGAGTATATTTGATAAATGAATAAAGTTGATATTCAAATATTGAAATTGGAAAGTTGGAAAAGTGATAATATTAGAAGTGTTATTCTTTTTACGAGAAGGCATGCATGAAGAAGCCACACTCAACTATTAATCTCCCCTACGCTTCCAAAGATTATTTGAACATTTAATTTGCCAAGTTTTGGGTATAGGAAAAGAGTTAGAAAGGAAAATATTGGAGAAGGGAATTGTTGTTATGGAGAGAATAGATCAGGTCTATTGGAACCTCTATTTGTCTATATGGATGTGCATTGTTTTTATTGAATATTAAATGGGTGTTGTAGTGTTTCTCTGTTCTCTTTTGGTTTTCAATTTTGCATCAAGGATTATTGTGTAATTGGTTTATTTTCATGCTAATAATTGTAGTGTTGAGATTACTTTTATTTATGCTCTATATTGATAAGTAACTAGTAGAGAAGCTTGTCTTAGTCAACCTCATAGAGGAAAATATTGTGGAGATTTGTGTACATGGAGTTAATTAAGCTTTCAACCTTATGATTTATTTTAAGCTTTACCAGATAAAGAATTAATATGTGGTTGGCTCTATTTTGGTTTGGCCATAAGTGAGTCTCCTTTGTTTAGGATTGCTTTTTGAGTGTTCAATGTTAGAGAACATGTAAGCATTATATAAAGTGCATGTTGAATCTAAGATGTAATCCTTGCTCAAATGTAACAATTAGGTTCTAATCATAAGAGCAGATAGAGTAAGATAAATTATGGTTGTTTTATTTAAGAGCTTGCAACATTTTATTATTCTGAACCAAAGCATGCTTGTCCATTTTTATTGATCATTGTGCTTACATGGACCGTTGGTGTTATGGACTGCATAAGAGAATGGACGTAGTTAGTGTTATGTCCTTATGTATTTTTTCCAAACCTATGTTAGAGTCTAAAGTGTAGCAAATCTGTGTAATGGAACAAGAATGTGGGTCAGGATCAACCCTATAATTATTTAAAATCCTTTTTTTTTAGTTACGTTCCAGTTTTCAAAGAGTTCATTTGCCAAGCTTTTTAATCCTGTAATTATTTTAACGAATGTATAGTATTAGGAAGCTTGATAATATTTTCAACAAGTTGACTTCCTCTTAATTATGAAATATTTTTGATCATTTGATTAGTTAGTTTAAAATAAACTATGAACTTGTTTTAGTATCAATAAATAATATTAAGACTGCTTCATGTTGGGATTTTTGAATGGTGTAGAAATATTGGTCAAGTTTTTCCATTTGAAAGGTTATTTTGTGGGTCATCTGCTTTCCAATTGTAGGTCTTTTGAGTTTGGCGGGAATTATCTCTTTCTGAATCTGGTTGATAAGTAAGCTTATTTTTAGGCGGGATCCATTCTTCTATTTTTCCAAACTTCCTATTTTGGGTGGGATGATCTTTTTTCAAAGTTCAAGTTTGAGAGCTATTGAAATTCATGTAGTCCTTTTTGAGTGCCTTTTTTCAAATTTGAAATTTAAATTTATTTTTGGAAAGATGTCCTTACTGGCAGTTCTATATTTCCAGATCTTTTTATCGGTTGTAGGATTCTCCTTTGAGTATTTTTCTGGTGTGGTGTCGTTATCTTTGTATATTTGGTTCGGGATCCATTGCAAAACCCCATTTGTAAAAGGTTTAGGGATCCTTTCAAAACCCCTTATTTTACCTAATAAATAAATAAATAAATATTAAGACCTTAGTCTTATATTTTTAATAATATATTGATTATTTTAGTTGATTACTAATGGTTTTTTTATTGGTAAGAGGGGTTTTGAAGGTTCATGTAACCTTTTACAAAAATGTTCTAGTTAGGAAAAATGTTCCCAACCATACGAAACAGAAAGGAAGAACCTTCTTAAAAACATCCAAGAATAAATATAAAAATAGATAGATAAACCCTTGCAGAGGCAAAAGAGGAAGCCTCAACGGGCAATAAGATAAGCAAGAGTGAAATAGAAGTTCCACGCAAGATACTGTAAGTCCAACCATTGGCCAATCATGAGAAAACGTTGTAGTCAAGGCATGAGAAAATTTTTTTGTGGCATTTCTCACAAAGCCATAAAATGTCATTGGTAGAAAAAATGATGTTTCGATCCTTTCCAATTTTGGTGTCGCATCTCTCATGATGGATAGTAATTGTTTCGCCAATGGCTTCCTGCAAGCTCAACTGTAAACATAAATTTGAAATAGAAAGTTACCCTAGGAACTCACAATCACCCCTCATATGCCAAAAGAGACCAATAACAGTGATTCCTAAATTTGGTTTGGAGTAAAGTCTGCTCACATGTCTGGGTAAGACAATGGATGGCTCTATTTTGTCATTCTTCATCCAACAAAAAACTTGTAAGAGGTGTTCATTGAATATGGTGTGATTACAATGTCTCCATGTATGGCTCACAAGAATATTCTTCATGTTGAGCCACAAGATCCACGTGCCCTGAAAATTGAAGCCACACATGAGAGTGTATATTGAAAATATATCTTGTGAACTTAGAAAAATTCCATGGATCAATAAAAACCTCCAATTATGTGTCCTAAAAATGCTATCCAATTTGAGGTATATTCCTATAATATGTAGAAGAAGTGGCTACCCAAGAAACTCGAATCTTGAGAAAATTCACAAAAGAGATACAGGCATGGGATTGCCATCTACCAGGAGGAGAGGAGAACTTTCATTCCAAATTGTGAGGTTAGGCAAAGAAACCCCCAGGTTAGCTAGAGAGTCAATAACTTGGTTTCCTTCCCTAAAGACATGTTGGACTATGACATTAGGGGAAGAGATAAAAAAAACTTTACCTCGAAGATTAAACTAGAGATGTTCCAGTATGTTGATTGGGTGCCTACAATGCTTCTAATAATGTTCATAGAGTCACCTTAAACAATAATGTTAGGGCAGTGTATTATATACATGAGAGATAGACCTTGGAAGAGAGCTCAAGCTTAAAAAAAATGGTTGATTTGGATGTTGAGGTTTTCTGTAAAGGCCAACAATATCTTCCATGTATGATCTCAAAAGATACCTCTTGCTCTAGTCAGTCCCGGGCTGCCATTGGTAGCACCATCAAAATATACTTGATCCATCCCAAATGTGGATGAGACCACTGGATAAGCGAGCGATCAACTATAGAATATGAAGAGGAAAGATTACAGTAAGGGAGCTAGAACGACTTGGCTAACCGAGATTCACTCGAGGACTCCGACCACCAAGTGCCCTAAATAATAGAGATATTTTCAGCTACCGCATAGATAACTCTGGAAATAACATAGATGGAATCATGGATGGAGTTATTGAAGGCTCTAGAATTTCATTCATGCCAAAATTTCCACAAGAAATGAGAGAGATAGAAGGTCCAAAAGGTTTTGACACGAAAAAATTTAAAGGGATTAGGCCACTGTAAATAGAGGTCAATCAGAGAAAAGGGAGAAACCCAGGCAATACCCATAGAGGAAAATAATGAGCAAAGAAATTTGAGGGAGAAAGGAGAAGAGAGGAGAATATGTTGTATGGATTCACACTCCTATTTGTAAAGGTAACGACGGTTAGGAATGGGGAGCCCTAAAATCTAGAGATTTGGAATGGAGAGGATTTTGTCCTAAACAACAAGCCAAAATAAGAAACAAGCTTTTGAAATGAGGTTTTCATTCCAAATGATCTTATAAGGGAACCACGGCTGATTAGGGTTTTCATTAAGGAAATAGGTAGATTTGACAAAGAAAAGCTCGTTTTCACTGGATGTCCACAAGAGCTTATCTTCAACTGAATAGTTGGGAATAACACAAAGATGCAACATGTTAGACAAAATAAGATTAGCTCTTTTTTGGTCTTTGTTTAGATTACCGTGAGGAATGGTTTTTTAATACCTCATATCAACATCGATGAAATTGCACACATATGTACCAAACAACATGTTAGTCACAGGTTTGAGGTAAATCGGATCAAGATGGTTCTGAAGAGGGTTGTTACCCAGCCACTTGTCCTCCCAAAAGCGTATATTTTGGACATCACCAAGTTTCCAATGGATTACTTTGTTTATGATCTCCTTCATACACACGATGGAATTCTAGGCAGCAAAGCCTTGAATAGGTGAAAGGATCATCCAAAAAATTTGGTTGATGCCAGAAATATTTAACCTTGATGATATCAACCCACAATGACTTTTCATTTTGAAGGATCCACCATCCTTGCTTGGAAATATGGTTTACTTCATTCATAAATATGGAAATATTAATTGTTATAAAAAGGTTTTGGCCTTTAGATTTTTTTATGAGATGTTTATTCATATGTTGTTCTTTTAGAAATAATGATTATGATTGGTTATAAAAGAATTAATATTTCCATAATATAAGAATGGTACAATATTTTTTTAAAGAACAATTTTTTTGAATGCATCTTATTTTATTTTAGAAAAGAAAAGTTAATTGTTTTGAAGGATTAAAATTTGAGAGATGGATGAGACTTGTGTAGCTAAGGAATCCATATTTGAGTGAAGTTTGGGATTCACTCAATGTTTTGCATGGAATTATGCTTTGTGTGATGCATGTTTCACATTATTGTATTCCCTGCTTGCATAGTGCATGTTAGGCTTGCATATGCATTTCAAGAGTTATCTGAATCCCTAAACTTGCTTCAAGTTTATTAAAGAAGGACCAACAAGTGGAAGATTTTTAGAGAGAAGACCAAATCAGAGCCATTTACATATATAGTTTTTGAAATATTTTATTATATTTAAAAATGAAGAGTTCTTGAAAAGAATCTTGTACAAAATTATTCTTTAATCAAGGAAATGATGTTATGTATTTTTATTTGTTCAATAGTGAGAAAATTAGCTAAGATTACTTATTTATGATCATTTCTTGAAAAATATTGTTACTTGCAATAATGGAAAGGATGTGATATTGACGGGAATAGATAGAATATAATAGTTGGATTATGGTGATGAATCCTTTATATGTGAATTTTTCTTTTTCATGGTAAATAAAGGAAATGCTAAATTCTAGTATTAAGATCTAAAAAGTATTTAAAATTCCTAGTATTTAGCAAAGTGTTATGTTGAATTTATTTATGTTTTAATATAGCACTTTATTTTCTTTTTGGAGAGATGTTTATTTATTTTAAATGTTAAGTCTCTTGGGTTTGGATGGGTGGTTGTTTTGGGCATGAATCTAGAGCCATATTAGTAAAACCTTGAGTCAAGATGAACCTAGTTCCTAGTTGAGTTACGGTGAGGCAATAACTAGATATTTGTGCATAATACACTCTAAATAGTGAGGCTAGGGTGGTCCAAAGCGGTGAGGCTTGGGTGTATTCTTAGCGTTGAGGCTTAGGAACCATAACAATGGATTGGTATGGGATGACCCATCTTCACAAGACAGTATAGTGGTGGCACTTTATGGTAAGGCAAGAGCGACCATGATCATTACTAGGTGAGTGATAATGGCCTTAGTTAGCCCATGGAGATGTAGGTAACTAGGCAATAAGGCATCATGCTAAAATAATCTTACATAGATAGACTTATGTAGGGTTAGGGAAAAGGCATCCCTCTTTAAGTGTTATGGGCCTTAAAGGATAATCCCCATGTTGTGGTCAAGTTGTTCGGTGAGATTTAGAAAAGTGAACTCCAAAAGTATAAGAAGTTGGCCACTCTCATCCACTTGAGTGTCATCTATAGTCACATTGAACTCAAAATGTGGTTATATCTTACACTACAAAAATATATTGGGTCTTCTTTGTGAGTTAATCCTTGTAAAAGAAAAAAATCTCTCTCCCATGGGTCAAGTTGGTGGGTTGTTACAATAAGAATCTTATGCCTAATCATGCTCAACAAGAGCACATAGAAAATAAGCAGGTTGAATACTTTGATCAATGTGGACATTAGTTAACTACCCAATGCTAATAAAGTTCAATATCATGGTGCTCATAATGAAATTCAAAACCCTTCTAAGGTTTCCTCTTAAATTTCATCCAAACAAGTCCAACCTAAATATCATACCTATTCCAAGATAGTTGATAATGAGACCTACTTGAGTTTCCTAAAGAATAAATAATAGTATCATGAGAACAAAAGCTCTAAAGATGAGAAATTAGACATCCTATGTCCTTAGGTCACCATAGATGATCTTCTTAAAAATGAGTCAAAAATCACCCCAAAATTATCTCACAAATATTCTAATTTGTTCTATCATGATGATGATACCCAAGTTTGTTTGTTAAGTGCCAAATTTAAAAACTTATCTATTGTTTTTTGCTTGTCAATTGATCATCTACTTGACTAACCTTCTACTAGTCAAGTATGTGAATTGTTTCATCTATTCTAGAATAAATTCTCTACCTCCCATAAGTCACTTACCCATAATTCACTTGAATGGTCACCTAGTTGTGTATGCGGGAGTAGTACGACACCTAAGCCTCATCATGATAATCCATTTTGTTATATTTTTTTCCCAAGTTATCTCCCACATACCTTGTACTTGGTTCTAGACCATTCTCTTATAGTCTTATCTACCAACCTACAAAATATCCCAAAAGTGAGAAGTACATGCTTGATATATCAAATGAGTTGTATTAAAAAATAGATGAAAATATAATAAAATATCTTACATATGGAAACAAAGGCAATTCTTCTCCCCAATGGCATATCTTACATTATTATTGAGCTAAAGGATCACATTGGTATGTTACATTTCCTCTTGATGGATATACTTGGAAGTCCTACTATCCCAAGAACATTACTCTTCTATTCTTTGAATAGGATAGAGGGGACTCATCCCAACATATCACCCTTGATGGAGGGATCTATCTTTTGATGCATTTCATCCTTGTATTCAACATGATGCTAGGATTTATTCTAACCAATCATATGGACTTATTATAGTATGAACAATTAGAAAGATTTATTTTCTCATCATTGTAACATGCAATACTTTCATTTCCTAATTCCAATTTTCAATCACTACTAGGAAATATTTTTGAGGTGTAATATGAACTCACAAATTCTCTTCTTACTTTCCAACACACTAGCATGATCCCAAAATATACTTGTCAAAAAATTCAACAAAATAATAATAAAATATTCTCAGAAAATTAAGATTACAAAATGTTATACATGTCATTTTATTCACCTTGTGAAGTCTTATTATTATTCTATCATATACTTTTTTATTTTCATGGGTTGTCTCTTTGTAAAATATGGCCTTATCATATTACATTTGATACAACTACACCAGTTCCATAGCAACTATGAAACTAGTCCCAATGGTTGGAAGTGCAACTCCATTAGGATTGCTACTATCACTAGGCCAACCTTTCAAAGATACTCCATCACTCTCATAGTAGCTATGGAACTAGTCCTAGGGGTTGGCAATGCAACTCCATTAGGACTTGTTGGAAATTTTGGGAGCTTTGGGTACATTGCATTTTCTCAAGTGTATAAGTTGTCATTGATGTCAAAAAGCTCTTGAAGGAATTTGATTTGATGTCAAACAATTGTTTTGATGAAGGTTTCGGCATGACAGTTTCAAAGGTCTTTTGTAAACCCCAAGTTGGCAAGTTTAAATATTACAGGTGGATGCATTAGTTTAATGCATTTGGGTCCAAGATGAAGTATTTATTTAAATAATTAAAAACCTTGTTAAGGTTTCTTTTAATTATTTTTAAATAAATATTTGTTTGCATTGGGTTCTCCTAACCCATGGCGCAAATGTCTTAACTTTGATGGCGCTATGTTCTAAGTTTATGGGCGCTTGCCAAGACCTTCGTCGATGTGTTAAACTCCTCTGTCGATGTGTTAAAATCCTCCGCCGACGTGTTAAACTCCTCGTCGACGTCAAGAGTTTATGGGAAATATGCATATAAGTCTCCCACGATGAAGATCAAAGTTTATCCCATCCGCATTTTCGAAAATTATTGCTTGCTGTGCATTCGTGATATGATGTTCGTTTCTTCCTCACTGTGTTTTTAGATATCTGTCATTCTATATCCGTTGTTCATTTTCTATATCCACCGTTCTGTATCCGCCATTCATTTTTTGTATCCAACGTAAGGTTTCGCCATCGTCGTTCGCGTCAGAAGATAGGGAGGTCTGTTGTTTACTTTAGCCCTGGCGTAGAAGGTACAAGGGAGATAGAGTGAGGTTCAAACTTCACCGGACGCCTTTGGCGCACTGGTAGTGGCTAGGCTATTGGCGCGCTACCCGAACGAGAGTTTTTGCATTCAAATAACATGAAAGTGGTTTTCTTCGTTGAAGGGGATGCAGTGGGTAGTGTTAGAGTTCGTGCATAATTTCTCCATAGCATGATTTTTGGTGTTGGCCAAGTTATTTTCAAAATTAAATTTTGCTAGTATATTTTGCGGATGGAGGAAGTTTATTAGAGAGAAAAATAGCTTAGGAGTTATAATGAGTTTGATGCTTGCTTTATTTGATAAAAGATTCTTTTGAAAGTGTTGTTTGCATTATCTTATTGCATTCTTATGAAGAGTTAAAGTTTATTGTTGATCAGACTATAAGGGAGAAATAAGGTGTATAAGGGATAAATATTTCTTATATTGTTGAGAGTGTTTTTGGTTGATTATGGAAATGAAAGCATGATTTTTTAAGGTTAGAATTGATTCTTGTGTGAAGTTGTGAAACCCTAAGTGGGCAGCTTTGATATTGACATTAGCTTTCATTAAATTGGTTATAATCAAGCTATTATTTACTTGGTTAAAGTGTTGGGCTTACTTCTTTGTTGATGATTTGAAAAGTTGTTTTGTGCTATTGAGATTTGAGTTGGTGGATGCTTTTTGTTCAAACAATATTGGAGAGAAAAGGAGTTCTACTTGTTTCCTTTTTTGATGTTGATTGTGAAATGCTTCAAGGTTGTGTTTTGAGTTGAATGGTGTTGATTGAACCTTGTTTGATGAGCATTGTTGTTGAAACCCTAATTGATGGTGAAAAGAACATGAGTATCATTGTTATGTGATTCTTTGCATAGTTGGCAATTGTTGGGGTTTCATGTTCTTGAAAGAAAGCATTCTATCCATCCATTTCAGATATTGAGTTGAGTTTTTAGATTTGAGATTGAGATTGAGCTGAGTTGATTTGATTTGAGTTTTGAGATTGGGATTTGAGTATAGAACATATTGAGTCTCTAAAAATTCTCTTTATGCTTCTATGAGTTTGACAAATCACATTGGGTCTCTGAAAATTCACTTTGTGATTTCCTACTAAGAAAGTTTTTCTTGGTGAGCTTGTTGAGTTTTTGGATAGGTTCCAATGGGGACTTGTGAGCAGTTTTTGGACAAGTTCCAGTGGGGACTTGTGAGCAGTTTTTGGACAGGTTCTTGTGGGGATTTGTGAACAGTTTTGGACAGGTTTTGGTGGGGACAGGTTTCGGTAGGGACTTGTGAGCAGATTTGGATAGGTCTTAGCAGAGGACTTGTGAGCTGAGTTTGATAGTTCTATCAGAGAACTTGAGGACAGAGGTGCACTGGTTCTATGAGAAGAACCTAAGGACAGATTTTGCAAGTCTTTGAGAAGGCTTGTATGTAGAGGATTGATTTGTTCAAGAGTTGGATAGATTTGACATACAGAGGAAGACTTGTACTAGACCGACTGACTGTGTTTGGTACAGGTTGTTGAGCTACTATGGACGTGATCATAGAAGGCAGAGGTCTCTTAGGCTAAGCATTGAGGATAGGAGGTCTTCGATGGAAAGGAGTTCCATGTGCTGGCAAGAGGTAGAGGTAGTTGATCTTCTGAGGGATCATTTCCAGAATATAGGGGAAGGTATCTCCTTTGAGCATAGACTCATAAATTTTGATTGGGGGAAGGTATATCCTTTTGGCCGAGGCTCATAAACATTGTAATTGGGAAGGATTCCCAAAGAAATTTGAGATAACTTTTAGAGAAAAGTTTTATGGATGTTACCCAACCATTTTGGGTGAACCACATTAAAAATGGGTCTTCAATGTGTGATGCTTTCTGTCTTGATTAATGTTGTGTTGATGCCACTGCTATCTAAAGTTAAAATTATTAATTGGTTAAGTCTTATATTGTTCACCCCCCCTCTCAGTATAAGTCCATGTTCTTCAATTGGTATCAGAGCGGGTATCTCCAGAAAGAGCCTAACAACTTGGAGAAGGATCTATCAGAGGAACATACAGATTCAGAAAGAGATGAAGAGGTTGAGTTCGATCTCAAAGGTGAATTCTTCTTGGCTTTGAGAAAGCTTGAGAAATTCAGGAAAGAGAATTTTGTTCTTAAGCATCAATGTCAAGAAGAAGAGATAGCAAGATCAGAATTATCTCAAAGTGTTATAGACTTCAAATAGCTGAAGAAGGGAAGAAGGTTGAACAGGTTCTTACAGAGGCTCTCAAAGGAAAGGAAGCTGATTGCGAGAAACTAGAAGAAGAGGTTATGTCTCTTAGAGTGAAGTTGGAATAGTTGGCTCTCAGACAGAATACTCTATGTGAAAAGCAAAAGAAGGATGGTATCACCATTCATGAAACAGGGTCTTCGAGTAAGATCAATCTTCATCCTGAAGAGTGGTGGATTCCGATTGGTCACAAGAAGAACAATCATCCAAGGCATCAAAACAGGTTACATAATACTTTCCATGGCTATTGTTTTTCCTGCAAGAAATTTGGTCACAAAGCTATGCATTGCAATAAGTCTTTGAATAGCCATAGTAAGGAAAATGTTAACTCTTTTGCACCTCTTATGAATAAAAATGTCATGTGTTACAAGTGCAAGAATTTTGGGCATATAGCAAGGATGTGCAGTTTGGATAGATCTAGCCTTGAGTTCACTAAAAATAGAAATGAGATCAAATCTAAGTCAATGATAGTTCAAACTGCTTTTCATGCTCAAGACAAAGTAGAAAAATGGTATCTTGATAGTGGTTGTTCAAAATATATGACTGGTGGAAAGGAAATTTTTTTGGTCTTAAAAGAAACAAACAGAGGAATAGTCAGTTTTGGAGATAACAGGTCAGCTAAAATATGTGGTAAAGGGACTTTTAGTTTGGATGGGAAATCCAAAACAGAAAATGTGCTTTATGTAGAAGGCCTAAGACATAATCTTCTAAGTGTGAGTCAACTTTGTGATCAAGGGCACATAGTATCTTTATTTTGAGATAGATGTGAGATAAGTAAAGAAAAAAATGGAAAACTCATTGCTAGTGCTACAAGGACTCCAAACAATCTTTACATGCTAAGTGAGATAAAAAAGGAAAAGTGTTTTCTAACTCAAGAAGATGAGAGTTGGTTATGGCATAAAAGATTGGGGCATTTGAGCTTTGATAATCTTGTCAATATTAGTAACAAGGAAGCAGTTAGAGACTTGCCCAAAATAAAAAGGCCCCATAACATCATTTACGGTCCTTGTCAACATGGAAAACAGGACCGGAACCAGTTTCAAATCAAAAGGGTATACTTCTTCAAAACCATTGGATCTTATTCATACCGATTTATGTGGCCCTACCAGAACTCAGAGCATTCAGGGAGAAATCTACTTCATGTTGTTTATAGATGATTATTCTAGAATGACTTGGGTTACTTTTCTCAAAGAAAAATCTGAAGCTTTTGAAAAATTTAAAGCTTTCAAAGAAATGATTGAAAATGAGACCGACAAGAGAATCAAATGCTTAAGATCAGATAGAGGAGGAGAGTTCACTTCAAATGAATTTGTGGAATACTGTGAGCAACAAGGAATCAAAAGAGAATATTCAGCAACAAGAACTCAACAAAATGGAGTAGTTGAAAGGAAAAATAGAACTATTGAAAATATGGCTAGAGCTATGTTAAATGAGTCAAAACTTTCGGATGGATTTTGGAAAGAGGCGATCGAGTACGACGAGTCTACATTATCACCAGGGCCCAACTTAGAGTCAATAATCATAAAACTCTTTATGAGTTGTGGAAAGGAAGACCAGCTACAATAAAATACTTCAGTGTTTGGGAGTAAGTGCTTCATCAGAAGGGAAGATCAAAATTTGGGTAAGTTTGATCCTAGGTGTGATGAGTGAATCTTTCTTGGATATTCTAGTAGAAGCAAGGCCTACAGATGCTTCAACAAAAGAACTCATACAGTTGTAGAGAGCATAAATGTAACAGTTGATAAAAATACAGGGATAAGAGAACCAGTCAAGGAACTCAGTGATGAAATTTGTCAAGAAGAATTCAGATAGGTTTTAGATGAAGAAGAGGAAAGACAACAACTGCTTCCCAAAACTCCTTCATGATATGATCAAAAACACCATCCCAAATATTTGATCATTGGTGATCCAAATAGCAGGAAAACAAGAAGGAGAATCATTCCTTCACATGATTCTATAAATGTTTCATTATTGTCTCAGATTGAGCCAAAATATTTCAGTGAAGCATGTGCAGATAAGTTTTGGGTAAAAGTAATGGATGAAGAGCTAAATCAAATAGAGAAAAGTGAAACTTGGGAATTGGTTCCAAGACCTAAGGACAAGAATGTCATTGGCATAAAATGGATATTCAGAAATAAACTCAATGAGGATGGAAAGATTGTCAGAAACAAAGCTAGGTTACTCTGCAAAGGTTATGCTCAAGTAGAAGGTGTTGATTTCGAAGAGACGTTTGCTCCTGTTGCTTGTCTTGAAGCTATCAGAATGTTTTTGGCCCTTTCAAGCTTCAAATCATTCAAGGTATATCAAATGGATGTAAAGTCAGCTTTTCTAAATGGGGTGTTGGTAGAAGAAGTCTACATAGAACAGCCAAGAGTGTCTCTCTCGAACGGTCGGACTATGTGTGTAAACTGAAAAAGGCCTTGTATGGGTTAAAGCAAGCACCTAGGGCTTGGTACTCAAGACTTGACAGGTATCTTCATGAGCAAGGCTTCAGGAAAGGCGTGGCGTGGTAGATAGCAATTTGTATATTAAGAATGAAGATGATGATATGTTGATTATGGTTGTCTATGTTGATGATATTATTTTTGGGGGAAATAATACTCAGATGTGCAAAGTTTTTTCTAACACCATGCAGAAGGAATTTGAGATGTCTATGATTGGATAGTTGTCATTATTTTTAGGTCTTCAGATTGCTCAATCAAAAGATGGTATATTTCTCTCTCAAGGAAAGTATATCAAAGAAATGTTGAAGAAATTTGGAATGATGGACAACAAACCAGTGTGTACTCCAATGATTACAGGGTGCCAGATGAGTAAATATGATGAATTTCCAGCGGCAGATCAGAGGTTGTACAGATCTATGATTGGAAGTTTATTATATATTACAGCTACCAGACCAGATATCATGTAGGTAGTTGGGTTAGTAGCAAGATTTCAGGCATCTCCAAAAGATTCTCATGTTATAGCAGTTAACAAGATATTCAGATATCTGAAGGGCACTATGGATTTTGGGCTTTGGTATCCCAAAGGTGATGATTTCACCCTCACAGCTTATACAGATGCAGATTGGGCAGGCAGTATTGATGACAGGAAAAGCACTAGTGGTTTGGTTTCTTGGCTAAGTAAGAAACAACCTTCAGTTTCCTTATCTACAGTAGAGGCTGAATACATAACAACAGTGGCTGGGTGTACACAGGTTTTATGGATGAAAACCACCTTGGAGGATTTCAAATTCAAGTATGAACAAACCATCTCCATACTTTGTGATAATACAAGTGTCATAAGTATTTCTAAAAATCCGGTAATGCACTCAAGGACAAAGCATATTTCCATCAAGTATCACTTTCTAAGGGAGAAAGTGCAAGACAAGCAGGTCAAGGTAGAGTATGTGTCTACTAAAGAGCAGATCGTAGATATCTTCACCAAACCTCTTCCAAGAGATACGTTTGAGTATCTAAGGGAGAAATTGGGAGTTGTACTCCCACTCCAGAATTAATCACCTCATCAGGAGGTGGGGGAGGGACTAAGCTAAGAGGCTCATTCTGAGTCCCGAGCCCCAAAGGTGACCCTTTTGCCATTGATGACAAAGGGGGAGAGATATGAGTAAGGGGGAGAGTTTCAAAGTGAAGAGGAGAGCTTCAAGTCAGGGGGAGCAAAACTTCAAAGGAATATTCTCAGTTGTGGGCGCAGTTGGTCAGTTGTTAGCATAGTTGGTTTCAATTTTGGCTCTTGAGAAGTGTTTTCAGTAAAGGTTTGCCATCAATGACAAAGGGGGAGATTGTTGGCAATTTTGGGAGCTTTGGGTACATTGCCTTTACTCAAGTGTATAAGTTGTCATTGATGTCAAAAATCTCTTGAAGAAATTTGATTTGATGTCAAACAATTGTTTTGATGAAGGTTTCGGCATGACAGTTTCAAAGGTCTTTTGTAAACCCCAAATTGGCAGGTTTAAAGATTACAGGTGGATGCATTAGTTTAATGCATTTGGGTCCAAGATGAAGTATTTATTTAAATAATTAAAAACCTTGTTAAGGTTCCTTTTAATTATTTTTAAATAAATATTTGTTTGCATTGGGTTCTCCTAACCCATGGCACAAATGTCTTAACTTTGATGGCGCTATGTTCTAAGTTTATGGGCGCTTGCCAAGACCTCTGCCGATGTGTTAAACTCCTCCGTTGATGTGTTAAAATCCTCCGTCGACGTGTTAAACTCCTCGTCGATGTCAAGAGTTTATGGGAAATATGCATATAAGTCTCCCACGATGAAGATCAAAGTTTATCCCATCCGCATTTTCAAAAAGTATTGCTCGCTGTGCATTCGCGATCTGATGTTCGTTTCTTCCTCGCTTTGTTTTCGGATATCCGTCGTTCTGTATCCGCCTTTCATTTTCTGTATTCGTCGTTCTGTATCCGTTGTTCATTTTTTGTATTCGCCATAAGGTTTCGCTATCGTCGTTCACGTCAGAAGATAGGGAGGTTTGTTGTTTACTTTAGCCCTGGCGCAGAAGGTACAAGGGAAATAGAGTGAGGTTCAAACTTCACCGGACGCCTTTGGCTCATCGATAGTGGCTAGGCTGTTGGCGCGCTACCCGAACAGGAGGTTTCGCGTTCGGATAACACGAAAGGGTTTTTCTTTGTTGAAGAGGACGCAGCGGGTGGTGTTAGAGTTCGTGCGCAATTTCTCCATAGCACGATTTTTGGTGTTGGCCAAGGTATTTTCAAAATTAATTTTTGCTAGTATATTTTGCGGATGGAGGAAGTTTATTAGAGAGAAAAATAGCTTAGGAGTTATAAGGAGTTTGATGCTTGCTTTATTTTGATAAAAGATTCTTTTGAAAGTGTTGTTTGCATTATCTTATTGCATTCTTATGAAGAGTTAAAGTTTATTGTTGATAAGACTATAAGGGAGAAATAAGGTGTATAAGGGATAAATATTTCTTATATTGTTGAGAGTGTTTTTGGTTGATTATGGAAATGAAAGCATGATGTTTTAAGGTTAGAATTGCTTCTTGTGTGAAGTTGTGAAACCCTAAGTGGACAACTTTGAGATTGACATTAGCTTTCATTAAAGTGGTTATAATCAAGCTATTCTTTGCTTGGTTAAAGTGTTGGGCTTACTTCTTTGTTGATGATTTGAAAAGTTATTTTGTGCTATTGAGATTTGAGTTGGTGGATGCTTTTTGTTCAAACAATATTGGCGAGAAAAGGAATTTTACTTGTTTCCTTTTCTGATGTTGATTGTGAAATGCTTCAAGGTTGTGTTTTGAGTTGAATGGTGTTGATTGAACCTTGTTTGATGAGCATTGTTGTTGAAACCCTAATTGATGGTGAAAAGAACATGAGTATCATTGTTATGTGATTCTTTGCATAGTTGGCAATTGTTGGGGTTTCATGTTCTTGAAAGAAAGCATTCTATCCTATCCATTTTAGATATTGAGTTGAGTTTTTAGATTTGAGATTGAGATTGAGCTGAGTTGATTTTAGTTGAGTTTTGAGATTGGGATTTGAGTATAGAACATATTGAGTCTCTAAAAATTCTCTTTATGCTTCTATGAGTTTGACAAATCACATTGGGTCTCTAAAAATTCACTTTGTGATTTCCTACTAAGAAAGTTTTTCTTGGTGAGCTTGTTGAGTTTTGGACAGGTTCCGGTGGGGACTTGTGAGCAGTTTTGGACAGGTTCCGGTGGGGACTTGTGAGCAGTTTTTGGACAGGTTCCAATGGGGACTTATGAGAAGTTTTGGACAGGTTCTGGTGGGGACTTGTGAGCAGTTTTGGACAAGTTTTGATAGGGACTTGTGAGCAGATTTGGACAGGTCCTAGCAGAGGACTTGTGAGCTGAGTTTGATAGTTCTATCAGAGAACTTGAGGACAGAGGTGCACTGGTTCTATGAGAAGAACCTGAGGACATATTTGGCAAGTCTTTGAGAAGGCTTGTATGCAGAGGATTGATTTGTTCAAGAGTTGGACAGATCTGACAAATAGAGGAAGACTTGTACTAGACCGATTGACTGTGTTTGGTACAGGTTGCTAAGCTGCTGTGGACGTGATCATATAAGGCAGAGGTCTCTTAGGCTAAGCATTGAGGATAGGAGGTCTTCGATGGAAAGGAGTTCCATGTGCTTGGCAAGAGGTAGAGGCGAGTTGATCTTCCGAGGGATCATTTCCAGAGTAGAGGGGAAGGTATCTCCTTTGAGCAGAGGCTCATAAATTTTGATTGGGGGAAGGTATCTCCTTTGGGCCGAGGCTCATAAACATTGTAATTGGGAAGGATTCTCAAAGAAATTTGAGATAACTTTTAGAGAAAAGTTTTGTGGATGTAGCCCAACCATTTTGGGTGAACCACGTTAAAAATGGGTCTTCAATGTGTGATGCTTTCTGTCTTGATTAATGTTGTGTTGATGCCACTGCTATCTAAAGTTAAAATTATTAATTGGTTAAGTATTATACTGTTCACCCACCCCTCTCAGTATAAGTCCATGTTCTTCAGGACTTAGACATATAAAATAACAAATGAAACAATGGTACTTGCCTTTCAAAAACAAAGTAAAAAAAAAATCAAAAATCAAAATCAAAAGAATCAGGAGTGAGTGCAACCGAAAGTGAGTGTGAGCATGAGCTTTGAGTGACTATAGCCATAAGTGAGCGCAAGAACAATCTGACAGTGAGTTCAGTTGGAAGCAAGTGTGAGCATGAGCCAAGATTGAGTGAAGCCAAAAGCGAGTGTGAGCGTGAGTTGGGAGTAAGGAGGAAGTATGAGTAGGAAAGCAAAACGTAGAAAGCAAAGAGTGATCAAGGAACAAGTGCCACTTATTGCTCTATATCTAGGAGAATTTAAAGGATTCATTCGAAGAAAATATGGGTTACATGAAAAGAAAATCATTTGTGAAATTCCTTACTGAAAGTATGAATGGCCAAGTTGGAAGTTTGGATGTCGTGGCTAGCAATAAGAGGAAGAGAGAATCTATGGAAAACCTAGTCCAAGTAGTGAATTCTATGTCAGAAGTGATTATCAAGGATGAGATGATTGAGCATGATATTATGATTCTTAAAACTAGAGGGTTAATATGTAAGTTTCATGGATACTAGTCATTTTTTTTAGATTCAAAATTGGATTAAATGGAATTGGGGATTGAATTCAAATTACTCCATGATTTTTCTTCCAAAAGGATTTTTCCTCATTATAATAAGGGATAAAATAATGGATGGAGGTTCGACGTTCGTGGTTTAGGGGTAAAGATGCATTACATTTAAGACCTTAGAATAAGAATTTTTCTATGGACATAGAAACTATTAAAAGGCTTTCAATATGGATTAGGATTTTTGAGCTTCCTTATCAACTCATCAATAAGGACGTTTTAAAGAATATTGGTAGTACTCTAGGTGAATTCATCAGGGAGGGACAACTACTACGGAAAGAAGGCATGGTGTATACACTTGAATATGTGTTGCAATGGATATTTCTAAACCTTTACCACAATCGATTAGGATTAAATATGAATCAAAAGAATGGGATCAACAATTGGATTATGAAAATATTACATTATGATGTTGTAAATATCATGAAACTAGGCATATGGAAAGAAACTACAAAGTGAAAATGGAGGAAGAGATGGAATTTTTTGGGCATGAGGGTAGCTTCAATTTGAAACAAGAAGACCATATCACAGGAGAAGCTAGGTCAAATCAAGGATTTTCCACTCCTAAGAAAGTGGCTAGAAAAATCTCTCTACATCATCAAATGGAAAAGGCTATTATAGTTCACTTGAATTAGCCATTAGAAGAAAAAAATGATATGGGAGACGAGGAAGTATAATGCACACATTCAAATATAGGATTTAAAGGTGTGAAGGAAGAGAAATAGGCAATTTTTAAGACAAAGTAATATGGGGAAATGAGTTTTAAAGCAAATGAGGTCAAGCTTAGTCTAGGTAAATCACCTTTATTATCCTCAAGTAGCTTAAAATATTCTCCTTACAATAAAAATGAAATTAGTACAAAGTGTATTCCTTGCACTTTAGGATTTCAAGAGCAGTATAGTAAAGAAAATTTTATGGAGGATATCCAAGGAAATTTAGGGTTTTTAGGCCAACATAAGAAAGTGATGACTATGGAGGATCATCTATGTAGTTTAAAGTTTTCAAGGCAACATAAAGAAGAAAATGCTAATGAGGCTATTTCTTGCACTTTTGACTCTTTAGGGCAACATAAATCTTTAGAAGATAAGTCTCATTTTGAACAATATAAAAAATGGAAGAGATTGGTGAAGATGAGAGTGTTGGAAGGAATTGAAGAAGGAGAGGAAGGCCATCAAAGCAGGAACAAAGAGAAAAATAAACTCAAAAGGATATTGATTTGGGAAGCCAAATAAAAATATCACAAGTGTTAACAAGAAGTGGGGCTAAGCCCACTAATAAAAATAAAAAGTGTTGATGAAAATGATATCATGGAATATTAGGGGTATGAATTAAACCCCTAAAAAAAAGTTGTTAAAGAATTAATAGGTTGTTATAGCCCTGAGTTTATTTTAATACAAAAAAAAATTAAGTAGTGAGAAATGTAAGGATGCTTTTAAGAAATTTTGGAAGAGAGGTGATTGTTTAGCAATTTCTTCTACAAGAGCTTTAGGTGATATTGCAATAATATGGGACAAATGCAAATGGGATGGACAACTATTAAAAGCAAAAACTAATTGGGTTGTTGGAATATTTTGCAGGAAAGAGGAAAAAATCAAAGTCGGGGTTATAAATGTATATGCTCCAACTATAGTTACTCTTCGTGAAAGATGTTGGAAGGACCTTAGTATATTTTTATCAAATACAATGATGATTCATTATGATCTATGGATTCTTGGAGGTGATTTTAATATTGTTCTATCTCTTTTGGAAAAGAAGGGTGGCATTCTAGGATGGTCTAAATCAATGCAATATTTTTCTTCATTTGTTAATTCAAATGACCTTTGGGATGTTAGTCCTTCAAGCTTTCAATATACGTGGGATAATAGACGCATTGCAAAAAATCATATAGCAGAAACACTAGATAGATTCTTGTTATCCAATAAATGGTTGCAATCAAAGTATACAATATCTTCAAATATTTTATTGTGAGTAGGATCAGATCACAAACCCATTCTTTTGACTTGTGAGTTACCTAATAATGGTCATCCAAAGCCATTTCACTTCCAGTCTATGTGGCTCCAAGACCCTAATTTTTCTAAATGATTATGTTATTGTGGGATGACTCAAAATTTGAAGGATCATGTATGTACATTATTTTTCAAAAGTTGAAATATTTAAAGGAGCAAATAAAAATATAGAATGCCAAATATTTTGGTAACATTTTTAAAAGAAAAAAAAAAAATTAAATCCAAACTAAAAAAATTTAAAAAAATAATAAAAAATAATAAAATGAATCGACATTCCTATGATAAAGAAAAACAATTATTTTTTATTATAAAAATACATTGCAAAAAAAAGATCATATTAGTTCCAAAATCTAGAGAAAATAAATCAAAGAAGTTGGTTAAAAAAAAAAAAAATCATAGTTTTTTTTTTTCATATTGCCCAGACGCCAACTTTCTGTTTCGTATTTATTATTATTTTTTTTTCATCTTTATGACTGCGGTTTCCCTTTGCTTGCCTCTCACACCATATGAATCCGACCCTAACCTTACACGGACATTACACGGATTTTCTTACGTGGCAAAATCTTGACCGAATTTTAATACACCACCCTGAATTCGTAAATCATCATCTATCCACGTGTGAATCAAGGTAAACATTACGTCATCTGTGAAGCAAAGCCACAACCTCGAACGAGACCTCTTGGACGGAATATTCCCTGTGGGCTTACGACTTATTCCAATTATTCCACCCGAAGTCAAAAACCGAGGCCTTAATCATCAGCGACCTAGCGCCCTAATATGCGAGGTACTTACGAGATTAGAAGAGGACAAAGTCTTAAGACGACTTCGACATCTCACCGTCCGATGGCACTGCACCGAAGGGAATAGCGCTCTCTCTGAACCGTCGATGCGTTCCTAGATATTCTCCATACAATACACGAGCCTTGAAAAAAAAAAAAGAAAGAAAAAACACGCAACACACCACGTCAGTCGCCTTCGTGGCCTAGATGACACAGGGAGGGCATAGAAGCTTCCAAAGATTCTTTCTCGCGTGGCAACAGGAGTCGTTAGAACCGAAAATAACAGAGAGAGACCGTGTGACAAACCCTTGCGCCATTGTATTGACGTGAATAACGCGGGCCGTGGGCGGCGGGTCATATGAAGACCCGGCCGACCGCTGTCTGCTCTTGACTTTTCAACATAATCTTCTTTGAATGGCCTTAATATTAAGCCTTTTGAACTTAAATTAAAAAACAAATTGAAAATTTTATATTAAAACAAGATAATTTAGAAGTTATCACGTGTTTTAGTTAGTATAAGAGGGTATAGGGCAATCCTTCAAGGGAGGTTGGTGGTTCGAATTTTCACCTTATCAAACGCACATTGGATACCAAAAATCCAGTTGATTATACTGGTGTGGTCAAGATCGGGCATGACTCTTGGGTAATTTTGATGGTATAGAACCCCTTGGTCGTAGTTTCAGGTGATTTTGACGGTGTAGAACCCCCTAATCATAGTTTCGGGTCATTTTGATGGTGTAGAACCCCTTGGTCGTAGATTCTCAGACCAGTTTCTCAGACCAAGATGGCCGCAAAGGGTTTTCGCTAAATTCAAAAAAAAAAAAATCATTTAGAAGCTGGGATGCAGGGTTATGCATAAAGGTTTAGACTCAAAATGCACTTTGGCGAATCTTAATCATGGCAAATCCTAACCAAATCAAATCAATCATCTTCACACCAAATTTTGGGGTATTTGAAGCTCTAAAAGTAAATTCATCATTGGGGTAAATTTTGATTTATTAAATGACCTTATTATTTCATAAAATTCATCTTTGGGTTAAATTTTGATCTATTAAATGACCTTATTACTTCATAAAAACACCACCATTATATGAGGCTTGGGGCAAATTTTGATACCTTATTACTGCATAAAAACACCACCATTAAATTTTGATCTATTAAATGACCTTATTATTTCATAAAACACCACCATTATATCAAGCTCGAAAAGAGTTTTCCAACAAATACAAATATGCTTATGTTTTGATATATATTGTGGCAAATTGATCTTAAGAAAAACTTGGTCCTGAAAATTTTAAGTGAAAGGGTCGATGTCGAGGGTCCTCATATTCACCAATTTTAGATTTTGGAAATCCTAATATTCGTCTAATTTATGAATATTCGCAACTATGCATAACCCTACTGGGATGAGATTTCTCCTAACCTTAACTAATAAGAACATATATTTACAAAGAAGATCTGCATTAAAGCTAAATCTCCTAAACCGTATTTCATTCAAATTACCTAAACACTAGATTTGCTCATCAACCTGCCTAATCTTCTCATCCTCCATAACCACGTCCCTTTGTCACTAAACCTCTACCTTCTTCTCAGTACCCTTATCTTCTTCTCACTAGCCATCTTAGCCAGGAAGTTTGCCTAATATTATCATCCTCCATAACCATATCTGTATGCCACTGAACCTCTACCTTCTTCTCACTACCCATCTTAACCAACAAGTCTACCACTTTATTTAGATCTCTACTCACATAAACTAGAATCACATCATCTAATTTCCTCCACAAAAAAACTTTTAAGATTTAGTTCGACAATTCAATGAAGTTTAACTAATCTTCTCATCCTCCATAACCATGTTCGTGCACCTCTACCTTCATCTCACTACCCATCTTGACCAGAAAATCTGCCACATTATTTAGATCTCTACTCACATAAACTAGAATCACATCACCTAATTCCCACCACAAAAAAACTTTTAAGATTTAATTCGATTGATGAAATTTAACTCAATAAGTCGAAAAAGTTTAGTTGAACAAATACATATTATTTTACTTTTTCTATGGCTTAGCACCCGGTCATGGGAGGCACCGCCGACGGGAGCTAGGCACCGCGGTTGAGCGGCGTTGGCTGACGAGGCAGCGCTCCTTCTTCGTTAATTCCGTTTCGCGGTTGGCGTCCTGCGACGAAAGTAGCAAGAGGCGGGCCCTCAGGCGGCCTTGCCGTGTACAGGGAGAACTATAAATCTTGTGCTCGCCTCTCTTGTTTTGTGTAATTCCGTCTGCAATATCATATCGAGGCGTTTGTATAACCAGATAAATAGACGAAGACATATATATTTTGACAGAGAATGCAGCGGGTTTCAGTTTCGGGATCTAATAAGATGAGAGAGCCTTCGATTTTCGCTTGTTTGGTCTCACTCTTCTTTGTGGATTGAGCGAAAAGTCCCTTATGGTGTGGTCTACTTGGCTGCTAAAAAACATTATGTTGGAGTAGGGGGAGGAACTAGAACTAGACAATTCAGATCTTTGGTAGAAGAGGATGGCATTTTGGGAGCCCATTTGGTAGTGGATGTTACAGATGGTTCTTCAAATGTTAGGGAGATCTGGAAATTCTTTTACAAGTGATAGTCACCGTTACGGGCCTGGGGGATTGAACTATAATTCATTTTTTGTTTTGCATGGATGATGAGTACTAAACTAAACTGTGATGTAATTGTTATTGTCGATGGGGTTCTGGTATTTTGTGAGCAGTAAGGCCAAAGGTTTTTATGACTCAATTCAATCAGAATCTTGTAATATGCGAGGAGTGTATTTAGAGTTTGGTATAAAGCAGCCGGAATTCTTTGAATAGGATAGGTCATTGAATTGAAAGGAAAGTGAAAACAACTACTATTGTAGCCAAAGCAAGAAAAAAAATCCATTATTTTAGAAGGAAAAGCAAAATCAAGTGCCATTGTTGTAGGTATTTTTTAACTCATTGGAAGAAAAAATATTATAACCATATGTGGAAGAAATATTGAGGACGAAGAAGATATAAGGAAGTAATTATTTATTTTAAAAATATTTTATTAGATTCTAGGTAAGATAAAGAGGCACAAGATTTTTTTTTTCAAAATATTCAATCAATTATCACTTATGGATAAAATGAAAGTTTGATGTAGAAGATATCTATGGAGGAGCTTCATGAAACAATTTTCTCTTTGCATCCTAACAAGGCATCTAGCCTCGATGGATTTCTTACAATTTTCTTTCAAAAAATTTGGGATTTATTGAAGAGTGGTATGTTAGATGCAATAGAAGAGACCCTATTAGCTTTTGATGTAATATGCAAAGGGAGATAACAATCACGAGATGCAAAATAATATTAAATAAAGTAAATCTGCTATATGACTAAGATATGAAATAAACAAAAATGATATAAATGAATACAATGCAGCTGTGGAGGAAGTGAACACTCCATTAATAAAGCTACTGGACTACATTGCACTTATCAACACTGGATGGTGATCCACATAAAACTGTACTACCTACAAAGTTGCTCTAAGCTATTGTGTCACCGACTCTCCCTATTCTATATCTATCTAACAATGAAGTCTTTCTTATATATGTAAAATATGATACTTGACCAACACTTTATCTAGATGTATAAGTGACACCTTGCACATTTACAACTTACACATTGACACTTGCACGTTTATTACATTGCATGAAGTAACTAGATAACTTCTCCCTAAGGTAATCTAATGTCCTAAGTATGTACCTTGGAAGATACATTTACATAACCCAAATGATGGAATATAATCTATTTCTAACACCCCTCTCTATTACATTATTTGGGTATGGATCTTCATCTTCTTCATCTTGAACTTTGTATTTTTTCTCTGCATTCTTTGTGTTTAGGTTCAGTATGCAATCTGTGTCTTCATATGATGTAGAGTAAGATAGAGCTGAGGCTTATTCTTTCAATTGACTTTGCATTGTATTCCTCCTTTATCGTCTTTATCTTCTTCTTCATCTCTAGATTTGCCTTTGATTTGGTTTCTATGTTCTCATAGGAGGTTGAGCTACTACCTGGTTCTTGTGAAGACGATTCTCCTTTTCTGTCTTTAATCTATAAAAAAAATTTTGAACAACCACTTAAGTCATCATGATAAGATTTTGAGTTAGTAGAACATGAAGTGTTGATGCTGCATGAGTATTGAAAAATCTTTTCTAGATATGATTCATCAAGTTCTGATTTCTTTTTGAGTAATTCTATCAATCCTTTATGCTCTTCATTTTCTACGTTGTAGTGTTTATATGTGAGCAGTGTGCCATGTATAATATGCTTGCAAAGTCTAAGGAAATTAAAATATCACTTTTTCCATCGTCAATTGCTTCATTGAGATGAGTTTGAAGATAACATACCATAGTATCAAAATTATCTTCTAAAGATTCACTATAGATTACTTTTGAAGCTAAATCTAACATTCCTTCCGATTTCTTGAGTAGATTCATGATCTCAAGTTTTATAGCATTGGCTTTTTCTTTTCTGAAGCACTTATTGGTAGAAGTAGATATCCTTATATAGCTCCCTAGTCTTAGGATATGTGCTCCTTAATTAAAGTATATAAGCTTGATTTGATGAAACCTTTATTAATCCTTAGATTGTAGGCTTCCTTATGTCTCCCTAGTAATGAGAGTATGAACACCTAATTTTATATTTTGAAGAAAGCTTATATCTTCCCAACTTGAAAACCTTTGATCAAGTTTTGTAGAATGCCTTATGACTGGATAGTGCTTTTGTAAAATAAATTTCAATTTATTGTTGATTTTGTATAGTTTTATAAAGGTCAAAAATCAACTTTTCTAACACCTTATTTCTCCTAATTGAACTAAGCACTTTTTCAAAATTTGAAGATTGTTTAATGTTGGATTTCTTTTTTCTGTTTTTGAGACATTTAGAGACAAGAACAATATAAATTTCCTACCTTATCAAATAAAATATAACCTCTTTTTATAACCCTTAGGTTTTAATTTCTAATTTCCAGAGACCTAGTTTGATTTTGTAACCCTTATCACTCCCAATTTTGGAAAATTAGAAAATTAATAATATTTGTAAAATATTAAAGAAATTAATCCAAGTCGAATTCCTTATTTCTCCTAGGATGAGATGCAAATATTATTTTAATTTGGCGAGTTATCCCTTATAGCTTTTGCTTTCAAAAAACTAAATTTTCAACCTTAGCTTATAACCCTTATATCTCCAAAATTGAAAGCAATAATAAAGTGGGATTTAAACCTTACCTTTTTTATGCTAATATCCTCACTTTTCGATGCTTCCTACGACTGAATATAACAATGGTGTTAAAGTTCCTGTGGATGCTGGAATCAATGGAGATGCTCATATTTAATGTTAGAATGTATATGTTGCTGAAATAGGAGGGTTTGACCTCCAAGACCAAGAGCCTTTAATGTTCCTTCTTCCTTCTTTCCATGTTATGCTTGACAGGCTTTGAATGCATTTCACTCTCCTATGATCTTTGGACTTTGAGCGCATTTTATCAAAGGAGTAAACTCAAGCCTTGTGACACGTCACATATGTTACATATGAGCGCTTCTTCTCACTTTTATAACGTAACTCTTTCTTGTTCAATGTCTCTGGTCACTTTGTAACGTCTACTCACTCGTGTGGGACTTGAGGAGAATAACAAGTATCACCATGTATGCTTGAGCATTGAGAGTCGAAGTTCTTGTAACGTATGTGCCTTAGAAGATTGATGCCAAGTGGCATTCATGTTATCTACATGAAGTCCTTCACTGTAATGCCTTCCAAGGAGATTATTATAACTCCTTAGGTCCTTTCGTATACCATTCCTTTGCTTTGCTATTTTTATTGAGTAGCAAGCAAACTTATCTTTTACAGGTGGATTTATGAGGTGCTATGGAGCTTGAATAACAATTCCAATGCTTCCTTTGGTGGATGATCTTCACCAAGTCTAAGGTTTTGAATGCAGCTCCTTTGCTATTTATCTTCTATACCTCCAACGTATTAATTCTTGTGCATATTTGTAGTGTAGATTGATGAGCCACATAATTGCTCATTTTTTGTACTCTTTTCCCTATAATGTGCAACACTTATTCTTGTAGATATAAATGTTTTATGAAAATTATATATATATATATATATATATATATATATATATATATATATATATATATATATAAAATTAACAGTTTATTTTGCATGTTCTCTAATATTTGTCTTTAAGTGTAATTTGTGTAGATTTAGTGGAAATTGTTGCATTTTGGCATGTTTTCGTCGAGGTCCCACTTGGACCTGGCACTTGCAATTTTATGAAGGTAAAACACCTACGAAACATCGGTAAGAAGTATGAAGTTAGGCACCCAAATTCCTTTGAAGCGCCTGACTTCCATTTGACACTTAATTTTTAGGTGCCTACTTTTCGTCAGGTGTCTGCTTCCTGTTAGGCACCTGCTTTCCAGTAGAAACCTGCTTTCTGTTAGGCACCTACTTCTCGTTATACGTCTGATTCTCGTAAAGAACCTATTTTTTTTAGGCACCTGCTTTATGTTAGGTGCCTACTTTTTGACTTTTGCAGACAAGATGCCTTCTTCCCGACTTCTTTAGAAATGGTACCTGATTTCCATTAACGCCAAACTCCAACATGACTCTGTGGTTAGTAGAATAAAGCAAAACTTTAGCAACTAGCATAAAAATAATTTCAACATTGAAATCGGACATGGGACAACATCAAATATGACTCGCCACCCATTTTTCAATTGCTATATAAATGATTTATGTAAATCAGGTAAATAAATATCAGACATATTATGGAAACATAATACACTAAAATATCATGATATTTTACTCGATTCCTTCAATTTAGCAAGTTGTTGTAAAAGCAAATCATTTTTTGATTCATTCTTATAATTGTAACAGGGTGTGGCCGCATATCTTATAAATATGTAGGCCACCCTCTGAAGAAGACCCCTAGACTTTTCTTGTAAATTCTTCTGCTTCAATTGTTAATAAAATATCTGAGTATTTTCCTGTAAAAATTATCTAAAGCATCTGGTGATAGTCTACCACGGGCAGAACCTGCTAGAAGCATGGGTCCACTTACAACAAAGTTCTTCCATTTTTCTCCTATTTTTTGTATTTGTTTTCATAGATTAATTTGCTTTCCAGTTATTTCCCTTATTTTTTGTGTTTTCCAGTAAGGTAGTAATTTAGTTTTTGAACGCTTTCAGTCCTGTTTTCTTAGACGTAGCATGAGATTATTGGTTTAAATAAAAAATTCAACGAATACCAAATATCCCCAAAACCATGATCTAAGGGATTCATCTTCGAAGGAGAAATTATAAGCATATATTTTGCATGACTTCTCACAAGACTACGAGCTACCTCGGGTTGACAATTAAATAGAGGTAATTAATTGAACCATAGAAAAACTAACCAATGTTTTACCCAACATTTTGGCACCATTTCCAGGGAGTAACCATTGTAATTTCTTGTTCTAAAGGAAGCATAGTTACAATTGTTTAAAGTGTTTTCTTCAAAAACCTTCATCTGAAACTTTGTATGAGTCCACCTAAGAATAGGGGACCAGACGATCATTTTGTCAAAAATAAAGTTGTTTCTTAGAATCCTTTTGCTTCAATAGAACCTAGACCTGAGGTTGAACTCTCACCATCACAATCTCTACCTGTGCATTGGTGGGAACACCCACTATTTGCACAAGACCCTTCTAAAACAATCTAATAGAATATTAGAGCAGGGTCGAAGATAAGTAGAGTTCAATCTAAGGAAGATCTACTAAATATCGAAATTGGGCAAGCAAATATTAGACAGAAGCATCTCAAATGCTGACTTATCCATCCTTTTTAAGGATAAAAGAAATGAATTAGGAGAATTGCTAACTGTTTTGAACATAGTAGGGGTAGAAATTCTAGTAGTGGACATAATGGTAGAAAATCCAGAGGAAACATCCACTAGTTTTAGTTTTCCAATAGGAGAGGCAGGAGGAGATCACAAGATAAAACACATATCTCCTGAACACCTTCCAACCTTTAGAGGACTACCAACAAAAGATCCAAATATGTTCCTGTTTAAATTTGATGTTTTATGTAGATCTATGGATTATACCACAGATGCTCAAAAATTGAAATTATTCCCTTCCACCATTGATGATTCAGATTTGTGCTGGTTCATCAACTTGGGAAATAAAAGGATAACTACTTGGGAATAGTTGAAGAAAATTTTCTTAGATAAATATCAAGATTTTGTCAAAGCAAGAGATGCAAGAGAGGAAGTCCTAGACATGCCCCAAAAATAAGGGAAATTTGTGGAAGAATACTGGGGTATATTTAGCTTCAACTTGCAAAGATCACCCCATTAAAAATTAGGAGATATGTCCCTAAGAAGTATTTTTTTGAAAGGACCGATGAATGAATCCTTGGAAGCTTTAAACATGATCTATGGAGGGGATATGTACCAACACCAATTGGATGATATTCGGCAGTTGTGTCAAAAATTTTCAAGAAGAAAGGGTAAGATAATCCCTAGGAATGTTAAGCAGTTAGCCATTGTCACTAAGACATAAATAGATAATATGTTGGAGGATCTCAAGAGTGAGATGTTATCCTCTCTTGCTCTACAAATAGATACCCTACTTATTTAGAGAAAGAAGCAGTAAAATGAGGTAGCATTAGCCTAATTCTATCCCAAATGTAGAGGTAAACACCCTAGAAACAAGTGCCCATAAAATAATGTTCGTGTATGTTTTGTCTGTAAAAAGGATCATAAAATAAAGTTGTGTCCATAATTAATGAAATCTAAATAGGAACCTAAAGTAGCAGAGGCATATTTCATGGGTAATAGGAGGAACTGGTAACAATCTCCTATGGGTAATAATATACAATTAGGAATATCATCCTATGGGGGCAAAAATTACCAAAACCAAGGTCAAGCCCAACCACTCAACATGGGTTGGTATAGTCAATAACATTGGAATCCATTTCCCTAAGGAGAAAATCCTTACAACCATTACCCTTGGAACCAATACTAGTAGCTTGGGTAACAATGGAGAAATCATAATTCTTAGAATCAATATCCATAGCATCCTGCTCCAGCTCCACCACAACCAAGCCTACCTACTCTTCCTACTCCAAGGACTCCTCAGTTACCAACACAACCAACAACAAACCCAAACAACAAACAACATCCAACCTATCAGATAGAAAATGAGATGTACCCTATATATATGTTAGAATCCTGCTATAAAATAAACTCAAATAACACACTCTCACACGATTGCTTGGAAATAAACTCACATAAACATCATATTAATATAACAAAAATTTGCATAAAGGAACAATCTCACAATAAGATAGAATCGCAGGCATCTTCGAGGGGGCAACCTCCTTCAATACTTCATTAATTTGCAAAAATATGGTTACATTGGTGCCTTTTCGGGTATTTAAGGAGTTTCCTTCCAAGGTTGGCTTACATGCAAAATGCCACCTGGATTACATGCATAATGCCACCCGAATTACATGCATAGTGCCACTTTGAATTACATGCACAATGCCACTCGAATTACATGCATAATGCCACATGAATTACATGCACAATGCCACCTTACCTAACCTATCTACCATGTGTTACATAAAAGGGTGCCATTTGTCATAGGCACTACCTAAGCTAAAACTTAGAACATTACAAAATATTAATCATGGGTACTACCCACGTTCACTAGGAATTATTACATCAAGGAAGTTATTACATTAAGGGTTAGGATGGGATCCTAACATGCCCTTCTCCTTGAAGAAGCTTTGTACTCAAAGCTGAAAATGAGGAAACTGTTGTTGGAGTTGATGGAGAGACTCCCATGTAGAATCCTCAGGTTGAAGTCCACGCCACTGAACCAGGACCTTTGTAATGGTACGGTTGCACAGAGTGCGAGTTCGACGATCTAGCAGCTACTTCGGTGCAAGTAAGATGGAGCCTTCTTCATCCAATTTGGGGAGTGTTGATTGAACCTATACCTTTGTGCCCACAACTTTCTTGAGAAGGGAAACATGAAAAATAGGGTGGATCTTGGAAGTGGGGGGAAGAGCCAATTTGTAAGCTGTTGGACCAATCCGTTGTAGAACCTGATAAGGACCATAGAATTTTGGAGGGAGCTTCTGACACCTGCGGAGTTGTAGGGATGACTGTTTGTATGATTGTAAGCGAAGGAAGACCATATCACCCACATCAAAACTATGCTCAGAACGATGCTGATCAACTTGTTGGCGCATTCGATTCTGGGCCATGGTCAAATTTTGTTTGAGTTGGCGGAGGACATCGGTGTGTTGACTCAGAGCATTATCGATGACCTGGACCTTGGAGCTGCCCGAAATGTAGGAGGAAAGCATGAGTGGAAGGCACCCGTAAACTGCCTCAAACGGTGTGAGTTTGGTGGCGGTATGATAGGAAGTGTTGTACCACCATTCAGCCAAAGAAAGCCATTTTGCCCAATGAGTAGGATGATCGGAGGCAAAGCAGCAAAGGTAGGTTTCCAAGCATTTATTAACAACCTCTGTTTGACCATCCGTTTGCGGATGGTAGGCTGAACTCATTTTGAGCTGAGTCCCCTGCAACTTAAACAACTCTTGCCAAAAATTGCTAGTAAAGGTGGGATCACGATCAGATACAATGGAGGTTGGCATGCCATGAAGGCAAAATATGGAGTCAAGAAAAATTTGGGCAATAGTGGATGTTGTGTAAGGATGGGTTAGGGCACAAAAGTGAGCATACTTTGAAAGGCGGTCCACTACCACAAAAATAACAGACTTGCCTCCAGATTTAGGTAGCCCTTCTATGAAGTCCATGGAGATGTCAGTCCACACCTGATCTGGTATTGGCAATGGTTGAAGAGTGCCCAGAGAGCGCACTGTTTCTCCTTTCATCCTTTGACATGTGTCACAGTCTGCTACAAAAGAGTGAATGTCCTATTTCATACCTTTCCAAAAGAAGGTGTGCTTGAGTCGCTCATAAGTTTTTAGGAACCCTGAATGGCTAGCAAATGGAGTAGCATGTGATTCCTTCATGAGGAGCTCTCAAAGTGGGGACTTAGGAGGAAGAACCAGGCGTTGATGGTAACGCAGATCCTGGCCATCCCAACTATATCTTGGTATAGACTCTGGATCATCCCTAAGTGAAGCAACCAGGGTTTTTCAAATCTGCATCCTGAAGTATTTCCTGACGTAAGGGCTCAATCCATTGGGGAAATGGTGCAGAGATGGCACACAACATACTAAGGGTCTCAAATTGGTGAGAGAGAGCATCTGCCACAAGATTTTCCTTCCCTTTTTTGTACGTGATGTCATAATCATAGCCCATGAGTTTTGATACCCACTTTTGTTGCTCGGGGGTGGCAACCCATTGTTCTAGAAAGTATTTCAGACTTTGGTGGTCAGTTTTGATGGAGAAATGGTGCCCAATGAGGTAAGGTCGCCAATGCAGGACTGCATGCAATATTGCCAACATTTCCTTGGCATATGTGGATTTCCCCAAATTGCGATCAGATAGGGCTTTGCTGGTAAAATCCAAAGGGCATCCTTCTTGCATCAATACCGCCCCAATACCACAACCAAAAGTGTCACTTTCAATGACAAATTTTTTAGATAAGTTTGACATGGCTAAAACTGGAGTGGTGATCATGGCATGCTTGTAGGAATGCTTGCTCAGCCGGCCCTGTCCAAGTAAAAGAATCCTTCTTCAACATGGAGGTGAGGGGGGCGGCTATCTTTCCATCATTGCAGACAAATTTATGATAATATCCTGTAAGCCCTAAAAATCCTCAAAGCCCCTTGAGTGTCTGAGGTTTCGGCCAGTCTTGGACTGCTTGGATCTTCATAGGGTCAACCTTGACACCATCCTTTGAGACAATGTGTCCCAGATACTCTACTTTAGTCAAAGCAAAGGAACACTTGGACCTTTTTACAAAAAGTTTATGTTCGGCCAGTAGTTGGAGGGTTTGATCTACATGCTTGAGATGCTCTTCCCATGTGTGACTGTAAATCAAGATGTCATCGAAGAACACAAGGATGAACTTCCGCAAAAAAAGACGAAAGATGTTGTTCATCAGGCTTTGGAATGTGGAAGGAGAATTTGTGAGACCAAATGGCATTACCAAGAATTCATAATGACCTTCATGAGTGTGAAAAGCAGTTTTAGGAATATCTTCATCCCTGAGCCGGATCTGATGGTACCCAGAAGCGAGAGGTCTAGCTTGGTGAAGTACATGGTCCCATGTAATTCATCTAGTAATTCATCAACCACAGGGATAGGAAATTTATCCTTGACAGTTATCTTGTTGAGTTCTCGCTAGTCAATACACAATCGCCAAGAGCCATCCTTCTTGAGGACCAGTAATACTGGTGCAAAGTAGGGACTAGTACTAGGCCGAATTACACCCGCCTTGAGTAATTCCTGTATCATCTTCTCAATATCTATCTTCATGGCATGGGGGTACCTGTATGGTCTGATATTGGGAGGTGTACTATCCGGCAATAATGGAATGGCATGGTCATGAGAGAGATGTGGTGGTAGTGTGGTTGGTTCTGAAAAGATGGCCTCATGTTTATGGAGAATCTGTTGCATGTCTGGTGGGATTTCACCCATTGGAGATGTGGATGGTTGGATGGAGAATAGTTGTGCAATGACCCCACATGATGATTTCTTTAGCAATTTCTCCATGCCATTTGAACTGATAATTTGAGGTGTTCCTGCCGGAGAGCCCTTGATGATGTGTGTTTGTCCGTTCTGGGAGAACTGCATCCAAAGTTCAGCAAAGTTCCAACTGATAGTGCCCAACGTACTCAACCATTGAGATCCCAAAACAATATCACATCCACCCAACTGGAGGGCAACCATGTCTTGCTTGAGTTCATAATCCCCTATCTTGATTTTAACATTGCGACACTTTCCTTTACAAGGTAAGGTTCCCCCATTGGCTACCATGACCTCAAAGGAATTACAAGTGTGGATATAGCAATTTGCCCGCTGAGCAACTTTAGAGTCAATGAAGTTGTGCGTGCTTCCCCAATCCAGAAGGATGGAAAGACGTTGGCCCTTGAAAAATCCTATAACCTTCATGGTTTGAGGAGTAGTAATGCCTGCAAGGGCATGGACTGTAATTGCTGTCTCGGGTTCCTGTTTCACTTCTTGTGGAGGAGGTGTTTCTGGAGGGTCCTCATCCTCATCACTCTCGTCAGAGGTATCAGGTTCTTCAACATCTATCAAGAACAATTTTTTGTGTGCACACTTATGCCCTTTGAAATTTTTTTCATCACAATTGTAGCATAATCCTTGGGCACGACGTGCATCCATTTCTTCGGTGGTGAGGCGCTTTGGTGCAGTAGGTTTATTATCAGCTGGGTGTTGGGCTCTAGGAGGAAATGAAGGTCTATTTTTAGGAAACTTTGATGGGCGTCTTTGGGCAGAGAGTTTAGATTCGGCCAAACGGGCCAAACTGATAGCTTCCATCATAGTTCGTGGTTTCAATATTTTTACTTTCGCTTGGAGTTCCATCTTCAACCCACTGATATAACAACTCTGGAAGAACCCTTCACTCAATCCTCTTATCTTATTGGCCAATTTTTCAAATTGAGCTTGGTACTCTCGGACTGACCCTGTTTGTTGTAGTTTGGTCAAGGCTCCTGTAAAGTCCTCATACTCACTAGGACCAAATCGAGTGAGTAGTTAGGATTCAAAATCCTCCCAAGAGAGATTTGGGTAGGCAACACGTAACCATTAAAACCAGTGTAGAGCCTCAGACTCCAAGTTAAAGGAAGCCATTTGGACTCGATGAAATACGGGTACATTATGAAGTCAAAAGAATTGGTCAACCCGACATAGCCACCCATCAACATCCTTCCCACTAAATTTGGGAAAGTCTAATTTGGGCATTCTAAAGGGTGGTGTTGTGACTGTTTCACAACTAGCCCCAAAGCTTGGGGACCCACATTTTTTTGATAAATTTTGGTGTGGTTTTTGTCTTTTTCTTTTTTTTATAGGTTTATTAAAGTGTTTATAATTCAAACATTAACTTTTGGGTTAATTCATGTTTAAAAAAATAAATAAACTAAAAAAAGGAATTAAAAAAAAAAAAAAAAAAAAAAAAAAAAAAAAAAAAGAAGATAAATAAATAAAAATAATATATATATATATATATATATATATATATATATATATATATAATATCTTATATTTTTCATGGTGGCCACGTATAACTCTTAAAGCTTTTAAAGCACTTTTATTTAGCTTTAAGTAGTATGTAGTGGTAGGATTGTTTTTTTTTTTTAGCTTTTTTGTTTTTTTTTAGGTTTTAATTTTTAATTTTTTCATGTTAGTTTAAGTAAAGTTTAGTTTTTGTTTTTTTTAACGTAGTTTTTTTTGCAGGGTATTACGTATGGAGGAAATGAAAAGGAAGAAGGAGAAACGAAATGCCATGGAGAAACGAAAAAACAATTTTTTTTATTTTTTTGGGATTTTAAATACGCCATTGCCGGACACAAAGAAAGGAGTGGAACTTTTGGCATGAATGTGGCAAAATTTGATGTGTAAAACCAGGAATATAATTTGAATGGGAAAGCTTCTTTTCAAAAATTTCAGGCCTTGTTAGCAAGAAAGAATGAGAAATTTTCTGCATGCTCTATTTTAATTGTTTTATCTTTCTCCTTCCAAATTTCAGATTTGTATGTGGAATTTACGCCATTGTTTTTGGGTTATTTCATGTGAATGTCTGCAATCTGGAAATTATTTAAAACCCTAGGAGCCAACACCTAGTTTACTTTGATCGTGTTTGTTTGCAGGTCAAATAGGCTAGGTTGCATGTATGAAACTCTCACGTATTCGGTTTTGCAGGACGGGGTGCTATCAAACTGAAGGAGCTTTTGCATTGCTGCATTTCAACAATTATTTTGATGCAAACTTCTAATTTTCTGTTTTCAAAAATTTTAATTTCAGAATTTTTTCCTATTTTCAGGCATTAAAATAAACATTAAAAAAATTTCAAAATCTAAAAATGATTTCACCATTGCGTAGATTATAATTCAGACTTTCAATACGCACTTTGAAATTTCATTTTCGGAGTTTTTTAGTATTTTTTAAAATTCATCGAAGTTGCTGTTTTGTCACAGATTTTAAAAATCCGAAAATAGAAAATTTCTATTTTAAGGTCAAATTTCATTTTTCCAATTTTATTTTGCACTCATGAGCCTATGATGACATTCCCTTCATGGAAATTCCAATTTCATTGAAGGAGTTATGTTTTATGGCATTTTCACAAATTCCCATTTTGGGCCTAAAATTACCCTTCATAAAAATTCTAATTTTGCGAAAGAGGGGTAATTTGAGTATTATATTGAAGGTCTTTGCCTTAAAGCACTTAATTGTTCATCTTGATGAAAATTTGATTTCATTCAAGAGGGATAAGTTAAAGTGACATTTTGAAGCTATATTTGAAGACCCTATTCATCATTGAGGATTTAATGCAAGATAAAATATATCTTAAATCCATCAAGATAAAAGGAATTAAAGCATTACATCGTGGTCATATGAGGGCCAAATCACATTTGATTTATCTTGGTTCAATGAACAATCACTAAAGTTTCATGGTAAAATAAACCAACATTGCCCCTTGTTTACAGTTACTTGCAATCACTAAGGTGTTCCAAGCATTTAAATTGAATATCTTTATTTGAGATTACTAATGCACATATGCAAATGCTAATATAACGAAGACCTTGGAGAAGTTGTTTGTTTAACTTCTTTGCAAGAGGGGATTTGGAATCCAAATCCTAAGGGAGAGTGTACTTTCACAATTGGGTGAAAATACCACTCAACGGGTGGATCATGGTCATGATTCCTTGCAGAACTCTCAGCTTGGTATTCTGATTTGGGTTGTCCTATTTTCAGTTTGTTGTCTACTTCTGTTAGTGCGTCTTCTAGGCGGTTGCTAGTGGCCTCATGCTCTAGGCGAAGACCTTGGACTTCTCCCCTTATGGAGTGAAAAGCCGAGTTCAAGTTCTCAATGGCTTTTGTTAGGGATTCCAAGTGTTCTAGTTCTTTTTGGTGTCCACGGGTACCCTGGGCCATTTTGTAAACCTTTTGTGACCAATTACTAAAAATAGAATTGAGTTTTTAGGACTTACTATTTTTAGTAAGTGCCCAAAAAAGTGAGTGCCCAAAAAAGTGCTTGGGTGTTGTATATCAAAACGATCAGCTCAAGGAGGTGGTCACAATGAGCTATATCTCTCAACACTACTTTTTGGCACCCCAGAGTCTTTTTTTTATTCCTGTTTTGCTGAGTCTAACGGTGTTTAAAGTTTCTAATTCTGAGCTACAGAGCAAAAGTTGGGTACTAGAGCACTATCTATAACTGGCCTCGTTTCATACTCAAGATTCTCTATATTTTGCAAGTGACTGTTATGACAGTTCTGTTCTGACCTTAAAGACTGTGAATTCTGCCCTAACTGTGTTGACCTCTCTGATCTGACTGACCTGACTGTGACTGCCACTGTAAATTTAACTGTTATTCTTCAGACTGTCAACTTAAGTGTCACCCTCATGGCTTATCCCGAATGCATGTCCCTTCTGTTATTTTTTAGTAGAGGACTCCTTTCTCATATGCTCACTTTTGAAATGCAGGTTTACGAACAAGGATGTTTGGATTTTTATTTTTTTATTTTTTTGCATTTTTTACAGGTTGAAGTTTTAACAAAACCAGGGAATGCTAAGTATAGGAGTATGTACCACCCATAGGCCCTCTAATATATCGACAGTGATGAACAATAGTGCTTGGACCAATATTTCAGGCCACTACTCAAGGAGGATTCCACACATACCCTTGAGCACACTACCTGCCTCTCTGACAATACGGGAGGGTAATCGTCCAGGATGTTGTGTCCCGTAGACTATGAGTAATACAAGGCCGAAGAGCTTCCTAATGGATAAAAGTTTGTTTAATCCTAGATGGTCTCCCAATATACCTGAAGATACGTGGGAGCTCAAGTCCGTGCGCGAGTTCTGTCTGAGGCCTGGGTATTGGAGCCTGATCGCCCCTCACTTCACTAGACGCTTTATGGGTTATCTAGCTTAGCCAATAACGACAGATCCTTCGTGATATTTTAAAACCCCCAGTACAGGGTTTCTACCTACTCAACTAAAAATATTTTTTTTTTGGTTTAGAAAAAAAATGCACTGTATTTTTTTGGATTTTTTTTTTTATTAAGGAAAAACAGAAATGGAAAAAACACATAGAATTTATACCTAACAGGCGGATTGGATGGCAAGAATCATTGCAGTTGCAGCAGAACTTGGCCTTGGAAAGGGCTCTGATACCACTTGTTAGAATCCTACTATAAAATAAACTCAAATAACACACTCTCACACGATTGCTTGGAAATAAACTCACATAAACATCATATTAATATAACAAAAAATTGCATAAAGGAACAATCTCACAATAAGATAGAATCGCAGGCCTCTTCGAGGGGGCAACCTCCTTCAATACTTCATTAATTTGCAAAAATATGGTTACATTGGTGCCTTTTCGGGTATTTAAGGAGTTTCCTTCCAAGGTTGGCTTACATGCAAAATGCCACCTGGATTACATGCATAATGCCACCCGAATTACATGCATAGTGCCACTTTGAATTACATGCACAATGCCACTTGAATTACATGCATAATGCCACACGAATTACATGCACAATGCCACCTTACCTAACCTATCTCCCATGTGTTACATAAAAAGGGTGCCATTTGTCATAGGCACTACCTAAGCTAAAACTTAAAACATTACAAAATATTAATCATGGGTACTACCCACGTTCACTAGGAATTATTACATCAAGGAAGTTATTACATTAAGGGTTAGGATGGGATCCTAACAATATAATATTAAGGTATATTGTGATCCTATCCAGTTAAGTTCAAAAAAGCAAGTAGGTGTAGAAGTCACTCCTCTTATAGAAGAAGAGGAACCAATAGAGATAGAGAAAGGGGAATCACCCCTTATAGAAGAGTTAGAAGAAGAATCAACACTTGTAAATAACAAAGAGGAGGTTCCACCTTTTCCAAAAAGGTTGCAAGAACCCAAGAAATCAATACAAACAGAGTTTGATATCCTCTCTAGTTTAAAAAACTTAACAATCACAATCCCTCTCTTTCAGGCCATCAAGGACATACTTATCTATGGAAAGGCCATAAGAGAGCTGTGTCTTAAGAAACCATGGAGGAAGCCAACTAAAACAATCAATTTGGTAGATTTGTTAGCTGGCATCATATTAGAAAATACTTAGAGCCAAAAGTACACAAATTTAGAAAGCCCTATGCTAATTGTAAAAATAGAAGGTTGTGTTCTTTCCAACACACTAGTATATTTAGGGGCAACCATCAATGTCATGCCCTAGGATACCATGCAAAAACTAAAATTGACTAATCTGAAGCCCACTAAAACTATGCTACAAATGGTAGATAGATCTACAGTACTCTTTGAAGGAATACTGGAAGATATAACTGTTATAGTAGATGCATGGGAGTATCCAGTAGATTTCTTAGTGCTACAATATAAATATGGACTACGTGGATACCCATTAATCTTAGGTAGACCTTGGTTGGAAATAGCTGATGCTTACCTAAGTTGTAGAGATGGAAAAGTTACCATTTTAGATGGTCAGAATATAAAGAAACTAATAATACATCCACCTGCACCGTCTGCATATTTGTTGGAAGAACATAAGAATGAAAGTCAAAATATTGGTGGTCTATCAATGATCCAACCTGTCATGATACTTGAGGAGTTGAAAGAATAAAGTGATGAGGATAAGTTGATATATCTCTTTTTCTAGGGAGAACCCTCCTGTAATTCTCCTAAGTTGCCATTAGTGAAAGACCACCATATTAAATAAATAGAAGTTGCACCTGGTAGAATGCTGAACATAGATAACCATTTGATAGCTGAATAGCAGACCAAACTAAAATAAATATTGGAAAAATATCAAGATGCCTTTGCTTGGGAGTATTATGACATGAGAGGAATAGCTCCTGAGACTTGTACTCATAGGATATATCTGGAAGACCAAGTTAGAATAGTAAGACAACCACAAAGGAGAATGAACCCAACTATGAAAGAAATTGTCAAAGCAGAATTACAAAAACTTCTCACAATTGGATTCATCTACCCCATTTTAGATAGTGAGTGGATATCACCATTAGTGGTGGTACCCAAGAAGAATGGAAAGTGGAGAATTTGTGTTGATTTCAGGTTGCTGAATAAAGCAACTAAGAAGAACCACTTCCCTTTACCCTTCATAGATCAAGCCCTTGACACCTTAGCAAGCAAGAAGTATTTTTATTTCCTATATGGGTTCAATGGATACAATTAGATCCAAATAGGGGAAGAAGATCAAGATAAAACCACCTTCACTTATCCATGGGGATATTTGCTTACCGAGTTTTACCATTTGGTCTATGCAATGCATCTACCACCTTTTAGAGGGTAGTTCTTAGCATTTTTCAAATATTATTGGAGATATTGTGGAGGTATATATGGATGTTTCCGTTGTATATGGTGAAAATTTTGAAACTACCATAGAAAATTTGGAAAAGAAACTTAAACATTGCGAGGAAACTAACCTATCCTTAAGCAATAAGAAATGCTAGATGTTGATGTAGGAAGAGATAGTTTTAGGACATCACCTTTCTACAGATGGGATCAAAGTAGATAGAAAGAAAATAGAAGTCATCCAAACCCTACCTACTTCCAAAATACAAAAGGATATCCATAGTTTCCTAGGATCAACTGGTTACTATAGGAGGTTTATATCAGAATTTAGAAAAACTGCTAAACTTCTTACCATATTGTTAACTAAAGATGTAGAGTTTTTTTGGATTGAAGAATGTGAAAAAGTATTCAACACCTTAAAGGAAAAACTAATTATTGCTCCAGTGCTGAGAGGTCCAAATTGGACCATACCTTTTCACATATATGCTAATTTATCTAACAATGCAATAGGCTCAGTACTGGGATAGAAATATGGTGATGATTTTTATACCATCTATTATGTTAGTAAAAACCTCGTAGGTGCTAAACTAGATTATACTATCACAGAGAAGGAGTTTCTTGCAGCAATGCATGCTCTTAAAAAATTTTGTTATTACATTACAGGTTACCAAGTATTTTTACACACTGACCACTTAGAGATCAGATACTTAACAAACAAACCTAGGATTAGTGGCAGAATTATCATATGGCTATTGCTTTTATAGGAATTTGATGTGACAATAGTGGACAAGTCAGGAAAGGACAATGTGGTAGCTTATTTCTTGTACAAATTGACACCTCTAAACTATGCAACTATAGAAAACCAATTTTTAGATGAGCATTTGTTTGCTCTGAATGATCAGATACCTTGGTACACAGATACCTTGGGACGAATAGGATATGTATTCATCCTAGTGTGGGAGGAATAGAAATAGAGTGCCAAAAGGTCTCAAAAGTGGCATGAAACCTTCCAAAACCTTGCACATAATGGTTAGAACCACTATATACCTACTGAGGGCTTCCCTAGGGGCCTAGGTATGTCATTTTAGCCGTTATGTTCAGTAGCATAATTGGATTGACCAGATTTTAGTGTCTACAGGTGGATACTCAATCAAGTTGGGATATGAGGATTTAGAACATTCAAAATTTTCTTCTCCCAAAGATTTTCCTTGGAAGAACATTTGGTCATTAGAGGCTCTCCCTAAGACCTCAACATTTCTTTGGTTAGCAGTTCAAAGTAAGATTTTTACAGGAGATATTCTAAAAATAAGAGGATATTATGGACCCTTCAAATGTGCCTTGTGTGAGAAGGATTTAGAAACATCAGACCATTTAATTCTTCATTGTCCATTTGCTCACACTATTTGTTTATATTTTTTAAATATGAAATTATATTGGGTAGCTCCATCAACATTGAAAGAGTTGATAAAATGTTGGATAAATAATTTCAAAGCTAAAGCATTATGTATTCTTTTGAGGGGATTGGCCTTGCCATTATTTTTTGGAATTTATGGCTTGGAAGCAATAACAATTTTTTTTAAATAAATATCAAAATAAATATCCATGTTTGGAACCCTATTAGTGCCTCTCTTTTAGAATATCTACAAATATGATGCTCATAATGGGAAGTCTCAATTGTAGAAAAAGAGATGCTAATAACTTGGCTACAGGATTTGAACATACATGGAAGAATCATTGTTGAGCAAGGTGCAGAAACAATATTGTCATTGTTTTCAACACAGACAGATAGATCAGTTGATGCAGTGGACAGGAGTTCAGAGGTCAGTAGAGCATGTACAGTGAATTTCCAAGAAGACAGAAGTGGCCCAGATTCAAAGGATCAAAGAAAAAGACAAGTAAGAAAACTGTCGCGATATCGCGACATGTTTTCTGTCGTGATTTCGTGACATATCGAAGGAGAGAGAAAATGCTGGCAAAACTGTCACGATTTCGCGACATATCGGAGGAGAGAGAAAATGCTGGCAAAACTGTCACGATTTCGTGACATGTTTCATTTTCGCGGTCCAAAGCGAAGAGAAAGAGGAGAGAGAAAAAGATGTCACGATTTTGTGACATGTTTAGAAAGCAAGAATCACATTTCTGACATTTGAAGAGAGAAAGAAAAGAAAGCTGTCATGATTTTGTGACATGTTGGAAGCAAAGAAGGCAAGTAAGAAAATTGTCACGATTTCATGACATGTTCGAAGAAGAAGCACAGGCAAAGAAAATTGTCACGATTTCGTGACATGTTTTGAGAGAAGGAGCTCACAAAGAAAAGTGTCACGATTTCGCGACAATCGAAGAGAGGGAGACAAGAAAGTGTCACGATTTCATGACAGGTTTGAGAGAAAGAGCTCGCAGAGAAAAAGTGTCATGATTTCATGACAGGTTCGAAGAGAAAGCGCCAAGGAGAAAAAGTGTCACGATTTCGTGACATGTCAGGTTTTCGCGACCCGAAGAGGAGATAGAGTGCAAGGCAGCGCATGTGTCATGATTTCATGACATGTTGTGTTTTCATGGGCGAAAGACAGAGAAAGGCACAAGGCAGCGCATGTGTCACAATTTCATGACATGTGTTTTCGGGAAGAGAAGAGGCAGAAAGCGAAAGTGTCACGATTTCATGACATGTGTTTTTGCTAGTGCAAGCAGAGAAGAGTGCAAGGAAACGAAAGTGTCACGATTTCATGACATGTCATGTTTTCACTGGTGCTTGCAGAGAAGAGTGTACGAAAGAGAAAGATGTCACGATTTCATGACATGTCATGTTTTCGCTAGTGCAAGCAGAGAAGAGTGCAAGGAAGCGAAAGATGTCACGATTTCGTGACATGTTTCATTTTCTTAGGGCAAGAGAAGAGAAGAGTTCAAGGAGCAAAAGTGTCATGATTTCATGACATGTTCCATTTTCATGGGCAAGAGAAGAGAAGAGGGCAAGGAGGCGAAAGTGTCACGATTTCATGACATGTTTCGTTTTCACGGGCAAGAGACAGAGAAGAGAGTCAAGGAGGCGAAAGTGTCACGATTTTGTGACATGTTCCATTTTCACTAGTTGAAGCCAAGAAGAGTAGCAAGGAGGCGAAAGTGTCACGATATCGTGACATGTCATGTTTTCATGGGTAGAAGGCGAGAAGAGTACAAAGAGACAGAAGTGTCATGATTTCATGATAGGTCGCTACAACACGATTACGGATAGTTAACTAAAGTAGAACGACAGTTTAAGGGGCAGTTGTAGAGGAAAATCATGCAGCCAAAATAAGTAGAGTTAACTAAAGTTAGTGCGATAGTTACAGATAGAAATCATGCAGCTATTTTAAGAACAGTCAAAGAAGGAGAAATCGAACAGTCACATAAATAGAATCAAAAAATGCATGCATGCACAGAAAAGAATACGAATAGTCATGACCAAGAAGACGAACAGTCATGGTAGAGATATATGTTGCATGTAACGTGTTTAACGAAATGCCCACTCTATATATACAAAAAGAGTTACATAAAGAAGGAGTTACAGTTGACAAGTGGTAGAAGAGAATATTAAAGAAATAGTTAAAATTGACAAGTGGCGTATGAGGAATGAAAGAAGGCATTATAACTGGAGTTACAAAGTGAAAGGTCTGTTATAAAAGGGCAGTCATGCAGAGAATTAAGTTGCTATTGAATGTGTGAAAGTGCTACCGAAAGAGGGTTAGAAGAGTGTTGTAAGAGAGCGACAAGAAGAGTAGTAAGTGTTTACTATGTTTTGATAAATTGTAGACCAGTCAGGGTCTTGTAAAAGTGAAGGCATTTTTATGTCATTGATAAAGCTTTCAAAACTGTGATCCAAGTTGGTGCTTGGATAGGGGTTGGTGCTCCTTTCTATTGGTGTAGATAAATCAGGGGTTGGTGCTCCTTCCAGTGGGTGCTGGTAAATGGATTGTAAAATTGGTGTTTTGCAAAGGCTGGATTTGGACCGTAGTCCAAGTAGTCATTCTTGAGGAGTAGCCAAATTGGTGAACCTCGTTACATTGTGTGTTGTGGTGTGCTCTCTTGTGATAATTGCTTTACCTACTTTTAAGTTCTCTTTGCTTCAACTTTAAGAGTTGTAGATTTGAATTTAAATAGCTACACTGATTCACCCCCCCCTCTCAGTGTCATTGTGAGAACATCAATTGGTATCAGAGCAAGGTTCCTGAACAAGCTTAATCAGCTAAGGTGATCTTGGAAGAAACACAATGGCAGGTGGTGAAGGATTCTCATCAAACAAAGCTCCTTTGTTCGATGAAACTAATTACTCATTCTGGAGACTCAGGATGCAGACATATCTATGTGCATTGGGATACGACATTTGGGAGTCAGTAGAAAGTGGATACACAATACCAGCTACTCCTCCAACAGATACTATCGAGAAGAAAAAGTTTGAGAATAACTCCAAAGCAAAGAATGCCATAATGTGTGGGCTAGTAGACAGTGAACTGATAAGGATCATGAGCTGTAAAATGGCAAAAGACATGTGGGACAAACTGAAGAGCATTCATGAAGGAGACAACAAGATCAAGGAAGCCAAGCTACAAACGCATCGAGCTCAGTTCGAAGCATTAAAAATGAATGACGATGAGAACATAGAGGCCTATATGCTGAGAGTCAATGGAATCATTAATGCGATCAGAGGACTCGACGAAGAAATCGAAGATGCGGTCATCATGAAAAAGGTACTTAGAACTCTTCACAAAAGATTTAATTCTAAAGTTTTTGCTATAGAAGAAGCTAAAGATCTAAATAATTTTAGCATGGATGAGATGCATGGTTCTTTGACTGCATACGAAATGAGAATAGGACAAACTAAGCCCATAGACAGAGAAGCTGCTTTTAAAGCACACAAAAATATAAAAGCTGAACAAGAATCTGAGGATGAAGAGACATCGGATGAAATGGAAGCTAACTTTGTTCGAAAACTTACAAAGGGAAAAGGAAAATATAGAGGAAAGTTACCGTTTAAGTGCTTCAATTGTGGAGGCATCGGTCACTTTGCAGCTAAGTGTCCAATGAATGAGAAAACCAAAAGTGATGAAGGGTCACACCAAGAAAGAAGTGACTGGAAGAAGAAACCAAATTTTAGAAAAAACAACTTCAAAAAGAAAAGTTTCATATCCAAGAATGTCAGCTCTTCTAAAGAAAGCTCAGGTGAGGATTCTGAAGAAGAAACAGGTGAAGCTCTGTTCATGGCATTTGAAGAAGAAAAAATAGAAGAAAAATAGGAAGGTGATAAAAACCTTAAGGATGAGGCTGAAGTATATCTGGAAGGTGAGTTGGTTGCTGCACTTGAAGAGTTGAGTACAGAAAGGAAAAAGAATAAAAAGGTTTCAAGAAAGCTAGAGGATGCCAATGACATAATAAACAGTTTGAAAGTACAGACAGAAGAATTTAAGAAAATGTCTGAAGAACTTGAAGTACAATTAACCATGAAAATAGATGAGTGCAACAAACTAGAAGAAGAGATTGTTGTTTTAAGAATGCGGCTAGAAGAAAAGAATCAAAAATTGAGTTGCTATCACAAACTTGAAGGAAGTTCTGCAAAGCTTGAAAAGATTATAAATAGTCAGAGGACTACGGGCATCAAATTTGGCTTGGGCTTTGTCGAAGGAGAATCGTCAAGTGGATCAAAGGCCATAACTGTAGAACCAGTAAAGAAAGAAGATAAGATCAAGGTTGACCAAAGAAAAATGAATCATGCAAAAGAAAGCAACAATGCCAGGCACGAGAAGAGTGCTGACAATGAGGGATTCACAAAAGTCACACATCAAAGGAGAAGAAAATTTGTGGCTCCTACTACAAAATGGCAAAGACCAACTCCCAGGTTCAATCATTCCTTTTCTGGTTATTGTTTTAAATGCAATGCTTACGGTCATAAGATTTCAGATTGCATTTATAATATAGGACAAAGAAATTTCACCAACAGAAATGTCTTTTCACCCTTGATGGATTATGCAGTAGAATGCTATAACTGTCATAACTTTGGACACATTGCAAGAAACTGTAGAAGCACATATGCAGCAAATAAATATCAGGGAAGAAGATCTCAACCAAACAGTTTAAGGCAAAACAGAAAATTCCCAGAAAAACATGCACAGGCTACTGACAAAGAAAAGTCTAAACAAGTGACCAAAACTATAGTCAAACCAGAATGGAAAGAAAAGGAGCGAACCAAGGAAGAAAAGGAATCCTTGATTGTGCAGACAACATTCAAAGCACAGAACAAATCTGCACCATGGATATTGGATAGTGGATGCTCCAGTCACATGACAGGCGATAAACAAAAGTTTGAAAAGTTACAGAACTATGAAGGTGGCTCAGTTAAATTTGGAAATAATGATGGAGCCAAGATAGTTGGGAAAGGATCAATCAAGATAAGTGACAGAAAAATCAATTCCAAAGAAGTCCTGTTTGTGATTGGTTTGAAGCACAACCTACTGAGCGTAAGCCAAATCTATGATAGAGGTCATGAAGTCATTTTTAAGAAGCAGGGATGTGAAGTCAAAAAAGCACACAGTGGGAAGCTGATAGCTACTGGATCGAGGACTTCTGGAAACCTGTATACTCTCTCAGAGACTTTAGAAGGAGCATGTTTGATTGGACAGGTAGATGAAAATTGGTTATGGCACAAGAGGCTCGATCATATTAGCTTTGACAATCTGGAAAAAATAAGTTCTAAAAGGGCAGTAAGAGATATACCCACCATTGGCAAACCATTAAATAGCATCTGTGCTTCATGCCAAAAAGGGAAGCAAACTAGATCCACATTTAAATCAAAGGAATACTTCACCAGCAAACCTTTAGAGCTAATACATACTGATTTATGTGGACCCATGAGAACACAAAGCATAAATGGTGACAAATACTTTATGTTGTGCATAGATGATTATTCCAGGATGACATGGGTACTATTTTTAAAGCTTAAATCAGATGCCTTTGAAATGTTCAAGACTTTCAAAAAACTGGTTGAGAATCAAACAGGAAAAAGAATTAAATGCTTAAGATCAGATAGAGGAGGAGAGTTTATCTCAGAAGAGTTTGTAGAGTACTATCAAAAATATGGGATCAGAAGACAGTTTTCAGCAGCAAGGACACCTCAGCAGAATGGTGTTGTTGAAAGAAAGAACAAGACGGTGCAGGAAATGGCACGGACAATGTTGATAGAGAACAAAATAGCAGACAGATTCTGGAAAGAGGCAGTTCATACTATGGTTTACATCCAAAACAGGTGCATGTTGAGGACACATGAAAGCAAAACTCCTTATGAGCTATGGTTCGGAAAAAGGCAACAACAAGATACTTCAAAGTCTTTGGCAGCAAGTGCTACATCAAAAGAACTGAAGATAATCTTGGTAAGTTTGAAGATAGAGCTGATGAAGGAATTTTTCTTGGCTATTCGACAAAAAGCAAAGCCTACACATGCTATAACAAAAGGCTAAAGAAAATTGTGGAGAGTGCCGATGTGAAGGTTGATGAAGGTAGGGAACTAGAAATTAGCAATGAAGAAAAATACCCTATTTATGAAGAAGTTATAGAAGCAGATGAAGAAAAGGGAACAGAAGAGAATAAGGAGATTGACTCAGAAGTAGAAGAAAACAAGAAATTTAAAACAAGCAGCTGGCAGAAAAATCATCCCAGAGAGCAAATTATTGGAGACCCCACAGTTGGTATTCAGACAAGGAGAACAGTAGTAAGGAACTACTCTCTATTATCCAGCATTGAACCCAAAAATGTTGCTGAAGCAAGCATAGATGAAAGTTGGATGAAGGCAATTAATGAAGAACTAGATCAGATTGAGAAAAACAAAACCCGGGAGTTAGTACCACGGCCAGCAAATAAAAATATAATCGGTACTAAATGGATTTTTTGAAACAAATTAAACGAAGACGGACAGGTTGTCAGAAATAAGGCAAGATTGGTCCGTAAAGGCTATGCTCAAGTTGAAGGTATTGATTTTGAGGAAACCTTTGCACCAGTGGCTAGACTCGAGGCAATCAGAATGTTCCTGGCTTTAGCTATACATAAGAATTTCAAAGTTTATCAAATGGACGTGAAATCAGCATTTTTGAATGGCAAACTTGAAGAAGAAGTTTATATTGAGCAGCCAGATGGTTTCCAACTCGGTGACAATCCCAATTTTGTTTGCAAGTTAAAGAAAGCTTTGTATGGTCTGAAACAAGCACCCAGAGCATGGTATGCAAGGCTGGATAACTATCTTATTCAACAGGGGTTCAAGAAAGGTATGGTGGACAACAACTTGTATGTCAAAACAGAGAATGGCCATCTTATTGTACTTGTTGTTTATGTAGATGATATCATATTTGGCAGCAGCATGGATGAGTATTGTAGAGACATAGCAAATAAAATGAAGAAAGAATTTGAGATGTCTATGATTGGTGAACTTTCGTATTTCCTCGGACTGCAAGTTAATCAAAGTGAAAAGGGCATTTTTATCTCTCAAGTTAAATATGTGAAAGAAATGCTGAAAAAATTCACAATGGAGGATTGTAAACCTGTTAGCACTCCCATGACAACAGGTTGCAAATTGAGCAAGGATGACAAATCTCCAGATGTTGATCAAACCATGTACAGATCTATGATTGGGAGCCTGCTGTATTTAACAGCTACAAGACCAGATATCTTACAGGCAGTATGCATGGTAGCAAGATTTTAGGCTAGTCCCAAAGAGACTCATGTGACAGCTGTGAAGAGGATCTTTAGGTACCTCAAGGGTACTATGGAGTATGGGTTATGGTACCCAAAAGGTAAGGACTTCACTCTTATTGCATATTCTGATGCAGATTGGGCAGGATGTATAGATGACAGAAAGAGTACCAGTGGTGGTGCATTCTATCTTGGAGACAGGTTGGTAGCATGGCACAACAAGAAACAAGAATCAGTCTCTCTATCCACAATAGAGGCAGAATACATTGCAGCAACAACATGTTGTACGCAGATTTTATGGATGAGACAAACCCTGAAAGATCTTGGTATTAACTTCAAAGAGCCAATTTCAGTTAAATGTGATAACACTAGTGCTATTAACATCTCAAAGAATTCGGTTATGCATTCTCGAACCAAACACATTGCAATCCGGTATCACTTTTTGAAGGATAAAGTTGCAGAAGGTGAGGTTAAATTGGATTTTGTTCCAACTACAGAGCAAGTAGCAGATATATTCACAAAACCATTGCCCAAGGAAGTTTTTGAGTACCTTCGGAGTAAGTTGGGAGTGGTCACATTTCCCAAGAATTGACTATCAATTGGGATCACATTCTCAGGGGGAGCATTTATGCCTATGTTTATAGTTTTGCTCATATTCATGATTTTTGCTAACTATAACAATGTGTGTCTGAGAATGTTTTGCATAGACTCAGGGGGAGTCTACAGCAGCCCTTTGGTATTATTGTCAAAGGGGGAGAAGAATTACAGGAAATTGCACATGTGTTGCCAACAATTCCAAAGGGGGAGATTGTTGAGCAAGGTGCAGAAATAGTATTGTCATTGTTGTCAACACAGACGGATAGATCAGTTGATGCGATGGACAGGAGTTCAGAGGTCGGTCAGAGCATGTACAGTGAATTTCCAAGAAGACAGAAGTGGCCCAGATTCAAAGGATCAAAGAAAAAGACAAGTAAGAAAACTGTCGCGATATCGCGACATGTTTTCTGTCGCGATTTCGCGACATATCGAAGGAGAGAGAAAATGTTGGCAAAACTATCGTGATTTCGTGACATATCGAAGGAGAGAGAAAATGTTGGCAAAACTATCACGATTTCGTGACATGTTTCATTTTCATAGTCCAAAGCGAAGAGAAAGAGGAGAGAGAAAAAGATGTCGCGATTTCGTGACATGTTTGAGCAAAAGATCACGATTTCTGACATGTTGAAAGAGAGAGAAAGGAAAGAAAAATGTCATGATTTCGTGACATGTTGGAAGCAAAGAAGGCAAGTAAGAAAAGTGTCACGATTTCATGACATGTTCGAAGAAGAAGCACAGGCAAAGAAAACTGTCATGATTTCATGACATGTTTTGAGAGAAGGAGCTCGCAAAGAAAAGTGTCACGATTTCACGACAATCTGCAAGAGAGGCAGTATGAAAAAAAGTGTCACGATTTCATGACAGGTTTGAGAGAAAGAGCTCGCAGAGAAAAAGTGTCACGATTTCGTGACAGGTTCGAAGAGAAAGCGCCAAGGAGAAAAAGTGTCATGATTTCGTGACATGTCAGGTTTTCACGACCCGAAGAGGAGATAGAGTGCAAGGCAACGCATGTGTCATGATTTCATGACATGTGTTTTCATGGGAAAAAGAGAGAAAGGCACAAGGCAGCGAATGTGTCATGATTTCATGACATGTCGTTTTCGGAGAGAAGAGGAGAAATGTCACGATTTCGTGACATGTCTTGTTTTCGCTAGTGCAAGCAGAGAAGAGTGCAAGGAAGCGAAAGTGTCATGATTTCATGACATGTCATGTTTTCACTAGTGCTTGCGGAGAAGAGTGTACGAAAGAGAAAGATGTCACGATTTCGTGACATGTCATGTTTTCGCTAGTGCAAGCAGAGAAGAGTGCAAGGAAGAAAGTGTCACGATTTCATGACATGTCATTTTCGTAGCAAGAGAGAAGAGTGAAGAGAAAGTGTCACGATTTCATGACATGTTTCATTTTTGCTAGTGCAAGAAGACAAGAGGTCAAGGAGGCGAAAGTGTCATGATTTTGTGACATGTTGCATTTTCGCCGGGAAGCAGAGAAGAGCTCAAGGCAACGAAAGTGTCGCGATTTCGTGACATGTTCTGTTTTCACTGGTTGAAGCCAAGAAGAGTAGCAAGGAGGCGAAAGTGTCACGATATCGTGACATGTCATGTTTTCATGGGTAGAAGGCGAGAAGAGTACAAAGAGATAGAAGTGTCATGATTTCACGATAGGTCGCAACAACACGATTACGGATAGTTAACTGAAGTAGAACGATTAAAGGGGCAGTTGTAGAGGAAAATCATGCAGCCATTATAAGAAGAGTTAACTGAAGTAGTGCGATAGTTACAGATAGAAATCATGCAGCTATTTTAAGAACAGTCGAAGAAGGAGAAATCGAACAGTCGCATAAATAGAATCAAAAAATGCATGCATGCACATAAAAGAATACGAACAGTCATGACCAAGAAGACGAACAGTCATGGTAGAGATATATGTTGCATGTAACGTGTTTAAAGAAATGCCCACTCTATATATACAAAAGGAGTTACATAAAGAAGGAGTTACAGTTGACAAGTGGCAGAAGAGAATATTAAAGAAACAGTTAAAATTGACAAGTGGCGTATGAGGAATGAAAGAAGGCGTTATAACTGGAGTTACAAAGCGAAAGGTCTGTTATAAAAAGGGCAGTCGTGCAGAGAATTAAGTTGCTGCTGAATGTGTGAAAGTGCTACCGAAAGAGGGTTAGAAGAGTGCTGTAAGAGAGCGACAAGAAGAGCAGTAAGTGTTTACTGTGTTTTGATAAATTGTAGACCAGTCAGGGTCTTGTAAAAGTGAAGGCATTTTTATGTCATTGATAAAGCTTTCAAAACTGTGATCCAAGTTGGTGCTTGGATAGGGGTTGGTGCTCCTTTCCGTTGGTGCAGATAAATCAGGGGTTGGTGCTCCTTCCAGTGGGTTCTGGTAAACGGATTGTAAAATTGGTGTTTTGCAAAGGCTGGATTTGGACCGTAGTCCAAGCAGTCATTCTTGAGGAGTAGCCAAATTGGTGAACCTCGTTACATTGTGTGTTGTGGTGTGCTCTCTTGTGATAATTGCTTTACCTATTTTTAAGTTCTCTTTGCTTCAGCTTTAAGAGTTGTAGATTTGAATTTAAATAGCTACACTGATTCACCCCCCCTCTCAGTGTCATTGTGAGAACATCAAATCATATATGACAACAGAATTAAAGCAAAGGATCTACGTCAATCTATGGTAAAATAAAAATGTCTAGAAATTAGATTTATCAAAAACAATTTTGATGGTGCTTCTTAAGGAAATCCAAGAAAATTTGGTGGAGGTGGTGTTCTTAGAAATAGTGAAAGAAAAATTTTCCTCAATTATCTAGAAATTAGAATCATATGAAACTTCAACTAACAACTATGCAAAGGCTAGAACACTTCTTACAGGGATTAAAATTATAGCAGAAAAAGGATGGAAATATATTTAAATTAAGGGTGACTCACAAATTATCATCAATTCTATTAACAAAAATGAATGTGGAGATTAGATAAAAAGTATTAGTATTGTTGATGTTCATCATCTATTACTAGAGGCAATGTCCTGGTAGCGTGAGCATATTTATAGAGAAGGATATCAAATAGAAAATAAATTAGCGAATTATGGTGTTGATCTTCATCCCGATGAAATTCAAATTTTAGAAAGCAACTTGCCAAGTGAGATTTTATGTCAATCAAAATGATGTCAAGGAGCTGATTGCAGAAACATAACACTTTGAGGAAGTTGAAGAATATATTTAAGAGAAAAGAAATAAAAAAACTATGATAAAAATGTATGCTAGAGCAAATGTAATATTTTGGTATTTTGATGGAAGTGGCCCCTAATAGAAGGCACACATAACCTATTAAAAAATCAAAATTTGAAAGAAAATGGTAAAATAAAAATGTAGAAAACCCATCATGAAGACAACATATGACTAGCTTACTTAGCATATTCAATACTTGCCATGATATCTTTATCTTAATAATTACATAATGGAAACATAAGCTATGAACTTCTACTCACTTGCATGAGATCATATACTATTATTGTTCGATCCTCCTTGATGGATTACATATCATTTATATTTGAGCCTCCTCCTTGGAGCACTATCATTCATATTATGTTTATGACTAGTCAATAGACTTGTTAGATGCATTCGAAATATATATTGGGTTCATAAATTCACTACAAGAATATTGAGCATATGGTAACTTGTTGTTATAAGGACTATATGAATTCTATTAGTCAAATGGTTTGAAAAATATAGAGTTTTGTGTATATATGTATATTCATAAACAAAATCAATTGAGTCAATTCTAATCATGAAAAAAATTATAGTGTTATTATAATATATAATATGATGTAGAATCGTATTAGAAAATTAAATTTGGATAATTTTCATGCTTAATAAATGTGAAAAAATAAAATAGGAGAACAATTATTTAAAATATGAAATTTAGATTCTTTTTCCAAATATATTTAATTGATTACATGTTGAAATAATGATCTTAATGGAATTCAAAAAAGAATACTAGGTCCTCAGTGAACTAATAAAATATGCAATTGAATAGCAATATTCAAGGGATATTAGTGGAAAATCATGCATTTAAGCATTAGTAATACTATTAAACAAATATTAGACGTAAAGAAGAAAAAAATTATCATGGTAAATGAAATACTTTACAATATTTGGCTTATCATGGAATTGAAATCTAATACCTAGCAAAAGCTTTGGTTGTCCATGTGCTCACCACGTGAAATTTATTTGCATCACACGGATCCCCATAAATAAGAATAAAATAAATTAAGAAGCAAAACCATTTGGTAATCTTAAGAGGGCTTAGATACTAGTCTATAGTTATACAAAGGACAATGTTGTAAATGGGTGGTCTTATGAGTTTGAACATCTAACATTAAATATATTTCTATTGAAGTTGTATAAGTGTTTGTAACATGCTATACCTTTTTATTCTATGATTTTGCACTAACCTTAGAGGTAGGGAACTAATATACTGGTTACCCCTAAATACCATAAATGGGAAATGGTTATTTTACCTTGCAGTTAAGCAAAAACTTCAATGAACAAGCAAGATAGTTAATAGATATTGAATTAATATTTTGATAATTGAAAGATGCAAAACGCAACACACACAGACAATGCTTTAATCAAAATAAAATGCAAGGTAACACAAGATTGCACAATAGAATAAATTCTTTATTGATGGGGGGAGCCTAGAAACTCCATTGTTTACAAGCTTGGATCCTTGAATCCTTTTGATACAATATTACAACAATTTAGGGTTCTCCGAAACCCTAAGAAGCAAGGTCGTGGTGTCTTCAAGCGCATCTTGATCCCAACAAGGTTGAGTGGGCTTTTTGTTATCCAAGGTTGGGCCACTCCAGATGCTGATGTAATGCTCCAGATCTGCACACAAAGACACAAAAAATAGTTAGTAGTATATGCGAGGGCTCCACAATGTGAGACCCTCTATATGCAATAATAAAACCCTAACTAGATGCTACAATAGAAAGTGGAACACACACACACACATATAAAATAAATAAATATAGGGTAGATCTATCTTACTTACGTACTGTGTTCTGATGTGGAAAACCTGATGCAGATGACTGGTGCGATGATGCCCTAGCGTCACCCGAAGGCTAGGGGGACTTCAGGAATGGGAGCATAAAACACCTGCGGGCACCTAGCGACTGTAGAAAATGCCCATGGGCACTTGGGACTAGTAGGGAGGCACCCGTGGGCACCTAGGACTGGTAGGGAGGTACCCATGGGCACCTGGTGTTGATAGAAAGTTCCCGAAGGCACTTGGCGGTTGATGGGAAATTTTGTAGAAGCAGATCGAGTGAGGGCGAAGGATGTGGCGATGGATATGGAAAGTGAGGGGGTCTTGGTAAAAATACGTAAGGTACTCGAGAAATTAGGGTATTAAACTCAGGGCACTCAAAAACTTAGGGGTTGAGCCATCAAAATGGCTCCTATTTATAATCTAACCTAGGGCATGCTAGGGTTTCAATGACACTAATCGTGTGGTTGAGATTAAAGCACATCCAAGGGTAGATAATAAATCTAGGGTGTGGCATGGATTAAGGTGGATGAATGGATGAGATTAAATGAAATATAATGGCTGGGATTAATTCACTTAAATAAATACATATATATTAAAATATAATATAAAATATTATATTTAAATATATATAAAATAAATATATATAAATAAATGTGAATAATATTAAAAAATGGTGGGAAATAAGAAATGGTGGGCAAATTGCTATGCTTTGGTGGTGGAAATGGTGGGAAAGCCTAGATGGAAGGCAAATGGCTAGGATTTGGTGTCTACAGATGCCCCTTTTTGTATTGCATTGCGTGAAACACAATGTAGTGCAAAAATATGAGACACCTATTTTGGCCAGGTGCAGAAGCAACTTCTCTTGGGATGTGGAGCATGAGCTTGAAGATAAAAGAATAAAAGAATTTGGAGTTTTGCATAGCTTACCCCCTCAATTGGTGAATGAGGTTACGGATGAATCTCATGAGCCAATTGAAAAATTCTATGCAAATGAATGATGGATGATGTGATACCATTTTTACCCCAATGGTGGGAAGGGGGTTGGTGAAAAATGTGATATGATGTGTCTATTTTTGCCCCAATAGATGAAGGGTTTTGTGCAAATGTGAGGTGATGAGGATGATATGAATGATGTAAAATTTGATACCATTTTTGCCCCAACGGTGGGAAGGGGATTTTTACCAAGTGTAGATGCCATGATCATGTAAGATGTATCCCATTATGGGAAAGTCAAAACCAAAAGTGGTTATCCCAAATTTGGGGTGATTCGATGTTGTTGAAACACTTTGCCTTTTTGGCATCATTGATATGCAAAATGATGATGCAAAAGAAAAAGAATCAACCTTGGATGGCCTGCTAGTGACTATGGAAAATTCTTCACATAATTCCAAGATGGAACCAATCATCCTAGCTAGTGCCTATCTCTAAGGTGTTAAGGAGATTTTGAATGATGAAATTTGAGTTTTTGTCCATGTTTTAAGCCCCATGAACTAGGCCATCAATGACAGTGGTTGTGCAAATTGTTCTTGGCAATGTTTCACTCTAAAGATGAGGAAATACCAAATATGATTGTGATTTCGAGCAAGGAGATAAGTGATGATGATCATGGTCAAGTGTCCTTATGGTAAGCTATTCATCTTACCGAATTGCATGGATGCAAATCGTTGCAATCACCAAGTGTGTAGAATAACCCACTAGATACAAGATTCACTTGCATGTTACTTGAACTTGGAAAATATGTAAATGATGATGTGAAATGAGGTGGAGATGATGTATGAATGATGAAAATGTTGATGGTCATCATTTTGTGAAGATTTGGACCATTTTGAGGTGCTTTTGGAATTTGTTTGGTGAATTTTGGTCAATGTGGTCGCAAATGAGATTTATGCATCCAAATCAGTTGGAATCTTCACAAAACTTGATAAAATGATGGAATGCATTGATGAGTGAAATTTGGAGTGATTTGGTTAGGGGAAGCTACTATTTTGTGCTGATTTGGCTTTTTCAATGCTAACTGAAACATCCGTAGGTGCTTGTGGTCTGCAAAAATCCGAGGTGCTTCAAGAGAAATGCCCATGGGCACCTCAAAGCACCTAAAGCAGCTATAAATAGCTTTTTGGTGAGATTGAAGCTCATTTGTGCATCTAAGGAGTTTGAGAAGCTGCATATAAGGAGTGAAGGGTGAGTGAGGGAAGTGAGGTGAGGCATTTGGAGTATGAAAGCTATGGTGGTGGAGGGAGCTAGTGTGGAGGTCGAGGCTATGGATGGAGCATGAGCGATTGAGGTAACCCGTTGTATTTTATGTATAATGTAATTTTTTTTTTTATATTATTAACAAATATTTTGTGTTGTGCTACAACTTAGAGTTTTGGAGGCTCAACACCAATTTTTACCTTATATCCCCAAGATGAGGAAGGCGATTATGGAGGATGAGTGGGAGTTCTTGGAGAAGGTGGGGCTAGTGGAGGTAGCCCGAATGGATGTGGTGAGGGTGGATGAGGGGTACCTCTCCACTTTAGCAGAGAGGTGGGATGTAGATAGGGGAACATTTTAGCTCCCCATAGGTAAGGTGACAATTACCTTGGAGGATGTATATCACATCCTCAAGGTACCGATGGAGGGGATCCAAGTTGAGGTTGGGCTCAACCGAAAGATGGAGATGAGGAAGATGTTTGGGGATGCATGGGAGGGGGTGAAGGTGGAGAGTGGAGGCATACCTTATTTATCCATGTATGTGGACAAGGAGTTAGACCCACTCAGGCATTGGTGATGTTCATGTTGGCCAACATTATGGCCCGAATAGTACTAGGTGTAGGTTCCCTTGGAACCTGATAGGGGTGGTGAGTGATATGCTCATGATGAGGCAGGTGTATGCATGGGCTCCCACCTTACTAGTGTAGGTGTACCAGGAGCTTTATGATGTGATGAGGAGGGTGGAAGGGATTGGGGTGTAGCTTATTATTATAATGTTGGGGATGGGAGCACTTTAGAGTTGCTCGACTAGAGGGCTTACCTATGGAGGATTTTGGTAGGGAGAAGCCCTATGCTAGGTGATGGGTATTAGTAGAGGAGGTGTAGCCGAGTCATCCAATGAGGATGAGTTAGTGGTACAGAGATCTATGGGTGAGATTGACATCCACCCAAGTGGTGTGGAGGCCATGGTTGGGTGCTCAGTGGACTAGGGATGGAGAGCATCTATGATAGGTGCGATAGGGTAGATGGGTGATTGGGAGGCATAGGAGTGAGGTGGAGTACTTCTAGTTCTCATGAGTGCTCCACTAATTTGGGATGAGGTAGGATGTCCTTGATGAGCCAATGCGGTATAGGAGACATCGAGAGGAGACTGAGGCTACCATGCATGGAGCCATGGAGGGTAATTTTGGAGGATGATAAGGGGATGGATATCCTAGATGTGGAGGATGTAAGGATGACCATAGAGTATGATGCATGGTTCATGGCTCAGCCAACATGGATGCCACCTCAAGGAGTAGCTAACGATAATGGAGGTGGAGAGGCTAGGGATGAGGGTACCTAAGATACCTAGGATTAGGGTTGCCAAGAGACTCAGGGTGAGGGGATGCCCTCAGCCAGAAGAGGTAGCGGTGCCTTCAATTTGATATTTAGATGTGGAAGATGAAGGGTGCCGCTCAACAAACTCCAAGGTTGGGGGAGATGGTGGAGATGGAGAGGAGGTTGAGGAGGTTCTAGATGTACCCCCAGAGCGAGGAGGAGTGGGCATAGCTAGAGCAGTAGGTGGTAGAGAAGGATGCGAGGATTGAGGCTCTAGGTAGAGCTAGCGGAGAGGGAGCATCGACATGAGGTCGACATACGATGCCTTTCTTGGTATAGATATATCGAGGCATTGGAGGATAGGTTGATGGAACATCATATTCCACTTCCTGATCCTCCAACCTCATCTATATCCAAGGGTGCTAGGCATAGTCAGTCTAGGCATACCTCTAGGTCTAGGACTCCTGCTAGGTCACAGGGGTCTTCTTGGAGGATGTAGCTAGTGCTTAGATGCACTTTTTGTATATGAGCCTTGGTGCTCCATTGTATGTAGCCATTTGGCACTCATTGTACATGTGATATTCATATATATATATATATATATACATGGATTTTACTTTTGTGTTATATTTTTGTGTGAATGCTTTTTGTGGAATGCATGTTTATGTTTATGATTAATGCATATGAGATGTTATGGATGATTAATGCAAGATGGAATATATGGATGATTTATGCAAGATGGTATGTACTAATGATCATTTATAGTTTAGATATTTTCTTGACCATTTTCTAGCATTATTGTTTAATCAGGGGCACCAAACTTGGTGGCATATGGGATGAATGACTTATGAAGTGACATGGATGTTGACATGGAAGAAGATATGGATGTTGATATGGAAGAAGATATGGATGTTGATATGGAAGACTACCTATTTTGTAGAGACTCAAACATCCTAGTGGCATCAAACAAACCCACTAAAACTACCTAATCCTTCTAGGACCAAATGTGTGTGCAGTGAATTCATTTACCAAATCAAGAGCAAGGTAATGACCCGAGACAATCAAGAACCAGTGTGTGTGCAAGTGAGTTCATTAACTCATCTTGAGTAAATTGGGTAAACCTATTATGGTTGAAACCAAGAGGCTAGCTTGTCCGTATGAGTGGTCAGAGGTCTCTTTTAAAAGAGACATGTCACCATGCATGAGCGTACTCCACTGCCAGTCAAGCATCTATAGCTTCGGTGGAGGCTAACTCCATAGTCCATGATTTTATTTTTGATTTCTTGAATTTTGGGGATGACTACCTAACCGTCTGACTAGAAAGGTAGTACGATCCTTACAACCCAATGATCAGTGGTGTGTGATGTAAAAGGTTTAGAGCTTTGGGGAATCAGATTCTCAACCTAAGTGTGATGAGAATTGTACCCTATCCTTACTACTCTATATTTTGAATTTGAAGCAACTATGATAGTGGTGCAAACCACTATTCTTATGGACTATGTTGCATGATGGGACTAGCAAGGATGACCCTTTTCACTTCAAGGTTCATACCAAGTATGGTGTTATCCCTCTTTGACACAAGATGTTTTTAAGATGTGAAAATTGTGCTTGGTTCAAGAATATTTTTGGAATCAATTCCCAAACTCAAGATTTTCTTAGTGTAAGATGTGCAATGGTCCTAAGAAGAACTCGACATGTATTTTGGAGGTTGCTTAAAACACTAGGAGTGGTTGAGTGATCAAAAACACCTAGGACTTTGTGAATGTGGCTTGTGTGGATGGCAATTTGACTTTGTGGAATTGTGTGGATGACATTGTGAAGGTGCCCCTGATTAAGGCAACATGACTTTTGTTGGACCAATTAAGACCTTGAATAAATGATCCCTATATGAAATGTGGAATGTGGATGTGAATGCAATGTATGAAATGCAATTTTGTGAAATGTGGAATGCAATATGAAATGTGGGTGAATGCATTGTTTTTGAAATGTAAATGCAAGTGAAATGCAATGTTATGAATGAAATGTATGCAAATATTTTTGTGTATTAGCCATGTATACATATACATATATAGTAATCATATCATGCATAGAATGCTTTCAAGTGTATAACATTAAGTGGTTCGGATTCTTCCTCTCCCTCTAGACTGGCAAGTCTATAAGTACCATTACCCACTCTTTGTGTAACTATGTATGGACCTAACCAATTAGCCATGAATTTATCATGAAGATGTGGCAATGCATTGGTATTTTGTTGATTCTCTTTAAGGACAAGATCTCCTACTTGGAATTCACGTAGATGGACTTTGGCATTGTAAGCATGTTTGAGGTGGTCTTGGTAAACTCGTAAATGCTCTAAAGCATTGACTCACCTCTCATCAAGAAGTGTGAGTTGGTCAAGATGTGCTTGTCTAGAAGTGTCATCATCTATGAATTCTTGCAAAGAAATTTGCAAGGAAGGGATCTCAAGCTCAAGAGGCATGATTGCTTCGGCTCCATAGACCAATGAAAATGGTGTTGCCCCTGTAGGCATGCGGATGCTTGTTCGATAAGCCCATAATGCCAAGGGAATTTGTGTATGCCAATATTTATGATTTTCTTTGACAAGTTTCTTGAGAATAGCAATTAAGGTCTTGTTGGAAGCTTTAGCTTGTCCATTTGCTTGTGGGTAATAAGGAGTCGAGAAACTATGTTGAATGTTATATTTCTTGCAAAGTGCTCGAACATCCTTGTTCTTGAAAGACTTGCCATTATCTGAAATGATTTTTGAGGGGATACCAAAATGACAAATGATATGATGGAGTATAAACTCCACAATTCTAGGTCCTATCATGTTGGTTAGAGGAATTGCCTCAACCCACTTTGTGAAGTATTCAATGGTTGTGATGATGAAAGTATGTTGTCCCGAGGAAGGAGGTGAAATTTTGCCAATTAGATCTAGGCCCCATTGTGAAAAGGGCCAAAGGATTTGAATAGGTTGTAAAGCTTGTGATGGTACATGAGTTAGATTAGCATGTTCTTGACACTTTTTGCAATGTTTAACATAGGTGCAACAATCACGTTCCATTGTGGGCCAATAATAACCCATGCATAGAATACGCTTTGCAATGGCCATTCCACTAAAATGACCACCACAAGTACCATCATGGGCTTCAGCTATGGCTCTTTGAGCTTCACTAGCCTCGAGACAATGAAGGAGGATTCCATCATAACCATGTTTATACAACACATCCCCCAAAAGAACGAAATGGGCTACCTTTTGCTTGAAAGTGTATTTGGTAGTTTGAGACATATCAGATGGGAGTGTTCCAAACTTGAGAAAGGCTACTATTTGGCTTGACCAAGGCTCATATGAATCCGATTGGATAAAGCAAACATCCTTTTCATATTTTGACTCAACATGAGAAATTGTAGATTTAGAGATCATTGAAATGATAAGGGGTTGTACCTCTCCAAAGGAATCTTTTGGAATCAAGGATCCAAGGGAGGCCATCGCATCTACAAATATATTAGTCGAACATGGCAAACTATTGATTTCATACCAATCAAACTTAGAGAGCAACTTCATTGCTACTTCATGATAAAGCTTAATGGTAGGTTCTTTGCATTGGTATTCTCCATTGATTTGCTTTACAACAAGTTGAGAATCACCAAATATCCTAATACGCTTAATGCTCATAGCTATAGCTGATTGAAGACCTAAGATTAAGGCTTCATACTCTATAGTGTTGTTTGTGCATTGGAAGTCTAGTTTGAATGACAAGGGGATAGGTACCCCTTGTGGTGTGTGAAATATGACTCCAACACCTTGACCTTTCATGCACTTAGAGCCATCAAAGAATAGTGTGATATCGATGTCTTCCTCCAGAATGACATCTTCTTCTTGTTCAGTGACAACAAATATCGAATCATCTAGGAGCTCAATAATCAAAGGATGATCACTAGGTAGTGGAGCTTCTACAAGTTGATCAGCTATTACCTGACCTTTAATGGATTTTTGGCTAATGAATTCTAGGTCAAATTCAGTAAGGAGCATTATCCATTTAGCGGTGTGGGTGTTATTGTAAGTGTGGGACATCATGTAACGTAGAGGATTTTCTCTAGCTATGACATAAGTTGTGTGGCTAAGCATATAATGTCAAAGTTTCTTAGTGGTAAAAACCATTGCTAAGCACAATTTTTCTACATAAGCATATTTAGTTTCATAGCTTACCAATGTTTGACTAATGTAGTAGACAACTTGCTCTCGATTTTGTTCATTATTTTGTGCAAGCATTGTCCCTAATGCAAAGTCTATTGTTGAGATATAAAGATAAAATGGGACCCCTAGACGAGGAGGAGCTAAGACTGGTGGAGAAGCTAGGTATTGCTTAATGTCATCGAAGGCTTTTTGACATTCATCTATCCAAGAGAATGGCACCCCCTTTTGTAGTAGGTGATTGAATGGCCTACATTTGTCAGAAAGTTGTGCAATAAAATGATGGATTGATTGGATATTTCCTTGTAAACTATGCAATTCCTTTAAGTTAGTTGGGGGAGGCATCTCTAGGATAGCCTTGACCTTATTAGGGTCCACCTCAATGCCTCTTTTGGAGATAATGAATCCTAGAAGTTTTCCTGAGGTAACACCAAAGACACATTTCTTGGGATTCAACCTTACATTATGCTCTAGGAGTCGGTCAAAAACTTTCTCCAATACACCAATATGTTCTTGTCGAGTTTTGGATTTAGCCAAGAGATCATCCACATAGTCTTCGATAATATTATGCATGTAGTCATGGAAAATGTATGTCATGGCACGTTGATAAGTGGCACCTACATTTTTGAGGCCAAAGGGCATCACCTTGTAACAAAAAGTTCCCCAAGGTGTAGTGAATGTTGTTTTGTGTTGGTCATCAAGATTTATTCGAATCTGGTTGTATCCTAAAAAACCATCCATGAGTGAAAGCATTTCATGGCCAGCATAGGTATCGACAAGAGTATCGATGTTTGGGAGAGGGAAGTCATCCTTAGGACACGCTTTGTTAAGATCTCGAAAGTTAGTGCATACATGTATCACCCCATTAGGCTTGCGAATGGGTACCATGTTTGAGAGCCACTCAAGATAATCGATAGGAACTATGAAGTTCACATCTAAGAGTTTTTGAAGCTCTATTTTTACCAAGAGGGCCATGGTAGGATGCATTCTCCTAAGATTTTGTTTGATCGGCTTAGCATCAGGTTGTAAGGTGAGATTGTGGACCACTAGACTAGGGTCAAGACCAGGCATGTCCTTATAGGACCATGCAAATATATCCTTCTTCCTCTTGAGGAGAGCAATGAATTGCTCTTGTTCATCGGGTGATAAGCTTTTGCCAAGCTTGACAATTTGGGGATTGTCTTTATCTGAACTAAGGTCCACATCGATGGTATCTTCAATAGACATGTGGGAACCTTCCTCAAGATGATGGGGTGTAGGGATCAGATGAATATCATCTAAGATGTCATCAAACTCTTCTAGCTTATCCTCATCTATATCTACCTAGAAAACCTTAGGATCCGAAGGTGAAGGTGAAGGTGAAGGTGGAGGGGATGGAGGAATGTAGTTGGTGGAAGCCCTTAACAATTCCTTAGACAAGACAAACTTGGCAAAGGTTGGAGGTGAGGAAATCTGGTCCATATCAATGAGGCTTATGTCAATTGGAATTGGCTTAGCCGGATCATATGGATTAGTGGAGTGGGGTGAATAAATCAATAGGATTCATGTTGACTTATGGGCAAGGTGGACAAGGTTGGATGGAATGGATGGAACCTAAGGATTGGTGCTAGGAGCTTGGTTAACCTGAACAATAACAAGCAACACAAAACATATTTTATTAAATGATGTATTTACATATGTAATGCAAAGAAAGCAAACATGTTTTTGATTTTTTTTTTTTTGGTAGTGGTGATAACCACTATTTTGAATTATGTACATATGTTACAAGTTGGCTTATGGAATGGCTTAATGGAATGGAGGTGGTGGTTCACCGGTAGGGGTAGCTCGCTCTTGTGGAAGAAGCAAGCGAAATATGGGCTCATGGATGGGGAACATGTTGAGATAAAACTCATCTTGTTCGGTATGGGGAATGATGGGCTCCGATTCTTCTTTAGATTCATCTAAAATTATTGACATAAGCTCGAATTCTTCATAGATGTCATCATCAAAATTATCGAGATGGAGGGCTTCTTCTCCTGAATTGAGGTTAAGCCTTTGGAAGGCTTGTTCAAAAGAAGAGGTGGTAGGAAGTGGGTGGAAACCTAGACCTGAATGGTCATGCACCTCTTGATATGGAACATCGATAGGTTGATGCACGCCCTATTCATGCAATCCTAGGCCATGGCCTTGCCAATTGACAATGTGGAAATATCGAGATGGAAATCCTGACATGTTTGAAATATTGGCAAGTTTTGGTTCTTTGGGCTCTTCTATGGGTGTTGGACTTGATGAAGAATCAATACCCCCATATACAAAATTAATGTTATTTGGAGTTGAACCCATATTGTAGACTGCTCCTATTGCTAAAGGTTGGTCACGTGGGTGACCAAAATCCTTAGCACTAGGGATGGTGAGGGGTGTGATGGTGATGTCATCGACCATGTATTCACCAATACCAAGATTAGTGAGATGGACTTCGACTTGGGATGATATGGGAGGATCATGGTTAGGTGATGGATCAAGAAATGGTGGAAATGGAGGTATCTCACAATCCATCAATTTGACTTGTGAGACATTAGGTGAAGGGGATGGATTGGATTGGGAAGGTTGTGAGATGGATGATGATGATGAAGTGGATGGCAATGATGTTGATGATGTGGATTGACTATGACCACATGTGCATGTAGTCATTGATGATGATGATGAGGGTATGGAAGTTTGATGAGGGTTGGTGATGGGGAGCTCTTCAGGAATGGGATCCTTTGATGAAGAGGTTGGTGGAGTGGTGGATGGATTGGATGATGGTGATAGGAAAATATGAGTGGAAGGGAGCATGGACTCATAAGGATTTGAGATGAGATTGCAATACTTAAATGGCTTGACATTTATTGGTATGCAATGTACCTATCCCTCATGAACATATTTCAAGCATTGATGTAAAATGGAGGGGACACATCTCATTTCCCTCATCCAAGGTCTTCCAAGGAGTACATTATATGCCATGGATCCTTCCAAGATGTGGAACATTGTGTGCAACATTTTAGCCCCTACTTCGATGGGCAAAACAATAGTGCCAACTATGGAACACAAAGCATCATTGAATGCTTTGAGGGTGAAGGATGATTTGGTGATGTGAGATGGAGGAAGGTTCAAATGATGGAGAGTGGATGTGGTGATAATATTGATAGAGGAACCGGTATCAATGAGGACTCTCTTGAAAGGTTTCTTGTCAATTAGAGCCATGATATGCAATGGAGGGTCTACTGATCCTGATGAGATTGGCTTAATCTCAAAGTCATAAAATGTTATGGAAGGCTCCATGCATGTTTGAATGCTCCCCACAAAGTTGTTGAAGGCATTAGGATCTTGCGATTGCAATTCGATGGATTTCAAAATTTCCATTAATGCCTCCCGATGTGGGGGAGATTGTTGGATTAGCTCATATATTGACAATTTGGTGGATGCCATTTTCAAACTTGTGGTTAACCAGCTACTCAATGAGATGACTGGTCGGGGTGGATGATTGATGGGTGGATTTGATGGATTTGATTGACTAGGTATATGAATGGGTGATGATGGAATGGGGGAAACTTGGATGGGTGGCAATGTAGATGGTTGTGAGACACTTGCTTGAGGTGGTTGCCTTTGTTGGTTATTCCGTTGACCTCTAGTGACCACATGAATGGCCCCTACAAACCCTTGGTATTGTTGAATATGATTGACTTGGTTAGGGGGAGTTTTAGTGTTAACTCCCTCTACATTTGGTTGCACCTCCTCATGATGAGGAAGTGGTGTCTAAAATATACCAAGGTCTTGGTTTTGTTGAGCAAGAGGGCTATTAACTTTAATTGCCCCCAAGTCAATGAGGTCTTGGACTACATTTTTAAACACATGGCAATTGTTGATATCATGCCCATTTTACCTATGATAGGGGTAAAATAAGTATTCTCGATAATTTTTACCATGTTTGGTGGGATCATCCAGTCTAATGTCGGGCAAAGCAAGTTTATTTGTCTCATATAACCTTCTAAAAAGAGAGGCATATGACTCATCTAATGGGGTATATTGGTGATTTTATCAGATAGACTATCATCGGGGATGGTTTTCCATAGGTGGCACTATGTTTTGAACTGTTGGAGCTTGTGTTGTTGAGGGGACCGCATGATAGGAAATTTGTTGTGGTACTTGTTGCATAGGTTGTTGTTGTTGAGCCATTACCAGTTGGCTCATGACCACTTGATTGACTTGATTGGATTGGGTGGCTGGGGTAGCCTGTGATGATTTTTGTTGGCCTAAATAATTGCTTTTGTATTGGCCCTTGTTTTGCCATTCTTTCTTCTTGGGCTTAATGATGCCTTCTTGGATTTTGATATCCTCAATGACACTAGCCTGAGCTAAAGCTTCTTCAAAGGATTGATAAGTTCTTAGTTGGAGCATCCAAGAGATGGGTTTTAAGCAACTCTTGGTGAATAGCTTAATTAGCTCATCCATTGGTAGGGTGAATGGCAATTTAGTGATGATAACCCTCCAACGGTTTCCAAAATCATAGATAGATTCATCATCATGTTGTCTTAAGGCATAGACATCAGATAATGAGATCTTCTTTTTGACATTTAGGATAAAGTGGTCAAATAATTGCTCAATCAATTGGTCAAAGGTATAAATACTATGGGTTGGCAATTGATTGTACCATTCTATGGCATCTCCTCCTAATGTTTGAGGAAAAGTCTGAAGCATGAGAGCATTATCATCTTGAATTCTAAAGCATGCATGAACAAAAGTGCTCACATGTTCTTTGGGATCCTCAGTTCCCTTAAATTTTTCAAACTTGGGTACCATAAAATCTATTGGATATGGTGGGGTTGGTACCGAAGGATGAATTGGTTGGTTGATCAATTGGCGTAAGGTGGGTTTCTGATTTGACAAATAAAGTGATATTGCATCAATTGATCAATTTGTTTTTGCATGGCCTTGATTCGAGGGTCTTCCTTAGGAATGTGAAAGCCCTGAATTACCTGATGGGTTTGGGGCGGTGTGGAGAAATGTTGTGGAGTGACTAGATGATGAGGAGATTGATATTGATGATTTGGTGAATGAGATGGAATGTGATGAATAGGATATTGATGATGAAATGATGGGGAATTATGAAATGATGTTGATGGATGAGGGTTATGGCTAGGTTGGCCAATTGGAATAGGATGGGTAATGGTATGGCTAGATGGGGGAACAGGGATAGAGACCACAGAAGACTGTGGTGCCCATGATGGACCCTAGTTGATAAGGGGAGTCTGAGTAGAGGTATGTAAAGGCTTAGGGTTAACCTGTACTTGTTGTTGAGCATCTTGATACTGTCTAAGCAATTTGTTTAGATAATCCCATACCTCACTAATTTCTCTATCAGAGGCTAAGGGTATGGAAGATGTGGTTTGGGAGCAAGTCACACTAGGCATGGTGACTTGGGAGGTTGGGATTTGTGAAGCAGCATTCACATGTGCTTCAAACAAAGGATTGGTGTAAGTGGAGGTATATGATGTGCTAGGAGCACATGAAGGTTGGGGAATGGATGCATGGGAAGGTGCAACTGATGCCTCAAAGAGAGGGTTAGTATACACCTGGGTAAAGGTAGGTGGTGGTTGGGAATAGATAGGTTCTTGCTGTAGAGTAGATTCCTATCTAGGTGAGTTGGGGATAGACTCTAAGACATAATTAGAAGACTTCATGAAGGCTTCTACTCTAGCCATGTCTATATGGGTGATGTGGTGGTTGATAGTAGGGGAGGTTGACTCCTCTTGGGGCATGGCCATGTGGAAGGTTGTGGATGGCAAGGAATGTGAGGGACCTATAGATAAATCTACCTATGTCACATTCAGGGTATCTACCATAGAAGTGGTGGGGAATGTGGATGAAGGTTCCATTAAATTATCTTGAATTATTGCTTTCTTTTGATTACGAGTTAATACCATAAGCAAAATAAATCAAGATGCAGATTAAAATACCAAATGTAACACAAAACTGGAATGCTTAAGGAAATAAACAAACAATGCTAAGTCTCAATCAATGTGGCTTACCTCATTCATTAATTATCTCCTTTTAATGTATGTTCATTTTTATGTGCCAGTTTTGTGTGTTTTGATTTTCTAATCTTTCTTAATGAAACAAAGGTGAAAAACTATGGCTAGGGTTGTGTTGTGACTGTTGCACAAGTAGCCCCAAGCTTGGGGGCCCACCTTTTTGTTTTGGTATTTGGATGTTTGGTTTGATTAACAGTGTATGAGTGTTCTCCAAAAATTCCATATGGACTTCTTGATCGATGTCCTTCACATGCAAAACCTTAGTGTTCAATTGATTGTCTCAAGTCATTGTTTGATGATGGCAGTTGTGGTCTGAGCCACTTTAGTCCTTCAAATCCTTGTTTTCATTTATTACTTTAGTTTGCGTATTTGGGTGTTTCAATTGTTCTTGAGTGCAGTTTTGATAGGTTCCTCTTCATGAAGGATGCGATACATTTTGCTTATGGGGTAGTATCTCCTTGTATTCTTCTTAGGTATCTTATCTGTCAGTTAGGTTTGTTGGTTTGTCTTTAGTTTTAATATTCTTCCTTTTTATTTTGGATTTCATTTAACCTTTAAGGTTGACAAAAAAATAAAAATATAAAGAGGTAATAAAATTTTTAATATATTATTATTATTATTATTATATATAATAATAATATATACTAAAAAAAATAAAATAAAAATGATATATATATATATATATATATATATATAAAGGTCATAGCCTATTTTAAGCTTTCTTTAGTTGATATTATTTTTAGGAAGTTAAGGGTGGCCTGATTATCTTTGTGTTGATATTAGACATTTTTATTTAAAAGGTTTTAATTGCCATTTATCATATGGATGGGCTAATTTATTTCTTTTATGGTCGTAGGGTGAAACGATGACAGGTTCCAACCTTCGCCCCTGCCAACGCGGTCTAAGACGTGGACCCCTTTACGTGATTGGATAGCTACGTGCCAAACCCTAATGAAGGCGAGGTGACTCACGGTAACGACAAAAACTGCGCGGCTAAGGATGATTCTCAGGTTTCGGATTATGCGTAGTTGGACACGGATGAATGAGTAGGAGATGGCGATGCCAAATATGCCTAAATGATGCTAGGGTTTCACCGAGGAGTGGAACCGAGGATATACCAGGAGTTGGACACCCGAGCCCACATGACGTGGACCAATGCCAGGGCATCCATTCGATAGCAAAGGGAGGTGATTCTGTTTCGTGACATGATGAGGTCATTGGCAGATATGAAAATGGTAGTAGGCTGCAGACCGGATGAATCAAGATGACGGTAAACACAGCGGCAATTCTATTCATTTGCTTGTTAACCTCCTTCGGAGATGAGGTATTCTCTTTGGTTGCGGGAGGCATCGAAGTGTGGACTACGAAGTGTAGAAGCCGATGAGCGGAAGTAGCAAGGGCCCTGTGGGCGTCGAGGGAAATAATATGCAGAGCTAAGGTGGTTGGTTAAAATGCTTTCCTTTTGTATAATAATGTCGCCGCTCTTTTGTTGTTTGGTTTTCTAATCCATCACGGTGGCAACTATGGTTTAGGACCTTAAAATTGTATTTTATTTTATAAGGTCCCACCATTCTATAGGGGGAAAGGAATTTTCAATATTTTGTTTATATATATTATAATATAGTGTCATGGGATTTATGATGGGAGACATAAGGGATAAAGCCATGGTATTTTGTTTTGCTTTAAGAGGGTTGAAATATTATTTTAATTCTATATATATATGTTATAATATATATAAAGGGTGTTATAAGGAAAGAAACCATTCATTTTTGTTATATTCAAGGGAAATGAAGAGACGAATTAGGTAAAGGAAAGCCAAGGGTTAGATTTTTTTTTTATTTAAGCCCATGAGATTTCTGAAAAGGAGGCTGGAAATTTTTGTAACAAAAGACAATTTTTTAGTGGCAGAAAATATAGTTCTACAATTCCTTGCAATATGTCCAAAATTTTTACATTTGAAACACTTAGAGGTGCAAAAGAGTTATGTGTAACAATGTTTCTAGACCTAGAGTTGAGCCTACAATTGGCAATTTTATGACTAAATGAATTGCACCTATAAAAATAACCATAAAAAGAATAATTTGACCTAGTTTGCTGCCTTTGACATGTGTTATCATATCTACTATAAGGTCTCCTTATTTGGTGATTAACTTTGATGAAGCCATCATTGTCCTTCCTGATGAAATTGTTCTCCTTTTGCACACTCTTCTTCTCATTTCAGGGTTGTAACTTCTTGTCATCTTGGAGAAACAAATTCTCACCTTCAGGGGGATGCAACTTCTTGTATTCAAGGAGCAAAAAATCACCTACTTTCTCATCCTTAAGTGGCTTTACATATTTGATAAAATCTGAGCACTCACCTTCTTCAAATCCTATACCAAACTTGATCTTAGGATGTCTTTGTTGCTTGATAATCTCATCAAGTTTTTCATAACTCTTCTCAAATTTTAGAGTGATGCAACTCATCAAATTAGCTTTCTCTAATTGTTTCCTCAAAGAACAAATATCCTCTTCAAGTTTGCTGCAATTATTCACTTTTTCACAAACTCCGAGCTTGAGGTCTTCAACTATCTTTTGGGACTCTTCTACATGAATTTTCAAATTTGTAATCATCCTGTTTGCATCCTCAAGACTGCATGTGAGTTTCTTGTTCTCCTCAACTTGAAATTTCAGATCATTTAGTGCACCATAAGAATTTTTATTAGCCTCTTCAATCTGATTTTTCAAATCTGCAATTTGATTATTTGCATCTTTTAGTTTATGTGCATACCTTTTGTTCTTCTTCACCTCTTTATCATACTCCTCAAGGGCATAGGCTAACTCTTCTTCAAAGTTCATATAAGGTTCATCTTCCTTTATGTCTTCAACCTCCTTTTTCTTGTCTTCTAAGGCCATAAAAAGAACCTCACTTGAATCATCTTTAGAGTCACTTCTATCTTTAGAAGCACTATCCTCATGGGTGATTAAGCTCCTCTTTTTGAAATTTCTTCTGATTTTGCAAATTTCTTCTTGCGGACTTCTCCTTTTTCTTTAGGCTTATCTTCATCACCACTATTCTCTTTGTAGGGACATTTTGTTGCAATGTGACCAATTCTTCCATAGTCGAAGCATTTGAGTGGAAGTTTTCCCTTGTTCTTGCCTCTTCCTCTTTGCAACTTTCTCACAAAGTTTACCTTTTATTCATTTGAAATTTAATCCTCTTCCTCTTTCAATTTAATCTTCATGTTTTTAAAATCTTTGAAGGCTACCTCTTTTGCTATAGGTTTATCTTTGCCTATCCTCATATCATAAGCTGTAAGTGACCCATGTAGCTCATCCATAGTCAAAGTATTAAGATATTTTGCTTCTTCAATAACTGAAACCTTTGAATCAAATATTGTAGGGAGTGATCTTAGAACCTTATTCACAACCATGGATTCTGAAATTGTTTCACCAAGACCTCTAATTATGTTTACAACCTCATTCACTTGAAGCATAAAAGCAACAATATATTCATCTTCATCTATTTTTAAACTTTCAAACTTAGCTCTAAAAATTTGCAATTTGGCTTCTTTTACCTTTACATAACCTTCATGAATGACCTTCAATTTTTTCCATATTTCCTTCAAAGTGTTGAGACCCATAACCTTAACCAACTCACTAGGAACAAGAGAACTTGTGATAGCATTAGTAGCCTTCAAATCATTGTTATATTCTTGTATGGCAGCAGGATCAGTGGGAGGTGTAGCAGGGATGGTATAGCCATTTTGCACAGACAACATAACACCCATACCCAAAGAACCAAGGTATATCATCATCCTATAGCTCCAAAAGGTATAATATTTTCCATCAATTAGAGGATGCTTATTTTGATCGCAACTAGACATTGTGAGGACCTACTCTAGCTGATTAAGCTTACAAATTGGGTAGCCTGTATCTAATACCAATTGATGGTATCACAATGGCACTAATATGGGGGGTGATTTAGTGGCTTAAACAAAATTTTCAAACCCTCTAAATCTGATTTTTAGGACAACAAAGAACATAAATTCAAATCCACACAAGACACATAAAATGACATCACATAACATAAGGATATGACGGGGAAAACCAAGATGGGAAGAAAACATCGATGAAAAAAAGCTCCCTGAGTCTACTGCTTAGATCGAGCCTCACTGCAAATTAAGTACAATGATGTTTTTATCAATGGGACCAAATGCAACACAATGAAAGGAAATGGGTCAAATGGAGCCACACCCAAAATGATTCTTCACCCACACCTACCACACTTTTGATCTGAAATATGATAAAATAAATGGCATAATATCTACAATGAAAGCAGAACTCACAATAGTTTGCAAGTACAAAACTCACCACATACAACTGCTACAATGTGAATAATGAATTATGAAAACCCCTGAAAATGAAATACCACTTTAGCACTATCACAAAACCTGCAAATGATATACCAATATGATCCAAATAACATGCTCAATATGTAGCCACAACTGCAATAACAAAATCTAAAGTATTCACACTCTGCTAAAAATTCGACAACATTTCGACAGTACCTCGTTATGCACACCAAAACTACATAGAAAAAATGAAATGCTATAGAAAAAATATATAGGAGAATGAAGAGGGAAACCAAAAATGGTTTCCAAAACCATGTGCAAAAATCACTCCAAAAACCACACACCTAGCTTAGAAAATTGCCAATTTCAACATTGAAATTCAAAATAACCTCCATATGGGCACTCCACACTCCACCAATCAGCTCTAACCTGCACTAACACTCCAAAAATAATATTCCATGACCACTGCAGAAAATGGGACCAATATGGATGCCACTTCCTCAAATAGTTCCAAAAATATGCATAAGATATCCCAAAAACTGTCGAAAATAGCTCCACACTACACCACATAACTCCAAAATGGGTCCCACCAAGAGTTAATGGCTTATTTTATAATTTTCCAAATTATTCAACATAAAATTAAATTATATTCACTACGAATATGACCCCTATCACCTGTGTTGCATAAAAAACTAATTAAATGTATTTTTCCCTCCTTTCCTAAGTCCTAGAACACATTCCAAGGAACTTGGAGATGACAAAGAGTGAGAAATATTAAATTAAAGAATTGAAGCAATGCTCATAGGATAAATAATACATTACAACACATATGAGCAATAATCCATGCCACAAAAATAAAAAATTAACTTTCTCACCAAAATTGCCTCTAAACTAGGTGTGCTGGAAAACACACTACATTATGCAAACATGGACAAATTTACAGGATGACCACCAATATGAATGGAAACCCTGAATACCATGTAGGATGCCATTGTAGAATGGTGTTGAAAACATTGAAAACACTCCAAGATGCCAAAACTATGCTCAATTTTGTGGACCTCTATCCACAAGAGAACTCTATACCCTTAACTCTAGTTCATGAAATTCTATCCAGAGGAGAAATCTATCCCCTTGCTGGTATAGTTCATGGAATTATATCCATAGGAGACTCCTCTCCTTTGCTCTAGTTCATGGAAATATATCCATAAGAGACACATCTCCTCTATGCTCTGGTTTGTGGAACTCTATCCATAGGAGACACCTCTCCTTTCTTTGTTGGTCATCTCCAAATATGGTACACACCTCTGCTTTGACTATGCCCAAAGCCTACTCACAAGGCTTACTCAGGTCTTCTCACAAATCAGATTTCAACTCAGCCCCAAATTTGCACATATTACATGCACAAATATATCTCAACTTTGTCCAAAATCTGCACACATTGCATGCAAAAATCTTTCTCAACTCTATCCCAAATCTGCACATATTACATGCATAAATTTGTCTCAACTCTATCTCAAATATGCACATGTTACATGCACAAATCTGTGTCAAATTTGTTCCAAATTTGTACACATTACATGCACAAATCTACCTCAACTTTGTCCTAAATCCGCACACACTACATGCATAAATCTATCTCAACTCCATCCTAAATTTACCTCAAGTATCTCTGCTCTAATCTGCTCTAATACATGCTCAAATATTTCTCATAACACATACTCAAATATTGCTCATAACCCATGCTTTGATCATAATACTTCAGATATATTCTAACCAAAAATCTCCTCAAGAAAAATGATATGCAATACAATTTAACGTGTCCTTTTACTCAAGGTCAATGCACAAATTACTTCACAAATCTACTCTATAACATTTCCAAATTTATTTCATTATCAAGCTAGGTTATGCTCAAACTTGCTCTTAAACCCTTGCACTTATCTTTCAATTTATTTTAACAGTAATGCTCAACTTCTACCCTTTGTTTCACTCTCAAATCAATCAACAATGATACACTAAATCTACCCAACAATGATACATAAAATATGCCCTTTGTTCTTATTCAAGTTAACCAACAACAATGCATAAATTCTGTCCTTCATTTCTTTTCACACCATAAATAGTAATGCAAAAGTTTTTCCCTATGTTTCTTCTCAGACAACAACCAACAATGATATACAATATATACCTTTTTTTTTTCTTTCAACACAACCAATAATGATATACAAAGTCTGCCTTATCAAATTAATTTACTAAAACATAATCATATTTTGCAAAGCTTGCCTAGTTGCCCATACATACATCTTGTCCTTGAGAAACACACCATATTAGGAATATGCACTATGCTCTTATTTTTAATTCAACACCCTCTTGATGCATTAATCATTTCTCATTTTGTATTTTGCAGAAATCCTTTCAAACAAACTCTTATTTTTAGATATAAAATACACTTATCTCTTTACTCGATTTCTTCAGAAACATTTTCCTTGCTAGCACCAAAAATTGAACACATAATATTTATCCTGCCTCTTGAGTATACTCATGGTTTCGCTTGACATTGCACTTTGCCAAATTTTGTTTATGTTTGCTTCTCTTTTCTACCTCTTCACAAATCCTCATTGCTTCCTTTGATGTTGTGCTTTCCAGATTAGGGTTAAGTTTGCATTCAGTTTTCTGCCTCTTTGCATAACCTCATGGATTTCCTTAACATCATACTTTTCCAAATTAGGTTTACATTTTCTTCTCTTTTTTGCCTCTTCATAAATCCTCATTGATTTCCTTGATGTTGCGCTTTACCGGATTAGGATTGCGTTCGCTTCTCTTCGATGCCAATACTTCACAGCAAAATCTTGAGCTCTTTGTTCAGCGTGTTGAAAAAAAAATACTGAGACATCTCTCCCAAATACACAAAAATCAAACTCAAGTCTTCTTAGAAAGTATCAGATTATGCTTTCAACAACACACAACAATATCAACTTCTTATTTCTAAGTGCACAAAAATTGTCAAGTTTTCTTTTCACAAATATACATTAGATATCATCTTCTTTTTAAGTTCTCCTCCCAATGTGCACAACAACATCAAATTCAATTCTTTAATGCACATAGTAAGTTTTCCTTGATGCATAGGTCTTCAATGTAGTGCACACAACAATCTTCTTCCAAGCATAGGTTTCCTCAATGGAAGCTCACATTCCACTCAACAAAAGGCTCTCAATGTTCTTCAATGAAAGGCTCTAACTCGCTCTTAAAGAACAACTCTCTATATGCTCAACGAAAGACTCTTAATGCTCTCAAAAACAATATTTTAATTGGGCAATGAAATCAATGAACGAAGTCTCAACGATGAAAAACACAGGGAAAAAATCTCAAGGTGCAAACTTCAACTGCAATGTCTTACCCTCTAACTCATGGTAGACCACACAATTTCAATCAGTGTATTTGACTTCTACACTCACTTTGAATGGGTTTGCTAGCTCTCAATCAATTTTAGATTGTAGTACATTTGCTTGTTGTTATTTGTATTCATTCTACCGAAAGGAGGATCACCAACAAATGTTTTGACATTTTACATTTGTCAGTAATTCCCCATGCAAACCAAGAATTTGGGATGTGTTCACTATATCTTGAAAACCTCGCTTGGCACCTTCACTTCATCTACACCAACATTTAAGCTTCGACTTCCTTGTTATAGATACAATTTTTAATTGTCTTAAAAGTCTGCTCATTATAATATGTTGGCCCTTATATAAAATCATTGTATATTATAATATTTTAAATATATTATAATATTAGCTTTTTAAAATGTTAGGCTTCTCTTTTAAAATTTTGGCCCAAACCCCTAAAAACGTTGGGCTCATGTATATTTTTATTTCCAATCGTTGGCACCATCTATTTTATTATAATTATAATATTTAAAATATTTTTATTTAAAAATATTATAATATTATTTTTAAACCTTTGTCATATTTAAACCTATAATACTTTTCTTAAAAATAGTTTCCTTGTTAATCTTCAACTGAAATACATGCTTGCTTTGGAATATTCCTTTTCTTGCCTCATTATCCTTGGAGAATATTTTTGCCTTGAATACCCTTTGACATCAATGACAACTCAATACACTTAAAATTTCCAACACTGGATTTTTCTCTTCCTCGTCTTTCACCACCTTTGCTTCAAGATCTACCAACTTCACCATTTGGATTGGTTGTCTTCACTGACCCAAAGAGGGTGCTTCCCTAAAATAAATCTACCCAACCACAAGTGAAAAAAAAAGGTTTGCCCTAGGAGCAAAAATTGCACTTATGGGCTTCTTTACAATTTTAGGGAAAGGTAGCTTTGTACCTAGACTCCTTTTTCTGAGTGAAAGTTGTTCTTTGGGAAGTAGGTGTTCCTCTTCTTCTGGCTCCTCCTCAGCTAATGAATATTTTTCCCTTGCTGCGATATCTTCATTATCAGGAATTTGAATACTTTGAGGCACCAGGTCAGTGAAAGAGATGGTCTGGTACTTATGACAATGCTCATCTTAAATTTATAAAAATACTTCATCCATAGCCAACAGGTAAGCTAAACCAGGATTCCCTCAGTGCACTCTCATGATCCACCAATTTGTGATATTCTCGTCAGACCATTCAGGTAATTTATTTTTTATTTGATTAAAAAATCCTTAGGAGGAACCTACTCCAAATGATTTGCGAGATCATACTCAACTTCCATTTCGTAGAAATCGTGCCAAGGAGGGAGTGACATCATATTTTCAATAAGCCACTCAAGATCATGTCCCTTGGGATTATTACTTTGCTACAAGATATCTTCTTTGGAGCAGTAATGAAAATTCTTAGCCTTGATAAACTTCCTAAAAAATGCCCAAAGGGTCGAATTGCAATCATTGAGGAAGCTCAATTAACCCAAGGTCATACAATGTTTTGGTAATCAATTCATTCTACCTATATTGAGTCACTTCAATATCACTAAAGTGAAAAGGTATTTCACACATGGTTGGATTTCTCCTACCTTACCCATATGTGTCATTGGTAAAATCATTCTATCGGTCTACTTCCAATGCAAACAGATGCTCTGTGATAAAATACAACAGAAGAAAAGGCTTGTTAGAGAAACCAAAAATTCTAACAACTCCTTATGTCAGCAAAAATATGTTACCTTTATATTTTTCAACAATATCCTCCATCGCTTTTGGTACTCTATCACACATGCCGTAAATGAGTTCCATGGCGAGTCCCAAAAACATCCGATTAAAATTATAGTAGGATTCCTTCTTCGATAAATTCTAGGTCCATGAATAAACTGGCAATATTCCACCTACTTCATCTATTTTCTTCATCACTACAAAGGCAAAATGATGGTGCATATAATAAAATAAGTACCAAATCAAAAAAGAAGAATACCTTAAGGTGACATCTTCCTCACTCTACACCTTTAACTGAGTGTGTATCCTTCAAGCTACAAAATCTCCCCAATCAAATAAAACTAAATTTGTGTTTGCCTTCATGGTAGTCAGGACATAAAACTCAACCTATGAAATGCATTGTGCAAGTGAAACTTACCACTTATGTACTATGGAGTCTATGGGCAATTTGAAAATCCATTCCAACATCAAAAATAGGTATGGGCTCTTAAAATCCTTCAGTGACTTTGGTAGAGCTGGAAATTCTCAAAAATGAGGTAATTTTAGAAATTGATTTTTCATGAACTGTCACATGGGTACTGTATACTGGTATGTTTCCTCCTACTTTGCAATATTGAGCTTCTTAAAAATGATGTCAAAAGGAGATCTCGCACCACAAGCAAAATCTTCTCGGATAGAGTTGTCTAAAAGCTACTTGAATGACTCTCGTAGAAGAGTCATAAAACTAAGCAATTGCCCTAACCAACTCTAGACATTCATGCACTAGTGTACAAAGATACCAGGAAACATAAGAATAAAATGTTGTGGTGTGTGAAATTTTGGCAGATACCTTCTGAAGAGCAAATTCAACTTCTTACCACAATTTCTAAATGCCTTTGTTCGTGATTACACAATCATTGATTTTTGCAAGTCAGTCATAATAAGGCATCGGTTCTTCTTATTCATCCTTCATGGATTTTTGCTACTTCTTTCATGCGTTAGCCTTCTTCTGGACCTTATATTTCTTAGCTTCTATGGTCTTCCTTGCCATATTCAAACTTTTCTCTTTAATAGACAACAAATAATTTTATACCTTCGAGTAGTGACTCTGCAAATTGGAGCTTTGTAATTTTCTTTGTTTATTCAGCTGAAGTGTTCACCCTTTTATAGATTTTTGACCACACCTATTGGATTTAATGCACATGGGGCATCTTCTAAATTTAAGATGAACGTGCACCTAGGTATTGGGGCATACCATGCTTTACCATTATTGGAACGTTTTTGGCTATATATTTTTTGAGTACCATGATAGGTTATTTTGTTTTTCTTTTTCTTTTTAGGGTGTGCAACCTATCATTAATGGTTATCCTTGGAAAGAGTTATTACCTACTTTTTCACCTTGAACTGTGTAATAAGCACTCATTTTTACTAATGTGGAGTATTGACAATATATTTTTATGACTTCACTAAAAAATGCATGCATTTGGAAGTTTTGCTAAAAAAATAAAGTAAAAAGCACTTTTTCTCACTTAGACATCGAAAATGGCTTTCACCAACTCGAGCGCTCAAAAAGCATGTAAGCAAAAATATCTCTTGCCAACTTGGTCAAACACCAAAAATACTCTTTGATGGCATGAAGATGAGTTTCGATCCGAAAAAACAAGATATGCATGGGAGAAATCTTTCTTTTTTCCTTTTTTCATTTTTTTGTTTTATCAAGTGTTTTCACTAACTTGCGTGCCATAATTGCTCTTCAATGGTTCAACTATTAAAATAGTCATGAATTGTCTCCATGCATCTAAAAAGCAAATTTTTTAAAACATGTTTGTGTGTTCACTAATTTTAAGCGCTAAAAAGACCTTTTGACATCTTCGCTACTGAAAAAGTGGGGCATGTAGGTGAGAGAGCATTTTTGGGTGAAATTTCCAACTTTGGGGTCGAAAAATCGTTTGTTGATTTATATTTCGGGCAAAGTTCATTTTTTTAGCTCTAAAAATAGAAGGAAGGAGCAAAAATCATTTTCGCTAACGAAAATGATTTTTTTTTTTAGTCTCATTGACGGAAGGTGCCTTGATCCCATCTTAGGGCAGAAGGCACCTTGATCCCATTGAAGGAAGGTGCCTTGATCCCGTATTATTGTGGAAGGTGCCTTGATCCCATCTCAAGGAAGGCATTTTTTTTTAACAAAGTCAAATAGACTATATATACATATTTACAACTTGGATGTTCCTACATTTCTTTACTGATAATAGGCCTTCAGATGAAGACCATTGATTGGAATCGACAGAACATGACCTTCCATGTCCTACAAATAGAATAAATTAAATTTATTATTGCTAGAAATCTAGAAGGGACCTTTCCATATTGCTTCAAAATTGTGATGATTACCCAAATTTATTTTTTTTCATTCCACTTTAGTACAAGATCACAAACACTAAAGGGAAGTCTTCTTGTTGAACCAATTTTTAGTTACCTGAACATGCTTCATGAAAGCATTATACGTTTTCTCTCTTTCCTCTTCTAACTATAAGAGTTGAGATAACCTTGCACTCATAGGATCAAACTACCCTTATTCACTTTCAAGCAAGTGCAAATATTGGAGCACTGGAAACTCTATATGAATAGGCAAGACTGCTTTCTTTCCATACACCAAAGAGTACAAAGATGTCTTGATGGATTTATTGATTGAGATATGATCAGCCCACAAAGATTGATTCAAGAGCAAATGCCAACTTCGCTTATTGTCTCCTAGAGTTCTCTTTAAAATCCTTAGAAGATTTTTATTCGTTGACTCAACCAAACCATTTCCCTACGAATAATAATTGGATGAAGTCTTCAAATATATTTCGTACTTGCTTGAAAATCCATTAATTTTAGCTCCAATGAACAGAGTCCCATTATCCATCACAATGGGATCTGGTACACCAAAGTGCATTATCAACCCCTCTAGAAAACAAATGATAACTTCTTGATATGCTTTCTTAGTTGGCACTGCTTCTGCCCATCAGGTGAAATAGTCAATGGCTATTAAGATATGCTTATGCCCAACAGATGAATTAGGATCAATAATATCAATAAAATCTAAGCCTCATTGTTGAAATGATGCTTCTACTTAAATTGGGTGAAGTAGTAAGGAAGCATTTATGCTTTGGCCAACATATCTTTAACATTTATCATAGCTTTGATGACATGGAGACTACATTCTTACATAAATATCAGGATTACTTTCGAGTACGAAACAAAAAATATGAGTTGTTTCGGATCAAGCAAGAAGAAGATGAGAGTTTAGAGGATTATATTGATCGCTTTGCCTTTGTCCAAAAGAGATGTGGTCCTGTAAAACCTGATTTCTTAAAGCCTATCTTCTTAAGAGGATTGCAAGATGAATCTAGGGAAGTGTTAGATTTAATGGGAAAAGGAGACATAGATCAACTTGACCTTGAAGATATTGTGGAGTTATGTAGAAAATATTCCCATACTCACCATCGGAGAAAGAAATGGAATTCTAGCAATAATGATATAAAGGAGTTGATGGAGGAAATGGCTAATTTAAAAACTGATATCCTTGTTCAACTTAATTCTACATTAGGTGAGAGAAACATAAAATCCAATTCTACACCACCTTTGGCAATTTATTGCCCGAGATGCAGGAATAAGCATGCCTTGCAGGATTGCCATTTAAAAAAAACTTCTATTTGTGGAATTTGTTCCAAGGAACATTCAACAGATAGATGTACTTTGTTGCCTCACCTAAAATCTATCGTAGGCACCCAAACGGAAGAACTTAATGCTATTGGGCAGAGATCCGGTAGTGGCTATACACAATATCCCAATGCTACTCGATTTCCAAACTGGGGACAATCTCCTTGGAATATAAACATGCCATGGGGACATGCAGAAGTCCCTACACAACCTTGGAACCAACCTTGGACAACTCCTCTAGATTGGTCACATCCTGGATGGATGAACCGACCTTGGAATGCAACTCATCCACAGTGGACACAGCAAGGACAAAGATGGGGACAACAATATCCACCATATCAAGGACAACAAAGGTATTAAGGGTAAGCTCAAAACTTGTTTCCATCTCCTAATCCAAATTTTTAGGGAAGAACACAATCGCAATCAGTGAAACAACCTCCACTCCCAGCTCAGCTTGTGACTAACCCAAATAATACCAGACAAACAACCCCTGTTTATGAGGCTGAGTCTGAAGATTATGTTGCAGTTCATGTACTTGACCGTAGTAACATCCAGCTGCGTTCAGGGAAGGTTTTACCTAAACCTGTTCCACCCACCATTGAAGAAATAAGTGAGAAAAAAGAACCTCCAAATCAAGAGACAATGCAACAAAAAAAAAGAGAGGAATTAACAAAAAAAATGCAGGAATCTTCTCCAGTAGCATTACCATACATTGAAAGGTTTGATCATATTGATACTGCTCCTGAATCAGAATTAGTAACAGAACTTAAAAATATGTCAATTTCTCTCTCTTTGTTGTAGGTAATAAGGGATGTGCCTTCACTCAAAAAAACTATTCAGGAGTTATGTATCAAGAAACCTGGTAAAAAGAAGGCCTTTCCTAAAACTGTTCAGGTAGAAGGAAAATTAGATGATTTATTGTCTGGGAAACTAGTTCCTCCTAAATATAGTGACCCCGATAGTCCAATAGTTACAATTACTATTGGATTAATGTAAATTCCTAATGTGCTAATTGATATTGGAGATACAATTAATGTTATGACTAAGGACACAATGCAAAAATTGCAGCTCAAGAATCTCAGTCCTACCACCACAGTTTTGGAAATGGCAGATAGGTCCGTTGTTAAACCTGAAGGTATCCTAGAAGATGTAGCCATTGAAGTCTCTTCTTGGGAATATCCTGTAGACTTCTTAGTGTTGCAGCCTAGAAAATCAGTCAATGGATACCTTATTATTCTAGGACGACCTTGGTTGGCTACTGCAGCTGCTTTTATAGACTGCAGGTCAGGGGAAATGACCATTTCTAATGGTATTGACCTAAAGAAAATTTATTTGTATCCACCAACTCAATCTTCAACTAAATTTTTTGGACAAATTTGGTATCCTGAATCTAATGAAGAACAGGAAACCATTGTCACTTTGGCTACAGTTGTAGTAAAAGAACATATCGAGGAAATCACTACACCTGAGAGAGAAATACCTGCATAATGTCCTCCTAATAATCCAGAATGGAATTATTTTAGGATCTTCTATTTCTTCAACTCTTTGACACATATCAGAAGCACTCCATCAATGATCTTGTAAAATAGCTCATTTTCAACATGACATATCTGCATGCTTGCAACCTAACCATTCTTCTTTGTGAAAAATTAATATGAGAGGGATACCTTTTATATTGAAGTATTCGACAAGGTCTTTTTTCCAATCTTAGTTAAATACAGGGTAATTACCAAGAGTACTTTCTTGCACTGGACCTTCAAACTAGCATGCAATTTTTTCAGAAGTAGCACTCCTTGCAAGCTCTCAACATAGTGCTCAGCCTCAAACCAACTTGGTTAGCAAAATATTGATATCATATTCTTGGATCTTGGAGACCCAGCCAACTCTCTTATTTCCAAGTTCTCCCTATATAATGAAATTTTGAATATCAAGTTGTACAAAATGAACTATCATATTGGTCTGTGAAATAAAATGCCAAAACTTCTTTAGAGATTTCATCACTGCATACACTTGCTTCTCAATGAAATTCTATTTTATTCATGCGGTTGAATCACTTGACTTAGGAATGTAATAGGTCATTCATTTCCATATTCTCCCTTATGTGTAAGGACAACCACATAACTTTCTTGCTCACTAATAGCATAAAGGATGAAATCCTTAGAATAATTAGGATTCACCAAGACGAGAGCCTGAGAAATCCTTAATCTCTTTGAATGCTTCTTTTCTTTCCTTCATCCATTTGAACTTAGTATTATTTTTTAGGAGTTTAGTCATTGGCTTCACTACTTGAGCAAAGTCTACAATAAAATTCCTAATGAAGTTGATTTGGTTGGAGAAATATTGTAAACTTTTCTTGTTAGCTGGTAATGGGAGATTTAAAAGATATTTGGATCTAGCTGGGTCAACAACTAAACCTTCTTAAAAATCACATGGCCTAGGAGCTTTCCTTATTTTACTGTGAAAATAGACTTTTATGGATTGATAAATACCCTAAATTCTTGGCACTTATGAAATACTTGTTGTAAATGTAAACCATGTTCCTCCATTTTATGGAAGAAAACTATCATACAATCCAAATAAAAGATAATGATTCAGTTTAGTAACTGAAATCTAGATCCATTGATCTCTTAAATTTTGCTTCAGCGTTTGAGAGATCGAAAGGCATTCAATGGTAAGAAATGTTTTTCCACTTTATGGTGAATGTGATTTTGTATTGGTCTTCATATTTGATCCATATTTGATTATACCTAGAGAATCCATCAAGCAGAGAAAATATCTGTGCTCCTGCAACCACATGGAGGATATAATCTATCTATGGCAAAAGATAATGGTCCTTTAGAGAAGCCTAATTAAGATTTTATAAATCAACGCATAAGCAAATATCTCCGTTCTTCTTTCACACAGGGATAAAATTTGCTACCCATGAAGAGTTCTTGATAGGATAAATGATATTTTCTTCAAGCATCTTCAAAAGTTTTACCTTCATCAATGTCTTGATTTTGGGGTTGATTGGCATCTGATTTTTTTTGAAAGGTCTTACTCCTTCCTGTAGTTCAATTGTATGCTGGATAACATTCTTATCATATCTTTTGATGCCCTAATAACTCCAAGTGACAATGTCTAGGAATTCTTGGTATAGTTCCTTGATTCACTCGAGTTCTTCAAGTGTGCAATCAATTCAAACCTTGATTGATTTTTTAGGTTCTAACTATAAATATTTGTACTCCTTTTCATCCAACTTGATATTATGCTTTATTATTATATCATTTTGATAAAAGAGACTTTTGAGTGAAATCAATCCTTTCGAGATGTGATTATTTTTCAACTGGATCAATTACCTAGGTTATTCTTCACCGAAGGTTCTCCCTTCAATACTGCTAGCTTCATTTACTAGGAAGTTGACAATCTGCTCATCATTCTTGAAAACTTGCCAATGAATATTCTTATAAAGCACTGAAGGCCTGTAAAAAAGCTTCATAGTGTTTGGTTTTTGCATCATGTGTTCAATTGGAGAAAACTTGGCACCAATGGATGCTAAGAGATCGACATGCTTATTTTGTTCCCACGAAATCACTTGGATATTTAACACCATGTAGGCTTTAAACATGTTCTAAAATTTGTTGTGGTATACCTTCAAATAGTGTTGTTTTGAGACACACTTGTTAGTCACTTGATTGATAATCAACTCTGAATATCCAAAAATATAGAGTTGTTTGATCTCAAGTTTCTCTACTTTCTTCAAAGCATAATGCTTCATACTTGTCAATTTTTATTTGTACAGCTCCATATCAGTCAATATGAATATATCTTCTATCTACCAGAAGAGGGATGAGGACAATCCCTACTTTGACACTATTTTTACATCTTGCACCATCAAAGAAGAGTTTCCACAACTGATTTGAGATAGGATCTCCATCATTGGATACCTTCACTTCCACATTTTCAGGATTGGTAATGGCATAGCAACCAATCTTAGTTTCAACCATTGAATTGAAGTATTTCATGGAGAATTCATCTTTTGTGCGGAGTTCACCCAAATATTCTTCTATTAAATCTAACTCTTCCATCTCTTTGATTAGCAAGTTAGCAAAATCCATGCACTTTTCTTCATCCTTGATCCTTTCTATATGAAAGGTAGAAGGTTTCTCATTATAGATCCAAATTATTTTCCCTTTAAAATGAATTTTTAGATGGGAGTAATCTAGAGAAAGATAACATCCCAGCTTGGTAGTGAATTATCTCAAGAGCCACATACTAAAGTATAGTTCCAAATCAACCACGACCAACTATTGAATCATAGTGATTTGAGGTATTTTATGCAACATAATTGGGACATCCTTAATAACACCCACTATTTTCATAGGGGTTCCATATAACTACAATACTCCCATGCTGATTTTGGTATACTCCATGCTAATAATCTCATAAATCACCTTCGACTGACAGTCATCATAGTACCAAAATAAATCATGCAGTTATGCACAATCCAATCCTCCATCCTGAGAGACAAGTAAAATGGTGGTGGTCTATTCTTTCTAGTAGCCATATTTGTAAGCGTTTGAGCTAACATAGTCTAAGTAGAATTTATATTTTTACCTTTAACAGAATTCAGATATTCTTACAATAAATCAACCTAACCAAGAAATTGTAAAACATCATAGAGACTAACCTTGGTAGGAATTTTCTTTAGTTATTCAACAATGTTGTACATGGACAAGCTGGATTCTCTTCCTTCATTAGTGGCCTCATATTTACTTTGATATTACTATGTGACTTCTACCCTCTGATGCTTGGTCAAAGATGGGTATTTAAGGTGTTCTTTTGCCCGTTCCTTCATTTCAACTTGTGTTTGTGAAGTTGATGCCTTCACTTGAGATATTATTTCTTTTGCTTGTGCAGCCAAGAGATATTTTAAGAGAATAAGTTATTTCAACTTAGGCACTAATCCAGGTGCCTTCGCCTATGCTTGTATCTTTTAATTTTGCTCCTTCGACTTAGTAGGTATCTTTAGTGGCTCCATTTCAGTTGGATCCACTATGACCAACTTTTTTCTAGCTCTTGTGAGAACTAAAATTTTTTCTATGGAAGGGATCATAAATTTATGATCAAATTCTCTAATCATATTGATCTGACCACTGAAAGAGCTATCTTCCAATATTTTCACATAGTTCAAATAAACCACACAAGTTTCTTCGCTATGCAGATCACTATAGGTAGAACACCAATACATTTTATTTGATGGGTCAACTTATTCATTTGTCAACACGGTTGCATTCCTTTCAGGAATCTTGCTAGTCAAAGTTGCTTGCTCTCTGGTGATTGGTGGAGGTTGAAATCTCCTAGGTTGGAAATTTCTCTCGACTTAGATTTTCTTCAGGGCTGTGATCTCATTTTCCATCATTCTCATTGTTTATTGCATTGATTATATCTGTTGCAGGATATTAATTTGAGGATCACGAATTAAGGGTGCTAGAGGAGCTGGTAATGGTAGTAGTACTGGAAAATACAATAATTCTTGGAATGGAACTGGAGTGGGTAGTTGGGGAATAGAAGGGGAAGGAAATTGTGGGACATAAATTATCAGGGTTTGAGAGGAACTAGGATTCCATGAAGGAACTGGGTACATGGGGGATATTAGTAAAGATTGAAAAGATGCATTGGGATATAAATGTTGTGGGAGATCAAAAAATATCGACATTATCATTTTCGATGGAAGCTTACCAATAGAAATTAAATCAGCTTCAGCCTTTTGCGCTTGGGAGTATAGGGCCATAAATGTATCAACATTGAACTGACAAATGACCATGCTAATATAATAATTAAAGGCTCAAAGAATAAAATGTAGCTTGTTTGAGAGTCGACCAAAGATCTTCAGGGACTCTCTACCAAGTTCAAGTGAACCTAAAATTAAAGTCAATGATTTCCTCCTATGGATGCCTCTGAATATTAGTGAATTAATGCAACATAGAAAGAGGATATGCTTGTTTATTGAAGCCTTTTATCATTAAATCAGCCAACTTGTCCCATGTGGTAAGAGTGGCAGGTGGTAAGGACTGATACCAATAAAACATCTTCCCTTTAAAGAGAGCATGCACAATCTGACCATGACATATTTGTTTGTGATGCTATGAATAGTTTCCAAAGAAGCCACATATTGAACATACTTGTAAGATATTTTTCTTATACCATCATAAGTAGGCAAAGCCTTTAATACTGCTATTGGGATCAGATTTCGAGCTTGTATATTCAAAGCTCCAAAATTATTCCTTGTTGGAAACTCTCTTGGTGGATTTTGAGCCATTTGGAATAAAGAATTTGCTCGAGGAGGAAAGCTAGTGGCAATGCTAGAGTGACTTGAAGGAATGGAAAAAACACCAACTACTTGTTAATACGTTATAATTGATGGGATAGTTAGAGTGATTAATCTAGGATGTTCTCCCAAGACTTGGGTGTTAAGCTCAAAAAACTCAATAGGATTTTCTAATTTTTGGCCTTCGATCTTGTGATCATAAAGTAAAAATGTTTCCTTCATGTTCAGAGGCTTCTAGGTAAAACTGAGTCACCAGATGTTCTAATCAAACATCAAAATATGAACATCAAATATTAATAATGCTTAAGGTGGACCTTTTGTGTCCCACTAAACATGCCAAAAACTATTGTTCAAGAGTCTATCCTAGGATAAAATGTATGTACGCACTCTAGACCTAGCAAAAATTGAAATGCTAAAGGAAATAAATTTCCCTTAGGCCAATATCTATAGGGGGTTAGTTCCATTGCTACTCTAAAACTGGTATAAATATTAGAAACAAAAATTAACAGAAAGGAAGGGAAATATGGCTGTAAGTTGAAGAGATAATGTGGGGATGAATTAACAGTAAGATTAACAACCCAATTTAAACTAACAAAATTTAATAGAAGGACAAAATAGAAACTAAACTTAGATCATATTATAAAGCATGAATTCCAGTAGCATTCTAGCATTCATTCCCATTAAAAAACTAAATTCAGACTCAGAATTTAATCCACCAATGATGATATCAATCTAATATAAATGCAAAGAAGAAATTATAAACATACATAAAATGATTCAGAACTCAGATCCAAATAGTCCTTTAATCAATGCAAATTTTAAACTGTGAGAGTTTTACAAGCAAATATCCATCATTTTTTACATCAAATTTCTTAGTATTTATAGAGTATTTCACCTCCAAAATTGAATGATCATTAAAAAAAATGGTGGAAAGTCAAATATTAGTTGGTAGTAATTTTATCCTTGGTAGCAACAATGAACCAATCCAATGGTACATTGGGAATCAACAAGCAATTCTAGCAGATGACGTATCGGGCCTCAACTGAAATCATTGGTAAAATTTTTATCTTCATGGTGGTGCCTCAAAAATGAGCATTCACTACAAGGGACGATGCCTCAAAATAAATAGGATCACAACAAAGTCAAGAGTGAAGTGGACAACTTTTAATTTTGGTAATATTATGGTTATCCATTGAATATGATCTTCATTAGCAATAACTTTGGAAACATTAACTTCTTTGCCCCAAAAATTGAATTTGCCAGCATTGGAATTCCCTCCAAAATGATCTTTGCTCAAAGCACCATCTAAAATGAATTTTTCTTTGAGGAAATGGAAAAAATTAATTTCACCAAGACGAGGCCCAAAATGTGTTTTCGCAATGATTTTTGCCCAAAAATGACTTTCACTAGACTTTCGCCTGAAAAGGGTTTTTGTCAGACTTTCGCTCAAAATGGGATTTTTGCTAGAATTTCACCCAATATAGATGTTGCTGCTAAAAATGAAGTTCACCCATATAGAAAATGAACTATCAATTGTTCAAACCTAAATATTTTACCCAAAAATAGTATTTCTCTCAAAGCGCTACTCGATAATAGATTTCATTGAGTGCAACTCATTGCACACTTGGGAAAAATTTTAAACCTATTTTTAGTGTGGTAAAAATGCCAACGGTGACACACAATGATCATACTCTAGTCTAATTTCAATGGGAGAATAATTGGTTAAAGCTTAGCAAGAGAAAATGATATTGAGAGGTAGAAGGTATCATGGACTTAATATTTCAATTTCACTTAGAATTTTTAGGATAGGATGTATGAATAGACCTAGGGATCAAAGGGGAATATTTGTTATCCAAAACCTCCAATAAGCCATAGGTGCTCAATAATCATGCTCTAAGATTACATCAAATGGACCATCACCTATAACTATGATTTAAATGATTCACCATATACAAGCAAAAGGGAACAAAGTATAGGTAGTTCACCACCTCCTACCCTAAACTATTTAGTATCTCTCAAAGTTTTTTAGAAAATTTATAATTTTTATTGAAAAATATAATGGCAGAGAGACAAGAGGATGGGGATAGACATAGTGATGCACACCATTATAGGGAAGCTAGTAATGGTACTAGGACATTTACATACCCTATTAGACTAGACCTTGCAACACAAGCTCTTAGAAATTATCTCCCCATCCATATTTCCATCTTTTAGGGAGCTTGTTTTTGAGGACCTAGATTAGTTCCTATTTGAGCTCAAAATATTATGTCAAACATATGATTATGGTAATAATAACAAAAAATCAAATTGTTCCCCTCTATAGTTAAATATTCAATAATGTGATTGCTTATGGGATTGGCACCCAAATAAATATACACATGGGTAGAGATGGAAAGAACCATTTTAGATAAATATTAAGAGTATTGTTGTGTTAAATATAAAAATATATATTTTAGAATGAAACAAAATGAGGATGAATTTTTGGAATATTATCTAGATCAATTTTTGTTCATTTTTAGGTAGTGTGGATATGGGATAGATCAAAAATTAAGTAGGGTTATTTTACTATGAGGATTACATGATGAGTCAAGAGATTTCTTGAATCTGATGGGAAAGGGTATGTGAAAAAGCAAGAAATTCCCTATATCATAAAACTATATAGGAACCATCCCCATACAAGGGGATGAAGTAAATATAGAATTGGGAAGAGTGGTATCAAGATAAGATAACTAATAGAAGAATTTGCTAATCTAAAGTAAGATATTTTATTACATTTAAACATTGTGTTGGATGAATTGTGGGATAAAAATAAATCTATTGAACCTTTCACAAGCATTGTCCTAGCTATAGACAAAAGCATGCTCCTCAAGAGTGTCCCCTGAATAAAACTACTATATGTCGTATTTGTGAAAGAGGGTACTCTACAGACCATTGTGACCTATTGCCTAATATTAAAGCCACCTTTGGTAGAGGTAACCCATCCATGGAGGAACTCAATTATGTGTGATAGAAATAATTTTACCTACAATGAATATCCATCAAGGTCCCTGTGGATGCAAAAACCTTGAAATATATCATTTCTTTCACAATAATGGGGTAAATATACATAGCCACCACCCCTAGAGTGTTCTCCTCTAGTTTTGTCTAACCAATAATGGATACCACAATCTAACCAACCATGGATGATACCAAACCAACAATGGATAGGATGGTCACAACCTAATCAACCATATGTGGGTCAACAATACTTTCAAAACTATCAACAATATTTGTTTTATGGACATACTACTACTTCACAACCAGTACAATCATCACAATCAACATGTAGCCAATCCAAATAATAATAGGTAACAAACACTTGTTTATAACACTAATCCTAATGACACAATTAGTCTAGATACAAGCAACTATGATAATGTCCAACTTCATTCAGAAAAGGTCTTGCGTAATCCAACTCCACCCCTTATAATATAATTAGGAGACAATGAAGCAAGACCTCAAACAGTAACCCCACCCAAGTTTGAACAAAATGAATGAAAAAAAACATGAAAACGAAACTCCCAATTCTTCTTTTAAGCTACCATATCATGAATGACTTATGCCTAGAGAATAATATTATGAGGAATATGATATATTATTGCAACTCAAAATTTTAAATATTATAATTCCTTTATTACAAGCAATAAAGGATGTACCAATATTTAACAAGACCATCTAAGATTTGTCTATTAAGAGACCTTGAAGGAGGAATACTTACCTAAATATCATACAAGTAGATAGGAACTTAGAAAACATCCTTATAGGAAATATGGTTCCACCTAAGTATGGAGATCTAAGAAGCTCGATGATTATAGTTTCAATTGACACTATTAGAATACCCAATGTGCTAATTGACATAGGAGCTACCATAAATATTATGATCATAAAAAAAATTGAACAAAATATATTTGATAAATATACAACCAACTTATCCTTTGAATTCATTAGTGAGTAAATTTGAAGGAATTAATTCTATGCATCTAGGTACAAAATAATAGATATTTAGTCAGGAAAAGCCCCAACTACTAATAGTTGACTAGATGATGAAGAATAGTCAAAACTATTTGATGTGTTAAACAAACATGCAAATTATTTTGCATGGGATTATAGTGAAATTAAGAGGATACACCCTAATGTTTACAAATATCATATATATATCAACGATAAGAAGGTTGTTCATCAACCATAGAGAAGGATAAATCCTAACCTCAAGGACATAGTAAAAATAAAAATTGAAAAATTGCTTGATGTAGGGTTTATCTATCCTATATTTGATAGCCAGTGGGTTTCTCCATTGATAATTTTTATAAAAAATAATGGAAAGTGAAAAATATGTGTTGACTATAAAGAACTAAATAAGGCTACACAAAAAGACCATTTCCCACTCCCATTCATATGTCAAGTCCTAGAAACACTTATTGGAAATAAATATTTTCTTTCCTTGATGGTTTTAATGGATGCAACCAAATACAAGTGGCACCTAAAGATCTAGAGAATACTACCTTTACTTGCCCTTGGAAAATGTTTTCTTAGAAAGTCCTACCATTTAAAATTTGCAATATCTCTACCATTTTTGAGTGAGTAGTTCTCACTATCTTTGATGACATTATCAATGAGTGCATAGAAGTCTATATGGATGACTTAATTATTTATGGAGAAACTATTTTTGAAGCACTTAATAATCTTGACAAGTTTCTCACTAGATGTGAAACCCATAACCTATATTTAAGCCATGAAAAATGTTTAATGATGATGGACAAAAATATTGTCTTAGGGAATCATATTTTTGATACAAGAATAAAGGTAGACCCTAAGAAGGTAGAAGTGATAGCTCAATTGCCTCCTCCAACAACACAAATATATGTTAGAAGATTTTTAAGATATGCAAGCTATTACAAATGCTTCATAAATTTTTTTAATTAAATTGTTGCTCCATTATTCTCTCTTTTATCTAAGGATGTTGAGTTTAAATGGACATAGGAGTGTCAAGTAGATTTTCATATCATTAAGAAAAAAATATTTTTGTATCCATCCTAAGAGGACCAAATTGGAAACTACCATTTCACATATATATTGATCCCTCTAATAATACCATATGCATAGTCCTTGGACAAAAAGAAGAAGAAAGTGGGAAAACCTATGTCAGTTACTACATTAGCAAAAAGTTATTTAGGGCTGAGAAGAATTATATGACAATGAAAAAGAATTCTTGGTAGTAGTTTATGCCATCAACAAATTGAATTATTACATTATAAGGTGTTCTATATATGCACATATTGATCATTATGTGATTAAAATATTTAATGAATAAACTTATAGTAAATGGATGAATAATTAAAAGGTTGTTACTATTACAAGAATTTGATATTACTATTGTTGATAAACCTATAAAAGCCAATGTAGTACTAGATTTCTTGTCAAGATTAAATACTACAAGTTAAGAAGAGAGTATGGAGGACACCTTTCCTAATGAATATTTATTTATGATATTAGCATAATAAACAGGGTTCACTATCATTGCTAATTTTTTGGTAACACGGAAGGTCCTTCCTCATCTTAATCCAAAGGAAAAACAATAATTGGTTAAACAAAGTTTATCTTTTAAATGGATTAAATAATTATAGTTCAAATGTGGGCCTCGCCTTATCTTGCATAGGTGTGTAAGGGAAGATGATATCTATGACATACTTTGGGAATGTTATGATGAAGCTTCTAGAGGACAATACTCAACAAAGAGAACCATATAGAAAATTATAGGTGCTAGATATTATTGGTCACTGCTTCTTAGGGGTGTAAAGAAAAATTTATTTCATTTTAATCAATGCCAATGCATGGGGAAACCCATTACGATGACTTAAATGTCCTTACAATTTAATGTGGTTTTGGAAACATTCAAAAATCATGGTGATAAGGATATGAAATAGCATATACTTTTATTTTAGATTTATTTTCTTAAAGTCTAAAGTTAGGCTTAATATATATTTTTTAGATTTTATTAAATATCGGTATGAATTGTCAGTAGTGTGTAATGTCAATAAGGTATAATTTTCAACAAACATATCTTGTATTTAATGATCATAAATTAATAAAAATATTAATCAAGATTTTTGGTTCCTGATCATCCGGTATAGATTTCATTAGAACCATTTATCCACTATCCCAAGGGAAGCAACACATTTTAGTATGTACAAAATATGTAACAAAGTGGACCAAGGTAAGTGTTTTCTAATTTTCTCATGTAGACAAGATAGTTGACTTCCTCTATCATCAAATATTTTAGTGATTTGGTGTTCCTCATGTCATTGTGTCATATTAGGGACCATAATTTGTGTTAAAAGCAATTCAAATATTTATGAAATTTTATCAAGTAAAATATAAAAGTTATTCACCTTACTATCCACAAGCCAATGGACAAGTATAATTCACTATTAGAGAAATATAAAATATACTAACAAAAAATGTGGCTTCTCACAATATAAATTGGATGAACAGGTTATCTGAAGGAATATGAGAATATAATACCACTTGGAATACAACAATAGGATTCACATAATACAAATTGGTTTATGGTAAGCAAATATTACTTTCTATTGAATTTGAATTACAAACACTTTGTACTGCTCTCGATGTGGGTATTGAGTTATCACAGGTGCAACATGAGAGGATCCTATAGCTGAATAAGCTTCATGAGTTACAATTGGAGGATTTTAACCAAATAGAATTTATTCTATAGGAAAGGAAAATATGGCATGATAAACACATCAAGAACACCAAGTATAAACTAAGTGATTAGGATTTGCTCTTTGATCCACATTATATTGAATTTAATATTAAGTTGTAGAATCGATGGTTGGAGTTGTATGAGATAAACCAGGTCTACGATAATTATGTTTTGTGAATCCTACCTATTGATGATTCAAGGTGATGGATGGTAGTGAATGACCACTAGTTGAATTTGTATCACAAGCCATTAAATAAATATTTTTTTCTTATTTTATAGCTTGATCTATAGTTTGGAAGAGAGACTTCCTCACCTATGACAAATAATAACTGATTGTATTTTCTTTAAAAAAAAGGGATGATTTTCCAATAGTTAAAATATTTCTCTAGTGCTATTGGGCCAAGGAAAGCATGAAAACAATTTTTCGACATATTAGACTTACAAATAAAAACTTGGTTGTGAAAATACCTTGTGGATGCAACCAGGGCAAGAGAGAATTGAAAACTAGAATGACAATCCCCTTCTGTTTGAAAACAAAATCCAATGCCCGGTCATACATTTCTCTAATTTTATTTTTTCTCTTGTGATGTGCCTATAGGTTTCTATCTCCCCCAAACTACCATATGTCATCCATCTCAACGAGGTATGTATATTTCCTTTTAACCATTGCTTAAACTAGATATATTGCATAATTATAATTAGTTCAAGTTATAGTGTGCAAAAATAGGAAAATTTTACATCATTTCTTCTTAGATGTCATGAAACATAAGAGAAGGATAGGTATACCAAATCAATAAGGGTATAAAAAATTAAAAAGCAATTTGGTAGTGAGCACTAGAGCTCTATGGTACCCGAAGGTAATAATGATTAGTTAAATTGTTTATCTTCAAATCCAATGGTATTAGATGAACCTAGCTTTGGAGTATGTGTGATTATAATCAAATGGTATGTTGGGAACTATGCCTAACCTAGCACATGAAAAATTAGGGATGAATTCAATTAGTGCTAGAGTGTGTTTGATATGGAGCACCAAAATATTTCTATACCTGATAATAAACTCCATAGTCAAAATATTTAACTCCAAAATATAGTCCCACAACATAAGGAAATATTTTATGTTGTACAAGTAAAATGGTTCACATGAGGCAAATGCACTTACACCAAGAGATGTGTCTCTTTCTACTTGGTAGATATGAGAAGCATGCAATACAATGGATAATTCAATGCCATTGATTGGAAAGTGGGACCTTCAAGGCATCAAATCCTCATAGTCGATCTATGCATGTTGCCATCAAGCAACATGTGGATGGACAATATGTGAGCTAGGCTCACATGCACTAAGATTTTTTTACAAAATTGTACATCCTTACATCATGTGGCACATGGAAATTCCATATTTATACACATGAATAGGGCACATACAACAAAGCAACTAAAAGTTCACATGACACCTTGGCATGTTGTACAATAATGATAGGATACTAATCAAAGCATACAAGTATCTACATGGATTGATAGGGGATTTGAAATAGGTTCAACATGTGATACAATATTGGTAAAGAGAATGTTCGTGTGAGATCCAATATAGTCTAAATAGCCAAGGTAGACAATAGTGAATTAAAGCATTATATCTCTCTCTTAACTTAATAGCAGATACCACATGGATGGATAGAAATCACTTATATGCACAAGTGATTGGTAAATTCAATGGAGTATCTAACAAAACCTATTAAATCTTTGTCAACATAGGTAATGAAATAATTTAAATCTAAAAATATCATTTTGTAGGACTCTATCAAACATTTCCTAGCATACCAAACTCGACCAGCTTTAGAAGACTATTGACTCCTATTTTATCTAGCACCATGGGGTTAAAATGAAGGTCTATATTAGATAATGTTGATGAGTTGTTGCAAAAGTATTTAGGACAAGTGGATAGCTATAGTTTTTCTATATTTTCAATGGCTATGATGCCAAACTTATTGAGGAATTCACATTGATATTAAAGTATGGAGTCACAAAATCATAGGGGTTAAACTCATAGTCATGGCTAATATTATCATCCAATTTTTTGAAATCCCTAATGTCAGCTAGAATTCATTCAAAAGTATGAGTCTGGTAGTTGAAGATAGACCTTGAACTTGAGTAAAATGTGTATGACAATTAGTGTAAGGGACTAAAGCAAACGAGTTTAGTACATCTATGGAATTTTGTCACCTTGTGGATGGTGAATTTTTTCACTTGCAATGGGTAATTTGTAGTACTCTCCAACCCTCATTTAAAACTTCTTATTCATATGAGACATGGCCACCAAATTTTAAGTAGGTAAATGTATGCTCAAGCATCATGGTTAATCAAATTGATTTGTTGTCATCATTTTTTTCAATTTACATGGTGGAATCGGTAGCCACCACAAATTTGGATAGGCTATCCATCTTTTATGGACATCATAGTATTTTGCATTGTCCATCCTGAAAGGTTCCACATAGTTCTTTGTGTAGTCCGCCCATATAACCACCATGCCACAATTATTTTTAAACCTTTTACGTCGCTAAAAGCACCAAAAAAGGGACAAGCATTCAATCTAACGAGGCCTAATATTTGAACCTTGGACCTCTACCCCCTTATAGGGTTTAGTCAAACCAATTGGTCTACACCTCAAACCTATTTTTTGTCATCATTTTGGGACCAACAATTTAAATAAAAAAAATGGCAAAAATTCCAAGTAAAAAATGGCCAAGGTTTTCAGCTAGAAACCTCAAACCTGCATGATATCCCTAAGTCATATGCAACACCAAAATCATTAGGTGCATCAAAATATTTTAAGGCTTCTAGGGCACTATGGGATTCCCAAACACTGGAGCCTCCTAAAGCATTAGAACCCCTATAGAAGTTAAAATATTCAAAATAAAGAAAAAGAGACAAAAAATAAGTGAAATTTATTGTATTTTAGGAAAAGAGAAGTAGTGAGCATTAGAAAACACCAGAGGCACTAGAGCTATAAAGAGAACCAAATATGACTATTAATTTAGAGCCATCCAAATCTAGAAAAAGAGGACAAAATGAGTCAAATTATGTTTCTCCAAAAGAGCAAGAAACAACTACATAATTGAGATCCTCCAATCCAAAGAATATATTCAGGAGATGTATGTTGTCTAAGATGACAAGATATCATGCCAAAGCATAAATTTTGGAAGAAATTAGAAGTCAAGAAGAGATTAAAGTGGCTAGTGGTGAAGATAAGCATCTAACTACACTAAAAACAACACTTAAACTATAAAAATATCAATTGGGAGAGCAAGAAATGCCATAGGAAGAGGTGTTCTCTAAAGCCCCATAGCATCCTACCCCTCATGAGAAGAGTGATAAAAAAGACTAGATAGATGACATGTAGTTAGATGTTGGGCCTCATAATCTCACTATACAACATCCCTTAATGCATGATGAGAGAACAAGCCAACAAGGGTCTCCATGAGAGGATAATCCAGACTAGAATAATCTTAATCTTGAAGTAGTAAAAATAATTATTTCAATCTTACAGATAAAATTTGTGCCCATTGAGAAATTATTGTGGGAAAAGAATAAACTTATAGAACTCTAAGGCCAATTGGCTAAGGCAAGAGTTTAGAGGAGAATAATTCCACTACATAGTCTTAAAGCTACACAAGTAGCAGTTAGAGAAGGTTCTAAAGAATTATTGGATCATCTATCATAGACCTTAGCATGAGTGGCAAGTACTTCTGAGCAAGGTGTAGGCTCCAAGGATATCATTGAAGCTAAAAGCATAACACTAGAAAATGTACCATAGCTTAAAAATATATTAGGGATAACTATAGCCTATAGGAAAACACCAAAATAGTCTCAATAAGCACTTGAATTAATCAAGACAAAATCCAATAAGGAAAGTGAGATATAGACAGAACCTTGGAAGTCTTCATGGTAAATCATCATTGTCCCTTTTAAAATGGTCATTTTAGATGCTCACAACACAGTTATGGCAACATGGGATAAACACTACCATTATCTAGAATAGAAAATCGATTCCTCAAAGGTTATGAAGAGCAAAATTAAAAATTAGAAAAGAAAGCTAGAAGAATTGTAAAGGAAGGTTATTATGTTGTAGATGAAATTTGACTCTACTTGTCAGATTGTAAAAAGAATGTTGGAGTGTAGGATACTTGCATGGATTTATAGCTTGTTCTTAAGTGAAAAATTCTAAATATGGTTGATTTTGTAGTTATATTATGGTATGAATCACCAATTAAAGATTATAGAGGAATTATTTAATGCATATAGTAACAACTTGGAAAACAAAAATATGTTATGTGATTTATATTCATAATTATGCTATGACTAAACACTTCCACTTCCATCCTAATATTTGTGTTGGATGTGTACAACTACGAGCATTCATGTATACCTTGCATAATCACATATAGAATTAAAATAAGGAAATAGATCATGAGAACAAGGAAAAAGAGGTGGGTATTTTAATGCGGTTTAATTTCCCTAGGGCTGACTTAGTAATTCATGATCATCTTGGTATTATGGGTAGAGAAAACATCAAGGAATGATATAAATCATAGTTGAAGAGCTATATTTAACAATTTAATAGATTATGTGATTTATAGTTGCATAGAGTAAGAAAAAGTTGTTACCATAGATAGGAAGAACTGTATATACCTTTATGGAAGTGGGAACCAATTTCTTCAAAGAAGTTAAATTTGTCTTACCGCAAGGCTCAAGTAGTGATTGCAATTATTAAATAAGAGATCTTTAGGTGGATTAGTTTGTGGTATAGACCACCACTCATCTTAATTCTAGTTTTCCATTTTATTTTCTCATATTAGAAAGAAGTGTTTCATGTAGTGGATGAGATAGAGTGGTGAATATGATGGTTACCATATCGGAAATGAAAAAATTATAGCCATCAACACAAATGAATATGATCTCAATGTCATGTTGGAAGGTGAGATTTCATGAGGACATGCATTTGCTTTAGTTGGGGGAATGATGAGGCTTTAAAATTACTCATTTGGTACAACCCTTAAACCTTATTTTATGTCACTTAACTATGGATTACCTATCGTTTACATTAATATTAAGGTCAAAAAATGGTAAATAGGGGAAATATTATACTAAGTTAGATATGATACAATTGTGTGCTATGGGAATAAAATACCATGTTTAGAATTTAAATAATAGGTCAAAATTTACATGATTCAAGGTAAATTTGAATCCAAGAAGCTCTATTGGCACTAGAAAGGTCACAAAGTACCAATAATAGAGGAACAAACACAATAATAGCACTAAATGGACCATATCATTTCAGCACTAGAGGAGCATGCTAACCTAGCACTGGAACACCCTTACCCATGTAGCATTGGGTATGCTAGAAACATTTTTATAAACATGGCATTGGACACAAAGATAACCTTGTCAACCTGGCACTAGATGTAGTGACCACCACTAGCCATAGACCTATTTATGCCAACTAACAAAATAGAATCCAATGGTAATCATAATCAATGGGTGCATAAGTTTTTGGAGGATTTCACTAATCAATTCTATTTATTGATCAATTAAGCAGTGGTATTCAATGTAAGCGTGAAAACCATCTTTGAATCCTTCCAAAGAACCACTATTTAGATGACCCAACAAAATAGCTAATTCTAGACATACACATAAAGTAGTTGATTTTGGTGGTTAATTTAGTTGCTAAATTTAGTTGATGAAATTTTTCTCTGTTGAATGTTTAAACTAAAATTTTTTCATTATTCATATGCATAGCTAGATATATATTATAGAACGATTGTACTTTTAATCTTCTATAAGAAGGAATCTGCATTATTATTGTAGCTTTCTAGTATAGTGTGTAGAGATTTTGCTATGATGTTGGGTTTATCTTGGTAAAAGTAAATAGAACCAATGGTGTAATTTCTTTCCAAATTTTGCATTAGTTCATTTTTTCCACATTGTTATGGAGTAAGGACCCATTCCCAAGCAAGGTGAAAATCTTATTTTTTTAAAATTCTTATTAAGTTATGTTTTTCTAGTTTTTACTTCTTTTCTTTTTGGTTAGTATCCGTTGTTGGATTTATTAGAGTATAATCCATAATATTTGGGAGGTTCAACACTAATATAGGACTAATTGTAAATTTAATTTGCATTTATTTATGATAATACAGTTTTTCAAGTATGAGAATTTAAATTCAGTAAACTTTTAATATTTTATTTATTATTATAAGCTTTTCTTATATGGGTCACTAAGATTTCTTCAATTCTACCAACATGCTTCTATTTAATTCTACAACATGAGTGTGAGATTAAAAAAATTTGCACTATGAAATGAATGTTAATCTCTATTATTCATTTTTTAAAAAATTACTTAGGAATACCATACTGAAAATAAACCAAAGAGAACCCTTCCTAGAACATCTAGATAATGGATGCCACCTTGAATATGACATTAATTAAAGTGATGTACTAAAGAAAATCATCAACAAGAAAAAGAACCATCATACAATGAAAACATCAATGCTTCTGCAATAGCTATCACTACTACCATAAAGGTAAAATTAGGTTAAAAGTTTTAATTTAGCACCTTTGTCAATTTAAGCTTGAATTATTAACATTTATTATTTTTTATTTTGCCTACATACATTTGGTTTTATGTAAATATCTTAGTCTTAATATCATTAGGGGACCAATCATGTTATTGTATTATTATAAGAGTCAAATTGCATTTAGGAAGGTTAGTTTTGTTTGCTTGCATTCCCTCTTGTACCCTTGCTCAAAATAAAAAACCAGCTTGCATTATCATTAAAAATAAAAAAAGCACATAGTCAATAGGATTGTGTACTATATTTTGTTGAGTCTTTAGCTAATACATTGTTATATTAAGATTGGAAAATTAAAGGAATTTATTAGGGAAAACATAGGTGTTTTTAAATTGAATCCACAAAATAGTAGATGAGGCTCATAATTTCCCCTATCCTCAAGGTGATATGTCACATATGCCATACCCCATGAGAAAAATAAAGTGAATGTTATCAACCCTATAGGACAATTTAATGATTTCCCTATCTCACACTTGTCATATTTTATGAAAAAATATCAAAATTACACAAATCCCATGATAGCATTGTTTAGTTGAAGCGAGTAAATTTTTATGTTGATAATTACACTATAGGGTAAGAAATTGATAATGAATTTTATTAGGATTTTAATATTGAATTAGAGAATGCTACCTCTAATAATAATATTTTTGAATTTGGTGTTAGGTATTATCAATTAGGTTTAATGGAAGTTCCTTTTTTAAATTACAATAAATATTATGCTAATATAAATCTCTATGGATTTTTTGATAGAGATAGTAGTAATTTATTTTTTTACTATATGCTTAGAAATAATGAATGTGATATCTATAAAACTAAGCTAGATAGGCATAAAAATATTATTATTTCTATTAAAAACCTTCAAACATTTCAAGTGAAATAGGAATCATTCCTTTTCTTAAGCATTTAACAAAAATTAAAATCTATCACTTTCCAAATTGTTATGAAAATAGTCCTATTAGCTATTCTATTTTATATAAAATCAACCTACATTGTTACTAACTATTCTATTCTAGAACCCATTATCATCTTACCAACTGTAAGACTTTGTCTAACAAACCATACATTGCTATTTAACATGGTGATCTTGGATAAATTAGTTTCTCCTACATTTTATAAGCCAATTATTGCTAAATAAGTAGTCCCTACTATAGACACATAAAAAATGACATATTAAGGAAAATACCTAGACTCCTTGAAGACCATATGACCCAATTTGGGTAGAAGAAAAAAAGAGAGAACCCACACATGGGATCAAGCCTAGATTATCCTGCATGCTTGAGCCCAGAATAGCGCACACACTCAAGCCCAAATTAGCATTCACACTTGAGACTAGAATAGCATTATGTAGGCCAGGTTAGCTAAATGGCATTGCATGGTATTTTAGAGAAGAGCATGCAATCCACATATCCCATGCGAAGGGCTATTGCTAATAATAGATTCCTTTCAAGGGATATTTAAATTGGCATCCACCTTCATTCGAAATGATTGAAAGTTTTGGCAATATTCATCGCCTTAGCATAGTTGCATTTTGTTTTATGTATTTACTCATCATATTTTAGTTATTTATTTTATTTATTTATCATTTCATCCACACATTCTATTAATATTTTTTTTGTTTTCCTTGTGTGTAGATTATAGGTTTTTGCACAAGGAGCAACGCAAGAGTTTGACATCACCACCCTTTGTGAATGTCACAAACAAAACCTTTGCAAGATGGTTTGCGGATGCGAGGGAATTCTAAAAGTGCACCAGATCTATTTCAAGAAGAGAATCAAATCTTCTCAGTTATTTATTGTATCGATTGTATCAAAATGATGAACTCCCTCAAGAGGATGAATTTGTAACCATATTTTGAGAAAAAAAGCTATCATTAATAAAATGGATCCACCCCATATATTTTCTTGTTTTATCATGATGTTATGGTTATATAGCTTGTAGTTTTGCAATCATATATTTTTAAGTTATTGTGCACTAGTTTTTGAGCATTTTAGTGGCGATCATGGTGGTACCCAAACCCACAATCTAGCGAGTAAATGTTTATGTTGATAATTACACTATAGGGGAAGAAATTGATAATGACTTTAATTAGGCTTTTAATATTGAATTAGAGAATGATACCTCTAATATTCATATTTTTGAATTTGGTGTTAGGTATTATCAATTAGGTTTAATGAAAGTTCCTTTTTTAAATTAAAATAAATATTATGCTAATATAAATCTCTATGGAATTTATAATAGAGATAGTAGTAATTTGTTTGTTTACTATATGCTTAGAAATAATGAATGTGATATCTATAAAACTAAGCTAGATAGGCATAGAAATATTATTTTTTCTATTATTCCTATACAAAACCTTCAAACATTTCAAGGAATCATTCCTTTACTTAAGCATTTAACAAAAATTAAAATCTATCACTTTCCAAATTGTTATGAGAATAGTCCTATTAGTTGTTCTATTTTATATAAAATCAATCTACATTGTTACTAATTATTTTATGCCATAACCCACTATTAGCTTACTAACTATATGAATTTTTCTAACAAACCGTAGATTACTACTTAACATGGTGATCTTGGATAAATTAGTTTCTCCTATATTTTATGAGCCTACTCTTGCTAAATAAGTAGTCCTTACTATAGACACCTAAAACATGTCATATTAAGGAAAATACCTGGAGTTCTTGAAGACCATATGATGCACTTTGGGTAGAAGAAAAAAAAAGAGAATCCACACATGGGCTCAAGCCCTAATTAGTGTTCACACTTGAGACCAAAATAAGTTGCACACTCAATCCCAAATTAGCATGCATGCTTGATCCAAAAATAGAATTATGTAGGCCAAGTTAGCCAAATGGCACTGCATGGGATTTTATAGAAGAGCATGCAAGCCACCTCTCACATGTAAATATTTTTTTCCAATAATAGGTTCATTTCGAGGGATCTATAAATTGGCATCCTCCTTCATTCGAAATGATCAAAAGTTTTAATATTTTCAAGTGATGAAGTGTTGCTAGAATTGAACCATGGACTCTCAAGTTGTTTGCATTATTCATCATCTTAGCATAGTTGCATTTTGTTTTACATATTTACTCATCATGTTTCAGTTATTTATTTATTTTACTTATCATTTCATTTGCACATGCTATTAACCTTTTTTTGTTCCTTGTATGTAGATTACAGGTTTTTGCACAAGGAAGGAGGGACGCAAGAGTTTGATATCACCACCCATTGCAAAGTTCATGAAGAAACCGTTTGTAAGATGGTTTGTGGATGTGAGGGAACCCTAAAAGTGCACCAGATCTATTCTGAGAAGAGAATCAAATATTCTCATTTATTTATTGTATTGATTGTATCAAAATGATGAACTCCCTCAAGGGGATGAAGTTGTAACCATATTTTGAGAAAAATAAACTATCATTAATAAAATGGATCCACCCCATATATTTTCTTGTTTTATCATGATGTTATGGTTATATAGCTCGTAGTTTTGCAATCATACATTTTTAAGTTATTGTGCACTAGTTTTTGAGCATTTCACCTACTAATTGCCTAGGTTGTAAAACTCATGTTGTGCCAGAACTATTTGATAATTTTGGCCAACCGAAAAAACCTCTTAATGTGGTAATCCTATTTTACTCTATTTTTTAGGGATAGAAAACACCCATGCATTAACATCTATCTCAAATACCCTTTTTCCATGCCTAGAGATATTATCCTACTCAAATAGATTGACATACAAGTGGCTTGGCTATTTAGTTAACCCTACACCCTCTTGTTTAGCAAGACATTTAATTGAAGCAGAATCCTTTCTTGAGATTAAGCGTATGGTTTTCATGGCTACCATGGTGAAATTTTAAAAATAATTAGAGTCATATAATAGTCCTTACATCCTTATCTTTCATAATTTTTGGTAACATGCTCAAATTCTCACTTGAATTTAAAGGCAAATTACATGAGGTTTAATCTATACTTGAAATTATAGATAATTATCTCTTCATCTCTATCCTACCTAATTTTGAGTACATTCTTAAATTTGTATATTCTAGAGAAGAAATAATTCTCTAACAATATCATAAGAAAGGATTTCTGAAAAATCCTAATGTTAAATGGGGGAGGCATAAATGGTTTAATTTATGTTTGCTAGGTTGATATCAATTATGAATTGAAGAATATTCCTCCTAATTTAGATCACATTAAAGAAGGCAATGTCATGAATGTTAAACCTACTATAAATTTTAACATAATTTCCCTTGAACAAACACATAATTCAATTCAAGGATAGTCTAAGGAAGAGCCGGCCATCTTTACTGCTCTACTTAAAAAGAACAAAGATGTTTTTGCCTAGTAATATTTTGATATGTCTTTAATAGATGAGGATATTTTCTCCACAATATTTTTACTTATGATTACATAGCCCCATATAACAAAAGCAAAGGAGGTTATATTTTCTCATTGAAGACCTATATAAGATTAAAATTCAAAAGCTATTATATGCTAACTTTAATATACTTATTGATTATTCATTATGGTGGCTAGCATTATTTTATGAAAAATAAGGAAAAAAACCTTATCTAGATTTTTTGTGATTTTAAAAACATAAACCTAGTCTATTCCAAGGATAACTTTCCTTTACCCTCCATCGATGTTCTTATTGACTCTAGTATGAGGTATGAGATATTGTCCCTTATCGATGGTTCTTTAGAGTATAACCAAATCTAAATTACCCCTAAGAATCAAATAAAAACAACTTTTACTGCACCCTAGGGAACATTCTACTATGTTGTCATGATATCTAGAATAAAGAACACTAGAGATATATGTCAATGAGCTATGACAACCAACTTTCATGATTTAATAAGAAAGATAGTGGAGTCTTATTTTGATGACCTCTTGGGTAAGTTAAAGAATTAGATTGGCTATCCCACTAACCTTTACTTCATAATTGAATGACTACATGATTATAAGGTCAAACCTAACCCAAAGAAATGTGTGTTTGGTGTCACTGGTGGTAAGATGTTAGGCTTCATGGTGTTTCATAGGGTCATAGATGTGGACCATGATAAAATCAAAGGTATTTATGTTATGAGTCCTACTTGTACTATTAATGATATTAAATATTTATTTTGGAATCTTGAACCTATTAGGAATTTAATACAAATATTATCCATTGAATTAGTTACTCAAGAAACATGTAGATTTCAAATGTGATAAAATTTGTAATAAGGTCATCCTTGAATTTAAAAATATTTTGTGATACCTATCATATCGATATCCTCATAAAGTGTTAACATCCATAAAAATGTATTGGTAATCATGTTCTAAAAGAGATTGAACTCATAATACAACAACCTATGGGGTTGGATGTAGGGCATGCTTGCTACCTAGTCTAGTCTGACCTATCATAGCTATCCGCTCACCTATGGTGCCAATCCCTATTATAGCCACTCCTACATACAAAAGGATTCATTGCCTCTCTATAAGAAATCATCTCCTATTACTCCTAGATAAAACATTGATCTCATCCTCACCCACATCTAGTGTCACTCTACTAGTCATTCTCAAAGGAAGCTTATTCTAAAAAAAGTATGAATTTTTCATGTTGACTACAATCATCACTTTTTGATAAAGATCACTTATTAAGGCCAAAATTTCTCCTTTTTAAGTTCATGATTTCCTCTTTTACATAGGATATTGATCATTTCTTTTTTTGTGACCGTGTTTGTTGCTTATATTTATAATTATTAGTTTTGACTAGGATAACCTCTTTTTTGGTATGATGTTGCAATCATCATTCTAGACCATGATCACCACTTTTAAAAAATGGCAATATTTATCAACCTCAATTGTTTGGGCCTTCTAGGGCACTTTTAAGTCATTTTTTATGAACCTATTTAGACCCCACTAGCATGTGACATGATGGTCCTCATAGCACTTACACTATCCTAACTAGCTATCAACACTACCTTGGGATTTACAAAATTTTAAGAAGCATGAAATTAGGGAATGAGACAATGGACATATCATGAAACCCTCCAAATTTTGTCTAAGTCTAGTACAAATATTGATTAATTTGAAAAAGTTTTGATTGGCTCCAGGGACTGATTCACTAGCAAAATGGCTTGATTGGATCTAGAGAGTAATTATCTCAATAAAAACTCGTGAATTGCTTGAAAAGAAAATATTCACTTGCTAATCATAGCAAGTATCTCGACATGTCATAGGAAGATAAATTTGAAGGTATGGATCCCAAGGAAAATATCTTTAGAATGACATTATGTAGTGGTGCACCAAGTTATTTTTGAAGCCCTCAAATATTGTTAGAGGTATGTAACATTTGGTGGCATATTATTTTGCAAAATATGCCCCTAAATATCTTCTTTTAATAAGAGTAATTATTTCACCTCAAGTAACTCAAGAGTAAACAATTACTATAAGTAGGAGAATAAGGCTCAACTATATTCATCTTTTGGTCATGACCATTCATGACTACATGCTATAAACCCCACATTATGCTTTGACCTTTGTAAGAAATTAGCAAGTGTTTATGCATTCCATCAATGACACTACCCTCTTAGTTTTTTAAGTACACGGTGGTTGTGGCATTTTTATTTTAGCCCATCTTGTCATTTTCTTGTCAATTTCATATAATGAATGTGTGAACATTGACGTTATTCAAATTTTTGTGTTGATTAATCACACACTTTTATCACTACATTTTAAACCTTATTTATTTTGAATCATTCAGATCCTTAATATTTCATGCATATTTATTTTCTACACTATGTTATATAATTTACTTATTTATGCAATTAGTGTAGGTTAGTGTAGGAGTATTATACGAGGATAGTGGGGAGCCAACATAAATCCAAAGTGTAGAAGAAGTCATTGGTATTCCCTTCCAAATTTATTGAAACTAGAATCAAGGCACAAACACAAAATTAGAAGTTAGGATAATTCTTTTGTTTTATATTATTTCAGGCATACCTAGTTGAAAAACCCTCATTATCCTCAAATTTCACTTAATGTGACTAAAATTTCTTGATTTTCATGCCAAATTTGCATTCATCATGGATGAAGCGATTGGCTAAAAACTAAATGAATTTATGTAAGTCTAGTTTTAGAAAGCAATTTACTCTAAATTTTGGAGTGACTCATTCACTTGAAAAGAATGGTTGAAAATTTTTCCAAGTCAAATTCTATGAGCAATTTGCTATGAATTACAAGCAATTTATTTTGTTTTTATTGCACTTCTACAGGTTGAATCTAGATCTAGTTTCTAAGTCCAAGGACATACTATATCAATCCCAATCTCAAATTTACTTTAAAAATTCATCATGTTTTGTTATTATGCTCGTTTTATGTTATTTATTCTCATTTTTTGTAGGTACTATGTGAATGGCAACTTTGATACAAACTCTAGATTTTTAAATATTTTTCAAAGACAATGACTTGAATATCATCAAAGCATTATTAGACCTCAAATTTAACCTCATATATACATATATTATGGATAGAAAACAATTAAGGTAGATTATAAGCCATTTTTCCAAAAGATAAATCTACAAGTGATTCACTCAAACTAGTAAATGATTCACTTTAAAATAGTAATATATCCGATGAGTTATTTCCTCCAAATATAAGAATCAATTCACTAGAAAATGAAATATTTTTCCTCTCTCCCTCCTAGGAAGGTAATTTGCTCTATTTTTGAAGCAATTTTCTTGGACCATTTTCATATTAAAATTTTCCAAGTTGAAAGTTCACAAGTGAATCACCAATATTACAAGCAAATAGCTTCATTTCAGAAGTGAAGCACTCTATAATCAAAATTTTACCAAGATAATTTTTGCTAGTGAATTACCTAATTTTGTAAGCAAATCACTTTAGTTTGTAGGCAATTTTTTCTAATTTTTTAAAATTTAATCCCACAACTCTATCCATATATTTTCTTATGCATAAGCTTATTAATACATGACCAAAGACTTAAAAAATATGGAAATAATATCAATTGATATATATAATACATATAAATGAATAAATGCAAAGGAAAAAAAAATAATATATCGTCATATGGGTGCATCTAGATAACGAGTTTGAAGAGATTCCAACCTCTAATCTCATTTCCTCAAAAAGAAAAAGTCCCATGGACAACCCTATAAATACAAGCTTCACATCCTTGGAAATTAATTTCTTAGTCCAACAAATGAGTTACTCATCTTCTTTAGCAAACCAAACATGGTCCAATACGAATCTAACATTGACACATACAAACACATTTATGGTGTATGTGTACCTATTTCTGGAATCCAATACTATGTTGGTAGCATGAACCCACCACCTACCTCTAATGTCTAAAATATACCTCCTATAAGCACTTATTTGATGCAAATCCCACATGGATCTATCTTGTAAATACATAAAAAATACCACTAGGTATTTCTATGGCTCCAAATTTATAATCTTTAGGGATAAATCAAAACCAAGTCCTTGCTCAAATTGCTAAAGTGTCAACTAGATAAATGGGGTTGTAGTATCCTAGGAAAACACCTAAGGGCCAAAACTACCTCTAGATAGTTAGGAATAACAAAATGTGTAAGTTCCACCACATCTAAATCAACAAGTACCACTAGAAGGTTTGCATTACCCTCTTCCACATATGAATATGTTACCTCCTCCAAACCATAGTGGGGTCACTATTTCCTCTAATTTTATTATCCTCCTAACTATCTATACCTACCTTATGGTTATGTGATGTATCCTTATCTAACTCCATAGTAATATGGTCAATCTCCACCTCAAAAAATTAATTGAAGAGTGCCTCTTAGGCCATAGAATCAACTTATTTATTAGACCTACCAAGGACCATTATGGCGAATTATCCAATTCTTCCAAATTCTATGAAAGCATTGCATACCTTTTATGGGAATAGGAATAAGAGAACATTAGATCACCTCAACAAGTTGTCAACACATAAATGAATCCATTGTATTCAAGAAGAAGATATAGTATATTTTCTTATTTACTCTATTTATGACAAATCCATTTTATGGCATAAAGGATTACCAAAAAATCAAATAATGTATTAAATTTCCCAAATTCCAAGATACTAAAGTTGTCTCCATTTTATATGACCCTCAAAATTAAAACCTATATACTAGAGAGTTGTATAATTGATTTGAGGGCTACAATGACAATGATCTCTAAGGTTGTTTGTAAAGCAATGGGTCTACCTTATACCAAGATGGCTAGACACCCAATACAAATGGATGACACTAGTGTGAATGTAGTAGAAGTTCTTAAGTACCTTGTCATGACAACAACCAAATATCTAGAGTTCATAGTGGTATAATAAGTGATAGTTGTTGACCTTCCTCCATACTTTGGTAAGTTACTATCCAGAGAATGGACATGCAAGTTATTAGAAAATGGCTACATGGTAATGGATTACACCCATATGAATATGCCTAAGGATGGGAAGATGATAAAGATCAAGAATAAGTCACTTTTCAACTACTTATTGCATAATATAGATGAAAATATACTATAAACTAGAATGAGCTCTAAGAATTCATGGAATGTGATAAGTATCTCAAAAATAACCTAGAGTGATTTTTCACTACTTCCAAAGATTTTACCTTAGGTGGAAATTTGATAGCAGAATGAAATAGAGGTAAAATTAACCAAAGGTAAGGAAAGAGACATCGAACTAATGCAAGCAAAAAAAATTCCAATCAAGAGCTAGAATTGATTTATAAAAGTTTTTATCAAAGGATGAAGGCAAAATTTCTAATGGATTATAAGGCCTAAAGCTCCAAGGAGGTGAAATATGGAAGAGAAGTCCAATAGACATACGAAGACAAAATTTTTTTGAAGGTCAAAAGTTAGAAAAGTTTCAAAGAAATAAGAAAAATAAAAGTTTTGACATTCAAATCACGAGTATTTAAAAATTTCAAAAATCAAAACATTCAAAAGGTCTTAATAGAAGGACAAAAGTAAAGACTTTTGCAAAAAACCTTCAACAAGAATTTAGGCTAACTTTAAAATTTTATAAAATTATAATGCAAAAAGATAATAAAAAAGTGTTTACAACCATCTGATATCTTACATAACCTCATAAAAAAAGGAAGTTGAAAGGAGAATATAAGCACTCTAATAAGTGTTGGTCACAAATATGGTCTAACGGGGAGGTAGGGTTGGAGAATCATGATGCGCTTGCATACCTACACCAATATTGAATGGTAGTAATTCTTGGATGATGTAGGGTGATCGATCTCTAGATAAGGTTGGTTCCTTGTTCCTAGCTACTTTCCTAAAATAAGGAAGAAAAGGGGGTGGGAAAGAGATAAAAAATTATTGTAGCCAAAACTAATAAGTATGGGTATAGCCGCATCAAGATACATGCACATTTCCATAGGAAATACAAGAAAATTATCTAATAGACCAATCAACCTTACTCTTACCTACACTTTATCACCCCCTGCTACAAATAAATTCTAGAACCAGTGAATGAGATGCAAGAAATTCATATAGCAGAATTATTGCATTCACACTTGACTAGATATAGCAGAAATAAACTTACAACATTCATAAACATAAGTACAAGAGTTAATTTTGAGACAAAACAATAGAACACCTGTATTCACTAGTAGCATAAGCCTTACATATAAATTATAATGCCTAAATAGCTACCTTTTGGAATGACTAGCATCCCACTATTTATAGAAATTTTTACAATAACTTTAAACACAAGAATTAATGGTGCTAGATGAGAAGACATTATTGAAGCATATGGGTGCTCAGCTGGTACTCTACTCCTTGGAAGAATGGTGGTTTTATGGAAGGGATTAGGAGCTTCTATGTAGATCTGAGCCTTTTATTGTTCTAACATTCTTGTCAAGTCATAAATTTCTATCTACTTTCAGTCAATCAAAGAAAGATTCAATCAGTCCATCATTTTATTGCGTAAATTTATGATAAATGTAGGTAATTCAATAACCTACTACAAAAGGGAGTGCTATTATCTTGGAAAAATAAATGTCAAAAATCCTTCAATGACATTAAGCAATACCTAGCTTCTTCGCCAGTCATATCTCCTCCTCATCTAGGGGTCTGATTTTATCTTTATATCTCAGAAATGGACTTTGCATTAGGGACAATGCTTGCACAAAAGAATGAACAAAATTGAGAGCAAGTTGTCTACTATATTAGTCAAACATTGGTAAGCTATGAAACTATATACACTTATGTAGAAAAAATGTGCTTAAAAATGGCTTTTTCACTAAGAAACTTTGATATTACATGCTTAGCCACACAAATTACATCATAGCTAGAGAAAATCCTCTACATTATATGATATCTTGCACTTACAATAACACTCTCACGCTAAATGGATAATGCTCCTTACTGAGTTTGATCTTGAGTTCATAAGCTAAAAATCCATTAAAGGTTAGGTTATAGTTGATCAACTCATGAAAGCTCCACTACCTAGTGATCATCCTTTGATTATAGAGCTCCCAGATGATTTGGTATTTTATATCACTAAATTAGAAGAAGATGTCATTCCAAAGGAAGACATTGATATAACACTATTCTTTGATGGCTCTAATTGCATAAAAGGTCAAGGTTCTAGAGTAATGTTTCATACACCACAGGGGGTACCTATCCCTTTATCATTCAAACTTGACTTCCAATGCACAAACAACACTACAAAGTATGAAGCCTTAATCCTAGATCTTCAATTAGATATAGCTATGAGCATTAAGCATATTAGGATATTTGATGATTCTCAACTTATCATCAAACAAATCAATGGAGAGTACCAATGCAAAGAACCTACCATTAAGCTTTATCATGAAGTAGCAATAAAGTTGCTCTCTAAGTTTGATTAGTATGAAATCAATATTTTACCACATTCGAATAATATATTTACAGATGTGATGGCCACCCTTGGATCATTGATTCCAAGACTCATTTGGAGAGGTACAACCCCTTATTATTTCAACAACCTCTAAATATATAATTGTTCGTACTAGGTCTACAAAAAAAAAGGATGTTTGCTTTATCCAATCGGATCCATATGAGCCTTGGTCGAGAAAAATAGTAGCCTTTCTCAAGTTTGGAACACTCCCATTTGACATGTCTCAAACTGCCAAATGCACATTCAAGAAAAAGGTAGCTTGTTTAATTCTCTTGGAGGATGTGTTGTATAAACGTGGTTATGATGGAGTCCTCCTTCGTTGTATTGAGTCTAGTGAGGCACAAATAGCCATAGCTGAAGCTCATGATGGTACTCATGGTGGTAATTTTAGTGGAATGGCAATTCCAAAGCATATTCTATGCATGGGTTATTATTGGTCCACAATTGAACATGATTTTTGCACATATGTTAAACATTGTAAAAAGTGTCAAGAACATGCTAATTTAACTCATGTAACATCACAAGACTTACAGCCTATTCAAAGTCTTTGGCCCTTTTCACAATGGGATATAGCTCTAATTAGTAAAATTTCACCTCCTTCCTTAGGAAAACATATAGTCATCATAACAACCACTGAATACTTCACAAAGTGGGTTGAGACAATTCCTCTAGCCAATACAACAGGATCTAGAATTGTGGAGTTTATACTCCATCATATCATTTGTCATTTTGGTATTTCCTCAAAAATTATTTTTGATAATGGAAAGTCTTTCAAGAACAAGGATTTTTGAACACTTTGCGACAAATATAACATTCAACATAGTTTCTCGACTCCTTATTACCCATAATAAAATGGACAAGCTAAGGATTCCAACAAGACCTTAATTACTATTCTCAAGAAACTTGTCAAAGAAAATATTAGAGATTGACATACACAAATTCCCTTGGCATTATGGGATTATCGAACAAGCATCCGCATGCCTATAGGGGTAGCACCATTTTCATTGGTCTATGGAGCCGAAGCAATCATGCCTATTAAGCTCGATATCCCCTCCTTGTGAATTTCTTTGTAGGAATTCATATATGATGACACTGCTAGACAAGCACATCTTGACCAACTCACACTTCTTGATGAGAGGTGACTTAATAATTTAGAGCATTTACGAGTTTATCAAGACCACCTTAAACATGCTTACAATACCAAAGTTTATCTATGTGAATTCCAAGTAGGAGATCTTGTCCTTAAAGAGAACCAAAAAAACACCAATGCATTACCTCATCTTCGTAATAAATTTTTGGCTAATTTTTTGGGTCCATACATTGTTACACAAAGAGTGGGTAATGGTACTTATAGGTTTGTTGGTCTAGAGGGAGAGGAAGAACCCAAACCACTTAATGTTATAAAATTGAGAGCATTCTATGCATGATTTGATTACTATATATGTATATATATACATGGTTAATACACAAAAACATTTGCATACATCTCATTCATAACATTGCATTTCACTTAATTCTACATTCCAAAAATAATGCATTCACCCACATTTCATATTGCATTTCACATTTCACAAAATTACATGTCATAAATTGCATTCACATCCACATTTCACATTTCATATAGGGATCATTTATTAAGTTCAAGGTCTTAATTGGTCCAATAAAGTCATATTGCCTTAATCAAGGGCACCCTCACAAAGTCATCCACACAATTCCACTAAGTCAAATTTCCATTCACACAAACCACACATTTATAAAAGTCCTAGATATTTTTGGTCACTCAACCACTCCTAGTGTTTTAAGAAAACTTCAAAATACATGTCAAGTTATTTTTAGGACCATTGAACATATACACTAAGAATATATTGAGTTTTGGAAATCGACTCCAAAAAATTCTTAAACCAAACGCAATTTCACATCTTAAAAACATCTTGTGTCAAAGAGGGATAACACCATACTTGGTATATAAACCTCGAAGTGAAAAGGGTCATCCTTGCTAGTCCCATCATGCAACATAGTCCACAAAAAAGTGGTTCTCACCACTACCACAATTCTAAAAATAAAATAAAGAGTAGGGAAAAATCCCTAACAAAAATTCTAAATATTTTACATCACACACCATTGATCATTGGGTTGTAAGGATCATACTACATTTCCAATCAGACGGTTAGGTAGTCATCCCCAAAATTCAAGAGATAAAAAACACAAATCATGTCCCAAGAGGAGTCAACCTCCCCTACCATAGATCATCACATTGCCCATATAGACATGGCAAAAGTATAAGCTCTCATGAAGTCTTCTAGTTATGTCTTAGAGTCCATTCCCAATTCACCTAGACAGGATTCTACTTTACAGTAGGAGCCTATTTATTCCCAACCCCCATACACCTTTACCCAGGTGTACACCAACCCTCTTTTTGAGTCATTAGTTGCACATTCCTCCCATATGTCCATTCCCCAAACTTCATGTGCTCCTAGCACTTTATACACCTCCACATACACCAACACCTTGTATGAAGCACATGTAAATGTTGCTTCACAATTTTTAGCCTCACAAGTTGCCATACCTAGTGTAAATTTTCCCCAAGATACATATTCCATACTCTTAGCTTTTGATAGAGAGATTAGTAAGGCATGGGAACACCTGAATAAATTTCTTAGACAGTGTCAAAACGCTCAGTAGTAAGTACAAGCGAATGCTAAGACTTTACATAACTCTACTCAGATTATCCTTGTTAACTAGGGTCCATCATGGGCACCACAATATTCTATGGTTTCTATCCCTATTCCTCCACCAATCCATACCATCACCCATCCTATTGCCATTGTCTAGCCTAGCCATAACATTCATCCATCAACCTCATTCCACAATTCCTCATATTTCCGTCATCAATCTCCCATTCATCAATTTCTATCAAATTCACCTAGCCATCATTATGAATCTCATCATCACTTAGTCACTCCACAACATTTCTCCACCCCACCATAAAATCATCAGGTAATTTAGGGATTCCACATTCCTAAATAAGACCCTCAAATTAAGACCATGCAAAAATAGATAGATCAAATTAGAAACCAACATTACACCAATTGATCAATCAAAAAATTCATCCTTTGGCACCATCACCATCATATCCGATAGATTTCACAGTACCCAAGTTTGAAAAATTTAAGGGAAAGAGGATCCCAAAGAACATGTGAGCACTTTTCAAAATGACAATGCTCTCATGCTTCTAACTTTTCCTAAAAAATTAGGAGGGGATGCCATAGAATGGTATAATTAACTGCCAAGCTATATTATTTATACTTTTGAGCAATTGATTGATCACTTATTTGAGTGTTTCATCTTAAATATTAAAAATAATATCTCATTGTTTGATGTCTATGCTTTAAGACAACATGATGATGAATCTATCTAAGATTTTAGAAATCATTGGAGGCTTGTCATCACTAAATTGCCCTTCATCCTACCAATGGATGAGCTAATTAAGCTATTCACCAAGAGTTGTTTAAAACCTATCTCTTGGATGCTTCAACTACAAACCTATCATTCATTTGAATAAGCTTTAGCTTAGGCTAGTGTCATTAAGGAGATAAAAATCCAAGAAGGCATTCTTAAGCCTAAAAATAAAGAATGGCAAAACAAGAGCCAATACAAAAACAACTATTCTAGCCTACCAAAATCAACATAGGCTACCCTAGCCAGTCAATCCAATCAAGTTAATCAAGTGGTCATGATCGAGCTAGTAATGGCTCAACAACAATTTGTGCAACAAACACCATAGAAATTTGCTTATTATGTGCTACCCTCAATAACTCAAGCCATGCAAAATACAATGTCGGATGTGGAAAACCATCCTCGGTGATAGTCTATCCAACAAAATTACCAATACACCCCCTTAGCCAAGTAATATGCTTCCCTTTTTTGAAGATTAAATGACACAAACAAACTTGATTTACTTAAAATCAGACCTGATGATCTCACCATATGTAGTAAATACTATTGGGAACATCTATTTTATCCTTATCATGGGTAAAATGGGTATGATATTAACAAATTTCATTCATTTAAAGACAGTTCAAGATCTCATTGACTTTGGGGTGATCAAGCTTGATAATACCCTCGCTCAAAAAAATCAAAACCATGGTATATTTCAAATACCACTTCCTCATCATGAGGAGGTGCACCCAAATGTAGGGGGAGATAACATCAAAATGCCTCCTAATCAAGTCAATCATGTCCAACAATACCAAGGGTTTGTACGGGCCTTCCACGTGGTCACTAGAGGTCAAAAAAACAACCAACAGAATGCAAGGCAGTCACCGCAAGCATGTCATAACCTTCTACATTTCCACCTATCCAAGTTTCCCCCAATTCTTCATCATACATCCATATCCCTAGTCAATCAAATCTACCAAATCCACCCATAAATCGACCTCCTCGACCAATCATCTCATTGAGTAGTTGGTTAGCTTAAAGTCTAAAAATGGCTTCCACCAAATTTTCAATTTATGAGTTAATCCAATAATATCCTCCACATCCTAAGGCATTAATAGATATTATAAGTCCATTGAACTACAATATCAAGATCCTAATACCTTCAACAACTTTGTGGGGAGCATCCAAACATGCATGGAGCCTTCCATAACATTCTATGACTTTGAGATTAAGCCAATCTCATCGGAATCCATAGACCCTCCATTGCATATCATGGCTCTAATTGACAAGAAGTCTTTTAAAAGAGTATTGATTGAAATCGATTTCTCTATCAACAATATCACCACATCCACTCTTCATCATTTGAACCTTACTCCATCTCACATCACCAAGTCATAATTCATCCTCAAAGCAATTAACAATGATTTGTGTTCCACATTTGACACTATTATTTTACCCATTGAAGTCGGGGTCAAAATGTTGCACACCATGTTTCACATCTTGGAAGAATCCATGGCATACAATGTACTCCTTGGAAGACCTTGGATGAGGGAAATAAGATGTGTCCCTTCAATACTACATAAATATTTGAAATATTTTCATGAGTTATAAGTACATTACATACCGATGAATGTCGAGACGTTTAAGTATTGCAATTTCATTTCAAATCCTGATGAGTCCATGCTTCCTTCTGCTCACCTTTTTCTTTCGCCATAATTCAATCCACACTTCACTTCAAAAATCTCTCCTTCAAAGTATCCTATTCCTTAGGATAAACCTATCATCAATCATCATCATGCTTCCACCCTACCCCCATCATCTTCATTATTGAATACATGCACATGTAGTCACAGTCAGTCCACATCATGACCATAATCATCATCATTATCCATTCAACCCAAACCAATCCATAACCATAACGTAATGTTTCACAAGTTGAGTTGATGAATTGTGAGGCATCTCCATATTCACCATTTCTCGATCAATCACTTGACCATAGTCCTTCCATGTCATCCCAAGTTGAGGTCCACCTCACTAATCTTGGTATTGGTGAATATGTGGTCCAAGACATCACCATTACACCCCTCATAATTCCTAGTGCTAAGGATTTTAGTCACCCACATGACCCACCTTTTGCCATAGGAGCAGTATATACCATGGGTTCAACTCCAAATAGCATAAATTTTGTATATGAAGGATTGATTCTTCATCATGTCCAGCTCCCCTAGAGGAACCCAAAGAACCAACACTTGCCAACATTCTAAACATAATAGGATTTCCATATCGATATCTCCACATAGTCAATTGGTAAGGTCATGGCCTAGGATTGCATGAATAGAGAGTGCATCAACCTATCGATGTTCCATATCAAGAGGTGCACGACCATTCAGGTCTAGGTTACCACCCACTTTCCACCACCTCTTCTCTTGAATAAGCCTTCCAAAGGCTTAATCTCAATTTAGGAGAAGAATCCCTCCATATCAATAATTTTGATGATGAAATATATGAAGAATTCAAGCTTATGTTGATAATTTCGGATGAATCTGAAGAAGAATCGGAGCCCATCATTTCCTATACCGAATAATATGAGTTTTATACCAACATGTTCCCCATCCATGAGCCCATATTTCATTTGCTTCTTACACAAGAGCGAGCTGCCCCTATCGGTGAACCACAACCTCCATTCCATTAAGACACTTCATAATCCAATCTTGTAACATATGTACATAACACAAAAATAGTGGTTTTCACCACCACAAAAAAACAACAAAAACAACAAAAATTTGCACAACACAAACAAGTCTTCAAAAGCATTACCTTGGTAAATCTTGCCTATGCACCAACAACAACACTTATTCCTTTGACTACCATAGCTTTTACACCCAAATTCCACTACTTAAATTCACTCCACTCCTTAGATGTAGCTTCTCAAACTTGAAAATGCATAAATGAGCTCCATTTTCCAATCTATAGGCTATTTATAGTAATTGCAGGTGCACTAAAGTGCCTTGGGATATTTTAGTCATACTACAACATGCATGGGTATTTTCAAGTATGTTGAAATGCACATGGGCATTTTTTGGCACATCAAAGCACACCAAGGTGTTTGTTGGACATCAGAAATGCATACGGGCGTTTGATGTATAAATCAAGAAAAGACAAATCAAATTGATACCTTACCTCCTCAAAATTTTACCAAATTTCACCCACACATAAATTCCATCATAAAATCAAGTTTTGTAAAAACAGAAATTAGTTTTGATGCATAATTTTAATTTATGACCAAAATTTATAAAAAGCACACTTTCCAATTACAAAATGTATCAAAATGGTCCAAATTTTTACAAAATGATCATTTTGATCATCTGCATCATAATGCCCATTATCCCACCAATTTATATGACAATATGAGTTGATTTGGTACATTAACTTGAATTTTGTGTCCAAAAGGCATAAAATTGACCAATATGCTATCCAATGTTCACCAAGCAGTTCCATTTTTCACAAATCATCACATTTCCTCATCAAAATTTCAAAATTTTCCAACATTATACTCCATCACCCATTTATTTTCACATATGCTAAATTTCAAGTGGATATTGTATATAACGGTTCATTCTATAAACTTGGCAATTGTAGCAATTTGCATCCATGCAATTTGGTAAGATGAAGGAATCACCATAAGAACACTTGGTCCTCATCATCATTTCATATATCCTAGTTAAAAACCACAATCAATTTGTTTCCTCACATTTCAAGTGAAACTCTGACAAGATTAATCTTTCTAAATAACTATCATTGATGGCCTAGTTCATGGGGCTTAAAACATGGACAAAATTACATCACATCATTCCAAATTTCCTTGATAGTCATAATTGTTGGACATTTTGAGTCCCTAAGTCAAATTTGTCATTGATGTCACCATATGAAGTCATCATTAATGTCAAGGAATTTGGAAAGAAATAAATTTGTCACTGATATCCAGGAAGAAGATTCAATAGTGTAGAAGTTAAAGGCAAAAGGACTCCATAATATTTTAATATTATATGGGAGCATAAGTTAAAATGTTTTTTATAAAAACCAAAGGAGGCCTATTGCAAAGTTAAAAGGAGGTCTAATATTTATAAAATATTTAAATTCAAAAGGAATTTAAATTTTATAAATAAATATCATTAATACCAAGTTGTGCAATTAGAGAAGGCCCTAATAAAACCAAAGGTTTTATTAAATTAATTTATAATATTTAAATTTAAATAAATTTAAATCATTTATAAATTAATTCGAGCATCGACGTCAAATAAAGTTGGAGGAGTGCTGACGTGTTTTCATAAAGGTGGAAAGGCTATATACCACGCCTTAAAGGCATTCAAAATTATCCTTGCTTTGAAACGTGATTGCATGCGAACTGTGAAAGAGGAAGCTCGTGAGAAAACAACAATTTCACATTTCCTTGTGGAAACAATTGGGAATAATTTGAAAGCTATGAAAATTTTAGAGCCAACTGGGTAGCGTGACCTAGTGGAAAGGAGGCATTGGCTAAAAAATTGAGGCATCAAGTGGCCTATGTTCGAAATGCGATGACAGTGATTGCATTATGTTGAAGCGTCGAGGGAAGATGCATGTTTTTATATTTGGTGGAGAAAAGAAGGTTCATAGAGCACGTGGTGATCTCCCCTTCCCAAGTGATCACTTAGCTCGTGCGGTGGTTGGATCCACTACTAAGGTGTTGGTCGTGGGTTGTGTTGAGGGTTCGAATCCCTCCAAAGGCAAGGTAATTAAATTTTGATTATTTTTAATATTGCCTAAAGTTTGGAGTTAAAAGGGTTGCTAGTTGGAAATAGTTGAAAGGGTTGCTAGTTGGAAATTTGTGTGTGTTGGAAATTGTTTTGGAGTTATAAGGAGTTTGATTTTATTTTTAATAAATTCTTAAATTGTTATATTTGCATATTGGAGGAGTAAGACTTTAAGAGTGTTGATCTTATTTTTAAAGGGATTTTTGCCAAAAAGATTATTATGAAGGCGTTGGATATTATTTTAAAGTTGGAGTGATAAGGTGTATTTTTGTTTGATATATTTTTGTATTGTGATGCATTGAGAAAATTATTATCTTCTAACCCTTGTTGAGATTGGCAAATAAGTGATTGTGAGTGTGGCAGATTTGTGTGGTTTACTCCTTGTCAAGCAAAAGGTATGGGCAAATTATTCCATATTTGAGTTGATTGAATGGTTTTTTGAAAATAAGTTTGGAGTGAAAAGGACTTGATTAGGGTTTCCTTTTCAAGAGTGTTTGAGTTAATGCTTCAAGGTTTTCTAGAATAAAGAGTTGTTAAAACCTTATTTGATAAGCATTGTTGTTGAAACCATTGGTTGTGTGAAGAATTTGAGTTAGAGTTTTGAAAAGAACATGAGTATCATTGTTATGTGAAGATTGTTTATAAGTATTATTATTGAAGAAAGTTGTTGTGCAAAGAACTTGAACTAGGGTTTGAAAATAACATGAGTATCATTGCTATGTGAGATTTTTTGAGCATTGTTGGAAACATTTTGAATTGGTGGTTATATGCTTAGACTAGGGTTTGTGAGAAAGGGGTGTTTCATTGAGTGATTGATTGGTTGAGCCTAGTCAAGTGGTTGTATGAAGTGATTGTTCAAGTTCCATAAAAAAAACTATCCTATATTATGTTTTGAGTTGAGAAAGTGTTTGAGTATTGAGTTGAAACATATTGGGTCTCTAACAATTCACTTTACATTTCTATGAGATTGGTTAAATTCTGTGTGAGCTTATTGAGAAGATTTGGACAAGTTCTGAGTGGACTTATTGAGCATATATGGATAAGTTCTGAGTGGACTTGTTGAGAATATTTGAGCAAGTTTTGAGTGGACTTGTTGAGCAAATTTGAGCAAGTTTTGAGTGGACTTGTTGAGCAGATTGAGCAAGTTTTGAGTGGACTTGTTAAGCAGATTGAGCAAGTTTTGAGTGGACTTGTTGAGAAAATTTGGACAAGTTCTGAGTGGACTTGTTGAGAATATTTGAGCAAGTTTTGAGTGGACTTGTTGAGCAGATTGAGCAAGTTATGAGTGGAATTTATGAGTAGGTTTGGACAAGTTCTAAGTGAGCTTGTTGAGCAATTTGAGCAAGTTCTGAGTGGACTTGTTGAGCAGATTAGAGCAGGTTTTGAGTGGACCTATTGAGCATATTTAAGTAGGTTTTGAGTGGCCTATTGAGTAGATTTGAGCAGGTTATGAGTGGACCTATTGAGTAAATTTGAGCAATTTTTGAGTGGACCTATTGAGCAGATTTGAGTAGGTTCTAAGTGGACCTATTGAACATATTTGAGTAGGTTATGTGTGGACCTATTGGGGAGATTTGAGCAGGTTTTGAGTGAACCTATTGAGCATATTTAAGCAGGTTTTGAGTGGACCTATTGAGCAGATTTGAGCAGATTCTAAGTGGACCTATTGAGAAGATTTGAGATAGATCTTTGGAGGTGATAAAGTAGAGAGGATAGTAGTCTCGAGTGGATAGATATCCATCAGCTAGGGCAGTGAAGATAGGTCTCCTGAGTGGGGATAAGAGTCTTCAGTGGAAAGAGATCCATAAGATATTGCAGTGGAGGTAGTAGTATTCTAGAGGATCACCAACCAGAGCATAGGAGAAGTTCTCCTGTGGATAAATATCCATGAAATTGATTTAGGGAATTGGTATCTCTTTTGGACAGAGGTCCATAAACATTGTAATAGGGAAGGATTCCCAAGATATTGATTGAGAAAATTTTAGTGAAATATTTTCTTCATGGAGTAGCCCACATTGGGTGAACCACGTAAATTGTGGTGTCTCTATTATGTGTGATGATTTTTGCATTGCTTTGGTTATTGCTATTGATATTGCCATTGATTATATTTATTAATACTATTTGGGAAAGAAAATTAAAAAGTGGTCTTATATTGTTCACCCCCCCTCTCAGTATAAGCTTGTGTTCTTAAATCATGGCAACTGGCTCTAGCTAGGGTGATTGGTTCCATTGAAATGAATTATCCTAAAGTTACTAGAAGGCCCTCTGAATTTGACTCCTTTTTATTTTTTACATCTTCATATTGCATATCAATGAGGCCATGAGGTAAAATTTATTCAACATCATGGAATCACCCCAAATTTGGGACAACTAAATTTGATTATGAATTTCCCACAAAGGGATACATCTTACATGATCATGAAATTTATATTTGGTACAAAACCCTTCATATATTGGGGTAAAAATAGACGCAAAAATAATTCACATTTCTCCCAAAACTCTTCATATGTTGGGGCAAAAATAGACACAATCATCATCCACATTTCTCCCAAAACTCTTCATTTTTTGGGCAAAAATAGATGTAATCATCACCCACATTTCTCCTAAAACCCTTCATATATTGGGGTAAAAGTAGGCACATTCATATTTTCCATTTCATCAACCCCCTTCAACCGTTGGGGCAAAAAACGGTCGTACATTCCATCATTCCCATTTCCTTATTTGCACAACATTTTTTTCTTTTTCCATTCATTTTTTTTTTTCAATTAGCTCATGAGCTTCATCCGCAAAACATTCACCAATTGGTTGTAAATTATTTATTCTTTTACCTTCAATTTTATATCCACATTCCAAAAAGAGAGAGAAGTTGCTTCTATGCCTATCCCGATTAGGTGTCTCGTGTTTTTGCACCATATTGTGTTTCACGCAACATGGTACAAAAAGGGATATTTGTAGACACCAAAATCTAGTCACTTGTCCTCCATTCATACTTTACCACCATCCACTTGTCCACCATCCTTATTTCCTACCATATTCAACCATTAGTCATATTTATTTTTATATATGTATTTTATATATATTTAAATATAATATTTTATATTATATTTTAATATATGTTTAATAAATATATATTTATAAAGTGGCTTATTCCTAGCCATCCGATCCCATTTAATCACATTCATCCATTTACCTTAATCCATGCAACATCCTAGATTGATTGTCCACGCTTAGATATGCTTTAATCTCAACCACACAATTAGTGTCATTGAAACCCTAAAGGATACCCTAGGTTGGACTATTATTATGAGTCATTTTAAGACTCAACCCCCAAAGAAGTTCTCTGGAATCCTAATGATTTGGAAAGCAACCTAAGTTTCCTAAGTTTCTAAATGTCCTAAGTGCCTTATAGTTCCAATTGATCTTGTAGTACCCTAACACTACATTTTCCCTAATCCATCTACCATTTCTCCATCACCTAGCTCACCACAATCACTATTGCATCCCTCACCATCATTAGATCTAATTTTGTAGATATGATATGACCTTTTGAATGACCTGCTGCTTTCCACTGACTTCTCGAGCACCCTACAACTCTTTGTATACCTTTGGAGTGCCTTGTGCTCTACAGACCTACTAAGCATCCTACTGTGCTCTCGAATAATCTGCAAGTATTTAAAAGCCCTATTATTACATTGAGCTAGATCATTAGGTGTTGCTAGGGCTCTCCCTTACCATCAACCTACAATAGATCCATCCATCAGTAAACATTAATCAAGAGTAAGGTAAATTTGTTTATGTTATTATATTTCATATTGTCTTATCCTATTCACATTTGCATTGTTATAACTAGGATTTTTAAGTTGTGATTTCTAAGGGCTCACACTGTGGAGCCCTCATTTTTTATTATTGATTCTCTAGTTTCTTTGTGTATAGGTTTTGATAGTACATCATGTAGACACCTAAATCATGTCATTCTTAGGGGAGATGCTCACATAGACACATTCATAAGATCATAAGACATAATCTTGGAATTTACAAGCATCAATGGTGGTTCTCACCACTCATTTGGGGAATTTCCAAGAATTAAAAAGGACAAAAGCTTCTCATGCTAATGATTAGTTCGCAGAAGAGACTGAAGTTGGCAGTTATATTTTAGATAACTAACTTACAAACATAGAAAAGAGAAAAAGCTTCTCATGCTAACTTACACTATGCATAAGAAATTCATTCCTAGGGCTTGGACATAGACCTAGGGTTTCACACTATAAAAGGTGTAAGTCTAAGAGCACCAAAAGACACATAGAGAGAGATATCTTTTATTGAGAGAGGACATATACATCTTTTATTGATCTTAGTCATTGAGGAAAGCTTTCAAGACTTGGAGACTTCCCTGGAGATCATGAGTACATCGAAGCCCTGACAGATTGAAGAGCATATAAACCATTATTTCAACATCGGATACAAGCTTTGGTCCATAGTATTGGAGCAAAGAGGACGAGAGTCACTTTAGTGATCGTTGTCTTGGACAGTGGCCCGTAGACTTAGCTTAGAGTTTTAAACATTATATTCATTATTTTAGCATATCATTAGCATAGCATCATTTTTGTTTGCATCCATAACATTAGTATAATTTGCATTTGCTTTCATTTGTTATATTCAGTGCTAACAACCTCATTAGGGGAGGCATTCTCAGACATCTAAGCATGTGTTTTTATTTCATTGCTTACAGGGCCATAGGTTGATTGGATGGAATTTGCAATATATGAGAGCAAAAGGGATCCCTCTAGGAAACATACCATGGAGAAGGAGGCATCTAAAATCCCTCATACATTTTCATGTATGAAACCAGGAAGCTTTTGGAAAATGCACCACCTCTTTGTGAAAGGGGCACTTTTTGCCTATTTGTAACCTTATTGTATCAAAATGGGTATCCCTAAGAGAGACCGACATGTAACCAAATTTCAATACAAATAAAGAGACCCATATTTGTTATTTCCATGTTATATGCTTTTTTCATCCCCTTCCATTTCATCTTGGATTTTTAATAACATTGCAAGTAGAGTAAAAGAGTGGTGCATGCGTCCCAAGGTCGCTATAGATGGCGATCACGATGGGACCACCATTAATTTTTTATTTTCTATCAGAATACTAACTTATTTTTGTTTGCAAGTCTAGCCGCTTTGAGGTACAGTGGCCAGAAACTAGCCGCTCTAAGCTACAACGGCTAATAGAGCTTTAACCGCTCTGAGCTACAGTGGCCAAGAACCAGTCACTCTGGTCAACAGCGACAAAAATTGGAGTGCAGTTGAGGTCAAAACACTGATTCTTTGAGATGGATCATAGGTTGGTGTAGCTTATCTAATATTATTATAGCCTTCTGTATGCTTATGTGTGTCTAAAACAGAGAACTTAAAGCACATTTATGTTTGGAAATTGAAAGAATAAAAGGAGAAAGAATTAAGCATTTCACATATCTTAGATATTCTTTTAATTTTCCACTAGGCATTGCTAGGAACATCGGCTTATGCCTGAAAAGTTCACCATAGAATCCAACGTGCTAGACATTGTATATTTGTTTGCTTGTGAGGCCCTGCTAGAGGCCATAGTTGCACGAAATAAAGTGCACTCATACAAATCATAGTAGTTCATGCATATTTTTGAATATTGAAACGTATTTTTGCACTTAGGCATATAGGAAAGATTCATTACTGCTATATGATGCACTTTATGTTATGCAAGCTTAAAATGAACACCACACACGCACGTCTCATTTAAAAATTTGGGAGTTGAATTTCATCACCAACCTTCAATTCAGTCCAGTGATGTTGGAATCATCTCCTTACACTAGTTTCCCCCCTAGAGCTTCCTAGAAATAGATTGAGAAACTTACTTATAGTGACACTAAGTTACTTGTGCTCAAAATTTCTCCCACTGTTGGAACAATCATTGGTTCAGAGTGGAAGAGCTAGGCGAACCCTCCACTAGGTCTTCAATGGTGTACCCTAGCTTATTTTGAGAAAATCATGTTTGGCATAGGTATACTTGATTTTCACTATGGATGAGTCTTCTCATTTTTAATCCAAGAACAAGAGCAAGAAATTGAAAGAACAACACATCAAAACACACCAAAAATTTTAGGGCACACTTAAATCGATAATCAAGATAAACATTTGTTTGGTATTGTGTGGCTATTTCTAAATTACAAATTAAAAGATTAATTCATATACAAAATGGTCAAAACAAGAAGTAAACACCCTCGGTATAATACTGAGGAAGAGAATGAAGCAACTCATACCCATAGGCAGAGTCGTAGTAACATTGAATGACCCACCCGTAAGATCGTGAGACATAGCTCCGTGAGCCTAAGGGGTGATAATTCAAACCTTGGGGAATCTCCTTGAGAAACCCCAAGTAAGGATACACATCATGGAACAAATTCACATAAACAAAAAGAGGCTTCATAGCCCTCCTCATCAAGGAGACACGAGGAGACCTCAAGTGCCTCCTCTAAACACAGAGAAGAATTTAAAATATGTGAGGAAGCTTCAAGGGCCTCCTCCTCACATGGACATAAAGAAGATTCTAAGACTCATTCTTCACATAGGGATGATGAGACTGCTACATCTCCATATACATGGAGAAAACATGTCACAAAGCCCTCTTCATAAAGAAGGCAAACAAGAATTGCAACACCCTAAGATTCACAAGAAACATATGAAACAAGTCTACCCACTGAAGGGCAGGAAACTAGAGCTACATCTAGTCATGGGAATAATATAGAAGAAAACCTTCACTCAAAAGGAAATATTCCCATAGACTATGACCTCATAGGAGTGAATGGCACCCCATAGGACCAGCCATGGAAAAAAGACAGTTAGACAGGTTGGATCAGTTTCCTACACGACCAAATCAAAGAACTGTAGCTACTAAGAACTCTGCATTTGTAAGATCATGAACTATGACTTCTAAACACATCTCCCATTTTTGGGGTACCTCAGAGCAACCCCGTAGTAGACACGTCGAGTCTGATCATAGAGATACTCAACAATACACTGAACAAGTCACATTAGCTAGCAAGAGTACAGATACAGTAGAAACCTCCTCAAGGAATCTATGAGTCAAGACAACAAGAACAGAGTTAGATAAATATAAGTCTTCTGTAACAGCACAAACTGATCAAATACGATGATTAAAAAATACATTACATAAGGAGAAAGAGCTAGTGGAAGCTCTCAAATAAGATAAATAAAGAGAAATACTCTTGCACCAACATGAGCAACATTTAAGAGAGCAGGCTGAGTGGATAGCTCTTAAAAAGTTATAGATAAATGGTGGTGACCACAAAATAACTAGGCACATTGACTCACCTAAGGAGAGGTGCACTAGAAAAGATAGCCCACAATTAAATTCCCCACCAAACCATGAATGAAATCCAACTAGTGGGGGAAGGGCAAACACAACAAACCAGGATCGCAATCCTGAGTCCCCTCATAGGAGGGAGGAAAATGGAACAAATCAAATGGATAGAGAATTACCTACATTGCCACTATGAATAGGCTTACAAGGTGAGGAAATCCGTTCATCAAAAGCATTTCAAGAACTCGTTGAAAAGATGAAAAACCTTTGAGAAACAATAGGCAGCTGGGAACTCACCAACATTAAGCAAGATACACAACAAACCATTGTGCCCATCAATCCCTAGGCCTCCATATCCTAAGAAATTTGATATGGCTAGGTTAGAAAATTTTAAGGGTGAAGAGGATGCACAAGAGCATGTCATCAATTTTATCAACGCTTATTTTCATCTTGAAGACGATGATGATATCATGCTAAGAACATTCATAATGACATTTTTAGGTGCTGCCACTCAATGGTTTAATCAACTACCTAAGCATAGCATAACTAACTTTGAACAACTAGTAAACACATTCTTAAAGTGTTTCTCCTTTGGTGCTAAGAAGAAAGTGAACCTTTTAGACCTGGCCAACTTGAAACAATATGATGATGAGCCAATAATGGATTATGGGAATAGATGGAGAAAAGTCATGGCAAAATTATCATTCTTCTTTCCCATAGAAGAGATCATTCGCATGTTCGCCAAAAGTTGCTCTAAACACATCTTCCTCTTGCTACAACTTTAGTAGTATCCTTCGTTTGAGGAATATTTAGCATAGGCAAAGCTCATCGAGGAAATAAAAGTAGATGAGGGAACCATTAAACTCTAAAATAAAAAGGAGTGGAACAAGAATGGTAAGAATGACAAGTACAAGCAGAAGTAGGGCAATCCTACTCTAGTCAATCAAGTCATATTGGCTACACCCAAGGATGGGGGTGCATAACAACCCCAAAACTATCAAGCACATCCTCTTCTAGCCAATTACGACCAAAAGAACAATTAGGGAAGAAACATAGAATGCAAGTCGTCTCGTTATTTCATGCCTCTGATAGAATCAATGCAATCAATATTTAATCAATTGAGTGAGACCAGGAGGATCAGATTTCTTGATATACCTCTTATAGATCTCAACCATCCTAAGCCAAAATGATATAGGGAAGATAAATTTTGCCCTTATCATAGGATATCTGGGCATGACATTGAGGCATGCAATGGTTTTAAGCATCAAGTGCAAAATATGATTGAGGCTGGAGAACTCAAAGTTGAAAACCCACTGGCTCCCAATAACAAAGACATGGGTATATACAGAAACCCATTACCCAATCACGAGGTCCCTCGAGAGAAAGGAGCCCAAGTAAATCAGGTTTGAGCTGACATACCTACCCACGGATGCATTGGGATGGTTGATATTGTTAACATAGCAACAAGGACTAGGTGGTATGGTCAACCGTAACCGCTTGCAACTCCCATGAACATCCCATCCGCTCCTAGGCAAAGGCAAGACAACCTTTTAGGTCCACCAACATGACCTGTGGTAACTATTTAAAGTAGATTGGAGCAAAACCTATAGATGACTCCAACTAAGTTATCCATATATGAACTCATACAACAGTCCCAAAAGCATAGGGATACCCTAATGGAGATCTTAAGGACAATTGAGCTCCAACCAAAAGATGCAAATGCATTCAATTACTTTGTGGGACAAGTACAATAATGCTAGGAACCTGTAATTTGATTCTATAACCATGAGATTAAGACAGTTCTTGCTGCCTTACCAGACCCTCCGCTAAATATTATAGCGACAATCAACAAATTATATTTCAAAAGGGTCTTGGTTGATACAGGTTCATCGATAAACATCATTACAACAACTGTATTAGAGCACCTCAAGATACCCAAGTCCAATATCATTCGAGGAGCTTACACATTGAGAGATTTTAATGATGCTTTATACAATACTATGGGAATGATAGTCCTACCCATCAAGGTGGGGCACAATACCATTCATGTGATGTGTCATGTATTGGAAGGAGCTATGCAGTACAACACCCTCTTAGGGCATCCTTGGATAAGGGCAATGAAGTGTGTGCCTTCGATCTTGCACCAGTGTGTCAAGTATGTGCACGAAAGCAAAGTCTATGTTGTTCTGGCCGATGAAGAGCCTTTTAAATATGTAAATTAGGTGGACATTCTAGGAGAATTTGTAATATCTTCTACCCACATATACGTAGCACCTTCATCCCAAACCTCACAAATGGATAATGAAGACAAAGGGGTAAGAAAAGACCCATGCACTTCAACACCTCCTGGTGCACTCAAAGTAGTCAATGCTTCTAAAGTACCATCAAAGTCAAAACCAAAAGACAATTAGAAGCTAAAGACACCCTTAGTCAAGCAGAAAAGGCCCAAGGAAGTACCAATTGTAGCCATTGCTGAAATGCCAAATCCCATGGAAGAAGAAGATCTTCAAGATCAAGATGAAGATAGTGATTATCATCCCGCTTCGCTAGTATCATCCGTACGGTCATCCATGTCGTATGCATCAATACACTTGGCAAGCACAGGCATAGGGGAGTACCTTGTGTAGAACATTACCTTTACGTCTATCATCAAGTCTACACAAAACATGGGAAGACCTAAGGACTTGAGGCCGCCAGTGGGAATAGTGGTTCCACTTGGAATCCCTCCCAGCCAAACCAATATTGTCTATGCCGGCCTGGACTATGCCCATAAGTCTTTAGACATAGAATAGGATAGTGATAAATTATTCATGGTAAATGTTCATTACCTCTCTAACCCTGAGTTTGATCTAAGCTACTTTGAGCGTTGCCATTGTCATGGCTATGGCCTTGGCATATATGAGCAGGGGCGTAGGCGGCCATACGATATCAACTTCCCTTCGATAGATTTGGCCAAGGATATTATATCGGAGGTCAAGATGACTATATTACAACAACATTGGACATATTAAGCTTAGGATTAGGATAAGACATTGATTTCATTCCTTATCACCCCCTAAGGATAGGAAATTTGAGCAATAGACAAGTGGCCATGGTAAACATACTGCCACCAAAAATTTATCATCCAAACATCTCAATTTATTCCACCCCAAAAGGGTACAACTTGTGGGATGAGGAGAATGGATATGAAGCAAGTGATGATGAGGCACAACTTGGCTTAGCCTACCATGGGCCCCGCTATTTACAAATATTCACATGGTCCATCCATGATGAGAGTGGGTATACATTAGATGAAAGTGACTATGAATCAGAAGATTCAATAGAAAGAGCCTACTTAGGTGTAAACAAGAAACCCCTAACTTTTGGGAAAGAAACAAATGCAAATGGATTCTTCATAAGTGACAAAGAATATGAAGATGAAACAAAGATGGCCTACTTAGGTCCAAGACATGAGCCCCTTGTATTGGGGTCGCATAAAAATGCTAATGATTTCTAGATAAGTGATGATGACTTTGAGGATGATACCGAGATGGCTTATCTTGGGTCTCACCATTTACAACAAGTCAACAAGATAGTAGAGAGAGAGGTAGCACTCTATGCCATAGACCCTCATCTACAATTTTTGGGGAGACCTGTTTACCTAGATGCCATTCATCGGATGGTCAATCCCCCTCCACCTACATTCAGAGAGTAATTAGAGTCCAATGATCCTAATTTCTACCCTGATCATGGGCCAGATCCAAAAATTTCCATTCCTCCAAAACCTCATCGTGAGTATGGAAGGGAAACCCCTAAGACAAGATTGTACCCATGTGGTATTGGAGACTTCATTCTGTTCATCAACATGATCTCTATTTATTTGACCACTCCACTTCATAATCCAGTATGTCCTACCAAATAATTGCATGTAGAGGCTATTGATTGGAATTGCGCTAATTTGCCCATAGATCCTGAAGACCTCCTCCCCAATGAAGAGATGTTATAGTCATTCCATTTTGCATCAGGTTGTGTGTATGACATATTCCATGTTGGTTTGGAACCTGAGTCACTAGGTCCTATAAGTCCTACTGATGACATTCATTTGATACCCATGCCTCATCAGCTAGAGGATGGGTCACATATGGCTATAGAAGTGACTTTCGATGTGGACATCAATGATGATCCTACCTAGCCAAGGAAATTCAAGTTCAAAGAAAGTTTATCTCTAGAGGAACAAGCCATCCTAATTCCTCTCCTCAAAGAGAGGCTAAATATTTTTTCTTGGACTTACAAAGACATGCCAGGGATAGATCCAAAGTTAGTCGTTCACAACCTTTCATTGGATCCCATGAAGAATCTAGTCAAGAAAAAGCTGAGGAAAATGCATCCAACCATCGCTTTGATGGTGAATAATGAATTGTAAAAACTATTGGATGCATTATTCATAGTTCCTATAGACTACCCTGAGTCAGTGTCGAACATAGTACCTGTGGGGAAACCCGATCGAAGAGTCTGTATCTGCATAGACTTCAGAGAATTAAATAGGGAAACACCAAAGGATTCATTCTTGTTGCCAAATATAGATGCTCTTGTAGATGCAACCGTAGGTCATGAGATGCTCTCCCTAATGGATGTTTTTTTTGGATACAACCAGATTTGGATTAAGCTCGAAGATCAATATAAAACTGCTTTCATTACTCCGTGGGGAACATTCTATTCCAAAGTGATGTCATTCGGTCTCAAAAATGTTGGTGCCACATATCAACGGGCCATGACATACATATTTCATGACTATATGTATAAGATCTTAGAAGATTACATGGATGACTTACTGGCTAAGTCCCTGTTGTAGCAAGAGCATGTCGAAGTCCTTAGACAAGTCTTTGATCGCCTCATAGAACAAAACATCCAATTAAATCCTAAGAAGTGCATATTTGGCATAACTTCTGGCAAGCTTCTAGGATTCATCGTATCCAAGAGAGGCATTGAAGTCGATCCTACAAAGGTAAAGGCTATACTAGAGATGGCCACTCCTACCAACATTATGGAGTTAAAGAGCCTACAAGGCAAGATAACATCCATCAAAAGATTCATCATGCAATTATCAGACAAATGCTGACCTATGAATCAGTTGCTATGCAAGGAGGTACCTTTTCATTGGGATGAATAATTCCATCGAGCCTTCATAGATATCAAAACTTATCTAGCAACACCACCAGTATTTGCTCCACCAAGGCTAGACATACAGTTTTTACTATATAAATTGGCTACTGATTTCACATTGGGCACCATGTTAGCCCAAAAGAATGCACAAGACAAAGAGCAAGTCATATATTACATTAGTCACACCTTGGTGAGTTATGAGCTAGGATATGCATATGTTGAGAAATTGTGTTTAGCAATGGTCTTTGCAACTTAAAAGTTATGACACTACATGTTGAGCCATACGACCTACATCATATCAAAACAAAATCCTTTGTAGTACATGATGAGCAAGACATATCACAATACATGTACCACAAAGTGGATAATGCTATTGATAGAATTTGATCTAGAGTTCATAAGCCAAAAGTCCATCAAGGGACAAGTCATAGTAGATCAATTAGCAGAGGTGCCTCTTTAGGATAACAAGCCTCTCACCATAGAATTTCCTGATGATGTGGTCTTTACATTATCAGATCTACCAGAACTCGAAGAACCCATGAAAGAAAGAGACATGTCATTGTTCTTTGACGGTTCAAAGTGTGAAGAAGGGGGCAAAGTAGGGATTGTATTTATCACACCACAGGGTGCTCCATTGCCCTTATCATTCAAACTATACTTCCCATACACAAACAACAATACAAAATATGAAGCATTGATCCTGGGACTCCAAACAACCATAGCAATGGGTATTAAAAAATTTAATATCTTTGGTGACTCCTTGCTCATAGTAAACCAGGTCAAAGGACTATTTCAATGTAGGTGCCCACTCCTGAATACTTACAAGGAAATTTTTGACACCTACTTAGCCCTATTGTAATGGTACGACATCGAGGCAATCTCTCATACATCAGATAGATTTATAGACACCATGACCTCTTGGGGATCCTTAATCCCTCAAAATCCGTATGCTGATTTTACAACCATTCATGTCAAAGTGATTTCGCACTCAGCAATACACCATGAAGATTTTGACAATCAAGAATCAGTCAACATGATCAATATCAAGCTAAATCAAGATTGCTCCTTCACAGCCAGAGATTTCTTACAAATGGCACCTTGGGGGTATTTGATTTTCCAAGGACCTGTGGAATGTGGTGCAACCATAAACTATAGAGTTGTTCCTCAATCCGTGTAAACTAGCTTAAAAATACAAGAAAAGCAAGTCATCTTGTCTATTGAAGTTGTGTCTTATCAAGATTGGCTTTCCCAACTATGGGAATTCCTGAAACTTGGAATAGTACCTCAAGGTTTGTCGCATATTGAAAGGCAAACTTTCAAATAGAAATCAACAAGATACATATTGCTAGGAGAAATCCTCTATAGACGAGGATATGATGGAGTATTACTCCATTGTCTTGAGCCCTAGGAAGCATCCTAGGTAATTTTGTAAGCTCACAACGACACATGTGGAGGTCATTTTAGTGGCATGGCCATCATTAAGCGCATCTTGAGAATGGGTTACTATTGACCCACAATGGAAAAGGACTGCTGCGAGTATGTCCAAAAATGTAGTAAGTGTCAACATCATGCAAATCTAATGCACTTGCCATCGCAAGCCTTGTAGCCCATCCAGGCAGCATGGCCATTATCACAGTGGGGACTAGACTTGATTGGGAAGATCTCACCCCTGTACTCAGGCTGACACACATTCATTATAACGACCATGAAATAATTCACTAAATGGGTGGAAGCGATCCCCTTAACATCAACAACTAGACCAAGGATTGCGGAGTTTACACTCCACAATATCATAAGTCATTTTGGGGTCCCTTCTAAGATAATATCGGATAATGGGCCATCTTTAAAAAAAAAAATGTGCGTGCTTTAATGAAAAAATACTGTATTCAACACTGTTTTTCAACACCTTATTATCCGCAAGCAAAAGGGCAAGCAGAAGCCTCAAACAAAACAATAGTCTACATTTTGAGGATGATGGTGCAAGACAATCACAAGGATTGGCACATGCAGTTGCCTCTTGCACTATGGGCATACATGACTAGTATGCGGATGCCCACTAGGGCAACACCCTTTTCACTAGTATATGGAACTGAGGCCATCATTCCACTATATTTGGAAATTTTGACTCTATGCATAGCATTAATGGACTTCATAGATGATGATGTTGCGTGGAAAGGCCGTCTTAATCAGTTGATGCTTCTTAATGAACGTCGAGTCAATGCTTTAGAGCATCTTCACATTTACAAAGATCACCTTGCATGAGATTAAAATAGTCAAGTCCACCTAAGGGAATTCAAGGTTGGAGATCTAGTGCTCAAAGAAAACAAAAAGAATTTGAATTTTCCATAACACCTATGAGACAAGTTCACTGAAAATTGGATAGGCCCATACATGATTTCACAAAGAATGGGGCCTAGAGCATATCACCTTATATCATTAGATGGTGTTCAAGAGCCTAAACCTCTAAATATCATTCACCTAAAGGCATTTCACACATGAAATTCAAAAACGTCAAAATATGTCAAAAACTTAAAAACATCCAAATATGTCAAAAACACAAAAACATCCAAATATATTAAAAAAACAAAAACATCCAAATATGTCAAAAACACAAAAAATTTAAATATGTCAAAAACACAAAATAAATCATAAAAATATAAAATTTCAAAATACAATCAAAGGCTCCAAGGGTAATTCATCCTGCTTGGTCAAAATCAATTCAAAAAGCTCCAAGGGTAATTCAAACCACTTGGTCAAACATCAATTCAAAGGCTCCAAGGGCATTCAAGCCATGTGGTCAAAATCAAATCAAAATATCCAAGGGTATTCAAACTGCTTGGTCAACTTCAATAAAAAAGCTCCAAGGGTACTTCATGCTACTTGGTCAAAAATAAAAAAAGCCCCAAAGGCAAAATAAGCCCTTTGGTCAAATTAAACAAAAATACAAAAACAACATAAAAATCAAAAATACAAAACCAATTGCATCTCACATTTTGCATCCACATCATTGCATTACATTTTCATATCCACTACAATTGCATATGTCATGAGAGCTTTAAAAGTGATACCTTAGTTTGTCGCACAAATCATTCAAATCCATACCTCCATCAACACATGTGTGTAATTGTATTTTTCAACACAACCATTATTTTTTGCTATACATAATATACTAAGGTTTCTTCAGTTAATCAACCACACCTAGTGATCTTATCAAATTTTTTGGAAAAAAACTCTGATTAGTAGAAGGTAAGTTCTAGCTGTGATATTCAAGATCTCGTCACTAATTGAAACACTAAAATCCTATCTAGTACAAGGAAAAGATGAAATTTGCAAAATGTTCTAGGTTACCTTAAGCGAAAATAATTATATTTGCTTAGCCTCCTATGCAACCAGTTTAAAGGTACTGAGAATTAGCAAAAGGACAAGCTTTACCCTATCCAAATCCCTTGCTTACATCAAAATAAGAAAAATACCAAAGCAAAGTACATATTCAAAAGGCCAAGCATACAGTCCAGATTTCAAAGCAATAATCCAATAATCAAATCAGAAAATTAAAAAAAAATCCTAGCTCAAAGAAAAATCAATCACAAAATAAACAGTGATTTTCATCACTACATATGAGAAAAATAAACAGTGGTTATCATCACTACAAAAATCCTAGATCAAAGAAAAATCAATCAAATAAACAGTAATTTTCATCACTACATATGAGCAAACATCCAAAGCCAAAAAGAAGCCAAAATGGAATAAAGCTTGAATCCCTGGAATTCTCAGCATTGTACAAAACTGGAAGGAGACATCCTTACGTATGATGATATGTCTATTACAATTGCTTCATGCATTTGTGTAGACCAATGTTTGAATGTGGATGAGCTAGCTTAGGTAACCTAATATTGCCTAGTGTTACAGTCCAACTAAGTACAACATAAGGATGAGATGAACACTTGAGAATCCCTGATATTAGCAATGGGATGAAAGAATCTTGCCTGACATCGGAGGAAATGCTTGAATTCTATCTCAAAATATACAATCACTTGCACACACAGAGATCATGAAAAACTAGGTCCATGGTAAAATCCTTACTTTTCAAAAATCTAATTGGTTAGTAGACAGCTATTGATAGGGTAACTAGAGTGTTTGAATCTTCGAAAAACCCCAAAAATTCTTGCATAGCAACAAATCATTACATCATTAACACCATAACTTTCTTTATAAGATTCTATAAATTAGGGGGTATCAACATCGTAGGAAAGATACCACATATATATTAGAAATAGTATATAGACAACCACTGACTACTTTATATCTTTTAATTTATAGAAACTTATTAAGAAAATACAGTACACATCATTACATATCATATATGAATACTTAATCAATTCTTATGATAAGAGTGATTATTTAAATTCATGATTATTATTTTCATTCTGTGGTATCACCCATTAAAATTATCAAATTTCATGTGCATTCATTATGTTTTAAGTGATTAGAGCATACAGGTTCGTTTACGCTATCCCATAACATAAGTTAGATGCATACAAGTAAAGAAAAATTAAAACATGCATTTAACAATAACATCATATCTACAAAAAACAAGTCATTAATCATCCATAAACTACATCATAAAACATATAGGCAATTTTCATTTGCATACAACCATGAATTCACCATTTATCAAAATTTAAAATACATCACATCATATCATCAAATCATATAAGCATCTACACATCCATCTAAGCATATTCAATATCATCTATCATCTAACATATTCATCAAGTCAGCATAATACCATCATCGCATCATATCATAAAAAATAACAACAAAAACATGAGCAATAAACGATACACATAATAAGTCATAATGTAAAGATATCATACAAGTATGTGTATCAAGTTCATGGATGTAAAAAAATGCCCATGGGCTACAGTCATATAGGTCATTCAACCTCAAAAATGAATCAAGGACCAAATAAAAACAAAATCAAAATTGGGGACTAACCCACCAAAGCAGAAAGTAAGCTAAACCTAGCTACGGGTTTTGATTCATTGCCAAACAGGTTTAGTGAGGTTATTTTACCGATTACTTAGTGAGGTGTAGTTTTACCCAAATAAAGGAAAAGAGAGCTAGGGTTTTGAAAAATAGAAATACCCGAGAAGCTTTGAATCCTCCAGTAGTTGATGTCTCGCCATGTGCAGCCATGTCCTTGATGCAGGTAGCTTCAAAAGTCGCAACCGACACTGTCATGCCAGAGCTCTAAAAAGCTAATCGTCAACAGTGAAAATGAAAGGTCAAACCCTACAAAATGCAAATTTTATATTTCTTTAATTATGCCTCGACTGTTGCTAATGTCAGCGGCCTAAACTTTGTGGTCACTCAAGGAGACAGTGGCCACAAGTAGGAACTCAGAGGCTGCTAGACCTGACAGTGGTAAGATCCATAGATTAAAATAAAAGGGTTTTCTCCTTGAGAAATCACACACAAAAACAACAAATAAACACATTTTGATGAATTGAAGTCATCTTAATGAACAAAATAAAAAAAAATCACATAAAAGCATAATCTCAGGTAGACCTCGTACCCAGTTACTTACTCTATCCACTCGATGATTGCAAATATTTGCATTCCATGTATTTGGGTGAGATGAGTAGATAACCATAAGGCCACTTAGGGAAAAAACAACTCATTTTTTGAATTACGATGTGCCACCCTTCAATCCCGAAGAAGACCAAGACAGTCAGACTGCTCAATGGGTGTGAAAGGATCATCTTAATTCCCCTATGACATCAAAAAAATTAAGCCAAAGTGATACAATCTAAATATAAATAGAATCACTCATCCTAACTCCCTAAGAAAGCTATTGATAGCTAGACCGTTCCTCTAGATAAGGATGGATGATTATCATAAACAATTGGAATCACTCTTGGATGTGGGATTGCCCATTAAAATCAATAAATGCTAGAAAGGAACCAGATTAGTCATATTGGTCAAGTGACTTGTCGCTTCATTCATTGTCATTTCTTCACAAATTCATTGTGTGAAGAAGCAGTTCAAAAATTCAACATAATCATAATCAAAATCAACAAAAGATCACTCGATCATAACAAAATTATGTTCGTCCTATGAATCATTACATACAACAATCATAAATTTTCCTTGTTTGCTAGGAATGTAAGCAGACATGACATCTTCAATTGTAGCTCTCCTATCGTTCGAAATTATTATAGTAGTTGAAGCTACCCAATTTAGTTTGAGGAATGAGTGCAATTTAACATGCCCAAGCCACTGAGCTAAGTCCTCCAAATGTTGATGCAATGATTCAAGGGATGCGTGCCATCTTGTATGATTGGGCCATCTGATGTTTATCAGACCATTGATCACCATACACCCTACAAGCAAATTAGTCTATGTTTTTGCTCAACATTGTGTTTTCCACATAGCGCATCACAAAAATGGGTATCTTTAGACACCTAAAATGTTTCATTCTTAGGGGAGCTACTCACATAAACACATTAATAAGATCATAAGACATAATATTAGAATTTTGAAGCATCAATAGTGGTTCTCACCACTCATTTGGGGCTTTTTCAAGCCATCCAAGCCTAGCCGCTCAAGCCAAGAGTGGCAAGATCCTAGCCGCTCAAGACTAGAGCAGCCAGACCTTAGCCATTGCAGATGATAGTGACCAGATATTAGTCACTGTAGATGATATTGGCTAAACCCTGGAAGCAATTTTTCCATCAAACAAGCCTAATCACGAGCGAAAGTGGTAGCTTGCATGCAATAAAGGTGAGTGGGAGTAACTTTGCATTCCTTTTCATGACTAGATCCTATAGGAGACTTGATATTGCATTTAAAATTTAGTTAACTGACCTCCAAGCATAAAAAAGGACAAAATCTTCTCATGCTAATGACCAATTCACATAAGAGACTCAAGTTGGTAGTTATATTTTAGATAACTGGCTTCCAAACATAGAAAAGACAAGAATATTCTCATGCTAACTTACACTATGCATGAGAAATTCATTCCTAGGGCTTTGACATAGACCTAGGGTTTCACACTATAAAAGGTGCAAGCCTAAGAGCACCAAAAGACATAGAGAGATATCTTTTATAGAGAGAGGACATATACATATTTTTTTGATCTTGGTCATTGAGGAGAGCTTTTGAGACTTGGAGAGTTCACTTAGAGATCACGAGTACGGTGAAGCCCTGACGGATTGAAGAGCATAGCAACCATTATTTCAACATCAGATATAATCTTTGGTCCATAGCTTTGGAGAAAAGAGGATGAGAGTCACTTTAGCAGCCATTGTCTTGGATAATGTCCCACAGGCTTAGCTTAGAGTTTTAGACATTATATTCATTATTTTAGCATATCATTAGCGTAGCATCATTTTCATTTGCATCCAAGCATTAGTATAATTTACATTTGCTTTAATTTTTTATATTCAGTACTAACAACCTCATCTGGGGAGGCATTCTCAGACATCTAAGTATGTGTTGTTGTTTCATTCCTTATAGAGCCACAGGTTGATCGAACAGAATCTGCAACATATGAGATAAAAAGGGATCCCTCTAGGAAATAGACCCTGGAGAAGGAGGCATCTAAAATCCCTCATACATTTTTGTGTGCTGAACTGAGAATATTTTTGAAAGTGCACCACCTCTTCGTGAAAGGGGCACTCTTTACCTATTTTTAACCTTATTGTATCGAAATGGGTATCCTTAAGAGGGACCGACATGTAACTGAATTTCAATACAAATAAAGAGATCCATATTTGTTATTTCCATGTTATATGATTTTTTATTGCCTTCCATTTCATCTTGGGTTTTTAATAACATTGCAAGTAGAGTAAAAGAGCGGTGTGTGCGTCCCAAGGTCTCTACACATCAGAAGCATTAGACAACTACTTAAGCTGAAGTGGCCTGATATCAGACACACAGAAGCCCACTCAACCTTATTGGGAGCAAAGACGCAGTTGAAGACACCACCAGTTATTTGTGGCTAGGGTTTTAGAGAACCCTAAAAAAATTTATAATATTGTATCAAGGGATTCTTGGATCCACTATTGTAACAACAGAGTTTGTAGGCTCCCCCACTTTTATCAATATAAATTCCATTTTGTTGTGCACTATTTGATTCACTTGAGTTTTGTTTTATATGCTTTATTTGGTGTTGCATTTTTAGCTCTACACTACTTTACCCCTTCAACCAAATGGTGGACCTCAAGTCAGGTGGGTGAAAACTAGAATTAATTACCTTTGGAATTATGCATTTCAAATTGCCACCTTTACACCCATTGTTGTCCCATACTTAGGTAGCTAGGACTATTAATTTTGTTCTTAGATACTTTCAATGCTAGTGGTGATTTTGTTATTGGGAGGACATTCCAGCTTGTAACATTATCAAAAGGGGTGAGCAATTAGGATTGGTTCTCTATTGTCAGCCTTTCTAAAACTTTGCCTGACTTACAACCCTTATGTAGGGTGGAAATTTGAGCACATATCAGTCCCCCACTATCATCTAAATCCTCTACCCTAGTTGGGGATGTCCTTACTTGAGAAGTGGGGACAAGAGTATCACTATCCCATTCCTCCACCCAGTTACTGGGTAAATATTTGGGATCTCATTCTTCCACCCAAAAATTAGGGTAGGGATTTGGGATATTCCCTTCATGCTCACCTATCCAATTGTCTTCCTAACCATAAACTTAGAGACTTTGAAAAATTAATTGGTTAGGGTGCTCCGTCAACCACTCACCTTTTGTGGCTTCCTCAAATGGTGGGTCCTTGAGACTACTATTCATTTTACATATACTGGTTCTTCCACTATCACTCTACTATATTTAGCATGAATACCATCTACTTTCATCTTCAAGGTCTACCTTAACCATCAATGCAAGAGCATGCAAAAAATAAAAGAGTGGGTGAAGGGTGCAAACAAAATTTCACCCACACTCTTGGTGACTCATAGGGGATTTCCACTTGTGGAAACTAGGAACCCAGGTAGAGAAGTTGAGTACATAACACTTTCAAACAAGGAGGGAATAAGAGAAGAAAAATCAGAAAGGAGACAAAAAAATACAACCGTATGATATTGCAAGACAATAGAGGAAGACGGGTGACCTGGGAAAGGGGATAGGGTGGAATAATTTAGAGGAAAATAAATGGAGGACCAAAAGTGAAAATAAGTAAAACCAAGAAAGGAGAATGTGAGGGCACAAAAGGAAAGAGGAAGACATAGTAAATATCAGAGGCAAGAAGATGATGACCACTAACCAAAGAGGTTAGTGACAACAAACGAGAAGGGAGAATAGAGGAAGGAGAAGGATGTAGAAAAGTAATAAAACAAAAAATATTTTAATTTATGGGACACCCCTACAGATTATATTCCCATAAAAATACCCCATTGAGGCTCAAAGAGATTCCAAAAGTAGTTAGAATTCCAAAGGTACATGTTTGTCATGATTGAGTCTTTCTTCTTCACACAGTCCAACAAGAACCCATTTTGACTCATCACCATCCACCATGGGATCATCCTATCTCAGCTATGCTTTACAGCTTGCAATTCCTAACCAGATCTACAACTATATGTGGGGTCCTATTTATAGCATATTTCCCCTATTTTGATAGGCTTGACATGCGTCAGGTCATGCAAAATATGTATCAGCATGCAATCCTAGATTATTATGTCCATATTGAGGTGGTGAACTATCATACTTACATGAGTCCAAGGATTTTCTCCATGTGATATTATATTTCCAAGGATAGCATGTGAAGCCTTGGTACTTGCTAGTGCATCCATTGGACTACGAGGTCGCAACAATAAAAAAATAGTAACAAGAAACAAAAGGAATAAAATGAGTAGGAAAACAAAGTAATCTAATGAAAGTGTTATGTTTTCAAAGTACGTCCTGGGGAGTCCCCCTCTCCTTTCTTCAAAATCTATGGTACCCTAGCTAGTTGTTATCTCAGTACTGAAGTTGCTTCTCCTTGCAAGCCATGAATAAGATGATGATCTCTACCAAGTAGCCATATTATTATTTCATAGCTTTATTTACTTGTTGCATTATTTACATAATTTTTTTTTGTGATTGGTATGCCTAGGAAATAAATATCATTGTAGATCATCCTGTGAATCTATAATGTTTGGACTAGATGAATCTGAACTAGATTTGTTCATGTTGATATTGGTACTTCCTACGACCCCTCCCAGGTGTCACAAAATACCAACTAGATCCCATACTTTCCCTTAAGATCATTAAACCAATGTCATAACCAATAAACATGGGGTGAGTATCCATCCAATCAATTTCAACACTTAATTTATCTAGAGGGAGGTACCAAGTATGAATTCTACTTTGATTCATATGGTTGAAGGTCCATATCCCATCCTGATTCACTCTTGTGATAACCTAAGTTGTCATACAACTACCATAATCATCATTCATTAGAAACCATGGGACTTGAGAATAAGTAATTGATTCTCCAAGGAATGCTAAGGTATGGAATGCCTCATGTGTCCTAAGCTATGATGACCCTATAGATTGTACCTTGCCATAGCTCATTCCACCCCATGATACTATTAGTGAATGAGGAGATCCTCTAGATAGATTGTGAGAGAGCGATATCCTTCCTTCCCTTTTCTTGGGATAATTGGTTGGGAAAAATAGTCTCTGCTGACTCATGGAGGGCGGTGAGGGCAATAGTCCTCAAGTACTCATGTTTTACACTAGTTGGGGTAAGGTTGTAGTGTTGGTATCTTATCCATAATAAAAAGTTGTTGGGTCTACATTTTCTTTCGCCATCCTCTAAGTTTCTATTGTAGACACCAAAATCTAGCCACTTGTCATCCATTTGTATCCTCAAATCATAGCCATTCATTATATATATATATATGTATTTATTTAATATATACATAAATATTAATATTTTATATTTATATTTATATATATTTAGTATATATATATATATATATATATATATATATGTATTTATGTGCATAAGTCCTAGCCATATTCCACAACTTAATCTCAACCATCCATCCATCTTAATCCATGTCACATGCTAAAGTTTAATTGCAACCCTTCCTCATGTTTTAATATCGACCACCAGTTGGTGTCATAAAAAACCAACTGAGGATCTCACACAATGGAGCCCTCACAGGTGCTATTAACCCTTTTGGTATTTTTTTTCTATTTGTAGGTGCAAGAACTATATTTTGGAAGCTGTTATATCTAGGGTGGTTCTGTAGGGATACACAAACCCACCAAAATACTTGTTTGGAGTGAAATACGATGCAAAAGACACCATATATTCATTTGTGAATAAGGGTTTTAAAACCCTAGGTTTGTAATCATTGTATTGATACAAAATCATATTGTAACATTGGAGATCAAGGCTCCCATGAAAATAATATTAATGTTATTTGTCTTCATTGTGCAATATAATATTTTGTGTTGATTTTATTATCTATTGCTTTGGTGTTGTCATTTTTTTGCTTACAAAATGGTGATCATGGTGGGATCCCCAAAGGGTTCATTATTTTGATTTATATTGTCATTTATTTATGTTTCTATTTCTATTTTACAAGTTTCCAAAAGTTTGATTGCATGAAAATCATAAAAACTAGGGTTTTCGGGAGCAACAAAGTTTGATTATTGGTCACACGGACACCCTGTAGCAATTAAGGGATGCCTTGAAAAGTCTAGGAGATGTCTCATAGCATTTAAGATATGTCTCACTATGTTGATAAGACTTTGGTATACATTTAGAGGAGTGATGAATAAATACGTAGGCTTCCTGGTAAGCTTGGTTCAAACCCTAACTCCATTTTGTTTTTATTTTTCTGCTTTTAATAGTGAAATCAACAGGAAAACATTTATTTTTTATTTTAAAAAGTAGTTGCATTTTTCATTTTAGGCATTTGTATATTTTATATAGTATGTATATAGGGTAGAGTTGAATTTGAGCATTCTTTGTAGTTGCATGATCACATTTAATTAATATTTCTACTATTTTATGGTGTTTCACTTGTTATTTTGTATGTTGTTTGCAATTGAAATCATAACATTATAAATAGCTAAATATTAGAGCTAAAGGCTTCCATTTTTACTTTTATAATCTGGAACAAGTTCATAATACCTGAGTACACTTCCATTGTTAGAATCACTTGATGATTCAGGGTAGAAGAACTAGGTAAACCCTCAACTATTGGAATCACTTGATGATTTAGGATGGATCTTAAGTAGTGTACCCTAAGTTATTTTGAGGAACTTGATGTTAATGTCCTTGGATTCTAGCTTAGACAGGTGAAATACAATTTTTTTTAAGCATTGAGTGAATATCATAGACAAAATAAAATTTAAAAATGAATCACACACTCTACACATCACACATTTAACAATAGTAAGTTGGATTTCATCACCAACCATTGTTCTAGATTGGCGACAACGGGCTTCATCTCTATCCATAATCTCACCCCATAGAAACCATAGTAACCCCTAGGAAATCTTTGTGGATTTTATAACTAGAATGATTCTCATTTGCCATCCATCCTTATTTCCACCTTGCATATTTGCTTAGTTTTGCACATTAAAATGCACAAAACCACACACACAAAGAAAATCTATTGCAAAACATAGGATTGAGTTACTTGTTTGATTCTATGTGATTTCCATTGCATCCTTTCTACACATTCCACACATCCATCATCCCATCCATGGAGTATTCCACATATTTCCCTACTACTTTTGTAGTTAATCTTGTAAGTGTGATTCAAACAAACTATTCTGGTTTATCTTTGGGACCCTCACACACTATGTATACCTCAAATAGTGATGTGTTGCATATAGCCATAAATACCCTTATTATAGAAACTGAGCCATCATCCCATACCAACCCTAACATCACCTACATAGATATGAGTAAATTTGGAGCTTATCTAATATTCACTAAACCTATTCTAGAGCAAATCAATAGCCCATCTAGGTATAATATTTCTTATTAGAAAGAACTTATCTACTTGAATCCTTCTAGCTTCAACTAGGTGTATACCAACCCTCTTTTTGAGACATAATATGCACCTTCCCATCACTTGTATCTTCCACAACAATCATGTTGCAAAAGCATTTCCATCTCTTCTTCCTATACCACCACCTATGGCAATCCATTGTATGAAGAACATGTTAATGCTACTTCACAAATACCATTCTCCATTGCATCAAATGTCCCCCATTTAGTTGCAATCTTTGTTGCAACCTATCCTCCACCCACCTCATCCATTTCCACCATCCCTACACCATATACCTTAGAAATTGACATACACCAAGCATGGCAACACCTCAAAAAATTGCTCATGTGTCGGCAAGATGCTCATTCTTATTCCCAATAGAAAATACATGTGGTAGATCTTAAGCCACAACATATCCCAACCTAGCATACCTTCTTTACCTCAAATCCATGATGGGTATCACAATATTCTATGGTTTCCATCTCCACACCTCCATTAGCCCACACTCATTCCATGCCCACCATTCAACATATTCTTAGTCCTCAAACCTCATATTCATTCCATCACTACAAATAATTACCTCATCAAGCCCAACATAATAAAATGCAATATAATCCATCAAGCCATAAATATCTCATCATACCCTAGCATTTTACCACTTCATATTTGCACAATAACCAAGTAATTTAGGGCTTCCACATACCTAGGGAAGATTCCAAAATTCAGATGATGCAACAACAAATTGATAGCTTGATGCAACACACTCCTGGTATGATGAACGAGAATCCTACCTCAAGGTAGCTAATAAATCAACCCATTCACTTTTTGGTACTATAACTGCCATATATGGAAGATTTTACAGTGCAAAAATTGGATACATTTAAAGGGATTGAGGATCCTAGAGAGCATGTAAGCACATTTATTCATTCATGCTTCAAAATACAAGATAAATATGCTTTAATGATCAAAATATTTCCTAAGATATTGGGAGGATATGCCTTGGATTGGTATAACCATCTACCTCATAATAATATTTATACACTTGAACAGTTGGTAAACCAATTCCTAGAAATATTTTCCCTTAATGTTCGTAAGAAAATCACATTGTCTGACTTGTATAGCCTTAAGAAATTTGACGATGAGTCAGTCTATAATTTTGGAAATTGTTGGAGGGTCATTATCATAAAATTACCATTCTCTCTACCAATGGAAGATTTAACTCGACTGTTCACCAAGATTTGCTTAAAACCCATCTTTTGGTTATTACAATGAAAATAATATAGCTCATTCAAAGAAGCTCTTGCCTAGGCTAGCATAATTGAGGAAATAAAAATCCAAGAAGTTATGCTAAAGTCTAAGAAGAAAGAATGGTTGAACAAGGGCCAATCAAAAGGAAGTTATTCTATCCAATCAAAGCTGAATCAAGTGAATCAAGTGGCCATGATTCAACTGATAATGGCTCAACAACAATAATCAATGCAATAACAACCACAAAAAAATTCATATCAAGCAGTTCCCCCACCCCATAAAATTCATAACATAGTTCCAACTGTGGATAAAGATCAATGTCAACAACCTATTTGACAAAATTATCTTTACACACCCTTATCTGAATCATATACTTCCATCTTTTGTAGGTTGTATGACACAAATTAGCTTGCCTTGCCTGAGCTTAAACCTAATGATCCTACCAAGCATATCAAAAGCTATAGGAAAAGATTATTTTACCCTTATCATCTATAGAATAGGCATGCCATTAATAGTTTCTATAAATTTAAATATATAGTGCAATACCTAATTGACCTAGGGACATCAAGTTTAATAGTCCTTTGGCTTAGTAAAATTAGAACTTTTGCATTTATCAAACACCACTTTCTCATCATGAAGAAGTGTAACTAATAGCAGGAGGGCCAAACACCAAGAATCCTCCTAATCAAGTCAACCATGTGCAACAATACCAAGGGTTTGTAGTCACCCAAGGTCAACAACGCATTAATCAAAAGAATGCACAATAGTAGACTATCCAATATCCCGTAGCACCTTAGGCAAGTGTCTCCTCAACCTACCAATTCATATTCACCCATTCAATTCTTTGCCAATTCTTCCCAACCAATTCACATTCCAAGATATCCATCTCCACCCACTCATATTTCCAATCATCCACAAAGGCTAATCATCTCTTTGAGTAGTCAACTAACCACTAGCTTTAAAATGGCTTCATCCAAACTATCTATTTATGAGATAATACAATAATCTCCCCCACATCACGAGGTATTAATGGAGATTATAAAATCCATTTAACTCCAATATTAGGATGCTAACACGTTTAGCAATTTTGTGGGGAATATTAAAACATGTGTGGAGCCTTCCATTATATTTTACGATTTTAAAATCAAACCAATATCATCAAAATTGGTGGATACTTCATTACACATTATGGATCAAATTGATAGGTAACCATTCAAATGAGTTTTTATTGATATCAAATCTTCCATAAATATCATCACCACATCTGCTCTTTAATATCTCAATATTCTACCATATTATATAACCAAATCCACCTTCACCTTGAAAGCATTCAATGATTCTCTTTGTTCCATAGTTGGCACTATTATTTTACCCATCAAAGTGGGGATAAAAATGTTGCATACAATGTTCCACATCTTGGAAGGATCCATGGTGTACAATTTACTCCTTGGATTACCCTAGATTAGGGAAATGATATGTATCCCCTCTATACTCCATCAATGTCTAAAATATGTACATGAGAGACAAATTCATTGTATACGAGCAAATGTCAAACCGTTTAAGTATTGTAATTTTATTTCAAATCCCTAGGAATCCACTCATATTTTATTGACCCCATCAACCACATCATCCACTACACCATCCATTTCTTTATCCAAAGTTCCTATTCCTGAGGAGCTCCCCATAACTACCCCACATCATACTTCCACCTTCATACCCCCATCCTCATCACCATCGACTACATATACATGTGGTCAAGCCCAATCCACATTTTCCACATCATCAATAGTAACATCCCTCATTATTATTCCCTCCAAATCATCACCCATTCATCAAACACCTTAGCCAAATCCACCTTCATCCACATCAGCTGATGTCTCACAAGTCAAATTAATAGATTGTGAGATGCCATTCTAGCCCACACCTCTCCCATTATAAGATCCACAAGCCAATCCTGAGTCTTCCACATCCACCTCCACATCATCCCAAGTTATAGTCCACCTCACTAATCCTGACATTGGTGAATAAATGGTCCAATATATCACTATTACACCACTTAGCATTCAAAATGCTAGGGATTACGATCACCCATGTGACACACCCTTATCCATAGGAGTGGTGTACAACATGGGTTCAATGCCTAATAGCATTAATTTTGTGTATGGATGGATTGATTCATTATCCAATCCATCTTCCCTAGATGAACCCAAACAACCAACCCTTGCCAATATACAACACATGTTGATATTTCCATCTTGATACTTTCATCAAGTCAATTGGTAAGGATATGGTCTATGACAACATGAACAGAGAATGCGTGAGCTCATTGATACTCCATATCGAGAAGCGCATGATTGTTTAGGTTTAGGCTATCACTATTATTCTTCCACTTCTTCTTTTGAACAAGATTTTCAAAATCTCCATTTGAATTTAAAATAAGAAACCCATCACACTGATGACTTTGAGGAGAAAATCTATGAATAATATAACGTTATGTTGATAGATTTTTATGAATATGAGGAATGAGCACCCATCACTCCATTCACTGAATAGGATGCATATTACCTCAGAGTTTCCCCATCCATCAACCCATATTTCATTTACTCCTCCCTAGAGAGTGAGCTGAACCAATCTATGAACCACCTCCACTTCATTGATCCACTACATCAAACAATTTTATATGTACATAAAAAAATCAAAAACACAAAAATTCAAAAATAAAATCATTACTGCATTGCATGTACATGGATTTTTACCTGTTGTATTTATTTGTGTTGCTCATTGTCGTTTAGGTTCCCAGAGTTCTTGCATCGGTTCCAACAGATAGGGTCTATCCATATTTCACATTGCCAACCACTAGTTTCCATTTTAAGTTTACATGAATCCTGTTGATGTATTCACCCCACTTCGTAATCCATATGATTTGGCAAAGCCAATTCTAATTTACATGAGCTTTATTGATATGGACCATATTTTCTCACCCCCATTATTTTTTGAATTTATACTTTTTGAGGAATTGTTAAGGGCTTCAACCAACTACATTCCTCCATCACCTCCACCCTTACCTTCATATTCACCTTTAGATCTTGAGGTTTTCCAGGTAGATGATCAGATGTGGTGGAAAAATGGAATTTGGTGGTTGAGGATTGACTTGAGTTAATGCTTTTAGATGCAAAAGTAGTATAAACTATCAGTAACACCTTTGGGATGGGGACTTTTGATGAAGTGATGTTAGTGGGAGTGGTTCAAATGATGAGTGGCTGGATGGATAGGTGTGTTGATGGAAGTAGTGGCTCATAAGAATTTGAGATCAAGTTGTAATATTTAAAATGCTTTGTATCTACTGGGATGCAATGTACTTTACCCTCATATAAATACTTTAGGAATTGGTGCAATATTGAGGGCACACACTTCATCTCCCTGATCCAAGGGCATCCAAGAAGCATGTTGTACTGCATCATCCCCTCCAATATATGGAAGAGAACATGTATAGTTTTCACCCCACGATGATGGGAAGAACCATGTTCCCCATAGTTGAGCATAAGGTGTCATTAAAGGCTCTTAAGGTAAAGGTGGATGATGTAATTTGGGATGGTAGTATGTTAGGATGTTTTATGGCGAGAGTGGTAAAGAGGTTGATGTAAGAGTTGGTATCGATAAGGACTATCTTGAATGACTTCCTATCAATATGAGCTACTATGTGCAATGGAGGATCTGGTAAATCTGATAAAACATTCTTCTCCTCGAAGTCATAAAATGCTATCGAGGGCTCCATGCATTTTTGTGCACTCCCCACAAAGGAGTTGAAAGTATTGGGATCTTCTGATTGTACTTGGATGGATTTTAAGATTTCAATAAATGTTTTTCTATATAGGGGTGACTATTGTATTAGATCATAGATTGATAATTTTACCGATGCCAATTTTACACTTTGTGTTAATCGACTACCTAGGGTGATAGTTGGGTATGATGGATTGCTTAGATTATGAAATTGTGGAGGCAAAATTGATGGCCCTAGTTGTATGGGGACACTTGGCTATGTTGTAGGAGCTTGGGTTGTGTGATTTGCTTGCCTCTGCCAATTGGTGACCACACTGATAGCCCCTACAAAACCTGTGTAGTTGAGACACGTAATTAACTTGGTTGGGAGGAACTGTAGAATTTGATGCTCCAGTCGCTTGTTGATTTGTCTCATGGTGAGACAAAGGTGTCTGATATATACCAAGATTCTGATTAGATTTGGCTAGTGGATTATCGACTTTAGTCTTTCCATCTTCCAATAAGTCTTTAAAAATACATTTAAACCCATGGTAAGATTCGACGTCAGGTCCTCTTTGCCAATGATAGATGTAGTATAAGTGCTCTCTATAGCATTTTATTTTTGGCTTGTAGGGTCCTCGGGTTTAATAAAAATTTGTGCTACATACAACTTCTAAAACACAGATGAGTAGGGCTCTTGTAGTGGTGTGTGCACCTAGGCCTAAATTGATGATGTTGCCTCTTTGCAGGTTGTGTTTGATTTTTCACCTATTGTGGGGGTGGAACCACTTGATAATTTGATTGTTGCAGTTGTTGTTGTTGTTGTTGGTGTTGTTAGATCTGAACTTGGGCTTGTTGATTTAACTATGATGGTTGGCCCAAGACTATATGATTAACCTGAGTGGCCTTGGACTGGTCATGGTTATTCCCTTTTTGGTTCTTGTTCTACCATTCTTTTTTCTTAGGATTGATCTTGCCCTCTTGGATTTTTATCTCTTCTATCACTTTAACTTGGGTAAATTCCTCATCGAATTTCCTATATTGATCCAATTACAGTAACAAAGAGATGGGCTTGGCACAACTATTCATGAACTTTCTTGTTATTTTTGACATGGGGAGGGTGAATGTCAACTTGATCATAACCGCCCTCCAATGGTTACCAAAATAATGGATTGATTCATCATCATATTACTTTAGACTAATCATATCAATCAATGTGATATTATTTCAGAGATTTAGGGTGAATTGCTCCAAGAATTGGTCTGCAAGCTGCTCAAAAGTGTAAAAAATCTGATGCGATAAGTGGTTGTACCAATATTTGGCTTCTCCTCCAAGTGTCTAAGGAAAGGTGTGTAGCATGAGTGTGTTATTTTTGCTAATCATAAAGCATGCATTTACAAACCTTGTTACATGCTCTCGAGGGTCCTCTTCCCCCTTGAATGTATCAAGCTTCGTCATCTAAAAACACATTGGATAGGGCAGTGTAGGCACCAAAGCATGGATAGGGTGATTGATTAGCTACCTTAATGTTGGATTTTGATATTGCAAACTTAGGGTTTGCATGGCAAGGCTATTGCAGGAACTGGTACTTAGGATCATCCATAGGGTTAAAACCCTAGTTTATTTGATATTGTTGGTACCAAGGTGCATTGTATGTGGATTGTGGATGATGGAGGATGCTAGGCTGGAATGTATGATGATATGATGGTTGATGAAGGTTTTGATATGGATGCAATGATGGGGGCATAATAGTATGCTGACATAATGAGTTAGCATACATGTGATGTGGTGGATAAGTTGTTATGGTAGTAGTTAGGGGATGCAATACCCAAGATGAATCTTGAATAAATGTATGGGTTTGATGAGAGGTAGGTGGTAGGTTATGCTCAATCCTCTACAAATATTGATTAGGGTTAGGGTTAACACTATGATTAGCATTATCCAAAATCATTTATTGTAGTTGCAAGAAATATTATTGCATGGCAAGTGCAGATGATGTGGGCACAACCACATATGTGGTAGTTAGCTGGGTTGGTTGTGAGACAACCATGGTAGTGAATGTGAGTGGAGTGTAGGTAGAAAAAGGTATTCCCACAAAATGAGGGATGATATGATATATGGAGCCTATAGGGACGATAGGTGGAATGGATGTAGGGATATGTGAAGCAACTTGAGTCATCACTTCATACAAGGTATTGGTGCAAGTGATGGTCTACTGAGGTAATGTGAGGGGTGGTTGGCTAGAAGACGATGGGTGGCTATCCAGGGTCACAGCAGTCAACTCAAAAAATAGATTTGTAAAGACTTGTCCAGAATACTGTGAGTGTGTGAAGGTGGACTCTTGATGGAATAACGATATGGTGCAGGATGGGATGGTAAGTAGTGTTAACAATGTAAAAACCATTCCAACCACATTTAGATATATCCTAATGGTGTTTATGTCCACAAGTGTGACAAGACCATCCATTAGGGTGGGTGGCTCACTCCTATGAGTCTCAAGGATAGCGATATGTGTAGCCCTATGCATAACATCTATGTCTGAAATGGGGGCACTACTAGAGAGCCCTACATTTAGGCTCTAGGACATAGAAGGAGGTATACTAACTTGCCCTACCACTGAAGTGTTAGGGACCTTATTAGAATGAGACACCATGGGGAAGACAACTGACTCTGAATTGGTGCTAACTTTCTGGCCTGACCACGGTTCATTACCATACGCTAATATTGAAATGATATGCAAATGTAAATGCAAGTCTACGTAGGTGAAATGAAAGTACAATGAAATACAACACCTAAAGCAAATAAACAAGCAAGGTTTTTTATCCTAATTTTGTGCTAATTTTGATTTTGATTTTTTTTTGAAAGTTTTTGATTTTGTTTTTGAGTTTTTGGAGTTTTGAAAAAATAAAAAGATGTGTGCAAAATTTTTTACCCTAAATAAATCTAGGATTTCGTCTGTATACTCATAGCTCGACAACCCGATGATGAAGTATGATTACGTAAACCCACCAAAGTATGGAGATGAAACCCATACCCGATTAGGGAGCATAGGTCCTACCAGTCCTTACCCAGTTTTTTTTGGTCAATGTTATACCCTCCGAAGAGAAATACATGTAGATTTTCCAAGCTATGATGGTTCTTGGAGTTGACCTTGGCAAAAAATGGGGTAATAATGTTGGTGGATAGGTGATGAAATCCAAACTCAATGATGATGAAATCCAACCATTTTCTAAAGTTCAAGTGTGTGTGTGAGGTTTGTTTAATTTATTTTGGAATGCAACTAAGATGTAATTCTTTTTTATGCCTAAATAAAGAAAGTAGAAAATAGAGAATAGCAAAAAACACATATCAGGGGCTAGAAGCTAATTCCAAGCGATCTTCTAGCCAATTATGTTGTCAAGGGCCAACCGCGGGTCAATGGTTGGTTTTGGTAAACCACAAGTGTACGGTTTGCCAACCGTAGGTCCATGTTTGGGAGATCCCAACCGTGGGTCTAGGGGTACTACTATGCAACATAATGGTATAAAAAAGGTCTAATCCCTAAAAACAATACCTAAATTATCACTAACCTGGCAATGCAGTATGATCTGTTCCTACATGCAGATGCAGATCCTCTTAATTTTTCCTTTTATTGTGTGGATGAATGTAAAACTAAGTAAATTTCTATCCTAAGACCTAAATGTAGATAATAACACATAGGACTAAGACTCCTAATTTACCCTAGATGCATACTAGAACTAGAAAAATAGGAACAAAAAAGGGGATAGGGGTACATACCTCTTATCCTTTCGCTACTTCCTCCAACTATCAACTACAGGTCCATGGTTCCACAGTGCAGCAACTGCGGGTACGCATTTATTTAAATGTCCAAATGCAAGTTCATGGTTCTATAGCTCCTCAACTATGTGTTCATGTTTCTATGATTCTCCCACCATATGTGTGTGGTTTCTCAGATCTAAAACCATGGGTTCATAGTTTCACAGTAATAAGACCAAACATAACAACTCTCAAATCTACCGTTTCAAGATAAAATATGCGCATGCTTCGAGCTCATAAAACCTCTAAATGTAGAAGACACATATCAGTACAGTAAATTAGGTAAGGAAAAAAACAAATAGGACCCTTAGGGGGTCCCACCATGATCACCATTTTTGTAACCAAAAGATATGAACACCAAATATAATCATACAAAAATAGGAGAATTGAAAAAAAATACTTTTCTTAATGATTTTTTTTGATACAATGTTTACAAATTTTGAATTGCCCCAACTGTCTTGGGAGTAATGTTACAATGTATCTCTCTCTTTATGGTGCAAAATATTTTTCGGTAGAGGAATGGGGTCTTCTGGATCTTCAACAAAGTACAGTGCTCTTCAATCTTCCACTACAATTTCAAAAATATGAGTGGGATTTGGTATCTAGCATGGGACCACTCTAGCTCTAGAAGATCCTCCTAAGTACCTATTACCTACACACATAGAAACCAGCAAAGGTATCAATAGCACATCTAGATAGAGATATAAAAATAATGCTAGCAAAAACCCTAAGCAAATGATCATGTAATGCAAATAATAGAAGCAATTGAATTAAACACCTTGCAAACTATAGATTACTAGCTGTGCTTTCAACTTTGCTAAAGTGTGTGAGCACAGTGGAAAATTGGTAACCATGGTTGTGTAGTGGTGAAACCATGAATACGTGGTTTTGACTATGAAAATTTGGACCAGAAGTTTGGAATGAATGGCAAAATGCTCAAAATAGGATCTTCGGGCTTGAAATTGGGCTTCTCCTTGGGAGGTGCGTAGATGTCTAATCCTATTTTGATAACCTATAGGTATCAATGTTTAGCCCCATTTGTTTTTTTGGGGAAGGATGCCTTTATAGGCCCCTTAGGATTTTGGAGGGAAATAGGAGGTGGCAATCCTGGATTACCAAGTGGTAATTCTGGGCTGCCAAATGGAGGGGATAGTTACAATGAGTCATCTAGTGTGCCTCACTTAAATGGGGTGATGTGGCTACAAGTGGAGTGGTATGTGGGATTTTTACCCATGTGAAGGGACAAGGGGGACAAGAGTGGGTGAGATGTAATAAGGGTGTTGGGTGAGGTGGCTAGGACACATGTCTAGTGGGTAGGCAAGGTATCCTAGGCTGATTTTTTAGATTTAATAAATCTAGAAAATAGGATAATGTGCAGGGTCTTATATCCCTAAGTTGGAACTTAGGCATATAATTTTATTATGCGAGGTTTTGTGGAGGGGTGGCAAATGTGATTTTGTGATTGTTGGATTTTGGTATCTACATGTTTGTTTTTCATTTTTGACCCAACGAAAGGTGGTTGAAGGATAGCCTTGTGAATTTTTTTTTGGAACATAGCCAAGCTCAAAAATGTATGGTTCAGGTGTCTGAATGCCATAGTGATTTGATGTTGATTGGTTGAATGAGTGTCATTATGGTGAGCTACCAATCCTACCAAATTACATGGATTGCTAGTCACTGCAACTACCAGGTATATAGCGTAGTCCACTAGATACAAGGTTCACTAAATATTGTGATGATGATCATGGTGATGATTTGTGAAAATACATGATGCTATTGATACTTTTATTTTTTCTTTTTGGAAAAACCATTGGTGTTTGTTTCTATGTATTTTTTATTGTGGGCCCATGTTTTACATCATGAACCGTGGGTCTAAATCGTGGGTCTATGGTTTGGCGTGCTCTGCAAAATACAGATGTGTGTTTTCCATCGCAAACCATAGGCTGGCGATTTTACGCACTCCATGAAATGCGGGTGCATGGTTTCCATCGAGAAAAGCAGCTAGGTTGTTAGGTCATTTTCATTCATTATTCTTTTTCCAACTAGATTTTTCTTTGTGCTAAGAGAGATGAGTGAAATGGAGGTTGGTGAGGGAAGTGGCAGTGGTGATGATGTGGGTGCAGGAGTTGACACAGTTGGAGTTGGAGGTGGTGTCTCGACTAGAGCAGAAGCTAGCATGTGATATGTACAAGTAGGTGTTTGAAGCCCTTAGTGTAGGGAGTTTACATGCTTGATTTGTTTGTTTGCTTTTTGTTTATTTATGATATATTGTTTTTAAAGTCATTAAGAGGGGCTGGAAAAACAACTTTTTTTTTAAACTACTATGCATGGGGTAGGTTGAAAGTTTTTTTTTTTAATAAGCTTGTATTTTTGACATGTTTTGTTTCGTGTGTGTGTGATTAAGGGCAATGTATCCTAGAATACATATTTTTTTTTTACTACCATGCATGGGGTAGCTTGAAGGTTCTTTTTTTTTTTGGTAAATGCAATGTGCTTTTTGTTGTTTTTTTACTACCACATATGGGGTAGGTTGAAGGTTTTTTTTTTGGTAAATGCAATGTGTTTTTTGTTTTTTTTTTTTTACTATCATGCATGGGGTAGGTTGAAAGTTTTTTTTTTTAGCATGTTTTTGTGTGTGCAATGTAATGTAAAATGCATATTTTTTTGGATGCACTGATATTGCTTTGCTTTTTTGTGTCGCAAGTTAAGCTCCTCATCGCTAGACATAGATGGCCTCACAATATTTCTAAAGTGTGAAAGGCACTCACAACAAATGATTTGTAGTTGTTGGAGGTTATGGTTTTGCATGGGCGTGGACATATGGAGACAGTTAGAGTACATGAGACACTTCTATCTACACTCATTGAGTGATGGGATCTAGACAGGGGTTCTTTTCAGCTCTCGATAGGGGAGCTTACTGTTACTTTGGAGGATGTAACATATTTTTTGAGTGTTTATCAAGGGTCCACCAGTGAGGGTGGGTCACGACAAGCAAGAGGTACTCCAATCCATCTATGGTGAGCACTGGGATGTGGACTGTAGCAAGGGGGAATCCCCTACCTTGACTTGTCAAGGGTGAGAGGTTGGCTACAATTTTGACATTCCTAATGTACAAGAGTGGGACATACTCCAGGTAGAGTGGGATAGTCTTGATTTGGAGGTGAATCAAGTGAAGGATGAGTTGGCCTGGTACTAGGGTAAGGTGACCCATTTACAGAGTGATGTGGACGGTTTGCATGGAAGACCTAGTGTTGATGCTATCATGACTCAAGATGCAAATATAACAAGGTTGTAGGGTGAGGTGACTCACTTGCAGGGCAATTTGGATAGGGCACAACCCGTGCCAGTGGAGGGCGATGTTGCTGCTATGATTGCCTCCATTAGGGCATAGATATCTCAATGAGTGGTTCTCCAGGGAGTTGACTTGAGGACTATTTAGAGGAAGGGTGAGTACATTATGATGTTGGATAGTGCCTTGCATGAGAACAAGATTCCTCTTCCTATTCCTCCATCATCAGTTTTGGGTTTCAATAGGTGAACCGAGGTGAGTGCCAGGACTCACATGCCATCTAGATCTCATAGTGCTACATCAACACAGGTGCCTTGCAAGGGTCACGACAGTGCTAACTAGTAGTGCCTTATTACCTCTTTTTTATTTTTGTATTTTTGCTTATGAGCCTCAGTGCTCTGATGTATACAGCCTACGGGCATTTTGTACTATATGATTCTTACATATATATATATATATATATATATATATATATATATATATATATATATATATATATGGATTTTATTATGTTTTATGTTATATATTTTTGTTTATGTATGGATGCCAATGGGATGATGTGTAATGCTTATGCCTTATTGATGATTTGGTAGTATTAGACTTAGTCTGATCACTATTTCTTTATTTCTTAACTAGGGGTATAGATAGATGGTATGGTATGGATATTATGATAATAATGCGAATGATGTGGCATTGTTCAATGGATTTTGTAGGATATTTTACAAAGACTCAAAAAGTCTAGTGATTCAGACAAACTCATATATTTGTTTTACATATCCTTTTTATGCAAGGGTTATCCTAGCATTTTCAAATATCTTCAAGGACCAACTGTGTGTAAATTTATTGTTTGTTTCTCATTATGAGTTAGGTCAAACTAATAATTTGTAACTTATGCAAATAAGCTAGCTCATCTGAGAGTAGTCATAGATCTGTACAAAATAAGGTCTCTAATGTGATAGATATGGCACCACACGTAAGGATACCTCATTGCCAGGTGGGATTCATTCAACCCATTACTATAATGAGGATCACCCTATAATTTTTTAAACATTAAGAGTTCCAAGGATTTAAGCTCCTTTCCTTATTTTAGTATTTGGATTTTGGGGATTTTTCATTTTGTGATGGAGCAATGGATTTTATTACTTATACTTACTTGTTTCGAGGGAGAGTAAGGGAAATTTTATTGCTTTGATACTATTTTTGGGATACTTGATCGCTTTGAGGGAGAAGCAAGGGATTTTGATTTTTTTTGGGGGGGGGATATTTGCTCGATTTGATGAAGATCAAGGGATTTTTTTTGGAGGAGGAGCTTGTCCTTTTTCAAAATATGTAGTACTCTAGACCATGTGCATAATTGGATGAGCAGGGGAAAACTTTCACTTATCATAATAGCAACTTTTGATTTTGTTATTCCTAAGATTCACAATATTTTTAATGTATTTTGTGGTGTGTGGTCCAAGATAAAATTTGATTAATCAAGAGTGACCTGTTGCATTTAGAGATTGCTTAACTTTGGATCAAGTTTATTCAAAACACTATTGGTGGCTGAGTGATTGAAAATATTGGTAATTGCTTAATTATTGATGTGGTTGCAATGTTTTACGATACTTTCGATTCAATATTTTGAAGATTACAAGACACTCATAAAGTAGTCAATGGCCACATAATTATTATTGCTAACAACTATATGGTATCTATCCTGCTTTATGTGGATCCCTTAATTAGGAAACAATTACAAGAAAAGTTACATATTATTGCAAATTTGGATTGCTAGGTGATGTGGGATACCCCTGATTAAGGCAACAAGATATAATGGACCAAAATTCATCAAATTTTAAGACATGATCTAATGTAATAAATGGTATGAACAAGATGCCTATATGGAATGCATGAAATGAAATGTTTTTGATATATATATTTTTAGCCATGTATATGTACATATTCATAAATCGTGTTATGCATAAAATACCTTTAGATGTATTATGTTCAATGGCTCAGGTTCTAATTCTCCTTTCAAGTTGGCAAGTTTATAAATTCCTAGACCCAACTTCTATTTGACAATGTATGGACCTAATCAATTAGCCATTAATTTATCTCTCAAGTGTGGTAATGCATTGGTATTTTTTTATTTTCCTTAAGCACAAGATCTCCTACTTGAAACTCACGAGGATGGATTTTTGCATTGTAAGAATGCTTGATTCAGTCTTGTTATACTCATAGATGTTCCAAGGAATTGATATATCTTTCATCAAGGAGCATTAATTGGTCAAGATGTTCTTGTCTAGCTGTATCATCATCCATGAATTCCTGTAATGTGACTCGTAAAGAAGGAATCTCTAGCTCAACAGACATGATTGACTAGTGAAAAGGATGTTGCCCCCGTTGATGTTATTATGCTTTTTTAGTAAGCCCATAGTGCCAAGGGAATTTGAATGTACCAATATCTATGATTTTCCTTGATGAGCTTCTTCAGAATGGCTATCACTATCTTGTTGGTCGCTTCGGGTTGTCCATTTGCCTATGGATAATAAGGAGTCAAGAAACTATGCTAGATATTATACTTATTGCATAAGGCTTGAACATCATTGTTCTTAAATAACTTGCCATTATCAGAAATTATATTGGAGGAAATCCTAAAATAACAGATAATATGCTAAAGTATAAACTCCACTATTCGAGGTCCAGTCATAGTGGTCATTGCAATTGCTTTGACATACTTGGTGAAGTATTTTGTGGTAGTTATGATGAATTTATGGTGTCCTGATGAGGCAAGTGAAATATTTCCAATCAAATAAAGGCCCCATTTTTAAAATAGCCAAAGGCTTTGAATGGGCTATAAATCTTGTGATGGTACATGAGTTAAATTGGCATGATATTGGTATTTTTGATATTTCTTGACATATTGAAAACAATAACTTTCCATGATGGACCAATAATAACCCATGCAAAAAATGTGCTTTGCAATGGCCATTCCACTAAAGTGGACACCACAAGTACCATCATGGGATTCCATTATAGCTTTTTGTGCCTCAACGGGATCTAGACATCAAGTAGAATTCCATCATAGCCAGGTCTATACAACATGTTACCCAAGAGAGTAAAGAGAGCTACTTTTTGTTTGAATGTCCTTTTTTTAGTTCATGTCATTTATACTGGGAGGGTCCCAAACTTGAGAAAGTATTTAATCTCATCAAGGTAAGAATTATAGGGTTCCGCATGGACCAAACAAACATTCTTTTCACCTTTAGACTCTTCTCTCTTAATTGTTGGTTTGGACATTGTTGTTATGATTAGCGGTTGGACTTCTCCATGTTTTTTATTAGGGATCAAGGACCCCAAAGAAGCCATTACATCCAAAAATCTATTAGTCGAACGAGGTAAGTTACTAATTTCATACCAGTCAAATTTCTCTAGCAACTTCATTGCTACTTCATGATATTGTTTCAAGACTGGTTCCTTGCATTGGTACTATCCTTTAACTTGATAAATGATAAGTTGAGAATCACCAAATATTATTAGTCATTTAATACCCATAGATATATTTGATTTAAGGTCTAATAGTAGGGCTTCATACTCTACATTGTTTTTCATTCATGAGAAGTTGAGTTTGAATGATAAAGAAATCAGGATTCCTTCGAGTGTGTAAAACACGACTCCAAAACCTTGTCCTCTTTCATAATTTGAGCCATCAAATAACATTGTCATATTAGCATCATCCTTAGGAGGGACTAGCTCTTCTTATTCATTGAGAGAAATTACCAAATAATCTAGAAGCTCAATGATAAGTGGTTTATCATTTGGCAATGGAGCTTCTAAAAATTGATTGGCTATCACCTAACCTTTGATGGATTTTTGACTAATGAAATTGAGATCAAATTCTATTAAAAGTATTATCCATTTTGTGATACGGGTGTTGTTGTGCGAATCATCATGTATCATAGAGGATTATCTCTAGCTATCACATAGGTAGTGTTACTTAGCATGTAATGTCTAAGTTTATTAGTGGTAAAAACTACTGCTAAGCATAATGTTTTGACATAAGCATATCTTGTCTCTTAACTTACCAATGCCCAACTAATATAATAAATGGCTTACTCCTTATGATTCTCAATTTTCTGAGCAAGCATTGTCACTAGCACAAAATCTATTGCATAGACATAGAGGTGAAAAGGGACTCTTGAACGACGTGGTGTAAGAACTGGTGGTGAAGCCAGATGCTTCTTTATATCATCAAATACCTCTTGACATTCAGTTGTCCAAGAGAATGCCATCCCCTTCTATAGAAAGTGATTGAAAGGCCTACATTTATTTGAGATTTATGCAATGAATCATCAAATAGATTGAATCTTCGATGATACCATCCCATTTTAATGATTTGAGGATTGTTCGTATATTTTCTAAGGTTCACATCGATAGACTCTTCGATTAGCATATGGGAACCTTACTCTAGTTGATGTGGAGTTGGTATGATATGGATATCATCCTCTAAATGCTAAAATATCTCAGAGGTCTCCCCTCTACTTCGGTTTGAAAAACTATGGTAGAGGAGGGTGAATATTTTTATGGAATGTAAGTGTTTGAAGCTCACAATAACTCTTTGAATAAGATGAACCTAGTAATGGATGATGGGGATGAAATCTTGTCCATGGAGATAAGGCTAGCATCGACCTAAATCAACTTTGATACATTGTATGGGTTACAGAGTGGGGAAAAAAAGTCAATAGAAAACATATTGACTTGGTGGACATGAGGTTACTGCAAATCAAGAGGTGATGACTCACTCTCTCTAGGTTGCAACTGACCTAAGGTGGGCAAATGGCAATGTTGTAGGAGCAGCCAAGGTGGTCGTGGTGGAGGATATGGTTCAGGGTGCTCACACTCTTTGCTAACATGAAATATGGTGTGATCTATGGAAAAATATTTGTATACCACCCATATTTCTTGATGGGTTCAATAGGAACCACATCATCATGGGGACCATCAAATATTTGAATGATCCAATCTAAATTTTCTTTCATTTGTCAAAATTCCCCAAAATATTCATCAAATATATAATCCCTAAAATATTCATTTAAGATGTAACAATATGGCATGTGATTAATCATGAATGTGTGCAACACAATCTCTAAAAAGACCTCATGTAGATGAGACACAAATTCATGGTCCAGGTACTCATCATCAGTATCATCACAATCATCACACTCCTCACTCTCCTCTTCCTTTTATTCATACTCAAGAGTGAGTTGTTGGAAGGTTTGGTTGAAGGAAGAGTCTGAGGTAGAAGGTATGTACCCTAGACTAGAATGATCATGTTCTTCTCTGTATTTAGGATCAATAATGTGATGTGGACCTTGCTCATGTCATCCAATTCCATATCCCTCTCAGTTGACCCTTCAAAAATATCGCAAAGGGAAATTTGGGTTGGATAGATAATCTATATTTCCATTTAATTCTTGCAAGGGTTCCTCATTAGGAGGAGGTGGATCAAACTAAGAACCACTCACCCATATATGAAATTAATCTTATCTTATTGGGAACCCATTTTGTACACTACACCTACGACTAAAGGAGGATCATGTGGGTGACCATAGTCTCTAAATGACTCAATATATGGTGTAATTGTGACACTTTCAATGATGTACTCATCAATGCTAGGATTAACGAGATGTACTACAACTTGGGAAGGATGGGATGATGATGGCTCAGTGGATGAAGAGGGTACTTCTGGGGAAGCCTGTGGTTCATATGGAGGCGGTGGCTCCTCTTGGATATGTGAACCTATCTGTGAGACTATGGGCGATGAATTTTGAGATGTATGAGATTAGATGATGTTCTTAGTTGATGGGGTGGGTTGAGCTATGAATATGAATGATATTTATGAAATGAGTTGTGTGGCTAATGGATTTGATGATTTTTTAGAGAGATAATTAGGTGCAATGGAAAAATGGAATGTGGTGGTTGAGGGCTAACTAGAGTTAACGCTTTTAGATGCAAAAGTAGGGTCAACTATCAGAAATTCCTCTGGGATGGAGGATTTTGATGAAGTGGCATTAGTGGGAATGGTTTGGATAATGAGTGGTTGTATGGATATGTGGGTTGATGGAAGCAGTAGCTCATAAGAATTTTAGATCAATTTGTATTATTTAGAAGGCTCTATATCTACTGGGATGTAATGTACTTTGCCCTCATATACATATTTTAGGCATTGGTGCAATGTTGAAGGCACACACTTCATCTCCTTGATCTAGGGACATCCAATAAGTATGTTGTACTGCATTGCCCCCTATAATATGTGGAAGAGAGCATGTATAGTTTTCACCCCACGGTGATAGGAAGAACCATGTTCCCACAGTTGAGCATAAGGAATTATTAAAGGCTCTTAAGGTGAAGGTGGATGATGTAATGTGGGATGGTGGTATGTTAAGGTTTTTTTATGGTGGGAGTGGTAATGAGGTTGATGGAGGATCCAGTTTCACTAAGGACTCTTTTGAATGGCTTCCTATCAATATGAGCTGCTATGTGCAATGGAGGATCCGATAAATATGATGAAACTATCTTCTTCTCGAAGTCATAAAATGCTATCGAGGGCTCCATGCACTTTTGTACACTCCCCACAAAGGATTTGAAAGCATTAGGATCTTCTAATTATACTTGGATGGACTTTAGGATTTCCATAAATGCTTATATATGTGGAGGTGATTGTTGTATCAGCTCATAGATTGACAGTTTTGTCGATGCCATTTTCAAAATTTGAGTTAACCGGCTACCTAGGGTGACATTGGGATGAGATGGATTGCTTGGATTATGAAATGGTGGAGGTGGAATTGATGGACCTACTTGTATGGGAAAACTTGGTTGTGTTGTGGGAGCTTGGGTTATGCGATTTGCTTATCTCTCCAGATGCCAAACCATAGGTAAGTGGTTCTATCTTCTCAATTGTAGAATCGTGTTTCTCCCAATATTTCACTATGGATGCGTAGTTTCCTAGATATAAAACCGTAGGTGCAAGGTTTCACAATAACAGGGCCGAATGCAACCGTCCTTGAATTTATCGATTCGATATCGAATCCTCACACACTTCAAAATCCCAAAAAATATAGATACAAAAAACACAGATCAATAATTAATAAAAAGTAAGGCTAAACAAAATGAAATTCTTAGGGGGTCCCACTGTGATTATCATTTCTATAACCAAAAGAACAGAGCATAAAATGGATACAACACGAAGAAAGATAAATTACCCAAAATTACTTTTCTTTATTGATTTCTTGATACAATGTTTACAAATGAATTTTGAATTGCCCCAAGTAGAATGTTGGCATTGTTACAATTCTCTCTCTGTATTGATACAATGATTATGATACTAGAATGGGGGTCTTCCAAATATTCACAAGAACTCTTGATCTTCGGTTGAGTGGGATTTGGTATCCAAAAATGTGGAACCACTGTAGCTACAACAACTTCTCAACAGTACTTGTCTCCTACACACATAAAAACCAAAGAGGGTCAGTAGCACCTACCAACCAATGATAAAGAAATGATGTTGTAAAACCCTAATTGAATAATCATGCAATATATGAAACAAAAGCAAAAAGACCAAAAAGCCTTCTAAGTAGGATGTTACTGATCATGTTTTCTATTCTAAAAATTTGCAAGAGCATAGTGGTGGACTGGTAACCATGGACACACGATGGTGAAACTGTAGATGCGTTGTTTTAACTATGAAACTGTGGACTAGTAGTTTGGGCTTAATGGTAAAAGTACCTCAAAATAGGACTTATGGACTTGAAATCAAACTTCTCCTTGGGATGTGTGTAGATATCTAGTCCTATTATGGTAGCTTGGTGGTATCAATGTTAAGATCTCTTTTTTTTGTGGAGTGAGAGTGCCTTTATACGCCCTAGTGGGTAGGCAGGGTATCCTAGGCTAATTTCCTAGATTTAATAAATCTGGAAAATAGGATAGTGTGTAGTATCTCATATCCCTATGTTAAAACTTAGGCATATACTTTTATTATGTAGGATTTTGTGGTGGGATGGCAAATGTGGTGTTGTGAGTGACCAAATTTTGGTGTCTATAACTTATTCAAGCCTTAAGCTTCATATGTAAATTTTCTTTCATTTTATTCTATATAACAATCTGGACAAAAATCCTGCATGGTTTTGTGGGAAATCTTTTGAACGCTTACTTGTGGCATAATATATAACTTTCATATTCATATATCTATATATATATATATATATATATATATATATATATATATATATATATATATATATATATATATATATATATATATATATATATATATATATATATATATATATATATATATATATATATATATATATACTAGAAGTTGTGACTATTAGGCTTTTTTGTCATGTTTTATGTATGTTTATGTGCATATACTAGAGGTTGTGACTATCTAATTTTTGTCTTGTTTCTTGTATATGCAATTTGTGCTCAACTATACATGTTGAGAAGAGAAAGTATTCACTTTGAGTTGCCAATGCATTTGACTCATGGAGTCATTTACCTCACTATTATGCAAGAGAATATTATTCCAACCTTGACGTATCGCCCTCAGTTAGCTTAAGATATTTTTCCTTTCTACTATTTTTTCCCATGTTTTTTCTTTTCCTCTGTGCACTTGATAGTTATGTTAATTTAGGAAATAAAGCACTGAATATCACATATTAAAGTAATTTGACCTTGTAAAAACCCTTGAAGTAATTCGATTGAGCCACTTACCATGCTCCTAAATATGCCTTGCTATGTCACTCCATGTGAGGCATGATAGTCAGATCATTTGGTTCTCCAGATATAGTGACCACAATAATTAAAGATGACAACATGACCAAGTCTCAAAATTCAACATGATAATTGGCATATTGCAAGATGAAAAGATTCAAAAGTTGACTATAAAGAAACTAAACTAGAAAAGTATCTCATCATAAAATTTCAATCTAATCTCCTACCTTGACAAGTCTAGGAGTATATAAAAGTTAGACAGTGTACTTTAATGGTGCCAAAACAAAAAATGGGGTAGGTTTTCGTGTTTAGTTCGTTGACCTACAATGTGCACAAACTCATTTTGCATGTAGATTGTTGTTCAATTGTACCAATACTATGGTAGGGTATGAAGCACTTTGTACTAGCTTGACGAAGGCCAAGAAATTGGGTATCAAAAACCTAAGAATATATGGTGACTCCAAACTAATTATTAACTAGGTTAACTCTTAATACACCATGCAAAATAAACACTTGAAATTATATAAGAACAATGTCTAGGATTTGCTAAAAAGTTTTGAAACATATGGGACCAAAGAAATTCCTAGATAATTTAATGCCAAGGAAGATAAGTTGGTAGGCATGGTAGCTAGATTTAAATCTATCATTGATATAAAGGATAAACCTAAATAATTGAAAGTAGTCTTCGGACCAGTCATCCTTGATCATTTAGATCATTGGAAAGTAGCTAACAATGATAAGAAATCATAAAATCCTTTATTAAATAATCACAATATGTTGAAGAGAAACATAATTAAGGGGATGACAACAAGAATGGAGTCTTATAACTAAAGAAAAATTAGTTATCTAAGTGTTTTATCAATCTAGAAACCCCATTTATCCAAAAAAAAGCAAAAATAATTGTTAAAGTAAAATCCTCCTCATATCATATTGTTGAAGTGGATGAATGAAAGAACCTACCATTTAGAAAGGCTTCGGATGAAATGGAAATTTTAAATAACTCTATGGCAAGTATTGGAACATCATTGCATGATCATATGAAGATATCAAGGTTTATGACCAAAATATAATAGAGCACACCATTAAATTGGAACCTAATGCTAGGCCATTCTAGCAGAAGCAACAACCATTGAACCCTAAAATAGAGGTGATGATAAAAAAGTAACTTTTGAAACTCCCATAGGCCCAAATAATATTCCCAATAAAACACTTCATCTTGGTCACCTAATTAGTATCTACACACAAGAAAAATGATAATATAAGGTTAAGCATTGGTTTTAAGAACCTAGATTGAGCTTTATTAAAGGTTAAATATATTTTCCTACCATATATTAGATTCTACAAAAGGTAGTTGGATCATAGATTTTGTCTCTCCTTGATGGTTTCTTAGGATATAATTAGATTTGGATCAAAGACAATGACTAGCATAAGAACACCTTCACTATAAAATGGGGGACCTTTGCATATCAAAGAATGTCATTTGTTCTATCAAATATGTGGGTGACCTTCTAAAGAAACAAGGACATACCATTTTTTAAACTTGTAAGTGAGAAAATTCACATATACCTTCTAAACCTAGAAGATTATTTTCAATCATTTTACCTTTGACATCAATGACAAAAAAAATACTCAAAATTTCCAACAATCTCCCCCTTTGTCATTAATGGTAACCCTTTCTAAAAATTCATTTTTCTATCACTGGATTCCAAATCTGCTCCCCCTGATTGAATGCTCTACTCCTTTGACATAAATGGAAAATGGAATTCTTTGGATCTCAAGATAATACTCTTAGCTCAGCCCCATCCCCACCTCCTTTCCTTAAGGTGATTAATTTTGGGGTGGGAGTAATACTACTTCCAATTTCCTTCTAAGATACTCAAAAGTTTCCTTTAGCAATGGCTTAGTAAATATATCCGCATGTTATTCCTTTGTAGTAACATATTCCAATTTGAATTGCTTATCTATCACTTGTTCTCTCAGAAAAAATATTGGAATGTGCTTGGTCTTTGAGTGCATTACTGGATTCTTTAAAATATTTATGGCACTTGTATTATCACATAGTATGTATATGGGATGATCATGCTCTATCTTGAAGTCCTTTAATTTTTTCTTCATCCATAACACTTGTGTACAATAAGAAACTACTATAATTTACTCTTCCCCTTCCATGGATAAGGATATTAATGTTTGTTTCTTGCTTAGCCAAAAGACTAAACAATCTCCAAGAAAGAATGCTCCTCCACTTGTGCTTTTTCTATCATCAATAATACCTACCCAATTTGCATCTGTATATGCTGTGAGAGTGAAATTATTACTTATGGGATACCAGATTCTAAAATCCATAGTTCCTTTTAAATACCTGATAATTCTCTTTACTGCTAGTACATGTGTTTCCTTTGGTGCTTCTTGAAATCTTACCACTAGTCCCACTGCCTGCATTATATCTGGTCTTATAGCTGTGACATATAGTAAGCTACCAATTATATATCTATAAAATGTATGATTTGCTTCAATATATTCATCATATTTACTCAACTTGCATCTTGTAATCATGGGGGTACTCACTGGTTTACAATCCTCCAATTTGATTTTTTTTAGCATTTCTTTTATATACTTAGTTTGTGAGAGAAATACACTCTTTTCTAATTGTGAAATTTGTAGTCTAAGGAAGAAAGAAAACTCACCAAGAATTGAAATTTCAAATTCATTTTACATACTCTTTGCAAATTTTTGACACATCTTATCATTACTCTCCTCCAAAAATGATATCATCCACATAAACCACCATAATTAATAAGTCATCTCCTTCATTTTTGATGTATAAATTGTTGTCAACTATTCCTTTTCTGAAACCTTGTTCATGAAGATACTTACCCAACCTTGAATACCAAGCTCTAAGATATTTCTTTAGTCTATAAAGAGCCTTATTTAATCTACATACATAATATGGCTTATCAGTTAGGATGAACCCCTCAGGTTGCTCAATGTAGACCTCTTATTCCAAGACATAATTGAGAAAATTAGATTTTACATCCATTTGATATAATTTGAAGTTTTTGAAACTTGAGAAAGCTAAAAATATCCTTATGGCCTCAAGTCATGAAATAGGAGCAAATGTTTCATCAAAATCAATCCCTTCAACTTGTGCATAGCCTTTGCATACCAGTATTGCTTTATTCCTGACTACTTGATCGTCTTCATTTAACTTATTTTTGTAAACCCATTTAGTGCCAATTAAATTATTGTTTTTTGGTCATGGGACAAATTTCCAAGTCTCACTTTTTCTATTTGATACAAATCCTCAACCATTACCTTGACCCAAAATTTATCTTCTCTTGCCTCATTGAAATCCTTGGGCTCACTTTTAGATAGCAAAGAAATATTTTCATGTTCACTTATTGCTATTATCTTTCTCCTTGTTTGTATTTCATCTAGATTTTGAATAATAAGATCTCTTGGATGATTATTTTACAAATACCTAGATGGAGTCTTAGGTGGTGTTTCATATTCTTCTGATTTTTCACCTACTTCTTCTTGGCAAATTTCTTCTTCTTGATATGCAATTTCTTGAGCTGGTTCTTTTGACCTTGTCTGTTCATCAACCATCACATTTATAATTTCCATAATTGTATGTGTCCTCTTATTATAGCATTTATAGGCTTTTATCTTAGTGGAATACCCAAGAAAAATATGCTCATCGCATCTTGAGTCAAACTTGCCCAAAATTTTCTCTTCTCGTATTATGTAGCATTTGCTTCCAAAAACTCTAAAATACTTCATAGTAGCTAGTCTTCCCTTCCAAATATCATATGGATTTTTATGATGATTTACCCTTACGTGAGCTCTATTGATGATATAGATAGTTGTATGAGATTCCTCACTCCAAAACCCATCTAAAATTATTGATTCAATTAGCATAGCTCTGACCATATTCTCAATAGTTCTATTTTTTCTTTCAACTACTTCATTTTGTTGTGGGGTTCTTACTGCTGAGTACTCTATTTTGATCCCATGTTGTTCATAGAATTCTATGAATTCACCTGAAGTGAATTCTCCTCCTCTATATGATATTAGACACTTTATCCTTTTACCTATTTTATTTTCTACTAACTCTTTGAATGCCTTGAACTTCTCAAAGGCTTCTAACTTTTCTTTTAAGAAAGCTACCCAAGTCATTCTGGAGAAATCATCTACAATTAGCATGAAGTAACTTTCACCTTGTAAACTCTTTGTCCATGTAGGACCACATAAATCAGTGTGAACTAGTTTCAATGGTTCAGATGAAGTAAATTCTTTCGACTTGAAACTTGTTCTTGTTTGCTTTCCATGCTGATATTATGGAAAAATTATGCTATGTGGTCTTTTTATCTTGGGTAAATCTCTAATTGCTTGTTTGTTGCTTATTTTCACTATGTTTTCAAAGTTCAGATGACCCATTATTCTAGGCCATAACCAAATCTCATACTCTTGTGATAAGAAACATTTTTCTCCCTTAATTTCACTTAGTATGTAGAGATTGTTTGTAGTTCTACTAGCATCTGCAATGAGCTTCCCTATTTTAGTTTTTTTGATTTCACATCTACTTGGATGAAAAGTGACCGTGTGCCCCTAATAACAAAGTTGAATTACACTTAGTAAATTGTGCCTCAATCCCTTAACATACAATATATTTTTTGTCTTTGGATTTCCATTATCTAAACTCAAAGTCCCTTTTCGAACAATTTTTGTTGAACCATTGTCACCAAATTTTACTGATCCTCCATTGATTTCTTTAAGTACAAGAAATTTACTTTTGTCACCTGTCATATGACTCAAACAACCACTATCAAGAAACCACTGATTTCTATTATCATGTACATGAAGAATTGTTTGTACTAACATTGACTTCTCCTTTTCCTTCTCTTTTATCTCTTTTTAAACTATCGACGTTGCATTCTTCTAAATCTTCTAATCCTCCTTTTTGCTTGATTCATGAAATATTGTTTTACACCATTTGGCCTTGTGCCCAAAGTTATTACATTTGTAACAAATGATATTGTTATCCATGAGAGGTGCAAATGAATTGAAATTTCTATCAACATTATTTCTCACATGGACTATGCAATGTACAACTTTATGACCATATTTGTTACATGAAAAATAATAACCATGGAAGAACTTTTGTAACCTGTTAGATTGCCTTGAATGATATGGTCACATGTTTATTCCTTTGTCATTTTTGTAATTGAATTTTTTCCATGAAGCTTCTATATTTTCTTCCTTCTTGATGCTTTTGCCTTTCAATGCATTAGCATAGGTCATGGGCTTGTTGGTCACGAATATGCCTAAGTACAAAGTATTATCACTTGTGCACCCTAGACCTGGCCAACATTGAAAGGCCAAAGAAAAGAGATGTCCTCTGTGCCAATATCCAAAGAGGGTTGGCTCCCTTACTAAATCCTACATAGGTTTAAGACTAGAGTTGTAGGAAAGAAATTGGAAATAACATAAAGAGATGGGAAATATGGCCATAGGTCGGAGTGTAGGATTTGGGGCAGACTAACAATGAGAATTCCCACCAAGCATTATATAGCATATCATAGAAAGTAAGTAGTAGTAACTCACAATATCGCAAAGACAACTTTTAGAATCACACTCCAGTACTCACTCCCTCACCAACAATGTTCAAACTCAGATTGCAGAATTTAAACTTTACAATAGATAATGAACGTGAGCAGGAAATAGAAGTGCTAAAATAGAAAGAAATCACATAGAAATCACTTGCAAAATTTGGAAGTCAAGTTTCTTATATTTATGCAGATAACTTGAAGATTTTTCTCATAGAATGTCTCCTCCCTGACTACATCAAAATGCTTAGTATTTATAGAGGATTATGCCTCTTTCATTTAATGCATATACAAACAAAATGTTGGTAGATCAAAAACCAATGTCCATGTTTTTCTCCTCAGCATTAGTGACATCTTCAGTTAAAATTACTTTGATGGGATAATCACACAAAGAAGTCAATAGGAGTAAATGCTTGAAGCAATCTTGCGCGTCGGTGTATTGGAGTGCAAAAAAACCATCTTAAAATAGGGTATTTGGTCGTTGAATTCACATTGCCTTGCATCTTAAAAATTCACTTTTTCTAGGAAATTACATCGATCATTAAATATACTTTGAAAAATGACAAGGTTGATAGGTGGTGCATTGGAAATGCATACCCACCAAAGTGGATGGTGCTTTGAAAATTTGCAAGATTACACTAGAGTCAAAGAAGCAATACTTAAATCTCGTAGTTTTTTAGTAGTGATCTTGGATATATCTCAAAATGGATTTTTGCTCAACATTTTGCCCGAAATGGGATTTTATCTTTATTTTGCCCAAGTTATGCCCGAAATGGGATTTTTGCCAGTGAAATGCCCAAGAAGTGTTTTCATTGCACTTGGAAGTGAAAATCCATTTTCGGGGAACGAAAAAGCATTTCGCTTGAATTTTACTCGGAGTCATTTTAAAGAATGAAATAGCCATTTCGATATTTCAAGAAAAATTTACAAAATTTCAATGTGGGAAAAATGCCAACATTTATAGTGGCTCATGGGGTATTTAGCTCGCCTGAATGTAATCTATCCCAGGCATTTATCCATTAGGCAACAGAGTCACAACCGCTTGTTGCATCAAAATATTTACTACTTGCATCAACTTCTACCTGTACTTCTTGATAGTGTTTGGTCACCTATTTATATTTTTCACTAATGCGAGGAACTTCATCGAGCTCGAATGATTTTCTCTACTTCAGGGTGCTCTGGTGAGACTTCGAACTCTGATGCCAACGATTCTTGTAATCCAAAAAAAAAATGGAAAAAAGGAAATAGAGGGTGCTTAGGTTTTGGCTCAATGAAAGGAGAAAAAATGGATGGGGTCATGGTTATGGATGGCTATTAATAGAGGTGTGGGGAAAAGCAAGGCGGAAGGATTTGTATGCATGTGCTTTTTTTTGTGTTTTTTTTACATGTAGTGTAAATTTGAAAAAAAGGGGGTAAGGAGGAAATATGGGCTAGAAATGCAATTACGGGATGAGAAAATATTTTTTAGGGGGTAAAATAGGCTTTTCAGGGAAGGGCAAAGGACTTTGGGAAAAGAAGAGTTATTTTTGGGGAAACAAGGTATTTCAAAGAATGAAATAGGCATTGCAGGGGACGAGAGAAGGCTTATCAAGGAAGGGAAGAGGAAGTCATGGAATGTGGATAAGATTTTTTTTATTTGTTCGTGAAGAAAAGCACTTCGAAGAGGGTGTTTCAGGGTCCCAAAAAGCAATTTTGGGGCAAAGGAAATTTTTTGTTTTTTCAAATAATAAAAACTATTTTTCTTTGGTATGGGAAAGATTTGGCATGGGCGGAATGAAAATTTTGGGAAGAAAAAAAACCATGTTGGGCTACGACAAGGCAATTTCGTAAAGGTTTTTTTTTTTTTTTTGGACTTGGGTGAAAAGGGCTTTTCGGGACCCAAAACAACCATTTCAGGAAGTGAAAAGCCTTTTTCGAGAGGAAGGAACAACTTTGTGGGGAATTTTTTTTTTTTTTTGTGGCGAGGAAGGGCTTTTCGGGGAATGAAACAACATTTTCAGGAGGGAAAAGGAAGGTGTTTCGGGAGGCAGAAAAAGTGAATTGGGTGGGAAGAGGCATGGAGGGAAAAATAAAATTTGAAATTAAAAAATTTCCTGCCTTTTTTAAATTTTAATTCAGGTCCCCCTTATAATTTAATTTATTATTATTATTTATTTATTGGGAAGGGAAAAATGGTAGTAGCGAAAACTCAAAAAAAGGGGTTGACAAGGTAAGGGAAAAAAAAAATATATATATATATATATATATATATATATATATATTTGCCCTTACCTTGTCAACACCTCTAGAAACTTGGACCCAAAGAACCCATCACCTAAGCTGATTTTTTGGTTTTCCACTTCTTCAAGAACTCCCTAGTTAAGCATATTCTCCATGGAGTAGTACTCGGATGGGTGACCTCCTAGGAAGTCCCGGGTTCTGACCACTTTTTCACCTCAATTTTTTTCTTTCTTTTTTTTGCAAAATCACATCATTTAGTGCCCTAAGCACTTTATTTACCAGCCATCCTATTTACAATATTTACACAAAAAATTACTATATGATTGGCATGCGGCCATCACAAAACTAGATTTAAATGCTTATCCGATGAATCTGTAGTGTTTGAACCAGATCTGATTATACTTCAAGCAATATTTGAAGTTTGGCTGTCATCTTCCCAAAGTTTTCCAGGTTGCAATCTAGCTACAATGTGGTAGGTTATCATGCATGCCAGTACTCATACAATTAATGAATAATGTGGTGAAAATATTTACCATATGGGAGATTTCTTTGAGTACTAAGATGTGATGGATGGAACCAATGCTGCCATATTTGGGAGTACACTGGCTATGGGGTCTTTAGTACGTGCTCCTCTACCCCCTTGGTGTGACAGTAAGATTTTTTTGGTTATAGACCTTCTATCAAGATTTCCTTAGGACCAGTCTCTTGATGGGATATTTTATTAGGATGCAAAAAGGGTGCAACATTATGCCTTCTTCGCTCTCAAAATCAACTTATTGAGCCTGTTCCTCTTATTGGTCCAACTCTTGATAGAAATTGTAAGCAACCATATTGTTCATTGCTGGAGCAGTGCTTGCATATTCCCTTCGTTGGCCCTGTATGAGATTCATATATTGTGTTCCACATAGTTGCATTCCATATCTCTGCACAGTTTGAGGGATTTGCCATTATGAATACTATGCAAGATAGACAGGAGTAGGAATTTTTAGAAGAAGTGATGGAAAGGCAGTTTCTCTCCATGGTATTTTTCTTGATTGGAGGAGGAGATGCTCTGCTTGTACTACTTGAAATATTTGAGGAAATATTTGTTCTCTAGATTGCAACAGGAGGAGGCTTATATCCGGGTGTAAAATCCAAATATAGTAGAGGTGAGACTAGGCAGGTGTTGGCTGGATCTGCTCTAGAATTCTCCTCCAAATCCTCCAAAATAGAACATTGAAGTATGTGATGCTCTCTAGAGGTGCTCTCATGATGGTGGAGAGGTGCATAAAGAGTTGAAAGGGGTCCTGAGAGCCATCAAATGTGTCAACTAGTGCTCTTGCCAAGTTCGCCCATGAAAAATGCTCTAATATCCAAGCATTTTGTACCACTACAGCGCCCTTCCTTCTAGAGACAATACCAGAAGTCTAATCATGATATATTCATGGGATATGCCATGGAGGGTCACTAGAGAAGTGACATATTTGAGGTGCTCTCAGGCCATTCCCTCAGTGTAATTATATTTCGTTGGGGTCTTCAAGGTACTTTTGGGAATATCATGCCGACTTTGGAGATTTATAGGGCCAGGATCATCCCAACTGGGATAGCATACCTATGCCATTATAGCAGTGGTCCTCAAAGATCACGATCCTTACCGATAAGTCATAGTTACCAGGTGAACATTCTTTTCTCCACTTGTGAGGTCAATGCTGCTCACTAAATATTGATTCCTCTAGGGTGTCTTATTTTAGTATAAAAATCATCCATCGATCATGAGATCCAAATATTTAGCTTAACAGAGTCTCCAGGTGATTTTTACAGATAAAAGAAAGCCAAAGATTCACCAAACTTAGGCTCCTTTAAAATACGGGGACTACCGATATAGAAATTATGTGTCCCAATGGGTATGCCAAAAACTGTTGGTCACAAATCTACCTAAGTACAAAGTATTATCACTTGTGCACCCTAGACCCGACCAACATTGAAAGGCAAAATAAAAGAGATGTCCTCTATACCAATCTCCAGAGAGGGTTGGCTCCCTTACTAAATCCTACATAAGTTTAAGACTAGAGTTGCAGGAAAGAAATTAGAAATAATAGAAAGAGATGGGAAATATGGCCACAGGCTGAAGTGTAGGATTTGGGGTAGACTAACATTGAGAATTACCACCAAGAATTATATAGCATATCACAGAAAGTAAGCAGCAAAATTAACTCACAATATTGTAAAGACAACTTTTAGAATCACACTCCAGTACTCACTCCCTCACTAGCAATGTTCAAACTTAGATTGCAGAATTTAAACTTTATAGCTAAAAATGAACGCGAACAGGAAATAGAAGTGCTAAAATAGAAAGAAATCACAAAGATATCGCTTACAAAATTTAGAAGCCAAGTTTCTTATATTTATGCTGAGAAAAAGTTTTCTCGCAGAATGTCTCCTCCCTGATTACATCAAAATGCTTAGTATTTATAGAGGATTATGCCTCTTTCATTTAATGCATATACAAAAAAAATGTTGGTAGATCAAAAACCAACATCCATATTTTTCTCCTCGACATTAGTGACATCTTCAGTTAAAATGGCTTTGATGGGATAATCACACAAAGAAGTCAACAAGAGTAAATGCTTGAAGCAATCTTGGGCATCGGTGCATTGGGGCGCAGCAAAACCATCTAAAAATTAGGTATTTTGTCATTGAATTCGCTTCGCCTTGTGTCTTAAAAATTTACTTTTTCTAGGAAATTACACCGATCATTAAATCTGCTTTGAAAAATGATAAGGTTGATAGGCGGTGCATTGGAAATGCATACCCATCAAAGTGGACGGTTCTTTGAAAATGGGTAAGATTACATCGAAGTCAAAGAAGCAATACTTAAATCTCATAGTTTTTTAGTAGTGATCCCGGATATATCTCAAAATGGATTTTCGCTCAACATTTTGCCCGAAATGGGCTTTTATCTTTATTTTTCCCAAGTTACGCCCGAAATGGGATTTTTGCTAGAGAAATGCCCAAGAAGTGTTTTCATTGTACTTGGGAGTGAAAAGGTATTTTTGGGGAATGAAATGATGATTTAAAGGAATGAAAAAGCATTTCACTTGAATTTTACCTAGATCTGTTTCGAGGAACGAAATAGCCATTTTGATATTTCAAGAAAAACTTTACAAAATTTCAATGTGGTAAAAATGCCAACAGGGCTCTTCTTATTTTGATATCTTTGTTCCTTTGGAGCTTGAATCCTCTTTCTATTTCCCTAACTTTATATCTTGCTGTAATATATCTTTAGACTTTTCAACTTCCTTTATTAGAGAGACAATTTCAAATTCCAACCCTTTACATTCTAACTCTTTTGCCTTTAACTGTTCTACCATATCTTTTTCAATTTTCCTTCCCTCTTCAAATTTTACCTTGAGCTTCGTTAGATTTTGTAGAAGTTTCATCTTTGCTTCCTCATCCTCTTGGATTTGAGCCTTCAAACTTGAATTATTCTTTCTATTTTTTTCCAAGTTTCTAAGAGCAACAATAAATTCCTCTTTTATGTCAATCATAGCTTCTTCTCCATTTTTTAAGTTCATGTATGTTCTTGTGGGATATTCCTTCAAGTTAGGCTTTTCACGAAGGAACCCGCTGTGATACCAATTGAAGAACATAAGCTTATACTAAGAGGGGGGGTGAATAGTATAAGATACAAATTTTTACTTTTTAATCCAAATGATAACAATAATATCAAAGCAGTAAATAATGCACACATCATCACACACATGAGAGACATGATTTTATGTGGTTCACTCAATGTGGGTTACGTGCACGAAGAAAATATTCCTTATAAATTTTTCTCAATGAATTTTTTGGGATTCAAATCCCTATTACAATTCTTATGGACCTCTATCCAATGGAGACACCAATCCCTTATGCTCAAGTTCATGGATATCTATCCACAGGAGACCTCTATATCCACTGCTCTGGTTTGTGAAATTTTTCCATAGGATAACTCTATCCCCTCTACTTTGGTTTAACTCTGATCAAATATGCTCACAATCCTAATTCAATCTACTCTCAACACTGCCTCAAACCTGCTCACAAGTCTACCTCAAACCTGCTCACAAATATGTCTCAAACCTGCTCACAAATATGCCTCAAATCTTCTCACAAATCTGCCTCAAACTTTCTTACAAGTATGATCTAGTCTTATCACTGTCTCTTCTCAATTTTGCTCTAATACATGCTCATAACTGCTCATAATACATGCTCAAAATTTCTCATAATACATGCTCAAAATTGCTCATAATATTTGCTTGAATATAATACTTTAGTTATATTCTATCAAGAATTATTGTTCAATGCAACATCATATGTTCTTTCCAATTTAACTCAACCCAATACACAATTTGCTTTCCAAAACTTGCTCATACACATTCAATACATTCAAACCAATACTAAAAGGATTACAAATTCATTCAAATAATGAATTTTTTTTCACAAACCCTAACTCAAATATTTCCAACAATGCATCCCAACCAACCCTTTTATCTCCACCTTATGTTCTAGAAACATTTACTTAACAAACACCTTAAATAAGGAATGATATGCCCATACCTCTTATTTTGCTTTGATGAAGATATGTCCTCAAAAACCTGTCTCACAAACAACTGATATTTCTAGTGCCACTTCAAGGGTTAGATAGCAAAAGTACTTTTTCAAAAACTCTCACATGAACTTTCCACCATACAAGAATTACAACAAAATGTCAAGCCATTATTACTCCTTTTCTTGTATGCAAAACATATTTTTCATTTATGCACTTTGCAAAAATAAAACTATATAAAGCACTCTTAATATTTGTATTTTTCAAAATAGAAGGCTTTTTAAAACATACATTTGCACTTAATATTTTATTAAATCACACCCTTATAACTCCCTAAGTGCAAATTTAAATTTTATTAAAATTAACCCTTATGACTCCCTAATGGTAAAAATCATGCTTTATTAATCTCAACCCTTATGGCACTCTTAATCAAAACCTAACCCTTATGACTCCCTAAAATCAAGCAAAAAATTTATAAAAAATATTTTACCCTTACCACTTTTGCTACCACAGGGATTCGAACACGTAACCTCATGGAGCCCATGCTCTAGTGCGTGCTAGAGCACTGTGTGGGATAACTACCCACACAAGATCTCAAGGTACTAATTATCCTTTAAACCATCACCTCTAAACAACCTATCACTACAAAAATAAAATATGAATAACCTATCACTGTCGAGTCTGGAACTCGAAATCTCCTTCATGCCACTCCTTACATGGGGTCTACTTGCCAACTGAGCTACCCGCTCGACTGGAACCAAAGCCTACGTTATAACTTGTTGAATTTTGTGCACTATCTGATTGTCAAAAACATACGTTCCTATTTTACCTCGTGTCATCTTGCTCGAAGACTATGCACTATGATTTGCGAAGGATTTTGATGCCAATTCATGCTTATTCCAACCTTACCAAAAATACACCAAATGATTTTTGGCTCCACCTTATATATGCAAAATAATTTTAGGTAAATACGTCGACGCTTTGCAACTTAGAAGAATATTTGAATTTTGGCACCCATGTAAATTCAAATAATATTATTATAATATTTAAACTTTTAATTTAAATATTATAATTAATCCTTTTAAACCCTTTGTCTTTTGCCTTGGAAACTTCTTCAACTTTGCAATTAATGAACCTTTTTCAAAGGAGCTTTGTCTACCTTGTCTTCATTTTTCAATGGAGGTATTTGCCTTGCAATTTTAATATTTCAACCTAGAAGATGATTTTCAATCATTTTACCTTTGACATCAATGACAACAAAAATGCTCAAAATTTCCAACATTTCCCTTTCTATTTAAGTGTGTATGTGCAAGAAATGCACAAGTGTCATGTGAGTGAGTGTGCAAGTGTAAGTTGAGTCTATGTGCACAAGTTACTTATATGTAAGAGTGTAAATATGTACACAAGTATCTTTAGGTTAGAGTGTGCAAAGTGAAAGTCAAGAGTCATTTTCTAGGTGTGCATACAATATAGAGTCATGTGTTCATCAAGTATGCAAGTGTCATATAGATAATCCAAGAGTCATGAGACTTGGTATAAGGAAAATAATAATCAAGTATCCAAAAAATTACTCTACTATGGCTATATAGTTCTCCATAGAGGAGTAAAAATGTATCCCAATTATCAAAGTAATGAATTATCTGAGCATCAAGTATCATATTTGTAAGAGAAAGAGGAGTAATAAATATTGCATACATTTTGAGCAATTAATATTGTAAGTTGTGCTACATGCTTTGTTCATGTATGATTCATTTTATTTACATTCATATTGCTATTTATTAATTAATTTTATTTGATATATTATAAGCCTTGATATACATATTAATTTGCTCATATTATTCTACTTACATCATTATCTTGATCTTACTGTATTGTGGCTATATTATATTTGATCTTGTGGTATTTATCCTATGAGTTTTATGTTAGTATTAAGACTTAAAAACACATTAGTGGTATTAAATCTAATGCAAGTATTTTATTGCATAGGTTGATCAAATTTATTTAGCTACATACAAAAATCTATTTTGCCCAATTTTATAAAATTAATTTAGATTCTGACCACTTTAAATGTAGTGTGACTCAGATTCTATAGTAAGGTAAAAATGAGTAGATAATATAGAGTCTTTCCATTATTAAAGAATAACCAGTGAAGACAATGACTCATCTACATTGGAAGATGTATCAACTTTGATATAGTTAAAAATTCAGTAATATAGCCAACCCTTGACATTGATAGAAAAATCAAGGACATTGAGGTCACCTTGACATTAGAGGTTTGAGTTCTTAGGTGTGACCTAAGAAATTTTTGAGATAGAATTGCAATAAATATTGATCATCAGAAGTGTGAGAAGATTCCTACAATATATAGAGAATAATTTCATCTTGTAAGTGCAAAGAGAAAGTAGAAAAGGAGAAGCATATATCAAGGATTGATATATCTATTTGAAAGTAATATTTCATCAAGCAGAGATTAATTAAAGTTGCAAGATATTAAATTTTTAGGTCATAGAGAAATTGACCTTGAAAGAGGATTTAGGTCTTGAAGACAGACCTTGACATAAGACATAAAGGATTAAGGTCTTGAAGACAGACCTTAATGTAAGAGATAGAATATTCAGGCCGTAAGATATACCTTGACATAAGAGACAAATAGTTCAGGTCTTGAAGATAGACCTTCATATTGGCATAAGTGGAAGAAAGTTCTAGGTCATTTAAACCTTGCAAAAAGTATCAAAATATCAAGGTTACCTATTTTTAAGAGCTATTCAGAATAGATATGGTCTAATAAAAGAATAGGTCTTTAATAAAAGATATTTTTAGGTTATCAACCTTGACATGGAGGCTTGATAAAATCAGCCATCTAAAAGGAGAATTTGGTTCTAAAGCCAAGAGATATTTATAACAGTAGCAAATAGCTTGAAGATAAGGCTAGGTTTTTCTTCATTCATCATTTGAAGAACAAACATAGGTCAGAGATCTCGTAAGCCTAGCAAAAATGGAAGAACAAACTCTAGGTCTGAGACACAAGAAGAAAAAGAGACATCCAAGTGGAAATCAAATATTTGAGAGGAGATATTCAACATCAATAAAAGGTGACATCCACAACTGAAACATAAAGGAAAATATAGCAAAGTATAGACGAAAATTAAATCCTAAAGCAAAAACTAGAAAAGAAAGCATAGAGCAAATCAAAGAGGAGACATCCTACATGAAGAAACCAAAGTTAAAGTAGAGAAGTCTAAGGTAAAAATCAACGTTAAAGGGAAGATTTTCTAGGTATTATTTTTAAAGGTGTATCCAACATAAGGAGAAATCTTAGACCAATACTAAGCCAACAACACAAAAAGCAAATAGCATCCAACATGTTAACCTACAAAAGAGAACAACAAAAATATTAGTAATACTGCAAAATTGTGGAATACAACATTCAATAGTCATCTAGAACATCAATATTTGAATGAATACTACTAAATAAAGTGCCAAAAATAGATAAGTGAAGCACTTCCCAAGCAAATTCTATCAAATTCCAAGTGAATGCAAACAAACAAATGTAAAGTGAGCACTACAAAGAAAATACCATCGAGTGCAAAATGAATACTACAAAGGTGAAGGCAATTGAGTGTGAGTGCATAAACTAAAATTACAAATAGGAACATAATTGAAGCCATTGAATGCTAACTACTACTAGGAAAATTAGTGCCAAGTATTGTGGTGGATGAACATAACTGCAATGTGGTAAAGTGTGTAGTGGTAACATTCACAACATAACACCATCAAGAATCACTCACACTCAACACTTGCATGGAAACAAGTGTCCATAAAGTAGGACAAGAAGCAAAGCTTTAATACATGTAGAAGTATGGAGAAGGAAATAAGAGTTTACAACAAGCTGCACACTTGAAGAAGCTGGGAAGATTTTGTAAGGAGTAGGCAAGAAGACGTCGCATTTGTGCTAAGGTTGGTGATGCTTAATTTTTGGAAAATTATTTAGGATTTTTGAATTGCATTTTATAAAGTTAATTTTTATAAGGTTTTATTAATATGGAGTGATAATTTAGAGAATCTTTAGGAGTAATAAGGTTTTGTGAAAGATCGATAAAATTATTAAAGCCTTATTAAAGCTTTAGGAGTAATAAGGGTTACCTAGTTTATTTGATTTGAAGAGTAATAAGTTTCTAGGAGTTATAAAGTTTATTTGGTTTATTAAGTTAATTAGAGTGATATTTAGGATAGTGATTTAATTTATTTTAGTTTTGAAAAATTTCAAGAGTTATTTTATTTATTAGATAAATTTCTAAATTTAAAATTTATTTAATTTAATTATTTTTTGAAAATACAAGATTATTGAACTTTTGCAAATTAATTAGTTTGGGAGACAACCAGGTTTTCAACATCAAAGGATTAGAAATTTTATAATTTGCAAATTTTATGTTTAAATTATTATTTGAACTTGGGAGTCATAAAGAAATAGAAGAGTTTTCAAAAGCATGGAGAGAAATATTGAATTAATATGGCTTAGAGTGTTAACAATAATTGTTAAAAATGTGGGAAATCCAACTTCAATTCTCAGTCATGGAGGGGTAGCAGATATTACTATTTTGAAAAATTTAGGTTTTTTAATTAGTGCTAGAATGATAGATATTCCAAATATTAGAACCTCTGTTAAATGGAAACCTCTGCCTCAGGACTGGATTCAATTTAATTTTTATGGAGTGTCAAAAGGGAATCTAGAGATGATGGGGTAGGTGGTCTCTTTAGGAATCACAATGGGGAGATTCTTCTTTCCTTTGCAAAAAACCTAGGTCCACAAACTTGTCATTTTTTTGAAGCTAGGGCATTGTATCAAGGCATTATGTTAATGGAATATTTGAATTGTAAAAAAAATATTATTGAAGGGGACTCCTTAAATGTGGTTAAGGCTTTTTTGGGTGATAAAAACCCTAGTTGTAACATCTTCATTCTAATTAAGGAATCCCAAATATTCTATCATAATTTGGAGGGAATTCAATTCAGGCATACATTTAGAGAAGGTAAGAAGAGTGTAGACTTATTAGCTAGTCTAGGGTTAAGCCACGATAATCTCTCTATTTGGAGGGAGAATTTCGCATAGAATCTAAATATTTTATTTGATGAGTTTTATTGATAATGTGACTTTTCCTATGGGGGGTCTGCACATTCTTATGGCTAGATCCATATTTTGTTGGAATATGAATCCCATTGCAGTTATTGATTGGGAGATCAATGATCCTGTACCTTTTGAAAATCGAATTTATTTATGGATTCAAATAGTTATGTTGTAGGGGTTTTTTTTGTCCCTATCTCTCTGCCCCTATATTTATGTTTATTTTATTTTGAGGAAACCTCTTCTCTATTTTAGTTGGGTTGGAAAGGGATCTGTTAGTATGGGTTCTCTTCCTATTTTTGAGTTGCTCCCATTATTTCCTGGTGGGCTAGCTAGTTTTAAGTCCCTATGTGGATTGCTCTCTATTCGTATCCCTTTTGACAATATTGTAGGCTTGGATATCTTCTTTTTGGAAAAGGTTTGGGGAATTTTCAACACCCCTTCTATAATTATGAAAAAAAACAATGCATGCAAAGTGTTCTTAATGATGTTAATGATTGTTATGAATTTTTTTACTATACCTATTAGTCTATGGAAAACAATATACAAGGGAATAATCACTCTAAATGTTTCCAAGATAAGAAAATAAGGAAAAGTTGAAGAATTAGAGAACAAAACAATGATGAAATACGTTTTTTGTGATACAAATGATTTAAGTTCTATGATAGAAAATGCATGTTGTGATACTAGTGATCTTTAGTGAAATATAAAAGAAAATTTTGATGAAAGCTTTAATACTTCTAACTTGAAATTCATAATAAATATAGAGGAATTTATTCCAAGAATAGATGTTGCATGTGTTTGGAAGAATGGATACCCCTGCCTCCTTGGGTCTTACCCGAAAGTGGCATCCCTTTTGGGATGTTTTCCACAAATAATAATAAAAAATGAATAGATGTTGCATGTGATTCAAAGAATTTTAACATAGTTCATGAAGACAAAGAGTTTGTAGATAGTGTGTGTGAAAAATAACATTGTAATGAAGTCTTCAAACATTCATAAAACAAATGTGAACATTGTTACAAGCATGGATACGAGATAGAAAAATGTCGAAATCTTCATTGTTGTAAAATTTGTGAAGGAACCAATCATTCTCAAAGATATTTTTGGTACAATAAAAATCATATTTTTGAATGGATATACACAATGACAAGAAAAGCTCTTAATGTATTTCCTCAAAAATATTTTTCAAAATTTAGATATGACCACAAGAAAGGTATGAACTTCTTCAAAAATAGATTTAGAAGAAAAAAATAGCAATACCAAAGTCAAAGCTCAAATTCAATAAATAGTATGAACCTGATGAAAATAGGATTATCTTGAGTTTGAAGTTGTAGTAGTGACATATATCATTCCAATCATATTATGGCATGGAGGTGGAACATTGTGATATGAGAGTTGATTAGTTGTTTGTTGATCATGATTAGGTAGAGGATTTTAAAATATCCCCATATTATTGGAGTATATTACATTATTTGGTATATGCTAATGTACCCCCATGGTACCTTCATGGTATATATATAAATATTAGATTAAGGTAGAGTCATATTTTAGAATGTGAGTATTATTTCTCTTTTCTATGTAAGTGTGTATGTGCAAGAAATGCACAAGTGTCATGTGAGTGTGTAAATATAAGTTGAGTCTATGTGCACAAGTGTCTTATATGTAAGAATGTAAATATGTAAGGTAAATATGTGCACACGTATCTTTAGGTTAGAGTGTGCAAAATGAAGTTTAAGAGTCATGTCTAGGTTTGCATACAATATAAAGTCATGTGTTCATCAAGTATGCAAGTTTCATATAGAGAATCCAAGAGTCATGAGACTTGGCATATGGAAATGAATAGTCAAGTATCCAAAGATTCATTCTACTATGGCTATATAGTGCTCCATAGAGGAGTAAAAAGTATCCTAATTATCAAAGTAATTAAGTATCCAAGTGTCAAGTATCATAATTGTAGTAGAAAGAGGAGTAATAAATATTACATACATTTAAAGTAATTAATATTGCATGTTGTGCTACATGCTTTGTTCATGTATGATTCTAAAGAGCTAAAAACACGACACTTAAAATGATGTAGAAAATAAATAATTCCAGAAAGACAAATAATTGCACAAATGATATTTTTATTAAATAACAAGGGGGGAGCTGAGAAACTCCTTGATACAATTATTCTGCCAATCAAAATTATTTGATACAATGAAATACAACGCTAGGGTTCTCCAAAACCCTAGCTATACAAAACAAGTGTCTTCAACTATGTTCTGCTCCCAACAATGTGAGTGGGCTTTGTGATATCCGATTCTGGGCAAACTATGTTATGCTCCCAACTATGTTCAAGGATGAGTAAAACCTGTAGATCTACACACACATAAACAAATAAGAGGGTTAATAATACATGTGAGGGCTCCACAATGTGAGACCCTCAACCAAAGATAAAACCCTAACTATAAATGCATAAAATGGCATACAAGACCTATAGATATTGAAATGAAACAAAAAAAATGATTTACCTTATTATTGATGCTTCATTGCAGATCTGATGATGAGATGCCCTAATAGCAGTAGTTGATGTTACACAGAAAACTCTAGCGGGCATTAATGGGAGGTTGCTGGAATGGGGAAATCCTAAGGTAATCTAGGGCTTCGGATGTGGATGGATCTTCAGGATGCAATGGCCTCAGACTTCTCCAGGATCTCTTCAATAATTCGCACAACAAATGTTCTAGGGCATACACATTCCAGGGGTTGAGCATTTGAAAATGCTCCTATTTATAATCTAGCCTAGGGTTTTCTTAGGGTTTTAACCTTACACTTTTGATCGTGTGGCTAGGATTAAATCAAATCCAAGGGCTGAGATTATACTTTAAGTGTGGCATGGATTAATGAAAATGGATGGCTGAGATTAGATTAAATCTGACGGTTGTGGTTAATTGAGTTTATAAATATGTATTTTATAATAAATATATTATAATATAATATATTTAAATATAAAATAATATAAAATAAACCCAGGTGGGTCGAAAAGTGGTGGGAAAGGGCTAAAGTGGGCCTTTTGAAGGTGGGAAAGGCTTATAATGGTTAAATGGATGGTGGGAAGGGTGTATGGTGGACAAGTGGGTGGTAGGATGGTTAGGATGAAGGATTAATGGCTAGGATTTGGTGTCTACAGATGCCCCTTTTTGTACCATGTTGCGTGAAACATAATATGGTGCAAAAATATGAGACACCTACTTGGGAACTGGGTGCAGAAGCAACTTCTCTCTCTTGTTGGATTTTTGAGCAATAACGTTGAAGACCAAAGAATAAAGAATTTTGGAATTTGCGTAGCTTACCCCCTCAATTGGTGAATGGGATTACGGATGAATCGCATGAGCCAATTGAAAAATTTGTGCAAATGATGAATGATGTGGTACCATTTTTGCCCCAACGGTGGGAGGGGGGTTGGTGAGATGATTATGGACGATATGCAAAATGTGATGATGTGGATGATATGAATGATGTAAAATGTGATACCATTTTTACCCCAATGGTGGAAAGGGAGTTGGTGTAAAATACCATGTGATTGTGAGATATGAATGATGTAAAATGTGATACCATTTTTTGCCCCAACGGTGGGAAGGGGGTTGTGTCAAATGTAGATGTCATGATCATGTAAGATGTATCCCATCGTGGGAAAATCATAATCAAATTGTGGTTGCCCCAAATTTTGGGATGATTCGATGTTGTTGAATAAGATGCCATAGTGGCATCATTGAGTATGCAAGGTATGAAGATGCAGGATGACAGAGTCAACATAGGGGCTAGGTAGTGACTGTGGAAAAATCTTCGTATAATTCCACCATGGAACCAATCAACCTACCGAGCTTGCCTTTCTTGTGACTATGGTCAAATGAATGAGTGATTGTGATAGTAATTATCCATGTTTTCGTGCCCCATGGAAAAGGACATCAATGACTGCTTTTGAGCAAATTGTTCTTGGCAAGGTTTCACTTAGAATGTGAGGTACCAAATGTGATTGTGATTTCTATAAAGGAGATAAGTGATGATGATCATGGTCAAGTGTCCTTATGGTAAGCTATTCATCTTACCGAATTGCATGGATTCAACTCGCTGCAATCACCAAGTTTGTAGAATGACCCACTAGATACAAGATTCACTTTCATGCTACTTGAACTTGACAAATATTGTAATTGTTGATGTATTTGATGGTGACATGGAGACGTGGTGATGAGAAATGTATTGATGGATGCAATGTGGAGTGATTTCGTGAAGGTAAGCTACCTTGTTGTATATGTGGATTCAAGTGATTGATTCTATTTTTGCCCCAACAGATGAAGGGATTTTTGCAATTTGGAAGATGTGATGAGTGTATCTATTTTTGCCCTAACAGATGAAGGGGTTTTTGAAATTTGGAAATGTGATGAATGTATCTATTTTTTCCCTAACAGATGAAGGGGTTTTTGATGATGAAAGATGAAATGATTGTGTCTGTTATTTTCCCTTTAAAGACAAAGGGGTTTTTGATGATGAAAAAATGAAATGATTTGTGTCTCCCTTAATAGATAAAGGGATTTTTGATGATGTAAGTGTCCTTATGGTGATCTATCCATCCTACCGGATTGCATGGATAACTAGTCACTGCAACCACTAGGTTAAATAGGGTAAACCACTAAATACAAGGTTCACTTGTACTTGTGTCTGTTCTTTGCCCTAACAGATGAAGGGGGTTTTTGAAATGTGAAAAATGTGATGAAATGTGTATCTATTTTTTTGCCCTAACATATGAAGGGGTTTTTGATGATGTAAAATGGAATGATTTGTGTCTGTTCTTTGCCCTTAACAGATAAAGGGATTTTTGATGATGTAAAATGAAATGATTTGTGTCTGTTCTTTGCCCTTAACAGATAAAGGGGTTTTTGAAAATGATTTGATTTGTTTTTGTTCATTGCCCTTAATAGATAAAGGGGTTTTTGATGATGAAAGTGTCCTTATGGTAATCTATCCATCCTACTAGATTGCATGGATAACCAGTTGCTACAACCACCAGGTTTCTAGGATAAACCACTAAATACAAGGTTCACTTGTGAATGTTGCATAATGATAAATGAATGGATGATGTTGAATGTAAATGTGATATGTTTTTGCCCCAACATATGAAGGGATTTTTGCAATTTGGAATATGTGATGAGTGTATCTATTTTTGCCCTAACAGATGAAGGGGTTTTTGAAATGTGATGAATGTATCTATTTTTGCCCTAACAAATGAAGGGGTTTTTGCAAATATGGATGGTGTGAATGCAAGGCAAAGGGTGCAACCTTTGACAAAATAACGTAGTATTTTAAACCTAGCAATTTATGTGGATGATGTGAATGCAAGGCAAAGGGCTCAACCTTTGACAAAAGGACGCAACCTTTTGAACCTAGTAATTGACTTATTGATGATGTGAATGCAAGGCAAAGGGTGCAACCTTTGACAAAAGAACACAATATTTTGAACCTAGCAATTGACTTGTTGATGATGTGAATATAAGGTAAAGGGCGTAATATTTGACAAAAGAACACAATATTTTGAACCTAGCAATTGACTTGTTGATGATGTGAATGCAAGGCAAAGGGAGCAACCTTTGACAAAAGAACACAATATTTTGAACCTAGAAATTGACTTGTTGATGATGTGATGTGATAAATATTTGTTTAATTGGTGGGGAGAAGGTGTGAAACCTTGAACACCCCCAAGTTGTGATGTTTTCTTGGGAGAAAAGTGTGAAACCTTGAACACCCCCAAGTTTTGATGTTATTTTCTTGGTTGGGGGAAAAAGTGTGAAACCTTGAACACCCCCAAGTTGTAATGATGTTTGCACTTTCTAGTGATCTCTTCATATGCAAGTTATATATATACATACATGGATTTTTATTTTTGTGCTTTTAAGTGAATGTGTTTGTGGAATGCATGTTTATGAAAAATGTTTTTATGCATGTCTTATTGATGATTAATGCAAGCTAATCATGATGTGTATGCATAATGCTTATGGATGATTAATGCAAGCTAACCATGATGTGTATGCGTAGTGCTTATATGGATGATTAATGCAAGTGAAATGGCATGTATATGAATGCAAACTATATGAGAGGAATGCATGATGTTCGAATGATCATTTTTAGTTCAGAATTTTGTTGGCCATTTTTGTTCATTATTTTGCAATCGGGGGCACCAATCTTGGTGGCTTTATGCGGGTTGATCCATGATGAAGACATGGATGTTGACATGGAAGAAGATATGGATGTTGATATGGAAGAAGATATGTATGTTGATATGAAATATTGAAGGATTTTCAAAGACTCAAACAGACTAGTGCTATCAACCAAACTCACTAAATGTTGTCTAACATTCTTTAGGACCAATGTGTGTGCAAGTGAAGTTCATGTACCAAATCTTGAGCATGACAATGACCCTAGACAATCAAGAACCAATGTGTGTGCATGTGAAGTTCATTACCTCATTATGAGTAAATTAGGCATGACCTGTTATGGAGAGGACCAAGAAGTTAGCTTGTCCATATGTGCGGTCATAGGTCTCCTTTTTTGGAAGAGAGACATGTCACCTCGCATGAGCTTACTCCACTTCCAGTCAAGCGTCTATAGCCCCGGTGGAGACTCACTCCATAGTCCAATGATATGATCTTTAGGCCTTGGGGATGACTACATATATTTTTGAGGGAAATGTAGTACAATCCTTATAGCTTTAGGGATCTATGGTGTGTGCATAGAAATTGTTAACTTTGGATAGAGCTTTGGGGAATCGGATTCTCAACCGAAGTGTGATGAGAATGTGACCCTATCCTTACTACTCTATATTTTGTGTTTGTATTTGGTGAGCAACTGTGATAGTGGTGAAAACCACTATTTTTTTATTTTGGACTATGTTGCATGATAGGACAAGCGAGGAATACCCTTTTCACTTCAAGGTGCCACCCAAGTATGGTGTTATCCCTCTTTGACTCAAAATGTTTTTAAGATGTGAAGAAGTGTGGTTGGTGAAAGATTGCTTTTGAAATCCTTTGACAAAACTCAAGACTTTCTTAATGTGAAAAAGTGTTTTTGGTCCTAAAGAAAATTGGACATCTTTCTGGAGGTTGCTAGACACACTAGTAGTGGCTGAGTGATTGAAAACTTGGGGTTTATGAGTTGTGACAAATGGATTTGTTGGCTTATGATATTGGGTAAAATTGCATAAATGCCAAAAATAGGTACCCCCAATTGTGGAAACTTGACTCTTTTATTTGGCCATATCATCACTACTATAAAATATCATTGAACGTGGGGTGGGATGAATGCATGTGTGATGTAAAATGTAATGAAATGCATGTGGAATGAATGCAAGTGGAATATGAAAATGCATGTAAATATGCCTATATGTAAATGCAAGATGTATGCAGTATGTATGAATGTAATATGAAAAGTGCATGAAAATATGCCTATATGTAAGTGCAAGATGTATGCAATGGGAACATGCCTATGTGAATGATTTGTTTTTTTTTTTTTTTTTAGCCATGTATATATACATATATAGTAATCACAGTAAGCATGGAATGCTTTTAAGTGTATGATGTTCATTGGCTAGGGATTTTTTTTTTTAAATTGGAATGTGACCAAAGGAATTAGGGCCTTTTGGAATTGGAATGATATGTGACCAAAGGGCTTAAGTACCTTTGGGGCCTTTTGAAATTGAATGATATGTGACCAAAGGGATTAAGTGCCTTTGGGGCCTTTTGAAATTGGAATGATATGTGACCAAAGGGCTTAAGTGCCTTTGGGGCATTTTGAAATTGGAATGATATGTGACCAAAGGGCTTAAGTGCCTTTGGGGCTTTTTGAAATTGAAATGATATGTGACCAAAGGGCTTAAGTGCCTTTGGGTTTTTTTTTTTGAATTTTATGAATGAAATGATTATGGATGAAAGTGAATGTGATTGTGATGAACTGATTGTGGAACTGTAATTGTGGATGTGAAGATGTCATGGTAATGAATGATGGAGTAATTGTGAAAATGTAAATGATGAGTTCTATTTTTACCTCAACAGAAAGAGGGAATGGTATGAAACCATGTTAATGATGGAATTGCTATTGTGGATCCATGTTGATGATGAATGACTGTTGTTTAGCCATGTTAATGATGAAATGGCTGAGGTTAAGCCATGTTAATGATGGAATGGTTGTTGTGGAGCCATGTTAATGATGAAATGGCTAAGGCTAAGCCATGTTAATGGTGGAATGGCTATGATAAAGCCATGTTAATGATGAATGGCTATGGTTTAGCCATGTTAATGATAAAATGGCTAAGGTTAAGCCATGTTAATGATGAAAGGGCTAAGGTTAAGCCATTTTAATGATGGAATAGCTATTTTGGAGCCATGTTAATGGTGGAATGGCTAATATGAAGCCATGTTAATGGTGGAATGGTTGTTGTGGAGCCATGTTAATGATGAAATGGCTAAGGCTAAGCCATGTTAATGGTGGAATGGCTATGGTTAAGCCATGTTAATGATGGAATGGTTATGGTGTAGCCATGTTAATGATGAAATGGCTAAGGTTAAGCCATGTTAATGATGAAATGGCTAAGGTTAAGCCATGTTAATGATGGAATGGCTAAGGTGAAGCCATGTTAATGGTGGAATGGCTAAGGTGAAGCCATGTTAATGATGGAATGGTTGTTGTGGAGCCATGTTAATGATGAATGGCTATGGTTAAGCCATATTAATGATGAAATGGCTAAGGTTAAGCCATGTTAATGATGAAATGTCTTAAGGTAAAGCCATGTTAATGATGAAATTTCTAAGGTTAAGCCATGTTAATGATGAAATGGTTGTTGGTTAAGCCATGTTAATGATGAAATGGTTGTTGGTCAAGCCATTTTAATAATGAAATGGTTGTTGGTCAAGCCATGTTAATGATAAAATGATTGTTGGTCAAGCCATGTTAATGATGAAACGGTTGTTGTTTAAGCCATGTTAATGATTAAATGGTTGTTGGTTAAGCCATGTTAATGATGAAATAGTTGTTGGTTAAGCCATGTTAATGATAAAATGGCTAAGGTAAAACCATGTTAATGATGAGATGGCTATTGGTTAAGCCATGTTGATGATAAAATAGTTGTTGGTCAAGCCATATTAATGATGAAATGGCTGTTGGTGAAGCCATATTAATGATGAAATAACTATTGGTTAAGCCATGTTAATGATGAAATGGCTAAGGTAAAACCATGTTAATGATGAAATGGGTTAAGGTAAAGCGATGTTTAATGATGAAATAGCTAAGGTTAAGCCATGTTAATGATGATATGGCTATTGGTTAAGCCATGTTGATGATAAAATAGTTGTTGGTGAAGCCATGTTAATGATGAAATGGTTGTTGGTTAAGCCATGTTAATAATGAAATGGCTAAGGTAAAACTATGTTAATGATGAAATAGCTTAAGGTAAAGCTATGTTAATGATGAAATGGCTAAGGTTAAGCCATGTTAATGATGAAGTGGCTAAGTTTAAGCCATGTTAATGATGAAATGGCTAAGGCAAATCCATGTTAATTATGAAATGGTTGTTGGTCAATCCATGTTAATGATGAAATGGCTAAGGTAAATCCATGTTAATGTTGAAATGACTAAGGTTAAGCCATGTTAAATATATTTTCCATTAAGTTTTTTTGACTTATTACATTTGTCTGATTTCATGTTAATACCATAAAGTAACTAAATAAAAAATTTAGAACTATCAAAATGAACACGAAAACTACAACTTGTACATAATTAGAAATGAAAGAAATAATCAATGCTAAGTTGTTACCTTGTGTGGATTACCTTCATACATTAATTATTTTCTTCATTAATATGAATTCCTTTTAAAGTGATAGGTTAGTGTGTTTTGATGTTCTAATATTGCTTAATAAAAACAAAGGTAAAAACTAAGGCTGGCTAGGGCAATGATATTCTTGTTGGTAATGACCTCAAAAAATTTTGATCAAGGGTAGACCTATGGTGTCTAGGGTAGATATTGGTGGATGGAAATGAATTCCACCATTACCAAATCTCAAGCAATGGTTGGTGATGAAATCGAGCCACTACTATTTTTATGTGATATGTGCAGTGTGTAATTAATTTTAAAGTTTCCTATTTTCTATTGTGGCCAACAAATTTTAAAGATAGCAAATTTCACACATATAAATAATAATCCAATACAAGAACACAAATTTTGTCTAAAGAGTGTGAAGTACACCACTTAAAACCCCTTGCCTAGATAGCAACCAAAGGGTTTTTCAACCTCTCTGCCAAAGGTGCCACCCAAGGGCAAGAGTATTTTTTGCATTAAAATATTGTTCCTATTTAGATATGTAAAATAAGAAATCTTTAACCCCTAAAAATGCAAATTCTAAATGATGCTCTTCAATTTCAAATGCAGACAGTAATATGCAGAAAACACCTAAATTTGTAGATTTTTTAAAATAGGAATTTTAAATTGTATGAATGTATGCATGAAAACCCTAATGCACTCCACAATGATTCCTTTCTATATTACTTAGTGTATGTTATTTTTATGCCCAGAATCTGAAAAATACAACTGAAAAATTGAATACATAAAGCAAAAAAAAATTAAATTGAAGATGAATTGAAGACTTACAAAAAATCCTACATTTTGGTGAGATTTTTTTTAGATCTCTACTACTCCAATTGATCTATAATTTTTTGGATATGTTATGGAGTGTATCAGGAACCTACGCTTAAAATTTTAGCTCAATCTACCTCTGGATGAGTGAGATATGGATGAAACAGTGTGGGTAGTTTGTCCAGGAAAACAATACATTTTTTGCTCCTAAAAACCCTGTAACAGACAAAAAAAGAATAACATCAACAAGATAAATCAAATAAAAATGTAGAACCCTTGTGGGGTCCCACCGTGATCACCATTTGAAGAGCTAAAAACATGACACTTAAAATGATGCAGAAAATAAATAATTCTAGAAAGACAAATAATTGCACAAATGATATTTTTATTAAATAACAAGGGGGGGAGCTGAGAAACTCCTTGATACAATTATTCTACCAATAATAATTATTTGATACAATGAAATACAATTCTAGGGTTCTCCTAAACCCTAGCTATACAAAACAAGTGTCTTCAACTATGTTCTACTCCCAACAGTGTGAGTGGGCTTTGTGATATCCGATTCCGGGCCACTCTAGCTTCAGCAGTTGTTCAAGGATGAGTAAAACCTGTAGATCTACACACACATAAATAAATAAGAGGGTTAATAATACCTGTGAGGGCTCCACAATGTGAGACCCTCAACCAAAGATAAAACCCTAACTATAAATGCATAAAATGGCATACAAGACCTACAAATATTGAAATGAAACACAAAAAAAACTGATTTACCTTGTTATTATTGATGCTTCATTGCAGATCTGATGATGAGATGCCCTAATAGCAGATGATGTTACGCAAAAAACTCTGGTGGGCATTAATGGGAGGTTGTTGGAATGGGAAAATCCTAAGGTAATCTAGGGCTTCGGATGTGGATGGATCTTCAGGATGCAATGGCCTCAGACTTCTCCAGGTTCTCTTCAATAATTCACACAAAAAATGTTCCAGGGCATACACATTTTAGGTTTTGAACATTTTAAAATTCTCCTATTTATAATCTAGCCTAGGGTTTTCTTAGGGTTTTAACCTTACACTTTTGATCATGTGGCTAGGATTAAATCAAATCCAAGGGTTGAGATTATATTTTAAGTGTGGCATGGATTAATGAAAATGGATGGTTGAGATTAGATTAAATCTGATGGCTATGGTTAATTGAGTTTATAAATATGTTATAATATAATATAATATAATATAAATATTATATTTAAATATAAAATAATATAAAATAAACCCAGGTGGGTCGAAAAGTGGTGGGAAAGGGCTAAAGTGGGTCTTTTGAAGGTAGGAAAGACTTATAATGGTTAAATGGATGGTGGGAAGGGTGTATGGTGGACAAGTGGGTGGTAGGATGGTTAGGATGAAGGATTAATGACTAGGATTTGGTGTCTACAGATTCAAACTATTTACATTCATATTGTTTTTTATTAATAAATGTTATTTGATATATTATAAGCCTTGATATACATATTAATTTTCTCATATTATTCTACTTACATCATTATCTTGATCTTATTGTATTGTGGATATATTATATTTGATCTTGTGGTATTTATTCTATGAGTTTTATGTTAGTATGAAGGCTTAGAAATCCATCACATATATTGATTAGTGGAAGCAACTAGTTTAGAATCACCTAAAATAAGGCAACCTTCATACAATGAATCTTGAACAACATGTTTAATTATTTTACATTAATTTGTAGCATGTCCTTCCACTTGATGATAATCACAATGTTGATTTACATTATACCAATTAGTATTAGTGTTAGATTTTCTAATGTTTGAAAGTTCAATTATTTTAGCTTCCAAGAGTTGTTTAAAGGTTGATTAAGCTTCATGAAATTTATTTGAGGTTTTTGAGGATTATTAAGTAGGAACTTTTACAAAGTACTTGTGGTGTTAACATTATTATTTTGGTGATTATCGGTGATGCCATAACCTACCATATGTATACTTTTATATTGTGACTTAGCAAGCTATTATTTCTTAGGTTTTTATAATAGCCTTTTCAACTCATCTTGCTAAGAAAATTGCATGTTCAAAATATGTAATAGTGGCTGTTTCCAACTCAATGACACTTGATCTTGAAGATTGATGATGAAAAATTCCAATAAATATTTAGATGATGGGGTATAATGCAAATCGTCTATCAATCCTCTTAATTTTTCCAATTAATCAGGAAAATTTCATGTTTGGCTTGTTTAAGTTGATATAGATATTGGAGGCTAAATATTTTCTCTACACAAGCAAAAAAATATGTGACAAACATCTTGGTTGTCTCTTCAAAATTTCTAAGAGAATGGTAGGGTAGTTGATAATACCATTCTAGTGCTACACCCTTAAGAATTTTAGTAATTTTTTTTAATAAAAGCAAGTCATCATAAGCAATGTACTAACATGTTGTTTGAAACAATCATATGTGCTCAATTGGATCTTTTGTACCCTTATACATTGGAAGTTGAGGTGTTGAAAAATTCTTAGGGTATGGTCAACATGCTACCATAGGATCCAAAGGTTTATTACACATACATTTATATGGATAAGTGAAACTAAGTGCTTGAATAGTGTCCATTCATTGAGCAAGTTGTTTTACTAATGTTATTAAATTTTAAATTTTAAGATTTGAATTAGAATGTTGCAAAACTAAAGGTTGATTTGTAGGTATACTGGTTCCAAAACTATTTGGGGGTTGATTATATGTGATATAAATAGAATTTCGAAATGGAACTTGATTCATATTTGAAATGTTTATATTATTATAGGGATTATGAGGTATATTAGTATAAGAGGAAAATGTGTATTTTTTTGTTGAGGAATTGAAGTGTTGTTAAATTTAGGTGGTAAAGATAAAAAGTTATTAACATTAGCAAGAATAGAAGATAAATTATTATTATTATGAGGAATAGAGTTGTTATTAATATTAGAAAGAACACAAGCATTATTATTTTGTGGAGATTGAGAAAATCATCCTATGATTGTTGTTATAGTTGTAGAATTAGTGTAATTTGGATTAGAAATGTTGTGACTCCTTCACAACAACCCCCAAAAAATTGGGGATCCACTTGAAATTTGAAAACTTGTTTCAAATTGTTGCTTGTGCTTATTATTCTCTGTTGTCGTTTTTGAAGTATCAAGAATGTTTATACTCCTGTGAATAGTTATACAGCTGAATTCAATGCCAAAATTCGCTTAGTAATGCAAATATTTTGAGTTGTGATTGCTAGGATCATTTTGTAGAGCACTTTATTTTATATGTTGTTCTCTTGTTATGTTAATTTTGTCATGGTATTTTGTTAGTTTTGTTTATTTTGGTAAACATTGTCATTTGGTTATAAAGTAATGTGGTTTTATGTTATATAATATGTTGGTAAATTTATTGTTTTGTTATACTTTATTGTTTATGTTAGGTAATGTTCTTTTATGTTGTAATATGTTTTGGTTTTGTAATTGTTTTATCTTATTTTTGTTTTAGTAACTATGTTATGTTATGTATTTATTTTATTTTATGTTATAGTTTAGGTTTGTTTTAAATTTTGTTTATGTTATGATTATGTTTTATGTTTGTCATGTTTTATTTTTGTTATTTCTTTATGTTAAGTGTAGTAGGTGTTTGTTATATAATTTTGTTAAGTTTCTATTTTTTATGTTATGTTAGTCTTTTGCTTTTTTGCGTAATTATGTCAAGTTTCTATCTTTATGTTTTTGTTAGTCTTTATTTCTGTTATTTTAATTTTATTTAGTAGGTTGTGCATGTTTTATTATTATGATTTTTCTTTTAGGTTAGTTTTAGTAGGTTTATATGTTATTTGTTTTAGTATATATTAATTGGTTTTTATATTTTGTGTAAATATTATGTTTTGTTTTGGTTTTATTATCATGTAATGTATTTTAATTTAATTTTATTTTTATTGTTTCATTAAGTTATTTTGTTTTTATTTAAAGTGTTTATTTTGTTTTAGTTTAGAGTGTTTACTTTATCTTATTTGATTAATAAAATTCATTAATTTTGTTTTGTAGGCTATAGGGGATAACACAGAACGATCATAGGCACAAGTCTTCAAGATGGGCACATGATTGGGCAGATATAATGGTGGTTTGTATATGAAGATCGTAGTGAGAGTGAGGATAACTGTATGAAGATAAATTCTCCAAATCAATCGAAGCTAAAAATTATACCTATTATTCCTGGTTATCCACAAGCATTGAACATAAGGCAAAGTAACACGGAATCGTATATAAGGGATGAAGTGCATAGTTTACACAACATCATTAGAGAGCTTGGTACAAAATAAACTCATGACACAGATATTAATATGCGATTGAAACACAGTCAAGACACTTTGGAAACGTAGTCTAGATGCGTCAAAAAACTTCGTTGTCAAGAATGCCAAGAAATCATAGCCGTTGAAGAAATTTGTGGTTAGGATATCGATTGATAGTTTGGTGCAAACGAAGCAGTGAAACGGTAGCAGCACAGGAAAAATATGTCAATGAATTGGACGTGATATTGGTAAGCTCAGTGGATGTAGTGAGGGTACTGGTAAATTAAAGAGAATGAATAGCAACAATGTAGGTTATGAAGTATGATGCCAGCTCAGGATTTCGTTTGAAATATAACGTAGCAAAACAGTGGTTTACATGCATCTCTTACACCTACAACGACCATTGCAACACTGAATATTTGCATAACCCGCCAATAATCACTAGCATGAATATATGTTTCTTTCTTCCCTGGCTAGGGTTTTCGGTTTTCGCTCAACAGCGTACATTATCATATATCAAATCAGCGCAGTTTACAAAAGATGTAATATATATATATATTTTTATATTGGCATCTTTATAACATGATTATTAAAGCACAAAATATGGATATGCCCGTGCGCCAGGAAGAAAGGGTTGGTAAGAATTATAAGAATGATGGTGAGCATAATTCTAATGCGTTTTCATTGCATTTGTGATCATTTGACAATTTTCATAAGGCGCTAATGATATTGGGCGTAGAGCAAAGGGTTTATGCAGTAATATTCAGGATTCTTTGATCATGATTTTGTCCTTTTGTGAGGATAGTGACAAAGGAGGTTATATTTTATTTATATTAGAAAAGCCTTAGTCAAAACATATCAAATAATTTTACACACGCGAGTAAAGAATATATGTTTTCATGTGATAAAAGTATATGGAAAAAGTTTTATATTACATGGAATGATGACAAATATAAATAAATAAATTCAGTTAGAATAATCGAAAACTGAAAGAACAAAAAAGGTAACAAAAATATTTGAAAATATTTTAAATACTCTAGGAGAGGAAGCATGGAGGGCGGATATTTTTTGCAGAGGAGAAAGGAATTGAAAGGAGCCAAAGCTATGTTTTGAAGAAGATACAGAGAAGTCCATATTGCAGAGAAATCAAGCTTATTGTAAGATCAATATTTTTTATTAGATATTTTGGATTCAAGTATGTGTACAGTCTATATTTGAAATTAATGAAATATTTAATATAATTTTTAAATAATTAATATTCCATTGAAGATTAGTTATCTGTAGCATTTGTTCGAGACAGAGGATTATTTTCTCATCATAAACTTTTGATCATTTATTTTATATTAATTATTTTGTTTATATAACCTAGTTCATTTATTTTATAAAATTTTACACTAGGTTATTACTAATTTATTTATTTAAATATTAAATTGTTTTAATATTTAAATAAATAAATTTATAAAGATAAATGAGTATTCTGATTCTGACTTTGATTCAATAAAGTCAAGAATTGGAATTGATATCTTTTATCAAATTTTGGTTGGACTTTATGTTTTAAATAGAATTTTTATTTAATTAAAGGTTCAAACCTTACATTGGAGGATTATATTTGTAATTAAATATTTTATTTCATAAATATTTAATATACAAATATTATAAGAAAGCACATTTATGAACTTGATTTTCAAATCATAGAATTCAGTTCATAGATAATCATTTCATTAAACCCTATGAGTTATGATTAATAAGGTTTTAAAAAGCCTTATAATTTGGGGTTAAACATTATTACTTTTATTCATTTTCAAATATTTTAATTTTGATTTTATATTTGGGATGAATAAAGTATTTTCATTTATTTTTTAAAAGGTGAATATTTATAATCAAGGTTTATATTCTATTTTGAAGTTCATATACTTTTATTAAAGTATTTGAAATTTCACATTAGTTTAAATGCTAAATTGAACATTTGATTTAAATTATTTTAAGCATTTAAATAAAATATGGTTATGAGATGATAAAATGAATTTGCACAGTATATCAAAATTATAAAGCAAATTTATTATTTTTTTAGAGAAAGAATGAGTAAAAGCACTTAAAGCATGATGAATTCCAAATTGATTACCTAATTCTTTGGCTCCTTGTTAACAGTATTTGCAAGCCATTGAGACTTTTTCAAGCACTTATTTACGCACATATGTATGACACATTAAAACATTAAGTGAGAACCTTGGAGAAGTTAGTTTCTTTGCAAGAGAGGAAATTGAATCCTAGTTGTCGAGTGTTTTTGTAACCTGAAAAAATCACACCTCAACAAGAAACAAATGGATTTACACTTTGATTCATAGGAGTTTGATTTAATTAACAGTTATTATTTGATCTATTAAGTGATATAGAACTAGAATTTATAATTTATTATGTGTTTGAAGGTCCTTTTAGACACCCAATTTTGACACACTATCAAAGCAAAATATATAAAAAATATCAGACAGTCAATCATCCCAACCCTAGAAATTTGGGCATCATCCTCAACCCCTATCAAAATTGATACTCATTATCAAAAACACCAGTGGCAAATTTGTAACACAATGGTATTTTTGCAAAAGGTTATTTTTGAGCACCCAGACTAGTGAAACTGATTGTTGATCAAAATTATCAATTAGTGTCAAAAACACCAATGGTGATTTTGACACATAGTGGTAAATTTGCCAAAATGGCCAAAATATTTTAAGATGAGCTAAAATCATGTGGATTCCTTCATCCCACTACCTCCTCTGACCTCACATGCTCCAATAATGAACCAAACTTGCAAATTTTAAAAACCTTAAGAGCATCCCAACCAATTTTCCCTCTCAATACCTTTAAAAATCTATAAATCCAACCCTTGGGGCAAACATTCCATAAGCAATTTAAGCTAATTATTGTGATCTAAGAAATACACCATAAACAATGTAAATAAAGCAGTAACAAAAGAAAGATTTTATATTAATGTATGAATTTCTTCCTTTCAATTACAAAAGATTTCTTTGATTACAATGGACCTTCCAAGAGGGAGGATTTTCTTTGCAAGTGAAGTTCAATGGCACCTCAAATTATCTCCTCAATCACACTCAATAGGCTCAAATATGTGTGTGGTTTGATTTGATTGATTACCTCAGATATCATGCTGCTCCAAATGCATGCACACAAATCCACGATAGATTATTAGCAACATTTGTTTGGGTCTACCAAATTTAGACCCTAATTCATAAAAGTGCAAAGTAAATGAAAACTAAGCATCAAATGAAAACTGATGCTCTCCTTCTAAATGGAGGATTTTCAAGAATGTCGAGAGATGCCCTGCTTTAGGGCAAACAAGGTGCTACTGGTAACTCTAAACAAGGTGTAAATTTGTGATTGATGGTGCTACTGCTTGTAAAATGAATGTCAATTGAATTTTTAGGGCAAATATGTAAGTGATCCATTTAGAAGGAGAGCATTAGTTTTCATTTGCTTTGCATTTCTAAGCATGGGCAAAATTTACTAAGTCTTAGCATCAGTTTTCTCCTAAAAACTAAAAATTCAATTGACATTCGTGATTAATGGTAAGTTGTGAGTCGCTATACTATATTTTTATCTTTTCTATTTTGAAAAATTTAAAAGAAATAATAGATATAAACTGATGCTCAGAACATACTCAAGAGAACATCACTAGTTTACTCGAGGCGGTACCTTCTCTTTGAGTTAAAAAAGTATCATTTTACTTCTGAGCATCTCTTGACACCTTTAAAATACCCAAACCACCATCATAACACCCCAATTTACGGTATTTGCTATTCCATTTTGATTTTCTTGAGTTGTGTTCAAAAAGTGGTTTGGGTGTTATATATCAAAATGACCAACTCAAAAAGATAATCACAATGAACTATATACCACAATTCTAGTTTTGGGCACTCCTAGACTTTTTTATATTGATTTTTTGTCGAGTTTGCTAGTGTGGTTGATCGAAAGGATATCTAGTGTATAGAGGCATTAGTGGTAGTAATGTCTCACCCAGTGTTAGGTTCTTACCAAATATTTCATTACCAAGGATTGTTTGATAAGAATTTTTGGCAAGATTTGAGTTAGGTTTTGAAATCGTGGATATTCTATATTGTGTGATTTTTATTTAATGGAACTAGTTATGTGGAGAGATATATCTTCAAAACCTCACATCCAATGATTTTTATTTAAAAGGGTGAATGATTCTCACCACAAACAATCCTTTTCTCTTCACCCAAAAACCCTTGAATGGATGGTGACACATGAGTTCCTATAATATTTCTATAGTTTTAAATTATCTAGCATTGAGAGCAGGTTTAATTGTATATTTGAGAAGGCTTTTGTTTTAAAGCTTGAGGTAGATTTAAGATAGAATTGAGAGCAGGTTTAATTGAAGATTTAAGTAGGATTTTATTTTAAAGCTTGAGGTAGATTAAGATAGAATTGAGAGCAGGTTTGGTTACTGAATTGAGAAAGACTTGTGTGAAGGCTTGAGGTAGATTGGAGCAGATATTTGAGTAAATTTGTGAGTAGGCTTTAGATCTGACCAGAGCAGAAAGAAGAGGAGTCTCTTGTGGATAGAGATCCATAAACCAGATAGGGGATAAAGTTATCTAGTGGATAGAGGACCATGCATTAGCTGAGGGGATAGAGTTCTCCTATGGATAGAGATCCAAGAATCAGCTGAAGGAAAAGTTATCTCCTATGGGTAGAGATATCCACAAACTAGAGCAAAGGGGATAGATTTATCTTATGGAGAGATATCCACAAACTAGAGCAAAGGGGATAGATTTATCTTATGGAGAGAGATCCACAAATCCATAGAAGAGGGGATAGATTTCTCCTATGGAGAGAGATCCACAACCAGAGCAAAGGGGATAGAGTTCTCCTATGGAGAGATATCCACAAATCAGAGCATTAGGGATTGAGATCTCCTTTGGATAGAGGTCCATAAACATTGTAATAGGGAATTGATTACCAAGATATTTGTTGAGAAAATTTAGAAGAAATATTTTTTTCATGGACGTAACCCACATTGGGTGAATTATGTTAAATTTGTGTCTCTCATGTGTGTGATAATTTGTGCATTGTTTTAATTACTGCTATTGATATTGCAATTGGTAACATTGGATAATATTGTTGTAAAATAAAAGTAAAAGTTGATCTTATATTATTCACCCTCCCTCTAAGTATAAGCTTTTATTCTTCAATTGATATCAGAGCGGGTTTATTCAAAAATTCTAGCAGCTTGAAGATCTACAAGAACACACATGGCAAGGAAAGGTAAAAGAAGTACCATGAGACCTAAGAAGGAAGGAGTACACATGGCCATAAAAAAAAGGAAGAAGAATTTGATCTTGAGACTAAAATAAGGGAAGAAGAAAAATTTGTGAGATGTGTTGAGTGTGGTAAACTTGGTCACATGGCACTTTATTGTCCATAAAACAGGTATAGTAGCAGCAAAGAGGAAAAGGAATTTGATTTTTCTCTTAAAGAGATTGTTGCTCTAAGAGGATAAGTGGAAATAGATTCAAGTGATGAATCAAGCAGTGGAGAGAAAGTTAATTCTGTAAAAAGGAATAAGAAAGAACTAAGAATAATAAATTTTTTTATTTGTGGTAACTTTGGTCACCTTGCAGATCATTGTTCAAAATCTGGGTATAGTAGCAGTGAAGAAGAAGAAGAATATTTTAATTGTGGTATCCTTGGTCACAATGCAACTCATTGTAATGGGTTCAGTAGCAGTGAAGAGAATGAAGATGCTCCTGTTGTCAAAGACCTACAAAAAGAGAAAGTTTCAAAAAGGGAAGTCATAGTTGATATGAAAAAGGAACTTGTTATTGAAGAGCTAAAAAGGGAGAATCTAGGATTGAAGGCTCAAGTACAAGAAGATGGTAAGGCAAAATTAAATCTTCTACAAGATCTTATTAATCTAAAAGTTAAGGTTGAAGAGGCAAAAATAATTGAAGAAGATATGACAAAATGGTTAAAGGTAAAATAACTAGAATGTAAAAGATTGGAACATGAAGTGATTTCTCTAAGGATGGAAGTGAATTATTCTAAGGACATGTTGCACAGGTTTGAAAAAAGTTTAAAAGCCTTGGATAAAATTATCAATTCACAAAGAGCTTCATTTATCAAAACAGGACATGGTTTTGAATAAGGACAAGGGAAACAAGAAGAAGGGTCAAGCTCAAGCTCAAAAGAAGAGGTTGAAGAAGAAACTAGGACCCATGTGGATAAGTTGAAGAAGGAAAGTTTCACTAAGAAATAAAAAAATGCACAAACAAGAAACATGGTTATCACAAAGAAGGCAAAGAAAGGACTAAGAGATCAGATGCTTCAAGATAGGATGAATATTTCTTCAAAGAGAATTGTTTTTCATGTAATCATTTTGATCATAAAGCTATGCATTATAGGGTTCATGGAAAGGAGTATGACTTCACTAAGAGGAACTTCAACTCATTCAAAAATGGATATTTATTTCAAGTTTATTGCTACTCATGCAATCGCTTTGGTCATAAAGCAATCCACTATAGGGTTCATGATAGAAATGATTATGGCTTCACCAAGAGGAACTTCAAGTCATTTGCACCTTCCAAGAACTACAAAATCAGGTGTTACAATTGAAATAATATTGGGCATAAGGCCAAGTGGTGTAGAACAAAGTTTCTAGAACTTCCAAAGTCAATCAAGAACAAGGACACTCAAAAGGATAAAAAGGGTATGATTACAAAGGTGTCGAAAAAGAAAGTTTAAAAAGAAAAAGAGCATTGTATGTTGGGAGTAGAATTACTCCCACCCCAAAATTAATCACCTCAAGGAAAGGAGGTGGGAAGGGGGTTGAGCTAAGAGTCTTATATTTAGACCCAAAGGAGTCCCTTTGCAATTGATGTCAAAGGGGGGAAATTTAAGTAAGGGGGAGAGCATTCAGTCAGGGGGACTAGCTTCTCAGGGGAGCAAATTTGGAATCCAATGATTGGAAAAGGAATTTTCAGAAAGGGTTGCCATTAATGACAAAGGGGGAGATTGTTGGAAATTTTGAGTATAGTGTTTTGTCATTGATGTCATAGGTTGATGTCAAAAGAGAAGATGTCAGTGGTTGTCATTGATAATATTATAATATTTATTATTATAATATTGGTTGAAGAAAAGCATTATAATATCTACATTTTGAATATTATAATGAAGGACAAAAGGTTTAAAAGCTCTTTGGAACAATGGTCTAAAATGAAGGCAAGGTTTAAAAGAATATGAAGGTAAGGTTTAAAAGGATATCAAGGCAAGGTGACGGTAATAATATTAATTATGAAGGCAAGGCTCAAAATAATTAATATATTAAATATTATTGAAAGCAATAATATTAATTATAAAGGTAAGGTTCAAAAGGAACAATATTATAATATTATTATTATTATAATATAAAGTTTTTATATCATATTTGAGCGCCAATAAATAAAAGATAAATTTGAATTATAAATGGATGACGTCATATGGGTGGAAAAACAAAGGGCGTCGACATTGAATGAAGACCAAATAAAGCATATAAATATTATTGCTTAAGGTCATTTACAAGGTGTGAAAATCATGTAATATTCACTCGGAATTTAGTGCATTCGATAGAGAAGAAGAAAGAAGATGAAGCGCAGTCCTTTGAGATAAAATTGGAGGTGTCATATCCAAACATGTACACATTTTAAACACGTACAACTAGCTAGACCAACTAGTGGCTAAGCCGGTACGAAGGTGTTGCAAGGAGGAGGTTTCAGGTTTGAAACCCATTACATACCTTTTATATTGCTTTGGGTAAAGCATGCGGTAGAAGAGGATAAAATGTGACTGACGCCTTAGAAATCTCATGAGTTGCGCTAGCGCAGTTGGTCATGGCCCCTTGGTTCGACACTTTTCTTTCACAAGGTTAGAGGTTCGAGTCGTGTTGAGGGCAGATTATAAGGAGGTATTTAAATTTTTAATTTGCATTTTGATTTTTGTGGAGTTATAAGGTTAAGTTGGTATTTAATATTTGCACATTTGATATAGGAGAAATAAGTTGTGTAAAAGGTTTTTTGTGTTATAATTTAATTCTTTTGGAAGGAGAAATAAGGTATGAAAATGGTTTTTGATATTATAATTTAAATTTCTTTTTGGAAGGAGAAATAAGGTGTGATAATAATTTTATTGTATGATTGTGTGTGTTTTAAAGTAGGAGTTATAAGGTGTCTTATGGTAAAATTATTGTGTGTAATTTTTGCATGGTGAAGGAAAATTAAAAGGTTTTTATTCTTCAATTAAAAGCCTTGTTTTGAGAAAATAAAAAGAGGATAATTCTATGCAAACTTTTGAGTAAAGGTTATTGTGTTTGATTTGAAAAGAATATTGGCTAACTTCTTAAAGTGGCAAAAAGGAAATTATTTTGGAACAGGTTTTGAGGGTATTTTTCATCAAAGCAAATTGAGAGGTATGTTGACATTATTACTTCTCTAGAGTAGTTGGTTGAGAAAATATTTCAGAATTATAAGGTGGAGATAAAAGGGTTGATTAGTGTGTATTGTTGGAAATATTTGAGCTATGTTTTGAGAACAAATTGTGCATCATTGACTAGTGAAATTGGAAACACTTGAGTTAGGTTTTTGAGAACAAATTGTGCATTCTTCTTGAAATAATTTGCGAAGCATTTGTGCATTGATATGAGTGACATTGAATGTGAATGAGCAAGTGTTAGAGACTGTATTTGTAAAGCAAGTTGTGCATTATTATGTTTGATCATTGAGAGTAAATTTACAAAGAATAGAGACCGATTTTGTGAAATGAAATTATACACTAGTTTGATTTGATTTGAGAGGGATTTGGAAGAGGTAGAGATTGGATTGAATGAAAGCAAGATTTGTGAATGTGAAGAACATATTGAGTACTTGATAGTACATATTACTATATATGTTCCAGAGGTTAAATAAATTCTAAGTAGAATATGTCTATTTGAAGAAAGCATTTTTGAAATAGATATAAGCTTTGTTTGTATGCAAGATTTGGAAATATTTGAATAGGTTCTTGAAGCAGTATTGAGGCATATTTGAGCAAGTATTTTTGAGAAGGCTTGAAGGAAATTTTGAGCAAGTCTTGTGAGAATACTTGAAGTTGCATTGAGGTAGATTTGAGCAAGTATTATGAGAAGACTTGAAGCACCATTGAGGCAGATTTGAGCAAGTCTTATAAGAAGACTTGAAGCAACATTGAGGCATATTTAAGCAAGTATTGTGGGAAGACTTGAAGCAACATTAAGGTAGATTTGAGCAAGTCTTTTGAATACTTGAAACAACACTGAGACAAATTTGTGAGCAGATTTAGAGAAGATTTTTTCTAGCCTTGTGATGAGGTTTGGTGCAGATTTGAGGTAAATATTTGAGAGTAGAGTTGGAGAAGATTTATGCTAGTCTTGTGACAAGGGTTGGTGCAAATTTGGGATAACATTGAGAACAGGTTTAATTGCAGACTTGAGTAGGCTTTTGTTTTAAATCTTGAGGTAGATTTAAGATAGAATTTAGAGTATGTTTAATTGTAGATTTGAGCAGAATTTTGTTTTAAATCTTGAGGTAGATTTAAGATAGAATTTAGAGCAGGTTTAATTGTAGATTTGAGCAGGCTTTATTTTAAATATTGAGGTAAATTTAAGATAGAATTGAGAGCAGGTTTGGTTGCTAATTTGATCAAGCCTTGTTTGAAGTCTTGAGGCATATTGGAGCAGAGATTTGAGAAAAGTTGTGAGGAGGATTTGGAGTTGACCAGAGAATAAAGGAGAGGAGTCTCTTATGGATAGAGATCCATAAACCAGAGAGAATAAATTTCTCTAGTGGATAAAGGTCCATGAATCAGTTGAGGAGATAGAGTTCTCCTATGGAGAGAGGTCCAAGAATCATTTGAAGGAAAAGTTATCTCCTGTGGATAGAGAGATCCATAAACTAAAGAAAATGGGATAGAGTTCTCTTGTGGAGAGAGATCCACAAATCCATAGCAGAGGGAATAGATTTCTCCTGTGGAGAGAGATCCATAAACCAAAGAAAATGGGATAGAGTTCTCTTATGGAGAGATATCCACAAATCAGAGCATTGGGGATTGAGATCTCCTTTGGACATAGGTCTATAAACATTGTAATAGGGAATTTATTCCCAAGAGATTTGTTGAGAAAATTTAGAAGAAATATTTTCTCTATGGACGTAACCCACATTGGGTGAACCACATTAAATTTGTATCTCTCATGTGTGTGATGATTTGTGCATTATTTTGATTACTGCTATTGATATTGCAATTGATAACATTAGATAATATTGTTGGGAAAGAAAAGTAAAAGTTGATCTTATATTTTTCACCAACCTCTAAGTATAAGCTTGTGTTCTTTAGTATTATTCTAATATTGAAAGAATTTCCGTTCACCAGAAGGATAAATATAATAATCCTTAGGTATACATAATAAACTAATTCTAAAATAATGCATCCTAAAAATATTACTTTTAAAAAACTTACAAAGTCAATCGACCAACAAATCAATAATAGAAGTGCTTTATCTTATTCTAGACATGATGCACAATTAGAATATTTCCCCTTTGTCTCATGTGCAACAACCTCCTTAGCCCATTGGTCAACCGATCAATGTTGACTTGGTGTGCCTCCAAATGTATGGGATCAAGGCACCTCTAAATGTATGGTATCAAGGCACCTCCAAATGTATGGGATCAAGGCACCTCAAATATATGGGATCAAGATGCCTCAAAATGTATGGTATTAAGGCACCTCAAATACATGGGATCAAGGCACCTCAAAATACATGGGATCAAGGTGCCTCAAATACATGGGATCAAGGTGCCTCAAAATACATGGGATCAAGGTGCCTCAAATACATGGGATAAAGGCACCTCAAATACATGGGATCAAGGCACCTAAAAATACATGGGATCAAGGTGCCTCAACTGTATGGGATCAAGGCATCTGGGATCAAGGTTGGAAAACACCAATTAGTAGCAAAACCTGTATTTATACACATTTCCCACTAAAAACACTAGTCAAGCATAATACTACATTTTCTATCAATTATATGCACAAATTATATAGAAATACATCTCACATGCTAATTAAACCAATAACGATGCCCCCTAAAAGTGTATGAAAATGAGCATTTCTAGTGCTCATCAGGTGGTAGCTACCTCATCTTTGTGACTAAAACCCTCATACTTGGTCTTGCACTAGGTAGGTCACTCCTATTTGCATGGGCTGTGAATCCATCTAGTATAGTGGTCCTGGTGAGTTTTCAACCCTTTTTGCTACAATTTGTTGTAAACAAGCCTAGAATTCCTACTCAATGCTCATTCTTCCCCATTCCCCATTGCAGAACCACTTTTGTACTCAATGCAACAATTCAGGATAATTGCATCACAAACTATACAATTTGTTGAAATTCATACAATTACATCTAAAACGTACAAAGGCCTCCCAAAATTGTACACTACTCCAAAAAATCATATAGGTGCATTTTGAAATCGTACGACTATCTCCAAATCGTATAGTTGTGGCTAATATCAGACAACTGCATTCCAATTCTGTATGATTCACCCAAAAATTACAATATGAGTACCAAATCATACAATTTCACCCAAAATCATACAGTCTACTTCAAATCATAAAAGGACACCTTACTTCCATACAACTACACTAGAATTCATACAATTACACTAAAATTTGTGTAGTTGCCTTTGAATTGCATAATTGGAGCCCCAATTTGTTCTGAAATCATGCAGTCTCTCTTAAAATCATACAATTTCATTATAAAATTGTACACTCTGGTCTTCAAGCCTTCCCTTGCCCAAAAATCCATATTTTTATTGAGTTTGCACAATTTATTTGGCAATGAAATTCCTTTTCCTAGTGCATTCTTCGATTTACTTGTGCAATCTTTACTTCCACATGGAAATATATCAACTATATGGTGTTACTATGGCAATATATTATACAACCCTCTATTTATTCTTCTTCACATGCAACAACTAAGGCATTTTTATTTTCCCACCAATAGATCTTTCCATGCATGAGGGTTTAAAATTTTTTACTTCGTTTGCTTTTGCTAAAAGAATGTTCAACCCTTAGAAATATTTTCTCTACACATGGTTACTTCTACCATGGTTCTATTTCAAACCATAGCTGGACTAGCAGGATTTTCAATTGCAAGTACATTTTTCTTAAAAAATAATTCTTCTTCGAAAGAAACCCTGGTTTTTTCTACTTTTCTCCAACATCAGTTTACTTTTTTAGAAACAAGAATATTATTTGGTTCAAATAAAAAATGGGTTAGGAAATTTTAATGCATGTATGGTGTTTGCATGCTCATCTGGTAAAATTTTGTACACACACAATTATTGATCCCGATTCTTTGAAATCCCACCATTCATGAAGTGTCAAATATGGTAAAAATAACATGCATGGAATCTGATTTTTATAATCCAACGTTGTCTTGCATGAAAAAATGCCACCTCAATCCTCTTTGTATGTAATTTCCTCTTTTTGCATGGATTATTGCCACCTCATCTCTGTTTGCATGCACTTTTATCTTGTTTTGCTTTTTAAATATTTTATTCTTTCCTTTTGCTTTTTTTTTTTTCAGAAGAGACCGCCATTTCTAGTTTTCAACTATATCCTGTCTTAATTTCATCCTAAGGAATTTTCACAATTAAGTTTATTTTTCTATTTATTAGTATTATTATTATTTTAAAATTACCTAATTTTCTAACTTATCTTCTTGAAAATCATATAATGACATTCACTTGTATGATTTCTTCTACTGATGTGTCACCCAAAGGATCCACCACCTCATTTGCATAGTCAGGTGTTGTAAAATAGTATGTTTAGGTTCTAGTCGATCAAATGTATGATTTGTTCTTTCTTGCTGGCTAGTTCTGCAATTTGAAACCATACAATTATCAATTGTACAATCTAGAAGTGTACAATTACAATTTATATGATTTGAAATTGAATAATTGCAAGTTGTACAATTTGCAATTACATAATTTCCTCTTTTCAAAGTCAAATTTTCTCATTCAAGGCTTCTTCTTTGCAGCATTGGTTGATGACTAGGTGAAGATACTCTCACCACTCCATTGCCATTGGAGTTAATTCTACTTCTATCTCCCCAAATTAAATCAGCCTCCAAAATTGGTGAATGAGTCCTTCGTTGATTTTGACTTTGCTCTTCTTGAAATTGTACTCTTCTTATACTAGCAAGATCTCTTCCACGTACTTTCCTATTGTGACATTGTCCTTTTGCTATCAAACCTCTTCAAATATTAAATGGGTCTTCTCTTGCTTTAATTCTTCTAGGCCCTTGCTAAAGCATAGGTGGTCATCCAAGAGGGTATCACCTCGTAAGGTTGGCATGAATCCTCCTCTCCAATTGCATCCTTGTGCATTCCTATTTAAATTTTAGGCTATGAGTAGTGTATCCCTAGGCCATATTAGTGTAAGAGGTCGAATCCTACCCCTCCCTCTTCTAGGCAAGGGATCTAAATGATGCCTCCCTATATTCAATGATCATAATCCTCCTCTATGACCTCTCTACTAGCTTACAGTACTTGGAATTCTTTGTGGACATCCTTGTTGTCAGCTTGGTCCTTCTCTTTTACAAGTATTAGGGGTTACAACCACAAACTCTATAATATCTAGGTTTTCTTCATTCCTTTGAGCTCTTGATGATAACTATCATAGTGATCTTATTCGATGATCCACATGTGCTCTTCATCTTGTTCATCATCTCTCCTCAAAGTGACATTGTGGGAAAAAATTTACCAATGTTTCCCTATATGCTTTCGAACATTTAGACACCATACTTGAGTCATTACGATCATCTTCTCTTTGTGCCGACCACTCTAATAAAATATTAATTATTCTTTGAAGTCTCCTTACTTCCCTTCTCCATTTTCTTAGCTACTTATAGGCCAACACATAAGCATCGGGGTTAGGGTAAACATGAGGATCTTGTGTACTTATTAAGATGTCATCAATAGTGCTTTCCTCACTATTATTTTTTGTTAGCTAGGGCATTCCCCCATCACTAGAATCACTCGAATCATCATGTATATTCCTTTATGATTCTTACGATGTAAGGTCCTATTTGATTTCCTTCCAAACTATCTATGGTTCTTCATTCGTAACTGTTGGATCATGTGTCATGCCTCGTGGTTCAACTAGTGACATTTCTTCCTTGCTATAACTTGTGCCTTCTTGTTACCTATTATTCACTTTAGGGGTTTCCTAATTTCTCCTATCTCTTATTCACACTCCTCTCTATCTTGTAACCTATTTCTCATCAAGTCGTTGCATTACTCATCCAACTTCAGGATGATTTGTTCTCAAATTCTTACATTATGTCCTTGTAAATTTTTGTACTCCCTTTGCAATTGCTCAATCTAATGTTGCATCCTTGTTGCAACATACTTATCTAAGCTAATGGAGTGAGTCCAATTAACTCTTCATCAATAGCTCCACCTTCATTTCTTTTTGGAACTTCCATATCAAAGGTGTCTATCCTATCTTCATATTGTACCATTAATCATACCCTTCATCATCCTTCTATTTTTTGAGGTAATTCCCTATGCTCCAACTATGGGTACACTTTTGATTTCTATAATTGGGTCACTTCTTCCTACCTCTCCTAATTTATTTCTAGCAGTATTGGTTCTTGATTCCTTATTTCATTTGGATAAATTCATTCATCCACCTCTTCTTTGATTCATTCTCTCCCATAAATGAACGTTACATGTACCTACATCCATCTTGGTTTACCAGATTTAGGTACCAATTCTTGTTGTTCTATAATTTTTTGTGCCTTATCCCCTTATGCAAATAGATGTATGATATCCATATTATTATCCTCTTGTGGTGGAACTTTATTATTATGGGTTTCTTGCTATGGTTCGCTAGACTCAACTTCTTCTTGCTATCTTCGTTCATTCCCTTGTGAAGAAATAAATATACATTACACCTTATATGGTTTCAACTTTGAACCATTCAAAGTTTTAGGTAACACTATCCCATTTAGGTTTTGTAATTTTATTTCTTTGTTATCCATTAATTTTAGAACTTGAAAGGGACCAAGCCATAAAGTCCTCAAATTCCTATGCTTTATTTTTTGTTTACCATTGAACTTTAGAAATAAATCACTTTGATTAAGTTCTAGCTTGTGGAGATGCTTATCATACCACAACTTCCTTTTCTTTTGGGCCACTTCAATTTCCCATTGTTCCATGACTCTCCTTTCATCCAATATGATGAGTGTATCTAATATTTCTTCTAGGCTTTCTTGATCACCTAGGCGATGCTCCACAATTATCTATAGACTAGGTACCAAGAATTCTACTGGCACTACTACTTCTTGACCATACATTAGCTAAAATGGCATATGATCCATTTTTGGTTTGAATGTTGGTCTATAAGACCATAGAATAATGGTAATATTTCCTTGCAATCTACTCCTTCTATACCATAGGTCTTATATACAATAGATGACTTTCAAAGTAGATAGGTTGGTCCAACCTAAATTGCTCTTCTTGATCTAATGCACATCTTATTGTAAAATTAGAAGCATCAATATGGACATGGAACTCCTTATCCCAATTTAAAAACACCAAGATGGAACTACTCAAGATTTTTGCTTTTAATTCCTCAAAGGCTCCTTGATGCTCCTTTGTCCAACTAAAAGAAACATTATTCTTAGTCAACGAGTCCAATGGGTAGGATATGTGTGCATAATGTTTTATAAACCTTTTATAATATCCCATGTATTTTAAGAAAGTTTTTAATGAACTAATGTCATATGACTCATCCATATTTAGTATGACACTAATTTTATTAGGATCTATATTCAGTCCTTCACTACACACTATATATCCTAGTAATTCCCATATGGTACCATCAAAAATCATTTCCCTAGATTTAGAGAGATTTGTGAATTTCTACAGTGACTCATACATTCACTTAGGCTTGGTAGATGGTCCTTGATATTGCCATAAAAGGACCAATCATCCAAGAATACCTTAAAATTCCTTATTGCAAATTGATCAAATATGTACTAGATAATACGTTGGAATGTCACCGGGGGTGTTACATAGCCCAAATGACATCTTGTTATATGCATAAATTCCCTTTTTTCACAACAAATGTGGTCTTCCAATTATCCTCCTTAGCTATACTAATATGATTGTAGCCAAAAAATCCATATAAGAATGAATAAATTTATGTCATGTGACCTCCTCTAGAATGGAAATTATGAAGGAAATCAAGAAGGGATATTTAATTGTTACTGCATTCAAACTCCAAAAATCTACATAGATTTTGATCTTATCCAATTTCTTTTTCAAGGTGACCACAATAGGGGAAACCTATTCACTTGTGGTGACTCTAAAAATAATGCTAGAATCCAACATATTTTCTGTCTCTGCATTTACTAGTGCTACATACTTGGGATTCATCCTATATGACCTCCTTATCACTGGTTGTGCCCCAGACATTAATGTAATCTCGAGGAAACATAATTCTAGTGATATATCTTTCAAATCCTTATACGCCTATGTGAAATAATCCTTGTATTCTAGGAATATCTTAAAAGCTGCTACTTTCAATACTAGATCCCATCATCACCACAATGGATCATCTTGGGTTCTTGCTTTGTTCCTATATTTACATCCACTACTTGAGATACTTTGTATTTAATTCTTTCTGGCTCTACCTTAGCCTTTTCCATATTTGCTAGATGCACTAGTCTTACATCTATCTCTGCATATTCAACTATATATTCTACAAATCTCTTATAAAATGTCTATTTTTCTTGTTCCCCTTATTTTGGTTTCTTGTTGACCTTCTGCTCATCTTGTCTTTATGTGGTCTCCTCTATATTAATACATATATAGATAGGCTAAAATATCTTGTACTCATCCATCTTCCAATGGAAAATTCTACTATTAGATCGAGCTTCATCCTCACTATATTATTTAAGGTACAACATCCCCTCTTAATTGGTTTCATATTATTCTTCACCAGATGAACTTCTTGACTCATCCGTCATGGCCACATATTCACTAATTATCTAGTTTTTCAAGTTGATCATATACCTATGCTACCCTTTATTGAATTTGATCTGGCCCTTTCCCCAGTTGTGATTAAATTTGGATACTCATAGCCAAACTCTCCCTAATAGTGCATCATATGCAAGTATATGCATAGTAATCACAATGAAATCCAAGACAAAATCTTGGTTAGATATTATCACTTGTTGTGCTATCAATACACCTTTTGTCTCAATACCATACTGGTCAATATCATACAACCTAAAAATAGGTGCCCATAATGTTGGAGTGTTGATATCCCTCTAGTTTTTCTTTGGTAGCATGTTAACATTGGATCCTCCATCTACAATAACTTGTACAAAATTACACCCTAGGATATCCATATGGACTAATGCTGGTTTCTTTTCAACATCAATCATCAATATGGTTGGGTCCATAAAATAATCCTTTTGCTCTTCTTCCTTTATTGAATGAATCTATACCTCCATCACCTTTTATGGTTGCATATATTCTTCCATTGCCTTATGTAACAATGGGATGGCCTCAAACAAACTAGCCATCTTGATTTATATGGTTGTATTCAGGACTTGTGGTACCAGATCTTGCATGATTGCTTTATCTTCTAATATGCATGGCTTCTTTATTTTCTTTTGCTTTGCAAGCCTTGACTGCTTAGCTTTTTGTACCTTATCTTCAACTACATTTTTTTCCACCTACCATCTCTTCTTGTCTTTGGTAGGTTTTGAGTAATTATTCTTCTTATCCTGACTTCATGTCACATATAGTACTTATTTCTTAGTTTCCTCCTAAACTAGGGGTATGCCAATGTCTACAAAGTTCACATTCTATGAGCTACTTGTACCTGCTTGCTTGGGACAATTCATATCCTTGTGTCTACCTTGACCACACCATCTACACATATGTGTAGCATTGTTCTTTGTTATCTCCTATTTTTAGGATGAAAAAAAATTATTTGTAAAATACCCCTATTCCTAGCAATTACGACATTGTATGATTGACCTTCCTTCTAAATAATACTTTAAGTGGCTATGACCTCCTTTCCAGCTGCCTTGATATGGCCTTCCCCATATCTAGTTATTTCTATAACCTCCACTAGTTGTAGCCTACCCATTCCCTTGAGGTTTTGGTTTTTCCTCCTGATAAATTTCAAAGATTTGGTGTTGACCCTTTGAATTTAATGGACAATTCACCACTTCATATCCTAATGAACTATATACCACAACACTAGTTTTGGTCACCCCTATACTTTTTTATATTGCTTTTTTGTCGAGTTTGTTGGTGTGGTTGGTTTTTCCTCTAGAGGCTCAGATCAAAAGTTAGGTTCTATGTTGGACAACCCTTTCTAATACTCTATCCTATATGTTCTGATTACTTATCACTCCTAACATTTTACTATGACTTGCCTAGTTTGACATTGTCACAGATATTCTTTGTCTATTTAATTTTGGCTATCATAGGTAATTATTCTAACATTTACAACTGACAACCCTATACTGACTGTTACTAACAGAATTTCTTGATTGTAACTAACATTGCCCCATTTTTTCCCACTATTTTTTACTTTGGTTCTTTTTATCCATCGGTTATATTCTTCTATAATTTTTGTTTGGACTATTTTGCATGCAAGAACTTTGGAATAGGGATGTCTTGTTTTTATGCTAAATTTTTGTCATAAGGTTATCGTAATAGGTTTGAATTTCATAAAACACGATTTTTATTATAATTTTTTTGTATAGATTTTATATTTAAAATAAGGTATGCTAAGCTAGGGTGTATGTACTCCCCATAGACCCTTTGTTATACCACAGTTACAAATGATAGTGCTTGAACCAATATTTTAGGCCACTATTTAAAGAGGATTCCATATACACCCTTAAGCACACTACCTGCCTCTCTGTCAGTACAAGAGGGTAATCTTCCCATATGTTGTATTTGGTATACTATGGAGAATACAAGACCAAAAATATTTCTACTAGCAAAATATCTCTCCTAATCCTAAAGGTTCTCCCAATATACCCAAAAATATATGGGAGCTTAATTTCATAAACATGTGTTATCTAAGACCTGGGTATTAGAGTCTGATCACCCCTCACTTAACTAGACACTTTATGGGTAATCTAGCTTAGCCAATAATGACAACTCCTCCATGATATTTTAAAATCCTTGACATAGGGTTTCTAACCTAAATAACTAATGAAAAAAACAAAGACTAGATTTTTGTATATATATAAGGAAACTAATAAAAATTAAAATACAATATTTTATACCTAACAGTTGGAATGACAAAAATTATTGAAGTAGCAACAGAAAATTACCTTAAAAATTTCTCTAATACCACTTGTTAGGATCCTACTACTAAAAATAACTCACACAAATATTGCAAATAAATATAAATGATTAAATCACACACACTATTGCAATATGAAAATTAAATACAAAAAGGAACAATATCATAAATAACACAAATTCATAGACCACTTCAAAAGGGTAACCTCCTTCAATGCTTTCATTCAATTATGCAAAAATATACATACATACTACCCTTCATAGTTTTAAATATTTCATCTACCACCTAACTCTCAAGGTTGGTTTATAGGCAAAGTGCCACTTGAGATATAATCTCCAACCTACAAAATAGTTACATTCTTGATAACAGTTATATATAATAGTGCCACTTGTTGAGGTGATTCTTGAACAACAACTATTACAAAACATTAAAAGATATTATCATGGGTGTCTCCCATATTTACAAAATATTATTATGAGTGTTCCCCATGTTCAACAAGGACTATTACATCATAGTGATAAGATGGCATCCTAGCAGTGGTAATTAGTGGAATGAGAACCACAATGATAGGGGCATCGGTGATGATCATAATGATTTTATAATTCAACAAGCGAGAGAGAGTTGAACCTCAAGTCATTTTAAGGAGTCAAGTGATTTGAAGCAGTCAATTCACGTGTTATAGATACTAACAATATTTGCAAATTAGTTAATGGAAGGGTAAGATTGATCCATCCATGGCTAAGATGGATATTTTTGGAGCTTATGCTTTCTCAAGAAGCATGGTCTTTATTCCATAAAATTGATACGTCATATGGTATGGTGGCACATGATGGGCAAGGTTGTCCATGAAATGGTCACTCTTGTGTATGATGTGTGCATGGAGATAATGATGGACCAAAATCATATGTCTTCAAGTACTCTTTCGGTGCTAGGAGTACTTGGAGAGGTTGGTTGGCATTGTGATTGCTCTTTGGTGTGATGAGTGCCTAAAAAGAATAGTTTAAGTTGTGTTTTCTCAAGTATAAGTGTGCATTATGAGACTGGTAAGGTGATACACTATGAGGAAATGGATTGTCTCAACTCCCCTTTGCACCCTAAAGGCCTTAAGGTGTCATTGTCATGAGTGGGCACATGGTAACACTTGCTAGGAAAATAGAGATAGGTGGATTCTTGATCTTGTAAATTTTGAGTGGAAAGGGGTAGCAAAAAGAATGGGGTGATTTTATCTACTTTTGTTCCCTGAATCTCATCAAAATCCAATGGTTAAGCATAGTTGACTAGTGACCTCTTGGGAAGTCTTAGTGGTGGACCCCCTTTACTTGTTCTCGAGCTATGATATGTTGTACGATAAGGGTGGATGTTCTTTGTTCTTGTGAATCATTAACTAAACATGTGAGTATTGATAAGTTTTCTTGGTGCAAGGAGACAATGGGTTTAGTTGTCCCAAGTAGCTGAATTTGTGATTTATATAGGCCCCATTGCAAAGTGTTTAATAAATGGGAGATTGTTGGATGTGTTGTATCCTTTGCATTAAAAAAATAGTGGGAGGTATTATTTTTTAATGTTGTGTGATACCTATACATAGTAACTACCTTGTTAAAAAACACCAAAATATAAACAATAATAATAATAAAGAAGAGCAAAAGGTATCGTTTTGAATTTTTGCTAGATTTTCTTGGTTAAAAGTTTTCAAGATAAATATTTGTGTTCGTTATGTATCCAAGATAAATATTTGTATTTATTATGTAATCATATTATTTTTCATTCTATTTTTTAATTTTTTTACGTTAATAACTTTAGAATAAGTTTATCAATCTCTTTTTAAAATTTAAATAATTTATTTATCAAATAATAAAATAATAATAAATTTTTTTTTAGTTCAATTATATATATATATTTTAATATTATGTTTCCAAGATAAATATTCATATTTATTATGTAAGAATATTATTTTCATTCTATTTTTCAATTGTGTTTATGTTAATTCAATCTCTTTTTAAAATTTAATTATTTTTTCAAATAACAAAATAATAAATATATATATTTTTTAATAAAATTAATATATATTTATTTTTTAATATTTAGATAGTGTGAGAAACCCCTAATGCTTAGGTGAGCATTTCCATCCCAACCATGACCCCTCGTAAGGCTAAAAGCTAAACTTATCAATAGATGATTAACACTTAAACCCACACACATGTTGCAATTTGAACCTTAAATCTTCTAAAGAAGAACCAAACCCTGAACTATTTTTTTATTAGTAAGAGGGATTTTAGAAGGTTCCTATAACCTTTTACAAAAAATTTCTAGTTAGGAACAGTTCTCCCAACCATCTGAAACAAAAAGGAGACACCTTATTCAAAAACAAGAAACAAAAAAAATAGATAGAGAAGCCCTCGGAGGGGTAAAAGAGGAAGTCTCAACGCAATAAAAAGAAGACCTCATGGGGGTAGCATAAGATGGAAAAGAAACCATGAGATATTATAGCCAAAAAAACCACCAGAATTTGTAGAGAGAACACACCGTTATTTTCTAGTGCGATCAACATCAGGATGCCCTTCATCGCCCAACAGGTTCCTGAACTCGGCCAAAATTTTGAACTAGAACATGTATTCCTCCATAATGGCATCTGCTCGCATATTTGGGAGGTAAAAGTTAGCTCTAGTGTGTCATATACTAAGTGACAAAAATCTCACAAGTGGTAATCAGTTAATATGGTGTGATTACAATATCTCCACATATGGCTTGCAAATACAATCTCCATGATGAACCACAAGCTCCACGTGCCTCGAGTATTCATTCAAGAAACACAAACCCTAAGAGTTCACAAAAATAAATCAGATGTGAGATTGCCATCAACCAGGGGAGGGGGATAAATTTCATTTCAAATGGTAAATTTAGGCAAAGAAACATCCAAGTTAGCTAGAGCATCAACAATTTGGTTTCCTTCCCTAAAGACATGTTGAATGATGACATTAGTGGAAGAGCTCAAAAAAAATTTGCCTCAAATATTAAGTTGGAGATATTCTAAGATGCTAACTGGGTGCCTAGAAGGCTTCTAAAAATATTCATGGAGTCACCTTCAACAATAAGGTTAGGGCAGTTTAGGTTGGACATAAGAGACACACCTTGGAAAAGAGCTTGAGCTTAGTAAAATGATTGGTTTGGACTCCAAGATTTTTTGCAAAGGCCAACAAGATCTTCTCTGAATTATCTCTAAAGATACCACTTGAACTAGCCAACCCTAGGTTGCCTTTGGCTACACCATAAAAATTGTACTTGATCCATCCCAAAGGTGGAGGAGACCACTTGACAAGCAATCGATCAACCATCGAAGTGGGAGGGGAAATATTACAGGAAGGGAGATAGAGGGACTTGGCTAAACGAGCTTCACTCAGGGACTTCAGCCACCCATATCCCTGAGAAATAGAGAGGTTTTCAGTTGTTGTATGGATAACTCTGGAAAGAACATAGTTGGAATCATGGATAAATTTATTGAAAGCTCTAGAAATTCGTTCACGCCAAACTTACCACATAAAATAGAGAATACAAAATGTCCAAAAGTTTTTGACATGGAAGCTCTTGAAGGGATTTGGCCATTGTAAACAAAGTTCATTCAGAGAGGAGGGAGGAGCCCAGACAATACCCACAATGAAAAATAATGAGCAAAAAACTTTGAGGAAGAACTGACAGGAGAAGAAAACATGTTGGATGGATTCGCAATCCAATTTGCAAAGATAACAACATTTAGGAACTATTGTGTTGTTCCCTAAAACATAATTAATATTATATTCATTTTAAAGCATATTCTTTCTTTTAAAGTTTTTTAACTATTTAAATTTAAATTTTATGAAATATAAATTCTTTGCTTTGAATGAAAGCATTATTAAAGGAACCTTTTGACAATATTATATAATATATTAATAATAATTTTAGAAATAAAATATAAAATGTTGTTACAAGTTATAATTTGTTTTCTATTTGTTTTTTATTTATTTTTAATTGATATAATTTTTTTATTAAATCTAGAATGATTTTTGTGTAATTTATATATATGAAACAAGGGCAATTAAACCTTACTCTCCAAATCCAATCAATGGTATTATAAAATATTTATTTTCTGTCCACAAAAATTATATTATCTCAGCTTCTTTAATTTAATTTAATTTAATTTAATATATTATATATATAATGTGGTATTGGAAAGCATGTTACATAAACATATTATAACCCTTGATATAATTATCTTCACTTTGTCCTTTGCTGGTAGAAAAGCACCCTCTACTCCATAGGATGCATTTTATTTTTTTCTAATAAAAATAAAGTAACTAATTTATGAAAAATAAAATAATTCAATTCAATGCGAAACTGATTTATATTTATGAAAACTTTTTACTTTTTATTTTTTTCATCGTAGAATCGGCAGTCGTCACATAAGTTGAGAAACATTTTATGATGATATTCCATACTCTTCATTTCATAAATATCACACAGTACCTCCCCTCTTCGCCTGCTCTTCCTCCTTCCGCTCCTGTGGCACCCACTCATGCTCCTACTTTCGCTTCAACTCCCGCTCCCACATCGCCAACTCTTGCTCCCACGACCACTCATACTACTGCTTCCACTCCCACTTCTGTGTCGCCCACTCCTGCTATCATGCCCACTCCTACTCCCAATCCTACACCCACGCCTGCACCCACTCCCACTCCCGTGTCCACTCCCAATCCAACTTCCACTCCCGCTCCCACGCTCGCTTCCAATCCAACTTTTGTACCTGCACCTTCTATGCCAACTCTCACAACCACTCCTCCCGTACCTGCTCTTGTGCCCACGCTTACTCCCACACCCAATGTCTCACCTGCACCTAGTCCCATGCCCACACCAGCCGCCTATATAAGGTGTTGGAAAGCATGTTACGTAAACATATTATAACCACTTGATGTACCAAAAACCTAGGTATAACCTCACATGATATAAACACCCCTTGGACTTCAATCCTGCAAGGGCATCTCTTCTCTTTGTCCTTTGCAAGCAGAGAACCCTCCTCTGATCCCTATGCATTTTTTTCCAATAACAAATAAAGTAATTACTTTATAATAAATAAATAAATTCAATCTAAATGTGAAACCGATACCCTATAGGAACTTAACTTATCAAATAAAGTAATTCAATACAAAAGTGAAATTGATTCAATACCTCTCCTCCACCTCTGGTCCATTGTCTTCTATAATCCGACTCTACTCCCTTTGCCTTTCTAGTCTCCTATCGGCTACAACAGAGTTAGATCGTTCTCAAATCCCCATGTGACCCAACATCATCCACTCCTGCGTTAGCACTTCCTCTCCACCCGTCATCTGCTCTCCATGCACTTCTTTAAAATAGAATCCACAATACGCCAACAACCCTATCCAAAAATTTATTATTTTGTACCATTGCTTTGTTGTTGATTCTACCAAGATTTGGCATGCTACTTCTGTTGCAATGTCCATGGTGCTTTTGCCTTGGTATTCTCTCAACATTAACCAGAATTCTTCTTCCTTAGCATTTTTCTTCCTTTTGTTTACAATCCTAAAAATCTCGAAGAAAAGCTCTTCGTATTTCATCTTTGCAATGAGCGGGTAGACGTACAAGATCTCCAGGAATGAAACCATCAGATAACAAAAAATCTACATTTATACACATTTCCCACTAAAAACACTAGTCAAGCATAATACTATATTTTATATCAATTATATGCACAAGTTATATAGAAATACATCTCACATGCTAGTTAAACCAATAACAATGCCCCTTAAAAGTGTATGTAAAATGAGCATTTCTAGTGCTCATCAGGTGGTAGCTACCTCCTCTTTGTGTCTAAAAATCTCATCTTTGGTCTTGCACTAGGTAGGTCACTCTTGTTCACCTAGGCTGTAAATCCATCTAGTATAGTGGTCCTGGTGAGTGTTCAACCCTTGTTGCTACAATTTGTTGTAAACGAGCCTATAATTCCTGCTCGATGCTCATTCTTCCTCATTCCTCATTGCAGAACCACTTTTGTACTCAATGCAATAATTCAGGACAATTGGATCACAAACTATACAATTTATTAAAATTCATAGAATTACATCTAAAACGTACAAAGGTCTCCCAAAAATTTTCACTGCTCCTCAAAATTGTATAGGTACATTTTGAAATCGTACGACTATAATCTCCAAATCGTATAGTTTTGGCTACTTCAAATTATACAAGGACACCTTACCTCCATACAATTGCACTAGAATTCATACAATTAGACTAAAATTCATGCAATTGCCTTTGAATTTCTTAATTGGAGCTCCAATTTATTCTAAAATCGTGTAGTCTCTCTTCATATCATACAATTTCATTATAAAATTGTACACTCTGGTCTTCAAGCCTTCCCTTGCCCAAAAATCCATATTTTTATTGAGTTTGCACAATTTATTTGGTATCCTTTGACCGCTATGATGAAATTCCTTTTCCTAGTGCATTCTTCGATTTACTTGTGAAATATTTACTTCCACCTAGAAATTTATCATTTGTATGGTGTTACTATGGCAATCTATTATACGAACCTCTCTTTATTCTTCTTCACATTCAATAACTAAGGCATTTTTATTTCCACACCAATAGATCTTTCCATGCATGAGGGTTTGAAAATTTTTACTTCATTTGCTTCTGCTAAAAGAAATCTCAACCCTTAGAAATATTTTCTCTACTCATGGTTACTTATACCATGGTTCGATTCCAAACCATAGCTGGACCAGCATGATTTTCACTTGCAAGTACATTTTTCTTAAAAATAATTCTTCTTCAAAATAAACCCTAGCTTTTGCTGCTTTTCTCCAACGTCGGCTAGATTTTTCAAAAACAAGAACATTATCTAGTTCAAATAAAAAATGGGTTAGGAAATTTTAATGCATGTATGGTGTTTGCATGCCCATATGGTAAAAAATTTTAGACTCACACAATTATTGCTCCTGAATGCATTGAAATACCACCATTCATGCAAGTTTCATATATGGTAATCTGCTTTTTATAATCCAACGTTGTCTTGCATGAAAATATGCCACCTCAGTCCTCTTTGCATGTAATTTCCTCTTTTTGCATGGATTATTGCCACCTCATATCTATTTGCATGCACTTTTGTCCTATTTTACTTTTTAAATATATTATTATTTCATTTTGCTTTTCTTTTCTTTTTCTTTTTTTTTTTAAATTTTCAGAAGAGACCGCCATTTCTGGTTTTCAACCATATTCTATATTAATTGCATCCCAAGGAATTTTTATAATTAAGATTATTTTTCTATTTATTATTATTATTATTATTATTTTAAAATTACATATTTTTCTAACTTATCTTCTTGAAAATCGTATAGTGACATTCACTTGTATGATTTCTTCTACCGATGTGTCACCCAGAGTTTCCACCACCTCATTTGCGTAGTCGGTTGTTGTGAAATTGTACAATCAGGTTCTAGTCGATTAACTGTATGATTTGTTCTTACTTGTTGGCTAGTTCTACAATTTTAAACCATACAATCATCAATTGTACGATCTAGAAGTGTACAATTCCAATTTGTATGAGCAACTTGCAATTACATAATTTCAAGTTGTACAACTTGCAATTACATAATTTTCTCCTTCCAAAGTCAAATTTTCTTGTTCAAGGCTTCTTCTTTGCCTAATTGGATGATGACTAGGTGAAGGTACTCTCACCACTCCATTAACATTGGAGTGAATTCTACTTCTATCTCCCCAAATTAAATCAGCCTCCAAACTTGGTGAATGAGTCCTTTGTTGATTTTGACTTTGCTCTTCTTGAAATTGTACTCTTCTTATACTAGATCTCTTCCATGTACTTTCCTATGGTGACCTTGTCCTCTTGCTATCAAACCTCTTCAAATATTAAATAGGTCTTCTCTTCCCTGAAGCAATCCTTTGCTAGCTTCAATTCTTCTAGGTCCTTGCTAAGCATACGTGGTCATCCAAGTGGGTATCATCCTGTAATGTTGGGCATGAATCCTCCTATCCAATTGCCTCCTTGTGCATTCCTATTCCAATTCTAGACTATGAGTAGTGTATCCCTAGGCCATATTAGTGTAAGAGGTCAAATCCTACCCTTACCTCTTCTAGTCAAGGGATCTAAATGATGCCTCCTTACATTCAATGAACATAATCCTCCTCTATGACCTCTCTACCAGCCTACAGTACTTGGAATTCTTGGCGGACATCCTTATTGTCAGCTTGGTCCTCCTCTTTTACAAGTATTAGGGGTTACATCCACAAAATCTATATTATACATGTGTCCTTCCTTCCTTTGATATTTTGGTGATAACTATCATAGTGCTCTTATTCAATGATCCACATGTACTATTCATCTTGTCCATCATCTCTCCTCAAAGTGACATTGTGGGGAAAAATTTACCAATGTTTCCCTGTATGCTTTCAAAAATTTAGACACCATACTTGAGTCATTACGATCATATTCTCTTTGTGCCAACAACTCTAATAAAATTTTTATTATTCTTTGAAGTATCCTTACTTCCCTTCTCTATTTTCTTAGCTACTGAGAGGCTATCACATAAGCATCAGTGTTAGGGAAAACGTGAGGAACCTATGTCCTTTACAAGAGGTCATCACTAGTGCTTTCCTCGCTACTTTATGTTGTTAGCTAGGGCATTCTCCCATCACTAGACTCACTCGAATCATCATGTGTATTTATTTGTGATTATTATGATGTAAGGTCCTCTTCAATTTCCCACCAAACTATCTTTTCTTCTTCATTCATAATTTGTGGATCATGTGTCATGCCTCGTGGCTCAACTAGTGACTTTTCGTCCTTGCTAGAACTTGTGCCTTCTTGTTACCTGTTATTCACTTGAGGGGTTTCCTCATTTCTCCTATCTCTTATTCACACTCCTCTCTATCTTACAACCTATTGCTCATCAAGTCATTGTATTAGCTCATCCCACTCTAGGATGATTTATTATCAAAGTCTTACATTATGTCCTTGTAAAGTTTTGTACTCCCCTTGCAATTGCTCAATATAATGTAGCATCCTTTGTTACAATATGATTATCTAAGCTAATGGAGTGAGTCCATTTAACTCTTCATTAATAGCTCCATATTCATTTCTATTTGGAACTTCCATGTCGAAGGTTTCTATCCTATCTTCATATTGTACCATTAATCATACCCTTCATCATCCTTCTATTTGTCGATGCAATTCCATATGCTCCAACTATGGGTACACTCTTGATTTATCTAATTGAGTCACTTATTCCTACCTCTCCTAATTTAATGCTAGTGGTATTGGTTCCTTATTCCTTCTTTAATTTGGATAAATCCATTCATCCACATCTTTTTTGATTCATTCTCTCCCATCAATGAACCTTACATGTACCTACATCCATCTTGTTTTACCAGGTTGGGGTGCCAATTCTTGTTGTTCTATAATTGGTTGTGCCTTATCCCCTTCTGTAAATATATTATGATACCCATATTATTGTCCTCTTCTGGTGGACCTTTATTATTATGGGCTTCTTGCTATGGTTTGATGGACTCAACTTCTTCTTGATATCTTCGTTCATTCCCTTGTGAAGAAATGATTAGACATTACACCTTATATGGTTTCAAATTTGAACCATTCAAAGTTTTAGGTAACACTATCCCATCTAGGTTTTGTAATTTTATTTCTCCATTATCTATTAATTTTAGAACTTGAAAGGTACCAAGCCATAAAGTCCTCAAATTCCAAGGCTTGATTTTTTGTTTACTGTTGAACTTTAGAAATAAATCACCCTGATTAAGTTCTAGATAGTGGAGATGCTTATCATGCCACAAATTCCTTCACTTTTGATCCACCTAAATTTACCATTATGCCATGACTCTCCTTTCATCCAATCTGATGAGTGTGGTCAATCATTCTTCTAGGCTTTCTTTATCACCTAAGCGATGCTCCACAATTATCTATAGACTAGGTACCAAGCATTCTACTGGCACTACTACTTCTTGACCATACATTAGCTAAAATGGCATATAATCCATTTTTGGTTTGAATGTTTTTCTATAAGACCATAGAATAGATGGCAACCTTTCCTCCCAATCTACTCCTTCTATACCATAGGTCTTATTACAATAGATGATTTGCAAAGTAGATAGGTTTGTCCAACCTAAATTGCTCTTCCTAAGCTAATGTACATCCTATTGTAAAATTAGAAGCATCAATATGGACATGGAACTCCTTATCTCAATTTAGAAACACCAAGATGGGACTACTCAAGAGTTTTGCTTTTAGTTCTTCAAAGGCTCCTTGATGCTCCTTTGTCCAACTAAAAGAAACATTATTCTTATTCAACGAGTCCAATGGGTAGGATATGTCTGCATAATTATTGATAAACCTTCAATAATATCCCATGGATTCTAAGAAATTTTTCAATGAACTTATGTCATATGGCTCCTCCATATTCAAAATGACACGAATTTTATCAGGATCTATCTTCAATCCTTCACTACACACTATATATCCTAGTAATTTCCCATATGGTACCATCAAAAAATAATTCCCTAGATTTAGAGAGATGTGTGCATTTCTACAGTGATTCATACATTCACTTAGGCTTGGTATATGGTCCTTGATATTTCCATAAAAGGACCAATAATCCAATAATACCTTAAACTTCTTTGTTGCCAATTGATCAAATATGTATTGGATAATACGTCGAAATGTCATCGGGGTGTTACATAGCCCAAATGGAATCCTTTTATATACATAAATTCCTTTTTCCAACAACAAATGTGGTCTTCAACTTATCCTCATTGGCTATACTGATCTTATTATAGCCAAAAAATCCATCTAAGAATGAATAAATTTCATGTCATGTGACCTATAGAATGGAAATTATGAAGGAAATAAGGAAGGGATATTTAATCGTTACTGCATTCAATCTCCAAAAATCTACATGGATTTTTATCTTACCCACTTTATTTTCAAGGCGACCATAATAGGCGAAACCCATTCACCCATGGTGACTCTAAAAATGATGCTAGCATCCAACATCTTTTCTATCTCTACATTTACTAGTGATGCATACCTGGGATTCATCCTATATGGCCACCTTATCACTGGTTGTACCCCAGATATTAATGTAATCTTGTGGATACATAATTCTAGTGGTATGTCTCTCAAATCCTTATATGTGAAAGAACCCTTGTATTCTAGGAATATCTTAAAAGTTGCTACTTTCAATACTAGATTACATTTTCACCACAATGGATCATTTTGGGTTATTGCTTTATTCCTAGATTTACATCCACTATTTGAGATCCTTTGTATTTAATTATTTCTGGCTCTACCTTAGCCTTTTCCATATTTTCTTGCATCTATCTCTGCATCTTCAACTATATATTCTAAAAAGCTCTTATAAAATGTCTATTTTTCTTGTTCCTCTTATTTTAATTTCTTGATGACCTTATGCTCGTCTTGTCTTTTTGTGGTCTCATCTATATTAATACATAGATAGATAGGTTGAAATACCTTGTAATCCTCCATCTTCCAATGGAAAATTTTGCTATTAGATCGAGCTTCATCCTCACTACATTATTCAAGTTACAACATCCCCTCTTATTTGGGTTCATATTCTTCTTCACCAGATGAACTTCTTGACTCATCCATCGTGGCCACATCTTCACTAATTATCTAGTTTTTCAATTTGATCATATACCTATACTACCCTTTCTTGAATTTTATTTGGTCCTTTTTCCAAGTTGTGATTAAATTTGGCTACTTGTAGCCAACCTCTCCCTAATAATGTATTGTATGCAAGTATTTGTATAGTAATCACAATGAAATACAAGACAAATTCTTGGTTAGATATTATCACTTGTTGTGCTATCAATACACCTTTTGTCTCAATACCATATTGGTCAACATCATACAACCTAAAACTAGGTGCCCACAATGTTGGAGTGTTAATATCCCTCTATTTTTTCTTTGGTAGCACGTTAACATTGGATCCTCCATCTATAATAACTTGTGTTAACTTCTACCCCAGGATATCCATATGGACTAATGTTGGTTTCTTTTCAACATAAATCATCAATATGGTTGGGTCCATAAAATAATCCTTTCACTCTTCTTCCTTTATCGGCTAACTCTATACCTTCATCACCTTTTATGGTTACATCTCTTCTTTCGAAGCCTTATCTAATAATGATATGGTCTCAAATAAACTAGCCATCTTGATTTCTATGGTTGTATTCAGGACTTGTGCTACCAGATATTGCATGATTGATTTATCTTCCAATATGTATGGCTTCTTTATTTCCTTCTGCTTTGCAAGCCTTGATTGCTTAACTTTTTGTACCTTGTACTCAACTACCTTTTTTTCCACCTACCATCTCTTTTTGTCTTTTTTAGGTTTTGGCTAATTGTCCTTCTTAGCCGGACTTCATGTCACATCTAGTACTTCTTTCATAGTTTCCTCCTAAACTAGGGGTACGCCAATCCCTATAAAGTTCACATTCTATGAGCTACTTATACCCTCTTTCTTGGGACAATTCATCTCCTTGTGGCTACCTAGACCACACCATCTACACATATGTGTAGCATTATCCTCTGTTATCTCCTATTTTTAGGGTGAAGAAAAATTATTTGTAAAATACCCCTATTCCTAGCAATTGCGACATTGTATGATCGATCTTCCTTTTAAATCATACTTTAAGTGGCTATGACCTCCTTGCCAATTGCCTTGATATGGCCTTCCCTATCTCTAGCTATTTCTATAACCTCCACTAGTTGTAGCTTACCCATTCCCTTGAGGTTTTGGTTTTTCCTCCTGATCAATTTCCAAGATTTGGTTTTGACCCTTTGAATTGAATGGACACACCACTTCATGTCCCAATGAACTATATACCTCAACACTAGTTTTGGGCACCCCTGGACTTTTTTATATTGCTTTTTTGTTGAGTTTACTGGTGTGGTTGGCTTTTACTCGGACAACCCTTTCTAATAATCTATCCTATATGTTATGACTACTAACCACTCCTAACATTTTACTATGACTTACCTAGTTTGACATCGTCACAAATATTCTTTATCTATTTAAATTTTGACTATCATAGGTAATTGTTTTGACATTGACAACTGACAACCCTATATTGGTTGTTACTAATAGAATTTCCTTATTGTGACTAACATTGCCCCATTTTTTCCCACTATTTTTTACTTTGGTTCTTTTTATCCATCGGTTATATTCTTCTATAATTTTTGTTTTGACTATTTTACATGCAAGAACTTTAGAATAGGGATGTCTTCTTTGTATGCTCAATTTTTGTGATAAGGTTATGGTAATATATTTTAGTTTTATAAAACAAGATTTTTGTTGCAAATTGTTTTGTGTAGGTTTGATATTTTAAATAAGGTATGCTAAGCTAGGGTGTATTTACTCCCCATAGGCCCTCTGTTATACCACAGTGACAAATGATAGTGCTTGAACCAACATTGTAGGCCACTATTCAAGGAGGATTCCATACATACCCTTGAGCACACTATCTGCCTCTCTGTTAGTACAAGAGGGTAATCTTCCCAAATGTTGTGTCTGGTATACTATAGACAATACAAGACCAAAAATATTTCTTCTAGTGAAAGGTCTCTCCTAATCCTAAAGGTTCTCTCAATATACCCAAAAATACGTGGGAGCTTAATTCCATAGACGAGTGCTATCTAAGGCTTGGGTATTAGAGTCTGATAACCTCTCACTTAACTAGACACTTTATGGGTAATCTAGCTTATACAATAACGACAAATCCTCCGTGATATTTTAAAGCCCTCGATATAAGGTTTCTAACCTAAATAACTAATGAAAAAAAATACAAAGGCTAGTTTTTTGGATATATATAAGGAAACTAATAAAAACTATAATACAATATTTTATACCTAACAGTTGGAATGATAAAAATTGTTGCAGTCGCATTAGAACACTACCCTAAAAAGGACTCTGATACCACTTTTTAGGATCCTCCTAAAAATAACTCACAAAAATATTGCAAATAAGCATAAATTATTAAATCACACACTATTGCAATATGAAAATTAAATGCAGAAAGGAACAATCTCATAAATAACACAGAATCACAGAACATTTCGAAGGGGTAACCTCCTTAAATGCTTTCATTCAATTATGCAAAAATATACACACATACTATCCTTCACAGTTTTAAATATTTCATCTACCACCTAACTCTCAAGGTTGGCTTACAAGCAAAGTGCCACTCGAGCTAGAATCTCCAACCTACAAAATAGTTACATTCTTGATAACAATTACATATAATGGTGCCACTTTTTGAGGTTCTTCTTGAACTACAACTATTACAAAACATTAAAAAATATTATCATGGGTGTCCCCCATATTTACAAAATATTATTATGGGTGTTCCCCATGTTCAACAAGGACTATTACATCATAGTGATAATATGGCATCCTAGCAGTGGCAATCAGGGGAATGAGAACCACAATGCTAGAGGACACTGGTGATGATCATAATGATTTTAGAATTCAACAAGCTAAAGAGATTTGAACCTCAAGTCCTTTGAAGAAGCCATGTTGTTTGAAGCAGTTAATTCATGTGTTATAGATACTGACAATCTCTGCAAAGTAGTTAATGGAAGAGTAAGCTTGATCCATCCGTGGCTAAGATGGATATTTTTGGAGCTTATGCTTGCTCAATAAGCATGGTATTTATTCCATAAAATTGATACATCGGATGGGATTGTGGCACATTATGGGTAAGGTTATCCATGAAAAGGTCACTCTTGTGTAAGGTGTGTGCATGGAGATAATGATGGTCATACTTGTGTATCGTATGTCTTCTACTATTTTGGTGCTAGTAGTACTTGGAGAGGGTGGTTGGCATTGGGATTAATCTTTGGTGTGACAAGTGCCTAAAAAGGGTAGTTTGAGTTGTGTCTTCTCATGTATAAGTGTGCATGATGAGACTGGTAAGGTGATACACTATGAGGAAATGGATTTTCTCAACTCCCCTTTGCACCCTAAGGGCCTTAAGGTGTCACTGTCATGAGCAGGCACATGATGACACTGGCCAATAAAATAGAGATAGGTGGATTATTGATCTTGTAAAGTTTGAGTGTAAAGGGGTAGCAAACACAATGGGGTGATTTTATCTACTTTTGTGCCCTGAATCTCATCAAAATCCAATGGTTAAGCATAGTTGACTAGTGACCTCTTGGGAAGTCTTAGTGGTGGACCCCCTTTACTTGTTCTCAAGATATGAGATGTTGTACGAGAAGGGTGGATGTTCTTTTTTCTTTTGTTATAGATTCATTAACTAAACATGTGAGTATTGAGATGTTTTCTTGGTGCAAGGAGACAATGGGTTTAGTTGTCCCAAGTAGCTGAATTTGTGATTTGTATAGGCCCCATTGCAAAGTGTATAATAAATGGAAGATTGTTGGATGTGTTGTATCCTTTGCATAAAAACAAATAGTGGGAGGTCTTATTTTTGAATGTTGTGTGATACCTATACATAGTAACTACATTGTTAAAAAACACCAAAATGTAAACAATAATAATATAAAGGAAGAGAAAAAGGTATCATTTTGAATTTTTGCTAGATTTTCTTGGTTAAAAGTTTTCAAGATAAATATTTGTGTTCGTTATGTATCCAAGATAAATATTTGTATTTATTATGTAAGCATATTATTTTTCATTCTATTTTTCAATTTTTTTACATGTATAACTTTATAATAAGTTTATCAATCTATTTTTAAAATTTAAATAATTTATTTATCAAATAATAAAATAATAATAATATATATATTTTAATTCAATTAATTATATATATATATATATATATATATATATATATATATATATATATATTATGTATCCAATATAAATATTCATATTTACTATATAAGCATATTATTTTTATTTCTATTTTTCAATTTTATTTACGTTAATAACTTTAAAATAGGTTTATCAATTTATTTTTCAAATTTAAATAAGTTATTTATCAAATAAAAAAATAATAATATATATTTTTTAATAAAATTAATTATATTTATTTTTTAATATTTATATAGTGTGATAAACCCCTAACACTCAGGGTGAGCATTTCCATCACAACCATGACCCCTTGCAAGGCTGAAATCTAAACTTATCAATAGAGGATTAACATAAAACCACACACATGTTGCGATTTGAACCTTGAATCTTCTAAAGAAGAACCAAAACCTTAACTATTTTTTTATTAGTAAGAGGGGTTTTGAAAGGTTCCCGTAACCTTTTACAAAAAAGTTCTAGTTAGAAATAGTTCTCCCAACCATCAGAAAAAAAAAGGAGACACCTTCTTCAAAAATAAGAAGAAAAAAAAAACAAACAGAGAAGCCCTCATAGGGGTAAATAGGAAGTCTCAATACACTAAAAAGAAGCCCTCACAAGGGCAGAATGAGATGGAAAGGAAACCACAAGATATTACAGCCAAAAAAACCACCAAAATCTGTAGAGAGAACACACAGTTATTTGCCAGTGCAATCAATATCAGGATGCCCTTCTTCGCCCAACAGGTTCCTGAACTTGACCAAAATTTTGAACTAGAACATGTATTCCTCTAGAATGGCATCTGCTCGCGTATCTGAGGGAGGAAATAGTTAGCTCTAGCATGTCATCAACCAAGTGATAAAAATCTCACAAGTGGTAATCAATTAATGTGAGGCGATTACAATATCTCCACATATGGCTTGCAAAGACAATCTCCATGATGAACCACAAGCTCCACATGCCTCGAGCATTAATTCAAGAAACCCAAACCCTAAGAGTTCACAAAAATAAATTAGGCATGGGATTGCCTTCAACCAGGGGAGGGGGAGAACCTTCATTCCAAATGGTAAATTTAGGCAAAGAAACATCCAGATTAGCTAGAGCATCAACAACTTGGTTTCCTTCCCTAAAGACATGTTGAATGATAACATTAGTGGAAGAGCTAATAAAAAACTTTGCCTCAGAGATTAAGCTGGATATATTGTAAGATGCTAACTGGGTGCCTAGAAGGCTTGTAAAAATGTTCATGGAGTCACCTTCAAAAATAAGGTTAGGGCAGTTTAGACTGGACATAAGAGACACACCTTGGAAAAGAGCTTGAGCTCAGAAAAATGATTGGTTTGGACTCAAAGATGTTTTGCAAATGCCAATAAGATATTCCCTTAATGATCGCTGAAGATACCACTTGCATTAGACAATCATGGGTTGCCTTTGGCTACACCATAAAAATTATACTTGATCCATCCCAAAGGTGGAGGAGACCACTTGAAAAGTGATCGATCAACCATCAAAGTGGGAGGGGAAATATTACAGGAAGGGAGCTTGAGGGACTTGGCTAAATGAGCTTCACTCAGGGACTTCGTCCACCCATATCCTTGAGCAATAGAGAGGATTTCAGTTGTCGCATGGATAGCTCTGGAAAGAACATAGTTGGAATCATGGATAGAATTATTGAAAGCTCTAGAACTTCGTTCATGTCAAACTTCCCACAGGAAATAGAGAAGACAAAAGGTACAAATTTTTTTGACATGGAATCTCTTGAAGGGATTTGGCCATTGTAAACAAAGGTCATTCAGAGAGGAGGGAGGAGCCCAGACAATGCCCACAATGAAAAATAATGATAAAAAAACTTTGAGGAAGAACTAACAGGAGAATAAAATATGTTGGATGGATTCTCAATCGAGTTTGCAAAGATAACAACATTTAGGAACTATTGTGTTGTTCCCTAAAACATAATTAATATTAAAGCATATTCTTTCTTTTAATTTTTTTTAACTATTTAAATTTAAATTTTATGAAATATTAATTTTTTTTTTTTGAATGAAAGCATTATTAAAGGAACCTTTAGACAATATTTTATAATATATTAATAATAATTTTAGAAATAAAATATAAATTGTGGTTAAAAGTTATAATTTGTTTTCAATTTGTTTTTTATTTATTTTTAATTGATATAATTTTTTTATTAAATCTAGAATGATTTTTGTATAATTTATATATGAAACAAGGGCAATTAAACCTTACTCCCCAAATCCAATCAATGGTATTATAAAATATTTATTTTCTGTCCACAAAAATTATATTATCTCAGCTTCTTTAATTTAATTTAATTTAATTTAATATATTATATATATAATGTGGTGTTGGAAAGCATGTTACATAAACATATTATAACCCCTTGATATAAATTATCTTCTCTTTGTCCTTTGCAGGTAGAAAACCACCCTCTACTCCGTCGGATGCATTTTATTTTTTTCTAATAAAAATAAAGTAATTAATTTATGAAAAATAAAATAATTCAATTCAATGCGAAACTGATTTATATTTATGAAAACTTTTTACTTTTTATTTTTTTCATCGTAGAATCGACGGTCATTACATAAGTCATGAAACATTGTATGACGGTATTCCACGCTCTTCATTTCAGAAAGATCATATAGTACCTCCCCTCTTTGCCCTATCTCCCTCCTCCTACTTCCACACCATCCACTCGTGCTCCTTCTTCAGCTTCCACTCCCGCTCTTGCGCTGCCAACTCCTGCTCTTGTGCCCACTCATACTGTTGGTTTCACTCCAACTTTTACATCGCCCACTCCTTCTCCCATGCCCACTCCTACTCCCAATCCCACACCACCCCCGCTCCCACGCCCACTCTCAATCCAACTTTCGCACCTGATCCCCCTCCTGCTCCCATGTCCACTCCTAATCCAAATTCTATGCTCACTCTTCCCGCTCCTGTAACTGCTCAAGGAGCTAAATCAAAGCTAGATCAAGGAGCAAATTCACCATTAAAAATTTTTCCTGCCTACCGCCCTGCCAGTCTGCCTTCCTGCCTGCCGCCCTGTCAGTCTACCTTCCGCCTGCCACCCTGCTGACCGTCGTGCGCTCTCGACCCTGACGCCTCTACAAGCTACCTGTTAAATAATAGAGAGCACCAAATTCAAAAAGTTGATAGGGCATTGCCCACAAAATTTTTGACAAATTTTGAAAAAAAAAAAAATTGCTAAAACAACTTATAAAGTTGTTAAACAAAAAAATTTTTGCTCACCTGTACCAAGTCATATTGGTCGTTACCTACACCAACCGCAATGGCTAAAGGACAATGATCACTAGATTCCATTCATGAGAAACACGAAAGGCTCATTGAAGAAGTTCAACAAGAAAGAGAGGAGAATACCCGTAACACAAGAGAACTCTTCGAGAAAATATTTGCAATGGATGTTAAACTTGATGCCATCAATCAAAATCAGGAAACAACACATGCAAATTCAACCAACAACGGGTCATCAAACCGAGCAATTTTAGGAGGTCCACAAAATTCCATTCTACCACGGACGACCAAATTAGACTTCCCAAAATTTGAAGGAGGAAACCCTACAAACTGGATCTACCGAGCAGAGCAATATTTCTCACTAAATCAAATTCCGGAAATGCAAAAAGTGCATATCGCCTCCTTCCACTTGGAAAACGATGCCATCCAATGGTACCAATGGTTCGAGAAAACTAATGGCACTCCGATGTGGTCAACCTTTACACAGAATCTATTAGTGCGATTCGGCCCTAGCAAGTTTCAAAGATTTATAGGGGCCCTCACTAAATTATGCCAAACCACTTCGATAAGCGAATACCAAGCAGAATTTGAAAGGCTAGCTAATCGAACATCCAGATTAGACGTTGCCTTCTTTCAAGAATGTTTTTTCAGCGGATTAAAAGAAGAAATTCGAATAGAGGTGCAAATGTATAACCCTACAAACATGTTAGAGACCATCGGCTTGGCGAAATTAGTAGAGGACAAAATCAAGGCACGAAATCGGTTCACAAAACCAACTTGGGGGAAACCATAAAACACTTATACCAAACCCAAACCAATGCAAAATGGACGAACCCAAAACTCCTACATAGCCCCCAAAATTAACCCCGCTCTACTAATTAAGCGTCTGAGTTTTGAGGAAATGAAGGGAAGACAAGCTAAAGGTATTTGCTACCATTGCGATGAGAAATTTGATAGAAATCATAAATGTGCCTCACAAAAATTATATATTCTAGATGCCACAGAGGAAGGGAATTCTACTGAAGAGGAACCTAAAATTGAAGTAGAGGTATTATGCAACACACTTGAAAGTGACGAAGAAAATGCACCAAAGGTTTCCTTCAACGCCCTTACCGAATTTTTTGCCCCTCAAACAATGCAAGTAAAAGGGTATTTTAAGAAACAAAACCTTACCGTGCTCCTAGATTCTGGTAGCACGCACAATTTTATCGATCCAAAGGTGGATAAACAAGCAAATTTTTTATATACCCTTGCAATAACTTCGAAGTGATGATTGGAAACGGCAAAAAAATTGCATGCAAAGGAAAATGCAAAAATATAAAACTAACTATGGGGGTTTATAACATGAAAGGTGACATGTACGTCCTACCCCTAGGTGGGTGCGACATTGTACTAGGTGTACAATGGTTACGAACCTTGGGCATAGTCCAATGGGAATTTGATGAACTATGGATGAAATTCACAACAAAGAACCAAAACTATATTATCCAAGGCCTATAATCAGGACCTTCCCAAATTGTTAGCTCGCATAGAATGGAGAAAATTATCTGAAATGGAAACAAAGGAATGGTCGCCCAATTATTTTCAATTCAACCTAGTCACAAAGAAGATGAGACACCAGAGTTACAAAATATTTTAGACCACCATAAGGCGGTATTCAATGACCCAAAAGGACTACCTCCACAACGAAGTCATGATCACACTATTCCACTATTTCCAGGGCATCAACCTCCTAATATTAGACCTTATCGTTATCCATACCTCCAAAATACCAAAATAGAGAAATTAGTACAAGATCTTCTTAAGGCAGGAGTCATTAGACCTAAAAAAAGCCCTTACTCCTCTCCAATTATTTTAGTTAGAAAAAAGGATGGCTCATGGCGTTTATGTGTCGATTTTTGAGCGCTTAATAAAATGACCATCAAAGATAAATTTCCTATTTCGGTCATAGACGAGCTATTAGATGAACTCCACGGGGTAGCTTATTTTTCCAAGTTAGACTTACAATCAGGCTACCACCAAATACGATTCAATGAAAAGGATATTCCTAAGACGACCTTTCGCACTCACGAAGGGCACTATGAATTCTTGGTGATGCCATTTGGCCTGAACAACGCTCCTTCTACCTTTCAAAGTCTAATGAATAAGGTATTTCATCATTTTCTTCGTAAATTTATATTAGTTTTCTTTGATGACATTTTGATTTATAGCAAAACATGGGAAGAACATTTGGACCATGTTAGACAAGCGTTCCAAATATTGAAGGAAAATCAACTTTATGCAAAAATATCAAAGTGTTCCTAAACAAGAAATTGAATACTTAGGGCATATTGTCTCAAAGGAAGGAGTTATGGTAGATCCTTCCAAAATCGAGGAGGTGAAAAATTGGCCTATTCCAAAAACCTTAAAAGCTCTACGTGGGTTTCTTGGACTAACGAGATATTATAGAAATTTTTTCCAAAATTATGGTAAAATCGTTGCTCCTCTAACAACATTACTTAAGAAAAATGCTTTCAAATGGTCGTCTAAAGCGGATGAGGCCTTTATCACCTTGAAAACTGCAATGTGTACCACCCCTGTTCTAGCCATGCCCAACTTTTCTAAATAGTTCGTCATTTAAAGTGATGCTTCAGGAATAGGAATGGGAGCCGTACTCATGCAGGATGAAAGGCCTCTAGCTTTTATAAGCAAAGCATTTTCTCCTAAGAATTTAGCTCGCTCTACGTATGAAAAAGAGATTTTGGTGATTTTCCATGCTATTCAACATTGGAGGCCTTACCTTATTGGCCAACATTTCATTATACGCACTGACCATCATAGCTTGAAGTATTTTTTGGAACAAAGGACTAATACCCCGAAACAACAAAAATGGGTTACTAAACTTCTTGGCTATGATTATGAAATTACATATAAAAATGGAAAGGACAACATGGCAGCTGATGCACTTTCTAGAGAATTTTAAGGTATGCCTCAAGTCCATGCTCTTTCCTCCCTTGTTCCTAAATGGGTAGATGAGGTGCATGAAGAATGTATAAACGATCCTACTATCCACGCCTTAATTCAACAACTTCAACATAATCCTAGTATCAAACCTCCATACACTTGGAAGGACAATATATTAAGATACAAAGGAAGGATGGTCCTCACCCCCAATTCAACTTATCATGAAAAAATTCTTCATGAGTTACATACCTCACCCACTGCAGGCCACTCAGGGTTCTTAAAAACCTATAAAAGAGCCACTACCTCCTTCTATTGGGTAGGAATGAAAAATTACATCAAAAACTTTGTAAAAGAATGTGAAGTTTGCCAAAGAAAAAATGGGGAGACCCTCGCTATTCTAGGATTACTTCAACCTCTTCCTATACCCACCAAAACATGGGTAAATATTTCTATGGACTTTATTGAAGGATTACCAAAATTAGGAGGAAAAAAAACCATTTTCGTAGTCGTTGATCGTTTATCTAAATATGTCCATTTTTGTTTCGTGGCTCATCCTTATACCACTAACACTATAGCCCACCTCTTCCTAGATAACATCTTTAAATTACATGGTATGACCTCCACAATTTTTAGTGACCACGACCCAACTTTCACTAGCACCTTTTGGAAGGAATTGTTCAAATTACAACACTTACCATCCTCAAACCGATGGCCAAACAAAAGTTGTAAATAAATGCTTGGAAACATACCTTCGATGTTTTGTTTTTACTCATCCACTCCATTGGGTAAAGTGGCTTTCACTAGCGGAATAGTGGTATAACACTTCATACCATACGTCCATCAAAATGACTCCTTATGAAGCACTATATGGTCAAACACCACCATCCTTCACTTCCTATATTCCAGGGACTACAAAAGTCCATGCGGTGGAAACAGAACTTGCTAATAGAGATGACATACTGTGGATCCTAAAATAGAACCTACACACCACCCAGCATCGCATGAAGCAGCAGGCCGATCAACATAGAAGTGAACGTAGTTTCCACGAGGGTGATATGGTTTTCTTACGTCTCCAACCTTACCATCAATCCTCTCTTAAACAAAAATATTCTCAGAAGTTAGCACCAAAATTTTACAGGCAGTATAAATTTCTCCAACGTATTGGAACCATTGCTTACAAACTAGAGCTTCCTCCCTCTTCCAAACTTCACCTCGTATTTCATGTATCTTGCCTTAAGCTCGCAGTTGGAGCCCATCTCACGACACAAACCACTCTCCTTGAATTCTCTGATGATGGAGTACTTCTAGTCGAGCTAGAAGCTATCTTGGATCGCCGCTCACGTCACCTTCGTAATCATGATATCACGGAAGTTTTAATCCATTGGAAAGGTCTACCTTTAGAAGATGCAATGTGGGAAAATTTTCAAGATATCCAGCAGCAATTTCCAAATTTCTAGCTTTGAGGACAAAGCTCCTTTAAGGGGGGTGGCATGTTAGGACCCTCCTAACATGTCCTAATACTTATATTATTTATTAATTATATTATAGGGTCACAACCCTTCACTCTTACAACTATTAGAATAGGTATTTAAATGCAATCCAAATATGATAATAAGGCATCATCGAACAAATATATTAATTAAGTCTATTGTGGGTTTTTCTACCTTACAATCAAAAAGCGATTCAATATAAAAATGATTCCTCCTTCCACACTATTTAGTTTCATACCACACTCCTTTCGCACCCTCTCCCGCACCCACTCCTCCTATGCCCATGCTTGCTCCCCCATCCAGTGCCACTCCCACACCCAAACCCACTCCCACGCCAGCTGCCTATATATAATGTGTTGGAAAGCATGTTACATAAACATATTATAACCACTTGATGTACCAAAAACCTGGGTACAACCTCACATGATATAATTTCCCTAGGACTCCAATATTGCAAGGACATCTCTTCTCTTTGTCCTTTGCTGATAGAGAACCCTCCTCTAATCCCTATGCATTGTTTTCCTGTAAAAAAATAAAGTAATTAATTTATAAAAATAAAATAAATTCAATCTAAATGTGAAACCAATTCCCTATAGGAACTTAACTTATCAAATAAATTAATTCAATACAAAAGTGAAATTGATTCAATAACTCTCCTCCACCTCTGGTCCACTATCTTCTACAATCCGACTTTTCTCCCTTTGCCTTTTTGGTCCCCTGTCTGCTACAGCAGAGTCTAATCATTCTCCAATCCCAATGTGACCCAAAATTATCCACTCCTCTATTAGCACTTCCCCTCCACTCATCATCTATTCTACATGCACTTCTACTTTGAAATAGAACCCAAAATATACCAACAACCCTGTCCAAAAATATATTATTTTGTACCATCGCTTTGTTGTCGATTTTTCTAGGAGTTGGCATGCTACTTCTACTACAATACCGACGATGCTTTTGCCTCGGTATTCTCTCAACATTAACTAGAATTCTTCTTCCTTAGCATTTTTATTCCTTTTATTTATAATCCTAAAAATCTCAAAGAAAAGCTCTTCGTATTTCATCTTTGCAATGAGTGGGCTTGTTAGGAATTTACCATGTACAAACAATACACAACCTATGCAAAGAAGCAAATAATAACAACCGAAATGGAGAAATAATTTAAACCCTAGTTAAGCAATGCAATAAACAATAAGTAATCACACAAATGTAAGAGATACAAGATATACGTGGTTTGGGCAGTGTACCCTACTCCATGGAGAAACAATCAGTCCTTTGTATTAGCAACAATACAACAATATTCTCCTCTTGTACAATGTCTCCTATTCTCTCTCCCTCCAAACCAAAAAAGAGCCTTAACCAACTAAGGTAGTCTTTATAGTATAAAATATATAGAGATTTGTGGTTTTTTCTCTATCCAAAAACACATAGTGGTGTCGAAATATAATGGGCCAAAAAACCATGAGCTGAAACCACCCATATGCTTATCACATTTTTTTAAATATTTACTAGCAATTAAATATTTACTAGAAATTAAATATTTAATGGTAATTAAATATTTAATTCTAATTAAATATTTAATGGTAATTAAATATTTAATGTTGCCTCTTGGAACCTCGTTCACGTTCCCATTGTTGAACGTTGTCCATCAATATTTAATGGCATTGGAACTCTGCCAACAATAATGGCCTTGGAACCCTGCCAACAATATTTAAATGACAATTAATTTTGTGTTATCAATTTTGCTTCATTACCTAACAATCTCCCACTTGGAGACAAGATTGATGCAACATCCCTGCACCCTAGGACTGAAATTTTCTCATAACATGACCTTACTCCTTAAGGCCAACCAAAGTGGAGCAAAAGCTCAACTTCTCCCTGGTTACAATTTTAGTAAGCATATCAGCAAAATTTTGGGAAGTGTGAATCTTACCCAAATTTACCAAACCATCCTCCATTGATGATCGAATGAAGTGATACCTCAACTGAATGTGCTTTGTTCATGAGTGAAAAGCAGAGTTCTTCACTAAATGAATGGCACTTTGGCTGTCAGTCCAAAGTGTCCCATATATTTTCTCCTGACCTAGCTCCTCAATCAACCTCTAAATCCATATGAACTCTTTGGCACCTTTCGTGATGGCTACATACTCAGCTTCTTTCGTAGAAATAGCTACAACACGTAGCTTGGATATCCAACTCACTGTTGGACCTTCAATTGTGAATACATACCCAGTAGTGCTCATCCCACCATCCAAATAACCTACCATATCTGAATCCACATAGCCTTGTAACTCAACTTTGGAACCTTTAAAATTCAAACAGAATTTTGAAGTCCCTTTCAAATACCTGAGTATCCATATCACTGCTTTCTAGTGAGATTTACCTAGATTACTAATTTACTGGCTCACAACTACCACTACTTGGGCAATATCCGATCTTTTACACACCATAGCATACATCAAACTCCCAACTGCTGAAGCATAGGGTACCTTCTTCATGTACTCTTCCTCATCCTTTGTCTTAGGACATAGCTTCTTTGAGAGCTTAAAGTGTTTTGCAAGAGGTTGGGCTACCGGTTTTGCATCATGCATATTGAACCTCTTAAGCACCTTTTCCACATAATCCTCTTGAGACAACTTCAGTATTTTCTCCTTTGTCTCTATCATGCCAAGGATTTATTTGGCTTTCCCCAAATCCTTCATGACAAATTTACTTGCCAACTCCCTTTTCAATTTCTTAATATCCTACATACTGGATCCTACCACAAGCATATCATCAACATACAATAAGATAATAAGGAAGTTACCATTTCTTGTAGCTCGTAAATAAACACAATGGTCACTCTAGATCCTAGTAAAATTATGCTCAATCATGAAACTGTTAAACTTAAGATACCATTGCCTTGGAGCTTGCTTCAAACTATACAAGCTCTTTTTTAGTTTACACACAAGGCTCTTCTTGCCTTTGACCTCAAACCCCTCCGGTTGGTGCATGTAGATCTCCTTCTCCAAATCTAGGTGAAGTAATGTTGTCTTCACATCTAAATGTTCAATATGAAGATATTCTACTACAAATATACTCAAAATAGTCTGAGTTGAAGTCATTTTTGCTACAGGTGAGAAAATGTCATTATAGTCAATACCTTTTCTCTATGTAAATCCTTTCACAATAAGTATTTCTTTGTATCTCTTGCTACCATCAAATTCGTCCTTCACTCTGTCCACCCATTTGCAATGCAATGCCCTTTTGCCCTTGGGAAGCTCAACCAAATCCTAAGTTTTTTTTTGAGTCAATGAGTCCATCTCATCCTTCATAGCATGCTCCCACTTGCTCCTAGTTTCCAATTTCAAAGCCTCATGAAGACATTCGGGCTCACCTGCATTAGTGTATAGAATGTAATTCAAATAAGGAGAATACTTATTTGGTGCTCTTCTTACCCGAGTAGATATCCAAACTTTCAGTATTAGTGGTGATGGTGGAGTAACAACAATTTCCTATTCATATTGCTCTTCCTAGCTGTCTTTTTACACCATGATTTGGTATTTCATCCAAGTCAACAAAATCAGGTGCATGCTCTTCAACCTGTATCTGCCTATCCTTGTACAACCTATCCTCATTGAAAATCACATCTCTACTCCTATTAAATTTTTGGCCAATGTTATACCATAGCCTATTTCCCATCTCATCCATACCATAACCAATAAAATAGCACTTTCTAGACTTTATGGGCAAAAGCCTCACAAAAAAATACTCTAATGAAAGAGTAGTTTAGAGGTTTACCTTTTCAAGTCTCCTCTGGAATACCTCCATCCAATGTTGTATAAGGTCCTCTATTTATCAAATTGTAGACACCAAAACAGCACCAATCCGATTATGTGACAACAAGCGTTGATCGCATTGACACAAACAACCCCTAGGGCAGCCCCCAAAGGTCAAACAGTGGTCCTAACCACTCCCAAAAGCAGTTTTGAGGGTCAAAAGTCAATTTTGCACCTTTTTGGCACCTTTTTCTCTACTCGTCCCACCCAGGGACGAATTCAGACTGGTATTCGTCCCACCCTGGAACGATTAAGCAATCGCTCCAGGGTGGGACGAATAGCAAGTTTGACTGGCAAAAAGTCAAACCTCGGTAACTCCGCCAGTTAACTGAGGCTTTAGGCCATGCAATTGTGAGGAACGGCTCCAAATAAATAAGAGAGACTTCAATCATGCATGTATTTATTTTAGAGACCTCATGCAAGAAGATTTTTTATCAGGGAGTTAGATTTTCTCTGAAAATAGGACAGTTAACTCAAGAGGCGCCCTCACATGCGCAATTCAAACAAGGAGACCCTAAGGTCTATAAATTGAGGAGTTTTCCCACCCAAAAGATATACAGATAAGGAGCATTTGAGCAACGAAGTGCTGCCAATTTCATACCTAATTACGATTTGTGATTTTACATCCTTAATCTCTCATTCAAAAGGGAGGTTATTGGGTGACTATTGGAGGCGCAAATCCGTACCCAAAACTTGATTTTTGACCACAATTATCCACCAAATTTGTCGAAAACACCCCATAATCAGTTTTGGACCCATCCCAAGTGGATTGGTACCGAAACAGTGCTTCAATCGGTGGGCGTCCTGCCCCCAGGCGCTCCCCAAACTATCACAGTGCTAATCACCCCACCCCGGGATGATTAGAAATCTATGATATATTTCTTGATTTTTTCTTTTGCATCTTATTCTAGATAGGTTAAATAGGTTACAGTTCAAATTTCATGTCATTCTGATTATTTTTGACCAGGTTATTGATCCCGCTTTCACTAACTTGTAGATGCCATCTTCAAAATATGGATCTTAGAGGCAAAATTGGAGAAATATGAGCATCTGGGTCATCCCAAAATGCCCCCAATTAGCTAACCTCAAGTTTATAGGTATTTTGGAGCTTCCTAAGTAGTAAATTGAACAGGGTGCTTTATGGGTAATTCTCACAGTCCTATTCGTCCCACCCTGGAGCGAGTACATATCTGTGAGGAATTTTCAGACTGTTCTTTTTGCAATGGTCTTCTGATGATATTTTTATGCTTATGTCAAAGTTTTAGGTCAATCAGAGGTCATCTGATAGTCATTTTATTATTTTCATGCTTTTACTGACAGTAGGCCTTGGGAAATACATGTTTCATTTGGTCTGCAGGTATTATTAATATTTTCTATTTCTTTGAATGCAGGTTTTCGATAGCCGAGGAGCAAGAAAGAGCAAAGAATCATATACAACAGCGGCGGTGATGTTTTGGTCCGCCCATCTTACATGTGGGCACGCGGAAGAAGGATTGTTAGCCATGAGTCTTGTGACAAGAAACACATTTGACTCTCCTATCCCCTAAAAATGAAGGATACGTATTGTAACACAATTTGTAAAGCGTATCAATAAAATATATTACTATATTTCGTATTGCTTTTATCTTGTGTCAATTTGCATACGTTATTTCTTGTTCTTGTGGCATATTCCTTTTTGTTTTCGTATCCTCGTGCTTTCAATGGTGTTTTCCCACCCAAAAGATATACAGAGAAGGAGCATTTGAGCAATGAAGTGCTGCCAATTTCATACCTAATTGCGATTTGTGCTTTTACATCCTTAATCTCTCATTCGAAAGGGAGGTTATTGGGTGACTATTGGAGGCGCAAATCCATACCCAAAACTCGATTTTTGACCACAATTATCCACCAAATTTGTTGAAAACACCCCATAATCAGTTTTGGACCCATCCCAAGTGGATTGGTGCCAAAACAGTGCTTCAATCGATGGGCGTCCTGCCCTCGGGCGCTCCCCAAACTATCACAGTGCTAATCGCCCCACCCCGGGATGATTAGAAATCTGTGATAGATTTCTTGTTTTTTTCTTTTGCATCTGATTCTAGATAGGTTAAATAGGTTACAGTTCAAATTTCATGTCATTCTGATTATTTTTGACCAGGTTATTGTTGTTTCCCGCTTTCACTAACTTGCAGATGCCATCTTCAAAATCTGGATCCTAGAGGAAAAATTGGAGAAATATGAGCATCTGGGTCATCCCAAAATACCCCCAATTAGCTAACCCCAAGTTTTTAGGTCTTTTTGAGCTTCCTAAGTAGGACATTGAACAGGGTGCTTTCTGGCCAATTCTCACAGTCCTATTCGTCCCACCCTGGAGCGAGTACAGATCTGTGAGGAATTTTTAGACTGTTCTTTTTGCAATGGTCTTCTGATGATATTTTTATGCTTCTATCAAAGTTTCAGGTCAATCAGAGGTCATATGATAGTCGTTTTATTATTTTCATGCTTTTACTGACAGTAGGCCTTGGGAAATACATGTTTCATTTGGTCTGCAGGTATTATTAATATTTTCTGTTTCTTTGAATGCAGGTTTCCAATAGTAGAGGAGCAAGAAAGAGCAAATAATCACATACAATAGCGGTGGTGACGTTTTGGTCCGCCCATCTTACATGTGGGCACGCGGAAGAAGGATTGTTAGCCATGAGTCTTGTGACAAGAAACACATTTGACTCTCCTATCCCCTAAAAAGGAAGGAGACGTATTGTAACACAATTTGTAAAGCATATCAATAAAAGAGATTACTATATTTTGTATTGCTTTTATCTTGTGTCAATTTGCATACGTTATTTCTTGTTCTTGTGGCATATTCCTTTTTGTTTCCGTATCCTCGTGCTTTCAATGGCGATCACGGTGGGACCTGTGTCCTTTGATTTTTAAAGATTAAATTTCTGATTAAATTTGCTTGTTTTTTTGCTTGCAGGTACCAATTTTTCAAAATCTAGACTATTTCAGGCAAAAATTCAGAGATATTTGACTTAGGCAGAGAAGAGGTAAGGGATTTAAACATCCTTTGTCAATTTTTTGTTTTCTATCTTTTTTGTTCTCTGATTTTTTCTTGCATAGGAGAGTTTAGATGCTTTCCTGTTTCATTTTTTGCAACTTAAAATGAATCCCACACACCACGTGGTAATTTAAACCAAGGATTTGGTCGTAAAACCCCAACCCTTGAGCAAGACCAAAGGTGGATTCCATTATCACTTTGGCTTGAGATATTGCATACATTACCCCGATCGCGCCTGTTGCTAGACGTAAATCCTGACGAAAGCTGACCAAGTGCAGCTAGGGTGATTCCTAGCGCATGAGGATAAGTCTTCTATGGTAGGTGTCATAAATAGAGTGATTCCCCTTCCATACCGCCTATGTTCCATGTATCATCTGCTCTCACGTACCTATAGTCTCCCTCACGTAAGGGCGGGTATATAGAGAGGTTGGTATATCGGTCCGGCAATGGTATATTGAAGGGGCGACCATTTTGGGAGTCATATGAGCCAACATTTTGCATTTAAATGGTCTTCACAAAAATTTTCAAAAACAAAACAAAATCATCATCAAAAACACACTAAAACCAGTCTAGGACACACCATTAATATTTAAAAGAGATAATCATTGCTTTGTGTGTGTATGTTCTTTTTTGCTTAGTGTAACAAAAAAAAAATCAAAAAATCATAAACAAAAGATAAAAATCTACGTAGCTTGTAGAGAGTCATTACCATGGTATTCACCTGTAGTCAAGCCCACTCACGGGCAGACGCTGCGAAGAATGTCCAAGGAGGCACGAGTCGCCTCCGTTACAGTCCCAAGGATTTGGTCATACCACCTTGGTGACCTGACACACAAGGCAGTCCCCTCCACACCTTAATGGAAAGGGACTATAGGGGCACCTCTTCTAGGGGCACTCCTGTTCAGCATAGCACCCAACACACACCCTTCCATGAGGGGTACATCCATAGGAGAGCTCCCTTAGATGCTCGCTATGAGTGGTCACCGCGTGATGAAGCGCTAGGTCAACATAGGGTTCGACGGGAGGAACCACATGATTACACTCTCCCTCCTTCACCCCCTCTAGTTGTCAGGACTACAAGGACAAATTCAGAGCACAAGGCTCCTTAGGCGGGGCGAGCCAACTCCGCCCGTTCCTTTTTCACTTATGAAAGAGAGCACGAGGAAAACCCTTACCTTCCTCAAGAGCAATATACATCACGGGAGCAATACACCTCCGCAAATTCTAGCTATCAGGATCACCTACTGAGGCCAAAGCCTCGAGGGAATACCGCTACCCCCAATAGAGGGAGGCAGCCTATAGAGATCTCGGATCACCACGACCGAGATAGATATCTAGGAGAGGCATCTAGGCCTTCTAGACATGAGATGGCAGGACCAACTATCTTAGAATCTGCCAAGCATATCGCACGCCGGATGCAACTCATGCTACTTGAGCTAGAACGACAATAGTTAGAGCAACGGTATCTTCTAAATAAAGAGTGCATTCAGCGCCAGAAGGATGAGTTGCTCAAGAACAATATGTAGGCAAGGACTCCAACCCCTCGCACGCATAAGACAAAACATTATGAGAGACACAACTGGGTGCGAGACAGGTCTCCGTGACCTTATCAAACGTTGCCCTCGATGCCTCCTAGACTTGAGCGGGAGGCCACTCCTAAGACCAATGACGGGCGCCTTCTTCAGGCACCCACCCAGGTTCATGGGCCACCCTTAGAAATTCTTCAAGAAGCCTCTGAGGAACCTGAGCGAGAAGAAGAGTGGGATGAAATGCCCTACCAAGGCAGGGGGGTGCTATTCGGCCACCCCTCCCAAGGCCCCAAGTTCCCCACAACCTGCAACGGGAACAAATCAAAGAGGAGGAGCTAAAATCCCCGATACAAGCAATGCACCGCCGAGCACTTAGAGTCGGTAGAGACCAAGATTTTGGGGCCCCAAAAGCCCAACTTACGTGAAACTCCTCTCAAAGAGGATCAACCCCTGGTTGTAGAGCTACCTGATGATGAGGTCTTCCATATCTCAGAATCACCAGATTCTGATGAGCCTGACTCTCTCGCCAAAGATGAGTCAGCATATGCAATAGCACCATGGGACCCATTCGAGTCAGACAACACTAATTCATAGGTGGTCCCCATGGGTGATCATCACCAAAGTCTCTTAACATTATTCCCTTTGGAGGCTCCCATCGAGCCCGTGCCATTGCAGGAAAATCAGGTCCCCCCACAAAGCATGGAACAACCCCGTCGGGACCATGTCAATCTGCTCGAGTAGGATGAGCCTAGAATGTCGCAGACAGCTGTCGGGGCCAACGAGGGCCTTTGGATCATCGATAATGATTACGAAGATGAAACTGAGATGGAATATCTCAATCATGCGCGATGACACAATCACCCTATAACCCATGAAGAACTGATGGCACAACTAGGCATAAGACTAGGGCATGAGTGGCGCATAGACCCAGCCCACTGGAATCAAATGTTGAATCTGCCCCTTTGGGTAGCCCACGAGCAACTTACACCAAGAGATATCATAGCAACATCAGTGCCGAGGGCGGACCCTATCCTCCTCTCCATGCATAGGGCCGATACATTCATGCCCATCCCTACAGATCCAGATCTGGAGCACAAAGATCATCAAGCTGGGGGTATCTCTATCCCCTGAAGAGCCATAGTTCAACCCAAAAAGCTCCAAGGATTATCGCAATCCCTTGGTCACCCCAAAAGCTCCAAGGATTATCACAATCCCTTGGTCACCCCAAAAGCTCCAAGGATTATCGCAATCCCTTGGTCACCCCAAAATCTCCAAGGATTATCGCAATCCCTTGGTCACCCCAAAAGCTCCAAGGATTATCGCAATCCCTTGGTCACCCCAAAAGCTCCAAGGATTATCGCAATCCCTTGGTCACCCCAAAAGCTCCAAGGATTATCGCAATCCCTTGGTCACCCCAAAAGCTCCAAGGATTATCGCAATCCCTTGGTCACCCCAAAAGCTCCAAGAATTTCCATAATCTCTTGGTCAAACCAAAAGCTCCAAGAATTTTCGTAATCTCTTGGTCAAACCAAAAGCTCCAAGAATTTCCGTAATCTCTTGGTCAAACCAAAAGCTCCAAGAATTTTCATCATCTCTTGGTCAAACCAAAATGCCCCAAAGGTATCTATAAACCCTTTGGTCAACCCAAAAATGCTCCAAAGGAATCCATAACCCTTTGGTCAACACCAAAAGCCCCAAGCGTTACCATAACTGCTTGGTCAAAATACATATTCAAAAAAACACACAAAAACCATAAAATCATCAAAAATCACAAAAATATTGCATTTCAATTCCATGCATACTCATAACAATCAAAAATCACAAAATTATTCCCACCAAAATCAAAAATCACAAAATTATTGCATTTCAATTCCATGCATACTCATAACAATCAAAAATAACAAAAATATTGCATTTTCATTTCATGCATACTCAAAAATCAAAATACAAAAATATAGGTTGCATTAGGCATCGCATCCATACATTGCATACTTGCTAAGTCATACACGTCAAAAGCACCATAGACTATCATTACTTGGAAAATTCCCTCATTTTCCACATCAAATCCATTTTCATGAATGCCTACATCCAGCATAACACCACCGCCATTGTTAGCATAGTCAGTTGTCTCCTAATGTATATAGGGTTTTCGTCATTCAGCTGTCTTTACATTTCTAGCCAAAATTGTACATAGTTAAACAGATTTTACATGGGAAAGTTTTACTTGGATCACGCCTTGTTACGTAGCATCCCAACACAAATTAACACACATAAAATAATTCCTAAGTTGTGTGAATGCAAGAGAAACCTACAAAGCAGTCTAGGGTACCATAGGTGAAATATTAGCCTGTTCATCCCCCTGTGCGAATGGTTCTAGAATGCTGAGAATTGACAAAAGGACGAGCTCTTCCCTATCCATTCACCATAATAAATAGTGGATTTCACCACTCCCATAAATCCCAATCATAGTTGGTCCCCAAAGTTGTAAGGATTCGTACTACACGTCCCTGCCAAGGATGGGTAGTCATCCCCAAGACCTAAAAGGATCAATGCCATTCAAAAACAAAATTCCAACAAACCATCATCACAACCATCTCCACTCACCTTTGGTCTCAAAGTTGTAAGGATTCATACTACACGCCCCTAACCAGGATGGGTAGTCATCCCCAAGGCCTAAAATATCAATGCCCTTACTTCATAATCTCCATCATCCCCTTGATTCCCAAAGTCGTAAGGATTCGTACTACATGTCCCTGAACAGGATGGGTAGTCATCCCCAAGGCCAACAGGATCAAGGCCATTCACAAGCTCAACCTTACAAAGCTCAAAATACAAAATCAACTAATAGTGGTTATCACCACTATTCAAAATCCTTGCTCAAAAAAAAAAAAAAAACAAAACAAAATAAATAGTGATTTTCATCACTATATAGACGAGCAAGTATCCAAAACCATTGAGCCAACACATACCCTGAACTTGAATCCCTAGAATTCTTAGCATTCAAAAAACCATCTAGGTGATCCTCATTACGGGTTTGGTTGATAGCCTACCTGGCAATGGTGGTATCCTAACCGCATGACGATATGTCTATCACATTAACTTTGCGTGTGCGTAGACCAATGTTTGCATGTGGATGAACTAGCTTATGGTACCTTAGATTGTCCCATGGATTAATCTTCCTAAATACAACAACGGAGTTAGTGGAGCTAATTAGGTGATCCTCAGTATAGGTTTGGTTGATAGCCTATCTGGCACTGGTGGTATCCTGATGAATAACACATAAACGAACTCAATTGCACACATAGGGATGTGAAATAACTTGGTTAAATTCAAGTCGAATTTATACCTTGTTCAAAAGTCTTGCAAGATAAATGTACAGTCTTGGCTAGTTAGTTAAAATATCTGAATCTTAGAAAAGCTTAACTACATTTTAAAACAACTGGTATATTTCATTCCGTACATCACCATCAAAAAAAATGCAAAATACAAAAACAAAGTTTTCACATGCAACGTCATCCCATAAGTACAGCGAGCCAGTCAATCTTGCACAGTCTATGGTGCCATCGACAAATTATCAACAAATCATTTCATTCATTCCATTTGCATACATCATATAATTAGAAACATCGCGTTCATAATCCCACATGCATACATCATCATAAATAATTGTGCATAAACATAAAAACAAACCATAAAAACTGCACAAAAATGCACCAAAAAACAACAATAAAACTGTCCAATGAGAGTGCTTTTGCACTTGACATTACGGGCATGCAAAATAGATGTCGGGGTCACAAATCCTCACTATCCTACTCCCTAAGAAGGCTACCATAGCCGGACCACTCCACGGGACGATGGATTTTTGAGAATTTCATCCCCAAATGACGTCACCAAAACGGGTCAAAACCCATCCAAAAATAGCAATAACATTGCTGAACGAAGGCGCTTTTGCGCCTGACATTCTTGGCATCCAAAATAGACGTTGGGGTTACAAATTGTCACTATCCTACTCCCTAAGAAGGCTATCATGGCCGGACCGCTCCACGGGAGGATGGATTTTTGTCAATTTCAGCTCCAAAATGCGTCACAAAAAGGGTTAAAACCCACCAAAAATAGGTCAGAATGTTCGAAAACTGCTTTCGCATTCAATGGTAAACATCTGAAGGCACCCTTACCTAAGTCATCTTGGGTCAAGTGACTCGTCGCTTTTCTCATGTCGGTCATTCCCTCATCGATTCGTCGCTTGAGGGGGTAGTCACACTTAGTCACCAATCAACAACAACATACCCAATCAAGGAAATGACACGCATTCAAAGGATCATTGACAAAGACAATCATGCCCCTGCTTGGGGCAGCAAACAAGCAACAATCACAAACTGATCAAACACTTGGCATTCATGAATCATGAACTCAAGGTTCCCATAGACAAAAGGTTGTGCCCTTTGCCTATTCATGACTGATCAATGTCCAAGCTCAAGTAACACCTCACTAAACAAGGTTAACACTTGACATTAGTTCCTTAGCTCGTCAGAAGCAAGGATTCAAGAATGCGTGCCCTTTCCATACTTGGGGCATCAAGAGTTGGTTAGGTTACTGAGAAACCCTAATCATTAGTGCTTTGGTTATCTATTTTTGCTCGATGCTGTGCCTTGCACAACGCTTCCCAAAAAGGGGCATCTGTAGACACCAAAATAGCACCAATCCGATTATGTGACAACAAGCATTGATCGCATTGACACAAACAACCCCTAGGGCAGCCCCCAAAGGTCAAACAGTGGTCCTAACCACTCCCAAAAGCAGTTTTGAGGGTCAAAAGTCAATTTTGCACCTTTTTGGCACCTTTTTCTCTACTCGTCCCACCCAGGGACGAATTCAGACTGGTATTCGTCCCACCCTGGGACGATTAAGCAATCGCTCCAGGGTGGGACGAATAGCAGGTTTGATTGGCAAAAAGTCAAACCTCGGCAACTCCGCCAGTTAACTGAGGCTTCAGGCCATGCAATTGCGAGGAACGGCTCCAAATCAAGAAGAGAGACTTCAATCATGCATGTCTTTATTTTAGAGACCTCATGCAAGAAGCTTTTTTATCAGGGAGTTAGCTTTTCTCTGAAAATAGGACAGTTAACTCAAGAGGCGCCCTCGCATGCGCAATTCAAACAAGGAGACCCTAAGGTCTATAAATTGGGGAGTTTTCCCACCCAAAAGATATACAGAGAAGGAGCATTTGAGCAACGAAGTGCTGCCAATTTCATACCTAATTACGATTTGTGCTTTTACATCCTTAATCTCTCATTCGAAAGGGAGGTTATTGGGTGACTATTGGAGGCGCAAATCCATACCCAAAACTCGATTTTTGACCACAATTATCCACCAAATTTGTTGACAACACCCCATAATCAGTTTTGGACCCATCCCAAGTGGATTGGTGCCGAAATAGTGCTTCAATCGGTGGGCGTCCTGCCCTCGGGCGCTCCCCAAACTATCACAGTGCTAATCGCCCCACCCCGGGATGATTAGAAATCTATGATAGATTTCTTGTTTTTTTCTTTTGCATCTGATTCTAGATAGGTTAAATAGGTTACAGTTCAAATTTCATGTCATTCTGATTATTTTTGACCAGGTTATTGTTGTTTCCCGCTTTCACTAACTTGTAGATGCCATCTTCAAAATCTGGATCCTAGAGGAAAAATTGGAGAAATATGAGCATCTGGGTCGTCCCAAAATGCCCCCAATTAGCTAACCCCAAGTTTGTAGGTCTTTTGGAGCTTCCTAAGTAGGACATTGAACAGGGTGCTTTTTGGCCAATTCTCATAGTCCTATTCGTCCCACCCTGGAGCGAGTACAGATCTGTGAGGAATTTTCAGACTGTTCTTTTTGCAATGGTCTTCTGATGATATTTTTATGCTTCTGTCAAATTTTCAGGTCAATCAGAGGTCATCTGATAGTCGTTTTATTATTTTCATGCTTTTACTGACAGTAGGCCTTGGGAAATACATGTTTCATTTGGTCTGCAGGTATTATTAATATTTTCTATTTCTTTGAATGCAGGTTTCTGACAGTAGAGGAGCAGGAAAGAGCAAAGAATCACATACAACAATGGCGGCGACATTTTGGTCCGCCCATCTTACATGTGGGCACGCGGAAGAAGGATTGTTAGCCATGAGTCTTGTGACAAGAAACACATTTGACTCTCCTATCCCCTAAAAAGGAAGGAGACGTATTGTAACACAATTTGTAAAGCGTATCAATAAAAGAGATTACTATATTTCGTATTGCTTTTATCTTGTGTCAATTTGCATACGTTATTTCTTGTTCTTGTGGCATATTCCTTTTTGTTTTCGTATCCTCGTGCTTTAATACCTTTTCTCTATGTAAATCCTTTCACAATAAGTCTTTCTTTGTATCTCTTGCTACCATCAAATTCGTACTTCACTCTGTACACCCATTTGCAGTGCAATGCCATTTTGCCCTTGGGAAGCTCAACCAAATCCTAAGTTTGGTTTTGAGTTAATGAGTCCATATCATCCTTCATAGCATGCTCCCACTTGCTCCTAGTTTCCAATTTCAAAGCCTCATGAAGACATTTGGGCTCACCTGCATTAGTGTATAGAATGTAATTCAAATAAGGAGAATACTTATTTGGTGCTCTTCTTACCCGAGTATATATCCAAACTTTCAATATTAGTGGTGATGTGGGTGATGGTGGAGTAACAACAATTTCTTATTCATCTTGCTCTTCCTAGCTGTCTTTTTACACCATGATTTGGGATTTCATCCAAGTCAACAAAATCAGGTGCATGCTCTTCAACCTGTATCTGCCTATCCTTGTACAACCTATCCTCATTGAAAATCACATCTATACTCCTGTTAACTTTTTGGCCAATGTTATACCATAGCCTATATCCCATCTCATCCATACCATAACCAATAAAATAGCACTTTCTAGATTTTATGGGCAAAAGCCTCACAAAAAAATACTCTAATGAAAGAGTAGTTTAGAGGTTTACCTTTTCAAGTCTCCTCTGGAATACCTCCATCCAATGTTGTATAAGGTCCTCTATTTATCAAATAGATTGTTGTATCAACTGCACTAGCCCAACAGAACAATGGCAACCCTGCATGCAATCTCATGGCTCTGGCATGCTCCATTATAGTTTTGTTCATCCTCTCTGAGACTCCATTATCCTATGGTGTCCCAGGAGTAGTCTCGATTATCCTAATTCCTTACTTTGTGCAATAGTCCTCAAACTCCTTGCTGCAATATTCACCACCATTGTCAGATTTAAGGTATTTAACTTTCTTACTTGCTTCATTCTCCACTAATGCTCTCCACTTCTGAAAAGTGTCAAAAATATCAAATTTATGCCTGATTGTGTAGATCCATGTCTTCCTACTGAAATCATTAATGAAGGTAACATAATAAGAGTAGTCCTCAAGAGAAATTACTGGTGAGGGACCCTACACATCTGAGAGAACTAACTCTAATTTCTCTTTCTTCCTTTCTAGACCAACATTTAGAAATCTTATCCTTTTTTGTTTTCCGTATACACAACCTTCACAGAAACCCAAATCAACCTCCTTGAGTTTTCGAAATAGTTTTCTGGAGTGAAGGGTTTTCATCCATTTCTCACTCATATGACCCAACCGTAAATGCCATGCTTTTGCATCATCCTGAGCAATATAGTTCAATGTACAATAAGATGAGTTTTGTAATAAATACAAAGTTCTAGTCAACTCACCTTTTGCAATCACCATTGAACCCTTTATCACTATCAATTGTTAGTTTTTGAAATTTATGTTGTATTCCTTCAAATCAAGTGCACTGGCTGAAATCAGGTTCCTCTTCATATCAGTAATGTGCCTAACATTTTTAAGCACCCAAATATTTCTTTTTGACAACTTTACATTCACCGTGCCAATACCCACAATCTCACATGGATAGTTATTGCCCAAAAAAACCTCTCCATAATGGCCTGGATTATAATCAGCAAAGTACTCCCTATGAGAAGTGACATGATAAGAAGCTCTAGAGTCCATAACCCAATACTCACTTGTGCAATTTACTACAAGAATCAGGGCATCCTACTAAATTGCACCTATAATATTTACCTCTTGAGAATCATTCCCACTATTGTCCTCATTCATATTTTTGTATTTGCACTCCCTCTTGAAGTGTCCACTATTCCCACAATGCCAGCAATTAATCTTGATTTTGTCTCTACTTTTAGATCTACCCTTTGATTTTCCTTTGTACTGACTTTTCCATCTAGCTTGGCCTTTTCTTTTTTCTTTGTTTCTGCCTCTGCTTTCTGTAGATAATGCTACCCTAGATGATGAAGCCTCCCCTGAGATTTTTCTCCTCATATCCTCACTAAGGATTGTGCTAATCACATCATCAAACACCAGCTTTCCAGATCCAGGCACAATATTACTCACTGCCATTACAATGCTACCCCACGAGTCTAGTAGTGAAAAAAGAAACCATAAAGCCATAACCTCATCATCAAAATCAAGCCTTAAAATTTTTAAAGAACCCATAATAGCATAAAACTCATTAAGGTGTTCTTGGATAGATCCACCCTCTTGCAATTTCATAGTAAATAACTTTCTAATCAAGAAAAATTTATTTGAAGTTGAGGATTTTTCATACAACTTAGCTAGTGTATCCATGGCTCCTTTGGTGGTCTTTTCCTTCCCAATGTTGTATGTAATAGAATCAGTCAGGCTCAATCGGATCACCCCTAGTGCCCTCCTGTCTATCAGATCCCATTCTTCATCATACATCAAGTCAGGTTGACCATCAGTCTTCCCTTTTAGATCCAAGTACAAATTATCCTTCTAATACAGATAATTCTCCACTTTGGTTTTCCACACACCAAAATTTTGTCTGATAAACTTCTCCAATTTAAACTTCGAACTTTCTCCCATTTCTCCCACTTGAATAGAAAATTGTCCTGTGAGCACCCTTTCCCAACAAGAATGCTCTAATACCAGTTGTTAGGAATTTACCATGTACAAACAATACACAACCTATGCAAAGAAGCAAATAATAACAACCGAAATGGAGAAATAATTTAAACCCTAGTTAAGCAGTGCAATAAACAATAAGCAATCACACAAATGTAAGAGACACAAGATATACATGGTTCGGGCAGTGTACCCTACTCCACGGAGAAACAATCAGTGCTTTGTATTAGCAACAATACAAAAATCTTCTCCTCTTGTACAATGTCTCATCTCCTCTCTTCCTCTAAACCAGAAAATAGCCTTAACCAACTAAGGTAGTATTTATAGTACAAAATATATAGATATTTGTGGCTTTTCCCTACCCGAAAACACATAATGGTGTCAAAATACAATGGGCCAAAAAACCATGAGCTGAAACCACCCATATGCTTATCACATTTTTTTAAATATTTACTAGCAATTAAATATTTACTGGAAATTAAATATTTAATGGTAATTAAATATTTAATGTTAATTAAATATTTAATGTTTCCTCTTGGAACCCCATTCACGTTCCCATTGTTGAACGTTGCCCATCAATATTTAATGGCCTTGGAACCCTACCAACAATATTTAAATGGCAATTAATTTCTTGTTATCAATTTGGCTCCATTACCTAACAGAGCTGACGTGCAAGATCTCCGGGTATGGAACCATCAGATAACAATAAACCTGCATTTATACACATTTCCTACTAAAAACACCAGTCAAACATAATACTACATTTTCTATCAATTATATGCATAAGTTATATAGAAATACATCTCACATGCTAGTTAAACCAATAACGATACCCCTTAAAAGTATATGTAAAATGAGCTTTTCTAGTGCTCATCAGGTGGTAGCTACCTCCTCTTTATGGCTAAAACCTTCATACTTGGTCTTGCACTGGGTAGTTCAATCCTGTTCACCTAGGCTATGAATCCATCTAGTATAGTGGTCCTGGTGAGTGTTCAACCTTTGTTGCTACAATTTGTTGTAAATGAGCCTAGAATTCCTGCTCGATACTCATTCTTCCCCATTCCTCATTGCGGAACCACTTTTGTACTCAATGCAAAAATTTAGGATAATTGCATCATAAACTACATAATTCATTGAAATTCATACAATTACATCTAAAACATACAGAGGCCTTCCAAAATCGTACACTACTCCTCAAAATCGTATAGGTACATTTTAAAATTGTACGACTATCTCCAAATCATACAGTTGTGTCTAAAATCATACAACCGCATTTCAATTCTGTATGATTCACCCAAAACTTACAATATGAGTACCAAATCATACAATTTCACCCAAAAATCATATCGTCTACTTCAAATCATACAAGGACACCTTACCTCCATACAATTACACTAGAATTCATACAATTACACTAAAATTCATGCATTTGCATTTGAGTTGCATAATTGGAGCTACAATTTATTCTAAAAGCATGTAGTATCTCTTCAAATCATACAATTTTATTATAAAATTATACACTCTAGTCTTCAAACCTTCCCTTGCCCAAAAATCTATATTTTTATTGAGTTTGCACAATTTCTTTGGTATCTTTCGACCGCTACGATGAAATTCCCTTTCCTAGTGCATTCTTCAATTTACTTGTGCAATATTTACTTCCACCTAGAAATTTATCAACTGTATGGTGTTACTATGGCAATCTATTATACGACCCTCTCTTTATTCTTCTTCACATGCAACAACTAAGGTATTTTTATTTTCTTCACCAACAGATCTTTCCATGCAAGAGGGTTTGAAAATTTTTACTTCGTTTGCTTCTACTAAAAGAAATCTCAACCCTTAGAAATGTTTTCTCTACTCATGGTTACTTCTACCATGGTTATATTCCAAACCATAGCTAGACCAGCATGATTTTTACTTGCAAGTACATTTTTCTTAAAAAATAGTTCTTTGAAATAAACCCTAGATTTTCCTACTTTTCTCCAACATCGGCTTGCTTTTTCAAAAACAAGAAGATTATCTGGTTCAAATAAAAAAAGGGTTAGGAAATTTTAATGCATGTATGGTGTTTGCATGCCTATTTGGTAAAAAATTGTACACTCACACAATTCTTGCTCCCGAATGCTCTGAAATCCCACCATTCATGCAAGTGTCAAATATGGTAAAAATAACATGCATGGAATCTTCTTTTTATAATCCAATGTTGTCTTACATGAAAATATGCCACCTCAGTCGTCTTTGCTTGTAATTTCCTCTTTTTGCATGGATGATTATCACCTCATCTCTGTTTGCATGCACTTTTGTCCTGTTTTGCTTTTTAAATATTTTAATCTTTCATTTTGCTTTCTTTTCTTTCTTTTTTTTTTAATTTTTAGAAGAGACCGTCATTTTTGGTTTTCAACCATATTTTGTCTTAATTGCATCCCAAGGAATTTTCACAATTAAGATTAATTTTCTATTTATTGTTATTATTATTTTAAACTGACCTATTTATCTAACTTATCTTCTCGTACAGTGACATACACTTGTATGATTTCTTCCACTGATGTGTCACCCAAAGCTTCCACCATCTCATTTACGTAATTGGGTGTTGTGAAATTGTACAATCAGGTTCTAGTCAATTAACTGTATGATTTTTTATTGCTTGTTGGCTAGTTCTACAATTTTAAACCATACAATTATCAATTGTATGATAGAGAAGTATACAATTACAATTTGTATGAATTGAAATTGAATAATTGCAAGTTGTACAATTTGCAATTACATAATTTCCTCCTTCCAAAGTCAAATTTTCTCATTCAAGGCTTTTTATTTGCCCCATTGGCTGATGACTAGGTGAAGATACTCTCACCACTCCATTTCCATTGGAGTGAATTCTACTTCTATCTCCCCAAATTAAATCAACCTCCAAAATTGGTGAATGAGTCCTTTGTTGATTTTCACTTTGCTCTTCTTGAAATTGTACTCTTCTTATACTAGCAATATCTCTTCCATGTACTTTCCTATGGTAACCTTGTCCTCTTGCTATTGAACTTCTTCAAATATTAAATGGGTCTTCTCTTCCCCGAAGCAATCCTTTTTTTGCTTCAATTCTTCTAGGTCCTTGCTAAAGCATAGGTGATCATCCAAGTGGATATCATCCCATAAGGTTGGGCATGAATTCTCCTATCCAATTGCATCCTTGTGCATTCCTATTCCAATTCTAGACTATGAGTAGTGTATCCCTAGGCCATATTAGTGTAAGAGATCAAATCCTACCCTTCCCTCTTCTAGGCAAGGGATCTAAATGATGTCTCCTTACATTCAATGATCATAATCCTCCTCTATGACCTCTCTACTAGCCTACAATACTTGGAATTCTTGGCGGACATCCTTGTTGTCAGCTGGGTCCTCCTCTTTTCCAAGTATTATGGGTTACATCCACAAAATCTATATTATACATGTGTCCTTACTTCCTTTGATCTTTTGGTGAAAACTATCATAGTGCTCTTATTCAATGATCCACATGTACTATTCATATTGTCCATCATCTCTCCTCAAAGTGACATTATGGGGAAAAATTTACAAATGTTTCCTTGTATGCTTTCAAAAATTTAGACACCATACTTGAGTCATTACGATCATATTCTCTTTGTGCCAACCACTCTAATGAAAAATTCATTATTCTTTGAAGTCTCCTTACTTCCCTTATCTGTTTTCTTAGCTATTGATAGGTTATCACATAAGAATCAGGGTTAGGGTAAATATGAGGTTCCTATGTCCTTACCAAGATGTCATCATTAGTGCTTTCCTCACTACCATTTGTTGTTATCTAGGGCATTTCCCATCACTAAACTCACTCGAATCATCATGTATATTCCTTTACGATTCTTACGATGTAAGGTCCTCTTTGATTTCTTGCCAAACTATCTCTGCTTCTTCATTCATAATTGGTGGATCATGTGTCATGCCTCATGGCTCAACTAGTGACCTTTCTTCCTTGCTAGAACTTGTGCCTTCTTATTACCTCTTATTTACTTTAGGGGTTTCCTCATTTCTCCTCTCTCTTATTCACACTCCTCTCTATCTTGCAACCTATTGCTCATCAAGTCATTGCATTATCTCATCCAAATACGGGATGATTTATTCTCAAAGTCTTACATTATATCCTTGCAATGTTTTGTACTCCCCTTGCAATTGCTCAATCTAATGTTGCATCCTTTGTTGCAACATTCTTATCTAAGCTAATGGGTTGAGTCCAATTAACTCTTCATTAGTAGCTCCACCTTCGTTTCTTTTTGGAACTTCCATGTTGAAGGTGTCTATCCTATATTCATATTGTACCATTAATCATACCCTTCATCATCCTTTTGTTTATCGAGAGAAATACCTATGCTTTAACTATGGGTACAATCTTACTTTCTCTAATTGGGTTACTTCTTCCTACCTCTCCTAATTTATTTCTTGTTGGCAATTTTGGGTTTGAGATCCTAGCTTCTTGTCTATGAGTTGTCATTGATGTCAAAAGGAAATGGCATTAATGTTAAGAGGATGTGTTGGCTTCAAAGGTGGAAGATTCCAAGAGAATATTTTTAAGAGAATCCGGAGAGATTCCATTGGCAAGGGTTTTTCATTAAAACCAAACCGGTTTTTATTAAAACCAAGTTGGATAGGGTTTTTATTAAAACCAAGTTAAATGGTTTTTATTAAAACCAATGGAGGTTCTCTTTATTATTTATTTAATTATTATTTAAAACCCTTCAAGGTTTTAATTAATTAATTATTTAATTAATTAAGGGAGAAATTATTTTTAATTTATTAAAAATACTTAAAGGTTTTTAAACCTTTTTTTATTCTTAATTTATTAAAATTATTTAAGGGTTTTTAAACCCTTTTTGAAAAGACTTTTGATTAATTTCGAAATGGTCTTTATTTTCGTCGATGTCAAGGTGTCTTCGAAGAGACTATTTATTCTCCAACTCCTAAGGTTGGAAGGCTAATTAATTCGAAATTCCTCGAATGCAATTTGCGGTGTTTGTGCTCTGTATTCGCTGCGATCGAAGGAAGACTTAGAAGCACGTGCGGTTGAAAAGTCTTCGGGAGTTTTTTTTCGAGGGTGAAGTGGAGGGAAGTTCACTTGTGAACTTCGTAGCCCGCGTGGGCTAGTGGCAGCGAAGGCTACTGTTGGGCGCTGCATTGGCGGAGGTCGCCGTTTTGAGTCTCGCGGGGGTGCTTTGCTAGAGTAACACACGTTTTTATTAAAACGTCTTTATGCCATGAAATTCGGAGTTTCTTGGACAGCGATTTATAAGTTTGAGAGTTGTGTGTGGTGACAGCTTGAAGGTTCAATTATCTTCTACTCCAATAAGGTATGGGCACATTCTTCTTATGAGTATGATTGGTGTATGTTTTCTGAAATAAGGTTGGAGTGAAAAGGTATTCTACTAGGTATCCTTTGGCTAGGTGTAAATCCTATTTTCTGGTTTGTTGAAGACTACTTATGCATTGTTATCCTTAAGGAGAGTTTTTGGTGAATGCATAATTTTTGGTTTGAGATAGTGGAAGCTTTGTGCACTAGGGTTTATATTTGTGAGTCTAGCTACTTGCATTGAGTTGGTGGAACCCTTGGTTGGCTGTTTTGAGTTTGATGGTTGAGTTGCTTCCATAGAGGTTGTTTGATCAAGTTATTGCTTTACTTGATTCATGATATTGGGCTTACTCCATTGAGTTGATTTGAGCAAGTTATTCTTTGCATTTGGTGATATTGTGTTGGTGGCTGTTTTGTTCAAATATCTTTGGAGGGAAAAGGATTTCTACTTGTTTCCTTTTCTTGTGATGATTGGTTGAATGCTTCAAGGTTGATGTTGAGTTGAATGGTGTTGGTTGACTAAACCTTGTTTGATGAGCATTGTTGTTGAAACCCTAATTGATGGTGAAAAGAACATGAGTATCATTGTTATGTGATTCTTTGCATAGTTGGCAATTGTTGGGGTTTCATGTTCTTGAAAGAAAACATTCTATCCTATCCATTTCAGATATTGAGTTGAGTTTTCAGATTTGAGATTGAGATTGAGCTGAGTTGATTTGAGTTGAGTTTTGAGATTGGGATTTGAGTATAGAACATATTGAGTCTCTAACAATTCTCTTTATGCTTCTATGAGTTTGACAAATCACATTGGGTCTCTAACAATTCACTTTGTGATTTCCTACTAAGAAAGTTTTTCTTGGTGAGCTTGCTGAGTTTTTGGACAGGTTCCGGTGGGGACTTGTGAGCGGTTTTGGACAAGTTCCGATGGGGACTTGTGAGATTTTGGACAGGTTCGATGGGAACTTGTGAGAATTTTGGACAGGTTTCGGTGGGGACTTGTGAGCAGATTTGGACAGGTCCTAGCAGAGGACTTGTGAGCTGAGTTTGATAGTTCTATCAGAGAACTTGAGGATAGAGGTGCATTGGTTCTATGAGAAGAACCTGAGGATAGATTTGGCAAGTCTTTGAGAAGGCTTGTATGCAGAGGATTGATTTGTTCAAGAGTTGGACAGATCTGACAGACAGAGGAAGACTTGTACTAGACCGATTGATTATGTTTGGTACAGGTTTTTGAGCTATTATGGACGTGATCATAGAAGGCAGAGGTCTCTTAGGCTAAGCATTGAGGACAGGAGGTCTTCGATGGAAAGGAGTTCCACGTGCTTGGCAAGAGGTAGAGGCAATTGATCTTATGAGGGATCATTTCCAGAGCAGAGGGGAAGGTATCTCCTTTGGGCCGAGGCTCATAAACATTGTAATTGGGAAGGATTCCCAAAGAACTTTGAGATAACTTTTAGAGAAAAGTTTTTGTGGATGTAGCCCAACCATTTTGGGTGAACCACGTTAAAAATGGGTCTTCAATGTGTGATGCTTTCTATCTTGATTAATGTTGTGTTGATGCCACTTGCTATCTAAAGTTAAAATTATTAATTGGTTAAGTCTTATACTATTCACCCCCCTCTCAGTATAAGTCCATGTTCTTCAATTGGTATCGAGTCGGTCTCTCCAGAAAGAGCCTAACAGCTTGGAGAAGGATCTATCAAAGGAACATACAGATTCAGAAAGAGATGAAGAGGTTGAGTTCGATCTCAAAGGTGAATTCTTCTTGGCTTTAAGAAAGCTTGAGAAATTTAGGGAAGAGAATTCTGTTCTCAAGCATCAATGTCGAGAAGAAGAGATAGCAAGATCAGAATTGTCTCAAAGTGTTATAGACTTCAAAATTCTAGGTGAAGAAGGGAAGAAGGTTGAACAAGTTCTGACAGAGGCTCTCAAAGGAAAGGAAGCTGATTGCGAGAAACTAGAAGAAGAGGTTATGTCTCTTAGAGTGAAGTTGGAACAGTTGGCTCTCAGATAGAATACTCCATGTGAAAAGCAAAAGAAGGATTGTATCACCATTCATGAAATAGGGTCTTCGAGCAAGATCAATCTTCATCCTGAAGAGCGGTGGATTCGAATTGGTCACAAGAAGAACAATCATCCAAGGCATCAAAACAGGTTACATAATACTTTCCATGGCTATTGTTTTTCCTGCAAGAAATTTGGTCACAAAGCTATGCATTGCAATAAGTCTTTGAATAGCCATAGTAAGGAAAATGTTAACTCTTTTGCACCTCTTATGAATAAAAATGTCATGTGTTACAAGTGCAAGAATTTTGGGCATATAGCAAGGATGTGCGGTTTGGATAGATCTAGCCTTGAGTTCACTAAAAAGAGAAATGAGATCAAATCTAAGTCAATGATAGTTCAAACTGCTTTTCATGCTCAAGACAAAGTAGAAAAATGGTATCTTGATAGTGGTTGTTCAAAACATATGACTGGTGAAAAGGAAAAGTTTTTGGTCTTAAAAGAAACAAACAGAGGAACAGTCGGTTTTGGAGATAACTAGGTCAGCTAAAATCTGTGGTAAAGGGACTCTTAGTTTGGATGGGAAATCCAAAACAGAAAATGTGCTTTATGTAGAAGGCCTAAGACATAATCTTCTAAGTGTGAGTCAACTTTGTGATCAAGGGCACATAGTATCTTTCTTTTCAGATAGATGTGAGATAAGTAAAGAAAAAAATGGAAAACTCATTGCTAGTGCTACAAGGACTCCAAACAATCTTTACATGCTAAGTGAGATAAAAAAGGAAAAGTGTTTTCTAACTCAAGAAGATGAGAGTTGGTTATGGCATAAAATATTGGGGCATTTGAGCTTTGATAATCTTGTCAATATTAGTAACAAGGAAGCTATTAGAGACTTGCCCAAAATAAAAAGGCCCCATAACATCATTTGCGGTCCTTGTCAACATGGAAAACAGACCAGAACCAGTTTCAAATCAAAAGGGTATACTTCTTCAAAACCATTGGATCTTATTCATACTGATTTATGTGGCCCTACCAGAACTCAGAGCATTCAGGGAGAAAGCTACTTCATGTTGTTTATAGATGATTATTCTAGAATGACTTGGGTTACTTTTCTCAAAGAAAAATCTGAAGCTTTTGAAAAATTTAAAGCTTTCAAAGAAATGATTGAAAATGAGACCGACAAGAGAATCAAATGCTTAAGATCGGATAGAGGAGGAGAATTCACTTCTAATGAATTTGTGGAATACTGTGAGCAACAAGGAATCAAAAGAGAATATTCGACAGCAAGAACTCCTCAACAAAATGGAGTAGTTGAAAGGAAAAATAGAACTATTGAAAATATGGCTAGAGCTATGTTAAATGAGTCAAAACTTTCAGATGGTTTTTGGAAAGAGGCAGTCAGTACAGCAGTCTACATTATCACCGGGGCCCAACTTAGAGTCAATCATCATAAAACTCCTTATGAGTTGTGGAAAGGAAGACCAGCTACAGTAAAATACTTCAAAGTGTTTGGGAGTAAGTGCTTCATCCGAAGGGAAGATCAGAATTTGGGTAAGTTTGATCCTAGGTGTGATGAGGGAATCTTTCTTGGATATTCCAGAGAAGCAAGGCCTACAGATGCTTCAACAAAAGAACTCATACAGTTGTAGAGAGCATAAATGTAACAGTTGATGAAAAGACAGGGATAAGAGAACCAGTCAAGGAACTCAGTGATGAAATTTGTCAAGAAGAATTCAGAGAGGTTTCAGATGAAGAAGAGGAAAGACAACAAGCTGCTTCCCAAAACTCCTTCACGATATGTTCAGAAACATCATCCCAAAGATTTGATCATTGGTGATCCAAATAGCAGGCAAACAAGAAGAAGAGTCATTCCTTCACATGATTCTACAAATGTTTCATTATTATCTCAGATTGAGCCAAAAGATTTCAGTGAAGCATGTGCGGATAAGTTTTGGGTAAAAGCAATGGATGAAGAGCTAAATCAAATAGAGAAAAGTGAAACTTGGGAATTGGTTCCAAGACCTAAGGACAAGAATGTCATTGGCACAAAATGGATATTCAGAAATAAACTCAATGAGGATGGAAAGATTGTCAGAAACAAAGCTAGGTTAGTCTGCAAAGGTTATGCTCAAGTAGAAGGTGTTGATTTCGAAGAGACGTTTGCTCCTGTTGCTCGTCTTGAAGCTATCAGAATATTTTTGGCCCTTTCAAGCTTCAAATCATTCAAGGTATATCAAATGGATGTAAAGTCAGCTTTTCTAAATGGGGTGTTGGTAGAAGAAGTCTACATAGAACAGCCAGGAGTGTCTCTCTCGAAATAGTCAGACTATGTGTGTAAACTGAAAAAGGCCTTGTATGGGTTAAAGCAAGCACCTAGGGCTTGGTACTCAAGACTTGACAGGTATCTTCATGAGCAAGGCTTCAGGAAAGGCGTGGCGAGATAGCAATTTGTATATTAAGAATGAAAATGATGATATGTTGATTATGGTTGTCTATGTTGATGATATTATTTTTGGGGGAAATAATACTCAGATGTGCAAAGTTTTTGCTAACACCATGCAGAAGGAATTTGAGATGTCTATGATTGGAGAGCTGTCATTCTTTTTAGGTCTTCAGATTGCTCAATCAAAGGATGGTATATTTCTCTCTCAAGGAAAGTATATCAAAGAAATGTTGAAGAAATTTGGGATGATGGACAGCAAACCAGTGTGTACTCCAATGATTACAGGGTGCAAGATGAGTAAAGATGATGAATCTCCAGTGGCAGATCAGAGGTTGTACAGATCTATGATTGGCAGTTTATTATATATTACAGCTACCAGACCAGATATCATGCAGGCAGTTGGGTTAGTAGCAAGATTTCAGGCAGCTCCAAAATATTCTCATGTTATAGCAGTTAAGAGGATATTCAGATATCTGAAGGGCACTATGGACTTTGGGCTTTGGTATCCCAAAGGTGATGATTTCACCCTCACAGCTTATATAGATGTAGATTGGGCAGGCAGTATTGATGACAGGAAAAGCACTAGTGGTGGAGCATTCTTTCTGGGAAAGAGTTTGGTTTCTTGGCTAAGTAAGAAACAACCTTCGAGTTTCCTTATCTACAGCGAGAGGCTGAATACATAGCAGCGGTGGCTGGGTGTACACAAGTTTTATGGATGAAAACCACCTTGGAGGATTTCAAAGTCAAGCATGAACAACCCATCTCCATACTTTGTGATAATACAAGTGCCATAAGTATTTCCAAAAATCCGGTAATGCACTCAAGGACAAAGCATATTTCCATCAAGTATCACTTTCTAAGGGAGAAAGTGCAAGACAAGCAGGTCAAGGTAGAGTATGTGTCTACTAAAGAGCAGATTGCAGATATCTTCACCAAACCTCTTCCAAGAGATACGTTTGAGTATCTAAGGGAGAAATTGGGAGTTGTACTCCCACCCCAGAATTAATCACCTCATCAGGAGGTGGGGGAGGGACTAAGCTAAGAGGCTCATTCTTAGTCCCGAGCCCCAAAGGTGACCCTTTGCCATTGATGACAAAGGGGGAGAGATGAGTGGGGGGGAGCCTCAAGACAGGGGGAGCTATTTATGTTGAGTTTCTGTGTTGTTGAGAAGCATGGTTTGCCATCAATGACAAAGGGGAGATTGTTGGCAATTTTGGGTTTGAGATCCTAGCTTCTTGTCTATGAGTTGTCATTGATGTCAAAAGGAAATGGCATTAATGTTAAGAGGATGTGTTGGCTTCAAAGGTGGAAGATTCCAAGAGAATATTTTTAAGAGAATCCGGAGAGATTCCATTGGCAAGGGTTTTTCATTAAAACCAAACCGGTTTTTATTAAAACCAAGTTGGATAGGGTTTTTATTAAAACCAAGTTAAATGGTTTTTATTAAAACCAATGGAGGTTCTCTTTATTATTTATTTAATTATTATTTAAAACCCTTCAAGGTTTTAATTAATTAATTATTTAATTAATTAAGGGAGAAATTATTTTTAATTTATTAAAAATACTTAAAGGTTTTTAAACCTTTTTTTATTCTTAATTTATTAAAATTATTTAAGGGTTTTTAAACCCTTTTTGAAAAGACTTTTGATTAATTTTGAAATGGTCTTTATTTTCGTCGACGTCAAGGTGTCTTCGAAGAGACTATTTATTCTCCAACTCCTAAGGTTGGAAGGCTAATTAATTCGAAATTCCTCGAATGCAATTTGCGGTGTTTGTGCTCTGTATTCGCTGCGATCGAAGGAAGACTTAGAAGCACGTGCGGTTGAAAAGTCTTCGGGAGTTTTTTTGAGGGTGAAGTGGAGGGAAGTTCACTTGTGAACTTCGTAGCCCGCATGGGCTAGTGGCGGCGAAGGCTGTTGTTGGGCGCTGCATTGGCGGAGGTCACCGTTTCGAGTCTCGCGGGGGTGCTTTGCTAGAGTAACACACGTTTTTATTAAAACGTCTTTATGCCATGAAATTCGGAGTTTCTTGGACAGCGATTTATAAGTTTGAGAGTTGTGTGTGGTGACAGCTTGAAGGTTCAATTATCTTCTACTCCAATAAGGTATGGGCACATTCTTCTTATGAGTATGATTGGTGTATGTTTTCTGAAATAAGGTTGGAGTGAAAAGGTATTCTACTAGGTATCCTTTGGCTAGGTGTAAATCCTATTTTCTGGTTTGTTGAAGACTACTTATGCATTGTTATCCTTAAGGAGAGTTTTTGGTGAATGCATAATTTTTGGTTTGAGATAGTGGAAGCTTTGTGCACTAGGGTTTATATTTGTGAGTCTAGCTACTTGCATTGAGTTGGTGGAACCCTTGGTTGGCTGTTTTGAGTTTGATGGTTGAGTTGCTTCCATAGAGGTTGTTTGATCAAGTTATTGCTTTACTTGATTCATGATATTGGGCTTACTCCATTGAGTTGATTTGAGCAAGTTATTCTTTGCATTTGGTGATATTGTGTTGGTGGCTATTTTGTTCAAATATCTTTGGAGGGAAAAGGATTTCTACTTGTTTCCTTTTCTTGTGATGATTGGTTGAATGCTTCAAGGTTGATGTTGAGTTGAATGGTGTTGGTTGACTAAACCTTGTTTGATGAGCATTGTTGTTGAAACCCTAATTGATGGTGAAAAGAACATGAGTATCATTGTTATGTGATTCTTTGCATAGTTGGCAATTGTTGGGGTTTCATGTTCTTGAAAGAAAACATTCTATCCTATCCATTTCAGATATTGAGTTGAGTTTTCAGATTTGAGATTGAGATTGAGCTGAGTTGATTTGAGTTGAGTTTTGAGATTGGGATTTGAGTATAGAACATATTGAGTCTCTAACAATTCTCTTTATGCTTCTATGAGTTTGACAAATCACATTGGGTCTCTAACAATTCACTTTGTGATTTCCTACTAAGAAAGTTTTTCTTGGTGAGCTTGCTGAGTTTTTGGACAGGTTCCAGTGGGGACTTGTGAGAAGTTCTTGGATAGGTTTCGGTGGGGACTTGTGAGCAGTTTTGGACAGGTTTCGGTGGGGACTTGTGAGCAGTTTTGGACAGGTTTCGGTGGGGACTTGTGAGCAGATTTGGACAGGTCCTAGCAGAGGACTTGTGAGCTGAGTTTGATAGTTCTATCAGAGAACTTGAGGACAGAGGTGCATTGGTTCTATGAGAAGAACCTGAGGACAGTTGGCAAGTCTTTGAGAAGGCTTGTATGCGAGAGGATTGATTTGTTCAAGAGTTGGACAGATCTTACAGACGAGAGGAAGACTTGTACTAGACCGACTGATTATGTTTGGTACAGGTTGCTGAGCTACTGTGGACATGATCATAGAAGGCAAAGGTCTCTTAGGCTAAGCATTGAGGATAGGAGGTCTTCGATGGAAAGGAGTTCCACGTGTTGGCAAGAGGTAGAGGCGAGTTGATCTTCGAGGGATCATTTCCAGAGCAGAGGGGAAGGTATCTCCTTTGGGCCGAGGCTCATAAACATTGTAATTGGGAAGGATTCCCAAAGAACTTTGAGATAACTTTTAGAGAAAAGTTTTTGTGGACGTAGCCCAACCATTTTGGGTGAACCACGTTAAAAATGGGTCTTCAATGTGTGATGCTTTCTGTCTTGATTAATGTTGTGTTGATGCCACTGCTATCTAAAGTTAAAATTATTAATTGGTTAAGTCTTATACTGTTCACCCCCCCCTCTTAGTATAAGTCCATGTTCTTCATTTCTAGCAGTATCAGTTCCTAATTTCTTCTTTCATTTGGAGAAATCTATTCATCCACCTCTTCTTTGATTCATTCTCTCCCATCAATGAACCTTACATGTACCTACATCCATCTTGTTTTACTAGGTTGAGGTGCCAATTTTTTTTGTTCTATAATTGGTTGTCCCTTCTCTTCTACAAATAGAGGTATGATATCCATATTATTTTCCTTTTGTGGTGGACCTTTATTATTTTGGGCTTCTTGCTATGGTTCCCTGGACTCAACTTCTTCTCACTATCTTCGTTAATTCCCTTGTGAAGAAATGAATAGATATTACACCTTATATGGTTTAAAATTTGAACCATTCAAAGTTTTAGGTAACACTATCCCATATAGGTTTTGTAATTTTATTTCTCCATTATCCATTAATTTCAGGACTTGAAAGGGACCAAGCCATAAAGTCCTCAATTTCCTAGGCTTGATTTTTCATTTACCGTTGAACTTTAGAAATAAATCACCCTGATTAAGTTTTAGCTTGTGGAGATGATTATCATGCCACAACTTCCTTCACTTTTGGGTCACTTCAATTTCCCATTATGCCATGACTCTCCTTTCATTCAATATGATGAGTGTAGCCAATATTTCTTCTAGGATTTATTGATCACCTAGGTGATGCTCCACAATTATCTATAGACTAGGGACCAAGAATTCTACTAGAACTACTACTTCTTGACCATAAATTAGCTAAAATGGCATATGATCCATTGCTTGTTTGATGTTGGTCTATAATACCATAGAATAGATGGCAACCTTTCCTACCAATCTATTCCTTCTATACCATAGGTCTTATACAATCGATGACTTTTAAAGTAGATAGGTTGGTCCAACCTAAATTACTCTTCCTAAGCTAATACACATCCTATTGCAAAATTAGAAGCATAAATATAGATATGGAACTCCTTATCATAATTTAGAAACACCAATATGGGACTACTCAAGAGGTTTGCTTTTAGTTCCTCAAAGGCTCCTTGATGCTCCTTTGTCCAACTAAAAGAAATATTCTTCTTAGTCAATGAGTCTAATGGGTAGGATATGTGTGCATAATTATTGATAAACATTAAATAATATCCCATGGATTTTAAGAAATTTTTCAATGAACTTACATCATATGACTCATCCATATTCAGTATGACACAAATTTTATCAGGATCTATCTTCAGTCCTTCACTGCACACTATATATCCTAGTAATTTTCCATATGGTACCATCAAAAATCATTTCCATAGATTTAGAAAGATTTGTGCTTTTCTACAATGACTCATACATTCACTTAGGCTTGGTAGATGGTCCTTGATCTTGCCATAAAATGACCAATCATCGAAGAATACCTTAAACTTCCTTGTTGCCAATTGATCAAATATGTACTGGATAATACGTTGGAATGTCATTGGTGCGTTACATAGCCCAAATGGCATCCTGCTATATGCATAAATTCCCTTTTTCACAATAAATATGGTCTTCAACTTATCCTCCTTGGCTATATTGATCTGATTGTAGCCAAAAAATCCATCTAAGAATGAATAAATTTCATGTCATGTGACCTCCTCTAGAATGGAAATTATGAAGGAAATCAGGAAGGGATATTTAATTATTACTGCATTCAAACTCTAAAAATCTATATATATTTTTATCTTACCCACTTTATTTTTTAAGGAGACCATAATAGGGGAAACCCATTCACTCGTGGTGACTCTAAAAATGATGCTAGCATTCAACATCTTTTCTAACTCTACATTTACTAGTGATGCATACTTGGGATTCATTCTATATGGCCTCCTTATCACTGCTTGTGCCTCAGACATTAATGTAATATTGTGGACACATATTCTAGTGGTATGTCTTTCAAATGCTTATACATCTATGTGAAATAATGCTTGTATATTAGGAATATCTTGAAAGCTGCTACTTTCATTACTAGATTTCATCATCACCACAATGGATCATCTTGGATTCTTTCTTTGTTCCTAGATTTACATCCACTATTTGAGATCCTTTGTATTTAACTCTTTCTGGCTCTACCTTAGACTTTTCCATATTTTCTAGATGCACTGGTCTTGCATCTATCTCTAGATATTCAACTATAAATTCTTCAAAGCTCTTAGAAAATATCTATTTTTCTTGTTCCTCTTATTTTGGTTTCTTGCTGACCTTCTGCTCGTCTTGTCTTTTTGTGGTCTCCTCTGTATTAATACATAGATAGATAGGCTGAAATACCTTGTACTTCTTCCAATGGATAATTCTACTATCATATCGAGCTTCATTCTTACTACATTATTCAAGGTACAACATCTCCTCTTAATTGGGTTCATATTCTTCTTCACTAGATGAACTTCTTGACTCATCCGTCGTGGACACATATTCACTGATTCTCTATTTTTTCAAGTTGGTCATATACCTATGCTACCCTTTCTTGAATTTTATCTAGTCCTTTCCCTAGTTATGATTAAATTTGGATACTCATAGCCAACCTCTCCCTAATAGTGCATCATATGCAAGTATTTTCATAGTAGTCACAATGAAATCCAAGACAAATTCATGGTTAGATATTATCACTTGTTATGTTGTCAATACATCTTTTGTATCAATACCATACTGGTCAACATCATACAACCTAAAATTGGATTCCCACAATGTTGGAGTGTTGATATCCCTCTATTTTTTCTTTGGTAGCACGTTAACATTGGATCCTCCATCTATAATAACTTGTGTTGACTTATAACCCAGGATATCCATACGGACTAATGTTGGTTTCTTTTCAACATCAATCATCAATATGGTTGGGTCCATAAAATAATCTTGTGTGACCCTGGGGAGCACACACCACAACTGACCCAACTTTCAATGAATTTATTATATCAAATTGAAAAGAATGAACATGCAAATGACACGTAAATAAGAAAAACAAATATGTATGCTTTCTATTGATATTTCAAATCCACGATTATATATTCGTCCCTCTGATGGATACCCAGTTTTTGATATAATTAGTTACAAGCAGGGCACGAATGGTGAATAAATCCCCTCGCAAAGGGGTGGCGCACTTTCGTAGTTTCTCTGCTTCCACACACAAACTTGTCTGAGGGCTCACAGATATCTCCTCCTTCTCTCATCTAGTAGGGATCTTGTTCTCTGAATGTCTTGCTATAGTCTTGTAAACCTACAGATCTGCATACATAAAAACAACAAAGCACACTTAGTAGTTCGGGTTGCCTCCCTAGATGAGGCTATTAGTATAAAACCTGATAAGTAAGATAAATAAGCATACTATGATTAAATGCAATAAATCTGATGAAATATGTGGGCATATCTTAGAGAACAATGATGTAAATGCAAATAGTAAATTAGATTTATGTTAGGACTAACTGCTGAAATAGAAAAATATCAAATCTAATGCTAGCACAAAGAAAACTAATGTCAAATCCTAGGTTGTGCCTGCAGGCCACTGTCCAGGATAGCAGCCATGAAATAGACCTTTCTACTCGCACTCCAAGGGCTATAGTACTAGGTTATATGATCCAATTGATGTTCAAGGGTCATCGAATATGTTAGGTACACAGAATGGAAGTGAATAATAATGAATGTGAATATCAGATGCATAGTCTCTCCTCAACCAGACAACACTTCGTTGCTCCTCAAGAGCGCGTAGATTTGCTCTCTAATTTAACAGGGCTTCATTGCATAAACTCTAAAATTTTTTGGATCTTTTGCTCTTTGTGGGAGAGTCCATATGTAGACTTCCCTCTCTAAGATCTTGCCCTTAGATTCTTGGAGAAGCTTCAATCCAAATTTCATGCGATTGACAGTCTTGGGTGGGAAGCATCAGTCACAAACTGGTATTGAAGGGGAATTTAGGAGAAACTCAAGGAGTTCCTCACCAAAATCCACCTGTAAAAATGCAAATGTGTAGTTAGATTATGTGATTTGAGCTCGTATTCACAACTAGACTATGCATGGTGCTATCCACTGTCAGGTCCAACGGCTAGGTGTGGTCGATGTAGTCTTCAGCGGTCATGTGTGGTGGAACTCTACCTAAGAGTGGCCAAGACTGGATGGGCTAGAACTACCCTGTTTGAGTGGTTAGGAACACTGCTTTCTCTTGGATATTTCCAAGAGGATTCATATGGTCTACGAATGTGTCCATATGGGTATTCTCCTAAACATGATGTGTTTTAGGTGTCTATAGATGCCCCTTTTTGGGATGCATTATGGGAAAACACATCACGAAGCAAAAATAGACCACCTAGGGTCACATTGTATGTTGTATGATGATCATTTATCTGATCAACATTGGATACCCTAGTCATGCAGGAGGGTGTGAATCCTAGAATCATTGCTTCCAACAGAATGGAAGGCTTAATTTTAAGGAAATTTGTACTTGTACCTCAAACACAATCAGGTAGGTTTGGAACTACTATTGGTCCGATCAGAGGAGATCTACAAACTTAACTGTTATATTTTATTTTTTTTCTAGCAAAGGGTAAGCTTATGATAATTTTTGGAAATGATTCACAAGACGAACACAGTCTTGACATGATCGAGATGATATTTTGTTGAATTTTATTATGATTGTTTAAAATTTTTGACTACCCCCTCAAGCGACGAGTCGATGAGGGAAGGAAAATTAATAAAGTGATAAATCACTTGACCAAAATGAATAATTTGGATCTCTTTAGAGGGTTTATTTTTGTTATAGGGTAGATCCCATTTAGGTTTTATTTCAACCCCTTTTTGTAATTACACATATCTATCCCATGGGGTGGTCCAATCGCAATGGCCTTATTATGGAATTAATACGAACACAATTCTATTCTAGCTTGTGTTGAATTACTATTTGCTATAGGAGAAATAAGATGGATCCTCGCTCCCGTGGGGTGGTCCAGCCATCATGGCCTTCTTTGGGTTATAATTGAAGCGTCTCAATTCATCCATAACTATTTTACCCCAAGTGGCCTTATGGTAATTTACACATCTCACCAAATTGCATGGAGCACCAGTCACTGCAATCTTCGAGTGTATAGAGCAAATAACTGAATACGAGGCTCAATTGGAATTTTGTTATTTCTTGATTTATTTTGAGTTTATTGGATTTTATGATGTTTTTAGATTTTGATATATGTAATTATTTTGGTATCTGTGCTTATTTTGGTTGATTTGAATTTGAAAATGTGTTTATTGACTCATTTTGAGGTGCTCTATGGTGAGAATTTTAGTAAATTTCTCATTGGTTTTTGACCGCTGTCAGGTCCAGCAACCCCCAACTAGTGCTTCGTGGTTGTTTTCAGGTCTAGCAGCAAAAAATTTTAGGTCACTGACACCAATAGTGGCCGATGCCTAAGTTGGAGATATAAAAGTAAATTAGGATTTTTGACCTTTCATTTTCTAGCTGTCATTGTACTTTTGAGCTTTGAGTTGAGAGTGAGTGCTTGTGACCTAGAACACTGTCGATTTGACTCCATGGCTGAGCAGGGCGAGGCTTCGACCAATGGAGGAGTCAGAGCTTCACGAGTACCTTTCTAAACCCTAACCCATTTTTCTAATGTAGTAAAATGAACCTAACTAAACAATTTGGTAAAGGAACCTCATTAACCCTATTGGCAATGAAATAAACTAGTAGATAGTTTAGGATTTAAGTAGATGTGTTTCCCTCTATTTTAGGAATTTTTCAATTTTTTTAATGTTTTTGGACCATGGGGGAACGTCGTTGGCATGTCACCCACTGGCCTCTACTACTCAGAGTGGCTATCTTGGCCTGATACTGGTTGTTGTCACCATCAACGACGAGTTTGAAATCCAATAGTCAAATTTCCAACCATTGGAAACTGTCCATTGTTGGCTTTAGTGACCACTTCGTGGCTGCTCCTGGCATGGGCGGCTAGGTAGCGTTACGTTTATTCTTCTAATTTTTATATTTTTTTAAGAAATTTTAATTAATTCTTTAGAGTTTTGAAGTGTAGTATTTTATTTTTTTGGATGTTTAGGTGCATTTAGCCATTTTTTCTTGTTGTCTTAAGTGCATCTTAGATTAGCTTGCACCATTGTTATTTTATGCATTTCTTAGTTTATTAGTGCATTTGATTTAAGAATTTATTTTTCACTCTTATATTTTATCTGCTCAGGCTCAGGACCCAAAGCTACTTGTGGACCTTCTACCCCTCATGGATGACATGGACTGGCATTGGCTTGATGCTCATGGTCTCTTGTACATCACTAGGCTTCTAATTATCATGTTGAATCGGGCCTATCTTACTTCCCTGGCCCATAGGTGGGACTCCAGGACCAATATTTTCCACCTTCCTACCGGTGAGATGACCATTACGTCTGAGGACATGTATCAGATCTTCAAGATCCCCTTCGATGGAGTCCCCATCATGTATTATCCTACAGGTGCTAGGGACGCAGTTTTTGCTAGGGTCTTCAAGAGACATACCGTTACTACCTTCTGGGATACTCATTCTGGTAGGATTTCTATTGTTTGGTGGTACTAGGAGGATTTCTTCTCCAAGAGGCATGTTGTCCTATTGATGGTGATTTGTAACATCCTTAAACCTGAATTCTCTAGAGTGATATTCCCATGGAACCTCTTGGTGATGGTATAGGACTTGATTGATAGTGAGGAACCTATCATATATGCTTGGGGGAGTGCACTACTGGAACATTTCTATGATGAGTTATACTAGATTCAAAAATGGGGTAGCACCAGCATTACTAATATCTTACTCCTTCAGATCTGGGGATGGGAGCATATCAAGGTGGATCACCCAATAGGATTTCCCATGGAGATTACTAAGGTGGACGATACCCACTAGAGCTATGGATCTAGGTGGCTAATGCCCACTAGAGCTATGGATCTAGGTGACCTAGAGATATCTAGGAGTGTACGAGTCAACCATTTTTAGAGGAGCTTTCCCACTACACGGTATCACTTACTGGTTTGCGAGCTCAAGATGTTATCTATATATCTTACTTTGAGTTCCCTGCTTGGAGGGATCTAGTTAGTTTTATAGCTCAGACTCGATGCAATTGATGTATTATCAGGTGCAAGGATAGCATCAAGGAGTACTTCCACTATTCTAGGATGCTCAGACAGTTTGGTCTATCGTAGGACGTGCCATTCCAACTAGTCTTGTATAGGCAAATTTTTATAGAGAGGGATCTACCACTTCCCCAAGTTACAATAGTGATAGAGGATGATGATCCTCCAAAAATGGATGCTAGTATCACGGATGGTGGGGTTACAAAGGACTACACTTGATGGTGGGGCACAATGATGTGGCAGGGTGATGGTATTTTAGGTCATTATTAGGATGCATCTGCTATAGGGGATGATGTTGATGGGCACCAAGTGCGGGCTTAGACAAAGGGATAGGGTCATCATGCAGAGCAAGAGGAAACAAAGGAGTAGGTAGCTCTAGAGGAGGAGGAGGAGTTGGCTCCAAAGGAGCAAGATTATCCTCTTTGGGTTTAGTTGCATAAGGTTGAGGTTGAGCTGTAGGCATCTTAGATCTAGGTACAATAGAGGGATGCCACCATTATCGAGTTTTGGGCTTAGGTCCAATGCCTCGAGGAAAAATGGACCACACTACAAGGTAGGATAGGTCATCTTACAACTGAAGAGGGTGTTGCTCAGGGACATATTGCACCACCTATTATAGTGCCTCAGGGACCTGGTGATCTAGATGCAAGTGTGAAGATCTAGTGTTTGCATGGGCTTTTAGAAGAGGACTTGGAGCAGCGCACATTAGATTCCTCCTATATCTTGGTATTGGAGCACGAGGTCAAGCTTTGGGGAGGTCACCTACCAAAGAGGCCTATGGTAGGAGGGTCACAGAGGATCGACCAAAGTACCTCAGGGTAGTCATCAGCTTAGTCGAGCCACAAGACCAGGGTTCGGATAGAGTGGACTGCGGGTGCCAGTTATATGTCACCTCCTAGAGGGGGTAGTGAGGGTAGATATGATGCTAGTGGTGTATGCCACTCTTGAGAACTATGGCTCCTTAGACATTTTATACCTTTTTTAAGTGTAAGGTCAGATAACCTACATAGTTGTAGCCTTATTGGTGATTTTGTACCTACATGTACTTATTCAGACACACGTTTATATGATATCTAGACTTTGAGATTCATTATGTGTATTATTTATGATTTTTTTTATGTTTATGGATGTAGTATCATGATTTTAAGTGATATGATGTGACGTGATGCTTTAGATGCTATGATGTGATGTATGACATGCATTACCTAGATGATAGGTGTATGCATAGATGCTTTGATCCATATGTGTAGATGGACTACTTATGATATATGTAGATGTAGATGCAACGCTTATGTTAAATAAATGTTTATATTTTGATTCATTTGTATGTATCTAACTTATGTTATGATGATATGTGTAGAACCAAAACAACACCAATCCAATTATGTGACAACAAGCACCGATCGCATTGACACACACAACCCCTAGGGCAGCCCCCAAAGGTTAAATAGTGGTCCTAACCACTCCCAAAAATAGTTTGGAGGTCAGAGGTCAATTTTGCACCTTGCTCTCTGCTCGTCCCACCCAGGGATGATACAAACTGGGATTCGTTCCACCCAGGGATGAATAGCAGCATTCGCCCCAGGGTGAGGCGAATAGTAGGTTTGACTAGCAAAAAGTCAAACCTCGACAAGTTTGCCAGTTAACTGAAGCTTCAGGCCATGCAATTGTGAGGAACAGCTCCAAATCAAGAATAGAATCTCCTTGCATGAGGTCTCTAAAATAAAGACATGCATGACTAAAGTCTCTCTTCTTGATTTGAAGTCGTTCCTCACAATTGCATGTCCTAAAGTTATAGTTAACTGGTAGACCTGTCGAGGTTTGAATTTTTGCCAGTCAAACCTGCTATTCACCTAACCCTGGGGTGAATGCTGCTATTCGTCCCTGGCTGGAACAAGCAAAGAGCAAGGTGCAAAATTGACCTCTGACCTCCAAAATGATTTTGGGAGTGGTTAGGACCATTGTTTAACCTCTGGGGGCTGCCCTAGGGGCTGTGTGTGTCATTGTCGTCACATAATCGGATTGGTGTTGTTTTGGTGTCTACAGATGCGCCTTTTGGGAACCGCTATGCAAGGCACAGCACCGAGCAAAAATAGATAACCAAAGCACTAATGATTAGGGTTTCTCAGTAACCTAACCAAATCTTGATGCCCCAAGTATGGAAAGGGCATGCATTCTTGAATCCTTGCTTCTGACGAGCTAAGGAACTTAATTCAAGTGTTAACCTTTTTCAGTGAGGTGTTACTTGAGCTTGGACATTGATCAGTCATGAATAGGCAAAGGGCACAACCTTTTGTCTGTTGGAACCTTGAGTTAATGATTCATGAATGCCAAGTGTTTGATCAACTTGTGATTATTGCTTGTTTGCTGCCCCAAGCAGGGGCACGATTGTAATTGTCAATGATCCTTTGAATGCATGTTATTTCCTTGATTGGGTATATCTTTGTTGATTGGTGACTAAGTGTGACTACCCCCTCAAGTGACGAATCGATGAGGGAATGACCGACATGAGAAAATTGACAAGTCACTTGACCTAATATGACTTAGGTAAGGGTGCCTTCAGTTGTTTACTATTGAATGCGAAAGCAGTTTCCAAACATTCTGACCTATTTTTGGTGGGTATGAACCCTTTTTACGACGCCTTTTGGAGCTGAAATTATCAAAAATTTGTCCTCCCATGGAGCGGTCTGGCTATGATAACCTTCTTAGAGAGTAGGATAGGGAAAATTTGTGGCCCCAATGTTTATTTTGGATGCCAAAAATGTTAGGCGCAAAAAGCGCCTTCGTTCGGCAATGTTATTGCTATTTTTGGTTGGGTTTTGACCCTTTTGGTGATGTCGTTTGGGGATGAAATTCTTGAAAATCCGTCTTCCCGTGGAGCGGTCCGACTATGGTAGCCTTCTTAGGGAATAGGATAGTGAGGATTTGTGACCTCGACATCTATTTTGTATGCGCGAAATTTCAAGTGCCAAAGCAATCTTATCGGACACTTTATACCTTTTTTGAGTGTAAGGTCAGCTAACCTACATAGTTGCAACCTTATTGGTGATTTTGTACCTACATGTACTTATTCAGACACACATTTATATGATATCTAGACTTTGAGACTCATTATGTGTATCTTTTATGATTATGTTTTTATGTTTATGGATGCAGTATCATGATTTTATGTGATATGATGTGATGTGATGCTTTAGATGCTATGATGTGGATGTATGACATGCATTAGCTAGATGATAGATGTATGCATAGATGCTTTGATCTAGATGCGTAGATGGACTACTTATGATGTGGATGCATATGTGGATGCAATGCTTATGTTAAATACATGTTTATATTTTGATTCATTTGTATGTATCTAACTTATGTTGTGATGATATGGTAAATGAAATGTGTGTAATGCATTATGATGATGATCTAATGTGAATGAACCTGTATGCTTTAATCACTTAAAACATATGGTATGATGTGGCATGGGTTTTGACAATCTAATGGACGACACCACATAATGTATAACAATCATGAATAAATAATAACTCTTATAATAAGAATTAATCATTTAAACATCCAAATGTGAGGTGAGATGATGTGATATGTATGTACTTTCTTGATTAGCTTCTATAAATTAAAATATATGCACAAAATAGTCAGTGGTCGTCTAAATATCATTGCTGACATTCATCCGGTATCTATCCTATTTCATGGATGCCCTTTAATGAACAAAATCTCCTAAAGAAAGTTGATGATGTGAGTGATGATATGAATTGTTGCTATGAGGGGATTTTTGAGGTTTTCCATGAGACTCAAACACCCTAGTTGCTTCATCAAAAGTTGTATACTGATCATACAAAGCTTCTGAAGGATAAAGTTTTGTTATGAAGACCTAGATACTCATTATCCCTATGTGTGCAAATGAATATATTAGGTAAAACATAAGCATACCCCAGTGCCAAGTGAGATTCATTCAGCCCATTGTTGTATTGGGGATCCTCAAATGTTTATCCTGATCCTAAGTTGGACTCAGTTGGATTAAACCACTAGGCGGTACAGGACACCTAAAGCTAGCTCTTCCACATGCAAACATTGGTCTGTACAAAAGCGAGATGCTAATGTGATAGACATATCATCGTGCGTAAGGCTCGTTCATGTTGAGAATTCTAGGGATTCAAGTTCAATACTCCCTTCTTTTCTTCATATTTATTTGGGATACTTGCTCATGCTTAGTGATGAAAATCACTATTTATTTTGAATTTTTGTTTTCTTTTGAGCAAGGGATTTATGTAGTGATGATAATCACTTGTTTATTTTGTTTTTGAATTTTAAATTTTGCTTTGTTCAGGATTTTTGCTTGTTTTGATTAAAGCAAGGGATTTCTTTGGGTAGGGGTGAACTTGTCCTTTTGCCAATTCTCAGCATTTTCGAACCGATCGCATAGGGGGATGAGCAAGATAAAATTTTCACCTTAGGATACCTAATACCACTTCGTAGCATTCATCTTTCCCTTGTTCCAACTAGGATCTTAGTGTTTTGATTAGTGATAGGATTTTGAAATATACCAAGTGCTATCAAAACTAAACCTCACCTATTAAAAGCTAAGATAACTTTCTACAAAGTTTGATAAAACCACTAGGTATGGCTGAGTGACTAGAAAACCCTAGTATATTCCTTATAGCAATAGGAAGGGGTTGTGTTGAAAAACATAGTTACACACATGGGTGATGGATGATGATGGATTTTGAAGATGCATGATTGATGTACAAATATGGTGTCATTTGTAAGATTGTGAATACGACCTACTAAATGTAAATGCAATGGATGCAAATGCCTAATGCAATGCAACTATATGGATGCAAATGCGAATGCATAATGCAAATGTTTTTGTATTTTTGATGCTTTCAATTGTTTTTGAGTTTTGATTATTATGAATGTTTTTGAACTTTTTGATTTTAAATTGTTTTTGTGCTTTTATGTTTTGTTATTGACCAAAGGGCTTAAGGTGCCTTTGGGGATTTTTGTGATTTGACCAAAGGGCTTTAAGATACCTTTGGAGCATTTTTGAATTGACCAAAGGGCTTTAAGATGCCTTTGGAGCTTTTTGTGATTTGACCAAAGGGCTTTAAGATGCCTTTGGAGCCTTTTGCTTTTACGATTTTCTATTGTTTTTGTGATTTTGAAATTTATGAATGTTTTTGATATTTTGTTGATTTATGTGTGAAACACCTTTAGATGAATGATGTTGAGAGGCTCCAGCTCCTCAACACCCTCTAGCATTGTTAGGTGATATGCCCCAGGCCCAATATTCTTAGAGATGATATAGGGACCTATCCAATTGGTCGTAAATTTGTCTTGTAGATGTGGTGATAGATTTGAGTTCTATTGGTTTTCTTTAAGCATAAGATCCCCAACTTTAAAGTCTCTCAGGTGGACTTTATTGTTATAAGCTTGTGTTAGATGATCCTGGTAAACATGAAGATGCTCAAGAGCATTGATGCATCGTTCATCCAGAAGGGTCAATTGATCCAGGTGAGCTTGTTGCACGTAGTGTCATCATTGATGAACTCTTTCAATGCGATGTGCAATGTCAGAATTTCCAACTCTAAGGGCATAATGGCCTCAGTGCCATATACAAGCAAAAATGGTGTTGCCCTAGTGGGTATCCATACGCTAGTCCTGTAAGCCCATAATGCTAAGGGTAATTGCAGATGCCAATCCTTATGATTTTCTTTCACCATCTTCTTTAAGATGGCTACTATTATCTTGTTTGAGGCCTCTGCTTGCCCATTTGCCTACGGATAGTATGGTGTCACAAAACTGTGTTGAATGTTGTATTTGGTCGTTAAAGCTCACACATTTTTGTTTTTGAATGATGGACCATTATCCGAGATTATCTTGAAGGGTACCCCAAAATGATAAATGATATTGTGAAGTATGAACTCCATAATCCGAGGACCAATTATCGAGGTTAAGGGGACCGCTTCCACCCATTTGGTGAAGTACTCAGTGGTCATTAAGATGAACGTGTGTCAGCCCAAATATGGGGGAGAAATATTTCCAATCAGATCAAAACCCCACTAAGAAAATGGCCAAGCTGCCTGAATGGGTTGTAAGGCCTGAGATGGCAAGTGCATCAGATTTGCATGTTATTGGCATTTAATGCATTTCTTGACATACTCGTAACAATCCTTCTCCATGGTGGGCCAGTAATAACCCATTCGAAGGATGCGCTTGACAATGGCCATGCCGTTGAAGTGGCCACCGCATGTACCATCATGAGCTTGCGAAATCACCCAAGCTGATTCTTGGGGCTCTAAGCAATGTAGGAGGATTCCATCATAGCTTCGATGATACAATATGCCTCCTAGCAAGACATATCTTATCACTTTTTTCTTGAATGCTCATATTTCAGCATGCGATAGTCCTTATGGGACAATTCCAAGCCTAAGGAAGTCTTGTAATTGGGATAGCCAATCCTGATAGGCTACAACCTCGACAGATAAGATGGCTTGTTCCTCCTGCAATTTGATTTGCACAAATGTATATTGAGAAACAACCTTATGGTGAATAGTGGTACCATTCTCCATAGGACCTTGCGAGATCAGGGACCCCCAAGGTGCCTTCTTTAAGAAGTCTTTGGCTTTACAGAACCAATCATGGTCTGGCTCTATATGAATCATGTTGATGGATTCCTTGTTATCAAAAGCCTCACATTGGATCGCTGAGTGTGAGAGCATTTTGACATGAATGGTAGTGAAATCAGTAGATGGATTCTGAGGGATCAAGGATCCCAGAGATGCCATGGTGTCTATAAATCTATTTGATGAATGAGGGATTGCCTCGATGTCATACCACTCTAGTTTGGCTAGATATGTGTCAACAAGCTCCTTGTAAGCTTTCAAGATTGGATCCCGACATTGAAATAGTCCCTTGACCTGGTTGACTATGAGGAGGGAGTCACCAAAGATATTTAGCCTCTTGATTCTCATGGTGATGGCTATTTGGAGACCCAATATTAGGGCCTCGTATTCGGTGTTGTTATTAGTGCAAGGGAAGTCTAGCTTGAATGACAAGGGTATTGGAGCACCTTATGGCATGAAAAAGATAATCCCTGCACCACCTCCTTGCTCACACTTAGAACCATCGAAGAACAAAGTCATGTCAGCTTCATTTTTTAGTTCTTCAGGTTTGGGTGCTTTTGATAGTGCAAAGACTGCATCATCAAGAAGTTCTATGGTGAGGGGCCTACTATTCTAAAGAGGTACCTCAACCAGATGATCAGCTATGACTTATCCCTTGATGGAATTTTGGCTTATGAATTCCAAATCAAATTCTATCAATAGCATGATCCACTTTGCAATACGTGTGTTATGATATGTCTTGCTCATCATATACTACAAAGGATTTTGTTTGGATATTACATATGTCATATGGCTCAGCATGTAGTGGCACAATTTCTTGGTTGCAAAGACCACTGCTAAACATAACTTTTCTACGTATGCATATCCTATCTCATAGCTCACCAAGGTGTGGCTGATGTAATATATCACTTGTTCCTTGTCTTGCACATTCTTTTGAGCCAACATGGTGCCCAAAGCAAAATTGGTAGTGGATATATACAGTAGGAATGGCACGTCTAGCCTTGGTGGAGCTAGGACTGGTGGCGTTGCTAGGTACTCCTTGATTTTAGAAAAGGCTTGCTGACATTCTTCATCCCACTAGAATGGGACCCCCTTGTGTAGTAGTCGATTCATGGGTCGACATTTATCCGATAGTTGTGTGATAAATCATTTGATGGATGCTACTTTGCCCTGTAAGCTTCTCAGTTCTTTGATGTTCATGGGTGGGGCCATTTCCAGGATAGCCTTTACCTTTGCTAGGTCTACCTCGATGCCTCATTTAGAAATGATGAATCCCAAGAGTTTTCCAGAAGTTATGCCAAAGACGCATTTCTTGGGATTCAACCTGACATTGTGCTCAATCAGGTGATCGAAGACCTTTTTGAGGGTCTCAACATGCTCTTCACGTAGCAATGACTTGGCTAGTAAGTCATCGATGTAGTCTTCCAAGATCTTGTGCATGTAGTCATGGAAAATGTATGTCATAGCCCGTTGATATGTGGCACCAACATTTTTAAGACCGAATGGCATCACTTTGTAATAGAATGTCCCCCATGGAGTGGTGAACATAGTTTTATGCTGGTCTTCAGGTTTAATCTGAATCTGATTGTAACCAGAAAAACTATCCATTAGGGAGAGCATCTCATGACCTGCAGTTGCATCTACAAGAGCATCTATGTTGGGCAACGAGAATGAATCCTTTGGGGTTGCCTTGTTGAGATCCTTAAAATCCATGCAAATGCGAACTCTTCCATCAGGTTTTCCTATGGGCACCATGTTTGATACCCATTCTGGATAGTCGATGGGAACAATAAAGACTACATCCAATAGTTTTTGTAACTCATTCTTAACCATCAAAGTGATGGTTGGATGCATCTTTCTGAGCTTTTGCTTGACCGATTTCTTCATGGGGTCTAGCGAAAGGTTGTGGACAACCAATTTTGGATCTAGCCCTGGCATGTCTTTGTAGGTCCAAGCAAAGAGATTTGGTCTCTCTTTCAAGAGAGGAATTATGATGGCCTATTCTTCTGGAGATAAGATTTCTCCAAACTTGAATTTCTTTGGTTGAGAAGGATCATTGCTTATGTCCACCTCAAAAGTCTCCTCTATTGCCATATGTGACCCCTCCTCAAGCTGGTGAGGAGTGGGGATTAAATGAATGTCATCTACTGGATTTATAGTTCCCACTGACTCAGGGTCGAGACCAGCATGATAGACATCATGTGTGCAGCCTGATGCAAAATGGAATGGTTGTAGCATCTCTTCATTAGGGAAGAAATATTCAGGCTCTAGGGGTGAATCAATGTGATCCCAATCAATAGCATCTAAGTTAAGACACAATGGTTTTGAAGGATCTATTGGGTTATGGAGTGGAGTGGTCAAATCAATGGAGATCATGTTGATGGATGGAATGAAATCTCTAGGACCATGTGGGTGAAGCTCTACATCATGGGTGCACCCTCCATACTCATGATGAGGCTCTGGGGGCATAGGGATCTCAAGATCTAGTCTATGGATAGATGAGATGATGGGATCATTAGGCAACAATAGCTCTCTAAATATTGGGGGATCTGGGTTGACCATGTGATAGATGGCATCTAGATTCATTGGTCTCCCTAGGAAGTGAAGGTTATGATCTATGGTGTGAAGCAACGCTTCTCTCTCAACAAGAAGATTGACTGGATGCAAGTGTCGAGGCCCAAGATAAGCCATCTCGGTCTCATCCTCAAAGTCATCATCACTTATAAAGAAACCATTGGCATTTGTTTCTAGCCCTAGGATGGGGTGGTGGCTTGCCTATTGATGCCCAAGATAGGCCATCTCAGTCTCATCTTCATAGTCATCATCACTTATGAAGAATCCATTGGCATTGGTACTATTGGCCCTAACCATGTGGCGTGCATGTCTAGGCCATATGAAGGCCATCTCAGTTGAGTCCTCTAACTCATAGCCACTCTCATATGACATGTATCCACCCTCATCCAAGATGTATTCACTCTCATATGAGATGTACCCACTCTCTGTGTGGCCTATCCAAGCAAGGTTTTGCACATACCGAGGCCCATGGTAGGCCAGGACAACTTCATCTTCATCCTCGCTTGGGACATAGTCATACTCCTCTCACTCATATCCATGCATTGGCTCTTCCTCCCATAGGATGGCTCCTGGAGGGGTACTTCAAGAGAGGATTTAGGGTGATACTCATCAGGTGGTGCGATATTGATCATAGACACCCATCCATCACCCAAGTAGTTTCTGCTAGGGGGTTGATAGGGATTCCAGTCAATGTCCTCCCCAAACCCAATGCTTAACCTATCTAAGGCTGCTTCCAAAGAGTCATCATGACTCTGCATTTGATAGCCTAAACCACACCTATCAGTAGGTAGTTGGTACTACAACTAAAATGGTAGCCAATGCCCTTGCTCATATAGGCCTAGGCCATAGCCTTGCCAATGACACTACTCAAAGTACTTCAGAGCAAACTCAAGATTCGACAAGTAATGAACATTCATGGTGAATGGCTCATCCTCATCCCTTTCAAGATCAGGAGTAGTATGGGCATAATCTAAACCAACATATATGAAATTAGTTTGGTTGGGTGGAACCCCTAAGGGAACCACTATCCCTACTAGAAGATTTGGGACTCTTGGCCATCCCATGTCTTGTGTAGACTCAATAATTGGCATGAAAGTCATGTTCTGCACAAGATATTCACCTAACCCTATGTTTCCTAGGTGAACTATCACCTACGGTGTAGATGATGTTGTTGATGATGCAGGTGAGGTAGGTTGAGGTACCTCCTTGACTATTTCTTGGGAATATTCCTCCTCCATGGGAGTAGGGATTCCTGTAGCTGCTATGGTCGGAAGCTCCTTGGGTCCTTCCTCCTCTAGGGGTGCCTTCAACTTCTATTTATATTTTGCCTTAGATGTCGAAGGCTTTTTAGAAGTGCCAGTAGCTTTAGATGTAGGAGGTGGTGCCGATGTGGATGGGTCACCTCGCACTGATATGCTTTTGCTTCCTGGATGTATGGTTGGGGATGAAGGCCTTATGTACAAGTGCATTGATGGAAGGACAAAGTCCCCCGGAAAGTCGACTTGATGCACGTACTTGAATGACTCTTCATCGGATGGAACCACATGAACTTGTCCCTCATGCATATACTTGATGCATTGGTGCAGGATTGAGGGTACGCATTGCATGTCCCTGATCCAGGGATGCCCTAGAAGGATGTTATACTGCATTGCCCCTTCTAACATGTGACACATCATGGGGATGGTCTTATGTCCTACATTTATAGGTAAAATGATTGTACCCACGATGGAGCACAACGCATCATTGAAAGCCCTGAGCATGTAGGAAGTCGGGATAATGTTGGACTTAGGGATCTTCAAGTGCCCTATAGCCTTGGTAGTGATGATGTTGATCGATGAGCCTGTATCGATCAGAACCCGCTTGAATGGTATGTCATTGATTGATGCAATAATGTGCAGAGGTGGGTCTACTAAGGTAGTAGGGACTACCTTAATTTCATGATCATAAAAATGAATCACAGGCTCTTGGCACTATTGCACTTGCCCCACAAAATGTGTGAATGCATCTGGGTTCTGGGGCTGGAGCTCGATTGATCTCAAAATCTCCATTAAAGTCTCCCTATGCCTAGGGGACTATTGTATGAGCTCATAAATGGACAACTTGGTCGGAGTCATTTGTAGATTTTATTCTAGTCTACTCCAAATAGTTACCATAGGTCTTGTTGGTGGACCTGGAGGATTGTTATGCACCTATCTCTATCGAGGTGTAGCTAAGATATTAATGGGAGCCATTGGAGGCTATGGTTGCCCATATCTCCAACTCTTGGTTGCCATGTTAACTAACTCAACCATTCTGATGCATCCCTGAATAGGTGGCTCGACTCGGACCTAGTTGACTTGGGTGCCCTGATCTCTAGGGGCCTCATGATTGGGCAATGGGTTCCTGAATATACCCATATCTCTATTATCGGGAGCTAGCAGGTTGTCAACTCTTAGCTCTCCCTTTTCAATCATGTTTTGCACAACATTCTTGAATCTGATGCAATTCTTGATATCATACCCCTGTATCCTATGATATGGGTAGTATTGATCTTCCCTATATCCCTTTGGCTTGGGATGGTTAGGGTCAAGAAGTTGTACATCAGGAAATCTTATCCTCTATGCCTCATTCAACTGATTAAATATCGATTGCATCGATTCATTTAGAGGCATGAAATAACGAGGTGGTCGACGCTCTTTGTTCCGGCCTTGGTTGTTCTTAGGGTCATAGTTGGTCGGTGGGGGTGAGCCTAATAATTTTGGGGTTGTTGTCCATTCCCCTCCTTTGGCATGGCCAATACAACTTGATTAACCTGAGTAGGCTTGGCCTGCTTCTGCTTATTCTTGTCATTCTGATTGTTCTTGCTCCACTCTTTCTTGTTGTGGAGCTTGAGGTCTCCCTCATCAACCTTTATGTCTTCAATAAGCTTGGCTTGAGCCAAGGCTTCTTTGAATGATTCATATTGCTACAACTACAATAGCAGAGAGATGTGTTTTGTATAGCTCTTTGTGAACATTCGGATGAGCTCTTCAATGGGGATGGAGAATGATAGTTTTACCATGATTTTTCTCCACCTATCCCCATAGTCCATCACTAGTTCATCATCATACTACTTCAAATTAGCCAGATCAGATAGGTTCACCTTCTTCTTGGCATCGAAGGAGAAGCATTCAAGGAACGCATTCACCAGTTGCTCAAAATTGGTGATGCTATGCTTGGGAAACTGGTTGAACCATTGAGTTGCTGCACCCGAGAACATCATGATGAATGTCCTCAGCATCAGGGCATCATTCTTCTCAAGGTGGAAGCACGCATTCATGAAGTTGGTCACATGTTCTTGTGCATCTCCCTCTCCCTTAAACTTGTCTAGCCTAGGCATCTCAAAGTGCCTAGGATATGTGGGACTCGAGACTGAGGGGTATAGAGGTTGGTTGTGTATCTTGCTCAATGTCAGCTTCTATCCACCCATGTCCTGCTTCTCGAGAGACTTGACTCTCTCGATGAGTGTTTGGTATACCTTCGAGGAAATAATCTCATGTTCCTGAAGGTTTGCTCATGGTGGTAAGGGAGGTAACCCTATGTTTGCCTAGTTTGGGCATCTATACTCATCTCCCATAACCATGGATGGAGGTTCAAGATATGTCTATTCCTGATCTTCCATCCCTACCCATTCCTCATTGAATTGTGTTTGTTCGAGGTCCAGGTGTTGTTGATGTTGTGAAGTGTGGTGAGCATGCTCATTTCCTTACCTAGTGCTTCTCTCCTACTGAGAATCGACACGTCTCTCATGTCGGTATCTCTCACCACCTATGTGTGCATCTGTTCGAGCTAGCCTCTCTACTAGCTCCTCATGCTCAACTCTTTCTTCTCTTGAGCATTGTTCTTGTAGGTGCAAGTGCCTCTTCCTTCACTCTTCTTGCTCAAGAGCTTCTACATGCTCTCGCTCGATGCACAATGCTTCCTCTAACCTACGTATATGGTCAGATCGACCTACTACTGAAGGTTCATGCCTTTCTAACTCTGTGCGAGGAGTTCTAATGCTTAGGCCCCTCGAGGAGGCTCCTATTGTGTGCTTGCCCTTGTCCACCAGGGTGACCTACTCTGTGTACTATGTTATGGGTTGAGTACCCCCATGATCGGAAGTAGTGTATGTGCTATGGGGTCACTTTGAAGCTTCCCCTAGTTCATTGGTGCATCTAGTAGCTACGCTACATGAACTTCCTAAAGTAGAATGTTTGGTAGCAATACTTCTAGGAGCTGGTCTTGAGGGAACTCGATCCAACTCATCAAGTTATTAGGTTCTCCATGGTTGATCCCATAGAGTCCCATTGGCACCAATGAGCTCATAGTCCAAGGGTACCCTCCCATCTACAGGGAGGCTATAGGATGTCCTAGGTCTATGACTGGGTGTAGCCCTAGGGTCTTACCCCTCAGTGGGCTGATCTATCCTATGTGTATCATGTGAAGCTTGGGGTCTTGCAACCCCTGCATGCCTATGCGATGATGGAGGTCTTGATGCCTCCTCATTTTAATATGATGATGGAGGCCTTGAAGCCTCTCACATTTGTATGATGAGGGAGGTCATGATGCCTTCGCATGTCGATGTGAAGAGGGAGGTCGTGATGCCTCCACTTGTCTATGCGATGAGGAAGGCCTTGAGGTCTCCTTGTATCTATGTGATGAAGGAGGTCATGATGCCTCTATGTGCCTAAATTATGTGATGAGGAACCAGGATGTGGCTCTCTTACTAGGGTTTCTTGAGGAGTCCCCCAAGGGTTGAGTTGTCACCCCTAAGACTTGTTAAACTTCATCCAGTGACACTATGGGTGGGTGGCTCAATGCTAGTGTGACTGTGAGTGTGTGGAGCATTAGCTTCCCCCTCGATGTTGGACCGAGGGTGGTTGCTCTATGTGTATACCATGGTGACTTATGAGTTATCTTCTTAGGTAGATTCAAAAGCACACAAACAAAACAAGCAGATGTTTATCTCTTTTAAGGATTTATGTGTGTGTTCCCTAAACTATTTGGTGTGTTTTGATTCATTGGATATATAAGCTAACTCTCATCATGTTTTGCATTTTTGTTGGATGGTATACTTAAATTGTTTAAGGGTTTTCACCTATACACTCGTAGCTCGACAACCTGGTGATGAAATCTAGGCCATGTAATCCAACCTATAATGTGTGGTAATGACTTCCACACATGGTCAGGGAGCACAGGTCCTCCCGGTCCTCACCCAGTTCACCCGTAGTCAGTGATATACCTCTTCGAGGAGAGATACATGCAGATTTTCCATGGGCTATGATGGTTCTTGGATCTGATATTGGCCAAAAATAGAGGGTGCATGGGATTTGAGTCAGCGGATGGAGATGAAAGCCACCTCGTTGGATCTCTACTAGTGGTTGGTCATGACTTCCAACTCACTAGCATTTAAAATGGTGTGTGGTGTGTGTGGTTCTTTTTAACCTTACATGTAAATAAAATGCATCACCAAGCAAGCATGATCTTTCCTATATGCCTAAGATAAAAGATGTTTCATTTCAGAAAGATGCATGTATTCAACTTATATGATCTTCAAAGAATGCATTCTATTCTATGAATTAAGGGCCACTGGTTGGGCCGCATGCAAGCAAACTAAACACACAGAAGCCTAGCACGCTAGAGACTAGGGAAGACCTTACAAGAAGAGGCCCGCTGTTCCTAGAAGCACCTAGAGAAAACTAAAGAAAATCCTAGGAAACATCAAGTGCAATTTATTTTCCCATTTTTCTTTATATTTCCCTGATTAAACTATGATTTCACTTACTATTTTTAGAAATAAAAAGTTGTAGATAGAAAACATAGAGAAAATAGAGGATGAAACCAACCTCAAATCCCACTCTGATGATGGAAATTTCACTCTCTACTGCACTTTGTTGTTGGCCATTGTTGACCAGAGTGGCTGATTCTGGTCATTGACTACAGGAGTGGCTAAGATCAGCTGGTTGCTATCGACCAGAGTGGCCAAGACCTGTGGGTCATTGTCGACCAGAGCGGCCAAACCTGCACATAGAAAAACCCATGAATGTCAATAAATTGACTGAAAAATAAAACCTGGTGGGGGTCCCACCGTGATCGCCATCTGTGCGACCCCAGGGAGCACGCACCATAACTGACCCAACTTGCAATGTATTTATTATATCAAATTGAAAGGAATGAGCATGCAAATGACACGTAAATAAGAAAAACAAATAAATATGCTTTTTATTGATATTTCCAATCCATGGTTACATATTCATCCCTCTGAGGGATAACCAATTTTTGATACAATCAGTTACAAGCAGGGCACAAATGGTGGAATAAATCCCCTCGCAAAGGGGTGGTGCACTTTCGCAGGCTTCTTGATCCCGCACACGAACTTGTCTGAGGGCTCACAGATGCCTCCTTCTCCTTCTCTCATCCAGGAGGGATCTCGTGCTCCGAGTGTCTTGATATGGTCCTGTAAACCTACATATCTGCATACATGGAAACAACAAAGCACGCTTAGTAGTTCGGGCTGCCTCCCCGGATGAGGTTGTTAGTATAAAACCTGATAAGCAAGATAAAAAAGCATAATATGACTAAATGCAATAAAACTAATGAAATATGTGGGCATATCTTAGAGAATAATAATGTAAATGCATACAGTAAATCAGATCTATGCTAGAAAATAAATGTTGAAATAGAAAGCAATCGAATCTAATGCTAGAACAAAGAAAACTAATGTCAAAACCCTAGGTTGTGCCTATGGGCCACTATCTAGGACAACGACCATGAAATAGACCTTCCTCCTCATGATCCAAGGGTTGTAGCACCAGGTTCTCTGCTCAAATTGATGTTCAAGGGTCATCGGATGTGTCAAATACATGGAATGGTGGTGAATAATAATGGATGTGAATATCGGATGCGTAGTCTCTCCTCAGCTGGATAGCACTTCGTTGCTCCTCAAGGGTGCATAGATTTGCTCTCCAATATGATAGGGCTTCGCTGCATAAACTCTAAAAATCATGGATCTTTTGCTCTTTGTGGGAGAGTCCATATGTAGACTTCCCTCTCTCAGATCTGGACCTTGGCTTCCTGGAGAAGCTTCAATCCAAATTGCATGCGACTGACCATCCCGGGTGGGAAGCATCAGTCACAAACTAGCATTGAAGGGGCAGTTAGGAGGAACTCAGGGAGTTCCTCACCAAAATCCGCCCATAAACAATGCAAAGGTGCAGTCAGACTATGTGATCTGGGCCCATATTCATGGCCAGACTATGCATGGTGCTAGCCACTATCAGGTCCAATGGCTAGGTGTGGTCGCTGTAGTCTTCAGTGGCCAGGTGTGGTGGCCACTCTTCTTGAGAGCGGCCAAGCCTGGATGGGCTAGAACTACCCTGTTTGAGTGGTTAGGACCACTGCTTGCTCTTGGAGAGATCCAAGAGGATTCATATGGTCTACGAATGTGTCCATATGGGTAGTCTCCTAAACATGATGCATTTTAGGTGTCTACAAATCCTTTTTTTGTTCTTACTTTATCGGTTGACTCTATACTTCATCACTTTTTATGGTTGCATCTCTTCTTCCATTGCCTTATGTAACAATGGGATGACCTCAAAAAAATTAACCATCTTGATTTATATGGTTGTATTTAGGACTTGTGCTACCAGATATTGCATGACTGCTTTATCTTCTAATATGCATGGCTTCTTTATTTACTTTTGCTTCGCAAGCCTTGACTGTTTAGCTTTTTGTACCTTGTCTTCAACTACCTTTTTTTCCACCTACCATATCTTCTTGTCTTTGGTAGGTTTTGGGTAATTGTCCTTCTTAGCCTAAATTCATGTCACATCTACTACTTATTTCTTAGCTTCCTCCTAAACTAGGGGTATACCAATGTCTACAAATTTCACATTCTATGAGCTACTTGTACCCACTTGCTTGGGATAATTCATCTCCTTGTGGCTACCTAGACCACACCATCTACACGTATGTGTAGCATTATTCTGTGTTATCTCCTATTTTTAGGGTGAAGAAAAATTCTTTGTAAAATACCCCTATTCCTAGAAATTGCAATATTGTATGATCCATATTCCTTCTAAATCATACTTTAAGTGGCTATGACCTCTTTGCCAGTTGTCTTGATATAGCCTTCCCCATATCTAGTTATTTCTATAACCTCCATTAGTTGTAGCCTACCCATTCCCTTGAGGTTTTGATTTTTCCTCCTACTCAATTTCTAAGATTTGGTTTTGACCCTTTGAATTGAATGGATAGTTCACCACTTCATGTCCCAATGAACTATATACCACAACACTAGTTTTGGGCACCCCTAGAGGTTTTAATATTGCTTTTTTGTCGAGTTTGATGGTGTGGTTGGTTTTTACTCTAGAGGCTCAAATCAAAAGTTAGGTTCTATGTTGGACAAACCTTTATAATACTCTATCCTATATGTTATTACTACTGACCACTCCTAACATTCTACTATGACATACCTAGTTTGACGTTGTCACAGATATTCTTCATCTGTTTAAATTTTTACTATCATAGGTAATTGTTCTGACATTAACAACTGACAACCCTATACGAACTGTTACTAACAAAATTTCCTAACTGTAACTAACACTGCCTCATTTGTTCCCACTATTTTTTACTTTGGTTTTTTCTATCCATCAGTTATATTCTTCTATAAATTTTGTTTGGACTATTTTGCATGCAATAAATTTCGAATAAAGATGTATTATTTGTATGCTCAATTTTGTGATAAGGTTATGGTAATAGGTTTGAGTTTCATAAAACAAGATTTTTTTTGTAAAATGTTTTGTGTAGGTTTGATATTTGAAATAAGGTATGCTAAGCTAGGATGTATGTACTCCCCATAGGCCCTTTGTTATACCACAATGACAAACGATAGTTCTTGAACCAATATTTTAGACCACTATTCAAGGAGGATTCCATACATACCCTTGAGCACACTACATTCCTCTCTGTAAATACAAGAGGGTAATATTCCTAGATGTTGTGTCTAGTATACTATGGAGAATACAAGACCTTATTTCTACTAGAAAAAGTTCTCTCCTAATACTAAAGGTTCTCCTGATATACCCAAAAATATATGGGAGCTTAATTCCATAGAGAGTGATATCTAAGGCCTGGGTATTAGAGTTTGATCACCCCTCACTTAAATAGATACTTTATGGGTAATCTAGCTTAACCAATAATGACAAATCCTTTGTGATATTTTAAAACCCTCAACATAGGGTTTCTAACCTAAATAACTAATGAAAAAAATAAAGACTAGATTTTTGGATATATATAAGGAAAATAATAAAAACTAAAATACAAGATTCTATACCTAATAGTTGGAATGACAAAAATTGTTGCACTCGCAACAAAACACTACCCTAAAAAGTGCTCTGATACCACTTGTTAGGATCCTCCTACTAAAAATAACTCACATAAATATTGCAAATAAACATAAATGGTTAAATCACACACACTCTTGCATTATGAAAATTAAATGCAGAAAGGAATAATCTCATAAATAACTCATAATCACAGACCACTTTGAAGGGGTAACTTCCTTCAATGCTTTATTTCAATTAAGCAAAAACATACATACAATACTACCCTTCACACTTTTAAATATTTCATTTACCACCTAACTCTCAAGGTTGGCTTACAGGCAAAGTGCCACTCGAGCTAGAATCTCCAAACTAAAAAATAGTTACATTCTTAATAACAGTTACATATAATGGTGCCACTTGTTGAAGTGCTTCTTGAACTACAAATATTACAAAAAATTAAAAAATATTATCATGGGTGTACCCCATATTTACAAAATATTATTATGGGTGTTCCCCATGTTCAACAAGGACTATTATATCATAGTGATAAGATGGCATCCTAGCAGTGGTAATCAGGGGAATGAGAACCACAATGCTAGGGGACACCGTTGATGATCATAATTATTTTAGAATTCAACAAGCTAGAGAGAGTTGAACCTCAAGTCCTTTGAAGGAGACAAGTGGTTTGAAGCAGTCAATTCATGTGTTATAGAGACTGATAATATCTACAAATTAGTTAATGGAAGGGTAAGCTTGATCCATCCATGGCTAAGATGAATATTTTTGGAGCTTATGCTTGCTTAAGAATCATGGTCTTCATTCCATAAAATTGATACGTCGGATGGGATTGTGGCACATGATGGGTAAGGTTGTCCATGAAATGGTCACTCTTGTGTATGGTGTGTGCATGGAGATAATGATGGTCACTCTTGTGTATCGTATGTCTTCTACCCTTTTGGTGCTAGGAGTACTTAGAAAGGGTGGTTGGCATTGGGATTGCTCTTTGGTGTGACGAGTGCCTAAAAAGGGCAGTTTGAGTTGCGTTTGCTCATGTATAAGCGTGCATGATGAGACTGGTAAGGTGATACACTATGAGGAAATGGATTGTATCAACTCCCATTTGCACCCTAATGGCCTTAAGGTGTCACTATCATGAGTGGGCACTTGGAAATATTGGCCAGGAAAATAGAGATAGGTGGATTCTTGATCTTGTAAAGTTTGAGTGGAAATGGGTAGTAAACACAATGGGGTGATTTTATCTACTTTTGTGCCCTGAATATCATCAAAGTCCAATGGTTAAGCATAGTTGACTAGTGACCTCTTAGGAAGTCTTTGTGGTGGACCCCCTTTACTTGTTCTTGAGCTATGAGATGTTGTACGAGAAGGGTGGATGTTCTTTGTTCTTGTGTTATAGATTCATTAACTAAACATGTGATTATTGAGAAGTTTTCTTGGTTCAAGGAGACAATGGGTTTAGTTGTCCCAAGTAGCTGAATTTATGATTTGTATAGGCCCCATTGCAAAGTGTTTAATAAATGGGAGATTGTTGGATGTCTTGTATCCTTTGCATAAAAAAATAGTGGGAGGTCTTATTTTTGAATGTTGTTTGATACCTATACATAGTAACTACCTTGTTAAAAAACACCAAAATATAAACAATAATAATAATAAAGAAGAGCAAAAGGTATCATTTTGAATTTTTGCTAGATTTTCTTGATTAAAAGTTTTCAAGATAAATATTTGTGTTCGTTATGTATCCAAGATAAATATTCGTATTTATTATGTAAGCATATTATTTTTCATTCTATTTTTCAATTTTGTTTACGTTAATAACTTTAGAATAAGTTTATCAATATCTTTTTAAAATTTAAATAATTTACTTATCAAATAATAAAATAATAATAATATATATTTTTTAATTCAATTAATATATATAAATATATATATATATATATATTAATATTATGTATCCAAGATAAATATTCATATTTATTATGTAAGCATATTATTTTTCATTCTATTTTTCAATTTTGTTTAAGTTAATAACTTTAAAATAAGTTTATCAATCTCTTTTTAAAATTTAATTTATTTATCAAATAACAAAATAATAATAATAATATATATATTTTAATACAATTAATATATATTTATTTTTTCAAGATATCATTTTTCAGAACACATTCCAAGAATGCATCCGTGCTACTGACATTCTGGCAAACATTGGGACTCAATCCACTGGTTTGTTGACGTGGACCTCTACTTTTCCTAGTGAACTGGTCCAGGTCACCAATCAAGATCTTTTGATACCGATTTTCTCAATGATCAATGGGACACAAGCCAATGACAAATTTGCTCATGATCCGTGTGTGTCTCGAAGATAGTCCCCAAGTTCCCTTGGGTCTCAGATTTCTCGCTATTTGAGAGATTGCCTCTGTTGGATGTTCAGTTTTCCCTTTGTTGGGTGTTTCCAATGAATTTCACTCTCATTTTTCCTCCCATTGTCCCTTCGTCTTCCACTATCCTTCCTCTCCTTTTTGTTTTAGCACCGCCTTATGTCCCATTCTGCTCATCCTCTCTTTTCAAGAGCGTACCATCTTTGTCCATGTTTTGCTCATCCTGCCATTCTTCTCTCGTGTTTTGCTATTTAGTTTTTCTATGCGGATGTTTGGGGATATCCTCTCGATTATTTCATATGCCCTAGTCTATTTTTTCCACATCAATCATCACATTTTGTGCAGACCTTCAAACCTCCTCTCCTTTCGGTACGATATTCGATTCGTTTGTTGGGTTTTTTTTTAGTTGTCCTTTTTAGTCATTTCTTTTATATTGGTCTTGTTCTGACCTTCTCTGATCACCTTCTGTTGTGTTTGTTCCTGCTGAGAAAGTCTTGGCTTTGTTGTTGTTTCTTCATGGAGAGTTTTGTTGAGCCCTCTGAGGTTTCCATGGATAGTATTGCTGAAGGCATCTTGGATGCTAAGAAGTATATGCATTTTTTCAAAAAGTTTGAAGGGGAAGATCCTGAAATCACTACTACGTTCATGGAAACCTGGGATAATGGTCATGTAACCATTCGCAGGAAAACCTACATTATGGATATCAAACTCCTAGTCAATTTGATGGGGCAACCTCCTAAAGGAAGGTCCATTAAGAGAGATAAGCACCATTGGGATGCATAATTAAAGGATGTGAAGGATAAATAAGTTCATAGAAAATCCCACCTAGGGATGCACTGTGATGAGCTACCATTTTTGTGGAGAAGAGTTTTGAAATTGTCCTCATTCCGCCTTAAGAAACTGGCTCAATAGAAGGATTTTTTGCTTATTGACTCTAAGGATGATGAGGACTCCCCTCATAAGTACATGTAGTTGTATATCATTACTTCCATATCAAACTGTATTACTCAGCTGGCTGACTTTTGCAATACCCTTCACTTGCTTTTCTTTAGGAAGCCATTTGATAATGATAATTGTAATGTCCCTGCTGCAAACATCAATATTTTGGTTGATCTTGGTATTCTTGAGGATGATCCTAGTAATGTTGTTGGTGGAGTTGCGAACACTTCCAATGCAAAATATAAATTTGTTGGTGTTGTACTTAAGGAGGAAGCTTAGAAGCCTTTGGCTCGTTGTTTTTTGGGTCTTGGTTTCATCTTTTCTAGATGTTCCTGCTTGTTGCTTTGTCTTGACGTTGGTGTTTTTTGGGTCTTGGTTTATTTTGTTGATCGGTTTTATCCTAAGGATTTCCTATTAAGGTTTATTTTGTTGATCGATTTTATCCTAAGGATTTATTTCTCTTTTTTTTGTACTAAGGATAGCCTCTTCAGGCTGGCTTCAAATATTCTGAGTTTTTTGGGCTAACAAAACCATTTTGTAATCAGGTTTTGGGATCCTACTAAAACCCATTTTTTAATCCAAATATTTTAACCGATCAAATAATATATATATATATATATATATATATATATATATATATATATATATATATATATATATATATATATATGTATGTATGTATGTATGTATGTATGTATGTATGTATGTATTAATATTTAGATAGTGTGAGAAACCCCTAACACTCAGGGCAAGTATTTCAATCCAAAACCTGACCCCTCACAAGGTTGAAAGCTAAAATTATCAATAGAGGATTAACACTTAACCTGTTGGTCGTATCTAGGGAGCATAAACATAGTGTTTATTGATTAGGTAGATATTTGACCAATAGTTTTTTGAAAGGCCAAGGGGAAGAGATGTCCTCCATGCCAATATCCAAAGAGGGCCGGTTCTCGAACTAAATTCTATACTGGTAAAAGACTAGGGATGCAGGAAATAAATTGAAAATAACATAAAGAGATGGGAAATATGGCCAGAGGCTGAAGTACAGGATTCAGGGCAGACTAATAGCAAGAAAACACCCAAGCATATAATAGCATTTACTAAAGGAAAAACTATAGAATAAACTTGTGATCTTGCAAAGATAACTTTCAAAATAATCACTTTAGCACTCACTCTCTTACTAGCAATATTTAAATCCAATCGCAGAATCCAATCATAGAATTTAAATTCAACAACAAAAAAGGAATACGAAGGTGGAAAAGAAGTGCACAGTACAGAAAGAAATTACACGCAAAATCACTTGAAAATTTAGAAGCTTGATGGCTTGTATTAATGTAGAGAACTTAGAGAGTATTCTCGCAAAGTGTCTAACCTCTTTTACAATGAAAATTCGATTAGTATTTATATAGGTTTTCACCTCTTTCATTTAATACATCAGAGGACAATATGTCTAGGGATCAAGAACAAAATGAAGAAATTCCTCCTTGGAAATATTGAAAATCTATCTCTTGGGGAACAACTTCCACAAAATCAGCAACTTGGGCATTGGTGCACAGATACTTAGATCATCATTGAATGTCTGGGAAGTGCCTTAGTGCTTTGGAAATTTAAAATATTCATTCACTTTCCCCATTTAGCTTTTCTTATGCTCAAGATTCACAACATGAGTTACTCGATGCCACCATCATTTAATATTCAAGATCCTGGCATCTTCAAAAAATTTGACCATAATTTCCTTCACCTAGAATCACGTTCACCTCACAATGCACTTTGACCATAATTCTTGTTCTTGTGCATTCAATACCTCTTTAAAAACATGTTCACCCTTGGAAAGGGCAAACGGTGCATTCACCCCATAGAAAGGACAAACGCAACAAAACCTTGCTTGAAAATTTTGTTCGTCCATGCGAGGGGTGAACGGGATGTTCGCCCCTCAACCAGGGCAAACCTGAATTGTCACCATATTTGGGCACATGTGGGTATGTTCCTCTTTGGGGCACTTTCACCCCTGGGAAGGGTGAACGATGCGTTCATCCCATATAAAGGGTGAATGCGCAAACACTTTTGAACTTGCTTGCGTTGAGTTTTTTCTGGGCCTTCGTTTGCCTTTCCAAAGGGCGAATGGGACGTTCGCCCCTCCTTTGGGGTGAATGTAAATACAATTTAGACACTTTTTAGAATTTGACTTAGGCTTTTCATATTTTTTAGAATTTTACAAAAACCCTCCTTTTGAATGAATTCATGATGTAGCAAAGTTTTACAAAGGAAGTTTATAAAATACTTCACATTTTCAAATGCGAAAACATAAAGACAATAGATATGAAAACAAACTAGGAGCATATAAAATTGTTTTCAAAAGTTTCGCCATACACAACAAAACTACATAAAAAATTCCCAACAAAATCCCCAATGTGGCAAAATACAAAATGGCCAAAAATTTTGATGACTCACGAGTATCCAACTCACCCGAATGCAAGCGATCCCAAGCCTTGATTCATTGGGTTTCAGAGTCCTTTTTGCTAGCCATTTTAGCGGGTGTAGCTACCTTTGCTGTAGACGTCTTCCTTCAAGCTGCTTCTTCCTCTGCATGCTCCTTTTTCTCTACCTATGTCGCTACTCAGAGCACTTTAGCATGCTCTGCTTATTCTACTGCTTTAGCTGCTACCGTGCACTCTATCATTTCTTGCTTCTCTTGCTATTCAATTGTTTTAGTAAGAATATCATAAGCACGAAAAACCTCACCCCAAGCATGAGTGGTGAAAAAGTAGGGAACACTAAGTGAATCATAGACAAAGTGAAGATTTTTCACATCCGTCAAACTAAATCACTTTGACCATTGAGCCAACTCATATAACAATAGCTCCAAGCACGTAAACTTCTGCATCAAGGGCAACACTTGCACTTCAATGAGAGGTTCTTCCAGGGCATCAATTTTGGAAGTATCCTCAATGAATTTTTTCCAGAGTGCTTCCAGTTCTTCCATGGGAAGAGGCTCTCCCCAATTATCAACAAAATTCGGGAAGCCCAACTCATCGATAGTCTCAAAATGAGTCATAGAAATGTTATGCTCACACTCAATAACATTGAGGACAGCCCAAACTTACCTCAACAAGCCCATATGCTAAAAGTAGCTGCATAGTGTTATTCGTGCCTTGGACCAAGCGTAATACATCTCACTAAGAGGGTGAATGTTCAAAGTAGTGTTCAATAGAGCTTGTATTTTTATGGCAATCTCCATGTAGGGTGAAAGCATCTCTTCTATGGTTTCGATTAATTGTTGCCCAAGTTGAATCTATATGCGTGCCTCCCATAGATATTGTAATACATTGATAGTGTGCATAGCCAATTTTTTAGAGTTTTAAGTGGAGTGAAGTCGGGCACCTTTAATACTTTCATGTAAAAATCCTACAACCGGTGTTGTCTTCTCCTCAAACTATTTATTAATGTATTCAACCTATTTCTAAAGCTTATGCATTTTGATCTTGGCAGCATCGCACTCCTTTAAGTGCACTTTGACCTGGTCGTACAAGTAATCATTCTCCATGGTTTTTTTCTCCTCTGTGGCTCTGATTTTTTCTAGGGCATTTTTGAGCTCAATTATCCTGTTCTGACTTTCAAAATACTTCTCCTTGTAGTGCTCACCATGTAGATACACTAAGCTCATATCAACCTAAATATTGCCCATCTTCTCGATTGGATCAATCTGTGTACGATATTTTGTAATGGTTTTAGAGATGAGGTCACCTGGAAGCAATTATCTCTAAGGCTTCTAGACCAAAGGAGTGATCGTTGTTATGTGGGCCTCCTTGGTGATAGGATCAAAGGCTACCTTCTTTATTGGATGAGATGGAGCCAAGGCCTCCTTGCGGTGCATGCTCTTCAACCATTATGAAGAGCTCAAGTGCACCCACTTAATTTTTCTATTTAGGGTTGTTTACGGACCACCTGTTCATCAAGAACTTGTTGCATCTCCAAAAATGGGGTAAAAGGGACTAAATTTTTTGAGCGACTGGGCCCAGTATAAGTAGACAACACTGATAATAGTGGGGTAACAAAAATAAAAATGGTGGAAGGAAGGGTGATGGCAGATTTGGTAGTGGACATGGGATTGTAGTTACACTAACCCTGGGAGGAGCCTGTGTAGTTATAGCCTCAATGGTGGAGGTGGCGATGACTGAAGGGGTGGGGCACAAAAAAGGGTTCGAACTTGACGCAAAAGAAATAAAAGAAATAAAGGACGAAAGAGTGGGAGTAGAAGGAGCAATAGTGATTTTGGGAGTGGAAGAAGATGGTATAGAAGAGGATGATATAGAAACCAAAGTGGAAGGTATACCAAAATGTAGAGAAATGGAAAGTGGAGGAGACAAAAACGTAACAGATGGAACTAAAATGGAAACCACTACTTTCTCCATGGGAAAAGAAGAAGAAGAAGGAAAAGAAGACATACCTTCAAGCACAGGCACCATGTGCTGAGGGGATGGGGATGGTTGCACAACTATCTCCTCTTTTTGTCCACCCTTTTTTCAACATCAAGAATACCTTCTTCATCCATCATATCCACCTAGGAAATCTCCAATGACTGTTCCTCTTCTTCTTGTTGGGCGATCTAAAATAATTACACAACAGAATGTGGGGGTTCCTCAGTATGTGAAGGGTTCAAGGCCGGTGCGAAAGCAACTATGAAAATTGTTATAGTAGATGCTACGAGAATTATAGCAACTGAAGCTGTGGGTGCCTCTATGGTGGAAGTTGCAGCTGCGTTGGTTTGTGGTCTTTTCGTCGCTTTTGGGAAAGGAGGTGCCATTGATATTTTTGGATTTTCATGCATGGGTACTTCTTCTGGTGGGCACTTCATTCTTTGAGACCTTCTTTGGAACCTATACTGTTGCTCCTCCTCAGAGGTTTCATCTTCGACAATGGGGCGCTCCTATTCATTTTTGCCTTCGCTAATATCAGACTATTGGAAACTTTGTGGTAAAATATTCATGAAGGCAACGGGTTGATATGAATCTACAAAATCATCATAGGCATTAGAAAATTGTTCATCTAACTTCAACCCATAAGGAGCATGCGACTTCCTTCGATGAATGCACATAATCCACCAGTTCATAATTTTTTCCTCAGTCCATTCAGGTTCTGCTTGTTTGACAGTTCCAAATAAACCTGGTGGGGGAATATGAGCCATGTTCTTGGCTAGATTATATTCCTCCTCCTACTCATAATAGTCATGCCACGGTGGGAGGGAAGTCATTTTTTCAATATGCCAGTTCAAATCTGGCCCATCAAAATTATTCCTTCACTTCTGAATGTCAGGGTGAGGACAACAATGGAACGACTTGGCTTTTAAAAATGCTAAAAACTTCCCAAGAGGGTCATACCTCCAGCATTGTGGCAACTCAATCAAGCCCAAGTCTTGGAGTGCTACTGTCAACAATCTATTTTGCCCAACCTGACTCACCTCTATGCCCTCAAACTTGAAAGGCATGGTGCAGGTAGTCTTCTTTCCGCGCCCAGTGTCGTATATGTCATTCACATGGTTTGTTTGGTGCATGACCTCCATTACAAACATGTGCGCTATAGAAAAATATGGCAATAAAAAAGGCTTACCAATGTATCCAAAATTTGAACAACGCCCTGGGTAAGCAAAAAAATGTTGCCCTTTTCTTCTGTGACAACTGCATCCTTCAAATACCGCGACACTCTATCACAGGTACCACTCATAAATTCAATCGCTGGCCCTAAAAACCAGTTGTTAAAATTGTACACTAACTCCTTGCATGACAAAACTGGTGTCTAGATATATACAGGCAACGGCTCATTCTTTCTGCTCAATGTTGATACTGCAATAAACAAAAATCGCTACTGTAGTTGAAAGAAAAAGAACCACACCAAAAATGATGTATGCAAAAATAATTGGGACTCCCCTATTTGCATTTTCTCCAATTGAGAATTAATTCTTTGGGAAATGAAGTCTGCCCAATCAAAGTAAATGGGGTTTCCCCCTTGTCTCATGGTGGAAGGGGAATAAAACTCAACTTTGCAAATGCATTGAGTGATAGTTGCCTACCACTTATGCACTGTCTCATCCGAAGGCATCCCAGCAACCCATGATAACATAGAATATATATCCTAGCTCTTAAAATCAAAGAGCGGCTTTGAAAAATTTGGCAACTGCCCCATCTGCAGCTCCTTAATGAGTTGGGCCTCCATAAACTGGTGCATGGCTACCATGTGTAGACACCTAAAACATGTCATGTTTAGGAGAACTACTCATTTAGGCACATTCATAGATCATGTGAATAAACCTTGGGATCTTCCAAGTGTAATCAATGGTTTTCACCCCTCATTTTGGGTAGTCTTAGCCCATCCAAGCCTGGTCGCTATGAACCAGAGTAGCTGGATCCTGGCCACTCAAGCTCAGAGGGGCTGGATCCTAGTAGTTCAAGCTTAGAGTGACCAAACCTTAGTCATTGTAGATGATAACGGCTAAACCCTAAAATGCAATTTATCGATAAATTGGCCCAATCATGGGTGGAAGTGGTAGTGTGCATGCAATAAGGTTGAGCGGGGATAAATTTGCATTTCATTTTACAGCTATTTTATATGAAAGACTTAATTCTGGATTTGGACATCATTTAACTAGCCCTCAAGGGCAAACAAAGACAAAACTTCTCATGCGAACATCCAGTTTGCATGAAGAATTCAGTTCTAGGGTTTGAACATTGACCTAGGGCTTCAAACACATTATAAGGTGTAAATATAAGGGCACCATGGCATGAATTATTGATCATTGAGGAGAGCTTTTCTAGACTTGGAGAGCTTCCCTTGGAGATCATTTTTATAGTGAAGCCCTATCGGATTGGAGAGCATATTGGAGCACCTTGGAGGAGCAACAAAGTGCTAGCCGATTTAGGGTTCACCACCTACAGGATATTCAACACACCAAAAAAAATGACAACCATTTCAACATCGAAAACAAGCTTAAGATCCATAGCCTTGGATCAAGAGAACAGGTTTCATTCTAGCAACCATTGTCTTGGATAGTGGCCCACAGGCCTAGTCTAGGGTTTTGGTATTAGCTTCTTTTATTCTATTTTCTTCATGTTTTCATGTCATTAGCATAAGATTTGTTTTGCTTCATTTATTGGCTTTCATTGCATTGAGCATATTTCCTTTCATTATCATATTTATTGCTAACAACCTCATCCAGGGAGGCAATCTTGGACAACTAAGTGTGTATTGTTATTTTCATTGCTTATAAGAATATAGGGTCATCTGATGGATCCACAACATTTGAAAGCACAAATATCCCTCTAGGCACCAGACCTGGAGAAGGAGGCATATGTAATACCTCATACATTTATGTGTGCATCACCGGGAAGCCTATGAAAGCGCATCACCCCTTGTAATGGGATATTTTATACATTTGCTACCCTCTTTGTGTAAAATCATGTATCAAACGAAGGGTATCCCTTAGAGGGATTTATATGTAATCGGATCTTGGAAATATCAATACAAAAGCATTCATTCATTTATTTCTTTGCATTGGTTATGTTTTCTTTATGCCTTTCATTTAATGCATATTAAACATTAAAATATCAAGTAAAATTGTAAATAGAGTAGTGGACGGTGCACCACTTCCCGGGATCGCTACACCGTGGAGACGTATCTATATTTCTATTCATCTATGTGGATCTTATTATGAACTGCATAGGAAGGAGGCTTCAACCTGCACGCAAAGGCTTCCAAAATTTAATTCAGAGTAATTGTGAACATTATTTCTCTCCTAGTGTTCCGCACGACCTTGGTGAAAGGATAATAAAATTACGTAATCATTTGCACCAATTCAGGGCACAGGTGGACGGGAGAACATAAATACCAGAAGAGATATGAATTATAAGGGACTGTGAGCTAGCTATTATGTGAAACACCCTAACTCACTATTGCCTCTACGTCTTGCCTTAGATTTTTGACCCCCTTATGCATGATTAGGCAATCTCTCACCTCTGCCATAGCGTCTTTGTAGGGGTCTAGATCAACATAATCATTTTTATGAGCCTTTTTAGCTCTCAAAATTCTTTCCCTATTTTTTCTTTCTTAGGATCTTTGACCTCTTTGACATCCTTGGGCTCTTTACTTCTCTTCCCCATATCCATTTTTCCTCTAACAAATATTTTGAATGAATTCCTACAAATTTTATGCTCTGAGGAAGCTTCTGCAAATTCTCTATAACTGAAATGTAGAGCACAGTAGAGAAGAATTTTTAAAAATAAGAAATAATGATAAATTTGGAGAAATTTACCTCTTCAAATTTATTGAGCACTCTAACACCTACTGCAGCAAATGCAAAATTAAATACAAGCACCTGCGGGGGGGGATTATCCTTGAGCTGCTATCCTGGCACCATTTTCGAAGTACAAACAATTTTCTCTCGAATTCCCTGCTAGATCCTCCTAGAAAACTATGCCTTGATGCTGCGTAATTGTATTGTAAAATGTGCCCTGGTGCTTGAAGCTTGCTAGGGAAGCTAATTTTTATTGTGCATCAGCCAATCATTTAATGTTTGAGGCCTCCTTGGAAATCTAAAAATCAGTGCCTCTCACGTTCTTAAAATTGATACCCTTTTTCAAGCACTTTCGATTCTTGGTTGCTGACACATAACCCAAGGGAGTGTTCATTTCACAACGTGCTTTCGAGACTTCTGCTAACGCTTTTCTCCTTTGATAGATTCCTTGGGCGCTCAACGACTTAATCCTCTTACTGATTTTGTGCGGGGGTACCAATCCTTTGCATTCGAGTGACTTCGTTTGAAAACTTCATGGCACATTTCCTTTTGCAAACATCAATATTTCTTCTAAAAAAACTTGGGTTGCTTTTTCCCCTTATATATTTCAAGCGCTTTTTTTTGCTTTTTTTTATTTTTTATCATTTTTTATAAAGTGCGAAGAAGGTGACGTGTATGTTTTTGATCTTGATCTCCCTTCACCCTCCAAAACCAATTCGCCTAAAATATGGGTGAACGTATCGATCACCCCTTCCCTTGGGCGAATGTGGTGTTCACCATTGAGTCTTTTGGAGGTAAAAAAATATGCTGCTTTTGTTAAAACACCCCCTTTTCGAGTGAAAATGAAATTTTAATCACCTCATCCTTAGGGAAAAAAGACTTTCAATCCTCTTCTTTTATTCTTTTCTTTTCTCTTTTTTTTTAATTTTTAAAATGATATTTACATATATACAAGGTAATACCTTATCAGAATGAAATCATGAAATGTAGGCCTTCAAGTGAAGACCATTCATTGGAATGGGAATCTCACAACCCTCCCTGTTATGCATATAATAAGCATTTGTAGAATTTACTGCAGAAATATGAAAGGGTCCCTCCCATATGGCATCAAAATTCTGGTGATTCCTTAGCTTGGACTTCTTTTCATTCCATTTCAAGACTAAGTCCTCCACCTAAAAACCTCGATTAGTTGTCTTTTTTCCAAACCACTTCCTCATCTCTGTGGCATGTTCAAAAAAACTTGGTAAGCCTACTCTCTTTATTCTTTTAAATGCAGTAATTGTGCCAACCTTACACTCATAGGATCGTAGTCTTCATCATCATCTTGAAACGTCTGCAAAGTTTGAAGCATTGGAAGTTCAATATGCATAGGGAGAATGACTTCTTTTCCATAAACCAAAGCATACGGGGAAGTTTTAATAGATTTCTTTACTGAGATGCGATCAGCCCAAAGTGCTTGGTTTAGTAGCAAATGCCAGCTTCTTTTGTTATTGCCCATTATCCTCTTCAATATTCATAGCAAATTTTGTAGGTCCAAGGTAAGTCCAAATTAATTAATTGAACATTAACAATTGCATTCGATTGACAAAATTATATATAACAATCTAATTAACTTAATCTCATCTATCTCGCTAACCAACATGGTAGGAGAGACGTGTAGCTAACTACTAACCTAGGTAGAGAGTTCTAACCATAACACTAACCTAAATATCTAACATAGGATATTTAGGTACTTACCTAGTTTAACCATGAGGAAAATATCTCATGGTAATTACATAATTACATAGAAAAGTAAATGTAATAACCCCACGTAGTGTAATGCAAAACACTACCTTATTTTACCCTAACATCCCCCCTTTATTACATTACTTTGATATACAAAGTTTTCTTCAAAACAGTTGAAATTTGACACGTCCAAGTGCCTTTGTAAAAAATTTTGCAACCTATTCATCAATGGGAATGTGTTGAAGCTGAATTCTGTGTTTAGGAACTTCATCATGAATGAAATGACAATCTGTATCAATATGCTTAGTTCGTTCATGATGTACTGGATTCTTGACCAAGTTCAAAACACCTGAGTTGTCATAAAATATGTGAATGGGAAGTTCCTTTAGTAGGCCCATGGTAGCCAAGATGCGACTTAGCCATATCGCTTCACACACAGCTCCACGTGCAGCGCGATATTCTGCCTCAGTTGAAGATAAAGCAACCACCTGTTGCTTTTTACTATGCCATGAGACGAGACCAGATCCAAGATGAAAAACATAGCCTGAGGTTGATTTTCTAGTCATCTATGGATCCAGCATAATCAGAGTCAGTGTAACTCTGTAAGAAGAATGAGTTATTCTTCTTATACTCTAGACCATAATAGGCACTACCCTGAATGTAGTGTAAGAATATCTTAGCTGCTTTCCAATGGGAGACCTTTGGTTCTTACATGAACCGTGAGAGATATTTTACAGCATAAGTAATATCTCGGTCTAGTATTAGTCAGATAGATGAGGCTTCCAATCATCTGTCTATAAAGTGTTCCATCTACCTGTGATGAGTCTTCATATTGTGATAACTGTAGCCCTAATTCCATCGATGTTGCTTTAGGTTTACAATCAGTCATACGATATTTTTCTACTAAAGTCTTAGCATACTTTGTCTGAGTCACCCTTAGATGATTCTTTTTTTGTTCTATCTCAAGGCCAAGACAGTAGTGGAGAAGTCCTAGGTCTATCATATCAAATGACTCTTTCAATTCATCTTTCATGGCTTTAATCAAATTCTCTGAATTTCTAGTGATGATCAGATCATCTACATATAACACAATAATCACTATCTCAGAACCTGTGTTCTTGATATAGAGATTTGTGTCAGATGGACTTCTCTTAAATCCATGTTGTAGTAAGTGACTATCCATTTTTATGTACCATGCTCTTGGGGCTTGTTTTAGCCCGTATAATGATTTGACCAATTTGCAAACATTTTGCTCATGGCCTTCCTCTGCAAATCCAGGAGGTTGAGTCATGTATACTTCTTTTAAGTCACCATTAATAAAGGCGCTTTTTACATCCATTTGATGTAACTTCCATCCAAACTGTACTGCCATAGCACAAAGTACTCGAATGGTGGTCAACCTTGCTATAGGAGCAAAGGTTTCCTCATAGTCAAGTCCTTCCTTTTTAGCATAGCCCTTTGCCACAATACAGTATTTATGCTTATCTATAGTGCCATCTACTTTATATTTTATTTTGTAAACCCATTTGCAACCTATGGGTTTCTTTCCTTTAGGAAAATCCACTAGCTTCCATGTTTTATTCTTTATGATGGAGTTATATTCTGCATCCATAGCTGCCTTCCACTGAGGCCGTATAAGTGCCTCATCAATTGTAGAAGGTTCATTCTCATCACATGCTGATAAGTAAACCCTCTCCTCATATATCTCCATCTCATATTCTCTTGGTAACTCTCTATCAATAGAAAGATCTTGAAAATTTGCACAAAGATCATCAACTGAATTGGATGCTTCATTCTTTTCTTTTTGTGACATGCTTCTTGTCTTTGGACGATTGAGAGTAATATCAGGTGGGGAAGTGAGTTTAGAGTCTTTTACTTTGCTTGTATACCATTTGGGTGCCTTTTTCTATTGTGAAGAAGGAGGTTGATGATCCTCCTCATCATCTAGGTATACTGATGTAGTGTTGGATGTGAAAGCTTCATCAAACACTACATCTCTACTTACATGTATCTTCTTGGTAAATGGGTCTATCAACCGGTAGCCTTTTGAAAATTCATCATATCCAATAAATATACAAGGTAGGGATTTCTCATCTAATTTCTTTCTTTTCTCCTTAGGTATATGCATAAATGCCTTACACCAAAATACCCTTAGATTAGTTATGGAGGGTTTCCTACCACTCCATGATTCCTAAGGAGTCATACCTTCAAGAGCCCTTGTGGGAGGCCAATTCAGAAGATATACTACAGTTTGAACAGCTTCAGCCCAATAAGTTTGCTCAAGGTTGGCCCCCTTAAGCATACATCGAACCATTTCCATTATGGACCGATTTCTTATCTCAGCAACCCCATCGGATTGAGGAGTGTATGCTGTTGTTAACTGTCTCTTTATCCCATGTGTCTATAAAAATGAGGAAAACTATTTTGATGTGTATTCCCCCCCTCGATCTGAATGGAGGGTCTTAATAAAGCATCCTGATTCCTTCTTGTTGTGGTTGTTCCACAACATACCCCAAAATTGGGGACCCACCTTTTCGTTTGGTATCCGGGTGTTTGCGTTTCGTTTTTAGTGTCTAATTCTTCACTTTGTTTTGGGTTTGTCAATTTCTTGTCGACGATTTTTTATCGTCAAATTGTTGTCAATTTCTTGTTGATGATTTTTTATCGTCAAATTGTTGTCGACGATTTTTTTATCATCAAATTCTTGTCGACAACCTTTTATTGTTAAATTATTGTCGACGACTTTTGTCGTCAATTTTTTGTTGACAACTTTTACCGTTAATTTTTATCGATGAATTTTTGTCGTCATTTTGTCATTGACGATTTTTATCATCAATATCTTATCGACGATTTTTATCGTTATGTTGTGTTAGCAATTTTTATTGTCAAGTTTTGTGCCTGCTTTTACTGAGATGTTTAAAATAATAAAACATTAAAAAATAAATAATAATATAAAATAAAATAAGATCATTACTATATATTTTATATATAGTAATAATAAAGTTAATAATAATAATAATAATAAAATAAAAAATAAAAAATTTGATAAATGAAAGGTGATTTAGTTTTGAAATTTCCCTTTTGTCTTTAGTCTTACCTTTGTTTTGGTTTCATGCTTATGTCGAATGGGCTTATGTTAAATGAGTGTAGCTTAGGTTTAGTGATATTTATGTAATGAAGCCATCAATAAAGTTAATATTGGTTGTTTTAATGAATCACCTCTCTTTGATTTTTGCAGGCTTGGTTCGAGATCTGGCAGGGTTACATGGATTACCTTCATTGGACACAACGGATCAAGATAGAGTTCAGTGATTTTGGGCCACACCATGAAGAAGATAGGTTCGGGATGGTTAGATAGCACTGACGACGTTTTGTCATGAGAATGTGATGAACACGAAGGTGGGATTTAATGTAGTGTTGGCATGTCGATGGAAGAAAGGAGAGTGTTTTCGAAGTCAACAAGGGAGGTTATGATGGACTACAATAAAGGTAGAATGATGATAAAAAATGGTGTGTAGCAGGAGCCCTCGAGGATAGAATTCGATGACCCAGATGAAATAGAATCCGACGACCCAGATGAAATAGTGAATAGTCATATATCTATGTATCGCAAGCGTTCGAGCGATATGGGCCGGAGTCGTCGAGCATGCAAATGGATAGTAGAAAGGCCATGCCACGTGGGTAGCCAACGTCAGAGTAGTGAAGGGATACCTGACAAGGCAGTAGGTATTATGACAGGCCCAACGTTTCATTTTAGCGCCATGATTAGGACATGGACTATGTCTACTAGGTGAGCGTCGACCAGTCCACACCACGATGACTAAGGCGGTCAACTTGGCAACCAGAGGAAAACATCGAGTGTACGGGTGATACGCTGCTCATGTATGATGTGGAGTACGACAAGGCATATGGCGATGATTTGATTGGAGGGACTCCATGAATACTATTTAGGAACAATGTGTCACTATGAACGACTTGGACCTTTGGCAATCTTCTCGAATGGGAAAATTAAGCAACCGAACATATGAGGAAATTTTGCCGCACGTATCATAGAGGATGAGGCCAAGACAAAAAGTAGCGAAATCTACTCCATAAAGACGTGGACATATTGCATGGGATTAACAGCGTGTTTGGAGTAATTAGCGTGGTCCAACAAAGATAGTGCAGTGATCCGGTGAGCGGGTTGGCGATGACATGCTTATCGGATTGGCCGAAGAATATGCCCAAATTTGCAACCAGTAGATCATGGTAATAACGCGTTTAACAACACAATCGATGAACCAAAAGATTCAACACCGATAGAAAACACCCAGGAAATATTCGAGTAAATTTACAAACCAAAAGATTCGAGCTATGAAAGAAGTTTCATAGCTCGAGATGTTACATTTTAGAGCCATCATAACGCAGAGCACCATTTACGTTTAGGCAGAATAGTCGACATGCATTTCAGTCACAGTCATCAGGTACCCACCGCGTGAGAAAGCAGTGACACGTCGGCGACGTGTAAGATGACGTGGCTACCAGAACGGACACATCAGAGCGGACGCACATGCATAGTCGAGAGATTCCTTTGGGGGTGTCAACTCACAAAGGATTAAAATTAATTCTTTAGTTATGTACCCTTATGTGTCCAGGAATTATTTAAGCAATGCACATAGAAGTAATGTAGGGGTAAAATGATGAATAGTGAATTGATTGGTAAAAGAAGTTTTCATGTTTTTGCATGTGGTCCAACCATTGAGACCATCAAAGGGTCGAGGTCTATTAAACATGCAAAAATGGAACATTTTAGAAAAAAAAGTGTTATAAAGAAAGTGAAGCCAAGTGGCTTAAGAGGAAAGCGGAACGAAAGGCTTTGGGAAATGAAATGAAGGGCCACAAAACGGAGAGTCAAACCAAAAATTTTAAAAGGGGAAGCAAAGGCATGCACAAGGGTTGGAAAATGGTTTTGGAAATGCAAGATTGCAGAGTTTTTCTGGATTTGTTTCTTTTGGAGCTATTTTTCCTTCCATGGCTGAAGCCTTTTGGAGGCCAAATTCTGCTATTGTAAAATGACACATTTTTTTAATGCAGGAGTTTTCAGAAATTTGCATCTTGTGGGCAAGAAAGAAGGAGATTCTCTTTGCATGCTATGGATTTAATGTCTATTCTTTTTTCTTTTTCAGATTTTGAGTTTGTAGATGGAGTTAATGCAAGTTTTCTTGGTTGCTTCATATGAATGCTTGAACCTGAAATTTATTTTAAACCCTAGGAGCCAGCACTTAGTCTATGGGGATTGTGCTTGTTTTGCAAGTCCAATAGGTTAGGTTGCATGCATGGAAACCTCACATCTTCGGTTTTGTCGAAATAGGATAGCATCACACTGAATACATTTTATTTTCAATTTTCTGCATTTTCTTTCAACTTTTTCTGCATTTTATTTTCAGAAATTTTAACTTTTTTTTAATTTTCAAGCATTAAAATAAACATTTAAAAAATGTCAAAATCCAAAAATAATTTCACCATTGCGTAGGTTATACTACAGAATTCCAATACGCATTTTAAAATTTCATTTTCGGAGTTGTTTAGTATTTTTAAAAATTCATCGAAGTTGTTGTTTTATTACAGATTTTAAAAAATCCGAAAATAGAAAGTTTCCATTTTGGGCCGGAATTTCATTTTTTCAGTTTTGTTTTGCACTCATGAGCCTATGATGACATTCCCTTCATGAAAATTCCAATTTCATTGAAGGGGTTATGTTTTATGGCATTCTCACAAATTTCCATTTTGAGCCTAAAATTACCCTCTCTTCATAAAAATTCTAATTTTACGAAAGAGGGGTAATTTGAGTATTACATTGAAGGTCTTTTCTTCAAAGCACTTAATTGTTCATCTTGATGAAAATTTGATTTCATTTAAGAGGGATAAGTTAAAGTGACATTTAAAGCCCTTTATCTAAGGCCATAAATTATTGCTTCTTTGTGAAAATTCATTTCACCAAAGAGGGATAGTTTATCGATCATATTGAAAGCTATCTTTATCTTCATGATAAGAAGCCATATTTGGACTTAATAAAGAAGATAAAATCTACCTTAAAACTCTCAAGATAAAAGGAATTAAGGCACTACATCGTGGTCATATGAGGGCCAACTCACATTTGCTTTATTTTGGTTCAATGAACAATCACTAAAGTTTCATGGTAAAATAAACCAACATTGCCCCTTGTTTATAGTTACTTGCAATCACTAAGGTGTTCCAAGCATTTAAAATGAATATATTTATTTGAGATTACTAATACACATATGCAAAATGCTAAATATAGCGGAGACCTTGGAGAAGTTGTTTGTTTAACTTCTTTGCAAGAGGGGATTTGGAACCCAAATCCTAAGGAAGAGTGTATTTTCACAATTGGGTAAAAATACCACTCAACAGATTGGCGCTAGAAGGAGGGCCTGAATGGGTTTATTTCAATGTGATTTAAATGCTATAGGGATTTAAATTTTTGAATATTTCATGCCCTATTGATTATTATCTTTAGCCCTCTTTTAACAACACAACCTTGTAGTGTTAAAAGGAGGACATGAATCGCTATGCATTGTTCTAACGCTTTTGATTGTTCATACAAGAATAATGTGTTTTGATTTGATTTTGAAAAATTTTGGTCTTGACTAACGAGGTTGTCTCCATGCAATTACTTTCATTTGATTTTAATGGATACATCTCTTGGTTGATGCTAACATGATTATTAATACGTTACATGTTTGATATTTGCTAGTCATTTCATGCTTATTTGTAAGGAATTATTTTTTGTCTAAAAATGTATTTGTTGTCGGTATTATGCTCTTCACTTGCGTGTAATGCGATCTTGTGAATCAGAAAGCCTACAACACTAGGAGTATGCTCTTCACTTGCGCATATGCGATCTGGTGAATCATAAACTTACATTTTTAGAATACTGCTTTGTCATGGTTCCTTCTTTCATTCATGACTAACAAATTGATTTTGAAGTTATTCTTTGAATTTCATTAATGGCTATAACTGCAAGATTTTCTTTGTGTCGCAGGTTTTCTTTGAGGTATTGAGAGTTTTGTCAGGTTTTGTAGGGTAGTTTCATTTACAAGCTGGACCCACCACATCGCATCGCAACTAGGTCCAAAACAACCGAGGAAACCATATTCCAAAGCCTCTCACCCACTCATAGGAATCCAAGGAATAAAACCAAACAAATTGTGATCCCACTTGATACCCTTGTTACAAAAGATCCTTCTGTTTTAGGTACATCTAGCGGACTTGCACCGGTGGTGTCAATTGCCACTAGTGTACCAATTATCAGTACCATTTCCATGGTTCTTGTAGGGTTATCATCATCGATTTTGAATCAAATGGCCCAACCTCCACCAGCTCCTTGGTATGGAGCCCATAACATTCCTTTGAATATTGCAGGGGATATTCATGAGATCCCTAAGAATATAGAGATATTTTTGCCCAAATACAAACCGGATGGCCCAAGGACCGTAGAAGAACATATTCAGGCCTATAGGGATGTTTTGATAAGATTGCAAGTTCAACATGAAGATGTGGCTTGTAGACTCTTCCCCATGAGCCTAGACCAAGTGGCCTACGAATGGTATATTTGCTTACCTACTGGTTCCATTACGTCATGGACGCAAATGGAGAATGCTTTTGTCAACCAATTCAGGTCACCATTAGATCCCACAATCATCTACAATCAGTTCATTACATGCAAAAGAGGCCAGGGTGAGCCAATTCAAACTTTTAATCAGAGATTTTAGAAGTGCTATAATAGAGCAATTCGGCATTTTGCCATTGATCCCATAGTAGCTTTGCAAATATATTTTGGGGCATTGGATCCTATGACGGCAATGTTTGCAAGGCGAAATCCTCAAGTTACCACGCTAGCTCTAGCCTACAATGAAGCTATGACCATTGAACAACAAATGACACCATAGGGTTATGGGTTTCCCTAGATGCCTATGGTAGGACAATATGGTCCATATGGTCAAGCTCCTATGATGAATCAGATCATGGCACCACAAATACCAGGCATGAATGCTTTGCCTTATCAACAACCATATTCATCAACACCCGCTTAGGCACCCATTCCAATTCAACCAATCACATCCATTCCCCCCATTCCTTCATTTTTGCAAAATAGTCAACAGACTATGCAAGGAGCTAGTCCGGTTAATTCTCAGGCTATAGTTCCTTTCCCCAATCCAATTTCGATTCAAAGTGTGAATCCCTATGCAAATCAAGTGGCTCAAAATCCAACTCAAATGTTAAGTCAAGATCTCACCAATTACGCAAACCCTACTGGAACTAGCAATAACATAGCTCAACCAAAAGAGATTTATTCAGAGGTTGAAGAGCTCAAAAAGATAGTTCACAAATTGAGTAATGATTTGGTTCAAAAACAGAAGTATGAATCCCATGCCCCTCACCCAAATCGAAACTTCAACAATAGAGGGAGACAGTGGAATACGAAGCCAAAAAATGGGGGTGTGCCTTCCCCTATCGCTAATCAGATAGATACTTCTACAGGACCAAGTCACTCTAGTTCCATTCTTAATATTTCTAATTTTGCATGGGAAAAGGGGTGTAGATTGCATAATACAAAGGAGCATAATGAAAGGAATTGTCCCAAAATCGCTAGGTATACCCATTGTCTCCAAGCTCAAGTGGATGATTTGGAACTTGTGCCAAATGAGGGTCCACCCCAACATCAACAAGGAGATGACAACATTTTGGTGGTGGAAACTCTATATCATCAAGAAAGTGAGAATGAGGAAGAAGAAGAGGATGAAATCTTGGAACAGGAAGTGCAAGCTTTTAGAGAATTTAGAAAGGGGAACCATGGATACCATTTGAGGAGTAAGTTCAAAACCCCTAAAACATCCTCAACTCCACCAAACAATTCTATCCTTCCTCCTGATACCAAGGCTGATAATAATCCCCCTCCTCCATCTGGAAGAGAAACGTCTAAGGACATGCAAAAAACATTGAAGCTTGAGAAGTCAACTTATGACATAGTGGAGGATTTAAGGAAGTCCAAGTCTAGCCTTTCATTTTTAGAGGCGGCTAGGTTGCCTGGCCAAAAGGAAGCATTGATAAAGGCTTTGGACTCACCTAGTCAAATACAGGAAGGAAAGGAAGTTGAATCTCACATGGTTTTACGAAAGGAAAGACGGGATGTCCCTCCTTTTTTATTGATTATGAGGATTGCTGGCAAAAATTTGCACAATTGTTTGGTGGACACAGGTGCCACAAGTAACCTCATGCCTTCAAAAATTTGTCAAATGCTAGGCCTAGATCCTGTTTCTTCTAAATGCAAGGTTTTGCAATTGGATCGGTCCGAGGTAAACGTGGTAGGGACCCTCTACGATGTTAAAATCCAACTCAATTCTGAACCTAGGGTCCAACAGGTGGTTGATATTTTGGTTGTAAATATCCCAAGTCGATATGGAATGCTACTTGCTAGGGATTGGATGAAAATTTTGAATGGTTATTTCTCCACTGATTGCTCACACATGTGGCTGCCCTGGAAGGGAATTGCTAATCAAATTAGAGTGGAAAATGAGCCAAGGCTTAAGGAAATCATCATAGAATTCAACAAGCCAAATGAAGTTCAATTTTTTGAACCGGAGTTAGGAGTCTATGCTTTTGATGTTGAAAGAGCTACCGAAGAACCTCAAAAGGAAACATTTTCTTGTAGCTCTTTTGAAGAAGATAATCCCGTGTGGTTACTCAATTTTGATGGATCTAAGTCAAAACAAGGGGCAGGAGCTGGAGTTGAACTCACTTGTCGAGGAAGTAAACCATTGTTTGTTGCCTATAGATTGCAATTTCCTTGCACTAACAACGTGGCATAATATGAAGCTCTTATCTTTGGATTACAATTGGCTTTGAGCAAGAAGGTTAAGTGTTTGAAAGTATTGGGAGATTCGGAGTTGGTGGTCAAACAAGTTAAAGGACAATATACCTACCATGATAAGAGATTGAGCCTTTATAGAACTAGGGTGAGGGACCTCATTGAAGAATTTGATGCTTTTAATATATCCCTTATTTCTAGGAAAGGAAATCGTATAGCTGATTCTCTTGCAGTCGCTGCAGGCATGCTAAATCCGGTTGACATAAAAAAGTGCAAGAAGTTTTCCATTGAGTTAGTCCCTTGCCCATCGATACCTGATAACGTCAGAAACTTGCAAGTTTTTGAGAATGATAGACACATTTTCAAATTTGTCACCAATTCAGGTATTTTTGAGAACCAAGTGATTGATGAAGATCAAAGGTGGCAAGAAGAAACAGAAGGAGAAAGCGAAGCTACATTTCAATCCAACAAGATACCTAAGAACATTGTTTCATTGGAGAAGATGTTTGATATGGGATATAAAGCTAGAAAAGGAAAAAGGGTTCCACTTCCTAAAGATGCTTGTGACCTGATCAATATAGGGAGTGTGGATAATCCACATGAAGTGTACATTGCAAAGGCATGTACAACTTATGAGAGGGAAAATATAATACGTGCACTAAAGTATTACATGGATTGCATTGCATGGAATTACAATGAGTTGAAAACGTATGATCAAAACGTTATTATGCACACCATCCCTCTAAAACCGGATTCCAAACCCTTCAGACAAAGACAACGACCTGTTAACCCATTACTTGAGCCCTTGATAGAGAAAGAGGTCAAGCGATTGTTGGATGCAAAGATAATATTTCCCGTTAGGCACTCAACTTGGGTCGCTAATATTGTTTCGGTGAGAAAGAAGAATGGAGAGATAAGGCTATGCATAGATTTTAGAAATCTCAACAAAGCCTCACAAAAGGATAATTACCCACTGCCATCAATTGATGAAATCTTGCAAACGGTGAATGGGTCTGAAATGATGTCTTTTCTCGATGGGTATTATGGATACAATCAGATTCTTATTCATCCCAATGACAGGATGAAGACGGCCTTCACAACCAAATGGGGAACATTTGCCTATAGAAGAATGCCTTTCGGATTATTAAATGCAAGCGCAACATTTCAACGTGCCATGGATTATGCGTTTAAAGGGCTCATAGGTAAATGTATCATTGTGTATGTGGATGACATTCCTATGTTTTCAAAGGAAAGAGAAGACCATGTGAAAGATTTGAGGAAAGTTCTCCAAAGGTGTAGAGAGCATGAAATTTCTTTAAATCCAAAAAAAATGCATCTTTGGAGTGACAGAAGGAAGATTGCTTGGCCATATCATTTCAAAAGAAGGTATCTCCATTGATCCGGAAAGGATAGAAGCTATCCAAAACTTGCCTCTCCCAGGTAGCAAAAAGGAATTGAGATCTTTCTTTGGGAAAATCAATTTTGTGAGGAAGTTTATTTCTGGCTTCACCGAGATAGCTAAACCACCGAATGAGATGCTTAAAAAGGATGTGAATGTCAGATGGAATGAAGAAAGTAGGGTTGCCTTTCAAAGCATCAAGGATGCTATTTCTAGATCCCCTGTCCTTATAAGTCCAGATTATTCTAAGCCTTTCTTTATTTATGCTTTTGCATCTGAACACTCTTTTGCGAGTGTCTTGACTCAAAAAGGTGAAGATAACATGGAAAATCCCATAGCTTTTCTAAGTGCTCCTTTGAAGGATGCTCAATTGAGGTATTCCATTCTCGATAAGCAAATGTATGCACTTTTCAAAATAGTAAAAAAATTCAGACATTACATTGTGCATAGTAGGGTCTTTGCCATCGTGCCTGACCCTGCTGTCAAAACCATGTTTGTGCAAAATGAGCTAGGTGAGAGGAGAGGTAAATGGATTTCTACCATTCAAGAATTTTATCTTGAAATTCAACCCATGAAACTAGTTCATGGACAAGGACTTGTGAAAACAATTGCTGAGAACAATCCCCAAATCACGTGCCAATATTCAAATGTAGAGCACATTCCCAAAGATGATTGGTATGTTGATATTGTGTATTTTTTGTTAAATGGTAAGTGTCCATCACATCTTAATTCTACTCAAAGAAGAGCCTTGAGACTTAAATCTGCCAATTATCTTATTAGGTCCGGTGCTCTTTACAGGAAAAATCATGAGGGAATTTACCTACGATGCTTAAATCAAGAGGAAGCTACCAATGTTTTGCAAGAGTTTCATGGTAAATACGGAACTGGCCATGGTTCAAAAAATTCAACAAAGCACATCAAATCTTAAGAGTGGGATATTATTGGCCCCACATTTTTAAAGATGCACATGCACACGTGCAATCTTGCCATATTTTTCAAGTGGTTACAAACAGAGAAAGGAATGCAGCTATGCCATTGCAACTTTGTAGTTGAGATGAGACCATTTGCACAATGGGGATTAGACTTCATTGGGGTTATTAACCCAAATTCTTCAGATTCCCATAAATTCATACTCACAACTATAGATTATTGCACTAGGTGGGCAGAAGCAATTCCTACGAAACATTCCACTACGGATGTGGTAATAAAGTTCCTCGAAGATCACATCGTAACAAGGTTTGGAATGCCCGATTCTATTGTAAGTGATAATGGTAAGGCTTTTGCTTCCACTCAATTTGCAAATTGGGCATATGATAATAAGGTGAGTTTAAAGTTTTCGTCTAACTATTACCCTCAAGGCAATGGTTTGGCAGAATCTTCAAATAAAAATTTGTTAACCATCATTAAGAAGTTATTGGAAAAGAATTCTTGGGATTGGCACAACCAATTAAAATTTGCTCTTTGGGTAGATAGGACTAGAGAAAAAGAATCAATAGGGAATACACCTTATCATCTAGTTTATGGGAAAGATCCAATTTTTCCTACAAATTTGAAGCTTCAAACCCTTCGTTTCACACAAGAATACCTTGGAACTGATAATCACATTGAGGCTAGATTAAGTCATCTAATGCACCTTGATGAAAAAAGAGAAGAAGCCATGCTCCACATGAGCAAACATCAAGATGTGGTCAAAATATGGTTTGATAAAAGAGCCAAAATTAAGTCCTTCAGGATCTCGGACTTGGTTTTATTGTGGGATAAAAAACATGAGGAGAAAGGGGATCACAAAAAGTTTGATTGTCTTTGGTTAGGCCCTTATCAAATTTCTGAAATCCTAGGGGAGAATACTTTCAGACTAAGAACTTTGGATGGGAAATATTTGATGTTACCGGTTAATGGGCAAGTTCTAAAGCATTATTTTAGCCCTTAAGTCATGTGAGATTTGTACCATATTGTACATTTGTATATATATTTTTTGGGTTTTGATGTTGGTTTTGCATTTCAGTTTTGGTTTTAAAGTTGTGTGTTGGTCCTTTGGACACTTTTGGTTTGTCAGCTTATGTCCTTATGAATGTTGACTAAGACTAGGAGAATATGAAGCATTGGAATTGTATTGTAGAAAGCTCCACAAGTAACGCAAGCACATTAAATAATATCGTTTGAAACTTGTGATGCATGAAGTTGTCGATTTTTGCAAATTATGGCAAACTATGGTATACTCCATTTGCATTTCAAAAAGAGCAATGCATTCATCCATATCTCATGTTATATTCCACATTGCATATACATTTCATCTCAATTGCATCTTCATTTCAAATACAATCATTGAAAAGGTGTCAAATCCTCTTAGGGTTATTACATAACATATATTAAAGGGATCCTAAGGTTGGGAATTGATGCCCGAACTATCTTGAACCAAACACGTTCTACACATATTAAAGAGGATCTTGAGAAAAATGGTCAAAACCATACTTGGAAGAAAAGGTGAGGCGAAAGGAGTATTTCGTGTCTGTCCTATCATGCAACATAATCCTTAAACAATGGTTTTTACCACTCCCATAGTGCTTAAAGCCTAAAATTAGAGTAGTAAGGATAGGGTTAAATCCCCATCGAACTTAGGTTGAGGATCCAACTCCCCAAAGCTCTGATTTGACCTTCATGGAGTAGTAAGGATAGGGTCTAATTCTCATCTCGCTTAGGTTGAGAATACGATTCCCCAAAGATTCTATTTTACCCCCGCACTCAAGAGCTTGAAATTCCAAAACAAATATTTTTCATCATTAATATTGGATTGGAAGGATCGTACTACATGTCCCTTGCAAGGATGGGTAGTCATCCCCAAGGTTCAAGAAATCAAAAGTAAAGCCAAATCATGGATTATGGGGTTAATCTCCATCGGGGCTATAGACGCCTGATTGGCAATGGAGTATGCTCATGTGTGGCAACATGTCTTGTCTAAAAGCAAGACCACTGATTGCTCAAACGGACAGGCTAGCCTGACAGTTTCATCCATAATAGGTTAAATCATTTTGTTCAAGATGAGGTAATGAACTCCAGATCAGAGTAGTAAGGATAGGGTTAAATTCCCATCTCACTTAGGTTGGGAATCCTATTCCCCAAAGCTCTGATTTCACTTACACTTGCACATGGGTTCAAGATGGTAGTGACACATAACCAACTTTGGGATCTAGTAAATTAATTCAATATACACATATTTGGTCCTAAGAGGGTTTGACAGTTTTAATATGTTTGTTCATGGTACTAGAAAGTTTGAGCCTTTGCAAAGCATGGTTGTTATATCTCTAGCATATTTGCCATACATTAAATCCTACAAGAATCATTCATAACCTCTCATATGTATGAATCATAAGTGAAATAGATGATGGAATGTTGATCAATTTCAAACGATAAGGAATGAATCACACCGCACACATTGAGCTGATGCTGAATAATTCTAATGCTTCATGTATTTCTCATCTAGTTTCATTCTTTGGATATTTGCTGATGCTTGTGTTTGATTTTTGTAGTTTTTCAGGTTGGGTTCTCACCGAAATGCTCAGGAGCATTTCCCAATAGAGTCGCCATTTGTTGTGGTTGCTCCACAACATACCCCAAAATTGGGGACCCACCTTTTTATTTTGGGTATTTGGGTGTTTGCATTTTGTTTTTAGTGTCTAATGCTTCACTTTGTTTTGGGTTTGTCAATTTCTTGTTGATAATTTTTTATCGTCAAATTGTTGTCAATTTCTTCTCGATGATTTTTTATCGTTAAATTGTTGTCGACGATTTTTTTATCGTCAAATTCTTGTCGACAACCTTTTATTGTTAAATTATTGTCGACGACTTTTGTCGTCAATTTTTCGTTGACAACTTTTACCGTTAATTTTTGTCGATGACTTTTTGTCGTCATTTTGTCATTGATGATTTTTATCATCAATATCTTATCGATGATTTTTATCGTTATGTTGTGTTAGCAATTTTTATTGTCAAGTTTTGTGTCTGATTTTATTGAGATGTTTAAAATAATAAAACATTAAAAAATAAATAATAATATAAAATAAAATAAGATCATTACTATATATTTTATATATAGTAATAATAAAGTTAATAATAATAATAAAATAAAAAAATTGATAAATGAAAGGTGATTTAGTTTTGAAATTTCCCTTTTGTCTTTAGTCTTACCTTTGTTTTGGTTTCATGCTTATGTCGAATGGGCTTATGTTAAATGAGTGTAGCTTAGGTTTAGTGATATTTATGTAATGAAGCCATCAATAAAGTTAATATTGGTTGTTTTAATGAATCGCCTCTCTTTGATTTTTGCAATCTTGGTTCGAGATCTGGCAGGGTTACATGTATTGCCTTCATTGGACACAACGGATCAAGATAGAGTTCAGTGATTTTGGGCCACACCATGAAGAAGATAGGTTCGGGATGGTTAGATAGCACTGACGACGTTTTGTCATGAGAATGTGATGAACACGAAGGTGGGATTTAATGTAGTGTTGGCACGTCGGTGGAAGAAAGGAGAGTGTTTTCGAAGTCAACAAGGGAGGTTATGATGGACTGCAACAAAGGTAGAATGATGATCAAAAATGGTGTGTAGCAGGAGCCCTCGAGGATAGAATTCGATGACCCAGATGAAATAGAATCCGACGACCCATATGAAATAGCGAATAGTCAGATATCTATGTATCGCAAGCGTTCAAGCGATATGAATCGGAGTCGTCGAGCATGCAAATGGATAGTAGAAAGGCCATGCCACATGGGTAGCCAGTGTTAGAGTAGAGAAGGGATACCTGACAAGGCAGTAAGTATTATGACAGGCCCAACATTTCATTTTAGTGCCATGATTAGGACATGGACTATGTCTACTAGGTGAGCGTCGACCAGTCCACACCACGACGACTAAGGCGGTCAGCTTGGCAACCAGAGGAAAACACCGGGCGTAGGGGTGATACGCTGCTCATGTACGATGTGAACTACGACAAGGCATATGGCGATGATTTGATTGGAGGGACTCCACGAATACCATTTAGGAACAATGTGTCACTGTGAACGACTTGGACCTCTGGCAATCTTCTCGAATGGGGAAATTAAGCAACCGAACATATGAGGAAATTTTATCGCACGTATCATAGAGGATGAGGCAAAGACAAAAGGCAGTAGAATCTACTCCATAGTGATGTGGATGTATTGCATGGTATTAACAGTGTGTTTGGAGTAATTGGCATGGTCCAACGAAGATAGTGCAGTGATCCGATGAGAGGGTCGGCGATGACATGCTTATCGGATTGGGCGAAGAAGATGCCCAAATGTGCAACCAGTAGATCATGGCAATAATGGGATTAATAGCACAATCGATGAACCAAAATATTCAACACAGGAAAAAAACACCCAGGAAAGATTCGAGTAAATTTACAAACCAAAAGATTTGAGCTATGAAAGAAGTTTCATAGCTCGAGATGTTACATTTTAGAGCCATCATAACGTAGAGCACCATTTATGTTTAGGCAGAATAGTCGACATGCATTTCAGTTGCAGTCATCGGGTACCCATCGCGTGAGAAAGCAGTGACACGTCGACGACATGTAAGATGACGTGGCTACCAGAACGAACACATTAGAGCGGACGCACATGCGCAGTCGAGAGATTCCTTTGGGGGTGTCGGCTCACAAAGGATTAAAATTAATTCTTTAGTTATGTACCCTTATGTGTCCAGGAATTATTTAAGCAATGCACATAGAAGTAATGTAGGGGTAAAATGATGAATAGTTAATTGATTGGTAAAAGAAGTTTTCATGTTTTCGCATGTGGTCCAACCATTGAGACCATCAAAGGGTCGAGGTCTATTAAACATGCAAAAATGGAACATTTTAGAAAGAAAAGCGTTATAAAGAAAGTGAAGCCAAGTGACTTAAGAGGAAAGCAGAACGAAAGGCTTTGAGAAATGAAACAAAGGGCCACAAAACGGAGAGTCAAACCAGAAATTTTAAAAGGGGAAGCAAAGGCATGCACAAGGGTTGGAAACTGGTTTTGGAAATGCAAGATTGCAAAGTTTTTCTGGATTTGTTTCTTTTGGAGCTATTTTTCCTTCCATGGCTGAAGCCTTTTGGAGGCCAAATTCTTCTATTGTAAAATGACACATTTTTTTAATGCAGGAGTTTTCAGAAATTTGCATCTTGTGGGCAAGAAAGGAGATTCTCTTTGTATGCTATGGATTTAATGTCTATTCTTTTTTCTGTTTCAGATTTCGAGTTTGTAAATGGAGTTAATGCAATTTTGCTTGGTTGCTTCATATGAATTCTTGAACCTGAAATTTATTTTAAACCCTAGGAGCCAACACTTAATCTATGGGGATTGTGCTTGTTTTGCAAGTCCAATAGGTTAGGTTGCATGCATGGAAACCTCACATCTTCAATTTTGTCGAAATAGGATAGCATCACATTGAATACATTTTATTTTCAATTTTCTGCATTTTCTTTCAACTTTTTCTGCATTTTATTTTAGAAATTTTAACTTTTTTTTTAATTTTCAGGCATTAAAATAAACATTTAAAAAATGTCAAAATCCAAAAATAATTTCACCATTGCGTAGGTTATACTACAGACTTCCAATACGCATTTTAAAATTTCATTTTCGGAGTTGTTTAGTATTTTTAAAAATTCATCGAAGTTGTTATTTTATTATAGATTTTAAAAAATCTGAAAATAGAAAGTTTCCATTTTGGGCCGGAATTTCATTTTTTCAGTTTTGTTTTGCACTCATGAGCCTATAATGACATTCCCTTCATGAAAATTCCAATTTCATTGAAGGGGTTATGTTTTATGGCATTCTCACAAATTTCCATTTTGAGCCTAAAATTACCCTCTCATAAAAAATTCTAATTTTACGAAAGAGGGGTAATTTGAGTATTACATTGAAGGTCTTTTCTTCAAAGCACTTAATTGTTCATCTTGATGAAAATTTGATTTCATTTAAGAGGGATAAGTTAAAGTGACATTTAAAGCCCTTTATCTAAGGCCATAAATTATTGTTTCTTTGTGAAAATTCATTTCACCAAAGAAGGATAGTTTATCGATCATATTGAAAGCTATCTTTATCTTCATGATAATAAGCCATATTTGGACTTAATAAAGAAGATAAAATCTACCTTAAAACTCTCAAGATAAAAGGAATTAAGGAACTACATCGTGGTCATATGAGGGCCAACTCACATTTGCTTTATTTTGGTTCAATGAACAATCACTAAAGTTTCATGGTAAAATAAACCAACATTGCCCATTGTTTATAGTTACTTGCAATCACTAAGGTGTTCCAAGCATTTAAAATGAATATATTTATTTGAGATTACTAATACACATATGCAAAATGCTAAATATAGCGGAGACCTTGAAGAAGTTGTTTGTTTAACTTCTTTGCAAGAGGGGATTTGGAACCCAAATCCTAAGGAAGAGTGTATTTTCACAATTGGGTAAAAATACCACTCAACACTTCTCAACTAGAGTTTTAAACTGTTGAAAATAGGAAAATGCTTCAGACTTCAACTGCAAGAAGAAGACCCACATTTTTCGTGAGTGATCGTCAACAAACAATTGAAAATACCGTTTTCCTCCACAACTTGTAGACATAGGACCACACAAATCTGTGTGAACCAACTCCAAAGGTTCTTTAGCTTGAAAAGAGCTAGGTTCAAAAGGTACTCTATGTTGCTTTCCTGACAAGCAATCAGAGCACACTGGCAAGGTAGATGAAAGATTAGGGAGTCCTTTCACCATTTGATATTTACTCAACTCTAGTAAATATCCTGAACTCAAATGCCCAAATCTCTTATGCCAAAGAGAAGTGGCCTCCTTTGTGGTGACTACCATTGCAATATGGGTAGAGGTAATTGCATCTAAGACAAACAAACCATGTTTGTATGAACCTGTTGCTATCTGTTTTCCCTTTTTAGTGATAAAGCAACGTTTCTTTTCTTTGTCCACAGTAAAATTGACATTCATGTTATTGTCTAGGATCTGTGGAACTGACAAGAGATTATTTTTCAATCCTAGAACATAAAGAACTTTTTGAATATTACATTCTCCATATGGAAGAGAGACAAAAACACTTCCTTCTCCTTGAACTCGATAGGTCTGATCATCAACAATGGTGACCGGTCTACCTTATCGAGCCTCAATGTTTCAAACCAAGATTTATTGCTAGTCATATGTTTACTAGCGCCTGAATATATGTACCACATAGAGTCCTTGTGGGAGGAATATATATGGGTCATGAGCACTTTGTGTGCTCTTTCAGAATCTGAACTAGAATCTTCAGCTGCAATGTGTCCCTATTGTTGTTTGTTCTTGTTCTTAGGTTTGCTTTTGTCCTTTTTGTTTCCTTGTTCATTGGGCGTTTTGTTCTTAAACCAACATCTTTTGGTTTCATGAGTGTCTTTGTCACAAATTTTACAATACTACTTCTTCTTCGAAATATTTTTTGGCTTTACCCTTTTCTTGATTAGAAGAAGAACCTTTATTTTTATTCCACTTTTTCTTACGACCTTGTCTTTTTGAGAATAGAGCATTGTTAGATGCCTCATCTCTTTGTAGTTGATTAGCTTCTTCTGTTTGAAGCATATTTACCAACTCGAAAAAAGTTACTGTCCTGCCAAAAAATTGTAGTGAGGTGATCAACGTTCAGTAGGAGTCAGGAAGAGCTCTCAAAATGATTGAGTTCAAGACTTGGTCTTCCAGTTTCTCTCCTAAGGATTGCAGTTTTGTTTTCAATTTTGTGACTCTGCAGAGGAATAGCTCTATTGTTTCTCCTGATTTCATATGTAAAGTATGAAGCTATGTTTGAAGGTTAAGAATCGTTGATTGATTCTTTCCCTCAAAGATGGTACTTAAGGCATCCCATGTTGCCTTACCAGTTGTAGCTTCACTGATATGAGGTTGGATATCATCAGTAATAGCAAGCAATATCATTAAGGATAGTTTTTTATTCTTTTTATCAAAGTCTCTTTGATCTTGTCCAGGTGATTGAGGTCTAGTGACACTTCCATCCACTATTGACCATAATTCCTCTATAGCTAAGATAGCTTTCATCTTAGTCTGCCAAGCTGAATAATTTGAACCTTTGAATAGTTGGCCCTCAGTGAGATACTTGTGTATCATGGCCATGGTTTAGGATTCAAATTTTATATGACTAAGATGGTGATATCTTGCACTATACCCTAAAAAGAGTATTTGGAAGTGGTTTCAATTTGCTTCTATAAGATATTTAATGGCATCTACCTTAACACCCTTACCAAGGGATGAAAATTTGGAGGAGTTTTAAGCCAAACAAAATAGAACAAATGAAACATGGGTAGGTTTTGAAAACTTGTGATTTTGCCCTCTAGGATATTTAATGGCACCTGCTTTAACACCCTTGAAAGAAGGATGAAAAATTTGAGGTTATTAAGCCAAACAAAGAGAGTGAATCAAGGTGTTTTGAAGTTTTGACCTTTTGATGGGGAGAAATTACTTGTTTTGAACCTATGCAAAGTTTAGCATGGTTTGTGAGTGAAGTTTGGGTTTTGTGAAATGCTTCTTTGAATGTTTATATTTGAATTTTTAATTGCACACAAAAACATGAGTGTTTAGTGCAATAATCAAAACATGAGAGCAACCCAAATTTGTATCACTCTAGGTGTTGGATGCAACCGAAAATGCACCTAGTACAAGCAATTTTTAAGATAAGGTGTCGAGTAAAATCGAAAATGCACCTTTCTTATTCTGATGATATCCCCCCTTAATCGTTACAATTTTACAAACTATATAATCAATAAAAAAAAATGAATTCTATCCCCCCTTAAATTTTACAAAATGTAGAATTTAGAGCACTCCTTTCAAGACAAGTCGACACATGACCCGCTTTTGAAAGGCTTACAGAACTAGTCGACACACGACTTAGTTTTGATATAACCCGTAATTATTCAATACTCAAAAATTGGAGGTGCATCAGGATTAAAAGGTTCTCTAATCCTAATGGGACCATAACTTCGATCCAAACCCTTCCAAGGATCAGTGTAAGTATTGAAACAGGGTAAGCTCCTTCTATGCTCTCTAAGAATACGATGAAAATGAGATCTTGTTGTCTACCATCTAAGTTCGTTCCTCTTTCGAATAACTCTTAGACGACGAAGAGCTTTTGTGATCCAAGGTTTTTTCTTCATGAGACAAATTTGTTCTCTCAAAACAATTGATTAGAAAATTTTGGAGAATTAAAAATAGTAGGAGTCTCAATTTGCAAAAGAAATTTGTTTAAGGAATGTCTCTTATCTCCTTTTTTTTATTTAGGAGAAACAACAAAAAAAAAACTTTTGCCTTTTAAATTTTAATGCAGAAATTTAATTGAATTTAGCATAATTTAATTAATAAAAAACAATTTGATAAAAAATCACTTAGTTTGAAAAAAATGATTTATAATCAAAAATATTGATTCATTAATTAAAAAAACTAAAAAAAATTAAAAAAATACAAAAAAATAAAAAAATTTACCTTTCTTTAATGCTGCTGCGCCTTGAAAAAAAAATCATTTTTTTGCCCCACTAGGAGTCGAACTCCCGACTCCACGGATGTTAGCCCAATGACTGGCACTCTTGCCAGTCAGGCTACGCCACCCAACGAGAAAGGAAGGGAAGCTTCTTCCCTTTCTTCCCGTTCCCGTACTGAAGTAGGAAAAAAAAATTGTGGGATTAATCCCACATCACCCCTGCAGGCGATCCTTCACCTGTTTAAAATGGCAAGCTCACCCTTTAAGTTATGATTGCCTGCGGGCAATAGGATTTCTTGTCATGGCTTTTTTCTACGGCCATATGGCACGTGGCCAGGCTGCCATGCATCATGTCCGGGTGGCATGTGGCCAGTCTGCCACGTGTCGCCTCATTGTCAGTCCAGGTGGTGCATGGTCAGTCCACCACGTGTCACCTCATCCATCTACCTCGGGTTTCATGCTTGAGGTTGAGTCAAGACTGGTCCTATCAGCCTCCATGTGTCACCTCATAGGTCTACCTTGAGATCTATTCCCGGGGTCGAGTCCGCCAGGTCTGTCCAGTCAGCCTCCACGATCCGTCTCGTCGGTCCACCTTGAGATCTGTGCTCGAGGTCGAGTCTGCCAGGTCTGTCCAGTCAGCCTCGACGATCCGTCTCGTTGGTCTATGCAGGTTCCATATGTGTAGTCAGTGTATCAGATCCACCTCGATATCCATGCTCGGGGATGATTCTGTCGTCCACCTCAGGATCTGTGCCTCTGGAGCAATCTGTCTGGAGTGAAAGAATTTTGCCTTGTCCAACATCAAGGGGGAAACCAGGTGAGTTTTGAGAATTAGCTCTGATGCCAATGTAGGTCCAAGGTAAGTCCAAATTAATTAATTGAACATTAACAATTGCATTTGATTGACAAAATTATATATAACAATCTAATTAACTTAATCTCGTCTATCTTGCTAACCAACATGGTAGGAGATACGTGTAGCTAACTACTAACCTAGGTAGAGAGTTCTAACCATAACACTAACCTAAATATCTAACATAGGATAATTAGGTACTTACCTAGTTTAACCATGAGGAAAATATCTCATGGTAATTACATAATTACATAGAAAAGTAAATGTAATAACCCCCCGTAGTGTAATGCAATACACTACCTTATTTTACCCTAACAAATTCTTGTTAGTTGATTTTGCCAACCCATTCCCCTACGGGTAATAGTTGGAGGATGTTTTCAAGTAAATACCATATTTGTTGGCGAATTCAGTGATCTTAGCTCCGATGAAGGGAGTGCCATTGTCAGTGACTAGAGAATATGGTATGCCGAATCGAGTGATAAGCCCCTCCAAAAAAGAGATCACGGTCGCTTGGTCAGCTTTCTTAATGGGAATAGCCTCTGCCCATTTGGTAAAATAATTTGTCACTATCAGGATATACTTGTGTTCTACGGAGGAGTGTGGATCAATAACACCAATAAAATTGAGACCCCACTGCTGAAAAGGTGCCTCAACCTGAATTGGATGCAAGGGCAATGCTCCTTTTTTAATCCTTCCCACATATCGTTGGAAACTATCACACTACTGGCTTGTTATATGAGTGTCAGTGAACAGAGTAGGCCAATATTTATATGCCCGGATAATTTTCAAAGCCATGGATCTGCCTACATAATTGCCTCCCAATATCCTAAAATTAAATTCCTCCGAAATATTCTCCTTTTTGGAAGCTTTTACACACCTGAGGAATACACCATCAATATTTTTATGATATAACCCATTAGGCAACAATACAAACCTGAGCATCTGTAGTATGAACCTTCAATGTTGTGAGGAGTCTATGCAAATTCGACATATCCCAGAAGTAAAATAGTCAATCAATTCTTCTGTCCAATCCTTGTCACTTGCAGTATGATTTATGCAAATCATTTTGTCAATGTCTTTTTCATGTATCAAATTTAATGTCTCAGTGACAGTGCTATTGGCCAGCTCTTGGCATAGAGCGCGCCCACGAACCAACTTTATAGGTTGAATCTCCACCTCATATTCCTAAATATTTGAAACCCATCCTGCTCTTTTATCACCCAGTTCACCCTAAATTATGAAGTTTCGAACATCAGAATGGATGACATAAACAAGAGTCTTACTTTGAGAAACAAAATGCTAAAACATTATGAGTGCTTTCATCACTGCATAGACATATTTCTTTATAAAATTGTACTTCTCCTGATGCAATGCAATAACTTGGCTTAAAAAAGCAATAGGCTTATCTTCACCATCATCCTATTTTTGTGTCAACAAAGCAACATAGCTATCTTGTTCACCTACTGCATAAAGGATGAAGTCCTTTGAATAATCAGGGTTTATTAGAATTGGTGCTTGAGTGATTTTCTCTTTTATTTCTTGAAAAGCTTGTTTCCTGACCTCTGTCCATATGAAGTCAATCTTATTTTTCAAAAGCTTGGTCATATGCTTAACAACTTGGGAAAAATCAGCGATAAAATTATAAATGAAGTTTATTTTACCAAAGAGTGTGAAGGATGGCAGCAAGGATCAGGATGACAGTAAGGAAGACAGTGCTAACACAGAGGATGGATGGGCAGAAACTTCCAAGGTCCATGAACAATCTTAAGTTTTTTTGAGGAGGAACCACCCGACACTAGGTCCCCTTTCCAACACCCAGAGGGACCCACTTCTATTCCTACCAAGGGAATATCCTTTGCAAGTATTGTTTCCAATTAAGGAAGCCGCACTCACAAGATTCCCCCAACAACCATCATTCCTGATGGGCAAAAAATTCTTATCCCTGATTGTATAGCTGATAACTATCTCTTAATGGAAAAGTATGCCCTAGTGGAAAAATATGTTGGGGGAAGGCTAGATATGAAAACTATTCGTAGATGGGCCTTTGACAAATGGAAAACCTTGGGAAGTATTGAGATCACATATCTCTCCAGAGGATTATTTACAATAATACTGAGCAATCATGATGACACCAACCACATCCTCACTGGGGGTCCTTGGTTCCTTGGTTGCAAGAGCCTATTCCTATGGAGGTGGGACCTAGATTTCAATCCTAAAACTCAGGACATCAACTATTCCCCCATTTAGGTTTTTATCCCAAATATCCTCTTTCACCTCTGGCATGATGATATCCTTAATTCTATTGTAAAATTCATAGGGGACCTAGTAGCTATTGACCTTGTTACCCAAACTCGTAAGCGCATGAATGTTGCCAAATTTTATGTCAATGCCAACCTAGCTTCAAAGCTTCCCACCTATGTCAACCTGAAGCATAAATATAAATTATACTATAGGACACAACCCCTAGAATATGAGAATAAACTTGATTTTTGTGTTGAATGCCAAACCCAAGGGCATCTTAGGAGCTAGTGCCTTAACCTCAAATCTCAACTCATCAAGTAAAAGGAACAATGATAGGAATAAAGTGCACTTGACATTCAAGGAGTCCCAACAGGTTAGAACAAAGGAATGGAAAAATACAGTCATATCATCAAGGTATATCACAATAATCCTATTCAGTAACTCATCGAAGGCAACGTCCATAGCTCTCTGGAAGGTAGCACCGATATTTGAAAGCCCAAAGGGCATCCACTGGTAGGCGAAAGTACCCCACTTGGTGGTGAATGCTATTTTATATTGATCCTCATATTTCACCCAAATTTGATTATACCCAGAGAAACCATCAAGCAAAGAGAATCTTTGGGCGCCAGCTACTACATGAAGGTTTTGATCAATCTGGGGCAAAGGATAATGATCCTTTAGAGATGCCTAGTTCATATTATGGAAATCAACACACAATCGTATATCTCCATTATTTTTTCTTACAGGGACTAGGTTCGCTACCCAGGTTGAGTGCTTAATCGGGTATATAATTTTTGCTTCGAGCATTTTCAACAATTATGCTTTCATGAGGACTTCAATCTTGGGATTGACAGGACGTTGCTTTTGCCAAAAAGGCTTGACTCCTTCCTACAGCTCTATGGTATTTTAGTATTACATTCTTGTCATATCCTTTTAAGTCATGATAGCTCCATGCTACAATATTGGGGTATTCATAGCATAGGTTTTTAATGCCTTCCAGCTCCTCTGACATACAATCAGTCCCGATCTTGATAATATTTCTTGGTTCCAACTGTAACTCTTTGAATTATTTGGCATCTACCTTAATCCTGTGCTTATCATCTTTGTCATTCTGGTCAAATAAACTTTCCAATGAGATCAAACCTTTCGAAATATGATTATTTCTTAACTGAATCATTCTCTCCTTTTCTTCCTCAGCTAGGGTCCTATCATCTAAGCCAGCAGATTCTCTAAGTAGAAATTTTTCTATTTTTTCATCATTGTCAAATACTTGCCAATAGAGATTCTTATATGGAACTGAAGGTCTATAGATCACTGTGACTATTTTGGGCCTTCAAACAACTTTATCAGTGGGGGGATAATTTGCACCAAGGGAAGCTAAAATATCAGCATTTTATTCTGCTTTCGAGGAATCGCCTAAATATTTAAAGCAGTGAAAGCTTCCAACAAATCCCAGATCCTATTACAGTAAGCTTTCAAATAATTTTGCTTCGACACACATCTATTAGTAATGGTTAATAATAAGCTCAGAGTCACCAAAAATCTACAGTTGTTTAATACCCAATTTCTCAACCTTTTTCAACCTAAGGCACAATGCTTCATACTCAGCTGCATTGTTTGTATAGCTCCAAGTCAACCTATAAGAGTAAGTCTTTTGTATTCCCTCAGGAGAAATCAATATGACACCAACCCCCGCACCATTCTTACATCTGGCACCATCAAAATACAACTTCCATAATTGGTGCACAACAGAATCTAAAGAATCGAGAGCTTTCTCTTCAACTCGCATGGGCTTAGTTATCATATAGCAACCAATGTTCTTTCTGATAATCGCATTAAATTCTATCAGTAAAAATTCATCCTCCAGGCAAAGCTCACCTAACGCTTCTTTTACCAAGTCAACTTCCTCCAATTCTTTGGTCATCATGTTCACCGCACCTGAAGATTGGTCTTCCTCTTCTAGCCTCTCAATATGGAAAGGTGAAGGCTTTTCATTATGGATACAAATCTGCTTTCCCTTGAATGGTATTTCAAGATGCAAATAATCTAGGGACAGGTATCCTCCTAGCTTAGCTATGAATTCCCTTGAGAGACACATGCTAAAGTAAGGTTCCAAATCAACAACCACCACTTCCTGGATGACTGTAATCTATGGCATGTTGTGAAGGATGATAGGGATATCTTTGATTACTCCCACCATCTTAACTAGGGTTCCATCCAATTGCAACACTCTGGGGCTACTTCTGGTATATTCCATCCCCATTACTTCACACACTGCCTTTGGCATGATAGTATTTGCAACTCCAGAGTTGATCATACAATTGTGTGCAATCCATCCCTCCATTCTCAAATATATATAAAATGGGGGAGACCTATTTTTCCTTATTGCAAAAGTAGGCAATGCCTGCACTAGGACTATTTGGAAATGATCTTTCTTCTGATCCTTGGTAGTTTTCAAAGATTCTTGTAACAAATCAATCTGTCCTAGCAATTGTAGTGCATCATACAAGCTAACCTTTGCTGGGATCTTCCTCATTTCTTCTACTATGTTGTAACTTGGGGCAGCCAAAGCCTTCTCTTCTGGAGCTTGTTCATACCTATCCCGATATTGTTGAGTGGCTTCCACTCTTTGCCTCTTTTTCAATGATGGATACTTAAGTCGCTCCTTGGATTGTTATCTTGTTTCACCATGTGTTTAAGCAACTGTTGTAAGTGGCGAAGTAGGTGACTTGATCTGCCCCTTTTCTTGAGCTGACTTGGGCAATAAATCCTTCAATGTAATAGAATCTTGCTCCTTAGCCTTTGCGATAGGTGCTTTCGCTGGAGGTAACCGCTTATCATCTTGTACCTTTGATGTTGCAGGCACCTTTAAAGGTTCGAGCTTCGCTTGATCTACAATCCCCGACATTTTCCCAGAACTTGTGAGGACTAAAACTTGTTCTAGGGATGACATCATACAATTGTGATCAACTTTTCAAATCATGTTAACTTTCCCACCTACGGAGCTTTCTGCCAGCGTCTAGACATAGTTCATATGTACCATACAAGTGTCCTCTCCATGGGGATCATTACATGTAGAGCACCAGTATGCCTTTTCTGTCGCACTAGCCTCCTTATGTACTAGAACTGTAGTACTCTTTTTAGGTCTCCAAATGGTAGAAGCTTACTCCTAGGTAATTGGTGGAGTTTGGAACCTTCAAGATCATGTTTCGGAATTTGCTTGCTTCTTCCTCACCGTTGTGAGCTCATTAGATATTGTACTCAAGGCCATGTTATTGGACTTCACTTACTGCAATAATATTGTGAAAGGATCAGGATTCGATGGTGGCATGGGTGCTAGTAAAGGTAAGGGTGCTTGTGGTGCTAGTAACGACAAGGGTGTCGAAGGCATCAAAAATGTGGGGAAGGAAACTAATGCCAGTAATTGAGGAATTGATGGGCAGGTAACTGTGTAAAACTTAGAGCTGACTGTTATGGGAGAAGAATCAAAGCAATATGAGGCAGGATGGAGTTCCATGAGGGAATTGGATACATGGATGGCATAGATTGCAAGAATGCACTAGAATATAGATAGTGAGGAAGATCAGAGAGGATTGGAATAGTTATTTTCAAAGGAATCCTACCTATAACAATCAAATTTGATTCAGTATTTTAAGCCTGTGTGTACAAGTTATAGAATTTAATGAAGCAGTAGTTCCTTCTCATTAATTCCAAATATAAAGATTACAAATATGGTTCCGAGTTGGTTTAACCAACTCGGTGGTTACATAACCAAAAATGGAGAGTGCCTATGAGCGCTATTTTTGATTATGACAATAATGGAATAGAACACTTTATTCTAACATCCCCCCTTATTACATTATTGGCAAATCCCAATTGTATCTTGAAATTTTTCATATTTGATACGTCCAAGTGCTTTGGTAAAGATATCTGCAACTTGCGCATCAGTAGGAATGTATTGAAGCTGTATATGGTGCTTTGGAACTTCATCTCAAATAAAATGACATCTGGTATCAACATGTTTGGTACGGTCATGAAAAATTGGGTTTTTGACAAGATTCAAAACACCTTGGTTGTCGCAAAACAAATGAAGAGGAAGATTATTTGGAAGGCCCATGTTTGTAAGAATGCGACTTAACCACATTATCTCGTAGACTGCTTCACTGGCTACATGATATTCTGCTTCTATAGAAGATAAAGCAACCACATGTTGTTTCTTACTGTGCCATGAGATAGGTCTAGATCCTAGATGAAAAACATATCCGGAGGTGGATTTATGATCATCAAGGGATCCAGCATAATCCGAGTCTGTGTATCCCAGTAAGAAGAAATTATTATTCTATCTATATTCCAGACCATAATTTGTAGTACCATGAACATAATGAAGAACTCTTTTTGCTACTTTCCAGTGACTCATCTTAGGCTCTTGCATGAACCTTGAAAGATATCCCACAACAAAACTGAGATCTGGTCTAGTATTTGTCAGATATAGGAGACTCCCAATCAACTGGCGATAGAGAGTACCATCTACCTGAGGTGACTCATCATATCGAGATAACTTAAGTCCTTGCTCCATTGGAATTTCTTTTGACTTACAGTTAGTCATCCGATATTTTTCTACTAAAGTCTTGGCATATTTCTTTTGTGTTACTCTAATATGAAATTTTTGTTGAGTAACTTCTAAACCAAGACAATAGTGCAGAATTCCTAGATCTGTCATCTCAAATTATTGCTTCAAGTCATTTTTCACTAAGTCAATCATTATTTTTGAGCTTCCTGTGATGATCAGATCGTCAACATAAAGTACAAGAATCACTATATTAGAACCATTTTTCTTAATATAGAGATTTGCATCTGAAGGACTTCTTATGAAACCATCCTGCACAAGGTGACTGTCTATCTTGATATACCAAGCTCGAGGAGCTTGTTTGATCCCATACAAGGATTTGATCAATTTGCATACTTTTTGTTCTTTCCCCTCAACCACAAATCCTTTTGGTTGAGTCATGTATACTTCTTCTTGTAAATCACCATTCAAGAAGGCACTTTTAACATCCATCTGATGCAATTTCCACCCAAACTGAGCTCCCATGGCACAAAGTACTCGAATGGTAGTCATTTTTGTAGTAGGGGCAAAAGTCTCTTCATAATCTATGCCTTCTTTCTAGGCATATCCATTTGCAACAAGCCGGGATTTATGCTTATCAATAGATCCATCTGCTTTATACTTCACTTTGAATACCCATTTGCAGCCTATGGGTTTCTTTCCTGTTGGCAGATCGACTAACTTCCAAGTATGATTTTTAAGAAGAGAGTTATGTTCTACATCCATAGCCTCTTTCCACTATGGTTGATCAAGTGCAGATTGAACCATTGTGGGTTCATTTGTATTCAATGTAGACATATAAAGTTTTTCTCCATCCTCATCTTCTTCCCTGTCATATTCTGTACCCACTGACAAATCATCAAAGTGTTGACATACCTCTGAAGTAGATTCTTCTACTCTCATCTGTTGAGTCATACTACGAGTACATGGCCTATCAAGAGATAGATATGGAAGGTATTTCAACTTAGCATCTCTCAAAGTGCTAGTATACCATTTTGGAATATTTTGTTGTTGTGGAAGTTGAACCTCCTTCTTAGGATCTTCTTCATCTATGTATACAGTTGTGGATGTGTCTTTTGATGTGAGAGCTTCATCAAATACAACATCTCAACTTACATGTGTCTTCTTGGTCTTAGGATCAATCAATCGATAACCTTTTGAGTACTCATCATAGCCAAGAAAGATACACTCTAGGGTTTTCTCATCCAGCTTCCTCCTTTTCTATTTTGGAATGTGCATGAATGCTTTACATCCAAACACCTTTAGATGAGATATGGAAGGTTTCTTACCACTCCACGCTCCTTGTGGAGTCTTTCCTTGTAGAGCTCTAGTGGGTGCTCTATTTAGGAGGTATGATGCTGTGTTTACTACTTCTGCCCAATATTGATCCTCAAGATGTGCTCCTTTTAGCATACATCGAACCATTTCCATAATGGAATGATTTCTTCTCTCTGCAACTCCATTCTATTGAGGTGTATAGGCTGTAGTCAGTTGTCTTTTGATCCCATGTTTCTTAAGAAACTTTGAAAACTCTTCAGAGGTGTATTCCCCCCCTCGATCTGAGCGGAGGGATTTTATCAAACATCCCAACTCCTTCTCAACAAGTTTCTTGAATTGTTGAAAGTAGAGAAACGCTTCTGATTTCAACTGAAGAAAGAAAACCCACATCTTCCATGAGTAATCATCAATGAATAGTTGAAAATACTTTTTCCCACCATATCTAGTTGGCATAGGACCACACAGATCGGTATGTACCAGCTCTAAAGGTTTTGTAGCTCGAGAGGAGCTTGCTTCAAAAGGCACTCGATGTTGCTTCCCTACTAAGCAATCCGAGCAAAATGGTAAGATAGATGAGAGTGGTGGAAGACCTTTCACCATCCCATATTTGTATAATTCAAGCAAATATCCAGAACTAAGGTGCCCATAACGTCGATGCCAAAGAGAGGTGGCCTCCTTTGTAGTTGCAACCAAAGCAACATGCGGAGTTGAAAGGGCATCGAGAATGAACAAGCCATGCTTGTAGGATCCGGTTGCAACATGTTTACCACTGTGTGTGATAAAACATCTCTTCTTGCCTTTAACCACTCTAAACATGACATCCATGTTTTTATCCAACATTTGTGTGATTGAAAGCAGATTATTGGCTAAGCCTGGAACATAGAGAACCTTCTCAATTTGACAATTACCATCAGCAAGGGACACAGAAACATCTCCTTCTCCCTTTACTTGATATACTTAATTGTCAGCAATTGTAACTGGCTTACCCTCTTTCTCCATAAAAGTATCAAACCATGATTTTTCCCCAATCATGTGTTTGCTAGCTCCTAAATCAATATACCATACAACATCTATCTGGGAAGACGAAGTATGAGTCATGAGCACCTTGTGCACTATTTCAGATTCAGAATCTGAATCGGACCCAGGAGGATCTAAGTCAGAGTTGGAGTCAGCATAAGCAACATGGCCTTTAGAATGCTTATGCTTGTTGTATTTTTGCTTTTGCTTGCCCTTCTTTTGAGAGCCTTTATCATTTGGCTGCTTGTTTTTGAACCAACACCTGTTGGTATCATGGTTATTCATATCACAAATTTTGCAATATTTTGCATCTATTTGCTGATTTTGCTTCCCTTTTCCTTTGGAAGAAGCACTCCCTTTTTGAAACTGGCCTTGTTTTTCACCACTTTGTTGTGTGGGAAGAGCATTATCTGGCATATCATCTTTCTGGATCTGAGTTGCCTCCTCAGTCTGAAGCAAGTTTACAAGTTCCACAAATGATACTTGTCTACTAAAAACATTGAGGTAAGTGATCAACATCTTATAGGAATTTGGTAGTGCTCTCAAGATGACAGAGTTCAAAACATCATCATCCACCGGTTTTCCCATAGCATTCAATTTTGCTTTCAATTCAGCCACTCTACAAAGGAATATATCAACTGTTTCCCAGAATTCATACTGAGATTATGTAGTTGAGTTTGAATATGGAGAATAGTGGATTGATTCTTGCCTTCATATACTATGATCAAGGCATCCCAGGCTATCTTACTAGTTTTTGCATCACAAATATGAGGTTGCACCTCATCTGTAGTAGCAAGCAAGATAAATACAAGACTCTTCTTGTATTTTTTATCCCAAGCATCTTGATCTGTTCTTGTTGATGAAGGACGTGTTTAAGTGCCAGTCACTACATCCCATAAATCTTCCAAATGAAGTATGGCTTTCATCTTTGTCTTCCATGGAACAAATTTAGGACCTTTCAACAATTGTGAGTCTGAGAGATACTTATGAATTGTGGCCATTATTAAGGTTCCTTATATCACCAATTGGTCCCCCTTTCTTTATACCTGCCAGATCGTTATATTGTAACCATTCAATATATACGCGCACTTACGTGAGGGAAACTATAGGTATATATGAACAGTATACTACTCAATATGTACTCGCCCTTACGTGAGGGAGACTATAAGTACAAATGAGAAGCACAATATATTGAACATAGGTGATACTGAAAGGGAATCATGTTGTTAATGACAACTACCATAGAAATTTTTATTCCGCATGCGTGGGGCGTAACTTCCCCTAAACACTTTGGAAAAAACTTTCGTCAGGATTTACGCCTAACAACAATCACGATGTGGGTATGAAATGGGAAAAAAAATTGGTTTGCCTTATTTCTCCCCGAAAATTTATAGAGAACAATCTCAGACATCATTGTTACAACTATATTAGGCGGCGAATACAGTAGTCCAAAGCACGACAACATTACCTGTAAGTGTGGACCAGAGGTATCTCAAATACCGAACGCTACTGTGCAATAAATTGCACAAATAGGGTATAAATTTGGGGTCTTATACTTTGTTTAATTTATGATTGTGAATGCAAGAAAACAGAATATTTAAATGCAAAAAAAAAATCATAAATACCCACAAATTTTATCTCCTATGGAAATGAAGTTGATTTCCCCCCTTTATATTTTAACTTTGCAAATGAATAATGTGAAGAAACTGAGATCTCCCCCCCTTCGATTTGCAAATGAGACAAGAATGGGAAAAAAATACCTAAAACAAGGTGTTTAGGCATCAAATCACCATGTGAAGGCATCAAATGCACTTTAGGGCATCAAAAAAACCCCTTTTCTATCATCACGAGTGTGTGCAGGGCATCAAAACCCCTTTTTCGCCATCACGAGTGCACGTAGGGCATCAAAACCCCTTATCGGCCGTCATTGGAGTGCGCAGGACCGTCAATAGTACACACAGGGCATCAAAAAAAAAAATTGCCGCCATCACTTGTGCAATATGGGCGTCAAAAAACCATCCCCAAAGGGACTGGAACCCGTAACCTCCTGGAAAACAGTCACCGTATATACCACTTGAGTCAGCGAGCCCGACGAGAAGAGACAGGTACGGGGTACGTATTAACAATGTCGGAACTATGCAAAAAAGAAAAAAAAAACTTTAGTCCCACATGGCCTATGTGGCCACTGTGGGAGGATTTTAAACTGCCACAACTACCGTAGTGTATTTCGTTGCCTTTAGGAAACCACCCCCCTCCTTTTGCCTCCGTCAAACTGCCCCGATTCGTGAACCAACCCCGATCCGCTACCCTCAGTCTACGTGTTCTGTTAGCCTGTTATAAGTCCTACATCTGTGCATGCCCAGTTCGCCAGTCTATCATCCATCTTTTGTCAGTCTTGCATCTGCTAGTCTGTCATCCATTTGTTGTCTGTCTTCAGTCCTACGTCGTCTGTCATCTGTCATTCGTCCCGGTCCGCCAGTCTCGTCTACATCTTGTGTGGCCAGTCGTGTCTGTGTCTCTGTGGCTCTGATTCCATATAGAATTTAACGAAGCAGTAGTTCCTTATCATTAATTCCAAATATAAATATTACAAATAATGGAATAGAACACTTTATTCTAACACAAGTTTGGAAATATGGTCACATTGGCATGGCATATAGCCATACCAATATCAGTGCTAAGCAATCAGATAATAAAACGTGGCTTGCTCATGTGTAGGTCATAAACCATCAGGGACCCTCTACCAAATTTGCATGAATCTAACATTAAAATCCATGATCTCCTCTTGTGGATGTCTTTGAATCATCATGAACTGGTGTAACAACAAGTACGAATCAGCTTGCTCATGAAAATTCTTGATTAGTAACTCTGCCAGCTAATACCATGAAGTGATAGTACCTGGTTGTAATGATCGTACATCAATTTTCCTCTCAGTGATAATACTAGTAGCTTTATCATTACATCTTCATCTGTTATGTCATGAATAGTCACCAAAGAGGCCACATCTTGGATATGCTCATATGCAATTTTTCTAGTACCATCATAAGTTGGCAAGGCCTTTAAAGCAGCTTGAGGTACTGGGTTTTGAGCTTACAAATTCAAAGCTCCTAAGCTATTCCATGCTGGGAATTGCCTTGGTGGTTGTTGCTGATGGGGCGGAGGATTCTGAGCCATATGGACTGGTATATGAGGTGTAGGTTGTGGAACGCTAGCAACTGTATGAGGTGGAGGGAAACTGGTGGTGGTACTAACTGGACTTATAGGAGCAAAAAATACATTGGCTAACCATGAGGTCGAAACAAATGATATGTGAGATATAGGAGGTAATGAAGAGGTACACCAAAAAGTGGCTAACCAGGGATGTTCTCCTAATATTTGGATATCAAGTTCGTAGAACTCGATTTGATGATTTGGATTTTTGGCCTGTGATCTTGTATTCATGAGACACAGCTTTTGCTACTCTCACATTCAAAAAATTTTGGGTATAATCGAGTCGCCAGATGTTCTAATTATCCTATAGAAAGGCAAACATCAAACCTAAATACTACTAGAAATAGAATCTTTGAGGTCCCACCAGGCGTGCCAAAAATTGTTGGTCAAATATCTGCCTAATCAATAAACATTGCATTTATGCACCCTAGATACGACCAACATTGAAATGCCGAAGGAAAGAGATGTCCTCCGTGCCAATATCCAGAGAGGGTTGGTTCCCAAACTAAATTCTATACTGGTAAAAGACTAGGGATGCAGGAAAGAAATTGAAAATACCAAAAAAATATGGGAAATAAGGCCAAAGGTCGAAGTACAGGATTCGAGGCAGACTAATAGTAGGAAAACACCCAAGCACAGAATAGCATTTACTAAAGGAAAAACTGTAGAATAAACTTGTGATCTTGCAAATATAACTTTCAAAATAATCACTTCAGCACTCACTCTCTTACTAGAAATATTTAAATCCAATCATAGAATTTAAATTTAATAGCAAACAAGAAAGACGAATGTGGAAAAGAAGTGCACAATACAGAAAGAAATTACACGCAAAATCACTTGCAAATTTAGAAGCCTGATGCCTTGTATTAATGCATATAACTTAGAGAGTATTCTCGCAAAGTTTCTAACCTCTTTTACAATGAAAATTTGATTAGTATTTATAGAGGTTTTTGCCTCTTTCATTTAATACATCAGAGGACAAGATGTCCAGGGATCAAGAACAAAACAAAGAAATTCCTCCTTGGAAATATTGAAAATCTATCTCTCTTGGGGAACAACTTCCACAAAATCAGCAACTTGGGTGTTGGTGCACAGATACTTAGATCATCATTGAATGTTTGGGAAGCACCTTAGTGCTTTGGAAATTTAAAAGATTCATTCACTTTCCCCATTTAGCTTTTCTTATGCTCGAGATTCACAACATGAGTTACTTGATGCCACCATTATTTAATATTCGAGATCCTGGCATCTTCAAAACTTTTGACCATAATTCCCTTCACCCAGAATCACGTTCGCCTCACAATGCACTTTGCCCATCGTTCTTGTTATTGTGCATGCAATCCCTCTTTAAAAACATGTTCACCCTTGGAAAGGGCAAACGATGCATTCACCCCATAGAAAGGGCGAATGTGAAAATACTTTTCTTGGAAAGTTTGTTCACCCATGGGATGGGCGAATGGGATGTTCGCCCCTCAACTAGGGCAAACCTGAATTGTCACCATCTTTGGGCATGCACGGGTATGTTCCTCTTTGGGGTACATTTACCCCTAGGAAGGGCAAACGACGCGTTCACCCCATAGAAATGGTGAATGCGCAAACACTTTTGAACTTGCTTGCATTGAGTTTTTTTTGGGCCTTCGTTCACCTTTCCAAAGGGTGAATGGGGTGTTCGCCCCTCCTTTGGGGTGAACGTAAATACAATTTAGACACTTTTCAGAATTTGACTTAGGCTTTTCATCTTTTTCAGAATTTTACAAAAACCCTCCTTTTGAATGAATTCATGATGTAGCAAAGTTTTACAAAGGAATTTTATAAAATACTTCACATTTTCAAATGCAAAAACATAAAGACAATAGATATGAAAACAAACTAGGAGCATATAATTTTTTTTCAAAAGTGTCGCCATACACAACAAAACTACATAAAAACTTCCCAAAAAAATTCCCAATGTGGCAAAATGCAAAATGGCCAACATAACCCCACACACATGTTGAGATTTGAACCTTGAATCTTCTAAAGAAAAACCAAATCCTAAACTATTTTTTTTATTAGTAAGAGGGGTTTTGAAAGGTTCTTGTAACCTTTTATAAAAAAGTTCTAGTTAGGAATAGTTCTCCCAACCATCTTAAAAGAAAGGAGACACCTTCTTTAGAAACAAGAAGAAAAAAAAAATAGATAGAGAGGCCCTCGTAGGGGTAAAAGAGGAAGTCTCAACACACTAAAAATAATCCCTCACGGGGGAAGCATGATATGGAAAGGAAACCACAAGATATTATAGCCAAAAAATCACTAGAATCTACAGAGAGAACACAGTTATTTTCCAATGCGGTCAACATCAGGATGCCCTTTGTTGCCCAACAGGTTCCTAAACTCGGCCAAAAGTTTGAACTAGAACATGTATTCCTTCATAATGACATCTACTCATGTATCTGGGGGAGGCAACAATTAGCTCCAGTGTGTCATCCACTAAGTGATAAAAATCTCACAAGTGGTAATCAGTTAATGTGATGCTATTACAATATCTCCACATATGGCTTGCAAAGACAATCTCCATGATGAACCACAAGCTCCATGTGCCTCGAGCATTCATTCAAGAAACCCAAACCCTAAGAGTTCACAAAAATAAATCAGGCGTGGTATTTCCATCAACTAGGGGAGGGGGAGAAATTTAATTCCAAATGGTAAAGTTAGGCAAAGAAAAACCTAGGTTAGCTAGATCATTAGCAACTTGGTTTCCTTCCCTAAGGACATGTTGAATGATGACATTAGTGGAAGAGCTCAAAAAAAACTTTGCCTAAGATATTATGCTAGAGATATTCTAAGATGCTAATTGGGTGCCTAGAAGGCTTCTAGAAATTTTCATGGAGTCACCTTCAACAATAATGTTAGGCTAGTTTAGGCTGGACATAAGAGACACACCTTAGAAAAGACACACCGAGCTTCAGCAAAATGATTGGTTTGGACTCCAAGATTTTTTGCAAAGGCCAACAAGATCTTCCCTGAATGATCTCTAAAGATACCACCTACACCAGCCGACCTCGGGTTGCCTTTGGCTACACCATAAAAATTGTACTTGATCCATCCCAAAGGTGGAGGAGACCACTTGAAAAGTGATCGATCAACCATCAAAGTGGGAGGGGAAATATTATAGGAAGGGAGTTGGAGGGACTTGGCTAAACGAGCTTCACTCAAGGACTTCAACCACCCATATCCTTGAGCAATAGAGAGGTTTTCAGTTGTCGCATTGATAACTTTGGAGAGAATATATTTGAAATCATGGATAGAGTTATTGAAAGCTCTAGAACTTCATTCACACCAAACTTCCCACAAGAAATAGAGAATACAAAAGGTCCAAAAGGTTTTGACACGGAAGCTCTTGAAGGGATTTGGCCATTGTAAACAAAGGTCATTCAGAGAGGAGGGAGAAGCCCATACAATACCCACAATGAAAAATAATGAGCAAAAAACTTTGAGGAAGAACTGACAGGAGAAGAAAATATGTTGGATGGATTCACAATCTAGTTTGCAAAGATAACAACATTTAAGAACTATTGTGTTGTTCCCTAGAACATAATTAATATTATATTTATTTTAAAGCATATTCTTTCTTTTAAAGTTTTTAAATAAGGGGGTAAAAATTTATTGATAAAAATTTTGGATTACAGAGTACAACTGAGCTTCCAACCAGGACTCAAATAAACAGCCAAACAGGCTAAAACCACTAGACTAGAATGACACATAGAAAAGACAACAAGAACAAACCACATTAAGTCTGTATATCCTTGTGGATCAACTCCCACAGGCATTGATATCCCCTAGAAGGGAGACTCTCCCAATTTTCGATACTCCAAGGATCCAGCAGCTTAGAAGCCCTTTTGGCCAGGTAATCAACAACCACATTCCATTCCATTGGAATGTGCACAAAAGATATAAATTCAAACTCTTCACTTATTTTGATAATCTGAATGGTTACAGAGGCCAACTGCCAATTAACTTCCTCCACACTTATACTGTTTAAAATATTAACCACAATTTGAGAGTCAGACTCGTAGATAATCTTATGCCAGCCAAGAGAAAACCCCCTCTGCAAGGCCTCAAGAATTGCAAGAGCTTCCATAAAATTGTTGGAGTTAACACCTTTATAAATGGAAAAGAAAAAACTGACACCACTAGTAGAATCTCTCCCAACACCGCCAATGCCAACATGTCCAAGATTACCCTTGGATGATCCATCAGTATTAATTTTTAAAACTCCTCTAGGGGGTGGCCTCCACCTACCATCTCTCCTAACCTTCTTACTGAGCTGAGGAACCCTACTAGGGCTAGAAGAGTTCACACCATCCCCAAAGAGACCAAGGGCTTGTTGTACCTTCTCCTCCCTAGAATACAAAAGAGGGTCCACATCACATTTGCTATGGATGGTTTCCTGAACCATATACAAGATCCTTTACCAGATCTATTGAACAACCAAATAATTGCCCTAAAATATGCATCGATTTCGTTCGAGCCAAATTTGCTAGATTATGCAAGAAGGGCCCAAATTCCAAGCCACCTGAAGGAAGGGAGCCTTGGCCGAAGGTCTGCCCAGACTACTCCAAAACTCCACCAGGGACAACACATGAAAACATGGATGGTTCCAAGCGCTCCACCAACAGTGCCAAATATCTCTAGCAATGGAAAAATAAATGAGAAGAGTCATCCTCATTCTTACTGCAAAGTACACAAAAAGAGGGACCGTGAAATCCCCTCTTCCTCACATTATCCCAAGTGAGGCATTTATTACGAACTACCAACCAGAGAAGACTCCCATACTTTGCTTATCAAAAAGATAGGAAGACTCCCATAATTTTTCTTATCAAGAACCTGATAACCATAGGCTACCGAGTAGGTTCCCTTAGGATCAGGGTTCTGTTGGAACAAAATTTGCCTTCGGTTAATAGTGTTGCGCCTTAGACTTTTCCAACATTGAATAGACAGATCTTGCTTGATATCATCTGTCTAGTCTCTAGAGAAGGCTAGTTCCTTTGAGTTTTTTAGAGAAAATGGGAACAAGAGATAAGGGAAATATAGCCTAATCTAGAACTTTTCTCATGGTATAGATTAGACAACAACAAACATTGATGATGCAAATTACTACTTTCAGAGTTTTCTTTATATCTCCTTTATAGAAAACATGAATTCCTGAGTGTGAATTTTAGATGTCCGTATAAATACATGTAAATATATTTTAACGTTCAACTCTAGAAATAAGGTTTATACATGCACAGTCCAGATTTCAGAACAGATACATTATAAAACTTAGAATGAATAAAAGTTAAAACACCGGATACATACACTTGCACACAAAATTTTTGGAAGCCAGAAGAAGAAATATTTTATTGCTTGCAATCCAGTACATGTACATCAAGCTTGTAAACATCCAAGAGCCGACCCTTTTTCATGGTCGACTCACTCCTATTTATACCCTAAAAAGAGTATCTTCTACTATGTACATTTAATTTCTTTAATCAATTACAAGTAATTGTCTACAGTTTCTAAGAATATACAATGGATTTCCCGTAGATTGGATAGATTTCCTTCTGGCTAAATTTAGATGAGCCTGTTATTCTATAATCGTCTAGCGGACCTGCCAGGTTATAATCAACTGAACATTCTTCAGAAATTAGCACCAGATGTCAGTGCATGTCCTAGTTGCCAAAAATATACTTTGTTTCCTTGGAGAAAATCGGACATGTCATGAAATCGTGACACTCTTGCTTCTCTACCTACCTGTCATTTTTTAGTCACAAAAATGCAACATGTCACAAAATCACGACATTTCTATGCCTTCAGCTTGATTCTTCTTCTTGCATCATGAAAATGCGACATGTCATGAAATCGCGACACTTCTGCCTCTTTGTTCTCTTTTGTCGCTTTTGGCCACGAAAATGCAACATGTCGCAATATCGTGACACTTCTTCTTACTCTTTCTCTTCTCTTTTGGCCACGAAAATGCAACATGTCGTGATATCGCGACACTTTTGCCTCCTTGCTCCCTTTTGTTGCTCTTAGCTACAAAAATGTAACATGTCACGATATCGCGACACTTTTGCCTCCTTGCTCCCTTTTGTTGCTTTTAGCCGCGAAAATATAACATGTCGCGATATCACGACACTTTTACCTCCTTGCTCCCTTTTGTTGCTTTTACCCACGAAAATGTAACATGTCACGATATCGCGACAATTTTTCCTCCTTGCTCCCTTTTGTTGCTCTTAGCCGCGAAAATGCAACATGTCGCGATATCGTGACACTTTTGCCTCCTTGCTCCCTTTTGTTGCTCTTAGCTACAAAAATACAACATGTCGCAATATCACGACACTTTTACCTCCTTGCTCCCTTTTGTTGCTCTTAGCCGTGAAAATACAACATGTCACGATATCGCGACACTTTTACCTCCTTGCTCTTTCTCTTTGCTTTTTCCCGCGAAAATGCAACATGTCGCGATATCGCGACACTTTTACCTCCTTGCGGTATTTTGCTTTTTCTTTGATCTTTAGCATATGGGCCACTTCGGTCTTCTTGGAAAATATGCAAAAAGGTGCATCAACTATTTTTTTGTAGTTAGTCACTTTTTGACTAACATTCTTGGTGCCTTTCGGGGGAATTTTTGCTCGCAAAAATAGAGACCAAGACTTCATCCATTGGGAAACGGAGTCACCAGCACAATTGTGAAAATTAAAATTTCGAGCGAAAAAACAAAGATAAAAGAAAAAGAATGCACTTTGTAATTAAGTGATATTTACCTTATCAGAACCTTTCTTTTACCGCTTAGGTATTTAACATTTGTCTAAAGAACACAAAAATTCAATTCTGGGAGCTGGTCCCAGCTCTGGCTGTTGGGATTTCTCAGGTGGTTGGGACACTTCGAGAGCAGAAGAATGACTAGTTCCTACACTTGGAGGGATTCTAACAAGGAAAATTCCTCCCCAGGAGTGAGTGCCAGTTATTCTTATTGTCCTCTGGAAATATTAGGCCGTAAAAAGGGAAATATTTACAAAACTTCAAACTTATAATATACTATACATATAATGGTGATCTGTAGCTTTTACTGGAAATACAATTTTAGGTGAAAAGCGTTCACCGTGATGGGTAGAACCCATCCATCTTGATATTTTAATTGTTGAATTGCATTTTTGAAACAATTTCGAATGGCCCCTCCCAGAATGCATCAAACTTGTCATGGTGTCCTGGATTTGCTTTCTTGACATTCCATTTTAATACCAGGTCACCTGTTTTAAATTTCCTGAAAGTGGTTTTCTTATCGAACCACCCGGTTGTTTTTACCATATGCTTTTGATGATGATCGTAGGCCTATTCCCTAGATTCTTCAAGCTGCAGAAGTTGCATCAGTTGGGCATCCATTGGATGACCTTCATCTTCGTTAACTTGGTTTAGCATCCTCAATGTGGGTATCTCCATATGAATCGGCAGAACAGCTTCTTTGCCATAAACCAAAGCATATGGCGATGTATTGATTGATTTTTTGATTGAGATTATGTTGGCCCACAGGGCTTGATTCAGGAGTGAGTGCTTGATTGGGTATATTATCTTAGCCTGCAGGAGTTTTAACAACTCCTGTTTCATTAAGGCTTCAATTTTAGGATTCATAGGCCTCTGCCTCTACCTAAAAGGTTTAGCTCCTTCCTCTAGTTTGATGGTATGTTGAATGACCTCTTTCCTGTACACTTTCAGATCACTATAAGTCCAGGCTATTATATCTGGATATTCTCTACATAACTATTTTATTTGTTCTAGTTCTACCACTGTACAATCGGTCCCCACTTTGATCATTTTTCCTGGTTCTAGTTCTATTTCCTTATATCGGCGTTCATCTACCTTGATCCTTCGACCTACAGCTCTGTCGCTATTGTCGAAAAGGCTCTCTAGGGTGATCAGTCCCCTGGGGATATGATTATTTTTCAGTTGAATAAGGCTCTCTTCGTCCTCTTCTTGTAACGCTCTTTATGTAGAGCAATTCATCTCATGAATCAAAAAATCCAGGATTTGCTCATCGTTTTCAAATACCTGCCAGAAAATGTCCTTGTCGGGCATAGAAGGCCTGTATATAAGTCTAACTATTTTAGACTTCTAAATAACATTGCTGACTGGGCAAAAATTTGATCCTACTAATGCTAACAGGTCTGCATGTGTGTTTTTCTCTCTGGAAATGGATTTCATGTTTAGTGCTTCAAAATTTTCCAATAGATCCAACACTTTGTTTTTGTAAGCTCTTAGGTAATGTTGCTTACAAACGCATTTGCCAGTAACCTATTTAACAATCATCTCTGAATCTCCATAGATCAGCAGCTATTTTGCACCTAGTTTTTTAGCTTTCCTGAGTCCCAAACACAAGGCTTCTTATTCAGCTGCGTTATTGGTGCAACTCCATGTCAACCTATATGAAAAGACTTTTTCTTTTCTAGTGGGCGAAATCAGAACGATTCCAACTCCTGCTCCATTTTTGCACCTTGACCCATCAAAGTACAATTTCCATAACTGGTTGGCCGAATCATCTATTTTAGGGACAACAATAGGGAGCTTTTTTGGTTTCTAAATGGAATAGCTTCCCATTTTTGTCTCTATCATAGCATTGAAGTCTTTCATTGAAAATTGATCCTCAGATTGTAGTTCCTCCAGGGTTTCTTCCATTAAATCGATATTTTCTAATTCTTCAGACATCATGTTGATGGTAGTTGTTTCCTCCAGTATTTCTACGTGGAAAGTAGATGGTTTTTCATTGTAGATCTTGAATCTTTTACCTTTGAAAGGTACCTCCAAATGAGAATAATATAGAGATAGATAACCACCCATTTTGGCCATGAATTCTCTGGATAAACACATACCGAAATATGGTTCTAAGTCTACAACGACTACTTCTTGTATGACGACTGCTTCTGGCATTCTATGGAGTTGAATAGGGATATCTTTGATCACCCCGATAGTTTTTACTGGAGTACCATCTAATTGCAACACACCAGGATGACTTCAAGTATATTCCATCCCCATTATGTCACATACGGCTTTCAGCATCACCGTAGTTGTGGCCCCTAAATCAATCATACAATTGTGAACTATCCACCCCTCCATTTGCAAAGATAGATAGAATGGGGGTGGTCTATTTTTCCCAGAGGTTGGAACCACATTTGCTTGTACAAAATTTGAGAAGGAGGCATCATTTTTTAAATTTAGGGACTCTTGGAGGAGGTCAATCTGACCAAGAATTTGCAGTGCATCATACATGCTTATCTTGGAAGGAGTCCTCTTCATTTATTCTGCAATTTTGAACGAAAGGGTTGCAGCGGGGGATACCTCAGCACTCTTTTCCCTTCCACTAGTAGATGCGTTGTATTTGTCTCTATAGACCTGTGTGGCTTCTGTTCTTTGCCTTTTTGTTAATGAAGGAAATCTGAGTCTTTCCTTCGCTTGCTCTTGAGCCTCACTCCCTTTTCTAGGAGGATATTCTTTTCTTGGTGTAGCCGCAGAAGTCTGAGGAGGATCAGAACGTCCTTTCTCATTGGACTGGTTTTTCTGTGGAGTTGCCCTGGGGGCAGGAGGAAAACCTAGTGGTTGGAGTTCCTTAGGGTCGACTTGTAACGAATTTTTTCTCGACCTTGTCAGGACTGAGACTTGTTCCATGGAAGGCATTGCCAAATTGTGGTGGACTTCTCTGATTATGTTCACCTGTCCCTTACTAGTTTCTTTGACTCTCTCATTAATAACCGCTTGCACATGATGTTGATGAATCATGCATGAATCTTCTCCATGAGGATCATTGCAAGTGGTACACTAGTAGTCGAAATTAGTGGGTTCTCCATTATCTCCTATCTCATTTGCATACACCACATTTTTTCTATCTTGTCCTCTTCCACTTGTTGAAGCACCTTCCTTTTGTATCTATTGAAATCTTCTTGCTTGGATATTCTGTTTCACCTCTCTCTTTTTCATGGATGCCATTTCATTTGACAATGTCTTCATTGTATCAATTATGGTCGTGTATTGATCATTGGGGGGAGCTGATGCAAGGGGTGTGGCTGGTAATGCAAGGAATGTAGGAGGTGCGACTATAGATGGGAGGGCCTGCATTGATGGGAGTATAGGAAGTTTAGAAATTGACGCTTGGGAAAGCTCTGGTACAATTGGCAATAGACTCTTTGATGGATATCTTTTTATAGCGATGAGATCAGCTTCACCCTTTGCTGCCTCTAGATAGATCCCAAGAAAAGTGGTTACACGGGATTGCCTTATTATCATACTAAGATCTGAATCAAAAGCCCTTAAATAATAGCATATAGCTTGTTCTTTCATGGGTTTTAGGCCTTGTGGTACTCTATCACGAGTTTTGGTAAATTTGATGTTGAAATCTTGGATTTCTTCTTGTGGATGCCTCTCAATGATAGTGAATTGATTCAATAATGTGAAAGGATCTGCATGTATATTAAATTCATCGACCAAACGACTGGAAAGTACTACCCAAGAAGTAATGGATCCAATGGGAAGCGCTCTGTACCAATAGAGCATCTTTCCTTTCAAAGATATAACCAACAATCTGACCATTACATCTTCCTGAGTGATATTGTAAATAGATGCTAGCGATGATACATCTAGACAATGCTCATCTGTTGTTTTGCCTGTTTCGTCAAAGGTTGGCAATGCTTTTAGTGCAGCTTGTGGAATTTTGTTTTGTGCTCCCAAGTTTAAAGGGCCAGTTTGATTCCACACAAGATGCATTGGGGCAGGGGTGGCTACCATGATTGCTAAAGGAGTTACAACCGCTATGGGATTGCTTGCAGATGCTCCTATAGTGGGTGTTAAAGAGGTGCTAATGGTGTCGGGTAGATTTGATCTTGCGACTAGCATAGGGTGTGCTTTTAGGCTTTCGAGATGTAGTTCAAAGAACTCGATAGGTTCTTCAGAGTTTCTAGCTCAAGATTTGGTTATCATATGGCTATATAACCAGAAGGTTTCTAGACAAGGTCTTTCTTTTATGGTCTAAATTGCAACGGAGTCGCCAGGTGGTTTTTCTTGAGATTTTCAAACAAAAAGGCTCTTAAGGTAAAACACCAAAACTTATACAATACTGTGGGATTGTTGGTCCCACCGGGCATGCCAAAAACTATTGGAACAAAATCTGCCTTCGGTTAATAGTGTTGCGCCTTAGACTTTGCCAACATTGAATAGACAGATCTTGCTTGAGATCATCTGTCTAGTCTTCAGAGAAGGCTGGTTCCTTTAAGTTTTTTAGAGAAAAGGGGAATAAGAGATAAGGGAAATATAGCCTAAGCTAGAACTTTTCTCATGGTACAGATTAGACAACAACAAACATTGATTATGCAGATTACTACTTTCAGAGTTTTCTTTATATCTTCTTATAGAAAACACGAATTCTTGAGTGCAACTTTTAGATGTCCATCTGAATACATGTAAATATCTTTTAACGTTCAACTCTAGAAACAAGATTTATACATGCACAGTCCAGATTTCAGAATAGATACATTATAAAACTTAGAATGAATAAAAGTTAAAACACTGGATACATACACTTGCACACAGAAGTTTCAAAATCCAGAAGAAGAAATCTTTTAGTGCTTGTAATCCAGTACATGTACATCAAGCTTGTAAACATCCAAGGTCCGACCCTTTTTCATGGTCGACTCACTCCTATTTATACCCTAAAAAGAGTATCTTCTACTATGTACATTTAATTTCTTCAATCAATTACAAGTAATTGTCTACAATTTCTAAGAATATACAACGGATTTCCCGTAGATTGGATAGATTTCCTTCTGGCTAAATTTAGATGAGCCTGTTATTCTGCAATCGTCCAGCGGACCTGCTAGGTTATAATCAACTGACCATTCTTCAAAAATCAGCACCAGATGTCAGTGCATGTCCCAGTTGCCAAAAATATACTCTATTTCCTTGGCGAAAACCGAACATGTCGTGAAATTGCGACACTCTTGCTTCTCTGCCTGCCTACCCTTTTTGAGTCGCAAAAATGCAACATGTCGTGAAATCATGACATTTCTATGTCTTCAGCTTGATTCTTCTTCTTGCATCGTGAAAATGCGACATGTCACGAAATCGTGACACTTCTGCCTCTTTGTTCTCTTTTGTCGCTTTTGGCCACAAAAATGCAACATGTCGCGATATCGCGACACTTTTTCCTTCTTGCTCTTTCTCTTCTCTTTTGGCCGCGAAAATGCAACATGTCGCGATATCACGACACTTTTGCCTCCTTGCTCCCTTTTGTTGCTCTTAGCCGCGAAAATGTAACATGTCGCGATATCGCGACACTTTTGCCTCCTTGCTCCCTTTTGTTGCTTTTAGCCACGAAAATACATGTCGCGATATCGTGACACTTTTACCTCCTTGCTCCTATTTGTTGCTCTTAGCCGCAAAAATGTAACATGTCGCGATATCGTGACACTTTTGCCTCCTTTCTCTCTTTTGTTGCTCTTAGCAACAAAAATGCAACATGTCATGATATTGCGACACTTTTGCCTCCTTGCTCTCGTTTGTTGCTCTTAGCCACGAAAACACATGTCGCGATATCGCAACACTTTTTCCTCCTTGCTCCCTTTTGTTGCTCTTAGCTATGAAAATACATGTCACGATATTGCGACACTTTTACCTCCTTGATATTTCTCTTTGCTTTTGCCCACAAAAATACATGTCGCGATATCGCGACACTTTTACCTCCTTGCGGTATTTTGCTTTTTCTTTGATCTTTAGCATATGGGCCACTTCGGTCTTCTTGGAAAATATGCAAAAAGGTGCATCGACTATTTTTCTATAGTTAGTCACTTTTTGACTAACAGGTTCTAAGCCAGAATATCTTTACCCCTCAATGAATAACAAGGCCTCCCCGTAAGAATAAGAGCAAGCACCTCTCTGTCCTTGGCCAGTCCCCCCTGGGGCCATTCTTGCAAATATTTCCACCTGTACATCTCCATATTTCCAAAATACTAGATTTTTTAAAGTCCTCCACACGAGACCAGCCTACTTCCAAGAAAAAAATGCTTAGGGAATGTAACCTAGGATATTGATTCAAGATAGGAGGGTGACCATGCCAAAAATCCTCCCAAAAAAGAGCATTTGATCCCTGATTGCAAATCTAGAACAAACCCTGCTTGATTAAATTAGCTCCTCTTTTTAGAGTGTCCCAGATAACTGAACCTTTCCCAACCAAGCTGGCTCTAGGGATCTCAGCCTCAGAAATACCTCTAAAGTATTTACAAGATAATATTTTAGCCCAAATCTGATCTTGAGAGGTACACCATATCCCATAAAGTTTTGCAGATAAAGCCTATCCATAAAGAGTTGTTTGTCGCAACCCAAGGCCTCCCTCTTGCATCGACCTACATATAGAATCCCACCTAACCAAACTCCATTTAGATTGATCATCAAGTTTTCCAGACCATAAAAACTGTCTTGACAAAGCATCCATGTCCTTGATGAAGTGAGAGGGATCTATTTGTACAAAACATCTATAAATGGGTAAAGCTTGAAAAACAAATTTTAAAAGCAACACTCTACCTGTAGTGGATAGCCATCTGAAAGTCCAGTGATTCACCTTTCTTCTAAATTTATCAAGCATAGACTACCAAGAAGATCTAGGTAGAGGATGAGATGAAATTGGAATACCAAGATAAATGAAGGGGGGAATCCCAACCTGGAATATTAGAATATGAGCAATCCTAGCTTGAATAAGAGGAGGGGTATTGAAGAAGAAAATAGAAGACTTGTCCTCATTAATCAACTATCCAAAAGCACCAATATATATGTCAAGAGACTTTCTAATATTGCCATCTTCCCTGATAGTGGCAACTACCAATAAAGCAGTATCATCAAAAAATTGAAGGTGGGAAAGAAGTGGCAAACTACTATCCCACTTCCACCCCTAAATGAAACCCTACATGACTTGAGACTTGAGCAATATTACCAACCCTTCCGCCATAATGATAAACAAATAAGGAGATAAAGGATCTCCTTGCCTCAATCCCCTTGAGGCCTCAAACAGATCCGATGGCTCATTATTAACAAGAACAAAGAACGAGGAAGAAGAAACACAACTCATCACCCATCTAATCCATTCCTCCTCAAATCCAAAAGTAGCAAGAAATTTCTAAAGAAAGGACCATCTGACCCAATCATAGGCTTTGGCCATGTCCAACTTAATGAACATAGTTTTCTCCTTAGAAGTTTCCATCGAGTGAATAGCTTCTGTAGCAATAACAACCCCATCCAAGATTTTTTGACCAGCAACAAACCCTCCTTGCTCCTCAGAGATGATTTTACTCAACCATATCTTCAACCTCTCAGCAATAATTTTTGTGATGATCTTACACCCAACATTGCAGAGAGTAATAGGCCTGAACATATCCAAGGAATTTTCTCCCTCTTTTTTGGGTATAAGCACCATAAAGGTAGCATTTAGGGCCCTTAGCATCTGTTTGTTCTTTTGGGACTCATGGACCACCTCCAAAAGATAAAATTTGATTAAATTCCAAAACTCCTGATAAAAATCAATAGGGAATCCATCTGGGCCTGGGGATTTTCATTTTTTCATCTTGAATACAACATTTTCCAACTCCTCAAGGGAAATTGGACCCATCAAGTGCTCATTCATCTCTCTAGAAACAATCGTTGGAATATAGTTTAGAATAAGCTTTTCATTCTCATCATCTGATAGGGAGTCCTCCTTGAAGAGAGAGGAAAAATACCTCTTTGTCTCTTCTGAAATATCCCTGAAAGAAGAGAGCAGGGCACCCTGAGAATTCATAAGAGAGGTAATCAAGTTACCATTATGGCAAGCATTAACTAATAAAATAAGGTTGTGTTCCTATCCCCTTCCTGAAACCAATCTACTCGAGCTTTATATTTCCAAAAAAATTCTTCCCTTAGTTCCCATTTAGCAAGGTCTTTCGCAACCTCAGATTCCTCAACAAGAAGCTCCTTCATGAATCCCTGATCTCTAATCTTCCTTGAAGCTTTTTCCATCCTCCTAAGAGCTGCTAGCTTATCCAAGGAAAGGTTCCCAAAACTTAGTCTATTCCATCTCTTCAATTTATAGCAGTGCCAAGGAAAGGAATACATAGCGATGCCATGAGGAGGTTTTAGAGTGGTCCACCAGCCTCACATGAAATCATGAAGCTTAGGATCACAAAGCCACATAAGTTGAAACTTAAATGAGAGATTATTTTTTAGACCTAACTCCAAAGCAGAGAGTTTGATAGGCCAATGATCAGATCCCCTACCCTCCAGAATCACAAAACTAGCACTTATGTTATTACCCATCCAATAACTGGATATCAAAAACTTATCTAGTCTCTCTGAGATGGAAGCTTCCCCACTCCTTCTATTGTGCCAAGTAAATATTCCATTATCTGTCTTGATGTCAACCAAGTTTAAAGCCTAGATATGAGCACTGAAGATAGAAGAAAAAGGCTTGAGATGGTCCACCCCACCACGTTTCTCCTCCAGACAAGTGATAGAGTTGAAGTCTCTAGCCAAAATCCATGTGTACAGGGGAACAAAACTTCTCACAAAGCAAATGTGCTCCCACAAATTCACTTTACCATTGTAATCAACATGAGTATACACATTTGTAAGTAGGATGGTTTCACCAGATTCATTATCATGCCCGACCATCGAAATAGACCATCTACTGGAAATCCAAGTAAGAGGGGATATCTTAACCGGATCCCATAAACAAGCGATGACACCAACATATCCACATGCACCAATAAACTGGCATTGCCCCCTTCTCCACAACTTGAGAGCAATATTGAACATACTATCAATAGCCAATTTAGTCTCCTAAATAAACACCACATCCGAAGAATGCACACAAACCAAATCACAAACAACTTTTTGTCTGGGGATGATGTTCAACCCCCTTACATTCCATGAGAGGATAATCATTTTTGGGGGTTATAAAAATAGGATTCCAATGTTCTCACCAAGCCTGACTCCACCAAAGTCTCCCCCATTAACTTAATTTTATCCTGGTCCTTCCCACCCACCTTCATATTCTTATTCGAAAAACTTTTTTTAATTATTTTTTGCTACAATCCCAACATCATAGGAGTTTTGCAATCCAAGGATGACTGCATCAGTGCCTGAGTAGGAGAGGGCATAACTAAATCTATACCACTTTCCAAAATAGTTTACCTTATAGGGATAGACCCAACCATGTCCCCTATACTCAGATCCAAAGCCCTTTGTTCTTCATTTAAACCCCCTAGATCCGATTCCTTAAGTTCCCCCTCAAGAAGAGACATTTGATTCGGCCTTGTTATATTTGCATCAGGTAGCAACATTTTAGGTATCTCCATGCATTGATCAAGATCATATAATATTTCAAAACAGTTGAGTAGAGCATCTGGCTAGCTATCCTTAAGGTCTTTGTTTGCCCTTCGTCCTCTGTTTCGGGCTTTTATCGAAACAAAACCTTCCTTATCCCGTTCCCCTTCCTTTATCAAGGCTTTTCCTTTATCCAAAATTTGTCTAGATCGAGAGGGCCCAAGATTTGAAGCCACAGGTGGGACAAACTTAGGGCATTTTCTTTGCAGGTGGCCATATTCACGGTAAATCCGGCAACTAAATGGAAGAGCTTCATAGTCAAGTTTTTGAACCCATGTAGTTGATCCAAATTGTATTTCAATAGAATCTGGAATAGGATTATTTAAGTCAATTTCAACATAAATACGAGCAACAAATATTAAATTTTTATCCATTGTCTGTTGTGATGGTCCAACTTTCCCAAGAAGAAGGGCAATCTTATGCAAGATATCAATTCTCAAGAATTCCAACGAGATCCATGGAAGTCGCACCCATATTGGAACCTACGACGACCGCTCCTCTGATGGGTTCAAACCCACATGCCAGGGTTTAAGAAAGAGTCCCACTTGGTTATAGAAATAAGGACCCCCTTCAAATGCTTTGTTACAATATGCAATACAAAAGAAAACCACCATAAAATAGTTGTTCGCACTTAGCATCACCTCCACATCGCCTTCAGGATTCTAAGTCTTCCTGACCCAAGCCTCCACAAAGGGGAGAGAAATTTGGATGCCCAAAAAATTGCCAATAAGGGCATTTTTGGTTAGATACTCCACATCTTCCGCCATTGAGTCTGGTTGAACCACTAGAACTAGCTTGGCTTCACATCGTTCCAAACATCCATTGTTCTTTAACAAGCGGTTCCTAACATGCATTGGAAAATCTTGTTCCTTCCAGTCATTTTCAGATGAAAAAACATCACGAGCATGCACTCTTTGTGCCGAACCCGATGCCATCACGACATTCCTCCAATTTTTTAGACCTCCTCCGAAAGCTGCTGCCATCCTCGCAGAGTAGTTTTTCTTCATAAAACCCTAGAAGAGTAGTTTTTCCTCATCAAACCCTTATATTCTTTCTTTTAAAGTTATTTAAATATTTAAATTTAAATTTAAATTTTATGAAATATTAATTCTTTGCTTTGAATTAAAGCATTATTAAAGGAACCCTTAGACAATATTTTATAATATATATTAGTAATAATTTTAGAAATAAAATATAAACTGCCATTAAAAGTTATAATTTATTTTCAATTTGTTTTTTATTTATTTTTAATTGATATAATTTTTCTATTAAATCTAGAATGATTTTGTGTAATTATATATGAAACAAGGGCAATTAAACCTTACTCCCAAAATCCAATCAATGGTATTATAAAATATTTATTTTCTGTTCACATAAATTATATTATCTCAGCTTCTTTAATTTAATTTAATTTAATATATTATATATATAATGTGGTGTTGGAAAGCATGTTACATAAACATATTATAACCCCTTGATATAATTATCTTCTCTTTGTCCTTTGTAGGTAGAAAACCATCCACTACTCCGTCAGATGCATTTTATTTTTTTCTAATAAAAATAAAGTAATTAATTTATGAAAAATAAAATAATTCAATTCAATGTGAAACTAATTTATATTTATGAAAACTTTTTACTTTTTATTTTTCATCGTAGAATCAACAATCATCACATAAGTTGAGAAACACTGTATTACGGTATTCCATGATCTTCGTTTCAAAAATATCACACAGTACCTCCCCTATCTACCCAATCTTCCTCCTCCTACTCCTGTGCCACCCACTCCTACTCCTGTGCCCACTCATGCTCCTAATATCGCTCCAATGCCCGCACCCGCTCCCGTTCCTGTGCCCATTCCCAATCCAACATTCGTGCCCACTCCCACTCCTGCACCCACTCCCAATCCAACTTACACACCCACTCCTTCGGCTCCCATACCCCTCCTCCCACACCCACTTCCAATCCAACTCACGCGCCCGTACCTCCTATGCTAACTCCCGCAACCACTCCTCCTGTGCCCACTGCTTCTGCGCCCACTCCCGCACCCACTCCTCTTATGCTTGTGCTTTCTCCCGCATCTAGTATCATGCTCGTGCCCCGTCCTGCACCCATGCCAACCGCTTATATATAAGGTGTTGGAAAGCATGTTACGTAAACATATTATAACCACTTGATGTACCAAAAACCTGGGTACAACCTCACATGATCTAATTTCCCTGGGACTCTAATCCTGCAAGGACATCTCTTCTCTTTGTTATTTTTAGGTAGAGAACCCTCCTCTAATCCCTATGCATTTTTTCCAATAAAAAAATAAAGTAATTAATTTATAAAAAATAAATAAATTCAATCTAAATGTGAAACCAATTCCCTATAGGAAATTAACTTATTAAATAAAGTAATTCAATACAAAAGTGAAATTGATTCAATACCTCTCCTCCACATCTGGTCCACTGTCTTCTACAATCCGACTCTTCGCCCTTTGCCTTTCTAGTCTCTTGTCTGCTACAATAGAGTCGGATCGTTCTCCAATACCCATGTGACCCAACATTATCCACTTCTGCGCTAGAACTTCCCCTCCACCCATCATCTTCTCTTCATGCACTTCTTATTTCAAATAGAACCCACAATATGCCAACAACCCTATCCAAAAATCTATTATTTTGTACCACCGCTCTGTTGTCGATTCTGCCAGGAGTTGGCATGTTACTTCTACTGCAATGTCGATGGTGCTTTTGCCTTGGTATTCTCTCAACATTAACCAAAATTCTTCTTATTTAGAATTTTTCTTCCTTTTGTTTACAATCCAAGAAATCTCAGAGAAAATCTCTTTGTATTTCATCTTTGCAATGAGTGGGTGGACGGGCAAGATCTCCGAGAATGAAACCATAAGATAACCAAAACCTGCATTTATACATATTTCCCACTAAAAACACTAGTCAAGCATAATACTACTTTTTCTATCAATTATATGCATAAGTTATATAGAAATACATCTCACATGCTAATTAAACCAATAATGATTCCCCCTAAAAGTGTATGAAAATGAGCATTTCTAGTGCTCATCAGGTGGTAGCTACCTCATATTTGTGACTAAAACCCTCATCCTTGGTCTTGCACTAGGTAGGTCACTCCTATTTTCCTGGGCTATGAATCCATCTAGTATAGTGGTCCTGGTGAGTTTTCAACCCTTGTTGCTACAATTTGTTGTAAACGAGCCTAGAATTCCTGCTCAATGCTCATTCTTCTCCATTCCTCATTGTAGAACCACTTTTGTACTCAATGCAACAATTCAGGATAATTGCATCACAAACTATACAATTTTTTGAAATTCATACAATTACATCTAAAACGTACGAAGGCCTCCCAAAATTGTACACTACTCCTAAAAATCATATAGGTGCATTTTGAAATCGTACAACTATCTCCAAATCGTACAGTTGTGGCTAAAATTAGACAATTGTATTCCAATTCTGTATGATTCACCCAAAACTTACAATCTGAGTACCAAATCATACAATTTCACCCAAAAATCATACATTCTACTTCAAATCATCCAAGGACACCTTACCTCCATCCAATTGCACTAGAATTCATACAATTACACTAAAATTCATGCAATTGCCTTTGAATTGCGTAATTGAAGCCCCAATTTGTTTTGAAATCATGCAGTCTCTCTTAAAATCATACAATTTCATTATAAAATTGTACACTCTAGTATTCAAGCCTTCCCTTGCCCAAAACTCCATATTTTATTGAGTTTGCAAAATTTATTTGGCATCCTTCGATCGCTACAATGAAATTCCTTTTCCTAGTGCATTCTTCAATTTACTTGTGCAATCTTTACTTCCACCTAGAAATTTATCAACTGTATGGTGTTACTATAGAAATCTATTATACGATCCTCTATTTATTCTTCTTCACATGCAACAACTAAGGTATTTTTATTTGCCCACCAATAGATCTTTCCATGTATGAGGGTTTGAAATTTTTTACTTCGTCTACTTCTGCTAAAAGAAAGATCAACCCTTAGAAATGTTTTCTCTATTCATGGTTACTTCTACCATAGTTCTATTCCAAACCGTAGCTGGACCAGCATGATTTTCACTTGAAAGTAAATTTTTCTTAAAAAATAATACTTCTTTGAAATAAACTCTAGTTTTTACTGCATTTCTCCAACGTTGGCTTGCTTTTTTGAAAACAAGAAGATTCTCTAGTTCAAATAAAAAATGGGTTAGGAAATTTTAATGCATGTATGGTGTTTGCATGCCCATCTAGTAAAAAATTGTATACACACAATTCTTGCTCCCGAATGCTCCAAAATCCCACCATTCATGCAAGTGTCAAATATGGTAATCTACTTTTTACAATCCAACATTGTCTTGCATGAAAATATTCCACCTCAGTCCTCTTTATATGTAATTTCCTCTTTTTGCATGGATGATTGTCACCTCATCTCTGTTTGCATGCACTTTTGTCTTGTTTTGCTTTTTAAATATTTTATTCTTTCCTTTTGCTTTTCTTTTCTTTTTCTATTTTTTTTAATTTCCAGAAGAGACCATCATTTCTAGTTTTCAACCATATTATGTCTTAATTGCATCCCAAGGAATTTTCACAATTAAGATTATTTTTCAATTTATTATTATTATTATTTTAAAATTACCTATTTTTCTAACTTATCTTCTTGAAAATAGTATAGTGACATTCACTTTTATGATTTTTTTTGCTGATGTGTCACCCATAGGTTCCACCACCTCATTTGCATAGTCGGGTGTTGTGAAATTGTACAATCAGGTTCTAGTCGATTAACTATATGATTTGTTCTTGCTTGTTGGCTAGTTCTACAATTTGAAACCATACAATTATCAACTATGCGATCTATAATTGTACAATTACAATTTGTATGATTTGAAATTGAATAATTGTAAGTTGTACAATTTGCAATAACATAATTTCCTCCTTCCAAAGTCAAATTTTCTCATTCAAGGATTCTTCTTTACCCCATTGGCTGATGACTAGGTGAAGATACTGTCACTACTCCATTGCCATTGGAGTGAATTATACTTCTATCTCTCAAAATTAAATAAGACTCCAAACTTTGTGAATGATTCCTTTGTTGATTTTGACTTTGCTCTTCTTATACTAGCAAGATATCTTCCATGTACTTTCCTATGGTGACATTGTCCTCTTGTTATCAAACCTCTTAAAGTATTAAATGGGTCTTCTCTTCCCTGAAGCAATCCTTTGCTAGCTTCAATTCTTCTAGGTCCTTGATAAAGCATAGGTGGTCGTCCAAGTGGGTATCATCCCGTAAGGTGGGGCATGAATCCTCCTCTCCAATTGCATCCTTATGCATTCCTATTCCAATTCTAGGCTATGAGTAGTGTATCCCTAGGCCATAGCAGTGTATGAGGTCGAATCCTACCCCTCTCTCTTCTAGGTAAAGTATATAAATGATGCCTCCCTACATTCAATGATCATAATCCTCCTCTACGACCTCTCTGTTAGCCTACAATACTTGGAATTCTTGGCGAACATCCTTGTTGTCAGCTTGGTACTCATATTTTCCAAGTATTAGGGGTTACATCCACAAAATCTATATTATCCAGGTGTCCTTCATTCCTTTGAGCTCTTGGTGATAACTATCATAGTGCTCTTATCTAATGATCCACATGTGATATTCATCTTGTCCATCATCTCTCCTCAAAATGACATTTGGGGGAAAAAAATACCAATGTTTCCCTATATGATTTCAAACATTTAGACATCATACTTGAGTCATTATGATCATATTCTCTTTGTATCGGCCACTCTAATGAAAAATTTATTATTCTTTGAAGTCTCCTTACTCCCCTTCTCTATTTTCTTAGCTACTGATAGGCTATCACATAAGCATCGAGGTTAGGACAAACATGAGGTTCCTGTGTCCTTACCAAAATGTCATCATTAGTGCTTTCCTCACTACTGTCTATTGTTAGCTAGGGTATTCCCCATCACTACACTCACTCGAATCATCATGTATATTCATTTGTGATTCTTATGATGTAAGTTACTCTTTGATTTCCTGCCAAACTATCTCTACTTCTTCATTCATAATTGGTGGATCATGTGTCATGCCTCATGGCTCAACTAGTGACCTTTCTTCCTTGCTATAACTTGTGCTTTCTTATTACCTGTTATTCACTTGAGAGGTTTCCTCATTTTTCCTATCTCTTATTCAAACTCCTCTATGTCTTCCAACCTATTTCTCATCAAGTCGTTGCATTATCTCATCCAACTCCTGGATGATTTATTCTCAAAGTCTTACATTATGTCCTTGTAAAGTTTTGTACTACCCTTGAAATTGCTCAATATAATGTTGCATCCTTTGTTGTAACATTCTTATCTAAGCTAATGTGGTGAGTCCAATTAACTCTTCATCAATAGCTCTACCTTCGTTTACATTTGGAACTTCCATGTCGAAGGTGTCTATCCTATCTTCATATTGTACCATTAATCATACCCTTTATCATCCTTCTATTTGTCGAGGCAATTCCCTATGCTCCAACTATGGGTACATTCTTGCTTTCTCTAATTGGGTCACTTCTTCCTACCTCTCTTAATTTATTTCTAGAGGTATTGGTTCCTAATTCCTTCTTTCATTTGGAGAAATCCATTCATCCACCTCTTCTTTGATTCATTCTCTCCCATCAATGAACCTTACATGTACCTACATCCATCTTGTTTTACCAGGTTGAGGTGCCAATTATTGTTGTTCTATAATTGGTTGTGCTTTCTCCTCTTATGAAAATAGATGTATGATACCCATATTATTGTCCTCTTGTGGTGGACATTTATTATTATGGGCTTCTTGCTATGGTTCGTTGGACTCAACTTCTTATTGCTATATTCGTTCATTCCCTTGTGAAGAAATTAATAGACATTACACCTTATATGGTTTTAACTTTGAACCATTCAAAGTTTTAGGTAACACTATCCCATCTAGGTTTTGTAATTTTATTTCTCCGTTATCCATTAATTTTAGAACTTGAAAGGGACCAGGCCATGAAGTCCTCAAATTCCTAGGCTTGATTTTTTGTTTACCATTGAACTTTAGAACCAAATCACCCTGATTAAGTTCTAATTTGTGGAGATGCTTATCATGCCACAACTTCCTTCAATTTTGGGCCACTTCAATTTCCCATTGTGCCATGACTCTCCTTTCATCCAATCTTATGAGTGTGGCCAATATTTATTCTAGGCTTTCTTGATCACCTAGGCGATGCTCCACAATTATCTATAGACTAGGTACCAAGAATTCTACTGGCACTACTACTTCTTGACCATACATTAGCTAAAATGGCTTATGATTTATTTTTTATTTGAATGTTGTTCTATAAGACCATAGAGTAGATGGCAACCTTTCCTCCCAATCTACTCCTTCTATACCATAGGTCTTATATACAATAGATGACTTGCAAAGTAGATAGGTTGGTCCAACCTAAATTGCTCTTCATGAGCTAATGCACATCCTATTGTAAAATTAGAAGCATCAATATGGACATGGAACTCCTTATCCCAATTTAGAAACACCAATATGGGACTACTCAAGAGTTTTGATTTTATTTCCTCAAAGGCTCCTTGATTCTCCTTTGTCCAACTAAAAGGAACATTCTTCTTAGTCAACGATTCCAATGGGTAGGATATGTGTGCATAATTATTGATAAACCTTGGATAGTATCCCATGGATTCTAAGAAAGTTTAAAATAAACTTACATCATATGGCTCCTCCATATTCAGTATGACACAAATTTTATCAGGATCTATCTTCATTCCTTCACTGCACACTATATATCCTAGTAATTTCATATATGATACCATAAAAAAAACATTTTCCTAGATTTAGAGAGATTTGTGCATTTCTATAGTGACTCATACATTCAATTAGGCTTGGTATATGGTCCTTGATCTTCCCATAAAAGGACCAATCATCCAATAATACCTTAAACTTCCTTGTTGCAATTGATCAAAGATGTACTGGATAATACATTGGAATGTCATAGGGGTGTTACATAGCCCAAATGACATCCTTCTATATGCATAAATTCCCTTTTTCGACAACAAATGTGGTCTTCAAATTATCCTCCTTGGCTATACTGATATGATTGTAGCCAAAAAATCCATCTAAGAAGTAATAAATTTCATGTCATGTGACATCCTCTAGAATTGGAAATCAGGAAGGGATATTTAATCGTTACTGTATTCAAACTCCAAAAATATACATATATTTTGATCTTGTCCATTTTTTTTTCAAGGAAAACACAATAGGGTAAACCCATTCACTCGTGGTGACTCTAAAAATGATGCTAGCATCCAATATCTTTTCTATCTCTGCATTTACTAGTGTTGCATACTTGGGATTCATCCTATATGGCCTCCTTATCACTGGTTGTACCCAGGATATTAATGTAATCTTGTGGACACATGATTATAGTGGTATATATTTCAAATACTTATACGTCTATGTGAAAGAATCTTTGTATTCTAGGAATATATTGAAAGTTGCTACTTTCAATACTAGATCCCATCGTCACCACAATGGATCATCTTGGGTTCTTGCTTTGTTCCTAGATTTACATCCACTATTTGAGATCCTTTGTATTTAATTATTTTTGGCTCTACCTTAGCCTTTTCCATATTTTCTATATGCACTGGTCTTGCATCTATCTCTGCATCTTCAACTATAAATTCTACAAATCTCTTAGAAAATGTGTATTTTTCTTGTTCCTCTTTTTTTAGTTTCATGCTAACCTTATGCTCGTCTTGTCTTTTTGTGGTCTCCTCTATATTAATACATAGATAGATAGACTGAAATACCTTGTACTCCTCCATCTTCCAATGGAGAATTCTGCTATCAGATCGAGCTTCATCCTCACTACATTCTTCAAGGTACAACATCCCATCTTAATTGGGTTCATATTCTTCTTCACCATATGAACTTGTTGACTCATCCGTCGTGGCCACATCTTCACTAATTCTCTAGTTTTCAAGTTGATCATATACCTATGATACCCTTTATTGAATTTGATCTAGTCCTTTCCCCATTTGTGATTAAATTTGGCTACTCGTAGCCAACCTCTCCCTAATAGTGCATTGTTTGCAGGTATTTGCATAGTAATCACAATGAAATCCAAGACCAATTCCTAGTTAGATATTATCACTTGTGTTGTCAATACACCTTTTGTCTCAATACCATACTGGTCAACATAATACAACCTAAAACTGGGTGCCCACAATGTTGGATTGTTGATATCCCTCTAGTTTTTCTTTGGTAGCATGTTAAAATTGGATCCTCCATCTACAATAAATTGTGTTAATTTATACCCCAAGATGTCCATATGGACCAATGTTGGTTTATTTTCAATATCAATCATCAATATGGTTGGGTCCATAAAATAATCATTTTGCTCTTCTTCCTTTATCGGCTAACTCTATACCTCCATCATCTTTTATGGTTGCATCTCTTCTTCCATTGCCTTATGTAACAATGGGATGGCCTCAAACAAACTAGCCATCTTGATTTTTATGGTTGTATTCAAGACTTGTGCTACCATATCTTGCATGATTGCTTTATCTTCTGATATGCATGGCTTCTTTATTTCCTTCTACTTTGCAAGCCTTGACTTCTTAGCTTTTTGTACCTTGTCTTCAACTACCTTTTTTCACCTACCATATCTTCTTGTCTTTGGCATATTTTAGGTAATTGTCCTTCTTAGCCTGACTTCATGTCACATCTAGTACTTCTTTCTTAGTTTCCTCCTAAAATAGGGGTACACCAATGTCTACAAAGTTCACATTCTATGAGCTACTTGTACCCGCTTGCTTGGGACAATTCATCTCCTTGTGGCTACCTAGACCACATCATCTACACATATGTGTAGCATTGTTCTGTGTTATCTCCTATTTTTGGGGTGAAGAAAAATTCTTTGTAAAATACCCCTATTCCTAGCAATTGCGACATTGTATGATCGATCTTCCTTCTAAATCATACTTTAAGTGGCTATGACCTCCTTGCCAGTTACCTTGATATGGCCTTCCCCATCTCTAGTTATTTCTATAACCTCCATTGGTTGTAGCCTACCCATTCCCTTGAGGTTTTGGTTTTTCCTCCTGCTCAATTTCCAAGATTTGGTGTCGACCCTTTGAATTGAATGGATAGTTCACCACTTCATGTCCCAATGAACTATATACCACAACACTAGTTTTGGGCACCCCTAGACTTTTTTATATTGCTATTTTATCGAGTTCTCTGGTGTTGTTGGTTTTTCCTCTAGAGGCTCGGATCAAAAGTTAGGTTCTATGTTGGACAACCCTTTCTAATACTCTATCCTATATGCTCTGACTACTGACCACTCCTAAAATTTTACTATGACCTACCTAGTTTGACGTTGTCACAAATATTATTTATTTGTTTAAATTTTGACTATCATAGGTAATTGTTCTAACATTGTCAACTGATAACCCTATACTGACAGTTACTAACAGAATTTCTTGACTATAACTAACACTTCCCTATTTGTTCCCACTATTTTTTACTTTGGTTCTTTTTATCCATCGATTATATTCTTTTATAATTTTTGTTTGGACTATTTTACATGCAAGAACTTTGGAATAGGGATGTCTTGTTTATATGCTCAATTTTTATGATAAGGTTATGGTAATAGGTTTGAGTTTCATAAAACAAGATTTTTGTTGCAATTTTTTTTTCTGTAGGTTTGATATTTGAAATAAGGTATGCTAAGCTAGGGTGTATGTACTCCCCATAGGCCCTCTGTTATACCACAATGACAAATGATAGTGCTTGAACCAATATTTTAGGCCACTATTCAAGCAGGATTCCATACATACCCTTGAGCACACTACCTGTCTCTCTATCAATATAAGAGGGTAATCTTCCCAGATGTTGTGTATGGTATACTATGGAGAATACAAGATCAAAAATATTTCTACTAGTGAAAGGTCTCTCATAATCCTAAAGGTTCTTCCGATATATCCAAATATATGTGGGAGCTTAATTCCATAGATGGGTGTTATCTAAGGCCTAGGAATTAGAGTCTGATCACCCCTCACTTAACTAGATACTTTATGGGTAATCTAGTTTAGCCAATAATGACAATTCCTCCGTGATATTTTAAAATCCTTGACATAGGGTTTCTAACCTAAATAACTATTAAAAAAATAGAGACTATATTTTTGGATATATATAAGGAAACTAATAAAAACTAAAATACAAAATTTTATACCTAACAAATGGAATGGCAAAAATTGTTGCAGTTGCAACATAACACTACCCTAAAAAGTGCTATGATACCACTTGTTAGGATCCTCCTACTAAAAAATAGTCACACAAATATTGTAAATAAACATAAATGATTAAATCACACACACTATTGCAATATGAAAATTAAATGCAAAAAGGAACAATCTCATAAATAACACAAAATTTCAGACCACTTCGAAGGGGTAACCTCCCTCAATGCTTTCATTCAATTATGCAAAAGTATACATACAATACTACCCTTCATAGTTTTAAATATTTCATCTACCACTAACTCTCAAGGTTGGATTACAGGCAAAGTGCCACTCGAGCTAGAATCTCCAACCTACAAAATAGTTACATTCTTGATAACAATTACATATAATGGCACCACTTGTTGAGGTGCTTCTTGAACTACAACTATTACAAAATATTAAAAAATATAATCATGGGTGTCCCCCATATTTACAAAATATTATTATGGTGTTCCCCATGTTCAACAAGGACTATTACATCATAGTGATAAGATGGCATCCTAGCAGTGGTCATTAGGGGAATGAGAACCACAATGCTAGGGGACATTGGTGATGATCATAATGATTTTAGAATTCAACAAGATAGAGAGAGTTGAACCTCAAGTCCTTTGAAGGAGCCAAGTGGTTTGAAGCAGTCAATTCACATGTTATAGAGACTGACAATCTTTGCATATTAGTTAATGTAAGGGTAAGCTTGATCCATCTGTGGCTAAGATGGATATTTTTGGAGCTTATGCTTGCTCAAGAAGTATGGTCTTTATTCCATAAAATTGATACGTCGGATGGGATTGTGGCACATGATGGGAAAGGTTGTCCATGAAATGGTCACTCTTGTGTATGGTGTGTGCATGGAGACAATGATGGGCCAAAATCGTATGTCTTCTACTCTTTTGGTGCTAGGAGTACTTGGAGAGGGTGGTTGGCATTGGGATTGCTCTTTGGTGTGACGAGTGCCTAAAAAGGGTAGTTTGAGTTTTTTCTGCTCATGTATAAGTGTGTATGATGAGACTAGTAAGGTGATACACTATGAGGAAATGGATTGTCCTAACTCCCCTTTGCACACTAAGGGCCTTAAGGTGTCACTGTCATGAGTGGGCACATGGCAAGACTAGCTAGGCAAATAGAGATAGGTGGATTCTTGATATTGTAAAGTTTGAGTGGAAACGGGTAGCAAACATAATGGGGTAATATTATCAACTTTTGTACCTTGAATCTCATCAAAATCCAATGGTTAAGCATAGTTGACTAATGACCTCTTGGGAAGTCTTAGTGGTGGATCCCCTTTACTTGTTCTCGAGCTATGAGATGTTGTATGAGAAGGGTGGATGTTCTTTGTTCTTGTGTTATAGATTCATTAACTAAATATGTGAGTATTGAGAAGTTTTCTTGGTGTAAGGAGACAATGGATTTAGTTGTCCCAAGTAGCTGAATTTGTGATTTGTATAGGCCCCATTGCAAAGTGTTTAATAAATGGAAGATTGTTGGATGTGTTGTATCCTTTACATAAAAGAAAAATAGTGGGAGATCTTATTTTTGAATGTTGTGTGATACCTATACATAGTAACTACCTTGTTAAAAAACACCAAAATATAAACAATAATAATAATAAAGAAGAGTAAAAGGTATCGTTTTGAATTTTTGCTAGATTTTCTTGGTTAAAAGTTTTCAATATAAATATTTGTGTTTGTTATGTATCCAAGATAAATATTCGTATTTATTATGTAAGCATATTATTTTTCATTCTATTTTTCAATTTTGTTTACGTTAATAAAATAATATATATTTTTTATTCTAAAGTTTTCATTCTATTATCAAATAATAAAATAATAATAATATATATTTTTTAATTCAATTAATATATATATATATATATATATATATATATATATATATATATATATATATATTTTAATATTATGTATCCAAGATAAATATTCATATTTATATAAGTATATTATTTTTCATTATATTTAATAACTTTAAAATAAGTTTATCAATCTCTTTTTAAAATTTAATTTATTTATCAAATAACAAAATAATAATAATATATATTTTTAATACAATTAATATATATTTATTTTTTAATATTTAGATAGTGTGAGAAACCCCTAACGCGGGCGAGTATTTCCATCCCAACCATGACCCCTTGCAAGGCTGAAAGCTAAACTTATCAATAGAGGATTAACACTTAACCCCACACACATGTTACGATTTGAACCTTGAATCTTCTAAAGAAGAACCAAACCTTGAACTATTTTTTTTATTAGTAAGAGGGATTTTGAAAGGTTTCCGTAACCTTTTACAAAAAAGTTCTAGTTAGGAACAGTTATCCCAACCATTTGAAACAAAAAGGAGACACCTTCTTCAGAAACAAGAAGAAACAAAAAAACAGACAGAGAATCCTTCACAAGGGCAAAAGAGGAAGTCTCAACACACTAAAAAGAAGCCCTCATGTGGGCAGCATGAGATGGAAAGAAAATCACAAAATATTATAGCCAAAAAAACCACTAGAATCTGCAAGATATTATAGCCAAAAAAAACCACTAGAATCTGCAGAGAGAACACACAGTTATTTTCCAGTGCGATCAACATCAGGATGCCCTTCGTTGCCCAATAGGTTCTGAATCTGGCCAAAATTTCGAACTAGAACATGTATTCCTCTAGAATGCTCGCGTATCTAGGGGAGGCAACAGTTAACTCAAGTGTGTCATCCACTAAGTGACTCCCACTCCCGCTCCCGCACCGGCTCCTTCCACTTCCACTCCCACTCCCACTCCCGCTTCCAACGCTCCTCCCACGCCTGCTTCTCCTCTGCCCGCTATTGCCAGCGCTCCTCCCGCGCCCGCGCTTCCTCCCGCGCCCGCGCCAGCTCCTGCTCCAGCTCCCGCTCCCGCGCCCGCGCCCACCCCAACTCCAGCTCCAGCTCCCGCTCCCGCTCCCACGCCCGCGCCCGCGCCCGCGCCCGCGCCCACCATCTGTATAAGGTGTTGGAAAGCATATTACATAAACATATTATATCCACTTGATGTACCACAGAAATTCAATCTAAATGTGAAACCGATACCTATAGGAACTTAGCTTATCAAATAAAGCAATTCGATTAATCAATTCAATACCTCCCCTCTTCTACAATCCGACTCTGCTCCCTTTGCCTTTCTGGTCCCCTGTCTGCTACAGCAGAGTCGGATCGTTCTCCAATCCCCATGTGACCCAACATCATCCACATCTGCGTTAGCACTTCCCCTCCACCCGTCATCCGCTCTCCATGCACTTCTCCTTTGAAATAGAACCCACAATACGCCAACAGCCCTGTCCAGAAATCTATTATTTTGTACCACCGCACTGTTGTCGATTCTGCCAGGAGTTGGCGTGCTACTTCTGCTGCAATGCCGACGATGCTTTTGCCTTGGTATTCTCTCAACATTAACCAGAATTCTTCTTCCTTAGCATTTTTCTTCCTTTTGTTTACAATCCCAGAAATCTCGGAGAAAAGCTCTTCGTATTTCATCTTTGCAATGAGCGGGTGGACGGGCAAGATCTCCGGGCATGAAACCATCAGATAACCAAAATACCTCGACATAATGCTACTCAAATCAATCAACACTCGCAGCTCCCTGTTCCAGGTTACATCAAATCTCTCCCTCTCCCAGATTGTGGTGGCTACATGCCACGCTAGAATCTGAACCTCCACGGATTCCCCTCTTAAGTCCATGACTTTATGCAACCTATCGTAAATACCCTCTGGATTATAAAAATAGAGTTGATTATCCCTATTATCAAAGTCGATGCTTTTATCCACTTGATCATCCCCGATGCCTTTATCCAGCTTATCAGACTTTTCCTGTTGATTATATAAGTAGTATGAAAATCCCTCCAAAATATTGTTCTTGCTAGAATGGTCAATATGCGTGGCTTTGATGTAGCAGGGCACAATCCCATTCCTGTACAACCAGCGGATACTAAACTCTGGAAGGTGCAAAATTTTACGGACCTGGACCTTCCGTACAAGCGGAGAAGTACGGAGACACGTCTCCACCACGCTGTGTTGCTGAATCCACCCTTTTTCCTCTTTTTCATCTTTGTCTTCAAACAGCTTCCGAACCTTCCCGAGCACAACCATGACTCTCTTCATCAGCTTGGCCGTATACCGCTTCGTTTGTCCTTGTCGATGATGGAAACGGCGGATATAGGAAGAGATGAGCCACACCATGGCCCAGTCGGAGACCATAATCCTGCACAGTTGAAAAACCTCCAGCGCCACCGCCACCGACATCAGAATGTACGTCACCATCTCCTGCCCGCCATCACCATCTTTCTCTTCGGCTTTCGCTGGCAATCTGTTGAATATCAGAAAGCAAGCGACCGCCAGAAGACACGTGTTGCCCACGCGCATTACTGTTCCCCATTTGCTGAAGGCCGTGCCCCTCGATTTACAAAACAAATAATCATAAATCAACTTCATCTCCGTATTTAATATTTTAATTAATGTGCCTCCTCTCCGTCGAAAACCGGGAAAGAATATCCTCATGTTAACATTAAAAAACGGGTCTTCTTTCTCTCCAAAACTGGAAAAGAAACTGCTCATGTTAACATGACCCTCTTCGGGAGGAGAAAGTCTTGCGAGCCTCGGCGTATACATTTTGAATAATGCATACGACGCGCAGAGGATGTAGTTCTCTGTAACCTCTCCGCCCTCGTACTCCTTCACGTCTTCAAGGGTGACTACCCCTATTTCCCGCAACTTATCTCTGGACCATTCACATTCCTCCTTCCTACTCATAAACTCATCATAGAACTCTTCGTATCCCGTAACTATATATCTATATCCTATCTGCATGCTGCATATATTTGTGAATAGGGAGAGCATAACTTACTATTTGGGAGGAGCTAGCAAGCCACAACGCCACGGTTCTCTCCGCATACTTGCATGACCCCGCAATGAAGACAAGAACCGCAGCAGCCAACAGGTACCACTCTCCTTTTTCCGCAGCTTCCAGTGCATACGTGTAAATCACATATGCGGCCACACAAACATGGTAGGACATAGTTACTGCATGTCTGGGCCAGAGTTCGTTATCTGCCAAGGAATAGGCAGTAATGGAGTCCGGCCCTCCCAGATGCATGAGCAACACAGGAGCCCATACAGCATAATACATCCCCATGCCAGTGCTTCGGCCCGAGTGCACCATGAGACCCAGAGCATACATGGCCACGGCATCAGCGGAGATATAGGCTAGCCACCCCACTGACGCCAGGATTCGACTGACGCAGCGGTGTCTGACTGCCCCCACAAAAATGAGCATAATCTGCAAGACCATACTAATTAAGACAAGACACTTGAGCCACTTATCCTCCGGAATTTGCAGCAACAAATTAGGATCAACAAAGGACGCTTTCAGGCCACTGCTTATTCCCTCCATACTTGTTAAAAGTGAAAGGGGAGCACAGACAAAACAAAGAAGAGTACTATGCAAGACAAAGCCCACCCACACACAGGAATTGCACTACGCAGAAAACAGAGCACGGAATAGCTCTTGTCGCGCTTCAAATTTATAGATCTCATTGAAGCTTCTGTAATACGGGGAGTGTCGAGCAAGTGATTCCAATTTCCATAAAGCAAAAATGCCATGAAATCCAATTCGAAGGAAGGTTGGTAACAGAAGCAACGAATCGGAGGATGCTGAGAGTGTGGATTGTCTTGCAAATCACACATTCTAAAGTCGATAAATTCCATGCGACACTAAATGTGGGAGACAAAGTAAAACCAAATTCCCTTCGCTTGAGCAAAGTCGAGACCGAAAAATATTATGAAGAACTAAAGTGCTGTCAAATACCTACATTTGGGACCCAAAATTAAGCGAAATTCTTCCTGCTGTTCAAACGAAGAAGAAATGCCCATCCAAGCCCATGACTTTGGTTGATGCCTTAGACAAGGTACAAATTGAAGTCGACCACACATTATAAAAAGTGGTGGAACATATTCTGAAGAACTGAAGTGCTGTCAAATACCTACATTTGGAACCCAAAATAAAGCGAAATTCTTCCTGCTGTTCAAACGAAGAAAAAATGCCCATCCAAGCCCATGACTTTGGTTGATGCCTTAGACAAGGTACAAATTGAAGTCGACCACACATTATAAAAAGTGGTGGAACATATTCTGAAGAACTAAAGTGCTGTCAAATACCTACATTTGGAACCCAAAATAAAGAGAAATTCTTCCTGCTGTTCAAACGAAGAAGAAATGCCCATCGAAGCCCATGACTTTGGTTGATGCCTTAGACAAGGTACAAATTGAAGTCGACCACACATTATAAAAAGTGGTGGAACATATTCTGAAGAACTAAAGTGCTGTCAAATACCTACATTTGGGACCCAAAATAAAGCGAAATTCTTCTTGCTCTTCAAACGAAGAAGAAATGCCCATCGAAGCCCATGACTTTGGTTGATGCCTTAGACAAGGTACAAATTGAAGTCGACCACACATTATAAAAAGTGGTGGAACATATTCTGAAGAACTAAAGTGCTGTCAAATACCTACATTTGGGACCCAAAATAAAGCGAAATTCTTCCTGCTCTTCAAACGAAGAAGAAATGCCCATCGAAGCCCATGACTTTGGTTGATGCCTTAGACAAGGTACAAATTGAAGTCGACCACACATTATAAAAAGTGGTGGAACATATTATGAAGAACTAAAGTGCTGTCAAATACATACATTTGGGACCCAAAATAAAGCGAAATTCTTCCTGCTCTTCAAACGAAGAAGAAATGCCCATCGAAGCCCATGACTTTGGTTGATGCCTTAGACAAGGTAAAAATTGAAGTCGACCACACATTATAAAAAGTGGTGGAACATATTCTGAAGAACTAAGGTGCTGTCAAATACCCACATTTGGGACCCAAAAGAATAACTTAGATCAATATTATATATTGATGACCTAAAGAAGCCAGATGGTAAGCGTTTTTATAACAATATATCAAGGAAACAGTTTAAAAGAGTGTGGCTGGCTTGTACCGTAAGCCAACTTATTAGAAAATATGAAAGTTTTTAAAGCTAACAATGACGACTGTTTGGGCAACTAAGCTAATCAATAAAAGAAACACATCTCTGTGACATTAAATTCTTTAACAGTTCTTCGGAGTATTGAAGAACATAATTTTTTTTTTTAATTAATTTTTTTAATCATGGAGATTTTAGTTTTATTGATTTTTTTTTTTTTAAAGTTAAAGATTGAATAGTTTGATGTAGAGCTGTATATCATATTTTAGTTATAGTTGAATAATCTTAAACAAACAATATCTTTATATATATATATAAAACTTATAAACACTTGATAAAAATTATTTTATCCTTATCTTAAATTTAATTTATTTTTAAGTAAGGCAATTGAGCTTTTAATTGGTGACAATCTAATCCATCCTCAAGTTGAACCTTAATAATTATTTAGTTAAGTTTTATTATCAAACTTAGATAATATTTACATATAAAATTATATGTGACTAGAGTGCTGAAGTAGAATCCTCCTTGTGAGGAGGTTCCTTTCTAGATAGTAATTGTAGATAGCTTTTGTTATTTTTATTTTATGCATATACATTATTATTCATCCTTTTATTTTTATTGTTAATTAAATTGTCTTTATATATAATTATATATAACTATGTGTATATGCTAAATGACTTAATTCAAATAATTAAAATAAAAATTTTAAGGAAAATAAATCAAGTTCAAATTTCATAAAAGCATATATTGTAATATTATTATGTAATTAGTTGAAATATTATGATAGCACAATGATTATTTCTTTTCGATAAACCAATTTCAATGTCATAAATAAAATTTTATATTAAAAATTAAAAATACTATATTAAATGACATTTAAATCTAGCTTTTCATATAAATAATTATATATTTCATTTTTATGATATCACAAGTTTATTTTTTATTATTTGGGGGTGAGGGTTAAGAAAATATCTAATTTTGATAATATATATGTTATGTTAAAAATTATGATAACTTTAAGTTAGTTACTAGATCTATATTCATAGATCTAATTATAAAATTTTAGTCTTATTAATTAAATATTTCACAAAATATTGGTACGGTTGTATCATCTTCATGACCCATACTATGTAATTACTAGGAGTGAATAATAAAACTAATTCCTTCTCAAGTTTTTAGAGGTGAAGAATTTCAAGCTTTTGGGATAAAAGGAGTATATGGCATCTATTTTTATTTTATTTTATTTTGAATTTACATGGTGGAATCGGTAGCCACCACGAATCCAGGGCAGGCTTTTCGGCTTTAATGGCCGCCACAGTATTTTACGTTGTTCGCCCTAGAAGCCGCCACACAGATCTTCGCACAGTCCATCCCTATAACCACCATGCCACAATCATTTTAAACCTTTTACGCTGCTGAAAGCACCAGGAAAGGGACAAATATGGCATCTATTTTAGTAATGTCAAGAATTAAAATAATTTTCTTATGATCTTCAATGAAAGATGATGACTAAGCTAAAAAATATCTATATTTATAATTATAAAATAGTGTTAGTTATTTTATATATAAAATCAAGAATAAGTACTTTTAGAAGAAAAAAATCTCAAGCTTATCCTTCTTTAGATATGGCACCTAGAATATTAGAAGGAAGAAGCATATGTGAATAAAATCAAGACACAAGAAACTAAATTAAGAGGACACCTAATTTATACTAAATAGTAAGGGTATGAATAAAACTTCTTAGAAGTTCAAAAAACAAGTACAAGAAGAATACAAATTCTAGATTAAAATATAATGATGCAAGGTGAAACATGCATATGTAGATGAATGAAGAGGATGCTGATAAATATTTTGAAGGGAAAAATATATGGATAAGAAATTTTATCAAGAGAATTTCCACATGATACTTAAAGAATCCATATTACACATGATGGAATAATATGATTTGTCCCAAGCATTACGATAAAGCTTATGGAAAAAAAGGTTAAGTTAAAAATGAGCAATAAGCACACTATGAAATGGACTACATGTACTAAAGTGCCTACTAGCATGAGCTAATTGTACCTAATGATCACTAGTCTAAAATTGAGACACATACAATTACCAATAGCATATAGAGAAAACTTGGTATCAACACTAGCACCACAACAACCCTCGCTTATTCCTTTGAGGTTCAACTTATTTGAATCAAATGAATGAGGATATCAATGCATATACATAGTATTTTAATGTCTTCCTTGATGAAGCAAGCACCACTTGTAACCAACACCATCTAAACTTTAATAAATTCTTTGTCTACACCATAGTCAATGATCTTGGTGTCATCTCAAATTTTGGTGCTAAAATTAATTCCATCCACTTTGATTCCATAACAAATCATTTTGGCATCACCTCTAATTCCATATTATTTTATTTGATAGCATCTATAATGGTTTCATTAGCACTGATTCTCTTAATTGTGATGTCATCATCAACAAAGGAATGGAGGCCACATATAGCAATATTGACAAATATCTAGCCCTGAAATGAGGTACCATCATTTTCTATAGAGATGATTATTTAGTATTGTTTATGTTGAATCAACATATAGTTTTAGAACTATTATCTCTATTTCACTAGGTTTGGCCCCTCTAACACCATTGTTAGTACATTTTATGGCTTTGATAACACTATGTATATCCACTTTATTTACCCATATTGCTTTTATAAATGACATAGCTTCATTATTAACTTCATCCGCTATAGTGTCTTCTTAGGCACTTGCTTCTATACACCCACTCACATCATCCTTTAACATACTCCCTACTACAATATTTCCATCAATTGCAACATCAAGTAAGAAATTTGCTATGACAACATAGCAAAACTATTTTTGTTTGACACTTCAATAATAGTAAAACAAGAAATAGGAATGGATATGTAAGAAGTAGTTGAATCTCTTACTCCATCTAAGAAAGTGTCAATTGAGTTCATCCCTCCATAGAAGAGTAGTCATTGCTTGTGTAGTAAGAGAAGATTAAAGCATGTACAACCCATTGAACTCAAATTATTCATGAGATAATATAAATTACATTCAATATAGGTATTAAAAAAGTATAACACCAATCAAAGATTGCAAAGGGTAGGATAACAAAATTTACATTAATTCAAAAAATAAATAAACTACAAATATATTTGGAGTATCTAAATTAGATCCAACACCAAGCCCAAATTTATTTGACCCATCCCATATCTAATGACCTAGATCCAAAAAGAGCTAGGAGGATGAAAATAAGCTTGTCACCCCATAAGATAAGGAGATCTTGGATAAGATGCTTCAATATCATATATAGATGATGTAGGCTATTCTAGTGTTGGAATATTTGGTGTTAAGCTTCACTTGAGTCCATGATTGACCATTGTATTGTATTCACTTGTGTATCACTATAGGTCATTGTACACCTTGTATGGTCCACTGGTATCAATCTAGATAGAAAATATGCTACAACGTTATCCTTGCCCGGTTTGTTGACTATTGTTATATCGAATTCCTACAATAGTAGGAGCCACTTGATAATTCTTCCACCAATATCCAGCTTGCTCATTAAATATATGATGTCCATGTGGTTCTTGTGGACAAACACCTTATATCTGATGATATAATGGCAAAATTTGTTTATGGCATGCATGACTGCAAGGAACTCCTTCTTCGACATTGTGTAGTTGAGCTCAGCTCCTGCCAAGTTTTTTCTGACGTAATAGATGGCGTAAAATTCCTCGTCATCCTTCTATCCAAGGACTGCTCCAATCATATTTTTGGATGCATCACAATAGATATGAAAGGGTATGGCCCAATCTGGTCCTCTCAAAACTGGTGCAGATATCAGTTTCTCCTTAAGCAACTGAAATGCTTCTTCGCAGTCTTCCATCCAATTGAATTCCATGTATTTAGACAATAGAGTGTGTAGTGGTTTTACAATATTACTGAATTCGACGATAAATCATCGATAGTACCCAACAGATCCGAGAAAACTTTTCACCTCTCTTTGCATTCTGGGGCTGGGTAGGTCCCTGATGACCTCAGTCTTTCTTTTGTCAACATTTATTCCTTATATGGAGAGATGGTGTCCCAATACGGTGCCCTCTTGCATCATCATAAAGCATTTCTCATTATTCAGGGATAAATTATTTCCCTCTCTTCTTTCAAGCACTCTTTCCAAGTTCGTCATTGCTTCATCAAACGTTTCTCCATAAGCAGTGAAGTTGACCATGTACACTTCGACCGCATATCCCATCATGTCTGAGAATATGCTAAGCACCACTCTTTGAAAGGTGGATGGTGCGTTGCATAACCCGAAAGGCAATACTCGATAAGCAAAAGTTCCCCATGTGCAAGTGAAATTTGTCTTATCCTGGTATTCTTATCCTATCTAGATCTGATTATATCCACTAAATCCATCTAGGAAGGAGAAATACTTTCACCTCGAAAGTGTGTGCAAGACCTAATCAATGAATGGGAGTGGAAAGTGGTCCTTCTTGGTTGCTTTGTTTAATGCTCTATAGTCTGCATAGATTCATCACTTCCCATTCTTCTTAGGGACCACCACCAGTGGTGACACCCACTCACTATCAAAAATTGGATAGATGAATTCAATAGACAAGAGTTTTTGTAGCTCTGCTTTGACAATGTCTTTCATTGTCGAATTCATTCTTCTTTGTGGTTGCCTGCTCGGAGTTGCTTGTTCATCAAGGTATATGCAATGGGTACAGATCTCTGGGCTAATTCCCTTCATATTCGAGTCCTCCCACACAAATGCCTGCTGGTGTCTTACCAAGAGCTCTTCTACTTTTGTCAGTTGTGTGGGAGTCAACCCACTGCTGACATTTAACGTCCTTCTTAGCCCAACGTTTATCTGTTGAACGTGGTGATATTGGACACCAACCAATGGTGACCCAGGTGCGGTGATGGAGGATTCTCCATGGAGGAACTCTACAATAGCACCATCCTCATCTTCTTATTTTGCCAACTCATACAATGCCATCATCGGATGGATTATGGATAGTTCATGATCTTCATGCTTGGTCAACGTAGGTTCTCCCAATGAGTTGATGAATTATGCAAAGGGTGAAATGGTCAGTATTTTGATGTTTTGTCCATCGAAGATGGTCATCATCCCATCACGATATCTGATGTATGCATCAATTATTGCCAGCAATGGCCTTCCCAAGATGAGAAGGTAGCCACCCAGCCTGGTTTTAGATTATAAAACCAAGAAATCAGCTGGGTATTCCCATGCACTGACTGTAACTATTACATCCTCAAGCATTCCTTTCGATGCCACGATCGATCAATCGACCAGCTACAGAACTATCGTGGTGGGTCTTAGGTTCATGAGTTGTAGCCTCTACATGGTCTCCTGAGGCATTACGTTGATGGCTGCTCCAAGATAGACCAATGTATTGGACAAGGAATGTCCTTCAATTTTTACAGTCAATACTGGGCTGCCCGAATCTGCGTACTTGGGATGACACGTATTGCCCATAATCAAATATGCTAATTTACCCATGATATTGATATTTTGGGTTGCTTTTTGTCCTGGCCTTCTTAGGCACATCTCCCTTATCGCCTTGGTATATATCGGGACATATCAGATAGCTTGAAATAGTGGAATTGTCACTGTGAGGTTCTTCAAGCTGGATAGGATATCAAACTCCGACTACGTTAGTTTCTTTTGTTCTTGAAACCGATAAGAAAATGGAGCCTTTGCTCTCTCAGCTACTTCTTCTACCACCTCTTTTATAAGAGATGTTTCTCCTACATCTTCCTCCTCTTCTATCAGTGAAGGTGTTTCTACTCTTAGCTGTCTACCAGACCTAAGCTAAATATGATACATCAGATACATCTTGCCTTCCTCGTTGTATGCTAGCTGATTCACTTTGTTATTTGGATTTGTCATCGGTTGTGCGGGTAGCTACGCAGGTCTCACTACTGGAAATGTCGATAAGTTTTTATGGGGTTGACCTGACGCTACGTTCTGTGGGACCGAATTCCATGGAGTGTGGCCTCTCCACTACTATCTTGGATATTGATATTCCATCCAAGGCTGCTAATTCAATAATGTTGTTCCTAGGGGTGCGTTAGACCAAGGTGATGGCCCTCACCACCCCATGTTAGATGGTTGAGGCAAGACTTGTGACATGTATGGTCCTCCCCCATATGATGGAATTCTAGTTGGCATATTCCTTGTAGGGGGTTATCGCCAACTCTTTCGATTGCCTATGAAATAGGCCTCCGTGGCTTTAACATCCTCCTGATTGCTAGGCAATTTTAGGCATAATCGGGTCTTATGGTTTATCCTGCAAACTACGCATACTCTGACTTTGTTCCCCAAGCTTCCGTAATATGGGGAGTGTCGAGCAAGTGATTCCAATTTCCATAAAGCAAAAATGCCATGAAATCCAATTCGAAGGAATGTTGGTAATAGAAGCAATGAATCAGAGGATGCTGAGAGTGTGGATTGTCTTGCAAATCACACATTCTAAAGTCAATAAATTCCATGCGACACTAAATGTAGGAGACAAAGTAAAGCCAAATTCCCTTCGCTTGAGCAAGTCGAGACCGAAAAATATTATGAAGAACTAAAGTGCTGTCAAATACCTACATTTGGGACCCAAAATAAAGCGAAATGCTTCCTGCTTTTCAAAAGAAGAAGAAATGCCCATCGAAGCCCATGACTTTGCGTGATGCCTTAGACAAGGTACAAATTGAAGTCGACCACACATTATAAAAAGTTGTGGAACCAAAACCAATATCTTTCACTTAAAAGAGAAAGAAAGAATAACTTAGATGAATATTATATATTGATGACCTAAAGAATCTTGATAGTAAGCATTTTTATAACAATATATCAAGGAAACAGTTTAAAAGAGTGAGGTTGGCTTGTACCTTAAAGCCAACTTATTAGAAAAGATCAAATTTTTTAAAGCTAACAACGATGACTGTTTGGGCAACTAAGCTAATCAATAAGAGAAACACATCTATGTGACATTAAATTCTTTAACAGTTCTTCGGAGTATTCAAGAACATAAATTATTTATTTTAAATTAATATTTTTAATCATGGTGATTTTAGTTTTATTGAATTTTTTTTTTTAAATGTTAAGATTGAATAATTTGATGTAGAGTTGTATATCATACTAATAATATATATATATATATATATATATATATATATATATATATATATATATATATATATATATATATATATATATATAACGTAAAAACTCACACTTGATAAAAATTATTTTACCTTTATCTTAAATTTAATTTATTTTCAAGAAAGGCAATTGAACTTTTAATTGGTGACAATCTAATCCATCCTGAAGTTGAACCTTAATGATTATTTAGTTAAGTTTTATTATCAAACTTAGATAGTATTTACATATAAAATTATATGTGACTAGAGTGGTAAAGTAGAATCTCCTTGTGAGGAGGTTCCTTTCTAGATAGTAATTGTAGATAGCTTTTGTTATTTTGATTCTATGCATATACATTATTATTCATCCTTTTATCTTTATTGTTAATTAGATTGTCTTTGTATATAAATATATATATAACTATGTGTATATGCTAAATGACTTAATTCAAGTAATTAAAATATAAAATTCTAAGGAAAATAAATCAAGTTCAAATTTCATAAAAGCATATATTGTAATATTATTATGTAATTAGTTGAAATATTATGATAGCACAATGATTATTTTGTTTCGATAAACCAATTTCAATGTCATAAATAAACTTTTATATTAAAAATTAAAAATACTATATTAAATGACATTTAAATCTAGCTTTTTATATAAATAATTATATATTTAATTTTTATTATATCACAAGTTTATTTTTTATTATTTGGGGGTGAGGGTTAAGAAAATATCTAATTTTGATAATATATATGTTATGTTAAAAATTATGATAACTTTAAGTTAGTTACTAGATCTATATTCATAGATCTAATTATAAAATTTTAGACTTATTAATTAAATATTTCACAAAAATATTGGTATGGTTGTTTCATCTTCATAATCCATACTATGTAATTACTAGGAGTGACTAATAAAACTAATTCCTTCTCAAGTTTTGAGAGGTGGAGAATTTCAAGCTTTTGGGATAAAAGGGGTATATGGCATCTATTTTTTTTTTTTAATTTACATGGTGGAATCGGTAGCCGCCACGAATCCGGGCAAGTTGTCCGGCTTTAATGGCCACCACAGTATTTTGCACTGTCCGCCCCAGAAGTTGCCACACAGATCTTCACGAAATCTGCCCCTATAACCACCATGCCACAATCATTTTAAACCTTTTACGCCATTGAAAGCACATGAAAGGGAAAAATATGGCATCTATTTTAGTAATGTCAAGAATTATAATAATTTTCTTATGATCTTCAATGAAATATGATGACTAAGCTAAAAAATATCTATATTTATAATTATAAAATAGTGTTAGTTCTTTTACATATAAAATCAAGAATAAGTACTTGTAGAAGAAAAAAATCTCAAGCTTATCCTTCTTTAGATATGGCACCTAGAATATTAGAAGGAAGAAGCATATGTGAATAAAATCAAGACATAAGAAACTAAATTAAGAGGACACCTAATTTATAATAAATAGTAAGGGTATGAATAAAATTTCTTAGAAGTTCAAAAAACAAGTACACGAAGAATACAAATTCTAGATTAAAAAATAATGATGCATGGTGAAACATGCATATGTAGATGAATGAAGAGGATGCTGATAAATATTTTGAAGGAAAAATATATTGATAAGAAATTTTATCAAGAGAATTTCCACATGATACTTAAAGAATCCATATTACACATGATGGAATAATATGATTTGTCCCAAGCATTACGATAAAGATTATGGAGAAAAAAAGGTTAAGTTAAAAATGAGCAATAAGCACACTATGAAATGGACTACATGTACTAAAGTGCCTACTAGCATGAGCTAATGGTACCTAATGATCACTAGTCTAAAATTGAGACACATACAATTACCAATAGCATATAGAGAAAACTTGGTATCAACACTAGCACCACAACAACCCTCGCTTATTCCTTTGAGGTTCAACCTATTTGAATCAAATGAATAAGGATATCAATGCATATACATAGTATTTTAATGTCTTCCTTGATGAAGCAAGCACCACTTGTAACCAACACCATGTCAACATTAATAAATTCTTTGTCTACACCATAGTCAATGATTTTGGTGTCATCTCAAACTTTGGTGCTAAAATTAATTCCATCCACTTTGGTTCTATAACAAATCATTTTGGCATCACCTTTAATTCCATATTATTTCATTTGATAGCATCTATAATGGTTTCATTAACACCGATTCTCTTAATTGTGATGTCATCATCAACAAAGGAATGGAGGCCACATTTAGCAATATTGACAAATATCTAGCCCTGAAATGAGGTACCATCATTTTCTATAGAGATGATTATTTAGTATTGTTTATGTTGAATCAACATATAGTTTTAGAACTATTATCTCTATTTCACTAGGTTTGGCCCCTCTAACACCATTGTTAGTACATTTTATGGCTTTGATAACACTATGTATATCCACTTTATTTACCCATATTGCTTTTATAAATGGCATAGCTTCATTATTAACTTCATCCACTATAGTGTATTCTTAGGAACTTGCTTCTATAAACCCACTCACATCATCCTTTAACATACTCCCTACTACAATATTTCCATCAATTGCAACATCAAGTAAGAAATTTTCTATGACAACATAGCAAAACTATTTTTGCTTGACACTTCAATAATAGTAAAACAAGAAATAGGAATGGATACGTAAGAAGTAGTTGAATCTCTTACTCCATCTAAGAAAGTGTCAATTGAGTTCATCCCTTCATAGAAGAGTAGTCATTGCTTGTGTAGTAAGAAAAGAGTAAATCATGTACAACCCATTCAACTCAAATTATTCATGAGATAATATAAATTACATTCAATATAGGTATTAAAAAAGTATAACACCAATCAAAGATTGCAAAGGGTAGGATAACAAACTTTACATTAATTCAAAAAATAAATAAACTACAAATACATTTGGAGTATCTAAATTAGATCCAACACCAAGCCCAAATTTATTTGACCCATCCCATATCTAATGACCTGGATCCATAAAGATCTAGGAGGATGAAAATAAGCTTGTCACCCCATAAGATAAGGAGATATTGGATAAGATGCTTCAATATCATATATAGATGATGTAGGCTATTCTAGTGTTGGAATATTTGGTGTTAAACTTCACTTGAGTCCATGATTGACCATTGTATTGTATTCACTTGTTTATCACTATAGGCCATTGTACACCTTGTATATGTGTGTTTATTGCAATAATGTAAAAAATAACCTTAATATAAATTCTTTAACATTGAATAAGATCACTTGTAAATTAGGTGTTTATGCCCTTTGAAATAAACCATGTCTTCATCAATTATAAAATTTTACTAAAATAAAAAACATACATTTTAAATAGCCCATGAAGTTCTTATTTCTTTTTGAAAATTATCCATATAGATCAAGCACTCAGGTAGATAAGCTCATAGTAAAAATTGTAAAAGTTGAGTTAAATAGGCTCCCAAAAGAAATAAATATGATAGAAGAGAATTGTAATAAATGTATATATATGGTATTGGCATACTTTATTAATATTTATAGATCTATAAAAGGGTGCATGAGTTAAATGCAATAATAAAAAGGGATTTTGATAAGATATGATGGTTTTGGAGTTATCCTATTGAAAGTGTGATCTAATTTATGACCAAGGATGACATTATATGATGAGGGAAATCACTATTTAACGTATTTAAATTATTATAATATTTTATTATGTAAGCCCTATGTGTTTTTAGAAATACAAAATGTATTTGAACACTATGATTAACATTTGCGTTGATGTGATAAAGTATATATACATATGAAATCAAGAAGGTACAAGGTTGGGAGTTGCAACTAATTTTCAACTTCTCATAATCTTCATAACCATGAGGTGAGTATGTAATATTCACAATATTCCCTCCCTTATTACATCAATGCTCAATCAAAGTACATACAAGAAAATTAATAAATTTTTTAAACTTTACATATCCAAAAGACTATCATAATGTCTACACATTGATCCTCTATGGGATAAAATTATATTTGTGTTTTGTGTTCTTGAACATGTTTGCGTATGAAATGACACTAAACCTCAATGTGTTTTGTGCACTCATGAAAAACTAAATTATGAAGAAGCTTTAGAACTCCTTGATTGTCATAACTCAGGATTGTTGGTTTCTTTTGTGAGATGCCCATTCCTAACAAGATGTGACATAACCATATCACCTTGTAGACAGATCTTCCTATGGTATTATATTTAGCCTCGATGGAAGAATAAGCAATAACATGTTACTTCTTACTTTTCCAAGAAATCAAATTGAATTCTAAATAGAATACATATCCAAAAGTGGATCTCCTATAATCAATGGATCCTACATAGTTTGCATCAATAAAACTAATCAAGAAGAATTGATCATTCTTATTTTACTCTAGACTACACTCAATTATACCATAGATATACCTAATTACCCACTTTGCTACTTTTCAATGACACACATTTTGTTCTTATATAGATTGTGAAAGATACTCAGAATATAGCTTATGGCAATTCTTGTGTATGTCACATAAATGAGTCTTCTAATAAATTGGTGATAGAGAGTTCTATTTATCTATGGATATGGACCATAACATGATAGTTGTAACACTATTTATATTGGAGTGCCCATGGGCTTGCAAATTATCATCCAAAACTTCTCAAGCAATGTATTGGTATACTTCATTATGACATGAAGACATGGTTCTTATATTTCCACACCTCCAAACCAAGAAAATAATATATTAGCTCAATTTAAATCATGTTGAACAAATACTGAGTGCTTTCTTGGTCTCTTCAATCAGTTTCATCAAAATCCTAGTGATGACTAAGTCGTTGACACACACAATCATTATCATGTCTTATCTTTTGCAGTACATGTTCAGATCATATGGACTATGATGAAATCCATATCATAAATATGGTCATTTTTCTTCATGTACCTATCATTAATATATCTTGCATGGTCTGCATTAATGAAATCTATCAAGATAAATTAAGTATTCTTCTTGTTCTCTAGATTGTACTCAATTGTACCATAGATATACTCAAGTACATATTTTGATACTTTCTATTGACACATCTTTTATTCTTGCATAAACTATCAAAAATAGATCATAGTATAGTTGATGATATTTTGGTGTATATCAGATAAATGAGACTCCCAATCAATGGGTGATAAAGTGTTCCATTTACCTATGAAGATGGATCATAACATGATATTTACAACTCTAATTCTATTGGAGTGTCTATGGGCTTGCAATCTATCATCTAAATATTCTTGAGCAATATCCTCACATACTTAATTTATGACATGAATACATGATTCTCAATTTGAAACACCTCCAAGCCAAGACAATAATGTATTAGCTTGATATCTATCTTATCAAATGAATTCTTAATGCTTTCTTAGTCTCTACTATCAACTCCATTGAGCTTCCAATTATGATTAAGTCATTGACATACATAATTATGATCATGAATTTTCTTTTGAAATATGGATCTTATATATTGTGACAAAATCCATGTTATAGAGGATGCTCATAAATCTTCATGTATAGCCTCTAGGTACCTACTTTAGCCAAGAGATATATTTGATGAGCTTGCATACCTTGTTAATTAACTAGGTATAATAAATCCTTCTAGGTGTGTCATGGAGACTTCTTCATTAAGATCACCATTGAGAATGCACTCTTCATATTCATTTGATGCAATTTCCATCCAAACAATGCAACTATTGAAAAAACCATCTAAATGATCTTGATCTTTGTTGTTGGTATAAAATTTTCATAATAGTCAATTACTTCTTCTATGTATAGCCCCTTGAAACAAGTCACATTTTATATTTTTGATGCTCCTAATAGCTTTGTATATATTCTTGAATACCCATTTGTAACCAATGAGTTTCTCTCTAGGTGGAAGGTCAACACTTTTGCGACATATTGTTCTTTATCAATACTTGATACTCGATGTCCATGGCATACTTCCACTCTTTTGATGCAAGAGCTTAGCAAAATAATGAAGGTTTAGACTGATGCACCATAATGCAAATCAAGATTAGGTTTACCTTAATTCAAACTATACTTTGAGTTCTTGGTCTAGAATGAGATGTATCTAAAACACTAAGTTCATATTATGAACTATAATGAGATACCACTTGGGTCTATGAGTGGTACTTGAAGTGGATGGTCCTTGGTCATCAATTCCATTAGGAATAAATGTTTTCTCTTCATCAAAAGTAACATCCTCTCTCAAAGGCTTTATGAAAATCATTATATAGGAAAATAAGAGGTGCTTTGTTAACAACACATGGTTTAGAAGAAGAGGTACACTTGTTCCTCTCATAAAATATAACATATATATCGGTATAAAATTTTTGGGTGTATGGATCCATGATATGATATCCCTTTGAATCATTGTTATATCCAATGAAGATAGATTACTTGGATTTCTCCTCCAACTTCATCCACTTTTGCTTTGGAATGAATATGAATGTAGTACATTCAAACACATGGATATGTGACACAAGGGTTTGTTTCCTATCCATGCCTCTTTAGGTGTGATATCATTCAATGGAATCATGGGTACATGATTTACCAAGTAGACTATAGTAAAAAATATTTCTAGCCAAAATACTAGCTCCAAATTAATATTCATCAACATACATCACACCATCTCTTGAATAGTATAATTTTACCTCTCTATAAATCTATTTTTTTATGCTTGTAGGCATTTCTCAACTATCATTTTATGTCATGTTTATTTAAGAAAGTAAGAAATTAAATATTGGTGTACTCATTGATATGAGAGGAGTTTATGAATGGGATGACCAACAATATTCTCAATGCAAGTTTTAAACTCTTGGAAATAATAGAAATATTTATTCTTGGTCTTCAAAATATACAGCCACATCCATATTGCATAATAATCAATGAAAATTTGAAAATATCTATAGCCATTGAAACTTAAATCCATGGATCCACATATATCGATATGCACTAGGTTAAGTGGACTAGTTGATCTATGACTACTTGAGGTAAATGGATATCAATGCTAGTCTTTGATTAAAAAATGCATACAAAAGATATGAGGCTTTTTCAAAGATGGAATTCCATGTACCATGCCATGATGTAAGAGTGACTTCAAATGGAAAAAGCTTCACTGTTCAAATTATGTGTGATATACTAAGGTAACTTCATCTTCCTTGGTATCCAATCCTTTGTTATATTTTATTACAACTACAAGTTAAAACATATTACCTATACCAGTAGCATAATCATTGATTCTTGAACATCTTGATTTTTCTTGAATGAGACACAAATTCTTTACAACTATTTTCAAAAATTAAACACATAAATTGAGATCAAGTAATTGGTTCACAAAATCAAGTTATTTGTGAGCCTAGGCATGTAAAGAACTTGATTCGTTCAACATGTAAGCTCTTCAAGATGAAATTAAATATCATCAATTGCAACAATGGTGTATGCCAAATTATTTCCAAGTGGTACTTTCCCATGGTAAGAAAAATGGGCAAGTCTCATAAACCATTCCTTCTGGCTTATCATGTGTCTAGTAGCTCTAAATCAACATATTAAAATAGGATTAGGATATTGAATTGAATAACATTATTTTTAGAAATTTTGAGTATATTGTGTTGTCATTGATGTCAAAGGTTTGATGTCATTGGTTGTCATTGATGTCAAAGGATTGATGTCAAAGATAGTTTGGTATGGCAAAAATATAAGGTTTATAAGTTGGTTAATTATGCAAGGCAAAGTTCATCCCAATGCAAGGAAATTGATAAAAAGAAAAGGTTATAATATTTACTTTAAATATTATAAGCCAAAGAGGTTTGGGAAAAAGTTCTAAGTGTTCGATTAAAAGGTTGAAGGCCCAAGTTTAAGACCATGTTTCAAAAAGAAAGCAAGTGACTAAGGCTTAAAATAGATAATATTATAATATTTGGGACAAAATTTTGAAGACAAAGGTTTAAATAATAAAAAGTTTATTATAATATTTTTATATTATAATTTAAACCCAAGATGGGTTTGGCACCAACGTGTTCGAAGGTTTCAAATTAAATTTTTAATATAAGTGTTGACATCAAGAAAGGAGGTGAAATCCATATAAATATGGATTAAAATCATTTGCTTGGAGTGTAGTATGTGTGTAATGGTATTCAATCTCCCTCGTGCGCAATTGTGAGAAACAAAGGAAGGAAAATATAAAATTTAAAAAGGACATAGGACGATGTGAATAAGGACAACATCATGGGGATTTATTCTCAAGCGGACGACTAGCCTAGCGGTAGTCTAGGCAGTGCTAAGGCACTAGGCAAGCAGCAAGTCTTAGGGTCAAAACTTGGTGGTGATGTTTTTTTAACAAGGAGGATTCGACGAAGGTTTTAAAATATAAATAATGCACATTTGTTTTTGTGTGGGCAGTTGGCCTAGCGGCAACCAAGGCGGTGCTAGCGCGTGGGTAGGCAAGAGGTGTTATGGTCGATTCTCACCTGCGATGGTTTTGGTAAGCGCAAAAATTAATTTTTTTGACTAAGGTTGAATTATTAAAAGGCCTAAGTTGTGTTTGATTATTGTGCACATTATTTGACTTAGGGAGTTATAAGGGAAATAAGTTTTTATTTTGGCATAATTTTTAGAAGAAAATAAAAAGGGGAAATTGCAATCTTTTAAGGTATTATTTTTGTGGAGTAATAAGGTGTAATTAGTGGTTAATTAATTTGTATTTTGTGTTGTTGAAATATTGAAGTGGGAGATAAAAGGTGTATGATGTTCTTTTATTGTTTGTAATACTTGCATTAGTATTGAAGGGTTTGGTTTATAATTTGATGCTTTATTTGAGAAACCAAGAGAGTTCTAAAGCATATGTTTGGGACATAATTGTGCACACATTTTGAGAGGGTTTTCCAATATATAAAGAGGTGTTGTACTAATCTATCTTGAAGTTGCAAAAGATATTATTTTTGAGACAGGTATTTGAGGGCACATCTTCATCAAGCATTTTGAGGTATGGTGGTTCAAATTTTTATCTAGGTGGTTGTGTTTTGAGAAAGTAATTTTGAGGTGGAGTTAAAAGGGTTGATTGGTGTGCATTGTTGGAAATATTTGAGCTAGAGTTTGTGAAACAAATTGTGCATTATTGATTGATGAAATTGGAAACAATTGTATTAGGGTTTGAGACCTACATGTGCTTCATTGTTGAAATAAAGTGGAAACAATTGTATTAGGGTTTGAGACCTACATGTGCTTCATTGTTGAAAGAAAGTGGAAAAATTATATTAGGGTTTGAGACGTAGATGTGTTTCATTTTTGAAATAAAGTGGAAACAATTGTATTAGGGTTTGAGACCTACATGTGCTTTATTGTTGAAAGAAATTTGAAATACTTGTGCTAGGGTTGAGACCAAGTTTGTACATCATTGTGAAACATTTTGAGCATTTGTTTGAAAGACATTGAAAGTAATTGTGAAGTGTTTGAGATCAATCTTGTGAAGGAAATTTATGCATTATTGTGTTTGATCCTTGAGAGCAAATTTGCAAGAAAGATAGACTAGTTTTGTGAAGCAAAGTTATACACTAGTTTGATTTGATTTGAAAGGGATTTTGCAAGAGGTAGAGATTGGATTAGATGAATGCAATATTTGTGAATGTGAAGAACATATTGGGTATTTGATAGTACATATCATTCTCTATATGTTCCAGAGGTTAAATGAATTCTAAGTAGAATATGTCTGAATTGCCTAGTTGAAGAAAGTATTTTTGAAAGAGATATAAGCATTGTTTGTATGCAAGATTTGGAAATATTTGAGCAGGTTCAATGAGCAACATTGAGGTAGATTTGAGCAAGTCTTGTGAGAAGACTTGAAGCAGCATTGAGGCAGATTTGAGCAAGTCTTGTGAGAAGACTTGAAGCAACATTGAGGTAGATTTGAGCAAGTCTTGTGAGAAGACTTGAAGCAACATTGAGGTAGATTTGAGCAAGTCTTGTGAGAAGACTTGAAACAACATTGAGACAGATTTGTGAGCAGAGTTGGAGAAGATTTGTGCTAGCCTTGTAATGAGGTTTGGTGCAGATTTGAGGTAGATATTTGTGAGCAAAGTTGGAGCAGATTTGTGCTAGCCTTGTGACAAGGTTTGGTGTAAATTTGAGATAGAGTTGAGAGCAGGTTTTGGAGTAGACCAGAGCAAGAGGGGATAGAGTTATCCTATGGAGAGAGATCCACAAACCAAATAAGAGGGGATAGAGTTCTCCTATGGAGAGAGATACACAAACTAGAGCAAGAGGGGATAGAGTTCTCCTATGGAGAGAGATCCACAAACCAGAGTAAAGGGGATAGATTTCTCCTATGGAGAGAGATCCACAAACTAGAGCAAGAGGGATAGAGTTATCCTATGGAGAGAGATCCACAAACCAGAGCAAGAGGGGATAGAGTTCTCCTATGGAGAGAGATCCACAAACCAGAGTATTGGGGATTGAGATCTCCTTTGGACAGAGGTCCATAAATATTGTAATAGGGAATTGATTCCCAAGAGATTTATTGAGAAGATTTAGAAGAAATATTTTCTCCGTGGACGTAACCCACATTGGGTGAACCACGTTAAATTTGTGTCTCTCATGTGTGTGATGATTTGTGCATTATTTTTTTATTGTTATTGATATTGCAATTGATAACATTGGATAATATTTTTTGGGAAAGAAAATTAAAATTTGATCTTATACTGTTCACCCCCCTCTCAGTATAAGCTTGTGTTCTTCAATTGGTATCAAAGTGGGTTCCTTCAAAAAAGTCTAACAACTTGAAGGAAGATATTACAAGAACATAGATGGCATCTCAGAATGGATCTTCATCAAATAAGGCTCCATTGTTCGATGGGAACAATTATGCTTTCTGGAGTATGAGGATGAAGACTTACTTAATGGCACAAGGATATGAAACATGGCAATCTATTGAGGATGGGTTCACACCTACAACTACTCCTCCCATAGATAAGGATGGTAAGTAGTTACATGTGAATAATGCCAAGGCTATGAATGGAATCTTAAGTGGATTACGTGAATCAAAATTTATGAAAGTTATGCAATGCAAATCAGCAAAAGATATATGGGATAAATTGAAGCAAACATATGAAGGTGATAACAAAGTCAAGTTGGCAAAATTACAAAACCACAAGAGAAGGTTTGAAGAGTTGAATATGGAAGATGAGGAAGATATTGCTAAATACTTACTTCATGTTGATGAGGTTTTTAATACCATGCATGGACTTGGATTCAAAATTGAGGACTCTAGTGTTGCTCAAAAAGTATTAAGATCACTCCCTATAAGGTATGATGCAAAGGTTTCAGCTATAGAAGAGATGAAGGATATTGATAAGTTGACTATGGATGAGTTACATGGAATTCTCACAACTTATGAGATGAGAATAGAAAAGGATCACAATTCCAAGAAAGAGGTAGCTTTCAAAGCTTCAAAGAAGACAAAAGATAAGAAACCAGAATCAAGTGGTGAGTCAAGTAGTAATGAAGAAGCTAACTATGTGAGAAGAAATAAGAAGGACTCAAGAAAACACAAAGGTATGAAGACTATGAAATTTTTTAATTATGGTAATTTTGGTCACTATGCATCTAATTGTCCACAATCCGAAAGCAGTAGTAGTGAAGAGAAACAAGATTATAAGAAAAAGGAAGAAGGAAAATTTAGGCATGAAAAGAAAAATAGGTATGGTCAAGGCAAGCATGAAAAAAAGTTCTTTCAAAGGCACAAGAAGAGTTTCTATGTTAACAAGGCAAGCAATGCTTCAAGTGATAGTGATGAAAGACTCTCAGATAGTGAAGAAGAAGAGATTCTATTTTTGGAAATAGAAGAGGAAGAAAATGCTCCTATAAAAGACCAAGTAGAAGATGCTCCTATAATTGAAGACCTAGAGAAAGATTCAAAAAATGAAGAAGAAGGCACAATTGATCTAGAAGAACTTATTGTTGCTCTCAGAGAGTTGAAAAGAGTTAGAAAGTAGAATTCAAGACTAAAGGCTCAAGTTCAAGAACATGAGGAAGAAAAAGAAAAGCTTCTACAAGACCTCACAAACTCAAAAGCTAAGGCAAGGAGATTTAAAGAGGTCATGGTTGAAAATTTAGAGGTAAAAGAGTTAGAATGTGAAATATTAGAACATGAAATAGTTTCTCTAAGGATGGAAGTGAAATATTCTAAGGATAAGCTGCACATGTTTGGGAAAAGTTCAAAAGCTTTGGATAAAATTATCAATTCACAAAGATCTTCATTTATCAAAATAGGACTTGGTTTTGAAGAAGGACAAGGGAAACAAGAAGAAGGGTCAAGCTCAAGCTCAAAATAAGAGGAAGTTTCAGAGGAAGAGATTGAAAAAGAAACTAAGACCTATGCGGATAAGTTGAAGAAGGGAAGCTTCACTAAGAAAGAAAACAATGCACAAACAAGAAACAAGGATCATCACAGAGAAGGCAAAGAAAGGACTAAGAGATCAGAGGCTTCAAGACAAGATGAATATTTCTTCAAAGGGCATTATTTTTCATGTAATCATTTTGGTCACAAAGCTATGCATTGCAGGGTTCATGGAAAGAAGGAGCATGGCTTCACTAAGAGGAACTTCAACTCATTCAAAGATGGATATTTATTTCAAGGGTATTGCTACTCATGTAATTGCTTTGGTCATAAAGTGATCCACTATAGGGTTCATGATATAAATGATTATGGCTTCACCAAGAGGAACTTCAAGTCATTTGCACCTTCCAAGAACTACAACATCAGGTGTTACAAGTGCAAAAATATTGGGCATAAGGCCAAGTGGTGTAGAACAAAGTTTCTAGAACTTCTAGAGTCAAGCAAGAACAGGGACACTCAAAAGGATCAAAAGGGTATGATTACAAAGGTGTCAAAAAAGAAGGTTGACAAAGAAAAAGAGCATTGTATGTTGGGAGTAGAGATACTCCTACCCCAAAATTAATCACCTCAAGGAGAGGAGGTGGGGAGGGGGCTGAGCTAAGAGTCTTATCTTTATCCCCAAAGGAGTCCCTTTGCCATTGATGTCAAAGGGGGAGATATTTGAGTAAGAGGGAGAGCATTCAGTCAGGGGGAGCAGTTTTGGAATCCAATGGTTTGAAAAGGAATTTTTAGAAAGGGTTGCCATCAATGAAAAAGGGAGATATTGTTGGAAATTTTGAGTATATTGTGTTGTATTTGATTGATGTCATTGGTTGTCATTGATGTCAAAGGATTGATGTCAAAGATAGTTTGGTATGGAAAAAATATAAGGTTTATAAGTTGGTTAATTATGCAAGGCAAAGTTCATCCCAATGCAAGGAAATTGAAAAAGAAAAGGTTATAATATTTACTTTAAATATTATAAGCCAAAGAGGTTTGGGACAAAGTTCTAAGTGTTTGGTTAAAAGGTTGAAGGCCCAAGTTTAAGACCATGGTTCAAAAAATAAAGCAAGTGACTAAGGCTTAAAAGAGATAATATTATAATATTTTAAAATTATATTATTTGGGACAAAAGTTTGAAGACAAAGGTTTAAATAATAAAAAGTTTATTATAATATTTTTATATTATAATTTAAACCCAAGATGGGTTTGGTGCCAACGTGTTTGAAGGTTTCAAATTAAAATTTTAATATAAGCACCGACATCAAGAAAGGAGGTGAAATCCATATAAATATGGATTAAAATCATTTTCTTGGAGTGTAGTGGGTGTTTAATGGTATTCGATCTCCCTCATGTGCAATTGTGAGAAACAAAGGAAGGAAAAGATGAATTTTAAAAAGGACATAGGACGGTGTGAATAAGAACATCATCATGGGAATTTGTTCTCAAGAGGGTGGCTGGCCTGGCTGCCTATTAGGGTCAAAACTCGACGATGATGTTTTTATTTTTTATTAACAAGGAGGATTCATCGAAGGTTTTAAAATATAAATCCTGCATATTTATTTTTGTGTAGGCGGTTGGACTAGCGGTAGCCCAAGCGGCGCTAGTGCGTGGGTAGGCAGGAGGTGTCATGGTCGATTCTCACCCGTAGTGGTTTTGGTAAGTGCAAAAATTAATTTTTGTTGACTAAGGTTGAATTATTAAAAGGCCTAAGTTTTTTTTTTTAAAGGGGGGGGGGGGGTGGCCACGAAAAAAGCGGGGTTTGTTTGGTTGAGACCCCACAAAAAAAATAAATAAAATAAGTTGTGTTTGATTATTGTGCACACTATTTGACTTAGGGAGTTATAAGGGCAATAAGTTTTATTTTGGCAAAGGTTTTAGAATAAAATAAAAAGGGGGAAATTGCAATCTTTTAAGGTGTTATTTTGAGGAGTAATAAGGTGTAATTAGTGGTTAATTAATTTGTATTTTGTTTTTGAAATATTGAAGTGGGAGATAAAAGGTGTATGATGTTCTTTTATTGTTTGTAATACTTGCATTAGTATTGAAGGGTTTGGTTTATAATTTGATGCTTTATTTTGAGAAACCAAGAGAGTTCTAAAGCATATGTTTGGGACATAATTGTGCACACATTTTGAGAGGGTTTTCCAATATATAAAGAGGTGTTGTACTAATCTATCTTGAAGTTGCAAAAGATATTATTTTTGAGACAGGTATTTGAGGGCACATCTTCATCAAGCATTTTGAGGTATGGTGGTTCAACTTTTTATCTAGGTGGTTGTGTTTTGAGAAAGTAATTTTGAGGTGGAGTTAAAAGGGTTTATTGGTGTGCATTGTTGGAAATATTTGAGCTATATTTTGTGAAATAAATTGTGCATTATTGATTGATGAAATTGAAAACAATTGTATTAGGGTTTGAGACCTACATGTGCTTCATTGTTGAAATAAAGTGGAAACAATTGTATTAGGGTTTGATACCTACATGTGCTTCATTGTTGAAAGAAAGTGGAAACAATTGTATTAGGGTTTGAGACCTACATGTGCTTCATTGTTGAAAGAAAGTGGAAATAATTGTATTAGGGTTTGAGACCTACATGTGCTTTATTGTTGAAAGAAATCTGAAATACTTGTGCTAGGGTTGAGACCAAGTTTGTACATCATTGTGAAACATTTTGAGCATTTTTTTGAAATACATTGAAAGTAATTGTGAAGTGTTTGAGATCAATCCTGTGAAAGAAATTTGTGCATTATTGTGTTTGATCCTTGAGAGTAAATTTGCAAGAAAGATAGACCAATTTTGTGAAGCAAAGTTATACACTAGTTTGATTTGATTTGAAAGGGATTTTGCAAGAGGTAGAGATTGGATTAAATGAATGCAATATTTATGAATATGAAGAACATATTGGGTATTTGATAGTACATATAATTCTCTATATGTTCAAGAGGTTAAACGAATTCTAAGTAGAATATGTCTGAATTGTCTAGTTGAAGAAAGTATTTCTGAAAGAGATATAAGCATTGTTTGTATGCAAGATTTGGAAATATTTGAGCAGGTTTAGTGAGAATCATTGAGGAATATTTGAGCAAGTATTGTGAGAATACTTGAAGCAACATTGAGGTATATTTGAGCAAGTCTTGTGAGAAGACTTGAAGCAACATTGAGGTATATTTGAGCAAGTCTTGTGAGAAGACTTGAAGTAGCATTGAGGTAGATTTGAGCAAGTCTTGTGAGAAGAATTGAAACAACATTGAGATAGATTTGTGAGAAGAGTTGGAGCATATTTGTGCTAGCCTTGTAATGAGGTTTGGTATAGATTTGAGGTAGAGATTTGTGAGTAGAGTTGGAGCAGATTTGTGCTAGCCTTGTGATGAGGTTTGGTGCAGATTTGAGATAGAGTTGAGAGTAGGCTTTGGAGTAGACCAGATCAAGAGGGGATAGAGTTCTCCTATGGAGAGATATCCACAAACTAGAGCAGAGGGGATAGAGTTCTCCTATGGAGAGAGATCCACAAACGAGAGCAAGAGGGGATAGATTTCTCCTATGGAGAGAGATCCACAAACGAGAGCAAAGGGGATAGAGTTCTCATGTGGAGAGAGATCCACAAACTAGAGCAAGAGGGGATAGAGTTCTCCTATGGAGAGAGATCCACAAACCAAAGCAAATGGGATAGATTTCTCCTGTGGAGAGAGATCCACAAACTAGAGTATTGGGGATTGAGATATCCTTTGGATAGAGGTCCACAAATATTGTAATAGAGAATTGATTCCCAAGAGATTTGTTGAGAAGATTTAGAAGAAATATTTTCTTCGTGGATGTAACCCACATTGGGTGAACCATGTTAAATTTGTGTCTCTCATGTGTGTGATGATTTGTGCATTATTTTGTTATTGTTGTTGACATTTCAATTGATAACATTGGATAATATTGTTTGGGAAATAAAAGTAAAACTGTTTACCCCCCCGTCTCAGTATAAGCTTGTATTCTTCAACATTATCGTATCCTTTTGCATCAAAAATAGCATCCTTATTTATTTTGCCATATTGGCATTGAGGTGCATTTCTTCTTTAATAATGAGGATTCCTCAACTTGCCTCCTCATGAATTCTTTGGTGGATTCTTGGATGATACTTGTGATAATGTGTTGTACCAAAAATCCTAAAGCACGTGTATTGGTTTCCCATAGATTAAATATATGATTTTTTTTGTTATTTATGTTGTAATTTTTTCCCTTTGTTATTTTGCTAGTTTTGGTGCCTTTAAGGAGCTTTGCCACATTTATTTGACTATATTAACTTCTTGCATTTTATACATGAACAAAGAAAATTAATTAGCCTTTATCTTTCAAATTGATTCCTCTTATTGAAGCAAATTCACAAATCCCACTTTTAGAATAATCACACCATCACTGATGCTTATTCTAATAGTGCATTGGTGGTAATGCATGTAGCACTATTGGAATAAGCATACCATAACTAATGGTTTCACCTAACACTTGTAGTGAGACTTACAATTAAATAATCTATCATAGAAAGCCTTCAAACTTCTTACCATTCTTCATCTTCAAGAAATGCCATTAGCTTTGTAGATGTAGAAAGTGATTGTAGTTCTTGGACTTGAACATCATACTAAGTTTATTCCATGCATCCATTATGGCTATAGAATCACAAATATATGATTGTATCTCATTAGATACATTGAATTTGATGATCAATCTCACTTTATAATCAATTTTATTGAATTTTCTTTGTTCATTTATGTCAACAACATGTCTCTACATGGCACTATTTACCACTTACCATAAATATCTAGGTGAAACTTCAACTTCATATTCCAAGTGGAATAGTTATCACCTTTTAGCAATTGAGAATTAGGTAACAACATTTTTAGGGCATTGATAGCCATTACAAATCTTCATAAATTACAAATAAATGCTTCCACTAAAATGGGCATAAAGAAATTTTTCCAACAGGTATATAATCCTATACTCATGCAACGATAAATACCTCTAACTATGATAAAACAATAAGATCTTACTAGGAAAAAAATAAGGCATAGGAGTTTGAGTTCTTTTCCCTCCAACTTGAATCTTCAAGGAATATTCTTAGAATATTCTATCAATTCCAAGGTAAAAAAATCAAAATTATTGTCTTGTCACAAGCATTCAATAATAATAAAAATAGAAATATTATCAAAGGCTTAATATAGCCTTCCCATAGATCATTTGGATTTTTTCCTTTTTTATTTTTAATAAATTTATTTAAATATATTTGTCTCTTTTATGTTTTTGACTTCCTATTCTTTACATGTAGTAAATAAATACTTTCCTCCCACTAAACTATATATAATAGATGTTTTTTTAATCTATATAACAAACCTTTAACCGATAATACTTCACTAAAAGTTAACTTTTATATAGCCCATGCACTAAGATAGGGTCAAACTTCATTTTAAGAGGCCCTTTTTTTTAACAAGAATTATATATGGTACATTCCAAAAGTAACAACTCTAGATGGTAGCTCTAAATGGTATGTATAGACAATAGAAACTCTAAATGGTAGCTCTAGATAGTAGCTTTAGATGGTAGATCAACACTACAACTCTATATGGTAGCTTTAGATTATAGTAGCTCCATGTGATGGTAGCTCTAAATGGTAGGTCTAGACATTAATAGCTCTAGATGATAACAAATCTAGATGGTTGTTTAGACAACAATAACTCTAGAAGGCAATAAATCTAAACAATAGCTTTAAATAATAGTAGCTCCAAATGGAAGCTCTAGATAATAGTAACTCTAGATGGTAGATCTAGGCAACAAAAGATCCAAATGACTATTTTAGATGATAATATTTTCTGGTTGGTATATTTTCCATATGATATTATCAAATGAATCTTCCAAGTAGCAACTTTAGACAACCCATTCACATACTTTTTATCTCACTTTACTCTTGTACATATCTGGAATGAACTATGGTAGTAAGATACAAAGTAGATGATTTCCAACATGTTTGAACTCCAATCTAATGCTCCAATGAGTTTTTTTTTTTGTAGATGGCATGTTTCTTAAGATAGATGATATAAACTGAATACTTCTCATATGGATCTACAATTCCTTTGAGATTAAGTAAATATTTGCAACACCTACAAACACAAACAAGAATAATAAGAAGAATTATTATATCTTCTCCAATTGGTAAGGTCTTATCCTTATTAAAAGTTGTGTCTACTCCTTTCAAGATTCTCCAATAGTATCACACTTTCATAAAATCTTAGAGGCGTTTCTTACTCCTTAGTAACTGGATCACCTTAAAAAATTGTTAGGTACTTAATAATATAATATTGTATTGTATATTTGACATGAGAAAAAACAATTATATTGGATAAAAATAACCCAAGTTTGGTTATATTATAATGTAATGCACTTTAAAAATCATGGAAGGTGAATCATAATATTTCTATATGGGTGATCTTCTAACTTACGAAATATTAACCACCACATTATTATATAAAGAGAGATGCATCCTTGACTATAAAATGTATTCATATCAAGTATTAATTATAACAGTCTTGGCTCATGGAGCTTGAAGATATTGTGGAGTGATTCTTTCCTTAAAGAATAATATTAGTGTTGCCCTACCGAAAGGGTATTTTCATATGTTATCTTGTGAGGATTTATTAATGTGGTTGATATCTTGTCTTACCCAGTTTTTATTAGGATTGAAGGAGTTATGGTTATTTGAATTTGGGATATCAACATTATTTTTGGCTACACAAAATTTATCAAAAAGAAAAAATTCATCTCTCAATCCAACAGTTTGATTTAGGTGATTCTTATACCATTTTGTTTGGAATCTAAATAAATTAAAAAAAAGTAGTCACATGAATGAATCTAAGAAATATTAAGGGATATATAACCCTATAAAGTCATCCATATGAAATAAGGGTAGTGGCGATTTTTTCAAATCATGTTTTTTAAGAAAATGAAATTTGAGATTTGTCAGTCAAGGTAAGCAAATTAGTTGTAGTTTATTTTATTTTAAAGAAAATTAATAGATCTACTTGTTCATATCAAGGAATATATAAGGTTGAGAAACTTTATTTTTGAGAAATCCTAATTTATTAAACGCTACTGCTTTGCAAAACAATATTTTGGAGGTTGAGATCATGGAGCTACAATTTTTTTTTAGAGAGGATGATATTGATGATTGAGAATGGAGGTTGAAGTTTAGATCTCTATATTCTAGTTATTTTTTGGAATACCACCATTTCCATATTTTAAAATGGGAATCTAATTGTTGGATGAGAAGATTTCCTAAGGAAAATATTTATAAGTACACTTAGGATGAAATGAAGTAAGCATTTTTTAGTAAATGGGACCCATGTAGAAAGATAGCTAGGATGTAGGATAAACAAAAGGAAATAAAAAGAAAGAAAAATTCAAAGGTAAAATTAAGGATAATTATGTGCAGGCTGAAGGAACCACACTTTTGTGTTAGATAGCCAAACATTGATGAAAAATAATTGTTTGAATTTAAAACTTCTATTTTACAAGTTTATGGATGCATTCAAAAGAAAAAAGTTATCTCTATAAACCCTTGTAGCAAGCATAAATTTATTAGTATGGACTTGGCTAATAGTTTATAGGTTCCAACAATGAGGATCAAAGATGGATAATTTCTAGGAGAGATATTTTAAATTTTTAAAGACTTGAAGATTTCTATAGATAAGTATATTCTACATACTAATTTTTTATATCATTGTTATGGATGATATGGATAATGTTCTTGGTTACCCTTATTTGGATTCTTTGGGTACTATTTAACATTATTGTGCAAAAGAAGTTTATGAAGTTATGGTACAAAAAAAGAAGATAACACTACAAGATATTTCTTAGTTTAAGGAGAATAGATCAAGGGAAAAATAGGAAGTATGCAAGAGAAGCAAAAGAACCTGAAATAGAGTCTAAGTAGGGGACAAAAATAATGATCAAAGAATATTCAAAAGCAAAATCCAATGATAAATAAAAGGATGGGAGCATGGTTGAAGAGCAAAAAATACAGGAACAATATGTCGAACTCAAAGTAGAACATAATGCTAAGGTTAGAGCATATTTCCCTCCAATCACTATGATAGGCAACAATCATGGATACAAGTCATAAAGCTACAAGAGAGCTATGAGGTACATACATGGAACTAGAAGATAAAAAACTATTGATATGCTACTAATGGCCAATAGAAATATGCAACCAATACATGGAACCAAAGGATTACTTATTTATACTTAGGTGGCTAAATGACATATTGGCATCATCAAAGACCACCACCAATCAAGTTTTTCTAGGATGGATGGATAATCAAGATTGGTACTAGTTGTCAACATTTCTCAAAAGATCATTCCATTTAGATTCTTCTAATATCTCAAGGACAAAATATTTATATGGGGGGTGGAATGGTAGGTGCTCAAGATAAGTACTTAATAATATAATATTGTATTGTATAGTTGGCATGATCCAAAAATAAAGTGTATAGCTAAAAATAACATAAGGTTGGTTATATTATAATATTATGCACTTTGTAACTCATTGAAAGTGAATCATCATAGTTCTATATGGGTGACCTTCTGACTCACAAAATTGAGCCACCACATTCTTGTATAAAGAGAGATGTACCCTTGACTATAAAAAGGTATTCATATTAATTATTATTTTTAATGGTCTTGGCTTATGGATCTTGAAGATACTGTGAAGTGATTCATTCCTTAAGGAATAAAAATCATGTTGCCCTACCTATAGGGTATCTTCATATTTTATCTTGTGTGGATTTATTTGTGTGGTTAATTTATTAGATGTTTTTCCATATTTGTGAATGATTTTTGTTAATGACAATAGAGGTTCTTAACATAAATTGAAGCTTCATTTTGATATAACCCTACTTTGATACCAAATATTAGAAACACAAAATGTATTTGGATACTATGGTTAACATTTACATGGATGTGATAAAAGAATATATGCTGGAAATCAAGAAGATATAAGGTTGGTAGTTGCAACTACTTTCCAACTTCCCATAACCTTTGTAAGCATAAGGTGACTACATAATATTCACAATATGAGATGTAGTTAACCTTGTTATGGTTAAACCCATCTTATAATTTATAATTGACCTTAAATTCCTCTCGTTATATTGGCTTAGGTTAAACCCATCACCACTCCATACATTGTATCAAAGTGTTATGATTATTATATATAGTAATTATTTATGGTGCCTATAGGCACCCAATAATTTCTATATTTTTATTTTTATCATCATTTTATGCTTTCTATATAAGATTTGAGTGGATGGATTTCTTCTATTCATTTCTAGAAATAGGTGAAAAATCCAACATGGTAGTAGAGGGGGTATGGAGCTACCTCACTTACTCATGAAGAAATTCTACTCATAGCCTATGATAATTTTCTTCAATCTTAGGATGAGTCTCTTCCCAAAGTCTCATAATATTTTTGGAATAAGAGATAAAAAGGAGATTTTATCCTATACTTTTTATTCATATTTCCAAGAATATTGGATAAAACCCCCATATTTTCTTCCTAAGAAGACCTTCAAAATTCAATAAGGAGAAGATTATGGTTTACCCTAGGCTTTTCACTTTAGAATGCCAAAAAATATTAGTTGCTAGATTCCCCCTAGAAGTTGAAATCAAATGCACAAAAATTTAAATCTAAATTTGCATTGTTTCTTGTTCTTTGATTATGGATTGATATCCATTTTAATTGGCATGCATACCCTTCTTCAAGGAGAAGAGACACACTCCTATGCAAATGATAGGGTTGTCATTATGGCTTGAGGAAGGAATCTAAGGCACATGTTCATCATAATCTCAATTTTGAAGTCCACTATGTGCATTTTTGGTCAAAGAGGATGAAAGTTTTTGGTTAGAGTGAATGCTTAAAGCTTTGATATTTTGCATTGTGAAATGACAGATATTTAAATACATTGGATGCACAATTTTTCTAGAGTCTAATACATTATTTGAAACCTTGAAAATATATTGCAAGAACCTTTGTAAATATGTGATGTGAAAAGAGTCTTGTAAGTATGAGTCATTTAGAGTTTTTCATTTAGTATTCATTAGATTTTTATCATTATTAGGAGTTAGTAAAATATATTTCTCATATTAGAAATATGAAGATTCATGTTTTCCAAAATATTGAAGAAAATAAATAGTTAGATGAAGTTGAAATGTCAAGAGTATTTGTAAGGCTATATGTAGATGGAACCATATGAGATTTATGTAATGAAAAATTGGTACTTTATTGGTACTTGAATATTGTGTTTATTGTCCATGGAAATAAAGTTAGATTGTGTGAATACTTGTGTATGTCATTTTTATTATGTGAGAATATAATTTTTGATATTATCGTTTGAGAATGGATTAAATGTTAATAGCTATGTTATAACCATGTTAGAATGCTTTGGAAAAGAGAGAGAGTTTAAGAGAAGCCCAAACTGAGAGACATCAAGGAAGAGTGGAAGTTAATAGTGAAAGGAGGAATAATGAAGAGAAGCTAATGATAAACAAAGTAGTGATGAAGAGAAGGTGAAATGAATCAAAGATCAAGGTAAAGGGATTATAAGGTGAAGATACGATAGTAGGTTAGGATAAATTCACACTAAGTGAATGTCATTATAGCAGTCATGTTGGAAGTAGTGATGAGACACTCAAATATCTCATTATTTCAACTTTGTTAACATGAGAAACTACCATTTTTGACCAATATCATAGTTAAACTACCAAATATTTTGATTATTATGCATTAATATGTTAATTTTAGCATGATGAAATGATAAGGAATATTGTCTTGTTCAAATAGTTTTCTGTATTTTTTGTGATTATTTTGCATGTTTTTAGTAGTTAAATAGCATAAATAAGATATTTGGAAACGTATTATCAATGGAGTTTTGTTGAAATATAATTGCTAAAAATATTTGATGTATTTTTCCTACCTTAGAAACTATTTTTGGGTAATGTGGCATCAAAAACTCCATGTTGTAGAAAAAACAGGGTAATCAGCCTACAAAAATAAAAGTTGTAGGTTCTGCTCCAAAACATCCGAGCAGCAACCTATAGGATAATTGGAGGATGAGGATGCACATCTAATTTGGGGTAAAAAATCCTTAGGAGCATGAAACAAGGAAAAATGAATGTAACCAATCACCAAATGATGACCCAGCTTGAACTATTTCAAGTATCTACATCTGATAGTTGTTCAACCAGATGTTTCGAAGCAGTTATAGAAAATATTGTAGAAAAGGTTGAACTCACTTTTTTACCAGATTTCAAAGAAGACAAGAAAAGTGGCACATGGATAACAAAAAAAAATCATGTTGGAACTATTCCAAGCAGCATCCACAACATTTAGAGGCGAGGAAAAGAGCACAACTAGCTGCAACAGAATTTTGTCCTAATTATGGATAGAATTTGTTGACTGTAGCTCAACAAATAACAAATTGATAGCAAGGATATCATAATGTAACTTTCTACCATAGGTAATATAATTGGGATATTTTGTATAAATATTCCTATCTTCCTACATTGAAAACTAATAGACAAATATGGAAATAACAATAGCACTTCATTAGGAATTTGTTAGCATTTTTGTAATAGAGCTGAAAAGTCAATAAAGTGCAATTTGTTTCTCAAAGCAGACTTCCATGACTGTTTGATTTCATAAACATAGATCTTGGTAATTTTCACTCCTTCTTGGATCTAGGAGCAAGGGCCCACTCTCGGGGCTGGTGGAGGGACCTCTGTAACATAATTATAGGTTTTCTTATTTTGTTGTTTTTCTTGTCAAAAAGTTGTAGGTTTTATTTTGTTGTTAATACCCTATTTTCCTCTATTTTTCCCTTGTTCAATGTGTGAATGTTTTCATGTTATTTTTAGCTAGTTGATTTTCTTATTTCCTGTATTTTCATTTTTTTAAATGCAATTTCATCCAACATTTCATTATACTTTTAGCATTTAATTTATGTTTTAGCATTTTTAGTTCAGTAGCTTTAATTTCCAGCATTTGTCAATTCTGTCATTTTCATTCCAGCATTTTCATTTCATGTCATTTCAATTTAGCAAGTGTAGCTTAGTTTCTTTCTTCCTTCAACAAAGTTAATTTCTGCAATTAAATAGGTTTCCATTCTGCAAGTGAGTGCTAGTTAAGTTTACTTCCTAGAAAGACCTTATGAACCTTTGTTCCCAATTTTAGACAAGTAAGTGCCTTGATTTTTTAACTATAGAACCATAAACATCCTCTATCGTATATAGCCTTGGACACTACCCTAGATTGACAAAATGAATTAAATGATGAGCATTAATGACACCCATCATTTTTGGTAATGTTGTTGAGGAAGCAATTGGTGTTGTTAGAGGATAAATCAATCTTGCAATTATTGTTTTGTGAAGTTGAGCCAAATAAACCTTAGGATCTAGTTTTAAAAATAGTAAAAACATAAAAACAACTTTGCATAAACATAGTTGTATTGCTAAAATTTTTATTTTAGATCTTAGGACATAAGCATAGGATGTATGAATAGGTTAAGGGATGAAAAAGGGTGATTCATTAGATCAAACTTCCTACCTACCACAAGAAGGTGATATTCATGATAAGGGGGTGAATTACCTACATTTGAGATTCCTAATAACATTGAAAGAGGACTACAAACCTCATCTTCAAGAAGTGTATCTCCTGAGGGAGAATTATAAGAGGAGAAAATTGTTAGTCCATATTCACCTACCCTTGATATATCTCTACGATCAAACCAATTTAAAAAAAATCTATATCAAGTGTTGGGAAGATATAATGGCAGATTTACAAGGAAATCTAGATTGGGGTAGTAATGTTCTCAATCAGGGTAACCTCCCTACTCCTACCAGGACCTTTGAATATCCTATTCGATTGAATCCCATCCACAAATCTCCCCGATGAAAACTATTTCACCATCAATGCTACCAACTTTTAGGGGAGTTGCATCTGAGGATCCTAATCAATTCTTATTTGAATTCAAGGTTGTATGCCAAACCTATGATTATACAAATGACAACCAAAAACTTAAAGTGTTTCCTTCCATGCTAAAAGACTCAACCTTACGTTGGTTCATGAGTTTAGAATTTGATTCAATCTGAACCTGGGAAGAAATGGAACAAGTATTTTTGGACAAGTACCAAGAATACTATCGGGTAAAAAATAGGAAGGATGAATTTCTCAGGATAAAACAAGGAAGAAGATGAAAATCTAGAGGATTATTTGGATAGATTTGCTTTTGTGCAAAAGATATGTGGGGTTGTTGAACCATAAATGTGCAAATCCATATTCTTGAGGGGGTTGCAAGATGAATCTAGAGAAGTATTAGATCTTATGGGTAAAGGAGATGTAAGTACACTTGAACTTGATGAAATTTTGGAATTGTGTAAAAATTACTCTTGTACAAAACAAATAAGATGAAAAAGAGGTAATAATGGAAATGACTTGAAAGAACTAATGGAAGAGTTTGCTAATTTAAAAATCAACATTCTTGTGCATCTCAATACTACATTAGGAGAAATGAATGCAAAAACTAGGTCTACTGAACCCCTAGCCATTTATTGCCCGAGATGCAAAAATAAGCATGCTCTTCAAGATTATCCTTTAAAACAAAACTTCTATATCTATTATATGTAGCATTTGTGTGAAAGGACATATCATAGACCAATGTCATTTACTTCCAAGACTTAAAAATATCTTGGAAACATAATCCTCACCTATGGAAGAACTCAATTTTGTAGGACAAAGACAAGGGGGTAATTTTCCACAGTATCAATATCAAAATACCCCTCGGTTTCCCATAAATTGGGGACATAATCCTTGGTCTATGCCATGGTCTCACTTAGAACCACCACAACAATCTTGGAATCAACCATCATGGTCATCACCTCAAGAATGGTCACAATCTGGATGGATGAATTCACAATGGAATCAACAAAGTCCACCATGGATGCATCCACAATCCAATGGATAAAATTGGGGACAACAATATCAAGGACAATGAAGATATCAAAATCAACCACAAAACTTGTTGCCTACTCCTACTCAAAATTTTCCTCAAGGATGACAACCACAAAAACAACAAAAACAAGTGAAACAACCTCCACTTTTGGCCCAACCTATGGCCAACCCAAATAACACTAGATAGGCAGCTCCTATCTACATGGTTGAATCTGAAGATACCACCATGATAAATATCATTTATTGTAGCAATATTCAATTACGTTCAAGAAAGGTACTTCCTGAACCTACTCCACCTATCATCGTAGAAATGGGAACTAATGAAAATAAACAAGACCCATCTACACCAAAGCCACAATAATCAAATCTTGAGAGAGGGAAAGAAAAATAAGAAAACCTTCTTCAAGATGATTTACCTTCTTCATCATACCCTAAATGGTTTGAGAAATCTAAAATATCTTCAAAATAAAATTTAGTGAAGGAATTAAAATGCTTAAACATTATGATTCCTTTACTACAAGCTATTAAGGATGTGCCATTAATTAAAAAAATTATTCAAGAAATTTGTATTAAAAATTCAGGAAGGAAGAAGAAATCATTTTCCAAAACCATATAAGTAGATGGGAAGTTGGTTGACCTTTCTAGAAAACTTATTTCACCAAAATATGGTGATCCAAGAAGTCCAGTAGTTATGGTAACCATAGGATCAATGCAGATATCCAATGTTTTGATTGATCTAGGGGTAGCCATCAATGTTATGACAAAAGATATGATGCAAAGATTACAATTGAACAATCTAAATCCTACATCTACTATATTAGAAATGGTTGATAGGTCAATCACTAAACCAAAAGGAATCATCAAAGATATCCCTATGATGGTTTCCTCATGGGAATATCTAGTTGACTTCTTGGTATTACAACCCTGAAATTCTGTTAATGGTTATCCAATAATTTTAGGAAGGCCTTGGCTTGCTATGACAACTACTTTCATTAACTATAGGTCAGGGGATATGACCATTTCAAATGGGATTGATTCAAAGAAATTTTCCTTATATCCTCCTACAAAACTATCAATTAATTTTTTAGGACACTTATGGTATCCTGAATCTGATGAAGAAAATGAAGAAACTATTTCAACCTTAGCCACCATCATTGTGAAAGACCACATAGAAGAGTTGGATTCATGTGAAAGAGATGTTTTTGAAGATAAAACTATTTTGGTTAATACAATGTATGATTTAGGACTTGAAGATGAACCTACCATTGTTCATCGATTGTTATGGAATGATGAAGAACAAGAATTTGAATAATTGTCATCTATTCCACTACAAGATAGTCCATTTAAATTACCACATGGATGGCATCATCATCTTCTATCATATTCTCACTATCCCATATCAGATATGATTCCATCAGGAATTGCATTTGATAATGAGACATAAATTTTTCATTCTCTTCTATCGCATCATTGCCCTCTTAACTCCTTAATAAGTAAATTTGAAGGAGTTAATTTTGTTCATCCTAGTACAAAGCAAATTGAAGTACAACCAAATAAGTTTTTGAATATCAATAGTTGGTTGACAAATGACCAGGAAGAAAAATTGTTCAATGTATTGAGTTGACATATCAATGCCTTTGCATGGGATTACAAAGACATGACAAGAATTCATCCTGATGTGTGCACTCATCAAATATATACAGAGGATGTAAAACCTATGTGACAACCACAAAGGAGACTGAATCTTGCTTTGCACGATATTGTGAAAGATAAAATAAATAAAAACTTTTAGAAGTAGGATTCATTTATCCTATCTTTTATAGTCAATGGGTTTCCCCATTGGTTATCATTCCAAAGAAGAACGAGAAAATGAGAGTGTGTGGATTACCGAGAATTGAAAAAAGTCACACATAAAGATCATTTTCCATTACCTTTCATTGACCAAGTGTTAGATACACTCACTGGAAAGAGATATTTCTATTTTCTTGATGGATTTAGTGGCTATAACTAGATTCAGGTTGCACCTAAAGATCAAGAAAAAACAACCTTCACTTGTCCATGGGGAACTTTTACCTATAGAGTCCTACCTTTTGGACTTTGTAATGCCCTAAAAACCTTCCAACGAGTTGTTCTTGCCATATTCTCTGACTTGACTAATGATTGCGTAGAAATCTACATGGATGATTTCATAGTTTGTGGGGAAACCTTTGATATAACTTTAGAACATCTCGACAAGGTACTAACCCATTGTGAAACATATAATTTGGCCCTAAATCCTGATAAATGCTTTATGATGATGGAAGAAGGCATTATCCTTGGCCATCATATCTCATCAAAAGGAATCTAGGTAGATCCCAAAAAAATAGAGATCATTAAAAACCTTCCTCCACCACAAACTCAAACATATGTCAGGAGCTTTTTAGGACATATTGGTTTTTATCATCATTTCATCAAGAATTTTAGTACAATTGCAAATCCTATGTTTGCATTGTTAACAAAATATTTTGAGTTCAAATGGACTGAAAAGTGTCAAAATTCTTTTGATACTTTAAAAGAAAAATTGATCACTCCACCTGTGTTGAGAGGTCCAAACTTGGAATTACCATTTCACATTCAAACTGATGCATCCAATACTACAATTGGAGCAGCATTAGGACAAGTGGAAAAATGGAAATATTATGTTATCTACTATATTATCAAGAACCTAACAGGAGTTGAAAAGAACTATACTACCACCAAAAAAGAATTCCTAGCGATAGTATATGCCATCAACAAATTTTACCACTCTATCACTAGATATCAAGTGTTTGTTCAAAGAATATGCAATCAAATATCTTATGAACAAACCTATGGTTAGTGGATGAATAATTCACTGGTTATTACTACTACAAGAGTTTGATATCACTATAGTGGATAAACCAAGGAAGGCTAATGTAGTAGTTGACTTCTTATCCAGACTAAAACAACATAGGAGAAGAGGAATTGGTAGAGGATTCTTTTCTTGATGAAAAGTTATTTTTAATATCGGTAAAATCACCATGGTTTGCTGATATTGCTAATTATTTAGCAATAAGAAAAGTCCCCCTCATTTTACCCCAAAGGAGAAGAAATGATTAATAAAATAAATCTCATCCTTTATGTGGATAAATGGTCTACTATTTAAATGTGGCCCGGATTACATATTACATCGATGCATTCTATAAGACGAGGTGTATGATGTCCTATGTACATATCACGATGAATCATCAAGAGTATATTATTTAGTAAAGCATACCATTAGAAAAATTTTGGGAATTGGTTATTATTGGCCATCCCTTCATAAGGATGTGAAAAAGTATGTACACCATTGTGATGCATGTCAACAAATGGGAAAACCAACAACCACAAATGAAATACCTCTATAGCCTCAAGTGGTTTTAGAACCATTTGAAATATGGGGGTTAGATTTTATTGGACCCATTGACCCACCTTCTCAAGGGAAGAAACATATTTTGGTATGCACTGATTATGTAACTAAATGGGCTGAAGTGCGTGCTTTCAAACATGCTCATGAAGAGAAAGTTGTTGACTTTCTATATTCCCAATTTTTTCAGATATTTGGAGCTCCACGATCTATTACTATAGATCATGGGCCCTAATTTGCATCTAAAGTCATAGAAGATTTTACTAAATTGTATGAGATCAAACATAGGAAATCATCACCTTACCACCCTCAAGCAAATGGTCAAGTAGAAGTCACTAATAGAGAACTGGAAAGGATCTTAACAAAAATAGTAGCTTCTCATAGGAAGAATTGGATGAACAAATTACCAGAAGTCATTTGGGCATATAATACTACATGGAAATCCACTATGGGTTTCACACCTTATGAACTAGTTTATGGTAAGAAACCTCTTTTTCCAATAGAATTTGAGTTGCTAACACTTCGTACATCTTTGGAAGTTGGTATTGAATTGTCGTAGGTACAGTTGGATAAAATTTTACAACTGAATGCATTGGATGAGTTTTTATTGGAGGCACTTCACCAAATGGAGATCATCCAACAATAAAGAAATATGTGGCATGATAGTCACATTAAACATAGAAAATTTGAACTAAGATATTGGGCATTGTTGTTTGATTCTCACTATGCTGACTTTTCTAGCAAGTTACAAACTCGGTGGCTAGGACCTTACCAAATTGAGGAAGTGTTTAAAAATGGAGTTGTTCACCTTTCTCCTATTGATGACTCAAGGAGGAAGTTAGTGGTAAATGGGCATCGGTTAAGGGTGTACCATAAACCATTAACAAAGGAGGAGTTTATAAAATATTTTGCATAGTCATATTTATATGTCATGGAAGAGACTCTCTCTTCCACTTTATATTTAGAGAAATTTTCAAGAATTACTCAAAAAATGGATAATTCAATAGTGAAAACCTTTTTAAAGTGCTATTGACTTAAGGCTTACATGAAAATTGATCTCTGACTTGTTTACCTTTTTGAAATACCCCCTTGTATATAATTATACTTAATGCCCATTTGTATTATTTTTTTAGGTTTCAAAAGATCTGCAAAAATCATCAAATTAATCTATGAGATGCATGATAAGCCTTCGAGACAGTAAGGTATGTATTTCTTGAATTTTACTCATAGTTAGCATTGACATTGCATGTATGATAATTAAATATTTGGCATAACTATCTACAAAATTGGCAAACATATGAAATACCCTACTAAGCATCTCAAGAGATACCCTATGGAACCTTTGGTCAAGAAAAAATTAGATATGGTAGAATGAAAAAATGATAACATAAGGTGCTCTGGTAGACTAGATGCTCCAAAATAACCTTGCTTTGAAATGAATAGAGCTCCAAAAAAATGTGCTACAAAATAAATAGGGAAAACTTTTAAATTTGGATATGTGTGGGAAAATGGAATGGCATTCATTCAAAAATAAAAAATACATATATATTTGTATGTGACACCTGAGATACCACTTCATTTGGCTGATCCTCATCTTATGGTTCGCATTGCAATATCCATTTTACAATCTAACTATGGACATCCAACCTAGTCACAATTCAAACACCTACACATGGTGACCATCAGGGTTTTTTCATAATGACACACTCCACAACATCCCACCAAGCCTTATAATCATATGCTACTCTAAATCCATGTGACCACTTCATTTGAAGGTGGACATGATAGAAAAAACCAAGGGTGATAGTGTTGCAAATTATGAAGCACATGAGTTACATCATGCAATTAGGACTATTGATTTGATGATCAACCATCCATGATTTTGCATGGGAAAGGATATCATCAACATGATGAGTGGAATTTTTCTAATTACCACACTCCATTTGTGCTACATTTAAAAAAAAAATGGTAGGCAATTCAACAAATGATTCATGCTATCTTCCAGAGCTTGTCACCATGCTCAAGAATTATAAGTGCATGAATTCTTTACAATCATCATCTTGATTGATCCAAAAACAATAGCTTACTTTATAGATAGAAAACAAGTACAATTAAATTATAGGTAAAACATAAAAGAATTACAAACATTATAGAGGAAAAAAAACTAGGAGTAACCAGGCAACATGGTCGATTAGAAGCACAAAGCTAAACCAAAAACCATAACAAATTATAATGGCATCCAGATATCATGGAGATTTTTTAGTAGGTGGTATGGATTGCATTTCTACGAAATTATGATGCGCACTCAAAAGTATTAGCAGTAGAGTTTGCTATAACCCTATGTAACAATAGAGAAACTGTCAATGGGATACCAATAGAGGTAACCCCCACTATACTTAGCCAAATTTTTGAGCTACCTCTTGAGGGAGTAAAATTGGTTAAATTTTTTAAAGAAACTCTTATTGAGGTAGTTAGGACTTTTCAATAAAATGAGGATTCTAAACCCAAAATGCAAATGAATAATAACATTTGTAAAGGGGTAAAACATACCAGTATTTAAAAATTATGGGATGAAGTGGCCACTTGGGTCATTTGGTACCAAATTTATGAGGGTTAATTTGCCATATTATCTAGGTACCATGTCAAAATTCTCACCCATCTAAGGTATGGTGCAAGAAAAATGAAAGTCAAGATAAACATTCCACTGTACCTGCACCAGGCCCTACATGACATGGCTAAGAAATATCAAGAAGGGGAAGGGTTAGTTAGGCATAATGGATTAATAAAATGGGTCTATAAACATCATTTTAGAGGGAACCCTAGGACCTTCACTATATTTTTTTAACCTTGGTCAGACCAACCCCCTTTCAAATGTGTGTATAAAAGGAACAATGAGGAAACTAGTAATATGGCAGAAACCTCTATGGAAAATTTTAAAAGTAGGTCTACTTTTGAACCTAAAGAAACCCCTTACCCACATCATAGATAGACACCTACTAAAACCAAATCAAGAGGGGATAGGAAAAGAAAATTTAAATTTGAATCAAGCCCTAAGGAGAAAAATAGAACTAGGAGAGTGGTCATCAAAATAGGGAAAATTGAAATATTTTCTCAAGTAGATGTATCTATCCAATAGAAGCCCTTTGATTTTGATATAGTAGAGGAGCATATTGGTCAATATAATTCATCCTCTACAGAGGGAGATTATTCTAGAGAAAAATCTTCTTCCATATAGTAAGAGTACCAACTAGAGTAGCAAAGGCAAATGATGTCAACTAGGTCCACATCTAGAAAATAGACTGAGCATCTTGGTGACACATAGGAAAAAGAGTCACAGCACCAAGAAGGTCCATAAGACATGCAAAAAAAATGTTGCAAGTAGCTCTAAGAAATAGGGAAAAGAAAAAATTGAGGTGCAATAAGCCACACCTACACCACCTCATATTAAAAGGAGTTTGAAACAATAACAAGAGGTAGCTGCTCAATAACAACAAGTAACACCTCCTAAGCCACCAAAATTAGCAAAGAGAAAGTCATTTGTAATAGATGAAATAGAGGACCTAATTATGGAGACCCCTATAGAGGAAGAAATACCAATGGAGGTGGATTCTCCATCCAAAATGACATTACCTACTTATTTTTCAAAATTATTAGAGTTTGAAGTTGTAGAATTAGAACCTGAAGTCCCCATGAAAGCTGCTAGGGTGATTATTAAAATGTAACAAACATGGATAGAAAAAGTAGAATAAATAATAAAAGAAAAATATATATATCTGCAAAATGTTGTAGGAATTGTATGACCTAAAATATAAAATGAGAAAACTTGATAGTTTACCTCATGATTCTATCTAAGGAAAGGAAGAAGAATTTTTTTTGCTTTATTTAGTAGAACAGGTTCAAAACAAGAGTGCACAGGAGATCACTTGGGCACCTCCTGACAAAATTGAAGAGACTATTTTAAAATAGGAACCACCTCCTTCTGCTCCTATCATAGTGGTTGTTTTCATTCGAATGGTAGGGAAAGGGCCTATGGAGGCTGGAGAGTGCTCCAACCAAATTAAAGGTACCTTAGAGTCAGAACAACAATAAATTTTGTAGGAGAAACCAACAATACAAGATGCTTCAAAATGTCTAACTTAGGAAGATCTTTGAAACATTTTATGTTTAGCTGAAATTGCTCACATTAAATTTATCAATACAGGTAAAGTGATTTAAAGAACAGTAATCCAATATAGATTATACCACAATGATTAATCTCTAACTTAATTCTATTTTTCTTAGTTTTAGGTTTGCAAAAATTAAAATCTACAGGAAGTGAAATTGTTCTGAATGAAAAGAAAAAGCAATTGTATTATTTAAACTAATTTTATGTTGTGTATGTTTATTGGTGTGGATCCATGTGCAATCTATTATGATTTTAACTATCTGATTTACTTTATAGTTTAAAATGAAGAGACTATTTTAAAATAGGAATCACCTCCTTCTGCTCCTATCATAGTGGTTGTTTTCATTCGAAGGGTAGGGAAAGGGCCCATGGAGGATGGAGAGTGCTCCAACCAAATAAAAGGTACCTTAGAGCTAGAAAAAAAAAATTGTAGGAGCAACCAACAGTACAAGATGCTTCAAAATATCTAACTTAGGAAGATGCTTTGAAATTTTTGATGTTTAGCTGAAATTGCTCACATTAAATTCATCAATCTAGGTAAAATGATTTAAAGAACAATAATCCAATATAGATTATACCACAATGATTAATCTCTAAATTAATTCTAATTTTCTTAGTTTTAGGTTTGCAAAAAATAAAAGTTACAAGAAATGAAATTGTGCTTGAATGAAAAGAAAATGCAATTTATGATTTAAACTAATTTTATGTTGTGTATGTTTATTGGTGTGGATCCATGTGCAATCTATTATAATTTTAACTATATGATTTAATTTATAGTTTAAAATGATGTAATTTAATTTTATTGATAATCTAAGATTAATCCTATGTACTAACTAATCCTAATCTATTTCAAGAGTGAGAGAGTAAGGACTCAATGTTGGAGTAGGCCCTACCTCATAGAGGATAGTGTAAATATTTTCTCCCCTAATCTAATTTACTTTAGTAACTAATATTCATTAAAACTACTAACACTATTTTAATTCATGGATGCAATAAAATACAGTTAATATTACATAAGTAGATAAATCATAATGAAATCAATGACATAGTTACCAAGTTCATGAAGAAAATACTGCAGCTTTATTGATGAAACTCAAACGTACAAAATCTCAAACATTAAGATTTCAGAATAACACAATCTATATACAAAGCATTAGACCTTTTCAAAGGTCTCTTCCTTGTATTTTATAATATCACTTGGACATTTTCAATGGAATTCTTCTACATATTTTGTCATGTTTTTATCAACTTGATGATTTGAATACTAACCTTTTAACAATAATAATCTAAACTAATACTATTTTGTAACCACCTTGGACTTTATCACAATCACCATGGTCCAAGTGGACAACTAACGAACTAACATAACAAAAGTCCTAATTTTAAATAATCTAATGACACAACAATGCAACTATTTGTCCTTCATTTCCAAAAGATACAAAATAGGCTTACGTATGATCGAAAAATGAAATTTTGGGAAGCGATGCACTGAGCTAGTATTTGATCAAAAAAATTTGCATAATTTTCGAGAATGTTGGCTCTGATACCAATTGAAGCAATCTGCTTCTATAAATCAAACAAATTCAATAAATTAGCCACTTAAGGAGGGCGGAGTCCTGTAGCCACTTAGAGAGGGTGAAGTCTCTTGCAAAATATGCAAATGAATAAAAATGATTGATGATGTTAATTCAATAAACCTATATACATATAAATAGATGAAATAATCAATGAATGAACATGACCAATTGATGAACTGACATATACTTTGGGATCGTTACAACATTTAGAAACTTTCACATTTTGTGTAAAATACAAGCACAAATCATTTTCAATGTTATAAATCGAATTTATTTATAAATCATACAAATTAGACAAAATATTCATCAAAATACATTTATTTTCATAGATTTGCAAACAGAAAATAGATTAAACTTGCACAAAATACATACGATTTTAACACTCGCCATTCCCCAAAACTGAAGGAGATGCATGTCCTCATGCATACGGATTTAAAATTTACAGTATATCTAGTAAAACATTGTAACAAATTTTTAATAACTTGAACAGTTTGTAGACATAATAAATGGAATATTGTAATGTTACAAAAATAATTCTGCAGATATAAAATAGAACACTTCAATCATTCACAAAAATCTTTTAATAATTCTATCAAATAGAGGACTATAATTATTTATAGATAAAATACTAAAATTGTATATACAAAATTTTACAATTATTTACGAAAGTAATTCTACAAAGATATGGAATAAAATACTATAAAGAAAAAATAACAATTGTTTCAGATATAGCAAGAGGAAAATACTGCAGATGTAAAAATGAAATGCTTTTAAAAACTCTGTAGATAATTAAAATCCATAAATATCAAATACCATCATTAAAATCAAATAAAGTGTTGTAAATATAATTATGCAAGTTTATCAGAAGTATGGTATGACTTTGTGAATGTCCATGATTGATTTAGATCTAAACAAGGATGAAACTCGTGTTAGTTTTTGTATCTTTATCAAAAAATGTATTTCTTGCTTCACCTTCTGTACCTGTGCTTTGGCCTCCTAGGTATCAAGTGGTAGTTCAATGACCATAGTATTCACATGCATGACCTCTACAAATCCTCCATCCTGTGATTCATATGGTGGATTTTATTTCTCTAGTGGTGGAGGTGGTTCTGCTGCTTCAATGACATGGTTTATTATTGTGTCTATATCATGGGGTATCCCAATGTTAATAGATAATCCTGCTTGATGCATCCATATTTCAATGGATGATTCTAATATTAGAGGGTGATTTTGTTGAAGTAGTTCAATAAATGGGATTGAGTTGTCTTCTTCAAATACCTTGGTAAAGTTAATAAGTTTGCTCAAGTTCACCAACTTCTTTGGTTTTTTCTTGCATGTGACAATTTTTGGTTGGATGACTAGTTCAACCAGTTTTACCATCCTATATATAGAAATCTACTTGAGGATGTCAAGCTAGAGAGTCATGATTCACTTCATTAAGGTGGTGTGCTCGATAAACTCATTTTTGAGTCTGTTCACCTTGATATGTAGTAGGGTTTGTTGTTTCTAGATTTATCCAAGAGTCCTTGTGAAAAGATCTACTATAGGTGGTTTTATTTTGGACTGGACATATATCCCTTTCCCTGATATTCTAGAACATACTTCTCATGCCTAGTATTTCTTGTAGGTCAAGAGGATTTGGCTGACTTGGAATGGGTAGGATGTTTGTACATAGGAGAGTACTCCTCCTGTCTCTTAGATTTAGAACTTCCCTTAGACACACTATCATCAATGGACTCAGACTCACTCAACTCAGAATGAATAGACAGGTTGGCCTCCTGAACTATGGTATCCCATAAAATTTCTATTTTAGATGCTTTATACAAAACTATTAATTTTATCAGCCCATGATAGGTGATTAGATGAATTTTGGGATTGTTATTAGATTTCGTAGGTTGAACTTGAGTGACTGTGGATTTTACAGAGTGGTATAGAAAGTACGGTAGGTTAATCATGCAATCTTCATGCTTATGATATTTTAGGTTCAACATCATTTTTAGGTGATAGCCCCTACAGTTAGACAATCTTCCCTCTAACATAAAAAAAATTATTAAAATTGTGGCTACCTCCTACCATTTTAGAGGAAGTGAGGAAATATCTACACCTTTAATCCACCCATCCCTATCTCGGGTTATAGTACATATCTCCTCAATTTTTTCAACCATCTGGTTCACCCCTTTATAGGTACACTTGTAGTACCATTGGCCAACTTCGAGAAGACTTAGGACTTCAGATATTAGGCTGGAGGTAACTTCAATTTTAATTTTACCCACATGGGTTACCATGGTCATAGGATAGCAATTCATAACGAATTGCTTTGCCATGCCCTGGTCATACCCATGGAATTTTGTTAGGGCTTCCCACTAGCTTGCTTCCTGAAAATAGTATTTTGACAACATTTCTAGGGTTCTAGGTACTGATGGATGAGGGCTCACTATGCTTGTGGAATGTAGATCTTGGCATAGTGGCATATTTAGTGGATAGGGTAGGGTTTGGTGGGTAGAAAGGTAAGGTGGTCTAAAATAAAATTAGCTTTTATTTAAAATTCTATCGTAGAGTTGCTTTAACAGAGAGATAAAAAACTTGCAGATGATTTTGATAAAACAATTACATGTATGGGTTATAAAACAAAAGAAACTCTGTATATTTTGATCCATGCAATAAAAACATAACATAAAATTTGTGGATATTTTTTTTGTGGTATAATTAAAAGAGATTTCATTGTATTTTGTTACAAAAAATAATTAAAAGGAATTTTGAAATACTACTCTATAGTTTTTAGTTTTATAAGATTTCTCTATGTTAAAAAAATGCATTTCTATTAAGATTTCAAAGCAGCATACCACCTATAACCTTTTTTTAATTACCTACCTATTTTAGCCTAGTTTGTCATCTAGCTCATGCTAGAACTACGATTATCATCTCTTGAGATTTGAAGACGAGCACCCGCTGATCACAACCCATACTAAACATTGGGAGAATCAAACTACTTTGATTGAAACTCCAAAGAAGGTTGGCTCATTATCAAATTAATGTGTGTTGAATCTATTTAGCTCGAATATAGGAAGGTTAGGGATAGTAATGATAGGGTTAGAAATGGATGAATTTAAGATGGTTGGGTGAAGCTAACAGCATATGCATCCACACAATATCCTTTAACAAATTATTTTAGAAAAGCATCCTAGAGGATTAACAACATTCAAAAATTATGTAGTTACGCTATTGAAATGGTGTTTTGCATGTTCGTAGAACTATTATAAATATCTATAAATATTGATTATCTAATTTTAGCAGAATAATATCAATACCCTAATTTGACAGAAATAAAATTATCAATAAACATGTATGCAAAAATAATTAATTTTATCTACTCTAAGTTAGCTTTTCCAATTAACAGAATAGACTAACCATAGCAGCAAGATGAGATAATATCTAAGAATCAAGTCCAAAATTCAACATAGGCACAAATTCAAGGTAAACATCCCTTGTAATGCTTTATTCATCAACTTGCAAAGATCTACACAATGGTGTAAGCAAACACTCTAGAGCCGACCATTTGGAAGGAGGTTGCTGCCTTTATTTATAGATTTTACAATAGTCATTTTACTCTCGAGTATTATAGGAAAATTTTAGTTTCTCATGGTTTCTCTAACCACTTGCCATTCATGATGCCCGCCAACTATGCCCTCCTTTTTCTTTGCAAAGGCCTTCTGGTTGAGCTCATCGTTGTCGTTGGTGATTTTTGAAATCAATTCCTCTCCACCGATCTCACAATAGAATCTAGTTCAACAGGATGTTATGGAAGGTTTTGGGTTGTAACTACTTTATATTTAGATTCTTTAGCATCAGTTTCAATTTATTCCCCTACTTCCTAGATTACACGCACAAAAGTTCATTGAAAACCCTTAAAGGAGGCAAAATTTTAATTTTACTCATAGATCTATCCATCAGATGGCTATAGTACTACTTCTTGTTTGTACGATGGCAATGAAGGAAGGAGATAAATCATAGCTTTTTACCTTTAGTCATTTCTTGTCTTTCTGGTGCTTCTCACTTTTGGCTTAATTTCAACACTTTCCCATTTGCACGGTTTATGCAAAGGAGAGAAAGCACAAATTTTTATTCTTATTATTTTCATATTTTATTAGTGCTCCTCAGATTTATCCTTTTCTCGATGCTTTTCAGTTTGCACATCTTATATTAAGATGATATCGATAAGTGTAGCTTATATGACTTCTTTATTTTTCTCTCTTATTAGCGCTTCTTAGCTTTGGGTTCTTTTCGACATTTTTCTGCTGTGCACTTGATACAAGGAAGGTTGAGAAGTGTGGTCTTTCTAGACTTTTTACTTTTAGCTTGATTTTAGTGCTTTTTCACTTTCCACCTTTGCGCAGAACTTTTCAATTTTTTAACACTCTTCACTTTTATTCAGTGAATACAAAGGAAATCAAGAAGCACACCCTTTTCTAGATTTCTCACTTTTGAGATGATTTCAATGCTTCTCAATTTTGGGCGGCTTGTAGCGCTTTTGTGTTAACCCAACATACTTAGCCAAATCTTGCATTTTTTGGCTTAAGTATGAATGGAACCATTTTGGGCCTACATTATTGGTGCCTCTTGGGGAATCTTGCTTGCGAGGTTTAAGAACTCATAGCCTTATTCATTGGGTTTTATGGAGTTGATGGGTGAATGATTTATGTAATGGAAAATAGGAATGATATGGAACGTATGATTTGGGGTGCATGGAAATGGATGTAGGAGTGAAGTGTGTAGGTATTTATGAAATGATATGGAGGGTAATGAATGGCGAACTTAGACTCAGCATCATGGCTCAAAAATTGCTCCTTCGTGACTACCAACTTCTCGATTAGAGATAAAACATCCAATAGTTGATAGTCATGAAGAAACTATTTGTGAAGCAAAAATGATTCTCAATTCTTAAGAGGGTTCCTCTTATAGGCCACTTCTTAGAAACATTTCATGCCATGAGCGTGAGGCTCTTGTACATGTTCATGTTTTATTTATTTTTTGACCGTTTTCATACTGCAAAAATTTCACCAAAAATGTGTTTTTGATAGGTCTCTTCTTTAGACCAATTTATCTATTCTGCTCCTCTTCTTCATCTTCTTATCCTAGGTGAACTACTTCTATATCTAGTTTTTTGGGTATGATTTCACGAATTTCATCATCTTCTTCATCTTCTTTGACTTCATCATCAATATGTTCTTTCCCCTCTTAATGGTCTTCATCATCAAACTTATTTTCATTAGACTCATATCCTTCACTTTCCTCTATGGTGACATTGATATCATCATTATCTTCTTTATTAAGTAGTTGGGTAACATGGTTTAGTGTGCTCGAGGCTTGTTCCCATATCTTCTCTAGAATTTTTGGTATCAATGATATGTTATGATGGAGTCTCTACAAGCTGGACAATATTTTGTGGGACAATTTTGAACCACCGTTTCCCAGTTTAGATGTGACATATTTTACCTCTTTCAAGTTTCTGATCAGCTGGAGTACTTTTTCCTACTAAATTGGTTCAATACACCATTCTATTTTATATTCATCTTGTATGATGGAGTCTATACAACTTGACAATACTGCTTCGATAAATTGACGATCTTCTCCAAAGTAATTAGGGAATCCAAGTTTCCTAAAGTGGAATAGTTTACTCATCATCTTGTTAGTATTCTCCTCTAGTGTGGATAATAATTGTAGACCTTTACACAATAACTTGTTTTTATCCATAATATCCTTGGCTATTCCCTTGGCTATGTACCATTGTCTGTTTGAAATGAGTCTAACCATGATTCTAGACTTGGTCTTTGCTAGTCTATAATTTTTTCTGTTGGGGATATCTTATTTTGAAGCTCATATTTGAATTTCTGAAGGGTATTCCTTACACTCATCAACTCATTTGTGGCTTCATATAAAAATATGAAGATCAGCTTAGCTTCTGCAATTTTTACTTTGATCTCTGACCATACCCTTCTTTGAGATTGTTTTATAGTTTCTTTGGAGAACCCAATAGGTTTGGCTCTTTGACAATAATTATTTATTTATCTGGTTGTTTTGTTCTATGAGAGTCATTACCTAGGCCTAGAGGCCCTCTTCTTGTTCTTTGAAATTAGCTATTTCATGATATTTACATTACCATTCTTCCACCTCATCTCTAAGAGAGTTGGCCAAGTATTCATGTTCTCTATGAGAAGTCTTCAACTACTCTATTCTTTGTTTTATCTCTTCACTCCTCTCTTATAACATATCATTACAAGAAGATTGTATCCATATGAACTTTGTGAAGAACACAAGCTTCTACTGAGAGGGGGGGTGAACAGTATATGACCACTTTTCAATTTTTCTTTCAAAACATCTTTCAATCCAAAATTATGCAGTATAAAGATAGCAGTAATAATGGCAGTAATCAAAACAATGCACAACACACCACCCACAAAGAGACACAACAATTTACATGGTTCACCCAATGTGGGCTACTCCACGGATAAAACTTTTCTCTAAAAGTTATATCATAGTTCTTTGGGAAACCTTCCCAATTACAAGGTTTATGGGCACCAACCCAAAGGAGACACATTCCCCTAGCTCTGCTCTTAGTGGTGATCCTCTAGAAGACCTCTACCTCCTCTGCCCTTAGAAAGTGGAACTCTATCCATAGAAGACACTTGTATTCCCTGCTCTGGCTAGAGATCTCTGTCCTCAACTCTATCACTACAAAGTTGTTCCTCAAATTTGCACCAAACATAGTCCTTTGATTTGGCACAAATATGTCCTCTTCCTCTGTCCTTTGATCTACACCAAACACAGTCCTTCGATCTGGCATAGCTCTGTCCTCTTCCTCTGTTCTGCATAAAATACAGTCCTTCGCTATTTTCTCGTAGTCACAGCTGCACTCGATCGAACAACGACCTTTGCACTTCTACACATTCACAGCAGTATCGTCTTCACACACTCTATTTCCTTACAATCTCCTACACTTAGAAGATTCGATGAAATGCACTCTTATACTGCTATCGATCTTCGCACTCTACTTTTTCAACGATCGAACTTCACTGTCACACTAAATCTACGAACATCACTCTTCGAACACACACATCGATCGATGGCCAAACTCTTCAAGTAGCCCTCCTTTTATACTCATAATCTCAAGATAAGAACCTTGATCTTAGTTGGCTGCACATCTCTAAAACAACGTCGACCCAAAACCCTAGGCTACATCGGCCTAGATTTAACTCTGTCGGCTCCACTACCTCCCTGTAGCTTCTGGCGTGAAACTTCAACATGTCACAATATCGCAACACCTTTTCCTGCCGTACACCTTCTAATACCTGCTGTCACAAAATCGTGACCCTTTTTACCTTTGTCTACCTTGACTACTTCCTTGTCACAAAATCGCAAAACATCTGACTTTTGCTGACGTCATCTGCAACTCTATCGTGAAATCGCGACCCTTCTTGCTTCTTCAACCTTTTCACGGCTTGCACCAGCGAAAATGGAACATGTCATGAAATCATGACGCTTTTGCTGCCTTAAGCTCTTTTCTGCCATATGCTCGTGAAACTAGAACATGTCGTGAAATCGTGATGCTTTTGTCTACAAAGCCTTCCTCTCTGCTTCTGTCGTGAAATTGTGACACTTCTCCTATAGAAGACCTGATTCCAGTTTTTGTCATGAAATCGTGACACTTTCTACATTTGCAAGCTTTCTCTTCAACCTGTCATGAAATCGCAACACTTTCTACAACTCAATGCTGCCATCTCAACTTGTCATGAAATCGCAACATTTCCTGCATCCATAAGTTGTTCCTTCATCTTGTCATGAAATCACGATGCTTTCAGCTTCTATACACTTTCCCTACTTCCTGTCACGAAATTGCGATGCTTCACATATCAAATTCTTTCCAAAGCTGCATGTTGTGAAATCGTGATAGTTGTTACTTCAAGCTTTTCAGCATGTCACAAAATCATGATAGTCCTCTCCTCGACTTTTGTAGCATGTCACGAAAATGCGATAGTTCTCACTTGGAACTTTGCATCATGTCACGAAATCATGACAGTTCCTAAATAACTTTCTCTCTCTTCGATCTTGTCGTGAAATCGTGACAGCTCACCCTGTGGACTCTCTCTTTAGCATCATGTCACAAAATCGTGACACTTTTTCGTCCGTACAACCTTCTTTGGCAATGTGTCACGAAATCATGACACTTTTCCTTCTATGCCTTCCTACACTTTTTGAGTCATGAAAATGCAACATGTCACGAAATTGCGACACTTTCCATCTTGCTCTGCTTCTCTGCCAACTTGTCATGAAATTGTGACACTTTCCATCTTGCTCTGCTTCTCTGCCAACTTGTCACGAAATCACAACAGTTTTACTAGCTGCCTCTCTTTCTTCCAGCATGTCGCAAAATCGTGACAGTTTTGCTAGAACTTTCTCTCTCCTCAAACATGTCATGAAATCGTGATAGTTTTTCTAGCACTCTCTCTTCCCTGAAACATGTCGCAAAATCATGACAGTTTTTCCAGTCGCCTGCAAACTTTTTCTTACTTGTCTTTTTCTTGATATTTTGCAACTGGGCTACTCTGATCTTCTTGGAAACTTACTGACCAGCTGAAACCTTCATCAAAACAAATTCTTTGACATAAAAACAAATTGCTTCAAGAACTTCTTTGACATCAATGACAACTACTAAACTTGAGCAAAGGCAATGTACCCAAGGTACCCAAAATTGCCAACAATATCCCCCTTTGTCATTGATGGCAACCCTTTACTAAAAACACGTCTCAGGAGCTAAAACTGAAACCAACTGAGCTATCAGCTAAGAATCTCCTTTTGAAGTTTTGTTCCTCCTGACTTGAAGCATTCCTCTTCTCATAGAAGCTCTCCCCCTTACTCATATCTCTCCCCCTTACTCAAATCTCTCCCCCTTTGTCATCAATGGCAAAGGGTCACCTTTGGGGCTCGGGACTAAGAATGAGCCTCTTTAGCTTAGTCCCTCCCCCACCTCCTGATGAGGTGATTAGAATAGGGGTGGGAGTAAAACTCCCATTAGGCACTCATCATCATCAGTGTCTACAATTTCTTTGTCGGGCCTTCTCTTGAACTCTTTGTCCATATTTCTATTTTTGTCACTTTTCTTGTTCTTGTTCTCATCCCTGTTTTTGTCCACGCCTTGATCCACGGACCTGTTCATATTACTTTTCTTATTCCTATACTTTGGCAGTTCAGTTTTGCACTATCTAGCTATGTGACCTGCATTGTTGCATTTATAACAAGTAATATTGTAATTTCTTTTAGACATATATGTTCTTTGAATCCGCCTGTTATAACTAACCGTGAACCTGTTATTAGCCTTGCAGACAAATGCCTTATGCCCAAAATGATTACAAGAGTAGCAGTACCCTTGGAAGAAATTAGCACTTCTAAAATTGTTGTTAACCTTCTCCATTTGAGACATGCAAAGTGCAGCAGTGTGACCAAATCTATGACATGCAAAACATCTGCCATGAAATATTCTTTTAATCGACCTTTTGGGTCCCGAAAACTTCTTCTTCGCATTCAGAATTCTATTTTCTGTTTCTGCGCATTTATCACTCATGGACTCTTTCTCTAAGATACTTTCTTCATTAGAACTCTCTTCTCTTCGAAATCTCTTACTAGATTTCCCAACCTGTTCTTTGTTTGGTTTAACAAAACCAAGACCTGTTTTATCTGTTGGATTTCTTTGACCTTTGATGAGAGACTTAACCCTTTTGGAGCTATCTTGAAACCTGTATAGCTTATCCTTGTATTCTTTATTTTCCTCTTTCAAGGCAGCCATTTTCTGTTCTAATTCACTATACTCAAGCACCTTAGATTCTAACTCATTCTTGAGTTCTTGTGTCTTAGCCATAGAGATGTCAAGACTTTCTATGAGTTCATCTCTCTCCATACAACATTCATCTAACTTATCCTTGAGTCTAGAATTCTTCTTTCTTTCCTTTTTCAAAACACTAAGAGCATTAGTAAGTTCACATTCAAGATCCTCTATTTGATTGCATTTTGAATTATCAAGGCCTTTTTCAAATTCCTTATCACTAGAGGTGCTACCTTTTTCAAAAACCATACATGCATCTTCCTTATCATTTTATGAAGCATCCTCATACATACTAGCAACCAATTCATTATTTGTGCAATTATCCTCAAGGTGCCCAAAATTTCCACATCTAAAACATTTCATGACAATGAATTTATGTTTCGGTTCTTCCTCCTTTTCTGAAATGAACAACATCTCATTTTCATTATCACTAGAAGAACTTTCACTATCACTACTAGAACACTTACTTGCTTTGTCTAGATAGAAGCTCTTCTTGTTCTTGTGTGAATGCCTCTTTCCTTGATTGTTGTGCTCATCTTTGTTCTTTCTGTAATACCTATGCTTTTCAGAATCCTTGCTCTTAACATCCTGTATATCTTCATCACTTTCATTCTTTGAAATAGTACAGTCAGTAGCATAATGACCAAACTTTCCATAGTTGAAACATCTTATGTTTTTCTTGCTTTTGTGTTTTCTAGAGAACTTGCCTTTCTTGTTGTAATATGCCTCTTCATCACTGGAAGACTCATCACTCTCTTGAATCTGTTTGCCCTTTGATTTCTTGGTAGCTTTGAAAGCTGCCTCTTTCTTGACATCAAATTTCACTTGAGTTCTCAGCTCAAATGTTGCAAGAATACTATGGAGCTCATCCTTTTTCAATTTATCTAAATATTTAGCTTCCTCAATAGCAAAAATCTTTTCACTAAATCTATTAGGAAGAGATCTTAAAATCTTATCACACACATCATTTTCAGCAAGCTCAAGACCTAGGTCTTTCATGGAGTTAACAACCTCATCCATATGAAGCATGTAGTCACTAATATTTTCATCATAATTCATTTTGAGTTGTTCAAACATACCTTTAAAATGTCTCAATTTGGCCTTTCGGACATTTGCATCACCTGTATGAACCACCTGCAATTGTTTCCACATTTCACTAGCTATCTTGCAATGAATAACTTTGGTGAGATCTTTTTGTAAGCCTCTCAGGATTGCATTCATGGCTTTTGAATTGTTGTGAAGCATGAGCCTGTCTTCTTTGGTATAAGGACCATGTTCAAGAATAGTGTATTCATCTTCAATCACTTCCCATACCTCATTACCAAGAGCCATTAGATAAACTCTCATTCTTGCACTCCACAGACCAAAATCTGATCCATCAAGAATAGGTGTTGCATTGCCACCTGAAAAATCCATTGTGTTCTTAACCAGTTCTTCCTTTTGACTGTTAAACCTTTTCGAAGGAACCCGCTCTGATACCAATTGAAGAACACAAGCTTATACTGAGAGGGGGGGTGAACAGTATAAGACCACTTTTCAATTTTTCTTTCAAAATAGCTTTCAATCCAAAATTATGCAGTATAAAGATAGCAGTAATAATGGCAGTAATCAAAACAATGCACAACACACCATCCACAAAGAGACACAACAATTTACGTGGTTCACCCAATGTGGGCTACTCCACGGATAAAAATTTTCTCTAAAAGTTATATCATAGTTCTTTGGGAAACCTTCCCAATTACAAGGTTTATGGGCACCAACCCAAAGGAGACACCTTCCCCTAGCTCTGATCTTAGTTGTGATCCTCTAGAAGACCTCTACCTCCTCTGCCCTTAGCAAGTGGAACTCTATCCATAGAAGACACCTGTCTTCCCTGCTCTGGCTGGAGATCTCTGTCCTCAACTCTATCACTACAAAGTTGTTCCTCAAATTCGCACCAAACACAGTCCTTCGATCTAGCACAAATCTATCCTCTTCCTTTATCCTTTGATCTGCACCAAACACAGTCCTTCAGTCTGGCACAGCTCTGTCCTCTTCCTCTGTTTTGCATAAAATATAATCCTTTGCTATTTTCTCTCAGTCACAGCTGCACTTGATCGAACAACGACCTTTGCACTTCTATGCATTCATAACAGTATCGTCTTCGCGCACTCTGTTTCCTTACAATCTCCTACACTTAGAAGATTCGATGAAATGCACTCTTAAACTGCTATCGATCTTCACACTCTGTTTTTTTGAAAATTGAACTTCACTGTCGCACTAAATCTTTGAACATCACTCTTCGAACGCGCACATCGATCGAGGGCCAAACTCTTCAAGCAGCCCTCCTTTTATACTCAATCTCAAGATAAGAACCTTGATCTTAGTCGGCTGCACATCTCTAAAACAACGTCGACGCAAAACCCTATGCTGCATCGGCCTAGATTTAACTTTGTCAGATCCACTGCCTCCCTGTAGCTTCTGGCGTGAAACTTCAACATGTCGCGATATCGTGACACCTTTGCCTGTCGTACACCTTCTATTACCTACTGTCACAAAATCGTGACCCTTTTTGCCTTTGTCTACCTTGACTACTTCCTTGTCACAAAATCGTGACACATCTAACTTTTGCTGACGTCATCTACAACTATATCATGAAATCGTGACCCTTCTTGCTTCTTCAACCTTTTCATGGCTTGCACTAGCGAAAACGGAACATGTCATGAAATAGCGATGCTTTCACTACCTTAAGATCTTGTCTGCCATATGCCCATGAAACTAGAACATGTCATGAAATCGCGACGCTTTTGTCTACAAAGCCTTCCTCTCTTCTCCTATCGTGAAATCATGACACTTCTATAGAAGACCTGCTTCCAGTTTCTGTCACGAAATTGTGACACTTTCTGCATTTGCAAGCTTTCTCTTCAACCTGTCGTGAAATTGCGACACTTTTTGCAACTCAATGCTGCCATCTCAACTTGTCATGAAATCATGACATTTCCTGCATCCATAATCTGTTCCTTCATCCTGTCATGAAATCGCGACGCTTTCAGCTTCTGTACACTTTCTCTACTTCCTGTCGCAAAATCGCGACGCTTCACATATCAAATTCTTTCCAAAGCTGCATGTCATGAAATCACGATAGTTGTTACTTTGAGCTTTTCAACATGTCACGAAATCATGACAGTCCTATCCTCGACCTCTGCAACATGTCACAAAAATGCGACAATTATCACTTGGAACTTTGCATCATGTCACAAAATCATGATAGTTCCTAAATAACTTTCTCTCTCTTCGATCTTGTCATGAAATCACGATAGCTCACCCTGCGGACTCTCTCTTCAGCATCATGTCACGAAATCGTGACACTTTTTCGTCTATACAACCTTCTTTGTAGAATGTCATGAAATCGTGACACTTTTCCTTCTCTGCCTTCCTGCACTTTTTGAGTCGCAAAAATGCGACATGTCGCGAAATCGTGACACTTTCCATCTTGCTCTGCTTCTCTGCCAACATGTCGTGAAATCACGATAGTTTTTCCAGCTGCCTCTCTTTCTTCCAGCATGTTACGAAATCGTGACAGTTTTGCCAAAACTTTCTCTCTCCTCAAACATGTCACAAAATCATGACAGTTTTGCTAGCACTCTCTCTTCCCTGAAACATGTCGCAAAATTGCAATAGTTTTTCCATCCACCTGCAAACTTTTTCTTACTTGTCTTTTTCTTGATCTTTTGCAACTGGGCTACTCTGATCTTCTTGGAAACTTACTGACCAGCTGAAACCTTCATCAAAACAAATTCTTTGACATAGAAACAAATTGCTTCAAGAACTTCTTTGACATCAATGACAACTACTAAACTTGAGCAAAGGCAATGTACCCAAGGTACCCAAAGTTGCCAACACTTTGGCCAATACCAACTCATCAAAAAGTTGGTGTAGACACCTAAAATGTGTCATGTTGAGAGTGACTACTCATATGGACATGCTACAAGACCATATGGAAGATCTTGGATAGACTCCAAGATAGAGCAGTGGTTCTAATTACTCAATTTGGGCTCCTTGGCCTAATCAAACTAAACTACAGCCCAAACCTATGATTTATAGCTAAACCACAGCTGAGACTTGCGATTTATAGTCTAGACCATAGTTGTAACCTATAGTCTTAACTGAATTTTAGTTGGCCTTCATCCAAGCCAAATCAGTTGGAACGACCATTTGATCTAGAAGAAGGCGGTTAATGGATAGAATATTCTAGAGGCTTCCATTCCAACTATCATAACCACCTCTTATTTATCTTGGGTTCTCTAGGAAGCCACCCCCAGTCCTAGGACATCCTATAAGTACCCCCTCTAAATGGGGAGAGAAGAGATAGAGTTGATTGATCAAGCAAGCAACGAAGCCCTATCGAGTTGCATACTAAATTCATGTATTTGAGAAGGCCACTTTGCTATTCACCCAAAGATCAATTTTCCATGGAAGTTCTAGGAGCCTAGAAGAGCTAAGAAATGCAAATTCGAGCAAATGAAGGCCTATCACAGTGAATCAATCATCAAACCTATCATAAGGACACCGAAGGTGACCCTTGAACATCAATTGGACAAGGAGGTCAAGTCCACTACCCTTGGAATTGAGGGTAAACCTATCAGAGTGCTAACCGCAGCTTTCAGATGCAGTTTACAGTGCAGACCGCTCACCAGAGCTACGGTTTGCAGTAGAGGTATCACCACCTTCCCCTTTTTATTTTTTCTTGGTTAATTAGCTTAAATTAGCTATTTTCATGATTTAATTGTAGTTTAGCAAACTTTTGATCGTAGAATTAGGTTAAATCAGTTTCTTTATGTCATGATTCAATTTGGACATTAATGGGTTCTTTATGCATGTTTATGCTTTACCTTACATAATTGATCCATGCATAGTGTAGCTACTACTTTTCTTTATGCTATTATATGAATCTTTGATTCATTTTGCATAGTTTAAAAGCATTTTTCATGTTTTCTTGATTATGCATGTTTAAGGGTGTCTTTATGCAATTTACCTAAAAATGCCTCATCATGAGAGGCTACCTATCTTTTTGACACTTCTATGTTGTTTCTTGACCACATGGAACAATTTCAAAGGAGAACCAACTATCAAGTTCCTTTCTCAATGCGAAGAAGAGGGCACCTCCATCCTAGAGCAGTTTGTGACCAAGTGAAAAGCATTATTAGTGTGCCTACCCTGTTGAGGGATTTGGCATTGTATTAATCGTATCGTCATTTGGGTGACCCTAAGAGGGGCATAATTGTAACCAAGATTCTTTATAAATATTAATACAAGGAAATCAATTTTGTTGAATCTATGCAATTGTGTCATTTTATGCTTTGAATGAATGAATACGATGTAATACAGTAGATGGGTGCATGCTTTTTGGTTGGGTCAGAAGGCAATCATGGTGGGACCCTACATTTATAGGATTTGACTATGTTTTTCTTGTTTTTTTTACTTGCAGGTATAGATCGTAGCTATCAGCTGTGGGCCAACAACTGAACCATAGGTACCAAGCGTGATTTACAATCAAAATCGTAGATCAGACCTGCGGTCTCCTACTGACAACACAGATAGTTAGATTCAGAATATCAACTAATGCAGGACCTGAGGTAGGTCCTATTTTCAACCCTCTGTTACTTTTCTACTCTTTGTGTTTTCACAGTAAGTTTAATTCGAATGCAAATTAGGAAAATAACTAAGAAAAGTGTAAATCAATCGTCCTAGTTTACTTTCATATTTTTCTTCCAATAGAAAGGTGTTTTTGGGAATAGCGAACCTCTGATTGCATTCCACCCTAGGCTACAACATGCTTGATAGAGATGTGTGTTTGGTTTCATGTGTGAGGCCCAATTAGTGGCCATTTAGCATCGTAATGTGCATAGTCTTAAAGAGCATCTAGAATAGCTTACATTTCCTGAATCTAGAATGTTCTTTCATTTACATAAGCATTTAGAAAATGAGCATGAATGCTATATGATGCATTTATTTTATGTACATTAAAAGGAACCACACACACCACTTGGCACTTAAACGCTAGTGAGTTGGGCTTGACATCCAACCACTAGTAGGGTTCAACAATGGTGGATGTAACTTCCATCTGTTGGCCCAAATCCCATGAACCTTTTGGATACTAGACCAATATCAGATTCGAGAACCTTTCATACCCTAGAAAATTTGTATGTATTCTCTTTAGAGGGTATAATGTTGACTGGGAAAAATGGGTGAGGATCTGGGAGGACCTGTGCTCCCTGACCTTGTGTGGGCTTAATTACCACACATTATAGGTTGGATTACGTGACTTGGATTTCATAGCCAAGTTTTCGAGCTGTGAGCATACAGGTGAAAGCCATTAAACTAAGAATAAAATCCAACAAGTTTTGCAAAACACGATAAGAGTTTCTACACTAATACAACAAATCTTGAAAACACATCAAATAGTTTAGGACTCATTTTCAAAATTTAAAATAAGATAATTATTATTGTATACCTTGTTTACTTAATAATAATACATTTAGATGCTAGGTACATGATGGTGGATACACAGGATGGTCGAAAAAGGTCCAAATCCAACGTCGATGACCAACCCCTAACCAATTCATAACAATATGTGTCAATTCCTCAACCACATGAGCAAACTGAACATCATTTGGATAGCATGCAAGGAGATAACTCGATACGAGGGGTGCCTATAGAGCAAACCCCAAATAGAGGAGCTTTAGTACACTCCTCTAGGCATAGGATAGAACAATAAACCTTCCAGCATGAGGGTATTCCACTTGAGAGCCATTACCAAGACCAGAATGCATGTGTGTCCACAGGATCAATCAAAGAGTTTGTTGTGTAGGGGACCATGTTGGTGCCCCTATGTACTAAGTCCACTAGAGGATCTATGGCTCTACCTTCTGAGTATAGAAGGACTAGGGACCCACCCATTTAGGGGTAGGCAGACAAGCTCACTACCGAGCATAGGTCTGACCATACTCCCATGCATGGTCCACCATGCAAGATCACCATTTATATATCAAAGGTGGGAGATAATGACACATCGTCGCATGAGCTATGGCGGTCTAGGCAGCTAGAGGGTCTAGGTAGTATTTTAGAGTAGCTAAGGCTATAAGCCTTTCACTCCACCCACTCGTGCCCCAAGTGAGTGTAGCGTGAGTGTCATCCACACTACTAGGGAACATGGAGAGGCTTCTAAGCACTCTCATGTCACACACCCACTATTTGCACATGGTGGTTCATAGTATAGGACACAGTAGGAGGCCAATGCCATCTTCAGAGACATTGGCAAAGGCACAACACATAAATCTGATGGTTACAGAACCCATAAGGTCACTCGTACAGATTAGGGATATGAGAGGCCTCCCATGGCCGATCTGATCGATAGATCACATCGACTGGTATCAAAGTAGAAATGTCAACTCCTCCAAGATCAATTAGAGGATGCTCGCCTAGAGAGGTAGCACATTGAAGATGAAAATATTCAAGCATAGAGGCTCATAAGATAGAGGTTATATGATCAGTGCATGTACGAAGAGCATATCCTTACCTAGAAGGAACACGTGGATCAAGAGGATAGGTTAGCTAGGGCTGGCCTATATCCTCAATATGAGCATAGAGAGCATGTATATAGAAAGGCTTTGTCGCAAGTTGATATGCATCAAGAGTATAGATATGCTCATACTCATGCTAGTTCTGAACAAAGGGAGTGGCCAACGCCACTTGATAATCAGAGGTAAAGGAAGCATGAAGAAGCAACGGGAGATGAATACGAGCAAGAATATCTTGAGAGCTCCCAAGATGAGGAGGAGGAAGAGCAATGCCATCCATATTGTATGATGAGGAAAGTACCTCCTAAGCCACCTCCATGTCAACTTATAGAGGAGGAATTTTTGTCTTCAGAGGCCTATAAGGCCTTAGCTAAGAAGATTAAAGCCATCTAGAGACAAGGCGTGGCTATTCAAAAGCCGACATTAAGGAAAATCCATAACGAGCCTTTGGATCCTTCGGTGCCTACTCCAGATTACCCTGAGCATTTTGATATGCCCAGTTTGGACAAGTTTAAGGGTGATGAAGACGCACAGGAACATGTCACGAGCTTTTTGGATGTTTATTTTTAGATAGCAAGCAATGATGCATTATTGTTGCATACGTTCATCATGACACTTTTCAGGCCCACCTAGGAGTGGTTCAATCAGCTAAAGAAACATAACATAACTAGTTTTGAGCAATTAGTTGATGCCTTTCTTGAATGTTATTCTTTTGGTGTCAAGAAATAGGACAATCTTTATGATAGAGGAGATAACTAGAAACGAGGGGAGCCTGTAGAGCAAACCCCAGATAGAGGAGCTTCAGTACACTCCTCTAGGCATATGATAGAATAAGAAACCTTCCAACATGAGGGTATTCCACTTGAGAGCCATTATCGAGACTACAATGCATGCGCGTCCACAAGATCGATCGAAGAGTTTGTTGTGCAGGGGACCAGGTTGGTGCCCCTACATACTAATTCCACTAGAGGATCTATGGATCCACCTTCTGAGTATATAAGGACTAGGGACCCACCCATTTAGGGGCAGGTAGACAGGCTCACTACCGAGCATAGGTCTAACCATACTCCCATGCATGGTCCACCATGCAAGATCACCATTTATATATCAAAGGTGGGAGATAATGGCACACCGTCGCATGAGCGATGGTGATCTAGGTAGCTAGAGGTTCTAGGTAGTTTTTTAGATCAGTTAGGTTATAATCCTTCCACTCCACCCACTCGTACCCTGAGTGAGCATAGCATGAGTGTCATCCACACTACTAGGGAACATGGAGAGGCTTCTAAGCACCCTCATGTCACACACCCACTATCTACGCATGGTGGTTCACAGTATAGGATACAATGAGAGGCCAATGTCATCTTCAAAGACAGAGACAAAGGAACAACACATCAGTCTGATGGGTACAAAACCCACAAGGTCACTCGTACAAATTAGGGATAACAGAGGTCTCCCATGGCCGATCAGATCGATAGATCACATCGATTGGTATCGAAGAAGAAACGTCAACTCCTCCAAGATCTATTAAAGGACGCTCACCTAGAGAGGTGGCACATTGAAGAGGAAAATATTTAGGCATAGAGGCTCATAAGATAGAGGTTATATGATCAGTGCATGCACGAAGAGCATATCATTGCCTAGAAGGAACACGTGGATCAGGAGGATAGGTTAGCTAGGGCTAGCCTATATCCTCAAGATGAGCATAGAGAGCATGTATATAGAAAGGCTTTGTTGCAAGTCGATATGCATCAAGAGCATAGAGATGCTTGTACTCATGCTAGTTTTGAATAGAGGGAGTGGCCATTGTCGATCGATAATCAGAGGTAGAGGCAGCATGAAGAAGCAGCGGGAGATGGATACAAGCAAGAATATCCTAAGAGCTTCTGTGCTGAGGATGAGGAAGAGCAATGCCCTCCATCTTGTACAAGGAGGAAAGTACCTCCTAAGCCACCTCCATGTCAACTTAGAGAGGAGGAATTTTTGTCTTCAGAGGCCTATAAGGCCTTAGTTGAGAAGATTAAAGCCATCGAGAGACAAGGCGTGGCTATTCAAAATCTAATATTAAGGAAAATCCATAACGAGCCTTTGGATCCTTTAGTGCCTACTCTGGCTTACCCTGAGCATTTTGATATGCCCAGGTTGGACAAGTTTAAGGGTTATAAAGATGCACAGGAACATGTCACAATATTTTTGGATGTTTATTTTTAGATAGCAAGCAATGATGCATTATTGTTGCGTATGTTCATCATGACACTTTTTAGGCCCACCCGAGAGTGGTTCAATTACCTAAAGAAACATAGCATAACTAGTTTCAATCAATTAGTTGATGCCTTTCTTGAACACTATTCTTTTAGTGTCAATAAATAGGTCAATCTTTATGATATAGGAGATAACTCGACATGAGGGGAGCCTGTAGAGAAAACCCCATATAGAGGAGCTTTAATACACTCCTCTAGGAATATGATAGAACAAGAAATCTTCCAGCATGAGGGTATTCCACTTAAGAGCTATTATCAAGACCGCAATGCATGTGCATACATGGGAACGATCGAAGAGTTTGTTGTGTAGGGGACTAGGTTGGTGCACCTATGTACTAATTCCACTAGACGATCTATGGCTTCACCTTCTGAGTATAGAAGGACTAGGGACCCATCCATTTAGGGGCAGGTAGAGAGGCTCGCTACCGAGCATAGGTCTAACCATACTCCCATGAGTGGTCCACCATGCAATATCACCATTTATATATCAAAGATGGGAGATAATGGCACACCATCACATGAGCGATGGTGGTCTAGGAAACTAGAGGGTCTAGGTAGTGTTTTAGAGCAGCTAGGCTATAAGCCTTCCGCTCCACCCACTTGTGCCCCAAGTGAGCATAGCATGAGTGTTGTCCACACTACTAGGGAACATGGAGAGGCTTCTAAGCACCCTCATGTCACACACCCACTATCTACACATGGTGGTTCATAGTATAGGACATAGTAGGAGGCCAATGCCATCTTCAAAGATAGAGGCAAAGGCACAATACATCAGTCCGATGGGTACAGAACCCACAAGGTCACTCATACATATTAGGGATACCAAAGGCCTCCCATGGTCGATCAGATCGATAGATCACATCGACTGGTATCGAAGCAGAAATATCAACTCCTCCAAGATCAATTAAAGGACACTCACCTAGAGAGGCAGCACATTGAAGAGGAAAATCTTTAGGTGTAGAGGCTCATAATACAAAGGTTATATGATCAGTGCATGCACGAAGAGTATATCCTTGCCTAGAAGGAATATGTGCATCAGGAGGATAGGTTAGCTAGGGCTGGCCTATATCCTCAATATGAGAATAGAGAGTGTGTATATAGAAAGGCTTTTTCACAAGTTGATATGCATCAAGAGCATAGAGATGCTCATACTTATGCTAAATCTGAATAGAGGGAGTGGCCACCGCCGCTCGATAATCAGAGGTAGAGGCAGCATGAAGAACCAGTGGGAGAAGAATACAGTAAGAATATCCTGAGAGCTCCCGAGATGAGGAGGAGGAAGAGCAATGCCCTCCATCTTGTACAAGGAGGACAATACATCCTAAGCCACCTCCATGTCAACTTAGAGAGAAGGACTTTCTCTCTTCAGAGGACTATAAGGCCTTAGCTGATAAAATTAAAGCCATCGAGAGAAAAGGCATGGCTATTCAAAAACTAACATTAAGGAAAATCCATAACAAGCCTTTGGATCCTTCAGTGCCTACTCTAGCTTACCTTTACCATTTTGATATGCCCATGTTGGACAATTTTAAGGGTGATGAAGATGCACAAGAACATGTCATGAGCTTTTTGGATGTTTATTTTTAGATAGCAAGCAATGATGCATTATTGTTGCATACATTCATCATGACACTTTTCGGGCCCACTCGGGAGTGGTTCAATCAGCTAAAGAAACATAGCATAACTATTTTTGAGCAATTAGTTGATGCCTTTCTTGAATGCTATTATTTTGGTGTCAAGAAATAGGCCAATATTTATGATATGGCTACACTAGATCAGCATGATGACGATCCAATAGAGCAATACAAAAAGATATGGAGACTAATGGTGAAGTTGCCATTCCCTATTATTGCCATAGATTTAACTCCAATGTTTATGAAGAGTTGTGCCAAGCACATCTCATTACTGATATAGTTGCAACAGTATCCTACATTCGAAGAGGCTTTGGCGCAAGCCAAAGTGATTGAGGACATCAAGTTGTAGGAAGGCAACTTGAAGCTCAAAAATAGGAGAGAGGGATAAAATAAGAGCAACACAAAAAAATAGGGCAAGCAAGCCCATGTGAATCAAGTGGTACTAAATCTCCAACAGGAGGACAAGAGGTAAAAGAAACAAAATTATTAGGCCCAACCTCCTCCTACGCAATATGACAAGCACAACAACAATTATAAGGGCAAGAACAAATATCAACACCCACCTCGCCAGTTCACACCATTGATAGAATCTCTAACGGTGATTTTCCATCAGTTATGTGAGGCCAAGGCAATTAGATTGCTCAAATTCAATATGATAGACCCCAATAAACCCAAACCAAAGGGGTACCAAGAGGATATATTTTGTATTTTTCATTGAACGAAAGACCATGACATCAAGGTGTGCTGGTCTTTCAAACACATGGTGCAAAATATGATTGATAAAGGTGAGCTTGTAGTGTTGCACAACCCATAGGTGCTTGATAATTGGAATATGGGGATTTACAAAAACCCCTTGCCAAATCATGAGGTACCCTAAAACAATGTTGGCCAAGTCAACCAGGTGCAAGTCAAACCACCTACCCATTGGTTCGTAGGAATAGTGAACGTTATCACTAGGCATGGGAGATATGAACAACAGAATCAACCTCATGCTCCCCTTCAAATACAAGCCACGTTGAATCAAAAATTGACGCAAAATATTCCAGGTCCACCAACAAGACCGATGGTGACCATAAGGAGTAGGTTGGTCCAAAACCTGCAGATAACTCCTAGGAATTTGTCGATATATGAATTAATACAGTAGTCCCCGAGACATAGGGAGACTCTTATGGATATTTTGATATCCATTGAAGTATAATCCTAGGATGCGTACGCATTTACTAATTTCATGGGACATGTACAGCAGTGTCAAGAATCGATGATCAAATTTTATGATCATGAGATAAGTACGGTTTCTACAACTATGGTCGACCCATTTTTGCACATAATTGCATGTGTTAATCACATGCCATTTAAAAGGGTCTTTATAGATACTGGCTCATCGATCAACATAATAAAAACCAAGGAACTGAGTCATTTGAAGCTACCTAAATCACACATTGTACCAACTGCATTTACATTGAGAGTCTTCAACACCGCACTATGTTCGACGGTCAGCACAATTATCCTACCCATGCAGGTGGGTTTGAAGACCATTTTAGTAATGTGTCATGTGATAGAAGGGGCCATGCAATACAAAATTTTACTCGATAGGAATCGGATTCATGAAATGCGTTGCGTTCCCTCGATATTGCATCAGTGCATGAAATATATTCACGGGGGACTTGTTCACATAGGGGCTTTAGATGAGGATCCATTTAAATTCATAAACCTAGAAGATTTACCTGGGGGTTTCATACTCTCATCATCACAAATAAAGAAACCAAGAGGTAAACCGATAGTACGTGCTCAACCAACACCATCTATGTCACACAGATCAGAGCACACCACTGCCACTTCTTTGAAACCGTCAGTATCAGCCATGCATCGGGATGATAGGAAGTTGAAAGAAAAAATGGGTAAGAAAGAGAAGGATCATGAGCCTGAGCCAATCATCGAGGAGGTTCCCATTCCCATGGAATTTGAGGAACCCCAAGATAAAGCTGAGGAGGCACCTCAGCTTGCCTCACCTACATCTTCAAAAGGGTTATCCGCACCATGGGTGATGGTACATCTTTCTAACATCATATTAGGTGAGTACCTTATGCAGAATATGACCTTCAGTCCAATTCTGAAGACTACGAAATAGATGGACTGACCATCTGCTCATTGTTATCTGGTTGAATCGATGGTTCCATTGGGAGAGCCACCTAACCAGACTAACTTCATCTATGTGGGGCTAGACTAGCTTCCAACACGAGAGCCCATGGATGAAGATGACAAGGAACCTTTCATGGTAAACATTCATTATCTGTCCAATATGGAGTATGCCATACATATTTTTGAGCTATATCATTGGTATGGATATGACCTTGGTCTCTTTGAAAAATGAAGGAGGACTCTGCTGGAACCTCATTATTAGTTAGTCACTGATAGATTCGGTCTAGGGTTATTGATACGGGGGTAGGATGATTTTATCGTAGCATCCCTAGATCATCTGTACCTGAGTATGGTGAACGATGTAGATTTTAATACATATCATTTGGATCCTTCAAAATTCTAGAGGAATCACCCTATGATATCTATCATCATCACTGAGCCACTCAAATATCATCGTGAAGGGCTCTTTGAGCAGACTGAGACAGAAATGAACCCTAGAGATCAACTGGGACACCAAACCCATGATGTAGTCAATAACATAGACATGCAGGTGTATAACCCTATTATTGCAAGTGATCTTGAGTTGGGAGATCTTTGTAATGAAAATGAAGCGGAGTTCACCTCCAAGATGAGTGGACCAGGTTCTGACACAAACGAGGATTCCTAAAATGATGATGAATCTAAGGATGAAGTCGAAGGCACATATGTAAGGCATTTATACATGCATCATCTATTGCATATTGAGTTGGTACAGGATACCGAAGAGATCCTTCTCTATGTTGATCATTCAAGGGAAGATATTGAGCCATTTTTCTCGATAGCATCGTACATGAGGTATAATTTTCCAATTTTTCTGGATAGCGACGACATCATACAAGAAGTAAGATTCATGGGGCCTCATTTGGAGGAGCACCCTCTAGGAGTTGGGGTGAATGAAGGATTTTATTATGATAGTGATGAAGAATATGAGCTAGAGATGGCCTACCTTGGTCCTCCTTATTTGCGTTACCATCATCAACCCATTGACATTGATGAGGTCTATTGGTAACTACGTGTTGGTCCGCGTTGAGAGCAAGATGATTAAACTTGGATCAAATCCATAGGTTGTTTAATCCCCTTTTGTTGACCTACATGGAGCTACACAAGCCAAATGATCATATTTTGCATTCAGTGCATAGGGAGGATCCAGTTATTCACAGTCCTCATAGGGAAGACCCCTTTGTGCCTGTGCCATTAGAGCCAGATCGTGGGTATGAGGATTACACAAATTTTGTAGAGTTTTAGTCTATGTGGTCCTGGAGATCAATTCCATTCCATAAATATGGTCTCCATTGATTTGACCATCCCAGCAGAGCCATCCAATTTTTTGTATCTTAACAAATATGCTATCGATTGGGATCATGTTGATTCACCCGTTGAGCCTAAGGATTTCTTCCCAAATGAAGAAATGTTGCAACCTTTCCATTTTTCACTAGGATGTGCATATGATGTTTATCATGCCAAAAATACTTCCAATGTGGAACCAATCAACCTGACTGATGACATCCATCTGATTCCTATGCCTCACCAACTTGAGAAGGGATCACATATGTCAATAGAGGAAACCTTTGAGGTGGATATTAGTAATGATCCCACCAGTGTAAAGAAGGTTAAATTTGGAGAGAGTCTCACTCTAGAAGAGCAAGCCACCCTTATCCCTCTGCTGAAAGAGAGACCAATTTTTTTTGCTTGGCCATACAAGGATATGCCAAGTCTAGACCCCAAATTGGTTATGCATAACATTTCTCTATATATGACGAAGAAGTCGATGAAGCAAAAGCTTAGGAAAATGCATCGAATAGTAGCCTTAATGGTGAAATATGAGCTACAAAAGTTTTTGGATGTGGAATTTGTGATCTCCATAGATTATCTATAATGGGTGTCCAATATGGTACCCATGGGAAAACCCGATGGAAGAATTTGTATTTGCATGGATTTCAGAGACCTAAATAAGGCAACATCCAAAGATTCATTTCTGTTGCCCAATATTGATGCTCTCATAGATACAACTATAGGTCACGAAATGCTCTCCTTAATGGACGATTTTTCTAGTTACAATCAAATTTGGATTAAACTCGAAGACCAGCATAAAACCATGTTTATAATTCCATGGGGAACGTTTTGCTACCAAGTTATGCTATTCGATCTCAAAAACACTGGTGCCACATATCAGCGGGTCATGGCATACATTTTTTATGACTATATGCATAAAATTCTTGAATATTATATTGATGACTTGTTGGCCAAGTCATTTCTATGAGAAGAGCATGCAGAGGTCTTAAGGAAAGTCTTCGATCGCCTGATAGAGCACAATGTCAGGATGAATCCTAAGAAGTGCGTATTTGGTGTAACTTCTAAAAAATTACTAGGGTTCATCGTCTCTAATATAGGCATCAAATTAGACCCAGCGAAGGTCAAGGCCATTTTGGAAATGCGTCCTCCCACCAATATTAAGGAATTAAGGAGCCTTTAGGTCAAGGTAGCCTCGATAAAGTGATTTATTGCCCAACTATCAAATAAATGTCGACCCATGAATCAAATTCTACATAAGGGGGTCCCATTCAAATGGGATGAGGACTGCAAGGTAGCCTTCATTGAGATAAAGCAATACTTGGTGATGCCACCAATGCTAGCTCCACCAATGCCAGAGATGCCTTTTCTACTATATATATTGACAATTGACTTTGCACTGGGAACCATGTTAGTCCAAAAGAACGTGCAAGACAAATAATAGGCCATATATTATGTTAGTCAAACCTTGGTGAGCTATGAGCTCGGGTATGCATATGTGGAAAAATTGTGTTTAGCAATAGTGTTCGCTACAAAGAAATTGCGACACTATATGTTAAGTCATACGACATATGTTATATCCAAATAGAATCCTTTGCAGTACATGATGAGTAATACTTATCACAATACATGTACTAAAAATTGGGTCATGCTATTGACAGAATTCGATCTGGAATTCATAAGACAAAATTCCATTAAGGGATAGGTCATAGCAAATCAATTAGCTGAGGCACCACTGTTAAATAGTAGGCCTCTAAAAATCAAGCTTTCGAATGATGCAATCTTCGTCATATCTGAAGCTCCCAAACTTGAAGAACCAGAGAACAACGTTGATATGACTCTGTTCTTCAAATTTTTGAAGTGCGAACAAGGAGGTGGTAACGAAATAGTGTTCTTCACATCGCAAGGAGCTCCAATGCCCTTGTCATTCAAGTTGGATTTTCCATGCACCAAAAACAATGTTGAGTATGAAGCCCTACTGCTAGGCCTCCACACAGCTGTCACCATGAATATTAATATATTAAACATCTTTGGTGACTCCTTGATCATAGTAAATCAAGTCAAGGGGATTTTTCAGTGTCGATATCCCGTATTGAAAGCCTATAAAGATCTAGTTGACACATATTTGGCTAAATTTGAATGGTATGACATTGAGGCAGTCTCTCGATCATCAAATAGGTTTACAGAAACCATGGCATATTTGGAATCATTAATTCCTTAGAATCCATATGTTGATTTCACTACCATCCATGTCAAAATGCTCTCGCATCCAGCAGTAGAGCATGCAGCCTGTGATAACAGAGAATTAGTCAACATGATAAGTGTAGAACCATAAGCTGAATGGTTCTGCAAAGTGCAAGACTTTCTTAAGAAGGCACCCTAAGGGTCATTAACCTCTCAGATTCCTATGGGGAGTGGTACTACCATTCACCACAGGGTTGTTTTTGAGTCTACATTTGCAAAGGTAAATACATAGGGGGAGCAAGTCATCTTAGAAGTCAAAGTTGAGATTTATTAAAATTGGATGTCATAAATTAAAGACTTCCTAAAGCTTAGTATAATCCTAGAGGGATTTCCACATGCTGTGAAGTGCACATTTAAATAGAAAGTGGCCAAATATATCTTAATAGGATATATCCTGTACCTACGAGGCTACGATGGAGTTCTCCTTCGTTGCTTAGACCCCCAAGAAGCATCATGGGCAATTTCATAGGCCCATTATGGTATGTGCGATGGCCATTTCTATGGCATAGACATCATCAAGTGCATCCTTTGAATGGGCTACTATTGGTCCACTATGGAGGAGTGCAATGTGTATGTCAATAAATGCATTAAATGCTAGCATCATGCTAATATTATGCACTTGCCATCGTATGCCTTACAACCCATCCAAGCGGCTTGGCCATTTTCTTAGTGGGGACTAGATCTTATAGGCAATATCTCTCCTCCATCATAGGGCCGACATACATTCATAATTATGGCTACTGAGTATTTTACAAAGTGGGTGGAAGCAATACCCTTAACAATGACAACTGGAGCTCGTATAGTAGAGTTTATACTGGAGCATATCATAAGTCATTTTGGGATTCCATTCAAAATAATATTGGATAATGGAACGTCCTTCAATAACAAAACTATGAGAGCTTTGACATCTAAATATAGAATCAAACACAGTTTTGTGACTCCATACTATTCGTAAGCAAATGGGTAGGCTAAGGCTTCAAATAAGATAATGGCGGTGATATTGAAAAATATAGTATAAGAAAACCACAAAGACTGGCATATCCAGCTGTCCCTTGTGTTATGGGCTTACAAGACTAGTATTTGGATGCCCACTGGGGCAAACCATTCTCACTAGTATATGGCACTAAGGCCATTATGCCCTTGGAATTAGAAATTCCAATGTTGTGCATCGCATTGAAAGAGTTCATCGATGATGACACTGCGCGACAAGCTCAACTGGATCAACTGACGCTACTTGATGAACATCGCATGAATGCCCTAGAGCATCTTCATGTTTATTAGGAGTGACTAAAATGAGCTTACAATATTAAATTACACCAAAGATACTTTGAAGTTGGGGATCTTGTCTTGAAAGAAAACCAACATAACTCTAATTTTTTTCCAGATATGCGAGACAAATTTACGGCTAATTGGCTAGGACCCTACATCATATCTAAAAATATTGGTTTAGGTACCTATCGCATAACATCGCTAGGGGGTGTTGAAGATCCTAAACCTCTCAACATCATCCATCTTAAGGCATTTTATGCTTGAAGAGCATAGTAAAAGGCTACGAGAGTTTCTTGTAACTACTCGATCATCCTAAAAAGGCTCCAAACACTGTCATAAGTGGTTTGGTCAATCAAAAATATCCAAAGGCATCTGTAAGCCCTTTGGTCAACCTTAAAAAGCTCCGATGGTCTGGTCCAAAATTGCTTGGTCATCCCAAAGGCTCCAAGGATTCTCAAAATTGCTTGGTCATCCTAAAAGCTCCAAAGGCATCCGTAAGCCCTTTGGTCAAACCCAAAAGGCACCGAGAAGTTTTTGAAAACTGCTTGGTCAACCCAAAAGCTCCAAGGATTCTCAAAATTGCTTGGTCATCCCAAAAGCTCCAAAGGCATCTATAAGCCATTTGGTCAAACTCAAAAGGCACCAAGAGTTTCAAAAAAATTGCTTGGTCAACCCAAAGGCTCCAAGGATTCTCAAAATTGCTTGGTCATCCCAAAATGCCCCAAAGGTACCCATAATCCCTTTGGTCAATCCTAAAATCTCCAAGGATTCTTAAAAATATCTTGGTCAATCTAAAGTCTCCAGAGGCATGTACTCATTGTTTGGTCAAATATGAGGCTCAAAACCCCATAAAAATTATAAAATCAATAAAAACAAAAAAAAATGGTAAAGCATAAAATCTAAAATCATTTACATTTGCATTTGCATTTGAATTTTGCATTTACACATGCATTTTTTGCATTACTACATTGCATATAGGCATTCGTCATCCATTGCATTCTGTAGTAGAAGGCATTGTGTTTGTCAGTCTTACAAATGACACCAGGTTTGTGTTTAAATCATGCATCTTTGCATTTATCATGATCCATCATTCATGTGAATAATTGTGTTTTTCAACACAACCTGTAATGCTGCTATGGAGATATACTAGGGTTTTTTGGTCATTCATCCATACCTAGTGGTCTTATCAAGAGTTGGTAGAAATCTTGCTTTGATTTTTTAGCTAAGGTTCAGTTAGTATAGCCCTTAGCATATCATAAGTCTATCACTAATCAAAAAATTTAAACAATCCTAATAAGGACTAGGGGAAGATAAAATTCGTGAAGCAAGACCGGGTATCTTGAAGCAAAAAGAGTTATTCTTGCTTATCCCTCTGTGTAGACGGTATGGGAAATGTTGGTAGTTGGCAAAAGGATAGGTTAGTTCCCTATTTATAATCCCTTGCTTACATTAAAATGATCAATATCCTCAAGAGATATCCCACATAAATCCTCATAATTGATACCCTAGATTGATATCATAGATCGACTCCCCAGAGTGATATCCCAAATTGATATCATAAGATCAATATTCTCAATTGATATACCAAAAATAGTTTTCCCAAGTAAATCCCCCCAAAGGAAAGTTTTTGAAGAAAATTATCAAATGTAAATGCCAAAAAGTGAAGATCGAGTTAAGATCATAAAATAGGCTTAAATCAAAGTTTAAAGTGAAGATCAAATGAAGATCATAAATCAAAATTCGAGTGGATATCAAATGAAGATCCAAAATCCAGTTCGAAGAGAGATCAAATGAATATCCAAAGACAATTCATAATGAATATGTAATCGACTCCCTTGCTTCACTACATATGAGCAAGTATCCTAAAAATTGAAGGATAGAAAGGAATGAGCCTGAATCCCTGGAATTGTCGGCACTATTGTACCTTACCCATGATGATATTTTTGATGCATTAGCATCTCGCTTATGAACAAGACCAATGTTTGAATGTGGAAGAGCTAGCTGCAGGTGTCCTGCATTGCCTAGTGGCTTAGTACAACTAAAATCTAAACTTGGGATTGGATAAGACATTTTTGGAACCCTTATCTTAGCAATGGGCTAAAAGAATCCCTCTTGACATCAGGAAATGCTCATGTCTTATCTTTAAATAATCATATGCACACACAAGGATAATGAACAGTTAAGGTCTCTCCTAGCAAAAACCTTTTATCTCAAAAGTCTAGTGTGGTTAGTATACAACTTTTGATAAGTCTATTAGGATGTTTGAGTCTCATGGAAAACCTCAAACATTTCTCCCATAGCAACAAAATTGCAAATATCACAACCATATAAATCATCAAATTGCAAAGTATCGAATCCATGATACATCATTATATAAATAACAATCAACATATAGGATAGATACCAGATGGATATTAGCAATAATATTTAGACGACCACTGACTATATCGTGCATATTTTTCAAATTTATAAAATAAAATAGAGTGACACATTATATCATTCGCATCAGAACATCGCATACCATTGCATTTCATATATGGGTTATTAATTGATTAAATTCTTATCTTAAGGATTTTCAATTACATTCATGATTTTTTATACATTATGTGGTGTCATCCATTAGATTGATAAACATATTTGCATTCATTCCTTATGTTTTAAGTGATTAAATCATACAGGTTCATTTAAATTAGATTAGCATCATGTAAATAAATCATTAAATACATTAATGCATACAATAAAGCAATATCAAATATGTGTTAAGAAAAACATTGCATCCATATGCATCCATCATAAAAAGCACATCTAAGCATCTAGATCATTGCATATCATCATCATAAATCAAATAGCTATCTAGTGCATGTCATCCATACATCACATCATATAGCATTGCATCCATGTGCATCACATAAACATAAAATCAAAAATAAATGAGTACACGATAATGAGTCATAAAATGATCATTCATATCATATATAAATATGTGTCTCAAAGTACATCAGGAGTACAAAGATATATGTAGGCTACAACTGTGTAGGTCCTCGACCTTACACTCAAAAATGGTACAATATATATATATATAATGTGTACTAGGGAGGGTCTGCACACCCAACCTATAAATCACTTCCTGTATCCCTATGGATCCTATGAGATTTGGCTTTGTGTGTACTAGAATATCGATGAGTTCACTCGGTCCTATGAGTTTGATAGCTGGAACTCGCTGAGGACTACCTTGTAGTCCTGGTCCTGGTCCTCTATGACCCTATAGCCTACCTGTACTCTGGAACCTGTAAACTCCTCAGCTCAATGAAGCCCTCTAGTTGAGAGATGCAAGCAACCCTCACATCCGATCAGACATTTATCTCCTCTACAAGATAAGTGATTTGCCTGATCTCTGCCATCAGATCCACACATGTGACTAGTGGAGCGACTGGTGGGCCCATGACAACTTGAGAGGATAGAGGGTCTCCCATATGTAGCCTAAGTAGGTCCCTCTCTATTGTTGGCAATTTTGGGTACTTTGGGTACATTGCCTTTGCTCAAGTGTATAAGTTGTCATTGATGTCAAAAGGCATTTTTGTGTTGATATCAAAAAGAGTGTGATGTCAAAAATATCTTGAGAAGCTTCATAATGTTAAAGGGTTTTTATTAAAACCATGGTGACAAGGTTAAAGGTTTTTCTTAAAACCATTTGGACTCATTAAGGGTTTTTATTAAAACCAAGCTTAACTTAATGCAAAGGTTTTTACTTCTTGAAAAACCTTGAAGGTCCATGTTTATTATTAATAATTAAATTAACTCAAACCTTTGACAAAGGTCTAAGTTTAATTTATTATTAATAAAATAATAATAATTATTATTTTAATTATTATTAAAGGGTCTTTTAACCCTTAAGCGACGCACATAAAGAATTCATTCGCCGACGTGTTGCCATCGTTGGAGGAGCGCCGACGTCAAACAATTAAGGAGAAATGGCTATATAAGTGGGGATGATTTTCTAAAGTAATGGTACCATCGATCGATGCAATTTCGTAGCTTTGTGTCCTCCGTAAAAGCGATGTTTTTCGTTGTATTTCGTTGTCCATCCATATTGAATTGCCCAAGCTTTTCTTGCGCTTGACGTCCGGAAGATTGCGTTTCTCTGACATTTGATAAGACTGCGAACTATGTTTTCTAGGAGTTACGTTTTTGGACAGCGCTCATGATGATGGTGGTGGCTTGAGGAAAACGTTTACGTTTTCAAATCCTTGGTGATTGAAGGAAGACAACACATAGGATTACATTATATTTTTCATTGGGCACTTGTGCTCCAATGGTGGTGGTGTGTTGAGTGAAGAAGCGTTGGGCAGAGGTGCCAAGTTTGACCCATGTTGTGGGCAATTTCGTCTTGGTCGTGATGCACGAGGATAGCAGCAATGAAAGCGCTTTAGCATTTGTGGTGGTGTTATTCATTTTCTCCAAAGGTTGGAGAACTAAGGTTGGCCAAGTGTTGTTGATAGGTTCAATTATCCTTCTACTCAAATAAGGTATGGGCACATTCTTCTTATGAGTATGATTGGTGTATGTTTTCTGAAATAAGGTTGGAGTGAAAAGGTATTCTACTAGGTATCCTTTGGCTAGGTGTAAATCCTATTTTCTGGTTTGTTGAAGACTACTTATGCATTGTTATCCTTAAGGAGAGTTTTTGGTGAATGCATAATTTTTGGTTTGAGATAGTGGAAGCTTTGTGCACTAGGGTTTATATTTGTGAGTCTAGCTACTTGCATTGAGTTGGTGGAACCCTTGGTTGGCTGTTTTGAGTTTGATGGTTGAGTTGCTTCCATAGAGGTTGTTTGATCAAGTTATTGCTTTACTTGATTCATGATATTGGGCTTACTCCATTGAGTTGATTTGAGCAAGTTATTCTTTGCATTTGGTGATATTGTGTTGGTGGTTGTTTTGTTCAAATATCTTTGGAGGGAAAAGGATTTCTACTTGTTTCCTTTTCTTGTGATGATTGGTTGAATGCTTCAAGGTTAATGTTGAGTTGAATGATGTTGGTTAAACCTTGTCTGATAAGCATTGTTGTTAAAGCCCTAATTGGTTGAGAAAAGATATTGGTTGTGGAAAGAACATGAGTATCATTGTTATATGAGATATTGCATGGTTGGCAATTGTTGGGTTGTGTTTCATGTTCTTGAGAAAAGCATACTACATCTATCTTATTCTATTGAGATTGAGATTGGGAGTTAAGTATAGAACATATTGAGTCTCTAACAATTCTCTTTATGCTTCTATGAGGTTGATGAATCACATTGGGTCTCTAACAATTCTCTTTGTGGGTTCATGCTAAGCAAGTTTTTCTTGGTGAGCTTGTGAGGTTTTGGACAGGTTTCGATGGGGACTTGTGAGCAGATTTGGACAGGTCCTAGCAGAGGACTTGTGAGCTGGTTTTTGAGAGTTCTATCAGAGAACTTGAGGACAGAGGAGCATTGGTTCTTTGAGAAGAACCTGAGGATAGATTTGGCAAGTCTTTGAGAAGGCTTGTGTGTAGAGGATTGATTTGTTCAAGAGTTGGATAGATCTGACAGACAGAGGAAGACTTGTACTAGACCGATTGACTATGTTTGGTACAGGTTGTTGAGCTGTTGTGGACGTGATCATAGAAGGCAGAGGTCTCTTAGGCTAAGCATTGAGGACAGGAGGTCTTCGATGGAAAGGAGTTCCACGTGCTGGCAAGAGGTAGAGGCAGTTGATCTTCGAGGGATCATTTCCGAGAGGGGAAGGTATCTCCTTTGGAGAGGCTCATTATGATTAGAGGGGAAGGTATCTCCTTTGAGCAGAGGCTCATAAATTCAGATTGGGGGAAGGTATCTCCTTTGGGCCGAGGCTCATAAACATTGTAATTGGGAAGGTTTCCCAAAGAACTTTGAGATAACTTTTAGAGAAAAGTTTTGTGGATGTAGCCTAGCCATTCTGGGTGAACCACGTTAAAATTGGTGTCACTTTGTGGATGATATTGTGCATTGTTTTGATATTGCTTTGGGTATATTGCTTTACTATTTTGAAGTATAAAGGAAAAAGTAAAAAGAGGTCTTATACTGTTCACCCCCCTCTCAGTATAAGCTTGTGTTCTTCAATTGGTATCAGAGCAGGTGCCTTCGAAAAGTTTAACAACTTGAAGGAAAAGCTAGTAAAGAACACAATGGATCATTCAAGTGGCAATGCAACACCTATTCTTGATGGGTCAGATTTTGGTCTTTGGAGTGCAAGGATGAAGGTTCATCTAATGGCACTTGGGAATGAGGTATGGGAAGTGATTGAAGATGAGTACACTATTCCTGTACATGGTCCTAATACTAAAGAAGAAAGGCTCCTACATCACAGCAATTCAAAAGCAATGAATGCAATCCTGAAAGGCTTACAGAAAGCAGATCTCACCAAAGTGATTCACTGCAAGACAACTAGTGAAATGTGGAAACAGTTGAAGGTGGTTCATACAGGTGATACAAATGTCAGAAAGGCCAAGTTGAGACACTTCAAAGGTATGTTTGAACAACTCAAGATGAATGATGATGAAAATATTAGTGACTACATGCTTCGTATGGATGAGGTTGTTAACTCCATGAAAGACTTAGGTCTTGAGCTTGCTGAAAATGATGTTTGTGATAAGATTTTAAGATCTCTTCCTAATAGATTTAGTGAAAATATTTTTGCTATTGAGGAAGCTAAAGATTTGGATAAGTTGAAAAAGGATGAGCTCCATAGTATACTTGCAGCATTTGAGTTGAGAACTCAAGTGAAGGTTGATGTCAAGAAAGAGGCAGCTTTCAAGGCTACCAAGAAATCCAAGGGTAAACAACTTCAAGATAGTGATGAGTCTTCTAGTGATGAAGAGGCATATTACAGCAAGAAAGGCAAGTTCTCTAGAAAGCACAAAAGTATGAAAAATATAAGATGTTTCAATTGTGGAAAGTTTGGTCATTATGCTACTGATCTGTATTGTTCCCAAGAATGAAAGTGATGAAGATAAACAGGATTCTAAGAGCAAGGATTCTGAAAAGCACAAGCATCACAGGAAGAACAAAGATGAGCACAACAATCAAGGAAAGAGGTATTCTCACAAGCACAAGAAGAGTTTCTACCTAGACAAAGCAAGTAAGTGTTCTAGTAGTGATAGTGAAAGTTCTTCAAGTGATAATGAAAATGAGATGTTGTTCATATCAGAAAAAGAGGAAGAACCGAAACATAGATTCATTATCATGAAATGTCTTAGATGTGGAAATTTTGGTCACCTTGAGGATGATTGCACAAATAATGATTTGGTTTCTAGTATGTATGAGGATGCTTCAGAAAACTATAAGGAAGATGCATGTATGGTTTTTGAAAAGGGTAGCACCTCTAGTGATAAGAAATCTGAAAAAGGCTTTGATGATTCAAAAAGCAAACAAATAAAGGATCTTGAAAGTGAACTTATTAGTGCTCTTAGTGCTTTGAAAAAGGAAAGAAAGAAGAATGCTAGACTCAAGGATAAGTTAGATGAATGTTGTATGGAGAGAGATGATCTTATAGAAAGTCTTGATTTCTCTATAGCTAAGACACAAGAACTCAAGGATGAGTTAGAGTCTAAGGTTCTTGAGTATAGTGAGTTAGAACAGAAAATGGCTTCTTTGAAAGAGGAAACTAAAGAGTACAAGGATAAGCTTTACAGGGTTCAAGATAGCTCCAAAAAGGTTAAGTCACTCATCAAAGGTCAAAGAAAGACAACAGATAAAATAGGCCTTGGTTTTGTTAAGCCACACAAGGAACAAGTTGGAGAGTCTAGTAAGAGACTCCAAAAGGAAGAGAGTTCTGATGAGGAAAGTATTTCAGATCATGAGTCCTTGAATGATAGATGCACAGAAATAGAAAACAGAATTCAGAATGAGAAGAAGAAGTTTTCAAGACCCAAGAGGTCAAATAAAGGAAAGTTTCAAGGCAGATGTTTTGCTTGTCACGGGTTTGGTCACATGGCTTCACATTGCATGGCTCAAGTGAAGAAGGTAAATGACAATTTCAGAAGTGCTAGTTTCTTTCAAGGGTATTGCTACTCTTGTCAATAGTTTGGGCACAAGGCAGTTTATTGCAAGGCAAATAACAGGAACAGGTTTGGTCAGAATAGGTGGATTCAAAGATCAGGTTTACCTCAGAGAAACAACATCGTCAAGTGTTTCAAGTGCAACAATGAAGGTCACATAATCAGAAAGTGTAGAGCTAAAATTCTAGAATACAGGAACAGGAACAATGGCATGATCAGGTCCAAGGATCAAGGCATGGACAAGAACAGGGATGAGAACAAGAACAAGAACAGTGACAAGAACAGGAATATGGACAAAGAGTTCAAGAGAAGGCCCGACAAGGAAGTTATAGACGCTGATGATGATCAATGCCTAATGGGAGTTTTACTCCCACCCCAGAATTAATCACCTCATCGGGAGGTGGGGGAGGGACTAAGCTAAGAGGCTCATTCTTAGTCCCGAGCCCCAAAGGTGGCCCTTTGCCATTGATGACAAAGGGGGAGAGATATGAGTAAGGGGGAGAGCTTCAAAGTGAAGAGGAAAGCTTCAAGTCAGGGGGAGCAAAACTTCAAAGGAAGATTCTCAGTTGTTAGCACAGTTGGTTTCAGTTTTGGCTCTTGAGAAGTGTTTTCAGTAAAGGTTTGCCATCAATGACAAAGGGGGAGATTGTTGGCAATTTTGGGTACTTTGGGTACATTGCCTTTGCTCAAGTGTATAAGTTGTCATTGATGTCAAAAGGCATTTTTGTGTTGATATCAAAAAGAGTGTGATGTCAAAAATATCTTGAGAAGCTTCATAATGTTAAAGGGTTTTTATTAAAACCATGGTGACAAGGTTAAAGGTTTTTCTTAAAACCATTTGGACTCATTAAGGGTTTTTATTAAAACCAAGCTTAACTTAATGCAAAGGTTTTTACTTCTTGAAAAACCTTGAAGGTCCATGTTTATTATTAATAATTAAATTAACTCAAACCTTTGACAAAGGTCTAAGTTTAATTTATTATTAATAAAATAATAATAATTATTATTTTAATTATTATTAAAGGGTCTTTTAACCCTTAAGCGACGCACATAAAGAATTCATTCGCCGACGTGTTGCCATCGTTGGAGGAGCGCCGACGTCAAACAATTAAGGAGAAATGGCTATATAAGTGGGGATGATTTTCTAAAGTAATGGTACCATCGATCGATGCAATTTCGTAGCTCTGTGTCCTCCGTAAAAGCGATGTTTTTCGCTGTATTTCGTTGTCCATCCATATTGAATTGCCCAAGCTTTTCTTGCGCTTGACGTCCGACAGATTGCGTTTCTCTGACATTTGATAAGACTGCGAACTATGTTTTCTGGGAGTTACGTTTTTGGACAGCGCTCATGATGATGGTGGTGGCTTGAGGAAAACGTTTACGTTTTCAAATCCTTGGCGATTGAAGGAAGACAACACATAGGATTACATTATATTTTTCATTGGGCACTTGTGCTCCAATGGTGGTGGTGTGTTGAGTGAAGAAGCGTTGGGCAGAGGTGCCAAGTTTGACCCATGTTGTGGGCAATTTCATCTTGGTCGTGATGCACGAGGATAGCAGCAATGAAAGCGCTTTAGCATTTGTGGTGGTGTTATTCATTTTCTCCAAAGGTTGGAGAACTAAGGTTGGCCAAGTTTGAGATTTGTGTGCGATGACAGCTTGAAGGTTCAATTATCTTCTACTCCAATAAGGTATGGGCACATTCTTCTTATGAGTATGATTGGTGTATGTTTTCTGAAATAAGGTTGGAGTGAAAAGGTATTCTACTAGGTATCCTTTGGCTAGGTGTAAATCCTATTTTTTGGTTTGTTGAAGACTACTTATGCATTGTTATCCTTAAGGAGAGTTTTTGGTGAATGCATAATTTCTGGTTTGAGATAGTGGAAGCTTTGTGCACTAGGGTTTATATTTGTGAGTCTAGCTACTTGCATTGAGTTGGTGGAACCCTTGGTTGGCTGTTTTGAGTTTGATGGTTGAGTTGCTTCCATAGAGGTTGTTTGATCAAGTTATTGCTTTACTTGATTCATGATATTGGGCTTACTCCATTGAGTTGATTTGAGCAAGTTATTCTTTGCATTTGGTGATATTGTGTTGGTGGTTGTTTTGTTCAAATATCTTTGGAGGGAAAAGGATTTCTACTTGTTTCCTTTTCTTGTGATGATTGGTTGAATGCTTCAAGGTTAATGTTGAGTTGAATGATGTTGGTTAAACCTTGTTTGATAAGCATTGTTGTTAAAGCCCTAATTGGTTGAGAAAAGATATTGGTTGTGGAAAGAACATGAGTATCATTGTTATATGAGATATTGCATGGTTGGCAATTGTTGGGTTGTGTTTCATGTTCTTGAGAAAAGCATACTACATCTATCTTATTCTGTTGAGATTGAGATTGGGAGTTAAGTATAGAACATATTGAGTCTCTAACAATTCTCTTTATGCTTCTATGAGGTTGATGAATCACATTGGGTCTCTAACAATTCTCTTTGTGGGTTCATGCTAAGAAAGTTTTTCTTGGTGAGCTTGCTGAGGTTTTGGACAGGTTTCGATGGGGACTTGTGAGCAGATTTGGACAGGTCCTAGCAGAGGACTTGTGAGCTAGTTTTTGAGAGTTCTATCAGAGAACTTGAGGATAGAGGAGCATTGGTTCTTTGAGAAGAACCTGAGGACAGATTTGGCAAGTCTTTGAGAAGGCTTGTGTGTAGAGGATTGATTTGTTCAAGAGTTGGACAGATCTGACAGACAGAGGAAGACTTGTACTAGACCGATCGACTATGTTTGGTACAGGTTGTTGAGCTGTTGTGGACGTGATCATAGAAGGTAGAGGTCTCTTAGGCTAAGCATTGAGGACAGGAGGTCTTCGGTGGAAAGGAGTTCCACGTGTTGGCAAGAGGTAGAGGCAGTTGATCTTCTGAGGGATCATATCCAGAGCAGAGGGGAAGGTATCTCCTTTGAGTAGAGGCTCATAAATTTAGATAGAGGGGAAGGTATCTCCTTTGAGTAGAGGCTCATAAATTCAGATTGGGGGAAGGTATCTCCTTTGGGCCGAGGCTCATAAACATTGTAATTGGGAAGGTTTCCCAAAGAACTTTGAGATAACTTTTAGAGAAAAGTTTTGTGGACGTAGCCCAGCCATTCTGGGTGAACCACGTTAAAATTGGTGTCACTTTGTGGATGATATTGTGCATTGCTTTGATATTGCTTTGGGTATATTGCTTTACTATTTTGAAGTATAAAGGAAAAAGTAAAAAGAGGTCTTATACTTGTTCACCCCCCTCTCAGTATAAGCTTGTGTTCTTCAATTGGTATCAGAGCAGGTGCCTTCGAAAAGTTTAACAGCTTGAAGGAAAAGCTAGTAAAGAACACAATGGATCATTCAAGTGGCAATGCAACACCTATTCTTGATGGGTCAGATTTTGGTCTTTGGAGTGCAAGGATGAAGGTTCATCTAATGGCACTTGGGAATGAGGTATGGGAAGTGATTGAAGATGAGTACACTATTCCTGTACATGGTCCTAATACTAAAGAAGAAAGGCTCCTACATCACAGCAATTCAAAAGCAATGAATGCAATCCTGAAAGGCTTACAGAAAGCAGATCTCACCAAAGTGATTCACTGCAAGACAGCTAGTGAAATGTGGAAACAGTTGAAGGTGGTTCATACAGGTGATACAAATGTCAGAAAGGCCAAGTTGAGACACTTCAAAGGTATGTTTGAACAACTCAAGATGAATGATGATGAAAATATTAGTGACTACATGCTTCGTATGGATGAGGTTGTTAACTCCATGAAAGACTTAGGTCTTGAGCTTGCTGAAAATGATGTTTGTGATAAGATTTTAAGATCTCTTCCTAATAGATTTAGTGAAAATATTTTTGCTATTGAGGAAGCTAAAGATTTGGATAAGTTGAAAAAGGATGAGCTCCATAGTATACTTGCAAGCATTTGAGTTGAGAACTCAAGTGAAGGTTGATGTCAAGAAAGAGGCAGACTTTCAAGGCTACCAAGAATTCCAAGGGTAAACAACTTCAAGATAGTGATGAGTCTTCTAGTGATGAAGAGGCATATTACAACAAGAAAGGCAAGTTCTCTAGAAAGCACAAAAGTATGAAAAATATAAGATGTTTCAATTGTGGAAAGTTTGGTCATTATGCTACTGATTGTACTGTTCCCAAGAATGAAAGTGATGAAGATAAACAAGATTCTAAGAGCAAGGATTCTAAAAAGCACAAGCATCACAGGAAGAACAAAGATGAGCACAACAATCAAGGAAAGAGGTATTCTCACAAGCACAAGAAGAGTTTCTACCTAGACAAAGCAAGTAAGTGTTCTAGTAGTGATAGTGAAAGTTCTTCAAGTGATAATGAAAATGAGATGTTGTTCATATCAGAAAAAGAGGAAGAACCGAAACATAGATTCATTATCATGAAATGTCTTAGATGTGGAAATTTTGGTCACCTTGAGGATGATTGCACAAATAATGATTTGGTTTCTAGTATGTATGAGGATGCTTCAGAAAACTATAAGGAAGATGCATGTATGGTTTTTGAAAAGGGTAGCACCTCTAGTGATAAGAAATCTGAAAAAGGCTTTGATGATTCAAAAAGCAATCAAATAAAGGATCTTGAAAGTGAACTTATTAGTGCTCTTAGTGCTTTGAAAAAGGAAAGAAAGAAGAATGCTAGACTCAAGGATAAGTTAGATGAATGTTGTATGGAGAGAGATGATCTTATAGAAAGTCTTGATTTCTCTATAGCTAAGACACAAGAACTCAAGGATGAGTTAGAGTCTAAGGTTCTTGAGTATAGTGAGTTAGAACAGAAAATGGCTTCTTTGAAAGAGGAAACTAAAGAGTACAAGGATAAGCTTTACGAGGTTTCAAGATAGCTCCAAAAAGGTTAAGTCACTCATCAAAGGTCAAAGAAAGACAACAGATAAAACAGGCCTTGGTTTTGTTAAGCCACACAAGGAACAAGTTGGAGAGTCTAGTAAGAGACTCCAAAAGGAAGAGAGTTCTGATGAGGAAAGTATTTCAGATCATGAGTCCTTGAATGATAGATGCACAGAAATAGAAAACAGAATTCAGAATGAGAAGAAGAAGTTTTCGAGACCCAAGAGGTCAAATAAAGGAAAGTTTCAAGGCAGATGTTTTGCTTGTCACAGGTTTGGTCACATGGCTTCACATTGCATGGCTCAAGTGAAGAAGGTAAATGACAATTTCAGAAGTGCTAGTTACTTTCAAGGGTATTGCTACTCTTGTCAATAGTTTGGGCACAAGGCAGTTTATTGCAAGGCAAATAACAGGAACAGGTTTGGTCAGAATAGGTGGATTCAAAGATCAAGTTTACCTCAGAGAAACAACATCGTCAAGTGTTTCAAGTGCAACAATGAAGGTCACATAATCAGACAATGTAGAGCTAAAATTCCAGAATACAGGAACAGGAACAGTGGCATGATCAGGTCCAAGGATCAAGGCATGGACAAGAACAGGGATGAGAACAAGAACAAGAACAGTGACAAGAACAGGAATATGGACAAAGAGTTCAAGAGAAGGCCCGACAAGGAAGTTATAGACGCTGATGATGATCAGTGCCTAATGGGAGTTTTACTCCCACCCCAGAATTAATCACCTCATCAGGAGGTGGGGGAGGGACTAAGCTAAGAGGCTCATTCTTAGTCCCGAGCCCCAAAGGTGGCCCTTTGCCATTGATGACAAAGGGGGAGAGATATGAGTAAGGGGGAGAGCTTCAAAGTGAAGAGGAAAGCTTCAAGTCGGGGGAGCAAAACTTCAAAGGAAGATTCTCGGTTGGGGCTCGATTGTTAGCACAATTGGTTTTAGTTTTGGCTCTTGAGAAGTGTTTTCAGTAAAGGTTTGCCATCAATGACAAAGGGGGAGATTGTTGGCAATTTTGGGTACTTTGGGTACATTGCCTTTGCTCAAGTGTATAAGTTGTCATTGATGTCAAAAGGCATTTTTGTGTTGATATCAAAAAGAGTGTGATGTCAAAAATATCTTGAGAAGCTTCATAATGTTAAAGGGTTTTTATTAAAACCATGGTGACAAGGTTAAAGGTTTTTCTTAAAACCATTTGGACTCATTAAGGGTTTTTATTAAAACCAAGCTTAACTTAATGCAAAGGTTTTTACTTCTTGAAAAACCTTGAAGGTCCATGTTTATTATTAATAATTAAATTAACTCAAACCTTTGACAAAGGTCTAAGTTTAATTTATTATTAATAAAATAATAATAATTATTATTTTAATTATTATTAAAGGGTCTTTTAACCCTTAAGCGACGCACATAAAGAATTCATTCGCCGACGTGTTGCCATCGTTGGAGGAGCGCCGACGTCAAACAATTAAGGAGAAATGGCTATATAAGTGGGGATGATTTTCTAAAGTAATGGTACCATCGATCGATGCAATTTCGTAGCTTTGTGTCCTCCGTAAAAGCGATGTTTTTCGTTGTATTTCGTTGTCCATCCATATTGAATTGCCCAAGCTTTTCTTGCGCTTGACGTCCGACAGATTGCGTTTCTCGACATTTGATAAGACTGCGAACTATGTTTTTTGGGAGTTACGTTTTTGGACAGCGCTCATGATGATGGTGGTGGCTTGAGGAAAACGTTTACGTTTTCAAATCCTTGGCGATTGAAGGAAGACAACACATAGGATTACATTATATTTTTCATTGGGCACTTGTGCTCCAATGGTGGTGGTGTGTTGAGTGAAGAAGCATTGGGCAGAGGTGCCAAGTTTGACCCATGTTGTGGGCAATTTCGTCTTGGTCGTGATGCACGAGGATAGCAGCAATGAAAGCGCTTTAGCATTTGTGGTGGTGTTATTCATTTTCTCCAAAGGTTGGAGAACTAAGGTTGGCCAAGTTTGAGAGTTGTGTGTGGTGACAGCTTGAAGGTTCAATTATCTTCTACTCAAATAAGGTATGGGCACATTCTTCTTATGAGTATGATTGGTGTATGTTTTCTGAAATAAGGTTGGAGTGAAAAGGTATTCTACTAGGTATCCTTTGGCTAGGTGTAAATCCTATTTTCTGGTTTGTTGAAGACTACTTATGCATTGTTATCCTTAAGGAGAGTTTTTGGTGAATGCATAATTTCTGGTTTGAGATAGTGGAAGCTTTGTGCACTAGGGTTTATATTTGTGAGTCTAGCTACTTGCATTGAGTTGGTGGAACCCTTGGTTGGTTGTTTTGAGTTTGATGGTTGAGTTGCTTCCATAGAGGTTGTTTGATCAAGTTATTGCTTTACTTGATTCATGATATTGGGCTTACTCCATTGAGTTGATTTGAGCAAGTTATTCTTTGCATTTGGTGATATTGTGTTGGTGGCTGTTTTGTTCAAATATCTTTGGAGGGAAAAGGATTTCTACTTGTTTCCTTTTCTTGTGATGATTGGTTGAATGCTTCAAGGTTAATGTTGAGTTGAATGATGTTGGTTAAACCTTGTCTGATAAGCATTGTTGTTAAAGCCCTAATTGGTTGAGAAAAGATATTGGTTGTGGAAAGAACATGAGTATCATTGTTATATGAGATATTGCATGGTTGGCAATTGTTGGGTTGTGTTTCATGTTCTTGAGAAAAGCATACTACATCTATCTTATTCTGTTGAGATTGAGATTGGGATTTAAGTATAGAACATATTGAGTCTCTAACAATTCTCTTTATGCTTCTATGAGTTTGATGAATCACATTGGGTCTCTAACAATTCTCTTTGTGGGTTCATGCTAAGCAAGTTTTTCTTGGTGAGCTTGCTGAGGTTTTGGACAGGTTTCGGTGGGGACTTGTGAGCAGATTTGGACAGGTCCTAGCAGAGGACTTGTGAGCTGAGTTTGAGAGTTCTATCAGAGAACTTGAGGACAGAGGAGCATTGGTTCTTTGAGAAGAACCTGAGGACAGATTTGGCAAGTCTTTGAGAAGGCTTGTGTGTAGAGGATTGATTTGTTCAAGTGTTGGATAGATCTGACAGACAGAGGAAGACTTGTACTAGACCGACTGACTGTGTTTGGTACAGGTTGTTGAGCTGTTGTGGACGTGATCATAGAAGGTAGAGGTCTCTTAGGCTAAGCATTGAGGACAGGAGGTCTTCGATGGAAAGGAGTTCCACGTGCTGGCAAGAGGTAGAGACAGTTGATCTTCTAAGGGATCATATCCAGAGCAGAGGGGAAGGTATCTCCTTTGAGCAGAGGCTCATAAATTTAGATTGGGGGAAGGTATCTCCTTTGGGCCGAGGCTCATAAACATTGTAATTGGGAAGGTTTCCCAAAGAACTTTGAGATAACTTTTAGAGAAAAGTTTTGTGGACGTAGCCCAACCATTCTGGGTGAACCACGTTAAAATTGGTGTCACTTTGTGGATGATATTGTGCATTGCTTTTGATATTGCTTTGGGTATATTGCTTTACTATTTTGAAGTATAAAGGAAAAAGTAAAAAGAGGTCTTATACTGTTCACCCCCCCTCTCAGTATAAGCTTGTGTTCTTCATCTACCCACTACCTCACCCCACTGTGCCACTACCACATCACGAGCGCTTGTGAGCTCCTAGACTCAAGCCTCTGCTACTGTAGCTCATTCTATGAGACTAGTGATCTCCTCTTGTGCCTTAGCTATCTACCTATCTCGATTAGCGAGCTTCACCTCTAGAGTGGCAATAGTAATGTCTCGCTCACATTTTTGAGTCTAATATCTACCCAGTTGACTCTGTAGGTTAGTAACCTGAGCTAAGAGCAGCCCCTCCATGCTGTTAGGAGGAACATCACCCTCCTCTGGAGCCTCATCATCTGGGTCATCCATGGGATCCTCCTTGATGGTGGCCTCTGTACCCCATCTGCCCTCTATTTTCTGGCACACCCTATGCCTGTAAGGATCCGTCACTACCTCTACCTGATCATCAACTCTGCCTAGAGGTCCTGATCCATGCCATCGCAACATCGACCTCCATTCATAGTATGCTAGAGTGGTAATAGCCTAGTCAACTCCAGTATCTTGGAAATCATCTGGCTCATCCTCTAGAGCTGGAGATTGGATCCATGGGAGGTGCGTATCTAAATCCAAGTACCTGTAGATGAAGGGGATCTCTGGAATGTCCTACACTAGGCCGAACTACAGTAAGACACAAGAATAAAATTGATACTCTCTAATCTTGACCTTTCAGCTAAGTAGTTGTTGGTCATCAAATCTACCTAGAAAAGGATTTTGGGTGAGTGTATGCGCCCTAGACCTGGACCAACATTGAAAGGCCAAAGGGAAGAGATGCCCCTCATGCCAATATCTAGAGAAAGTTCGGCTCCTATGCTAAACTACTTGGGGGTTTTAAGATAAGAGTGTAGGGAAGAGATAAAAGGAGTAGGGTTAGAGAAAGAAATAAAAAAGGGGTAAGGGAAGAGATATTGGTGATTTAAGGTGGGAGAGAATAGGAAGCACGATCACTAATAGAAAACTTGAATGGAAGTAAAGAACACCAAGAATAAATGAAAGAAACGCAATATCAACCTTCCTATGTATCCTTCAGGCGAGTTTCAGGGTACATTCACCGATCGCACACTGGACGCAGAGTTTCAGCATCTCAGTATGCAAACGAAGAGAGACAAAAGAATCAAGCACAGGAGGCAACATAAAAGAAATCCAATACTATGTTTTTCCACTCCTATGTATCCTTCAAAATGAGTTTTAGGGTACAACCCCCGATCACACACCGGACGTAGGGTTCAGCATCTCGGTATGCAAACGAAGAGAGACAAAAGAATCAAGCAAAGAAGGAAGCATAAAAGAGAGAAATCGAGCCCAAAGCTCTTTAGTATTAATCACAAGACATCAAGTTATAGCAGCTTTCTAGTAGATAGTTCCCCCCCTTTTCTATTACAATGCTTGGGTTTTTATAGAGGACCCGGGCCTCTGAGTCATAATTACACAATAAAGAAGAGTACGCCCTCGAGCCCTGAGAATTTGGCTCCTCGAGGTTCTCATGATCGAGCTTTCAATTTTGTTACCAAAACTGGCAACTGCAACCGGGTCAACTATGGAAAGATGCATTGATGAGCCATCTGGATGTCCTTGGTCTCTGGGTGTGGTGCTCGAGTGGCCGCCATGCTCATCGAGGTCTTCATCATGGCCTGATACTTCATTTTTGATTGCCAAAAATGAGTAGTGAGCTTACCGGGCATGAAAAATTGCATTTATGAGGCACTTGATCACCTTGAAAAAATACCCAGTTCGGGAAGCATGCCTGTGAAGCACTTCGCTAAGTCTTCATTTACAACTTCGCTTTGCTATGGTCCTAGGCCAAAGCAATAACTTCTCCTTGGTTTGTACTTCACAAAATTGAGCTTCGCAAAACTGCTTCGGGGGTGGGGAGTGCCGAAGCATATTTACTTTGCAAAATGGGCCTCTTCATCTTTGCTACTTCGCTGACTAAATTGCTTTGCTGATGCCTTAGAGAAATGCTTCGTTGCGATCCTCTTTCAAAACTATGGTTCGGGAAGATTTCAGCCAAAGCAATTGTCTTCAAAAGATGTTGCATTCTTTCACTTCGGGTAGAAGTACTTCGCACGAAAATTAGCCGAAGCAAATGCTTCGCAATGACTTTTGGCGAAGTAAAAATGATTCGCTGATGGAGGGGCCCAAAGTGGGTGCTTTGGAAACTTTCTGGCGAAGTATTTTCAATGCTCCTTTGAGTTTCGCTTCATAGAAATCTCGCCCGAAGTAGCTGCTAGAAATGCTTCGGGTGCGAAGTAGTTTCTTCCTTCCTCCTTTGAATTTTACTTCGGCAACGCCGCTTCGTAGAAATCTCACCCGAAGTAGCTGCTGGAAATGCTTCGGGTGTGAAGTAGTTCTTTGCCTTAGCCAATTTAGACCGTAGTCTGGACCTTCCTTTTCTGGCGAAGTTGTTCTTTTGGATGTCGCTTCGCTCAATTTTTGCTCAAAGTAAATATTTGAAGCGCTTCGGGCTTGAAGTTCTTTTTATCGCTACCCTTATATTTTACTTCGGTAATACTACTTCACAAGAAAATCTACCCGAAGTAGTGTTGAAAATGCTTCGGGTGTGAAGCTCTTCTCATCTTCTTTCGGCGAAGCTCTTTCCTCTAGCTTGTTCCCCAACGAAGCTCTTTCTTTTCTACTTTATATACAAAGGGGTGGCATTGAAAGCCAAAATTGCCGCAACTTTCAAATAAAAAAGACAACAAAGAAAAACTTTACAAAATACTGTACAAAATTTGATTTCCTTTTCTACCCCTTGAGAAATGTGACAAAATTGTCAACATTCTTGGTGGCTCGTGGGGCAATGAGCTCATCTCGGTGGGAGAACCCTTTAATTTTGATCCATTGGGCTGTAGTCCTCTCTAGATCCCTCTCCCTCTTCTCCCTCTGGGAGTGCCTCCATAGTTGGTTCTCCTTCTTCTACTACTTCTTCTTCACCTTCCTCTTCTTCTTTGCCTTCCTCTTCTGGTGCGGCCTCTTTGGGAGTAGCTTCCTATGGCGGCGATGGGGCAAGACGCTCGTGGATTTTTCTCATGGTTCGGTGGACCTGGGACCAGGCACTCTTCGAGAAAGGTTCTAGATCTTGTAGTGCCTTGATCAACACGTGAAACCGATCAATTTGTCTTGATATTTGCATGTTGGGCTCTAGTATACAGGTCATTTAGGTAGGTCGTAATCTTGCAGTATCTCAAGAGGTAATCTGTGATTTGCCTTTTTGTTATTGGCTTTGCCCATCTATCTACCTTCAAGACATCATCTTCAAACTGAAGCCATGTTGGCTTAATCTCTTCTTTGGTCAGGAGGTTCCCATTATCATCTGTGAAGCTTGGGAAGCCCATGGAAGAAAGGTCCTGAAAGTAGCCCATTGATGTGCGTTGCTTGTTCTCGAACATGTCTAAGAGGTCCTTCACCTTCTATGTTTTTTGCACCTTAGAGAAGAAAGCGCGAACTGTGGCTCGGGCTATAGACCAATCCCTAGCTATCCGACTCATTGTAGGGACCTGCAAGTCTTGATATTTGGCATTCTGGACATCGAAAGCTAGTTTGAGGTGACCTCTAGCTTTCTGAGTTATTTGATCGATGATTGGTCCTCCTTCGGTAGCGACACTTCGGGCTTCCATAATATAGGCTAAAATTGACAAGGCACTGGAAGCCCGAGATCTGAAGTTTCTAAGTAGGTGTGAGCGAATCTCCTTGATTCTATTTCTGTCAAACAGCTCCAAGTTTGCCTTTTCGAACAACTACTGTTGCGTCTGCAAGATCTTGCTTTCGAGCTCCTTGGCCTTCAACTCGTTCTCGGCCTGCCTCTGTGCTTGTTGCTCGATTGAGCACTGCAGTTGTAGTATTTGTTGTTTGAGGGTGTGTGTTTCCTTTTTCAACAGATGGCACTATTTCTATGAATCCTCCAACTCGGAGTGGATCCTAGCCAGTTCTTCTTCCAACTTGATGTTGGCATTTTTTGCTTCAAACCTGCACTGATTGGCAATATTTGCATGTGCTCGAAAGGTTTCGATCCTGACATGCATGGATGCGGATTCATCATCTATATTCAAATGTGCCAAATCCTTGGTCTTCTCCTGGTACTCATAGTCAGCTGGAGTCATTTCGTCCAGAGGCTTCTGGACTTTAGGGACCTTTTTAACCTTATGTAACTTTTCGCCTTTCAAATCGAAGATGACACATTTTTCAACTTGGGCCAGAGATCGCCCTCTTTTCTTCTTTGCCTCCTTCAACATTTTCTCTGTGTTTTGCCGAGCTAAGAGTAGCTTCTCGGCTAAGGGGTGCTCCTTTATTAGGGACAAATCTATTTCAGAAAATGCTGGATCTCCAGCCAAAGGTGTGAACAAATATAAAGAATTAACGAGGAATAATTCCCTAGATGGTTCGGAGACGGGTGTAGCAGGGGCTTTGGCAAGCGGGATTATACTGTGAGCAATGGGAGAGTGGGCTAAGGGGCTTGGTGTTGGGACACTGCCTTCACCTTGGCTTAGGATTGAAGGAATAGTGGAGTGGGTGGGTGAAGTGGTTTCAATAGGCTTGGCTTGATCAGAAGACTCGGGTGGAGTGGGGCTAGGCAAAGTTGGAATGGAAATAGGCAATGCTTGGGGAGGTGATTGACCTTGTAGGGGAGAGAGATATTGGTGATGACTTTCAACCGAGACCATAATGGACGTGTTCGAGATCAAGGCAAAGGGGGGAGAGTGCGTACCTACGTGCCCTCCTGGCAAGGTGGCCATGGTGACTTCTTGCGTGATCGGCTCCTGGCCCCTTTGGGCTTCGGCACCTCCGACCTCCATGACTTCTACTTTAGGGTCCCCTTCTTGTTGGAGGAGTTCCTCCACATCGATGACGTCTATGTCTAGGACCGTCTCAGCACTTGGTGGCATCACACTTTCAACACCTACTTTGGTTGGGTCTGATGCAGGTTGTTCAGCATGAGCGCTTGGGGGCCTTGTGCGAGGTCACTTTGGATGGCTCGGGGGCACTTGAATCTGCTCCTGCCTCTTTCTTTTCCTTCTCTCCAATGGTTGCTCTGCCTCCTTGGCACTTGTGTCGTGGCTCTCTGATGGTCCTTGTGGCAGTGCCTCTAGAGTAGCCTCAACTTCTTCCTCTTCCGAGGTATCTTTGGCTCCTTTTGGACTTTCACCCGATCTTGGGGGAGCTAGAGGAACAAAATTAGCGAAGGAGATAGACTTCCAAGTTTCAACATTGGCATCATAAAGAATCACGAAGTCTTTATCTGTTGCCAAGAGTCCGTAAGAATTCATCTTCTGGTGATGGACTCTCATTATCCACCATTCTCCTAATTTTTCCTCGCTCCAATCCTTCAATTCCTCTTTTAAATCATCCTTTGCTTTTCTCCAAAATGTGGAGCTTGGAGTTGGGAGGGGATACTGGTCGGGGTCAAATTCGACCTCCATGGGATAGAATTCGTGCCAGGGTGGCAATGTCCTCATTCTTTCCAAATGCCACTCCAGATATTTCCCATTCGGATTGTTCCTCTGCTCCACAATTTTTGGGTGAGGACAGATGTGGAAATTTTTAAATTTTAAGTGATCCCTCATCACTCCCAAGGGATCATAGAGCCATTGCTAAGGAATTTGGAGCAGGCCAAAATTGGCAAGCTTCTCCTCCAGGAAAACGTTTTGCTTCAAGGCAGATACCTCAATTACTCCCATCCTGAAGGGGAAGTCACAAGTATGTGCCCATTTTCGACCATGGCCATACACGACGTTGGTTGCGTCGCTCTGTCGAGCGACCTCCAATGCAAATTGGTATTCGAAAGGGAAAACAGGGAGCAGGAAGGGTTTTCTTGTAAAGCCGAACATACGAATGACCAATCCTTGTGTCAATTGAAAAACATCTCCCTTATTTTCTTGCACTATTTTATCTCTCAAACTGAGGGGGACCCGAGGGCAAGAACCCTTCAACAAATGCATGGCGGGCCCCAAGAATTGCTGGTTAAAAGAATAATAGGACTCTGTCCTTAACAGGAGAGGAGTCCACTGGTATACAGGAAAAGGATTTCCATCCTTGCCGCTCGAAGAGATAGCGATATGGGGGAATCGCTTATGAACCTGGTAGAAAAACAACCAGACTAGGAGGGAGCAGGGTGCAAAGTACTGGCCCGTCATTGAATTCTTCATACTGGTAAGTCACGTATGCAAGGTTTGGGCCACCCATTCTACCCAATCAAAGAAAACTGGGTTGGTGCTCGGTCTTGCAACATTAGGGGCATAGAATTCCCCTCTCAAAATGCATTCAGCCAAAGACACCTGCCAGGGTTGTATCGAGGCATCTGTCGACAGGCCCGCCACCCATGCAATGATGGAGAAAATATCGGTGTTCTTGAAAGCTGCCAAAGGTAGAGGCATTTGGGGCAGCTTGCTTGAAGAGAGCCCACTTTTGAGGTTCTCATGCAAAAATTTCAATATGAAGTTATTGGAGGTAAACCTCTCCATCTGTTCGCTCAGAATAACATTGCGAACTAAATATCCCTTGGGTGGCCCTTACCATGGTGCAAATGTTGCCTGCACATCTTCCTTCAGAATGGAAAACAATTTATGGCCTGAAGAGTCTAATACCTACCTGGATGCAGGCTGGTAATTCTGTGCGATAGCATAGATTAGCTCTGGGCAGTGGTGAGCTGGCGGGGTCAAATACTAGTAAATCTAAGAATAATAGGTAGCAACCCTTTTATTCTCTGGGGTGAGTCTACTCACCATAAAATCAATAGTACGTCAAAGCTCAGACACATCCTTAGAGAGCTCCGTATCTCTAATTTTTTCCCACCCATCAATTGGTGGGTCTACAAGTTGTTCTTCTTCATAGTCATCTCCTTCTTCTATCGATCGTTTCTCAGGGCGAGTGGCGGGGTCGATCTTCTTTGGAGTATGCCTTTTCTCCTCTTTGCCCTTCTTTGTTTTTTTAGGGCCTGCAACTTCGGGTTCCTTCCCTTTCTCTTTGGAATTCTTCTTCCCCATGTCAAAAATAATGGCAAAAGGATCCTTAATACAGAGGTTTTTGAAGTGACGAGCTTGGATGCGAAGGGTAGAGTCACTTAAGGCTCTTAGCTTTGCATGAATTGATGGACGAATAAACCTCTCCTTGATAGGTCTTCATGTTTTATAGCCTAAAATAGGTAACTACCTTAATTTATGGCACCTACCAAAATTAATTTAAAGCTTCGAATGGAAGAAACGACCTTGTCCTTTGATCAGCTTTACAGCGGCATAGTACGTAGGGCCACATGCTTTGATGATTATGTTCTGCATTGGAGATGCAACCTACTGCCACCTCGTACTTCGATGTAGGATTTTCTCTTAACTGAATTGCCTCGAGATTTGCTCTACCACTTTTGCCTTAAATTCATCTGCTCCGAACTCTTTTCGTGGTTGTTGGTTGCACATTCCTCGAGGCACGTTTTAAATTCCCCACCTCGCGTGTCGTTGGTTCGGACAGCCTTTGATGCTTTGGGCCTAAAGTACTTCTCCTCCACCATGCTATCGTTCTACCTTGCAAAGGCCGCTTACCGAAGCTTGACCCTTTTGGAAACTGCTTCACCAAATTCTGCTTTGAAAACTGCCTCGCAAGGACCCTCTTAAAATCTACTTCGCAAAACTGCTGCCCAAAGTAGCTGTTGAAAATGCTTCGGGTGTGAAGTCCTTTTTGTGCCTTTGGTTCAGCCCTTTGGAGAGTAACATACTTCACAACGAACCTCCTTGCACTTGCTATTTCACATCAAAAGTCTCCGAAGGAGATTTCGAAATGTAGTTGTTGGTTTATGCAATCTTGGAGCAAGATGTATATACATACATGAAATATATACAAAAGCACATATACATACACACATTTTTTTTTTTTTTTAAAGAAATAATTGAAACTCAGTGATGAAAAGTCTTCAGATGAAGACCATTGATAGAGATCGGCAAAACCTGGCCATCTGCATCTTTGAGGATGAAAGAGTTGGCCGAGTTCACCTTGATGATTTCGAACGGCCCATCCCAGAAGGCGTCCATCTTGTCGTGATTCCCAGGCTTGGCCTTCTAGGAGTCCCACTTCCATACCAGATCTCCCACTTTGAATGTGTGATCGGATGATTTCTTCTTGAACCAGTCTCGAGTGACTTGAGCATGCTTAGCAAAGTTTTGGTAGGCTTCTTCGTGATCTTCCTCTAGTTGCAGTAGCTGAGCTAATCTATTTTCTATTGGACTAACTCCACCTTCTACTTCTAACAGCTGCAATGCAGGGATCTCCACATGGATGGGTAAGATGGCCTCCTTGCCGTAGACCAAGGCATAAGGTGAAGTCTTGATCGACTTCTTGACAGAAATTTGATCGGCCCACAAGACCCGATCTAGAAGGAGATGCCAAGTCCTTTTGTTTGTCTCTATGAGCTTTCTTAGCACCCTCAACAGAGTCTTATTGGTGGATTCTACCAAGCCGTTGCCTTGTGGATAGTAGTTGGAGGATACTTTATGGTATATCCCATATCTGTAGAAGAATTCATTGATTTTGGCACCTGTGAAGCCAGGGCCATTGTCCGTGATGATCGCTTCAGGGAGGCCGAACCTAGTGATCAATCCTTCTAGGAAGGTGATTACAGTTTCTTGATCTGCATGCTTCGTGGGGCACGCTTCGGCCCACCTGGTGAAGTAGTCAGTTGCGGTCAGGATGAACTTGTGTCCCACGGAGGAGTTCGGTGATACGACCCCTATAAAATCCAAACCCCATTGCTAAAAGGGAGTTTCTACTTGTATCGAATGAAGGGGCATCGAAGCATTTTTGCTTCGGCTGGTGAACTTCTGACACTGCTCGCATTTGTGGCAAATGACGAAGGCATCAGCGAAGAGTGTGGGCCAATAATAACCTACTTTGATGATCTTTAGTGTCATTGTTCTCCCTACGAAGTGACCTCCAGATAGTCCTGAATGGAACTCTCCTAGAACTTTTCTTTTATCATCATCTTTGATGCATTTGAGAAGGACTCCATCAATGTTCCTAAAAAATAGGCCTTCGGGGCATAGAGTGTATCGGGAGGACCGCATCCTGAAATGTCTTCGCTGCGAAGCATTTAGATGCAAAGGAAAACTACCAGTGTGGAAGTATTCAACTATTTCACTGACCCAGTATTTCTCGTCCTCTTCCTGGTTAGCGAAGCATTCTTTGGCTGGTAAGTCTTCCCACTGAGATTCTGTCACTTTGGCCGCTGCGCTCTTTGCCAATTCTTGACACAATGCACGACCGCAAACCAGTTTTGTGGGCTTGATTTTGATGTCAAATTCTTGTATCTTGTTCACCCAACCGGCTCTCTTGCTTCCCAACTCTCCTTGGATGATGAAATTGTGCACATCGGGGTGAATGACAAAAACTGTGACTCAAATTTGGGAGATGAACTGCTTGAACTTCCTCAGTGATTTCATTACTGCATGTACCTGACGTTCTATAAAATTATATTTCTCTTCATGGGGATTGATCACCTGGCTCAGAAATGCGATGGGATGCTCCTCACCATCTTCCCCCTTTTGTGTCAGGACAACAGCATAGCTTTCGGGTTCCCCTATAGCATACAGGATAAAATCTCGACTATAATCAGGATTGATCAGGATCGATGCCTGAGCGATTCGAGCCTTAATCTCTTCAAATGCTTCTTTTCTTTCTTTCGTCCAACTAAATTCGGTGCCCTTCTTTAGGAGTTGGGACATTGGCTTGATGACTTGGGCGAAGTCAGGGACAAACTTCCTCACGAAGTTGATCTAGCCGAAGAAATATTGAAGTCCTTTCTTGTCTGCTGGGAGTGGGAGCTTCATTAGAGCCTCGGCTCTGTCAGGATCTACAGCGAGGCCCTTTTTCGATATCACGTGTCCCAATAACTTTCCTTCACTGACTGTGAATATGGACTTCTTTGGATTGATTGAGATGCCAAACTCTCGACATTTTTCAAAAATTTGTTGTAGGTGTACAGGATGATCCTCTCTTCTTCGGGAGAAAATGGTCATGTCATCTAGATAGATGACGATAACCTTGTTTAAAAAATCACCAAAAGCAAGATCCATCGCCCTCTGGAAAGTAGCACCAACATTCGAAAGACCAAATGGCATTCGCTGGTAAGAAAATTTCCCCCACTTGGTAGTAAATGTTGTTTTATGCTGGTCTTCGTCCCTAACCTAGATCTGATTGTATCCAAAAAAACCATCGAGCAGAGAGAAACGTTGAGCTCTAGCCATCGAGTGCAAAATCTGATCGATTTATGGGAGAGGGTAGTGGTCTTTGAGAGAAGCTTGATTCAGGTTGCGAAAGTCCACGCATAACCGTATATCTCCATTCTTTTTTTGACTGGGACCAGGTTCGCTACCCACGAAGAGTGCTTGATGGGATAAATTATCTTTTCCTCTAGCATCTTTAGGAGTTTGGCCTTCATTAGGACCTCGATCTTAGGGTTAACCGGTCTTTGCTTTTGTCGAAAGGGTTTGACCCCCTCCTGCAATTCGATTGTGTGTTGAACCAGCTATCGATTATATCCCCTGAGATCTTGATAAGACCAAGCAATCACATTGAAAAACTTTCTACACAACTTTTGTATCTATTCTATCTCTTCTGAAGTGCAGTCGGTTCCAACTTTTATCGTTTTTCTAGGTTCAAGCTCTAAATCTTGATACTACTTTTCATTAACTTTGATCATGTGAGAGAGTGCTCGATCATTCTGATCAAAGAGGCTTTCAAGGGTGATTAGTCCCTTGGGAACGTGGTTATTCTTTAATTGAACCAGCCCTTCATATTCTTCTTCATCAGAGCTTCTGTCTTCGACTGTGGCGGCTTCTTGGATCATGAAATTTACAATTTGCTCATCGTTGTCGAAGACTTGCCAATGTAGGTCTTTTTCTGGGATAGAGGGTCTATAGATCATCCTCATAGCCTTGGTCTTGTGCACCATGTCTTCTACTGGAGAGTACTTGGCTACGATGGATGCCATAACATCGGCATGTTAGTTATTTTCTCTCGGGATAGACTGAAGAGTGAGAGATTTGAACTGGTCGAACAAGTCCCATACCCTATTGCGGTATGATTTTAGATAATGCTTCTTTGAAGTACACTTATTTGTGACTTGGTTGCAAACCAGTTCAGAATCCTCGAAGATTTGGAGATGTTTTATGCCTAACTTATCAGCTTTCTTGAGTCCTAGGCATAATGCTTCATATTCTGTTGCATTGTTAGTGCAGCTCCATGTCAACCGGTAGCAATACTCCTTTTGCTCTCCGGATGGCGAAACTAGAAGAATCCCTACCCCAGTGCCATTTTTACATCGGGTACCATCGAAGAACAATTTCCATAGTCCTTCTTGGGCACTTGTTCTATTCTCTAGTTGGGTATGTTTCTTGGGCTTGGCGATCGCATAACATCCTATCTCAGTCTCTATCATGGCATTAAATTTTGTCAATGAGAACTCATCTTCATAACTTAGTTGTGCGAGAGATTCCACGACCAGGTCCACCTGCTCTATTTCCTCCACTATTGCATTCACTGGATCGCTACTTTCTTCTTCGGACATCTTCTGCACAAGGAAGGAAGAAGGCTTTTCGTTATAGATCTTCACCTTATTTCCTTTGAATGGAATCTCCAGATGAGAGTAATCCATGGACAGATATCCGCCCAGCTTTGCCATGAATTCCCTTGACAAACACATACTGAAGTATGGCTCCAGGTTGACGACCACTACCTCTTGTATGACCGTGATCTGAGGCATCTTATGTAGTCGGATAGGAATGTCTTTGATCACCCCTACAGTCTTTACTAGGGTTCCATCCAACTGGAGTACACCTTGGCTGCTTCACGTGTATTCCATCCCTATTTCCTCATAGACTGCTCTTGGCATGACTGTTGTAGCGGCCCCAGAGTCGATCATGCAATTATGTACAATATACCCTTCCATTTGTAGAGACAGGTAGAATAGAGGTGGTCTATTCTTCCCCGTAATCGACGTTGATAGGGTTTGCACAAGAGCAAGTGGTGCTGCATTTTTTGCTTTGATTGTCTTCAATGATTCTTGTAGCAGGTCTACTTGTCCAGGTAGATGCAATGCGTCGTACAAGCTAATTTTGGCTGGAATCTTCTTTAGCTCCTCTACAATGTTGTATGCCAGGGTTTTGAGCACTTTGGGTTCCTTTCTAGGTTCATATTTGGTGCGATACTACTCCGTAGCTTCAACTCTTTGTCGCTTAGTCAGTGAAGGAAACTTGAGCTTTTCCTTAGCCTGCTCCTTAGTTTCTGCCTGAGGTGGTTCGACAGAGGCCTTTTGAGCGGTTTCTTTGATTGGTGCAGGCGGAGGAGCTTTGTTTGTAGCCAAAGAAGATGATTGTCCTTTCTCGGGTCGGTCGTCCCCTTTTAAGGGAGCCACCTAAGTAGCATCTACTTCTATTGCCTTCTTTCCTCCTCTGGTAAGCATAGCAACCGGCTCCTCCTCGCCAATTGTTAGGTTTTGACTCATTTGCCTAATGACGTTGACTTGACCGCTATGACTACTGTTTGTCAGCGTTTGTACATAATGTTGGTGCAGCATGCAGGTATTTTCTTCATGCGGATCATTGCACGTAGAGCACCAATATACATAATCGAAAGTGCTCGAAGCTTCATCAATTGTAGCATTTCTCGCCGTAGCCTTCCCTTGTTGAACCGCTTGGTCCTTGGTAAGCGCAAGCGTAGGATAAGATCTTCTCGGTAGGAATTCTTGTTGCGCTTGCTTCTTCTTCACAATGGTCATGTCATTGGACAACATTTGAATTGTAGAGTTCAGAGACTGCATCTCTTGTAAAATTTTAGTTTGTATATCATCGACTTTCGAAACGAGTGGTAATGAAGCCATCGTCGGTATTGGAGGCAGGGCAGGGTGTTGAGGTGGTGCTGGTAGTATAGGGAATTCTAAAGTGACAATGGGCTATGGAGTTGAAAATGTAGGGAAATGAATTTGTGGAGCGGTGATTTGAGACACGATAGGATTCGGGTTCCAAGATGAGATCGAGAGTGCAGGGGTTGTAGATATTTGTGAAGCGGTTGCGCTTGCATACTGGAATTGAAGGAATTCGGGAAGTATGGGTGTTGGCATCCTTTGGGGAAGCTTTCCCATAGCTATCAAATCCATTTTTGCCCTCTTGGCTAACTCATACAACTTGGGAAAAGTATTAACGTTAGAATATCTTACCATGAGACTGATATCAGGGTTGAAAGCCCGAAGGAAATAGAGTGTTGTAGCTTCGTCGATTGGCCGAAGTCCAATTGGCACTCTCTGCCAGGTTCGAGCAAACCTCACATTGAAATCTATGATTTCTTCTTGTGGATGCCTCTTAATCGAAGTAAACTGGTGCAGGAGAGAGGTAGGATCACAGGACTCATTGAAGTTTCCCATCAGTTGATCAGCTAACTGGTCCCATCCCGTAATACTACCGAGTGGTAGAGATCTATACCAGTAGAGGAGTTTTCCTCTAAGGGAAAGAACCAGAAGCTTTACCATAATTTGCCCTTTTGTAATGTCATGGATCACCACCAGAGATATTATGTCCTGGATGTGTTCCAGGGCAGTCTACCCAGTTCCATCGAACGTTGGGATCTTTTTTATGGTAGCAGGCGGTACTTGCCCTTGTCCTACTAGATTGAGTGGTGACAAAGAATCCCATGCTGGGGACAACCTGGGCAGCTGTGGCTGCTGCATTTGTTGTTGTTGTTGTTACTGTTGTTGTGCCATACTTGCTCCTAGATTTTGAGAAATAGGTATTCCCAAAGCTCTCCCTTGATCACTAATGGGATGACTAATAGGAATGGGGGCACTAGGGCGCTTTGGTGAGTTGGGAGGATTGGGAGGAAATTTAAATTCTATGCTATCAGAAGTTAGGCCTTGTTCACCAATAGCAGCCTCTTGCGAGGACGTTTCTCATAACAATGACTCGGGGGTGACCAACCTTGACTACTCCCTGAAGGCATCGATATCTAGCTCAAAGAACTCGATTTCCTCTCCTTTATTCTTAACTCTCCATCTTGTTTGCATGAAGGCATAGACTTTCGATACTGGTCTTTACGACTTAAAGATTCTCGGGTAAAAAGAGTCACCAGATGCTAAGAGTCTTTTAGTAATGAGAGCATCGATTCTCACTACCACTCAAAAGGTGAGACTGATCGGGTCACACCGAGAACTGGTTAGAACTATTGGCCCTAGTGAAGACGGGTTTTGCATTTAAAATATGGGACCTTGACTGGTTACGGATCTTACTGAGACAGACATAGTCGGTCCCACCGAGCGTGCCAAAAACTGTTGGTCATCAAATCTACCTAGGAAAGGATTTTGGGTGAGTGTATGCACCCTAGACCTGGACCAACATTGAAAGGCCGAAGGGAAGAGATGCCCCTCGTGCCAATCTCTGGAGAAAGGCCGGCTCCTATGCTAAACTACTCGGGTGTTTTGAGATAAAAGTGCAGAAAAGAGATAAAAGGAGTAGGGTTAGAAAAAGAAATAAAAAGGGGTAAGGGAAGAGAGATCGGTGATTTAAGGTGGGAGAGAACAGGAAGCACGATCACTAACTAGCAACTTGAATGGAAGCAAAGAACACCAAGAATAAATGAAAGAAACGTAATATCAACCTTCCTATGTATCCTCCAGGCGAGTTTCAGGGTACATCCCCGATCGCACATCGGATGCGCCAAAAAAAAACAAACCCGGAACACATCGAACATAGGGTTCAGCATCTCAGTATGCAAACGAAGAGAGACAAAAGAAGCAAGCAAAGAAGGTAGCATAAAAGAGAGAAATCGAGCCCAAAGCTCTTTAGTATTAATCGTAGGACATCAAGTTACAACAACTTTCTAGCAGATAGTTCCCCCCTTTTCTATTACAATGCCTGGGTTTTTATAGAGGACCCGGGCCTCTGAGTCATAATTACACAGCAAAGAAGAGTACGCCCTCGAGCCCTGAGAATTTGGCTCCCTAAGGTTCTCGTGATCGAGCTTTCAATTTTGTTACCAAAACTGGCAACTGCAACTGGGTCAACTGTGGAAAGATGCATTGATGAGCCATCTGGATGTCCTTGGTCTCCGAGTGTGGTGCTCGAGTGGCCGCCATGCTCGTCGGGCTCTTCATCATGGCCTAATACTTCATTTTTGATTGCCAAAAATGAGCAGCGAGCTTACCGGGCATGAAAAATTGCATTTATGAGGCACTTGATCGCCTCGAGAAAATACTCGGTTTGGGAAGCGTGCCTGTGAAGCGCTTCGCTAAGTCTTCATTTACAACTTCGCTTCACTATGGTCCTGGGCCAAAGCAATAACTTCTCCTTGGTTTGTACTTCGCAAAATTGAGCTTCGCAAAACTGCTTCGGGGGTGGGGAGTGTCGAAGCATATTTACTTTGCAAAATGGGCCTCTTCGTCTTTGCCGCTTCGCTGACTAAATTGCTTCGCTGACACCTTAGAGAAATGCTTCGCTACGATCCTCTTTCAAAACTGTGGTTCGGGAAGATTTCGGCCGAAGCAATTGTCTTCAAAAGATGTTGCATTCTTTCACTTCGGGTAGAAGTACTTCGCACAAAAATTAGCCAAAGCAAATGCTTCGCAATGACTTTTGGTGAAGTAAAAATGATTCGCTGATGGAGGGGCCCGAAGTGGGTGCTTCAAAAAAATTTGGCGAAGTATTTTCAATGCTCCTTTGAGTTTCGCTTTGCAAAAATCTTGCCCAAAGTAGCTGCTGGAAATGCTTCGGGTGCGAAGTAGTTTCTTCCTTCCTCCTTTGTATTTTACTTCGGCAATGCCGCTTCGCAGAAATCTCGCCTGAAGTAGCTGCTGGAAATGCTTTGGGTGCGAAGTAGTTCCTTGCCTTAGCCAGTTTAGACCGCGGTCTGGACCTTCCTTTTCTGGTGAAGTTGTTCTTTTGGATGCCGCTTCGCTCAATTTTTGCCCGAAGTAAATATTTGAAGCGCTTCGGGCCCGAAGTTCTTTTTATCGCTACCCTTATATTTTACTTCGGTAATACTACTTCGCAAGAAACTCTGCCCGAAGCAGTGTTGAAAATGCTTTGGGTGCGAAGCTCTTCTCATCTTCTTTCGACGAAGCTCTTTCCTCTAGCTTGTTCCCCAGCGAAGCTCTTTCTCTTCTTCTTTATATACAAAGGGGTGGCATTGAAAGCCAAAATTGCCACAACTTTCAAAATAAAAAAGACAACAAAGAAAAACTTTACAAAATACTATACAAAATTTGATTTCCTTTTTACCCCTTGAGAAATGTGAAAAAATTGTCAACAGTAGCCATCTATACTAGTGAGCTTGTCGAAGCCACTCGTCGACCTCAGTCCAGTCAGGGTACTCCATGTATGATCACCACTCGATGTCATCTGAGCTGAGTCCTATAAATTGTGTGATATAATATTGGATGTTTCCAGCATGGGTCCTGCTCCTGAACCCCTCCTCCTCTCGAGGCCAACAGACGACATTAGCACTAGTGAGTGTTTTCTATCTCCATGATATGTAGGGAAAACTCCCCAAGACACTCTATCCTTATATGTTGCCAGTCCCAAATCTAAAGAAGTAGGCTGTAGTTGATCCCCTGGCAGCTCTGATCTATAATATGATAGAGCTCTCAATACAACTGGTAGAGCAGGGTGCTCCCCTAGGCCAGTCGTAGTGGTCGACGGATGGTGCTTTGAATAACTCTCTTGATAGTAGTAGGAGGTTCCAGGGAATCCTTGCACCCGAGGAGTCTGGAAGCACAACTTGCACCACCAGGTGCATGAAGATAGCCTCGCATACAGAAAAGTCATTCTTCCCCTACCAATAGCTGATGTGGACCCTTCCATGGTCAATGTCGTGCTGGGCCTCCTTGCTTCGGGCATCGAAGATGGCATCAAAGACAGACTCCTTAGCCCTAGAGGTAGAAGAGACGATGGCCTCGCCATCAATGGAGATCCTAAATATCCTATAGACATCCTCTAGAGTCATCGTCATTTCACCTGTAGGTAGGTGAAATGTGTTGGTCCACGCATTCCAACACTGGGCCAACGCAGTCAAATAGGCCTGATCTACCCTGATAGTGGGCAGATCTAGTATGTAGCTGAATCTGACAGCTTTGAACCATTCTCGCTTCCCAAGAGTGAGATCTCCATAGAGATTCTTAAGAATATCAAGATCTCGAGCTCTAGAGGTCAACCTCTAAAATAAATAGCATAATATAAGAAAAAGCTAACTAAAAACAAACAAAAACATTTAAAAATGACCTAAAAATCATCAAAAACATCTAAAAACTAATAAAATTGCAAAAATATGTCATCATGCAGGCCTACAAATCAAAATTGTCATTCATACAGGTCAAAAATGCATTAAATGACATTAATTACCTTTTAAAACTTAGAAAAATTAAAAATTTGATAAAATTTTTCTAAAGTTTGCGAACCGCGGGTTAACCCTGCAGTCTGCATGCCATCGAAAATTGACCTTTGGGATTTTGAATGCTGATGACAGCTAGCAGTTGTGGTCCCCAATTGATCAATTGGTAACCGTAGCTAGTACCTGCGGTCTCCAACTAAGATATCACCGGGTACGTTACCGCGACAAAAAATAAAATTAAAAATTAAAAAAAAATTAAACCTAAGCTAACCTAGCCTAAGGTGGGGTTTATTGCCAACAATTTAGTGTGATTGATTTACCAATTACTTAATTTGGTTTATTTTAGTGGTAATGGATGCAAGGTCTTGGTTTTTGAATTACCTTGCCCTCACTTCATCCACCGCGGCTCGAAGAAACTTACTCGCGCTCTGCCATCGTGCTGTGAGTAGGTGTGTGGGTAAATTTTGGTAGATTGTAGGTTAGTTTCTAAACTATCACTGTCAGAGATCTATATTGCAAGTCACTTTCAGGGAATAATGAGAGAAATTTGAAATTTGGGATTTTTATAAGCCTCTCATATTTTGCGTGGACCGCAGGCCCTAGCCGTGGTTCCCAAAATTGCAAATGGGAACCGTAGACCCTAGCCAAGGTTTGCAACTAGTAAGCAATTTAATAAAATCCCACCATGGGAAGGGTTAAAAAGATAAATTAATGCCTCCCATTGGGTTAGATTTCAATAAAAGCAATCAATTTAGAAATTTGGTGATAATCAAGCATTAGGATCCAATTAAAAATCAAATCTCTGGCTGAGATTATAAAGTATATTCAATCGAGGTCGTCGCTATGATAATATTTTCATGGAGCGACACACCTCCCAACCAAATAAATAAACTCAATTCACAATTCAAAACATTAAAAAAAAAATCAAATAATTAAAAACACCAAATGCGCCTCGTATTTAGTAATTTACCCTATACACTTGGCGGTTGCAGCGACTTGTGATCCATGCAATCCGACAAGATGAGTAAATTACCATAAGGACATTTGGGGTAAAATTTTCATCGTTGATCTGATATGCTTCTTTTCAATCCCTAAGAAGACCTTCATGGTCGGACTGCTCCATAGGAATGAGGCATTGCATGTCATTTCTCCTATGACACCTTTAAAAAGAGAGTGAGAATGGTGCTTTCCTAGGGTGATAAATTTATTTTCCTTTACAATGTTGTTTTAGCCATGAGCACTTTGTGTACTCTTTCTGAACCAGAATAAGAATAGGAATTAGACACTTCACTAGAAACTTTACCTTTGTGATGTGCATTTGCCATTTTATTTTTGCTTGTTTTGAAACCAACATCGATTGATGTCATGGCTGTCCTTTTTATAATTTGTGCAAAACTTTACCTCTAAGACAATTTTATCAAAAAACGTTCACCAAATAATCCTTCCTTATTGCAAGTACTTCAAGCATGGTTGCTATTATGAAGCCTAAAAGAAAAGGTATAATTTTGATGACTTTTAATTTTCTGATTACCTTTACAAGTTTTATCTCCCTCCTGTCAAAATCTGTGTTTGAAGGAAGAAAGGAATTATCCCCCCTTAGTGCAAAATATTGCTACTTTCAAGGTTCCTTATTTTACAAAAACTTGTTCTTTCTTTTGATATACCCTAAAAGAGTACCAAAAGATAATTCACTTAAAAATATATTTAATGGAACCTGCCTGAAAATCCTCCTCAAGAGGGATAATCAGTTTGAGGAAATTGAGCCAAAAAAATAAGAGTGAATTAGAGTTTTTGATTTAGGAGAGAATATTAAAAAAATTGGCTTTATACCTCTGCAATGAATTACATAAGTGAGTGTGAAATTTGGGGTTTTTGAGTGCTCTTGATTTTGTGACTTAAAATTACATAAAACAAGAAATTAAATGCAATAATCAATCGAAGAGTGCCCACAAATTATTATCACTTAGGTGTCGGTCACTACCTAAAATGCATCTAATTTACTAATTTTGAAATAAAGGTGTCGAGTAATACCGAAAATGCACCTTTATTTACTAACTTTTGCAACAAAAATTTTGATTTGTGTTGTGCAAAAAATTGATATTTTATGTCTCATCTTGTTTTTAAATTTTGCAAAGAATGTGGCATAAAATTATTGCCATTCCTATTTGTTTTTGCAAAATTAACAAGTTTTGATTTTTTTTTAAGTGCTCCTCACTTTGTGTTACAATTTTGCAAAGAAATACAATTTCTTGTCTTCCCCCTTTAATTTGAAAAATTAACAAATTAGAACTCCTTTCAAGTCAAGTCGACACATGACCCACATTTGAAAGGCTTCTGGAACCAGTCGACACACGACTTGGTTTTTATGGACCCAAGGTCTTCAATCTCTCATCAGTGGTTTGCAAAGTATTAATGTACAATTTCTATTGTTATATTCCTCCTTGGAGAAAATAAATGCACAATTTTGAACTTTTGATTTTCGAAATTTGGTATCTCCTTGTGTTACAATTTGGAAAAAAAGAATTCATGTTTGATCCTTTATTGTTTACAAAATTAACAAGGGTTAAGAAGGTTTTAGAGCTTTCTAATTTACAAAAAAAAATGGTGCTCTTCCTTGTCTTACATATCCCTTTACGGAGAAAACAAAATCTCTCATTGGTTTGAATTTTGCAAAAAAAAATTCTTTTAATTATCAATTTTATTGCATTTATTCTAATTAATTTAAGTATAATTTCATTAATAATAAAAATTATTTTATTTAAAAATCACTTTTTATTAAAAAAAATATGATTTTATATAAAATAACATTAAATTATTAATAAAAAAATACTAAAAAGAATTAAAAATATACAAAAAATAAAAATTTAAAAAAAATTATACCTTGGTAATTATTCTACTGTCCCTCTTTAGCAAAATAAGGGCTAGATCCCGACGGGGGTTGAACCCACAGTCTGACGGGCTACAACACCCTCATTGTGGGTGCCTAACCAGTCCAGCTAGAATGTTGGATGTGAGCTAAGGGAAAACACTTCTCTTTTAGCTCTTTTCTCACTGATTGTGAGAGAAATGTCGATGCTTAGAGAACAAAAAATAATCGCTAAAATTTTTTGCCTCCTATGCATGATTCAGGACCATCGCTCAGGGATTTCATGATGCGATTGGTATATTTAACCCTTAGGATTTAATTTTTTTGCATTTGAATGATGCTACTATTGGAACTGGTATCGACGATCATCTGTTGGTGAGCCTGGTCCAGTCACCTTTGGAAAAAACATCTTCGTCGGTTCAAAGAACTTCAAATCTCCTTCTACCACCTTTTGTTGTGTTGTCTCTTGCTTGTAACATGAAAATATCCACTAGTAATAAACCCTACAATCCATGGTTGCATTGTTGATTATGACCGACTATGGCCTATGGAGGAATTGTAAACTGCAAAACGCGCTACATCACTAGTATGGCAATTTGAATTTAGATCACATCCATTCATGATCTAAAATTTTATTTTTGTCGAGCATCGATAGGCCACCACCGTGGCATAGTGTCAAACCCGCAAACTGTGTTCTACCGTCTTTTGCCTACATGATTTGCAATGATTGGAGCTCGAAAATATGAAGGTTTTCTCCAAGCGATGATTTCCTGGAACACAGCCAAAAACGTGTCTTCTCCAAGCATCTACAACACTATAATTCATCACTCAATATTTTGCGATGCTCCTACACACTATGTCTATGTAAATAATGGATCACAGCGAAGGAATTTTAATTTTGTCCCACATTCAAGACATGGGATCAAATTTTGGTGATAAAATCAAAAACATGTAGAATGGTTTATGACCACCTTATGGTGGTCTTCCCTGTCAACCTAGCTTTTACCAACCACCACGTAGCCCAGCGACCACCCATTTAGGACCCGCTACATCAGTTCTAGGGTGTTGCATCAGATCACTATAGTGGCTTTCATGCCTTGTTCTATTCTCATCACTTGTAACAACTTGTTCATTAGATGCATGTCCATAAAAGTTCTGTTCTTGTCACCCGTAATAGCTTGTCCATCAGAGTTTTATTCTCTTCGCCCATAATAGCTTGTTCGGTAGAGTTATATTCTTGTCATCCATAACAACTTATCCATTAGAGTTCTATTCAAGGTTGATGGTCTATTGATCATCCAATATTTTGGGGTCTAGTTGGTCACACTGGCCCATCATAGCGGTCTGGTTGGACCATATAGTATGTTGAGGTTTTGCTGGACGCATTGTCTAGCACCTAATCTATTGGGGTCTGGATGGCTGTATTGTCTAGTACCTAGTATATCAAGATCTAGGTAGATGTGGAGTCCACTCTCCATGTGGAAGCCACTTTCATCCCTTCTCATAGGTTCCATACCAGTCATATCTCACTAAGTACTGATACGAAATTAGCATAAAATTTTTGCTTTCATCGCTCTCCAACCACCAACCAGATGTGAGTCAGGTATTGTCCACTAATAGTGGAACTTGCACACACCCTTGACAATCAGAATTGAACGGAGTGAGGTGTAATACCTGCTCACCCTTACCAATCAAAACAAAGTGGAGCGAGGTGTAATGTCTGCTTTGATACCAATGATAGAAAATATAGTGTAACCATTGCCTTGATATTGAATAATGTAGTGCTTAAATAGTACATTTGGGAAGATAATAATAGATTAGAAAATAATAAAATATATTATCCCCCTAAATTGCTAACTAATGCGCTTTCATAAAATAAGCGCTAACCTACTAACAACTAACATAGTCAAAATTACTATGACAACTAACCACTTAGATATTTACGAACAATGTAAATATCCTAAGGTAAAAATAAACTAACTATGGTAATAATTAAATTACCAAATATATCTACCCTAATGTAGGAATATGGGTAATATCCTGAATAATGGAATATTACTCTAACATCTTTTTTATCTTTTCTCAATCGGGATAGGTCCCGCGCTGCCTGACTTGTTAGGGCCCAATCCTCCTCTTTGGTATCCTTACCTTTGCATTAGGTGAGCTCCAGGTCCATATGTTTGTAATTCCCTTATTGGGGATTGGAAAGCAATATGTTTGCCCTTCCCAGTGGGGATCTCCTATGTAGTACCCCTAGTTCATTGAGGAGACACTGGGGGTGTTCAAATGGTAAAAGGCTTCAATATTGACCTGATGGCCTATTCATTACTTGCCTCCTTTATTTGGCCAATAGGCCTCTTGAACCTTAGTGCTAGGAACTTCTTGATGCCCTACTAGGTGTTGGCATGTAAATCATAATAGTCTTCAAAAATTCTATCAATTTTGATAGGATACCTAGAGCTTATGGTATCTGTTTCTACCTGCATTTTTCAAAATTCAAACAACTTTACAGAATTTCAAGTTTTTGTTTTCACCAAATATTTAACATCATATTCTATAAAAATATGTGTTGGGTGATTTTCAGGCTCATAATCTACCACCTGATCGTAGAAGTCTCTCAAGGGGGATAGTGCCTCCATATGTTGAAAATTCCACTCTAATTTGTAATTTTCATCATTGTTTTTTATTTTCTCGATGTGGGGATGAAGAGTTATTTTGAACATATTTATTTTCTCAAAGAACTTATTTTACGGGTCATACCTCCATCTGTGAGAAAGTTCCACTAAACCCATTTATCGCATGTATTTGGTAATGCTTTTGTGTTGTCCTTTACCAACCACTATATCAATGACTTTCAAGGGATAGGTGCAGGTCCCCTTCCTACCCTTGCCCATTCCAAAGACGATGTTAGTATAATCCTTCTGGCGGTAGTATTCAAGAGCAAAAATTTACTTTGTGACATAGTGGGGTAGCACAAAAGGCTTCTCAGTGAAACTATATACACGAATTATTGCCCCTTCTATCAAGATATACCAGTCACCTTCTTCTTTGCACTTCTTCCTCAAAATATCTCTTGCTAATTGGAGAATTCTAGGGATTTATCCTTTTATTAGCTTCAAATATGGTCCTAGGAATTCTCATTTGAAATTAAAAAAAGACTCCTTTGCTCAAAGTATTTGTCTGTTTATAGATGGGTCGAGCGGTTCCATTGAGATTTGCTCTTTGTGTAGGGATGAATGGCAACTCTTCATAGTTAAAATAGAAGAAAAGCCAAGCCAAATGGGAACAATATCTAAATGAGGACCCCTCCTTCTTCTCTTTCATCTAGCTAAGGTATTCTTGGGACCAAACTGCTAATTATTGAGGTCAATCAAAGAATATTGGGTTGTTGCTGTATCTAGAGAACTCATACTTTTTTGGGTTGAAGATGCAATGAACCATAGCTATCTGCCAATTTTACACTTGTCTATTGAACTGTAACCTAGCAATTACAACTAGCATGGAGTAAAGTTCTAGATCTTTGAATTCTTCCAATTTGATGGGGACCAAAGGTAGGGTACTACCACTCCATGTTATTTAACTGTCTAGCCACCCAGTTTAGATAATTTCTTCCCCCTTCGGCATGTTTACTTAGGGCATAATATTGAGCTTGGGTCTTAGTGGAAAATTCTTTGGATCTTGAGTTTGGTTCTACCCATAGGGTGAAGGCATTATTGAAGGATTGAGCTTTTAAATGCATCAGGGTTTTGCCCTCGATGCTCTACAATATCTTTTGTTTGGAGTTGAAATTTTCCATGATAACTTGGATGAGTTCAGGGCATGGATGCATAGAATCACACATGCAAAAATATAGTAATGAACTTACCACTATCACCTTCGGTTTTGAGTATTATATGTGCTTTGTGATCCTTTTTTATACCTCTATCCTCATTTGGGACTTCTCTTTGAATGTGGTAAACGTATCAGCAATTTTTTTTGCATTGTCTTGGAAATGGCTACTTACTTGGGTTTCCTCAAGAGGGGTCTTCATGGTAGCAGTAAATGGCGATGCGATGGTTCTGGGTGGAATTGAACTGCTCCACTCTAAAAGAAAACTTTGACCTCTTGGTTGCTCTAAAAAAAAATACTCTCCTATTTCCTTCGCATAAATATCAAAAATAAAATTTCTTAGCTAGAGTAAACTCTATCGAGCAGTATCAAAAATATAGTCATCTCAGTACATGCGATTTAAATGATATGGTTACAATGTTCTTCTGCATGTGAACCACCATTGATGCCATTGCTTCCTATGATTTTGTCACCTTCGAGGTTAACGATGCTTCTTGGATACGTATGCACTTCTCATACTTGGGAATATAAAATACAGCACTAGCTTTTCTTTGGATTGCGGGCCCTACATTTATTTTGAGCTTTTTCTTATTGAATGTAATCCTCCTCGAATCTCTCTTTTCTTGTTTACATAGCAAACATTATTTTATTGTAATGATATGGTGCCACTATGAGCCACGTAGAATGGTTGACTTATGATACAATTGGGCATTTTTGGCTTATGATGGTACTTGCCACCATGGATTAGCCTTTGTCTTTTAGTTGCCCTTGTCATAAAATAAATCATAAAAGTAAAAATATTTACAATTTTATGATACACATGATACATAGGGGGAAGCTCACTGTTGGACGTACAACTTGAGGTGATATCCATTCACTGGGATGGGTATCACCTCTTCTTCTTGATTTTTCAACTGTAAGGCATTGTTTTGTTTGACAGATTCTATTTGGAAAGGACCTTCCCAGAACAAGTCAATTTTTTTGTGCTTACCAACCCTTTTTCTATGTTAAGTGTCTTTGGAACCTTTGGTAAGATTCCTCCCTCTGTTCTTCCAAATGTATCAGTTGAAGCAATATTTTATTCACAGGGTCCTCTTTATTAGATTCGCTATCACTGATGTATTTCAAAGCTGGAAATTCTAAATAGATTGGTAACACAACTTTTTTTCCATAGACCAGTGTATAGGGAGATGTACCTATAGATTTTTTCATGGTAATTCGATCCATCCATAATACTTGGTTCATCAACAAATACCAATATTTATTATTGTATTCTAACGATCTTTTGAGTATCTTGAGGATATTTTTATTGCTCAATTCTGCTAGGCCATTTTCTTGTGGGTAATAATTTAAAGAATTCTTCAAGTAAATGCTATATTTTCTAGCAAAGTTTATATACTTGTCTCCTATGAGAGCTGGGCCATTATCACTTATCAAAGATTTGGGGATTCCAAACCTGGTGATATGAGTTTCAAGGAATTCAAGCACTACATCCTAATTGCACCTCTTGGTTGGTATTACCTCCACCCATCTAGTGAAATAATCCATGGTAGTTAAGATATACCTATGGCATGCTAAATAATTAGGACTGATCTCTCCTACAAATACTAGATCTCACTATTGAAAAGGTTGATCAACATGTATTGGCTATAGAGGCATTACAACATTTTTATTTCTACTTGTATATCTCTAGCATTGGTCACAAGATCTAGCAATTTTAAAAGCATTAGAAAAAATATTAGGCCAGAAATAACCTGCCCTTATAATTTTTAGTGCAGTAGATCTTCCTGAATAATGGCCTCCAAATGGTCCATCATGAAATTCCTTTAGGACTTTATGCTTTTGGTTTTCTATTATGCATCTTAAGAGGGCATCATTGAGATTTTTTCTATAAAGTTCTCCATATAGTATGGTATAATGCAAGGCTTGAAGCCTATACCTCCTCCTTTATGAAGCATTGAGGTTTTGAGGATAGATCCCAGTCTGGAAGTAACTTATGAGTTGATCTATCCAATCAGATTTTTTGTGGAAGATTCTCATCCTTTTGATCTAGCTCATTGATTGGGCATACTAATCCTCGTGGATTTGTTGTAGCCACTAGTTCTTGATAGAGAGCTCTACCCCTTACCACCTTGGTGGGGTGAATTTCAATGTCAAACTCTTGAATCTTTGTAATTCAACCTGCTCTTTTCTCACCAAGTTCCCCTTATAAGATGAAAGCTCTTATGTCGGGATGGAATTCATAGACCATTGTTTTGCTCTAATCTAGATATTGTTTAAACTTTTTTAATGAATTCTGACTGCAAATATTTTCCTTTCTATGAAGTTGTATTTTACCTAGTATTCGTGCAAGGTTTGGCTCAAAAATAAGATAGGATGTTCATTCCCCTGTTCATTCTTTTGGGTTAGTACAATGAAATAACTCTCTTCAATGCCATAAGCATAGAGAATGGAGTCTCTATAAAATTTTGCATTGACTAATACAAGACCTTTGGTGATGGTCTGTTTTATTATTTCAAATGCTTGCTTTCTTTTATCGATCCATTTATAATCTGCATTCTTCTTGAGAAATTCTGAAATTGGTCTTATAATCTAAGCAAAATCTGAAATTAATTTTCTTACAAAATTAATCTACCCAAAGAAGGATTGCAGAGTCTTCTTGTTCATTGGGAGGGGTAATGCTAGTAGCGCTTTCACTCTATCAGGGTCAATAGACATCCCCTATTTCGACACTACATGCCCTAGCAATTTTCGTTCATGAACTGCAAAGATGGACTTCTTAGGATTTAATGATATGCCAAATTCTCTACATTTCTAGAACACTTGTTATAAATAACAAATATAATCATGTCTTTCATGTGAGAACATAGTCATATCATCTAGGTATATCCAAATTATTTTGTTGATAAATTTACCAAATGCATAATCCATAGCTCTTTGAAAAGTAGCGCTAGTATTTGATAGACCAAATGGTATTCTTTGGTAGATGAAAGTGCCCCACTTTGTTGTAAATGCAATTTTGTGTGATCTTCATTTTTTACCCAAATTTGGTTGTACCCAAAGAAACCATCCATTAAGGAGAATATTCCTGCCCCTACTACCATTTGTAATAATTGGTCCATCTATGGTAATGGGTAGTGGTCTTTTAGAGAATATTGATTTAGATTCCTGAAATCCACACAAAGGTAAATATCACCATTCTTCTTCCTTACAGGGACTATATTGGCTACCCAAGTTGAGTGTTTGACTAGGTAAATTATCTTAGCTCTTAGTAGCTTAAGTGATTCCTCTCGCATAATTGCTTCAATCTTGGGGTTTGCTATCCATTGCTTTTGTTTAAATGGTCTAGCATTTGACACTAACTTGATAGTATGTTGGATGACATTTTTGTTGTATACCTTCAAGTCATTGTAAGTCCAAGCTATTATGTCTTGATACTTGTGGTATAAAGCTTTGAAGCTCTTAGTTTCTTCTATAGTACATTGGATACCAAAATTCAGCTTTTATCCATTCCGCATCTCAATTTCTTTGTAGATTTGATCATCGACCTTCATTTGCTTTAATATTTTGCCATATATATTATTGAATAAGCTCTCTAGAGTAATCAAGCCTTTTGGTATGTGGTTTTTTTCAACTGAATCATCCTATTTTGATCAAACTCTTGAACAAGCTCACCATTCAAAAGGGCAAAATATACTTATTTAATTAAAAAATCTATAATTTATTCATCATCTTCAAATACTTGCTAGTAAACATGTTTATCAGGCACTGATGGCCTGAAAACTAGTTTGACTCTTTTATTTTTTGGAGATCCATAATATGCTAAGAGAGAGAAATTAGCTCCCTCAACAACTAATGTGTCTACCAAATAATTATGTTGTCTAGGGATGACCCATAGATTCAAAGCATCAAAATATTTCTATCAGGTCCCAGACTCTATTCTTGTAAGCTTTTAGATAAAGATGCTTACTACTATACTTTTCAGTAACCTGATTGATGATTAGTTCAGAGTCACCATAAATGTATAGCATCTTAATGCCCATCAGTTCTGCTTGCATTAACCCTAAACAAAGAGATTCATACTCTATAGTATTATTTATGCAATACCATGCAAGTCTAAAATAAAAACTCTTCATTCCCTCAGATGGATATTTTAGAACTACACCTGCTCCAACTCCATTTCTGCATTTTACTCCATAAAAATGCATTGTCCAAATTTTGGACTCTCTTAATGACTGATTGGAGATTGCAAGAATTTTGTTATCTGCTTCTGATATTAAACTATATGTCCCCAATCCTGTATCTAGTAGAGCTTGATCATTTTGGAAAGGTATTTGATCATCAACTTCTAAATCCTCCAAGAGTTCTACCAATTTTGGCTCTTCCATAACTGAGTGATTGTACATTTCTTCTTCTATATTCTCAATATGGTAAGTGACTGGTTTTTCAGGAATCATTCTTATCCTTCTTACTTTATGAGGTATCATCATACCAGAGTAGTCAAGGTACATGTATCCTCCTATCTTGGTTGTAAATTCTTTAGAAATACATAAGCCAAAGTAGGGATCAAGGTCTACCACTACGATCTCTTGTACAATAGTGACTTTAGGAGCTATGTGCAACCTCATTAATACATATTTTATCACTCCCATAGTTTTCACTAGGTTACAATCTAGTTGTAGAATGCCTTGACAAGAGCGAGTGTATTCCATATCCATATCATCAAAAACAACCTTGGGAATTATCATGGTAGATTCTCTAGAGTCAATCATACAGTTATGGATAATCCATCCCTCCATCCTTAAGGAAATATAGAATGGGCGAGGTTTATTTTTCAAAGCATCATGTGTCATTTTTCTCTATTCTAGGAGTTGGTTCAGCATGGTAGCCACATTTTTTCCTTGATATTTCTTGTTAAAAGATGCTTTTAACAAATCAATCTAACCAAGGAGGAAAAGAGTGTCATAGAGACTTGCTCTTGATGGTATCTTTTTAAGCTCTTATACAATGTTAAATTTAGCTTATCCAATGGATTTCTCTCTTCCCTTCTATCCATATATTTGAATCTTCTTCTATACTATTAGGTAACTTCAATACTCTATATTTTAGTGATAGAGGAAAATTATATTTTCTCTCTAGCTTCCTCTTTAGAACCTGGTTGTTTTTTATCCATGTATTTTGGTTTTGGTGCAACTTTACCCTTTTTATATCTTTGGTGTATTAACTCTATAACAACTTAAGGAATAGGAAATTTGTCTTTGTTTGACAAGGGTTGATATTTCTTATTCTGAGAAGGAACCTGAAATGATCCCAATTTCTGAGAATCAACTTGTTCTTTCTAGATCTAGTCAATATTGTGACATGTTCTAATTCAAAAAAGTGGGGTTCATCTTCCTTTTTCTATTTTTGTCTCAGCAAATTAATTCTCCCTTTCTGTTTATTTTTTGGTTTTTCTATAGCTAGTCGAATATTATGTTGATACACATAAAAAGACTTAGGGTCATTTGGATCATTGTAAACTAAGAACTAGATATTAACTAGAGTTGTTTCAGTATTTAAATCATATTCTTCTTGATTAGTATTGACCCTTGGTCCTGCACTATTGCTTGAACTAGGCTTTTGATCTTTATTTATGTAATGAAATCTCCTTGGTCGAGACATTTCAACTTCTCTCTTCTCTATAGCATTAACCTTGTTACTGATAGTTTTCAAAGAATTTTGAATATCAAGAAGTACCAAAGAATATTGATATGGCTACAATGGAAGAGGAGAAAAAGGTACAGTAGAAGGTAACTTTGAAGTTGGAATTGCGTTTGAGAGATGAGTTGTAATAGCAATAGGCTTCAAGGAAGGAAGAGATGGGACAAAGGGTAGCTACATGATTTTAGGAGTATATGGAGTAACATGCTTGGAGGGTAGTCTTCCAATTGAAATCAAGATGTCTTCAACATGAATAATTGATTGATAAACATTAGGAAATATGGTGATTCTAGATTTTTGAGTTTGCAGACAAATATCTAGCCCTAAATATTTGATGTAATATTTGTAAGCTAAGGGAGAAGTAGGTATTAACTCATTAGGGATTCTCTTCCAATTTCTACTAAATCTAAGATTAAAATCTAAAACTAATTCTTGTGGGTGTCTCTAAATGATAGTAAACTGAGTCAGGAGTGAGAGTGGATCTGCAAACTCATTGAATTCTTCTACAAAAGGACTTTCCAAATCAACCCAATTCTTGATAGAACCATTTTTCAAGGTTCTAAACCAATGCAAAATATTACCTCTGAAAGAAAGAACCAATAACTTTACAATGATATCTTCATGCCTTATGTCATGAACAACTACCATTGAAAATACATCCTAACAATGCTCATACACTATTCTTCCAATACCATCATAGGTCGGGATGGCTCTAATAGCAGCTTGAGGAATATCATGTGAAGCTAGAAATGACAATGGAGTTGAGGCATCCCAATCTAGGTAATTATGCAGAACATCATCCCGTTCTTCAGCCATATTGGTTTGAGTACTAGAAGAATCTAAAGAAGAGGATGTTTTCGGGATTTCTTCTATGAAAGTTTCAAAGGAAGAGTATTTATAATACTTAGATCCTAATAATAGCTCATATAAATTTGTAGTTTGTTCACTTTTCTTAGCTACGTCTCTAGTGAACATGAAAAATTAAAAGTTAGGATTGAGGCTTTACTGGATTTTATTTTTAGGGAGTCACCAAGTGAATTTACTTTCTCCGTATATGATGTCAAAATAATTCGCTAAATTTTGATTCCTCTGAGTAAAATATATATGGTGGATTGGTCCCATTGGACGTGTCAAACATTGTTGTAGCCTAGTTTATCATCTAGCTCATGCTATAACTACGATTATCATCTCTTGATATTTGAAGGTGAGCACCCATTGGTCACATCCTAGACTACACATTGGGATAATCAAACTACTTTGATTCAACCTCTAGAGAAGGTTGGCTACTTGTCAACTTGATGAGTTTTGACTCTATTTAGCTCGAATATAGGAAGGTTAGGGATATAAATGATAGGGTTAGAAATGGATGGATTTAATATGGTTGTGTGGAGCTAACATTATAGAAATCCACATAGTATCCTTTAACAAATGATTTTATAAAAGCATCCTAGAGGATTAACAACATTCAAAAATTATGCGGTTACACTATTGAAATGGTGTTTTGCATGTTCATAGAACTATTCAAAATATCTAGATATATTGATTATTAAATTTAAGCAGAATAATATCAATATCCTAATTTGAAAGTGAAGAACACAAGCTTATACTGAGAGGGGGGTGAACAGTATAAGATAAAACTTTTCAATTTTCAATTCAAATGATAACAACAATATTAATGCAATAATGAAACAATGCACAAACCACCACATACATAAGAGAAAAATATTTTATGTGGAAACACCCTCTTGGGATAAAAACATGGCAAAATATTGCTTATATATTTCTTCAATAAATTTAATGGGCTCCAACCCACAAGAGATACCAATACCCTATACAATGTTTGTGGGCACCTACCCATAGGATACACCTATCCTCTCTCACAAGTTCATGGGCACCTACCCATAGGAGACACCTATCCCCTCTCAAGTTTATGGACACTAATCCCCTCAACTATTTTTTGGACACCAATTCATAGGAGACACCAATATTCTATGCTCTTGTTCATGGACACCAATCCACAAGAGACACCAATCCCCTTTTCTCAGGTTCATGGAAACCAATCCATAGGAGACACCAATCCTCTCTACTCTAATTCATGGACATCAATCCACAAGAGACACCAATCCCCTCTACTTTGGTTCATGGACACCAATCCATAAGAGACACCAATCCCCTCTACTGTAGTTCATGGACACCAATCCAAAAGAGACACTAATCCCCTCTGCTCTGGTTCATGGACACCAATCCATAGGAGACACCAATCCCCTCTACTCTGGTTCATGGACACAAATCCATAGGAGACACCAATCCCCTTTGACCAAGTCTGGTCCAAACTCTACTCAAGTCTTCTCTCAAATCTGATCCAAAATTTTGCTCAAACCTACTCCATACCTGCACATAAATCCTACTCAAATTTACTCTCAAATATGCTCTAAATATGCTCACAAAACCTACTTAAATCTACTCCAAAAAATTTTCCCAACTCTACTCAGGTTTGTCCTTAAATTTGCTCACAAATCTTGCTCATCTGTGCTCTAGAATCTGATCCAAAACCTTCTCAAATGTGCTAAACAATCTAATACAAAATATGCTTACAAACACTGCTCATCTACTCCCAAATCATGCATACATACAATGCTCATCTATTCCCAAATCTTGCATACAAACAATGCTCATCTATTCTTCAGTGTGCTTTCCTCTACTATAGCAATTCAGACATATTCTACCCAAAATTCTTTTATCTTCATGAACATATAGAGAATGATATGCACTAACAAATACCCAATATGTTCTTCACATTTATTAAGTCTGTTGCTTCCACATGTCTCACATTTATTATATTAAAAGGTAGCTCTATTCTAGCACTTGATAACTGAACTTGTAATAGCTGATTTGCACCTTTCCTTCCCTTTTTTAGATAGCTTAAAATGTCCTTCTTTTCAATTGAATCCTTACATACTATCCTTGCACTATGTGAAACTTTGACTTGCTTTAAAACAACCCTTCTATTTGTGTGAGACTATACTATATTGCTTATTTCCGCATTCACTTCAAAACCAATCACAATGCACAAATTTGACTCATAAATCTGATCTATAACCCTTGCACATTTACTCTCAATTTCAATCAACAACCAATGCTCATCCAATTAATCCTTATACCTCCCACTATATGACAACAAAAATATTTTCCTCAAACAAAGCCATTTTGAGAAAAGAACACTATACCTTCTAAATCTACCTCAATGATGATGATCTTATTTTTGCATGAGCTTTCCAAACCTGCCTTGACAAAAATAATTTTTCCTTTTCTATGTGCCTTTCAAATCTGGTCAATAATTTTCTTTTTTCCTTCTTGACTAAATATCAAATCAATAGTCCTTTTAACAATATTCACAATAAATATTACTTCTAAAAATAACTTCTTATACCTTCTCAATAAAAAATAAACATAACTCCTTATATCTCCTTTTAAAACTTTATAAAATGAAATTTCACAATCACAACATACTTCTTATTTCTCCTTTTAATCAAATAAAATAAAAAATTTACAATAGCAGCAAAACATCTTATTTCTCCTTTTTAATTAAATTTAAAAAATGTTCCCTTACCTTACATAGCAAAACCTTAACTAGCCACGGAGGATATTCGACCTCCAAACCTTTAGAAGCATAGTGCCCTAACATGGGATCCTTGACCAACTAAGCTATCCCAATCGAATGAAACCAAAAAGCTCATCAAATATTTAAACCTTCGTTGCGCTTCCAATAAACAATCGCACAACAAAAATCTCCCCTGAAGGGATTCAAACTTCGGATCTCTTGCACCATAGTGCCCTAGAATGGCCACGCCAACTAGCCGAGATACTCCACCATTTGATAACAAAAAGGTATCAACTAATATTTAAACCTTCATACCTTGTATTTCCTTTGCATAGTAAAATAGATGCCACAGGGATTCGATCTCTGAACCTTCTTCACTATAGTGTCCTAACATAGGCCAAATGGTCGACTGGGCTACCCAATGGTTGAGACCAAAAGGATTCCAACCAATATTTAACTCTACCTTCAGATTAATCTTAACCATCGCATGTATTCTTGTGATTCTTCTCTCCTATTCGTTTTAGGTTGCACCTCTCTTCATGCACAAATTTTGAATTGTTCTCATTCGTTTTAGGTTGCACCTCTCTTCATGCACGAATTTTGAATTGTTCTCATCTTCACCATTGCAAAATGAATTTTTACCTCATATATATGCTCCCATTTTATTGATTTTTCCAAGGAGGTCGGACCATTAATTTTTTTTAATATTTACTTTCAAGTATGTCGATCCATTTTATTATATAATAATATTTAAAAATATTATAATATTGGACTATTAAACTTTCATATATTTAATCCTTTGATTTAAATATATCAAGCCTTGTCACATCAATTTGTAATGTCCCTATCTTTATAATATTTAAATTTGATATTTAAATACCCAGGTGTTGTAGGTGAATTGGAGAGGAGAGGGCAATCCTCCAAGGGAGGTCCTAGGTTCGAATCTCCACCCTACCAAAAAGATAAATTGGGTATCTAAAATCCAATTGATAATGTTGATGCGGGCAGGGTCGGGCATGACTCCCGGGTGACTTTGATAGTGTATAACCCTTGGTCATGGTCTCTCATACCAAGGTGGCCCTACAAGGGGTTTTCAATTAAAAAAAGAAATTGATATTTAAATATTATAATACCTTGCTTTTAAATATACTTTGCCTTGCTTCTCTTGAAATTGTCCACCCTTCTAAACTTATCACCTTTGAAGAATATTTTTGCCTTGAATACCATGCACCTTTGACATTAATGACAACTCAATATTTCTAATAGAAAGAAATAGAATTCTCGATAAACATGTATGCAGAAACTATTAACTCAATATACTCTAAGTTAGTTTTTCAAATTAATAGAATAGACTAACCATAGCAACAAGATGAAATAATATGTAAGAATCAAGTCCACCATTCAACGCAGGTACAAATTCGATGCAAACATCCCTTGTAATGCTTTATTCATCAATTTACAAAGATCTACATAATGATGCAATCAAATACTCCATATTTGACCATTTGGAAGGAGGTTGCTACCTTTATTTATAGGTTTTACAATAGTCATTTTACTCGCAAGCATTACAGGGAAATTTGATTTTCTCATGGTTTCTCTAACCACTTGTTGTTCATGATGCCTGCCAACTATGCTCTCTTGGTTCTATTGCAATGACATTCTAGTTGATCTCATCATTTCTATTGGTGATTCTTGAAATTAATTCCTCTCTACTAATCTCACAACTAAATCTGATTCAGCAAGATATTCTATAAGATTATGGGCCGTAACTACTTTTTGTTTGGCTTCTTTGGCATCAGTTTTATTTTATTCTCGTACTTCCTAGATTACGCATGCAAAAGTTCACCAAAAACCCTTAAGGGAGGTTGAATTTTAATTTTTGTTGTAGATCTATCCCTTGAATAGTTGTAGTACCACTTCTTTTTTGCACGATGGTAACAAAGGAAGGAGAGAAATCACAACTTTTTACCTTTATCCATTCCTCATATTTTTTGGTGCTTCTCACTTTCGGCTTAATTTTAGCACTTTTCCATTTGTGTAGTTTATGTGAAGAAGGAGAGAAAGTGTGAATTTTTGTTCTTCTTATTTTCACCTTTTATCAGTTCTCCTCAATTTTAGCCTTTTCTCGATGCTTTCCGGTTTACGTGGCTTATGTGAAGATGATCTAGAAGCATGGCTTATGCAACTTTTTTTTTTCTCTCTTCTTAGTGCTTCTCATATTTGGGTTATTTTTGGTATTTTTTGGTTGCACACTTGATACAAGGAAGTTTGAGAAGCATGGTATTTCTAGACTTCTTACTTTTAGCTCGATTTCAATGCTTTCTCGCTTTCCACCTTTGTGCAGCACTTTTCCATTTTTTAATGCTCTTCACTTCTACATGGTGAATACAAAGGAAATCGAGAAATGCATCCTTTACTATATTTCTCACTTTTGATTCAATTTCAATGCTTCTTATTTTTGGGTGGTTTGTAGCACTTTTGCGTCTCCCTTACATAGCCAAATTTTACAAAATTTTGTCTTAAGTATGAATGTAGCCTTTTTGGACCTACACTACCCTTATTCAATTTTCTGCTCTTGTTCACTTTGTTTATGGCTTCCTTAATTTTCATTTGCAATTTCCCTTTGCTTTTTCATCCACCATAGGGTTACCTTTATTTTCCACATAGTGTCTTCGTATTTTGGTGTGTAGAGGGTTTTTTTCATCGAAGTTGCAAAGCTTGCGTGCTATGAAAAGAAAAAAATTAGGGTTAATTTTTGTTTTAAGTTTCTTATGCAACAAAAAATAGATAAATCTTGGCCCTCTATTCATCCTTAATCGATGGTTCACAACCTTGATCCATGGCATTCCTTCTCATTGCTTCGCATGGCCAAGTGTCGCTAATCGACATTTTGTCATGTGCAGCGATTGATTGTTATCTTGGAGAGGAAGTTTTGATAGGTTATTCAAATGCAATTGGACTAGATCATGGCCCTCTATTCTCCCTTAATTGATAGTTTACAACCTTTATCCGTGGTGTATTTCCCCATTGCTTCATATGGCCAAGTGTCAATGATCGATGCTTGGGCCATGAGGTGGTCAACTTGTCTTGCATTTTTCTTCTTTAGCATGATGCTTTCCCACCACCTTGCATGGTAATTAAATAATAAAACTTTAGTTATATAATTTTAATGGGTCTAATTTTAGTGTTATGATTCCAACTGTGAAAGGAAATTACCTTTAATTGATAAAACTTATAACCCTAGCTTGGTTTTTCTTTGGATTCGTACTTCGAATTGCCATGCCTAACACATGTATCTTCTCTGTCTGACATTAGCTTATCCATAATATTTTCACCATATTTTAAACTCATATTTTATGATCACCATATAATACCTTGTTTACAATCTACCTCTTGGTCATGAATGTCCACATATTCAAATTGATGGTATTCAAATTTTGATTTGTGATCTACCTTCCTTCCGAGGTGATTAATTGTGACGTGTTCATGGTACTTTTTTGACCAATCATAAGTGTACACAATACCACTTCATACTCCGGGTTATAAGTTCCAAATCATATTTATGCAAATGTTAGAGTTCTCGGCTTGTTAATTTGAACCTTCTACGCATGATTTCCAAAGTCAAATATTGATCGTCCAATCCTTCTATGCACTATTTCTAAAATTGAATTTGCATTCTGATTTTTGTGCCATAACACGTGATTTTGAATTTAAACATCCACGCCATGGTGTTTGAGGTAAATTTTTTAAATTTCGTGTGAATTTTTCTTTTCATACCAAAGTCCTTGTAAAAATAAATAATTATTGATAATTACCTTGTATGATTCTACATTGACACATGTCATAAATCCTACGCAAATCTGATATCGTTAATACTTAGAAAAATTTTGTGAAGTGCACATTTACAAAAATATGCTACTAAAATTATCTATATCTATAGAAAGTGTCTACGAAAATTATCTATAGAAACTATCTATAAAAATTATCTTCATAAACTATCTACAAAAAATATCTATAGAAATTGTCTACAGAAACTGTCTAAAAAAATTATCTTCAAAAACTGTCTACAGAAAATATCCACAAAAAAAACTACAAAATATACCTATGGAAAATTAATTATAGAGTCATAGGAATACTTTACCTGATTTCCCATTTTTTCTTTTCTTTTCTCCCCCCAAACTGTATCATGAAATTTGAATAAATATTTTACTTTCCTCCCCCAAACTGTATTTTTGGCTATATAGCCAAAATAGGATAAAGAAAGAGGTTTTTATTTTGTAAAATTTTATATTATGGCAAATCTTATATATATATAATATTTTTAATATTATTTTATTTATTTAATTAAGGATATGGGGGTTTTACTTATATATTATTTATGCATTTCAAGCCATCAAATAAGTTTGTAGAATAATAAATCTTCTTAGAACAAAATTGCTTGTTACCAATAGCAAATATATTATGCAAAATGTTACTACCTCCTTGACCTCTGAATAAAAGATTCCATTTTCTACTAAAAAATCCTTCCAATGCCCTAGAAAGGTTATTTTCTTGTTTTACTTCTTTAGTTTCATTAAGGAGTGAAATTAAACTTGATACCAATCATCAATACTTTTGGGTTTGTGAAATAGGTCTTCATAAAAGGTTTAAGCACTTTCAAAACTTGTTTTAGAAGAGAAAAATAAGATAGTCATTCTGGTATCATCTTGATGGCCTTTTTTTTTATAAAAATGTGCATCTATTTGCTAACCTTATAGGGTTGAAAAGCTTTGGGGAATCATATTCCCAACCACTCTATCAAATTCCTAATGGGAATTGTAACCCTATCCTTGCTGCTTTGTCCCTACAGGTGAATATTATGGCTTTGGGGATTCGAACCACATTTTTTAGGATGAAATGGGCTATGATATATGTGTGGCAATGTGATGGTGGTATGGAATGGAAGTTTTGTTATGACTTTATTTGCCTTAGGTATAAATGATCTAGAGTTGTTTTACAAAGACTCAAACATCCTAGTGACTTAAACAAACTCATCTATTTATCTCATGAATCGATATGATGCTAAAGTTGTCCTAGTGGTTTCAAGTTTCTCAAGGACCAACTGTGTGTGCAATGAATGCTAATTTCTTATTATGAGTAAGGGTCGACTAATCCAGGGGTAACTTATGCCAATAAGATAGCTCATTTGTGAGTGTCCATAGGTATGTACAAAATAAGGTCGCTAATGTGACAGACTTGGTGCCATGTGTAAGGATACATTATTGCCAAGCAAGTTTCATTTAACCCATTGTTGTAATTAGGATCACCCCACGGTTTTTGAAACACTAAGAATTTCATGATTCAAGCTCCTTTCTCTTCTTTAGTTGGATTTTTTTGAATTTTATTTGGGACTATGCTCATTTTGTATTGGATAAAAGGTGATTTTTAATGCTTTTGGGGCATGCTCATTTTTGGAAAAGAGCAAGCGGATTTTTTTCTTTTGGGTTACTTGCTCATTTTGAGGAGTAAGGGATTTTTTTCTCTTTTTTTTTTGGAGAGTGAAGGGGGAGCTTGTCCTTTTGTTAATTATTTAGCTTTCTAGACCATGCACATAATTGGATGAATAGGGGAAACCATTCACTTTATGGTAATAGTAACTCATGAGTTATTCCTTCCCATACTTCACAATGTTTTTATTTGTTATAATGTGTGTAGTCCAAGAGGAAACTTGATTGACTAGGAACAACTTATGACACCTAAGGATTGTTCAATTTTCAATGGAGATTGCTTAAAATACTAGGGGTGGCTAAGTGATTGAAAACACCTAGATTTTTTTTAGCGAATAAGGAGTTATACAATATGTGGCAATAGTTTCCCTACAAGTTTTTGATGATTAAGACCAAAAGAGGTGTCTCCTTTGGAGCTTTTTGAAATGATACTAAGACTGAAGAGTGATGAATAGTAATATGAAAATATTGTAGCTATTAGAACTCCATCATGCAACAAAGGAAACACATTTAAAGAACATAGAGTGATCTTCTAGTTTATTTTCAAGAAATTCCATGATAATCTTCTTTTTTCCAAGTGATGTAAATATTTTTGCCAACCATCTTATTAATTGATGCCTTGCTTTTCCAAACAAGAGGATTGATTATACTACATTCCTTTTAATGAATGTACTTATTTAGTAAATATATAGCAACACTTTTATTATATATATATATATTAGGATAGGAAAGAGAAGTTGTTATTCAATAATAGTTGATTGCAGTTCAGAGATGCACTGCAAATCAACCTGTTGCTTAAGATGGTGTATAAATTCTTCTTTAGATAATGGCTTCTTGTAGAGTTTAAGCCTATGCCCATTTACTAGTAGTCTTCTTGTTGAATCATCTATAGGCTTAAGTTTAACTGTACCATTTCCAAATATGTATTAGATTTCATAGGGTCCTAGCCATCTTGTCCTTAACTTGCCTAGAATCATGTATAGGCTTAAGTTTAACTGTATCGTATTATGATTCAACATCTATTTGGACCCTATGAAATGTTCATAATAAGATTTCATAAGGTCCTAGCCATATTGCTCCAAAGTGTTGCATGATATTTTCATAAATAAAATCAGCTATAGGCTCAACTTGTACTCATGGAAAGGCTTTTACTTCAGCCCACTTAGTGACATAATCTATACACACAAGTATATGTTTATTGCCTACACTTGGAGTATCTATTGGCCCAAAAAAATCAATTCCCCATTTCTTGAATGTTTCAAACATTATTTGCAGTACCAAAGGCATCTCCATTGTAGGGTGTAGGTTTACTAACCCTTTGACAAGCATCACATCTATCAATAAATTTATAGGCATATTTATTCATAGTAGGTCAAAAGTAACTAGTTTGAAGCATTTTATTGATTGTTCTTTGGGCGACATAATGGCCTCCACAAGGTTCTTCATGTGTTGCTCGAATGATGTCATATACATATTCTTCTTGCACACATATCCTAATTACCTAGTCAGGGCAATGTTTAAACAAGATTCCATCAATCCACATATAAGGGGCACTCTGATGTATTAATTTTCTATGCTCATGTGGTGTAAATTTATTTTTTCTGTTACTAAATATTTTAAAATATCAGCATACCGAGGAGTGAAAATAGAGAGAATAAACAAATGTTCATCTGAGAAATTATCAGGAATTAACTCATCATCATCAAATATCTGCATACGAGATAAATGATCTGCAGTGACATTATCCTTACCTAATTTATCTACAATTGTGATATTAAATTCTTGGAATAAAAGAAGCCATATAACCACTCTTCCTTCTATTGTAGCTTTATTCATTAAGTATTTTATGGCAGAGTGATCAGTGTGAACAAATACTTCATACCCTATTATGTAATGTTTATATTTATTAATAGCATGGACTACAACTAAAAACTCCTTTTTAGTAACTGTGTAATTAAGTTCAGCCCCATGCAAATTTTTACTCACATAATAGATAGCATAAGGTATTTTATTCTCTATTTGTTGTAGTACTACCCCTATTGCATATCCTAAAGCATCACAATGTATATGAAAGAGAAATTCCCAATTTGGTCCCCTTAGAATTGGAGTAGTAGTCAATTTTTTCTTTATAACTTCAAAGGCTTCCTAACATGCTTTAGTACAATTAAATTCACTTTCTTTGGTTAAGAGCTTAAGCGTATGAGAGGCAACTTTTCTAAAATATTTAATGAATCTACGGTAGTATCCTGCATGTCCTAATAAAATCCTTATCTTTGTTTGTATTTTTAGAGGTTGGAGGGATTGGATAACTTGGATTTTTGTAGGATCTACTTTAACACCTTCCTCTGATATGTAATATACTAAAACAATTCATCCTCTCATCATCATGAAATATTTTTCATATCTCAAGGAGAGATTTTGTTCTTGGAATCTAACCAGAACTTTTTGTAAATTTGATAGAGTTTTTTCAAAAGTGTTACCATAGACTATGAAGTCATCCATATAGACTTCTACACATTCATTAATCAAAACAACAAAAATAGCTAAAACAACCCTTTGAAAAGTGGCAGGTGAATTGCATAATTTGAAAGGTAAGACTTTATAAGCATAGGTGTCTATAGGACATGTGAAGATTTTTTCTTGATCTTCTTATGCTATTGATACTTGATTTTACCCACTAAAACCATCCAAAAAGCAAAAATATTTCTTTTCATACAAGGTATCAAGAACTTGATCAATGAATGGTAAGGGGAAATATTCTTTCTTTATCACTTTATTCAATTCCTTATAATCCACACAAATCCTACATTTACCATTCTTTTTAGGTACTATTACTAATGGTGACACCCATTGGCTATCAAAAATTGGATATATAAATCTTGCATTTAAGAGTTTAATGATTTCTTTCTAAACTACATCTTTCATAACTGGATTTAATATTCTTTGGGGTTGTCTTACTGGGTGGCAACCTTCTTGAATGAATATGGTATGGGTACAAACATTCAGGTGTATTCCTTTCATGTCCTCGTAGTTCCATGTAAATGCTATTTAATGTTTCTTAAGCACATCTATTAATTTTGATTCATGTATGCTTGTAAGCTCATTACTAATTGATGAGGAAACTGAGAATAAAAACACCTAAGTAATCTTGTTTTCAAGTTTTTCTTAAATAGCACTATTTACAATAATAATCTTCCAAATTAGGAAGATGCTCATCCATAACAATGACTAAGAATTCAAACTCAAGTTGTTAACTCTCACTAAGCTAAAAATCTAATCCAAGACTATGTCATCCAAAGATTGTCAACATTTACAATTTGGAATTAGATATTATTAAATCATTCCTAGACTTAGGACTTAATACTTAATTAAATAAGTAAAGCTAACACCTAGTCTAGAACTCACACATTCTAACTTAGACTTAGGACTTTAGGCTTTAGTAAATAATAAAATAAACTAAGCCTAATAAACAATAGCCTAGATCTAAATATGTCCACATCATCCCTCTCCACCATAGAAACATTGGATTCCAATGCTCATAATATAGGGGTGAAGGGGTGAGATACAACACGCTAAAAACAAAGCTGACTGAGATGCTAAAAAATATCATGTGGGCCATGAGTCATAGTCGAGGATGGAGTAGAATTTTTTGGTACATATCGATCACTAATCTGTGTAAGATCTCGATGTGGCAATGAAGAAGCACCAATAGTCTACTACAGAGTTGATGTAGTTTTCTAAAAAATAGGAAACGATAAAGATGACAATGGATATGGCCACTCTAAAATAGGTGGAAGAAGAGTTGGAGCAACATGAGAAGGTTCCAATGAATAAATCACCTTCGTAGGAGGAGGTAATGCAACGGAATATGATGATGACGCCACCTTAGAAGGATGCAGTGCAGTGGAAGCAAGTGTGTCATGAGACCTATTGAATACAAGGGTTATCTTCTTTGGTAGATAACAATTAGGTATAAGTGTGGTCTATGGTTGATAAAGAAGACAATATTACCTCTTCTTATGATGCAAAGTGTAGGTCTAATGGTATGTATCATAAATAGCCCTCTTATCAAACTAATAGGGCTACCCAAGAATAAGACCACAATTTTCCATAGGAGTCACATCACAGGTGACTCGATCTACATAATGAGACCCAAAAGCAAATGACACAGTGCAAGCCTTTGTGATGTAAGAGTTAGAATCTGTATCCTTCCATTCCAATGGATAAGGATGAGGATGTGGTTTTGTAGGTAATTTGAGTCTATTGAAAATAGATTGTGCAATCAAATTGGTTTGGAATCCATTTTTGATAATACAATCCACAAAGAAGTTGTGTGTGAGGTTGGCTTTGGTGATAAACAAGTGGTCACACCTACATTTTTGATGCAGTAGTGTAACATTGTTTAGTTTTTCTCTCAATTCATCATATTCCCTCCCTTCTCCAATAACCACAATGGGGGCCTGGGGGGCTCCTCCATTATAGGTTGTACAAGTAAGTTCTATTTCCTAAAACATGTAGATTCTAAGTATCCATGTCTCTTACAATGATTACAATATTTCTTTGCATTATAAGACTTTGGAGGAGGAGAGGAAGAAGAAGAAGAACTAGAATGAGGAGGAGAATTGGAAGGCATCTTGGCCTTCGAATACTGTTGTTGATTTGAAGAGCAAGAAGCTTCATGTGCTCGAGTGGTAAACTTCTCTTTAGCCAATTGTGCATGGTTGAAGGTTGCATCAATAGTTTCCAAGGGAGTATATTTGAGCTCCTTATACAAGTGCTCTTGAAGGCCACTTGTAAACTTAACAATCAATTCATCTGTAGGGTCTTTCATGTGAAGAAAAATATGTAACCTATTGAAAGAAGAGATATATTCTTACACAGACATATTAGAAAGTTGGCATAATCTACACCATTTCACTCTCAATTCTCTAGCATAATTAAAAGAATAAAAGGAATTCTTCAATGCATGGACAAAATTTTCCCAAATGGTAATGGGATTTTTGTTTATTTATAGATCCATGATGACTAGTTTTGCTAACCCATTCAATTTTATTTTAGCAAAAGAAACTTGATCATTGACAGAAACTTCTGTGTATGCAAACCAGGTTTCCATGTCCATGATACAGTTATTCAATACATCGGGGTTTCGAGACCCATCATACAAGTTTACTTCACATTTTGTGTGGGCCTTAGCATCTCTAGTGGCTTTTCATTCATGAGCATAGTGGACTAAAATGGCATCCACTTTGATGACCAATTTCCCAATAGTTTTGACCAAGGCCAACATTTGGTAAACTAAATCTAATGCCATTTGAGATCTAGTGTAAGCTAGATCGATTTACAAAATTGTGAGTACAATTGCTTTCAAAAATAAAAGCAAGAAGGCTTATAATTTTACCAATTACAATATATTTTTACCTCAAAATTGTAGTTTATGCCCAAGCAAAAAAAAAATAATGCTTCAACAATTTGCAAAAAAATTGGGAAAAATTATTGCAGAAAATATGGCAAAATTTTGAAAAAAAAATTCTTAAAAATGAGCAAAATAAGCCTACCAAATAAAAATATTTGGTCTTTCAAAGTGTAGGATTCACCATAGTCAATCTCTTTCCCACAGGTGCGTTGGTCAACTACCAGGGATAAGGCAATAGTAGTGAGAGGTCGAGCACATCAATGATGATAAGGTAATTCAAATCAACATGCAGTAGGCAATTCAACTATCAAGTGTCATTCATTGTCGACATAACCAGCCCGAGTGCTGACTGATAAGAAACAGGTGTGCTACGCCTTTTAAATTGCAAATCAGTCCCTGTCCCATCAATGTGGGACTCAAATACCTATCATTTAAACATAAAACAAATATAAAATATGTTTTCACATTTGTAGATACATGGAAATTAATGTCTTCTTTGTTTTCTCAACGCGTCGAGAAATGGATCTCGAGAAAATCTGCCAATTTGCTACATTAAAAAATCATAGGAGCTACATCCGAGATTGAATCGAGTAGCATAGAGTGATCGATCAATGAACGCAGGCTATGGATAGTGGTAAGGGTACAAAATTCTATCAAAAATTGACTGCATATGCCATAATATTTCTACGAAGAGCTAGTAGCTAAAAAATCATGAATTACTGGCCAAGGAAACATCTAAAAATTGCTGCAATCATCGTAAAATTGAACAAGTTTTGTAGAGATAAATCAACATCAAAAAATGTAGTAGGTAGTGAAGTAATGTTGGTTGTCGATAGCATAATTATCGTAGGCAGTGAGAGTGGTATAGTAGTACCATCGAGGTGGATCATCGGTAGGGAGGTAAGGCAGTTGCTGTCAAGAGCTGAGGGTCAACCGCTGATGGAAACTCAATTGTGTACTGGTCACAGGGTTATGCATAAGAGGTAGGACCCGAAAGGTACTTATAAAAAAATGGTGAAACTATTTCGAAACGATGGCGAAACCTGTCGAACTGCATGTATGATGGCATGGCGAATGACTTTAATTTTTCTCAAAAAATTGGCAAAAAAGGGTGAATTTCAAAGTTTTGCTGGACCAGGCCAAAAATATGTCGGCTATTGGACGCGAATTTTGGCCTCGGTCATGGAACGGATGCATATAATGGTCCGGCCTCAGACCGGATGCATTATATGGTCCGATCTCGAACCGGATGCATAATATAGTCCAGCCTCGAACGGGTTGCATAATATGAAATGGTCTCGAGCCAAGTGCATAATAAGTACCGATCTCGGATCGGATGCATTTTTTATGATTGACAACATTCAAAATTTGGGTATTCAAGTAAGAGATATGATATGGCATCTAGTAAAGATAAGGATTGTAGCACGTTATCGCTATTGGCATTGTTAGGGGAAAACCCATGCAATATTGGCAAAGTTGATCCCACATAACTATCTATCCCACATAACTATTTATCCCACATGATTAAGTGCACACTTCTTTCAAAGCTTAAATAAGAAACTTCCTTCTTTAGTAAAGTAGGCGAAGATTTAAGATAAGAAGGGTGGCCTCTTTCTAATGGTTGTAGTAGGCAAGAAGTCAACTACACTCGTCAGGAAGAAGACCAACGTGTCTTATCTTGGATCTTCGCTTTTTACGATCACGGGTCGGATGCATACCATGTTTCGGGTAACGATCGGATGCAGTTTATGATCCGAAAGGATAACGTGATAACGTGTTAATTGACGATCGGGTGGATATTTTTGTGTCGGATCATATGATATGTTTCGGGTAATGGTTGGATGCATATTATAATCTGGGCAATGACCGGGTGCATAATTTACTTCGGTAGAAACCTAAAACATAATATGCATCCGAGCGCTACCCAAAACATAATACTAGATTATATTATGCATTCGGTCATTACCCCAGATGCATATTATGATCTAGGTAATGACCGAATGTATAATATGCTCCGACAAAAACTTGAATCAAAAAATGCATCCGATCGTTCCCCAGAACATCTTATGTATTCAAGATAATATCGAATCATATTATGTATCTGACTGTTGCCCGGATGCATACTTTGTCCTGGATGACATCATTCATAGCATGTCGTTGCTCGGATGCATACTTTATTCTGATCTTGACCAGGGTGCATATTATGTTTCGATCTTGAACCGGGTGCATATTATAGCCCGGTCTCGAATCGGCTGCATAATATATTTTATCCTTGAACCGGTTGCATAATATGTACTAGCCTTAGACCAGATGCATAGTTTGGTCCGAATACCACCCATACTGCCATGTGTCTAATACTGCATGTCCCATTCTCCATGTCCAATATGATGTTGCCACGTGTCAAATATATTTCAAGTCTATAAAAGGGCATCAATAGTCATTTTCTCATTTTGTTTCTACGACTGCTACAACCAGAGCTAAAATTTTTGATCGACCTTTTAGTTTTGATTCCCAATCTTTTTTCTTCCACTTCCAACTACTTCCAATGGATACCCCTTCCACAATCGCACCAAAATTCAAGAATTTTATGTGCACTTTGATATCAGATCTCATAACAATGCCAGGGATGAACTTTCAGTGGCTCCATAACGTAGGTTTATCAACCCTCATTTCCATGCCACATTTTAGAATAGACAAAGGGCTCCTACAACATATTATCTCTAGTTATGACCACGATAGGGGTACTATAAGCATTAAACTATGAACTAGAAATGTTGTTTTCAGCATCACCCCTACAGATATTCATAGATTGATAGGTCTTCCATTCATTGGTTTTAATCAAGTGTCGTCGAGGTCACAACTTTCTCCAGATGACAAAGCACACCTCGATAACAAGTACGGTCTTTCATCGGAAGATTTGGTAGGTATAAATCTTGTTAATTGTATTTTATTAATTTTCAATGTTTTAAATTTGTAAATTGACATCGAATTTTTTTATGCAGCTTCTAATGCCAAAAAAAAAAGAGGTTTAACGATTAACGATGTTTACCATCAAACTCTGAAGGCCATTATCGAGTTTTTCTAGGTTGGGAAGACCAAAAATTCTATTTTGGGCATTGTATTATATTGTTCAGTCTGAACAAAATCACAAGTTCGATTGGTGTACCTATATTTCAGATCGAGTCAGGATTGAGTTGCACGCGGTCCAACTTGCAACCGCCAAGACAGCCCCCAAGACTCAGCCCATTGTGGGCACTATAAATTATCTTTTAGCTTTATATTTTGAGTCTTTTCATAATTTGTCAACTACTCCTGTACCAATTGTTATGCATTCAAAACTACACTCTATTGCCATGACACCAGAGGAATTGAGGGTAATAACTACATCATTGTCTTTGACATACTATTTTATATTTTACCACATTCACTTTTTTAATTTTTTTTCATCTATATGCAGGCGAAGGCAAAAATTTCAAGGACTAAATAGATTGCTGCCAATAGGGGTCACAGGCCGGAGCAAACAGGTGATTCTGAAGATACGGGCTCTGAAGCAACACCTGTTACTATGCAGAGGTCACACAAACGTGCAAGGCAAGCAACTACTCCTGGGGTTTCTCGTACACCTAGGTATGCACAAAATGTGCAAGCCGAATCTAGTGTGGCCAACCCCTCCCCCAATGCAGGACAATTGCAGCACATTTCATCAGGTAAATCTATGATTCTATGTGTAGTTAATCAAAATTTAGATTTTTTTTTTATTTTAAGCAGAATTGTAACAAAATATTTTTGACTATATTCAGATGATTCTCATGTTCAAGTAGTAACAACACAAGTTAGAGGGCATATGCCCCCACCACCTCCACAAGCATCACACTCACCGGTTACACGCAATCAGCAATAGGGATAGTCACAGCCTCAGCCTATGCGAGGGCAAGTCTGTGTTGGAAAATGTTTGTTTTCACAGAGATCACAAGCCACTTCACGAAGTTCTGGGCGTGGGATTTCACACCCATAGAGATCACACATGCCAACAAAAATTCATGGGCATGGATGGTCTCAATTTACATTTTCTTCAAATACACAGGCACCTGAATGTTCTGGACAGGGATTGGATAATATTCCACTTGATCAGGATTACATGTTTCAGGGCAACATTGAAGGCTTCAGGGCAACAAATGTGCTTAAAGATCTAGCACGAGAAGAAGAAGTCCTTGCAGCTCAGCAGACATCAGAACCAACCACCCAAGGAGACAACCCTCATCCTTAAGGTCCTCAAACTGAGGATGATGTTGTCAATTTTAATGAAAATGTTTCATTGGCAGCAAGTATTGAGTCAACAATTCAGGAGTTTGTTTTGAAATATTTGCAGGAGTTGAAAGAATGGGAATATCGGGCAAAGGTCCTTATTAGGGAAATTAATGCCCGATATAAAAATTATGAAAAAAGGGATTCTATTTATTCTTTAGTCAAATATGAACCTGAAAAGCTTGATGGCTTGCTAAAACAGGCTACTTCAGGAATTGTTAAATCTGATTTTATTTATGATGATGATGTCTTAAATGTTGTTGTTGGTAGATTGGAGAATGTTAATGCTGAAGCCCAAGCATTTTACAACTTATGGGCTTCTGATAAGGACAGGGTTGTAGTTGCTGAGGCTGCAAAAGAATTGGTTGAGGTAAAAAAGTTATATATATTCCTATTTTCTATTGCATTTAAATTTTTATATTTCTTGAAAAATTGTAATAATTTCAATATATCCCTTTTGAATTAAGTTTTCAATTTGTTTTGCAATCAAATTTTGAAAACTTGAAAACACAAGTTAAGAGCATGGATGTCAATATTCTTACAACAAAATCATGTTTGATGAAATCAATGGAAATGAAAAAGAAAATGCAGGCAAAGGTTTTAGAAAACAATCGTTTAAAAAAATACATCAGAGAGAAGTTGCATGAAGATCCGAAAAAGGTGCTTGAGAAAATGAAAGAAACGCTTCCAACAATACTTGAAGATCCAAACAAAGAAGAAGTTGCATGTGTGTCAAGTATTGTGAAAGTACGTGACAACCTTGTTAGAGTTGGAGCACTGCCAGAAGAGAGTGTCACAAAAGTTGATAAAGGAAAGAGTGTCACAGAAGCTGATAAAGGAAAAGAAACGACAACTCCAAACACTAGTGAAGCATCCAAGCACCAATCAAAAGATTGAAATTTGAAAATGTTGACAATGTTTTAAAAATACTTAAATATGTAATTTCTATTTGAAATTGGTATGTAATATTTGAGACTTGAGTTTGAAAATGTTTTCAAAAGACTAGAATATTTATTTTCGGTTTGAAAATGTTATGTAGTATTTGAGTTAGAAAATGGTATGTAATATTTGGGTTTAAAGTGTTTGAAAGATGTAACATATGTCTTTTTGAAATAGTTAATTTGTAGTTATGATGCACATAATTTGGGTTTGAAAATGTTATGTAATATTTGAGTTTGAAAATGTTATCTAATATTTGGGAATTTCTGTTTGAAATTGGTATGTAATATTTGAGATTTGAGTTGGAAAATGTTTTAAAAAATATTGCAATATATTAATTTATGTTTGAAAATGTTATGTTATATTTGTGTTTACAAATGTTTGAATGATGTAATATGTTTCTTTTTGAACTAGTTAATATGAAATATTCTGTTTGAAAATGTCATGTAATTTCTGTTTGATAATGTTTTAAAAATATTGTAATATCTAATTTCGGTTTGAAAGTGTAATGTAATATTTGAGTTTGAAAATGTTATGTAATATTTGGGTTTCAAAATGTTTGAACGATGTAATATAAATCTTTTTGAACTAGTTAATATGAATTTTTTTGTTTGAAAATGTTTTAAAAAGACTGCAATATCTTATTTCGGTTTGAAAAAGTTATGATGCACATAATTTGGGTTTGAAAAAGGCTGCAATATCTAATATCTAATTTGTAGAAATTATGCACATAATTTGGGTTTGAAAATGTTATGTAATATTTGAGTTTGAAAATGTTATGTATTATTCATGTTTATCATTGTCAATGAAATGAGAGTTGAGACACTAAGACCCAAACATACAATTTTACAATCTACAAAAATGATATAAGCCATGTAATTTTAAAACAATAATGTGATTTAAAAAACAATTCATTGAAATAATATAAATCTGGAACAATATTCAGAAATCTGCTATCAAACCAATTTGTGTTTATCATTGTCAATGAAATGAGAGTTGAGACACTAAGACCCAAACATACAATTTTACAATCTACAAAAATGATATAAGCCATGTAATTTTAAAACAATAATGTGATTTAAAAAACAATTCATTGAAATAATATAAATCTGGAACAATATTCAGAAATCTGCTATCAAATCAATTCGTGTTTATCATTGTCAATGAAATGAGAGTTGAGACACTAAGACCCAAACATACAATTTTACAATCTACAAAAATGAAATAAGCCATGTAATTTTAAAACAATAATATGATTTAAAACAACAATTCATTGAAATCATATAAATCTGGAACAATATTGAGAAATCTGCTATCAAATCAGTTCGTGTTTATTATTGTCAATGAAATCATGGAAAATTATCACTATGGAAGCTGAAACATATCAGCTTGTCCAGAATCATTATGAAGCATAGCAGAAATATGTGTCTCCACCATCTGATCACTGAAAGCATCATCATCATCATTATCAATCGTATTCAACGTTCCTCTTTTGTCTACCAAGGAACTCCAGTATTCCAATGCCCTGTCATACGAAAATGTATCCAACTGATATGAGGACACATAAATTCTTAAACAATTTTCTAAATTCTTGTCGAGTCTATTGCGGATTTTAGATTTAACAAAAGCAAGTGCACTGAAAACTCTTTCATCTTCGACTGACCCCAAAATCATTGTTTCACATAATTCATATAAATGAAAGTATTCACTTATAGTATCTTTTAAGACTGTGCTTGGATATAATTTTTGCCACAAACGTGCAATGGAACCAATCTCATGGACACTTGTCATATGTGATGTTTGCAAAACCATTGTTCTTCCAAAATGTGATGATTGTTCTTTCAAAAGTTCACTGTTGAGTATACCATTAATTTCAACACCATTGACTTCCACACTCTTACTGAAATGGTCAATGAGATTACCCATATATTTAATAAACAACTCATTTGCAGAACTGTATTCAGTACAAGGTCCCCAAAACATGGGGTTAACCACACCCATGGACTCAAGCAACTCATCTCTCTGAAACCGTTCTCTTATCTCACCTGTCAAAGTTTTTGCTATATTTGACAAATTACTCTTTGTTTTCTATATTACAACATGAAATCTATTATGTGTTACAAGAACTTCTTCAAAATCTTCCACAACAATACTTGATTGCCTTTCAAAACAATAAACAGGTATCATCTTTTCATGAACATTAATACAGAGATGATCATTGATGTCAAACTTCAAGAAGCTTTTTGGATTGTTCATGTTTATCAATGTATTCCAACTATCAAATACAGGTTCTGTAAAATCTGCATTAGACACATATAATGTATCAAGAAGCATGCATATCTGTTTTCTCATCCTCATAAAATCAATGATATAGATGGATCTCTCTTGTGCAAGATTAATTAATCTGTTCATTTCTTTTAACATTGGAAGAATACCACATAATGTCAAAAGTGTTTCCAAGTCAGTCAAACGGAACAACATATCTTTTGCCTTATCAACTATTATGCGATTTGCATGCATAAACCCCTTCAATGATTGATATTCTGCAAAAACTCTCTGAGCAGGTTGATACAAGTGAAATCCATCTTGTATCCACATCTTTTAACAATTTTTTCCCTTCTGTAACTCCTAGTGCAAATTGTTGAAACTCTGCAAATATTTTCGGACTTAATGAGAAATAAGAATGAATATCACGAACAAGGTTTTCAACTTTAGCAACATTTGAAAATGTGCTCACAATTTTATATGCAAGATTTACTCTATGAGCCATACAAGTGAATGGGGATCATATATGATGCAACTGTGGTTTGGAATCGAACACACGGACCGGACCTGTGACCTTGCATAATAGCAGCTCCATCAGCTCCAACACAAATTAACTTTGTTGCAATGTCTATATCATTCATTCCTGCAATATTCTTTAAACTTTTAACAACATTATAAATATTTTCTGCATTTGAACTTTCCAACATCTTATGTATTCCCAACAAAATAGGCCTTCTAACATGATTTTGAAATGTGTACACATGCATGCAAATCCAAGAAGTGTTATCCACAAGTTGTTACCTCATCAATAGAAAGTGAAATGAATTTGGCAAGTTTTACTTGCTCCCTTAGGTCTTCTTTCTCAACCAAAGATAAACATTTTGCCATTTCCCAACCACTTCGGTCTGACCAATGAGAACTAGGAAGGTTTTGCACATTAAAAAGGCATAATAGCTGCTTATAATCAATAAAATCGGACATTGGTCTACCTTTCTTGAGAATATTGTAAACAATGGCAAACTGCTTACTTTTTGAAGCAAAAATAGTCTTCTGTAATTTGTGAAATTGGGCTCCAATTGTTCCACCTTTCTCAACAAGAGATTGTTGTTGCTTTAAGTGATTGTCATATTCTATAGCATATCTTAAATGCATACATTCTGATGCATCCTTCCACTTAACTTCTTTACTAACTTCACCATTACTTTTTATAACTTTTACATAACATTTGCCAGCATGTTTTTCAATTGTATCAATCTTGTTTTGAAGCCTATGATCCTTACCAAGTCTCCAACTGCAAATTTTGCATCTACATTCTTTTTCATCAATTTGGTTATCCTCAATCATGACAGGCTCAAGCCAAGGAAATATTTCTGCCCATTCTTTCCTAAATCCCCTTCCAAGTATCCAGAGAGATGCTTTTCTTTTTTTGGAATTTTTGGTTGAAGATTCAATTGACGCTTGTAATGATTTTGATTTATCACTTTCATTTTCAATTGTGATGTCATTTTGCGTGTTGTCATCAGGTGTTTGTTGGATGTCATTTCTAAGGGGATTTTCAATGAAAGTCATCTCTTCTTGGGGAATATCTTCAAGTGGAGGCATATCAAGATCGACAGGGTATTCTGCATAGTAGCATACCATAATATTTTTTATCACTATTGGATGAAAAAATTTACAAAAAAATATACAAATCGTCAATCAAGCACATACTCGGGAAGTAAAAAATCATTTGTACCTTGAATTTGCACAGATGTCGTTGGCTCGTCGCATTTCGAAGTTTGGCTAAAATATTTGAGGATACTCTTTTCAGTAGAAGATTTGGTGCCCTTCTTTCCATCACTGGGTGACATTTTACTAGTGAAAAAAAAAAGTTAAAGAGGGTGTATTTTATGGAGGCCTTGAGATATTATTGTAAATAGAATAAACAATGTTTGGGTGGTAAATTATACATACTTTTTTCCAGCCATTCTTTATTGTGATTTTATCAGCTTTTACCACTAGTTATTATTCTGGTCAAAGCACTCTAATAGAGAAAAAGAGCATCAATATGTCAATAGAGAACCAAAGCATTTACTTATGTATAATCTTAGCAAGAAAAAATATCTTAATTAAAACTAAGAATCAAAGAGTTTTAAAACATTCAGAACATGGCAAAATAGAGAAAAACAAGGGAACAGACTCAACAGAGCAATGACATTCAAAACCTGGAAAAATAACAAGCAAAACATGGCAATATAAAGAAAAGTAGAGAAGTGATAGAGAACCTGGTGCTAAAAGATATTATGTCCGTATGCAGAGATACTGGTTTCGATCGAAGGTAGGCAAAGATCCTAGTAAACATAGTTCCACCCGATTGCATGAAAGTCTTCGAATTCAGAAATGGTCCCGTCCAGTTGCACGAAAGTCTCCGGATTCAGGAATGGTTTCAATCGGTTGCACGGAAGTCTCCAAATTTAGAAATTGACCGTCTAGTTGCATGGAAGTCTTTGGATTCAAAAATGGCCCGACCGGTTGCACGGTAGTATCCGAAAGCATAAAATATCCGTCCGGTTGCACCGGTGTATCCAAAAGCATAAAAGGATCCATCCGGGTGCACGGTAGTTTCTAAAAGCAGAAAAGGATCCGCCCGATTGCACGGTAGTATCCGAAAGCTGGGAAAGCATCGTTCGGTTTCACGCCAGGTCACGGACACAAAAAGTATCTGATCGGTTGCACAATAGGTCCCGGGTGTAGAAATGGCTTCGTTCGGATGCACGATAGTTTTTGTTGTGGAGATGTTCCGACCGGTTGTGCGAGATTTTTTCTCCAATTTCGTTCGATCGGTTGCAGAATTAGTTCCGTCCGGTTGTAGAACAGGACACTGTTCCATTCGGTTGTTGAATTTGTTGCGGTCGATAGCAAAAAAGGTTTCGATGTTGTGAAGAATTGTGTAGGTATTTTCCCTGGGGTGTTAATTATATATAGAGGTATACTTGGCGAGTTTGGCGGGATAATTTAGAAATTCTAAAATTTTAGGGCGAAAAGGGTACTTTATTTAGGCGGGATTACTTGCGAATTTTTTAAAATATTCATGATACTCTCATCAAAGGACGGCTAACCGACACCAAAAATTTATTTTTTCCCAAAAATTTTGGCTACATGGTCGACGTCCGGGCCTCAAAAATTTTGCGAATTTGAATTTTCGAAAATGGGTTTTTTCGCCCCAATGGCGAAGTTTCGCCGCTATGCATAACCTTGAGTGGTCAGCTATCAAAATGCCACCGAATATTATTGCCAATGGTCGGCATTGGCATAAAGCTAAAAATATCTCTCACACCAACAAATAATCTGAAAAATAGTCAAAGTCGGTCGGAGAGAGCTTTCACAATCGCTAGAAAGTAAAATGTATCGTGATCTATCAGAGTTGATAGCCGATGGGTTGGTGGCCACCGGTGGGCTAGGCCATCAGTGGGATGGTGGTTTTCAGTGGGCTAGAGGTGACGGTGCCAGCTAGAGGTATCACCTGCATGTGCTCACCAGAATAGTTCATTGGTTAGAAGCCGTTAGGATTGGCTAGTGAGAGAGCGGCCAAAGATTGCCTAAGGTCGATAACGACATTGGCACCGAAAAAGGTTAGCTAGTAGGTGGCCAGTCGGCTATTGGCCATCATCGACAAAGAGCTAGCACTTGAAAAGTGTACTTAATCAGGTGTGTGAAGCCTAACTTACCCAAATTGGGTAAATAACTTAAATTTGAACCTTATAAAAAAATATAAAATATTAATGCTAATTGAATATTAAAATTAATATTTTAATTTTCACTTTAAGGAACTATTCTTGAACTGAAGACAACTTCAACCTTCAAAATTAACCCTCCAAATTGTGCATGGAGACAACTCAACCCCTCTAAACTGATAGAAGATTAAGAGTGAGATGGAAATTGAAATTTTGAGGATGATTTGCAAGAGGAATTTTATGCTCAAACAAGAGATCTAATCCTAGAACTCCCTATGCAACTAGAGCTTCCTAGCTAAACTAGGAGCCTAACTAGCACAAGCCTGATCATAAGCTCTGATACCAGTGATGAGGAAACTGAGAATAAAAACACCTAAGTAATCTTATTTTCAAGTTGTGCTTAAATAGCACTATTTACAATAATAATATTCCAAATTAGGAAGATGCTCATCCATAACTATGACTAAGCATTCAAACTCAAGTTGCTAACTCTCACTAAGCTAACAAATCTAATCCAAGACTATGTCGTCCAAATATTTTTGACATTTACAATTTGGAATTATATATTATTAAATCATTCCTAGACTTAGGACTTAATACATAATTAAATAAGTAAAGCTAACACCTAGTCTAGAACTCACACATTCTAATTTAAACTTAGGACTTTATTCTTTAGTAAATAATAAAATAAACTAAGTCTAATAAATAATATCCTAGATCTAAAGATGTCCACATCACTAATATTCAAAGTCCTTCCATGTGTGATATCTATATGTTTGCAATTTTTAGTATTTGCATCTATTCCCATTATTTCATGTTCAAAAACATTTAAGTTATAGTCGTAAGGTACCAATTGTTGAGATTGAATTGTACTTGTTTCATTATTGATCATAGTAGATTCAGATAAATAGCTATTATCTTGATCTTAATCTTCCTTTTGATAACTTAGTAGCAATGATAATGGTCCCTCAATTACTTGTAAATGTTTGCTACATAAATTAATTGATAAGGTTTGGATATCATCCAAATCATGAGGGAAATCATACCATAGTTTTTTTGAATAATATTTATCTAATGTTGATTCAAAAAATAGGATAAGGTCTTTGGTGTTTTTGCCATAAAAAATAGTCATATTTTTGGATCTGCAACTAATGTAGGCATCCGTTGTTGCAAGCCATGGATATCCTAGAATTAAGCTATGTCCCCCTAAATTCTTCTTGGATTTTAAGACTACAAATTCTACAGGATATTCCCATGAACTTACAGAGACAATAACATCTTCTAATTTTCCTTCTAGCTTTATGGTAGACATACTTGCAAGTTGGAGTATTAGAGAAGTTGGTTTTAGTTTGTGTACTCCTAAATATTATGTTTTTTTCTTAGTCATGACATTAATGGCAGCTTCTAAACCCACTAAAACATTAGGCAAGTGGATTTGTATATTTTGGTAATAACCTGCCTCCAATAATTATCTTAGACAATTGTCCAATAATTTGAATGGTTTGAGCTTCATTCTTCTTTTTCCTTCTTGAATTTGTGCACATGCTCTTGAAATTTGGAATAAATAGGAATATCCTTGATAGCTTGTAAGAGAGAAATTTTAATGGTAACATTTTCTAAAGCTTGAAGGAAATTGAAAGTTGGTTTAGATGATTCCTTTGGTATTGCCATTATTTTAGGAAATGGTATCTCCATTCCTTTCATTTGAAGAATTTTGATCTCTTTTTTTTCTTCTAGAGTATCTGGGTAAATCTTTCACCTCTTCTTTAGGTCTTTCATCTTTGTTTACTTTTTCAAATAGAGTTTGGGTGGGTTCTTCAATTTTTGTGAGAGTGGCTTTATTATTATCCAATCATTTTCCAGATCTTAATTGAATTTGTTGGCAAGGTACCATAAATATTGAATATGTATCATTTGTTTCATAGACCTATTGAACAGTCTTGTTATTATTAAGATTAGGAACTGGTTAAGCTAGTAAATGTGGTTGCTTAGGAGAATTGTTTACATTATTTGGAGGTGGAAGGAGTCTAATTTGAGGTTAATTTTGAGGTTCTTACCCCCTAAATTGATTTTAATTTTTTTTTTGTTGGGGTTGACCTTGAGACCAACTGGGTCCTACTTGATTATATTGGCCACTCATATTCCAATTAGGTGCATTTTGATTTTGTCTTGCCATCCATGGAGGTGAATTTCCATATGGATTGGTCATGAATTAAGCCCAGGGATGCATATTCCATTCTTGATTAGATTGATTCCAATTCATCCAACTTGGAGTATTTGACCAATAATTAGGTCTTTGTTGGTTGGAATAATTAGAGTTTGACCAATTAGATGGACCATTTATTCTTTGAGCTATAAAATAAACATCTTCTACTTATTCGACCTTAGGTTATTTTATAGTAGTTTTGATAGACAAAATATATTTACAATTTCTTAGTACTATGGTTCTTGTCACAGATTTTACAAGTAGAGATGTTGGAAATATTTGTAATATTGAGAGGACATTCCCTCAAGTTGTGTTTCTTTCTACATCTGTGATAATATATTTCTTCAATGTCTTGCTCTTTTGGTTTCTTGTCCATGAGGTTGAGATATGTTGTTAATGTACTAAATAAATTAGTTTTTGAGGCTTTCTAGCATATTGCCAATTTCATCTCTTGTTACTCCTCCTCTTGATGATGGGTACCTATTACTTATTAATGGCTTGTTTCTTGAGTAGTTCTTGCAAAGATTTATAATTTCTTCCAGTCCCATCTGATGAATATCCCCCTTTGCCATGAGGTTTAGTACGTCAAGCACATCTTCCTTTAGTCCTTTAAGAAAAAGTTCTTTTTGAATTTCTTCGTCCAACTCAATGTTTACTCTTGATCCTACAAACTAGAATATCTCGAGATAATCTTCAAGGGATTCATAATATTTTTTATTCATGTGAAACAAATTAGTTTTCTTATCGCTTACTCTACAATAATCCTGATATTTTTCAAAAAATATATCTTTTAATCTGTGTTATCCATCCCATCGATTACAAACACTTTCTCCTAGACCCATAAACCATCTTAAGGTTGCATCCTTAAGTGTAGAAGGAAATAGTCCTAATTTTTTCATTCGTGGTATAAAAATAGGTTTGACACAGTACTTCGAACTCAAAGAGGAAAGCATCAGGATCTTCATGTGGTTTCTCATGGAAGGTAGGGAAAATAGCAACATAGATAGGTTTTGGTTCTCTTGTTAGCCTATCTTTTGAAGAAGTAATTTGGAAGGAAAAAGTATTTCTTTGCCTACCCATTCTTTGATTTTCTATTTCTCCATGATCATTACTCCTTTGCCTATGTCCTCTTTGGTTTTCTTCTATTTCTCCTTGCTTACTATGTTGGTCAGCCATAATTGAATATAAGATTTCAAGAATTGGACCAGATATAGGTTCGAAAATAATAGAAGGAGGATCTATATGGTTGTCAAATTTTGGTTCAAGTAATAGATATGTTTTGGGATCTTGTTATAGGAATTCAATCTGTTTTGTTGGTGATGCGGAAACCTTAGATTTTTGGATTGCAGTTTCAATTTTTTTAATTTAAAAGTTTCAAATTTCTTACTATGGTTTATTTGGCAATTTGTTTCTAGTTCACTAATATTAATAAATATTCCCTTTGAATCTCTAGGGTTTTTCATGATATTTCTAAGTTCTTTGGTCCTTGAATTTTTTTTTTACCTTTCTAATATTCCTTGAACAACCTATGGATATCATTAATGAGATCTAGTTTTTCAAGGGTCATATAGTGCTCTTCCTTAAATTCAAAGTCTTCTGTCACAAGAAGAATCAATTGAACAATAAAAGCTTATTTTTGAATTGGGTTAGGACTCTCAAACTATAATTTGTAGTGTAGGTTTTGACATAATTCTCTAAAGCATACAACTCTAGGTGCTCTATAATATCTCCTGTTATATTCTAGGCTCACCTCCCTATTTTCTATATCCGCTATAAAATTGTGAATGATAAGGGAATCCTCAAAATAATTATCCCAAGGATATGTGACTGAACTTACTATTTCTCTCCTATCCCCAAGCCACCATTCACAACTCCTTACAAGGTCGAGGTAGGGTGAGTGATAATATAGCCCTAGAATTTTGGCTATGTTGACTCTTTTTATTTTACCCAATTCTTTTGATCTTTCCTTTATGATATCAAGGTTCTCACACAAGTATTCCCACTCTTTCCCAGATGTTTGTTTGAAAATAAGGTTATCTTCTTGTTCTAGCAATAGTTTTCGAAGGTCAATTAGCACAAACTATTTAATACAATTTTCTACCATTTAGCAACGTTTTTACTTCTCTTTTGTTCTTACTTTTTTTTTTTTTTTTTTTGTAAAAGAGGGTAAAAATTTATTAACTCAGCAAAACATTCATGATACAAAGAAAAAGCAGAAGCTATTCAGACATATCAGCTCTCAATAAAGAAGAGAGAGATTGAGAGCAATCAGAAGAAAGTTGAGACCAATTTTGAACATCCCAACCATCTTGAAACTTAGAAGCCCATTTAGCTAACAAATCCGCTACCCTATTCCACTCCCGAGGAATATGCACAAAAGAAATGAAGTCCAAGTGAGCAGAGATATTAAGAATTTTCCGAGCAACCCAACTCAACCGCCAACAACCATGAAGACTATCTCCAGAATTTAACAAATTTATAACAATCTGAGAATCAGATTCACAAACAATCCGACGCCAACCCAAAGCATACCCTTGCTCCAAAGCATATAAAATTGCGAGTGCTTCCATGAAGTTATTAGAATGATGTCCCTTAAAGCAAGAGAAAAAAAATTGGATAGTACCACTACTATCCCGCCCCACACCACCAATACCAGCATTACCCGGATTACCCCGGGAAGATCCATCCGTATTAATTTTCAGCACTCTCGGAGGAGGCGGATTCCATTTTCCAGCCCTCCGCACCCGATTATTCTGACCCATCCATCTGCAAGAGACATTAGGACCAGGACCATTAACCATCAAGCCTAATATTTCCATGATCTGACGTTTCGCATGGTCCATGGGAGAAATAATCTGACATTTTGCACATACGCTTCCGGATCATTCGCAAAATCCTCTCGCTGCACTGGGAAGTAGTTAACTCCTTACCTTGGAAAATCCGACGGTTCCGTTCAAGCCAAATCTGCCAAAAAATGCATGAAGGACCAATACTCCATCCAACTTGTAAAAAGAAAGCCGCCGCAGAGGCCGCCCCATACTCCTCCAAAAATCAACTATTGATGAAGCATGTGAACAAGGGTGATTCCATACTCCCCACCAATAATGCCAGACTTGTCGAGCAAAGTCACATTGGAGAAGTAAATGCCCAACAGATTCTTCAGCCTTCCCATAGTTATAGCATAAAGAGGGGCCAGCAAACCCACGCTTTTGAAAATTATCCCAAGTGAGACAACGATTATGAGTAGCCTGCCACCCATAAAAACTACACTTCGGCCAAATAAACTTATTCCAAACTTGCTTCCACCACGGAACCTCCTCCTCACCAAACCGCCGCTGATCCAAAACACAATAACCAGCAGCAACCAAAAATATCCCTCTATTATCTCTTCCCCATGCTAGCACATCATCCCCAGGTAGAGAAGAGCAGGGACGGCTAGCGAGAATACGGGCCAGCTCTACCCTCGCATCCATAGTGCCACCAACAGGCCATTCTCGAGGATCCTTCCACTGGAGACTAACCATCTGACCAAAGGACTTAACAGTTTTGAAATATGCCACCTTCAACCATCCAACATCCCAAAAGCATTGAGCAAGATCTTGAAGATGTGGAAACTCGCTAAGAAGAGGAGCAAAGCCATCCCAAGAATCCCGCCAAAAAAGATCCCGAGACCCAAGATAACAAATCCGGAATAACCCCTGCTTAACCAACTCTGCTCCCTTTTTCAAAGTATTCCAAACAAATGATCCTCGACCAGTCAAGCTGTATCGAGGAATCTCTGAACCTTCCACTCCCCTAAGATACTTGTGGGAGATAATCTTGGCCCAAGTTTGCTCCTGATTACTACACCAATGCCAATACAGCTTAGCAGCCAAAGCAGTCCCAGAAAGAGAGCTTAGACGAAGACCCAACCCCCAGCTTGCCTTGGTCGACAAATAGTCTCCCATTTAACAAGACTCCATTTTGAGGAACCAAGATTGCCATCCCATAGGAATTGCCTAGAAAGAGAATCCAGTGTCATGAAGAAAACTTGCCGGAGCAATCTGAATAAGGCATCTATACACCGGTAAAGCCTGAACAACTGACTTCAAAAGTAAAACCCGACCAACAAAAGTTAACCATCTATGAGTCCAATGACTAACTCGACTACGAAATTTGTCAAGTATGTTAGTCCAAACCACCCTAGGTAGAGGACCAACAGAAATGGGAATCCCCAAGTATGTAAGAGGAAGAGTTCCAACCTGAAACCTGAGAATCTGAACAATTCTAGCTTGAACCCTGGGATCTGTATTGAAAAATAAAATAATAGACTTGTGCTCATTAATCTCCTGACCAGAGACAGCCAAATACAAGTCCAAAGCATGTCTAAAGTTGGTTGCTTCACAAATAGAAGCTACACCCAAGAGAGCAGTGTCATCAACAAACTGAAGATGGGAAATGGCTGGCCTACTATTCTCCCATTTCCATCCATGAATAAGACCCTGGTGAACCTGATCTTTAAGCCAGCGACCCAGACCTTCAGCCATAATTATAAACAAGTACGGAGATAAAGGATCCCCCTGCCGAAGACCCCGGGAAGCATGAAACAAAGGAGAGGGCTTTCCATTAATTAGGACAGAATATGAGGGAGTTGTAATACAACTCATAATCCACTCAATCCAAGAAGGATCAAATCCAAAGGCCAAGAGGATTTTGTGAAGAAAAGACCATTTCACCCCCGTCATAAGCCTTCGCCATATCCAACTTCATAAACATAAACTTATTCTTAGAAGTGCTCATAGAATGAATCGCCTCGACAAGCAATAGCCACTCCATCCGTAACTGTCGGCCACCCACATAGCCACCCCCGCTCATCGAAACAACTCTATCCAGCCAAGGCTTGAGACGCTCCGCAATCAGCCTTAGTAATAATTTTATACACCACATTGCAGAGAGCAATAGGCCGAAACTGATCAAAAGAGCTAGCACCCTCCTTTTTAGGAATTAGCATCAAAAAAGTGGAATTCAAAGCTTTCAACAACTGATGGTTATGAAAGGACTCAAGAACAACCCTCAAAAGATCAGATTTAATAATTTCCCAAAAGTGTTGAAAGAACTCAACCGAGAAGCCGTCAGGCCCCGGAGCTTTCCCAGTCTTCATAAGGAAAACTACCCTTTCTAGTTCATCAATGGAAATAGGTTGAAGAAGGCATGCATTGATCTCTTCTGAAATAACAGAAGGAATACAACGCAAAATAGTATGATCATCAACATGACCCCCACAAAAATCCTCATAATATAAGGAAGAAAAAATCGAACAGCCTTCCCGAGAGATATCCCGAGAAGCGCATAACCGAATACCTTGAGAAGAAATAATCGAAGAAATACCATTACCGTGTCTTCGAGCCTTAACAGTGTTAAAGAAAAAAGTTGTATTTCGATCTCCTTCTTGTAACCATTCCACCCTGGCCTTTTGCTTCCAGAAAATCTCTTCCCGAAGCTCCCATTCTTGAAGTTCATGCAAAGCTTCAGACTCCTCCTGCAAATTTTGCTCTGTTAACCCATGATCTCTGATATGTCTGGTGATAACATCAAGCCTTCTTTGGGCCAAAGTTTTAGCCTAAAATAGATTCCCGAAACACTACCTGTTCCACTTTTTGAGTTGAAATTTCATAACTTGGAGCTTTTTAACAAAAGAGTACATAGCAAGTACTCATGGGAAGGACAGCCCCGACTCCACCCGTACTTTCATCAACTCGTACAAAGAGGGATCCCTAAGCCACATTAACCGGAATTTAAAACTTGGATGATGATCCATTTCTTGCCGAGAGATAACAAGTTTAATAGGCCGCTGGTCTGATCCCCTCCAACCAAGAATCGTTGAGTTAGTAACCCAAGAATTGCTAATCCAAAATGAAGAAGTAAGAAACCTCGTCCAACCTCTCAGAGATCGAGTTAGAACCACACCGCTTATTCGTCCAAGTGAACACACCATTCTTTGGCTTAATATCCACCAGATTAAGAAGTTGAATATTATCATTAAGGAGTCTAGAGGCAGGCCCCAAAGTACCCACACCACCCCTCTTCTCATCAATACTAGATACAACATTAAAATCTCCAACCATAATCCAAGGATAGAATGGAACCAAGGCTCGAACACTTTGAATATGATTCCACAGAGAAGACCTTCCCAAGCAAGATCCGAGGGGGCGTAAATGTTAGTGAACAAAACCACTTCTCCAGACTCATGGCAAGAAGCTATCATAGAAAGAGATGACTTATTCGATACCCACCAAAGAGGAGTAAGCTTCTATGGATTCCAAAGGCTAACAAGCCCCCCAAAACTACCCACAGCCCCAACACACTGACAAAGACCTCGAGGCCAGAGTTTAGAAGCAATACTAAATAGACCCTCCACCGATAATTTAGATTCTTGAAGAAAAACAACATCCGGCTTATGTGCTTGAACCAAATCCCGAATAGCTTTTTGACGAGGTAAGCTATTCAAACCTCTCACATTCCAAGAAAGAACAATCATTTAGAGAGAGAAGAAAAGTGAGACTCTAGGGGTTTAACCACCCCACTCTCAACCAATGTTTCTCCCTCCATATGCAGTTTATGTGCATCTTTCTTTCTACCCGCCTTAATCAGCTTCGCAGGGGCCTCTTTTTTAAAGTTCTGTTGGAGTAACCCTAGAGAAGGACTAGGCCAAGAACCCTTTCCTCTACTAGAAGTCAGCAAATCAGCCAAAAGAATTTATTTTTATTTTGGTTTTGTTTTTTTTTCTTTTTTTCTGACAATTTAAAATAATCCTACTGTTGTTAAGACCCAATCTACAATTCACAACTTATGAACTTTTACAACCAACCTTAACACAACAAGAAAAATAAAATTTCTTATTCTAAAACAATCCTACTGTTACTAAAACTAGGTGCAATTCATAGTCAATGAATTTGTACAACCAATCTTAGCACAACAAGAGAAAAATAAAATTTCTATTTTAGAACAACTTTATTGCCACTAAAACCAGGTGCAATTCATAGTCAATGAATTTTTACAGCTAATCTTAGCATAGTAAAGTAAAGTGTTGTTTTGAAAAGTAAATTTTTGCTGAGAATAAAATGCTGAAATTGAAAGGTTAAATTGTTGTTACTTCTTGATTTTAAGGAACATTTCATTGTGATTCTGTCACATAATCACACCTACTTCCTATTTTCACAAGTTAGAGAACCCAGACCTAAGAAAGCAACAACAACTACCCAATGCTTTTAAAATTTGCTAAAATCAAATATTAACTAAGAAAGCAGTAAAAGGATCCTAAGAAAAAGAACCTGAAAATATCGAACAAAGGGGCTTGTTGGGATTTCTTGTGCCACTTTGACCCGTATGCACACCAAGAACTTTTACCTCTTTCCACATACATGTAAGTCTCTCTTCTTATGCAAACCAGTAGTCTTTGATTAAAAATTACGACATTGTTCTCCTTAGAAATAGTGCCAAAATATCTAGCTGAAAACACTCACATTAAATTGATCAATCTAGGTAAAATAATTTAAAGAACAGTAATCCAATATGGATTATACCATAATTATTAATCTCTGACTTAATTCTATTTTAATTAGTTTTAGGTTTGCAAAAAATAAAAGTTATAGGAAGCGAAATTTTGTTGAATGAAAAGAAAATATAATTTTATGATTTAAACTAATTTTATGTTGTGTAGGTTTATTGGTGTGGATCCACGTACAATATATTATGATTTTAACTACCTGATTTACTTTATAGTTTAAAATGATGTAATTTTGATAATCTAATATTAATCCTATGTACTAAATAATCCTAATCTATTTTAGGAGCGAGAGATTAGGGACTAGCTGTTGGAGTGGGTACTGCCTTCTAGAGGACAGTGTAAATCTCTTCTCTCCTAATCTAATTTACTTCAGTAACTAATATTCATTCAAACTAATAACACTATTTTATTTCATGGATGTAAGAAAATACAGTAAATATTACATAAGCAAATAAATCATAATGAAATCAAAAACACAGTTATCAAGTTCATGAAGAAAATACTATAGCTTTATTGATGAAACTCAAACATACAGAATCTCAAATATCAAGCTTTAAGAATAGCAAAAACTGTATATAAAGCATTAGACCTTTTCAAAGGTCTCTTCCCTATATTTTATAATGTCGTTTGCATATTTTAAATGGAATTCTTCTACATATTTTGTCATGTTTTTATTAGCTTGATGATTCGAATACTAACCTTTCAACAATAATAATCTAAACTAATACTATTTCGTAACCACCTTGGACTTTATCACAATCACGAAGGTCCAAGTGGAAAACTAACAAACTAACATAACAAAAGTCCTAAATTTAAATATTCTAATGACACAACAATACAACTAATTGTCCTTAATTTCCAAAAGAGATAAAATATGCTTACTTATAAATCTAAGCATCTTAACAACATAAAAATCTTACAGCATTTTAATAACAGCTTTGTATAACAAATAAATATCAAAATTTCATGTATAACATATCAGTCAATTATACTGAATATATATGCTATGTAATGATGCTTCATTGTCACTAGACGTGGCATACCAATGCATTAGATAGTTTGACTCGATCAATATTATTTCTATAACACCTTTTCATAGGTGCTTTCTATAGCATCTTTCCATAGCATTCATCCACAAGTCTTCTCAACACACCATTCACATGGTTTGTTTATCCACACTTATCATCTGGTCTATGTCTTCTTGCATCATTTCTTGCAAAGCTCCTACAATGTTCATCTACCAAAAACATACAGAAACTTACACATTTTGTATAAAATACAAGCAAAAATCATTTTTAATGTTATAAATCGAATTGATTTATAAATCATACAAATAAGATAAAATATTCATCAAAATACATTTGTTTTCATAGATTTACAGATAGAAAATAGATTAAATTTTCACAAAATACATACAGTTTTAAGACTCATCATCTGAAATAGGAAGGAGCTTTGAAATAACAATTATAGGAAGAAGCTCCAAAATAATAAAGCATTCAGGTAAGAGCTTCTAAGTAAGATACTTCAAGAAGGGTAGCTTCAATATTTTAGTGTGAACCAATATAGTTGGAGATACCATTTGAGGAAGAAATTAAATAGGTTCTTACAGAATTTGTAAATATAATTCATGTCACAGAAGTTGGAATGCAAGCTGAAATACCCCCAATTCCTAGTGTCCCACCAATAGTAATGCCTCAACCAAAAATTATTTCACTGGTGGAACATAATGCAGCTATAGCAAGGTGGATGGTACACTATCATGTACTAGAAGAATGTCTTGCAACATCACAACCATTGGAAGAGCAAAATAGAAGATAGGCTAAAGAAATTACAATCTTGCAAACTAAAGTTAGAGATTTATACCTCATAGTAGAGCAATTGGTGCAATGTAGGAGGCCTACCAAAATTTATATTTTATTTCTTAAGAAGAAATTTTATAATTTTTAGGTAATGAGGATATGCTTTGATCTTTCCTATGATCTGTCCTCTAATCAATCTTTTGTTGATGCATATTTATAAAGTCCTAAGAAAAAAAGGAATTTATTATGCAAATTTTATCTACATAAATTCATAGTAGTGGAGGATGTGCAATTCATGCCACACATTTACATAGGGGATGTGCAACTTAGGTCTTTTACCTCCACATTAAATAATTAGATATACTACATCAAGAATAGAGGTAGTATAAAGTTGTAGAAATAGGACCTGGGCTTCTACTTAGGAATGACCAACCCAATCTAACAGTCTTCATCAGCCAACATTTCTCCTTGATAGGAAGAATGAATATTAGTTCTACCTATTTTAAAAATCTTAGGGAGAGTGTGGTTAACTTTAAAAAATTTTACAGGGAAAATTTTGATATTGCAGTGGTAGCAAGCAGAGGTAGATGGGATGAACTACCAATTTCTCTAAGGAAGAGAGAGTTCATTTCACCAAAAAATTTGAAGTGGTCTCGTAGAATGGAAGTAATAGCGGTGGAGGTAATACTTGCAATGAAGCATGAGTTGATATACATTTAGTTCAGGCCACCCACCATACTCACACTGGTGCCCTATTATTTTGATTCAGACCCTAAACCAAAACAACAATTTCAAAATTGGTTAGTAGAAATAAGGAGAAACAGGGGATACCATTCAAAAAATCATAAATTTTGGGTAAATTTGCATAGACTGTTGGACCTGAACAATGCTATGGCCAATCAAAATGCATGAGGACATGCATTAGTCTAAGTAGGGGAGGAATGATGAGACACTCAAATGTCTCATTATTTTAGCTTTGTTAACATGAGAAACTATCATTTTTGACCAATATTATAGTTAAAATACCAAATATTTTTATTATTATTCATTAATATATTAATTTTATCATGATGAAATGATAAATAATATCGTCCTTCTATTCAAATAGTTTTTTGTATTTTTTATGATTATTTTGCATTTTTTTTAGTAATTAAATAACATAAATAAGACATTTGGAAAAGTATTATTAATAGAGTTTTGTTGAAATATAATTTCTAAAAATATTTGAAGTGATTTTTTTCCTTAGAAACTATTGTTGGATGAAGTGGCATAAAAAACTCCATGTTGCAACAAAAGTAGGGCAATCAGCTTGCAAAAATAGAACCTACAATTTTTGCTCTAGAACATCCGGGCAACAACCTATAGGATAATTGGAGGATGAGGATGTGCACCTAATTTGGGGTCTAAAATTCCTTGGGAGCATGAAACAGGAAAAAGGAATGTAACCAATCACCAAATGATGACCTAACTTAAACTATTCCAAGAATCTACATCTAACAGTTGTTCAGCCAGATGTTTCGGAGCAGTTGCAAAAAATATTGTAGAAAAGGTTGAACTCACTTTTTATCTGATTTCCAAGGAAGACAAGCAAAGTGGAATGTCGATAAAAAACACCAATCATGTTAAAAATATTCCAAGCAACTTCCATAGTATTTGGAGATAAAAAAAAAAGAGGATAGCTTACTGTGGCAAAATTCTATCCTAATTTTGGACAAAATTTGTTGACTATAGCTCAGCAAATAACAAACTGATAACAAGGATATCATAATGTAACTTTCAACCATAGGAAAGATAAATGGGAGAATTTTTATAAATATTTTTATCTACCTACATTAAAAAATAATAGACAAATATAGCAATAGGACTTAATTAAGATTTTGTTAGCATTTTTGTAATAGAGTAGAAAAATCGATAAAGTGCAGTTTGTTTCTCAAAGTAGACTTCCATGATTGTTTAATTCCATAAATGTAGAACTTGGTAATTTTCACTTCTTCTATTGGACCTAAAAGCAAGGGCCCACTCTCAGAACTGGCGGAGGGACCTTTGTAATATAATATAGGTTTTCTTATTTTATTATTTTTCTTGTTAAAAAGTTGTAGGTTTTATTTTGCTATTATTTTTCTATAATTTGTTGCAAATCAATAAATACCTTATTTTCCTCTATTTTTCCCCTATTCCATGTATGAATGTTTTCATATTATTTTTAGCTAGCTAACTTTCTTATTTCTTGTATTTTTTTATTTTTTTTAAGGCAAATTCATTCAATATTTCATTACAGTTGGCTACATGCATTAGGGTTTCGAGTTTTTGGTGCCATATTGCCTCTCCACTCTGGAATGTGTGCGGGATGCCTCTTAGGGAATTTTTTTGTTGCTTTCATTGACTTTACTCCATCGTTTGGTAGATTGAACCTCTTTTTTATGGACGGATCTCAATCAACAACTCCAACTTCTATTGAAGTTGTAGAAGGGAGCAATGGCACTAAAGGTGAACAAGCAACCACGAAAGTTCATTTCCAAAGTTTATCATGAGGTAATTTTTCTCCTTCTGATGTTGTTATCCCATTGAGTGAGTTTAATACTACTTGTTCTTGGCTGGAAAGCCATACGCTGGTAGGGTATTTTCAAGATCGTATCCCTGGTGAGACCCTCCTTCGAAGCTGGGTTCAAAAAGCTTGGAATGGCATCAAGTTTGATGGTATCCAGAACCTCACCAAAGGGTTTTTTGTTTTGTTTTATTGACCTTGCTCAGGCCAAAGCGGTCCTCGGTCATGGGTATTGGTTTTTTCATAGCTCCTTGTTAATTTTTTGGCCCTGGACCAAGGATTTTCAATCACTAATGATGTTTCATTACGTGTTTCAGTTTGGGTTAAATTCCTTGGTCTTCCTCTGCTATTCTGGCCTTATTATCAGAACCTTGTGGCCCCTATTGGTGAATTTTTCTATTGTGAAATGGATAATTTTATGCCTCACGCCCTCAAAAGCTTTTTTGTGTCAAATTTGATCTTTATAAAGACCTTAGGGAGACCGTTGATGTCTAAGTTGGTGATTATAGGTTCAAGCAATGTGTTGTATACATAAACCTACCTAAAACATGTTACCATTGTTAATCAGCTACCCATAAGATAAAATATTTTCCTTTAATGATGGACAAGATTAAAATTAAGGAGACAACTATGGCTCCTATTACTACTAGCGCTATCCCTACTTCCAAAGGGGGGTAATATGAATGGAAGGTAGTCTAGAAGAAGGGTAAGAATGGGAAAAATGTAAACCCTATGCCTACTTCCAGTAGCTCACCTCAACCCCTTGTATCTTTTGTGACAATTGAGCATGGTGTGGTGATGGAGTAGCATACTGCACAATTGGTGGCACCTAGTGCTAGGGCTTCACATATGGTTGCTAATGTACCACCGACTAGTGCTTCCTTTGCCAAAATTTTTAATTCTTCTGCTCCTACTCAGTATTTAGATTCTCCAATTTTGCATATCAATGGGCAGTCTTCATCAAGCTTCATGGAACTTGAATGGGCTTTTATCAATGGCCGAAGATCTTGTAGCCCACCATGGGGAGAATCCTTGGTTCACCAGGATAAAAGGCATCAAACAAAGTTTTGGAAAGCAGGTCAAGAGCATTTTCTCAGTAATATTTATGATTCTCTTTCAAACCTCGGAGACGTTGAAGATGTAGCCGGACATATGAGTCTTGATTTATCTTCATGATTTTTTATCATGGAATGTCAGAGGGTTGATGGACCTAGTCTGAAAATACTTGGTTTGAGATGAGATTACTTCATGCTCCAGGTTTTATGGTAATCCTAACTTTCTTTCTCTTTAAGAGATTAATATTTTTGACTTTATTTTTGCAATGTACTTGCTCTTTTCTTTGGCCAGGTTGCTTTTTTAAGCCACCAATAATTCCCCTGGTAGAGGGGGAGTTGTCATTATTTTAGTAGCCATATGGAAAGATAATTTTGTTTCATGGGGTGTGGACCCTTCCAATCATACAGTTTAGATTTTACTTGAGTTTGGTGGGCTATCTTTTAGCATTATTAATGTTTATGCCTCCAATGACGCTCAGGAGCAATGTACCCTTTGGAGGTGGTGTGATTTTTCTTTACCACCTATTGTTTGGGTTATGTACGAATATTTTAATATGACTAAAAAGCCTACAAACAAGATAGAATAACTTCCCATGCGGTGGGCTACTAGAAAAAGAGAGACCTGGTACTTCATGAAAAACAAATTGGGTTTGTCAGACCCCAATTCTTGTTTTTCTCCTTAGGATTTTCCTAAAAATTTGTGGTATACATGGTCCAATTTCTAGGTTGGCCATGCAAGAATTCTGAGAAGGCTAGATAGAGCTATGCTTTTAGATCATGTGAATTTTTTCTTTCATAGGAAAAATGCTTCAGCTCCGTTTGTGGAAACCATTCCTTGTACTACTACTTTCGACCATTCACACATCATGTTTAATGTGTTGATGAAATCCCTACCTCAGAGACAATACAAGTCAATTTTTTTAATACATCCTTTCTTGAGAACCCTTCCATGGTTTATCATATTTTTAGAGTCTAGAATCTAGTTCCTAGACCTACTGGAGAGTTGGATTGGATATAATTGTGGAATGATGCCATTTTTTGTACAATTTTCTTGCTCCATACTTTGGAAAAAAATGTGGCATAGTTCAAAAGATATTCCAATGTTGTCCTTCATGATGAGCTTGCCAAAGCTTCTCTCAGGATTGAGACTTATCTGTTTAATCCTAAACTTCAGTCTCATGTTTCCCAACTGATGTATGAACTTAAAATTTCTAAACTTTATGAGGCTTGGGGAGCTCGAATTAAAGCCCATCTTCATTGGCTTAAAGTTGGTAATAGGATCACCAAAGAATATTTTCGAAGGCTCCACCCTCCCAGGAAAGCTACTCAACTCAAGGCCATTCAAGACGATGGAATAAGGCTTACCTATATTCCTTATATGATTAATAATTTTTTCAAGCACTATACTAATTTTTTTGCCACACAAGCTTATTCCCCTGAGTGGAAGCAAACACTGGCAGCTTGTATGGCAGTTTTACCAGTTAAGGTTTTAGAGTCTTAAAGAGTAGGGTGTGATAAAATACTCTCTCTTACAAATGTGGAGGATGCATTATCTCAAATGGAAAATGACAAAGTTCCATGTTTGGATGGCTTTCCCTATGAGTTCTACAAGGATCTTTGGGACTTAGTTGGTCCTGATTTACATAAATTTTATCTGGAGGCTCTTCGAGTAGGCTCTTTGGGAGTAATTATTAACAGGGGCAATATCAAATTCATACCCAAGAAAAGGGACGCAGAGTTTATTATTAATTGGAGACCTATTACTTTTTTAAATGTTAGTTATAATATCATTGTCAAAGCTTTGGCTCTTCGTCTTAGGCCTCTTCTTCCTTTGATAGTTATATCAGAGCAAATTGGCTTTATTCAAGAAAGGTACGTCCTCAAAAATATTTTGGCTATCTGGGAGGGCATAGAATGGGCTCAGATGTCAAACCAGAACATGCTTTTTATTAAGATTTATTTTGATAAATCTTATGACTACATTGAATGGAGATTCATTCTTGCTATGCTCAAAGCTTTAGGATTTGGGCCAGTTTCCATTCAGACTATTACTATGCTATTCAGAGATGCTTTGGCTATTCTCAATTTGAACAAATCATAGTCTAAAGTAGTGGGCATGTTTAGGTCTATTCAGAAAGCGTGTCCTATTTCTCCTTTATATGTGCTTGTTGTTGAAGCCTTTGGCTATATTTTAGCTACTCAAGCTTCTACATGTATTATTAAAGAAATTGCTCTTTTGAATGATCAAGGACAACTTATTAATGGTCACTTTGCTAATGACTCATTTCTGACTATAAGGTAAGAGGAGCAATATATTTCTAATGCTCTATTTTTTCTAAATGCCTTTTGCATAGCCTCTGTTTCTAGCATACAATGGAAGAAGACCTATGCTTCAAATAGTCTCCCTTGCCTAAGTTGCCTTGGCTTCAAGGGTATCATTGGAATTGGATCCCTCCTGGAGAAGTTTTTAAGTTTCTTGGTATTCCTTTTTCCTTTCAAGGCTCCCCTACTCAGATTTGGAATTATGTGCTTCAAAGAGTTGAAAATAAATTTGATTTTTGGCTTACTAAGAAGCTATCATTAGCAGGTAAATTTTAGATTTGCTCTAAAGTTTTAGCTGCAACTCATATTTATTATTCCTCTTGTTGGGTTCCTTCACAAGCTTGCTATAAGAAGCTTGAGAAACTCCTTCAAGATTTTCTTTAGAATAATTCTTATGAAAAAAAGGGATTTCATAGAGTTGTCTGGGATATTTGTTGTCTTCCCAGAGAATCTAGCAGAATGGATATGTTGGATTGTAGATGGTAAGGTATTGCTCTGTGTGCTAAGTTGGTGATCATGGCTTTGAGGGGAGCTGAAGCTTGGAAAGTTCTAGTCTAACATTTCATTTCCTTTGGTCTTCCCTTAAATCGTAGAACATGGAGAGGGTTGGATTTTCCCTCTCTCATTGTTGCTCCAATTTATGTTAAGATTTATGGCTCCTTTGTTATTAAAAGTATATGGAAAGCCTGGAAACAGCTCACTCCTTAGATATTTTGGAGAGGAGATGGCTTTTGTAAAGGTTTATCCATCAATTCTATGAATATTTGGTGGTCTCCCATGTTTCTTCATCAAGATTCTCCCTTATCTTAGATGCAATGGATTCATGCTCATCGATTTTTCAAAAAGGGTATTATTACAATAGCTAATTTTTTTTCTTGCCAAACTAGGGATTGGATCCTATGGAATGAGTTCAAACACACCTTCAGGATAAATGGTGTGGATAAAGATACATATGATGTTGTTATTGCTCTCACTCCTTTTTCTATGTTGCATAAGATTGGTGTGCACTCGTAGCGTCCTTGGTGGTCATATTGGAGATGGCATGTTAACACTCCTTTGCTTAATTATAAGACTTGTTTGGGGTATAAATGGTTATCTCCTCATATTCCTTTGGTTCCTAAGCTCAATCAGCATTGGGACTTATTTTCTATAAGGACTAGATGGAATTATATATTTTAGAATGTTTGGGATGCTTATGTTGAGCCCAATCAATATTTTCTTGCGTGGAGCTTACTATGTCAAGGCCTTCCCTTAGGGGAATGTTTGAAGCACCTTGGAATTATTTATCCTAAATATCCTTTTTGTGGTGTTCCCAAGTCTTGTATTCACCTCTTTTGGAATTGTAGAAGATCTAGGTAAGCTTGGGAATGGGTTCTTTCTTTTTTTTCATTTATAGTTGCAAGAGTTTCTTGGCCCCAAGCTCTTCTTGGGGACTATTTTACTTTGTCTCTCCCACTTTTTGAAGTGTGGCAAGTTTTCAATATTAGCCTACTCTTTCATATTTGGAAGACTCGTAGCAGAATTGTTTTTAAATAGTGTACACCTTCTGTCATATTTACTCATGCTAAAAAATTAGAAATTTTTAATGACATGTGGCTATAGATATGTACTCAAGCCAATAAAGTTGCTATGGATTTGGATCATCTGCATGCTATTCTAGTGCACTAGGACAATACTCCATGTACAGTCAATCAGATCCCCACATAGCACTCTTCTCAGGAGCATTTTCAATCTCGCTCTCATCATCGGTCTCCATCATATGCAAGAAGTGCTCTTACAGACAGGCATTGGTCCTAGCCCTCACTAGTCAGGAAGCATCCTAATGTTGACATTACTTGTTTGTCCCGCCAAGATGGGGGTGGGATGATGTTCAACTAGTTTCTCCTGGGCCAGTTGTTAGTTGGAGTGATGTGGGTACTGAAGGCCTTAATCGTGATGTAGAGGGGTGGATTCCCATACCATAATCACTAGCAGTTTATGCAGGACAACATGCCAGGACACATTACTCCATATGATATGTTTTCTTTGATGTAATGATCATCAATTATCATGATTGGTAAACTTGTATTTTTTTGGTGGTTTTGTTTACTAACCCTTGTCAATGAGGGTTAGTTTGATTCTCCATGGGGTGTGTTAACCCACCCACTTTTTTATTGTAAATTTTGTTATCTTAAATTAATATAAATTTGCTTTTTTTCATCAAAAAATTATTTCATTATAGTTTTACGCATTTAATTTTTGTTTCAGCATTTTTAGTTCAACATCATTAATTTCCAATATTTGTTAATTTTATCATTATTTTCTATTATTTCAATTTAGCAAGTGTAATTTAGTTTCATTTTTCCTTCAGCAAAGTTAATTTATGCAATTAAATGGGTTTTCATTTTGCAAATGAATTCTAGTTAAGTTTACTTCCTACAAAGACATTATGATTCTTAGTTTTTAGACAAGCAAGTGCCCTGATTTCTAAACTATAGATCCATAAATATCCTATATTATATATAGCCTTGGACACTACCCTAGATTGATAAAATGAATTAAATGATGAGAATTAATGACACCCATCAAGTAGAGCCACATTGAAAGAAGAAGAACCATGTTGGAAAAAATTTGGTAAAAGAGAGAACGTCTGGTGATAGAGAAAATGCTTGGTAAGAAGGAGAACCATGTTGAATAAAAATACTAGAGAGAGGGAGAAACACACAAGAGTGAACTTTTGATGATTTGGATAAAATCTAGAAAATAAGCACCACTTGGGAGTAGCATCGAGGACCTAAAAAATCAGTCACCAACTGAGAATAGAAAAGGAGAGGAGAAAATGATCTTTGGAGCCCAAGTCATAGACAACCTAAGTTGCATCCATTAGAAACATTAAAGAGAAGACTGCAATATGGAAGGTGTCATGAGAGAGAAATGAAATTTTGAGCAAGAGAGATCTTTTGTTACTATGAGAGAAATACCTGATAACACATGAGAAAAGCAGAGTTAGTTCTAGGGGTAAAGAGTATGCCATAATCTAGAGTTTGGAAGAAATACACAATTTTCAAAATTTACATAAGGTACATTAAACCAACTCTTCATTAATATTTGAATAAAGTGAATGCATAGTTCAAAATAAATTTAGTAAAGTTGATTATTAAATAAAAATATTGAGGTATAAAATATTTAAAAATAAAGGAAAATAATTAAAGAATGAAATAAGAAATTTGTTTTTTGAAGAGAAAGTGAATTTATTGAGTAAGATATTTGTGAATAAGAGAATTTAAATATTGTAAAAGAAGAATTTGAGGAAAAACATAAAGTGAAGAATGTGAGAAGAAAAAATTTATTAAAGAAAATTTGGAAGAAAGATATTATGAGAGAAAAGATTGAAGGAAATTAAATTGAAAAGGTTGAAGGAAATCAAATTTAATAAAGAATGAAAGATTAAAATTTTTATTTGTTCAAAGAGAAAGAAAAGTGAATTCGAGAAGAATCTTTGATTAAAAGGAAAAGGAAATTGAGGAAAGAATTGAAGTAAGAAATAAAGGAAATTATTATTCAAAAGGAGAATTTTGAAAGAATTGTAAGTTTTTTTTAAGAAAATACTGAAAAGGGAGAAAATGGATTCAGTATTCATTTCAAGACTAAAATTCATTTGATATTATAAAAGAAATGTACATTGTTGATGTTAGAATTAATGTGCACTATACCTACTTCTAGTTTGACACTTGTCATATTTCTTTGACACTTGTCATATTTCTTTGACACTTGTCATGTCTTGATATAGGCCTCCTGCCTATATATGTAATCACTTTTCAGTTGTAATACATCTCATCAGTTTTATTCACAACATCTGGTATCAGAGCAGGTTCCCTCTCCTACCTGTGTCAACCCTTCATGGAAATCCCCCCTCATTTTTTTTCTTTCTCCAATTTTTATTATCCATGGTTCAGGGAGTATGCTCTCCACATTTATGGATCAGAAACCAGAGAGCCAGTTGGAGAAAGAAAGGATTTTATGGCTACCCCTGAAACTTCATTGCTTGGAACCTGTTGGCATTTTTGCCACATTGATTCTCATTGATGAATGCATTGATGTATTTTTGGGGATCTGACCTTTGATTGATGCAGCTTGGGCGAAAAAAGGAGAAAAATTGAGCAAAAAATGGTTAAGTCCGAAAAGCCAGCGACGCGCTGACATGTTGCAGAATCGCGGTCAACGCAGTCAACGCAGGCAGGTTGGGCGGAACCGTCGCGATATCGCGACGTGTTCCGAAATCGCGGGTCGGCGGGCAAAAAAGCATTAAGTTGAAAACATGCAGCGATTCGCTGACATGTCAGCGAATCGCGACCGGGGCAGCGTCGAAGGCAAAAAGTGCAAACTTGCAGCGCGTCGCTGACATGTCAGCGAATCGCGACCAAAAATGGCGTTTGGTACGGCGACGGAAACATGTAGCGAAATCGCTACATGTTCCGATTTCGCGGGGCAGAGCGCAGGGAGGAGCAACGACGGAAACATGTAGCGAAATCGCTACATGTTCCGATTTCGCGGAGCAAGCTTGCGATGGCGAAGAGGAAGCCGGAGACGTAGCGAAATCGCTACATGTGCCATTTTCGTGGGTCTTCAGCAGCGAAGCGTACGGCATACAAACATGTCGCGATTTCGCGACTTGTCGTGATTTCGCGACCCGTCGCGTTTTCGCGACCTGCGCAGTTTTCCCGCCAAGTGCAGTATGAACGGCCGAGAGGGTTTTTTCGATTTCCGATGATTTAATGCTGACCCGAATTAAATAATTTACGGGATTTCCAATGCGGTTAAGGTCAAAGAGTGCCAGGCTACCAAAATTAAAGGGTTTATTGGTTCGAAGTTGCCGTTCGTGGATTAATTCAACGGTTTTTCATGCACATATTCAAAGAATCAAATTTAATGAAGGGGCGCAAGCGTTTCATGGAATTTAATTTTTATTTCTTCGAGGACTGCGATTAAGGGGATCATGTTCCTCGTTTCCTTCGCATGATTGTAGATCACGAGGAAGTTGGTTTTAATTATTTAATGCTGCAAAGAGGACGGACCTCTATAAAAACCAATGTAATTCGCATTTCAAAGGGTTGGAAAAACTTGCTGCTAGAAACTGGAATTGTATCTGCGGGAATACAAGGACCGACTTCTAATTTTTCAAGCATCGCATGGATGAATTTGCTTTCTGTTTTCTGCATTTCTAATAGCATTCGTACTCCGCATTGCTATTACATTTAAATTCTCGCATACTTGGATTTAAATACGCGGTCGGGTACAATTCCTGGAATGTGGGTTTGGAGGGATTTGCGGCATGTGATTGTGCGAGGATGAAGCTGATTTCTTATGTTACTTCGTTGTTGCGTTTGTAGTTTCCTCGCTATTGTTTTTCGATCCCATCACTTCGGCTCGTGGCCATATTTCCCATTTCTTTATGTAATTTTTTAAATCTCTTTCCAAGAAACCTTATCTTAAACCCATTTTTAGAGTAGTGAAGGGAACCACCCCACTGGAGATTGGTCTGGGAGCCATTTCTTACTTCCAGCCTTTCAATGTTGGCCGGGTCTAGGGCGCAATTGTAAAAATCCTTTCCTGTGGCAGATTCGTGACCAACAGAACCATGATTTTTTATCTGTTTTTTTATTATTTTTCTTTGATGACGAATTTTGCCAGAGGATGTCTTTCGTGGTTTGTGGCCTGAACGAGCTTACATGCATGGAAGATGTAGATCAGCCTCATCTTATAGACGATCGATGGTCGATCTCCCAAAAACTAGAAGAAAGGGTTTTGTTAATATTTGAGTTTGTTCTTGGTTTGCTTTAATGGCGGTCATCCCACTGTGGTGCTGTGGAGGTCATCACAAATGTGCCTATTACTTTCTTCAATGAAAACATTAGTGTCAACGGGGAGATGTGGTCGACCATAATGCTCACATAGTTTGCGTAGTTTTTTATTTTTTTTGGTGTGCAGGGGCGCATCAATTTATTTTTCAAGCTCGTGAAGACGTGAACAAATTTTCAAGCGATCCAAGTGGCTTGCAAATGAAGACGTGAACAGTTTCCCGATGTTGTTTCCTAGAAGTGGACGTGATATATACATGAAAACAAATAGTTATTTTTTTTCTAGAATCATGAATTCTCGTTGCGCTATACGTTTGTGAATTATGGCATGGAATGTGGAGATTACAACGGGCAAAGTCTTACGAAATTTTCCCGCTTGCTCTTCGACATCTCCGCCTATGTTAAAGTGACAGGAATGCGATCCATTGATACCATTGGTGCGCGTATGGAGATAAGAGATCCAAAGATTCAATTTTTCAAATGCCTCATATCCATGCATTCAATCCAATGATGAGACAACCTGGAACGCGGGACGCGGGGGCGTCATGGTGCACAATGGCAAAGAATTTTAAAACCTGGTAGTTCTCCAAAGTTCTCTGAGAGTGGGAATTTTACTAGTTGGAACTGAGATGATTTAGCTGCACTTTGAAAAAGAATCCCGCATTCACTCTATCAACTACAGGTAGGCATTGAAGTCACACATGGAGCTCTTCTGCTTTGTTATATCGTGGGTATCTGTATCTTGCCTACATTCAAGATGGTGTGCTGGCAGGAGGAAATCCGAGGGGTTTGTTTTAGCCGTTCTTCAAGTGTGATTTTGCGTAGAAGGAGATATTTGTTTAAAAGTTTACCTTGATGCGGCATAGCTTCAGGATGCTGCAATAATAGAGGACCATTGTTGCGGCTGTGTAGACTATTTTTTCATTACCGAACAGTGCGGAGAAGATGGAAATTCTACTGTAGTCACAATTAATGGCATAATGGAATATTTGATCGAGGTGGATTTGAATTTTGAGTGCACGGGTGTTGTTTGCTGTTTTTTCCCACATGGAGCAGTGAAATATTTGAAATCACTGATCATGCGGTCCGTCGGTAAAGAAGACGGCAGTGCAACGACCAATCTAATGCAGTCTTGAACTTGTGTTGCTCTATGTTGAAGCCGTTCGAGACTAGATCAGTTCACCTAGAATTACCTCGTCAAATGTTCCTCATTATTTATACATTAAATTACGAGCCTTGATGCTGAGGGGGACGTGATCAATATCAATATGATGCTCAATAGTGATACGAATCCGATTGTATGAGAGAGCCGGATAAAGTCGTCAAGTCTGAGAGCCGAATAAAATTGTATGCTCAGCTTTTAGAAGCCAAAGCGGCAGTTGAGCGATAATAAAAATCAAACCCATGAATTGATGGTAAAGAGCAGTACGGAAACCATTCTGGTATGATGTACGTCACCAGTGCCTATTTTTGAGAGATTTCTGGCGATCATATGGAGTTGAATATTGCACCGGATCTCCCATAAAGTAGTAAGAGTGTAACCTAGAAAATGGAGGAATAAACAAATTATGATGGAGATGTTTTTGAAGCAGAGTCATCATGGGGCAAGCACGGGCGATGACGTCAATGACCCCCCACCGATTTAGAAATGGGAACTTTCAGCCTTGTTGTACGCAATACTAAAGGCAAAGACAAGAACAAATAATTCAACAAGCTTCATGGATTCCAAGGGTCATTGAAATATTGAAAGGAATTAATTAGGGAGATAAAAGGCCTTTACTTTTTTAAAATTGATATTTATTTGAAGAATAGAAAAATAAATAAAAAATCTTTAATTATGATTCTATCAAAAGGTTCTTTCACAAATTCATATATGATTAAAGAGGTAAACTTTGAAGAACTTGCGAAAGCAAAGAAAATATTATCATAAACATGTTTTGAGATATAGTGAATCACCAAAATCAAATCAAATAGAACCAAAATATGGAAATGAATATAACTTTTGGCATATTAATTTAGGAGAAGCAATCACATGACTGACAACCTATATTGATTTTATTCTATTCAAGTGAAACCAAGCATAATAATTAAGATTGATAACAAAATCTACCAAGTCCAAGGAATAGGCAATGTTACACCTAGTCTAGCTTTACGTTGGTCAAATATCTGCCTAAAGTACAAAATATGCATTTATGCGCCCTATACACGGCCAACATTGAAAGGCCTAAGGAGAGAAATGTCTTTCAGGTCAATCTTCAGAGCGGGTTGGCTCCCTTACTAATCAGGGTTGGCTCCCTTACTAATCCTACATTGTTTTTAAGCTTAGAGTTGCATAAAAGAAATGAAAATAACAAAAAGAAAGGGGAAATATATCCATAGGCCAGAAGATGTAGGATTGGGGAAAAACTAGCAGTAGGAATTCAAATCAAGTGTTATAGTAGCATAGAATAGAAAGAAGGCGAAGAATCCACTTACGATTTCATAGAAATAACTTCCAGAATTGCATTCTAGTACTCACCATTCTCTAGACTAGGTGCTTTCGAAAAGCCTTCGTGGATGTTTGAAAATAGTTTCTCTTGAAAATACTGCAACACTTCTTCATGGAACAAATTCGGGTGAAACATCCTGTTCACATTTCCATTCATCACATATTTCATGCTGAAAAATACATCCCTACTTCATTATCCAAGACTCCTCCTTTTACATTTTTCTTAATGCTCTATCTTGACTACATAATATCTTCTTCGCTCTCCTTAACATTCATCTTTCATGCTCGAAATATCTTTACTTTGTTTCACCCCAAGGAGGGGTGAATGGAAGTTTCACCCCTCGTTTGGGGTGAAAGTGTCATTGACCACATTCCTTTGACTATTCCTTCTCATGATGTGCACTCTTATCCCCAAATAACATTCACTTTGAAGAGAGGTGCATGAAACCTTCGAAATACATTTTCCTTAAATGTGGGGCCCTCACCTTTCATCTTCGGACGCATTTAATCTACGCTTTCACCTCGGAGAGGGGTGACTGAGAGGTTCACCCCACATTTAGGGTGAAATCTCCATTGATTGACTTCACCTTAGACTTGCGCTCCTTGACATCTATACGCTTCCATCCACCCAAAAATTATTGTCACCCCGCTTCCCAAGCAATTCTTTGGAACTGAATAGTGGTTTAATTTCATGGGGCCCATGGTGCAATATTTTTCCCTTTTGAAAATTCCCTTGGTGCTTGTGTTTTCACCCCAAGGAGAGGTGAATGGGAGTGTCACCCCTCACTTGGGGTGAAACCCCTATTGACTTTTCCATAGGCACTTTTAAAATGACATTCACCCCAAGGAGAGGTGAATGAACTTTTTGCCCCACCTTTGGGATGAATGTACTTTAAACTAAAACTTTCGAACCTTAACGCTGGGTCCACCATGAAATTTTTCTTTGAAGATGTGATTTCATCTCAAGGAGGGGAGATAGGGATTGTCGCCTCTCACTTGGGGTGAAAGCACAATAACTTAAATTTTGTGCACCGTAAGTGCTTCTCCATAGTAACTTAAATATTTTTTCAAAGAATGAGTTCACCTTTATTACATTTTGTTGTGCCTCCCCCATGGTGCATATATTTCTTCTTAAAAATGATTTTCACCTCAATAAAGGATGAAGACATTCTAGGATTTTTCAACTTTGTTTTCACCACATGCTCCGAATTTGCTCCATTATTTTAAATGATATTCACCTCATAGAAATACGAATGGGGCTTTCACCCCTCTTCTCGAGAAAAAGCGCCTTGAATCTCCCCATTGCCCATCCTTAACTTGTTTTATTTCACTACACAAAATAAAGGTGATTCACCCTTGGAAAGGGCGATGAAGGTTTTCGTTCCTCCATGTGAGCGAAAACACTTTTACGTTCTTCTTCATGTTGCCTTTATCAAACATTTCTTAATGCACACATATTAACACTGTACTTTTACCTTCCAACACTACACTTCAGATGGTTTTTAATTTTTAATTCCCAACATGATATCCACAAAAAATATACAAAAGAGGATAATTAAAACACAATACATTGTGATGACAAAAATTACCAAATATCCATTATCTATCATATTTTTCCAAGATTTACAATCAAAACTGCAAATAAAATCCCAAAAAATTACAATGTGGCAAGATGCAAAACTGCCAATATTTCTGGTGGCTTTCAGGATATCCAACTCATGTGGATGCAAGTGATCCAAGGCCTTTATCCATTGGGCTCTCAGTGGTCCTCACAGACTGCATCAGTTGGCGCATCTATTTTAGGTGTCTTTCCCTGCACCTGTTCTGTTGTTGTCTTCTCTACTGTGGCATGCTCCTCTATTGCCTACTCTTCTGATGCCTACACCTCTTTCTTTGCCAAACTTGCACAAGTGGCCTCATAAACCACAACTATATCAACCCAAGCATCCATGGTGAACAAGGAAGGAAGACCAAGTGAATCATAAATGTACCTCAAAGACCCGATGTGATCCATGCTGATACGTTTGGATCTCTGAGCTAACTCAAACAGTGATGACTCCATCCGGGTGAGCCTTTTCATAAGTGGCAACACCTGTGCTCCGTGATCAGCTCTTCCCAACTATCAATCTCTGATGTATCCTATAAGAAATTCTTCTAGGATTCCTCTAACTATTCTTTCGGTAGGGGCTCACCCCACTCATCTGCAAAACTTGGGAATCCCATATCAGCAAGAGCATCAAAATGGACAAGTGCAATGGAGCGCTCCTACTCAATCATAGAGTAACTACATAGAGTAACTCTAGTGTCAGACCAAGCACGATCCATCCTACTCATTGGGTGAGTATGCATATTGGACTGGTATAGGGCTTGGATTCTTATTGCTATCTCCAAATATGGCTTGATTATATCCTTGGTAGTCTCCACTAACTGTTGACCCAATTGAAGTTGTATCCGAGTCTCATAGAGATATTGTAGAACTAGGCCTACTTTCATCGCCATCTTCACACAATTTCCAGCCAAACGATGATAGACTTCCTTGATGCTCTTCTTGGAGAAGCTTGTAGACTGTGCAACTTTTTATGCTAGCTGGTTTTGCATAGAGTCAATTTGAACTCGTACAGATTGTACCTACTACTCTGCTACTTTCTTTGCTTTCTGGTGGGCCACTGCTTTCTGTCACCACTATTCTACCTCCCTTGTCATTTTCTCCTACTGTATTCTACTTTCAACTAGATCTTCTTTGAGCTCAGTAATTTTTACCTCAACGTCATAGAATCTCTGCTTGTAGTGTTCACTTTGCAAGTAAATCGAGCTCATGTCAACCTAGATGTTCCAAATCTTCTCAGATGGGTCAATTTTTGTTAGGTCCTCTATCGTGACTTCGTAAGCGTAATCGCTTGGAGATATTTCTCCTTGTGGATTTTGGACCAGGGGAATCATCTTGGTAGTGTGGGCCTCCATGGCAACTGGAACATGTAGTGGCCTCGGGGAGCTACGCACCGTCCACTACTCTATTTGCAATTTTATTTGATCTTTTAATTTTTAATATGCATTAAATGAAAGGCATAAAAGAGAGACATAGCCGAAATACGAAGAAATAAATAAATGAATGCTTTGTATTGATATTTCCAAGATTCGATTACATATAGATCCCTCTAAGGGATTCCCTTAATTTGATACAGATTTTACAAAATAGGGTAGTAGATGTATGGTATCCCCTTGCAAAGGGTGATGTGCTCTCGTAGGCTTCTTGGTGACGCACATGGAACTGTATGAGGGCTTACAGATGCCTCCTTCTCTAGGTGTAGCTCCTATAGGGATCCTTTTGCTTTCGTATTTTGATAACCTGTCCAGTGAACCTATAGTCCTGCAAGCATGAAAACAACAGTAAACATTCAGTTGTCTGAGATTGCCTCCCCAAATGAGGTTGTTAGCAATAACCTTAATGATAAACAAAAATAAGCTCAAGGACAATAGAAACTAATACTTATGAATGCAAGGAAATGCAATAAATTAGATCTATGCTAATGGCATGAAAACATGTAATAAGCTAATGAAAATAAGGCTCAGAACCCTATATTAGGCTTGTAGGCCACTGTCCAAGACAGTGGCCACTAAAATGAAAACCTGTCTCTATTGCTCCAAGGCCATGGATCTAGGCTTGATGCTGACGTTGAAATGATTATTATTTTTTTTTTATGTATTGAATATCCTATATATGATAACCCATCAGTGGGCCATAACTTCATTGCTCCTCCAAGGTGCTCCAATATGCTCTCCAATCTAATAGGGCTTCTCTACAAGAAAAGCTCTCCAAGTCTCAAAAATATTTCCTTGGTTGTATCTCTATAAAAAGTCTCTCTGAATTGATGATTAGTCCCTTGGTGCTCTTAGGTTTGCACCTTATATTGTGTTGAGGGCTTATGTTTAGGTCTAAAACCCTGGTACTGAATCCTACATACGAACTATTTGTTAGCATGAGAATTTGAGTCTTTGTCTACCCTTGAGGTCCAGTTAACTGATGTCTAAATCTAGACTTGAGTCTCTCATGTAGATTGGTTGTAATGAGGAATGCAAATTTATCCTCGATTGGCATTATTGCATGTAAACTACCACTTCCACCTGATATTAGGCTATTTTTATGGCAAATTGCATTCTAGGGTCTAGTCACTATCATCTACAGTGGCTAAGGATTGGCTTCTTTAAGCTTCAGCGGCCAAGATTCAATCACTCTGGTTCATAGCAGCCAGGCTTGGATGGGCTAAGACTACCCCAGATGAGTGGTGAAAACCACTTTTGGCACTTAGAATGTCCCAAGGTTTAGTCACATGGTCTATGGATGCCCATATGAGTAGTTCTCCTACACATGACACATTTTAGGTGTCTACAGATCGAAGGTAAATTTCTTGAGTGTCTTAGCTAGAGTGAGTGCCTCCTTTCTCCTATGGCTCTTCAGCCATTATGATGAACTCAAATGAGCTTGATTGATCTTCACTATAACTAGCTATTCAGACATCACCTCAGACTCAAGCAATGCCTACAACTCCAAAAATGGGGTGAAGAGGAACAAAACCTGTGATCGGTCTGGCTTGAAGGAAGAATTGGAAACAAAAACAAGAGGGGTAACTAAAACAGTAGATGGATGGAAGTTTCAGGGGTGGCTATAGTTACACTCACTTGTGGAGGAGCTTGTGTACTCACAACTTCAAAAGAAGTGACAGGAATGGAAGGTGAGGGACACAAAAATAGATTTGGGCCTCATACAAATGAACTAAAATAAAAGGAGGTCAAATAGAGGGGAATAGAAGAAAGAGTAGTGGTGACTAGTGTTTGAGAGGTAGGGAGTAAAATAGGAGAAGGAATGTTGAATAGGGGAGCAACAATTATAGAAACTGTTGTAAGTGAAGTGATAGTAACTACTTGCTCTTGAGTGAAATAAGGAAAAGGAGGCGTACCTTCGGGCTCAAGGGTCGTGTGAGCTGGTGATGGAGATGGTTGTGATACATGATCCTCTTAAGCTTACTACTCCTTCACTTCTCCCTCAAGATCTATGATCTCCATTTACTGGTCCAACTACTATTCTTGAATTAATGGAGGCTCCTGGGAAGTGCTAACCTGAGTAACTGATACTAGTGGAGGAGGATTTACTAAAAATATAGCAACTACAGACGAAGAAACTACCCTGGTTCTCAACTTCTTTGCAACCTTCAAAAAATAAAATGCCTCTTCTACACTCTACTTCGCTCGCTAATATCTTCTTTTAAATATCAACAGTTGTTCCTCTTCCACATGTGTCGCTTCTTCTACTATCGAGCGATCTTCTTCGGCCATGCTTTCTTCACTGTCAAATTTCTAAAAACTTTGAGGTACAACCTTGGAGAAAGTGATAGGTTGATAGATATCAACAAATTCATCATATGCATCGAAAAATTCTTTCTCCATATTCAACCCATAAGCCGATGTAATTTTTCCCCGGTGGATCCTCATAATCCACCAGTTTGTGATATTTTTCTTAGACCACATAGGCAGCTGATATTTCATCTGGCTAAATAATCCTAGAGGAGGAATATGCTCTCTGTGCACTATGGAATTATATTTTACCTCTTTCTCATAAAAATCATACCACTATGGAAGTGACATCATGGCTTCAACATGCCACTCCAAATCATGCCCCTCAATATTGTTGTGATTTTTTTGAATATCAGGTCGTGGGCAACAATGAAACTACTTGGCCTTAATTAACTCTAAAAAATGACCCAATGGATCATACCTCCCTCTTTGAGGAAATTCCACCAAAACTAGATCTTGGAGAGCCTTTGTGAGCAATCTATTATGACCAACCTGGCTCACCTCTATACTAATGAATCTAAAAGGTATTGTGCATTTTTTCCTTTAATCGTACCCTGGTCCATAAACATCATTAATGTAGTCATTCTGGCATACCACCTCCATTGCAAAAATATACTCTATGACAAAATATAGGAGCATGAATGGATTACCCGTGAAGTTGAAAATTTGTACAACTACACCTTGAGTCAACAATAATATATCACCCTTTTCTACCATGACAACCGCTTCTCTCATTTCCTGTGGCACCCTTACACTCTTACCACAAATCAGCTCAATGGTGGGGCCCAAAAATAAATGGTTAAAATTATAAAATGACTCTCTCCTTGACAAAGTACGAGTCCACATATAAAATGGAAAAACCTTATTCTCCTTATCAACTTGTTTAACAACTATAAACAAAAAGTGTTAATGCAAATGGAAAAATAAATACCATATGAGGAATGATGTGTGCTTGAATGATGTCACCTTCCTCGTATTCATTTTTTCCAACTGAATGTGCATCTTTTGAGATATAAAATATACCTAATCAAAATAAATTGGGTTTGTACCTACCCTCATCATTGTCGAAGAGTAAAACTCCACCTGTGATATGCACTACGCAAGTGCCACCTACCACTTGTGAACTATGGAATTTTTAGAGAGATCAACAATCCATGCCAGCATTGAGAATATATTTAGGCTCTTAAAATTTAGAAGTGGCTTTGGTAGATTTGGCAACTGTCCTAGCTACAACTCTTTGATTAACTGTGTCTCCATGAACTAGCGCATTATCACCATGGATACATATTTCTCCTCTATTTTGCTGAGGTGCAATTTTTTGGAGATCATGTCGAAGGGAGGCTTCAACCTACAAGAAAATTCTTCCTAAACTACATTAGATTAAATGGTGAAAAGCACTTCCCCATTCACCTTTCGAATAGCCCTAGTAGCTGGGTTATAAAATCTAGCAATTATCTTCACCAGTTTTGAGAAAGAATGTACGGGCATACACAGGTACGAGAACAACTACGCATACTATGACATAGTTAAAGGACTCTTCGAAATCAACCCCTGCTTTATGGTGAATTCCATGTCTTGGTGCAATTTAACCATCCCTTGTTAGTGATGATGCAGTCTCCGACTTTTGTCATGGTGTTACAGTACAAATCCAAATCGATATTTTCATTTCTTCACATCTTTTTTGGACCTTTTTCCACCCTCAGTTTTCTTTTTGGTCTACTTCGGCTCTATGACATCTTTTGCTTTTTTTAGTTCTCTTGCCCATTGAGGATATCTCGTCAATTCTTTATGACACTCTACAACTTCTACAAATAATAGCTCGAAGATGCACTAGCAGAATTTAAAAATTTTAATCTTTGAATGATGTTACCGAGTGTTTGTAAATTTTGAAGTAAATGCAGTTTTGTTCTTTGGTGAATTCAAAAGGGTGCATGCCTCATTCCACTCAACTAGAACTATTATCCATGATTTTAATGGTTATTAACCTCCATTCGTCGTAATATCTTTTTTAAAAATTGTGCTTCTGTCGCGTTATATCTCGAAAAGCGCACCCTGGGTCCCCAACAGCCACTTTGAAAAACTAATTTGCTACATGAGGTCCAATGAATGCCCTTGCTTTAAAATCATGAGATCTTGGTCCTTGGGAATATTAACACGTTACCCAAAGCAAATTCGAGTGCAATCGTTTTCAACCGAGCGCTCCGAAAACGTGTTTCAATGTTGTTGGTCATTCTTAAAATTCATCACATGTTGATGGGCAAAATTGCCTTGAGATGATGCTTATCCTTTTCTCTTGAAAGCACCTTCAACCTGTTTGATTTGTCTTCATGCCAAAACCTCATTTTAAAACAAATCAATGCTTTTCAATTTTGCCCCAATTATAGAAAAAGCACTTTTAAAATTCAATTAATCTTCTTTTCTTAGAAAATATTCTAAATTGGAGCTTTAAGCTTTGCTTTTTCTTTTCTTTTTGTTTTATTTTCGCCCTCCTCTTTTTTCTCTTTTATAAATTAAATCTCATGCGAAATTTAAAAAATTTATTTTCTCTTTTTTTTTAATTTAAATTATTTTATTTCCAGCACTTTAATTGGAGTAAAATAATAATAATTTTAAAACTTTTCTTCATTTCTTTTTCCTTTGCTCCAATACAACTATTTTGACTCTTGCTGGAAAATTAAAATAACTTAAGTTAATTTCACCCAAAAATTTTAATATTATTTTCGAAATAAATTTTTAAGATGAAATTGACTTTCGGAGGAAGAAGGGGTGAAAACAATTTTTTTTTTTATATATTTTGTCAAAGCATAAAGATACTTGTGGAAAATGAAATCTGTACATATTTACATAGTGGTGATTTTGACCAGTCACTAAAAATAGGCCTTTAGATGAAGACCGTTAACTAGAATCGGTAGATCCCAACCATCCATGTCTTGGAGATGATATGCATTCACCAAATTTACCCCTAAAACTTGAAATAGACCTTCCCTGATCATGTCAAACTTGTGCTTTCCAGTATTAGCTTTTTTCTCGTTCCATTTAAGCACAAGATCTCCAACCTAAAACTTTCGCTCTGTTGTCTTCTTGTCGAACCACTTTTGTGTCATTCTAGCATGTTCAATGAAAGCCACATACATTTTCTCTCTCCTATTCTAACTACAGAAGTTGGGCCAGCCTTGCTCTCATAGGATCATATTTGTCATCTTCATCTCTAAACAATTGCAAGGTCTGGAGAACTAGGAGCTCAATGTAAGTTGGTAAAACTGCTTCCTTACCGTACACCAAGGAGTAAGGAGAAATTTTAATAGACTTTTTAACAGATATGTGATCCACCCACAAAGCCTGATTTAACAACAAATTCCAAATCCTTTTGTTGCTTCCAAGCATTCTCTTCAAGATTCGAAGTAAATTTTTGTTTGTGGATTCTACCAGACCATTTCCCTGTGGGTAATAATTGGAGGAAGTCTTCAAGTAAATTCTATACCTGCTAGCAAACTCAGTAATTTTTACCCCAATAAATGGAGTCTTGTTATCTATCACAATGGCATCTGGTACACCAAAATTGGTAATCAATCCTTTGATGAAGGAGATAACTATATCCTGGTCTTCTTTCTTGGTTGGGATGGCCTCTACCCACCGAGTAAAGTAATTTGTCATTGTCAAAATATATGTATGCTCGATGGAGGAATAAGGATCAATGACTCCAATGAAATATAAGCCCCATTGCTAAAATTGAGCTTTTACCTAGATTGGATGTAGAGGTAGAGATACCTTCTTACTCCTACCGACGTATCACTGACATTTATTTCAGCTTTGGCTCACCCTATGTGCATCAAAAAAAGACTAAGCCAAAAATATACAGCCCAAATGATCTTCAAGGCCATAGGCCTTCCTGCATAATGTCCACCAGACAAACCTGAGTGAAACTCCTCCAAAATATTTAATTTCTCATATTCTCTAATGCACCTCAAGAGTTTGCCATCTACATTCTTGTGAAATAATCTACTTGGAAGCAAAACATACTTAAGGGCATGTAGCCTAAAGCTTAATCGTTTTAAGGCATCAAGATGTGATGGATACTTTCTAGATGTGAAGAACTCGACAAGGTCCTCTATCCAATCATGATCATATGTAACTTGATTGGCAAGATTGCTTTCGTTGATAACCTCATCACATAAAGGTACTAGCGATCCAGAAGCTACACTTTTGGCCAACTCTTGATAGAGGGCCTAATTGCAAACTAATTTAGTCATCCAAATTTCCACATCATATTCTTGAATCTTAGATACCCAGCCCACTATTTTGTCACCTAGCTCTTCTTGAATGATGAAATTCCTGACATCTGGGTGGATAACATAGAATATTGTCTTGCTCTATGAGATAAAATACTAGAATTTCTTTAGATATTTCATGATCGTTGTAGCACCCTAAAATTGGCACGGTTAAACCTTAGTAAAAATATAAAATATTAAAATTTGAATTTCAACCCCAAATTGCCCGTTAAACCGCATTTTACCCGCTTTCCCCGTTTTCCGCACCATTTTTAGGATTTTTTTTTACCGTTGGACGATATCATCGTAGATTAGACGAAATCATCCCCGATCTGACGAATTCGTCTGGAACAGAACGTCGAGACAATTTCGTCCCAAAACCAAATTTTCATAATTAGCTTCAGTTTCAACAGCCTCTCCAACTCAGGCATAAGCGTGTTTGCGCGGTTGGAGATTTCCCTATTGGAGATCTCCCAGATTGGGATGATCCCCAACCTCCCAAACCTCTTCCTAATCCTTATAAACTAGGATTTTTCTAGTTTATCCCCCTGCCTGCCTCCCTGCCTAATGCTTGCTGATTCTCCCTGAACCCCCAACCCCTTAGTTGATGGATTTCATTGCAACGTTAGCTCCTCATTCCCTTGCACTATTTTGCTTGCATTCGGTATTTTTGTATTTTATTGTAGGAACTCTACTGTTTTTCAGTCGATGCTAGCTTGGATCGTCGCAAACGATCTCAGATGATTTCGGATGATTTCGTACAATTGGGGGCGATCCTGACTGTAGTCCAGATTGAGAGTAGTCCGAGTGTAGAGTTTGCATTTTCTTAGCTGTTTTTGCATTTTTTTATATCATATCTCTACATTGTTTTAAGTTATTATGTTTTATGCATCTTGGAGTTCACCTCATTTAGCGTAATTGCATGATAAAGATAAAATCAATCATTAAATTTACTGCATTTCCTTATCTGTTATTACAATCTATCATTTAGGCATTTTTGTTGTTATTTCTACCATTACCCCTTGCTTCTGCATTTGCATATTTGGTATTTCATGTTTGTTTTTGTGATTGCAGGTTTCTGACAAATTCGTCAGATTATAGATGATTATGTCTGATTTCAGATGACCTTCTATGATTTGAGATGATCCCGAGAAATATCAGGCAATTATGTACAAAGTGAGACGATTTGAACTGCTACAAGATTCAAAATCTCTACCAGACATCCGGAATCAGGTATGATTTCTTCTAGTTAATATATTCTCTGTTATTTGCATCTATTTCTATTTTTGTATTCATTGAAATTAGCATTGGCATATAGAATAGATTAGATTCATATCGGCCAAACCTAGGAGTTGAATGATCAAGCATAAAAATGAACACATCAAACACCCTCTCAACCTAGGCATGGAAACTGCCATTCAAAAGTTTCCTGGTGAACCCACCATCCGTCGAAAATTCACCCTTATACACCTCCCTCGAGAGGCGGGACCTTCGAAAGGCCTCTCAGTCCAAGGTATTGTCCCATCCTTTTCACATCCCCCTTCCGGGCACGGATCCTATAGCCTGAAGGTAAGGGTGCGAAAAATTTGGAGCGATACATTTTGGTGAACCCGACGTGAAACAAAAACCTTTTGAAAAAAATATATATATATATATATATATAAATGTATATGTATACAAGAAAAAATATATATATATAACAAAATCATCATTTCAAGTTTGTATGTTTTAGATTCAATTCTAAATAGTAGATATTAAATATTACTTTTAGAAGTATTAAAGAAACCATGAGTTTTTACTCAAATCAATATGATCCCATTAGTAATGTTGGAAGAATTCAGCCAAATACATTTGTTGATTATGACCAACCTCATCCCTATTCAACATCACCTCCATCACACTTTTCTCATTTTTCATCCTTAACCCAATAGGACAATCCCTTTTCCAATCCTCTTCATAACGATATTATCTATTCTCCCATATATCCATATTATGTCTATCAATCCACATACAATCCTCCTCCACCCTTTCAATATTCTTCTTTCAATACAACACATCCATTTCGACAAGAAAATACTTATTCTTCCAATCCTACCATGCACTCACATCATACTTCACAATCTTCCTATCATCATTCTACCCATAACAAAGAAAAGAGAGGTAAAAAACCATTAGGTCCTTTTATGACTGAACTCCTAAGGCACATATCAAAAACCTCTTGAAAACCTTCATCACGTACATTTACAAAGCTCAATCAACCAATGGACATAATTCTCAAGCATTTACTTGATACAAATAGGATTGAACTGCCTTTTATAAGACAACTTGATACCACAACAGATTGGTTTAAACCTGAGCTACATTGTGAATATCATAGAGTAGATGGACATACAACACAAAAATGTAATACCAATAATCAATAAAGACATAGGGATCTCCCAAGAACCCCTATTCAATTATCAACAACAGGAAACCAATCAAATATTGCATGTTAATGTGTCCCATCATGATGATATTACTAATATTGTAACAGAAACTATAAATGAGCAACCTCAAGTTCAATCAACCCAATCTGATATTCAAGATATGGATTCCTCATTTGACCAACCTTCAAAACTATCTTTGGCTCTAGAGAATGATCCAAAATGGAATGTAAGCATAGAAAGCTCATCTTTAGAATCAAAATCTCAATCTGAAATCCACTTTGATATCCAAAAACAAGTGATTAATCCTCAAGCAAAGATATCCCTTTTAGAAGTATTACAAAGTTCTCATAAGGAAACTTTGTTCAAGATACCTAGCCAACAATTTATTCCTCATCATATTTTCTCTCAGAACATAATTACTGGTGTAAACCCTCTTGAGGTTAACCATATTTCATTCTATGATGAGGAGATTCCTTCCTCCACTCCACAAGAAGACTCCTATCTTTACATTACAGGATCTGGTAAAGAAACATCTGTTAAAACTATCATGGTAGATAATGGCTCCTCTCTTAATTTATGCACTTATCAATTATTCCAAAAACTCAAATTAAAGGAAGAACATATTAATGAATCAAATGTTATTATAAAATCTTTTAACAATGAAATTCAAGAAGCTCAAGGTACTATAATTCTTCCCTTTAATATTGGATCCAAGATCCTAGATACTCTATTTTATGTAGCATATTGCCCTTCACCTTACAACCTACTTCTCAGAAGTCCTTGGATTCATACGATATGGGTTGTCCCTTCCACTCTTCACCAATGTTTGAAGTTTGAAATTGCAAATAAAATGGTTACCATACAGGGTGACCCAAAACCATTTGAAGAATATTTAATGGTTGAAACATCAACTTCTATACATTCTCTATTATCACAATTATCTTCTATCCACCACTTTTCTTCATCCATATATGATCATCCTTGTTTACCAAATAACATCCATGCATATCTTTCACATATGCTCCCTCCATCTTATCAAGACTTGCAAGATAGTGATAAGAATGAAGAACTTTCTTATCCTTATTACATTTTATTTTGTAACATGATCAATTTTACACATATAAAAGTCAAATATTTTGCTAAATTATTCTACATTATAACAAAGCTTTTGTTATCGCTACCTTTTATTCATCACCTTTTGTTCTTACCTTCACCTCAACCAAATTATCCTTCAAAACCTCCTTTGATTTTGAAGCAACCTTAGACATGCTATACTCAAATAACCTTGTATAATGTATATAGATCATCTTGTATATACCACCAATTCCATCATCTAAAAATTCATATAAAACTTTCAAAAAAATAGTAATATTATTCATTATTTCAATTCATGAATTAAAATCAAAACATCAAAAACATCCAAATCATCAAAATCTTCAAAAAAAAATATAAACATATTTTATTTTGTACTTCTCAAATTGTGAAGTATTGCAGTTATATTTTCAGTTATTTTGGATAAATTAGCATTTATTTGGAATCCCGCACTTTCACATTCACATGAATAAATATCTTGCTTTTATTTGGTATGATTATTAATCTCTCTTATATCAAAGTCCACAGTTGAATTAAATAAAGTTTTGAGCATAGAGAACTGATCTTGTTATTTACTTGAACCAAGTAATATTTTCACATTAAAATGATTTCACTACAAATTCGATATGATGCTACCTAGTAGAACTGGTTTCCTGAGCGAAAAGTTTCCCCTGCTATCCTATCATGCACATGGTCTAGAATCTTTGAGAATTGACAAAAGGACAAGCTCACCCCTACCCGGAATAAAAATCCCTTGCTCTACAGCTAATCCGAGCAAGTATCCCTAGCATAGGAAGAAAATAAAAGTTCAAGAAAAAGAGAAAAAGAAAATTGTTATTTTGTACCATCACAGCAATATTTCAGCATTATCTCAAATATCAAGCAACAATACAAAAGTACAAAAAAAAAAAAAAGAGAAAATAGAGAGAAGTGAAAAGAGAAAAGCAAAATGCAATAAAATCCTTTCCCTACCCCTTGAAAAGAAAAGAAGGGTGAATGAGCTTGAATCCCTGGAATTCTCAATTATTCGAAAACTATGAGGTAAGCCCCATAACAGGTGGTTTGTGCCCAACCCGCTTGGCCTTGGGTAATCCCTAGCGTGGCGATATGTCTATTACATTAGTGACCTTATTTTGTATAGACCTCTGTCAGCTTATGGATTAGCTAGCTCTTGATAAACCTAACTTACATAGTAGTCTGGTACGGTTACATGCATATAAATCATGGTCAACAAACATTCATTTGGTCAAGGCAAATTACTTGTATCAAATTATCTTGCTCAAAATTGGTGAATGAACAATACAATCGCACACACATTTGTATTTGAGAGATTTTTTATCATTATGGTAAATCAAGATCGGTAATGAATTCACATTTGCACATGAGGATTCCTTGTAAATCTACATTTGTCTTTGAGATAATTTAAAATATTTTTGTAACTCTTTTCGGAATAATTTTATCCTTTTATTTCAGAATTTGTTGTTTGTATCAAAGCAATTACATACACCTTTTTACAAAATCAAAATCACAAAAATGATTTCAAACAAAATTTTCATATTATTATTTTTTTGTTTATCACAAAAGTCAACAATTCATCTTGCAATAAAACCAACAATCTCTTTTCTTCTTTGGATTTTGCGATGTTGGTATAAGTCTATACCTATAATTCTATGCCTAGCGCAAACCATTGTTCTAATTTTATGTTCCATTTATTTTAAAACAAATTCATCACAACCTATGACTTGCATCATTATGTTACACAATTATGCTTTACAAACAAACAAACACTTATTCTATTTCATGTCATTATGTTCAAATTTAGTTTTACAACTATGGTATAAATTCTAATGAATTGTTCAAAATTTTATCACACTTAGGAATTTATGCCTAGCAAAATCATATTTCTTTAGTATCTCATGCATACTATTTTTTATGAAAATCTGAAAACAAATCATCAAAACCATCATCATTTCTATCATCACAACACAAAGTCTTAAGACAGTCTCTTAAGCACTCTTTTACTTTTAACAATATTTCTATACTGGGATTAGCTTGATGACCGAGTGAGTGGCGACTCCATGAAATGGTCTATAACAACGACAATGTCCTTTGAAATTATTGTTAGAAGTCCCTTTTTATTTCTTTTATCAAATCACACCACCACAACCAATTTTTTACATTAGATTATTTCATTTAAAAATCTTACAGCATGACATCAAATTATACTATTTCAACACGACATAATTACATGAATCATCAATCCAATAAACAAACAATTCAAACATTAAAGCATCATAAAAACATATGAACAAGTCATATCATTAGAAACAAGATCATATCTATACACCAAAAAATTATATACATCATATCAAAACTGGATTGGTATGCCACAATCTCTATCCTGGCATACTCAATCCTCTCAAAAATCTCTCCAAAATCTATAGTCCATAGGTAGCTAGCCTCGAGAGGCCCTCGAGCTCTCGGCCTCATCTCCTCCCCCACCCTACCATGGAGGAGGTGGTCCCATAGAGGTCCAGGATGTATCCTGGGTCCTCGTCATCGATCGGGAGGATGTCCTCGTCGATCCCAGCCTGACTGGTTTTGCAATTTTGGCTGGTAGCTGTACCCTCTGGCCCTCTGGAACCAGCTGAAATTATACACCCTGGTAAAATGCAGTCTACATCATGGACCGCACTAGGTCATCCCTGCTCGCTCCTCCGCCCCAAGCTCTAATCCGTGTAGCCTCATCCTGTAATGTCTACACCTGAGTTCGAAGGTGGGCAACCTCAGCTCGGAGAGCCGCTGTCTCACTGCTCTCCCCTGTGTTAACACCCTTTCCCTTATCAGGCGATGGTGGTCTCTCACCCTGCTGTGAAGGGAGTCCCTCCTCCCTCCGTCCTGTCTCTCACGGCCTCTGTGGAGCCCGTGCCATCCTCTGGCATCTCTCCTGTGGGATCCGTCGCTGCTCTCTCCCCCCGCGACCCCGCTGATTTTATGGAGTAATAAGGATCTTTTATAAATCTATTATGAATGTGTTTAGAAGTTAAGAGGGAGTTAAAAGGTGTATGAGGTATTTTAATTGTTTGTATTTTTGCTTCATTGTGAAGGTTTGATTTTATGAGTTAATGCTATAGTTGGGAAACCAAAAGAGTTGGAATTGTGCACACATTTTGAAGGGTTTGATTTTATGAGTTGATGCTATAGTTTTGAGAAACCAAGAGTGTTGGTGTGGAATTTAATTGGGCACACATGTTGAAGGATTGCTAACTCATAAAGAGGTATTGTGCTAACCTTTTATAGTTGCAAAAGATATTGTGTGTGAGATTTTTGAAGACATATCTCCATAAGAGCAAGCAAAAAGGTATGGGCATATCATTCCTTATTTAAGGTGTTTTGTTGAATGAATATTTCTGAAACATAAGGTGGAGTGAAAAGGATTGTTTGATAAGCATTGTTGGAAATATTTGAGTTAAGTGTTGAGACCTACATTGTGCTCTTTGTTGAAAGAAGTTTGAAAACACTTGTTTAGGGTTTGTGAGCAAATTGTGCTTTATTGGTTGAATGTATGTGTGAAGTTTTTGAGCATTGGTTTTGAGTGATATTGAAAGTGAATGTGCAAACATTAGAAATCAGATTTGTGAAAGCAAGAGTGTAGATCAGGAAGATAGGTGTCATGTGCTAGACTAGATCTATCTTTAAAAAGAGCAATAAAAGTGAGACATGTGAAAGTGACAGACTTAATGATTGAGTAGAACATATTGAGCTATTTGCAAGTGCATATTATTCTCTATATGTTCCAGAGGTTAAAGAAATTCTGGATAGAATATGTCTAAACTACTTCAAGTTAAAGGAGTTACTTTGAAGATTAGACAATGCATTTGATAGCATTGTGTGCAAGATTTGAGATTGTTTGAGCATATCTTGTGAGTTATTTTGAGCATGTGTTAGAGCAGGTTTGAGCATGTGCTAGAGAATATTTGAGCAAGTATTTTGAGAAGACTTGAAGGCAGATTTGAGCAAGTCTTTGAGAAGACTTGAAGGTAGATTTGAGCAAGTCTTTGAGAAGACTTGAAGGATATTTGAGTAGAGATAGAGAGTAGGTTTGATTGGTGATTTGTTCAAGCTTTGTGTTAAGGCTTGGGGTAGATCTAAGAAGATTTGATTGGTGATTTATTCAAGCTTTGTGTTAAGGCTTGGGGTAGATCTAAGAAGAGTTGATTGGTGATTTGATCAAGCTTTGTGTTAAGGCTTGGGGATAAATTTGAGATAGAGTTTGATGTATATTTATGAGCAGAGTTAGAGAATATTTGTACTAGACTTGGGATAAATTTTGGTGTAGATTTGAGATAGAGTTGAGAGCAAGCTTTAGAGGTGATAGAGTAAAGAGGATAGTAGTCTCCAGTGGATAGAGATCCATTAGCCAATGCAATGGGGATAGAGGTCTCCTATGGAGAGAGATCCACAAGCCAGAGCAGTGGGGGTAGAAGTCTTCTAGAAGATCACCAACCAGAGTAGAGGGGAAAGAGTTCTCCTGTGGAGAGAGATCCATGAACTAGAGCAAGGGGAAAGAGTTCTCCTATGGAGTGTGATCTGTGAACCAGATGGGGAGATAGAGTTCTTCTGTGGAGAGAGATCCACAAACCAGTTGAGGAGATAGAGTTCTCCTGGATCAAGTTCCATGAACCAGAGAAAAGGGGAAAGAGTTCTCCTATGGAGAGAGATCCACAAATCAGAGCATAGGGGATTGGTGTCTCCTTTGGACAGAGGTCCATAAACATTGTAATAGGGAATTGATTCCCAAGAGATTTGTTGAGAAAATTTAGAAGAAATATTTTCTCCGTGGAGTAGCCCACATTGGGTGAACCATGTTAAATTTGTGTCTCTCTTGTGTGTGATGATTTGTGCATTGCTTTGATTACTGCTATTGATATTGCCATTGATAATATTGGATAATATTGTTTGGGAAAGAAAAGTAAAAGTTGATCTTATACTATTCACCCCCCTCTCAGTATAATCCTGTGTTCTTCAATTGGTATCAGAGTGGGTTCCTTCGAAAGAGTCTAACAACTTGAAGGAAGAGGTTACAGGAACACATATGGCATCTCAGAGTGGATCTTCATCAAACAAGGCACCATTGTTCGATGGGAACAATTATGCTTTTTGGAGCATAAGAATGAGGACTTACTTGATGTCACAAGGATATGAGACATGGCAAGTAGTTGAGGATGGGTTCACACCTATAACTAATCCTCCCATAGATAAATATGGTAAGCTCTTACATGTGAATAATGCCAAGGCTATGCATGCAATCCTAAGTGGATTACGTGAAGTAGAATTTGTGAAAGTTATGCATTGCAAATCAGCAAAAGAGATTTGGGAAAAATTGAAGCAAGCCTATGAGGGAAATAAAAAGGTCAAGATGGCAAAACTACAAAACCACAAGAAAAGGTTTGAAGATTTGAATATGGAATATGAGGAAGACATTGCTACATACTTACTTCGTGTGGATGAGATTTTTAATACCATGCGCGGACTTGGATTTGAAGTTGAAGAATCCGATGTTGCTCAAAAATTTTTAAGGTCACTTCCTACAAGGTATGATGGAAAAGTTTCAACTATAGAAGAGATGAAAGATATTGATCAGTTGACTATGGATGAGTTACATGGAATTCTCACAGCCTATGAGATGAGAATAGTAAAGGATCCCAACACCAAGAAAGAGGCAGCCTTCAAAGCATCAAATAAGACAAAGGATAAGAAACCAAAATCAAGTGGTGAATCAACTAGTGATGAAGAAGCTAACTATGGCAGAAGAAACAAGAAGGACTCAAGAAAGCACAAAGGTATGAAAATAGTGAAATGTTTCAATTGTGGAAATTTTGGTCATTATGCATCTAATTGTCCAGAAGTTGGAAGCAATAGCAATGAAGAGAAACAAGATCATAAGAAAAAGGAAGCAGGAAAATCCAGGTATGAAAAGAAAAATAGGTATGGACAAAATAGGCATGAAAAGAAGTTCTTTCAAAGGCACAAGAAGAGATTCTATGTTGATAAAGGAAGCAAGGTTTCAAGTGATAGTGATGAGAGACCCTCATATAGTGAAGATGAAGAAATTCTATTTTTAACAATAGAAGAGGAAGGAAGTGCTCCTATTGAAGATAAATCTAAAAAGTATGAAGATGCTCTTGAAGACCAAGAAGTAGAAAAGGATTCAGAAAATGAAGAGGAAGGCGTAGTAGATCTAGAAGCAGAACTTATTTCTGCTCTCAAAGAATTGAAAAAGGTTAGAAAGCAGAATTCAAAATTCAAGGCTCAAGTTCAAGAATGTGATGAAGAAAAAGGAAAGCTTATACAAGATCTGACAAACTCAATAGCTAAGACAAGGAGATTTAAAGAAAAGTTAGAGGTAAAAGTCTTAGAATGTGAAATATTAGAACATGAGGTAGCTTCACTAAGGATGGAAGTAAAAGAGTCTAAAGACAAGCTACACAGGTATGGAAAAGTTCAAAGACCTTGGATAAGATTATCAATGCACAAAGACCTTCATCTATCAAAACAGGACTTGGTTTTGAAGAAGGACAAGGGAAACAAGAAGAAGGGTCAAGCTCAAGCTCAAAAGAGGAAGAAGTTTCAAAGGAAGAGAGTGAAGGAGAAAGTGAGACTTATGTGAATAGAAGCTTCACCAAGGAAGGAAACAATGCACAAACAAGGAACAGGGATCATCACAAAGAAGAAAGGACTAAGAGACCAATGGGCTCAAGACAAGATTTCTTCAAAGGATGTTGTTTTTCATGTAATCGGTTTGGTCACAAGGCTATGCATTGCAAGACTCATGGAAATAAGGAGTATGGTGTTACCAAGAGGAACTTCAAATATGGACATTTCTTTCAAGGGTATTGCTACTCTTGTAATCGATTTGGGCATAAAGCAATTCACTACAGGATTCATGACAAAAATGAGTATGGCTTCACCAGGAGGAACTTCAAGATATTTGCACCTTCTATGAACTACAACATTAAGTGTTACAAGTGTAATAATGTTGGACATAAGGCCAAGTGGTGTAGAACAGAGTTTCCAGAGACAAGAAGAAATAGGGACACTCAAAAGGATCAAAAGGGCATGTTGAGAAAGAAGGTTGACAAAGGAAAGGAGCATTGTATGTTGGGAGTAGTTTTACTCCCACCCCAAAATTAATCACCTCAAGGAGAGGAGGTGGGGAGGGGGCTGAGCTAAGAGTCTTATATTTAGCCCCAAAGGAGTCCCTTTGCCATTGATGTCAAAGGGGGAGATATTTGAGTAAGGGGAGAGCATTCAATTAGGGGGAGCAGTTTCTCAGAGGAAGCAGATTTGGAATCAAATGGTTTGAAAAAGGAATTTTTAGAAAAGGGTTGCCATCAATGACAAAGGGGGATATTGTTGGAAATTTTGAGTAATTATGTTGTCATTGATGTCAAGAGTTAGTTCATCTCAGTGCAAGGGAATTGATAAAAAAGAGGGTTAAAATATTTATATTTTAAGCCCAAGAGATTTGGTACAAAGCTCCACATGGTTGGCCAAAAGGTTGTCTAAATATCCCGAAGGAAGAAAATACCTAGGCCCAAAGGAAATAATATTATAATATTTATTATTATAATATTAAAGTTGTAAAGATAAAGCCTAAGGTCAATTATAAAATAATTATAATATTTATATTATAATGTTTTATAACCCTAAGTGGGTTTGGCACCAAAAATAATTTTAAATTATTGAACTCGTCGACGTCCTAGCATGGAGATAAATTCGTATTTATATGACAAAGTTTGGAGGCCAAAAATATAAGTTTTCGATGCAAGCGCCGAGTGATTAATGTTAATGGTTGATGCGAATTTCATGAGCAAGGTGGATGAAGGTTTTTATTTTTAAAAACAAAAGAAAGAGCATGGATGAATAAAGGGATAAGGTTGTATACCTCTATCACCAACCAAGCGGTTGGCCTAGCGGTAGGCTTGGCAGGGTTAAGGCACTGGCGGACGATAGATCCTGCATTTGAATCCCGATGGCAATATTTTGTTTGTTTTGCTAGCAAGAAGGGTAAGCAATGGTTAAATAGCGCATTGTGGTATTTTGGTCCTTGTGTGTGTGGTTTGCCTAATGGCAGGCTTGGTAGAGTAAAGGCGCTAGCGGATGATAGATCCTACGTTCGAATCCCGATGGCAACATTTTGTTCATTTTACGAGCAAGGAGGATAAACAGTGGGTAAATAGCGCATTGTGGTAGTTTGTCCTTGTGTGGGCGGTTGGCCTAGCGGTGGCCCATAGGGTGCTAGCGTGTTGGCAGGTGGTAGGCGTTGTGTTCGAATCTCCACAGTGTTTTTGGTAAGCGCTATTTAAATTTGTTAATTGCTAAGGTTGAGGATTAGGCGCATGTGGTTTAATTGATTATTGTGAGCGCTATTGACTTTGGGAGATATAAGGGAAATTTTTTATTATTACATGCATTTATTTTTGAAGAAAATTATAATGAAATATTTTTAAAGTGATTTTATGGAGTAATAAGGATCTTTGATAAATATGTTATGAATGTGTTTTAGAAATTAAGAGGGAGTTAAAAGGTGTATGAGGTATTTTAATTGTTTGTATTTTTGCTTCATTATGAAGGGTTTGATTTTATGAGTTAATGCTATAGTTGAGAAACCAAAAGGTTGGTTTGGAATTGTGCACACATTTTGAAGGGTTTGATTTTATGAGTTGATGCTATAGTTTGAGAAACCAAGAGTGTTGGTGTGGAATTTAATTGGGCACACATGTTGAAGGATTGCTAACTCATAAAGAGGTATTGTGCTAACCTTTTATAGTTGCAAAAGATATTGTGTGTGAGACATATTTTTGAAGACATATCTCCATAAGAGCAAGCAAAAAGGTATGGGCATATCATTCCTTATTTAAGGTGTTTTTTTGAATGAATATTTCTGAAACATAAGGTGGAGTGAAAAGGATTGTTTGATAAGCATTGTTGGAAATATTTGAGTTAAGTGTTGAGACCTACATTGTGCTCTTTGTTGAAAGAAGTTTGAAAAACACTTGTTTAGGGTTTGTGAGCCAATTGTGCTTTATTGGTTGAATGTATGTGTGAAGTTTTTGAGCATTGGTTTTGAGTGATATTGAAAGTGAATGTGCAAACATTAGAAATCAGATTTGTGAAAGCAAGAGTGTAGATCAAGAATATAGGTGTCATGTGCTAGACTAGATCTATCTTTAAAAGAGCAATAAAAGTGAGACATGTGAAAGCGACAGACTTAATGATTGAGTAGAACATATTGAGCTATTTGCAAGTGCATATTATTCTCTATATGTTCCAGAGGTTAAACAAATTCTGGATAGAATATGTCTAAACTTCAAGTTAAAGGAATTACTTTGGAGATAAGACAAAGCATTTGATAGCACTGTGTGCAAGATTTGAGATTGTTTGAGCATATCTTGTGAGCTATTTTGAGCATGTGTTAGAGCAGGTTTGAGCATGTGCTAGAGCAGATTTGAGCAAGTCTTTTGAGAAGACTTGAAGGCAGATTTGAGAAAGTCTTTGAGAAGACTTAAAGGTAGATTTGAGCAAGTCTTTGAGAAGACTTAAGGACATATTTTACTAGAGATAGAGAGCAGGTTTGATTGGTGATTTGTTCAAGCTTTGTGTTAAGGCTTGGGGAAGATCTAAGAAGATTTGATTGGTGATTTATTCAAGCTTTGTGTTAAGGCTTGGGGAAGATCTAAGCAGATTTGATTGGTGATTTGTTCAAGCTTTGTGTTAAGGCTTGGGGAAGATCTAAGCAGAGTTGATTGGTGATTTGATCAAGCTTTGTGTTAAGGCTTGGGGAAAGATTTGAGATAGAGGTTGGTGCATATTTATGAGCAGAGTTAGAGAATATTTGTACTAGACTTGGGATAGATTTTGGTGCAAATTTGAGATAGAGTTGAGAGCAAGCTTTGGAGGTGACAGAGCAAAGAGGACAGTAGTCTCTAGTGGATAGAGATCCATTAGCCAGTGCAATGGGGATAGAGGTCTCCAATGGAGAGAGATCCACAAGCCAGAGTAGTGGGGGTAGAAGTCTTCTAGAAGATCACCAACCAGAGAATAGGGGATAGAGTTCTCCTATGGAGAGAGATCCATGAACCAGAGAAAGGGGAAAGAGTTCTCCTATGGAGTGTGATCCATGAACCAGTTGGGGAGATATAGTTCTTCTATGGAGAGAGATCCACAAACCAGTTGAGGAGATAGAGTTCTCCTGGATCAAGTTCCACGAACTAGAGAAAATGGGAAAGAGTTCTCCTATGGAGAGAGATCCACAAATCAGAGCATAGGGGATTGGTGTCTCCTTTGGACAGAGGTCCATAAACATTGTAATAAGGAATTGATTCCCAAGAGATTTATTGAGAAAATTTAGAAGAAATATTTTCTCCTTGGAGTAGCCCACATTGGGTGAACCACGTTAAATTTGTGTCTCTCTTGTGTGTGATGATTTGTGCATTGCTTTGATTACTACTATTGATATTGCCATTGATAATATTGGATAATATTGTTTGGGAAAGAAAAGTAAATGTTGATCTTATACTTTTCACCCCCCTCTCAGTATAAGCTTGTGTTCTTCAGTTTCAGGAACTAAATCTCTAGAACCGAGTCCACACAATCCTTGAGATGCACTTAAAATCCCTATCTATAAAATTTTAGGCCACTGCAATAGGTTTTCATAGGCATATATGAATCTTGAGGTCCAGTTACATTCGCACCCCAGTGTGTGAATATTTTAAACTACCTCTCAAATTGGTCCCCAGCAATGAGGTACATATTTCTTCACAACCACATCAATGGTAAGGTAAGTCAGGGGGTTAAGAGCCTCTTTTCCATTGGGATTGCTATCCCTCATACCTAGACCTCAAACCACCTCTCACCATGGTGTATGCAAGGTGAAATCATTCCTTGTACTTTTTGGTGCTAGTAGTTATATTTTTATGCTTTTCAAGAGTTTAAATTGCTTTACGACTATCATTATAGAGTTTTGCAACAGATGTTGAAGCATTAAAAACTTATTTACTACCCTTTTTGTGCAAGAAATCATCTCAGGATCAAGAGGAATTCTTGTACCTACTACCTATACCTCAAACCTATGCAAAAAATCTAGAAAGCAGACATTCGCATATGGGTGTGCAAATCTAGTAGACCAACTAGGTTCACACATGGGTGTGTGAACCTCTCCAAATTGCATAATATTGTGATACATATATAGAGAGACTTGTAGACAAAAAATTGATCCACTTTGAGTGGCCAATTTTCCTTAGTGCCCCTAAGAGACCCTCAACCCCTGCCAAGAACAAGGGAAGACCTCTTTGCATCCATTTTTTAATTTGTTTATCTTTTAGCGAAATCGTACCTCGTATTTATGAGTCATGACTTCACGCCAGTGATATCGTGCCCCATCAGGACAGGGTGTGACTTTGCTACTTTAACCTAATTTTTAATTTAATTTAATTTTTATTCTTTTGAGCCTGCTTAGACCCAGGTTTAAACCCTCCAACGCATTTTGGCATTGGATTTGGGTTTATTTTGCTCACCTTTTTTCCTCTACTTTCATCTATACAAGGAAGGATGTTCTTGCTTAATCATATACAAGTTTTTTATGTGTGATCTTAGTGTGAATTTTTGATTATTGATTAAGCTCGAAATATTTATGATAGTTCGTTCTTCTTCCTTTGTTTTCTCTACTTCAATATAACCCCTAAGTGCGAATTTTAGATTTGATCTTCTATTGTGTGGATTGGATTGATTTATTCTGTGACTTGCTGGATACATGGTGTAGTTCAGAGAGATAGAGTGCCCGCTCAGATACTTCAATCTTATCTTCCTGCTTCTACGATATCCATTAGGGTTTGCTTAATTTATTTTCAATATTTATTTCATCTTCTGCACTTGCTTTTTATTTTCATTATTTTTTAGCGATATCATGCCTAACATCAGTGAGGCATGACTTCACCTTCCCTAATTAAGGCAAATTAGTCTGCAAAAGCAAAATTGCATCCCGTCCAAGTAGGGCATGAATTTGCAGATGCGTGATCGTGCTCGCTCCAAGCGAGGCATGGTTTTTCCCTAGGGTACACCAGGGGAAATTTCTAGATTCTATTTTCATAGTTGCATTCCATTTTTCTTCTAGATCATACTATTGTATTTTGTTTTCTATTCTTTGTTACTGTATTTCTATTTTATGATTAATTCTCCAAAGGTCAATTTCTAATTTTGTATTAAAATATCATCTAAAAGGACCTAGGGGGTTGACTACTGCACCTCCAATATCTGTTACATAGTAGCCTAAGTAGGTCCCCTAATGCTAATTCTATTTTTTAGTGTTTTATGAGTGATATTGCAGAAACGGGTATTCTTGATATCATTGGACAAGAGGCGAAAAAAGGTAAATCCAACGGTCTAGATAAGTGCTCTAATTATTCTTTTGATTAAAAATCTGATTTAATTATTGATTCTTAGGAATTTGAAAGTGAAAGGCATTTATTTTGCATCTAAGGATAATTTTTGTGCATCTATTTTGCATATTTTTGCTTTAAAGGCTTTTTGAAATTAAACTCTAGGCTAGTGAGCATTCAAAATAAAGAATCATTGTTAGGCTAGCTCTTGTATGCCTGCATTCTATTTTCAATTGCATTATTCTATTTTTTGCATTGTCCTTTATCTTTTCTAGCTTAGATCTAGAAAGGCCAAACTTAGGTGTTTATCTTTAAATTGAATACATCAAACTATCCCGAATATCCTGAGGACTTGGAGCTTATCCTTAAATTGTTCTTGGTGAACCCTTCCCCCTAGCACCATGTGTAGAGTACAACATACCCATGTGGTTCACCCCACAAAAGGTTCCCTCCTTGTAGATCCAACATTTTTTTTGGGAATTGTACGCAATAAGGTAGTTTTCCCCCTCTACATCTTAGGTGAACCAGATGTGAACACCTCTTTTTATTTTTAAAAAATAAGCAAGATCATTAAATTGTGTGCCAAATTTTTAAAAATATAATTCCTTTGTGTGTAAGTGCATAGGTTCCTTTTTGGTCTTAGTTCTTCTTCTTATCTTGCTCCTTTTCCTCAATTTCTTTTGACCTTGGGAGAGGACGAAGACTTCTTAGGTTTGATGATATTTTTCATGAGAATGATCAAATTGATAGAGAGAATCATAACCTAGAAGAATAATTTGATAATCATCTTGATCCTATCCAAGATCCTAATGGGAATGTCATATTTAAATCTTTTGAACATATATGGACTTTTAATAAGTATCATAAGCATGCTTTGGATATGGCCTTAGCAGAAGAAGCATTAATTAAAAAGGACATCCCACCTCAAAATACTTTGAGTTAACCTTTGAATCATGGTAATTTGACTTATCAACCTACTTATTCTACTATTGTGACTACCAACATTGGAGAGAATCCACCAATTCCTCCAACTAGTAGTAGCACCAAAATTGGTTCTCAATTTCCTCTTCAATCTTCGAAGATTAACATTATTTCCTCTATTCCACCACAAGTTAATCTTCCATCCTCACAAGGCACCACCTATAACAACAACCTTCTAACGTCCAACCTAAGTCAAGGGAATACTAGGAACACACATAATTTAGAAGTGCAAATTTTGGTGAATATTGTGAATCAATTGGTTTCAAGAATAGATATGATTCAATCTTCAGGGATTACATACAGCTATAAAGAAATGTATAGTCATCCATTGGATCCTATTATTGTTGCTAAACCTTATTCTAAGAATTTTCCTATGCCAATGTTACCAATCTATAAAGGAACTGAAGATCCAATAGAGCATTTGAAAGGATTTTGGATAGCTTGTCATGCCATTATTTATGATGATATGCTCTTATTGAAAACATTTCCAAAAAGTCTTGCTGGAATGGCATTAGAATGGTATTATCGGTTGCCCAACTATTCTTTGAAATTTTTTGAGAAGACTGCAGAGATGTTTGTTCATCATTTTAGTGCCTATTTTGAAAAGGAAGTGACAATGAGAGACCTATATGATTTAAAGCAAAGTAAAGTGGAAATTTTTTAAAATTCTTAGGTCATTGGAAAATTTTAGTTGGTCGATTAAGAAAACCAGTGTCTCAAAAATATATGCTTGAAATATTCATTGGCAATTTGCAAGAACAGTTATCTTATGCATTAGAAACTACTATTGTCACATATTTAGACCAAGCAATTGAGTTAGCAAGAAAAGTGGAACAAGCTCTCATTAGAAGAGGTCAGCTCAAGATTAAATAAGATAAACCAATTAAGTCTCAACATAATAATAATCATATAGGAGGTAATAGTGATAGTAGGCCTATTAACAATGTCACTAATAGTCTAAAAAATATTGTACTTCAAAAACCTCCTCAAATGAACTTCACAAGACTTAATATACCTACGAAAGTAGTTTTAAAGCAACCATTGTATGCTAAAGCAATAGAATTACCTCCTATAAGGCAACCAGATACTACAACTCATTAGTATAAAGTAGATTAACATTGTGCATATCATAGAGTAGGACATTGGACTAATTCTTGTAAAAGGCTAAAACATGTGGTTCAATATTTAATTGATGTCGATCGCATTGACACTAGTAGTTTTCAGTCTTCCAATAACCAGTCAAATCAGAATAGAAAAAGACAAACTAATCAAGTATCCTATAAAAATGTACCACATCAGTATGATAATAACATGGTTGGAATGATAACAACTACTCTAGAAAAATTAGTACATAATATGGAGGTCCCACTCTTAGAACTTCTACAGAATTCTCAGGCCCATAAAGAAGCTATGATAAATATTTTGAAGCAACAACCAATACCTCCAGATATTTCTCCTAGTGATATGGCAAAGGTTATAGGCTCTCTCTAGAAGCCTTATCTAACATTTTTAGATGATGATATGGATTCCTTATGAGTACAGTAAGATCCTTCGCTATACATCACTGCTTACATTGGGGACACTCTCATCAAGTGGGTTATGATTGATAATGGTTCTTCACTTAATGTTTGTACACATCATTTCTTTTAAAAATTTGTATTGAAGAGGGAAGATTTTATTGCATCCAATGATATCATTAAAACTTTCAACAATGAATCTCAAGAAGCTTGTGGCACTATATTACTCCCTCTTAAGGTTGGACCAAAAATTGTAAAAACAATGTTTTATGTGGTATTTTATTCTGCATCTTTTAATATCCTTGGACGACCTTGGATTCATGCAATGAAGGTTATTCCTTCTAATTTTCACCAATGTGTAAAATTTGAATTTGAAAACCAAATCATTTCTATCGTGGGAGATCCTCTTCCATTTGAATTTTGTTCACCAGAATATCTAGCCCAAATTAGTTCATCATAGACTTCCTCTAAAAACTCCTCTACAAATGTTCCATCACAGGATCAAGATGACTCTTCTTGTTTAAATCATCTCTTTGATGAATATCATCAAGTTTTAGAGTGGAATTTTTAAGTACGAGGGTCCACCCTCTCCTAATTTCTTAATCCCAGAGTCACATGTTATAGATGAGACTTTATCTCAGAATAACATTGGCTTTAACGGGTTTGTCCCTTGCACAGCGCAGGTTGAGTCTTCTAGTTCTCAAGTGGACTTTGGTTCTATGTCTCCCGAGGACCTTGAGAAATTAGGATTGATTCCTGCCCTGCCTCCTCTTGAGGATGAGTTATCCATTCTTATTGACGAGACCATAGATGTGAACATAGGTTCTAAGGAAGCCCCTAGAATCCTTAAGCTAGACAAAGCCTTGACCATGGACGAGTAGGAGCAATTGATTGATTTATTGAAATAATATTGGGATATTTTTGCTTGGTCATATGCTAACATGCCAGGACTCGATCCCTCCCTTTTCATGCATAATTTAGTAGTTAAGTCTTGTGCTAAACCTATTAAGTAGAAAATTTGAAAGATGCATCTAAAGGTCATTCTTTCAGTCAAGGAGGAGCTTTAAAAACTCCTTGACATCGGTTTTATAAAAACCAGACTCTTCTGATTGGATCTCTAATATCATTCCTGTAGCTAAAAAGGAAGGAAAAATCAGAGTATGTACCAACTTTTGGGACATTAAATTAGCATGCGTGTCCAAAGGAAAATTTTCCCTTACCCAACATAGACCAGATTGTAGATTTCACTACCAAATGTGGAATGCTTTCACTTATGGATGGTTTCTTAGGTTACAATAAAATTATGATTTCTCCTGAGGACCAGGACAAGATAGCATTCACTACTCCTTGGGGTACCTTCTACTAGAAGGTCATGCCTTTTTAGCCTTAAAAATGCAGGAGCTACCTATCAGTGGGCTATGACTCATATTTTCCATGACATGATGCATGATATTCTCCAAGACTATGTGGACAAAATTTGGCTCATTCCTTAGAATAAAAGGATCATGTCCATGACCTAAGATGAATCTTTGAAAAGCTTCAAAAATACAAGGTTTGTCTTAAACCTGCTAAGTGTGTGTTCGAGGTCACATCTGACAAGTTGTTAGGTTTTATAGTATCTAGGCGAGGCATTGAAGTAGATCCTACTAAAGTAGTATTTATCATTGATATGCCTCCTCACACCCTGACCAAGCTTTGTACTCTGTAAGGTAAGTTGTAGTTTATTCGTCGATTCATTGCCCAGTTAGTCGATAAATGTCAACCTTTCCTTCGGATCCTTAAGAAGGATGTAGTTTTTTTATGGTATTATGAGTGTCAAAAAGCTTTTTATGACCTCAAGAGATATCTCATATCCCCACCTATTTTAGTTCCTCCTGTGCCTGTTAGGCATCTATTGCTTTACATAGTGGTCACTGATCATGCTTTGGGAGCCTTGCTGGATCAACATGATGATGAAAAAAAAAAGCTATCTACTATATTAGTGGAACTTTGGTCAGCTATAAAACTAGGTACCCTCCTTTAGAGAAGCTTTGCCTTTCTATAGTTTTTCTTCCTATAAGTTAAGACACTACATGCTCAACCATAAGACATTGGTGGTTGTAAAGTTTAATCCTTTGTGCTATTTGATGTCCAACCCCCACCTGTCAGATCGAGATGCTAAGTGGTAGTTGGCCCTTAGTGAGTTTGATTTGAATTTCATAGGTCAGAAGGATATCAAATGTCATGTGATTGTTGATCAGTTAGCCTCCACTCCCATAGAATCTACCCATCTTATAGTTGTTGAGTTTTTTGATGAGTGCTTCAATTTTGAAATTGAAGAGTCCGAGTCTTGTACTTTGTTTTTTGATGGAACCCGATGCATTAAGGGTGCTAGAGTTGGAGTTGCTCTAGTTACACCATAAAAATAGCTCATACCTTTGTCCTTCAAGCTTCATTTCTCTTGCATAAATAATACTGTAGAATATGAAGCTTTGATCCTTGGTCTTAGAGCAGCCTTAGTTTTGCAATTTAATGTCCTTTCGATCTTTGGTGACTCTCAACTTGTGGTTAATCAAATCAGCGATGTTTATCAGACTTGGGATGATAATATTAAACTCTATAAGGATATTTTTACCAAGTTGTCTTATTTTGAGTAGGTAAACATAGATTTTATCTCTAGATCCTCAAATCGCCATGTGGATGCCATGGTTGTTGCTGCATCCTTGTTCCCTTTGGAGTTAGAAGATGATCAAGATTTGATTATCATTTAGAAACCTCGAGAATCTGTATCTCTGAGTTCTTGTTTGGATCCTCTAGAGTGTTTTACCATCGAATATTCCCCATATGAATCATGGTATAATGACATCTTTAATTTTCTTAAAAATGGTTCAATGCCTGATGGTTTAGATTACAATCAGCATAAGATATTGTGCAAAAGAGCGTGTCAATTTTTTGTAATTGGTAATACTTATTATCGACATTCTTTTGAAGGTATCCTCCTGTGATGCCTTAACTATGATTAAGCCTGGATTGCTCTTAGTGATGCTCATGAAGGTTCATCTGGAGGCCATTTTAGAGATAATGTTATTGCCAAAAAGCTCCTTCGAATGGGCTATTATTTGCTTTCCATGGAGAAAGATGTATGTGATTATGTTCGATGCTACAACAAGTTTCAGCACCATGATCATCTTATTCAAGCTCCTTCTCAAGACCTTCGATTGATATCTTCCCCTTGGCCTTCCTCCATGTGGGGATTGGACATTATAAAAAAGGTTAACCTAGTTTTGTCTGATGGTTATAAGTCTATCATTACTCCGACTAAGTATTTGACTAAATGGGTTGAAGCCATACCTCTAGCTACAGTGACTGGAACTCAGATTTCTACGTTCATCTTCAACCAGATCCTTTATAGGTTTGGTATTCCTTCGATGATTATTTCTGACAATAACACTCCTTTCAAGAATAAGGACATCTGTAATATTTGTGATAAATATAAGATTCAACACAGATGTTCAACCTCTTATTACCCTCAAGGTAATGGGCAAGCCGAAGCATCCAACAAATCCTTGATCAAGATTTTGAAAAATCTAGTTAATAAGATCAGTTATGACTGGCATACTCAGCTTTATTCTGCCTTGTGGGCCTATCGCACTAGTGTGTGTACTCCTACATGGTCCTCATCCTATGTCTTGGTATATGGATTTAAGGTAGTGTTTCCTTTTGAGTTATAAGTTCCGTATTTGTGCATATTATTGCAAGATTTTGAGGTCAATGATAAGTTTCGTACGAAGTGTTTGCACCAACTGGAGCTATTGTATGAAAGCACATCCATAACTTAGAGCATTTGCGAGCCTATCAGGATAGGCTCTAGTGATCTTACTCTAAGAATATTCACAACTATGATTTTGAGGTTGGGGACCTTGTCCTCAAAGAGAAACAAAATAATACTAATGCTCGTGTTGATCTTCGAGGTAAGTTCTAGCCCAACTGGTTAGGGCCTTTCATCATAACAACTAAATTTGGTTATGGTGCTTACAATTTGGCTTCTATGGATGGTAAAGAACTTAAGGAACCAATGAATATAATGCATTTAAAAATATATTACGCTTGACCCATTTTTCATATTGCATATACATTTAGGTAGATCATGTTGCATGTTCGCTTCACATATTTAGCACATTTGCCTATCATATTATGCATGATTGCCCGTCATTTTGTTCTTGCATATTTATTTTCATATATTGCATCCTTGATTTCTCATGACTGCTTGTTCATATAGCTTATGGGGAATCATGACAATGGCATGTGATGATACCTAGTTAGGTCATAGCTCACATGCATTGCACTTTCACTAGGATTATGATGCCTAGCGAAGCCCCAACCTAGGGCTCGTGAATTTTCATCCCTTCTCTTATTTTCTTCCTTTTCTCTTTCTTCTCTTCTCTCTTCTTCTTGTATTCCTTGAATTTGAAAGTTTTACAATGATCATCATTCCTCCTCTAAGTCAAGGAATGAAATCGTATTTTGGTATGTCCTTGTCTTTTTGCATGATTCTTATTTTTCCTTTGTATTCTTTGTTCAGATGAGGATATACATTCTTATCTTCGTTGATTACATGTTTCCTCCCTCTTGATTTTTCACTAGTTGAAACATCAATCTGGGGGCACACACACACAATTATTTGCTCCTCATTTTCTTCCTCTTATTTCTTCTAGCACATGCACACACTCACATCGTGTTATGCTCATATTGATTGGTCCATATTCAGTGATTACTACACCCGTAGCAGGTTATTCACTCCATACATGGACTATATTTTAAGAATAACACCCTCTATTCAGGGTTTTGATTATGCTTTCTTCTTGATTCTAGATGATTGACCTTTGGAGTTTTATCTTTGCCTTCTTCTTTTCAATTTCACAAATTTTTGTTTTCTCTCTTCTTCCTCTCTCTTATTTCTCTTTCTTCTTCTTCTCCTCCCTTCGTCCCCTCCTTTTCTTCCATGAATTTCATGCTAGTTGCATTAGATTCATTCTATACCCAATAATATTTATTTTGCATCATTTGTTTTTTTTCCTTCTGTCTTTTACTTTCTCTCTTTTGCTTTCTTGAGTTTCTTAAGGAATTTTATTTCCTCTTAAAACTTGATGGGGTACCCTAGCCATAGAGGCATTAATGATAGTAATATCTCACCCTTTTTACCAAACCTGGCCACTCCTTCTTTGTGCTTATTGTATGCTTTCGTGCAGGAGTCTACATCATTCCTTAACGCATTTACTAGGTCGTAAATGCATCAAATAGGCGGTAAAATGTAGACACAAAAAATTGACCCACTTTGAGTGGGAAATCTTCCTTAGTGCCTCGAAGAGGCCCTCAACCCCCGCCAAGAGCAATGGAAGACCTCTTTGCCTCCCTTTTTTAATTTATGTATCTTTTAGTGAAATTGTGCCTCACCCGCCTTTTCCCCTCTGCTTTCATATATAAAAGGAAGGATGTTCTTGCTTAATCATATACAAGTTTTTAATGTGTGATATTAGTGCAAATTTCTAATTATTGATTAAGCTCAAAATCTTTATGATAGTTCATTCTTCTTCCTTTGTTTTCTCTACTCGAAGCTAATCCCAAAGTGCAAATTTCATATTTGATCTTCTATTGCGTGAATTGGATTGATTTTCTATGTGACTTGGTGGATCTCTGGTGTAGTTCAGAGAGATAGAGTGCCCATTCAGATACTTCAATCTTCTCTGCCTGCTGCTACGATGTCTATTAGGTTTTGCTTACTTTTTTTGGCATTTATTTTATCTTCTACACTCGCTTTTATTTTTCATTAGTCTGTGGTGATATCGCACTCGACATTAGTGAGGAACAACTTTATCTGTCCTAATTAGGGAAAATTTATCTACAAAAGTGAAATTGTACCTGTCCAGGTAGGGCACAACTTTGTTGTTGCATTATCATGCCCACTGTAGGTGAGGCATGATTTTTCCCTAGGGCACATCAAGGGCAATTTCTAGATTATGTTTTCACTATTGTATTCCAATCTGCTTCTAGATCATACTGTTGTATTTTATTTTTTGTTCTCTGTTACTGTATTTCTGTTTTATGATTAATTCTCCAAAGGTCAATTTTTGCTTTTGTATTAAAAGGTCATCTAAAAGGACCTAGGGGGCTTTACTTTTGTGCCTCCAAGGCCTAAGCAGGCCCCCTAATGCTAATTCTATTTTTCAGTGTTTCATAAGTGATCTTGCAAAAATAGGTATTCTTGATATCATTGGACAAGAGGTAGAAAAAGTTAAATGAACCACCGGTCTAGATAAGAGTTCTAATTATTCTATTGATTGAAAATATGATTTAATTATTGATTCTTAGGCATCTACAAGTGAAAGGCTTTTAGTTTGCATCTAGGGATAATTTATGTCCATCTATTTTGCATATTTATGCTTTAAAGGCTTTTTGAAATTAAACTCTAGGCTAATGAGCATTCAAAATAAAGAATCACTGTTAGGCTAGCTCTTGTATGACTGTATTCTATTTTAAGCTGCATTATTATATTTTATGCATTGTCCTTTATATTTTCTAGCTTAGATCTAGAAAGGCCAAACTTAGGTTTTTGTCTTTAAATTGAATACATCAAACTATCCTGAATATCCCTAGGACTTGGAGCGAGTCCTTAAACCATTCTTGGTGAACCCTTCCCCCTACCACCATGTGTAGAGTACAACATACCCCCGTGGTTCACCCCATAAAAGGTTCCCTCCTTGCAGATCCAACATTTTGTTTGAGAATTATATGTTAGAGGGCAGTTTTTCCCCTCTACAAGACCCTTCTACAATGTTTGGCACCAAGTATTATATATAGAAACTCCTATTTTGTCACTTCAAACTATTGATTTGTTGTTGTGTCCACTTCAGGATGCATAGTTTCTTTCCAAAAGTAATAGGTTAGCTAAAATTTCTTTGCAAGCACACTAGGTTAATCAGATATCTCTTTTCAAAAGCTTCTTAGGATAAGTAGTTTCCTTTCAAAAGTACTAAACTAAATTTTCTTTCAAAATGCTTCTAGATTAAGTCAGAGTCTTTCTTTTCAAAAGCATTAGATTAAGTGGGATTTTTTTACAAAAAAATGTTAGTATAAGTGGTTTTCCCTTTCAAAAGGCATTTAATATAGCTTTCATTCCAAAAACATTTTAGATTAAGTTTGCGATTTCATTTCCAAAAATACTTAGGTTAAGTAGGATTTTTTTTTAAATGCATTTAGAGTAGATTTTATTTCCAAACACATTAGATTCAACTTAACCACCACACACTCAATTTTCATTCATAGTGGCAATATTGGCCTTCATAACCAATCCCTACTCGATATTGGTGACATTGGATTTCATCTCCTTCTACCAGCTCACCCCCTAATCACCATAATAGCTCCTAGGAGTAGTTTTATGGCCTTCATCACTAGAAAATACCATAATCTTGAGAGATCATTGGAGTAGGTTAGGATTAGATGCCCCTGCTCATAGGGATTTATATGATTAGTGATTTGGTAACTATTGTTTTTGACTAAGACCACTCGAGGGTGAAGCAAACATTTGGTTGGGCAAGTAGCACATCTCATACAATGTTTCCTCTTCTCATAAGAAGTATTTTGAATTCCCCTTGGTTATCTTTTTACTATACTTATCATTTAGCTACCATTCGACCATGGTCGCATCATGGTTCTTTACACGCTCTTGGGTGTGATAAAATTTACATTCTTCAACATACCTTTTAGTATCCATATCCCCACCTATTATTATGGTTTTAGGTTGGGAATCAACATCAAAAGACATGAAAACCATAAAAAAAAAATTAAAATTAAAATTAAAAAATATATTTGCTTATTATTTGTTGTAAGTTTTCATCACTTTGAAGTGTTCTTGGTTTACAAAACTAATCACAAACCCAACAAAACAACTTCAAAGCACACTACTTTAATCTATAATTTTTCTCTAGGTTTGCACAGGTATGTGCAAACATTTTGGTTTACACAAGTACATGTGAATGTTTTGGTTCACATATTGGTGTGTGAATATAATTTTTAGCTACATAAAGGTTTCAAAATAGTCATAGAGCATACAAAATTTCAAAACTTCCATTTTGGTTGATCTAATCCTCACAGTTGCACACATCACAATGTATGTTACTCGTAGTCAAGTGTGTAAGGCCTCTCACCTTGCTATAGAGGCTACTCATGCTTCCTCCTCTCAAATCAACAATCTACCTCCATAGTTTGAGGGGGTTTCATTCATTGTTCCACCTAATTTGTTGAGTGGTTTACAAGCACCTAATGTAAATTACATGTCATAGGTTGTGTCATCCACTTCACCCCAAACAAAGGTCAAGCCCTCTGAGGATATCACTCCCCAAGATGATTTCTCTTCCTACAATCCACCATCCACCTTTTTTTAACATGTTATCTATACTACACCTGGTATTCCACCACTGTCTATCACTTAGTATGAGTAGACCTCACCTCCTTCACCATTTGTTTTCATCCATTTTTATAGTGTCCATCCCAACCACTCCTAGAAGGTGACTCTACTATTATCTCCCAAATATTATTTGATATTGTCAATATTTCCCAAACAATAGGTATGATCTCAATCCCTTGCTCATACACTCCATATGCTCAAGATTTTTCATCTCAAATCCTACAACAACAATAAATGTTGCAACATCAACACATTCAACAACAAAATCTACAAGTTCCACAACCTCCACCACAACAACATTTTCAAATTCTACCACAATACCAACAAGCACCACAGTCTCAAAAAATGCTACCACAATAACAATTTCAATAACAACAATACATTCCACAACAAAAACAAATTATGTTCAACCCATAATTTGCTACCAATTTTTCCACCCCACCATATAAATCCTCCAATATCAATTTCTTCACCACTTTTTCATCCCTTCCACCTTCCAATTCCATGCAATTCACATCTTATGGGATTTCATATTCTAACCAAATCCCATTTTCATCTTCTTCTTCCTTTCACCTTCCTCAACCTCTTCCTTTTTTCCCACCTCCATCCATTCCTCTTTCTTATTATAATCTAAATTATCCATCATATGTCGCTAATCCACCATGCTACTCAACTCAACCTGATTTCTCCATCCCATCTCAACTTGCTTGATTCCCTACACCATCATCTGGTCAACTCTCCTTCTCCACTCAACCATCTCTTCTACCACCACCATCCAATCCACTCACTTTCTTCACTTCTCTAGCTTCTTGGTCCTCCATAACAACCACCCAACCATAACCTCATCTTCAAAATTAACAATAGAAATAGGTACCTATACAAAAACAAGTACAAATCCCCCAATAATAATTTATTCAATAACAATAGGTCCCTGTACAACAACAACAAGTACAAGTTCCCCAATAGCAAAACTTGCAACAACAACAACCAGTGCTATACCAATACATTTCTCCTCCTCCATATCAAGCTCCTACTATAATATCAAGCTATGACAACACAAAATCAACAACAAATCACTTTCAAAAATCAATGGGAAGAGCAACAATTGCAATACCCACCTCATCTAGGTTACTCACACACTTCATCATAATTTCTTCTTCCACCTTCTTCTTCTTTGCACCCACCACTTCCTCCTTCATTGTGTCCCTCCAAAAACACTATAAATACAACTTCTAATGAATTTCAAATTTTATAGGAACAAATTAAGAATTTGGATTTGTGCATGACTAGTTATGGGTCTCAAAATTCCACTTATAATGAGTTATGCAATGATCCCATCCATCCTTCTATTATGATTCATCCATATCCTTACCGATTTGAGATCCCAAAATTTGATAAATTTAAGAGTAAGGAAGATCCAAGAGAGCATATAAGCAATTATCGCTTTGTGTGTTACCAACTTAATGGTAGCGACCCCCTCATGATCTGCACATTTACACTTTCACTTGGGAGATAATCCTTAGATTGGTACAATCTTTTTCCCTGGCATAGTATCTTCACATTTGAGCAATTAACCAATCTATTTCTTGAAAAATTTTCAATCAACATCAAAACAAGAACGACTCTATCGTATTTGTATAGTTTGTGATAGTTTGATGAAGAACCCATTGCAAAAATTGTTTCTAGATGGAGGGTGATCATTCATGATTTAACTTTTTCCCTTCCACCTACATAACTTGTCAAACTATTTGCTAAGAGTTGCAACAAATAAATTTATCAATTTTTGCAAATCCATCAGAGTTGTACATTTGACGAGGCTATTGCTCAAGCCAAATTTATCGAGGATATCATGATACAATCAAACAAGATCAAACTTTTCCAAAAGGAACCCTACCCTTCCACCTTCTGATACAATTGAAATCCTTACAATCCATCCAATTCTAAGCCACCTCAAACCAATCAGGTGATGCTCGCTTCTCCATATTCTTCCTCACTACCTCAATCACCTTCTTAGCCACAACACCCCTTCCAAACCAATTTACCCCCTCCATATAATCCATCATAGGTTCGTGTCATACGACCTCCTCACCCACCATGTAATTGGATACCTTTATCCAAGCCATTATCAAATTTGTTCCAATAGTTGGATGATGTTGTAAATATCTCTTTGTCTGATGTAAGACCTAATGAGCCTAATCATCCCAAACCACAAATCTATAATGAACAAGCATTTTGTGAGTATCACCACCAACATGGACATGATCTCAATACTTATCATGTTTTTCACCATCTCGTTCAAGATCTATTGATCATGGGACCATCCATGTGTCTAACCCCCTCACACCACAAAATCAAAATTTGGGTATGTATCAAAATCTATTACCCAAACATGGGGGTAGTAATGCTCAATCCAACTTGTAGCAAGTTAATCATATCAATCATGGTCCTTCATAACAAGGTTTTGTGGATATGGTCAATATCTCTACCCTCAATCAATGTTATCTATTGTGTACTAACACATAAATAAATCCACCTTCTCATCCACCACCATCTAATCTGCCTACACCTCAAAATGTTCCTCCCACCTTACCATGTAATATCATCACTATTCACGGAAGTCTTTCCATCAACTTTGCATCACTCCTATAAGGTTATCCATCTATGACCTTCTGCATAAATGTCAGCCTCATCGTGAGTGTATTGCCCAAATTTTTTGCACCCTTACCTTCAAGCTAAAGGATTCATGCCCAAAATGGGGATACGAAAAGGATGGAATAATACCTCGGATGGAGAGGCCCTTTGAAAGTCGTGCCTCTCAGGGGAGGGGTATAAAGGTGAATTTTCAACGGATGGTGGGTTCATCAAGAAACTTTGAGTGGCAGTTTCCATGCCTAGGTTGAGAATGGGTTTGATTTGTTCGTTTTATGTTCAATCATTCAAATTCCTAGGTTGGAAAAAATGAAGCTAAGCTATCCTATATAAAAATTTTGATTTATATGAAGACAACAAACATAAATGAATCCTAATGCGATTAAATGCAGAGAATATGTTAAATGGAGAAGAGTACACCTGATTTTTGATGTCTGATGAAGATTCTGAAGCTTGTAGGAGTCCAAATCATCTCGAATATGACACGATAATTTGTAATTGTATAGAATCATCCTAAACCATAGTCGATCGTCTAAGATCACACAGGATCATTGACGACCTAACGAATTTGTCAAAAACCTACAATCAAGAAAACAGACACCAAAACCCAAAAATACTATTGCACGAATGATGAAAGGTGAAAGAAATGGGAGTGTAGATGCTTAAACAAAAAATCCAGATATCAAATTAAATGAGATGCAATGTTTTGGTAACTTATTTTGAATTTTATCATGCAGTTATGCTAAATGAGGTGAACTCCAAGATGCAAAATAGAAGTAAATTAATCTAATGCACTAATAAATAAAAAAATGAGGTAGAAAAATGCAAACTCGAGACTCTGATTACCCCAAGCTAAATTGTAGTCAAGATCATCTACAATCATACGAGATCATCATCGATCTTGACAAGATCATCCGAAATTGAGGTTGAATCGCCTGCGACGATCCGAGCTATCTCCGACTGAAACACAGTGAAATCCTGCAACAAAATTTGAAAACACAAATGCAAATGATGGGAGATCAGGGAGGTAGTCAGGGAATCAGCCAGGGGGATAAACTGGAAAAATCCTAGTTTATATAGGATTAGGGGGAGGTTAGGAGGTTGGGGATCATCCCAATCTAGGAGATCCTCAACGTGGGAATCTCCAACCGCATAGACACGCTTCTGCCCAAGTTGGAGAGGTCATTGGAACAGAATCTAATTATGAAAATTTAGTTTTGGGACGAAATCGTCTAGACATTTTGTTCCAGATGAATTCGTCCAATTTGGGATGATATCGTCAGATTGGTGACGATATCGTCCAATGGTCAAAACAACTTCTAAAAATGGCACAAAAAATGAGGTGAGCGGTTAACGGGCGGTTTTAGGGTTAAAATTCAAATTTTTACTTTTTACTAATGGTTTAACTATGCCAATTTTAGGGTGCTACATTTTGCCCCCTCTTTAGCAATTTTTTTGAGGAAAATGCGTTAAAGACGAGTTCTTTACGCTTTACGAGAAAGAAAAAATTTATTCCATTTTTTAGACGACGATTCTAGGTCGAATCGTACAACTGTTTGCTATGGTGCCCCCTACGATTTTTTACCCAAATCGAACGTTTGAGGTAAAAGTGCGGAAAAGCAAAAATTGAAAAATGGCGTTTGAAAATAAAAAATAAAAATAAGAAAAATAGGTTAAAACCCTAATTCATTTTTCCTGTTCACTTTCATTGTTTTAGAGCTCTACAGGCAAAATGGTGGAAATGATGCACAAATAAACAGAGGTCCAGCGCGGGTTGCGGGTAAGGATCTAAACCTAGTGTACTATGTTTTTAACTTGATTTACTTGATTTTTTTATTTGAATTTTAATTGTTTTTGGGACAAAATCGTCCCTGTATCGTCGATTTCGTCTAAGGACGAAATCAAAGAAATAGGGGTGATCCCGTCCAATAAGGGGCGATCCCCAAATTGAAGAACGAAGATGATTTAGTCCTATTAAGGATGATTTTGTCTAAACTTTTATGGGATGATTTTAATTGTAATTGATTTTTTAATGATTATGTACTAATGATTTTTGTTGTTTTATTGTTTATCTTGCAGAGGGGATTGCTAAAGATTCAGGAGTGGAAATACGGTGGTCTCAGGGATGACTTAGCCGCACTCGATCAGGCCAAGCGAGACAGACTGGCAGAGGTAGGACTGCAGCATGTGGCAGATATGGCACAACTTCCTACAGACATGGGGCTATTTACAGCCCTAGCAGAGAGATGGTATCCGGAGTCATCCTGCTTTCGGCTATCGATAGGGGAGATGACTCCCACTCTAGAGGATGTATGGAGGATCTTGAGGATCCCCATACATGGTCGATTCATGACCCCTTTGGCTAATCAGGGCCATACCATGATGAGATTGTGCAGTAACCCAAGCTTCACCCTAGAGAAGGGCGAAGTGAACATCGAGGCTTTGAGGCAAATGCCTGGGGCGTATCAATTGATCCAGGTTTTGGTATGGGTGATGGGTGGTCTTCTTCTATACCACCAAAGTGGATGTAGGTTGTTATGGCTACTATCAGATGTGGTCTGTGACATGAGATACCATGGATACAGGTTTGCTTAGGGCAGCTATGTATTGTGCCAGTTGTATAGGATCCTTTATGAGGTCATATACAAGGGAGGTCGATGTATGGTGTTGACATCACTGCTACAGGTTTGGTGTTGGGAGCACATTGTAGTGTGAAGGCCGGTAGGGCTTCCACTGATAGGAGTTGACCAGGAGAGACCCCAAATTTTCTACTGGTGGCTCTAGAGAGGGTCACAATGACGGATAGATTTGTTGACATCCTGGAGGTTGTTGGATGACCTCACCATAGATCGGATCACCTGGAGATCATGGAGAGAGCATCCAGGGTGGGCGGAGGACGAACAGGAGTTGGTTCGCATTAGGCAAGTCATATGGTTGAGGAAATAGCGAGGAGACATAGAGCTCCACCACTACGACCAAGTTTTTAGGTAGTTCGATCTATAGCAGGGGATCCCTAGCCTTAGGTATTATGAGTACTCCCAAACTATGAGGGATAATACCACACTAAGTGGAGCTCCAGACATGTAGCGATTCTAGAGTTAGGATGCTGATGATGCCCCCATTTAGCCAATGGATGGGGATGATGCGAGGGTAGCATACGGGTATGATGCCTGGTATGCAGGCATCCGCCCTCCTTGAATGGTGATGGCATAGGGTTTGATGCATGTTGTAGTGCAACGGATGGAGAGGCAGGGCTAGGATACCATCGATGCAGTGAGGAGTCATAGAGGAAGGGATCAGTGATGGCCTCCTCAAGAGATACATCAAAGAATACCATAGGCTCCAGAGAGACAGCAGTAGCCAGAGAGGAGGGAGGAGAGGATAGAGAGACTCCCTTCTCAACAGAGGGATAGGCCACCATTTCTTGATAGGGCAAAGGGTTTCGATGTGGGGGAGAGTAGCGATATGGCAGCTCTTTGGGTGGATAATGCCTACCTACGAGCTCAGGTACAGACTCTACAGGATGAGGCTACACAGCTCAGGGCTCGAAGTGGAGGGAGGATCATTCTAGAGCTAGCACGGTCGGTTGCTCATACCGCATTCTATCAAGGAGTGTACTACCAGCTGGTTCTAGAGGGCCAGAGGATACAGTTGCCAGCTAGCATTACAAAGCCGATCAAGATGGGGTCATCGAGGACATCATCACGATCGACATCGAGGACCCATGACACAGGACGAGCTTTGATGGGACCACCTCCTCCACCTCAGGGTAGGAGAGGAGATGAGGCTGAGAGCTCGAGGTATTCTCAAGGCCAGACGCACATCGTACATAGACTATTTATGAGAGGATTGAGTATGTCAGGGTATAGATTGTGGCATACCAATCTATTTTGATATGATGTATATACTTGATATATATATGATGTTCTTTTGTGATATGACTTGTGCATATGTTTTATGATGCTTTAATATTTTAATTTTTGATTGAATATTCATGTAATTATGTCGTTGAAAATATTATAATTTTATGTCATGCTATAAAATTAAATGGAATAATCTAATGTAAACAAACTGGTTGTTGTGGTGTGTTTTGATGAAAATAAAGTGACTTCTAACAATAATTTCAAAGGACATTGTCGTTGTTACATGACCATTTCATGGAGTCACCGCTCGCTAGGTCATTAAGCTAATCCCGGTATAAGAGAAATATTGCTAAAAGTAAAAGGGTGCTTAAGAGACTTTCTTAAGACTTTGTTGTTGTCATGATGAAAAATAGTGATGATTTGTTTTCAGATTTCCATGAAAATATTATGCATGAAATAAAAAAAATATGATTTTTGCTAGGCATAAAATCCCTAAGTATGATAGAAATTTGAACAATTCCCTAGGAATTATACCATCGTCACAAAAATGAATGTTTGACGTAATGAAATGAAATAGAAAAGTTTTAGTTCTTTTTAAAGCACAATTGTGTAACATAATGATTTAATCCATATGTTTTTATGGATTAAATAAATGGAAAATAAAATTATAATGATGGTTTGTGCGAGGCATAGAATTTTAGGTATAGACTTATACCATCATCGCGAAATCCAAAGAAGAAATTGATATAATAGTTTTATTGCATAGTTGATTTTAGATTTTGAGATAAACAAAAAAATATAAAAATGAGTACTTGCACTAGGCATAAAATTCCAATTTAGGTTTAGGAACTATACCATCATCACGAAAGTCAAAAATATAAATGTGACTTTATTGCTAGCTTTTGAACATGTTTTGCAAGAAAATTTTGGATTTTTGAAAAAATGTATTTAATTGATTTTACGCTGAGCAGATATTCTAAAAAAAAATCAAATTATTCTAGAAGATTTGCATAAATATTTTAATTATCTCAAAGACAAATTTGACATTTATAAGGAACCCGGTGTGCATATGTGAGTTCGTTGTCGATCTTGATCTATCATAATGATACAAAATCTCTCAAACACAAATGTGTGTGCAATTGTATTGATCATTTACTGATTTTGAGCAAGATAATTTGATACAAGTAATTTGAATTAACAAAATAAGTGTTTGTTGACCATGATTTATATGCATGTAACCATACCAGACTACTATGTAAGTTGGGTCATCAAGAGCTAGCTGATCCATAAGCGGACATAGGTCTGTACAAAAGAAGGTCGCTAATGTGACAAACATATCACCACGCAAAAAGGAATTACCCAAGTCCAAGCGGGTTGGGCATAAATCATCTGTTATGGGGCTTACCTCACGATTTTTGAATAATTGAGAATTCCAAGGATTCAAGCTCATTCACCCTTCTTTTCTTTCAAAGGGTAGGGGGGAGGATTTATTGCTTTTTGCTTTTGCTTTTCTTTTTCTATTTTTCTCTTCTTCTTTTTTTGTATTTGCTTGATACTGAGATAATGCTGAAATATTGCTGAGATGGTACAAAATGATACTACAATAGTGCTTCTGAATAATTTCTCTTTTTCTCATGATTTTTCTTGATTTTCTTTTTCTTTTTCTTTTTCTTCCTATACTAGGGATACTTGCTCGGATTGGCTATAGAGCAAGGGATTTTTATTCTAGGCAGGGGTGAGCTTGTCCTTTTGTCAATTCTCAAAGATTCTAGACCATGTGCATGATAAGATAGTAGGGGAAACTTTTCGCTCAAGAGACCACTTCTACTATGTATAATCATTTTGAATTTGCAATGAAATCATTTTAATGTGAAAAGGTGTACTTGGTTCAAGTAAATAACAAGATCAGTTCTCTATGCTCAAAAATTTATTTAATTCAACCGTGGACTTCGATATAAGAGAGATTAATAATCATACCAAATAAGATCAAGATATTTATTCATGTGAGTGTGAAAGTGGGAGATTCCAAATGAATGCTAATTTATCCAAAATAACTAAAAATATAACTGCAATACTTCAAGAATTGACAGGTGCAAAATAGAAGATGTTTTTGAGGATTTTGATGATTTTGATTTTTTTATTTTTTATTTATTTTGATTTTAATTTATGATTTGAGATAATACATAATATTATTGTTTTTTTGAAATTTTTATATGAATTACTAATATATACAGTGACGAAATTACCAGATTTATGCATAATAGCGCTTGAGATGCATAATGTTCATATGTTCTTTAAGGTATTTACCATCTAAGGTAGCTAATCTGTATGCGCCTGATCCAAATTTAGCAGTGATAATATATGGCCCAAGACAGTTAGGCTCGAATTTTCCTTTAAGGGATTTAGTTGCGTTAATATTTTTTTGATTTTCTTTTAAGACGAGGTCATCGATCTCAAAGGATCGATTATGAACTTTCTTGAGATATGCTCGTTTGAGCTTGTTTTGGTAGGCACGAAGATGCTCCAAAGCGTTAATGCACTTCTCATCTAGGAGTTCCAGCTGACTAAATCTACCAACACAATATTCATCTCCTACTTCAGTATCTTGAAGTAGCAAATCCAAAGAAGGAACTTCTAATTCAAAGGGAAAAATAGCTTCAGTGCCATAAACCAAAACAAAAGGTGAAGTGCCTGTGGAAGTACGAATGCTAGTTCGACAAGCCCACAAAGCAGGATATAATTGAATGTGCCAATCATGGCCAGATCTATTGACCAGTCTCTTGAGAATTTTAATTAATGTTTTATTAGATGCTTTTGCTTGTCCATTACCTTGAGGATAATAGGGAGTGGACCAACGATGTTAAATTTTATATTTTTGACATAGTTTCTTTACATGTTTGTTTTTGAAACAAGTTCCATTATTCGAGATGAGATTTGTAGGAATTTTGAACCTACAAATAATTTGATTAAGAATAAACTTGGAAACTTGTGTTCCAGTGTAAGAAGCTAAGGGCATAGCTTCGACCCACTTCATAAAATACTCGGTGGCGGTTATGATGAATTTGTGTCCATCAGATGACATAGGATTGATTTTTCTGATGATGTCTAAGCCCCATTTTGAAAAGGGCCAAGGAGATAAAATAGCCTGTAGTTCTTATGTAGGCGCATGGACAAGTTCAGTGTGTTTCTGGAACTTGTCACAATGGTGCACGTAATCATGTGCATCATTCTCCATGGTAGGCCAAAAATATCCTATCGTAAGGAGTTTCTTAGCAATCACGCTACCACTAAAGTTTTCCCCACAAGATCCATTGTGGGCTTCACTCAAAGCTGATCTAGACTCTTCTAGATTCAAACATCTTAATAGGATACCTTCAAAAGATCTCCTATACAACGTATTGCCAATTATTACGAAGCGAATTTATCATCTATGTAATAACCGGTGTTGGTTTCTATTAAAACCTTCATGGAAGGTCCCATTTTGAAGAAAATTGAGGATGTCGGTGTACAAAATTTTAGGAATAGTTTCATTGATTAAAAACACATCCAAAGGTTCCAAGCATGATTTAGTTGAAGCGGGTTCCTGGAGTCGATGAATAATGATGGTAGCATATTCGTCATCTAACTCCAAGGGTAAAAGAGATGCAGTTGCGGCAATAGCGTCAGCCGCACGATTGCTAGTTCTAGGAATAGCTTCCAAGGTAACTTGATCAAATAAAGATATTAATTATAATACATGTGCTTTATATGGGCACAATTTATCATCTCTGGTCTGATAAAAATCATTAATTTGATTTATAACAAGTTGATAATCATCGAAAACTAATAGATTTTTAATTTTTAGTTCCATGGCAGCTCGTAATCCAAGGATTAGAGCCTCATATTTAGCACTGTTATTAGTATAGGCAAATGCTAATTTAAAGGATATGTTTCTATGGAGATATCAAAATAATACCTGCACCAACCCCACTCATGCATCAGGATCTATCAAATTATAAGGACCATTGCTTTGAATGACTTGCCTCTAGGTTAAGGCATTCATCAAAAAACTCAATGACGAGGGGATGGGTGGATTCTAAGGGTGCAGCAGCTAATTGATCTGCTATGATTTGACCCTTAACAGACTTATATCCTATAAATGTGAGTTCAAACTCACTTAGATCAAGAACCCACTTCGATGTGTGACCAGATAAATAAGGTCGACTCATGAGATACCGCAAGGGATTGGATTTAGCAATAACATATGTTTTCTGACTGAGCATATAATGGCATAGTTTCTATGTAGAAAATACGACTGCTAGACATAACTTCTCTAATGTTGTGTAGTAGGTTTCATAACTAATTAATGTTCTATATAATAATTAGCACACCTCTTTTCTCATCATCAAGTTGAGTTAACATAGCTCCTAAAGCAAAATCTAAAACAGAAATATACAAGATAAATGGATGATCAAGTTTAGATGGTGAAATTACAGGTGGGTTAAGAATATATTTCTTGAGGAGTTCAAATGATTCCTTACATTCGTCGTCCTAATGGAAAGATACATCCTTCTTAAGAAGCTTAAGAAAGGGTCCAGTTTTATCCGCCAAATTATCGATGAAGCGACGGATAGCTTGAAGCTTACCTTGTAGACTTCGTAATTTAGATATATTTGTAGGTGTGGGCATATCAGTGATAGTCGTAATCTTGAGAGAATCAATTTCGATGCCACGTAAAGAAACTATAACCCCCAATAATTTACTTGACTTAACTCTAAATATACATTTGGCTAGATTCAATCGAATAAGATATTCCCTTAACCGATCAAATACTTTTCTCAAGTCATCTAAATGGTCATCTTCTTTAGTAGAATGCACTATAATGTCATCTACATAATCATGTAGTATATCATGCATCATATCATGAAATATATAAGTCATGGATCATTGATAGGTTGCACCTGCATTCTTCAAACCAAATGGCATCACTTTCCAACAGAAAGTCCCCCAAGGGGTAATAAAGGATGTTTTAGCCTGATCTTCAGGAGCTATCCTGATCCGATTATAACCAAAAAATCCATCCATTAAGGATATCATTCCACTCCCAGCAATAAAATCAATGATTTGATCCATATTGGGAAGGGGAAAATCATCTTTAGGGCATGCAGCATTAATATCTCTAAAGTCTATACAAACCCTAATCTTAGTAGTTTCTTTCATAGTTACTAAAACTACATTCGAGATCCATTCAACATAATCAATGGCTTGTATAAAAATAACATTCAGGAGTTTTTCTAACTCCCCTTTGACTAGTAAGGCCACTTTAGGATGCATTTTTCTAAGCTTATGCTTAACAGGTTTAGCATCCGGATGCACTACTAGGTGATGCATAACTATAGAAGGGTCTAAACTTGGCATATCTTCATATGTCCAAGCAAAGACATCTTCATATTCTTTAAGAAAAACAATGTATTTATCCTATTTTTCTTGACTCAATTTTGATCCAATGTTGATTATGTGAGGGTTATTATCGGTTCCAATGTTAATTTTTATGAAATTTTCTACTTCCATGTGTAGATCTTTCTCAAAATTTTGTGGGGCGGGTGAAACGCCCAATTCTTGAAATTCTTCCAAGATTAGATTGGATAATTCGTCTTGAGGAGTCGTGGCCTCAAGCTGGGCTATACTAGGTATAGAGCCATCAAAATAAAATTCATTATGTAATAATTCCTCAATGGAGACATCATAAAATATATCTCCCTCCAACTCATCATCGGATTCAGCGATCATCTCAGGATAAGCTATAGATAGTATATTACATGTGAATGTCTTATTCATTAAACGCAAAGCATCGCGTTCATCTAAATAATCTTGGTAACATATAAGATGGTCATCATCCTCAAATGGGAATGGCTGACCCTTACTAGAAAATAGGCCCACACCACATCGGGCGGGCCATGCTTCAACCTCAAAAGGTTCTTTCATACTATTTTGGAAAGGTCCCAAACCTTTCCCTTTATATCCCAATTTAAGCATTATAGGTTTGGCTTTAATATACTTATTAGTAAAATAACATCGAGCATATCCATCATAATGAGTTCTGATGTTTCTGGGTATACTACCCCAATCATATCCCTTATAAATAAAGGCACAGCTCTCGACTTGGTAAATACTTCCCATAGGCTATGGGAGGCCCAAGGTATGAGGAGATGGTGGCAAATTATTTAAAATAAGGTAATATTGCATAGAAGCATTCATTTCTTTTGATATAAGGATTTTATATAGATTAGGTAAGAGCTCGTCAGTAAGAGCATAAGAGGTAGAAGTAACATTCCCTACATCTTTCAATGAAAAAAATATGAATTTTGTGGATGTAGACGGTGTAGAGGTGTCGATAGATGGGTCTATTAAAGGTATGGAAGTTATAGGAGTAGAACAAGAGACATTGGTTGTGGGATTAGGATATTTCTTGGGTCCTAATGTGGTTTGTTTAGAAGATGGTTGAACTATATGTGGAGGTGCAACTTATGGAGAAGAAGTAGATGATGTTGTGGGTGTGAGTTTCACACTTTTAGATGGATAATGAGAATTAGGATGTGTGGATGATAGAGCTGGGCAAAACTGAACTCCAATAGGTTCTGCCAAAGCACACATATCAAAGGGTCTTGGATCACCATGAATGGTAATCAACTGATTCTTAAATTTAAACTTAACACATTGATGTAAATTTGAGGGAACAGCTCGCATTACATTGATCCAAGGATGACCCAAGAGTATATTATACGATGCAGGGCAATGTACAATAAATACAGTCGTATCCAAGGTTCTCGGACCAACCTACAATGGAATGGTAATAACTCCACATGTTTCTTGTGTTTCGTCATTGAAAGCTTTTATGATCATATCAGTTATTTTCATTTCATCACTTCTAAACCCAAATCTTTGGTAGAAGTCGAAAGTGTAGATATTTAAATATGAACCGTTATCAATCAAAACTCGTTTGACTGCTACATATCCAATTAAGGCAGTAATATACAAGGAGTTATCTTTATGTAAACTATGTTGCGGTATGTCTCTATCCCGAAAGTCAATACAATCAACTTCACGAGTTATTATGGTATGGGCCATGGCTTCAGGTTGAATGTCTTGTGGTACCATCATCTAACTTAATGTGAGCATTAAGTCATATCTGTGTATGAGAAGATCTTAAAAGGTCCAAGAGTGAAATTCTAGCTGTAATATTTGATAATTGTTCATTAATATTATAAGGAGGTTTAGGGTAAACATTAGGTGAATGATTCGCTTTATTAGTACCCTTCACAACAAATGGATTTGATCCACCATTCTGAATTTGATCTTGTTGAGAATTTTTATCTTGTTGTCTAGTAACAGCTTCGATGGTACCCACAATATTATTCTGTGAATGATGAATGGGTCTTGGTCTAGCATTTATAGCTAGTTAATTAGAAAGTAATTGGTGAGACGATGGTCTAGTAGTGACTCTTCTTGGAAATGGTTCTTCTAGAACCATATAACTTGTGATAGGGTGAATAGGATCTGATTCATCATTAGAACTATCCGATTGATTTGATGTGATTTCCATATCACTCTCAGTATCATATTCTGTATCACTAAGATCAGGTATCTGAATATTATAGAGGCCTGGTTGTAACCACGAATAAAGTTGTGTCAAATATTTCTAGATCATGAACAAGTAAATGCCCACTAATAGTTCCTACATATCGGGTAGGATGAGGGACATTATGATGTTCAATTTGATTAGCCACCTCCTTACCATGTTTCTATAAGGGATGTTGAAAGATGTCCAATTACTGATTGGCATTCTGATTTTGGTTTTTTGGGGTATTCTTTTGAACATTATTAGGAGGATTTTGCTTAGGTTGAAAGGCTTACACCTCCATCTCATTGTTATCAATAAAGTCCTATATTTTATGTTTTAATCTTTTACAAGATTTGGTAGTGTGTCCAGGTCCTCTATGGAAGTCACAGTGTAAATCTGCTCTATATCCGGGTATAGTTGGATCAGGTTCCTGAATATTTGGTAATTGAATTAAACCTCGTTCTAATAATTGCGGTAGAATAGTTGATAAAGGTTGATTTAACCTAGTAAATTCTCGAGGAGGTTTATCAAGAAGTTTCAATACAAAATTCTTCGCTGTCTTTGCAGCATTAACATTAGCAATATTTTTGCTATCGGTGACTCCATCACCCACAACTTGTTTATTCTTATATTTATTTTTGGATGTTTTCTCATCGTCTCTCTTTTTAAGTTGGTCTCTCCTAATGAGAGCATCTTCCACTCTTCAGGCTAAGTCTATAGCCTGATCGAAGGTGGTCAAGGTAGCAGTTGATAATTCGTAAGATAGTTGCTCTTGTAAATTATTAATAAAGATGTCCAACATCTCCCTATAAGGTAACACAAAGTGCAATTTTCCTATCAATTGTCTCCACTTAGCTAAGAAATCAGCAAAGCATTGATCTTTACCATTTTTTAAGTTATACAAATCTTTAATGGTCACATCTCTTTCGATGTAGGCACTAAATTGATGAACAAAATACTCAGAAATTTCTTTGAAATTCCTCAAAGAATTAGTGGGTAATTGATAATACCACTCTAATGCCATTCCTCCCAAGATTTTTGGGAACATTTTTAGTAATAACAAGTCATCATGTGATATATCATGACATGTTATCCTAAACATACGAAGATGCTCTATGGGATATTTGGTTCCTTTATATATGGGAAGAATAGGCATAGGAAAATATTTAGGATACGGTTGTGCTACAACTATAGGATCTAAATGCTGACTACACATCTCTCGATAATTGTACGAGGGACGGTAGGGATCTATCTGGTCCATGCAGGAAACTAATTGTTTCACCATGGCTTCCAGATTGCTAGTTTGTCCACCATATTGGTTCGGTGGCACATAGGTATGGGATCTATGAGCGTATGATGGTATGACACAAGGATTAGATGTTATATTGCTATTATGCAAAGTGTTGGTAGGAAGAGTATTATGAAGGGGATTTGTAATAGTATTATGTTGTACCTTAAGTTGTTGGTAATTGGTGTTCGGTTTTGTTTTGGGTTTTTATTGATTTGAGGTATATTGATCAAGATCTTGGCAAAATAGAGCAGTAAATGATGGTTTCTTTTGTGTGGGAATGACCCTAGGCTTGTTAACAGGCACTTTAGGTGGTTGTGTAACCTGTTGTTGTTGCATGTTCCGAATCGCAGCTACTATATCCAAATTGGATGGTCCAGCTTGATCACTCTCTTGTTCAATAAAGGACAAGGGATTAGTGTGTGTTTGAAATACTTCTTCTAGAGTTGCTTTAGTGTCACTAATTCGATCCTTGTCCATATGGGCTGCTCTATTAAAAACACCAATATTAGTGTTAATGAACTTCCAGAATTGTTCCATGTTCTCAAAATTGATAGCTCCTCCCAGAGACATTTTAGGGGATGAGGTTCCTTCCTCTCTAATAGTTTCTTTTTATTCATTTCCTATAGCAAGCTCTTCTTCTTATTGGTCTAGGGTTTCTTCTTCCTGAACTTGGTCCTCAGGAGGGACAATTTTGTCAGTTAATGGTATTTCTAACCAATCTTCATCTTCTTCAGTTTGTTTTCCATTCCTAAGTCTAGGCATTGTGCTAAACTTAGGTTTTAGCAAATATATATACTTATATATATATATATATATATATATATATATATATATATATATATATATATATATATATATATATATATATATATATATATATATATATGCGATAGGGTTGAGAGGTATATATTTTAACTATATACCTACTATAATACTTAAAAAGGAAATATTTTGTTATTTTTGTTTTTTTTTATTTTTTTGTGTGATTTTATTATATTATTATTTTACGAGAATAAAATAACAAACAACATGCTAGTTATAAGAAACAATAGTAGAAAAAATCACTTAGTTTTCTATGAATAGTTTATGGATATCATTGATAGGGTCAAGTTCATTAGGAGTCATGAAATGCTCCTCTTCAAATTGGAAGTTGTTTTTCAAGAATTTGACAAAGTGTGCTATGGTAATATGATCTATTTCAGACTCTAACATGTAAAAATAAAGTTCATGGCAATACTCTCGATACAACACAGCTCTAGGAACTCTATTCCATCTCTTTCTATCCGTAAGAACAACTTCTTGATCCTCTATACGAGATATAAATTTATGTACTACAACTACGTTCTCAAGGTATTCCTCAAATGTGTATAATTCAAAAGACACAAGTGCTCTTTTATCGGCTAACCACCTATGGAAAGCTCTCTAAATTTCATGATACAAAGTCACCTGATCAGGATCCAAGATTCTATCTAGGACAAACCTCTTAATTTGCCTAAGTTCTACAGATCTAGATTTAAGAATACCCAATCTCCTATCAATTTCATCCCACAAAGGTTGGGCTCTATATGTTTGAGGTACTCTAAGCACAGAAGTAATCTCTATGGCTGTTAATTGATTTTCTTATGGAGACTGCTCGTCTTCTATTATAATCTACCATCTAAGTATGATATGCAAATTTAATAGTTTTCTAATGATTCTAGATGTTCTTAATAATGTGTTTTCTTTTTTTTTGGATTGTTTTCAAAAGGTGTTTTAGTTTCACGTAGGGTTCACCAAAATGTATCACCCAAATTTTGTGCACCCTTACCTTCAGGTTGAAGGATCTGTGCCCAAAAGGGGGATGCAAAAATGATGGAACAATACCTCGGACGGAGAGGCCCTTTGAAGGTCGCACCTCTCGGAGGAGGGGTATAAAGGTGAATTTTTGACGAATGGTGGGGTTCACCAAGAAACTTTGAGTGGTAGTTTCCATGCCTAGGTTGAGAATGGGTTTGATTTGTTTGTTTTATGTTCAATCATTTAGATTCCTAGGTTGGCCAAAATGAAGCTAAGCTATTCTATATGAAAATTCTGATTTATATGAAGACAACAAACATAAATGAATCCTAATGTGATTAAATGCAGAGAATATGTTAAATGGAGAAGAGTACACCTAATTTCTGATGTCTGATGAAGATTTTGAAGCTTGTAGGAGTCTAGATCATCCCTGATATGACAGGATCATCTGTAATTGTACAGAATCATCCTAAATCATAGTCGATCATCTGAGATCACACAGGATCATCAACGACCTGATGAATTCATCAGAAACCTGCAATTAAGAAAACAGACACCAAAACCCAAAAATACTATTGCACGAATGATGCAAGGTGAAAGAAATGAGAGTGTAGATGCTTAAACAACAAATCCAGATATCAAATTAAATGAGATGCAATTTTTTGGTAACTTATTTTGAATTTTATCATGCAATTATGTTAAATGAGGTGAACTCCAAGATGCAAAATAGAAGTAAATTAATCTAATGCACAAATAAATAAAGAAACAAGGTAGAAAAATGCAAACTCGGGACTCTGATTTCCCCCAATCTGAATTGCAATGAAGATCATCTGCAATTGTATGATATCATCGCCAATTTTGATAGGATCGTCCAAAATTGAGGTTGAATCGCCTGCGACAATCCGAGCTATCTCCGGTTGAAACACAATGAATTCCTACAACAAAATTTGAAAACACAAATGCAAATGATGGGAGATCATGGAGAGAGTCATGGAATCATCCAGGGGGATAAACTAGAAAAATACCAGTTTATATAGGATTAGGGGGAGGTTAGGAGGTTGGGGATCATCCCAATCTAGAAGATCCTCAACGTAGGAATCTCAAACCCCACAAACATGCTTCTGCCCAAGTTGGAGAGGTTGTTGGTGTAGATTAAAAATACACGCCAAACAAAAAAAAAAAAAATCACAATAACAGAGTACAGAATAGTTGCACAAAACAAACTATTTCTATTAATCGATGGAGTTTAAAAACTTCTTTATGAATACAATTGGGCCTGTAACCCTTTATTTGTGATACAAGATTACAATTCGTGCTAGGGTTCTCCGAAACCCTAGATGGCACAAATGGTGGCGTCTCCGAAGAATGTATCTTCAATCTCAACAGAACGAGTGGGCTTTGTTATATCCCTTGCTTGGACCACTCCAGCTTAAACAACTGTCATCAATAAACCAGATCTGTCGTTAAAAACCTGCACACATTAACACTATCAAGGAGTTAAAAAATAATAAGAGGGCTCCACTGTGTGAGCCCTCAGAAACAATCTAAAACCCTAGAAAAATAGAATGCAGGAATTCAACAACAGATTAATAAAAGAAAAGAAGTTACTTGCTTTAAACTAATTTATACATGTTCTCTATTAACGCAGCTAGACCAGGCGAAACCTGGAAGTAATGTAGTTGTCAAATCGGCTGCGAAAGGCGCCCTGGTGCACTCGCTGAACGCCCACGTGCTTTTGGATCTGGGTTACAGACGCCGGTCTGTGTCTGTGGCTGTGGATAAATGCCCGTGGGCACTTAATAAATGCCCGTGGGCACTTGCGACAAGGGGTAAATGCCCGCGGGCACTTGCGACAGGAATGGGAGATTCTGCAGAATGCTGCAGAAGGAATGGCGGTGAAAGCGGCGATGAAAGCGATGAAAAAGGACGATGATAGATGCGGCGAAAGGGTAGCAGAAGAATTAGAATCCGAGATAGCCGAGATAGATGAAGGGATAGAAGAAGTTAAGAAGATAGAAAAGATCCAGGATAGAAGTAGGGTTTGAGCCATCAAGGTGGCTCTATTTATAATCCACTCTTAGGGCACACTTTAGGGTTTTAACGACACTTTGAACGTGTGGCTAAGATTAAAGTGGATCTAAGGGTAGAGAATAAATCTAGGTTGTGAAATGGATTAATATGGATGGACGGATGAGATTAAATCACTTAAACTATTATTTAAATATATATATTAAAATATTAAAATATATATATATAAATATTAATTTAAATAAATTTGGGGATGAAAAATTGCGGGAAAGGTGAAATTGGGCCAAATAATGGCGGGAAAGTGTGGATTTGGGCCAAATAATGGCGGGAAGGTGGATGACCGACACGTGGCTGACAGGAAGGTATAGATGACTTGCAAGTGGCTGGATTTTGGTGTCTAAAGATGCCCCTTTTTGAGCTGCTTTGTGTGAAGACACAATGTAGCACAAAAACTTAGGACACCTGAAAAGTTGGATCAGACGCAACTCTCTCTCAAGACTAAAGCACAACTTTGAAGACCAAAGAATAAAAGAATATTTAAAATTTATCAACTTACCCCCTCAATTGGCGAGCGAGAATGGTTCTCACGAGCCAATTGGAAGAAATTCGGAAGAAAATGAACCGTTTTTGCCCCAACGGTGAAAAAGGGGTTGGTGTATGAACCATCTGTTTATGTCCCGACAGAAAAGGGGTTGGTGTCCAAACCAGAAAAGAATATGATTGAAGACGATATGAGTGATGTGAAAGATGAACCATTTTCTGCCCCAACGGTTAGAAAGGTATTTTTGCCAAATTTTAAATTCCATGATCATGTAAGATGAATTCTACTATTAGGAAAGTTAGAAATTGATAACGGATGCCCCAACTCCTGTGGGTGAATCCATACTGTTGATGAAATTGCCTTGTTGGCACCATTGATATGCAGAGATGCAATATGAAAGAGTCCAAAACTTCAGAGATGCTCCTAATGACTATATGGATAATTCCTCGAGTCGGAACCAATCAACCTAGGTAGCCTTAATCTCTAGCAAGACTCAAAATAATGATGATATTGAAGATTGTCCACGTTTAAGGCCCCATGAACTAGGCCATCAATGACAATTGTTGAGCAAATTAATCTTGGTATGAGGTCACTTGAAAAGTAGGATACCCAAAATTGATTTCCAATTTTCAAATAGTGAAATAATTGATGATGATAAATGGTAAGTGTCCTTATGGTGGTTTAATCCTCTTACCGAATTGCATGGATGCAAATCGCTGCAATCGCCAAGGTGATAGAATATACCACTAGATACGAGGTTTACTTTAATTTGATTTGGAAAAAATATGCATGATAAAAGAAGAATGAATGAAATTGATGATAGATCAGAAGAATTGATGAATGTGGTTAATTTTGTGAAGGTTTTGAATATTTTTAACCCAATTTGTAAAACAATGATGAATGATGCGCTTTTTGAGCGAAATAAAAAAATTTGTTTCCAAAACTGTTGTAACCTTCACAAAATGTTTTATTATGATAAGAAGAATGGATGGATGGAATTTTATGAAATTTGGAGGAGATAAGCTTCAATTTTGTAAGTTTTGTTCTTTTATTCAATACTGACACCAAACGCCGGTATGCATTTGGAGGTGGCAGAAACGCCCACCGGTGTTTGAATGCATCATGAAATGCCCCACTACATCTAAATGTGCCATGAAATGCCCCACTATGTTTCAGGGTGCCAAAACCAGCTATTTAAACAGTTTCAACGAGAATTTTGCTCATTTGTGCGTTCGAGCTTGAGAGAAGTGCGTCTGAGGGAGTGGAATGAAGTGAAGTGAAGTGAAAGGTTGTGTGGGAGAGTGAAGCACGTGGGAGCTATGGCGGAGATGGGAGCAGACGCGCCAGTGTAGCCAGCTGAGGTATTTGTTTATTTAAGCAAGTACTTTTATTTGTTTTTTTTTTTTTTTTTTTTTGCAGTTTTTTTTTTTTTTTTTGGAAAAAATTTGTAACCAATTTTTGTTTTGTTGTTTTGCAGCTTAGGGTGTTAGAGGCACGACACCGATTCTCCCCTATCATTCCGAGGATGAGGAGGTCATTGTCCCAGGCAGACTGGGAGATATTGGAGGCAATAGGGCTAGCGAAGGCAGCCCGGTTGGAGGTAGTTCGAGCAGATGAGGGATACCTCTCGGCTTTGGCCGAGAGGTGGGATCCAGATCGGGGGACGTTCTAGCTCCCGACTGGAGAGATGACGGTGACGCTTGAGGATGTATACCGCATCCTCAAGGTGCCCGTGGAGGGGGCGCGGGTGGAGGTTGGACGAGATAGCAAGTGGCTAGATTTTGGTGTCTACAGTTGGAACATAAGCTAATTATGAAAATTTGGTTTTGGGACGAAATCGTCTAGACATTCTGTTCCAGATGAATTCATCCAATTTGGGACGATATCTTCAGATCGGCGATGATATCGTCCAATGGTCAAAAAAAATTCTAAAAATGGCACGAAAAATGAGGTGAGCGGTTAACGGGCGATTTTAGGGTTAAAATTCAAATTTTTACTTTTTATTGATGGTTTAACTGTGCCAATTTTAGGGTGCTACAGTGAGGCTCTCAATTCTATTCTTTACTCTCTCAATCTTGAAACCAATGATACCAATGCTTTTGCCAACTTTATTGGTAATATGCAGAGATGCATGCAGCCTTCCATTAGTTTCCATGATCACGAAATCACTAAAATTATGGGAGGAGGGGTTTGATCCTCCTTTGCATATCTAGGCTTCTATCAATATTGTCACCTATAAACACGTACTCATTGTCATTGGATCATCAATTAGTATCATATCTACAACCACTCTTCATCATCTACATATTCCACCTACTAATCTTGCCACCCCTTCTCTCAACCTTTGAGCCTTTGATGGCTCTATGCATCCCACAGTAGGCTCCATCATATTACCCATTCAAGCAGGTGCCAAGATGATTTCCACATTATTCCTTGTAATTGAATGTGAGATGCAATATAACATTATTTTTGGATGTCCATGGATTGGGGACATGCAATGTGTCCCTTCAAATTTACATCATTATCTCAAATACATTTACAATATATTGGTCCACTGCATCCTTGTTGATAATAATCCATTTGAGTTTTGTAACATCGTATCTCTTTCCCCTGGTCCACCTTTATCTTCTATGTAATTCACTCCCACTCCACAATAATCTCCTCCCACTGCATCTACATCATCTTCATGTCCTCATCACATAATAAACTTAGATGATACACCTTCTTCATCTTTACATCCTCCACCTACTTCATGCACTCAATCTCCTACAATATCCTCACATTTACCCTCATCCTCTTCTTCTCCATCTTCTTACATTCCCTTCTATCCCCCATTCTCGTTCCCCTATTTATCATCACTTCATTTTCTACCACCCCTCCTCTTCTTCCCTCTTCCCCCATACCTCCTCTTCATTCACATTCAATTCCCTACACATCTCAAGTCTTCTTGCCCACTATCGAGAACTTTTCTCTTTCCACATATCAGTTCCTCCATGTAAAACATCCCATATTAAACACACAGATTAAATATCATGAGTGGACACAACGGATCGCTTGCCTTGACAAAAAATTGTATCAATCCAATCCAACAACTTCTTCATCTTCTACCTCACTTTTACATGCATCAATACGATACAATCTTCATCATACCAGGGATTCTCACCCCAACTAGAGCATCACGAAACTCCTCACATCTCTATACTCATGACCACACTTGGTCCCAGTGAGTATGACATACAAAATGCTCAAGTAATTCCACCCATAATCCAATCCATTCATGACTTTGATCACCCACATAATGTACCCTTGACCATCGGGGTCGTTGTTCCTCTTGGTCCACCCAAAAATTGTACCAATTTCATATATGGGGGTCTTGATTCATCCACTAATCCTCCTCAGCCTCCACCACCGCAAAACAAGTTTTGTGGTAATCTTGATCATATGTCCAACCCTATATTTTCCCTACACTACTTTCAATGTTACAACTAGCATGGCTTTGGATTAGGGTGATATGAACAAGGGTTTTACACCCTTATTAACCCTCTCATTCAAGAGCCAAAAGATAAGTCTAGATTAGGCTATCATTGAGATACCATCAATACACTCGAGGATGAGCTTCACCATCTTACTCTTGATCCTCTAGAGGATAGTTTTGATGAGGATCTTGAGCCTAACTTTCCTATTGATTATCTCTCTCCTCATTCCATGATCGACATCCCATTCACTTTCTTTCACGCATCTCCCCCTCATGAGGCTACTTCTCCTTGTGAGGTCGAAGACCTCACCCACCACCTTGTTGATCTTTCACTCACTACGCCTATGCTATATGTTTTCGTCATTCCTCATTCTCCCTTTTCGACCAATCCATTCATGCCTTTACACAATCAATGGTGGGTTTGACATTCAACCTCTCATTCTCACTCTCCACCTATGGTCTTTCTCCCTTGCTTGAACCAACCATACCCTTCTTCATCATCTAACTCTTCCCCACCACATTCCCCTTCTTTGATAGCTTCAAGTGCCTCAATGAATATGATATTTGTTGATCTATTCACTCCACTATGCTATCCCACACATCCCAATTACATTCCACCCACCATCCTAGATTTTGTATATTTTGATCACATCTCATCTACACCCTTGCCCAATGATTTTATCTTATCACCGCAATTGTTGCATTTTGCTAATGCACCTTTACCTTCCATTTTATCCCATATTCCTTGTATTCATCATACAAATGTTTATCTTGATGATGAGTTCCATCTTCCTAATGTCATCGATGACCTTCACCTCATCCCAACTCTCACTCAACTCTATGATGGCTCCCACATGCTTGTGGAGGACACCATTGATGTTGACATCGATGATGATCCCGATAATCCTCACATCGTCAAACTTACCACTAGTATTTCTGAATATGAAAGTGCCATTTTTACCACCTTCCTTAGAGAATACATAAAAGTATTTGCATGGTCTTACATGGACATGCCCGATCTCGATCCATCATTAGTTGTCCATAATCTAACACTTGATGATAGTGCTAAGCCCGTCAAGAAAAAATTATGTAGAATGCATCCTACAATTGCTTTGATGGTGAAAGAGGAATTACAGAAGCTCCTCAACGTGGGATTCATACAACCAATTGATTACCTTGAGTGGGTTTCCAACATGGTCCCCATCGCTAAACCCAAGGGGGGTATTCGTATATGTACCAAATTTAGGGATCTTAACAAATCTTGTCCTAAGGATAATTTTTCACTCCCTAATATCAATACATTGGTCGATGCTACAGTGGGCCATGAAATTTTATCCCTTATGGATGACTTTTTTGGCTATAATCAAATTAGGGTTAACCCTACTTACCAACACAAAATATCTTTCACAACCCTCTAGGGGATATTCTGTTACAAGGTCATGTCATTTGGCCTTAAAAATATTGGGGTAACCTATCAACATGTAATGACATATATCTTCCATGACTACATGCACAATATTGTAGAATATTATGTCGATGATCTCATTACAAAATCCAAAAAGCACCATAACCTTGATGACCTTTGGAAAAATATTTGATCGCCTCCTAGAACATAATATGTGATTGAACCCAAAAAATGTGTCTTTGGTGTTACCTCAAGCAAAATATTGGATTTTATTGTATCACAATGAGGCATCGAGGTTGATCCTCAAAAAGTCAAAGCTATCATCGATATGCCTCCCCCTACCAATCTCAAATAGTTACGCAGCTTACAAGGCAAAATACAATCAATTCATTGATTCATCGCCCAAATTTCTGACAAGTGTAAGTCATTTAACCATCTTTTACAAAATGGGGTTGCTTTCAAATGGGATAATGCATGTCAAATTTCTTTTGACATGATAAAATCCTATCTCACCTCTCCACTAGTTTTATCTCCACCTCATCCAAGATGGCCTTTCCATATGTATATATCCACTACCGATTTTATGTTGGACACATTATTGGCCCAAAAAATAAGATGAACCATGAACAAGCCGTGTACTATATCAGTCAAATGTTGGTAAGTTACGATACATGGTATGCCTACATGGAAAAACTATGCCTTGTCATCATCTTCACCACACAAAAGTTGTGACACTACATGATAAATCATACAACTTATGTGGTCGCTCGAGATAATCCACTCTATTACATGATGGGTAAGAGTTACCATAACAGTCGCACTACCAAATGGATTATGCTTCTCACTAAATTTGATCTTGAATTTATTAGCCAAAAGTCCATTAAAGGCCAAGTCATTGTTGATCAGTTAGCTGAAGCTCCTTTAACCGATGATAAACCACTTCTCATCCAACTTCCTGATGACTTTGTGTTCCATACTACTAAACTTGAAGAATATGTGGAACCTGAGCCATCAACTAACTTAACCCTCTTTTTCGATGGCTCTCACTATGAACATGGGGGGTGCAGTAATTGTCTTCTTTACACCACAAGGGGAACCACTCCCTTTTTCTTTCAAGCTAGGCTTTCCTTGCACAAACAATAATGTCAAATATGAAGCTCTTATTCTCGGCCTTAAACAAGCACTTGCTATGCACATTAAACATCTCAAAATATTTGGTGACTTCCTTCTAATTGTCAATCAATTAAGGAAATATGGCAATTCCGATGACCTCATCCTTCAAAAATACAAGCAAGTTGTTGAATTGTTACTCGCCCAACTTGAGTGGTATGACATTACCACTACTCCACATTCCACCAATCATTTTTTTGACACCATGGCTTCTCTTGGATCACTCATCCCACAAAATCCACATTCTAACACAACTCATGTGTCCATCCAAAAATTGTTCCAATCCACTATTTCTATTTCCCCACCTTCTCATGACAGTGGTATCCATGTTGTCCAAGTTGAACCTCATGATCCTTGGTTTTACCAAGTCAAGGATTACATAAAGTTAGGCATTCTTCCTTTGGATTTACCCCATGCTCATAAACATGCATTCAAACAAAGGGTAATCCACTATACATTGTTGGGAGACATTCTCTATAAACGTAGCCATGATGGCATCCTTCTATGTTGTCTCAAACCACAAGAGGTCCAACACGTCATTAAGGAGGATCATGATGGTACTTGTGGTGGCCATTTTAGTGGCATGGCCATTACCAAGTGTATCTTATGAATGGGCTACTATTGGCCCATAATGGAGCATGATTGTTGTGAATACGTTAAAAAGTGTATCAAATATCAACAACATGCCAATCTCACGCATTTACCATCTTAGGCACTCTAGCCAATTCAATCGATGTGGCATTTTTCTCAATGGGGTTTGGATCTTATTGAAAAAATCACACCAACCTCATCCAACAATCATAAATTCATCATTACTACTATAGAGTACTTTACAAAATGGGTTGAAGCAATTCCACTCGTCCAAATGATAGGTCCTAAAATTATCGACTTCATTACTCAACACATCTGTCGATTTGGAATCCCTTCCAATATCATCTCTGACAACGACATGCCTTTTAATAATAAGAATATTTGTGCATTATGTGAGAAATTCAACATACAACATAGCTTCTCTTCCCCATACTATCCACAAGGTAATGGTCAAGCCAAATATACTAACAAAACCATATGCCCGATACTTCAAAAAACCATTACAGAATCCCATCGTGATTGGCATAATCAAATGCCATTGACACTATGGGCATATAGAATGAGTGTTCATACTCCAACTAGGGAAACTTCATTTTCCTTAGTACATGGCACAGAGGCCATCATGCCCTTGGAGCTTTAAATTCTATCATTGTGCATATCAATGCAAGAATTTATCGATGATGATACCACTCGTCAAGCAAGACTAGACAAATTAACAATCTTGGATGAATGTTGCATTCATGATATTGAACACACATATTTACCAAGATCACATTCGACGTACCTACAACAAAAATGTACATCAATGAGAATTTCAAATCAAATATTTGGTTCTCAAATAGAACCAACAGATTACTAGTCAACCACACCATCTTCATGATAAATTTGTGCCTAATTGGCTAGGTTCTTACATTTTTACACAAATTTTATTTTGGGGTATATCATCTTTCCAATCATGAAGGTCTTGCAAAACTTGAACCCATAAACATCATTTATATCCATGCATTTTATGCCTAATCATTTTCAGTAAGGCTCACCATTCTTTATACATATAATCGTAACTATTATGAAAATACAAAAATTCAAAAATAATAACAATAATAAAAATAACAACAAACTCGCCCATTCACGGCGTATGTCAAATTGCATAATTTCATTTTCCTTGTTCCCTTTTCTAATATCCTTGTTTCCTTCATTTTTTATCATTGTTGTATGGTCACACTTCAAGTGGCTACATACCTTTGATTTATTCTCATCTTATTTCTTTCTCTCCCCTTCTTCTTGTTACTTGTCAATGTTGTATGGTCACACTTCGAGCGACTACATACCTTTGACAAGTTTCATTTTTTTTCTTCTTCCATTCTCCTCTTTCTTCTTCTATTTTCTTATATCACATTCATCTTCACAATCATTTCTATCACCACCATCTTGCTTCATCAATCATGTTGATACCGTAAAACATTTGCAATTCCTTCTTGCACTCATCTCCTTGTATCAAATTTCTCCATTCTCTCCATCGCCCCTTCCATTTGGACATCATCTTGGGGTAATTTTATATAGTATTTTCATACTCCATGCATAGCAAACTCATGTCATTCATTGCATCGCTCGTTACATGTTCATATATTTTCACAACTTTGTCATTACTCATTGCATTGTTATTATACGTTGCATCTCTCATTCTTCATACATATTTACATGCATATAGATTGTGTCCATATCCACATCTATACATATTCATTGTAAATAGCACATCTGAAGAATTAAATACACACTTGTTAGCACGATAGTTTTGGTGTCCAATCCCATTTTCATGAGACTAGATCATTGAAAGCTTTGTGTGATTCGACCATTTACAATTAAGTCAATCAACCACCATATAAAGTTGGAAAATTCTAAAGCACTTCAAAGCTTTCCTTGGCTGACTTAAGTTCTTTCATGGACCAATTGCACATCTCACACATTAAACAAATTTTGAGCATAGGATAGGCAATATTGTGTGTATACTGGCCACCTAGTGAAAGTCACCCCACTCATCCTATCATTTGCGTGATCTAAATAAAACCTGAGGATCAACAAAAGGACAAGCTAAAAAAAAAGAGGTAGAAAACAAAATCAAAAGCCCAAAAAGAGCACTACAAAAAAAGCAAATAAAAAGAGTACCACCAAAAATCTTGAATCCTTGAGGTCCTCAGGTCCATAATAAAATCATGGGGTGATCTCCATCACTATAAATAGGCTATAGATGCCTACTTGGCAGTGGTGTACACCTTACAAGTGGTGATATGTCTATCACATTAGCGACCTTATTTTGTATAGACCACTATGTGCACTTGTGGATGAGCTAGCTTACAGGCTAAGTTAACAATCAGTTGAAACCATCCTCTCTCAAAATGGTTAAATGAACATCACTTTACACACACTGGTCCATGATTGACTTATCCTTAGTCAAGCAAGTTGATATTTTTGAAGAATCTTGCTCAATTATTCAATGGGTTTGATTGCTCAAACTATAATGTTCGACTCTCTTCAAAGAACTTTTCACATTCAACATCTTTGAAATAATGGAATGGATCACACTACCACTTGTTTTGCTATAATACAAGTGCCTTCTTCATTACTATTTGCATCCATCTACATAGTCATTTATAGCATACTTATATCATGTTTGAATCCACTCCATTCAACACTTTACCATATCTCAATTATTGCATACTTCTTCAACACATGCATACATTTCACAGGCATTTACACTCCACATTCATATCATGCATTACATGTTTGATTGTCTCTCATGCCTTATGTGATACTCATTATATAATTTATGATCATTCTAATCTAAATGATAACACATTTCTTACATCTTCATACATTCATCTACATACATGCTATCATTCATATCACACACATCTACTTCTATCACATCCATGCATCTATCAATTCACATATCTACGCTACATTCATAGATTCACATCATTCTCATACACATACAGAAAATAAAATAGCATACATGAAAATGCAATAAGACATAATGTCGCATAATTTCATTTATATATATATATATATATATCAAAAATACCATCAGGCTACAAAAAATATACTGTACCCATTTGGGTACTCCATTGCATGTACATATCGCCCATACAATAATCATACAAAAAGTGATCATCACTTGGCCACCAAAAAAAACATCCATCAACCATACAACTCATAGGGAGTCTCACCACTCCCCTCTTGAGCCATTGGTGCCTCATCTTCTCCTCGATCCATTGCCACTCTACTCGACTCTAGTGCAGACCCCTCTACCTGTGAGGTTGCTGGCTCTACCATCCTCTAACTTTTTTGGACCACCGAGGGAGTACTCTGCTGAATCCATCATGAATATGTATGCAATATTGACTGTGATCATGACTCTAAATACATAGGTAGAGGGAACCCATGCATCATCAAATCCACCTCACACTACCCCTCTTTGCAGCCTCCTATGCATAGGCCACTACCAAATCTATGTTTAAACATTCTAAATACTGCACCTCCCCTCATAGGCCTACCACCTCGGCTCTGCCCCACTCCTCCACTACCCTCACTACCTCCACATCTCCTTGTAACTGCTACACCCTCTCTCATAGGCCCTCAATCTCTACCATAACTCACTCCTCTATAGCCTTCATCTCCTCCACCTCCCATTGCAATCACTCAACACTCTCCAATCGACTAGCCCTCTCATCTACAACCTGCTCCCTAACCTCATCAAACTCCTACTATAGTTGATAGGCCTTATCAATCATCTCATTCCTAACCACTCTGGCCTCATCTCACTCTCACTACAACATCCTTCTCAATGGTTAGCCGATCTACCTCCAATCTTACTTCATATTGCTCTCTCACTAGAGTGTCTCTCTTGCCCACAACTCACCTCACCTCCACCAAGACTTCCTCTAGCCTCTCCTCCAACACCTACCTATCTTCTCTGGTAGAATCGCTCTCAGCTACTAATATTACTTGCTCTAAAACCCACTCTATCTCTCTTCATCCTACACCCCTTTAAATCTTACATTGTCTCTCGTAGTAGTGTTACCTCCTCCTATGCTACTATCATCTCGCACAAACTAATTACAAAATCAAACTCCAACTAGTGATTTGTTGGAACCTCAATCATTGGTGTCATATCCCCTATTTGTGGTACCTCACTCATTGATGTCATATCCTGCATCTATGGCACCTCACTCATCAGTGACATATCCTCCATCTCTAGCATCTCACCCATCGATGCCATCACCTCAATCAATGGCATCCCTTCCATCGATACTACCTCCTCTATTGGCAATACCTCACTCATCCCCTCTCCCTCTATAGAATTCTCATGCAATAGCTCTACCTCATATCCTCTACATTATCACACCTATTATAGCAACCGATCTAACTCATTCTCCTTCTCCCTAGGCTTTGGTGACCCTAGAACCCCTCCCAAACCTGGAGATCCTACTCCTATGCCACCATCCTCTAGCGATGTTGCTATCACCCCTACATGTAACCCACATGCCATATCACCCCACCTATCTACCACCCTCACCCCTAGCTCCCACCTCTACATTTCCCACCATATGTCATACTCCATAGTAATCCTAATGTTATCCATATTTGGGATAACTATCACATCATCTTGATTAATATCCAAGGGAGCCATAATTGGTTGTGGCCCTTGATCTCCCTCCATCCTCCAAATGACCACTGGTAGATCTGGTCATCCTTACTACAAAATAAACTATCACATCACCCTTTAGAAGGAAAGGTACTTCACCAAAGTCTCATACCTCCCAATCAACCATCTTCCTTGTCTCACCTTACACAACTGCTCTCCATCATCTGGCCAATCAGGTGCTCCTCTCCATGGCCTCAAATGATATGGTTTGTTTTTAGCCCATCTAACAACCCCCTGTAATGCATCTCATCACCCTCATGATATATTTTAATCCACATCTCCATATTTGTCTACCATATCATAATTTAGGACACATATTTACCCATGAATCTGTGAGCCTCATATTGTAGCCTTGTCAGTCATCCTACCACAATATGCTCCCATACCCACATCTACAATAACAAATTGAAGCTCAGTTCTGACATCTCTATCCTCACTATGGTATTGAAAGGCTTGTGCAAGTAACACAAGTACCCACGCAAACACCACCTTTTGCTCCACCATATCACACACTACTCCCATCATATTCTAGGGAATTTCACCCCTAAAGTATCTAGTAGTGCATGACTCACCACCAACAACATCACCATCGTATGATGGTTGGACAACATCTTGTCCTCCCAATACTTCTCATAGTCCACACCACCACCATACTTCACCTCACCCCATCTCCAAACACCCACTATAATATAACATCTCGTGTAGCTCTTCCTTGTTTCCCTCACTGTGACACCCTCTATCGATAGTCGATAGATGCGATATACATCCTCCAATGTGATAGTCATTTCCCCTATTAAGAAATAAAAGGTGTTCCTATCAAGATCCCACCTCTCACACAAAGCTGAAACATATGCCCAGTTGGCATGCACACTCTGCATCTCCCACACATCGTACAATCCAACCTCCCACATCCAAGTGCTATGATATACCACCCACACCTTCTGCAACCTCTCTTTGAGTGTCCAAATCCGATGTTACGGGTGCATCTTTTTCACCTGCATCCATTTCAACATTCAAACTTTTCATCAATATGTTATTACATCAGGCATACACACTAAAAGCAATCGCACACCCACATGTGAACATTTTCATTCGCACACCCATGTGCAAAACTCAAGCTAAAGATATTTTTGAATATCTATTTAGCCAAAAATAACATTCGTACACAAATTTTTGCACAAAAATGCACATACACAGGCTAACATTCACACACATGCAAATTCATGCAAAACGAGAAAAATTCAACATGGTCAACCAATCACAAAAATGGGTACCCATTTGCATGAAAATCAAGCCCATGCAATCATTTCTCATGCAAACATGTAAACATTGCTAAAAACACACATTCTTTTGTGCACGTGTTTCAAGGAAAAAGTCAAAATTAAAAACAAAAAATAGATTTGGGTACCCATTTGGTCAAAATTACACTTTTTACATGGATTTTTAACAAAAATACACATATGCATACAGTTCCATGCATCATTTTCATTTTCACCATGCAATTCTATTTTTCACAGTTTCATTTCACCATAAATTTGTTCCCTAGGGTTTATTTTTAAACTCTATTTTTCATAAACATCACAGTCAAAAAAAGTCCACTTATCGATGCTACACTCCTACCCACAATCGTGCTCACTTGCCCACTTACCATTGCTCTCCTTCTTTTCTATAATTCGATAGTGCTTCGTTTCAAAGAATCTTCCTCACTACCCTCTCCTCTCTTCACGTTGCGCAAAATGAACCCTAAATGGTAAATTTGTGCTTAAATATGTCCTTTTCGATGGGTTCACACACCCACATGTGAATTTTTTCATTTGTACACCACACCATCCACTCTCCTTTCTTGTGCACTACTTCTATGTCAACTCGTACCTCTATGCTAGGTGGTTTTGGTACCTCCTCTTCTGTCTCTATCAACAATGCCTCAAAATCTCCTTCTTTAGATGCCCAAACTTGCTCTATTTTTGGTTCATGTGTACTATGATCTGAGTTACTTGCATTCTCTCTTCAAGCAATTTTTATGCTCCTTCTTCCTGGAATGTTCTCTCATAATTCTCATCTCCTACGTCTTTGCACACTGGTGTCTGTCATTCACCTCTAATTTTGTAGTATTCTTACTTGTCAATTTGATCAAAAATGCCAGATTCAATAAGGAAATGATGCCAAATTTAGTATAGTGGTGTAGTATTATTTATGGGGATGTGGTTATCAAGGGCTTAAAATGATCAATTTATCATTCCTAATCGGTGGACCAAATCATACAACCATACAATCTTTACAACTAGCAATATGCAACAACAAAATAGCTTGTATAGAACCCAAATTGTACCATTGTATAATCCTAAATTGTACAATTATATAGTTTGTATGATTTTAAATTTATCCAATCCTTCAGATTTGATTTTGCAAGTTGTCGTACATAGTTTTGTAACTAAACTATTTGATTTACCAATGCTGCCAAATAGGGTAAGTTTCCTTCAATCACATAAATTGCCAAATCTGGTAATTATCTTCTGTATGATTTGTAACAGCTTTGGTGTACAATTTGTATGAAATGAAGGTATAGCCAAGTGCCAAATTGGATACCCTTTTGGCCCAATCTCTCTTAGATAATTTTTGTAAGGATTTAATATGGCAATTAATCCTAATTCTACCAAAATGCAAGTTACTTGTCAGGGTTTGAGAGAGTTCTATATCCAATGGTGACATCCAAAAATCATATAACAACCTTCAATACATATTCCTTGATATCATCATCAAATCATTCATCAAAGCCACACAAGTGCTGGTTTAATCCAATTCCTCCATAGCAATGCATAAAACAACCATAACAACAAAAAAGAAGTACATGCAATAGAGATAAACTATAAAATGTTATTCTACCATTCCATAATCATACAATACATGAGTGAAACTATAAAATGTGCTCATGATTCATTATTTTTCAAAAATATCACTCAACAATCAAATATATACAATAATACTTCAAATCAAAATATAGCCAAAACTCATAGCATTCTCGAACTAGTCAGAATGTAACCAGAATATCACCAAACCATCAAAATTGAAAATGAGGTCTTATATAACATTTCCCAATACATTCCAAAGTAGTTCCTAATGTAATTAATTATTCACAACTACCCATGCATAACAAAATTCATTAATTAATGCTTTTACTAAGTCTAACACCTTAATTTATCAACTACATGCACAACTACAACTTAATTTACATTTCCAATGCATTCATTTCATTTCATTGCACATTGTACAGTTTTCCTTCACCTTGTACGGTTTGTCCTTCATGTTATATGGTTTTCTCCTACCTATACGGTTTAAAAAACTTGTCAAAACTATCAAAATTGGGCAAATCCTTTTATCACTTCTTATTTTGGGAGGTGGATTTGCTACCTAAACTATCCATAGGAGACCTCTGTCCCCACTGCTCTAGTTTATGGACCTATATCCATAGGATAACTCTATCCCCTTAACTCTGGTTCATGGAACTCTATCCATAGGATAACTCTATCCCCTCAACTTTTTTTCATGGACCTCTATCCACAGGAGAAATCTATCCCCTTAACTTTATTTTGTGGAACATTATCCATAGGAGAACTCTATCCCCTTGTTGGTCTGGTTCTTGGAACTCTATCCATAGGAGAACTCTATCCCCTTAACTCTGGTTCATGGAACTCTATCCACAGGAGAACTATATCCCCTTGTTGGTCTAGTTCATGGAACTCTATCCACAGGAGATCTCTATCCCCTTTGTTTTGGCTTGTGGATCCCTATCCATAAGAGAACTCTATCCCTTTTGCTCTAGTTTGTGGATCTCTATCCATAGGAGACACCTCTCCTCTCTACTCTGGTCACCTCCAAAGCTGGTACACACCTCTTCTTAACTCTACTCCAAATTTACACATATTATATGCACAAATCTATCTCAAATCTATCCCAAATCTACACACATTACATGCACAAATCTATCTCAAATCTATCCCAAATCTACACACATTACATGCATAAATCTATCTCAACTCTATCCCAAATATGCACACATTACATGCACAAATCTGTCTCAACTCTATCCCAAATCTACACACATTACATGCACAAATTTATCTCAACTCTATCCCAAATTTGCACACATTACATGCATAAATATATCTCAACTCTATCCCAAATCTGCACACATTACATGCACAAATCTATCTCAAATCTACCCCAAATCTGCACACATTACATGCACAAATCTATCTCAAATTTATCCCAAATATGCACATATTACATGCATAAATTTTCCTACAAGCCTTCTCAAAAGACTTGCTCAAAATAGCTCACAACTATTCACAACACATGCTCAAATTTTCTCAAAACACATACTCAAATATGCTCATCAAAACCTGTTCTCAACTCTCCAAATCTTGCATACACAACAATGTTCATCTATTTCAAGATCTTGCATAATAGTATCATCAAGTGCTTTATCTAATATTCAATGTGCTTTCCTTAACTAAAGCAGTTTAGACATATTCTACCCAAAATTCGTTTAACCTCTTGAACATATAGAGAATGATATGCACTTGAAAAATGCTCAATATGTTCTACACATTCATTAAGTTTGTCGCTTTCACATGTCTCACATTCAACAAATTAGATCTCTACCTCTTACAAATTCCTTTCAAATCAAATCACGCTAGTGTATAACTTGCTTCACAAAATTGGTCTATGTTCCTTGCAATTTTCTCTCAAAGATCAAATACAATAATGCACAAGTTTACTTTTAACCCCAGCATAAGTGTTTCCAATTTATTTAAAGCACAACTTGTTCACAAACTCTAGCACAAGTGTTTCCAATATTTTTCAACAATGAAGCACAACTTGTTCACAAAATCTAGCACAAGTGTTTCCAATTTTTTTAACAATGAAGCATAATTTTGTTCTCAAACCTTAGCTCAAATATTTCCAACAATGCACACTAATCAAACCTTTTATCTCCACCTTATGATTCAAAAATATTTTCTCAAACAAACACCTTAAATAAGGAATGATATTACCATACCTCTTAACTTGCTTTGATGAAGATGTGCCCTCAAAACCTATCTCAAAATATTTTATCTTTCTTATGCCACTTCAAGGGTTAGTTAGCATAACACTTTTTCAAATCATCCACATGAAAAAATTCTCTCAAAATATGTGCACAAAGATAATGCTAAAACATAGTGCTTTATAACCTCCTCTTGTTTCACAAGATAAAGCTTTCAACCAATGACAATTTTCCTCTTTATCATACAACACACAATTTAACAATAAGCCACAATACACCTTATGTCTCCTTTCTAAAAATACAACAATTACAATTTCAAGACAATTCAAATTACACCTTATAACTCCTTTTCTCACATGCAAAAATATTTCCCTTTATAATTTTTGTAAGACAATACTTTATAAATGCACCCTTATGACTTATATTTTTCAAACTAAAATATTTTAAAACATACCCTTATAACTCCTAGTGTGCAAGATAACAAATCTTTTAACACTTCCTTAAGATTCCCTAATTGCAAAATAATCAAACCTTTAACATATCCTTATGACTCCCTATATGCAAAAAGGAACAAACCTTTAACACAACCTTATGACTCCCTAATCAACGCATACCATAGGAAATTTAATTAAAAATTTTATGCCCTTACCAATGCAACCGTTGCGAATCGAACCTGCCACCTCTTGCTTTCTTGTGCCCTAGCGCAAGCTAGGCTACCGCGTGAGCTAGCCGCCCACACAAAACTTTAAGCCCGCAAAATACTCCTTATTGCTTCGATGAACTTCTTCCTTGATCAAAATGCTAACAAAATTGGAGCCATCGTGAATTGACCCCCTGACCTCTTATCTGCCAGTGCCTTAGCTTTGGCTAAGCTACCACCTGAGCTAGCCACCTGCTTAGAACAATGAAGGCACGTCCTTCAATTTATTTCCTTGCTTCTTCCCCGAAATGAATGCGTGTGCTATCTTGCTCCTCTGCTCCCTTTACAAAATGTGAATGGATCGATTGTGCTCAACATTCAACCTTCACCTTAATGAGGTATTTTGCCCTTCATTAAATATGCACTTTGATTATATATTTCAAACGTCGATGGTGTAAAATTTGATTTTTCAATGGCACCTTTTAAACCTTAACCTTAGTTATATTATAATATTTTAAAAAATATTATAATAATAACTTTTAAACTTTTGCCTCTAATTCTGAAATTTAAATCTTTTGAAAGCAAGTAAGACCTTTTTATAGATGGGTGATCTTGTCCTTTTCTTGCAAATATAACCATGGAGAATGACCTTGTCCTTTTCTTGCAAATATAACCATGGAGAATGACCTTGTCCTTTTCTTGCAAATATAACCATGGAGAATGCTTTTGCCTTGACAACTTTTGTACCTTTGACACTGCCTCATGTATCCTTTGAAGATATTTACCTTGCACTTTAATATTTCAACCTTGAAGATAATTCTCAACCTTTTCACCTTTGACATCAATGACAACCAATATACTTACTATTTCCAACAATCTCCCCCTTTGTCATTGATGGCAACCCTTTCTAAAATATTTCCTTTTACTACCACTGGATTCCAAATATGCTCCCCCTTACTGATTTCTCTTCCCCTTACTAAAATCTCTCCCCCTTTGACATCAATGGCAAAGGGCTCCTTTGGGGCTAAAAATAAGACTCTTAGCTCAGCCCCCTCACCACCTCCTCTCCTTGAGGTGATCAATTTTGGGGTGGGAGTAAATCTACTCCCAACTTACAATGCTCTTCTTCCTTTTCAACCTTCTTTTTCAACACCTTTGTAGTCATACCCTTTTGATCCTTTTGAGTGTCCATGTTCTTGCTTGTCTTTGGAAGTTTCGAAAACTCTGTTCTACACCACTTAGCCTTATGCCCAAAATTATTGCAATTGTAACACCTGATGTTGTAGTTCTTGGAAGGTGCAAATGACTTGAAGTTCCTCTTGGTGAAGCCATAATCATTTCTATCATGAACCCTGCAGTGTATAGCTTTATGACCAAAGTGATTACATGAGTAGCAATAACCTTGAAAGAAATATCCATCTTCAAATGAGTTGAAGTTCCTCTTAGTGAAGCCATAATCCTTCTTTTCATGAACCCTGCAATGCATAGCTTTGTGACCAAAATGATTACATGAAAAACAATACCCTTGGAAGAAATATTCATCTTGTCTTGAAAAATATGGTCTCTTGGTCCTTTCTTTGCCTTCTCTGTGATGATCCTTGTTTCTTATTTGTGCATTATTTTCTTTCTCAATGAAGCTTCCACTCTTCAACTTATCAACATAGGTCTTAGGTTCTTCTTCAATATCTTCCTTTGAAACTTCCTTTTCTTTTGAGCTTGACTCCTCTTTTTGTACCTCTTGTCCTTCTTCAAAACCAAGTCCTATTTTGATAAATGAAGATCTTTGTGCTTTGATAATGTTATCCAAATATTTTGAACTTTTCCAAAACTGTGCAGCTTATCCTTAGAATATTTCACTTCCATCCTTAGAGAAACCACTTCATGTTCTAATATTTCACATTCTAACTCTTTTACCTCTAACTTTTCAACCATAACTTCTTCAAATCTCCTTGCCTTAACTTTTAAGTTTTTGAGATCTTGTAGAAGCTTTTCTTTTATTTCCTCATCTTCTTGAACTTGAGCCTTCAGTCTTGAGTTTTTCTTTCTAACTCTTTTCAACTCTCTGAGAGCAACAATAAGTTCCTCTTCTAGATCAACTGTGGCTTCTTCTTCTTTTTGAACCTTCCTCTAGGTCTTCAATTATAGGAGCATCTTATTTTTATTCTACTTGATCTTCAATAGGAGTGTCCTCTTCCTCTTCTATTTCCAAAAATAGAATCTCTTCTTTTTCACTATTTGAGAAACTTTCATCACTGTCACTTGAAGCATTGCTTGCTTCTTCCACATAGAAACTCTTCTTGTGCTTTTGAAAATTCTTCTTTTCATGCTTGCTTTGACCATACCTATTTTTATTTTCATACCTAAATTTTCTTTCTTCCTTTTTCTTATAATCTTATTTCTCTTCACTACTACTACTTCCATCTTGTGGATAATTAGATGCGTAGTGACCAAAGTTACCACAATTAAAACATTTCATAGTCTTCATATCTTTGTGTTTTCTTGAGTCCTTATTTCTTCTCACATAGTTAGCTTCTTCATCACTACTTGACTCATCACTTGATTTTGGTTTCTTATCTTTTGTCTTCTTTGAAACTTTGAATGCTACCTCTTTCTTGGAATTTTGATCTTTTTCTATCCTCATCTCATAAGTTGTGAGAATTCCATGTAACTCATCCATTGTCAACTTATCGAGATCCTTCATCTCTTCTATTGCTGAAACCTTTGCATCATACCTCATAGGGAGTGATCTTAATACTTTCTGAGCAACACTAGAGTCCTCAATTTCCAATCCAAGTCCACGCATGGTATTAAAAACTTCATCAACATGAAGTAAGTATTTAGCAATATCTTCCTCATATTTCATCTTCAACTCTTCAAACCTCCTCCTGTGAGTTTGAAGTTTTGCCAACTTAACCTTGCTATCTCCTTCATATGTTTTCTTCAATTTATCCCATATTTATTTTGCTGATTTGCATTGCATAACTTTCACAAACTCTGATTCACGTAATCCACTTAAGATTCCATTCATAGCCTTGGCATTATTTACATATAATTGCTTGCCATCCTTATCTGTGGGAGGAGTAGCTGTAGGTGTGAACCCATCCTCAATAGATTGCCATGTTTCATATCCTTGTGCCATCAAATAAGTCTTCATCCTCATACTCCATAAAGCATAATTATTCCCATCAAACATTGGAGCCTTATTTGTTGAAGATCCATTCTGAGAAGCCATCTGTGTTCTTGTAAGATCTTCCTTCAAGTTGTTAGAATTTTTCAAAGGAACCCGCTCTGATACCAATTGAAGAACACAAGCTTATACTGAGAGGGGGGTGAACAATATAAGATAAACTTTTACTTTTCTTTCCCAAACAATATTATCCAATGTTATCAATTGCAATATCTTTTCATAGCAGTGTTAACCAATCTCATCAATAGTAGTAACAAGGCAATGCACAAATCATCACACACATGAGAGACACAAATTTAACGTGGTTCACCCAATGTGGGTTACGTCCACGAAGAAAATATTTCTTCTAAATTTTCTCAACAAATCTCTTGGGAACCAATTCCCTATTACAATGTTTATGGACCTCTATCCAAAGGAGATCTCAATCCCCTATGCTCAAGTTCATGGACCTCTATCCACAGGAGAACTCTATCCCCTTAACTCTGGTTCATGGAACTCTATCCATAGGAGAACTCTATCCCCTTAGCTCTAGTTCATGGAACTCTATCCATAGGAGAACCTTATCCCCTTAGCTCTGGTTCATGGAACTCTATCCATAGGAGAACTCTATCCCCTTAACTCTGGTTTGTGGAACTCTATCCACAGGAGAACTCTATCCCCTTGCTGGTCTATTTTGTGGAACTCTATCCATAGGATAACTCTATCCCATTTGCTCTGGTTTGTGGAACTCTATCCATAGGAGAACTCTATCCCCTTGTTGGTCTAGTTTGTGGAACTCTATCCATAGGATAACTCTATCTTCTTTGTTCTAGTTCGTGGATCTCTATCCATAGGAGAACTGTATCTCTTTTTTTCTAGTTCATAGATATCTATCCACAGGTGGTAGAACCCTGAAGGTTCTAGCATAATTTTAATAAATAATTAATTAAAATAGCATCTAAATTAAAAGAATCGCTTTTAGATATGAATCGCCTTTTGCATTGGTCTTGGAAATCCCTCCAATGGGTCTAAATAATATATATTCTTCTTTTTGGATGATTTGATATGGATGGCCAACCTAATATATATATATATATATCTACCCTAAAGCTACGTTGGTGAAGAGACATGATGGTTCATATATGAAGATATGTGATGGTTCATGTTATGAAGGGTTGTGATGCTTCACTTTATAAGTTAATAATATAATAATTAAATGATTAATAATACTAACTAATACTAACTAATAATTTTATAATTGAGGATCCTAACATGCCACCCTTCTTAAAAAGAGCTTTTTCCTCAAATCTCAAAGTGAGAAGCTTTATTCTTTGTTTTCCAAGAAGGATTTGTGTAAGTTCTTGGACTCTTTTAATGACATCCTTTCGTAGGTAGGGATATCGAGAAGGATGAAGCATTAGCGAGAGGTTGCCAAGAACAATAGTAGAATATTCCTTAGGAAAATCATGATGACGATGGGAGGGCAACCCTTGGGGTTCCTCAAATACTTTAGAATGATGCATCAAAAGTGATGGTAATGGTGGTAATGATTTTTCCATAAGTGGTTTCCCTAATCGTTGTTGTGCATTGATTTTATCTTCAGCTAATTTTGCCAATCCATAGGTCTGCATCATGGTATAGGGATTGAACCGTGTCACCTCCATTCTAATTTCCTCTTTAATCCCCTAATGAAGGCATTTATGAGAATTGATTCATCCAATCTTGTGTTGTGTTTGGTGATATCCTCAAACCAAGTTTGATACTCACGCATGAAGTGATTTGATGAAGATCTTTGAGCAATTCCCATATGACTGGGTCCCACATGGCTTTGATACCAAATGGTAGAACCTTGAAGGTTCTAGCACAATTTTAATAAAGAAATAATTAAAATAGCATCTAAATTAAAAGAATCACTTTTAGATATGAATCGCCTTTTGCATTGGTTTGGGAAATCCCTCCAATGGGTCTAAATAATATATATTCTTCTTGTTGGATGATTTGATATGGATGGCCAACCTAATATATATATATATCTACCCTAAAGCTACGTTGGTGAAGAGACATGATGGTTCACATATGAAGAGATGTGATGGTTCATGTTATGAAGGGTTGTGATGGTTCACTTTATAAGTTAATAATATAATAATTAAATGATTAATAATACTAACTAATAATGTTAGGATTGAGGATCCTAACAACAGGAGACGCCTCTCCTCTCTGCTCTAGTCACCTCCAAATTTGGTACACACTTTTGCTTAAATATGCTCCAAATTTGCACATATTACATGCACAAATTTATCTCAACTCTATCCCAAATCTGCACACATTACATGCACAAATCTGTCTCAACTTTATCCTAAATCTACACACATTACATGCACAAATCTGTCTCAACTCTATCCCAAATTTGCACACATTACATGCACAAATATATCTCAACTCTATCCCAAATCTGCACACATTACATGCACAAATCTGTCTCAAATATATCCTAAATATACACACATTACATACACAAATCTATCTCAACTCTATCCAAATATGCACACATTACATGTAAAAATCTATCTCAACTCTATCCCAAATCTGCACACATTATATACACAAATCTATCTCAACTTTATCCCAAATCTACACACATTACATGCACAAATATGTCTACAAGCCTTCTCAAAAAACTTGCTCAAAATAACTCACAACTATTCACAACACATGCTCAAATATGCTCAAAACACATACTCAAATATTCTCAAAACACATACTCAAATATGCTCATTAAAACCTGTTGTCAACTCTCCAAATCTTGCATACATAATAATTTTCATCTATTTCAAGATCTTGCATAATAGTATCATCAAGTGCTTTATCTAATATTCAATGTGCTTTCCTTAACTAAAGCAGTTTAGATATATTCTACCTAGAATTCGTTTAACCTCTTGAACATATAGAGAATGATATGCACTTGACAAATGCTCAATATGTTCTACACATTCATTAAGTCTATTGTTTTCACATGTATCACATTCAACAAATCATATATCTACCTCTTACAAATTTCTTTCAAATCAAATCATGCTAGTGTATAAATTGCTTCACAAAACTGGTCTATGTTCCTTGCAAATTTACTCTTAAAGATCAAATATAATAATGCACAAGTTTGCTCTCAACCCTAACACAAGTGTTTCTAATTTATTTAAAGCACAACTTATTTACAAACTCTAGCACAAGTGTTTCCAATCTTTTTCAATAATGAATCACAACTTGTTCACAAAATCTAGCACAAGTATTTCCAATATTTTTAACAATGAAGCATAATTTTGTTCTCAAACCTTAGCTCAAATATTTCCAACAATGCACACTAATCAAAACTTTTATCTCCACCTTATGATTCAGAAATATTTGCTCAAAAAAACACCTTAAAGAAGGAATGATATTACCATACCTCTTAACTTGCTTTGATGAAGATGTGCCCTCAAAACCTATCTCAAAATATTCTATCTTTCTTATGCCACTTCAAGGGTTAGTTAGCATAACACTTTTTCAAATCATCCACATGAAAAACTTCTCTCAAAATATGTGCACAAATATAATGCTAAAACATAGTGCTTTATAACCTCCTCTTGTTTCACAAGATAAAGCTTTCAACCAATGATAATTTTTCTCTTTATCATACAACACACAATTTAACAATAAGCCACAATACACCTTATGTCTCCTTTCTAAAAATACAACAATTACAATTTCAAGATAATTCAAATTACACCTTATAACTCCTTTTCTCACATGCAAAAATATTTCCTTTATATTTCCTCTTTATAATTTTTGCAAGACAATACTTTATAAATGCACCCTTATGACTTATATTTTTCAAACTAAAATATTTTAAAACATACCCTTATAACTCCTAGTGTGCAAGATAACAAATATTTTAACACTTCCTTAAGATTCCCTAATTACAAAATAATCAAACCCTTAACATATCCTCATGACTCCCTATATGCAAAAAGGAACAAACCTTTAACACAACCTTCTGACTCCCTAATCAATGCATACCATAGGAAATTTAATTAAAAAAATTATGCCCTTACCAATGTATTCGCCTCGAATCGAACCTGCCACATCTTGCTTTCCCATGCCCTAGCGTAAGCTAGGCTACCATGTGAGATAGCCTCCCACACAAAACTTTAAGCTCACAAAATACTCCTTATTGCTTCAATGAACTTCTTCCTTGATCAAAATGCTAACAAAATTGGAGCCACCACGAATCGACCCCTTGACCTTTTATCTTCCAGTGCCTTAGCTTTGGATAAGTTGTTTCCTAAGCTAGCCACCTACTTAGAACAATGAAGGCACATCCTTTGATTTATTTCCTTGCTTCTACCCCAAAATGAATGTGTGTGCTATCTTGCTCCTCTACTCCCTTTACAAAATGCAAATGGATCAATTGTGCTCAACGTTCAACCTTTGCTTTAATGAGGTATTTACCCTTCATTAAATATGCACTTCGATTATATATTTCAAACATCGGTGGTGTAGAATTTGATTTTTTAATGGCACATTTTAAACCTTAACCCCAGTAATATTATAATATTTTAAAAAATATTATAATAATAAGTGTTAAAATTTTGCCTTTAATTTTAAAATTTAAATATTTTGAAAGCAAGTAAGACCTTGTCCTTTTCTTGCAAATATAACCATGGAGAATGACCTTGTCCTTTTCTTGCAAATATAACCATGGAGAATGACCTTGTCCTTTTCTTGCAAATATAACCATGGAGAATGCTTTTGCCTTGAAAAATTTTGTACCTTTGACACTGCCTCATGTATCCTTTGAATATATTTACCTTGCACTTTAATATTTCAACCTTGAAGATAATTCTCAACCTTTTCACCTTTGACATCAATGACAACACAACATTCTCAATATTTCTAAAAATAGTGGCCAAGTGAAGCCATAAAAATAGGTTATAATCCTCCAAAACTTGGAGAAGAAGACAACTAAGTCTCAAATCCAAAGAATTACAGGGTTAGTTGCAAAGAGAAAAGTGCATAAATTTGCATCAAAGGAGCTTCTATCTACTTCTATATAAGCTTGGATTTGTCATCAAAATATCCAAGAAAAAATGGAAAGATGTCTAATCAAAGAGACAACCTCAAAACCCCTACATTGCATTCAAAAAATCTGCCATAAAAACCAGAATATCAGACCTTCAAAAATGAGTGCAAGAAAGGGTGCAATAAAGACATCTTATTTATAAATATTCTTACATTGTAGTGCACTTCTCTAATTTGTTCTACACATGAAAGATGGCAGATTTGAAGGTGCCTCAAAAGCACAATATCTGTAGGGTAAACCAGCCAAAGGTGGTCAAACTCTAGCATTCTCCCAAGCATAGCAAAAGAGCCACTCATGAAGGCTCATATTATTCATATCTTGGATGACCGAACCTACAAAAGACAAAGCACAAAGAAAGGGATAAATTCAGCAACATATAAGCAAGGTAAATCAAAGCAAGTAAATTAGAATCATACATCCAATCAAGGAGAATTCAATACCATCAGTGGAGCATCAAGAAGTCTCCACCAATGCACTACCATTCAAACTCCATTCAAGAGTGACTGAAGCTCCACCAAATATCCTCCAAATCTCCACCAAATCTCCACCATAAGCATTGCTTGATTGGAAACATCTGAGCATCAAAAAAGTATAGCAAAGAATAAGGTGGACAAATACATTGAAAAAATTGCAAGAAGGTATTGATAAGACAAGGGCATGCAAAGGAAAGAAGGTGTCACTTGTCATTCTCCAAAATAATCCTAAAAATACCCACAAAAGAATGTTGAATTTCTTACATGTGAAAGGAGACATTACAACATTGTTTTGGCACTCATATTCCATGTGGAAGAGGAGTTAATTTTAGCTAGAAGTGTTATATTTTGAGGCCTCACATACGTTGAAGCAGATAATAAACTTGGATAGCGCATAAAGAGGGAATAAAAATGTCCCAAGCAAAGGTGACACTTGTAATAGGTATTAGAACAGAGTTGATGACTCCACCAAGTGTCCAAAGTATCCTTGGAGCATTGAATGACATCGTTGTGACACTTATCACTCATCAAAATATTCACGCCTAGTAAAGGCACCTTAGACCAGGAAGAACGTAGCATTCAAGAGCATTCAAAAGTAGCAAAGAGAAGTACTCTAGGTAAAATAGGTCAAGGAAGGCATTAAATAAGGGCATTGAAGCCAAGGAGCATATCGAAGAATCTGTCATTACTCACAATGCCCAAGAAGGATAGATTACAACCATACACATCCAATTTCATAAAGGTGCAAAGCCTTATTTAAGGTAAAATTTTCCCTATCTAATTTGCTTTCATTGAAAAGGAAGTTATAATGTTATATTCTAAGGTTGAAGTATTGAAGGAAATCAATATTTATTTGAAAGCAAAACTTAGGGAAATTAAATATCAAAGTAATCTAATAATTGTAAAACACAACCTAGGAGAAATAAGGGATACTACTTGGAATTAATCCATTGATATTTGCAAATATTATTGTGTTCTAATTTTCTAAATTTGGTAGTTATAAGGGTTGCAACACCAAATTAGGTTATTGAAAATTAGAAACACACAAATAAAATCCTAAGGGGTATTAATAGAGATTATTAAGATTTTTTCTAAGGTTGGAAATTTATAATATTCTTGTCTCAAAATTTCTCAAAAGGGATAAAATAAAACCAACATTAAAACCTCTTCAAAATTGGAAAAGTGCTTAGTTCAATAGGAGTAATAAGGCGTTAGAAAAGTTGATTTTTGATATTTACAAAACTTTACAAAATCAACGAAAAATTGAACTACATTTTACAAGAGCACTATATCATATTCTAAAATCACTAGGGAGTCATAAGTTATTCTACAAAACTTGATCATAATAGCATCTACCAAATATTATCAAGTTCTATATAAATGGGAAGATATAAGCTTTCTACAAAACCTAAAATTCATTAGGTGTATATACTCTCATTACTAGGGAGACATAAGGAAGCCTACTACCCTAAGGATTAATAAAGGTTTTATCAAATTAATCTTATATACTTCAATTAGGTATCGTATATCCTAATATAGGTAGTCATAAGGTAGACTACAAAGAAAATTCTATCTCATTTCTTCAATTCTACTTCTTCAAATGGGAAAAGGAATGTCATACAATGAATGTAAAATTTTCTCCAATAGGAACCAATCTACAAAATATGAAAACATGTGGTACATTGACTCAATGCCAGTCATCATATGATAGGAATGTACAATGCTTTGATTGTCTTGAAGTTGCTAAAGGCTATAGACTAAGAATTGCAGATAGCCAAACCTATCCTATACATGGATATGGATGTGTAACACCTAGCAAATCATTTCCAAATATTCTACTACAAAAAGTATTGTATATTCTTGGATTAACATTCAATCTCATTTCAGTAAGCAAGCTAGTAGAAAACAACTATATGATCAACTTTTGATATATGGATGGGATCAATACATGTCTCATCATGAATCAAGGCTAAATAAAAATCAAAAGGATCAATCCATGGAAATACATATCTCCTAGACTCAATGGAAATCTCACAAGATATTGTGGTGTTTCAAAATGATGCTAACATATTTTTAGAGGAACAGGTTGGAGAAAATTAAGAACCAGTACACCACAAAGGTAAGCACAAAAGAATAAAAATCAAGAAGATGAGAGGACAATTACACCATGCTCTACTCAGTCATAAAAACTCAGAACCAATTGAAGATACTCGTAAAGAGAACAATAAAGGTGGTTGGATAGAAGATAAGGATGATGAACCTGAACAAGCCAAAGATCATTCAATGGAAGAAGATCCACATGGAAGACTAAAGTCTTCAATATTCAAATAATGTAATACACGGGGTGTTAGAAATATATTATATTACATCCTTTGGATCATGTAAATATACCTTCCTAGGTACATACTTAGGACATTAGATTACTTTAGGAGGAAGTTATCTAGTTACTTCATGCAATGTAATAAATTTGACAAGTGTTAATGTGCAAGTTGTATATGTGCAAGGTATCCCCTACACAGCTAGGTAAAGTGTTTGCCAAGGAACCTATCTTCCTATATAAAAAGGTCCTCATTGTGACAAGTAGGATATAGAACCTTTGAGCATATTCATAGGTAGTAGTATAGAATTGTGTACACCACCATATATTGATGATGAGTGCAATGTAGTCCAGTACCTTTGTTCAAGGAGTTTCCATTTCCTCCATAGCTATATTGTATTCATTTTTGTCATTTCTATTTATAGTATATTTCAGTCATCTTGTAGATTTACTTTCTTTCATATTATTCTGCATCTTGTGATTGCTATCTCCCATTGCATACTATATCAAAGCTGACATTTTTCTCCCATTAAATCTTCTCCATTTCTTTCAAAACCTATACCATTGGTTCAAGCTCAAAGAGATATTTTTGATAGTATAATGTGTGTCTCATTCTAAATCCATTTGGTCTCCCAAAGTACCAAAACACTGCACATGGGTCTAGCTATCGCGAATTTGTGATCATCCCTTATGAGGTGCAAATTTGAAAATTTGGGTTTTTCTCTTAAAAAGCCCAAGTTGATGGCTGACATATATGGCATCGGCTCTTAGCCAAGTTTGTTTTTCATTTTTCCTCCTCCAAACCTCTTATAAATAGGATTGGATCCCCTATTTTTCATCCAAGCAATCATCTATTAATCCATAATCAATCCAAAAAATCAATTCCAATGAATCTTCTTGAGAATCCTAATCTTGACTTGCTCATTGCTCATGCTAATAAGTGTTCTTCTATTGTGGGATTGCTATTTCACTAACTTCTTATTTGGTGTTAGTTTCTCTTTATGGATAAGTGTTGGAGCCCTAATGAGTAGTCTACTATCTTGGAGGTCTTCATCATATTTTTGCTTTTTTGGTACCACCAGGTTGTTTTTGCTCATTTGCATTCATATACTATTAAATTATACATCTTTTGTTTGTTTATTTGCATTGTTTTTCTTCTTTCTATATCTATTGCAAATTCATGCCCTATAATTATATGGCATGAATTTGCCATATAGGGCATGAATTCATTGCAGAGGACATGAATTTGTTGTACGAGGTACAAATTCACCATACAGGGCGTAAATCCGTTGTACAGGGTGTGAGTTCACCTAGATAGGTTTGGAGGTAAAATTTCACCCCGAAACCCTAGATCTGTATTTCATGTTACATCTAGAGCATAATTGTACAATCTACACTCTATTCATCTTATTGTTCTACCGCATTGTATTTTGTTTGTTCATCTTCTAAAAATTTCAACTGTCACTTTTGCATTCTAAATGTCAGCTAAAAGGACCAATGGGGGTTGATTTTTGTACCTCTAAGTTTAGCCATATAGCGGCCTAAGTAGGCCCCCTAACGTTGATCATTATTTTTGAGGATTTTGTGAAGTTATTTTGTAAGATCGAAGTTATGGAACATTGTTGGACGCAATATAAAGCTTGGAATAACCACTGAATCAGATAAGTTCCCTAGTAGATCTCTAAGCTATTTTTTGATTGCATTTTATTCATTTTTGGTCAAAGTATAGATCACAAGTGAGAAAAATCCTCTGATTAATTTTTTAGGTATTTGAAAGAATAAAATAATATAATGTGCATCTAGAATTTTAACCTTGTTTGTGCATTTCCCTTAGACCCTTGCTCAAAGGCTTTGTTTTGCAATCCTAGGGTTAGTGTTCATTCAAGTAAAGAATCATTCTAGGGTTAGCTATTGTCTTCTTGTATCCTGCATTGTGTAACAACCCAAGTTTAACACACCTGGTTATCCATTCCAGCATTGGAATCACAAAGAGAAAATTTTGACTCGATATGAGATTTATGTCACAGTAAGGCTACTATTTACCCAACATTTAATTAGTACATAGGCATAGACTTACTTGATCTGAGATTACTGACCACTATAGACGGTCTCCTGAGTCATCGAGATTGGTCAGATTCTGTAAAAGATGTTATTTTGTGAACACATTCTTCTCCTTTACTAGAGGTCTATGTTCATGATATGGGGTTGTCCTTCTAAGGTCCATATCACCTAGAAGGGTGGACGCATAATTCCCCACTCCATATCATGGAGGACATTGGTTCCTCTAGCCTATATTTTATCCTTAGTTTATCATTACTGTATATTTCTTAAGCCATGCTAGGGTATAGCGTGAGCATGCCTAGTACCTAATTGAGATTCCAACATCTTATGGAGTCAATTAGGACCCACCAATACACTGGCTTAGGACAAGATATCTCAATTCATGTTACGATTAACGAGGAGTTATCCCATACCAACTCATCATTGAACCTTGTAGCACAGATAACTAGCAACTTCTAGTTCTGATTTTTTGCTAGTAATTTCCCAATCGAATGATGAACATGAGACCCCTCACCGTACTACTCATGTAACAGTCTAGAGATGACATCTCATACTGCCTCTCATTACTTGTTCTTGGCAAAAGGATCTCTTATCCTGGGTTGGTTTACCAAAAAGTGACTATTATAAAATCATATTAATTGCCTACTTGCAATTACCGGTGTTGGGTAGATGCTCATATGACTTAATAAACATCGATAAATAATCCCCTTGATGGTTTTAAAAGATTGATAGATTTTGCTCTTTAAAATGTTTGGTTTTAATATTATTGAAACATGATAGAAACGATCCAATAAACTTTATCTTGGTATAATCCTTTGTAACAATTTCCATATAAAATAATCATAATTTTTTAACACTAAAGTGTGAATTATAAAACTACTCATTTCATTTAAATTTAACATTGAAAGTCCCTTAACTTTTAAAACAAATATTTTAATGATTAATATTTTAACTTTAAAATAAATATCATTTCAAATATAATAATCAACTATTAATTTATAATTCTATCCACTATGAAATTTACAGCAAGTCAAGTCTATTTAACGAATCAATCACCACACTATCATAATTCCAACTCTCATACTGCAACCCAGATTCTAAGCTAAAAGTTATCCATCGTTAATCAATATCCTAAACCATATTAAGAAATGTTTCTAATTTATTGCTTTGCCTATCATATAGTAACTTCTAACATTCCTTTCAATATATACATAAAGTCAAAAGACATTAAATTAAAAATAAAGTTCATAACAATAACTTAGTACTCGCTAATGAAATATAATATTATTTAAACAAGAAATATAATATTATTATTATTTATTCAAGAAATACTTTTGTCCTAAGGTAACAACTATGAAATTAAATATAAAAGTGTTGTCCCACGCGTCAAACATTTCCAAGGTCAAATTTATATACTAGACACTCATGTTTTATAACAAAATACCATCTATTAATTTTGTTTTCTTTTTCACGATGTGATAGACAAGTAAGTCATATAATATGTATATCTTTGTTTTAAAAAATCCTATCTACTTATTTTTCGATAAAATATTCATCTATTAATTTTGTTTTCTTTTTCACGATGTGATAGACAAATAAGTCATATAATATGTATATCTTTGTTTTAAAAAATCCTATCTACTTATTTTTCGATAAAAAATTCAAAGATATTATGACTTAGGCTTTTCCTATTTATTAACAAATTCACATTTTCAAGATCTTAACACAAATATCTCACATTCTTAAGTTATATAAGGGTCTGGAACAATTTTAATTAAAGGATCGACGGAGAAAAATAAAAGAGAGTAGCCAAGGAACACATTTGATTTTAAACCACACGAATATAAACTTGGGAAACGTTTTTACCAAAATCCATTTAAATGAACATTAACATTGAGTAATGCCAACAAAAAAAAACTAATTTAAAGTTTATTCAAACCGAGGTGTTGTAGGTGAGTTGGAGAGGAGAGGGCAATCCTCCAAGGGAGGTCCCAGGTTCGAATCTCCACCCTACCAAAAAGCTGGATTAGATACCAAAATCCAATTGATAATGTTGGTGCGGGCAAGGCTGGGTGCGACCTCGGGTGACTTTGATGGTGTAGAACCCCCTGTTCTTGGTCTCTTAGACCAAGGCGGCCCCACAAGGGATTTTTCGCTTTAAAAAAAAGTTTATTTAAAAAATTATTATCTCCACTATTTCATTTCACCGTCAAAGACTGTATATCTCTAAATTTATATGTCTTCATTGGTCTCTTAGACCAAGGCAGCCCTACAAGAGTTTTTTCGCTTAACAAAAAAAATTTATTCAAGAAATTATTATCTCCACTATTTCATTTCACCGTCAAAGACTGTATATCTCTAAATTTGTGTCTTATTTAAAGGTGAAGCGAGACGTCTAAAGGAAAATTAAGTATATTGTTTATGCTATTTGAAGAATGAGTCAACTCATTAAGCTAAAACCACAACAGGTAAGATCACAATTTACATACCACGACGACCAGAGGATGGGAGATGGGAAAAACCGTCCTGGTTAAGGTAAGAGAAAGTTGCTTGCTAGGTAATTTTTACCTAATGGTAGCTAATGTAACTTTGGTTATACTTTGATTCTACTTTTACTTATGGCATCCAAGCACATAAAAACACAAAATGGTTAATGTATTATCTTCCCTACGGAAACACATTATCGAAAGACTACAATCAACTATAGAAATCCTAATAATTATTAAACACAAAGTATTATCAACAAAAATAAATTATTTTATATATATTTTTCAATTGTATTATGTCGGCAACAGTACATTGTAATATAAGTAACAAACAGGTGCACACTAGCGAATACTTCTCTAACATTAACCAACATCACAGAGTTTAGACTCAAATCCAGGCTAGACGAGTGTCTCCACTAGTGAAGACAAATAAAATTAATATGTCTATCTTACTCAGTCAACAATCAGCAGCAAAATCAAATCGGTCTCACAAACTCAACAAACGTTGCTTAATCACCCATGAACTCACATGGGTTCGCCAGTGGAAAGATAGGAACGAAATCATGTGGGGTCAGTCATGACCCCTATGGATGGAATGCATCTACACCTATATGCCTCTAAATACATTTATCATACCAGTTCATTTTTTTTTTTTTTTGGTATATAGAAGCAATGGTTACAATCACGATTTTTAGTAACTATTAGCACAGCTGGTAGGGTTCAAACTATCTATGAAGGCTCCCAGGACTTCCACCGTCTCGGTACATGGTAACCCGGCGTGAGATGGGGACCGGACGCACAGGGGTTGCACCGTCGTCATCAATCTGGCGCACCACTCAGAGGAATTGGATCTGGGCTACTGTCTGTGCATGGGCAAGCCCGTGGGATTGGAACCTAGGTCTCCTCTTCGTAAGCGCCCCAACTTACCAATCCACCTAGACCCACGGACTATCATACCAGTTCATTATTACAAACAAATCTTTTCAGAATAGTGTTTTAATAGTTAAATATTAGCTTTTCCTTGGTGAAAAGTTTTTGTTTATTAACCACTTTAATTTTTTTTTAAATACAGTAAGCTCCCAATTTTGGTACGGTTTTATAAAAATAATTATAGAAAATTCAAATTAGATTTTCACAAGTAACCAAAAACAAGAATTACAAATGAGAACATTGCATGATTACAAATTTTCCACTCTATCATACGGTTATAACAAACATCATAAGGCCTGACCTATAAACCGTAGCTCTTCTTCTTCACTTGATTTCTCACCTTCTCTATAGCGAAACAATAATATAGAATGTAAGAAGGCATACCACAAGTCTTCTTGAATCCTCAATTTATAAGAATTATGGGTATACCTTCTCTTAACAAGTGGACAGGTTCATGCAAGGGTGGTAGACGAAAGTATGTCAGGTGGTAAAGTTAATATAATATTATTTAATATATATTTATTTTTAAGAATATACAATGTAGTTACTTACTTTATATTATTATATTTATTTATTATTATGTTTTTTAAATATTTTACTTTTCATTAATTATTTTTATTATTATATATATATATTTATTGAATTTACATGGTGGAATGGTGGAATAGGTAGCCATCACGAATCCAGGTAGACTATTTAGCTTTTATTATTGAATATATATTTATTTTTAAGAATATACAATGTAGTTACTTACTTTATATTATTATATTTATTTATTATTATGTTTTTTAAATATTTTACTTTTCATTAATTAATATAGAATTTACATGGTGAAATCGGTAGCCATCACGAATCCGGGTAGGCTATCCAGCTTCTATGGTTACCACAATATTTTGTGTTGTTCATCCCAGAAGCCGCCACACAGATCTTGGTCCAGTCCACCCTATAACCACCATGCCACAATCATTTTTAACCTTTTACATCGTTGAAATGATTAAGAAAGGGACAAGTGTTCAGTCCGATGAGGCTCGAGATTTAAACCCTGGACCTCCGCCCCCTTGCGGGGTTTGGTCGAAAACTTATATATTTTTATTAACTTATATAAATCAAATTATTTCAAAAACATTTATTAATTATTTTAAATATAATATATTGATTTTTACCAATTAGCAAAATATAGTATGCAAAATATTGATGCGACTACATAAATTTATTTTTATCTGTGAGCTTTCAAGTACTCACGGGGCCATGGTTAGACATCATATCCCTCCTTACATCATGCAAACAATCTCTATCTCTCCACCTAAATAAGGGTACCAAACCATCTAATATGTCTGTTTGAAGATGAACACATGCTCCTGCACTCACAAAACCTATCAACAAACTAATAACAAAATTGGCAGGATGTTACACATTGTTCTTTCCCTTTTCATAGTATAGTTTTAGAAATACCAAACATAGGTGCATGCTTAATTGACATATTCAAACACATTCCACCTCAAACTTGGAGCGAATCCTAAAATCATTCTTGGTGAACTCTTCCCTTCGTTTCTCATTGAGTGTAGAGTTATAACATACCCCCACAGTTCACCTCAGCTCCAAGTGGATCCAGTCGATAATCGTATGCGATAGGGCAATTTTTTCCATCTATAGATATCTTCCAATGTAATAGATTGTACAAATTCAATTGCTAATGGTGGAGATGTTTCCTTTAACCAAAGGTCATTTGGATTATCCAACTCATATGTTGGAGTGCTACCTTTCAGAGGAAATCTAGATAATGATTTGACAAAGTTGCATCCAAGACCACAATTAAAGATTGCAAATTTGAAGAATGTTGGTTCTCATATTGGGAGTAGTAGAATTTTTGAAAATGGTAACGATACATATAGTCCTGATGTTGCTTTAAGTGATGGACACTGTAAAAGTTCCATAAGAAAGACATCTGAGAAGAGTGACCTGGATGCTTTATTTTGTAATAGCTCTAGTATATCTAGGAAAGATGAATTATTGAAGCACAGGGAATATTTTGATGTCCATTGTTGGTCTAGTAATGGAAAACTCTCATCTTTGTCTTCTCATTCATATTCACTTTACAAGGCTTCAAAGTGTTGCTTTGAAAAAAATGAGCAAAGTTGCATTCATTTTAGTATAAATGGAAAAATATTAACAAGTATACCATGGCAATCTCCTTATGTGGCCCAATAAGTATTCTTCTAAAGCTTAAAATCTCTCTCTCTCTCTCTCTCTCTCTCTCTCTCTTTTATATATATATATATATATATATATATATATATATATATATATATATATATATATTTAAAGTAATAATAAGAGGGTGGTTTTAAATCACCCTCATAGTGATAAACTAAGATGGTTTTTGAGGCAGTTTTTAACCGCCCTAATAGACCCTAAAAGGGTGGTTTTTTGAGGTGATTTTAACCACCCTTGTATGACGTATAGATTTTACAATACCCTCATAGATGGTGGTTGAATAACCATCCTTAAAGACCATTTTTGGTGTAGTGGAGGTACCATGGGGGTACATTAGCATGCACCAAAAAATGTAATATTCTCCAACTTCTACTTGTATTACATTATTTGGTTATTGAACACTTTAGTCTTCAATATTTATATTCATCGTTTTCATTGCATTTGGCATTGCTTGTGATTCCGGCAATGATCTTCATTTTTTGCCTTTATCTGTTCTAATTATGGACTCAAACTCTATTCTAATATTTTCAATTGTACCATGAGGTACCATAGTAGTACATTAGCATGTACCAAATAATGTAATATTCTCCAACACCACCCTATATTACATTATTTGGTCATTGAAGACTATATTCTTCAATCTTTGTCTTCATATTTCTTGTCTTTTTCACTGGCTCTAGCATTGCTTGTGATTCTAGTGTTGATATTTATTTTCTAAATTTATTTGTTGTATCAATGTTGGTAATATATTTTCTATAATCCTAATGATTTTAATATTTGATTTTGTGATAACCTATTTAAATATCTCATCCAATGCCATTAGTAAATTTTATTTTATAGTGTTCCATTCATGGACATCATTCCCTTTATGCCAATATGTTTTGTGAGTATATGAATCCCACAATTTAGACAATGAATCTGACTACAACAATATTTAGTCTTATGTCCAAACTTATTACATTGTTTACACTTTTAAGTGTAGTTTATGTTTGGATAAACTTTGATGGGAACATCAAATTAATTTCTTGATTTTGTAATTTTTTTTATATCACAATAGAACTATAACTTGTTTTTCCTTTATTAAAAACATCTTCAATGCATTCATTCATGCATTGCTTAAGAATCATAAAAAATAAATAAAAATAGTTTCATTTTAAATAAATTGAATATTTTCCTTTTAATTATGGACTCTTAGAAGCTTTTCCTTTTTCTTTCCCATTTATCCATATCTTCAAATCACTTCCTTTGGAGTAGAAATCCTTGTTTCTCCAAAGTTTTAATTTTTTCAAAATTTATTAAATCAAATTTGCAAATCAAATTCTCCAAAGTCTTAAATTCAATATTTTTTAAATTCCTTGATTTCAAAAAATACAATTCTTCAAATTTCACAAAAACAAATCCTTTGGAGTAGGAAACCTTATGGTTCCTAAATTTCATATAAGCAATTTTAATTTACAAATTTTCAATGCATCAAATATTTTGTTTTGGAGTAGACTTCCTTTTGACTCTTTAATCAAACAAAAAATAATTTCTCACTTTTCAATTTTTCAAAAATCAAATTTTTGAAATCACATTCATTTTTTCAAATTATTCTTATCACTCCAATTAATTCTTCAAATTTCTTTTAATTGAGAAATCATCTACTTTTGACTTCCTTATCAAAGCTTAAATATAAAATTCTTATAACTCCAAAATTATAACCTTTAGAAAAGCTTTGATAAATATGTGCCTTCACTACTTTTGTTGGTTTTTTAAGCCTTACTGTTAGGGTACCTAGGTTATTCTATATTATCACATTATTTTGTGATAATTATTAGCATCTTATTGTTAATTTTTTGTTAGCATATAATTGTGGATAGATTAGCATCTATTTGTTTAGCATATTATTGTTAGCATATTTTTATTTTGGGTTCTAAGTTGTTTCTTAGATCCGATATCTTTGGGCTATTCTAAGTCTGCGTTGTATTATATATTCAGCATTTGATTAATGGACATACTAATTGATTTTCACCTATCAATGGTATCAAAGCGTCAATTTGTCGAGATTCATTTTGTAGCTCAACATCCTAGTTTGACCTAGCCTTGACACGATTCTTGAGACCAAGTGGACGCTAACCAGGCACTCAAATCAAGGCTTGGATCTGATGCTAGACTGGACTGTGGACAAACGCACAATAGTGCCTGGACTGTGGACAAACGCACAATAGTGCATAGTGACCTAGCCTAGGTGGACTCAGACCATGATACTTTGACCTAAGAGAGACTAGGTGGACGCAGTATACAACCCAAAGGTGACTTAAGGACACTGGACAACTGGTAGTCTGGCATATTAGACAAACATGGTGAACTCAAAATAGAGGACACTAAATGAGTCATTTTGCAGGCGCCACGAGGTGACACGTGGACAATCGGATGAGTGTGGTTTACATGCAACAGTGAAGCTAGGAAAAAGGTAATGGGTGGTTAACTAGACTAACCGAAGGTAGTCATTTGTTATATCATGCATTTTTGTTTTTAAATAGTGCCAAGTCTCCTGTCTTCTCCATGTGGGATATAATCCCAAAAAACCTGCTTCAAATCATGATGAAAATTTATCAACTTCCGATGAGCGATTGTAGATGCGCCTGACGTTGTGTGAGATTCATAGTTTAATTTCATGATTTGATTTTACTGTTAATGCCATAGACATGTGATATTTCACTGAGATATCATCCATTAATAACATCACCCAAATAGTGATACAAGTGCTCGAGAGTTGATTATTTTGACTCGCTGCCATTTGCGGTTTGCTACTCACTAGCGATGTGGAGAGGTGTCAGGATAGAGAATATGTGTTGTGGCAGCACACGATTTATAACAAATCCACTATGATTAGATGAAATGGTAAGAGATAGTGTTTTGATCTGGGGCATGGACTGCTTGATTAATCTTCTTGTAGATCGATGAAACCGGTAAATGTTACGAGTAATTCTTTTTTTTTGCCTCGTATACGAGGAGAGCTGTGCAAATGATTTTGCAATGACACGTGCATAGGGTCTATTGAACACTGTCATCAAGAAGACTACAACACATCTGAGAATATCTTTAAGGAAAATTTGAGCGAGTAGCAAAATAAAACCCTTTGCATGGTGCGCTGTGAAATATTATTGCATCCCAACGACGTCTAACTACAAATGTTTTAAGTGGACAACCAATGCATTTACATCAATTTGATGTGCCCCCTCTATGTGATTTTTCCATAGAAGATCATCAGAATATCATAAAATGATCCTCTAGAGCGAAATCATGGATAGGTCGTCTATCGGCTGCTTTACAACGCTAACAGAACCAGCATGCCACCGAGCACGATAGTAGTTGAAATAAGGAATTTTCCCCTTAATTTCCAATCAGCATAGTAGCTGGTGTCGTGGTCCCTCCTGTGTTCAGATGCTTGACAGGAGGTCATGAGGTCGACTCCCATCGAGGCTATAAAAAAAAGTAGTTTTTTTTATTTATTGTTTTCTTAAGCATCATTTTTTTAATGTTTTTTTTGTATTAATTAATTTTTTTTTATTAATTATTTTTTAACTAAATCTAATTAAGAAATATATTATATTTAATTAGTATCAAAATTTCCAAAAAAAATCATTTTTTTTATTTTAAAACAATTTATAAATACCTTTGAACCCCAAAACAATTTCATCCTAAATTTTTTTGCAACATCAAGGGAGGACAGTTTTTTTATGTCATTTTATTGCTAAATTCTCAAAATAGGATGAAAAGGGGGGAATAGAGAGTGAAATTTTATTTTTACACAATTTGGCATTGTAATTAGGTGCATTTTTATGGAAACCAACACCTAAATTTTTAATTTTTTGTGGGCACTTTTTGATTGTATGTTGCACTTGCATTTCCATTATTGTTTTTGCACTACATGAAGTTTAAAAATCAAGTATATTAAGTCCCCAAAAATTAAATCCATCCATGAATTTTATTTACACAACAGTGTTTGGTATAAACGGTACCTCTGGCCCACACTAACAGGTAAATTTATCATGCTTTGGGCTACTGTATCTATCGCCTAACATAGCTGCAACAAGGACGTTTGAGCTTGTTCTCTATAAATCATTGGGGAGATATAAGTTTACCATTTTGTTATTTTTTTCACTCCATTCACTACCCTAATCTATTTGTTGTTAGACGTAAATCCTAACGAAGTGTCTATCCAAAGTGTTTAGGGGAAGTTATGCCCCACACATGCAGAATACCTTCTATGGTAGTTTTCAAACAAAATGATTCTCTTTTAGTACTACATATGTTCCACGTATCGTTTCGCTCTCACGTACCTATAGTCTCCCTCACATAAGGGCGAGTATATTGAGAGGTTTGGTATAAAGGTCTGGTAGGTATAAAGAAAGGCGGACCATTTGGTGATATAAGAAACCCTCATTATAGCAGTCATACACAAATATCTATCAGATACTCAGTTACTAAAAGGTTTCAATTATGCACCATGGAAGATGAATATGAAGGATATTCTACAAGTAGAAGAATTATGGCATGTTGTTTCAAGCGCAACAAAATGTCCTACAACACTAGATGCAGATCTAATTGCATTTGATAAGAAATATAGTAAGGCAATAATGCTCATCTTGTTTGTTGTCACAGATGATGTTCAACCTCACATAGTTGACAAATAACATGGTAAAGATGCATGGTATACACTTAATACCATTTATGAGGGTAAGAATTATTGTCCCATTCTCACCCTTCAATATCAACTTCATAATTTGAGTATGAGGCATGGAGAGGCAGTTGAACTATTTCTATGTAGAGTGGTCGAGTTGAAGTCAAGATTGAATTCTATGGGAGAAACTGTAGAAGATAAGCTCCTCACTTTAGTGATTTTGAGAGCTTTACTTGATTCATACAGAATGTTGATAACTTTCCTTCAAGTGTCACAAAGACAAGTTACCTTTGTGGAGTTGGTCAATCTACTTCAAACTGAGGAGGCTATCCAACTTCAAAATGATGAAACTTCTAATACAACCCTCTATTCACACAAGAAGGGTTCTAAGAAGAAATGTAATTTTCATAAGGGAGGATCTTCTTCCAAGGATTCCTAGGGAAAACAACCTCAACAACTAAAGAGATATTGCAAAATTTATGAGAAAGATACCCATGACACCAACCAGTGTTAGTACAAGAATAAACAACCTAAGAACAAGGGCCATAACAAACCATAGAACAAAAATAAGCAACCCAAGGTGAATTTTTTTGTTGAAGAATTAGACTTAGATTCTAAGTGGGCACACAAGGTGCTCATGACTAACATAGCCTCCAAGAAAAAGGATCATGTGTGGTATATTGATTCTAGTACCAGTAAACACATGACTGGCGATAAGCCATGGTTTGAGATATTTGAAGCCAAGGTAAGCAAACCAGTAACTATTGTTGATGATAAGACCTACCAGGTTTAGGGTGAGGGTATAGTTTTAGTCACCCTTCTAGATGGAAAATGTTATATTAACAGAGTCCTATATGTTCCAGAATTGGCGAAAAATTTGTTGTCATTCCCTTAAATCCTGTATAAGTATATGGTTGTTGATTTTCGTATTGAGTATGGAAAGAAATATTTCTTTATCACCAAGAGGGGTAAACACATCACAACAGCTTCATACAAGCATGGCTTATTTGCATAGATTCTATCTTCACCCCTCATGTTGCCATGGCAGTCTCTACAAAGGAGGCTACTTCACTTTGGCACAAGAGATATGGGTATCTAAGTTATGGATATTTACTTAAGCTAAGTAAATATGATATGGTAAAGGGTATTCCCTCCCTTTCATCTACATTATCAGTGTGCTCTGATTGCTTATCAAGGAAGTAATATAGAGTACCATTTAAAAAGATCTCTTTCTGAGCAAAGAAACATTTGGAGTTAGTTTTCACCGATCTATGCAGTCCTATGCCGAATAACTATGGGGGAAAGAGGTAATTTCAGTTGTTTTTAGATGACTACTCATGAAATATGTGGATTTTCTTTCTTCATCTAAAATTAGAAGCTTTTAGTTACTTCCAAAGCAATTCAAGAAATCTATTAAGGAATCAGGGATTTCTATAAATACCCTTTGCTCAGATCGATGGGAGTTCACCTCTATAAAAATTTTCTCATATTTGACTGCACATGGGATCAAGAGAAAGCTCACTACTACCTATACTCTACAGCAAAATGGACTTTCTAAATGAAGTAATCATTCCATCATGGAAATGGTTTATTGTATGCTTACAAGAGCCTATGTAGAGCAGTAGTTTTGGGTAGAATATGTCACAATAGTAGTGTACCTGTTGAATAGGGCACCCACAAAGGCCCTAAAGGATATAACTCCACAAGAAGCATGGAGTGGTTGAAAACCCTCTACTTCTCATCTATGCATTTTTGGATGTAAGGCTTTTATGCACATACCAAAAGTAAAGAGGAAGAAATTAGATGATAATATCTTACAATGTGTTCTTCTTGGTTATGATGAGCATTTGAAAGGATATAAATTGCGAGATCCTTTCACTAAGAAGATTCATGTTAGCAAAGATGTGGTATTTGATGAAGCTTTCACATTATATAACACATCCAATGTATACCTTGATTTTGAGGATTCTAAGGTTGAGAAGTCTCCTTCTTCACCACAGAAAAAGATTCCTAAGTGGTATACAAGTACTAACAGAGACTCAAAGATATCCACACCACCAAATATGATTTTAAATAGACCTCATACTCATATTATGACTCAACAGGAGAGAGCAGTAGTAGAAAATTTGATTGATCAAGAAATAAGGTTTTGAAATAGTGTTACTTGTACTCTATGTGGATGATCTGATTATCACAAGAAGCTCAAAAAAATTGATAACTATCGTTAAAATTGACTTGTGCAAGTCTTTTAAGATGATAGATCTCAGACTTCTCCACTATTGTCTTGGCTTGGAAGTAAACTAAAAGAAGCATCAAATCAAGGTGTCATAGAAAAAGTATGCGAAGACATTGTTAGAAAAGTATCACATGATTGATTGTAAGCCAATGGTAACTCTAATGGAATCAAAGATTTATTTATTGCGGTATGATGATTCACCTCAAGTAGATGGTACTCTTTATCACCAGCTAATCGAGAGTCTCATATATCTAACCAAAACTAGGCCAGATATCGTGTTTGTTGTAAATTATCTTTCAAGGTTCATGAAGGAGCCTAAGGTCACTCATTGGGAAGTAGCAAAATGTGTTCTTCACTATATCCATGGTACTATTGAGTATGGCCTAGAGTACAAGAAGAATGATCAATTCTTCTTGCAAGGATACACGAACTCAGACTATGCTAGGTCATATGATGATCGAAAGTCAACTTTAGGATATATTTTTCATCTTGGATCTGGTCCTATCTCTTGGCACAACAAGAAGCAATAGGTGGTTGCTATTTCATATAAATAGGAAGATTATTGCACTACATTTGAAGGAGTGTGTGAGGCAATATGGTTGCGTCACATTTTGACAAGTATGGGTCTTCCATCCAAATCTCCAATTCACTTGTTTTGCGATAACCAGTGTGTTTTGAATCTCATTAAGAATCCAGTGTTTCATGAACGAACCAAACACATTAACACTTAATGTCACTTCATTTGATACAAAGTTCCAAGGCTCCACATTTAGCTTCAATACATTCCCACAAGGGTTCAAGTTGCAGATATTTTTACTAAGGCACTTGCATGTGTCAAATTTGAGTTGTTTCGTAACTTTCTTTGTATTTCAAAATAATGTAATAAGGGGGGGATATTAGGGTAACTAGCTTATTCTATATTATCACATTATTTTTTGATAAATATTAGCATCTTATTGTTAATTTTTTGTTAGTGTATAATTGCAAATATATTAGCATCTGTTTGTTTAGCATATTATTGTTTTTTTTTTTTTGAAAAAATGAAAACTTGTATTAATACAAGAACCAGAAACAAGCGGGAGAGAACACATCCCGAGCCAGAGCCACAAGCAAAACAGCAAGGAATGCGCACACAGGCAACGCTAGGTACCACAAGGCATAGAGAACGGAAGGCACGAAACAGCAACAAGTCGCAAAAACGTGACATGTCGCGAAATCGCGACAGGAAAACCCATCACGGCCACTTTGGCACCAACAGGCGCGATAACGCGACATGTCACGAAATCGCGACAGGAAGGGCCCTCGACAGCCACCCGCAGAAAGTGTCGCGACAGCGTGACAGAAACAGAAAGCAACATTCAAGCCTCATGAAGGTCGCGAAATCGCGACGAAAAACCACCCAGTCGCAAAGGAGCCAAACATGCCGCGAAATCGCGCAAGAAAAACGCCAGAGACCAGGAGGGCACAACTTGTCGTGAAATCGCGATAAAAACCAGCTCGATGTTGCATCATCACTACAGGTCGTGATATCGCGACAATTTTCCACCCAGCCGCCTAATTGCCAAAAGTGTCGTGAAATCGCGACAGAAGAACCATGCAGCTTCCAAAACTCAAACTTGTCGCGAAAACACGACGAAATATTTACCTTTCTATTCAACTTCAAGAAGGGAATGAGAGCGCGGTAAAAACACCAATCGAACCTGGAAAGCGGGACCTGTCACGATATCGCAACGTGTCGCGGAATCGCGAGGCGCGAAAACGTGACATGTCGCGATATCGCGACATGTCGCGATATCGCAACAAGACGCGGGATCGCGTCACGCGATAACGCGACATGTCGCGATATCGCAACATGTCACGGAATCGCGACCCGCGATAACGCGACATGTCGCGATATCGCGACAGAAAGGACCCTTAGCAAAAAAAACTTTGCACATTATTTCAGGAATTGTTCAAGGCCTTGTCTGATCTCGGCATTCTCCACAGACAAATTGCTATGCAGATGAATCCCAACCTCTCTCTCAGCACCCAACTTAGCAAGGAAATCGGCCGCTTTATTGAGAGATCTACTAGCATAAACAGGAATCACATCCTCAATTTCCTTCCAAAGCTCTAAAATTTGGGCGACCAAAATCCGAAGCCTCCAAGCTTTTAAGGCAAAGTTTCGCATGCAATCAAGAGCACCAACCAAGATTTGGGAATCAGACTCAATGATTATCTTTCGTGACCATGCTTGACGGCCCAGATGGAAGCAGATTTAATAGCAAAGGCCTCAGCTTCATTGTTTGTGGCATATCCCAGACCTTGCAATTCCCAATATAGCACAGTCCCAGCATGATCACGGCAAATAACACCACTGCCAGCATTGCCCGGATTACCTTTAGCAGCTCCATCAGTATTGATTTTGACCCAGCCTTCTGGGGGAGGTTTCCAACAACTTCTTACCTGTCTCTCCAGATCAGCACCTCTCCCACTCAAAGGCTTAGAAGCAGACTGGTTTTCCTTCTCAGCATAGATGGCAACGGTTTCCACAACTTTGCTCCAAATGATCTGCCAAATCCCCTCCACCAAAGAGAAGGTTTCACGAAAAATACGAGCATTTCTTTCCAACCAAACCTGCCACCAAATAAAAAGGAAACCGATCTCCCAGCCAGTACGAAGAGCTTTAGAAATAAATCTACCTCTCTTCCAGCTTTCCCATAAATTGGACCGGGACAGATCTCCAAGCACCTGAAGTTTAAAGTGGGAGAACGCAACATTGCCAAATCTGCTGTGTGAAAGAGCAATCAAACAGAAGATGGTTCACAGTTTCCTCATTCCTATAACATAAAACACACTGGGAAGGGCTAATGATGCCTCTAATTCTAAGGTTGTCAAAGGTCAAGATACCATTATGCATCAGTTGCCAAGCAAAGAAGTTCACTTTCGGCCAGCCCTTGGGATGCCAAATCTTCCTCCATTCATGAACAGGAAAAGAGTGTGGGGGTTTAGCATATTATTGTTAGCATCTTTTTATTACGGGTTCTAAGTTGTTTCTTAGATCCGATATCTTCAGGCTATTCTAAGTCTACATTATATTATATATTCAACATTTTATTAATGGACATATTAATCGATTTTCACCTATCACTTACTACATTAAAAAATATCACAAATCCTAATATAAAATAACCACAATATTTAAGGTCAAAATAATAATATAAGAGCAGAATAATATATGAGAAAATTAATATGTATATCAAGGCCTATATAATAATACTAAAATAAATATTCACTTATATACTGAAATATGAATGTAAATGGTCTGAATCATTTATGAACTATGCATGAAGAAAACTTGCAATATTAATTTTTCAAAATGTATACAAGCTTTATTCCAAAGTGGATCACTTACAAATACCTCTATTTCTTTCTTAGACTCTTTTTTTAATTTTTCATAGAGTATTATCTCCATAATATAGCCATAGTAATATGACTCTTCAAGTACTTGACTATTGCTCTCCATATGACAAGTCTCATGACCTTTGGCTTGTCATCTTGCCACTTGCATACAAGACTCTTCATAGACACTTGACTCTAAGACACTTGCACACATCTACATGAATATTACACTTCTACATGCACTCCTAATATATGACACTTGTGCACATCCTCACATTACATATTTGCACTCTTACATATAATACACTTGTGCACATTCTCTCAATTTACACTTGCACTCTAACTTACATGATACTTGTGCATTTCTTGCACATTGAAACTTACATATAAAGGAAAATGTAAATCACACTCTAAACGATAGACTCAACCCTACTCTATTATATATTTACAATAATACCATGAAGGTACCATGAGGGTACATGATGTTGGATAAAAGTATGAAGCTACTTTATTCATGAAATGCAAGTAATATATAGGATTACATAGGAATCTCACGTAGGTTAAGTGGTTGCAACAATCTGCCAAACATGGCCAACCACTTAACTACTAATTAACAAAATGCTAAATATGGATTTCCACTAACTGCTAGAAGACAAACAAGATCTCTAACAGTTAACTAACATCTAACAACATGCTAACAACCTATTTCTAACATGGGCATACTATGCCTCACATGAATACAAAGTGCAAGAAATAGGAATAATAATAAATAATATATTAACTTAGGCTTAAGTGAATAAGCCTAAGTTATCCTCAACACTCCTCCCAACCATATAAGCATTGGACCCCAATGCTCTCAAAAAATGTGGAAAGTCATGGGCCATCTCATGGTGAGGAATCCAATGAGCCATGTGTGGAAAGTGACTGCGACGAGTGACAAGGTATGTAGTGGAAGAACCATATCTAGTGTGATGAGTCTTCATCTCAAAAATTCTATCTAAAATGAGTGAAAGCTAACGATCAGGTGCCACTGTTGTTGTAGGGCTGAAAACATGATTAGGTACCAAAATATGGTCCTGAAATGGTGTCTCTGGAAAGCGAAACTCATCCAAAGGAACCCAAACTCTGCCTCCAACTTGTGGTGAGTGAGGATTGTGATGGTTACGCACCACTCCCTACAGAGTCTCCTGCAAGTCTTGTGGTATATTGCCTAGAAGGCTCTGTCGGTGCTCAATAAAGGAAGTAACCTTAGCTTGCTCCTCCATGTGTGCAATTGTGGGAATGGGCAAATCCAAAGGTAACTTCTGTGGAACAAGTGGTTCAGTAGCTTTAGGTGTACCCAAAATTATGTCAATGGAATCAGTGACATATTTCTCATAAGTGAGAATGGTGGGTTTCTTAACCACTTGCTCTTGTGACTTTTCATTATGTGGAAGTGAAACTTCTTTCTTTGCATGTTCCTTAGGTGGTGATTTTTCTTCATTTTTTCTGGAACTAATGCTAGCAGGAGCCAAAATGAGTGCTTGACTTAATGGCTTCCTTATGTGCCTACAACTCAACATCAAATTGGAATTAGGTGTAGTGCTTTGTATCAAGTAGTTTTTACCATGCAACTCCAATGTGTAGGTGTTCTTTTTAGCATGATAAGTAGCATTCCTATCAAATTGATAGGGTTTACCTAGCAAGAGTCCACAACAATCCATATCTGTGAAATCACGCCTAACTTTATCCACAAAAGCAAAATTCAAGGTGCAAGTATGGGTGATGTTGGATGTGGAGTCTACATCTTTCCATCCAAGTGCATAATGTTGGTGATGTGGTTTGATGGGAAGTTTCAACTTCTCCACAATGGACTTCGTGATGAGGTTCTTTTACGATCTGTTATCAATGATACAATCAACATAGAAATCATGCATCAAGTGGGATCTAGTGATAAACAAATGGTCACGCCCCCCTTAAGCAAATACATTTGACATTAGGGTAATTTTGTTTAGTTTACCCTTTAAAGCAAGATATTCTTCTTCTATCCTTGTATCCAAAATGGGACCATATTGTGGTTCCTCATGTGTAGGCTGTACAATTAGGGATTTCTTCTTCTTAAACTTCTCAAAAGTATAGCATTTGGATTTTACATGTCCATGCTTTTTATAAAAGTCACAATACAATGAAGAAGAAGAATATTTAGCATGAAAGGAAGAAGAATGTGCTTTAGGAGAAGTGGGAGGAGAAGAAGAATGAGGGGAAGAATGAGAATTTTTCTTCACCTTCTGTTGATGTTGATTCTCACCTTTAGAAGAGCCCTCCTGTGATGAACGAGACTTTTGATATGCACCAACTTTCTCCTCTGCAAGAATGGCATGATTGAATGCCACATCCAAGGTGAGGAAGACATTGAATTTGATCTCCCTAAAAATTTTATCTTGCAAGCCACAAGTGAATTTATTAATCAAATCCTCTTTTGAATTTTTCACACCAAGCAATACCCTTAACCTATTGAATTGGAAGATGAAGTCAGAAACAGACATCCCATAGGTTTACCTCAATCTATACCACTTAGTAGTGAGGTCACTTTGGTAGTTTTGTGGAAAGAAAATATTTTTCAGAATTAGAGTTAATTATTTCCAAGTCATTGTGGCATTATGGCTCTGTCTTTATACAATGATAACTTTTGCTAAACCTGTGAGTTTGAGTGTAGCAAATGTAGCTTGTTCATCCTCCGAAATTTTAGCATAAGCAAACCAAGTTTGCATATCCAAAATCCATGCAGATAAGACATTCGGATATCTAGATCCATCATACATCTTAACCTCACATTTTTCTATGTTGACATGGTTATGGTGGATTTTCAGTTCACCAAGATTAAATTGCACAACAATGTCTCTCACTTTTTTTTCCAAAATATTTATTGCTTCGGTGAGGTATTCCATGTTAGTTCTGAGATCATGAGCCATTTGATTTCGAGTGTATGCCAGACTAGGAGGATTACAAAATGGTCTTGAAAATACTTAATCTAGGCTTTAGGAACAATGTTCAACTTTCCTAATGTAATCAAATTGCCTAGATTTTACAAATTTTGCTCTAAAAAATAGGGCTATTTTAGTGCTCTTTACAAAATAAATCAAATTCTACAATTACAAAAGTACAATAAAAATGCTGAAAAATTAGCCCTTTTACAATACCAAAATTTGGTTAGGAGCAAAAATTATCAATCTACAGGAAATTTGCAACACAATGCAAAAACATTCATCGAAAACGGAGCAAAAATGAAGAAGATATCACCTTTCAAAGTTTTATTCTCCTTCTTTGCAGTTTTGGCGCCAGAGGTAAAATTTTGAATTCTCCCACCAAATTTTCCCGCCAATTTTCCGATATGCTTCAAAAAATTATTTCCCGCCAAAAATGGTTTGAATTTTTTTTTAGCCCCGGTCAACTGGGCTTGGAGCGAATGGGTACCAGAGCCACGTGTCATGGTACGACCCCACCACTAGGTGAATAGGTAACAACCAGTCAACTGGGTAGATCAATGGGGCCTGTTGAGAAGCAACACACCCCCACTGAAAAATGAGATTCCATCCTCTTGAAAACTCTGAAATTCCATTTTTGCAAGCAGGGACCCTCTTGATCATTTTCAGGTTTAATTCCAGTTTCTGCTTGCCTGCTTTTAATGTTGTGCTTTCTCTTGTATTCTAGCTTTGATTATCCCAGACTTCACTTTTGCATGCTAGAATCATTCAGGCATAAAGAAAATCTTGCACCGGTACCGAGAAAATCCAAAAAACAGTTGCATAAATTCATGAAAAATCAAACTTTCCATTTTTGGTAGTGTCGCGATATCGCGACACTTCCATTTTCGGAAATGTCGCGATATCGCGACAGGAAAATACAAATGCAGCTAAGTCATTTTTGTGTAGCGAAATCGCGACACTTTCCATTTTTGGAAGTGTCGCGATATCGCGACGTTTCCATTTATGGAAACCGTCACGAAATCGCTACCGATCGGAGGAGAGAGAAGAAATCAGTACGATCAGCGCGAAATCGCGACAGCGCGAAATCGCGACATGTCGCATTTTCGCGATAGGAGAGAGAAAATGCATGAAAATCCGCCAAGTAAGAAAACAGGCGCGATTTCGCGACATGTCGCGAAATCGCGACAAATCTGGAGAGAGAAGTACGGCAGCAGAAAACGTAGCGAAATCGCGACACTTTCCATTTTTGGAAGTGTCGCGATATCGCGACATTTCCATTTTTGGAAGTGTCGCGAAATCGCTGCAGGATGAGGAGAGAGAAAGCCGGGGAGAAAAATGTCGCGAAATCGCGACAGGGAGAAGCAAGCTGTACGGAGAAGCGCGATTTCGCGACATGTCACGAAATGTCGCATTTTCGCGATAGGAGAGAGAAAATGGGCTTGAAAGGATAAAATCGGCTGAGTCCCAGATGTGTAGCGAAATCGTGACACTTTCCATTTTTGGAAGTGTCGCGATATCGTGACGTTTCCATTTTTGGAAAGTGTCGCAAAATCGTTGTCTGTCGGAGGAGAGAGAAGATGAGCTGCCGGACCAGCGCGATTTCGCGACATGTCGCGAAATCGCGACATGTCGCGTTTTCGCGACTGGAAAGGAGAAAAAGTGGCTAAGTCCAAAAGTTGCAGCGATGCGCTGCATGTTTCAGAATCGCGGGCTAAAGGGTGCAGCGATGCGCTGCATGTTTCCAAGTCGAGAGAAAAAGTTGCAGCGATGCGCTGCGTGTCTCAAAATCGTGGGCCGGAGCTTGCAGCGATGCGCTGCACGTTTCAAAGGTGAAGGGAGAAAATTGCAGCGATGCACTGCATGTTTCGAAATCAGGGGTAAAAAGTTGCAGCGATGCGCTGCATGTTTCAAAATCGTGGGCTGGAGCTTGCAGCGATGCGCTGCATGTTTCGAAGATCAAGGATGAGAATGGTAGCGACGCGCTGCACGTTTTGAGGAAGTTGTACGGCGGCCAGCGAGAGGCGCGATTTTGTGACATGTCGCGAAATCGCGACAGGAAGCAAGGAAGATGTACGGCCGCCGGCAAGAGGCGCGATTTCGCGACATGTCGCGAAATCGCGACATGTCGCATTTTCGCGGCCGACAGGGGAAGAAGCAGCGCAGCGCTGGGGACGTCGCGATTTCGCGACATGTCGCGAAATCGTGACATGTCGCAGAATCGCGGTAGGAGAGAGAAAGTCCTCAAAGTTGACCAAAAGTGCATTTCAGCTGAAACAGAAGGCATCCTGGGGTAGCGACACGTGTCAAAGCGCGTAACAGGCAGAGCAAGGCCGACATGCAAGCTTTTTAGCTGATTTTAATCTGATTTTAATGCTTTAAGCTTTGATTTTAATGATTTTAAAGTACTAATATAATCTTTTTGTCTTTCATGCAGGATTCCATCTGGCACTTGCGGGACAACCGGAAAGGCCATAAAGGCAAAGTTAAAGTGCGGATTTGATCAAGGACCGCCATGCTAGAGGAAAAGAAGCCGGTAAAAGCATTCAATGGCAAATTTATTGTAGAATTGATAGCATGAAGATAATTTCAACACAGGGATGGCTTTACGGAGATCAGATCTGAGAGAAGTGGTGACTCATCCGGCTCACCAGCAGAATTAATGGAGGCATTTATTTGCAATTGCGGATGAATGCAAGTGGCTTTAGATTTTATCTTCTCCATTTATGGCAACTGACTCCCCTGATTTGCCGAAGGGTTAAGTTCTATCCGGACTTTGATTTTAAATGGATTTTTATTGTAAAACCCGGGTCCTAGGGTTTAGATGTGATAATATTTGCAGTTATGAGAAGAAGATATTTCTGAAAAGATCAGGGTCTGTCCTGAATCTATAAATACTTCTTCTCAATGTAATTGCGGGAGGCGGAGACTTAGAAATAAAAGGCTTATAAGCAATTTCTTGCAAATTTTGTGAAATCCTTTGTTTCTGGACTTGGAGTTGATGTGCTTTAGCTTTTCTGTGATAGCATGGCCAGGAGCCTAATCTTTTGCAGAGTGTGATAAGTGTATCTTCTTTTGTTATCCGTTCCATTTAAAGTTTATTAGATATATGTCGTAAATCTGAGTTATCAAGTTTAAATATGCTGTTAGGCTTCAGTTGTTCTCTTGTCTGCTAGGGGAAATTACAGATTTGAAGGTTAAGTTTGTTCTAATTGCTCTGTCTTCACTGTGTGAGCTAGGTTGCCGGTGAAAGATACCAGTTTTAACCAGCTGCCCTTGGATTTATAATTTTTTGCTAGATCTGTTTCACTCTGCCTTGTGCTCTTAGTTGAAAGTGATCTTAGACTGACTGGACACTTTCTTCTTTGATTTGTTCTGTTGTGAAGCTGATAGCATAGATAAAATTGATAGTTTAGGGTTTTACAGTTGATGTTTGATAAACTTCTCTTTCTGCCTTACCCTACCCTCTCTTTGTTTTCGGTGAATGATCCATTTTTATTTTCTTTGTTTGTCTTTTATTTAAATCTGTTGACCCATGAGAGCTAGATCAAGAATTCAAGTTAAATCTGATTGTCAACAACTTTTGCAACTACCGAACAAGTTCAGGAACCCCCTGTAAGGTAACAGAGCAGTCCATATTGAAATCTATTCCGAAGTGGAAAAGAGTGAATAGCCATTCGACCCAACTACTGTAACTCACACCTTGGATAACCAGCTAGATCCTAAAGTGAGTGGGATCCGTCCCGTGGGTGTCTCCGGAGCTTCCTTGCTTCATCCTTCCCGGGGTGTGCATGAAAGCCGGACCAACAACCTAATTGGCGCTAGAAGGAGGGCCTGTTGAACTCAGTTCAAGTATTTTTTTGAAAGTTGTCAGTGCTGTTTTTAAAATTGCCAGAGAAGACCTCAAGTTCAGAACAGTTTTATCTCCACTGGCAGTTATCCAATTACAACTCATAATATCACTGTCAGCCAAGTAATAATGGCAAATTGGTTGGGCCCCACTGCTTTGAATATCCCGGGTATAGCCCATGACTTGCCCAGAAGCCCGAAAAGATATCTCCCCAGATACAAACATGATGGGACAAGAACTGCAGAAGAACATCTGCTAGCTTTTAAAAATGCTTTAAGATTGTTAAATATACAGCATGAAGATGTTGCCTGCAGATTGTTCCCGTTCACTCTCCAGGAGGGAGCTTATGACTGGTTTTTAAACCTCACCAAAAATTCCATTACTAGCTGGGATGACCTAGAGAAAGCTTTTATATCACAATTTGGGGAAGTGATAGACCCCAGTGTGTTATACCAACAATTTTCCAGCATCAAGAGAGAGTCGGGAGAAACTGTCAAGTCTTTCAATATGAGGTTCCAAAGAGCTTACGGTAGAATGACTGGCCATTACATCCCAAATGCAAATCTGGCCTTAGAAATCTACAAGAATGCATTGGATTCGGTGACCTCTATTTTCCTCAAGAGAGACATCAATATCACAACCCTGGCAGGGGCTTATAAAGAAGCCTTAATTCTTGAAAGACAGTTAGGGCCTCAAATTCTGAGCAGTCCTTTGATATCCTATGTTACACGGAACATGCCTATTTCAGACCCCATTCCACATCATGAGTTAGTGCCAACATGTCATGCTCTACCCAAGGAGACTCCGTTAATCGTGACATCCACTCAAGCATGTGCAAAATACAGAGAAAAGTTCTGACAAGTTCAAAGTGCAGGTGCTTGAACTGAACAGTTGTGATCTGGCACCACCCAAATCTGAAGTTTTTCCTGGTGAGTTAAATTTTCCTAGAGATCAAAGAAATATTGATATTTCTAGTTCACCCAAAAATAGTACAACCAGGGTTTCAGATTCTTTCACTTTTCCTGAAGAGACAGAAAGTCTTGTACAGACTCCTGTGGATGAAATGCAAGATTTTCAACAGTTAAAAAGAGACAGTTATGACTTGAAATGTCAGAGTCCAGAATCTAACAATGATCCTTCCTCATCAGAGGATGATGAAAGTGAGATTCAATATCACTATGCAGAAGTAACTGAGGAGGATAACATCATTGAGGATATGAGGGAACTTAAAGCTGACATCACCCTCTATGAACTCGCTTAGATTGTTGAACAAAAGGATAGCTTGATTGAGGCTTACTCCGGACCACCTGTTGAATTTCAAGAAAAGGAGGAAAAGATAGTAAATATGAATGTGGTCAGCCAACTTGGAATTGATGAACTGTCTCAACATAAGCCTGCAACTTCTGAACATAATGTCAAAGAGAAGGCTATAAACTGTGTTGATGCAGATATTGGAGTTTATAATTTGGCAACTGAAAAGGTGGGAACAATTACAGCTCTAAACCATCACAACCATGATGTTTGGACATTGCACATTGATGAGGTTAAATCTAAGCAAGGCTCAGGTGAAAAGGAAAATTGTAAGCATTCTGCTAGAGGGATAAAAATTGAAGTCCTGGATATTGAAGCAGTACAGCAACCACAAAATGTTCAAGTTGTTAAGAACCAGGGCATACAGATAAAACATGATTTCTTTCAGTTGTCACATAATTTTGAAGATGTGGTGGTCTGGGTCTGTCAAGATTTTAAGGTATTTGATCCTGGGGGTTTTTTACATTCAGTCCTTTTGAAAGAATTCTGCAAACCCTTCAAGTAGAAGCATAAACATGTTATCATATGATTTGTTATTATATGATTTGTTTAATTTGAAGGAGTTGCAGATTTGTTTTTCAAATGGGACAGGGAAGACAGTAAACCCAAGTCTTTCCCGGATAGCAAATTTTTGAAGCACGGTCTGGAGTGCATTTCGTCAACAGGACCTGAAAGGTAATTTTTTTAAATTACTTGCATGGTCAAAATTTTTTAAGGCACCATTTCTCTGCTTTCCCAACTGCTGCATTTTTTGAGTATGAAGGGAAGTTGTAACATATGTATACATTGTAAATAAGCTTTGAAGTTTTTCAGTTTTATTTCTTTGTCAGTGCAGTTTTTATTTCTTTGTCTGTACAGTTTTAATCTGTTTCAGTTTAATTTTAATGCTCTGCAGTTCTTTTAGTTGCTTCATCTTTTTTTTTTAATCTTTAGTTGTCTGTACAGTTTTAGCTTGTGCAGTTTATTTCTTTCTTGTGCTTTTTATTTCCTTTCTTTGTCTTTTTATGTCAGCTTGCTGTTTAAGTCTGTACAGTCTTTTGTTTCAGTTTTATTTGCTGTAGTTCTTTATTGTAGTTCTTTTTCTTTGTTTGTCTGTACAGTTGCTTTAAGTTATTTTTAGGTCTAGGCAGTTTTAATTGCTTTGCTTTTGTTTTAGCTTAATTTTGCTGCCTGTACAGCTGTGCTTTGCATCCTTTGTAAATAGCCTTGCAGTTTGTTTTATTCCTTTGTCTGTACAGCTGTGCAGTTTTCAGTGTTTAGTTTATTTTATTTGCAGTCTGTGCAGTTTTGATTCTGTTTTGCTTTAGAAGCCTGTGCCTGTCCTTGGAAGCCTGTACAAAGTCCTTTGGCTTCTAAAATTTTTTGTCCTTTGCCTTTGCTTGAGCAATCAATGAAAAGTCACCGCTGAAAATTGTTTATTCTAAGCTGATCAATCCAGTTTCCATCCAATGCCCATGCTGTTCATTATTCCAATTGAGATAGTCTGCTTGCACTGAACAGTAGAACTATTTTGTTATTCAGGACAAAGGTAGAGAGATGATTGGATCTTGTGTCTTACTTGCCACAGTTGTTTTAATGATAGAAAAACTGCTATGTTGTTTAGTTGGAGGAACTCCCGGGGAATCCAAGAAAAGCTGGTTATGAGAGGGGACTATGGTTCATGCAATTATTTGGGTATCCACAGAGGCTATCAATGCCTAGACTGGAAATCAGTTCCAGATTGATCAAATGATAAAAGAAAATTGTGATTTCCCTAAAAGCATCTCAGATATTGATATATTTCAGAGGGAGAGATATAAAAAAAAAAAAGAAGAAAAAAAGAGAGAAAAGAGGTGAACAATTAAAAGAGGCAGCCAATACTTCCAAAAATATTTTTTTCTAAGTTATAGATTCTGCCCTACAGTTGTAAATTGGGTCGTGTAAATCTAAAGGGTAACTCTGTCTAGGCTGTAAAAGGCTAAACTAGTAAACAGAGCTCTACTCGGTTTCCCCTTTTACAATCTAGAAAAGTTGATCAGTCCAAAGTTCATCATTCAATCCAGTCATCCTTGAAGAAAGTTTTATACCCTTTGAAATTGCACATCAGAAATCTTCCTTGAAGTAATCCAGCCTAGTATGTCCTTGGGAAATTTTAACAGCTAGCAGTTAACAGTCAATTTATTGTGAAGAATGTCTGTGGCAAGGCATGATGCATGGTCTTTTTGTTTTGAAACCAGAGTCTTGGGTTCTAAAATAGTGCTACTATTTTACCCGCAGATATCGCCATTTGTTGAGAAGCAACACACCCCCACTGAAAAATGAGATTCCATCCTCTTGAAAACTCTGAAATTCCATTTTTGGCAAGAAGGACCCTCTTGATCATTTTCAGGTTTAATTCCAGTTTCTGCTTGCCTGCTTTTAAAGTTGTGCTTTCTCTTGTATTCTAGCTTTGATTATCCCAGACTTCACTTTTGCATGCTAGAAATCATTCATGCATAAAGAAAATCTTGCACCGGTACCGAGAAAATCCAGAAAACAGTTGCATAAATTCATGAAAAATCAAACTTTCCATTTTTGGTAGTGTCGCGATATCGCGACACTTCCATTTTCGGAAATGTCGCGATATCGCGACAGGAAAATACAAATGCAGCTAAGTCATTTTTGTGTAGCGAAATCGCGACACTTTCCATTTTTGGAAGTGTCGCGATATCGCGACGTTTCCATTTATGGAAACCGTCGCGAAATCGCTACCGATCGGAGGAGAGAGAAGAAATCTGTACGGATCAGCGAAATCGTGACATGTCGCGAAATCGCGACATGTCGCATTTTCACGATAGGAGAGAGAAAATGCATGAAAATCCGCCAAGTAAGAAAACAGGCGCGATTTCGTGACATGTCGCGAAATCGTGACAAATCTGGAGAGAGTACGGCAGCAGAAAACGTAGCGAAATCGTGACACTTTCCATTTTGGTTCGCGATATCATTTCCATTTTTGGAAGTGTCGCGATATTGCGACATTTCCATTTTTGGAAGTGTCGCGAAATCGCTGCAGGATGAGGAGAGAGAAAGTCAGGGAGAAAAATGTCGCGAAATCGTGACAGGGAGAAGCAAGCTGTACGGAGAAGCGCGATTTCGTGACATGTCACGAAATCGTGACATGTCGCATTTTCACGATAGGAGAGAGAAAATGGGCTTGAAAGGATAAAATCGGCTGAGTCCCAGATGTGTAGCGAAATCGTGACACTTTCCATTTTTGGAAGTGTCGCGATATCGCGACATTTCCATTTTTGGAAAGTGTCGCAAAATCGCTGTCTGCCGGAGGAGAGAGAAGATGAGCTGTACGGACCAGCACGATTTCGCGACATGTCGCGAAATCGTGACATGTCGCATTTTCGCTGATAGAAAGGAGAAAAAGTGGCTAAGTCCAAAAGTTGCAGCGATGCGCTGCATGTCTCAAAATCGCGGGCTAAAGGGTGCAGCGATGCGCTGCATGTTTCCAAGTCGAGAGAAAAAGTTGCAGCGATGCGCTGCGTGTCTCAAAATCGTGGGCCGGAGCTTGCAGCGACGCGCTGCACGTTTCGAAGGTGAAGGGAGAAAATTGCAGCGATGCGCTGCATGTTTCGAAATCAGGGGTAAAAAGTTGCAGCGATGCGCTGCATGTTTCAAAATCGCGGGCTGGAGCTTGCAGCGATGCGCTGCATGTTTCGAAGATCAAGGATGAGAATGGTAGCGACGCGCTGCACGTTTTGAGGAAGTTGTACGGCGGCCAGCGAGAGGCACGATTTTGTGACATGTCGCGAAATCACGACAGGAAGCAAGGAAGATGTACGGCCGTCGGCAAGAGGCGCGATTTCGTGACATGTCACGAAATCGCGACATGTCACATTTTCGCGGCCGACAGGGGAAGAAGCAGCGCAGCACTGGGGACGTCGCGATTTCGCGACATGTCGCGAAATCGCGACATGTCGCAGAATCGCGATAGGAGAGAGAAAGTCCTCAAAGTTGACCAGAAGTGCATTTCAGCTGAAACAGAAGGCATCCTGGGGTAGCGACACGTGTCAAAGCGCGTAACAGGCAGAGCAAGGCCGACATGCAAGCTTTTTAGCTGATTTTAATGCTTTAAGCTTTGATTTTAATGATTTTAAAGTACTAATATAATCTTTTTGTCTTTCATGCAGGATTCCATCTGGCACTTGCGGGACAACCGGGAAAGGCCATAAAGGCAAAGTTAAAGTGCGGATTTAGTCAAGGACCGCCATGCTAGAGGAGAAGAAGTCGATAAAAGCATTCAATGACAAATTTATTGCAGAATTGATAGCATGAAGATAATTTCAACATAGGGATGGCTTTACGGAGATCAGATCTGAGGAGAAGTGGTGACTCATCCGGCTCACCAACAGAATTAATGGAGGCATTTATTTGCAGCTGCGGATGAATGCAAGTGGCTTTAGATTTTATCTTCTCCATTTATGGCAGCTGACTCCCCTGATTTGCCGAAGGGTTAAGTTCTATCCGGACTTTGATTTTAAATGGATTTTTATTGTAAAACCCGGGTCCTAGGGTTTAGATGTGATAATATTTGCAGTTATGAGAAGAAGATATTTCTAAAAAGATCAGGGTCTGTCCTGAATCTATAAATACTTCTTCTCAATGTAATTGCGGGAGGCGGAGACTTAGAAATAAAAGGCTTATAAGCAATTTCTTGCAAATCTTGTGAAATCCTTTGTTTCTGGACTTGGAGTTGATGTGCTTTAGCTTTTCTGTGATAGCATGGCCAGGAGCCTAATATTTTGCAGAGTGTGATAAGTGTATCTTCTTTTGTTATCCGTTCCATTTAAAGTTTGTTAGATATATGCTGTAAATCTGAGTTATCAAGTTTAAATATGTTGTTAGGCTTCAGTTGTTCTCTTGTCTGCTAGGGGAAATTACAGATTTGAGGTTAAGTTTGTTCTAATTGCTCTATCTTCACTGTGTGAGCTAGGTCACCGATGAAAGATACCAGCTTTTAACCACTGCCCTTGGATTTATAATTTTTTGCTAGATCTGTTTCACTCGCCTTGTGCTCTTAGTTGAAAGTGATCTTAGACCGACTGGACACTTTCTTCTTTGATTTGTTCTATTGTGAAGCTGGTAGCATAGATAAAATTGACAGTTTGGGTTTTATAGTTGATGTTTGATAAACTTCTCTTTTCGCTTTACCCTACCCTCTCTTTGTTTTCGGTGAATGATCCATTTTTATTTTCTTTGTTTGTCTTTTATTTAAATCTACGACCCATGAGAGCTAGATCAAGAATTCAAGTTAAATCCGATTGTCAACAACTTTTGCAACTACCGAACAAGTTCAAGAACCCCCGTAAGGTAACGAGAGCAATCCATATTGAAATCTATTTCAGAAGTGGAAAAGAGTGAATAGCCATTCGACCCAACTCTGTAACTCGCACCTTGGATAACCAGCTAGATCCTAAAGTGAGTGGGATCCGTCCCGTGGGTGTCTCCGACAGCTTCCTGCCCATTCTTTTCGTGGGGGTGCATATGAAAGCCGGACCAATAGGGCCAAAGGCTACCACTTGGCAGCTGCACCAACCAAACAATGTAGCCCGCGTAAGCTGGCCTTCCCTTTCGTGCGTGAGCAATTTTCAATACCTCGCAATCTCTCTCTTGCCCAATGTGGGATAAAACCTCACAAGGGCATTCACATCGCCGATCACTGATCGCCTCTGCGTTGACGAGAAATTTTGCGACAGTCAGCAAAAATTTTTAAAACCTTAGTCTGTGCTTAAATTATTTTCACGGGGAAATGAAAATGCATCGAAAAATGCAAAAGTCGTCGAAAAAATGTTTCTCTCATCGAAAAAAACTTGCCTGTGCACTGTGATGTTATTTTATCGATGTTCATTGGATTGTTTTAGGATTACCGGGGTTCGTCAAATCTCTGCTTATCACCAAAACACATCTATCTAAAATCGTGCCTCGTCAAATTAGTAGTAGGGTTTAAACACATCAAAAATTTACACACAGTCGTCGATAGTCAAGAACGATCTTTCAGGAAATGTTCGATCGTCATCGGGAAACTGTTGCCAGCATAGCCTATGATTTTCTTTATCAACCCGAGTTGACCAAGAGGAAAATCTATCGACTGCACACTATGATTCGCTGAAAACTATGTCATCTCCTGTGACTGTCAAAACGATTTCTACATGCGATCGATCGTGGGAGTGGGAAAGCTTCCTCCCTTGCCTATGATGGTGATCGGAGTGTGCTTGCTCTCGATCGTGCTTCCTATATCAAACGGTGTCGATCGATTGTTGGTCGACATTCACGTCGATTTTTGGTGTCACCGAGAGGTTGGGTCGAGCTGGCTATTGTTATTGGATGGCCTGGATAGTGGCAAACCGGTTCATAATCGATAGTTGTGCTGGTCGATGGTCGATCGCGACGGTGGCCCATTGGTGAGGTTGTCGAACATGCTGGCACTAGCCAGCTGGTGTGGTCGGCTACCGAGAGGTGGCACCGGTTGGCTGGTCCTCGATCGATCGATGGTTGGGATGGCGGTGCTCATCGACGGGGCCCGCTGTTCTTGTTGTCGGCTGGCCGATGGCCAAATATGGGAAAGTGGGCACCGACGATGGTCAGCATTATCGCTTGCTCCTAGAATAGGCAAAGCCTATTCACCATGACAATGCATGATTTTTTTTCCTAAATTTAAATATTAATATTAGTAAGAATATTAAAATTAATATAATAAATTTATATCATGCACTTTTTTTTTTAATAAATTATTTATAAAAATTAATATTTTATAAAGAGAACTCTCAAACTTTCTCTTCAACTTGGAGTGGGCATGCAAATACTTGCCCTCAACTGAAATAACTCCTCACAATGTGCTCTAATTTTTTTATCTTCAAACAGATAACTAGATATCTTCAATCTCCAAATGGACAATTGCAAATTATTGCCTCTTTGGGACAATCTACTTTTTCTCTCTACCCTGCTGTCAGGGGCAATTGGTGGAGGGGTTAATTTTTTCCTCTCCTACCTCAGCTTCACTTGGTGTTGTGGGTGGCTTGAAGCTCCACTTAACACCTTCCTAGGATCTAGCAGTGAAGTGGCAGTTCTGTCCTCCTTCCTGCAACTTTTCCTCAGGCTAACTGATACCAATGATGTAGGATCAAAGTATGAAGCTACTTTATTCATGAAATGCAAGTAATATATAGGATTACATAGGAATATCACGTAGGTTAAGTGGTTGCAACAATCTGCCAAACATGGCCAACCACTTAACTACTAGTTAACAAAATGCTAACTATGGAAGTCCACTAACTGCTAGAAGACAAACAAGATCTCTAACATCTAACAATATGCTAACAACATGCTAACAACCTATTTCTAACATGGGCATACTATGCCTCACATGAATACAAAGTGCAAAAAATAGGAATAATAATAAATAATATATTAACTTAGGCTTAAGTGGATAATCCTAAGTTATCCTCAACAGTACATTAGCATGTACAAAAAAAATGTAATATTCCTCAAAAATATTTAGAAATCAACTTACCTCACTAACTCCCATTGTCGTTTCTACTCCAAATAGCATACGAAGTCCATGTCTCTTTAAATATTTGTGCTAACTTTCATGCATACTCTGACCTTGGATATTAATAATAATAAAGCATGTGTTACCAAAAAATGGTTTATGAAATTTGTTGTACCATTAAGCACTCATACCTTTGCATTTAGCATTCCATCTTCTTCAAGAATATCTAGAATGCACAAGTGCTTTGCAAATGTTGTCTTACTCTCCAAAAACATAGTCCAAAATTTGTATCAACACTTATACTTATTAGAATAAAAAACTTTGGTAGCTTTACTCAATTTGATAGGTGGCAAACAATGGCTTCTTTGGCACTTCATATTTCTCTTGCCTCTTAAGCTCTACTAAGTTTTTCCTTCTCTATAAAATTCTTTTGCTTTGTTAAATTCTCCTCTAGATAATATGTCCATATTTATATAAAATGTTATCTCCTCTCTTTTGGATAATTTCAATGAGTGCTTTCAAAGTGCTATCTCCTATTTTAAAGGATTTTAATGAGCACTTCTTAGGCACTATCTCCTCTTTTCTAGAGAATTTCAATGAGCACTTCTCAGGATCTATCTCTTATTGAATTTTAACAGGTGTTGTCACTACACTCTCAATGTTTGTTATTGCTCTCTTATCAAAGGCTATCAATAGGCATTATCACACCCATGCACTATTGTTATATCTTCTCACAGTCATGGTGTATTGCACCTAAATCACTTTTTTTATTTTCCTTTAATGTAGTTTCTTTTCTTCAACTCTTTAACGCCCTTTCATAGTACTCTTTATTCTTTCTTGTTTTAGCCCATGTTCTCTTCAATGGACTCACAAATCTACCTATAAAATATTAATCTTCACAAAATATATCAAGGTCATCAATAACTTGAAATTTATCTTGACCTACATTTTCTTCACATGGCTCTTTATCCAAATTTATTTTCCAATACTCACACTAGATTTCTTCTTTCATGCTATTTGTTGATCAATCTAAAACCAATATTTTCAAATTCACACCAAAATTTTCTTCTGATGCTAGCTTTTTAATCTAAATTTTATCACTCTAATATTCCTCAAATATTCACTCCAATAAAAAAATTTATTCTAGCACTATAGACTACTCAAGGTAGATTTGATACCCTTGTTGGCTTTTTATCTAGATTCAATCATAAGTCCCAATATCTAGGATCTTGAGTAGTCTCAAATATTAGAGCAATTAATATAAATGACCAATATCAATGAACATAAAATTCATGAAAATAATAATAATATGAAAATAAATGGCCAATATCATTCATGAAATAACATGAAGAAAACTTACAATAATATTGATCAAAATTATATACAAGTTTAATATGCAATTATACTTGATTCTTCTCTTACAATATATCTCTGATATCTTTCATGGATCTTTATCTCCATAATTTGTATAATAAATGTGACTCTTAGACTCTTTGACTATTGCTCTCATCACATATTTGGGAGATGTAACCTTTCCTATTCCACACATAAGACAAGCCTCTCATGCCTCTTGGCTTCACATATTTCCACTTGTATACATGACTCTTGACTCTCTATTTACTTGTACACTTTACTCTATGAAACTTGCACAATCCTACTTGAACACTTGCACACTTTACTATGTGACACATGTACTTTCTCACTCTACACACTTGCACACATTGTTACATGATACTTGTGCACATTCTACACATAGACACATACATAAGGTGAAATATAAATCACACACCTAAACTATAGACTCATACCCTAATCTAATATTTATAATTGTACCATGAGGTACCATGGGGGTACATGAGCATGTACCAAATAATGTAATATTATCAAATAATCAAAATATGGTTCCATAAACACACCATAGATATGGACTACAAAGAAGGATATCTCATATTCAAATGGGATGAAGACTAGGAAAAACTAGGAAACACCAAAAGTTTGAATTTCTATGGAGTGGGCATATTGACTAAATTTATGTAGGAAATAGCCAAATATTTTTATAACCCTCTAGTTCAAATCACTATTTGCTTTATTTTCCTATACAACAATAAAATATTTACTTCTATAGCATACAACTAACTACAAGCATTTCAATTAATAAAACCATTCACTTAAAAGAGAAAGTATTTGGACCAATAGTAATTAGAAATCCATATACCCAGGTTCATCCATAAACTACTTAATTTCAAATATAGATAATAGGACCAATAACAATTAGAAATCCACATACCATAGTTCATTTATCAAACACTTGAATCATGTTAGGACCCCATCCTAACAATAGTATGTAATTCTATCTTTATTATATAATGAACCCCTTCTAATACAGGGACCCCATTCTAATGTTATTTTATAATATTTGGTAATGGCATGTGGCACTTGAGGCACCTACACAAGTGGGGCCTTTTCATGTAACCATTATAAAGAATGTAATTATTTGTTTGGTAGAAGATTCTAGCTTAGGTGGCACATTGCATGTAAGCCAACCCTTGAGCATTGGATTAGGGTTACATGAAATGTATCTTTAAAAATAAGGGGATATAATAAAATGTATATTTTTGCATATTGAATCAAATTATTCAAGTAGGTTGCCCTCTCAAAGAGTTCATTGATTATGTATTATGGTTTTGTGAGATTAATATAGATTTTTACGTTTCCATTTCCTATTATAATATTTTGTTCTTCATGAATTATTGTTTCTTGCAATATTTGTGTGGATGTGCTTATTTTATTTAGAAGATTCCTAAAAAGTGGCATGAGAGCACTTTTTAGGATTGTGTTCTATTATGACTGTAATAGTACTTGCCCTACCATTTCAACTGTTAGGTATTAATTTTTTATGTTTTCATTTTTTTGCTTGCTATCCTATTAAAATAAATAAATCGAGTATTTTTATATTTTAGTTTAATAGGTTAGAAACCCTATGCCAAGGGTTTTAAAATATCATAGAGGAGTTGTTGTTATTGGCTAAGCTAGATTTCCCATAAAGAAATAATGAAGTAAGGGAAAATTAGGCTCTAATACCCAAGCCTTATAAAACACCCATATATGGACTTGGACTCCCATGTATCTTTGCGTATATCGAGAGATACCCCTATGATTAAGAGAAACCTTAGCCCTAGTAAGCTTTTCAATCGTGTATCTATCCATAGTGCACTAAGCACAATACTCAATAATTTCACCCTCCCATACTCTCAAAGATACTAGTATAAAGACTTTGAGTCTCAATTACTCACTCAATAATTCAATATTTGAATTTAAGGCCCTCCAATGGTATAAATGGTTACAAAACATGACTCCTTACCTTTCTTCGAAAGACTTTGAGTCTCAATTACTCACTCATTTTGGCCCTAGTGAGTATGAGGACTTTGTAGGAGCCTTAACCAAATTGAAAAATTGTCTAGGAATATCAAACTCAATTTGAAAAATTGCTAATAAAACAAAGGGGTTTAGTGAAGGATTTTTTCAAAGCTATTGTACAGCGGGTTAAAATATGAAATCAAGGAAAAAGTAAAAAATTTCAGGCCATAGTCTATGATGCAAGGCATATGATTGGGAAGATAGCAAAAAAAAAACCAAAGGAGATCATCCAAATTCCCACAGGCCAAAGCCAAATTTCCCTTCAAGTTCACACCGAATACTAACAATAAATCTTCACCCATCAAGCAATTGATTAGAAAGGAAATGGAAGCCTATAGAGCACAAGGTTTATGTTATAATTGTGATGAGAAATATGCTCTGAGGTATAAATTCATACAACAAATATTATTTTTCCATGATGTGCATGACTTAGTAGTGCATGATTTTTTTATGAAGAGGTAGAACTACATGAGAAAGAACATCAATATGAGAACCAAGAACAAGAAAAACCGTAACCTGATATTTTGTCCTTGCACTTGCAGGATTCTTAACCCCTTAAACTATGAAGGTAGTGGGGTTCTTCAAGGGCCAAAGACTTATAATTGTGATTGATTCATGTAGTACGCATAATTTCATTGATTTCCAAATAGCTAAGCAAACGAACGGTTACATACATACTTGCAACTCTTTCGATGTCATGATGGAAAATAGAGAAAAATTACCTTGTAAGGAAAAATGACAAAATATTAAATTGAAGATAGGGGACTATGAACTCAAAACTAATATGTTTTCTCTTCCACTTGGAAAATATGTTGTTGTTCTAGGAGCATATTGGCTTTGTACCTTGGAATAGTAGCCTAAAAATTTGCCAAATTATGGATGAAATTCATCCAAAAAGGAATAGAGTACACCTTACAGGGATTGAAGGTTGAGGCTACTCAACTTGTTTAATATCATGGAATGGAGAAACTATAGAAAAATTCAACCCATGAAGTTGTGGCCCAGCTATTTTCTATACAAGCCTTAGATATTGGAGACAAATACCATTAGGATAAATTATAGCTTTTATTGCAAAAACATGCCATAGTTTTTTAGGAATCCAAAGGACTACCTCCTTGTTGTACTCATGATCTTGTCATTCAACTTATTCCAAGTAGTCTTCCTCCAAGTGTTTTCCCTTACAAGTATCCATATGTCCAAAACTAAAAAATAGAAAAAATGGTATAAGCACTTCTTCGTGTAGGGTTTATTCATCCCAATATCAATCCTTATTCTTCCCTAATGTTGTTTGTATGGGAAAAAAATGGTTCTTCGCATTTGTGTGTGGATCTTAGAGAAAATAAAATTACTGTTAAGAACTATTTTTTCATTCTAGTAACAGATGAATTATTAGAAAAAATGCATGGTGCCTAGTATTTTCAAAATTGTATTTGTGGTCAGGATATCATCATATTAGTATCAAGGATGATGGCATTCCTAAAATTGCTTTTAGGACTCATAAAGGGCACTGTGAATACATGGTTATGTCATTTGGTCTAACCAATGCACCCTCCATTTTTTAGAGCTTTATTAATTCTATTTTTCAACCCTTCCTTTGCAAATATATTCTAGTTGTCTTTGATGAAATTCTAATTTATAGTCGCTCTTGGGAGGAGCACCTTAAACATTTGGATTAAACTTTGTAACTTTTGTCTAAGAATCAACTTTATACCAAGAGGTCTAAGTGTTTTTTTGGGTTTTAATAAGTGAAATATTTAGATCATATTGTCACCAAAAACAAAGTTAAAGTCAACCCTAAAAATATTTAGGTTGTTCAAGAATGGCCAAAGCCTCACACCCTCAAAAGACTTCAAGAATTTTTAGGACTTGTGGGATATTACTATAAATTTATATAAAACTATGGAAAGATAGTGGCTCTTTTTATCATCTGAGACAATCACACCTTGTGTCAGAGTGACACAATGGTTCACATCCAATAGCATGGGGTTTGGCTCAATCGGAGGCCTTTGAGAGTTTTTATAAGGTTAGCTCCTTGTTAAGATGTGATATTCAAGGTAATTGTTACTCTACAAATGGAAATGGATGCAAGAAAATGAACAAACTCAACAAATAAAATAAAAATAGGGTAATTCACCAAAAGATATACTAAGATATTCCTCTAAAAATAGTCCTAAATGCTATGTGCCTAAAGTGAACACTTCCTCTCCTTGATACAATGAAATAAAATCAAAATCTACCAGTTATATGCATATAGGAGCAAGTGGGTCCTATAAGAGAGCCAAGCTAGTAAATGACTTAGTCCAAAATAGATGTAGGCCCCTCACACACACGTACACTTAACAAATATGATATTCATGCAAAATATTACAAACACATACACATAAAACAATGGGTCTGTAAGCAAAGGTCAAAAAATAGACATAGGTTCTCATGTATATATAATGTAGGTAAAATTTTACACAGAGAAATGAAAGAACATCTTACAAGTACATAGAATTACAAACTTGTAGATCCTTTACAAAGCTAATACTACTCCTATTTATAGATTTACAAGAGATCATTTTCCCAACAAAACTCATATAGATATTTCTAGGTGGTTATTGTTTCAGATACTGAGTCATGTCTTATCTAATTGTTTATCCATTTATCATATTTTGGATTTTAAGATATGAATATTAGTTGATTCTGGCCCTTGTATGAGTAGCTATTACCTTAATTGCCATCTACCCATTTTCTAGGGATTCTCATCACCTGGGTGCAAAGATTGCTTAAATTAATGTTTTGGATCTTTGAGCTGCTTTTGTTGTGGCTCCATGTTATTGTTGTCATTTCTCATAGATACAAAATTATTTTGTAGGAAGGACAATCTTCCTTGAAGAATGTGCACTTTATTGATTTAACTTTTTGAACATTGACATTATCTTATTCAAAGTTTTTTATCATATTTTTGGACCACTTATCTTTAGATCTTCAGGACTTTCTACCTTTAGTTCCTTTGCCAACACTTTTATTCTTGCCTTTTATCCATGACTCAAGAACTTTTGACCTTCAAACATTACTTGCTCATACCTAACCTCCAATTGATCAAGTATTTTTTATCGAACCTTTCTTCATGTGGTTTTTTATGACTTAGACTTTCGCTTTCAAAAGGTGTAGTGATTTAACACTTTAATTTTGGTGTCTCTCAAGGGATATTTATCTCGCTAAATATATGGAACCCAAAAAATAGTACCTTAGCTTATTGGACATTGAGTCAAGAAAATTTCCCCTAATAGCAAAAATTATTAGCAAACAAACCACAACTTTAAACTTTTGTAGATGGTAAATACTTTTTCTATCTCATAAAATTTATATCACCTATGGTATATATGTACAAATTTTTAAGTGAGTGACCTTTATCCATTAGGAATGGAATCAAGGCTCCCCCACTAGATTCTCAAGTCCTTTCTTTCTTTCTCTTTCTCTAGTTTCTTGGATAAAAATGGTCACCTAAATTAAATTGGGATCCTCTCACTGGAGCATAACAACTGCTCCCTCAATTTTTATTTAATTATTTACTCAAACCTTTCAAGGCATACACTCTAGAATCTGTTTCACGTAGGAAAGAACACGAAGATATATTTTTAAACTAATGATTGCCGATGAATTAAATGAAATGTAGATCGCCACTTTAGGTGGGCTCACCCTCGCCGTATAGGCAGTATGCGAATGTCGCAAATGAAATTGATAAAAAATATGATATTTAAGAACTACACATTTGGATAGCTAAATAATGAAACTACACACTTGGATAATATTGTAGAACATAGCTACACTATGTTATTTGGTATGTAACATGACTCCCCTCCTCGGAAAGCTTTGTCCTCAAAGCTGGAAATGTCTGGAAAATCCTTTTAGGTTCCCATGTAGCCTCTTCATCTGGTAGGCCCTGCCATTTGATGAGAAATTCTTGGATGTGATGAGAGCTTTGTATGTGTGTTCTGCTTTTTAGAATTGCTTCTGGCTGGAGATATATATGTCCTTCTGCATCTAGTATTGGTAATTTTGACTGAGATTTCACTTTTTGTTGATCACCTTCTTGAGACACTGTCTAGAATGGTCATGGGATCTTTGGGGAGGTAGTCCCTTTGGTTCTTGGAAGACTTCTTCATAATGTGCTACGATGTCCCATAAATCTGGAGCAGAAATACCCGAAGTTGCTCGAGATTGCTTTTTCAAACAATTAATTTGATCTATGAATCTGTATTCGACCTTTTTTAATTTTTTCTCCATACTATGAGAGCTCACCATCTGTGATGGGGAAGTAGTAATACCTTGTAAGCGAATGACCCGTCCATTTTCCTTCCATTCCACAAATAATTTTTTGAAATTGAAGCTGACCATGTCTAGTGTTTCCAACCATTCAACTCCCAAAATAACATCAGAGTTCCCTAAATTCATTACGAAAAGAGATCCAAATCAGGTATAAGTTCCCATTTTAATGAAGACTTGATATGTTCTCCCAACACATTGAGCGTTCACCCTGTTGGCTACTAGAACCTGGAATGGAAGAATTAATGAATAAATTCAAAGCTTTTGTTGTTTTGATGTCGATAAAATTATGGGTACTGCCTGAATCAATTAGCACATTTACCTTTTTCTGGCGGAGAAATCCTAGTACCTTGATTGTATGGTGGGTTGTTAACCCCATGAGGGCATGCACGAAAATAGCCATTGTATCCTCTTCCTTCTCTTCTAGAACAATCGATAGTTCTTCTTGAATAGGTTCTTCCTGGTGGTATGCTTCTTCCTCTTCTCCTTCATATTGAGTGTATTCAATATGAAAGTTTTGTTTTTACGCACATGCTTGTTCTCTGGGATGGTGATTGTGACATTTATAGCAGAAGTATCTTGATGGTTGATCATTTCTACGAAAAGAGTTGTTGCCATACGAAGGATGACTATAAGTTTCATGTTGTGTATACAACTGAATTCTCTTCTCAGCTAGCTTGGCTATTCTTATGCAATCGTTCAACAAGGTTGGATTTTGAATGTCCACCTCCACCTTAATATTTTCTTTCAAACCATTGTGAAAATCTCCTACCACTATGTTTGGACTGAGGTGTAATGCATACGGTAGTAAACTGGTGAATTCGGAGACAAACTCACTAACTGATCTTTCTTGTTTAAGAGATAACAGTCTTACTGTGTATGATGATGTAGCTCCTTCATCAAATATTTCTAAAAAATAGGTAGTGAAATTATTCCAAAAAACAGTAGCTCCTTTCTCGCTTTTAAGCCATACAAACCATTGGTAAGCCTCAGTGCCTAATTTTGATGCAGCGAAAGGGACTTTATCAAAATCCTTAATTTGGTATAAGTCGAGAATGCCTTCCATTTTGGCTATCCAACCACGAGGATCATGACCCTCAAAAGTGGGCATATCAATGCATGGAAAATTATTAGGGCCTCTCGGTTGGTGATAACCCATATCCCTATCCTGATCTTGGTTATATCGCTGTCTATGATAGCGATTCCCGTAATTATCCGGATTGCCTCTTTGCTGCTCCCAATCTTCATCCTGGTCATCATTTTCTTCATGCATTTGTTCATGGGAGTGATTTTGGGGTAGTATTGGGATTAGGTTGGTTTTGTGCGCTCAATAGTTTAGTTAGGTTGACATTAATTTGGTGCATACCATCTAGTAATTGTCGAAGAGCTTCATCAGTGGTAATGGCAGAGTTGCCTGATTCTCCTTGTGTGATGTTGTCATGAGTTGGGGAAGGGTTAATAGCCATGGGGTCAACTAGTGGATGATGCGGATTATACCTACCAATTTTGAAAGGAGAAGGAGAATTTTTTTGTACCTGGGCTTTGATGAGGTCTTCTTGTGTTGTTATTGGTCATCTCTGAGCTTGATAGTCGACCGTCAGGTCCTTTGATCCAACTTCTACTCATGCACTGTTCAAAATTTCTTGCTTAGTAATCCTTGAGCTTCAATTTTTGCAAAATTTGGGTTAGCTTTTGGCAAAAAAATTGTATTTTTCTGCCTTAAGTGCCACTCCAACTGTGGCACGGAATTGAATTTTTGGATGGACTCCTTGAGGACAACTTTCAGTAATTTTGACAACTCTCAACAAATTTTGCTTACAATTTTTGTACAACTTTGACAATAACTGGACTGGGACTAACCACTAACCGTAAGACAGAAATGTAATGACACGACCAAATCGAAGACGACGGACAGCTAGGACACAGATGATAGATGGACAATGAGGAACGAAATGGATAGCGAGGACACGATGAGGACACGACAAGACCGAAGACGATGAACTGACATCGAGGACACGATAAGATCGAAGATGAAACAGATAGCGAGGACGCGACAAGATCGAGGATACATGGCGAAAGATGACACAACTCAAGACTGACAAGGAGGACGACAAGACCAAGGACACAAAATGAAATATGACACAAAAAAAAGACTAACACAGAGGACGACAAGACCAAGGACGCAGACGGAGTAGCAAGGCAATGATGACAAATCACAAAGACTGGACACGTTCGCAGACATGCAGGAGGAGGATACCAGGTAGTATGTGATCGAAGTCACATTTAATTATGTACGTCGGATATGTTATAAACACAAAAATGCCCTTCCCACACTATGTGTGGGATATATGTCCCAAACAAAAATTTGAAAAATAATAATACACACCTTAGGCTTTAATTTAATACGTGATTTTATCTATGAATTTTGATTGGACGACGCGGTTACCGTAGCTCGTGTTTGTTTTTGAAATATTTGTAGCCAAAAACGAATTCTATGGTCATTGTTGAGATTTGAATGGATCACGAATCGTCTGGTGGGTGTTACTTGGCCGATTTTGCTTCTAAAACATGGATTTTTTCCTCTGCCTTGCGCTGTGTAATACTGCAATCAGAATGCAAAAACCAGTTGTAATTTGGATGTCGGTTTCTCTTCCACGATGACGTCAATCGGATGGACATGTTTCGAGATGCAAGCTTGGACCGCGGTATGGTGATGAAGATGTATGGATAGTTATTGAAACTTCACAGTCATGCATAGTTTTACAGTATGGCGCCACGATCACGTAAAAAAGAGTATCAATGGAAGTCCCTTCGGATTGGAAGTTGGATCAACTGATACCACTTGGAGCGTAACAACTGCTCCCTCAATTTTAATTTAATTATATACTCAAACCTTTCAAGGCATACACTCCAGAATCCATTTCACGTAGGAAAGAACACGAAGATATATTTTTAAACTAATGATTGCCGATGAATTAAATGAAATGCAGATCACCACTTTAGGTGGGATCACCCTCGCCATATAGGCAGTACGCAAATGTCGCAAATGAAATTGATAAAAAACATGATATTCAAGAACTACACATTTGGATAGCTAAATAATGAAACTACACACTTGGATAATATTGTAGAACATAGTCGACGCTATGTTATTTGGTATGTAACACTCACACCTTCTTTACCTTAATCAACAAGGTGCCAGATATATTGCCATGGTTGGCATTGTTGAGGTAAATTCCCTACTTAGAGGTCAAGCTCTTTGAGGCTTTTTCATCCTTGTGTATGAATATGTCCTTTGCATGCTCTTGCTCAACCTATTCAAATAGGGAGGGTCCAAGGTATAATACCCATCATCTCGCTTGGTCATTAGAAGGGTGGAGGAGGTCTAACCCAAAATATTCCTCCTCATCATGAGTCTTCTTAACCTTTAGCTGATTTTTAGACTCATGTCCTTGATGATGCATGTGGAGGGCCTCCTCTAAAATCTTCTCTTGTTGTTTAGGTAAATGGAAATTTTTGTGTTTATCCTCCACATTGATTCTATATATCTACCCTTATGATGAATCATTGGGGGGTGTTTGGATTAGATTTTATTGTATCTTCTCCTTCTATGAAGTTGCTCATGAACAAGGTAGAAAGTTGATCCCAATCAAATATTAAATATGGAGACAGAGCATTATATTTTTCATGAGTCTTAATTTTTAAAGAGGCCACCAATAGCATAAGGACCACATCCTACTTCATGATATTGTGCACCTGAAAAAGTAAAACTATTTCTTGTAGGTGCTCCAATGGGGATGTTGGACCTTCATCGGTATATTTGGATAAAATTTCCAACAGAGATACTGGAAGTTTTCCCTAAATAGTTAGTAGATATGGGGGTTGTAGCGAGACTTTTCTCCCCAAGTAAAGTACCATCCTAAGATGGGATACTATGGGTACTTTGGATTACTATGGAATCATCAGGTGAATAGAACTTCTTGCTTCTCCAAAGTAGGTAGATAGAGGTCTTAACCCAAACCTCAATCTGGTATTTCAGTACCAACTTCTTTTGCTATTTGTTTTGGAGTGGAATCACCAGGTGAGAAAAGAGGTACTTAATCAAGCAAGAAATAGACTAATACCCTCACAAAGTCTCAGCCCTACTCCTTATTGTGATTTTTGAACCAATGATGTGTCACTAGGGTTCCACTGGATGTGCCATTAAACTATTATCATCTTTGATTGTCCCTGCTCAGGAAAATCGTGTCTCACATCAAAGTGATATAGTGGACCACAACCAAGAGCATATAAGCTAACCCTTGAGCATTAGGTTAGGGTTACATGAAATATATATTTAAAATACAAAGAAGCATAAATGAATGTGTCTTTTTGCATATTTAATCAAAGTATTAAAGGAGGTTGTCCCTTTGAAGGGGCCAACAATTCTATATTGTGCTTTTGTGAGATAAATATAAATTTTTACATTTCCATTTTATATTGCAATATCTTTTTCTTCATGAATTACTATTTCTTACAACATTTATATGGATTTTCTTATTTTAATTAGAAGGTTCCTAACAAATCACATAAAGCATATCAATAAACAAGTTTAAACTAGATAGAATTAGAACTCGTTCATTGAAATTTTACTTCAAAATTCATATAATGGAAAACATTCACATTCATGAAAGTAAATACCTTCTTGACAAGAAATGCTAAATTCAATGCTAAGCTTGAATTAAACTTCAAGTATCCAAATATTTACTTTTAAAACTTCAATAAAAATAAAAGAAGTTTCAACTACACCCAAAATCATCTAGTCTTTTCTCCCTAAATAGTGTTGGATTTTAAGCCAGATTATCTTGGACCCAAAATTCTGGATCTTAGAGTAGACTCAAATATAAGAGCAATAAAAATATAATTTAGTCAATATAAATAATATTAATGTTGAGCAAGGTGCAGAAAATAGTATTGTCATTGTTGTCAACTCAGACAGATAGATCAATTGTTGATGTAGTGAACAGATGTTCAGAGGTCAGTCAGAACAGGTACAGTCAATTTCCAAGAAGACAGAAGTGGCCCATATTCAAAAAAATCAAAGAAAAAGACAAGTAAGAAAACTGTCGCGATATCGCGACAAAAAGGAGGAGAGAGAAAATGCTAGAAAATTGTCGCGATATCGCGACATGTTTTCTGTCGCGATTTCGCGACAAAAAGGAGGAGAGAGAAAATGCTGAAAATGTCGCGATTTCGCGACAAAAAGAAGGAGAGAGAAAATGCTAGAAAACTGTCGCGATATCGTGACATGTCGAGTTTTCACGAGAGGAGAGAGAAAATGATGTCGCGATTTGGCGACATGTTCCATTTTCACGGGCGAAAGCAAAGGAAACAGGAGAGAGAAAATGATGGCACGATTTCATGACATGTTCCATTTTTGTGGGCAAAAGCGAAGGAAAGAGGAGAGAGAAAATGATGTCGCGATTTCGCGACATGTTCCATTTTGGCGAAAGCGAAGGAAAGAGGAGAGAGAAAAATGTCACAATTTCGTGACATGTTTCGATTGGTGATGCAAAAAGTTCGTCATGATTCTTGACATGTTTTGATTTACGTGCATGCCGAAAAGTGTCCATGATTCCTGACATGTTCCATTAATTTTTGCAGAGTTCCATGCTAAAAGTGTCGCGATTTTGCGACATGTTCCATTTTCACGCTGCATGCGAGAAGAAGACAAAAAGTTGTCAGAGCGGCAATTTTGCTGTCAGAGAAGCAGGTTCGGCTGTCAGAACTGTAAATACACAGGTAAGGTTGACAGAGCCATAAAAAATGTAGGTAAGACGGTCAGAGCTGTAAATAGAAAGATAAATCTGTCAGAACATCAGATTTACTTACAAAGAGCCGGAAAGGTTGTCAGAGCAGTAAAGTGGGCAGATAAGTCATCAGAGACGTAAGTAAGCTTTTAAGGCTATTAACAGCGTAGTATGCAGTGCTATAAGAATGCTTTTCGTGTACAAAAAGTTAGGGTTAGGGTTGAGCTCTACACGTGGCAAGAGTGTTGTGACTTGTCGAATAAAAGGAAAAAGATGCTATGAAAAGTACAAAGAGCATTGTGCTATGAAAAGTACAGAGAGTATTGTGCAGAGAAAGTACAGAGAGTAGTGTGCTATAAAAGTATAGAAGTCAGTACTATAAAAGTACATAACAAAGTACTGTAAAAGTATAGAATAGAGTGTTGTAAAAGTATAGAAGTCAGTACTGTAAAAGTACAAAACAGAGTGCTATAAAAGTATAGAAGACTATGCTGTAAAAGTATAGAATAGAGTGCTGTAAAAGTACAGAACAGAGTGCTGTAAAAGTATAGAGGAGTATATTGCTAAAAAATATACAGAAGACAGAGCTGTAAGAATATGCTGTTTTTGTTATAAAGGATTTAGACCAGTGAGGGTCTTGTTGCAGAGAAGGCATTTTTATGTCATAAAATCTGTTCAAAACTGAAGTCCAAGTTGGTGCTTGGCATTAGGGGGTTGGTGCTCCTTTTTGTTGGTGTAGATAAATTGTTTGTAAAGTTGGTGCTTTGCAAAGGCTGGATTTGGATGGGTGTCCAAGCAGTCTAATTTTTGAGGAGTAGCCAAATCTGGTGAACCTCGTTAAATCTTGTGTTGTGGATTGCTCTCTTGTTTATTTGTTGTATCTGTTTTAAGTTCTCTCTACTTAAGTTTGAAAGAGCTATAGATCTATATTTTAAATTGCTACACTGATTCACCCCCCCTCTCAGTGTCATTGTGAGAATATCAATTGGTATCAAAGCAAGGTTCCTATTCTAGCTTAATCAACTAAGGTGATCTTGGAAGATTCACAATGGCCGATGGTGAAGGATTTTCATCCAACAAAGCTCCTTTGTTTGATGGAACTAATTACTCTTTCTAGAGACTCAGGATGTAGAATTATCTGTGTGCTTTGGGTTATGACATTTGGGAATCAGTAGAAAGTGGGTACACAATATCCTCTACTCCTCCATATGATGCTACAGAGAAGAAAAAGTTTGAGAATAACTCCAAGGCAAAGAATGCTATAATGTGTGGGTTAGTAGATAGTGAACTAATAAGGATCATGAGCTGTAAAACAACAAAAGACATGTGGGACAAACTGCAGAGCATTCATGAAGGAGACAGTAAGATCAAGGAAGCCAAGCTTCAAACTCATAGAGCTCAGTTCGAGGCATTAAAAATGAATGATGATGAGAACATAGAGGCCTATATGCTGAGAGTCAATGGAATTATTAATGCAATTAGAGGACTCGGTGAGGAAATAGAAGATGCAGTCATCATGAAAAAGGTATTAAGAACTCTTCACAAAAGATTTGATTCTAAAGTTTCTGCTATAGAAGAAGCTAAAGATTTAAATTCTTTTAGCTTGGATGAAATGCATGGTTCTTTAACTACATATGAAATGAGAATAGGGCAAACTAAGCCCTCTGACAGAGAAGCTACTTTTAAAGCACACAAAAATATAAAAGCTAATCAAGAATTTGAAGAAGAAGAGTCTTCAGATGAAACAGAAGCAAACTTTGTTAGGAAACTAATAAAGGGAAAAAGAAAGTACAGAGGTAAGTTACCGTTTAAGTGCTTCAACTGTGGAGGAGTCGGGCACTTTGCTGCTAAATGTCCAATGAATGAGAAAAACAAAAATGATGAAGGGACACACCAAGAAAGAAGTGACTGGAAGAAGAAACCACAGTTCAAAAAAAGCAACTTCAAGAAGAAAAGTTTCATATCTAAGAATGTCAGCTCTTCTAAAGACTGCTCCGGTGAGGATTCTAAAGAAGAAGCAGGTGAAGCTCTGTTCATGGCTTTTGAAGAAAGAATAACAGAGGAAAAACCAGAATGTAATGAAAAACCTAAGGATGAGGCTGAAGTTTATCTGGAAGGTGAGTTAGTTGCTGCTCTTAAAGAACTGAGCACAGAAAGGAAAAATAATAAAAAGGTGTCAAGAAAGCTTGAAGATGCCAATAAAATAATAAACATCTTGAAAGTACAGATAGATGAATTCAAGAAAATGTCTGAAGTTCTTGATGAACAATTAACTATAAAGACAGTTGAATGTAGCAAGCTAGAAGAAGACATTGTTAAGTTAAGGATGCAGCTAGAGGAGATGAATAAGAAATTGAGCTGTTATCATAAGTTTGAAGAAAGTACTATAAAGCTGGATAAAATTTTAAATAACCAAAGGCCTTTCGGCATCAAATTTGGTTTGGGCTTCGATGAAGGAGAATCATCAAAGGGTTCAAAGGCCTTAAATGTAGAACCCATAAAGAAAGAAGAAAATATCAAGGTTGATCAAGAAAAAACAAATCATGCCAAAGAAAGCAATAATGCCAGACTCAAGAAGAGTATTGACAAAGATGGATTCACAAAAGTCACACATCCTAGAAGGAGAAGATTCATGGCTCCTACTTCAAACTGGCAAAGACCTGCACCCAGGTTTAATCATTCCTTTTCTGGTTACTATTTTAAATGCAATGCTTATGGTCATAAGATTTCAGATTGCAGTTATAATGTAGCACAAAGGAATTTCTCCAGTAGAAATGTTTTTTCTCCATTAATGAATTATGCAGTTGAATGTTATAACTGTCATAATTTTGGACATATTGCAAGAAACTGTAGAAGCACTTTTGCAGCAAATAATTATCAGGGTAGAAAATCTCAACCAAATGGGTTGAAACAAAACAAGAAATTTACTGAAAAACAGGCATAGGCTAATGAAAGGGGAAAGGCAAAACAAGTAGCCAAATCTGCTATCAAACCAGAATGGAAAGAAAAGGAATCTTTGATTGTCCAGACTACTTTTAAAGCACAGAACAAATCTACACCATGGATACTTGATAGTGGTTGCTCCAGTCACATGACAGGTGACAAGCAAAAATTTGAGAAGTTACAGAATTATGAAGGTGGTTCTGTGAAATTTGGAAACAATGATGGAGCAAAGATAGTTGGCAAAGGATCTGTCAAGATCAATGACGGAAAGATCAAATCAGAAGAAGTCTTGTTTGTGATTGGTCTGAAGCATAACTTGCTCAGTGTAAGTCAAATCTGTGACAGAGGTCATGAAGTAGTTTTTAAGAAGCAGGGCTATGAAGTGAGAAAAGCCAACAGTGGGAAGTTAATTGCTACTGGATCAAGGACTTCTAGAAATCTATATACTCTATCAGAGACCTCAGAAGGAGCATGCTTGATTGGACAAGAAGATGAAAATTGGTTGTGGCACAAAAGGCTCGGTCATATTAGCTTTGACAATTTGGTTAAAATAAGTTCAAAAAGGGTTGTAAGAGATATACCTTCCATTGGCAAACCACTAAATAGTATTTGTGCTTCATGTCAAAAGGGGAAGCAAACTAGAGCCACATTTAAATCAAAGGAGTACTTTACCAGCAAACCCTTAGAACTAATTCATACTGATTTATGTGGACCCATGAGAACTCAAAGTATAAATGGTGATAAATACTTTATGCTTTGCATAGATGACTATTCCGGAATGACCTGGATATTCTTTTTAAAGCAGAAATTTGATGCTTTTGAAATGTTCAAGACTTTCAAAAACCAAGTTGAGAATGAAACAGGAAAGAGGATCAAATGCTTAAGATCGGATAGAGGAGGAGAGTTCATCTCAGAAGAGTTTGTAGAATACTATCAAAAATATGGGATCAGAAGATAGTTTTCAGTAGCAAGGACACCTCAACAAAATGGTGTTGTTGAGAGAAAGAACAGAACTATACAGGAAATGGCACGGACAATGTTGACTGAAAGCAACATTGCAGATAGATTTTGGAAAGAGGTAGTCCATACTGCAGTTTACATCCAAAATAGGTGCATGTTGAGGACACATGAAAGCAAAACCCCTTATGAGCTTTGGTTCGGCAAGAAGGCAACAACAAAATACTTCAAAGTCTTTGGCAGCAAGTGTTACATCAAAAGAACAGAAGATAATCTTGGTAAATTTGAAGATAGAGCTGATGAAGGTATTTTTGTTGGCTATTCATCAAAAAGCAAAGCTTACAAATGCTACAACAAAAGGCTAAAGAAAATTGTAGACAGTGCTGATGTTAAATTTGATGAAGATAGGAAACAAGTTGTCAGATGTGAAAATAACTACCCTATTTATGAAGAAGTTATTGAAGGAGATGAAGAAAAGGAATCAGAAGAGAATCAAAAAATTGACCCAGATGATTTAAGTATTGATTCAGAAGTAGAAGAAAACAATAAATTTAAAATTGGAAGCTAGCAAAAAAATCATCCTAGAGAACAAATTATAGGGGACCCCACAGTTGGTGTTAAGACAAGAAGAAGAGTAGTAAGTAACTACTCCCTTTTATCCAGCATTGAGCCCAAAAATATTGCTGAAGCAAGCACAGATGTAAGTTGGATGAAGGCAATAAATGAAGAACTAGACCAGATTGAGAGAAACAATACCTGGGAGTTAGTACCACGACCTATAAGTAAAAACATAATCGATACTAAATGGATTTTTAGAAACAAATTGAATGAAGACGGACAGGTTGTAAGGAATAAAGCAAGATTGGTCTGTAAAGGCTATGCTCAAGTTGAAGGTATTGATTTTGAGGAAACTTTTGCACCAGTGGCTAGACTTGAGGCAATCAGAATGTTTCTGGCTTTAGCAGTCCACAGGAATTTCAAAGTTTATCAGATGGATGTGAAATCAGCATTTTTGAATGGAAATCTTGAAGAAGAAGTGTATATTGAACAACCAGATGGTTTTCAACTCGGTGATAATCCCAACTTTGTTTGCAAGTTAAAGAAAGCCTTGTATGGCTTGAAACAGGCACCCAGAGCATGGTATGCAAGACTTGACAACTATCTCACTGAACAAGGGTTCAAGAAAGGTATGGTGGATAGTAACTTGTATGTCAAAACAGACAATGGCCAATTGATTGTCCTTGTTGTTTATGTTGATGATATAATTTTTGGCAGCAGCAATGATAAGTCATGTACAGACATAGCAAATAAAATGCAAAAAGAATTTGAAATGTCTATGATTGGTGAACTTTCATATTTCCTTGGACTGCAAATTAACCAAAGTGAAAAGGGCATTTTTATTTCTCAAGTTAAATAAGTGAAAGAAATGCTGAAAAAGTTCACAATGGAGGATAGTAAACCTGTAAGCACTCCCATGACAACAGGTTGCAAATTGAGCAAGGATGACAAATCTCCAGATGTAGATCAAACCATGTACAGATCTATGATTGGAAGCCTACTGTATTTAACAGCCACAAGACCAGACATCTTACAGGCAGTTTGCATGGTTGCAAGATTTCAAGCTAGTCCAAAAGAGACTCATGTGATAGCTTTGAAAAGGATTTTTAGGTACCTCAAGGGCACTATGGAGTATGGGTTATGGTATCCAAAAGGAAAAGACTTCACTTTGATTGCATATTCAGATGCAGATTGGGTAGGTTGTATAGATGACAGAAAGAGTACCAATGGTGGTGCATTCTATCTTGGAGACAGGTTGGTAGCATGGCACAACAAGAAACAAGAATCAGTCTCTCTATCCACAGTAGAAGTAGAATACATTACAGTAACAACAAGTTGTACACAAATATTATGGATGAGACAAACACTGAAAGATCTGGGTATTAATTTCAAAGAGCCAATTTCAATTAAATGTGATAATACCAGTGCAATTAACATCTCAAAGAATCCGGTTATGCATTCCCGCACCAAACATATTGCAATCCGGTATCACTTTTTGAAGGATAAAGTTGTAGAAGGTGAGGTTAAATTGGATTTTGTTCCAACTACAGAGCAAGTAGCATATATCTTCACTAAATCGTTGCCCAAGGAAGTTTTTGAATATCTCCACAGTAAGTTGGGTGTGGTCACACTACCCAAGAACTGACTAGCTTTTGGGAACACATTCTTAGGGGGAGCATTTATATATTTGATTATCAGCCCTTTGTTATATATTTTTTTGCTCTTGTTTGTATTTGTTGCTAACTATAATAGTGTGTGCTTGAGAATGTTGTGCATGGACTCAGGGGGAGTCTGCAGCCCTTTGGTATTATTGTCAAAGGGGGAGAAGAATTTCTAGAAATTGAACATGTGTTGCCAACAATTCCAAAGGGGGAGATTGTTGAGCAAGGTGCAGAAATAGTATTGTCATTGTTGTCAACTCAGACAGATAGATCAATTGTTGATGCAGTGAACAGATGTTCAGAGGTCAGTCAAAACAGGTACAATCAATTTCCAAGAAGACAGAAGTGGCCCATATTCAAAAAAATCAAAGAAAAAGACAAGTAAGAAAACTGTCGCGATATCGCGACATGTTTTCTGTCGCGATTTCACGACAAAAAGGAGGAGAGAGAAAATGCTAGAAAACTGTCGCGATATCGCGACATTTTTTCTGTCGCGATTTCGCAACAAAAAGGAAGATAGAGAAAATGCTAGAAAACTGTCACGATATCGCGACATGTGGGTAGTTTTAAAAAAAGAAAAAGAAAACTATCACGATATCGCGACATGTCGAGTAGTAGAGAAGAGAGAAAATGATGCACTTGAAATGTTCCATTTTCGGAAGGAGGAGAGGAGAGAAAATGATGTCGCGATTTCGTGACATGTTCCTTTTGAATTTTTGGGGAAAAGGAAAGAGGAGAGAAAAAGATTTCACGATTTCGCGACATGTTTGGTTTGGGGGGGGGGGGAGAGGGTGCGACATGTTTCGATTTCATTGGTGCATGCCGAAAAGTGTCGCAATTTCATGACATGTTTCGATTTCGTTGGTGCATGCCGAAAAGTGTCACGATTTTACGACATGTTCCATTTTCACTGGTGCATGCCAAAAAGTGTCACGATTTCGTGACATGTTCCATTTTCGCACCTGCATGCCGAGAAGAAGACAAAAAGTCTATCGAGCGGCTGTTTATCAGGAGAAGGAGTTCGGTCGTAAGCTGTAAATACGCAAGTAAGGTTGACAGAGCCATAAAAAAGGTAGGTAAGATGGTCAGAGCTATAAATAGAAAGATAAATTTGTCAGAACATCGAATTTACTTACAAAGAGCCGAAAAGGCTGTCAGAGCAGTAAAGTGGGTAGATAAGTCTGTCAGAGATGTAAGTAAGCTTTTAAGGCTATTAACAGCGTAGTATGCAGTGCTGTAAGAATGCTTTTCATGTACAAAAAGTTAGGGTTAGGGTTGAGCTCTACACGTGGCAAGAGTGTTGTGACTTGCCGGATAAAAGGAAAAAGGTGTTGTGAAAAGTAATTAATCAAGAGAGTGTATTTTGCTAAGAAGTGTAAAAAGAGTATTGTGTAGAGAAAGTACAGAGAGCAGTGTGCTGTAAAAGTTTTAAAAGTATAAAACAGAGTACTATAAAAGTATAGAATAGAGTACTATAAAAGTATAGAACAGAGTGCTATAAAAGTATAGAATAGAGTGCTATAAAAGTACAAAAGACTGTGCTGTAAAAGATACAGAACAGAGTGTTGTAAAAGTATAGAACAGAGTGCTGTAAAAGTACAGAGGAGTATATTGCTAAAAAATATACAGAAGACAGAGCTGTAAGAATATGTTCTTTTTGTTATAAAGGATTTAGAACAGTGAGGGTCTTATTGCAGAGAAGGCATTTTTATGTCATAAAATCTGTTCAAAACTGAAGTCCAAGTTGGTGCTTGGCATTAGGGGGTTGGTGCTCCTTTCTGTTGGTGCAGATAAATTGTTTGTAAAGTTGGTGCTTTGCAAAGGCTGGATTTGGATGGGTGTCCAAGCAGTCTAATTTTTGAGGAGTAGCCAAATCTGGTGAACCTCGTTAAATCTTGTGTTGTGGATTGCTCTCTTGTTTATTTGTTGTATCTATTTTAAGTTCTCTCTGCTTAAGTTTGAAAGAGCTGTAGATCTATATTTTAAATTGCTACACTGATTCACCCCCCCTCTCAGTGTCATTGTGAGAATATCAATTAACATTCAAAACAATATCAAATATGAATGTAAAATGACCAAAATCATTCATGCAATAACATGAAGAACACTTACAGTATAATTTCTCAAAATATGCATACAAGTTGCAATATTATTATAGCTTGAATGAATCATACAATATTTAGATCCTTCTATTCTTCAATATACAACATGGAGCTTTGCCTCCATAATATAGCCATACAAGATGACTCTTCAAGTACTTGACTATTGGCTCTCCATATGACAACTCTCTCATGTCCTTTGGCTTCTCATCTTGCCACTTGTATACATGACTCTTGACTCTCTACTTACATGCCTACTTATCTCTATGACACTTGCACCCTTTTACAGGACACTTATTCTTCTATATGCACTTCTAATTCATGATACTTGTGCACATCCTCACATCACATATTTACATACTTAATTAAATGAAACTTGTGCACATTCTCTCATTACATACTTACATGACACTTATGCATATCCCGCACATAGAAATTTACATGAAGGGGAAATATAAATCACTCCTCTAAACTATGAAGAACATGTGCTTATACTAATAGGGGGTGAATAGTATAAGATAAAACTTTTTGCTTTTTAATCCAAATGATAACAATGGTAGTATTAAATCAATAAACATCACACAAAGCATCACACACATGAGAGACATGATTTACGTGGTTCACTCAATGTGGGCTACTCCACAGAGAAAATATTCCTTATAAAATTTTCTCTATCCTTTCTCTATTACAATGTTTATGGACTTCTATCCAAAGGAGACATCAATCCTCTAATCAAGTTCATGGATCTCTATCCACAGGATACACCAATTCCCTTCGCTCTGGATGGTGATATTCTAGAAGAACTACTGCCTCCAATGTACTAGCGTATGGATCTCTATCCACTAAAGACTCATGCCATCACTCAGAAGACCTGTATTCACCACCATAGCTAATGGACCTCTATCTACTAGAGTCTATTGTCCTCTATACTTTATCACCTCCAAATATTTCTCTCAGTTATGTCTTAAATATTTACTAAACACAGTCCTTCATTCTAGCACAAATATTCTCAATCTCTATCCTCAAATTTGCACTAACCATAGTCCTTCGGTCTAGCACAAATCTTCTCAATCTTTGTCTCTGGTCTAGCACAAACCTATCCTCAAATCTGCACCAAAATTTGTCCTCAAATCTGTCCTCAAGCCTTAACACAAATATTGACTTAATCACAAATCAACTCTACTCACAAGTCTTCTCAAAGACTTACCCTAAAATTGCTCAACAAGTCTTCACCAAGACTTACCTCAATTTTGCATTGTAAGCTTCCACAAAAGCTTACTCAACTCAACTCAATCAAACACTCAATGAAATCTCATTCAACAATGCTTATCAAACAAACTTCACATAACAATGATACTCATGATCTTTCACAAACCCTAATCATGCATATGAAGGCTCACTCAATATTTCCAATAATGCTTATCAAATAAGGTTTTTATCATCAACCTTCACTCAAAAAAACCTTTAACAAATAAACTCAACAATGCTTATCAAACAACCCTTTTCACTCCAACTTAGCATTCACAACATCCAACAATCACTCACATGGAAGATGTACCCATACCTTTTGTTTTTTGAAGAATTGACCTCAAAACTTGTCTCAATCACAATTTCCCTCTTTGCCAATTTCAACGATTAGATGAAAAAATATCACTCTAACACTTCCTTAAAATATTTCACAATTACAAGAATAATTAAACTCAATTACACCTTATTACTCCTTGAAATTAGCATTCACCAAAAACATATATAAAAATAAATCTCTTATTACACCTTATAACTCCACTCTAAATAGCTCAATCCACCAAACAATTAAATAAAAAATAATTATTTAATTTCATCAACCTTATATCTCCCTAAGCTCAAAAATACACCATACAACCTTAGAAGCACAAATCAATTTATAACAAAAAACTTAGTACCTCTCAAAGTGCTCCCGATGGGATTTGATCCCACATCATGGCACCTCCAGTGCCTTAGACACGGCTACCAAGCCGCATGAGCTAAGCACCCACATGGAATGCAAAAGTGTCCATGGTGCTTTGTCTTCTACCTAGGTACCAAAAGCCAAAATGCTTTGGTGTCTTCGATGCACAAAACAACTGCACAACCAACCCTGTTGCGAATCGAACATGCTACCTCACATTCCTAAGATGCTACCAAGTGTCTCTAGCCCACCTAGCTAGGTGGTGATAAGGCCTTCATGCCTTGTACCTTTTCTCCCTTCTCTACCTACCAAAAAGGGTCAAACAAGGACTTATTCCCTCTATTTCTCAAAAGTTGGTCCTCGAATCTACACTAAACACAGTCCTTCGATCTAGCACAAATCTGTCCTCAGGTTCTTCTCATAGAACCAATGCACCTCTGTCCTCAAGTTCTCTGATAGAACTATCAAACTCAGCTTCACAAGTCCTCTGCTAGGACCTATCCAAATCTGCTCACAAGTCCCCAACGAAACCTGTCCAAAACCGCTTTGTTGTCGCTACAATTCGATCTGCCGCAACCCTTAAACCTTAGCACTTCCTATCATTCTAGACGTGCTAGCCCACCAATGAGAACATTAAGTACTTCCAATGCGTTTCGTGTCTTTCCTCCAGCTAGAGCAAAAATTAAATCTATCTCTATCAAAAACTATTGACTCCGAGATTCGAACCAACGACGTTTAGCATCCTCGACTCTTCTCTCAACTGGTTGCGTTGCTACAATGCAAGACTTGTCTAAGCACAATCTAATTTTTGTACCCTTCTCAGTTTATCTTCAAAAGGAATGTCAATGGGATTTGATCCCTTAACCCCTACCTTGCAAACGCGTCAACCAGTACTGCGAGTATTCCTTTTTGCCATTTGTCTGAACAACTTCTATCACTTCTCCTCAATATTCTTGATTGCGTGCGAGCGACGAATCTCACTACCAAATCTCAAATCTCTCTGCTCCCTTCACTCAACTTCGTTGGACAAAAACCAGTCACATAATTCGTTTTTAGCATCAACACGTCGTTCGCTGTTCACTTCGCCTAAAGTATTCTTGATCCACTCTTTTAATCGCACATGTTTTCACTGATGATTTCATTCAAAAATATTATCTACTAATCGCTTCTCTGTTGCATATTGATTTTTTTTTCTCTGAAATGAACACCTTTGACCATGCAACGCTTGTCTTCCTCCTTTGCTGGCGCAGGGGCTTTAATGTCGAAATCGAATTGCACAGCGATTAATGTCGAACACCATTCCCCAACCTTAATGAATTTAATTGCCTCATTTTATAAGTACTTTGAAGCATTTCCAAACACGTCGACCCTTTTAATTTAATTTAAAATTTTAATTTAAATTTTAAATAAATAAAATTTAAACTAAATATTTAAAATTAAATATCTTCATCACGGGGGCACCTTTTTCAACAAAACGAAGAGCCAACTTGGGTTTTAAGAAAAAACCATTTCAAATCTATTTTCCATGGTTTTAAATAAAACCTTTTATTTTGTCTGCCTTGGTTTTCACAAAAACCCTTCCTAGAACTTAGATTCCTTCAAAAGCTTCTTGACATCAATGACAACATCAACACTTGAGCAAAGGCAATGTACCCAAGGTACCCAAAATTGCCAACACCTTGAATATTATAATGGGAGATATTATAATATTATTTCCCTTAGGTCTAGAAGCAATCTTTCTCTTACTCTTGACATCCTTCCTCTTACACTGCTCACTAAAACTGACTCTTGACATCAATGACAACAAATCTTGCTCATATTTCCAACAATCTCCCCCTTTGTCATTGATGGCAACCCATTTTCCTTTTATCATTATTTTTACCTTTTCTTGTTCTAATCCCCCTAAGAAACTACTCCCCTTGACTGAATGCTCTCCCCCTAACTCAAATATCTCCCCCTTTTTCATCAATGGCAAAGGGTCACCTTTGGGGCTCGGGGCTAAGAATGAGACTCTTAGCTTAGCCCCTCCCCCACCTCCTTTTGAGGTGGTTAATTCTGGTGTGGGAGTAGATCTACTCTCAACTTTTCTCAAATGTACTCAAAGGTCTATTTCGAAAGTGGCTTAGTGAAAATAGATGTAATCTTCTCCTTTGTAGTAACATATTCCAACCTAACTTGCTTGTCTGTCACTTGTTCTCTCATAAAATGATACTTAATAAGAATGTGATTTTTCCTAGAGTGCATCACTAGATTCTTTGAAATATTTATAGCACTTGTATTATCACATAATATGGGAATAGGATGATCATGTTTTATCTTGAAATCCTCTAGATTTCGCTTCATCCATAATACATATGTATAACTAGGAACTGTTGTAATATAATTTGTCTTTGTTATAGATGTGATGCCTATTTTTTACTTAGCCTAGAGACTAAATAGTCTCCAAGAAAGAATGCTCCACCACTTGTACTTTTTTATCATCAATACTGCCAGCCCAATCTGCATATGTATAAGCTATGAGAGTGAAACTGTCACTTTTAGGATACTAGAGCCCAAAATCCATAGTTCCTTTTAAATACTTGAGAATACTTTTTACTACTGCTACATGTGTCTCCTTGGGTGCTACCTGAAACCTTACCACTAATCCCATTGCCTACATGATATCTGGTCTAGTAGTGGTGACATACAGTAAGCTGCCAATCATAGATTTGTATAATTTTTTATTTACCTCTAGAGATTCATCATCTTTACTTAACTTACATCCTATGACACTGGGAGTACTTACTGGTTTGCAATCTTCTAACTTGAATTTCTTTAGCATCTCTTTTATATACTTGGTTTGTGAAAGGAACGCACCTTTCTCTAATTGTGAAATTTGGAGTCCAATAAAAAAGGACAACTCACCAAGAATAGACATCTCAAATTAATTTTGCATACTCTTTGCAAATGTTTGACATATCTTATCATTTTTTCCTCCAAAAATAATATCATCAACATAAACAACCACAATTAGTAAGTCATTCCCATCATTTTTTATGTATAAGTTATTATCCACTATTCCTTTCATGAAACTCTGTTCCTGTAGGTACTTATCCAATATTGAATACCAAGCTCTAGGAGCTTGCTTTAGTCCATAAAGTACTTTCTTCAATATACATACATAATCTGATTTATCAGTTAAGTTTAAATCTTCTGACTGCTCAATGTAGACCTCTTCTTCTAAAATACCATTTAGAAAGGCTGATTTAACATCCATCTGATATACTTTGAAGTTTTTGAAGCTTGAAAATGCTAAGAATATTTTGATAGCTTCAATTCATGTAACTGGAGCAAATGTTTCATCAAATTCAATTCCCTCTACTTGTGCATAACCTTTACATACTAATCTTAATTTATTTCTGACCACCTAACCATCTTCATTTAACTTATTTCTGAATACCCATTTAGTGCCAGTCACTTTTTTGTTTTTTGGTCATGGAACAAGTTCCCAAGTCTTGATTTTCTCTATTTTATCTAATTCCTCATCCATTGCCTTAATCCAGAACTTATCTTTGCTTGCCTCATTGAAGTCTTTTGGCTAAATTTTAGATAATAAGGAAAATTTTACTTGTTGAGATGGTGTTATTATTCTTCTCCTTGTCTATATCTCATCTGGATTTCAATGATTATCTCTTTTGGATGATGTTTCTATACAAACCTAGATGGATTATTAGGAAGAAGTCTTTGTTTTTCTTCCTCCTCTTAATCTAGTTCTTCATGAAACTCTTCTTGACAACTTTCATCTTCCTGATACACAATTTGCTGAACAGGTTCTCTTGAATCTATCTTCTCATCAACTATTACATTTATACTTTATACAATAGTGTGTGTCATTTTGTTGTAGCATTTATAATCTTTACTCTTAGTGGAATAACCAAGAAAAATTCCCTCATCACATATTGGGTCAAACTTGCCCAAGTTTTGCTTTTCCCGTCTTATGTAACACTTGCTTCCAAAAACCTTGAAGTGTTTTATAGTGGTTGGTCTTCTTTTCCAAATTTCATATGGAGTCTTGTGATAATTTACACTCATTTGAGCCCTAGTGATTATATATACTACTGTGTTGACTGCCTTCCTCCAAAATCTATCTAAAAGTTTATACTCATTTAACATAGCTCTAGCCATATTCTCAATGATCCTATTTTTCCTTTCAACTACTCCATTTTTTTGATGAGTTCTTGCAGTTGAGTATTCTCTCTTGATTCCATGTTGTTCACAAAAGTCTACAAATTTGTTTGAGATAAAATCTCCTCCTTTTTTATATCTCAAACACTTAATCCTTTTGTCAGTTTCATTTTTGACCCGTTCTTTAAATACCCTAAATTTATCAATTGCTTTTGACTTATCTTTTAGGAAAGCTACCCAAGTCATTTTGGAGTAATCATCTATAAACAATATGAAGTAAATTTCACCTTGAATACTTTGTGTTTTTGTAGGACCACATAGATCAGTATGTATTAGCTTTAATGGCTCTGATGACATATATCCTTTTGATTTGAAATTTGTTCTAGTTTGCTTTCCATGTTGACAAGGTGCACAGATTGTGTTTTGTGGCCTTTTTAGCTTGGGTAAATCTAGTTTGCTTTACATGTTGACAAGGTGCACAAATTGTGTTTTGTGGCATTTTTAGCTTGGGTAAATCTCAGACAACCTTTTTAGTTTTTTTTTGTTCTAGTTTGCTTTCCATGTTGACAAGGTGCACACATTGTGTTTTGTGGCCTTTTTAGCTTGGGTAAATCTCGGATAGCCTATTTATTGCTTATGTTGACTATGTTTTCAAAATTCAAATGAACCATTCTTTTATACATCATCCAACTCTCATTTTCTTGTGATAGAAAACACTTTTTCCCTTTAATACCACTAAGCATATAGAGTTTATTTAGAGTTTGACTTGCATTTGCAATGACTTTTCCAGTTTCCAACTTTCTTATCTCACATCTATCTGGGTGAAATTTAACCATATGATCTTGATCACAAAGTTGGCTTACACTTAGTAGATTATTTCATAACCCTTTGACATATAGTACATTTTTTGTTTTTATTTTCCCGTTATCTAAACTTAGAGTTCCCTTTCCACCAATTTTTGTTGATCCATTATCATCAAAACTTAGTGATCCTATATTAGTTTCTTTGAGTACAAGAAATTTGTCTTTGTCTCCTGTCATGTGTCTAGAGCAACCACTATCAAGAAACCATTGTTCTTCTTTATCCTGAGCATGAAGAGTTGTTTCAAATAACATTGATCTAGCCTTTTCATTCCCCTTTTTTTCTTTCCTAGTTGTTGAAGTTGTATTCTTTCTACTAGACTCAGGAATTACCATTTTACACCATCTAGCTTTGTGCCCAAAATTATTGCATTTATAACATATGATATCATCATTCATGAGAGGTGCAAAAGAGTTGAAACTTCTATTGATAACATTTTTCACATAACCAGTGCAGTGTAAAGCTTTATGACCATATTTGTTACAAGAAAAGCAATAGCCATGGAAGAAATTACGTAACCTGTATGAATGCCTTTGAGAATGTGGTCAAATGCTTCTCCTTTTGTGATTAACTCTCATCCATGGTTCTTTTTTCTTTCTTCTTTCCTAATGTCTATTCCTTTCGGGGTATGAGTGATGAGCTCATTTCTGTTTGATGTCTCTGCTTCTTGAAAGCTAGATTTCTCTTTCTATTTCCCTAACTTTATATCTTGTAGTAGCTTGGTCTTTTCCACTTCATGCCTTAGTGATACAATTTATGCTTCCAATATTTCACACTCGGTTTCCCTTGCTCTTAATAGACCTATCATATCCTATTCAATTTTATTTTATTCTTCTACATTTTTCTTGAGTTCTGTGAGATTAGAAGTTCCATCTTTGCTTCTTTGTCCTCTTGAATTTGTTCCTTGAAGCTTGAGTTCTTCTCTCTAATCCTTTCCAAATTTTTGATAGCAGTGCAAAATTCCTCTTTTATATCAAACATGGTCTCTTCTTAACTTTCTAAAGTCATGTTTATTTCTTATGGATGATTTCTCCAAGCTATTAGTCTTTTCACGAAGAGACCCGCTCTGATACCAATTGAAGAACATGTGCTTATACTAAGAGGGGGTGAACAATATAAGATAAAAAAAATTGCTTTTCAATCCATATGATAACATAAAAAGTATTAAATTAGTAAACATCACACAAAGCATCACACACATAAGAGACATGATTTACATGGTTCACCCAATGTGGGATACTCCACAAAGAAAATATTTCTTATAAAATTTTCTCAAATAAATTCTCTTGGGAATCATTTCCCTATTGCAATGTTTATGGACCTCTGTCCAAAGGAGATACCAATCCCCTAATCAAGTTTGCAGATATCTATCCATAGGAGACACCAATCCCCTCTACTCTAGTTGGTGATCTTCTAGAAGAACTGTTGCCTCCACTGCATCGGCTTATGGATATCTATCCACTGAAGACTCTTGCCCTCACTCAGAAGACCTATCTTCAATACCTTGGATAATGGACCTCTATCCACTAGAGACTATTTTTATCTATACTTTGTCACCTCCAAATCTTACTCTCAGGTTTGTCTTAAATTTGTACTAAACATAGTCCTTCGATCTAGCACAAATCTACTCAATATCTATGCTCAAATCTGCACTAAACACAATCCTTCAATCTAGAACAAATCTGCTCAATCTTTTTCTCTAGTCTGGCACAAACCTGTCCTCAAATTTGCACCAAGATCTATCCTCAAATTTGTCCTCAAGCCTTAACACAAAGCTTGACTTAATCACAAATCAACTCTGCTCACAAGTCTTCTCAAAGACTTACCCCAAAACTGCTCAACAAGTCCTCACTAGAACCTATCCAATCTACTCAACAAGTCTTCACCAAGACTTACCTCAATTCTGCATTGTAAGCTTCCACAAAAGCTTACTCAACTCAACTCAATAAAACACTCAATGAAATCTCATTCAACAATGCTTATCAAACAACATTCACATAACAATTATACTCATGATATTTCACAAACCCTAATCATGCATATGAAGGCTCACTCAATATTTCCAACAATGCTTATCAAACAAGGTTTTTATCATCAACCTTCACTCAAAAAAACCTTTAACAAACAAACTCAACAATGCTTATCAAACAACCCTTTTCACTCCAACTTAGCATTCACAACATCCAACAATCACTCACAAGGAATATGTGCCTATATCGTTTGTTTGTTGAATAATTGACCTCAAAACCTATCTCAATCACAATTTTCCTTTTTTCCAATTTCAAAGGTTAGATGATAAAATATCACTCTAAAACTCCCACAAAATATTTCACAATTACAAAAATAATTAAACTCAATTACACCTTATTACTCCTTGAAATTAGCATTCACCAAAAATATATATAAAAATAAATCTCTTATTACACCTTATAACTCCACTCTAAATAGCTCAATCCACCAAACAATTAAATAAAAAATAATTATTTAATTTCATCAACTTTATATCTCCCTAAGCTCAAAAATTCACCATACAACCTTAGAAGCACAAATCAATTTTTAACAAAAAATTTAGTATCTCTCAAAGTGCTCTTGATGGGATTTGATCCCACATCACAGTGCCTCCAGCACCTTAGTCATGACTGCCAAGCCACGTGAGCTAAGCACTCACATGGAAGGCAAAAGCACCCACGGTGCTTTCTCTTCTAACTAGGCATGAAAAGCCAAAAGGCTTTGGCATCTTCGATGCACAAAACAACTGCACAACTAATCCTATCGTGAATCGAATGTGGTACCTCGCATTCCTAATACGCTACCAAGTATCGTTAGCCCACCTGGCTAGGTGGTGACAAGGCCTTTGTACCTTGTGCATTTTCTCCCTTCGCTACCTACCAAAAAGGGTCAAACGAGGACTTCTTCCCTCTCTTGCTCGTCGAATATTGTGCACACGATTTTCTTGGGGGTTTTATTAAAATTGTGGATGGGGTTTTAAGCCTCTTAGGCTTTGGGTATTTATACCCATGCCTTGAATTTTGTTGATGTCGGTGGAGGAGATAAAATATGACATCGACACTTTATTCTTGCCCCCATAACCCTAACCTTAGGGTTATTAAATTGAATTATAATTTAATTAATAATAAAATTATTATGATTAATTTATAATTAATTTGATAACTATAAAGCTAATCAAATTAAATTATAAATTAATTTCTAATGAAATTATTAAAATTAATTTAATTTATTTAGGTCTTACCATTAGACCTTCAATATTATAATATTATTTTTGTCGGGCCTTCTCATTTCTCCTATAGACCTTATATGATCACCTTGAATATTATAATATTATTTCTCTTAGGTCTAGAAGCAATATTTCTCTCACTCTTGGCATCCTTCCTCTTACACTTCTCACTGAAACTGGCTCTTGACATCAATGACAACAAATATTGCTCATATTTCCAACTTTAGACTCTCAACATAATCTATTACATATTTATATATGTACCATAAATGTACCATGAGGGTACATTTGCATGTACCAAATAACATAATATTCTCCAACAAATACAGACTCTAAAAGGCAGTTAAACAACTACCAAGTTAGCTAGAATAATAGCTACCTCCATCTAATGGGAGGAGATTTGAATGATTTCGTGATTATAAATAGCAATACATTGACTCAACAAAATAAAACTGTAAATATAGTCATGTATATTTTTGTTAATGAATGGAAAGTGTACAAACCACTTCTACAAATATTCCAAAGAAAATTTCTCGATAGATTTAATCACTTCAATAATTTTGTCTAAGGTGCTCTAGACGTTATCTTTATATTTTTCTTCAAGCAAGACTCTATGGCTATCATATTGTTCCTCAATATTAGTTTCTATTGCTAGGTTTTTCATTTCTCTAGTAGCCCTATCAATTATAGACTCAATCTCTAGTAGCATTCCACAAGCATGGTTGATCCTTTCTTATGCAAATGTGATCCAGGTACAGCATCTATGCATATCTATATCAAGCAAAGGGGAGCTAGTTCTAGGATCTATGCTTTATTTCCTAATCTTCAATAGGTAATATTGAGTATGTAACATTGTTTCATGTAGCACACATGCCTTTTCTTGTTTCAGAACAACATTTCTTGTAGTGTCCCTAAAAAGCACAATTTTAAAAAAAAACTTTATATTCAAGTCAATTTTTGCTTTTAAAGCTTTGGTGATGGCACTTATAACAAGGTCCTTGTGGTGCTCGATGGTGTTTACAAAGGAGACTTATTCTTTTAAGGCATTAACTTGAGAAGTTAGAAATTGAACTATGGAAAGGTATTATATTTTCTTATCTATTGTAAGCTTATCTAATTGATAAACTCTCTCCTTAAGTATTCCAACACAAGCCCTTTCAAAGGTTCTTTTAAATTATTTAGAAATGACATCATCCAATAGCCCCAATAGCTTCTATATCCTATTGCTCTTCACTCATGCTAACATGCTTAATTGCACTTATATATTTCAAACCCACCACATTGCAGATTGCTTCTTCTATAGGTTCCCATTCAACTGTATTATCTTTCTCCATGACTTCTATACTATTGGTAGTTCTATTTATTTGACATCTAATTCCCAAAGCTTTTTTTGGGCCTTTTTAGGTGGGGATTCTTCCATTAGAATATTTAATCCTATTGGAATAACTTCTTCCAATGGAAGTTTTCCTTCTAAGAATGGTGCCTTCCCCTTAAGATCCTTTTGGACCAATAATTCAAGTTCTTTCATTGAACTAGCTTCATTCCACAAAAGGATGGAGCTTTGGTGGACACTTTCTCCCACAAGATTCCCACTATATACACTTAAAAAATTTTAAAAACATCAAAATTCTTCTTTAGGGCCTTTTACCTTGTTTACATAGGATTCTCCACAACAACTCTCTATAAGGACTTTAATTTAGTACTTATTTCCCTTGGAGTCAAAGCACTTGGTTGGGATTAGGCTTGACCTGATCTAATAAGTCATGTCTTGGAGTATCCTTCTTCCTCCTCTCTATCACCTCTTCTCAAGAATATGTGTCCTTTGAGAGGTCTTCCTCAAACTTCCCCAATGTATATTTAAAATACCAAGTATTTTGGATAGAACTTAAATGTCGCTTTAAATTCCCTTCATTGTCATAAAATATGATATATACATCGTCTAACTAAATTTTATCAAATCATGAGGTCAATTGTGTGCAACGTCCCAAATTTAATATGGTAAAATATCCAATTAAAAAAGGAATAGGTGTTAGAGTTAGAGTCTATTACATTATTTGGATAATGTAAATGTACCTTCCTAGGTACATACTTAGGACATTAAATTACTTTAGGGGTAATTTATCTAGTTATGTTATGCAATGTAATAAATTCACAAGTGTCAATGTGCAAGTTGTAAATGTGTAAGGTATACCTTGCACAGCTAGGTAGAGTGTTGGCCAAGGAATCTATCTTCCATTATAAAAGAGCCTCATTGTAATATTTTGACAAGTAAGTCAGTAGGTAGAAGTAGTAGTATTGGGTGACTCCATTAGTGATGGAGTACATTATATTTTTGTAGCATCTTGCATGGAGTGTCTATTTCTTCCATAGGAATATTATATTTATTTTTGTCATTTCTATTTATAGCATATTTTTTCAATCTCATAAATTTAATTTCTCTTATATTTATGCATCATGTAATTGCCATCTTCCATTGCAATCTACCTCACAAGCTAATAGTGGTATCAAAGCCATGATAGGTCTGGTCATAGTATAACTAGCTATTGTAGAGTGAGAGGAGAACCACCATTATTATTGAGCCTAATTCTTTATATGAACCTAATTTACCATAGTGCACTAGCTCTTGCAAAAATATTTAGAAGAATCAAGGTGGTAGGGAGAGCTTTGAGAAAGTGTTATTGCTAAAATAGGGCCAGTCACCATAGCTTCTATTTTTTGCAAACTAGATATTCCATTGAATCCATTGCATGTGAATTTCATTAATATCATCTGGTAGAATAGACTGAAAAGAGAAATTCTAAAAGTCATTTGGCTCAGAGTATTTCCACAAAGTTACAAAAAACTTGTGAATATAAGGACTCAGCATTTGATCCACTAGTTTAATGAATCAACTAGTGAATCTCATCTAAGAGATATGAGAAGTTTATTATTACCTAAAGTTTCTTTGATTATAGGGAACTAACCCTTAGATGATTGGAGCACATCATACAATAGAAAGCTAGGATATTTTAACTTCAAAAGAGACTCTAGGAGAAGGATTCATAATGAAGTCTAGAGATTGAATATCTTTATTGATAAAGTCAACTTCCAGTAGAGGCCGCATAAGCCTTGATCTAAGAAAAGGCCACAAAGCCCTTGATCTAAGAAAATGCCATATAATACTTAATCCTAAAAGGCCACAAAAGCCTTGATCTAAGAAAAGGCCATAGAATCCTTAATCCTAAAAGGCCATAGAAGCCTTGATCTAAGAAAATGCCATAAAATCCTTGATCTAATAAAAGACCATATAAGCCTTGATCCTAAAGAAGACTCCAGAAGAGAGTACCTAATTCAGAAGTAGATTCAAATTTTAGTACTTATTATTTTTTGCAAGGAAAGGAGATTCAGTAATTTGTGAAACATCCTACAAAAAATGTAGGAAGAGTATTTTCTTTAGAATCAATCCAGCACTTGAAGCAAACTAAGGTGAAGAGATTTGGTGATCTCATTAAAGAAACTTCTAATATTGGAAGGACAAGAAGGGCTAGGAGAGCCTTGTTCAAATCCATAGAAACAAAATCAAGTGATCCAGGAAGGATATCTCAATTTCAAAAGTTGAAGAAGAAGATCTCAAGGAATACCAAATAGTTGCAGAGTCAAAGACCTAGGATAGATCTCAAGGAAAAAGGCTTGGAGAATCAAAAGAGTTCCTAGAATAACTCATTGGATAAATTCTCCATAAAGGATAAACTTTTTGATAAGGGAAATATTTGGTACAATTATCGCCATCTGAAAACAAGCCCAATTAGGAGAAGAATAATTGGCAACGAGTTTCGAAAGATACAGAAGACCTCAAGACATTCAAAGTCTTGAGAAGAAGAAGATCCTACTTGAAGTCAAAATTTGACAAGAAGACCTAAAGACAAAAGGAGTTTTTCAAATTCGAGAGACCTAAATATTTCCTTTCAAGAAGGCATAAATATTCCTCTAAATCCACAACATAAAGGAGAAGATCAAACCACCTAACCCCAATCTCATGAAAGAAAGTTTGAGATCTCTTTTTGGTGAAGGAAAAGTTGTTTGGAAAAGCTAATAAAAGTTGCAAAAATCTTAAGCAACAAGCTTGATCTACATTCTCTACAAAATTTGTCAAAATTTAAGCAACTATTGGTGCAATTGAATTCATTAATCGGATTACTCAATAGATTTTTTAAAGCACCTTATGTTATATAAGAAGTTGCAAAGAGGAAAATTACATTATAAGTCTTCAAAAAAGTGCAAAAAGGAAAGTTCTTTTTAAGGTTCATTTGCACATTAATTTGGAGTTGATTAGATTAAAAAATTACAACTATCTATCAACTACCTATATTATATCTTGAAAAAGAAGACTAGATCCTACAACTGTGTTTGTAGTTAGAATTGAAAGAATTTATTCCATATTATATTTGAAATATTGTAGTGAAATTCTTAAGAGCATTTTTGAGAAATTAGTGGAGCAATAATAGTGCATCTATTAAGCATCATTCTAGTTAATTTTTAACTAGTTGCTCTAAATTAGTTTGTGTTGTTAAGAAGCACAAAAATCAAAAAAATCTATAGCACTTTAGTGGCCAAAAGAAGCCACCATTACAAGTAGAAAGGTGGAGTAGAAAACCATAGTTGAAATCCTTCAAGGAAGCGTCAAATCAAGACCTTGGAAGTCTCAAGATTCAAGGAGAATATAAAGATTTCTTTTTTAGCATAGAGTGCTAGAATCCTCATTTCTTTAGCTTGGATTGACTATCATCAAAAATAAGCAATAAGGATTATAAAAATTCTTCATTTTGGTGCAAGAATTACATATTACAAAAGGGAAATTTTTTTGTTTCGTGGAAGAACAAAGATATTACCATTTATAGGGGGGCAAAAGGACATTCTTATCCAATAGACTTACAGCCAAGGGAAGGAGCTATCAAAAATATCATACAAGCAGCAGACTTACAACCAAAGGAAGAGCCACCAAAGAGCTCACACTTTCTTGTTCAACATACTTGTGGCCAAGAGAAGGAGCTATCAAAAATCTCACGTGAAAAACATATTTGTAGCCAAAGGAAGAGCCACTGAAGAACTCACATTTCCAAGAGTTGAGGTGTTTAAAAACATTATTTTCCTCTATCAAATTCAGCCCTATAAGTAGCACGTCACCTACAACAATGGATCCATTGAAAGAAGGTATTTTCACTCATGCTTACATAGAAATAAGGGTAGCATTCAGTGACAGGTTATCTACGTAAAAGACAAAGTAAAAGGTTATTCATTGGCTATTATAACCAACACTGAAGAAAGGTAGAAACTAGCATTAAATACCTGCAAACAAGTGCAAATATAAGAGCTATATCTAAGGCATCCATTGAAGTAAGCATCCACCAAAAGAAGATCTCAAATGCATGCCATAAGACCATGAAGCTAACCAGCTATAGTTATCCATCATCCTCACCAAACTAGCATGCAAAAGAAAGCTTGCATACCAAGAAACATATCAAGCTCATATAGGGTGAAAATATAAAGGAGAAATTAGGGTTACAAGCTTATATTTGAAGCATTAGAAATAAGGCTTGCATGCACAAGCCACTTGGCACAAATTCTCTACATATCCTAATGTTCGAGCGTTCACCTAAAGGGAGTTACATTCATTTTGAGGGAGTTAATATTATTTGGAGGTTACCACCAACCTCATAATTATCGAAGGAACATTAAATGTTATGAACCTGCAACTTGAAATATGAATTGAATGCAGAAAAGAATCGTTGTTTGAATAGACTCACAGTTTGTATTGAAAGGCAGAAATCCATAATATAATAAATTAATGTTCTTGTATGATCTTTGGAGCATCCTCCTTGTCCTATTTACATCTATCTAAAAGGTGTGAATTGTGAAGGGATGTGTCCCTTTATAATACAATATAATATATAATATTATTAAGAGTTACGTTAGGAGGGTCCTAACATGCCACGCTCCTTTGAAAAAGCTTTGTCCTTAAAGCTGGAATTGTAAAAATTATTTTTGAATCTGGTGGAGCGTCTCCCATGTAGAATCCTCTGGAGGTAGCCCTTTCCATTGAATAAATACCTCGATGATGGTTCGATTATGGAGGTAGTGCATACGTTGGTCTAGGATAGCTTCTGGTTCAACCACAAGAGCTCCATTATCTGAAAATTCTAGAAGTTGAGTTTGCGTAATGATGTTAGTACCTATTACGACTTTAAGACAAGAAACATGAAATACCGGATGGATTTTGGAAGATTTTGGCAATTCAAGTTTATATGCAATAGGTCCAATACGCTGTAGAATTTTATAAGGGCTATAAAATTTTGGTGTTAATTTTTACGACCCTTTTATTTTCAATGAAGTTTGATGATATGGTTGGAGGCAAAGAAATACCATATCCCCTTCTTGAAAAACCCTTTCAGTTCGATAGTGGTCCGCTTGTTGCTTCATGCTGAGATATGTAGATTGTCCTTCAGAGCGTGAATGATATTATCTTGAGTGACCAAATCCATCTCTACAACTGGTACTTGTGTACTTCCTAGAAAATAAGAGGTTAGATATGGGGGTGATCAGCCATATAATGCTTCAAAAGGGGTCATTTTTATGGTTGTGTGATATGTGGTATTATACCACCATTCAGCTAGTGGAAGCCATTTAACCCAGTGAAGGTTTAACCCAGTGAAGGGGTTTGGTGGAAATAAAGCATCGGAGATAGGTTTCTAAACACTTATTGACAATTTCAGTTTGACCATCTATTTGTGGGTGGTAAGCGAAGCTCATCCGAAGTTGCGTACCTTGGAGTTTAAATAATTCCTTCCAAAAATTACTAGTGAAAGTGGGATCACGATCACTAACGATAGTAGAAAGCATGCCATGTAATTTAAAAATATTGTCAAGGAATATTTTAGCAATAGTACTAGCGGTATAGGGGTGAGCTACTGGAAAAAAATGGACGTATTTTGATAAACGATCTACCACCACTAGGATCATCATTTTTCCTACGGATTTTGGAAGACCTTCAATGAAATCCATTGAAATATCCTCCCATGTCCTAGTTGGTATGGATAGAGGTTGAAGAAGGCCCGGTGTTGCCACTGTTCACCTTTAATTCTTTGGCATGTTTCACATTCATTGACGAACTTCTTGATATCATTTTTCATCCCTTGCCAATAAAATGATTTAGTCACTCTTTTGTAGGTTTTTAGGAATCCAGAGTGGCCTGCAGTAGGTGTAGCATGTAGCTCATGTAGAATCTTTGGACAATAAACCGATGTAGGTGAGAGGACCAAACGTTCTTTGTAACAAAGCATGTTACCTTGCAAATAGTAGTGGGGTTTACTCATGGGATTTTGTTGTGGCTGTTGAATTATGGTGTGTATATTAGGGTCTGCATACCATTCATCCTTGACTTGTTCGATCCATGTAGGGATGGAGTTGGAAAAAGCATGTAATTGTGAAGTTTCTTTGAACTTTCTGAAAAGTGCATCCGCAACCATGTTATCTTTCCCTTTTTTGTAGATGATTTCATAATCATACCTAATAGTTTTGTTACCCACTTTTGCTATTTTGTAGTGGTTATCCGTTGTTCAAGAAGGTATTTTAGGCTATGGTGGTCGGTGCGGATAATGAATTTTTTTCCAATAAGGTATGGTCTCCAGTGTTGGATAGCATGGACCATAGCTAACATTTCTTTCTCATAAGTGGACGTGCTAAATTCTTTCTGGAAAATTCTTTACTAGTAAAGGCTAAGGGCTTCTCATTTTGCATAAGCACTGCTCCCATTCCCAATTCAAAGCATCGCTTTCACTAATGAATGGTTGGGAAAAATTTGGCATAGCTAGGACGGGGGTGGTACACATGACGTCTTTCAAAGTCATGAAAGCTTCATTCACTTTTGGAGACCATATTAAGGCATTCTTTTTAAGTAGGGTTGTTAAGGGTGCTGCTATTTTCCCATAATATTTAAAAAATTTGCGATAATAGCCCGTTAATCCTAAGAACCCATGCAACCCTTTTAGAGTTTTGGGAATTTTCCAATTTTCCACATCTTCAATTTTTTTGGGGTCTATTTTAACTCCTTCCTTGGAGACAATATGTCCAAGATATTCAATTTCCTGCTTCCCAAAGGAACACTTTGATCGCTTTGCATATAATTGATTTTCTTCCAATATTTTGAGTGCTTGCGTTATATGTGTTAAGTGCTCTTCCCATGTCTTGCTGTAAATCAAAATATCGTCAAAGAAAACTAAAATAATTTTTTGAAGGAAAGGAGAAAATACCTTATTCATAAGACTTTGAAATGTGGATGGAGCGTTGATGATGCCAAAAGGCATCACCAAGAATTCATAATGTCCCTCGTGGGTACGAAAAGCAGTTTTGGGTATATCGCTTTCCTTAACTCGAATTTGGTGGTAACCTGATCGTAAATCGAGTTTAGAAAAATATGCGATGCCATTTAGTTCATCGAGTAGTTCATCAAGAATTGGAATAGGAAATTTGTCTTTAATCATTATTTTGTTGAGAATGCAAAAATCCATGCATAGGTGCCATGATCCATCCTTATTTCTTACTAGTATGACTGGCGAAGAGTAGGGACTTCTACTAGGTCGAATGACCCTTGCCCTTAGTAGGTCTTGTACTAATTTTTCTATTTCCATCTTTTGTAAGTATGGATATCGGTAAGGTCTAATATTTGGAGGTTGGTTTCCTGGAAGTTATTGAATAGCATGATCATGGCTTCATTGTGGAGGTAATCCCTCTGGTTCTTTGAATATTTTATCATGTTTCTCTAGGATTTCTATTAATTCGGGTGCCTCTGGTTGCTCTTCGATGGTGTTTTGCAAGGAAAATAGTTGGGCAACCATGCCTCTTCCTCATTTTTGAAGAATCTTTTCCATTCTATGGGAACTTATGATTTGTGTGGGATGTGTTTTTCAACCTTGAATTGTGTATGTTTGGTTGTTTTGTATAAATTGTATCCATAACTCTTCAAAGTCCCATTGAATTTTGTCGAGTGTTCATAGCCATTGTACTCCCAAAACAATATCACATCCTCCTAATGGTAGTACATACATATATGTTTTCATGTTATATTCCCCCATTGTGAGTTTTATATTCCTACATTTGCCTTTACATGCAATTTTTTCTCCATTGCCAATCATGACTTTGAAGTTATTGTTGGGATATATAAAGCAATTAGCTTGTTTGGCCAAACTGGGGTCTATAAAATTGTGAGTGCTACCAGAGTTTAAAAGCACAATAGGGTTTTGTTTCTTAAAATACACTTTTACCTTCATTGTTTGTGGAATCGAGTATCCTGCTAATGCATTAAAGGATATTTTTGTTTCATCTTCTTGGTTTTCTTCTGCAACCTCAGTTATTACTTCCACTTCTATGTCATCCTCCTCTTTGGGAGTGCAATCAATTGTGTCCAAAATATATAATTTCGGTGAGATACATTTGTGGTTGGGGGTAAACTTTTCGTCGTAGTGGAAACATAGGCCCTTTTCTTGTCTTTCTTTTAGCTCTTCTTGGCTAATTTATTTAATTGGCATGACCTTATTCAATTTTTGGCTGGTGTAGGTATTTGGTGTTTTTCTTGAAAAAACTCTTCCTATTCGCATTTGGTTATTGTTCTTCTCTTCTATCCTTTGTGCTAATGCGACTACATGCATCATATCGATAGGATTTTGTATTTGTACCTCCATTCTAATGTCTTCTTTTAGGCCACTAATGAAACAACTTTGGAAGAATGATGCATCTAGTCATGTTGTAAGGTTCGCCAATTTCTCAAACTGTACTTGGTATTCCCTTATGGTGGAGGTTTTTCGCAGTTTAGTGAGGGCTCCTGTGAAGTCTTCAAATTTAGTGGGGCCAAATTGCAACATTAAGTTTTTTTTGAATTCGATCCATGTGGGCAGACCTTTTGTTTTCTCATACCATTGATACCACTGGGTAGCAATTTTTTCCAAGTGAAATGATGCGATACGGACTTTCTGAATCTTCAAAATTTGATATAAGGTAAAATATTGGTATGCCCTATATATCCAATTTGTGGGGTTGCCTCCATAAAATTTTGGAGAATCTAGTTTTGTGGTATGGGGAAGGATTGATCTATGTGGTCCCCCTATTAATGTTTGTTGTGGTGGCGTAGTGTTATGTTTTCCATTTTGCATGAGCAGCAAATTTTGTTGTACTAAGTCCATGGAATGGGTTGTAGCATCCAATTTAGTGGATATATCTATATTCGATTTGGTTATGTTTATGGTTAGGTCTGCTATTTTGGTAGTGATTTTATCTTCTAAATTGTCCTTCCAAAATGCCATTCCTTACGTCATGTCTCTCATTTCCTTAGGAAACTATGAGAGTTCTTTCGTAATTCTTTTGAAACCTCCTTCACAATATCCTTCGTTGTGTCTTGATATCGTCTTCCCTCGGCCATTTAGGGTGTGGTTGGTTTATAAGTGATTTGAATATGCATAAATTTATTTTTTCGAAAAAAATTATTTGTCTCCACCGCATTTAATTTTGTGTACTTGCTGCTCTTTGTTCACACCAAATGATATTTTCCTCACCTGTACTCACTGTTGGGGTTTTATAACTCCGATAATGTGTGATGTTGTCCAAAAAAATTTGTATGCTACCTTTGCTGGCGACTATGGCCTACTATGTAACAGTTCCATCAGTAATGGTTAGAATGTGTGCTGAAAAGAAAACGTTGCCGAGTAATGGCCTATCAGTAACTAGAGCGGGGTGGGGAAAAAAATTTAGGTCTTTTTAGCTCTGATCCAGTTGTTATAAACCTGCAACTTGAGATATGAATTGAATTCAGAAAATAATCATTGTTTGAATGGAATCACAGTTTGTATTGAAAGGCAGAAACCCACAATATAATAAATTAATGTTCTTGGATGATCTTTGGAGCATCCTCCTTGTCCTATTTACATTTATTTAAAAGGTGTGAATGGTGAAGGGATGTGTCCCTTTATAATACAATATAATATATAATATGATTAATAGTTATGTTATGAGGGTCCTAACATGCCACCCTCCTTTGAAAAAGCTTTGTCCTCAAAGCTGGAATTGCAAAAATTGTTTTTGAATCTGGTGGAGCGTCTCCCACGTAGCATCCTCTGGATGTAGACCTTTCCATTGAATCAATACCTTGGTGATGGTGCGGTTATGAAGGTGGTGCATACGTCGGTCTATGATAGCTTCTGGTTCAACCATGAGAGCTCCATTATCTAAAAATTTTGGAAGTTGAGTTTGCGTAACGATGTTAGTGCCTATTATGGCATTTTGGTAAAATAACACCACTAATCAAGTCATATTATAGATATTTAATGAATATTTTCTATTTCTCAAAAATTGACAACCAAGGAAATAAAATGTCTGAGACTATCATTAAAGAGGATCAATTTTTATAAAATCATGAAGTCATGAAATACCACTTATATCTCCAAGACTCAAAGCATATGAGAAACAAAATCAAATAATTAGAGATAAAACAAAAAGAAATAAAATAAATACTCACAAAACCAAAACATATGTATAATAGGAAGGTGTTTTGTTACTCAATATAATGTTTTAGATGTTGGCCATTCGTAGGTAGATCCAAGGGAATACCTTCCAAATTTTTTAGTATAAAAGCATTTATGGCTATTTTCAATCATCTGATAAGGACTTAGCCACAAATAATCAAAATTATGATGTTTACGTGTTGGTTCTCTAGCTTTATCTCTTAGCAAGACCAATTCCCCCTCAAATTTTCTCACTAACACCTTTTTATCAAATGATATTTTTACTTGTTCTTGCCTATGTGCAAAATTTTCTCTATCTTTTCTCTATCCTCTTCTACTTAAAGGATCAGAAGTATTCAATGTTGAATTTTGTTTAATCCTTTTATCTAATAATTAGCAACCATCTTTATTAAAGATAATATGATCAAAATATGAAGGATGGCTTCTTTCTCGTACACCAAAGTTTATGGTGAATAACCCATGGCTAATTTAGAAGTTATTATGTCTACCCATAGCGCATGTAATAATGCATTATTCCAAGATCTCAAATTTACAAAAATCATCCTTTTGATAATATTTACCAAATTCTTATTGGAGGATTTAGCCACCCCATTACCTTGTAGATAACAATTGGATAATTATATTACCATGATATTGTATATCTAGTCAAATTTTGTTAATTCAATTGAATGAAAATACATTGCATTATCAAAAACCAAATAATTAGGCACACCAAACCTAGAGATGATACTTTTTCTATGAATTCATTCATGGTTTCAACAGATGTATTCTTTGTAGGAATGGCTTCAGCCCAATAGGTGAAGTAATCTATAGTTGTTAAGATTTACTTCTGTCCTTTTGTGGAAGGGTTGTTTATAAAAATTACAAATTCTAAGTCCTATTACTCGAAAGGATCATCAATGACTACTAGTTTCAATGGGTGGAGGGCATTGAAGGGACTTTTTGCATATATCTAGCAAGCAATACATGTCCATACTAACTTGTAATATTTTTAAAAATGTTGGGCCAGTAATATCATACCTGTAAAACTTATATGTTATAGTAATGGTAGAGAAATATCCTCATATTAGTTCTAAATAGAGTTCCTTTAGTACTCTCTTATGTCCTTTCTAAACATCTTACAAAGTATCCCATAAAAATTGACTATGTATAAAACCCCCAAATAGATAATATGTTTTCAAGATTGTAGTCAAAGGTCTCTTTTTTCTTTAGCATTGAGTTCACATGGTGGATAGCATTTAGTTAAAAAATGAACTAAATATCTATACCAAGAATTTTTAGGGATACTTGTATATGTAGTTCAAGTAAATATTCTTCATATTTCATAACTCCTTGACTTCTATTTCCTCAAGTTGTAACAAAATATTGGCATCTCTAACTCTAGCATCAAATATTGCTTCAAAAAGGTTCAGTCTATGGTCAGTATTTTTGGTAGCTAATTTTGTTAATCTTGTTCTATGAATTAGCTTGGTAGGCTTTATATTTGTCATCTTCTTGTACTGCGACCATAAAATTTCCTCTTCATTTTCCTAGTTCTTTTTGTGTAAATAGAGGCCTTATAGCTTGGTGAGGAATGAATACAAAAATCTTAATCCTTAATACATATGTCCTAATTTCTTCAATGATTTAACTAAGCATATGTCCCTTCGTCTACTGAGAAGTAATTCAATTATATGTCATTCAAAGTGGAACTCATGAAAAAATGTGGTATTATTTTCCTTTATCCACTCTGTGTTAATACTAATGTGGTAGCATTATCTAAAGCAAATGAATGAATATAAAACTTCTTATTATAATATGATCTATTTGGAGCTAAATAAATGACATCTTTGATCTTTTGGTAAGCTTGATGTGTTTTGTTAGTTTTTTTAAAATTTGAGCCCTTTGTTAGTATAGCATTTAATGGTTTCACATTTTTTGCAAAATCAAAAGTAATTTTTTGGTCAAAATTTATTTTTCCAAAAAAGGATTGCATGGCTTTTAAAGAGATGGGTGGGTAATTTTTTTGGGTATTTTGTATCCTTTAAGGATCAACATTGATGTCTTTAGAAATGACATGTCCTAAATTTTTCCCTTTGTCAAGTGCAATCAAGATCTTCTTTAGGTTCAAATACATGCTATATTTCCTATACCTCTTGAGAAATTTTCAAAGGTGTGTAACATGCTTGGTTCTTCCTTTAGAATATACAGTAATGTCATCCATATGTATAACTATGCAATTTTGAATCATACCTTTGAATACTATATCCATTGCTCGTTGGAGTGTAGCCTATAAATTGATTAATACAAAATATCTTCTCTTGTAAGCAAAATTTCCCCTGGAGTGTAGCAGCCCCTTGACCCTACAAGGGGTCTTCTACCCCCTTGACCCTCGATATAGGTGGTAACCAGCATTAGTAGCCAAGCCACAAAAAGAGGCACAAATGCAACAACAAAGAGAGACTAGAGCCTTTGCTAGGGCAAAGGGTGAAGGCATTCAAATATCTTGAGACATTGTATTTGTCATAAATCATGGCGCATTTTATAATTTGCACCTTTTTTATTACAAGCAATGCAAGAATATTTGAATTTTGGACGCATTAAAATTTATCTATTTAAGATGTGTTTTGTCACTTTCATGTGTAGTTTAAGGATTTAAACATGTATCACTTGCCACTTTCATGTGTAGTTTAATATTGTATCACTTACATTATTAATATTGGATTTCCATAATGTTAATTCAATTTTTTTTAATAAGTGCAAAAAGTTAATTCATTGTGATATTTTTTGAAAATAACTTTTTTCAATGAAAATTTGTGTTTTCTTCGGGTTTTTGTTTGGCCAATTGTTTTCCCAATTTTTTTTAATTCTCGATTTTTTCTCCAATTTGATTTTGATCTAATTTAAAAATTTCACTACTATGGTTCAAACTATGTTCCTATTCTCTACTAAATAACAACCTATAATCATTTGGTATATCCACCACCACTATGTCAATACAATGTTGTACTTAGGGTTCAAAATTTAATTGTATTGGAACGTTAGATAACTCCCTGATTACTTTAACCTATGACCTATCTAATTAAATTATTATTTTGGATGTCCTTTAAGGTTTCAAACTAATATTCTGCATATACTTGTAGAAGCTCTAAAAACAACCAAAAAATTATGTAACCTTTATCCATTAATAGTAAATGTGATAAGCAAAGGAGGCCTTTATGTTTTGTTCTTTTAGTTGTTTTTTTCTTTTGCAGTTTATCTCAAGAGATTGATAGCATGAGTTTTATTCAAATCATTCAAAAAATATGTCAAATGTTGCCATTTAGTATAGTCATGGTCTTAGTGAAAATAAGTGATCTAAACCTCTATGAAGAGCTTATTGTCCTACTTTGTTCCATGTAAACCTACCCTAGCTATTCATAAATGATCAAATATTATTGATATATTATAAACAACATGGATATCTACTTGAAGGCCTTTAGAGAGGAATGGAAGTTCAATTATATGTATTACTTGATCTGACTCATTATATACCAAAAGAAACATTGGTTTCCAACCCTCCATTGGACCATTCAAGAGCATATGGAAAACCTCTCTCTGTAGTTGAATACATAAATGAACCATACCAAGAAGCAAGTAATACTTTCTACCACTTCTATAATGAGGTGTACAGATTGGTCATGTAGAAGTTCAATGGTAAGGTACCAAGCCTATTAGATGAGACATGATAGTTGACAAAATTAAGAGAATGTCTAAGCAGAGACTTCTATGAGGGAAGAACCAAATCCTTCATCTATGTCTATGGATTTTTAGCTACACCCTTAAATTTTCTTCCATGCATGTTGGGCTACATGTTCCACCTTGAATATGTGCAACAACTTGATTATGTGGAACTACATTATTTTAGTAGGTAGAATAAAATCACCTTCTACCCAGTCAAGCAATCAATAATGAAAACCACACCCAACTAGTGTGAGTTCCACAAAGTGGAAAATGTGAGGCTAATATAAATGGGAATAGATCAACTAAAATATAATTAGTCCTATGATCCACAAGGAGCCTTCAAAAGTACCCTAAGAAGTAAGAAGCTAGACACCTTCTTTACTCATGATAAAATATATAGCATTTAGGAGGAAAATCCCAATGAGGAACTAGCCTTTGCCACTATGGGAAGCAATCGTAGATATAAATATGAGATCTAAAATTGATATAACCCACTAGAGTGGCATACATTCTATACTAAGGAGAGAGATAATTATGATCCTAACATAAAAAATGAACCATTAAAAGTCAGGAACAATAAAGAAACTAGGTTATATGGATAGAAACATCCTAGCATGGCAAAGGATGAGATACAAAATGAGAACACATACAATGCCTACTAGATATGATCCATTGAATGATAAATTCTCAATAATATAGGACATAAGACACCCCAAAATCATAAAAAGGCCAATATCATCAGCGACATAGCAACTAGTGCACCAACCTCTTAAATACCAAAGAAGAAACTAGTGCCTAAAATTAACATCTCTATTGCACCTATGGTGTTATCAATGGTTATTTTGATAGCAAGGAATACTACAATAAAGGGGTAAAGGGGATTTTAAATTTTTATAGCAATGTTTAACAAGGTTGTAGTGGTTCAAGAGCAATCCCTCAAGGATGTTTCCCTCTCGAGTTGAGAATGACCAACATCATGGGCACTACTAACCACATTCACTTCCTTACTTTCATCCATCATTCATCCTTTCTATATTCATTATTCTTATATTTCCACTAATTCTCTTCCTTCCTATTCTTCTGCTACACTTTTATTTCCCTCCACTAGTGTAATTCACAATTCTCCAAGGGGTACCCCACTTCCAATAGTTTTTTATCATGGTCAAGACCACACTTATCATCTCATTTCCATCACCTACCATCTAGGTTTTCACTATATAACCCTTGGTCCCATACACTACATCACCACAATCATCTATGTCATCACCAGTGATATCACCATTACCTGACACATTATAATAATTGATATCACATTCTTATCCTATTTTTTTCTCTTTATTTACCTTCATCACCATGTGATTTGCTATAGTCACCTCACCTTCCACTTACACACATCCACTTCACCCATCATATTAGGCTATATAACTTCTCCTATAGGCAACTATGCCCACCTTCCTAGCTCAATGGATTGAGCTTATAAGATCAACCCCTTAAACTAGCATTGTTGTTGGGCCAAGCATGGGCTTCACATAAAAATTAGTGCTCAAGCATAAGAAGATAAATGTCACAAAGGTGTTTAATTTCTTTATTTTCAAATAAATTAAATTAAATAAATAATATAAGAGGCTCAAGGAAAAGACCTCCAATGCATTGATACCGATGTAGTCACAACTAGTTAGAAGGGGGATAAAACCTATATATCCAAGGCTACAATATGTGACCCCTCCAAAGTGATGACAGTTCCTGCTAATTTGATTGTAAAAGTGTTTGAACTAGACCTACATATAATGGACCCATAACAAACTGTCCAACTAGAAATTCAGCTCACAATTGGCACAATTATGAAATTTATATGCATAGTAGTCAAGGATGAATTAATCCAAAAAAAATAAAGAACTAGAATTAGTAGTGGTGCAAGTAAAGTAACAAAGATACCAATTCTAACCAAAGAATGAGGATATGAGGGGGGATATTTTAAATAAATACCAACTAAATAAGTAGGTTGAAAACCTTAAATATTGACTCACTAAGACTATAAAGAACCAACAATAGATAGAATACCTCATAGAATAATTCATGCAAGGTCAAAGTTATATAGAACAACTCCAACAAGGCCTAAAAGCAAAATATCAAAAGATTGTAGAGTTAATAGTATCAAGACACATGCAAGAAATTGTAGACCCCAAGATATCACATGGCATCCAATGGGTCAAGTCACTCTAGGATAAGATTAAGGGAAAAGTTTTAAAATGCTTATGAATTATTTTGGTTGGCCTCCTTTGTAGAACAAAGCCTAAAAAATGTATCATAACCAATTGAGCAAGTGGAGGAATAACTATATACAAGGGGTAAGTTTTAGGAGGTCCTTAAACTTCTCTCCTCCATGACAATGTCACAAGCACAACTTTGGATGGATCAAAAATACCTAGTTAAGAAATCAAGGAAGATTCTAGATGTTTAGAGAAACCTCCAAGCTTACAAAGACAAACTGGCATATCTAAAGGCCTAAACATAGAAAATGAGCAAATAAACTTAGAGGTTAGTTGATATTAGAAAACCTAACACATTCAATCCATAGATGAAGATCACAGATGATAAATTTATTGATGTCATGTTTGAAGAAGAGAAGGACCAAGTCAACCATGGAAATGCAATTGAAATCTACAAGAAGTTGGAGCCCATATATGCCAAGTTAGAGGAGCTAACTAGGAAATAGAAAAAACTATTGGAGAATCCACTTGAAGAACTAATAATGGAAGCAAAAAACCTCATCTCAATCTATTTGTTAAGCAACAAAGAATGGTAGAAATTGATAGAATTTCTACCTCAGAAGATTGGATAAGGAGAACCAAATTTTTTACAATTTTATCGTAGAAGTCCTACTTTTGTAGACTTTATACCCAAAGTTAAAGGTTTGATCTAGTATCTCACATAAATTGAGATTGGCACCCCAAGAAGTTTTTGAAAATGGAGTACCTAAACACTACCTTTGGATTTGTGAAATTGAAGAATCATAAAACAAGAAAATCATGCAATGGGTGTCTTACAAAACCCTCCAAAATCTATCTAAGCCTAGCACAGGTGTTGATTTGCTTGGAAAATGTGTCTATTGGATCCATTGAGTGATTTTCTAAAAAATTGGTCAAATTGGTTCTAGGAAGTGATTCACTTAACAACAACTAGCAACTAACTTGCAAAAGCAAGTAATTCACTTTCTAAGTGGAGTGAGTTGCTTGGCATGTCATCAGGAGGTAAATTTGAAGGTGTGTATCCTGGGGTGAATTTTTTTAGAGTGATATTTTGGTATGTAGTGGAACACTAAGTTGTTTTGAAGTCCATCTAATCTCTTTGGAGGTATAATTCAAGGTATGTCACATTTGGTGGTCCAATATATTGCTAAAGATGCCGTCAAATCTAAATTTTTATAAAGAGCAATTATTTCTCACCCCAAGTAATTGAGGCGTTGTAGTGACCCCGGGATGCACGCACCACCCCTTTTTAACTCTACTTGCAATGTTATTAAAAACCCAAGATGAAATGGAAGACAATGAAAAATCATATAACACAAAATAACAAAGATGGATCTCTTTATTTGTATTGAAACTCGGTTACATGTCGGTCCCTCTTAGGGATACCCATTTTGATATAATAAGTTACAAATAGGCAAAGAGTGTCCCTTTCATGAAGAGGTGGTGCGCTTATAAAGGCTTCCTAGTTCCACACATGAAAATGTATGAGGGCTTACAGATACCTCCTTCTCTAGGTCTGTTTCCTAGAGGGATCTATTTTGCTCTCGTATATTACAGATTCCATCCGATAAACCTATGGCCCTGCAAGCAATGAAACAACAACACATGCTTAGATGTCCGATATTGCCTCCTCGGATTAGGTTGTTACTAATAAAATAATGTAATGGAAATATTATGAAACTATACCATGAAATCATGTAAATCTATGTTAATGATATGAAAACATGAAGAAACAGAATAAAAGAAGCTATGTTTAAAACCTAAGCTAAGCCTGCAGGCCACTGTCCAAGACAGTGGCCGCTAAGGTAAACCTTACTCTCTTTGCCCCAAAGCTATGGGTCAAAGCCTATATCTAATGTCGAAATAATAGATGTTATGCTCTCCAATCCATTTAGGCTTCGTCGTACACATGATCTCAAAGAGAACTCTCCAAGTCTCAAAAGCTCTCCTCAAAATATGTCTCTCTCTGATATGATCTCTTGTCTCTTGGTGCTCTTAAGCTTGCACCTTTTATAGTGTGAAACCCTAGGTCTATGTCCAAGCCCTAGGAATGAATTTCTCATGCGTAGTGTAAGTTATCATGAGAAGCTTTTGTCCTCTGTCTATGTTTGAAGGCCAATTAACTAAAATCTAACTGTCCACTTGAGTCTCCTATGAGAACTGATTGTTAGCATGAGAAGCTTTTATCCTTTGTTTATGCTTGGAGGTTAGTTAACTAAAGTCTAAATGCAAAATCAAGCCTCCTATGTGAACTTGTCATGAAAAGGAATGCAAATTTACTACCGCTACCCTTTATTGCATGCATACTGCCACTTTCGCCTATGATTAGGCTTTTTTGTCGATAAAATGTTTTTTATGGCTTATCCACTATCATCTGCAACGGATAATATCTGGCCGCTATTGTCTACAATGGCTAAGGTCTGGCTGCTCTAGGCTTGAGCGGCTAGGATCTAGCCGCTCTTGGCTTGAGTGACTAGGCTTGGATGGCTTGAAAAGGCCCCAAATGAGTGATGAGAACCATTGTTGATGCTTGGAAAGTCCAATATTATGTCTTATGATCTTATGAGTGTGTCTATGTGAGTAGCTCCCCTAAGAATGACATGATTTAGATGTCTATAGATGCCCCTTTTTGTGATGGGTTGTGTGGAAAACACAATGCTGAGCAAAAACATAGACTGATCTATTTGTAGGGTGTATGGTGATCAATGGTCTAAGCAACGTCGAATGGCCCAATCATGCAAGATGGCGCACATCCCTCGAATCATTGCTTAAAAATTTATAGGACTTAGCTCTGTGGCTAAGGTATGTTAAATTGCACTCATTCCTCAAACTCAATCGTGTAGCTTTAGTTGCTACAACAATTTCGACCGATAGAAGAGCTACAATTGAAGATGTCATGTCTACTTACATTCCCAGCAAAAAAGGGAAATTTGTGATTGTTGTATGCAATGATTCATAGGACAAACACGATTTTGTTATGATCGAGTGATCTTTTGTTGATTTTTATTATGATTATGTTAAATTTTTGAACTACTTTCTCACACAATGAATTGGTGAAGAAATGACAATGAATGAAGCGACAAGTCACTTGACCAATATGACTAATCTGGTTCCTTTCTAGCATTTGTTGCTTTTAATGGGTAATCCCACATCCAAGTGTGATTCCAATTGTTTATGATAATCATCCATCCTTATCCCGAGGAGCGGTCCGACTATCAATAGCCTTCTTAGGGAGTCAGGATGAGTGATTCTATTTATGTTCAGATTGTGTCACTTTGACTTAATGTTTTTGATGTTATAGGGGAATTAGGATGATCCTTTCGCACCCGTGGAGCATTCCGACCATCTTGGTCTTCTTCGGGATTGAAGGGTGGCACATCGTAATTCTAAAATTAGTTGTTTTTTCCCCAAGTGCCCTTATGGTTATCTACTCATCTCATCGAAATACATGGAGTGTGAATCATTGCAATCACCAAGTTGATAGAGTAGGTGACTGGATACAAGGCCTACCTGAGATTGTCCTTTTATGTGATTTTGTTTTATTTTGAACATTTTGATGATCTAAAACCACCAAAGTGTGTTTATTTGCTATTTTTGTGGGATCCCTCAAGGAGGAAGTCCCTTATTTTTCTTTGTGGATCTAGCTGTTGTCAGGTCCAGCGGCCTCTAAGTTCCTACCTGTAGCTACTGTCGCCTTGAGCGGCCAAGAAGTTTAGGTCGCTTACATCAGTAGTGACCAAGGCGTAATTAAGAAAATATAAATTTTGCATTTCTAGGGTTTGACCTTTCACTTTCACTGTTGAAGATTCACTTTGGGAGCTATGGTGTGACAGCAATGATTGCAACTTCTAGAGTTTGTTGGCGTTGAGGACATGGTTGTGTAGGGTGAGACATCAACTGCTAGAGGAGTTGGAGCTTCTCAGGTATTTATCTTTTCTAAACCCTAGATCTCTTTTCCTTATCTAAGTAAAACTAAACCTCACTAAGTAATGGGCAAAATGAACCTCACTAAACCTGTTGGTAACGAACAAACTTTGTAATTAGGATTAGCTTACCTTTTGCTATGGTGGGTTCGTGTCCAATTTTTATTTCCTATTAGTGGCTTTAGCCTAGGGTTTTTGAGTTTTTTATGTTGTTCCCCTATTGCTACCATGTTGAGCGTTCTCAAACTTAGCTTAGTTTTTTATGCCTAAGTGGGAATATTTGCTTTCTATTTTTTTTTTTTCCCTTCCCTTTTGTGTTATTTTTGTCATTTTGCAATTTTACAATTTTTTTTTATTTTTTGGCCAAGGGTTCATAGGTTTGTCGTGTCGCCCCTTGGTCACTGTCGCTCAGAGCAGCCAAGTTTGAACCCCAACGGTCAAAAATTTGATCGTTGGGTCTTGGTCACTGCTGCCTCCAGCGGCCAGGTTTTGGCTGTTGTAGTCGGCGGTGGCTAAACCCTTAGCTATGTTTTCTTGCATTTTTTTGCTAGTTGTTGAATTTTTATGACATATTTGATTTTTTTGGTTAGGTGCAATCTTGTTCTTTTGCTTAGACTTAGAATAACTCATACTCTTTTGCACCGTTTTCATGTTTATTGTGAATTATGCCTTAGATGCATTGTAGTTATGTTTTATCTTTCTTTTGCTCTGCTTAGATCCTTACTGCTTGTGCTCAGGACCTGAAGCTCCTGCTTGACCTACTTCCTAGCTTTGATGATATGGACTAGGCATGGTTCAAATCCCATGGGTTGTAGTATGTCATTAGGCTATCTTACATCATGGCAATTCAGGCTTACCTTATGGCTTTGGCCCATCGCTGGGACCCGTGGACTAATACCTTCAACCTCCTGATCGGCAAGATGACCATTACGTCGGAGGATGTATATAGGATCTTTCAAATTCCATTTTATGGGGTGGTCATTATCTCTTCAGCCAATAATTATCAGGTGGTTGTCTTCACTTTGGTGTTTAGAGGACACTCTATAGATGCTCTCAAGGAAAATAAGTCCAGAGGAGTTTCCATTAGCCACTGGCACGGGGAGGGCGTCTTTACGATGAGGCATGTCGTATTGTTGATGGTGATCAGCAATGTTCTTATCTTGGACTGCTCGATTTTGAGGTTCCCATGGAACCTTCTGGTGATGGTGTAGGATCTATTGGATAGTGAGGAGCCTATCATCTATGCATGGGGTAGATCGCTATTAGCTCAGTGCTACGATGAGTTGTATCACATCTATTGACGAAGACGTGTTAGCATTACTTGCAGCTTGCTCCTATAGGTTTGGGTATGGAAGCATATTAGGGTAGATCGCCCTAGGGGGCTCTCATATGATATTATAGTGATTGACACTTGGACACAGTGCTATGCTACTATATGGGCTCGAGAGCACGAGGAGCACAAGAGCTACACTTTCATAGGGGAGCTATCTCACTACACTAATGCTTTCACTAGACTTTTGGCTAAAGATGTCATGTGCCAACCTTACCATGAGTGTCCTGCTTGGGATGATCCAACTAGATTTACTGCCAAGACACAGCACGAACGATGGCTTGTTGGCCATAAGATTACCATCCGAGAGTATTTCTTCTACTCGTGGGTTCTTCATTAGTACAGGTTGTAGTAGGATGTGCCCTTGATACTATTCTTGTACAGGCACCTCATAGCAAAGAAGGACCTACCTCCATGACATGTTATAGAGCTTTTAGACGAGGAGGATGCCCTAGCTATTGACCCTAGAGTGGCTGGGGGAGTTACAGAGGCATACACTCGGTGGTGGGGTGATCGGATGTGGCATGGTTTCGGTAGCCTAGGGCACGAGGATGATGGCAGGGGTGATGGTGTAGATCCGACCAAACGTAGAGTTTGAGCTAGGGCCAAGGTATAGGGCCATCCAATAGAATAGGTGGCAGTGGAGGATCCTGATGTTCCTGAGGAGGAGTTAGAGCCCAAGGAGAGAGACTCTCCTCTGAGAGCACAGCTACATGAGGTCAAGGCTGAGCTTCAGCCCACTAATATCCAGGTACAACGATGAGATACTACCATTGAGTAGCTCACAGCACAAATATAGGCTCTACAGGATACTATTGGGGGTGGTGATGCCAGGATGCAGTTTGTTGTTTCTCCTTATACACCATAGGAGGTTCTAGTGGCATGTTTAGGAGCAGATGTAGGATAGCTTCAGTATTTTTTTGATGAGCATGAGGAGCGGATCTGGGGACTTGTGGATCACGTCACCATTATTCAAATGCAGCTCAGGAGGCATGGGATTGTCCCTAAGGATCCAGCTAGTGCGGGTGGTTCGCAGGTCAATGGGCATTCCACCTCAGGATATTCTTACGCCCACCCTAGCCAGAGGACCCAAAATCAAATAGAGAAACTGACAGGCTCACATAATTTGACTCGCAACACCACCATAGGGGGAGGTGGCACTAGAGAAGGTGATGCAGGGGGCTCAAGCTCGATATTTGATTGATGCTTTACATGGTCCTTGATTAATTTTTGAGGTCGACTGACCAATATGACTGTATCCCATGGGTATTTTTGTACATCCATTGGACTTGACACACATAATTTTATGATAGCTTTGCATTATGACTTATTATGTGTATCGTTTGTTGCTCATGTTTTTGTTGTTATTTTATTTTATGATATGATGCGATGATGGTATTATGATGATTTGATAAATATGTTAGATGATAGATGATATTTAAGATGCTTAGATGGATGTGTAGATGCTTATATGATTTGATTATATGATGTGATGTATTTTGATGATGAATGATGAATTTATGATTGTATGCAAATGGATATTGCCTATATGTTTTATGATGTGGTTTATGGATGATGACGAACGATTAATGAATTGTGTTTGTGGATGCGATGTTATTTCTAAATGCATGTTTTAACTTTGCTTTAATTGTATGCATCTAACTTATGTGATGGGATGGTATAAACGAACCTGTATGCTCTAATCACTTAAAATATACGGAATGTATATTACATTGACAATCTTAATGGGTGATACCATAGAAAGTAAAAAATAATCATAAATTTAAATAATCATTCTTATCATAAGAATTGATTAAGTATTCATATATGAGATGCAATGGTGTATAATGTATTTTCTTAATAAGTTTCTGTTAAAAGATATAAAGTAGTCAGTGGTCATCTATATACTATTTCTAATATATATGTGGTATTTGTCCTACTATGCCCCCTAATTTATAGAATATTATAAATAAAGTGATGGTATGAATGATGTTATGATTTGTTGCTATGTAAGAATTTTTGGGGATTTTCAGAGATTTAAGCACTCTAGTTACCCTATCAACATTTGTCTACTGATCACTTAGACTTTTGAAAAGTAAGGCTTTCACCATGGACCTGGTTTTTCATGATCTTTGTGTGTGCAAGTGATTGTATATTTTGAGATGGAACTCAATCATTTCCTCCAATGTCAAATGGGATTCTTTTAGCCCATTGCTAAGATCAGGCATCCTCAAGTGTTCATCTCATCCTTATGTTGGACTTAGTTGGACTATACCACTAGGCAATATTGGGTTACCTAAGCTAGCTCATCCACATTCAAACATTGTTCTACACAAATGCATGAAGAAATCGTGATATACATATCGTCATGCGTAAGGATTTCTCCTTCAAGTTTTATACAATGCTGAGAATTCCAGGGATTCAAGCTTTATTGCATTCTTTTTGGCTTCTTTTTGGCTTTGGATTTTTGCTCATATGTAGTGCTGAAAATCACTGTTTATTTTTTATTCATTTTTTCTTTGAGCTGGCATTTTTGTAGTGATGATAATCATTGTTTATTTTGCTCATATGTAGTGATGAAAATCACTATTTATTTTTGATTGATTTTTTTTTTTTGAGCTATGTTTTTTTTTTTTTTTGAATTTATGATTTGTGTATTGGATTATTGCTTTGAAATTTGGACTGTATGCTTGGCCTTTTGAATATGTACTTTGCTTTGGGATTTTACTTATTTTGATTTAAGAAAGGGATTTTGATAGGGTAAATCTTGTCCTTTTATCAATTCTCAGCACCTTTAAACCGGTTGCACAGGGGGATAAGCAAGGAAAATCCTTTTCGCTTAAGGTAACCTAGACTGCTTTTGTAGCTTTCATATTTTCCTTGTACCAACTAGGACTTTAGTGTTTCAATTAGTGACGAGATCTTGAATATCCAAGGCATTATCACGGCTAGACCTTACCTTCTACTAATTAAAGTTGTTTTCCTCAAAAGTTGATAAGATCACTAGGTGTGGTTGGTTAACCAAAAAACCTTAGTATATTATGTATAGCAACAATGATGGTTGGGTTGAAAAACATAATTACACACATGTATTAATGGAGGTATGGATTTGAATGATTTGTATGATAAACTATGGTATCACTTTTAAGGCTCTCATGACATATGCAGTTGTAATGGATATGAAAATAAATGCAATAATGTGGATGCAAAATGTGAGATGCAATTGTTTTTGTATTTTTGATTGTTATGGTGTTTTTGTATCTTTGCTTAATTTGACCAAAGGGATTATTATGCCTTTGGATATTTTGTTTTATTTTGACCAATTAGCATGAAGTACCCTTGGAGCATTTTGAATTAATTTTGACCAAGTGGCTTGAATGCCCTTGGAGCTTTTTTAATTGATTTTTGACCAAGCGGTATGAATTACCCTTGGAGCCTTTGAATTGATGTTTGACCAAGTGGTATGAATTACCCTTGGAGCCTTTGAATTGATGTTTGACCAAGCGGTATGAATTACCCTTGGAGCCTTTGAATTGATTTTTGACCAAGCGGTATGAATTACCCTTGGAGCCTTTGAATTGATGTTTGACCAAGCGGTATGAATTACCCTTGGAGCCTTTGAATTGATGTTTGACCAAGTGGTATGAATTACCCTTGGAGCCTTTGAATTGATTTTGACCAAGCGATATGAATTACCCTTGGAGCCTTTGATTGTATTTTTGAAATTTTATGTTTTTATGATTTGTTTTGTGTTTTTGACATATTTGAATGTTTTTGAATTTTTGACATATTTGAATGTTTTTGAATTTTATGAAATATTTGAATGTTTTTGAATTTTATGAAATATTTGAATGTTTTTGAATTTTATGAAATATTTAAATTTTTTTGTGTTTTATGTGTAAAATGCCTTTAAATGAATGATATTGAGAGGTTCAGGATCTTCAACACCATCTAATGATATAAGGCAATATTATCCAGACCCAACTCTCAGTGAAATCATGTATGGACCTATCCAGTTTACCGTGAACTTATCTCACAGATGCGACGGCAGATTCAAATTTTGTTGGTTTTCTTTGAGCACTAGATCTCCAACCTTGAATTCCTTTAGGTGGACTTTACTATTGTAATCTCATGCAAGGCAATCTTGGTAAACATAAAGATGCTCTAAAGCATTGACTCGGCATTCATCATGAAGCATCAACTGATCAAGGTGGCCTTGCCGTGCAGCATCATCATCTATGAAGTCCTTTAATGCTATGCATAGAGTCGAAATTTCTAACTCTAGTGGCATGATGGCCTTAGTACCATATACTAGTGAAAACGGTGTTGCCCCAGTGGGCATCCGTATACTAGTCATGTATGCCCATAGTGCAAGAGGTAATTGCATGTGCCAATCCTTGTGATTGTCTTGCACCGTCTTCCTCAAAATGGAGACTATTATTTTGTTTGAGGCTTTTGCTTGCCCATTTGCTTGTGGATAATAAGGCATTGAAAAACTATGTTGAATATGGTATTTTTCATTAAAGCATGCACATTATTATTTTTGAAAGATAGCCCATTATCCAATATTATCTTAGAAGGGACCCCGAAATGACTTATGATATTGTGCAGTATAAACTCCGCAATCCTTGGTCCAGTTGTTGATGTTAAGGGGATCGCCTCTACCCATTTAGTGAAGTACTCTATGACTATTATGATGAATGTGTGTCGACCTGAGGATGGGGGTGAGATCTTCCCAATAAATTCTAGTCCCCATTGCAAGAATGATCATGCTGCCTGGATGGGCTGCAACGCTTGCGATGGTAAGTGCGTTAGATTTGCATGATGTTGGCACTTACTGCATTTCTTGACATACTCGTAGCAGTCCTTTTCCATGGTGGGCCAATAGTAACCCATTCTAAATATGTGCTTAACGATGGCCATGCCACTGAAATGGCCTCCACATGTTTCGTCGTGAGCTTGCAAAATTGCCCAGGATGCTTTCTGGGGCTCAAGACAACGAAGTAATAATCTATCATAGCCTTATCTGTAGAGGATTTATCCTAGCAATATATATCTTGTTGCTCTCTATTTGAACATTTGACTTTCAATTTGTGACAAACCTTGAGGTACTATTCCAAGTTTCATTAAGTCTCGCAATTGGGAAAGCCAATCCTGATAAGCCACGACTTCTATAGAAAATACGACTTGCTCTTCCTGTATTTCTGAGCTAGTGAACACGGATTGAGGAACAACTCTATGGTGTATGGTTGCACCACACTCCATAGGTCCTTGGGAGATCAAATACCCCCAAGGTGTCGTTTGTAAGAAATCTTTGGCTATGAAGGACCAATCCTAATTTGGCTTGATGTTGATCATGTTGACTGATTCTTGATTTTCAAAAGCCTCACGGCGTATTGCTGAGTGCAAAAGCACTTTCACATGAACGGTTGTAAAATCGGTAGATGGATTCTGATGGATTAAGGATCCTAAAGAGTCCATGGTGTCTACAAATCTATTTGGCGTACAAGGTATTGCCTCGATGTCATACCATTCCAGTCGGGCTAGGTAAGTGTCAACAAGTTCCTTATAATTTTTTAGGAGTGGGCACCTACATTGGAATAGTCCTTTGACCTAGTTTACTATGAGCAAGGAGTCACCAAAGATATTCAATCTTTTAATGCCCATTGCTACGATTTTTTGGAGTCCCACGATCAATGCTTCATGTTCTGCATTTTTTTTTATGAATGGGAAGTCTAGTTTGAATGATAAGGGCAATGGATCACCCTGTGGTGTGATAAATACAATCCCTACTCCGCCCCCTTGTTCACACTTTGAACCATCAAAGAACAATGACATGTCTCTTTCTTTCTTAGGTTCTTTGAGTTCTAGCGGATCTAATAATGCAAATACCACATCATCAAGAAATTCTATGGTGAGAGGCTTGTTATCCTGAAGAGGCACCTCTGCTAATTAATCTGCTATGACTTGTCCCTTGATGGACTTTTGGCTTATTAAATCTAGATCAAATTCTATCAATAGCATGATCCACTTTGTGGTACGTGTATTGTGATATGTCTTGATCATCATGTACTTCAAAGGGTTTTGTTTTGATATGACTTAGGTTGTATGGCTCAACATGTAGTGTCACAACTTTCGAGTTGCAAAGACCACTGCTAAACACAACTTTTGGACATACGCATATCCTAGCTCATAACTCACCAAGGTGCGACTAGTGTAATATATGGCTTGCTCTTTATCTTGTGCATTATTTTGGGCTAACATGGTGCCCAATGCAAAATCAGTAGTTGATATATAGTAAAAACAGTGTGTCTAGCCTCGATGGAGCCAATACTGGTGGTGTTGCCAGATAAGTTTTGATATCTGCAAAGGCTTGATGGAATTCTTCATCCCAATGAAAGGGAACTTTCTTGCATAGCAACCGATTCATAGATTGATATTTATTTGATAATTGCGCAATGAATCTTTTGATGGATGTTATCTTGCCTTGTAGGCTCCACAATTCCCTAATTTTGGTAGGGGCAACCATTTCTAGTATAGCCTTTACCTTTGCAGGGTCGACTTCAATGCCTCTCTTGGATATGATGAATCCCAAAATCTTGCCAGAAGTTATGCCAAATATGCACTTCTTAGGATTCAATCGAACATTGTGTTCTATGAGGCGATCAAAGACTTGTCTAAGGACTTCAGCATGCTCTTGCCATAATAGGGACTTGGCCAGTAAGTCATCCATGTAATATTCTAAGATCTTATGCATATAGTCATAGAATATGTATGTCATGGTTCGATGATATGTGACACCAGCAGTTTTGAGACCAAATGACATCACTTTGTAACATAAGGTTCCCCATGGAGTAATGAAAGCAATTTTATGCTAATATTTGGGCTTAATTTGGACCTGGTTGTATTCAAAAAAACCATCCATTGGGGAGAGCATTTCATGACCTGTTGTTGCATCTACAAGAGCATCTATGTTTGGCAATGGGAATGAATCCTTTGATGTTGCCCTATTTAAATCTCTAAAGTCTGTGCAAATATAGACTCTTCTATTGGTTTTCCTCATGGGTACCATGTTTGACACCAACTCAAGGTAGTCAATAGAAACTATGAATATTGCATCCAGTAGTTTTTGCAATTCGTTCTTCACCATCAAAGTGACGGTTGGATGCATTTTTCTCAGCTTTTGGTTGACTGGCTTCTTCATGGGATCCAATGAAAGGTTGTGAATAGCTAACTTTGGATCTATCCCTGGCATGTCTTTGTAATTCCAAGCAAAAATATTTGGCCTCTCTTTAAGGAGAGGAATTAGGATGGCTTATTCCTCTAGAGATAGACTTTCTTCGAACTTGAATTTTCTTGGTTGGGTAGGATCATCATTGATGTCCACCTCGAAAGTTGCTTCTATAGCCATATGTGACCCATCCTCTAGCTAATGAGGTATGGGTATCAAATGAATGTCATCGACAGGATTTACAAGACCTAGTGACTCAGGTTCCAAACAAACATGGAAGACATCATACGCACAACTTGATGCAAAATGAAATGATTGTAACATCTCTTGGTTGGGGAAGAGGTCTTTAGGCTCTATAGGCAAATTAGTGTGATCCCAATCAATAGCCTCTACATCAACATGCAATGATTTGGTATGATCTACTAGATTATGAAGTGGAGTGGTCAAATCAATGGAGATCATGTTGATGGATGGAATGAAGTCTCTAGGACCACATGGGTGCAATCTTGTCTCAGGGGTTTCCCTTCCATACTCGCGATGAGGTTCTTAAGGAATGGGAATTTTTGGATCTGGCCCATGATCAAGGTGGATAATAGGATCATTGGGCTCTAACTTCTCTCTGAATGTAGGCGTAGGGAGATTGACCATCCGATGAATGGTAGCTAGGTCCACAGGTCTACTCAAAAGTTGTAGATGGGTGTCTATGGCATGGAGTGTCGCCTCTCTCTCTACTGGCTCATTGACTTACCATAAGTGGTGAGGTCCAAGATAAGCCATCTCGATCTTATCCTCAAAGTCATCATCACTTATCCAAAAATTGTTAGTATTGGTATCTGGCCCTAAGATAAGGGGCTCATGTCTTGGCCCTAAGTAGGTCATCTCTGTTTCATCTTCATATTCTTCGTCGCTTATGAAGAACCCATTTGCATTTATCTCTTGCACCAAAGTCAGGGTTTGATGGCTTAGGCCTAAGTAGGCTCTTTCTGTTGAGTCTTCTGATTCATAGTTACTTTCATATGATGTATACACAGTCTCATCGTGGATGGACCATGTGAGTCTTTGTAAACAGCGAGGCCCTTGGTAGGCTAAACCAAGTTGCACCTCATCATCACTTACTTCATATCCATTCTCCTCATCCCACAAGTTGTACCTTGTTGGGGTGGAATCAATTGAGATGTTTGGATGATAAATTTTTGGTGGCGATATGTTTACTGTGGCCACTTGTCTATTGCTCAAATTTCCTATTCTTAGGGGGTGATAAGGAATGAAATCAATGTCTTCTCCTAACCCTAAGCTTAATATTTCCAATTCCACTGCAAGAGAGTCATCTCAACCTTTGATATAATAGCCTAAGCCAAACCTATCGAAGGGAAGCTAATATTGTGGCTCGTATGGCCACCTGTGCCCCTAATCATATATGCCAAGGACATAGCCATGCCAATGGCAATGCTCAAAGTAGCTTAGAGCAAACTCATGGTTAGAGAGGTAACGAACATTGATCATGAATAATTCATCACTATCCTCTTCTATATCTGAATACTTATGGGCGTAGTCTAGGCCGACATAGACAAAATTGGTTTGGTTGGGAGGGATTCCAAGTGGAACCACTATTCCTACTAGCGGCCTCAAGTTCTTAGGCCTTCCCATGTCTTGTGTAGACTCAATGATAGGTGTAAAGGTGATATTATACACAAGGTACTCCCCTATGCCTGTGCTTGCCAAGTGTATTGATGCATGCTACGTGGATGACCTTACGGATAACACTAGTGAAGTAGGGTGATAATCACTATCTTCATCTTGATATTGAAGATCTTCTTCTTCCATAGGACTTGGCATTTCAACAATGGCTACAATTGGAACTTCCTTGGGATTTTCTTCCTTAACTAAGGGTGCCTTTAGCTTCTGATTGTCCTTTGGTTTTGATGTTGATGGTACTTTAGAAGCATTGACTACTTTGAGTGCACCAGGAGGTGTTGATGTGCATGGGTCTTTTCTTACCCCTTTGTATTTGTTATCCACTTGTGTGGTTGGGGATGAAGGTGCCACGTACAGGTGAATAGATGGAATTACAAATTCTCCTAGAATTTCCACCTGATTGATGTATTTAAAAGTCTCTTTGTCGGCTAACCACATAGACTTTGTTCTCATGCACATACTTGACACACTGATGCAAGATCGAAGGCACACACTTAATGACCCTTATCCAAGGATGCCCTAAGAGGATGTTGTATTGCATAGCTCCTTCCAAGACATGACACATTACAGGGATGGTCTTGTGCCCCACCTTGATGGGTAGGACTATCGTTCCCACAGTATTGCATAAAGCATCATTAAAAGCTCTCAATGTGTAAGATCCTAGAACGATATTGGACTTGGGGATATTGAGGTGCTCTATTGTAGTTGTTGTGATGATGTTTATCGATGAACTTGTATCGACCAAGACCCTCTTGAAAGGTAAGTTGTTTATTACCGCTACAATATTTAGCAGAGGGTCTGGTAAGGCAGTAGGAACTGTCTTAATATCATGGTCATAGAATCGGATTACAGGTTCCTAGAATTCTTGTACTTGTCCTACAAAGTGAGTGAATGCATTTGCATCTTGTGGTTGAAGCTCAATTGTTCTTAAATCTCCATTAGAGTCTCCCTATGCTTTGGGGACTGTTGTATGAGCTCATAGATGGATAACTTAGATGGATTCATCTATAGGTTTTGCTCTAGTCTACTCCGAATAGTCACCATAGGTCGAGTTAGTGGACCTGAAAGGTTATCTTACCTTTTCCTAGGGGCAACTGGGATGTTCATGGGAGCGGTAGGCAGTTGTGGTTGACCATACCGCCTAGTCCTTGTTGCTATGTTAACAATCTCAACCATCCCAATGCATCCGTGGGTAGGTATATCAGCTCGAACCTGATTGACTTGGGTCCCTTGCTCTCGAGGGGCCTCATGATTGGGCAATGGGTTTCTGTATATGCCCATGTCTCTGTTATCATGAGCCAGTGGGTTGTCAACTTTGATTTCTCCCACCTCAATCATGTTTTGCACTTGATGCTTAAACCTAACGCAAGCCTCAATGTCATGCCCCGGTATCCTGTGATAAGGGAAAATTTGATCTTCCATATATCCTTTTGGCTTAGGATGGTTGGGATCTATAAGTGATATATCAGGAAATCTGATCCTCCTCACCTCGCTCAACTGATTAAAGATTGATTGCATTGATTCTGTTAGAGGCATGAAATAATGAGACGTCTTGCATTCTCAGTTTCTTCTCTGATTGTTCTTTTAGTCATAATTGGCTGGCAGGGGATGTTCTTGATAGTTATGAGGTTGTTGTGCACCCCCATCCTTGGGTGTAGCCAATACGACTTGATTGACTAGAGCAGGATTGCCCTGCTTCTACTTGTACTTGTCATTCTTACCATTCTTGTTCCACTCCTTTTTATTTCAGATTTTAATGGTTCCCTCATCTACTTTTATTTCTTCAATGAGCTTGGCCTGTGCCAAAGCTTCCTCAAATGAAGGATATTACTAAATTTGTGGCAAGAGGGAGATGTGTTTAGAATACGTTTTGGTGAACATGCAAATGATATCTTCTGTGGAAACAAAGAATGATAATTTTGCCATGATTTTTCTCCATCTATTTCCATAATCCATTACTGGCTCATCATCATACTGTTTCAAGTTGGCCAGGTCTAAAAGGTTCACCTTATTCTTAGCACCAAAGGAGAAATGCTTTAAGAATGCGTTTACTAGTTGTTCAAAGTTAGTTATGATATGCTTAGGTAGTTGGTTGAACCATTGAGTGGCAGCACCTGAAAATGTCATTATGAATGTTCTTAGCATGAGAGCGTCATTATCTTCAAGATAAAAATAAGCATTGATAAAGTTGGTGACATGCTCTTATGCATCCTCTTCACCCTTAAACTTTTCTAACCTAGGCATCTCAAAGTGCTTATGATATGGAGGGCTAGGGATTGATGGGCACAATGGTTGGTTGTGTATTTTGCTCAATGTTGGCGAGTTCCCAGCTACCTCTTGTTTCTCAAAGGTTTTCATATTTTTAGCAAGCTCTTGAAATACCTTTGATGCATGGATTTCCTCCTCTTGTAAGCCTATTCGTAGTGGCAATGAAGGTAACTCTCTATCCATTTTATTTTTATTTTTTTCCTCCCTCTTACGAGGGGACTCATGATTATGATCTTGGTTTTTTGTGTTTACCCTCCCCCCACTAGTTGGATTTCATTCATGAATTGGTGGGGGATTTTATTGTGGGCTATCTTGTTTAGTTCATCTCTCCTTAGGTGAGTCAGTGTGTCTTGTTCTTTGGTGGTTAGCACCATTTTTCTATAAATTGTTAAGAGCTAACTACTCGGCTTGCTCTCTTAAATGTTGCTCATGTTGGCACAAGAGTCTTTCTCTTTGTTTTTCCTGTTCGAGATCATCCACTAGCTCTCACTCCTTGTGTAATGCATTTTCTAACTACCTCATTCGGTCAGTTTGTGATGTTACAGAAGACTCATGTTTATCTGACTATGTTCTTGCTATCTTGACTCGTAGATTCCTCGAGGAGGTTTCTATTGTATCTGTACTCTTGCTAGCTAATGTGACTTGTTTAGTGTACTATTGAGTATCCCTACAATCATACTCCACACGTCTACTACAGGGTCACTCTGAGGTACCCCTAGACTAGGAGATGTATTTAAAAGTCACAATTCATGAGCTTCCAGATGCATAGTTCTCAGTAGCTATAGTTATTTGAGTTGGTCGTGTAGGAAATTGATCCAACCCGTCTAGTTGTCTTGTTTTCTATAGCTGATCCCATGGGGTGCCATTCACTCATATGATGTCATAGTCTACAAGAATATTTCCTTTTGCGTGAAGGGTTTCTTCTATTTGATTCCCATGGCTAGATGTAGCTCTAGTTTCCTACCCTTCAGTGGGGAGCCATGTTTCATATGTTTCTTGTGAATATTGAGGTGTTGCAATTCTTGTTTGCCTTCTTGATGAAGAGGGCTTTGTGGTAACATGTTTTCTCCATGTGGATGGAGATGTAGAAGTCTCGTCATCCCTATGTGAAGAATGAGTCTTAGAACCTTATTTATGTCCATGTGAGGAGGAAGCCCTTGAAGCTTCCTCACATCTTTGAGATGTTTTTGTGTGTTTAGAGGAGGCCCTTGAGGTCTCCTCATGTCTCCTTGATGAGGATGGTTATGAAGCCTCTTTTTGTTTATGTGACTTTGTTCCATGATGTGGTTCCTTGGATTTTCTCAAGGAGATCCCCCAAGGGTTGAATTATAACACCTCAGGCTCATGGAGCTACATCTCACGGTATTATGGGTGGGTCATTCAATGTTACTATGACTCCGCCTATGGGTATGAGTTGCTTTCGTCTCTCTTTCGGTATCATACCGAGGGTGCTTACTTATTTTTTTGACCATGTTGTCTTATGAATTGATCTTTTGAGTTACAATTTAGGAATAACCACACAATACCAAGCAAATATTTATCTTGATTACCAATTTGAGTGTGCCCTAAACTGTTTGGTGTGTTTTGATGTGTTGTTCTTTCAATTTCTTTGCTCTTGTTCTTGGATTAAGAATGAGAAGACTCATCCATAGTGACAATCAAGTACACTCATGCCAAACATGATTTTCTCAAAATAATCTAGGGTACACCGCTAAAGACCCAATGGAGGGTTCACCTAGCTCTTCCACTCTGAACCAATGATTGTTCCAATAGTGGGAGACAGTTTGAGCACAAGTAACTTAGTGTCGCTATAAGTAAGTTTCTCAATCCATTTCTAGGAAGCTATAGGGGGTAAACCAGTGGAAGGAGATGAATTCCAATGTCACTGGACTGAATTGAAGGTTGGTGATGAAATCCAACTCCCCAATGTTTAAATGAGACGTGCGTGTGTGGTGTTCATTTTAAGCTTGCGTAACATAAAGTGCATCATATAGCAATAATGAATCTTTCCTATATGCCTAAGTGCAAAAATACATTTCAATATTTAGAAAGATGAATGAACTACTATTATTTGTATGAGCGCACTTTATTTTGTGCAACTATGGCCTCTAGCAGGGCCTCAAAGCAAGCAAACAATATACAATGTCTAGCACATTTGATTCTAGGGTAAACTTTTTAGGCATAAGTCGTTGTTCCTAAGCCGTTGTTCCTAGCAACGCCTAGTGAAAATTTAAAATATCTAAGATATGCGAAATGCTTAATTATTTTTTCTTTTATTCTTTCAATTTCCAAACATAAATGTACATTAAGTTATTTGTTTTGGACACACAGAAGCAGATAGAAAACTGTAAAATATCATAGAAGCTATACTAACCTTTGATCCAGCTCAGAGAGTCAGTGTTTTGACCTTTGTTGAACTCCAGTTCTGGCCACTATTGACCAGAGTGGCTGGTTCTTGGCCATTGTAGCTCAGAGTGGCTAAGCTCCATTGGTCATTGTAGCTTAGAGCAGCTAATTTATGGTCGTTGTAGCTCAGAGTGGCTAGACCTGCACACAAAATTAAGTTAGTATTTTGGTAGAAAATGAAAAATAAGTGGAAGTCCCACCGTGATCACCATCTGGAGCGACCCCAAGATGCACGCACTGCCCCTTTTTAACTCTGCTTGCAATGTGATTAAAAACCCAAGATGAAATGGAAGACAATGAAAAAGCATATAACACGAAATAACAAATATGGATCTCTTTATTTGTATTGAAACTTGGTTACATGTTGGTCCCTATTAGGGATACCATTTCGATACAATAAGTTACAAATAGGCAAAGAGTACCCCTTCCGCGAAGAGGTGGTGCGCTTATAAAGGCTTCCCGATTTCACACATGGAAATGTATGAGGACTTACATATGCCTCCTTCTCTAGGTCTATTTCATAGAGGGATCCCTTTTGCTCTCGTATGTTGCAGATTTTATCCAATAATCCTATAGCCTTGCAAGCAATGAAACAACAACACACACTTAGATGTTCGATATTGCCTCCCCATATGAGGTTGTTAGTAATAAAAGAATGTAACAAAAATATGATGAAACTATGCCATGAAATCATGTAAATCTATGCTAATGATATGAAAACATGAAGAAACAGAATAAAAAAAGCTATGTCTAAAACCTAAGCTAAGCCTGTGGGCCACTGTCCAAGACATCGGCCGCTAGGGTAAACCTTTCTCTCTTTACCCTAAAGCTATGGGTCAAAGCCTATATCTGATGTCAAAATAATAGATGTTATGCTCTCCAATCCTTTAGGGCTTCGTTGTATACGTGATCTCAAAGAGAACTCTCCAAGTCTCGAAATCTCTCCTCAAAAATATGTCTCTCTCTGATATGATCTCCTATCTCTTGGTGCTCTTAGGCTTGCACCTTTTATAGTGTGAAACCCTAGGTCTATTTCCAAGCCCTAGGAATGAATTTCTCATGCATAGTGTAAGTTAGCATGAGAATATTTTGTCCTTTGTCTATTTTTGAAGGCCAATTAACTAAAATCTAACTGCTCACTTGAGTCTCCTATATGAACTGGTCATTAGCATGAGAAGCTTTTGTCCTTTGTTTATGCTTGGAGGTCAGTTAACTAAAGTCTAAATGCAAACTCAAGCCTCCTATGTGAACTGGACATGAAAAGGAATGCAAAGTTACTCCCATTCACCTTTATTGCATGCAAACTACCACTTTCGCTTGTGATTAGGCATGTTTGTCGACAAAAGGCTTCTTATGGCTTAGCCACTGTCATCTTCAGTGGCTAAGATCTGGTCGCTATCGTCTACAATGGCTAAGGTTTGGCCACTCTAGGCTTGAGTGGATAGGATTTGGTCACTCTTGGCTTGAGCGGCTAGGCTTGGATGTCTTGAAAAGGCCCCAAATGAGTGATGAAAACCACTGTTGATGCTTGGAAAGTCCAATATTATGTCTTATGATCTTATGAGTGTGTCTATGTGAGCAGCTCCCCTAAGCATGACATGATTTAGGTGTCTACAGGGGTAATATCTTATTGTAAAAAGGAGCATAGGACTCCCTTGTATTCATAGTTTGATCTTGATAATTTAGAGCTACACTCTATAAAACCCACAAGTTGTTTTGACCTCATGAGATTGTATTCCATTAATGGTACTACTCTTCTGGTCTGTAAGAACATAGTAATTGTGGAAGTGTCCTTTTAGCCCCTATTATCATTTGCTTATCAAATTCATATCTAGTGAATGGGTGGATATTGATGTTATTCAAGTTTTTATATATTAATTGATCATACACTTTCTTTGCTATGGTTTAAACCCATATTTGTTTTGAATTATTCACACCTTAATCTTGCATGCATTTTTATTTTTTGCGCTTTATTTTTTATGCAATTAGTGTATGTTAGAATAGGAGTATTCCATAATGATAATGGGGAGTTAGCATAAATTTGGAGATTGGTAGGAGTCATTATAACTCCCTTCCAACTTTTTTGAAACTAGAATTGGGGCACAAACACTAAATTAGAAGTCATGATAATTCCCTAGTTCAACATAGCCTAACTAATTATTCATTAATCTTATTTTTTAGTTTTTGTTCATTTTAGCTCAAAATTCATAAAGCAAGTTATGGGACCTATTACTTTAGCACCTTCTTCTCATTTTCTCATCATCGAGTGTATCTATGCATTTATAAGATCTCATATGAACATGTAACAATCATCTGAAGGCTCAAAGTGCATGAAAATGGAATTTTTACCCCCTTTTATATATATATATATATATATATATATATATATATATATATATATATGAATATTTAATTACAAAATTGGTTTTCTGGATAATATTTTATTGATTTTTATAGGTATATCATAGTGATAATTCTTCTAGTAATTTTGGTTCACTTTATACTCATCTTTGCACTATATTTTTGCTCATTTTGCATTGTACTAGTTTTTTCAACACCTTGGAAATTTTTATAGGTAAATTCCTTTACAGTTGCAAACAGAAAGCAAAAATCATTTTCCTTTAGTCAAAATTTCCAAGAGTACATATGAGTATCAAGTATGTTTTCCTCTAGTTTTGCAATCTTGGTTGTTTTTATATATTTTTTGTTTATTATAAAAATTTTAAAGTTTTACATAGAAAATTAGATTCAAACTAACAAATTTTTTATTTTTGAACCATAACGTATAATTTCCTTTCCTTTTGTTTTAGGTTTCATATATTGCTCTTTTTTATTTTTTTGCTAAGGACTTCTTATTATATATCCCTTGTAGTGTCGCATGCAATCCTTAGTGAGGGGCAATATATATTTGTAAAAAATACTAATGACTAACTTTTATAGTGGTGAAGAGTCTTATCCTCCTAATATTGGACAAGGGTGGACTAAATTTATTATTCCATAGGTAGGACAATGATGATCCATATTGGTTGATAGTTTTGCTTCGCTTTATTCATTCAGTTATCACTTTTTCACCATCTTTTCTTGGATTTTTCACTCACTAACTTTCCCAAAATTCTAAAATAAGGATATAGGTGTGACTAAGGGACATGTTTACATGTGTCCTACAAAGCACACATCCTAAGGATAAACGGTGTTATGATTACCACTTTAAGTGGTGGTTATTCTTGTCAATCAATTTTAAGGTTTTAATGTAGGTCATCATCCTAATGTGTATTTATATCTAGGGTTAAACAATGCATCATTTTGACTGATAATTGTAATTTTATAGCTCTAAGAAGAGTGTAATCCAGTCGTTGATATTAAAAGTGAAATTTATTTTTTCCATATTCTATAAATTCCATTTGATCCACTCATTTAACCATCATATCACTATACATATAGTTGTATATTATTTTATTACTAATATTACTTTCAACAATTTACAATATTCACTACCTTTGTTGTTGTCACAATATGTGACATTATTTCTACTTTCTTTGTCTCTCTTGTTCTTGTAAATATAATTGAAGTCAACCATCATTTGTTTGTTGCATTTCAAAGAGGATAGAAGGATACTCCACTAGATTTTGTAGTTAAAAGATCAAAGTTACTACTCAAGGAATATTTTCCAAGGCACTTTTAGTTCCCTATGTTGATCCTCAGTGTGGTCTTTCCTTGATATAGTCGTGATATTGTGAGAAAGATGTATTAGGATCGAATGCTTTATTATTCTTATCATTATAATATTTATGGATTATATGGCCTTTGATGTCCTAGGTTATCACATAATTTATTTTTTGCATTAGCATTCAACCTTGCTTATGCATTTTGTGGATGATCTTAATGCATTAAGCCCTTCATTTTTATCCATTAATCTCCACTTTAGCTAGGATAGTTTCATCTCAATTATTGTATGATTTTTGCCTTGATGTCTCGATTTAAGAATTTTGGTATATCTTATAGAAATTCATGTAATCATATGAGATAATCCCTTTTTTCCTGTAAATATAACTTGCTTGATTGCATGAAGAAGTAGACTTAACCACATGAAAGTTTAGGTTTGTAATCTAAGAAGATGGCATGTCCTTCAAATGAGTTATATATATTTTGATTCATAAATATGACTAGGGTAAAATAAATATGGAGAATGGATGAGAATGTAAGGTATCATGACTTAGTCAGACAAATTGTTGGAAATAAATAAAGTCACTCATAATTACATGGATTCATGCCCATCAAGGGGAAGTAATTGCATGGATGAATAGAAGCACACAAAATAAAGAGTACTTTGGTTTAGAAATTTATTACGTAGCCTTCCTTTCTTGGTTTTTATTTTTATTTTGCTAAGCCATGTCATAATTTTCCATAATACCATGTGTAAATAATTCCCTAATTTAAATACTTCAATTATTGAAGTAGGATGCTCATATAGAATAATGTGCAAATATCTTCATAAAGGATGAAGAGTGTATGACTCCGTATAGAATAATAGTGACTCCTTAGATTATGAGTCACATAGAGAAGTAGGATAATGGTGACCCCTTAGATATGGAGGTATATATACAAAGTGATATAAAGGAAGTGTTAAACCTTAATATGTCATGTATAAAAGATACAAGTAGTCATATGTTTCTTTCCCACATGAGTTTTCTCCTTTTATTTTCCATTTTATTTTTTGTATTGATTTTTAATGCACCTAATCATTTATTTTCATAATGCTTTTTGATTGTTACTTCTTTCCTTTTTTTATTTCCATTTTATTTATTTTCTCATTTTGTAGATCTAAGTCCTAACTAGGCTATATGATAGGGATTAATATTATATTCTATAATATTATCCCTTTCAACATAGATCATGATGTATTGCATTTAATACTCACGGATCGTGTGTATTAAATGTTGACTTGTAAAGGCAGACATGCCTATAAATATATTTTTGATTAATGCAATTAATAGTTTTTATTTGTGCCATTTCATGTTGTTTATTAAGAGTGTTTCCCACATCATTGGTATCAGAGCAAGGTGTAAGGGTTTGGAGAGTATCCTCTTCCTGAGACCAGATTGGTTTAGAAAGGAATGAGAAAACCAACCCATGGATCTTAAGTGGTGAACATTCTTTTCCTTCAATGAACACCTTTTTTTACTTTTGATCTTGAAAACTCTCGATTGGGGTCCCTCTGACTTCGACCTCCACTTAGCTAGGGTCCCTCTGACTTCGACCTTCAACTTTTGATCCAAGCCTTGCCCTTGGATTTATCATTTCTTTGATATTTGTAGTTGCAATCATGCAATCATGCATTGATCCAATGGATTCCTCACTATCATCGTACACAGGGTGATATCTATTTTCTTCTACGATAGTATGATCCTTTTAGTCAGCCACATATCAAATTTGGCCATCATTTCTATGACTTTCCAATACTCGTCGGTGTTGATCCGATGGCTTCTCATTGTCATCGTTTCTTAACGTGATATCCATTTCTTCTAGAAACCTCAAACACTTAATAGTGCCACTTTCCTTATGATAACACTCTATCATACGACACCATCGCTCAGGGAAATTTCAACAATTTTTGATGACCTTCGAGGAACGTTGTGAACGCTAATGTGATTTTTGATAATATTTTCAATCATTCATGTTCAGCTAGTGCATAAAACCATTCTCTAATGTGTTATCATCATGTCTTGGATGATTTTACTACTTCTCGATGCCAATCTATAATTCTCAGCATCCAAAACACTCAGCTCTGGAGCGATTTCACATTTATCGATGATCACGAAGAACTCTTGTGCAATGGCGATGAATTTTTGGTGAGGTTATCAATTTTTAGTGGTAATAAATTACATGCCCTAAGGTTATTTTAATTTTTTAGCAAATTTTATTTATCGGTGCCATGTTAACATTTTGATCGAGTGAATTTTAGTTGAGTTTTCATGACCGTTGGATCACTATTGACTATTGTAAATTATGACCATTGGATCACTGTTGACTATTGTAAATTGTGACCATCGGATCACTATTGACTATTGTAAATTATGATCATTGATTTCCTGTTGTGCCTTGTGTTGGTTCCACATTTGGCTTGTTGATCGTTAGACATTGAGTCTGACAAATTTCAAAATCAAATTCCTTGGTCCAATCAGAGAGAGAGGCCCATTAAAAGTTAACCATAAAATTTTTATGCATATTCTCATTTTTCTGCCCAAACTGGTGCCTAGTAAACCCTTGGCCACTCCTAGTAAACCCATGGCTACCAATATGGCCATTGTTGAAAAATTGGCTGAAATCACTATAGTCCAAAATGAAAAATTGGTGGAAATGGTTGCCATGTTACAAAACCTTCAATGTTCCTCCCATATTCCTCGTCCAAGGTGTGAAGTAAAAATATATGAAGGCTCCCGAGACAGTGAGGTACTCAATAGATGGATCATTGACATGGAGACATGGTTTGAATATACTCACACTCCTAATGATGAAAAGGTTCCATTCGCAAAGCTCAAAATTTCCAACATTGTCAATCGTCATAATCCAATTTGTACATGGGAGGATATGGTACAAGTTTTGAAGGCCTCATTTTATCCATCAAATTATGAGGAGGACTTACTGAATCAATGGTTACGCCTTCATCAAGGCAAGAGGGAATCTATACAAGATTTCATTCATCATTTCAATCACCTTCAAGTTTTACTTGGCATTTCAGATTATGATGTTGTCTTGATTTCCAAGTTTAAAAGTGGTCTTCTCGCACACTTGTATAGGGAGATAAAATATACTACTTGCACAACATTGGATGATGCATTCAAATATACACAGATATCTGAGGAGAAGTTCATGGCATAACGGTGGGAGCCTCACTACTCTTTTGGTGGTTTGATAGAAGATGTGCACAAGCATCAACAAGGACGAAAGAGACCTTCCCATGTTTCTTCTTCTATTACTTCCACCTCTTACTCACCCCCTGCTTCTAAAAATTCATTTTCTTCTTCCTCTTCTTCTTCATTCTCTCATGCTCAAACTGCTAAATTTTGTAACTATTGTAAGAGGTAAGGCCATGATAAAAATCAATGTCCATAGTTACAAAATAAGAAGAATATATTTGTACAGTCTGATGAGGGCACGTGTGATAACCCCATAGATACTACTGGAGAAGTAATTTAGGAGGATTTTCAAGGGTAACTCAATAATGTAACACTTATAAACTACCATTCCAAAGCAGGTGATCATGACCATCTATTTGTCATTCATGCTCACTTACTCCATAACTTTGCAGTAGATTGTATAATTGACAATGGCTCACAAAAGAATTTGATTGCACAATCCATTGTTGATAGGCTCAAGATCCCTACATCCAAACATCCTCACCCCTACTCTCTTGAGTGGAAGGATAGCACCAACACATTAAAAATCACACACACATGCACCATTGCATTTGCATTTAGCCCCAAGTTTTGGGATAAGGTCATGTGTGATGTCACACCCATGGATTGTTGTGGATTACTTTTGGGTAAACCTTACCAATATGATAGGTGTGCCACATATGATACCTATAACAATACATATACTTTGCAGCATGAGAAAAAATACTTTCTTGTTTGTAGTATTCCACCTACTACACATCGATCTTGCACTAATTTGCATTAGGCATGACCCATTGCTTTAATTTTTAGCACACCATAGTCAAAGGATGCCTAGCCAAGAGTAATTTTATCTACTTTACATCACATTCATCAGACTCCTATTCCTAATATGATTTTTTCTATTGTATTAATAGTTCTTCATGTTGCACCAGTAGTTTTTCCTATTGTACTAAAAGTTCCTATTGTAGTAGTAGTTGTTCCTATTATCCCAGTAGTTCCTATTGTACCAACAGTTTTTCTTATTGTACCAGTAGTTATTGTTGCACCAGCATTTATTTTTGTTACCCCATAAGTTGTTCTTGTTACACCAGCACCTGCTCCTATTGCACAAACATCTCTTCTTGATGATACTGCTCCTGCTCTAGTTGTAGCTCCAACTATAGTTCCTCATTTAATTCAAACCACTTCGCATCTTGCCTCCTTCACATTGTAGAACTTTTAGCATTCGGTGGTATGTCATAAATTGCCCTTCATACACACTCATCCTTTTCATATTGGCAATCCACATTGCATCTACATGGATACTAATTTTGGAGCATCCCCATAGCCTCCAAGTTTTTCCCCAACTTCCTTTCCTTTTTTAGCGCATTGGAGTCCAATGCTTCTACGGTGGGGAGGAATGATAGGGATTAATATTATATTCTATAATATTATCCCTTTTCACATGGATCATGATGTATTGCATTTAATACTCACACGGATCATGTATATTAAATATCAAATTGTAAATGCATACATGCCTATAAATATGTTTTTTATTAATGCAATTAACAGTTTTTATTTATGTCATTTCGTGTCGTTTATTAAGAGTGTTTCCCACATCACTATATTTTTTGTCCTTGGGACTAGTTCCATAACAACTATGGTAGTGACACAATTGCTTCCAAAGCTTAGCCTAGTTATAGTATTAATTCTTAATGAAGTTCCATTGCTAACCCATGTGACTAGTTTCGTAGCAATTAAGGGGGTAGATAGGTGTTTTAGATGTAGCAAAATAAGATCATATTTACAAGTATTATTGTATGAAATATATAGCCCGTGGAAAAGAAAAGCATATGATAAAATAATATTTTTACTATATAAATACATTTGTATTGATAGCATTGACTTTCAAGTTTAGTTATTTTCTTGAACTACATTTTTGCAAGTAGATTACATGACTTTGTGCCAAAAAAGAGAAGCATCATAAATCCATCTTACACCTTTGCAATAGTTCCTAATAGTAACTAAAATATGAATTTAGGGAGACTAGGTATGTAGGGAAAATATTTTTCATGGTAAAATGATGAACAAGAACCAGTTAGTGACTTGGTTGTAATCATAAACTCTTTCACAATTCGGCTTATAAATTCAAAAAAAATGAGAGGAAAAATGCAATCATGTAAGAGAGATAAAAAAATTTGGAATTCCTACTATGTTAATATTTCTTAGAAAAAAAGTGGGGATGACCCCATAGGTTAAACTAGGTGAAAAGAGTGTTTGATGAACATGGAGTTGACAAGATCCTCCAATTCCTCATCGGTGAGTGTCTACAGCTAAAAAGCTTCAAATCCATGAGATTATGAAATAATGTAAGGACCATGCCATCTCTCAAAAAACTTACCTTTCTTATCATGGTCTTGTCTAATCTTAGTGCTTGGTTACTAACTTAAAGTTATCTTGACTTGACTTTCTTATTTTATATTTCTACAATATTTAATTTATAAGTTATATTATGTTTAAAAGCATATGATCTCTTCTTATCAAGTAATCCTAACTGGTGCAATTTCATTTCTCTATAATACTCTTCACCTATGATATCACACAAACACACATGAAGAGAAATCGTTTAAACCTACAATGGCAAGACAACTTCATCACCATATACACTAAAAAAATGGGTTGCTATTGTGGTAGTTCTATAGCTAGTGCGATAAACCCACAAAGTTGTATATAAATTGTTGTGCCAATATTTTTAATTGTCTTTGACTCTTTTTTTGTAGTATTTTAAACAATATATTTTTGGAATATTTATATTTACCAATGCATTATGGATAATAAGGTGAAGAGATTCTATGTTGAATATGATTATTCTCACATAACTAATTAGCATCCTTATTTTTTAAACATGTACAATTATTTATAATGATAGAAGAAAGAATGCTAAATATACATATGATGTGATGGTAGATGAATCTAGCAATAGTACTTCTTATAGTAGAAACTAATGGCATAGCCTTAACCCATTTGGTTAAATACTCAATTGTGGTCCTAATGAACTTATGACCATTAGATGAAAATATTATAATTTTTCCTACAAGGTTAAGTGCCTATATGGAAAAAGTCCAAGGTGCATCTATAGGATTAAGTTCTTGTGCTTTAGCATAAACTAGATTTGTATTTTTTTGTAAGGCTTACATTCAAACACAATGTTATGGGAATAAATATCCATAGTATTCCAATAATATTCCATCCTAAGAAGCTTGTGAGAAGTAGAATGTTCACTACCGTGTCTGACACAAGTTCCAAAATGAAATTCATGTGAGGCAATCATGTACTTCATATTTAATAAAGCATAAAAAAAGGTAGTATCATAATTCATATAGTATAAGGTATCTCTAAATATAACATGCTAACTAATATTTTTTTAAATGTGAGTTCTTTCCTTTTTATTAGCTCCTTCAAGGTAGGTTTAAGACTCAAGGTATTGGACAATGTCTTTGTACCAAGTGGAAAAATTATGTGACAATGATATTAACTTCAAGTATGCAAATGAGATCTTTTTTGAACTGAGGTTATAGACTCGAGTGAATGTGATAATGAAACTCTTAGTATAATTGATATATTTGTGAGGGTTCTCATGATTGACAACTTTGATGTCTTTTGATATGATTGCTAGGTTTCTATCTACAAAGTTTTCCTAGTTGGTGGGTATATATGTAGATGTAGTCATATCAATATTCTATACAAAGTTTGTCTTGGTTGGTTAGATGAATTAGGTGTACATGGAAAACAACATTGTTTATCTTATGGCTAGACTGGGATGAGCTAATGATATGGAAAAAATGATGACTAATCATGTAAGATATATGGAGTAATGCATGAGGTAGATTACCTCCTTAAGATAGCAACTAGATTATAAAGAGGAAGTGGTATCCAAATTGAGTAATAGGATTGAACTATAGAGGACATAGATAGAGCAACACATGACAACTTCTAATGGTATGGCTAGGATCATATAAAAACCTCCAAGGTAGGTCTATGCATAGGATATAGATAGGCATGGAGTGGCCAATTCTTGGTGTACCTTAGTATAGCATAAGTTATATGAGGAAGAGAGAAAGGGAGTTGGTTAGACTAGGTAGAAAGGAAACACAAAGGAGGAGGGCATAAAATATTCCCCCAACTATGGTCATACCCCTAAACAATATGATGGAACTAGGAGAAAAATGAGGAGGAAGAGTGAGAGAAGGAAAATATACACCTCATATAAAGGATGAGAGTGGAGGTGATGGGCATCCCCCTGAGGGGTAGGCAAAAGGAACTTCATATTATCTTGTTAAGATAGACATTAACATCTTCTATATGTTGGACATTGTAGTGTAGGCTATGGAGGAGGGAGCAACCATGGAAAGAAAGAGTAAGGATATGATGGATAAGGAGGAAAATATTGCTATGGCCATGAATGATATGCCCAATAAACCTGGTAAGTGCATTATGACTATTCACTTATGAATTTTTTATTTGACTTAGATATTAGACTTAAGTTGTGACTTAATACATGCCTAACTAATAAGACATATAGATGCAAGTACTCTCAATGAGTAGCAAGCTAAGTTATTTTTTATCAAGTAATTAATTCATATTTGACATGGAGTAGAATGAGGATTCACTATAGTTGAATTTCCTCTTCTTCTTATACTTCAAAAATGAAATGGGAAGAAAGAAGTAACAACATGTATAAGGTATTTATATCTCTTTAGTTAATATTTGTATATTAAAAAAGAATAATGGATCTATATTAATGCATGCTTTGCACCTTTAGCTATCAACTATAATAAAAAATACAAATAAAGTATAAATAGAGGTTTTTATTCAATGAGTGCTAAGGGGGGCAATAGGAATCCTCCTCACTGTTTCTTCTTGGATAATCAAAAAAGGAAATAAACCACTTTCATCACTAGGCTAGTGTTCCTCTTGGAGGATACCTTACCTCAAGGTCTTTGGATGTGTACCCTTAACCAAGAGGGATTTAAAGGTGTAGTAGTAGTAGTATTAAGTAACATCATTAGACTAAGAAAAAGTCCCAATATAAGGTCTTCAACAAGATCTTCATCAAGCATCAAGGTATGTCGATCCAAGGTCAATCTATATCTTTATTTGACACTTTATCTTACATATGATGGCCTTTTAAGCCTTAATACTACCAAAAATATCACAAGTTAATTATCACACAATAAAATATAATATAGCCATAAACTAATAAGGTTAGGATAATAATGTGAGTGGAATAATATGAGAAAAATAATATGTAAATCAAGGTTAATAATATATCAAATAAAATTCAATAATAAACAACAATATGAATGTAAATAGTTTGAATCATACATGTACTAAGCATTAGAACAACTTACAATACTAATTGCTCAAAATATATGCAATCTTTATCACTCCTCTCTTATAAATATGATAGGGACTTACTCTTTTCTCTGTAATGTGATGTATATGATATGATATGATTGATTCCTCTATGGAATACTATATAACCATAGTAGAATGACTATTTGGATACTTGACTATTCCTTTCTATATGCCAAGTCTCATGACTCTTGGCTTCTCTACTTGACACTTGCATACTTGATGAACACTTGACACTATATTATATGCACACCTAAACATGACTCTTACACTTCCATAACTTACACATTATAATCTAAGACACTTGTGCACATATTTACATTACATATTTTATCTCTTACATATAAGAAACTTGTGCACATAGACTCAACTTACACTTGCACACTAACTGACATTGCACTTGTGCATTTCTTGCACATTACAACTTTACATGACACTTGTGCATATCCTGCACATGCACACTTACATAGAAGGATAATATAGCTCACAATTTAAACTATGACTCAAACCTAATCTATTATTTACAAATGTACCATGAAGGTACCATGGGAGTACATTAGCATGTACCAAATAATGTAATATACTCCAATATCCCCCTTGTATTGCATTGTTTGGTTATTGAAGACTTTAGTATTCAATCAAGATCTTCATCTTGATCTTAATTCTTCAAGTGACCTTGCAATGCATGTTATATTGGGATTCATTAGGTTCATTTTATTAGTTGACTTCTACTTTGAGTTCATCAACATCCTCATGTTCTTCAATCTTTGTAGCTTCAAGATTACAAGTTTCTTAAACTCTCTCATTGTCATCAAATTCTTGCATAAGAATATTTCCTTTGCCTTTGTCCTTAGAATCATATGATTCTTTCTTTTCATGTATAGCTTCTAAAAATTCACTTAAAGCATCATAATAAATTCTTGAGTTAGATGAACTTGAAATATCAATACTACAAGAAGAATAGAATATATTTTCCATAAATGATTCATCTATTTCCATTTTCTTCTTAAGAGATTCAATCCATTCTTTTTGTTTCAATATCTCATTTCTTTGAATCTTAAGTTAAAGTAATGTCATATACATTATTATACCTACATATAAAGGTATCATAATACTATATTTTCCATTATCAATTGCTTCAATAAGTCTTGCATGTAGATAGTACTCAAATGTTTCAAAATTTTCATCTATGGCTTCACTATAGATTAACTTTGAAACTAGATCTAGTTTTGTTGGACATTTTGATTGGATAAGTTGTCGTTGATGTCAAGAGTAAGTGGTCATTTATGTCAAGCTTTCAGTACCATTCAGTGGCAGTTTCAGTGGGCAGCATCAGTTTCAAGTTCTTCAGTTTCAGTCGATCAAGACTCGATTCCAAAAAGTCAGATATGGCCCAAAGTGCAAAAGAAAAAGCCAAAGGGAATAATATTATAATATATTTTATAATATTATAAAGGGAAATTTTAAATTAATTATAAATTAATTAATATAATTTTTATTATAAATTAATTTATAATTTAATTTACTTAAGTTATTTAAATTAATTATTAATTAATTTTTATATTAGTTATAAATTTAATTTATATTAATTTTTAACTAACCCTGAGGTGGGTTATTAAATTAAATTTAAAATTCAAATTCAAATTATTAAGCAACAACATGGGGAGCAAATACCCACATGTGTATAAAAAGGGGATTACCCACCTTACCCAAAATTACCATTCCTTCAAATTTTGATTAATACGAGCTTGTGTGAATTGTGCTAAAAAGAGTACTTCTTGATTTTCATGGGAAGAAAGGCGCACGGAGGTATAAGAGCAAGGAAGTCCTCCTTCCTTCACGTGGGCACCAATAGCCCACACGGTGGGCTCCCGAGTGCTAAGGCGCTCAGGCTTGGGGAGACAGTGGATCGAATCACGCCGAAATCCCTTTTGGGGGAAGTCAAAGGTATGCTTTAAAGTTGAGCACCAAAAATTTCAGGGATATTAGTTGGGCATTTAAAATTTAATTTTTTGCATATTGATTTTGTTTGTAAGGTTGTAAGGGGAGTTATAAGGCTTATGCAAAATTAATTTTTTGGTGTTATTTGCTTTAGTGTTTGGAAAAGGTAGTAAGGTGTTTTAGGAAGTTGTGTGGTGTCGGATATTATTTCAAGTTGGATTTTATAAGGTGTATCCAAGTAATTATTTTTCATGTATGATTTAATGAATGTTAATTTTAAAAAGGGAGAAATAAGGCATAATTGAGTTTTGATTATTCTTGTGTCTAAGGAATATTTTAAGAAAGTGTTGGAGTGATATTTTGTTATCTAACCATTGAAATTGGAGAGAAGAAAATTGTGATTGAGACAGGTTTTCTAAAGGCACTTTTACATCAAACAAAAGGTATGGGCACATATTCCTAGTGTGTGATTGTTGAATGTTGTGAATGCAAAGTTGGAGTGAAAAGGATTGTTTGGTAAGCATTGTTGAGTGTGTGTTGAATTAATGCTTCAAGGTTTTCTAGAATAAAGAGTTGATAAAATCTTATTTTAAAAACATTGTTGTTGAAGTGATTAGTTGAGTGAACTTGAACTACAGGTTGTGGAAATATCATTAGTATCATTGTTATGTGAGATTAGCATTGTTTTTGAAGCAATTGGTTGAGTGAGGAACTTGAAATAGGATTTGCAAATATCATGAGTATCATTGTTATATGAGATTGATTGATAAGCATTGTTGGAAATATTTGAGTGAGTGTTCATATGCTTGGACTAGGGTTTGTGAGCAAGGATTAGTTCATTGAGTGATTGGTTGAGTAGAGTTGGTTGATCTTAGTCAAGTGGATGTGTTGATGTGATGGTTCAAGTTCTATGAAATAAATTTTTCTATAATCTGAATTGATTTGAGAAAGAAGTTGAGTGTGGATAAATGTGAAATATATTGAGTCTCTAACAATTATCTATATGTTTATGTGATAAAAGAAAGATTGAAAGTGATTGAGAGTTTGTGAGTGTAAAACATATTGAGTCTCTAACAATTCTCTATGTGTTTCTAAAAGAGTGATTGGAAGTGATTGAGCATTGAGGTGAATGTGAAGCATATTGATTCTTTAACAATTCTCTATATGTTTCTAAAAGAGTGATTGAAAGTGATTGAGCATTATGATGAAGTGAAGCACATTGAGTCTCTAACAATTATCTTTATGTTTCTATGAGATTTGATAAGTTCTAGTGAGGACTTATTGAGCAGAATTGGATAAGTTCTAGTGAGGACTTATTGAGCAGAATTGGACAAGTTCTAGAGAGGACTTGTTGAGAAGAACTGGATAAGTTCTAGTGAGGACTTACTAAGCAGATTTGGACAAGTTCTAGAGAGAACTTGTGGACAGATTAGTGTGAGATTTTGTGGAAGCATACAAGATAGATTGGAGACAAGTCTTTGAGAAGACTTGTGAGCAGATTTGATTGATTGATTTGTTCAAACCTTGAGTTAAGGTTTGGGGCAGATCTAGCAAAGTTGATTTGAGATTAAGTCAAGCTTTGTGTTAAGGCTTGAGGACAGATTTGTGCTAGACCAAAGGACTGTATTTAGTGCATATCAGAGGACAGATATTGAGTATAGATTTGTGCTAGACCGAATGACTATTTTTAGTACAAATTTGAGGACAGAGTTTGGTGCAGATTTGAGGATAGATTTGTGCCAGATTAGAGGATAGAGATTGAGCAGATTTGTGCTAGACCAAAGGAATGTATTTAGTATAGATTTTATATAGAGCTTTGAATATGACAGAGTATAAAGGATGATAGTCTCCAATGGATAGAGATCCATTAGCCATGGCAGTGAGGATAGGTGTCTTCAGTGGATAGAGATCCATTAGCCAGAGTAGTGGGGATAGTAGTTCTTCTAGAAGATCACCAGTCAAAGCTAAGGAGAAAGGAGTCATCATGTGGATAGAGATCCATGAACTTGATTAGGGGATTGGTATCTCCTTTGGATAGAGGTCCATAAACATTGTAATAGGGAAAGGATTCCCAAGAGATTTATTGAGAAAATTTTAATGAAACATTTTCTCCATGAAGTAGCCCACATTGGATGAACCGCGTTAAATTGGTGTCTCTATTGTGTGTAGTGATTTATGCATTGCTTTGATTACTGTTGTTGATATTTCTATCTATACATTGCCTAATATTGATTGGGAAAGAAAAGTAAAAAGTGATCTTATACTGTTCACCCCCCCTCTCAGTATAAGTTTGTGTTCTTCAAGTTTTCCTTCAAAATTTTTAATCAAATTCTTAATCCCAAATTTTATGATATCTACTTTTTCCTTTCTTATCATAGACTCTATATTGTTATCCATAAAATTTGTAGATTTTGATTCCTTTGAAGTAGACAACCTTATAACTCCTAGGTTTGAATAAATTAAAGTTTCTAATTTAATTCCTATGGAGTAGAAATCCTTATGTCTCCCTAGTTTTAGAAACTAAGAATAAATGTTTGCAAATTTATGTTTTCCTAAATTTTGATGTTGAAATCCTTTTATCTCCCAAATGTATAAAATTTGCAAAAATTTAATTTTTTGATTTTCAAAAATAAAACCAAAAATAAAAACTTGGAAAATACTTATCACTCTAAACCTTTAAAAATAATATCAAAGGCTTCAAAATAAGATACTTTTAACTCAAACTTATCAATTTAAATATTTTCAAAAATCAACTAAAGTCTTTTAAAACATCAAAATCTTATCACCCCTAAAAAATAAATAAACAGTTTTTATTTCTCCTATTTCAAAAAAACAAATAATAAACCTTAAAGCTTTTAATTAATCAACTACCTTATCTCTCCTATATAAACTTCAATTTATTAAAAATGAAACCCTAAAGCAATATCAATTTCTCACCAAAAATTTCATATGATCTTGTTGTTCATTGTCCCAATTGTTCGTTGTTCATGCTGCTCATTGTTCGTGTTCTCTCGTGTGAGACCTTCAATGTGCTTTCATAAGTGTGTTGGGCATTGGGAAATTGATCTTCCACGTACATGAAGGCACTTCTACTTACTCAAATATTACATCCTACACTCCAATGTGTAGGCTTCTTATTGAATGTTAAGTTTTTCCTAATGTGCTCCTTAACTCTTGAGCTCCTCTTGAGCATTACAAAGTGCTTAGACTTTGCCATATGATAGTCTTTTATGCTCTAACCCTTCTTGAATGTTATGCTATATTAAATCAAAACTTTCCTTGGAATTCAATGCTCAAAACTTTACCTTGGTATTATTCACCTTCCTTTGGCACTCTAAATGCCCCTTAGATGATTAGGATTCCTCTTTATATGTTTTAGATTTTGCTATAGAGCTTTGATTACTGCTATGACAATCATGGTTGCACTTAGATATTATGATATTTCTTATTGAAATATTGTTGGTTTACACTCAATACTTCTTCAAAAATTTAGTTGCTTAGTGTTCCTCCCTATCATCCTTGGTGTTCATTCTTGGTGTTCCTCCTATGAAGCTTGGATGCCTTAGATATTGTGCTTTCATATTCACCTTTGTTGTTGCATCTAGATATCCAACTTCTCTGTTACAACAATAAATAATTCTCCTTCATTATTTCAAGTTATCCAACATGTCCCTTAGTTATTGTGCTTAGATGCTTTACTGCAGTATTTAATTCTTTTCTTCACTTCTTAGACATCCTTACACTATGTCGTACATTGGCCAAATAGTTTTTTCTTATGTTCCCTTAAGAATCTTGGCCTCTACAAACAATAAAACTCAAATTTTGCATTATTTGTTAATCTCTTTCTTCTTATGCAAGTGACAACCGATGGCTTGTATGATCTTATTCCTTTAGAATTGAAGAAAAAAATGGTATTTCCTTTGTGTTCCTTTATGCTTGTGCCACCTCCTCTCGAAACTGTATGTTTATTCTATCTATCACTTCATATTATGGATATTTTTATCGTTCTTCTCTATATTTGTCTTCTTTCTCTTCTATGATAGCCTTCTCTATAAGTCCTCTTTATTCAATCATTTTTCTTTCCTTATAATGGTCCTTTCAAGGTTCATGAAAACTTAAATCTTCTCTTGTCAAGGTCTATGTGACCTCAGTCTCCTTCCTTATGTCAAGGTCTCTGAATGACCTAGATATATTTATCAATTTCAAGGTCTATAGGACCTAAAATTTCTCCTTCTTATCAAGGCCAATATCTCTATGACCTGAAATCTTTCCCTGTCAAGGTCTATCTCTAAGACCTGAAACTTTTCCTTATGTCAAGTTCTATCTCCAAAACCCAAATCTTTCCTTATGTCAAGGTCTATCTCCAAGACTTGAAACTTTACCTATAGATCTTATATATTTATCTATTGCTCAAATAAGTCTTACTTTAAGACTAATATGTCTATCTCAATATATGTATCTTTCTCAAGACCTGATATATACATTTCTTCTATTCTACTTTCTTTCTCATGTATTTAGAAGCTGAAATTTTTCTCTATATATTGTAGGAAGTTTCTCACTCTTCTACTACAACCCTATAAAATCAATAATGTCTTAGGTTGCACCTAAGGATCCAACATAAATGTTAGAGTATCTTTATTCTGAAACTTAAATCTCTAATGCCAAGGTGATATTGAATGTCCCTAATCTTCTATCAACTTTCTATATCAAGGAATATCTATCCCTAATTATTAAACCTTCAATGTCAAGGATTGGCTATGTCCCTAAATGATCAACTATCTTAAAGTTGATTCACCTTTCAATATAGTTGAGTCATGGTCTTCACTGGTTATCCTTATAATAGAGTTTGAGTCTTATTGCCTTCAAAGTAGACAAACTCTAAACCAATTTTATCAAACTAGATAAAATTTATTTTTATAAGTAGATAAATTAACTCAATCAACCTGGGTAGGTGGTAGCTCTAATACCATTGATGGGTTTTTAAGCCTTAATACTACCAAAAATATCACAAGTTAAATATCATAGAATCAAATAAAATATAGCCATAAACTAATAAGGTTAATATAATAATGTGAGCAAAATAATATGAACAAATTAATATGTAAATCAAGGCTAATCATATAACAAATAACATTCAATAATAAACAACAATATGAATGTAAATATTTTGAATCATACATGTACTAAGTATGTAGAACAATTTACAATATTAATTGCTCAAAACGTATGCAATATTTATTACCCCTATTTCTCTTACAAATATGATATGGACTTGCTCTTTTATTTGTATTGTGATGTAGATTATATGATATGATTTATTCCTCTATGGAATACTATATAGCCATAGTAGAAAGACTCTTTGGATACTTGACTATTCCTTTCCATATGCCAAGTCTCATGACTCTTGGCTTATCTACTTAACACTTGCATACTTGATGAACAATTGACACTATATTGTATGCACACCTAAACATGAATCATACACTTCCATAATTTGAAAATTCTAATCTAAGACACTTGTGCATATATTTACATTACATATTCGATATCTTACATATAATACACTTGTACACATAGACTCAGCTTACACTTACACACTAACTCACATAACACTTGTGCATTTCCTACACATTACAACTTTACATGACATTTGTGCATATCTTACACATTCACACTTACATAAAAGGTAAATATAACTCACACTCTAAACTATGACTCAACCCTAATCTATTATTTACAAATATACCATGAAGGTACCATGGGGATACATTAGCATGTACCAAATAATGTAATATACTCCAACAACATATTTAGTTTACAAGAATATTGGATCATTTGCAATCATTTACTTTATCTAATTATGTGTTTGAATGGATATTTTCTTTACTTTACATTGATATAATATTGGTTTATTTAGAACACTAGTCTTTCATGTGTGTATGAAATTTACCTCTTACCTATCCCTTCTAATTTTATTTGCGTGTACCTATATTTTCCTTTTAGGATTACCATTTACCTCGATTTTGACCTGGTCATCCCCATTTTTACTCTTTAATTAAACCATATTATGACTAAACCCCCCTTTAGAGTTTCTTCTCAAGCTTGGCTTAGTCTAAATCTAGGAGAAACTATGACACTAACCTAGTGGACATGTCTCATGATTCCTATATTTTACATTTGTTTAAAGAGTCCATTTCTCAAATAAAAAATAAACAATTGACAACATATCATTTTCCTTGTTTGATTACTAGTAGATATAATAGACACTTGGTGACCTCTATTTTATGCACATTCTAGGATTTTTTTGCCATTTGGTAGTGTGTTGTTAGTCTAAGGTACTTTTATTTTTTTACATTTTGATGGTTTTAGTAGTTATTTTGTTTACAAAAGGGGAATACTTTCATAAGTCATAACTAATTTATATAGAAACATTTATAGTTTTTTTTTAAATGTATATTTTTCAAGATATTTGTAGTGGTGTTGGTGATTTTTTTAGTTTTTCCAATAGGAGAATGAAATAACGTAAAAACATTGTTGACCATATGATTCAAGTACCAATGTTTAGTGGTAAAAATTACTACTCATGGAAGATCAATAAAGAAACTCTTAGCATATTAAGGTATCATGGGGTTCATTCCCGAGACATTAATAAATATTAATTTGGAAGAAAATAAGAAACTCATCCAATTTAATAAAGAAGCACACAAAGTGGTTTCCTTGTCTATGGATAATATCTAGAGAATTATATCTCTAGGAATGTATATCCCTCGTCAATCCTGGAAGCCTTTAAAAATTTGTTTAACAAAATTGATGCCACACAAGTAAGTTCTATGGATGTCAAACTTGACATTACATCCATGGGAATGGCGAATTTCAATACTAATGAGCTGTAAACTTAAATAGTTTTAAGAATTTAAAGAAGAATATGTATGTTATTAGAGGGACCATCAAATGTCTCGAGGACTACCTCAAAATGGTACTCAAAATTATTTCTAAAGAATATGATCACAACCATATTTTTTGATAAGACTTTGATATGTTCCTTTATTACATACTACTTTCACTTACCTTATTCATTATCAAACACATATAACACATCGCAAGGAAAGTGCTTCCTCCAATCAAGCTCATCCAAAATAAGCTCCAAAGCTAATAGTTGAGAAAACAAAGAAGGAGAAGTCAAAATAATGACGAAATATTCTTTAAGAATTCATCCAAAAAACATGCTTGCAAATTTTACAAAAATGGGTCATAAGGCTAAATTTTATCATCTTTGGATCAAAAACCTCAAGGAGGTAGCTAAGAAAGATGGAAGTGATGCTTCTCTTTTCTTTGCATAAAGTGATGATGAGCATGAAGATGAGATCACATAGGCATATATGGTGGTTCATTAAACCTATTGAACTTCTACATCCTTAGAGGAATGGATTGTTGATTCTAGAGCAACATAACACTAGCAAAAGATCATCATCTATTGATTGATTGTGGTGTGTAAGTCATAATTTGTGATGATCCTTATTTTCAAGTGTATGAATTTGATGGCATGACATTTGGATCCTTAAGTTTTGGAAAATTTCTTCATGTTTTAAGTGTTGGCTCCAATATTTTTTGATTAATTGCATTACTTACAATAACAAAAAGGTAGAATTTTGGCTTGATAAATGGGTTATTAAGGAATATAGATGATGGATATAAGATAGTGATTTCATGATACTATGTCACCTTTCTCTTCCTCTTCCTCTTCCTTTTCCTCTTCCTCTCATTCCAAGTGTAATGGGTTTAATGATATAGTTACTAAGGAAGATGAAATCCAAAAGCATTGGATTCATTGGTTTAGCCACACCAAATATGAATATTTAAGATTCATGAGATGTAGATTCATATGGTGGATATGCTTCTTGATCCACCCAATGATGTTTGTGAGAGATGCATTTTGGTAAAACATCACTGAGAATCTTTCCCAAATGGGGAAATATCATCATGCCTCTCAAACTTTAGAGCTCATTCATAATGATATTTGTGATTTATAGTTAATCATTCTCTTTTGAGAAACACATATTTGTCTCTTTCATTGATGATTTTTCTAAATTTATATGGATCTATACCATAAAGACAAATCATGAAGCCTTATAAAAAATCAATATTTTTTAAGGATTTGGTGGAGAATCACTACGAGAAGATGATTAACTTCCTATAAACTTATTATGGTGGATAATTCATAGCAATGCATTTAAGGATCTTTGGTGTCTCATGATAGTACTCTAGAACATACCATTCATTACACTCCTTTGCATAATGGGATAATTGAGCAAAAGAACTATTAGTCAAATATATGCCTAATCAATAAATACTACATTCATGCACCCTAGATACGGCCAACATTGAGAGGCCGAAGGAAAGATATGTCCTTCATGCCAATCTCCAGAGAGGGTTGGTTCCTGAACTAATTCTAAAACTGGTTGAAGACTAGAGATGCAGGAAATAAATTGCAAATTGTGGAAAGAAATGGGAAATATGGCCATAGGCCAAAGTGCAGGTTTCGGGTCAGACTAAAAAGCAAGAAAACACTCAAGCACAAAACAACATCAAATAGAAGGAAAAGCAGTAGAATAAACTTACAATATTGCAATAATAACTTTTAAATTAACACCTCGGTACTCACTCTTCCATTGGCAATATTTAAATCCAAATATAGAATTTAAACTAGATAGCAAATAAAAAGAGCAAATGTTAAAGGAAGTGCACTACGCAGAAAGAAATTATAAGCAGAATCACTTATCAATTTAGAAGCCTGATATCTTTCATTAATGCAAAGAACTTAGAGAGTATTCTTGCAAAGTGTCTAACCTCTCTTTACAACAAGATTTGATTAGTATTTATAGAGGTTTTTGCCTCTTTTATTTAATATATGTGAGAGAAGAATGTTCTGGGATCAAATACAACCAGAAAAATCTCCTCGATTTCTTGGAAAATCTGTGCACTTGAGAAACAAATTCTAGAAAGTATGAAATTCGGATGTAGATGTGCATGATAGGAGAAATCATTAATTTCTTTAAACAGCTTTGATACATTGGAAATCATGAGAACTTATTTATGATCGCCTTTGTCCTTGTGATTCATAAAATAGAGTTACTTAAGGTGCCCTTCATTAAATACATGCAATTTATCATTTAACCATCTCCTTATTCGCCTTAAATTCATCTTCACCATATCAAATGCGCACGTAATTTTTATTAAGCAAGTTCACCCCATGGAAAGGCAAACGGGACGTTCGCCCCTAAGGAAGGGTGAACGGGATGTTCGCCCTTGGGATGGGCGAACGCGATTCTTCATTGTTGAAAGGAAGTTCACCCCTGGGATGGGTGAATGTCATGTTCACCCCTCGACCAAGACGTACAACATTTTTCAGGCACGCGGGTAGCCAAGTATCTTAAGGCACATTTGTCTCAAGAAAGGGCAAACAACATGTTCATCCCTAAGGAAGGGCGAACGCGATTTTATACTTAAATATTTTGCCAATATATTTTCAAAACAAGTTCACCCCAGGAAATGGCAAATGAGGCGTTCGCCCCTCCTTAAGAGTGAACGTGAATATCCATAAATACATAAAGATTTTTTCAAAGTGTCTTCGATATTTTCCTTTGTTTTTTTTTTGAATACAATATATCATACTTCTACATACTGAATGGAAATTATATTATTACTTCTTATAGAAATTAATACAAAATTTTTCCAAAATCCCAATGAAATACAAATTACTATTTATAGAGGTTTTTGCCTCTTTCATTTAATACATGTGAGAGAAGAATGTTTTGGGATCAAAGACAACAACCAAAAAAATCTCCTCGATTTCTTGGAAAATTCGTGCACTTGAGAAACAAATTCTAGAAAGTCTAAAATTTAGACGTAGATGTGTATGACAGGAGAAATAATTAAATTCTTTAAATAGCTTTGATACATTGGAAATCATGAAAAATTATTTATGCTCGCCTTTGTCCTTTCGATTCACAAAACAAAGTTACTAAAGGTGTCCTTCATTAAATACATGCAATTCAACATTTGACCATCTCCTTATTCGCCTTAAATTCATCTTCACCATATCAAACACGCATGCGATTTTCATTAAGCAAGTTCGCCCCATAGAAAGGCGAATGGGACGTTCACCCTAAGGAAGGGCGAACGGGATGTTCACCCCTAAAGAAGGGTGAACGGTATGTTTACCCCTGGGATGGGCGAACGCGATTCTTCATTGTTAAAAGGAAGTTCACCCTTGGGATGGGCGAACATCATGTTTACCCCTCGACCAGGGCGCACAACATTTTTCAGGTGCACGGGCAGCCAAGTATCTTAAGGTGCGTTCGCCCCAAGAAAGGGCGAACGGCATGTTCACCCCTAAGGAAGGGCAAACGCGATTTCATACTTAAACATTTTGCCAATACATTTTCAATACAGGTTCACCCCAGGAAAGGGCGAATGAGGCGTTCGCCCCTCCTTAAGGGTGAACGTGAATATCCATAAATACATAAAGATTTTTTCAAAGTGTCTTCAATATTTTCCTTTATTTTTTTTGGAATACAATATATCACACTTCTACATACTGAATGGAAAGTATATTATCACTTCTTTTAGAAATTAATACAAAATTTTCCCAAAATCCCAATGAAATACAAAATGACCAACATTTCTTGATGACTCACAGGGTATCCAACTCGTATGGATGCAAGCAATCTGAGGCCTTTATCCATTGGGTGTAGAGAGTCTGTACAAAATATGCAAATATCTTATCTTCTAGGGGCCACCTATGTGCGCTCTACTTCTTCTACTTCAGCTGTGACCCTAAGCACTTTAGCACGTTCAATTTCTTTTGTCGTCTTTTATGTTGATTCACGATCTTCTATTGCCTTCACTTCCTATTCTATAATAACCTCTAAAATGGCATCGTATGTGTGAACAGCATCATGCCAAGCTTCAGTGGTAAACAAGCAATGAGTACTGAGAGACCCATAAACGAAGCGAAGACTTTGTACATCTATCAAGCTGAGGTGCTTCGAATGTTGAGCCAACTCGTAAAGGGAAATATCCAAACATGTATATTTCTCCATCAGCGGTAAAACCTGCACTTGAGTGAGGGGCTCAACCAAGGCATCAATGTCTGCATTATCTTAAATAAACACACTTTAGAGCTCTTGCAACTACTCCATCGAAAGAGGTTAGCCTCAATCATCTAAGAAGGTGGTGAAACCCAACCGGTCGATAGTCTCAAAATGAGACATTGAAATAGTATGCTCCCGCTCAATAGTATTGAGGATGACCCACCCCTCATTTACAAGGTCCATACTAAAATTAGCTTCACAGAGTTACCCGCACTTGGGACCAAGCATAGTCCATCTTGCTTATAGGGCAAATATATAGAGACGTATTCAACAAAGCTTGTATATTCACAGTTGTCTCCATATGGGGCGACAATAACTCCTCCACTGAGTCAATCATTTGTTGCCCAAGCTGGATTTGCATCCTTGCTTCCCATAAGTACTGCAACACCTTGAATGCATGCACGGCCAACTTTGTGGAATTTCGTATAGAGCGAAGGTGAAGGTCTCTTATGCTATCATGATAAAACCCCACAACAGGTGTGGCCTTAGCATCAAGATGCTTTTTGAGTTCTTCGACCTATTGCTGAAGGTTATGCATCTCAATTTGAGCGACATCACGCTCCTTTAAGTGCACCTTGACTTGATTATGAAAAAATTCCCTTTTAGTGGTCATTTTTTCTTCTGTTGCCTTGCTCTTAGCTAGTGCACTCTCCAACTCAAGTATGCTATCTTGCAGATCAAAATATTTTTCTTTATAATGCTCATCGTGCAAATACAAGGAGCTCATATCTACTTGCATATTACCCATTTTTTCAATGGGATAAATCCACGTCAGATCTTCAATTATAGTCTTAGAAACATAGTCCTTAAGCTGCAACTCACCTTGAGGCTTCTGAACCATCAAAGTGAATGTCGTTACATGAGCCTCCTTGGCAATTGGATCAAATACCACCTTCTTGATCGGTCATGTTGGTGCCAAAGCTTCTTTTTGCTGCATAATCTTTGACCATTGAGAGGATCTCATGTGCGTTCGATTTAATTTTTCAACATCTGGTTGCATGCGGGCCACCTGCACATCTGGAACAGCCTACAGCTCCAAAAATGGGGTAAATGGAATAAAAATCTCTAGGTGACTAATCCTAGTGGACACGGATGACATAGACTAAAGTGGAGGAATGAACATAGGGATGGTGGAAGAGAGGGAAAGAGTGGATGAGATGGAGGACATAGATGCAGTCGTGGTTATGCTAAGCCTAGATGGATCTTGTGTACTAATAGCTGTAATGGTGGAATAAATAAAGACCAAGGGAAGGGGACGCGAAAAAGGATTAGTCCCTGACGCATAATAACTAAAAGAAACAGAGAGAGAGGAACCGAGAATGAAAGGAGAAGCAGTGACATTATAAATGGAAATAGTAGAAGCGAAAGAGGAAACCATAGAAAGAGAAATGAAAGGAAGACCAAAGAGTGGGAAGGTATAAAATGGAGGGGATGAAAATGAAACTGAAGGAAGAGAATATGAAGGAAGAGAATACGTACCTTGGGGCACAAGCGCCACTGGTTCTATGTATGGTGGAGGTTGTGCAACTACCTCCTTTCCTCGCTCTACCTCCTACTTGCCAACATTAAGAGCTACTTCTTCATCCAGAATCTCAACATGAGAATCTTCCAAAATTTGCTCCTCCTCTTGTTGCGCCATCAAAAATATTTGCGCTACTGATGTAGGGCGCTCACTATTGAGGACAAGGTTCACTACTGGTATAGAAGCAACTACGAAACTCGATGTAATAGGAATCATAGTACCTGAAGACATGGGTGTTGTAATAGTTGAAGTAGTGGTTGTGCTAGTTCGGGGCCACTTAGCTACTTTAGGAAAAGGGGGCACCATCGGTCATTTTTGTTGCTTAGGCAAGGGAACTTCTTTAGGAGGGCACTTCGCCCTTTGAGTTTGCTTTTGAAAAACATGGGAGTGTTCTTCTTCTTCCTCTTCTTCTTCAATATTGTCCTCAACCATAGGACTCTCCTCCTCATATTCACTTTCATAACTTTCGGACTGCTAAAAACTTTGTGGCAAAATGGTGGCAAAGGCGACAGGTTGATAAGAATCCACAAACCTATCATAAACCTGAGAGAACTGAGTATCAAGCTTCAATCCATAAGTAGCATAGGGATTCCTTCAATGAATGTGCATTACCCACTAGTTCATAATTTTCTCCTCCTTCCAATGAGGGTTTACCTCTTGGACAGTCCCAAACAGTCCTGGAGGAGGAATATGCATTTTATTCTTTCCTGGATTATACTCCACTTCCTGCTCATAATAATCATGCCATGGAGGAAGGGAGGACATTTTTTCCACATGCTATTTCATGTCTGGCCCATCAAAATTGTTTTGGCGCTTCTAAATATTTAGGCATGGGAAACAATGAAAGGTATTCGCCTTAATAAGCACCAAAAATTTTCCAAGTGGATCATATCGCCAGTGTTGCAACAACTCAATTAGTTCCAGGTCTTGAAGCGCCACCATCAAAAGGTGATTTTGCCCAACCTGGTTCATTTCTATACTCCTAAACTTAAGGGGCATAGTACAGGTCATTTTCTTCCCTCGTTCGGAGCTGTATATATCATTAATATAATCTATTTGGTGCACAACTTCCATAGCTAAAATGCGTGCAGTAGAAAAATAAGGCAACAAAAAAGGTTTACCTGTATATCCAAAAATTTGAACAACCATGCCCTGAGTGAGCAAAAATATGTCACCCTTCACCTCTGAAACAATGGCATCTCTCAGGTCGCGAGGCACTCGATCACAATTACCATAAAGTAACTCAATGGCTAGGCCTAAAAACTAGCTATTAAAGCTATATACAGACTCCTTCTTAGTCAATACTTGAGTCCACTTATAAACTGGCAGTGGTTTGTTCTTTTCACCTATCTGTGTAACAATAATGAAAGAAAAACGTCACTGAATCCAAAAAAAGAAAAACCATACCAGCAACAAAGTATGTCGAAATGCCCTAATCTTTCCTTCTTGCAATCTCTGCAACTGTGAATTAATTCTTCGAGAAACAAATTCAGCCCAGTCAAAATAAATTGGATTCCCCCTTGCCTCATAGCTACGAGAGAATAAAATTCTACCTTGCAAATACATTGGGCCATAGTTACCTACCATTTGTGGATAGTTTCATCTAAAGGCAACCCAAAAACCCAGGCAAGCATGGAATAAATATCTTGGCACTTGAATTCTGAAAGAGTTTTAGGCAAACTCGGTAGCTGTCCCATTTGCGGCTCCTTGACAAGTTGCGTCTCTATAAATTACCTCATAGCAACAGTGGAAACATACTTTTCCTCTTTCTCATCCATATGAATTTTCTTATTTACTGCATAGCTCAGTGTGCTCACCCCACAGGCAAAAGTCTCTCGGACCTCGTTTGGTGTAATCATAAAAATAATCTCATTTCGAGCATTTCGGACAGCCCTAGTGGAGGAGTCATAAAATATGCAATTAATCAAATGAGTTCGGGGTATGGATACACAAACGAGCAAAGATACCATGAAAGTTGTGCATGGTGAGATGTCATGAGAAAACTATTATGGGAAATCCCTTGATCAACTACATCTTCAACCTCTTGTCTTAATCTATCAATTCCCTTATGCATGATCAAACAATCACCAATTTTGGCCATTTCATCTTCATAAGGATCCAAACCAACATAGTCATTTTGTCGGGTCTTCTTAGCCCTCGACGGTCTCTCTCGTTTCTTGGCCGGTTGTACTTCAACATCCTCCAGTGCATTTATCTATTCTTTGCTACGTCTTCCCATATTGTCAGATAAAAATTGTAGCTTTTTCTGCAATTCCCTGCTTAGCAACTTCTGAAAATTCCTCTATACCTTGGAAAACAGGATACAACGCAGCACGAAAAGAAAAACAAATAAGGAAAACAAGACTTGCCTTTTTTCTTTGAAATTTTATAGGAGCATTACCAACTGCCATAGTAATTACATAATTAAATGCAGATGCACCTTCGAAGAGAAATATTCTTTGAAAATCGCTCAGACTCCTTTCCCTAAGCGCAAAAAACCTTCCCTTTGGTTCATCGCCAGATTCTTCTTGGAAATCATGCCCACAACGTAGCGTAATCTCATAGAACAATGTACCATGACACCAATAGCTTACTATGAAGATCAAACTTGTCGTTAATCATCAATTATTAATTATGTTAGCTGCCTTGAAAAGCTCAATCTGAGCACCTCCCATGTTTGAACATCATTACTTCAAGTTGGCATCAGCTACTTCTGACATTCGTCACGTAACCTTTGGGTGAAATTAATTGCTCTGAATGCTTCTTAGGAAATATTTACCAATGAAAGTGTATCCTCAAAATTCCATGGCACGCCTTCTTTAAAGCAATCTTCACTATGTTTTTCTTCCTTTTTGTTTTTGTATTTTTTTTTCTTTTTTAGAAAAAGTGCCATGCACAATGCCCCCTTTTTTTCCCTTTCTTTTCTTTTTTTTTTTTAAACAACATGCATATTTACACGAAAATATTACATATCTATAAGGTACTACCTTCAATTTAAAATCATGAAATATAGGCCTTCAAATGAATGTCATTCACTGGAATGGGGAGCTCACACCCTTCCATATCACATATTCGAAATGCATTAGGAGAAGTGACAGCCGAAATTCGAAAAGGTCCCTCCCAAATTGCATCAAACTTATGATGTTTCCCAGGCTTAGATTTTTTTCGTTCCATTTTAATACCAAGTCACCCACCTGGAAGCTTCGATCAGTGGTTTTACTCTGGAACCACTTCTTCATTTCAGCAGCATGTTCTGCAAAAGCGTGATAAGCTCACTCCCTTTCTTCTTCTAATTGTAGCAACTGTGCCAACCTTGCCTCTATGGGATTATTTTCTTCGTTTTCATCTTGAAACATCTGCAAAGTTTGAAGCACAAGAATTTCAATATGGGTAGGAAGGACAACTTCTTTCCCATAAACCAAAGCATACGGGGATATTTTAATGGACTTATTTATCAAAATGTGATCGGCCCAAAGCGCTTGATTTAACAACAAATGCCAATTTCTCTTATTCTCACCCATTATCCTCTTTAGAATCCGAAGCAAATTTTTGTTGGTTGATTTAGCCAATCCATTCCCCTGTGGGTAATAATTGGAAGATATCTTCAAATAAATACCATACTTGCTGGCGAATTCGATAATTTTGGCTCCAATGAAAGGAGTACCATTATCGGTAACCAAGGAATTAGGTATGCCAAAACGGGTGATGAGGCTCTCCAGAAAAGAAATAACAATCACCTGATCAATATTTTTGGTGGGTATAGCTTTTGCCCATCTGGTGAAGTAATCTGTTGCAGTCATAATATACTTATGCTCTACAGAGGAGTGTGGATCAATAACACCTATAAAATCAAGATCCCACTGTTGAAAGGGTGCCTCTACCTGAATTGGATGCAATGGTGATGCTCCTTTTCTCATTTGTCCCACATACCTTTGACAATTGTCGCACTGCTGACTTATCTTGTACGAATCGACAAATAGAGTGGGCCAATAATAGCTTGCCCAAATAATTTTTAGAGCCATAGGTCTATCGGAATAGTGCCCTCTTGACAACCTAAAATGGAACTCCTCCAAAATTTTTGATTTTTTAGAATCTTTCACACATTTGAGGAGTATGCCATCAATTTTCTTATATTATAGGTTGTTGGGCGATGGCACATACCTGAGTGCCTACAATCTAAACCTTTGATGTTATGAGGGGTTAAAGCAGCTAGGACACCTTCAAGAAGTAAAATACTCAAGGAGTTCCTCGATCCATTCTTCGTCACCCGTTGCATTATTCACACAAATTACATCTTCAAGATTTGTCTCAACAACCATGCTTTTGGCCAACTCTTGACACAGAGCGCACCCATGAACCAACTTTGTCAGCTTGATCTCTACATCATACTCCTGGATATTTGAAACCCATTCGGCTCTCTTATCACCCAACTCTCCTTGAATTATAAAATTTTGAACATCAGGGTGAATGACGTAAACCACAGTTCTACTCTGAGAAACGAAATGCTGAAACTTCTTCAAAGCTTTCATAACTACATAAACCTGATTCTTAATAAAATTGTACTTCTCCCAGTGTGGTGCAATAACCTGACTTAGAAAAGTGATAGGCTTTTCCTCGCCATAATCTTGTTTTTGTGTGAGCACGACAACATAGCTCTCCTGCTCACCTACTGCATATAGGATAAAATATTTGGAGTAGTCAAGATTGATCAATATTGGCGTCTGAGTTATCATCTCTTTGATTTCTTGAAAAGATCACTTCCTGGCATCCGTCCATTTAAACTCAACATTTTTTTCAAGAGCTTTGTCATTAGTTTGACAACTTGGGCAAAATCAGCAATAAACTTGCAAATGAAGTTTATTTGTCCGAAGAAGGACTGCAAATATTTCTTATTTGTAGGTAGCTATAATTTCATTAACGCTTCAGCTCGCACAGGATCTATGGCCAATCCTTCCCATGAGATCACATGGCCCAGTAGCTTCCCTTCCTTGATCGCAAAAATTGACTTCTTCGGATTTATGGAAATCCCGAATTCTCGGCACTTCTCAAATATTTTCCTTAAATGAGAAACATGATTTGTTCTGCAATGTGAAAACATCATAATATCATCAAGATAAATTACAATGATTTTATTTAGCAACTCACCAAAGGCAACATCCATGGCTCTCTAAAAATTTGCACCCGTATTTGAAAGCCTGAAAGGCATCCGCTGATAAGCGAATGTACTCCACTTAGTTGTAAACGTCGTCTTGTATTGATCCTCATCCTTAACCCAAATTTTATTGTACCCATAGAAGTCATCTAACAAGGAAAAGCTCTGAGCACCAGCAACAACATGAATAATATGATCTATCTGGGGAAGAGGATAATGGTCCTTAAGTGATGCCTGATTTAAATTTTGAAATTCAACACACAGATGTATATATCCATTCTTCTTTCTTACAGAAACTAGGTTTGCTACCCAGGTGGAATGTTTAATGGGATAAATTATCTTTACTTCAAGCATCTTTAATAATTTTGCTTTCATGAGGACTTCGATATTGGGATTGACAGGACGTTGCTTCTGTCAAAAAGGCTTCACCTCTTCTTGCAACTCGATGGTGTGATGGATCACATTTTTATCGTACCCTTTCAAGTCTTGATAACTCCATGCTACAATATTTGGGTATTCATAGCATAAACTTTTGATGCCCTCAATTTCATCTGATTCGTAATCAGTACCAACCTTAATGACCTTTCCTGGCTCCAAATGCAATTCTCTGTATTCCTTGGCATCCACCTTAATCCTATGTTTATCAGCTCTATCACTTGGATCAAACAGGCTTTCTAGTGAAATCAAACCTTTGGGAATATGATTATTTCTCAACTGGATCATCTCTTCTTTTTCTTCTTCCACAAGAACTTTACTTTCTACACTGGCAGCCTCTTTGAGGAGAAAATTCACTATTTTCTCATCATTATCGAACACCTACCAATATAGGCCCTTATCTAGAATGGAATGTATGTAGGTTACCCTCACTGTCTTGGGTTTTTGGACCACTTGCTTAGTAGGAGAATAATTAGCACCCAGGGAAGCTAAAATATCAACGTGTCTATTTTGCTTCCTAGGAATTGATTGAATATTCAAAGCTTTAAATACTTCAAAAATATCCCATACCCTGTTACGATATGCCTTCAAGTAATGTTGTTTCGACACACATCTGTTTGTAACTTGATTGACTATAAGCTCAAAATTGCTGAAAATATGTAACTGCTCAATTCTCAATTTCTTGACCTTTTTCAAGCCAAGGCATAATGCTTCATATTCAACGGCATTATTTGTACAACTCTAGGTCAATATGTAGGAGTACATTTTTGTATACCTTCAGGAGAAACAAATACCACACCTGCCCCTACACCATTTTTACATCGAGCACCATCAAAGAACAGATTCCATAACTTATGCGAATTAGGTTTTGATGGCTTAAGGGCTCATTCTTGAGGCTTTTCTGCCTTTTGGATGGAATAACAACCAATGTTTGTTTTGATCACAGCATTAAAGTCTGTCAACAAAAACTCATATTCTAGGCGAAGCTCCTTAGGTACTTCTTCAATCGAACCAACTTCTTTCAATTCTTCGGTTATCATATTTATCGTGCTTGAGGCTTGTTCTGCCTCCTCTATCTTCTCAATATAAAAAGGGGAAGGTTTCTCATTATAAATGTGAATTCGCCTACCTTTGAACAGAATCTCCAAGTGTGAATAATATAAGGACAAATAACATTCCAGCTTAGCTATGAATTCCCTTGAAAGGCACATGCTAAAATAAGGTTCTAAATCAACAACCATAACCTCCTAAATGATAGTGATATGTGGTATGCTATGAAGCACAATTGGAATATATTTGATTACTCCAGCCATTTTAACTGGGGTACCATCCAATTGTAACACTCTTGGACTGCTCCTTGTATACTCCATTCCCATCACTTTGCATACCGCCTTGGGCATCACAGTAGTGGCAGCACCAGAGTCTATCATGCAATTATGCACAATCCACCCTTCCATTCTCAAAGATAAATAAAACGGAGGATGATTTTTACCTACCACTGAAGTGGAGAGCACTTGAGCCAAGACTGTTTGCAAATGATCTTTCTTTTGGTCTTTGGCACTTTTTAGGGATTCTTGCAACAAATCAATCTGCCCTGGCAACTACAATGCATCATACAAGCTAATCCTAGTTGGGATTTTCTTCATTTTCTCCATGATACTATAACTATGAGTAGGTAGGACCTTTTCTTCTAAGGAGCACTCGTACTTATCTTGATACTGTTGCGTAGCTTCTACTCTTTTCCTTTTAGTCAATGAAGGATATTTGAGTTTTTCCTTAGATTTCTCTTTTGTTTCACTAGAGGCTGGAGCAGTGGCCATGTGTTGTGAAGTTGAAGGTTGAGCTTACGCTTTATCTTGTGCTTTCCCAAGTAGTGAATCTTTTGACTTGACAACCTCAGGGTTCTTTATCTAGAATGTTCACTTTTCTTCTAGATATTTTGGAACCATGGGTACTTTCAACGGCTACAATTCCATGGGATCCAGGGTCACTGGCCTCTTTCCAGACCTAGTAAGAACTGAAACCTTCTCAGGAGACGACACCATACAATTATGTTCCGCTTCTCGAATCATGTTAACTTTCCCAGTCGAAGAACTTTCTACTAGTGTCTGAACATAGTTTAGATGGACCATACATGTGTCTTCGCCATGAGGATCATTACAAGTAGAACACCAATTTGTCCTTTTAGACGCATTCATCTCATCATTTTCCTGCATCATATTATTCTTCTTAGGTCCCCTACTAGTGGATGCTTGCTCTCGAGTGATCAAAAAATTCTAGAACTTTCTCGATCGGAACTTAGCTTCAGCTTGCTTCTTCCTCACAATTGTCAACTCATTGGATATTGTCCTCAAAGTCACATTATTGTATTTTACTTCTTGTAACAAAATCATGAGGGGTTCCATATTATATTATGGAATGGGCACAGGTAATGGCAAGGGCGCTTGCAATGTGGGCAAAGGTAAAGGGGATGGAAGTACTGGCAATGCTGGAAAAGAAACGGATGAAGGTTGTGATGATACCGTTGGAGCAAAAAAATGTGGAAAGCTTATAGCAGATGACTGTGGGGCAGGGATAGAAGCTACTTGAGGGGAGCCTGAATTCCATGAGGTAACATGATACATCGACAACATGGGCTACAAAAATACATTGGAATAAAGATATTGTGGTAGGTCTGGAAGAATAGGTATTGTTGCCTTTGGAGGAAGCCTTCCTACAGCAATCAAATCTAATTCAACTTTTTGAGCTTGTGTATAGATATTCTGGAAGGTGGTCATATTAGCCTGGTGCACCACCATACCAATATCAGAACTGAGCGCACGAAGATAATAAAACATCACTTGCTCATGGGTCGGTCGTAAACCATCTAGAACCCGCTGCCAGCTTCATGCAAATCGCACATTGAAATCTACAAGCTCCTCTTGAGGATGTCTTTGAATCTAAGTGAATTGATGTAGCAACGAATACGGATCAGCTTGCTCATGAAAGTTCTTAATTAGTAATTCTACCAATTGATCCCATGAAGTAATTGTGCCATGTTGCAAAGATTGATACCAATAGAGCAATTTTCCTCTTAGTGACAAAACCAAAAGCTTTATCATCACATATTCATCAGTTATATCATGAATAGTTTCCAAAGATGCTACATCTTGGATATGCTCATACGCAGTTTTTCCATTACCATTGTATGTTGGCAAAGCCTTCAGAGCAGCTTGAGGTACTGGGTTCTGCGCTTGCAAATTCAGCGTGCCCGAGCTATTCCAAGCCAAAATTTGTCTAGGAAGTTGTTGTTGATGTGTTGGGGTATTCTGAGCCATATGCATCGAAATATGAGAAACAAGTCACGAAGCGTTAGTGGCTATAGTAGATGAAGGTTAGGGAAAACTAGTGGCGGTACTTACAGGACTTACGGGAGCAGAAAACACACTGGCTAATCAGGAAGATGAGATAGTTGGTATGGATGGAATATAAGGAAGTGAGGACGTTCTTTGGAAAGTGGCTACTTGAGGATGCTCTCCTAGCCTTGGGATGTCTAATTCGTACAAAAATTGATTATCAAGATTCTTGGATTTTGATCTTGTATTCATGAGAGACAGCTTTCGCTGCTCTCACGCCTACGAAGTTTTGGGTAACAATTGAGTTACCATATGTTCTATTCTCAAGCAAGAAGGTGAACACAGAACCTAGAGCTGTTGAAAGTGGAACCTTAAAAAGTCCCACCGGACGTGCCAAAAACTATTGGTCAAATATCTGCCTAATCAATAAACACTATGTTTATGCGCCCTAGATACGGCCAACATTGAAAGGTCGAAGGAAAGAGATGTCCTCCGTGCCAATATCCAAAGAGGGTTGATTCCTGAACTAATTCTAAAACTGGTTGAAGACTAGATGCAGGAAAGAAATTGTAATCTGCGAAAAGAAATGGGAAATATGGCCATAGGCCAAAATGTAGGTTTCGAGTCAGACTAAAAAGCAAGAAAACACTCAAGCACAAAACAACATCAAATATAAGGAAAGGAAGTAGAATAAACTTACAATATTGCAATAATAACTTTTAAATTAACACCTCGGTACTCACTCTTCCATTGGCAACATTTAAATCCAAATATAGAATTTAAACTAGATAGCAAATAAAAAGAGCGAATGTTAAAGGAAGTGCACTACGTAGAAATAAATTATATGTAGAATCGCTTATCAATTCAGAAGCCTGATGTCTTTCATTAATGTAGATAACTTAGAGAGTATTCTCACAAAATGTCTAACCTCTCTTTACAACAAGATTTGCTTAGTATTTATAGAGGTTTCCACCTCTTTTATTTAATACATGTGAGAGAAGAATATTCTGAGATCAAAGACAACAACCAAAAAAATATCCTTGATTTCTTGTAAAATCCGTGCACTTGAGAAACAAATTCCACAAAATCTAAAATTTGGACATAGATGTGCATGACAGGAGAAATAATTAAATTCTTTAAACAACTTTGATACATTGGAAATCATGAAAACTTATTTTTGCTCACCTTTGTCCTTGTGATTCACAAAACAGAGTTACTAAAGGCGCCCTTCATTAAATACATGTAATTCAACATTTGACCATCTCTTTATTCGCCTTAAATTCATCTTTGCCATATCAAATGCGCATGCGATTTTCATTAAGCAAGTTCACCCCATGGAAAGGTGAACGGGATGTTCACCCCTCAGGAAGGGCGAACGGGATGTTCACCCCTTAGGAAGGGCAAACGATGAACGGGATTTTCGCCCCTCAGGAAGGGCGAATGGGATGTTCATCCTTGGGATGGGCGAACACGATTCTTCATTGTTGAAAGGAAGTTCACCCCTAGGATGGGAAAACGGCATGTTGCCCCTTGACCAGGGTGCACAACATTTTTCAAGTGTGTGGGCAGCCAAGTGTCTTAAGGCACGTTCGCCCCAAGAAAGGGCGAACAACTTGTTCGCCCCTAAGGAAGGGCGAACGCAATTTCATACTTAAACATTTTGCCAATACATTTTCAAAATAGGTTCACCCCAGGAAAGGGTGAATGAGGTGTTCACCCCTCCTTAAGGGCGAACATGAATATCCATAAATACATAAATATTTTTTCAAAGTGTCTTTGAGATTTTCCTTTGTTTTTTTTGGAATACAATATATCAGACTTCTACATACTGAATGGAAAGTATATTATCGCTTATTATAGAAATTAATACAAAATTTTCCCAAAATCCCAATGAAATACAAAATGGCCAACAAGAACATGCTTACTATGGATATGACTCAATGTATGTTATGTGACAAGCATATGAAGATCAAGTTTTAAAAGGAACTACTGACTTGTGTAGAATATATCATCAATATAACACTAACTAAAGAGGTAAAATCTATGACATCTCTTGACAACTTAATAAGGGTAAAACCTTTATTTTCATATTTTTATGTGTTTAGATTAGTTGCATTGGCTCATATTCCAAAACAAAAACAAAAAAAATATGCATGCAAATAGTTGTCCATTTTATTAGGACAATTGGTTGGATGTGAAGAGTTTCATAATATAAACCAAGATTCAAATTACATGAGTGAACCTTATTATTTAGCCCATGTTATTTAGACCAATTGGTGGGGAATCAAGATTTTCATGCTCCAAACCAAGGTTCAAATCTCATGGTGAACCTTAATATTTTGATTAAATGGCATAAGTTGAATCGATTAAATTCTTCAAATTTCAATGAGGAGACCTAGGATCAAATATTGCCAAGCAATGCATGCATAATTGTCAAGTTTTTATAATAACACTACGTGATCATGATGTAATATGGATGGGACCTATTTCAATCCTATATAACACATTGAAAATTTATATGCAAAGAGTAATCAATATATTCATGTGGGTTATAGCAATTATTGCCTCTATGATCTACCTCTTGGGAGATTCTTATATGATGTGATATGAAGTTGATGAATTTCTTTATTTCGGTTATTTTGGTCCATTCCCATCTCTTCTTACTGATCCTACTTACCCTCTTATTGATTCTCCTTCCCTCTTAGTTACTCTAGCTTATTCTACTCTAGTTATCTCACATTTGAGTCCTATCTTATTTTTGTTATTAATATTACAGGTGCAACTTTCAATTCTTTAGTTTCCCCACTAGTATTAGTTTGCTTTACTATCATGGATCCCATTTTATTTGGGATTTATCCTTTTGCACCTTGTGATATTATGTTGGATGATGTTGTAGATTTTGAGGATGTGTTAGGTCCTTCAACTCCTATCGATACTCCTATACATGATATACCTCTACCTTCTATAGATTACCCAATGCTTGAGTGGGATTGGACTCTTCTTAATGATGGAACTCCCAATCTAAGAAAACAATATCATTAGAAGCCCCCACCTTCTTAGAATTTGATTTCAAATATAAATAATTTTGAATATCCTCTCACTTATTCTTAGACCAAGATATTTTGTAAGTAAGAAGGTGTTATATTGGCATCATATCAATCTCTCTTAAATAATCAGACTTAGAAGTTGTTTCCTCTACCTAAGGAAAAGAATGTAGTTGGATATAAGTGGGTCTATAAGACCAAATTCTATGTAGATTATCATATTAAGAATCATAAGATACATCTTATTTCTAAGTGTATCACTCATAAGGAGGAAGTTTTTCACGTAAAGAACTTTACCCCTGTGACTTATATGGATTTTATGCATATAATTCTTTCTATTGTTGCTTCCTATAGCTAGGAAGTTCATTAGATGGATATCAAGAGTTATTTTCTTTATGGGCAGATTCAAGAGGAAATCTACATGTAACAACATCCTTTATTTATTTTGGATGACACTTTTGATCTAGTTTGTTGGTTCAAGAAGTTCTTTTATGGGATTAATCAAGGTCCTTGTGCTTGGCATGAGAAGATATGTTATTTCTTGTGGTTTTCATCGATGTGATATAAATCAAGATGTCAATTTCAAGAATAATGATGGATAGATTCTTGTTATTATTTTATTTTTAGGACCTTCTCATAACAAAAATCTCATCATCCATTATTCAAGAGATAAAGCTTTTTTTTAAGACACCTTTGAGATAACAAATGTAGGCCTTGTTCATGATTTCTTCAAGATTTAAACTCATCAATCATTATCTAGAATAACTATATCATAACCTAGGTATGTTTTGGATCTCCTATAATGATGTAGAATGAAGTACTATAAGCATACATATGTCCCATTTTCTTTAGGGTTGAAGCTTTGGACTATCTATTATATTGCTTCAATGGATGCCACTTTATATCAGTATCTTGTTGAGGGTTTTCTTTACCTCACACAAAATACACTAAATATCTATTTTATTGTTGGTAATTATTCCAATTACATGCAAGAAACTTATGAGAGTCATTGGAGAGCTACTGGGTGTATTTTATGGCATGTAAGAAGTACCTACTATATGGGCATCTAGTACTCTATCAAGGATCATCTTGCGTTATAGGTTTAACTGCTTTGATTTAAATTGGGTAAGTTACCTTGATCTATGAAGATCTATTATCAAATTTATGTTTTATCTTAGATCTAGATTAGTTTCTCGATGTTTTCATTAGTATTCCACTATATCTTAGTCATATATAAAGGTTAAATATTGCATTATTATGGATTTTTATTGATGACAATCTTGGCAGCTCTAGCGACATCGGGCAAGAATCCCCAAGCGCTTGCATACGGGCTTGGACCGGAGCAAGGTGAGATTCCCCACAAATGAAGTTACCAAGAAGGATGGATTGAAGGGCCCTGATCCTGACCTAGGAAGAGAGTGGGGCCTGCTCATCGACCAACCATGGGAAAACTATGAGGGTTTTGTCCCTCCCCTCCCCACTAGTGGATCCCACTCGAAAAACATAGCTCCTTCACCACAAAGCTATGTAGAGAAGGTTAAAGGTATCCCAACCCCTAACTCCTCTGGGAACCATCCTCCCTTGCTTCCCTTTGGCAAAGACCTAATCATCCCTAAACCTATCATGGCAGAAAAATTGTCTATTGAATCATTTTCCCTTGTTAATAAATTTGTTGGTGGAAGACCAGACATGGAGTCAGTGAGAATATGGGCTACATACAAATGGAGAATGGTAGGGAGTTTTCAACTTGTGTCCCTATCCCAGGGATTTTTTATTTATTTGAACAACCAAAGTGACTCTGATTGCATCCTCACGGGAGGACCATGGTTTTATGGTAGAAAAATTTTTTTCCTACAAACATGGGGGGAAGACTTCAACCCCAAAACTCAAAATATTAACTTCACCCCCATTTGGGTTCACCTATTAACTTCACCCCCATTTGGGTTCACCTCCCAAATCTTCGCATCCAATTCTATCATGACGACATTCTGCATGGGATTGCAAAATGCATTAGAGATCTTGTAGCCATCGATCCTACAATGAATACCCAAACTCGCATGGATCACGTCAGAATCTGCGTTAATGCCAACCTAGATTTCCAGATCCCACCTCACATAAATCTCATTTATAGCTCCTATTGTAGGTGCCAAGCAATAGAGTATGAGAGCAAACTAGAATTTTGTATAGAATGCCAATGCCAAGGGCATCTAAAATCCTAATGTCCATCTCTTAAACCCCAGAAAGATATGACTAGCTTCACGCATACCCCTCCATGAAAGCAAAACACCCAAGAGAGAAACCACAATGAAAGATCCAAGGTTCCCTTTAGCAATAAGAAATAAATAGAATACAAGGGAAAATAAATCATCCAAGAGCCGTCCATTTAGGAACCATATTCAGATACAAATAAGGTATGCTCCATGTTTGCTTTTCCTAATAGGTTTGGTCCCTTATCCAACTCCAATGATGAAGTTCTTTTTCCAGAATCTGCCCCTCCCCCTCATTCAACCCCCCATTCCCCAATCCTCATCCAGATTTGGACTTTCCTTTCCCCCCTAGGAAGGGTCCCTTTCTCCAACTAAATCTATTTTTGAATCCCTAAGAGAAGCGGTGAGTCCCTCCCACCATAAAGCGGATCACAGTCATATCATCACCATGAGCTAAAAAAAGCCCTTGTTGACATTAGGAGCGAGAAAAAAATAGGAAGACCATCCTTAGCTAAGCAAAATAAAAAAGACACTAAATATCAAGTTGCCAATGGAGTGCAAACAACTTTATTCCCAGACCTATTCAACCAGGCCAAGGATGAAATAAAAAATCCCAAACCTCCCCCTCAACAAAGTAAGGGAGGCAAAAAGTCCACCAAAGTATCCAAATGAAGATTCTTTCATGGAATATCAGAGGTCTCAATAGTTTTGCTAAATAGAGGTTGGCACGGACTGTAAGGAAAGATCATAAACCCACCATTTTCATTATGCAATAAACAAAAGTTGATGCATCTAGAGTTAATAGTATTGTCAGCACAATGTGTAAAATCTACTAGTGGGCCTCTTCTCTTGCCCAAGGCTCATCAGGGGGCCTTATGTGCCTTTGGGATCCTGAAAAAGTTGAAGGTAGGGTAATCTCGTCTTCTGAAAGGACGTTAAACCTAGTATTTTTTTGCAAAGAAAATCACTTCACTTGGGTTTTATCCAACATTTATGCTCCCAATAACCCTCTTGAAATATGCTCTCTCTGGAGATCCCTTTCCCACATGAAATATATATTTTTTTATTACCCCTGGATGTTAGCAGGTGACTTTAACTCCCCCCTATTTCCCTCCGATAAGAGGGGCAATAGTTCCATTCCCTCCAAGAGCATTCAAGAGTTTCATGACTTTGTAACTAAAAATGAGCTAATGGATGTTCAAATCAAGGGGTGCCAATTCACATGGAGCAATAAGAGAGTGGGCCCTGATCACATTCAAGTTAATCTAGACAGAATCTTCCTTTCCCAGTAGGCTATTCCCATATTTGGACATACCTCTCTCATTTCTCTTCCTAGAATAGGTTCTGACAATTACCCCCTTCTCCTCGAAGCCAACAAAGCCCCTCCTCCAAAACCTCCTTCAGATTTGAAAATGTGTGGATCCAGCACCTTGAGATGAGAAAAATGATTTTTGAGTGGTAGCAGCTTCTTTTCACTGGGGCCGCTATTTCCCAATTTTCTCAATAAAATATTAAAATCTAGAACAAGGAGGTGTTTGGAAATATTTTTGAAAATAAGAATCATATTTTGAGCAGACTTAAAACCATTGAGTAGCAAATCTAGAATAACCAGTTGACTTTTCAAATCAGAGAAGAATAAAAACAACTCATGTCTGAGTACCACAACATTCTTGCCAAGGAAGAGATCTACTGGAGGTAGAAATCTCGCGCCCTTTGGCTAAAATATGGTGATGCTAACACAAAATTTTTCCATGCATCCACTTTACGTAATAGAAGCACAAACAAGATTAGAGAGCTTATTTTGGCAGATGGCACCTGTTACAGAGACATCTTCAAAATCAGAGATGAAGCTTCCTCCTTTTTCAACAACTTGATGGGAACCACCTCTCCTAAACATCCTAAATCCCAAGAGTTTCTCTTACAAAATATTCCCCCATTGGTCACTCCTAAAATGAATTCCTCTCTTATTCAACCTCTATGCAAAGAAGAAATTAAGCAAGATTTGTTCTCCATGCAGGTTGATAAGGCCCCTGGGCCTGACGAGTTCCCTCCCTAGTTTTTCCAAACCTTCGAGGATATTTTAGAGGAGGATATTTGCAATGCTATCATAGAGCTCCATCAAACCAAAATCATTCCTAGAGGAAAGAACACAACTTTCATTGCCCTGGTCCCTAAAACTCCTCAGTGCAAATCCATGGTGGACTTCAGACCCATAAGCCTATGCAATATCATCTACAAAATTTTAACCAAATCATTAGCCATGAGGCTCAAGAAAATTCTCTCCCTAATTATAGATCCCTGTAAAGGAAGTTCTATAGAAGGGAGATCCATTTCTGACAGTATCATATCCCTACATGAAACTCTTCACTCAATCTTGTGCAACAAAAAAGTTGTAATCTTCCTGAAGTTGGATATAAGCAAAGCCTTCGACAGAGTAAATCAGAATTTCCTCCTAAAAGTCCTTCTCAAGTTTAGGTTCCACAAATATTGGATTGACCTCATAAAAGGCTGCATTTCCTCCCCGTTGTTCTCTGTTTTGGTTAACGAATTAGCAGAAGGATATTTCCTTAGCTCTAGAGGCATCAGAAAAGGAGACCCCCTCTCCCCCTTCCTCTTCATCATTCTTATCGAATCCTTAGGAAGGGCCTTCAAATTTTCTTGTGCAACAGGAAGTATTTCAGGTGTCAAGCATTCCTCCAACTCCTTCCCTCTTTCTCATCAGCAGTTTGTAGATGATACAATCATTGCCACCTTGGCTTCTGTCTAGCAAGCTAAGTCCATAAAGTCCATCCTTGATATATACGAATCAGCAGTTGGCCAAAAAATCAACTACTTGAAGATTAAATACTACTTTCTTAACACTCTTGAGAATAGACAATGCAAAATCACCTGCATCCTCTAATGTTGCATTGTTGATCTCCCTACTTCGTATCTAGGCCTTCCCCTATTCATCAAAAACCCGAAAGAATATATGTGGGACAATGTCATTAAAAGGATAAAGTGGAAACTTGCAGGGTGGAAAGGTTCCCTCCTTTCTCAGGAAGCCAAAGCAACTCTCACCATGGTCGTTCTCTAGAGCATCCCGATTTACTTCATGTTAGTGTTCAAAGCTCCTGCTTTCATGCATTCCAAAATTGAACAAATCCAGAATGATTTTCTATGGTCAGGCCCAGAGAAAAAGAAAAAATTCCATCTAGTTAGTTGGGATAAATTTTGTCACCCTAAATACCAAGGAGGCCTTGGGCTAAGAAGAATCGCCAACATGAACCTTTTCCTCCTCACCAAGCAGGCTTGGAAAGTATTCACCAACTATAACGTGGAGTGGGTCTCCATTATCAAGGGAAAATATCTCTAGAAAATCTCATTTTTGGATGACAACACTCCCACTAATGGGTCTATGTTCTGGCGGGCTATCGTTTAGGTCAAATCCCTCATCAACAAAGGCACCTGGTGGCAGTTAGGCACTGGAACCAATATAAAATTTTGGAATGATATATGGATAAAATACGGACCTCTCTCTAAGGTTCTAGAGGTTTCCACCCTCAAACCTATCCTGGAAAGAAGGTATGGCAACCAATTAGTGGACTTCATTGACAATCAACACAGATGGAAAATCATCCCCACTACCAATGAAAGTGATCTCGTTGCTAGGGTAGGGAATGTTTTGTCTCACATGCTCAAGACCACCATTATCCCGACCATAGCTTCCCTTGACTACCCTATTTGGAAAGGGAATGACAATGGAGATTTTTCTATCAAATCAGCTTATTCCCTCCTTCTCAATTCCCAAGTTCCCACTATCCCCTTTAGTCTCATTTGGGTTAAGCATCTCATCCCCAAGATTGGTTTCTTTTCCTGGCTTGCCATCCAAAACAAAGCCCTTACCACAAACAATCTGATGAAAAGAGGGATGCCTGTTCCAAATAGGTGCCACTTGTGTCTATCCAATTGGGAATCCATTAACCACCTATTCATAGAGTGTGATTTTACCAGAGCAGGACTGAGCCACCTCCAATTCCCTCCTAGATCTCTTTGTTCAGTGGCCAATTCCCTTCAACAATCCCAATGTCTCTTTCCTCTGGAAAATCTACCTCCATAATTATATTTGGCAGATATGGTTAGAGAGAAATCGTCGAATTTTCTCCCTCTTGACTAATGATCCTATGTCCACAGCTACCAAAGCTATTACCTATGCCACTGAAAATTCCCAATTATTCCCTTGCCTCAAATTTGTTGGAATATTTTCAACATTGCCTCATAAGTCCTAGTATTTAGTTTTAGTTTAATTTTTTGATTAAACATATTTCTACATTGAGGTTTTGGCTTGGTTGGTCAATGTTTGACCATAGTCCTAGTTTAGCATGTTGTTAGGATAAGAGCTATCTTTGAGTTGTAATAAGTGTGAGAGGATTTCTCTCAACCACTGTGTCTATTTTGGTTCTTTCAAGAACTATAAAACTATGTAATGTTTTTTAATTAATAAAACATTTTGGAGTTCTCATTTGGTATCAAAGCCTAATTGATTCCCTTAGGGATCAGGCTCATTTGACATTTGTTCATTTGGTTATCGCCATTTGGATTTAAAATTGGGGCTCAGTCGTCGATTAACAACATTTGACACAGGGTCTCGAGCTCAACACTATCTACATGATGTGGTGGCTTCTTTGAGGATGCTCCTCCATAGCATCTGTCCAAAAAGCTTGTTGTGGGAGTTATGTCTTATGAAGGCATATACAATGAAAACGATAAGTTCTTTCTTGAGGAGGAAGATGTTGGAGAATCCTTTCATGAGGAAGAGGATGAGAAGGAGTCTTGTAAAACTCTTAGTGGAGAGAGTTATGACAAATATTGTTGTGAGACTCTCATTGTTGATGGTATGTCTTGTGAAGGCATGAACACTTGTAATAATCAATTCTTTCTTTTAGAGGGAGAATATGATGAAAAGAAAAATTGTGTAGGAATGGCATGCTTAGAAAGCATTCACATTGATGAAAAAGATGATGAATGTCTCACAAATGAAAAGTGTATTATGGAGAATGCACCTACAATTCTCATGGAGGAGAATAAAGAAGATGATGATGGAGAAGCAATGTTCATGGAAGATCATTGGCTTGAAGACCATTCACTTGGAATGGATGTGTGCTCTCTTGAAAGAGCAAATGAAGTGATGTGGGATGTTGATCCACAAGAAAAGTTTGATGAAGAGGAGATGAAGACTATAAGCTTCATGCTCAATTGTGAAGATCACTCATTAAGAGTGACAAATGGAGTTGCTTCTTGTTCATCAGCCAAATAATTATGGAAAGACTTGAGAGATTTTGAAACTTTGAAAGAAGACAATATGTTGTGTGAAGAAAAGAGCACAAATGATTATCTCATTTGGAAGGTGGAAAGTGAAAGAGCAAATGATATAGAAACAAAAAATAAAAATTAGATTGTTGATTTTCTTGTTGTAATTGCAAAGGAAACATCGTTCATGAATGAAGATCACTCACTTGGAGTGACTACATTGAAGGAAAAAAGTTGTCTTGAAAAGGCAACAATGTATGATTGTTTGAATGAATGGTGTTTTAACACACCAACATGGTTTGAACAAAGGAGGAGAACTCTTAATGAAGATTTTATGGTTGAATTTGAAGCACCATACAATGAAAGAGATATGCCATAAAATAGCTTTATGGGGAGCACCAAATCTAATCACATTGGAGGTAATATTTTTGTGATTAATGATTGTTTTTTTGTGAACAGGTATCTGAAGAAAGAAGAATGTCTTACAAAGGCATTGTTGAGAAAATATTGTCTTGTAGAGACATCTTTGGATGAAGTTCTTTCATTTGCAAAGGACATGGATAGCATGGTGATGAGAACCATGGATATGTGTTGGTTGTGGCATCTCATTGTGAGAAATGAGTATTTTGTGTTTAAAATTCCTTGGAAGAAGGAATATTGTACAACCATAGTAAAGAGTGAAACATTGTGTGAGGAGCAACAATTGTTTGTTGCATTTGTAACTAGCTATTGCATAGCTATATTTTGTTTGAAGATCTGTGTAGAGGTATGTGAAATTATAATATGGCAAAATCATACATAAGATGATGCATTGTACATACTCAGGAGGAGTATTAGGAGCTGAAATATCATTTGAAGACCATAGAATGAATGATGAAATAAATGTGCTAGATTGGTTAGTGAGAACCAATACTTGTGGCATTATGGGAATGCCATCATTTGAAGAAGTTTTTGATGAAGGGGGAGTAGCTCATCAAAAGGAGGCACTCGGTTACTTGCAAGAAGGAGCAACAACAAAGATGAAGGAGATCCCACACAAACAGTGGAAGGAGTGCCCAAGACATCATTTTTTTTTCTTTTCTTTTGGTGATAGATTGGAGGAAACGTAAGAGATTGTATTTCTTCCAAATTAGTGATGCTTAAGAACTCACTGAATGAGTTCCTTTAGCATCAAGGGGGAGAATGTTGGAATATTTTCAACATTACCTCCTAAGTCCTAGTATTTAGTTTTAGTTTAATGTTTTGATTAAACATATTTCTACGTTGAGGTTTTGGCTTGGTTGGTCAATGTGTAGACACCAAAAAGTCACACATTGTCCCTCTCCCCATTTCCACGGTTAATTAATTTGCAAAACCTTTGAAAATTGCATAAATTGACTCAAAAACACTATTCATCATCATTAGCCCCTTTGGGCTAGCTAAGCCCCTTCCTATGCTTAACTATAGGTCCTCATGCGACCTCATGCAAACTCAACTAAGGTTGAAATCCCCACCATGGTCAAAAAGCACTTTATGGTCAAAAAGTCAACATTTTGGTCTAAATATGCTTTATGGCTAATTACATGCTTAATTAAATCTAATCCTAATTTGATTTGAGCCCTCCATATCTCCTAGCCTAGCCTAGACTAGCCCTACCACCTCTCACCCAGATATTTCTTCACCTCACATCCCTTGGGTCATAAATGCAAGATGGATACTTTTGCGCTTTAAAAAGCAATTTTAATCCTAATATATTTCAATAAAGGTGATTATTAATGAAAAGTTGATATTATTGGTAAATCATCATTATTTGTGTATGGGTGAGGGATTCTCTCACCCAACCCCACTTATGACCTAGGACACCTCAGGGAACACCTCTTTGGTGGAAACCTCACCCTTGCCACCTCACAGGGGACATCTCATCCCCTTTCTCTCACCTTGGCCCACTCTATAAATAAAAGGTCATTTTCACCTTTTAGTAACAACCAACTTTTACATATCAAAACTCTATCGAAATCACTACTGCTATTACATCCATCACACATCCACCACACAACCATCATACAAGCATCACAATCAATTTGTCTCTTTCATAACACTGTTTTATGAGTGAGACAGGTTGATAATCCCATCGAAGGTTTACTTTTAGAAGTTGAACCGGACAAAATACAAAGCAGAAACCACTCTAGGACAACCCAGTAAGCTATCTGAGAAGTACAATAAAAAAAGGACCGGTTCACACCTCACACGTGCGAACCAACTAGTTCACATCCTAGGAGTGCAAACCTCTACGATAGGCACCAGAATCACCTAGACAGGTAAGAATAGCATAATTTATTGTTTTATGTTGTTTTCAACAGGTTATTTTATGTTTTTAGTACTTTTTGAGTCTTTTGTCTTCATAACTACGGGGTTTGATTGAGGCAGACCACCAACATACTAATACGATTTTGCAGGTTTCACAAGTCCAGCAAAGCATAAGGAAATATCCAACAAGCGGTGGCTCACGAGCAAGAAGCCCACCTACATAGAGGAACCCAAAAAGATAAATCGTGTTGTCTTTGTACCACGTCTGAGAGGGCTTCCTTAGGGAAGACCCCATTGTAGCCTTCATTGTAAAAGAATATCAATTCTTGTAACATCTTTTATGATTATCAATAAAAATGTAGTAGATTATTTGATTTTGAATGAATGTCTTAGCATATTTTTGATAGTTTCATTCTGGCACGCCTAGTGGGACCCCCACCAAGCATTAGCTTAATCGCCTTCTAACTCAAAATTGTGGTCTATTTCTATATGGCAAGTAGTTTTCATCTTTGAAGAAACCCCAAACCAAAGCAAAAATACCCTGAAAGACATCTCATGCCAAACAGCAACAGGTTCGTTGGTGCACCGATGAGCCTTCAAAGAGAGTAGTGAGTACACACTTGGGCGTGTGAATTCCCCAATCTATATCAAACACGATACTTGATACCCAGGCATTGGTTCAAATACCCACAACCAACATCAAGGTAAGTCAGGGGAGGTTAAGAGCCTCATGTTCCCATGGATTGCATGCCCCCATACCTAGACCACAAATTGTCTCTTGCCACGGCATATGCAAGGTTAAAGCATCCTTGTATTTTTGGGCACCAAATCAGTAGTTAATTTACTTTTTTGTCATCTATTTACCTCAGGTATATGCGATATATTTGCAATTTTTTGGTCATCTTCCTCAGCATAAATTGATTTTTTGGAACTTTCTGTGCAAGTACATGTGCTCAAAACACTCCAAAAACATCAAAATCATCACCAGGACCCTAAAATCAATCATCTCAATCTTTGGATCTCGGTTCGCACCTTCAGCATGCGAATCACTTGCAAAAGATAGGTTCACACCCTAGGAGTGTGAACCTCCCAAATCAAGATATTTTTGGACCAGAGGGCACACTGGAGGCTTTTACACCCACCTGGATGCAGGTTTTGTGTAAAAATATTTATTTTTCCTCTGCTTTGAAGCTAATATTTTACATCGAGGTACTAATTCCACAACATCGCACATTCTTGTTTGTTGTAGTTAAATTTACACCTATTTTCTAGATTAGCTTCAATTTTCGCAATTTCCCTTCAAGTCATTTCCCTTCCAAAGTAGTTAATTAGATTTGATTTCCAAGTCATTTCCCTTCCAAAAGCATCTAGATTAGTTTTAATTTTTGTCCTTTCCCTTCAAAAGCAATTAATTAGATTTCCTTCTTGAAAACCAATAGAGTAAATTTACTTTTGTGAACAACCACTTAATTATATTTCCCTTTTGAAAATAAATAGATTAAATATGTTTTTGTACCAAACCAAGTAAATAGATTTACTTTGAAAAAACATCCTAGCATAGTTTATTTCGAAAAGGCATTTAGAGTAGATTTGCTTCTAAAACAATACCGCACAAACAAACACCACACACTCATGTCCTATTTAAACGGTGTAAGGAGTTGGGTTTCATCTCCAGCCCGAATTGGATTTCATCACCAATTCACCACTAGAGTTTAGTGAGGTCTAGGTTTACTCTCCACTGGCTCACCTCCGGATTAGTCACCATAGTAGCCCCCCAAGTGGATTGTTTTGGCATTAATACCCGGTCGGTCCTTCCCACTTTGAGTGTTGGTTATCCAGAATTCATAACTAGAAGGTACCTTCATAGTGGGTAGTTTTAGAAAGCCCCTTTACCATAGGGCTTTTCAATTAATTAGTGGGTGTAAATGATCGTTACTTGTGGATACCTTAAACGTTAGGGTTAAGCGAAAGTATGGGTATGTCGGTAGCACCACATTGATAGCGCGACCTCGAGTTTATTTGACTCATTAGAGAATTTTGAGTCTCCCCCCTTTGGATACCATTTTATTGTACCAAAATCCATCTAGGTTGCCACTCATCCGTTGGAAACATAGTTCTATTTTGTGCGCTCTTGGGCATTGCAAAAGTTTCTATGCTATGACATACCTGATTCAAAGTAGAAGTTCACCCATTATCATGATTTGTTCCTAGGTTGAATATATACTTTCATTTAAACACATGAAACCCAAAAAGAAATAACATTTGCTTATTGTTGAGTCTTAAAAAAGTGGTTACAACAGCATATCAAGCGTGCTATAACACACTTATTAGTTTTTCCACAGTTTCACTTCCATGGTATACATTGCACAGTCTATTTTTAGGAGATTTGCACCCCCAGTACGATCCTTCTACACTTGGATTTATTTCACACGATTCTGTGTGAAAATCAAGCTTTCACTACAAAACTGCATTACATAGGTCTCCACAGTACATAGAGGGTATACACAGCACAAATTTCACTCTCTATCAGAGTTTTGGGTGGTCCACACCCTAGAGTGCGAACCAATTTGTCTGCATCCCTAGAGTGCAACCTATTTTTTGGGTTTCATACTACACAAACAGGACACAAACACACCACATAGGACATATCTGACATCTATTTCTCATTTTGAGTGGTTCGCACACCACTTGTGTGAACTTTCTATCTTAGAGTGGTTCGCACCCCACCTATGCGAACCTGTATGTTTCAAATAGATAGTGTCCTAGTCAGTCACAGACATTTCCAAAGTTTAAATTTCACATTTTTTGGCTATTAGAATACCTTTTGCACACATCACCATGCCAGTTACATATAGTCAAACACATGAAGCCCTTCGTCGTGCCACTAAGGCTGCTCAGCGAACTGTCATGACGACAGGTGCTTCTAGTTCTCAAACCATTGATCCACATTTTGAGTCTAAATAGGTTACTACTGTAGGTCCTCCTGACCTGTTGACTGGGTCTTTCGCCCCTACTGCTAGTCCCACATCCCATATGGCATCTTCCACTCCATCCCATCTCTTGGATGAGACCTTCGAGGAGACCCCTCCTTTGGAAGATCTTTCCTCTCCTAATCCCCCATCCACATACTGCCAGCATGTCATCTATAATCCTTCTGGATGTCCTATACCCATTATGGTGGCGGATGAGTTCACCCCACCCGCTTCACCTTTTGCTACCCATCCATTCCTAAAGCATTATTCCCATCCACTTTTAGGAGATGACTCTAGTCCAATTATTTCTCAAATCATACCTAATGTCATTACCATTGTCCAGACAGTTGGTATGATATCCACACCTCCTTCATCCATGAACCCTCCTACCATACCTTCATCCCAAACCCCACCATCTTAGTAGGCTTCATCAAGTTATCAACCTTCATCCCAGCCGCCTTCCTCTTCTCCCACCTCAGCACTCTTTACACTTGTCTCAGTATTACTAGCTGACATCACCCGATCTATCTCATCCCTTATTGCAGGTTCACCTACAACAAGCCTCTTCATCCTCATAGCCACTCTTTCACACCATAGTTTTCCTCCTATCCACCCACCAACTACCCACCATTCTCATCCTATGCACCCCCATCAACTCCATCATCATTTCACTTACCACCCCCACCTTCCTTTTGCCCCCCACCGTTGAACCCTGTCTATCAAGGTCATCCCCCTCGATATTAGGTTCAGCCTGAGTCCCTTCTTGCCATATCATCAGTACCCCCTTTATCCTCATTAGTTATACCTCCATCGTCCCATCAGTCTACTTTTACCACACCAACATCTCTTCCACCCTCATTTTCTATGCCACCCACTTTCTTCACTTCACCACCTACATGGTCCTCTACCACTATTGCTCACGCGCAATCGACTTACTCATATGTGTAACAATAGTAGATGTCCATGCCTACCCAGCAGACCCCTGGGTATTATGATCAGCAGCAGCAGCCACCCACCTATTACTCTTCATACATCTCACCACACCCATCTCAGGTTCCTATCCCACAATCTCAGACTATGTCGGTGCCTGATTCAAACTAAGCTGCTTACTATCATTTGTGGGAGGAACAACGGTTGCAATATCCACCACACCTGGGTGGAGATAACCTCCTTCCAGTTCTACACTTCTTATAAATATTTATCAATCAAATAACATCTAATACAATTACTCACAAGTTCGAATACACACGATGTAGAAGAATGAAATAAATAAATCAAGTAAAAGCAGTCACCACTCAAGGAGGGCAGATCCCCGCCGCACTGGGCAATGTTAATATGAAAACGCAAATGAAGAATTGATCAAAATTCATGATTATTCAAATCAACTACACTTGGATATTAATAATTAAATATATTGTTTTATAATATAGCCAACGACTATATTAATATTGGAGTGTAACTTGACTTCCCTCCTCAGAAAGCTTTGTCCTCAAAGTTGGAAATGTCTGGAAAATACTTGCAGGTTCCTATGTAGCCTCTTCTTCTGGTAAACCCTGCCATTTGATGAGAAATTTTGGGATGTGACGAGATCTCAGTATGCGTGTTCTGCTTACAAAAAATTTATCTTCATTTCTATAAAAAAATTGGTTAATTTGGGCAAAAATTGGTGTTATTTTTTCGCTTCAATTGTCGCTCCACTTGCGATGTAGAATTGAACAATTAGTCTATTTTTGAATTCCATCGACTATTTTTCCTTTTTGAATTTCAACGGCTAGGCTAGTATTTCCCCATGGCTACTTCCACAATAGCAACAGCTAGTAAAACATCAAACGATCATCAACGGCTAGTGGATCATCAATGTTTATCAACGGCTATGTGCACGACTCTACTTCCACAATGGCTAGTGGATCATCAATGGTTACATGCTACAGTGATAAGGATTTATCAATGGCTATGTGCATGGCTCTACTTCCATAATGGCTAGTGGATCATCAACGGTTACACACTACGGTGGTAAGGATCCTAAGACTAGCAACTAGGACCCTTGATTGGACGGGGGGATGTATGGACAAGACACTAGATACAACGCTTAGGTAGGACGTGTAGATAAGACCCGATGATGATACTAGATGATAGGAACAAGACAACAAATTAGAATAGACAAAATAGATTGTGACACTAATGACAACCGACGGTGCGACAACAGATCCATGCCTGACAAGACTCACAGGAGAGCTTGTAGATACACATGACCAAAGTCACATAAACTTATGCATGTTATACTGCTTTTAAACCCTTTCAAGGCTTTTCTCTCGTCGATGTGGGATAATATACTTATGCTTTATAAAGGAAATGCTGGCGATATTATTTTTGCAGATGCGTCACTGGTTTAACCTACTCCATAATGGATGGGAACAAAAAAAACTAACTTGGTTTTAAACTAACACAGAGTAAGACGTAGAAAAAAATAACAAGGCAATTTTAAAGCACTATTTTGGGTGAGGCTACGTGTGCTTTGACAATACCCGATAAACGAAAGAAGTCTATTATAGGCAATAATTTAAGAAAATAAAAATAAAAATTTACATACCCAAAGAAATTATGTGTTATAATTTACCGCCTTAGTACTATGGACTAGATAATTTATTTCAAGTTTTTTCTATCAGGAACTGGAACTTCTGATGTTTAATAATTGATGCTTCATTTGACTGTTGTTTTAATCTGCTCCTTCTTCTTGTATTGCCTAGGGTTTGCCCTCACCGATTGATGAGGGTCATTGATCATTCATCATTTAGTAATTATATGTCAGTCCAGGGCGATGTCCAAAGGTTGTATACGATAGGAAGTGTCACAGTTGCAGGTTCATTTTATCCAAGAACAAGTTTTTATTGATGGATCAGTTAGTGTTTTGGGGGGTTTGGTGTATCTTCCTAGTGTCTAACAAAGGAAATCAAATTGCAGAAACTAAAACTAAATTTAAACTACAGGAAAATGAAACTACAAAATCTGAAATTGACAAGAAATAAAATGCTGCTAAATTGACCACAAAGCAAATTGCATAAAAGTAAAGTGCATAATGGAAATTCACACATACACTTGCAAAAATTAACCAATGATGAAACTCACAATGATATGAACATAAGTGGAACCAAATTAATGTTTATTGCAGTAAAACATAATTTTGGAAATTGCAAAAAAATGTTGAAAATGATGTAATTCTGGAAATTGTAGAAAATGTTGGAAATGATGCTATTACAGGTCAAATGCTAAATACTATTATAACACATGATTGAACCTATTCTAGATGCAATGGTGCAATTCTGAAATGAAACTAATGTTGCAAATAATTGTTGACAGAGTTTTGTTGTTTTGTTGCAGTAAGAAATCAACAAGATTTTCCTGTCACTAAGCTACCCTTCCTCTGATCCTGTAAGTGGGCCCTTGCTTGCAGAACCAGAAGAGGGTGAAAAATTATACCAAGTAAATTAAATTTGCATTATAAATCATCAAATGCTAATAAAATCTAAAAAATGCACCTTTTATTCCATCTGCACTTGCATTACAGTAATGCAGGAAAAATCTGCACTTTACTGTATTGCTACAAAGTCTTTTTCTTCTACTCCCTTTTGCTAATGACTATTTCTAATTATATCTCTATTGTCTATTATGCTCAACCGTGCAGGGAGATTTATTTATAAAACAAAGTTGATACATCTATTTGCTGAGTTTTAGGGATTTCCTACTGTTTACAAAATAGTTTCTTGGAATGCAGGGTTATAATTTGTCAACCTTTATCCCTTTGTCCTAGCTGGTCTGCCTATGGTGAAGGAACGGAGTCCAAATAAGGTGGACTAACTGCTTGGTCAATTTTCAATCATGATTTCCACATTTTTGGTGCATTTTGACCATTTTTTGTTGTTCTTGCGCTATTCCCTATTCCTATGCCGCTTATTCCTGCACTGCTCTAAAATAATAGGCAGGTGACCATTAGTTGTTGATCTATGCTCCAAACGCATAGGGAGTAACTTGTTGAATTTTCCCTTATCTTGTACACCCTTCTGCATTGGTGGCACGTGCTGGAGTGACTGATTCCAAGCCCTGTTGTATATGTACAACTGGCTGGAACTGTCACAGTTACAACCTGTTTTCCTGCATAGTTAGCTACAGTGGACAAGTTCTTGGCACCTTTTTCCATTTGAATTAGTTTAAATAAAGGAACACAATATTACTAAGCATCAGATATTCAACAAGGTCTGAATTGCTATAATACTACTGATTAATTAACTAAAAAATAGGTGAAATTGCAGTAAAAAATAGTAAAACAGAGTATATGCACTTTGTCATTTCAGAATATGCAAACATGATTATATAATGCATTTTTCCCATAATTCACATAAAATCATAGTAAAAAAGGTAAGTCAAATAGTTATAATGTATCAAAAAGTGTTCATGGATGAGGCAATTCCTGGCCTCATCATTCCCCCCCAACTTATGGTAATGCATGCCCTCATGCATTTTGTATAGCTACAACGGCACACAGATCCAGGTCTAGATATCTTTCATGAAATTTGAGTAATGCACCACCAATTTTATAGAATCCACTGACTGCTTGATGTACTGAAACCACTGTTAGAAGTGCATATCAGGTTATGGGTCAGTATCAAAGAAGTAGGGGACAAGAGTGATAATTATGGGCATCCTGTATCTCAGACCTATCCAAATCTCCTTGATTTCTAAGATAATTTGGACAATGCCTCCTGCCCTTCTCCTTGACCACATCAAATTAGTGGGAGAAATTGGCTCCCTTTTCTGTAGAGAGATAGATAACTCACCCCATCTATTTTTACAGGCTACAAAAGCATCATCAAAGAAATTTGCACAAAAATTTTGAAACTGAGTTATATACATCTGTGAAGGTTCCCTAGATAGAGTTGTTTCATTCTGATATCCCACATGAAGGTATAATGAACATTTGTACAATCCCTATGATTCAAGGGAGCAGGTCTGATAAGTAAAACAGCTTGTGATTCCAATTCTTTAGTTAATTTCTTTTCTGTGTCCCAATAGATATGATTTTGTAGAATGGACATGAAGGCTCTTAGCTGTAAGTCACCTGTATAAATATGAGGCAGAAACATACTTTTTGTTAGCAAAAATAAATTATGCAAAAATAACTCACATAACAGGTTTTACTGCTCTGCTGGACTTTGCATAAATGTCTCTATGAATTCTTCAAGAGTTTCCAACTGATGAGACAGCTCAGAAGCAAGTCTCACGATTTGCCAATGAAGGTATTTTTCCTTGAGTAGGAGGCTATAAAACCTAGGTGGTCTTCTACACTGTATTGCATATTCTACAATCTGGCATACATCCTACACCTGTGCTTTTAACCTATTAATTTATGTTTCCTTCTCTTCTAATTTGGTTGTTTCAGAGTTCAAAGTGGTAACCTTTCCCTCTAATTGATGACACTAAGTCATCCAATATGCTAGGTCTTCATTGTACCTTGTTAAAGACACTATGTCTGGGGGCCTCACAATGGATTGCATTTGTGCCACTATATTTACTTGTACACCAACTTCCATGGTTGGTGTTACATCTAGCAAATCTGTTTGTGTTCCTTGTTCTGTTGTAACTGTACTAATTGGATTAGTAAGAGGAGAGAGTATGGATACCTAGTCTTGATCTGCAACCTCATGTTCCTCCACAGAAAGTGTTTGTGTTTCCTACTGAAGGGCAGTGTCATTTTTCATCAGAATTTTTGATGGACTCTCATGTTGAATCACATCATTAGATATTGATATTCCTGCTTCCTCTCTGACAGGTGATCTTTGTACAGGTGATATGTTAGCTTTTGACTGTTCAGCTAAATCCAAGAGGATCTGTGCCCATTCATCAGGTGATGCCTCTGCTAACTCTGTAGATTGATGTTCCAGTTGAGACAATTTGTTCTGCAAATCTTGAATTTGTTGCTGAAGTAGAGAAATTTGTTGATCTTTGTATTTTGTGGTTTCTTCAGCCTATTCAATCCAATGGTTCTGGGTTTTAATAACACTCTTTGCAGCATGCAATTGAGTGTGGATATCGATTTCTTCTTCAGAATCAGACTCAGAATATTTCTCAGACTCAGCATGCACTGGAACATGCACATAAACCTCAGCTAGTTCAAAATCAGAATTCAACTACTCCTCAGGATCAGAGCCAGTATAATCAACTAGTGGACGTACAAAGCTTATTGGAGTTTCTTCCATAGTTGTATCCAGTTCCATTGGTTGTATCCCTATGTCTATCATTTTTTTTTCAATGTCCTTTTCCTGTGCATCTTCTGTTCTAACTTCTCCTTCACTTGATAGACAGATTGGGTCCATGATATATATTGGTGTTTCAGGTAGGGTTTTAATTTTTGAAGTCTAGTAGACCTTCTTAACCTTGTAGAACCTGGATATTTCTTAGCAGGTGTAGTTTTTGGATGTTTTGGAGAAACTGCAAATGTTGCTATTGATTCAGGAGTAGATACAGGTTCTTCTGTTGATTCCAGAGCAGGTGCATGGTCACTTGAACTCCCAATTTCTTTGTTGGGTTGTACAGTTTCTGCAAATGTTACCCTTTTTAATTTTAACTGGGAACCAGATGTGGATGCTTGCTGTTTTCTAGTTCATGAAGATGAGGGACCGTCTGGAGAAGGAGAAATTCTAATTTCAAAGGGCTCTGGATTAGGGTTTTCCTCAGATTCTTCCTTTGTTTCCTCTTCCTCTGGTGCAGAGTTAGAATCATTTGTTTCTGCCCAATGAGAGAAGAAGCGGTCAAAATTCCTAGGGTTTCCCCTAAAGTGATACTTGCAAATGAGTTTGATGAGCCCATGGTGTTTAGGGCTTCCCTTTCTTGCTTGGTATTTTAGGGCCATAGCCTTTAGCTCCTGATAAAGATATAAAGGAATATTGACCTTGTATTATGGTTTTACTGATCCATGGCACAGATGGTTGAGAATACGAAGGTGTGGGCCAAATACAATAGGAAATTGGCCATCACAAGTGATGTATCTCATAACCCACATTGCCACTTCGTCCCAAGGGGATGGTAAACTAGGTCTTTTTACCCCCTTACAAACATTCCTATGCATCAAGAATTCAATTTGTCCATCCCCTTCTTCCTTAAACTAATTAACTAGGTCAACTAGAATATTTCTCCCAGTTTTCACAATCTGCAAACCCTGAAGGGGTAATTCAGTGATTTGGCTGAGTATTTCGGGAGTTACCTGGATGGTCATCCCGTTAATGTGCACTCGATTGTTGTAGAAGGTGCATGCAAATTTTGCCGCCAAGCCCTCAGAATAGCCATCAAATTTTTGCAAGAACGGCAAAAATCCTCCATCAGTAAATATTTGCAGAGATGCAGGATCACTTTCCAGGTAGCTAATATTTTTAGGTTCGGCTTTGATTTTCTTTCCCCCCATGGTGTAGTTTTTTGCCTTTTGTTCTGTAGTATCTTTAAATTGGTGGACAGTACGAGCGTGCATCTAATTTTAGGGTTTTAATCGTTGTAGAAGGAATAATTATAGCAGCAGGAACTGCTTTGAAACTTGCAGAGTAATCAGGGCAGGTGACGTGGCAGCGTACGTGAAGTTGTCAATCCTAAATTTCACTCATTCTTGTTATGGGTGCCAGCTATCACATGCTATCATGACTTGTCCTTTTTCAAACCCAATTAAATCACTATAGGCCATGTGTCGTAGACTTTATTGAACAAAACTTCATTCCTGCGCTTAGTGATTTATTCCTACGCTTAATAAGTTATTCTAGCATTTATGCATAGCTCATTCCTGCGCCTAAAGCATAAATAGCTTATTCCCACGCTTGGTGAATCATTCCTGTGCTCTAGAATATAAACAATTTATTCCTGCGCTTCCCTTTTTTATTCCAACGCACTTTTATTTTTTTCATTCTAGAGTAGAACTAGGCAGAGGCATTTTTGAAACACTGACAAGAACTTTCCATTTTTGATTCCCCTTTTTATATGTTTTTATACTAATCAAGGATATATACACTATATACTAATGATTTACATTATTCAAAGAATGAAAAAGACACATACCTGTTATAACCATTTTATCTACATTTCGGGGTGCTCCTACTGATATTTCCAGCTAATCAATCTTTGAACTAAGGCAGGTGCAATCTGAAAACAGACAAAAAAATGGTCATGAGACAAGATCGAACAATGATAGTGAAACCAACTAAGTAAACATGCTAGAACACCGATTTTCATGTAAACCCAACTCAGGAGCACCTCAAAGAGGTTTTCACTTCTTGAATTTTTATTATTTTTTTATTATTTTTTTTTTGTTTTTTGTTTTTTTTAAAACATTGTGTCAATCTGCTGAATTCGGTATGGAAAAAATGTTTTCTTCCCAAATGTGTACATCCAAATTTTCCACTTGCTTGAGAAATTCTTCCTTTTTGTATGGTTTGTGGTACATACGAATACGATGTCCATTCACCAACAACTTGCGTCGTGAGTCATCAATAGGTGTAAGGCGAACAGCTCCATTGTCAAACACTTCCTCAATTTGGTATGGTCCAAGCCATCCGATCTGCAACTTTCTAGGGAAATCCTTGTATTATGAATCAAACAATAAGGCCCAGTCACCTTGTTGAAATTTTTGCTGCTTTATGTGACTATCATGCCACATATTTCGTTGTGCTTGGATTATCTCTATCTGATGTAGTGCATCCATGCGTAGTTCATCCAATGCATCAAGTTGCAGAATATGATCTTCTTGTGCCTGTGACAGATTAATACCTACTTCCAAAGCAGTTCGAAGAGTTAGTAATTCAAACTCAATAGGAAAAGGAGGTTTTTTTCTATAAACTAATTCATATGGCGTAAATCTAGTGGTATATTTCCAAGTGGTATTATAAGCCCAAATAGCTTATGGTAACTTGTCCAACCAAATTCTTTTATGGACTGCTATGGTTTTGGTCAGAATTCATTCTAATTCCCTATTAGTCACTTCAACTTGGCCATTGGCTTGTGGATGATAAGGTGAGGACTTTTTGTGTTTGACTTGATAGAGTTGAGTGAAGGCTTCAATAACTTTTGAAGTAAATTGGGGTCCTTGATCTGTGGTGATGGATTGTGGGGCTCCAAAACACAAAAAAATATGTGAATACAAAAAATCAGCAACTTTTTCTTCTCTAGCATGCTTAAAGGCACGAGCTTCTACCCATTTGGTAACATAATCAGTACATACCAAGATATGCACTTTGCCTTGGGAAGGAGGATTAATGGGTCCTACGAAATCTAAACCTCATCTTTCAAATGGTCTTGTTCCTATTTGAGGTTGTAATGGCATTTCATTAGTAAAGGTAGGTTTTTCCATTCGTTGGCAGGCATCACAATGTCTAATGTACCTTTTTACATCTTTGTGCAAAGATGGCCAATAGTATCCGGTTCCCAAAATTTTGCGAATAGTGCTTTTGACTGAATAATGCCCTCTTGATGGTTCATCATGGCATGCTCGTAGGATATCATATACTTCATCCTAGTAGATACACCTGCATAAAACATGATCAGGACTGCATTTAAACAGTAATCCTTCTATCCATTTAAAAGAAGAACTTTGCTTGATTAATTGTTTCTTTTGTTTAGGGGTAAAGTGAAGAGGAATCTTCCCTGTAGCTAAGTAATTAGCTATGTCTGCAAACCATGGAGATTGTATAGAGACAGCAAACAACTTTTCATCTGGAAAGGTATCTTCCACCACTTCTCCCGTATCTGTATTTGGTATTCTTGACAAGAAATATGTGACTACATTAGATTTCCCAGGTTTGTTTACTATGGTAACATCAAATTCCTACAACAGAATCAACCAACGAATAATTCTTGCACTAACCAATGGCATATTCATTAAATATTTGATTGCAGCATGATCTGTATGGATGAATACTTGGTACCCTGTGATATAGTGTCAAAATTTTTTAATAGCATAGATTACAGCTAAGAATTATTTTTCAATGGTAGTGTAGTTTTTCTCAGCTCCTGTCAAGTTTTTACTGATATAATAAATAGCATAATGTTTCCCATTTTCAATTTGTCCTAACACAGCTCCAATAGCAGTATTGGAAGCATTAGTTTGAATATGAAAAGGTAACTCCCAATTAGGACCTCTTAGTATAGGTGGAGTGGTTAACTTCTCCTTTAAGTCTTCAAAAGAATTTTGACATTCAGAAGACTAAACAAATTTAGAATCTTTCATGAGTAAGGCAAACATAGGATTTGCTATGGTACTGAAGTTAGCAATGAATCTGCGATAAAAACCAATGTGCCCTAACAAACTACATACATCAATTTGAGTTTGTGGAGGAAGGTTTTTGATGACTTCAACCTTCTTAGGATCAACCTTATTCCATAAGAAGAGATATGATGTCCAAGAACAATTCCTTCCTCCATCATTAAGAAGCATTTCTCAGGATTAAGAGAGAGGTGGTATGTTTCATAGCGAATCAGCACTTTTTCAAGCTGTTCTAATTTATATTCAAAACTCTCTCCAAATACTGTGAAATCATCCATATAAATTTCAACACTTTCATTTGTTAAATTAGAAAAAATTGCTAAAATAGCTCTCTGAAATGTTGCTGGAGCATTACATAACCCAAAGGGTAAAACCCTGTAAGCAAAGGTTCCCCAAGGACATGTAAAGGTAGTCTTTTCTTGATCTTCCGGTGCAACTTGTATCTGGTTATACCCGCTAAAACCATCAAGAAAACGAGAAAAATTTCTTTCCAAGCAAGGGTATCCAATACTTGGTCTATGAATGGTAATGGGAAATGATCCTTATGTGTGACCTTATTTAACTCCCTATAGTCCACATATACTCTCATTTTACCATTTTTCTTTGTAACAATGACCAGTGGTGAAACCCACTTACTGTCTGAAATTGGATAAATGAATCCAACATCTAAGAGTTTTTCAATTTCCTCTTTCACAATTTCCTTCAAAGCAGGATTTAAGCGTCTCTGAGGTTGCCTTACTAATTTTACATCTTCTGTGTATATCCTATGTGTACATACCTCAGGATGAATGCCTGTCATTTCTTTATAGTTCCATGCAAAAGCTTGAACATGTTTTTGTAAGACTGTGAACAATTTGGTTTCTTGGTCCTCAGTTAGCCAGCTATTAATGTTCAAAAATTTACCCGACTGTATTTCAATTTGTTTGATCCCTGGATGGATAGAACTAGTTGCTTCATAGTTACTGATTAATGCATTTAATGGACAATGATGTGGTTGTAGAGTATGAAATACTCTAGAATCTGTCTCAGAGATGATACCTGATGGAATCAGAGGACATTTGAAGGTGTTAAGGAGATGATGATGCCATCCATGTGGTATTATGAATGATCTTTCCTGACTAGGCATGGATGATAGAGGCTCTAAATTTTGTTCCTCCTCTTTCCACAACAACCGATGAACAAGAATTTGATCATCAATTAGTCTTCCGATTGTAATGTTTCAATTAGGATAGTTTCATTCTCGAATATTTCTCTTTCTGGTGTAGTGATTTCCTCAATATGTTCCTTTACTACAACTGTAGCCAAAGTGGCAATGGTTTCTTGTTCTTCATCAGATTCAGGATACCAAATTTGTCCAAAAAATTTAGTTGAAGGTTGAGCTGGTAGATACAAAGAAATTTTCTTCAGGTCAACACCATTAGTGCAGAGAAACTTTTGCGGTTCTGTACAATACAGCAAAAAGTTGTTTCCAGATGAAAATTTTGTTCTGCTATCTCTGGACAACAGAAAGTTTGTTGTCCAAAGACAACAAACTTCGTATTCTGCTACCCATTGTTTGACTTCTGCTTTTAATCCTTTCCAAAAAAATGATTGTTTGACCTTAAATATGTTTTCAAAAATCCTGAATGTCCTGCTGATGGAGAAGCGTGCGATTCTTTGAGGATCTTCGATTTGAGTTCTGAATTGTGTGGAATGTAAATGTGGTTCTTCTTTCGGAGTATTTTATCTTCATAAGAGAACAAAGGGTGTTGAGAGGACCCTATAGATAATTCTTGAAGTATCTGAGTAGTTTTGCTATTGGACAACCATTCATCTTGTAATTGATTCACCCATTGGGAGCAAGGACCAGAAATAGCGTTAATGACTACTTCGTCTTCATATTTCCTGGACAGCGCATCGACGGCTACATTTTCCTTCCCTTTCTTATATTCGATACAAAATCATAACCCAATAGTTTGGTTAACCACTTATTTTGTTTCGGATATGAAAACCTTTGCTCAAGAAAATTTTTGAGACTACTATGATCTGTTTTTATAATGAAGCGGCTACTAATTAGGTAGTGTCTCCATTTTTCTACTGCATGAAGAATAGCCAACATTTCTTTTTCGTATGTTGATCTTCCCAAATTTTTCTCGGAGAGCTGTTTACTTTCAAATGCCAACGGATGACCTTCTTGCATTAATATAGCCCCAATTCCCTGTTCTCGACGCATCACATTCGATAATAAATGGTTTGTGAAAATTGGGAGTTGCTAAAACTAGAGTTGTACACATGGCCTCCTTAAGAGCTTCGAAGGCTTGAGTAGCCTCTTTCGACCAACGAAAAGCATCCTTTTTTGTGAGGGCCGTGAGAGGTGCTGCAATCTTACCATAATTTTGTACAAACTTGCGATAGTAGCCCGTGAGACCCAAAAGACCATGAAGTTTCTTGATGGTTTTAGGTAAAGGCCATTTTTGCCTTAATCTTATTGGGGTCGACTTTGACACCCTCGTGTGAAACTATATGACCAAGATACTCGACTTCTTGGACACCAAATGAACATTTGGAACGTTTGACAAATAACTTTTCTCTGTGTAAAATGTGAAGGGATTTATCCACATGATGTAAATGGTCCTTCCATGTTTTGCTATATATGAGAATGTCATCAAAAAAAACTAACACAAACTTACGGAGGAGTGGACGAAACACTTGGTTCATGAGACTTTGGAATGTGGATGGTGCATTGGTGAGACCAAAAGGCATGACCAAAAATTCGTAATGACCTTCATGAGTACGAAAAGCAGTTTTGGGAATATCTTCTTCTCTAACACGGATTTGGTGAAATCCTGAGCGAAGGTCTAATTTTGTAAAAAAATTTGCACCATGCAACTCATCTAGTAGGTCATCTATGACAGGGATAGGAAATTTGTCCTTGATAGTGAGTTTATTGAGAGAACGAAAATCATGACACATACGCCAAGAGTTATCTTTTCGTTGAGCCAGAACTACAGGTGAGGAATAAGGGCTAGTGCTGTGACGAATGACTCCATGATCTAACAGATCCTGAACGATCTGTTTGATTTCTATCTTTTATGGTTGAGGATAGCGGTAAGGACGATTGTTATGTGGGACACTCCCTGGAATCAAATGGATGGCATGGTCATGAGATCGTTTAGGTGGTAATCCTTTAGGTTCTTAGAAAACCTCTTCGTAATTTGTTATGATGTCTCGTAAATCTGGAGCAGTAATATCCGAAGTTGCTCGAGATTGTTTTTCCAAATAATTAATTTGAGCTATAAATCCATATCCACCGTTTTTTAACATCTTCTCCATACTATGAGAGCTCACCATTTGCGATGGAGGAGTAGTGATGCCTTGTAAGTGAATGACTCGTCCGTTTTCCTTCCATTCCACAAATAATTTTTTGAAATTGAAGCTAACCGTGTCTAATGTTTCCAACCATTCAACTCCCAAAATGACATCAGAGTTCCCTAAATTCATGACGAAAAGGGATCCAAACCAGGTATAAGTTCCCATTTTTATGGATAATTGAGATGTTCGACCCACACATTGCGCGTTCACCCCGTTGGCCACTAGAACCTAGAATTTGTCTTTTTTGGAAGAGTTAATGAATAAATTCAAAGCTTTTGTTGTTTTGATGTCAATAAAATTGTGGGTACTGCCGAAATCAATTAGCACATTCACCTTTTTCTGGTGGAGAAATCCTGGTACTTTGATGGTATGGTGGGCGGTTAACCCCATAAGGGCATGCACGGAGATAGCCATTGTATCCTCTTCCTTCTCTTCTAAAGTACTTGGTAGTTCTTCTTGCATAGGTTCTTCTTGGTGGTAAGTTTCTTCCTCTTCTCCTTCATATTGATCACATTCAATATGAAAGTTTTGTTTTTGGGCACATGCTTGTTCCCTGGGATGATGAGTGCGACATTTATAGCAAAAGTATCTTGATGGTTGATCATTTCTACGAAAGGAATTGTTACGATATGAAGGACGACTATAAGTTTCATGTCGTGCATACAACTGAATTCTCTTCTCAGCCAGCTTGGCTATTCTTATACAATCGTTCAACGTGGTTGGATTTTGAATGTCCACCTCCACCCTAATATTTTATTTCAATCCATTGCAAATAGCTCCTACCACTGTGTCAGGACTGAGGTCTAATGTATATGGTAGTAATTGGTGAATTTCGAAACGAACTCGCTAACCGATCCTTCTTGTTTAAGAGATAACAGTCTTACTGTGTATGATGATGTAGCTCCTTCATCAAATATTTCTAAAAAATAGGTAGTGAATTTTTTCCAGTTAATAGTAGCTCCTTGCTCTCGCTTAAGCCATACGAACCATTGGTAGGCCTCAGTGCCTAATTTTGATGCAACGAAAGGGACTTTATCAAAATTCTTAATTTGGTATAAGTCAAGAATGCCTTCCATTTTGGCTATCCAACCACGAGGATCATGACCCTCAAAAGTGGGCATATCAATGTGTGGAAAATTATTAGGGCCTCTCGGTTGGTGATAACCCATATCCCTTTCCTGATCTTGGTTATACTGTTGTCTAAGATAGCGATCCCTGGAATTATCTGGATTGCCTCTTTGTTGCTCCCAATCGTCATCTTGGTCGTCATTTTCTTCATTCCTTTGTGCATGGGAGTGATTTTGGGGATTAGTATTGGGATTAAGTCGGTTTTGTGCGCTCACTAGGTTTTTTAGGTTGATACTAATTTCGTGCATACCATCTAGTAAGAGTCGAAGAGTTTCATCTGCGGTAATGGTCGAGTTACTTGAGTCTCCTTGTGTGATGTTTTCATGAGTTGGGGGAGGGTTAGTAGCCATAGGGTCTACCAGTAGATGATGTGGATTATAACTGCCAATTTTGAAAGGAGAAGGAGAATTTTTTGTACCTGGGCTTCGATGAGGTCTTCGTGCATTGTTATTGGTCGTTTTTGAGCTTGATAGTCGATCGTCAGATCCTTTGGTCCACCTTTTGCTCATGCACTTGTTAACATAACCTACTTAGGAGCTTTTGAGCTTTGACTGCTACAAAATTTGGTTGAATTTAGCAAAAATTTGGATTCTGCTTCAACTATTGCTCCAACTGCGATGCGGATTTGAATTTGGGCCATCCTTGACAGCAAATTTTGACAGCTTTTAGTGACAAATTTTGACAGCGAGTTGTGGAATATAGAAACCGACGAGACTGACACAACGCACGTGGACCGGATAATGAAGAAGGACCGAACACTCGACATGACACGCAAGCGGACCGGACAACGTCGAACTGATAGCGAGGACAACAAGACGACTGACAATGTGGACAAACATGATAGGACGTAGCGACATGATCGACAGCGAGGACACGAACAAGACCAGAGTGGACAAGACAAGACACGACGACAATGGGACCGAGACAAATGGACAACACATGACGAGAACTCGACATGATTGAAGGACAGGAACTCAACACAACCAGACAGAAAGTGACAACTGGACGAAGGCAGACTACGACAACTGGACAGAACTCAACACGATCAGAGGACAGGAACTCAAAATGACTAGAAAAGACACGGAGGACGTTTATTGACAGACTAGGTGACGCACGCACACAAGAAAGGTAGCCCGTGTGACCTAAGTCACAAATTACAACTTGTGCTGACTACCTTATAAATGCTTGAAAACCCCCCACTCAATGAATGTGGGATAATTGCCCTGAACAAAATAAAAAAATAAATGCATTTTCGTCGAATACCCTAGATTATAATCGCTACACGATTTTATTCCTGTGTTCTGATTAGCCGAAAGATTTGAATCCGTAACCAGTTGTTTTTTTTTTTGGTTTTATCTGGGCGATTTACTAATGGTGGTTTCTTTAAATCAGCAGCAAGGATCGGTTACGTAATCGCTAGAGTGGAGAGACCGGTACGCGGTCGTTTGGAGTGAAGATCCGTAGGTTTTTATAGCATCACGCCAGCTCCTTTTGGTTGTTACAGCATCACCGAAAAGACAATTTGCTACATGGATGCTTACTGTTACACGGTGGGAATTCCCAATGAAAACCTACATAAACAACAACAGTTGTATGTGCTTGTAATTGCTTGTGCATGCGCTATAGGTAGTTGGAGAAAACATGACAGAATCCCTTCGGTGCTTGGACAACTGATACCACTTACAGAGAAACTTTTAAGGTTCCTCTAATTTATATTTCTTGTTAATATTAATATTCGATCTGACGCATATATAAACCAAATATAGATACGTGGAATAAACCAAAAGAAAACTTAGATAAATGCAATCACCACTCAAGGTGGGCTCTCCCTCGACATAAAGGCTTGATGCGAAAAACGCAATGAGAGAATAATAATGAAAGATGATTTAATTTTAAATAATCTATCTAATATATATATGAAATGTTTACTCTTGGAATACCTAGTCGACGGCTAGGTTTGGTGTGTAACAATTAGAAATGGTCATTTCCCCTGACCTGTAGTCTATAAAAGCAGCTGCAGTAGCCATCCAAGGTCGTCCTAGAATGATAGGGTATCCATTGACTAAATTTCTAGGCTGCAACACTAAGAAGTCTACAGGATATTCCCAAGAAGAGACTTCAATGGCTATATATTCTAGGATACCTTCTGGTTTAGCAATAGACCTATCTGCCATTTCCAAAACTGTGGTGGTAGGACTGAGATTTTTGAGCTATAGTTTTTGCATTGTGTCCTTAGTCATGACATTAATTGTAGCTCCAAGATCAATTAGCACATTAGAAATTTGCATTAATCCAATATTAATTGTAATTATTGGACTACCTGGGTCACTATATTTGGGAGGAACTAGTTTCTCGAACAATAAATCAGCTAATTTTCCTTCTACCTGAACAGTTTTAGGAAAGGACTTCTTTCTACTAGGTTTCTTGATACATAACTCCTTAATAGTATTTTTGATTAAAGGCACATCCCTTATTGCTTGCAACAAAGGGAGAGAAATTGACATCTTTTTAAGTTTTGTCACTAATTTTGATTCAAGGGCAGTATCAGTATGATCAAACCTTTCAGGGTATGGTAATGCTACTAGAGAAGATTCCTGCATTTTTTTTGTTACTTCTTCTTTTTGTTTTTGTTGCACTGTCTCCTAATTTGGATAATCTTGTTCTCACTAATTTCTTCAATGGTGGGTGGAACAGGTTCAGGTAAAACCTTCCCTGAACGCAGCTAGATGTTACTACATTCAAGTACATGAACTATAGCAGAGTCTTCAAACTCAGCCTCATAAACAGGGGATGTTTGTCTAGTATTATTTGGGTTAGTCACAGGCTGAGCTGGGAGTGGAGGTTGTTTCACTGGTTGTGTTTGTTGATGTTGTGTTCTTCCCTAAAAATTTGGATTAGGAGCAGGCAACAAGTTTTGAGCTTGCCCTTGATACCTTTGTTGTCCTTTATATGGTGGATATTGTTGTCCCCATATTTGTCCTTGTTGTGTCCACTGTGGATGAATTGTATTCCAAGGTGGGTTCATCCACCCAAAATGTGACCATTTTGGGGAAGCTATCCAAGATTGGTTCCAAGGTTGTGTAGAGACTTCTACATGTCCCCATGGCATATTCATATTCCAAGGAGGTTGTCCCCAATTTGGAAACCGAGGAGCATTGGGATATTGTGTATAGCCACCACCAGATCTCTGACCAATAGCATTAAGTTCTTCTGTTTGGGTATAGCCACCACCAGATCTCTGACCAATAGCATTAAGTTCTTCTGTTTGGGTGCCTAAAATATAGATTTTAGATGAGGCAACAAAGGACATCTATCTGTTGAATGTTCCTTGGAACAAATTCCACAAATGGAAGTTTTGTTTAAAGGGCAATCCTACAGAGCATGCTTATTCCTACATCTTGGGCAATAAATTGCCAAAGGTGGTGTAGAATTGGGTTTTGTGTTTCTCTCTCCTAATGCAGAATTAAATTGAACAAGGATATCAGTTTTTAAATTAGCCATTTCCTCCATCAACTCCTTTATGTCATTATTGCCGTAATTTTGTTTCTTTCTTCATTGGTGAGTGCGGGAATAATTTCTACATAACTCCACAATATCTTCAAGGTCAAGTTGATCTATGTCTCCTTTTCCCATTAAATCTAACACTTCCCTAGATTCATCATGCAATCCTCTTAAGAAGATAGGCTTTAAGAAATTAGGTTCTACAGGACACATCTCTTTTGGACAAAGGCAAAGCAATCAAGATAATCCTCTAAACTCTCATCTTCTTCTTGTTTGATCCGAAACAACTCATCTTTCCTATTTTGGACTCTACAATAATCTTGATATTTATGTAAGAATGCAGTCTCCATGTCATCCCACGTATGGATTGAATTAGGTTCAAGATTACTCATAAACCATCAGAGAGCAACATCCTTAAGCGTGGAAGGAAATAATTTTAATTTTTGATTATCATTTATGTAGTCATAAGTCTGACATAACACTTTGAATTCAAACAGAAATTGATCAGGATCTTTTGAAACAGTTCCCCTAAAAATTGGCAATATGGATGGAGAAATAGTTTTCATAGGAGCATCTAGAGGAGGATCCAACCATATGGGATATTCAAAAGTCCTAGGAGGATCATCAGCATACCCACCTAGTGGTGGTGGTGCTGCTGCCATAGTTATTTTCTTTCTTGAGTTTGATGTGGATGGTTCAGGCTTAAGGGAATGTTTAGCAGAAAGTGCTACAAAAATCTCTTATTCTAATCTTTCCAAGGCTTCAGTTGGTGAAGAAGGTATTTCTTGCTTAGACAATTCTTCATTTGATCATGAAGAACGCCTTGGTGGTTCAGAACTAGTTCTAATAAACCTCCCTCTTTCGTCTCTTGGCCTATGCATTCATGCCTATTTAGTAAATAAACTGAAATGCAGTATTTCAAAAATTGTAACACAATTCTTGATCTGTTTCACTTTTTCCTAACAACACCATTTTTTCCTTGACAACGATGCCAAAAATGATGAGGGTCGTTGATCATTCATCATTTAGTAATTATATGTCAGTCCAGGAGGTGTCCAGAGGCTGTATACGATAAGTGTCACAGTTGCAGGTTCAGTTTATCCAAGAACAGGTTTTTATTGATGGATCAGTTAGTTTTTTGGGGGGTCTAGTGTATCTTCCTAGTGTCTAACAAAAGAAATCAAATTGCAGAAACTAAAACTGAATTTAAACTACAGGAAAATGAAATTGCAAAATCTGAAATTGATAAGAAATAAAATGCTGCTAAATTGACCACAAAGCAAATTGCAGAAAAGTAAACTATAGAATGGAAATTCACACATACACTTGCAAAAATTAACCAATGATAAAACTCATAATGATCTGAACATAAGTGGAACCCAATTAATGTTTATTGTAGTAAAACATAATTCTAGAAATTGCAGAAAAATGTTGAAAATGATGTAATTATGGAAATTGCAAAAAATGCTAAAAATGATGCTATTACAGGTCAAATGCTAAATACTATTCTAACACATGATTGAACCTATTCTAGATGCAATGGTGCAATTCTAAAATGAAACTAATGCTACAAATAATTGTTGACAGAGTTCTGCTATTCTGTTGCAGCAAGAAATCAGCAAGATTTTCCTGTCACTAAGCTGCCCTTCCTCTGATCCTATAAGTGGGCCCTTGCTTGCAGAACCAGAAGAGGGTGAAAAATTATACCAAGTAAATTAAATGTGCATTATAAATCATCAAATGCTAATAAAATTTGAAAAATGCACCTTTTATTCCATCTGCACTTGCATTACAGTAATGCAAAAAAAATCTGTAATTTACTGTAATGCTACAAAGTCTTTTTCTTCTACTCCCTTCTGCTAGTGACTATTTCTAATTATATCTCTATTATCTATTATGCTCAATCGTGCAAGGAGCTTTATTTATAAAACAAATTTGATACATCTGTTTGTTGAGTTTTAGGGATTTCCAACTGTTTACAAAACAATTTCTTGGAATGTAGGGTTATAATTTGTCAATCTTTATCCCTTTATCCCAGCTGGTCTGCCTATGGTGAAGGAACGGAGTCCAAATAAGGTGGACTAACTACTTGGTCAATTTCCAATCATGATTTCTACGTTTTTGGTGCATTTTGACCATTTTTTGTTGTTCTTGTGCTATTCCCTATTCCTGCGTCGCTTATTCTTACACTACTCTGAAATAACAGGCAGGTGACCATTAGTTGTTGATTTGTGCTCCAAACGCATAGGAAGTAACTTGTTGACTTTTTCCTTATCTTGTACACCCTTCTACATTGGTGGCACATGCTGGAGTGACTGATTCCAAGCCCTGTTGTATATGTGCAGCTGGCTAGAACTGTCATAGTTACAGCCTGTTTTCTTGCACAGTTAGCTACAGTGGACAAGTTCTTGGTGCCTTTTTCCATTTGAATTAGTTTAAATAGAGGAACACAATATTACTAAGCATCAGATATTCAACAAGGTCTGAATTGCTATAATACTACTGATTAATTAACTAAAAAACAGGTGAAATTGTAGTAAAAATAGTAAAATAGAGTAAATGCACTTTGTCATTTCAGAATATGCAAACATCATTATATAATGCATTTTTCCCATAATTAACATAAAATCATAGTAAAAAGGGTAAGACAAATAGTTATAATGTATCAAAAAGTGTTCATGGATGAGGCAATTCCTGGCCTCATCACCAATGATTAGCTTGCAACCTTAGTGCTTAATAGAATATTTTTTACTTTTAATGACATCACCTGCTACTTATTTTCCATCTATCTAATTTTTTAATCAAATCTACGATGACGATGATTCTTTCTTTAATATTTTCATGTACCTTAGTTTATCACAAATAATTGTTTAACGTGATTGGTCAAATTTTTGTCTATGTTTTACAGCTTCTCGTCGGCTGAGATTTAAATCCTACACTATGATTTTAAGGCACCAACCCGATGTTTGTTTCTATGTTTATTTGTTTTCTAGCACCTTTTGTCGTGTGCATGAGGCACTGCATCACCGTTGCTATTGAGGTTGCATGATTAAATCACGTGAATATTCATACATCTGGTGACATCTTTTCCCTCGTAGATAAGGCACATTTTCTCTCATGGATGAGGTGCTGGTTTGTCAAATTGCTCATGTTAGTTGACAGCTTTAGCAAATGCGAAGAACGTTGGATCCAGACTACGATTAACATTGCTTATTGTTGGCTATACTTGGAAATTGTGAAAAGTTTCACGCCCTTTCCTGATGTTGCAATTCATTTCTAGCTTATGTGAACTAGAAGATATGATTCTTGCTAGCGTGAATCGCTCGACCACCATAACACCTTGATTCACTTACAAACTACCATAGAATCACCTGGCATTGTATGAAAACCACTAGTATTGTAAGACAAGCAGTTTACCTTCAATTGGATTTAGGGCAATATTCACTAGCTTCGCAAGAGTTGTGAATCTTCCTAATTGTGTACGTGCTCATCTATTACCCTATGGCAATCTTAAATTATGTTAGAACTACAAATATATCTTGCCACTTGGATTCATAACCTTTATCTGATACCACATGGAGAGAACCTCCTTCTAGTTCTACACTACTTATAAATATTTATCAATCAAATAACATCCAATATAATTATTCACAAGTTCAAATACACACGATGTAGAATACTGAAACAAATAAATCAAGTAAAATTAGTCGTCGCTCAAGGAGGGCATATCCCCTTCACAGAGGATATATCCCCACTGCACTGGGCAATGTTAATGCAAAAATGCAAATGAAGAATTGATCAAAATTCATGATTATTCAAATCAACTACACTTGGATATTAATAATGAAATATCTTGTTTTGTAATATAGTCAAAAACTATATTACTATTGGAGTGTAACACTGGGTTATTTGCAACCTCCATCACAACCATTACCTACATCCACATCATCACCTCCATTTTTGGATCCACCAAATACTACCACGGTGCTCTCTAGTGAATTTCAAGCCATGCAGGAGTAGCTTTGTACATTGGATTTATGCACAACTGGTTACGAGCCTCAAAATCCCATATATGATGAGTTGTGTAATGAACCAATTCACCCATATGTTCTTATCCATCCATATTCTTATAGATTTGAGATACCTAAATTTGAAAATTTTAAAATTAAGAAAGATCCTAGAGAGCACCTTAATAATTATTGCTTTGCTTGCTACCCATTGAACGGTAGTGATGCCCTTATGCTTCACACATTTTCACTTTCACTTGGGGGATAAGCATTAGATTGGTACAACCATTTGCCTCACCATAGTTTATTCACTTTCGAACAATTGGCCAATCTATTTCTAGAGCATTTCTCAATTAACATCAAAACCAAGCTTACCTTGTCTGACGTTTATGCTTTACATCAATGGGATGACGAGCCTATCACCGATTTTGTCACCCATTGGAGAGTGGTCATTCATGATCTAACCTTCCCTCTCCCACCTTCAGATCTCATCAAACTCTTTACCAAGAGTTGTCATAAACACATATCCCAAACATTGCAGATCCATAAAAGTCAGACATTTGATGAAGCCATTTCCCAAGCCAAATTCATCGAGGACATCAAGGTCCACATAGGAAAAATCAAGTTGCATCAGAAACAATCCTACCCCACCAATTACCATTACAACCACCCTCCATATATACCACCTACCACCCGACCACCCCAAACCAATCAAGTGCTTCTCAATTCTCCATATCCACCACCGCAAGTGGCATCTATGCAAGCTCCACAACCCACTCCTCCACGATCTCCTCAAAATCAATACCAAGCAATCCCCACCCCCCCCCCTCGCCCTCCATGCAATTGGATGCCTATATCTGAGCCCATGCTCGCTCTATTCTACAGGTTAACTAAGGGAGGTCTCATCACTTTGCCAAATATCCAACCTCTCGATCCAAATCATCCTCTCTCGTGGAACTACAATCTGTAGGCTTTCTATGATTATCATTGACAACACAGCCATACTATTAATTCATGCCACATTTTTTGCCATGCCATGCAAGACCTTATCGATTGAGGCACTATTCAAGTCTCAAATCCCCTCGCACCACAAAATCAAAACTTGGGGATATATCAAAATCCTTTACCCAAGCATGGGGGTAATCCACCTCAAACTGATCCATGTTAGTTTAATAATGTTAATCGAGGTCCTTCCCAGCAGGGGTTTGTGGGTATGATCAATATCGCAACATGTAATCAATGTTATCCACCTCCTGCAACTGCCCAACAACCTTCCACATATCAGCAACCACCAGTCACACCACCAATTCCTCCACCTCTTCCATGGAATGTCATCACCATCTATGGCAGTATTTCCCATCAGCTTCGCATCGCCCCTACAAGGTTATCCATTTACGACCTTCTGCAGCAATCCCCACCTCATCACAAAGCCCTTGATTCTATCCTTCACTCTCTCGATCTTGAGACCCATGATGTAGATGCCTTTACCAACTTCGTTGGCAATTTTTAGAGATGCCTACAACCTTCTATCAACTTCCATGACCATGAAATTATAGAATTTGTAGGCGAGGGAGCGGATTCCCCATTACATATTCAGGCCTCTATCAATATCGTCACCTATAAGTGTGTTCTCATCGATACTAGTTCATCCGTCAGTATCATTTCTACTACTATCTTGGGCCACCTCTACCTTCCCCTTTCCCATATTGTCACTCCATCTATGGACCTTCGAGACTTTGATGGCTCCATGTGTCCTACCCTTGGCACCATTGTCTTCCCATCAAGGCGGGTGCCAAAACCATTTCCACTCTCTTTCATGTTATCGAAGGTGAGATGCAGTATAACATCCTATTGGGATGCCCTTGGATTCGGTACATGCAATGCATCCCCTCCACACTCCATCATTGTATCAAATATGTCCATAATGGATTAGTCCACTGCATCCCTACCAATGATGATCCATTCAAATTATGCAATATTATCACTCTTTCACTTAGTCCACCCTTATCATCCACCCAATTCACCCCTACTCCACACCAGTCCCTTGATAACATGTATCCATCAACTTCACAATCTCACCCTCCACCACATGATCCAAGTAACATTGCATCCACCTCCTCCAATCCACCTCAACCTCCCATTGTGCAAGCTACACCCACATTTTCTCATCAACCCTCCTCCCATTTCACACCACCTCCTCCATTTACATTTTCCGCTACACCCTCCACTCCATCTTCATCTAGCAACCCACCAATTCTTCCCATACCTCCTACATCTTCATGTCACTTTGTGCCCCACTCGACACGGACATGAGTCATCTCCAGCTCACCCACCATTGCTTCCATCCCCACTTCTCAATTCACCCATGCCAACCATCCTATTATTGGAACACCTACTGAGTGCTATGAGTGGACACAATGCGCCTCTCGACTTGATGACCAGTTAGCTCAATCTAATATTTTTGCTTCCATCCCTTCACCCACTACTCCACCTACACCAATTCCACCATCTTCTACGCCACCCAGGGGGTCCTCCCCTCCACCTGAGCATACGACCCCTCCTCATGTCTCAATACTCATGACCACACCAGGTCCTGGTGAGTATAACATAAGCAATGCTTGGGTCCTTCCATCCAACATCCAATCCACCCATGACTTTGGTCGACCTCATGATATGCCCTTGACTATTGGGGCAGTAGTTCCTTTAGGTCCTCCCGATAATTGTATGAGATTTGTATATGGGGGACTTGACTCATCCGTAGAACCTCCAATACCTTCATCACCACAAACCAGATTCTACGGTAATCTTGACCATATGTCCAATCCAAATTTTTCCTGGCATTATTTACGTATGTACAACTGGCATGGGTATGGCCTAGGGAGATATGAACAGGGGTGTCGCACCTATATCCATCCTCCATTGCGCAAGCCCACCGATCGATCCGGCATTGGTTACCATCCTCCAACAATCAGTACACTCGAGCATGAGTTACAAAATATGGATCTTGATCCTATAGACCTTCTTTCTGATGAGGAATTTGAGCTTAATATTTTGATACATAGTTCTTCCCCACATTCCACAATTGACCTTCCATCTACATTATTTCCACCATCCCCACCGCATGAGCCTCTCTCCCCATGAAGTTGAAACCCTTACTCACCACTTCACCGCCCTATCTCTTGACCCACCTCTCATAGTTGATCCACCTTTGCCCGAAGATCCTCCTTCTTCGCCCCCACCTGCTATTCCATTATTTCCCATTCAATAATTACCGCCACTTGTTGGCCCACATTATCCATCCCCTTTCCCACCTATGGTGTTAAATCCAGGTCACAACCAACCTTTTCAAGATTAATTGCTATCCTCCTTTGATTCATCACAACCCTCATCACCTCCATCCCCCTTATCTAGCGCTTAGGTCAACATGATCTCTATTGAATTGTATGCTCTCCTACGATATCCACACCAACCTCATTACGTCCCTCTACCTATTCTTGATTTTATTGCTCTAGACGATATCTCTGAAACCCCCATCGCTACTGAATTTCTTCTAACATCGCACATGCTGCAATCCACCAATGCACCATTACCCTCCATCCCACCTCACATCCCATGGATTAATCATACATATCTTTATCTAGATGATGAATTCTAGCTCCCAAATTTCATCGACGACCTTCACCTCATCCCCATACCTACACAACTCCATGATGGTTCTCACATGCTTGTTGAGGACACTATTGAAGTTGACATTGGCAATGATCTGGAACACCCTCACATCATATACCTCGCCGCTAGCCTATCCGAAGAAGAGTGTATCCTTTATACCAATTTCCTCATATACTACATTAAGGTATTCACATGGTCCTACACGGATATGCCTGGCCTTGACCCATCGTTAGTCATGCACAACCTTGTCCTAGATGATAATGCTAAACCTGTCCGACAAAAGTTGCGTCGCATGCATCCCACCATTGCTCTTGGTTGTCAAGGAGGAGTTATAGAAACTCCTTGATGTCAATTTCATCTAGCCTATCGATTACCCTGAGTGGGTTTCAAACATGGTTCCCATCAAAAAACCCAAGGGGGGTATCTGCATTTGCATCGATTTTAGGGATCTTAACAAATCTTGTCCCAAGGACAATTTTCCACTCCCTAACATTGACACACTGGTCAATGCTACAGTCGGATATGAAATATTGTCACTCATGGACGGTTTTTCAAGTTATAATCAAATTGTGTCAATCCAGAAGACCAGCACAAGACCTCTTTCATGACCCCCTAGGGGACCTTTTGTTACAAAGTCATGCCCTTTGGCCTCAAAAATGTTGGGGAAACTTACCAACGCGCCATGACCTACATATTCCATGATATGATGCACAAAATTTTTGAAGACTACGTTGATGACCTCATAGCTAAATCCAAAACCCATGGTCAGCATCTTGAGGACCTACGTCAAATCTTTGATCACCTTTTGGAACATAACGTCCGATTAAATCCGAAGAAATGTGTCTTTGGTGTCACCACTGGCAAAATCTTGGGTTTCATCATTTCACATAAAGGCATTGAAGTAGATCTCGCTAAATTCCAAGCCATTCTTGACATGCCTCCCCCTACAAACCTCAAGCAGCTACGCGGCTTGCAAGGAAGGATTCAATCCATACGGTGATTCATCACCCAACTTTTAGACAAGTGTCAACCGTTTAATCATCTTTTATAGAAGGGGGTCCCATTTAAATGGGATAGTAAATGCCAAGCCACCTTTGATGACATCAAATCATACCTCACATCTCCACCCGTCCTCATTCCACCCCATCTAGAGCACCCATTCCACCTATACATTTCTACTACTGATGTCGCATTGGGCACACTTCTTGCTCAAAAGAATGAACAAGACCAAGAGCAAGTTCTATACTATATCAGTCGCACATTGATTGATTATGAGATGCGGTATGCTTACATGGAGAAACTTTACCTTACCGTTGTCTTTGCCACCCAAAATTTGTGACACTACATGATTAATCATACTACCTACGTCATTGCCCATGATAACCCACTTCACTACATGATGGGTAAGAGCTACCATAATAGTCGAACGACCAAATGGATCATGCTCCTCACGGAATTCTATCTTGAATTCATCAGTCAAAAATCCATTAAAGGCCAAGTTATTGCTGATCAGTTGGTTGAGGCCCCATTACCAAGTGATGCACCATTGCTTATCCAACTTCTAGACGACTCAGTCTTTCATATAAGTGAAGCCAAAGAGCCAGTAGAACCTAAATCAACTACTGAATTGACCCTCTTATTTGATGGCTCCCATTGCACACACGCTGGGGGTGTAGGAATAGTATTTTTCACACCACAAGGGGAGCCTCTCCCCTTTTCCTTCAAGTTAGGCTTTCCCTACACAAACAACAATGTTGAGTATGAAGCTCTTATTCTTGGCCTAAAGCAAGCACTCTCAATGCACATTCATCGCCTGGACATATTTGGTGACTCCCTCCTCATTGTGAATCAAATCAAGGGAGAATGACAATGTCGTTGCCCAGTCTTACAACAATACAAACAAGTCATTGAATATTTGTTGGCCCAATTTGAATGGTATGACATCATTGCTACTCCACGATCCACAAATCGTTTTGTCAATACCATGGCCTCACTAGGCTCACTCATTCCACAAAACCCACTTTCTAACACAACTCATGTGTCCATCCACACCCTTTTCCATTCCACCATTTCCACCAATCCGCCTTCTCGTGACGATGGCATCAATATCATCGAAGCTCACCCACATGACCCATGGTTTTCCCAAGTCAAGGACTACATTAAGCTCGGTATTCTCCCACCTGATCTAAATCATACTCACAAATGAGCTTTCAAATTGTGCACCATTCACTATACATTGCTAGGTGATATCCTTTATAAGTGAAGTCATGATGGCATTTTATTGTGTTGTCTAGAACCCTTAGAAGCCCAATGAATCACTCAAGAGGCTCATGATGGTACTTGTGGTGACCATTTCAGTGGCATAGCCATCACCAAACGCATTCTATGAATGGGCTATTACTGGCCCACAATGGAGCATGACTATTGTGCCTATGTCAAAAAGTGTGTTAAATACCAACATCATGCCAATCTTACACACTTGCCTTCTCAAGCTCTGCAACCTATCCAGTCAATGTGGCCCTTTTCACAATGGGGCTTGGATATCATTGACAAAATCACACCTACCTCATCTGCCAATCATAAGTTCATCATTATTGCAACTGAATACTTTACAAAATGGGTTGAGGCCATTCCTCTAGTTCAAATGATCGGTCCCAAAATTGTTGATTTTATCACTCAACACATCATTTGTCATTTTGGAATCCCATCCAAAATCATCATAGACAATGGCACTCCATTTAAGAATAAGAATGTTCGTGCACTATGTGAAAAATTCACCATCCAACATAGTTTCTCTACTCCATACTACCCATAGGGTAATGGCCAAGCAGAAGCTACAAACAAAACCATTTGTGCCATTCTTCACAAAATCATTGCAGACTCACATCGTGATTGGCACAATCAAATGCCACTAGCACTATGGGACTACCATACCAGTATTCACACCCCAACTAGGGCAACCCCATTTTCTCTTGTATATGGCACTGAGGCCATCATGCCTTTGGAACTTGAAATACCATCCTTATGAGTTTCCATGCAAGAATTCATTGATGATGATACAACTCGTCAAGCCCGACTTGACCAATTGACCTTATTAGATGAACATCGCATTCATGCTATTGAACACACGCAAGTTTATCAAGACCATCTTCGACGTGCCTACAATTCCAAGGTACACCAATGTGAATTCCAAATTGGAGACTTAGTCCTCAAAGAAAACCAATAAATTACTAGCCAATCGTGCCATCTCCGTGATAAATTTGCACCGAATTGGCTAGGCCCTTACATGGTTACTCACAAGTTTGGATCTGGGGCATATCATCTAGCCACATTGGAAGGTATTGCCTACCTTAAGCCCATTAACATTATTCATCTATGAGCATTTTATGCCTAGTTGTAGGCTTTATAGATCACCACCACTTGTATATATGTATATAATTCAGAACAAAAACAAAACAAAACAACATCATCATTTTTGACGTTTTGTGGCACTACTTCCATTTGCATTTACATTTAAATCTACTTCATTCATCTCTTTCCTCTCTTCTCTTTCCCCCTTCTTCTATAATGAATGTTGTATGGTCACGCTTGAGTGGCTACATACCTTTCATTTTCCCCTCTTCTTTGATCCATTTCTCCTTTTTATTCCTTTTCTCCTCTTAAGCTATTTTCTTCTAAGTTACTCATCAATGTTGTATGGTCACGCTTCGAGCGTCTACATACCTTTGATAGGTTTCTTTTCTTCTTTCTCTTATATTATTGTTCTTCTAAGTCACTCATCAATGTTGTATGGTCACACTTCGAGTGACTACATACCTTTGATAAGTTTTTTTCTTCTTTCTTTCTCCTCCTTTCTTTATCCCATTCTCTATTTCCACACCAATTTAACTTACGCCCCAACCCATTGTACATAAAACTGGGGCAACCTTGCACATAAATTCTTGCCTTTTTGCATCCATATAGGCATTTATACATACTCATTATAAATACCATGCGAAGGGAATTAAACATGCACATGCTAGCACACCACATGTGATGCCCAAACCCCTTTTAGGAAACAAAATTATTAAAATGTTTTGAGTGCTTCACCCATCAACAGTTATATAATCAACCACCATTCAAAGTTGGCACATTTCAAAAATATTTCTAGGCTTCCCTTGGTTATCTTGCTCTCATTCCTAGATTTACCCACACGTCTTATAAGTTAACTACATCTTGGAAATAGGACTGGATACACTGCATGATGATTGATGCTTAGCAAAAATCACTCCTCTCATTATATCATTCACATGATTTCTCTCGAACCTGAGGATTGACAAAAGGACAAGTTACAAAAAAAGAAAAAGAGAGAAAAAGGGCAGAAAACAAAATCCAACACCCACAAAAAAAAAATAGAAAATAGAAAAGAGCACCACATAAGAAAATCATCATACAGGGGTAGAAAACAAAATGAAATGCCTCGATAGTACCATCATCTTGAATCCCTGCATTCCTCAGGTGTTTACCAATGAGCTAGCTTATTGGCTAAGTTACCATGCAATTATGAACCGTCCTTTTTCCACATGGTCCAATGAACATCACTTTACACATACAAATCCAGGATTGAGGTCTTGTTTACCAAGATATCCTAGAACATGTTTAAGAAGTTTGCTCAGTTATTCAATGGGTTTGATTACTTACAAACTGTAGTGTTCGAATCTCTTCACTACAATCTTTATATCCAACTTCCTTGGAATAACGGAATGGATCACATCACCTGAATACTGTAATGATGCAAATGTTGTCCCTAAGCAATGTGTTTATATCTTTTAATCTTATGCATGCCATTTTACTTTTTATCTCACACCTCACTTTAGTTCATATTTATTTAAGCATATCATCATTCCATTCACATTTAAATTTCTATTACCACCTCTACATTAATCATACACCACCATAAGCAAAAACAAGCAAACACACAAATAGAAATAGACACAAGTGTCACAGAATATCATATGTATGTATATATATATCAAATTTAACGCCATAAGGCTACAATAAAATATGTGGGCCCTTACATACACATCATCACATATCCATGTACATACATTGTTGGCAATTTTGGGTACTTTGGGTATATTGCATTTGCTCAAGTGAATAAGTTGTCATTGATGTCAAGAAGTTGTTGAAGGAATTTGATTTGATGTCAAATAATTTTTTTTGATGAATGTTACGGCATGACAGTTTCAAAGGTCTTCTGCAAACCCCAAGTTGACAGGTTCGAAAGAAAGTAAGTTGGAAAAGTGTCGCGATATCGCGACATGTCACATTTTCGCGACTTAAGCAGGAGAGAGAAAGCATTTTAGAAAAGTGTCGCGATATCGCGACATGTCGCATTTTCGCGACTTAAGCAGGAGAGAGAAAGCATTTTAGAAAAGTGTCGCGATATCGCGACATGTCGCAGTTTCACGACTCAAAGAGAAGAGAGAATGTACGGAGTCAGAAATGTCGCGATTTCGCGACATATTGCAAAGAAGGTTGTTCGGACAAAAAAGTGTCACGATTTCGCGACACATTGCAGGAGAGAGAGTCCGAAAGAAAAAGTGTCACGATTTTGTGACATAATGCAGAAGAGATATTTCGTAGTATGAATTGTCACGATTTTGCGACAAGTTCGAAGAGAGAGAAAGTAACATGAAAAGTGTCATGATTTCGCGACATGCTGCAGAGTTCGAAGTGAGAACCGTCACGATTTCGTGACATGCTGCAGAGTTCGAAGTGAGAACCATCACGATTTTGCGACATGTTGTAGATGAAAATGTTCCAAGTAAGAACTGTTGCATTTTCGCGACATGCAGCAAAGGAAAGGTTTCAAAGTAAGAAATGTCACGATTTTGCGACATGTTGAAGAGAAAGCTTATGGATGCAGAAAGTGTCACGATTTCACGACAGGTTGAAGAGAAAGCTTATGGATGCAGAAAGTGTCACAATTTCACGACAGATTGAGATGGCAGCATACGGTTGGAGAAAGTGTCGCGTTTTCACGACAAAAACAGAAAACAGGTCTTCAATAGGAGAAGAGTCGCGATTTCATGACAGAAGCAAACCGAAAGAGCATGGAAGAAGAAGCGTCACGATTTTGTGACAAATTCAAGGAGGAAGAGCTCAAAGGCGAAAGCGTCGCAATTTCGCGACATGTTCCATTTTCGCGGGCGTAAGGCAGAGAAAAGCACAAGGCAGCGAAAGTGTCGCAATTTCGTGACATGTTTCGTTTTCACGAGCGTAAGGCAAAGAAAAGCATAAGGTAGCGAAAGTGTCACGATTTCACGACATGTTTCGTTTTCGCGGGCATAAGGCAGAGAAAAGCACAAGGCAGCGAAAGTGTCACGATTTCGCGACATGTTCCGTTTTTGCTAGTGTAAGCAGAGAAGAGTGCAAGGAAGTGAAAGTGTCACGATTTCGTGACATGTTCTGCTTTCACGGGTGCAAGCCGAGAAGAGGTTAAGAAAGCAAAAAGTGTCATGATATCGTGACATGTTGTATTTTCGCGGTAGAAGCTTCAGAAGAATTACAGAGGTAGTGAAGCCGACAAAGTCAAATTTCAGTCGACGAAGATTAGGGCTTGCAGCCGATGAAGATTAGGGTTTGCATTTGTCATAACAGTCGACTAAGTTTAAGGTTTTCTTCATGAAAATTTTGTTATAAAAGGAGGGTTGTTTGGAGAGTTGGATTGTGAATTGATGTGTGGTTGAAGTGCGACGTTCGCAGATAGTGTGCAGAGCAAGAAGTTCGATCATTGAGAGCAGAGTGCGAAATTCGATCATAGTGTGCAGAGTGCATTTCATCGAATCATTCTGAGTGTGAAAGATCGCAAAGGAAGAAGAGTGTGCACAGACAGTGCAAGGGTTGAAGTTCGACCAAGTGCGGGTGTGTTTGCGCAAAGAGAGCAGAGGGCATAGAGAGCAAACAGGCAAAGACGAACAAGGACATTTGTGCTAGACCGAAGGACTATGTTTAGTGCAAATTCGAGGACCAACTTTGGAGATGATAGAGTTGAGGAAAGAGATCTCCAGCCAGAGCAGGGAGGACAGGTGTCTTCTGTGGATAGAGTTCCATTTGCTAAGGGTAGCAGAGGCAGAGGTCTTCTAGAGGATCACCAGCCAGAGCAGAGCTAGGGGATTGGTGTCTCCTATGGGTTGGTGCCCATGAACTCGAGATTAGGGGATTGGTGTCTCCTTTGGGTTGGTGCCCATAAACATTGTAATCAAGAAAGGTATTCCCAAAATTTGGATTGATAAAATTTAGTGAAAGATTTTATCCGTGGATGTAGCTCACATTGAGCGAACCACGTAAATTGGTGTCTCATGTGTGCGTGATGATTTGTACATTGCTTTGGTTTTTGCTATTGATATTGCCATTGATATATTGTATAATATTTATTGGGATAAGAAAAGTAAAAAGTGGTCTTATTTTGTTCACCCCCCCTCTCAGTATAAGCTTGTGTTCTTCATACATCATCATCAAAAATGCCATAAGACTACAATAAGGAGTGTACCCTCATCGACACATCTCCCCAAAAAGAATTCGCTCATCCTGAGCGGTTACAAAACTCTAAAAAAAATTAAATGCCAATCGCTCTGCCTCCGTAGTCCTATCATGACTGCTACCCTACAGGAGTCTCGCCAACACCCTCATTTGCTTGAGCTCTCCCTTCACTGCCTATAAGAACTCAACCTCTCTCACCTCTACCATCTACACTACCCCCATAGGCACCAGCGATGCCATCATCACCGATGCATATGACATCGCAGGTGCCACCACCTACAGATCCATCCCACCAACTGAGGGTTTACTCTGCTCTGCCCATGGCTGTGACAAGGAGAGAGACCTAGAGTATGTCAAAACCCGAAGGCCATTCATCGTTAGCTCATTCTTCGCTCTCATCCTCTTGGCCACCTCCTTCATATTGGTTGTCATCAACTTCTCATTCTTCGTTCATAGCCATGCCACCTCCCTCTGTGCTACCTCTAGTTGTGGCACTACATCCCCAATCTGAGCAATCTCTTGTTCTACTCGCTCCCTTGCCTATTATACCTCTTGAAAAGTCTACTCCAGCTCCACAATCCTCACTAAATGATAGGCCTTCACAAACTCTGTCTCTCTTTGTGCCTCATCCAACAACCTATGAAACCTCTCTACTGTCTCAATCATCTCATCTCGCTCTTCGTGTATGGTGTCTCGTGTCTCAACTCATCTCGCTCAATCCTGAGCGCCTCCATCTCCTCTGCCATTTGCTACACTCAAACCCTAGCTTCATCTCGCTCCTCTAAAGTAGCCCTCAGGTTCACCTCTACTTCCTTCTTCTCTACTTCTATCACAGAGCGATCAACCCCCAATCCAGATTGATGTCAAGAAGCTTATTTCTAAGCCTCTTCACTTTCCCCCTCAAAGCCACCACCTCACCCTCTGCCTTGATCGTCGTTGTCAAATCTCCACCAAAGTCATAATCATCATACTCCTCTCTCGCATCCTCATCCACATCCGCCAAAGGAATGTCCTACCTCTCCTCCCAAACCCTCTCTAATTACATATTTATCGAGAGAGAAAAACATGCTTACCTTAGGCATTCTTGCCCCCGTGCTCGTACTCACCAAGGTACTAGCCATATCATCCCCTTCGTTCCACACATCAACAACAACCCATTTTGTTTCACCCTCCTCCACTTCTCCAACGTCGTCCCCACGTGAAAATAATGTCAAAAATGTCTTTTTTAGTTTAAAAAACCCTCTTCTACGCAGATTCGCACCTCACACATGTGAACCAACTGGTTCGCACGCTAGACATGCGAACCTCTTGGTTCGCACGTGTGGAATTTGAACCTTTTGCGACCGCTCCAAATTGTGCCACCTATATAAAATTTCCACCAAACACCTCTCCATTCATCACATTTTGTTGATTTCCACTAACATTATGCCAATTCTTACATTCATCTTCATCAATCGTCTCATTGTTGATCATCATTTTTTCCATCGCCAATTCGTCACTTGAGGGGGTAATCATCAAACACATCAAATTATACCTTGCACATGATCAAATAACCAAACATCCAATCATGGATATAACAAATACCTATGAAATTTTTTTGCTGAAGATTATCTCAATTCCTCATGCTAGGACAGATACAAAAATAATGAAACTTCTCTTCTCAATAAAAATCCAATCCAAAACAAATCAATTTTTGACAAACCTCAAAACGCCTCTCACTGTAGACACCTCATGGATTCCAATATTCATAGTGGCAGTCGTAAGACCACTCGTGCATGAAGCTCCTGAAAGTTCTATCCCATGGCTCCAACAATTTGTCAAAATTTGTCAAAAGATCTCATCAATCAATCAAAAGCAAAAATAAACAAAGGCATTTGTTCCTTCCAAATTGAAACATCTTTACTTGATCATAATGCAAGGTAGTCATATACCTTCCTCCAAAAGCAATCATCCACAAACCATTTTTATCAATGTGTCTCTCTTGCAATCATCCACAATTCATTAATCGCAAATTCTTTGCCTTCTGAATCACTCCATCAAACCACGTCATCAGTTTTTGTACTAAACCATGTTTTCACATAATCCAATACAAAAAGGGGTAAAATATAGACACCAAAAAGTCACACATTGTCCCTCTCCCCATCTCCACGGCTAATTAATTTACAAAACCTTTGAAAATTGCATAAATTAACTCAAAAACACTATTCATCATCATTAGCCCCTTTGGGCTAGCTAAGCCCCTTCCTACGCTTAACTATAGGTCCTCATGCGACCTCATGCAAACTCAACTAAGGTTGAAAATCCCTACCATAGTCAAAAAGCACTTTATGATCAAAAAGTCAATATTTTGGTCTAAATATGCTTTATGGCTAATTACATGCTTAATTAAATCTAATCCTAATTTGATTTGAGCCCTCCACCTCACCTAGCCTAGCCTAGCCTAGCCCTGCCACCTCTCACCCAGATATTTCTCCACCTCACATCCCCTGGGTCATAAATGCAAGATGGAGACTTTTGCACTTAAAAAAGCAATTTTAATCCTAATATATTTCAATAAAGGTGATTATTAATGACAAGTTGATATTTTTGGTAAATCATCATTATTTGTGTATGGGTGAGGGATTCTCTCACCCAACCCCACTTATGACCCATGACACCTCAGGGGACACCTCTTTGGTGGACACCTCACCCTTGCCACCTCACAAGGGACACCTCATCCCCTTTCTCTCACCTTGGCCCACTCTATAAATAGAGGGCCATTTTCACCTTTTAGTAACAACCAAATTTTACATACTGAAACTCTATCGAAATCACTATTGTCATTACATCCATCACACATCCACCACACAACCATCGTACGAGCATCACAATAAATTTATCTCTTTCATAACACTATTTTATGAGTGAGACGGGTTGATAATACCACTGAAGGTTTACTTTCAAAAGCCGAACCAAACAAAATACAAAGCAGAAACCACTCCAGGACAACCCAGTAAGTTATCTGAGAAGTACGGTAAAAAAGGGACCAGTTTGTACCTCACACGTGCGAACCAACTGGTTCGCACCCTAGGAGTGTGAACCTCTGCGACAGGCACCAGAATCATCCAGATAGGTAAGAATAGCATAATTTATTGTTTTATGTTGTTTTTAGTAGGTTATTTCATGTTTTGAGTACTTTTTATGAGTCTTTTGCCTTCATAACTATGGGGTTTGACTAAGGTAGATCCCCCAACGCACTAATAGAATTTTACAGGTTTCACAGGTCCAGCAAAGCACAAGGAAACATCCAACAAGAGGTGGCTCACGAGCAAGAAGCCCACCTACATCGAGGAACCCAAAAAGATAAATTGTGTTGTCTTCGGTACCACATTTGAGAGGGCTTCCTTAGGGAAGACCCCATTATAGCCTTCAAGCCAAAATTGTAAAAGGATATCAATTCTTGTAACTCTTTTTATGATTATCAATACAAATGCAGTAGATTCTTTGATGTTGAATGAATGTCTTAGCATATTTTTGATAGTTTCACAATGTTTGACCATAGTCCTAGTTTAGCATGTTGTTAAGATAAGAGCTATATTTGAGTTGTTGTAATAAATGTGAGAGGATTTCTCTCAACCACCGTGTCTATTTTAGTTCTTTCAAGAACTATAAAACTATGTAATGTTTTTTTTATTAATAGAACATTTTGGAGTTCTTAAAATCCCCCAACAATGGCTTTGAAATTGATCTTCTCCAATCTTTGAATATTCCCATCCCTCCTAATGGGGCCCCTCCCTCGTCTCATCCTAGGGAATATGCTTACTAGAAACCACCCCCAGAAGGATGGTTGAAGTTAAACTTCGATGAAATGTCTAAAGGGAATCTCGGATTAGTAGGAGCTGGCGGGGTGGTCAGGAACCATAAGGGAGATATTGTTATGGCTTTTTGAGAACCTAGACCACCAAATGAACAATGTGGCTGAAGCTTGGGCCCTATGGAGAAGCATGCATATTATTAAATATTTAAAAATCAATCTTCAAATCGAAGGGGATTCCCTCAATATTATTGGGTATGTCAACAACAACAAATGTCCCTCTTGGAACATTTGTTCTATCATCCAAGAAACTAAGCTTCTCATTAGCCAGCAAAAAGAGGTGGTGGTTGGCCATGTGTATCGAGAAGCCAACAAGCTTGCTGATTGTCTTGCGAACTTGGGAGTCACCCAATATTCTATTTCCATTTGGCGCAACGTAGTCCCACAAAATGTTCTCAATATGGCGTCAGTTGATTGGATTAGAAAGACTCAGTGTTGCTAGATCCCTCTTCGTTTTTCCATGGTTTTCTTCATTATTATCATGCAGGTCCCCTGGCATGAACTTTCTTTGGTCGTAGCCCCGATCCATGTGCCTCCTCACCTTCAAATGATTGGCCTCTTACCTGAACTTTCCATTTGTGTTCTCAGAGCCTGGATGCACTTTTGAAACCTCTGCAAAGATCAAGGCAATATGTGAATTTCCAATTATGACCTTTCCAAAGCCACATTTCTCGATAAATCGCCTAGTTTTTTTGTCACCAAGCATTTCTATTGTTTTAATTCCACCCGTGTGGATATCCGCTCTAGGCTTCCCATCATTCTCCAACTTCCTCGCCATCAACACCATCACTATGTCTGCTTGTTATCCCTGGTTTAATGACATGGGGGACATTACGCTAAATGTCTATTTAAACTATCTTTGGCCTGCCCTGGAATCTTACAGTCTTTAGCTGTATCATCCCAACCCCCAGTCTAGTTCACCTGCAGATTATCCCTAGTGACTTGTGTCAATCACCATGGCCTTTGTTGAACCCAGTAACCTCCAAATTGACCCCATCTCGGCCACCTTCCTGCAAGTGCAAGGTTTTGTTCCCTTATCCAAATTTAAAGGTGTTGAGCAGGATATCACTACCAATTTTGTGAAAACATGGTCGAATGACCATGTCTCTATTCGCAATGTCTATTTCAAGGTTACAATCGAGTTGATTACTGAGGTGTTTGACCTCTTGCTGACTGGTTGTGTGGTTCGACAGGATAAGCACAACTAGGACCAGGAGCTTGACGTGTTCCCTAACCACTAGGATTTCAAATGGATCAGAGTCACCCTCGACCGTGAATCTCTCTCCTCCCATTGGCCCACCATGATTATCCCTCTGCTTCAGTACATTACCTATGATGACCCGACCAAGCCTTTGTCCAGCTTCCACTTAGCTCTGGTTAACCATCTATGTGGATTTAAACCCATAAATTTCTTGATCTTCCTTCATCGTTCTTTTAGGCTTTCAATCCTCAACGCCTGTAAAAAACACTCTACTCCCACCCATCAGGGCCAGTTTGTTATCAATTTTCACCACGTCATAGCCTCCATCCCTCCTCCCATTTTAGTCATCCCCCTTCATTCCAACCCTTCCCCTCTCGCCTCTGATCATAGCCCTTACCATTCTCTATCTAGTGAACCTCTGGTTAGAGAGGAACCCCATGATTTTTGAACTCCTACTTCCAAGAAGGGCTCCCCAACTGCTATGCCCCCCCTCCATCAAGCCCCCTGCATCGAGTGGAGGTAAATCATTGCCTGCGAAGCAAAAAGTGAAGGTCGAATAAAGCTCTACTCAAGTTAGAAGGTCTTATCAAGTCAAGAAAGCTAAGGCAGAGACCAGTTAGAATTCCCCTGTTCACATTTTTAAAGACAACAACGAGAATTCGAACCCTGATAGTGCCATTTTTGACAAGATTTCAAGGATGTTTCTTAAAAGCTTCATCTCAGCTTTCGATAGTGCCAATGCAACCCTGAAGTAGCTCCTCCAGAATGACACCAATTTTACCAAGGAGGACACCCCAAAAGCCTAGCTTCACTAGCCCTGTTTCTAGGTGGGTTTCTAGGTTTTTTTGTTTTTTGATACAACTATTTATTTCCTTTGTAGGGTGGCGTTTTCTAGTAGCTTGGTGCTTATTAATTTACCCCATGCGTGGGTGCCTATTCTATGTCTTTTGATTTTCAGTTCTTCAAGTTGCCCCTGCGTGGGTTTTGTCTATTTTTTCAAGACAACTTTATTTGTTGCTTGCCTCTGCATGGGCGATTTCCCACTAGTAGCTTTTTCTATTATCCCCTGTGTGGGAAATTTTGTTTCTTCTATAGTTGTCTTCCCTAGTTCGGGATTTTTCAGTATTGCTTCTACTCTATCCTATAAGGTTTTTTGTATTCCTGGGATTGGGACCCAGTCAAAACCCGTATAATATAATCATCTACTTACCAAAAAAAAATATTGCATTATTATTAAAGATGCTAACAATATTAGATGGATGTTAATAATTCTTGAGTAGTTAGGACTACCTCAATTATTTCCCCTCACCCTCTTCTATGATTACCAAAGCTCCATCAAACTTGTTCACAATACATTTTCTCATTAATGATGAAGCACATTGAGGTGTAGATGCACTATGTTTTTTGGCTTCATGATCATGGGATGATTAAGCCAATTTATATACCTTTAGTAGAGAAGGATATAATATTTTGACCAAAGTTATGTTAGAGGTGACCTTTGTGTGGTTGCAAGAATGTCTTGATGTAGCAGGGTGTTCCTTAAGGGGGGATGACTTCTAAGGACCTCTCTTCATGTCTCCCATTCAAATTAAAGGCTTATGTTAAAGTAAGTCTTAATCTTCACTTGAGGCCATGATTGACCTTGTATTATGATTATTACATATTGCCCCATGGGCCCATGGGCACCTTGGAAGGTGACTTAACCATATTATTTTATTATTATCCATTGGTCAATTCCTTAAGCCTCGACCTTAAGTAAGTTGTATTATGGTGATATTTATACCCCATTTTGTCCAACCATTTCATATGAATTGGAAATAATCCTTTATACTTTAGTGCAATTATTGGTGTTCAAGGGCATATTCAATATTTGTGTTTTTATTTATGTGATTTATCTTTGCCTTGTGAGTATTGTTATGATTTTGTTTATTCCTAAATATATTATAAATTCTAACATTGATAAGTCCCACTACAACTACTTGGATGATAGCCAAAGAAACCACCATTTTCTTGTCTTCCAATTTAAACTAAATGGTTGTCTAAGTCATAATATATTGATTAATAGTGCACAATGGACTTTTCTATCCTTAACCATAAATGCATCTCATTTTTTGCACTACCATCCACTACATCATAAGTATTAACCATATTGTACTTATCTTTAGAATCCCCATCATTGTATTCTTTTATAATGAGAAAGATTTCAATGAACTCCCATCTAACAAGCCAATAATTTTCCATGTGTTATTTGTTTGGATTTCCCTTAGTTACCCATATATCTAGATATTGTTAATGCTCATCAACTCAACCATATAAGGCACATGAGAAAACATAACTTTTAATTTGATTATCATAGAAATTATCCTTATGAAAAGCAATACCACTACTATAGGACTTAAATACCTTCCCCATTATATCTCAAGCATGACAAGTCTTGTTATTATTATTTTTTCTCCAAGAAAAAATCATAATTTCTATTTCGAGAAGGAAAAAATTACATATTGTAGATGCCTATGACATTCGACATCGATCTTGGGGAAAAACCCCCGCAAGAAAAATTCCTCCTGTTCAAAAACCATGGGAAAAAATAGGAGGTAAAAAACCAGCCAGCCAAAAATATAACTTAACCCACCTGGACCAAATAGTTCAAGAGGAAATAATACAGCAAAAATGGAGAAAAAGAAAAAATCACGCTATCCTCCCAAAACTTGAGGAAAAAGGCTCAAAACTTTAAGTGGTATTAAAATGACAAGACTTGTTATACCCAAGGCAAATCTTGTTATTACATGGAATTCTTAATTCGATTATCAAAGGAATGGTCCTTGTGGTAAGCATTATCACTACTATGGAGCTTGAATACCTTCCACATCATATTGTAGGCATAGTAAGGCTTGTTATACACAAGGTAAATCTTACCTTGGATCGAATTCCTTTTATCTACATATATACAAGTAAAAATTGCTTTGGAAAGAGTAAATCCTATAATATAATCTCTTATTTTGACAAAGGACAAACTACCCTTGGTTTTTAAGGCATGTATTTTCAAGTTTACTTCCTTGTTGGCCAAGTAATGGATTGGAATATTCTTCACCACTTTGCACATGATCCTAAGCTTATCGTGAATGCTTATAAACATGCTTCCCTGAAGACTAAATATAAGTCTCTCTTCAATGGCTAACAAAGATCCTATTTGCCTTGAACCCCTTTCTTAAGTCACCTATATTCTTTCCTTCATATGTTCATAATAACACACCTATCTCTCTTTTGTCTCATGCATTTTCTTCAAGAACAATGAACATTACGTGAGCGTTTGGTAGAATTATATACGAAGGAGATTTTGGCTTATGAGAACCTAGTGAGGAATGATCTTCTTAAACCTAGACAATATCTTAAAGTAAACATTAAAAATATACCTTCAATATGTCAAACAACAAAGAAATAATTGGCTTATTAACAAAAATTCTATATGGTCTTTTTACCTTCTAAAAAACCACTTTGTTATCATCCCTTTTCTTTATTTATATGGGATTGAAATGGGCCCATTCAAATTACATCATGATCATATGGTAGTATTACAACAACTTAATAATTATGCATATATCCTAGACAAGATTCAAACCAAGGTCTCTCCTCGAACGTTGAAGAATTTAACTGAGTGAACAAATACCATTCAAATTACATCATGACCATATGGTAGTATTACAACTTAATAATTATGAATATATTCTATACAAGATTCAAACCAAGGTCTCTCCTCGAAAGTTGAAGAATTTAAGCTACTGAACAAATACCATTTGATTTAATTGGATCTCATTTTTCAAAATTGAATTTAATTTATGCAATTTAACTTAACCTAAGCTTTTTTTAACTCATACATACTTATTATTTATTTAATGTGTACTTATTATTTATTTAATGTGTGCAAAACCATAAATCATATAAAATGATCTACATAAAAAATATTATTTAATTAATATATATTTATCCAACTAAACTTTTATCATTAAAATATTATATGTAAAATATTATATATCTAACTTTAAAAAAAGTCAAAAAGGACCTTTTATTTTTACCATTATTTTTTCCATAGCCATATAGATTAATGACGGAAAATAATATGGTAAAGAAGCCACCATTTCTCCATTCCCCGATTAGATGAACTTTGACAAGGAAAACATAAAAAATCACTTTCAACAACTATCACAGTTGAACATATAATTAAAAATGGAGGAACGGTTCACACTGGCATTTACATTCTACACCAGAATCAGTAATAATGTTTTTTTCCATTTTGGAATGAAATGAAATGTGTATTCTCAATTTGAGGTGAATAAACCCCATTGTCCAGGCTTACATCATCAATACCACCTGCTTATGAAACTCCATTTATTCATGGAAGACATAACAGAATTATGTTAGCAGTTGTAATCAAAGGAACCTTAGAAGTTGAGGCATGATTGAATTTTATAAAGTTGAGTTTGATATCCAATAGGCCTCCACTATCCATATTGGAAACTTCCATCAATTGTGATTTCACAATAGGCCTCCACTATCCATGTTGGAAACCTCCATCAATTGCATAATTACATAGGTAGAGTTCTAAGAAAGTGGAAGTTAACTGAATAGCAATCATTTAAAAAATTAATTTATTAATGAATATTTTATCGTATTTAAAAAATTAATTTATTAGTGAATATTTTATCTTAAAACCCAAAAAAACACCAAGTGGATTTATCATGCTGAAGTTTTTATAAGTCCAAGATAAATAATGAATGATGATATGCATCTAACCATAAATGAGGAATTTCTATATGTATAGTCTATAGTTTCTATCGTCTTCACTTTTATAGAAGTATGATGTTTATTTTTTTAAGATTTGAATTCTATTTTTTTATTTTAAATTTTATTTAATAAAATAATATTGTAATAAAATATATTATATTAAAATTTATAAAACTTAAATGATGATGAACCTTTTAAAGCTATATTTTTATTATTGAAATTTTAAATTGCTAATATTTTAAAAATAAGAATAAATGAAATATATTTAATGTTAAATTTTTTTAAAATAAAAGTACTTTAAAGATTTGGTAACATCTATTTAAAAGAATTAGCTAACTAGTAGTGTTTAAGTGCTTGGCACTAAACTACCTAATTTTTTATTTTGTTTTTATGATTAAAAAGTTAGAAAAAAACACACAAACGAAAGACTTGAAGTGTTTGAGAACCATCACTATTTTTAGTAATTGACAAGCGCAGCATTCAAGCCAATTCCACCAAATATTTTTAGTAATTGACAAACGCAGGGTTCAAACCACATGGGTTGGTTCCACCCAATATTTTTACTAATTGACAAACACAGGGTTCAAACCACAGGGGTTGCTCCCACCAAACCTATTCCACTTTGTTTTTGTTGATCCGACATGAAGGGGACCACCGACCATTCGAGATTCGTATTGTCATCATACTACTACCTTTGCAAACAGGCTACCCCTGAGGTTTTTTTTAAAAGCGAAATACCCCTTGCGAGGCCGCCTTGATTTGAGAGACCAGGAGGTTCTACATCGTCAAAGTCACCCGGGAGTTAGACTCGGCCCTGCCCGTACCAACATTATCAAATAGATTTTAGGTACCCAATTCAACTTTTTGGTAGGGTGGAGATTCGAACCTGGGACCTCCCTTGGAGGATTGCCCTCTCCTCTCCAACTCACCTACAACACCTAAGTTACCCCGAAGTTTGAACCTGAATATCTTTTTGATAAAAGCCTGATCCTCGAGACATCAACCCTTTATGAGTAGTTGTTGCATAATTTTTTCAAATCAAACCACCAATTGCTGGTGACCAAATATTTACCGTTAAAATACCTCATTTCTTAATTTCGTCTTTACAAAAAAAATAAAAAATAAAAAACAGAAAGACTTGATAGCCCTTGAGAGCCAAGGCTCCATTATGACTATGTTAGTGGGCTGTTGCACAACCTTTCTAAATCAAGCCACCAAAAAATAATAATGCAAGCCATAATGCTTGGAAGCAGCAATCCTAATTAGACGCGTGGGTGGGTCATGCAGGATACAAAATTAAATACACCATCAAATTCAGACACAGCAGAAATCTGACTAAAACCCGTCAAAGCCTATTTGAATCACCCGCAGCCATAACCCCACGCCAACAGGAATCCCAACATTTTGTCACCATGCTTTCCGTCAAATCCCAGGAAAAATCCAACGAGAAGAACCAGCAGAACAAAAGGAATATAATATTTGGAAGGATTTGCCATGGATGTCCGTTTGGTGCCGGTTGCCGGACTTCTGGTCCTCGGGATTCTTCTCCTGTCATGTGACGGCGATTTCGAGCGCGGGTCGCGGGTTCGAATAGCGCTCCCGCCGGCGTTCGAGCCCGGGTTCGAAGCCCGGTCCTTCCTCATGCAGACGCCCGCCGGCCCTCTGCCGCCGTTCAAGCTGGCGGCGACGGTGGTCGCCGGAAAGTCTCAGTATTTCTGTCGATTGCAGGTCGTGCAGGAAGCGTTTGTGATGTGGAGCGCCGGGTGCCCGTCGATGTTTTCTCCTGTGGAGGCGTGCGTGATTTCTCTGTCACTTGACGGAAATCTTGTGCTGTCGGACGCCAAGGGCAACGTCGGGTGGAGCAGCAACACTTCCGGCCGCGGCGTCAAGGCAAGTGAATATGTAGATTTGAGGAGTATATATACAATATGTATATCACATTGTAAAATGTGTTGTTTCGTTTCTTTGATTGACAAGTTTTTCTGCTTTGTACTTTACATTGAGAATGAGAGGGAACGATTTTAAGAACACATAAAATGCGTATGTCTGATTCTTCTTTTTTCTTAAATAAATATTTTGTTTTGATTATTTAGTTGCGAAGTTATTTTCTCTGCTTTGTTTTGCACTTTAGATTGAGGATGAGAGTTAATTACTGAATCTAAGAATATATGCAATGTGTATATCATTTTTTATACATATTTTGTTGTTTCTTTGAATGAGAAGTTGTTCTGGTGCTCTGCATTGCACTTTACTTGAGGATTGAAGCACCGAGTTTAAGAATATACGCAATGTATATATTACTCTTAAAAATCTTTTGTTTAGGAGTGAAAGCTTTCAAAGTCCATCCGTAATTCATATCATTTTTTAAAATATTTTGTTTTGTTTATTTGATTGAAAAGTTGCTTGTATGATTTGTTTTGCACTTTATAAACGTGATAAGTGTAAGTACAATTCTAGGGATATATAATGTATATATCCCTTGTTACATTATTTTGTTTTGAAGGAGTGCAAGCTTTCAAAGTCCATATGTAAAATTTCTCATGCTCCCACGCATATATCGCTTGTAAAACATTGAGGATGAGAGGTAATTACCGATTTTAAGAATATATAAGATGTATATATGGTTATAATTTTTTTGAAAACATTTTCGTAGTTTCTTCGACTGAGCAGTAATTTTTGTCCTTTGTTTTGTACTTTACATTCAGGATGAGAGGTGATTATCGATCTTAAGAATATACACACTGTATGTCTCACTTTCTTAAAAATATTTTGTTTTCTTTCTTGATTGTGAAGTTTTTTCTGCTTATTTTTTAACATTAAATTGAAGATGAGAGCTATATAGAATGTACTATTTTAAGAATTATAAAAAGTATATATCACTTTTGAAAGATAATTTTGTTTTCTCTTTGATTGACAAGCTATTTTTCTGCTTTGTATTGCACTTTACCCTGAGGGAGGATAAGAAAAAGTACAAAGTTAAAGATGTATACAATGTATATATCACTTTCAAACTTATTTTGTTTTAAGAGAGTGTGAGCTGCAACGGTCAATCTGTAAAAGCTTTCATGCTTCGATGTATATATCAGTTTCTAAAATATTTTGTTTTGTTCCTTTGATTGAAAAGTTGTTTTGGTGCTTTGTATTGCACTTTACATTGAGGATGAGAGTAAGTAGAATTGAAGAATATATACAATGTATATGTCATTATTAAAAATATCTTGTTTCAGGAGAACGTAAGCTTTCCATAAGTAACTAGAAAAGGTTTTGTGCATTTTATCTGTGTAAAAATGGCACCTTTGTAAAAAGGATAACAGACTGACTTACATTTAGAGACCAAATATTTGTTTTGTTTCTTTATTTGAAAATTAGTTTTGTGCTTTGTATTGCACTTTACATGGATCATAAAATGTGATTCTGGAATGGAGCAAAACCTGTAAAGAACATATTTGTCAAGCCTTGTGTGAAACTCCACATTATTGCATAGAGCATATTTGGTATGTAGTGTGCAACTTTAAGACCGGGTGATTGTTCTAGAAAACCAAATTTGAAACCAGGCAATAACAGCTGTAATATGGAGTTTGAAATTGAGTGATCACGGTAGTAAATCTGTAGCTTATCTCATTTGAGATTGGATAACCTCTGTAAGTTCAGTTTTGAATCCAGGTAATCAGAGTCCTAGTATTAAAAACCAATATTGTGATAGTCTAGGTGACATAGTCCAACTGGCAAGTGAGATCTATCACCAATGCTAGGTGGCTGAGCAGTCTGCAAAGACACAAGAGTTACACAGTACCAATTTTTGGATCTAGTTGATGCATGTTTTGGATGAGTTTTGATGAGAGCTATTACTGAAAGCATGTTGGTTTTATCTTAGAAGAAATAGAACTCTTCATTTTATATATATAAAGGTACAGGTGATTTTTAAGGTCACAGCCGAGCTAGCATGCCTCTTGGGTCGTACGAGCAGAAGCAGCATGCTTCTTGGGATGTATGAGCAGGGAAAAGCTTTTGCATAATTTAAGTAGTGTACTTATATGGGTTTCAACCCTGCAATCAAGATCATGATACATCATGATCATGAGTGATTGCCAATCCTTTTAAGCTCAAGATATCGGCTAAGCTTGGGGTGTGTGGTATCACAAGAGGTGACAAGAGGTTAAGATAGGTTCTTACACCCAGTCCAGCCAGATTGTATAAATTCTGTATCTTTTGGATTTCAAGCTTTGACTAAGCTCATAGTATATTAAAATTCGCCAATAAACGCTCAACTTATTCTGAGCCCTAATTTCAAATTGGATACTGACACCCAAGTTGCCCCTACACCAGTTTTGAAACAGGATAAATGCTCTGCAAGAATTGACAACTGTTAAAATTAGGCAATGGGAGCATAAGCTCCAACTTATCTGAAGAAAAGTTTCTAATATTCATAACCATAGTAGCAAGTGCTCTAATCCATCAGTGTTAAACTGGGTTACTGCTTTGATCAGTTGTCAAAGCAGGTAATAGCAGGCACTTTAACCCTTTGTAAGATTCAACTTGAAATTAGTTAGCCCCCATAGTAAAGTCTCCAACTACTGCAAGATAAGTCAGATCAGTTCTACAAGGTTGTTAATACCAGTTGTAAGCGCACTATCTTACTGCATATCAGTTTTGAAATGTTATAATAGTAAGCAGGAAGCAATCCCACTAAAGGCTACATTACTTTCAAATGAATGAATATATTTTTAATTTCATACATGGAATAGGATTTGAAATTGGGTGGTTGCAACCGAAGTCCAATTCTGAAAGTGGGTAGTCCAAAAGGTAAGGCCCCCAATTTCCTAGCTCACAGTTTACTAGAAGTTGGCTCTGAATGTGATTGATTGGTCTGGTAAGGATTAGGACATAATGCTGGATCCCGCCTTATCAAGAGGCAGATGACGAAGTACCCCTCCAAAAGCCCAGGTCCTCATGGATTCACTGTTTATGGATTGCACCAGGAGAAATTGCCTGGCTCTACAATTCAGAAGAAGTTTAATAGTTCCATAACTTCATAGACATGTTGCCAAGGTTTAATGTTTTAACTTTTATGAGCATGCTCAAAAAAATGAACCTTGAGAACAAATATTACAAAATTCAAACAAGGTAAAAGTGAAAACTTCTCAAAGCTTCCCTTTCAACCAAAAAGGGAGACTGATACCCCAAATCCAGCTCTAGCTTTATCTTTATCTAATAAGAGTATACTGTACAATAATTGTGTTCTTTGACTGGGCTTTTAATACTCTTGCAGGTTTTGACAGGATGGATGGTAAAGACGTCCTCCTATTTATTTGGAGTTTATCTTCGCCATTTTGTACACTAATACCTTGCTTCACTTTTATAGGAGCTCTATAAACATAAAGATAGACTGTGACTGCAGCCTTGCAAGATATGCAACTTCATGTTGGTTATATATGCAAGAGGTTGGAAAGGTGATCAAGGTTTGCTAACAGCAGCCCAACTGACTCTTAGACACAATACTAAGTTGGGATCAAAGAAAACATCAATAAGACGCCGAACAAAACCTAGATAAGTGATTTGAAACGATGATAGAGATGGTCTCAGCTTTAGATAGATACAACTGTTTCCACATATTAAAGGAAGAAAAGAACCAGCGAATGTTTATCCCATAAACTATTCTGTACTTGGGTCTTGGTTCTGTGGCTAAAGAATTTACATCCTCATGCAGCCACATGGGAATCAAAAGTGGACTAGCAATCAAGAATTTACAACCCTTCCACTTGAAGCAGCGTCTTACCGAGCTTGGACTTGCAATGGTATAATGTCACCCAGTTAGGGGGCTACATTACATCCCAATCTACAAGGTCTTAGTTTTTTCAGTTTGTAGTTTCACCAAAAAGTAAGGGTCCCTCATCCTAGGGTCAAAGCAACTTTGTATATAGGAAAAGCATAGCAAGACTTATTGCTTGTCAGTAGCTGGAAATGGGTGGCATCTTTGGGAATCAACCCCGCAAACAACCCTGAAACTCAAAACTATGCCGCCAACCCCCACAGCCCTTTGGCCACCTACTTCTATATGTTAACATGTAACAGAAGACTTGTCGTCACTGTCTTTTAACCTCTTACAGATAAAAAAAAAAACACCTATATGGACAATGCAGGTGCACTCTGTGGATTGTTCCTAAAGGTGCATTCCTCTGATGGAATCTCGATCCACGTTAATACCTGTTTCTCCACTGCTTTCTTTGTTTTGTGTGCATTAATTCTTTTGTTCTCTACTACTTAAATGTTGCATACCTCAAACTTTCTAGCTCTGCTGCACTTAAGCCGTATGCCTTAACAACTCCTGTACTCTCTACCATTTAAGTCACATACCTAACGACTATTCTACCAAATTTAAATAACATACCTAACGATTCTTCTACCCCATTTAAGTTGCATGCCTTACAACTCGTCTACCTCACCTAAGTTGCATAGCTCACAACAATTGTGCTTTAGCTTCTTTTAAAGTTGCAATACCTTTACAACTCTTCGTTTTCTGCATCTTTTAAGCTGCATACCTTCCAACCCAGGCTTTGAGTAAACTACATTTATCTATAAGTATTCAGTCTACTTTATTTATTTTGTACTCTATATCATTTGCTTCAGAAGGTTAGGTGGATTGGTAAGTGCTTGTTTGACGAGGCACTTACTAAGAAGACACCCAGGTTCATACCTCGTGGGTAGCCTGTTTGCAAAGTAGTAGTCTGATCTGAATCCTTGGTACGAATCCCGAAAAACCGGTGGTCCTCTTCACGCCAGGTCAACAATAACAAAGCGGAATAGGTTTGGTGGAAGCAGCCCCTGTAGTTTGAACCCTACACTTGTCAGTTATAAAAAATATTGTCAATTATAAAAAATAATGTTATTGTGATCAACTCTCCTATATAACCGAAAAAATTGTTAGATTGTATAACTTTTAAAGCTCATTTTTGATGAAGTGGGTGCAATTCTTCTAAAAGGCTGAGTAGTTATAAATGAATGTAGGGCAGGTTTCATGGTAGATTGTGTGGGTTGGTTCTTACGATCATAACTATACCTAATCAGTATCGATCTTTTCGTTGCAGCAGTACATACAATTAAAGCGGACTGGCAACCTCGTGCTGCGCAACCGTTTCAGAGTGATGGTGTGGCAGAGCTTCGACACCCCCTGCGACATCCTCCTGTGGGGGCAGAGGCTCAGGCCCGGCCGCGGTCTCCTCTCTGCCGGTGGGGCCCACTACACCCTTTCGCTCCAGGGCAATGAGCTGGTCCTCTCATGGCAAGGCTTGCGCTACTGGAAGGCATCCGTGCGAGGGCCCATTGATATCGCCCAATTGGGCGCCGGGGGCATCGAACTCTTGACCAATGGCGACATCGCCACCGTGGTGGGCCCCGAAGAGGTGGGGCTTATCGTACGGTTCGCCGTCCTGGGGCAGAGCGGCGGGCTGACCCTGTACGGCTACGGGCCGCCGTGGGCCCCGGTGTTCGAGGCCCCCGGGCAGTTCTGCGACTTCCCTGAGAGCTGCGGCCCGTACGGTATTTGCGAAGATGGCGGCAGCAACAATTACACTGTGGCCAGCAACAACGTTTCTAACGTCAACCGAGGTGTTATTTCGCCCCACGAAGCAACTTGCACTTGTCCGCCGTACTTCCGGCCGTACGGTTCTGGCGATACCCGGGGCTGTGACCTGCCCGCAGGCTTCCGTCTCGGTTTCTGTGCGCAGCCGGCGGAGATGTTGGAGCTCGTGGGATTGGACGTGCCTGTGGCGCCGCCGACTCCTGGTCCAGGTCGCAGACGGAGGTTGTCACGTGGCGAGTGCGCGGAAGCGTGCTTGGCGGACTGTGCTTGCGTGGCAGCCACATCGTCGAACGAGTCGGACTGCCAGCTATACTATAAGATGGGGAGCATTAGGAAAAGAATGGATATGGAAGGTTCTAGAATGTTCTTGAAGGTTCCGAAGGGATTGAGGAGGGAGGAGAGTTGTGGAGAAAGGAGAATTCACATGCTGATTTTAATTTTGGGGGCTTCTGTGGATGCGCTTGCCCTGGTTGTGGTCGTGGCGGCGATTTTTTACTATTTTTGTGTCTATAAAAAGAGGAGGAGGAGAGAATCAGCTGCTCCTTCGCAAAGTTGATAAAAATAATTTTTTTAAATAAACAAATTGATAATTGAATGTATGGTTGTTCTGTTGGCCAGGTTACTTGTTGATTGATTCTTTATCATATGTTTATTGGTTCAACCACCGATTTAATGTGATTTTTAAAATGGGCTGTCATTTGAGTTTACACGTCAAAATCCAATATTCTTATCATACATAAGAATGAATTTTATTGACCTTTTTTAAGAAAATTAAATTATTCTTGTAAGGTCTTTGTAATGTGACTTAGACTATTAGACTGTCTCATGTTGATACCAAGATATTTTAATAGACTATTTTGATATCATAAAACATGGTATAACAAGATTTAAATTTTGGGTATTTGTATTGGGAGATTTTGGTTTTTTGGACGTTATCTCTGGATTTCCACTGTTTTTATAACTTTAATAAGTGCTCTCCGTAAACACCACTTTATGTGTTAAAAATTAATATTTTCAACATTGGTTTCGTTAATATTTTCAACATTGGTTTCGAATCTCTTAAACTCCATAAACACCATTTGATATTGTTTTGCGTTAAAATTTTTTTATTTTCAAACTTTGGTTTTAAATCTCTTAAAATGATAAAACTTGTTCAAAAAGTATAACTTTTGTTTCATAAAGCGTGTTTATTTCAAACTTATTAGACTGTAAATAATAAGATTTTATATAAGGTTTACTTATAAAAATGAAATTATTCTATCCATTTAATTGTTTTTGGTAATAATAATTAAATATTATTTATAAAATTTTATTAAATAATATAAATTATTAAAATAAAATTTTAGGATGAAATGTAGCAAAGCCATATACATGTAATTATAAAAAAATGTAAAAGAAAAATTTGCACAATGGAATCAGCAGATGGAGGACCTCCAAACTTGGTCAAACTTGTTAGTATTATAAATTCAAGTCACTATAGAAAGACTAAGTTAATGGGACTTAAACCATCTAGGAAATGAAACTTATATAAATCTCAACTTACCATGTAAAAACTAAGTCAATGGAACTTTAACCACTTCAACCATTTAGGAAATGAAACTCGTATAAATCTCAACCAATTGTGGAAAGACTAAGTCAATGGGATTCCAACCATCTAGGAAATGAAACCTAAATCTCAACCCATTGTGGAAAGACTAAGTCAATGGGATTTCAACCATCTAGAAAATGAAACCTAGGCAACCCATTAACAAGCACTTCACCACAACCTATCCTTTTGAATATAAAAAATTGTAATGTTAATATAAATGGATGATTTATTAGAATATTGTGGTAACATGAATGTAATATAGTTGTTTTTAATATTATAATACCTATTAAAAAAATATTTATAAAATTTTAATATAAAAATTATTATTTATAATAATCAATTGAAAAATATATTATTTATAAATAGTATATAGGATTGAATGGGTCTTTCTTAAATTATATCATATTCATATTATCACAATATTCTAACAAATCTTATTTATATAATTATATTATTATAATATTTTAATAAATATTGTAGTGTTTTAATAAATAATATAATATCAAAAAAAATTAAAAATAAATAATATAATGATAATATAATGATAATATAATAAATTGAGTTATCTCAACATTTATAAAGTATATCAAGTATCCAAATATTTTTACCATTGACTTTTTTAAATTGGTTATACGAGATTGAAACTAGCCTCATCCATGTTACATCATTACCACACAATGGCATTACAACAAAACTTGGATATTATCCGTGTATCACTTGTCAAGATTTGAACCTAGGTTTCCTTCTTTTTAATGTTGAGAAATCTAACCGTTTGAACTAATTCCATTTGATTTTTTATTTCTTTATTATTAAACTTATAATAAGAAATAAAATATACTTAACTTTAAGAGCATATAATTAAAAATAATTAAAAAGTATTTATAATTTTATAATAATTTTTAATTGATTATATGATATCATAACAAGTTGGTATTACACTTATTATACAAGTGTCAATCACGATTAAATAAAGATTTGAAGTAGGAATGCATTCATATTTTTACATTGAAGTGGGATTTATTTTACTTGGTAAGAAGATAATTAAATACAATTTGATGTTATCTTTTCAAAGATATAACAAATTTTAAAGTTATTTCATAAAATAAGTAAATATATTTATGATGATAATATTTATTATACTTTTATCAAATGATACGAGCTCAACTAGTTAAATTCCTTGACTTTTAAGGATGAGACCCACGTTTGAATTTTGTTGAGTGATATACACATAATTGCAAGTTGTAATACCACTATGTGGTCACGATATAATATATAGGTTGTGCTTGTTTCAATCCCATGTAAACAATTAAAATAATAATATACTTTACGTTGAATAAGTCTATAGGATTGACAAAAGTACCATCATTTAAAACATTGTGATAGTGAGTTGGAAGCAACTATGGGCCAAGAGCGAGCATGAACTGGTCACGATATAATATATAGGTTGTGATTGTTTCAATCCCATGTAAACAATTAAAATAATAATATAGTTTAGGTTGAAAATATCTATAGAATCTACAAAAGGATCATCATTTAAAACATTATGATAGTGAGTTAGGAGCAAGTATGAGCCAAGGGCGAACATGAGCAAAAGCAGAAAGCAAAGTGCAAACAAGGAGTAAGCACCACTTCTTGGTCCAAATCTTAGAAAAAACTCAAAAACTAAAGGATTTATGTGAAGAAAGTCTAGGTAACATAAAAAGAAAGTAATTTTTCAAAGTCCTTGCTAGAAATAAGGATGTCCCAGTTGGAAATATGTCCTAGACTAACACTAAAAGGTACTGGACACTCTATACCTATACTCGCTAGGGTTCGGGGTAGCCCTTTGAAAAGCAAGGGCCCGGGGGCGGCAGCCCTCGGCCATAATTTTTAGGGTTCAAGTTATTTTTAGACCCATATGGGCTTTTAGGGTTACTATATTTAAACCCATGCTTTTTACCCATGTGTGCCTTTGTTATATATCGCACTTGCATTAGGGTTTGGAGAGACATAAGGAGAATATTATTGTATTGGAGACGATCAAGTTAATGCAATAATAAAATAATATTGTGTTGGTTTTTGCTCGGTTGAGGGTTTCCAGGATAAATATTGTGTAATGTGTGAATCTGTGATCTTCTTTTGATTATGTTATTACTGCTTTTTTGTTTTACTTTATCAGGGCTCTTTATTTCTCTTCAAACCCTATCTAGGTAGTGGACAATACACCAGAAGTGATTATCAAGGATGAGATAATCGAGCATCATATAATGTTTCTTAAATCCAGAGGGTTAATATGTAAGTCCAACAGATATTGGCTAGGTTTTTTTGAGATTGAAATTTGAATCAAGTAGAAGTAAGGATTGAATTCAAATTACTCCATGATTTTTCTTTTGAAACAATTTTTCCTTATCTTCTCCAGTTCAAAAATAAGGGATACAATAATAAATGGAGGTCTTTTTTTTTGTTGGAAAACAAGGGGTTGTACTCGACCCCCTACCCTTGACAAATAATAACTCTCTTCTTTAGAGCATGAGAGTATAAATAGATTCAATTCTAATCTCGATTAAGTTGCTATAGCTAGAAACCTACATTTTACATAAAATGTTTGAATTCTTGATTTTAATTTTTTGGAACTTTTTAATTTTTTTGTGTAAATACAAATATTTCAAAGTTCAACATCCTTCTTGATATTTTCCTATAACAGCCTTTACAATACCAAAACTTCACCTCTACTCTATGCATTGCATCTTAGTAGAGTAATATTTAAACCTACATTTTACATAAAATGTTTGAATTCTTGATTTTAATTTTTTGGATCTTTTTAATTTTTTTGTGTGAATACAAATATTTCAAAGTTCAACATCCTTCTTGATATTTTCATATAACAGCCTTTACAATACCAAAACTTCACCTCTACTCTATGCATTGCATCTTAGTAGAGTAATATTTCCAAAATATTGCACTGTCATAGCCCACTTTACCATATCATTTTAATAGAGTAATACTTCCAAAACATCTCACTATCATAGCCCACTTTACCAGATTTGGATTGCTAGTTTTCTTCCTGAAGGACAAGTGCAACCACAAAAATTGTAATAAATAGTATATATGAAAGCACATTAATGTTATTAAATAAAGCAAATATTACCAATGGAAAAATAAATCTTAATCATTATTTGATTCAGGCAATCAATATTTTATTGTTTGCTTCAACTAAACTTACTACCTCTAACCAAGGAAAAGAGAATTTAACTTCATGATCCTCATTTAAAACCCCTCTATTGGCTAGTCTATCTGCAAATTTGTTTTCGTTCCTTGATGTATGTGTAAACCTGATTTCTTCAAACTCTATAGCAAGGTCTTGAATTTCCACAATTATATTTTGTATGTTCCATGGAGCCTTTGCTTTCATCAAAATTGCATTTATTACTATGAGTGAATCACCTTCCATCCATACTTTGTTCCATTTTATTTGTTTGCATATTTTTAACCCTTTTAAATCCGCCCAAGCTTTAACTTTATTATTTGTCTTAAATCCACAATTGAAAGCGTAATAAGACAAAATATCTCCTCTATTATTTCTAATTATTCCTCCTCCTCCTGTTGGTCCTAGATTTGCTTTACATGCTCCATCAAAATTCAATTTGACCCTCCACATCTCATGGTTTCCACTTTATATTCTTTGCCTTCATTTTGTTTATCATATCCCCAACATCATAATTCTATTTGATGACTTGACTCCATCTATCAAGGCTCTCTGCTTCTAGATTAGGGATTGGGTGAGTTGATAGGGTTGGTTTAGACTTCTCTATGGCTAAACAAATATTTCTTTTCATTACCTCTAAATTGTTTTCCTTTCCTTTAAATATTCTTCTATTCCTTTCTAGCCAAACAATCTAAAGTATTGTATCTTTTGATATATCCTAGATTGTCTGTAAAGTATCACTTTTAAAAGTGCTCTACCATTGGTTTAATAAGTATCCATCCAATTAGAATTTTTTTCTCCAATTCCCACCACACATCTTAAACCTTTAATCACTAGATCAATTGATTTTTTTAAACCGTTCCATAGTGCAAAACCATTTGGTAGAGAGAATGCAATAAATATTAAGCTTGGGTCATTGGGCTCAACATACTTAGAAGAATTTTTGCCCATTGTCTTTGACTCTCTTTGTACAATCTCCAAATTACTTTTCCCTAAGAACTAAGTTTGCATCCATAAGAACTCTTAAACGAGACCTCCCCTAGTTTTATCATCACACACCTTGCTCCATTTCACCAAAGGAAAATTCCTTTTATCATGTAATCTTGACCACAAAAATGACCGCATAATATAGATTAAATTTTTTCTATTGATTTTGGCATAGTATACAAGGACATATAATATGTTGGAATGGCTTGTAAGACTGATTTAATTAGTTGCACTTTTCCTGCTAACGATAACCATCTACCTTTCCATGTTGGTAGTTTATTCTGAACTTTACTTATAACTAGATTCCATAATTCTATCCTCATTCTCCCCTCAAATAAGGGCATCCCTAGATAAGTTGTTGGTAAATTTGCCTCCTCCATTTGAAGTAACCTGCATATCCTTGCTTTGATTTTAGTTGGGGTGTTTAGGAAGTAAATTTTGGATTTTGTCCTATTAACTTTTTGTCCTGATGCTCTTTCGTATTCCTTTAATAAGTTATTCAAAGCTTTGGCCTCGTTTATCCTTGCCCTCCCAAAAAGGGTTGTATCATCTACAAATTGTTGATGGGTGATGTTGTCAATGTTATTACTAGCCTTAAGTCCACTTATAAGCCCATATTTGTAAGCCTTCTTCAAGTTCCTACCCAAAACCTCTGCCATAATAATGAACAAATATGGTGATAGAGGATCTCCCTATCTAAGGCCTCTCTTGGCTTTAAATGATTTTGTTACTAACCCATTGACCAACACTGAATATGAAATTGTAGAGACACAAGATTTAATCCATCTAACCCATTTCTTCCCAAATCTAAACTTTTCTAATACTACAAAAAGAAAATCCCATTTAACCCTATCATAGGCCTTACTCATATCAAGTTTTAAGATCATTGCTTTCTCTTTTCTTGAAGCTGTTGAATGCATAACTTCATGAGCTACTATGATCCCGTCCAAAATCTATCTCCCTTTCACAAATCCTCCTTGCTCTTCTAAAATAATTTTGTCTAACAATGGTCTTAACCGATTCGCCATCACTTTGGAAATAATATTATATGCCATATTACATAGGCTTATGGGTTGAAATGAATCAAACAATTATGCATCCTTCTTTTTTGGAATCAGGGTAAGATATGTTGCATTTATTTTATAAGGTATGTATTGTTTTACCCTAGATTGTTCCACTACCACCAATAAAGAATCCTTCACTATATCCCAATTATGTTGATAGAATGTTGTAGAGAGCCCATCTAGACCTGGGGATTTATCCTTATTAAAAGAGAAAAGAGCTAGATGAACTTCTTCTAGAGTAATAGGCTCCATCAGTTTCCTATTGTCTTCATCTGTTATAACTGAAGGTACTTCTTGTAGAAGTTTATCATTAAGAACTTCAAACTCCTCTAATCCTAGAATATTCTGATAAAAAGACCTTGCCTCCTTTCTGATTTCACTCTGGTCTTCAATCCAAACCCCTTCTACTGATTTAATTCTACTAATTATGGATGTTGATCTCTGTACTATTGCCATCCTATGAAAAACTTTGTGTTTTTATCTCCTTTTAACCAAGTCTGTCTTGATTTTAATCTCCAAAATTTCTCTTCCTTACTCAAAATATTATGATATTCACTAAGTAACTCCCTTTCCTCCGAGCTTGGATTATTATGATCACCTTTTAGAATTTTGAAAGTTTATCTTTTAGTTCTTCTTTCTTCTCAAAAATATTTCCAAAAGTGTTCTTGTTCCATTCTTTTAATCTAGATGTCATTGATTTAATTTGTTTTGGAAGTGTATACAACCCATTATTTCCTGAAGAATTCCATATTTGTGCTATCATATCAACAAATTGAGGATGGTCTTCCCACATCTGCTCATATTTAAAATATGATATTTTTTGAATTCACTTACCACCATTTTAACTTTTATTGGCTAGTGATTTGAACCAATCCTTGTCAAGGTATTAATTTTAGCATAAGTCCCTTCATCTAGCCAATGATCTAAGAGAATGCATCTGTCTAATTTTTCTACTATTAGGTTCTAGCCTCTCCTATTGTTGGTCCATGTATAGTTGTCTTCTTCAAACTCAACCTCCCATAGATTATTGTTTTGAATAAAAGCTGAGAAATCTCTCATACTTTGGGTTAGTTTCCTAATTCCCCCAAAATTTTCATCCAACTTGGTTATGGCATTAAAATCTCCTATGATCATGAATCGAGTTTCTTGGTCTTTACTTCTCATAAAGGCTTCAATCCCACTCCAAACTTCTAATCTGCTTGACTAAGTTGTAGGTCCATAGACATTGATAAGGATGAAATAAATATCTACAAAGTAGCATGTGACTAAAGAGGCTATCCAATGCCTAGTTTTATGAATGGTTACACAGGAGGTTCTAATAGGATTCCAACAAGTTAGAATTCCCCTTGCCACTCCTTCAAAATCTATAGCATCCCATTCACATCTTGCCCATACTGCTTTCATAGTTTTGGAAACTTCTTCTTTTGTCATTTTAGTTTCCTAGATACAAAGGATATTAGGCTTATTACTTAAACAGAGGTCCCTGATACACCTCTGCTTTGAGGGGGCATTAGCACCCCTTATATTCCATGAGATGGTAATCATGTCTCATTAGGGGCTACTAGCCTACTTATGAATTACCAATATCATTTTGTTGTTTGGTAAAGAGAAGTTCAACCAACTTAGTTTGTGTTCCTTTCTCTATGTTTGCTCTTGCTTCCCTGGATCTCACTTGATAATTTGAGGGTTTTCCTCTTTTTGCCTTGCTTGTATCAAGAGTAGGTCTTATTATTCTATTCCTCAATATTCTTTCACAACTTTCTTTTTCCTCATATTTATCCTCTCCTAGCTCTACTATGGAAGCTTTTGACTTGTCTTACTCATTTTCTGGTATTTTCTTATTAATGGTAGATGTATTAACATCTAACACTGCATTTTATTTACCAAATTTTTTCTCCTGAATGGTGCATGGTACTTCAAGAGAGTCTTCAAAATCTGATTTGACACATTCCTTAGGTTCATCGAGAATGTTCATCCCTAAATCAAGATCATATTGAATAGACGGTTCCTTGTTAATATGTTGAACCTGTTGTACTGTGTCCTCTAAGCTTTGATCTACTTTTTCTTCATAGGCTAAAGCCTCAAAAGAGTTGGTATTTCTTCCAATATCCTTCCTTACTGGTCTCCATTGTTTATTTGCTTTCATTTGTCTATTTCTATTTTTTGGAAGTTGAAAACCATCCTCATCCATATCCATTTGTAAGTTTCTCTTGCGATTTTCTACATATGATTCTGTTGGACTCTTCTTAGGGCATGATCTCTCAATATGCCCCACCTCATGACATCTTCTACATCTAAAAGATATATTTTCATAATCTATGGTTTGGATCCACATCTTATCCCCATACTTAAGAATGATTGATTCTAGTAAAGGTTTACTTATATCAATCATGACCAATATCCGAGCATAAATAGCCAAGAATCCATCTTTTGTAGTTTCTAAAATCTCAAGGAATTCTCCTAGAGTGTTGCCTATTGCCTTGAAGGTATCCATTTCCTAAAACTCAATGGGCAACCCATACATCCTAACCCGAACTAGTACTAGGGATAGATTTACATTTTCAGGTGAAAAGCCTTCATACCGGTGGGTAAGGAAGAGTCCTGCTCTTCCCATAAACCAAGGACCCCTTTTTAGGATTCTATCTCTTTTCCCTAGAACAAAAAATGGCTAGGAATAAACCTTTGGGAAGAAAGGATAGAATCACTCCTGGAGACTTCCAACTCCTATCAATCCATTTTCTCAAGGTTGAAGCCCTTGGCCAATACCCATTAAATTTACCAAAAACCGCCCTATCTTTGAGTAGCAAGGATCGATCCTCTGTGGTTTTCTCACTAACCTCTACTACTAGAGATGATTCTAAGGATTTAGCTATAAATCGGTCCATGGGAAGGAAACTAAAACTCAAAATCTATTAAAATTTACCAGAATATCCTATAGCAAATATAATATTTGATAAAAAAATTATAATAATTTGCAAGCAAAATTTCTAAGATAAAGAAGGAAAAAAGAAACTTAGCTAAAAAATTCTATGCCCAGATAGAATGTCTTGCCTCATTGAATCCCTAGCCCTCCATTGCTCCTCCCATCATCCAAACCCTAGTTGATAGATATTTGTAATTTTGTTTTTTGCGACTTGAAAAATTAGCATTGTCCTTGATTCGAATGGCTGACTTCACAAGGTTTATCTCCCTCAATATTGCTCAGATTCCTTCATATGACCACTCATTTTAAATCTCTTCAAATTCCGCACAAAGTGGTCCAAGAATCAACTGAATCGAAGAACCTGTAACAAAGATATGACTCCTAAAATATGAGACATTTTAAAAAGCATTCCCTAATCCTTTGCAAAGAAATTTATTTCTTTACGATATGATTATTCTATGTATGGAGGCCCTTGGTTTAGGGTCAAAGATGCATTAAATTTAAGACATGTTGTATACTTTAGGGGAATTCATCCAATAGGTATTGACTACTAAGGAGAGAAGCCATGTTGTATACATTCAAATATGTGTTACCATGAATATTTCAAAACCTTTACTACAATCCATTACGATTAAATTTGAATTACGAAAATGGGATCAAGTGGCTTATATAAATATTGCATTTAATATCGTAATGTCATGAAATCAAACACTTTACAAGATATTGCAAATGAAAATGATGGAGAAATAGATAGGAAAAATTTTGGGCATGAGGCAAACCTCAATATGAAACAAGAAAATCATATCATAGAAGAAGTTGGGTCAGATCAAGAATTTTTACTCCTAAGAAAGTGGTGAGCAAAATCCCTTTGCATCGTCAAATGATAAAGGTCGTTATAGTTCACTCAAATCAAACAATAGAAAAAAATGACAACAGGGATAAGGAAGTACAATGTGCAAGTTCAAATATAGAAGTTAAAGATGCGAAGGAAGATGGGGAGTCAAATTTAAAGCAAAGGAAGATGGGGAAGAGAATTTTAAAGCGAATGAGATGAAGGAGGTCAAAATTAATTGAGGTAAATCATCGAGTAGCATTAAAATATTCTCCTTAAAAAAAAACGATAGTACGTAGTGTATTCATTGCTCTTTAGGATTTTAAGAGCAACACTAAAGAAAAGCATATGGAGGATATCCATAAAAAAATTAGGGTTTCCAAGGCAACATAAGAAAGTAATGACTATGGATGATCATTTGTGCACTTTAGGGTTTTTAGGGAAACATAAAGAAGAAAGTGTTTATGATAATTTTTCTTTCGTTTCATCTTCTTTAGGGCAATATAAAGCTTTACAAGATAAGTATCATTATGACAAAATATCAAAAAATAAAAGATATTGATGAAGATGAGAGTGGTGATGGGAATGGAAAAAGGAGAGGAAGATCATCAAAGCATGAACAAATAGATAAACAACTCAAAGGGATATTGGTTTGGGAAGTCGAGTAAAAATATCACAAGTGTTAGCAAGAAGTGGAGTTAAGTCGTAAAAGTGATGATGATGAAAATAATATCATGATATATTAGGGGTATGAATAAGACCCCTAAGAAAAATTTTGTTAAGGAATTATAGGTTGTTATAATATTGAATTTGTTTTAATACAAGAAACAAAATCAAGTAGTAAGGAATGTAATGATGCTTTTAAAAATATTTGGAAGATGTGTGATTGTCTAAAATTTTCTTCTAGGGGAGCTTTAGGTGGTATTGCAACAATATGGGACAAAAGCAAATGAGATGGGTAATTGTTAGAATCAAAAAGTAATTGGGCTGCTAGACTATTCTGCAACAAAGAGGAAAACATCAAATTTAGGGTTATAAATATATGCTCTAACTATAGTTACTCCTTGTGAAATGTGTTGGAAGAACCTTAGCATATTTTCGTCAAACACCATAATGACTCATTGTGATGCATGGATTCTTGGGAGTGATTTCAAAATTGTTCTATCTCCTTTGGAAAAGAAGGGTGGTACTTCAATATGGTCTAAATCAATGCAAGATTTTGCTTCATTTCTCAATTCAAATGGTCTTTGGGATGTTAGTCCTTCAAGTTTTCAATATACATGGGATAATAGTTGCGTTGGGTAAAATCATATTGTAGAAAGATTAGATAGATTCTTGTTATCCAATGCATGGTTGTAAACAAAGTATAAAATCTCTTCAGATATTTTATTATGAGCAAGTTGGATTACAAATCAATTCTTTTGACTTGTGATTTATCCAATAATGGTCATCCAAATCCATTTCACTTCTAGTATATGTGGCTCCAATACCCCGATTTCTTCCAAATGGCTATGTTATGGTGGGATGAAGTAAATTTTGAAGGATTGTATATATACAGGTTTGTTCAAAAGATAAAATATTTAATGGATCAAATGAAGATTTGGAATGCCAAATCTTTTGGTAATATTTTTAAAGAAAGAAAGAAATTTAATCCAAACTCAAAAATTTACAAGATATGGTAGAAAATAATGTAATGGATTAGGATTCTTATGCAAAAGAAAAATAATTACTTTTTATTATCATAATGCATTGAAAAAGGAGTCATCATATTGGTTCCAAAAATATAGAGAGAAATGGCTCAAGGAAGGAGATAGAAATACAAAAAAAAATCATGCTATAGCAAAAACAATTTTTTATTTTATGTCACATCAAAAATATTTAAAATCCAAATGGAAGAAATATTAAGGAAGAAAAATATGTAAGGAAGGAAGCAATTAATTATTTCAATAATATTTTGTCCAATGTTAGGAAAGATAAAGAGGCTCAAGATGAGCTTCTGCAAAAACATTCCTTCAATTCTCACATAGGGACAAAATGAAAGCTTGATGAAGAAGATATATATGGAGGATTTATAAGTAGTTTTATCTTTGCATCCTAAAAAATCACCTAGCCTAGATGGAATTTCTCCAATTTTATTTCAATTTTTGAAATTTATTGAAGAGTGATGTTAGTTGTGATTGAAGAAGCCTAGAAAAGGAAGGCCATAATAAGTAAGATCAATGCCACTTTTATTACATTAGTTCCCAAGAAAGGTGAGACAATATTTTGATAATTATTGTCCAATAAGCCTTTGTAATATGATTTAGAAGATCATTTCAAAAATAATGGCAAACAGGTAGAAAGGCATTATAGATTGTATTATCTCAAAGGAATAAAGCGATTTTGTTCACATTAGACAAATTCTTGATGGTATAGTCATTGCATAGGAGGCCATACATTCTCTTCATTCCATGAAAAATTTGGGTATGCTTATGAAATTAGATATGATCAAGTCATATGATAGGGTTTGCTAGAGATTTCTACATGATATTCTCAAAAGGTTTGGTTTTGATTACAATTGGTATGAATGGATTAAATATTGTTATAACACTATGAAATATTCTATTTTGATCAATGGTTCTCTTGTTGGTTACTTTAAGTCATATTGTGGAAACCACCAAGGTGATATACTATTCATTATTCTTGTGGAGGCATTAGGAGGAGCTTTCTCAAAGAAAAAATGGAAGAAAAAATATAAGATATTTAGGTTTCAAAAAATGATCCCTTTAATTTTCAACTTTTATTTGTTGATGATACTTTTATTTTGGGACATCCCTCAGTCATTGAGGCCATGGCATTTAAAATTAATATTATCATGTTATGAGAAGGCTATTGGATAGTTAGTCAATACTCCAAAAGCCAATATTTTTCATTAACATTGCCCTATATTTAACGAAATATTATGGATATTATAGGGTTTAAAATTAAAAATTTCCAATCTACCTGGATATTCCTTTGTCTCATAAAGGAAATAAAACGAGCTTTGGGTCTCTTGTTTGGATAGAATGCAAGTTTGTTTGGAAAGTTGGATAGGTAAGTTCTTAACCATGGTGGCAAGGCTACAACTCATAAATACTACATTGCAATCCATCTCTATTTATATGATGTCACTTTCAAGATTGCCAATAGGTATAGCATTAGAAATTGATAAAATTCAAAGAGAAATTCTTTGAAAAGGATATGAGGAAAAATTTAGGTTTCCTCTTTTTAAGTGGTATAAAGTTTGAAAAGGAATGAATATTGGTACAAAGGAGCAGGCTTGCAGAATTTTAGACTTATGAGTTTGGCCTTAGGGGTAAATTTTAGGTGGATATTATTTAGAGATCAAGGAAAGAATTGGGTAAAATTATTACTTCAAAAAAATGTAGGCTCTCTTGATGCGATGAAATTATTTAGGAAAATAACCCTTCTCAAAGGATCGCCAACATGGGACTTCATACAAGATAGTTTGCAATTGATAAATAAACATATTAGATGGTCAATAAATGAGGGGAATTATACAAAATTTTGTTCTAATGCTTGGTTTAATCCTTATCCTCTTATCTCTAACTCAAAATGGCAACCATTGGCTTAAGCATGCCTAGCTTGTAAAGGTCCAAATGTCAAATATTATATTAATATGAACAACAACTCTAGATCATGGATTTCTATTAGTAAACTTATTGAAGGAGAGGAACTCAAACAAATTGCAGATGAACTTTAAAAGATGCTTCAAAATTTTTATTTGCAAATTTTTACATGAAAGGATGAGTTGGTTTAGAATCTATCAAAAGATAAAAGATGCTCAATCAAGCTAGAGTATGAGGATTTAGAGCAATCAAAATTTTCTCCTCCCAAAGATTTCCTTGGAAGACTATTTAGTCACCAAAGGCTCTTCCTAAGGCCTCAACATTCCTTTGGTTAGTCATTTAAAGTAATATTCTTATAGGATAGAGTCTACAAAGAAGAGGATATCATGGACATTTCAAATGTGCCTTGTGTAAGGACACAAAAACATTAGACCATTTACTTTGTTCATGCCATTTGGGTTAATTTTTTTAATATAAAAATATATTGGGTAGCTCAATCAACATTGAAAGAGTTGATGAAATATTAGACTAATTATTTCAAAGCTAAAGCATAATGTATTTTGTGGAGAATTGACCCTGCTATTATTTTTTGGAATTTATGGCTTGAACAAAATAATAAAACTGTTAAAAATAAATCTCAAAATTATGTCCAATTTTGGAACCATATTATTGCCTCTTCTACGTAATGTTTACAATATGGTGCTCATCATGGGAATGTGGAAAAATAGGTGGTAACTACTTGGTTACAAAATTTGAATATGCATGGAAGAATCATTTGTAATAATGACATTAAAACAATCGATCTACTTTAATTTAGCATAAAATAAAAATTTCTAAAAATTGGGTTTACCAAAAAAAATTGATGGTGCTTCTCAAGGAAATCCATGAAACGTCAGTGGAGGTGGTATTTTTCGAAATAATGAAGACAAAATTCCCCTCAAAATCATGTGGAACTTCAACTAAAAAGTATGTGGAGGTGAGGGCACTTCTCATAGGGATTAAAACTGCAATTGAAAAAAGATTGGAATATTTTTCAATTTAGGGGTATTCACAAATTATTATTAATCCTATCAACAAAAATGGATATGGAGATTGGATAAAAAATATATATTATTGTTGATTTTTATAATCTATTATTGAAGGCAATCTGTTGGTAATATGAGAATATATATAGAGAAGGAAATTGGGTAGCAAATAATTTAGCCAATCGTAGTGTTGATCTTCATCTTGGTGAAATTTAAATTTTAGAAGGCAATTGGCCAAGTGAGATTTTATCTCTTAATCAAAATGATATCAAGGAATTGAATGTGTAAACATAACACTTTGAGAAAATTGAAGAATATATTTGATAGAAAATGAAATGAAAAATACTTGTGATAAAAAGACATGTTGGATATTGTTTAATTAACCTAATAAAAAATGTAATATTTTGTTATTTTGATGGGAATAACCACCATGTTGAAAAATTCCAAAGATTGTCATGTTGCAAGAATCTTAGAAATCCAATCAGCAGGACTCTAGTGGATCCACCTCTTTTACTCATGAAAGAATTATCTAAAGACTTCTTATAGACCGAGTAAGGTGAGGAAACCCCAAAGTGAGCTCAAATTATAACATTTATGCTCATAATTATCCATATTAACAAAGAAATATAAAAAATTAAATATTACGACCAAGATTTACAAAACCCACTAAAATACTCCTATTAGTAGACTAATGCCTTGTCCATTGTGCAATTGTAGCAAATATTTAGACAATTTAATGAGAATGAAAGAAGAAACTAGGTTAATTGTATTCGTTCAAATAATATAACAATTATAACTAATTTTCTAGTGAGAGAATCACCATTTACACATTCAAATAATGTAATATGCAAATGTGAAATAGATACATAATCGAGACAAAGAATTGCCCAAAGGAGGAAGAAGGATTTGTATTAATATCAAAAGATTATTACATTTAGAGTCTGGTAAAATGACTTAGATCTCATTAAGCAAATACAAATACATTTTTCGTTCAAATAATGCAACAAAGAACTTTAGTCCTTTGTTCTAAAAGTAGTAACAAAGGGCTTCCTATATTTTTATCCAACCACTAAAAATAATCTCAGCTAACTGGATGTTTTCTTAGCAAAACTTGCACAATTGAGGGGAAGAATGAGGGATGGACATAAAATATAAGACACAAATGGAAATATAATTGATAAGACAAGGACACTCAACTATACATTTGGCAAAAAATTGGCTATACAACACGATGATCTCTTTGGCTAGTGTAGCTCATTTTTATAGCTTGAAGATGGACCATTTTGTTGCAGTTGTCTTAAATTGGTCCCTCCATTTGGCTGCATCTGCACCACTGATCTTGTTTATGGTTTACAACTGAATTACAGTTATCCTGAACTATTTCTTCTAGAATTTTACACTTGGTTGTCTTTTGATCGTTAGATTTTCTAGTAGGCAACAGTTGTATTAAATCTGGACCTTTGTCCTTCTTTCGTAGTGGGCCCTTAGCTTAGCTTCTAGTCCTTTGATATTTCAATGGCTTTGTAATATTTGCTAAATTTTGTGACTTTAAAAGACCACTTTATTATCTTTGCAACATGATAAAAAATTTGGCCTATATGTTTAGTGTTTCTATAGTAGCCTTCCTTTAATTTTAGCACTTTATAAAAGGAGAGAGAATAAAGTGTGAAGTGAGGAGAATATGGGGATCATAGAAAGTGAAAGATGGTTATTGATGAATAGATATATGTGCAAAAAGAGGGGAAAATTATGGTGAGGATGAAAAGAGTGGAAGAAGAGGAAAATAATAATATGTTGTGGGAAAAATAGTGGGTGGATGGTATAAGAAGTGATATTATAATAGGAAGAAACTGAAGAAAAGGAGGACATAGCGGAAAGGGGGGTCTAGATCATGGGACACCCATAGAAAACTATATTACCATGAGTATACTTCACTATAAATAACAGTTGTTTCAAATCCAGGCAAGGTACCCTGAACAGATATTCCAGGCGCTAGTAGGCCAACGTTCACCATTCTTATGCTACTTTACACAATCTAGCAGAAATATTTTATGTTGATCACTTGTCGTCATATGAGTCTTTACTTGCTTAGACTTATACTCATATTAAGGGATGTTATATTCTAATTTTTAATGGATGCCCATCCTTATATAAAATAAGGTTTCGAGTGATGGTCTTGCTAGTTGGTACTTCTATAAATATTACAAAATTCTGCTTTTCTGGTGAAGTGCTTTTTAAAAATATGGTTTTATATGAATTGTCTATTCACATCCTTCTTCCTACCAACTAACCCTCCCTCTTTTTAATTGCTCTCTATGTAGCTAATAGGATACCAAATGCAGCATGATGCATGATATCACTCACATGAACTTTGTCAACTTGGTTTGATTATGTTTAAACTATTTTTTAATTTTACTCATAAAAATACATAATTGTTGAAATGGATATGATAGTGTTGTGAAAAGGTTGAAGGCAATTTTTTTCTGTTCTACCAAACTTTTACTACATTTATCCGTCTTGACTATGTTGTGGACTATTTGTTGTGATAGCCTTCAAAAAGATATATAGGATAACTATACATGAAATTGTGATGTGTTTGCTCATTCTTAAACATGATAACTTCTTATAAATTATGCCTGTCTGTGGTTGTTCATGTGCTCTAAAAAATTCTCCATATAATTATTTATCTTTTTCTCATATCAATCACATTTGTGTTGCATGCCTTAAGCTTTGTATCTCGACCGTTGGAAGTCCTTTGAGCTACCCTACCACATGCCTTAATTTATGGTTGAGTTCCTGCCATCCGCTATACTTCAAGGCTTTATCCTAGTTGTCTATTTCTTTATATACCTTAGCTCCAAATTTTTATTATCTTCTCAGCTTATGATCGTTTCTTTTAATCTTAGCCATTGAATGAAATATTTAGATGATCGTGAATCATTTATTGACTCTTGGGATAATTAATCTTCAACGAAAAGTCTTTAATTATTGTTTATCATTGATTAGAATCCTAAGTTGAATGAGTTCAATTGATTGTTATCTTAATTTTTCTACATCTTCCAAGCCAATCGACTTTCTCCATTTGCTAATTTGTCAATGAGTTAGGGTCATAGATCTAAAAATCTCGAAGCACTGTGCTTTGTTAAATCTCTTTGGATTTTTCAAGTCCACTGAGCAAACTATGAGCACAACAATCATTGGCTAGATTAAGCGGTCAATCATGGCCATCTATTTCAGGCTTCATGAAGCAATGTGGACCATCCATTTATTCAAGGTTTTATATGTATTTTTGGTAGATCGATGTGGATCACAAGATCTTTTGACTAATTTGGCAAAAAAATTGTGTCCTTACTCAACTATAAATTTGTGCCATCAATTTGATTTTTTGGCTATGCTAGGGTTTGATGAGGAAAAACTACTTTGCAAGGATGGCAACAATTTCTGAAGGAGCTCTAAACAATTGGAGGAATGTTGTGATGGCGTTGGGCCTGTCACAGAGCATGCATGCTAGCGACGTTTTTTTATCTAAAAATGATTGGAATGAACATGACTTCCCATTGCATGTTGGGAATCACTTGTTAAAGAACGATGTTTGGAACGATGTGAAGCCAGATCGGTTGTAGTGGTTCAACCAAACTTGATGGCAGAAGATGTGGAGTATTTAACTAAACATGTGCTTATTGGAAAATTTATGGGCATCCAGATTTCTCTTCCCTTTGTGGAGGCTTGGGTTAGGAAGACTTGGAACCTTCAAGGTGACATAGAGGTGATGATGAGTGCGAATAGCTATTTTATGGTGGTTTTCTCTTGTCTTGCGGACCGTAACAAAGCATTTGAAGGGGGTCCCTATTTCTGTAACCAAGCAAGACTCTTTCTTAAACCCTGACATGTGGGTTTCAACCTGTCAAAGGAGCGGTCATTGCAGGTTCCAGTGTGGGTTCAACTTATGTGGCTCCCATTGAAATTTTAGAGAAATGACAAATTGCATATGATTGCCTTTCTTCTTGGGAAGCCGGTTAGAACGTCACAATAGACGATGGATAACAAGATAATCTTTGTTGCCCGTATCTGTATTGAAATTGATTTAAACAATCATATTCCATATTTTGTTGAAATACAGCTTGGATCGACTACATGGGTTCAACAACTTGACTATGAAGCTCTTTTGTTTCATTGTTGGATATGCCATGAATATGACCACCTGTAAATAAAATACCCTAAGTTTGTCCCGCTTGTGGCTTCAAATCCTAGGCCCTCTTGGTCTACATAAAATTTGGATAAAGAAAAAGCCTCGATAAAGGAAGAGGATCGGGATAAGGAAGGTTTTGTTTCGATAAAATCTCGAAATAGAGGAGGAAGGGAAAAAATAGACCTTAAGGATAGCCAGGTAGATGCTCTGCTTAATCATTTTGAAATACTAGATGATCTTGATCAGTGCATGGAGATACCTGAAACGTCTCTACTTGATGCAGATATAACAGGGCCAAATCAGATGTCTCTTCTTGAGGTGGAATCTGAGTCAAATCTAGAGGGTTTAAATGAAGAACATAAGGCTTTGGTTCTGAGTATGGGTGATATGGTTGGCTCTAGCCTTGGAAGAGAAATTATTTTGGAAAGTGACACATATTTAGTTATGCCCTCTCCTACTCAGGTACTGATGTAGTCATCATTGGATTGCAAAACTCCTACAATGTTGGGATTGCAACAGAAAATAATTTAAAAAGGTGCTTCGAATAAGAATATGAAGGTGGGTCAAAATAAAGACCAAGACAAAAAAAAATTAATGGGGGAGAATTTGGTGGAGTCAGGCTTTGCGAGAACATTAGACTCCCATTTTTCTAACCCCCATAAATTATTGTCCTTTCATGGAATGTAAGGGGGTTGAACAACATCCCTAGACAAAAAGTTATTTGTGATTTGGTTCGTGTTCATTCCCCGAATGTGGTGTTTATTTAGGAGACTAAATTGGCTATTGATAGTATGTTCAATATTGATCCCAAGTTGTGTAGAATGGGTCAATGCTAGTATGTTGGTGCATGTGGATATGCTGGTGGCATTGCTTGTTTATGAGATTCGGTTAAGATCTCTCCTCTTACTTGGATTTCCAGTAGATGGTCTATTTTGATGATTGGGTATGATATTGAATCTAGTGAAACCATCCTACTTATAAATGTGTATGATCTTGTTGATTACAATGATAAAGTGAATTTATGGGAGCACAATGGCTTTGTGAGAAGTTTGGCTCCCCTATACCCATGGATTTTGGCTGGAGACTTCAACATTATCACTTGTTTAGAGGAGAAAAGTGGTGGGGTTGATCGTCTCAAGCCTTTTCTTCTGTCTTCAGAGATCATATCCAGGCCCTAAACTTGGTTGACATCAAATCGGATAATGGGATCTTTACCTGGAACAATAGAAGATGTAGGGAAGATTCCATCTCAGAGATATTGGATAGGTTTTGATCTCTAGTTTTTGTATTAGTAATAACATAAGCGCTAGTTCTATGATTCTGGAGGGTAGGGGATCTGATCATTGGCCTATCAAACTCTTTGCTCTAGAGTTAGGGCTAAATAAGAATCCTTCCTTTAAGTTTTAACTTATGTGGCTTCAGGATCCTAAGCTTCATGATTTCATGTGAGGCTCGTGGACCAATGGCAAACCTCCTCATGGCACCACTATGTATTCCTTTATGAAGCGGCTACAATTTTTTAAGCATAAACTGAAGAGATGGAATAGACTAAATTTTGGAAACCTTTCCTTGGCTAAGTTGGTGGCTCTTAGGAGGGTGGAAGAAGCTTCAAAGAAGATTAGAGATCAGGGACTCGTGGAGGATCTTCTCATTGAGGAATCTGAGGTTGCAAAAGACCTTGTTGAATGGGAACTAAGGGAATATTTTTTTTGGAAACAAAAATCTTGGGTAGATTGGCTTCAGGAAGGGGATTGGAACATGATATTTTATAATTTAGTTAAGGCTCACCATAAGGTTAACCTGATTACCTCTCTTGTGAATTCTCAGGATGCCCTACTCTCTTCTTTAAGGGATATTTCTGAAGAGACTAGGAGGTATTTTTCCTTTCTCTTCAAGGAGGACTCCCTCTCAAATGATGAGGATAAAAATCTTATTCTAAATTGTATTTCCTCGATTGTTTCTAGAGAGATGAATGAGCACTTGATGGGTCCAATTTCCCTTGAGGAGTTGGAAAATGTTGTATTCAAGATTAAAAAAAAGGGAAAGCCCTGGGCCCAAATGGATTCCCAATTGAGTTTTATCAGGAGTTTTGGGAGTTAATCAAATTTTATCTTCTGGAGGTGGTCCATGAGTCCCAAAAGAACAAACATATGCTAAGGGCCCTAAATGCTACCTTTGTGGTGCTTATTCCCAAAAAATGAGTGAATTCCTTGGATATGTTCAGGCCTATCACTCTCTACAATGTTGTGTATAAGATAATCACAAAAATTATTGTTGAGAGGCTGAAGATATGGTTGAGAAAAATCATCTCTGAGGAGCAAGGTGGGTTTTTTGCTAGCCAAGGATGGGGTTGTTATTGCTATAGAAGTTATTCACTCAATAAAAACTTCTAAGGAGAAAACTATGTTCATTAAGTTGGACATGGACAAAGCCTATGACCAGGTCAAATGGTCCTTTCTTCATAAATTTCTTGCTGCTTTTGGCTTTGAGGAGAAATGGATTAGATGGGTGATGAGTTGTGTTTCTTCTTCCTCATTCTCTATTCTTATTAATAATGAGCTATCGAAGTTGTTTGAGACCTCAAGGGGTTTGAGGCAAGGAGATCCTTTATCTACTTATTTATTTATCATTATTGCGGAAGGGTTGAAAATATTGCTCAAGTATCAGGTTATGCAGGGCCTCATTCAAGGGTGGAAGTAGGATAGTAGTTTTTTGCCTCTTTCCCACCTTCAGTTTATTGAAGAACACAAGCTTATACTGAGAGGGGGGTGAACAGTATAAGACCACTTTTTAATCTGCTTTAAAAATCAACTTTCAAAACAGTATAATGCAGTGTACAGAAAGCAGTAATAACAACAGTAATCAAAGCAATACACAATACACCATCCACAAGTGACACAACAATTTACGTGGTTCACCCAAAGTGGGCTACTCCACGGATAAAACTTTTCTCTAAAAGTTATATCAAGGTTCTTTGGGAAACCTTCCCAATTACAAAGTTTATGGGCACCAACCCAATGAAGACACCTTCCCCTAGCTCTGCTCTTAGTGGTGATCCTCTAGAAGACCTCTACCTCCTTTGCCCTTAGCAAGTGGAATTCTATCCACAAAAGACACCTGTCTTCCCTACTCTGGCTAGAGATCTCTGTCCTCAACTCTATCACTGCAAAGTCGTCCCTCTCATCTGCACCAAAATGCAGTCCTTCGGTCTGGCACAAATCTATCCTCTTCCTCTTTTCTTTTTTGTTACAGTTTGCACTTGGTCGAAACCAACTTTTCACAGTCTACGCAAACACAGCAGCACTGTCTTTGCACTCTTTGCTCAAACACGAAAGCATTTTCTTCGCAACCTCTACGCAAACACAGTAGCACAGTCATCGCACACTCCGCGCAAACACAATAGTCGATCAGACTTACACTTATGCAACTCTGCGATCGAACTTCTCCCTGCACTCTATCTACGCAATTCGCACTTCGAACGCACACTTCGATTGATGGCCAAACTCTTCAAGCAGCCCTCCTTTTATACTTACAATCTCAAGATTAGAACCTTGATCTTAGTCGGCTGCACATCCCTAAAACAATGTCGACGCAAAAACCTATGCTACGTCGGCCCAGATTTAACTCTGTCGGCTCCACTGCCTCCCTGTAGCTTCTGGGGCAAAACTTCAACATGTCGCGATATCGTGACATTTTTATAGCCATGCATCTTCTATAGCCTGCTGTCGCGAAATCGTGACACCTTGGCCTTTATTGACTTATTTTGTGCTTCTGTCGCGAAATCACGACACCTTTGCCTTTTGCTGACGTCATCTCACTTTTGTCGCGAAATCGTGACACTTTAGTCTTCATGACCTTCCTCTCCGCTTTTGTTGTGAAATCGTGACACTCCTTCCTTTTGCTAACGTCATCATCATTCCTGTCGCGAAATCGCGACACTTCTGTCTTCATGGCCTTCTTTGAGGCTTGCCCTAGCGAAAACGAAACATGTCGCGAAATCACGACGCTTTCGCCTTCGAGCTCTTCCTTCTTGAATTCATCGCGAAATCGTGATGCTTCTTCTGATGAAGACTTGCTATCAGTTTCTATCACGAAATCGTGACATTTCTGCCAACTAAAAGCTGCCAACTCAACCTGTCACAAAATCGCGACACTTTCTGCATCCGTACAACTTCTTTGAATCCTATCGCGAAATCATGACGCTTTCAACTTTTGAAAGCTTTTCCTACAACCTATCATGAAATTGCGACACTTCTGGCTTTTGTACGCTTTCTCCACTGCCTGTTACGAAATCGTGACACTTCTGGCTTCCGTACGCTTTCTCCACTACCTGTCGCGAAATCGCGACGCTTCTCCTTTCAGGCTCTTCTCTTTGCTGCATGTCGTGAAATCTCGACAGTCTTCAACTCGACCTCTGTAGCATGTCGCAAAAATGTGACAGCCCTTACTTAGAACTTGGCATCATATCGCGAAATCGCGATAGTTCCTGAATCACTTTCTCTCTCTTTAATCTTGTCGTGAAATCGCAACAGATCACACTGCGGACTTTCTCTTCTGCAACATGTCGCAAAATCGCAACACTTTCCTGTTCGTACAGCCTCCTTTGCAGAATTTCACGAAATCGTGACACTTTCCTTTCTCTGCCTTCCTGCACTATCCGAGTTGCGAAAATGCGACATGTCACAAAATCGTGACAGTTTTGCCTGCTTCGTCTCTGCCTTCCCGCATGTCGCAAAATCATGACACATTTGCCCAAACTTTCTCTCTCCTCAAACATGTCGCGAAATCGCGACAGTTTTGCCAGCGCTTTCTCTCTCCTGAAACATGTGAAATCGCGACAGTTTTGCCAACGCATTCTCTCTCCTAAAACATGTCGCGAAATCGCGACAGTTTTTCCAGCCGCCTGCATACTTTTTCTAACTTATCTTTTTCTTGATCTTTTGCAACTGGCTACTCTGATCTTCTTGGAAACTCATTGTCCATGCTGAAACCTTCATCAAGACACATTCTTTGACATCAAACCAAATTGCTTCAAGACCTTCTTAACATCAATGACAACATCTACACTTAGAGTAAAGGCAATGTATCCAAAGTACCCAAAATTACCAACACCTTTCTTCATAAATTTCTTGCTGCTTTTGGCTTTGAGGAGAAATGGATTAGATGGGTGATGAGTTGTGTTTCTTCTTCTTCATTCTTTGTTCTTATTAATAATGAGCTATCGAAGTTGTTTGAGGCCTCGAGGGGTTTGAGGCAAGGATATCCTTTATCTACTTATTTATTTATCATTATTACGGAAGGGTTGAAAATATTGCTCGAATATCAGGTTATGTAGGGCCTCATTCAAGGGTGGAAGTAGGATAGTAGTTTGTTGCCTCTTTCCCACCTTCAATTTGTTGATGATATTGCTTTGCTAGGAGTTGCCACTATCAGGGAAGTTGGCAATATTAGATGGTCTCTTGACATATATCTTGGTGCTTCTGGATAGTTAATTAATGAGGACAAGTCTTCTATTTTATTCTTCAATACCCCTCCTCTTATTCAAGCCAGGATTGCTTGCATTCTAATATTCTAGGTCAAGACTCCCCCCTTCATTTATCTTGGTATTTCAATTTCATCTCATCCTATGCTTGATAAGTTTAGAATGAAGGTGAATCAATGGACCGTCAGATGGCTATCCTATGTAGGTAGAGTATTTCTTTTAAAATTTGTTGTTCAATATTTACCCATTTATAGGTGTTTTGTGCAAACAACTCCCTCTCGTTTCATCAAGGACATGGATGCTTTGTCAAGATATTTTTTGTGGTTTATAAAACTTGATCAATCTAAATGGAGTTTGGTTAGGTGGGATTCTATTTGTAGGTTGATTCAAGAGGGAGGCCTTGGGTTGCAACAGGTGGCTCTTTCTGGGTAGGATTTGGCTGTGAAACTTTATTGGTGATGGTGTACCTCTCAAGATCATATTTGGGCTAAAAACGTTTCTTGTAAATACTTGAGAGGTATTTCTGAGACTGATATCCCTAGAGTTAGCTTGGTTGGGAAAGGTTCAGTTATCTGGGACACTTTGAAAAGAGGAGCTAATTTAATTGAGCAGGATTTATTCTGGATTTGCATTCAAGGATCAAATGCTCTTTTCTGGGAGGATTCTTGGGATGGCCACCCTCCTATCTTGAATCAATATCCTAGGTTACGTTCCCTAAGTTTTTGTTTCTTGAAAGTGAACTGGTCATGTGTGGAGGACTTTAAAAAAATCTAATCTTTTGGAAATATGGAGATGTACAGGTGGAAAGATCCATAGGAATGGCCCTAGGGGGGATTGATCGAGGACAGAGATGTGCTTACTCTTATTCTTACGGGGAGACCCTATTCTTCGTTGAGGGGTAAAGACATTATGGCTTGGAACCCTGATCCCAAGGGAACCTACTCTGTAGCCTATGGTTATCAGGTTCTTGATAAGAAAAAGTTTCGAAGTTTCCCTATCACATGGTGGAAAAATGTGTGGAATAGATATGCTTAGTCGAAATGTAACTTCTTTCTCTAGCTGATAGCTCGTAATAAATTCCTCACTTGGGATAATGTGAGGAAGAGGGGATTTTAGGATCCCTCTTTTTGTGTTCTTTGCGGTAAGAATGAGGATGACTCTTCTCATTTATTTTTTCAATGCTCCCTTGCCAGAGACATTTGGCACCATTGGTGGAGTTCCTGGAACCATCATTGTTTTCATGTGATCTTCATAGTGGAGTTTTGGAGTAGTCTGGGCAGACCTCTGGCCAAGGCCCCCTTCCTCCAGGTGGCTTGGAATTTGGGCCCTTCTTGCATCATCTGGCAGATTTGGCTTGAAAAAAATTGTTACATATTTTAGGGTAGTTATTTGGTTGTTCAACAGATTTGGCAAAGGATCTCGTGTATGGTTCAGGAAACTATCCATAGAAAATGTGATGTGGACCCTCTTTTGGACTCTAGGGAGGAGAAGGTATGGTAGGCCCTTGGTCTCTTTGGGGTTGGTATGAACTCTTCTAGCCCTAGCAAGGTTCCTCGGCTCAGTAAGAAGGTTAGAAGAGATGGTAGGTGGAGGCTGCCCCCTAAAGGAGTTTTAAAAATTTTTACTTATGGGTGGTCCAAGGGAAATCCTGGACATGTTGAAATTGGCAGTGTTGGAAGAGATTCTATTGGCGTGGTCAGTTTTTTCTTTTCCATTTTTAAAGGTGTTTACTCTAACAATTTTATGGAAGCTCTTACGATTCTCGAGGCCTTGCAGAGGGGGTTTTATCTTGCCTAGTGCAAGATTATCTGCGATTCTGACTCTCAAATTTTGGTTTTTTTTTTAAACAACAAAAGGGTGGAGGATGTTAATTGGCAGTTGGTCTCTATGTTTGTTCAGATTCTTAGAATGAGTGAAGAGTTTGAATTTATATCCTTTGTGCACATTCCAAGGGAATAGAATGGGGTTGCTAATTACCTAGCCAAAAGGGCTTATGAGCTGTTGGATCCTTGGATTATCGATAACTAGGAGAGTCTCCCATATGGGGACTCTCAATGCCTCTAAGAATTGATCCACAAGGATTTTCAAACTTAATGTGGTTTGTTCTTGTTGTCTTCTTCGGGTTTTGACCTTGTCTGGTGGTTTTAGCCTATTTTATTACTTATTTGAGTCCTGGTTTGGAGTTCAGTTGTACTCTGTAATACAAATTTTTTATCAACAAATTTTTACCCCTTTATTTAAAAAATATTTGTGCCATCGATTTCGTAAAAGTAGGGCCATGCAGATCGTAGAATTTTTGATAGCTAACAAAACTGACAATGGTACTTTTGCCTCTTTTCACCAATAAACATGCGTCAATCATCTTTGACATTGAAGCCACGTGAGTTATCCATTTTCTAAAAGGTCTAACATGGAGCTATATTGGTTGTGAAATTTTCCTAGCGAGTCTTGATCAAAATATTTTGTCTTTTTTCGTTGCTTGAATGTGATTCGTTGATATCAATGCTAAAAAATGTGAACCCTTCGTTTTAATTAAGACTTTAAGGCACTATTCATGCACATATGAATTTCCATGGTGAAGTTGCTTGTCTTTTCTTCATCGAGGTCCATCTCATTTTTCCTATCTTGTATTTGAACTGAGTCATTTATTTCATTTATGTGACAACCCGATGTCGTACAAAATATTTGTCTTTACTTTTTGAGGTCCAAATCCTGTCTTTATTCATCTATGCATGTGGACCATCCATTTCTAACACTAAGCAATACATGTCTTAGATTCATTTCAATATTTTGGTCAATTGTGGATGATTAGCCATTACAAAAATTTTATCTTTAATCTTGCTGACTGTCCATCTGATCAGGTAGATGAACGCAGGTTGTCCATTTATTCTAATAGTTTGTTCAAATAAAAATGACTTGTCGTTAAAAAATCTTCAGGTTCAACAGTGCATACCATAGATCTCTTCATAAATCGATGTAAACCATCTATCCTCCCAAGTTGCGCATGAAATAAAATAAAGTGGCTTTTGGCTTATTTAGCATATTTTGAATGCATGCAGACCACTTATTTGCTTTGATGAATGAACACAAACAATCTTTTTTTGTCAGGAAATCTATGGGGTAGAAAACCTTGACTATTTAGAAGCAAATGAATTGGTGGCTCAAATTAACTAGCGGTATGAGAACGAACGCATATTATACATTCCTTAAATTAATATTTTTTAAGGAGAAAAACCTTAATGAATATTGAATGATTAATATTGATTGAAGGATTCTAGAATGAGGCAGACCATGGATTTCAAGGGAATGTAGACACTTGACTAGTCAATGGGAGTATCTTTCGGGTTTATCTACAGCTCTAATTCCTTTTTAGTAGCGGTTTGAAGTAGACCATGTATGTTTGGGGAAGATGAGTAGGGTTTAACAATGAATGAGACAAAAATTAAATACAAAAGGTTTAATTCGACTTAGGTTATATAAAGTATAGACACATGAAAGGGTTCAGGGGACGGATTTAATATTTACATATTTGGGACCCTTTGAACCTTAGAGAAATATTTGATTAGGCAGATTAAGGGTAGAAATTTTATGTGGACCAAGGGGACTTTAAAGCATCTTAATATTTTGAAACACAAGAATTCAAATCAATTAATAAGACCTAAGAAAGGGAGGAAATTTTGAAATATGAATCTTAATATCTAATAAACTTTAAACTATATACTAAAGGGAAATGAAGTTTTATAACAAAATGAATTAAACCTAAAAACCTAAAGTCAATAAAACCTCAAGGTAGAAAATAATTTAAAAAATGGATTAAATGCAAATCATGGAATATTTTGAAATTTTCAAAATAAGGGTGTATGACTAAGAAAATTGCACCATAACATATAAATAAAGAGATGAAATATGATATTATAAGATGTGCCCTTTTGGTTACAATAAGACCCTCTTGGGTTTTTTACAATGTTACCTCCAAAAAGGAGGATTTTTCTTTTTACAACTGAGTTCAATGGTGCAACATAGTATCTCCTTTGTCACACTTATGAGTCTCAAACAGGTTTTGGTTGCTTGCATGCGCAAATGCCCTAAGCCTCTTGTTGTCAATGATTCTTGCACACAAACCTAGTATAAATCATCAGTAGCACGTAAAGGAAAAGCATATGCATAATGAAAAAACAAGATTTGAAAGCATATTAAAGCATACACTCACAAATGCATAAATCCTAAGTCCTAAGTAATCTCAACAACGCTTCACTATTATTTTTCAAGATCTCAAATGGAGGGAAAGGGGGAATATTTATAGATTTTTTTGGAGGGAGAGGGGAGGGTACCCAAGATTTGGAGTGACAACTTTTACCCAATGTGAAAGGGGTTTAGGAATTTAATGTGTATGTTTTGACTTGGGTGGGTAGTGGGAGCTATTTAATGCATGTGGACTTTGGGCCACCCATGGGAACTCTATATCCAAATAAATTTGAATTTGAACCCCATAGAGTGTTAAAGGGAATTTTGTATTTAATATAGGTGTCCGGTGGGATATTAGAGGGGTTTAATTAGTGGATAAGCAAGATTATGAAGAATTTGAGGAAGATTAGGGGAAAATGATGGATTAAGTGGGATTTAGAGGGAAATTGGAGGATTAGGGAGGCTAAGAGGGGATTAGCAAGGGTTTTAGTGAGTTGGTAGGGATTTGAAGGGTATTTTGAGGGTTTGGTTATGCAAATGACTAAAATTTGGTGTCTATAGATGCCCCTTTTTGTATCACGTTGTGTAAAAACATAATGCAGTGCAAAAACAAGAGACACCATATTTGTTGGATTTATGATGCATGATAATGAATGATAAAAGTGGCTTTTGGCTTGAAGAGAATGATGCAAGATTACCCCAAATCAAGGATAATGTAGGATACCTTGATCATGGAATGGACAAATATCTTTGAATATTTGCCTTTGATGGATTAATGAGATCACTTGATGTGGTAAACAAGTCGTCCATATGGTTAGGTGTCCTCACGATGTTGTAATCGAGTATAGGTGGTTGGTCAGTTTTGCCACCTCAATTATAGCTTAAATAATATAGACCCATACATAAGTGTAGTGCATAGTGAATAAAATTTGATTAGAGTTTGATTGAGAGGAGAAATTTACATTTTGACCCAATAGAGTAGGGTTCATGATAGTCTTGGGCAAGGTTCTTGGACAGATTTCAAGTCCAAAAATGCATGTTTGGGTATTGATCTTGTTTGAGACAATTTTTTGTGGGTATCGTCTACCCCCTCAAGCGGCGAGTGGGTGGAAGACAGAATGGATGATAATGATGAGTCGATTGATAAAAGGTGGAATGGGCAACGGGGATAGGCCAAGAATAAAATATGGTGGTTGGATTTTTTTAAACAAGTGTCATTATGGTAATCTACCCATCCTATCAGATTGCATGGATAACTAGTCATTGCAACTGCTAGGTGTATTAGGGTAGATCACTAGATACAAGGTTCACTAGAGGATCTAAGCAGATCTATGATAGGAAAGTAAATTCAAAGCTATTACAGGAAAGAAAAAGTTATTCTAGATGTTGGACAAAGGGGTTTGGTGCCTTTGGAGCCTTTTAACTAAAATGAAAAATGTTGACCAAAGGGGTTTGGTATCTTTGGGGATTTTGAACTGAAATGTGACCAAAGGGGTATGCTGCCATTGGAGCCTTTGAACTAAAATATGATTTTTGATATGGCGAGGCAAAGGGCACAACCTTTGACAAAAGGATGCAGCCTTTTAAACTTGATAGTTGATTTGTTTTGAGATGTCAATGCGAGGCAAAGGATGCAACCTTTAAAAAAAGTACACAACCTTTAGAACATGGCAAAGAGGATATTTTTGGTTAAGGCTTGAGAGGCCTCCATTTTGTAGTCATTTTAAGATTTTTTTTTTTTTTTTTGAGATGAGGATGAGGTATGGGCATGGATATGTGAAGGGTGGGTTGATTGATTCATGATAGAAATATGATGATGAGTAGATGGGTGCCATGAAATGATGTGATGTATGGATGGTGTTATGTATGTGTTTTAGGTTGGGGTGCTTGATGAAGGAATTGATCTAGATAAATATGACATTGGAGATGACATGGACTTGAGATGGTGAAGTTCATGGATGAAGATGTATGTAAGAATGATGAATATATGAGAGGATTTAAAAATAAATGGATATAAATGGGTGAAAGCGAATGTGATAGATATAATAGAATAGATGGATGCATGTATATTGGATTGTCATTCAAAAAATACTTAGACACGTATCACTATTGATGATTTTAATGGAGTAATCAAGGGCATCAATATAATGGTAATGATATGACTATAGAATGGAGGATAGGAAGTGAGAGATAATATATGCATGGTATGAGAAAAATATAGAAATGAAAGTAACACAACTTGTCAGCGCATGTAACCTAGAGAAGAAGAATCTCAAAGTGGTTTCAAGAAGCTCAAACACCCTAGTGATATTGATCAAACTCATATAGTAATGAGGCAGGAACTCGAAGATACTGAGACCATTCCAACAAGTCAAGGTTTTGAGGGATCAAAGTGTGTATAATGAAGTTCATTTTAAATGTTGAGCAAGGTAGGATTAATCGTTTGCAACTCAAGCCATTATAAGCTAGCTCATCCATGAGCGTACATATGTTTTTTATAAAAGAAGGTCGCTAATGTGACAGACATGTTGCCACGTGAAGGACATCCTCCACTACCAGTTAGACGTCGATAGTCCTGATGGAGATAGCCCTATAATATTTAGACATTACTCCACTACCATCTAGGCGTCTATATCCCTGATGGAGATGTCTAAAATACCCAAGATACATGAAAATATGTCATTATTGATTGTGATTTTATTTTTTTAAATCCTTGTGATGCTTGATGTGATTTTTTTTAAACAAATATATCAGCTAGATTATCAAGTTTGGATTGTGTGCATGATAGGATGAGCAAGAAAAACCATTCAATTTATCGCTAAAGTTACATATGGTGTCATATTTTCTACACTAAAAATTTGATTAATATGTGATATGTGCATGGTCCAAGAGAACACCCAATGTAACCAAAAAGGGCCTATAGCACTCAAAGACCATAAGACATTTAATGGAGATTTTTTTGAGACACTAGGCATGGCTGAGCGATCGAAAGAACCTAGATATTATTCGAACCAAATATTTTGAAATAGACAAGGTATCATATAGGGAGTACTAAGAAACACAAGGGTTATGATAGATGGTTGTGAGAGCAAAGAACTTGGTGATAATGAGCATATGAAGAGGTGGTACGAATACAATGATGGAGACGCCCCTAAATAAGAATGAAATGGGCTTAAAACGAACTGAACCAAAATCAAAGTAACATTGAATTAGAGAATGAGCATGTAAATAAATGGAGACAATGGTTGTAAGATATTGGAATGAAGAAGGAGGAAGGATTAAGGAGAATAAGAAAGAAGGTGAGAGAGATGGAAAAAGAGGAAAGAAGTAGGAGAGAAAGAAGGGGAACACATCGATCGATGGTATGTAGCTACTTGAAGTGTGACCATACAACTAGGAGTGATGTGCTAGGAAGGAGAGAAAAATAATAAGAATGTGAATATGGAGTGGAGGGGAACTGATTGGAAAGTGGAGAGTGCTCGTGACATGAGCTAGTTTTTTGATATTGCATGTTTTTGGGGAATTTTTTTATTATGTACAAAAAGACAAAGTGGAATAGAAGCTAAGAATAAAATGAATGTAAACGAAGGATATCAATGGGCTCAGGTTCCTCAATTCCCTCTAGAGTGGTAATCTTATAGGCCCTAGAGCCAATGTTTGGGTGACAATGAATGGACCAAGCCAGTTGGCAGCAAATTTATCACATAGATGAAGTGGAAGATTTGAGTTTTACCAATTTTATTTAAGTACGTAGTTACTAAATTGGAATTCACGAGGATGCACTCAGTGATCATAAGCTGTTTTGATTCAATCCTGATAAATGTGAAGGTTTTCTAGAGCATTGATTCGACATTCATCAAGGAGAGTAAGTTGATCGAGTTGTGTTTGGTGTGTTGTGTCACCATCCATGAATTCTTGCAAGGATATATGCAATGATGGGATCTTGATTTTAAGAGGCGTGATGGCTTCAACACCATAGACAAGTGAAAAGGGTGTTGCCCCTATTGGTGTGTGAGTGCTCGTTTGATAAAGTCTAGAGGACCAAAGGAGGTTAAAGGTTCCAATCTTTATGATTTTCTTTGACTATTTTTTTGAGAATGGCTTTGATAGTTTTGTTGGTGGCTTCGGTCTGTCCATTGCTCTGGGGATAGTAAGGTGTCAAAAATATATGTTGGATATGATACTTGTTGCATAATGCTTGAACATCCTTATTTTTGAATGGGGGACTATAATCAGATATGATCTTTGAAGTGATACAAAGCAACAAATGATATAATGGAGTATAAAATTTATGATTCAAGGTCTTGTCATATGGGTAAGATGAATAGCCTCAACCCAATTGATAAAGCACTTTGGGGATATGATGATGAATGTATTATATCTCGAGGATGGAAGGGAGATTTTCCCAACAAGATCGAGCTCCCATTGAGAAAAAACCAGAGGGATTGAATGGGTTGCAATGCTTGTGATAGGATGTGGGTTAAATTGGTGTGATGTTGGTATTTAGGGTATTTCTTAACATATGCACAAAAGTCACGTTCCATTATGGGCCAATAATAATCCATGCACAAAATGTGCTTTGCGATGGCCATCCCACTAAAATGACCACCACATGTACCATTGTGGGCTTGAGATATTACCCAATTTACTTCATGTGGTTTGAGATAACACAAAAGAACACCATCATATCCACAATGATAAAGTAAATCTCCCAAGAGAATGTATCAAACCACTTTTTGTTTGAAATCGTGTTTAGTGGCTAATGACAATTTTGTAGGAAGGGCACCAATTTTTAGAAAATCTTTGATTTGAGCAAACAAGTCCTAATATGGCTCTACTTGAATGAGATGTATGTCTCATTCATTGTTAGAAGACTCATGAGAAAGAGCTAATTGGAAGAGTGTGGTAATGTGAACATTAGTAATGCTATGGGAATGACTTTGTGGAATAAGGGACCCAAGAGAGGCCATGGAATCTGCAAAATGATTAGATAATCTAGGCAAGTTATCAATGTCATGTGATTAGATGAATGGTAGGTAAAGAAATTGTCCTTGCATCCTATAATTTTTGAAATATTTTCAACAATGGCTTTGATAGGGGCATCCAAGTATGTGACAAACTCAACTTTAGCTCAAGAGATGACATAGAGGGAGGGAGATGACATAGAGAGATATTGAAGGGGTGATGAAGAGATGTCTGGACGACTCAACTTTAGCTCAAGGTTTGTGAGTCGATCCAAGATTTGTTATAGGTCAGGCGTAGGTAGAGTTGGAGAGATGTTGTGGCAACTCAACTATAGCTCATTGTTGGTGAGTCGATCCAAGATTGTTCTTAGGGTAAGTGGAGGTGGATTTGGAGGTGGAGTGGTCAAGAGAGGATTGAATTGGCTGGAGATTTGGTTAGAAGCAAGGTGATAAGGATGAGGACATGAATATTGGAGAGGTGGAGGAAAGAGATAGGATGAGTGATGGAGCTATGAGTATTGGGCCATGTGAGGGGGATGGGATAGAGGGTAGGGTGTTAGAAGAAGAGGTGGCAGAGATGGTGTTGGAAGAAGAGGTGGAAAATATTAGGGGGTGGGAAGAAGAGGTGGTAAATATGAGGGGGTGGGAAGAAGATGTGGTAGAAATGGTGTTGGGAGAAGATGTGGTATAGATGGTGTTGGAAGAAGAGGTGGCAGACATGAGGGGGATCAATGCAAGGAAGGTTCATGGTCTATGTGTAACAACATGTGTGTGACATGGTTGGAGGTGCCTGAGGCTGTAGGCTTGAATTTGAGGGCCCTAAATAGTCCATGATATGATGGGAGGGAGAATGGTGAGGCATGGATGGGCTACGAGGTGAGGTAAGGGAGTTGCCTTAGAACAAGTTGAAGGAATCTCGGGTGGATGAAAGAGTTGCTTATCATATAAGGTGTCATGACAAAGGGCATGGATGGTTGTGACTTGGAGGAATTTTGAAAGAATCAAATGATCATGATTAGGATCAATATATTCATTAGAATCATCATCCTAACATTGGAGTTCATTTCCAAGGAGGAGGATTTATGAGTTTGTATGAGACCCTAAACCAAATTTATCGTTTGGTACTGGGTAGGGACGATCAACAATAGAGTGTGAATCTTGTTTATATTGACCAAGGTCAAATTTGTACCAAATGAAATGTTGGAAATATGGTAGAGCAAAGGCCAAATTGGAAATATGATTAATGATACCATAAAACAATATTGGAGATTGGATAAAAATAGAGGGCTTAGAGGAACCATCGAGGCCCTCAAGGACAAAGTTGGTATACTTGGTGGAAGAACCAATGGGGATGATAGCACCAACAGTTAAGGGAATGTCATGGGGTGATAAAAATTCTTAGCGAACTTGATAGCGAGGGGATAAATAGTGACCTTATGGACAAAGGACTACCTAGAGCCAAGATAGGACGTATAGATAGAGATAGGAGGGAACTCTTGATTGAATGAGTGGAGGGGAGACTCCAAGTGAGGTGAAGTGGAGGGCACAAAAATCGAGAATGAGAGCTCTAATAGAGTGGAGTAAGAGGATTGTGGTGGAGAGTGAAAGGATAACAAATTGGAAGATGTGTTGGATGGAGTGGTTTGATAAGATAATGTGATAACAGGAAGAGAAGTTAGAGCAGATGACATATAAGATGAAATAACAATGTAATTCAATAACCTATGTTGTGGGGGATGTGAAAGTATATGGAGAGGGATTCGTTGGTTGAAAGTCATGTTGGACAGGGTATGGATGCTCTTGAGGAGTAGCAGAAGGGATGGACAAAGTAGGAGTAAAGTAGTCATGACTGATTGTTCCCACAAAACCTTGGTAAGAGGGGACATTAACGACATGATTTACTTGATTCGGTTGAGGGGAAACTATTGAATCCTCATTGTTTGGTTGTGTTGTCCCATGTTGTGGTAATGGATCTTGATAAATACTAAGGTTTTTATTAGGAGGGGTAAGAGGATTAACAACCTTGATAGACCCTCTTTTGATCAAATCTTGCACTATGTGTTTGAGTTGCATGCAACCATTGATATCATGGCCCTTCTATCAATGAAAGATACAATAATGATCTTCGCTATACCAGTTTCCTAAGGGTTCATTTGGATCTTTAGGTCTTATTTTGAGTAAAGATATCAATTGTGTATCCATAATTGTTTGAAAGATACTTGACAAGGGTTTTGAGATAGGCATGAAGTTACAAGGGGGTCAAGGAGGAATGTGTCTATGGTGGGAAGCGGGTTGGTTGTGCAATTGAGCTGAGAGTGACATATCTTGGTATATTTATGATTAGGAATGATATGAAGGCTAATGTGGGGATTGTTGAGGTGTATATGTTGGCGATTGGGGCTAGTATGAAGGCTGTTGTGGCAAATACTAAGATTTTTGAGGTTAAGATGAAAGGGGGTTTTAATGAGATGGATGAGATTGGGTGGAAGGCACTTGGGAGATGTGGGTCGATTGATAATATTGGTTAGAAGTATTGGGTGGATTTGTGGGTGGTTGGTAGTGGGAGGGTTGATGATATGCAAGGGATGGGTGATATTGATTGGGAGGGGGTTGATGAGTGGGAGGTTGAGGTTGTTGATATTGGGGAGGTGGTTATTGGTATTGGGGAGCCACCTTATCATGTTGATGGGATTGGGTAAATGTTTATGGTTGCTAGTAGTGAGTAGGGTGAGATTGGTAGTGATGAGGGGGAGGCTGTTATGGATGGAGATCGTGTTAAGGTTGGTTTGGTGGTATGTGGTATTGAGGGGGTGATAGTTAAGTGTTCTACGACAATTTCGATGGCCACTGATAAAAATTTTGAGGTGGGGGTATAGGGATTGTTGATGAACAAGAAGTCCATGATGGGTCTGGGATGAAATAGTAGCTTTGAGGGTGTGGTGGTTGATGAGGAGTTGGACCTTGAGGCAGTTGTTGAGGGATAGAAGTGTTATATGAGGCATGGGGGTGTTGGTGGATATGAGTGGTTGGCACTAGTGGTACATAGGGGTAAGAATAGGTGAGGGGAGGGTGAAAGTGAGGTGAATGAGAAGAATATGGATAAGAATGAACTTGCATTGTTTTCTTTGTTTTTTTTGTGTGTTTGTTTATTTTTTAGTTTTGAGTGTGTTTAATGTAGCCTAAACCTAGGAACTACAAATAGGGTGGTGAAATGAAATCTATAAGGATGTGTTTATGCCCACCTTCTTGTTACAAGTAGTACACAAACAACTAAAAAAGGCTTCCTAGGATGGTGGTTGTGGCTTCGAAAATCCTAAGAGAATAAAATTATCTTCTCGAGAGAGGTTGCACTATTTAAGTCTTGCTACAGGCCTACCTAGGCTTTCACTTCACCCTCGATCGGGCCCAGACAAGAATGACAACTGCAAAACAAATTATTAACCTCATGGTCAAAGGGAATCTAACCTAACCTACCCTAGGATTATATCAAAAGTAGGGTATTTTCTGGTGATGAAGCCCAAAAAAGCACTCATGGTGTCTAAGGGGCCAATCAATAGTTGGATATGAAAGCCAATGGCGTTGATTGTAACCGATGGTTGATGAAATCCAACGTTTATTTGTTATCCTCGCATGCGAAAAATAATGTGCAAAGTGTGTGTAGTTTGTGGTTTGGATGTATTATGGTTGATGTGTGTGGTGATGTGTTTTTATATGGTTTAAATGCCAAATGCAAAATAATAAGCACTTCAAAAATGCAAAATGCAAATTTTTCTTATACTAAATGTGATGAATGTAACAATTAGACCAAAGGATATTTTTTTATTTTATGTTTTTTGAATAAAAATGCCTATGTATAATGCAAAATGAGTACTTACAATGCATCTAAATAATGGTGTATAGCTAGTGGTTGAAAAGGGCTCGGAGGCAGATCTGTAATGTAACTTGTGGATCTGAAATCTGATGCCCAGAGAAAACGTTACGTTAAAAAGAATGTTGGTTTTTGAATTTTTGAGTTTTTGATGTTTAATGAATCTTAATTTTTGTTTTGTTTTTTTAATATTTAATTGATTTGTTTTTGTTTGGTTATTTGGAGTTTGTATATTTTATTTTTGTTGGTATTATTATTTTTTTTCTTTTTTGGGGGGGATTATTTTAATTTTTGTTTTTATTTTTATTGGTTTAAATACACTTTTTTTTTGGATACATAGGGAGTTGGTTACATCTACACTAAGACACCAAAAGGGGTTGTGTGGAGCGGGCGAAAAGGGGAATGGCCCCGCTTTTTGTTTTTTTATTTTATTTTTTTTGTGTTTAAAATGTTTTTTATTTTTTATTTTTGTTATTTATTGTCTTTTTTATAACACTCACGATGAGCGCACACGGGCCACACATGCACGTACGCCTAAATAGGTGTGCATTGACTATGCGTGGGCCGCGTGGCACTGAAGATGTGCACGTGTGCCAAAGGGGAGAGAGAGAGAGTAACGGTCCCTTCTCGGGCTTTATTTTTTTTGTTGTAAGGTTTCCAAGTAAGGTGTGAATTATTTATTTGGATATTTGTAGACACCCAAAAGTCACACATTTTCACTTCTCACATCATCACGGTCAATCAATTTGCAAAACCCATGAAAATTCCATAAATTGGCTCAAAACACTATTCATTTATCAAAATCACTATTCATCAAGTTTAGCCCCCTTGGGCTAGCTAAGCCCCTTCCTATGCTTAACTCTAGGTCCCATGTGACCTCATTCATAACTCAACTAAGGTTGAATTCTCCACCATGGTCAAAAAGTACTTTATGGTCAAACATCAACATTTTTGGTCAAAGTATGTTTTATGGCTAAACACATGCTTAATTATATCTAATCTTGATTTAAGCTAAGCCTGCCACCTCACCTAGTCTACTAGCCTAGCCTAGCCTTACCACGTGTCACCCATATATTTCTTCCATCTCAAACTCCCCTGGGTCATAAATGAGAAATGGAGACTTTTGCACCAAAAGGCAATTTCAAATTAGAAGATATTTCCAAGAAGGTTTCAATAAATGCCAAATGGAGACTTTCATCCATGTTATCATGACTTGTATATGGATGAGGGATTCTCTCACCCAATCTCATTTATGAGCTAGGACACCTCAGGGGACACATCTCAGGTGGATACCTCATAGGGGACACCTCATCCCCTCCCCTAACCTTGGCCAAGTCTATAAATAAAAGGCCATTTTCACCATTTTAAATATATCAATTTTAGCTTACAGAAACTTTGCAAAAATCACTCCAGACACATAGCATCCATCACACATCCATCACACTCATATTGCAATAGTAGTTTAGTCACTTTCATAACATTCCTTGTGGTCTAGACAGGTTATCATCATCAAAAGACAAAATCTGAAGGTGACCCGTTGAATTCATTAAGGAGCAATCACATCTAAAAAGACCAAAAATCACATTTTGCAAGTTAGACTAGAAAAATACATGTTCGCACGCCCCCGTGCGAACTTACCAGTTTAGACTAGGTTCACACCCCCCCATGTGAACCTCTGCTACAACAAAATAGAATCACCCAGATAGGTAAATATGGCTTAGTGTTTCATGTGGTTTTTAGCAAGTTATTTTATGTTTTGAGTTGATTTAAGAGTCTTTTGTCTTCATAAACATGGGGTTTGACTAAGGTAGATCCCTTAACGGACTAATAAGATTTTGCAAGTTTAACAGGTAGCAAGAACACATCAAACCAACGGTGGCCCACATGCAAGAAACCCATCTACATTGAGGAACATCCAAAAGAGATATCTTGTTGTCTTTGGAGTACTTCTAAGAGGGTTTCCTTCGAGAATACCCTATTGTAGCCTTCAGGGCAAGGATTATAAAGGGGATTTCACTCTATAACCTCTCCTTTTATATTAATGTCAAAGCAGTGGATCACTATGGTTTTTGAATGAAGAATTGTAGTGTAAATGTCTCTTTTGTTTGGTTTCATTCTGGCAAATGTGAATAAGCTATGATGAGGCAAATGGTTGTACCAATCTAATGCTTGAGAATTTTTCGATCAACATCAAAACCAATACTACATTATCAGATGTCTATGCTTTACACCAATTTGATGACGAGCCCATTACTGATTTTATCTCTCGCTGGAGGGTGGTCATTCATGATCATGCTTTTATCCTTCTACCTTTAGAGTTTGTCAAACTATTTGCCAAGAGTTGTCACACACAAATATCCAAAACTTTGCAAATCCATAAGAGTCACACATTTGAGGAAGTTATTGCTCAAGCCAAGGTTATCGAGGACATCAAGGTCCATACGGACAAGATCAATCTCCATCCAAAGCAACCCTATCCATGCAACTATCGCTACAATCGCAATCCATATGTCCCACCCACTTCCAAACCACCTCAAACCAATCAGGTGCTCCTCAATTCTCCATCTCCCCCACCCCAATTCGCACCATCCCAACCCCAACAATTTGCACCACCTCAACCTCCACAAGTTGCATACCAAATCAACCCTCCACCGCCTTCTAATCCATACCAGGGGTGTAATCCTTGCCCTCCTAGGCTAAAGAATAGTCATGTCTCAAAAAAATATAATATATATATCAGGCCAAGGAAAAGTAAATGGTAAAGCCTCACCATGACAGGTTTCTTGGAAACTAGAATTGGTAGCCATGTGTAGGGATTTGCATTAAATGCCAAGTTGGACGCATACATCAAAGGCTGACAAAGAGACCATAAAATAACTATACCTTGAAAAGTGGGAATATTATGAGGACACTAGTAATAGAACATAACATTCCCCATAGAATCAGTAAGGATAATAAATGCATAGTAGGCAAAAAAGGTAGAAAGCATGTTGAATAAGGAAGAAAACTAACCATTTAAGTTCAATATTTTCCAAAGGAAGCAAGAGATATTTAAATTTTCTATAATAAAATCCTAGGACAACTATATAGGAAGAGCAAAGGTATACAAAATTTTAGAAGCTAATCAAATGGAAAAGAAAAGGGGATGCAATCAGGTAGACACTTCTAATACCAATATAACTAGGCTAGAAGGCTCCCATACAAAAAAATGCCAAAAGTACCTATGTCGACTTATTCCTCCAAAATTAAAATATTACGTGACCTAGTAGGTGATCGTTCGAACCCAAGAATCTTGAAAAGAACCAAAAATCTAAGGTTGGGAACCTTAAAGTGTTATAAAGTCAACACATCCTTGAGTTTCGAGGTAAAGATTTGGACTAGCCTCCTAGCACAATACATGGTCTCTAAGGTACATAGTTGCTATGAGCTGGTGGTAACATGTGCAAAATTCTATAAACCTGCTACCCAGGAGATCAACTATCAAAGCAAAGAATTTATGGTGAAAATTGATGGCACCATTATCAGAAGAATGTTATTGCTATCTGAAGGGGAAGTGCATATTAGTAATTAAAAAGAGAAGGAAGGTTTTGAAAGGCTCCCAAATAATGAAAATATGGCCTTTCTAAGGTCAAATGTAAAGCTAGAGGTAAAAATGATCCAATTCCTCAAGGCTCCCTGGCCCTCAATATGTTTGGAGAAAGTTTGAGAGATGCCTTAAGTATGATGGCCTTCCTCTTAGGCATGGAAAATGACAAGAATATCAACATGGCCCAACTGGGGATTTTGTACAAAATGAGACGAGAGTCGAAGACTTTGGATTTCACTGAATTTGTTGTTGAACGAATACGGGTTGGCCTAAGCCATTTCTTGTCAAATAAAAATTGTACGTACTCTTCATTCTTGGTACACTTGATCTTGTTTCAAAACCCAAAAAATATTTGTTGAACTGAACTTGTAATGGAAGGATGGGAAAGGAAATGATACACCAATCTACACGTGGGTGAGAGACTTAATTAAAGGATTATCTTACTATACTTTTGTTGAGCATTTCTCCACCCTGACCATTGTATTAATCAAGGAAACTAAAATGAGACGCATATCACAAAATTGTATATATTTTCTAAAATAAATAGTCCCTAGGTGGTGTCTAGAATGACTTGGTAGTAATTCCCATGGTGGCTTGGGAGAACAACCCTTGTCCAGTTGTTGGTTGGATTTGGTTACGGGGACCTTATATTTATTTTTTTAGGATAGTAGGTTATTAGGACTGGTGCAAATCATGTTATCCATAAAGCTCAATTAGGTGTACAGATAGTGGGATCAAAACTCAAGATAAGAAAAGAAAGTTTGTTCCTCTATTGCTTCAAATTGCTACGATTTTTATTGTGTTCAATAGGTGATAGCTTTTATTTTATGTGGGCTATTTTCTAAGTTTTTGATGTTTGTATGGCATGGAAGGATGCTTGTTTGTAATGTTTGTGTTTCTCTTAGGAGCGTTTGGGCTTATCTTCTTGTAAAAGTTTATTAAAAGGTTTGGGGAACCTTTAAAAACTCCTTCTTCTACTCTAATAAAAAAAATAGTCCCTAGGGATTGGTTCTTTGTTGAAGAAGGAATAGTTATTAGAATTTATGGTTTTAGTTTCCCTATTTACCTTCTACCTGAATATGTCCTTGAACAAGTCTTGGCTCTAGAACTCATCAAACATATTGACATGTTAGAATTTAATTATCGAAGTGGCAAGTCGAAGGCATCATACCACAAGCAACTACTTAGCCTTAGAAATATCACCTTACATAGGAAGAAAGAGGCTTTTGTTGAAAAGAACAAGTTGAAAGAGCTACGACTTGAACAAATTAAATATTGGTGGAAGTATGGCCCAAAAAATAAATTCGTTGCATATTTAAATGCGATCAAAGAGACAAAATTCACCCATGAACAAAGACCTAAGATTAAAAGTTCATAAATCTTGTGGATGAAGCAGCAACATGCCCTCTCAATGAGTTTGCCAAACCACAACCAGATCTAAAGCCATATGAATCCTTCTATGAAATAAAATATAGCTTTAACCCATAGGATAAAGTGAGCAAGAAAAATGTGAAAGAACTAAGAGGAAGGCATTGGAAAATGCCTAAGATAGAGGTATGGTGAAATATGAGGAATCTAATTAGAAAGAGGAAAGAGGAACCTGGTTCAATATAGGAGGACACAACCTTCAATAAATTGTATAATGAAGAGCATCTAGAGATAGTAAGTTCAATATCAAAGCAATTCGATGAGGAGGAGGAGGCAAACTTTGAAACTCTTCATAGAATTAGGATGGTTAGGATAAAACATTAAGCAATGGAGGAACTAGTCTTTGAGATCCCACAAAAATATGTAAATATTTTTTCTCCTAAAAAAAGGGAACCCCTTTCTTGTCAACAAAATATTTATTTGAACAAGAATCATCAAGGTAAAAGATCAAAAGGGAGAAAAGAAGGTAAAATACATAACTAGCCCTAGTAGCAAATAAATTTAATGGTAGAAATTCAACGTAACAAGAAGGCAACAAGGTCTCAAATTCAAGTCATCCTTCTCTCTCTGTAACCAAAGAGAAGATTTGAGAATCAAGGGAAGAAACCCTACCAAAAAAGGTTTAAGTTTTCCCGACCACTAAAATTAAACCATCTCTAGCTCACTTAGTAACATCCCTTGATCAAGAATAAATGTAGATACTACACCCTTCTAGGATACCCCCTTGGCCTCAATCCCAACCTCCCTGATATCTAACACTACAACACCTTCACTATTCAAAACATTATCGGCTTTCTCATCACCCTCAACTGAGAAAAAGGAAATTCAGAAAAGCTAGGCATCCTTGAATCCTTGGTAGAAATTTTAGAAGATTTTGTAATAGACAATGATACACAATTGAGAGAGATGGGCCTAGTTGTCAGAGCAAATAGCTACCACTCAAAAAGATTTACATTTTGCTCCTTAGCAAAGAGCACTATTATTTTCAAAATGAGATCACTAGTGTCAAAACCAAAAAATATATGGTAGAACAAGATTGGTGAATGGCAACAATTAGGTTAGATTTAAACAATGCTCGATATCAGGATGCAATAAAGATCACCAGAGAAGCTATCAAGCTAGTTGAACATTATTTTAAAATAATCAGCCAAAAGCTAGCAAGGAGAGAGAGCTAAAAAAAACCAATAAGGTCTTAAATGACTCTAAGGCAGAGGTAAAATATATTAAGGAGTAAATAAACACGTTGACTAAATAGTCACAGGAACAAGGATCTTAGGCCACTCCGAAGTAGAAAGAGAGGCAACTCAAGTTTCTTTCATAAAGACTCGTCAATCAACAAGTTTCATTCAACCATAAAAAGGATACCTTGCTCGAGGAAATAGAAGATATAAAGCAAAAATATGAAGATGAGCAATGGCTTGAAATAAAAGGCCTCACCAAGAAAACTATAAGCACTTATTGGGATGAGACTCTTGGAACTATACTGACATTTTCCCTCTATTTAGCTTTATAGATTCAACAACACTCTTAAGCATTAGGATACAACAAAAATAATGCAAAATTCGAGGATAAAACCTATATAACTCAGTTGGCCAAAGCACTTGACTCTAAGATTGTTATTGTTGGGATACAAAATAGAGAGGCCACGATACAAAAGGTAATCAAAAATTTCAAAAGAGAACAAGTAGCAAAATAATTTATCGAGTAGGGCAACGACCTATACATTATTGTCAAAAAGCTTAAAGTTGAAGTGGACTCTTTGATAAAAGCAGGGCTCCCTTCATCACAAAAATAATTTGGCCAACTTTGCTTAAGAGAGGAATATCTAAAACTAGTTGAATTGAATAAAGAATTTCCTCTTGGTCTTGAAGAGAAGATGAACCCTCTTGGTGCAAAGGAAGTAGCCCAAATTATTGAGCCATTGGTAGAACTTAAGATGCAAGTACATGAAGTAATAAGTTAAACAAAGGATTTTTCCCAAGAAGATAAACATGAAGTACTTGCACTATATGGTGAATTCCAACAAACCTAGTTCCCATTAGATGAATAAAGGACAAAGATCAGGGAAGATTTGGAGAAACTCTCTACCTTGTGATCTCATATTGTTAACCCTTTCTTTTAGTTTTTTGTGTTTTATTTTGTAGGGATTTTAAACTTTTGATTTCGAGCCCAAGGATAAAGGTAGGTTTGAGTTGTCCTTTAAGCAAGCTAGAAGGCTATGAGCGGCCAAAACTATAGTGAATTCTCATTACTGATTTATGTCTGGCAAATTTTTGATCACAGGCAATCAAAACTTTATAAAAACTATGACCCAAGAAGATAACCTTTTTTCCAAGGCACATTTTGATAATCAAAAGTTACATGAATCTTGTTAGGTGAAAGAAAAAAATCCTCAACAAATGCAACAATGAGGAGATAATTGGAGGAGTCTTTTTCTTGTAAAGCAACCCGATATCGAAGGTTTAATGATTCTCAACTAAGCACCAAAAATAAAAGTTTTGACCAATTGTAGGAAGACCTTTGGGTTTTAAAAGAACCAAGGGGCACACCAAAATGTTGAGCTACCATAAATATCTTAGCTAAGTCAAAGCACATGAAGCTAGCGTAGAGGTAGGTGAGTGGAATAAATGTATCCTCACCTAAGAATAGAAAGACCACCTACTTGATGATATCTTATTTCAATTGAATCAGATATTTATTTAAGTATAGTGTTGATAGTCCTAGATCCGATAATTTTTATGACCAAGGGTGCCTCGTTTAATATTTAGGATCCCTAGAAGAGGTAGTTGAGATTATCAAATCCACCTATAGATAATTTTGGAGGGAAATTTTACCTATTGTAATCTATAAATAGCAGTAGTCTAGACAGTAAAAAGGATCGACAAGTTTGCATTTGTATTCTTTTGTAAGCTTTCCTTTCATTTCTTTTTGTAGAGTAGTCAGTTCTTAAGTGGTTTGTGGTCAAATTGAACCTTCGCTTTTGGCACAATCTTTGTAAAAAAATACTTGCATATATATATAGAGGCCTACATCAATTTTTAGACCAGCCATTTATGGTTCTCTATTGATACGTTTCTATGTGTGTGTATGTGTTTGTAGTATTTACGTGTTTTTTAGGTTTTTCTTATATATATGTGTGGGGGGGAGGCCTACATCAATTTTTAGCCATTTGTTGTTCTTCATTGACCTATTTTTTTATTTGCATATATGTCAGTAAAACTCATTTCTATTTAAATGTGTCAAGGAGAGGAAGTGGTCATTTTTTTCACATAGCGTTCAAGCCTGTTTTGTAGGGAGATATTAATGGATCTTTCGGTGCATTGCCACTTTTTTTTATTTTGTTAAGTTGTTATATTTTTCTCTCATCCCTTTTCCTCCCCCTAAGTTGAAGTGTCCCTAAAGATCACATCATAACAAGGAGTCAACCTTGTAAAAAACTCTTAGAGGCCCCTGACTGAGTCAAACCTTGCGCTCTTGGCTACGACCCTATTGTGTTGCTCATCATGAGAAGTGATTGTTCCAACCAGCATAATCGAAGATGAAAACACTTCCCTTAACTCATGTGTAAACCTGGTTTCTTCAAATTTTGTAGCAAGGTCTTGTATTTCCATAATTATCTCTTTTTTGTTCCATGGAGCCTTTACTTTCCTCAAATATTAGTTAATGAACACCAACAATAATGTTATTTTGATCCAATCCCTACATTTATTTTTATTGATAACATTAATGATAAGTTATGAAATTCCCTCACTTGAAAAATATTTCCATCCTTTTTAAATTACAATTATGATCCCTCTAGCTCTACATATTTGCTGGTTGAAGTTCCATATGATTCTAAGTGCAACAAAATTTGACTTCATTATTTTAAAATACACCACCTCCATCATCTTCTCTCAAATTTTCGAGGAAGCATCATTAAAATTAAATTTTGATAAATCGAACTTTTAGATATTTCCATTTTACCATGGATCAAAGTAGATCCTTCTTTATATCAACTTCATTGTTGCAGATGACCCTTCTATGTTGATATCCTATAACTAAGGTATTAGTATCTCCTATTCCACGCTTGATACTTCCCATGATGAGCATTATGTCCATACACATTCCACAAGAGAGATAATAACACAGTTCTAAACTTGGACGTGGTTTTAAGATTTATTTTTAAAAATTATATTATTCCTTTTAAACCATAAATCCCAACAAATAATGAAAGAGCAGTCCTCCACAAAATGTATAATTCTATAACTTTGGAACAATTAATTCAACATTTCATCAACTCTTTCATTGTTGATGTAGCTACCCAATAAATTTTCATTATTTTAAGAAAATAAACCTAAATGATGTAAAAAAAGGGATAACAAGGAAGCAAATGATGTGATGTTTCTATATCCTTGTCACACAAGGCACATTTAAAAGGCTAATGATATCCTCTTCTTTGTAGTCTCTCTCTTGTAAGAATATTAATTTGGACCACTACCTAGAGGAATGTTAAAGGATGGACCTTCAGTGACAAAACATTTTTCCAAGGGAAATTATTGGGAGTAGAAATTTTAATTGTTCTAAATCCTCATATCCCAACTTTTGACTAAGTATCCACCATCTCTTGATACATTCCAAACTAACTCATTATTCCATGTAAAAATAATCAAATAGATTCAATTCTCATCTCAATTGAGTTGCTATGGCTAGATACCTACATCATGTTTCATTAAAAGTTTGAATTCTTTTTTCTCATTTTCTAGATCTTCTTCAATTTTTTGTGTGAAAACAAATATTCCAAAATTCAACATCCTTCTTCTTGAAATTTTCCTGTAGCAACCTTCACAATACCAAAACTCCAACTCTACTATTTATGCATTGCATCTTAGTAGAGTAATATTTCCAAAACTTCATGCTATCATAGTCCGCTTCACCTGATCTGGATTGCTAGTTTCTTTCATGAAGCATGAGTGCAACCAAAAGAATTATAATAAATAATTTATATGAAAACGCATTAATGTTATAAAATACAACAATTATTACCAATGAAAAATATTAAATTAAATCTTAATCATTAGTTAATTGATGCAGCCAACATTTTATTGTTAGCTTCAACTAAACAAACTACTTCCTCTAACCATGGAAAAGAGAATTTAATTTCATAACCCTCAATTAAAACCCCTCTATTGGCTAGCCTATATGCACATTTGTTTCCTTCCCTGAATGAATGTGTAAATGTGATTTCATCAGACTCTGTAGCAAGGTCTTATATTCCCATAGTTATCTCTTGTATGTTCCATGGAGCCTTTACTTTACTCAAAATTACATTTATAACTAGTAATGAATCACCTTCCATCGATACTGTATTCCACTTCATTTGTTTGCATATTTTTAACCCTTTGAAATTTTCCCAAGCTTAAACTTCATTATTTGTCTTAAATCCACTTTTGAAATCCTAATGAAATAAAATATCTCCCCTATCATTTCTAATTATTTCTCTTCCCTTTGTTGGTCCTAGATATCTTTTAGATACTCCATAAAAATTGAATTTAACCAACTCCACTTATGGTGATTTCCACTTTATATTCTTCGCCTTCTTTTGTTTCTCTTACACAACATCATAATTTCATTTGATGAATTGTCTCCATCTATCAAGGCTCTCTACTTCAAGATTAGGAATTAGGTGATCTGGTAGGGTTGGTTTAGACTCTTCCATGGCTAAACAAATCTTCCTTTTCATTACCTCTAAATTGCTTTCCTTTCCTTTAAATATTCTTCTATTCCTTTTAAACCATACAGTCCAAAGTATTGTATCTTTTGATATATCCTTGATTATCTATAAAGCCTCACTTTTAAAAGTACTCTACCATTACTTTAACCATTATTCAATTCTAACATTCATCACCATGCATTTACTAAACATATTAAGAATCCATTGCCATGGTTTTCAGTGCCCCAAGAGATGGTCTATACTCTCCTCCTTTTTACATAGAACACATTGTGAGGGGCCATGAAAACCCCTTTTCATAAGGTTATCCCAAGATAAAAAAATTCTATGACCTACTAGCCAAACAAACATTTCAACTTTAGGAATGCTCAGGCTATCCCAAATATCTCTTCATCTTCTTGTAGTATTCCTATTTTGTTGGTGCTTTACATTAGATCTGTTTCTTGTTGTCTATTCTCCTGAGCTATTGAACTTCAAAATCAGCTTATCCTCAACTCTCTTCGAAATAATCACTATTGTTATATTTCTACTCAACTGCCTCCTAGCATCAATATCTTATATACTTGTACAAAAATCTTCTTTCCACTTGTATCTTCCTTTCTAAGCCTTATACATAAAGTTTGAAACCCTATTGTCATATTTATCTCGAATTAATCTCATCCATATTTTCAAAATTGGATCTAGATTGAGTGGTTTTTTATCACACCTAGTATCTATCCAAATAGATTTTTTTCTCAAGTTTCCACCACCCATATTAGACCTTTGATCACTAGATCAATTGATTTTTTAAACCAATCCATAGTGCAAAATCATATGATAGTGAGAATATAATAAATATTAAGCTTGGGTCATTGGGCTTAATGTACTTAGAATAAATATTGCCCATTGTCTTTAACTCTTCTCCAAATTACTTTTGTCCTTAGAGCTAAGTTTGCATGTATAAGAACTCTTAAACCAATACCTACCCTAATTTTATTGTCACACACCTTGATCCATTTCACCAAAGAAAAAATCCTTTTATCATATAATCTTGACCACAAAAATGACCGCATAATATAGATTAAACTTTTTCTATCAATTTTAGCATAGTATAACAAGACATATAATATGTTGGAAATGCATGTAAGGTTGATTTAGTTATAAGCACTCTTCGTGCTAACGATAACCATCTACCTTTCCATGCTGGTAGTTTATTTTAAAAATGACTTATAACTAGATTCCACAATTCTATCCTCATTCTCCCCTCAGATAAGGGCATCCCTAGATAAGTTGCTAGCAAATTTGCCTCCTCCATTTGAAGTAACTTGCATATCCTTGCTTTGATTCTGGTTGAAGTATGTAGGAAGTAAATTTTTAATGGTAATTTAGCCAAATTATTTCACAAGTCCAATTTCCTAGGATCTTAATTGCTCACGATATTAAAGCATACAACTATTTGACCAATATGAATAAATCACATTCATAGAATAATAACAATATTTCTCAATAATAGAACTCATAATATTATTCATAAATTAAATATACAATATTTTAGGTTCTTCATGATATAATGCATGGAACTGTCTCCATAATATAACCTTACAAATGACCTTTCAATACTTGACTATTGCTCTTCTCAAGCATTTGAGAGAGACATATTTTCCTATTCCTCACATATGACAAAACTCTTATGACTATTGACTTTACATCTTGTGGCATATCATGTGACTCTTCACTTGTATATTTGACACATAACTCTATGAATCTTGATTTACTTACATGACACTTTGTGATCTCTCACGCATTGCACACTTGCACACTTTATTATATGACACTTGGACTCTTCCCACACATTAACACATACACTAGACAAAATATAAATTACACTTCCTAATATAATATTTACAAATGTACAATGTGGTACTTTAATACTACCAAATGTAAAAATAATATATCAATAGTCTCTTATAAAGCATATTTCTCCTACATTCAAGTTAAAATTTTAACATTTACAATAATAGCAAAATTATGAAGCAATAGAGCTAGTGCAATTATTTTGAAAATAGAACAATCTTTCAGGAGCCATATCTTTGCATAACGTTGTCTGATTCAAATAAGTCTTATGCTATTTTGTGTAGATTTTGAAAATATTTGGAATGAGTGGTCATTTGAAAGAATATAAGTAGTATTGAGGGATATATAAACATATGAATACAACCAATCGAAACTAGGGAGACATTAGGGCAATATCTTTTAATATCACATTTTTAGGAGTCTTATATTCATGAAGGGTTGTCTAATTCAATTGATTTTTAGACTAATTTTTGTGGCATTTTAAGAGCTTTACAATGAGTGGTCATATAAAGGAATCCAAGAAATATTGAGGGAGATATGACCTTGTGAAGTTAGCCATCCAAAATAAGAGTAGTGACGATTTCCAAATGGAAAAAAATGAAGTTGCGAATATTTGACAACAGGGTTTGGATGATGGGAGGAGCAATGGAGGGCTAGGGTTTTAGTGATGTAAGACATATTGTTTAGGCATAGAATTTTTTAGCTAAGTTTCATTTCCCCCTTATTTTTCTTAGAATTTTTACATGCAAATTATTTTATGTTTTTCATATATTATATTTGCTATAGGATTTTTGGTAATTTTTAGTAGAATTTGAGTTTTAGTTTCCTTCCCATGGATGAATTTATAGTTAAATTCTTAAAATAATCTCTTGTAGTAGAGTTTAGTGAGTGCCTCACAAAGGAGTGATCCTCTTATCTATAAAATAGGGTAGTTTTTGCTAAATTTAATGGGTCTTGGCTAAGGACTTCATCCTTGAGAAAATGGATTGATAGGAGTTGGAAGTCTCTAGGAGTGATTCTATCCTTTCTTCTTAAAAGTTTCTTCCTAGCTATTTTATTCCAAGGAGTAAAGAGATATAATCCTACAAGGGGGTCCTTGGTTTATGTGAAGAGCATGATTCTTCCTTACCCACTAGTATGAAGACTTTACACCTGAAAATGTAAATTTATCCCTAGTACCAATCTAGGTTAGGATGTACGGATTACCCATTGAATTTTGGGAAACATATTCCTTTAAGGCAATAGGCAACACTTTGGGAGAATTCCTTGAGATTTTAGAAACTACAAAAGATGGATTCTTGGCTATTTATGCTTGGATATTAGTCATGATTGATATAAGTAAACTTTTACCATAATCAATCATTTTTAAGTATGGGGGTCAATTGTGGATACAAACCATAGATTATGAAAACACGTCTTTTAGATGTAGATCATATCATGATGTGGGGCATACTGAAAGATCATATCCTACAAAAAGTCCATTAGAAACATATGCAGAAAACCACAATAGAAATTACAAATGGATACAAATGAGGATGGTTTTCAACTTCCAAAAAATAGGTCTAGACAGTTGAAAGTAAATAAATAGTGGAGACCAATAAATAAGGATATTGGAAGAAATACCAATTCTTTTGAGGCTTTACCCTATGAAAAAATAGATTAAAGCTTAGAGGACACAATTCAATAGGTTCAAAATATTAACAAGGAATCATTATTCAGTATGATTCTGATTTAAGGATGAACATTCTGGATGAACCTAAGGAATGTGTCTCATCAAATTTTGAAGAATATCTTGAAGTACCATGCACCATTCAAGTGAAGAAAATTGGTAGATAAAATACGGTGTTAGATGTTAACACCTCTACCATTAATAAGGAAATATAAAAAATGAGCAGGACAGGTCAAAAGCTTTCGTAGCAGATATATGAGAGGATAAGTCTAATGAAAAATAAAGTTGTGAAAGAATATTGAGGAATAGAATAATAAGATCTACTTTTGATATAGGCAAGGCAAAAAGAGAAAAAACCTCAAATTATCAAGCGAGATCCAAGGAAGCAAGAGCAAATATAGAGAAAGGAACACAAACTAAGTTAGTTGAACTTCTCTTTACCAAACAACAAAATGATATTGGTAATTTGCAAGCAGAGCCAATAGCCCCTAATGAGACATGATTACCAAGTCATGGAATATAAGGGGTGATAATGCCTCCTCAAAGCAAAGGTGTATCAGGGAATTTTGTTTAAGAAATAAGACATGATTACCATCTCATGGAATATAAGGGGTGCTAATGCCCCCTCAAAGCAAAGGTGTATCAGGGACCTTTGTTTAAGTAATAAGATTGATATTCTTTGTATCTAGGAAACTAAAATGACAAAGGAATAAGTTTCCAAAACTATGAAAGTAGTATAGGCAAGATGTGAATACAATGTTGTAGATTCTAAAGGAGCAGCAAGGAATTCCAACATGTTGGAACCCTATTAGAACCTCTCATGTAACCATTCATAAAACTAGGCATTTGATAGTCTATTTAGTCACATGTTACTTTGTAGATATTTGTTTCATCCTTATCAATATCTATGGACCTACAACTCGGTCAGGCATATTATAAGTATGAAGTGGGATTAAAGCCTTTATGAGAAATAAAGACCAAGAAATGCATTTTATGATCATAGGAGATTTCAACACCATAACCAAGTTGGATGAAATTTTTGGGGACATTAGGAAATTAACACAAAGTATGAGAGATGTCTCAGCTTCTATTCAAAATAATAATCTTTGGGAGATTGAGTTTGAAGAATACAACTATACATGGACCAACAATAGGAGAGACCATAATGATAAACTACTACAATAAGCACCTTTAGATATAACAAGTAAAGACAATAGGAAACTAATGGAGCCTATTGCTTTGGAAGAAGTTAATTTAGCTCTTTTCTCTTTTGATAAGGATAAATTCCCAAGTTTGAATGGGCTCGCTACAACATTCTGTAGACACCAAAACAGCACCAATACGATTATGTGACAACAAGCACTGATCGCACTAACACACACAGCCCCCAGGGCAGCCCTCAGAGGTTAAACAGTGGTTCTAACCACTCACACAACAATTTTGCAAGTCAGAAATCAATTTGGCACCTTTTAGACACTCAACTTCTTATTCGTCCCACCCAGGGACGAGTGCGGATTTGTACTCGTCCTACCCAGGGATGAGTGCATATTGATACTCGTCTCACCCAGAGACGATTATCAGCGCTCGCTTTGGGGTGGGACGAATGTCAGGTTTGATTGACAAAAAGTCAAATCTCGGCATATAACAACTCAGAATTGCCACTTAGCTTTTCCTGCATGACATAGGAGTACGAGTGAGTTCTTTTGACAACTCATATCTGCCAATTGACTCTCCCTTCACTGCATGGGAATAAGAGTAAGTTTTTTAAGACAACTCAGATTTGCCACTTAGCTATCCCTTCATTGCATAGGAGTGCAAGTGAGCTTTTCTAAAATACACAAAGACATGCACAGAGGCAGTTAAGAAGCCCTTGATCAAGAAGAAGTCTTCTCTTCACACAAAAAGTAGTCATGCAAAGAAACACTTTTGCATGTTAATTCAAAGAGACCTCTTGGGTCTATAAAATGGTGAGTTTCCTCACCCAAAAGATATACCGAGAAGGAGCATTTTGAGCGACGAAGTGCTGCTAATTCACTTACTTGTGATTTGTGTTTTCAAAATCCATAATATCTTAATCGAAAGAGAGGTTATTGGGTGACTTTTGAAGGCACGAATCAAGAACCAACACCGATTTTCTGACCACAATATTCTACCAATTTGTCGACAACACATCACATCAGGTTTCGGACCCATCCTAAGCGGATTGGTGTTGAAGCAAAGTTTCACCCGCGGGTGGTTTGCCTTCGAGCACCCCCCGCTTTATTTCTTTTATAGTATTTAGCTAGTTTCATGTTTATGCTTTTGTCAAGTCTTCATTTCATTTAGATTCATTTTAATCATAGTTAGATTTATCTTTTATTTTTCATACACAGGTGCTACTGATTCTTTGTTTGTTTCTTTGAACGTAGATTTGCAGCCTTAGAGGAGCAGCGAGGAATCTACCTTTGCCAACGTAAGCGACGACGACGTTTTTGTTCGCCCATCTTATATGTGGGCACATGAAAGAAAGAATTATGAAACAAGTTGTAAAAGAGCAATATTTAACGCTCCTATCCCATAAAAAGGAAGGAGACGCATTGTAACACGAATTCGCAAAGCATATCAATAAAAGGGCCGATTTTTATATTGCTTTAATATCTTGTGTTCATGTTCTTTCTTTTTATGCAATTTTCAATAACATAGGGTTTAAGCGTTATTTTAGTTTCATTTAAATTGCAATTTTAGTTTATCCTTTTTGTTTTTGAAATCTCGTGTTTTCAATGGCGATCACGGTGGGACAGTATCCAGTGTTGAAACGATGCACGTCTGCACCTGCTTTGTATCCAGATCACTTATTAAGACCAGAGTTTCAAGTAAATGTGGCCAACATCGATAGAGGGAAGCAACATACAGGGGTCTCAGAGCACCATGATCGAAACAGATATGTAGGAGAGACATCTAGGCCTATTAAACAAGAGACGGCGAAACACGCTGAATTGGCATTTACCCAACTAGCCGCCCACCAAGCACAAATCACGCGGCTTAGGCAAGAACAACAAGAATTAAAACATTTGTGTCACCTTGATCAAGAGCGCATTCAGCGTCAGACTGTTGAAAGGTTTCACAACCATGCGCCTGAGAGGGCCCCAGTCCCTTGCGCACAGCAATCTGAGATGTATGTGAGGCACAACCCCTTAGTTCCAGACAGGTCTTCGCGACTTCAGCAAGCACTGCCTCCAAGACCTCTTAGACCTGAGCGAGAGGCTATTCCCCGCGACCATGATGGACATCCTCCGCGAGCACCCGTCCATGTTTATAGGCCTAGGCCAAACACTCCTCAAGAATATTATGAGGATTATGACCAAGAAGAAGAGCATGCTGAAACGCCCTATCAAGGCCGAAGGGAGGCTACCCATTTAACCATCCAAAGGCCTCAAGTTCCCCGCAACCCACAGAGGGAACACACCAAGGAGGAGGAGATTATGTCCTCCGATGCATACAAAGTGTTGTTAGAACGCTTGGAGACTATGGAACTTAAGACTGGTGGGCCTCAAAAGCCTACCTTACGCCAACTTCGTAGTCATTCGATACATCCATCAGTGCCAGCACCTCCATACCCCGAACATTTCAAGATGCCCTAGTTGGCACTCTTTAAAGGGGATGAAGATGCTCAAGAACATGTGACTCGATTTTTGAGTCAATGCTTTGGTATACAAGACAATGATGCATTGTTATTGAGAACATTCATAACCACATTCGCAGGATCTGCCTCGGATTGGTTTACCCATCTATCGAAGCATAGCATCTACAATTTGGATCAACTAGTGGACATGTTCCTCGCACGTTTTGCTTTCAATACGAAGAAAAAGGCGTCACTCAGTGATCTAGCTAGCCTCAAACAGTATTAAGAAGAATCTATGGTGGCATATGGAAATCGATGGAGGACAGTGCTTTCAAAGTTGTCCTACCTTCCCCCTATGTCTGACGTAACTCAAATGTTTGCAAAGAGTTGTTTGCGATCGATCTCTGTGCTATTGCAGTTGCAGCAATACGCCACTTTAGAAGAAGCTCCGGCACAAGCCGGACGTATCGAAGAGATCAAGATACGGGATGGCAAAATTGCCAAGCCTAAGAAAAAAGAGTGGAACAAGAGCACCAAAATAGGGAATACGCAACGAAAACCCGCCGCGGTCAATCAAGTTGCTATTAATGTCCCTACGCCTGCCCAAGCAACACGACCTCCAAAGGCTAATTATCGAGCGGTGCCTCACAATAATTATGAGAAAGATAACAAAAAGCAGGATCAAAATCAACAGCGTCGCCCCAAGCGACAATTTACACCATACACTGAGTCTAGGGATTCCTTGTTTGATCGTTTGTCAACGGCAAACTTGATTAATCTGCTAGATATTCCAACAATTGATCCCAATGCGCCAAAGCCTAAGGGGTATAGAGAGGATATTTTCTATAGATTCCATAGAAGGAAAGGGCATGACCTTAATGTCTATTGGACGTTTAAAGGTTTAGTGCAAGATCTCATTGATAATCACACATTGGTAGTGGATAATCCCATCGCGCCCAACAACCAACAAATGGGTGTTTTCAAAGATCCTTTACCCACACATGATGCACAAACAAAACCTCTGCATGTCAACGAAGTGCAACAGAGTTGCCCCATGGAGGGGTATGTTGGAATGATTAGCATTGTGACAAGAAACAAGAGACACCCAGGAGTTGCCCCCGCGACAGCCACCAGGGAAGTTCCATCCACGTCACAACATCAATCGAATCCTACACAGTTGCCCCCGCCTAGACCAGTGGCCACGATTCAAACTCGACTTACTCAAATTCTATGGACCACATCGGCTAGGCTCTCCATTTATGAGCTTATTCAACAATCCGCGCCCCATCGGGAAGCTCTTATGGAGATATTAAAGGTGATTGAATTGCAACCCCACGAAGCGGATTCGTTCAACAATTTTGTGGGGCATGTCAAATAGTGTACTGAACCAGTCATTACCTTCAGGGAAGATGAGCTAAAAATGGTGACTGGAGATGTAGCGGATCCACCCCCGCACGTTATTGTGCGGGTCAACGGGACTCCGTACAAGCGGGTGTTGGTAGACACTTGGTTCGTCCAAGTAACATTATTACAACCGCTGCACTCGAAACATTTGAAACTGCCGACCTCTCACATTGCACCTTCCACTTATACTCTTCGAGCATTTAATGATGCGATATGCTCGACAGATTGGCACAATTGTCCTGCCCATACAAGTGGGACAAAAGACCATTCATACGTTGTGCCACATTTTAGAAGGTGAGATGGCTTACAATATCTTGCTTGGGCGGCCTTGGATCCGGGATATGAAGTGTGTCCCTTCAATTGCTCATCAATGTTTGAAATATACATTTGAAGGACAGGTGCACGTGGTCCCTGCAGATTTGGAACCTTTTAAATATTGCAACTCAGTGCAAATCATGCCGCAGTCGACCCTCCCTTCAACGCATGTGGATTTCTAGTTAAATCCATCTAAGAGGAGTCCAACTAAGCAAGAATCTCCATTACCAAATGAATCAAATTCCCAGGTAGGTTCATCTTCTTCATCCTGTCCTCCCACAACGACGCCACCTACGGTGGCCACTCCAACGGACAAAGGAAAGAAGCCCCTGGAAGCATAACCACCTCTAGTCTCCAATATCTCTACAGAAGAGATGCCTAATAGAATGGAAGCTGAGACGCCTAGTTCACCCCACATGGAGTGGACTCAAGGAGAACTCCCATTCGATTCCCATCAATCGCCAACGATTACTATTAAGATGTCTAAACACAGGCATGGGGGAGTATATAGTGCGCAATGTTGTTGCAACGCCCACACTTCAATCTATGCAAGACATGGGAAGACCTCGACTCCCCATAGGCTCCGTGGTTCCTTTAGGCTACCCACCTAATCAGACAAACTTCATTTTTGGGGGCCTGGATCATGGCGTTGAACCTTCCCAACAAGAAGAGGAAGATGAAGATCCCTTTGTGGAAGATGTTAACTATCTAGCCAACCCAGACTTCGCATTACGATATCTTAGCCAATGCAATTGGCATGGATACAGGTTAGGCAAGTATGAACAAGGAATGCATGTTTTGTGCCAACCAAGATACCAAATGCCTTATGATAAGTCAGGAGTAGGGTTTAATCACCCTTTGCCCCTCGACATCTTGGTCGAAAACATGCAAGGCCTAGGGATAGGCAACAAGGATGGGTTGGCATCAGATCCATATGCCAATCTAAATACAACTTATACATTGGGGGATTATTTCCCCTTACAAACAAATAACCTTGTTGACCTCAACAACCCTTTCCCTATGGCCGAACACAGGGAAACCTCATGGACTCACCCACAAGGGGAAGATGGACAAGACTACGAAGGGTCTTCTGAAGATGAGTCGGAGTATGATCATTCGCCTGAATATCCACTGAATAACGATCAGGAGGACTTCTTGACGATGTTCCCATTGAATGATCCTAGTGAGCATAGGCTACCTCAACAGCAACAAAATCCTTTGGACATAGATGACATGTTTGAACACTTACACATAGGTCCCAGACAGAGGAGACATTTCAACTTGGCACAGTTATAGCAATTACTGCACCCGCCCCTCCAGGAATACATAGAACATCTTCCGCCTGGAGACCCTATCAAACCATCAGTGCTGAGGGCCGATCCTGTTTGCATGTCCACACATAGGGCTGATCCCTTTGTGCCAGTGCCTATAGAGCCAAATCCAACGCACCAAGAACATCCTGAATGTCAGAGTTGTCACATTTGCGGTAATGGAGATTACAATCATTTCATCAACATGGTCTCCATTGACTTGACCGCCCCCATCCATGATCCAGCCAATCCAACACGATTATTACATCTAGACATAGAGGCTATTGATTGGGATCGCGCTGGCACACCACCATCTCCATCAGAGTATTGGCCTTGCGATGGGATGTTTCATTTCACTCCAGGACGAACTCAGGATGTCTTCCATGCTGAAGAGGAACTTGATGTTCCTAATGATGATCTTAATTCAGCAAATGATATCCATATGATCCCAATTCCACACCAATTGGAAGACGGATCCCATATGTCAGTTGAAGCAATGACTGATGTAGACATCGACACAGATCCAATGAATCCACGGATTCTCAAGCTGGGGGTAAGTCTTTCCCCTGAAGAGCGAGCCGATTATGTTGCCCTTCTTAAGGAAAAGAAGGAGGTTTTTGCATGGTCATACAAGGATATGTCGGGACTAGACCCACAGCTAGTCATGCACAATTTAACGCTTGATCCGACAATCAAGCCAGTAAAGCAAAAACTACGCAAGATGCATCCAACAATGGCCTTAATGGTAAAAGATGAGTTACAAAAGTTGTTGGATGCCCAGTTTGTCATTTGTGTGGATTATCCGCCATGGTTGTCTAACATGGTTCCTGTCAAGAAGCCCGACGGGAGGATTCGCATATGCATCAATTTTTGAGATCTTAACAAAGCGAGTCCTAAGGATGATTTTCCCTTGTCGAGCATCGACACGTTGGTAGACGCTACAGCGGGCCATGAAATGCTTTCCCTTATGGATGGTTTCTTAGGATACAATCAGATTCGTATCAATCCTGAGGACCAACTAAAAACGGCATTCACAACGCCTTGGGGGACATTTTGCTATAAGGTCATGCCTTTTGGCCTTAAAAATGTCGGAGCTACCTACCAACGTGCCATGACATACATCTTTCATGATTACATGCACAAAACTTTGGAAGATTACATGGATGATTTGTTGGCCAAATCTCTTTTGCGCCCAAATCACATCGGTGACTTGAGCAAGGTCCTTGATCGCCTCATTGAGCATAAAGTCAGATTAAACCCCAAGAAGTGCGTCTTTGGCATCACCTCTGGAAAGCTCTTGGGTTTCATAGTCTCCAAATGAGGAATTGAGGTTGATCCAAACAAAGTCAAGGCAATCCTTGAAATGCGTCCCCCAACCACCATCAAGCAGCTCCGGAGTCTGCAAGGAAAGGTTGCATCGATCAAGTGCTTCATAGCGCAGTTATCTGACAAATGCCGACCCATGAATAAATTATTGCATAAAGGGGTCACATTTCATTGGGATGACGAGTGCCAGTCAACCTTTGACGACATTAAACAATACTTGGCTTCGCCGCCAGTATTGGCACCACCCAGACCAGGAGTGTCGTTCTATTTATACATCTCAGCCACTGAGGTGGCACTGGGCGCCATGTTGTCCCAAAAAAATGAACTTCACAAAGAACAGGCTACATACTATCTTAGCCGCACCTTGGTTAGTTATGAACTTAACTATGCATACGTTGAAAAGCTCTGCTTGGTAATGGTGTTTGCTACCAAAAAGCTACGCCATTACATGCTCAGTAATAAGGCGTATGTTGTGTCTAAGGAGAATCCATTGCGATACATGATGAGTCATACTTATCATAGTAGCCGCACGGCGAAATGGATCATGTTGTTGACGGAGTTTGACATAGAATTCATTGGACAAAAATCTATAAAAGGTCAAGTCATCGCCGATCAACTAGCTGAGGCTCCTCTTGAAGATGATCAACCTCTGACTTTTGAACTACCTGATGATGGGGTCTTCCATGTTTCAGAGTCACCAGATTCTGATGAGCCTGAGTCACAGGCCGACATAACCCTATTCTTCGATGGTTCTAAATGTGAGCAAGGGGGTGGTGCGAGAATTGTATTCTTCACTCCGCAAGGCGCTCCAATGCCCTTGTCATTTAAATTAGACTTCCCGTGCACCAACAAAAATGCAGAATACGAAGCCTTGCTCATAGGTCTTCAGACAACAATCACCATGAACATTAAACGATTGAACATCTTTGGTGATTCGTTGTTAATTGTCAATCAAGTAAAGGGGATATACCAATGTAAATGTCCAGTTTTGAAGTCTTATAAAGCCCTTGTGGATAAATTCTTGGCACAACTTGAATGGTATGACATCGAGGCACTCCCTCGATCATCAAATCGTTTTGCGGATACTATGGCCTCCTTGGGGTCACTTATTCCACAAGACCCTTCTGGTGAAATGACAACCATTCAGGTTAAAACATTATCGCAATCTGTGATGGAGTGTGCAAGCTCTGATCTAACGCCAGTAATCCACATGATCCAGATTGAACCATCTCCGGATAAGTTATCTCGAATTCGAGATTGTTTGACTAAAGCCAACTGGGCATCCTTGTTCTCCCCGACTCCTCTTACTAGCAACACCACGTTGTTTTTGCAAGTTCTTTCCTGCTCAGCTTTTGTTCGGGATAGACTTCAAGAGGGATTGGTCATTCATACTATCAAGGTTTCTGATCAGCAAGACTGGTATACACCCATTCGGGATTACCTCAAGCTAGGTACTCTCCCACTTGGATTGACACAAGCCACGAAAAGATCATTCAAACAGAAAGCGACAAAGCATGTCTTGTTAGGAGACATTTTGTATCGTCAAAATTATGAAGGAATCCTCCTTCGTTGTTTGGACTAGCAAGAGTCCGCTTGGGCGATCACCCAAGCTCACGATGGTACATGTGGTGGCCACTTTAGCGGTATGGCCATCGCAAAGCGCATTCTTCGCATGGGTTATTATTGGCCATTTTTAGAGCGATATTGTTGTGCATATGTGAAGAAGTATGTGAAGTGCCAACACCATGCTAATTTGACACACGTACCTTCTCAGGCCTTGCAACCGATTCAATCGGTTTGGCATTTTTTGCAGTGGGGCTTTGATCTAATTGGAAAGATCTCCCTTGCGTCGTCTGGTCGTCACACTTTCATTTTAACGGCCACAGAGTACTTTACCAAATGGGTGGAAGCAATTTCACTGACCACTACGACTGGAGCCCGCATTGCGGAGTTTATTTTACATAACATCATATGTCATTTTGGTATTCCATCCAAAATAGTCTCGGATAATGGGACACCATTCAAGAATAAAGATGTGCATGCTTTGACCACAAAGTACAAGATTCAGCATAGCTTTTCAACACCCTATTATCCGTAGGCAAATGGGCAAGCAGAGGCGTCAAACAAAACGCTAGTTGCCATTCTTAAAAAGACAGTTGCAGACAATCATAAAGACCGGCACATTCAGATCCCGCTTGCCCTATGGGCTTATCGCACCAAACATTCGAATGCCCACTGGGGCAACTCCATTTTTGTTGGTGTATGGCTCCGAGGCAGTCATGCATTTTGAGTTGGAAATTCCTTCCCTGTGCATTTCAATGCAAGAGTTCATCGATGATGACACTGTGCGACAGGCCCGGTTAGATCAACTGACGTTGCTTGACGAATGACGCGTTAATGCTCTCGAGCATTTGCGTATCTATCAAGAGCGACTTAAGAAAGCATACAACATGAAAGTCCACTTCAGGGAATTTCAGGTTGGTGACTTGGTCTTAAAAGAGAACCAATAGAATTCTAATTTGTCGTCCCATCTACGGGACAAGTTCGCGGCAAACTGGTTAGGTCCTTACATCATTGATAGTAAAATAGGACCCGAAACATACCGGCTTGCCTCTCTTGAAGGAATCAAGGAAATAGAACCCTTGAACATCATTCATCTGAGGCCATTCCACAACTAGAGAGCCATAGTCCAACAAAAAGCTCCAAGGATTACCACAATCGCTTGGTCAACCCAAAAAGCTCCAAGGATTATCACAATCGCTTGGTCAACCCAAAAGCTCCAAGGATTACCACAATCGCTTGGTCAACCCAAAAAGCTCCAAGGATTATCACAATCGCTTGGTCAACCCAAAAGCTCCAAGGATTTTCATAATCGCTTGGTCATCCCTAAATGCCCCAAAGGTATCTATAAACCCTTTGGTCAAACCAAAAGCTCCAAGCGTTACCATTACTGCTTGGTCAACATAAATATTCAAAAATCAACAAAAACAACACAAAAATCAAAAATTACAAAAACATTTGCATTTCAATTTCATGCATTCTCATAAAAATCAAAATCACAAAAACAATTGCATTCCAATTTCATGCATTCTCATAAAAATCAAAATCACAAAAACAATTGCATTCCAATTCCATGCATTCTCATAAAAATCAAAATACAACAATATAGGTTACATTAAGCATTGCATCCATACATTGCACATTTCGATAAGTCATACAAGTCAAAAGCACCATAGGCTGTCATTACTTGGCAATTCCATCATTTTCACATCAACTCCATTTTCATACACACATACATCCAGCATATCACCCTTTTATTTTAGCATCATCAGTTGTCGCCTAATGTATATAGAGTTTTCGTCCTTCAGATGTCTTTAAATTTCTAGCCAAAACTGTACATAGTTAAATAGATTTTACATGGGAAAGTTTTACTTGGACCACGCCTTGTTACATAGCATCCCAACACAAATTAACACACATATAATAAATTCTTAAGTTGTGTGAACGAAAGATGAAACCTGCACCGTAATCCTGGTTACCATAAGCGAAACGGCTATCTTGCTTATCCCCTCGTGCGAATGACCCTAGGAATGCTGAGAGTTGGCAAAAGGACAAGCATCCTCCCTACCCAATTCCCCATGAATCCCAGGTCCTCAAAAGTTGCAAAAACATCAAAAATTTGCAAAACGTCAAAACACTAAAATTTGACATCCTACAGTGCACACATCAAAAGGCACAAACAATAGTGATTCTCGTCACTCCATATTCAAAAATCCCTTGCTCAAAAAAAAAAAAAAAAAAACAAACCAAACAAAAATAAACAGTGATTTTATCACTATAAAGAGCAAGTATCCCAATACACTTGAAGAAAAGAAGGGAGTCGACCTTGAATCCCTGGAACTCTTCGCATTTCGATAGGTCATGAGGCACGCTTCAGTACCGGTTTGGTTGATAGCCTATCGGTCACTGGCGGTAAACCTCTCGCATGATGATATATCTGTCACATTAACTTGTGTGCAGATCAATGTTTGCATGTGGATGAGCTAGCTTATGGTATCCTAGATAGCACCGTAGATTAATCTGACTAAATACAATAAAGGAGTTAGTGGAGCTAATTAGGTGATCCTCAGACAGGTTCGGTTGAAAGCCCATCTGGCACTGGCGGTATCCTGATGAATAACACATAAATGAACTCAATTGCACACATAGGGATGTGAAATAACTTGGTTAAATTCAAGTCGGATTTATACCTTGTTCAAAAGTCTTGCGAGATAAATGTACAGTCTTGGCTAGTTAGTTAAAATATCTGCATCTCAGAAAAGCTTAACTACATCTTCAAACAACCGATACATTTCATTCCATACATCACCATCCGTAAATAGACAAAATACAAAAACAAAGTTTCCACATGCATAAGCATTCTACAAATTTATCCCATTATTTGCAAGTCCAATCCAAATTTTGTCCAGTTTATGGTGCATCGACAAATCATCAACAAATCATTGCATTCATTCCATATGCATACATCATACATATTAGAACCATCGCATTCATATTCGCATATGCATACATCAATGTAAAAGCATGTACATAAAAATAAATCATGACAAATGATAAACACCAAAAAGAATCATCTGTATATATATCATAACAAAAATTGCCCGCAGGCTACAGTGCACTGGTCCTTGGACCTCCCTCCCATCATCCCAAATCTCAAAAACCCCTAGCCTAGAGCGTCGGCCACCATGATCATGCAGGATCGGTGCAACGAGAGCTACCCCCTACGGTATCCATCCTCTGAGACCTCTCAGGGCGACTGCTCGCCCCTGCATCCCGACCACTCGCACCTCCCTCCTCTCGTCGCCTACGTCGGGATGATGCTGATTACTCCGTCCCGTTGTCTCTCATCCTGTACGACGAGCCACTGATCGAAGGCTCTGGTATTCGCCCACCTAGGCGAATAATCTCACCCTCCATCTTTGATCGATGCTGCCCCTAATCTGCCTCCCGTCGCCCCCAATCTGCCTCCCGTCGCCTCCACTCGGCCTCTCACCTATGGTAGTATGCGATGGCATCATCACGCTGTGCTAGCTACACCCGCAGGAGATCCCTCTCCCGTGCAGCATCCGTATCACACCCTTGCTAGTGAGCTGTAGCCCCTGCACTCCCCCGCCCTGCCAACTATGTCCGCAGGAGATCCCTCTCCTACGTCATCTCTGTAAGCTCTCCATCCCGCCTCTGCAGCAACCCCGTCAGTCGCGCTACCTCAGCGCGTAATCCCGCCTCCGTCTCCTCTGACCCAGCCTGCTCTGGAGCATCCTGCATCTCCGGCTGATCCTCCTCATCAACATCATCTCCTACATCTGCTACCTCCACCATCTCTACATCCGTAGGAGCTCCCCAACCCTCTCCTGGTGCCTCCGCACCCTCTCCGCCTCCCGCTGCCTCCTCTCCTCCCAATGGTCCCTCACCTCGCCACTATCGCAGCGTCCACCACTCCTGATACTCGACCGTCACTCCGACATCATCTACGTTCGAAATGTCCATAACTGTATCAGACTCCTCCCCTAATGGCTCGAGGATCGACGCAGCTAGGGTCCTCTCATCACTCCGGCGTCGATAGACCATGGGTTCCCTAGGCAACCCCTGGCGTACCCCAAACTGTCGCGTCACTAGGAGGTAGTGGAAGTACTCCTGCTCTGTCCCATGTCGCCCAATCACCCATCTCCCCCTCCGAACCCGCCGAAGCCAATCATCCGCCTCTGGCCATGCGGGACAATCCCGATATGGCCTCCATACCACATCCTCGGGAGTCAGTCGTGCAAAGGCATCTCTGTAATGGTCCACGTCTCCCACGAACCGTCGACTCTGCCCTCGCTCCTCCGACCGATACCATAGCGCACCATACCCAATATCTCTGTCAACCATGTCAGCTTGGGTAGTCCAAGGCAACCCTCGTGGTCGCTCTATGGCTATGTGCTGCCAGGCCCAGCACTGCAACAAGAAACTGCACCCAATCCCCTTCTGCCTCCGACAACGGACCTCATCCAACTCATCGTACAGTTGAGCCAAAAGCATCTGGCCCCACCTCATAATCATCGGCTCTGTCACCGAACACTCCACTAGCTGCCACACCACCTCCAATAGGTTCCATGGGAACCTCGCTCCTGACGAGTCTGGTAGGAGCATGTTGAAAATGAGGCTCATGAGTAATGCATGCCTCACTCCCAACATTCCCCTCGCATACCAATATCGCACCAAAATCCCCCCAATATGACAATCCAGCTCCGCCCTCTCCAGCGAGGTCATCCCATCATCATCCTCTCCATATCCAAAATACCGCATCAGTACAACCATCCTCTGGCCCCGTGGCGTCGTCCGGATGGGGACCCCGTCTATCAGAATCCGGAGAATCTGATACACGTCCTCTAAGGTGACAGTCATCTCCCTTGTCGGAAGATGGAAGGTGTTCGTCCGAACATCCCATAGGCCGATCAGTGTTGTAAGGTACGCCCGATCCGCCACAACTGCATCCAACCGAGCCACATGCTTGAGCCCTAGGGCATCAAGCCAATCCCAGTCCTCAGCTGTCAATGCCTCGCGGGCATTAGAAAAAATCGTCGGCACCCGATGTCGACTCTTCACCACCTGCACATCACATAAAATAATAAACATCAAAATCATGCATCAAGTTACCATCACATGTACAAAAATGCATAACCATACAGTAACATCTTTCATTCACATGTACATCAAAAAAAAAAAAAAAATTTCATTCAGTTTTCATCTTACATTTCATCAAAAACAACAAAAATTTGACATGGTTTACCTACGGTTTTACCTAAGTTTACCATTTCAACCAAAAAAAATTCATCAATTTCATTTTATCAAACAAAAACAACAAAAATTTGACATGGTTTACCTACGGTTTTACCTAAGTTTACCATTTCAACCAAAAAAATTCATCTTTCATTTCATCAAAAAAGGACAAAAATTTGACATGGTTTACCTACGGTTTTACCTAAGTTTACCATTTCAACCAAAAAAATTCATCTTTCATTTCATCAAAAAACGACAAAAATTTGACATGGTTTACCTACGGTTTTACCTAAGTTTACCATTTCAATCAAAAAAAAATTCATCAATTTTTCATCTTTCATTTCATCAAAAAACGACAAAAATTTGACATGGTTTACCTACGGTTTTACCTAAGTTTACCATTTCAATCAAAAAAAAATTCATTAATTTTTCATCTTTAATTTCATCAAAAACGACAAAAAATTGACATGGTTTACCTACGGTTTTACCTAAGTTTACCATTTCAAAACAAAAAAAAATTCATTCCGTTTTTATTTTCCATTTCATCAAAAACAACAAACAATTTGACATGGTTTACCTACGGTTTTACCTAAGTTTACCATTTCAAACAAAAAAATTCATCCATTTTTCATTTTCTAATTTCATCAAAAAACGACAAAAATTTGACATGGTTTACCTACGGTTTTACCTAAGTTTACCATTTCAAACAAAAAAATTCATCCATTTTTCATTTTTTTTAATTTCATCAAACACAAAAAAATCGACATGGTTTACCTACGGTTTCGACCTAAGTTTACCATTTCAAACAAAAAAAAAATTCATCCATTTTCCATTTTTAATTCCATAAAATTATCACAAAAATTGGGCATGGTTTACTTATGGTTTCGACCTAAGTTTTCCCATTCACATAAAAAACAAAACATTTTTAATCATGGTTACCCTAAAGTGTTACTCTAAGTTTCATTTTGGGTTTATCCTATGGTTGTCCATCTAAGTTTCCATCGGTTTGCATCCATGCTTCATTTGGTTTCATTCATTTACCTTTTAATTAATTAAGGTTTCATGTTTAAACAAAAGAAAAACAACATAAAAACACATTTGCATTTTTCAAATTCATAATCGAGGAGATAGTGCACTTACTGGTCTCGCCTCGGCTCCGCCGCTCGATGACCCGGTCTGTGCACTCATGGTGGCTGGATAATCCGACAGCGCTTCGCGTCAGAAAATCTACCTCCTCCTCCCCAGAGCTCCAAATCGTAATCGATGAACAGTGCAAATGAGCCAAAACCGTCATTTTCGCCTATTTATACTTTTTGTTAGTCGGTAATCGTCCCTGACCGGGACGAGCGCTCTTCGGCGCGCTCGTCCCACCCCAGGACGAGTACCACCGTGGCGCACTCGTCTCACCCCAGGACGAGTACCATCACGGCAATCGTCCCCCCACGGGACGAGTACAAAAAAAAAAAAAAAAATTAAAAATGACAAATGCAAACAAAAAAATTGTCGGACAACAGTGCTCTTGCACTTAATCTCTTGGCATAAGAAAACTGATGTCGGGGTTTACCTTGTCGTTATCCTACTCCCCAAGAAGGCTACCATAGCCGGACCGCTCCACGGGAAGACGGATTGTCGTCAATGTTACCCCCAAATGGCATCCCATAATGGGTTCATACCCACCACAAATAGGTCAAAACAATCGGGAAATTGCTCGAGCATGCTTAGCGGTAAACCATCTAAAGGCACCCTTGCACAAGTCATCTTGGGTCAAGCGACTCGTCGCTTTTCTCATGTCGATCATTCCCTCATCGATTCGTCGCTTGAGGGGGTAGTCACACTTAGTTGCCAATCAACACCAATATACCTAGTCTTGGAAATGACACGCATTCAAAGGATCATTGCAAAAGACAATCGCACCCCTGCTTGGGGCAGCAAACAAGCAATTATCACCAACTGATCATATACTTGGCATTCGTGAATCATGAACTCAAGGTTCCCACAACAAAAGGTTGTGCCCTTTGCCTATTCATGACTGATCAATGTCTAAGTTCAAGTAATACCTCACCGAACCAGGTTAATACTTGATTTGAGTTCCTTAGCTCATCAGAAGCAAGGATTCAAGAATGCATGCCCTTTCCATACTTGGGGCATCAAGAGTTGGTTAGGTTACTGAGAAACCCTAATCATTAGTGCTTTGGTTATATATTTTTGCTCGGCACTGCACCATGTGCAACGCTTCCCAAAAAGGGGCATCTATAGACACCAAAATAGCACCAATCTGATTATGTGACAACAAGCACTGATCGCACTAACACACACAGCCCCCAGGGCAGCCCTCAGAGGTTAAACAATGGTTCTAACCACTCACACAGCAGTTTTGCAAGTCAAAAATCAATTTGGCACCTTTTAGACACTCAGCTTCTTATTCGTCCCACCCAGGGACGAGTGCTGATTTGTACTCGTCCTACCTAGGGATGAGTGCATATTGATACTCGTCTCACCCAGAGACGATTATCAGCGCTCGCTTCGGGGTGGGACGAATGTCAGGTTTGACCGGCAAAAAGTCAAATCTCAACATATAACAACTCAGAACTGCCACTTAGCTTTTCCTGCATGACATAGGAGTGCGAGTGAGTTCTTTTGACAACTCATATCTGCCAATTGACTCTCCCTTCACTGCATGGGAATAAGAGTAAGCTTTTTAAGACAACTCGTATTTGCCACTTAGCTATCCCTTCATTGCATGGGAGTGCAAGTGAGCTTTTCTAAAACACACAAAGACATGCACAGAGGCAGTTAAGAAGCCCTTGATCAAGAAGAAGTCTTCTCTTCACACAAAAAGCATTCATGCAAAGAAACACTTTTGCATGTTAATTCAAAGAGACCTCTTGGGTCTATAAAATGGTGAGTTTCCTCACCCAAAAGATATACCGAGAAGGAGCATTTTGAGCGACGAAGTGTCGCTAATTCATTTACTTGCGATTTGTGTTTTCAACATCCATAATCTCTTAATCGAAAGAGAGGTTATTGGGTGACTTTTGAAGGCACGAATCAAGAACCAACACCGATTTTCTGACCACAATATTCTACCAATTTGCCGACAACACATCACATCAGGTTTCGGACCCATCCTAAGCGGATTGGTGTCGAAGCAAAGTTTCACCCGCGGGTGGTTTGCCTTCGGGCACCCCCCGCTTTATTTCTTTTATAGTATTTAGCTAGTTTCATGTTTATGCTTTTGTCAAGTCTTCATTTCATTTAGATTCATTTTAATCATAGTTAGATTTATCTTTTATTTTTCATACACAAGTGCTACCGATTCTTTGTTTGTTTCTTTGAACGCAGATTTGCAGCATTAGAGGAGCAGCGAGGAATCTACCTTTACCAACGCAAGCGGCGACGACGTTTTGGTTCGCCCATCTTATATGTGGGCACGCGGAAGAAGGAATTTTGAAACAAGTTGTAAAAGAGCAATATTTAACGCTCCTATCCCATAAAAAGGAAGGAGACGCATTGTAACACGAATTCGCAAAGCATATCAATAAAAGGGCCGATTTTTATATTGCTTTAATATCTTGTGTTCATGTTCTTTCTTTTTATGCAATTTTCAATAACATAGGGTTTAAGCGTTATTTTAGTTTCATTTACATTGCAATTTTAGTTTATCCTTTTTGTTTTCGAAATCTCGTGTTTTCAATAAACATTCTATCAACATAATTGGGATATAGCGAAGGATTCTTTATTGGTGGCGGTGGAACAATCTAGGGTAAAACAATACATTTCTTATAAATTAAATGCAACATATCTTACCCTAATTCAAAAAATAAAGGATGCATGATTGTTTCATTCATTTAGACCCATAAGACTGTGTAATATGACATATAACATCATATCCAAAGTGATGGCAAATCGACTAAGAGCTATGTTAGATAAAATTATTTCAAAGGAGTAAGGAGGATTTGTGAAAGGGAGACAAATTTTGGATGGGATCATAGTAGCTCATGAAGTTATGCATTTAGCAGCTTCAAGAAAATAGAGAGCAATGATCTTAAAACTTGATATGAGTAAAGCCTACAATAGGATTAAATGGGTTTTTATTTTTGTACTATTAGAAAAGTTTGGATTTGGGAAGAAATGGGTCAGATTGATTAAATCTTGTTTCTCTACAATTTCATATTTAGTGTTTGTCGATGGGTTAGTAACAAAATATTTTAAAGCCAAGAGAGGTCTTAGACAAGGAGATCCTCTATCAGCGTATTTGTTCTTTATTATGGCAGAGATTCTAGGTAGGAAATTGAAGAAGGCTAATAAATATGTGTTGATAAGTAGTCTTAAGGCTAGCAATAACATCGACAATATCACCCATCAACAATTTGTAGATGATACAACCCTTTTTGGTAGGGCAAGGATAAATGAGGCCAGATATTTGAATAACTTATTAAAGGAATATGAAAGAGCATCAAGGCAAAAATTTAATAGGACAAAATCTAAAATTTACTTTCTAAACACCCCAACTAGAATCAAAGCAAGGATATGTAGGTTACTTCAAATGGAGGAGGCAAATTTACCAACAACTTATCTAGGGATGCCCTTATTTTAGGGGAGAACGAGGATATAATTATGGAATCCAGTTATAAGTAAAATTCAAAATAAACTATCGACATGGAAAAGTAGATGGTTATCCTTAGAAGAGTGCAACTAATTAAATTAGTCTTACAAGCCATTGCAACTTATTATATGTCCTTGTAAACTATGCCAAAATCGATAGAAACAAAATTTAATCTATATTATGCGGTCCTTATTTTGGTTAGCTTTACATGATAAAAGAAAATTTCCTTCGGTGAAATGGAGCAAGGTGTGTGATAATAAAACTAGGGGAGGTCTTAGTTTAAGAGTTCTTATGGATGCAAACTTAGCTCTTAGGGGAAAATTAATTTGGAGATTGTACAAAGAGAGTTAAAGACAATGGGCAAGAATTCTTCTAAGTATGTTTATCCCAATTACCCAAGCGTAATGTGTATTACATTCTCATTTCTAAATGGTTCTGCTCTATGGAACAGTTTAAAAAAATCTATTGATCTAGTGATTAAAGGTTTAAGATGGGTGGTGAGAATTGGAGAAAAAAATTATATTTGGATGGATACTTGGTGTGATAAAAAACCACTCAATTTAAATCCAATTTTGAAACCATATATGAGATTACTTCAAGATAAATATGGTGAGAGGGTTTCAAACATTATGTACAAGGATTAAAAAGGAAGATACAAATGGAAAGGACATTTTTTACAAGTATACAAGATGTTTATGCTAGGATGTAGTTGAGCAAAAAGCTAACAACAATGATTTTTTTGAGGGGAGCCAAGGATAAGCTAATTTGGGAATTGAATAGCTCAGGAGAATACACAACAAGAAGTGGATATAATATAAAGCACCAAAAAAATATAAATATCAAAGAATATGGAGAGATATTTGGGATAGCCCAATCATTTCTAATGTTAAAATGTTTGTTTGGCTAGTAGGTCATAGAAGAATTTTATCCTAGTATAACCTTATGAAAAGGGGTTTTTATGGCCCTCACAATGTGTTCTTTGTAAACAGGAGGAGAGTATAGACTATCTCTTGGGACATTCCTCAATAGTTTGGAATTTATGGCAAAGGATTCTTAATATATTTGGTAAATGCATGGTGATGAATGGAATAATTGAAGAATGGTTAAAGCAATGGCAAAGCACTTTTAAAAGCGAGGCTTTATAGACAATCCGGGATATATCAAAAGATACAATACTTTGGACTGTATGGCTAGAAAGGAATAAAAGAATATTTAAAGGAAAGGAGAGAAATTTAGAGGTAATGAAAAGGAAGATTTGTTTAGCCATGAGGAGTCTAAACCAACCCTTTCAACTCATTCAATCCCCTATTTGGAAGCAAATAACTTTGATAGATGGAGTCAAGTCATCAAATAAAATTATGATGTTGGGTACAAGAGAAACAAAAGAAGGTAAAAAATATAAAGTGGAAACCAACAGATGTGGAGTTGGTCAAATTTAATTTTGAAGGAGCATCTAAAGGAAATCCAAGACCAACAAGAGGAGGAATAATTAGAAATAATAGATGAGGAATTTTGTTTCATTATGCTTTCAATTGTGTAATTAAGACAAATGATAAAGTTGAAGCTTGGGCAACTTTGGAAGGGTTAAAAATATGCAAACAAATGAAATGGAATAAAGTATGGGTGGAAGGTGATTAACTCATAGTAATAAATACAATTTTAAAGAAATTAAAGGCTTCATAGAACATACAAGAGATGATTGTGGAAATTTAATATCTTACTATAGAGTTTGAAGAAACTAGGTTTAAACATACATTAAGCGAAGGAACAAATGTGTAGATAGGCTATCCAATAAAAGGATTTTAATTGAGGACCGTGAAGTTAAATTCTCTTTTCCATGGTTAGAGGAAGTAATAAGTTTAACTAAAGCTTAAAAGAAAATGTTGTCTGCTTGAATCAAATAATGATTAAGATTTACTTTAATATTTTTCATTGGTAATATTTGCTTTATTTTATAACATTAATGTGTTTTCATATAAACTATTTATTACAATTTTTGTGGTTGCACTTATGCTTCAAGAAGGAAACTAGTAATCTAGATCTAGTAAAGTAGACTATGATAGTGCGATGTTTTGGAAATATTACTCTACTAATATGAAATGCGTAGATAGTAGAGGTGGGTTTTGGTGTTGTGAAGGTTGTTGTGGTAAAATGTCAAGAAGGATGTTGAATTCTGGAATGTTTGTATTCACACAAAAAATTGAAGAAGGTCCAAAAAATAAAAATCAAGAATTCAAACATTCTATGAAAAGTGATGTAGGTATCTAGCTATAGCATCTTAATTGAGAAGATAACTACATCTATTTGTAAAGTCTCAAGCTCTAAAGTAGAGAGTTGTGACTTGTCAAGGGTGGGTAACCTTATGAAAAGGGGTTTTCATAGCCCTCACAATGGGTTCTTTGTAAACAGGAGGAGGAGAGTATAGGCCATCTCTTGGGACATTGCTCAATAGTTTGGAATCTATGGCAATGGATTCTTAATATATTTGGTAAATGCATGGTGATGAATGGAATAATTGAAGAATGGTTAAAGCAATGGCAAAGCACTTTTAAAAGTGAGGCTTTACAAACAATTTGGGATATATCAAAAGATACAATACTTTGGACTGTATGGCTAGAAAGGAATAAAATAATATTTAAAGGAAAGGAAAGCAATTTAGAGGTAATGAAAAGGAAGATTTGTTTAGCCATAGAGAAGTCTAAACCAACCCATTCAATCCCTTATTTGAAAGCAAATAACATTGACAGATGGAGTCAAGTCATCAAACAAAATTATGATGTTGGGTACAAGAGAAACAAAAAGAAGGCAATAAATATAAAGTGGAAACCACCATATGTGGAGTTGGTCAAATTTAATTTTGATGGAGCATCTAAAGGAAATCCAAGACCAACAAGAGGAGGAGGAATAATTAGAAATAATAGAGGAGGAATTTTGTCTCATTATGCTTTCAATTGTGTAATTAAAAGAAATGATAAAGTTGAAGTTTGGGCAACTTTGGAAGAGTTAAAAATATACAAACAAATGAAATGGAATAAAGTATGGGTGGAAGGTGATTAACTCATAGTAATAAATGCAATTTTGAAGAAATCAAAGGCTTCATAGAACATACAAGAGATGATTATGGAAATTTAAGATTTTACTATAGAGTTTGAAGAAACCAGGTTTAAACATACGTTAAGGGAAGGAAACATATGTGTATATAGGCTATCCAATAAAGGGATTTTAATTGAGGATCGTGAAGTTAAATTCTCTTTTCCATGGTTAGAAGAAGTAGTAAGTTTAGCTAAAGCTTAAAAAAAATGTTGTCTTCTTGAATCAAATAATGATTAAGATTTACTTTAATATTTTTCATTGGTAATATTTATTTTATTTTATAACATTAATGTGTTTTCATATAAACTATTTATTACAATTTTTGTGGTTGAACTTATGCTTCAAGAAGGAAACTAGTAATCTAGATCTAGTAAAGTAGACTATGATAGTGCGATGTTTTGGAAATATTACTCTACTAATATGCAATGCATAGATAGTAGAGGTGGGTTTTGGTATTGTGAAGGTTGTTGTAGGAAAATGTCAAGAAGGATGTTGAATTCTGAAATATTTGTATTCACATAGAAAATTGAAGAAGATCCAAAAAATAAAAATCAATAATTCAAACATTTTATGAAAAGTGATGTAGGTATTTAGCTATAGCATCTTAATTGATATGATAATTACATCTATTTGTAAAGTCTCGAGCTCTAAAGTAGAGAGTTGTGACTTGTCAAGGGTGGGGGACCCTAGTACAACCCCTTCTTCTCCAGCAAAAATAATACTACCAAATATGTAATATCTTTAACAATTTTGGATTTTGTCCTATTAACTTTTTCCCTCACAATATTTTATATTACTTTAATAAGTTATTCAAAGCTTTGGCCTCGTTTATCCTTGCCCTCCCAAAAGGGTTACATCATCTATAAATTGTTGATGGGTGATGTTGTCAATGTGATTACTAACCTTAAGTTTTCTTATTAGCCCATCTTTCTTAGCCTTCTTTGAGTTCCTACCCAATACCTTTGCCACAATAAATAATAGATATGTGATAGATGATCTCCCTATCTAAGACCTCTCTTGGCTTTAAATGATTATCGTACTAACCCACTGACCAACACTTAATAAGATACTATAAAGATACAAGGTTTAATCCATTTGACCCATGTCTTCCCAAATTCAAACTTTCTAGAACTACAAAAATAACATATCATTTAACCCTATCATAGGCTTTACTCATATCAAGTTTTAAGGTCATTGCTCTCTTTTTCTTAAAAATATCGAATGTAGAAATTCATGAGTTACTATGATTTTGTCTAAAATTTGTCTCCCTTTCACAAATCATACTTGCTCTTATGAAATAATTTTTCTAACAAATTTTTTAATTGATTTGCCATCACTTTGAAGATTATCTTATATGTCATATTACATAGGCTTATGGGCCTGAATGAATCAAACAAGTTTGTATCCTTTTTTTGTAATCAGGGTAAGATATACTGCATTTATTTTATAAGGTATGTATTATTTTACCCTAGACTATTCCTCTACCACCAATAATGAAATTTTCACTATTTTTCAACTTCGTTAATAGAATGTTGTAGAGAGCCCATCCAAACTTGGGGATTTATCCTTATCGAAAGATAAAAGAGCTAAATGAAAAAAATTCAAGTAATAGGCACCATTAGTTTACTATTGTCTTAATCTGTTACAACTAAAGGTACTTCTTGTAGTAGTTTATCGTTAAAAACTTCAAACTCCTTTGATCCTAGAATATTATGGTAAAAAAACCTTACGTCCTTTCTTATTTCACTATGGTCTTCAATCCAAACCCCTTCTACTAATTTAATTTTACTAATTATGGATGTTGATCTCTGTATTATTGTCATTCTATGAAAAAACTTTGTGTTTTAATCTCCTTTTAACCAAGTCTATCTTGATTTTAATCTCTAAAATTTATTTTCCTTACTCAAAATATTATTATGGTCACTAAGCTAGTAAGCAACTCCCTTTCCTCCGCTATTGGATTATTATGCTCACATTTTTGAAATTTTGAAATTTTCTCTTTTAGTTCTTCCTTCTCAAATTTTTTTCCAAAAATGTTCTTGTTCCATTCTTTTAATCTAGATATCATTGATTTAATTTGTTTTGGAAGTGTATACAACCCACCGTTTCTTGAAGAATTCTATGTTTGTGTTATCATATCAACAAATTGAGGATGGTCTTCCCACATTTGCTCATATTTAAAATATGATATTTTTAAATTCACTTACCACCATTTTAACTCTTATTGGCTAGTGATATGAACCAATCCTTGTCAAGGTATTAATTTTAGCACAAGTTCCTTCATCTAGCCAATGATCTGAGAGTATGCATTTGTCCAATTTTTTGCTATCAAGTTTTGGCCTATCCTTTTGGTGTCCCGTGTATATTTATCCTCTTCAAACTCAACCTCTCATAGATTATTGTTTTAAATAAAAGTTGAGAAATATCTCCAGTTATCGAGAGGCCTAGGTTCAAATCTCTCCCCTCACATATTGCGAATATGTTGTATATAAAAAGGTTCCTCATAAAAAATAAAAAATAAATCTCAAGGAATTCTCTTGGGGTGTTTCCTATTACCTTAAAGGTATCCATTTCCCATAATTCAATGGGAACCCATACATCCTAATTCAAACTAATAGTATGGATAGATTTATGTTTTTAGGTGCAAAGCCTCCATACCAGCGAGTAAGGACATGATCTTCCCATAAACCAAAGACCCACTTTTAGGATTCTATATCTTTCCTTCATGAAACAAAAAATGGATAGAAAGAAGACTTTGGGAAGAAAGGATAGACTTACTCCTAAATACTTCAAATTCCTTTCAATTCATTTTATTAAGGCCAAATCCCTTGGCCAAGACCTATTAAATTTACCAATAATTGCCCTTTCTTTAAGCAACAAGGATTGCTTATTTATGAGGTCCTCTCCAACCTCTACTACTAGGGATGATTCTAAGGACTTGGCTTTAAATCGATCCATGGGAAGGGAACTATAACTCAAAATCTACTAAATTTTACTAGTATATCGTATGGCGATTATAATTTTTGAAAAGAAACCTATAATAAATTGCATGCAAAACTTATAAGATAATGAAGGGGCAAAGGAAACTTAGCAAAAAAATTCTAAGCCTAGAATGAATGTCCTACCTCACCAATTTCCTAGCCCTCCATTGCTCCTCCCATCATTTGAGCCCTAAACGACAAATATCTACAATTTTGTTTTCCATGATTGAAAAATTATCATCGCCCTTATTTCGGATGGCTGACTTCATGGGGTCTTATCTCCCTTAATATTGCTCAAATTCCTTCATATGACCACTCATTTAAAGCTCTTCAAATTCTACACAAATTGGCCCAAGAATCATCTAAAGCAACCTTTGAAAATATATGGCTCTTAAAAGATGAGATGTTTTCCCAAAAAAATGCCTAGACATTGCTCTTGTTTCAAACAATTACCTTCACGATCGATAAATGGATGTTTTTTGGAACCAATCAATTGCATTTCTCGCGGAGACGTTTTTCGCAGGACTGCCCAAACTGCCGAACTTGTTTCGGTCATATCTCACTCATCCGGACTCGGATTGAGCTAAAATTTTGAGGGTAGATGCCTGAAAAACCCTAGAACGTCTCCACCAATTTTCATATCATTTGGAGCAACACAGATCCTAGCGCATCCCTATGTGTGAACGACATATTTGGCAAGCGGCTATGCGAGGGTTTCATCTGGGTTGAGTGCAAGCAGCTTCAGAGGTTGGTTTTTAGGGCCTTCGGGCCCTAGCGGCCAATATTTTTGTGGTTTATTCTCAATATTTTAGCAAGAAATGTTGCAGGAGATACAATATGGGTTAGAAATTTGTCTTTCAACAGATCATACTGTGAACTTGAGTGACAACGGCTTCCAATTTTCTGCACAAAAGAAAAGTGAAAACCATACCTTTCCACGACGTCTAGGGCAAGGATTAAAGAGATCACGAAACAAGTTTCAAGTAGTTGATCAAAAAATGGCTCATATCTCAAGTGAATCTGGTGCTAAGGTGCACCCACAAAATAATTCTACTGTGAAAACCCCTATCAAGGGTAAGAATTTTGAAGACTCAGTCCCAAAAATGAATTTTAGGGATGCCCTTCGTGGTGGACAGCCTCAACCCAATGCTAATATCAATATTAGGGCTTCCCATAAACCTCTAAGAATGCCTAAGATTGATCCCAGGAAAACGGAGTCAGGATGTCTTAAAGCAACTGATGGAACTCCTATTGTTAAGCTTGATATGGATAACATTCAGACTGGCATTGAAGATTTGGAAAAAAGAGGACTAATTTGTCGGTTCGTGGGTTTTCGTCCGAGTCTATCCGCTTTCAAAGTCCGGGCTGCAAAAAGCTGGAAAACTAAAGGTGAGTTACAAATCTCTATTTATCCAAATGGTTATTTTCTTGTTTTATTTGCTAATAATGAAGATAGAGAGAAAACTTTTCAAGGGGGTCCTTGGTTTTTTGGAAGGGCAGGGCTTTTCATGAAGCCCTGGCATACTAAATTTAAAGCCGAAGAAGAGATGCCTTCTATTGCTCCCGTGTGGGTTAGACTCTTTGGCCTCCCTATTGAATTTTGGAATCCTACTATTTTTTCTTCAATTGGAAACTCTTTAGGAACTTTTATGATGACTCGCTGATTGTACTCAAAATTTTGAACATATTATTTATGCTCGGATTTGTGTTTTAATGGATTTTGACAAACCCCTACCTAAAAAGATCACATTACAATTTGGGGAAGACACTTGGGAGCAAGTAGTGGACTATGAGAACATTCCTTTTCATTGTAGAATTTGCCATGAATATGGTCATTTGGCCAGTGCTTGCCCAAATAAAATTCCTGATCAAAAGAAAGAAGATATAAACTTAGCAGGTTTCCAAATACCTAAGAAGAAGAACACTTAGAAAAAACCAGTTATGAAGGATCAATCAAAGTCATCTCGCTAATATGTTTGAAATCCTTTCCACAAATGATGTCCCAAGTGAGGAAGAGGAAATAATGGAAACTGAAATCTTAGAAACACAATTTAAATATGAAGGGAAGAACTCAGAGACAAACCAACAAATCAAAGGTTTTCAACAGAAAAAAAAGGAGAAAATTTACACAAGAAAAACAATATTTCAAATGTCAAAACTTCAAATAATGCAGTCCCAATATAGACTCTATTGAACCATCTAGTAAAATTTTGGTCGTGTACGAGCATTCTTCAAGGTTAGAAGCCATCTCAGATTCAATTGGAATAAGTCAAGAAACAGGGAAAAAAAATTGAAGATGGATTCTAATCAAAAAGTAGGTCGCAAGACCAATCAATATCATATGGTAAAAGAAGGTGAAAAGCTTGTAGAGGAAGGTAAGATTAATGCCCTTCCCAACTTTTTTAGCCCCGGTATTAATGAAGATCATCACTTGGAATATTAGAGGACTCAAAGGGAGTCTTTCAAAACAAAATGAAATTAGAAGAATGATTCGGTAAATCATCCACATCTTGTTTTCCTTCAAGAAACTAAGATGTCAATGGAGGATATGGACTTAATTGCCAGTAAAATTTGGCCAACTGGAAAAGTGGTTTCCCTCAGTTCCCAAGGGACTTCGGGTGGCATTGCTTGTCTTTGGGATCCAAAAGAGGTAGTTATTCACCATATGGTTGGTAGTTGGGGTTTGTTGGCTATAGCTATTCAAAGTAGACATTCCAACCAGATTATGCTCTGCATTATTGTTTATGCTCCGACTTCTTTGGAGGAAAAAAGAAGACAAGTGGAAGGATATTACTCATATTATCTCTCATTTTCCTAAAGCTTGGATCTTGATCGGAGGAGATTTCAATACCATCCTCTCTCTGGATGAGAAAAGGGGGGGAAATAGAAATTTGGACAAAAGCACTGACCTCATGAGCGAATATATTGCAAACCTCCATCTTGTGGATATCCAACCGGATAATGGCCTTATGACTTGGTCTAATAGAAGGCAAGGCTTAGCTTGTATAATGGAGAGATTGGATAGGTTTTTGCTCTCTGAAAATTTCTTAATCCATGGTCACATTCCTAAAGTGAAGACTCTTAATAATTCTGGTTCGGATCATTGGCCAGTCATGGTGGAAATGTGGAAAACCAATGTGAGTTTCTCTCCTTTTCGTTTTCAATTAATGTGGCTTAGAGACATTTCCTTCAGACCTCATGTGCAACAATGGTGGAAGGAAGGTAAACCTAGGCATGGGACTAAGATGTTCTGTTTTGTCAAAAGACTGCAATACATTAAATCCAAAATCAAGACTTGGAACTGGAAAGAGTTTGGGGATGTTCATAAAAAAAAACATGAAGTTATTGCTCATCTTGAAAATTTGAATAAGAAAATCCTTTTAGATGGCCTCACAGAGAAGAGAAGTGCAGATGAAATTAAACTCACAACTCGCTTAGAGGAATGGGAAAAAAGAGAAGAAATCTTATGGAAGCAAAAATCTAGAATTCAATGGCTCAAAGAAGGAGATCGAAACACAAATTTCTTCCACAAATCTCTTCTAGCTCGAAGATCTCACAACTTTATTTCTTCCTTAAAATCAGATTCTGGAGATGTTGTTTATACTTGGGATGGCATGAACTCTATTGTTGTTGATTACTTTTCCAATATTTTTGCCGCTACTCCCCTTGACTCAGCTTCACAATATAATGTTCTTCAAGCAATCCCTTCTCTTATCACTTCGGGGAGAACTCTATTTTGACTGCTCCTGTTACTATCAATGAGCTTCAACAAGTAGTTTTTAAAATGCAAAAAGGGAAAACCCTGTGTCCCGATGGTTTTCCTATTGAGTTCTACCAAGAGTTCTGGGATATCCTTCATGTTGATTTATTAGAGGTGGTGGAAGAAGCCAGGAAAGCCAAAGAAATTTTGAAGGTTATCAATAAAACTTATATTACTCTTGTTCCAAAAGCTCAAGAGGTTGATCATATCTCAGCTTTTAGACCTATTGCTTTATGTAATGTTCTTCTCAAAATCATTACTAAAATCATGGCAGAAAGGTTGAAGCCTCTTTTGCATAAGATTATTTCCCCGCAGCAAGGGGGTTATGTGGAAGGACGTCAAATAGTAGATGAGATAGTTCTTACTCAGAAGCCATCCATTCCATGGATATGCAAAATTCTCCTTCCATGTTCATTCGGTTAGACTTATCCAAAGCTTATGACAGAGTGGATTGGCACTTCCTTATCAAAGTTTTGAGGCAATTTGGTTTCTCTAAGGATTGGATGGATTGGATTATGGGATGTATCTCTTCAGTTTCCTACTTAGTTCTTATCAATGGCAGGCCTTCTCAGTCTTTCCCAGCTTCCAGAGGTATTAGGCAAGGTGACCCGCTATCCCCTTATTTATTCATCATTCTTGCTGAATGCTTGGGTAGGACTATAACCAAAAAGAGGGAAAACAAAACCCTTGAGGGAGTTACCATTGCTCATGGAGCTAGACCTATCTCTCATCTTCAATTTGTGGATGACTCTACTATTTTAGGTAAAGCTACAGCTAAGGAAGCTTCTAATATTAAGCAAATCATTAGTCTGTTTTTCTAAGGCTATCTGGGCAGTTGATCAATGAAGACAAATCTAAAGTTATTTTCTTTCACCGCTTCGCTAGACAAGAATCCATGGTCTTGGATAAGCTAAGATATAAGAAGACCTCTCTTCCAATCACTTATTTAGGTATTCCCATAAATATTCAAAGGCAAAAAAATAAAGATTGGAATTGGTTGTTGGACAAAGTCAAGAAGAAAATTGGAAAGTGGACCAACAAGTGGCTTTCTTATGGGGGTAGAATCACCTTGGTAAAATCAGTCCTTCAAGCTATTCCTATTTATGTTTCTTCCGTTTTGAATATCCCAAAGGTTGTTCTTCGAGAATTGGATCAAATCAGTCATCGTTTCCTTTGGAGTGGTACTAAGGAGAAAAGAAAATGGGCCTTGGTGAAATGGGATACTTTATGTCTTCCTAAGAGTGAAGGGGGGTTAGGTTTACGGTCTTCAATTAATAACAACAAAGCTTTAGCCGCTAAATTATATTGGAGGATGTTGCATAACCCCAATGCTCTTTGGGCCAATAATCTCTGTGCTAAATATGCTAAGAACAAAAGTCCTGAAGACCTTGTTCGCTATCAACTTCCTTCCAAAGGTTCTCCCATTTTAGCAGCTCTTAAGACTGGTGAGGATTTGATAAAGAAAAAATTATTTTGGATCATTCATAATGGTCAACATGCAAATTTTTGGACAGATTCTTGGGATGGTCACAAGCCTTTGATAACCCGGTTTCCCGATTGGAGGCCTTGGATGGAGGAGCTTCACCGAGCTAATTGGATAAAGGTGGCTAATTACCGTCGGTACCATACTGGTAATTCAAAGGTTGGTAGATATTGGATCCCTATTGAGGACTGGCCTATTCAAATCCCAGAAAGGCAAAGACAAGATATCCAAGGCATCCTTCATATGAGATCCCTCTCTTGGTCCCATGAAAAAGATTGTTTTGGATGGAACAACACTACTAAGGGTGAGTATTCAGCTTGCTCAAGGTTATTTGACCTTATGCCATAATAATCCCAACCATTCTTCTCGACATATTTTCTCAATTGTGGGCTCAAAAGCTCTGGCCTAAGGTGAGGTTCTTTAATTGGCTTTTATTGCATCGTAGGGTGCTTACCGGTGAGCAACTTATGAAGCGTGGTTTTCATGGCCCTTTTAGATGTGAAATGTGTGAAGAGAATGTAGAAAATATCAACCATATTTTTATTGAGTGTACTTTAGCCTCCGAGCTATGGAGGAGAATGGCCACTTTACTTGGCTTACAAGTGGTCCAATTTTTTTACTTTTGAACAGCTTTGGAGGGATTGGCCTAATCAAGAGGGTGTTGATCATTTTATTAGGCGCTTAGTTTGGATGGGTTCTACCATCCTTCTTTGGAATATTTGGAATGAAAGGAACAACCAAATTTTTAATCAAGATAGGAAGGATATTCACTATATTTGGCAAAAGACCATAGCCAACTTAGTTGAATCAGTCCATCATCTCCTTAATCACCCCCAAAACTCCCACCAAATATGGGATCAAGTGATGCAAAGATTGAAGATTAAACCTTCTAAGGGCAACCATCTTAAAGGGAATGTGAGTATTAGTAAATTGGATAGGAATAGAAATTGGCAACCTCCTCCTAAGGATTTTGGAAAAGTCAATACCGATGGAGCCTCTAGAGGGAACCCTGGAAAAGCCAGTGTGGGAGGAATTGGTAGACTTTCAGATGGCTCCCTGGTTTTTACTTTTGCCGAGAATTTGGGTATTCTTTCCAATAACCTTGCTGAGGGGTATGGTATCCTCAGAGGTCTTCAGGAGGCTACTAAGGTTGGATGGGAAAAGGTGTTAGTTGAGTCTCGACTCTCAACTTATGATTAATCTCTTGAAGAATCCTTCTAAGAATCATAAGGTGGATTGGAGAATAAAAAGAATTATTGAGAAGATTCAGTTAATCCAGATGGGATTTTTGAAAGTTGATTACAATCATGTGGTCAGAGATCAAAACAAGAGTGCTGATGCTTTAGCTAATTGGGCTTTGGACAAAGGTGATCTTACTTGTTATGGCCACCCTCCTATATGGTGGGCTTCTCAAATTAGGGAAGCTCTTCTTTCTATCATTTCTTTGGATGGCTCCAGTTCTCAAGGTACCTAGTTTCTTCTTGTTTTTTTTTTTTTGCTTCTCTTTGGTTCATTCAGTTTTTTTTAGTTCCCTAGCTCATTCTATTCTTTATTTTGTTTCCTCTGTTGATTCTTGCCTTAATAGTCTTCTGGTCTAGATAGGTCTTTGTTTTGTTCATTTTTTATTTCTTTTTTCCTTTTTGTTTTTTTTTGTTTAGTTTTTTAAGGTGGGTGGGTTTTTTTATTTTGTTTTGTTTTTGTGTTCTTTGTGTTGTTTTTTGTTGTTCTTGTGTTTTTGTTGTTTTGTTTTTTTTTTTTTTTTTTATGTTTTTTGTTATTGTTCTTGTGTTTTTTTTCGTTCTTGTTCTTGGGTTTCTCTTTGTTTGTGTTATTTCGTGTTTTTATGGGTGAGTGTTTTCTATATTTTTTTTTTTTTTTTATTGTCTGTTGTTGGTTGTTTTTTATTTTTTTATTTTTAAGGTTTTGATTGTGTTTATTTTTCTTGTTTTTTTTTGGGTTATGTCTTTGTAGTGTTCTGTTGTTTTTGTCTTGTCTGTGTTTTGTTATGTGTTTCTTGTGTTTTTCTATGTGGTTTGTGTTGTGGTTTCTTTTATCTTATTGTGCGTGTTTGGTTGTGCTTTTGTTTTTGACACACTCAAGGAGCATGTTTTTTATTTTATTTTATTATTTTTGTTGTTATTTGCTTATTTTTAATTGGGTTTGTGTGTTTGTTTGCTCCTTGAGTGTGTCAAAGGTGGTAGGCCAGGTCCGAGTCCCGGGCATTTTTGGCGGAATGGATACCCCTGCCTCCTTGGGTCTTACCCGAAAGTGGCATCCCTTTTGGGATGTTTTCCACAAATAAAAAAAAAAAAAATTACCTTCACATGGTCATATCTCCCTCAATATTGATTGGGTTCTTTCGAATGACCACTCATTTCAAATATTTTCAAATTCCTCACAAAATGGAATAAGAATCGTCTAAATCGGACAACTCTATGCAAAGATATGGCTCCTAAAAGATTGACCATTTTTTGAAAAAATTACCATAGCTCTGCCAATTTATATATCAAAATAAAATTGAATTGGATAAAAATGCTCTTTATAAAAATTATTCCATCTAGCCTTTGTTCTACTGTGAAAAAATACTATCTTGGTTTTGTTATGGGTCTTATTCACACCCTTAATATTCCACAATATTGCTTTCATCATCACTTTTTATTTTTATTAATAGGCTTAGCCCCACTTCTTGTTAACACTTGCTATATTTGTTTATAGTATCCTAAAAATGTTCCTTTGAGTTTCATTTTCCCCTATTATTGCTTTGAGGGTCTTTCTCTCATTTTTCCATTTTCACCAATACTTTTATCTTCATCAATCTATTCTATTGTTCCATACTACTCATAATGAGACTTATCCTCTAAAGGTTTACGTTACCCTAAATATTTTGAAGTGCAAGGAATAACATCACAAAACATTGATGAGTCATCTAATCGACTCATCTATGTAGCCTTTTTTAATCTATAAACCCTACTTTTTTGTAATTAATAATTATTAAACTCCCAATTTTAACACAAATAATTTTTTTTCTCTAGTTCATAAAAGATAATGCACTATAATAGTTTTTTATGGATAAATTAATGCTTTATCATAGATTTATTTATAAAATTGATGCATGATGGATATCAACCTATCTCATCTAAAGTGGGTCTACATCCCTTTAATGTTATAGGTATACAAGGTTACTACGAGAAACAAACAATGTGTCTACAACTAAGTTTCCAAGTCATCCTCACTAAGCTACATGTGTTGGTTGAGCTATAGAAACATAATTGATGTCAACACTATTGAACTCATTTAGTGAACCCATTTTATGAAAGCCAATTATATGGTCCCATGTGAACCAATTTCACGGAGAAACAATATGTTTTAAATAATATTTACAAGATTTGCTTATCACCAGGAATGAGAATAGATGAAATCAAATTCTAACTATATGACTCTTTATAGCATTGTTGGTGTAATCAGACAATTAGTTGGGAATATAAACTAGACTTTTGTGCGAGTTGTAACCTAGTCTAACATATATTTATTTTTTCTTTGCAACTATTATGCCTAGATAGAATTAGAACATCAATTCTCCAACTATAGGAACCCAAAAATACATTTTTATGTAACCTTTTTGTGTTTATAACTAAGTTCGACTATGGCAATTTTAACCACATTCTTTAGAGTTGTCAAACAATTTAGAGTAGTAATATCGTTATTTAAATTGTTACACATAGTTTAGGGCAAGTTATCAACAATACTTGTGGTAATTCAACAATCTAGTAGATCACTCATATTAATAATGAAGCAATAGATGAAACATCTTTCATGTATTTTTTAGTAGTAATAAAACAAATCAGTGACTAATTAGATTTGAGCATTTGATCTTCTTTTTTCTAGTTGCATGACAACTACGACTACTCTTGGAGAAAGGGTCATTGCAAATGTGTGGTTTGTAAGAAGTCTCGTGAGCAACTTCCTATTCTCATGTTGTAGTTAGTTAACTTGTTCATAGTTTTGAATAAATCGTCATAATTCTATTATTTTATATTTTTCATAGTCAATTTCATGATAGGTTAGTATTTGTTATTTTATTTATTTTCAATTTTAAACCTTTGAATTATGTATCATTGCAAATGTGTGGTTTGTAAGAAGTCTCGTGAGCAACTTCCTATTCTCATGTTGTAGTTAGTTAACTTGTTCATAGTTTTGAATAAATCGTCATAATTCTATTATTTTATATTTTTCATAGTCAATTTCATGATAGGTTAGTATTTGTTATTTTATTTATTTTCAATTTTAAACCTTTGAATTATGTATTTTTAGTTCTTTCAATTTTATGTAGCTTTTAATTTTGATTATGTAAATCATTGTATGTATAATTTATTTTATCCTTGTTGAATTCTTGCAATGAGAAAGTGTGTGTTTATCAACTGCTGATGAAGAGTTTGAGTTGATCCGCAGGGATATGTAAGTTAGGTTATTTATCAATTATGTAATGCATATACAATGCCTAGTGCCTTGCAAGTGTAACTACCTGAATTACCATACTTAGTACTTGCCAAAAACTTTTTTTTATGTTACCTCGAAGACCATAAAGTGCAAGGATGATCCTCCAAGGTAATTACTTTATTAGGTTATTGTGAAATACTAAATATTGCCCTAAAAATCCTAAAGTGCAAGGATGATACTCCATGGTAATTAGTTTATTTTACTACCTTAAAAGTCCTAAATCTTTATGGATCCTCCCTATTTATTTCTTTCTCTTAAAACCTTAAGTGTAAAGGATACACTCAATAGGACTTTCAAGGAAATGATTTTATATTACTTAAGAAAAATAACGATGATTTACTTCAATTAACATGGACCTCTTTTTATCTCTTTTGTTTTAAAATTTGCCTTCCTATCTTCTTTTGCACCTTTAATGCCTTCTAGGTTTGAACTTGGACATTGTACTTCCTCATTCCTCATGTCTTTCTTTGCTTTTTCTAATGGTTGATTTAATAACACAACGAATTTCTTTACCTCTTTCTTAGAAGTGAAAAATCCTTGATTTTATCTAACTTTTACCATGGTGTGGTTTTTTTGATTCATATTGAAATTTATCTCATGTCCAAAATTTTCCATCATTTCACTTTGCATTATTTTATCCTTGATTTTTGAATTGGAGAAGATCACGAAGAAAAATCCTTGTAAAATAAATATTGGGTAATTTGAATTCAATCACCACTTCCACTTCATAGAATCTTAAATCTTTGAAAAACCCAAAAGTACTTATGGAACTTGTACATTAAGCCTTTGCTTTTAAGAATCATTGTGTCATGTCACTTCGTCTCATCATGATTAATAATCATTTTTTGTATAACATTTCCTACCTAAATAGAGTTTGCCATATATTCAACCTTCCTCTTGTTTTTTTTTTAATTTCATTTGATTATATGAGATTGAAACAAGCCCACTCATATTACATCATCATTACATAGGGGTATTACAATATATTCAACCTTCCTCTTGTTTTTTCAATTGATGATATGAAATTGAAACAAACTCACTCATATTACATCACCACCACATAACATCATCATTACATAGTGGTATTACAATATATTCAACCTTCCTCTTATTTTTTCAATTGATTATATAAAATTGAAACAAACCCACTCATATTACATGATCACCACATAGCAAGTATTACAACATTGCTTGGATATCCATGCAACCCTCTATAAGATTGGAACCTTAATCTTCTCCTTGAATATTGAAAAATCTAACCATTTAAACTAATACCATTTGATTCAACCTTCTTCTTGTTCTCAATTGAAACATCATCCTTTTAGTTAAAGTATAACTAATTATAATTAAAACTTAAAAAAATAACTTCTCTAGTTTTTTTTAATTTCCTAAAAAAAATGATTTTCCATCTCCTTTGCACTTGCTTCCTTGTTGTATTAATAATATTTAATTACCTTCCTTTTTTTCATTTGTTTAATATTTATTTACCTAAGAAAAAATAAAATTTATAAATAAAATTTATTTCCAACCAACATTGAAAATACGAACACAATTATATAAACTATAATTATATATAAAACAAAATTAATTTAAATTTAAATATAAAATTTTAAGTAGTAAGTTTCAGTTTCGACTTTAAATATAAAAACTTAGATATATAAAATATATATATCTATAAACGCCGAAAAGTTATCTCGAGCCGTCTATCTATCACACCCCCAAGAAATGAGATAGGCACCTCGAGATTGATAACATAATTTTCCTAATATCGGCTTTTTTAATAAAATATTAATATTGTTTACTGGCTGACCTTCCTGATTGCCATTGCAGGATGCCTAGCCACCTAATATATTAAAATCATAAAATATCAACTAAATTATCTCTTAACGTTGTAAATCACCATTATATATAATATTATGTATTAATGAATAAAAAAATTATCTCTTAACGTTGTAAATCACCATTATATATAATATTATGTATTAATGAATAAAAAAATTATCTTAAATTTAACCCAACCAATAATAATAATAATAAATATTTACTGATTCCAACCGGGTCACTAACCAAAATCGAAAAAAAATAAAAAATAAATATTTACTGATTCACTTATAAAGTCTGTATATAAAGCAGAATGCATTGCACTAAGTTTCCTTGCACTGTTCTGTCTCAATCAGGGTTTAAGAGTGGATTTGCTGGTATTTATATACACAGTGAGTGATACTTGAGGGCTTACCATCAACTTTTTCTAGAATTTATATATCCATCGTCTATATGCTTGAAGGCAACTTCTCTGGCAATCTTGAGATATCCCTGAGGATTTGTAAGCGATTTTCGCGGCGTTTATATACACGAGTACGCCTCAGAGTTTTAGTGCGGTTTTGAAGAAGCTTTGCTATTTGATAGACTGATCAGCTGTGCTATCACGGACAGGCAGTAATTAAGGTTTTGAACAATTTTAAATTCGAAAGTTCAAACTGCGAATTCGATATGGAGAAGACACCCATCAACGAAAAATCACAGCCTCCTCAATCCTCGGCACCAGAAACAGAGGTATTTTATACTGTAAAATGTATTTGATTGTCAACAACTTGGGAATTAGGGTTTTATTTGATATATATGCACTCAGACAGTGTGAAGTTTATTCTTTAATGAACAGAGAGCGGAAATTTTGTTCCTTCAAAAATGAATTTTGGCATCCCAATGAGCATTGTATTGGGTATAAAATTCTGATGATATTTGTTGTTACGCTGGAATATCATGTAGAATTTGTTCTTTCTGAAATAAACTTTGGGATTCCATGAGCATTGTATGGGGTTTAGGTGCTATATTTTATTTCTTTTGAAATTAATAGGAACACGCCATGACGATGCTTTTAGGCTTATGTGGCTTACTCTGTTTTTGAAATGAATATTAGTACCCTATGGGCATGGCGTTAGGTTACAGTGCCTTGGTTTGCTGCGTTTGAAGTGGGTTTCGGCACTCCATAAGAATGGCGGTATTAGGTTTAATTGCCCTGGTTGCTTCCTCTTGGTGCTTGGGGAGCATGACTTTTAGATTAATGTGCCCTACTAGGGGATGTTGCTTACTATGACAAAACTCAAACGATCGATATCGATCTAGGGCTAAAAGGTTTCTCCTATTCCTAGCGGTCTCCCTATATAGCCATGGTAAGTGGGAGATCGTCAATTATGAATGGGTGCTAGCCTGATCACCCCTTATTTCACTAGATGCTTTATGGGCAATTTAGCTTAGCCAAAAACGACAACTCTTTTATGATATTTTAAAACGTACCGATCAAGGTTTCTAACGTAACCAGCTAAAATAAAAAAATATAAATATGATACTTTTTTACAGGGATTTAATGGAAATGAGCAAAACTAAAGAAAAAATATACCTAGGGAATAGACGACATGACAATAACTGTGGAAATGCAACAAAACATGGCCCTGAAAAGTGCTCTAATACCACTTGTTAGGAACCTTCAATTGAAATCAAGTACATTCACAATGGTAATTGTAGAATTTAATAAAAATGCAAGAAAAGAAATATTAGAAGTGCTCAAAATATACGAAAATAGAATTGTAGCAACTTTATTAATCACAAAAATTCAGATCATAGGCCTCTTGGAGGGGCAACCTCCTTGAAAGCAAAGCTCCGTTATAATTTAAGAAAATATACTTGATACATTTCATTTTCACCCTTGTCAGACTCTCTATCATCCTTAACCTTAATGCTCAAGGGTCGGTCCACATGCATGTGAGGGACCCGAGCTAGTAACTTATAATAAAAGGAACAGTTACATAGGTATCAATTACATCATAATGGCCCATGTGCACTAGGCCCTCAATAACATAATAATGTTAGGATAGGATCCTAACATGGCCCTTGCAACTGCAAACAAAGCCCAGGCTATTTTTGCTCGCAGCTGTGTGAGGGTAGACCTACCAAAATCCCTTAATAAAACGATAGATTTGGCTTCATATCTGGTAAGCACTGTTAGGAGGTTGACTATGAAAACAGATCCTTTTGCCCTAGTTACTTCCTCTTGGTGCCTGATGAGCATGGCTTTGAAAGGTAAATGCTCATAATCTAAAACCTACGTGTGGATCCAATAAAGAACCTTAGTCCCAATAGGTGAACTTGAACACAAATCTGTGCAGAACAAGCATTCAGATTTTTGGGAGGAATCCAATCAATAAGCTTGCCAATTTTTATTTCCAATTATGTCTAGAGAGGGTTTATTCCAAGGTTTCATGAGCCCGGGGGACGGGGGACAGGGGAACGGGTTTTGGGGACGGCAGGGGACCGGTTGGGGGACGGCTAGTATAATACTATGAATTTTTTTTAGAAATTTAGAATAATTTACAAATTCTACACTCAACAAGAATGAAAAATACTAAAACCTTAAAAAGTATGCATGTTCTTAAAACATGTTTCAATCTGAAATGAACTCAGCTATTAGCCTATTACTAAGTGTAGCCATTTCAACAAATGTAACTTGAAGGTTCAGCCAATGATATCAAGTGCAATCTCTAACAGTTAACCAAAATAGTTGCTATTGCTCAAGTGATGAATGCTACACTGTTCAGCTTTTAACATTCAAACAATAACAATCAGGGGGGACAGGGGGACGGGTTTTGGGGACGGTGGAGGACGGCAGGCAGATTTTAGGGGACGGCTGGTATAATACTATGAAATTTTGTAGAAATTTAGAATAATCTACAAATTCTACACACAACAAAAATGAAAAATACTAAAAACTTAAAAAGTATACATGTTCTTAAAACATGTTTCAATCTGAAATGAACTCAGCTATTAGCCTATTACAAAGTGTAGCCATTTCAACAAATGTAACTTGAAGGTTCAGCCAAGGATATCAAGTGCAATATCTAACAGTTAACCAAAATAGTTGCTATTGCTCAAGTGACGAATGCCACACTGTTCAGCTTTTAACATTCAAACAATAACAGTCATCATTTTTTCAGCCACCAATGTTCAAGCAAAGACTATCATTTTTTTTTTCAGTCACCAATGTTCAAACAAAGACAGTTCTTAGTTTTTACTTTTTGGCCATCAATGTTCAAGCAAGATAGTCATTGGTTTTCACTTTTCTCAGTCATCAATGTTCAGGCAAGATAGTTATCTGTTTTTTCAGCCATCAATGGTCAATCAAGACAGTCATCAGTTTACAACTTTACAACCCTCAATATAAATTATAAAAGCAAGACAGCTTTACTGTTTACTCTGTAGCAATTCTGTACTGCTGTCCAATCAGTAAAGTAATATTTAACCATTGACAACCACCATTGTTCAGTTCCCACCATGTAAGCAATGACAGTTACTCCTAACTGTTCAAATATGACAGCGTAAATGGTCAGCCACTATAACAGGGAGAGTACTCAGCCACTAGTAATCATGAAAAATAGTAATACTAATAGTCTCAATGCTCATTTACAACAAAATGAGTGAAATACAAAGAGAATATAAAATAAAAATACAACCAAATAGTGAAATACCCATGGTCCCACCCCCTATACCTTAATTTTTTTAAAAATTATGTTTGTATCTTTTTATTTTTTATTTATTTTTGGGCATGAGACGCCCAGCCATGGGGGACGGCTGGGTGTCCCCGGGGATGGCCGCCTAGGGGATCTTGCCGTCCCCCAAAAGGGGGATGGTAGGGAAACTCCCCAATGCCGTCCCCCCCGCCCCCCTACCGGGGACGTAGGGGACGGGGGGGCGTGTCCCCATGGAACACAGGTTTATTTTATTCCAAAGATGGAGAGGAAGAAAGGGCAATCTTACCTAAACAGGTGCTTCCTTAGGCACATCTACCTGACAGTCAAAGTGGGCTGTCCAAAAGTTAAAAAATAAGGCACTTGAGCCCATAAACCAGGGCCCTCCTTGAAAGATAGCAACACATTCTTCTGTGGATTCTAGGATGACCATGAAGTATCCTCTTTCATAGAGCAGTGGTTCATAACTGGAGATCTTAGACCCCTAGGCTGTAGATATCCACTTTTCCAGAGCAGTCGGGCTTCGCTAGATTCCAATGAACCTTCCAACCAAGGCATGGTCAGACATGGTAGCAACATAATGTAGAACATTTTTGAGGGGCACTTCAACCGTGGGTGTAGAACCCAACCTAGGAACAAAGACATTATAGTTCGAAGAAGAAGCAGGTTGCAAGAGACTAGAGCCAACAGAACCAGAGTTTACTTTTGGAGGCAGCTTACTCTTGAGAAGGTTGACGCCAACCTGATCTAGCACCAAAGGTGAAGAGGAGATAAAAAAGGAAGGTGTAGAAGGGAGAAAAGGAGAAGCAACAGCTCTTCATGCCATGGCAGAAGCCTGTCAACAGATAGAATAGTGATAGGATCCACGTGGAGCAGCAAAGGTGCCCTTGCAGTCGCAAAGGCAGCCAAGAGCTTCGCCGAAACCCTAGGTCCGTTGTAGAGATGAGGCCCTGAGAAAACTTTGTATTATTATTATTATTATTTTTAAATTGGTTATATGGGATTGAAATGGCCCCATCTTACTACATTGGATCACATAGCGGTATGATAATGACATTTTTGACAATTATGCATATATTACTTGGCAGGATTTGAACTTATGTCTCCTCGAAAGTCAAGGCATTTAACCTATTGAGTTCATGCCATTTGATAAAATGTTCAAATTCATGATGGGATTGGACCCTTGGTCTATGGTTTGAAAGTCCTTAGTCCCAAATGCTTGCTCTAGACACACATGAAAATATAAAAATTCACCCATGGCATTCAAATCTTGATCAACAGTGTGAAAGTCTTTAGTCCCAAATGCTTGTTTCAGACCCCATGGCAAACATTATGATACATTATGATTTATCCACAGGATTTGAATCTTGGTTTATAATGTGAATCTTTTCCCTCTAACCTCTTGCTCCCATGGGCTAACATGGTATTAGTTTTAAGTGCCCTAAATTATGTCTTTTTTAAATAAATTTTAATAAAGTATGAACATGTTTTTTATTTTTATTTTTTAATTATAATATTAAAAAAAAATAGTTATATGAGATTAACTGAACCTACCTGGATTGCATCAAGACCATGTTATCATGTCATGGTCTTTCAAAAGATCACACAATGCTATTTTGGCAATTGCATATATCGCATGACAAGATTTGGACCTGGTTCTTTGCCTTGAAAGTCCATAGTTTTTAACCACATGAGCTCATGCTATTTGATACTATATGAGCATGATATTACATTTACATACTCTAATATGCTCGGTTTGAAGTGGATTGAAGCACTGGATAACTGTGGTAATGGGTTTAAGCGACCTGATTTTTTCATTTGAAATGCATTTAAGCACTGCCTGAGCATGACATTAAGTGTAATTGGATAAACCTATGGCATTTGAGATGGAACTTAACACTGGATAAAGGCTCTTATTAGGTTTAAGAGACCTAATTTGTTCATTTATAATGAATTTTAGCATTATAAGACATGGTTTTAGGGTTAACTGCTCTAATTATTGCATTTGAAAATGATTATTTTTTTTTTTTTTTTAATAAATTGGCTATGTGGGATTGAAACAGACCTGTCTGTATTACATCATGAGAGATTATCTCGGTGTTCGAATGAACCACATCATCGGAGTATAATAACAAATTGTATTATTACGACCACCTTATCATGGGAGTGTCCATCACTATACTGGGATTTGAACTCAGCTTGCTCTCATATGATTGTATCCCATTTACCATTACTCTACAATGACTTGGGACATTTGAAATGAGATTTTGCAGTGGATGATTTTAGTATTAGGTTTAAGCAACTGGTTTATTCAATGTAAATGGATCTTGCCCTGCTGAATACTGTATGAAATTTAAGTGACCTATTTTAGTTTCTTTTGAAATGAATATTATCACTACATGAGCTTGTTAGTAGGGCCAAACACCATGATTTATTCTTTTTGTAACAAACTCAGCTCTCCAAGAATGGTATATATGCCCTATTTTGTTTGTTTGGAAATGAACTTTTGTATACCATATTAGGCTTAAGTGCCCTGTTATGATGTTTTCGAAATATTTTTTTAGCACTTTGTGTGCATGGTACTAGACTAGGTCTTCTCATGTATTATGTTCCTTCTTAATGACTTTTTGACACTTCATGACTTTAAGACTCCATGAACATGGTATCCAATGTATTAATTTATTACTCATGAGATAAACTGTAGCACTTTATGACTTTGACAATAGTTTTGAGTGTGCCCTCAATTACTCATTTGAAAGTGGCTTTTAACAATTTATGAACATGGTACGGACAAAGCATGAACATACCCATGGTAACTATAACCTGGGAAACTATGCAACTTCAGCACTTTTTGTCTGGACTGGTCCTGGATAGGTTGGCCTCTCCAGATTCTCTGGAAACAAGTTGTCCACCATTATGTTTTGGGTTTTCTGCATGGTTACTGATATCCTCAAGAATTCCAAGGAAAGCGGTGGAGTATGATTGTATGAACTTCTTGTTGGTGTTGATTTCCAAAGGTAGCATGCAAGATGAGCTCATCCCTTGCAGAAAGTGTCTTGTTGATGATTAACAACCCAAGATTTCTAGGGGATAGGGAGTTCAAGTGCTATCAGAGACAGGCATAAGGAAGAATGTTTTCCCTTGAAACTTGTTTTTCCAAATTTTCAAATTGCTTGCCACTTCAGACAGATCCCTCCATCCATTGTCAAATGGGTTGCAAATTTTTTGTAATATGTATTACCTTAAACATTTCTCCAACATTTTAATAGAGAGGTTGATTTCCACAGTCAGTCACTTTGCTTTCCTATCACTGGAAGAAAAGTTGAGCCTCTTCACTTCCTTGCTCTTTCCAAACCCTTGCTAATTCTTTCTTTTTGACATACCAGTCAACCTTCAGTGTAGTTTCCAGTTTATTTTCTAGCAGTAATTTCCAGCTGCCTGTTGCCATTGAATTTCTAGTTGATCATTTTACCATCCCCCTTTCCAGGCATGTCACCTTCTTCACCAATGGATGCCACTGCTAATGAAGGGCATAGGATAAGTGGTTTTAAAGACAAAGAAAGGTTGAATCCCATTGGATGGGAAAACATTTTCCTATGGGCTATAAAGATATAAGGTTTTGAGCTGTGTAGCAGTTTTTTTTGGAAATTGATAATGAGAGAAGCCCTACATGCAATGATGCAACACAAATTGAAGCAGTATTTTGAAAGTTGAGGAGATTGTTCACACGAGGGGCCTCAGGCATATAGGGATGTAAAGATATTGAGGAACCAGAAATTCACACGTATCTTGTAATTAATTAAAGAACTCTCAAATCAAGGTTATACGGATGTAAAGATACCGAGGAACCATAAGTTCACACATATCTTGTAATTAATTAAAGAACTCAAGGCTATCCCAACTTAGTCAGCAGATGATCAAAGTCGTAGTTTCTTTGCAAAGACCTCAACTATGCCATGGAGAAATTGAGAAGCAGTTGGATCTTTTGTGTTTGCCATTGTTTTTAACCTTCGGACCCAAGAAATAATCTCAGCAATTGAGAAAGTTATGTTAAAGGCATATATATTTTTAATTGGTTGTATGCGATTGAAATGGGCTCCATCTATATTACATCATCATCATCATCATATTAATGTGGTATTTAAACAAATTACTGCTGCCACATTTTGGTACGGGGTAAAATTTTGAAAAATGCTGCAATTTCCTGTTTCTAGGTCTGCTTCTTCCCTTTCCTCTAGTCAATCTCTCCAGGCAGTTCGTAAGGTCGCAGCCCAACCAGGTTTCAGGCCCATCTAGTTTCCAGGTGATATCCCAGTTCCGGCAGAAAATTCATGAAAAATTGTCTAAGGCATGAGCAGCTCACGGGTCGCTCCACTTTGAGCGACTCCCGGGAGTCGCTTCTCTCCATCTGTGCCCCGTCAACATTGTTAGGATTCGGGCTAGTTTTAGCCCAAAAAAGTTTAAAAAATTTGTTAAGTTAAGATTGTTCCTAGAGTTCGCTCCCCTGTACAGCGACTCCCGGGAATCGCCCCAGCTGCCTGTGACTAGCAGGTAGAGTCCAAAAAATTGTCTAAGTCTGAGTTTGCCTAGGATTTGCTCCTAGGGGCAGCGACTCCCGGGAGGCGCTCCGTTTTCCAGCGACTGGCGAGCAAGGATGGAGGCTGCCCAACGTTCGCTCAGCAAACAATAGCGAGAGTGCTTGAAATTTTCTAAGGCATTGAGCCCGAAGTTCGCTCCACTTTGAGCGACTCCCGGGAGTCGCAGCTACTTCCCGGCGACCTCCGTAATCGCCCTGCCTGCCCGCGAATCGCCAGCCAAAGTGGAGAAGTCAAAACAACATGGCAGGGCATCTCTTCTCAGGATTCGCTCCATTCTGGAGCGACCCCCGGGATTCGCAGCAGTTTTGGGCGATTCTTAGGATTACTCTCCTGTTGAGCGATTGACCAACGACCCCCATTCATTTGAGACTGCCCAAAGTTCGCTCCTCCACCCTACGACTCCCAGCGTCGCACGTAGCTTGCAGCGAACACCGGATTGAAGCTGAAGGCGGGAAATTTCTTGGAATTTGTGCCTCTCGGTAAAGCTGCAGGTTGACTTAAAGAAGCAGGGTAGGTGGGCGTTTGAGGTGCATTAATGACGCACGAGTTTCCGACCCTAAGAAGACCCCAAAGGGCAAGTTGTACCAACTGCATTAATGAAACACACTCTCCCGACGGCAGGTTCAGCCCAAGGCCGCTCCAAACACGGGTGAGCAGCATTTCAGGTACACTAATAGTTGATAGGGGTCAAATCTCAGCTACTCTGGCAGTTTTGGGATCTAAGCTTCAATGTAATTGGGAGGGAAAGCTCTGCTATATAAGGCAGTCTGATATTCAATGTAAAGGGGGGGAACATATTGCTAGAGAGCTACTGTACTCAAACTCTTTGCATCAATATTAAAGCATCCTTGCTCTAATTCTTGTGTCTTTCTTTTATGCTGCCTTTTGCAAGTATTTCTGCTTATATTCATTTATTTTTCTGATTGCTGTAATTCTGCATTATGGATTAGGGCATTGGACATTAATCTGGAATTCTTGTCGAAGGATACATAGGGAAGAATTGCAGTGTTAGTTTCTGTTACATGCTTTATGTTGATTGCTGCCGGTTTGGCTATTAGTTAGTAATTGTGCTGCTTGTTCTTTCCCCGCTGTTATTGCTTACCATTTACCTCTCTTTCTGTACTGTTTTTAATCTCTTTCCTGCACTCTTATCTAAAACACCCAAGTAGATTAAAAAAAAGGAGCCGGCCTTCTCCGGAGATTGGCACGAAGGGCATCTATTCCCTCCGGCCTTTCAATCTGTGGTCCGGGTCTAGGGCGCATACGTAGACCAAATCCTTTCCTGGTGGCGGATCCGTGACCAACAATTACATGGTGGTATCACAGTTGGCAATTATGCATATATTGTTGGGCAAGATTTCAACATGAGTTGTGAACTCATGCTTTTAACCACTGTAGCTCGTGCCCTTTGATATGTAAAAGTTTAATATTGCATAATACTTTTAACTGCATATAATTGCCTTTCAAATGCCCTTACTGTGTGATTTATTTTGTCCTCTATATTTCTTACATAGGTTGAATTTACTTGAGTCATGTGCTTCTGGTTTTTTCTAATTGGTTATATGGGATTGAAACGGCCCTACCCGTGTTACATCATCACCACATAATGGTATTACAACAAAGCTTGGATATTATCCATGTATCGCTTGGCAAGATTTGAACCTTGGTCACCTCTTTAAATATTGAGGAATCTAACCGGTTGAGCTAATGCCACTTGATAACAAATTTCGATAAGTTTACACAGGTTTTTATGGGGGGTCCTGGTCCCCTCATACTGAGTGGGGTTTGAACCTTGGACCTCCTTCCAAAGAGAGTCCAAAGTCCTTACCTCTGCAGTAAGCTTGCAGCTATAGTCATGTGCTTATGTTAGGACATCATTAAATAATCTTTTGTCAGTTTGAACTGGTGATGCTATTATTTGTCTGCTCTATAGTGACTTGCTTTCTATGTAGGAAGTAGCCTGACTGTCACACCATTTGAGTCATTTAGAGTGTTGCAGGCTCATTCTTGAAATTAGAAGTTTGTTGATTTTGTTTGAAGATATGTGCATTTTGAAATATTTTTAACCTTTACCTAATGAAACTAATGATACAGGTTACTGGGGATGTGCCTTCTAGCAATAGCAGAAAAGGTATGCTATTATTTGCTACCCCCTCATTTAATTAAAGGGGCCTTTTGTTTCGGCATCTAAGGCTTTTCCTTATCTATATCTTCTTTCCAGCTCACTAGGGGAATCTAACTAACTAAATGAGGGAGATGTCCTTACAACCTTCAACTTGGACCATTGTATATGGTAACTTCTGTGTTTAAGTGATTGTTGTGCTATTACAACTCATTATTTCTGCAGGAAAGAGGCAGCTAGATTCTGGCATTGACTTGCAACCTGTTCCAAAGAAATCCTACAATCTGAGGAGTCGAAAATCCAATTTTTCTGAGGAAGAGGTATGCCATACTGTGGTAGGACTTTGTTTCATTGGACATTTAGAAACATGTCTTTGTGTTCATTGTTTTTGGCAGTTGGGGTAGTTTGTGTTTAAAGTGCCTCCGGTTCAGTTGTTGGAAAGTGGGAAGTTAAAGAAGAATGTAAAGGATTGGGAGAGATGACTGTGTTGTGAGATTACATGAGTTTATAGTGTTTTCTCTCTTTTAGTAACATAAGTTATAATGCAGGTTTCTGCCAAAGTTCCTACCACCAACCGCAGAACAGGTTTTTGTTCTTTTCTCCTTCCATTAAGTTATTTAAAGGAACTCTGGTCCTTCAAGTAATACATTTCTGTATCTAATTTACCTCACTTAATATGTGATCTGAACAGCTGGAATGAACTCTAAGAGGGAACTGTTATTTCAACACCTTGACTTGTATTGTTATTATGCTACTACTTTTTTATGTATGTAATTTTGCATCTTGTGTGTGCTTATTATAATCTTATTGTTTTAATACAGGAAAGAGACCAGCTGAATCTGACCCTGATCTGCAAGCGTCTTCAAAGAAGCCACATAACCCACGGAATAAGATATTTTCCATATCTGATGATGAGGTATATATATTTCATTTTCCATATATATTTCTTGCTAAGAGTGAAGAATTTTTTTGTGGGCATCTAAGAAAGATGTTACTAGTGATGGATTGTATTAGTCCATTCGAATAATTGGTTATTTTTCATTTTTCTTATTAGATATTTATTATAACTACTGACAATTCATTTTGGAGACTGATTTTGATATTATACGTTTTTACCTCTCGTACAAGAGTATAATCATGAATAAAGGCAAGCAATCAATAATATACAAAATATAATGTGCTTGTGTCTAATGTATTAATTTTTGTATTAGTGATGTTTATTGTAAGGTTATGTGTGGACTGTTATTGTGAACAACATACCTACTATGTTGTTCCTTGTATGTACCTAATGGGTTGATTCATTAGTTTTGTGCATAATTCTTCTCTGAGTTTTTTTTTTCCCGTGTGATTCAAGCCTGAGGATTCCATCGACAATTCTATGTGTTTTAAAGTAGTTTGGCTGTTCAAGTCTTTTTATTATTGAATTAAGTAGCTATTTGTTTGGTGCTACTGGTCACCTATTTTATAACCGTGAGCACTCCACAGTTACAACTTACATGAAAAATAAAAAAATGAAGAGAAAAAAAGGGAAAAACAAATCAATGAGGTTTTGAAGAAATACATGCTTAAGAGAATTAACTCCCAACAACAAATGTGCGAGTCTTGTTGTGAGGAACAACTCTATTAATCGTGAAATCGTATTGCTATCTTCACTCTTAGCAAGAAATATATCCATGTGGAAAATGAATTTGAATGGGAAAGGCTCAACTGCAGTGGAAGGTCTGCCTGAAGGAAGAGAGCAGAAGATTTTAATGACTTTTGTCATCAAGGATTAGAAATAGATATCTGTTTCAAGTGTCAAGAAGAGAAGATTGGAGAAGTGGCATATAGAGCACGATTGAGACTTGTATGACGATCAAAGAGATTGCCAGTGATGGAGAAATGAAAGTAGAGCCTGCTGATGGGTGCAAAAATCTGGCAAGGATGCATGGTCAAGGAGGAGAGCCTCATGCTTGCATTTAGTGAAGGGAAGGAGGGTACAAGGATGGGAGTTAACCCCTTTTCTAGACATACATAAAGAAATGTATCCTGATGTGGGTCCTATACAAAAGTGACAAGAGTTTGAGACAATCATGGACTGAGATGAGCAGCCTGTAAGGATTTGCTATAGGCTTTGGCAGAATTAATGGCAGCTATTGGGACTGGCTGTGCAATAAGGAGAATTCCAACATGGGTATGATCACCATTTTTCTACCAAAAGGTAGAGGATATCATAGGCTAATAGATCAAGGAACACCAAACTAGACTATTTAAATAAACAAATAACATTCCAAAGAAAGTAAACAATTATTATAATGGCAACGCTAAATTCTCATTGATATGGCAAAAATTGCCCAAGTTTTAAGGTGACTGTGACAAAGGCTCTGGTTTACCAAACCAAGTTGGTGTGCAATCTCTGGGAGTTTTGGTTGCTTACAGGGTGCAACTTGGAGGGCAAAATTTGTGGCATACTTTTTAGTGATTTCCTTGTTGAGACCTGCTTGTGATGCTTTGTTGGATTTTCAATGCTGCTACATTGTCAATGTTGCTCATGGATTCTGTCCTAAGCTAGTGGGTTATCACACTGCGAGGTGTAAACTTATGGGGTATGAAACAAGACCGTGATCAGTCAGTCACTTTTGAATAACATGGTGAATAACAACCTGAAGTGGAAATGTTTGGCCTTGAGGATTATGAAAGTGTGGCCAAGGAAAACCCTTGTACTGTATTAAGTCTATTCCGACCTTATATTTTATGCCATTGGCCTCCTAATAATAATCCTAGTTTAAGCAAATGTGTAATAGAGATTTTGTTGCCTTCACCTCTAAATCAGGCTAGTTTTGGAACCAAAGAATGTTTGGGTTTAATTTTCTGCCTTTTCTGAGGCCTCATCTTACAAGTTGGTTTCTTTGGTAGTAACTGTACATGCAAGTTTTCCTCCTCCTTTTTGTATAAACAAATCTGTCCTTTCTCCTTGGCAGCCAAAATTGTTTCATAACCTAAGAAAGGACCTTTTTCTGCCATATTTAATTATCCAATCTGTTTGGAGATTGCTTTGCAATCAAATTTTGAGATCTGAATCTGGTTTGCAGTTTATACCAATTTCATGGGATGGTTCTTCCTTTACAATCTAATTAATCTTCTTAGTTTTCTTGGGTTCAGAGTTTTGTTTTCCAATTCTTGGTGTTACCTTTTTGTTTATTCTTGTTGTATTTTACCAACATATGAGAGTATACTACTATGTTACTCTAAAGAGAGTGATGATATTCCAAATAGAGTTTAACTTTCAGATACACAACATAAATGGCACCCCATCATTAAATATAGGTCCTCATTCAATTTCCTAATCATCTCATCAAATATTACTTAAAACAATTAGTTAAAAGTCTGACTTCATATGCCACCCCTTAGTCCTCTACAATAAGATGTTTGAAATTTAGAGGGAAAGCGATTATGGGAGCAACAATAAAACATTAGGGTGATTATAGAAAGAGTTAAATCATTTCTCACCTTCAATTTGTGTCCACATTTTTGACATGTCCAGAAAAAGGAGAATAAAGAAATGATTAGAAGGTGAGAATGTGAAAGAGACTTTAAAAATTAGCACAAGGAAATGTATTGAAAAACTCTTTTTGAAATAAGCCATTGTTATGTTCTGAAATAGCCATGTTTTTAATGTTTTTGTAATCATTATCCGTTTGTAATAAGTAGAATGATATCTAACTAGGACATTGTAAATCATTGCTTAAAAAGATTTCATTAAGTTTAATAATATGTATAGCAAGAAAGAGGTTTAGTGGTTTTTAACTAAATATGAATAAAGAATAATAATAATTTGTTAACTTGGACCTTTTTCTTAATATCTGAAGGATTATCAAGAAGAAAAAGAAAGCATTTTTAATGAAGTTGAAGATATGAAAGAGACACAAAAAATGAATGCCAAGGTCTCTGTTGGAGAAAACATGGGAGATGTGGTATGCATTTCTCAGAGTTTTTTTATATGTTTCATTTTTATTTGAAAATTGTTGTTGTTGAGCTGACAACATTGCTTTTTGGTCTGTTAATTAGCTTGTTTTTCGTTTTCTAAGAATAAACATCAATTTCATCGTATTTTGGTCACATAAACTAGCTTGTTTATTGAGTTGCTAAGAATACACATCACTCTCCTAGCTTTTTTGCACATATATTCTTTCTAGTATATTTGCATATTCATTTGGAAATATTTATCCACTCATAATAGCCATGATGAAGAGCTTTTGAACCATAGTTGCAACCCCCAAGCGTCGCTATTTTTTTGAAAATCTACTTTGTTTATAGCATTACTAGCTTTAATTAATTAAGTAAACAAATGTGTTGGATAATATAGCTTATTATCTTTAGGAATTTTATATGTAGGTTACGTTACGTTTGCTTTATTTATAAATTTGTAGATAGTTTGTTGTGATTTTCTTCCATGAAAGTATGTCTTGTAAGACAAGATTACAAGGCAGAAGGTAGTTTACTAAGGATTTTTGACGAGCGATATTGTTGTAGACTATGAGAGGACGACAGTATTTGAAAATATTTCATACATTGAAATATTTGTGGTCTTTTGGCTTTAGTTTCAATTGAGGCACCTCTGTTGACTGATGTTCATGAATGCTATCTTTGAATCTTGTTCCTCCTTTTTCTTGGTGCAGACCATGTGTGCAAACGTAGACTGCATGCTTTCTTGTCATTGTTATAGTGATATTTTATATTACTTGTGTTTACCTCATAAGTGAGACACCATACTATTTGTCAAAAACATTATGTGCACATGATGAAAGTATTTTACAATTCAACCATAACAAAATATATTCGCCTTCCTCTCTTACTTCTTCTTACTTGTGTACTAGAGGTTGATGACCATTTTAGTCATTAGTGAGCAAGAATACAATACTTGTGAATGTTGTCTTTCTTATCATAATTAGTTTTGACTAAAAATGACATTTGAGTTGGATTGTTAATTAGTATTAACTTGCTTCCAGGTTTCTTTTAAGTTTTAATAAAAGAACAGCTTGTAGAAGTATTTAGTTTATCTAGTCTTAATTATAAGCCAAAAGTATTTTTTGGCAGATCTTTGGTCAAGACTAGTAGCAGAGTTAAGTTGTTGATACGATGGATAAATGGAATGAAGTGTGGGGAAAAAAAGATGAGCCTACAACAATAATCAAGCATATAAAATCCTTTGTGTTGATTCAGGGGGCTAGATGTGCCAAATACGGAATTGAAGAGAGTGATCCCATAAGTGTCGAGGTAGACCCCTTCTATGCTAAAACTCGGTGAATAAAGGAATGAAAGAAATAGCTTAATGAATGTCAGTAATGCTGTGAAAAATATAAACTAGTAGTCAACAAGATGTAGGAAATTTAGAGGTGAACTGATTGCATGGGCAGCATGATATTTGACTGGGCAAATAGAATTTTTTAGAAAGTTTGATGAAGTAATTTTCCTGAAATGAATGGAATCAACATATTACCTAGAAAAAGGAACAACCCATGGAAATCATAGTAATCTCATTAGAGGAAAGAATAACACTTCAACTGATAAAGAAATAGTTGGTCTCAAGGGGTGTAAATACTTGATTACATATGACCTTAGGTCAAGGTTAAAGAAACGACCTTAAGGTTTATTAGTAGAAATATTACAATAAACTCACCTATACAAGGTGTGCAAAGGCCCAAGGGGCCATATAATAAATATAATATAAAAGTTGGTCAAGGCTTTAGGTGAAGCTTAACACCACATTCGAAAATCTCCCCTGAACTTGAATAGGGGGCACAAAGAAAGAGACCCTTATCTATTATCCTCCCTTAAGGGTCACTCTTCTACTCCAAGACTATATTTTAATCGCACAAAAGGCACCTTGGGTATGAGCTTGGTCAAAATATTCGTTGTTTGCTCTATTGATGACACATAGACTGGATCAAGCATCTCATAGGTGTGAAACCATCAAACATAGTGCATCCAAACCTTGATGTGCTTAGTCCATTGATGAGACATTGGATAATGGACAAGCTTGATGGAACTTTGATTGTCACAATGAAAGGTGACCAAAAATTGTTGAGGAATACCCAACTACTCCAAAATCATGAGCATCCAACTAACGTGTTTGGTGGCCTCATAGGTAGCACAATATTCAAATTCTATAGAAGATTGACCTATGGTTGATTGTCATCTACGACACCAAGGGATTGATCAAGAGCCAAGACAAAGAAAACCCGGTGGTGGAGTATAGTTGGTCCCAATCATTGACAAGTCTACATTAGAAAATCCTGTAAAAAATGGAGGCGTTCCAATTGAGTAGTGAATATGTATTTGGTATGTTGAAGGATCCACTTCGCCATTGTCTAGTGACACTCATGGGGTGCTAACAAATGCAATATCCGGTCAAGTGTGTGTGAGATAGAGAAGACCCTCGACAAGTGACCTCTATATAGTGGCATCTACCAAAGGAGTAGTGCAGTCTACTTGTAGCTTCAAACTAGAGGCAAAGGGAGTTGCAACAGGTTTGCAATTCTCCATCCTAAACTTGGGTTGAGAAATGATCTCGACAAGTGATTGATCAATCTAAATCCCCCAAAAATAATGGAGGTGGCCTAAATATGTCATTACAAAGGTGTTATGAATCCAATGACTCTCTTGGATCAAGAATGTTGAGCTTCCCTTGATGAGAAAATCATCAACATATTGACACAATCACGAAAATATGACCATTCTAATGCTTGATGTAGACATCATGTTGCTCCTCGCATCGTTGGAATCCACAACCAAGAAAGAAATAACGAGTCTTCTCATCCCAAGCACGAGGAGCCTGCTCAAATCCCCACAAGGACTTCTTTAACCTACACACCAAGGGAGTGGGTTGACTAAGATTAAAACTAGGTGGTTGCTGCATATAAATGTCCTCCTAAAGCTCTCTATGAAGAAAGATGCTCTTCACATCCATATGATGTACCTCACATCCGTAAGATGTATCAATAGAGAGAATCATTTGAACAAAGTGCATTCATGCAAAGGGGGTAAAGGTCTTCGAATAGTCATCTCCCTCCTTCAGAGAGAATCCCTTAGCAACAAGGCGCGCCTTGTGCTTCTCCACTTGAGCATCAAAAGTTTACTTGGTCATATAGACCCATTTGTAGCCAACAATGAATTGGTCTTTCCTTTTGGAAGGGGAACAAGCTCCCATATTTGATTCTTCATCAATGAATCACGCTCGACAAGCGTATCATCGTCTTGTCGTGGACAACCCTTGGCTTGACAATAGGTTAGATGTTGTCCAAGATCATCAATTCTCGAGATTAAGGCCAAAGAAGGGAACTTCCAATGGCGCTCTTGAGAGAGAATGGGTTGAACATCTTGAAGAAGAGCTTGGGCCTGCTTGCGCATCAGGCACTCCATGGAAGATTGTGGCACATCCTACATAGAAGTAGCATCAAAAGCTTGTATTGGAGTATCAAACCCAAGCTCTTCACATCCATATGATGTACCTCCCAACCATAAGATGTATCAATAGAGAGATTCATTTGAACAAAGTCCATTCATGCAACGGGGGTAAAGTTCTTTGAATAGTCATCTCCCTCCATTTGAGAGAATCCCTTAGCAACAAGGCGCACCTTGTGCTTCTCCACTTGAGCATCAAAAGTTTACTTGGTCTTATAGACCCATTTGTAGCCAACAATGAATTGGTCTTTCCTTTTGGAAGGGGAACAAGCTCCCATATTGGATTCTTCATCAATGACTCACACTCGACAAGCATATCATCCTCCCATCGTGGACAACCCTTGGCTTGACAATAGGTTAGATGTTGTCCAAGATCATCAATTCTCGAGATTAAGGCCAAAGAGGTGAACTTCCAATGGCGCTCTTGAGAGAGAATGGGTTGTATATCTTGAAGAAGAGCTTGGGCTTGCTTGCTCATTAGGCACTCCATGGAAGATTGTGGCACATCTTGCATATAAGTAGCATCAAAAGCTTGTATTGGAGTATCAAACCCAAGCTCACCATCCACCTCCACATTCAACACTGTTGCACACGGCATGGGAGGATGAAGTTCATCTACTGTGGGATCCAAATTTGTAAGTGTTGGAGAAGGTTCCAAAAGAAGAGGAATCAAATCGGTAGGACTTGTTGCTGAACCCTTAATGGGAGACGAAGAATCCAAGACATCTAGAATCGTACCAATGAGAATCTCAGAGGTGGCAACAAGAACCATTGGAGAGGAGTCATAAGAGAGTAATCATTTGCCAAAAAAATAGGGAGCAAGCTAAAAGTAGCAAATGCAAGCACCTCATCAAAGATCAAATCTCCAAATAATGTCCTGCTTTATAGTATCATACAAGCGATAAGCCTTGGAGATGATAGAATACCCCTCAAGGATGCTATGATGTCTCTTGGCATCCACCTTCCATGTATATTTAGGAATATGATCCCTTGAAGTGGATCCAAAGATACAAAAGCTAGACACATCAAGTTTGTTGCTGTCAATCTCTCAAGAGGAGTTACGACTTGAACAACTCGAGTTGGAATCGAGATAATGATATGAGTTGCACAAGTCATTGCTTCACCTCAAAACTTGGACTCCATCTACGTGGTATGCAACATATCTCTAGCCGTCTCCATGATAACCCTATGCTTCCGCTTGGCCACCTCATTTTTCTCTAGGGTGTAGTGAACAATGTAAAAAAGAAATGCCATGAAGAGCCAAGAAATCGCTAAAAGCATGATAATATGCTCATCTCCTTTGTATGTCCTTAAGCACATGATTTTCCTATCAAATTGATTCTCCACAAGAGCCTTGAAATCGTTGAACTTACCAAAGGCTTTATCTTTGGTATGAATGGTGTACATTCAGACATACTTGGAGAAATCATCAATAAAGTTGAGAAAGTACTTATTCTTGGAAAGAGATGGTGACCCCATGGGCCCACAAATATCACTATGAATGAGCTCCAAGGGCTGTGTAGCATGCCTAGTAGTCCCTTTCGGGAACGACTCTCAATGGTGGTTCCTAGAATACACCCCTCATAAACACCACTAGGAGGAGAAAGAGGAGAAAGACCAACAACCAATTGATGTCGACTCATGTACCTCAAGGATTCATAGCCAATGTGCCCAAGTTTGCAATTCCATTGCTTGCTGTTGTCATTTGCATATGCCACCATAGCCACAAAGTCTTTATTCTTGGAGGAAGAGGAGAAAGGCAGATGATCACAAAGCTTGTACCTCTAATCAAACTCATCACAATATCCTGAGGCAACTATCATGAAACCATCATCAAAGTGCTTATCCACCGATCAATTTGGCCAAAACTCAACCTTCTTATTTGTGTGAGTAATGTGATAGATAGAAGGGAGATTGGGACCTACGCTTGGAACATGAACTCCATCAAATGAAGAGGAACCAACTGCTATTTCACCACATCCAACTACTTGTGAAGAGGAGTCATCATTGATGACCACCCGCTCTTTGGAATACTATCCATTGTAATCATGCATAAGATGTGTTAGGAAGGCAGAATATATTCATCAATTGCGATCAAACATGGCATTCATATGATAGAAGAGTTAATATATTCACAATCAAGAATGTATGAGGTCAGGAGTTACAACAACCTCCTCAACTACCCTTAATCCTCGTAAACACAATGCAATACGTCATCAATGACATATTAATCACAAATTCCCCCCTTATTACATTAATGCTCAACAAAGTACAAACAAGAATATTTCTAATTTATTCAAATATTACACGTGCAAGAGACTTTGTAAAAATGTATGTTGTATGTTGTGTTCTTGAACATGTTTGCATATAACATGGCACCGAACCTCAATGTGTTTTGTGTGCTTATGAAAAACTAGATTGCAAACAAGCTTCATAAATCCTTGATTGTCACAAATCAGGATTGTTGGTTTCTTTTGTGGGATGCTCATTCTTGACAAGATGTGATGTAACCATATCGCCTTGCAAACGGCTCCTACAACACGATATTTAGCCTTGATGGAAGAACAAGCAATAACATGCTCCTTCTTACTGCCCCAAGAAATTAGATTGGATCCCAAAAGGAATACATATCCAAAAGCGGATCTCCTGTCATCAATGGATCCTGTGTAGGCGGCATCTATGAAACCTATCAAGAAGAATTTATCATTCATTGTGTACTCAAGATCGTACTTAATTGTATCATGGATATACCTAAGTCCTCATTTTGTTGCTTTCCAATGACACACTTTTAGTTCTTGCATAAATTGTGAAAGATAACCTATAGCATAACTGATATTTGGTTTGGTGTATGTTAGATAAATGGGACTTTCAATCAATTAGTGATAGGGAGTTCCATTCACCTACAGAGATGGATTATAGCATGACAACTGCAACCTTGCTTCCATTGGAGTGTCCATGGGCTTGCAATTTGTCATCTGAAACTTCTTGAGCAATATGCTGGCATACTTCATTTGTGACATGAACATAAGGTTCTCAATTTGCCACATCTCCAAGCCAAGGCAATAATACATTAGCCCGAGATCAATCATGTCGAATGAATGCTTCAATTCCTTTTCGGTCTCTTCAATCAGATTCATTATATTCCCATTGATGACCAAATCGTTGACATACACGATGATGATCATGACCTCTCTTCCTTGCCTTCTGAATTACAGGTTTTGATTATAAGGACTACGATGAAATCCATGTCGCAGTAGATGCTTATTGGTCTTTATGTACTAGGTTTTGGGCGCCTGCTTCAGCGCATAGAGAGATTTGATGAGCTTGCATATCTTGTTCTTCTGACTAGGTATGACGAATCCCTCTGGCTGTCATGTAGAATTTTTCATTGAGGTCACCATTGGGAAATGCACATTTCATATCCATTTGATGCAATTTCCATTCAAACTACACAACCGTTGTGTAAATTGTCTAAATGGTCTCGATCTTCGTTGTTGGTGCAAACGTTTCATCATAATTGATTCCTGCTTTCTATGCATAGCCCTTTGCAACAAGTCTTGCTTTGTGTTTGTTGATGCTCTCGTCAACTTTGTATTTGGTCTTGAATATCCACTTGCAACCAATGGGTTTCTTTCTAGTGGAAGATCAACAAGTTGCCATGTCTTGTTTTTCATCAATGCTTGATACTCGATGTTCATGGCGTCCTTACACAAGGGCTTTGTGAACTGTTGAAGGTTAATATGTTTGCACCACCATACTCATCAAGGCTAGGTTGACCTCATTTTGAACTTTTTCCGAGTTCTTGGCCCAAAATTGAATGTATATGGAACATGATCCATGTTCGCATTGCGAATTGTATTGATATACCACTTGAGCTTACTAGTGGTACTCCATGTGGATGGTCCTAGGTCATCAACTCCAACAACTCCATTAGGAACATCTTTGTCATCATAATCAACATCCTCTCTCTTCGAGGCTCCATCATCATCATCCTCATCATTGAAGAAAATAGCAAGTGCTTTGTCAATAGTGCGTGGCTTTAAAGAAGAGAAACACTCGTTCTCATCAAACATATCTTTACTGATACATTAACTTCTTAGTGTCATGATCCATGAGACAATATCCCTTCGGCTCATTGCTATATCCAATGAAGATACATCGCTTGGATTTCTTCTCCAAAGCATCATTTGCTTTTGCTTTGGAATGTGCATGAATGTAGAGCATCCAAATACGCTAATATGTAACAGGGAGGGTTTGTTATTGGTCGATGTCTCTTAATGTGTGACACCATTCAATAGAAGTGTGGGTGTGCAGTTCTGCAAGGAGATCGTAGTACAAACAAGTTTTGCTTGAAATGTTGGCACCAAATTGGCATTGCTCAACATGCATCACACCATCTCTTGAATGGTATATTTTGCCTTTTTGCAACTCCATTTTGTTGAGGTGTGTAGGCATTTGTCAGTTGTCATTTGATGCCGTTTTGCTTTAGGAAAGCAAAAAATTGATTATTGGTGTACTCCCCCTTGATCTGAGAGGAGTATACATTTGGGACGTCTAGCAATCTTCTCCACACGAGCTTTGAACTCTTTGAATGGTGGAAAGCTTCATCCTTGGTCTTCAAGAAATACACCCACATCCTTTGTGCTCAACGAACAACAGAAAATATCTGCACCCATTGAAACTTGAATCGATTGGTCCACACAAAACTGTATGCACCAAGTCAAGTGGACCAACCGATCTACAATTGCTTGATGCTGCTTTCCAGCCAGACATCTCGTACAAAGGTTATGAGGCTTCGTAAAGAATGGAAGTCCATGTACCATGTCATGATGTAGGAGTGACTTTAGATGGCCAATGCTTAGATGTCCAAATCTCTTGTGCCATACTGAGGCAGCCTCATCGGCCTTCGTTGCCAAAGCTTGGTTGTCTCACATTACAACCACAAGCTGAAACATCTTGAGCAATAATCATTGAACCTTTGGATTTCTCTTGAATGAGACGGTGTAATGTCCCCATCTTAGTCAGCTTCAGAGTGCAGAGTGGACTTGCCTATTCATGGGGTTCCGTAGGCAATGTCGTGTGTTTAGGGACCACCAGGTGATGAGATGTTACTGTTGGACGTTCTGCATTTCCAGTTGTCATCTTACAGGACCGTTTCTAGCAGTAATTCAGGGGACTTACTATTTTTAGTAAGTCAATCAGGAGCAGTTTCTTGGAAAACGGATGTTACGTCTAAGCAGTATGGCCAAATGGGTATCCGTTTCTATTTTTTGTTTGATGGTTTGATCAGTGGAGGCCCGAGATTTTAATGTGTAAAGTTTAATATGTTATATTTAATTGATATAACATAGTTTTACTTTATAAATTCATATTTCAATGTTAAGGGGGCCTTATAGCCACTTAAAAGAAAGGGAGCTAAATAAAGAATTAAATTAAGTGGGTCATGAGGTGGTACGACCCCTTGTGGACATAAGGAAAATGAAATGAATTAAAATTAAAAAAAAAAAACAAATACCTCCTCTATTTGGCCGACCTTTTTGGGGGATTGAAATAAAAAGAGAAAGAGAGCTTCATTTGTGCATCTTTGGCATTTGAGTATTCTTGTTTGGAGAGAAGAAGGATTTGCAGAGGGTTCTCTTTGCAGATTTTGCTTGTAGGTGACGGAAACCACCTTCAGGATCAGCACTTTCGGAGTTGGAAGACACTCTCAGGGTGCTCTAGGGCAATCTTATATCAGAGGTTGCATTTTGTGCTTATTGTTTGCAGATTTCAGTTGGGGTTTTGAGGAGATTGACAAGATTTGTAAGAGTTTGTTGTGGTATTCATTTCCTACCATCTATTCCAGCTTAGCCGCCCCAATTGCAGATATTTTTATGCATTTACATAGCGATTTGGGCTAGGGTTTCATTGGTGGTTTAGAGACATTGGTCATTTTGCCCAACCGTACCAGTGTGGAACTATTCCAGCAGAGTTCGTGGCACTTTGAGACATTCCTTAGGCAGTCGTACTTTACAGCCTGTTGGTCGTACCAGTGAAGGAAGTACGTGGGGTTTCTTTGTGCAAAAAACACCCCTTCTTTGGTCGCCTTTCTGGCTTCTATCATTGGCGCCTAGCATTGTATTCGCCATACTTTGTATTATCTTGCTGGAGAATGTTATATTTTTGATGAAGTGAATGAAATAATAGAGTTCCAGTGTTGCTGTTGCAAATTCCAGAAAATTCCAGATTTGCGAATCTCCTGGTACTTTCACTTTTATGCAATTTTGTTAAAAGGGTTTTGAGATTTATGTTTGTAATATCTTGTGCCCGAATTTCATGTCATTTGGATAAGTATTTTGAAAATCATGCTCATTTCCAGTTAGCTGTAATTTGCTGGTAACCAGTGTTAATCCAGCCAACTTCAAAAATTCATAGTTTTTGGATATGATTGAATCTTGCAAATTCCTTTGGTAAAATTGAAGATTAAGGTGTTATCTTGCTATTCCCAAGTTTGTAGATTTTTTTGGGTGCATAGATTAAAAGCTGTACAAGTTTAAAGTTGGCACCTCTGAAGCTGTTAAAACACATAAAATCACAAACAATACAAAAAACCAAAAAAATTCAAAACAAGGGCAGAAATTTGGTGTTCAAATGGGGGTTGGACATTACATTGGTATCAGAGCTCAGCTCACCCTGCCAGCCTGTTGGGGAATTGTTAATTGACGCATGTTACAACATGGACACAAATTATAGTTGCAGCAGTAATAGCTTGATGAAGCCACTCAGTGAAGAAGAGGTATTTTGGGAAGATTATAATGCATATCAATCAATGGGAGTTGATTATCAAAATGTTATGTCATTTGCAGATTTTATGGACTTCCTTATTAAGTATGATTTGAGGGTAAAAAGGAATCCCGAAAATTTGTGTGTTAAGCTTTATATTGCAGGTAAGGCAATTGAACATCCATTCTTGTCAAAAGAAAACCTTCTCTGTACTTTAAGGGATGTGGAGGAAGGTTTAGTCAAGATAGCTAGCCCACCTTCTCACATTATGCAGGTTGCTTTGAATCCTTTGGTGTTTTCTTTGGTTAAGCCAAATTTATTGAGTCATCCGGATGAGGAGGTAAGACTTATGGTTGCTTCTTGTTTGAGTGAGATCATGAGATTTTCGGCACCTGAAGCTCCTTATTGTGATAATACATTGGAAAAGATAATTCTGTTGTTGGTGGATAGTTTCCAGAATATTGATGATTGCACATGTTCTCATTTCTCTAGAAGGGTTGCTATTCTTGAAACATTTGCTAAACTCAGAATGAGTAACATTATGTTGGATTTGGGATTAAATGATTTGATTCACAAAATGTTTCACTTTTTCATTGTTACAGTCAGAAAAGAACATGCTGATAATGTTATTGCTGCCATGCGAACCATTATGGTTTTGACCATTAATGAAAGTGATGCTATCTCCCAGCCCATTTTATCTATGTTATTGGGTGTTTTGAGGCTAGAACAGGGTATTTTTTCAGCTGCATATGAATTGGTTAACTGTGTGTTCAAACAATGTGAGGAGAAATTGAAACCTTACTTGGCTAATAAAGAGCAGGTGGAACAAGAGGAAAAGAACACTACATTGGTTTTTATTGCAGAATTAGACCACTCAAAGGGAAGTTCTAAGGATGATCAATGCTTTGATGGCACTAGTAGGATTGATGCTAATGATGACAAATTTGTTAAGTTTACTAATGCCAATGCAGAGACCAAGAATGTTGAATTTATTGCAGCAACCAACTATGATGAGTACATTGATATAATTTCAGATGTTAAGCATGTTGTTGGAAATACAGATTTTCAATCAGTACCTGATGATAGCTATGAGGGAAAATTGGTTCATAATGCTGATTATGATGCCTTTTCAGATTTAATGCTTGATGACACAATTACCTATGTTGATAAGAACCTTGATGCATTTTCAGATGACCATAGGACTGATGTGTTTCAGAGAGAGCATGTGAATAAGGGAGTTCGGGACAGTCACACCTTCCTTGATCTGGAGAGCAACTCATTCAGTAAGGTAATTCCTCATGAAGAGTACAATGTTCATTTGATTTCTCAACATGGTGATCAGCTTATTGTACCATGGGATCCGGGTGTGTTGGCACCTAAGTTTGACGAAGAACCACTTGGGAATGAAATTCCTCTTGCCCCAAGTGATGAACTATCAGTAGAGCGAATGATAAGCAAAGAGGAAGCCAAGGCAAATGATTTTTTTGAAGACCATTGCCAGGTATATAATTCTGAAATTTTAATGCAAAAATCTGATTTTAATTCAAGGACTAGTGAAGACACAATTGTTGCAGCCCTATCCCGTGTTGATCACACTCATAAATTTGTTGAAGAGCTTTATTGGAAGGCTCATATTGAGAGGAGGCAAAAGGGTGTTGAAGGGATAATCTCTATTGCTGATTTACAAACATTGAAAGTAGCCTTGGAAACCATGAAATCAGATTTCATAAATATACTTACAGACAGGGATCATTCTATCAAGCTTGCTGAAGAGACCCTTGGTGCATTAAAGGGTAAAGAGGAAGAAGTTGATAGGCTCACTCTTGAGCTTGAGTCAACTAGAGTCTCATTATCAGATGCTCACATGACATTGCATGAAACTGAAAGGGAACTTGCTGCTGTTATAAAAACTAGAGAACAAGAGAATAAGGATAGAGCCATGGAGATTGGGCAGTTGGTTGATGAGCTCGATAGCATTCAGGAGGACTTTGAGTTAGTCCATTGTCCAATGAAATCAGATTATGTAAATTTGGATCAGCAGGTTAATTGGGATGAGTATAAGGATAATGACAATTTCCAGTGGGTCGGCAATCCATTGTTTGAAATGGATAGTGAGACATCATTTGATAACCCACTCTTCGAGATGCATGAGGTTGGCTTGCTTCCTATGACGGATCATGATGGCATTGACCGTTGTGACATGGTGATGGATCTTGTGGACACACCACAAGGAGAGGAGATTAATAATGATTCAACAGCTGATGGGATGGAGAGGCCTTGTGTTGTACCAACATATATTCCTACATCTTCCATAGTTAACATTCATATGATGTATGGTATGGTGCTGCCACAGTATGACAGAGCTTTTGGGAACATGAGCTTCTACACCCAGGATCGCATGCTTATGTTTCTGGGCATCGAGGACGATGGAAGGTGCGTGCCTTGGGAGATGGTTGACCAAATGAATAAGAAGTATGTTGCTGCTACACTTTTGATCAGCCACCTTATGAATCCATTTGTGATCATGCAAGTGGATTGGAGCGAAGTATTGAAAAAAAATTGGCGACTTGCAGAGTTAGTGACTTATTCGGAGGTAATTTCAGTTTGGAATATGATTGGGTTTTTCACTTTAGATGACAGATTTCTTATTTGCAGCAGTGGTTACTCATGTGGTACGCTGATTTTTCTAAAATCAGACTTTGAGATGCTTATTTTAGCTTTGGACAGCGGGATATATCTTCATTTTTGGACATCTTGTGAGTGTGGTTGCAGCCACTTCATGTTGATGATTGATATTTCTTCTGATATTACTCATTTGTTTGCTGCTGATTGGGAGTGTTGGGCTGTTTTGGTTCATTCACTTGACACTGGGAGATTGAGTGTCAATATGGTGTTTGTTGATTTCGATGGCAGATGCATTTCCCGGTTGATCATTTCCAGAATTAATACTGCTGTCCTCTTCTATATCAGCCACCTATGGATGATTGATCAACATCTTTGTTGGATCGCTGTGGTGAGTTCTGTTGAGTATTATGTTACTTTGTTGAGCAGATTGTATTCTCAGGTGCGCAGAATCTGGTTGATTAGAAGGATTACGGGAGTTCTTCACTCAGTGATGTTGGGGCATGAGACTTCTCACGACATTGAGCTCGGTCCTTACAGGCATATCAGTTTAGATTATGAGGATGAGTTTATTATTGGGTTGCAGGAGCAGGGAGTGCAGTCTGAGCACAGTGTTTTTCCTGTTGTGATCAGAGTGGTGCAGCATCAGCGTGGTGGAATTTTTTTGAGGTTGTTATGGGACCCTGGGATCACATCTGGTTTCAGCTTGGTTCAGTTGGGCAAATTTGATGTTGAGATGACATTGCTTGAGGACAAGCAATTTCAGGGAGGGAGGACTGTAATGTCCCCATCTTAGTCAGCTTCAGAGTGCAGAGTGGACTTGCCTATTCATGGGGTTCCGTAGGCAATGTCGTGTGTTTAGGGACCACCAGGTGATGAGATGTTACTGTTGGACGTTCTGCATTTCCAGTTGTCATCTTACAGGACCGTTTCTAGCAGTAATTCAGGGGACTTACTATTTTTAGTAAGTCAATCAGGAGCAATTTCTTGGAAAATGGATGTTACGTCTAAGTAGTATGGCCAAATGGGTATCCGTTTCTATTTTTTGTTTGATGGTTTGATCAGTGGAGGCCCGATATTTTAATGTGTAAAGTTTAATATGTTATATTTAATTGATATAACATAGTTTTACTTTATAAATTCATATTTCAATGTTAAGGGGGCCTTATAGCCACTTAAAAGAAAGGGAGCTAAATAAAGAATTAAATTAAGTGGGTCATGAGGTGGTACGACCCCTTGTGGACATAAGGAAAATGAAATGAATTAAAATTAAAAAAAAAAACAAATACCTCCTCTATTTGGCCGACCTTTTTGGGGGATTGAAATAAAAAGAGAAAGAGAGCTTCATTTGTGCATCTTTGGCATTTGAGTATTCTTGTTTGGAGAGAAGAAGGATTTGCAGAGGGTTCTCTTTGCAGATTTTTCTTGTAGGTGATGGAAACCACCTTCAGGATCAACACTTTCGGAGTTGGAAGACACTCTCAGGGTGCTCTAGGGCAATCTTATATCAAAGGTTGCATTTTGTGCTTATTGTTTGCAGATTTCAGTTGGGGTTTTGAGGAGATTGACAAGATTTGTAAGAGTTTGTTGTGGTATTCATTTCCTACCATCTATTCCAGCTTAGCCGCCCCAATTGCAGATATTTTTATGCATTTACATAGCGATTTGGGCTAGGGTTTCATTGGTGGTTTAGAGACATTGGTCATTTTGCCCAGCCGTACCAGTGTGGAACTATTCCAGCAGAGTTCGTGGCACTTTGAGACATTCCTTAGGCAGCCGTACTTTACAGCCTGTTGGTCGTACCAGTGAAGGAAGTACGTGGGGTTTCTTTGTGCAAAAAAACACCCCTTCTTTGGTCGCCTTTCTGGCTTCTATCATTGGCGCCTAGCATTGTATTCACCATACTTTGTATTATCTTGCTGGAGAATGTTATATTTTTGATGAAGTGAATGAAATAATAGAGTTCCAGTGTTGCTGTTGCAAATTCCAGAAAATTCCAGATTTGCGAATCTCCTGGTACTTTCACTTTTATGCAATTTTGTTAAAAGGGTTTTGAGATTTATGTTTGTAATATCTTGTGCCCGAATTTCATGTCATTTGGATAAGTATTTTGAAAATCATGCTCATTTCCAGTTAGCTGTAATTTGCTGGTAACCAGTGTTAATCCAGCCAACTTCAAAAATTCATAGTTTTTGGATATGATTGAATCTTGCAAATTCCTTTGGTAAAATTGAAGATTAAGGTGTTATCTTGCTATTCCCAAGTTTGTAGATTTTTTTGGGTGCATAGATTAAAAGCTGTACAAGTTTAAAGTTGGCACCTCTGAAGCTGTTAAAACACATAAAATCACAAACAATACAAAAAACCAAAAAAATTCAAAACAAGGGCAGAAATTTGGTGTTCAAATGGGGGTTGGACATTACAAACGGTTTCTTTTCATGTGTATTCCAAAATTCAACATGCAAATTGTTATCAAGCCATTGATTCAAAGGAAACAAGTTCTTCGCGAGGTGAGGCACATAAAGAACTTGAGTTAGGTGATAGGTATGCTCTCTAAGATGCAATCGAACATCATTGGTTCAAGCAATAATGTATGTTGAATTGTCGCCAAGTGTAACCTGCCCTTGGTAAGATGAATGGTCAAGGCTCACGAACCATTCCTTCTGGCCTATCATGTGTCTGGTAGCTCTTGAATCAACGTACCAAACTGGGATTGTTTTCAAAACAACACAAGGAGGTTGAACGGAATAGACATAGTCTTGTCCTTCTGCATCGAAATCAACATCCTGAACTACATTGCCATGTTGGCGTTGAGGTGCATTCCTCCTTTGCCAAAGAAAACTCTTCTGCTTTCGTCATGATGAATTCTTTGTTTGGTTCTTAGAAGAACCTTGTGAGAATGTGTTGTACCAACACTCTTGAAGAACATGTCTTGGTTACCCACATATCAAATATGTGACATTTCTTTGTCCTTGATGTTGTTGTTTTTGCCCTTTGCCTTTTTGTTGGTTTTGGTGATTGTTGGGGGGTTTTCCACCTTTCTTCGACTTCTTGCTTTTTTGATGAGTGAGCAAAGCACGTTCATGTTCAGTCTCTGTCTCTTGAATTGCTTCCACCTCTTGAAGCAAATTTACAGGAGTCTCAAAACTGGAACTTTGATTAGTCGTGTTTAGAGTTGTTACCAAAACATTGAACACTGGTGGCAATGCACGCAACACTATTAGAACAAACATGTCATCACTAACAATTTTGCCCAATGCTTGAAACAAGGCTTGCAAATTAGCATTCTGTCTCTAAAAGCCTTTCAACTTCTCACTGCTCTTCATCTTCTAGCAATGCAATGGACTCCGTATGTGTAGAATTTGATTCTGGTTCTTGGAGTTGAACACTGTACTAAGTTTGCCCCATGCATCCTTTGTGGTTACAACATCATGAATGTATCGCCAGATCTAATCAGTCACATTGAACATTATGATCTATTTGGCTTTTTGATCAGCTTTGTCAAAATTTCTTTGTTTATCTACATGTCTTTGTACATCACTAGATACCACTCCCCTCAAATCTTCAGACACTAGGTGAGTCTTCAACTTTGTTTTCCATGTAATGTAGTTGTCACCTTTCAACAAGTATGAATTGGGCAACATTTGGGGGTCTTTAATAGCCATGGCAATTCTTCAGAATATTGCAAAACAATGCTTCCACTGGAGCAGGCTCGAAAAGAGCTTTTCAATTAGTATATATATGCCTATACCTGGAAAACAATTAATGCCTCGATCTGCAAGAAAACAATAGGTTCTTGCTCGACAAAAATAAGGTGTGGGGGTCTCTCCAACTTGAACTTGAGGGAATATTCTTGGAATATTCCATCAATGTTCCAAGATAATAAAAATATATGTCAAATGACCATCTTGTAACTTGCATTCAATAACAATAAAATAAAAGTAGTTTTTAAACGCTCTGAAGAGCCTTCCCACAGAGCATGTGGGATGTTTATATTTTTTCGAGTTTGATTTTAAAAACAACAATGACTTCACGGGCCATGACAAATGTCCAATTAACGTAATAGGTAATAGGTGTTTTTTAATATAAATTAACATGCCCTTCCAATTGCACATTTCTTCAATTGGCAATGCTTCGTTGGAAGTTAAATTCCAGACACCCATTCAACTATTAGACAACTTCAAAGTAGATGACCCTTGTGCATCTTCAAACAACCTTGTTGCTAGAGTACTCGGTCAATAGATGGTAAGGTCAAAGTTCACTTTAGATGACCCTTTGTCAGATAACAATATTAAACTTCATCTCAAAGGATAATATCATGTGACAACAACTCCTGACGACAACTCTTCTCTAGACAACAACTCCAAATGGTATTTCTTTTCAAGACGACAACTCTAGATGATAGCTCTTCTCCAGACAGTAGCTCTAAAAGACAACTTTTCTCAAGACAACAACTATTCTCCAGACAGCAGCTCTAGAAGACAACTTTTCTCAAGACAACAACTATTCTCCAGACGACCCTTTTCTTGACAACGATTAGATGACAACTCTTTTTTAGACGGCAACTCTTTTCTAGACAACAACTTTTCTCTTGACGACAATATTTTTGAGGCGAATGTATTTTGTGATGGATCGATTAGATGAAACAATCACGTATAGTTAATATCACTTCACTCCTATGCATCTTTGGCACAAACCAGGGAAACAAGATACAAAGAGGATGATTGTCAAAACTTTCTTTGGTGCAACGCTTCAGACGACTCGTTTTGTTCTTTAGACGATATGTTTCTTGCACCTGACAACAACAATCAAATTCGTGACAACTCTTTCGGCATGAGATGAATACTTCTCGGACGACTCTGCAGCTCCTATTAAATAAATGCTTGCAACACCTGCAAACACCAATAGGAATAAAAAAGAAATTTTCTTCTCTAATTGACAAGGTCTTCAACTCGCTCAAAACTTGTGTTTGTTCCTTTTTGGTTTTTGCTTCTTTTTGGATTTGCTAGTGGAAGTATGCTATCATGAACTCTGAGAGGTGTCTTCCGGTCCTCAACGACAGGATCGACTTCACAAGTTGAAGTTTCATTCTAATATTAGCTTGTTTTGATACCAAAATGTTAGAAATACGAAATAGATTCATCAATTGCAATCAAACTTATTTGATGTGATAGAAGAGTAAATACATGAACAATCAAGAATGTATGAGGTTGGGAGTTACAGCCACCTCCTCAACTACTTGTAATCCTTAGAACCACAATGTTGTCAATGACACATTAATCAAAACAAGATGATGCTTAGTCATGTGGCAGGTTGCCCTCGGATCTGTAATCCACTCTTCAGAGGAAGTGTATGTCCAATATGCTACATGTGCTTGTGAGGTTTCACCGTCATGATCATCCTCATCTTGAGCAAAGAAGAGAGCAAAATAAACCACCCTCCTTTTGGTTGCCTCTTAGTTTGCAATCGACAAAACTTTGCCTTGTGTCCTTCCTTTCAATAACTGCAAATCAGCTTCTTGAAAGACTTCTTGGCTTTCTTCTCTCCTCGCTGCTTCTTTTCAACTTCTAATTTACCACATCCTTTACATGAGCCTGAATGGTGAGAGAACGACTCTTATGCCATTGTCGTTGAGCTTGATGGTGAAGAAGGTATTTGAACACATCATCAAGAGATGAAACAAGACTCATGGGAAAGAATACTTGAAGCATCACAAATACAATAGCAAGTGTCATCTTATATGCTTTGGAAACATTGTTGAACACAATATTTAGAAGGTCAAGACCTGACTCATCACTGGTACCACCTTTGGCAATATGAATTTCTTCTTCTAGTTTCTTGAACTGACCGATGTACAAATTGATGGTCTCGAATCTATCCATGTCGAAAGTGGCAAGCTCCAACTCTAATCTATTGATCTGTGTATATACAATGTGGTCACACATCTGTTGGAAATTGTCCATTAGTTGCTTTGGATCTGTAATGCTGGAGATGTGAATATCATAGATGTTGTCAACATGTAGGCAATCACACTGTGAGCTTCTTCCTTCTTGTCCTTGTACATCTGCTTTCTCTCATCAGAATCAGTGCTTTGAGGGTTCTTATTCACATATTTGAGAAGTCCCTTACTCTGGAGCATAGCTTCATTCTTGTCTTTCCAGTTGGCATAATTAGGTCCATTGAGCAGGAGGCACATGTTGATCCGTTGAATCCCTGCCAAAATACGATTTCTTGCATGCAACTTTGACCAGAAACATTACTACTAATGCGAAGTCCTTGGAAAGTTGTTTGATTTGAAAAAAGAGGGCTGAAGATGCTTCCATATGCAAAAGTTATGGCCCTTCAAAGTTTGGCCCAAAAATTACAAAATAAATTGTTAAAACCTTTCAAATTATGTAAAAGGTTGAAAGTACCTTTAGTGAGTAGAACGATGTCATGTCTCATTGATTGGACAACCAATCAGGTGCCAATTATGCATTGACTTGTTTACCATCTAGATCGTCCTTTAGTGAACCATCTGCTGCCACATGTTGCCATTTAGAGAAGCGAAAGATCACTTGCATGTCATGCCTACTGCTGATTGGTCTAAGGCAAGTGCAAGTTGAATGATGAGATGTATTGGTCTATATCACACGAATCCATTCAAAAATATGGGCAAGGGATTCAAAGCCTTAAGGCTCTCTCTCGTAGCCAAAATCTACATGGGTGCTTGGGTACCAAAAGGGTTGCCTTATGCCACAATGTTGAGCATTCCAAATGCCTCTCTTGCCCAAGTGAAATGGACGGGCTAAGAATCGAACCCATGTGCTAGGGAGAGGAATGCCTTCACACAAGGCTTCCTAACCAAGAAGGCAGACAATGTGTAGATTTTGAACCAAGCGCTGCAAATATTTGACACCTCTGGCATGGTGCATCCATTTTACATCCACCCACATCATTCAACAAAAGTGTCATTCACCCACAACCAAACTCAAACCCATAAACAAGCGCCACTAGTGCCTTGTCAAAGGCACTGAGAGCCAAGATGCCACAATCTCCAATGAATTACAAATGAGGATCCTATGGTACTGGTCATCTCATTTCAAAATGTGTACCATGCCATTTTGCACTAAACAACAGAATATTTACGAGAATATTCTCTTTTCAAATTTCAAACTTTTAAAACAAAGGAAGATTTTTTTTTTTTTGCGTAATATAGGACATACTTGGAGGCAAAATGACAAAAAGTGTCGAATTGACAGCCCGCCTGAAATTTCACATATAATTCAATAATGTTGACAGTTTGTCTATATCTACCATGGTTTGCCCAAAACAACCTTTTCCTGGGATGCAACCAATCAAGCCATCCTCTCTTGCCAATGCAACAAAAAAGTTGTCGGACCATTTTAACAACTTTATTAAGTGGCTAGGAGGTCTTTGCCATGCACGAAGGCCTGTCCATGACTTCTTTGATATCCAGGGGCTTCTGAATAATGTTTGTAATGGTTGTAATTCTGTTTGCATTTAAAGTACATAGCTTGAGTGGGCCTAATGGTGAAGGCTTGGGAATTCTACATGGGAGGTTCAAGGTTTGAATCTGAAGAGGGGTAGGGGTATGTGTGCCTTATAGGTGGATAGCATGACATGAGTGCCTCTTACATGCATAGTCAACTTGGGAAGTATAAGGTGGTATGATATATGCAATATTTGTGGTCATTAAAAGTTACTTAACTATATGCCTAAATATTTAATGCATATGAAAGAGAATTTAAATGCACTATTTGTTTGTATTTGAAATTTTTATATGTTAAAAATTTAATGTATATAAAAAGAATTTTTTAATGCACCTTTCATATCTTATTTTTGTTCATCTTGCTTACAAATAATAAATTTAACCCTCAAATAAATTTTTTGGTGCATTGCCTTGTTTTTTTTAGTATCCATAATTATTTTATCTTATTAGTTTAAGATAATTTTATTGGAGCAACTTAAAGATGTAATTATTTGTTCTCACTATGATGGATTATACCAACAATTAGTGTTTAGGTTTATGGTACTTCTTTCTTGAGGTGACATGCTTGTTTAATGATACATTAAAATATTCTTACCTACTTTAAAACACCCCTCCACCTTGTTTATAGAAATTACATGACATTGCAAAGAAGGCAATTGATTTTAACCTTTAGAAAATGTATTTGTCTTATTTCAACACTTCCTTAAGAACAAAATTGCAAACACCTTAAACCTTAAGCAATGACTTATCTATGACATGCAAATTTAATAAATCATGCATTTATATTGATTGATTTTAGAAATGGGTCTAAAAATTCCACTTGAAAGAGAAATTAACGATCGAAGAATAATGTCCTCACTTAACATGGTTGGATTTAAGCACAATTCAACTGTAAGAGATAGTGACCACAATTTGCCTGACCTGAAATCAATTTCCTTCCTTCCTAGTCAGTTGTCCTAAAGATTAATTGAAAATAAGTTTTATTTGTGGGTACCGAGGAAGTGGTGACCTTTGGAAAACAATTTACCACCGTGCCACAACCTTGGGCTTGCATGACAATGTTATAGAAATCAAGCTCGTTCAACTTAATATCCTTCAATTTTCGTGACATTTCCTTTTTAAAAAAAAAAAATCAAGTCTGACTAGACTCAATATTTTCGAATTTTATTTACGTTTCTTTGTGGCTGGCTGAATAGTTGGTCAGTGTCACCTGTCTTCAAATCAAAAGTTTGATTGCGTCTAACCAAGAGTAACCAAACATTCTAAAAGGTTATGAATTTGATTCCTATGGATAAGTTCGTTCATATAAATAAGTCCTTTTAAAAGAGTCACAAATGGCAATTGCCAATGGGGAACATGCCAAGGAATAATCTGCCATCAAGCAACCCCTTAGGACAAAGGTGTTTCTCTAGGTATAAACCTAGAATAATCCCTGAGAACATATGCAGCGAACAAATGCACTGTACAGAGCGACTCAGCTGAGGCCAACCGCCAACATAGAACATGCCAAAGGATATTCAATCATTGGATGACCTAGCCGCAAACAACATTTTTCTACTTGCAAACCTCAAGTAACTCTGTGAAAACACGTGCAACCACAAAAATGCACCGCCCCAAGCAGTCTATATCACCTCCGAAAATGCAAGAATGTTTCTCTGCCATTCTTGCATAAAATCGAGGTTCATAAGGTGAGGAACATATTCCAACACAGGTCTATTTTCTCCGATCATGAGTTTTAAATGGGATTTACTTTTTGAAAGCTTTTTTGCTTCAATTTGTGGAATCTTCCCCTTTGCCACAGAAGAGCACTTTTGTCGGCTGACAAAAATGTCAACGTGAAATCTCCTCTGATGTCATTTCTCAACCAACAAGACTTCTTATGTGAATACCCTCCGACTATAGGAGCTGGCCACCAAAGGCGGCCATCGTGGTTTGATGCTGAGAATACAGACAAAGTGTCATCAATTGATGGAAGCTTGGCTGCCAATTGGCTGCTTAGAAGCTGAGATTGACTTTGAGAGGACATAGTGAGTAGCCAAGGTTTGTGAATTTCATTGACAGACAAAGTGATCAGGGTAAAAGCAGTTTTAAAACAAAGCAATTTTTTGCTTTTGAAATTACTAAGCGCAGGTCCTGTTGTTTTCCAGCAATCATGTAACATGACAAGGAAGACAATGTTAAAACAATAAGAATAAAGATTTTCAATAAAAGGACCTTGGAAATAGAAGATTCAGGAAGACAATGTCATGATGATAAAATTTCCAATTAAATGACCTTGGAAATAGAGTCTCTAACATCTTATCTTCATTGATGGTCTTTTATTTAGCAATTAAAAAATAGATAAACATGACATAAACCATAGTTTTAGTGGAAGATTGTCAGAAATCTTTTGATTTGATTGGTTGGACTGGTTATAACCTTTTTAGAGGTATGCACTCAACTAAAAACTACAGTCTTCTGCTATGCATGGACTAATAACTTATAGAATACTTCTAAAAAACATAAAAGATGAACTTAGAGAGCTTAAAAGACAATTTTCTTTTGGATTTTGATTAAAAAGGATTATAATTTATATGAAATGAGAATGCATTTAACAAATCTATAACAACCTCAAAAGTTTTACAACTTCTGCTTCCTTCTCGAATTCTATGATGTCCTCGGTAAATATGGGGTCCACATCATTGACCACTTAGTTCATAAGTGGATTGATGTCATCCAAGTCAATTGTGTCATGAGACCCGTCCCTTCCACCTGTTTAATGGGAAATTGAAGATTGTGAAAAGGTCATTGAGGTGCTTCTGACTCAATGTGTTTTGGTGTTGGTATTTATGCACTCGAAGAAGCTGCAATTGTGTTCACACCCAACAATGCTACAAGGATGGCATAGAATACAAATGGCTAGCCTTTGAAGACTTAGTGTTCAAGCACTATGATCTTGCTACCTCAGATCTGTAAGTAGAACATTTAGATTTTTGTTAGTAAAATAAAGTTGCAACTAAATAAAAAAAAGATGTGTATGGAGTTTCACATTGTAAAGCAAGACTCTAATCCCATGGATGAACCTTAACATTTTATAAGTCTAAGGCATTAATGGTTTGGGTTTGACTCCTGAATTGTTGTGTTCGTAATCCACATTTCTAAAGGCCAATGGGTTTGGGCAAGTGGTGGGAAGTGAGGAATTTGACAACGTGAGCCAAGGTTCCTATCCCATGGCTAAACCTTAGGATTCATCAAGCTGAACTTGCATTGTTGAGATGGTTGTCTTCCATGGAGAAGGCTCAGGTTGAAGTCTCAGTGGGTATAGAGGCCTATTTTGTGTGAGTGGTGTGTGATTCACCCCCAAGTGAGTGGTCCTAGTCTCACTATAAACAACAATCCATGTCAGCTCATTAAAAAAAATGTCCAAAGCATTATGGAGCAATGGTAAATAGGATGCAATTTTATGAGTGCAACTCAAGTTCAAATCCTCCACTGTGATGAGTCAAGGTAATAATGTTAATCTAAAGCATTCTGCAGCAATGATAAATGGGATGTGATCATATGAGCACAACACAAGTTCAAATCCCCACATTGTGATAGGAATACATGTGATAATACTATGTGTTGTAATATTGCTATATGTGGTCATGATGTAGGTGGGCATGTTTCAACCCCATATAACCATTTGAGAAAAAATAAAAAAGTCTATGATAAAAAGATTCATGCTGTTTTATGGTTTTGCTTGGTTGTTGGGTCATCCTCACTTGAATGAACATAGATGAAGGAAAGAGCTTCCCCTCAGTAGCCTTTTAAGACTGTAACTGATGCTCAGTTTTAAGGTGTTATTTAGGTGTCATCTTCTTTGTGCATGTGGTGAGGTTTGCCATAACTTCCTCATCAACCTGAAAAGAATTGGATAAAATTTTTTGTCCTGGTCCTGCGGAATCCTCTGGCCACCGTAGGCCCTGTTTGGTCTCCACAGCCGCTCCAAGTTTCAGCTAGGGTTTCCCCAATCCATGACCAGACATTCCCTGTACAGCACCTCGATATCTCAGATGTTGCAGAGCAATTTGCAGCATTAAGAACTAAATCCTCATTGCAGTTCTCTAGCAGCCACGGACCAGACTATGGATACATAGGTCAAGTGCACCAGGACTTGAGATTGTTCTCTACTGAGTTGTCAGAGCAAACCAACTCATTTACCAAGGGAGATGGCTAACCTGCAATTAGATTGAGCAAAAGTTTCCTCAGGTGGTCCCAAGTTTAGAAACAATGGGGTCCGTTTCTTTCCAAGGAGTAAAGCCTTATCCAAAATTGATCACGACAAATCCCAATGTCTACTGCTAGGGCCTTTAGCCATTTCTGTTTGATTTTGGCACTAGAGTACCATGGCATCATTCCCTATTGTGCCAACACTAGCCTTGGAGCCAAGACTGTTGGTACCATCTCAGTTATGGTGCCACCAACAAAACAATGGAATGCCAACAAAATACCAACAGTCTGCTGTTTGGCAATTATTATCTCCATTAACTGTTGCAAAATAAACTGCTTGGGCTTCTCTAATGTCTCTTTATAGCCTCTTTATATTATGTTTTGTTTATAAGAATTATGTTTTGTTTATAAGACTGGATTCTCATATAGAAGATAATCATATGAGAGGATATTCTAGAGACTATCACATCTCTCTATTGGACACAATTGTACAATTTATTTTCTGCATAATAGAAGATAATTGTGCACATGTCTGTTCATTCTTGTTCTTTGTTTCATTAGTGCGGTAACTGACTGGGCCATCATAATGATAGCCGTAGACACAATCACAACATGAAGATTCAACAATTGAGCTAACCACTCCCACAAATTAAAATCCTCAACTCATTCTTATGGTCAATACTAATGATGCAAAAGATTGGAAAGCTTTGTTCACACAAAATTTGCAAATCAAGGACAAATTGGTGGAGCTGATCCTTTATAATGGCAGACTAAAGAACACAAAATTTGCAAATCAAGGACAAATTGGTGGAGCTGATCCTTTATAATGGCAGACTAAAGAACTCGTAACAAAAGGTGGTGGATGACCTTCACTTGCCAACTAAAAAGCATCCATGCCCATACTTATTAGGATGGGTCAAGAAGGGAGGGCAGCCTACTGTTGTCACTTGCAGTGTTATTGTGACATTTGCCATTGAGCCATTCTACAACAAATGGTATGCGATGTCAATCTATTAGATTACTGCAGTTTGCTACTTGGAACACCATATCAATATGATCTTAGGCTGCTTTTGACAGCTTTCACAAGACCTACCTATTGCAAAAGGATGTTAAAGATTATAAATTCACTTCTGCTAATTATTTGCTTCTTTGTAGACTTGCAATGAAACAAGTCAATCTGCATAAATTTCTTACTCTTTGTATTCTTCAAGAAGATGCTTGTTGCATTTCTGCTTTGCATGATCCCCTTGCTATACAATGTTCATTCATCCTTTAGACAAACACTTCTCAATATGCCATTGATAGATTTCATAAGCAGAGAGGACATGTAGTTTGTGATGTCTTTCAACCTTTGACTGCTAGTTCAACAACTCTTCCAGGGTTGACTGCTAATTGATGCATGGATTTGTATTTGAGTTGCATTTATATAATTGCATTGTAAAATCCCCTAACCAAAATACAACTCACATACAAATTCTAAAACAAAACACCCGTGGTACTAGCACATAGAATCCCTGAACAGCAGTAGTTTTTTTTAAATAGGAAACAACACCTAGAAATTCACACAAATATAAATAGAATGATAAACTAAGAGGAAAGCACCTGGAAATGATAAAGAGATATTACAATGGAAGAGCTGGCTTCTCACTAATACCACTTAAGGACCCAGAAAGAAGGTGTAAATGGAGAAATATGAACAATCAAAGAAGTGAGTGTCAAGACCAATCTGCTCAGGAAGTCTTCCAAGCCAAACCCCAACCAGTCAGCCACAAACTTCAACTGAATCTACGCTGGTCACACTCTCTAAGCCAGATAAAAACTGCCCTTTTCCAAATAATCATACCCAAACAAAGTGCAGTGAATGACCTGCCAAATAGATGCTCAAAGCCGTACTAGAAGAAAAGCCAGCTGCTCTAAATCTCTATCGGAATGTCCAAGTACTGACCCTGTATATATCCACCAACTGAAATCGAAGAATTAAGCTCTCTGATCTTGGAATTTGAGGGTTTCCGTCCTCAAATTTTGCAAGCTTGCTTCTAGAACACATCTGCCACCAAGAAAATTGTAGAATAGGGTTTTTTCTAAAATGGCAAGCCATGAATGATTCATCCAAAAACTCCCCTTTTATACAGCAGCCCACTTTTTTTGTATCTACTTAGCCTCCAACCCTAGACTAGAATATTAAGTGCTTTGGAAACTCTACATATTAGAAATAATTCTAATGTGCTAAAAGTTACAACCCTTTACATTGAATGTCATAACATTAGTCATTGGGGCCTTTCCTTGGGTCTTAAGTCAAAATTCTAATGCATACAAAATGACATGAAATTAAATTAAATCCACAAAGTCTAGAAATACTAGATCTTTGCCCAAAGATCATGTCATAACTTGAGATTGGCATCTCAAATACCTAAAGCATTGAAGGCCCAATTCAGAAGACTTGAAGCCGAATCCAACGACTATATGCATGCCACCATCCAAAGTGTCCGTCCTCCTCAAATATAGCGTAGAAAGTTGGATTAGACCTCGCAAGGTTATAATTTAACCATAATCATCCATTAAAATTTTTGTTATGACTCTGAATTACACCAAACAAAAGCCAGGGTAGAACAGAACACATCTAGGGGAATCAATAGGGGATTCAAAACTCTGTCTACCTCCTAAAATTACGAAGATCCCAAAAATATAGGAATTTCCCTTTTATTCACCAGGAAAACAATACAAACCAAATTCATATAATCACTCGTACTTATGCCTCCTACAATGAACATCCACTCACCAGGACTGCTCCACAAAAATAATTGAGTGGGGCCCACAACTTGCTATCATCTAGAAAGGGACATTACATGCATCCCATTTACCATTGCTTCACAATATCTTGGACTTCAAAAACGTAATAGTTATGTATATGATGTTTGTAAATTTAATGTGATTTTTTTTGTGATGGCATCTTAATTATTATTTATGATATATGATTATAAATAAAGTTGAGGCATCATTTCTTTTTTTTCAATTGGTTATGGGATTGAAACGGGCCCTTGCTTATATTACATCATGATTGCAACCACTGTATTTCAACAAACTACATAGTGGTATTTGGCACTTATGCAAATACTACCTGGCAAAATTTGAACCTGGGCCCCCATCTTGAAATTCCATGTCTTTAACCACTTGAGCTTATGCCCTTTGATATTGAGGCATCATTAATTCTTTAATTAAAACGTTTTTTTTAAATGATGCCTCAACTTTATTTATAATTGTATATCCACTAGCTTTTTGTCATGACTTCATATATATATATTTAAGTAAGCTATGTTTGGTGTCTATTGAGGGCCACTTGCATCAAAATAACAAAACATTACATCTGCTGTTGGGTCAATTAAACCATATCCAGCTTGCCTTTTTATCAAACGTATTCTTCATTTCCCTTTCTATCAAATATACTTTTCATATTCTTCAAACTGCTATGTTTCCACAGTCAAATTTTTGACATCATTTTCATTAAGAGATAAAGTCTCACTCGGCCAATTGTCTTCTAAAATTTGACCTTCACCAGGACAAAAATCAACACCACAATTGGCTAAATTGTCTGCTACCTGGTTTCCTTCTCTATAGATATGTTAACTTTTCCAAGAGACAAGAGACTGCCACCAACGTTAGTTGATGAATATCAGCAATAATGTTATTTTTTATCCAATCCTCAGTCATTTTTGTTGATAGCATTAATTATAATTTGTGAATCCCCCTCAATTGAAATATACTTCCTGTCATTTTCAATTACAATTTTGATCCCTGTAAGAAGTGCCCTAGACCCTGTATGGTTATTAGTTGAAGTTCTATATGATTCTGAATAAGTGAGGAGAATTTTGTCTTCATTATTTTCCTGGATTTCCTTTGGCAGCCCCAATTTTCTGGATTTTGATAAACCCAATTTTTAAACGTTTCCATTTTACCATAGATCAAAGCAGACCCTTTGTTGCAGATGACCCTTTCCATGTATATTCAAATCCTATAACCAAGAGCCTAGCCCCTATTTTTCCAAAATTGAGACTTCCCATGATGAACACCATGTGTAAACATTCTGCAAGAGAGACAATAATATGGTTCCAAACATGGGCTTGATCTTGAGATTTATTTCTAAAAACAATTATTTCTTTCGAGCCATAAATTCCAATAAATAATAGCAGGATCAATCCTCCACAGAAATCTTTAGCTTTGAAACAATCAGTCCAACATTTCATCAACTTTAGAGTTGATGTAGCTAGCCAATATATTCTTATTTTTGAAAAGCAACCCCAAATGGCCCAACATTTTTTTAATGAGTTATATGGGATTGAAACGGCCCCACCTGTATTACTTCATGACCACATAGTGGCACTATGACATCTTGGCAATTATGCATGTACCGCTTGGCAAAAGTTGAACCTGGGTCTTCTCCTTCAAAGTTGAGGTATTTAACCAGTTGAGATAATGCTATTTGATTAAATGTTAAGTGTTACCCATGGGAGTGGAACGTTGGTTGATGGTACGGAACTCTTTATTCCCAACCGGTTGCTCCAAACCCCATGGGCAGTGGTCCAACATTTTATTAATAAATTTAATTTCTTGATTTTAATATATTGCATGGATTTTTTCTGAAGGTGTCAGTGTTTGAATTACATTTTAGTAAAGAAATTGGATAATTTCTTAGCTTTTGACTGTCTTAATTTGTGAAGGGTTCTCAGCTGTTAAAACAATGCATCAACAAAGGCATTGAAGATATGAAACAAACTGGAGAAGTGAACAAAACAATTGCTACTGAAGAAGCTAAGAGAGATTTGGTAGGCAGACTTAAGTGATTTTTTAAAGCATTTATCTGAAATTTGTTAGCTAGTCTTAACTCTTAAGTAATTTTTTGCTTTTATCTGGACTTTATCATTGTTGAATTTATGAAAATATTGAAGTTTCATCTCTTTTAGGATTTTACTATTTGCTGGAAAGTCTTAACGGCTTTGTGGTCAAATCTGTGGCTTGTTTGTAATCTGCTCAAAGTATTCATTAATCTTCAAGTTTGGCTACACATTCTTAATAAAATATAGGAAAGTCATGGTTTTATTTAATATTTATTGCTTGATAACAATAAAGATGAGGAATTATATTTATGATATTAGGAAGCATTGGACATAACCTGGTAGTTGGTAAATTGTAGAGAATTTAAATCATTTATTAACTTGGATCTTAATTCTTATGTTTGAAGGGTTGTCAAAAAGAAGATAGTATGGGCGATAAAGTTGAAAAAGTGAGAGACACTTTAGATATGAGCACTAGTGAACCTGTTGAAAAAGTTGAAGAAGAGTTGGTATGTGCCTGTTTGACTGCACTTTTAAAACTTGTTTCTAACCTCATTGAATTAGTCGTTATTGCACACCTACATAATGTTTGCAAGTTTATTGTGATTTCTTCTTGTGATTTTCTAATTATTCAAATGACAAGTTCGTTGCATTTTTATGTTTATTTCTAGAAAAAATTTCACTGATTGTACTATAATACATGTTTTGGATGATCATGAAATTGTTGGTGTTTTGAACTACCTTTTAGTAAAGGAATTGAATAATTTCTGAATTTATGACTGTGTCTTAATATGTGAAGGTTTCTCGGGAAGGAAAAGAAAGCATCAATGAAGATATTGAAGAGAGGAACGAAATAGCAAAAGTGAATAGAACAATTTTTATTGTAATAGCCAAGGGAGTAATTTTAAATTTATCATTATCATTTTTAATTTGGATTTTATGATCATTCAATTGATGAATATGTTAAAAGTTGCATGGTGGTTGGGATTTTATGGTATTTTCTAGAAAGTCTTATGGGTTCTTGTGGTGTGATCTTTTCAACATTAACATTCATCTTTGTGTTTTTGGGCACATGTTAGATTATAAATCTAGCATAGCTATGGTTTTATTTTCAAATATTTACTCATTGATAATAGTGATGATGAGGAATTTGTTCATCATATTAATAGTATTGAACATAACCTAGTAGTTGGTAAGGTGTAGGAAATTTAAATCATTGTTAAAAGAATTTAGATTGTTTATTGAGTCTTTGTTCTTATGCTTGAAGGGTCGTCAAAAAGAAGATAGTATGGATGAGAAAGTTGAACATGTGAGAGAGACTTTAGTTATGAGCACTAGTGCAACTGTCAACAAGGTTGAGGGAGAGTTGGTATGTGCTTCTTTGATGGCATTTTTTTCACTTTTTGTACGTCATTGAATATAAAGGTGACATCTTGGGCTTGTTGGTTTAGGCATTTTTCAGAAAAACAATAAAGTGAATCTGGAACATTTTCTTAACATTAATGATAATGACGAAATCAGCCATTGTTTAACACATACATTATGCTTGTAAGTGCAATTTGTTTTCATCATGAATTTTTAATTGTTAAAAATTAAAACAATAAATTGGATTCTTTAAGTGTTTTACTAAAAGGAATTTCATTGGTTTTACTATAATACATGCATTGAATGAAGTTGTTGGTGTTTTGAAGTGTTTTTAGTAAAATAATTGAATAATTTCTCACCTTGTGACTTTGTATCACTATTTGAAGGGTTCTCAGAATGGAAAAGAAAGCATCAATGAAGAAATGGAAGATATAAAAGAAACTGCTGCAGAGGTGAACACACCAATTTCTATTGAGGAAGGCGAGGGAGATTTGGTAGGTAGATTTAAATTTTTATTGTTTGCTTTTGTTTTTGTCTTGACTATCATCGTTGAATTGATGAATATGTTGGAAGTTTAATGTCTTTTGATATTTAATGTTATTTGCTACCAACTTTAATGTTTTTGATATTGGAAGGGTTCTCAGAATGGAAAAGAAAGCATCAATGAAGAAATGGAAGATATAAAAGAAACTGCTGCAGAGGTGAACACACCAATTGCTATTGAGAAAGACGAGGGAGATTTGGTAAGTAGATTTAAATTTTTATTGTTTGCTTCTGTTTTTGTCTTGACTTTCATCGTTAAACTGATGAATATATTGGAAGTTTAATGTCTTTTGATATTTAATGTTATTTGCTACCAAGTTTAATGTTTTTGATATTTGAAGGGTTCTCAGAATGGAAAAGAAAGCATCAATGAAGAAATGGAAGATATAAAAGAAACTGCTGCAGAGGTGAACGCACCAATTGCTATTGAGGAAGACGAGGGAGATTTGGTAGGTAGATTTAAAATTTTTATTGTTTTCTTCTGTTTTTGTCTTGACTATCATCGTTAAACTGATGAATATATTGGAAGTTTAATGTCTTTTGATATTTAATGTTATTTTCTACCAAGTCTTGTGGGATAATGTGGTCACATCAGTAGTTTGTTTGTAATCTGCACAACGTTGACCTTCAAGATTTTGGGTACACATATTCTTTATAGAATCTACTGAATTTATGGTTTTAGTTTCAAATATCTGCCCATGGGCAATATGATGATGAGGAATTTGTTGATGATATCAACAAGTATTGAACATTACCAAGAAGTTGGCAAGCGCTAGGAAATTTAATTCAGTGTTGGAAGAATTTAAATCATTTATATACTCGAGTCTTTGATCTTATGTTTGAAGGGTCATCAAAATGAAGATATTATGAATGAGAAAGCTGAAAATGTGAGAAACATTAGATATGTGTGCTAGTTCACCTGCTGAAAAGATTGAGGGAGAGTTGTTACGTCCCTCTTTAACTGCCTTTCTCTAAAACACCCCTTGTTTGCACCTCGTTGAAAATAAGTGGGATATCTTGTGTTTGTTGGTTTATGTAGATACTCCTGAAAATAATAAAGTGAGTTTGGAACTTTGTCTTAACAATAATTAGAATGACAAGGAATTAGACACCTATATAATTTTTATGTTTTCTTGGTCATGATTTAGTAATTATTTTTATTTTATTTTTAAATTTTAATTAGTTAAATGGTGTAATGTCCCCTTCCTGACTTATTAGTCCGACAGATGAGATTAGCCTACTCACGGGTTCCCGTAGGCTAAATTGGGTGGATGGGAACCCATGGTGATCATATTGAGGCCACTTTCAGTCTTAGTTGCCGGTTTCGGTGGCTTATTTGATAATTGGGAGGAAACTTACCATTTATAGTAAGTCATTTTGCTAGGGTTTCAGCCAGAGCGGACGGTACGACTGGATTGTTTGGCGAAATGGGTATCCAAATCTATGTTTAGTTGGTGGTTTGGTGTGGCAGAGCCTAGAAATTTTAATGTCCGAAGATTTATCTATATAAAATTAAATTAAATATTTAATTTTAAATAAGTCATTATGTTTTATGAAAAGGTTATTTAGAAGTCACTTAAATAAATATTATTTCATAAAGTGACTTTAGTTGTGCAATAAGGGGGGATGTCTTAATGATGGAAAATAAAGAATATTCTAGAAGCAAATTTGAAATTGAAGTTTTTTTTTTCCCTCCAAAGCCATCGACCTCTTTGGAAGACTCTATAAATTGGGGTTTGGGCATTCATTTTTGGGGCATCCAGATTTGAGAACAAGCTTTGGCATTTTGGGAGACCACTTGTAGAGGAATTTGCAAGAGTCGAGCTTATTGGGGACGACAACCTCCAGTAAGGGCATCCACTTCGGGTATGAAAGATTACCCCTGGCGGATTTATTGTGGTGGTTTCATCCAGAAATCACACTAGGGCGTTATTGTGAAGTTTGACAGAAAAAATTACAGAGAAAATTGGAAGGGTTTGTGGCTCCATTCTTCATTGTTATTAGCAGCAGCCATTCCCTCTCTGGCCGTACCATGCAAGGCCAAAATACTGGTGCGATTCAGATTGCATACGTCAGGGTTTGTGGTGCAAAGCCTTGACATAGTTATAACAGGCATAAGGATCAGAAAACGTGGCATTCTGAGTGGAGATTCTTCAGAACGTTGAACACACAGCCCTTGATAGCCGTACTGTACCTGACAGGAGCTAGGCGTGACAGTCCTGGACTGAATCGCTTGGGTTTGGGAATGATAACTGGGTCGAGAAGGAGCGGTGGCTAGTAAGGAGGACTCAACAGTATATATCAAGTGGGGAAGCCTGCAGATTAATCCTTTTCAGTCCTTTCAGATCATCTGGTAAATATCTGATGTAAATTTCAGACAGCTATAAGTGTGAAATGTTTAACTTCAAACTATATTCCTTGATGGGTTTTGAGTATTTATGTTAGTATCCTTCCCTGTCCGAATTTCTGGTGTGTTTGTTGTATAAATTTGAAGTATTTGTGAGTTTGAGTAAGCTGATTAAGAGTTTCAGTTTCTTCCTAATTATTTAAAAAATAAAAAATAAAAAATACAAAAAATTATATATTGCAAAAACACAAAAAATTAGAAGGTAGATCCGGGTGGGTTGTTACATATGGGATTGGATTGAAAGGTTCCCCATCCATATTGCACGATGAGTGTGTTATTGCAGTATTATAAGAAACCACATTATCACCGTATTACAACGCTTTGTATTATCACAACACCCATGGGATTTGAACCTTGGTGAGATTTTTGTGAGGAAAACATTTGGACTTCAACCACATGGGCATTACTTTGTAACTATTAGAATGATAAGCGCTTGGACTTTGTAATTTTTTTTTTTTTAATTGGTTATATGGAATTGAAACGGGCCTCACTTGTATTATATCATCATCACATAGTGGTATTACAGCAACTTGACTATTATGCATATACCACTTTGCAAGATTTGAACCTGGGTCTCCTCCTTGAAATTTGAGGAATTCAACCTGTTTAACTAATGCCATTTGATTCAAATGTCAAGGTTCACCCATGGGATGACATCGTAGGTTTATTTTTCTAAATTGATTATATGGGATTGAAAAGGGCCCACTCGTATTACATCATCACCACATAGTGGTATTACAACAGCTTGGCTGTTATGCATGTATCATTTGGCTAGATTTGAATCTAGGGCTCGTCCTTGCAAGTCGAGGAATCTAACCGGTTGTGCTAATGCCATTTGATGACTTTGCAGGTTTATTTTTTATTTTTTATTTTTAAGCGAAGAACCCCTTGCGGGGCTGCCTTGGTCTAAGAGACCAAGAACAGGGGGTTCTACATCGTCAAAGTCACCCGGGAGTCGCACCCGACCCTGCCCGCACGAACATTATCAATTGGATTTTGGATACCCAATTCAGCTTTTTGGTATTGTGGAGATTTGAACCTGGTACCTCCCTTGGAGGATTGCCCTCTCCTTGCCAACTCACCTACAACACCTGGGTGACTTTGCAGGTTTATTACTAGAAGGTAAAAGTAAAGTAAAAAGTTAAAGTAGTTTTTAACATCCATGAGACCATTGGACATAGGAGATGACCCTCATAGAGGATGTTATTTACCTCATAGATGTTTATCCAACCAAAATCCATTTACCAAAGTATGATGTACAACTCTACGTATCATTGGATTGGAACTTTGAACTTCCTATTTGGAGTTCCAAAATCATACCATTAGGCCCATTAAAGTTGTACAATACATGTATTGGATGAAATTGTTGGTATGTTTCAGTTTTATCTATTTAGTAAAGGAATTGAATAGTTTCTTTAACTTGTGACTTTGTCTTCATTTGTGAAGGGGTCTCAGTGATCGTTCGGGGAGAGGTCTGGCACAGGTTTCTAATAAAACCTTTGACGCAGCATAATAAAACAAAAACAATATGATTTTTATTTAATATTCGCCCCTCAACAACATTACACTTACATCATAGGCACCTGTATTTATATAGAGAAGGGGAAGAGGAAGGATGGAGGGATAAGGTGGTTGGAGAGATAAAGGGAAAAAGAATTGGAGGGATAAGAAGAATGGAAGGCACGGAGGGATAAGGAGAAAGAATATAGGAGAAGAAATAGGAGGGGAGTTAGGGAGAATAGGACATAGGGAAAAATTTGCCGACAAATCTTGCCGACAAAACTTAAGAGTTTTCACACTTAGGACTAGAAAAAAGAGATTTTTCTAAGCCACTTAAGTAGAAACCCTATTCACACTTGCAATAGTCTCAAGAGGAAAAGCAAAGCTTTTATCAAGGTGTTGAAGACATGAAAGAAATTGTCGAACTGAGCACAACAATTGCTGTTGAAGAAGTCCAGGGAGAGTTGGTAGGTATATTAAATTATTTATTTATTTTTTAAAACTAAAATTCTTGCATCGAATAAAATTGTTGGTGTTTTTCAATTTGAACTATTTAGTAAAGGAACTGGATAGTTTTTTTAATTGTGTCTTTGTCTTAATTTGTGAAGGGATCCCAGGAGGGAAAGAAAAGCATCGATGAAGGCATTGAAGACAGGAAAGAAACTGTCAAATTGAATGCAACAATGGCTATTAAAGAATCCAAGGGAGAATTGGTAGGTAGATTTAAGTTCCCCCCTTATTTGTTTTCTTTTTATTTCTGTTTATATCTGAACTTTATGATTGTTCAAAGGATGAATATATTGGAAGTGTCATGTCTTTTCAGATTTAGTCTATTTGTTAACGAGTATTATTGGCTTTTGTGGTCATATTGTTACCTTTTTATTGATCTGCTCAACATGGACATTAATCTTCGAGTTATTGGCAACACGCATTCTTGATAAAATCTTGTAAAGTTATGGTTTTATTTTTAAAGATTTACCCATAGATAATAGTGACGATTAGGAATTTGTTGATGATATTATCTAATAATTATCAAGTATTGAACATAACTTGGTAAGCTGTTGGAAATTTAAGTTATTTAAAATGAATTTAAATCCTTAATTAAGCAATTGAAAGGATTGATTGAGGGTTGGAATGTGCCTCTTTGACTGCATTTTTTCAACTTGTTGGTTCCTCACTGAATATAAGCATGATATTTTGGGCTTGCTGGTTTATGTATATGCTTTCTTCAGAAAATCATTTTCTTAATAATAATCTCGATGACAAGGAATTAGACACCTTCTGTGTGTTTTTTTTACATGTCACTATTAAAATGATAAGCAGTTGGACTTGTAAGCTTATTAATAGAAGGAATTTTTTTTTTTGTTAAGTTGAGTTTATATACAAATTGGGTTTTTTAAGAGGATCCCAAAACCTTATAACAAAAAGGGCCGTAGCACCGAGATTTAAGGCAATGCCTTAGTACATGAAAATAAACATAAACCGAAAGGGAAAGGGCCAGAAAAAACCCTTGATCCAGTAGAAAGACCATATTCTAGTACCAACTAGTGAGACCCACTTCGCCAAAATATCATCCTCCCATTGTTGTCAGTCTGGGATCCTCCCGGGGGTGGATACAACAGTCTGGGATCCTCCCGGGGGTGGATACAGCGCACCTGCCCAGACCTGCGTAGGGAGAGCGGGAAGGCCAAGAATAGCCTGAAACCAGAAATCCTGCCCGAAAACCAGAAGCAGGGAATTTTAGAAAATTGGAGAGGATCCTCGCCTAGGGACAACCCGGGATGCAACCCAGGGTGTAGCAAAGCAGCAAGCAGCCGCGCGAGCAAAGCAGCAAGCAGCCGCGCGAGCAAAGCAGCAAGCAGCCGCGCGAGCAAAGCAGCAAGCAACAACGAGATACAGTCCAGGGAGCAGCAGCGGGACAACCTGGGAAATGGCATCAGGATCCTCAAATAAAAACAACGGGAAGCCTCTGCTTGAGCCTGTAAAGTGGATCAACACTACTGGGGATATCTACAGGCCAAGATATCCCCATGCACAGCAAGGTGAAATATGAAGAAGCCAGAAGGATCCAGGGACAACAACAACAGGCGCAAAGAAAGGATCCCCGGAAGCCAAAACTGAAGGAGGAAGGAGGGACCACAACTGCAAACGCACTAATCTCCAACCCCAGACTAGATAATACAGAAGAAAGCCCCCACCACTCCAACAGAAATGCCCAGGAACCACCATCCTCGCTCACGAACAGATACAGGGAACTGGAACTGGGACTGGGAACCACTCAGGAACAGGAGGAGGCCCACCCCCAAGGCCAAGAATATGGGAATCCTTGGAAGCCTAACCTGGGGGAGCTAGGGTCTGCATGCACTGATCACAGGCCCCCTCCCCAAGATCGAGACATGCAGCAAAAACCCTAAGAACCCCAGGAGAAAGGACCAGGAACCCCCCATCCTTGCTCACGAACAACTTCAGGGAACTGGGACTGGGATTGGGAACAACCCAGGCAGAGGAAGAGGCCCACCCCCAAGGCCAACAAATGCCCTGGGTGTCCACCAAAACGCAGATCCAACAAGAAGAAGCCTCCGAACAGGAAACCGAAAAGGGCCCTACCCAAAGGGACGGGACCAACAACAACCAAAGGCATCCCAAAGAGGAGTCACTGGAAAACGAGGAAATTGGCCCCCCCAGACCAACCCCGAAGAAGTGAGGACCTCAGAGGACGCACCAGGAAGCAGTTGAAAACCCAACCTGCCACCACCACCGACCGAGGAGGCCTTGGGAACCGGATCCAAGCAAAAAACCTGCAAAAAACCCCAGGGGAAAGCTTGAGGGAGATCGGGGAAGGGATCTCGAAAACATGCAGGAAACCCTAGAAGAACCTTGGGATGCACCAGGCCAAGGGCTCAAGCAGGGAAACCCTGAAACTACTGGGAAAGGAGCAGAAAGTGGAGAAGGATCTCCCCCCAAGGAGATCATTTGCTACAAAGCATTCCCAGGGTGGGATGACCTGGGATGAGCCAGGGACTGGGCAAGAACCAGGGGAGGGGGAGCAGGGCCCTCCCCCTCTCCCCCTGGGATCCTTGGAGCAAGGATTTTCAATCGCTATCATTTATAGAAGGAATTTAATCAATATTACTATCATACATTTTTTGGATAAAATTATTTGTGTTCGTAAACTCTAACTGTATCCTGGTAAAGGAATTGAATAATTTCTTAACTTTTGACTTTGTCTTAATATTTGAAGCGGTCTCAGGAGGGAAAGCAAAATATTGGTGAAAACATTGAAGACATGAAAGAAACTGTAGAGGTGAACATGACAAATGCTATCACGGAATCCAAGAAAGATTTGGTAGGTAGATTTAAGCTCTTTATTTCTTACCTGGGCTTTATAACCATGATAAATATTGAAAGTTTTATGCCTTTTGGGATTTTATGTAATTTGCTAGCAAGTCTTGTGGGCTTTTGTGACCATATTGGTGGCTTGGTTGTGATTGTAATTTGCTTTTAGCAAACATTAATCTCCATGTTTTTGGCTACCCATTTGTTATAAAATTTAATGAAGTTAAGCTTTTATTGTTAAATATTTAGTATTTATTGATGGATAATAGTGATGATGTGGAATTTGTTGAAGATATTAGCAAGTATCGAAATAACCTTGTAATTGGGCAAAGCTTGAGGAAATTTAAGTCATTGTTAAAAATAATATAAATTATTTATTAACTTGGTTCTTTGTTCCTATGTTTGAAGGGTTGTTGAAAAGAAGATAGTATGGATGAAAAAGCTGAAAGTGTGAGAGAGACTTTAGACATGAGCAGTGAACATGTTGAAAAGATTGAAGAAGAGTTGGTGCGTGCTTGACTGTATTTTTTAGAAATTGTGTCCATACCTCATTGAGTGTAAACATGATACCTTAGGTTTGTAGGTTTATGTAGAACCTTCCTCAGAAAAATGGTTTAGGAAATTGGGAACTGTTGGTCACAGATCTGCGACAGGAAAGGATTTGCTTCGCATACGCACCCTAAACCCGGACCAACCTTGAAAGGACGAAAGGAAGAGATGCCTCCCGTGCCAATCTCCGGAGAAGACCGACTCCTATACTACACTACTTGGGGGGTTAAGATAAGAGAACTGGAAAGAGATTGAAAATTACAGAAAGAAATGTGAATTGCGTAGTGGTAAGAGTGGGGAAGAACAAGGAGCACAATCACCCATCTATATTTAACCCAGCATCTGTCAACACGGAGAATGTAACAGAAACTAACACTGCATTTCAGATTCACCTATCCTCTAATGCTTAAATCCAGATATCAGAATTACAGCAATCAGAAAAATAAATGACATAATCAGAAATAATCACAGAAGGTAGCATAAAAAGAAGAGACAAAATTAGAGCCAAGGATTCTCAGATTTGATGCAAAGAGTTTGAATACAACGGCCTTTTAGCAATATGTTCCCCCCATTTTTTCATTACAAGATATGGGTTTTTATAGAGGACTCTCCCTCTGAGTCATTAATGAACCAGTGCGCAAGGACGCCAGAGCGGCTGGAAATTGACGCTCGCCACGCTTTACAATTGAAACCTCCCATCTCATTACTACAATTGGTTATGGGACTATTTTAGGCGGAAGATCTGCATTTATGCACCGCGAAAGTATCTTGGATTCATACCCCGCCTACTTTTTCTCTAGAAGCGTGCTCCTCGTGAATATCACCGGTGTCAGAAAGCACTTAGAGGATACTTCGCTGAAGTTTTGGTCTGAATCGCTCCTGGGATGGAAGTTCGCCAGAAATGCACCCGAAGTGCAGCTTCGCTGGGAACCTAGGCCGAACTGGCAGTCTGAAGGGGAGGTTCGCAAAAGTTGTGGGCTGAAGTTGTGGTTCGGCAAGTTGAGGAGCGAAGAAGGTCAAAGCCTCTTGCCTTGATGGATGGTTGCTTTGCCAGAAATAGGCCCGAAGTGGAGGTTCGGCCATCTTGCCCCCCGAAGTGCTTGCTTTGCCTAGCCTGAGGCCGAACTGGCAGTCTGAAAGGTATGGTTCGCTGAAAATATTGGCCGAAGTGTAACTTCGGCAACTTCCTGGGCGAAGTGAGCCAACTGCCTTAGAATTTTTTCAAGCCCAAAGTGGACTTTCTACCTATTTTCTTCAGCGAAGTTGCCCATTAACCCTTCTTTGAGCGAAGCTGTCCCTTTCTGCCCTCTTCTGTTGCTGTCTCAACGTCTAAAAAATGCCTTTGTTGGAGTTCGCCCGAACTGGGTTCGAGGATGAAGTTCGTTGAACAAATGGCCCGAAACTAGGGTTTGGTAGGAGTGGAGGCCGAACTTGGAGGTGAACCTGCTTTAGTGTTTTTTTGGGAGCATGCTAAAACCGGAGTTCACTGCAATCCGCCCCCGGAGTTGAGGTTCGTAGGTGATTCGGGCGAATTTGAGCATTTCTGGCCGACATTGGGATTCTGGCCGACATTGGGATTCTGGCCGACATTGGGATTCTGGCCGACATTGTGATTCTAGCCGACATTGAGGTTCGTGGCCGACATTGAGGTTCGCGGCCGACATTGAGCTTCGGGGGCCGAAGTGGAGCTTTTTGGCCGAAGTGAGCTTTTTGGCCGACTTGAACTTTGCTGGCCGACATTGCGCTTCGGGGCCGAAGTGAACACTTTTGGGCGAACCTGAGCATTTTGGCCGACATTAAGCTTTTTGGTCGACATGGAGGCCGACGTTAAGCTTCGGGGCCGACGTTGTGCTTCGCTGGCCGAAGTGGAGCTTTCTAGCCGACATAGAGCACTTTGGCCGATGTTTAACTTTCTGGCCGACATGAACTTCAGGGCCGACATGGAGCTTCTCTGAAGTTGAGGCCCGAAGTGGCAGTTCGGCAGCATTCTGGGCGAAACAGACCACTTGCCTTAGGCTTTTTTCGTTGCTGGGACGGGGAGGTTCGTTGGAGTTGGAGCCGAAGTTGTGGTTCGGCAGTTTTATGACCCGAACCTGCAGTTTGCTGGGGATTTTGGCCGAACTACTCCTCATGCCTTAGCCGATTTTTAGGCCCGAAATTGAGCTTTCACGTTTTGCTTCTCGGGGCCATAACTTTTGATACGCTGACCTGATCGCCTATTGTAATATATCACCGGAAAGCTTGCGAAAAGATCTGCAATGACGAAATATCCAAAGATCATTTCATCCACTTTATCATCCTCTTTTAGGGCCCGCGAAAATGCCAACACTTTTGCGTGTGCTTTGCCAATTTAAAGCTCCATACTTAGGCAAAATTTTATTAAAAAGTTTAATGTGGCAAAAATGCCAACAAGAACCTTTTCTTAACTCTAATCACAATGGTAAGAAGTTAGCTATTGTTGAACACCTATACAATGTTTGTAAATTCAATGTTCTTTCTGTGATGACTTTGTGATTAAGATGATAAGAAACTTGGATTTTGTTAGTTTCTTACTAGAAAGAATTACCTATTTTCCTTGCGGGTGTGTCTTACGTTCCAGGAGCCATCTTTGAGATGTATCCCACTATCTTCAGGCCGTCTCAAAAACACCTTTTGCTGTTATGGAAATGCATCCTAATGTTTTGCACCTTCCCAAATTTTATGGGATATAGTGAATGTCCTTATTTTTACTGTAATATATGTATTAGATGAAATTGTTGGTGTTCTGAACTGGATTTTAGTATAGCAATTGAATAATTTCTTGACTTTGTGATTTTGTCTTGATATGTAAAGGGTTCTCAAAAGGGAAAAGAAAGCATCAATGAAGACGTTGATGATGTGAAGGAAACTGTAGAAGTGAACACAACAATTGCTACCAAAGAAGCCATGGAAGATTTGGTAGGTAGTTTTACATTATTATTGTTCTAATTTTTTATTTTTATCTGGGTTTATGATCCTTGCACTGATGAATATGTTGGGAGCTTCATGTCTTGAGATTTTATGTTTTTTTGCTAGCATGTCTTACTGGATTTTAATGTCACATGGGTAGCTTGTTTGTAACTGTAATATGCTCATCGGAGACATTAATATTCAGTTTTTGGCTACACATTCTATAAAAAATCTAATAAATATAGCCAATGAGGCCTTGGTTCAAGGGTTGAGACATATGGATGATATCGCCACATCAAGGTTCAAATTTCGGCTATATAGCTCAATGTGACTAAGTTTATCTAAAAGGGAAAGGAGCAACCCTTTCAAAACCGTACTTTAAAAAAAATGTAAAAAATTAAGCTTTTAATTTTAAATATTTACTGATGGATGAAGGTGATGATGAGGAATCTGTTGATGATATTAGTGAGTATTGAACATAACCTTGTAATTGGGCAAGATTTAGGAAATTTAAGTTGTTAAAAAGAATTTAAATAATTTATTAACTTGGTTCTATGTTCCTATTTTTGAAGGGGTGTCAAAACGAAGATAGTATTGGTGAAAACATTGTATGTGTGAGGGAGACTGTAGACATGAGCAGTGGTGCACATGAGGAAAAGGTTGAAGGAGAGTTGGTGCGTGCCTCTTTGACTGAATTATTTAAAACTTGTCAGTACCTCATTGAATATAAACATGGTATCTTGCTCTTGATGGTTGATAAAGATTTTCTTGAGAAAAATGATTAAGTATATTGGGAACCTTTTCGTAACACTAATCACAGTGACAGGGACTTAGCTATTGTTGAATATCTATACAATGTTTGTAAATTTAATGTGTTTTTTGTGGTGACTTTGTGATTATGAAAATGACAAGTAGGTTGGATTTTGTAAGTTTATTACTATAAGAAATTTGCTATGCTCTATGGGGGCGTCTCTTGGTTTTCGGGATCCATCTTTGAGACACATCCCACTTTCTGGAGGCCGTCTCAAAGACACATCTTGCTGTTATGGAAATGCATCCCAATGTTTCGTACCTTCCCAGTCCTGGGAACTTTATGGGATACAGTGTATTTCACTACTTTTTACTGTAATATATGTATTGGATGAAATTGTTGGTGTTCTGAACTGTACTTTAGGAAAGCAATTGAATAATTTCTTTACTTGTGACGTTGTCTTTATATGTAAAGGGTTCTCAAGAGGGAAGAGAAAGCATCAATGAAGACATCGATGATGTGAAAGAAACCGTAGAAGTGAAGACAACAATTGCTATTGAAGAAGCCAGGGAAGATTTGGTAGGTAGATTTGCATTATTATTGTTCTAATTTTTATTTTTATCTGGGCTTTATGATCCTTGCACTGATGAATATGTTGGGAGCTTCATGTCTTGGGATTTTATGTATTTTTGCTAGCAAATCTTAATGGATTTTGTTGTCACATGAGTAGCTGGTTTTCAATTGTAATATGCTCAACGGAGACATTAAACATCAGTTTTTGGCTACACATTTTTTACAAAATCTAATAAATTTAAGCCTTTAATTTTAAATATTTACTAATGGATGATGGTGATGATGAGGAATTTGTTGATGATATTAGTGAGTATTGAACATAACCTTGTAATTGGGCAAGCTTCAGGAAATTTAAGTTGTTGTTAAAAAGAATTTAATAATTTATTAACTTGGTTCTTCCTTAATATTTTTGAAGGGGTGTCAAAAGGAAGATATTATGGATGGAAAAGTTGAATGTGTGAGGGATACTGTAGACATGAGTAGTAGTGCACACGAAGAAAAAGTTGAAGGAGAGTTGGTGTGTGCCTCTTTGACTGCATTTTTTAAAACTTGTTTGTACCTCATTGAATATAAACATGATATCTTGGGTTTGATGGTTGATAAAGATCTGCTTGAAAAAAATAATTAAGTGAATTGGGAACCTTCTCTTAACAATAATCACAGTGTCAAGGAATTAACTGTTGTTGAATATTTATACAATGTTTGTAAATTTAATGTGTTTTTTGTGATGACTTTGTGATTATGAATATGATAAGAAGGTTGGATTTTGTAAGTTTATTACTAAGACTTTGTTATGTTCCATGGGGCCATCTCTAGGTTTTTGGGAGCCATCTTTGAGACGCATCCCATTTTCCGGAGGCCATCTTAAATACATGTCTTACTTTTCGGAAACACATTCTAATGTTTCACATCTTCTTTGTCATGAAAACTTTATGGAACATAGAATTTCCTTACTTTTACTGTCACAACACATATATTAAATAAAATCTATGTTCCACAAAGTTTCACGATGATGACGTCGGGATGGCTTTTTGGGCTGGCTGGAATGTTTCTGGGACAACCGGATGTGTTTTCGGGATGACTGTATGCATCTTTGAGACAACCTCCAAATCCCAGGAGGTGTCCCCATGGAACATAAGATGAATTGTTGGTGTTCTGAATTATTTTTTAATACTGGAATTGAATAAGTTCTTATCCTGTGACTTTTTCTTAACATGTAAAGGGTTCTCAGGAGGGAAAAGAAAGCATCAATGAAGACATTGCTGATATGAAAGAAACTGTAGAAGTGAACACAAAAATTGCTATTGAAGAAGCCATGGGAGATTGGGTAGGTAGATTTTTATTTATTTATTTTTCTTCCAATTTTTTTTTTTTTTAAATCTAGGCCTTTTGATCCTTGCCCTGATGAATATGTTGGGAGATTCATGTCTTTTGGGATTTTAGTTTTTTTTCGCTAGCAAGTCTACCAAATTTTGTCACATGAGTAGCTTGTTTGCATTGTAATATGCTCAACAGGACATTAAGCTTAAGTTTTTTGCAACACATTCTCGACAAAATATAATAAAATTGAGCTTTAATTTTTAAATATTTACTAACAGATAATGGTGATGAGGAGGAATTTGTTGATGATATTAGGGAGTATTGAACATAACCTTGTAATTGGGCAAGATTTAGGAAATTTAAGTTATTGTTAAAAAAAATTTAAATAATTTATTAACTTGGTTCTTTGTTCCTATGTTTGAAGGTTTGTCAAAAAGAAGATAGTGTGGATGAAAAAGTTGAGAGTGTGAGGGAGACTTTAGACATTAGCAGTACTGAACATGTTGCAAAGGTTGAAGGAGAGTTGGTGCGTGTCTTTTTGACTGCATTTTGTAAAATTTATTGGTACCTCATTGAATATAAAGATGATATCTAGGGCTTCATGGTTGATAATGATCTGCTTGAGACAAATGATTAGGTGAATTGGGAACCTTTTCTTAACACCAATCATAATGACAGAGAATTAGCTATTTTTGAATATCTATACAATGTTTGTAAGTTTTATATATTTTTTGTGATGATTTTGTGATTATGAAAGTGATAAGTAGGTTGGATTTTGTAAGTTTAATACTAGAAGAAATTTGCTATGTTTCATAGAGGTGTCTCTTGGGTTTTGGGAGCCATCTTTGAGAAGCATCCCATTGTCTCAAAGATGCATCCCACTATGCGGAGGCCATCGTAAAATCATGCCTTACTGTTCGGAAACACATCCTAATGTTTAACACCTTCCCTGTCCTGAAAACTTTACAGCACACAGAATTTTCTTTTATTTGGACACAAATATTGGATAAAATCAATGTTCCACAAAATTTCAGGATGAGGACAATGAGATGGCATTTTGGGTTGGCTGGCCTTGTTTTCTTGACGACAGGATATGTTTTTGGGACGACTAGATGTGTCTCCGAGATGACCCCCAAATCCTAGGAGGTTTGCCCCATGAAACATAGGATGAAATTGTAGGTGTTTTGAATTATATTTTAGTAGAGGAATTAAATAATTTCTTAATTTTGACTTTGGCCTAACATGTGAAGGGCTCTCAGGAGGGAAAAGATAGCATCAATGAAGACATTGCTAATATAAAAGAAATTGTAGAAGTGAACACAAAAAATGCTATTGAAGAAGCCATGGGAGATTTGGTGGGTAGTTTTTATTTTACTTTTTCAAATTTTTATTTTTATATGGGCTTTACAATTCTTGCATTGATGAATACATTGGGAGTTTTGCATCTTTTGGGATTTTATGTTTTTTTGCTAGCAAGTCTTACTGGATTTTGTTGTCACATGGGTAGTTTGTTTGTAATTGTAATATGCTCAACAAAGACATTAGTCTCTAGGTTTTGGCTACACATTCTTTACAAAATCTTAAAAAACTAAGCTTTTATTTTTAAATATTTATTGATAAATAATGGTGATGATGAGGAATTTATTGATGGTATTAGCGAGTATTGAACATAACCTTGTAATTGGGCAATCCTTAGCAAATTTAAGTCATTATTAAAAATAATTTAAATAATATATTAACTTGGTTCTTTGTTCATATGTTTGAAGTGGTGTCAAAAAGAAGATAGTATGGATGAAAAGGGAGACTTTAGATATGAGCAATAGTGCACATATTGAAAATATTGAGGGAGAGTTGGTGCGTGCCTTTTTTAAAACTTGTCCATGCATTTTTTTTTGAAACTGGTTATATGGGATTGAAATGAGCCTCACTCGTATTACATCATCACCATAGTGGTTCATGTAGATACTTTCTTTAGAAAAAATATTATGTGAATTGTGAACTTGTTCTTAACAATAATCACAATGACAACAAAGTAGCAATTGTTGAACACCTATACAATGTTTGTAAATTTAACGTGTTTTTTGTGATGACTTTGTCATTATTAAATCATAGTTACAAAACTTGGTGAGTTTTTGAAAAACTTGCCAAGTCCACGCCCGAGTCAGCCCTCTTGGGTTTTCTTGACTCGGATCGGCAAGTTTTTCTAGACTCGTCGAGTTTTATTTTTGAGTTGCTAATTTTTTTTTAACTCCCGAGTTTTCTTTATGCCCAAGTTTGAGAAAAAATTAGGTTGTGGCAGCAGAATGACAGGAAAACAACATAAGTACTGTTGTGGCTGCTCCACAACGTACCCCAAAATTGGGGACCCACCTTTTTTTGCATGTGTTCCAAGAAGACCGAAGTGGCCCATAGGCTAAAGATCAAGGAAAAAAGCAAAACAGGGAAAAGTGTCGTGATATCACGACATGTTGCGATTTCGTGGCCAAAAGAGAAAAAGTGACGCGATATCGCGACATGTTGCGTTTTCGCGGCCAAACGAGGAAAAGTGTCGCGATATCGCGACATGTTGCACTGTCGCGGCCAAAAGAGAAAAAGTGTTGCGATATCACGACATGTTGCATTTTCGCGATTCAAAGCAACAAAAGAGAGCAAGGAAGCAAAAGTGTCGCGATATCGCGACATGTTACCTTTTCGCGGCGAAGAGCCACAAAATGGAAACCAAAGCACATACGCATACAAGGGAAGGTGAAACGAACAGTCAGGGAAGGTGAAACGAACAGCCATCGGAAAAGGAAACTAACCGTCATGGAAGGAGAAACAATTATTTCAGAAGTTTAAATACGCCATTCAAAGAGGCCAAAAGGGGTGGAAACCGTTGCAAGCAGAGTTGCAGAGTTGAAGGCGAGAAGGCCATTCTGGACCTGTTTGAGTTGTTTTTCTTCGACAGACTGGTTTGGGAAAACCAGAAATTCTGCTATTGTAAAATGACATATTTTTAATGTAGAAGTTTTCAGAAATTTGCATCTTGTGGGCAAGAAAGAAGGAAATTTTCTTTGCATGCTATGGATTTAATGTTTATTCTTTCATTTTTTCAGATTTCGAATTTATAGATAATGTTAATGCCATTTTTTTGGGTTACATTAGGCGAATATTTGAAATCTGAATTTTATTTCATACCCTAGGAACCAACACTTAGTCTATGGGGATTGTGCTTGTTTTGCAAGTCCAATAGGTTAAGTTGCATGCATGGAGACCTCACATCTTCGGTTTTGTCGAAATAGGATAGCATCATACTGAGTGCATTTTATTTCCAGTTCTCTGCATTTCATTTTCATTTTTCTGCATTTTATTTTTTTCCAGAAATTTTAACTTTTCAAGGCATTAAAATAAACATTAAAAAAAAGTATCAAAATCCAAAAAACAATGAACAATCACTAAAGTTTCATGATGAAATGAACCAACATTGCCCCTTGTTTATAGTTACTTGCAATCACTAAGGTGTTCCAAGCATTTAAATTGAATCTCTTTATTTGAGATTACTAATACACATATGCAAATGCTAATACAGCGGAGACCTTGGAGAAGTTGTTTGTTTAACTTCTTTGCAAGAGGGGATTTGGAACCCAAATCCTAAAGGAGAGTGTACTTTCACAAGTGGGTGAAAATACCACTCAACAAGTACCTTTTTTTTTTTTTCAAATTGGCTTCATTTTTGTTGTTCCCACTTGCAGAGACAGCAAAGATAAGGTGAAATTAGACCCACAAAAACACTCATTTGCATCCTAAACCCAAAATTTCCCTAGTTTTCAAGATCTAACATACACCCAACAATTACATTTGAGGTAAAAAATTAAGTTTCAGCTGTCAATGCTTAAACTCCAGGGATTTGTTTTTTGAAGTTCCTAACTACTTGGTTTTGTTTCCATGTGTAGCCACATTGAAATAAAATGATGGTAAAATGTGACCCAACTTGGAAGTATGCAAAGGATGGTTTGAAGAAAGGGGAGGTCTATTGTAACTTTTGTGGTGAAAAAATTCATGGAGGCATAAACCGCCTCAAATACCTCTTGGAGAAGATAAGGTGATAAGGTGGTCATGACGTCAAGCTATGTGATAAGGTGGAACTTGAAGTATAGAGGGAATGCAATGCCCTCCTAGCATATTATGAAGAGAAGAAAGAATTAAAAAGAAAAACAAGTGAAGCTATGGCTACTTCTCCTTCTCGGTCTCATACAGAGGTTATCAACAACACCTTTAGCTGTTTTCAGCAGCACCATAGTAGATGGAGTCCATTTGTGGCAAACCCAAGGAGTGGGATAGAGGAGTCATTTTTCATGGAATGTTCCATGTTTGGGTCACAACCCACACTTTAGGGTATATGACTGTATGGAACCTAGAGAGGCACAAGGCCGCAAGGAAAGTTTGTGTAAGCTTTTGGTATTTTTTTGACGTTCCCCTCAATGTGGTGAGGTTTATATATTGTTAGGGAATGGTTGATGCCCTCATAATTTATGGCATAGGATTTAAGATACTCACTTATGATAATTATAAGGGTCCTCTCCTTTAGAAATTTGTGGAGGATATCCAACTTTTGATTGAAGAGTAGTGCAAGATATGGAGAAAAAGAGGTTGCACGATCATGTTTTATGGGTGTACCGATAGAAAGAATCTAACATTGATTAATTTTTTAGTTGCTTCTACATGAGGAATAGTGTTCCTCAAGTCAGTGGATGCATCGACACAAGTTATGAGTGTTGGAATACTTGTTGGGTTGATGGAGGAGGTTGTGTTGGAAGTAGGGGAGGACAATGTTGTCCATGTTATCACGAACAACATAGCAACGTATGTGGCAGTTGGAAGGATTTTGGAGGAGAGATTCCTCGCTATTTTTTGGATACCATGTGCAACCCATTTACTCATTTGCTTCTCGAAGACGTTGGGAAATTACCTTGGGTGTCTGAGGCTGTAAATAAGGCCAAATGTATTACAAAATTTATCTACAACCATATGTGGGTTCTGTAGCTAATGAGGCAGTTCACTAATGGGAGGGAGCTTGTGCAAGTTGGAGTTATACGATTCGCCAAAAACTTCATGACATTGCAAATCCTCTTTGATGCAAAGGGGGCATTGAAGAGGATGTTTGTGAGTGAGGAGTGGAATGGAAAAGTTGCTGCTAGATATTGATTCTATAGTGAGGGCAAAAGGTGTATGATTATGTGTTTGAAGAGCACTTCTGGACAACTATGAATGAGGCAATCAAGGTACAAGACTAAGTTTTTTTTTTTTTAAATTATTTTTCCATTTGCAAAATTTGAATTGTATTTCAAATTTTAAATAGCTAAGTTGCTAACAATAACTAAATTCCCTCATTTGACTTTAGGTGTCTGAGACTTTAGTGAGGGTTATCCGTCTTGTTGATGGAGAAAAATCACTAATGGGTTGCGTATATGATGCCATGGATAGGGCCCAAGAGGCAATTGCCTCATTTTATAATTTCTTTGAGCCCAAATACAATCCCATTTGGGAACTGATTGATCAAAGATGGACTTCTCAGCTCCATAGCCCACTACATGCAGCGGGGTTCTAGCTAAATCCCAAATTCTTTTAGGACGATTCATTCGAGGTTGACTGTGAGGTGATGTCAGGCCTTCAACAATGCCTTACCTAGATGGTGCCAAATGAAAACACTCACAATATGATATAGGATGAGTTGCAAGATTACAAGAGATGTGAGGGCTACTTTTTCATAGCCCCATAGTGCATTCGAGGAAGGGCAACTTTGAGGCCAGGTAACCCTTATGGATGGAATTATTATTGATTTATTCTTTTGATTTTGTTTAAAAAAATATTCTCAATTCTACAATTTTACATAAATTATTAATTTTTTTTTCTTGGCATTTTCTAGATTTATGGTGGGAGGACTTTGGTGTGTATACACCCAATATTTAGTGCTTCACCATGAAAATTTTATAACCATGCAACACTTAAGGTTGTGAGCGCAATTGGAGTATGTTTGAGCACATTCACTCCAATAAGTGCAATAGAATCACATAGCAAAAGTTGAATGATCTTGTATTTCTTCATTACAACCTTCGCCTCCACCACAAAAATATTGCGGGGTCAAATTGTGAAGCCGTTGATTTAGATGAGTTTGATCCATTGTTTGAATGGATCACAGAGCCAAAGGAGGAGCAACAAGAGCGTCTCTTTTCAATGGATGATTTTGAAAGTATTGCAGAGGTCTTAGTGGCAAAGGCAAAGGAAGAAGCACGGGCACGGGCACAAAGAGAGGACTAGAGTTTCAGCTAGGGCAAAGGGCAAAGGCATTGCAAGATGTTGGATAGATTAGTTGACTATTGTAGCGGGGGTACTGAGGCATTTTGACACATTTTGTTCCTTTTTATATCATAAGCAATGGAGGCATTAAAGTTTCTTTAATTGATGTGTGCTTTGTAACTTTCAAGTGTGGTTTAAGGTTTTATCATTTATAATATTAATTTTGGATTTGTATAATATTAACTACTTTTGATATGCATGAAAACAAATTTTTTCTAATGAAAATTTGCATTTTTTTTCCTTTTTTTGGCCATGTTTTTGCCGTGTTTTGTCGAGTTTTTTTGCCAAGTCCAAGTCCGAGTCAGAGTCAAAAATTGGCCTTGCCAAGTCTGAGTTTCTTTGCTATGATTAAGACGAACATAGGTTTTTGCAACTTTATTACTAGAAGAAATTTCCTCTGTTCCATGGGGATGTGTCTTTGGTTTTGAGAGACATCTGAATGATTCAGCCCACCATCTAGAGGCTGTTTGAAAAATGTGTCTTGCTGTCCTGGAAACACATCCCAATGTCTCACACCGACTCTCTCCTGGAATTTTTATGGAACATAGGGAATTTCCTTGCTTTTCAAGTAATATCTATTTTAGATGGAATTGGTAAGTGTTCTGAACTATATTTTAGTGAGGGAAGTGAATAATTTCTTGATTTGTGACTGTCTTATTGTTGGAGGGAAAAGAAAGTATCAATGAAGACATTGAAATGAAAGAAAATGTAGAAGTGAACACAACAATGGCTGTTCAAGAAACTGTAGAATTGAACACAACAATTGATGTTGAAGTAGTTAGTGGATATTTGGTATGTAGATCTAAGTTATTTATTTATTTTTTAAAATTTTGTTTTTATTTGGACTTTATGATCCTTGCACTAATGAATATGTTGGAGTTTTATATCTTTTTGGATTTTATTTATATTTGCTAGCAAGTCTTATTTGCTTTTGTGGTCACATCAAGAGCTTGTTTGTAATCTCTTCAATGTAGAGTCAAGACATCAATTTTCAAGTTTTTGGCTACACATTTCTTTATAAAATCTTGCAAATTTATTTATTTATCTTCAAATATTTATCCATTGGTAATAGCTGTTGCAAGTGTGAAGAGGGTTTAGGCCCAGAAATATCTAGATCTTTCTAGGCTCAGTGTGAACACATTCCCAAATTTGTCGGCAAGTTTTTTAAAAAGCCCTCCCTATATTCTCTCCTTCTTTCTCGCCTATTTTTTCCTCCCTATTCTTCCGCCACCTTATTCCTCCGTATTCTCCGCTCCTCATCCGTCCACCTCTTCCCTATCCCCTTATCCCTCCATGCCTCTCCTTCGCCCTTATCTCTTCGCCTTTTCCTCCACTTCTTTCCTACTTCCTCCTTCTTCCCTATAAATACCTACTAAGCGCTGCAGAGAATTGTAATGTTTTGAATTATTTAAATTATTTTATTGCCCATTTTCGCTCACTGGTATCAGAGCGGGGCGCTGCGCGAGGGGCACGAAAATCGAGGCGGCGGTTGACGCAGGAGTTTGGCTGCACGGTTTTTGAGGTCCACGCTGAGACAACATGCATATCGAGGCGCACGTGGGGTGGCGCTGACTGGGCCGCTGACGCAGGTTGATGTGGCAGCCAACAGGACCTGGGCACGAATCCCGAGGCGTTAGGTGGCAGACACGTGGTGGGTGTTGAGCTGGAGCGCTAACGTGGCGACACGCAAACCGAGGCAGGTGGCTGAGGAGGCTGCTGATGTGGACCACAAGTGGCAGACACATGGCAGAGAGCTGACGGACGCGTGGCGAGCTGAGCTGGTGAAGAAGGCGCTGACGTGGTGGCGTGTTGGCGTGTGACGTGGCAAAAAGTCGTCTGGCCGATTGCCCGAAGGCAATCGACTCTTAACGCGCGCGTTCGTGTTAATAAATCCCACTGCGCCCATCCCACAACGCATGTGGGATAAAAGAGGTTTTATTTTTATTTTTAAAAAAATTTTAGACGCGACGAGACTAATAAAATTAGCTTGACCTTAGTTCTCATCCAGAGCGTAGCACAGTTGGTAAAGGAGGAAGGCTTGCTTGGCGAAGGTGCTGGGTTCGATTCACGCCGAGAAAAAGTTGAAGATTTTTTTTTTTGTTTTCGCGCGCGCCGGGAGGAAAATATAAGGCACGAGGTGCCTTGAGCTTTCAACGACGCCGCGTGGTGTAGCGGCTAAGCTCTTCTATTGCAAAGCGGCAGGTTGGGGGATCGATTCCCCTCCGCTCCAAAAAATAATTTTTTGTTTAAGAAAAAGGTTTGAAAATGTTTTAAAGTTTTTAAATTTTTTTTATTAAAGTTTTTAAATTAATTTAATAGTTTTAAATTTATATTTTTAATTATTTTTAAATAAAAGTTTGTTTAAAAAATAATTAAAGATATAAAAAATTATTAAATTTTTTTTATAAAGACTTTATAAAAAAAAAAAAATTGAAAACCTTTAAAAAAATTTTTGGAAAGGGAAATTGAAAAGTTTTTTTTGAAGATCAAAATTTCTTGAGCACCTGAAAATTTCTCAGCTAAATTTTTGCCATGATGAGTAGATGATCTGGTCAATCAGATGTTACCATGCCCTATGCTCTCTACTGAGGAGAGAATCTGCTGAGTCTTTTGATGAGAGGGTCCAGCAAGACGGAATACAAACTGTTTTCAGTCAACTGCAGAATTCAGTGATAGCTCACCAGAGGAAGCCCTATTCTGGATACGAGGTTGACTCAGAGGACAATATTTTTGGACAACGAGTGGAAGAGTCCGATTCAGTTGCATTTAAACCTGAGGAACAATCCAGTGAGAGTTATACCCCACGCTCTCCAGAGCCTGAGCCAGCAGAGCCTGAGCCAGCAGAACCTGAGCCAGCAGAGCCTGAGCCAGCAGAAGTCGAGCCAGAAGCAACTCCTGAAATTGTCGTCATCAGTGACGATGAGGATTCCATTGCAGACAATTTTGGGCCTCCAGTACTGGGCAATCCACAAGAAGAAGAACAAGAAATCAGTGAGAGAATTAAGAAATCTAGATTTGATTTGAATTTGTAATTGCTTTGTACTTCCTGTTTTTTGTCAAATCAAAGTTTGCTTTCAAGTAGTAGAAATGGCTTCAAATTCAAATCTCCCAATTCCTGAATTTAATGGTAGTGATTATGAATATTGGTCAATAAAGATGAAAACTATGTTGATTGGTAAAGGTTTATGGGAGATAGTTGAAGAGGGTTACACAGAACCCTCTACTACTGACTGGTCTACTTTAAGTGCTGCCAATAGAAATGCCAAGAAAGAAGCCCAGAAAAACAATTCCTTTGCCCTGTACCATTTACAAGCAGCCCTAGATAAAAGTATATTTCCTAGAATAGCATCCTGTATAACAGCTCAAGATGCTTGGAAGGCTTTAAAGGAAAGTTTTCAAGGGAGTGATCAAGTGAAGCGGGTCAAACTTCAAACTTTGAAAAGAGATTTTGAAAATCTCATAATGCAGGAGAATGAGAAAGTAGGAGACTACTGCGTGCGAGTCAAAGCCGTGGTAGATAAAATGGTGACTCTAGGTGAAGAGGTTAAACCAGAGGTTGTAGTGAAGAAAGTGTTGCGAACACTTCTTCCTAAGTGGAATCATGTAGCAATCATTATTGAAGAGTTAAAAGATTTGACTACACTTTCCTTTGATGCACTGATTGGTTCTCGTCTTTCACATGAAGAGAGATTGCAAGAATCTCCTTCCACTAGCCACGGAGGCGATGACAAAGCCTTCGCTTCACAAGAAGGAAAAGGACAAGGTAGAGGTCGTGGCAGAGGTCAACACAGAGGTAGAGGTAGGAATTGTCCACGAGGTGGAACTCCTAACAGAGGAGGATCTTCAAACGAGATTGGAGGTCGGAATAGAGGTGGACAATGGAATAGAGGGAAGCATCTAGGACAAGGAAAAGGAAGTGACAAGTCAAAACAAGTTTGCTACAATTGTGGTAAACTTGGCCACTTTGCTCGTGACTGCTGGTCGAAATCCTCTCAAGGGAGCAACAGCCAGAGCAGTCAGTATGGCAATTTTGGAGAAGAGGATGGGACCTCAAATCTCTCTCTCATATGACACGTCAGATCAGAACCTGAATGACACCTGAATCTTGGACACTGGGTATTCAAATCATATGAGTGGCAAATAAGAACTCTTTGCTACCCTGGATTCTTCCTACAAATCCAGCATCAAGTTGGGGGACGACAAGTCATTGGCGGTTGAAGGCATTGGAGCCATGGAGGTTCCAACAAAAGAGGGCGTTAAACAGGTAAATGATATTTATTACACCCCTCATCTCCAACATAATCTTTTGAGTGTTGGTCAAATGTTGGAGAAAAACTATAAGTTGCTATTTGATGAGGGTAAATGTACCATTTTTGATAAATGTAATAGTGATAGAATCATTACTCAAGTGCCAATGACAAAGAACAGGTTATTTCCTTTAAAGTATGGCCAGCCAGGACGAGATCAATTGGTAAATGTTGCTATTTCAAATCCAAGTGTCTTTGTGGCACTTGAGATACGGTCATTTGAATTCAGCCAGTTTGAAGATGTTAACTTCTCAAGCGATGGTGACCGGACTTCCTAAAGTTCAGGACAATAAGGAAGTCTATGAAGGTTGTGCCTTGGGCAAGCACGCTAGAACCAAATTTCCTCATGGGCAAGCATGGCGGGCCGATTATCCACTCCAACTAATGCATTCAGACATCTGTGGTCCAATGCGGACCAAGAGCATTGGTAACAACTCTTACTTTCTTCTTTTCATTGATGATTTTTCAAGAATGTGTTGGATATATTTTTTGAAGCATAAAGATGAAGCATTTGATTGCTTCGTAGATTTTAAAGCAAGAGTTAAAAATGAGAGTGGATAAAGGAGGAGAATACTCCTCTAATGAATTTTTGAATTTGTGTAAATAACATGGAATAAAGAGGCAGTTCACTACTGCCTATACTCCATAGCAGAATGGTGTGGCTGAACGAAAGAACCGCACCATTGTAGAGATGGCAAGATCTATGCTTCAAACGAAGCATTTGAGCAATATGTATTGGGCAGATGTAGCCAGGACTAGTGTGTATATTTTGAATAGGAGCCCTACTTTAAGTTTGAAAGGGAAAACTCCTTACCAAGCATGGTATGTGTTGAGTGGTGTTTTCACCCAGTTGTGAAAGCACACTCTCCGGTAGGATTTGGGTTCTAAATCCTCTGCTTGCAAAGAAATTAAACATGTAACTTCTCCAAGGTTCCTGTTATGTGAGCATTCTGCATATATGTATAAAAGATATTTAATTAAAATGCTTGGAATACCTTAGTGGTTGCAAGTAACTGAAAACAAGGGGCACTGTGGTTTATTTTATTATGAAATTTAATGATTGTTCCTTGAACCCTAATAAAGTAAATGTGATTTGATCCTTAAATGACCATCTTTGTAACTTCAAAATAAAATTTTATGAAATGCCATAACATGAATGGAATTATTTTTGGGTTTTGAAGTTTTTTAATTTTTAAATTTTATTTTAATGCTTGAAAATAAAATTGGAGTTTCTGAAAAATAAAATACAGCAAAAGAAAATGAAATGTAAAGAAAGGAAATTAAAAATTGCATTCAGTTTGATGCCATCCCGTCCTGGCAAAACCGAAGATGTGAGGTTTCCATGCATGCAACCTAACTTACTGAACCTGCAAACATGCACAATCCCGGTAAGTTAAGTGCTAGTCTCCTAGGGTTTGAAATAAAAATTCAGATTTCAAATATTCGCCTAATGCAACCCACAAAAGTGGCATTTAACATTATCTATAAATCTAAAATCTGAAAACAACAGAATAAACATTAAATCCATTAGCATGCACAGAAGATCTCCTTCTTTCTTGCCCACAAAATGCAAATTTCTGAACACTCTGCATTAAAAATAAATCATGTTACAATGGCAGATCTTCTGGTTTTCTCAAAACCAGCAAAGGAAGGAAAACAGCCTCAAAGCAGGCCCAGAATGACCCTCTGGCCTCTAGCACTGCAACTCTACTCCAGCGGTTTCCGACCCCTGTGCCAATCTGCGCTTCTGCATTTATACTTGCTGGTCAATTCGCTTCTCCTTCCATGACGGTTCATTTCGTCTTCCAGCTCGCTTCGTTTCGTATTCCCCGCCTTTTGTTGCTCTTGACTTTATGTTCTACGTTGAAACGTTTAATATTTTCTATAAATGTAACGTTTCTGCAGCTTTTACACATGTACGCCACGTGTTCCACACTTTTTTGCATGTTCGTAACCGCCCCGTGCAAATCGCGACAAAAATAGCATGTAACTGTTCACCTTCCTGGCCGCGAAAACGCGACATGTCGCGAAATCGCGACACTTTCTTGCCAGCAGCCTTTCTCGCCATCGCGCCCAGCGAAAACGCGACATGTCGCGAAATCGCGATGCTTTCCTTGTCTGCACGCCTTCGGCCGAAACACGTCGCGAAATCGCGACCATTTTCTCCTTCGGGCCATTTTGCCGAAACACGTCGCGAAATCGCGACCATTTTCTCCTTCGGGCCATTTTGCCGAAACACGTCGCGAAATCGCGACCATTTTCTCCGTCCGTACACTTTGCTGAAACACGTCGCGAAATCGCGACCATTTTCCTCTTTCGGGCCTTCTCGCCGCAAACCTGTCGCGATTTCGCTACCGTTTCCTCTTTCGGACCATCTCTCCGAAACCTGTCGCGATTTCGCTACCGCTTTTGCCCTTCGTACGTTTTGCCAAAACCTGTCGCGAAATCGCGACCATTTTTTGCTCCGGGCGTGATCTTCATTTTCTGTCGCGATTTCGCTATGTCTTCTTGGTTCCGTACACTTTGGCAAAACACGTCGCGATATCGCGACATCTTTCCAATTTGTGCCCTCTGCCTGCTTTCGAGCCGCGAAAACCAAACACGTCGCGATTTTGCGACCGTTCTGCCCACCTGCTGCCGTTGACCGCGTTGACCGCGATTTTCCGACATGTCGCGATTTCGCTACGGTTTTCCGGTTTCGGTCGCGACAGCGCAATGTGTCGCGATTTCGCGACATGCTTCTACACATGCATTTTTTTCTTTTTTCTTCATTTTTAGCATCTGGGCCACTGAGATCTTCTCTAAACCTGCAAAAAAGATGGGTCCCCAATTTTGGGGTGTGTTGTGGATCAACCACAACAGTATGGTAAGAAACCGAATGTCAAGCATTTCAGAGTATTTGGTTCACTGGCTTACTCACACATTCCTGATGAACAGAGAAAGAAGCTCGATCCTAAGAGTCAAGCATGCATTTTTGTGGGGTACTATGAGAACACAAAAGCTTACAGACTTTACAATCCTAGGACTCGTAAGATAATACTTTCCAGGGATGTGATTTTTGATGAAGGGGGAGAATGGGGACATCCCCAAATTTATAGTGATGTTGAATCTCATGATGCAGGTTCTTCACAAATTCAACAGGCACCACAGAAAAGCAAGAAGTCTCTTCCTCCAAGCCCAAGCAGACATTCGACTTCCAGTTCATCATCATCTTCACCAAGTCCTTCTCCACAAAGGTCATTTAGTTCCTCACCAATGGATATTGATTCTCCATCTAGAGGTAAGAGAACTCTCCAACATCATCCATCTTATCAGATGTTGGATACAAATTTTCAAAGACGTTATACTAGAAGTCAAGCAAGTGAAATGGGTCCAGTTTTGCAAAGACTTGAAAATATGCATTTATATGGAGATGATGACTCCCAAGAACCTCGGGGAGATGTAGTTAACTATGCCTTGTTAACTAGTGCACAACATGAACCTTCTAGTTATGAGAAGGCATGTACTCAGAAAATTTGGCAAGATGCCATGAAAGAGGAGATAACCTCTATAAAAAACAACGATACTTGGGAGCTGGCAGAGCTTCCTTAAGGAAAGAAGTGTGTTGGATGTAAATGGGTCTTCAAGACCAAATTCAATGTCGATGGAAGCATTGAAAGGCACAAAGCAAGATTGGTTGCAAAAGGATTTACACAGAAGTATGGTATTGATTATGAAAAGACATTTGCTCCTGTAGCCCGACAGGAGACCATCAGAACAGTTCTTGCTTTAGCCGCTCACAAGGGTTGGAAAGTCCAACACATGGATGTGAAAAGTGCCTTTCTCAATGGGTACTTAACAGACGAAGTGTATGTTGAGCAACCTCAAGGATTTCAAGAACAAGGTAAGGAGCATCTTGTTTACAGACTGAAAAAGGCACTCTATGGCCTCAAGCAGGCACCACGGGCTTGGTACTCACACATTGATGGGTACTTCAAAGATTTTGGGTTCACCGAAGCGAGAAATGAACCCACACTTTACTACCTGAAGCAAGGTAACGACATCCTCATAGTTTGCTTGTATGTGGATGATCTCATATTCGTGGGTAGTAATAGAAAAGTGAATATGGAATTCAAGCGCTCCATGATAAAGCAGTTTGAGATGAAGGATCTCGGCTTAATGCACTACTTCCTTGGATTGGAAGTTCATCAATCAGATACAGGGATCTTCATCTGTCAACATAAGTATGCTTGGGACATGATCAAGAAGTTTGCTATGGAGTATTGTAAACCAGTTGCAACTCCAGTTGGACATGGGATCCAATTAAGCAAAGATGATGGAGCATCAAAAGTTGACGTGACCACTTTCAGGAGCATGGTTGGGAGTTTGATGTTTCTTGCCAACACCAGACCCGATATTCAGTATGCTGTTTCTCTTGTCTCTCATTTTATGGCTAGCCCATCTGAGCTGCATTTGTAGGCAGCTAAGAGAATTCTCAGATATGTGAAGGGTACATTGGATTTTGGAATTCAGTACCATAAATGTAACACTATCAAGCTTGTAGGCTTCAGTGATAGTGATTTGGGCAGCAATATTTATGACAGAAAATCAACTTTAGGGAATTGTTTTAGTCTAGGATCAGGACTAATAACATGGAGTTCCAAAAAACAAACTGTGGTAGCATTGTTGTCTACAGAAGCTGAGTATATAGCAGTCACCTATGCTAGTACTCAAGCCTTGTGGTTAAGAAAAGTGCTAGAAGAGATTGGAGAGCAGCAAAGTGGTCCAACCAGAATCTACTGCGACAACATTAGTGCCATTCAATTGGCATACAATCCAATCCACCATAGTAGAACGAAGCATTTTGATATGAAGTACCACTTCATCCGAGACATGGTGGAGCATGAATTTGTTGAGCTTAAATTTTGCCGCACTTTGGAGAACGTTGCAGATATCTTCACCAAAGCGATGGCTAAAGCTCAATTTATAAAGCTGAGAGACTGTGTAGTTTGTTCTCTCAACTTTAAGGGGGAGAATGTTGCAAGTGTGAAGAGGGTTTAGGCCCAGAAATATCTAGATCTTTCTAGGCTCAGTGTGAACACATTCCCAAATTTGTCGGCACCATGTCGACAAGTTTTTTAAAAATCCCTCCCTATATTCTCTCCTTCTCTCTCGCCTATTTTTTCCTCCCTATTCTTCCGCCACCTTATTCCTCCGTAGTCTCCGCTCCTCATCCCTCCACCTCTTCCCTATCCCCTTATCCCTCCACGCCTCTCCTTCTCCCTTATCTCTCCGCATTTTCCTCCACTCCTTTCCTTCTTCCTCCTTCTTCCCTATAAATACCTACTAAGCGCTGCAGAGAATTGTAATGTTTTGAATTAATTAAATTATTTTATTTTATTTTATTGCCCATTTTCACTCAATAGCAAGGACAAGGAATTTGTTGATGTTAGCAAATAGTGAACATAACTTTTTAGTTGGTAAGCTGTAGGAAACTCAAATCATTGTTAAAAAGAATTGAAATCACTATCGACTTGCGTCTTTGTTTTTATGGATAAGGAATCATAAAAAAGAAGATCATATGTATGAGAGTTGAAAATGGGAGATTTTAGAGTTGAGCACTAGAGCACCCATTAAAAAGGTTGAGCGAGAATTGTTATGTGCCTTTTTGGCTGTGTTATTATTATTACTTCTTTTTCCCCCAACTTGTTTGTGCCTCATTAAATATAAACATGGTATCTTGGGCTTGTTGTTTTAGGAAGATATTTTGAATACAAGAGTAGTGCATGTTTGAGACTTGTCTCACGTGCAACCTAAAGGGAAACTTACACTTGGAAACTTTAATCAACAATGGGTGTTACAATGTTAAGGTATGAGACTTAAATATTTGTTCTTAACGTTAAGTTACGACCCTTAGACTCTTGTTGTAAGTTGCATATTACAATGTTAAGATGTTACCCTTGTGGCCCTTCTAACAATAATATAATATAAGCTCCATTAGACCTACAATATAAGTGAGACCAAAATTACCATTAATTCTAGTGTCTTTTTTACCTATGGATAGTTGCGATGAAGGGCTGAGTTGAGAACTTGGTCTAGGGAACATGAGTTAATTTTTGTTTACATTCAATTGTGCATTGGGCCATAAGAGTTTAGATCTTTTAGCATTATCTAATCTATGTCTCAATTTGGGGCTTGAAAGCTTTTAGCCATGTAGAATAGTAGTCTTGATGAATGCGTGAAAGAAGTGGATCTTTATGGGTATGTTCTAAAATTATGTGGAGACACTAGTGCCCAAATACATTGCTTCTTCAAGTATTAGGCATAAACTTTCTAAAGACATGATTGTGTGGCCGAGACCATAAACTAGAACGTGGTCTAGTGAATTGGTCTCACCAAAAGATATAGGGGATTGTGATCTTCATAAGCTTTGTACCTAGTGAGGGAATCCTCGGAGATAGTGAGGATGTGACTAGAGTAAGGTTAACAACAAAGTCTTCAAGCTTACAAAAGTCGGTAAATATGTCTAGTTATATTCGAAAGCTACTAGGCGAGCACTTGAGGAGTGTTGCATCATCTACAAATACAATTTGACAATCAAAACAAGCTAAGGCATATTTCCATAATCACTAAGTGTGTTGTCAAATAAATTTCTTTAGCTTATCAATATATAGACCAAAGATGGTTGGAGAAAGAGGACATCCTTAATATCTTGTTGGGTATGGGAAGTGGTTAATGATCATCTCATGAAATCATTTGAAAGTAGTAATGAAAGAGTTCTAATATCTTGCAATCTAGAAAAGGAGGTGTTTCTTGTTTGATCTTGAGGGTATTGCCGATGAAACTAGAGAAATTATGAGTTGTGTGGAAGTGGGCAACAACCATCTCATAAGGCCTTCTAATTGTAGAAGTGAAAGAGTCAAATATGCCCATATCTAGCAATTTTTAGAAAACTACGTGCGTTGGGATTGAGTCAATGTCCTTTCCAAAATTGAGATAGACAATAGTGTTGGAATTCACACCTATTTCCAAAAATGATTATTTAACCTTGATCTAAAGGTTACTTGTATTTGGGTATAAATACCCCATCATACCAACCATTTCACCATCGATTGGAGTGTAATTCTATCCATTGATAGTGAGATTATTTGGTGTCCACTTACACTCCCATGTACTGTGTGCATTGCTTTGTGTGTATTTTCTTTTCCGAGATTTTTTTTTTTGCTGGATAATAAGAAGACTCTCCCGTCCCACTAGCTACTTGTGCACTTGAAGGACTTGAACTACTCTGTTGAAAGTGCCGCTTAAGGTTGCCACGTCGGGAGGGGGGGATGAAATGGCTTCGCTAAAACTTCTTTTGTTACATGTGTTTTCATCTGCCGCAGTAATCATGGCATTTACTTTGTTTTTAATATCATCTGGCACCTTATCACATACTGCTATATTCTTTCTTGTTAATCGTGCCAAATGGAAATTGAGGCGATAAACGCCTCCATTATAATTATTGCCACAAACAATGCATTTAAAATGCCCTCTTGGTTGTAGTTGCGTTGCATACGCCCATTCTGTATCCAATGGTTTCATTTTTTATATGTCTGCACATTGAAACAAGTTAGTAACAAGTAACAACAAAGTTACAATCACTTGAGAAAAAAGGAAAAATAAAAAACTAAACCCTAAACCAAAAGGCGAGGGTTTAGGCCCTTTAGTGTTTAAAATTGAAACATTGAGTCATTGACAGCTGAAAAATGGGCTTGCATACATAGTTATTAGGCAGCAATATCTACTTAAAAGAAGAGGAAAAAAAGTCCTAAACCCTAAAAAAAACCCTAAACCCGTTTAATGTTTAACAAATATTGATAGGAATTAAGATAGCTTATAATTTGGTTTGCATATATCAATTTAGTATCTATTTAAAAGGAGGAGAAAAAAAAAAAAACCTAAACTCAAAACCCTAGACTAGGGTTTTGGGTTTTAAATTTGAGAACAGCCTTAACCTAATTTCAAACAGCCCTAATCTAATTTCAAACAAGCCCTAATCTATTTTCAAAAGGAGGAGAAAAAAAACCCTAAACCCAAAACCCTACACTAGGGTTTTGGGTTTTAAATTTGAGAACAGCCCTAACTTAATTTCAAATAGCCCTAATCTATTATCAAACAAGCCATAATCTATTTTCAAAAGGAGAAAAAAAACCCTAAACCTAAAACCCTAGACCAGTGTTTTGGGTTTTAAATTTGAGAACAACCCTAACCTAATTTCAAACAGCCCTAATCTATTTTTAAACAAGCTCTAATCTATTTTCAAAAGGAGGAGAAAAAAAATCCTAAACCAAAAGCTCTAGACTAGGGTTTTGGGTTTAGGGTTTCGAATTTGATAACAACCCTAACCTACCCTAATCTAATTTCAAACAAGCCCTAATCTATTTAAAAAAAAAGAGTTTTCAAAAAATTTCTGACCTTGAATGAATCTTTTGGGAGGATGTTGTTGGCTGACGGATTCCTTCACACCGCAATCGATCGGGTTCCTAGGATGCCTTGGCGTAGTTGGTCGGGGTGGTAGCAAGGTGGGAGGGTTTGTTTTTGTCTCCTGCTCAGCTTAGAAGAAAGAATGAAAAAAAAAGAATTATTTATCATTTAATCGGCTGCAGAATCTACCCGCGTGGTTGCGGCCGATTCATTGACGATTGACTCATTTGGGCAATGAGTCACGATTGAATCGTGATGCAGCCAATTTTTTCGCGATTTTCTCAACTATGATTGAGAGAGATGATATTTGAATATAAGGTAATTTTAAGACCATGCCCCTAGCTCAACACTTTTGGTTTGGAGTGTGAGAGCCATCAAAGGGATGCTTCCACCTTACCCCATAGGATTTGAACAAGTGAGCAAGTATGACGTTCCACTTGTCTTGATCAACATGCCTACATCGAAGGGCTATAACATAGAGAGTCATAACTCTTCCTACCTCTTACTAAATAATCATTTAGTAGTCCATCATGTAAAGTAGATTAGGCAGGACCGAGGTTTGGAACAAGTCCTCTCTTCTCAAAAAGTTTTGAACTTGGAGCTTTACTGGGAATCTTTAAGTTGGAGACAGATTTTTTCCTTTTTGATTTGATTTCTTTGATGTTTTTATGAATACTATGCTTGCAAAAGAGTGATTTGTCTTCAAAGTATGTGAGGTTATATGAAGGTATGGTCGTTGCAAATATTGGGGATATTGCCTCATTGAATTAGGAACAATTCATTCTGAATCAATCTTGAGAGGCATCATATCAACACTCTTGATTTGGAATATGAGATCCCTCAAAGGGATGCTTTGACCTTATCCCACAAGATTTTAACAAGTGAGTCTGATGTTTGACTTGGCTTGACCAACTTGCCTACACCCAAGAGGCAAGTTGAGAATATGAATTATATTAACTGCTTCAATTTTAAATCCATGTATCTTTGAAATTTTAAAATATATGCTTGGTTTTTATAAGAACTAAAGCTTGCTTTCTTGTGTTTTAGGATGATGTGGGTTGCGATAAAATGATTGTTGATAATGAGGACTTTCATGAATATGATGTCAACAAGAAAAATTTAGTATGCCTTTTCAACACATTTCGAGAGTGATTGCTTTTGTTTTAGTTGTATTATATAAGGCTATTTATAATGGTTGTAATTATTTCATCAGTTACAACACACTTGTCAACATGCTTAATCTCCCTTTCGAAAGTTCCTTTATGGATAGATTGTAAGGTGTTTTTAGAAGGAATCTCTGATTGTTCTTTAAGTTTGACTTCAGTGAGCAAGATCTGATTATGATTATTCAAGCGAGGCATTTCTATATCCTTGTTGAATAAAATCTTATTAAACCTTGGGATGACTTGTTGCATATTTCATGCTTTTCCTTGGGAATTTGGTTGTGTATTGACAAAAAAATATTTTAATTCTTTGATCTATAGAGATCAACATTTGTTCCTCCAATTTAGCCTTTAATGATGCAATTTCTTATTATAGCTTTTCTTTTTCCAAGATTTTCTTAGACCGTTAGCCTAAAAATATTTTTAAATTTCACCCAAGTTAAATCCTTTGTTAATTTAAAATCGAGGGTCATTTTGTTGTCTCTTCCGTTAAAAACTTTATGAAATAGCTCATAGACATATTATTTTCCTTAAAGATACTCCTCCAAATTTTGCCATCTTCCTTGGAAATTTAGGGGTACAAACCATGATATTTTAAATATTTTTAATCTGTTATAAATCTTGAATTGCGCCTCATGATATTTGAATTCGTTACATTTCATATCTCCCACCTCTTTGAATCCTTAGAATGCTGTCGTTTTGGTTTGAGATAATGCCTTTTCGTGTCTTAGATGGCACTCTCTCATCTCTTGGATTGCACCCTATCATCGTTTAAGTTGTTCTCTTTCACTTTTTGGTTGCACCCTTGCACTTTTCGGTCACAATATTTTGCATCTCAAGTTGCGAACTTTTGTATCTTGAGGTGTGCCCCTTCATTCTTAGGTGACACCCTTCTTTGTGTTACAACCTTCCATGTCTTGGTTGACACTTGTTTGCATTTTTCAGGTCTCAGGTTGCACCCGTTCGTGTCTTAAGTAGACAATTGGTTATTAAATATTAGGCAAATGTTGAGTGGGTGAGATGAATTGCAAAAGAGATTGCCAAGGCTGAAAATTGTCTTAACTAGGTGCCAATATGAAAATAGGCTACAGGTTCCCGAAAAATTTCTTGGTCATTGACCAAAAGTTGAATCGGGACCTCCAAGAGCATGGCTTTGATATCATGTGGAAAGGACCAATAGGCGTTTTATATGAAATATAGAAGAATTTGATATATAATATAATATATAAAAGAGAGGAATTGATGGATACTTCACCAAATGAGAGAGGGGTATTGGTCTGTGCATAGGGGTGCCATCATGGTTGGCATGGAGTACAACCTATAGAACCAGCTTGTGGTGCACGTAGGTTATTGTCAGAGTTGCATTGGGAAATATAGGTCCTACTTGGTTGATGAAGAAGATCTGCATCTCAAGATTCTCAACAAAAGACCCACACAAGAGAATGTTGCAAATCCAGAAATACACCATAGGATATAGGACTCTTATACAAGTATGAAATGTCATATAGATGTTTAGTACAATTGAGACAAAAGAGAAGGCTAGAAGAACAAGAAGGTGGATACTTCTTTGACTCTTGGGCTCCTACTTTCTCGGTTGTTTAGAGAAGTCATCCTATGCTACATTTACAAAACGTACAAAGGTACAAAGGGGCTCAAAGATGAGACACTTCAGGTTCCAATGAGTCTTGGCAATGTCAAGAAACAATCAAGAATTTGTTTCTTGTGCCTCAAAAAACTAGGTGCTAGTTCTTGAAGTGAGCAAGTGGCTCAAATGGTTGAAATGATTGGGTTGGGTGCTATTATGATCATTTGATGGTGATGTGCGACATTGACATCAATCATTTGTCATATTGATGCGAACGCCACCTACTTTTGTCGTTTTTGTTTGGGCGCTAAAGGTTTTGCGCTAAAGTAGTCATGGTGCCAAAGTGCAGCATGGCACTAACTTGTATTGTGAAAAGCCTATATAGTTGCCAAGGTTGGCAAGTTGAGAGAGCTTTGGCATCATGTGCTAAAGAACTCTAAGGAACCCTTGCTTTGTTATCAGGTATACATTAATCCAAGGAATATAACATAGAGAGTTATAACCTCTCATTCCTATGTGTTGAGAGAGAGAGAGAGAGAGAGAGAGAGAGAGAGAGAGAGGCAATAATACAATATAAAAGTATTTAGTTAAGACTATGTATTGTAGAATTGAAACTTGGCGAGTTTTTTAAAAGCTAGTTGAGTTGCAAGCTCAGTTGAGGGAAACAAGTTCTTCCTACTCAACTCACAAGTCTTAACAAATTCAAAAATATTTAGAGGTTTGAAAAAGACTCGTTAAAAACCTTCGGATTTGTCAAAAAACTTGGCAATACTTTGGAAATAATAAACTACTTTTTGGGTTGGACCGAATCAGTTTAGTTCGGTCTTTTTTAAATTTTATACATATGTTAATTTGCAATTTGTTAATGTATTTTTTTTTTTTTTAAAACATAAATTATGGCTCGGCATTGCCAAAAATTGAGAAGTGTTATTTGAGTAGGATCAACATCGGCAAGAGCTATTAATTAATTTAAGATATGAATGATAGAAACAATATAAACATAATATATCAAATGGCATTAGCTCAACTGGTTAAATTCCTTAACTTATACAGAGGAGACCTAGATTCGAATCTTGCCAAACGATTCTTGAATAATTGCCAAGTTTTAATACCACTATTTGGTCATGATGTAATATAGGTGGGACCTATTTCAATTCCATATAACCAATTGAAAAGAAAAATATACAAGTCAATATAAAGGGAAAGCGGTTGTGAAGTGTGATTGAAAGAGTTTAAATTACTTCTGAATTTTGGGTATTTGTTTCTTATACAAAGGTTTCTCAAGCAGGAAACGATATTATGGACGATAAAGTTGATGATGTGGAAGAATTCAAATAATTTCTTCACTTGGGTCGTGTCCATAATGTATGAAGTGCTCTCAATAAGGAAAAGAAAGCGTTGATGAGAAAAGTAGCCATTGTTGAACATTGGTATGTTGTTTTGATGAAGAAAAAGGGGTTGTAGTTAGGTCCCCCACCCATGACAAATCACAACTCTCTCCTTTAGAGCTTGAGAGTTTACAAGCAGATTTGATTCTCCTCTTAGTTGAGTATAGCTAGATACCTACATCTTTTTTCATAAAAGGTCTGAATTCTTGATTTTCATTTTCTGGATCTTCTTCAATTTTCATTGTAAATACAAATATTTCAAAATTCAGCATCCTTATTCTTGACAATTTCCTATAGCAGCCTTCACAATACCAAAACTCCAACACTACTGTCTATGCACTGCATCTTAGTAGACTAATAGTTCCAGAACTTCGCGCTATCATAGTTTGCTTTGCCAAATTTGGACGGCTAGTTTCCATATTGAAGCATAATTGGAACCACAATAATTGTAATAAATAGTTAATATGAAAACAAATTAATGTTATAAAATACAACAAATATTACCAATCAAAAACATTAAAGTAAATCTTAATTATTAAGCAGTCGACATTTTCATGTTAGTTGCAACTAAGCATACTACTTCCTTTAACCATGGAAAAGAGAATTTAATTTCACAATCCTCTATTAAAACTCCTCAATTGGCTAGCCTATTTGCACATTTGTTTCCTGTTGGTCACGAATCCGCCACGAGGAAAGGATTTGCTCGCTATTGCGCCCTGGACCCGCGAACCAACATTGAAAGGCCGGAAGGAAGGGATGCCTTCCGGGCCGATCTCCGGAGAAGGCCGGCTCCTTTCGGGGGTTAGTAAGATGAGAGTGCAGGAAAGAGATAAAGGAACGGAAAGAAATAAATGTACAGAAAGAGATTACAAATATGTCCAAAGGTTGGTGGGGGGGAACTAACAGTACGGGAACACACCAATCACCGCTACTTACTGCATACAAACACAGAGCATGACAAGGAACTGCAAAACCTAGGCGTACTTCCGATACACCAGCAAGCGTATGCACGACTTCAATAGCTCCCTAGCAAACATTCCCTACAAGGAACTAACGAGCGGGGATCGTATCAATCACCGGATACTTACACCGACGGGGGTAGAAAGTAAACCTAGAGATGTTAGAGCCGGTATATGTGTTAGGCGAGAGAGTTTAACCGCATGACTTCAATGGCTCCCTAGCAAACATTCCCTACAAGGAACTAACGGCGAGGGATCGCATCAATCACCAGATACGGGCCAACAACGTCACACATAACTGATGGAACTGCTACCACATCTATTATATGAATGCTTTAAATTAATGAAGTACAGAAGGTGCTTTAAACAAGCAATGCTAGAGGAACCTGATCGCCAAATGCCGAAATGAATCAACGAGCCGCGACACGGGTGGGCCTAAGGCATATAATGAAAGACGACATAAAAGAATAAAGACGATAGAGAACGGAACCGGGCATACTGATTGTATTTATAAGCAGAAGCACGGTTACAATAAGCACAGTAGTTCCCTAACAAACATTCCCCTTCCACCACTTACAATGAAAACGTGGTGGCTATTTATAGCCCAAAGTTCCCTCCGTTACATTAATGGGCACAACGTCCCAGTCAAACATTAGCTGACAAAAGCAGCCGCGGAACTGCTGATGCTGACCTCTGTCGAGCTGGACTGTACCCTCGGCATGGTCTCCCTGAAGGTTGAACAGCCACGTGGCAGCGCGTTGGGTAGAACTTTATATTGACAGAAATGTGGGTAGGCGAGGCAGGTGGAAACTCTCATCAGTCTTAAATGAGGCGATTGACACGAGCGGTGCAGCCCATACTTATCCCTTTTGGTCGGCAGTCTTGGTTCAAATCTCGAAGCTGGACACTTGTCGTATGATGGGTTATCTTATGTGACACATGTCCGCCTTGAAGGGCGATCTATCTATCTTCGATTGGGATCGGAGCTCCTTGGGATGCGTGGGCAGAAACGGTGCGATTGGGAAGGCCTTCACGCCTTGGTCAAATTCCGGGTTTGTTCCCCTACCGTACACTTGTCAAGGGCGCATTTCGGCTCTGCTGAAAAGTCGGGCTGCGCACAGGTGAACACTGGTGTCTGCCGCTGTACGGACCTGCTCCGGCAGTTATCATTCTTCTTTGTCAGCCTGCCAGCCTGCCAGTTACAAGGTGCGCCCAGAAAGAGGGGCGAAGTCGGACTTCGCACCAAGACTGGGCGAAGTGCGCACTTCGCACCAAGACTGGGCGAAGTGCGCACTTCTCACCAAAACTGGGCGAAGTGCACACTTCGCACCAAAAACTGGGTTTCCTGGTTCAGCTTCCCGGGGCCATAACTTTTGATCCGCTGACCCGATCACCTATTATAATATATCGTTGGAAAGCTTGCGAGAAGATCTGCAATAATAAAATATCCAGGGCTCATTTTGTCCATTTTATCGCCCCTGTTTATGGCCCGAAAAACCTGAACTCCTCAGCATGCCCTGACACTTAGCCATTTTTCAGGGCAAGTGCTATCAATTTTGAGAAGAATGAGAATGTAGGGAACAGAGAGAAAGGGGGGAGAAGGAAGAGCAGCTCTCTTACAAAAATTGAAAACATTGCACCCCGTGCAAAATGTGACAACATTTCCTTTCCTTAACGTATGTGTAAACCTATTTTCTTCAAACTTTGTGGCAAGGCCTTCTATTTCCACAATGATCTCTTGTATGTTCCATGAAGCCTTTGCTTTCCTCAAAATCACATTTATTACTATTAGTGAATTGTGTTCCATCCATACTCTGTTCTATTTCCTTTGTCTGCATATTTTTAACCCTTCCAAAGCTACCCAAGCTTCAACTTCATTATTTGTCTTAAATCCATTATTGAAAGCGTAATGTGACAAAATCTCACCCCTATTATTTCTAATTATTCCTCATCTAGTTGGTTCTAGATTTCCTTTAGATTCTCCATCAAAATTCAATTTGACCAACTCCACTTCCAGTGGTTTCCATTTTATATTCCTTGCCTTTCTTTTGTTTCTCCAGTATCCAACGCCATAATTCCATTTGATGACTTGACTCCATCTATCAGGGCTCTCTGCTTCAAGATCAGGGATTGGGTGAGTTGATAGGGTCCTTTTTATTACCTCTAAAATGCTTTCCATTCCTTTATATTTTTTTCTATTACTTTCTAGCCATACAGTCCAAAAGTAATGTATCTTTTGATATATCCCAAATTGTCTGTAAACCCTCACTTTTAAAAGTGCTTTGCGATTGCTTTAACCATTCTTCAATTCTGCCATTCATCACCATGCATTTACCAAACATATCAAGAATCCATTGCCATTTTAGGCTATTGAGCACTGTCCCAAGAGATGGTGTACACTCTCCTCCTCCTTTTTACATAGAACACATTGTGAGGATCCATGAAAACTCTTTTCATTGGGTTATCCAAGATAAAATTTTCCTATGACCTAGTAGCCATACAAACATTTTGACCTTTGGAATGCTTGGGATATCCCAAACATCTCACCATATTCTTGCGGTATTCCTATTTTGTTGGTGCTTTACATTATATTCACATCGTGCTTTGTATTTTCCTGAGCTATTCAACTCCCAAACCAACTTATCCTCGACTCCCTTGGAATTATCATTGTTGTTATCTTCTTGCTCAACCGCCTCCTAGCAACCATGTTTGGTATATTTGTAAAATTATCTTCTTTCCTTTTGTATCTTCCTTCCTAATCCTTTGTACATAATGTTTGAAACCCTATCACCATATTTGTCTTGAAGTAATCTCATCCATGGTTTCAAAATTGGATCTAGATTGAGAGGTATTTTATCACACCAAGTATCCATCAAAATAGAATTTTTTTCTCTTGTTCCCACCACCCATCTTAGACCTTTAATCACCAAATCAATTGATTTTTTTAAACCGTAAAATTGTGCAGAACCATCTGGTAGTGAGAATGCAATAAAGATTAAGCTTGGGTCATTGGGCTCAATGCACTTAGAAGAATTCTTGCCTATAGTCTTTGATTCTGTTTGTACAAACTCCAAATTACTTTTCCCTTTAGAGCTAAGTTTGCATCTGTGATAACTCTTAACTCGAGACCTCCCCTACTTTTATCATCACACCTTGCTCCATTTTACCAAAGGAATTTTTTTTTATCATGTAACCCTGACCACAAAAATGACCGCATACTATAGATTAAACATTTTTATACTGATTTTGGCATAATATACTAGGACATGTAATATGTTGGTATGGCCTATAAGACTGATTTAATTAGCTGCACTCTTCCTGCTCACGACAACTATCTACCTTTTCATGTCGGTAGTTTATTCGACTTATAACTGGATTCCACAATTCTATCCTCATGCTCCTCTCAAATAAGGGCATCCCTAGATATGTTGATGGCAAATATGACTCCTCCAGTTGAAGTAACCTGCATATCCCTGCTTTGCTTCTAGCTGGAGCGTTTAAGAAGTAAATTCTGGATTTTGTCCGATTAACTTTCTGCCCTGACACTACTTAATATTCATTTAATAAGTTATTCAAAGCTCTGGTCTCGTTTTTCCCTGCCTTCCCAAAAAGGGCTGTATCATCTAGAAATTGTTGATCGGTGATGTTGTTACTAGCCTTAAATCCGCTTATTAGCCAATCTTTGTATGTCTTCTTCAAGTTCCTTCCCATTACCTTTGCCATAATAATGAATAGATATGGTGATAGAGGATTTCCCTGTCTAAAACCCCTCTTGGCTTTAAATGATTCTGTTACTAGCCCATTGACCAACACTGAATATGATACTATAGAGACACAAGCTTTAATCCATCTGACCCATTTCTTCCCAAATCCAAACTTTTCTAATACTGCAAAAAAGAAAATTCCAGTCAGCCCTATCATAGGATTTATTCATATCAAGTTTTAAGATCATTACTCTCTTTTTTCTAGAAGCTGCTGAATGCATTACTTCTTGAGCTACTATGATTCTATTCAGAATCTGTCTTTCACAAATCATCCTTGCTCTTTTGAAATAATTTTTTCTAACAGTGGTTTTAACCGATTTGCCATCACTATGGAGATTATCTTATATGCCATATTATGTAGGCTTAGGGGCCTAAATGAATCAAACAATTCTGCTTACTTCTTTTTTGGAATTAAGGTATGATATGTTGCATTTATTTTATAAGGTATATGCTGTTTTACTCTAGATTGTTCCACTGTCACCAATAAAGAATCCTTTACTATTTCCCAATTATGTTGATAGAATGTTGTTGAGAGCCCATCCGGACCTAGGGATTTATCCTTATCAAAAGAGAAAAGAGTTGAATGAACTTATTCCAGAGTAATAGGCTCCATCAGTTTGCTATTGTCTTCATTTGTTATAACTGAAGGTACTTCTTGCAATAGTTTATCATTAAGAACTTCAATCTCCTCGAATCCTAGAATATTTTGGTAAAAAAGCCTTGGCTCCTTTTTGGTTTCGCTTTGGTCTCAATCCAAACCCTTTCTACTGATATAATTCTACTAATTCTGGAGGCTGATCTCTGTACTATTGCCATATTATGAAAAAACTTTGTGTTTTTATCTCCTTTTAACCAACTATGTCTCGATTTTAATCTCCAAAATTTCTCTTCCTTACTAAAATATTATGATATTCGCCAAGGAACTCCCTTTCCTCTGAGCTTGGATTATTGTGCTCACCTTTTTGGAATTTTGAAAGTTCCTCTTTTAATTTTTCTTTCTTCTCAAAAATGTTTCTGAAAGTGTTCTTGTTCCTTTCTTTTAATCTAGATGTCATTGATTTAATTTGTTTTGGAAGTGTATACAGCCTACTGTTCCTAAAGAATTCCACATATGCTCTATCATATCAATAAATTGAGGATGGTCTTCCCACATCTGCTCATATTTAACATATGATATATTTTGAATTCACTTACCACCATTTTAAATCTTATTGGTCAGTGATATAAACTAATCCCTGTCAAGGTATTAATCTAAGCACAAGTTCCTTCATCTAGCCAATGATCTAAGAGTATGCATCTGTCTAGTTTTTTTGCTATCAGGTTTTGGCCTGTCCTGTTGTTGGTCTATATATATTTATCTTTTTCAAACTTAGCCTCCCATAGGTTATTGTTTTGAATAAAAGTTGAGAAACCTCTCATACTTTGGGTTATTTTTCTAATTCCCTCAAAATTTTCATCCAGCTTGGTTATGGCATTAAAATCTCCTATGATCATGAATCGAGTTTCTTGGTCTTTACTTCTCATAAAGGCTTCAATCCCACTCCATACTTCTGATCTGCTTGACTGAGTTGTAGGTCCATAGACATTGATAAGAATGAAATGAATATTTGCAAAGTAGCATGTGACTAATGAGGCTATCCAATGCTTAGTTTTATGAATGGTTTCACAGGAGGTTCTAACTGGATTCCAACATGTTAGAATTCCCCCTGCTGCTCCTTCTGAATCCACAACATCCCATTCACATCTTGCCCATACTGCTTTCATAGTTTTGGAAACTTCTTCCTTTGTCATTTTAGTTTATACCAGGCTTATTACTTAAACAGAGGTGGCTGATACACCTCTGCTCTGCTTTGAGGGGGCATTAGTACCCATTATATTTCATGAGATGGTAATCATATCTCATTAGGGGCTTCTGGCCCCTTCTGTGAATTACCAATATCATTTTGCTGTTTGGTAAAGAGAAGTTCAACCAACTTAGATTATGTTCCTTTCTATATGCTTGCTCTTGCTTGATAATTTGAGGGGTTTCTTCTTTTTGCCTTGCCAGTATCAGGAGTAGGTCTTATTATTCTATTCCTCAATATTCTTTAACTTTCCTTTTCATTAAATTTGTCCTCTCCTCTCTCTGCTTAGAAAGTTTTTGACTTATCTTGCTCATTTTTTGGTATTTCCTTGTTAATGGTAGAGGTATTAACATCTAACATTGCTTTTTCTCTATCACTCTCCTTCTCTTAAATGGTGCATGGTACTTCAAGAGAGTCTTCAAAATTTGATGAGGCACATTCTATAAGTTCAGCAGGAATGTATTGTTCCAATTGTTGAACATTGATATATGTCTTGTAAACTTGTTCTTTTCCTGATTGAAAAGACACTAAAGGTTTAATTAATTTAATGATATTGCAATGTAGTATAATAAAAGAATTGGCTGTTTTGGGTTATTGATCAAAGAAAACTTTAAATAATTTCTTCACTTGGGTCTTTTCCTTAATGTATGAAGTGCTCTCAAGAAGGAAAAGAAACCGTTGATGGCAAAATTGAATATATGAATATGACTCTACAAGAGAAAAAAAATATCACTGTTGAAGGAGCCAAAGGACAGCTTGTAAGCAAATTTGAAGAATATAGTTTGCTCTAATTTTGACACTCTCCTTGTTGGACAGAAACAATCTAGAATTGTTGGTTCATTGGATATTAGACTATTACATTGAAATTTTGTCTAGAATTGTTTTTTCATTGGATGTTAGACTATTAAATCGAAATTTTGTAGGTTCTTTTTGCGTGAAACATTAGCTTGTTTGTAATTGGTTCAGATAGGTATCAATATTAATGTTTATGGTTATTATTCATGTACTTTTTACGGAATTAATGGTTGTCATTTCAAAATATTTAGCTAGTGATAGTAGCAATTGTAAGCAGTTGGTTATGAGCATTATTTAGGATTAGACATTGAAATAATGTTAACTATTTTTAGAAGCATTGCTAGCTTTTGTTGTTAACTAAAGTTGCAAATGTGTTGAAGTTTGTAATCTAGTAGTTTGAGGAATTATAATTTAAAAACAATTACTCTGAAGTGAAAAGTAAATTGTTTTGAAGCATTTAAAAAGAAATGGGGTATGGTCTAGCAGTGTAAAACTTTCTAAAATTGTGCATGGAAAGGGATTATGGGAACAAAAATGAAGAGTTTGAGTCATCTCTTAACTCGGGTATTCATCTTAATATGAAAGATTCTTTTCAGGGAGAGGAAGTTTCTGAGAAAGAAACAGAAGACACGGTAGACTCTTGGGAATTGAGCAGCAGTAGATGTACTGTGGTGAGTGAATTTCCATATTTTCCTCTGTAGTTGATACATATGTCAAAATCTATATTTCAGTTCCTTGTTTATTTCTTTGTAAGTTTCATGTATCCTCTTGTTTGTATAGAGATTTTGATGCAGGAGTATCCTTGGCTGTATAACTTGATCATACATGACTCATAATATCACAACCACGTGACCTTAGGAGGTCTTAACTTTGCCATATGGACCCACATTTGAGTTCCACTTTTATTTAGGAAGACAAAATGATTCTATCAAACTTTTGTAGTCTATCATACATTTTTTATGGTACTATTTGAGGTTTGAACTATATATTTGATTGTACCTTTAGTGTGGTACCATCTGAGGGTTGAATGGATTTATGTGGTTTATGGCACCTTTTGTGTCTTACTGTGTGGGTTTGAACAATTGATTTGGTTATGGTGCATTCGTGTCATAGCATATGAAGTGTCAATTCATTTTATGGTTTATGGTACCTCTTGGGGGATATTGTTTGAGTTTTGATTGATTTATCCAGACTAGGGTACCTTTGACATTATTCCACGAAGAAGTCTGTTTGATTTCTGTGGTAATATTAGCTTCCTGCATATACCTTGCTTTATGTTTTTGCTTAGTTGGCAAGGATACAAAGTATGTGGTATTGTGGAGTATCAATTCAGAGAATGGTACCTTAGTCATTGTACCACGAAGAAGGCCATTGGATTTATGTGGTTATATTAGCTTCATGCAGATACCTTGCTTTATGTTTTTGGTTTAGTGGGCAAAGATACAAAGTATGTGGTATTGTGGGGTATCTATTCAGATTATTGTACCTTTGTCATTGTACCATAAAGAAGCCCATTTGATTTGGTTGGTTATATAAGCTTAATGGAGATACAAAGGATGTGGTATCGTAAGCAGGACACCATAGTTAATCAAAAAGCAATTAGAATGTGAATTAATTAGTAAGTTCCTAGATGTGAAGAATGGTATAGGTCTGAGCACTTCTATCAATTCCATGTCATCTATCTCAAGTAAGCACTAGCGTTGGAATGATTGGGAGATGGAGTGATTCATCCTTGAGAATAAAGTTATCAAGAAAAGACGGAAAAGAGAATAGAGAATGTGAAGAGCTGGCTGAGAGGAATTGGGACCAGTTAAACAGTGAAAGTTGTGTTCAGGTTTGTGTTTGTAAACTTTTATTTGTAAATTTGTATTTTGGCTCTGACTAGTGCTGTCCATCCATGCCTGCCACATTTTGCAATCTGCTAATTCTCTGTTTAATGCATCAGGAAGTGAATTTTTCTCTCCTTCAATGTATTCCACATCATCATCATATGCATGCAACTTTTCCTGCCACCTCAGTAACCTCTGGTTAGACTGGCATCTATTTTTCATTTCTTAAAAGGCACAAAATTCTTGTAGTCTGTCCTGACATTAAAATGTTCTCCTATCACAAAGAATTAAAAACTTTTTATACTCCTAATTACTGCCAAAATCTCCTTTTCTGTGCTATGGTACCTGGTTTCTGTATTAGAGAATTTGCCTGAAACATATCTACATAATTCTTCCTTGTTATCTTTTACTATTAACAATATGCCGCCCCAATATGTGTCAGATGCATCTGTACAAAATATTTTTGGCAATCTTGGCTTTGGCAAGTGCAGTGTTGGGAGATTAGATTTCTTACCTTCCCCTTTAGAATGCTAACTGCTTTGGTATGCTCATCTGTCCATGACTTCTGTTCTTGTCCTTTCCTGGGTTTCTTCAATCTTTCCTGCAAAATGAGTCTCCATGGATATACTTCTGGCAAAAATGGACTGACATAATTTACACACCCCAAGAACCTTTTCATTTGCTATTTGTTTAGAATTACATATGGAAACTTATCCAGACTTCTCAGAATATGATCTTGTGGGGTGACTTTTCCCTCATGAATCAGAAGACCAAGAAACTCTATTCTCCTGCTTAGTATTTGCAAGGTAAATTGGATGAACCTGTTAATCAAGGAATGAGACAAAAAGGAGATCTTATGATGATGACATATTAAACATTTAGCACACTATTGAAAAAGATTTCATCGATGTATTGAAAAAGACGTATGTCTTATATGACCTGTTGACCAGGTAACAATAACCTGGTAAAACAAGTCAACAAAAGACAAAAAGACATCCACACACCATGACAAATATTGAAAAGGCTATTAGGTGTGCCTGTCACCTAGCATGACACATGTCATAATATGTACAAAGTATGAGTTGTAATACTTATCTAGAGAGTGAGTGTGTGTGTGAGAGAGAGATGGTTATTACAACTTGGTGGAAGCTAGTCAACAAATACAAACTTACATATTATGTTCCAAATTGGGCAGAACATGTATAAAATGGCAATTTTACAATGTCAAGAAGAGATGGATGATGAGCAAAGATCCTGATCTGAAAGCAGTTGTCATTGGTCTATCTCTATGTGGGCAGAATTGTTTCCAATAGTACTTCCAAGACATACCTACATAGTTGTGCCTCTTTGAGTGCATTATCAAACTCTCAGTCTCTTATGGATTTGATATTTGGGGCTAGCGTGTGTTGATCGGGCTTGCATTGAAAGGGTCCAAACTATTTTGCTTCAACAATTTATCCAATGTAAATTAGCAGCTCCACAGTGTATTCTTCCAGCAGCTGAATTTGGTGCTCACCCTCTTCGTAGTGAGAGCATCTTGAAAATTATTTTGAGCTTAGTCACCTTAGATCCATGGGTGACCACACCTCAGCCCAAGAGGGATACCCATATTTGGCACTTTGTTTCTTAGGATCGATTTCATGTAGGAGAGCTTGTGGGTCATCATCATGGATGGTTCTTAGAAGTTGTTTCTCTTGGTCTTGGCCATTCTCTTGGTAGCATCATTAGATCCTGTAGTGGCCCTTTTGGGATAGTTGGTGATCTCGATGATTGTGCTTCTACTTTACAACCCACTGTAGATTAATGTTGGCACTTGGATCCACCAAAATTCTTTTCCAGCTCTGTTGTACCTCGAATTCTAGCTCTCCCTTAATAATTACTTTAGCATGTTAGGGTTTATCCATTTTGGTTAACCTTGGGGGCTGTAATTTTATGCCATACAATTGTTCCACTTTAGAGTAGTTTACATTAGATTCTTTACTTTAGTTTAGCTTATTTTCACGGTATTTTTGGTTACTACAATGAATTGCAATTTGTAACAACTCTTTCGGTAAGTCCAATTGGCCTACGTTGGCCATCTGTGGACATTAATAGAATTATCTTATCTCTTTTTTTGTAAGTTGGAATCTTTATAGAGGATAAAATCTATTCAAATACTTCGTAAGTGCTCCTCTTCACATGATTCCTAATAAGAAGGTAATTAATCAAGAAATCAGAAATGATGTTCATCGACAATATATCAAGATAGCTTAGGTCATCCCATCTCAACCTCGTAGTGTTCAATTGATCTTCTACACTAAACATTTCATGATGATTGATGATGACATTGTTACTCATCCTTATTATATCTAGTGACATTGGACACATTGCCTTAGGATTCCTCTTGGTTAGCTAAGGGTTTGCTCATGTTAGTTGCAAGTGGCACTAGGCTACCATATTCCTCTAGAGGATCAAGTATATTGTCTTTGCTCTCTTTGAGAGTTAGAGATTAAAGAAATTTTTTTCTCTAGGTGTCTTGTTTATTACAATATCCAAGGAGTATTGCTAGCATGAAAATGAAATATTATTAATGTCCTCGGTGGGCCAAAATAAGACCCAAGGGACTATAAGAAGGACAATAATGATTGCCAGCTAGCTGGCTAAAAAAATCCCAACAAAGAAAAGAACTAAGATAAATACAAGAATAACTTGACAACCGGGCCAAAGAGAAAAGGAGAAAGAAAAGGGGGACCAGAGGGGGGGAGGGCTACAGTCCGAAAGAGAATACACGCCAAGAAGAACGGAGAGAGAGGAGGGGGGTGAGAGCAACCTAGGAGGGGCAAGCTCTAAGAACCCTTCAAAAACTAATCTCTCCTAGCAATCGTGGTCGAAGTATTGGAGTTGAAGAAGTCCATGATATGTCTTTGTCCATCGCTGGTTCAGAACCCTGACAAGTTGTCGGTGCGCTGTCTAGTGACCTTGCTTGTGTCCGAACTGGATGATGTGGGCGTTTCCGTCCGGAGTCACCCGTGCCGTTAGAGCGGGTGAAGTATGTTGTGATGATCCGATGTTGAGGAGGGTGAGATCCATCTGGAGGAGAACTTTTATGTCGTCGAAGCTGAGTTATCTCCCTAAGAAAGAGTGCAAGACATCGTTGGTCCAGGTATTTGAAGAAGGTAGAAACAGATCAAGAGTTGTCCCTGAAAAGGCTGTGGAATCTATCTTGGATCTCATAATAAATGGGACAACAAAAAATAAAGTGATGAAGGGTTTCAACTTCACCCAATGAGCAAAACAAGCAAATCTAGTCCTCTGTCGTAAGATGGTGGTTTGACTCAATCGGGAGTTGGTGAGAACACACTCTAAGTTGCCCAATAGTGATTCGAAGACTATGCATTGTGTGCTGCTGAAGGTATTGTGGAGGAATTATTTTGCCCTCCTATATCTGTAGGAATTGCTCATGGTAGAAAGACAACTTGGGGGAAAGAGGGGCAACAGGAGAGATCCATGTGCATCTAGTGTATTGGAGACTAACATCCTTCCGGATATCGTGGAGCATCTTCTCCTTACTAAGCCGAGAGGAGGGGAGAACAACCAAAGAATAAGGGGGAACTTGTCCATCCGTATCTGAATGTTGGCTAGGAGGGCAGAAACCTGAAAATACCAGCTCCTCCGGCCTCCCCGAGAACTCGGAGAGAGTTCCATTGAGGAGCGAAGGGCGAGGTAAGGGTACCGCTTGCAACCCGCAAGGGTATCTCCTAATGTACGGATCCTGTGAAGATAACCGATAATCAAGAAGATAATCTCAAGTTGGAGAGGAGAAGCCCCAAACTTTGCCAAAATAATAGAGTGGGGGGTTGTGCCCTTGCAACGAATGAATCGTCAAAGAAAGAGTGTTTGGACTCGTTCAACCCATGACCACTTAGTTGGGCCAAGACTAGGACCCCAAATCACTAACCCATAAGTAGTAGTTGGCTTGACCATGGCATCAAAGATCCTCATCTTCACAAGTATATCTTGAAAATGTGCTTTGAAGCAATTCCTCTCTAGCAAAGATAGAGTTACATACTCCTTACACACTCGGGCCTGGGAGATAGGTTTCATACCAAAAGTGGGACCGGTGAAATGAACCCCCAAGTACACATAAGAGGTGGTGATCTGGACCTCCTGACCTCGGAAAAAGAAGTGGAGATGGGATAGGGCCTCTTTGGTAGTATTGAATACCATTACCTTGGTCTTAGAAAGATTCACCGCCAACTGTCTCGAGTCACAAAAAGCGGCAAGAGTGTCCAGATGACGTTGAAGCCCCTCAGGAGATGAGGCCAGAAGAACAACATCATCAACAAAGAGGAGAATAGAAATCAACACATAATGAAGAAGGCAACCATCCTCTGGGTGAATGTTCACCTTAATAAAAGTCTCAAGCTCGTCGATAAAGATCCCAAAAAGTGTCGGGGAAAGGGGACACCCTTTTCACTCCTATGGTGCTAATAATACTGGTTGAAAGCCCTTGAGGGGAGCGAAACCGACCTTTCACGGTCTCATATAATCGTGTAACCGCTGTCAAATGCTGCTGCCCAGAGATGCCAACTGACCAAAGTTGCTCAAGAAGTAAATGCCGAGGCACTATGTCGAAAGCTTTCCTAAAGTCTACAAAGCAACAATAAACCTTTGAGGACCTCGAACGTGCCTCAATAATAGCTTTGAGGACTAGAATGTGATCTGTGGTCTGGTGATCTTGTCGAAAACCAACTTGGCAAAGGGCCCTGAAACCCTCCTCCTCCAACCTTTGGGAGCGAAGCACATCCAATGTTGTGGCATAGAGCTTGTAAAAAATATGCCCAATCATGATGGTCCTGTAGTTATTAGGTTCATGAGGATTACCTGCCTTATGAATGGGGTGAATGATATGTTGAGTCCAAGAACTAGGAAACCCAGAACAAACAGAGAGATTAAAGAGATCCGTGAGGGGTCCAACAAGAAGGTCAATACCATGCTTCAAAAATTCCGCTTGTAACCCATCCAAATTTGCTACTTTGCTCGTGCAAAGTTTCTTGATAACCTGCCTGACAAGACTAGTAGAAAAGAGGTGACACAAAGAGGGAGGGGAGGGAACGGTAATGGGAGGCTTTTTTGGGATGGTATAGAAGGAAGAGGCATAAATGGTCCAAGTGGAAAGATCGATCCCATGAATAATCCGATCACAGAGGAGGATAAGGCGCCAGAAGGATTTAGGATTGCTGAAGGGAGTGGATAAGATCAAGTCGATGCCGAGAGATTCAAAGAAGCATCCGGTTGTCTTTGTGAGAAATGGCATAGAGCTGGGAAGGATTCCGAATGGCATATTTCAACCTTCAGAGGGCAGACGTACATTCCTCATCATACCAGATGTTCATGGGGTAATGACTAGGGGGACGAGGATGGGGGGAGGACGAGTAGTGTGAGGGTGAGTCCAAAGCAACTTTCCAAATAGTTTGGACCAAGCAAGCAGAATGATCGGAAACATCGGGAAGAGAGGACACCCTAGGGAGAACCTGACGCAACCAGTCCCTGTAGGTAAAGGAATAATAATAGTCAAAGTCCATAATGACTCGAAGGGAAACAACGGATAACGTAAGAGAAAGAACTGAATGATCGAAAGGGGGGGAGGGTGATCAGAGACGCTGAATCAGGAAATTTCTACTTTTTCCAGCTATCTTGACTAGAAATGCTTGGTTTTTTACCTTCAAGAAGTTACTTTTCAACGTTAGTTATTGTAGGGGAGATTGACTACCGCTTGACTAATCACCTCATTCTTTGACCCTATCTTTCTTGCCAAGAGTAACAAGCTTTAATTTGAAGTTATAGCTCTTGAAAATGTCAAATCTATGTGCCCTTGTCTTCATACAAGAGTGCCTACTAGGGATTTTATGGTTTCTTCTTCTTGCATGCGATGGGAAATGATTGTGATTCTCCAATGATGGGTTTTGACCACCCTTCACATACCTAGAAGTTGTAAGCAAACATAGGTTACCAATTCCCTATCTTCTTTTATTGGTTTTACGACGATGGATGGTAGGAGATTCTTCAAGAGTTGAACTCCATATCCTCCTAAAATTATTCGATCCCCTCAAAAGAATAAATAATAAATGCAAACCAATTTTATATAGTTGTTCTAGTAATATTTTAACCTCTATAAGTTACTTTTCTTTCAAGCAATTTACATCATATCACCATAGATAGAATTTAGACTTGGGAAGTTCAATTTATTGAATGGTGGATACAAACTATCATGGGCTTCATTCAATTCGTCTAATATGCTCCTAATTCAATGGAATTTAGAAGGAACTTGTTTGAAATAACTAAAATGACCTCATGTTGATGCGAATTGACGTATTTGTTAATGGTTCTTGTAGTTTTTTTTGGGTTACGGGAAAGAAACTTTACCTACTTTTGAACCCTCTTAGGTGATGGTCTCCCTAATCGACCAGATTCCAATCTCTACTATGCCTATTTCAGCTCAATTTCCTTGTAACATTTGAAATGTTTTTGCTTGAAACATATCTTTTCCATAATGATGTAAGCCAAGTAATGAGTGAACTGAATAATGAATGCTCAAATGATATATCCATAGATCTAGATGTCCTTATGTTAGAACCAGATCCTGCCCATTTTCTTAGGAACATCATTAGATCTTGTGTTGGTCCCTTTGGGATGCTTGGTGATGATGATGACGATTCTGTTTCTACTTTATATATCACTATGAATGAGTGTTGGCTCTTTGATCCACTTCAATTCATTTTTCTTTTTTTTTTTCTTTTTGTGCCTTGACTATTGAATTTTTCTTCATCATTACTTTAAGCATATTAGGGTTTACCCATTCTGGGGCCAACTCTTGAGGCTGTAATTTAATGCCATGTTGTTGTTCCACTATAGTGTAGTTTACTCTAGTTTCTTTACTCTAATTTAGCTTATTTTCATAATATTTTTTGGTTACTATAGTGCATTGTAACATCTTTTTTAGATGAGTCCCATTGGCCTAATTTGGTCATCATTGGACATTTATAGAATTATGTTATCTTATCATTTGCCAAATGTCCATGTAGCTAACTATGGACGTATGTGAAACATGATATCAAATGCTTGCAAGCAAAATCATGTAAGAATGCCAATTGATCCGTCTATGCCAAATTGCCCATGCTTAAGTATATTATGTGCAATCATCAACGTCCATTAGAAGCTCAACAGTGGATGTTCATCAAGAATATCTGAGGTTTAATATAATGTACGATGTTTAGGCTTACCAGATGCTCCCATGAAGCTATTACAGTTTTCATCTGTAACTCTGGTATGTTAGACAATCAAGCGAAGGAGGGGGGTTACATAATCAGCCACACTCACTAGCTTGAGTTGACCTCATGTGCATAACACAAATCCGACTATCGTATCCATGATGGCCTTCTAATGCTCTCTAGCCCAACAATTTGAAGAGGATTGCATTTTGATCTTGATGCATTTGATGCCCTTGCATGATTTGAATTGCCCCAAGGGACCGGGTTTTAGATCTTCTAGAGAGCTGCTCACCTAAGCAATTTGGTGCCATGTTGGAACAAGTAAGCTTATTGCTCATTCAACTCCACAAGTATTCAATAAATAATAATAACAAACTGGAGACTGTACCAACCCACCCGGATCTGCCTTCTAATTTTTTTGTGTTTTTGCAATATATAATTTTTTGTATTTTTTTTTTAAATAATTAGGAAGAAACTGAAACTCTTAATCAGCTTACTCAAACTCACAAATACTTCAAATTTATACAACAAACACACCAGAAATTCGGACAAGGAAGGATACTAACATAAATACTCAAAACCCATCAAGGAATATAGTTTGAAGTTAAACATTTCACACTCATAACTATCTGAAATTTACATCAGATATTTACCAGACGATCTGAAAGGACTGAAAAGGATTAATATTGACTAATCTGCAGGCTTCCCCACTTGATATGTACTGCTGAGTCCTCCTTACTAGCCACCGCTCCTTCTTGACACAGTTATCATTCCCAAACCCAAGCGATTCAGTCCAGGACTGTCACGCCTAGCTCCTGTCAGGTACAGTACGGCTGTCAAGGGCTGTGTGTTCAACGTTCTGCAGAATCTCCACTTAGAATGCCACGTTTGCTGATCCTTATGCCTGCTATAAAGATATCAAGGCTTTGCAACACAAACCCTGATGTATGCGATCTGAATCGCACCAGTATTTTGGCCCTGCATGGTACGGCCAGAGAGGGCATGGCTGCTGCTAATAACAATGAAGAATGGAGCCACAAGCCCTTCCAATATCCTCTGTAATTTTTCTGTCAAACTTCACAATAACGCCCTATTGTGATTTCTGGATGAAATCACCACAATAAATCCGCCAGGGGTAATCTTTCATGCCCGAAGTGGATGCCCTTACTGGAGGGGTAATCTTTATTTTCCATCATTAAGACATCCCCCCTTATTGCACAACTAAAGTCACTTTATGAAATAATATTTATTTAAGTGACTTCTAAATAACCTTTTCATAAAACATAATGACTTATATAAAATTAAATATTTAATTTAATTTTATATAGATAAATCTTCGGACATTAAAATTTCTAGGCTCTGCCACACCAAACCTCCAACTTAACATAGATTTGGATACCTATTTCGCCGAACAATCCAGTCGTACCGTCTGCTCTAATTGAAACCCTAGCAAAATGACTTACTATAAATAATAAGTTTCCTCCCAATTACCAAATAAGCCATCGAAACCGACAACTAAAGACTAAAAGTGGCCTCAATATGATCACCATGGGTTCCCATCCACCCAATTTAGCCTACGGGAACCCGTGAGTAGGCTAATCTCATCTGTCGGACTAATAAGTCAGGAAGGGGATATTACAGTCCGCCCTCCCCGAAATTGCTTGCTCTCAAGCAATTTCAACTCTGGATGCTGTAATACTTCTTCACTTTCCCACATAGCATCCTCTTCTGGCAGGTGCTTCCACTTGACTAAGTATTCTGTAATCCAAAACTAACTTCTCTCCTCATCTAATGGTGGTAGCTCGCAATTTCAACTCTGGATGCTGTAATACTTCTTCACTTTCCCACATAGCATCCTCTTCTGGCAGGTGCTTCCACTTGACTAAGTATTCTGTAATCCAAAACTAACTTCTCTCCTCATCTAATGGTGGTAGCTCTGTAGGAGTGACATTGTGACCGAGGGCCTTTTTGAGGCGGGACACATGGAAGACATTGTGGATTCTGCTGCCTGCAGGTAATTATAACACATATGCTACCTCTCCGACCCGTCTGATGACTCTGAAGGGCCCATAGAATCTTGGCTTCAACTTTTCCTTTCCACTCTTCTTGAGAGTGGACTGCCTGTAGGGCTGCAAACTGAGGTGTACCATATCACCAACCTCAAAGCTACGTTCTACCCGATGTTGGTCGGCATACATCTTCTGTCGATTCTGTGCCTGGTATATATTGTCCCTCAGGGCCTTCATGATGTCCTGGCTGTCCTGTAACGCCTCCTTCGCTTGGGGTACTCTGTTATCACCAAGCAACAGGTCTATGAAGCTTGGGGCTTCATAACCATACAAAGCTCTGAATGGAGTCATCCCTATAGTCATGTGGTGGGTAGTATTGTAACAAAACTCATTGAGATGCAACCACTTGATCAAAGCATTCTGTTGACCCGAGACATAATTTCGAAGATAGCCCTCGAACCACTTGTTCACTATCTCTGTCTGACCGTCGGTCTGAGGGTGATAGCTGGTACTGGGAGTTAGCTCAGTGTCCCCAAGTCTGAATAACTCCTACCAAAACATGCTTAGGAATCTACTATCTCGGTCGCTGACAATTGTTTTAGGCATCTCATGTAATATGAACACCTCTCTGAAAAACAACTTTGCCACCTGAGCTGTTGTAAACGTTGCTGAAATTGCAAAGAAATGTGCAAATTTTGTTAGCCGGTCAACTACCCACATATATACAATCTTTGCCCTGCACCTTGGGCAATCCAGTGATGAAGTTCATGGAAATTCCCTCCCATTTCTGGTTAGGAATCGGTAATGGCTACAATAACCCTACGGGATACGTGTGCTCATCTTTATTCCGCTGACAGATGGCACATTCTCTCACATACTGAAGGACCTCGTTCTTGAGCCCCTTCCAAGTAAACCGCTCCCTGATGCTTCGGTAGGTTTTGAAGAATCCTGCATGTCCTGCTGTGGGATCATCATGGAAGTTTTGTAGAATCCTCTTCTTAAAACTGGAGTTGTGCGGTAGGAAGATCCGGTCTTTGTACATTATCAGACTAATCCACTGTATATTTGGCATCTAAGGTAGTGCCATCCAAAAAAACTAGAAGTCCAAGGGTCCTTAACATAGTCAGCAGAAATTATCTCTCTCCAAACTGCAGAGACTTCTGACATAGCTCCCAAATACGGTCTCCGAGACAATGCATCTACTACAATATTCTTTTTACCTTTAACATACTCAATGTCAAAGTTGTAAGCTTGTAGCTTACTAACCCATTTCTGTTGTCTCTCATTTAGATCCCTCTGGTTAAGAAAATATCGAAGAGTGTTATGATCAGTCTTCACTGTGAATCGACCTCCTACCAAATACTGTTTGAACTTGCCCAATGCGTGCATAATGGCCAACATTTCATTGTCATACACCGAGTAACCCCATTCAGCCCCTTGGAGATTCCGACTCTTAAAGCCAATCGGATGTTTGTTCTGCATTAGCACCGCTCCAATCCCTTCTCCCGAGGCATCACATTGAAGCTCAAATGGCTGAGAGAATTCTGGTATAGCTAATATTGGGCACGAGCACATGACCTGTTTGAAGTGTTCAAAACACTTCTGTGCAGTATCTGACCATGAGAATGCCCCCTTTTTGGTTAAATCGATGAGCGGAGCAGCTAGCTACGAAAAACCCTTCACGAACCTCCGATAGAATCCACACAATCCGAGGAACCCCTTAAGCTGAGTGAGGTTAGTAGGAGTTGGCCAATCCATAACGGCCTTGATCTTCTCAGTGTCCATGCGTACACCCTCGGCACAAATGATATGTCCTAGATAGAGAAGCTCTGTCATGCCAAAATCACACTTCGACTCCTTAGCATAAAAAGATTCCTGCTCTAATATGCTCAATACCTCATCTAGATGTTGCAGATGCTCCTCCCAAGTGCGACTGTAAACTAGGATGTCGTCGAAGAAGATCAAAACATATTTTTTGAGTTGTCTGCTGAAAGTCCTGTTCATACAGGACTGGAATGTCGCTGGGGCATTGGTTAAGCCGAATGGCATAACCAAAAACTCGAAGGGGCCAAGGTGACACCTGAACGCTGTCTTTTCTATATCCTGTTCCCTCATTTTGATTTGGTGATACCTCGACCTCAAGTCAATCTTCGAAAAGTAGCAGGCACCGTGGAGCCCATCAATAAGCTCATCTATGCGAGGGATAGGATACCTGTTTTTTATTGTCCTCTTGTTCATCTCTCTATAGTCAACGCACATCGTGCATGTGCCATCCTTCTTTTTAACCAACACAACGGCGGAAGCAAAGGGACTCTTACTTGGTCGAATATGCCCCATGTCCAAGAGCTCCTTGATCGCCTTCTCGATCTCGTCCTTATGCCTCTTATGGTGCTTGTAAGGTGTAGTAATGACCGTCTTCGCTCCATCCTCTAATTCTATGATATGCTCTGTTCCACGTTCTGGTGGCCTCCTAGGTGGTATGTCACTAAACACCTTGGCATGTCTGGTCAAAATCTTCTGTATCTCCGGATGGTAGGTGACTACCTGTGTTTCCTTACCAGCTGGCATGAGAAGGCATTTTGCTGCCCACTCAATCTCATCATGTCTAAATAATCTTTCCATACGTCTCATAGACACAACTCTTTCTCCTCCATCTAACATTCCTCTTAAGACCATTTTCCCTCCAACAACCTCAAACTTCATCTCCATGGCATGTAAATTCGTAGTGAATTCTCCAAGAGATCGCATCACTGCATTCCCAGGATTGCATGGGTGTCATCGATGTTGACAACATAAAATTCATCATTAAGATCATATTCTCCTAATTTGATCCGTAGATTAGAGATTTTGCGATCACACTGAATTGCTGATCCCTCTGCTACTAGAACTTTGAATCCATCAAATTTTTCAGTCTATTCCCCTCTTGTCGATCAGCCCTGCATCAATGAAATTGTGCGTCGCTATTGTATCAATAAGAGTGATTATTCGTTGCCCATTCAGGACACCCCGAACCTTGAATGAACTGCCATTTTGAAAGCTATATAGCTGAGCTATTGTCCCACTCTTTTCAGGCTCTTTTCCTATTTTCTCATCATCACTGTCATCTGAATCACTTTGCTGGTCTGATTTTTCTGATTCGGAAGTTTCTACTTCAAAGTACTCCTTTTGTGCCACTTTCCTTGCCTGAGCCTTTTGAGAGCACTTATGTGACAAGTCCCATGGTTCCCTGCAGTGAAAATATAATTTCTTCTTTCTTAGTTCATTGAGTTCTTCATCCCCTAACCTCTTTTGTTCCACCTTTGGCTGTTGAGGATGTTTGTAAAAATCTTTTTTATCTTTTTCCTTGCTGCCCTGAAATGGTTTAAATGAAGGTTTGTTTTTCGGAACAGGAAATTCCATATTGCAGGCTTTCTTCATTGCTTCCTGTAATGTCTGCGGTTCAAAAGCCTTCACCCATCCACGAAATGGCTCGGACAAGCCTTCTACAAAGAGGATTACCAATATTTTTTCAGAAATGTCTTGCACCTTAACTGATAGCCCCTGGAATTCTGCAATGAAAGCATCAACTGATCCATTCTGCCGTAGCTGAGCCAACTCCCGGAAGTGCAGTTTTGGATCCTTCTTGTCAAAACGGTCAATGAGTCTATTAGTAAACTCATCTTATGTAGTGATTGTCCCATGACCCAATGTGGTGAGTCTTTGAAACCACTAGTCATGTGCTGCTCCGTCCAAGTGTAATGTGGCAAATTTGATTGCCTCTTCTTCTGGCATTGGCCTAAGCGATAGGAAGCTGTCCAGTTTTTCAACCCAAGCCCTTGCTGTACTTTTTCCACTTCCGTCAAAATGAGGAATGGTTATTTTGTTTAGAGCTTGCTGAAGGTCATTCGGAGCTGGTTGTCTTCTGTGATCCTGATGTCTACCTCCAAATTCTGCTCTTCCTTATTTTTGTGCACAATACTTCTTGAAAGACAAATTAGCTTTAAGCCCTTCAGGAAAAGCTTCATACTGATGCCACCACTCTATCATGGTCTCATCTGATATCACTTGCTGCTCTTGTTCAAGGGGTTCTTCTCTCGGAATGAAAGAGGGTTGTGTAGGTCTAGGAGTATTATTGCTTCCCCTTGTCAATGGCTGGTGTGATGTAGTGGCTTCTCCATTTTGTCCTCCAATATTAGCTCCTTGTAAACTTGATGTTACCTCCCTCAAAGCTTCAACTATGGCTTGCTGATTTCTCTGCATTTCTCTTTGCATGTCAACCTGTGCTCTAGTTAGAGCATTTAATACGTTTATGAGGCTTGGCTCTTCATTAATTCGTTCGTCCATTTGGATTGCTTTTTTCTTCTCTCTTTCCGTTGCTCTTCTGTCCCTTTCACTCATGAAAAACACAAATCCCCACAGGATGGCAGTGTTGACGTGGCTTTGATACCATGTAACAACCCACCCTGATCTGCCTTCTAATTTTTTTGTGTTTTTGCAATATATGATTTTTTGTATTTTTTTTTTTCGAAAATAATTAGGAAGAAACTGAAACCCTTAGTCAGCTTACTCAAACTCACAAATACTTCAAATTTATACAATAAACACACCAGAAATTCGGACAAGGAAGGATACTAACATAAATACTCAAAACCCATCAAGGAATATAGTTTGAAATTAAACATTTCACACTTATAACTATCTGGAATTTACATCAGATATTTACCAGACAATCTGAAAGGATTGAAAAGGATTAATATTGAGTAATCTGCAGGCTTCCGCACTTGATATGTACTGCTGGGTCCTCCTTACTAGCCACCGCTCCTTGACCAAGTTATCATTCCCAAACCCAAGCGATTTAGTCCAGGATTGTCATGCGTAACTTCTGTCAGGTACAGTACGACTGTCAAGGGCTGTGTGTTCAACGTTCTGCAGAATCTCCACTCAGAATGCCACGTTTTCTGATCCTTATGCCTGCTATAAAGATGTCAAGGCTTTGCAACACAAACCCTGATGTATGCAATCTGAATTGCACCAGTATTTTGGCCCTGCATGGTACGGCCAGAGAGGGAATGGCTGCTGCTAATAACAATGAAGAATGGAGCCACAAGCCCTTCCAATATTCTTTGTAATTTTTCTGTCAAACTTCACAATAACGCCCTAGTGTGATTTCTGGATGAAACCACCACAATAAATCCGCCAGGGGTAATCTTTCATACCCGAAGTGGATGCCCTTACTGGAGGTTGCCGTCCCCAATAAGCTCGACTCCTGCAAATTCCTTTGCCAGTGGTCTCCCAAAATGCGAAAGCTTGTTCTCAAATCTGGATGCCCCAAAAATGAATGCCCAAACCCCAATTTCTCGAGTCTTCCAAAGAGGTCGATGGCTTTGGAGGGAAAAAAAACTTCAATTTCAAATTTGCTTCTAGAATATTCTTTATTTTCCATCATTAAGACATCCCCCCTTATTGCACAACTAAAGTCACTTTATGAAATAATATTTATTTAAGTGACTTCTAAATAACCTTTTAATAAAACATAATGACTTATATAAAATTAAATATTTAATTTAATTTTATATAGATAAATCTTCGGACATTAAAATTTCTAGGCTCTGCCACACCAAACCTCCAACTAAACATAGATTTGGATACCCATTTCGCCGAACAATCTAGTCGTACCTTCCATTCTGGTGAAACCCTAACAAAATGACTTACTATAAATAATAAGTTTCCTCCCAATTACCAAATAAGCCATCGATACCGGCAACTAAAGACTGAAAGTGGCCTCAATATGATCACCATGGGTTCCCATCCACCCAATTTAGCCTACGGGAACCCGTGAGTAGGCTAATCTCATCTGTTGGACTAATAAGTCAGGAAGGGGACATTGCAGAGACTTAATGCATCGACAATGTTTGTACCAAAAAGAACTAGAATATAGAAGGTACACAATCGTTTACCAAATGATATCACTAACGTCAAAATTGGGTAATTGATAAATTTAGATACAATTGATTTCTGTAGGTAGATTTAAAAAGGGTGGATGGGCTTAGATTAATAAAACTACCCTCATTGGACCGGATGTCATATCTTGAGCAAGTTTTCCTGTCTTGTGCTGCAGCCTTGTACTGAGATAGAGGGTGAAGGGTTGGAATCTAAGTAGTGTTATGTTGAGACTCTTTTTGATGTAGTAGTGAGTAGTCTATGTTAAATTTCTTGATGTCCCTCAGTTTCTCTTTATTTTTTAGATTTAAATTTTAAATGCATATTTGTCTTGCAGCCTTTCGCATGACATTAATTTAGTCTAGTCTTATTTTTAATGCTGACAAAATGAAGTGTTGTGGTTTGGCTTGAAAACTTTGGGGATTTTTTTAATAGCATTTTTTGTTCCTAGAATTTTTCTTTTCTCACTCTCTGTTTTTGGTCTACCATTTCATGCATTTACTAATAAAAGAACATATTCATCCTCATGATGTAGAATTTCAAACTAAGTTGAGGATGAAAAGTAAATGCTTTATTAATAACAATTTAATGTCTGAATACATTGTGTAGTCACAATAATTAGATAATATTCAAATTTTTTCTCTTCTTATCACTTTGGCTTATGCACAGTATTTTCTTATGCTATTGCTGGTACATTTTCAACACTGAGGAAGTAGAGTGATGAACAAGGGTATTATTGAAAACAGGAAGTTTACAATTGCGTCATTCCTTAAGTTGTATTTTTGTTTTTGTATTTGAAGGATTCTCAAGAAGAAACTGAAGACGAAGTTGTATATGCAAAAGAGAATGCAGAAGCCAAGGATGATCAGGTAAATCAATGTGTAGTTTGTTTTGTTTTGGTTTCTATGTTTTGACTATATGATTTTTAACTTTTTTTTTTTTTCCATTGTTAGATTATTACTTTATATGCTTTATGTTCTTTAAATTGCATTTCTATATTAATTTCATTGTGAAGCACACGTTTTTAAGGTATGTTACTATAGGACTAAGTTCTCTTACAAAAGCATCATTTGGATTGAAGTTTTCATCTAAAACTAACTGTTGTGATAAGGCTGCCATAAATATATCAACCAAGAGTTGACAACAATATACCAGTTTTTTTTTTTTATGGGTTACATAGGATTGAAATGGCCCCGACTGTATTACATGATGATCACATAGCGGTGTTATAACAGCTTGACAATTGTGCATCTATCATTTGGCAAGTTTCGATCCTTGGTCTCTTCCTTGGAAGTTGAGGAATCTCACTGGTTGAGCTAATGCCATTTGATAACAATATACCAGCAATTTTTTTAATTGGTTATATGGGATAGAAACGGGCCCACCCATATTACATCATGATCATATAGTGGTATTACAACAGCTTGGCTATTATGTATGTATCACTTGGCAAGATTCGAACCTGGGTCTCCTCCTTTGAAGTTGAAGAATCTAACTGGTTGAACTAATGCCATTTGATAACAATATACCAGTACTATGTTTGCAGACTTAATGTATTTTATTCATTAACCAATATAACTAATTGGGTTTATAAATACTATGGACTGGTTTGATAATTGTGATGTATTGACTTTGTTAGTAGCTTCAGATTCAAGTCTCAGGTTTTTGGAGATAATATGAACATTCTCCCAATTTTAAATTCCCTTTTAAGAAGTCTTTTCTTAAACTTTCATTGTTTGGAAATTAAAAACAATTAATAAAAAGCGGCTTCTTTAACGTTTCGGGTCTATGGTTTTCATATTAGTAAGTATTAGAACTAATACCACTGCCTACGTAGAATCAAGTTATAGATATAATGCTTTTACAATTCAATAATGTAAAAGCAGATGAGGGGGACTGTTTTCATTGATATTAGATCTAATGCTACTTATTTTGCTGTTTAGATCAGAAGCATTTCCCTGTTTGTTACCTTTATTGTAAGATTTCATAAAACCTCATCTCTGTTGGTGCCTCTAACACTCTCCTTTCTGAAACTTAGGTCAATGGAGTGAATGTAATGCAAGTTGGTGTTGGTATTAGAGGCATCATCAGGATGCCAAGCGATATATTGTCAATGTATGTAGTTAACATTGGTGACAACTAAAACAACACCCCATTAGGGGGAAGGAACTACTTATAAACACCCATATCTAGGAAGGCCAATAAATTGGCACCCATCAACTTCATGACCTTTGGAAGATGGATTTTATGTCTTGAACCAAGCGAAGAAGATTAGTTGCAGACTCAAAGATATCTTGCTTAACAGTAATGGTTGTAATTTGCTGTCATTTGCAATTGAGATGGTCCAGCCAAAACAAAGGGATTACTCTTCATTGAGGTAACGTTGTTAAGAAACATTACAAGAAAATTGAAAGCCCCAGCCACCATGGTAAAGCGAGAAAATTTACTAGCTGACGTTTCTCACGAAATGAAAGAATCAGAGTTGGCACTACAAAGAGAGACGATCATTGGGTTGTTGAAGCTGCTGTGCTCACCAGCCCTCCTCATCCCTCAGCAAAGAGGAAAGCACCCAGCCCCACGCCACTTTTGTGGGAGACATGTCCAATCCATGAAGCAACACCTGCCATAATGCATTGTTTGGAATATGTGGCCATGCTTGAGAAAGTTTGCAAAGGGAACAAATCATTCATATCCATTTGCTTTTGCTGGACCACTAACTTTGCAGCTGACCATGCATTCATTTATTACCGCATCATTCCTGTAAAATATTTAAACCACATGTGGAAGGCTCAACATTTAAAAAGTGTCAGATACACCCAAGACCATTATTTCTATCTTATCCGGTTGACAGTGGAGCACATTTAGTATACCGTGTGGCAGATGAGGGAGTTGTAAATGAAATTACAGATTACAAGTAATACAAAACCAAATAACTGTAATTTGTTGTGACATTATGGAAGTAACTGATTTTGCAGCCAAACATTTGTCCATCTAAATACTTTGTAGCTTAGAAATGCTTGAACTTCTGTATCGATGTTCCTTATAAAAAAAAGTGTGGTGCTAAGTGGTATTGGAATTGTAAGATTTCTGTCAGAAAAGTTACAACCACTGAAATACTCTTTTATGGAAACTTATTACTACAGAAGAGAAAACTTGAGTCCTAAAACTCCCAAATCACTTGAGCACCAGCTGCACTATAATAAGGCTTGTGCAAGAGACAAGTAGCTTGGAATGGGACATGTTTTTTACACTTTTGGCCAAGCAACTTATAGTGGTTACATGTAGAGTGTTTGGATACCCTGCATAGGATGAAGAGTGCCCGTTTAAAGGAATATCTTGCATTTCCGTCACTTCCACTTTGATTTCCCTTTCAAACATGGCAATGGTGCATTTTATGGATTTCAACGCATAGATCTTCTATAATAATATCAGAGAGAAGGATGAGATTTTTCTGACCTTTAACAACTTCCTCTGCTGCATTTTTGTCTGAAGATTGTTACTAGTGTTCCTATCCTTTATTCTCTGCATCAATTTCTGATCCCTCTTTTATGTGATTTCCATTTATTCTTCATCAAATATAGAGATTTTCTGGCTTGACATGAAGTCTTGTAGATGTGGCTTCTCACCTTTTATGTTAGACCATGGGCAAGGAATTTTTGTAACGGCTAATCTTATAGAGATTTTCTGGCTCGACATCCTTTTGCTTCTGATGCTCAGACTGCGCCTGAGAGTACTATTGTTGTTCAAGTCATTGTATGTTGAGTTTTGTCATATGTATAGGTGTTATGCTGATTTGTGTTTGTAAAAGAATAGTATGTTGAATACTATGGGTTACTTTTTATTATTTCATGTATATAGTTATTGGGTAGGTGTGGGCTTTGCCAGCTGCCGACTGGTATCTCGTCGACCTCATATATTCTCTTCACTCCAGTTGACTTGGGAGGTGTTGCCACATTTTGCACAGGGGTGCCATGTTTTTTGGTTTTTGCAAAAGAGCTGCTCTTTTCCTTCCCTCCTCCTCGTTTTCCCCTTCTCCTTCTCTCCCTTTCTTCCTCTCCCTCATAGCTTCATTCCCTCTTCTTCTTTCCCCCTTTCTTCCCCCAGTAAAACTTTAGCAGGTGCATCTTGAAAAGTTTCTAAGTACAGGGGCAACACCCGTCTTCGCAGCGAAGTCGGAGTGCGCCCCTCAGCTGGAGCGCAGTAGGGAACCTAGAGTGCGCAAAATTTCACTAAGTGTCAGGGGCGCACCCCGACTTCGCAGCGAAGTCGGGGTGCGCCCTTCTTCCTGGGCGCACTAGGGGAATCATTCATCAGAAAAACGGCTAAGTGCTGGGGCGACACTCGACTTCACAGCGAAGTCGGAGTGCGCCCCTTTTTCAGTCTGCAGTTTGAACAGAGGATGAAGACAGCCAAGCACCGGTGCGCAACCCGACTTCGCAGCGAAGTCGGAGTGCGCCCTTTGACCGGTGCGCAGTTGGGTGAAGTCAACTCAGAAATTTGCTAAGGCAAGAAGGCCTCCCAACTGCGTTGTTTTCAGCCTGCGCAACCCGATAGCGCCCGGACTCCTAGCGAAGTTGGATAAACTGCCTTTCAAGGTAGACACGTGTCACACCTCAACATCCGACAAGTGTCCATCTCCGAGATTTGAGCCAAGACTTGACCGCGCAAGGACAAAGCATGGGCTACGCTATCGGCGCCATCTGTCATCATTTAAAGCCGATGTGAAGTGCATCCGCCGCATCCGCTCGTATTCCTGTTGACCGAAGACTTGACCCGACGCATCTGCTCCTCAGCCGCTCGTGTCAACTACTGTCTTGTCTGGGACTTTGTGCCCATGAATGTAATTGGGGGGAATTTTGGGCTATAAATACCCACCACTTTTCCATTGTAAGGTGGTGGAAGGGGAATATATTGCTAGGGAACAATTGTAGCTATGCGTTTGCCTCAAATACAGACATATACTTGGCTCTGCTTACTGTCTTTTATCTTGCATGCTGCCTCTCCTTGTCATTTCTGCCTCATGTTTCTTGTGTCATTGCTTGTTGTTGTACTGAACTCTGGACTCCAACATTTGATGGCCAGGTATTCCCGGAATGCATAGATAGAGGATACATGGGATCGCTGATAGCTGTAGTTTCAATGTATGTTTGTAGATGAATGTCGTTAGTAGTGGTGATTGATTCGTTGCTTTGTCTTGCTTATTTCCCCCACCCAACTCCAATCACATTTGGAATCCCTTTCGCACTTTTATCTCTTTCTGCATTTTTATCTCTTCCCCTGCACTCTTATCTTAACAAACCCCCCATAGGAGCCGGCCTTCTCCGGAGATTGGCACGGAAGGCATTCCTTCCTTCCGGCCTTTCAATCTGGTGGGCGAATCTGGGCGCAATAACAGCAAATCCTTTCCTCATGGCAGATTCGTAACCAACAGGAGGTATATTGTTGATGTCTTGAGAGTCATGGTTGTGAGTAATTCCTATGGGTGCATTCGATCATGATAGAATAGGGTAAATTGTAATTTGTATACCTTATGTTATATTTTTCTCTGGTTATTGCATGACTTGAAGACAACTATAAATTACTACAGGTATTAACCATGCCACGAAGTAAAGAACTCAGACATTCCAAAAGAGAGGAAGTTGGCCAGCTGGCCTTTTATACAATGTTGAGTGAGTGGGGGTTTCCAAGTTATTTTTTAATCTAACCTAGCCATTATCTCTTGCCTATTGCTGATTGGTGTTTTCAATGATGAGCACACAGCAGAAAGTAGGTACAATTGGGAAATATACTGAATGTTATGAATACAAAAACTTGTCCTAGCAAGCTGGGAAAAGACTCAGAATTATCTGCTGATGGATAAGGAAATGTGTATGAAAATGAGTGTACAACCAAAGGATGACAAATTCTGCTGATGGGCAAGGAAACATGTATGTAAATGCTATTCGACAGAGCTATGATGGATAACAACAATCACATGCTGATAATGACATAGAAAGAGAGCTCCAACCACATTGCAAATTACATCAACTCAAATTGCAGAGCTGAAAGTGAAATTGACAATGCAAAATGTCTTGGAAATAAACAAATTTGAAGTTATTTTGCTGTTAATGGGTTTGGGACTGTTGCCATATTTTGCAGGGGGTGCCATGTCTTCGAATTTTTTTGGAAGGATGTTGCTTTCCCTTCCCTCTTTCTTCTCTCCCTTTCTCCGCTATCCCCTATCTTTTCTGCCATCAGTTTCATTCTCTTCATTTCCCCCCCCCCCCCAATAATTCTGACTGTTTCTCTGAGAGGGCAAAGAGCCCAAAATTTTCAGTGTTGCTGTTCGCCCTACTGTGCAGCACAGTCGGGCCGCGCTCGCCTATCTGTGCGCACCTGGGCAAAATTGTCAGAAATGTGCCCAGGAATTCGTTAAGTGTGGAGCCACCCGACTTCGTAGCGAAGTCAGGCTGCGCTCCTAGTTTCATGCGCACTTGGGAAGCTGATGTGTGGAGCTGAGCCCAGAAAAAATGCTAAGTCTTGAGCGACCCGACTTCGCAGAGAAGTCGGGCTGCGCTCCCAATTTTATGTGCACCTGGGCGACGTCAATGAGAAAGATATCCAGAAAATGGTTAAGTGTTGGGACCACCCGACTTCGCAGCGAAGTCGGGCGGCGCCCTCAAGGAAGTGCGCAGCCGGACGATTTTCCATGGTAACTTAAAAAAAAATCGGCTAAGTGTTGAGCAGCCCGACTTCGCAGCGAAGTCAGTGCGAAGTCGGGCTGCGCTCACTGACTTGTGCACACTCGAAGTCGGGCTGCGCTCACTGACTTGTGCACACTCGGGCAAAGAATGTTGAAACCTGCCCAAAAAATTTCTAAGGCACGAAGGCCTTCCCAACTGCGCTGCTTCCACCCTGCGTTGCCCGGTTGCACTCCAATTTTGGGCGAAGTCGGGCAGGAGAGAAAGTATGAGCTTCAAAGGCAGATTTTTCCCCTTATCAGATTCCGATAGGTGTCCATCCTCGAGATTCGAGTCAGAGATGTGATAGAAGGTGTGCGAGCGTGAACTGACTTATTGTACCGCAACTACCCTCATTCAAGTTGACTCGAAGTTTCATCCACCGCACTGCCACGTAGCTGCCAAGTTTTCAGGTGGACCTTGCTGCAAGTACGTTCCATACCCGTAGAGGTCAACATCAGCTGCTTTTTGCTGCTTTTGTCAGCTTTGTCAGCTATTGTCAGGTCTGGGATCTTGTGCCCAAAGTTGTAATGGGGGGAAAATTGCGCTATAAATAGCTGTGCCATATCATTGTAAAAGGGTGGAAGGGGGATATATTGCTAGGGAACTGTTGTAGCTGTGCGTTTGCTTTCGAATACAAAATATGCTGCCTTTACTGAGCATTTCTGCCTCATGTTGCTTATGTTATTGCTTCATCGTTATTCTGCTTTTCGTATATCGGTATTTGATAGTTAAGTATTCCTGGAATGCAAAAGTGAAGGATACATAGGATGAATGGTGTTGTTAGTTTCTGCAACATATTTTGTGTTTAATTGCTGTTAGTAGTGGTGATTGGCTATTACCGTGCTGCTTATCTTCCCCACCGAGAACAATCATATTTATATTTCTTTTTGCATCTCTAATTTCTTTCCTGCACTCTGAGCTTAAACCAAATTGAGAAAACATAGGAAGCCGGCCTCCTTCGGAGATTGGCGCGGAAGGCATTCCTTCCTTTCGGCCTTTCAATCTGCTGGGCGAATCTAGGGCGCATTACACTAAATCCTATCCTAGTGGCAAATTCGTAACCAACATTTTCTCTGGCACACCCGGTGGGACACGGGAGTTTCCCACCCCAAAACGAGATTGAAGCATCGGTGTTCGCTTCATTGTTGTCAAATCGGAACACTCGGCGACTCGCAGCATCCGAGTATTCTCTCGAGTTCGTGAGACCGGTCCAATATCAAAAGCGTCTTCATGCATACAAGAAGGTGGAGAGCAGGGAACCCAGGACAACAGCCCGACCTCTACGAAATCGACATTAACGCTCCCGGAGAGCGCGTAAGGTCGGCTGACTACCAAGCTCACCAAAACGAACTCAAGGCTGAAGCAGAAATAGAAGAAGCCGAGGTTGAAGAAGCTGAAGTTGGAGAGGCTGAAATCGAAGAACAACCTACAACTTCGGACAACACTGATACCGATTATACTACTGAAGAGGAAGAAGACATGGCTGCCCAACAAAATGATGACGACCTCTTCCCAACAGTTGATTCCACAGGGCCCTTGGCTCTAGTTGGACAAGAAGTTGTACCCTCTGCTGCCTTGAAATCCATTCCTACTTATGATGGCTCCGGGAAAACAGCATACGAGCACATCCAAGATATTCTGGCCTTGGTTGCACTGCGCTCTATCACTAGTGAGAGTGTTAAGACCCGTCTATTAGCCCTTTCTCTGAGAGGGAAGCTTCTCTACTGGTGGAGATCTTTGCCCAAAGGAGCTATCACGGGGTGGCCCCAGTTAGCGGGCAGGCTAGTGAAGGGATGCAACGTGTCCGCTGAACCCTCCTCATTGCTGCACCAGTTTCAAAGTATTCAACGCCATCCGCAAGAGGAGATATCGGACTTCAACGTGAGGTTTGCGAGGTCCGGAAAAGAGTATCTCGCGAGCGCGACCTCTCGCGGGACAAGCCGCACTATTTACCCGAGGTCTCTTTCAATTCGGACATTGTCCCCTCCTTAAGATAGCCCGGGTCGACACTTTTCCGCGCCTTATATGAGGCTGCCCAGAAGCAAAATTAGACATAATTTCTATAGGCAGACTTCCTCATAGAATGTAACCTCCCATCTACCCTGATTTCCCTCAGTCACAATATCCACCTGCATCTGGTGCGAAGCCATCCTCGTCAAATCAGTACCCCCAGCAGCCATGGAATCCACCGCCAATTATAAACCCGTATGGTTAGCCCTGTTGGTTACGAATTTGCCATGAGGAAAGGATTTTGGGTTAATGCGCCCAGATTCGCCCACCAGCATGAAAGGCCGGAAGGAAGAGATGCCTTCCGTGCCAATCTCCGGAGAAGGCCGGCTCCTTTTGGGGGGGGGGTTTTTGTTTAAGCTAAGAGTGCAGGAAAGAGATAAATGAACAGAAAGAATTTACAAATGTACTTGGAGTTTGGTGGGGGGAACTAACAGTACGGCAACCAAGAATCACCAATACTTACTGCATCATAAATACAAAGCATGACTGAGAACCGCAAAATCTAAGTGTACTTTCCGTACTAAGCAATATACGCACAGCCTACAATGGTCCCCTAGCAAACATTCTCCCTACAAGGAGAACTAACAAAGACGGCAATGCATCAATCACCACTACGTACGGAAACTCAAAACAGAAAGTAACTAAGAGATGTCGAACCGGTATATGTGTTATGCAGAGAATTTAACCGCACAGCTACAATGGTCCCCTAGCAAACATTCTCCCTACAAGGAGAACTAACAAAACGGCAACGCATCAATCACCACTACGGACAACAACGTAACACACAACTGATGGAACTGCTACCACATCTAGTCTATGAAGTTCAAAAGTGCTTGACCACCAAATGCTAAAATAAATCAACAAGCCATGGCACAAACAATGCTAAAGGCGCCTGATCACCAAATGCTGAAACGAATCAACGAGCCATGACACAGGGAAGCGTAAAGCATAAAGCATAAAGAAATAAAAGCAACAGAACAGAACCAGGCATACAAATTATATTTATAAGCGGAAGCACGGTTACAATGGTTCCCTAACAGACATTCCCCTTCCACCCTTTACAATGAAATCATGGTGGGTTTTTATAGCCCGAGTCCCTCCCGTTACATTAATGGGCACAAAGTCCCGACCAAACATTAGCCGACAAAAGCGGCGAAGGAGCCGCAAATGCTAACCTTTGTCGGACCAGACTGCACCCGCAAGCATGGTCTTCCTGGAAGCTGGACAGCTACGTGGCAGTGTGTTGGGCAGAACTTCTTCTCGGCAGGAATGCGGGTAGCTGGAGCAGGTAGAACCTCCAATCGGCTTTAAATGAGGCCACTGGCATAGGTAGTGCAGCCCATGCTCGTCCTTTTGCTCGGCACGTCTTGGCTCAAATCCCGAAGCTGGACACTTGTCAGATGATGGATGATGCTGTTTGACACGTGTCTGCCTTGAAAGGCAGTTTATCCAACTTCGCCTGGGATCAGAGCGCCATCGGGTTGCGCAGGCAGAAAACAGCGCAGTCGGGAAGGCCTTCATGCCTTGGGTGTATTTCCGAGTTTGTTTCCCTACTGCGCACCTGTCAAGGGCGCACTCCGACTTCGCTGCGAAGTCGGATTGCGCACAGTGAAAATCGGTATCCGCCGCCGTACGGACTTTGCCCCAAAGACTTATCATTCTTCTCGTCACCCGCCACCGCCGCTACAAGGTGCGCCCAGAAAGAGGGGCGAAGTCGGACTTCGCACCAAAACGGCGAGGCGAACTCGCACCCAGGCGAAGCGACTTCGCACCAAAACTGGGCGAAGTACGCACTTCGCACCAACACTTAGCCATTTTTAGGTAACTTGCTGTCAAATCTGAAATTCAACTGAGGGGCTCCAAGAAAGGGGGGAAGAAAGAGAATGTAGGAAAGAAAGAGAAAGGGAGAGAAGAAGAAAGGAAAATAGAGGAAGAGGGAAAAAGAAGAGCAACACTGTTACAAAATTGAAAACATTGCACCCCGTGCAAAATGTGGCAACATTTCTGGCGGCTCGCGGGGTGTCGAGCTCGCCTCGGCGCAAAGAATCCATGCCTTCATCCATTGGGTGCAGAGGAACTTGCTTCCCCTGCCTTTTGCTGCTCTAGCTGTTCTCCTCGCGGCAACTGTTCTTCAGATTCACTTTTGTCAGTTGCCCCCTCAGAATCACCTTCCGAAGGCTCTCCAACTTTTGCTTTCGCTTCGCGAGATGCGGTTGTATGCGGCCCGGGCTTGGCCCCGTGCTTCGCTTCGAATGGCCGGCGGTCGAGAACTTCTTCTAATGCTGCGTGGAAAGCAGCGACCGCGTGCGGGTCGATGGTGAGGTATCTTTTTCCTAGCTCCCGGAAGTAGGAGCTGATCTTGCAACATTTGGACACCATCTCGGGTGACCCGACTTTCCCGAATTGGCTCACCCAGCTATCAATCTCAGCCGTATCCGCTTCAAAGGACTGCCAATTCTTTTTCACCTGATCTAGGGTGAGAAACTCGCCATTCTCAACAAAACCTGGGCACCCTAGTTCAGAAAGAGCGTGAAAGGGAGCCATACAAATGTCTCTTTCATGTTCGAATGCGTCTAACATTCGTCTGGCAACTCTCACCTCTTCTACTTTTTTGAAATATTTATGCAAGGTTACCCTTGCATCTGCCCATTCTGCAGCCGAATGAGGACATGGGGGAGAATTGGAGGCCATCGCGCTCGCGCCCCCCGAAGATTTATCGCCGTGTCCAGCCATTGCTTCGCCCGGCGTTCGGCCTCCTCTACCACAAGCTTTCCCGGGCGTAAACTTCTTGAATTCTGGATGCGAAATCCAGAACTGACATCGCCTTATAGGTGTGGGGCTTGCATCCCCGCAACAAACCAGCCCGCATCTCCTTAACTTTCTTCTTCGAAAAGACCGTCGCTTGAGATGCTCTCTCTGCAGATTGCGATCGCGCTCGTTTCAAAGACTCCTGGAGCCGAGAAATCTGCTCCAAGGCTGCCCGCTTTTCGGTTGCGGCTTGTTGCCGAGAAGCGGCCAGCCGGGCTTTTAATTCATCTATTTCTTGCCGCGCCGCTTCCAGCCTGCTCGGTGGACCCAGACAGTCCTCTTCAAGCTGTCTTGTCTTATCCCCGCAACCCGAAAAGCTCTTCCCTGCTCCTCCGTACTCTTGACAAGGAGATTGTCGCCTTTACGAATGATTCCCCGAATCTCGTATTGCTTGTTGATGTCGTCAAAGCTCTTCTCCTTTGTCCGGAGCTCGTAGTCCGCCCTGGTCATTTCCCGGAGAGGCTTCTTCACTTTCGGGATTATCTTCTCTGTTGTAAGCACTCTCCTCTCGAAATTATACTTGGTGCGCTTTACCGGGGCGGCTATCTCTTCAGGTCTCCTCCGCTTCAGGTTCTGGAGGAAAGAGATAGAGTATTCTACAGCTCTTGTTGCCAGAGGCAAGTCGTCTGTATTCTGGAGGTCGTCCATGAAGTCTGGTTCCCCTGCCTAGGGTTCTGCTGAGACGTCTCTCCTGCGGGAATGGGATCAGGAGGAACCGGACGGACTTTGGAAGGATCGGCCGCTTCTGGGGGCGACCGGGAAGTGGAGATGGGAGCGGCTGATGCTGAAAGGGTTTGAAGCGGCTGAGGCGGTGGATGTAACGGTGAATGCACGGCTTCAACACTAACTTCAGGCGAAGGGTTTGGAGTTTGACTCAGAGATAGGGAAACGTTGGGGTTCTGAGCAAACTGGTCAAAAGAATGGGGGCCGCTAGAAGGGTGTGGAGACGGGGAGGAAGATGCGGCCATGACTTGCTCGGATTGAGCGGGAGATGGAGTAGGAGTAGGACTAGATGAGACCAAAGAGACTGGGGCAGCAAACGTACCTGCGGGCTCCGCCTGAGCCGATGCTGGATGGATGTCTGCGCTTTTGGTTCCGGCGGCTGGCTCGGGACTGCCCAGAGAAACTGTCTCTGGAGCGGCTGAACGCGGCTGCGGCTCGCGACCGGTCGCTGCACCGTCAGACTAGGTCGCCTGATTTTTTCAACTCTCTTCCTTTTCTTCTCTTCTGGAACAACGGTCGGATCGGGGGAAGGAGATGAAGCAGGTGCAGCAGGCACTGATGTTCCCACGGTAAACTTGTACCGGGGTTTGACTTGCAGAAGGTCTGCCGCAACCGGTCTGCTCTCTGGCGGCGCTGGCGTCTTTTGTGCCCGAGGAATCACCTCGGGCGTTGCCTTGACTAATTTCTTCGCCTTTTCAGGCGCCGCCTTGGAAGCCACGGGCTGCATTGGGTCCACCTGGATGTCTGCTGGGCCCGCGCTGGCAGTTGCCGAAGTGTACAACTGTTGGGAGGAAGACCCTCCTTTATAACCCTCAAAGGGACCTCGGGGAACGTAACCTTGATATGCGAACGGCCGCCAGCTGTCATGATGCTGGTCATAGAGAACTGAAAAGTCGTCATCAACGGCCAGATTTCTCCCGGTGGATTTGTCGTGCTGCGTGCGGCACCTCATCTTCCAAAGATTCAATAATCTTTTCTTTTGGCCGCTTAAGGCCTCGCTATCTTGGAGAGGAATTTTTTGAACCCCGGAGATGAGAACCGGTGGTCCGGGTTTCGCTTGGGGTCATATGCCACCTCCTCGCAGTAAAAATCCCGCCAGGGAGGAGAAGCTTCCATCAATTCAATTTCCCACCAAGGTCCACATGGACCACATCGCATCCGTCTTCGATTATATCCGCCCGGGGCAGTAGATGTGTGAACTTTCCCCTTATCCCGTACGGGTCGTACTTCCAGCGCTGCGGCAACAGAATCAGGCCAATGCGAAACAGCTCCCGCTCGAGGTAGACATGCTGTCCTACCTCGGAAATCTCAACGTTCGCCCAGGAAAGAGGATATTGAAAAATCTGGCCTCTTTTCTTTCCTAGGCCGAACTCCTCCTCAACATAATCCATCTGACGGGCAACCTCCATCCCAAACAGATGCTCCGTGCACCAGTAGGGCAGCAAATGAGGTTTGCCCTTGAATCCGTAGATTCTGACCACAATCCCCTGCGTCAGTCTAAAGACGTCCCCGAGCTTCTGACTCAACAAAGAGTTCGTCATTTCTCGCGGGGGGCGAGGGATTTCGCCCTCGCTGAAGACTGACATGACCAATCCCGTAAAGTTGAAGTTAAACTTGTAGTAGGACCCTTTCCGGTATAGGTCATCCGTCCAGCCATAGACGGGCTGTGGCTCTCCCTTCTCGTTGACCTTCTTCAGGTTCGGGATCGGCATCCGGGAGTGCAAATGATACAAACAAAGCCAAGCTAGAACGGAACCGAACCGAAATTCGGTGGACCGCTTCTTCGGAGCTTGACCAGGCCGGGAGTGGATGGCGTATGCCACCGACCCGCCTACCGAAAAAGATGGGACGCTTTCCACTTCTCTCGCGCCGCCGGTTCGTAGGATTCTCCACACAGAAGACATTCTGCCAGCGCTAGCTGGTACGGCTGTACTAGCTCATCAGAGTCGCAGCCGAGGATCCATGCCAAAATGGTGTATAAATATTTGTTCTGAAACCTCGCCAAGGGCATGGGGCCGGTTGGCCACTGTCCAGCTGCAAGCGGGGCGTTCAGCTCTGAATTGAGGAAATCCCTCATCCTTTTTGTATGCGTGAAGCGTCCCGCTTGCTCGCCCAGATTTATCTTTCTGACGATTGTGCTGGAGTCATACTCCAACCCTGGGGCGAAAGCTGGCCGGACGAGTCTCCTTGCGCAGCGCGAACAAGGGTTTACCGCCGGAGCCGCAAATCTGCCGGGTAACCGGTCCGTAGTGTCCGACAATCGAGTCTACCGACTCCGGGCATTGATGGACAGGAGGGCACAAGAATCTGAAAAGGTTGGACTTGTACGCCGCTCCGAAATGGTGAGAGGGCGAAACCTTGTCCGCCCAACTCTCCACATTTGTCCGCAGCTTAGTCAGGCTCATAGAAAACGAGCCGTCCACGTATCCCGCCAAGTAATTTACCGGAGGTGGTGGGGCTTGCCCACGCTGTACTTTCTTTGGCCGGGACTTTGACTTTCGCTCCGGCGGTGTTTCACTTCTGAAAACACCTGGCCGCGGTAAATCCTCGGGTTCGCACCCTTCGCCGGATTGCGCTGGCATTGGCATCTTTCCTCTGTCCATCTCTCCGAAACAACAATAATTACAAGTTCAGGGCGTCTGCAGCAGATTTCGCAGTCACAGGAATAATCTGCACAGTCCAAGGAATAATCTGCGTAGTCTGGCATGTCTGGATGCATCTGACCCCCTTTTCTAGATAATGACAGCGTCATTAATGCCGCGCAGGAGGGGGTAGGTCGGCTGGAGTTAAGTTTCTTGGGTGGCTGCGCAGGAGAATGTTTGGAAAAAGGTACCCCGGCTGCCGTGCCATGCTCTTTTTATTGCACTTTTCATTGAGGACTCTCATGCAATCAAACTTTACCTTGAACGCTGCGCCATGGCTGACGTCACTGCCGCAATCTGGGCACACTGCTCAAGAAAAAACCTTTGGTGCGGAAACCCACCTTAAAACGGTCGCAATGCGCCTTGGGCCCAGCTTGGAACTTTTTGAATATTTTATTCATTTTTTAAACAACTGTCCAAGCTGGCCCAGAAAACAAGGCGCAGTCGGACTTCGCCCAAAGTTGGGCGCGATCCGACTTCGCCGAAAAAAATCTGGCGCAGTCCGAACTTCGCGCGAAGTTCGCATTGAGACTGTTCCTGCTTTCTTTTCTTTTTCTTACCGCGCCCAAGGGTTGAGCGCAGTCCGGCCCTTTTGCAACCTTCGGAGGAGAGGCGAACCTTAGAACTTTACGCCTCTTTTGGACCGGACTGTACGAGCTGCGCTTGAAATGAAGCGCGTTCGGACTTCGCCCAAAGTTCGGGCGAAGTTCGAACTTCGCGCGGAGGTTGTGCGCAGTTCGAACTTCGCGCGCAAGCCGGCCGAAGTCGGACTTCGCGCGCGAAGTCGGACTTCGCTCAAAGCTGAGCGCAGTCCGTTCTTCTTCGTGCCTTGCAGTTTTCCCTTCATTCAAGCTTCGCATTTTGGCTGGCGCGCAGCCCGACTTCGCTGCGAAGTCGGGCAGCGGCCAACACTTAGCCATTTTTTTGCTTTTTTTCCTTTTTCTTCACCCAAGCAGCCCGAACTTCGCCCCTTCTGAGGGGCGACAACAGACTTCGCTGCGAAGTCTGTTTTCTCTCCCATGTCGCAGTTAAGCTCAAAAAATAAAAAAGCTGAAAGCTGGAAACTGTACATGCTGGAAAACAAAAATGCATAAGGGAAATTTTTACAAAGAAGGGCCACTCGGGCACCTTCAACAACGGTAAATTTTTAAGTGGAACCCGTTAACAGGGATAGGTAGGAGCTGACCCTCCATATCCCGAAGTACATAGGCATTGAACTGGTTCACCCGGGCAATCTGATAAGGGCCCTCCCAGAGGGCATCAAACTTCCCGTGATTGCCCGGCTTTGCCTTATATGAGTCCCACTTCAGCACCAGGTCCCCGATTTCAAAAACTCGGGCAGTGGTGCCTTTGGCAAACCAGCCTTGAGTGGCAGCAATATGATCAGTGAAGGCCCTGGTATGCTTTTTCTCTGTCTTCTTCCAACTGCAGGAGTTGGCACAGTCTGTCGTCCACCGGGTCTCCGCCGCTCCTGTCTTCGTCCAACATCCATAGGGCAGGGATTTCAATGTGGGATGGCATGACAGACTCTTTGCCATAGACGAGCGCATAGGGGGACGTTCGATGGATTTCTTGAATGCAACTCCGTCCGCCCACGCGCCCGGTTCAGGAGTAAATGCCAAGTCCGCTTGTTTCGTCTCAATGGTCCTCCGGATGATCTTCAGGAGGTTCTTGTTAGTAGACTCGGCAAGGCCATTCCCCTGCGGGTAGTAATTAGAAGACATCTTGTGATAGATGCCAAGTTTGCCAGTGTACTCCGTGAGTACAACGCCTGCGAATCCCGGACCGTTGTCTGTCACAATTGACTCTGGAACCCCGAAGCGGGTAATCAGGCTCTCAATGAACCTGATGACCGTTTCTTGGTCTGGGTTCTTGGTCGGGATTGCCTCCGCCCACCGTGTGAAGTAATCGGTGGCCGTAAGAATAAACTTGTGTCCGCGAGAGGAACTAGGCGAAATCACCCCAATGAAGTCTAGACCCCATTGCCGGAACGGAGTCTCGGCCCGAATCGGCTGAAGGGGCGAGGGTGCTTTTCTCGTTTCGCCAAACAAACCTCTGGCATTGATCACATTTAGAACAGACCGCATGAGCGTCTGTGAATAGAGTGGGCCAATAGTACCCAGCTCTAATTATTTTTAAGGCCGTTGGCCTTGAAGAATGATGACCCCCAGGCATCCCGGAATGAAAATCTCCGAGGACCCTAGGCTGGTCTGATTTTCTGACGCACCGCAACAGGATGCCGTCGATGTTTTTGAAGTAAAGCCCCTCGGGGCGAAGAGTGTACTTAAGTGCACCTAGCCGAAATCTCCTTCGTTGTGAGGCGTTCAGGTGATCGGGACATCTTCCGGTGCAGAAAAATCTCACCAGTTCATCTGTCCAATCACTCCCCTCCGATAAGGAGTTGGCTAGGTAGATGCGTGTCGCTGTGTCCTCCCACTTACAAGCGGAGATGCCGGCTGCAGCGCTTCGGGCCAATTCCTGACACAAGGCTCGGCCTCTGATAAGCTTGGTGGGCCGCACTTCGATGTCGAACTCCTGGATTTTTGCAATCCATCCCGCTCTCTTGTGACCCGGTTCTCCTTGTAAGATGAAGCTTCGAACATCCGGGTGAATCACAAAGACGATCGTTTTGCTCTGGGAGACAAAATGCCTGAACTTTCGGAGGGATTTCATAACAGCGTGAACCTGCCGCTCTATAAAGTTGTACTTTTCCTCATGCGGCTGAATCACTTGGCTCAGGAACGCTATGGGGCGCTCCTCACCATCGTCTCCCTTCTGAGTTAGGACTGCAGCGTAACTTTCGGGTTCTCCCACTGCATACAGGATGAAGTCCTTGGAGTAGTCCGGGTTTGTCAACACCGGAGCTTGCGCAATTCGAGCCTTGATTTCCTCGAAGGCTTGCTCTCTCTCATCAGTCCATTCGTAATTTGTATCTTTTTTCAGCAGTTCGGCCATAGGCTTGATCACCTGTGCGAAGTCCGGAATGAACTTCCGCACGAAGTTAATCTGACCGAAGAAGGACTGCAGCCCTTTTTTATCGATGGGGGCTGGCAAGCGAACGAGGGCTTCCGCTCTGTCAGGGTCAATGGCGAGGCCTCTCTCGGAGATGACATGTCCCAGCAGCTTTCCTTCTTTTACCGCGAAGACAGACTTCTTCGGGTTTATAGAAATGCCGAATTCTCGACACCTCTCAAATATTTGCCGTAGGTGTGAAACATGATCCCCTCGTTGGTGAGAGAAAACAGTCATGTCATCAAGGTAGATGACAATGATCTTATTGAGCAGCTCTCGGAAGGCCAGGTCCATGGCCCTTTGGAATGTGGCACCAGCCTTGGATAAGCCAAACGGCATGCGCTGATAGGCGAACGTCCCCCATTTGGTGGTGAACGCCGTCTTATGCCCGGTCCTCATCTTTGACCCAAATCTGGTTGTAGCCGGAAAATCCATCTAAAAGTGAGAATCTCTGGGCTCCAGCAACGATATGTAGAATCTGGTCGATTTGGGGAAGCGGATAGTGGTCCCTGAGGGAAGCCTGATTTAGGTTTCTGAAGTCGACACAGAGACGAATGTCGCCATTCTTTTTCCTCACGGGCACCAAATTCGCGACCCAGGATGAATGTTTGATGGGGTAGATGATCTTGGCCTCCAAAGATCTTCAAGAGCTCGGCTTTCATCATGGCCTCAATCTTCGGATTCACGGCCCTCTCGCTTCGTCGGAATGGCTTGGCGCCATCCTCTAGCTCAATAGTATGCTGGATGACAGCTCTGTCATACCCCTTCAAATCCTCGTAGCACCAAGCCACGATGTCGGGGAACTCCTGGCACAGTGATCTGATCTGCTCAAGTTCCTCCGACGTGCGATCTGTTCCGACCTTGATAGTTTTACCGGGTTCAAGTTCCAGTGTCAGCATACCGCTTCGGGTCTACTTTGATCCCGTGAGATATTGCTCTGTCATTCTGATCAAAGAGACTCTCCAATGTAATCAGTCCTTTTGGGACATGATTATTCCTTAACTGTATCAACCCCTCATATTGCTCGTCATCAGGGTCTCTACCTTCGATTACACAAACTTCGTTAACCAGGAATGTGACGATCTCCTCGTCACAACTGAACACCTGCCAGTGGGTGTCCTTATCAGGCACAGAAGGCCTGTAAATAGTGCGAACCGGCTTCGGTTTCTGGACAACGTCATCAGCCGGAACGTACCTCGGCTCCAACAGACACCGTAATGTCAGCGTGTTTGTTTTTCTCACGCGATATCGCCTTGACATTCAACGAGTCGAATGACTCCATCAGGTCCCACACCCGGTTGCGGTACGCTCTAAGATAGTGCTGTTTGGAGGCGCACTTGTTCGTAACTTGGTGACACACCAGCTCTGAATCTCCAAAGATCTGGGGGGTGTTTGATTAATCCGAGCACATCTCCCCCTTTCGCAAACCCAAGCACAGGGCTTCGTATTCCGCCGAGTTGTTAGTGCAGCTCCAGGCCAACCTGTAGGTATAGTCCTTCTGGATTCCGGTTGGAGAAACCAGGAGTACCCCTGCACCGGCGCCATTTTTGCATCGCGCGCCGTCAAAGAAAAGCTTCCACAGCTTCTCGGGTGCAGGTCCCACTTCCTTTGCAGCTGACTTGTCAAGCCTCTCGGGCTGTACAATGGAGTAACAGCCCTGCTCTGTCTCAATTACGGCATTGAAGTCCCGCAAAGAGAACTCATCTTCAAGCTGTAGCACTTCGAAGGCTTGCTCAGTCAGCTCTACTGTCACCAGCTCTTCCTCCGACAACTGGACCATGCAGTCCAACTCTCCTCCGGGTATCCTCTCTACTAGGAAGGTGGAAGGCTTCTCATTGAAAATTTTCAGTCTCCTTCCTTTGAAGGGCACTTCCATGTGTGAGTAGTCTAGAGACAGGTACCCGCCCAACTTCGGCAGCTGAACTCCCGAGAGAGACACATGCCGAAGTAGGGAGCCGAGTCAACAACCACGACCTCTTGGATGACCACGATGTCGAGAGCCTTGTGCAGCCGGATAGGGATGTCCTTTATGACACCAACTGTCTTGACAGAGGTGCCGTCTAATTGCAGCACGCCTTGGCTGCTCCGTGTGTATTCCATCCCGATCTCATCGCAGACGGCCTTCGGCATCACAGTCGTGGAAGCACCAGAATCCACCATGCAGTTATGTACTATGTGCCCTTGCATCCGTAAAGACAGATAAAAGGGTGGCGGTCCGTTCTTCCCAGTGGCCGAGACTCGCCAAAGGTTGGAACCAGGACAGCGGGCCGTATCCGCTTGCCGCTCTTCATGTTCTTCGCAGATTCTTGCAAGCAGATCCACCTCGGCTCCGGGGAGCGTAAGAGCATCATACATGCCGATTCTAGCAGTGTTCTTTTCAACTCGTCTACAATGTCGTAGCCCGAGGTACTAGCTCCTTCTCGCTTGTTTTGCCGGCTCATACTTCGTCCGGTATCGCTGGGTAGCCTCAACTCGCCCGTCTCTTGGTCGAGACGGGTACTTCAGCTTCTCCTGGGCTTGTTCTTTGGTTTCAGCTGGAGGCTGAGGTACGGGAGCTTTAGCCGGAGTTGGGGCTTTTGCTATAGGAGGCTTGGCTGGAACAGGGGCAGCCTTTGCCGGAGAAGGCTTGGCTGGAGCTTTATCTTTGGATGCCTTCTCCTGGGCTGTGTAGGGCCACAGCCGTTTGTACGGTGGCAGCCCACCGGGCTGCGGTTTTTCTCTTCTTGCGTAAACTTGCAAAGGCTTGGCCGCATCTGCAGCTTTCTTTTCTTCCTTGGCGGGCGGCACTAGATTCTCTTCTGGGAGGGCAAAGTTGGCTTCGCCGTCCAAGATCATGTACAGTTCATCGTCCTCTATGGCGCCGCCGGCCAAGGTCTGGATGTAGTGCTGGTGCAAAGTGCAGTCCTCCTCCGAGTGTGGGTCATTGCACGTAGTGCACCAGTTAACCTGGTCGGAAGGACCAAGCGGGTCTTCTATAGCAGCATTTCTCGGAGGCGGACGCCTCTGCAACTGGTGCTCCGGGGGCTTGTCTTTTGTCAGCGCCGGGGGCGCATATGGCCTCCTAGGAGCGAGGTCCATCTGGGCTCGCTTCTTCTTCAAAGCGGTCATGTCATTGGACATGGCATGATATCCTGAGGCCAAAGCCCGCACCTCCTGGAGGATTGTGTTCTGAATGCTACTCGCAGGAGGCGGCAACTGTGCCGGTGGAGGCAATGCGGCTAATGGAGGAGGGTTAGAATAAGGTGCGTACTGCGGGGGAGCAGGAAGTGCCGGAAAATGCGGAGCAGGAGGAGGCGGGTGAGGATAATGCAATTGAGGCGGGCCGTAAGGAGTTACGACCGGCGCCGGATTCCACTGCTCGCCGGGGTTGCTGCCCCGATGTGGACGGCGCACCACCGAAGCGGGAGGATACCGGGATCTAGGGAAGTCGGGATGAATGGGTTCCCGCACCCCGGACGGGAGTCCCGCCGATGGAAATAATGTCGCCTTCAGCTTGCCGGGCAGCCTCGTACGAGCACAGAAACTCGTCTATTCTGGCAATCTTCAGCAGCAGGCATATGTCTGAGTTGAAGGATCTCAGATAGTAGTGAGCAGCCATGCCACCTGAAGGCCGAAGTTCGCGAGGTACCCGTTTCCAGGATCTCGCAAACCTGATGTTAAAATCAGACACCACCTCTTGAGGATGTCTCTGGATAGCTTGGAACTGATGCAACAAAGAAGTAGGGTCAGCAGACTCGTTGCATCCTTTCACGAGCCTTCTGGCAAGCTGGGGCCACCCTGTGATGGATCCCTCTGGCAGCGATCTCCACCAGTAGAGAAGCTTTCCCCTCAGGGAAAGGGCCAGCAGACGGGTCTTCACACTCTCATCGGTAATGGTATGTAATGCGGCCAGGGCAAGGATGTCCTGGATGTGCTCGTACGCCGTCTTGCCGTAGCCGTCGTATGTAGGGATAGACTTTAAAGCAGCAGGGGGCACAGCTTGCTGTCCGACCAGGGCCAAGGGCCCTGTAGAGTCCACCGCCGGGAAGAGATCATCGTCATTCTGCTGTTGAGCAGCCATTTCTTCTTCTTCTCCGCCGTCGGTTGTGTACTCAGTGTCGGTACTTTCCGAGGATGCAGATGCTTCTTCTTCCTCGGCCTCTTCTATTTCGTACTCAGCTCCGCCGACTTCAGCTTCGGCTTCTTCTTGGATTTCAGCCTCGGCTTCGTCGACACGAGCTTGCGGATCAGCCAGCCTGGGAATTTCGCCTCGAGCGTTGATGTCCAGTTCGTAAAAGTCAGGCGGGCTTCTTGGATCCCTTGCTCGCCACCTTCTTGTTTGCATGAAGGTGCTGGGACCGGTCTTTCGGACTCAGAGGATTTGTTCGTGCAGAGTCGCCAGGTGTTCAGATTTAGAACAGCAATGAAGCGAACACCGGTGCTTCAATTCTGTTGGGGGTGAGAAACTTCCTTGTCTCACCAAGTGCTCAGAAACCACTGTCAGCGCCAGGTGGAGACTGATCAGAAAATCTCTCTTCAAATGTGGGACCCGGGTCCCACCGGGCGTGCCAGAGAAACTGTTGGTTACGAATCTGCCATGAGGAAAGGATTTTGGGTTAATGCGCCCAGATTCGCCCACCAGCATGAAAGGCCGGAAGGAAGAGATGCCTTCCGTGCCAATCTCCGGAGAAGGCCGGCTCCTTTTGGGGGGGTTTTATGTTTAAGCTAAGAGTGCAGGAAAGAGATAAATGAACAGAAAGAATTTACAAATGTACTTGGAGTTTGGTGGGGGGAACTAACAGTACGGCAACCAGCAATCACCAATACTTACTGCATCATAAATACAAAGCATGACCGAGAACTGCAAAATCTAAGTGTACTTTCTGTACTAAGCAATATACGCACGCCTACAATGGTCCCCTAGCAAACATTCTCCCTACAAGGAGAACTAACAGCACGGCAATGCATCAATCACCACTACGTACGGAAACTCAAAACAGAAAGTAACTAAGAGATGTCAGAACTAGGTATATGTGTCATGCAGAGAATTTAACCGCACAGCTACAATGGTCCCCTAGCAAACATTCTCCCTACAAGGAGAACTAACAGCACGGCAACGCATCAATCACCACTACGGACAGCAACGTAACACACAACTGATGGAACTGCTACCACATCTAGTCTATGAAGTTCAAAAGTGCTTGACCACCAAATGCTAAAATAAATCAACAAGCCATGGCACAAACAATGCTAAAGGCGCCTGATCACCAAATGCTGAAACGAATCAACGAGCCGTGACACAGGGAAGCGTAAAGCATAAAGCGTAAAGAAATAAAAGCAAGAGAACTGAACCAGGCATACAAATTATATTTATAAGCAGAAGCACGGTTACAATGGTTCCCTAACAGACATTCCCCTTCCACCCTTTACAATGAAATCATGGTGGGTTTTTATAGCCCGAGTCCCTCCCGTTACATTAATGGGCACAAAGTCCCAGCCAAACATTAGCTGACAAAAGCGGCGAAGGAGCTGCAAATGCTAACCTTTGTCGGACCGGACTGTACCCGCAGCATGGTCTTCCTGGAAGCTGGACAGCTACGTGGCAGTGTGTTGGGCAGAACTTCTTCTCGGCAGGAATGCGGGTAGGTAGAACCTCCAATCGGCTTTAAATGAGGCCACTGGCATAGGTAGTGCAGCCCATGCTCGTCCTTTTGCTCGGCACGTCTTGGCTCAAATCCCGAAGCTGGACACTTGTCAGATGATGGATGATGCTGTTTGACACGTGTCTGCCTTGAAAGGCAGTTTATCCAACTTCGCCTGGGATCAGAGCGCCTCGGGTTGCGCAGGCAGAAAACAGTGCAGTCGGGAAGGCCTTCATGCCTTGGGTGTATTTCCGAGTTTGTTTCCCTACTGCGCACCTGTCAAGGGCGCACTCCGACTTCGCTGCGAAGTCGGACTGCGCGACAGGTGAAAACTGGTATCTGCCGCCGTACGGACTTTGCCCCAGCACTTATCATTCTTCTGTCAGCCTGCCAGCCTGCCAGTTACAAGGTGCGCCCAGAAAGGGGCGAAGTCGGACTTCGCACCAAAACTGGGCGAAGTACGCACTTCGCACCAAAACTGGGCGAAGTGCGAACTTCGCACCAACACTTAGCCATTTTTCAGGTAACCGCTGTCAAGTCTGAAATTCAACTGAGGGGCTCCAAGAAAGGGGGGAAGAAAGAGAATGTAGGAAAGAAAGAGAAAGGGAGAGAAGAAGAAAGGAAAATAGAGGAAGAGGGAAAAAGAAGAGCAGCACTGTTACAAAATTGAAAACATTGCACCCCGTGCAAAATGTGGCAACAAGCCCCAACATAACACCCCGACGAAATAGCATGGGAAAAACAGAAAATCCGAGGTCGGGTACATACTATCTCCAACGAATGACAACAGAAGAAGAAGCAAGCCCGGAGGAGTTCTTCCGAGGAGACCATATCCTCCCCCTCCGACAAAAGACAAGCCAAGGCAAAGGCCCCGGCGAGGAATGCTGCCAATGAGGTTCAACCAGGCACTTCTGACCATGTTAACTGGTGCTCTACATGCAACGATCCACATGGAGAGGAGGGTTGCATGTTGCATCGACATTATATTCAGACCCTTGCGGGCAGCGCCATGGAGGACGAAGCATACATGATCCTTGACGATGAAGGTAACTTTGCAGTCCCAGAAGAAGATCCCGTGTCTCTCTTGACCAAGGAAGGCAAAAGGCCCATTGAGGCCCCCACGGCCCAGACGAAGCCGTTGAAAGTATACGCCAGAAGGGAGAGGGCGCACCCTGCTGTGCTACCACCTGACAAGTCACCTTTACCTCCTACGACCAAAGAAAGGTTCCCGACGCTCAAGGCTCCCGTGGCCCAACCTCTAGCCGAAACAAAAGAACAAGCTCAAGAAAAGCTGAGGTATCCATCGCTGACGAAGAGACAGAGAGTTGAAGCCACGCAACAATACCGAACCAGGTATGAGCCAGCGAAAGAGATAGAGGGAGCCGACACTTCAACTTACAATATAGTTGATGAGCTCAAGAAGACTCCGGCGAAGATAAGCATGTATGAGGCTCTTCTCCTCCCAGGACAAGTAGACCTGTTGCAGGAATCCTTGAAGAGCGTGAAAGATGGAAAGCCGATGCAGCCTGCTGTGTTAGCTCAGCCCTTGACAATATCTGCTACTGGGAAAAACAGGCCGCCACCTTTCTATCTGTCTTTGCGAATGGAGGGCTATATAGTACACAATTGCATGGTGGACTCTGGTGCCTCCACTACTGTCATGCCGAGGGTTGTCTGCGAAGAGATTGGTATGGAATACACAAGGAGCAGCCAAGGTGTGCTGCAGCTAGACGACACTCTTGTCAAGACAGTTGGTGTCATCAAAGACATCCCAATTCGACTGCATAAAGCGCTCGACATAGTGGTCATCCAAGAGGTCGTGGTGGTTGACTTGGAACCCTACTTCGGCATGTGTCTCTCTAGGGAGTTCACTGCGAAGCTGGGTGGATATCTGTCGTTGGATTATTCACATATGGAAGTGCCTTTTAAAGGAAGGAGATTGAAGATCTATAATGAAAAGCCTTCCACGTTTCTGGTTGAGAAGATACCTGGGGAAGAACAGCAGAACGACATGGTTCATCTGACGACTGAAGAACTGGTAGAGGTGGATTTGGCAGAAGAGGCCCTCGAGCTGTTACAAGTGGAGGATGAGTTCTCCTTACTAGACTTCAATGCCATGATTGAGACCGAACAAGGTTGCTACTCTGTCACCCAGCCTGAAAGACTTGATCAGTCTACAAAGAAAGATGTTGGGCCTGCCCCAAAAAAGCTATGGAAGTTGTACTTTGATGGCGCCCGATGTAAGAATGGCGCCGGTGCAGGTGTACTTCTGGTTTCCCCATCCGGGATCCAAAAGGACTACACTTATAGGCTGGCTTGGAGTTGCACTAACAATGCGGCGGAGTATGAAGCCTTGTGTTTGGGCTTGAGAAAGGCGGAGAGACTTGGGATAAAGCATTTGCAGATCTTTGGCGACTCAGAGCTGGTGTGCAACCAAATTATGAACAAGTGCATCTCCAAGAAACATTACCTCAAGGCGTACCGCAACCGTGTCTGGGATCTGATGGAGTCATTCGACTCTTTGAATGTCAAAGCCATATCTCGTGAAAAGAATAAGCATGCTGACATTTTGGCGTCTCGTTGGAGCCAGGTACGTCCCGGCTGATGACACTGTCCAGAAGCCGAAGCCGGTTCGTACCATTTATAGGCCTTCTGTGCTCGACAAGGACACCCACTGGCAGGTGTTCGACTGTGATGAAGATATCGTCACCTTTTTGATAAATGAAGCTAGTACAATCGAAGGTAGAGACCTTGATGACGAGCAATACGAGGGGTTGATACAATTAAAAAATAATCATGTCCCGAAAGGACTGATTACCCTGGAGAGCCTCTTTGATCAGAACGATAGAGCCATATCCCACAGGATCAAAGTGGACCCCAAGCAGTACATGGACCTGGAACTGGAACCTGGAAAGGTGATTAAGGTCGGGACGGATTGCACTGATGAGGAGTTAGAGCAGATCAGATCTCTATGCGAAGAGTTCCCGGATATCGTGGCCTGGTGCTACCAAGACTTGAAGGGGTACGACAGAGAGATGATCCAACATACTATAGAACTGGAGGATAATGCAAAGCCTTTCCGGCAGAAGCAAAGGGCGGTGAACCCAAAAATTGAAGCCATGATGAAAGCCGAACTCTTGAAGATGTTGGAGGCCAAGATCATCTACCCCATCAAGCACTCTTCTTGGGTTGCAAATCTGGTCCCTGTGAGGAAAAAGAATGGAGACATCCGCCTCTGCGTGGATTTCAGAAACCTCAATCAGGCTTCACTGAAGGATCATTATCCGCTCCCCCAAATTGATCAAATCCTCCACGTAGTCGCTGGAGCTCAGAGATTCTCTCTCTTGGACGGTTTCTCCGGCTATAACCAAATATGGGTGAAAGATGAAGATCAGCACAAGACAACGTTCACCACCAAATGGGGAACGTTTGCATATCAGCGCATGCCCTTCGGCCTTTCTAACGCCGGGCTACATTTCAAAGGGCTATGGACTTGGCGTTCCGAGAGTTGCTCAACAAGGTCATTGTCATCTACTTGGATGACATGACTGTGTTTTCACATAAAAGAGAGGACCATGCCTCCCACTTGCGGCAAGTATTTGAGAGATGTCGTGAATTCGGCATTTCCATCAACCCGAAGAAGTCAGTCTTCGCGGTGAAGGAAGGCAAGCTGCTAGGACACGTTATTTCTGAGAAGGGCCTTGCAGTCGATCCTGACAGAGCAGAAGCTCTTCTTCGCTTGTCCATCCCAATTGACAAAAAGGGGCTACAATCATTTTTTGGCCAAATCAACTTCGTGAGGAAGTTTGTCCCAGACTTTGCACAAGTAATCAAGCCCATGGCCGAGCTCCTAAAAAAGAATGCTGAATTCGTATGGACTGACGAAAGGAAACAAGCCTTTGAAGAAATCAAGGCCAGAATTGCCCAAGCTCCAGTGTTAATAAATCCAGACTACTCCAAGGATTTCATCCTGTACGCGGTGGGAGAGCCCGAAAGCTACGCTGCAGTCCTGACTCAGAAGGGAGATGATGGCGAGGAGCGCCCCATAGCATTCCTAAGCCAGGTGATTCAGCCGCACGAAGAAAGATACAATTTTATTGAGCGGCAAGTGCACGCAGTTATGAGATCCCTCAGAAAGTTCAAGCACTTTGTCTCCCAGAGTCGGATAACTGTCTTCGTGATACATCCGGACGTCAGAAATTTCATCATCCAAGGGGAGCCAGGTCACAAGAGGGCAGGATGGATAGCCAAGATACAAGAGTTTGACATAGAGGTACGACCAACGAAGCTAATCCGAGGTGGGGCTCTATGCCAAGAGTTGCCTTGGAGTGCTGCAGCTGAAATCTCTACTTGCCAGTGGATCCAGTAACAGAGGCCAACCTTTCCAACTCCTTATCAGAGGAGGATGATTGGACAAATGATCTAGTGTGGTACTTCAACACAGGGAGATGTCCAGACCATCTCAACGCCTCACAGAGAAGGAGGTTTAGGCTGAACGCCTTGAAGTATGTACTACGCCCCGAGGGACTGTATTTTAGAAATATTGACGGCATCCTGTTGCGGTGCATCAAGGAATCAGACAAGCCAAAGGTTCTCGGAGAGTTCCACTATGGGATGCCCTAGAGGACATCATTCGGGAAGGCCTATAGCCTTAAAAATTATCAGAGCCGACTATTATTGGCCCACCCTCTTCACAGACGCACATGCAGTCTGTGTGAAATGCGAAAAATGCCAGAGGTTCGCCGGCAAAAATAGGAAGGCACCCTTGCCCCTCCAACCAATTCAAGCCGAGACTCCGTTTCAGCAGTGGGGTCTGGACTTCATCGGGACAATAACGCCCAACTCTTCGGCGGGACACAAGTTTATCCTAACCGCCATAGATTACTTTACCCGATGGGCTGAGGCATTGCCTGCAAAGCACGCTGACCAAGAGACGGTCATTGGGTTCCTTGAGAGCCTCATTACCCGTTTCGGGATTCCAGAGGCAATTGTCACAGATAACGGTCCAGGATTTGCAGGTGCGGTGCTCACTGAGTTTACCAGCAAGTATGGCATTTACCACAAGATGTCTTCAAATTACTATCCGCAGGGAAATGGCTTGGCAGAATCCACCAATAAGAACCTCTTGAAAATCATAAAGAAAATTGTGGAGAAGAATAAGAGGTCGTGGCACCTACTTCTGGACCGAGCGTTATGGGCGGATCGCATATCTTTCAAAAAATCCATCAAGACATCTCCCTACGCGCTTGTATACGGCAAGGAGGCGGTCCTGCCCACCCACATAGAAATTCCCGCACTCTGGTTGTTAGAAGATGAGAAAGGCGACGGGGATCCAGTGGATGCCAGACTTTGTCAACTGTTGCAGCTAGAAGAGGAAAGGGAGAAGGCATATCAGGCCTTTACCAAGCACGCCGAAGCAACTCAGAGCTGGTTTGCAAAAGGGACCACCACCCGAGTTTTCAAAATCGGGGACTTAGTGCTCAAATGGGATTCACTCAAAGCGAAGCCGGGCAATCATGACAAATTTGATGCCTTTTGGGAAGGCCCCTATCAGATCGCTCGGGTAAACCAATTCAACGCATTCGTGCTCAGGGACATGGAGGGACAACTTCTCCCGATCCTTGTTAATGGCTTCCACCTGAAGGCCTATCATCACTGAAGGTTGCCAAGAGGTCCTTCCTTGTACATATTTTTCTTATTTATTTCCTGCAGTTCAGTTTATTTCAGAATGTAAATATTTCTTTCAGTCATTTAGTTTTCAGCTTTTAAGTCCAAAGAAGGCTAAGTATGAAAAAAGAAGCAAAATTTTGCGTGGCTGTTCAAGTCTGACCAAGGCGGAAAATCACCCGACTTCGCAGCGAAGTCGGGCTTCGCTCTTTGCATTGTGCGATGTCGGGAGCTTAAGAAGAGAGAAAGCAACCAAGAGAAATCCGAAAAATTTCTAAGTGTTGGGCGCGCCGCCCGACTTCGCAGCGAAGTCGGGCTGCGCACCCTTTTCGGAGCGCAGCCGGGCAGAAAGGATAAAGAAATGGGAAAAATTATCTAAGTGTCCTTGCCCGACTGCGCAAATTTTCTGAGCGAAGTCGGGTTGCGCACTCAAATTTTTGCGCACTCCGATCGGCGCATCCTGGAGAGCAAGGTGCATGAAAAAATATTTCTAAGTATGGGTCCCCCGAGGGCGCACCGTGCATAACGCGAAGTTGGACCGCGCTCACTTTTTGAGCGCACTTGGTCAGAGTCTTCCTCAAGTTTGGTACCTCGAAGCGTGTGCCCAGATGGCGGCGGTGACGTCATTGAAAGCACGAAGTTCAAAGATTTTAAGGAATGATTGCGCGGATTTCAAAGAAGATGTCATTAAGAAGTGAGCGCATTGGGGCCAACCACGTACGAGGTGCGCTTTCCAATAGAAGATCCCACGCGCGGCCGTCGAGGAATAACGACGCTTTCTACCTACTTTGGGCAAATCACTTTAAATTCCCCCTCATGCCATTAATGCTATTTTTCCATTCCTAGAAAAGGGCCCTTACTCAGAACACCAGAATTACAAGTGTAAATCTGAGTTGCGCAGTGAAAAAGAAGAGAAGTGCGAAACTAAGGTCTGCAGCGACTGTAATTTCTATCTCCGGCACCATGAGTGAAGGACAAAGAATGGACAAGGGGAAGGCGCCAATGCAGGCGCAATCCAGTGATACAGAGCAGGAAGCCGAGGAACGCACAGAGTCTAGCGCTCATGAGAGCGAGGCACCACAAGAGCAAAGAGAGAAATCCAGGTCGAGGCGAAGTAAAAGGCAAGGTCCTCTGCCGCCGCCCATCAACCGCCTGGCCGAATACAAAGATGGTGAGTACTCCATTAGTCTCACCAAGCTGCGTCCCAATATCGCGAAGTGGGCAGGCAAGGTCTCATCCTCGCACCACATTGGGGCCGCATATAAATCGAACCTATACTGGTTCTTGTGCCCTCCCGTCCACCACTGCCCGGAGCTGGTTGAGTCAATTGTGACATATTACAAACCAGCCACCCGACAGGTCTGCGACTGCCAAGGAAGGGTGTTGTTCACCCTCTTTAAAGAAAGCGTACAGCCAGCCTTCACCTCGGGGCTCCAGTACGACCCTGATGCCATCGTCAGAAAAATTAATTTGGAAGAGCAGGCGGGCAGATTCAGTCAGAGCAGAAGGATGAGGGAATTTCTCAATTCAGAGCTGAAGTGTCCACTACCAGCTGGACAATGGCCATCAGGTCCCATACCCCTGGAAAGGTTCGAAAACAGATATATTTATATTATCCTTGCATGGGTCCTTGGCTGCGGCACGGACAGGATGGTGCACCCGTATCAGCTGGCACTCGCAGAGTGTATTTTGCATGGAGAATTTTATGACCCTACTGCGTAGAGAAGCGGAAGGCGCCCAATATTTTTTGATTGGGCAGATTGGGTGGCGTATGCCATACATTCAAACCTGGTTAGGATACGGAGAAACAGACAACTGAATTCCGGCATTGCTCATTCCTCACATGGTTGTGCCTTTACCATACGCATTACCGAATAAGGGTGCCCGATCTTAAGAGGGTAGATGAGAAGGGCGCACCGCTGCCGGTATACGAGTGGACGGAGGCGCTGTATAGAAGGGGGTCTTATTATGATTTCAATTTCAAATTCTTGGGTATGACCCTGGCACTGTTCAACGGCAAGGCGTCTCGCCCTCCCCTGGCCATGACGAAGTACCTGAGGAAATACAAATACGGGGATACTTTCCGGTTGACCCAGGGCATCGTTATCAGAATCTACGGATTCAAAGGGAAGCCGTTCTTGCTGCCCTATTTTTGCACTGAGCACCAATTCGGCATGGAGGCAACGCGGCAGATGGACTACGTCGAGGAGGAATTTGGCTAGGGAAAAAAGAAGGGCCATATTTTCAAATATCCTTTTACCTGGGCGAACATTCAAGTCCATGAAATTGGGCAGCACATCTACCTGGAGCAGGCACTCCTCAACATGGGCCTGATACAATTACCGCAGCGCTGGAAATACGACCCGATTGGGGTCAGGGGAAAATTTGTACATATTTGCCCTCGAGCAGAAATCATGGAGGAGAGGTGCAACAAGACAGGGGCAGACCCGGAGTGGCACATCGAACGGATGCAGTCATGGCCACCATGGCATGACTTCTACTGTGTGGAGGTGGATTACGATCCAGAGCATAATCCAGATCACAGAGCTAGACTCGGCCGGTTTCGGAAAGTTCCTCACGAAGGTGGCGTCCCTCAACTGGGAAAAGGACAAAATCATTGAATGTTGGAAGATGAGGTGTCGCACGCAACACGATAAATCCAACAGAAAGACATTGGCCATAGATGATGAGTTTTCGGCCTTGTATGATAAATACGCCGGCAAATGGGAGCCATTCGCATTTCGAGATTGCGTTCCCCTAGGCGCCAGGAAGAGATATAAAAGGAAACCCCCACCACAACATTTGTCCATTCGAAAGCCACCCAGCAGCAAGGCGCCAAAAAGCAGTCAGGTGGGCCCAATGTTGTCTCCAGCTCCCGAAAAGTCGCCTCAAACGGAGAAGGAGCCAGAAGGGTCAACCGGCGAGGCAGCAGTAGCGGGCATCCCTCCGTCAAAGCCCAAGTACAAGTTTACCGTGGGAGCCTCATTACCCGCCGCACCAACCGCCTCTGCCTCCACCGAACAAACTGCCGCTCCAGGAGAAAAGAAAAGAAAAAGGGGCGAGAAGACCAAGATAAAGCGGCCGAAAAAGGAGACAGAGCAGCAGATAGTAGCGGCCCCACGGGCAGGAGCGGTTGCACCCGAAATAATCTCTTTGGATAGTCCAGAGAAGGAAGCAGAGGTCTGGGCAACAGGCGTAATCCAAGCACCGGCTCAGGCGGAGCACGCAGGTACGTCCTCTTCCCCTGTTTCACAAACCCCAGTTAGCCCTGCCATAACGCCTTCCTCCTCTGCATCAGGGCACGCCTTAGTCACATCATCCATATCGCCTATCGCCCAGTCCCTCCACAGTCCCCATTCCTTTGGACGTTTTGCCCAGGACCCTAACGTTTTCCAAACCCTGGGTCAAACCCTAAACCTCTCACCCGCGGCCAGCGCTGAAGCTGTATCTACATCGCCGCACCGCTCACCCGCCGCATTCAAAACCCCATCTCCACCTCCTACGCAGCCGCCCGTTTCCCCTAGGACCCGATCGCCCTCAAAAGCGGCCTTATCTTCTGGAATATCTCCTGCTTCATTGTTTTCAGGAAGGATGCCGCAGCAGGATTTGGCCTCGGCATACCCTATGCTGGCAGAGCTGGACCTAATGGGAGAACAACTGCAAATTACGGACGATCAACCTCTAGCCGCGAAGGCCGCAGGATGTTCTGCCTCTTTCCTCCAGGGCGTAAAGAAGAGAAGAGCCGAGGAAATAGCCATCCCTGTGAAGCGCACCAAGTTTGACTTGGACAGGAGGGTGCTACGAACGGAGAAGTTAATCCCGAAAGTCAAGAAGCCTCTCCGGGAGATGACTGAGGCAGATTATGAGCACCGGACCAAGGAGAAGAGTTTCGACGATATAAGCGAAGAATACGAAATCAATGGTATTCGTCGAAAGACTGATAATCTCCTTGTTAAGCGGCTCGAGAATCAAGAGAAGTTGTTTCAGCTTCAAAACAATTCAAGACAGCTGGAAGAGGATCTGGCCAAGGCCACCATGCAGCTGGAATCTGCTCAGAAAGAGATTAAAGATTTAAAAGATCAGCTTGCCGCGTCCCAGCAGGAGGCGGCAACACAGAGGAAGACAGCCGAACAACTGTCAGAAGAGAAGAGGGCAGCACTGGAGCATGTTTCCCAGTTGCAAGATTTGCTGAAGCAGACTCAATCACAGCTGAAGGAGAAAGCGTCCCAGGCGGCTGCCTTTTCAAAGGACAAGATCAAGGAGATGCGGGCTAGTTTGCTGCAGGACTAATGTGGTCAGGTCCCTGTCCATCTCGGATTTCGCATCCAGAATTCAAGAAGTATCTGCCCAGGGAAAGCCTGCGGTAGAGGAGGCTGAACGCCAAGCGAGGCAGTGGCTGGACTTGGCAATAAAACTTGAAGAATTTGCGCGCAAGGGCCTCCGATTTCCTCCTATGTCCCGAATTGCCCTAGACTGGGCAGATGCGAGGGTAACCTTGCAAAATTACTTTGAAAAAACTGAGAAGATTAGGGCCGCCAGGAAGATGCTGGATGTATTGAACCATGAAATGAATATCTGCCTGGCCCCCTTCAACACTCTTTCTGCGCTCGGATTTCCGAGCTTTGTCAAGGATGGGGAATTTCTGCCCCTAGAGCAGGTAAAGCAAGACTGGCTGTTTTTTGAGGCAGACACATCAGAGATTGATGGCTGGACTGACCCAGTCCAAGAGGCACAGGTGACCCAAATGGTGTCAAGATTTTGCAAAATTAACACCTCCCTCCAGGAGCTGGGAGAGAGGTATGACACCATTGATGTGCACATGGTTGCGGCATTCAAAGCAGCGCTGAAGGATATCGGCGATTTAGAGCCCTTCTAGGAAGCGGCTTGGGATCGAGCCAAGACCGCATACGAGCACGTTCGCGAGCGGAAGCAGCCTGCCGAACAAGAGGGCGATGGTGGTGCTGAGCAGTCGAGCTCGAAAGAGAAGAAGAGGAAGGATCAGAAGAAGAGACTTCTGAAAGCGAGCCCGAAGAAGAACAGTTGCCCAAAAAGGGAGCTTAGCAGCAGCAGTAGGAGCAACAGGATGCAGGGCAAGGGAGTTCCTCTGCGCCCAAAGGATAAAGGCCTGGTTCGTTGCATCGAGGCGAGCTCGACACCCCGCGAGCCGCCAGGAATGTTGCCATATTTTGCACGGGGTGCCATGTCTTCGAATTTTTTTGTAAGGATGCTGCTTTCCCTTCCCTCTTTCTTCTCTCCCTTTCTCCGCTATACCCTATCTTTTCTGCCATCAGTTTCATTTTCTCCATTCCCCCCCCATACTTCTGATCGTTTCTCTGAGAGGGCAAAGAGCCCAAAATTTTCTAAGTGTTGTTGTTCGCCCGACTGCGCAGCGCAATCGGGCCGCGCTCGCCTATCTCATGCGCACCTGGGCAGAATTGTCAGAAACGTGCCCAGGAATTCGTCTAAGTGTGGAGCCACCCAACTTCGCAGCGAAGTCGGGCTGCGCTCCTAGTTTCATGCGCACTTGGGAAGCTGATGTGTGGAGCTGAGCCCAGAAAAAATGCTAAGTCTTGAGCCACCCGACTTCGCAGCGAAGTCGGGCTGCGCTCCCAATTTTATGCGCACCTGGGCGACGTCAATGAGAAAGATATCCAGAAAATGGTTAAGTGTTGGGACCACCCGACTTCGCAGCGAAGTCGGGCGGCGCCCTCAAGGAAGTGCGCAGCCGGGCGATTTGCCATGGTGACCTCAAAAAATCGGCTAAGTGTTGAGCCGCCCGACTTCGCAGCGAAGTCGGGCTGCGCTCACTGACTTGTGCGCACTCGGGCAAAGAACGTTGAAAACTGCCCAAAAAATTTCTAAGGCACGAAGGCCTTCCCAACTGCGCTGCTTCCACCCTGCGCTGCCCGGTTGCGCTCCAATTTTGGGCAAAGTCGGGCAGGAGAGAAAGTATGAGCTTCAAAGGCAGATTTTTCCCCTTATCAGATTCCGATAGGTGTCCAGCCTCGAGATTCGAGTCAGAGATGCGACAGAAGGTGTGCGAGCGTGAACTGACTTATTGTACCGCAACTACCCTCATTCAAGCTGACTCGAAGTTTCATCTACCGCACTGCCACGTAGCTGCCAAGTTTTCAGGTGGACCTTGCTGCAAGTACGTTCCATACCCGCAGAGGTCAACATCAGCCGCTTTTTGCCGCTTTTGTCAGCTTTGTCAGCTATTGTCAGGTCTGGGATCCTGTGCCCAAAGTTGTAATGGGGGGGGAAATTGCGCTATAAATAGCTGCGCCATATCATTGTAAAATGGTGGAAGGAGGATATATTGCTAGGGAACTACTGTAGCTGTGCATTTGCTTCTGAATACGAAATATACTTGGCTCTATTAATTTTCTATTGATTGTCTTTGTCTTGTATGCTGCCTTTACTGAGTATTTCTGCCTCATGTTGCTTATGTTATTGCTTAATGTTATTCTGCTTTTCTGGATATCGGTATTTGATAGTTAAGTATTCCTAGAATGCAAAAGTGAAGGATACATAGGATGAATGGTGTTGATAGTTTCTGCAACATATTTTGTGTTTAATTGCTGTTAGTAGTGGTGATTGGCTGTTACCGTGCTGCTTATCTTCCCCACCCGAAACAATCATATTTATATTTCTTTCTGCATCTCTAATTTCTTTCCTGCACTCTGAGCTTAAACCAAATTGAGAAAACATAGGAAGCTGGCCTCCTCCGGAGATTGGTGCGGAAGGCATTCCTTCCTTCCGGCCTTTCAATCTACTGGGCGAATCTAGGGCGCATTACACTAAATCCTATCCTAGTGGCAAATTCGTAACCAACAGTTTCTCTGGCACACCCGGTGGGACACGGGAGTTTCCCACCCCAAAACAGAATTGAAGCATCGGTGTTCGCTTCATTGTTGTCAAATCAGAACACCTGGCGACTCTGCAGTACCTGAATATTCTCTGAGTTCGTGAGACTAGTCCAATATCAAAAGTGCCTTCATGCATACAAGAAGGTGGAGAGCAAGGAACCCAGGACAACAACCTGATCTCTACGAAATAGACATCAACGCTCCTGGAGAGCGCGTAAGGCTGGCTGACTACCAAGCTCACCAAAACGAACTCAAGGCTGAAGCTGAAATAGAAGAAGCTGAGGTTGAAGAAGCTGAAGTTGGAGAGGCTGAAATTGAAGAACAGCCTACAACTTCGGACAGCACTGATACTGATTATACTACTGAAGAGGAAGAAGACATGGCTGCCCAACAAAATGATGACGACCTCTTCCCAACAGTTGAATACACATGTATTTGCAGTCATTATTGTGTTATTTCCTTCAGTACAACTATCCATTTGCTCTTCATCTCTTTCTGTCAATATTTTGATGTCTCTATGGACTTGAAAGGGTATAGAAAGTGTCATAGTTGATACACATATTTTATATAAATCATGTCATATAAGTTGGGCAAGTTTTGTCACTTTGTCCTCTGAGAAGCATGGTAAGTTCAATGAAGAGGTGCACATTATTTTGAGTGTAAAATGAATATTAACTTTGTCTTCACCAATGTTTAGATTCCCATGAATAAAATGTTATAACTAATACTTACTTTATATGCTGTAGATGGTATCAAAATGTTACACATACTATAGATGGTATCAAAATGTTACATGTACACACACATCACACACATACACACCCCCATCTCCATTGATACCCCAAATAAACAGTTTAAATCTGTGCTCATACAATAATTATATTTATGTGTGAGTTGCCTAACAAGCCATATGATGTTTGATATTTATAAAACATTAAAAGGAAACACAGGACCGTGCTAGGAATATGAATTGTCATAAAATTTTGCAACTGTGGAGACAATAAAAAAATTATACAATAGGTATGAACCGTAATGACACTGCTAATACATAGTCCCATGTGACAATAGTGGCTTCTTTTACATTTTCTAGCATGGCATTCATAAAGACATACAATCACAATTTAACACTTGTAAATATAATCTTTACAACAAATAACAATAGGAGATTACTTAATTTTTTGTGCCTAGAGATTTGAGATCTTCTGAAAATTTATTGTGCTTTCCAACTATCCTCGAAATTCATGCTGTCTCTCTCAGACTTGATATGACTTGAGTGGAAGAGAGAACTAAGGTGGATGTAAGACCAAAATGGTCTATAGAGTATGTAAACTAAGAAGTGAAAATAAATTTGTACAATGGGTCTCTACATCTCTTATCCTAGAATTTATATTATCATACCAAGAACTATAAACAAGTATAATGATGTGTAAAAACTGTGGGCAGTTTATGCAGTATATGCTTGAATAATTCAGACATAACTTTAGAAGTAGTTGAAATTGCTTTTCACATTGTCTAATTCATATTTTAATATTTCACATGTTTTTATTGTTATTACTTTTGGTGACTGAAAAATGGTAAAACTTTGTTCCATTGTCTGATTCATTTGCTGCAGTCATCCTCACCTGTGATTCCAAAGACATCTTTACTTCGGTCATCCTCACCTGTGGTTCCAAAGACATCTTTACCTACTCGAAGTAAAATTGTGTTTGTGGGAAATCTACCTTACTCCATCCGCCGCAACAGCGTGTATGTTGTTATTGCTTGAAGATTTTATTATATTGTTTAATATTTCTTGTATTGTTTTTTGAGATATTTATTTTCTACCTTTTGACTTGTGGTTAATTACATTCTTTTACATTTCTTGTTTAACAGGGTGAAATTTTTTGAAGATGTTGGGAGTGTGGTAGATATTCGAATGCCTAAGAATGCTGATGGCTCTACAAAAGGTTTCTGTCATGTTACATTTGCAACATATGCAGCAGCTTTAAAGGTGGATAAATGCATCTCAGATTTGGGAATGGTTGTTTTAGACTAAATAGAAGCAATTTCTTAGTCCAACTCTCACATATCAACTTATGTACATTGAAAATTTGGAATATTACCTTCTTAAATAATTTCAACTATTGTTTTATACTTCATTCAGTTTCGAGATATGGCATCCTAAGATTGCGGTATACACTCGTCTTTTATTATTTTATTCCTTTTTGCAATAATTTTACCCTCAGTTTGATGATTGCTTTATTACTGCCGCTTAGAAGTATCGTTTATGCCCCATTCCACCACATTTTCAAGTCATACAATTGACAGTTGCACATAACACAAACAGCTGATTTGAATTATTGATAACATAAACTGTACTTCTGATCTCTTCGATTAGCATTGCCTAATCTAGTAATCTTTACAATCAAATCACATGAAGCAGGAAGTTTTCTGCAACTAAGTTGTTGAATTCCATATATTGGTAGGTACTTCCCATGTGGAATGAAGGATATCTTTGTGTGATTGGTTGAAAGCATCCCTATGAACAAAGAATGGCTCCTGCTTGTTACATATGTCTCTGGGCATGCATCTTGATGAGGGCTTGATTTCTTTGAGCTTATTTTATAGTGTTAGCGAGTATATATCTATGTCTTTCATGTTGTTTTTCATGAATTTTCCTGAGTTACTAAATAACAAAACATATCAGATGCAAGCTTTGTTCTTATTCTGTATTTGTATGAGATTAGTTATATGTGACTTGGTTTGTCTTGTACTTCACTGTAATAGTATTTTCAGATTGAGCTTTTTTCTGCTATGCAATTTAAATTAAATGTTTTTGTTAAAGTATTTAATCCTATATTCTTGTTATTCGCCTGCATTTTTTGTTTTTCTTTTTCGAAGTGTTCCTTCTGGAGTTTCCTATGGAAAGCTATAATCTATATCTTATCTGTGGCAATTGACAATGCCATAGGAGACTAGTCAAATTCTTATGTTGTTGTCAGATACTGTAACACATGCCAGCATTTGCGATTTTCTGTAGCATTAACATAAGAGTAATTTTAATTCTAATTATCATGGAGTGTTGTTCTTCACTTTCAGGCTTTGGAGAAAAACGGTGAAATGTTGTGTAATCGCAGTGTTAAGCTGGATTTGGCAGAGGCCCTTAGGTACTTTCCAGGCTATGCAGCTTAATTATGATGCAATATTTTGAATCTTTTTCAACAATTCGTATTTAGGAAATCTTATAGCAAAGATTGATTACTAATAAAAGCTGATTATGGCAATAATAGGAATAGGCATATGTTGGAACGCACTGTACTTGTCAGAGGACTTCAGAGGAATCAAAGAGAGAATGATGTAAGTTTGTTAAGTGTTGTATTTCTCTCTCATTATACCATTTTTAAGTTGGATTTACCAACTCACTACATAATATGCAAATCAGATTCGGAAAAGCTTATTAAAGCATTTTGAGGATTGTGGAGGCATCAAGAAGGTTCATGTTCCAAAGGACATCCAGTCAGGAGACTCTACAAGGTGGGTACTGCTTGTGCATTATATCATGAGAAATCAATAATATGGACAGCATTTAATTTGTGAACCATGAATTAACTTGCCTTGGTGTAAATGGTCCTATTCAGGGTTGCTTTTATTCAATTTGAAGACAGTGAAGCAGTGCCAAAGGCTGTGGAGCTTTGTGGATCAGAATTGGGCAATTGTAAACTATTTGTTAAGGAAGTTTCTCGAAGTAGATTCCGTAGATAAGTTGGAAGAAGTCATGGGAAGAGAGATTTTTGAAGGTAACTAGAAGTAGTCAGTTAAATTTGGAACTAATAAAATGCCTTTTGCAGGAGAATTCACATAGAATATGAGGATGAATTTGCTTTTGAACTTCTTGCTAATTGTGTGATATGCAGAGACACATCTTTAAACAAATGCATGGATATGATACCTGGAAAATGAGAGGAGGGTCAACTAAATGAAATATTATATAAGTGGAGATATTGTGAATAGGCTAAGGCAGATATAATTGAAAAATCAAAATTACTATTCAGAAAACACCATGTTAAACGATGATCAAGCCAGATAAAATGTGATAATATATTTATATATCCTCTAGAAGTGATTTCACAGGTACAGAAGCTTCCAGATGAAAGTCATACTGTTGCTGTGAAAGAATAATTACTAAATTTGATCTTCCTCCCGCCCTCTTCCATAGACTTGGTCACTTGCGATTCAAGGTTTAAGAAACAATTATGGTGTAGTTGTGCATTCTTTTCCACATGAAGACATCTGAAGCTAGTTACAAAAATCGGCGATTCCCAATTTTTCGCAATTTTTCCAAAATTCTGAGTCAACTCGGCATGAAATCGGAGGCTCAATTCTGATCCAAGAGATAAGAGGTGTATGACTAAGTGCCTTCATGCAATCAAGGCTCAACTCTGATCTAAACCAGGTGAAAAAATCTGGGATCCAAACATCAGTGCTATTTATCTACTGCAGGAAATGAATGTGGAGTGAGTTGTAGACGAGGGTCTTATAGGTGGATGAGGTGAGGGAGGTGAAGCCCCATATGTCTATCTTTTATGTCCTTTCCTGCATCCATCCAATGAACACGTCCTTTGCATGGACACGAGACCCAGTTGGGGTTGACATCATTCAGTGAAGTATGAAGGCAGTGGCTTTACAGAAAGTTCTTGGTTTCCTGCATGTTGGATTTGGCATGGAGCAACTGCATTTATTAACCCATAGAGCACTGCCATGAGCATAAGTGGGAAAAAACTAAGCCTTATGAGTTCTTCAATGCCATTACTGCTCCCATAGTGGTTGCCGGTGGAGCTTGGAGGACATCCTTTGGAATTTGTTCTGCAAGAACAAGGAGGATGTCATTTTCAGTGGTAAGAACTTGGACCTTGTTTGAAGGAGCTGATTTTCAGCATCACGAAAAGCATTAGGGATGAGATCAACAATGAGGGCCATTTCTCTGTTTCCGACTCAGTTTCCACTGCTAGCGGCAATGGAAATGCCGCTTAAACAAGAGTTGCTATAATTTGGCTGCCATTGTGAACTCTGAGTATGTTCTCGATGTGATGGAGGCTGGGCTTGGCATTCCTCTGAGCCTGAACTCTCTACTGCTTGCCAAGAAGGAAGTAGTTGATATTAATGGATCTGTTCCTGAGAATCCCATCAGGGTTGCTTGCTTGATAATTTGAGGCCGGAATTCAAAGCTGAAGTACTTCAGCATTTTTGCAATTTTGACTACTGGTGCTCACCCGAGGAGCAGAAATCTTGCTATTTACTGTTGCTATTTGAAAGGACAGGGTGGCAAGATCTCTTAATGACATTGTTAAGGAGTCATCTGCCTTGTTTTTGATGGATGAGACACTGAAACCCATACTGGAAGGCATGGGCATGTAGGGTTGACCTTCTTGTATTTGTATTTGAAAACAAATTTTATTTTATTAAGGGGGTCTTACTTACATTACCTCCCTCCCCCCCACCCCAACCTAGCTCTTTAACTTAAAAAACTTACATTGAAACAAAAGCCTCCTGCCTGTTGGTGATACAATTGCACTTTAAAGTGCAATGCTAATTTATATTGTCAGAAGGAAGTTATCTGAACATCAATCTAAATAACAAGCATTTATCATTGGTTATCTTGATGTTTAGTGTGAAAACTAAAATCAATGCTTAGTATACACATGAAAAACATTAGATAATATAATTTACAATGAAGTGGCAATTTTTATATTTTGTTGATATCAAGATGACACAAAGATGGCATATTGGTACATTATACTCCATCGAGACACCTGGGTAACCTGCTATGGTGCTTATCATTTATTAATGAAGATAACCAGGATACATGCTTTCTCTGGTTATTAAATACAATCATTTGCCGGCTTGCTTGCTTCTAATAGATTTGGAACCTCAGGTCTGTTATCATGCTTCTGTGAGCTTCTTAGAGGCAGAAATCTACAAATTGATGGGAATTCACCTTTAATGCTTTTTAAGACATATGAGACCAAATAAGGGGTTGAAGAGGCAACACAATACCAAAGTAATTTGCAAGAACACAGTGGGACCATGTACTAGTGTTTCTTTTATTTTGCGTGCAGAATAGTGGAGGTCCAAACGAGGAATAAACTAGGAAAAAAAAACAGTGGATCCATACTGACAAATAATGTAGTGCTGAAATATGATCATAGAGGACACTTTTAGGTGGCAACCTCCAATTTCAGTAGCTAAGAGATACAAATGACTGAAGAATAGCAGATATCCAAATGAAGAATAGAGCAGAAAAAATCAGTAAATCCTTAGTGTCCAAATAATGTAGTGCTAAAACACGATCATAGAGGACACTTTAGGTGGCAACCTCCCTCTCAATAGCTAAGAAATAAGAATGCCACAATGATTATGCAAAATAAGGATCTGATTCTTAGGTTGACTATTCATCAGACTGGGTTCCTTAAGAACATTTAGAAGATTAACTTGGGATTATGCATGCTACATGTGTGTTTTTTCATTACACGATTAAACATAATGATATAATCCCAATTCAACAATACTAATATGCAGTTCAACATTCAAATGAAAATATATCCTTTAGATTTTAACTGGTTTATTTAATCTTTTCCTATCTAGCACTTAGCTATTTGAATTCATAGAGAAAATTAAATGAGTACAAAGTCTTGTTTATCTCTTTTCTGTTAACTAAAAAAAAAAAGAAGTAAATAACGAGAAATATGAACTGCATGAGAGCAACTGAGTTACTCAGCGCTCTGTTAAAGCCTAGCACCAAAGGCTGTTGCGGTCCATTGGATTTACTTCCTAGCCAGCTCTAAGGGGGTACTCTTTTTTCCCTTTGGCCCACCATGTGTTAAGGTAAAGCTGATACTAGGGTAATGGAAAAAGTGAAGTCAGGTGGCTTGACTTCCTCTGTTGCCAACCCGTTTCTCTACACCACCAATGTCACCCCAAATCTTACTCCCAAATGAAAATTTACTCTTGAGAAGAATAACAAAAGGAAGCAAAAAGGGATAGAATGTTCAGCCCAGTGCTCAACACAAGGTCAACAATAAGAAAATGTCAATAAACAATGTAAACTCAGACAAAGGCTCAATTATGGAGCAGGAAAACAGAGCACTCAGTGTTTTGCAATCACCAACAAAATCAAACAAACTGAAATGCAGAATGAGCATACATAATACATCCATAGCCTCTCAAGAGTAAGATAACATATCTACCAATGGAGATTTTTCAACCAAATAGCCTGTCCACAATAGCTTTACAGCCATGAAGAAGGTGTGATCCTCTTCTTGGCTAACAGGATAAATCATTACATCCTGTAGTGGTTGTTTTTCAACCCAATGGCCATATACTCTTCTTGGTTTTTTTCAAAATGAAAGCTACAACCACCAAAGAGATTTGAAGCTATGTGTTGCCTGTCCAAAATGAATGATACCAAGGACATTGTAACAGCTCAATCAGTTGTCAAAGCAGTTGCCTCTCCACTTTCTTTGCCAAGCTTCTTTATAAAGTCTTCCACAACAAACAAAAGAATGAGAAGCAATGGGGAAATCATAGTATACAAAAATAATAGTCCACAAAAGTTAAAAACTAGAGAAGGGACAAAAATCGCACTCAACAAGCAGTTTTACCACTATAGAGTTTACAAATCCATCACATCAATTATTAAAAGATTGCAACATGGGAAGAATATGGAAGAAACACAAATATATCTGTAACAACATATTTAGCTACTGATATGTTCTCAAGCCACTCTTAATTTGAGGAAATGTTCTGCGTCCTGCCATAGTTAAAGTTGGGCTTCTTATTGATGCTGTTATTCACTCTTTTCCTTTCAGTCGAAAATGCATGACTAAAGGAATAAAAATCCCAAAACCAAATTAACGTTTTGTTCTCTTGCACTTTAATTTCTTACTAAGATGTAGTACCTGTTAGGTATGGTGGTTTCTATCATCAAGAATGTCAACCATTACTTTTCACTATGTCAAATGTGTTGCTTGTTGATAAATCAATAATTTTAACAAATTTTGCAATAATATGAGATGAATTTGCCTTTTTTTTATTGGCCTTCACACATGGGTTGTGACATTCATGATTTGATATTGTCTTTTCATCTTACTTGGAAATAGTGCTAGTGAACGCATGACATGCCCTTCTTCATGCAATTATCTTACCAACTTAGTCTCCATGTCAGCATTAAACTCATAGTGTGAGAATTGGGGTCATTCATGAAATCCATCATGTCTGTGCAGCTACTGGAATGCCTCTTGAGTGGGCCTAATGGTAAGACTTTGGAACTCCAAATAGGAGGTCCAAGGTTCAAACCTGGCAGGGGGTAGGGTTATGTACCATGCTCTAATAACTGGAGTTGAGTGGGCCTAATGGTAAGACTTTGGAACTCCAAATAGGAGGTCCAAGGTTCAAACCCGGCAGGGGGTAGGGTTATGTACCATGCTCTAATAACTGGAGTTGGGTTGAATAAACACACATTGGATAAACATCCTCCACGAGGATCGACCCATATGGCCTATAGCCTTGTGGGTGTTAAAAACTCCTTTACTATTGTATTCTAGTGCCTACTGTGCTTGTTTTTTTCTACAATATATGCAAATATGAATGTTGTAGGTATACATCTCAATCCCAATACACTTGTATAGAAGTCCAAAAATATAAGTAGATTAAGGTGCCAAGGCATAAAACCTGCTACCTCCTCCAAGTCACAACTAAGTCACAACATAATATACCAATACACTTACAGAGAAGTCCAAAAAAATCAGTAGTTTAAGGTGCCGCGGCATACCACCTGCCACTTCCTCCAAGAGAAGCTTAATTCTTAAAGTCTCACCATAAGAGTTTCAAATAGCTGTCTATTGGTATTTCTGTTATATCATGTAGATAAGTCATTAGATTTAATGTATCTGGCACTGCTTCTGCCTGGTATTTATAGCCAAATATCATATATGGATAGAGATACGATGCTTCTTGGATATTGTATCCAGACATATCCAAATATATGGATATTGTATCCAGACATATCCAAATTTAGCGAAATTGTATCGACACATCCATATACATGCCCATATGTGGTGCATATCTAATACATCTGGATAGGGCCTTGGAATGCCCTAAATATATGGATATAATACTCAAAATGTTGCTATTCTTCTGCATAATACACCTTTCTTACACCCTTATAATGCATATGCAACTTCAATAGTTAAACAGGTTCAACCATCAATGGGTTGAGCCCGTTAATGGATCTGTTCACTTTTATGTTCTTTTCAGTCAGAGTTCTATACATTTGAGTAAATACATAAATTGGGGTTAATTCTCTGCCATCGACGGGATGCTTTTCTTGAGCAAATGAAACTCATCCAATGTTTTGATAGATACTTCTCTCCAAAGCACTCAAATATCTCTAGAGCATGGGGGATAAAATTATATTGTCTTTTAATTGTGATTTCAAAAGTCAAATTTTTTCTTTATTATTGAAATGTCTAAGCGTTAAAACACTTCTACATATCATCCAACCAAGCATTGACACGTGCTCCTCTGGATGAATGCGTAGGAGATCTGTTTCCATAAGATATCGTATGAAAAGGACTCCTAGACTTCTCCCAGCACACAATATTTGGGTAATCTGACAACACATGCCTATGCTCCTCTGTAGGCCTATCCTTATGCCATGTCTCTACTTGGGCAGATCCTATCTTGCAATATCCCAGCCAACTATCTCATGCAATCTGACAAGTTCACCATTGTAGGTCAAGCACTAGATCAATATTCATTCTAGGTTTAAGCTTTCAAGAAGTTCAAACTCCAAAAGCTACCTACTGCCACACCGCATGCACACAAGGACCGACAATATATAAACCATTGCTTTGACATGAATCTGCAGTGCCATCTCACTAACCGACAAACTGCAAGTAATAGTAAGAAGTGAAGGAAACATAAAAGTGACAGAGTCAATAGATAACAATTCGATATTATGTTTGAGAATTTTGAAGTACATCTTGTTATAACTCAATATATTAATTAAATGAAAATAATTAGTCTAGATATCCTGGATCTAGTTGGTAGATGTTTTCCCATCTTGTTTAAGGATGCAAATATAACCAGGATCTAACTTCTGTATTTGCTGATTTGGACATTGTTTTCATAGCATGCCAAAAAGAATATTTCCTTTTGAGATTTTAAAGTTAAACATGTAAGTGGTTAAATTGATTATATAATTATATAATTAGTCAATAACTTGAACAAAAACCCAAGTTAAAGTTGAATTGTGACAATCAAGAAATTAGCCCAAACTAGACTTCTGGCACCGAAGGAGGAAAAGCAGTGTTACGGCTGGCATTGGTGCCAACAGGACTGGCACTAAACAATGAATGCTAAGAAGGTGTCCTTGCCAAAGAAGACACTAAATGAGGATAAGAGTTGTGCCAAAGATTAGTGCAATGGCCCATGCCAAAGACTATTTTAAAGTTGGTGCCAAAAAACAACTGTCTAGCACCATACAAACATCATCCCTAGATGGAGCACACCAGCACCAATAACAACCCACTTGCCAAGCACACTTGTTCCAAGGACCAATTGCACTAAAACTCAATGTGGTGCCATACAAATGGAGGACAAACATGAATGTTGTGCGAGTCAACCTTTTTCCAAAATGAATATGAAATTAAGAAATATTGTTTAAATAGACGTGCCATACAAAAGGAGGACAAGCGTGAACATTGTGTAACCTAGATCCAAAACAAAGATAGCGTAGCACATGTCATACATGTCAACAACAACAGACATGACTCTTACACGATGATTCTGACATAGAGGGGTAACTGCAGCTCAATAAGCAGTGATGCCCTTAGAGGTCTAATGCTTAATAAGCAATGCCAAGGTGTTCCCTAAGCACACAATGGTGTTGGGAACATAACCGTGATACTAATTTTTTGCACTACATTCATTAAACTTCAGTTCTACCCATTTAGTATTTCAAGAGAGCAAATGTCATCTAGATTAGCAAAATTATAGAATTTCCTCTCACTTCTAGTTTTACAAATATAAAGCAAGAAGTGCATAGAAGGGAAACGATTTTCCAGGGGATTATATGTCAATTTCTCTTTCCAAATCCCAATGAGAGATGCCACAGTTGCCACCTACAAGCAACACCTAGAATACTCTCCTTCTGTAGGCATATCAACACGTGGAATATTAACACCTGTAGGCCATCTTGCTTGTTGATAAAATTCCCCTGTATCCTGATCCTCATTATCCTGCTGTCTATGGTAGTTATTTGGGGAATGAGGAGCTTCTTGGTTTTGTTTCTTCAATAATTGCTCCAGCATTAAATTCATGGTGCTCATACTAGTCATTAGTTGAGTTATACATGATTGGACGTCTTGGTTACTTGCATTGGTGTTTTCTATTTCCTCATGTGTGAGATTATCATGGGATGAGTTGGAAGGAGCCATGGGGTTAATAGTAGGATGATTGGGGTCAAAGTTGTTAATGCGTAAAGGAGAGTTGTATTGTGTACCTTTATTTCGTGGAGGTCTTCTAGGTGACTTCGAAAGTCCTTCGTTTGTATTATCTGTGCTAGATAATCGCCCGTTTGGTCCTTTAGTCCACCTGCCACTCATGCACTTGTGGTATACAATTTGAATTACTGCTTAAAAGTTGTCAATAGGAACTAAAAATCTGCTGCAAAGCTCTGCTTGTAATGTTAGTTTCTTCAAAATTTGCCTTTAATGTCAAAATTTTGACAATTCTTGCAAAAAATTGGTTTGTTACCCGCCTAATTGTCGCTCCAACTGCGATGCGGCTTTAGAATTCGAACTTCAATGGTTAGGTGACCCAACGGCTAGCAACGGATAGTTTGATGAGACTATTTGATTTGAACTTCAACGGCTAGGTGACCCAACGGATAGCACGGAATTATGTGACACGACGACGACCCAACGGTTATCGGCAGGAAAGATGACTCTAAGACACGATAACCAGACCTTATGACGACAGGTCGCGCGATTCGAGGACACGGTAACTAGACCCTATGCTAGACTAGACGCACCAATCGAGGACACAACAACCCAAATTTACTGTTGGTTATGAATCTGCCACTAGGATAGGATTTTAATTTAATTGCGCCCTAAATTCGCCCAGCAGATTGAAAGGCCGGAAGGAAGGAATGCCTTTCGTGCCAATCTCCGGAGAAGGCCGGTACCTTTGGTTTCTCAACTTGGGTGGTTTAGATTAGAGTGCAGGAAAGGGATTAGCAAATACGAAAAGAGACATAAATATGCTTGTTTCGGGTGGGGAAGATAAGTAGCACAGTAACGAACCAATCACTACTACTAGCAGCAATCCAAAACAATGTGTAAAGCAGAAACTAATGGTGCTATTTTGTCTTATGTATCCTTTACTTTAGTGCTCCAGAGTTACTTAATTACCAACACTGATATCCATATGTAGAATAACAATAACCAAAAATATAAGCGACATAAAGCATAAACACTTAGCAAAGGAAGCATACAAGACAAAGACAACCAATAGAGCCAAGTATACTTTATATTTTGGAAGCAAATGCATAGCTACAAAAGTTTCTTAGCAGTATACCTTCCTTCCACCCTTATACAATGAAAAGAGACTGCTATATATAGTGTAAAATCCCCCCCGATTACATTATGGTCCCAGTGTCGCAGACCTGACAAAACATACAAAAGCTGACAAAAGTGGCAAAAAGCGGCTGATGCTTGACCCATGCAGATAAGAAAGTAATGGCAGTGAGGTCCACTTGAAGATGTGTCAACTCTGTGATGATACGGTGGGTGAGAAGCCAACTCGGCTTGAATGGGAGTAGATGAAATAGAATTTGTCAGTTCATACCCATCCAAATATCACTTGAGTAGCACAACTTCTGTCACACCCTGATCCGAATCTCGAGGTAGGACACCTGTCAGCATCTGAAGCCTGCTGGTGAATGATGGGGGGAGGGAAGACACTTAAGTCATTTTCTTTGGATTCTGATTCCACCCAGCAACGCGCAAAAATGAAGTGCAGTCAGATGGCGCAACTTGGAAATGGCGCAGTCTTGTGGTCCCTACCTTAGCCACTTCCTGGCTTTCTTTGTTTCTTCCGTCCGAGGGCGCATGAAGACAAGCGCGCAGTCGGACGACGCAACGCACTTGGGCGGGTCCATGTCTTAGACGTTCTTCAACATTACTCTCTTCTGGCGTCCAGATTGCGCACTTATGGGTCAGCGCCGCCGACTTCACAGCGAAGTCGGGCGGCCTCAACACTTAATGGATTTTAGGCACCTTTTCCACAAATGCCGCCCGAGTGCGCACTTCTCCCTTGGGCGCCATCCGACTTCGCGCGAACTCCGGCGGCCCCCGTGCTTAGAAATTTTTTGGGTTTTGTTCACTCTCAATGCCGCCCGAGTGCGCGCTAGAATATGCGCGCCGTCCGACTTCGCGCGAAGTTGGACGGCTCACACTTAGAACTTTTTCGAACGACTCTCTCGTTCTTCCGCTCAGGTGCGTAAGTTGAAGCGTGCACAGCCCGACTGCGCAGCGCAGTTGGGCGGGAACCAACACTTAGAACTTTTTTGGGCCATTTTTGCCCACTTGACAGAGACACTTACAAACATGAATTTAAAAGATGAAAGAGATGAAATGGAAGAATAGGGAGCAGAAATGGAAAGAAGAAGAATGGGAAAGAAGAAAGGAGGGAGGCGAAGCAGCAACCTTACAAGTTTTTCAAAATTTAGCACCCCGTGCAAAATGTGGCAACATTCTTGGCGGCTCGCGGAGTGTCGAGCTCACCTCGGCGCAACGAACCTTTGGCCTTTACCCCTTGGGCACAGAGTCACTCCCGGACCCTGTACCTGACTGCTGCTGGTGCTGCACTTGCTGCCGCTGAGTTCCTGGCTTGGGAAGCTGCTCTTCTTCTTCACTCTAAGCAGTTTCCTCTTCGGATTGCGAGCTTGACAGCTCAGCTTCCTTATCTTCTTCCTGCCTGGCAAGTTCGACCCGTTCGCGGACATGCTCATAAACGGTTTTTGCCTCGGCCCAGGCTGCCTCTTGGAAGGGCTCTAAGTTGTTGATATCCTTCAGAGCTTTCCGAAATACCGCAACCATGTGCTTGTCAATAGTACTGCACCTCTCTCCGATTTCACAGCGCAACTTTGATTTACCTTAACAATGCTGGTAATTTGGAGTGGTAAAACCTTCTTTTCTAGTGCAGGAGCGGAAAACATTAATGGCGTCTTGAGGATTTAAATTTTTATTGCCCAAAGTGGGTGGCTAGCGTCGCTATTTTTTGGCAGCTGCGCATGGGATCCCTCCTTGGAAGTCGCACATCGTACTCGATTGGGCCCCAAGTGCGCTTTTCATTTATGAAATCCACCTAGAAGATCGCGCAATCATCCTCAAGGATTTTTAGAAGCTCGTGCCATTAATGACGCCATGGACGCCAACTGGGCACACATTTCAAAGTTTTTCAACCCTTGGCGAGACCTTGTCGTAGCTTCTTTCTTTTCGACCAAGTGCGCTCAAAAAGTAAGCGTCGTCGGACCTCGGGCCATGAAATCCGCACAGACGGGCAGTCTTAATCTTAGAAAATATCCGACATGACATTGCCTTCAAGACGCGCCCGTCGGAGTGCGCTAGATTCGGTGCGCGCCGTCGGACGGCGCACGAGAAATCCGCGCAGTCGGGCGGAGTACTTGGCCACTTTTCAAAACTTCTTGCTTCGTCCCGCCCGGTGGCGCGCAAAAGAGGGTGCGCAGTCCGACTTCGCAGCGAAGTCGGGCGGCGCACCAACACTTAGACAAATTTTGGAGATTTTCCTTTTGCTCGCCACGGCTCATTCCTCCCGGAAGCGCTAAAACCAACGGGCGAAGCCCGGCTTTGGGACTATTTTCTGCGACCTTGGGAGGAGACCTTGTGCCTTAGTCAGAATTTTGGGCTCTCGTGCATTTTCTTTTTTCAAAACGTTGGCTCTCCTTTTTGAATTTAAAGCAGGAAACTATGGATTGAAAACAATATTTACATGCAAAAATAAAACTGACTGCGGAAAACAAACATATGTACAAGGGGAAAACCTTGGGTATCTTTAGTTGTAGTATGCTTTCAGGTGAAAACCATTGACGGGAATTGGGAGGACCTGGCCCTCCATGTCCTTTAGTACAACGCATTGAACTGATTCACCCGAACAATTTGGAAGGGACCATCCCAGAAGGCATCTAGTTTGTCATGATTACCTGGCTTGGCTTTGTGGGAGTCCGCACTAAATCCCTGATCTTGAAGACTTGGGCGGTGGTTCCTTTTGAAAACCAGTTTTGCGTTGTCTCGGCATGCTTGGTGAAAGCTTGATACGCCTTCTCTCTTTCTTCCTCTAGTTGCAATAGCTGAGCCAATTGGGCATCAACGGGGTCTTCGAGACCTTTCTCATCTTCTAACAGCTAGAGTGCAAGCATCTCTGTGTGTGGGTAGGACAGCCTCCTTGCTGTATACAAGTGCATATGGGGACGTTTTGACAGACTTCTTGAAAGAGATACGGTCTGCCCAAAGCGCACGGTCCAACAGTAGATGCCATGTCCTTTTATTCCTTTCCACAGTCTTCTTTATAATCTTCAACAAATTCTTGTTAGTAGACCCAGCTAGACCGTTTCCCTGTGGATAGTAGTTCGAAGACATTTTGTGATAAATGCCATATTTACTAGTGAATTCTGTGAGCACGACACCTGCAAACCTTGGACCATTGTCCGTGACGATTGCCTTTGGTATCCCGAAACGGGTAATAAGGCCCTCTAGAAATCCAATGACTGTTTCCTAATCTGCATGCTTTGTAGGCACTGCCTCGGCCCATCGGGTGAAATAGTCTGTGGCCATCAGGATAAACTTATGCCCTACCGAATAGTTGGGTGTGATTACCCCGACAAAGTCAAGGCCCCACTGCTGAAATGGAGTCTCAGCTTGAATCGGGTGGAGGGGCATGGGAGCCTTACGATTTCTGCCAGCGAACTTTTGACATTTCTCACACTTCTGGCAGACTGCATGCCCATCTTCAAAGAGGGTGGGCCAATAGTAGCCTGCATTAATAGTTTTCAAGGGTCGTCGGCCTTCCCGAATGATATCCTCCTGGCATCCCAGAATGGAATTCGCCAAAGACCTTCGGCTAGTCTGATTCTTTGACGCACCGCAACAGGATGCCGTCAATATTTCTGAAATATAGCCCCTTGAGGTGTAGAACGTACTTCAAGGCGTTAAGCCTGTACCTCCTTTGTGAGGCATTGAGGTGATCTGGACATCTCCCTGTGTTGAAATACCACACTAGATCATTTGTCCAATCACTCTCCTCTGATAAGGAATTAGCAATGTTAATTTTTGTCACTGGATTCTCCCACTGACAAGTAGAGACTTCGGCTGCAACACTTCCGGCCAATTCTTGGCATAGAGCCCACCCTCGAACCAACTTCGTGGGCCGTACTTCTATGTCAAACTCCTGGATCTTGGCAATCCATCCTGCCCTCCTGTGACCGGGCTCACCCTGGATCATGAAATTTCTGACATCCGGGTGTATCACGAAGACAGTGGCCCGGCTCTGAGAGACGAAATGCTTGAATTTTTGAAGGGATCTCATAACTGCATGGACTTGTCTCTAAATAAAATTATACCTTTCTTCGTGCGGCTGGATTACTTGCTGTTGGTTACGAATCTACTACTTGTGGCTGGATTACTTGTCTCTCAATGAACTTACTGTTGGTTACGAATCTGCCACTAGGATAGGATTTTAATCTAATTGCGCCCTAGATTCGCCCAACAGATTGAAAGGCCGGAAGGAAGGAATGCCTTCCGTGCCAATCTCCGGAGAAGGCCGACACCTTTGGTTTCTCAACTTGGGTGGTTTAGCTTAGAGTGCAGGAAAGGGATTAGCAAATACAAAAAGAGACATAAATATGCTTGTTTCGGGTGGGGAAGATAAGCATCACAGTAACGAACCAATCACTACTACTAGCAACAATCCAAAACAATGTGTAAAGCAGAAACGAATGGTGCTATTTTGTCTTATGTATCCTTTACTTTAGTGCTCCAAAGTTACTTAATTACCAATATTGATATCCAGATGCAGAATAACAATAACCAGAAATATAAGCGACATAAAGCAGAAACACTTAGCAAAGGCAACATACAAGACAAAGACAACCAATAGAGCCAAGTATACTTTATATTTTGGAAGCAAATGCATAGCTACAGAATTTTCATAGCAGTGTACCTTCCTTCCACCCTTATACAATGAAAAGAGACAACTATATAGTGTAAAACCCCCCCTGATTACATTATGGTCCCAGTGTCGCAGACCTGACAAAACATACAAAAGCTGACAAAAGCGGCAAAAAGCGGCTGATGCTTGACCCATGTAGATAAGAAAGTAATGGCAGTGAGGTCCACTTGAAAATGTGTCAGCTCTGTGATGATACGGTGGGTGAGAAGCCAAATCTGGCTTGAATGGGAGTAGATGAAATAGAACTTGTCAGTTCATACCCATCCAAATAGCACTTGAGTAGCACAACTTCTGTCACACCTTGATCCGAATCTCGAGGTAGGACACCTGTCAGCATTTGAAGCCTGCTGGTGAATGATGGGGGGAGGGAAGACACTTAAGTCATTTTCTTTGGATTCTGATTCCACCCAGCAGGGCGCAAAAATGAAGTGCAGTCAGACGGCGCAACTTGGAAATGGCGCAGTCGGGCGGTCCCTGCCTTAGCCACTTCCTGGCTTTCTTTGTTTCTTCAATCCGAGGGCGCATGAAGACAAGCGCGCAGTCAGACGACGCAACGCACTTGGGCGGGTCCATGTCTTAGACATTCTTCAACATTACTCTCTTCTGGCCTCCCGATTGCACACTTATGGGTCAGCGCCGCCCGACTTCGCAGTGAAGTCGGGCGGCCTCAACACTTAATGGATTTTAGGTGCCTTTTTCACAAATGCCGCCCGAGTGCGCACTTCTCCCTTGGGCGCCGTCCGACTTCGCGCGAACTCCGGCAGCCCCGATACTTCGAAATTTTTTGGGCTTTGTTCACTCTTAATGCCGCCCGAGTGCGCGCTAGAATATGCGCGCCGTCCAACTTCGCGCGAAGTCGGGCGGCTCACACTTAGATATTTTTCGGACGACTCTCGTTCTTCTGCCCAGGTGCGCAAGTTGAAGCGTGCGCCGCTCGACTACGCAGCGCAGTTGGGCGGGAACCAACAGAACTTTTTTGGGCCATTTTTGCCCACTTGACAGAGACACTTACAAACATGAATTTAAAAGATGAAAGAGATGAAATGGAAGAATAGGGAGCAGAAATGGAAAGAAGAAGAATGGGAAAGAAGAAAGGAGGGAGGCGAAGCAGCAACCTTACAAGTTTTTCAAAATTTAGCACCTCGTGCAAAATGTGGCAACACTTACGACTACAAGACATGTCAATTTAGACTCTGACTCGACAAGAAGACGAGAAGAAGAAGTGACACGACCCAACTATTAGATGCTAACTCGACAAGGAAACTCGAAGCGGTGACATGAAGGGCGAAGAGATCGAAGAGAAGACAAGACCAAACTCAACGAATACCCCACGACGGATTGGAGACAAGACAAGACAAGATCAGACTCAACGAATACCCCACGATGGACTGGAGACAAGACAAGACTACATGAGACACGACAAGACCGGACGATAACCCGACGAATTGGCTACGCGTGGGAGCGATTAGCTCATGTGGCCAAAGCGACGAGTCTATAAGCGCCTTATAATGTATATAAAGGCTAAACTTTTATTTTTCCACTGTATGTGGCATAAACCATTAACTAATTTAGCGACAACTTCGAATTAAACCTTAGAGAATGAGTTTATAAGTGTTACCAGGATTGGACGATGCGAAGTTTGTCACTTTAAACTGTGAAAATATATCATGAAGGATTGCGAGCGATTTAATTTTGTATATGACTGATTAATTGCCACAATCTGATGCTCCACTTGCAGGTTCTTTGGCAAGACTATTGTTCACTTCTGCCTATGATTGAACGAATAGCGATCGAACGAATAGTGGATCTTGATTAAAAAAAATTAATCTTAATTCTTCCTTGGCTGCACTAATTTGTGAATGACGCGTTCAGCAGTCTGCAAATAACTTCGAAATAATTTCCACGTGGCGCGCTACTGATTAATGGTTGGTTTTAGGGCTTCGGTAACTTATTTGTTGATGACGGATTGGCAACACCACCTCAAAAAAATTTCTTTTGTTTTCTTTTATCATCGTTACCTTGTTGCTGCAATCCAATTGAGCTGCTTGACGATGAAAACCGCGTGCTTGAAGTATTAGGCACCTAATAATCAAAATTCGAAGCAATTGCTAATTGCAACGTATTGAACTATTATGCATCGTTTAAAACTTCGAACATACTAAGCATTGAAGGACTGTTGTATTGAACAATTAACGCTTGAAACCGCCAAAAAGTGGACCGCTCTTTGGAAGAAGCGAAACCGTCCCACGAACCCTAAAATTTGCCGAAACTTAATCCTGTGGCTTTGTAGTCCAAATACTGCTTATTTCTGGAAACAAACAGTGAACAGCGTAGACATAATTATCAATGGTTGTTTACAATCGAAGCTTCAGATTCCCAGGAAGAATTTAATCCCTTGGAAATTTTTTTGCGAGGAATGCAGGCAAGTGCTCTGATACCACTTGCAAGGATACTCTTGGAGAAATATTGCGAACACAAATATAATGGAATAAATCAAATATTTATTGCCACTTTAGGAGGGCTAAGTCCTTTGCCACTAAGGAGGGCTTAGTCCTTGCGATTACGCAAATGATTATGAAATATGAAAAGATGATCAATGATAAATCAAACTACAACCTTATATAGTAATAAATCAATAACTTAAACATTTGGAATATAGCCGACTAGCTATATTGGTTTGTAACACCTTCCCTATGGGGGTACAAAGCCAAGAGGATATTCCTTAATGCCCTTAGGACCCTAATGCTCAATAAGCAATGCCAAAGTGATCCCCAAGCACACAATGGTGTTGAGAACATAACCCTGATCCTAATTTTTAGTCCATCAATCAACTAAAAGTATTGACCTTTAGTTCTTAATTTGTTGCACTACATTCATTAAACTTTAGTTTTACCCGCTTAGTATTTCAAGAGAGCAAATGTCATCTAGAATAAAATAATTATAGAATTTCCTCTTTGGGTTTTCTTTTCACAAATATAAATCAAGAAATGCATAAGAGGGGAAAAGTTTTTCCTGGGATCATGTGTCAATTTCTCTTTCCAAATCCCAACAAGAGATGCAGCAGTTTCCACCTACAAGCAACACCAAGAATACTCTCCTTCCCTATAGGGGTACTAAGCCAAGAGGATATTCCTATGGTAGTGAGGAGGAAGGTGATTGTCAATTGATGTACCACCAATGCCACCTCAAATATACTGTCAAATCTCTTCATCGTAGAGCTTGCTATAACGAACAATTATAGAAAACACAAGCCCTGCCATGCATTCTCACAGCAATGCTAAATGCAAGGTCCACCATAAGAAAAGGACAACAGTCAATTTATACTTGTTTCTAGTTGCATATTCCTATGATCAAATTTAGTTCCACTTTGATACCTGGTTATCATTGAGCAAAGCAACAATAATAAAAGTGGGGCAAATCAGCCCATTGCAACATTCAACTTTGTATAAGAGGAATGTTCAATGCCACTATTGCAAAAGGTATGTCCACTATGAAAGATAACATAGAATAAAGACAAGCAATGGAGGAAAAAAGATAAACTTTTCACATGAAGGTGAAAGCTCAAAAATTATGTTCTTAGATTCTGGTGGTTCAAATCATATGACCGATAAAAAGGAGTTGTTTGTGGAGTTGGATGACTCATACAAGAGCAAGGTGAAAATTGGACAAGGCATTGGAGGTTGAAGGAAAAGGAACCTTACAAATTGACACAAAATATGGAAAGAAATATATCCAATATACTTACTTCATACCAGGCTTGAAGTACTATTTGTTGAGTGTGGAGCAGCTTGTAGAGAAAAACTAAAAAGTGGTGTTTGAGAATAAGGAGTGCATTGTCTATGACAAAGCAAATGGGGAACCAAGCAGTGGCTGCTGTACCTATGACACAGAACAGAATGTTTTCTTTCAGGCGTGGAGGAGAGCAATTTATGTCATACAACCATTGAGAACAACAACTGGTTATGGCACCAAAGGTATGGTCACCTGAATTTTCGAAGGTTGTATTTGTTGAGTGCTAAAAGAATGGTCCATCGGCTGCCTTGTGTAGAAGCAAGAAGTGAAGTGTGTGAATGGTGCACAATGGGAAAACATCATAGAGAGAGCTTTCCAAAAGGAAGCGCATGGAGAGCATCATATCCATTGCAGCTGATCTGTTCAGATTTTTGTGGTACAATGCCTTGTCCAATTCCTTCTACTTTTATCACTTTTATTGATGATCATACTAGAAAATCTTGGGTATATTTTTTGAAGAATAAGTGTGATGCTTTTGAAGTATTTAAGAGCTTCAAAGCCTTAGTAGAGAATGAAAGCAGATATAGAATCGAAAGGACTGATCATGGTGGTGAGTATTTTTCCAATAAATTTAATCAATTCTGTGATAAGCATGGGAAAAGAAGGCAATTGGCAGCAGCCTATTAACCTCAGCAAAATGGAGTTGTAGAAAGGAAGAGTAGGACAATCATGGAGATGGCAAGAAGCATGGTACTAGGAAAAGGTTTGGGCAATCATTTGTGGGCTGAAGTAGTTGGATGTATATCCTCAATAGAAGTTCCACAATTGCAGTAAAGAATAGAACTCATCATGAGGCGTGGCATGCAATGAAGCCTTCAATAAGTCATTTGAGAATGTTTGGTTGGTTGACTTATTTTCATGTTGGAAAAAAGAAAAGGAAGGAGTTAGATCCAGAGAGTCAAGCAATGCATTTTTGTTGGTTATTCTGAAGAAAGCAAGGCATATAGATGTTATGACCCTAAATCTAAACAATGCATTGTGTCAAGAGATGTGATTTTTGGTGAAGGGGAGGTACATGGACAAGAAGCAGAAAAGACTAAGAAAACAACCATAATTGAAGATTGTGGTGTCTCAAAAACATCTAGTGGAGTCACAAGCATTTCTCCAAAGACAAGCATAAAAGGAAAGAGAACATTACAATCACATCCAAGCTGCAAAATGTTGGACCAAAATTTTGAGAGGAGATTCACAATAAGCTAAAGCACAAGCCCAAGAACAAAGACAAAAAGGAACAAGAAGATAATATGGTGAACTATGCACTACCATCCAAGATTGAAATGGAGCCCTTAAGTTTTGGAGAAGCAGCCCAAAACAAGGTATGGACCAAAGCCATGAAAGAAGAATTGAATACAAATTGAAAAGAATGATATTTGGGAGTTGTATGAACTTCCAAAGAACAAGGAGGTAATTGAATTGAAGTGGGTGTTCAAAACCCGAAATAATAGATTATGATGAGACATATGCATATGTTGCAAGGCAAGAAACAATATAAATGGTCTTTAGCTTTGGCAGCCCCAAAAAGATGGAGTGTACATCAACTTGATGTAAGGAGTGCATTCTTGAATGGAAAGGTTGAAGGAGAATTGTATGTGGGAACAACCACAAGGATTTGAAGTGGAAGGTAAATGAGGACATGTCTACAAGTTGAAAAAATCATTATATGGACTGAAACAAGCACCGAGGGGATGGTATTCAAGAACTGATGCATACTTCTTGAAGTGTGGAGTTGTGGCAAGTATGAATTAGACCGCATTGTACTATAGAAGGGAAGGTGATGATATTTTGATTGTGTTTGCTTGTATGTTGATGATCTAATTTTCACATGAATTTCATCAAGAATGAAGAGAGAGTTCAAGCAAGCCATGATGCAAGAATTGGAAATGAGTGATTTGGATTTGATGCATTAGAATACACAAACCACGCACTCTCAAAAGAATAAACAAAGTATGTAGCAGCTACATCAACAAGCACACAAGCAGTGTGGTTGAGGCAGATCCTAGAAGACCTTGGTGAAAAGCAAGAAAGACCAATTACCATTTTTTTGTGACAACATGAGTGCAATTCAAACGACCAAAAATCTTGTTTTTCATACAATATCAAAGCACATTGATTTGAAGGGTTTAGTAGGCTTTGGTAGACCTTGAACATGAAGGTTGAGTTCTTTGACTTGATGTGCCCTTTCCTTGTCAGATTTGGCTAACTGCTAACTCCATAATGGGAGAAGTCATTTTCCCCTTAACCACTTGAATCCATGAATAATGTTCTTCAATATTTTTTTGAAGATACTGTTGATGAGCATTTGTCTTGTTTTTGAGATTCTTATGTTGGATGAGGATCTTTGTTTGCTTATGTTGCATATCACGAACGACCTCCTGAAGATGGTGAAGATCTTCAGTTGGAGATGCATGAGTTCATTCAGATTTTTCTATTTTGACAATATTTTCACCTTGTTCCTGGACTTGATATTGTAGGGCCTCAATGGTAGCGTCCTTCACGTGAAGTTGGTTTTGGAGTTGTGATATTTGTCATTGAAGCTCAATGCCAAAATGCTTGACTTCTGCAATCCATTTGGTGAGGTGATTGTACTTGAGTTTGGGTATTAGCATTCATGCGGTTGAATTGAACTTTGTTTTAGCTGCAAGTCAGTGGTTGGTTGAGTGTATTTCCTTTAATATGTGCAGTTTACTTAAATATGAAAGCCTTTAAAGTTTGGACTGAATAGCTTTGGTTCAATAAGGAGGCGACAAAAATATGCTCAGAGATCTTGATGGAATTATATGAAAAATGCCTCAACTGTTTAGCTTGGACTTTGGACAGTTTTTCTTCAGAACTTCCCTTCTTGCCGTCTATTTTTCACTATTCAAATATTTAAGGCCATCCTACCACCCTTTCAGGTATTCAGTAGGATGAATCACTGATACGCATCGTTGGTTTTCATTTTAACAGGATCCTCTTAAATCACTGTTTCTGAATTTTGACTTGAAAGGACTATTTTTGGATTGCTGCTTATGGTTTTCAACTTCATAGTGAATGGTTTGACCAGAAAATAGTGACAGACCTTTTTGATACTACAAGAGAAAATCTTTTTGGAAATAAAAGGGTCTGCTTTTGAGTGTAGCAAAAATGGGGGGTGACAGTGACTATTACTTTGCTTTTGTAAGGCTATTGTAGTTCCCCCAAATCCTTCTACAGGAGCACAGACCCTAAAATACAAGATTATTATCTGGAATAATAGGTGTTTTAAGGAATGCATTAAAAGAGTAGAATTTCATCTCACCCGTTGCCATAGAACTGATATCTGTGACACTATGGGTTGTGTTCAATTTTCTGTTTCTTTTAAGACATGTCCATTTTTGAATACTAGGAGGTGAATTCATTATATCTGCATGAAATCATCTTGAAATTTCCTTTTGTTTTTGTTTATTATGATGAAAACTGCACTTTAGCTGGCATTTCAATTCAAGATTGCAAAAATCACTTTACAATGCTTTAGATAATAATTCTAGATTTGCGCTTAGATTTCTTTCATGTCCGAACAAATGAAGAAATTTCAGCAAGGATTTTAAATTTGAAAAAAAAAAAAACTCTCTGAACTGTAAGCAATAACCACTTTTTTGAAAATATTTTTCAAGGATACTGCTTTTGCAATTTGTATGCCCAGATGTGGTGGTTTTCTAAGTTTATTTAAGTATGCTAGCGTAGCAGTGTTCAGTTATGTGTGCATAAATGTCTGCTGCAGGCAAAACGGCCAAAGAGGAAAAACCAACAAAAGAGGATGATGTCTGCAGGTGTCTGTTTTCCGTGCTGCACATGTATTTTATCATTCAAAATATTTATTTGAAGGGTTTCTTCAGTCTGCCTCTTGGGAGAATTTATGGTCTTTTTGTCAGTTGACTAATTTTTGCCAAAGCACATTTCCCGAAGAAAAACATTAGCCAAGGTTCAGTGTACATAAATTTGTTTCATTTACCAATATTTGTGAGTATTAATAATAAATTCAGTTGCATTCTCAAATATTATACTATGCTATTTATAATTCTTATTTATCAATATTAAAAGGTTTACCAAGTAACGTATAGTTGGAAAATAAATTCCCTCTCTAAAGATTTTCTGTGCTGCCTCTGTTCTTTGGGTACTAGACAAAGTTTGAACCTTGGGTTAATAGAAACGAAACTTCTATGTGCTTTTAATTTGTTTTTGAGTGTCCAATTTGCTAACCCTCAATTTTGAGAGGCCTTGGTTTGACTGTTTAATCTCACATATAAATATTATGCTCATATACTTGAAGATCATTTATATGTTTTACATGCCCATCTTACTGCAAATGAGCAGTGATTTTTGTTTTCCATGAATCATGCCATATTTTTATGCATTATCACTTTATCTTAAAATAATGGTGCATTACCTTATTGGTTTATATTTTGGATTTTACTGCTTGTTTTTCATTGCTTTATTTTTCAGCAACAAGAATAGATTGAGTTCAATGCCTTGTAGATGTGATTTTTTCCTGTTCATAAAAAAATTATGTTCATTGTAATAAGTACATTATCAAGATCACAGATGATTGCCTATATAGTAGCCAGCCATGCAATTGCTAAATTAGCCCCTAGGCATAACTGCATACTTTTGTTGTCTAAATAACCCTAAAAGGTGCAGAGAGCGTTAAGAAAGCCTAATGAAAATATCTTCCTGTGCAGATGCGAGAGGTTGCTAAGGTGAACTTCTTAGGTTAATAGAAATATTATCAAAACTGTTAATTCTAATCAAGTATGCAATAATAATAATCAGCATTGAAGAAGTTCATAATTTATTAGGGATGTCAATTTTTATCAATTACCCAGAAGTATAGTCCTTGTTTGTATAAAGGTTTTCTATATATTATCTTCAAAACCCCTTACCAGTATTCCTTTATCTGAAATATTGTCAGCTTTTATCTCTGGACAATATCAGAGGCAAGCAGGTTGAGAAAACCTGATCCCCATTACCTAAAGTGGAGAAACCATTAACACCTATAATATCAGATGTAACAAACCTCCTGATGTTAGTGAGATCTTGGAAGATAATGCAATATCAACATTACCCATGAAGGAAGCAGGTTACACAGTTAGTGCCAGTTGCTTAAATTTGGTTAACATATTCTGCTGACTTATAGTCATCAGTGTATTGCGGAGAATATGGGATGATGACTACTAAGGACACCATCTCCCTGGATTAAGGGATCTTTACCTAGAATGAAAAAACAGATTATCACTTTATTGGCAGAATATAAGTTATAATATGTTGAAACAATTATGCCCTAAGAAAACTGGCAATCCTTCCGTTAACAACAGTTTACTGCTACTGTCAAGCAAAATGACGGGAGGGACTGGTCTCAAATCAACACTAAACCATCTAACAGTTGTACACAAACAAGACATGAACTGAAGCATGCAAAGGCAACTGCAGATGAATTAGCATTTGAACGCTAGATACCAGCTTCATCGGTTAACCACTGGATTTCAGGGGCTGGACAATATTGACCTGAGCTGTTGCAATGATGTCTCCTTCCAAACACATCCCAGACTACCCTTTCACGAGTGGCTAGAAAAACATTGCTGCATGGGGTGGCCATTAGATAGAAGCTATCCTCCGCCCCAAGTAGCAGAACACAGAGATGGAGGTCCATATGGACGACCATTGACAACCTCCATCATTGTCTTTTACAGAAGAATGAAATGGGATTCCAGGTAATTCATGTTTTGCTTGAGCTTCACGAGTTTCTTTGTGTTGAGGTCCCTATGCAAAAGATGTGCCTCCACAACCAGTTTCATTTCTTAGAGAGGAGTTCCGCAATATTTTTGGGTGGCAATTTAAAGAGAGAGTGACGAATATATCACCCAACTTTCATATGAATGGGAGTCTTGTTTAGAGAAGCTAACACAGACAAAAACAATTCATTATCAAGCAAATATCGAGCCAGACAAATTTTCCTTGGATACTTTGGGTGAAAATTAATCTTCACCAAGCAAATGTCGAGCCAGATCAACATTCCTTGAACATCTAATGTTAAAGAAAGTAGTTAGGTTTTCCTCTAAAATACTCTCCAAATATAAACTCAGCCTCATTATCCATGCTCGTGTCCATGACATTGTAAATTTTGAACAGCGTTCTGGGTAGATGATCCTTTGCTCACAACTACAAGAGCTCTCAAAACTTCATATGCATCATACTTGGGGTAGATTGACCATGAGAGTGTTAAAAGAGCTGGGCATTCAAATAATAATGCACTCAACAACCTACAAAATGGATGCAAGAGGTGGCCATGTTCGAGAAGGGTTTTAAGATGACTCTTCACGTAAGAGTAAAGATATAACCGATCCTGATCTTCTTTAACAAGCCAAACCATTCATATGACATAACTACATGGGTTTTGAGTCTCTTAAGGACTTGGTTACCAACATGCATGACTGACTTGGCAGTCAGCAACAAAAAGTTCTTATATCCATCATATCAATCTTTGCCTTTCCTTGCTTTGGAGATTACTACAAAGGTAGTGTTATGGCCTTCAACAATGAAGATAATAAGATTGTCCAGTACATTGCATGCTCTCAGACTAAGTACACCTATGGTATTCCATATTTTAGAGGATTGAGAGGAGGTATGGAAAGTGCAGTTTTTTGTTTTTTTATTTTTTTTAAAGAATCGGTAATTTTTCTGTTTGGGGGTAAGCTTTAGCTTGCCTGCCCTGACTGGAGTACATCTTTCATCAAATTCACTCAACTTGCACTTGGTCACATCTGTTCCGTCTGTTGCACCCAAAACTTGGGTCTATGCATTGGCAGCCCATGTTTTTAACCACTTGAGCTCATGCTCTTTGATTATAAAAAGTAATATTTTGCCAATTTGTCTACTAAGCAACCTGATACATTTGTAACATGTACCATATGGACTAAGGAGGTCTTCATGATGTGCCATGAAGTAAGAATTGAAGTAAATTTTCAATGTTCAATACATTTATTGATCGAAACACACACAATACTTTGGGAATTCCCTTCTACTATTAGAAGGTAATGCTTGCCAAGCATTGTGGATTCTAATATATGTCCCTTAAACTTCGACTCAATTATTTGTTTCTATCTTGAAGTTACATGAGAAACTTCCAAAAAAGTTTTCTTCATCATCAATGATAGTACCTCTTGTAGTAGCTATGTTTGGGTTTCCTTTCTTACTGTCATCAAAATTCAAATTCCCCAACAAAGGGGAGTAGAGGACTAGAACATATAATGCCTTGCATGCTTATTTGATTGACTATTAATCAATTATTAATTATGTCTAATTTTGGGAATAGGACCCATATCTTGATATTCATGTGCCAAAAGCGGTTTGATTTTATTTTTATCATTTATTTGAGTATGGCTTTCTTTGGTAAGGACCTCAATCCTTGAGATCTCTTACGGGAATGGTTTGGAATTTACTCTAAAGATTCTAATTCAGGCTGGTATTGGCACCCAAGCACCCAAGTATGCTAAACCATGGATATATAAATTTTGATATAGACAAGATATTAAAATAATTCTTTCAACCTATAGATATAGAGTTTTGGGCAATCTTAACTTTCATGGGCGTCATAAGTGCACAATCTTGGCAAGCACTTAACCATTCAACCATAAGGGTGTCTTGTAGTTTCTTTTAACAAAAATAGTGTCAATGAAAGTGTTGGGACAAAATCTTTCTAATAATATAAGTCGTGCTTATGTTGGGTGTATAAAGTAGAAATCATGTTCCGACAAATGATGTTGTATCTTGGTGATCCTTGGAGGATGCAAGAAGATTGTTATAACTAATATGAAAAAATATTAGAATTAAATGAGATTTGAGATTGGTATGGTTAATATTAATATTAAGGAACATAACATATTTTTAACTTGAAATTCCATTTATTGTCTTCTAAAATGTAGGGAAAAAGTTTAGAATTGGAAATGGTATTTTGGGTCATAACTTGGTAAAGTGTAATCATATTTGAGTGATTTAGTTTTTTAGATGATAGAACATTGAAAGCACTTTCCATATTAATTTTGTCATAAAATATGCTTGTTTGATGCCTCAAAATGAGAAATATTGTCTTTTGTATAGTTGCAAGATCTTTCTCACATGAAATTAATAAATTTTGTATTATAGATTCCTTGTATTAAAATCCATATCTTTCTTACTTAAAATCAATAAATTTTGTATTGTAGATTCCTTGTATTAAAATCCATACACTAATCGAACATTAGACCATAATGTATTGTTTGATGCCTCAAAAGATGAAAAAATAGTTCAAGGTAGGGAGAATTTTCATAGGTAGATTAGCATTGGGAAGTGGACTTGGATAAGTAGCTAGAATGTAATACCCCAATGAAGTATTAATGGTTCAATGAAAGGCATACAATATTAGAAAGAGTGAAGGTTATATTAAAAGAGGGGGAACGAAAAAAATTTAAAAACATGGATGTGTTAAAGGGGAGGTTAAAGGATACAAGCTAGGAGGGGTTGGGGGTATTTTAGAAGCTGATTATTGTAATGTTGAGTTTCAAAATTTTAAATGGCCAAATAGATAGACCACTTACAAATTAGCGTATTAGAGTGGTTAGAGTGGTTTGGGGTTATGTATATTTTAACATTCAAGAGTTAGCTCATAAAATAGCAATTGTAATTGTGATATAGTTTGTACTTTCACAAGGTTAAGTGTATTTGAGCAATTGTAAAGTATGTACAATTATCAAAGTACAACATAACATTAAAAAGTATCATTGTGTTTAAAGCATGACCTAATGAATAACATGTATAACTAGTACAATGAAAAATAATTTATGTTATTATTTCATGGTATTTGATTTATTACCTCTTTATTGTTATTTTTTTTTGTATCTCATCTTATTCTTTATTTGTACATTAGAATTAGTATCCAATAAATTTTATTCAACTTTCTATTTATCAAATGTTTATTTATAGAAGCATCCCATTTCAATATTGGAATATTTAACTCATCATTACCTACATTATTCAAATTATCAATATTTCAATTTTTGAACTCAAAATCTTTTACAACATTTGAGGGTGATACTCTTTCATTTCAACATATTTTGTACCATCTTCATCTTCCATAGGAAAATCTTCACCAATACCATTTGCTATAAGAATAATTTCACCACTATATCATGTCTCATCTATTCAATCATATTGAGAATCATTCTACAATTCATTATCACAATCATCATCTAAATAATTTTGAATAGTGGTTGCATTGAGGATTCTTTTTACCTCACAAGTGCAAACCATCATAGTTTTCATCAAATACATACCATTTCAACCTTCCAATTAGGCCTTTCCATATCAAGATAAAAGAACATATGCTTGTACATATATTAATTACTTATATCGTGTTGATTGTCATGATATATTAATGAATCACATTATCATGGTATTACAACAAACCATATTAATATGAGTTGCCTTATCATGGGTGTATCGATCAAGATGGGATAATATAAAGTCAATTTCAATCAAACGAGTCCTTGACATTTATTGTTGCTTCATAATATCTTGGACAACAAATGTTAAGGTTACATTTGGGTAGAGTTCATAGAGAACTTGAGGGTGGGCTTGGATGGTTCGCAAAATATTATTATGTGTCATAGGTTAAACAATTCCAAAAATCATAAATATCATCAATAATGAAGCATATATCAAATGAACAATAATCTTAAATAAATATCATAGAAAGCTTTATTGAAACTACTAAAGCAATGCATAAAGCAAAGCTTAAGTTACATGGTACATGGCTTTGTCTTCAATATATAGACACATGACTTTTGATCTTTGCTCTCCTCAAAACTCATGAGAGAACTTAACTTCTCATATTCCTCTCTTACATAATAAATCTCATATATTATAAAAATACAACCTCTCATGATTGCACACAACTTCCTACTTCTAAACTTGACACTTCACACTCAACTCTCATTTGCTAACAAAACACATCACACTTATTTACATGACACATATCCACACCTAAGTACTTGACACACTATAAACACAAATATCTAAATACTGACCCTAATATAAATATCTACAATAGTGCCAAATAATGTAATACCTCCAACACCTCCTTTATTACATTAAATGGTGTGAAGGTCTTGTGCCTTCATGTGTCTTCAGTCTTTGATTCTGATTTTTCTTTTGGATCAAAGTTCATATCATTATTTTGGCCATATATGGAATTCAAAAATCTTTTATGAAAAAAATTATTTAGTGTTATCCTTGTTATCATTTCTTTTATCTCATTTTTGCATGCTTATCCATCCATAATTCATATTCATATTATTATTTTAATTGTGTCAACAATTTTTGTAGAGTGATTGTTACCTCCACAAATTTCACAACAATAAAGATTCCAACATCTTTCTATCTTGTGTCCATGCTTACCACAATGTCCACATTTGTTACCTGATTGTTTGAGGTCTTCATTATTTTGCTTTACAATATTTTCTTGCCAAGTTTTTTCAAAACTATATTCTATCAAAAATTCTATGCCAATTTTGTTGTCACTATCATCGTTACAATGTCTACTGTCATATATGCTTTGTGCAAACTCTGTCTTCACGAATAATGTTCAAATACCTTGTGTCACATGTAATGTTTATTCTTGGAACAAGTTCTGCATTTGTTATCATGGGTCCCAAATCACAAGTATCACAACTTGCATCACAATTTTCATTTTCTTTTGATGAAGATGACTAGTGTCACATTTTTTTATCATCATGGGTCTTAAATCTATGGTATCGCAATATGCATTAGCTTACTTTGTGCTAAATTTGTCTTCACAAATTATGTTCAAATATCTTGTCACATGTAATGTCTATTCTTGGAGCAAGTTTTGTATTTGTTGTCGTGGGTCCCAAATCACAAGTATCACAACCTGCATCACAATTCTCATTTTTCTTTTGATGAGGATGACTAGTGTCACAACATGTATTTATCATCATGGGTCTTAAATCTATGGTATCATGACATGCATTTGTTGTCATAGGCCTTGAATGATTTGTCACAACATACATCTTTCATCGTAGGCTTGTTTTTTAGAGTTGTAATCATGCTTTCTATTCTTGTCTTTAAGAACTTCATTAGTGAGTAATGCCTTATACATCATCTTTCCTATATTAATAGGTAATATAATAGCACCTTTAGGGCCTTCATTTGTTTTAGTAAGCTTTGAGCTTAAATAATTACTATGCATTGAAAAATTTTCATTTTTGGCTTCTCTGAAAATTCATTGTAAGCCCTTTAACTTTATTGTTGTATCTTTTTGTTCTTCAACATTTTCTATCATTCGTTGTGTGCAACGTTTTAGATTTTTCAACATTTCCTTACTATATTCTATTGATGTGTCCTAAATGTTTACTTGTTTTCTTTCTTGCCATGTTGTGTTCAAAATTTTCACTAGTAACCACTTTTTCATTTTTCCTTTGTTGTTGACAACCTTATTAATATTTAAAAAAAAAATCAATAATTTTTCTCTTCAATTTTTAACTAACTTTAAATTTTCATTTGATTGTTTTCACTCCTTCAATTGAATTTATTTCTTCTTCTTATAACTCCTCTTTTTTCCTAAATTTCAATAATCATTCATTTTTTTTTTCAATTAGTTTATTTTTCAAGTTCCAATCAATTCTTCTTTCTCTTTTTTCTTCAAATCATCAAAATTTCAACTTTAATCTTTCATTCATTTTTCTTTCAATAATATTTTTCTTATAATTCACGAATTAATTCAATTCTTTCAATTTTTAATTTCTCAATTCAATTCAATCAAAACTTTAATTTTTTATTATATTTAATTTCAATCGCTTCTTCAAATATCAATTTCAAATTTCAAATTCTTCTTATATCCCTTTATTTTTTAAAGCGAAAATCCCCTTCTGGGGCCGCCTTGGTCTAAGAGACCACGACTAGGGGGTTCTACATCGTCAACGTCACCTAGGAGTCGCGCCCGACCCGACCTGCACCAACATAATCAATTGGATTGTGGGTACCCAATTCAACTTTTTGGTAGGGTGGAGATTCGAACCTGGGACCTCCCTTGGAGGATTGCCCTCTCCTCTTATATCCCCTTTAATTCAATTCTTTAAATCAATTTCGTCAATCTTAATTCATTTCCATCATTCATCAAATCAATTTCTTCAATCATCAATTTAATTCTCCAATCAATTAATTTCTTCTTTCCTTCTTTCAATTAATTAATTCCTCTTACTTATAAATTCGAATCATTCATTTCCTAATTATTCAATCAACTTATATCTCCCCCATCCAAAAAATTCACTCTAAAAACAAATTATTTCTTGAAGTAAATGTGCGTCTGAATATCCAAATAAATCAAAGGTCAAATGTTTTACCTTTTAATGGTTTCACATAAGGATTTTTTGTCACGGTGCTCAATCTTCCCTTCCAAAATTATCTTTGGTGCAAATGTTACATTTAGAATTTGATACATTATGTCAAGCATTATAGAATGTTGAAATTTCTATGCCCTCCTCAACCAGAAAAGTCCTCAGTGCTTCTTTTCAACTCCTATGCATGAATCGTTCTCTCTCAGGCAGTCTACTCTTGCACCCTATGGGCCGCTCCAATGCCACACCTCATAGGTCACTTTGCTTTCGCTCTACAATTTGTTTTATTTCCACACCTCATAGGTTGCTTTGCTCTTGCTCTACGAACTTGTCCACATTCCTGTTGCTAATCCTCGCACATTTAAGTTATGCTGCAATTCTTTGTTGGAGAATATTACATTATTTGGTACATGTTAATGTACCCCCATGGTAACTCATGGTACACTTGTAAATATGTAAATATTAGGATAGGGTTTTAGTCAATTGTTTATGGTGTGTGATTTATATTTTCCCCTATGTGTATTCATGTGTAGGTTGTGCATAAGTTTCGTGTAACAATGTGTGCAAGTGTTATATAGTAAAGCGTGTAAGTGTGCAAGTAGGAGTATGGAAGTGCTATAGAGTAATGTGTGCAAGTAAATAGAGAGAAGAGTCATGTATACAAGTGGCAAGATGTGAAGCCAAGAGGCTTGTCTTATGTGTGGAATAGAAAAGGTTGCATCTCTCGAATATGTGAGGAGAGCAATAGTCAAAGAGTCCAAAAGTCACTTTTCTAAGGTTATATTATTGAGACAAAATCCCATGAAATGTAATCAAATATTGAAGAAACTAGTGAGTTAAATATAGAAGCTTCTATATAATATTTTGAGCAATACTATTGTAATTTTTCTTCATGTTATTTCATGAATGATATTTGTCATCTTTTTCTTCTTATTATTGTTATTTTTATGAATGTTATGTTCATTGATATTGACCATTTATATTAAATTGCTCTAATATTTGAGACTACTCAAGATCCTGGATATTGGGACCTATGATTGAATTTGACTAAAAAACCAACATTCTTCTATTTGTAACTATCACTTATTTCAACTTCTAGCCTGATAGTTCTTAAACCTCAATGTCTTGAACCAGTTCGTAATCTATCTTTAAAATTCTTCTTTAAATAACTTCTTTCCTCCTTCAAACTTGTAGTTGTTCTCTTATCTCTTGGTATCTTCTTCCTCCAAACTTGACAATCTTTCTCTTTCAATCTTGCATTCCTCCAATGTTATAATTGTTCCTCCTCCAATCTTTGCAACTGTCTCTTCCTGTAGCTAGTCCACTCATTGTGGCTTTGATACCATTGTTAGAAAAATAGTACTATGCTTCATAGATTAAACAATTCCTAGAATCATAAATATCATCAATAATCAAGCATTTATCAAATAAACAACAATTTCACATACATATCATATAAAGCTTTCTTGAAACTACTAAAGCAATGCATAAAGCAAACTTCTTCGATTTATATAGTACATAGTTTGAGTCTTCATATTACATGACTCTTAACCTTTTCTCTTCTCAAAATTCATGAGAGAACTTAAATCTTCATATTCCTCTCTTACATAATAAATATCACATATTACCTAAAGATAGTCTCATGATTGCACACAACTCTTTACTTCTAAACTTGAAACTTCACACTTATGACTCTCACTTGCTAACAAGACATCTCACACACTTATTTACATGACACATATTCACACTTACTTGACACACAATAAACACAAATATCTAATCTAAATATTTACAATAGTGCCACACAATGTAAAACCTCCAACATGGATTTGTAATAGAGTGCCATAAGTTTGACACTTGAGGTACTCATCCATAGAATTGGAATCATGCTTATAATGTGAAACTCCTCACTCCTCATCTCTAGCCTCAAACCCATTGACATGATCAAAGAAAGATAGTATTAAAAGAATACAAGATATATACACAGATTAATTAAACATAAACGATATGTAATATTCATTCACAATATTGGGGAAACAAATATGGTTATTTTTCTCTAGTAATATCTACTAAAGGACAAAGAGTATGAATAGCTAATAATTTTAAAAACTACAAGCATATTATCAATTTAAGGATATCTTATACACTTAAAACTCATAACTTCAAAACTTGTGTACTGTACTTGTGTTATTGTAGGCCAAAATTTGGCTACATCCATACCTAGCCAAAATTTCACAAAAAATTAACTAAAGATGAAGAAAACACAAAAGTGCTGGAAATAGAGTAAAATGGAGAAGACAGGTGAGCCGCCCTTACCAGCGCTCTTTATGTTCACTACACGGAGGTGAAGGATGCAAAAATATGAAAAGTGCCGCACAAAGGTGTAAAACGAGAAAGCACCAAAATCAGAGTAAAAGTGAGAAGTCTAGAAAGACCACACTTCTCAACCTTCTTTGTGATGACTGTGCAACCGAGAAAGTGGTGAAATAAAACCAAAAGTGAGAGGCATTGAGAAGAAAGTAAAATGACGAAGTCTCAGAACCACGCTCCTCGATCACTTTCACATAAGCCATGCAAACGGGAAAGCGTTGAAAAAGGTTCGAATTTGAGAAGCGCTAAAATTAACCCAAAAGTAAGAAGTCTAACGGACCGCGCTACTCAACTCCCTTTGTAGCTAGCGCACAAAAAGGAAAGCGTTGAAAAAGGCCCAATACTGAGAAGCTTCTAAAAAGGATGAATGTGAGAAGAATGAAGAATAGCGTTTTTCCATCCACCATGTATCAACAACGTGGATCTAAAAGTGCGAGAAAGGACCACTAGCCAATTCGATGCAAAGTCGCTTTTCTCTTCCTTAATCATTAACACCACACAGACAAGGAGCAATATTACAGTCGTCCAATGGTCAGATCTACGAACATAATTAAACTTCTGCTTTCCTTAAGGGTTTTCGATGAACTTTTGCGAACGTAACTTAGAGAGTAAGGGAAAACTGAAATCGATGCCAAAAAAGCTAAACAGAAGGCAGTTACAGTCCAAATCCTTCTAGAACATCCTACTGAACCAGATTCAGTTGTGAGATTGAAGAAGAGGAATTGATTCCAAAGATAACTAATGAAAACGATGAACTCTACCAGAAGGCCATTGCAACAGAACTAGAAGAGCGTAGTTGGTGGGCATCATGAACAACAACTGGTTAGAGAAATCATGAGAGAATCAAATTTCCCTGTAATTTTTTAAAGTAAAACGACTATTGTAATACCTATAAATGATGGGAACAACCTCCTTTCAAACGGTTGGCTCTGGAGTGTTTGCTTCCACCACTGTGTAGTTCTTTGCAAATTGAAGAATAAAGCATTACAAGGGATGTTTACCTCAAATTTGTGCCTGTGTTGAATGGTGGACTTGATTCTTAGGTACTACCTCATCTTGCTGCTATGGTTAGTCTATTCTGTTAATTTAAAAAGCTAACTTAGAGTAGATCGAGCTAATTGATTTTGCATACATGTTTATCGATAATTCTATTTTTGTCAAATCAGGTTATTGATCTTATTCTACTTAAATTAGATAATCAATATTTCTAGATATTTGGAATAATTCTGTGAACATGCAAAACACCATTTCAATAGCGTAACTACATAATTTATGAATGTTGTTAATCCTCTAGAATGATTTTTTGAAATCGTTTGTTAAAGGATAATGTGTGGTTATCTATGCTGTTAGCTTCACCCATCCACTTTAAATCCATTCTTTTCTAACCCTATCATTTCTATCCTTGACCTCCCTATATTTGAGCTAATTAGAGTCAACACTCATTAAGTTGACAAGGAGCCAACATTTTATGGAGGTTGAATCAAAGTAGTTTAATTCTCCCAATGTTTAGTCTGTGCTATGATCAGTGGGTGCTTGCATTCAAATCTCAAGAGATGATAATCACAGTTCTAATGTGAACTAGATGATAAAATAGGCTACAAGAATTTTTGGTACATGCGGTGGGACCTCGTCCACAAAATATTACAAAATCAAGGAAGTGGTAACCCTTGGATTTTCAAGAAATTCAGATCTACCTGGCGACTTTGCTTTAAAGGAGCCTGGTTCATCAACCTGCTGTGTTTAAAATCATGCAATTGTGATTCATTAAAAAATCACTTAATAGGGTCAAAGGATATAATCGTTTTGATCTAATAAACGGAAATATGGTGACTCTGTTAGAAAGGAAACTTGGGAGCTATTATGGGTTTTCATTCATCCCTTAAGAATTAAGCATCACATTTTGAGTTCAAATGGCTAATCAAGATTACCCACTATGGTATGATATAGGACCGTTAAATATCTCCATTCTACACTAAATTCCGAAGATAGTTTTGAAAAATCTGCCTAGCTACGAAGGTAAAGACAAATCAGCTAAGGAACATAGCTGAGATATAGCATGGTTGTCTTCAGTCTACAATATTATGGAGGAAGATATTATGATTAGGCTGTTGATTTTATATTTCAAATGGAAGGTACTATTGTGGTATAAATCCTTAGAAAGTAGAAGTATTAGTAGTTGGGTAGAATTATCTAAAGCTTTCATTGATGAATTCGATGATCTTGGAGATCCTTTTTTGTTGCTCACTCAATTTTATTTTATGAAGAGAGATCTTTGGGAAATTCTACCCGACTTTAACATCTGTTTCAAAAGAACATGGGAGAGTATTTTCCAAGAATACCGACCTTCTCAATCACAAGAGTATATCTATTAAATCCATACTCTTTATCCTAATCTAAGTATCCTAGTCCAACAGTCCAGAGAAAGGAGGTTTCCTCAAATTTTCAAAGAAGCTATCAGAGCTGAAAATATGTTAATCACCGTAGGCAAGCTTCCACCTAGAAGTAGTTTTTCCACCCTCAGTAATAGATTTGATGAGGATCCAAGCATGATTTCACATCTAAAAGGAAAAGAGGATTGTGTTCCTGATCACTACAAAAATTATTGCCTAACAGAGCCGAAGGTTGATTCGAGAAAACAATATCTTGTGGAGAAAAACAAATACTAGAAGCTGGCTCCACCAAACAGGATAGATTTTGGATGATGATAAATTGGAATAGAACCTAGATCTAATACAAATTGAAAGAATCAGTTCTAGTCAAACAAAATTTCTACTACCTAAAGAGCAAGCAGGAAATTCATATCAAGATTGGAATATCGGCTACAGGATGACTATCCCTGAACACCCTTGGTTAAAAAAACATTTTTACCAGTAGGTATTTAGAATCAAAGAATGACCCGAGCTTGCAAAAATTTATTTTTTCAAACCCCAATGCTAGAGGAAAGAAGAGAAAAGATAAAAATCTTTCAAAATCTATTCGAACTCCCTTCGAAATCTATACAAAGTTTGGGGGAAGACTTGTTAGTAAGACCAAAAACTAATTTGGTTAACATCCTTTTCAAGATTGAAGAAAATACCCCTTTGTTTGAAAATGGGATAGGTTATCTATCTGTTTTTGTAGAAAAGGGTATTTTGCACAATTGTATAATCATACCAGATGTTGAAGTATCAATAATACCCCTGACTATCTGCAAAACTTTGAATTTAACTATGAAAAAGGTATAAGCCCAATGAATTAACTTTAAAGGAAAGAGTGTCAAAGTTGTAGGTATTTTGAAACACATTGTGGTAATTTTATACGGGCAACCTGACCTAAAAATAGTGCATAATATAGTTGTGACAGAAATTCCTCCCCTTTTTGTCATTTCCCTCTTCGGGTACGACTTCAACAAATCAAGATTTTACCTCAAATATGGGAGATAATTGATTAAATAATTGGAGAAAGAGGTAGGTTTAAAACATTTTGCAAAGATCTTCGTCCCTTCATAATAGAAAGACATGAGCAAGATCAACCCTTCATGCCTCCAAAGGTTAGTAATAATGATAAAGCAACAATGGATTTTTCGTTCAAAGGAAATTCGATACCATGTCATTCTGAGCATTATGATTAGTGAAAAAGGATGACGTCCCCACACCAAAGACCGATGGATGATCCATATTTTTCGTTTTACAAAAGGAATCAGAGAAACGTGCCACATCTAGACGTATCTACAGGAAAATGTGGTGACTTAGAAATATTACCAATCATCACCAGTGATGCTCGCTCATGATCCTAATAATGATACAAAAGTTGCTTCTCATACAAAGAAATTTTTGGAATTACCCGATTAGGGGTACGAAGAAAAACACAAATTTAGAGTCATGTGGTTGGGGTATTGAAGGGTTCAGGAGATGATCTATAATTTTTTTTCTTTAGTCGGGCATAAGCTTTACTATGCCAATTTTTGTGTACATAACCGACAGGTAAATAAAGGGTGAAGTATGATTATAATAAATAAATTAGGGCAATTCCTTGGTGGGAGATGAGCCATGCCTGGTTAAAGCTCGAGTACAAGCTTTGGGAGGAATATTGTTGACTTTGTTGCCCAATGGATGAAACTAAAATAAGCTTGAGATAAAAGTAAACAACTATGAGAAAAGATGAAATTGGTATGGATGGCATAAAATGAAGGACATCATGCCCCGTGTAGGATCAGCTCTGTAAAATGGTAAAGGGGGCATGCATGAAGGACATAGAAAAAGATCAATTTTGATCCATACACATAAGAAAATCCTTGCAACATGATAGCATTGCATCATCTGACAAGAGCAACCACCTTCGAATCAACTATAAAATAAGGTTATCATTTAGAAAGAGATATTTGAAGTTGTCATAAAAAGGATGAACCTCATAATGCAAATAGGAAGTAGTAGAAAGAAAGATACATGGCGGAAGAAGTTGCTTTTTGGTCATGCTCAGAGTAGAAGGAAACAAGGAAAAGTTGGGTGGATTTCTGTATCATGGCAATCCATTTGCCTTAGAAGCTCCTCCATGCCTCGATGGGATATACATATGCAATATTCACCTCGATGGAGTATACATATGGAGGTACGGTATCATACATAGTTTTACCACCTTTCGTACCTTTGGTTCTCTTGATTTCTTTCCTTCCTTTCCCATTCTCTAATATTTTTGTGTTCCTACGTCTACTTCTACTATATAAGCGTGCTTTTTAGTCTCTTCCTTATTTCCATCCTATGTTGGCTATATCCTCTTGGCCTTTGTTTTGTCCCTCTCCTCTTCCTTTTATTTTTTGTGTCATGAGGTTTATTTTGCAACCCCTAAACCTTCGCATATCGTTGTTAAAATTTAAACATCACTTTGTACTATTTTCTCCCAAAGTTATAATTATCGCGCCTGATGTCCTTTACCTCCCCTAAAGTTCAGTAAAGAATTATTTATGCATTTCCAAAATAAGTTATGCATTCAAGGCTAAGGCTTTCTAATTTTTGTAACTTTCCAAGAAAATTTCCTCGAGAGGTGCCATAATATAGGCCAAAATTTGGCTACATCCATACCTAGCCAAAATTTTGCAAAAAAGTGACTAAGGATGAAAGAAATACAAAAGTGTTGAAAATAGATTAAAATGGAGAAGACAGGTGATTCACGATTCCCAGTGCTTTTTATGTTCACTGCACGGAGGTGAAGGATGTAAAAAGTCGAAAAGCGTCGCTTAAAGGTGTAAAAAAATAAAGCACCAAAATTAGAGTAAAAGTGAGAAGTCCAAAAATATCACATTTTTCAACCTTCTTTGTGATGACTGCATAGCCGAGAAAGCATCGAAATCAAGCCAAAGGTGAGAGGAACTGAGAAGGGAGTAAAATGAAGAAGTCTTAGAAACCATGCTCCTCGATCACTTTCACATAAGCCACACAAATGGGAAAGCACTGAGAAAGACCTGAATTTGAGAAGCACTAAAACAAACCCAAAGAAAGAAGTCTAATGGACCGCGCTTCTCAAATTTCTTTGTAATTAGTGCATGAAAAGGAAAGCATTGAAAAGACCCAAAATTGAGAAACACCAAAAAAGGGTGAAAAGTGAGAAGAATAAAGAATAGCATTTTCTCGTCCACCATGTATCAACAACGCAAATCTAAAAGCATGAAAAAGGACCACTAGCCAAAGCAATGCAAAGCTACTTTTATCTTCCTTCTTCATTAACACCACATAGACAAGGAGTAGTACTACAGCCGCCCGATGGCTAGATCTACAACCGAGATTTAAAATTTTGCTTTCCTTAAGGGTTTTCAATAAAATTTTGTGCACATAATCCAAAGAGTAAGGGAAAGCTAAAATCGATGCCAAAAAAGCTAAACAGAAAGCAGTTACAATCTAAAACCTTCCAGAACATCCTACTGAACTAGACTCAGTTGTGAGATCAATGAAGAGGAATTGATTCCAAAGATCACCAACGACGATGATGAAATCAACCAGAATATCATTGCAATAGAACCAAAAGGGTGTAGTTTGTGGGTATCATGAACAACAAGTGGTTAGAGAAATCACGAGAGAATAAAATTTTCCTGTAATATTTGAAATTAAAATGACTATTGTAAAACCTATAATGAGGGTAGCAACCTACTTTCAAATGGTCGACTTTGTAGTGTTTGCTTGCACCACTATGTAGTTCTTTGCAAATTGATGAATAAAGCATTACAAGGGATGTTTACCTCAAATTTATGCTTGTGCTGAATGGCTGACTTGATTCTTAGATATTACCTCATATTGTTGCTATGGTTAGTATATTCTGTTAATTTGAAAAGCTAACTTAGAGTAGATCGAGCTAATTATTTCTGCATACATGTTTATCAATAATTCTATTTATGTCAAATCAGGATATTGATCTTATTCTGCTGAAATTGGATAATCAATATTTCTAGATATTTGGAATAATTCTGTGAACATGCAAAACACCATTTTAATAGCGTAACTGCATAATTTTTGAATGTTGTTAATCCTCTAGAATGCTTTTCTGAAATTGTTTGTTAAAGGATACTGTATGGTTGTCTATGTTGTTAGCTTCACCCATCCACTTTAAATCTATTATTTTTAACCCTATAATTTCTATCTTAACCTCCCTATATTTGAGCTAAATAGGATCAACACTCATTAAGTTGACAAGGAGCCAGCCTTCTCTAGAGGTTGAATCAAAGTAGTTTGATTCTCCTAATGTTTAGTCTAGGTTGTGATCAGCATGTGCTTGCATTTAAATCTCAAGAAATGATAATCATAGTTCTAGTGTGAGGTAGATGAAAAAATAGGCTACAACAGGATGTAGGTGGTTGGTTTTGGTTAACTCCCTATGATTTCTATAGCGGGTCAAGATTAACGCTTCTATTAGCATTATCTAGGATCATCTATTGTAACTGTAAGAAATCTTGTTGCATGACAATCACAGATGAGGAGGGTATAGCCATGTATGAGGTGGATGGTTAGGTTGATTGTGTGGCAACCATGTGGATGGATGTAGTGGAGGATAAGTGGCAAATTGCATTATCATTGATGGGGGATGTTATGGTCTATGGTGCTTACGGGTGCGATGGATGGGATGGACATAGGGATTTTTGAAGCAACACTAACTAATGCTTCATAAAGGGTGTTGGTGTAAATGAAATTCTAGTTTGGCAGTATGATGGGTGGTTGGTTAGATTATGATGGATGACCATGGGTTAAGGTGGCAACAGTCGGCTCAAAGAGTGGGTTCATGAAGGTTTGGCTAGACTACTACAAGTGTGGGAAGGTGGCTTCTTGATGGAATGATGGGATGGTACAGGGTGGAATGGTAAGCGGTGACAATGATAAAAATACTATACTAACCACATTTAGGTGCTGCCTAACGATGTCCATGTCTACGTACGTGACACGATCATTCATTGGTGTGAATGGCTCACTCCTAGGGGTCTCAAGAATAGCGGTATGAGTAGCCCTATGCATAATATATTTATCTAAAATAGGGACACTACTGGAGGGCCCTGCATCTAAATTTTGGGACATATCAGGAACTACATTACCTTGCCCTACCACCGAAGTGTTAGGGGCCTAACAAGACTAAGGTGGATCCATGGGAGAAGATAATTGGCCCTGAGCTAGGGCTAACTTCCTGGCCTGACCACGAGTTATTACCATACACTAGAAAGGAGGTGATGTGTAAAATGCAAATGTAGGTGTGTGAATGCATGATGAAAGCGAAATGTAAAACAACACTCAGCAAACAAGCAAACAATTTTTTTTTCCTAAGTCTGCGCAAATTTTGATTTTTGAATGAGTTTTGATTTTTTTTTAAGTTTTCGATAAAAAGAAAATACAATGTGCAAAATAATTTGCCTTAAATGAATCTATGGATTTCACCTAGATGCTCTCACACTAACTCGGTGATGAAGTTTGATTTATGAAACCCACCAGGACTTGGATATGAAACCCAAATTTGATGAGGGAGCCTAAGTCCTACCAGTCCTCACCCACATTGACCATGGGTAGTGATACACCCTCTATAGAGGAATGAGTGTTATTTTCCATGGCTAAGACGGTTCTTGAAGTTGACCTTGGCCAAATATCAGGGTAAATATGTTGGGGATCGGTGATGAATTCCAACCTTGTCCAATGTTCATGTGAGTGTGTGAGGCTTTGTTATTTATGATGTGATGCAAAAGTACTATGTAATTATGTTTGTTGCCTAATGCAGAAAGCAAGAAACAAAGAATGGCAGACAAAATAAATCAGGGGTTAAAATTATTGATTTCGACCAAGATCTATTATTAGGGCTAACCGTGCGTGGACGATTGGTTTTGGTAAACCGCATTTGCATAGTTCACCAACCGTGCATGGGCATTTGGAAAATCCCAACCGTGGATGCACGGTTTTGACTGAGTTACATAACAAGGACAGAGCTGGTCCAAACCTTGAATGTGCCTAGGTTATCGCTATCCAGACTATGCATATGCTTTGTTAACTAACTGAAATGCAGGTTCCTTGATTTTTTTAAAATATTTTTATGAAAACCAAATATGTCTATCCTAAGACCTACATGCAAATAAAAAGGTGCACATGACACAAACCTTTGATTTATCCTAATGCAATTCTAAAGCTAAAACAAACGAAATAAGGCTCCAAGGGTACAAATATGTGATCCTTTCATTGCTCCTTCCAATGTGCTCAATCGTTAGTCTATGGTTATACAACATTGTAACCACTCATGTGTGGTTCCTCAGTCGTAGGGCTGAATGAAGCATATTTCTAGATTTACTAATCCTGATCTTGAATTTTTGCGCGTGCTCAAACTTCAGAAACCTACAATTACAAAATAATAGAATTAAATTTAAGCAAGGAAAAGACAAATAAGACCCTTAGGGGGTCCCATTGTGATCATCATTTTCTATAGCAAAATAATTACACCAAACAAGTATGCAAAAATGAACACTTTGCAAATAAAAGAATGATATTTTTTGTATTAAACAGGGGAGCTTGAATCTTCCAATATTACAATGATTTCTTTTGAATTGCCCTAAGTATGTTGGGTGTAATATTACAATTTATGATATAAGTATCCAAATGGCAAGGTCAGGCTCTCCAAACAGATCAACTGGTGTCCTTCCTTCTTCAGCTACAGCTCCAAGGGGTGAGTGGGCTTCTAGTATCTAATGTAGGGACCACTCCAGCTTCAACAACTACTCCAAGATACCTGCTTCTGGCACATATATGAAAATATAAACAGGGTTTAGTAGCACCTGCGCACAAATATTAAATGCATGCAATAAAACCCTTGAATGAAATAGGTAATGCAAAAAATAGAGAATGCAAAAACATATGCCTTGCTACAGTAAAAAACTACTTACTGATCATACTGATACATTTTTGTTCAGCTCTGTGAAATTGTGGATACACGATGGGAAGTAGTGAACCATGCACGGGTGATGGGGAAACTGTGCAAAGGTGGTTTTGACTGCGTAACCACAAATGAGTGATTCATATTGAGTGGTAGATTGCTCCAAAAATTGGCCTCCGGTCTTCAGATCTCTCTTCTTATCAAGATGCATACAATTTTTAGGTCCTATTTTGGTAGCCTAACAGTATGTGTACTCAGCCCCCTTTGGTTGATGGGGTGAAGGTACCTTTATAGGCTCCTTAGGGTTTTGAAGGGAAATGAGAGGTGGCAAGACAAGATTACCAAGTGGTAATCCAGGGCTACCAAATGGAGGGCACAGTTAGAGTGGGTCACCTAGGGTGTCTCATTTAACTAGGGTGAGGTGGATGCAAGTGGAGTGAGGTGCAAGGGTTGTCCCATGTGAAGGGATAAAGGGGATAAAGGTCTGATTTTGAATAGTTATTTTCTTCTACAAGTTTCCAAGGATTTTAACCTTTTTGGTGTCTTCTCTTGGCCACTATGAGTTGCAGATTTTTGTGCACTGATAGTGTCTTTAGACACTTTGACAAATTCTGATTTTGTGCCTTTATCAAGAACACAAACATAAATATTTTTTAGAGTAATACAGTAGTGCAAATGAACCCACTAATATTTCATTTTTAATGCACTAACAATTACACCTTATAACTCCAAATAACTATCAAAAACTTATAAGTGCACTTAATCAATTTAATGAAACTTAAGCAATAATAATCTAAAATGAATCTTCAAGAATTATTCTGCAAATTTCTTATAAGCAAGATATTAGGAGATAGTATTCTTTTGTTTTCCAAAGTAGATGATAGGCAATTGATAGATAGTTAAAATTCTAAAATCTAATGAACTTCTAATGTGCAAATGAACCTTAAAAAGAACCTTTCTTTTGCACATTTGAAGACTGTAATACAAATCTCCTTTTTGCAATTTTAATTTGGATTAAGGTGCTTTAACAAATATGAAAAGTAATTCAATTAATGAATCTACTTGCACCAATAGTTTCTTATATTTTTATGAAACATTTTTTAGTTTCTTTGTCGCTTTTGTAGAGGAAGTAGATCTTGGTGTTTAAGATCACCAAGTTTCTATCTTGAGTAAGATCTTGTAGCTCTTTGTAGAATGTTTTGAATAGCTCCTTCTTCACCAAACAATGATCTTGAACTTTATTTCATGAGCCTAAGATTTTGTGACTTTGTTCTCCTCTTGTGGTCTCCTTTTGCTGTAGATTTGGAGAAGTATGTATCTCTGAAGCGGTGTCTTCTTGCTATGGGAGGTAATCTTCAAATCTCTTGGATTTGATGAGATTCTTCTATCTTCAAATCTTCTTGTCGAATTCTAATTTCAAGCAAGATCTTCTTCTCAAGATTTTGAATGTCTTAATGTCTTCACTGGCATCTTATATTTGCTCAAATTTAGCAATCCTTACCAAATTCTCCTCCTCTTGGGCTTGTTTTCGGATGGCAACATTGTCTCAAGTCCTTCAAGGGGCTCCTCCTTGGTAGTGGATTTCTCCAGTGAGTTTTCCTTTGATGATTTATTCAAGAAGGCTCTCCTAAAATTTTACTAGATACTCATCAAGAACTCGCCAAGGTCTTTGATATTGTAGCTTCTTCTGGTCTTACTTGAGACCTTATATTCAACCTTCTACTTTTGGAAGTGTTGGTGGTGAGACCTTCTCCTGGATCTCTGATTCTGCTACTTCTGAATTTGAGTAGGACTCTCCTAGTCCTTCTTATTCTTCCTAGTTTGGAAGTTATCCAATGAGATCTCCTCCTAATCTCTTTTGCTTCAGGTGCTGGATTGATTCTAAAGAGGATATTCTTCCTAAATTTATTGTAGGAAGCTTTCCCTACTTACTAGATCTTCTTTACCGGCAACAAAAATATTAGTACTAAAATATGCTTTTGAATTAGGTACTCTCTTCTGAAATCTTCTTTAAGATAAAGGCTTCTATGGCCTATTTCAATATCAAGGCTTCTATGGCTTTTTCAAGTCTTATGTGGCCTTTTCTTTAATATCAAGGCTTCTATGGCCTTTTCTTCAATATCAAGTCTTCTATGACCTTTTTTCAATATTAAGGCTTATGTGGCCTTTTTATAGGCTTTTGTGGCCTTTTCTTCTGGATCAAGGCTCCTATGGCCTTTTCTAGGATTTTGTGGTATTTTTTTCTAGATCAAGGCTTCTATGGCCTTTTATTATGAATCAAGGCTTCTATGGCCTTTTTCTTTTTGTGAAGTTCTTCAATATAGAAATAGATATCTCCTATCTCTTGACTTCACCATGATTATTTTCCAAAAGTTTCTTCTGAAGTATTCTCCTCTTTGCAACAACTAATCTCTGCATTATGAAGGCACTTTGAACTTCGGTCAATGAAGTTGGGGTCTCCTAGATTTTTGTTGTGGGAGGTGTCCCAATCATCTAAGAATTAATTCCCTACAATAAAAGAAAATTCAGGTAAATATTTCTAGATCTCTTAGATGAGCTTCACTAGTTGATTCATCAAACTAGTGGATCAAATATTGAGTCCTAGTCTTCACAAGTTTTCCTACAACTCTGTGGAAAGACTCTAGCCATATGCAATCTTAGTATTTTTGAAACTAATATTTCTTTCAATCCTCACTTGTGACTCTCCCTAATTCTATCACCTTGACTCTTCTAAGAAATTTTTACAATGACTGGTCCAATGGCGCATCAGGTTGACAAAAAACTCAGGGTCAATGATAATGGTAATTTTCCTATTGATCTATCGTAGATTGATCTACCATAGATCTAATACCACTATTAGCATTTGATACAATATGTAATGGGAGATAACAAACACAATATGCAGAATAATAATAAAGAAAGTAAATCTACAAGATGACTAAAATATGCTATAAATAGAAATGATGGAAATGATTACAAAAGTAGCTATGGAGGAAATGAACACTTCATGATACAAGCTACTGCTCAATTAATGAGTTGTGAGCTTATAGCTCACACACTCTACACTATAGTACTATGCTCTCCTTTATATCTTTCACACTCTATCTACGGCCATTTATATAGGAAGATAATTTCCTTTTCCAACACTCTACCTTGTTGTACAATGGAAACCTTGCACATTTATAGCTTTCACATTGACACTTGTACATTTATTACATTGCATGAAGTAACTAGATAACTTCCACATAAAGTAATCTAATGTCCTAAGTACCAAGTAAGGTACATTTACATGACCCAAATAATATAATATAAGCTATTTCTAACAAGATGTGAATGGGATGTTATGGATTTTGAAGGAGCGATAGGGAGAATTCTAACTTGTTGGAATCCTATTAGAACCTCCTATGTGACCATTCATAAAAATAGGCATTGGATAACCTCTTTAGTCATATGCTACTTTGTAGATATTCATTTCATCCTTATCAATATATATGGACCTACAACTTAATTAGGTAGATTAGAAGTATAAAGTGGGATTGATGCCTTTATGAGAAGTAAATACCAAGAAATACGATTCATGATCATAGGATATTTTAATGCCATAACCAAGCTAGATGAAAATTTTTGTGGAATTAGGAAATTAACCCAAAGTATCAAATATTTCTTCGTTTTTATTCAAAATAATAAACTATGGGAGGTTGAGTTTGAAGAAGAAAACTATACATGGACCAATAATAGGAAAGGACAAAACATAATAGAAAAATATTAGAGAGATGCATACTCTTAAATAATTGGTTAGATGAAGATAATTGTGCTAAAATTAATATCTTGGTAAGGATTAGTTCATATTACTAGCCAATAAGAGTTACAATGGTGGTAAGTAAATTCAAAAAAATATCATATTTTAAATGAGCAGATATGGAAAGACCATCCACAATTTTTTGATATCATAACACAAACATGGAATTATTTAGGAAATAATGGGTTGTATACACTTCCAAAATAAATTAAATCAATGACATCTAAATTAAAATAATGGAACAAGAACACTTTTGAGAACATTTTTGAGAAGAAAGAACTAAAAGATAAACTTTCAAAATTTCAAAAATATGATCATATTAATCCAAGATCGAAGAAAAGGGAGTTGGTTTGTGAATATCATAATATTTTGAGTAAGAAATAGAATTTTTGAAGATTAAAATTGAGATAGACTTGGTTAAAAGGAGATAAAAATACAAAGTTTTTCATAGGATGATAATAGTACAAAGATCATTATCCAGAATTAGTAGAATTAAATCAGTATAAGGGTTTGGATTGAATATCAGAGTGAAATAAAAAATGAGGTATTTTTTTACCATAATATTCTAGGATCAATGGAGTTTGAAGTAAACTGCTACAAAAAGTACCTTCAATTATAACAGATGAATACAATAGGAAACTTATGGATCCTATTACTGTGGAAGAAGTTTATTTAGCTCTTTTATCTTTTGATAAGGATAAATCCTAAAGCATATATGGGATCTCTACAACATTCTATCAATATAATTGGGATATAGTGAAGTATTCTTTATTGATGGCAGTGGAAAAATCTAGGGTAAAACAATACATATATGGGATCTCTACAACATTCTATCAATATAATTGGGATATAGTGAAGTATTCTTTATTGATGGCAGTGGAAAAATCTAGGGTAAAACAATACATATCCAATATAATAAATGCAACATATCTTACCTAATTCCAAAAAAGAAGGATGCAGAATTGTTTGATTCATTCAATCCCATAAGCCTATGTAATATGGCATGTAATATTGTCTTCAAAGTGATGGATAATTGGTTAATACCATTGTTAGAAACATAATTTTAGAAGAGTAAGGGATATTTGTGAAAGGGAGATAAATTATGGATGAGATCATAGTATCACATGAAGTTCTACATTCAATAGCTTTAAGAAAAGAGAGAGCAACGATCTTAAAATTTGATATGAGTAAAGCCTATGATAGGGTTAGATGGGATTTTCTTTTTACAATTTTAGAAAATTTTGGATTTGGGAAGAAATGGGTAAGATGCATTAAAGCTTGTGTCTCTACAATTTTATATTCAGTGTTGGTTAGTGTGTTAGTAATAGAATATTTTAAAACCAAGAGAGGTCTTAGAAAAGGAGATCCTCTATCACCATATTTGTTTATTTTTATGGTAGAGGTTTTGGGTAGGAACTTGAAGGCAACTAACAAATATGGGATTATAAGTGGACTTAAGGCTAGTAATAGCATTGACAACATCATCCATCAACAATTTGTAGATGATACAACTTTTTTAGAGAGGGCAAGGAAAAACAAGGGTAGATATTTGAATAACTTATTAAAACAATATGAAACAACATTAGGGCAAAACATTAATAGGAAAAAATCCAAAATTTACTTCCTAAACATCCCAACTAGAATCAAAGTAGAGATATATAGGTTACTTAAAATGGAGGCAAATGATGACTGCTAAATCATACATATTTTATACAAGTTTTAATTCATCTTTTATCTGCAAATATGTGAAAATGGATGCATTTTGATAATTATTATATCTTATTTGCATGATTTATGACTGAATTTGATTTATAATATAAAAGTAGTATATGCTTGTATTTTACACAAATTGTACAATTTTTTTTTGCAGTAGAACAATTGCAGGTAATGTTGCAGCAAAATACAGGTCAGACATTGAAGCAAGGATGAATCAATCACATTGAGATATGCTGAGAAGCTGCATGGACGTGTGCTATAGAAAGGTTCTATAGAAAGCACCTACTAAAAGGTGTTATAGAAAGAATATTGACCAAAGTCAAATTGTCTAAAGCACTGTCATACCACGTCTAGTGACAACGTAGCATCATTACGAGGCATATACAGTTAGCATAGTTGACTGATGTGTTGGTATTGTACATGGGAATTTATATTTATTAAGTTTTTATATAACGTTGTTATTAGTATGGTGTAATATTATTACGTTGTTAAGATGTTTAGATTTAGATGAAAGCCTATTTTATATCTTCCTAAAATGGAGGACAAATAATTGTATTGTTGCATCATTAGATTATTCAAATTAAGAGTTTTCTTATATTAGTTTGTTTAGTTTGCCACTTGGACCTTCGTGATTGTGACAAAGTCCAAGGTGGTTACAAAATAGTATTAGTTTATATTATTATTGTTGTAAGGTTAGTATTCGAATCATCAAGCTAATAGAAACATATGAAAAAATACATAGAATTATTCCATTAAAAATTTCCAACACGATATTATAAAAGGACATGTAAAGACCTTTGAAAAGGTCTGTTGGATGGAGTCTACAATCTACAGGCTACTACTTGAGATATTTATCGCTTGATGAAGGAGTCTACCCGCATAGTCTATTGTACATTGTATGAGTTATGAAGATTGGAATAAAGTGATACTTTAGTAGCAATATTTTCTTCTGAATATGGTAATTGTATCTTGTAGTTTCTTCATGTTTTATTTGTTGTTGTAACTTTCATTTATTTCCTACACACATAAATTATGTAGCATTAGATTAATTTAAATGAAAATAGATTACTAAATTTAAAATAGAGTAGAGAAATGGGAGGAGTTTAATACTAACCTTGAGGAGGCAAGGCCCACTTCGAAATGTTAGTCCCTAAATATCTTCCCCCGAAAACATGGTAGATAGAAGTAGAACATAGAATAAAATTAGAACATAAACTCGATTAAAATTACTTATCATAAAACTATAAAATACGTTAGATAAATAATGCATTAGTAAATAATTACGTGGATTCACATTAGACTAAGTCATAATTGTATTGAACGTAATTTCACTTTAATTTCATTTATTACAAACTTTTATTCCCTACAAATGAGACTAGGGAAAAGGAATAAAGTCAAATGATTAATGATTATGGAATAATATATATAGGATTGTATGTTCTTTAAATCTAACATGGAATAACCCAGATTGAAAAATTTAAATGTAAGCAAATACAACTAGACATTTTGGTATCGTTGCTAGGGAGAACAATGTCATAATTTTTAATCAAAGACTACTGGTTTGCGCAAGAAGAGAGGCTTACTTTTATGTGGAAATAGGTACAAGTCCTTGGCGTGCATACGGGTTAGAGTGGCACAAGAAGTCCCAAAAATCCCCTTTTTTCGACGTTGCCAGGTTCTTTTTCTTAGGATCATTTTACTGCTTTCATAGTTAATATTTGATTTCAGCAAATTTCTAAGCATTGGGTGGTTGTTGTTGCTTGCTTAGGTTTGGGTTCTCTAACCTATGAAAATAGAAAGTAGGTGTGATTGAGTGACACAATCATAGTGAAATGTTCCTTAAAATCAAGAAGTAACAACAATTTAACCTTTTATTTTAGCAATTTTATTTCCAATAAAATTTACTTTTCAAGAAATATTTCATTTTACTTTACTGTGCTAAGAATTAGTTGTATAAATTAATTGACTATGAATTGCACTTAGTTTTAGCAACAGTAATTTTTTTTTAGAAATATAAATTTTATTTTCTCTTATTGTGCTAAAATTGGTTGTATAAATTCATTGGTTGTGAATTGCACCTAGTTTTAGTAACAATAGGATTGTTTTAGAAATATAAATTTTATTTTCCCCTATTATGCTAAGTTTGGCTGTATAAATTCATTGACTGTGAATTGCACCTAGTTTCAATAACAGTAGGATTGTTTAGAAATAGAAATTTTATTTTCTCTTATTATGCTAATATTGGTTGTATAAATTCATTGGCTATGAATTGCACCTAATTTTAGTAACAATAGGATTGTTTTAGAAATAGAAACTTTATTTTTCTCTTACTATACTAAGATTGGTTGTATAAATTCATTGGTTGTGAATTGCACCTAGTTTTAGTAATAGTAGGATTGTTTTAAAAATAAGAAATTTTATTTTTTCTCTTGTTGTGTTAAGGTTGGATGTAGAAATTTATTGGTTGTGAATTGCATAAGCACAGTAGGATTATTTTAAATTATCAATAAAAATAAAACCAAAATAGAACCAAAACAATAAAATATAAACTGTGAAAATTGAAAAAAAAAAGAGAAAAGTAAAAGTTACTAAATGGTATTAAATAAGAACTCTTTTCTATCCTAAGCAACAAAAATACTATCTACTAAATAAAATTGTTGCTATATAAATAAGTACAATAATTAAAAAATAATGTAGTATAATTAGTCCTCTTGTCTGGAAGAGTAAGGCACCAATAAAAAAATATGGATGGAAGAAATATTTATACTACTTGGCCAATGAAATAAGATTATCAGGAAACTAAACTAGAATATCACTCTATGTTCTTCATTTGTTTCATCATGGAGTTCTAATATCTATAATGTTTTCATCTTATTATTACTCTTTAGTCTCAATATCATTTCAAAAGGTTCCAAAGGAGACACCTCTTTTGGTCTTAATTATCAAAATTTTGTAGGGAAACTACTATCACATCTTGCATAATAATTTGTTTGCTAAACAAAATCTAGGTGTTTTCAATCACTCAACCACCCCTAGTGTTTTAAGCAATCTCCATTGAAAATCGAACATTCCTTAAGTGCCATAGGTTGTTCCTGGTTAATCAAGTTTCCTCTTGGACTACACACATTATAACAAAGAAAAACATTGTAAAGTTTGGGAAATAATAACTCATGAGTTACTATTACCATAAAGTGAACGGTTTCCCCCGCTCATCCAATTATGTGCATGGTCTAGAAATCTAAGGAATTGGAAAAAGGGCAAGCTCCCCCTTCATCCCTTACAAAAAAAAAATCCCTTGCTCTTCCTCAAAACAAGCAAGTATTCCAAAAGCAATAAAAAATTTCTTGCTCTTCCTCAAAATTAGCAAGTACCCCAAAAAGTAATAAAAATCCCCTTGCTCTTCCTCAAAATAAGCAAGTATCCCAAATAAAATACAATAAAAGAAAGGAAAGGATCTTGAATCCCTAGAATTCTTAGTGTTTAAAAAACTATCAGGTGATCCTCATTACAACAATGGGTTGAATGAAACTCGCTTGGCAATAAGGTATCCTTACGCGTGGCTCCAAGTCTATCACATTAGCGACCTTATTTTGTATATATATGGATGCTCATGAATAAGCTAGCTTGTTGGCATAAGTTAACAATGGATTAGGTGATCCTTACTATAATTAGAAATGAAAATTCACTGCACACATAGTTGTTTCTCAAGATGTTTGAAACCACTAGGATAACCTTAGCATCATATTGATTTGTGAGATGAATATATGAGTTTGTTTAATATCACTAGGATGTTTGAGTATTTGTAAAACACTAGATCATTTATACCTAAGGTAAAAAAAGTCATAAGCAAGCTTCCATTCCATACCACCATCACATTGCCACACATATATCATAGTCCATTTCATCCTACAAAATGTGGCTCGAATTTCTAAAGCCTTAATATTCACTTGTAGGGACAAAGCAGTAAGGATAATATTACAATTCCCATCAGGGCTTTGATAGAAGGGAATCTGAATCCCCAAATATTTGCACCCTTATAAGGTTAGATGCACATTTCTCTAGAAAAAAAATGCCATCAAGATGATACTAGCATGACTATCTTATTTTCTCTTCCAAAACAAGTTTTGAACATGTCCAAACACTGATGAAACCTATTTATATGAACCAAAGTATTGTTGATAGATATTGCTTTTATTTTATCATTTTCTCTCAAGTAGAACTCCTTAATGAATGTGATGTGGGACAAAGAATCAGACCTATCTAGGGCATTGAAAAGACTTGTTATTAAACTATGAAATCTTTTATTAAAATGTCAGGGAAGGAAATCAATGTTTTGCATATCTTTGCTATTGGGAACAAACAATTTCATTCTAAGGAGACTTATTATCCTATAAAATTATTTTATGACTTAGCTTGAATATATAATTGGTATATAAGAAAACACCCCCAATAAATAAATTCTATATATACATTGAGATTTCCAATAGTATAAGTATTTATAAATAAAAATCTATCTCCTTGTTTTATTTTGGCTATATAGCCAAAAATATAGTTTGGGGGGAGGAATAAAAGTTAAGACAATAAAGTTTATAATACAGTTTGGGGAGAGAAAAATAAAAAAATGAATGGGAAGAAATAAGGTAAAATATTCCTATGTCCTTGTAACTAGCTTTCAGTAGTGTGTTTTCGTAATTAAAAAAAACTGCAGTGTGTTTTTGTAGATGTTTTAGTAGCATGTTTTTGTAGACATGATTTCACAAAAAATTCCATCGATTCATGCATGGCTGAGGACATAGGTCAAGATAGGATAAAATGTTGCAATGTATTTATCAACGGATCTTATTAATAAAGGCCTTGGCATGAAAAAAAGGAAATTCATGAGGAAATTCAAAATTTTATCATGGAAGCTATGATGTGGATATTTAAAAAATTTACCTTGTGAGCTATGATGCGAAAGTTAAACCATGGCCTCGATAATGAAAATCATGTGTAAAATACTCAAACATTGAGCAAGTTCGGATTAGTAAACCAATGGGAAATTTAACCCATACACAAAGTTGATTTGGAGATCATCGAGAGCATAGTCTAGAACATGAATGATGATGTGGATGCTCATGGTTGGTAGACGTAGAATATTTATAGGTGTGTTGTGTTGGTATAATTTATACATGGATAAAAATTTCCTTAGGAAATCAAGAAATTGACGAACCACACAAATAAAAAATAAACATTTTACCCAGCTTCTACTTATTATTTTCCCTCTAATCTAAAATTATATACACATTATATCTTTTATCTCCAAAATATTGAAAAGAACTAAACAATTATTATGTCATTACCAAAAGGATTGGATATTTTTATTGAGATTTGTTCAACGTCATCACTCGAACTTATTTTTCATTAAAATTTTGGTTACATATAAAATAACCACACTGCATTTTGTCACTTCCTCATATTGTCATTTTACTAGTATGGATTTTAGTGTTGAACAATCACTACCAACAAACCCCAAAAACTTAAACAAATTCTGTAGAGTGGCATAGCCTACTCATTCACTAGCTCACCATCTTACATGTAAAACAATGGTCATAGGATAATTGTTACAAAGTTTGTCAAACCATAAACTGTTAGTAGGGTACTGGGTTTCAAACTGCATAACCCCGTAGTATAATAAAAAAGGTTATAACCAAGGCTAAATATAGTAACTCAAACTGTTGATTGTGGTGCACTACTTAACTCAAAGACTACATGTAGAGACACCATAAGCCTAAGTATCGTCATAAACCAGCAATTGTCAGAAATAATGGAAGTTAATTACTATGGTGAATCACAAGTAAGTGATGAAAAAATATTAAAGGACTTCCATATCAATTCATAATTGAACATCGATGACATATTGAGCATTTATGGGGAAGAAATATCGTACAATGTGTACATACCAAGCAGTAAAGCCATGGCCATAAACATGGTAGCCAAATATGGAAAAGTCACGGTTGGTTGGAAACGCATCTTACGCAGATTGATAGATCTTGGATCTGAAATTACAGTTCTGGATACCAATTGTGTTGCATCAATAATTAATCATGTTAAAATAGGTTTGATCACTAAGGGAGTAAATACACCCCTATCAACTACCAATATATCTAGATTGGACAAAATAAATATTCCAAAATGATGGAAGCTAAATTTTCAAAGATATATTCATTCACTAATGGCTGAATCTTAATATCAAGAGGAGGAAATATTCCTCAGTCCCTATAGCAAGATATAACCTAAATAAATGACCACTTTATTAAGACAACGCTATATAGCTCAACTCACAATAGCACTACTATGGAAGTGAATAATGAAATTGCAGTGATATCAGTATCTAACCAGAAAGGTACAACTAGCTATATTAACAATCGTGATGATGTCCTTGCTCTTATGGATACACTTGGACAAAGGATCTGTTATGTAGTCTCAATACTAATAGCGAGTAGGTGTGAGATACTTGGGTTGATACTTTCGCAAAAATTGTACCAAGTCTTAAATTTGGGAGATAAGATACTCAAAAGGATAGAATATGATGCCTACTACCTACTCTCAATGTTTGAGATACTAATTGTAGGGTACATATTAAAATTTTATCCTAATGGAATTGTTGATCATAACAGATTCTTGATGAATTGTCAACAAGAGTTCAAAACAACTGTGACAGACCTTAATGTATCCTCAAGGGAGACATACCTAATACTAAATAAGTTGGAAGATTTACATGGGTCCTAAAACCTGCATCGAGGAACTTTCCCAGGTCTTTTGTATTTATAGAATATGGGGCCACCCATACATTGACATCTACAAGGGGATGAGGAAGGTTTACAAATTAGGAAATATGCCAAAAATTGTACCCCCACAAATAGCAACTCAGGCATTGATACAGTTTAGGAAAATATTCTTCATGGAATTCTACAAAAGAAAACACAAATATCCCAATCATCATTACTATGTAAAGAATTCCTGGATGAAATTGAACAACATAAGTTGTCTTACAATGACTATATCATAGGCGTGAATGAGAAAGAGAGAAAGAGTGGGAAGAAATTTGGGTAGCATGGTTAGCAGGATGGGAACCTATGTAATAATCCATGTCATTATCACCCTAAGGTTAGAAAAGGATTCATTAGTGTAGAGATCAAAATTAGATCAAATTTGGAAAACACCTGGAGATGTAAGAGAGGTTTTACAAGAAGAAAGATACATGTCCCCTCATGGTAGTTTTACTAAGGTGCATATATCCAGATTAAAGTTGCAACATTGGAATGAAGATCAACTTAAATGCATGTTAAAAGACATATACTTTCCCTACATTCAAAATGATAGATCTAATAAATCTGATCGAACAAGCACTCTAGTAGAATTTGAGGTAAATAACACAAACCTAACAGAGGTAGTAGGAGGTGAGGTGGTTGCAACAAATCTGATAGCTTGCAGTGGTCCACCATTTATTGTTGAGCTTCATTTTAGTTGCCTTGAGATGAATGGGATAAAAAAAAGAGTCAATGTAAAGTTGTCATGCTTTTACTTTCCAATTGTTCAAGGAAAAGAAAGTATTGATACAATGGAAAAAGTTGGTTTAAGAGATAATTTTGAGTGATTTTGTTGTGTTTCCATTCGATGTTTGGGGTGATTGCTTCTTGATGCACATTGGGTAAAAATCCATCCAACTTCCTGTAATATGTAACCATCATGGTAATGTGACCTATCTACTTTTCAGGAGCGGATTCCATTTATGGAACCTAAGTGCAGGTGGACTGAAAATATATAAATTCCACCATGCTATTTTAAAAGATTCAAATGTTTTGTTGAGATAGATGTTGGTTTTGCACCAACAACACCATCTCTCCAAGCCACCTAGGCCATTTCTTGTCTACATAAGCAACCTTAGGCTCCTCCACCTCATGACTTTGCTGGTTGCCACTCAACTTCTCGCTAGCATTGTCTTCTTCCATGAAATTATGTCGCAGTCATCGGCATAATTTTACCCTAAGGTCTCTCTGTAGACATTGTCATGGTAGAGCAACATCAAATTTAGCAAGTTGTTACTGCACACCATGGAAGGGATAGTGAAATATCAAGTGCATGATAATAGATCACCAAATATTAAGCATAATATGATAATGAGATAAATTAATTATTGAAAAGTCATTCTCATATTCAAAATATATCCATTGTATGCTATTTCTTTAGGTTAAAATATTTAGCAAAAGAATAATAAAATTGGACAAGCTAAAGAGTGCCAAAACAAGAGCAAAATGACAAATGCAAGAATCAGAGATTGAAGACTAAAGTCTTCAATAATAAAATAATGTAATAAAAGGGGTGTTAGAGAATATTAAAATTGAAGTAATTCATGAGAGGACATTTTTCGTAGGATTACCCAAACTATCGAACTTGTTTCGGCCATATTTCACTCATCTGAACTCGGATGGAGCTAAAATTTTGAGGGTAGATGTTTGATAAACCCTAGAACATCTCCACAAATATTTAGATAATTTGGAGCAACACAAATCCTAGAACATCCCTATGTGTGAACAAGATTTTTGGTAAGCGACTCTATGAGTGTTTCATCTAAGTTAAGTGCAAGTACCTCTAGAGGTTGGTTTTCGAGGCCTTCGAACCCTAGCAGTCAATATTTTTATGGTTTCTGCTCAATATTTTAGTAGGAAATGTTGCAGGGGATCCAATATGGGCTAGAAATATATATTTTAATAGATCTTCATACTATGAACTTGAGTTACGACTTCCAATTTATTGCACAAAAGAAAAGTGAAAACCATACCTTTCCACGACATCTAGGGCACAGATTAAAGAGATCATGAAACAAGTTTTAAGCAGCTGATCCACAAATACCTTAGATCTCAAGTGAATCTGGTGCTAAGGTGCACCTAAAAAATAAATCTATTGTGGAAACCCTTGTCAAGGGTAAAGATTTCGAATAATCAACCCCAAAAATGAATTTTAGGGATGCCCTCTATGGTGGATAGTCTCAGCCTAATACTAATATTAATCTTAGGGCTTCCCGTAAACCTCTAATAATGTCTAAGATTGATACTAGGAAAATAGAATCAGGATGTCTTAAAGCATCTGATGGAACTCCTATTTTTAAGCTTAATATGGGCAACATTCATACTAGCATTGAAGATATGGAAAAAAGAGGACTAATTTGTCATTTCATGGGTTTCGTCCGAGCCTATTCGCTTTCAAAGTTTAGACTGCAAAAAGCTAGAAAAATAAATGTGAGTTACAAATATCTATTTATCTAAATGGATATTTTCTTGTTTTATTTGCTAATAATGAATATAGAGAGAAAATTTTTCAAGGGGATCCATGGTTCTTTGTAATGGCAGGGCTTTTCATGAAGCCTTGACATGCTAAATTTAAAGCCAAAGAAGAGATGCCTTATTCGGGTCCTGTGTGGGTTAGACTCTTTGGCCTCCCAATTGAATTCTAGAATCCAATTGTTTTTTCTTCAATTGGAAACTCTTTAGGAACATTTATGATGATTGCTAATTGTACTAAAAAATTTGAACATATTATTTATGCTCGGATTTGTGTTTTAATGGATTTTGACAAACCCCTACCTAAAAATATCACTTTACAATTTGGGGAGGACACTTGGGAGCAAGTAGTGGACTATGAGAACATTCCTTTTTGTTGTAAAATTTCCATGAATATGGTCATTTGGCTACTATTTTCCCAAATAAAATTCTAGATCAAAAGAAAGAAGATATAAATTCAACAGGTTTCCAAATGCCTAAGAAGAAGAACACTTAGAAAAAACTAGTTATGAAGGATCAATCAAAGTTATCTGCTAATATGTTTGAAATTCTTTCCACAAATATTGTCCCAAGTGAGGGAGAGGAAATAATGGAAACAAAAATCTTAGAAACACAATTTAAAGATAAAGGAAAAAACTTAGAGATAAACCAATAAATCAAAGGATTTCAACAGAAAAAAGGGAGAAAATATTCACAAAAAAAACAATCTTTTAAATGTTAAAACTTCAAATAATATAGGTCCCAATATAGACTCTGTTGAACCTTATGGTAATATTTTTACTGTGTACAAGCATTCTTCAAGGCTAGAATTCATCTTAGATTCAATTGGAGTAAGTCAAGAAATAGGAAAAAAATTGAAGATGGATTCTAATCAAAAGGCAGGTCGTAAGACTAATCAATATCATATGGTAAAAGAAGGTGAAAATATTATAGAGGAAGGTAATATTAATGTCCTTCCCAACTTTTTTAGCCCTGGTATTAATGAAGATCATCACTTGAAATATTAGAGGACTCAAATGGAGTCTTTCAAAACAAAATGAAATTAGAAGAATGATTCAGATAAATCATCCACATCTTATTTTCCTTCAAGAAATAAAGATTTCAATAGAGGATATGGAATAAATTGCTAGTAAAATTTGGCCAGTTGAAAAAGTGGTTTCCCTCAGTTCCCAGGGGACTTCTGGAGGCATTGCTTACTTTTGGGACCCAAAAGAGGTAGTTATTCACCATATGGTTGGTAGTTGGGGTATTTTGGCTATAGCTATTCAAAGCAGACATTCCAACCAAATTATGCTCTCCATTTCGACTAATTTGGAGGGAAAAAAAAGATAGTGGAAGAAGATTACTTATATTATCTCTCATTTTCTGAAGCTTGGATCTTGATCAAAGGATATTTCGATACCATCCTCTCTCTAGATGATAAAATAGAGGGAAATAGAAATTTGGATAGGAGCACTTACCTCATGAGAAAATTTATTGCAAACCTCCATCTTGTGGACATCCAACCAGATAATGGACTTATGACTTGGTCTAACAGGAGGCAAGGCTTATATTGTATAATGGAGAGATTGGATAGGTGCTTGCTCTCTGGTAATTTCTTAATCCATGGTCACATTCCTAAAGTGAATACTCTTAACAATGTTGGTTTGGATCACTGGCCTATCATGGTGGAAATGTGAAAATCCAATGTGAGTTTCTCTCCTTTTTTATTTCAATTAATGTGGCTTAGATACAGTTCCTTTAAACCTCGAGTGCAAAAATGGTGGAAGGAAGGTAAACCTTGGTATGAGACTAAGATGTTCTATTTTTTCAAAATATTGCAATACATTAAATCCAAAATCAAGACTTGGAACTAGAAGGAGTTTGGGGATGTTCATAAAAAACTTGAAATTATTGCTCATCTTGAAAATTTGAATAAGAAAATCCGTTTAGATGGCCTCACAGAGAGTACCAGTGTAGATGAAATTAAATTCACAACTTAGTTAGAGAAATGGGAAAAAAGAGAAGAAATCTTATGGAAGCAAAAATCTAGAATTCAATGGCTCAAAGAAGGTGATCGAAACACAAATTTCTTCCACAAATCTCTTCTAGATTGAAGATATCACAACTTTATTTCTTCCCTAAAATCAGATTTTGAAGATGTTGTCTACACTTGGAATGACATGAACTCTATTGTTGTCAATTACTTTTCCAATATTTTTACTGCTACTCCTCTTGAATCGACTTCTCAACAAAATTTTCTTCAAGCAATCCTTTCTCTTATCACTTCTGAGGAGAACTATATTTTGACTACTCCTGTTACTATCAATGAGCTTCAACAGGTAGTTTTTAAAATGCAAAAAGAGAAAACCCCAGGTCCTGATGGTTTTCCCATTGAGTTCTACCAAGAGTTTTGGGATATCCTTCATGCTGATTTATTAGAGGTGGCAAAAGAATCCACGAAAGCCAAAAAAAATTGAAGGTTATCAATAAAATTTATATTACTCTTGTTCCAAAAGCTCAAGAGGCTGAACATATCTCAACTTTTAGACCTATTGCTTTATGTAATGTTCTCAAAATCATTGCGAAGATCATGGCAGAAAGGTTGAAGCCTCTTTTGCATAAGATTATTTACCCTCAATAAGGGGGTTATATGGAAGGGCATCAAATAGTTGATGAGATATTTTTTGCTTAGGAAGCCAACCATTCCATGGATATGCAAAAATTTCCTTCCATGTTCATTCGGTTAGACTTATCCAAAGCTTATGATAGAGTGGATTGGCACTTCCTTATCAAAGTTTTGAGGCAATTTGGTTTCTCTTAGGATTGGATGAATTGGATTATGGGATGTATCTCTTTAGTTTTTTACTTAGTTCTTATCAATGGTAGGCCTTCTCAGTTGTTCCCAGCTTCCAGATGTATTAGGAAAGGTGACCCTCTATCCCTTTATTTATTCATCATTATTGTTGAATGCTTAGGTAGGGCTATAACCAAAAAGAGAGAAGACAAAACCCTTGAGATAGTTACCATTGCTCATGGAGCTAGACCTCTCTCTAATATTCAATTTGTTGATGACTCTACTCTTTTAGGTAAAGCTACAGTTAAGGAAGCTTCTACTATTAAGCAAATCATTAGCTGTTTTTCTAAGGCTACCAAGAAATTGATCAATAAAGATAAATCTAAAGTAATTTTCTTTCATTGCTTTGCTAGACAGGAATCCATGGTCTTGGATAAATTAAGATATAAGAAGACCTACCTTCCAATAACTTATTTAGGTATTCTCATCAATATTCGAAGATAGAAAAAAATATTGGAATTGGTTGTTGGACAAAGTCAAGAAGAAAATTGGAAAGAGGACCAATAGGTGGCTTTCTTCTAGGGGTAGAATCACCTTGGTAAAATTAGTCCTTCAGGCTACTCCTATTTATGTTTCTACCTTTTTGAATATCCCAAAGGTTTTTCTTCAAGAACTGGATAAATTCAGACATCGGTTCCTCTGGAGTGGTACTAAGGAGAAAATAAAATGGGCCTTGGTGAAATGGGAACTTTATGTCTTCCTAAGAATGAAGGGGTTAGTATTCTGGTCTGCTATTAATAACAATAAATCTTTAGATGCTAAATTATATTGGAGTATTTTACATAACCCCAATTCTCTTTGGGCCAATAATCTCTGTGCTAAATATACTGAGAACAAAAGTCCTGAAGACCTTGTTCACTATCAATTGCCTTCCAAAGGTTCTCCCATTTTAGCAGTTCATAAGATTGGTGAGGATTTGATAAAGAAAAACTATTTTGGATCATTCATAATGGTCAACAAGTAAATTTTTGGATAGATTCTTTGGATGGTCACAAGCCTTTGATAAATTAGTTTCCTGATTGGAGGCCTTGGATGGAGGAGCTTCACCGAGCTAACTGGATAAAGATGACTAATTATTATCGGTACCATACTGATAATTCAGAGGTTGGAAGATATTGGATCCCTATTAATGGCTGACCTATTCAAATCCTAAAAAGGTAAAGATAAGATATCCAACACATCCTTCATATGAGATCTCTCTCTTGGTCCCATGATAAAGATTGTTTTAGATGGAACAACACTACTAAGGGTGAGTATTCAATTTCTCAAGGTTATTTGACCTTATGCCATAATAATCCCAGCCAATCATCTGACATATTTTCTCAATTGTGGGCTTAAAATCTTTGGCCTAAGGTGAGGTTCTTTACTTGGATTTTATTGCATTATAGGGTGCTTATTGGGGAGCATCTTATGAAGCATGGTTTTCATGGCCCTTTTAGATGTGAAATGTGTGAAGAGAATGTGGAAAATCTCAACCATATTTTTATTGAGTGTACTTTAGCCTCTGAGCTTTGGAGGAGAATGGCCACTTTACTTGGCTTACAGTGGTCCAATTTTTTTACTTTTGATCAACTTTGGAGGGATTGGCCTAATCAAGAGGGTGTTGATCATTTTATTAGGCAGTTAGTTTGGATGGGTTCTACCATTATTATTTGGAATATATGGAATGAAAGGAACAATTATATTTTTAATCAAGAAAGGAAGGATATTCACTATATCTGTAAAAATACCATTGCCAACTTAGTTGAATCAGTCCATCAGCTCCTTAATCACCCCCAAAACTCCCACCAAATATGGGATCAAGTGATGCAAAGATTGAATATTAACTCTTCTAAGAGAAACTAGCTTAAAGGGAATGTGAGTAATTACAAGATGGATAGAACAAGGAATTGGCAACCTCCTCCTAAGGATTTTGGAAAAGTCAATACTAATGGAGCCTCTAGAGGGAACCTTGGAAAAGCTAGTGTGGGAGGAATTTGTAGACTTTCATATGGCTCCCTAGTTTTTACTTTTGTTGAGAATTTGGGTATTCTATCCAATAACCTTGCTAAGGGATATGGTATCCTTAGAGGCCTTCAAGAGGTTACTAATTTTGGATGGGAAAAGGTACTAGTTGAGTCTGACTCTCAACTCATGATTAATCTTTTGAAGACTCCTAAGAATCATAAGGTTGATTGGAGAATAAAAAGAATTATTGAGAATATTCAGTTAATCCAGATGGGATTTTTAAAAGTTGATTACAATCATGTGGTCAAAGATCAAAACAAGAGTGTTGATACTTTATCTAATTGGGCTTTGGACAAAGGTGATCTTACTTGCTACGACTAGCCTCCTAGATGGTGGGTTTCACAAATAAGAGAAGCTCTTCTTTCTATAATTTCTTTGGATGGCTCCAGTTTTGAAGGCACCTAGTTTCTTCTTGCTTTATTTTTGCTTCTCTTTAGTTCGATCAGGGTATTTTAGTTCTCTAGCTCAAACTAATTTTTCTTTTGTTTCCTTTTTTTTATTCTTGCCTTAATAGTCTTTTGGTCTAGAAAGGTCATTGTTGTGTTCTATTTTTTTCCTTTTTATTTTCTATTTATGTGTGTGCTTTGTTTTGTGTTATTTTGTGTTATTTTTTGTTGTTCTTGTGTTTTTATTGTTTTGTGTTTTATGTTGTTGTTCTTGTGTTTTTGATGTTCTTGTGCTTGTGTTTCTATATGTTTGTGTTAATTGGTGTTTTTGTGTTTTGGTGTGTGAGTTTTTTCTATGTTTTTTTTTTCTTTGTTGTCTGTTGTTGGTTGTTTATTTTATTTTATTTATTATTTTTTAGGTTTTGGTTGTTTTTATTTTTCATGTTTTTTTTTGTTGTGTCTTTGTAGCGTTCTATTGTTTTTTGTTATGTTTGTGTTTTGTTATGTTGTTCTTGTGTTTTTCTATGTGGTTTGTGTTGTGTTTTTTTATCTTATTGTGTGTGTGTTTGGTTGTGCTTTATATTTTTGACACACTCAAGGAGCATGTTTTTTTTATTTTTTGTTTTTTTAATCTTTTTGTTTGTTTGTGTTTGTGTGTTCTTGTTTTTTGTTGTTTCAGGTTTGCTCCTTGAGTATGTCAAATGTGGTAGGCCGGCGTGAGCCCTAGACGATTTTGGTGGAAGAGATACCCCTACCTCCTTGGGTCTTACCCGAAAGTGGCATCCCTTCTGGGATGTTTTCCACAAAAAATAAGAATGATAAAATTGGACCATCTAATAGTAGTCATACTATTATTATATTATCATATTATTAGCCTAAAATAATTAATAATATCATAATAATATTATATTATTATTAGTTTATAATATTATTATAATATTATTAAGTTTATAATTATAATATTATTAGTCTAATATTATTAATAATATTTTTATTATTATAATATTTATTATGATAATAGTATTATATTTGCAATTGTTTATTATTATATTATATTATCTATTGATTTTTATATTTTAGCTCTTTATTTAATATGCTCTTGGTTATAGTATTCCAACATCTAGCAGCACAGAGTGAATGGATAAAGACACCGTAGATCAAGTCTAGAAGCCATCAATCAAATTATGATCGAAGGCCAAAATCTATTTATCATAACGCATGGAGAAACATAAAAGAAACCCCTAATTTTAAAACTCATATTCTCCATAATAAAACTGCAATGTTTCATTTATTATATCTGCAATGTTTCAGTTATAAAATTTGTTGCATTTCATATTTAATATTTGCAATATTTTACGTTGTGGTATTTAAAACTTGTATGCATGAGGACATGCATCCCCTTCAGTTTGGGGGGAAATGATGAGTGCTAAATCATACATATTTAATACAAGTTTTAGTTCATATTTTATCTACAAATATGTGAAAATAGATGCGTTTTGATAATTGTTATATCTTATTTGCATGATTTATGACTGGATTTGATTTATAATATTAAAGTAGTATATGCTTATATTTTACACAAATTTTTCAAAGTTTTGCATATTTTTGGTAATAGAACGATTGTAGGTAATTTTGTAGCAAAACATAGGTCAGACATTGAAGCAAGGATGAGTCAGTCACATTGAGATATGTTGAGAAGTTGCATGGACGTGTGCTACAGAAAGGTGCTACAAAAAGCCCCTACTTAAAGGTGTTATAGAAAGAATATTGACCATAGTCAAACTATCTAAAGCACTATCATGCCACGTCCAGTGACAACATAGCATCATTACGAGGCATTTATAGTCAGTATAGTTGACTGATGTGTTGGCATTGTACACAAGAATTTATATTTATTAAGTTATATAAAGTTGTTATTAGCAAGCTGTAATATTATTACGTTGTTAAGATGTTTAGATTTAGATGCAAACCTATTTTATCTCTTCTTGAAATGGAGGACAAATAGTTGTACTGTTGCATCATTAGATTTTTCAAATTAAGATTTTTGTTATATTAGTTTGTTTAGTTTTCCACTTGGACCTCTATGATTGTGAAAAAGTCCAAGGTGGTTACAAAATAGTATTAATTTAGATTATTATTGTTGTAAGGTTAGTATTCGAATCATCAAGCTGATAGAAACATATGGCAAAATACGTAGAAAAAATCCATTAAAAATGTCCAACATGACATTATAAAAGGACATGTAAAGACCTTTAAAAAGGTTTGTTGGATGGATTCTACAGTCTACAGGTTGCTACTTGAGAGATTTGTCATTTGATGAAGGAGTCCACCCGCATAGTCTGTTGTACATTGTACAAGTTATGAAGATTGTAATAAAGTGATACTTTAGTAGCAATATTTTCTTTTGAATATGTAATTGTATCTCATAGTTTCTTCACGTTTTATTTGTTGCTATAACTTTCATTTATTTCCTGCACACATAAATTATGTAGCATTAGATTAATTTAAATAAAAATATGTTACTGAAGTTAAAATACAGTAGAGAAAGAGGATGAGGTTAATACTAACCTTGAGGAGGCAAGGCCCACTCCAAAAGGTTAGTCCCTAAATATCTTCCCCAAAAACATGGTAGATAGAATTAGAACATAGAATAAAATTAGAACATAAACTTTATTAAAATTGCATATCATAAAACTATAGAATACATTAGATAAATAATGCATTAGTAAATTATTATGTGGATCCACATTAGACTAAGTCATAATTGCATTAAACGTAATTTCACTTCAATTTCATTTCTTGCAAACTTTTATTTCTTGCAAACGAGACTAGGAAAAAGGAATAAAGTCAGATGATTAATGATTATGGAATAATCTATACGGGATTGTTTGTTCTTTAAATCTAACCTAGATTAACTCGGATTGACAAATTTAAATGTAAGCAAATACAACTAGACAACAAATTTACCAACAAATTATCTAGGGATGCCATTATTTAAGGGGAGAATGAGGATAGAATTATGGAATCCAATTATAGGTAAAGTTTAAAATAAACTTCTGACATAGAAAGGTAGATGGTTATCATTAGCAAGAAGAGTGCAACTAATTAAATCAATCTTACAAGCCATTCCAACATATTATATGTCCTTGTATACCATGCCAAAATTAATAGAAAAAGTTTAATCTATATTATGTGATCATTTTTGTGGTCAATATTACATGATAAAGGAAATTTTCTTTGGTAAAATGGAGCAAGGTGTGTGATGATAAAACTAGGGGAGGTCTTGGTTTAAGAGTTTTTACAGATGCAAACTTAGCTCTTAGGAGAAAAGTAATTTAGAGATTGTACAAAGAGAGTCAAATACAATGGGCAAGAATTCTTCTAAGTATGTTGAACCCAATGATCCAAGATCAATATTTACTGCATTCTAACTACCAAATGGTTAAGCACTATGTTACAGTTTAAAAAAATCAGTTGATCTAGTAATTAAAGGTCTAATGTGGATGGTTGGAACTAGAGAAAATTTTATATTTGGTTGGATACTTGGTGTGATAAAAAACACTCAAGCTAGATCTAATTTTGAAATCATGGATGCAATTATTTCAAGAAAAATATGGTGATAGGGTTTCAAACATGTTGTACAAGGATCAGGAAGGAAGATACAAATGGAAAGTATACAAGATATTTATGCTAAGAAGTAGTTGAGTATAAATATAACAACAATGATTATTTCGAGGGGAGCCAAGGATAAGCTGATTTGGGAGTTTAATAGCTCAAGAGAATACACAACAAGAAGTGGATATAATGTAAAATACCAACAAAATAGGAATATCACAAGCATATGGAGAAATATTTGGGATAGCCCAAGCATTCCTAAATTAAAATTTTTTATTTATCTAGTAGGTCATAGAATAATTTTATCTTGGGATAACCTGATGAAAAAAGGTTTTCATGGCCCTCACAATGTGTTCTTTGTAAAAAGGAGAGTATAGATCATCTCTTGGGACACTGCTCAATAGTTTGGAAACTATGACAATTTGGTAAATGAATGGTGATGAATGGAAAAATTAAAGAATGGTTAAAGCAATGGAAGATCACTTTTAAAAGTGAGGCTTTATAGACAATCTAGGATATATCAGAAGATACAATACTTTGAACTATATGGCTAGAAAGGAATAGAATATTTAAAGGAAAGGAAATCAGTTTAGAGGTAATGGAAAGGAATATTTTTTTAGCCATAGAGGATTCTAAACCAACCCTATCAACTCACCTAATCCCTAATCTTGAAGTAATGGGCCTTAATGGATGAAGTCCACTAAATAAAATTATAATGTTAGGTATAGCAAAAACAAAAAGAAGACTAAGGATATGAAGTGCAAACCACCAGATGTGGAGTTCATCAAATTGAATTTTGATGAAGCATATAAAGGAAATCTAGGACCAATAGGAGGAGGGAGAATAATTAGAAATACGAGGAGATATTTTGTCTCATTACACTTTTAATAGTGGAATTAAGACATAAACCTAAAGCTTGGGAGGCTTTAGAAGCGTTAAAAGTATGCAAACAAATGCAATGAAACAAAGTATGGATGGAAGGTGATTCACTCATACTGATATACTAAATTTTGAGGAAAGCAAAGGCTCTATGGAACATACAAGAGATAATTGCAAAAATACAAGACCTTGCTATGGAGTTTGAAAAAATTAGGTTTACACATACGTTAAGGGAAGAAAAAAAATATGTAGATAGGCTAGCCAATAAAGGGTTTTTAGTTTATGATTGTGAAGTTAAATTCTCTTCTCCTTGGTTAGAGGAATTAGTAAGTTTAGCTAAATCTAACAAGAAAAAGTTGACTGCCTGATTCAATTAATGATTAATATTTATTTTAATGTTTCACATTGGTAGTATTTTTTAATTTTATAACATTAATGTGTTTTCATATAAACTATTATTACAATTTTTGTGGTTGCACTTATTCTTTAGGAAGAAAACTAGCAATCCATATTTGGTAAAGCAAACTATTATATTGCAATGTTTTGGATATATTACTTTACTAAGATGCAATGCATAGAGGTGGACTTTTGATATTGCAAAGGCAATTGTAGGAAATATCAAGAAGAATGTTGAATTCTAGAGTATTTGTATTCACATAAAAAATTTGAAGGAGATCCAAAAAATGAATGTCAAGAATTCAGACATTTTAATGTAAAATGTAGGTATCTAGCTATAGCAAACGAATTGAATCTATTTGTAAAATTTCAAGCTATAAAGGAGAGAGTAGTGATTTGTCAAGAGTGAGGGACCTGAGTGCAATCCCTTGTTCTTCAACACAATAAAAAAAGATATTTGTCATATCTTGAAACTTTTATGTTTTTACAACCAACTTTTTGATATCATTTTTATTAAGAGTTAAAATATCACTCATACAATTGCCTTCTAAAATTTGAATTTTCTCAAGGTGAAATTCAACATTGCAAATGAATATAATATTTACCACCTGGTTTCCATATCTATAAATACGTTGTCTATATTAATCTATAAATTTTTTAATACCTCATTTTTTAGAGGTCTTATTCCTGCCCCTAATATTCTAAGATATTTGCATCATCACTTTTTTTATTTCATGTGTGGGCTTAGCCCCACTTCTTGTTATCACTTGTGAATTTGCTTTTGTTTTTCATATAAATATCCCTATGAGTTTATTTTTCTCTTTGTTTTTCTTCTTTGGTCTTCCTCTCTTTGTTTTCATTTCCACCAACACTCTTATCTTCATATACCTCTTCAATTTTTTTCACAGATGCTTATAGTGAGACTTATCATCTATAGGGTTGTGTTGCTTTGAAGGATTTCAAATGCAAAGAACAATCTCAAAAGCACTTTCTTCTTTGTGTTGATCTAGAAACCCTAAAGTGTAAGGATGCTCCTCTATAGCAAATTATGTTCTTATGATACTCTAAAAACCCTAAATTTCTATATATTTCCTTCATCCTCATTTCTTTATTATATTGCTCATAAGACCCTAAAGTGTAAGGGATTCTCTCTACACTACTTTCAATTCTATTATTAAGACATGATTCTATACTCTTGAGAAAAATGAAGATAATTTACCGAGAATAAACTTGACCTCATCTCTCATATTTGTTTTAAAATTTTCCTCCTCATCTTCCTTTATACTTCTAATTCCTTTTGAATTTGAACTTGCACATTGTACTTTTTCATCCCTTGTATTCTTCTTTGTTTCTTCTAATGGTTGATCTAAGTGAACTATGTTGGACTTTACCATATGATGTTGTAGATAGGTTGTCTTTGCTTCTTCTTTTGGAGTGGAATATACTTGATCTAATATACCTCTATTATAGTATGATTTCCTTACTCATATTTAATTTTATCTCATGATCAAATTTTTATTTCTTAATATTTTTCTCTTTGCAATATCTTTCCATGTGTCTAGTGTCATAACAATTGTGGCATTGGAATGCAGTATTTTCATAATCTACTTTTTGATCCTATTCTCTTGATTCAAATTTAATCTTAATGGATTGTGGTAAAGATTTTTAAATATCCATAATAACACATACCGGGTATATATAGCATGATTTCACTCCTTATTAGTTAGTACTTAGGGTATTTCCAATATTTTTCAAAACATTATTGTTGATAAGGTGATATGGGAGTCCAAAAATCCTAACCTACATCAAAAGCTTTTTAATGGTTTTTTGTCTCACAAGAAAAATTCTCACTTCATGGTCTTACATAAAGGGCATCTCTCCCCCCTAAACCATAGACTACCATTGATTATCTTATATTTAATTTTCAAAATCAAAAATATGATGAGGAAAACAACTGTTAAGAAGAAAAGTCAGAGCAGTTTAAATTCAATTATCACTTCCACTTGATCTAATTTTGAATCTCTAAAAATCTTGGTTAGTATTAATGTAATGTACATATTAACCCTCTACTTTTAAGAACCATTACATCATGCTTGATCTTCTCATCCTTGATACTCACTTTTGGTATAACATTTGCTCCATATTTCAAACTTGCTATATATTTGTTTTTTTTCTTATCTCCAACTTGGGTACCCATACTTCCAGCTAGAGCACCCTAACTTCCTATTAGGGCTTTCAAATAAGACTTTTCTTCCATACTACCTAATAGGAATAGTTAGCTCACACTTAATAATTATATATATATATATATATATAAATTGATTATGTGAAAATAAAACTACCTTGTATTTATTATGGGCATATATAAGTTTTATTATTAACTTTTTTTGATACATAGATGAATCGGTAACTACCTTTCCTTTTTAACAATTGGTCATAGGGTCAAGTTGCATTGCCTCCGATCGTAGCATTTAATCATAGTGCTACCATTATAATCCCTATCTCGCCTTGGTATACACGACCCGGAGTGAGGGAGATCCCTATTGGCTTAGGGTTGGTACCATCATCATCAAGTTGGCACACACTCAATAGATTTAGGTGAGACTACTATCTTTGCCTATATTGGGCATGCCCTCGAGGTTCCATACTACCTAATATGACTAGTTAGCTCACACTTAATAATTATATATATTATAAATTGATTATGTGAAAATAAAACTACCTTCTGTTTATTACGGACATATATAAGTATTATAATAAAAAAAATTTATACATAGAGGAATCGATAACTACATTTCCTTTTTAACAACTGGTCACAAGGTCAAGTCGTATTGCTTCCAATCATATTGTTAAATCATGGTGCTACCATTATAACTCCTATTTCTCCTTGGTATACACAACTCAGATGAGGGAGACCCTCGTTGGATCAAGGTTAGTACTGTCATTGATATGGTAAAAGCCAAAACTGATATTTCTTGTATTTACAATTATATAAATAATAGTAGTAAAACATAATATAAGTCATGGCATGTCGACACTAACAGATATGTCGAGTTAGGTCGGCACTAACAAATATGTCGAGTCATATCGATAAGGCGTGTCGGTAAGATCTGTCTGCAAATGCAACATAACAATCTTAGGAAAATAAAAATTAAATACATTTCTAAGGTCTAAGCTAACTAAGCCTCATCATTCATCCCAACAAAAGAAGCATTGGACTCCAATGCTTTTAACAAAGAGGGAAAATCTCGGGACATATGGTGAGCAGAAATCCAGTGAGCCTGATGCGGAAATTGGCCACGACGGGCCACCAGATATGAAGTAGAAGTACCCTGGCATGTCTATCGAGTCTTCATATCAAAGAGTGTATCAGTGTGGAGCGGAAGCTGTGCATCTGGAACCACATCAATAGGATGACTGATAGCTGGAGAAGATTCTAAGGTAGAATCATAGTATGGCTTTAGGAGATCCACATTAACGATGTCATGAATGCCAAGATGAGTCGGAAGATCAAGGCGAAAGGTATTCTCAAAAATCTGTTGAACAATGGTGTATGGCCCATAACGAAGAGGTTTGATCTTGCTATGAGTCTTATCTGCAAAATGTCGTTTATCCAGATAAAACCAAACTTTGTCACCAACCTGAAAGTGATGAGGAGTGTGATGTCGGTCCATCTATTGTCTTTGTTTTTGCTGAGTCTTCTGAAGAATCTGAACCACTTTGGACTGAAGGCTCTACAAATGTTGTATAAAAGAGTTGGCCTTATCTTGCTCCTTCTGAATGTGCAAGGTAGCTGGAGAGGGCAAAGACAAAGGCAACTCGTATGGAGCCAATGGCTGAAATCCAAAATATACCTCAAAGGGAGAATGTCCTGTCGAACTGTGAACATCTCTGTTGTAGGCGTGCTCGATGTGAGTGAGGCTCAAATCCCACCTGGCAGGAGTGGAGTGATGGTAGATCCTCAAACTCTGAACAAGAGTATGATTAACTACCTCTGTCTGCCCATAATATTGTGGGTGATAAGCAGTAGAGAAGTTAAGGGATACTCCCAAGATCTTCCAAAGAGATCTCCAAAAGTGACCCACAAAGCGTGAGTCATGATCAGAAACAATGCTAGTTGGAAGACCAAATGAGCGCCACACTGTCTCAAAGAAGAGTTGGGCCAAATCCTGTGCAGAACTTGTCTTACGACATGGAATGAATTTGGCCATCTTACTGAATCTGTCCACAATCACGAAGACACAATCGTGTTGTCTAACTGTCATCAGAAAACCGCTCAATAGGTCCATGGAAATGCTCTCCCAAGGATGAGAAGGAATGGGTAAAGGCATGCTCATTCCCAATTTCCTGTTGGTGGATTTAGAACGGTTACATACAACACATTGTCACAGGAATTGAAGAACATCTCGCTGCATGTGAGGCCAGAAGAAGAATCGTTGAAGGTGATGAAGAGTTTTTTGCTTGCCAAAATGACCTCCATAGAGAGTAGAATGAGCCTCTTTCAAAAGAGACTCCCTGTGCTCACGAGGTACACAAAGTTTATCCAGTTTATACAACATGCCATCCTTGAGGTGAAAGTCTTGAAGAGCTCTCAAATTGGAAGTAGAAGGATGTGAAAGCTGCTGAAAAACTGTGCCAAAATCAGGATCCAAAGGATACTATGTGGGCCAAGTTTGGAAGCCAATATGGGATGTGGTCACAACAGTCAAAGCAAGGGCTGAAGGTGGATGACTCAAACAATCTGCTACTGCATTATTCTGTCCTTTCTTGTACTTGATTACCAAATGGAATTGTTGCAAGTATGATGCCCATTTCATGTGTCGAGCCTCTTCAATTTTTGTTTGAGATTGAAGAAACTTGAGTGGCATATGATCTGTGTGAACTATTGTTTCCTTTCCCAGAAGATAGTGCCTCCAATACTTGATGGCCTGAACCAAAGCATACAAATCTTTATCATATGTAGAATAATTCTTCTTTGCCTCTGAAAATGTTTCGGAATGATAGGCCACTGGATGGCCATTTTGTTTGAGCACGGCTCCAAGTGCAAACTGTGATGCATCTATTTCAATCTCAAAGGGATGAACAAGATCTGGTAGAACAAGAATAGGTGCAGTACACAATTTACGTTTCAATGTGTCAAAGGCCTTTTGTTGATCCTTTGTCCACTGAAACTCAATTTTGATCTTTGTCAGATGATGTAAAGGAGTGGCTATCGTGGAATATCCTGCAATGAACTTGCGATAGAAATTAGCAAGCCCAAGAAAACTTCTTAACTCTGTGATAGAAGTAGGAGTTGGCCATTTGATCATGACTTCAATTTTAGCAGGATCCACTTGAACCCCTTTCTCACTGATTACAAAACCAAGATAGGCAATGGAAGTTTGCCCAAAAGAACACTTAGGAAGATTGGCATACAATTGGTTCTTCTGAAGAGTTTGAAGAACAGATTCTAAGTGCTCTAAATGACTTCTCCATGTAGGAGAAAATACAAGGATGTCATCAAGATAGATGATTACAAATTGATCTAAACAATCTCTGAATACTTCATTCATTAGCCGCATGAATGTGGCAGGAGCATTTGTGAGACCAAAGGGCATGACAAGCCACTCAAAGAGCCCCATTTTGGTCTTGAATGTTGTTTTCCAAGTGTCCTCAGCCTGAATCCTGACCTGATGATAACCACTTTTGAGATCGATCTTGGAGAAAAACTTAGCTCCTTGAAGCTGATCCAAGAGATCATCAATTCATGGAAGTGGGTATCTATTTTTTATTGTTATTTTGTTAAGTGCCCTGAAATCAATGCATAGCCTCCATGTACCATATTTCTTCAATACAAGCAAAATAGGTGAAGCACAAGGAGAAGTGCTAGGTTTTATGAAACCTTTAGCCAACAAATCATGAATTTGTCTTTTAATTTCTTCCATTTGCACTATTGATTGTCTATACATTGAAGTATTTGGAAGAGGGGCAGTAGGAACAATCTCAATGTTATGATTAATCTGTCTTTCAGGTGGAAGGCTTGATGGTTCTTTGAAAATACCAGAATATGATTGAAGCAATGAATTAACTAAAGAGTGCCTATTATGTGAATGCTTAGGTGCTTGATTTCCTTCATTAAGTGGCCTGATGAAGATGAGTGCTAGTTCCTTTGCTTGATTAACAACTTTCCTTGCTTGTCTACAACTTAACATCAAATTTTGTGGTGTTTGTTGTGTACTTCTGATTATGTAAGCCTTATCATCTTTGTGCAAAGTGAATGTGTTCTTGTACCCATCATGAATAGACCTTCTATCATACTGATAAGGTCTCCCAAGCAATAAACCACAACAGTCCATTGGAGTTACATCACACACCACAGTATCCACAAAAGTAGGACTGAAAGCAAAATTCACAGTGCAAGTGTGTGTGATGTTGGATGAAATCCCATTATCCTTCCATCCTAAAGGATAAGGATGAGGATGGGGATTCATTGGCAGCTTTAGTTTGTCGACAATGGACCTCACAATTAGATTCTTCTGCGAGCCGCTATCGATGATACAATCAATCACAAAGGTGTCATTCAAGTGTACCATGGTCACAAACAAGTTCTCACGATCACTTTGAGAAGTATTCATAAGGGTCAATTTGTTTAACCCTGCTAACTCCTTGTATGCATTTCGTTCCCCTGTAGCCTCAATAGGACCCTCTTGGGATTCCTCATTGGAAGGCTTTACAACGAGGGACTTTTTCTTCAAATTTTTCAATTTAAAACATTGATGCTTTTGATGACCCTTCTTTTTACAATAGCTACATTCCACAGGAGTTTTAGAAGAAGCTTTTTGAGAAGAAGGAGAAGAGGAATATGGAGAGGGGGTAGAAGAAGAGGAAGAAGACTTAGGTGCCTTGGATTGATAATGAGAAGCCTTCGGATTTCCTCTCGACGTTGAAGAGCGAGACCCTCGCGATGACTCTCGCAATTCCTCCTCTGCAAGAATGGCTTGATTGAAAGCCATATCAATGCTTACAATGACTTTGTATTTCAATTTCTTGAAAATGGGTTCTTGCAACCCACTTTTGAATTTGGTCACAAGTTGAGTAGCGGAATCCTGCACTGAATTCAAAATTCTCAATTTGTTAAATTGCAACACATAATCATGAACACTCATATTAGAAGTTTGACGAAGACGAAGCCATCTTATCTCAAGGTCTTCGGCATAGTTTGAAGGGTAAAAACTACTCTTCAAAACACGTTGCAATTCATCCCATGAGTCAATAGGATTTTGTGTCAGTTGGCGATCAGTGACGAGAATCTTAGCAATGCCAGTCAATTTGAGCTTTGCAAAAGCAACTTGTTGATCCTTCGCCAATTTGGTGTAGTCGAACCAACTACTCATGTCAAGAATCCAACTGTTGAGCACTTCAGGATCTCGGGAGCCATTGTAAAGTGAAACATCACATTGTGGCTGAATATCTTGGGATGTGACTTTGTCAGCCAAAGTACTCACAAGTTGTGTGAGTTGGGCCATTTTATCGGCCAATTCGGCAGCCATTTGACCCCAAGTACGCGCCAGTAAGAATTTGATAATTTTACAGAGGGTTTAAGTGCTCAAATAATTGCAAATGGAAATGCAATTTTATAATTTTTTAAGAGGAGCACAAGAGACTTTGATAAAGGTCAAAAATAAATAAATAAATAAAAAATAAAAAAATAATATGACCTTTGAGAAAAATAAAATACCCCCTAATCTTGAATCATTTCCTCAAATCTTGAAAAATTTCTCCGTCCCTACCCGTTTCAAATCAAAATTTGAACATAAAAAGGCAGATATCGGCTTACCCCCACCTTGCAAAAAAAATTGGTGCTGCAATAGTGTGCACGTGGTAAATTGGTACGCTTAATGACAAGAAAAGTTTGTTCAACAGGCGTGTAATGTGTGATGTCAATGGTAACCACAATGGTGCCACGAATCAAGGAATAATAAAATGAACACGGTGAACGACATGCGAAACCTGCGTGCACATCCAATCAAAAAGTGTGAACTACACTTTAATAAATACTAGTTGTGCGCTATCCCACCAAATGTGGGACAATTCGCATCAAAGGTGCATTTGATGCAATGAATATGTGGGAATTATGAACAAGTGTGAACTGCTACACCACTGCTTGTGAGTTCAATGACGTGGACCACATATCGCATTTATCTTCCCTCACAACAGATGCCAATATAACAAAAGAACAAATGACTTATTTCTTTATAGGCTAATGGTAAACAGGACATGCAAACCTTAGTTTCTTTGTGCGACGTCTGCTATTATGGATTCATTCTACGAATACGACTGTCTTCAATAGAAATCATAGAACTCGAACAATGATGTAGGCTTCATAATGCAGGCTTCACACTTCACTCATGAGTAAGAACTGACTCGCGACCTTCTTCAACATCATCTGCAATGGAGAGCACCGTCAATCGTAGGGCAGGAGTCTTTGCAATCACGGGAGTAAATCATTTGAATTTTAGATCGTTGCAACTGTCATGCGATGGAATTCATGGACATACGAGTCAAACAGAAGAACGGTCCACCATCACAATAATGCAGATGGTAGAGATTGCGCAAGCAAAAATCATCGACAAGAATCACCAGCAGATTGAAGGCCGATTTGGTACTACAGATGTCACTGTAAGATGTCACCATCCAATGTGACAAAACCAATTATTAAGTCAGGAGTGCAGAAAATAATGGTAGGCAGGGTCGTGACAATAAATTATTGGCAGCAACTCCTTTGCAACAAGTTCATGGCTTCAGTTTCAACATAGAGCCATAAGCAGTAGAATGGCAAGTCTTGCAATAAAGGTTTTGTCAAGATAAACAAAAAAAATGCTATCAAAGACAATAATGATTGAGCAATTTTACTACACAAATTGTTGAACTAGCCAACAATTACGTAGCAATTTGGCAAGCTTCAATCATGACAACCAATGGGGTTAGAAATGACCCAAAACCACCACTACTTCTTGTAAGCTCTGATACCAACTGATATGGTAAAAGCCAAAATTGATATTTCCTGTATTTACAAGCATATAAATAACAATAGTACAATAGAAGATAAGTCATGGCATTTCGACACTAACAAATATACCGAGTCATGTTGGCACTAATATATATGTCGAGTCATGTCGGCAAGGTGTGTCAACAAGATCTGTTGACAAATGCAACATAACAATCTTAGTAAAATACAAATTAAATACATTCCTAAGGTATAAGCTAACTAAGCCTCATCAGTTATCATTAAGCTGACACAAACTCAATGGACTCGTGTCAGACTACTATCTTTGTCCAAATTGGGCATGCCCTCGAGGTTTGAACCTAGGTCTCCTCTTGGTAAGTGCCCAACATCTTACCAATCCACCCAACCCTTAGGGACAAGTATTATAATAACTTAATTATTATAGATCTAATGTTTAAAAATATTTAAGATTGATTAATTGAGTATTCTTTGTGATATATTAGTAATGGATATTTTATTGTTAATTTTCCTCACTTGCTGATATAAGTAGGGATTTCGAATAAAAAAAAAGGAATCATGGTTCGACAAGATTATTTGTTTAGTCCTGGAGAGTGGGATTTGATCCTCGAATTGAACCCATTGTTGTCTCGATTTGGATCCATTTGTATGCACTTCCAATGGAGTTCTAGAGTGAGCATGTATTGGAAATCATCGATAATTCCCTTGGAAGATATTTGGGTGTTTCTAGAGACACAATGAAAGAAAACACAATAATTTATGCTAGATTAAGCATGGAAATGGATCTCAACCAGCCTTTGCTGATAGAGGTTGAACTCGAACTTGCATGTATATCTTGGATTCAACAGTTGGATTATGAGGCATTGCCATTCAGGTGTAAAGTTTACCACAAATATGGGCATTTGGTTCAATCCTACCCAACCAATATGAACACAAAAAAAAAAGCTCCTCTAAGAATATCAAATCTTCCTAAAGAGGATAAGTCAACAATCAATAAAGAAACAACCAACATTTCTCGAGGAAAAGAAGCATGAGGATATGGTTTTGAACAACCCAAAAGAAGAAGGCAAAAGAAAACAAGTTGGTAAAGAGCAAACCTAACTCAAGCCCTCAAATAGGTATGAGATATTCAAGACACTAGTGGACCAAGAAGAAGAACAATTCATGGAAGGAGTGGATGGAAGTAATGAAAACAATAACAACCATGTTCAAGCCCCTCTTTCACCTCCTATCCTAGAGTAAGTAATAAAGTGTAGTGATTTACCACAATTAGAGACTGTAGGGGCATTGATAGTGTATAACCAAGAACAACAAATAATTAAGGATGTCATCATGGGTATAACAAAAAATACTAGAGATAATCCAACTCTAGGGATAACTCAGGTGGAAAAAATATCAAAGAATATCAAATTTCAAGGAGTGGGTATAAAATCAAATAAGGATTTGATAGCAGTTCAAGGAGACAAACTAATCATAGGGGATTGGTGAGGCCAATAGACTCTTACTAGTCTCAAGGTAACCAATGATTATACAATCATGGAATATTAGGGATTTAAACAATAGAACCCATCAATCTGTTGTTCGAAGACTCGTAGAAAAAAGTAAAACAATTTTTTGCTTATCTAGAAGATTAAAATATCATTGGAGCTTATGTGTAAAACAATAAATAGACTTTGGAGGGGCGCTGGTCATATGGAAGTTGTTTCCCAAGGGGCATTAGGGGGGGATAGTTACCTTTTGAAACTCTCTTGAATGGATGAAAATAGAACATATAACTTGGAGGGGTGTCCTCACATCAGATTTTAGGAACAATGTGACAGTTGAGCAGGTTTTAATCATAAATTTTTATGGGGCTCAAAACCTAGATGGTCAGATTCGTCAATGGAAAGCAATGCATAATATGATAGTCTCGAGGGAGGAGTTATATTGGATTATTATTGGGGATTTTAATTATAAATTATCATCTAGAGACCATGAAGGGGAAACCCTAATTTTGGATCCAGGGGATTGAATTATGATTGCCCAAGTCCATGCATTACACTTGGTGGATATTAAATATCTTGAAATCAACTATACTTGGACTAATAAAAGGAGGGAGCCACATGGCAGGAAGGTGAAGTTAGACCATATTTTGATTTCAGAGGAAGCGTTTGTGAAATGGAATCTAAAATTTTAGATTTTGGATGATCTAGTTTCATATCATTTTCCTATTCTATTGGAAGGGAGGATTAAGACAGGGCAACATCACAAACCATTCAAACTTGAAAATTGTTGGTTACAAAAAGAGGAACTTCGAAATAAAATTCCACAATGGTGGGAAGAGGGATGCCCGATATATGGGACAACAATATTTAGATTTCACAAACAACTTTATTATGTCAAGGATCAACTGAAACAATGGAGGAGAGCTAACAAGACAGACTTCCAGGTCTAAAGAGCTCCATTGGTGTCTAGATGGGATGAGGTTCAAAAACACTTCAGGGAAGGAACAATTACAGAGCAACTCAAAGAAGAGGATGGTGCATTGCGTAAAGTAGTTGATGACATTGAAAACCAAGAGGAGATCTATTGGAAACAAAGAGCAAGAACCATTTGGTTATTAGAAGGTGATAAATACGCCAAAAATTTCCATTGGGCTGCTTGTGCTAGGAGATAGACGAACAAGATTGATAGCTCTTCAGGATGAGAACAGTCACTCCTTTGATACAATCCCAAGTATGCATTTCCATTCAATGAATTATTTTGCTAAATTATTTAAGTGGTGCAAGATGAAGAGGATCAAAAAAATGTTCTTGCTATCATACCATCTATTATATCTAAAGAAGAAAAATGGGCCCTACTTAAACTCATTGATACAGAGGAACTAAAGAAAGTAGTCTTTGGAATGAGTATCAAAAAATCACCAGGTCCATATGGCTTTCCAATTGAGTTTTTTTCAGACCATCTGGGACAACTTGGAGGAGGATGTAATGGTTGTTATAGAGGAGTCCAGAGGTTATATTATACATTCATTGCCTTAATTCCAAAAGGGGAGGAGGGGGTGTATATTTCAGATTATAGACCTATTGCCTTATGCAATATCATATATAAAATAATCACAAAGGTAATGGTTGAGCGGCTAAAACATATCCTACATAGCATTATCTCCTTGAAGCAAGGGGGTTTTATAGAGGGTAGGTATCCACTCAATGCAAAAATATGGCAATAGGGGAATGTTTATAAAATTGGATATGTGAAAGGCTTATGATAGGGTGGAGTGGAGCTTCTTGTCAAGGATGATAACAACCTTCAATTTTTCTCAGGATTGGATAGAATGGGTCATGAGTTGTGTTTCTACTTTAACATACTCAGTGTTAATCAAAGGCCTTCCCTCACAACCATTTGGAGCTAATCGAAGCCTTCATCAAGGAGATCCTTGTTCCCCTTATCTTTTTATCATATTGGTTGAAGGCTTGGATAGACTCATCTTGAGGAGAAGACAACAAGGTTTGATAACAAGTATCAAGGTGGGTGAGGAAGTTTTAACTCACTTGTAGTTTGTGGATGACACAACATTAGTGGGAGTGGCCAACTTCAGGGAAGCAAGAATGATTAGAGATACTCTTAATGTTTACCTTAGGACCACAAACCAAGTCATCAATGATAAAAAATCCAAAGTGGTATTTTTCAATCTTGATTGAAGGCTTTAGGACAAAATTTTTAGAGATCTTGGGATTTACGAGGACTTCTCTCCCAATGGTATATATGGGGTCCCTTTGCATTTTAAAAAACTAAAAATAGATATCTGGAGAAATATTTTGGATTGTATCAAAGAAAGAATTAATCATTGGTCTCACAAATGGTTAAGCTATGGGGTTTGATTAAAGTTTTTGTAGTCAGTCATTCAGGCCATGTCAATTTATAAATTTTCTATCCTTGCTACCCCACATACCAAGTGAAAAGAGTTAGAAAATATGGCTAGAAATGTTTTATGGGGAGGAGTAAAAAGAGAGAGGAAATGGGCCTTAATAGGTTGGGAGAAAGTAAGCCAACCTAAGGTAAAGGGAGGTTTGGGATTAAGAAGATCAGAGTTAAATAATAAAGCTTTGGCTAGAAATTTTTACAAGAGGTGGATTTTTGAACCAACTTCTTTATTCAATAGAGTTTTAACTAGTAAATATTTGGGACAAGTGAACTCAAATGAGGTGAGTCATTTCCCTTTGGATGGTAATGGTCCTTGGTGTGGTAGTCTCTAAAGTTAGGATCTCAGGGAGTGAAAGATGGATTATTTTGGAAAGTGGGAAGAGGGGAGAAGGCATGGTTTTGGAAAAATTCATGGGATCAATACCTACCTATCATTGTTGAATTCCCAAAACTATAAGTAAAAACAACCATGGAAAGTAGGGGTTGGACCCAGATTGAAAGTTATTTCAACACTAGTTAGCTAGGGGATTATAAGTTTAAGCAGTTTAAGAAGTTGGATGAGTGGCCAATCCAATCCCTTTGGAATTGACATCCATCATGACTCAAATCTTGGCAAAAATATTTCTCATAGGTAGAGATGAGGAGGATAAATTAACTTGGGGTTATGGGAGCCTTGGAGTCTACACGGTGAAGGATGGATATGATAAGATCCTTCTAGAACCTCCTCCTCATGCATATCAGGTTGAGGATTGGAGAAAGATTTGGCAGTCCAAGGGTTGGCCGAAAGTAAACTTCTTTGCTTGGCAGTTCATGCATAATGGAATTCTTACTTTTGATAATCTAAGACGTAGGAGAATTGTTGGTCCATCTCAATGTGTTTTATGCTACAAGAGTGAGGAAACATCTAATCACTTGATGTTTGAGTACCCATTTACATGTCAGATCTGGGAACGATGTATTTTATATTATAAAATTTGAGCCAATGGTGATTTGAATCGGATTAATATTTGGGAAATATGGAAGAGAGGTAGATTTAAATCTAAAAGCTCTTTCTATCGGTTGGAAGCTTGGATTAAACTTCATTTGGTGGCAAGTGTGGTTGGAGAGAAATGGCAAAATTTTTCAGAGAAACCTTTTCATCCTTAGATGATGTTTGACAAGTCATTTGGAGCAAAGTCATAGAAACTGTGGTAATGTATGCTAAAGAGGAAACTCAAGATGATATAGAGACGATGAAGAAGGAAGTTGAAGTGCAAGAGGGGCAGTATAGAGCTAGTTGGAAACCACCCCCATAAGGTTGGATTAAAATTAATATTGATGGAGTTGCAAAAGGTAATTCGGGTAGAGTTGGAATTAGAGTGATTTGCAGGAATCATGTTGGAACAATGCTCTATTGGGAATTGCAAGACCTAAGAAGGGCCACGAACAATGAAGCATAAGCCTTAGCTATCAAATCTGATTCTATCTGGGCAGTAAGACAAGGTTACATGAGGATAATCCTAAAATCAGATTCTCAAATATTGATAGGAGCTTTGGATTGCATGAGGAACTTTGCTTTAAAGACACAGAGGTTGAGAATTATTGTCCCCCAAATTAAGGAATTGAGGAGGAAATTAGATGATGTGATTTCGGTTTGTGTGACTAGAGATCTTAATAAAGTGGTAGACTTCCTGGCTAAGCTGAGTACTAAGAAGGAAGTAGCTAGGTACTAATAAAGTGGCAGACTTCCTGGCTAAGCCGGGTTCAGTGGCACAGTGACATGGCTATTGAGGATGAGAGAATTAGGTAGGTTGGTGAGCAAATCCAATGTTAGCTAGTTTGGACAACCATTGTAGAAATATGATTTAAGATATTTGGTTCCAACGCAAATCTTCTTTTACTATTGTAAACATGTGTTCTTATCAACTAAGGTTGGGAGAAGTCTTAGCCCCAACTTATAAATAATCTTGTTTTAATATGAGATTTTCAAATTCTTTTTAAAAAAAATACCATTGATTAATTATATTAATTTATTTATTTTCAATGAGTTTATATATGTTTTTATGAGGTCCTCGTATGAGTGAGATTTAACCCTTGAACCTTTAAAATAGAGGTCAAAACCCTTACCACAACATAACACTTACAACTTATATTAATTCAATTTTGTACTTAATAATTTTTAATTTTAGAGGGGAGCATAAGGAACCTTTGTATCCTTAGCCCGTTATGTAAAGACAAAGTTAATGGACCCAACTTCCTCGAGAATCCAATTGAGACAATTCACCAGCAAGCACTCGACCTATCTTTTTTTTTGGTTTAGAAGGTACGGTAAAGCAAGAGTTTTTATAAGGGGTCCTTGTCCACTATTACTAAATTTGAACTTGAATCTCCTAATAAAAACCCAAGAACGTACCACTTCGACATCCTAACTTGACATGAATAAAAGTTTATTGAAATTAAACATGTCTATTGGCAAGTGTGAAATCCCCTTAAGAAACACCTATGACTAGGGCCATGTTGGACACGGGATAGAAAAAAAAAATCATACATATATGTGAGAAATAAATAAAATTATGTCTATCCATATAAGAAGTTTCTCAAGGATACTGCACTAGATGTAGATGTATATTATAAATTATTTAAAATAAGGAACACACTAAAATTGCCATATGAGTTAATAAGAATGTTCAAATAATTTGGAGGTATGAGTGTAATTATGATCCGGTATATTTATATTATAATAATGGCGTTATTCCTTCTACGGGAAGGCAATATTTACTCCAGGAGATTTTATCTTATAACCTATAATGCAAATTGAGAATTAATATTATGAGCGGAACATGCTTCCAATTAAATTGGATTGGAATCTAAATGCCAGAACAATGAAACAATTGTGAAGTGGATGGGGTGGAGTTGGTTTTAGATTGCGGTCCAAGATTCCCCATAATCCTCACTCTAACTTTGTAGATCTCTGGACTTGGCTGGCCATTGGCCATCTGTACAAGCACAACTCCCCCACTGGGTACAAGAGTGCTGCAAGGACTTTCTTATGAAGGTACAGTATATTCTCCATTCATTAGATCATTGTACTTTTTCTTTTGGGTCAGATGGGTCAACTGAATATGTTTGGTAGGATGATGTACAGAGGCAGGATGAGGGTGGAATTAGGATGCAGTCACCATCACAGAGATTTGTAACTGATTTTGTTATGGGAGGGGTCGCAGCAGTGGTGGCCAAGACAGCTGCAGCACCCCTCGAGAGAGTGAAGTTGCTGATGCAGAACCAGGGGGAACTGCTCAAGAGGGGACATCTCACTCAGCCCTATCGTGGAATTGGGCATTGCTTCACAAGAGTTTTTAGAGAGGAGGGTGTCTTGGCCTTCTGGAGAGGCAACTATGCCAATGTTATTCGTTACTTTCCCACCCAGGTACTGATTTTTCTAGGTTCCTCCCCCTCCTCCCCCTCTCCTTTTCTCTGGTGTTATTCTTTTGTGGAGCCTTTTTAGTTTATGGTTGTTATTTATGTGATGCATAACCTGAGAGGATTAAAGGTGTAGATTGTGAAATTTTAAATATGAAGTTTAAAGTTGGAATCTTGTGGGTAAGGTTAGACATCATGTTTTGTAATGGAGTATGGTTGGATAACCATATATTATATAAACAACATTTTCTCTGAAGATTGTTTCATATGGCCTATGACTTTTGGACATTAAAAACTACTTTTGTTTCATATGGCCTATGACTTTATGTGATGCATAACCTGAGAGGATTAAAGGTGTAGATTGTGAAATTTTAAATATGAAGTTTAAAGTTGGAATCTTGTGGGTAAGGTTAGACATCATGTTTTGTAATGGAGTATGATTGGATAACCATATATTATATAAACAACATTTTCTCTGAAGATTGTTTCATATGGCCTATGACTTTTGGACATTTTCTCTGAAGATTGTTTCATATGGCCTATGACTTTTGGACATTAAAAACTACATTACCCTCCTTTGGAGCAATCTCATCATTTTGGTGATATCCAACAATTTTGTGGATTTTTTTTTTTTTGAATTCACATGGTGGAATACGAATCCCGTCAGGCCGACTTTTATGACTGCCACAGTATTCTGCGCTGTCCGCCCCGGAAGCCGCCACACAGTTCTTCGCGCAGTCCGCCCTATAACCACCATACGCAATCATTTTAAACCTTTTACGCTCCTGAAAGTACCAGGAAAGGGACAAACGAGATTTGAACCTTGGACCTCTACCCCTATGGGGTTTGGTGGAACCAATTAATTTTTTTTTAAACATTAAAAACTACTTTACCTTCTTTCTTTGGATCAATCTCATCATTTTGATAAAATCCAACAATTTTCTTTATTTAAATAACTATATAATATGAATAAATTTTACCTTATAAAATTTTAATATTTTAAATCTAACAATAATAATTTGAAATTAAAACAATCTTAACACAAAATCTAAATTTCTGTTAATTATATATATATAGTCTTAAAAAAAAATCTTCATTTTAGATTGGGAACTCACCATCCGAAAGACTGACTGCAAATGATCAAATAGTTTCCAATTCGCTGTCTATATATTGTAAGGGCACCATATTGTAGCACCAATGACCCACTTCTCATCCAACTTGAAGGACATATTGTCCAGGGAATTTTTTTTTGGAAAAATAATGTGGAGTTGTATTGATAATGATATCTCTGGCTCTTCTTCTTGAAGTTACATCTCAGGGGTGTTAAAGGGAGTGTAAGTTTGCAGGCCAGCAACATCACTGGCCATCCATTCTATTCGTATATTGGTATTGTTATAATTCTTTTACAATTATGTATAGTTTAAAAGGATTCAAATTTGGGTGATAGTCTTAAATTCATGTGATCAAATCTAACAAGGTAACCTATGGAAACCAATGATTAAGATTTCACACTCAATGCTAACTTGGTAATGAATTCCACTGTAACTTTCCCACCTTCGAGGTTCAAAGAAGAGTTGTCAGCAGTATCCCACTTTCGAGGTTCAAAGAAGAGTTGTTAGCAGTATCCCACCTTGTTTAAAGGATGTTCTTAGACCTATTCTAAGACTAGATTTCCTTTTATAGTAATGCTTCCGCTTTTTGTATGAACCTCTCCAATTTGATGTAACCCAACAAGTTAAAACATGGAAGACAATGATTAAGATTCTTCTGTCAATGCTGACATGGTTATTGTGAGTGTTTAGATTTTTTGAACTGTTTCATAGGTTGAAAATAGATTCTACAATTATCACCTCGAGTTACATTTTATTATTATAGCATTTCAATGAATCATATTATTATGAAATTCATGAGAATGGAATTTTATTTGTGAACCAAATCTCACCAATCAGATTTTAACCTCTGGGACAAATCTTTTAACTGTTATAATTAATGAAACTATAGTCTTATGTGATTCCTTATTCCAATTAAAATCAAGGTGTGATGGTGTGGCAAGTGTTTATATTGAACCTTCTTGGGTTGCATTTTATGTGTCATTGTGATGCATATAAGCTGCTGTTACAAGTGAAGTGTGTGGGTAAGACATTTTTAGTGAAATGTTTCATTCATGCTAATACCTATGGGTAAGAATATTTTTAATGAGACATTTCATTTGTATTAATACGCAAAATTTGAAATTTGAAATTTTGGCAGATGCTAACTGGATGTATTTGGTCCTGATGTTTTAGTTGTTTCTGCCTATAGCGTTGCACTTATCCATCAAACAGATATCTATCATTATTTTTTAGATGATGAATACAATGGTTAATTTGAAATTTTTTGAATGAGTTTTTGTTTGCAATTTTATTTCAGCCACCCTTTTTTAGGGGTAAATGGCCCTACTCAGAATAAAAATTCCTTTAGATGAGGAGCTAGCAGCTTCTCACAGTCTCATCTTATCACTGAATCATGGAAAGTTAAATCCTTTACTATTTGAAAAAGCTGCTTTAGTATGGAGGGCATGTCCATTTGGTTTTGAACATGGGTCATCATAGGTAAAAACTAATTCTACACACCTCTATGAGATCACCGAGTCATGGAATTCCAATTCATTTACCATTTCACACAAGGATCAAGCTGCATTGTCATGGGGATATGCCTGATTGTTTTGAACATGGGTAATTGGGATGGTGAGGGCTTCACATTATTGCTCGACCACAGCTTGGAAAGACTCTTGGATCATTGATTGATTAAAGTGTTTTCTATCTATTTTTCACCTTTAGTTGGGTTTGCATGATGTGATTTATTTCCAACCATCCTTAACAAGATCCTTCTTTAAATAAATTTGTCTGTTATGAATGCCACATATGGCTTTCAATCTGGCTTCTTTGCAACAATAATGCTTCATTCAGAGCTTCACTGTATGCTTGACTTTAAAGCTATAGTGCATTTGATTCCCAATGATATACAATATGAAGATTCAAGTGAAATTAATAGAAGCTGCAACTGCCATTTTAAAGTTGTGTATGTTTTTTCATTTGTTTCTAATAAATGGATATTGGCACTCTACTATTGTCCATCGCTTGAATGCAATTTTGATTGTGAAGCAATAAGACTGTTTTAGAAAACAATATTGCATTGGACAACTGGAGTCTTACCCCTCATTTGATTCTCAATTTATTTTCTCTGCAATAGTAACTTTTGTGTTTTAAAATTAAATGTACCATTATTTTTAGAGATGGTATGTATGGTATGGACACTAAAGCACAAATGAGGATTAGAAGCTGCTGACTGCCATTTTGCAATTGTGGATTTACTTTCTTCCCGGCTGATCATTGGAAAATGGCAAACCGTTCTTGCCTATCACTTCGAAGGGTATTTGATTGTGAACCGATAAGACCATCTATAAGGGATCAATAGAGAGTGATCCCTCATCTAATTTTTAATGACATTTGTCCGCAATAAGGAATATTGTATCTGAACTTTGATGTATTCTTCTTTTTAAAGTTGTGTCATGTACAATATAGTTATTCGTGGGCAAATGAGAATTAGGAGCTACTGACTGTTGTCTTGCAATTGTGGATTTTCTTTCTTGCTTGCTTAAGGATGGAAAATCAGAATATGCATTTGCTGATGAATTTGAGAACACTTTGACTTGTATTGAATCATTGGAGACTGATGCCACACCTCGTTTTTAATGTGGTTTCTCTGCAACAATGAGTTACATGATTTGAATCTGAACTGTAAGGTATCATTATGTTTCAAGATATATATATTACACAGTATGGGAATTTGATTGCAAATGAGAATTAGAATTTTCAAGTGATTAAGTTCTTGCAAATGTGGGTTTCCTTTCTTCTTTGGATTAATGGAAAACAGAAATCTACTTTTGTCCATCAATTCAAGACAATTTCGATTGTGAACTTAAGGTTGGAATGTTGCATCACATGTAAGGAGCCACCTTTAGGAGAATGGACGATAATGTAATAGAGAATGGATCCGCATCAATTGAGATTGACAGAGGTACATAAAATAAGAATTGATATATAGGAGAGAGACAGACATTGTAAATGGATAGGAAAAAGCAAGTGGCAAAGCAAGTGCACAGATCAAATACAACAAAGTGCAAAATGTGAATTGTAGAGATCAGATGTTAGAATGAGCATTACAAACTTATAACTAGTGACCTAGTTAAGTGGGCAGAAGAATAGTGATGCTTAAGCTGGAATCTTAGAGATAACCAATATGAACCTGACGCCAAAATTACAATATGAAGGCATTGCCTAAAGTTATGAAGGTATATATATAGAGAGGATTATGGGTCAAATTGACTATGTGACTCCAGTAACTTAATGGTAGCACTTGAGCAGCCGGGATAAAGTTTGCTAAATTAATCAAGTTTTTTTATCATATACTTTTCTTTCATTTGTGCAGTGTTTATGTGTGCCATGCATCCTTGTACATTGACCGATCGATTAACCTGAGAACCTTGCTTGTGTAATTTTGAGTGCAATCCAAAACTGTCAAGACAATCTTCTAATAATTATGCTGATTTCATTGATCCTGTAAAGCATGGCCAGCGTATCTGAAGCAGCCTAAACTAAAGTAGTCCCCTAGGATAACCTAAACATATCTGTCAATTCTTTTATTATGACATATTAGCCAGTGTTGTGGAATTGCAAAACCCCAATTTAGATATTGCTATGTTGTATTTCAGTGTTTTAATTTCACGCATCTGACATTATTAAGTAGCCTTCAAATACATCTCTGGAGATTAACTTTAGTTTTGTTGATTTTTTTAATCGTGTGACAGGCGTTCAACTTTGCATTCAAGGACACCTACCAAACTCTTTTTGGTTACTCAAAGGAGAAAGATGGCTATGTAAAGTGGTTTGCGGGCAATATTGCTTCTGGCAGTGCTGCTGGTGCAACTACATCTCTTTTTTTGTATCACTTGGATTATGCACGCACACGGCTTGGTATGGATGGAAAAATAATCCATGCAGTTAGTCAGCACCGTTACAGGGGATTATTGGACGTCTACAGGAAGACTCTGGAAAGTGATGGATTTGTAGGGCTGTATAGAGGCTTTAGTGCTTCAATTGTAGGCATCACTATGTATAGAGGATTATATTTTGGCATTTACGACACATTAAAACCAGTGGTTCTTGTTGGATCTCTCAAGGTAAATATGATCTTAAATAATAATCCTTGTAAATGCATACAAGATTTAAAAATTATTCAATTAAGTTTAAATGACTCTTTGCTTTCAGGGGCCCTGGCATAAGTAATTGTTTTTATTGTATGGATTGAATTCATAGGAGCATTTCTTCTTAGGGATGGATGTGACCCAACATGCTGGTTCTGTAGGCATGCAGTGAATATCTATTTCCCGCAGAGTATGTTGTGTTAGTGATAAGAGGCAGTGAAGAGTCTAGGAAAGCAGTCATGCTTATCTTTATTTTTCTCAGGCAATGAGGAGGATCCGAAGAGCAGTTTTGATCTGTATAGCATGTAAGGAGAAATCTCTTATTAAAATTTAGACTGAACACCACTCTGAACTCATCTACAGGCTTAGGCAACTCTGATTATTAGAGGGATGGCCTACAGACCTGCATTTGCTCGCAAAAGTTTGTTCATGAGCCTAGATACAATCATACAAGTATGTCACATGCAGGGAGCTGAGATGTCTTTATCCATACAGAAGGCTTTCATCCAGTATCTGTGTTCTCCTTTTAGAAATTTGTTTCCAAATTTTAAGAGACATAATTATTGTGAAAAATTAAAGGAATTTGTCATAATCAACTTTGCTTCATGAGGGAATAAGCTTGAAAAGAAATTGCAGTTAAAATAATACGTCATAACACATTGAAGTTTTGATTAATGCCTCCCTGACTAATTTATGGATGTCAGATGCTTTACAACAGTTTTCTATATAGATAAAACATTCCTGGTAATTTGTCTCTAGTGCCAGGGTAGTTAAAAATTTAAACTGCTACCAATAGACTACATGTTTGTTCCTCCTTGTTGAGGAAACATTCTCAGGTAGTGTGTTCTGTTCGAATTTTATAAGACACATTTTAGCTAAACTGAATGGTTGGCATCTGCACTTGGTCAAAAGATGTTAGCATTGATTTATTTAAAGGTTGAGGCTTGAAAAGTTAAAAGTAAGGGTAGATTGTTAAAATGGAAAAAAGTGAGAAAAAGCAGTTGACAGAAACTATTTTAGTGAATGTGCAAAATGAATCATCTTCAAAGAAGGGCCAAATCTCTGGATATTTATCCTGTAAGAGATTTGGCTAGTTGTAATGCTGAAAATATCATGGTAATTAGCCTTAGATCTTGTAAAACTCATGAATGGGGCTTGTGTGGAACATTGAGAAAAAGCAGTGCTCCGGCTATTTATGCTGTAAGAGATTTGGCTAGTTGTAATGCTGAAAATATCATCGTAATTAGCCTTACATCTTGTAAAACTCATGAACGGGGCTTGTGTGGAACATTCTATTGTACTCTAACTCCATGATTTTTCCTAGACATGATTTAACCCATGTTCTGCCTTGACCAAAATGCAAAAACATGAGAATCAATAAAATCAGGCAGATACCTCTTGCTTATATGTGGACAAAGCTCTGCATGGGTGGTCGATTCTTTTGCATTAGGCAGGTTCTCTTATACATATGGAATAAAGGTTGGGTAGAGCAGTTGTCAGAGATTTTATGCAGAGGAAACCAAGATGGCAAAGGTTAGTAAAATTTGAAACAAAAATTCCAAATTAAATCTATAGGAATCATGAAATTGAGAAACATTTGGCCTTTTTTTTGGCCTGATTATAAGTTCTAACCATTCAACTGAATCACTAGAATTCTCAAGTACAAAAAGTCATCCTGGATTATTTGAAACTCTACATTTACACTGATTAATTAATTAAGACAGATTGCAAAAGATACTAAATGAATTGTAGCATTCATATCATGCTTTAACTGAAAGGATTTAGGTTTTGTATTGTACATATATAACATAATTCTTGTTTATTCCAATGCACATTTATAGGCAATGCCACATAGTAGTGACATATATACTTCCATAACAATACAAGTGACAAATATTCACGATGAATCTCGAGCTTATGTTTTCTTATTTGTTTTAGTTTAATAAGATTTATATTTATAATTCTCGTGCTGCAGGAAAATTTTATTGTTAGTTTCATGTTAGGTTGGAGTGTGACAACTTTTGCTGGTGTTCTGGCTTATCCCTTTGATACCATTAGACGAAGAATGATGATGACTTCGGGTGAAGCTGCCAAATATAAGAACAGCATACATGCCTTTAAACAAATTGTACGACATGAGGGTATTACTTCTCTGTTCAGAGGAGTGACAGCTAATATGTTGCTAGGAGTCGCAGGGGCTGGAGTACTCGCAGGATATGATCAGCTTCAAATTCTAATCTTTAACTTGCATCAACCAGCAACTACTAAATGAGAATCATTGATACACTTGCTTGTCAGATTTGAACATCCACAGTTTGCTGATATCAAATGCCAGGAGTTGAACTTGGCATCTAGTGTAATGACATTTGCAATGGTCATGCAATAAGAGATTTTGTGGTTGGGGGAACCACTAAAGCAAGTTGTAATCAAATCATGTCAATCAATATAATGATTCTTTGGGCATATTCTTTTTCGAAATCTTATTTTTTTTAATATTATATTATGTCCAAAAAATTTAACACAACACAAAATGGATATATCAAGAGCCTGTGTGGGGGAATTGAGATCCAAAAGTATGTCTGAAGCAAAGCACAAAATATAAAAAAATGGCTAAGAATGGGAAAAGCTTATGATGTCTCAACCAAACAATTTTCATAGTATTCTGGTCCGTTTTTGCTTTTATTTTTATTTTTTGAAACGATCATTTGCTCAGGAATGAATACTTTCAAATTCTTATCCTTAAATCTATGTTCCATGGGAACTCATCCTGGGACTTGGGGCTGTCTCAGAGATGTGTCTCAATGTCCCAGATGTTTTGCTGTCCTGGGAATGTGTCCGGCCATTCCAAAAAGCTGTGCTGCCATGCCTGTTGCGAAACTTCATGGAACATAGCCTTAAATCTATCCTGGTCTATGCTTTGTTGAGACTGCTGGTGTTGACCCTCTATAGAAGGTTTTACTCTTGCAGGTTGCTTCATCTTTAGTATTCAAATATCTTATCTGATCTTGTTTTTCTGTTTTTTTTTTCGTTCTCTCTGTCTTCAGTGCATTCATACTTCACTTTTACTTCTGAAATTCATGGGACCTCCTTGCCTGGGTTTCAAATGCCTCCAAAATAATATATATATATATATATATATATATATATTCATGAGATATAAAACAAAGATCCTTATTTTTGCTTTTGCTTGGTTCCTTTATGCCTGGTTTTGGAGCCTGAAATTCATGGGAGCTTCTTGGCTGGGTTTCGAATACCTTACCAAAAAAAGAATATCTTCATGAGATATAAAACACGAGCCTTATTTTTGCTTTTGCTTGGTTTCTTATATCTGGTTTTGGAGTTGTTTTCCATTGTCTTTCTAACATTTTGGAATCCTGTATTGATTCTCAAAATCCTGCAAATTCTTGTTATGTTAAGCTTGCTTTGAAACTTTTAGACTGCTTCTCAGGGGCTGTGAGGCAAAACTCAAAAATAGAGGTGCAAGGTATAGCATTTAAATACCCCACTTGGATAATCTATCTGCTATTGCCAATTTTTTCCTGGGGTTTCAGGATGTTCTCTTTTGGGAGGCCTTGATTGTGTGCATCTCTATACAAATCCATGATCAAGTTGAATTGTGACGATGTAAGGTTTTTTGTTTTATAAAGATGAAGTTCCAAAGTGTGTTTTTTGTTGTCTCCAAGTTTTCTTCTATATAGATATACATGGAGATGATGTTAAAACAATGGTGAGTCGTCAAAATGTGGCAATGATGGTTAGTGATAACTTAGCCTTGAGCCAAAGCTACGGTACGCCCTCATTAATTTCTAATTTGTCTTTAATGCTCCATGGGACATGTTCTTGGCCCTTGGGGGCTCCATCCTGTCGTACCTGGTGTTTTAGAGACTTCCAAGATGGGCATGAGATGGCCCCCAATGCCTGGCTGTCCTGAACCTTGATCCTTTGGCTGGCCATACCTTGGACATCTCGAGGCCTCTAGGCCTGTCCTAGAATTTTCCACTACTGGGGGATGCCATCTTGAGAATGCCTAGTTATCCTTGAGACATGGGGACATCAAGATGCCCCTTCGACACATTCTGGATGCCTGGATGCCCTTCTGACTATTTCGGGACGTGCTTTTAAGAACACACTAATATGATCATGGTTCTTCAAGAAGTATAACCATAATCAACTTTGCACATAATATGAGAACCTGGTGTACACCCATCATTTGTAGAATAGGACTTTCCATAGTTTCACTAGACAATCCTTTTTAGGTATGTTTCGTGTTGTAGCAAAGTGTACCTTTTGGATATTACTTTCCATGCACTTGTAGATGCTTAGAGAGGAACAAAGGTCAAGTAGGTGAACATGTAACATACCCATACATGGGTTGGTCCAAAACTACTAATTATTATTATTTTTAATTTAATTCATTTTTATCACAAATGATTAGAAGTAATACATTACCACTCGGCAAAATACAATCTAATAACAATGCAGATTCAATTTTATGTATATACAAGTATCCAGTCATAATATTTCTTAGTTATTTCATTTGTAAATCTGGCCTTGGTATAATCTATTGAGCTAAACTAGGCATGCTAGTCTTTAAGCCCTCTAGGCCGAGCTTTAAAAACATCCATCAATGCCTCGATGAAGATATACTTACTATCTATTTCATTAGGACTAGTCACATGCTTCTCACTAAGGTAAGGTAAGTGAGGTCTCATTCCTCTCTCTCAATATTTCACATTTAGGAACTTGTCCGTTTAGGTTCTTCAACTAGCCTTTATCTAGTTAAGGTTTGTGTTCAATCCATCCTTTGATTTAAGTCGATAAATCTTGATTGACACTCATAGTTTGTAGCAACCAGCCATTAGGTCACTTATTTTTATGGCCTTAATGGTTTGACGTTAGCCATGCCTCCTTGGTTAACGCCAATTGATTCCACAACATAGATTTCTCTATCCCTTAAAAACAATAGAGGGCATAGTCATCTCGTTTTTCATAAGAGTTTAGACCTAGTATATTATAAATCAGCAAGAAAATAGCTTGATAAACACAATGGTAACTAGTACACATCAATTATTATAGGCTTTCATTTATTTCGAGAGTAAAACATATGAGACAATTTCCGAAAACTATCATAAATGCATAAATTAATAGATATTATACAAAACTTAGTAGGTATATATTAAAACAAGGAAGAACATGACATTTCATTAGAGAAGTTTTTCAAAGAATAGGACTTCATGGATTGTATCATTGTAGGTTACAAAAATCTACTAGGGTAAGTTCTACACTCTAATAAAAAAATGATTTGTGCTAAAATACATAAATGACAAGCCATAAATTAATATAAGATACATAGTATATTCAACAACTTTTAGATCACACATTTTATTGTTATTCAATTGAAGGCAATTGTATTGATGGTGTTTACCTTCTTGAACCATTGAGTTTTTCATTTCATAGCACAAACATGAGTAATGTCCATCAACCACAAACCATGGAATCAACCACAAAATAGGGGGTACAATCATCATTATTAATGGCTACAAACCTTCCACATGATTTGAAACTCAAATTTTCGACAAAATCCAAAAATCAAATTTGTGAGTTAAGGAATGACGGGCCTAAGTTTTCCCACTTTAATTGTCAAACCAAGATTATAAGTTTAAAAGAGATATTGTTGTCTATGAGCCAATGAAAGGAGTTTATGCAGTTGAGCGGTTCTATTTTCTACATCTACAACTAAAATCTAGAAACTGGAATTACTAAATAAACATCTTCAACTATTGCAAAAAAAACAATACCTACTTACAACCTAATTCCTATTTAGCAAGGACAAGGTGGGCCCTACCTAAATTGCCTAGATCTAAATTTATCTCTGTAACTAATTACTAATTAACTACAAAACTTAATTTAGCATAATTATAGGAAATAATAATTTTAGCATAAAAATAGGAACAACAATTTTTATCAAAATAACACTTTATTCATACTAGGATTCCTTTAGGTAGAAATGCCTTACAAAGGACAATGTCTGAAAGTGAACAAATTAAATTCCTATTTTTTATGGTCTAGAAAAGTTCAACTTCTCTAACTCTATTACAATGTAGAATGTCTAACTTTTTAGACAATCCCTTATTTCTACCTTTTTAGCTTCTAACAACCTATACCAAAATAGATTATAGTCTAAAAGCAAATTTAACAAGTTCAACTTTGTAATAGTAGTCAACCTACTATTTCTCAGGTACAAGACGGATTTTAGCAACTACTTCTTCCTCATTTAGCATGAGAGTTATGTCCCATATTTTTAGCTTTCAACTCTTGCTTGTAAGGGAGTAGGCGTGTTTGACATCCTCGGTTTGAAGCATCTTGACTAGAATCTCCAAGTCTTCTTTGCCAATTGTTAGTTTGTCCATTGCTAGTTATCACTTCATCATCTACTGTCCTACAAGAATTGTTGGCTGGACACAATTGTCTTCTTCTTCAGTGACTGTGTCACCCTTCTATAGTATTTTTGAAAATGTCTTTCTATAGTACCAAGCAATAACTTCACAAAAAAAAAAGACATGCTTAACAAGAAACATATATCATTTTTTTGAAAAATAATTTTAAAATTTTATATTAAAACAAGATCATTTACAAGTTAGGATGAGACTCCTCCCAACCTTAGCTGACAAGAACACCTATTTACAACAGTAAAAGAAGATCTGCATTGGAACCAAATGTCTTAAACCATATTTCTACAATGGCTATCAAAATTAGCTAAAAACTGGATTTGCTCACCAACTTGCCTAACCCTCTCATCCTCAATAGCCATGTCACTGTGTCACTAAACCCCTACCTCCTTCTTAGTACCCATATTTTTATTTATTTATTTGTGGAAAACATCCCAAAAGGGATGCCACTTTCGGGTAAGACCCAAGGAGGCAGGGGTATCCATTCTGCCTCTTAGTACCCATCTTAGCCAAGAAGTATGCCACTTTATTTAGATCTCTACTCACATAAAATGGAATCACATCATCTAATTCTTTTCACATTTTTTTAATTTGGGTGACAAGAATCCTCAACCTCCATGTCTTCAAAGCAAAGTTCCTCATGCAATCCAAAGCTCTTACCAATATTTGAAAATTTGATTCTAGGATTATCCTATTGTAACCTTGTTTTACCGCCTAGATAGAAGTTGAAGTAGGGAAAAAAGGTGCACCAAATGATGATAAAAAATATGTGTATCTATGCCCTATCGCTTATGAGCACCAAACGGAAGCATGCAAGTAAAATGGAAAGATAACGAATAACAAGAAGTAAAGCAAAACAAGTATATCTCTTATTAATCAAAATGATCAAGATTCCATGTTACAATGCATCCCCTTGAGGGCTCAAAATGGGTGATACAATTTTTTACAAATCGGGTGCCCAAGGATCGAAATCCTTCAAGAAATTCGGGTGCACATCCAATGTCTTTCCTCGTACCCACAATCGAAGTGGGTGGGCCAAGGTTTCCATTGCTTATGTCTTTGATCTATGATGTCTTATGATACTTCCCAATGTGTTGTAATGACCTGCACCTACACACAAGGAAACCAAAATCGTCAAATAGCGAGTGCGTGTGATAAAAAGCATGCAATCCCCACAGGGGCAAAATGGCTAATAATGAGAAAACATATCAAATCAACTCCAAATGACATGAAATATAGGTATGTAAAATAAATGGTTTTGGGAAGATATCACCAAAAATTGCACCAAAATTGCATCCGATGGGGCTTCGAAATTTGAATGACCGTTCGCAACCTACAAAACCCAAAGCAAGCAATTTTTGACCCTACGCATATCCAAAATGCATGAAAATTGGAAAGAATACATAAAATTATATTCTAAGAAAACCCATTTGATCATATTTGCAAGATCAGTCACAGTTTGGGTGTTCTCTCTAAATGACCACCGTAGACCTACAAGAGACCCTGCAAAACACTAAAAATGCAATATCTCGGCCAATATAGCTCAGAATGACATGAAATTTGAACTGTAGCATCATATGAGCATGTAGAAAATAAATAATTAAAAATAGTCAGAAAATTGTTCATATATTTCTATTCGTCATAGGGTGGGACGAATAGGACTGTCACAAATTGGGGGCGCCCGGGGGTGGGACGCCCACAAAATCTGCCTACTTTTTACCACCAATTCCACTTGGGAATGATGCAAAACACTCTAAGGGGTATTTTTCATCAAATTTGGTGAAGAAATTCACTCATATGGTTCGGTTATGTGACAAATTGCGCCTACTAGTTCACTCGCAAACCTCCTTCGCTAGGTAGAGATTCTGAGGGAAAAGGGGCACAAAAGGGTGAAAGGAAATCTTAGCAGCACTCTATTGCATAAACCTAAAACTCCTCTCTATATTTTGTGTGGAAATTGGATCCACTTTATAGCCCAAGGAGGCTCATGGGTCAAAAGGCATGCAAGGGCATGCAGGGCAAGAGGCGCCATTTGTCTAAGAGGAGGCATGCATTGGAAGGGGAAGAGAATCTCCCTTTTTGGCCTCCATTATGAAGCATGTCATAAGAGTTTTGCATGCTCTGACCCGCATGCTAGGCTAAGTAGGGCAAATGGTAGTTTTTGGGTGCCATTTGTCCAAAATTTGACTTTTTTGGGGTCAAAATTGCTATTCATCCCACCCCGGGACGAATGTTGCTATTCATCCCAGGGTGGGATGAATAGGATATGTATTCATCCCAAGGTGGGACGAATAGGAACAAGGTGCCAAAAGGTCCCAAAAATGGGCTGAAACCCTTCAAAACCTTGTTGGGAGTGGCTAGAACCACTGTATGACCTCTGAGGGCTGCCCTAGGGGCTATGGGATGTCAATTTAGCCATTGCTTATGGTAGCATAATCGGATTGACCAGATTTTAGTGTCTACAGATGCCCCTTTTTGAGATGCATTGTGTGCAGCACAACGTCGAGAAAAAATAGATGACTAAAATATTCAATGATTAGGGTTACTCAATAACCTAACCAACTTTAGATGCCCCAATCCTGGAAAGAGCATGCATTCTTGAATCCTTGCTTTTGACGAGCTAAGGAACTTGCTTTAGCTTGGACATTGTCTAGTCATGAAGAGGCGAGGCCTATGATTCCATGATGCTTACTAGATGCCAAGTGTTTTAATTTGATATTTTGTGCTTGTTTGCTACCCCAAGCAGGAGCGTGATTGTCTTTGTCAAAGATTCATTGAATGAACACAATTTGCATGATTGAGTGTTTAATTGTTGATTTTTGATTTGAGTATGACTACCCCCTCAAGCGACGAGTCGATGAGGGAATGACTCGTGAGAAAAGTGATGAGTCGCTTGACCCAGATGACTTTTGGTGGGGTTTCCTTCTTGATCCTGAGTGAATTCCATCAGATTTGACTTGTTTTTGGTGGGTTTTGGACCCTTTTCTTTGGTTTTTGTTGTTTTTGAAATTGTTTTAATTGTTTTTAAATTTTTTATTTTTGATGAGATTTCATAGAATAATACCTCATCAACATTAGATGCCCCAATCATGGAAAGGGCACACATCTCAGATTCATTGCCTCTGACAAGTTAAGGAACTTAATTTTGGTAATCTTTGGCATATTGGCAAACAAGCTTAAGTCTAATCCTAGCCTTGGTAGCAATTAGGAGATAAGCTTAAGTCAAATCCTAGCCATGATGGCAATTAGGAGATAAGCTTAAATCAAATCCTAGCCTTGATGGCAATTAGGAGATAAGCTTAAATCAAATCCTAGCCTTGATGGCGATTAGGAGATAAGCTTAAATCAAATCCTAGCCTTGATGGCGATTAGGAGATAAGCTTACTAGTTTGCTTGAATTTGCTTTTGATATTTTTCTTATTTGCCCCAAGCAAGGAGGGTGCATGATTATCTTTGGCAATGATTCATAAGACGAACATGATTAACTTGATTAAGTTATCAATTGTTGATTTGGATTATATATGTTGTTATTATGACCAATGGGCTTAGTGAGTGCCATTGGGGTGTTTTGGGTGACCAAAGGGTTTATGGATACCTTTGGGGCCTTTTAGATTGACCAAAGGGTTTATGGATACCTTTGGGGCTTTTTGGGTGACCAAAGGGTTTATGGATACCTTTGGTGCTTTTGGGTGACCAAAGGGTTTATGGATACCTTTGGGGCTGACTCTTTTTGGATTTGGACTTTTTGGTATTGGTGAGGTCTGAGGACCCACTTTATTGTAGCCTATAGGCATTTTTGGAAACTATGATGTATATTTTTACCCATATATATATGATATTTTATTATGGTCATCATGTGTTTCATTTATTGATTTATGATATGGATGCAATGTATGCATTGATTTATTGATTATATGTTAGATGATATGTATGTATGCGTATGGATGCAATGAAATGATGGTAGATATATATCATGTATGCATGTGTATTTTGATTTGATTTGATGCTATCTATATGCGTGGATGCATAGTGAGATGGGATATTTGATTTGATTGATAAAAATGAATTGTGGCTAATTATTTGACATACTATGTGAACACTATAGACTGTACAAACACATTAATGCTCTTTTTTGTTTCTTTCTTTGCTTTGTTTTTGTGAATGGAAATGTGAGACCATTATTGCGATGTGGTGAAATGGAGTAAATGAAATGAGATGTTAAAATAATGTAGGTGAGGTTTTTATGAGACTCAAACACTCTAGATGATGTGATCAAAGGTTGTATACTGACTATGCAAGACTTTTTGACAAGGTATGAATCTGCTAGGATGACCAAGGTACTTCATATCCCTATGTGTGCAAGTGAGTTCATTCCTGTGAGATGCATAAGGATACCACCATTTCCAGGTAGGCTCTCAACCAAACCTGTAATGAGGATCACCCGATGAATGCCACCATCCTAGGTTTTGTACTTAGTAGGACTAGACCACTAGGCAATCTAGGTTACCAAAAGCTAGCTCATCCACATGCAAACATTGGTCTGCACACATGCCAAAGGCTAATGTGACAGACATATCATCATGCGTAAGGATACCGCCATTGCAAGATAGGCTATCCACCAAACCCGTAATGAGGATCACCTTATGGTTTTCCAAATGCTGAGAGTTCCAAGGATTCAAGTTCGACTCCCTTATTTTCTTCAATTTTATTGGGATACTTGCTCATATGTAGTGATGAAAATCACTGTTTATTTTGTATATTTTAATTTTATTTTTTTTGAGCAAGGGATTTGGGATGTGGTGATAACCACTATTTATTTTGCTTTTGCTTTTTGCTTTTTGAGGATTTTGATATTGAAATTTTGGGATTTCTTTGATTTTTGACTTTTGATTTCTTTGATATTGTGATATTTCTCAGATGGGGATTTGTGGGAATTGGGATTTTTGATAGTGGTGAAAACCACTATTTATTTTGGGAAATTGGGTAGGGAAGATGCTTGTCCTTTTGCCAACTCTCAACATTCTTGAACCATTCACACAGGGGGATGAGCAGGATGACCTTTTCGCTTAAAGTACCCTAGACCACTTCATGGATTTCATCTTTCTTTGTGCAAAACTTGGATTTATTAATGTGTAAATGTGTTTGGGATTTGATGTACACAAGGCATAATCTAAGCAAGACTCTACCTCCTAAAAATCAAGATAGCTTTCTACAAAACCTGAAGAGAAGCTAGAAATGGTTGAGTGACCAAAAACCCTAATGACATTCTAAAACAAATGACTAGGTGAAGGGGTGGACACAAATGTGAAAAATGGAAAATGTGGGTGAATATGATAATTGCAACATTGAACTATGATTACTTTCATGACATTGATTTTGGGCGATAAGTATTGTACCATCATGGTGCTAGACATGTATGAGCAACTCTAAAATGTAAAGTGCTAAATGATGAGTATGCCTAAATGCAAGTGATGATAAAATGCAATGGGATGCAATGTGATGTGATGCAATATTTTTGTATTTTTGATATTTTGATGATGTTTTTGAAATGCAATGCGATGCAATGTTTTTATATTTTTGATATTTTGATGATGTTTTTGAATTATGAGATAATTTTTATTTTATATATATATATATATATTATATATATATATTATATATATATATATATATATATATATGTATGTACATGTGACCAACGGGCTTATTGGGGGCCATTGGGGCATTTGGGGTGACCAAAGGGCTTATGGATGCCTTTTTTGGGTTTTGGGTGACCTAGATGGTTATAGACCACCTAGGAGCATTTTAGGTTGACCAAGCGGGTTGTAGGCACCCTTGGAGCATTTTGGGGTGACCTAGATGGTTCTAGACCACCTAGGAGCATTTTAGGTTGACCAAGCGAGATGTAGGCACCCTTGGAGCATTTTGTAACTTTGATTATTTTATGCTTTTAGGAGGAAGGTGCAATACCTTGTGTACCCCCAGTATGCAAGATGTTTTTGTGTTTTAATATTTTGCAATATTTTTGGATTTTATTGCTTTTTGATTTGTTTGAAATTTTAATGTTTTAAATTGTTTTTGAATTTTGAATGTTTTGTGAGGGGGAAGGCACGATACCTTAGGCACCCCCAGTGTGTGTGCTACTCAATGAAAGTGAGAAAGGTGTGATACCTTTAGAGTTCTCACTATGATTCATTGGTTATGATGTGGATGGTGGGGAAGGTATGCTACCTTTGGGTTGCTCAAAGTGGTTGGTAGATGTTGTGTTTGCTTCATGTATGGGCCAAAGGTCTTGGAAGTCTCCTATTGGTTGGTTGTTTGGAGCAAGAGGATTGCCCATTGGAAGCTCTTGCCTATCAATCATATCCTGAACTACATCTCTAAAGGGATAACATGTCTGGATGTCATGGCCTCTTTGTCGATGGTAAACACAGTATAGATCTTGCCTATGCATCTTTGATCTACGCTTATTAGGTTTCAATGGATGGATCTCGGGGAGCGTGATTGCTTGTGCCTCATATAATCGATTGAAGATCGATGCTAAGGGCTCTGACAAATGAGTATATTGTCTTTGCTTTTGTTGCATGTGATTTTTGGCCAATGGAGGCTGAGCCTGGTAATTAGGCTGCACTGATAATTGCGGTGGTGGAGCCCGGTTTGAGGGTTCAGGGATACTTAGAACCACTTGATTGATTGGGGCTACATTTTGCTGCATGTCACCACCTTTAATGTTCTTGTTTGGCTGCTCCCCTTTGTGGAGTTGAACATCACCCTCTTGGACCTTGATGTCCTCAATGATTTGGGCTTGTGCTAAGGCCTCCTCGAATGTTTGATATTGTTGTAATTGTAAGAGAAGTGAAATTTACTTCGAACAACTTCTAGTAAACATTCGGATAAGTTCCATTGTGGGTAGGGTGAAAGGTAGTTTTAACATCACCTTTCTCCATCTATTACCATACTCCATGACTGGCTCATCATCAAGTTGATGAAGGCTAGACAAGTCAGTCAAGTTTGTTGTTTTCTTAGCACTAGAGGCAAAACATCCCAAAAATGCATCGGCCAATTGCTCAAAGGTGTTTATGCTATGACGTGGTAGATGATTATACCATTCTAAAGCATCCCCAAATAATGTTGTAATGAAGATTCTCAACATCAAAGGGTCATAGTCTTGAATATGAGAGCACTTAAGGATGAAGCTTGTCACATGCTCTTTTGCATCTTCATCATCTTTGAAATCTTCAAGTTTGGGCATCTAGAAATTCGATGGGTATGTCAGTGATGACACTGATGGATGCAAAGGCTGATTACTAAGTTGCTTCAGTGTGGGTTTTTGATAACCCAAAATTTGATCTAGATTTTCTAATGCCTTTAACCGATCAGCTAGCTCTTTGTATGGCCCTGATGACATGATATGATCATCCTATTGTCGCCCTTGATTGGATGAAGGAGGCCACTTTTGATGTTGAGGTGGATGATAATTGTGATCATTAGGCACCTCATCACAACTGGATTCAGGGTAGGCATCTATTTGATCCTGATGTTCCCATTGGGACTCTTCATATGATTCCTCCTCGTATTGATCTTGGTATTGTTGAGGAGCATGAAGATTTTGATGATAACCAGATAATGGCCTTTGATGTTGAATGCAATTTTGGCATGTCTGAGGGGGGATATTTTGAGACTGTATTGGGTGCCTTTCCCGTTGTTGCATCCTATAGGTGCTAGGTGATAGCACAACTTTATGTAATGCATTTTGCAATTGCTCTTGTTGTATCTTTTGTTGTTCTTGTATCTTTCATTGATACAACCTTTGTAGGTGTGCTCATTGTGAGTCCACCCATTGTTTATGTAATCATTTTTGAGCCAACTGGAGTTGATCCGTATGTTGTTGTCTACTAATATTTGGCTCAATTCCCTGATGAGTATGATCTTGTTGCTCAGTCATATGGGGTTTGTGTGCCCTCGTATTTGAAATACAGATGGGTCTATCATGTCTTTCCTCCCTAGTAGGATCTACTACTTGTTTTCCATGCTCCCTAGAGGGTACCCTGGCCTGAGACTCTAGTTTATGAATTGGCTCTGTATAGTCCGATGATGTAGAGCCATCATGTGGTTGCACCAAGTACTCTTCACGAGGAGTAGGAAGATGACTTGGATCTTCTTCCTCATCTATGAGGAAAGACTCATATTCAATTTTAGATGCAAGCTCTATATATTCAGGCTGCATAGAGGCACGACATGTGGATGTTGAGTGCTCTCTATGAGGAGTATGGGGGCGACTTGCTCGATCAGATGGGGTGGTTTGCTCATCCAAGCTAGGCCATGGTGTACTCTCATGTTCACATTCTGATTGATGTATAGAGCAAGCTGGGGTGTGAACCCATGATATTGATCTATTAGACCCCTCAGTGGGCAGATTATTTTCTATATAGAATTCTATCAAGGTATCCAAATCAGGAAGTTTTCCTAGAGGATCTATGGGTGCTTCCCTAGTAGGGGTATCTCGAAGGTTTGCCCCCTAGGGATGATATGGTTGTTATGATAGGTCCTAGGATGCCCTTCAGATATGGGCATGTCCTCTAGACTTATTTGGAGATATTCACTAGCTATGGAGCTTGAATATCTCTCTGAATTGGAGGTCTTGGTTTTAACCGCATTTGGACCAAATCGGTAAAACGGGGGTCCATCGGCCATTTTTAGAAAATTGACTTTCCAAAAAAAGGTTATAAGTGTTATATATCAAAATGATCAGTGTGACGAGCTGATCACAATGGGCTAGGGCTCCAAAATCTGACTTTTGGGTCAAAAATTTGTATTTTTGGAATATTTGGCTAACTAGGGCCCGTGGGGAAATGCCCACTTTTAGGAATTTTTGGGAAATTTTGAACCATGAAGAGTTAGGACTCAAAATTTCTATGAGAGGTGCAGAATGGGCTAACTAAGACAACAAAACAAATTTGGCACTTTTTGGAGTTGTCTAGACCATTCTATGACCGTTTTACTGCAGTTTTTCCCTATTTTCGGCCTCGAAAATAGAGTAATCACAAAACCAAAATAACTTTTTTGTTATAGCTCCGATTTGCATGATTCTCGAACCGTTGGATGTAGAATCAAAAAGTATTTTTTTTCAATAAATAAATTTGAAAAATTAGGGTTAGGGTTTGGTCCCTAATATAAAAAACACACAAAGTAGACAATATGATTATCTCTTTTAAAGATTAAATGTGTGTCCTAAAACTTGTTTAGTGTGTTTGATTTGTTGTTGTTATTTTATCTTGTTTTGGAATTAGAATGAGGGAACTCAACCAAAGTGGTGACTAGGGACACTAGTGCCAAACATGATTTCTCAAAAGAGTCTAGGGTACATCGCTTAAATCCCAATGGGGGGTTCGCCTAGCTCTTCCACTCTGAAACAATGTTTCCAATAGTGGGAGGCAGTTTGAACATTAGTGACTGTTGAGTGGTATTTTCACCCGGTTGTGAAAACACACTCTCCGATAGGATTTGGGTTCTAAATCCTCTGCTTGCAAAGAAATTAAACAAGTAACTTCTCCAAGGTTCCTGTTATGTTAGCATTTTGCATCTATGTATTAATGATCTCAAATGAAGATATTCATTTTAAATGCTTGGAACACCTTAGTGGTTGCAAGTAACTGAAAACAAGGGGCACTCGTGGTTTATTTTACTTGTGAAATTTTAGTGATTGTTCATTGAACCCGAATAAAGCAAATATGATTTGATCTTTATATGACCATCTTTGTAACTTCAAAATGAAATTTGATGAAATGCCATAAATGATGGAATTATTTATGGATTTTGAAGTTTTTTAATTTTTTATTTTATTTTAATGCTTGAAAATAAAGTTGGAACTTCTAAAAATAAAAGTGCAGCAAAAAGAAAATAAAATGCAAAAGAAAAGAAATTAAAATTGCATTCAGTTTGATGCTATCCCGTCCTAGCAAAACCGAAGATGTGAGGTTTCCATGCATGCAACCTAACCTATGGGACATGCAAACACGCACAATCCTGATAAGCTAAGTGCTGATTCAAAGGGTTTTGAAATAAAATTCAAATTTCGAACATTCGCCTAATGCAACCCACAAAAGTGGCATTTAACATTATCTATAAATCCGAAATCTGAAAAATGAAAGAATAAACATTAAATCTATAGCATGCACAGAAGATCTCCTTCTTTCTTGCCCACAAGATGCAAATTTTTGAACACTCCTGCATTAAAAATAAATCATGTTACAATAGCAGAATCTGCTGGTTTCCCCAAACCCAGTCTATGGAAGGAAAACAGCCTCAAAGCAGGCCCAGAATGACCCTCTGGCCTTTAGCACTGCAACTCTGCTCGCAACGGTTTTTGACCCTTGTACCAATCTGCTCTTCTAATTTTATACCATCTGATACGGCTCTCTGTTTTGCCCTGCGTCGCTTCGTTTCACCTCCCAGAATGCATCGCTTCGTATTCCCGCCTTTTCGTTGCTTTTGAATTTATGTTCGATACCGAAACGTTCGATATTTTTTGTTGACATGTAACGCTTTTGTAACCCTGACACCTGTATGCCACGTGTTTCACGCTTCCTCTGCATGTTCTGTAATGGCCCCATGTAAATCGTGACATTTTTATGCATGCAACTTTGCTCCTTTACTTTCACCGCGAAAACGCGACATGTCGCGATATCGCGACATTTTCTTGCCAGCAGCCTTGCCAATGCAACCTGTCGCGAAATCATGACATTTTTCTATTTCGAGCTGTGAGGGCGCAACCTGTCACGAAATCATGACGTTTTTCATCTCCGTACGCCTCCTTTTGTCATGAAATCATGACGTTTTTCATCTCCGTACACCTCTTTTCTATCACGAAATCGTCGACATTTTTTCACTTGGAGCTATCTTGCGACTTTTTGTCATGAAATCGTGACGTTTTTCACTTCGTACCCCTTTGCGCACTTTTCATGAAATCGTGACGTTTTTCACTTGGTGCACCTTCGGCCGCAACCTGTCGCGAAATCGCTACGCTTTTCTGCTTCGTGCCCCTTCTTGCTTTTTGTCATGAAATCGCTATGCTTTTCTACTTCATGCCCCTTTGCTATTTTTTGTCACGAAATTGCTACGCTTTTCTGCTTCGTGCCCCTTTGCTGCTTTTTGTCACGAAATCGCTACGCTTTTAGTGCCTTGCCCCGTTTGACTAGTTTGACCGTGATTTTGTGACATGTCACGATTTCGCGACAATTTTCCATTCTGTCTTTCTCTCTCCTCTCTGGACCGCGACAAAGCAACATGTCGCGATATCGTGACACTTTTTCATTTTTGGCCGCGACGGAGCAACATGTCGCGATTTCATGACACTTTTTCATTTTCAGCCGCGACAGAGCAACATGTCACGAAATCGCGACAATTTTTCATTTTCGGCTGCGACAGAGCAACATGTCGCGATTTCTCGACACTTTTTCATTTTCGACCGTGATGGAGCAACATGTCGTGATTTCATGACACTTTTTCATTTTCGGCCGCGACGGAGCAACATGTCGCGATTTCGTGACACTTTTTCATTCTTGTGCAATTTTGCCTTTTTCTTGATTTTTAGCATCTGGGTCACTGAGATCTTCTTTGAAAGCATGCAAAAAAGGTGGGTCCCCAATTTTGGGGTGTGTTGTGGATCAGCCACAACAAATGGTGACTCTGCTATCAAATGCTCCTGAGCATTTTAGTGAGAACCCAACCTGGAAGTATACAAACTTGAAAACCAGCATTAGCACATAAGAAATATAAACAAATGCCCATAGATCAGAAATACATGAATCATCAGAATCATTAAGTATCAGCTCGGTGTGTGCAATGTGTTTCATTCCCTATCGTTTGAAATTGATCAACATTCCATCGTCGGTTTTACATGAATGCATATGTGAGATTGTGAATGATTTGTGTAACCTAATAAATATGCTAAGAGATTTTGCTTTTATAAAAGGCATAGTCTTTCTTCTAGTATCATACACAAACATTCAAGATTATCAAACCCTCTTAGGATCAACTATATGTATAATGAATTGCTTTATTAGATCCCAAAGTTGGTTATGAGTCCCTACTATCTTGAACCCATGTGCAAGTGAAAGTGAAATCAGAGCTTTGGGGAATCAGACTCCCAACCTAATCGAGATGGGAGTTTAACCCTATCCTTACTACTTTGATTTGGAATTCATTACCTCACTTTGAGCAAAATAATTTAACCAATTATGGAAGAAATGGTCATGCTAGTCTAACCCTTTGGACAATCAGTGGTCTTGTTTTTTAGACAAGACATGCTGCCATGCATGGGCATACTTAACCCCATAATCCAAGACTTACCTTCATTTCTTTGGACCTTGGGGATGACTACCCATCCTTTGCAGAGGACAAGTAGTACGATCCTTCCAATCCAATATAAAGATGAGATGGGAAAAATTAATTTTTTACTTCTTGGACCTTGGGGATGACTACCCATCCTTGCTAGGGACATGTAGTACGATCCTTCCAATCCAAGATTTAGATGTAAATGGAGAATATTAATTTTATTGCTTAGACCTTGGGGATGACTACCCATCCTTTGCAGAGGACAAGTAGTACGATCCTTCCAATCCAAGATTTATCATGAAATGAGACATAGGAGCTTTGGGGAATCAGATTCTCAACCTAAGCGAGATGAGAATTTATGCCCTATCCTTACTACTCCATGTAGGTCAAATCAAAGCTTTGGGGAGTTGGATCCTCAACCTAAGTTCGATGAGGATTTAGCCCTATCCTTACTACTCTGATTTTAGGCTTTAAGCTTTATGGAAGTGGTCAAAACCACTGTTTTAAGGATCATGTTGCATAATAGGATAGACATGAAATACTTCCTTCACCCAACCTTTTCTTCCAAGCAAGGTTTTGATCATTTTGCTCAAGATCCTTTTTAATGTGTATAAAATGTGCTTGGTTCTAGATATCTCAAGACTCAGTTCCCAACCTTAGGATTTTCTTCTTATTTATGTGATAGCATAACCTTAAGAGGATTTGACACACTTTAATGATTTGTATTTGAAATGCATTTGCAACTAAGATGGCATGTATGTGCAAAGTGAGATGTAATATGAATGCATTGTCTTTTGAAATGCAGATGAAATATTGCCATATAAAACTGACTACTTCATGCATCACAAGTTTCAAACGATACCACTTAAAATGTTTGTATTTCTTGTGGAGCTTTCTACCACATAATTCCAATGTTCCATATTTCCCCGATCTAGAACATAAGTTAGCATCTCAAGGCAAATTTTTCATCATCATTTTTTTTTTTTATATAGACAAACAAAACATGTCAAATAAACACACAACTTTAAATTAAAACTTATTCAATCCAAAACCAAACTGCAATCCCAAAAATGAAAATTTGAAAACACAAACCAAAACCAAACCCAAAGTACCTTCAAAAACGATCTTGAAAACACAAACCAAAACCCAAAAAACCAAAATCTATATACAAATGTACAATATAATACAAGATGATGCAAAGCTTGGATTATCACTTTCCTGGATCCCAAACATGATTAGAACATTTCAACAAAAATATAACATGATATGCATGCCAAATGTTGTGGGAATCCCACAAAAACAAGACTAGACCAAACAATGCAACAAATTTCCACTTGCCATGCTCACCATACCAATTTGATTTAGTTCCAATAATACTCCCATAGGTGAGCATCAAATTACTAAAATGATTAGACAATAAATGATTTTCAATTTTATCATGTCTATTCTTTAAAATGTAAATTTCATAATTCCCTCCTTGATTTAGAATTAGGCTATCCTTTTCAAATATGCAATTTTGTAAGTAGGAGCCTATTTCTACAAATTTCAAAGCCAAATCATTTTCCAAATTTGTAGGCCAATCAAATTTGTGTAACAATTTACAAGCATCTAGGATATTTACTAAATTAGGATCATTAAAAGTTTTTATCCTAGATTCAATTAGTAATTGTTGATGAATTTGGTTTAACAATTCAAGTGCATCAACTTCTTTTCCATTCATTAAAACAATGTTATTAAAGGTGTGATTAAAAATTATACCTTGTTTTTCATTTACCTTTAATGACATTTCACCATAAACATTATTTAAATTCAAAATATGGTCATCCTTTTCAATCCTCAAACATTCTTGGTCAAAGTGTATGTCCCATGACTCATCTTGATGATCCTTCATTTGAGTTGCTTCCAATTGATCAATCTCTTTGTCATTTGGTTCTAATTCTTTGTTCACTATCCATGGTATCTCTTCATTTGAATCCTCAAAATCATCATGCAAACTTGCATCCACACCTTCAATGAATTTATATTCAACATGATCAAATTTTGTCACCTTTTCAAATCCTGTGAATATGAGATCTTCGTATGATGTAGAAGGTTCAACATCCTGCATATCAAGTGAAATATGAGTTTCATTTATAGGGATGTGAGAAAAGAATGCATTATCATATCTCCCCCAACCATTGTAAAAATTGTCATCCAAATCCATGGAATGAAATTCCATGATGTTTGTGACATGATCTCTTGATTCATTCATAAATTCTTTTTCTTCTTTGTCCTTGGCAATAGGATCATTATAATCTTCCAAAATTTGATGAGATTTGAAACCCTCTTCCAAAACATCCTCAAATTGTATAGGAGTTGTAAGGTCTTCCTTTGAGTAGGCGATTATGTTGTCCTGTATATCAATGGGCACACAAGTTTCATTAGTAGTTTTGGATTGAGTGTAGTCTTCCCACTTCTTCCAAGCATCATAATAATCATCTTCCAAAATCAAGTGGTGACGTTCAACTACTTCTTCAACATCTTCCAATTCATCAATGTGTTTCTCATCAAATTCATCTTCACCTTCCTTAGATGGTTCAATTATTTCCAAAAGTGGGTTATTTCTTGAATTCAAATTTATAAGGCTATCATCGTCCAAATTAGTAACCCATGATTCAATTTTATCATAATTTGGAGGGTGAAGAATTTCTTGATCCTTAATTTTACACATCTCATCAATAGTATCTTCCAAGAACAAGTGGTGAAACTCTATCATGTCTTCAAATTCATTTATTGGTTTTCTTCCCATTTCACTTTCAACCACTTCATTTAATTCTATGGCGGGTTCCATCTTACCACATATATCAAACATTGTTGAATTTAGAACCCCTTCATCTAGATAATCGTGTATCTCTACATGATCCTCACTAGTGGATGTTGTCTTAGCAATTTGCACCTCCTCTTGGACTACATCTAAGGTGGTTGTAAGATTTGGATATTCAAATTCATCCCCTTGATCATTCACCTTAGGTATCATTGGAGTGGAGGGTGCTATGTTTGATGGTTGGTGTAGGTTGGCATCAAAAGAACAATCTCTCATGTGAACATGTTGTGCCTTTTCTTCTTCAAGACCTTGTCGTTCTATCTCTTCTAAGACCTCATGGATTTTCTCTAGGGACAAACCACTCAGCTTTTCCTCAATGAGTGAAGCAAGTGTGGGGTGTATGGCTCCTAGGTATACTTCCATGGCTTCCTCTTCTAATGTGTTAAAATTTTCCCACATTTGGGAGTGCAACTCACGAAATCTTCCATTGAATTGACTCAAGGATTCATTAGGCTCCTTACATATGGAGGTAAACTGATTTTTCAAGATTTCTAAGTCAACCTGATTACCAAAATGATAAAGATAGGCTGCTTCTAGTTGTATCCAAGAAGTCCTAACCTCCATGGGTAGTTGGCTGTACCAAAAGAATGGTTTATCATCCAAAATGTATGCAAATAACTTACAAGCCACCTCCTCATAGAAAATCTGGAATTTACATAATGTATCCTTGTAGACATGCAGTTTTTGCAAGTATCCTAGTGGCACCTCTTGATTAAAACACTCGTAAAAAATCCAATAACATTGTAGGAATTTGATAAGGTACCACAGGTATAGACAAACCCTTATAATGATCCTCTATCATTGATACCATTCTCTCTCTAAGAGACACTATTTCAGCTCTCAGGGATACCATTTGCTCCTCAAGTGTTGCCATTAGTGAAACTTAAAATGTAATTTTAGAACCAAATCTGTTGAATATTCAACCTGCAATGTAAAAAAAAAATCAAGTTAGCATCAACTAAGAGATGTACTTATTAAAATCAAATGTCAAGTAATTGCATGAGACCAAAATTTTCAAAATTAAATCAAATCACATATTTTTGTATGAACAATCAGAAAAGTGTTAGAATAATATACAGCATACCTAAATTGCTTAAAATAGAACAAGTAAATAAATTCAGACCGTCCTTTTTACAATCTGATGAGTGTTAGAGGACTAAAGCATAAAAAATTTAAATTTAAATAACACTAAAATAAACCCGTTCGGCCCTCCTAGCACCAATCCGTTGAGTGGTGTTAGAGGAGGCCGAAGATGCTAATCAAATGGACTTGAAATATTTAGCAATGTAAAGCTCTTAAACAATTATAAACCTACAGCATCTAAAATCACGATAAAATAAACCCCTTTCAGGCCCTCCTTCTAGCGCCAATCTGTTGAGTGGTATTTTCACCCGATTGTGAAAACACACTCTCCGATAGGATTTGGGTTCTAAATCCTCTGCTTGCAAAGAAATTAAACAAGTAACTTCTCCAAGGTTCTGCTATGTTAGCATTTTGCATCTGTGTATTAATGATCTCAAATGAAGATATTCATTTTAAATGCTTGGAACACCTTAGTGGTTGCAAGTAACTGAAAACAAGGGGCACTGTGGTTTATTTTATTGTGAAAATTTAGTGATTGTTCATTGAACCCGAATAAAGCAAATATGATTTGATCTTTATATGACCATGCTGTAACTTCAAAATGAAATTTGATGAAATGCCATAAATGATGGAATTATTTATGGATTTTGAAGTTTTTTTATTTTTTATTTTATTTTAATGCTTGAAAAATAAAGTTGGAACTTCGAAAAATAAAGTGCAGCAAAAAGAAAATAAAATGCAAAAGAAAAGAAATTAAAATTGCATTCAGTTTGATGCTATCCCGTCCTGGCAAAACCGAAGATGTGAGGTTTCCATGCATGCAACCTAACCTATGGGACCTGCAAACACGCACAATCCTGATAAGCTAAGTGCTTATTCAAAGGGTTTTGAAATAAAATTCAAATTTCGAACATTCGCCTAATGCAACCCACAAAAGTGGCATTTAACATTATCTATAAATCCGAAATCTGAAAAATGAAATAATAAACATTAAATCTGTAGCATGCACAAAAAAATCTCCTTCTTTCTTGCCCACAAGATGCAAATTTTTGAACACTCTTGCATTAAAAATAAATCATGTTACAATAGCAGAATCTGCTGGTTTCCCCAAACCCAGTCTATGGAAGGAAAACAGCCTCAAAGCAGGCCCAGAATGACCCTCTGGCCTTTAGCACTGCAACTCTGCTCGCAGCGGTTTCCGACCCCTGTACCAATCTGCTCTTCTGATTTTATACCATCTGATACGGCTCTCTGTTTCACCCTGCGTCGCTTCGTTTCACCTCCTAGAATGCATCACTTCATATTCCCGCATTTTCATTGCTTTTGAATTTATGTTCGATGCCGAAACGTTCGATATTTTCTGTTGACATGTAACGCTTCTGTAACCCTGACACCTGTATGCCATGTGTTTCATGCTTCCTCTGCATGTTCTGTAATGGCCCCATGTAAATCATGACATTTTTATGCATGCAGCTTTGCTCCTTTACTTTCACCGCGAAAACGCGACATGTCGCGATATCGCGACATTTTCCTACCAGCAGCCTTGCCAATGCAATTTGTCACGAAATCATGACGTTTTTCTATTTCGAGCTGTGAGGGCGCAACTTGTCGTGAAATCATGACGTTTTTCATCTCCGTACGCCTCGGCTACTTCCTATCATGAAATCATGACGTTTTTCATCTCCGTATGCCTCGACTGCTTCCTGTCATGAAATCGCGACGTTTTTTCACTTGGAGCTATCTTGCGGCTTTCTGTCACGAAATCGTGACGCTTTTTCACTTGGGGCTATCTTGTAGCTTTTTGTCATGAAATCGCGACGTTTTTCACTTGGTACGCCTTCAGCCGCAACCTGTCATGAAATCGCGACGTTTTTCACTTGGTGCACCTTCGGCCGCAACCTGTCGCGAAATCGGTACGCTTTTATGCTTCGTGCCCCTTTGCTGCTTTTTGTCGCAAAATCGCTACGCTTTTTTGCTTCGTGCCCCTTTGCTGCTTTTTGTCACGAAATCGCTACGCTTTTCTGCTTCGTGCCCCTTTGCTGCTTTTTGTCGCGAAATCGTGACGCTTTTAGTGCCTTGCCCTGTTTGACTGTTTTGACCACGATTTTGTGACATGTCGTGATTTCGTGACAATTTTCCATTCGTCATTTTTCTCTCCTCTCTGGATCGTGATTTCACAACGTCGCGATCGACTTTTCTCTTCTTCCGACGAGCAACATGTTGCGATATCGCGACACTTTTTCATTTTCGGCCGCGACGGAGCAACATGTCGCGATATCGCGACACATTTTCATTTTTGCCGCGACGGAGCAACATGTCGCGATATCGCGACACTTTTTCATTTTCGGCCGCGACGGAGCAACATGTCGCGATTTCGTGACACTTTTTCATTTTCGGCCGCGACGGAGCAACATGTCGCGATTTCGTGACACTTTTTCATTTTTGGCCGCGACGGAGCAACATGTCGCGATTTCGTGACACTTTTTCATTCTTGTGCAATTTTGCCTTTTTCTTGATTTTTAGCATCTGGGTCACTGAGATCTTCTTTGAAAGCATGCAAAAAAGGTGGGTCCCCAATTTTGGGGTGTGTTGTGGATCAGCCACAACATGACCTATTCCATCTTGAGAGAGTGCCCTATTCTGTCTAAGGAATCTAGAGGGCATGCTGGTGGAAGGAGGTGAAATCCAACATCACCAGTCTGCATTGGAGGTTGGTGATGAAATCCAACCTTACCAATGTTATCATGATACGTGCAAGTGTGTGTGGTTATTTTTAACTTAAAAGAAAGTAAACAAGGAAGCACTCAATGATCCTTCACTAAATGCATGTAAGAGTGCATTTTACTTTTAGAAAGTTAGTATAAAAAGAACTCACAAATGTATCTAGAAATGCAAAACCCTAAATGTTAGCCTACCCATTGGGTAGGCTACAAGCAAGAAAACCATAGAGATGCATTCCTACTTTGATTTTATTTGATTTTTTTATTTATTATTATTTTGTTTTATGAGAAAAGCTAATCTAAGTTTTAGCCTTTCTAGGCAAAAAAATGATGCAAGAAAAACCAAATTACACAACTTCTGAAAGTGCAAAATGAAAACAGAGGGTTTAGGCACTTACCTCATTAGTTCTAGGACCTGCAACTTTTGGAAAATTGAGCAGAAATACCTTTGGTTTCTATTTTCTCTAGGGTGGGATGAATAGCAAGTCTGCATTCTTTCCAGGGTGGGATGAATTCTCATTCATCCCAGAATGACTAGCACCTACAACATAAAAAAGTGGAAAATGAGCTCCAAATTCACCTAAAACAAAAGGGACTAGGTCCCACCGTGATCGACACCGAAGTAGGGAAAACTAGTGCACCAAATGAATATAAAAAATGCACGTATCTATGCCCTATTGCTAATGAGAGCAAAACAGAAGCATGCAAGTAAATGGAAAGATAACGAATAACAAGAAGTAAAGCAAAACAAGTATGTCTCTTATTAATAGAAATGATCAAGCTTCCAAGTTACAATGCATCCCCTTGAGGGCTCAAAATGGGTGATACAAATATTTACAACTCGGGTGCCCAAGGGTCAAATCTCTCAAGGAATTCGGGTGCACATCCAATGTCTTTCCTCGTACCCACAATAGAAGTGGGCGGGCCAAGATTTTTGCTGCTTGTGTCTTTGATCTATGATGTCTTAGGATAATTCCAAATGCATTGTAATAACCTACACCTACACACAAGGAAACCAGAATCATCAAATAGCGAGTGCGTATGATAAAATCATGCAATCCCTAGAGGGGCAAAATGGCTAATAGTGAGAAAACACATCAAACCAGATACAAATGACAAAATATAAAATGGGTATGTATAATGAGTGGTTTTGGGAAGATATCACCAAAAATTGATCCAAAAACACATTCGATCGGGTTTCAAAATTGGGGCAACTGTTTGCAACCTAAAAATATTAAAACACGTAAATTTTGGCCCTACGCATATCCAAAATGCATGAAAATTAGAAAGACTACATAAAATTATATTATAAGAAAACCAATTTGATCATATTTTCAAGATAAGTCACAGTTTAGGTGTCTCTCTAGATGACCATCGTAGACCTGCATGAGACCCTACAAAACACTAAAAATGCAATATCTCGGCCAATATAGCTCAAAATGACATGAAATTTTAACTATAGCATCATATTATCATGTAGAAAATAAATAATTAAAAAAATTTAGAAAATTGTTGATCTATTCATCACAGGATGGGATGAATAGGACTGTCACAAATTGGGGGGCACCCGGGGGTGGGATGCCCACAACTTCTACACACTTTTTGCCACCAATTACACTGGGAAATCGTTCAAAACACTCTAAGGGGTTTTTTCATCAATTTTGGTGAAGAAATTCACTCATATGGTCCAGTTATGTGACAAATTGTGCCTACTAGTTCACTCGCAAACCTCCTTCGTTAGGTAGAGATTCCAATGGAAAAGGAGCACAAAAATGTGAAAGGAAATATTAGTAGCACTCCGTTGCATAAAACTAAAAATCCTATATCTATTTTATGTGGAAATTGAATCCACTTTATAGCCACAGGGGGCTCATGTGCAAAAAGGCATGCAAGGGCATGCATGACAGGAGGTGCCATTTGTTAAAAAGGAGGCATGCATTGGAAGGGGAAGATAATCTCCATTTTTGGCCTCCATTATGAAGCATGTCATAAGAGTACTATGTGCTATGATCCGAATGCTAGGCTAAGTAAGGCAAATGGTAGTTTTTGGGTGCCATTTGTCCAAAACTTGACTTTTTGGGGGTCAAACTTGCTATTCATCCCACCCTAGGATGAACGTTGCTATTCATCCTAGGGTGGGAAGAATAGGATTTGTATTCATACCAGGGTGGGAAGAATATGATTTGTATTCATCCCAGGGTGGGGCGAATAGGAATAAAGAGCCAAAAGGTCCCAAAAATGGGCCAAAACCCTTCAAAACCTTGTCGGGTGTGGCTAGAACCACTGTATGACCTTTGAGGGTTTCCCTAGGGGCTATGGGATGTTAATTTAGCCATTGCTTATGGTAGCATAATCATATTTATAGATTTTAGTGTCTACAGAAGCATATTTTATAGCTAAGACTTCTGCTTCATTGTTCGTGGTCCTTCCCAGGTCTTGCAATTACCAATAGAGCATTGTCCCAACATGATTCCTATAGACCTCTCCAAATCTAGCTATACCTAGATTACCTTTTGTAGCACCATCAGTATTGATTTTAATATAACCTTCTAGGGGTGTTTTCCAACTAGATTTATCCTACCTCTCTTGCACTTCAACTTCCTTCTCCATCGTCCCTATATCAACCTAAGTTTTCTCTTTAGCATACACTACCACAATTTCTATGACTTTGCTCCAAATGATTTGCCAAACACAATTTAAGTATGAAAAGGTTTCTCTAATAAATTTTCCATTTATCTCTAACCACACTTGCCACCAAATTAATTTTAATCCAAGCTTCCAAATGATACAAAGATCTTTAGATTTAAATCTACCCCTCTTCCATCTTTCCCAAATATTAATCTGATTCAAATTGTCATTGGCTCGAATTATATAAGATAAAAACCGTCGCTCCCATATCTGACATGTAAATGGAAACTCAAACATCAAGTGGTCAGATGTTTCCTTACTCTTGTAGCATAAAAAACATTGAGATGGACTAACGGTTCCCCTACATCTCAGATTATCAAAATTAAGAATTCCATTATGCATGAACTGCTAGGCAAAGAAGTTTACTTTCAATCAACCTTTGGATTGCCAAATATTTCTCCAATCCTAAACTTGATATGCATATGGAGGAGGTTCTATAAGGATCTTATAATATTCATCCTTCACCGTGTAGACTCTAAGGCTCCCATAGCCCCAAGCTAATTCATCCTCCTCATCTCTACTTGTGAGAAATATTTTTGCCAAGATTTTAGTCATGATGGGTGTCAATTCTAGAGGGATTGGAATTGGCCACTCATCCAACTTCTTAAAATATTTAAACTTGTAATACCCTAGCTGAGTAGTGTTGAAATAACTTTTAATTTAGGTCCAACCCTTGCTTTCCATGGTTGTTTTTACTGGTTGTAGTTCTAGGAATTTAGCAATGATAAGTGGGTATTGATCCCATGAATCTATCCAAAATCATGCATTCTCCCCACTCCCCACTTTCAAAAATAATACATATTTCACTCTTTGAGATCCTAACTTTAGATCCTGCCACACCAAGGAACCATTACCATACAAAAGGAAACGACTCACCTCATTTGGGTTCACTTATCCCAAATATTTACTAGTTAAAACTCTATTGAATAAAGAAGTTGGTTTGGAAATACACCTCTAGTAAAGATTTCCAACCAAAGCTTTATTATTTAACTTTGATCTCATCAGTACAAATCCTCCATTTACCTTGGGTAGCTTACTTTCTCCCAACCTACTAAGGTCCATTTCCTCTCTCCTTTTACTCCCCATAAAAAATTTCTAGCCATCTTGTCTAACTCTTTCCATATGGTATGTGGGGTAGTAAGCATAGAAAAGTTATAAATTAACATGGCCTGAAATATGCTCTAAGGAGATAATGCTATGTAGGAGAGATTTTAGCCGCTCAACCATTACCTTTGTGATTATTTTATATATGACATTACATAAAGCAATAGGTCTATAATTTGAAATATGCACCCCCTCCTCCCCTTTCGAAATTAAGGCAATGAATGCAATGATTTAAGCATTCTTTTACTACCTTTGGACTCTATAACAACCATTACATCCTCTTCCAAGTTGTCTCAGAAGTTTTGAAAAAGCTTAATTGGAAATCTATCTAGACATGGTATTTTTTTAGTACTCATTCCAAAGACTACTTTCTTCAGTTCCTATTTATCAATGGGTTTAAGTAGGGCTCAATTTTCTTCTTCAGAGATAATAGAGGGTATGACAACAAGAACTTAGTTTTGAGCCTCTTCATCTTGCACCATACTTTCCTTACACAATTTAGCAAAATAATCCATTGAATGAAAATGCATACCTAGGATTGTATCAAAGGAGTGCTCGTTCTCATCCTTAAGAGCTTCCACCTTGTTTGTCTATCTCCTAGAACAAACAACTTGATGGAAAAATTTGGTATTTTTATCACGTAATTAACCAAGTGATTAGTTCCTAAGCACATAATCAAGCTCCAACACATTCCCATCGATGAAAAGGTTGCTGACATTTTTACAAAGGCACTTGGACATGTCAAATTTCAACTATTCCGGAGTAAACTTTGTATATCAAAGTAATGTAATAAAGGGGGGATGTTAGGGTAAAATAGGTAGTATATTGCATTATACTACATAGGATTATTACATTTACTGTTTACTGCATAACCATGAAGATATTTATTGTTCCATAATATCTTATGGTTAACCTAGGTTAATACCTAAAATATCCTAGGTTAGATATTTTAGGTTAGTGGTTTAATTGAACTTCTCTATCCTAGGTTAGTTGTTAGAATCACGTATCTCTCTCTCCTATTGTTAGAGTGATTAGTTAGCATGATTAGTGTTAAGTTAGTTTCTTAACCTATTTTGTAAATTATTTAAGCTAAGACTATCCAAAGGTCTAGCTAATGATTAATTGAATAATATTTTCTATCATATTTCGCAACTCTATTTGCATCAGTGCATGCTTTTGTTTGTAGTGAGGACAATAAACAACTAGATATTTATTATGTGCTATAGGATTTATCCTTAGTGTATCCATAAAATTGGAAATTTTTTGCATAATGTCAATGTTGAGGCTATCCAACAAATCTCCCAATTCTCCTCTTGTGACTCCAAATTTTCTAGTAGCTCTATGATTGCGTAATTTTGACTTGTGAAAGAATAATTAGTGCACAATTCGACAATTATCTTAATTGGAAGGTTGGAAATATCTTCTCCTCCTATTAAATTGAGGATATCAAGTTATTTTTCTCAAAGTCCTTTAAAAAATATATTTTTGAGTAGACTTCCTTCCAAGTCAATATCTCCTATTTTTTGCACAAATTTGAACCACGCAATGTAATCCTCTAATAGTTCAACTTATTTCTATGTCATTTTGAAGAGCTTGTACTTTTGGTTACATACTCTGTAGTAATCTTGATATTTGTCCAAAAATATTTCTTTCATTCCCTCATTGCCTTCCCACGAGGTAATAAAGTTTTTCAGTAAGCCCATGAACCATCTCATGGCAACATCATTTAATATGCATGGGAATAGTTTAAGATTTTTTGCATCTATTATATAATCATAAGTGTGACGAAGTGCTTCAAACTAAAAAATAAAAGCATATGGATATTAAGTTACCAATACACGGAAGGTGGGTAGAGCTATAAGAGAGATATTCTCTATATTCCCATTGAAATTGACATCAACTCTTGGAAATTGGATTGGAAAACTAATTGTGGTCCATCCTTCCTATTGTTGTTCTATTTCATTAGCTATCTCACTTTCCCACAAAGTCCACTAGGATATGAAGGGCTGCTTCTTGTCTTATGTTGGCATAAAAGTTGATGAAGGCTTAGCTTGATCCTATGAATTTCTTTCTTTTGTTTTAGGAATAAAAAAATGTCTAATTGGATACTATCTCTCTTTAATTTGTACCTGTTCAATCTTATGAGCAAAGGGATACACAACCAATGATTTTTCCTCTTCAATATTTAGGGTACACAAATGGTGAATATGCCTGGCTTCTACAACTAAATAATTAGTTGTATTATGTTGTCTTGCTAAAATAACAGTAGTATCAAGTGGTTGATTTTTAGCAGATGCAGAAGTGGGATGTTGTTGGTCTATTGTGAAAGGACCAATCTCCTCTTTAGTAGGTATTCTATATTTAACTAGATAGTATTCAATTGTTTAGGTTTGAGGGTGGAGGTTGTAGCATTGAATTAACCACAATTATCTTGTTGGAGACTCGTTCACTCATACTTTTTCCTTAAAACAAATTATTATTAAAAAATGAAATACTTTAGAAAAAAATTGTTGAAAATAAATCAATATTACAAAAACAAATAATCGTGTAAAATAGAAATGAAATAAATCAAACTCAAAAAATAAATAATTGTTGAAAACAATTTTTTTATAGAACTTGACTTTCAATGTTGCTCCTTAACCTACGAATTGAGCAATCCTTCTTAGCAACCAATACTTATATCACTAATTTGTAGAACTCCTCAACCCGTCCAAGTATTTCAACATCAAAAATACTTAATAGATAAAAATCTTAACATTGTGGCACCTCTTTACCTAGAAACAATGCTAAAAAGTGATGGGTCTAAACTTGCCCACTCTAATTGTTAAACCAATATTACAAGTTTAAAAGATATATTGCTTTGTATGACCCAATGAAAGGAGTTTATGTAGTTGAGTGTTTCTATTTTCTATAGTTACAACTAAAATCTAGGAATTGGAAATTACTAAAGAAACATATATAACTATTGTAGAAAGAAAAAAAAACCTACCTACAACCTAATTCCTATTTAGCAGGGATAGAAATTTAAGACGCTCTATTGAAACAAGGCAGGCCCTACCTAGACAACCTAGATATGAATTCATACCTACAACTAATTACTAATTAATTACAAAACTTAGTTTAGCATAATTATAAGAAATACTAATTTCAACATAAAAATATGAACAAAATTTTTATCAAAATAACACTTTATTCATACCAGGGTTCCTTTAGGTGGAAATGTCTTACAAAGGACAACATCTAAAAATGAATAAATATACTTCCTATTTTTATGGTCTAGAAAAAATCTTCTCTAACTCTTTTGCAATCTAGGATGTCTAAGTTATAGACAATCCTTTATTTTTGTCCTTTTCAACTTCTAATAACCTACACAAAAATAGATTACTTTCTAATAATCAATATAACAAGTTCAAATATAGAATAGCAGTCAACCCTGTTATTTCTTAGGTACAAGAGGGATTCTAGCAATGACTTCTTTTTCATTTAGCATGAGATAGTTCTGTCATATATTTTCAACTTTCAACTCTTGCTTCCAAGGAATTAGATGTGGCTAGCATTCTAGGTTTGAAGTATATTTATTGGAATTTCCAAGTTTTCTCTACCAATTTTTAGTCCATCCATTGTCAGTTGTCACTTCGTCATCTGCCAACTTCTTGAAGGAGCTATTGGTTAGATACAACTATATTTTTTAGTGACTATGTCACCCGTCTACAACATTTTTGGAAATGTCTTTCTATAGTACAAGGAAACAAATAAACCAAAAACATAGATATGCTTAACAAGAAATAAATATCAATTTAACATCTCAATTTTATTAACAAAACACATAATTACTTGCATCAAAACAAACAAAAAACATCTTATTTCCATTCTTATTTAAACAACTTTATTTATTCATACATAGGCAAAATATATTTATAAATCTACTATGGATAATAAAAGATAATTAGTTTGTGGTTAAATTAAAACAAAAAGGATAGAAAGGATGGGTAATATTAAGTCCCATCAAGGATTATCAAGAAAGAATGCACTCAAAAAATAATAAATTATAACAAACTAGAACACAAGTATATAAGCAAAATAGTAGAATAATTTTATTGCTCAAAAAACAAAGTACAATGTAAGCAATCTTTGAGAAGAGATGTAAGGCTATAAAATTACATCTACCACTCTTGATTTTTGTAGTAAAATGTGCATATATATTTATACACAAATTGGTGTGTTGGAAATCCACCTTATTAAATATGAAAGGTCATCCATATGGAAATCTAGTGGTTCACCTTTCATGAGTTAGAAGGTCACCCATATGGAAATGTGGTGGTTCACCTTTTGTGATTTAGATGTGACCCATATGGAAATATGGTGATTCACCTTCCATGAGTTGCATAGTGCATTTAATTGAAAATTACTTATTTATGATCTGTTCTTTTGTGTTTTATCTTCTACTATTGTGTCAACATAGCTACAATTGCATTTTGACTATGAAAATCTAAAAGTAGAAAATTACTATTTTTAATAACTATTTTGTTTTACATTTTTTAGAGCCTCTAGTATATATTTCATAAATATATGACATAGTTGCTAACTGAAATTGTTGTTCTCTCTTTAATATTTCTAATTCTTCTTAAATGGATCAAAATGGAGTCCCAAGCACAAAGTTATGCCCCTAACAATACAACTAGGATCCAAAAAATAGATCTTTGGGTATTTTCAACCAGAAAGCCATGCCCCATAAAGGTCACATGCTTGAATCATTCATCCCATATTGAAAATAAATGATCTTTATTGCATCAAATTTTGAAATTAGGTGCAAAATTATTTATTTACCTTATTTTTTGTGAGCCATTCCCCTTAGTCATCAAGTAGTATTGACTTGATAACTTTGTACTTTTGAGTAGACTACCTTCTGGGTGTTCCTAGTCTATGTATCAACAATATGATCCTTCTCTGTTAGTGCTAAATTTTCTAGATTGAGTTCTTCAATGTCCAACTATTCTAATACTATGGAAGTGTCTAACAAAGGTGGATGATAGGGCTTACAAAGTTCAACATTGAAGATTGGATGCAAGCTAAGATCAAATGGAAGATTCAGTATTTTCTCCCACATTTTAGGTGAGGGTGTATTGTCCATATCAAAGAGGTCCAATATTCTTATAGTATCTTGTAAGTCTCTATTTTTGAAGACATAAACATACCTTATCTCCAACCTTGAATTAATGTGAGACTCGATGTTAGTTATGGTGTTGCTTGTATTTTTGATTTATCTTTTCTAAGAGGTCATGAACCTATTGCTATATGTGCCAAATATATTCCACAAACTATATATATTTTTCTATTTAATTTTATCCATAAGGTGAGTGCTCCATGGGTTGCATAGTGAGAGATACATTAGTGGGTGCCAAGGTTTGGAATTCAAAACATACAAGAAATGGGATATGTTTGGTAGAACTAGTAGATATTAATTTTACCCATGCTAAATGAAGGGGAGGCTTTCATACCACATGCATGGATGCTTGGAATTATATACTCAAAGAAGATGTAGAATCAAACAATTTACAACTTCTATCTAGACATCAATATGAGAATGGAAGGTTGTGGACAATTTAACTTGGTGTCCATCATGCTCCATAGGGTGTACCAAAAAATACTCAGAAATATGCTATCGCTATAATATTCAATGGAATTTTGCAAGCCAAAGTTGAGCCACACATGACTAAACTAAAGCTTAGCGATCGTCTTAGTTGAAATGAATTTCTTATAAGAAATCATGATAGAAATTTTGAAAAATGATCAACTATTACAAAAATACAACCATTACTATGCGTAGATGTGATAAAATCTAAGAGGAAATCCATGGAGATAGATTCCCAAGGCTTGAATGACACTAAAAATAGTGTATGCAATCCACACTTCTTATCAATTGGTTTGGAAACAATGTAGAGGTTATATGACTTGATGTACCTCTTGATATTTTTCCTCATCTTAGGCCAATGAAAGTACTTTTGAATCACTACCAATATTTTTGACCCCAAAGTGACCTACTAATTTTCTAAACTATGATTTCTAAATTATATTTGAGTACTCACAAGTTGCTATACAAATATGTCCATATGGAAGAGGAGGTTATCTTAAAAATAAAAACAAAAAATATGCTTACCTACATGAATAGATTGGTATGCATTTGTAAATTTGGAATCTACTTCATACAAGGTGGAGGACTTGAAAGTGTCATGCCCAGAGGAATCAAGAATGGTGGAAACTACTATTATTGGAGGTCAACTCAAACAATTTGTTGTTGGCACTCCCTTTCTTATGCTTTATGATTAAGTAAAATTCTTGTAGATATGTGGCCCACTTTTTGATGTCTTTCACTCCTAGCATACTTTGTGTTTGAACAAAATCTAGAGGTTTGTGATCTTTGTGGATTATGGTTTCCTTACCCAAGATGTAAAGCTTCCACTATTTATATTCTTGGATAATGACATAGATATATTTGTGTATATGGGATATTATTGAACTACTTTATTGAATGTTTCATTATGATAGGCAATTGGATGCCAATACTATGTGAGGAAAACTTCTAATGCATACTCTTATGCATTAGTCATTACCTAAAAAATTTGATACAAATTAGGTAGGGAAAGTGTAGGAGCTAAATACAAATGATTATTAATCCTCTCAAATTCCCTCTATTGTGCATCTCCACAATGGAACTTAGATTTGGAACCTCTTTTGGTTGGTGTAGTGGCAAAGAAATGTGTGAAAAATCCAATATGATTCTTTGATAGAAATTGACAAGACCTAAAAATATGTGAAGATCTATAACATTATTTAGGGTAGGCTAGTCTCTAATTACCTAAATATTCTTAAGATCAACATGGAATCCCTATTTGTCAAAAATATACTTGAGGTACTAAATCTTTGTTATTCCAAATGAAAACTTCTAAAAATTAGAATATAGCTTGTGTCTTCAAATATTTTGAAGCACTTTTTGAACATATTGTAATGTTCTTCTTATGTCTTACTATATATGAGAATATCATCTAAGTAGACTACAACAAAATAATTGGTGTAGGGATACCAGATGCCATCCATCATCCTCATGCATGTAGTAGGTGCATTGGTCAAGTCAAAAGGCATAACCAACCACTCAAATAAACCCTCGAATTTGAATATAGTATTCCATACAATAATGGGCTTTATGGATATTTGATGATAGTCAGATTTGAGATCAATTTTGGTGAAGAAATTTGTACCATGGAGCTAGTTCAATAAGTTTTCTATTTGAGGGAGTGAAAAGTGGTTCTTCACAATGATTTTATTCAAAGCTTTGTAGTCAATACAAAGTCTCCATGTTCCATATTTCTTTAGATCCAAGATAATTTGACTACCACATGGTGAAGCACTTAGTCTAATATGCCCCTTTTGAATCAATTCTTAGATCTAAGTGCATTAGATAAAGGAGAACCAATAACTAAATCAATGGAATGATTTACCTCACAATGAAATGGAACCCCAATTGGTGACTTAAACAAGCTATTATTTGTCACACATATCGTCTAGTCTGCAACAAATTAAATGACGATACGTCCTCCTTACTCGTCCTCCACTTTTGTAGAAAATACTCCATTTTCATTTCTCTGTCAGTGGTGTTCCTCAGCGCATGCTTCTAAACAACGCGTCCACATCCATGTTCTACGCATAGGCATTTGACTAGTCTCCTAGATATATCTATCACCACGGTGGAATTTCTCTTGATGCAAATCAAACTTATATATCCATGGTTACCACCAAAGACCACCTCATATGCAGGGGTTTCAAACTACGTGAATCCTCCCTGCAAAAATAATGTTGACAATTATCATGTCTTATCTGACGATGGAGCATTTTCTTTGATGACTTTACGTAGGCATCCTCTTCATGATTGGGTGACGACTCTTCTTTGTCGACTCTCCTCCATGGCAGTGGTGCTGCTCCCTTTTGATGGCGGTGTATGACATTCAATAGCGGTATTCGTAGATTCAAATTGTTGTGGATCAAAACATTAACTCTAGAGGGCCTTCCATAGTGAATAGATGAATGTCGTTTTGTGCTGATAAAAATATCTGCTAATTCTCCTCCAAGCCAGTAAAACACATCACTTGAATCCCAGTCTTCGATCTCCTCCGGTGGTGCAAACATAGGGATTATTTTTTTGGGCTAGTCCGTGATCCTCGAATTCTATGATCGAGCATCCAGATGTAAGCTTCTACCAAATAATAGCTAAATTTGCTAAATTTCTATAGCAGAACGTCGAGCTGGTCTTTCACCTGAATCTGTGCTTTCTACAACGATGAAACATATTTCCCATTTTGGGTTTCCCATGAGTTTCAACAACATCAGATTTGGATTGCTCGTGAGATTCAAAAAATGTCAGATTTGGCGTGCTTTAAACTTGCAATAGGAATATTTCTCCTTCCCTTCATTGACTATCACCGATTGTTTTCCAAGAAATTTATCATAGTGGTCCTTCTAGACATAAGACGATCCTTCCAGGTGAGATGATCTGGTCTTAAGATCCTTCTATCTTTGCCTGCACTTTGAAATATTTTCTTTGCCAAGATTTGATTATCATCAGGAGTTCTTTTCTGTAGGCCTACAATCATCTACCTTCGATCTGATCTCTTAGGCCGTCTCATTGGCTTATCACGGTCCATAGTTTGATGGTCATCAGTTCTGCTGACATGCCATTTATAGGCTGCTCCCACATTTCATGGGATTAGGAAGCAGGGCTAGTCCATAGATTGCTTGCCCATCGATCGTATCGATGTCATGGATCAGATCATAACTCCATAGATTATTTGGTCAAAGATCTGAGAGGGAGGTCAGCTACCAGGTCAGCTCTCAGATCGAGTTGGGTCTACCCTCCAACTGGGCTAGATCTTCCCACAAATGAGTGAATCAAATGCTCCAAAAATGATCTTCCCATAAATGAGTGAATCAAATGCTCCAAAAATGGAGCGAGGAGCTAGGCCAATCCAACCTGCTCTCATACCAATTGAGAATATCAAAATACTCTAATTTATTCAATCTTCATACAATAATTTATAGTTTCTTGATGAGAGCTATATTAAGTACAACTCTACTGAGAATATTTACACCCCAAGTTTGAGAAGATTAGCATCCCAAGCTTAAAAAATAAACACCCTAAACTAAGCTGAAGATTAGCATCCCAAGCTTCAGAAATAAACACCCTAAACTAAGTTTGAGAAGATTAGCATCCCAAGCTTCAAAAATAAACACCCTAAACTAAGCTGAAGATAATGGGTAACTTGCATTCCTAACAACATGCTAATATTGGATTTTAAACATTATTTATCCAAGCTTTATTTAATAAATACTAAATACTATGACTTTAGGACTTAGGATAATGTTGAATATTCCAATATATTTTACTACAATATGGTCCTTATGCTTCTACTTGTAGGGTTTACACTTTATTTAAAAACAATCCTTCTACTTTATATCTTGCTCATCAATAGAATGAATTTTCTTATTCTGGCTATAATATTTGTGCATTATTTAGCACTAATTAAGGAAATAAATGTAGGAGGAGATACCTATGACATCTTGAAGCACCGAACTTACATAGTGATGATGGAACTTCAAGGTTGAGACTCATATACACCATGCCTATTCTATATAAATGGTTTACCCAAAATCAGATCATAAATATTCAAGAGCACAACATTACACAAAACTTCATCTTTGAAGGGATTGATGACATAAGAGAGGATATATTATTAAGTGACATAAATATCCTCTTCTCTGTTGTAATCATCCAACATTATATGGTTGTGGGTTGGTATTTGAGTAGAAATCAAATTCCTTTAACACCCACTATCAACAATAAAATGTAATGGATTATCCTTGATTCATATTTATAAGTGAAACAAATATTCCTCCTCTAGTGCAACATGTGTGGTAGTAATGATCATATTTGGTTTTATTTCCATGATTCACTTTCCTCTATCCTTAGCCTGTGGATGTGGAGGTGGTGGCATAGTATATATAAAGGGTTGCAACTCAACAAGTAATAACTAAATTTTTAAACACTCCTCCCTCAAATGTTTAATCTTGTGATAATAACACCATTTCCACTCTAAAAATTTAAAGGATTATTTTCTTAGGAGCCTTTTTTTTGCTTTTGATTATGATTTTGGGGTTGATCCCCTTTATCCTAATTCTTTGGAGAGTTAGTCATTCTTTCCTTTATTTGGATGGTACTTAGTGTTTTATTTTTTGTTATTTGCTCCTCCTTTTCTATTTTTGATTTTGTGCTTCTACTCTAGTTTGATAATAATTTTATATGCTTCTCCTAATGTATTAAATTTGTAGAGGTCTATGTCATCTCAAATGTACCTGTATTCCATTGTGGTAATTAAGGATTTGGTGCCTTTTGGTATCTTGAATACTTATCTTTTATTCCATAGATAATATAATTATTATAATCTTGCATGCATTGGTATTTACCTTGACACAATTTTTGCCATTGCATATATTGGTTTTCATAGGCTCCCATGGGATAATATTCTTTCTTGATGGAATCCAAAAAATTATTTCATGTGAACACTACATCTTCATTCTATTTTGTAACTCTATTACAATATATTTCCCATAAATTTTGAATAGGTAATGAAACTTTCAATTGTACAAAAGTAATTTTCTCACCATCAATGGATTTATGTACAAAGAAATATGAAGGTAATTGAACCAACCTTTTTTTTAGGGCATTAGCATTAAATTTTCCTTCAAAAGTAGGAATATAAAAATTCACATACAATTTAAAATGTGTAGGAGCACTAAATGGTGCTAGGGTAGTGAGAGATTATGTAGAGGAGGTTGCAAAACTTGTAGTAGGAAGTTGTTGAAGAATTTAAGCAACTTAGTCTATCATCTCATTCCTCTATTTCTTGAAGGCTTTTTTCAACATATCCTTTAAAGGATTGACTATATCAGTGTTACCCATTATACTTATTGCCTAAGATCATTTGGAATGAAAAGGGAGGTAATAAGAGGGATATTGTATTTAATATTCCAACTTTAAACATATTGATCTCATATTTATAGAAGATAAAGAAATAATTCAATTAGGAAATAAAGAGTATAACAAATAGAACACAAAAAGTATATAATCAAAATAGAAAAATGAGTTTATGTATTAGAAAACATAGTATAATGTAAGAATTTTGTAAGAATATATGTGAGGCTATATAATTTAATCCATAACTCATGCTTTTTACAATCAAGAATACATCTATCTTTATAAAAGAATTGGTGGGTTGGAAATTCATTATATTGAACATAGAATGTCACCCATATGGAAATGTGGTGGTTCACCTTCTATGAGTTAGGTCACCCATATAGAAATATGGTGATTCACATTTTATGAGTTACAAAATGTATTTAATTGAAAATTACATACATATAACTTTCCATTTTGTACTTTATCTTCTACTAGTGTGTCAACATGGCTAGAGATGCATTTTGGCTACAAAAATATAAAAATAGAAAATTCTATTTTAGTAACTAAATATGTTGGTAACTAATTCTATGATAAATTTTTAAACTGGAATTGTTTTTTTCCTTTGATCTTTCCAATGCTTCTTGAATGGATAAAAATAGAGTCATGAGTGCAAATTTATGCCCCTAATATTATGGTTAGGATAAAAAATAGATTTTTAGCATTTTAAGCCATAAAGCCATGGTACAAAAAGGCCACATAAATTGACCATTCACCCCCCTTGAAAAGAAACGGTTCCCATTATGTCAACTTTTCACATTAGGTGCAAAAATTATTTCTTTATCTAATTTTTGGTAAGCTAGTCCCCTTGGTAACCAAATTGTCCTATCTTGACCACTCTGTACATCTGAATAGACTACCTTATGGAGGGCTTAGTCCATGTGTCAAAAATATGATCCACCATAACTAATTCTAAACTATATGGATTGAATTCTACTACTACAAAAGTTTCCAATAGAGGTGGATGATAGGGCCTAAGAAGTTCAACATTAAATATTAGATGCAAAATAAGATAAGATGGAAGATTCAACTTAAAGGAAGTTTCTTCCATCTTCTTGGTGATGGTGCATGGTCCACAATGAAGAGGTTTGATAGTTCTATGGCATCCTACAAGTATCCCTTTCTGATTATATAACCATACCTTATCTCCAATATTTATTTGATGTGGGACATGATGTTGGTCATGGTGTCACTTGTATTTTTTATTTATTTTTACAAGAGATTATAGACCTATTATTATCTATGCTGAATCTATTCCACACATTGTGCTATATTTTCTAATTCTTTTTGTCTATGACATGAGTACTCCATGGTTTGCATAGGGAGAGGTACATCAATGGGTTCCAAGGGGGGAATCCAAAACATACATGGTATGAGTTGCTTGGTAGAGCTATGTAGAGCTTAATTGTACCCATGCTGAATATAGGGGAGGATATCATCCCATGTGTGTGGTTGCTATGATATTTGAGAAATCACTATATGGTACACAAATATCCTATGTGGTAGATGAGGTTATATTACAAATAAAAATTAGAATCATGCTTACCCATACAAAGAGCTCAATATGCATTTGTAAAATTAGAATTTGCTTTATACACAATGGAACAATTAGAAGTATAAGTATCCAAAATAATAAAGAATAGTGATGAGTGTTATGATTTAATATTGAATAAAATAATGTTTTACTAAATTGGCCCTACCATTATTATGCTTGATAATAAAATAAAATTTCTATAGATATGTCATCCACCTTTGATGTCTTTCATTCCTTAGCTTACTCTATGTTTGAATCAAATTTATAGGTCTATGATCTATGTGGATGATGGTTTTATTTTTCAAGATGTGGTGCTTCCACTGTTTACATGCTTAGACAATGACATAGAGCATAACATTGTATGCAGGGTATTTTTGAATTGCTTAATTGAGTATTTCACTATGATAGACAATTGGATACCATGTTGTTTGCGGATAACTCCCAATGCATACTTTGATGCGTTAGTCATTACTTCAAAATGTTGATGCAAATTAGATAGGGAAAGTGTAGGAGATAAACGTAATTGGTCATTCAACCTCTCAAATACCCTCTATTGTGCATAATACTAATAGAACTTGGATTTGGTACCTCCTTTGGTCACTTTAAGTAGTGGCCAAGCAATATGTGTGAACCCCAATATGAAAATTTGATAGAAATTGGTAAGAGTCATTGGGGAAGGTCAATATCTAATTACAATATTCTTAGGATCACCATGAACTCTTTCTTTATCAATAATATACTCAAGGTACTAAATATTTATTATGCCAAATAAACACTTCTCTAAATTAGCATATAACTTATGTATTTGAAGAGTTTGAAGTACCTATAAAACTTGCTATAGATGTTTCTCCAATTTCTTATAATAAATGAGAATATCATCTAATTGGACTACCATAAATGGGATAGGGTAGAGATGCAATATTTTATCCATCATCCTCATGAATGTGGTAGGGTTCATTGGTCAAGCCAAAAGGAATAGCCAACCACTCAAATAAACCCTCCTTGGATTTGAATGCAGTCTTTTGTACATCAGTGGGCTCTATGGGTATTTGATGATTGACCTATTTGAGATCAGTTTTGGTGAAATTTACACCATAGAGTTAGTCTAATAAGTAATTTGAGGGAGAAGATATCAATTATTTAGAGTCATTTTATTCAGATCTATATAGTCAATACATAGTCTTCATGTTCCATATTTTTTTGGAGCCAAGATAATTGGACTTCCACATGGTGAAGCACTTGGTTTGATGTACCCCTTTTGAATCAATTCTTATATTTGTCTCCTGATTTAATTATTTTCAAGTATTGATCTATGATAAATATATATACTAGGTAAAGGAGAAATAATAACTAATGAATGAAATAATTTACTCGCATGGAGTGGAATTCCAACTGGTGACTTGAACAAGTCATCATATTTTGATAAAATATAGTCCATATACTTATACTATGTAGGGCCTAAAATTGATGTAGCAACCGTCATCCTACTTTGTGGCTTGATCATCAACAAAATAATTTTTCTTATTTTGGATATCATCTTTGTGTATCATTTAGCACTGATTAAGAAAATAGAGGCAGGAGGAGATGCCTCTAGTATCTTAAAGAATTGACCTCCCACAATGATGATGACACTTTGAGACCTAGAATTATATACACCATTCCTCTTCCACATAAATGGTTGGCCTAAAATCACATCATAAATATCAAAGGGTACACCATCACACACAAATTTATCTTTAAAGGGCTTGATGACATAAGAGATGAGATATTATTGAGTGACATGATTGTCTTTCCTCTATTGTAACCATCTAATATTATATGGTTTTGGGTGCGGTGTGACATGCAGATTCAAATCTTTCACCATCTGAGTAGAAATTAGTTTCTTTTAACTCCCACTTTCAACAATGAAATGTAATGTCTTAGCATTGAACTATATTTATGAGTGAAATACATATTCCTCCTTTTATGACACCTTTGGTGTAGCATGCATGGTAGCAATGGTCACTTTTGATTCAAATTTTATTCTTTACTTATCTCTATCCTCAGATCATGGATGTGGAGACAATGGCATAGTTGATGTAGAGGGTTGAAATTTAACAAACAATGACTAAATTTCTTGATACTCCATTAAATGTTGGCTTCTCTTATGATAATCATGTCATTGTCCACTCTCGCCTTTGAAGGACTATTTTATTGGGATTTTTTTTCCTGCTTCTAATTTTGATTTTGGGATTAACCCTTTATCTTAATTATTTGAAGTTACTCTTAACTTTTTTTAGTTATTACTTAGTGTTATATATTTTTTATTTGAACATCATTCTCAATTTTTAATTTTTATGATTTTGCTCTAATTTGATAATAAGTTTATATACCTCTTTTATTGTATTAAATTCAAATAGGTACATGTCCTTTTGAATGTACCATTGTTGCCCACTATGGTACTTGAGGACTCAATTCATTTTGGTATATTAAAAACCTAGTTTTGCTACTATGGAGTGGAAAACATTAGTATAATCTTGAATAGATTGAACTTTACCTTGATGCAATTTTTTCCATCACATGTATTGATCTTCATAGGTTCCCATGGGATAATATTCTTCAGACCTCCATCAAATTATCCAATGTGAACACTCCTTGATCTTGATTCTCTTTTATAACCTTGTTACAATATGCTTCCCACCAATTTGGAATAGGTAATGCAACTTTCAATAGTACAAAAGTAATTTTCTCACTATTGATGATATTATTTATAGATATATATCAATATAATTAATCCAACAAATTTTCTAGGTCATTAGCCTTTATTTTTCCTTCAAAGTAGAAATATAAAATTTTCCTTGTATCTTAAAGGAGTGTGAGCATTTAATGTTGGTAGGGTAGTGATAGATTGTATAGAGGAGGTTACAAAACTTATAGCTAAGGTTCATTGAATACTTTGAGTAAATTGGTCCATCATATTATTTCTCTATTCCATAAGAGATTCATTTAATATCTCCTTAAAAGGATAGAATATCTTGATGTTATCCATTATCCTTCTTGTCTAAGATTATTTAAAACAAAAAGGAAGGCAATCAGAGGGATATCACATCTGGCACACAAAAAATTGATATCCTAGTCTCATATTTTTGGTCATACACTCGAAATATAGACCACTTTAATACCATTGATATACAACTCAAAACTTTAACTTTTTTAAAACTCATAATTTTGAGTTAAAAAAGATGAAGAATGAATCCAATTAAGAAATAACAAAGTATAAAAAACTAGAACACAAGAGTATATAGACAAAATAGTAGAATGATTTTATTGCTCATAAAATAGTTTACAATGTAAGCAATATTTGAGTAGTGATGTGAGGCTATAATATTGTATCCATCACTCATGCTTATTATAGTCAATGGTGCATCTATCTTTATACAAAAATTGATGTATTATAAATCTATTGTGTTGAATATAGAAGGTCACCCACATGGAAATGTGGTGGTTCACCTTCCATGAGTTAGGTGGTCATCCATATAGAAATGTGGTGGTTCACCTTCCATGAGTTACAAAAGTGCATTTAATTAAAAATTACATAAGAATTATTTTTGTGTTTTTTCTTATCCTAATGTATCAACAAGTCTAGAGTTTCCAATTGGAATTGTTGTTCTCTCTTTGATATATCCAATGCTTCTTGAATACATTAAAATAAATTCTTGACCATACTGTTATGCCCTTAATAATATGGTTAGGACCAAAAAATAAAGTTTTAGGGATTTTTTTCCATAAAGCGATACCCCAAAAAGTTCACATGCCCAAATTATTCACCCTCCCTTGAAAATAAATGGTCCCAATTGCATCAAATTTTGACTTCAAGTGTAAAAATAAAATTTTAATAAAATTTCTGGTGAGCCATTCCCCTTGGTGACCAAGTTGTTCTATCTTGACCACTTTGTAAATCTGAATAGAATGCCTTATGGTGGTATTAATCTATGTATCAATAATATGATACTCCTCTACTAGTGCTAAAATATTTAGATTGAGTTTTTAAATGTTCAACTATTTTGCTACTATGGAAGTGTCCAACATAGGCGGATGATAATGATTAAGAAGTTCAACATTGAAGATTGGATGCAAAAAATGATACTATGGAAGACAAAATGATGAGACTATAAAATGTCTCATTTTTCAAAAATATTTTAACTCTTTTTGCCTACTTTTGATTAAAATGCTATAGTATTTGCCAAGTATTTGATCATTATTTATGTTAATATTAAGTGTTAATATAGTAGATTGAAGAAGATGTTTTAATTGTTGTTTTGGATTGATTTTTATGTATTTTAGAATTAATTGCATTAGGAATAATTTTATTAAAATCGAGTCTTTAAATCTAAAAATCTAATGTACTATTTTTTTAGACTACTTTACTTCAACAATTCTAGGTTGTTATATTCTGTATAACAATACAGGTGCCAAACTAGCACAAGCCTACATAATAGAATTGTAGGAAAAGCACCAGAAAATCAAATAAGAAAAAATACAAGTTGGTGGTATAAATAAGGAATGAGACAAAGTGAATGTCAATATTATTTTTTAGAACCTGGTAAAAAATAGAGTCATGTATTTGACTCTGAAATTAGCCAATTACCAATCGGGTAAAAGCTATCATAAAGTAGACTGACCTACCGTATGATCTAGATCACCTAGAGTCAACTCGTGTTAGAACAAAATAAAATTGCAAGGCAATTAGAGCTATAAAAGGTGTGCTAGAAGCTTCAGATTCAACCCAAAATTTTCTTAGACCTATTTCAAGATAGTCAACAACCAACAAAGGTGTAAAATAGGGTGACTTATCTAATATGACCTATTGTTTCATATTTGATTGGTCAGATTTAACACATAGGCTAATGTAATCAATTTAGGATAGGTTGTTACCCAAAATAAACCTTATTCATAGGCTGAATAGAAATTTACATATAAATAATACTGTATCTCCAGTTGAAAAAGTAAGCAGTCAAATAAAGGATGCAATAATATGATTGTTTGCATATTATCTCAATTTAAAAATTTTAGCCTTCTTACCTAAAATATTTGGACCCCTTAGACTAGATTTTTGTGAAATTATTCCTCCTTCTATTAAACTTCGGAGCAAGGGCCACTCTCTAGAATAGTGGAATATTTATTAGTGTTAGTTACAAGTTTTTAATCATTTTCTTTCCTGTTATTTATTTTTAGCAGTCAAGTAGCTTAGTCAAAGTGTTAAATCTATTTAATTCAATGTTGCTTGTATCAATTCATGTTTTCCTATAGCATAATTTCCTTTATCTTATTGCAAAAATGTGTTATTTTTCATTTAAATTTTGTAGTATAGCTTTTGTTAACCCTTGTTTTCATTTTAGCCTATATTTTCTAGTTAATTCTTGCAATTTACATTTTAGAAGGACATAACCAACCCTTGAGATCATTTTCAAAGATAGAAAAATCATGGATATTAAAAGTCACCTTAATAGTGATAGAGGAATCAAGAACATTCAATGTCACCTTGGCATTAGAGTTTTAATTCACAAAAAAAAAATTCTTTGACATTGAATCTGAATTCTCAGGTTGCACCAACAAAACCCTAAGATATTATTGATTTTAGGGAAAAGTATCAATATAAGTGTGAGAAGTTTCCTATAATAGATAGAGAATAATTTTAGCTTTGAGGTGTAGAGAAGAAAGTAGCAACATATTGAGAAGCATTCAGAGCTTCCTAAGAGAATGTAGGTTTAGTCGTAGAGAAAGAAGGAAGGTATATCAGGTCTTGAGATAGGTTTATTGTTTAAGAAGCAAGATATATCAGGTCTTGAGATAGGCATATCGATATAAGGTAAGAATTGAATATTTAATGAATAAAAGCTAAGAGACGATTCTTATATTTCAATAAAAAGGTTCATATAAAAGATATTGAAGAATAGACAAAGAGTCCTACATAGAGAATAGAGTAAAGAAACCTTATAGAGAAAAAAAAATATTTTCTAGAGAAAAAGACATAGAGGATTGATAGGAGCAACCATATAAAGATCAAGATATAAGCAACTATATAGAGAGGAAGATATGGTTTAAGGAAGTAAGAAAATGCTCCATATTACAATTATTATAGCCATAGTAAGAAAGTGACCATTAGAAGAAAAAATAGTAAGAAGAAGCTCAAGGTTAAGAAGAGATGCCCAAGGTTCAAGATGTAGAAGAGGCTCGAGGATGAAGCCATTCAACTCAAACCAAAGAAAATCTATTCAACTTATATCAATGTTAAAAGGTAAGCTATTCATCTGCTTGTTGTGGTGTAGTGGTAAATACCCTGGGTGTTGGTAGAGGTCGACCCAGGTTCCATTCCCATTGTCTCCATCCTGCAGATATATGGTATAGTTAGGAATGTCCTATGTCTTTGGTAGAGGTCGACAAGGCTTCATTCCTCCTATGCCCAACCTGTTGAAAGTGACACCTCGAAAGGGGTGTTTTCCACTATAAATTAGTTTTAATATGCTTGTTGTGGTGCAGTGGTAAATGCCCTAGGTGCTGGTAGAGGCCGACCCAGGTTCCATTCCCCTTGTATCCATCCAACAGATATATGGTATAGTTACGAATGTCCTATGTGCTGGTAGAGGCCGACAAGGCTCCATTCCTCCTATGCTCAACCTGTTGAAAGTGGCACCTTGAAAGGGATGTTTTCCACTATAAATTAGTTTTAATTTGCTTATTGTGGTACAATGGTAAATGCCCTGGGTGCTGGTAGAGGCCAACCCAGGTTCCATTCCCCTTGTATCCATCCTGTAGATATATGGTATAGTTAGGAATGTCCTATGTCTCTGGTAGAGACCGACAAGGCTCCATTCCTCCTATGCCCAACCTGTTGAAAGTGGCACCTCAAAAGGGGTGTTTTCCACTATAAATTAATTTTTACCCAGGTGTTGTAGGTGAGTTGGAGAGGAGAGGGCAATCCTCCAAGGGAGGTCCCAGGTTCAAATCTCCACCCTACCAAAAAGCTAAATTGGGTATCCAAAATCCAATTGATAATGTTGGTGCGAGCAGGGTCGGGTGCGACTCCCGGGTGACTTTGATGGTGTAGAACCCCTTGTTCATGGTCTCTCAGACCAAGGCGGCTCCGCAAGGAATTTTTCACTTAAAAAAAAAAGGTAAGCTATTCGATTTAAAACATAGAAAAAAAAAGGTGTGAGCTATTCGGATCAAACCAAATCAAAAAGGTTATAAGCTTTTTGACAAGGAGAATATAGAGCTATTGAGACCAAACGATGAGACACTTGCCAAACATGGAGTTAGCATAGAGATAAGCATAATTTAACCTACAAAAAGAAGCTATCAACATATTAGAGAAAGTAGAAATAGCAATACATAAAGTTGAACCAGTGCAATAAGATGGAATATAGTGCAAGAAGGTGGAATAGCAATGTTGAAATTCAATGCAACATTAGATTATCCACATTAGAGTAGTTTCCAATATCGTAAGTGAAAATATAGTGCAACAATAAAGAAAGTGAGTAGTCAATTTCTAAGCACTTCATTGGAACACCAAGAGTTGCATGCTTTATTAGGAGAAACCAAACATCGAAAGGAAAAACTAATAATCTAAGAGATATTCCTAGTGCCAAGGGAAGGTGTTTAGCATCTAACAAAGAATTTGAGCATAAATTTAGTGAAACATAACACCCAAGAAGAGCCGAAGCATTGGATATAGCCATAGGACAAAGTTTGAACATGTAGTAACACTCAAGAAAAAATTGAGCATTGAAAACTTCCATAGGATAAAATCTGAGCACATTGTAATGCTCAAGAGGAGCTCGAACATTAAGGAGCGAGTAGAGTAAGTTGTAACATCCAATGAGAGACCTGGGCATTGAAGAAGAAGAAGAAGAAGAAGAAGTAACATCCAATGAGTGTAGTATGTAACATCTGAGGAAGAAGAAGTGCCTTCATGCACATGGAATATCAGTTTCCAACATCCAACACACTTATGAAAGCGTGTTGAAGGTCTTACATGAGCAAATGTGAATAGTGAGTAGCAAGGACAATGTAAATTCAGGATAGTGAGTAGTAAGATCATGTAATAATCTTCGGTGAGAGGTTAAATTAAATTTAGGATTTAATTTGATTTTATTATAGGAGAGATAAGTTGATTAAAGTTTTTAAAAGGTTTATTAAAGGAGAGATAAGGTAGTTGATTAATTAAAAGGTTTAAGGTTTATATTTTAGTTTTTTGAAATAGGAGAAATAAGGATTGTTTATTTAATTCTTAGGAGAAGAGTATTTAAAAAGCTTTATTAAAGGAGTAATAAAGTTTTATAGAAATATCTAAAAGTAGTAGTAATAATGTTTTATAAAAGTTTTTGGGGTGATAAAATTTTTAGAATATTAAAAGCTTTATCATAAGTTTTTATAAAATTTTTGGAGTGATAAGTTATTCTTTGTGAGTTTTTGAAGTTTTTTTTGAATTTACATGGTGGAATCGGTAGTTGCCATGAATCCCAATAAAAAGTTCAACGTTTATGGCCACCATAGTATTTGCGATGTCCACCCCGGAAGCTACCACACAGATCTTCGTGCAGTCCACCCCTATAACCACCATGCCATAATCATTTTAAACCTTTTACATCACTGAAATCACCAAGAAAGGGACAAGCATATAGTCCAGCGAGGCCCAAGATTTTAACATTGGACCTCTGCCCCTCTTACGGGGTTTTGTCAAACCAATTAGTCTACACATTGGACCTAGTTTTTGAAGTTTTTAAATTTGAAATTTTCTAGTTTGATTTGGTTTTATATTTTTGAAAAGAAAAAAAATTGAAATTAAAAGTTCTTTTTTGAATCTTTGCAAATTTATTTATTTGGGAGACAAAATAATTTCAACATCAACACTTAGAAAAAAATATTTAAAATTCATTTTAGTTTCTAAAACTAGGGGACATAAGGATTTCTACTCCATAGAATTAATTTAAAAACTTTGAACTATTTCTAACTTAGGAGTTATTAGGTTGTCTACTTCAAAGGAATCAAATATAGAAAATTTAAAGGTTAAAAAATGGATAAGTTATCAAGAGGAACTTTTAAAAATAGAAGGCATTATCAAAATACAAAACCATATTTTCTAAAAAGGAAATCTCTTCATACTCTTCAAAACTCTTGTCAATGATGCAAAATAGTTTCAAGTAAATCTAATCAATCAAAAAAATATATTTGGTATATAGACTCAAGATCTAGTCATTATATCATTGGTAATTTGAAATGGTTTGAGTGCCTAGAAGTCAAGGATAATTTTTATTTAAATATTGTAGATGATAAGAGGTACCTAGTTCATGGAAGTGGTAGTATAACACTTAGTTTACCATTTTTAGACTTTGTAATATAAGTTGTTATGTATATTCCAAGATTGACAACCAATCTCATTTCAGTTACTGAAATGGTTGAAAGTGGAAGATCAATTGAATTCAAATGTATAAATGAGAAAAATAAATGTATTATCAAAATTTAAAATATAACAGAGGCTACAAGATCATTCAAATATGGAATATATGCTTTAGATTCAATTGGTTTTTATTAATAGCTTGTTTTATTTCAAGATGAAATTATTGAATGTTCTGAAAGATATAATATAGGAAATGAGATTCAACCACATTTCTACCATTGCAAGAATTGGGTGAATTTGAAGTTAAATATGATGAAACCAATACAAGAAAAAGAGAAAACCACATGCATTGTAAGATCATTTGAAGATTGAAGATCAAGACGAAGACTATGATTGAAGACTAAAATATTCAATAACCAAATAATATAATACAGGGGGTGTTGGAGTATATTATATTATTTGGTACATGCTAATGTACCCCCATGTTACCTTCATGGTACATTTGTAAATTGAGGGCATAAATTAGATGCAGACAAAGAAAATGATTTAATATTTTCCAAATTATTCTGCAAAACCTTAGTACAATGTATATATAGTGGAAATTAAAACTAACAACGTAACGATTGGAAGAATCATAGGAGATAGGGATTAGGGGAGACGGAGAGATAAGGGAATAGATGAGATGGAGGGATAAGGAGATAGATAGGAGGAATAAGGGGAGAAAAAATAGGAGAGGAAAAAATGAAAAAACTTTGCCAACATTTTTATGTGCGTTCACACTGGAGCATGACATTTCTTGGCAGCTTTGCATTTGGATGCGTTCACATTGTAACACTCTCCCCCTTAAAGTTGAGAGGACTGACTAGACAGTCTCTCAGCTTTATAAATTGAGCTTTAGCCATGCCTTTGGTGAAGATGTCTGCAACGTTCTCCAAAGTGCGGCAAAATTTAAGCTCAACAATCTCTTGCTCCACCATGTCTCGGATGAAGTGATACTTCATATCAAAGTGTTTTGTTCTGCTATGGTGGATTGGATTATATGCCAACTGAATGGCACTTATGTTATCATAGTAGATTCTTGTCGGACCACTTTGTTGTTCTCCAATCTCTTCCAACACTTTTCTCAACCATAGGGCTTGAGTACTAGCATATGTGACTGCTATATACTCAGCTTCTGTAGAGGACAATGCTACAATAGTCTGCTTTTTGGAACTCCATGTAATTAGTCCTGACCCTAGACTAAAATAGTTCCCTGAAGTAGATTTCCTATCATCAATGTTGCTGCCCCAATCACTATCATTGAAGCCTACTAGCTTGACAGTCTTACATTTGTGGTAATGGATTCCAAAATCCCATGTACCCTTTACATATCTGAGAATTATTTTAGCTGCTTGCAAGTGCAGCTCAGATGGATTAGCCATAAATCGTGAGACAAGAGAAACAACATACTGAATGTCAGGTCTTGTGTTGGTGAGAAACATCAAACTCCCAACCATGCTCCTGTAAGTGGTCATGTCAACCTTTGGTGCTCCATCATTTTTGCTCAATTGGATCCCATGTCCAATTGGAGTTGCAACTGCTTTGCAATGCTCCATGGCAAACTTCTTAATCATATCCCGAGCATACTTGTGTTGACAGATGAAGATCCCTGTATATGTCTGATGAACTTCCATGCCTAGGAAGTAGTGCATTAAACCCAGATCTTTCATCTCAAACTGCTTCATCATGGAGTGTTTGAACTCCATATTCATCTTTTCATTACTACCCATAAATATGAGATCATCCACATATAAGCAAACTATGAGGATGTCTTTTCCTTCCTTTAGGTAGTAGAGAGTGGGTTCATTTTTGCTTCTGGTGAACCCATATTCCTTGAAATAGCCATCAATGCGAGAGTACCATGCTCGTGGTGCTTGCTTGAGGCCATACAGTGCCTTTTTCAGTTTATAAACAAGGTGCTCCTTACCTTGCTCTTGAAAACCTTGAGGTTGTTCAACATAAACCTCCTCTATCAAATACCCATTGAGAAAAGCACTTTTTACATCCATGTGTTGGATTTTCCATCCTTTGTGGGCAGCTAAAGCAAGAACTGTTCTGATTGTCTCCTGTCTGGCTACAGGAGCAAATGTCTCCTCATAGTCAATGCCATACTTCTGTGTGAAGCCTTTTGCTACCAATCTTGCTTTATGTCTTTCAATGCTTCCATCAACATTGAATTTGGTCTTGAAGACCCATTTACATCCAACACATTTCTTTCCTTTAGGAAGCTCTACCAGCTCCCAAGTATCATTGTTTTTTATAGAGGTCATCTCCTCTTTCATGGCATCCTGCCATATCTTTTGAGTACAAGCCTTCTCATAGCTAGAAGGTTCAAGTTGTGCACTAGTCAACAAAGCATAGTTGACTACATCTCCCCGAGGTTCTTGGGAGTCATCATCTCCATACAAATGCATATTTTCAAGTCTTTGCAAAACTGAACTCATTTCACTAGCTTGACTTCTAGTATATCTTCTCTGAAAATTTTTATCCAACATCTGATAAGATGGATGATGTTGGAGTGTTCTCTTACCTCTGGATGGAGAATCAATATCCATCGGTGAAGAACTGATTGATCGTTGTGGAGAAGGACTTGGAGAAGTTGTTGATGAACTTGAAGTAGAACGTCTGCTTGGGCTTGGAGGGGGTGTGTCCTTGCCTTTCTTGGGTGACACCTGCTGAATTTGTGAAGAACCTGCATCATGGGACTCATCATCAATAAAAAATCTTGGATGTCCCCATTCTCCCCCTTCATCGAAAATCACATCCCTGGAAAGAACAAACTTTTGGGTCTTCGGATTGTAGAGTCTATAGGCTTTGGTGGACTCACAATACCCTACAAAAATGCATGCTTGACTCTTGGGATCAAGCTTCTTTCTCTTCTCATCAGGAATGTGTGCATAAGCCAAAGAACCAAAAACTCTAAAATGTTTGACATTTGGTTTCTTGCCATACCATGCTTGGTAAGGAGTTATCCCCTTCAGACTTGAAGTAGGACTCCTATTCAAAATGTAGACACCGGTTCTGACTGCATCAGCCCAATACATGTTGCTCAGATGCTTCGTTTGAAGCATCGATCTGGCCATTTCTACAATGGTGCGATTTTTCCTCTCTGCCACACCATTTTTTTGTGGAGTATAGGCAGTGGTGAACTGCCTTTTTATCCCATTTTCTTTACAAAATTTCAAAAATTCTTTGGAAGAGTATTCTCCTCCTCTGTCTGTTCTGAGACATTTTACATGATATCCACTTTGTTTCTCTACATTTGTTTTGAAATCAATGAAGCAATCAAAAGCTTCATCTTTATGCTTTAGGAAATAAACCCAACACATTCTAGAGAAATCATCTATGAAAAGAAGAAAGTAAGAATTGTTACCAAGACTTTTTGTTTGCATTGGACCACAGATGTCCGAATGCACTAGCTGAAGTGGATAGTTGGCCCTCCATGCTTGTCCTCATGGAAACTTGGCCCTGGCGTGCTTTCCCAAAGCACATCCTTCACAGACCTCCTTGTGATCCTGAATTTTAGGAAGTCCGGTCACCATCGCTTGAGAAGTCAACAATTTTAGACTGGCAGAATTCAGGTGACCATATCTCAAGTGCCAAAGTACACTTGGATTTGCAATAGCAATATTCGCCAATTGAGCTCCCCCTGGCTGGCCAAACTTTAGGGGAAATAACCTGTTCTTGGTCATTGGTACCTGTGTGATGATTCTATTACCATTATTCTTGTCAAATATTACACATTTTCCCTCATCAAAGACAAGTTTATAATTCTTTTCCATCATTTGACCAACACTAAGTAGATTATGTTGGAGTTGAGGGGTGTAATAGATATCATTCACCTGTTTGATGCCTTCTTGTGTTGGAACCTCCATGGCTCCAATGCCTTCAACTGACAATGATTTATCATCTCCCAACTTGATGCGATATTTGTAGGTGGAATCTATTGTAGCAAAGAGTTCTTCTTTGCCACTCATATGATTGGAACACCCAGTGTCCAAGATCCAGGTGTCATTCAAATTTTGATCTGATTGGCCATAAGAGAGAAAGAGATTAGATGCCCCTTCCTCTTCACCAAAATGGCCATACTGACTGCTTTGACTGCTGCTTCCTTGTGAGGATTTGGACCAACAGTCACGAGCAAAGTGACCTGGTTTGCCACAATTGAAACAAACCTTCTTTGACTTGTCACTTCCTCTTCCTCGACCTGGATTTCTTCCTCTGCTTTGTTGATTGCCTCTATTTTGACTTCCACCTCTGCTGGGAGATCCTCCTCTGCTTGGATTTCCACCTCTTGGGCTGTTCTTGTCTTTGCCTCTTCACTTGGCCTCTACCTTCTTGAGATGCGAAGGCTTTGTCATCGCCTCCATAGCTGGTTGAAGGAGATTCCTGCAATCTCTCTTCATGTGAAAGTAGAGAACCAATCAAAGCATCAAAGGATAGTGCAGACAAATCCTTCGATTCTTCAATGATAATTGCAACATGGTTCCACTTTGGAAGAAGTGTTCTTAACACTTTCTTCACCACAGTCTCTGGCTTGATTTCATCTCCGAGAGTGATCATTTTGTCTACTACTACTTTGACTCGCATGCAGTAGTCACCAACTTTCTCGTCTTCTTGCATCTTGAGATTCTCAAAATCTCTTTTTAAAGTTTGAAGCCTGACTTGCTTCACTTGATCACTCCCTTGGAAGCCTTCTTTCAAGGCCTTCCATGCCTCTTGAGCAGTTACACAAGATGCAATTCTAGGAAAGATGCTTTTATCTAAGGTTGCTTGCAAATGATACAGGGCAGAGGAATTATTTTTTTGTGCTTCTTTCCTAGCTTTCTTATCAGCAACACTTAATGTGGTCCAGTCAGTAGGGGAGGGTTCTGTGTAACCCTCTTCGACTACATCCCACAAACCCTTACCAATGAGTAAGGTTTTCATTTTAATGGACCAATATTCATAGTCACTTCCATTAAACTCTGGAATAGGAAGACTAGTATTTGAGGCCATGGCTATTGACTAGAAATTAGAAACAAACTTTGATTTGTCTAGTACAAGCAATTACAAAGAAAAGCAATTACAAATTCAAATCAAATCTTGCTTTCTCTACTCTCTCACTGATTGCTTGATCTTCTTGCTGTGGATCTCCAAGCACTGGGTTCCCAAAGTTGTTAGTGATCGAGCCTTCATCGTCGCTGATGAGGATGATTTCAGGGGCTGGCTCAGCTGGTTCCAAAATTTGAAGGGAATCACTATTGCTGATCTGTTGGTTTGTTGGTTCTTGGGGTGCAATTTCCACTGAATCTGACTCCTCAACTCGTTGTCCAAATATGTTATCCTCAAAATCGGCCTCGTAACCAGAATCAGGGTGTCTCTGATGTGCTATGACGACGTTTTGTAACTGGCTGAACACAACTTGCAGTCCGTCTCTCCGAACTCTTTCATCAAACGATTCAGCAGTCTCTCTTAGCAGAAGAGAGCACAATGCATGATAACACCCGGTAGATCGGATCATCTACTCATCAATGCAAAAAACAAACTTCCTTAGAGCCTCTGAGGTTACAATTTTCACTCCTATACAGCCGTTGAGGCTATTACAAATATTTTTTTAGCCTTGAATGGGGTTCCAAGGGGCAGCGTCCCTAGCGCTAAACGGGCGCTCCAGAAGGCTTCCCGTCACTTATTTTTGCCCCCCTTTTACAAAGCTTGCCTCTTAGGCTTTTACACAGTTTTGCAAGGTTTTTTCAAGCCCCCTTGGGCGATTTTACAATTTTGCCTCTAGGCAATGGGTTCAAAATTTCTTTTATAAAGTTTAAAAATCAAACTTTTTAAAGCACTTTAATCATTTTAATTTAATAATTAAAATATGCTTTGAACTATTTAAAAAAAAAACTTTTTTTAAAAATAATTATAAAGCATTGTTTTTAATTATTAAATTAATATTAAAATAAACTTTAATAAAGTTTAATTAAAACTTAAAAAAAATAAAATAAAAAAAGAGTGAACCTTTGTATTTTTGGCGATCTTATGGGTCAAACTCACGACCACCCTCAAATCCATCAAGCACTCTAACCAACACGCCCACGTGGCTTTTTGAAACCAAGTATGTGCCCCCGCGCCTTTATCCTTTCTCATCCGGCGACAACGAAAAAAAGAAATTATTTGGGCCGACGGGTTTCGAACCCGAGACCAACAACTCTTCACGCTGCCGCCTTAACCGCTCGGCCACACGCCTGAAGCGTGATTCAAACGTGGGCTGCCTCCTATTTCAACACTACGGTGTTCACGTTTAAAAAAAAAAAACTAAAAAACTATATCCCACATTGGCTGGGATGCAGCCTGCGGGTGCGTTTAAAACAATGAACGCGCACGTTATACTTTGATTGCCTTCGGGAAATCACCTTGTGCCTTTTGTCACTCAACAATATCCAATCTCCCGTCGCCAACTCAACCTCCAGTCACTAGCCATCGCCAACTCAACGGCCACGTGTCTGCCCGCCTTGGTCCCGCTGTCACGCTCACCTGCCACGTGCCACGTCATCAATAGTGCCACGTGTTGCTCCCTCAGTCGGCCACGTCACCAGCCTCAAACTGCGTGCAACCACCTCAACAATGGTCTCGATATGCCACCTTAGCACCTGTGGCCTCGATCTACGTGCTACCAGTGTCCTCTGGCTTTCCTCGCCACATGACCGACCCTGTTGCTCCATCAACACCTTGGCCTCGAAATCCATGCCCATCAATTTCTCGAGAAATGTGTTGGCCTACTCTTCCTCGAACAACCTTACTGCCTGGTCTCGAAGTGCGTTGACCTCCTCAAAAAAGTGGGCCTTCACCTGGTGCTCTGATACCAGAATGAGGGCATAAATTAGACGTAGACAAAGAAAATGATTTAATATTTTCTAAATTATTTTGCAAAACCTTAGTACAATGTATATATAGTGGAAATTAAAACTAACAACGTAACGATTGGAAGAATCATAGGAGATAGGGATTAGGGGAGACAGAGAGATAAGGGAATAGATGAGATGGAGGGATAAGGAGATAGATAGGAGGAATAAGGGGAGAAAAAATAGGAGAGGAAAAAAATGAAAAAACTTTGCCGATATTTTTATGTGCGTTCACACTGGAGCAAGCCATTTCTAGGCAACTTTGCATGTGGACGCGTTCACATTGTAACATAAATAATATTGTAGACACCTAAAAATATCTTAAATAACCTCTTGCAAAACAATTAACATTCAAAGGATAAATCAATACAAAATCAATTCAAAAGTCCTAAGAGAAATACAAAATCAATTCAAAAGCCCTAAGAGCATTACAAAATCAATTAAAACTCCCTTTAATAAATACAAAATCAATTTAAAAGAACAAAAGGAGCAAAATCAATTCCAAAAAGAGCAAAATCAATTCCAAAAGGGGTAAAAACATTACAAAATCAATTCCAAAACCCTAAAGTCAAACAAAAGGGAATTCAAAACCCTAAAATAGGGTAGGTATTCCCCCTCTCCAATGTAGGCACCCCTCACATTCCTCTCACGTGCTTTCCTATACACCCACTTGCTCCCTTCTTCCAAAACTACCCACTTCTCTTACATGGCATTGAATGAAAAGTGTTGAAAAAGGGGTCCTTCCCCTTTTCCAAGGTATGACATGGGCATGGAGTGCCCATCCTCACTTATGGAACTTAGGTGGAAAGTATCAACCACCCCACATGTCTTAAAGAAGGCCCTCTCTGATATAGATTAGTAGCACATATTTTAATAAGTTGTTAGCAAGGTATGACATGGGCATGGAGTGCCCATCCTCACTTATGGAACTTAGGTGGAAAGTCTCAACCACCCCACATGTCTTAAATAAAGCCCTCTCTGATATAGATTAGTAGCACATATTTTAATAAGTTGTTAGCTAACAACTTATTAAAACATGTGCTACTAATCCATATCATTGTTGCATGAAACGAACTCGACTACCTTTATTTTAAATAATACTAATATATATATATATATATATATATATATATATATATATATATATATATATATAAATATAAATATATTAGTATTTATTTATTTAATATTATTATTTACTTATTATTATTATTTTTTAATTTGTATTTATATATATATATATATATATATTTATTTTAACTCATTAATATAAATAGGAACATGAAAATAATAAAAGGAACCATTTTTGCTTTTATTTTATCCCTTTTTATTTTTTATTTATTTTTTATTAATTTCAAAGGTTAATTGATTTAAATCAAAATATTAAGATTAACCACAACATTATAAATCAACTAACCCTAAGAACCAAACAAAAGAACAAGCCTACTAACCTAACCAAAACAAACAAAGCCCTATGAAATAAAACAAGGAGAAATTACCCAACCCATAACCTTGGAAAATAGGAAACACACCCATATGTAGGGGCACATCAAAATCATCAATCCAAGACAACAAAACTGTAAAACTTAATATTTTAAGGTGGGTCCCGAAATTTGGGGCTAGTTGTGCAATGACCACAACAAATGATGACTGTACTGGGAAATGCTCTTGAGTGTTTCGGGTGAAGAACCCAATTTCGAAAATAAACAAACCAAATATTAGGGAAATATACGTTATCTAGTAACTTACAAGAGAGTGGGGTAGACAACTTCAAATGAAACACATGAACTCTTTCTTTTAGTGTAAAGTGTGTGAAAGTAATTTCATTTTGCATGTTTGAAAACCATCCGGACTCCATCACCGGATTTGTATTAAGCTATGAAGTTTTGCTCCCAAATTATTTTAGACAGATCCCTACTGCTAGTCAGGCATCTATAGCCCTGGTAGAGTTTATCTAAATTACCCTTGTGTATAATTGATATTTTGCAAAGCCTTTTTTTTGAACAATTTTTGTCTAGAAAAAGCCCTACTGCCAGTCAGGCATCCATAGCCCTGGTAGAGTTTATCCAAATTTGATGATTGATTTTAACATGTTTTCCTTTTCTTGCCTTTTCTTTTTTTTGAATGGCTTTGTAAAATTTTATGCACCACATGGGTTAGAAAGTATTTGAAATGGAGCATGTTGTATTTTTGCCTTCATTTGCATACCCGAATGATTTCATCCTTCAAGATTTTAAAGCATGTCCCTTTATATGATGTGTTTGTTTGTATCTTTAGAAAAATGATTCAATATTCCAAAATTCACTATCTTAGTCCCAAAATATAGGAGTGGATACTAAACAATTTCATTCCGTTTTCCTTGATCCACGTGATAGGCAATTCATCCTTTATGACAAAGGAACACAAAAACGATCAAGAAGCCATTAGTAGAAACCGTGAAACATCAATAGAGGAATCGACCTCAAAATGCAAAAATCGCAAACCAAAACTGGGAAATAAACTCAAAAATTGACCTAATACAAACTGACAAGAAAGTAACCATAAAACTTGTCAAACCAAAAAAATTAAGGATAAAGCACAAAAATAGAAAGCTAAAACAAAAGCATGAAAACCAAAACTATATACAATAATATACAATAATGTACAAGATGGTACAAAGTTTAGGCTATCACTTCCATGGATCCCAAACATGATTAGCACACTTTAAAAGACATCTAACATGATACGCATGCCAAGCCTTACAAAAATCCAACCAAGACAAGATTAAGCCCCACAATACAATACTTCTCATTTTACCTCTTTTATCCCACCAATTTGATTCAATGATATTAGCAATTCCATGTTGATACTTTGATTCATCAATATTGCATGTGAATACATGATTTTCAATTATCTTTTGCTTATTAAATGAGGTGTGGATTTCAAAGCCTAGTTCATCACTCCAACTTGAGTTTTTATTTTCACAAACATATAGGATTTCCTTCAAATAGGAGGCTATTTTTGAAAATTTTGAAGCAAAGTCATCATTTATGTCTTTATTCCAATCATGCTTATGTAACAATTTGCAAGCATCTAGGATATCTATTAAATAAGGATCATTATAGGTTTTTATCCTAGATTCCATTATCAATTGTTGATGAAATTTATTCAAAAACTTAAGCACATCTACTTCTGTTTCATTCAACAAAGCATTATTATTAGAGGTGTGAATAAGAATCAACTATAGTTATTTATTAACATCCAATGGCATTTCATCATTACTAGAATTTGAATCCAATAAATGATTATGCAAACTTTTACCTAAAATTTGGATGGTGGAACACAAAAGGTGAGATTTTACCTTTGATGCATTTCCATTTACCAATACTTGGAGAGGATTTGTAACTTATTTTTTCTCATGATCTCCATCATCATGTAGCACTTCTTCTTCGTCCATGACCTATTTTTTGAAAACACCAAAATTAGGCACCCAATTAAAAATATATCCATCCTTTTCAAACCACAAGTCTTGTCTATCTAGGGATGTGTCAAATAACACATATCCCTAATCAACCACTTGAGTTGTTTCAAATAAAGTAACATTCTCAATTGGATCATCAATGATATAAAAAAAAAAACCATTTAGGTTCTAGAATTTCCTCTATATGAGGTAACATAGGTAGCATAGAGTCCTTAGGTGAAACAAGACCTTCAATTTCTTACCCCTCAAATGGGAACCAATTGAGTGATTCCATTTCTTCATCCAAAACCAATGGATCACACAAAATATTAACCATTTCTTCCTTTTCTCTTTTGGCAAAGTATTCAATAAACTCATATTCCTGAGATATTTGATGAGATTCCATCCCTTATTTCATTTCTTCCTGGTCATTATTTTGAGGATGTTGAAGGTTTTGATCATCAATTTTAATCATCTCATCCAAATTTATGGAAGGTCCTAATTTATCATATATTTCAAAACTAGTCTACTCTAGGACCCCTCCACTATCTAAAATAATATCACTTTTGGTACCTTCAACCTTTGTCTCATGAGGATGATTTGTAGAATTATCAAGATATGCTCTTGAGGCATTTGTTCTTGTAATTGAGCAATGTCTCTTTTAAGTTGTAGAACTAGCCTTTGCAACATGTCCTTCATATCAAGTGAAGCGAGTGCTTCATTAGAAAGAGTGGTGAAGTCCTCCCATCTATTCCACCAACAATAATGATCTTCTAAAATTGGGGTGTGATATTCAACCACTTATTTACATTATTTAAATTCAATAATAGGTTGCTTTTCAAACTCACTTTCATCCACTTTTGAGGGCTCAATGGTTTCTAAAAGTGGATCATTTAGCTTTCCATGATCATCCCAATCCTCACTTGTAAATAAGAACTCTAAGCCTTTTTATTCTAACTTGTCACACCTTGGCTCATGTTGGCTTTCTTGATTATCATAATAACCGTCTTCTAAAAACAAGTGATGGAATTCTATCATGTCTTCTGATGGCTCCTTAGATTCATTTATTGATTCCCCCTCAAATTCACTTTTAACCACTTTTGATGGCTCAAGAGTTTCTACAAGGGGATCAATTATTGCATTGAGCTTCCTATGATTATCCTAATATTCCTTTGTGAATAAAAATAAACCAATCTCTACATCTTGATGGGTTTGTTTACCACAATCCTCATTAATAGACATTGACTTTGAGACTTACACCTCATCTTGGATGATATCTAAGGTGGTTGTAATATTTGGACATTCAACTTTATCCCATTGATTGCTTATATTAGACATCATTAAATTTGAGGGTACCAAATTGTATGGTTGGTATTGGTTGGAATCCATAACTTCTAAAGAACAACTCATTATAGGAGAAGGTTGTGCGTCAACCTGACTCATAAGTGGTATATGATTTTGAGCCTTAGGATTAAGTAAATATAATCTACCCACATCAACCCATTTTGAAATCCACTGTAGTTCTACTTTTATTGCCTCATTGTAGGCTCTAGGCAAGGATGATGAAGAACACAAGCTTATACTGAGAGGGGGGGGTGAACAATATAAGACCTATTTTTACTTTTTCCATTATACTTCAAAACAGTAAAGCAATATACCCAAAGCAATATCAAAGCAATGCACAAAATCATCCACAAAGTGACACAAATTTTAACATGGTTCACCCAGAATGGCTGGGCTACATCCACAAAATTTTTCTCTAAAAGTTATCTCAAAGTTCTTTGGGAATCCTTCCCAATTACAATGTTTATGAGCCTCGGCCCAAAGGAGATACCTTACCCCAATTAGAATTTATGAGCCTCTGCTCAAAGGAGATACCTTCTCCCAATCAGAATTTATGAGCCTCTGCTCAAAGGAGATACCTTCCCCTTTGCTCTAGAAATGACCCCTCAGAAGATCAACTGCCTCTACCTCTTGCCAGCATGTGGAACTCCTTTCCACCGAAGACCTCCTGTCATCAATGCTTAGCCTAAGAGACCTTTGCCTTCTATGATCATGTCCATAGTAGCTTAGCAACCTGTACCAAACATAGTTAGTCGGTCTAGTACAAGTCTTCCTCTGTCTGTCAGATCTGTCCAACTCTTGAACAAATCAATCCTCTGCATACAAGCCTTCTCAAAGACTTGCCAAATATGTCCTCAGGTTCTTCTCATAGAACTATCAAACTCAGCTCACAAGTCCTCTGCTAGGACCTGTCCAAATCTGCTCACAAGTCCCCATCGAAACCTGTCCAAAATTGCTCACAAGTCCCCACTGGAACCTGTCCAAAAACTGCTCACAAGTCCCCATCGAAACCTGTCCAAAAACTCAGCAAGCTCACCAAGAAAACTTTCTTAGTAGAAAATCACAAAGTGAATTGTTAGAGACCCAATGTGATTTGTCAACCTCATAGAAGCATAAAGAGAATTTTTAGAGACTCAATATGTTCTATACTCAACTCCCAATCTCAAAACTCAACTCAAATAAACTCAGCTCAATCTCAATATCAAATCTGAAAACTCAACTCAATATCTGAAATGGATAGGATAGAATGCTTTCTTTCAAGAACATGAAACCCCAAAAATTGCCAACTATGCAAAGAATCATATAACAATGATACTATGTTCTTTTCACCATCAATTAGGGCTTCAACAACAATGCTTATCAAACAAGGTTCAATCAACACCATTCAACTCAAAACACAACCTTGAAGCATTTCACAATCAACATCAGAAAAGGAAACAAGTAGAACTCCTTTTCTCTCCAACATTATTTGAACAAAAAACATCCACCAACTCAAATCTCAATAGCACAAAACAACTTTTCAAATCATCAACAAAGGAGTAAGCCCAAAACTTTAACCAAGTAAAGAATAGCTTGATTATAACCAATTTAATGAAAGCTAATGTCAATCTCAAAGCTGCCCACTTAAGGTTTCACAACTTCACACAAGAAGCAATTCTAACCTTAAAACATCATGCTTTCATTTCCATAATCAACCAAAAGCACTCTCAACATTACAAGAAATATTTATCCCTTATACACCTTATTTCTCCCTTATAGTCTTATCAACAATAAACTTTATCTCTCATAAGAATGCAGTAAGATAATGCAAACAACACCTTAAAAAAAATATTTTATCAAAATAAAGCGAGCTTCAAACTCCTTATAACTTCTAAGCTATTTTTCTCTCTAATAAACTTCCTCCATCCGCAAAATACACTTAGCAAAAATCAATTTCGAAAATACCTTTGCCAACACCAAAAATCGTGCTATGGAGAAATTGTGCACGAACTCTAACACCACCCGCTGCGTCCACTTCAACAAAGAAAAACCCTTTCGCATTATTCGAACACGAAACCTCCCATTTGGGTAGCGCGCCAACAGCCTAGCCGCTACCGGTGCGCCAAAGGCGTTCGGTGAGGTTTAAACCTCACTCTGTTTCCCTTGTACCTTCTATGCCAAGGCTAAAATAAACAACAGGCCTCCCTGTCTTCTGACGTGAACGACGACAATGAAACCTTACGACGGTTACAAAAAATGAATTGCGGATATCCGAACAACAGATCACGAAATCACAGCGAGGAAGAAATCGAACATCAGATCGCGAATACATAGCGAGCAACACTTTTCGAAAATGCAGATGGGATATCTTTGATATTCATTGTGGGAGATTTATATGCATATTTCCCAAAAACTCTTGACGTCGACGAGGAGTTTAACACATCGACGGAGGAGTTTAACACGTTGACGGAGGTCTTGGCTAGTGCCCACAATCTTAGAACATAGCGCCATCAAAGTTAAGACATTTGCGCCATGGGTTAGGAGAACCCAATGCAAACAAATAAATTAATATTTATTTAAAAATAATTAAAAGGAACCTTAACAAGGTTTTTAATTATTTAAATAAATACTTCCTCCTGGACCCAAATGCATTAAACTAATGCATCCACCTGTAATCTTTAAACCTGCCAACTTGGGGTTTACAAAAGACCTTTGAAACTGTCATGCCGTAACCTCCATCAAAACAAATTGTTTGACATCAAATCAAATTCCTTCAAGAGATTCTTGACATCAATGACAACTTATACACTTGAGCAAAGGCAATGTACCCAAAGTACCCAAAATTGCCAACAGATGAATCTTTAAGAACTATACCTAGAAAAGTAGAAGTTAAGGGGTCTAAGGCTCCCATGTAGACTTGAATAACCTCTTCTTATGACATGATATAATGTGTCACCACTTCGGTATACAACCTATGGAACCTATCATTGAATTGGCTCATGGATTCATTAGGTTGTTTATAGATAGAGATAAACTGATTTAGCATTTCAACTGGGTCAACTAGTTTTCCAAAATGTCTAAGAAATGTTGTTTCTAGTTGAGCCCAATAAGTGATAGAAATTATAGGTAAATGGATGTACCAATCCAATGCAACCTCATCCAAAGTGTATGAAAACAACCTACAAGGAACATCTGCATGCATAATTTGCAAATAAATTAAAATGTCCTTGTATCTCTAAATATGTTCCTCAGTCAAGGTCACATTGTGCCTAAACTAAGGTAAAAATTATTCTACACCTTCAGGGATTTGATGGATAGGCATGTTTAAATGGCTATAATAATCACCTATCCAAGATGCAATTCCTACCCTGGTTGGAGTAAACAATGCCATTAGTGAACCTTAAAGAACACAACTTTAGTACCAATTTTGTTAGTCAAAGAAATATCTTGCAAAGAAGCATGTAGTGACTAACAATCCTCAAATGTTTCACATATAAATCATCATGTTTATCAATCAAAATATATGCATCAATTAAACCATAGTAATAAAGAACATCCTTCAATTTGTAAAAATGTTAGCATTAATGCATCATCAATTAAAGGACTTTTCAAATCAATGAATGTGATCAACAAAACCTTGTTAGCCAAGACCAATGCCTTCAAATAAACCTTTCAAGTAAACATGAACAATTTAGCATCTAAATAGCAATAAAGTAAACCAATTCAGGTCCTCCTTCTAGCACCAAAATGTTGAGTGGAAAATTTTCTCAATTGTAAAATCACCATCACACTTAGGATTTTGATTAGAAAATCCTCTCTTGAAAAGAAATAGAAATTTCTCCAAGGTTCCTTTACTTAATGTGTGCTTGTAATCTTGTGAAGATGTATCAAATAAGTGCTAGGAATACCTTAGTGATTTGTAAGTAACTATTAACAAGGGACCTGTGTTGGAATTACTTTATTGTGCTATGCTATTGATTGTTCATGAAACTTAAAATAAAAGAAAATATTATTGGTCCTCATATGACCACAAGGAAAAGACTTAGTTCATTTTATCTTGAAGTATTTTAGGTAGATTTTATCTTCTTTTGGTTAAGCAGATTTTAAACAAGTTTTATCTTGCATTATTAAACCTTGCTTTGAGCATAAAAGAGAAGACTAAAATCTATATTTTTAAATGCAAAGTTTGAATAATGATTGGATTCATTTAATGTTGCTTTGAGCATGAAAATAAAATAATCTACATGAATAACTTGGTAAATGTAATAGCCTTTGACATATCATATAAATTACCCCTCTTTGATGAAATTATAATTTTCATAAAGAGAAGTTAATTTATTGCTTTAAATACAATAGCCTTTGAAATGTCATATAAATTACACCCCTTTAATGAAATTGCAATTTTTATAAAGGAAAGTTAATTTATTGCTTGCGACCAAAATTGCAAAGCTTGTTATACAGTTCTATACCAGAACATTAATATAGCACCCATTTGGGTTCACTTACCAAACCTCCCAGCGTAGTTTGTTAATGAGTACTGGCTTTGTGGCATAGCAAAGACGATAGGAGAGCTCGTGGCAATAGACCATTCAAACCGGGCAAGGACTAGACTGACGCATGCCAGGATCTGTGTAAATGTAAACTTGGATTTTGATCTACCTTCTCAGGTGGAACTAGCTTATGGAGAGTTTCTAAGGATTCAACTTGTGGAATATGAGAATAAGTCGGCATTTTGTAGCGTGTGCAAAACCCAGGGCCACCTTCAAGCCCAATGTCTGATAATAACTGCAAATAAGGAAGCCACGAGCGAAGATTTTCTAGGGAAATCTAATGGGAGAGGGATCCCAAAGTTTCAAGGACCGCGTCTTAACTTGGAAGGATACATACAAGTTAAGAATAACCAGGCTAACCAAGCCAACATAGAACTGGCAAAAATCCAGGAGAAAGTAAAGCAACATAATGAGGAAGGCAAAAATTATAAGGTATGTAATAAAGATCCCAACTTGAACATGTTTGATATCCTAGCAAATCTAGAAGTTGAAAAAGAAAATAGTAAGGATGATACCATCAGTGTCTATTTTATTGAAACCCTAGACTCCCCATCCAAATCGGGACCATCCACAGCTATGAAAAAAAGCCCCAAAAGCTATGCTCAAAATGAAGAAAAATTGCCAGGTCATTTCAGTTTAAACATGGAAAAAATAGAGTCAAGAGTCGAAGTTGTGGAAACAAGAGCCAGGAATGTAGCTCCTAATCTGGTAGTGGAGAAAATTATCCCCTATCAAACGAGCCCAACGATAAAAGGTTCCTTGAAGGAAAGCCCCCTGTTTAGGAACCAGATAGGAGAGGTGAACCAAAACAAGGCTAAGGATGAAGAGGGAATTGAAAACCCCCAAAATGAGGAAGAAGGTTCAAGCCCTAGACTATCACAGTATATGCCCCCTCATTTCAGTCCAAAATAGACTAGAAGCACTACCAAGCCTCCGATAGATTATGGAAGTGAAAGAAAGAAAGGGAGAATATCTACAACAGAGCACTATAGAATGAGAATAAATGAAGAAATTGCAAACGAAAAGCAAAGAACATTGTTACAACAAGCTATTCCTAGCCAGGATAATAGCAAAATTGACAAACCCCCTTTGGATCAGGGAAGGGGGTGGGGAAAAAATATCAAATAGTCTAAATGAAGGTTCTCTCATGGAATGTGAGAGTCCTAAACGACCTACCAAAACAAAGGATGGTGAAGTCTATAAGGAAGGATTGGAATCCTACTATCATTTTTCTTCAAGAAACCAAAACAGATGTGGCACAATCAACACTTATAGCTAGAAGGATTTGGAAGCAAGGGGAAGTGGCCTTTCAATAGGCGAGAGGAGCATCTAGGGGCCTCATGATCTTATGGGATCCTATTAAAATAAAAGGAAGTATTATTCAGGCAAATGAAAGAGTCTTAAGTGTATTATTTCATGATTTTGATACTAATAAGAATTGGATTATGTCAAATGTTTATGCCCCCACCTCTGTCCAAGGGCGGTCCGAACTATGGGAGTTTTTGGTGCATTTGAGCCAAGCTTTTAAAGACATTCCTTGGGTGATTGGAGGAGATTTCAATACCCCCCTTTACCCATATGATAAGAAGGGAGGATCTGGGTTACCCTCAAGGAGCATGGAGGACTATTAACACAAATGAATTGATGGATGTAAGACTAAAAGGAGCCAAATTTTCATGGAGTAATAAGAGGATAGGAAGTCAGCTGATTCAAGAAAGGTTGGACAGTTTTTTTTATCCAAGGAAGCTACAACAATGTTTGGTGATTCAACATTACAAGCCCTTACTAAATGCGCTTCAGACCATAATATTATTCTATGGGAGGTATTTCAGGCTAACTCCTTTAAAAGCCATTTAGATTTCTGTCAATGTGGGTTAAACATCTGGAATTCAAGAAATGAATAGAGGAATGGTGGCAACAGCCTATCCAGGGAAGTGCTTCCTTCAAACTATCTCAAAAACTTAAGATGGTGAAAAACCTTAGAATATGGAATAAAGAAGTATTTGGAAATATTTTTGAGAATAAGAGAGTAGTGGGGGAAAAACTGAGAATAATAGAAAGCAAAATCCAAAATGGAACCTATGATGAGGCGACAAGGACTGAAGAGAAGGAAATCGTTTGTGAGTTTTATAATATTTTAGCTTGTGAAGAGATGTATTGGAGGCAAAAATCAAGGGCATTATGGCTAAAGGAAGGGGACTGTAATTCAAATTTTTTCCATGTTACCACATTGAGCAATAGAAGCAACAATAATATTAGAAATTTAACTAAGGTGGATGGATCCTCAACTCAAAACATTCAGGAGATCAAGGACGAGGCTATTAATTTTTTTAGTTCATTATTGGGTGAAGAACGGGCCTGTAATGCCCAAGCAAAGGACTCTCTCCTTCAATTCATTCCATAACTCATTGATGAAACGATTAACGAGTCTCTTACAGTAGCTTTTTTAGATGAAGAGATCAAGGAGGCTTTGTTTAACATTGATCCTGACAAAGCTCCTAGACCGGATGGGTTTTCACCATGTTTTTTCCAAGTCTATTGGGATATTGTTGGAGCAGAAGTTATTGCTGCAATCAAGGAGTTCCAAAGTTCAAATCATATTCCAAGGGGTTTCAATTCAACTTTCATTGCTTTGATCCCTAAAGGCTCCAAACCCAAGACTATGGCTGACTTCAGGCCGGTTAGCCTGTGTAATATATCCTATAAAATTCTATCCAAAGTTTTAGCCAACCGTTTGAAGAAAGTTCTACCGGTTATCATTGATCCAAGTCAAGGAAGTTCTGTACAAGTAAGATCAATCTTAGATGGAGTTATTACTGTTCATGAGGCTCTTCATACAACTGCTCAAACCAAAAAAGCAATCATGGATTTAAAGTTAGACATGAACAAAGCTTATGACAAGATAAATTGGGAATTCCTAGAGGCAGTTTTATTAAAATTTGGCTTCAACATGAAATGGGTCAAGTTAATAAGAGAGTGTATTTCTAAGCCTTGTTTTTCGGTTTTGGTTAATGGGTGTACTTGCGGGTTTTTTTCAAAGCAAATATGGTCTAAGACAAGGAGATCCCATAAGTCCTATGCTATTCATCATTGTAGCTGAGGCCTTGGGAAGAACCATTAAGGCAGCAGTGGTAGCTGGACTCATATCAGGTATCAAGGCCACATCGTTAACTACCCCGATAACACATCAGCAATTTGTTGATGATACATTGCTATCGACTTTGGCTTCGTGGTTGAGGCAAGAAGGATTAAAAATATTCTCATAATGTATGAAGAAGCGACTGGATAGAAAGTGAATTTTGATAAGAGCAAACTTTATTTCATCAATACCCCCATTCCTAGGCAAAACAACATAGCAAGGAACATGGAATGTCAGATTGCATCCCTTCCCACCTCCTATTTAGGTCTTCCCCTGTTTACGGGGAAACCTCGAAGGATCAATGTGGAACATAGTTCTAGAGAGGATCCAAAAAAAGCTAGCGAGTTGGAAAGGACATCTGTTATCTCAAGCGAGCAAAGCAGTTTTAACTATGGCTTCACTTCAAAGTATACTCGTTTACTTTCTATCAGTCTTCAGAGCTCCCAGCAAGGTGTATCACAAAATTGAGCAACTTCAAAAAAAATTTCTCTGGCCAGGGATTGAGGATAATAAAAGGATCCATTTAGTAGGTTGGAACAAGGTTTGCAAACCTAAAGTTGATGGGGGGTTAGGATTGAGGAGAGTTGCTCATCTCAATACAACTCTGTTAGCCAAACAAGCATGGCGGTTAATGACTAAGGTAGATAATGAATGGATTGCCATAGTTAGGAGGAAATACCTCCAAGGTCTGAACTTCCTTAATGACAACTTAGCAAGCAGGGGGTCTACTTTTTGGAAGGCAATCCTCACAAGCGGGGATCTTGTCAAGAAAGGTCTTAGATGGATTCTAGGAAATGGGCAAACAATAGAATTTTGGAAGGATCAATGGGTGAGAGCTGAGGAGTTATCCCAGAATCCTCGTTTGGCTAGGATTCAAGAGCATATGGAGCAGCATATTGGGAAGAAGGTTGCAAATTATATGTGGCAGGATATAAATATCAACAGGTGGAAACACATTAGAGTACAGGGTTTTGAAGCGGAGTCTGAAGAGCTTTATAACATTTTAACTTAGCAAATTATTCTCTCTGGAGAGGATGAAGATCACATTGTTTGGGCTAAGACTGAAAGTGGTGACTTCACAGTTAAGTCTACCTATAATTTGCTTCTCAATGTGGAAGGTCAACAATTTCAACCAAGTTTGGTTTGGATCAAAGGCTTAATTCCTAAAATATCCTTTTTTTCATGGCTGGTGATTCAAGGAAAAATCCTCACTATGGACAATATGATATCCAAAGGTATGGTTATTGCTAACCATTGCTACATGTGCAGGGCAGGATGGGAGACAACACAAAACTTGTTTCTAGAGTGTCCGATAGCGGAGTCCATCCTGGATGAACTTTTCCAAGCCTTTAGGATCTCATGGGTTAAGCCTGCTCTTATATCCGAAGTGTTCCATCAATGGCCTCAACCCTTTGTTAGCCTAAAACTTAAGTACCTATGGAAAATCTATTGGCATCATTTTATCTGGTAGATTTGGCTAGAAAGGAACAATAGAGCCTTTAAGGATACCATTCACAACCCAAAAACCATCCTCAATAGGATTATTGTCTTTGCGAAAGAAAACCTTACCACCTTAGTGGATGAGAACCACTCAATTCTTCCCCAAGAAAAACAATTAGCTCGGGCCTTAGGTATTGAGGACAAACCTTCCATTCCTTTGCCCAATCCCAAAAATGGGATTTCTTGGGAGCCACCCCCCCAGGGTTGGTTTAAACTAAATTTTTATGGTGCAGCCAAGGAGAACTCGGGAAGAGCTGGAGTTGGAGGAATAATCAGGGATCATCAAGGAAATCTGGTCAAGGCCTTCGTTGAACCATTGGGAATCAGAACTAATAACGAAGCAGAAGCTAGAGCCCTTTGGAGAGGGTTGCAAGTAGCCCAAGCAACTCAAGGTAACTTGATTATTGAAGGTGATTCTATGAACATCATCAACCTGTTAACCAATGGCAAAAAACCTCCATGGAGAATCGAGGGAGTCATCTATGAAGTGAGGATCCTTTCTGCGGCAAGACAGAACATGAGGGCTCGTCACATGTACCGTGAGGCCAAAAGGTCAGCTGATAAATTAGCCAACATAGGTGTTGATGTTGGTATTTTGGTGACATGGACACAAGGTGTGCCACGTGAAGTGGAAAACATTATTATTCATGAAAAGAAACCTATCCGTTAAGGAGAAATATGAATGGGTGTTCTTTCCCCATGGAGCTGGTAATAACTATGGGGTTTACCTCTAAATCATACCTAATTGGAAATGAAGGTAATAGGGTGTAAGCCTTGGAAGATTTCGACAGAGAATAGGAAATTATTTTGGGTTCTGAAGACAACAAATTAGGAAAACCCCCTCAAGGGAGGGGAGAGGAAGAAATACCAAACAATATAAATGAAGTTCCTCTCATGGAACATGAGAGGCCTCAATGGCCTGCCCAAACACAGGGAAGTCAGTGCAATAAGAAATCAAGTGAATCCAACTATTATCATGTTGCAAGAAACAAAAATTGATGAGATTCAGTAAAAAAGAGTAGCAAAAAAAATTTGGAATCAAGGGGAGATAGTTTTCAAATCAGGTAGAGGAGCGTCTAGAGGCCTTATGACTTTGTGGGATCCCTGGATAGTAGAAGGCACCATTATTCAGAAAGATGACATGGTTCTTAGTGTTTTATTTAAGGAAATAAACAATAATAGGTCGTGGATCCTTTCAAATATTTATGCCTCGACTCCATTTTAAGGGAGAGCTCTACTATGGGAGTACTTAGGCAATCTGAGTGAAATATTCCATAATGTCCCCTAGATTATGGCTGGGGATTTTAACACTTCTCTTTACCCTTTAGAAAAAATGGGTGGAAATGGACCACCTATCAAGAGCATGGATGAGTTCAATGAGTTTGTGAACTCCAACATGTTTATGGATGTAAAACTTAGAGGAGCGAATTATACCTAGAGAAATTGGTGGATAGGGTGTCATCTCATTCAAGAAAGGCTTGACAAATTTTTTCTATCAAAGGAGGCTACAACTCTATTCGGTGATCCTACCATGCAAGCCCTTCCTAAAATTGCCTCTGATCATAATCCCATTTTTTTGGAGATCCATAACTCTCGGTCCTTCAAGAAACCTTTTAGATTTCAATCTATGTAGATCAAACATTCCAGTTTTAGAGATAACTTAATTCAATGGTGGCAGCAACCTGTCAGGGATAGCATTGAAAATATCAAGTGCTACTATATATATGCATAAAACACTGTTAAATAAAATCAACGTATGCAAGAAATATAAACAATAAAATCTTATTCAAGAACTTCTCCTTTGTTCGTGCTTACAAGGTGCATAAATCCTACAACATTTGCATTAAAAATAGGAAATTAATGTCCCTGTTACAACATATTTCCAGCATCTTTCCAAAATGTCCAACCCCTATTCTTTAGTTTCGATCAATATTTACAATCTTCAACGTGCCTTTTCATATTATTTTCTTGGTTCATTTTACTTTTACTTTCATTGTTTGTTTCCTCTCACTTGGATTTTTCTAACGCTTTTTACTTCATAATGCTCTTGATAGTAATGACATATATTATCATTTTTCCACTATGCTTGGTTATGACAACACATGATGAATACCACCCACCACCATCTTTTGTTTTGTTCTATTTTTAACTTGAGTAGACGGTTACAACTTGTATGTAAATAAAATAGTGTTGGGTTCAATCCTCATGGTGGATGTGTATAAGAAATATAAGGTGCAAACACCACACTTATTAACCTTTCCCATTAAAAATATATTAAAATGAAATAAAATATATTAAAATGAAATAAACAACACGTGGCCAGCACGTATATCCATTGGGACTAACACTTCAATACATCCCTTATTTCGTTCATTCCCAATGCTAGATACTTATGTCCTTGCTATCTTAGCCACCCACCGTAGGTCATCCTCTTCATCATGTCCCCTACAATACATAGTGTCACCGTTCACTTAGCATAGGTGTTTCCAACACTGATAGCATTAAAACTTTGCGAGTCTGTCTCCATTTGATTTGTATCACATAGCTATGATAACATCCTTTGTCATTACACCTATTTTTATCAGGTGCATGCTACTTGAACCCTAATAAATTAAAATTAGCCTTGAATATGTGGCATTCATTCAAATGGTCAAAATTTGACCATGTCTCCTAGTCATATGTGATTTTCATTTGGCTTATTGTATTTAGTCATTCGTATGAGGCTTTCACTATCTATTAGTTTCTTTTGCCACAGAGAACGTGCCAAATAGGTGAACAACTACCTGCATCATGATATTTCGTAGGAAGACTTCCCACATTGGATGTTACACATCTTTCTGCATCACCTTGGAAGCTGCGTTGGTCATCATTTGTCACATCACTGTGTTCATCCACTATGTATTGTACTGTGACATCCAATATCTACCAATTAGCCACTCCTTAATCCATGGCTATTAAAACTACCCGTTATCCTTTCTGACTGTTGGAGGTATGTATCACGTATCTTATCATGGTCTCTTCTCCTCTGCTTGTTCGAGACTGTGTAAGTTTGAACTGATTGCTGCTATGGAAAATAGTACATGTTCCAAATCCTCATATTTATTGAATTTACCATTGCTACTGTAAGCCTACCTGAGGATGATAGAACGCAATAACTCCGATGATGGTGGTGTGCGATGAAGGCCCCCAGACAGATCGCAAGTTTCACCTTTCATCACTGTGTAATCATCTATCCTTTTGAAGTTTCCTTTGAAGAAAAGCAATGCTTAAATTGATTCTTTCCCACTTCTAATATTTGTTTGATTATCCTTTTTGTAAAGCATGATATTGATTTATTTTTTCTATCTTTCATCCATAATGACGTTGTAATTTTGCCCAGCGTACAAATTCATCACACTAATTCATGGTATTTTACTGATTGAAGCTTTATTCGATGCTAAATCCCCCTTCTTCAGTGGTGTTTGTCCCATGTGGGCTCTAAGATATCACATTCGTAGGTGCTACGTCATCAATTTCGATGTCCACATCTACCATTTACTTGGCTATCTGTGCCTTAGAGTCTGCATACTATGACTGTATGCACTTGCCTCTGCCATGACAGTGGAATAGTCTATCTCGGGCTCATTATTACCACTTGGTGTGTATTCTGAATAACATACCATCCATGCCACTATCCACAAAATGGATATCGGCCAAAGCCTTCTAAAATGATTTGACCATATCACCACGTTGGATTTTGCAATGTCTGCATCGCATTTCATGTCATTTCTAGCCATGTCTATCTACTCACAAAACCTGCACCTCATGTTGACGAGTCATGTAGGGTCCCATGACCAAGTCTACATTGGTGCTCACCTGTCCAAGGCTTTTTCATATTGGACACCAGCGGGTTGGTGGGCCCACGATCCACATGGGGGGTCTACAACGTCCATGTCCGTGTGGATATCCTCATTCTGCTGCAACCTACACGAAATGAAACAAGGTAGTTTTATAACATAATCCATAAGAATATAAGGCTTTGTTGCGTGAAACAAACCCGACTACCTTGCTTCTAAACAAAATTTTATTTTATTTCACATACTAAAATATATATTAGTATTTATTTATTTTATTTTATTATTATTATTATTTTTATTATATATATATTTATTCATTTTTTATTTTAACTCATTAATAAAAATAGGAACATGAAAAAAAAATAAAAATTGGAACCCTTTTTATTTTTTTGTTTAATAATTTCAAAGGTTAATTGATTTAAATCAAAATGTTAAGATTAACCACAACATTATAAATCAACCAACTCTAAGAACCAAATAAAGAATAAGCTTACTAACCTAACCAAAACAATCAAAGCCCTATGAAATAAAACAAAGAGAAATTACCCAACCCATGATCTTGGAAAATACGAAACACACCCATACATAGGGGCACATCAAAATCATCACTCCAAGACAACAAAACCACAAAACTCAACATTTTAAGGTGGGTCCCCAAATTTGGGGCTAGTTGTGCAATGGCCACAACAGGTCCACATCTACAATTGCAACATCCATCACCACTCCTTTCTTAGGATATTTTTCAATATGGAAAAGAAGGCTAGTGATGATACCTACACAAGGTACTCTCCTGTTATCCATTACAAAAATAGGGGGATGCTCTTTTTGACAAATCAAGCCTAACTAATCAGCTACTTGTTTTGACATTACATTCATGGAAGCACCACTATCAAGCATGTAATTATGAATAACATATTGGTCCCCATATCTTGATGTATACCTTAGTGAGATGTAAAATGGATTAACTAAATATGAGGCTTTGAATGCATTATTTTCAAGGTCTATGAGGGTTTATGACTGTCCTCTTGACTAATCAATTAATTTGAAGGCTCTGCATGCTTGATACGTGTACTTTGGAGTGGTCATTAATTCCTCAAAAGTGATGCTCACCTTTTGCTTGGAAACCTCTTCACCTAGATCAAACTAATATTTCTTATCATCAATTCCTTTTCTAGTTCTCTAATTAGCCAAGTCATTTTACTGCTTTTGGATAATTTCTTCTATATTAGGCTCTTCAAGAATAATTTGCAACTTCATCTAATTTACCTTTTTATATGAAATCACTCTTGTAGCTTTCTCCTTTTGCACATGCCCTTCATCAACTTTGTCCTCCACTATTATGTTCATGATATTGATAGCATGTATTCTTTCTAAAGACTCAACCTCTTCTGCTATAGGTATAATATTTTCTTGCTTCATATCAAATATGGTATTAAGATGTTCACTTGGGATTGATACATCTCCAAATACTAAGGCTCTTTGCTCAATATTACTAGCACATATGTCCATGTCCATTTCAAATTGTTATTCTATGGTTTCATCCTCCTGAGTCCAGTATACATTAATTCCAATATCTTCATCTCCATATTCAATATTTAAATCAACATTAGAATACATATTTAGATAAATATCATAATCAATACGATTATGTGGTGTATCATAGACAGAGCAATAAAAGGGATGATTTGATGTTATATTATTTTATGGTATGGGATTTGGAACATAATCTACATCTTTATTTTTCCAATTTCCATTATGATTCTTGTTTTCCTCTTCATTTTGATTGTTATTCCAATTTCTATTAAATTTCCTCCTGAAAGGAGATCTATTATCTTCCTACTGTCTATTATTACCTTGTGAAGTTTTTGCAATGCTGTCCTTACCTTTTTAAAGTATAGCCAACCTATTATTCAAAGTAGTAAACATCTCACTCAATTGATTAACTATTTTGTTCATGGTATCTTGATCTATTTTATTAGGGACAAATAACTCAACCTTATTAGGCTTTCTTTCAGGTTGATTGGTCTTCAAAGAGTATGATTTCATCTTACCACTATCAATTATATTTCTCTATTTTAATATCTCTTTCCATACATATATCAATGGTGGTTGCTGCTTGTTGGCTTAGCTCATAACTAAAATCTCTAGGGAAAGTATTTTTGTAGAAACAAATGATCTGATCATCATTTGGCCTTAATGCTACCGAAATATTATTTCTAGTCTTAAAGAATCTTCTATTGAAATCTTACACTAATTTATTTTCTTTTTTTTTTCATGGTATCTAAGTCTATAAGCAAGGACTATTCATTCCTCCTCTCTCCATATTTCCTAAGGAAAGTGCTCTCTAGCTCTTGCAAATTATTGATAGTACCAGCTCCAAGGTTGTTAAACCATTCTCGAGCATTATTCTATAAAGTTTGAAAGAATAATCTAAGGATGATATCTTCATCATCCACCTCAAGACTATCCATGACATACAAAAAATCCTTAATATGATCTTCACTGGTGACAACATTATTTCCTTGGAATTTAGGCAAGTACTTATGAGCTTTACTAGGGAGAGGATTCAAATTTGTAGGTAAAACAAAAGCTCTATATCTATTGGTTCTCCACTGATTGACATTTTGGTTAGCATTGATATTTTGATTGAGATTGACATTCTAGTTTACATTAGGGGTTTCCATACTCATTATATGTTGATTTACTACAGATATTTGATTCACATTAGGAGAAGACTGATTTGAACCAAGATTTAGAATAGGAAAAACATGAATTGAAATTTTCCTATGAGATTTGAAGAATACCTCAATATTTGGTACTCCAACAAGCACTTATTTACCACTTCTTCTTGTAGATGCTAGATCTAGATCCTCCTTATTTCTTAATTTTTAAAATTTTGAGTTCATTCGGAGTTTCTAGCACAAATGTGCAAAGAAAGAGCAAGATTTCAACAATACTTGGTCCACGATTGCTTAGCCTGATATTTACTAAACTCTCACAAATTTCACTCTATGAGAGATTGAGAAAAAAAAACACAATAATACTCAGTTGCCAAAAATTATTGGTTGACAGCTGCCAAAAGTTCTAGAATCATCCCCAACAACGATGCCAACAAATTTTGGTTGATTGTTGCCACACAAAAATGGTACATAAAAAAAAATACACAGGTCTTAGAATTCTTGAAAACAATAATTCTATTCCCCAGAAATGGTGCCAAAAACTATAGGTTTTAATTTGGCGGGTAAAAGTACATAAAAGAAAATACACAGGTCTTAGAACTTTTGGCAATGAGAATCCTAAGTCCTCGACAATGGTTCCAAAAATTGTTGTGGTGATTTTCTGTGTCCTTAAGAATTTGGGTTGTCATACCACAAGAAAATCACTAATTCACAATCAACATTGTGGACTCTGGTGGATCCACCTCTTTAACTTGGGAAAATATTATCACAAAGACTCTAGAAATATCAAGTAAGGTAAGGACACCCTAGAGGTGAGCCTATACTACTTCTCATATGCTCATGCTCATCCAAATTAACAAAAATGAAATAAAACTACAACATAAAAAATGACCAAGCTTTGAAGTAACTCCCAGCTAATACTTCAAGCTATAGACTGGTGCCTTATCCATTGGGTAATTGTAGCTAGACTTAAAATATGGTAAAGAAAGAAAGGGGAGAGAATAAAACTGAGAAATCACATCCATTAAAATAATGTAATAGAGATGATTAGACATTCCAAAAAAATATGCCATTTACACATTCAAGTGATGTAACATATAAATGGGACAACAAGCGAAACTGCACACATCCAATAAATCATTATAATAGAAGTCTAATTAGTGTAACCAAATCTCACTAAGAAAATATAATGAATTATCCATTCAAATAATGTAACAAATAATTGCAACTCTTTATTAAAATGATGTAACAAAGAGCCTCTTGGATTTCAGTCTCAACCATTGGAAATGATCTCAGTTAACTGGGTACCTCCTCAACAAACACCTACATAGTGATAGGGAAGAAAATATGGTGACTAGACAAGACACACAAGAAAAATACAACTGACAAGGACAGACACTTTGGTACACCTCTTGCAGAATTACTGCACAAAAACTTGATGATCGATGTTGTTGCAACCACTCTCTCATATAGCCTATAGATTGGTTCTCATTCAAGGCTTGATGATGGTCCATAATTGCAAAAATTGCAACTATTTCGATGATGGCTCATAACTACAACTGTTATTAAAAACTAGGTGATGGCCCATAAAAATTGCAACTACCTCCAAATTTGATCTACCATATTACTTGCATTTAATGACTCTCATTCATGGTCTAATAGTGGTCTCAACTGATCAAAAATACCTTCAAAATTATCTATCACCATTCCTCTTGAATTCGATCCAAAAATAGCTTCAAAAAATTAATTTTTGGTTGTTAAAACTCGACCAAATGAGGCACATTTATAAATTTTAATTATTTTTTCCATTTTTTATAAGGCTAACCTTAGCCAATTATAATTGCTATTTCCAAGGGTTACCTATTGGCAATAGGCTCAAGCATTTGGGTGTTCATAATCTCATTTTCCTGGTTTGTGGATAGGCGAAAGATTTATTGCATAGTCGGCCTGGGAGTGGCTTCTTGAAATTTTTAGACCTTTTATGTAGGAGGATTTTACTTGGGTGCATGCTATTTTGGGTGATCCTATTGATTTTTCCTTCAACTTGGGTGTTTTTTGGAATATTTTTAGAATTGGTACCCTATTTTATCTATGGAAGTCTCGGAATAGAGCTATTTTTTCTCAGAAAGATGTCAGGCGTACCTTCTTTGTTGCTAATAAATATGATATATTATTTGATTACTAGTTACATATTCAAGTACAGGTTGAAAAAGTACAGGTGGAGCTGCAATACTTACATACCCTCATGGATCATTGGGAGAATGCACCTTGCGTTATGAGTCATGTGCCTCTTCCTTCCCCTTCCAGGTGGCAATGATTTCTCGACTTCTTTCTTTCTGAATGCATATTTGACACTGTTTTGACAGTTGTTATCTAGCAGTTTATGGACTGTTTCTGACACTCTTGTATACTCCTAACCATAGTGGTTAGTGTATTGGTTTATGAGGTGTGCTAATACCACCCACCCTTTTTTGTATGATTAGACATTATTTTATTAATATAATGGCCTTTTCATCCAAAAAATCAATATATATATATATTATACATTATATATAATATGTAACATATAATATATAAAATATAATATAGAATGTATTGTATGTAATATACATATTATATAATATATAATATATAATATATAATATATAATATATAATATATAATATATAGAATATATACTATTATATATAGCAATATATAATTCGGGGATAATCGACTGATCCCCCTCTTGACACCTATTTTAGAAAATAAATAAGTTGGGGGAATCGAACGATTCCCCTTGACACTCTTTTTTTATTAATTTTTATTTAATTAATTTTCATGGTAGGGGGTGATTGGCTGACCCCCACCTTTATTTAATATGTATATTGGGTGAGGGTGTGATCGACCGATCTACCCCCGCATTTATTTAATTATAAAGTGGCGGGGGTGATCGACCAATCACCCCCACCTTTATTTTAAATAAATATATAGAGAGGGGGAGAATCAACTGATTCTCCATTTTATTTAATTTTTATTTAGAGTGAGGGAGGAAATCAACCGATTCCCCCTTCTTTAATTAAATATGGAGCATGGGGGGATCGACTGATCCCCCCATTAGATTTTTTTTTGGATAATAATTTTTATACACATCCGCCATGGGGATTGAACCTGGGTCACATCACCGATAATACAAGTGGCATCCTTGCTGGTAGACCACACTCACACATATAACTTTTTTTTGACTTTTAATTTTTTTTACTTATATATGAATATAAGGTTATAATATAAATATATTATAATAAATCAACTCACCAAGAGGAATGAGTGAGATGAGGTTTAGCGAGAGTGAAGGTTTGAATTTTTTGGGCAGGAATCTCAACCAAGGCGACAGAGGTATAGTAGGTATGAAAGGGGTGGGTGGGAAGCTCGAGCATGGATCAAGAGAGGATCCAGAGGAAGGCGGTCAGACTACGACAAATTTAGAGGCGAGAATCACATGGGGGCCCAAAACTCCTCAGAAAGACCCCGACAAAAAAGATACGAAGGACAATGCAGGGCCCAAGAAGTGGCTGTCTTTTACTGAGACTCTTAGAGGAAAACGAAAGGAGGTTCTCTCTCTTCCACCCCTAGTTCCATTAAATAATAAAATTTTGGCCTCAAAAAGTTCCATGAGCCCTTTTATTTCAATGGAAGAATTCTCCCTGGTAGGCAAGTTTTTGGGAGGTAGGCCGAACATGGAGACTATCAGGGCTTGGGTGATGGGTAAATGGTGATCGATAGGCAGCTATTTGGGTTTGTCTCCCGAGCCTACCTGCCTAGTTCTTCAATGAATATTGGCTGCAGGGCATAGCCAGAACTATAGGGGACCTAATATCCATTGACCATGCGACCTTGGCCAGGACAAGGATGACTCATGCACGAATCTGCGTAAATGCTAATTTGGATAATGAATTGCCAAGGTTTGTGGAGCTAGAGTATGGAGAATACTATCAAAAATAGCCGATAGAATACAAGAACAGACCGATATTCTATGTAGAATGTAAAAATCAAGGACATCTATGCAATCAGTGCCCTAACCTGATAATGAATAGAGAAAAGTAGAAGTAGGGAATGCTAGACAAAGGAAATTTGAGGAGTTTCCCTAGTAGAGGCGATTTCAATCAGGAAAACTATGTCTACCAAAAAAAGAAAAGAGAGGGTACAGGGTCCCAACAAGACAAAGGAAAACAATAGGTTGTTGGCAACCAAAATACTCAGATAAGTTCCAATCCTCTAGTTTCAAATAAATTATCAATTCTATCCAATATGGGAGTAGGAGGATTATCGAAAGACATGGAAGCCCAAAACATTCAGGCTAACCTTTCTGACTCTCTAGAATCCCCATCCAAGTCAGGATCCTCAAACCCTAATGCTAAAATTATTGTAATCCCCGTGGGCATCACAAAGCCAAACCCTAATGCCCGATCTCTAGAATACCCATCCAAGTCGGGATCCTTAAACCCCAATGCTAAAAATACTTCAAGCCCAGTGGGCATCCCAAAGCCAAACCCTAATGCTAAATAACTTAGGAAAAAAATTGAGGCATTGGAAAATAAAAAATCTCATCTCCCTAACATCATCACTAGGAGCTAGGTGAATCCTACTGAGGGGTCATCCTACAGACCGGGGAAATATAGGAAAAAAGGAGAAGATTTGGATGTAGAGGTGGAGATATGTGAAACTGAGGAATATGGCAGTCTGGTTCTACAAAAAAATTCCTCCCCCCAGTTTAGTCCTAAACAAACTAGGAGCACTATGAAGTCTCCTATAGATTTTTGTAGTGAAAAAATAAGAGGGAGAATATCAAATGCTAAGCATCAAAAAATTAAAACTGATAGTGACATTGCCAATGTAAAACAAAGAACCTTGTTTTAACAGGTTATTATAGGTTCTGAAGACAACAAATTAGGAAAACCCCCTCAAGGGAGGGGAGAGGAAGAAATCCCAAAAAATCTAAATGAAGTTCCTCTCATGGAATGTGAGAGGCCTCAATGGCCTGCCCAAACACAGGGAAGTCAGTGCAATAAGAAATAAAGTGAATCCAACTATTATCATGTTGCAAGAAACAAAAACTGATGAGATTCAATAAAAAAAGTAGCAAAAAAAAATTGGAATCAAGGGGAGATGGTTTTAAAATCATCCAGAGGAGCGTCTAGAGGCCTTATGACTTTGTGGGATCCCTAGATAGTAGAAGGCACCATTATTTAGAAAGATGACAGGGTTCTTAGTGTTTTATTTAAGAAAATAAACAACAATAGGTCTTGGATCCTTTCAAATATTTATACCCTAACTTCAATTCAAGGGAGAGCTCTACTATGGGAGTACTTAGGCAATCTGAGTGAAATATTCCATAATGTCCCCTAGATTATGGCTGGGGATTTTAACACTCCTCTTTACCCTTTAGACAAAATGGGTGGAAATGGACCACCTATCAAGAGCATGGATGAGTTTAATGACTTTGTGAACTCCAACATGTTGATGGATGTAAAACTTAGAGGAGCAAATTATACCTAGAGAAATCGGTGGATAGGGTGTCATCTCATTCAAGAAAGGCTTGACATATTTTTTCTATCAAAGGAGGCTACAACTCTATTCGATGATTCTACCATGCAATACCTTCCTAAAATTGCCTCTGATCATAATCCCATTTTTTTGGAGATCCCTAACTCTCTGTCCTTCAAGAAACATTTCAGATTTCAATATATGTAGATCAAACATTCTAGTTTTAGAGATAACTTAATTCAATGGTGGCAGCAACCTGTTAGGGGTAGTGCAACTTTTAAACTTGCTAGCAAATTAAAGTTTGTTAAGGAAAAGCTTCAAACTTGGAACAAAGAGATCTTTGGGAACATCTTTGAAAATAAAAAATAGGTTGTTGAAAGTTTGAATATAATTTATCAGAGGATTCAACATGGTGATGCTGATGAAACTACTAGGCAGGAGGAATGGACAAAACTAGCAAAGTTTCATAACATTTTTGTCTATGAGGAAATCTATTGGAGGCAAAAATCAAGGGCTCTTTGGTTGAAATATGGAGATTCAAATTCCAAGTTTTTTCATGTCACCACACTTAGAAATAGAAGCAATAACAAGATAAAAAAAAAAAAAGCAGATGGTTCTATTACTCAGGACTTAACAGAAATCAGAAAGGAGGTAGTAACTTATTTCAATTCTATCCTTGGTCAGGAATCGTAGTGCAATGAGGAGGCCAAATATATTCTCTTGCAATCCATTCCTAGCATAATAAATGAGGATATAAACCTTAAGCTTCTAACTCCCTTTTATGATGAGTAAATTAATAAAGCCTTATTTAGCATGGAGCTAGACAAAGCCCCGGGACCCGATGACTTTCCCCCTCGTTTCTATCAAGATTTTTGGGACATCATAAGTGAGGATGTAATTTTTGCTGTCAAATAATTCCAAGCAATAAATAATATCCCAAAATGTCTCAACTCTACTTTTATTTCTCTAATTCCTAAGAAGCAAACCCTTGAATCTATGGCTGACTTCAGGCCAATCAGTCTGTGCAATGTTTCTTACAAGATCCTAACTAAAGCCATTGCAAATAGAATGAGAGATGTTCTACCCCACATCATAGATCCATGCCAGGGAAGCTCTATCCAGGGCAAGTCAATCTTGGATGGAGTTATCACAGTTCATGAAGCTCTGCACTCTGCTCATAAGACTAACAGGTCTATTTTCACCATAAATGGATTAATTTGATCAAATAATGCATTTATAAAGCATGGTTTTTGATTCTGGTTAATGGAAAAACTGTTGGTTACTTTTAAAGTCGTAGAGGAATTCAGCAGGGGGACCCTATCAGCCCCATGCTATTCATCATTATGGCAGAAGATTTAGGCAAAACCATAAAAAATGCTTGCAGTTCAAGGCTAATATCAGGAATAAAGGCAACATATCTCACTAGGGCTATTTATCACCAACAATTCATTGATGATACCCTTCTATTGACTAAGGCGTCGATGGTTGAGGCCAAAAGAATTAAATACATCCTGCAACTCTATGAGGACGCTGCTGGTCAGAAAGTTAATTTCAGTAAAAGCAAGTTATATTTCTTGAACACCCCCATTCATAGGCAAGGAAGGATTGTAGAAATTTTAGGGTGTGATATAGCAAACCTCCCCACTTCGTATCTTGGTATCCCTCTTTTCATTGGTTCTCCGAGAGAGTCAATGTGGGATAGGGTTATTGAAAGAATTCAAAAAAACTTGCTGGATGGAACGGTCATATTCTATCTCAAGTAGGAAAGCTAACCCTCACTAAGGCCTCTCTTCAGAGCATTCCAGTCTATTTCTTATCTATTTTCAAAGCCCCTGTGAAGGTTTTCCAAAAAATTGAGAAACTCCAAAAAGAATTTTTATGGACTGGGTCAGAGGAGAAAAAAAGGATACACCTTGTAGGATGGACCAAAGTGTGCAGACACAGGGAAAATGGGGGCTTAGGTCTGAGGAGAATTGCTCATATGAATTTACCTTTACTAGCTAAGTAGGCGTGGTGCCTCATTTCTAGTGAAGAAAATTAATAGACAACTATCATCAAACGAAAGTATCTTTAAAATACGAAATTTCTAAGTGAATCAGTTCCAATTAGAGGTTCTGCTTTTTGGAAAGCAATTCTCAATTGTAAGGAAATAATAAAAAAAGGTTTAAGATGGGTTTTAGGCAATGGTGAGAGGATAAGTTGTTGGAATGATAGGTGGGATAAGGACAAACCACTGATGTAATATCCTAACTTAGCATGAATCAGAGATATCATGGAAGAACTCATTGGTAGAAAAGTCTTCGATTATATGATTGAGGACAGAGGCAGAATGAAGTGGAAACAAATAAGGATTCAGGGATTTCAAGCGGAATCAAATGATCTTTGTAACATTCTCGGGCAATAATTTATCCCCATGAGACCCAAGGAAGATCAAGTGACCTGGGCTCCTATGAAAAATGGGTAGTTCACTGTTAAATAAGCTTATAAGCTTCTACTTGATGACGAGGATTTTGTCCTCCAAAAGGAGTTAGTTTGGATAAAAAAATTAATTTAAAAAATTATAGTATTTTCATGGCTGGTTATCCAAGGAAGAATTCTAACCATTGATAATATGATGCATAAAGGTATTTGTATCACTAATCACTATTATCTGTGCAGGGCTAATTGGGATACCATTTATCACATTTTCCTTGAATGCCCTTTTTCCTTAACTGTCCTAAGTGGGGTTTTTTAGAACTTCAATATTTCTTGGGTTAAACAAGCCACCGTACTTGATTTGTTTGTATAGTGGCCTTACCCCTTTTCAAGCCAAATACTTAGATACATGTGGAAAATTTGTCTCAATCACTATCTTTGGCAAGTGTGGTTAGAAAGGAACCATAGAGTCTTTAATGAGTCTATCCATGATCATCAAACTATCATTGCCAGGATCCTATCCTTTGCCAACAAGAATGTGAACCTTATCCCTTTTGATAGCCATAAACCTCATATGTAGGAGACCATGATTGATAAATATTTAAGCTTAACCTTGTTAGATGAGTCTATGCCTAGGGTAGTCAACCCCAGACCCAATGTTAAGTGGTCCTCACCTCCTACGGGTTGGTTTAAGCTTAATTTTGATGGAGCGGCTAAGGAAAATCTTGGAAAAGTAGGCGCTGGTGGTATTGTGTGAGATCATAATGGGAATATGATGCTTTCATTTTATAAATATTTGGGAACAAGGACAAACAACAAAGCTGAAGCTAGAGCTATGTGGAGAGGCCTTCAAATGACTCAAGACTTAGAAGGCAATTTGATCGTAGAAGGAGACTCTATGCATGTTATAATCTCCTCAATAATTGGAAAATATCTTTTTTGGAGGATTAAAACAATTGTTGAAGAGACTAGGATCCTTTTCCAGGGAAGACAGGACAGAAAAGCCCAAAATGTCTTTCGAGAAGCTAACAAAATTACTGATAAGCTAGCCAATTTGGGTGTCGATGGTGACAGACTTTTCAAATGGGAACACAATGTCCCGAGCGAAGTAGAGGAGCTTATTTAACAAGAATTCCAAGAATGATAGTCGAATTTACCAACAGGGAAGGCACTGTAAGTTCGAAGGCTAGGAGTATTCCTGTCTCTTTTTTGAAATGGACTCACAATAAAATTATCCGAGCTAGCAGTATTCATGGATGCTGCTTGGAAATACCACAAAGACTAATGGGGACAATCACATGTCAGATAACATGGCTCCTAGTCATCTTAGTAATTTGAGGTTGGTTGATAATCATAGGGTAAGAAAGAAATGATAATATAAGACTTCGAACAAGAGCCACGTGGACCACCAGATAGCCACTGCCATAAATCTAGCCATCAGGTTCACTTCTCCAAGGCTGATTGGCCAAGACGAGATGTGGTCCCAAAGCATGTCATATACGGAAGAAAGCAATTACCAAAGAATTATTACGAGTAATTGTCAATACAAAGCTTGTGGGAGTTTTTTTCAGTACTCTGCTATGTGTGTCTGTAACTTTTTGTTTCTCCACTATTTCAAGGAAGGGATCCGTGTCTGTTTTTTTTTTTTGTAATTATGATCCAAGTGTGTTTTCTCGGGGTATACCCAAAATGTTATATGAGAAGTTTCTTTTTGATAACAGGCTATGTGCCTTACCGGATGTAATGGCTTTGGCGACATGTAGATTTTACATATATAGGATCCTTAGTAAGGACATGTTCATCAACAACCCTGGGCTAATTTTTGTAAAAGGTTTTGGGTCAACCTGTAAAACCCGATATTAATGCTATAGTATCTTATCTACCAAAAAAAAAAAAAAATTTATAATTATTATTATATATAAATAATTAATTATAATTTTATATAATATAATATTATATATAGATAATTATATTATAATAATTATTATATATAAAATTTAATTAAATATTTAAATAAATTTAATTAAAAATAATTAAATTTAATTAAATACGTAATTAAATATATAATCAAACTTTATTAAAAAGGAAAACATTTAATTAAATATTTAAGACCTTTGGAGATAAAAAATAATTAATTAAATTTTATTAAGGTCCAAAAAGGATGACATGAGACCAAAACGATGACCCGACTTTGGTGACACAAAATTTTTCAAAGATGCTCTCGGAAAGATGGGATAGGATAGGGAAAGACCCAAGGACTCAAAAATTTATTGAAAGGAGACTAACCAGGGCAAAAATGAAAGGACTCATAGGACACCAAAATTTCAAAAATTGGGGGTAAATTCAAGTTGGATTTTGAGGATCCAACAAGAAATTATTCTTTTACTCCAGCATGGCTTTGCCTCCTTATTGTTTCTCTATTATAAGCTTTGCATTAAAGTCTCCTTCCACAATCCATTGGTCCTCCAGGTAGTTGTCTCTGAAATTCTGGATGGTTACCCATTGATCCCTTTATAATTTGACTATCTATGCTCCATAGAAATTAACTATAGTCTAGTCTTTTCCATTTTTCCTATTTTGTAACCAAACCATCAAAAACCCTCTCGTAGAGGCCCCTTATTGCTGGGAAAAATTGGGGATTCCACATAGTGTCCAATCCACCTGATTTTCCCTATGTCGATTGAGTAAGGATCTCTCCTTTTTATCATATCCTCCTATTTATTTTTTGTAAGTCTTCTTACATTTTTGTTTCCTATAACAAAATTATATCTAGATTCATATCCATGATAATTTTTTTGACTACCTTTTGTCTAGGGTGGTTGCCTAAACCTCTTACACTCTAAGTTATTAAAATCATTGAGAATGAGGAGAGAAAAAATTAGCCATCGATTTTAGTAGGATTGCATTTGTTCTTATTTTCTTCTTTCATCTCTATTTCCTAAGTTAAGACTATCCTCTACTCTAATTCCCCTCCTATGGTCTCCTTCGTAGGTTGAATCTCCTCTTCCATGAGAGAGATTGTGTCTGATTCTGATCCTTGATCATTCCCTGATACTATATTGGAGTATTGTTTTTGATCCACCAGTGTGACTTGTTGAGTATCCTCCTCTAATATTTCTATTTGAAAATCCCCTTCTGTTTCCAAGATTCCTAGCGGTTTGAATATCTCATATCTATTATTTGTTCTTCCTATTTTTTCTCATTGTATCTAGTTACTATGCTAATTTATTTTGTTTGGCATTTTGATTACTTTTTGAAAGCCCTCAGATTTAGTTGGGACTTCCCTTTCTTTTAATTTATCTTTTTCTAAAGACATTGACCCACCATGTTAATATTTTATTTTGTCCCATCTTGTCCAAATTGATGATCTTTAACTATTGGGAACATTCTAGCTTGATGTCCATGATCATGGCATACCTGACATCTTAATGGAATAGCCTCATAATCCAGTTGTTGGTGCCAGATAAAATCCCTTATTTTTAGGTCTATATTTGTTGGAAGAGGTTTAATGAGATTCATTTCTATGCAAACCCTAGCAAATATTATCGATCCTCCTAAAACTGTTTCTCTTGATCTACCTTGAGAATGCCTGAGTAAGTTGCCTATTACCTTGAGTACCTCCTCTTTCCAAAATTCAAGGGAAAGAAAAATAATCTTACCCATATTTATACTATAGTCAGTTCCACCCTTGGGTCGAATTACATATTCCATCGTTGCAAGAATAGTCTCATTGGCCCATGATGATACGACCCTACCTCAAATACTTTTTTTGGTTTACCATTGATATGAACTTTATAGAAAAATACCTATTTGGGAGAGTTAGAATTTTGTATTCTCCTTCTAGATGCATTTTTTTCCTTATCCATGTGTGGAGGAAGTGCATGGATGGTTTGAAACCCATAAATTTACCTATTAGGTTGTGTTTTGTCTTATGAACTATATCCTCATATATCCAGTCCTTTGCTATTTCTAATACTGGTATTTATTTTGCTTGTGGTAAACATTTGTTCACCCTTCCAAGCAAAGAATCATCCTTTTGTCACTTTCCCATGGTGGTTATGATTATCCTTGCTTATGTTTAACAGTCATTGAAGCTATCTTGGGTTCCACATAGCTTATCCTGGTATGAGATTCCTTGATTTGAAGGATCTGGTATCGAAGTACCTATGTACACCATTATTTGCTATGATCCTTACTGTTGAAAGATAATCCAACAGGATTGATCCTCTTCGATGGTGTTTTTTACATAAAAATATTCTCTAAGTCTCTGCCCTAGCCTCTGAAACCCTAGTTCAATTCCTCAAACCTATGATATTCCTCTTGTTACTTGTGCTCCAATCATTTAAAATACTGCTATAATATTGTAGGCCTCCGATATTCCTCCTCTAAAACCCTAGTTCAATTCCTCAAAGCTTCGACATTCCTCCTCTGATAGAATTTAAAATTAATGTTACATCCGAACAATGTTAGGTAGCATGGGCCTCTTTGAATATTTTTATATCTAATTCACCTACTATTTACTTTTGGCCTTATACCACTCGATAATATTCATTCATGACTTAGTGGAGTCCAATAAGGTTACAAAAACAAAGTCAACCTCTTATGTGGATTGTTCATAGACATATTCAGTCAATCATCAAATAAACTATGAGAAACGAGTATTAATAGCACAAAATAGAACTTGTTTTTGCACCACTTAAACATAAGATATTAATTATAAATTTTTGAGGTTGCCATGACAATAGAAAAACATTAGAAAAATTATGAGTAATATTTTTAGAATTGAGTGTACCTATATATACATTACATTTTATGCATCGCAAATGTTGTTAAATAAGTGCAATGCAGATAAAATTATTTAATGGATAACATAATGAATGGTGTGGTGTAGATTGATATAAATATAATTCATGGTCATAACCATTGCATTTTAACATGAGAATATAGTTTAAAAAATTGTATATACAATGGAGACATTGCTATATTGGTGATTAGAGGATAATATATAAGTTGATAAATATAATTCTCCACTAATTCTATGGAAGCCCTTGTCATTTAATAAGCTAATTAACATAAATTACCACCATTTTTAAAAGTTATTATAGAACAAATGGAAACTATTTTACAAACTAGAAATACCCTTATAACTTCAACTAGCTGATAAAACCATGAGTATCAATCAAATTTGATATAGGCAACTACTAAAAAATGTAGCTTGCTTAGTGGGTTATTTCAAATCAGTATATTTTATTGGCATGAAAATAATTTAGGAAGTTTTAGGAAATCCACATTCACATTAGTCATACAATCGTGGAAAATCCTATTAGTATGTTCAATCAGATTGCAGTTAATTAAAAACTCACTTAAGTTGAAATGGAAAACTAATAAATATAGTTAATCAATAAATCCATTAGGATGAAGTGTATAATTCTAAAGAATCTATTTTAACAATTTAGTTTATACATTAAGTTTGTTTATAAAAAATAACCTGTAATAAAGACGTTTGTATCCTTAACTTATGTAAAAATTGGATATTGCATGATATTATAAAATTTAGGATTTTGTTGAAATATTTTATAGGAAATGATCTTAATATGGTTAAATGAGTATATTCATGGCATTGTCAATTGAATAACTTTAGAATTTGTTTTAAGAGGAAAACATAATTCTTTTATCATTTCTACAAGTTATAAGTAAGTTATAAGTTTGAGTATTCAAATGTTTTAACATTGTTATATTTGTCTTGCATTAATGTTAACACATGCATATAATATTGCATATGCATACCTAAGTCATATTGATCCCTAAACTGCTATTGAAGTACGAGGAGAAAACCCCCTAGGAAGAAGTCCATGTTAAAAGAAGATGAAACCAAAGAACGTCAAAATTACAAATTAGTCATGGAAGAGAGCACTTGGATGATTTTTATGTCATGTAAATATGTTTGTTGTAATATTTGAAGTGTCTAAAGATACATAAGATTAAATTGTGTAGCTCCTTTAAGTTCTTTAAATAGTAGTTATTACCAAGAAAAATAATGTGTCATTTATGGGGAACAATGAAATCTAATTGAAAGATTCTAGTTATGCTTTCTTAGATTTTGATTACATCATTTTGTTATTATATTCTGTAAAGATGAATAAATGAATATATTTCAACATTCTTGCTAAAGGATTTGAGCAAAAAATTTGCTCAAGGAAATAAATAAAAATTATTGTTTAAAAAAAGAGAAGTTAGATATTGCAATGTGAGGATGTATTATTGAAGAACATAATAGAATTAATGGGTTAACTATGATTTTTATAAATATTTATTTTGTTATTTTATTTATAAATAAATAATTTTTGAACCTTAGTGTTAGTATTAAAAGGATATTTAGTCTTAGCAATATATTTTTAATATATGTACTCTTTTTCTCTCATTGGAGAAATAGTTAATAAAGTTGCTTAGGACTCGTGGGTTGGAAGGGGGTTACTTTGGGACATATCTTAGCACCTTGTTAGTAAACCATAGAATCAAGTGTACCCAATCCCAGCTATATTGTAGGAAGCAATCACTAGGTAGTTGTGAATGGCAAATTCTAGTAGGAAAGGCTAAGGTAGGAGGTGAGGTGGATTGGTATGGGACAATCCAACAGATTATTCATAGAGCAATATAGTGGTGGCTCCTTAAGCATATGTGTGAATGGTTTATCCTAGTAGGAGGTTTAGAAAACTCAATGGTGGGTTGGTATGTGATAATCCATCATACTATTCACAACATCGATAAGATAGACCATGATCATTATCAAGGAGTGGTAATATTTTTAGTTGGTTCTACGGGATATGGATTTAACTAATCACTAAGGCATTATGCTATAATAATTCTACATGAATAATAACATGTGGGGTTGGGGAATATGCATTCACCTTTAAGTATTATGGGCCTTAAAGGAGGAACCTCTACACTATGGTTGAACTATCTCATGTAGGGTGAGTGTATGGGAAATGTGGGAGGACCACTACTACTGTCTTTTCTAGCTAGAAGGTTAGAAAAGTAAACCCTAAAATTTTATGAGAAATTAGCCTTTCTTGTCCACTTGAGAATTTTTTGTAGTGACTAGGAACTTAAAAATGGTTATGCATTATACTGATAAATATTGGGTCATATTTTTTAGCAAAAATAAAATTCCTCTCTTGGATTGAGTTTATGGGTTGTTATAGTGGGTATCAAAGCCAAGGTTATTGGACTTAATGCTTTTGTGAAATGAACCTAGGTGAAATATTAAATTAATGTGCTACTTTTAAGTAAGGCTTACTCTTCTTGGGACCTTAAGTTAATTTGGGACAAAGCAGGCATTGCATGCCATCTTGACCGATAAAACCAAGCAAGTAAAAATCCTAGAAGGTACAACTTATTCTTTGGTAATTATAACTTTTCTAGAAAGGGCACCTATTTGAGAAGGGGATCTTCTAGGAAGCTAGGGCTAGCTACACTATGTAAAGCTATAGCTTGACCCTAGAAGGAGTATAGAATATCAGAGGACTTTAGTGAAAGGATAGCAAATATTATATTCATAGTTAAGTTTCTACAACAAAAAATGTTGGAAATACTTAATAACTAGTAATCCAATAATAGGAATTCAAAGAATAGACAAGAAGAAAATATTGCTAAAGAAGTCCAAGAGGGTAAGGCTTGAATTGAGGCTGAGTTTTCCAAGGACTTAAAGAATGATAGGGTACCTAAATTTAGTGGAAAAAAGGATGATGTAGTGGATGTTCCTTTGGAATGGTGGAATACATTTGAGTATGGATCTAGGAAAATCTATTCAATGGGTCAATGCTTATCCAACACCAAGATTTCCTCACCCAATGGATCAATTTTTGGCACTCATATGTAGCATTACTACATGATTTTGATATAATTCTAGGGATGGATTGGATAAAGGCCCATGGAAACCTAATCAATTCCTAAGAAATATGGATGGACTATATTGATAAAGATAAACAAAGGTTAAGGGTTCAAAGCAAACAAGGATATTTTGACCATATTTATTGTTCATTATGCAACTTAGAAAAGCATTTAAAAGAGGTGGAATGGTGCATGTGGTTAAAATAAATGAAAATAAAGTGGAGAAGGTTCATAACTATTTAAAAAAGATCCAATCTTGCATGGATATAGGGCTGTATTTCCTAAAACTCTTCCAGGCCTCCTACCTCAATTTTATTTCACTATCAAATTAATTCCCAAATCTAAACCTATTGCTGGGATATAGTATAGGATGAAACCTATCAATTTGCAAGAGCTAAAGGTTCAACTCCAATAATTTCTAGAGAAAGGCTTTATTAAATTTGGTGTATTGCCTTGGGGTGCTGCAGTGTTATTTCTTGAAAAGATAGATGGTTCCCTAAGACTATGTTAAAATAAGATGACCATCAACAACAGGTATTCTAAGAATTGATGATTTTTTGATCAATTAAGGGTACCATGATTTTCTCAAAAAATAACTTGAGATCAAGACACCATCAGTTGAGAATTCATGAGGAAGACACTCATAAGACAACTTTTAGAATAAGTTATGGATATTATAAATTTACATGGACAAATGCACAAACACCCTTTATGAAACTAATGAGTAGTGTATTCAAGAATTATATGGATCATTTTGTTTTAATATTCTTGGATGAAATCTTGGTATATTATTCCACAAAAGAGGAACATTTATCAATAATTGAGAATGGTTCTGAAGGTGTTGAGGAAAAATTAGTTGTATGGGAAAATTTATAAAAATGTTAATTTTATGCTCTACAAGTATAATATCTAGGACATATTATTTCAACAAAAGAAATTGTTCTATCCAAAGAAAATTAAAGCCATACTAAAATTTGCCTGCACCTACTAGTGTGTTCGAAGTTCGAATTTTCATGGAATGGATGGTTAATATAGAATATTTGTAAAAGACTTCTCAAGGATTGTATACCCTATTACCAAAATTCAAAGAAAGGTATAAAAAAATTCTTATTTGGAAGGATTGGGAGGAGTGTTATGCCAGAATGAAGCTACCATAGACTATGAATCTAGAAAATGAGTTAAACTATGCTACACATGACCTAGAATTAGTAGTGGTTGTCCATGTTCATAGGGTATGGAGACACTATATATTGGAAAAACCTTTCAATTTGAGGATAAAGCACCAAAGCCTAAGGTATACCTTAATCCAACCAATGCTAAAATGAAGGCAAATAAGGTGGATAGAGTTCTTAGCTGAGTGTGACTTAGTATAGAATATATCAAAGGAAAAGAAAATAATGTTAAAACCTTGAGTAGGAGGAGACATATAACAACATTAACCTAAAATTATTTTTGGGCAAAACATTGGTTAGTTTTTCTATGGTTCAATGAATTACCTCCATTTAATTGTCAACCCGAGATAGCTCGTAATATTGTGAGTAGTCAAGCAAAATATATGCTTATAATTTCTCCTTCAGAGATGAGTCCCTCAGATTTATGGTTTGGGGGGTGTTTGATATTTTTTGAAGTTTTAATTCTAAATTCCAAACCAATAATCTATCCTACTGTTGTGAAAACAAAACTAAAATGCAGCTAGAAAGCAAAGCGGTACATTGTTGGAAAATACTAAAAACAAGGAAAAATAACAGAGATAAATTAATCTACAGAAAATTAAAAAAAAAAAATAGTGTAAAGAAAGGGAAAAACTCTGTTGTAAGTGGGCCCACGCTTCCAGTAGGTTCTTACCAGATTAAATATTCACCAAATTCTTAGACAAATTTAATATGAAATAACTCAGAAATGTTTTATTAACAACTACAACAAAGAATTTACAAGAAAGTTCGGAGAGTCTTCTTTAGGGGTGTCTACATATTTATAAGATATGCGGCCACACCCTATTAAAATTTACAAAACAAATCAAAAAATGATTCTCTTTTACAACCACCTGCATGAATGAAGGAATCAGGTAAAATATCAAGATATTTCAGTGTATTCTATTTCTAGAATACGTCTGATATTTGTTTTACCTGATTTACATAATTTTTTCATTTAGCAACTAGAAAATGGGTGGCTAGTCATCTTTGATGTGGTCCCTTGTCCGATTTCAATGCTAGAAATCCTTTTATGCTTGTTGCTAAAATATCACTTTGTTCTGCCAACCATAGAGTCATGCTAGAATTTGGCCTTTGTGGAAATCAGGTGCCTCATCAGAAGAAGTCAGGAAGCAAAAACCTTATCTGAAAAATTCAAGAAGTAGGTGCCTAATAGGAAATAGGTGCCTAACGGGAAGCAGGTGCCTAACGAAAAGTAGGAACCTAATAGGAAGTAGGCACCTAATAGTTAAGTGCCGAACAAAAGTCAGGTGCTTCAAAGGAATTTGGGCACCTGACTTCATTATTCACACCGATGTTCCATCGATGTTTTGCCTTCATGAATTCACAAGTTCCATTTTTGAGTGGGACCTCAACAAAAACATGCCAAAATGCAACAATTTCCACAAAATCTACACAAAATACACTTAAAGACAAATATTAAATAACATGTAGAATAAACGGTATTATATATATATATATATATATATATATATATATATATATATATATATATATATATATATATATATAATTTTCATAAAACATATACATCTATAAAAATAAGTGCCACATTTTATAGGGAAATGAGTACAAAAAATGAGCATTTCTAAGGCTCATCATCCCCCCATGCTTAAGGGGTGGTACATCCCTATGCCACTTTATACTGGTAGTTACCAGTTCTGTTTACAACATTCCAATAATCTCGATTGGTTTCTGTCCTTTTATTTTTAGTGGCCTTTGCTTTTTCTTTGTCCTAGGGCTTTCACCCCTTTGGTGCTTTAGGAGCAGCTACCTCTTGTCCCTACTATTTCTAGTACTTGTTGTGTCAAACTAGCTGACTTGGCCCTACTCTTTTCTTAGATGGTTCACTTGTCTAGGCCACCTTGCCTTTTTTGATGTTCAAATAGTAACTAGAGAAACTGGTGGTATCCTTGTGGAATGCAAGATCTACCATTTTCCAATACTTATGGTGAAGGGGTAACTCTTCACCCACATGCACTACTTCTTCATCGATAAATGGGATGTTAAAATTTTTTGCAACCCTGGCTATGGGTAAATCGGTCCCTATTGGGTCAAGCTCAGGTTCAACCTTGACCTCTATTTTTTCCATCAAAGGAGTTCTACTGCTTGATGCCTAATCTATAGGTGGCACAAGATCAAAAAATCCCATCCCAATGAAATATGCCTTCATCCTTGAAGGTTGATCATCTATCGACCCATACAAGCTCCAAAACTACTCAGGTTGGGTAACTAGAATTTTCTTGTGAGGCCTTTTGGATTGCTTTCTGGTCTCTTTGTTTGATTCCTTATGGGCCCTCTTAGAAGATTTTTTCCAATTCTTCTTGTCTTATACGATATCTTATTTGAGCCTTTTGAATTTTAATTTTTGGGCAGCAAATAATTTCTTTGCTACCTCCCATTCTTCATCAGAATCCAGTTCTGATTCTTGATCAGATTCTATGCCCAATGCCTTCAATTTGACAACTCTTGCTCTAGTTTTGAGCCATCGTTGAGATTCCCTTATAGATTTTTTCTTTGACCTCAGATTTATTTGTTGCATCCTAGGGTATGTTTTTTTTTTGGTAAGTAACAGAATATTTACAACGGGTTTTTTTGAACAGGATCCCAAAACCTTAGTTACATCATATGCCTAGGCTAAAAAAATGAACAAAAATTAGGGCGACACCCGAAGGCAGTGATCCGGGGCCCAGGGCCCTAGTGCCTACAAAAACAACTGGGACAAACAACAATAAAACCTTGGATAGAAGCCACCAAAAACTAGAAAACACCATTGCCAAACATGCAGAAGCTGGACACCAGTGAACCAGTGGACCCAACGACTAATCCTGGCTAGGACGGGGTCCCATGTCGGCCAACACTACTCCCTATCGGGGCTGTCTCCTAGCCTACATCGGAGCTCAGCCAGGGCATTGGCAACGAAGGAGGCTGCATGGGCAGCCGCATTTAGAGAGCTAATAGCTGTGTCAAGGAGGGCTCTGATAGCCAGATTCTGCATTCTACTGCCAGACTCGAAACTAACCTCGGTGGGCTCTAGGGCTTCCTGTTTGGTCCTCTTGGCATTTCTAGCAACCCTGTTGCTACTAAGGAAGGTACCTTTGTGGGTGTTACCACCCCTAGGAGTATGGGCCCCACCTAGGCCCTGGGAAAAAGTCCTACACTTTCGAGTGGGTCTGCGACACTTCGGGGTAGGGGAGCCTACTGGAAAGGGGGACTCCTTAGAAATGGAAGCAGTAGGGGAGCTAGCTAGGGAGTTAGCCGTATCAGGGGGGACATCATATAGGGGAGGAATGTGATGGAGCTACAACTATTTGGCTAGGGCATGCCTGTACAACACAACCATGAGGCCTTGGTGGGAGGGCCAGGAATGGCTTTTGCGAGCATGATCAATGGAAAGACCCAAGGAATATAGTAGAAAATGGGGAGTGCTAACCATCGTGGCCCCTCGAAGGTGGTTGAAGTAGCTCAGGTGGAAGCTAAAAAGCCTCTGGTCTGGGTCGTCACAAGTAATGTACTGCATTACCGAGACGATGGCCTCATTGAAGGGGGCTGGGAGGTTGGAGTGGAATAGGTTGGCCTTGTCCCATTGCTACTACGGGAAGCAGGACAGTTCCTCCTAATTATGCTTGTCCCGCCTGACTACTCGCCCATTTTCCTCGTGGTGGAGGTTTGTAACCTTTGTTAAAAATTCTTTGTTAACTTTGAAATGAAGCCCCTTGATCGTAACCTCACCGTCGTTCCATGAGTCCAGGAAACATTGTGTGATATCATCATCAGATCCAACGAATTTACTAAAGAAAGGAGTGAAATGCTTGGCGTTGGAGAACAGCTTGGCCGACTCACTCAGAGTGAGCGTGGAAGGCTGAATGAAAACATTTTTGGCAGCCATGGGGCAGAGGAGGCAGTGGAAATTTGACCAAAAATGTGGGGGCAGGGAACAGGGGAAACATACACAGTGGGAAGACTCAGTGTGTGGCGGATTTAAAACCATGCAGGGGACCGAAGAAGGGGGAAGTCACCGATGTCAGGAACGAGCGCTCGGGGCTGGGTGGGGAGGGGCTGAGGGGGCACGACTGCAGGTTGCCACATGGGGCAAGGGGGAGGGGCCACTACCATCACGCCAGGTGGCACAAACTAAATGGGGGAGCATCTTGAGGGTACAACATGGGATAAAGTTGCAAGTGGACTAATGCGACATGGGGATCCATCAACAAAGCGATCAAGGTAGAAGAATTGGGGAAGGTCGATGAGGAGATAGTCTTGAAACTGCCAGATGTGCCAACAGAGCAATGCAGGTCCACATTAGGAACATCTGATCTTCTGGTGTGGCCAAGCACACCTGCCACCGTGAGGGGGATCTAGGAGACCAACTAGCATGTAGGAGACGGGCCTAGAACAGGTGACATGACACCATATGGGAGGAAGTCCTTAGTCCTCTGGAAATAGTGTCGGTGGAATGTCAGGGCCCCAACATGGGGCAAGTTAGACACCAGGGCCCTCCACATTGCTGGGATGATCTTGCATGGTAATGTGGACCAAAGCTTCAGGAAAGTTCATAGTCTAGGTAGTGAAGGCATCAGCAGATATGGCTTGGTTTGCCATGAAATCGGCCACCATGTTGCCTTCCCTGTACAAGTGCCGAAAGCTATGATCAAGGAATCCCTGGAGGACGGAGAGGGCTTCCCGGATGAAGTTGTGGATGTGCCAGAAGCAATTGCCCAAACTATGGGTAGCTTTGATAATTACTTGGGAGTCGCCCTTGATGATGACTCTTGAGGGAGACTCCCTGAGGACGGTCAACCCGCTTAGCAGAGCTATTGCTTTAGCAAAGTTGTTAGTCTAGAAGCTAAGTAGAGTAGGAAATGCCATGATCAGGGCCCTGTGGTAGTCGCGGATGACCCAACCCACCCCAAAGGGCCTGAGATTACCTTTAGATGTGTCATCAAAATTGAGCTTGACCCAGCTGTGGGGGGGGGGCAGTCCACCTGATCAGAGTGATAGGAAAGGAAAGGAAAGGAGAGTGGCTTCTCCCAGTCATTGGGGCACCTCGATCAAGGGGATGGATAAAAAATTCTCAAGGGCAAAGGTCACTGCCTTGGTCACAATCCATTGGGGGGAATGGTCTAGGGAGGAAAAGGCTTTGCTGTTGCGCTCCAGCCAGAGTTGCCAAAGGATATGGGGAAGGCAAGAACTCTAGAGGAAGCGGGTGAAGGGATGGGAAAAGGGGTTGGTCCACTATAGAAGGAGGTCAGATATGGATCTGGGGCCTGCCCATTGGATAGAGAATTGGGAGAGGATGAGGCCCAAGACTTTAGATGAAAAGGGAAAGTTGATAAAGAGGTGATTGGTGGATTCCCAGGCATCATAGCAAAGGTAGCATCTATTCAAGATATAGAAACCCCTCTTGAACAAATTCTTGATCGTCAGAATATTGTTTTGGATAGCCACCCAAATGAAGTGACTGATTTTGGGGATCAGCTTCTTGGCCCACACCTACTGGGTTGGGAAGGAAGCCTTGTCAGGGACTCTCTAAAAATTGTAGGCAGATTTGATAGAAAAGACTCCACTGGGAGTCCCATGCCAAATGCATCTATCATTTCCTCTAGAGGATGGGATGACAGTCACATTGAGGAGGCACTGGAGTCTGGCAGCTTGAAGCGGGTGCCTGGGGTCCAGGATGGGTTTCCAGGTAGCACGCCCCTAGTTCTGAGAGAGATAGGCTACTACCCTGGGACCTCTATCTGCCAGTCCTGGTTTGAGAATGAGGAGCTCTCTATCAGAATACAGGGCCTCGTCATAAATCCATCTGTTGTCCCAGAAGTTGATCTTGGCTTCGTCCCTGAGGATCCATCTGCTCCCTTTCTATATTATGTCTTTGGTGGAGATCAGGGACTTCCAAAAGGCTGATCCATCCTGGGGCTAAGAATCGCTGAGGAAGGGGTGGCTATGGTAGTATTTTTTGTGCACAATGTTGACCCACTCATCATGGGTGTTGGTGTGCACCTTCCAAGCATGCTTGGCCATGAGAGCCTTATTCATGGGGACCACCTGCCTGAGCCCGATCCCTCCCTTAGCTTTGGGGTGGCAGACCAGTGGCTAGGAGACCAGGGGAATCCTCTTCTTGTATTCACTTCCTAACCAGAGAAATCATTTTTGAATTTGTTCGATGTGCACTGCAATGGAGGCTGGGATTTTGAAGACCGACATGAAATATATTGGGATGCTTTGCAAGACTGCCACCAAGAGGGTGGCTCTGCCAGCCTACGAAAGGAGGTGACCTTTCCAGGGGGCCAGCTTTCTCTAAATCTGCTCAATCACCCTACCCCATAGGGCCCTAGAGGATGCACCTGTGAACAGGGGAAGCCCGAGATACAAGGAGGGGAGGGAATCAGGGGTGCAGCCCAAAATCTGCCCGATTATGACCTGTCTAGCTAAGGGGGTGTGGATGAAGAAAATCTTGATTTTTTGGAGATTTATTTTCTAGCTAGCCGCCTCCTCGTATAGGGTCAAAATATGCTTGAGGGTTTTGGCTTGGGGAATTGAGGCAGAGGTGGCAAGGATGGTATCATCCATGAACTGCTGGTGGGACACAGGGGGTAGGCCCGACGTAGACCTGATGCCTGAAATGAGAGCGTAGGTCACAGCGCCTGAGATGGTACACCCCAAGGCCTCAGCCAGGATGATGAAGAGGATTGGGGATAGGGGGTCACCTTAGCGAAGGCCTATGGAGCTAGGGAAGAATCCATAAGGAGACCTATTTATGAGGATAGAGAACCATGGGGAGGACATGTAGTTGCTAATAAGCTTGACCCAGGAAGGGTGGAACCCAAACTTGAGGAGAACCCTGGATAGGAAATCCCAGTTAACTCTATCAAAGGCCTTGTTCATATCTAGCTTGAGTAGAAAGGAGGCCTTTTTGGATAGGATAGTCGAGTGAATGGCATCATGCATGATAATGAACCTGTCAGTGATCAATCTACCTTTGATCGAGCTGCCCTGACAGGGGGCAATAATCAGGGGGAGGATATCCTTGAGACGAGAAGCCATGGATTTAGTCAATGTTTTGTACAGGATGTTGCACAAGCAAATGGGGTGGAAATTCATGAGGGATCGATATACCTGGGTCTTGGGGATCAGAACTATGAAAGTGGAGTTGATACCTCTAGGGATGGAACAGGTAGTATGCAGGTCTCGGATGGCAGCACACACTTCTGACACGACGATGTCCCAAAAATATTGGAAGAATCAATGGGGGAATCCGTCTGAGCCCAGGGCCACCTTAGCCTTCATGGAAAAGGTGGTAGCATGGATTTTAGAGTCGGACAGAGGCTGCAACAGCCTCTGATTAGCCATGGTCGAGACAGAAGACGAGATATGCTCCAGAAGGGAATCAACCACATCTGGGGACATGGGAGGGCTGTCACCCAGGAGCTCCTAGAAGAAGCAAGTGGTTTCATCCCGGATGTCCTCTTCTTCCTTGATGATTCTACCATCACTGCCCACCAACTCAACAATTTTGTTGGAGCCCCTGTTCCTAAGAGTCGACGCATGGAAGAACTTAGTGTTTGCATCGCCATATTGGAGCCACAGGGCTCTTGAATTTTGTCTCCAAAATATTTCCTCCTGGGCCAAGATGTTATGATACTCACTAAGAGCAAGCCATTCCTCATCCTTAAACCTCGGGTCTTGGGAGCCATCTTGAAACCTAGACTCGAGGGATTCGAGTTTTTCTTTGAGAATTGCTTTGTTTTCAAAGATATTGTCAAACACCTCCTTGTTCCATACCTTGAGTTGGTCCTTAAGGCATCTTAGCTTATGGAATATTTGTTCAGCAGGGCGTCCAGGGACTGGGGGAGCCCACCAGCGCCTAACCTGGGCCTGGAAGTCAGGGTGATGCAGCCACATGGAATAAAACTAGAAAGGCCTCTTGGGGGAGGGCTTGTGGTTGGTTTCAAGGAGGAGGGGGCTGTGATCAGACCTAATTTTGGGCAGGGCCAGTAGGGTGGCATCAAAAAACATAGGCAGGGCTTCCTTGGACAAGAAAAATCTATCTAGTCTGACCTGGATATGATTTGCTCCCACTCTTCTATTGGTCCAAGTGAACCTGGCTCCTTTCAGGCTAACGTCCATGAGCTCATTGAGGGCAGTAAAGGCTCCAAAGTCCTCCATGCTCTTGCCCTGAGCCACTAAGCCCCCAATTTTATCAGAGAGGAATAGGGGGCTATTGAAGTCCCCGAATAGGATCCAAGGCAGAGGGTGAAGGCTTCTCTCATCGAGCTAATTTCCTTCCATAAGGTCGCTTTCTTGACAAGACTGTTAGGAGCGTAGACGTTGGAAAAAATCCATGAGCACCTTGAATTTACATAATGGAACATCATGTTGATGATTCTGGGGGACAAAGATATGAGTCTTCCCTCGAAGCATCGGGGGTCCCACATGCACAGCAAACCCCCGACTGAGCCAGCCGTAGGGGTAGAGAGGGACTCGCAATTGTGCTAGGTAGCTTGGGCTACACGTTGGGTAACAACCTCATCTATTTTGGTCTCCTAAAGGAGGAGGAAGGATGGATGGTGATCCCTGTGGAGTTGGCCAAGGATCCTTTTCTTGGGTGCCCCATTGAGGCCCCTGATATTCTAGGTGATGAGCTTCATTTAACAACCTTGAGGGGTCGCTTGTCCCCCTTACCAGAATGAGTGGGGGGTTTGGGTCGATTGGCGTCCGCCTTGGAGAAGCTTGCCCCCAAGTCATAGAGGGTTGCCTAGGAGCCATTGGCTATGTCATCTTTAGTGATCCTAGTCCGCTGATCGTCGAGGGTGGGGCACCGTATTTTGATTTTGCTACCAAAGTCTATGGCAAAAGACCTTCGAGTCATCTTAGGACTGACTTCGTTAGGCTCGGATGAAGAGCTAGCTTTGATTTCTTCATTGGACTTCTTAGATCCGCACTCCAAGGGAGGAAGCCCAACAGGGATCATCGGGAGGGCCGAGAGGGGGTCAAGGGAGGAGTGGGGGGTGGGGGGGGAAAGGGGGCCCCGACCAAGGGAGTCGATGGGGAAGAGAGCCTGGTCGGCTCGCTTGCCTAGGCACAAGCAGGGCCCTACGGGGAGGGGTTCAAAGCGGGCTGGGTGGGAGGAGCTAGGATCGGGGCCATGAAAGACGACCCAGGGGAGGGAGCAACAAAAGGGGAAACCTAGGGGATATCGTCCTCCAGACTGAGGTCCATGTGAGAATCCTTTGGGGCCGGGGTGGGCCCTTGGTGGTCCAGGCCTAGGATCTGGGGTCGTCGTGAGGGGTCCCGTGAGATGGGGCCTGACCTAATTGAGAAGGGGGTTTGGGGGGAGAGCTTTCAGCCTTTATGGAAACTAGGCATTGGTGGGAGAGGTGGCCCTGAGTGCTATAGGTGGGGTAGAAGGTGGGTTTGTTTTTGTAGATCAGGGGCTGGCTCCAAAAGTAGGACCCAGAAGAGATAGTCACTGAGGAGGGGAGAAAAAATTTGAGATTGGTGTTGATGCAAAACTGGGCATGCAGCATCTGAGATCCTGCCTTGGTAGCAGGGTCAAAGGCCACCAGGTCCCCGACCGACTGAGCAATGAGTCTGAGGACGTCTTCGTGCCACAGATGGAAGGGAAGGTCTAGGAGCCAAACCCAGACCGGGGTGAAGTTGATGCTTTGGGTGCTGGGGTGGAAGTCAGCTCCATATCGCCTGAGGAAGAGGCTCTTGCACCCTAGAAACTAGGGGTCACCTGATAGGATATTTTTGGCATCCTCACTATTGTTTAATTTGATGATGAAGAAGCCCTTGGTTAGGGCAACCAGTTGGATGTGCCCGGAAACCTTCCATTTGGTAGCCGCCCACCTGCGGATGGTTTCCATGTCAGGACGCCCTCCCAGGAATTTCCCTACCAGGGAGGCAGAAGAACCAACTACCAAGGAGGAGTAAACCTCCTCCTAGATAGAAATGTGAGTGCCCTCAAGGGAAAGACCTAGCCCCAGGGCCCGGGAAGGGGCCTTGGTGCCCACCAAGATCTGTTGATAGGAGGGTTTGGGACCACCTGGGACAAAGCCCAACCCAGGAACAGGGGGCATTTTACCCTGCCCTACGCTCACATCGATGCTGACCTATGGGCCAGGGCCCAATATGTCAACCCCACCCTGGCCACCAAATAGATCAAGCGCAGAACCATCCTCTGGGCCCATCAAGGATCCTGCAGGCCCGAGATCGAGCCCTGATGTGCCTGACCCCAACCCCGATCTCGATCCCAATCGGGGACCTGCACCATGCACTGAACCTGCCCCCAGCCCTACTCCTACTCCTGCTCCTGCTCCTGATCTTGCTCCCTCCATCTCTTGCATCCTAGGGTATGTTGGTGCTCCTACTACTTCCTAATTTATAATAGATTTAGGCTATTGAGCCTCTTCTTCATATATAGTAAATTGATACTTATCTGGGACTACTTCTTCCTCTTAAGGATATTTGACCTTTACATCATATGGAGAGTGCTCTAGCTCTTCCTCCTTACTTGAAACTTGAGGATATTTATCCTCCATATCATTCTCCTCCTCATATCCTTTGTTTGCATACTATTTTAAATTTTAAGGTTCCTCAACCTCAACTTCATCTTCCTGTAGTACCTATTTTATAGAAGGAGATGTGGAATAGGGCTACTCTACTTCCATTACAACATCATCTCCCTACTTTGTTTCTATATCAGTAGGGGACACCTCTTTTGTCCCATCAGTCTACACTACTGCATCTACTTTGGTCGGCTACTCGACTCTCATTTTTGTGCCCTATAGTTGCAATTGGCTTATTTGCCCCTATAATTGTTGAATTGTCTGATATAATTCATGCATCTTCAATATAGCCTCCTTCCTAGACTCTTGAAATATAGTTCTTTCTTCTCTATATTTGTCTTCCCAAGTGGAAGCCTACTCTCTCAATACTTACAACTATTGCTACAAATATTCCTTCTTTCCCTCTTGTAGAAAATATTCTACTGCAACCTCCTATTGATGAGTTTACCCCTTGGATATATCTTGTAAAATCTAGGCTAGGTACTCTTCCTTGTTCAGCTCATCAATCGTTGTTTCATCATCTAATGAGCTCGAAACCACCCTTGATGCCTTCATCCTTATGCTTTGCATCCTAGTGGAAATTAACATGAAAGGAAGGATTGGTGGATCCTATCCTGCCTCATCCTCAAATTGAGGGGCAATGGGAGACAACGCCTGTCCTATTTTCTCACCAAATTGAGGAAAAATAGGGGATGAGGCTTGTCTTGCTTCCCCTATATTTTTTGTAGGCTAGGATGCAAGCACTGCCTCTTCTCGTTCTATCACCTCTTGGACCGAATACTCATTTTGAATTGGCACCTATCCCTATTCTTGTACCCATTGAACTATGTATGTTCCCTTGGACTCCTCAACTATCACATTTCTATGTGACTTCGCAAATCATACCAGGGCTGAAATCAGGCCATGGTAGCCAAGGTAGATGTTGTACCTGCCTGGTACTGTTTGGCCTCATCCTTGAGGATGCATGTGAGGTAATGTAGGACATTCATTTTATCCCTTGTAGTATGTGATTAATAAAATGAAAATGATTTACGTTCAATGTGGAGTACGTATTGGAGCAAGTGAAGAATCACATGATCTATTCAAAGACCACCCTCTAGAGCTTGGGAATGTGGTGTTTGGGCAAATCAGCATGCATCAGGTGCTCGATCAGTCCCCCAAAGAATCTTTGTGCACATAGAGTGATATTATATTCCTTGTACGTGTGCTCACCTATCATAGGGAGTCCCATCATCGTGATGATATAATTTTTGGTTTCTGGAATCTCCATTCCTCGTATATGCATAATATCATACCTCATGGATGCTGTGAATTCATTAGCAACCACTTCATCCTAGCCTTGACTGACCAGTTTGAAGAACACAAGATTATACTGAGAGGGGGGATGAATAGTATAAGACCAATTTTTACTTTTCTTTACTCAAGCTATATAATACAATATATCAATGCAATGTCACTAGTAGTAATGAAAGCAATGCATAATTCAACACACAATAGAAACACCAATTTAACATGGTTTACCCAATGTGGGCTACTCCACGGAGAAAATATTTCACTAAAATTTTCTCAACAAATCTCTCGGGAAACCTTTACCTATTACAATGTTTATGGACCTCTATCCAAAGGAGACACTAATCCCCTCATCAAGTTTGTGGATCTCTATACATAAGAGACACCAATCCCCTTAAATGGTTCATGGATCTCTATCCACAAGAGAACTCCTTATCATCTACTTTGGATGGTGATCCTCTAGAAGATTGCTGCCTCAACTACTCTGGCTTGTGGATATCTATCCACAGAAGACTCTATCATCACTCATAATATCTCTATACTCACTGCCTTGGATAATGGATCTCTATCTACTAGATACTAATGTCCTTTGCTCTATCACCTCCAAAGCTTATTCTCAGCTCTATCTCAAATTTGCATTAAACATAGTACTTCGATATAGCACAAATATTCTCAATATCTATCTCAAATATGCACTAAACACAATCATTTATTCTAGCACAAATATACTCAATATTTGTCTCAAATCTACACTAAACATAGTCCTTCGATCTAGCACAAATCTACTCAATATATTTCTCAAATATGCACTGAACACAGTCCTTCGGTCTAGCATAAATCTTCTCAATATCTATCCTCAAATCTATCCTCAAGCCTTAACACAAAGCTTGAATCATTCAAAAATACACTCTGTTAGATCTACCCCAAACCTTAACTCAAGGTTTGAACAAATCAATCAATCAACTGACCTCAAATTTTCTCTACAAGTCCTCACTAGAACTTGTCCAATATACTCAACAAGTCTTCACCAAGACTTATCTCAAATATGATCTACAAGTCCTCACTAGAACTTGTCTCAAATCTTCTCAATAAGTCCACACTAGAACTTGTCCAATTCGCTCAACAAGTCTTCACCAAGACTTACCTCAACTCTATCCAATCTAATTGTAAGCTTCCACAAAAGCTTACTCAAATCAACTCACTCTATTATAGAAAACCTCTTCAATCACACAAATAATATTCACATAGAATCTTTTTTTAATCTCATAGAAACATATAGAGAATGGTTAGAGACTCAATATGCTTCACACTCACAACAATACTCAATCACTTTCAATCTCTCTTGTTTTACCATAGAAATATATAAAGAATGGTTAGAGACTTAATATGTTTCACTCTTATACAACACTCAATTACTTCCAAAATATTTTCAAATCAATTAAGAGTAAAGAACAATTTGTTTCACAAAACTTGAACTATCACTCCAACACTTCCAATCAACTAAGCCTAATCAACTCCACTCAACCAATCACTCAATGAAAGCTTAGTCAACAATGCTTATAAAAAAAAACTCACATAACAATGATACTCATGATATTTCACAAACCCTAGTTCAAGATAGTTCTCAACTTCATATAACAATGATACTCATGATCTTTCACAAACCCTAGTTCAAGATAGTTCTCAACTTCACATAACAATGATACTCAATATTTCCAACAATGCTTATCAAACAAGGTTTTAGTATCAAATTCATTCCAGAAAACCTACACCAATCAACATTGGATTTCTCAAAAACAAACTCAACAATGCTTATCAAAAAATCCTTTTCACTCCAACTTAGCATTCACAACATCCAACAATATTTCACTCATAAGGAAGATATGCCCATACCTTTGTTTTGAAGAAGATTTGATTCTCAAAACCTGTCTCAATCACACTCACTATTTTTGCCAATCTCAAAGGTTAGATAGCAAAAATCTATCCTTAATATTTTCTTTCAAAATATTTCACCAAGTCAAAATATCAAAAATCAACTATGCCTTATTTCTCCTTTCAAATCAATTTTTATAATATAAATTTATTTCAACAAAACATCTAACACCCTTGTCATCCTTATTACTCCTTTTAACCACTTAAAAAACAAACACTCAAATTAAAAATTTGCATACCCTTTTATCTCCTTTTATGACTTATAAACCCTTTTAACTATCCAAGTTTTAATAATAAAAAACTTTAGGAAATTAAAAATTTAATTTCCATATTTATACATTTTGTGTGTAATGTCAAGCTTTACAAAATGAGCGCATACCTTTTAATTGCAACAAAAAGGTTCTCGGTGGTTTTGACCTCATGATCCCCTTCTCCCAAGCACGTCTACATAGTGCACATCCACCAAGTGGGCTATGTGCCCACATGCAATGAATGAGGCTCACACCTCCCTCTTAATATTCCTTTGACGGTGTGAATAAAATGAAAACCTACTTTGCCTTACCCAAAAAACTATCGCACGAATTCGAACCTGTGACATATCACCTGCAAGCGACCTAGCACAACCCTAGCTGCCAACTGCGCTATCCATCCCCTTGCATTTGAGAAGTGCACTCCACTAATACTTATCCCTTAGTCTACCTACTTAAAGCTTCTAACACATGCGATTCCCTTTAGACCTTTGGTGCACAAATTCATTTTCATTTACTTGATCACATGGATGATTTTACTAAGGTGGGTTCTTACCCCTATCTTCAAACATATCAACAAATGAAATAATTTTATTTTGAATTTAATTCGAATTATGGCTCTTTAAATTAATTTAAATTTAAATTTTACCTTTAGGTAAAATATTTAAATTTAAATAATTTAAAACTTAGGGCATTATAAACTTTCACATGGGTCTTTTGAAAAATAATAAATTTATCACTCCACAACCTTTGTTTCTCTTCACACCAAACTATAATCAGAAAATATTATAATATTATATATTATAATATTATTATTTTTATCAATATGCTTCTTGCCTTGCTGGAAAAACCACTGGAGGACATTTATAACACCGAAATTGAACATAAATATTTTGACATAAATGCATGGATGACATTGAAACTTGATCATCATCCTCATGAAATTAATGATGACAAACATTGCTTTCTTCTTGAAATCAATGACACCAAACCTTACTCATATTTCCAACACAGTTGACAATACTCCATCCATCCTGCAGCATCAAATTGGGTTTGCACGTCTGCATAAATACCTAAGCAGTCGGTGGGTTCACTTTTCTTGAGGTCATGGTTCTTTGATTTCCCCCCATGATTTTCCTTTGGTTTACAATTCACTCAAAAATATCTCTGGTTTTCTCCCTAAATTGCTACAACACTTCACTCTCTAGTTTTTATTTTTGAAGGTAACTTTATAGTAGCTGTTAATCAGTTTTTAAAACAACTGCTTTCATGCTCATAGGTAGTTAATCACCATAATCAACAATGATTATGGATATCCATGGTAAATTTACTTCGATCATGTGCCCAATTGTACGGAGGTGATAACCATAGGCAATTGACCAATCAAATCCATAATACGTAGCACAATGCCAAGTGGAGTTATTCGGTTGGCTAGGATAGTAATGGGGGTTGTGCCAACACTTTTCCATAGACACATGCATATGAAAAAAATAGACATAAAACAAAAAAATTAATCATGCACCTAAATTTGTTTTGTGGTTGTATATGCGTAGATATTTGTGGTGCATCACTATTGGCTGGTGTTTGATGACTAGACAACTCGCAATGGACAATGATGGCCATATTTACCATACAATGAATTTTCTTCCATGTGATTAGTTCTCGATAGCTGCAATATGACTTATTCGAGATATCCTACAAAATTAAAAACAAAATCTAGGAAAAACGTATCTTCTTGGGACAACAAACATCCCCTTCTTGAAAGTTGGTTGATGTCGATTTTTAATTTCATCCGCAATAGATTTGACTTTGCATGTGTGTTGGGTGCTGATGTGGCTCGGGCCACATCCCAATACTGACGTGTTATTCTTTCAAAGCAAAAAATGGTTGAAAAATATGGAAATCAGACACCTTTTCCATACAAAAATTAGGCACCTTCTTTTTGAATTATGGCACGTAGGTGCCTTGGAAATTGGAATAAGGTGCCTTAGGAATCAGGCACTTTGCTTTAACATGGGAAGCATATGCCTTAGCAATCAGGAAATTATGCCTAACATGGGAAGTAGATGCCTTAACAATCAGATGCTCTACTTATCATGGGAAGCAAGCGTCTTAGCAATTGGGTGCTCTACTTATCATGGGAAGGAAGCACATTTTTATTAAATTTTGGGTGTTGTACTTATAAAATAAACTTTATACAAACTCAACTTTTTTTTTAACAATGTTAAGAATATTTGATCTCGATTTCCTAAAAACTAGAAGTCAGATTCCCTCTTGGAGAAACCAAGAATCAGACATCGGTCTGCCAGAAAATGGGACACAAGCACCATCTCCTTTACATACTGGGAGTTAGATGTCATGTACTATTAATGATAATCAAGCACATTTTTCTGTAAAATGGATATGAGAATTAGGTGCCTTATGCCATACCATGGGAATCAGACACCTTTCACATCAAAAAACAAAAAACAAACACTTCTCTTTATTCAACGGGTGCTGAATTTTCCTTGTATGTGTGTTGTAAGGTTGATTAGGCCCTTCAATGCTTCTGATTGAATAATAGGAACAAAATCAACATCCAAACCTAAACCCATAGTTGAGTATTTTATTTTCCATAAAGACCAATCCAAACACTCTTGTGTAGATTCAAGTTTAGTATTCCCCTCTCTAAATGGGGACAAGCCACTCCTACTACAAGCAATTTCTTCTAGAAATCTAGGAAGATGTAGGTTCATGGATCTTGTGCTTGTTAGGCCTAGGTTTCTCAGATTGCCTAACAATTACACTCAGGGCATTGCTCCTACAAAACAAAAATACAACTAAAAAATGAAAAATTGAAAGAATAATTGTCTTTGGGATTATGTGGACTACATCCACACATCTTACTAACTCAAGATAAAATCAACATCAACTGGGATATCCTCCATGCCTAATATAGACTCAATCATGTATACTTTAGACACATGGTATGGATGCAGGTGGTGGTCATTGACTGTTAAGGTAATGTTGCTACCGTTTATTATTCTAATCCTCATAAATCCATTATTGATGACTTTAGTCACTTTATATGGCCCCATACAACACTGCATGAGCTTACATTTCCTTTCCTAGAACTAGGAATCATAAATTAATACCCATTCTCCCACTTTAAGCTACTTTAGCCTGGTGTGGCAGTCATGCCACTTGGCCCTTTATTTCTAAATGATCATTATTTTCTATAGAGCATCAAGGTGGTATTCATCCATATAATTAAGTCATTGAATTAGTTATTTCTATGCATCATCCAAATTTATATTTAATTCTATAGTAGTTCTAAGTGTTTTGACTTCAAATTCTATAGGCATCATGGCACTTTTCCCATAGACTAACTGAAATTGTGTGAAACTAGTAGTAGTCTTCCAGGTGAACCTGTAGGCCCAAACGACTTCTGGTAATCTAGTATCCCAGTCCTTTCTATGTTGCTACACTATCTTTGTCAAAATATTCTCCAACTCTCAGTTAGTCACCTCAACTTACCCATTCACCTGTGGATGGTAGGGAGTGGTTTTGTTATGTCTAATTTTGTATTTTTACATGAGTTACTAAATCATTATTGAAGTAAACTGAGGTCCTTGATAAGTTGTGATCTCACTTAGAACCCCAAATATTGTAAAAATTGATGAATATAAGAAATATCCTACAATTTTCTCCTTTGAATCACACAAAGCCTGCACTTCAATCCACTTAGTCACATAGCCGGTACAAACTAGGATATACCTCTTACCTCCTAACTATGGATTAATAGGTCCTACAAAGTTCATCATCCATTTATAAAATGGCACAATGTGAACATGTGGTTGGAGTGGCATCTCATATCTGAGAGTAGGTCTACCCATCCTAAAGCACTGATCACACTGACTCACATGTTTGGCTACATATTTAAATAATGAAGGCCAATAATAACTAGCCTGTAACACTTTATATGTAGTCTATTTTCATGCAAAATGGCCACCACAAGGTTCATCATGGCAAGACTTCAATATTTTAGTTATTTAATTTCTAGCAACACATCTTCTCATGAGCTGATCATGCCCTGTTTTAAATAGGCACCCATCAATCCATGAGAAATTTGCACTTTTCTCAATTAAAGTTTATTTTTCATGAGGTAAAAGTGCAGGGAATACTTTACCAGTGGCTAAATAATTAGCCATATCAACATACTAGGGTATTTGATCATTTAGAGCAAACAAATGCTCATCTGGAAATTGGTCCTCTATAGTTGCATAATTTGGAGGTGTAATTTTGGACAAGAAATCAGCTACCACATTGTCCTTTCCTAGATTGTAGACTATTGTCACATCAAATTTCTACAAAAGCAACATCCATATGATAATTTTACCACCAATCCCAGGTTTGTTTGTCAAGTATCTGATCGTTGAGTGATCATTGTGTACAAAAACTTGATAACCTATAATGTAATAACAAAATTTGTTAAGAGCATGTATTACTGCAAGAAACTCCTTCTCTGTGATAGTATAATTGAGTTCAGCACCTGTGAGGTTTTTACTAACATAATAGATGGCATACAAATCATCACCATATTTCTATCCCAATACTGAGCCTATTGCATTGTTAGTCAGAATATATGTGAAAAGGTATGGTCCAATTTGGACCTCTCAGCACTAGAGCAGTAATTAGTTTTTCTTTTAAGGTGTTGAATGCTTGTTCACATTCTTCAGTCCAGATAAACTTTGTATTGTTAACAATGCGGTGAGAGATTTAGCAATTTTTCTAAAGTCTGATATAAACCTCTTGTAGTAACTAGATGATCCTAGGAAACTATGGATATCCTTTTGTGTTTTGGAAGTAGGTAGGGTTTGGATGACTTCTATTTTATTTCTGTCTACTTTGATCCCATCTATATAAAGGTGATGACCTAAAAATATTCCTTCCTACATCAACATATAACATTTCTCATTGCTTAGGGACAAGTTAGTTTCCTCACAATGTTAAAGTGTATTTTCTAAATTTTCTATGGTATTTTCAAAAGTTTATCCATTTACAATGAAATCATCCATGTATACCTCCACAGTCTCTCCAATCATGTTAGAAAAAATGCTCAGTACTACCCTTTGGAAGGTGGCAGGTGCATTGCATAGACCAAATGGTAAAACTCGGTAAGTAAATGTCCCCTATGGACAAGTGAAGGTGGTTTTATCTTGATCTTCTTCCCCTATTTGGATATTATTGTATCTGAAGAGATTTACAGAAACTTATTCTAGAAATAATGCATAAATAAATAACTTAGAAGAAATGACACCACACAATGCACATATAACACACGAGATTTATCCTTGTTCACCCAATATGGGCTACGTCTAGCAAAAACAAGAGCCACACCTCCTTGATATTATTATTCACTTCCTTTCCCAAAAATGGGACATTAAAATAAATATAAAGGAAACTCTTGCAACCCTAAACCACTATGTGGTATTAGAATACAATGGGCACAACACCGTGGGCTAAACCACCCACACCCACCAACCACCCACCAATCGTGGGAATCCTAAAAGTCACTCTGCTCTGCAAATCACTCCTGAAAAAGGGGGCAAAATTTTTTCTTACAATATACTGATACACAATGATTAGCATTGTTACGAACAATGACAATTACATTATAAATTTTCTTTGAATCTACACAGTGATCAACATTACTATGAACAAAATCAATTCCTAAGACATAAGTATAAAAATTTTGATACCACATTCTAGGTGTCTATTTCAGTTCGTATAGATATTTCTTTAACTTACATACAAGATCCTCCTTTCTTGCAATAATGAAACCTTCAATCTGCCTCATATAGATTTCTTCTTCCAAATATCCTTGAAGGAATGCAGTTTTTATATCCATTTGCTCTATTTCAAGGTCAAAAGTAGCATCCATAGATAACATAAATCTAATTGAGGTTAGCTTTGTAACATGAGAAAATACTTCACCATAATCAATTCCCTCTACTTGAGAATAACCTTTAGCAACCAGGCCACTTTACCTTTAGCATTCTGCTTCTTCTTGAAAATCTATTTGCAACCTATTGCTTTTCTTCCTCCAGGTAATTCACTAAATCCCATGTTCTGTTCTTTTTCAGGGCCATCATTTCCTCATCCATGGCCTCTTCCCAATAGTTTACATCTTCAGAATTAATAGCTTCTCTAACTGTTCTAGAATCTTCATCAGTAATAGATAATACAAAATAAGTAGGAAAAGCAAATGGACTATACCTTTCAGGTTGCCTTCTTTCCTGTGTTGATCTTCTTACCACATGTGTATGAACCTCTTGTTCATCCTCTTCCATATCCTCTTCTATCTGATCCTCTTCCAGATCATCTTTTGTCTGATCTTCTTCCATGAAATCAAACTGGGTCTTTTCATGTTCTTCTTCTATTACTTCCTTCCTGTGATCACTTTTCATTTCTCTAAACACCACATCTCTACTATAAATTGTACGTTTAGTTTATGGATTCAAAAGTTTGTATCATTTAATACCATATTTGTAACCAATAAAGATACATTTAACAACCTTATTGTCAAGCTTACTTCTTTTCTCCTTTGGAATATGCATGTATCCATCACAACTAAAAACTCTAAGATGTGAAAGAGAGGGTTTCTTACAAAACCATGCTTAGAATGGAGTTTTATCTGGAAATGCTGATGTAGGAGATCGATTTCGCAAGTAACATGATGCAATCACTACCTCTGCCCAAAATTCCTATGCCAGACCTACACCACTCAGCATACTTCTAGCCTTTTCCATGAGTGATATTTTCAATCTCTCAGCAACTCCATTCTGTTGGAGTGTATATGGAGTAGTCTTTTGTCTTGCAATACCGCATTGCTTACAAAATTCCTCAAATTTATTTGAACAATACTCTCCTCCATTATCAGACCTTAACACCTTAATATTTTTTCTAGATTGATTTTCGACAAGTGCTTTAAATTCTCTAAACTTATCAAACACTTCATATTTACTCTTAAGAAAATAAATCCATGCATATCTTGAAAAATCATCGATAAAAGATGCATAGTATCATGATTTTCCAAGGGATGGTATAGGATCAGGACCAAATATAACACTATGAATCAGATCTAATACCCCTCTTTGTCTAGCATCACCATATGGGAAACTCACACGATTTTGTTTGCCATAAATATAGTGTTCACAGAAATCAAAAACCATTGAGAAATTAGGGATACCATGAACCATACCTTTTGTGTGTAGGGTATGAAATCTCTTTTCTCCAATATGTCCCATTCTTTGATGTCAAAGTGTTGAGATTTTATCTGATTCAACCACAGGAACAGTTGAGCTATTGCACTCATTTGTTATAGTGCTTCCCAATAGCTTATACAAAGTTCCAATCCAAACTCCTCTTTCTAACACCATTGATCCACAAACCATTTTGCATGAATCCTTACTAAAACTAATGTTTACTACTACATCAACCATTTCACTTAAAGAAATTAAATTTCTAGAAATACTAGGAATATGCATCACACCTAGGAGGGTTTTAACCCTACCATCCCACAACATTATTTTCACTCTTCCACGACCAATGATTCTAAGTGGTGAATCATATCCCAACAATACCTCCCATCCATCATATATTTCATATTCGCTAAACCAATCCCTATGAGGGGTCATATGAAAAGAGGCACCAGTATCAATCAACCAATAATTTTTATCTGAACGTGTGGAGCAAGATGTCAGATATACGTCCACTCCATCATTGGATTTATGTGCATCTATGGAAGTGGATTCATTAGACCTTTTTCTAGAATCAACATTATTTGATCTACAATCCTTCTTCATGTGACCAGGCTTACCACATTTCCAACATTTTCTCTCAAAATTTCCTCAAGACTTAGATCTACCTCTAGAATTAGATCTATCACCATATCTTGTTTTATCCTTTTACTTGGCATACCCTCTCACCGTTAGGGCATCCTTTGAAGTGCCCTCCATGGATTTTCTCCTCATATCCTCTGATATTAGAGATGCCACAACATCCTCAAACTTCAATGTGGTTGTAGTTTTACTGCCAATTACTACAACTAGGTTATCCCATGAATATTATAAAGAGCATAGCAAAGTAATATATTTATATTCCTCACTTAACTTAATATCAACAGATGTAAGTTGACTTACCACTGTGTTGAATGCATTCAGGTGATCTGCAATTGAATCCCCTTCATTCATCCTAAGATTGTACAATTTATTTCGAAGAAATAATTTGTTTACAAGGGACTTAGATTGATATAGAGCCCCTAGCTTCTCCCATAGATCCTTTGTAGTAGCTTCTCCAGAAATGTTTATTAGGACTGAATCTGTAAGACACAATCAAATTAGACTCCTTGATTTTCGATTCATATTCTCCCAATCTTCATCTGATGTAGCTATAGGTTTTGTTTTTTTAGAAATAACATCCCACCGATCTTTGTCCATGAGTAGATCCTCCATATTTAACTTCCATAGCTCAAATATTTTTCCATCAAATTTCTCAATCTCGATCCTTGATTGACTTCCCGTCATTTTCCTTCAAGCTCCTTCTGCAAAAAACCTCACACTCCAAAATAGGTTTTCTCTAACTCCTAGAAACCCTAGAAAATATTCAGATGAAACAAAACACTAGCAATAAATGTGTCCCCCTACGGTAACAACTTGGTTCTGATACCAAATGAAGATATTTATAGAAACTTATTCCAGAAATAATGTAGAAATAAATGACTAAGAAGAAATGACACCACAAAATGCACATATAACACACGAGATTTATTTTGGTTCACCCAATATGGGCTATGTCCAACAAAAACAAGAGCCACACCTCCTTGATATTATTATTCACTTCCTTGCTCAAAAATGAGACATTATAATAACTATAAAGGAAACTCTTCCAATCCTAGACCACTATGTGGTATTAGAATACAATGGGCACAACACCATGGGCTAAACCACCCACACCTACCAACCACCCACCAACCTTGGGAATCTTGAATGTCGCTTCGCTCTGCAAATCACTATGAAAAAAGGGAGCAAAATATGGCATTCTTGATTGTATGTTGTTACCCATAGGAGACTACTAACATTTTCTCCTATTATCCATGAAGTATGTTTCTGTTACTTTAGGTTCCTTTTTAGATTTCATTAACTGTGGATACAACTTAGTTTTATGATCTTTTTTACAGACAGAACATGCACAAATTTTGTTTTTTGGACACTTGTTTCTGGGGTGTTTACCTCTATATTTAGGATAGAAGCAAGCTAATGCTACCTCATTATCCTACTTCTTCTTATGAAGTAGAAGGGTATCCATTTGAAGAGCCAAAGATGATAATATCTCGCTCTTAAGGTCTTCAAGCATGTTGCCTATTTCTATTTTAGTGATAGTGGCTGATTGTTTGATATTTCTAGGGATCAAATTATCTTTCATTATTGAAAAGTTTTGACATAAATACCGAATATCATCCATATAATGTTGGTAAATATCTCTCCAAGAGATCATTTTTAAAGCTTCTAAGGATTCATTTGTTAGTCCTTTCAAAAAAATACTTCTTAGGGACCTACTTCCTAGTTTTGAGTGGGGTGATCTTTGCAAATTGACGCCAAACCTATCCCAATATTCTTCCATAGATTCCCCTTCATTTTGTATCATGTTTAGGACTTCCTCGCTTGCATCTCATGCTCTGCCAAAATATTGATACTGCTCTAGGAAAAATCTTTTCAATTGTTCCTAGGTAGTTATATATTTATCCCCCAAGCTGATGAACCATCACAAAGTTGAATCTTCAAGGGTCGAAGGGAATAATTTAAGTTTTTGAGCATCTGTGGTGTAATCCATAGATCTACATAAAACATCAAATTTAAATAGAAATAGATCTAGTATTTCTATTGGTAGTCCTCTAAAGGTTGGAAGGTGGGTAGGAGATATGTGCTTCATATTGTGATCTCCTCCTACCTCTCCTATTGGAAAAATAAAACTAGTGGATGTTTCCTCTAGCCCTTACTTTCCCATATTTTTTGCTATTTAATTTTCTATAGATTAATTTATTTCTTTGTTATTTTCCCCTATTTTTAGTATTTTCTAGCAAAGTACCACTTTACTTTTTGTTTGCATTTTAGTTCTATTTTCACAAACGTAGGATAGATTATTGGTTTGGCATTTAGAATTAAAACTTCAACGAACATCAAACACCCCCCAAACCATAAATCTGAGGGACTCATCTATGAAGGAGAAATTATAAGCATTTATTTTATACGACTACTCACAAGACTACGAGCTACCCCGGGTTAACAATTAAATTTGAACCATAGAAAAACTAACCATTATTTTTTCCAATATTTTGGTGTTGTTTTCAGGGAGTAGCCATTATAAGTTCTAATTTTTGAAGGAAGCATAGTAGCAGTATTTTAGACTGCTTTCTCTAGAAACCTTCATCTAAAACTTTGTATGAGTCCACCTAAGAATAAAGGACCAGATGGTAATTTTTTCAAAAATAAAGAAGTTGTTTCTCAAACATGTGTCCACATATTAATAATTTGTTTTTAAATTTCAATCAAGTGGGGTCTCCCCCATGCCTATTCTGGACTCATTCATGTAATTCTCAAGTGCATGGATGACCACAATTGGTGATAATTGAATATCAACACAGTGTTGCTATCGTTAATAGTTCTAACACACAACACCATTGTTGATCAGTTAAATCACCTCATATGGTACCATACAGTTCTCCATGAGTTTCCCATTTCATTCTTGCAATCGAGAATCATACAACAATGCCCATTATCCCACATTGAACTACTTTGACCAAATGTGATGATCATACCATCAGATTCTCTGTTTCTAAATGACTTTTGTTCGATGCAAAGCATCCTGCCAGTATTCATCTAGCTGATTAAGCTACTAAATCTATTCTTTTTGTGCTTCATATAGATTCAAATTCAGTTCTATTATAGTTCTGAGAGTTTTGATTTCAAATTCTATAGGCATCATATCATTCTTCCCATATACCAAATGGAATGGGTAAAACTAGTGGTAGTTTTCCAGGTGGTTCTGTAAGCCCAAACTGCTTCTGGTAATCTCATAGCCCAATATTTCCTATGTTGCTACACCATTTTTGTGAGAATGTTTTCCAATTCACAGTTAGTGACTTCTACTTACCAATTTGCTTGGGGATGGTAAGGAGTGGTATTATTGTGCCTAAGTTTGTACTACTGCATTATTTCCTAGATCAAATTCGAAGTGAATTGGGATCCCTGATCAGTAGTGATTTCTCTTGGAATGCCAAATCACATGAATATGAATGTAAACTAAAAATATGCTATAGTATTTTCTTGAAATATGCAATGCTTGCACCTTGAACCACTTAGTTACATAGTCAGTGCAAACTAAAATATATCACTTACTGACTATGAATTAATGGGCCCTACAAAATTCATTCTCCATTTTTTAAATGGCTCAATGTGCACATGTGGTTGGAGTGGCATTTCATCTCAGAGAGTTGGCTTACCCATCTTCTGATATTGGTCACATTGACTCACATGTTTAACTGCATCCATAAATAGTAAAGGCCAAAAATATCCAACCTATAATACTTTAAATGCAGTCCTTTTACCTACAAAATGGCCAAAACATGGTTCATCATGGCAAGCTTTAAGAATTTGTGTAATGTTATTTTTCAGAAACACACCTTCTCATGACTTGATCATGCATGATTTTAAATAGGTGACCATCAATCCATGAAAAGGCCCCACCCTTCTCTATTAATGTTTATTTACCTATGGCTAAGAAATAAGCCATATCTACATACCACGATATTTGTTCATCAAGAGCAAATATATGCTTGTCTAGAAATTGATCTTCTATTGTTGTATGATATGGAGGTGTCAACCTGGAAAGAAAATATACAACCACATTATCTTTACCTGGTTTGTCAATAATTGTAATATCAAATTATTACAAAAGTAAAATCCATATAATAATTTTACCACTAATTATAGGTTTGTTCATTAGGTATATGATGGCTAAATAATCAGTATGCACAAAGACCTTGTAATATGTAATATAATGGTGAAATTTGTTAATAGAATAAATGAATGTAATAAAATCTTTCTCTATGATAGTGTAATTAAAATCAGAACCTGTAATATGTTTATTGAAATAATAAATGGTATAAAATTCTTCACCATATTTATATCCTAGTACCACCCCTATCTCATTATTGGATGCATCCGCATATATGTGAAAGAAAATGGTGCAATTTAGACCTCTCAATACTGGAGCAGTGGTCAGTATCTCTTTCAAAGTTTGAAATACCTGTTCACATTCATATGTCCAAAAAAAACTCTACATATTTTGATAACAATGTGGTTAGATGTTTAGAAATTTTGCTAAAATCTGATATAAACCTTCTATAGTATCCAAAATAACCAAGGAAACTTCAGACGTCTTTCTGATTTTTAAGAGTGGGCAGATTTTTGATTACCTCAATTTTATTTTTATCTACCTTTATCCCATATCCATAATATGATGTCCTTATACTATACCCTCCTACATTAACATAAAAAAAATTTCATGACTCAGGGATAGATTAGTTTCCTTACACCATTGAAGAACTCTTTCCAAATTAACTGTGGCTTCCTCAAATGTCTCACCATTAACTGTGAAGTCATCCATGTATACTTCTACAATTTCTCCAATCATATCAGATAAGATACTCAATACTACCCTTTGAAAAGTGGCAAGTGCATTACATAAACCAAAAGGTAAGACACGATAAGTGAAGGTTCCCCATTGATAAGTGAATATTTTTTATCCTAATATCCTTCCTCAATCTATATCTAATTGTATCTACTAAACCCATCCAAGAAAGATAAGTACTTTCTTCTTACTAAGGTGTCAAGGATCTGATCAATAAAGGGTAGGGGGAAGTGGTATTTCTTTGTGGTCTTATTGAGAATTCAGTAATCAAAATAAATATGCCACTTTATATTTTTCTTGGGAACCACCACCAAAGGTGATACCCACTCACTATCAGATATAGGGTAGATAAATCCAACTATTAGGAGTTTCTGTAATTCAGTTTTACAAAATATCTTTCATGGCTAGATTTATCCAACGTTGTGGTTGTCTTACTAGTATTACTTGTTCTTCCAAATATATATTATGAGTACAAACTTCAAGAGTAATTCCACTCATGTCTAAATAGTCCCAAGAAAAAAAATTTTTGTGTTTGACTAATAGCTCTTTTAGGATATCATGTTGAAAAAGTGTCAACTCATTGTTTACATTCAATATCCTCCCAGGTTCAACATCATTTCGTTTGATGTGGTGATATTTACTTCCAAAAAGTGGTAATTATGGAGGAGGGAAGGAGGATTCTCCTTGGAAAAAGTTTGACATAACTCTTTCTTCATAATTTTAATCCTCAAGATCATCCAATGCCATTATTGGCTGAATCATTGATAAATAACCAATATTTTAATTTTCACAACCAGGTTCTTCCAACAAGTCAACGGATTGTGCAGGTGGAGGAATAATCAAATTTTTAACATTTTGACCATTAGAAATGGTCATTTTTCCATTCCTATAGCTTATGTAGGTGTCAATTATTTCTAGCTAGGGTCTACCTAAGATGAGTGGATAACCATCCAACCTAGACTTGGATTGCAAAACCAGGAAATATATTGGATATTCCCATGCATATGTAACTATAATATCCTCCAAAATTCCTCCAAGGAGCACTGTAGATCTATCAACCAATTACAAAATAGTTTAAGTTGGCTTAATATTTGTGAGTTTTAGTTTTAGCATAGTATCTTTGGGCATGACATTAATGGCTACCCCCAAATCTACTAATATATTGGGTAATGGACAACCTTCAATTTTTATAGTTAATATAGGGCTTCCTGTATCAGAATATTTTTGGTGGTAGGTGTTTCCCAATATAAGATTAGCTTGGTGAGAAATGCACATAATGAGTACCATGCTAATAATGACAATGGGTTTAGTAGTAGGGATAATGAATTAAACATAAATTGAATAAAAAGGAACAATGAACATAAGAAACAAGATGAAGCAATATTTTGATGATATAGACAATAATATAAAATGGAATGAACAAGTTAATCAAATAATCAATGGATAATGACTAATGAATAATGACATGAAGTGATACTAAGAATATATCTATATCTATATCTATATATATATATATATATATATTGATAGGTGGCTAGCCAAGATGCTTTTCGTCCATATATCCTAAGGTTTTTGGATACTAGAAGTATCCCAGGAAACTCAAACACCCTAGTTGCTAAAATCAAACTCATCTAATGGTCAATCAATATCCCAAAGAAACCTATACCATCCTAAATAAGATCAAGCCTAACAATGATATTCATTTTCTATCTTGAGTAAGGTTGGACTAACAAATTATGACTCAAGCCAATATAAACTAGATCATTCATGAGTGTTCAGAGGTCTTTAAAAAATAAGGTCACTAATGTGACATACATGTCACCATTCAAAGGGCATACTCCACTACTAGGTAGGCATCTCTAGCCCCAATGGAGGTTAGCCCCATAATACTTCAACATAGCTCCACTACCAACCAAATATTTATAGTCCCAATGGAGGCATATAAAATACTTGAGGGGACCAATCTATGGATATATTTTTATCTTTTCTCTTTTCTCTTGTCTTTATTTTTATTTTATTTTTGGCACTAGTAATTTGGATCCTCAATTTCAGATTATGCAAATTGTTATGACCCTCCCTAGTAGACTTTTTGGCGCAAAGAAACAATGTATTAATTTGTGATACTTTAATACTTAAGTTGAGAAATTTAACCAACTATACGATGATTAGTTGATTTAAAAGAGCATGATACTATTGATATATTACCAATTTTTGTAGACCTAATATTTTCAATACTACCTCAGTATTGGTGATACTACTTTGTGTGGTTGTTGGTTAATGGCTTAAACTAAACCAGTACTTGATGCCTCAGCATAAATATCATTCAAAAATTTATATCCCCTTTTATTTATGTTTTTATTTCATAAATTAAGGTTTCAAATATTTAATGATGTGTAATAATTGTGCATGAATTAGAAGTCCAAGTGGGAATATTATTTGTATTTGGTTGAGTTTACATATAATAATAGATACCATTCATCCTTGGGAATGGATCTATTTGAGGCCTTGTATGGAAGGTGTAGAACACCTCTATATTGGGATAATCCAAAATATTGGGTAGTGATTGGACTGGAAACTATCAGGGATATGGAAGAGCAACTCAATATAATTTGATAAATACTTAAGGAAGTAGCTAATCACTAGAAGAACTATGTAGATCTGAAAATATCACCTAAAGAATTATTTATGGGAGACAAAGTATTCTTAAGAGTAAGACCTAAGAAAAATGCTATCAAGTCAACTAAGTTGGATCCTCGCTTTGTTGGACCTTTAAAATCATTAATAAGATTAGTCTAGTAGCCTATAGGCTCATATTATCACCCAACCTATCAAAGATACATTTCATATATCATTGCTTATGAAATATGTTGTTGATCCTACTTATATTTGGAGTGTGTCAAACTTGAAGATGAAAGGTCCCATAGCTAGTGAGGTTCGGCCTATCCAAATTCTAGGGTTTCATTCCAAGAACTTAAGGAAGCATACATAGACTAGTGTAAGGTCCAGTGGGACCATTATTTTAAAAAACTATGCTACTTAAGAAAAATATAGATGAAATAAGAAAATAATTTTCATTTTTGGTTGATTAAATATATATACTTTATTTTTAAAAAGAAATACAAGGGACTATATTTAGTCTTAGGGGGAGTATGTAATGGCCCCTCTTGGAAGGACTATTTTTTTATTTAATTTATGTACAAATATATTGATATTAAATATATAATTCCATCAAGATGAGTTGATAAGTTGTACTTTATGCTTGGATTATACTATGTTTATAATATGGTACTACTGATGAATTTTGGAGTTGAAGGACCAAGTACTCTCAGGGGTGAATTAGTAGAGAAAAACCCACTATATTTGAGAGTAAAGGGAAATTATGGATAAAATTCTCATCGATAACCCAAGGGTAAAAGAAAACCATTCATATAGATGCATTGCATGTGCGTGTGTTATTAAAAATGCATCATCGGGTAAGGATGTTACTATAAAGAAAAAGAGCCATCCTTAGTAGATAGGTGATAATATTATAGTTACTACAAAGCCTTCTACATAATTAAAGGTAATGATGGTGCATATTAATGATTTGCATCTTAGTCTAGGCAAGAACAACTTTTAGGAAGAGCCCTTGCATTATTGCATATATTTTGGAGTATGGAATTCATTTTAATAATAAGGTTGTATTGTTAATATTTAAGATGTTAAATATCATTCTTAATGGTAAATATTAACATTTGATATAAAATTAATCCATAAAGTAAATAATTAATTAATATTATTATTTAATTAATACAAGCTTAAATAAAAATGTAACACAGGAAAACATTACCCATCAAGCTAGAAAATGGGTGGATGGGTGGCATAATGCATTCAAAACCTTCTACTTTTTCCTTTTTTCTCAAGGAATAAAGTAATATTTTTGGTTGACATTTTTTAAGGAGGAGAATACTTGGTATAGGGGGGAAGCACTAAGATAATTATTATAGAAGTACCTTGTATCTCTTTGTAGCAAGCGATAGATTGGGTTGCACCAAGAGTTTTTCATTTTTTTTGTATGCATAGTAGGTTAAATCTTCCATTTCTGATCTATATGCATTAAGTTGTAGGTCTTTGTTTGTATAAAAAAATTATACCTCTAGCTTGATGGATTTTATGTTATATAAATGTATATATAAATATAGTTCAAATTTAGTAAAAGGTTGATAATTTATCAAGGAATTGTTGATTGAGTGGAAAAAGTTTGCCAAGCTAGTCTTTAGAAATTTTTTATCTCTATTTCATAGCTTTTCTTTGCAACTTGCCTTAGAAGCTTAGACCTCATGTGTTTTTGGTAAAAGCATCACCCTATCCGTGCTCACTACTCCATTTGAAAAACAAGATATTGACTTTGCGCTATAGGAGAGAAACAACATATTTTAGTTTTCGATTGGTTTTTATACTCCTAAAATTTTAAGATTTTATCCTTAGACTAGCGTTAATAGGTCAAGGATCAATAAATTTTTATGTTTTTACACCAAAATAATATTAGGTAGCATGGACCTCTTTGAATATTTTTCTATCTAACTCACCTAGTATTTACTTCCGGCCTTATACCATTCGATAGTATTCATTCATGCCTTATTGGAGGAGCATTCTTTCTTGGAGACTGCTTAGTCTCTTGGCTAAGTAATAAGTAGGTTTCAGTATCCTTATCTAGAACAAAAGTAGAATACATTGCAGTAGTAGCCAGTTGTACATAGGTGTTATGGATGAAGAGAAATCTAGAAGACTTCAATATAAAGCATGACCATCCTATTCCCATACTATGTGATAATAAAAGTTCTATAAGTATCTCAAAAAATATAGTGATGCACTCTAGGACAAAGCACATTTTGATTAAGTACCACTTTATGAGAGAACAAGTGACAAATAAACAAGTCAGGTTGGAATATATTACTACAAAGGAACAAATAGTAGATATTTTCACCAAGCCACTTTCAAAGGAAACCTTTGATTATCTTTGAGGAAAACTGGGAGTGAGACTCCCACCCCAAAATTAACCACCTCAAGATAAGGTGGATGAGGGGCTAAGCTAAGAGGTTCATTCTTAGCCTCGAGCCCCAAAGGTGACCCTTTGCCATTGATGTCAAAGAGGGAGATATTTGAGTAAGGGCGAGAGATTTGGTATTTGATAAAAGAGGAGAGCAATGTCCCAGGGGGATCAGAACAAAGGAAAGGTCAAGTTTTTGGTAAAAGGAAGTTGGGTTTCCATCAATGACAAAGGGGGAGATTATTGGAAATTTTGAGCTTATTCATTTGTCATTGATGTCAAGGTGTGAAGTTGTCATTGATGCCAGAGTGAACACATGAAGCCGTCATTAAAACCATGGAGTACATCATCATTAACACCAGGAGCAATGCGAAGAGTTGAAGATAAATGTTATTTCAGGTTCTTATTAAAACCATGGTGGCAAAATAATCAAATAAGTGGAATACAATTTGAAGGTTTAAATTTTACCCCAAGGAAGACTTTAATTTTATTAAAGTTAAAGGTTTATAAATATAATTTATAAAATTTAAATTCTCTTAGAATTTAAATAATTTATAAATTATAAATGTTGCAAGAAGCACTGACGTCATAAAATTAAATGGAGTGCCAACATCTAAGTCATATGATAAATTCATGTATACATAATGTGCCAAGAGGCATTCAAAAGTTACCCTTATTCAATTTAATTTTATGCAACCAAGTGAAAGAGAATTCATGCATTTTTTGATCATTGAGGAAGAAGACAAAGAGTTTGTTTGTCTTATTAGCACTAGCAAGAAGACAAAAAGGGTGAGCATAAGATCTAACCCACATTGGACATGGTGGTCCATTGGCACAACACATTTCATGAGAGCATTGGGAGTGGAAGAGTCCACGATCGATTCACGTGGACGTTAATTGGTGTGTTCGTCTTTAGTGCCAAGGGGAAAGAATTTTGCACGTGTTCATTTTGAGCGCCAGGTGTGGAAGAAAGAGCACAAGGTGCTCATAAAGTTTCAAATGTGCATCTAGTGCATGCGGTGGTCAAACCTATGGCTAGAGCACTCACAGAGGTAGAGATTGTTGGTTCGAATCCCACTAGTGGCAAAGGTAATTTTTGATTAAAATTTTATATTGCCTAAAGTTTCTGAGGGGTTATTTGGAGTTATAAGGGTTTTTGAAGGATTATTTTATTGGTAATTGATTTGTGTTATTTGGAGTAATAAGGGTTTATGAAAGGTTATTTTATTCATAATTGATTTGTGTTATTTGGAGTTAAAAGGGTTTATAAAAGATTGTTTTATTGAGAAGTAGTTTATGTTATTGGAGTTATAAGGAAAGTGGATTTGATATTTACCAAAGTTATTTTTACCATTAAATTTTATTAAAGAGGTTTTGAGTTATTTTCGTAGATGTTGAATTTATTTTTAGTTGGGATTTTATAAGGTGTTATTGGATAAATATTTTATGTATGTTTATGGTTGTTTTTGAAATATGGAGTGATAAGGTGTAATTTAGTTTTTGCATTGTATTGTGAGAAAGATTTATCTTCTAACCTCTTTGAGCTTGGCATAGAAGTGTTTGTGGTTTTCATAGATTTATGAGATCCCTTCATCATAAATAAAAAGGTATGAGAACATTATTCCATAGTTGATTTGATTGATTGGTTTTTTAGAAAAACAAGTTTGAAGTGAAAAGGACTTGATTAGGGTTTCCTATTGAGTGTGTTGAGTTAATGCTTCAAGGTTTTCTAGAATAAAGAGTTGTTGTTAAAAACTTGTTTGATAAGCATTGTTGTTGAAGCCATTGGTTGTGAGAAAAACTTGAGTTAGGATTTGAGTATCATGTGAAGATTTTTTTATAAGCATTGTTGTTGAAGTAAGTTATTGAGCAAAGAACTTGAACTAGGGATTGAAAAGAACATGATTTTAATTGTTATGTGAGATTTGTTATTGAGCATTATTGAAAACATTTTGAGTTGGTGGTTATATGCTTGTACTAGGGTTTGTGAGAAAGGGTTGTTTCATTGAGTGATTGGTTGAGTAGAGTTGGTTGAGCCTAGTCAAGTGTATGTGTGAAGTGATTGTTCAAGTTCCATAAAAAAAACTATTCTATATTCTAATTTGAGTTGAGAAAGTGATTGAGCATTGAGTTGAAACATATTGGGTCTCTAACAATTCTCTTTATGTTTCTATGAGATTAGACAAGTACTATGTGAAATTATTGAGCATATTTGAGCAAGTTCTGTGAGGACTTGTTGAGAATATTTGAGCAAGTTCTGTGTGGACTTGTTGAGCGGATTTGAGCAAGTTCTATATGGACTTGTTGAGAAGATTTGAGCAAGTTATGTGTGGACTTGTGGAGCAGATTTGAGCAAGTTCTATGTGGACTTTTTGAGTATATTTGAGCAAGTTTTGTGTGGCCTTGTTGAGTATATTTGAGCAAGTTCTGTGTGGACTTGTTGAGAATATTTGAGCAAGTTCTGTGTGGACTTGTTGAGAAAATTTGAGCAAGTTCTATTTGGACTTATTGAGCAGATTTGAGAAAGTTCTAGAGAGGACTTGAGAGCATATTTTGGTGCAGATTTGAGGATAGGTTTATTCTAGACCAGAGAAAATGATTGAGCATATTTGTGCTAGACCGAAGGACTGTGTTTATTACAAATTTGAGATAGAGCTTTGGAGGTGATAGAGTAGAGAGGACATTAGTCTCCAGTGGATAGAGATCCATTAGCTAGGGTAGTGAGGACATGTCTTCTAAGTGGGAACAAGAGTCTTTAGTGAAGAGAGATCCAAAAGCTATAGCAGTGGAGGAAGTAGTCTTATAGAGGAGCACCAACCAAATAAGAGGACAAGGAGTTCTCCTATGGATAGAAATCCATAAACTCGATTTAGGGGATCAACATCTCCTTTGGACAAAGGTCCATAAACATCATAGGGGAAGGATTCCCAAGAGAATTTATTTGAGAAAAATTCATAAGAAATATTTTCTCCGTGGAGGTAGCCATCATTAGGTGAACCACATAAAAATCATCTCTCATGTGTGTGATGCTTTGTGTGATGCTTACTACTTTAATATTGCTGATGCTATTATTTGGATTAAAAAGCAAAAAGTTTTATTGTATATTGTTCACCCCCCATATCAGTATAAGCATATGTTCTTCAGGTTATGCTTACACCTAATACTTTGGTAATATTGAAAGATCAGGTCAAGAATAAAGACTACCCGATTCAATCTCTAGAGAAGACTAGTTCTTTTACTGGTTAGGGAAAAAGAGAAAGAGTAAAGTGCTTAGAGAGAGGGAAATACAGCTATTTCTAGATTGTATGGAATGGTAAAAATTAGATAATAGCAAGGAAATACATACAATTTTTATATATAAGCATTCTTTAAATGTCTAAATAGAAACAACTAGTTATTTGGTGCAGATTAAATCAATCGCACACCCAATAGAATAATTAACTCCAAAACTATCAAAATTAAAATACAAAAATCTAGAGATAGAATTAATATGATTCACATTCCATATAGATTGAATAGAATTATTAACTCATTCATATACATGAATGCACATTGTTGAACCAGAAGCCAAATAGGGAATTTATCTTTATTGATTTCAAAAGTCTGCTTACATTTGATCTTGTAAACGTCCAAGAGCTGACCTCCTTTTTAGGGTGCACTTATTATATATATAAACTCTCTACATATGTAAATATACAAATTTGTTACAATAATAAGCCAACTGGCTAATTATGATGAGATGTTAAATAATGCCTATTGACCCAAGGAGAAATGATGTAGTGGAATTTCAATAGTAAGATATTAGAATACGATCCTTTAGTTACCAACTAATAATGCCAATATTAATACGTGGTTACTCAACTACATTCCACTCTATTTATTGATCTAACAACCCAAGAAAATAAGGCCGATCGTGAGATAAAAATACTTTTCATCGTTCTAGGTCCTTTTGGCTATCAGCTTGTGAAAATAAGGCCAATCATGAGATTACAATGCTTTTCATCCTTCTATCTCAATTTGAATATCAGCAAATGAAAGCAAGGCCGATCGTGATATGACAATGCTTTTTATCCTTCCAACTCCTTATGGCTATCAACCTACGAAAACAAGGCCAAACAATGACAAGATCCCTTCTTTATATATCTATCACCACCTATCACCTAATGCTATATTGGGGAGGGTATAACCTTAACCCTAGCCAAATCCTAAACACTTATTTGACTAATTATAAAAATATAATATTATACAACAATAAACCTTGGGTTATGTGTGGACTATGCCAACTATCCATAACACCCATATTCAATATAATATTATATCCTAATATACTTATCCCTAGGTAGTGTAAGAAAAGAAAAAATAGATAAGTAAATAATCTAATGCTTCTAGATCCCTCTCATACAAGGTATATTAAAAGCTCCATGATACCCTCTTCTTTATAGACTCTATCTTGTAAGAATTTTATTTTGGAATACTACCTAAAGGATTGAGGCCTTAGGAAAGGCCTTTAATAACTATAAATTCTTCTAAGAGAAATTATTAGGAATAGGAAATTTCAATTTCTCTAAATCCTCATATCCCAACTTGATCAATTATCCACCATATTTTAATAAATTTACAAACCAACTCATCCTTTCATGTAAACATAGGTAAATAATTTTTTTGAAGAGTTATTTGAATCTTATGTATTATTTTTTGAGTTCCTCTCCTTCAACTGAGTTATTAATAGAAATGAGTGATCTAGAATTGTTCCTCACATTAATATAATCTTTGACCCTTGGAAATTTAAAACTAGATATAGCCAAGCTAATGTCTACCATTTTAAAAAAGATATAAGAGGATAAGGCTTCAACCAAGCATCATAAAAAAATTACATAATCCTCCTCATTTAGTGACGTATAATATGTTTATGATCCTTTAGGTAGGGCTTGTGTCTTGAAAAAAAATATTTTATTAAGAAAACCTATATATTTTTGAAGTAATATTTTTTCCAATAGTTTTCTTACTCTTTAAATAATATCCAACCAAGTTTTTCCCATAAGGCTAAACTTATTAATTTGCAATTTTGCAAGCATTCCCTCCAATATTATTTCCTTTACAAACCCTATCTCACTTACAAATGGGAAATCTAAATTTTTCCTCACATCCTTTCTAAAGAAAATTTCTTTGAATTTTATTAAAATTGGAAGCTATACCTACTAGTAATTTTGAAATTACATCATATAAATATGAATGAATTATTTATGATTCATAAGACTCTAGCTATAGTTAATAACATACCTTTCCAACCTAACAAACAATATTTCATTCTACCTAAAATAGAGTCCCAAAGATACTTTTTATTTCTTTTATATGAAACAGGAATACGCAAATATGTTGATGAAAATTTTCCAATTTTAAACCATAAAATATCCACAATAATCTATAGATCAGTGTCAATGAAAAATATCTTGGATTTTATTGTATTGACCAACTCTATAATATCCTTATGATAGCATGATGATAGTAATTTTAACTCCATCACAACACTAGTTGAGGGAGGACCCAAAAGAAAAGTATTATCAACAAATTGTGTATGAGATTTGGAGGTATCATTTGTTGTAACCTTTAAAACTTTGATTTTTTCTTTCTATTTTTTCCTTTTAGAAAGGTCTCCCTAATGTCTCTACAAGAATAAAAAATAGATAAGGATATAATGGATCACCATAGAAAATTCTTTGAGATGAGTCAAAGTATCTATCCAAGGATCCATTCATAAAACTAAAATATTTTGGAGTGTTATAACAACATCTAATTCATTTACACTAACCTTGATAAAAAACAAACCATTCAAGAATATCATGTAGAAAAATCTAGCAAATCCTAGCATATGATTTTTTTATATCTAATTTTAAATGATCTTATAAATTATATTACAAAGGATTTTTAGAGAAAAATGATCAACATATACTGTCTCATCTTCTTTGGGAACAAATGTAACAAAGGTTGTATTAATCTAATTTATTATAGATTTTCCTTTTTGGTCCTTTTCAACTATAGCCAATATATCCCCTTTTGATAAATAATAAAAAAAATGTAATAGGAAATTTCAAGAAATCCATTTGGCACAAGTGCCATAAAATGGAAAGAGAAAGTAGCCTCATATAGCTCCTCCATAGAGGTATTGTTCATCCACTTTTTTTTTTTTTTTTGTGATAGTTTATGGAATATTTTGCAAAATATTACCTTGATCCTCCTTATCTTGCCTAGCATCTATCAAAATATCTTTGAAATAATTAATTGTTTTCTTCTTGATATATTCTTCTTCATTATTATTTCTTCCATTTAGAGTCAAAATATTTTTGATGTGATGAAAAATATATTTTAGCCATAGCATGACAAATTTAGTATTTCTATATCCTTCCTTGAGTTATCTCTCCTATATTTTTAGAATCAATGTCTTATCCTTTCTCATTATATTATAATACAAAAAGTAATTATAGTCATGCACATAAGTATTTTGGTCCATTCCATTGATTTCTACTATCTCTTGTAAATTTTAAAGCTTGGATTTAATTTAATTTATTTATTTTTTAAATATGTTACCAAAATATTTGGCATTATAACTATCCATTTGCTCCTTTAGATGTTTTATCTTTTGAAAAAACCTATAGAAACATAATCCTTCAATATTTACTTCATCCAACCATAATATAAATATTTAGGAAAAACTAGGACCTTGGAGCTATATAGACTAAAAGTGAAATGGATTTGGATGATCACATTGAGTTAATTATATCTTAAGAGAATAGGTTTGTAATCTAGTCTTGTTCATAATAAGAATGCTCAAAGAGATTGTATACTATATTTGCTACCATATTTTGGATTACAAAAATCTATCCAATTCTTTTGGTATATGAGTTTGTCCAATGTGTCTGTTATCCTATGTATATAGAAAACATAAAGCAATAGCATCCCAAAGGCCATTTGAATTAACAAATGAAGCAAAATATTGCATAGATTTAGACCATCTAAGAGTATCTCCCTTATTTTACAAAGGACATAGAATTATTTTCAAGTAATCCTAAGAATTCATAAATCATAATTATGAATCATTATTTTTGATAAAAACTCCAAGTTACATACATGTAGAGAGAAGAGGTTTGAAAACTATTTAGTCAGCTATGCAAGGCTCGACCTAGGCTAAGACATAAGAGAGAATGAAATAAAGCACCCCTTAGAAGAATGAATGGCTTTTGATGATTACAATGAGAGGAAGTATGCATATTTATTGATTACATTTGGAGCCTTTCCCCTTTTGATATTCAAAGTTCCTACCTCAAAATTTCTTGCCTAGGGTGCTCCACAATTATGGTGTGTAATCCCAAGGTCTTTGGATCTAGATTCATTTGAGGTGGGATCTCATCGCCCATGCCATCATTAGACACCAATATTTCTTATCATTGATGCGTGATATGATCCATGGCCACTCATTTGAAGGTTTCATTATGACACCTTAATTGTTGTACATTTTGACAAAGGAGGGACTACATGCCTGATGATGCATACACCTTGGTACCATTTGTAGGGTCTAAGGGATGCAAGCTTGACTGGGTTCTATAAGGCAGTCACTATTTGTTCTTTGTTTGATAATCTAATTTTTTGTGCTTAGTCTAGTTAGATCCTACTATTGAATTTTTGTCTTTCCATTCGTAGTATTTTGATTATCGCCCTTGGCTTGTAATCACTAGATATTTATGTCAGATGGGTGTGCCCAAATCATTTTTTATTTTGGTTGCATGCATCGCTACTTTGGGTTGTCATCAATACTTTGGGTCCTTTTACTCTACCCCCAACTTTGACAAAAAAATTGGATCATTGGTCCCTCACACGTGTATCTATATTCCTTTGGATCTATTTGCTTTGCTTACCATCGAGATTCCTTTTCATCAAAACTAGCAAAAAATCTCACTCTCCCCAATTATAGTGAGAACTCACTATAGGAACATCTGGGTATTTTGTTGCCTCCTTAGAGACAACAACTGATTAGGGACTATTTTTAGCAAACCTTATTTAAATCAAACTCAAGAGTTGTTGGTGATAAGGGAGATTGGAATAGGAAGGGGTATAGAGATTGTAGGTATGACCAGATTTCGTAGGAAAGTTATTGGTAGAATGACTTAAGGTGACTAATATGATGATTAAAAATTAGAAAAAAAGGTATAAGGGACCTAGGGATAGTCTTCCTATCTAGATCAGATCATTTTATATATGGATGGCTATTCCATAAGCATATGGTAAGGAATTTTCTCCCTTGGCCTTTATCATCATAAATATTTCTGAATCCAAGGTCTTTCAAATAGTATTTATATGTCATACCTAAGAGAGGATAAATTTCATTAGGTATTCTAAGCCATGCTTTGTAAAATTAAATGTTGAAATCGTCCATGGCCTCCATTGGTGCTCTCTTTATAATTGATAGTTTCTCCAAGAAAGACACTCCATCTATCATTTCTCTAAATATTTCAATAAATAGGATATGAAGTTGATCCTAATAAACAATTGAATTTGTTTAAAGTGAGAAATATTAATTGTGAGCTTTACCTCTAAATGATATCACAAACAATATCAAAACCATATTTTGCTCCATAACATTGTGAAGTGCACACAAGCTAACCATGTGCTATAAATTATCCAATGGCATGATGAAGTCTTTTCTAGTAAATTAAAGCATTGATTTTAATGTAGATGTTAGATGTCATCCCATATTATTGATAAATATAGAGGTTGCAATAACACTCTATCATCCCATGCAAGGAATCTTCTAGGCTATTAAGTAATCATGATTTGATATTAATCTCTCTTTCTCTTTATAATTGCGTCAAGAGGTTGGACCAATGCTTGAGGATTAGCATTAATGTATGATTTGGTAACAAGTCTTGTGCTCATTAACTTTTGGATTCTTTATTCTGAGTGGAGTTGCTAAGTGAATATCACAAATACTATTCAAAGAGATAGATTGATACCTTCATCTAAATCTCAACCTAAAATATTTCTAAATAGATTATTTTGGATAGTCACTTTTAATGGAGTCACTAGGTGAATGTTTAGATGCTTCATTCAAGTAGATAGACAAATATATTCACAAAAATATTAGCCTAACATAGTTCTCTAGTTAATGGGATCATACCAAGTAATTTAACTAGGTTCCACTAGGTGTGCCATAAAAATTTTGTCCTCTCAGATTATCACGGTCACCCACTATGGGGTTTGGATCCACTAGATAATCATGCCTCACATGGAGTGATAGGGTAAAGCAACTCTAAGAGTATGGGAAATAGATCAATTAGAATACCTCTAGGATTTTTTACAAAGCTGATTCCTTTTAAGATATGATATTTAAGGGTCACTTACTATAACCTAACCTAACAAGCATTTGGTGCATAGAGAAAAAGGGAGAGGAAAACCACAAGAAATAGAGAAAAATAACATCCTAAGATAATTGAGGGTGATGCACCAAGATCACTAGATTCTTTTTCCTAACAATGGTATGAATAAACACGTGAATTGTCTATAGGCAATGCATAAGGAACATTTTCTTTTCTTGACACTTATAGTCATCATAATTTACACATAAAAAATGAGATAGAAATAAAAGTAGTCATGAACTTTAATACATGTGCATATACATACAAGCACACAAGAAATGAAACATAAAATGACAAGTAATCACAACTTCTCATATATATATATATATATATGAATGTTACAATTGTGCTAGATGAGAGGGATTGAAAGCATACCCACAAATGACCCAAGTCTTGGGTCTAGGATTTTATACAAAATAAAATGAAAGGAAAGTTACATACAAAATCTAAGGCTTGAATAAGGAATTTACAAATATCTTACAATGCCTACACAATCACTATTATAGAAAAAGTGGAGATTTTTCCTCCAAAACTATGAAAGAATATTGGACAAGCTTCTCTATTGCTTCCCTTGACCTAGTTTATATGATGCCAATTTAGCCCTTTGAGGTCTCTAGATATAGAATCATCAATTTTGAGCTTTTGGATGCCCAACTATTATTGACATTCTCAACTGCCACCCTTGCGATCCTAAAATCTAGATGCAAGCACTTAGTGCAATCAATGAAATTAAATTTGGGGATGTTGCTATTGAGGCTACCATATTTTTATCTTCAATAGGACAACCACTTTTCCTAGATTATTGATCCTAAGAGATGTTAGTGGATGAGGTTAACTTTTTTTTTCTAGATAATAAGGGGTTGTACTCGGGTCCCCCACCCTTGACAAATTTCATCACTCTTATTTAGAGCTTGAGAGTTTACAAATAGATACACTTCTCATTCAATTGAGATGCTATAGCTAGAAACCTACATCATTTTACATAAAATGTCTAAATTATTGATTTTCATTTTTTGGATTTTTTAAATTTTTGTATGAATATAATTACTCTAGAATTTAGCATCTTTCTTGACATTTTCCTATAGAAACCTTCACAATGCCAAAACTTCACCTCTACTATCTATGCCTTGCATCTTAGTAGAGTAATATTTCCAAAACATTGCACTATCATAGTCCACTTTACCAAATATGAATTGCTACTTTCCTTCCTCGCTGAAGTCATAGCCCTTCATTGCTCTTCCCATCGTTCGAACCCTAGTTGGAAAATATTTGTAATTTCATTTTTCGTGACTTGAAAAATCGTCACTGCCCTTGTTTCGAATGGTTAACTTCTTAGGGTCGTATCTCCATCACAATTGCTCAAATTCTTGCATATGACCACTCATTTTAAAGCTATTCAAATTATGCAAAAGTTGGTGCAAGAATTAGTTGAATCAGATAACTCTTTACGAAGATATATCTCCTAAAATATGAGATATTGTTTTAGAAAAATACCCTAATCCTTTGCACTTTGCAATTTTGTTTTACACAACTTGAAAAATTATCAATGCCCTTGTTTGAATGGTTGACTTCACATGATCGTATCTCCCTCAATATTGCTTGAATTTTTGCATATGACCACTCATTTTAAAGCTATTCAAATTCTGGATAAGTTGGTCTAAGAATCAGCTAAATTAAATAACTCTTCACGAAGATATGTCTTCTACAAGATGAAATGTTTTTCAAGAAAAAACCCTAATCCTTCGCACTTTGCAATTTTATTTTTCTCATTGTAAGTAGCCTTCCACACTCCTTTAGCCTTCCACTCAACATACTAGTATTTGGTTGCAACTCCTTCAACTGACCCAACCTTCCATGCTCCTTTAGCCTTATTAGCCTTCCACGTTCCTTCAACCATCCTAGCCTTCCACCCAACATCCTAGCCTTTCGTTGTAGCTCCTTCAGCCAACCCAACCTTCCATGCTCCTTTAGCCAACCTAGCCTTCCATGCTCCTTTAGCCAACCTAGCCTTCCTCGATACTTTAGCCTTGATACTCCAAATATCAACTCATCATTCAACCTTCCATGCTCCTTCAACCTCCATCCTTCCATGCTCCTTCAACCTTCAAATTTATTGATCGTTAAAGCACCAAACCATTTTCCAAGACCCTTTAGGGAGCAACCCTCAAAGGTTTATCTCTGATATATTAATTTCTAGGTGGATGAGATTAACTTCTTTCAATAATTCTCCATTGATTCAACTCACTTACCATTTTGGGAGTTTGCACACCAACAATAAATTATTGGGGTTCACTTCGTCGCACACCTAATATTCCTCCTTGTTGTCATGTCAAACTATTCTTCTTTGTTGGCCCTTTTTTAGTTTTGCATGCTTCACTCCTTAGAGTCTTCTATCTTCTTTATGACTTCCTTGCTTTCTGAAACTGCATGGACTATTTTATTTTCAATTAAAAGATCCTTGAAATATTTTCTTACATTTTGCATCAAAATTTTATAAACTTCCACAACCTGGTTGAAGCTCTATCAAAAGATCTACAAAAATCCTTCATTGGACTCTTTTGGATGGTCTGCCTTTTTGAAAGTTTTTATTTCATCTATATTTATAAGCTCTTACAACTTATGATCTGATCCTCAAAATATTTCTTCATTCTTCTTCTTGGGAACTATAATAACTTTCGATCTTCAAAAATTTTGCTTCTTTTATGCCCTTAATTTTTTTTGTTGCCTTTCAAATTTTGGAACTTTTTGATGCTTTTTCATAGCCTTTGTTTTTCACCTTCATTTGAAACTTTTGTAAAGTGGTGTTAGCCTTTGATCATAATTTTTGGCCATACTTGTCCAATAATTCTTTCTTCGCCTTTTACCATTTGTTTCAAAATATTGGAAAGGAAAAATATCGTAAGTGTAGTGAACACTCACTACACTATCTAATAGTACAATAAAATTTAACAATTAATATCATGGTATTCATATATATATATATATATATATATATATATTTTAGCGAAAAACCCCTTGCGAGGCCGCCTTGGTTTGAGAGACCACAAACAGGGGGTTCTACACCGTCAAAGTCACCCGGGAGTCACACCCGACCTTGCCCATACCAACATTATCAATTGGATTTTTGATACCCAATTCAGCTTTTTGGTAGGGTGGAGATTTGAACCTGGGACCTCTCTTGGAGGATTTCCCTCTCCTCTCCAACTCACCTACAACACCTCGGTATAAATATATTTATATCACTTAATAGTATTAATAGAAAAATATTTGTTAATTATACCTATATAGTCTAACAATGTGAACACCTCATAGTAGATAATAATACTTGGTAATTATGAGTATATGATATAATCTTGGTCTTAAACAAATCTATTAAAGTTCAACTATTGAAACCTAACAAATCTATTAAATTCTAACTATTGAAACCTATGAATAGAAAGAGAATGTTTTATGCCATTGTTAACTTCAAACCCTTTTTCAAATAAAGGTTATATAATAACATTACAACATTTTAGTTATTATATATGTATCATTATTATCATTTGATATTAATATTATTTAATAGTAAATGTTAAGATTCATTATTCTTTATTTATGGTTGAACCTTCTTCTCCACCACTGAAAAGTAAATAAAATAAAGTAGTTTTTAACATCTCTAACATAAATTATAAGAAATAAATCATTAATCATCAACATGAATTATAAGATTCAAACCTTAAACCTTTAATTAGAATTTGGATATCTTTAATTATTGTTCCATGCAAATTTTTATGTATATATTTTTACACACTTTAAATTAAAATATCATTAAAATGTAAGAAACAAAACTGCTGTTGCATTTCAATATTTTTTACATATTATGTATACACATGAAGACCACAAGAACTTAGACCACAAGAAACATTATAGGGACCTTAACCCTTCACCACCACAAGAAACAAAACTGTTTGTTGCATTTCTTTCGATTTGTCTCTTTCATTTGTCTTTGGTAAGTAATGCTTAGCAGCAATGATGAAAGAATCAATAGACATGTCACATCTAAAGCAGTACTAATCTCTGGAGTGCCACGTTGATTCCAGGCCCATTTGGGGCACATCAGAAAAAGGTGAGGACAATGAGTGCATACGGATATTCTTTTGGTGCTGTAAAATCAGAGAAAAAGTATGGACAATAAGATCGTGAAGGTGATTATTTATTGAAATCAACCATTCTTAAAAAAACTGTAAACACAAAAATGTGTCTTGGGTGGAGGGGAAAGTACTCTATGTTTTTGAGCTGTTGGCTTAGAGCAGTTGCATGTTTATATTTGATATGCTTTCTCTTAGATTCTTCGTACTCAATCAACTTTACCAGAAAAAAATGGTTTAATTTTGAATGAATCTTTCATAAAAGTTTAACATTTATACCCTTGATCAAGTACTAACAATAAAAAGGTTTTACTTGACATTAATACAAACAGGCTGATATAATATATTCATAATTTGAGAGCAGTCCATGAGAAAGGAATACATCATGAGAACTCCTAAAAGAAAGCGTTTTACAGCAATAACGACAATCTGAAATAAATTCCCGTCTTTGGAGAATGAAACATCTTCTTTCAAGAAAGTGAGATGAATGAATATCTATGCCTAAGAGAAACAGGAATCTTAGCTGTCATGTCTTAGAAAATCTAAGTGAGTGGTAAACAATGTGGGTTATTTAACCTGACCGAGACTGAACAGAAGAAGAAGCACACATGCAGAATACATTCCATTCCAAGAACATATGTAGCCAAGATACCTGTATAAAACAGAAAGAAGAACATCAGTCATAGCTTTTATAGTTAATACAGTTGCCTTCAAATACTTCTCAAATGTTCTGGTGATTGAGATGTGTAGATTTCAAGTGAATTCCCAACATCCAGAACACTCAAGCAAAATTGCACCACATCAAGAATGCAGATTTATCCGTGTGATGTGGTGTATGCCACTTGCATTATCGGTGATGTGACCAAAGTTCAATCTCCACAAAGGATGTAAGTAAGAAGTATTACTCAAAAAAAAATGTAACTGCTCCTATGCATGCCCATGAAGTAGAAGAAGAGAAAGTTAAATCAATTCAATTTATCTTATACCAAACTATGGACAAGTTAGACTCACGTAGGGAATGAGTGGATGAAATTATGAAGATTTACTTCAAATAAACTGGAGGACAAGCTGACCATGCATCCCTAGAAACTTTAGATGAGTTTATAAATCTGGTAAAAGGTTTAGTGAGAAGTAACCAAGGAATAGGGCAAGCTTCAAGGCATTTTAAAGCATGTGATTGTGAAAGTAAATACTATTTATGCAGTAAAACTGTTTTAAATGCATCTCACTAAAGAGGGACAGGTCTACCTAGCCTTTTGAATGCTTTATTTTGAGAATCCAAATCTTTGGGCTGGGTTGTGATCTGGTGGTGCATCCATGGAAGAAGTTAATTGAAAACCTCATAAATGACACCTCCTTCAAAGAAGTAGTTTTTACCTGGCAGAAAGATAATGCAGTTCCTTTCCACAAATCTAAGAATGAATTTACACTGTAGGCCTGTAAAGGAGCTCTGGAACCATGCAGTTAACTTAACTTAAACACACTAACTAATGGATGAAGACATGAATCTAAGTAAAACATCTTGAACTCTCATCTGTTTCTTTATTACAATACTATAGTTTCATGCACAAAATGCATGGGTGAATACATTTAAAGGCAGCATTATCCCATACAATGTAGTAGTATGGTCTGTGGTGTTAAGGGTAAGTTGATGCTAGTCCACTAACTGTTTATACAGCCCCTTGTGGACTGATACATAACAGTACACATTATGTTGTGTCAAAACCAATTTAAATTCCAACCAATCTAAATTCCTTCCTTGGGTAAGCTAACAGTACACATTATGTTGTGTCAAAACAATTTAAATTCCAACCAATCTAAATTCCATCTTGGGTTAGTTACAATCTAAATTCCATCTTGGGTTAGCTACCAGTTTATATACTTGGATTGGAGTCATTTAAACCCCGTACTTGATCAATTTTACCTACCAAAAAAACAATGCACAATAACACAAAAAAAAATAAAGAGTTTTGATTGCCATTAAAGGTCAAGAAACCAAAAAATTACCTAACCCCACTTTACAAAAAAGGGAAGTCCTCCTCTCATAAGGTGTAGAAGCTAATTACCAGCTTAAGTTGGGCAGGTGAATCCAGAAGGTGGTTGCAGTCCACAAGAGGCAAGCAGCTCCAGAGCCAAGGGAAGAAGAATGTTGAGATTGAGAAGTTTGAGTTTGATGGTAGTGCACAGACAGAGAGCAGCCTCCAACCCCGCCACCCCCGTCAACAGTGGGCAGCATTTGTTCACCACAGGATCTCCAAGACCAATGTGCACGAGCCCCCCCAACACATCCACACAGGCACCCAGCTTGAGAGCATCGATGGGACAGGTCTCTGGCTTTGGAGCGGGCGCAACAGGAGGTGGCTTGACAGTTGGAGGAGGCTTGACAGTTGGAGGAGGAATGATCGTTGGAGGAGGCTTGACAGTTGGAGGAGGAATGATCGTTGGAGGAGGCTTGACAGTTGGAGGAGGAATGATCGTTGGAGGAGGCTTGATCTTTGGAGGACAGTAATAACAGGCCAACACAGGTGCCATGGTCCATGACTGCACCATCAGAATTAACACTACTGCAACACTCTTGCAGTACCTCATCTTGACAATGCAATGAAATGAAATAAATACTATGCAATACTGTGAAATACTGGGGATGGGTGTGGGATTTATAGATCCTTGGGGAGGGCTTGGGGTTGGCAGGAGCAGCAGGTGAAGTCATACTGTGCATGAGGGATGGGGCATGTGCATAGCTGGACACCAGCAAGCAGACGTACAAGACTTACCACGGCCAAAATTATTATCTTGAGCACTTCCCGTGTGTAGGTCTGGTTGCCATGGCTGTCCAAGAAAGTTCCAAAGTTTGTTTGGCTCGTAATGCCAACCTCCACATGTGACCGCTGCAAGGCCATGTGATATGTACCGTGCAGGGAAGCAGTAGGCCAATGCTACTGCTAATGAGGTAGTTATGGTCCCTGGGCTTTTGTGTCGGCTATATGAAAGGTTGAGGTTGAACTTGTGTTACTATTGATTTAGGAAGATTTGTTTTATCTTCTGATGGTAAGCTAAGGTAACCATGGCTATACGGCAAAGTAAATTGGAGTTAATGGAGTTAAATGTGGCAGGGATCCTGGATTTTTCTTACCTCATATGTCTATTCAATGCCTTGGAAGAAAAAACGTTAGTTCTTTTGAAAGCAACCTAAGTTTATCCTGGTTTTATCATTATAACTGTGTACAGTAAGCTAAACTAAGTTAAAACCATAACCGTGTACAGTAAGCTAAACTAAGTTAGATTATATATATATAGCTGTGTACAGTAAGAGTTTATCATGGTTTTATCACCATAATTGTGTACAGTAAGCTAAACTAAGTTAGATGATATACAGATATGTATATATAATTGTATAAAGATTTGTTCTATATAGAGTAAACTAAGGTGACCGTCGGTCATGGCTTTACCAAAACTGTACAGTAAGCTAAACTAAGATTATATATATATATATATAACCGTGTACAGTAAGCTAAACTAAGTTATATATATAATTGTATAAAGATTTGTTCTATATATAGCAAGCTAAGGTGACCGTCGCTCATGGCTTTACCAACTGTTCATGGCAAACCTACTATTTTTGGTGGTATGATACTACTATTTTTTTTCATAAGAAGTTCACCAAAACTGTTCATGGCAAATTAACTTAATTATAATTATTATAGATAAAAATAAGTAATATAAATATTTGAATTTTTTATTAATATTAAGTCTTAAATGTAAAGGTTAGTTGGTTTTCCATTTTTAAGAGGTTTATTGTGATTTTTAAGAAAAATCCTTTTTATTATATTTTAATTATATTTTATATTAAAATAATAAATATATTAATAAAACAAAAATTTTAAATATTAAAATATATATTACTTTAAAAAAACTGGTAGAAAGATAGAAATACAGACATCATAAACTTACAATTAGATTACAAGGAAGGCTATTTATCCATCTAGAACTCACAACTGGATGTTAATATAAACTTAAACAGCAACAAGGGTGCAATTGTACCTTTATTGGTATAGTTGTTAATATAAACTTAAACAGAAACAAGGGTCAATTGTACCTTTATTGGTATAGTTTAAATGATTGATTGTTTATATTTTTTAAATGATATTATAAATGTATTAGATCGATAATAATTATGTTTATATATAATTAAATTAAATTAATTAAATAAAATTTAAGTATTAGATTGATAATAGATTTTTTTTTTTATTGATTTTGATAAATTATTTTAGAGAAGATTATTGTATAATATGGGAGCAAGTAATAGATTATGAAAATATTCCATTTACATGTAAAATTTGTCATGAATATGGTCATCTAGTAACCATCTAACCAAGAATTGTCCAAATAAGGTTCCTAATAAAAAGAAACAGGATAAGGACTTGGCAGGGTCTCAAATCCCTAAACAAAAATATACAAAGAAAAAAATAGCAACAAAAGAGAAAATAGTAATTTCACCTACCGCATTTGAAATTCTTGAAATTCTCTCGATGGATGATCAAACAGATGATAAGGATGGTCAAATGAAAACAGTTATTATGGAAACACAGTTTGATGAAGAAAAGGAACAAGAAGGAAACACACTTTGATGAAGAGAAGGAACAAGAAGGAAACACAGTTTGATGAAGAGAGGGAACAAAAAGGATTGCATGATGAGAAATCTCTAAAAGAACTTATCTTGATGTTAAGAAATAAAAGTAAAGGAAGAAAGAAGTACAATGTAGAAAACCAACCCAAGTGCAAAATAAAAGGATTCAAACTACAAACAAAATGGATCTTCAAGAAGACCATACAAATTCCAATAGTAGTATTGTGGTTCCAAGTAGCCTGCTTATAGTCCCAACTGAAATGAAGCAAGATATGAATAAAAGGATAAGGATGCCATAAGGAAAATGTTGGAAGTTATGATATTTTTAGTAAGTTGTTAAGCTTTGGTTTATTTTTAGTGTTATCATTGCATGTGTCAAAAGTGATAAGCAAGGTGCATATGTTAAAAGTAGTAGGTCAGGTGTTTTTGGCGGAAAAGATAACCCTACCTCCTTAAATCTCATCCAACAGTGGCATCCCTTCCTTCTAAAATATTTTTCACAAACAAAAAAATAATAGATGATTTTCTCATCCAGACAAAATTTACCTCGTAGTCTCTAGTTGGTTCCCGAAAATAACAGTTACTCAGTAATAAAGTTTATACGGAAATTAAATATGTCAAACTCAGTAAATTACAGGTAAAATGTACTGGGTTGATAATAGATTTTCTTATATGTCAAACTCAGTAAATTACAGGTAAAATGTACTGGGTTGATAATAGATTTTCTTATCCAGGCAAAAGTTCTCTCTAATGGTCGCCATCGCTTTAGGACTGTTTATCCTGTTTTTATCAGGATTATTGATGACAAGCTAGTTGACACACATATTTTAGTATATTGATACCTTGGTTTTTTTATGTATTTTGTACAATTGATGCTTGAAAGGAAGAGTTATCTCTGTTGCAGCTTAGTTGAAAGCGGTGAAATAGGTGTGTTCACATTTTCTAGAAAACTATTAATTTTGGATATATAGTAGAACATATAAAACGTACTGAAGAAGATATAATATTCTTCTTTTAAAAAAGAACAAATGTAAATTCAATTATTGATTTTGAAATGTCTAAGAATTCTTAGAATGAAGCCAAAACCTAAAACAAATAAGGGCCATTGGTTTTTAAAACAAGGACTACACTGTTCTTTGTAATATATCCAAATGATCAAATAAATAAGGTTCTATGGATTTTATAATTTAATTTGATTAAAAAGTTTAGGACCATGAGAATACTAGATATCACAATTTATGGATTTTAAAGATAAAGGTTATATGGTAAAGTTAAACTTATCACAATGTATGTATTTACGACAATAGATTTAAGATTGATAAGAGGCATAAACTTACTTCAATATTATTATACATGAATTTTAAATAAACTAGGTAACAAATTTAATTTATATTTTTAATTTTGTATAATTTTTAATTTTATTTTAAGGGGATATTTATGTGATTAACATTTTGGGTTTTATTTTTAAGATCCAGGTTTAAACAATTAAAACAAAAAAATAAATTTTATATTATAAATTTTTTATATTAAATAAAAAATAAATTAAAATAATAAAATTTGTTTAATACTTTTAATAATTATTATAACCACACAATAACATTTCAATTATGTAATATATATAAGTTTTTTAATAATTTGTAACAACCATTACAATAATAGAATACATGCAGAAGACATTTCAAACTTTGTTTTACAGTTTAGTTTCTGGACTGAAGTTCATATTATAGTTTGAATATATATATGGTTGGAGAGCCGATTATAAGTGCTTTCGTGGGGTTTACTTTGTATATAGGTAACTAAGTCAAGATAGTGAATAGGGTATTCTGAAAACATCTCTTAAGAGTGCAGGTTTAAAGTGTATGTAAACGAATGCAGTCACCATATATATTGGAGGAATTGTTTAATGACTGTTCATGTTTTACCAGCCCTTTGTTTGAGCTTTGCTTTATGCAAAGAAGAATAAAATGGGACCTTCCTTTATAGAAGGCATTATTTGCATGGTATAGAATTATTGGGAATCTAACCCAATAGGGAATGTAAGGCCATTGTCCGTAGCCTTGGGATGACCAACAACTTTGTCCTGCACCTTAACATGTCACTACCTACTTTTCTTGTCCAATTGACAATTCATTCTTAAGAGGAAGGATGCAGACGTTAAATTGAAAACCATGAAAGACTGTGGTAAAGAAATCTTGTGGTTGATAGCATATCACAGAAATATAGATTTTTCCATACATTGGAAGGCAAATGATGTGGAGTCTGTGTCTTCACATAAATTATTTCAGTCTTAGACAAGGTCTGTCAACTTTGTAGGAAACTTGCCTATCATTCAACGTGTGTTGTAGGACCGGGGCCATTTGTGACAAGCTGGATGAATTAAATTGTGGAAGCAGGGATGCTTCAAAATAGTCTTGAAGAATCTTAGAGACTCATTTTTGTAAGACAATCCAACTAACTTTAACTTAAAAGAGCACACTACTAGAATGCCGTGTCAGGTGAGGAAAGTGGATTCCATGCTTTCCTTATCAATCATAAATGACCTCTTATCCCTTGAAGTGAAACTATCCCTGTTCACATGAAAGAGAAACTCTTTTTATAGGTATTTGGGTTTTGCTATGAATTTGTACTCGCATAAACAGACATATATTTAGGAAGATAGTTTTACTTCAAAGTTCATTCTTATGGTCTCATGGGTAAGAGAGGAACCTCTCTTATGGGTAAGAGATACACCTTTAATCAATGTGGCTAAGAAAAAATCCTTGCTTTGTGATTCACAATAATTTGAATAATAAACTTTACTAACGAGGAGGACAATGAAGTGTTCAGTACTAAGGGAAAAGGGAAAGATCTTGAAACAAGGATCATGAAATAATCTGAAAAAAAAAAATTTAAAATTTAAAATTAAAATATTATTATTATTTTTTTAATTTTTAAATTATAATTAATGTAAAAAATAACCTTTTCAAAATATTATTTTTTGAAAGTTTAATTTTAAAAAACAAAGATATTAATTTTAAAAAACATATAATGGTTTCAGTGGTAGACTCATGTGGTTAGGGTTTTGGGCTTTCTTTCGGGAGATTCAGGTTCAAACCACCATAGGGCATGGTGTGTATGCATGCAAATGTGAGTGAGTTTGTGGAAAAAAAATAAAAAACATATAATAATTTTTTATTAGGTGGATGAAGGTAAAAGGGTCTCCGAACCTTATACAAAAATGAGCCACCCAATAAAGAGGTAAAAGGACACACAGACCAACATGAGAAACCAGGATGCTGAGAAGAGCACGCCACCACAAGAGCCATGGAAACAAAAAATATCAACCACAAATGAAAATAAACACACCACAATCCATCACAGGGGGTTTCAAAATAGAGCAGGCACAAGCTACCTACACAGGGGAGAACATAGATTACAAGAAACAAAACAAAAATTTTGAAATTGGGCCTAAGCCTTCACTTCTACATGTGTTCCAACGTGTCTTTGTGTCAGGCCCACTTGAAAAAGTCATCTATCCAAGCTACTTAATGTTGTCATGCAACTCAACTTTCTATTCAAATTCAAAAATGAAAATTCTACCAAATCACTCAGTCTTTCCCTCCTACTTCCAATCTCCAACAAGTACTATACAATTTATATATTCTTACCTTCATTGTCTAGTTGATTTAAACCTTTCGGGAACTCATTGCACCAGATTGACACACCATTTTGAGAGAGTCCCAACTTATCCAGGAAGTTAGTAGATTTATTTCCTGCCCTAGAAAGACGATTAAATTGAACCACTTCTAGAGTTTGAGTTATTCTAAGAACTTCATCTATCAAATTTGCTATAGTTCATGTGGGAGTAAAGTTCCTTTTGACCATCTTGATAATGTTTAAGGAATCTCCCTTAAAAATAACATTTCTTCAGTTCATGGAGTTCACTTGTAGGGCACCTTGGTAGAGTGCTCTAGATTCTATCACGCGACTAGTCTAGATTCCTATATTCTCAGTAAAGGCCAATAGAATTTTCCCATTTGAGTCCCTGAGAACTCCCTCGGCTTCGTGTCAAGATTTTATTTGGAGGCTCCATCAAAATTCAGCTTCACCTAGCTGAGAGGGGAGGTTCCAATATAGTGTGCATCCTAGAAGCAATTTGATTATTGGAGAACAAGGGCGACTAGGACTTCAAACCTAGTGTCTTCTCAATATCTAATTCCTTACCTACAAAGCTCTTATCTAAGGATAACATACCCACATTCTCAACTATTGCTACCACTACCTTCACAAAGATCGAATCAGGCTTACAGGATATGTTCTTGAATGCCCTCAAGTTTCTTTCTTTCCAAAGGTGCCACCAAGCATGAGGCAAGACAAACAACTAGAAGGACCAAAGGTGGGAGGGAGAGGAACGAGGATTTCCATTGCTCAACAAAGGAAGACAAATCTTTAGGGAGGATCCAATCCAAACCTAAGAGTCTCAACAACAAGCCAAAAACCTCCCATGTGAATGGACATTATACGAAAAGTTGCTCAGGTGTTTTTTATTCAATCACAAACCTATTTTTTGAAGATTGTCTAAGTCAAAAAACATATATTATTATTTTAATATTAAATATTAAATTTGTAAATATTGTAAATGATTGATGGTTTTTTATACTAATATAAATTTTTAGATGAAATTATTGTTTTATATATAAAGTCATAAAAATTATAATAAGGATGATATGTGTGGTTGTGTGTGAGTGAGTTTGTGTAAAAGAAAAAATATTAAATATTAAATTTGTAAATATTGTAAATGATTGAAGGTTTTTTATACTAAAATAAATTTTTAAATGAAATTATTGTTTTATATATGCAAATTCATAAAGATTATAATAAGGATGATATAATAGTCAAATGTAAAGAAAATGTTAATATAATTAAACATTACAATTATTATAGTAAATGAGACTCATCACATGGAATATTAGAGGCCTAAACGAGACTGCTAAACAAAGAGCACTGGCCTCTCTAAGGAAAGAGTTTAAGCCAAATATTATTCTTGTACAAGAAACAAAAATGGATAGTTACAATGCTAAATAAGTAAAAAAAAAGCTAAAGAGAATCAAATTTTGTTGCCAGCTCGGCAAATGGAGCTTCAGGAGGTCTGTTATGTATGTAGAACCCAAAATATGTTGAAGGATTGACTCAGCTAGTTTTTTTTATAGAGTTATAAATATTTTGTTTTCTTCCAAAGTCTCAAGGGTCAAGTGGGTTACTTCAAATATTTATGCCCCTAACTCTCCTCAGAATAAGTTGGTATTTTGGCTTCTTGCGAGTTATGAGAGAGATTTTTAACAAGGAAGCATGGCTTTTGGCATGAGACTTTAATACCCCTTTATATTTTTCTGATAAAAAAGAAGGGATTTCAGTATGCAAAAGCATGGAAGACTTTACCTCTTTTGTGAATTCCCAAGAGCTTATGGATTTGGAGCTGAAGGGGTCTAGGTATACATGGAGCAATCGATGATTGGGATGCTAAAATATTTAGGTCAGGCTAGACAAAATCCTCATATCTAAGGAAGGACTACCTTTTTTGGAGATGCATATTTCCTAAAGTGGCCTCCGATCATAATCCTCTGGTGCTGGAGCAAGTTTAGAATTATATATTTTTTTCTAGGCCCTTCAAATTCAAGGTAATGTGGCTTCCTCACATATACCTAGAAGGTAAGATCAAGGAATGGTAGGCTAAGGGATTTTTGGGCCACCCTATTTCTCAAGTTGCATCGAAGCTTAGGTGTATTAAGACAAAGTTGAAGGAATATAATATATTCATTTTTGGTAATATTTTGTTAAAGAAAAATGAACTCATTGAGCAGCTCAAAGAAGTGGAATCCATTTCATCCAGGTCAGAGGTAGTGGAGGCAGTGATATCCAAAAAAGAATTATGCTTAAATATTTTTACAATATCTTGGTTGAAGAAGAGATTATGTGGCGTCAAAAATAAAGGAATTTATGGCTCAAATAAGGAGACCAAAACACAAAAAAAATTCATACATCTACATTGAGGCATAGGAGTCACAATAGGATCAAGGAAATTAGAAAGGTAGATGGTGAGGTTACTAAGGAAATTAACAAAATTAGGGAAAGTGTTGTGGAGTTCTTCAAAGACTTGTTATGCTCCTTGATTCCCAAAAAATTGCAAGTAGAAAATAATCTTCTCTGTAACATCCTAGCGTTGGTCTCTAAAGATATGAACAAGATCCTATGTGATCCCTTCAATGATGATGAGATAAAAATGGCGGTATTCTCAATGGGAGGTCTTAAGGCTTCAAGTCCAGATGATTTCCCACCTATCATTTTTAGAGGTTTTGGCATATTTTGGATCCTGATATTTGTAATGCAATCAGAGAGGTCCAAAGATCTAATTTTATCCCAACCGATGTAAATTCCACCTTTTTGGTTTTACTGCCTAAATTACCAGGTGTTATAGGATTTACAAATTTCAGGTCAATTAGCCTGTGTAATACGATTTTCAAAATTTTGACTAAATCCATGGTCAATAGACTTAAAATTTTACTCCCTTCGATCATTGATGCTTCGTAGAGTGGTTTCATGCCCCAGTGGTAGATTTTGGATGGTGTTATTGTTGTTCATGAGATCATCCACTCTACTGATAAAAGTGGGAGACCTGAGACTCTTCTCAAGTTGGAAATGAACAAGGTGTATGATAGAGTGGCTTGGGATTTTCTTCTTAGGGTCCTTGATAGGTTTGGTTTTTCCTAGTGCTGGTTGAGATTGATTAAATCCTATATATCATTAGCCATGATTTTAGTAATTATTAATGTATCTTTGATGGGCTCCTTTCATAGCAATAGAGGTTTGCATCAGGTAGACCCTTTATCACACTACCTTTTTATTCTTATGGTTGAGGCGTTGGGTAGTTCCATCAAAGATAATAAAGTTATTCAAGGTTTGAAGTCAAACCAATCGATAGATCCTATATCCCAAAACCAATTAGCTGATGACACCCTTATTTATTTTATGATATCAATCCTTCAAGCTAAAGTGGTTAAATCAATTTTGCTGGATTTTGAGAATGCAATAGGTCAGAAGATGAATTTTAGAAATTTTTATTTTATTTTATTTTAGTTCACACCCTGATTGATAGGTAGAGGAAGATAGCAGATATCTTGGCGTGCAACATTGGTTCCCTTCCCTCAATTTACATTGGTATGCCACTATTTAAAGGTGCATCAAAACCATAATTGTGGGATTCAGTAGTTGAAAGAGTTCAAAATTAGTTAGCAAGGTGGAAAAGTGCCATTTTAAGTCAAGTGGGGTAGATTTTATTGGTCAAATCCACTTTACAAAGCATCCTAATGTACTTCCTCTCCTTGTTCAAGATTTTGAGGAAAGTTATTGATAAGTTAGAGCAAATCTAGTTATCCTTCTTGTGATTAGGGGCTGAAAAGAAGAAGAGATTCCACATGGTGGCATGGGATCAAGTATGCAGTAGGAGAGAATACAGAGGCTTTGGTTTGAGAAAGCTGAGAATGTTGAATAGAGCCTTGATTGTAAATTATTTTAATATGATAATGTCAATTGGGTTAATATTGTGAAGGCTAAGTATCTTGGAAATGGTAGCAATTTCCTAAAATCTTAAACTCTCCCGGTGGGGTTTGCTTTTTGGTCCTTCATAGTTAGTAGTCGGGTGGATGTGCATAAAGGCCTTCGTTGGGTGATGGGTGATGGTTATTCCATTGATGGTTGGAGATATTCTTGGGCCTCGCCATCCCTCTTGAATATTACCCGACATTCACCTATTTGAAGCCAATCATAGATAGGTTCTTTGGTCCCAAAGACTTATTAGAATTATTCAATGGTCATATTCTATGGAAGTCCTTTGACTTACCAAATATTTCTCAGGAGGAGAAACTTTTATAAATTAAAAAAACTCCATAAAATGGTTCTTAACCCTGGGTATTGGTCTTCATGAGGCTGGTTTGGAATCCTGAGAAATATGGCTAGTTTTCAGTTAATTTTGCTTATGGCTACTTGGACTATGATTCAAATAACTGGTTCTCGATGAATCAAGTCTGGATTAATGTCTTGATGCCTAAATTCAATGTTCTCTTCTGGTTGGAAATTCAAGGAAACTGCCTTACTCTTGATAATATTAAAAAATGAGGAATGATTTTCCCTAATAGGTGCTTCCTATGTGGTAGGGATTTTGAATCACCTTTCCACTTATTTTCCCATTGTGCCTATACCCTTGAAGTCTTCTGTTAGTTCTTTTTGGAGCTAGGTGTTGCTTGGGTTCTTCCCAACTTGTTGGAGGACCTAGTTGTTCAATGGGTCTCCCCCTTCTCCTCTCCCCACCTATGCCAATTTTGGAAATTTGGGTTACCCCATATTTGGTGGTGGGTGTGGAAGGAAAGGAATGCTTGTGCCTTTAAAAATATTTGCCATCCTGAGTCATCGGTCTCCTCGAGGGCCATTGTAGATACAGTGGAAAATGTGAAAGCTTTAAAATTGGATTCGATAACTTGTGAAGGGGAGATTGGTTTGGAGAGATCGTTGGGTTTTTTAACTTAACCTCAGAATACATTTATCAGGGTGAGTTATGACAAGGCTAGGACGATTTGGAAACCCCCTCCATCGGGTTGGCTGAAATTCAACTTTGACGAAGCTTCTAAAGGGAACTCGGGTCCGACGAGTGTAGGGGGTTTGTTTAGAAACTCGGAGGGCAAAATCCTTCTTTCCTTTGATGAAAAATTGGGTCACAAAACCAACCATTTTTTTATTCTTGGGCATTATTTCAAGGTGTTTTCCAACTGAACTAGGTGAATTTTAGGATACTAATCATAGAAGAAGATTCACTCAATTTAATCAACATGATTAATGGCAACCAAAATCCCTCCTAGACTATTGTAAATTTTATAATTGAAGCCAAGAGAATGATTCAAAATTTAGAAGAAGTTCAATTCAAGCATAGGTTTAGGAAAGGTAACAAAGTTGCGAACTTCCTAGCTAATCAAGGTCTTACACAACAAGATATTCACATTTGGATAGGTAATTTTCTAGATGGCCTTATATCATTGGACAAAGAATTTAGGAAAAGGTCAAAATCAAGTCAGAATACTTAAGGTGGGCAGTTGGAATTCTCCCCATTGGATGCTGCTTTTTAAATGTTTTGGTCGGGCCTGCGTGTCCAATTTTTTGTTTCTGTTTATCCATGTAGGCCTACGTGCCTAGATTTTATCTATGTTTGGCTTATGTTTTTGGGTTTATTTAGCTAGTATATATTGTTCTAGGTGTAGGTAGTTGTGTCCAAGGGTTGGTTGGCTTTAATGTTTGAAATATCCTTAGTGTCCTAGTGGCTGGAGATTAGCTTCTTTTGTTATAATATTTGGAGGTTCATTCAAAACTCCTTTGGTCCAACTAATAAACAAATAGATCATGATGACCTTATTAATAAATAGAATAATCTCATTATAGTAAGTGAGAATAATGAATGATAATCATTAATAAAAAGTTGATTATTATTATTAATTATAGTTTTTTTTTTCTTTTTCATTTTTCTTTTTACACAAGTTCACTCGCGCACACACCATGTCACACACACATACCACGCACCATTGTGGTTTGAACTTGGGTCTCTCAAAAGAGAGCCTAAAGCTCTAACCACTAAGGTGTGATTTTTTTAATGTAGTTTAACTTAAATCCTTATGTTTATTGAGATTGTTATATTTTTTTAACTGGTTATATGGGATTGAAACAATTTTCACCCATATTACATCATGATCACATAGTTAAAACACTTTGAAAATTATGCATGTGGTGCTTAGCAAGCCTCCTTTAAATTTAAGAAATATAAGTGATTAAGCTAATGTCATTTGATATTGTTATATTTTTATCTCAATGAATTATTTATTTATTTAATCATTACATGATTCATATTAATAATTAACTTTATGATTTACTTTTAGAACTATTGAATGGATTATTAGAATGAATGATAGTTGCCTTATCTATTATGTAGTGCCATCATTGGAAAATAACATACACTATGACATACAAATATTTCCTGAAGACCTAGAAAAATTGTACATTATCATTTAAAGTTTTTGAATGACAAGCGACATGATGTCTATGTTGTGTAAGGATGACACTAAATATATAGTCAAATGCATAATATTAATTTGAAAAGGTTATATGATGTTTAGCATGGCTAGCACCATCATTTAGTAAAGAAATTTTTTGAATATGTCAAAATTATACTACTATATATCAATTTATTTATGCATTGCTTTGGATTAAATGATCTGGTTCAAAAAAAAAAAATGTGAGAATTTTATAAAGTGGTGATAGATGGTTACTAAGCCTATAGAACTTTGAATATCAATTAAGCTTGTCATAATTATAGAATTTGAGATGAACCTAATGTTAGTGATGTAGCTCAAGTATTAGATTTTAATGATTTCAATTATAAACTTGACCATGTTAGCTCACAACTTGTGTTAATGCAATATATCTAAAAACTGACCATGATCTGATAACTAGAGTATGGTTGGATAATCATATATTGGGTAAAGAACATCCTCCATGAGGGTTGTCTCATATGGACTATGACCTTACAAATGTTAAAAACTACTTTACTCTTCACCATTTCAACATGTTCTTACCACGTCTAACTATATATGGAATAACATATAAGTAGAATATGATACAAATGTTAGTGAATAGTCTCAAAATAGCACTCATCAAACATAAAAGCATCAATGCATTGGTTAGACCCAAAGGCATATAACACACCAATATTAAAAGTTGACATCTTTACCTATTTGATGCTAAGGATTATTACATTATTCTGTAAATGCTAATGTACCCCCATGGTACCTTCATGGTATATTTGTAAATATGTAGTAGATTAGGGTTGAGTCTATAGTTTGGAGTGTGATTTATATTTCTCCTTTATGTAAGTGTAAATGTGCAATAAATGCACAAGTTTAATGTAATTTTCAATGTGCAAGAAATGCATAAGTGCCATATAAGAAATAATGTGCATAAGTGTCTTGTATGTAAGAATAAAAATATATAATGTGAGGATGTGTACAATAGTGTAAAAATGCATGTAGGAGTGCAAAATTATTATAGAGGTGTGCAATTATTTTAGAGTCAAGTGTCCATCAAGTATGCAAGTGGAAAGTTGATAAGCCAAGAGTCATGAGACTTGGCATATGGAGAGAAATAGTCTAGTACTTGAAGAGTTACATTATTATTGCTATATCATGGAGGCAATGATCCATAGGAAAGTGAATAAATTCAATCAAGAATCAAGTATTGATATTCAAAGTTGTAACAAAAAGATAAACAATAAAACTTGTATACATTTTGAGCAATTAATATTGTAAGTTTTCTTCATGCATAGTTCATGAATGATTTAGGCTATTTACATTCATATTTCAATATATAAATGAATTTTATTTGCTTTATTATATAAGCCTTGATATACATATTAATTTTTCCATATTATTCTACTCATTATTATCTTGATATTTAATATTATGGCTATATTATATTGGGACCTATGTGAAATTACATGTGATATTTTATGGTAGTAAGGCTTAAAAATCCAACAATGGTATTAGAGCTACCACTAGACTCTATCCAATTTGATAGAGTTTATTGAAGCCACCATTATTAATTAGCTTTGTCCATTTTGATAAAGTTAATTTAGAGTATGTCCACTTTAAAGGCAGTGAAGACTTGGACTCTATATTTAAAGGTCTTATTGAGTAGAAAAGGCTAGGGTATTTCCACTAGGTTGCAAGAAAATTGATGAATACTAGGACTTAGCTATATTGATAGGCAAAATTAACTCAAGAAGAAAATTTATCATTTAGGGATAGATTGAACCTAACATTGAATTGAAGATTTCAAATTGAGGTAGAATCAACTTAGAAGATAGTTGATCATTCAAGGATAGAAAAGGCCACCTTGACATTGATATTGGGTTCTCTAGTAAGGAGGAGAATCATATTGAGTTCTTAGGTGTGAGCTAAGACATTAAGGATTTTATATTTTAGAGAAAATAAGTAGACCAAAAAATATTAAGTCAAACTTTTGGGAAACTTTCTATAGAAGATAGAGAAGAGTTTCAACTTTTGAAGTATATACAACAAAAAGTAGAATCAGGTCTAGATTTATTTGACCTTGACATATTTATGATAAAAAACTACAACATAAATTTTAAGCAGCAATCTACATTGAAGAGTAGAAGGCCTACATTGAATAAGAAAGGTCTACATTGAATATAAGAGGGCCAAAGTAGCCTACATTGAAATAGAAGGCATAGAAGACTATATTGAAGATAAGAGGGCTAGAGAAGCCTACATTGATGATAAAAAGGTAGAAAATCTTATGTTGAAGTTAAAGCATCATTAGAAGAAGATAAAAATTTGAAGAAATCATTAGTAAAGTGCTATAAGATACAATTTTATAAGGGAGAGTATATAACAAAATATTATATGGCTATAAGCAGAGAAGCATAATAGAAAGAAGAAAATCATAAGAGAAATATAGCATATAATGTGAATATAGTAGAAATTGAAGTGGAAATCTCATATGAAGAAATATCATATGAAGAGCTAGAGGCTAAGAGCTATCACACAAAATAAAAGGAAAGCTATCACTACGTAACATAGTCTAGAGAGTAAAGTGAATGTTGCATCATTAATATAGCAAACATTTAAGTGCCTCTATGAAAATAAGAGATAGGAGAGCATTATTTAGCATGCAATATTCCACCAAAGAGAATTCCATTGAGCAACACTTCACAGAGTAGCACGTACACCCTTTATTAAGTAGAGTTTCACAAAGACAAGCAATTTCAAGGATACAAGTGATAAAACACTTCACAATGTTATCTAAGGATACAACAAAACACCTCACAATGTTATCTAAAGGAATATCACAGTAGTAAATGTTTCACAATAAATGTGTAGATGCTTCACAATGTAGGGTAAACTAGTAGTGTAAGGAGAACAAAGAGACTGCCAGTGGAGAACTCAAAGGAAGTGAAAATATGAGTGTTAGGGAGAAGGCAAGCATACTTTATTTTCATTCATAACTTCTAATCAATGTTTAGCCAATAAGAATAATACAAAGAGTAATGTAAGCCACTATAAGAGTGAGAAAATGGAGCATTTTAGTGACATGCATAATACCACATAACATTAGGGTTTATGTTACTAAATTTGCATTATTAAACAACTAACATTTTCATGAAGCAAGCGAAAGTTGACTAGGAGATTGGCAAAGAGCAAGCTAAAGTTGACAAGAAAAATAGTAAGGAGCAGTTTGCAGATTTGGATGCAAGCAAAAGGTTTGCAAGGTTAACGAGGTTAGTTAGAAAATTAAAGCATTTTAAAAAGTGCTTTAGTCAATGTTTTAAGTTAAGAGTTATAAGGGTTAATGATTTTTTTTTTTTGAATTTTTAAAGTGTGGAATGATAAGGAATTCAACTATAAATTAGTTAGTTGATTATTTAAAGTTTTTAAGTGTTTGAATATTTTTGAAGTATTTTTAAATTACAAGTTTTATTTTCTTAACTTTTGAAAAAATTAAAAATATTATAAGTTTTTGAATTTTTGCAAATTTAAATATTTGGGAGTTAAAAGGTTTTCAATATTAAAGGTTTAAAATAATTAGAATTTGCAAAAAATCATATTTGATTTATTTCTAAACTAGGGAGATATAAGGTTTACTACTTCAAAGAAAATAAATCATAAAATTGAATTGCATACCATGGAAGAAATTATTAGAAATGCATTCAATGAGGATAATGAAGAAATGGTGCACAAACTTAAGTTTTATTCTCAAAACTTAATAGATGATTTTTATGGAAAGAAACAAATGATAAATTTTTTAAAAGAGAAACTATATTTATTTCTAAAGGATGCAAAAGATGAACAATCCACAACACTTATAAGTTATCTTCATGAAAAACTTTGTAGAACATGGTGCTATTCACAAAACACCATTATCCTTTCATCAAAAGAATGCTTAATGATGTACTTATTATTACTTAGCTTTGAAATATTTCAAGAAAAAATACAAGAAAAGAAAGATGGAACATACAACTTGAATAGAGCTTATATTAGATTCAATGAAGAATCATTGAAATCAATAATGTATTATTGTGATGATTTAATAATCCAATGTTTGGAATCCACATCATCAGGTACATCATAATTAAAGATGAAGAAGAAAATATAAAATAATAAAAATAGAAGAAATTGCACAAGGAAGTCTAATAGAAGATCTGAATCCAAAGTCAAAGAAGGACCATATATTGTAAATTCATATATTGATCTAAAAGAGGTAGACTAAAGATGAATCTCAATCAGAGGTTTGGGAAGAGTTCAATGTCACTTGAAGACTAAAGACAAAGATTAAGACCGTTATTGAAGACTAAAGTCTTCAATAACCAAATAATATAATATAGGGGTTGTTGAGGAATATTATATTATTTGGTACATGCTAATGTACCCCCATGGTACCTTCATGGTACATTTGTAAATATATAATATATTAGGGTTGAATCTATAGTTTAGAGTGTGATTTATATTTCTCCTTTATGTAAGTGTGAATGTGTAGGAAATGCACAAGTATCATGTAAGTGTTAATGTGTAGGAAATGCATAAGTTTTATGTAAGAAAGAATGTGCACAAGTGTCTTGTATGTAAGAGTGAAAATATGTAATATAAGGATGTGCACAAGTGTCCTAGATTAGGAGTGCATGTAGGAGTCCAAGAGTCATGTAGATGTGTGCAAGTATTATAGAGTCAAGTGTCCATCAAGTATGCAAGTGGTAAGTTGATAAGCCAAGAGTTATGATACTTGGAATATTGAGAGCAATAGTCCATTTTTTTGAAGAATCACATTACTATTGCTATATTATGGAGACAATGCTCCATACGAAAGTCAAAAAATTCAATCAAGAACCAAGTATTGATATTCAAATTTGTGACAAGAAGAGAATAAATAAAGCTTGTATACATTTTGAGCAATTAATGTTGTAAGTTTTCTTTATGCATAGTTCATGAATGATTCAAGCTATTTACAATCATATTTTAGTATATAAAGGAATATTATTTGCTTTATTATATAATATTTGATATACATATTAATTTGCTCATATTATTATACTCATATTATTACCTCAATCTTTAATATTGTGGCTATTTTATATTGGGACCTGTGTGAGATAACCTATGATATTTTATGGTAGTAAGGCTTAAAAAGCCAATATGTGAATGATATTTTATGGCAACTTGATTTGAGTATTTTTTGATAAAATCCCATATACCTTGGAGCTAGTTTAAAAGATCATAATTAAAATGTATTAAATACATATTATTCATATTGATATTTTTAATGGAATAATAGATTATATATAAGTAACAAATGCAATCCTATGGTTCTAGGAAAACTACCATTTGAAAAAGTAAAAATCAAGCATGTATATTCCCTTACCTAACTACTTTTCATGTTTGACACTTGATCTCATTGATTTAAATAAATTAATAATAAATAAGGTTGTTAGACATAAGGGATCCTAGGACAAAGTTGATATCATGATCTAAAGGATACTAGAGAGGAACTCCTTATGGATGCTAAAATACATTAGACTAGGAAAGAACTAAAATAAGATAGAATTATTTAAAAGTGATTAATTTACATGCTACAATGGCATGCTTCTTAGAATTAGGTGTAATTGGAAAAATCATAAGTAAAAATATTTTATGCACAAGAATGACCTTTAATTTCTTAATTAAGATGAGCATCACCTTATTTTTGGTAAGTATCTAGCAATGTGATAAGGCATATTGTTTATGTGCATACACTACTATCGAGGACATACCTAAGGCTATACTTATGATAATAAATATAGGTTTTTTTTAGGTAGAATGTTAATAGGTTTCTAGTTGTGCAACATCATATGTGAGAAAGTCATGTAGGGGTATTATATTATACTCAAAAGTGGGTTAATATATTATATTAATCACCTTTTCTAGTTAAAGCATATGAGATAATAAGGTTTAAAATGTGCTTTTATATGTAAACATACATATTTGACTATTGTTAAAAAACAAAAAATAGATTTATGCACTATGATTAACATTTGCATTGATATGTTAGAAGTATATACATGTAAAATTAGAAGGTATGAGGTTGGGAGTTACAAATGTTTTTCAAAATTTCATAACCTCTATAACCATAAGGTGAATACCTAATATTCAAGACATTCCTTATTATATCAATGGTTAATCAATGTAAATGGATGCAAATTTCTAAATTTTTACATGTGTAAGATATTGTCAAAATATTTGCATGTTGCTCCTTTATAGTACAAAATTAGAGTTGTATGTTATGTTCTTAAATATATTTGTATATAAAAGGACATTGAACCTTAATGTATTTTGTAAGCTTGTGAAAAATTAGATTATGAACAAGCTCTAGCACTTGATTTTCGTATCTTAAGATTATTGGTTTCTTTTGTGGGATGTCCATTCTTGACAAGATGTGATGTAACCTTATCACATCACAAACAACTTCTCCTACAATATAATATTCAGTCACAATGGAAGAATGAGCAAAAAAATGTTTCTTCTTACTTCCCCAAGAAATTAGACTCGATCCTAGAAATAATACATATCCAAAAGTGGATATCCTATCATCAATGGATCCTTCATAGTGTACATCCCCAAAATATATCAAGAAGAATTGGTCATTCTTCTTGTACTCTAGACCGTACTCAATGATGCACATTTGGTTCTTACATGACACACCTTTGGTTCTTGCATGAACTATGAAATATATCATAGAATATAGCTAATATCAAGTTTGGTGTATGTTAGGTAAATAAGATTCCCAATCAATTAGTGATAGAGAGTTCTATTCACATGTGGATATGGATCATAGCATGACTATTCCAACTCTACTTCCATTTGAGTGTCTATGGGCTTATAATTTATCATCCAAAACTTCTCAATTAATGTTTTGATATACTTCATTTGAGACATGAACATATGGTTTTTAGTTTGCCACACCTCCAAGCCAAGACAATAGTTCATTAGTCTGAGATCAGTCATGTCAAATGAATACTTCAATTTTTCCTTAATATTTTTTTTTCAAATTTATCAAACTCATAGTGATAACCAAATTGTTGATATACACAATAATAATCACAACCTCCATTTTTTACAATTTGAAGTATAGGTTTGAATCATGTGGACTACGATGGAATCCATGTTGGAGGATATACTTATCACTCATCGTGTACCAGGCTCTAGGTTCTTGCTTAAGGCCATAAAGGTATTAGATAAGCTTGCATACCTTGTTCTCTTGAACAAGTATGAAAAATACCTCTAGTTGTATCGTATAGACTTCTTAATAAAGGTTACCATTGAGGAATACACTGTTCACATATATTTGAAGTAAATTCCATCCAAATTATGTAACCATTATGAAAACTAGTTGAATGGTCTTGACCATTATTTTTGGTGTAAAATTTTCATCATAGTTAATTCCTTCCTTCTATACATAACTCATTTTATTTTTACAATTTAAAATATTTCCATTAATGTGGGTTTTGACAAGCTACCAAAAATTGATTACAAAAACAACAAAAAGTTGAAAAGAATGCAAGGGAGAAATACAGTCCCACATGAAAGAAAGCAAAAGGGAACACGAGGAGAAGAGGAAGGTAAAACCATGAGGATGCCCTGAAACAAAAACAAACCATGAGCCAAAAATATGCTAATCCTCCTCTTTGGCTTCAAATTTTGCATCCTTAGGTTCTTCCTTGATCTCGTCCTTGCTATCATCCTATCTAATGTCAGAAGCAACATTTTTCTTGTATTCATCCTTGAAAACATATACAACAATTTTCTTGTCACCATCATCGAAAAAATTCTTCTAAAAAATAACAAATTCATAGCATTTCGAAGGTCCACAATATGGGCGATGTAATTGGAAGTCGATTTGATGATATACTACTTCAGGAATAAATCAAAAATGTCCTTGTCCTCCTCTTCTGAATCTAAAACTAAAGTATTATTTTTTTGTGCAAGTTGTTGCAAATGTGAAGATGATCTTACTGCTTTCTCATTCTTCTCAGGAGCTTCAAATATTATTTTCTTCCTTAGGTCTTTGACCACCTCAACAGAAACATGTTTCTTAGCTGACATAGCTAGGGAATGAGAGGAGGATGGACTAGACTGAACCTGGCTAGTCTTAGAAAGGATAGGGCTAGGTTTAACTTTGGAGGGAGGAATAGAAGGAATTATAATACCTTGGGAGAAATGGGTAATCCAATGATTATACAAGAAATTGAAAAGGCCCTGGTGTGAGGGAAGATCATCACTCTTCTTTTTAAAAATATTCTCAATGGAATAAGTAATGGAATTGAAAATGAACTGAGGTATGTTCACAGGATTATCGTCCCTAATATAATTATAAAAATTGAAGTGAAAGCTACATAGAACCTTGTCAATATTATCAATGGTGATGAATTCCATGATAGGTTTCATCACGTTGTTCCAAGGGGTAGGAAGTTCTTATCTCTTCATTCCCATCCTTGCTTTATTGCATAAATCCTTGTCCTTGATTTCCTTTAGATCTAGATCCCAATTGTGCTTCTCATACCAAATGGACCTCCCTCTTATTGTTTGTCCAGTGAAATCAACAAACAACTTAATGTCAAATTCAAAAGTTTTTTCATGAATCAAAACTTTGCCATTATTCTAGGTATCTACAAAAGTTGTGGTTATTTTGAAATATTCTCCTATGAAGCTTTTGAAGAAAGGCATGAAGCCTTTCTTTGTGAGCATGGCCTCAACCACATGGTCCATAATAGCAGAGGAAGGCTTGACAAAGCTCATGATTGCAAGACACAAGAGGTACTTGGATCTGGAAAAGGGAATATTTACAAGTAATAATGAGAAAAGGGCTCGCTATAAAGAAATAAAGAGTGAGGACCCCTCTTGGTATTATGAAACTTGTCTTATTGTATAGGAAATAAAACAATATAAAATATTTATAAAATGTAAATGTCGATGTAAGGATTCCCATGCAAAATGGAAAAATCCAAAGAGGAAATATTATGATTATATGGACAAAGCTTCTTATTAGACCATGTGAAGGGATGAAAATGGAGATGGTGGAGAGCAATAAGTGTAATGGGAAATATGGAGGCTAGTGCAGGGATACGAATAATTAGGGTGATGGTGTGGATGACAAGGCAGAGATGATTGGTGGACAATGAGCCTGTGTGGGCACAACCAATGAGGATACGAAGGAGCGAGGTGCAGAAGGAGAGGTAGAGGTGATTGGTGAAAAAATGGTGCTAGTGAAGAAGGTCAGTAGGGGTGCAATTTTCACCTTGGAAGGTGGAACCAAGGATGCCAAACCTAAGGATTATGAGAGAAATGAGATTGTTACAATTTAAGGTGATAATTCCTTGGAAAATATCAATGAAAAATATGGGTAATTTAAAAATATCATTAGCACATATGGCACCAAGTGTCAAGGAAACATAAATGCCAAAGAGGATAAAAAAGGACAACACAAAAGCTGATTGGTCAGGTATTAATAAATGTTGTTGAAATAACCCCCCACATGTGGCTAAGGAAAACCAAGATAAAACCAGAATAGTGGGGTCGCAATGAAATAAAAATAGAATAAAAAAAACCATTTGATTAGTCATGAGCATTTGATGTTATTTCATGTTCAAACAGGTTGCTAACCTCTTGCGGAAGGTTGTGTATCCAAGTGGTCAAGCTGAAAACATTAACACCAAGGTTTGCTAACTTATCCGCAACCTTGTTAGGAGTGTTGAAAAATAATCTCTTGATGAATTATAACAAGTATTAGATTGTGTTTATTAATGCTCCTATTACATTTATATTTTATTGAATATCCACTTACAACCAATGGATTTCTAGCTAGATGAAAGATCAATAAGTTACTATATCTTGTTCTTCATCAATGCTTGATATTTAATATTCATGATATCCTTCCACTCCATTTAGTGAAGGTTTATATGTCTACACTACAATAATCATCAAAGTTATGTTGACCTAATTTTAATATTTTCTTTACATTTTGGTACAAATCTAGATGTATTTGGAACATGATCTAAGTTCGTATCATAAATTGTATTAAGATACAACCTAGATCTACGAGTGGTACTCAAATTAGATAATATTGGATCATTATATTAATTAGCTTCATTATCTCAATGAAGAACATCTCCTTCACATTCACCAGAATCAACATCCTTTATCTCTTATAGGCTTCATCATTGTCATCAAATAGGAAAACAATAGGTGCTTTATCAATAACATATGATCAAAAACAAGTGGTGCACTTGTTATACATTAAATACATATTTAATTTCATACAAATTGTTGGTGTTAGAATATATGATATGATATCCATTCAAATCACTACTATATCCAATGAAGATACATCATTTGGATTTCTCCTCTAGTTTCATCCACTTTTATTTAAAAATGTGTATGAATTGAGTGCATCCAAAAACTCAAATATAGGCTATGAAAGGTTTGTTTCTCATCCATGAATCTTCATGTGTGAAACCATTGAATGGAAGTATGGGTGCATGGTTCAATAAGTATATTACATTATAAACTGATGGGTTTTGAAGCCTTAATATGAATATAAAACTCATAGGATAATTTCCACAAGATAAAATACAAGATAGACACAATATAGTAGGATCAAAATAATGATGTATGTATATCAATGTTTATAGTTTATCAAATAAAATTCATCAACAAGCAACAATATGAATGTAAATAGCTTGAATCATACATGTACAAAGCATGTAGGACAACTTACAATATTAGTTTCTCAAATGTATATAAGATTTATTACTTCTCTTTCTCTTACAGATTATAGTACTTGACTTTATGTTAAGACTCTTGATTCTCCTCTTTAAAGTTTATCTCTATGAATTGTATAAATTGTATCAATTGTTCTCTATGATACTCCTCCATGGTGTAATATATAACCATAGTAGAATGACTCTTTGTATACGTGACTATTCCTTTTCGTATGCCAAGTCTTATGACTCTTGGTTTCTCTACTTGACACTTGAAAACACATGAATCTATATTATATACACACCTATACATGACTCTTCACTTAGCACACTCTAATCTAAAGACACTTGTGAACACTTACATATAAGAAACTTGTACACATATACTCACATTACAGTTGCACACTTACTCACATGACACTTGTGCATTTATTGCATATTATTGCATTACATGAAATATTACTCATACTCTAATCTAAGACTTGACCCTAGTCTAATATTTACAAGCATGTACCATAAAGGTACATTAGAATGTACCATAAAGGTACATTTGCATGTACAAAATAATGTAATATACTCCAACACCTACTTGTATTACATTATTTGGTTTTTGAAGACTTTAGTATTCAATTATAGTTCTTTGTCATTCAAGTGACTTTGCAATTGATTTGGTATTTATATTGATCTTCATCTGGTTCTTCTTCTTGCTTGAATTCATATTTGAATTCAGCTTCATATTCTTTAGTCTTTATAGATTCAATATTACAAGTCTCTTGAACTTTCTCATCGTCATTAGATTATTGTATAAGAATATTTCCTTTGCCTTTATCTTTAGAATTATATGAATCTTTATTTTCCTGTATGGAGATGTTTGAATACTCACTTAAAGCATCATAATAGTTAGATAAAATTGGAATATCAATACTATAAGAAGAACAAACAAATTTTCCAAAAATGATCCATCTATTTTTAATTTCTTCCTGAGAGATGCAATCAACTCCTTTTTTTTCACATTTTCTTCTTTATGAAACTTGATTATAAGTAATGCCATATACATTATGCTACCAATATATTATAATACTATTTTTTCCTTCATCAATTGCTTAAATAGTATTAAAATATTTCAAAAGTTTCATCTATATCTTCACTATAGATTAACTTTGAGACTAGATTTATATTTCCTTTAGATTTTTCAATCAAATTTTTGATCCCAAATTTTATGACATTTACTTTTTCTTTTCTAATCATGAACTCCATATTGTTATATTTTGAAGTAGACATCCTTGTGACTCCCTAGGTTTAAAATATTTAAATTTTCTAAATTTAAATCCTATGAAGTAGAAATCCTTATGTCTCCCAAATCTATATCTATATCTATTTATCTATCTATCTATATATATATATATATATATATATATATATATATATATATATATATATATATATATATATATATATATATATATATATATATATATATATATATATATATATATATATATATATATATATATATTTGAATTTAGATGGCGGAATCGGTATTCGCCATGAATTCGGATAGGATGTCCGACTTTTATGGCTGCCACAATATTATGTGTTGTTCGCCTCGGAAGTCTGCTCTTATAACCACCATGAAATAATAATTTTAAATATTTTATGCCACTAAAAGCACCATGAAAAAGACAAGCATTCAGTTCGATGAGGCCCAATATTTAAACCTTGGACCTCCACCCCCTTACAGGGTTTTGTCGAACCAATTGGTCTACACCTTGGACCTATGTCTTCCAAATATTAGAAACTAAAAAAATATGAATTTTACAAATTTAAATTTCCTAGGTTTGAAGTTGTAATCCTCTTGACTCCCAAATGATTTATTTGAAAAAATTCAATAACCTATTATTTCAAAAAATTAATAAATCAAATCAATCAAAAAACTATTAAGAAACATATAATTTATCATCATCCACATTAACTAATTAATCACTTATCACTCCTTAACTTAATTATAATTTTTTAAACTTAATAACCATAAAATTAAATAAACCTTTATAACTTATCTGTCCTAAATTTTTAATAATTAAAAACTTTCACTAAACCTTATTACTCCAAAAAATAAACTTTAATAAAACCCTAATTCAAATTTGAGTTTACCTCCGCTATTCATGTGCAGTAATTATTCCTTTTTGCTCTATAATATCTTGATTGCATTTGAAGTAAGCTAAAAAACTCTATTAACCTGCTCCATTCAATACAACATGGCTCTAAGAAATTCTTTACCATATATAAATTGACCATTCACTTCCAATTTTTGCTCTTATGGAAGGAAAAAATATGTGTCAAATGTTACATTGGAAATTACCTTCATAATGTTGCTTACATTACATTTTAATGTAATGCTCATCATATCTACTCAACATTTTTCAACATGTTTGGCCTTCTAACACTTAGATCTGCATGTGATAAAACTTCCATTTCCTTTCTCAAGCATCATATGATAGTTATTGATGTTTTGAATCTTAGGTTTTGCCTGTTGGCTATTCAAATTATGAGTCTTAGGTTTTACCTATTGGTTTTTCATGTTTTGAGTCTTATTTTATCATGTTTTGAGTCTCCTCATTACTCACAAGTGATTTTTTGAGTCTCCTTTAGCTTGCAAAATGGCCCACTAAATGGTCTCTTTACCTAGTAGCTTGGTGGATGTCTTACTGAATGTGCACTCAACTTGGTGGCTTGGTGGTTGACTACTTTGCTTGGTGGCTTGTTGAATATGCTTATTATTTAACACACTTATCTTACGATATCATCTGATCTAAAATATAGTGCATTGGACTCAACATCTTATGCCTTGAAGATAGCAAATTATTGTCTTCTATTCTACCTCGATTACAATATCTTCTCTTTCCAAAATATAGGTACTATAGTCAACATCGACTATGATATTTTATGTTAACCTCTATTGTTATCTTAACATCTGTTGTAAGTGCACTAATTGTTTCTACATATATTGGGAGGATTAGCTTTCACTTTACTTCTATGTGCAAGTTGAATAGATAACTAGATGGTATAGTTGTTATCCTCTATTGTTGTTCATATAGCCTTCAATTGTCTACCTTCCTTTAAAGTATACAAACATGAAATCAATTTCATCAAATTGGAAAAAAATTATTATGCAAATAAATAAATTTAACCTATGTAAGAATCTACTTGCTATATCTTTGATAACAATGATGGATTTTGAAGCCAAAATATGAATATAAAACTCACAAGATAATTTCCACAAGATTAAATATAAGATAGACACAATATTGTAAGATCAAAATAATGATGTATAAAGAATACTATGAGAAAACTAATATTTATATCAAGGCTTTTAATATATCAAATAAAATTCATGAATAAGAATCAATGTGAATATAAATAGCCTAAATCATACATGTACAAAGCATGTAGCACAACTTACAATATTAGTTTCCCAAATGTATGCAAACTTTATTACTCCTCTTTCTCTTACAGAGTGTAGTACTTGACTCTCTGTTATGACTCTTGATTCTCCTCTCTAAATTATATCTCTATGAATTGTATGAATTATATCAAATTTTCTCTATGATGATCCTTCATGGAGAAATATATAGCCATAGTAGAATGACTCTTTGTATACTTTAATTTTCCTTTCCATATGTCAAGCCTCATGACTCTTGGATTCTCTACTTGACACTTGCATATACATGAATCTATCTTATATGCACACCTAGACATGAATCTTCACTTAGAAAACACTAATAGAAAGACACTCACATATAAGACACTTGTGCACATATACTCACATGACACTTGCACACTTACTCATATGACACTTGTGCATTTCCTACATATTATTATATGACATGAAATTACTCTTGCACACTTACTCATATGACATTTGTCCATTTCCTACACATTATGAATGAGATGATCAACAATATTCTCCACACGAGCTTTGAACTCTTGGAAATAGTGAAAAGTTTCATCCTTTATCTTTAGAAATACATAAAAATCCATTATGTAGTATGATTATCAATAAACAATTAAAAATATATACAACCACTAAAACTTGTATCCATGGATTCACACAAATTAGTATGCACCAAATTGAGTGGACTAGTTACTTTGTGAGTACTTGGGACAAATGGAGCATGATGCTAATTTTTTGCTAAACAACTTGAAAAAATATCACGAGGCTCCATTAAATATGGAAATCCATGTACCATCCATGGTGTATGAGTGAATTCAAATCACGAAGGCTTAGATGTCCAAATTATCTCTACCTTAGTGAAGCAACTTCTTTTGTTTTTGCTGCCAATGCTTGGTTGTCTTGCACTATAATTATAAGCTAAAACATATTTCTTGTACCAGTAGCATGAGAAATATTATTGTTGGTCACAAATCTACCTAAGGATAATGTATGTGTGCCCTAGACTTGATCAATATTGAAAGGCTGAAGGAAAGAAACATCCTTCAGACCAATATCTAGAGAGGGCTGATTCCCTTGCTATTATAAGACTGGTATGAAGTTTAGGGAAAAATAATAATGGAAAGATATGGGAAATAACAAAAAGAAACAAAAAATAAATAAAATAAATGGTAAATATGGTTGTAAACCTAAAAGATAGAGTGGGGATAAACTAACAGATAAATAACCATGTCAAGTTTTAATCAACATTTAATAGAAATAACAAGATAGGAACCAATACAAAATTGCGAAGATGATTTCCAATTAACATTTCAACATTCACTTCTTCATCGAAAATTAAATTCAACTACAGAATTCAATATATCTAACAAAGGCATGAATATATCATAAATAAAAAGCATAACATACACAATTGATCCAAGAACCAAAGTCCAAAATCTTTCAATTGGGGCAAAAGTTAAAACTCAAAGAGTTTTTTAGCAAAATGTTTTTCCTCCAAACTTATCAAGTTTTATAGTATTTATAGAGGATTTCTCCCCTAAAATTTAATAAGAATTAAATAAAATTGTGGCAATGGTAACAAGTCGATGGCATGGTTGGCAGTATTTTCTTCTTTAGTAGTAGCAACGAACCAATCAATCAATACCTCAAAAATTAGCAAGCATTTACGACTGGTAGCATATTGGAACTCAACAAGAATCATTGGTAGAATTTTCACCTTCATGGGTGGTGCCTTGAAGATCAACAACATTGTATAAGAGTAGATCGTTTTAGGAAATGACAACATTTAATTTTGGCTACCCCTTGTCATTTGTCAAAAATGGTCTTTGTTGGAATAATGCTTGAAAAAATAATTTTGCTACCCAAAAATCAATTTTGTTGGAGAAATTACCTAAAATTTATTTTGTTGGAGAAATTGCCTGAAATTGATTTCGCTGGAGAAATTACCTGAAATTGATTTCGCTGGAGAAATTACCTGAAATTGATTTCTATGGTGAAATTGCCTAAAATTAATTCTACTAGAGAAACTTCCTAAAATCAATTTTGTTGGAGAAATTACCTGAAATTGATTTCGTTGGAGAAATTACTTGATTTTTTTTTCACTAGAGAAATTACCTGAAATCAATTTCGCGTGAGAAATTGCCTGAAATTGATTTCATTGGAGAAATTGTCAAAAATCAATTTCACTAGAGAAATTACCTGAAACTGATTTTCGCCCAAAAAAGTGCCTGAAAATGGATTTTCACTAAAAAAGTCCTGAAAATGATTTTCGCCAAAAAAGTGCCCGAAAATGATTTTTGGTGGTACAGCTTCCCGAAGCCATAACTTTTGATCCGTTGACCCGATTATCTATTATAATATATCATTAAAAATATTTTGAAGATATCTACAACAATGAAATTGATGGAATATCCATTTTATCCATTTTTATCCCTCTACAAGGCCTCTAAAATATTCATATTGTATATTTAAGCTGTGTTGGAGAAATTTATCAAGATGCAAACTTTAATATCTCTAAATTTATTTAGGATATTGGGGTTATTATTTCACCACTGGATGCATTTCATACTTGGAAAATTTTAAATTTTATTTTTAGTGTGGTGAAAATGCCAAAAGTTAGTTGAAACCCTCAAATTTTCTTCAATGAGATAAATTTTCTTTGCACTTATTTTATAAAATTCAACATGTAAAATATGATCAATCAATTGATTCATAGAAATCAAATGCTTCATGAGGCCAAACACACAAATAACTTGATTTAGACAATATATATGCTCTTTAAGATGTAATCAAACAACATTAATTCCAACAATGGTGTATGTTGAATTGTTGCTAAGTGTTACTTGCCTATAGTAAGATGAATGATTAAGGTTTATGAACCATTCCTCTTGGATTATTATTTTTTGGTAGCTTCTAAATAAAAATAGCAATCTAGGATTATTTTTTAAATAGCATTAGGAGATTAAATTGAATAGGCATAGTCTTGTAACTTTGCATCATATTCAATGTCCTCATCCACAATTTCATATTATAATTGAAATGTATTCCTCATTTCAATGTAAGTACTTCTTATTACCTCTTGATGAGTTCTTTAGCTAATTTTTGGATGATCCTTATGACATCATGTTGTATCAACATTCATAAAGAATGTGATTTGGTTTACCATAGATCAAACATATGATATTTATTTATTCTTGATTTTGCTGCTATTTTTGTCCTTTACCTTTTTTCTAGTTCTCTTGCTTGTTGGAGGTCCACCACGTATATTCAACTATATTTTCTTCTTGTATTTTTAAATAATGAGAAAAGCAAGTTCATATTCAAACTTTGTCTCTCAAATTGCTTCCTCCTATTCAAGAAAATTCATGTCTAAAAAATGGGACCTTTATTTGTTACATTTAAGTTAATACCAAAATAGTGAATTCTAGTGGTAGTGCATTTAACACTATTGGAATAAGCACATCATCACTGAAAATTTCTCCTAAGGCTTGAACTGAGGCTTGTAACTCAATAACTCATCACAAAATTCCTTCCAACTTTTCAACACTCTTCATATTCAAGTTATTCAATTGGCTTTGTAGGTATAAAATTTGATTTTATTTATTGGATGCAAACATCATACTAAGTTTATCCCATGCATTCTTTATGGTCACAACATCATGAATGTATGACTAGATCTCATTAGATACACCGAACATGATGAGAAATCTATCTTTTTTATTAGCTTTATTAAAAATTCTTTGTTCATATGGGTCAATGGCATGTATTTGCACAATGTCATTTACCACTTCCAAAAGTCTTCAAAATCTAGTGAAGCTTCAATTTTTCCTTCCAAATAGAATAGTTACTACCTTTTAGCAACTACAAATTGGGCAACAACATATTTAGTCTATTAATATCCATGTCAATTTTCTATAAAAGTAGAAATAAATACTTCCACTATTTTGGTATTGAAAAGATATTTCCAACAAGCATGTATAGCCTATACTTGTGCAATGATCAATACATCTAATTATGAGAAAACAACATGATCTTGTTGGAAAAAATACGTGTGTGAGTTTGAATTATTTTTTCTCCAACTTGAATCTTTAAGAAATATTCTTGAAATATTTCATCAACATCATAGTGTAATTAAAAATGCCAAATCAACATCTTGTCACCTACATTTAATAACAATAAAAATACAATTAATTTTTAAAGGATCTAAATAGCCTTCACATGGAGCATGTAGGATTTTTTTTCTTTTTTAGAATTTATTTATTATTTAAATACATCGGCACCTCCTTTCTATTTATAGATTGTGTGTTCTTGGTATGTAGTAGATCATCACTTTAGTAAGCTGCAAGTAAGAGGTTTTTTTATTTGTTATTAAAATTTTGTGGCATAATCCTTCAAGTGATAAAACTTATTTTTAGATGACCCAGACATTAATATGACAACATCACAATATATGACCATATGTGCATCTTTAGATAGCCTTGTTTCTAGATGGTCTATTCAACAAATAATATAGTCCAACTTCACTTTAGAGGGTACTCTTATTTTTTTAATGGTATATCTAGACAACAACTATAGATAATAGTATATTCAAATGATAACTTTATATAGAAATAGCTCTAGAAGATAGTTCTAGATAGAAGCAATTCTAGATGATAGCTCCAAATAAAAGTAAATCTAAGCAATGAATTTGGATGGTATATCTAAATAGTATCTTCAAATTGTAGCAACTCCATATGACAGATCTATGCAACAAATCTAGATGGTAGCTCCACATGACAATATATATAGATGATAAATTTAGATGATAACTCTAGATAGTATCTTTAGACAATCATAAATACTTTAAAATGAAATAAATATATCCAAAAAATCTGTAAAAATGAATAATAATAAATAAATAAATTCTTCTCAAAATGGAAATTTCTTCTCACTCAAGCTTGTGCTTACTTCTTTTTTGTTTCTCCAATAGCAACATGCTTTCATGAACTCATATAGGTGTCTCTTTCTCCTTGGTAGCTAGATCACCTTAACAAATGAATGTTTCTATTGGAGTATTGTTGAGTGGTACATCAGCCCAATTTCAAACATATACCAATGATTAGAACAACAATTATTCTCTCTTAAAATGGAACATTGATCCCCCAAGGTTTGGATGATGGGGTATGTTGTTGTCAAATTGTAAATCAAAGTAATAAAAAGAGAAGGTAGATGGATAACTCAGAGGTACAATTTTCTAGAGAGTTAATTGTCAATGGAATACATGTCCAAATAATGGAGGAGTACCAAATCTCATTACCAATCAGAATCAACCTAATACCATAGTCAATATTTCAGATTTAGCCTTAAAAAATTGGTGTAGAGTGTGTTCCGCTACACAACATAGTAAAAATGGTTGTCCTAAATTCAAAATAGCTTTAGATATTCTTCAAAAATAAGTGGAAAACATGGAGATAATCCCTAATAAATATAATACAAATCAAGAAAGCACTAGTAATGGAAAAACCTTATTAGTAGAAACTTTTGAATCCTCAAAAGGATATGAAGAAGGATATGACAAATCTTTAGAAGTACAAGCATATAGGAAGTTTAAGAAAGGAAATTACAATTATATTCTTAGAAGCAAAGCTAAATCACTAATCACTTCTTCTAATCCATATAATCATAGTTACATTCTTCTTGAAACACAAGCCAAAAATAATTCCAATCCATTAAGGATAATGTTCCACCACAACCACATAAAGGTTTAAAATAGGATAAATCTACATACACCATTATAAAATACTTGAAGAAAATTAAAGCAAACATATCTTTGTTTGAAGTTGCACAACTAACTGACCAATAAGAACTGTTAATTAATACATCTAGTGATTAAAATAAAATTGAATCACAAAAATACCAAGGGGAATACCCTCGTTTCCTCACAACTAACTGGCCAATAAGAACTGTAGGTAATAATTTATATAATTGTCTTGTTGAATTAGGAGCCTCTGGTAATGTCATGCCACATGTTTTTTTGCCAAAAGTTAGGTCTGAATTTTGCCCCTTCTAATATAGTGGTAGTGTAGTTAGATAAATTAAAAGCTAACATGGTTGGTGTACTCACACATGTGCATATACAATTAGCTTTAGAGTTGAGAATTTAGTAGTACATAGACATATAAGTAGTAGATATCCCAGATGGATATGGAATGTTACTAAGTAGGGACTAGTCTAGAAACCTAAATGGATATATGACAACTAATTTCTCTCACATATGGTTGCCTTGGTGAGGAGTTGCAAACCATATTAGAATAGAAAGAGAACATAGACTTAAAGATATAATTGTAAAATATAATAAGACCAATGAAGTTATCTATAATAAAATAGAATTAGGAGTTTACACTTAAAACCAGACATATCATAGATAATTCTAAAATGGAGATATCACCAAGTAAGCAAAATAAAGACTAAAATCTGGTTTGGACTCTCAAATTTGATGGATCCAAGTCTAGGCAAGACAATAGAGTAGGTGTTGAGCTAATTAGTCCTAAATAAAAGTCATGTATAGTAGCCTATAGATTGTAGTTTCCTTATACCTGCAACACTATAGAGTATGAAGCATTGATATATGGACTAAAGTTAGCTCTAAAAAAAATATTAAGTGCTTTAAAGTGCTAAGAGATTTTAAGTTGGTGGTTAAAAAAGTGAGAAGCCAATATGATTTCCATAATAAAATGTTGATCCATTATAGAAATAGAGTAAGAGATTTAATTAATGAATTCCATGCTTTTAACATTAAACTAATCTTTCGTCAGACTAAACACTTGTCCCTTTCCTGGTGCTTTCAGTGGCATAAAAGGTTTTAAATGATTGTGGCATGGTGGTTATAAGGGCGGACTGCACGAAGATCTATGTGGCGGCTTCTAGGGCGGACAACATAGAATATTGTGACGGCCATAAAAGCTAGACAGCTTGCCCTTATTCATGGCGGCTACCGATTCCACCATGTAAATTCAAAAAAAAAAAAACATTAAACTAATCTCCAGAAGGAGCAATAGAATTGTAGACTCCTTGGAAGTGGCAACAAGTACATTGAAACCCATGGATATAGAAGGCTTAAGAGGTTTTTCATAGAATTAGTAGCATGTCCATCCATTCCAAATAACATACATAATTTTCAAGTGTTTGAAAATGATAAACATATGCAATATTTTATGACTAATTCTAGAATTTTTAAAAACTAGGTCATAGATGAAGATGACAAAATAATGGATGAAGATGATGCAAATATTGAGGTAACACTAAAAACCAATACAATTTCCAAAGGTATGGATTCTATTAAAAACTATTTGATATAGATTATAAAATTAATGAATTTAGAAAATTTGTATTTCAAGACAAAGCATATGATACAATAAATATAGGTACTTGTGAAAATCGTCATAATGTTTTAATAGGAAAAACCTGCACTAGTCAAGAAAGATAAAGAATCATACATGCTCTTAAATATTATAAACATGTCATAGCTTGGAACTATGAAGATCTAATAACATATAATCAAAAACTTTTAACTCATACTATCCCTCTAAAACCAGAAACAAAGCCATTTAGGTAGAAATAAAGACTTGTTAATCCGTTGTTAGAACCCCTTATTCAAAAGGAAGTTCAAAAGCTCTTATATGCATAAATTATATTTCCCATTACTCATTCCACTTGGGTAGCTAATATAGTACCTATCCATAAGAAAAATGAAGAAATTTACCTATGTATATTGACTTTAGGAATATTAATAAGGCTTCTAAAAAATATAATTATCCTTTTTCTTCCATAGATCACATTTATAAATGCTAAATGGATCTAAAATGATGTCTTTCTTAGATGGATATTCTAGATATAACCATATTATGATACAACTTATGTTTAAAATGAAGACCTAATTTACCACTAAATGGGGTACCTTCTCTTATTAAAGAATACCCTTTGGATTAATTAATGTAGGTGCTACTTTTATAGAGCAAAGTATTATGATTTTAGAAACCTAATTAGCAAGTACATAGTTATATATGTTGATGATATTCTTGTGTTCTCAAAGAAACATGCTAATCATGTTAATGATTTAAGAAAAGTATTCCAAAAATGTAGAGAACATGGTATCTCATTAAACCTTAAGAAATACATTTTTGGAGTAACTGAAGGAAAACTTTTAGGTCATGTTATTTCTAAATATGGTATTTCAATTGACCTTGAAAGAGTGGAAGCAATACAAAAAATTCCTCTCCTAGATAATAAGAAAGAACTTGGATCGTTCTTTGGAAAGATTAATTTTGTTAGAAAGTTCATCTCAGGATTTGTAGAGATAGTCAGGCCACTGAATGATATGCTCAAGAAATATGCTAACATTACTTGGACTTCTAAATCCCAAGCAACATTTCAATAAATTTAAGTTGCTATATCCAATGCTCCAATTTTAGTGATTCTTGATTATACACAACCATTTTACATCTATTCGTTTGCTTCTAAACATTCATTTATCAGTGTCCTAACATAGAAGAATGGAAATAATGAAGAAAAACCAATAGCATTTATGAGCTCACCATTAAAATATGCTCAATTGAAATATACAATAATAAATAAACAAGCATATGCTTTAATAAAGGCAATCATGAAATTTAGACATTATATTTTACATAGTAGAATCTATGCAATTGTGTTAAACCTTTCTATCAAAACCATGCTAATGCAAAATAAATTAGGAAAAAGAGGAGGTAAATATATGAAAACCTTACATGAATTTAATTTAGAGGTATGGCCTATGAAATTGGTTAGAGGCCAAGGATGTAAAACATTGGCTGAAATAGATCCTCAAATCCTCTACCAACAATATTCTATGGATAACATCACAAATGATGAGTGGTACCAAGATATTGTGTTCTACCTATTGAACAAAAAATACCCAAATAATTTCAATGCTACTCAAAGAAGAGAATTACATCTAAAGAGTGCTAATTTCATGATCAAATTAGGGACTCTATATAGAATAAACCATGAAGGAATCTATCTCAAGTGCCTAAATAAAGATGAAGCTACTCAAGTCCTTAATGACTTTCATGAAAAATATGGGACTAGATATGGTTTGGCCAATGCCACTACACATAAAATATTGATAGTTGGATACTATTGGCCTCATATTTTTTAGGATGTCCATGCCCATGTTAGATCCTGACACACTTGTTACAAGTGAGAAAGGGGTTTAGGCTCAGAAATATCCCAATAATTTCTAAGCCTAGTATGAACAGGATTGTAATGTCGGCAATAGTTTGTCGACAAAATATTTTTTTTTGGTTTCTCTATCTCCTACATTCTCTCCTCCACTTCATTTCCTTATCCCTCCATGCTTCTCATCCATCTCCTTATCTCTCCACCTCACCAACTTCCTCCATATTCTTCTCTAACCTCCTTATCTCCCTTATCCGCCATCTCCTCTTTCTTCTCTAACCTTCTACATCTCCTATATCTATATCTATATATATATATATATATATATATATATATATATATGTTCTATTTGTTTTATATATAGATAGAGGTGGTGTTGTTAAATAATTGAAGGCATGTTCAATTTTTGAATTTGCTTGGTCCTCTGTGTTATATTTAAATAATTGCACGCATTTCGAAGACCCCTGTCAACTCTGATTATCACAACACTTACCAAGTTACTGCTAATAGAGACAAAAATATTGTAATTCCTTTACAACTAGTATTTGAGGCTCGTCCATTCTACCAATGGAGATTAGACTTTATAAGAGTCATAAGTCCCAATTATTTAGCTAGTCACAAATATATTTTGACTACAACATACTACTACACTCATTGGATAGAAGCTCAGGCCATGAAGAATTGCACCACAAATATTGTGATTCAGTTCCTTGAAGAACACATTGTCACCAAATTTAGAATATCTTACTATTTAATATTTGATAATGGTTTAGCATTTACCTCACTCTAATTTGAAAAATGTGTCTACAATAACAAGGTGACATTAAAACTCTCATCTAACTATTATATATAAGAGAATGGTTTAGTTGAGTCTACCAATAAAATCTTACTAACTATAATCAAGAAACTCCTAGAAAGAAATCCTAGAGATTAGCACAATAAACTCAAATATGCTTTATGGGTAGATAGGACAAGAATAAAATCTTCAATAGGTACATCACCCTATCATATGGTATATGTCCAAGATCCTATCTTTCCCACCAATTTGAAATTGTTGACACTTCAGTTCATGAAATATTACTTGGAAGTTGATGATAAAGTAGAAGCTAGGCTAACCAACTTTATGAACTTAGATTAAAAGAGAGGATGCACTTCAACACTTTAGAAAACACCAAGGGATATTTAAGGGATGGTTTGATACAATATTTTGATAAAATATCCAAAATCAAAGCCTTTAGAATTGTTAATTTAGTATTAGGGATAAAGCACATGAAAAAATGATACCATGATAAATTTGATAACCTTGGGCTAGGTCCCTATCCAATATAAAAAATTTGGGTGATAATTCCAGACTGAAGAATCTGAGTGGAGAAGATATCCCTCTACTACTCAATGGGAAATTCCTAAAACATTACTTTCATCCTTGAAAAAAATAATGTAAAATAAACATGTACTATAGTTTATTCTTGCTTCTCTAGTTTTGTTTTCTTTCTTCATTTTTTTTTAGATTTGTAGTTTTATTTTATTATCATGCTTTCAGTTTGATTTCACATTATTTGCTTTTTTTTTTTTGTTTGATTAGGTAGATTTCATTGTTGTGAGTTTTATTTTGTTTTATGGTTTTAGTTACCATCTACATTTTGCTTTTCTAATTGTGGTATGATTATACAATTGCAATTGAATCTTACTTCCTCTAAAAGAAAATTCTTTAATTAATTAAATATGGAGGTGCTATTTAAAATTATGTGTAACTAAAAATTAGTGAATTAGATTATTTAGTAGCCATCCTAGGATTATGGACTAAAATAGATGAAACTGAAATAGTATAACATCTTATTAAATCTTCACATATATCAACAATATTTAAATTATTTTTGAATCATGAAGAATGAAATCATCCTGGTTTGATAATTAGGTAAACATATATACACTCTATTCTTAGACTTATAGATATCTAACCCAAAAGGCACATATAATATTTACAATTTATCTAAATAATTCTTGATAAAGAAGAAAAAAAATTATAATGTAAATTAACTCAACTTCTTAGGTGACCTGGATAACCTCCACCAGGGCTATAGATGCTTGGTTGTTAGGAAAGCAATGTCTAGAAGAGATCAAAGTCATCTCCACCGGAGCTATGGATGCTTGATTGGTTGTGGAGCAATGCAAAGACAAATATTTATGAGTGATATCCTAATAGCCTAATTTCAAACCAAATGATGAAATTTTTATTGATTCAAGAATAGGAATGAATGCACAAAGCACACACTAAGCTAAGGCAAATGGAACATCTATTTTCAATTAAAATTATTTAACCCCATATTTTTTGGATGTTGCTAAGTGGTCTGCATTTTACTAGATTAAGTTTCATTTATTTCAAGCTAGGTTATTTATCCAAATTGCTACAAAGCATTTTTTAGCAGTCATCATTTTTGTTGCCATTGCACAACTAACCCTAATTGGGGACCCACTTGAATTGTTTTTCAAAAAATTTACACCCATTTTAAAATTGCTTACATCGATGTGTCACATTTACTTGCAGTGAATAAATCCTTAAACTTGTTGGAATTTAATATTTTAGAATAGGTTGGATTATAATTGCTCTTCATAGTTTAAATAATTTCATTTTTTTAAGTTTTTTTTAGGTTTTTTTTAATTTTGTCATTTTTAGTAGCTATAACCCTAAAATGACCATAACGTTTGCTACAAATATCCATTTTATGTGATTCAAATCCTGATAGGAATATCTTGAAATTATATTTTAAATGATATCAAATTCATTTGAAAATCCCAATACATTAGAATTTTCAATGAAAATACCATTAAGCCACATCAATTTCCCATGATAGTTTAAGAAATTTAAATCGATACATATTTTGATCCATAGTTAATTTTCTAGTTATTTCAATTTTTTTGAACACCCATTTATATTATTTAGAAATGAAAAAAAAAATCATAAAATTTTGAGAACTTCTAATTTTTACGTTTTTTTTGCACTATAGAACGTTTCTTAGCTTTTAATCATGCAATAATTTCATTCTCCATTGAATTAGAATTAAAAATAAATTTTTAATGAATATAAACATGCCTAGGTTAATAGTTTGCACCTAGATCATCCAATTTAAATCTTATTGGCACCATAAAATCAATTCAATGTTTAAATTCAAATTTTACCTTTAACCACAAGTAATGATATCATATACCTCTCCAATGCCTTGTAAAGTTGTATACTCCATTTTATATCTATTGAAGCCTAAGATAAAAAGGAATTAAATAAAATTAACCCATGTACGTGTTAATATTTATCAAAATTTCCTTGGAGTGGCACACCTTTCTACTTTCAAAGGGGATAGGAGATGTTGGAATTCCCAGTTCTCCAAGGCCTATAGTTTGTTTATTCAAGACAGGGTGGATTTACCTTTATCAAGGACATGTATCAACTTGATATGGGGGCATAGAAGGTTCCAAAATAACTCAAACCCATTTTGTGTTATTAAAGTTCACCTCCACATCAGATTTTTCATCTACATTGATTGTGTCCCAAGGCCTAGTAAGCACTTTATTTTCCTTGTTTTTAAGTAATTATATTTTCCAGTAATCACGATCTTTGTTGATCCTAAAAAACTTGAGATAGAATCGATGGTTGAAGAAATAATGAGTGCATGAGGTTTCCTACCTTTACTGAAATTATTCTCTAGTTTAGACTGGGATATCAATCTTGCATTTACGTCTACCTAGGAGAAGGGCATCATCATCATTCATGGAGTGGAGTTCTAGGTCAACATTCACATACTCACTGAAATCATTGGCCAATCATTGGTGGGAAGAACTATTTGAAGAGATAAACATAATTTGGATACTGAGCTCAAGGAGTTCGAGTAGAAGTCAAGCCTATGCAAGATAGTCAAACTGGGTATGGTTCATGAGGATTTACCCACCCCCTGGAAGGAGGTGATGAAACCAGTAATGGATTACATCATAGTTGATGATCCAAGATCCCAATTAAGGAGATTTCACATTGCATTTGTGAACCATTTCAAGGAGGTGAAATTTATGAATATTCTCAAATTTTTGTACTTGTCTATGGATTACTCCATAAAAGTGACCCGATCAAAGGAGGAAGCTTGGACCTCAAACCAAGGGCTATTTAAAGTTATTTATGTTCATCTGTTGGAGAATTTTTCCAAAGGAAACGTGGTTTCATAGGAAAAATAGGCAAAGTCCAAGAAAACTATGGAGGAGGATATGTCCTTCACTCCTTCCCCAAGTGTTCGATATTCCAAGAAGAGGAAGACGGATGAAGGCTACCTAGATGCTGAGTAATCTATGAGGAAGAAGGATAAGATGGAAAATCAACCCACCCCAACAAGAAGCTACAAACACCTAAAGAACAAGTTTGTTCATAATCAAGGAAATATGCATGGTGCTACTGAGGATGAGCTCGAGGATCCTATAGAGAATATTCTTTAGGAATACATCATAAAGACCACCACAACTACTATTGCCCAGATAGAAAGTTTTATTACTGCAAGCATAGCGATCATCACCCAAATGAAAGATCATAGGAATGCTCTGAATCTGTTGTTCTTTTGCAATAACTTTTTCAAGGATAATCTAGCAAAGAATGTCGTTGGAGCCAAAACTGATGTCAAAGAAGATGATGTGGTGGAAATCACCAAGGATGTGTTTAAGGAAGTTCCTAAGGATGTCAAGAAGGATGACATCAAGGATTCTATTAATGCTTAATTGGTTGTATTTTTTCTACTGTTGTTGAGCTCTGTCATGTTAGGATGTTTTGTTTCTTGTTTTAGTTTTTCCATATGTCATAGGCTTTATGTGGATGCTACAAGGTTTTTTATGGATGGTGCATCATTTAATTCTATTTCTATATCAAGGTGTTAGGATGCATTTCAAATACCTTCATTAATATAAATTTTGTTAACTTACCAAAAAAATAATGTTTTGTAAAGCCTAAGGTCCATTTTATGTATTTAAAACTGTCATCTAAAGTTTTGTCATATACACCTGTTGAGTGGTGTTTTCACCCAGTTGTGAAAGCACACTCTTCGGTAGGATTTGGGTTCTAAATCCTCTTCTTGCAAAGAAATTAAACAAGTAACTTCTCCAAGGTTCCTGTTATGTTGGCATTTTGCATCTGTGTATTGATGATCTCAAATGAAAATATTCAATTAAAATGCTTGGAATACCTTAGTGGTTGCAAGTAACTGAAAACAAGGGGCACTATGGTTTATTTTACTATGTAATTTTAATGATTGTTCATTGAACCCTAAAAAAGCAAATGTGATTTGATACTTAAATGATCATGCTGTAATTTCAAAATGGAAATTGATGAAATGCCCTGAAACATAACCCCATCATCTGCTCCTGAATGAAAAACAAAACTGAAACATAAAATTCTGGCCCTAAAATGGAAATATATTATTTTCAGACTTTGAAATTTTTTATTTTTTTATTTTTTATTTATTTTAATGCTTGTAAATAAAATAAAGTGCAAAAATAAAAAATGAAAGATGTGAAAGAAAAATGAAAATGAAACTGCATTCAGTATGTTGCTATCCTACTCTGGCAAGACCGAAGCTAATGAGGTTTCCATGCATGCAACCTAACCTATTGAACCTGCAAAATACGCACAATCTAGATAAGTTAAGTGCTGGTCTCTGGGGTTTTACTGTGATTTCTTAGATTTAGACATTCGCATGAAGCAACCAAGAGAACTTGCATTCAACTTCATCTATAAGCCTAGAAATATGAAAAAGGGAAAGATAAACATTCAAATCCTGCATGCAAAAAATAACTCCTTCTTTCTTGCCAATGAGATGCAACTCTCTGAATTTTTTGTATTAAAAATTGATCATTTACAGCAACAGAATCTCTAGTTTTCTCAAAACCAAAAAAAAAGGAAGAAAAACACTCCAAGCAGGCCCAGAATGGCATCTCGCCTTCAGCACTGCAACTCTACCCACAACGGTTTTCGACCCCTATATCTGTCCTGTGCTTCTACTTTTAAAGCTTGGCAATGCTCTCTGTTTCAGCCTGTGACGCTTCACTTCATTTTCCTGATTGCTTCGTTTCATATTCCTGCCTTTCGAATTGATTTGAATTTATGTTTAATGCTGAAACGTTTGATAATATTCTATGAATGTAACGTTTCTGTAACCCTTATACATGTATGCCACGTGTTCCGCACTTTTTTGCATCTTCTATAATGGCCCCATGAAAATTGTGACAAAAAATAGCATGCAACTTTGTCCGTCTTCCTAGCCGCGAAAACGTGACATGTTGCGAAATCGTGACATTTTCCTGCCAACATCCTTTCTTGCCTTCATGCACAGCGAAATGGCAACATGTTGCGATATCGTGACAACTTTGCACTCCATACACCTTGGCTACAACCTATCATGAAATCACGACGATTTTTTGTTCTGTACACCTGGGCGGCTTTCTATCGCAAAATCATGACATTTTTCATCCTTGGCATGTCTTGTGGCTTTCTGTCGCGAAATCATGAAAATTTTCTCTTTCGTGCTGTTTTGCTGTTTTTTGTTGCGAAATCGTGACACTTTTCTCTTCCATACCATCAACCAGCTTTCCATCGTGAAATCGCGACGCTTTTCTATTTTGGGCTGCTTTGCTGCTTTTAGCCGTGAAAACGCGACATGCCACGATTTTGCAACATATTTTCCTCTAGTACGCATCGGCTGCTTGGAGCCGCGAAAACGCGACCTGTCGCGATATCGTGACGTTTTTCTGCTTTGTGCCCCTTTGTCGCTTTCTGTCGCGAAATCGCGATGATTTTCGTGCCTTGCCATGTTTGAATGTTTTGACTCGTGATTTTGTGACATGTCACGATTTCGCTACGCTTTCTACTTTCTGCCCCATTTGAACAGTTTGACCATGATTTTGTGACATGTCACGATTTCGCTACGCTTTCTACTTCCTGCCCTATTTGACCAGTTTGACCGCGATTTTGCGATATGTCGCGATTTCGCTACGCTTTTTCATTTTCGACCGTGACGGACCAACATGTCGCGATTTCGTGACACTTTTCATTTTTTGGCAGCGACGGAGCAACATGTTGCAATTTCGTGACACTTTTTCATTTTCGGCCACAATGGAGCAACATGTCACGATTTCATGACACTTTTCATTTTTTGGCAATGACGGAGCAACATGTCGCGATTTCGCGACACTTTTTCATATTCGACCGCGACGGAGCAACATGTCACAATTTCGTGACACTTTTCATTTTTTGGCAGTGACGGAGCAACATGTTGCGATTTCGTGACACTTTGCATTTTCTGGTAGCGACGGAGCAACATGTCACGATTTCATGACACTTTTTCATTTTCGGCCGTGACGGAGCAACATGTCGTGATATCGTGACAACTTTTTCATCCTTGTGCAATTTTGCCTTTTTCTTGATTTTTAGCATCTGGGTCACTGAGATTTTCTTTGAAAGCATGTAAAAAAAGGTGGGTCCCCAATTTTGGGGTGTGTTGTGGATCAGCCACAACAAATGGCAACTCTGCTATCAAATGCTCCTGAGCATTTGGTGAGAACCCAACCTGGAAGTATACACACTTGAAAACCAGCATTAGAACATATGAAATATAAACGAATGCCCATAGATCAAAAATACATGAATCATCAGAATTGTTAAGTATTAGCCCGGTGTGTGCAATGTGTTTCATTCCCTATCGTTTGAAATTGATCAACATTCCATCGTCAGTTTTACATGAATGCATATGTGAGATTGTGAATGATTTGTGTAACCTAATAAATATGCTAAAAGATTTTGCTTTTATAAAAGGCATAGTATTTCTTCTAGTATCATACACAAACATTCAAGATTATCAAATCCTCTTAGGATCAACTATATTGATTGTTTTATTATATCCCAAAGTTGGTTATGAGTCCCTACTATCTTGAACCCATGTGCAAGTGAATGTGAAATCAAAAATTTGGGGAATCAGACTCCCAACCTAACCAAGATGGGAGTTTAACCCTATCCTTACTATTATGATTTAGAGTTCATTACCTCACTTTGAGCAAAATAATTTAACCAATTATGGAAGAAATGGTCATGCTAGTCTAACCCTACAGACAATCAGTGGTCTTGTTTTTTAGACAAGACGTGTTGCCATGCATGGGCATACTTAACCCCATAATCCAAGACTTATCTTCATTTCTTTGGACCTTAGGGATGACTACCCATCCTTTGCAGAGGACAAGTAGTACGATCTTTCCAATCCAATATAAAGGTGAGATGGGAAAAAATTAAATTTTTACTTCTTGGACCTTGGGGATGACTACCCATCCTTGCTAGGGACATGTAGTACGATCCTTCCAATCCAAGTTTTGGATAAAAATGGAAAATATTAACTTATTGCTTGGACCTTAGGGATGACTACCCATCCTTTGTAAAGGACAAGTAGTACGATCCTTCCAATCCAAGATTTATCATGAAATGAGACATAAGAGCTTTGGGGAATCAGATTCTCAACCTAAGCGAGATGAGAATTTATGCCCTATCCTTACTACTCCATGTAGGTCAAATCAAAGCTTTGGGGAATTGGATCCTCAACCTAAGTTTGATGAGGATTTAGCCCTATCCTTACTACTCTGATTTTAGGCTTTAAGATTTTATGGAAGTGGTCAAAACCACTGTTTTAAGGATCATGTTGCATAATAGGATAGACCTGAAATACTTCTTTCGCCCAACCTTTTCTTCCAAGTTAGGTTTTGATCATTTTGCTCAAGATCCTTTTTAATGTATAAGATGTGTTTGGTTCTAGATATCTCAAGACTCAGTTTCCAACCTTAGGATTTTCCTTACATTTATGTTATAACACAACCCTAAGAGGATTTGACACACTTTAATGATTTGTACCTGAGATGCATATGCAACTAAGATGGAATGTATATGTAAAATGAGATGTAATGTGAATGCATTATCTTTTGAATTGCAGATGAAATATTTGCCATACCAAACTGACTATTTCATGCATCACAAGTTTCAAATGATATTATTAAATTGTTTGTATTTCTTGTGGAGCTTCTAAATCACAATTCCAATGTTTCATATTTCCCTGATTTAAAGGCATAGGTTAGCATCTCATTTATATATATATATATAGACAAACAAAACATGTCAAATAAACACACAACTTTAAATTTAAACTTGCTCAATCCAAAACCAAACTGCAATCCCAAAATGAAAATTTGAAAACACAAACCAAAACCAAACCCAAAGTGACTTCAAAAACGATCTTGAAAACACAAACCAAAACCCAAAAAACCAAAATCTATATACAAATGTACAATATAATACAAGATGATGCAAATATTGGATTATCACTTTCCTGGATCCCAAACATGATTAGAACATTTCAACAAAAATGTAACGTGATATGCATGCCAAATGTTGTGGGAATCCCACAAAAACAAGACTAGACCAAACAACGCAACAAAATTCCACTTGCCATGCTCACCATACCAATTTGATTTAGTTCCAATAATACTCCCATAGGTGAGCATCAAATTACTAAAATGATTAGAAAATAAATGATTTTCAATTTTATCATGGCTATTCTTTAAAATGTAAACTTCATAATTCCCTCCTTGATTTAGAATTAGGTTATCCTTTTCAAATATGCAATTTTGTAAGTAGTAGCCTATTTCTACAAATTTCAAAGCCAAATCATTTTCCAAATTTGTAGGCCAATCAGATTTGTGTAACAATTTACAAGCATCTAGGATATTTACTAAATTAGGATCATTAAAAGTTTTTATCCTAGATTCAATTAGTAATTGTCGATGAATTTGATTTAACAATTCAAGTGCATCAACTTCTTTTCCATTCATTAAAACCATGTTATTAAAGGTGTGATTAAAATTTATACCTTGTTTTTCATTTACCTTTAATGACATTTCATCATAAACATTATTTAAATTCAAAATATGGTCATCATTTTCAATCCTCAAACATTCTTGGTCAAAGCATATGTCCCATGACTCATCTTGATGATCCTTCATTTGAGTTGTTTCCAATTGATCCATCTCTTTGTCATTTGGTTCTAAGTCTTTGTTCACTATCCATGGTATCTCTTCATTTGAATCCTCAACATCATCATGCAAACTTGCATCCACACCTTCAATGAATTTATATTCAACATGATCGAATTTGGTCACCTTTTCAAATCTTGTGACTATGAGATCTTCGTATGATGTAGAAGGTTCAACATCCTGCATATCAAGTGAAATATGAGTTTCATCTATAAGAGTGTGAGAAAAGAATGCATTATCATATCTTCCCCAACCATTATAAAATTATCTTCCAAACTGGTGGGATGAAACTCCATGGCATTTGTGACATGATATCTTGATTCATTCATCAATTCTTTTTCTTCTTTGTCCTTGGTAATAAAATCATCATAATCTTTCAAAATTTGATGAGATTTGAAACTTTCTTCCAAAACATCCTCAAATTGTACAGGAGTTGTAAAGTCTTCCTTTGAGTAGGCGATTATGTTGTCCTGTATATCAATTGGCACACAAGTTTCATTAGTAGATTTGGAGAGAGTGTAGTCTTCCCACTTCTTCCAAGCATCATAATAATCATATTTTAAAATCAAGTGGTGACATTCAACTACTTCTTCAACATCTTCCAATTCATTAATATTCTTCTCATCAAATTCATCTTCACCTTCCTTAGATGGTTCAATTATTTCCAAAAGTGGGTTATTTCTTGAATTCAAATTTATAAGGCTATCATTGTCCAAATTAGTAACCCATGATACAGTTTTATCACAATTTGGAGGGTGAAGAATTTCTTGATCCTTAACTTTGCTCATCTCATCAATAGTATCTTCCAAGAACAAGTGGTGAAATTCTATCATATCTTCAAATTTATTTATTGATTTCCTTTCCATTTCACTTTTAACCACTTCATTTAATTCCATGGCAGTTTCCATCTTATAACATATATCAAACATTGTTGAATTTAGAACCCCTTCATCTAGATAATCATGTATCTCTACATGATCCTCACTAGTGGATGTTGTCTTAGCAATTTGCACCTCCTCTTGGACTACATATAAGGTGGTCATAAAATTTGGGTATTCAAATTCATCCCCTTGATCATTTACCTTAGATATCATTGGAGTGGAGGGTGCTATGTTTGATGGTTGGTGTAGGTTGGCATCAAAAGAACAATCTCTCATATGAACATGTTGTGCCTTTTCTTCTTCAAGACCTTGTCGTTCTATCTCTTCTAAGATCTCATGGATTTTCTCTAGAGACAAACCACTCAATTTTTCCTCAATGAGTGAAGCAAGTGTGGGGTGTATGGCTCCTAGGTATACTTCCATGGCTTCCTCTTCTACTATGTTAAAATTTTCCCACATTTGGGAGTGCAACTCATGAAATCTTCCATTGAATTGACTCAAGGATTCATTAGGCTTCTTACATATGGAGGTAAACTGATTTTTCAAGATTTCTAAGTCAGCCTGATTACCAAAATGATAAATATAGGCTACTTCTAGTTGTATCCAAGAAGTCCTAACCTCCATGGGTAGTTGGCTATACCAAAATAATGGTTTATCTTCCAAAATGTATGCAAAAAACCTACAAACCACCTCCTCATAGAAAATCTAGAATTTACATAATGTATCCTTGTAGACATGCAGTTTTTGCAAGTATCCTAGTGACACCTCTTGATTAAAACATCGTAAAAAATCCGATAACATTTTAGGAATTTGATAGGATACCACAGGTATAGATAAAACCTCATAATGATCCTCTATCATAGATACCATTCTTTCTCTTAGAGACACTATTTCAGCTCTTAGGGATACCATTTGTTCCTCAAGTGTTGCCATTGGTGAAACTTAAAATGCAATTTTAGAACCAAATCTGTTGAATATTCAACCTGCAAGGTAAAAAAAAATCAAGTTAGCATCAACCAAGAGACAATTAAAATCAAATGTCAAGTAATTGCATGAGACCAAAATTTTCAAAATTAAATCAAATCACATATTTTTGTATGAACTATCAGAAAAGTATTACAGCATACCTGAATTGGTTAAAAATAGAATAAAGTAAACCAATTCAGGTCGTCCTTTTAACAGTCTGTTGAATGTTAGAGGACATAAAGCATAAAAATTTAAATTTAAATCATGATAAAATAAACCTTTTCATGCCCTCCTTCTAGCGCCAATCTGTTGAGTGGTGTTTTTACCTAGTTGTGAAAGCACACTCTCCTATAGGATTTGGGTTCTAAATCCTCTGCTTGCAAAGAAATTAAACAAGTAACTTCTCCAAGGTTCTTGTTATGTTAGCATTTTGCATCTATGTATTGATGATCTCAAATGAAAATATTCAATTAAAATGCTTGGAATACCTTAGTGGTTGCAAGTAACTGAAAACAAGGGGCACTGTGGTTTATTTTACTATGTAATTTTAATGATTGTTCATTGAACCCTAACAAAGCAAATGTGATTTGATCCTTAAATGATCATGCTGTAATTTCAAAATGGAAATTGATGAAATGCCCTGAAACATAACCCCATCATCTGCTCTTGAATGAAAAACAAAACTGAAACATAAAATTCTGGCCCTGAAATGGAAATATATTATTTTCAGACTTTGAAATTTTTTAGTTTTTTATTTTTTATTTATTTTAATGCTTGTAAATAAAAATAAAGTGCAAAAATAAAAAATGAAAGATGTAAAATAAAAATGGAAATGAAACTACATTCAGTATGTTGCTATCCTACTCTGGCAAGACCGAAGCTAATGAGGTTTCCATGCATGCAACCTAACCTATTGGACTTGAAAAATACGCACAATCCAGATAAGTTAAGTGCTGGTCTCTAGGGTTTTACTGTGATTTCTTAGATTTAGACATTTGCATGAAGCAACCAAGAGAACTTGCATTTAACTTCATCTATAAGCCTAGAAATCTGAAAAAGGGAAAGATAAACATTCAAATCCTGCATGCAGAAAATAACTCCTTCTTTCTTGCCAATGAGATGCAACTCTCTAAATTTTTTGTATTAAAAATTGATCATTTACAACAATAGAATCTCTAGTTTTCTCAAAACCAAAAAAAAAGGAAGAAAAACACTCCAAGCAGGCCCAGAATGGCATCTCGCCTTCGGCACTGCAACTCTGCCTGCAGCGGTTTTCGACCCCTGTATCTGTCCTATGTTTCTACTTTTAAAGCTTGGCAATGCTCTCTGTTTTGGCCTGTGACGCTTCACTTCATCTTCCAGATTGCTTCGTTTCATATTCCCGCCTTTCGAATTGCTTTGAATTTATGTTTAATGTTGAAACATTTGATAATATTCTATGAATGTAACATTTCTGTAACCCTTATACATGTATGCAACGTGTTCTGCACTTTTTTGCATCTTCTGTAATGGCCCCATGAAAATCATGACAAAAAATAGCATGCAGCTTTGTCCGTCTTCCTGGCCACGAAAACGCGACATGTTGTAAAATCGTGACATGTCATGATATTGCGACGTTTTCCTGCCAACATCCTTTCTTGCCTTCATGCATAGCGAAATGGCAACATGTCGTGATATCGCGACAACTTTGCACTCCGTACACCTTGGCTGCAACCTGTCATGAAATCGCAATGATTTTTCGTTTCGTACACCTGGGCGACTTTCTATCATGAAATCATGACGTTTTTCATCCTTGGCATGTCTTGTGGCTTTCTATCATGAAATTGCGACAATTTTCTCTTTCGTGCTGTTTCGCTGTTTTCTGTCGTGAAATCGTGACACTTTTCTCTTTCGTACCATCGGCCAGCTTTTCATCACGAAATCATGACTCTTTTCTATTTCAGGCTGCTTTGCTGCTTTTAGCCACGAAAACGTGATGTCACAATTTCACGACATATTTTCCTCCTGTACGCCTCGGTTGCTTGGAGCCGCAAAAACACGACCTGTCGCGATATCGCGACGTTTTTCTGCTTTGTGCCCCTTTGCCGCTTTCTGTCACGAAATCACGACGATTTTCATGCCTTGCCATGTTTGAATGTTTTGACCCGCAATTTTGTGACATGTCGCGATTTCGCTACACTTTATGCTTTTTGCCCCGTTTGACTAGTTTGATCGCAATTTTGCGACATGTCGCGATTTTGCTAAGCTTTCTGCTTCTTGCCCCATTTGACCAGTTTGACCGCGATTTTGTGACATGTCACGATTTCGCTACGCTTTTTCATTTTTGACGCGACGGAGCAACATGTCGCGATTTCGTGACACTTTTCATTTTCTGGCAGCGACGGAGCAACATGTCGTGATTTTGCGACACTTTTTCATTTTCGATCGCGACGGAGCAACATGTCAAGATTTCGTGACACTTTTCATTTTCTGGCAGCGATGGAGCAACATGTCGCGATTTTGTGACACTTTTTCATTTTCGGCCATGACGGAGCAACATGTCGCGATTTCATGACACTTCATTTTCTGGCAGCGACGGAGCAACATGTCGCGATTTCGCAAAACTTTTCATTTTCTGGCAGCGACGGAGCAACATGTCACGATTTCGTGACACTTTTTCATTTTCGGCTGCGACGGAGCAACATGTCACGATATCGCGACAACTTTTTCATCCTTGTGCAATTTTACCTTTTTCTTGATTTTTAGCATCTGGGTCACTGATATTTTCTTTGAAAGCATGCAAAAAAAGGTGGGTCCCCAATTTTGGGGTGTGTTGTGGATTAGCCACAACAAAACCCTAAATATAATGGTTATAAGGCATGTAAAGGGGATCTATGGTTAGGATGCATAGCTAGAAATATCAAAAAGCTCAAAACATAATCTTCATTAAGGAAATCCTTAACACTAAATTTTAAAATTTTTGTAGAATTAAACCGAAATGAGTCGACATAAGTCTAATCTTTAGATCTTAAGCATGTAAAAGTTTATGTACATGGACCACTCATTTTTCTAAAGGAATTAAACCTTATGAAATAAATTAATAAAATAGTCAATGGCATTGTGCATTCGAGATAATTTTAATTCAAAATCTAAAGAATATCATAAGAAAAATGTAAAGGTATATTAATCGAGAGCAATAAATGTTAACAACTAACCTCAATCAAAATAAATCTTAATGGCTAAGAGACTTATTGAAATATTAAAGGCTAATTGCTCTTCATAGTTTAGAATTCTATTTTTTTGAAGTTATTTTTAGGGTTTTTTTAATTTCATCATTTTTAGTAGTTGTAAACCTAAAATGACCATAAATTTTTCTACAAAGCTCTATTTGATATGATTCAAATCCTAATAGGAAGGTATTGAAATTAGGGTTATGCTTAAGGGGTCAAACCCAAAATTTATTTATAAAAATTTGGCAAATTGGTTTTGAAATCTAGGTGAATAGTGTCCAAACACATGTAGAAGGTTCACTATTATTAGGGGTAATGTTGGAAATTTAAACTTAAAATGGTCAAATTATTATAAAATTGGGGTGAATCGACCCAAAAAAAATTTGCACCCAAAATTTTTTGGCTAATGGGCCTTGGTCAAGGGTCCCAAATATTAGCCAATTCCAAATTTTGAAAATCCTAATTTTAGCCAATTTGGTGATAAATAGCCACTATGCATAACCCTAATTGAAATTATATTTGACATGATATCAAATTCATTTGCAAATCCCCAATATCTTAGGATTTTCAATGAAAATACCAGTCAACCTCATTAATTTCCCATGATAGTTTAAAAAAATTAAATGGCTATATGTTTTGATGCATCATGAAATTTCTAATTATTTCAACTGTTTTGAACATCTATTTGGTTTACTTAGAAATGCAAAACTTTTCATGAAATTTTGAGAACTTTTAACTTTTACCTTTTTTTTGCACTATAGAATGTTTTTGAGTTTTTAATCATGTGATAATATCATGGTTCCAATATGATGAGGTTCATTCTCCATTTAATTAGGCTTGAAACTAGATTTCTAATAAATATAAAAATACATAGGTTGATAGTTTGCACCTAGATCATCCAATTTGAATCTTTTTTGTGCCATAAAATCAATTAAATGTTTAAATTCAAATTTTACCTTTAACCACCAAGTAATGACATCATATACCTCTCCAACATCTTGTAAAGTCATATACTCTATTTTTATATCTCTCGAAGCATAAGATAAAAAGGAATTAAATAAATTAACCAATGTATGTAAATAATTTGTCTCGTAAAGCCTAAGGTCCATTTTACGTATTTAAAATTGTTGCCTAAAATTTTGTCTTATATGCTCTAAATCTAATGGTCAGGAGGCACGAAAAGGAGATCTACAATTAGGAGGTACAACAGACAATATCAAAAAGCTCAAAATATAATGCCTTCATTAAGGAAATCCTTAACTTTAGATTTTATTTTTTCCATAGAATTAAACTAGAATGAGTCAGCATAAGTCTAATCTTCAGATCTTGCATGTGAAATTTTATGTACATGGACCACTAATTTTTCTAAAATAATTAAACCCTATGAATTCAATTAATAAAATAGTCCATGACTTTAGACATTCGAGATTAATTTAATTCAAAATCTAAATAATATCATAAGAAAAATGTAAAGATATATTAATCGAAAGCAATAAATGTTAATGACCAACTCAACCAAAATAAATATTAATGACTAAATATATTAAGAGGATAATCTCCAATATTTGTAATAATGAATAAAATAAATAAATAAAACCTTAGTATTGGATTTAATACTTTGACATTAAAATTAGAATGGAACTTTAACATTAAATCTAATACTTTAGACCTAAAATTTTAAAAAATTAAACCTTATAAAATCAATTAATTTTGAACTAATATACATTGTTCTTTTGTGTTGTAGGTAATTAAATTAGAAAGTGAGAACCAAAAGGGAATAAAAGGAATTAGAGGAAGTGAATGTGGACCTAACCTTGTCTAGATAGTGTGTGATAACTCAAATCACCTAGAGCACAATGATTCGGTTACCTAACCTTCACAAATATGCCACCGAAGCAGTTAAGGATCCATGGCTGAAATTGAAGATCAAAATTAAGAAAATTTACATACCACCACATCATATATCCACTTAGTTGAAGACAACTAAAATACAACTATAAACCTAAAGTGTAGTTGTAAAACCACTATAAAGCACTGGAATTTTGAAATTGTTAGGCTATACATAGCCATTGAGACCCTATTTCAAATGGTTGGATTCCACTTATAGCAATAGGTATTTTAGAATTTTTTTTTTCTTTGGAGACAATGGATATTTTCACCCTTGTCACTGTGCTTAGAGAATTAATCTTGTAATCATATGATTCTAGCAATTCTGAGAATGTAATGTTTGAACATTTTTTATCAATATAAGATACTAGAATTCTTGGTGTAATCTACACATGCTGATGATGGTTGCATTTGAGTCTATTTTAGTATATTGCTTCTTTTCCATTTGAAGATAGCATCATCTTGGTCTTATATTGTGTGAATTTTTATTAGGCTAAGGTTGGTTGATTATAATTGTTGCTTTAACAGATTTAGTTTAAGGCTCCAAGATTCAATGACTTGTTTTATTTCTCTTTTTAACCAATTTCTTTTAATTTTTTTTGAAGAATATTTAGAATAGGATTAGAATAGTTTAAATTCATTCTCTAAGAATTATTTTATATGTTATATTTCATAAGTTTCAAAATAAACATCGCTACAGGCTATAACTTTTATAATAATGATGCAATGTATGTGATAATATTGATAATTTTAAGGCAACAAGCCTAGAATCTTACTTTTCTTTAAGTATTTAACATAATAATTTGAGATTGAATGTTAGATTTATAGTATTTTGAGATCCAATAATTAATTGACACTCACCCTTGTTAACATTTATATGTACCTCTCAGTTAACATATGCCTTCTCTTTTTATTACTTTGATTTACAATTTGACAACAACATACCCTATTACCCGAAACTTGGGGGATCCATATTCTATTTCAAGAGAGAACAATTATTGTTATAAATATTGGTGTATGTTGGAAATTGGGCTGATGTATCACTCAACAAGTATATTATATTATTGGGTACTTGCTAATGTATCCCCATGGTACCTTCATGGCACATCTTGTAAATATTCTATTAGAGTTGAGTCATAGTTTAGAGTGTAAGTATTATTTTCTCTTTCATGTAAGTGTGTATGTGTAGGAAATGCACAAGCATAATTTAAGTTGTAATGTTTAGGAAATGCATAAGTATCATGTGAGTGAGTATGGAAATGTAAGTTGAGTCTATGTGCACATGTGTCTTATATGTAAGAGTGGAAATATGTAATGTAAATATGTGCACAAGTGTATTAGATTAGAGTGTGCAAAGTGAAGGTCAAGAGTCATGTCTAGGTTTACATACAATATAGAGTCATGTGTTCATCAAGTATGCAAGTGTCAAGTAAGAGAATCCAAGAGTCACGAGACTTGGTATATGGAAAGGAATAGTCAAGTATCCTCAAAAGCATTCTACTATGGATATATAATCCATAAGGATACTTCAAAAAGAATAATAAATATACAATAGTGTATAACATTGGATAATTTTGTATCACATTACAAAGAAAGAGGAGTAATAAAAATTGCATACATTTTGAGCAATTGATATTGTAAGTTTTTCTACATGCTTTTTACATGTATGATTTAGGTTATCTACATTCATATGACTATTTATTATTAAATTTTATTTGATATATTATTAGTGTTGATATACATATTATTCTTCTCATATTAACCTATTCATATTATTATCTTGATATTATTATTTTGTGGTTATATTATATTTGGTATTGTGATATTTAACCTATGAGACTTATGATGATATTAAGTATTAAAAAGCCATTAGTGGTATCAAAGCTACCACCATACTCTATCCAGATTGATATAATTTATTATCCACTTACAAGAAATCAACTTTATCCAGTTTGATAAAATCGATTTAGAGTTTGTCCACTTTAAAGGTAGTAATACTTGGATTTTATTTTAATATTGAAGTGAGTAGATAGACTAGAGTCTTTCCATGGTTAAATAATAACCAATGAATACCAGGACTCATATATTTTGGAAGGTATATAAATTTTAAGATAGTTGATCATTTAAGGTCCATAGCCATCCCTTGACAAATATTTCATAAATATTTGAATAATCAGGGAATCAGGATATCCCTTGATACAAAAATTTGATAGAAGCATTACCGACATTGAGGTAACATTGATATTGAAGGATATTCAAGGACATTCAAGTCACCTTGATATTATTTATGGATTCTTAGGCATTATAAAGAAAGAGTTACAATAGAGAGAAAGCATAAAAAATGTGAGATGCTTCCTATAATAGACAGAGAAGAATTTTATATTTGTAGTGCAAGATAAAACCTTGACATTAGAGTTTCAGGTCACAAAGAAATAAACCTTGATATTGAAGATTCAGTTTCATAAATCCTTGACATTGAAATAATTTTTGGTCTTGGAGATAGACCTTGATATAGAAATAGTTTTAGTTCTTTGAGATAGACCTTGAAATAAGGCAGTTTCAAGTCTTGAAGATAGACCTTGACATAAATGAAGTATTCAGGTCATTGATCCTGACATTGAAGAAAGTAGAAAGCAAATATAGATAAGAAAAGTTGCAACAATAGGAATAGAATATTGAGGTTACCTATTTCAAGAGAGTTATTCAAAATAGAGTGATCTATAAGAAATAAAGACAAAATATTAAGAAATATTCAAGTTATTAGATATTGACCTTGAAATTAGAAGCAAAGGAAGATATTAAGAAGAAATAAATTTTAGGTCATTTTGACCTTGACATTAGTACCAAATAAAGTTTCATAAAAATAGGTTTTAGATCAATCATATCTTGACATTGGCAACAAGAAGATTAAAAGAAGAATAAAGAGTAGTATATTGAAATAAGAAAGATATATCAAGTCTTGAGAAAACTAAATGAATCTTAAGATAGATATATAATTCTTGAAGCAATTTTTTGAAGCTAAAAGAATCAGAATAAAGGTCTTTATTTAGAAGGCCCATATAGAAGAAAAAGAAGAGAAGGCTTAAGAGGCCCATATAGAATAAAGAGAAAGAGAAACTTAGGAGGTCCATATAGAAGAGAGAGAGAGATACAAGATCCATATAGAAGAGATAAAGGATTAAGATGCCCATATAGATTCAAAAAGTTAAGAAGATAAATAGATTAATATATTATTTAAACAAGCTATACGATTGTCCTTAAGTGATAAAGTAGCATAAAGAAAGAGATACATCAAATAATTTATAAAAATAAGGTCCATTTGTCCATTGTAAAGAAGGAAAATCTATTTGACCAATGAATAGAATGAAATCTATTCAACTAAAAAATAGAACAAAATCCTTTCAACTAGCATATAGAAAGATAGGACATCCAAACATCATTAGAGAACAACAATGTAGTAGGATAGGTCATTCAAACAATGAAGACTATTAAGCAAACTACACATAGGACAACAAAAGCGTTAAGCATAAGAAGATAATGGATAACATTAGAAGAAAAAAATCAAAGGTAATGTAAGCTAAGAAGCACCCTTGTAGGACTAGTAACACAATGTTGAGTAACGTAAGCTGAGAAGTAGAACCTTGAGAGCAGTCCTTAGTTAAGAAGCACCCTGAGATCAATCTATTTCCAAGAATCAATATGATGATAATTAAATCAATCAACACATCATCACATTAGACTTGTTCTAATATGACCAACATTGAAATAAGACCAAGCGTTCAATGTAGATTGATTGAAAGACAAAATGTTAAGCCACAAAGAAGAGACAATGATATTAGGATGGTGAAGACAAAACACCATTCAAAGTTGCATGGAGGAAGTTAGAATAAGGTTGGTAGAGTCAATTGCCAATGCATTAATTTGTTGTATTTTTGAAGAGTAACTAGTAACACTCATCTACATAAATGGTTGCAAGCCATGCAAAAGTGAATTCCTTACAATCCACTGGGAAAAAAATATTTACAAGTCATTTGAAAGTGTAATGTTCAACTCTGCATGCTTCGAATTTGAATACGCAAAAGTGAATCATATTAGTTGCATGTAGTGCTCAGTCAAGTCTATTAAGAATAGTTCACATGAACCTTCCTTGGTACAACACTCAAAGCATTTACAATGTTGCAAAGTGGAAAGGTGCATAGGAGGTTTCTAAGGTAATTTTGAATTATTAGGATTTTTTAAAGTTTTTTTATTAGGAGCAATTAGAATAAGGTTTTATTAAGGTTAAATGATTTTTATTAAGGTTCTATGAGGAGTGATAAGTATTAATAGGTTTATTATCGAATAATTAGATTTATTATTAGAGTGATAATTAGAACATTAATTTAATTTCTTACAAGGTTGAAGTTATAAGGCTTTAAAGAGGATTCTTTTAATATTTTAGATAAATTTTTAAATTTGAAGTTTATTTAATATCATATTTTTTTTGAGAAGATAGAAAATTATTGAAATGTTTAATTATTTTCAAATTTAGTCATTTGGGAGATAAAAGGTATTCAAATTCAAACTTTAGAAAATATAAATTTGCAACGAATTATTTTTTTTAGTTCTAGAACTAGGGAGTTATAAGGATGTCTAATTTAAGGGAATCAAATTCTAAAAATTCTATAGATAAGAATATAGATTATATGATTAAAAAATAAAAAGAAGATATTATAAAATTTGGGATCAATAATTTGATTGAAAGTTTTGAAAGAAAAATAGATTTAGTCTCAAAGTTAATCTATAATGAAGCTTTAGATGAAACTTTTGATTTTTTGAATACTATTTACATGCAAAAATTGTTGAAGCAATTTATGATGAAAAATATAGTATTATGATAAATATATATGTTGGTAGCATAATATACATGGCATTTATTACACTTAATTTTCATAAAGAAGAAAATATGAAACAAAAAGAGTTGATTGAATCCCTTGAGAAGAAAGTGAAAATTGATGAATCATTTCTAGAAAAAATATTTCATTCTTCATGCAATATTGATGTCCCAATTTCATCTAATTATGGAACCTATTATTATGATTTAAGTGAATGTTTAGAATTCACTGCATAGGAAAAGAAAGAATCATATGATTCCAAGGGTAAAGATAAAGGAAAGATTCTTATGCAAGAATATGATGACATTGAGAAAGTTAAAGAATTTAGAAATTTTGAAGCTATAAAGGATGATGATGAACTCAAAGAAGAAGTCAAGCAAGGAGAAGAATAACCTGATGTAGCTTAAGTAGAAGATCATATGCATTGAAAAGCCACTTGAAGGATGAAGATTGTGATTGAATATTAAAGTCTTCAATAACCAAATAATGTAATACATGGGGGTGTTGGAGTATATTACATTATTTGGGATGTGCTAATATACCCCTGTGGTACCTTCATGGTGCATATTGTAAATATTATATTAGGTTTGCATCATAGTTTAGAGTGTGAGTATTATTTTTCCTTTCATGTAAGTGTGTATAAAAAATGCACTAGTGTCATGTGAGTGAGTGTGCAAATGTAAGTTGATTCTATGTGCACAAGTGTCTTATATGTAAGAGTGCAAATATGTAATGTAAATATGTGCACAAGTATCTTAGATTAGAGTGTGCAAAGTGAAGGTCAAGAGTCATGTCTATGTGTGCATACAATATAGAGTCATGTGTTCATCAAGTATGCAAGTGTCAGGTAAGAGAAGCCAAGAGTCATGATACTTGGCATATGGAAAGGAATAAAGTATCATAAGAATAATTCTACTATAGATATATGCTCCATAAAGATACTTTAAAAAGAGCAACACATATACAACAATGTATAGCATTGGATAACTTTCTATCACATTATAGAGAAAGAGGACTGATAAAGATTGTATACATTTTAAGAAATTAATATTGTATGTTTTGGTACATGCTTTGCACATGTATGATTTAGGAATATATATATATATATATAAATATATATATATATATATATATATATATATATATATATATATATATATATTCATACTATTGTTTATTATTGAATGTTATTTGATATATTAATAACCTTGATGTACTTATTAATTTTCTCATATTAATCTACTCATATTTAAATTATTATTTTTATTATTTTGTGGCTATATTACATTTGATATTGTGATATTTAACTTGTGATATTTGGTAGTACTAAGGCTTAAAAAGCCATCAATTTTATTATGATATTACCCTACTCTAATACCAAATATTAGAAATATAGAATATATTTATGTACTATGATTAACATTTACATTGATGTGATAGAAGTATATATACATGTGAAATCAAGAAGGTACGAGGTTGGGAGTTACAACTACTTTCCAACTTCTCATAACCTCTATAACCATAAGGTGAATATGTAATATTCACAATTATGTATTGACAATGGTTTTCTTCTGAAATATTACATTCATGATGATACAAAGTGACTTTCCATTAATCAAACAAGTATAGGGTAGATGCTTTCATTCCTCAAAGATATATAATATGGATTTACAATATTTTATCAAATATTATTAGGATCATCTTGTAAAATTATCACTCTTAATGGAAAGCACCTTTTAGATATCATATATAATAAATTATATAAGGATCATATTACAAAACATTACAATAAAAGAGTAAACACTAATACTTTAAATTTTGGGGATCTTGCTTTGAAGCTTGAAAATATCCATGAAAAACATAAAGGAAAGTTCATATACAATTTTATTGGTATTTATACTATCAAGGTAGTATATGGATTTTATGCGGTGAAGTTTTCAAAGTATATATGGTGTACAATTAGATGAAGAAATTTTTTTTATTCATATCGATATTTTTTATGCTTAATATACTTTTACTTTTATCTTTACCTTTCATTGGTTTAACTATCATAGTTTTATTTTGATTAAGTTTTAGATTATATTATTTTTTTCCCCTTCCTAGTATGTTTTTATTTTGTCTCTTTTGTTCTTACATTATGCCTCTTGTAATGACAAACTTGTTCTTAGAATTGACATTTACATTTTGGAGGAATTATCTTTCTTGGTTTATGTTTTATTGACCCCTCATGATCTTATGCTATATTATTTCACTTTCCATCTTACATCAAGTTGTTATTGTTCGATTTTATAGCACTTTTAAATTTTTCATATGTTTGCTTTATTGTTTTGGTATGGTCACTATTCAAACTTAATAAATATTGACCTTGATTGCATCTATACATGATCTAATCTAATTTTAAAGATTCATATCCCTTTCATGTCATGTCCTCTTTCTAAGCATGAGCATCATGCTTATTTTGGACTTTGAGAATTTATTTTTTCCACTAAAGTAACTCTTTGCATTACATATCATGGTTTCTTCTCTCAAGAAATACTATGTTTGTGTTATTCATAATTGATCCTAGGAATCATGTTGTGTGAATGGATCAATTTGCATATCAACATTCCATTACTACAGGTCTTCATGCATTGAATTTGCTTATATTACTTATATTTTATTTTTCATGTCACTTTATGTGCCATAATTTTAAAATTTTATATCCATAATCTTATTATCCTTTATATGGTATGTTGGTGAGGATACATAGGAAAGATTCCAAAATAATAATAATGTTATGAATTTTACAAGTACAAGATAACAAAACATATATGCTAATTTTGTAAACATGTGAGTTAGTGCATTATCAAGAGGATTCATAATAAAGTATCAATGTAGTATCACAAGTATTGTCGTTTGATTGGGTTAAGTCCCATAATATTTAATTACTTATCTTAATTAAGGGATTTTCCACATTATATTCTATCCATTATAATAGATACTAGTTTCAATACCAATAGTATCTATTTCTTTTCATGCTACAAGATATCATCTCACTATTAGAGTGCTTTGTATAGGTTACTTTTTTTGCTTATTGATGTATCAAATGGATATTAGTACTTTTTGACATAATTTATTTAGACATTTCAATTCCTTATAACAAGACAAATTGAATTTAAATGTATTTTAGATCACTCATTGAGTCATTTTAATCCCTATAAATGAGTCAAATATGCCATTTAAATAATATTTAAATAAACATCGTAACCTATCATGGCCATGAAGCATAAGTTATTATGATATGCAAATTTTTATATATCATAAATAGGCAATGGATACCACATTTCATTCAAATTAGAAATAAAATATTTAATTTTATTATATCTTAAATAAAATTGTATTATTATATGAATTTTATTACATGCCTTGCTTTCCTTGTAAGAGGCATCATGCTTTATATTATTGTGCTTTATGTTTTTAATTTTTTTTATAACATGTCATGTTGTTGCTTGTTTGAATTTGCATTATTTTCTAGAAATATATCAAAATATACATTCACCAACATTAAGTCTAGAAAGGATGAAAGATAAATTTGAAGATAATAATAAGAAATTAAAGAGAGACAAAAAAATATATGGGGTGCCCATGGGAACCTTGATATGCCACATTTTATTCACACTTAAAAAAATGGATCCTCATTGACGGGTATTTATAGTGATACCAAATTCCAAATAAAAGGTTAACATCAAGCTAATATTAGCTTAACCTTGAGGTTAACCATACAATAAAATAATAATAAACCATGCTTTAATAAAGGTTATCCATAAAGGTGTATTAACCAATACCACTATGGAAAAAATACAAATGAGACCCTTAGGCTTACATGAACATGCTCGTGGGATTATATAAATAATTATTGCTTGTAGTCTTACATAATTACATGGCCATAGGCTAAATTATTCATATTTATAAGAAAGTCTCTCTTTTGGTCTTGATCTAAACAACATTAGATTACACATATTTCAACACCCCCATAAGCTAAACTGGGGTTCTAAGCAGAGAAGATATTAGTGATAATAATGTCTTCCTCTTAAAATAAATGCACTAGTGGGCCTCTACAATTGATATAGATCATTAAAAATCTTCCTTATTATCGAGAATACATCCACTAATCTTTAGGAACTCAACTTCAATTCTTTACAATTTTAGTAAGCAATTCTTTGTTGGATGTCCCTCCCTCTTATAATTACATAAGTGGTCTTCAATTTCTTTAAAGACTTAGCCTAGTCCTTGAACCCCTAGTCTTAGTATCCTTATATTTTAATTCCTTTGTGTGAGACTATATTTTTGGAGTCCCACCATAATTCCATATTGCCACTTGCCACCATTGGATTGGATATTGTGCTTCTACAAGCAATGAAGTAGAGTTTGAGTATTTGATTGGCTAGAGTTTTGAATAACATATATTTATATAAAATTAATTTTAAAGGTTTTGAAGATAATGAGGCTTGAACCCTAGACCTTACCCAATAGAACAGACAATCTTATAAATATGATGCATTCATACCTCGAGATAAAATTGAAGCAAAAAACCTATTGTTGCAACAAACTATAGGGCATAAAAACATTGTTGAGCAATTTGTTACAACATACATTCAGATCAATTTTAGGAGATCTTAAAGTTATCTATAGGAAGGATATATAAGTAGATAATATGTTTTATTTGCAGAATATGGTACATGAATGTATTAATTAGATTATCATTGTGTATTATAGGATTGGATCTATTATCTTAAGGTTACTCATTTTCTATTTGATGAATCAATAGAAATATAGTGTGAAAAAAATATTAGAATTTGCATTATCATCTAGAAGCATTAAAAAATATTAATATCTTAATTTTATCCAAAAAGAAGAAATTGTGATTAAAAGATAATATTAGTAAATTATGTAATGAAACAAAGGGAGACAACAATAAGAAGTATAAGGTGGGTACCCATGGGAACACCAATATATCATATTTTATTCACACTTTTTATTTAATTTATTTCTAATTAAGGAGTATTTATAATGATACCAAACCCCAATGAGAGGTTAACCTCAGCAAATTATAAACTTAACCTTGAAGTTAACCTTACAATAAAACAATAATAAATTATGCTTTAAGTAAAGTTATTCATAGTGGTGGATTAATCAATACCAATAAGCATGAATACATGAGAGTGCTCTTAGGATTATATGAATATGCTCATAGTCTTACACATGGATTCGTATAGGCTTATATAGAATAATTCTAATAGGAGTACATAGAAAGATGCTTGTAGGATCACATGAAGATGATAATAGGCTTACATCAAGATGCCCAAAGGCTTATATAGAACTTGATTGTTGGATTACATAAATATGCTCATAGACTTAAAAAAATATTCCCAATGGATTACATAGCACTTGCTTGTTGGATTACATCAAGAGCACCCATAAGTACTTCATAATTATTGGACTTGGCCTAATAAGATCAAATTAAAAATATATCAACATCCCTCATAATCTAAATTGAGGGTCCAAGGAGAGAATACATTAGAGATGATACATCCACCCTTATAATGAATGCTTGTATGGGCCAATGTATCTTACTATCTTCTCTTTGACAAAGGTAAATGAATTAGATCAACCTCTCACAAACATGAAGCCATGGATCTACCTTCTAGACCAAGATGTTGAATTTTCTATGAAAATATTTTCAACATGCATAATGATAACCATAATATATCCCCTAATATTAAGAGAAGGCAACTAAATCATGAAAAAATAGGTAGATCTCTAAATAATCAACCCCAATGGTTAGAATGAGGTCATAGAAACAAGACGTACCTTGTGCTAATTATCCAAAATATACTTATATTGTAGCCCAAAATATTACCAATAACCACTCTAAAAGGTAGTTGGAGATAGATAAAACATCCATTATGAGAAAAGTGATGGATTATACATGATCTTGACATGAATAACATTGTGAACTAGGTCCATATGGAACAAAAAATACTATAGAAAATAGTAATAGATCATTGAACTAATATCACAATTTTGTAGACCTCTAAAAGTTGTGGAAATTGAAAAAATAGCCCAAAACTCTTCCATATGCAAAATTTATGGACTTTAAAAGTTAGGGTGTATTAATAGCTAAAAGGAGACAAAAAATAAAAATATTTTTCAAAGCCTTAGGAAAAATATGTCCAATAGCTACTTGCCATATGTTGAACTTTCATTCATTGATGTCTACCATTCAATATTCACCACCTAGCCTTTATTTGCACATTGGATTGGATGTTGCACCAAATATGACTTTATCAAATTGCATGGTATGATAGGTTGTATTATTTGCATATGTGTGTGTGTTGTGTGTATGATTACAGTGGATTTGGATCTATCGTGGCTCAAATCTAAAACCCTCTATAAGCAAGAACAATCACTAATTGGTATACCTTATGTGCATGCCAAGACCAAAGAATAGTTGCATTGATTTGAACATGCACTTAGTCATAAACCTTTACAACAAAAGAACACCTAATTTTGTGTCAAGTATAACTTAGGACATTCATCCTTCAAGTAAGGAGACCAACCACTATGCCACATAGTGTGTTGAGTCCAAAAAATCATCTCCCTCCCTAAGGCACATACACATGTTCATTATAGTGAGAAAATTAGCATAGAAATACTTTATAGGGATTCAAACTATAGTTTGGAGCATTACAAGGGTGTAGCCCAAATGTTGTTCCTATACAAATGGAAAATTGACCCAACCAAATGAGTCATTTTTGCTTCAGTTACTTTGAAAAAATCTCAAACTTGCTAGGAGAAAGTTTGGTCCCTTTTTCTTGTGTTTTGCCTTTTTTTCTTGCCCTTGATTGAATCCATGTATGGTAATTTACAGGGCACAGATTCAAAAAAATTAGGATTTTTATTCAAAAACCTAAATTTTAAGTTAACCCTTTTGGGGTGTTGGCCCAATAAAGGTTAAGTTTTTGTTTTTCCTACATTTTAGCCCTCTAAGACCTTTATAAATAAAGGGATTGGGTCCCCTTTCGCCCCCCAGTTCTGGAGAAGTAATCCAATTCTCTTAGTTATGAAAGTTATTCTAAATTATCCTTAAGAGATATTACTAGCAATCTTGTGCAATATTCTAGTGCTTTTGGTGGTTTGATTTTTTATTGTTGGTGTGTTCCTTGTGATGTAGGAACCTATCTTTTGGAGGGCATTACTTTTGATCTGACTATTGGATCGGGTTGAAATTTTTCATGGATCTAGATAAAGAGGTGGACAATATGTGGTTAGGAAATACTAGTGGCCTAGATGTTTTTTAGGCTTTTATTGAGCTCTAATTCCTTTATCCAGTGCCTCAAAAATGGTATTTAGTATTTTTTTTTTAAATATGGAAGAAAACATATTTTGAATAACTTCTTATTTAGTCATTGGTAGGTGTTGATATTTTCTAGGATATCGAATATGGGTGATATAGTGATGTGTATTAATTTAGAGGGCTATATGAGATTTTTTATTTTCCTAAAAAAAGGTCATTTTGACTAATAATATAAATTACCCCAAAAAAGTAATTTCTTATCTTTAGGGATTTAAGATTTAGGGTTTGTTTTTGGATATATATCCCCTTTGTATCTCATTGTAAAAGGGGTGAAATTCAATAATGAGAAAATAAAACATTTATCATTTTATTTCCATCTATTGCAACTCTTATGTGATTGGGGAATTTTTCGCTTTGTTTCTTTTTGTCATAGTTTTATGTGATTGGAGGTTCTTGTTATGACCTCTTACAACTAAATTTACACCATCTTGTGATATGTAAGTGGAGGATAACTTGATGATAATATATTTTTGGAAGAGGAGAGGACTTTCAACTTTGCTCTTGATCCTTCCATGTGATTGCTAGGTTGTTTCTTTATGTTCACTAATTTTATAATTACATTGTTATTCTGTTTGCATCTATTTTTGTCTTTGTTTTAGGGTTTTAAACCCTCTTGTGTAAATTCACACCCCATCTACTATATGGTACAAATTTTATGAAAGTATTTATTTTTCTTGTCAAATTTTTTGCATCTATTTTTTATCCTATTACAGAATCTGCGCTTGGTATCCTATAGGGAGCATATTTAGTCCAGCTAGGTTTTGGGGTATCTATTTGCCCCAAAACCCTAGGGTTTCACTTTGCATTTCCTTTGCATTATATTTTTAGATTTATCTATGTTCATTTCTAGTTAGTATCATTCTATTTAATTTGCATTTTATACTAGTTTATCTTGGGGGCAATTATTTGTTTCCAAATCCTAGTTTTCAAAATTACATTCTTGTTCAATGGTCAAAGATCATTTTATTATGAATGATCAACTAAAATGACCAATGGGGATTGAATATTGCACCTTCAATATTAGTCTTATGGTAGCCTAAGTATACCCCCAAACATTGACCATATTTTCTAGAGTTCTTGTGTAGCTATTTTATATATCTAAAGCTATGGGATATTCTAGATGGAGGATAAAGCTTGGATTAAACACCAGATTAGATAAGTATGATTTGTAAAGCTTTTATATTGAATTTTGATTTATTTTGGTATTTTTTTTCACACCTAGGTTATAAATAAAATAAAATAAAAATATTTGATTGCTTTCTAGACATTGAAAAAAATAAAAGCATATAGTGTGCATCTAGGGTTTAGTCTTGTTTGTGTATTTCACTTGTGCCCTTGCTTAAAGGAAAATATTTCATTTCTTGCAACTTAGGGTTAGATATCATTGAATTAAAGAATCATACTAGGGTTAGACATTTTCTTCTTGCATCTTATGTGTTTTACATTGTTCTTTTATTTCCATAGTTTAATATAGAAAGACCAAACATAGGTGATTGTGTAAGTGATACATATAACATTCCCACCCTAGACTTGGAGTGAGTCCTAAAACCATTCTTGGTGAACACATTCCTTTTGGTGTCCTTGAGTGTAGAGAATATAGCACACCCCTATAGTCACATACAGTTCCTAGTAGATCTAGCCAAGAATTATATGTGATAGGGTAGTTATTCCCCTCTACATATTTGGTAAACCCGACATGAAGACACATCTTAGTGGCAAATATAGGAAGCCTCTTCCTTTGTGTTTTGATAAAAACTTTAAAAAAGACCACTGATTCTATTTTTTTATATATAAAATATTTAAAAATATCTTAAGAATCTTATTTTATGTATTTCCTTGGTTTTCTCCTTTATCCTTTCATTTCTTCTAATGGCTCTGTTCCTTAGAAATCAATGAAGGCATTTGGAATTTGATCAAATTTATCAAGAAGATGATCAAATTGATAGAGATAATCCTAACCTTAATTTAGAAGAGCAAGAACATGTTGAAATGTATACTAATTATGATTCCTATGAAGGTCCTAATGGAGGCTTCACATTCATAATAGTTTATTATTTATGGGGTTTACACCACAGGGAGACTTTTATTAGAGTTATGGATGAGGAGGCCCAACTCAAAAGAGGTGAGGTACCTCCTCCTCCTATTGTCTCTCCTAGGAATGTTCATAACAACCCCTTGTTTGAATCTTTACATCATGGTAATCCTTTACATAAACCAACATATGCTACTACTATGACCACCAATGTTGGAAGAATTACACAAGTTCCTCCAACTAGTAGTGCATCTCTTGATTATGTTCAATTTCCTTCTCATTAGGCTAATATCAACATTCATGCTTCTATTCCACCAAATTTTAGTTATCCTTTATATCAAGATACCACATATCATAATCCATACCATAATAGTGTCAATACCTCCAATATTGGCCAAGTTCCCTTTCAACAACCTACCTATACCCCTCTCTTAAGGAACCTAGGGGCATTGCATAACAATAATATTGAAAAAAAAAGTTTAAAAAATATGGTGAAACAATTGGTTTCAATAGTGGACATGATTCAATTGCCTATTTTCACCTACAAATATAGATAAATGTGCAATCAGCCCTTAGACCCTATCATTACCTCTAGGACCTACCCTAAGTATTTTCCAATGCTATTTTTTCCCATCTATAAGGGAATGAAAGATTAAATCAAGCATTTATGTATGTTTAGGACAACATGCCATGATATCATATATGATGATATGTTACTAAAGATATTCCCTAAGAGCCTTTATGGTATAACATTAAAATGGTATTATCAACTAGTTGATCATTCTTTGAGGAACTTTAAAGAGATAGTTAAAATGTTTGCTCAATAATTTTGTGCTTATGTTGAAAATAATGTGACTATGAAAGATGTCTATATATTAAAACAAAGTAAATATAATACCTTACCTATTTTTTTGAAAATAATAATGTTGCGTTGGAGGAGTCTAGTTGGTCATTTGAGATATACCTTACCTCCTTGAGACATGCTTGAGATATTTATTGGAAACTTACAAGAACAAATATCTTATGAATTGGAAACTATAACTATTACATTTTTTGATCAAACAATAGATCTAGCAAGAAGGGTAGAGAAAGCCCTTATCATAAGAGGTCAACTTAAGATAAAAGAGGATAGGACCACTAAAATGTAGTATAAGAACAAATATGTAGTTGGTGATGGGGTAACATATAGTAGGCCTATTAATAGTGTGGTTAACACCCTGCAAAAGATGTTGCTTTAATAGCCTAAAAAATCCTCGCCAAGAAATTTCACAAGACTTAATATGCCTTTGAATGTGGTCCTAAAACAACTTTTAGAAGCTCATATGATTGAGTTTCCTCCCATAAGGCAACCTGATACCATTACTGATTGGTACATGGTTGGTTAGTATTGTTAATATCATAGAGTGGAGGGGAACATGACAAACTCATGTAAGAGGTTGAAACATGTGGTCCAAGACCTAATTTATGAAGTACACCTTGTTATAGAAGGTCTTTGAATCAATCCTCCAATGAAAAATCAACCTCTTACTCAAAAAGCACTCAAAACTAATCAAGACATGGGAATATTTAAAGAACCCCCACCTAAGCATGGTAAGCTAATAGCTAATCAAGTATCATATTGTAATGTGCCACCTCCCTATGATAATATGGTTGGTATGATAGCAATAACTATAAGGCAACAAGCACAAAATAAATTGACTCAATATTATTAGTAGGAGATGAGTTCTTCATCCAACCCACCTTAGTTTTGAAGAATACCTAAAAAATAAGCATGAGACTAGAAATCCATATTTAGAGTTGAAGCCATAACCTAAATTCTCCTTTGATATTCAAAAACAATTAGCTAGTACCCCATCCAAGATCTCTCTCTTAGAACTTTTGCAGACTTCTCCTATTCATAGGGGAGCTTTGTTGAAACTTCGAAGATAGCAATATGTTCCTCAAGAAATTTCCCCTAGTGTTATAGCTAATGTTGTAATTTCTCTTAGGATACATCATATCACATTCTCGAGTGATGATATGCCTTCCTCATATTTACGAGGGGATTCTTCCCTCTACATAATTGCATTTATTGGGAATTTTTTTATCAAGTGAATCATAATTGATAATGGTTCTTCCCTCAATTTATGTACTTATCAATTTTCCAAAATTTTGTATTAAAAGAGGAAGATATAAGTAAATTTGATATCATCATAAAAGAATGAGTCCCAAGAGGCTTGCGACATTATATTCCTCCCCCTTAGGATTGGACCTAAGATCTTAGATACCTTGTTATATGTGGTGTCTTGTACTACATATTTTAATATTCTTCTTGGATGCCATTGTATTCATGCAATAAGGGTTGTCCCTTCTAATTTTAACCAATGTTTGAAATTCAAATCTAAGAATCAAATTTTCACCATTCTGGATGATCCTTACCCATTCAAATATTGTTCAATGGTTGAGCAAGCTCAATATGATATCAATTTATGCCCATAAATTTTCTCAACTCACATAACTAAACAACTTAAAATTCTAAAAGTGAGTGAGGAACTACTCATCAATGTTTCATCACAAGATCAAGTTAATCCATTTCTTTAAGAGCCTCTTTTAGATCTTTCCAAGCTACCACCTTCACCAAGGACTATGGGTTTACCCTATAAGAAGGGTAAAGTACTACACATTGGCACATGTAACTTTATCTGCACATGAGTCTCCCTCAAAGAAAAGATCTATTGTAGTAACCCTCTTTCCATAGAGTGTTATTTTGCATATTTTTACCTATCCAATGATTACCTACTTCCTAAGAAAATCCTATCTAGTATGGGATATATAGGTAAATGTTTGGAGCCACAACAAAAAGGTATTCAAGAACCTTTAGAATTGGATATTTAACTTGGGATATGTGGCATAGGCTACATCCCTAATAAAAACAAACCTTTACCCTTTTATAATGATGACCATATTATTACTTATGCTAAACATTTAGATCATAAAATATTGAAGTGGAGTGATGAGGTTTAGGGTTCTCCTTATCCCTCAAATATATTGTTTTACAATATGGTAACTCTGGTGCATCCAAAGTGAGGCATGACCCCAAGAGAGTACACTAAAAGGAATACCCCATGTGATATAGCTCATGATGATATCCTCTGAAGTAGCTTCTCCTTTGATGGGTTTATCCCTTGCATCCCTCATACTATTTACTCTCATTCTTGAGGGGACCGTATTCCTCTCTCATAAAGATATTGCAAAGCTGGGAATCTCTTCCCCTTTCATAAAAAATAATGGTACAATCTAAGTTTTCCATGATTTTTATGCATTAAATCCTAGATAATGTGTTGTGGATGATCCTATTTATAAAGAAAATCATGAATATATCCTCTATAATAACCCTTTATTTTATGGGACAATTTATTACACTACCATCTTGTTTGTTAAAATAGCTAGCACAATCAAAATTTGTGCCAAATTTAAGAACTTAAAGAATCAATGAATCTAATAACCTAAAAAAAGAACAAATATAATAATTCTTTTATGCATAAGTTAGCATTTTCATACTACATTCACCTTAGCTCTCATTTTGCATTGGATTTGATTGATTCATACTACATGACACCCTATCATATCTTGCATGTTTTGCCTCATATTTTTTTCAACTTATATTTTGCTTGCCATACAATCACATTGCTACTTTTTCATAATTGCATGACTACTTGATCATATAGATTCTTGGGGATTTTGTGATAATGGAAAGTAATGACACCTAGTTGGGTCATAGATCACATGCATTGAATTCACTCTAGGACTCTGATGCCTAGCAAATCCTCAACCTAGGACCCATTTTATGCATTTTCGTCATTGCATTTGCCCATCCCATCTTCATATCTTCTTATTTATTTTCTTATTGATAGGGAATGACACACATAGTGTTTTGAAAACTTTCTATTATGCAATATGTTGATAAAATTTCCATATGTTGATATAATTTCTATAGTTGCTATGGATAAGATTTTGACAGCTCCGTTCTTATCCAATTGTAATCGCCTATTTATAGGCCCTTTATGCAAATGATAATCAATTCTTCTTCATTAAATTATTTGTGTGATTTGTACTTTTTATCCGTATAACTTATATTCCTTGACCTTAAATATTTTCATTTATTATCTCTCCAAGTCAAGGGATATAGGTATTCTTTAGTATATCCTTGTAATTTGTATTTTTTCCTTTCTTCCTTTCATCAAGATAAGGATATACATTCTTATTCTATTTATTCATCTATGCTTTTACACTTCTTTCTTATTGATCTTTTGACGGGTAAGCGGTCCTCATAGAATAGGATAGATACCACATGAATATCATTTATGGTTTTCATATGACCACTGATTATCTTATGCACACATCTTAACCATTAAAACTAAAGAACACAAGCTTATACTAAGAGGGAGGTAAACAGTATAAGACCACTTTTTACTTTTCCTTCCCAATAAATATTATGTAATGTAAAAATAGCAATATCAATAGTAGTAATCAAAGCAATGCACAAATCACCTGTTGGTCAAATATCTGCCTAATCAACAAAATCTACGTTTGTGCACCCTAGATACGGCCAACATTGAAATGTCGAAGGAAAGAGATGTCCTCCGTGCCAATCTCTAGAGAGGGTTGGTTCCCTTACTAATCCTAAAAATGGTAGAAGACAAGAGATGCAGGAAAGGGATTACAAATTACGGAAAGAAATTAGAAATATGGCCACAAGCCAAAGTGCAGAACTTGAAGTAGACTAAATAGCAAGAAAAACACCCAAGCAAGAAATAGCATCTAACAGAAGGAAAAGCAAGAATTTACTTGCAATCTTGCAATGATAACATCCAAAATGTCACTCCAGCATTCCCTCCCTCAATAGCAACACTTAAATCCGAATATAGAATTTAAATTTCACAGCAAAAGAGAAAGGTGGATGTAAAATAGAAGCGCAACACACAGAAATATATCATACACAGAATCGCTCACAAATTCAGAAGCCTGAATGCCTTGTATTAATGCAGAAAACTTGGAGAGATTTCTTGCAAAAATCTAACCCTCCTTTTACAATGAAATTTGCTTAGTATTTATAGAGGTTTTCGCCTCTTTCATTTAATACATAGGAGAACAAAATTTCAAGGGATCAGAGACAAAACAGAGAAAATCCTCCTCGAATTCATTGAAAATCCATCTTCCTTGGGGGACAACCTCCAAAAAATCTGCAACTCGAGCGTCGGTGCACAGATAGTTAGAATGGCATTGAATATCTTGGAAGCACCTTCAGTGCTTTGGAAATTAGGAAGATTCATCTATTTCCCTTCTTTGCTTCGAGATCCACAATTACGAGTTACTTTGATGCCTCCTTTATTTAATACGTAAGATCTTGGCACTTTCGAACCTTTGACTAGATTTCAGTTTCACCTCGAGATCACATTCACCCCAAAAACTGCTTTGCTCCCATCTCCTTTGAAAATACGTGTGCAAATCCTTCATAAAATGTGTTCACCCCTAGAAAGGGTGAATGATGCGTTCGCCCCTAGGAAAGGGTGAACGCGACATCACTTCACCTTGGAGGTTCATTCACCCATGGGAGGGGAGAACGGGATGTTCACCCCTCAACCAGGGCGAACCAAAATTATTATTATTTTGGGTGCATGCATGACCATGCTTTTGTTGAGGCATGTTCACCCCTAGGAAAGGCGAATGGTGCGTTCACCCCATAGAAAGGGTGAACACGAATTTGATTTTTAAACTATGCCTTTGTCAAATTTTTGAACTCGTTCGCCCTTCCAAAGGGTGAATGGGGTATTCACCCCTCTTTTGGGGTGAACGTGAATACAATCAAAATTTCCAAAGTTTTTCTCAGGCCTTTCACTTCTCCATTTTTTGAAGTTTCAACAAGCATTTCCTTTTCTCAATTGAATTTATAGTGAAACAAATTCAAAGAGGCATTTGAAAGAAGTCTTCAAAAATGCATCAAAACTTGGTGAATGCGAAAACATAAAAACAATACATATGGAATCAGAACATATAAATTTGCTTTCAAATATACTGCCGCCATATACAAAAAACTGAGCCAAAGTCTTCAACAAAATCCCCAATGTGGCAAAATACAAAATAGCCAACATTTTTGGTGACTCACGGGGTATCCAGCTCGCATGGATGCAAGCGATCCCAAGCCTTGATTCATTGGGCTGCAGAGTCCTTTTTGTCGGCCATTTTAGCGAGCACAACTGCTTTTGATGTAGATGTCTTCTTTCAGGCCACTTCTTCCTCTATGCACTCCTTCTGCTCTACCTCTACTGCTACTTGGAGTACTTTAGCCTACTCTGCTTCCTTTGCTACTTTGGCTTCTATCATGCGCTCTATCGCTACCTGCTCCTCTTGCTCCTAGATTGTTTTAGTAAGAACCTCATAAGCACGAAAGACCTCATCCCAAGCATGAGTAGTGAACAAGCAGGGAACACTGAGTGACTCATAGACAAAGCAAAGATTCTGCACATCCGTCAAACTGAGATGCTTTGACCACTGAGCCAACTCATAAAGTGATAGCTCCAAGCATGTATACTTCTGCATCAAGGGTAACACTTGCACTTCAGCGAGAGGTTCTTCCAGAGCATCAATTTTGGAAGTATCCTCAATGAATTTTTTCCAGAGCGCCTCCAGTTCTTCCATGGGAAGAGGTTCTCCCCAATTGTCAACAAAATTTGGAAAACCCAACTCATCGATAGTCTCAAAATGAGTCATAGAAATGTTATGCTCACGCTCAATAACATTGAGGATAGCCCACCCTTCCCTCACTAGGTCCATGTGCTGAAAATAGCTATATAGTGTTATTCGTGCCTTGGACCAAGCATAATCCATCTCACTAAGAGGGTGAATGTGCAAAGTAGTGTTCAACAGAGCTTGTATTTTTATGGCCATCTCCATGTAGGGTGAAAGCATCTCTTCTGTGGTATCAATTAACTATTGCCCAAGCTGAATCTGTATTCGCGCTTCCCATAGATACTGTAGTACCTTGACAGCGTGCGCAACCAATTTTTCCAAATTTTGAGTAGAGCGAAGGCGAGCATTCTTAACGCTGTCACGTGAAAACCCTACAATAGGTGCTACTTTCTCCTCCAGCTGCTTCTTGAGTTCTCCAACCTGTTGTTGAAGATTATGCATCTCGATTCTAGCAGCATCGCACTCCTTTAAATGCACTTTGACCTGGTTGTGCAAGTAATCATTTTCTGTGGCCATCTTTTCTTCAGTCGCTCTGCTCTTGGCCAAGGCGTTCTTGAGCTCAATTATTTTATTTTGGGCTTCAAAATATTTTTCCTTGTAGTGTTCACCATGCAAATACACTGAGCTCATATCTACCTGGATATTGCCCATTTTTTCAATTGGATCAATCCGCATCAGATCTTCTGTAATTATTTTAGAGATGAGATCACCAGGTTGCAATTCACCCTAGGGCTTTTGAACTAGCGGAGTAATGGTGGTTATATGGGCTTCCTTGGCAATAGGATCAAAGGCTACCTTTTTGATAGGTTGCACTGGTGTTGAAGCCTCCTTTCACCGCATGCTCTTTAGCCACTATGAAGAACTCAGGTGTGCCCTATTTATCTTTTCAATATCTAGCTATTTTTGGGTCACCTGTATCTCAAGGACTGTCTGCAGCTCCAAAAATGGGGTAAAAGGTACCAAAAATTTTGAGTGACTGGGCCCAATAGACACGGATGACACAGTTAGAAGAGGAGGGACAGAAATGGTGGATGGAAGAGAGATGGCAGAATCAGTGGTGGACATGAGATCCACTATAGTTATACTAACCTTGGGAGGGGCTTGTGTACTTACAACTTCAAAAATGGAGGCATTAACAACTGAAGGGATAGGATGTGAAAAATGATTTGACCCAGATGCAAAAGAACTAAAATAAATGGAGGATGAAGGGGTGGGAATGGAAGAAAGAGCAGTAGTGATTTTGAAAGTGGAATAATATGATAGGGAAGATAAGTGTAAGGAATACCAAAAGGCAGAGAGACTGAAACCAGAGGAGAATAAAATGTAACAGATGAAATTGAAACAGAAACCACTACTTGCTCTAGAGAAGAAGAAGAAGAAGGTAAATAAAATGTACCTTCGGGTGTATGCACCACTTTTTGAGGGGACAGAGGTGGATGTACAACTACCTCCTATTCTTGCTCACCTATCTGCTTGCCAAAATCAAGGACCTCCTCTTCATCCATGATTTCTACATGAGAGTCCTCTGATAACTGCTCCTCTTCCTCTTGTTGTGCCATTGGAAATATTTGCGCAAATGAGGTTGGGAGCTCCCCAATAGGTAGAGGATTCACAGCCGGTGCACAAGCCACTACAGGAATTGTTATACTTGGCATGATAGAAGTTATAGCAATTGAAACCATGGGCATCGTAATAGTGGAAGTCGCAGTCGCACTAGTTTGGGGCCTTTTCACCGCTTTCGGGAAGGGAGGCGCCATTGGCTGTTTCAGCTGCTTAGGCATGGGTGCCTCCTCCTGAGGGCGCTTTGTCCTTTGAGACCTTCTCTGAAATACATATTGTTGCTCTTCTTCTTCTTCAGTCTCTTCTTCAATTGTAGGATGCTCCTACTCTGTTTTGCTTTCACCACTTTCGAATTGTTGAAAACTTTGTGGCAAAATGGTGGCGAAGGCGACAGGCTGATATGAGTCCACAAATTTGTCATAAGCTTCAGAAAATTGCTCATCCAACTTCAACCCATAAGGAGCATGTGGCTTCCTACGATGAATGCGCATAATCCACCAATTCATAATTTTCTCCTCGCTCCAATCAGGCTTAGCTTCTTTGACTATTCCAAACAAACCCGGAGGAGGAATATGTATCATATTTTTAGCTGGATTATACTCTACCTCCTGCTCATAATAATCATGCCACGGTGGGAGGGAGGACATCTTCTCTATATGCCAGTTCATATCAGGCCCATCAAAATTATTCCTTCACTTCTGAATATCAGGGTGAGGGCAGCAATGAAATGTCTTAGCTTTAATAAATGCCAAAAATTTTCCCAAGGGATCATATCGCCAGCGCTGAGGCAATTCTATTAATCCCAAATCTTGGAGCGCCATTGTCAAAAGCTGATTTTTCCCAACTTGGTTAACTTCTATGCTTCCACACCTGAAGGGCATAGTGTAGGTGGTCTTTTTTCCACATCCAGTGCCATATATATCATTCACATAGTCCATTTGGTGCATGACCTCCATTGCAAACACATGTACTATGGCAAAATAAGGCAGCAAAAATGGCTTACCTGTATATCCAAAAATTTGGATGACAACGCCCTGAGTAAGCAAAAATATGTCACCCTTTTCTTCTGCAACAATTGTGTCTTTCAAATCGTGCGACACTCTATCACAGGTACCATAGAGCAATTCAATCATTGGCCCCAAAAACTAGCTATTAAAACTGTAAACAGACTCTTTCCTTGTCAAAACTTGAGTCCACCTATAAACAGGCAAGGGCTCATTCTTTTCGCCCACTTGCGAAACCGCAATGAATGAAAAATGGTGTTGCATCTGGAAGAAGAAAAACCATACCAAAAATGATGTGTGCCAAAATGATTTGGACTCCCCAGTTTGCAATTTTTCTAACTGAGAATTGATCCTCTGGGAAATGAAATCAGCCCAATCAAAATAAATGGGATTTCCTCCTTGCCTCATGGCAGCAGGGGAGTAAAATTCCACCTTACAAATGCATTGAGCCATAGCTGCCTGCCACTTATGCACCGTTTCATCCGAGGGTAATCCAACAACCCAGGACAACATAGAATAAATATCTTGGCTCTTAAACTCTGAAAGTGGCTTCGACAAATTTGGTAGCTGTCCCATCTGCGGCTCCTTGACAAGCTGAGTCTCCATGAATTGATGCAGAGTCACTGTGGAAATGTACCTATCTTCTTGTTCATCTATGTGGATCTTCTTATGCACTGCATAGCTTGGAGGTTTCAACCCACATGCAAAAGCCTCCTAGATTTCATCAGGCATAATTGTGAAGAGGATCTCTCTCCTGGCATTTCGCATGCCCTTGGTGAAAGGATCATAAAATTATGCAATTAGTTGCACTAGCTCGGGGTAGGGATGAACAGGTGAACATAGAAACCATGAAAGCTATGAATTATAAGGAACTATGAGCCAGCTGTTATATGAGATGCCCTGACTCACTGCTGCCTCTACATCCTGCCTTAATCTGTCAATCCCCTTGTGCGTAATTAAATAGTCTCCAATTTCTGCCATGTCATCTTCGTAGGGGTCCAAATCAACATAATCGTTCTTTCGAGCTTTCTTAGCCCTCGAGCTCCTTTCTCTTTTCTTCGTCTGCTTAGGTTCTGTGACTTCCTCGGTATCCTTGGAATCTTTGCTACGTCTACCCATTTTATCTGACGAATTCTTGAATAACTTATGTGATTCCATTTTCTAAAAAAGCCTCTGAAAACTCTCGACACTTGAAACGTAGAACACAGTGGAGCAAAAAATTTTAAAATAAACAAATTTGACCTTTTACCTTTCAAAATTTATAGGAAGCCTTCGACACCTGCTGTAGTAAATGTGAAATTAAATGCAGATGTTTTTGGGAGAGAATAATCCTCGAGTTGGTAGCCGAGCGCCATTTCCAAGGCTCAAACAGTTTTTCTTCGATTCACTATCGGATCCTCCTAGAAACTTGTGCCTTGTGCGCTGCACAATCGCATTGAAAAGTGTGCCCTAGCGTTTGAAGCTTGCTAGGGAAGCCAATTTAGTCATTCACCTTGGAAATATAAACCTGAGCGCCTCCCATGTTTTAAAATTATTACTCAATTTTGGTGCTCATCGCTTTCGATTATTGCCATGTAACCCGAAGGTGTATTAATTTCACAACATGCCTCCAAAGCTGTTATTTTCTCCATTGGCAAAAATTCCTTGGGTGCTCAACATTTTAACCCTTTTGCTAGCGACTTTGATTTCGTGCAAAAATGACTTACTTTTTGTATTCGGGTGACTGTGTTTTAAAAATTTCATTGGCACACATCTTTAAAATTGAATTTCCCTCAAAATTGCTTTTCTTCTTTAAATCTTAAAGCGCCTCACATTTTTTCTTCAAAGCATCAAAAATCAATATATATATCCTCCCCCATTTTTTTCTCTTTTTTCAAAGCTGACGTCATCAAAATACGTTCACCCAAAAGATAGGTGAATAGCCCATTCACCCCTTCCCTAGAGTGAACACGAAGTCAATTTAAAATAAGTTGTCACCAAACTTAACCTCTTTACTATACACATTTTTTAGGAAAAAAGGGAATTTTAATCATCTGCTTTATTAATAACTCGCTTCTTAAGGCGAAAAGACTTTTAACAGTCTTTACCTTTCCTTCTTTTTTTTTTTAATCCTATATCCTAGTTCATTAAAGAGGATATTTACATATGTACAAGGTGTTACCTTCATCAGATTGAAATCATGAAACATAGGCCTTCAAATGAAGGCCATTCACCAGAATGGGAAGCTCATAACCTTCCATATCACAGAGATGGTAAGCATTAACAGAATTTACCGTAGAGATCCGAAATGGTCCTTCCCATATAGCATCAAACTTGTGGTGATTTCTTGGCTTGGATTTCTTTTCATTCCATTTTAGCACTAGGTCACCCACCTGAAAACTCTGGTCAGTTGTCTTCTTTCCAAACCATTTCCTCATTTCTATAGCATGTTCGATAAAAATTTGGTAAGCATGTTCCCTTTCCTCTTCTAATTGCAAAAACTGCACCAACCTCGCATCCATGGGATTATATTCTTCATCTTCATCTTGGAACATCTGTAAAGTTTGAAGTACTAGGAGTTCAATATGTGTAGGAAGAACAACTTCTTTTCCGTACACCAAGGCATATGGAGAAGTCTTTATGGACTTCTTTACTGAAATGTGATCGGCCCAAAGTGCCTAATTTAATAACAAATGCCAACTTCTCTTGTTATTACCCATCATCCTCTTCAGAATTCATAATAAGTTTTTGTTGGTAGACTCAGCCAACCCATTCCCCTATGGGTAATAGTTGGAAGATGTCTTCAAATAAATACCATATCTATTAGCAAATTCGGTGATCTTGGCTCCGATGAAAGGAGTGCCATTATCAGTGACTAGAGAATCTGGTATACCAAACCGAGTGATAAGTCCTTCCAGAAAAGAAATAATCATCACTTGATCGACCTTCTTAGTAGGTATAGCTTCTGCCCATCTGGTGAAATAATATGTCATCATCAAGATATACTTGTGTTCCATAGAGGAGTGTGGATCAATGACACCAATAAAATCAAGACCCCACTATTGAAAGGGTGCTTCCACATGAATTGGATGTAAGGGCAATGCTCCTTTTCTAACCCTACCTACATATATTTGACAACTATCACATTGCTAGCTTATCTTATGTGAATTAGAAAATAGGGTAGGCCAATAATAACCTACTCGAATAATCTTCAAAGCCATTGGTCTGCCTGCATAATGACCTCCAGATAGCCCAGAATGAAATTCCTCCAAAAAATTTCTTTTTCAAAAGCTTTTACACACCTGAGAAGTACACCATCTATATTTCTATGATATAATCCATTAGGCAATAGTACATATTTGAGCACTTGCAATCTGAACCTTCGACGTTGTGAGGAATCAAGGTGGTTTAGACATCTTCCAGAAGTAAAATAGTCAACCAATTCTTCTGTCCAATCCTTATCACTTGCATTATGATTTGCACAAACCATTTCACTCATGTCCTCTTCATGAATCATATTTAATGCCTCAATGACAACACTTTTAGCCAACTCTTGACACAGAGCATGCCCATGAACCAACTTGGTCGATCGGATCTCCACATCATATTCCTGAATATTTGAGACCCATCCTACCCTTTTATCACCCAATTCACCTTGAATTATGAAGTTCTGAACATCAGGATGAATGACATAAACAATAGTCTTGCTTTGAGAAACAAAATGCCAAAACTTTTTGAGTGCTTTCATCATCGCATAAACTTGCTTCTCTATAAAATTGTACTTCTCCTGATGTGGCGCAATAACTTGGCTCAAAAAATCAATGGGCTTCTCCTCACCGTCATCTTGCTTTTGTGTCAACACAACAACATAGCTCTCCTGTTCACCTACTACATAGAGGATGAAATATTTTGAATAGTTAGGGTTAATCAAGATCGGCGCCTGGGTAATTCTTTCTTTGATTTCCTGAAAGGCTCACTTCCTGACTTCAGTCCATTTAAATTCTGCATTATTTTTCAAGAGCTCAGTCATAGGCTTAACAACCTGGGCAAAGTCGATGATAAACTTGCGAATGAAGTTTATTTTCCCAAAGAAAGACTACAAATATTTCTTGTTCGCAGGTAGTGGTAATTTCATGAGTGCTTCAGCTCTTGCAGGATCTATCGCCAATCCTTCTTGCGAGATCACATGACCCAACAACTTTCCCTATTTAATAGCGAATATTGATTTCTTCGGATTTATAGAAATCCCAAATTCTTGGCACTTCTCAAACACTTGCCTTAGATGAGCAACATGATCTTTTTTGCAATGCAAAAACACAGTCATATCATCAAGATATATTACAATGATTCTATTTAGTAACTCATCGAAAGCGACGTCCATAGCTCTCTAAAAATTTGCACCGGCATTTGAGAGCCCAAAGGGCATCCGTTGATAGGAAAATGTGCCCCACTTGGTAGTAAATGTTGTTTTATATTGATCTTCATCTTTTACCCAAATTTGATTGTACCTAGAGAAGCCATCTAATAGTGAGAATCTTTGAGCACTAGCAACTACATGAAGAATATGATCTATCTAGGGCAAAGGATAATGATCCTTGAGTGATGCCTGGTTCAAATTGTAGAAATCAATGCACAACCAAATGTCTCCATTCTTCTTTCTTACAGGAACCAGATTTGCCACCCAAGTCGAATGCTTTATGGGGTAAATAATCTTCACCTCGAGCATTTTTAACAATTTTGCTTTCATGAGGACTTCGATTTTAGGATTGACAGGACACTGCTTTTGTCAAAAAGGTTTAACTCCTTCCTGTAGCTCTATAGTGTGTTGGATTACATCCTTGTTATATCCTTTTAAATCTTGATAACTCCATGCCACAATATCGGGGTATTCATGGCACATATTTTTAATGCCTTCCAGCTCCTCTGACATACAATCGGTCCCAATATTGATAATATTTCTAGGTTCCAACTACAATTCTCTATACTCTTTGGCATCCACCTTAATCATGTGCTTATCAGCTCTATCATTTTGGTCAAACAAACTCTCGAGCAAAATCAAACCCCATGGGATATGATTATTTTTTAGCTGAATCATTCCTTCCTTTTCTTCATCCACAAGTGTTCGATCATCCGCACTAGCAGCCTCTCTAAGCATAAAATTAACTATTTGCTCATCATTATCAAATACTTGCCAATAAGAATTCTTGTCTAGAACTGAAGGTCTATAAATCATTCTAATAGTCTTGGGCTTATGGACAACATGTTCCATCGGAGAATAATTCGCACCAAGGGAGGCTAAAACATCAACATGTTTATTCTTTTCTCGAGGAATTTCCTGAATGTTCAAGGCTAAAAAAGCTTCAAACAAATCCCAGACCCTATTGCGGTAAGCTTTCAAGTAATGTTGCTTCGACACACACTTATTAGTTATCTGATTGACAATGAGCTCAGAGTCACCAAAAATTTGTAGCTGCTTAATGCCCAATTTCTCAACTTTCTTCAAGCCAAGGCATAATGCTTCATACTCAACTACATTATTTGTATAGCTCCAAGTCAATCTATAAGAATAAGTCTTTTGTATTCCCTCAAGAGAGACCAGTACAACACCAACTCCTGCACCATTCTTACATCTTGCGCCATCAAAATACAACTTCCATAATTGGTGTGCAACGAAGTCTGAAGAATAAAAAATTTCCTCTTTGGTCTGTACGGGCTTAGTGATTGAGTAACAACCAATATCAGTCCCAATAATAGCATTAAAATTAGTTAGCAGAAACTCATCCTCTAGGTGAAGCTCATCTAATGCTTCTTCTACCAAATCAACCTCTTCCAGTTCCTTGGTCATCATATTTACAGCGCCTGAAGGTTGTTCTTCCTCCTCGAGCCTTTCGATATGAAAAGGTGAAGGCCTTTCATTTTGGATATGAATCTACTTTCCCTTGAATGGTATTTCCAAATGAGAATAGTCCAGGGATAGGTATCCTCCCAAATTAGTTGTGAACTCCCTTGAGAGACACATGCTAAAGTAAGGCTCTAAATCGACCACTACCACTTCTTGGATAACTATGATTTGTGGCATACTATGGAGAACAATAGGAATGTCCTTGATTACCCCCACCATATTAACTAGGGTTCCATCCAATTGCAACACTCTAGGGCTACTCCTGGTATATTCCATCCCCATTACTTCGCACACTACCTTTGGCATGACTGTAGTTGCAGCTCCAGAGTCGATCATACAATTATGCACAATCCACCCTTCCATTCTCAAAGACAAGTAAAATGGAGGAGGTCTATTCTTTCCAGTTGCAAAAGTGGGGAGCGCCTATGCTAGGACTATTTGGGAATGATATTTCTTTTGGTCTTTAGCAGTCCTCAAAGATTCCTGTAACAAATCAATTTGTCTAGGTAACTGTAGCGCATCATACAAGCTAATTTTTGCAGGGATTTTCTTCATTTCTTCTACAATACTATAGCTTGGAGCAGCTGAAACCTTCTCCTCTAGAACCCATTCGTATCTATCCTGATACTATTGAGTAGCCTCAACTCTTTGTATTTTTGTTAATGATGGGTACTTAAGTCACTCCTTAGCTTGCTCTTTTGTTTCATTTAGTTTGAGCAGTCATCGCAGGTTGTGAAGTTGAGGGCTTAGCTTGCGCCTTATCTTGAGCTTGTTTAGATAACAAATATTTTGTCCTAGCAACATCTTGTTCCTTAAATTTGACAATAGGTACCTTCACTAGAGGTAATCACTTTTGTTCTGATGCCTTGGGTTCTGTGGGTACCTTCAAAGGTTCAAGCTCCGCCGGATCAATAGTCATCGGCTTCTTCCCAGACCTTGTAAGGACTGACACCTATTCCAAGGATGGCATCATGCAGTTATGCTCGATCTCCTGAATCATATTAACTCATCCACTCGTGGAGCTTTCTTCTAGTGTTTGAACATAATTCATATGCACCATACATGTATCTTCTCCATGGGGATCATTGCATGTAGAACACCAATAAGCTTTTTCTGCCACATTAGCATCATCATTTACTTGCACCACTGTGTTTTTCTCAGGTCCTCTGCTAGTAGAATCTTGTTCCCGGGTAATAGGTGGAGTCTAAAATATTCGTGACCGAAATTCGGCTTCAGCCTACTTCTTTCTTACCATCGTAAGTTCATTGGATATTATCCTCAAAGCCGCATTATTGGACTTAACTTCTTGCAATAAGGTCGTAAGAGGATTGGGTTGAGGTGATGAAACTAGGGCTGGAAAATGTAGAGGCGCTTGCGGTGCAGGCAATGACAACAGAGTCGGAGGTGTTGGTAATGTGGGAAAAGGGATAGATGGAGGTCGTTGGGGTGTTGGTGGAGCAGGTAATTGTGGAAAACTAGGGGCCGACTATTGTGGTACCGGGATGGGTGCAACTGGAGGAGGTGTCAAGTTCCATGAAGGGACTGGGTACATTGATGACATAGGCTATGAAAATGCACTAGAATAAAGGTATTATGGGAGATCAGGGAGAATCGGCATGGTTGCCTTCGGAGGAAGCCTACCTACAACAATCAAATCAGATTCAACCTTTTGAGCCTATGTATACAAATCTGGGAATGTGTTCACATTGGCCTGGTGCACCACCATACCAATATCGTATTGAGCGCTCGGAGGTAATAAAACATTGCTTGCTCATGTGTAGGCCTCAAACCATCTGGAACTCTTTGCCAACTTTGCGCAAATCGAACATTAAAATCTATGATCTCTTCTTGAGGGTGCCTTTGAATGGTGGTGAACTGGAGCAAGGAATATGGATCAACTTGCTCATGGAAATTATTGATTAGCAACTCCACCAACTGATCCCATGAAGTAATAGTTCCTGACTGCAATGATCGGTACCAGTATAGCAATTTTCCTCTCAACGATAGGACCAACAACTTTATCATCACATCCTCATCTGTAATGTCATGAATCATTGCTAAAGCAGCTACATCTTGAATATGTTCATATGTAGTTTTTCTAGTGCCATCGTAGGTAGGCAAAGCCTTTAACGCAGCTTGAGGCACCAGATTTTGTGCTTGCAAGTTCAATGCTCCTGAACTATTCCATGTTGGGAACTGCCTTTGTGGCTATTGTTGTTGTTGATGTGGCTGAGCCATTTGAGCTAGAATGTGAGGTGTAGGCTGAGGAATACTAGTAGTTGTAGGAGGTGGAGGTGGAGGAAAACTGGTAGCAGTGCTAACTAGACTTACAGGAGTGGAGAATACACTAGCTAATCATGAGGATGAAACAGATGGTATATGAGGTATATGAGGAAGTGAAGACGTACGATGAAAAGAAGCTAAGTGAGGATGTTCTCCTAATATTTGGATATCGAGCTCATAAAACTCAACTTGATTATCTATATTCTTGGCCTTAGATCTTGTATTCATGAGAAACAGCCTTCGCTGTTCTCACGCTCAAAGATTTTTGGATATGATTGAGTCGCCAGATGTTCTAATCATTCAATAGAAAGGCGAACACCAAACCTAACTACTATCGTGGGTGGACTCTTTAGGGTCCCGTTGGCATTTTTGCCACATTGATTTTGATTGAAGTATTAATGTGTAAATTGTTGCAGATCTTACTTTGATACTAGCTTTGATGCAGCTTTGGAGAAAAAAGGAGCAAAATGGAGTAAAAAAACTAAGTCCAAAAACCATCGCGATTTCACGACGTGTCGCAAAATCGCGGTCAACGCATGCAGCTAAGCAGAACTGTCACGATATCGTGACATGTTCTATTTTCATGGTTTGTGACAAGCAAAGGAAGGAGAGCAACAAAATGTCACGAAATCATGACAAAAAGTTCAGCCAAAGACACAAGTTAAATGCTGCAGCGATTCGCTGACGTTCCAAAATCGCGGGCTGTTGGTTAGAAGGAAGTCCAAGTGCAAAATGTTGCAGCGATGCGCTGCATGTTTAAGCAAAGACGAGCCCAAAGAAAAAGTTGCAGTGATTCGCTGGACATTCGTTGAGAAGGGAGTCTAAGGAGGAAAGTGCAGCGATTCACTACATGTTCCATTTTCGCGAGACCAATGGCTTCAAAAGGTCTAAGAGGTGAAAATGGCAACGATGTGCTGCACGTTCCCAAGTCACAAGGAGTTTGTTTCAAAGGCTGCATTTTTTTCAAAAGGGACACCAGTGGCTTCAAAGGGGCTCCAAAGTGGTTAAGTGTTCGAATGTGTAGCGATTCCCTACTATTTTGAAATGAAGCTTGACAAACCAAAAAGTGCAGCGATGCGCTACACGTTTCAAAAGCGCGGGGCGATAGTTTCAAAGAGTCTAAGGTGTAAAAATTGCAGCGACGCGCTGCACATTTTTGAAAGGGTATTGCAAGGCAAAGAATGTTCCAAAATTGCGACAAGAAACTGGCGATTGGTACGGAAGGAAACATACGTAGCGAAATTGCTACATGCTTCAAAATCGCGGTCGCTACGGTCCAAAAGGCAAAAGACAAAATTTGTAGCGATTCGCTGCAATTTTGATGACAAGGTTGGGCAAGATAAACATGCAGCGATTTCACGACAGGGAATGAGAAGAGCAAGAGACATGGTGATAGTATTGACTTCATGACACATTGATCGAAAAGTGACTAAGTGTTCAAGTATGCAGCGAAATGGTGACAAGGAAAAGTTGAAGGCATTCAAAAGGAAAAAATGCGTCGCATTTTCGTGACTTATCCACAAGACCGTACAAATTGCTTGAAAAATGTAGCGATGCACTGCATGTTTCATTTTCACGGGGTAAAGCGGAGCAAAGAGCCAAAGATCGAAATGCATAGCGAAATCGCTACATGTGCCATTTTCATGGAACAAGCTAGCGATAGAGAAGGTGAAGCCGACTATGCAGCGATATCGTGACAAGGAATATTTTCGCGGGTGTAAGAAGCAAGGGTGTATGGCATTAAAAGACGTCGTGATTTCGTGACCCATCGCATTTTTGTGACCTGCAACTGTTTCCCGCCAGAACATAGTATGAACGCCCGAGAAGGTTTTTTCGATTTCCAAGGATTAAATGCTTGCCCGAATTTAATGATTTGTGGATTTCCAATGCAGTCAAGGTCGAAGAAGCGCCCAGGCCACCAAAATTAAAGTTTTATTTGTTCGAAGCTGCTGGTCGTGGACTATTTTAACGGTTTTATGCACATGTTCGAAAAACAAATTTAATGAAGGAGATTCGTGGTCTAATTGCATTTAATTTTTGCTTCCTTAACACTGCAATTAAGGGGATCGTGTTTTCGATTTCCAAGGCATAATTGTAGATCACAAGAAAGTCGGTTTCAAATATTAAATGCTGCAAAGAGGACGACCCTCTATAAAAACCAGTGTAAGCTTCATTTGAAAGGGTTGGAAGTTTTGCTAAAAACTGGAAGTGCATTTGCGAGAATAAAAGATTGACTTCAGACTTTTTTTTCAAGCAGCTGTTTGGGTGATTGTCTTTTCTATTCCTTTTGCATTTCTAATAGAGTTTATATTCCTTAGGTGCTGTTACATTCAAATTCTGTATATTGGATTTGAATCTTGCTTGTAAGGATATGATTCCTGGAGTGTAATATTGGAGAGATTTTCTGCATGCAGTTGTGTGAGAGTTGAGTTATTATCTTTTGTTGCTTGTTGTTGCTGCACTTTAAAGTTTTCTGCTATTGTTCTCCCGATCCCATAACTTCGGCCTGCGGCCATATTTTGATTTCTTTCTGCAACTTTTAATTTCTTTCCAGCAACCCTTATCTTCAAACAGAAATTTAGAATAGTAAAGGGAACCAGCCCACTCTGGAGATTGGTCTGGAAGCCATTTCTTTCTTCCAACCTTTCAATGTTGGCCAGGTCTAGGGTGCACTTGTTAAAATCCTTTCCTGTGGCAGATTCGTGACCAACAGGTCCCACTAGGCGTGACAAAAAATGTTGGTCAAATATCTGCCTAATCAACAAAAACTACATTTGTGCACCCTAGATACGACCAATATTGAAATGCCAAAGGAAATAAATGTCCTTCATGCCAATCTCCAGAGAGGGTTGGTTCCCTTACTAATCCTAAAAATGGTAGAAGACAAGAGATGCAGGAAAGGGATTACAAATTATCAAAATAAATTAGAAATATGGCCACAAGCCAAAGTGTAGAACTTGAAGCAAACTAAATAGCAGGAAAAACATCCAAGTAAGAAATAGCATCTAACAGAAGGAAAAACAAGAATTTACTTACAATCTTGCAATGATAACATCCAAAATGTCACTCCAGCATTCCCTCCCTCAATAGCAACACTTAAATACGAATACAAAATTTAAATTTCATAGTGAAATAGAAAGGTATATGTAAAATAGAAGTGCAACACACAGAAATATAGCATACACATAATCACTCACAAATTCAAAATCCTGAATGCCTTGTATTAATGTAGAAATCTTGGAGAAATTTCTTGTAAAAATATAACCTCCTTCTTTTACAATGCAATTTGCTTAGTATTTATAGAGGTTTTCACCTCTTTCATTTCTTACATAGGAGAACAAAATGTCAGATCAGAGATAAAACAGAGAAAAATACTCCTTGAATTCACTAAAAATCCATCTCCCTTGAAGGACAACCTCCAAAAAATTTGCAACTCGAGCACCAGTGCACATATAGTTAGAATGACATTTAATATCTTGGAAGTGCCTTCAGTGCTTTGGAAATTAGGAAGATTCATCTATTTCCCTTATTTTCTTCGAGATCCACAATTATGAGTTGCTTTGATACCTCATTTATTTAATACGTAAGATCTTGGCACTTCCGAACCTTTGACTAGATTTTAGTTTCGCCTCGAGATCACATTCACCCCAGAAACTGCTTCACCATCATCCCTTTGAATATACGTGCGCAAATCCTTCATAAAATGCATTCACCCTTGGAAAGAGTGAATGGTGTGTTCACCCCTGGAAAAGGGTGAACACAACATCACTTCACCTTGGAGGCTCATTCACCCATAGGAGGGGTGAACGAGATGTTCGCCCCTCAACCAGGGCAAACCAAAATAATTATTATTTTGGGCGTGCACATGACCATGATTTTTCTAAGGTGCATTCTCCCCTTGGAAATGTGAATGGTGCATTCACCCCATAGAAAGGGTGAACATGAATTTGATTTTTAAACTATGCCTTTGTCGAATTTCTAAACTCGTTCACATTTCCAAAGGGTGAATGGGGCATTCTCTTCTCTTTTGGTGGGAATGTGAATACAATCAAAATTTCCAAAGTTTTGATTAGACCTTTCACTTCTCTATTTTTTTGAAGTTTCAACAAGCATTTCCTTTTCCCAATTGAATTTAAAATAAAATAAATTCAAAGAGGCATTTGAAAGAAGTCTTCAAAAATGCATCAAAACTTGGCAAATACGAAAACATAAAAATAATACATATGGAATTAGAACATATAAATCTGCTTTCAAATATATTTCCTCCATATACAAAAAATTGAGCCAAAGTCTTCAAAAAAATCCCCAATGTGGTGAAATGCAAAATAGCCAACATCACCACACACAATAGTGACACCAATTTAACGTGGTTCACCCAATGTGGGCTACTCCAAAAATAAAATATTTCACTAAAATTTTCTCAATCAATCTCTTGGGAATCCTTTATCTATTACAATGTTTATGGATATTTATACAAAGGAGATACCAATCCCCTAATCAAGTTTGTGGATCTCTATACATAGGAGAACTCATTTCTCCTTAGATATGACTGGTGATCTTCTAGATGAACTATTATCCCCACTACTCTCTAACTAATAGATCTTTATCCACTAAAGACACCTATCCTCATTGCCTTGGCTAATGGATATCTATCCACTGGAGATTGTCATCCTCTATACTTTGTCATCTTCAAAGCTCTATCTCAAATATGTACTAAACACAATCCTTCGATCTAGCACAAATCTGCTCATTCTGTCTCTAGTCTGGCACAAACCTGACCTCAAATTTACGCCAAACTCTATCCTCAAATTTGTACTAAACATAGTCCTTTGATCTAGCTCAAATATATCCTCAATATATTTCCTCTTATCTACAATAAACATAGTCCTTAAATCTATCATAAATCTATCCACAATATATGTCCTCAATTCTTAACTCAAATCTTGACTTAATCACAAATCAACTTTGTTGGATCTGCCCCAAAGCTTAACTCAAGGTTTGAACAAATAAATCAATCAAATCTACTCTCAAGTATTCTAAAATACTTGTCTCAAATCTTCCTTGTAATCTTCCACAAAATATCACACTAATCTATCCACAAGTTCTCTCTAGAACTTAGCAAAATCTGCTTAACAAGTCCTCACTAGAACTTGTCCAACTCTGATCTCAATCTATATTGTAATATTTTACAAAATCTCACACAAATATGTCCACAAGTCCTCTCTAGAACTTTTCCAAATCTACTCAAAAATTCCTCACTAGAACTTGTCCAATATCATAGAAACACGAGGAGAATTGTTAGAGACTCAATATGTTTCACATTCATCACAATGCTCAATCACTCTTTTAGAAACATATAGAGAATTGTTAGAGACTAAATATGCTTCACACTCATCATAATTCTCAATCACTTTCAATCACTCTTTTAGAAACATATAGAAAATTGTTAGAGACTCAATATGCTTCACATTCACCTCAATGCTCAATCACTTTCACTCACTATTTTAGAAAAATATAGAGAATTCGAATTATGATTTTAATAACCCACCTTTGGGTTAAAAAATTAATATAAATCAACTTTATAATTAATATTAAAACTAATTAATATTTAATTTACATAACTTAGGTTAAGTAATTAAATTATAAATTAATTTATAATAAAAATTATATTAATTAATTTAAAATTAATTTAGAACCTCATTTTATAATATTATAAAAATATTATAATATTATTTACTAGGGCATCTTCTTTTGCACTTTGGTCCACATCTGATCTCCTGAAACTGGGTTTTGATCAACAGAAATTGGGGAACCTGAAACTAATGTTGGCCACTGAACTGCCATTGACTGGTGTTGAAATCTTGACATCAATGACCACTCACTCTTGACATCAATGAAAACTTATCTACTCAAAATTTCCAACATAAACTTCAATATGGATACACACACGCCACTTGTTCTTCTCCATTGTCTTTGTCCATACACTTTCTTACACAGACCACACACCTATTGTGCAATAATCACCTTGGCATATTATTCACACACAACAAACCCTATATGAAATTAGCTTCATGGTTATGAGTTAGGGGTAACATCCATTAGACCATTTGTGAGCATACATCTTAGCAGGTATATCTCTTTCTCTCTGGCCATCTTAGCGAGCACTACACCCCTAGTGGATAATCACTCCATACTTGTCCATATTTTTGCATGCATATAACCCTTACAGGATAGCTTCATGGCCACACATAAGGGTTAGCCTCCATATTGTTCATTTTCAAACATACATCCTTATAGGGTTCAACTTATTTTCTTAGTCTTTTAGAGCTTTATTTTCATCTCCTTCTTTGCCTTCCATTTTTATTTTTCTTTTGTTTTTTCTTCTTATTTTCATCCATCCATGCATTTTTATGTTGTATATCAATTTAGGTTTGCATTTAGATGCTTGCATTTAGTTAGATTTATTTAATTTCATTCATTTAGTTTCATATATTGCATTCATTATGTTTGTCATCACCATGCATAAACCAAAATTAACATAATGCACACATATTTTCACACCCTAATATAATAAAAAATATAGCATGATATTAATTGATATACAAGGAATACATATCGGTTGGGTCAATGTACCATAGCCCAAGCTTGGTGCACGCAATCCTCCCCTAGGAATGCATACCATAATACAAAATTGTCATGCCATCCTGATCCTAGTACTAACCCTAGAGTTGTGAGCCTATCTTGGCTTTACCTACTGGTGGTGGTCTTATCGAGGGCATGTTCATGGATCATGTAGCTATCTGTAAGTGATACCATGACCAACTCTACAATTGAAGGGAGATTGGTAGCTACACCCTCTAATCCACTAGCACTGCTTGGAATTATAGAGTCTAGTATAAGGCCTCCATTTATACTAATTTATCCTATCCCTTATTTACCCTCTATAGCTACTCTTGTAGTAGGTATATCCCCTTGTTTGGCTAGCTGCTCATTACAATGAACATCCCCTTAGACTGGACCTGTTGACACTCATTTCCTAGCTAACCCATATCCTATTTGATGTGGCTTACCTTGGCGCTCATTGCATCCCTCTCTATCATGATCTAACCTAACTATGTATAGAGAGTATCTATCTCCCCCTACACAACAACCACTTTATCTGGTAGTCCCATCAAGTACCTCTAGCCTATGGTCCCATTAGATCTCACCTATGTCATTATGAGGACACCCTTGGCTACTCCCCCTACCCCAAATAGAGTGATGGTTGCCCTTGTGGTGGTTACCACCTCTTCCCTAACCTATACCTTAGCTTACCTAGGAGGCTAAGGCATCTACTCTCATATCTTCATTATGCATCAATAGCCTTTCAAAGCACCAACTACACTCATTGGCCTATGACTTGATAACTCTACATTGGTACTTATGGGGAGATCCTTGGGGGTATAATTCCTCTATACCATCTCTTGTATTTGAGGGATACATTGACATCATTGAATCTAGGATCGATATAGAGGGGATCATCCAAATACTCCTTTGTAAACCAATGGGTGAAAATTTTGCATCTTTTCACTCTCACTTTTGCATGATGATGCTCTTATGGATTGACCAAATTTTGAAGTTGAGCCAAGGAATTGATTGTTGGGGTATATTTCAATATAAATGTAGATGAATGGGAAAATAGGCTACCATTAAGTAAGGAGTGATCCCAAAAATTTGCTTCCCCACTTCAGATGGAAGAACCAGAATCTTAGCCATCCACCTAAATGGGATTGAAGAATGGAAAGGAAGCATGGAGAAGTTTTGTCCTAAAATTCCATCTACAAATTGAAATTTGGTATGGTAAAGTTGTGAGCCTAATTGCCCATCCATTGAACAAAAAATTGGGATAAAAAAAAACAAAGGAGTCGGTCTAAACTTCTGATCAAGGTTGAGGTCAGCATTAAATACCTCAACTGCCTGATACAAACAACTCATGGGTGCAAGGAAACAATTTGAATTGCACAGCTTCAGAGGTGACCAACCTCTGATATTTTTTTAGCATGAAGGGACAAAGTAAATTAGAAATTAAGAAGCTATCATAATGATCAAGGGACCAGATGTTTGCAAAAGAACCTAACTTCCTTTGGAAAACCACCATCTCTCCTGGAATAGAGCCACTACAGATTTTCCAATCATTCCAATAGATTCTCCCACTTGATGCCATTAATTTTGTATTTAATTTATTGTAAAATCTTCTATAAATAGTGGAATTCTTGCCATTCTAAAGGGTGGTTTTGTGGCCTTTACAATTCATATGTAATTCTTTTTTGCCTTGTAAATAATAGTGTATCACTATTTGGTCTCTCAATCTATCTTTGCTTCTATTTTTGCTTCTGTGTGGATGTTTATTTTTGTGATGGATGTCTGATATTGTTCACTTAATTATACTATCTAGATTTTTTGGGTCTGTCTAGGAAGTTATGTAATTCACATCCATCCCTGAGCATTGGGGTTTATTATTTCTAAATTTTATCATGTTGGAGTAGTCTAAATCCACTATCTAGATTTTATGAACCCTCCCACTGGTTCTAGAATTCACCCTTGCATGATATGCCAAATGAGAAGTGAATATGATATGGATTTATCTATTAGGTGATCCATTGCTATTTGCATTAGTGACATCAAATGAATGTGTATTGATACAACCATACCCCATCCTTTTTAGTTCCAGCTATGGCCTCCCTTTGCTTTCTTTCTCGTTTTATTCTCTTTTTCCCCTTTGAAATGTAGGTAGCTGGAACCCAAGGAGCTAGTCTTCTCTGGATGTCAACCACCCCTACCTCTCTTGGGCTAGGAAACCATTCAATGATGGTCAAGGATAGTCGAGCACACCCCCTCACTTGTATGGTGATGGTTTTTGCACCAACTATTTTTGGTGACTCTATTGGGGACTCATTGAATTTCTATGTTTCAAGAAATAAGAGTTTGGTGATACTTTGGTTTGTCCATATATTTGCAAATCACCTACAAAATCTAACTTTACAGAATCTCTTGATCATGAATCAGTTTCCTCTTTGTGCTGAAAAAATCTTATTTCCTAGAGGACCCAAGGTTTGATGAACAACCTTGACCTCATCAATGGAGAAAGTATGTTCATCTAGTGATTCCAACTTTGATGCATGAATCGAGACCTCTAAATTCCAATACCTTAATTACCCAATTGTTCTACCTACATTGGAATGATCCTAGTATGCCATATCTCTAATATTGGTATGAGATTCCTAAAGGTGCCCTAAAAGCATTGACAAAATATGATGACACCTTGGTAACTTCTCAAGAACACCTTGAATATATCATTGCACTGGTGCCTCTTTATGGTCTATCACATGATTTCATGATCAGGCTCTTGATATTATCTCTAGAAGGGAGGGCCCTATGGTGGTACCACACCCTTGGGTGAAGAACTATTTGCTCATGGACGGACTTAGTGGGAGACCTTGTTAACACATTTTATGGCTTCATGGATCCTTTCCAACTCCTGGTGCATTTATTATTCATCAAGAGGTCCCATTTTGAATCTATTACAGATATTAAAATATGATTCAAAAGTATCTAGGCAAGGATTCCCTTTGAATACCAGTCATCCCTTACCCAAGCTGACTTGTAATATATCCAGATTTTTAGTTCAGACATAAGCCTCCTATTATATCAATCAAAGGAAAAGATATTCTCGTAAGTATTTCATGTGGGTTTGAAATATGAACATCTCCTACTACAAATAGAAAATATATCTTCAAGATATATCCTCTACCTATCCGCATTTTCACTTGTTGCGAACACCCTTTCAATCATACAATATTTGCCTTGGATGTCATCTGAATCTATGCAAGAGTCAGGACTGTAGTTATGTGGTATGCAAGGGGTGGATCTCTTATAAAACTCATGCATAAGAGATACAATCATGAATATTACATTAAATAATTGTTTTGCGCGTACCTTTTCTTAGAAAATAGAGAATATGGACCTATCGAGAAATTCCACTTACAAAAAGAATGTAGTTTTACACCCTTTTTGTATACAAAAGCATGATGAGTAGTAGTTAGGTCTTCACCTTGAGGATCCGATTGATTAGGATGCTAGCCCAAAAAATATTCCAATGGAAGGACTACCAATCAATGGGCCTTGATGGAAAACACGTGGAGAGTTCAGAGGTGCACATAGCATGGAATTCATGTCAAGTAGACCGCAAGAAGTGGTTACGTTAGAGCTTGTTGTTACATGAACCAATACTTGAGGAAGGCTCCTATGTGGCAAAATTTATTGCCACATTAATCATTGATTTTATAAGTATTAGTATGCAAAATGATCTTCCAAGTTGTACCCCCTTTACAGCTTGAAAAAGTTTTGGGCCAACCTATACAAACTATAAAAAGTGACTCAAGTACAATATAATCTAGTCTGGGTATTGCATATTCACTGGATGATTTCCAAGACATGATCATGGTTACAGCATTTTTATCGAACCACATTTTTATATAAATAGGTCAGTAGTTAAATAAAAAGGTGGTATGTGCATGGCTAGTGACATCATCATATACATTGGTAACCCATGGTGAATTTTCAAAATATAGGTTTGTTTTGAAGTTCCTCTATTTGTTCCTAGTGTTATTATCTATATTTTATTGTGACCCAATACCCAATGGACCAAGGCTCAAAATTCATCTATCATTTTATGCAATCTCCAAAAATGACATGCACTACAATATTGAAACCAGTGCCCACCCCTCCAATCAATGGAAAATGACCTATAAATAAGGCCTCAAGAGGGTAAAGAACAACATCTATTGAAGCAAGAGTAAAATAAAAGAAATGTTGCAATAAGATATCCTTTGGAGGAGCAATGATATATTGGTAAAATTTTACAAGATTGTGTCAGAAGGAAATAGAATGACAAATACTTCTAGCATTCTATCTACTCTTGACTTAGCCTTGGTCTTTGGTGGGGTATGTTGATAGAAGTGAAGTCCATTGGGATATCCTATGGAATACCTTCGAATTAATCCCTTTTCTTTATATTTTTTCCTTCCTCTCCTCTTCCTTTTCTCTTTCCTATCTCCCTTGTCTTCCCTCTTTCTTCCCTTTCTGCTATTCTATACCTAGGTGATGCCCAGGCACTTTGCATTTCCTCTCCCCTTATTTCCTTGGTCCTGCAACCTTCTTTGGTTGCCTCTATTAATAATTATTCCATATCTATTTTCCTCCCCCTTCCCTTGTTAAGAGAAGATTTAAAATCAAGATATATTTATGGGTTCCTCTATCCCATAGAGTGGAATACCACTATGAGTCACCAAGAGTGTGGGTGAAAATTTCACATCTTTTCACTCACTCTTGCTTTTGTATGATGATGCTCTTATGGATTGGTCAAATTTTGAAGTTGATCCAAGGCATTGATGGTTGAGGTATATTTTGAGATTAATGTAGATGGACAAGAAAATAGGTTGCCATGAAGTAAGGAGTTGTTCTAAAAATATTCCTCCCCACTTCATATGGAAGAAGTAGAATCTCAGGCATCCACCTAAAAGGAATGAAAGAATGGGAAGGAAGCACGAAGAAGTTTTGTCCCAAAATTCCATCTAAAAATTGAACTCTTGGATGGTAAAGGCATGAGCTTTGCCCATCCATTTAAAGGAAAATTGGGATAACAACAAACAAAGGAGTGGGCCTCAAATTTTGTCCAAGGTTGCGGTCATCTTTAATAACCTCAGCTACCTGATATAGACAACTGATGGGTATGAAGAATAAATTTGAATTGCACAGCTTCAGAGGTGACCAACATAAGATCTTTTTGTAGCACAAAGGGATAAAGTAAATTTAAATTTAAGAAGCTATTAGAATTATCAAGGGATCGGATCTTTGTAGAAGAACCTAACTTCCTCTGAAAAACCACCATCTCTCTTGGAATAGAGTTACTGTATATTTTCCAACCATTCTAATAGATTATCCCACCTGATGCAAATAATGCTATAATTTAAATTTATTGTAAAATCTTCTATAAATATTGGAATACTTGCCATTCCAAAGGGTGGCTCTATGGCCTTTAAAATTCATATGTAATTCTTTGTTGCCTTGTAAATAATAGTGTATCACTATTTGGTCTCTCAATCTATCTTTGCTTCTATTTTTGCTTGTGTGGATGTTTATTTTTGTGATGGATGTCTGATCTTGTTCACTTAATTCTACTATCTATATTTCATGGGTTTGGTTGGGTAGTTATAGAATTCGCATCCATCCCTGGCTATTAGGGTTTATTTTTGCTAAATCCAATCAGGTGGGAGTGATCTAATTTTGCTATATGGATTTCATGCATCCTCCTAGTGGTTCTATAATTTATCCTTTCCCATTGTGCAAAATGAGAAGTGAATATGATATGGGCTGATTTGTTAGGTGATCCATTGGTGTTTGCACCAGCAACATCGAATGAGTGTATCTTGATGTGGCTATACCCCATCCTTGTTAGTTTTTTCTATGGCATCCCTTTTCTTTCTCTCTCATTCCCTTTTCTCTTTTCCTTCTTTGCAACATAGGTAGTTGGAATCCAATAAGCCAACCATCACCAAATATTGAACACCCCTACCTCTCTCGAGCAAGAGATCATTCAATACTGGTTGAGGATAGTCATGCACACCCCCTACTTATCTAGTGATGGTTTTTGTACCAACAAAACCTAGAAATGTCAAGGTCTCATTTGAATCATAATGGATCCATCCTCACCCTCTAATACAATAGTCACCCAAGTCTAGTATCTCTTAGAGAATCCTAAATTTTCATTGTACTTAAACAAACTGATATAGCTCTAGCTCGTCCTTCTCCATGGTGACCCATTGGACCCTACTAACTTAATCCAACTCCTCCCCATCCTTATCCCACCTAGTGTGTAGATGCCATGGCCACCATATGATCTAGTGTTCTCATAGATCATCTATCACCTACCTCCCTAGTGGTATAATACCTACGTATGACCTCTACATCTGCTCTAGGTCTCGAGACCATCTATATCCTACTCATTTCTTTAGGTCATGCAATGGTCCTAGTAGTGCATTTGGCCTCTTGATGGATATGTGCTCCTAACTCCACACCTAGAGCAAAGTCATGCATACTAATCTTGTATGTCGTTTATACACAATTTTGTACAATATCCTATATAAATAGGTTAGAATATAGGGACCCCATGTGAACCACACTTGTTGGTATTACATGTATAGCACTACCCTCACCACTTCTCATGGTAGGTGTTTCCAACTCATGTGGCACACTACTAATACTACCACTACTCCATAGAGTATGATATTTAGTACCCCAACCTAATGTTATCATAGCATATCATCGACATGGAATATGCTCTTATGGATCTCATGTGATGGGTCACCCATAAATATCTATGCTACCATCCTAGGAACTTGTGCTCTATCAATAATCCTCCCCATAATAGGGATCCTCAAGATGCACCACATATCCTCTAGTGTTATGGTCATCTACCCCATTGGTCACTAGAATGTGGATGACTTTGGGTACAACCTCTCTACCAACACTATTAGTAATGCTTTGTATGCCTCCACATGGGGAATCTTTGCTAAGTGTTGAAGCCCCAATACACCTAGTGTGCATGTATCTACTGGAATGATCTCCCATAGTTCCCCATAAAGTGTAGTTGAACACCATTACCTACTCCCAAGTACATTATGCTTCAATAAAAATAAAACAAGAAAAATTTAAAAACATTAATAAAACACTAATTTTTTTTGCTATTTTCATTGGATCTGTGTTTGGCTCCCACAAAGTGATTTTTTGTAAAAACATAACAAATAATTAAAAGTCATAAAAATATGCTAAAATGAATCTATATCTAATTGCCATATAGGATTATAGCTCTTACCTATCCCTAGTCAGCTACTGCATTGACCTCACCCCTCACATCTATCGATCAGTTTGTGGGAAGTGTCATCTTCTTGTTTTCTCTAGAGCTCTTTTTGCTTTCTCTTGCAATGAAAATGAAATAGGGTTTTCACCCCTTTTGATTTTTATTCCTTGTTTTTACCCTTTCTCTCTCCTCTTTATTTATTTTTTGCTATTTTCTACTCTCTTTTCTTTTGAGTTCACCCTTTTGATTTTTCTCAAGAATTTTACATTCCTCCCAAAACTCGAGGAAGCACCCTATCCTGAGAGACATTAATGTCCCTAATACCTCGTTTTACATACCCAATATTTAAAGTGTTTAAAATTACATTATTTGAGCACCACCCATTTCTTCTAAACCAACAACTCCTTTTTTTTCTTTTTTGATTATCATATTTTTTGCCCTTGAGTGTCTACATCTTTCTTTGATTCATTTATCAAGCCATGAATCCATCAAATAGGGGGAAAAATGTAGACACAAAACAATTAACTCACCCAAATGAGTCATGTTTCCTTTGTTTCCTTTGAAAGGTTCTCAAACTTGCTCGAATCAAGTTGTAGACACCTAAAACACATCATATCGAGGTAACTACTCATATGGGCACCTTTGCAGACCATATGAATGATCTTGGACCTCTCCAAGGAAAAAGCAATGGTTATAACCACTCAATTTAGGAATTTTGGCCTATCTAGCCTTAGTTTTTGGTGTCACCCATGGCTAGGATTCTTAGCTATGGGTGACACCTGTGGCTAGGGTTTTTAGCCACTTTTAAGAGCTACGTCTAGCCCTATAATAAACTCGGGTGACCAAAGCCGAGTAAAATCAGTTGCAACAATCAAATTGCAATGGTTTTAAAGCAGTTTGAGCTTGGAAGAATCCAAAAGCTTCCTCCCAACTACAAATTCTTATTCTTAGCTTCTCCATGAAGCTAGAGCAAGGATTTTGGGAGTCCATTTAAGACCCCAATTTCAAATAGAAAACCCTTCTTCTTCCTGGTTGTATTCTCTAACGAAGTGCCACCAAATTACTAGAGAATTAATGTATCAATCACATAATAGAGCCCTATCGGATTGAAGAGAAATTTCATATCCTCTTGAGGAGTAATGAAGTGTTTTCCAATTGACCAATGACAATTGTTCATGCATCAATGGAGCTTCCAAAATATTGAGGATTAATCTTACCATTCTCCATCAATCAACCATGAATTAAACCCAATATGCCATAAATTTCATGTTCTAAGACATAGGCAACCCTTGATCATCAATTCCTTGAAGGATTTGAGAGTTTTTGGCCTTGGTTTCAAGAGAAATGAAAATTTTCCTGTAGCTACAACTGTCAGCAGTGGCTAATAGTGCTAGATGCTTTAAGCACCCATGGCTAGGGTTTGATGTTCTCTTTCCTCCATTTTAGTAGTATATTTCCATTTTTAGTTATGCAAATAGCTTAATCTAGCATAGATTAACATTGTAGTAGACATTTGACTGATTAATTTAGGAATTAGAGGTAGATTTGCTTCCATTTTCCTTGCATTTGTCAATTTAGACTAGTTTCATGCTTTTCAAGTTCTAATGGTTAATTAGGATGTATAATAGTTAGATTTCATGCTTTCTTTACATGATTTATTACAATTTCACCATTTCTTGCATAGATTGATAGTTTTACAAGCTTTCTTGATTTCATGACATGTTTTGTGCAATATTCCTCTAAAAGCCTCATCAAGAGAGGCATCCTTTGCTTCTAATTATTTCTTGAATGAAGGGTTTTTAGGACTCTTTCATCAATGAATTCAAGACAATAAATGCCTCTTTATAGGAGAGAATAAGGTTATACTTGACCTAGAGCAGTTCGTGTCATTCTAAAAATTCTATGAATTATACCTACCCTTGTGAGGGGTTTATTATGATTGTAATATTGTATCACATTGGGTATCCCTACGAGGGACAAATTTGTAGCCATGAATTGACTCAATATAATAAAAGACACCTTTCTTTTGGTTATTTTAATTTTGTCAATTTATGTATGTGCTTTATGTGATTTTCAATTGTTACTAGATTAGGTGTATGCTTTTTAGGATCATACACAAGTTTGGCCCCTTTTTCTTGTTTTTTCCCTTGTTTTTCTTGATCTTGACCAAATCTGTGCCTAGTATTTTATGGGACGTAGATTCAAAAAATTTAGCACTTTTCTTAAAAAATATAAATATTAATTTGACCCTTTTGGGAAGTTGGCCTAATCAAGGTTAAGTTTTTAATTTTCTTACCTTTTAGCCCTCTAAGACCTTTATAAATAAAGAGATTAGATCCCATTTTCTCCATAGTTCTAGAGAAGTTACCGAGTTCTCTTAGTTACCAAAGTTATTATAAGTTATCCTTAAGAGATATTGCTAGCAATCTTGTGCAATCTTCTAGTGCTCTTGGTTCTTTGATTTTATATTGTTGGTGTGTTCCTTGTGATATACAAGTGGAGGAGACCTTAATGATGATTTTTCTTCTTGGAAGAGGAGAGGACTTCCACATTTGCTCTTGATCCTTCCATGCTATTGCCAGGTTGTTTCTTTGTACTTACTAATTTCATAATTGCATTGTTCTATTTGCATCTATTTATATCTTTGTTTTAGGGTTATAAACCCTATTATATGAATCTACACCTCATTTTCTATAGGGCATGGATTCGGTAAAAGCCTTGCTTTAACATTCTATATGTTCTAAGTCTATTTTTAGCCTTCTTACCAAATCTATGCTTGGTTGTTCTAGCTATATTTTGGGGTGCCTTATTACCCTAAATCCCCAAGGTTTCACTTTGTGTACCCTTCACATTGCATATAAATTTAGATTGGGGGTAATTATTTGTTTCCAAACCCTATTTTTTAAAATTGCATTCTTTTTCAAGCATTGCATCAATTCTGTTTGCACTTCATTTATTGTTTCATGCTTGCATATTTTGTTGTGTTTGTTCTAAAGCTCAAAGATCATTTTATTACAAATGGTCAACTAAAAGGACCAATGGGGTTTGTTTTTTGTGCCTCCAAGCTTAGTCTTATATCCTTTATAAATAAAGGGATTAGTTCCCCTTTTTCCTCCTAGTTCTAGAGGAGTTACCCAGTTCTCTTAGTTACCAAATTTATTCTAAGTTATCCTTAAGAGATATTGCTATCAATCTTGTGCAATCATTTAGTGATCTTGGTGCTTTGATTTTCTATTTTTGGTGTGTTTCTTATGATTTACAAGTGGAGGAGACCTTAACGATGATTTTTCTTCTTATAAGAGGAGAGGACTTCCACATTTTCTCATGCTCCTTCCATGTTATTTACAAGTTGTTTCTTTGTGTTCACTAATTTTATAATTGCATTGTTGTTCTATTTGCATCTATTTATGTATTGTTTTTAGGGTTTTAAAACCTCTTATATGAATCTGCATCCCATTTTCTATAGGGTATGGATTTGGTAAAAGCATTTCTTTCACCCTCTAGACATTCTATGTCTATTTTTATCCCTATTATCGAATCTATGCTTGGTATCCTACAGGGCACAATTTTGGTCTAGTTAGGTTTTGGATTGTTTGCTTACCCCAAAACCCTAGGGTTTCACTTTGTGTGCCCTCTACATTATGTTTTGGATTCATTTGTAATTTTTTTAGGTTAGTATAATTTTTTTTCATTTGCATTTCATATCAGTTTACCTTGGGGGCAATTATTTTTTTCCAAACCTTGGTTTTTAAAATTGCATTCTTTTTAAAGTGTTGCATCCATTTTTTTTGCACTTCATTTATTGTTTTATTCTTGCATATTTTATTGTTTTTGTTCCAAAGGTCAAAGCTCATTTTATTACAAATGGTCAACTAAAATAACCAAGCGAGCTTGAATATTGTGCATCCAATCTTAGTCTTATAGCGGCCTAAGCAGGCCCCCAAATGCTAACCATATTTTCTAGAGTTATTGTGAAGCTAGTTTATATATTTGAAGCTATGGGATATTCTGTATGTAAGACAAATCTTGGATCAAACATCAAACCATATAATTACCCTTGATAAAGATTTTAGGATGCATGATGCTTGATTTTGCCATTTTTTGTTCACACCTAGGTTATAAATAAAATATTTTATTTTTTCCAAGCATTGAAAATAATAAAAGCATTTAGTGTGCATCTAGGGTTTAGTCTTGTTTGTGCATTTCACTTTTTATCATTCTTAAAGGAATATATTTCATTTCCTTAAAAATTAGGCTTAAAGATCATGGAATCAAAGAATCATACTAGGGTTAGACATTGTCTTCTTGCATCTTGGGTGTTTTGCATTATTTTTTATTTCCATTGTTTATATGAGAAAGACCAAACATAGGTGATTGCTTAAGTGACACATTCAACATTACCATACTAGACTTGGAGTGAGTCCTAAAACAGTTCTTGGTGAATTTATTCCTTTTGGTATCCTTGAGTGTAGAGAATATAACACACCCTCATGATCACCTCAAATCCTAGTAGATCCAACTGATAATCATGCATGGTAGGACAATTTTCCCCCTATATAGTTCAATTAATACAATTATGAGTTAAGTAAAGGAGGAAGATCTCCTTGTAAAGTTTAATTTGTAAAGCATTTGTAAGAAAAAACATGTTGTCAATGGTTCAAACTAGCCATGACCTATAAGCCAAGAACAATCTCTACCACTCCTTTCTAGATGAGTGGGATGAAATGAGATCCATCAAAAAAATATTTTAATATGACTACAAATTATTAATAATATTGAGTCACCATCCTCTTGTCTCTAAATCACATGATCTACCCAACACACTATCTATGTTAACAAGCCACTTTTGTGCTAGGATGTGTGGACATGTGATGATTGATTGCATAAAAACATGTGTGACTAATATGCAAATGGTGTCTAAAAGTACTTTAAATTTCAATATTTCAAATTCAGAAGACATAAAGGTTAAATATGAATTGTTACCCCTAATAATTAAAGAGAAGATTCTTTTTTTCCTTGAGTGATTTTACTTTGGTAATGAAGATAAAGCTTTGACACAGAAAGATATATTTATTTTAACTCTTCAATCATTTTTCATGTATAATATTTGTATATTTAATATTCAACTTTGGTACATCAATATTTATAGTTTTTGTATGGGAAATAACTTCCATGCATTAATAAGTTAAATATAAATGTTATATCAAATAATGTAATAATACAGGTTAAATTCTATCCCTTATTAAATTATTAGGTTAATCAAATATTGCATGAATTTCACCCTTAATCTAGACTTCCTAGGATGGTAGAATGAAATTGTATTCACTTTGGATTTTGCATTGGCTTTGGCACTAGCTCTAGCTCAAGGATTTTTCTCTTGCTCTAGCTTTGGATTTGGTATTGGATTTTTTTATCATCTATGTAGTTTTTGCTTGCTTTGTTGTTTTAGTTTTTCTTAGGGTCTACCTCTAAGTTATTGTCACAAGGTTATTACCTCTAGGTCACTTTTGGATCTCTATATTTGGGTCATTTTCTTTTGGGTTACCATTATATTAGGTCATTACCTCTAGGTGACCTCTAGGTTTCTACCTTTGGTCCACATTTTTACTTCAACTCTAGGTCATCCACTAGATTAGCCTTTAGGTCATCACCTTAAAAAAATTATCATATTATTTCACTATTTCTATGTTAGTCATATATTCAATATCTATAGGTGCTATCAATACAAATATTATTCTATAAAATCCTATCAATATAGGTCTCCCAAGCATAGCTCGGGTCATATTATTCTTATATTGAAATCACTTATCTCAAGTTTCCCAACACATTTTAGCATGAAAAAAATTTACATTCTTCTTCACATTCAACAAGCTTGATCTTCTTTTATAGAAATCATATAACATTTATTTTGTCTTATTCCATTTACACACATTCATCCATCCAAAATGCATATGCATTTTTTTATACATTATTTATTATTTATATCTAACATATCTTTAAAATAAAAAATTTCTCCACAAACTTTACAACAATGGAGGTCTCAAGATTTTTTAGACACATGTTCTATTCTTCTACATTGACTACAATTGCTTACTACATTGTTTTATGTTTTTGTCTAGTATATTTTGTATTACTAATTTATGAGATAAATTTGGAATCACTAGTCCTTGTCATAGTTTTTTTTTGTCATTTAAATTTAAGTGAGTTTTTATCAAGGGATCCAAAACCTGATTACAACAAGTCACAAGACTTTAAGCAAGGCCACAGGAAAGGCCACAGGAAGGCCCAAGGATGGACCTAAGGATAGGCTTAAGGAAATCCTTCAGGACAAGCTTAAGGATAGCCTTTAGGATAGGCTTCAGGAGAGCCTTCAAGAAGGACGTGTGGTGAAGATCAAACAACACAAACAAATGATACACAAGTGTTATTCCTTTGTTCCTATAAGAGAACCAAACATTTCATTACTTTCATCCCAAAATGAGGATACAAAAGAAAAATCCCTTTTACAATTTCAAAAATTCCCTCAAATACCATGTTTTCCCCTTTTCCCACCTAAAACCATCTATTTCAAATTTGAATTTTTGGGGCAACTTACCGAGGTCATAACTTCACGCTCATTGACCCAATTGACTATTACAACATATTTTTGGAAAGGGCACAAAACACACTAAGAAAAAAAATTCTTGGATCTTTGACCCATGGCTTGTGTCTAGCTAAAATTCCTCAAATTCAACCTCTAAGACCTTCAAAAATATCTTGCAAGTTAAACTAGTTTTACTAGTTTTACAAAATTAAACAATTACAATTTTTTTTGGGTGATGCAAGATCACTTTTACACCATTGTATGTTCTTGCATCAGACACCCAGGGTAATTTTGAGAAGTGACCTTCACTTCTCAGTTGTTGGAAGAAAACCAAGGCGTTCAACCTCAGCCTTTGGCAACCAAGATGAATCTTCAATAGGTCTACCCTTCCACTTAACCATATATTCTGTATACTATATGTTTCCGATACTTTTGCCAATGTGGGTATCCAAGATCTCTACTATCTCTTCCATCTCTAGAGTAGATTCTAGAATATTCCACAATTTTGCTATGGGTCCCTCACCAGTATCTCATTCATGGTATTTTGCCAAATCTAAAATGTTAAAAATAGGTTATATGTTAAGCCCACTTGGAAATTCCACTTCATATGCATTGCCTGAATCCTATTTTTCTATGATTCTACATGGTCCAAAATTCTTCATTTTCATCTTGTTATAGGTTTTAGCAAGAAACCTTTCTTTTCTTAGATGAACCATAACTTCATCTCCCACTTCAAATTCCTTAAATCATCACTTATGGTTTGCCCTTGTCTGGTATTGAGTATTCATATTAGTAATATGCTTCTTCACTTCTTCATGCAACTCTTCAAATGCTTTGCAAAGTCCTTAGCCTCAGCACTACACTTTTACCCTATATCCATATTCCTCAACTCATAAGAATTTATTGGATTGCTCCCATATATTATTTGGAATGGATATTTGTTAGTACTATTGACAAAAAATTTGTATGCAAATTCTTCCTGTGGAAAAACCAAATCTTATCCCTTGGGCTTATCTCCTACCAAGAATATCAGTAGATTACCCAAAATTCTATCCACCACCTATATTTTTCTGTCAGTCTATGGATGGTATGCAGAACTAAATTTTAGGTTTTTCTTCAATTTCTTCCATAGGGTTCTCCAAAAATACCCAACAAACTTGGTATCCCTATTGGAAACAATACTCTTTGGTAGACCATGAAGTCATACCACCTATTTGAAAAACAACCCTACAACATGAACTGCATCATTAGTTTTCTAGCAGGGAATAAAATGTGCCATCTTTGACAACCTGTCAACCACTACAAATATGGGGTCATTCCCCCTCTATGTCCTTGGTAGGACAAGAAAAAAATCCATGCTGATGTCTCCTATGGTCTCTCTAGTATAGCTATTGGCTAATATAATCCAGTGTTTTGTCTCAAACCCTTGGCCATCTGGCATACTTTAGAACTTTGTATAAACCTCTTCACATATTACTGCAACTATGGCCAATAGTAGTTCTCACTAACGAGGTCAATGGTCTTATCCTGATCAAAGTATATAGCCAACCCTCCACTATGCTTATCCTTGACTAGATTCTCCCTCATTGAACTCCTTGGAATGCATAATTTATTTCCTTTGAACAACATTCCATATTGGATTATAAAATCCAACCACTTATTCATGTCCAAGGTAACAAGTGCTAAGCAAGCCCTCCAAGCCTCTACAAAATTAGGATCTTTAGGGTACAAACCCTTAAGTTCATCAAACCCTACAACTTCCACCTTCATTTTTGTCAATAAACACTATCTTATACTTAAGGCATCTGCAACTCTATTTGATTTTCCACTCCTATGCTTCAACACAAAGGTATAACTCTATAGAAACTCAACCCATTTCAAGTGCCTCTTATTTAGCTTCCCTTGGCTATTAATATACTGTAAGGCCTGATGATCAGTATACAAAACAAACTATTTTGGCAATAAATAATACCTCCACTTATTTAGAGCCTAAAATATAGCATAAAACTCTTGATCATAAATTGAATACTTCTTCCTAGCATCATTGAGTTTCTCACTAAAATAAGCAACAGATTTACCTTCTTGACTCAATACAGCTCCTATGGCACTACCACTAGCATCATAATCTACCTAAATTACCTTCTTAAAATTTGGAAGTGCCAAAACAAGTTGCTTTGTGACCTTATTATTTAACATATCAAATCTCTTATTAGATCCTAAGGTCCACTTAAATTATTTCTTATACCCTCTCAATGTTTATGTAAGGGGTTTACAAATACTGCTAAAATTTCAAATGATTTTTTTTGTAAAAACTTGCTAGACCATGAAATGATCTTACCTCAGTTATGCTCCTTGGAGTAGGCCATTCACTAATAGACCTCACCTTTTCTAGGTCTATTTTTAGACCTTTGGATGAGATGATAAATCCCAAATACACTAACTCCTTCACAAAACTGCACTTCTTCAAATTAATCAACAATTGGTCCTCCCTCAGCTTCTCAAAAACCTTTCTAATATGCATCAGGTGCTCTTCTAGGATCTTGCTAAATATTAAAATGTCATCCAAATAGACAATGACAAATTTTCCTAAAAACTCCTTCAATACCTAATTCATCAGCCACATGAATGTGCTTGGTTCATTGGTTAGCCCAAATGGCATGGCCAACCACTCATACAAACCCTCTCTGGTATTGAAGGTTGTCTTCCACTCATCTCCTTCTCTAACATGAATTTGATGGTACCCACTCTTCATGTCAATCTTTGTGAAGTACTTGGCTCCACTTAAACAATCCATAATGTCATCCATCCTTGGCAATGGGAATCTATATTTTATGGTGATCTTATTAATATCTTAGGAGTATATACACATTCTCCACTCTCCATATTTATTTGGTTCTAGTACTGTAGGTACTACACATGGACTCAGGATCTCCCAAATCAGTCCCTTTTTTAGCAACTCTTAGACTTGCCTGTTTAACTCCTCACTTTCTATAGGAGTCATTCTATGGGATGGATTATTGGGAAAACTAGATCCTGGTACCAAATATATATGGTGATTGATATTCCTCACTGGTGGTAAACCCTCAAGAAAATTATATAATATAATATCTAGAAATTCTTCTAACATACTTGAGACTTCTACTGGGGTATCTTTGCATTCTTCTTCCCTAACTCTAAGAATTAATGTATAGCACATATGCTCATGCTTCAAACCATCCAAAAACCTTCTACCTTCAACTAAATAGATTCTGGAACTTCTACATACCTTTTCGTCCACCTCCTTCAGGGGCTTCAGCTTATGGTGCACTCCATTATTTGTTAGGGAGTAAGTGTTGGCACAACCATTATGTATTTCACACCAATCAAATTTTCATGGCCTTCCAAATAGAAAATGGCAAGCATCCATAGATAGGATGTCACAAAGGACCTCATCATGGTAATTCCCAATATTAAATTTTACCAAGCATTGCTCACTGACCAAAGCCCTATGGTCCTTCTACAACCACACAATCCGATATGGATGTGGATGTCTCTTCCTCTCTAATTGCAATTTGGTAACCATTCCTTCTGAAACTAGGTTATCAGTTCTACCATTGTCTATGATAATATTACAGACCTTAACTACACATTTACACCTTATGCAAAATAAGTTCTTCCACTAATTTGGGTCTCTCCCCTCATTCAACAAGGCTCTCCTTGTGATCAACACTTCTCCTCTTTCTGCTTCTTTAGAGTGCAGATTCAACATCTTCATCAATAATAGCAGCTCAATATTTACCTTTGATTCTCTTATTTGTCCTCTCTTGGTGATGTGGACACTCGTATGCTTGATGTCCTTCTTCCCCACAGTGGAAATAGGTTCCACGAAATCCTCCTCTTCCAAACCCTCGTCCAAACCTTCCTCTTCCTCTCTAGTAACCATTGTTTTGATCATGTGAGTCGTAAGAATTATTTCCCTTTTGGTCCTAATAACTACTGGCTTCTCCATTCTTCTTATGATCTTCATTTTTTCCTCCATTTGTTCTTCCACCATTTCTTCCACCATGACCTCTTCCTCTTTGGTTACTCTCAAACCTTCTGTTCAACTTTTCTTCAACCCTCAGGGGAAATAGGCCTTCTCCTTGTTGGCCTCAGAATGGCCTGTTCTGATTAAAATTTTATAAAAATACTCTATGTATTATTTGACATACTTACTTGACTACGTCAAACCCTGTATTTTCTTGAGCAGATCTAACTCATAATCAGTTGGAATGAATTGATTCTTCTACTTCTCCAACATTCGCTCCCATATTGTTATCTCTTATTTTCCTATTTTATTTCTATCTAGCTGCACTCCCTTCCACCATATGCTGGCATGACCCTTCAACTTGGTCTTAGCAAACTTGACCCTCTTAGGATCTTCAACCTCATCATACTTAAAGTATTCTTCTAAATCATTGATCCAGTCAATCAACTCCTTTAGATCAAGATTTCCAAAATACATAGAAACATCCATATTAGATCTTTTTCCAATCTGAGATATGGCTATTTATAACCTGGATTGTGTAGGAACTACTGTGTCCTCTTCTTCTTCAACTTCATCTTCACTACCATCTTCTATCCTTGGCTCAAACCCTCTACGTAGCTCTTCTTGCAGAGCTTGAACTTACCTTTGCAAAGCTCTAAAATATTCTTTTGGCACCATATTTCTCCCACCACCATGGTTTATTTGTGGAGGTATTCTAATCACTTCTCTCATAAAACCTAACCATAGATCCTAGTGTAAACAGCCTCACGTTCGGCAATCTGTTTACACACTCAAGAACTCTTGCTTTGATACCACTTGGTGAAGATCAAACAATATAAAAAAATGATACACATGTGTTATTATTTTGTTTTTGTAAGAGAACCAAACATTTTATTACTTTCATCCCAAAATGAGGATACAAAAGAAAAATTCCTTTTACAATTTTGAAAATTCCCTCAAATACCCTATTTTCCCCTTTTCCCGCCTAAAACCATCTATTTCAAATTTGAATTTTTGGGGCAACTTGCTTAGGCCATAAATTTGCGCTCGTTGACCCAAATTGACTATTACTACAATATTTTGGAAAGGGCACAAAATGAACTAAGCGGGGTAGCCTTGGATCTTCGCGCCAAGACCCGTGTCGAGCTGAAAATCCTCAAATTCAACATCTAAGACCTTCAAAAATATCCTGCAAGTTAAACTAGTTTTACTAGTTTTACAAAATTAAACAATTACAATTTTTTTCGGGTTATGCAAGATCACTCTTATACCACTGGATGCTCCTGCATCAATGTGAAAAAATCATGCCTAAGGTGAGAAAAAAATAAAGTCCTACCCAACCAAAAATTGGAAAGCCTATCTAGCAGGAAAAAGAAAAAGTGGTAAAATTAAACAATGGAACATTCCCACCTAGTTACAAATTTGAATAGCTCATTAGGCAGGAAAATAAGAAACCCTCCAAAATTTGAAATGCATAATCCCATGCAAGGGAAAAACTAGAATCCAAGTAGAGAACACAAAAGAACCAAAAAAACAAAACCAAAACCCCCCTAAATAGTAGGAAGGGACCTAAAAATCATCAAAAAATGCAAGGAAAAGCTATTAAAAATAGCTGCAAAGGAAACAACAGTGCAATTATCCAAGACATAGGAAAGAGGTGAAAATGTCCCAAGGAGCCCTAATATAATGAGCCACAGGAAAATAAGCTATAGATGTGAAGCATAGGTCCTAAACTAGATCAAAAAAATGTAGTAAGAACCCCAAGGCAACCCCCAACACTACCAACAAACAAATTTAGGGAACCAGAAAGGAATTCCATTGGGATCATAGGAGTATGTAAAATAGAGGCCCTTCCTAAAGCCACAAAAAATACTGTAAGTCCACCATGAATCCCACACCCAAAAATCCAAAGAGAAGCACCACAAGAATAAACATGTGGCCAGTCCCAAACCATTAAGTTACTATGAAGATCTGCTCATGAAGCAAAACACCCAAGACATGAAATATTGCACTAAAGAAACCTCTAAACCACAACTCCAAAAATAACCCTATAAAATGCAAAAAACCTGGGATAGAGTACTCCAAGGAAAATGATTCTTGAAGCAACCAAAAAAATGTAGGGAAGGTCCTAGGGAAGATCCTAGGGACGTCCCAAACCAAGAACACAAGAAAGGACCCTTTAAAAAGGTATGGATCAAGGCAAGCAAGAGTAACATTGACCATCCACTGCAAGTATTTCATCTACAACATAATCTAGCCAAGAAGGAAGGGCCAAGGAAGTTCCAGGGAACTTGGACAAGGCCAGGGGGAAGCAGGGAAGTGAAACAGGACTTCCTATGGAAGTCTTCTGCAGCTCTCCCCTGTCCTTGTCACAATTTTACTATCACATTTTTATCTAGTATATACAAGGTCTTCATTATTTGACATTATATATAGTACTATGGGATATTTCATACCTTTCCCATTTCTATCCAAACCTATATAATTGTATTGAGTTTTCTCCATGATTTTGGAACCAATCCTTATTCTATGCTTTTCAAAGTATCAAAAATTTTCATCAACATTCAAGCACATAAATTCATCATCACTATGTCCTTCAACAGTATGATTTTTATCATGGCCAATATAATCTCTTTTTTACAACCTTTATCTACATGGACATGTTGGTCACGAATCTGCCACAGAAAAGGATTTTTATAGAAAATACACCCTAGACTCGGCCAACATTGAAATGCTGGGAGAAAGAAATGTCTCCCAGGCCAATCTCTAGAGTGGGCTGGTTCCCTTACTACTCTAAGTTTGTTTTTAGATCAAAGTTACAGGAAATAAATTGTAAAGCTACGAAAAGAAACGAGAAATGTGGCCGTAGGCTAAATTTATCTGATCAAGGAAGAGCAACAGCAAAAAAATCTAAGTACGTAAACAACAAATAATAGAAGACAAATACGTGATCCACTCGCAATCTTGCATAAATGACCTCCAAAAGAACACTCCAAAACTCTCTCCCTTACTAGCAAAATTTAAAACTCAATACAGAATTAAAACTAAGCAGCAAATAACAGATCTGAGCACAAATTAGGAATGTAGAATGCAGAAGGGAAAATACACAGAAAATCACTTGTGAAACCAGTGATCCGAATGTCTAATATTCATGCAAAGCACTTGAAAACTTTTAGCAAAAGTATCTCTCACACCCGATACTTGCTAATGAGATTTACATTGGTTTTTATAGAGGTTGTGCCTCTTTGCAGCATTTAAAACTTACAACAGACCTTCTTGAGATCTATAATTATGCAACAAAAACAAGGAGATGTTATCCTTAAATGGCCTTGAAAAAATCAGCAATTAAATGACATATGGAAGATTCGGCTATTTTCATTAAATGATGTTCTTGAAAATATGCATGAAACCATTAGAAAAATTGCGAACAACAGCTTCGAAATCTTGGAAATCTTCAATTCTGGTATCTTGGGCGCATTCTTCAACCTTGAATGCATCAGAAAGCAGCAACATATTTAATTCTGGACCACTTTGAATCATTGGAAATCACAAAATAGCATCAAGCCGTTTGAACTATTCCCAGGTGTGAAACTGCAATAGGTCGCAAAATCGTGACGTCTTTCTGATCCATACGCTTCTGGCGCTGCTAAGCCACGAAAAACAAACGTGTCACGAAATTGCTACTCATTTGGCTTCTTTATCTCCTTTGCAAGCTTGAATCACAAAAACACAATGCTGCGTGATTTCGCTATGCCTTCTTGTCTTTGGCTCTATCTTCCCTTCTGCATCGTGAAAATTTGACATGTGATTTCGCTACGTCCGTACCATTCTGCTCTTCCTTTGCTATTTTTTCTACAAAAATGCAATAATGCACGATTTCGCTACATCCTTCATTTCTCTGTTCTCCTTGTTGCATCAAATTGTGAAAACATGACATCATGTGATTTCGCTGCATCTTCCCGTTGGCACTTTCATCATTCTCCCCATGTCACGAAAATGAGACAATGCGCGAAATCGCTACACTATCTTCTAACTGCTCAGTCTTGACTTTTACATCATGAAAATCAACCATGTCATGATTTCGCTACAAGATTTGCCTCCTTTGAACTTCTCTATTTGCTAACCACGAAAATGGAACACTGCGTGATTTTGCTACGTTTCTCAGCACTTAGTCTCTTCTCAACAATGTGTCCTGAAATTGCTACCATTTTTTGCCCTCTACATGGTTCTCACTTTCTATCACGATTTCGCGATGTCTTAGCCTTGCTGGAATGTTTCCTCAAAATTTGTGTGATATCACTACGCCTTTGTGCCTTAGACTCTTTTTCTCCATCTGACCCGCGATAACAGAATACGTAGTGATTTTGCTACGCTCTTTGCTTTGTTTGGCTTCATTTTCTAACTGTAGCGAAATCACTACCATTTTACCACTTAAGCCTTTTAATCCACCCATGCCGCAAAAATGTGACGCGTCACGATTTCGCTACGCCTTTTGACTTATGCGCTTTGTGTCAGTTCTTGTCACGATTTCGTGACACTGCTGGGCCTTAGTGCCTTTGGCTCGGTTTTGTCATGATTTCATGACAGTTTGTTGCTCTACCCTCTGTTGACCATTTTGACTGTGAAAATAAAACACGTCACGATATCGCAATGGTTCTGCCCACCTGTTGTCATTGACTGCGTTGACCGTGATTTTATGACACATCACGAAATCGTGCCAATTTTGCATTGATTTTCTCTCTCCTCGATCGACCCGCGATTCTTCGACATGTTGTGATATCGCGACGGTTTTTCAACTTGGCTCCCTATCCTATTTTTTGTCACGATTTCATGACAACTTACGGACTTAGTCATTTTTGTGCATCAAAACCTATAGAGAAGCTAGAATTTCAACAACTTAAGCATGAATAATCAATGATCAAATCAATGTGGCAAAAATGCCAACATTCTTGGCAGCTCGCAGGGTATACAGTTTTGTTGTATGCAAAAATCCCAGGCCTTAATCCATTGGACAACAGAGTCATGTCAATTTATAAAAAAAAGTTAGCTGCGGGGATTCATCACGATGGACTGCTGCAACAACTTTTGCTAAAACTGAAACTTAAAGAACCTGCATGTGAATCAACTGATTATGGAATGGAAATGAATGGAATGAGATCCTGCGGTTGCGTAGGCGGTGAAATGCAAATGAAATGGTAATATGATGGAGTGGTGGAATGGGTGAAAGTGATGCGGTAAGCACAGTAACAGGATGCTTCTGTGTTACCAGCTGCGATGGAAGTGGAATGAAAGTAAACGAAATAATGGAATGGAAGTGGAATAAAAATGAACTGAACTATAAATAAATATGTAAAACAACAAAGAACTTAAAATAAATGGATAAGAAGAAGTGCAAATAATAGGAAAAGGGAAAAGAAACAACAACAGTGGATTTTTCATTACTGCAGAAGAAAAAGGAGGAGGAAGATGAAGAAGGGAAAGAAAAAAAAAGGGAAAGGTAAGGAAGAAATCGCTAGAAAGCCACTAACTACTGGGATAGGAGAACAAAAAGAAAAATAAAAAACAGGCACCTACGGCTCGCATGCAAAAAGAGTCGAAGTGATAAAATAAAAATAATACTTTTTTTTTTTTTTCCCTTTTCTATTTTTTTTTGTGATTTTTTTTTTTTTACTATATACAATATGATACTGGACTACCATCTCATGAAGTGTAGGCTTTCAGATGAAATTCATTCACTGAAATAGGAAGTGGGCTGCCATCTAGGTCTTCAAGATAGAATGAATTTGCTGCACCAGCACTGATAATGCGAAAGGGACCCTCCCATAGAGCATCAAACTTTTTATGATTCCTAGGCTTAGCTTTGTTCTTGTTCCATTTCAGGATCAAGTCTCCCACCTTAAATGGATGATCTACAGAATGTTTATGGAACCAATTTGAAATACCCTATGTGTGTTTAGCAAAATCTTCATATGCCACAGAACAATGCTCTTCTAGCTGCAACAACTAAGCCAACCGCATATCCAAAGAATTTATGTCTGTTTCATCATCCTGAAAATCCTGCAACTGCTACAATACTGGAAAATCTAGATGAACAGGCAACCTTGCCTCTTTTCCATAGACTAGGGCATAGGGTGAAGTCTTGATAGACTTCTTGATTGAAATCCTATCTACCCATAAAGCCTGATTTAGTATAAGGTGCCATGATATCTTGTTACCCCCCAAAGACCTCTTTAAAATTCGAAGCAAATTTTTATTTGTGGACTCTGCCAAGCCATTTCCCTATGGATAATAGTTAGAGGATGTTTTCAAGAAAATTCCATACTTGTTTGCAAACTCATCTAGTTTAGCTCCAATAAATGGAGTCCCATTATCTGTTATAATAGCATCAGGAATGCCAAAACGTGTAATTAGCCCTTCGATAAAAGAAATCACCACACTCTGATTTGCAACCTTGGTTGGAATAGCTTCAGACCACCTCGTAAAATAATCTGTAGCTATCAAAATATACCTGTGTCCAGCTGAGGAATTCAGATCAATAATTCCAATAAATTCCAACCCCCACTGCTAAAAGGGTGCTTCAACCTGAATCAGATGTAAAGGCAGTGATGCATTCCTAACTCTTCCTGTATACCTCTGACATTTGTCACATGCTTGGGAAATCCTGAAAGCATCTGTGAACAAGGTCGGCCAATAGTAACCAGCTCAAATTATTTTTAAAGCCATCGGTCTACCTGCATAGTGTCCTCCTGATATGCCAGAGTGAAACTCCTCTAGGATTCCAGCCTTCTCTGCTTCCTTGATACATCTTAAAAGAACACCATCAATATTTTTAAAAAACAATCCTTCTGGCAATAAAACATATCGAAGAGCTTGCAAACAAAATATTTTGCACTGTAAGGCATTCAATTGTGAAGGACATTTACCAGTCATGAAGTAATTAATGAGGTCATCTACCCGATCTTGCTCCTGAACTAAGAGGTTCATCAGATTGTCATCACTAGTAAAATATTCTGCTGGATATTCAACTATACCCGATGCTGCCATATTTTCTAAATGCTGGCACAAAGCATTACCATGCACTGGCTTAGTCGAATGAATTTCAACATCAAATTCTTGGATCTTGGTGACCCAACCAGTGCGTTTTTCACCCATATCTCCTTGAATGATGAAATTTCTTACATCAGGATGTATAACATAGACAACTGTCCTGCTTTGAGATATAAAATGCTTGAATTTCTTAAGTGATTTCATAATAGCATACACTTTTTTTTCAATGAAATTATACTTTGCCTCATGAGGTAAAATAACTTGACTAAGGAAAGCAATGGGCCTTTCATTCCCATCGTCCCATTTTTGTGTAAGAACTACAGCATAACTTTCATCTTCCCCAACTGCATACAAAATAAAATCTTTCGAATAATCGGGATTAATTAGTACAGGAGTCTACACTATTCTATATTTAATTTATTGGAATGCCTCTTTCCTTCGAGCTGTCCATTTAAATTCTGCATCCTTCTTTAACAACTCAGTCATAGGTTTCACAACCTGGGAAAAATTAGAAATAAACTTCCTAATAAAATTGATCTGTCCAAAGAAAGACTACAGTTCCTTTTTATTTGCAGGGAGTGATAATTTTTTCAATGCTTCAACTCGGGCTAGATCTATTGCTAAACCATCCTCTGAAATAACATGCCCCAAGAGCTTACCTTCCTTCACTGCAAACACTAACTTCTTTGGATTAATGGAAATCTCGAATTCTCTGCATTTCTCAAAAATTTGCCTCAGGTGAGAACTGTGATCTTCCCGTCTATGTGAAAAGACAGTCATGTCATCAAGATATATAACAATAATCTTGTTCAAGAGTTCCTTGAATGCAATATCCATGGCTCTCTGGAATGTGGCCCTAGCATTTGATAGTCCAAAAGGCATTCTATGATAAGCAAAAGTGCCCCACTTTGTTGTGAATGTTGTCTTGTACTGATCCTCATCTCTGACCCAAATCTGGTTATATCCAGAGAATCCATCCAACAATGAAAAACGTTGAGCCCCAGCAACAACATGCAGTATTTGATCTATACGTGGCAAAGGATAATGATCTTTCAGATATGCACGGTTCAAATTCCATAAATCAACACATAGTCGTATGTACCCATTCTTCTCTCGAACTGGAACCAGATTGGCAACCCAAGTTGAGTGCTTAACTGGATATATAATTTTGTCTTGCAGCATTTTCGCAAGCTCAACCCTCATTAGAGTCTCAATATTTGGATTTACTGGTCGCTACTTTTGCCAAAAAGGTCTGACTCCTCCTTCCAATTCAATTGTATGCTGTACAATCTGTTTATCGTATCCTCTCAAATCTTCATAACTCCAAGCCACAATATCAGAAAATTCCTGACACAGTTGCCTGATTTCTTGCAGTTCATCAGGAGTAGAATCAGTTCCAACCTTAATGACCTTATTGGGTTCCAACTGCAACTCCATGTATTCTTTTTTATCAATCTCAATTCAATTTTTTTTGGACCGATCATGCTGATCAAACAAACTTTCCAGAGTTAGAAGACCCTTCGAAATGTGATTATTCCATAACTGAATTAGACCTTCAGCTTCTTCATGCTCCAAGGTTCTCCCCTTGATAGTTGCGGCTTCATGAATAAAAAAGTTGACAATCTGCTCATCATCCTCAAAGACTTGCCAGAAAGTATCTTTGTCTGGGATGCTTGGCCTGTACACCATCCTTACTATCTTTGGTTTCTTCACTACCTACTCAATAGGAGAAAAATTGGTTCCAAGGGATGCTAAGAGATCTACATGCTTATTCAGCTCTCAGGAAATGGCTTGAATATTCAGAGCTGTAAAAAACTCAAACAGGTCCCACACTTGATTGCGGTATGCTTTAAGGTAATGCTGCTTAGAAATGCACTTGTTTGTGACTTGGTTTACAATAAGCTCAGAATCACCAAAAATCTAGAGCTGTTCGATTCCTAACTTTCTTGCCTTTTTCAAGCCTAAGCATAATGCTTCGTACTCGACAACATTGTTAGTACAATTCCAAGTAAGACGGTATGAATATGTTATTTGTAAACCAGAAGGAGAAATCAAAACAATACCTGCTCCTGCACCGTTTTTGTATCTACCCCCATCAAAATATAACTTCCACAGTTGGTCTATGATAGAATTCAGATCAGCTTCGTTAGGAAAAACCTGCCCTATGCCACCCTCTGGTTTTGTGATGGAATAATAGGCGATTTTAGTCTCCAGCATGGCGTTGAAATCAAGCATAGAAAACTGATCATCCAACTGGAGTTCATCTAAAACCTCATGCATCAAAACAAAATCCTCTGACTCTTCGGTTAGCATGTTAACAGACTGCATATTTTTTCCTGCTTCTTCCAGCTTCTCGATATGAAAAGAGGAAGGTTTTTCATTCTGGATCCTGAGTCGTTTACCTTTGAAAGGGATTTCTAAATAAGAATAATCCAGGGCCAGGTAACCCCCCAACTTTGTAGTAAACTCTCTGGATAAGCACATACTAAAATAGGGTTCTAGATCTACCACAACAATCTCTTGAATGACTGTAATCTGAGGCATAGTATGCAAAACAATTAGGACATCCTTGATTACACCCACCATTTTTACAGGAGTACCATATAACTGCAAAAATCCAGGGCTACTTCATGTGTATTCCATGCCCATAACCTAGCAAAATGCCTTTGGCATGACAGTTGTAGCAGCTCCAGAGTCGATCATGCAGTTATGCACGATCCAAACCTTTATTTGCAGTGATAGATAAAATGGGGGTGGTCTATTTTTCCCAGTAATAGAAGTAGTTAAGGCTTGAGCATAAATTGTTTGGGTAGGACCCTTTTCATTATCCCTTATAGATTTTAAAGATTCCTACAATAAATATGCCTGCCCAAGCAACTGCAATGCATCGTAAAGACTAACCTTAGCTGGGGTCTTCTTCAGTTCTTCAACAATGTTGTATGCAACCGTAGCAGAGTCCTTCTTTTCAACAGGTTGTTCATATCTACTTCGATATTGCTGAGTAGCTTCCACTCTTAGCCTCTTCATCAATGAAGGATATCTCAACTTCTCTCGAGCTTGATCTTCTACTTCTGATCTTGCTGGTGTAATTGCAGCCTTTTCTTGAACTCTGTGAGAAATAGGATCCTTCGACAAAATAGGCACATCAGCCTTTGAAACTGGCACAAGAGCTTTTATTGGCTTCTTCAAATCGGCTGGCACTTTTAACGGTTCTAACTCAATAGGGTCCACTGTAACAGATTTATTACCAGTCCTTGTGAGAACATAAATTTGCTCTTCCAATGGAGTTATTAGGCTATGGCCTGCCTCAGAGATCATATTGACTTGCCCTCCTGAAGAACTAGCAGCCAATGTCTGCACATAATTTAGATGGACCATGCAGGTGTCTTCTCCGTGAGGATCATTACAAGTCGAACACCAATACCTTCTTTCGGCAAGAACTGCATCTTCATTTACCAAAGCAGTCAGGCTTTTCTCAAGAGCTTTGCTTGTTGAAGTAGATTGGTCTCTAGTAATTGGAGGAGGTTGAAATCTCCTTGGCTAGAAATCTCGCTCAGCTTGCTTCCTTTCACTAAGCGTGATCTTGTTACCCATTGCTCTAGTTGCCAAATTGGCAGATTTTACCTCCTGCAATAGTGCTGTATAAGGATCAGGGTTTATGGGTACAGGAGATGCTGGTAAGGGCAAAGGAGCTGGTGGTGTTGGCAATGCTAGAAATGAGGTGGAAGTAGGGAATGGCAGAATGCTGGGTGCAGGCAACTGCAGACCTGCTAAAGTAGATAGCTGAGGAGCTAGGATAGGTGCAATTTGTGGTGCACTAGAATTCCATGATGGGACAGGATACATAGTAGACATGGATTGCGCAAAAGAACTAGGATATAAATGCTATGGAATATCAGGAAGAATAGGCATTGCTACCTTTGGGGGAAGCCTACCGATTGCAATTAAGTCTACCTCTGCCTTTTGGGCTTGCTCAAACAATTTCAAGAAAGTCATTACATTGGACTGCCTGATCGCTAAGACAATATCTGTATTGAATGCTCAGAGGTAATAAAACATAGCTTGCTCAGGGGTAGGGCGAAGTCCTTCAGGTACTCACTGCTAGCTCCTGGTAAAGCGAACATTAAAATCTGCTATTGCCTCCTGCGGATGCCTCTGGATCGCATTAAACTGGTGCAAAAATGAAAATGGGTCAGCATGCTCATGAAAATTCTTAACTAATAATTCTCCTAGCTGATCCTAAGACGCAATAGTGCCTAGTTGTAGATATTTATACAAGTATAGCAATTTTTCTCTTAAACATAACACTAATAACTTCACCATTACATCTTCATATGTTATGTCGTGAATAGCTGCCAGAGAAGCTACATCATGAATATGTTCGTATGTAGTCTTTCTTGTACCATCATAAGTTGGCAATGCCTTCAAGGTAGCCTGGGGAACTAGGTTTTGAGCCTGGAGATTCAAGGCCCCTGAACTATTCCAAGCTGAAAACTGCCTAGGTGGAGGATACTGGGGCATTTGAACTAGTGTATGTAACTGAGACAATGGAAAACTAGTAACAATACCAGGGTTTTGCGTGGATATGGTAGATGATGATGGGGGAACCAACCTAGAATGCTCACCACTTCTTGTGCTATCAAGTTCAAAAAACTTGACAAGATCTCCAACCTTTTTAGACTGTGATCTCGTGATCATGAAGGACAACTTTCACTACATCCACGTTCAGAGATTTTTGAGTACAGTAGAGTCACCAAATGCTCTAAATTTATGGTATGAAGGCGAACATTAAACCTTCAATACTATGGGATCTTTTTGAGACAAAAAAAGTCTGTCCCACTAGTCGTGCAAAAAACTGTTGGTCACGAATTTGCCACAAGAAAGGATTTTTATAGAAAATGCACCCTAGACTCGGCCAACATTGAAATGCTAGGAGAAAGAAATGTCTCCTAGGCCAATCTCCAGAGTGGGCTGGTTCCCTTACTACTCTAAGTTTATTTTTAGATCAAAGTTATAGGAAAGAAATTGTAAAGCTGTGGAAAGAAACGGGAAATGTGGCCGTAGGCCGAATTTATCTGATTAAGGAAGATCAACAGCAAAAAACTCTAAGTACGTAAACAACAAATAACAAAAGACAAATACGTGATCCACTCGCAATCTTGCATAAATGACCTCCAAAAGAACAATCTAGAACTCTCTCCCTTACTAGCAAAAGTTAAAACTCAATACATAATTAAAACTAAGCAGCAAATAAAAGATCCGAGCACAAATTAGGAATGCAAAATGCAGAAGGGAAAATACATAGAAAATCACTTGTGAAACCAGTGAGCCGAATGTCTAATATTCATGCAAAGCACTTGAAAACTTTTAGCAAAAGTATCTCTCACACCCGATACTTGCTAATGAGATTTACATTGGTTTTTATAGAGGTTGTGCCTCTTTGCAGCATTTAAAACTTACAACGGACCTCCTCGAGATCTACAATTATGCAACGAAAACAAGGAGATGTTATCCTTAAACGGCCTCAGAAAAATCAGCAATTAAATGCCATATGGAAGAGTCGGCCATTTTCATTAAATGATGTTCTTGAAAATATGCATGAAACCGCTAGAAAAATTGCGAACAACAGCTTCAAAATCTTGGAAATATTCAATTCTAGTATCCTGGGCACGTTCTTCAACCTTGACTGCATCGAAAAGCAGAAGCATATTTAATTTTGGACCACTTTGAATCATCAAAAATCACAAAATAGCATCAGGCCGTTTGAACTGTTCCCAGGCATGAAACTACAACAGGTCGCGAAATCGCGACGTCTTTCTAATCCATACGCTTCTGTCGTTGCTAAGCCACGAAAAACAAATGTGTCACAAAATCGCTACTCATTCAGCTTCTTTATCTCCTTCGCAAGCTTGAATTGCGAAAACACAACGTTGCGTGATTTCGCTATGTTTTCTTGTCTTTGGCTCTATCTTCCCTTCTGCATCGCAAAAATCTGACATGTTGCGATTTTGCTACGTCCATACCATTCTGCTCTTCCTTTGCTATTTTTTTTGCAAAAATGCAACAATGTGTGATTTCGCTGCATCCTTCATTTCTCTGTTCTCCTTGTTGCATCAAATCGTGAAAACATGACATCGTGCAATTTCGCTGCATCTTCCCGTTGGCACTTTCATCATTCTCCCCATGTCATGAAAATGAGACAATGCGTGAAATCGCTACACTATCTTCCAACTACTCAGTCTTGGCTTTTACATCACGAAAATCAACCATGTCACGATTTCGCTACAAGCTTTGCCTCCTTTGAACTTCTCTATTTGCCAACCATGAAAATGGAACACTGCGCGATTTCGCTATGTTTCTCAGCACTTAGTCTCTTCTCAATAATGTGTCACAAAATCGCTACCATTTCCTGCCCTCTACATGGTTCTCACTTTCTATCATGATTTCACAACGTCTTCGCCTTGCTAGAATGTTTCCTCAAAAGTTGCATGATATCGCTATGCCTTTGTGCCTTAGACTCTTTTTCTCCACCTGACCCGCGATAATGGAACACGTAGCGATTTCGCTACGCTCTTTGCTTTGTTTGGCTTCATTTTCTAACTATAGCGAAATCGCTACCATTTTACCACTTAAGCCTTTTAATCCACCCGTGTCGCAAAAATGCGATGCGTCACGATTTTGCTATGCCTTTTGACTTATGCGCTTTGTGTCAGTTATTGTCGCAATTTCGTGACACTGTTGGGCCTTAGCGCCTTTGGCTCGATTTTGTCGTGATTTCATGACAGTTTGTTGCTCTGCCCTCTTTTGACCATTTTGACTGTGAAAATCGAACACGTCACGATATCACGATGGTTTTTCCCACCTGCTGTCGTTGACTACGTTGATCACGATTTTGCGACACGTCACGAAATCGTGCCAATTTTGCATTGATTTTCTCTCTCCTCGATCGACCCGCGATTCTGTGACATGTCACGATATCGCGATGGTTTTCCAACTTGGCTCCCTATGCTATTTTTTGTCACGATTTCGCGACAACTTTTGTACTTAGTCATTTTTGTGCATCAAAACCTGTAGAGAAGCTAGAATTTCAACAACTTAAGCATGAATAATCAATGATCAAATCAATGTGGTAAAAATTCCAACATTCTTGGTGGATCGTGGGGTATACAGTTCTGCTGTATGCAAGAATCCTAGGCCTTAATCCATTGGGCAACAGAGTCATGACAATTTAGAACAAAAAGCTAGCTGTGGGGATTCATCACGATGGACTGCTGCAACAACTTTTGCTGAAACTAAAACTCAAAGAACCTGCATGTGACTCAACTGATTATGGAATGGAAATGAATGGAATGAGATCCTACGGTTGTGCAGGTGGTGAAATGCAAATGAAATGGTAATATGATGGAGTGGTGGAATGGGTGAAAGTGATGCGATAAGCACAGTAACAGGATGCTTCTGTGTTACCAGTAGTGGAATGAAAGTAAACAAAATAACGAAATGGAAGTGGAATAAAAATGAACTGAACTGTAAATAAATGTGTAAAACAACAGATAACTTAAAAGAAATGGATAAGAAGAAGTGCAAATAATAGGAAAAGGGAAAAGAAACAACAACAGTGGATTTTTCATAACTGTAGAAGAAAAAGAAGGAGGAAGATGAAGAAGGGAAAGAAAGAAAAAGGGAAAGGTAAGGAAGAAATCACTAGAAAGCCACTAACTACTGGGATAGGAGAACAAAAAGAAAAATAAAAAACAGGCACCTGCGGATCGCATGCAAAAAGAGTCGAAGTGATAAAATAAAAATAATACTTTTTTTTTTTTCCCTTTTCTATTTTTTTTTGTGATTTTTTTTTTTTTTACTATATACAATATGATACTGGACTGCCAGATCATGAAGTGTAGGCTTTCAGATGAAATTCATTCACTGAAATAGGAAGTGGGCTGCCATCCAGGTCTTCCAGATAGAATGAATTTGCTGCACCAACACTGATAATGCGAAAGGGACCCTCCCACAGAGCATCAAACTTTTTATGATTCCCAGGCTTAGCTTTGTTCTCGTTCCATTTCAGGATCAAGTCTCCCACCTTAAATGGATGATTTGCAGAATGTTTATGGAACCAATTTGAAATACCCTGTGTGTGTTTAGCAAACTCTTCATATGCCACAGAACGATGCTCTTCCAGCTGCAACAACTGAGCCAACCGCATATCCAAAGAATTTATGTCTGTTTCATCATCCTGAAAATCTTGCAACTGCTGCAATACTGGAAACTCTAGATGAACAGGCAACCTTGCCTCTTTTCCATAGACCAGGGCATAGTGTGAAGTCTTGATAGACTTCTTGATTGAAATCCTATCTGCCCATAAATCCTGATTCAGTAAAAGGTGCCATGATCTCTTGTTATCCCCCAAAGACCTCTTTAAAATTCGAAGCAAATTTTTATTTGTGGACTCTGCCAAGCCATTTCCCTATGGATAATAGTTAGAGGATGTTTTTAGGAAAATGCCATACTTGTTTGCAAACTCAGCTAGTTCAGCTCCAATAAATGAAGTCCCATTATCTGTTATAATAGCATAAGGAATGCCAAAGTGTGTAATTAGCCCTTCGATAAAAGAAATCACCACACTCCGATTTGCAACCTTGGTTGGAATAGCTTCAGACCACCTCGTAAAATAATCTGTAGCTGTCAAAATATACCTATGTCTAGCTAAGGAATTTGGATCAATAATTCCAATAAAGTCCAACCCCCACTATTGAAAGGGTGCTTCTACCTGAATCGGATGTAAAGGCAATGATGCATTCCTAACTCTTCTTGTATACCTCTAACATTTGTCACATGCTTGGGCAATCTTGAAAGCATCTGTGAACAAGGTCGGCCAATAGTAACTAGCTCAAATTATTTTTAAAGCTATCGGTCTACTTGCATAGTGTCCTCCTGATATGCCAGAGTGAAACTCCTCCAGGAGTCTAGCCTTCTTTGCTTCCTTGATACATCTTAAAAGAAAACCATCAATATTCTTAAAAAACAATCCTTCTAGCAATAAAACATACCGAAGATCTTATAGACGAAATATTTTGTGCTATGAGGCATTCAAATGTGAAGGACATTTACCAGTCGTGAAGTAATTAATGAGGTCATCTGCCCAATCTTGCTGTTGAACTAAGAGGTTCATCAGATTGTCATCACTAGTAAAATCTTCTGCTGGATATTCAACTATACCCGATGCTGCCATCTTTGCTAAATGCTGGCACAAAGCCTTACCACGCACTAGCTTAGTCGGATGAATTTCAACATAAAATTCTTGGATCTTGGTGACCCAACTAGCACGTTTATCACCCATATCTCCTTGAATGATGAAATTTCTTACATCAGGATGTATAACATAGACAACTGTCCTACTTTGAGATATAAAATGCTTGAATTTCTTAAGTGATTTCATAACAACGTACACCTGTTTTTCAATGAAATTATACTTTGCCTCATGAGGTAAAATAACTTGACTAAGGAAAGCAATGGGCCTTTCATTCCCATTGTCCCATATTTGTGTAAGAACTACAACATAACTTTCATCTTCCCCATCTGCATACAAAATAAAATATTTTGAATAATCAGGATTAATCAGTACAGAAGCCTACGCTATTCTATATTTAATTTCTTGGAATGCCTCTTTCCTTTGAGCTATCCATTTAAAGTCTGCATCCTTCTTTAACAACTCAGTCATAGGTTTCACAACCTGGGAAAAATTAGAAATAAACTTCTTGATAAAATTGATCTGTCCAAAGAAAGACTGCAGTTCCTTTTTATTTGCAGGGAGTGATAATTTTTTCAATGCTTCAACTCGGGCTAGATCTATTGCTAAACCATCCTCTGAAGTAACATGCCCCAAGAGCTTACCTTCCTTCACTGCAAACACTGACTTCTTTGGATTAATGGAAATCTTGAATTCTCTGCATTTCTCAAAAATTTGCCTCAGGTGAGAACTGTGATCTTCCCGTCTATGTGAAAAGACAGTCATGTCATCAAGATATATAAAAATAATCTTGTTCAAGAGTTCCTTGAATGCAATATCCATGGCTCTCTGGAATGTGGCCCTAGCATTTGATAGTCCAAAAGGCATTCTCTGATAAGAAAAAGTGCCCCACTTTGTTGTGAATGTTGTCTTATTGTTCATATCTGATAACAAGATGCATCCTTCATTTCTCTGTTCTCCTTGTTGCATCAAATCATAAAAACATGACATCATGTGATTTCGTTGCATCTTCTTGTTTGCACTTTCATCATTCTCCCCATGTCACAAAAATGATACAATGCGCAAAATCGCTACACTATCTTCTAACTTCTCAGTCTTGATTTTTACATCGCGAAAATCAACCATGTCATGATTTCGCTACAAGCTTTGCCTCCTTTGAACTTCTCTGTTTGCCAATCATGAAAATGGAACACTGCACGATTTTGCTACGTTTCTCAGCACTTAGTCTCTTCTCAACAATGTGTCATGAAATCGCTACCATTTATTGCCCTCTGCATGGTTCTCACTTTCTGTCATGATTTCACGACGTCTTCGCCTTGTTGGAATGTTTCCTCAAAAGTTGCGTGATATCGCTACACCTTTGTGCCTTAGACTCTTTTTCTCCACCTGACCCGCGATAACAGAACACGTATCAATTTTTCTATGCTCTTTGCTTTGTTTGGCTTCATTTTCTAACTGTAGTGAAATCACTACCGTTTTATCACTTAAGCCTTTTAATCCACCCACATCGAGAAAATGCGACGCGTCACGATTTCGCTATGCCTTTTGACTTATGCGCTTTGTGTCAGTTCTTGTCGCAATTTCATGACATTGCTGGGCCTTAGCGCCTTTGTCTTGGTTTTGTTGCGATTTCGTGACAGTTTGTTACTCTACCCTCTTTTGACCATTTTGACTACGAAAATCGAACATGTCGTGATATCGCGACGGTTCTGCCCACCTGCTGCCGTTGACTGCGTTGACCGTGATTTTGTGACACGTTGCGAAATCATGCCAATTCTGCATTGATTTTCTCTCTCCTTGATCGACCCGCGATTCTGCGACATGTCGCGATATCGCGACGGTTTTCCAACTTGGCTCTCTATGCTGTTTTTTGTCGCGATTTCGCGACAACTTTCAGACTTAGTCATTTTTGTGCATCAAAACCTATAGAGAAGCTAGAATTTCAACAACTTAAGCATGAATAATCAATGATCAAATCAATGTGGCAAAAATGCCAACAGGACAATGTTCAAATTGTTGGCGTCACAAGTTTTATCTCCCCTATACAAGATCCCTTGTATCACAAATTACATTTTTCATTATAGGCTTCAAATCATAATCATAACATAGTTGTTCATTGAGAAATATATTTGGTGTCACAAGTGATATATTTCTTTAGGATATATCCTATATTACAACCACTTTCTTTCTTTTTGACAAGAGTGCTTGTATCACACATAATATTTGTCATCAATGGTTTATATTTTAAAGTTGTATTTATTTACTCTTGTATTATATTGATTTATTTGAAGATATCATAAGTGAAAATTTCCACATATGTTATATTTGTAACATTGATAGATAGTTTAATAAATTTCTCATCATCATCATCTACTTTATCAAAAATTAGAATTATATAGTTTTTAAGCATCATGAAAGGATCATTACTAGCCTCTTTGAATATTGTTTGCATAAATTTTGGACCTACGTCTCTTTGGGCAATAGAATGTATTCATGATTTTAGAAATGTATATTCATATTCTTATTCTACGTATAAGAGTTTCATTTTGCTTCCCTTTCCTTTCTTCTACACAATTTGTCAATTTTTTTCTAGCCTTTTTTGGCATTACAAAAAATAAACTTATACACCTTATTTCTCCTTACTAAATTGCTAAAGAAATTATTTATAAAAAAATACTTAAACATACCTTATCTCTCCTATGATAAAAAATGTATATTTTTTCTATGGGTTTTCAAGGAAAGAATTAAAAATGTTCTTATGATTTTCATTCCCTTTGTAAAAAATAATATAATCTTCCTTTTCTTTGGCTATAGAAAAAACAATTGTTCTCATTTCTCTATGACATATATATATATATATATATATATATATATATATATATATATATATATATAACTTTAAATTATTTTTCTAATAATAGATTTTATCTTTTAAGTTGAAACTAAAGAATCTTAATATCTCTCTCTCTTTTTAAATAAACTTTGGGGAGATTCAAACCTGAACCAATTTATCATCCATGTTTTTCAAATAATTCCAATTATTATTTTTTTTTAAAGAGGGGTAAAAATTTATTAGATCAAAGAAACCTTACAACAGAGAACAAACAACTAGCACAAATAGCCAACAAAAACCTCAAACAGACATATCCTCAGCAAGTAAATTATGAAGTTGCTGAGAACAGTCTAAAGGGAGGTTATCCCAACCCTTAACAGACCAATTCCCCTAAAACTGAGAAGCCCATTTGGCCAAACAGTCCGCAACCCTATTCCATTCCCGAGGAATGTGAACAAAAGAGATAAACTCCAAATTACAACAGATTTGAAGAATTTGTCAAACAACCAAAGTCAACCTCTAGTGAACATTATCAAGATGGTGAGTCCTTAACAAATTTATAATAATCTATGAATCAAACTCACAGATTATCCTCCGCCAACCCATAGCCAACCCTTGTTCCAAAGCACAACAGATAGCAAGAGCCTCCATATAATTATTAGAGTGTATCCCATTATAGCATGAAAAAATGAAACAAGCATTCCCAAGGACTATCTCTCCCAACTCCTCTGATACCAGCATGCCCAGGATTACCTCGAGAAGACCCATCCGTATTGATCTTGAACACCCCTGGAGGAGGAGGATGCCATCTCCTATCTCTCTGCATTTTTTTTTCATCTCGGTTTCTAGATGAAATAACAGGACGAGGACCATTCTCCATAAATCCCAAATTTTGCATCATCAAAATCTTCGACTGCACCAAAGGAAGACTAATCTGGCATGTGGAAGAGACAGCTTTCTGGATCATACCAATGATTCGCTGCCAAAGCTGATGAACAGTAAGCTTGTTATCATGAAAAATTCGTCGATTTCTTTCCAACCAAATCTGCCATAGAATGCAAGAAGGACCAATAGTCCAAGCAACTTGGAGAAAGAAAGACTTAGTGAGAGGTCTCCCTAAACTCCTCCAGAACTCCAAAAGAGAAGAAGCATGGGCACAAGGCTGCTTCCACACCTCCCACCAAAGATGCCAAATATCCCATGCAAAAGAACACTGAAAAAGAAGATGACCGAAGACTCTTCATCTGTTCGCACATAAAAAACAAAAAGAAGGTCCTTGAAAACCTCTCTTTTACACATTATCCCAGGTAAGGCATCTATTGTGAGTAGCTAACCATAGATAAAAATTGCATTTAGGCCAAGAGAACTTAGACCACACTTGCTTCCACCAGGGCACCTCATCATCCCCAAAATGTTGTCGATCCAACTCCCTGTATCTTGAAGCCACCGAATAGACCCCTCTAGGATCCAAGCCCCAAGCCAAAACATCATCATCCTGTAAAGAAGAGCAGGCCCTACAAGCCAAAATATGAGTCAACTCCTCTCTTTCTTGAAAAGTACCCCCTACTGGCCAATCTATAGGATCATTCCAACGAACAACCTCAACCTGCCCAACTCTTTCAACAAATTTGTAGTCCATAACCCGATTCCAACCGGCATCCAAAAAGACTTTTCACAAATTCTGAAGATCAGGATACATGGATAAAATTGCAGGGAACCCATCCCAAGCATCCTGCCAAAAGAGAGCCTTGGAACCCTTATGAAAAATCTAGAACAAACCTTGCTTAACAAGATTCACCCCCTTCTTAAGAGTGTTCCAGATGAAAGATCCCCTACCAGACAAACTGTATCTGGGAATCTCAGAGCCCTCAACCCCATTCAAATATTTATAGGATAGAATATTTGCCCAAGCTTGGTCTTGAGAAGTACACCATCTCCAATAAAACCTAGCTGCCAAAGCCTCTCCAGAAAGGGAAGACAAACGAAGACCCAACCCCCCTACTTGCTTTGGTCTACAAATAGTTTCCCACTTAACCAAACTCCACTTTGAAGACTCCAAATAATTCCAAATTTTATATTATGAATGGTTATTTGATTATGATTCATATGGTACCACATGTATAGAGAATATTCAAGCATTAGTTTGGATTTAGATATTTGTAAATTAAATATGTATTTTCTTGCCTTTTGCCAATTAGTTCCAAAATATGAAGATAGCCTTGTATAAGTTAATCCTCTATTTTATATTATGAATGGTTATTTTGTAAATTCTCTATTGAAGACGTGACCTTTTAAATATAATTAATACAAGAAATTGAGACATGGCCCCATGAATTCAAGACCATGACACACAACTTTTAAATTTCATCCCATACAAAAAGATAGCAGGTCCACACAAGTGCATTTAATCCTCCAATATTTTTAACATATGATACTTAGAACCTTGATTGTGTTACATTTATGGGATCTAATAAATGTACTACAAGTAATATCACACTTAAAATGTGATTCTTATTCATGTAACATACATTCAAAAATGCAAAAGTTTTTCTATGTTGATTGTTCATGCCAACATATTTTGCAAAATTAAAATTCCCTATTTTCTAACCAGCAACTCCACTTTGCATTGTGTAAAATGATAAATAAAATATTTTTATTTGTACTTGGATTATGCATAAATTTTAATATATCAATATCCATTATATATGTTTTCTTCATGCATGCCTTATTCTTTAAAAAAGTACATGTCATGTTATATAGAAAAAATGTTAAGTAAGGTGGTGTAAAATTATTAGGATTGGAATCATATTGAGTGAATTAAACTATAGACTTTGTATCAATGATTAGTATCGCTATGTTTGGCTATGATGAATGCATTAAATGTTCATGGGTTTGAAAAAGTTGATACTTTCTCTAGATTTTGGTCAATGTGCCTTTCCTATGCACATGCATGTTATAATTATTTATAGACTTTGATCCTTCTTCTCAAACACTATCTTAGCTAAGTTTTTAATGATAACATTCAAAGAATATATTTTCCAGGTATTTGTTGATAGAAAATGGACACGGTAGGTGAAATATATAACAAACTTGCATGTTTTTAGTTGATAAGGTATTTTTAATAATGACACGTATTTTAAGAAAATCCAAGTAATTAGAACACTTTATATTTTATATGTAACCAGACAAATAACTCATTGATATGGCACATAATTGAAATGTTTTCTATGCTTGTGAGATAGAGAGAAAAAAATGCTGGAATAAGAATGAAGGTAGGTTAACAAATACAAATCCTAAGTAGTCATACTTCTAGACATCTATAGAATGATTATTAATCTTTGTACTACATACATTCTTAATCTTTAGGAAGTTTCGACTACTTTTATGCAAAACTCTAGTGTATGAATATCTTCTTTGGTCAATATTTTATGTCTAGTGCAAACAGGTTGAGTATTTTTGAGCCACTTCCACAAACCAGACAAGCAATATTGATATCCTATTTCTAGGTAAAGGAACTTTGATACCACATGTTCAAGATAGATATTTAACATACAAAGATGATATTAATTTTATTAACTCTTGAATCAATTTTCATGTACAACATTCATATATTTAATAACAATTTTGATACATCAACCTCTACAACTTCCATACAAGAAATAACTTACATATGAGAATGAGTTAAAAAAGAATGTTATATAAAATAGTGTAATAATATAGACTAAGATTTGAATCTTTCAATTATACCATATTACAATTTATAATATTTTCTAGAACCATTCTAGAATATTCATTCACCATAATCATATGCTAAAAATAAGAAAAGGTGATTACAAGATAACAATAGTAAACAACTTAAAGAAACAAAGGGATACACAAAGACGTATAAGGTGGGTGCTCATGGGAACCACAATATATTATATTGTATTCACACTTATCATTCAAATGATTGCTCATTAAGGGATATTTATAGTGATACAAAAACCCTAATGAGAGTTTAAATTTAGGCTAACATAAACATAATATTGAGGTTAACCTTATAATATAATAATAATAAATTACATTTTAGCAAGGTTATCCATAAAGGTGGATTAACTAATACCACTAAGGGTGAATACATGAGAGTGTTATTAAGATTTAATGAAGATGCTTGTAGGTTTACACATAGATGTCCATAGGGTTATATACAAATATGCATGTAGGATTACAAGAAGATGCCCATAGGCTTACATCAAGATAATCAAAGGCTTACAAATAACTTGCCTATAAGCTTACATGAAGATGCCTATATAATTACATCAAGGTGACTGAAGGATTACACGGTGCTTGTTTGTAGGATTAATTTAGGAGAACTCATAGGTACTTCACCACTATTGTATTTTTCCTAATAAGGTTATATTACAAATATTTCAACACAACCTCAATCTATGTTGAATAAATGGTTAAATATAGTATTTTTCTCTACATTCCATAAGTTCTAGTTGTTGTAATTGTAGACACCAAATTATAGCCACTAATCCTCCATCCTAACCTTCCCACCACCCACTTGTCCACCATACACCTTCCCACCAATTATTTGGCCCAATTCCACCTTTCTCGCCATCCATTTCACCATTTTAGCCCTTTCTTGCCATTTCCTAGCCTAATTGGGATTATTTTAATATTATTTTATATTATTTAATATTTAATATAATATTTTATATTATATTATAATATATTTATTATAAAATATATATTTATAAACTCAATTAACCACAACCGTCCGATCCATTCTAATCTCCATCGTCCATATTCATTAATCCATGTCACATTCAAAAAGTAATCTCAACCTTAGGATCTAATTTAATCTTAGCCACACGATCAAAAGTGTAAGGCTAAAACCCTAAGAAAACCCTAGGTTGGATTATAAATAAGGGTATTTTGCAAATGCCCAAACACTGGAACCTTGAGAATTAGACATTGCACCCTAGAGGAATTATTGGTGAAGCCCTAGCATAGAATCCTGAAAATCTGAAGCCCTAGCTCACCGATAAGACTTATGCTGTTCTAGCCATCACCCATTCATCCTCCATCATCATCATAACCCCCATCCATCCGCCGCATTCATCGCCATCCCCCAGATCTACTTCTGCAAATTTTTCCCTAACCCGTAGGCACCCTCCAGAGCTTGCGAGGCTCACTGTAGAGCCTACGAAGCACTCACTAGAGCCTATTGTATACCGTAGGCACTCTCCAGAGCCTTTTGTATCCCATAGGTGCACACCAGAGCCTATGAAGCTCACGTTAGAGCCTGCCAAGTGCATGTCCGAGCCTGCTGCAACTACAAAAATGTGAATCTGAGCCTGCTACACCATGCCATCTGCAACAATGAAATGAAAGCAAGGTATATCTCATTTGAATGTATTTTATCTCATAATTTGTTGATTTGGCATACTTTTTGACTTCATTTTTAACTAGGGTTTTATTGATGTCTGAGGGTCTCACACTGTGGAGCCCTCATAGGTATTACTAACCCCCTTGTTCTATTTTTATGTATGCAGATCTGCAAGTTCTACACATTGTTGAATGACTATTGAAGCTGGAGTGGCCCCACACTGGATACTCAAAGCCCACTCAACCTATTGGAAGCAAGGACACACTAAATCTGAAGACACTTTGTTGTTATTACTAGGGTTTCGGAGAACCCTAGTGCCATTGTAAAAATCATTGTATCAAATACATACATTGAGTACTGATTGTAACAAAGGAGTTCATTGGCTCCCCCCCCCATTTTATTGAATACATCCATTTGTGCAATCTTTGTATTTCCTTGTGTTATTTGATTTCCTATTATTATTTAAGTGTCGTGTCTTTGTCTTCACAAATGGTGATCACGGTGGGACCCCACAAGGGTTTCATTATTTGATAGATCTACCTTGCTAACTTAATTTTATTTCTATTTGTTGTAGGATTTACAGAAACGTAAAAGTCATCAAATTTATCGCTAGGGTTTCTGAAGCAGTTTGTAGCATTTTTAGAGATTACATAGGCATTTGGGAGCATCCATAGAGCATTCAAAAGCATCTCTAGACAACAAAAGGTGCCATCCCACTCCTAGAAGGCATCCTAATGTGCCTACGTAGGTGCCCAACCACACCTGGTAGTAATTTGGAGCAGAGCTAAGGCTTCCAAGTAAGTTTCATAACCCTAGGTTGCCATTTAGCGATTTACGTATTCTATTTTTTGTTGTTGTTTTTTGCTATTTCTGGGTTCAACACTAAGTAATCTGGGAAAGAATTGGTAGCAATTTGAATCTAGGGTTTGTGTGTATTTCATTATACCAAATTCATTTCTTGTTCTGAAGTTGTAGATCTAGGTGATTGTTTGCATTTTTGAGTGCATATGAAACAAAAAAGCATCCTAGATCTTGCATTTTAGGGTTAAAGATCACTTTAATTTTGCATATCTAAATAGGAACAACATTTTGATGCATAAAGTAATCCTGCCCTAGGCTGGCCCCTTTGGTAGAGAGGTGGACGAACCCTCCGGTTGCTCTTGTGATTTTAATCATTTGTAGGCAGGGGATTTTGAGGGTGTACTCCACTCTCTTTAGGTGAAATTTGCATCTTTGTGTTGGCTTCTGATTTAGATTAGTGAAGTTAGTAATATTTAATATTGTTTGCACACCATAGAGAACAAGAAATCTAATAAAATAAATCACACACACTTGCACGATTCACATTTTTAATAGTAGTGGCTGGATTTCATCACCAACCATTACTTGAGATTTGGTGATGGTGGTCGTGATTTCCATCCACCAATCTCTGCCCTAGAAACCATAGGACTACCCCCGAGCAAACTTGTTGGAGGTCATTACCAACAAGAATCTCGTTGCCTTGGCTAGCCTTAGTTTTTTTTTACCTTTGTTTTTCATTAAACAAGATTAAGTTACATCAAAACACACAAGCCAACAATTCTAAAAGGAACTTCACATTAATGAAAGAAAATAATTAATGAACAAGGTAAGCCACACACGGTGAAACCTAGGACTGATTTTTTTCTTTGCTTTAAACTTTGGAAAAGTTGTTAATTTGTGTGATTTAGATAAGCTTTGAATATTTGGTTTAACTACTTTATGGTGCTAACACGACAACAAAAGAAAATAATAAACCAAAGTAGTTTAATGGAAAATAGTTCCCATGAACCCGCTACTTCGGTAGCCCCATCCAATATGGTTTAGACTACTTTTTCTAGATCATCCCATCCACCCCACTCTCAAGTAGAGACACATTCACACAATGTGGATACAACCACCACCTACATAGACATGGATAGAGTGCAGGCCCTTTACAAGGCTTCTAACTATGTCTTAGAACCCCTTAGCCAAGAAGGTTTGGAAGAATCTGAATTGGCTGCCACCTACCTTGCCCAAGGATATCCTAATTCGAGTTATGAATATGGTATGCCTTCCTCCACGAGCCAACCACCACAAAGCCCAAGTGTTCCAAACACTTACCTCACATCCACCTATACCAACCCCTTGTATGAGGAGTATGTCAATGCTGCCTCACAAGTCCCTAGCCTCCAAGTTGTAACATCAAATGCAACTTGCACCATACCCATGTCCTCTCATCCATTATCATCCACACCTCCATCATCTCACTTAGCCAACATGACCATGTCATCTACCCCTCCATCATCTCACTTAGCCAACATGACCATGACTAATCACCCATCATCATTGACTCATCCATCATCTCATCCAACCACAACCCCATCATTCGACACATGGTCAAATCAGGAACTTACAGATACATTAGGGCTTATCAACAGGTTGCTTTCACAATGAACAAAAGGAAAATAGTCAGCTCACATAGACCCTATGACCCAAGGAGTTCCAAATCAACCTCCGCTCACCAATCAAAATTCAGCATGGGTCCCTCAATCTTCCATAGTGTCCATCCCCAATCCACCACCACTCCACACATCCACCATACCAATCAACATCACCACTAACCAACAACACAATCCATTTCTCCATCATCATCTTCATAAATCATCCCCATATTTCAACCATCAATCTTCTCCACATACCCAACCCAATTCATTCCACAACACCATGTTGGTCACACCCCAACATCTACCATCCAACCCATCAACCAACCATCACATAATCCAAGGTCCTCACATTCCAGTAGAAGATCTTAGATTCCAGGAAATGCAAAAGCAAATCGATCAGTTGATGCAAAACTCACCAGGGGTAATGAGCCAAAAGCTCACATTAAGCCAACTGATCCATCAACCAATCCATCCATCGGTACCATCACCACCTTATCCGATAGATTTTACGATACCAAAATTTGACAAGTTTAGGGGAACCGAGGATCCTAAGGAGCATGTGAGTTCATTTGTCCACATATGTTTTTGGATTAGCGATGATAATGCTCTTATGCTCCGAATGTTTCCTCAAACATTAGGGGGAGATGCCATTGAATGGTACAATCAATTGCCCATGCATAGTATTTATACTTTTGATCAATTGATAGATCTATTCTTGGAACACTTTGCCCTTAATATTAAAAATAAGGTGTCCTTATTGGATATATATTACTTGAAACAATGGGATGAGGAACCTATCTATGATTTTGGAAACCGTTGGAGGGCAGTTATAACAAAGTTGCCATTCTCCCTCCCAATGGAAGAAATTATCAAACTTTTTACCAAGAGTTGCTTAAAACCCATCTCTTGGATGCTTCATCTCAATACTTATAGAACATTTGAGGAGGCTTTAGCATAAGCTAGTGTCATTGAGGAGATAAAAATCCAAGAGGGTGTCATTAAGCCTAAGAAGAAAGAATGGCAAAATAGAGGCCAATACCAAAATAATCAATCTGGCCAAACCAAATCCACACAAGCCTCAATGGCTAACATAGCTAATCAAGTCAATCAAGTGGTCATGAGCTAGCCCGTAATGGCTCAAAAACTAGTGCAACAACAAATTTCCTATCATGCGGTCCCATCAGTAACCCAAGCACCAATGGTACAAAACACAACGCCAACTATGGAATAGCCTACCCATCGCCAATTCAATCGACCTCAGCATCAATACACTCCCTTAGTGGAATCATATTCAGCCATATTTCGAAGGTTATATGAGACCAAAAAATTAGCCTTGCCAAAAATTAGGCCCGATGATCCCACCAAAAGGCCTAAATGTTATAGAGAGCACTTGTTTTGCCCATATCATTGACAAAATGGGCATGATATCAATTCCTGCCATGTGTTCAAAAACATAGTGCAAGACCTCATAGACTTAGGGGCCATTAGCATCGATAACCCCTTAGCTCCACAAAATCAAAATTTGGGCATATATCAGACACCTCTACCTAACCATGGGGAGGTCCAACATAATGTAGGGGGTAACAATCAACAACCACCTCCTAATCAAGTAAATCATGTCCAACAATACCAAAAATTTGTAGGAGCAGTCCATGTGGTCACTCGAGGGCAAAGGAAAAATCAACAAAATGCTCAACAACCTTCAAACCCACCGCCCATCCAAACATCACCCAATCCATATCCGCAAATCAATCTATCCAACCCATCCAATCCACCCATTCTTCATCCAATAAGGCCATCGGTAACTTTAACTAGCGGTTAACCACTAGTTTGAAAATGGCATCAGCCAAGCTTTTTCATGTATGAGCTCATCCAACAATCCCCTAGGCATAGAGAAGATTTAATGGAAATACTCAAGTCAATTGAGTTAGAATCCCAAGACTCTAATGCCTTCAACAACTTTGTAGGGAGTGTCAGAATGTGCATGGAGCCATCAATTACCTTCTATGACTTTGAGATAAAATCAATGAGTTCAGAATCGATGGACCCTCCATTGCACATAATGGCCTTAATAGACAGAAAGCCATTCAAACAAGTATTAATTGATACCAGATCATCAATCAATATCATTACTACCGCTGCTCTTATCTACCTCAAAATACCTCCATCCCACATTTCCAAATCATCATTCACCCTCAAAGAATTTAACGATGCTTTGTGTACCATAGTTGGCACTATTGTTTTACCTATAGAAGTAGGGGCTAGAATGTTGCACACCATGTTTCACATCTTGGAGGGAGCCATGGCATATAATATACTCCTTGGTAGACCTTGGATGAGAGAAATGAAATGTGTTCCATAAATTCTCCACCAATGCTTGAAATATGTTCATGATGGACAAGTCCATTGCATCCCATGGATGTCAAACCTTTTAAGTATTGTAATTTTATTTCAAATCCTTATGAATCCATGTTACCTTCCACTCATCTATTCTTGGTGCCATCATCGAATCCATCCACATCATATCTTAATCCACCTTCTTCTAATCCATCTCCATCTTCTTCTAAGGCTCCCATAATAGAGGAGCTACCCATCACATCACCTCAAAAATCTATTTCTTCTTGTACATGTGGTCATAGTTAGTCTACTGTTAGCACATCGTACATCACATCTACTACTTCTATAACCACATCTTCTATTCCATCTCATCATTCCATACCACCATCCAATCCCACTCCATCAGCCGATGTGTCACAAGTCAAACTTTTAGATTGTGCCATATTTGACTCGCCACCATCCACAACCAATCCAGAGCCACTTGAGCCTTCACCATCCACCTCATCAACCCAAGTCAAAGTCCACATCACTAATCTAAGCATTGGTGAGTATGTGGTCCAAGACGTCACCATTACACCCCTATCCATTCCTACAGCTAAGGATTTTGGATGTCCTCGAGATCTTCCTTTATCCATAGGTGTTGTTTACGACATGAGTGCCGCTCCAAATAGCATTAAATTTTTTTATGGAGGGTTGGATTGCTCAACTAGGGCAAACCCACCCAAAGAACCAAAAGAGCCTAGGCATGCCAATATACCTAACATAGAGGAGTTTCCAACCTGATACTTTAATATGTTCCATTGGCAAGGTCAAGGACTAGGTTCCCATGAGCAAGGGATGCATGATATCTTAGAGGTCCCATATAGAGGTGCCCATGATCATTCCGGTTTAGGCTATACCCCATTGTCTTCCATCGCTTCTCTTGAGCAAGCCTTTAAAAATCTTACACTCAATGATGAAGATCACCCCATTCATCCACTACCCTCAACATCTTCTCTTGAATAGGCCCTTCAAGAACTTTGCATGGACGAAGTAAATGAAGATGATCCCATCAAATTTTCATATCCTATATTTGATTTCGACAATGAAAGTTATGAATAATTTGAAGTCATGTCAAACACTTCTGATGATTCTAAAGAGGAGTCACAACCCATTGTCCCCATCACCCAAAAAAAATAGTTTTACCTCTGAATGTTCCCCATCCATCATCCCATATTTTGCTTGGTCCTTCCACAAGAACAAGATGATCCACCTGGTAATATATCTTGAGCCACCCACATGAGCCAAGAATTGTAACATATGTACATATTTCAAAAAAAAAAATGTTGCTCTGATATTTTCATGTTCACTATTACAGTGATACCATGCCTCGACATCAGTTTCGATTCAATTGTTCCATCTTCCCATTTGGCCAAACCATCCTACCTTCTACTAAGTCAATATGAATCCTATTGACTTATTTACCCTACTCCGTAATCCATACAATTTGGCTAGGTCAATTCCAATTGACATTAGCCTTATTGACTTGGACCATATTTCCTCCACACCCTCCTCTTTGGAGTTCACCCTATCCGAGGAATTGTTAAAGGCTTCAACCAACTACATTCCTCCTTCACCACCACCTTCACCTCATTCAGCTTCCACCAATGGTCCCAAGGTTTTTTAGGCAGATTTAGGCAATGATAAGCAAGAAGAAATAGATGACACCCTAGACTACCCCGACTGGCTCTTAGGACTAGTACTCGTTCACAAGATTAATGGGGCAATACACATTTGCATTGATTTTCAAGACCGGTCTTAGCTCTCCATTTTTTGGGGATCCTCTTCTATGCATGACTATATATATGTATATATACATGGCTAACAGTAAAAAAAAACAAATCATTCACATAGGCATGCCCACATTGCATACATTCCATTTGCATTTCCACTTAGGCATTTGACATTCATTTTTGCATTCATGCATTGCTTCATTCACATATATTAGATAATACATATTCCATGGATTTTACACTTTCCATTTGCATATAAATACTCCATTGCATTAAGTATATACATGTACATTCATCCCATACCATGTTAAATGATCTACCAAAGTAATGATGATATGACCATGAAAAAAAAATTCAAGTTATAACGATTGGGGGTACTTAGTTTGAAACCTTCATGCAACCCTCACAAAAGCCATATATCAAACCACATCCTATGTCAAAAATCATAAGGCCTAGATTTTCAATCACCCAGCAATTACTAGTAGCAAGCAACATCCAAATGAATGTCTGATTTTATTTAGGACCAAAAACACAAATTATACACTAAGAAATTCTTGAGCATTACCAATTGATCCCTAATACAATCTTGAACCAAGCAAATTCCATCACATCTTAAAAACATTATGAGGCAAGGAGGGTTAGTACCATACTTGGGTAGTACCTTGAAGTTAAAGAGATAATCCTCACTTGTCCTATCATGCAACATAGTCCAAAGCAAAAATAATGGTTTTCACCACTACCAAAATTACTCTTCAAACATAAGGATAAAAGCATAGAGTAGTACGGATAGGGTTAAAATTCTCATCATATTTCGGTTGAGAATACGATTCCCCAAAGCTCTATACCAAATTAACAAATAAAATCCCAAACATCCTTGATCCCTAAACTTGTAAGGATTGTACTACATGTCCTTTACAAGGATGGGTACTCATCCCCAAGGCCTAAAAGATCAAATTCCATTGGATTATGGAGTGAATATTCACGAAGGCTATAGATGCATGACTGGCAGTGGAGTAAGCTCATGCGGGGTGACATGTCTCCTTCAAAAATAGGAAGACCTCTGCTTGCACATAAGGATAGGCTAGCTTCAGGTCATGCCCAATTTACTCATAATGGGTTAATTAATTTCACATGCACACACACTGGTTCTTTATTGGATAGGGTCATTATCACACTTAAGATTTGGTATATGAACCTCACTTGCACACACATTGGTCCTAAAGAAATTCAGACAACCCTAGTGAGTTTGATTGAAAATACTAGTATGTTTGAGTCTTTGAAAATACTACAGTACTCATCCCATATCAACATATCTATCTTCTCCTGTATCAACATCCATATATTCTTCCATATCAACATCCATACCTTATTTCATGTCAACATCCATGTCTTCCATAGTCAAGTTGCATAGCACCACCAAATATGGTACCCCCGATTGCCAAAAAATGGACAACAAAATTGGTCAATAAAATTTCTAAACTGTAAAATATCATGTGAACAACATGCATTCCTCTCATATAGTTTATATTCATTTACCTGCATACATATTTCATATAAACATCCATAGCGCATCATATAGCTTGCATACATCATCCATACAAACCTTAGGCATACACATCATGGTTAGCTTGCATTCATCATCAAAACATAAAATAGAAATTGCATAAAACATAAAAGCATCCACACAAGAGATAACACACATATATGAAAAATCCATGTTATATATATATATATATATATATATATATATATATATATATCACATATACAATCAATGCCAAAAGGCTACAATGGAGCACCAAGGCTCATATATACAAAATAGTGCATCTAAGCACTAAGTCTATTATCCATGAGAAGAATCCTGAGACCTAGTAGGGGCCCTTAGCCTAGAACTCAACCTAGAATTTGTATGCCTAGATGGCTCGGCCATAGAAGAGGAAGGAGGATCTAGAAATGTAATATGGTGTTGCATACACACATACTCCAAGGAATATACATATGCCTCACTAGCTCGAAGATGTTGTAAATCCATATAATGTTGTCGCTCCTTTGCCAAAACCTCTATCTAGAGCCTCATGACTTTTGCCTGATCACTAGCCACTACTACTACCCGCTCCACCTCTAACTGAGCTATAGTATCCAAAGACTCCCTATGATTCTCATTCATGGTCTCACACTCCTCGTGAAGCTACTCCAACTCCACTCGCAACCTAACCACCTTAGAGATCTCACCCATATCCTCATCACCTTCCCTCTCTCCCTCTTCCAACCTCGCATTTGGAGTCGACTAGGCTACTCCCCTCGACCACCTTTGACCTATAGATTGCTGAGGCCTCATCCTCTTTGGAGTCATCCTTGACCTTGAAATTACTGTATCATCCCCAACCATATTTGGTACCCATACTGGTTGGGAACCAAACCATGCTGCATGCTCTAGAGTCACCCCGACATCATCCACACCAGGGATCTCAATCTCATCGTCATCCTCAATAACCATTTGCTATGGCTCCACACATGGAAACATCCCCTCATATTTTTGGTGCTGATACAACACCAGCTCATCTAGCACACCCTAAGGCAATCTAAATTGCCTTAACACCTACATGTACTAGAAGTAATCTACCTCATCATCCCTCCACCCAACCAACCATTGATCCTGTTGCACCCAATGCAATTGCTCCCTATAACCATCCCATCAGGCTCCTTGCCATGGCATCCATACCACATCAGCCTGAGATAACCCTAACCACATGTCTCTATACCATTGGCCATTGTGAATATCTCAGATCGACTACACCTCCTCCGCCATAGCCCATCGCCTAGAATAGGGCTCTCTCATATACCATATCAAACATGGAAACCCCTCGGGCTGAGCTATCATAAAATGCTTCCAAGACCAATATTGTAGGAGGAAGCTACACCCAATCCCCTTCCTCTCCTTCTGAATCATCTCATATAGCTTCCAATACATTTGTGCCAACAAGGTAGGAGCCCATGCATACTCCTTTGGGTTTATGAGTAAATAACTCACCAAACTCAATAGGTTCCAAGGGAACCTATAGTCCATGATATTAGGTAGCATCATGTTCTATAGCACGAACATAATCAAATCTGGGAGTGCATCCAACTCCTTTACCTTGTACATACTCAAATAGCATATCCCACCATCTCCCATCCGGGCCTCCTGCCATCGATCTCCGAACATCCTCTCCATATCGGCCTTCTGGTCCTGGCCAACCACAACCTTCTCCCTTTTACTGGCACCTTGATAATGTGATACACATCCTCAAGAGTGACAATAACATCCCTAGTAGTCAGCTAGAATGTCCCACTATCAAGATCCCATATCTCTATCAAAGCAAAGAGATACCCCTCATTGTCCCTCACAATATCTAGCCTCGCCATGCCCTCCAAGCCTACCTTCCCAAGCAATCCCCACTCCTCCTCTGAAATCTTCTTCCTCATTCCCAGAACAAGAGGAGATAAGTGATGTCGAGGCTTAATATCCCTCAGATGAAAGAAACATACAATTTGATGAAACAACTACTTAATAAATATCACCTCCATTTCTCTATGGTATGTAAAATAGCTATAATTTCCTTCTCATAAGTAGATCATACCAAATTTGTTCCTAAAAAAATTTAGATTTAAAAATCCAATGGATGACTCTCTTGCATTAAAACAACACCACTACTTTTACCAAAAGCATCACACTCAATGATAAAATATTTGTTAAAATTAGGAGTGGCAAAAACTAGAGTGGAACACATAGCTTCCTTGAGGGATTGGAAGGCTTGAGAAGCAGCATCATTCCAAAAAAAATCATAGTTTTTGGTAAGAGTAGTGAGAGGTGTTGTAATATTTCCATAGTTGAGAACAAAATTTTTGTAATATCCTATGAGTCCTAGAAATCCACAAAGTTTTTTTTGATGGATTTTGGTAAGGGCAAATATTGAATAGCTTTGATTTTATTAGGATCTACTTTGTCTCCTTCATGAGATAATATATGACCCAAATATTCTACCTCTTTGGTCCCAAAGGCACATTTGTATTTTTAACAAAGATTTTTTCTTTTGTAATAGATGAATAACTTTGTTAACATGAACTAGGCGATCCTTCCAAAATTTGTTATATATCAAGATATCATCAAAGAAAACTAGGATAAACTTATGAAGAAAAGGATGAAATACATGGTTTATGAGACTTTTAAAAGTAGAAGGAGCATTAGTGAGACCAAAGGGCATGAATAGGAACTCATAATTATCATCATGTGTACAAAAAGTAGTTTTAGGGATCCTCATCTCTAACCCAAATTTGGTGAAAACCAAAGCATTGGTCTAGTTTGGTAAAATAACTAGCACCATGTAGTTCATCTAGCAAATAATCTATAACAGGGATAGGAAACTTATCATTGATAGTGATTTTTTTGAGATGAAAAAAATCAAGACACATGTGCCATGAGTTATTCTTACGACATACCATTACCACTGATAAGTAATAATGACTAATACTTGGATGAATGATTCCATGCTCTAACATATCTTGGACCAACTTCTCAATTTCTAACTTTTGGTGCTATGGATAATGATAAGGATGCACATTAGGAGGTACACTTACCAGGATCAAATGTATAGCATGATAATGATTGTGCCTAGGAGGTAGACCCTTTGGTTCATAAAATACTTATTCATAACTATCCACTATGTTTTAAAGATCCTTTGGAAGCGTTGTAATAGGTGAATCCAATGATTGAGCCACACTAGAATTTAATTGGGAAATAAAACCATAACCACATTTCTTCAATATCTTCTCCATGTTATGTGAAATGACAATATTTGAAGGAGGAGGTTGAATTCCCTAAATAAAAATGGCCTTACCATTCTCTGTTCACTTGATGTATAATTTTTTAATATTAATAGTAGCATTGCATAGTGAGATAGCCATTGTGCTCCCAAAATGACATTTGAGATTTCTAGGTTCATAATGAAGAGAGTACCTCACCAATTATAATTCCCCATTTGCATAGTAACTTGAGATGTTTGACCAACATATTGAGCATTACCACCATTTACAATTAGTACTTGAAACTTATCTTGATTGGAAGTATTGATATACAAGCCCAAGGATTTGGTTGTCTTAAAATCTATAAAGTTATGTGTGCTTCTAATCAAAACATGAATATGTATTTTTCTAATGAATCCTTGTACCTTGATAGTATGATGAGTTTGAAGCTCCATATGTGCATGAACTGAAAGATAAATAGTAACATCTTTGTGCATTACTTCATTTATATATGTTGTTTGTTGTCCTAGATCTGTGAGTGGCTCTGATTGAGTTAAATATTCTTTGTCAGTAATTGATGCATTGTAATATTCCATGAGAAAGTTTTATGTTCTATACAAAATTGATCTCTTGGATTATGTAAATCATATTTACAGTAGAAAAATCCTATGGAGTGATCATTATTTTGATAAGTACGACAAAAGTTAGAAACGCGTCTATAGGGAACATCTTGTAGCTTATTTTCAGCTTCTTGAGCTATACGTGTGGCACAATAAAGAGTACAAGGATTATGCATGTTGAATTCCTTTTGAATTTTATCCTTGAGACCATGAAAAAATGAGAGACCACTACTTTTGAATTCAATTCATGTGTATAGGTGAGAAGACTTGTGAACTCAATGAAATATTCTTCTACAGAACCTGTTTGCTTGAGTTCCATGAGGTTAACCACGCATGATAAGGAAGAAATTTTATCAGATATTTTAAGGAATAGTTCCCTAAATTTAGGCCATATAAGAGGGTGATTATGTTGATGGATCTTCCATAGCAACAATTTATAGGCTTGGATACCCAATTTAGAATATGCACACATGACACGACCCATTTATGGTATATGGTATAGATGAAAAATACCATCCATTTTGGCTAACCATCCTCTAGGATCATATCCTTAAAAATTAGGCATGTTAGTACGAGGAACTTGAACATCATGAGGCCATTCCAAGAATTTGGAAGCACCTCCTACCAAAGGATCAAAATTGGGGGTAGATCCTCTAGACTCTAGTGTTTGACAAACAATTAAAGGTTGTGGGTCAAGGATATTTTGTGATGTTTGATTATTGGGAGGGGTAAGTTTATCAATCGAGGCCTCAAGTCATTGTAGTATGGAAAAAATATTAGTAATGTTTGTTTGTTATTGTGAGAGACATTGGTGCACATGGGGGTCAACACTATTGGGAATTTGAGTGATGTTGTTATGGGTAGGCAGAGGGTTATTGTGGGTTGGTGTAGGAGTGGAATTGTTAAGATTTGGAGATGGTGAACCGGAGTTATTAGGTGAAGCCATGGAATTAAGGGATGACCAGTGGTGTGGATCAAAGCTATTAATTCTAAAGGGGGTATTATGATGCGTACCTTGATTTATAGGCTATAATTTCTTTTTACTTATAAAAACATCATTTGGCCTATAAATGTGTTGTAATATTACATTTTCTCCTCTAGTCCAATCAATACTTGTAGCAGGATCGCTCATGTACTACTATGCACTTTTATTTGCAGCAAGACTAGAATTGGTAGGAAAAAAATGGTCAAAAAATTCTCCAAATAAATATTGCAGTAGTCCAAAATTTTTCACAATTTTTTTTAAATTTCCTTTAAAAAATTGGTTTGCACTCAAATTGCAAAAATCTTCAAATTTGAATTTTCCACAAAAAAAAAAAAAAATTCACCCAACCTGCAAGACTAGAATTGGTAGGAAAAAAATGGTCAAAAAATTGTCCAAATAAATATTGCAGTAGTCCAAAATTTTTCACAATTTTTTTTAAATTTCCTTTAAAAAATTGGTTTGCACTCAAATTGCAAAAATCTTCAAATTTGAATTTTCCACAAAAAAAAAAAAAAATTCACCCAACCTGCAACATTCAAGAGGGATTCCAACCCCCAAATTGAAATCATAATGATCACAAATAATCAAATCTTAATCCACATAAATCACATGGGCAAGAGCAAATTTTAACCACTACTAACATGTTCCATCATTTGGCACCAATTAGGTGTGCTAGCTCATGCAAGCGATGCGGCTAATAGGTGACCACTGAAAGGTGATCACTCAACTATGGGCATATTTTCCCTTATAAAACACCTTTGGGCCTTTGTATACCCAATGTGGGATAACTTTCGTAAGTAAATCAAATATGAATGCGAAGTATTCTTGCCTAATCATCGGATTCTGATGCCTAGAATTGGAAACATAATTGGAAAATGGATTGGTTCATTGGAAACTATGTTTATAACTGGATGCTTCAAATAATAACTTGAATAAATTCTTGAAACCACTCTTTCTACTCGATCACCATATTTTGATGCTTGGAACTAGAATTTTTATTGATAAGTGTATTATTTCATTGGAAACTGTGTTTTATCATTGGATGCTTCAAATAATCGCTTGAATAATTATCTATTTTTTATTCAACTTCGTTGTAACCCTAATAATGTTGAAAATTACACTGTATGACTAACATCATTGGGTCAATGGTGCTAGTGACATCACTTGAAATATCCATAGAATTATTATACCACTTGTTAATCTTGGATTTGCTTGTAGGAGAACAACCATGTTTTAGCTACCAGATTTCAAGAACGTCACTGTAGATAAAAAATAATTTGAAAAATGTGAACCTATAAAAATTAAAATAACATTGTCATAGACAGATAGACGAACCATCCAAACATGAAACTAGAGAAGCCATGTGTCACTCAGCCTACTAAATGATTTTGAGGATTTTTCTACAAATTTTTATTGGCTAAATATCTAACCTTCGAAGTTTGATTACTTTTAGGTTTCACTGTATGTTCTTACGATGTTGGCTTGAGTCAAAAGCAATTTTATCCATTTTTATATAAATAAAAAACATTGCCTTTGTCCAGGAGTTGCTCTAGATTTATATTTGTTGAGTCTCAGAACAACATTTTTTAGATATTGGCAGTTGTGAACGTAGGAAAAAATTAACCAGAGATGAATGATATAAAAGTACCTAAAAAAAATGTGTTGTAATACCTTCTATGAACACCAATGTTTCTCTGAAAAATTTATGCATACCCAATATCATGCTTTGATACCACTTGAAGCAATACGAATTCTTAATAAATTTAATATCCAACAATATTCAATAAATCTGAATGCAAATCAATATGAAATAACCACTCAAAGAGGGTAAAGTCTCTTAACCACTTAGAGAGGGTAGAGTCTCTTGCGAAGATACGCAAATGGATAAATGATTCGATGATTCAATATTAAATCAACATTCTACCTATTTATAAATGAATTCAATGATAATTAAATCAATTGGAAATATAGCCGACAGGGCTATATTGGGATCGTTATAGGCATGCAACCAATCTCTTGTAGTGGGCCATTTCTACAAGGATAGGCATAGTCATCCTTGAGGAACAAGACTTTCATTACAAAATTAAAATATAAAAAAAAATAAAAACCTTATATTACTAAAATTATGATTACAATATCTTGTTTATTGTAACCTCCACAATACAAAAGATAATTATTCCAAATGAATCAATATCTAGTTCATTAATTGAGCATAAGGGAGAAACATGATACTTAAATAACATGCAACCTCCTAAAGTATCTACCACACTCAAGGGAATAAATTATGAACTGTTTAACCTAGATAAAAAATAAAAATATACTACAATGACCATAACTAATGAAATGTAGACCAAAATATTATATTCAACCATTTACTCAACATATAGTCAACTTGTTTACACTATGTTATTGTTGATTCATCAAGAATAAAATGGGAAACCCAATGATCAAATATCCAATTTTATAATACAAAATAAGAATCTTAGCAATACATTCATGTACTATATTCTATAAATAGAAACATTTCATCTACTTATATCTCCTTCCTATAGATAGATCAAACATCTCCTCAAATAAAGGTCAATGTATGTTTTAATGGATTTCTCAAGAATGTTATCATACCCCATAGTTATTGGTCATAATCCCATAGTCTATTTTAAAAGTAGGTTTTTCTACTCTATTCCTATCCATAAAGAAGAATACAATGACACTTTATAAAAGTATACTAACATAAAAATCCAAATAAATGACATCCTATTTACCATAAAATCACCATATTATTAGCATATTCCACACATAAAAAATAGTGTCAATTCACATATAGTTAGGGCATATATAGATTTTATGTTCACAAAAAATGATGATATATAGGGAGAAAAAGAACTACAAGATGATTCAATTCCATGACTCATCATCTTCCAAAAACTTAACCTATTACACCTCCCTATGCCACACAAGAATGAATCGTTATTGATATCTATTAACTTACATTGCATACTCCTCCAACTACTACATAATTAGTCTACTTTGATCTTGTAGATCATAAGCAAGGTGGGTATCATGATCTTCTTGCTTATAGATCTTGGCCTCCTAAATATCCTCTCATGTTTTAAACTCCTCTTCCCTATTTGTGGGCAGCCTCGTGGTATAGTCCCTAAATGGTTTCCATAGCATCAAAGGTTTAAAATATAAACTTATCTAAAATATTCTAAATAACTCACTAGGGAAATGTATGTTCTAGCCAAAACTACTTTGCTAGTATTTGACGAGGAAAAAATGCTCTACGAGGATGGTAGAATTTCTAGAGGAGGTCTAAAAAATTGGAGGAATTTTGTAATGGCATTGGGCCTATCATAGAGCATGCATCCTAGAAATGTTTTTTCATCTAAAAATTATTGGAAGGAACAAAATTTCCCATTGCATACCAAGAATCGCTTGTTAAAGAACAATGGATATTTGGAATGATGTGAAGTCAGGCCGGTTCTAGTGGTTCAACCAGACTTGGTGGTAGAAGATGTAGAGTATTTAACCAAACATGCACTTGTTGGAAATTTTATGGGCATCCAAATTTCTCTTCCCTTTATAGAGGCTTGGGTTAGGAAGACTTGGAACCCTTAATGTGATGTTGAGTGTGAATAACTATTTTAGGGTGGTTTTCTCTTATCTTGTAGACCATAACAAAGAATGTTAATGGGATACCTATTTTTGTAACCAAGTGGGACTCTTTATTAAACCCTGGCATGTGGGTTTCAACCCTTTATAGGAGTGGCCATCACAGGTTCTAGTGTGGGCTTGGTTTTCATGGCTCCTGTTGAAATTTTGAAGAAATGACATCTTACATATGATTATCCTTCTTCTTGGGAAGTCGGTTGGATCATCACAACAGATTATGGATAAAAAAGTAATCTTTGTTACTCGTATCTATGTTGAAATTAATTTAAACAATCCTATTCCAGACTCTATTAAAATATTGTTTGGATCGACTACATGGTTTCAAAAACTTAACTATGAAGCTTTTCCATTTCATTTCCAAATCTACCATGAATACAACCACCTTCAAAGAAAATTCCCTAAGTTTATCCCATCCATGGCTTCAAATTCTGGGCCCTCTCAATATGAATAAAATATAGATAAATTAAAAGCCTCAATAAATAATGGGGATCAGGATAAGGAAGGCTTTATTTTGATAAAACCCCAAAACAAATAAACAAGGGCAAAAAGAGACCTTAAGGATAGCCAACCAAATGCTTTTCTAAATTATTTTGAAATACTAGATAATCTTGATCAGTGCATGGATATACCTAAAATGTCACTACCTGATTTATATATAACAGGGCTAAATCATATGTCTCTTCTTGATGTGGAACCTAAGGAATCATATCTAGGGAGTTTAAATGAAGAACAAAGGGCTTTGGTTCTAAGCATAGGTGATATGGTTGGCTCTATCCCTGGAAGGGAAACTATTTTGGAAAGTGGTACAGATTTAGTTATACCCTTTCCTACTCATGCACTGATGCAATCATCCTTGGACTATAAAACTCCTATGGTATTGGGATTGTAGTAGAAAACAATTTAAAAATTTTCTTCAAATAAGAATATGAATATGGGTCAAAAGAAAGACCAAGATAAAATTAAGTTAATGGGGACGACTTTTGTGGAGTCAAGATTGGTAAGAACATTGGACTCCCATTTTTCTAACTCCCAAAAATTATTATCCTTTCATGGAATGTAATTGAACAATATCCCCAGATATAAAGTTGTTCATGATTTGGTTTGTGTTCATTATCCATATTTGGTGTTTATTCAAGAGACTAAATTGGCTACTCATAGTATGTTCAACATTTCTTCCAAGTTGTGGAGAAGGGTTCAATGCTAGTGTATTGATGCATGTGGATATGTTGGTGGTATTTATTTTTTATGGGATCCATTTAAGATATTTTCTCTTAATTGGATTTACATATGAAAGCGAATGCAGAATGACGACATACCAGATATGATGCAAACAAAATAGATATGGTATAGATGCTAAGTCCTACGAATGTGATGAACAAATGCATGAAGGAAATGATGTAGAAATGAGATGCAAGAAAAACAAAGTGGGGCCTATTTTATTAATGTTGTTTTTAATCTGGTTACAATATGTCCCCCCTCTAGGGCTCAAAACATTTGATACAGTTCGTTACATCAATGGATGGTATGCTTCCAATGTCTTTCGTATGCCCACATTCAAAATGGGTGGGCCAAAAGTTATCGCCGCTTGTGTCTGTGTGCTCGTCATTCATTTCTACCCCTATGGTGTTCCTAGTGGTGGGATCCTACAATCATAAAAATATCAAATAGTTAATAGCATATGCGGATATAGGAAAACATGCAATCCCCAAAGCCTCAGGCTTGTTAATATATAAAAGAATGAAACGATGGTCAAAACATGTCATAATGAATTCAAAATTTGATAGAGGCATGGAGACATCATTAGGGACACATTGCAAAAATAATAGTCAAGAAATCATGCACAAATTTCTAATCGCTCTGGGGTGGGACGTTGGGGACTATCATAAAATGTGCAAAAGTGACCTTGCAAATGTCCTACCCAAAGGCCTCCAAAACTCCTATAAACTTGGGGTTAGACTAAAAGGGGCATTTTGAGATGACCCAAAAGGTTAGATTTGGCATATTTTGCCTAGATTGTCCTATATCTGAAGGCACTCCCTATAGGTTAGTAAACACATAAAATGATAAAAACAAGGTCAAATAATGTCAGAAAGCAATGAAAATTGGATAGAAACATAAGTACATCAGATAAAACATAATTCAAAAATAAAAATAAATAAATCATGCACAAATTTCTAATCACTCCGGGGTGGGGCGATTAGGACTGCAGCAATACGGGGGGCGCCCGGGGGCAGGACACCCACCGTTTGGGGCTTAGTTTTGGCACCAATCCAAGTGGGATGGGTCCAAAACCTCCTAGGGGGTTGTGTCAAAAAGTTTCATGTGGGATTGTGGCTGATTACTTAGGTTTTGGGTCTAGATTGCGTTCCTAGTGTTCACCCGATAACCTCTCTTCCAAAAGAGAAATTAGGGATGTAGGAAGCACAAAGAGGAATGAGGGTTCGGTAGCACTTCGTTTCTCCAAATGCTCCAGCTCTGTTATTTTTTGGGGTGAGGAGGCTCACATTTTTATAGACCTAGGGGTCTCCTTTCAATGTGCATGTGAGGGTGCCACTTAGCTCACCATGCCCTTTTAGGGGAGAGAATATTTCTCCCTGATTGAGGGCCTCCATGATCAAGGCATTTCTCTCTCTCTCATTTTTGAAACCATTCCTTGTAATTGCATGCCTTGAAGGCGAAGTTGGGTGGTATATCTGGGTTGTCATTTTTCAAGGCTTGAATTTTTGCTAGTCAAACCTACTAATCGTCCCACCCTGGAGCGATTGTTGCTAATCATCCTGGGGTGGGGCGAATAGGATTCTAATTGTCCCAGGGTGGAATGAATAGGGAACAAAGTGCTAAAAAGGTGCCAAATTGACCTCTAACATTCCAAAACTGATTTGGGAGTGTTTAGGACCACTTTTTAACCTCTAGAGACTGCCCTAAGGGGTATGTATGCCAATTCAATCGATGCTTGTAGTCACATAATCAGATTGTTCTATTTTGGTGTCTACAAATGCCCCTTTTTGGGATGCACTATGTGTGGCGCAGTGCTGAGAAAAAATAGATGTCCAAAGCACTTAATGATTAGTGTTTCTCAGTAACCTAACCAAATTTTGATGCCCCAAGTATGGAGAGGGCACACATTCTTGAATCCTTGCTTCTAACGAGTTAAGGAGTTTAACTCAAGTGTAACCTTTTTTAGTGAGGTGTACTTGATATTTGATATTTTTCAGTCATGAATAGGCAAAGGGCACAACCTTTTGTCCTAGGAACCTTATCTTCATGCTTCCAAAATGCCAAGTGTTTGTTTAGTTTGTGATTATTGCTTGTTTTCTGCCCCAAGCAAGAGTGTGATTGTATTTTTCAATGATTCTTTGAATGCATACCATTTCCTTGATTGGGTGTGTGTTTGTTGATTTGGTGACTAAGTGTGACCACCCCCTCAAGTGATGAATCGATGAGGGAATGACCAAAATAAGAAAAGTGATGAGTTGCTTGACCCAAAATGATGTTTTTAAGGGTGTCTTCATTTGTTTTTCGTTGAACGCTTATGCAGTTTTCCAACCATTGGACCTATTCTTGGTGGGTTTTGACCCTTTTTGCGATGTCGATTGGGGTAGAAATTATCAAAAATCCTCCTTCCCATGGAGCGGTCCAGCTATGCTAGCATTATTAGGGAGTAGGGTAGTGAGTATTTATGACCTCGATGGTGGTTTTTCATGCCATGAATGTCAGGTGCAAAGGCACCTGTGTTTGACAGATTTATTACTATTTTTGGTGCATTTTTTGGATGCAATTTTTGTTGCTTTATTTCTTGCTCTGTAATCGTCCCAAGGTGGGACGAATACCAATTTGGTAATCATCCTAGGGTGGTATGAGCGCTAACTACAATGCTCATCCCAGGGTGGAATGATTACAGGCCTAACAACTTATATAAGGACCAAAACTAGCTTTTGGGCTCATTTGCAACAAATTTTTCTTGGAGATTCGGAGCAGTGAGGAGGAGTGTGAGCATGCGTAGCGGAGCACTGCTCAAATTTTGTGGACATCATGAGTGCAAGAATCAAATATTCGAGTGGATGAGCCAAGGCGAGACCAGTATGATTTTCCTTCTCCTTGCCTGTTATTCGTTTTTGTTTTATATGAAGTTAAAAACATATATAAATGTTTGTTTGCATTATTTTGTTTTTATTCGTATATCAAGTTGAAAACCTAATATATGATTTTGTGATTATTTTTTTGTTTTGTTTTGCATTAATATTAAGGTTGCAACCCTAATATTAATTTTTATAATTTTGTACGTTTTTGTTTTTTTGTTCACATTAAGGCTGAAGCCTTAATATATTTTTTGTTTTCTTTTGTTGATTGTTTGTAGATTAAGGTCAAAACCCTAATACACAATTGTTATTTTTACTTTGTTTGTGATTGTGTTTAGGTTTAAAACCCAACACATTGTCATTTTATTTTGTAGTTTTTGTTCATGTTAAGGTTGAAACCCTAGTATGATTTTTTTTTGTTTTGTTTTTGTTTTTACCATATTAAGGTTGAAACTATATATATATATATATATTATTTTGTTTTTGTATAGTTATTTTTATGTCTGTTGTCGTTGTTGTACAGTTTGTTTTAATGTTTATGTACTTTTTTTGTACTTTGTTTTTTTGTATTTTTTATGCTATACTTTTGCTATACAATTGTAAATTGTAGCTTGTTGTTCTTCTGTATAGTTTTATTTTAATGTTTTTGTTTATATTAAGTATGTACTTAATATCCCTTTTTGTTTTGTTTTATTTTGTTGTTTTAGGTGGTGAAGAGTCGGTACCGCTAGTTGACTATTTTCTTTGATGCCTGGGAGGCCCTAACAGTCATGGATTAGGAGTGGCTTGATGCCCTTGGGCTCAAGAAGGTGATGCATTTGGAGCCCGTGGTGGGGGATCAGACATATTTGATTGCCTTGATCAATTTGTGGGATCCCCGCACCAACACCTTTCATATTCCAATAGGGGAGATGACTGTGACTCTGGAGGATGTGTATCGGATTCTACGGATTTCGATAGATGGACTTCCTATTCGTACAACCCATCGGGACCAGTGGACAATGGTATTGACACGATGTTTTGGTTGAGCGAGGGAGAGGGGGGTGGAGAGGGTAGAGGCTGACTGCTATATAGGTGGTATTCTAATGAGATGGTGGTTGGAGAAGGGCGTATTAGGGGTGAGATATGCTTTGATCATGACCCTCATCTCCAATATGCTGCTTCTGAACTCCTCAAGTGTGAGGTTCCATTGGAACCTTCTTGAGTTGGTGTTCAGATTGGTGGAGTGTCCTACATCAACTCCACTTATTATGAGATGGGGTCAAACATTGCTAGCTTAGTTGTATGACAAGCTATACGAGGTCTGCTATCAGAGGCAAAAGGGGATCAGATGTAGCTATCTCTTACAGTGTTGGGGATGGCAACACATAGCTATGGAGTGACTGCAGGGTTTGCCTTGGACCACCTAATATGAGATGGTGGATCAAGAGATTGGATATGCCAATTTATGGTGATGATCAGAGGAGAATGGACAGATTCAATGGTGGGAAGGTGGCATAGGTCACTATACTGATGCCTTCTCTCGTTTAATGCCAGGGCAGGTGTTCTAGCAGCCATACTAGGACTATCTAGCCTGGCCTGAGGCTGGAGAGTGGCTTCAATGTGTGTGCAGGGGTAGATGGTTGATTGGGTAGCATGGGATAGAGCATGAGTACTTTCCATATGTCCGGGTGACACTTTAGTTTGGGGTGCACTAGGGATTACTTAATGATCCCTTGATCTATCGATATTACAATGATGAGAGGACTCTATTTAGGCCTATCATTGAGCCACTGGGCAAGGATTCTGATGTAGTTATTAATGTACCCAACATGGATGATGTCGAGGTAACTATTGAGTATGACCGATGGTGGACTATGTGGCGATGGCGGGGTGAGGGGCATCTAGGAGGTATGGATGCGATAGCAGTAGGAGGTGGGGGTGCAGAGGCACCAAAGGAGGGTTGGGGGGCTCCGCTTGATGATGTGGACATGGTGGAGGTCGATGAATTCACTGGCGATGGAGACAATTTGGGGATTTTAGAGCAATCGGATGTATAGGATGTCTCAGAGCAGTGGGTGCTAGAGTAGCAGGTCATCTCGGAGGTGCCCATGCCTCAGGCTATCTTAGGAGATGTGGAGGCTAGGTTTCATGCTGAGATAGCATGATTGGAGGGTCTCTTATGGAGATGAGAGGAGGAGCACAAAGACATTTTATAGGAGAGGGATCTTCTACGGACTCAATTGGCATAGTGGGACAGTGCATTGGCTATGTATCATCGATGAGATGTGGAGTGGGGGTGGTACCGGGTAGTGTTAGAGATAGAGATTGTCCACCTCAGTGGATAGTTTCCTGTGCTCGATGGAGGTGGTTCATCATGTCGTATGAGAGGCAATGAGACTAAGCAGTCTACATCCTCTCATCATAGGCAACTAGATGAGGGTAGCGTTGGTGGGCAGGGTGCACAAGCTAGTAGCAGCCACCCTGAGAGGTCCCATAGGACCCATACTACTGGGGGTAGTTCCAATCGTACCGATCCTACATGATCATGGTGGCCGACTTGCTAGGATTTTGGGATTTTGAATTTTTGGTTTTTTGAGGTTAGAGGACCTGCTTATTGTAGCCTGAGGGCATTTTGACCTAATATATATACATGACTCTTTTGGTTTGATTATATCCTTGTCATGGTTTATTGTTGTTTTTTTTTTGTATGAAGTATGCATATGCTATTATTATTATTTTTTTGTATGCAATATGCATATGCTATTATGACTGTGGATGATTTTAACTATATGATATAGATGTATGCATATGGAATGGATGGAGTGATTTGTTGGTATGCAGGCGGTGGTACCATAGAATGTACAAGATTTATTGGCTTTCTGTACTATGTGATTGTTGTATGAAATAACTTTGTGTTTGTAATTTTTGTTTTGTATTTTTTGATGGTGATGTAAGTAATGAATTGTATAACAATTGTTTTAGGATGTAGTGAAGGTTTTTCTGAGACTCAAATGCTTTAACTAACTAGTCAATACTTTACATTATCTTACAAGACTTCTGAATAAGGTATGAATCAGAATTGAGTTTGAACAAGTTATTTCACATCCCTGTGTGTGCAATTGAGTTTGTTTATGTGGTATTCGTAAGGATACTACCAGTGCCAGGTAGGCTTTCCACCAAACATGTACTAAGGATCACCTAATTAGCTCCACTAACTCCTTTGTTGTATTTAGTAAGATTAATCTATGGCACAATCTAGGATACCATAAGCTAGCTCATCCACATGCAAATATTGGTATACACACACACAAAAGCTAATGTGATAGACATATTGTCATGCATTGAGGATACCACCATTGCCAGGTAGTCTATCCACCAAACCCATAATGAGGATCACCTAAATGGTTTTTCAAATGCTGAGAATTCTAGGGATTCAAGCTCAGGCATATTTTGATTGTTCAATTTGTTGAGATACTTGCTCTCATATATAGTGATGAAAATCACTATTTATTTTTCTCTCTTTTTTCTTCTCTTGAGCAAGGGGTTTGAGTAGTGGTGATAACCACTGTTATTTTTTATTTTTGCCTTTTGAGGATGTAGATTTTGAATTTTGATTTCAAAGTTGAGCTTGTGGAATTTTGGATTATGAATGGCATTGATCCTTTAGGCCTTGGGGATGACTACCCATCCTTCTCAGGGGCAAGTAGTATGAATCCTTATGACTTTGGGGATAAAAGGTGTTTGGAAATTTTGATAGTGAACTTTTGGGATTTTGCTTCATGAATGAAATTGATCCTTTAGGCCTTGGGGATGACTACCTATCCTTCTCAGGGACGTGTAGTACGAATCCTTATGACTTTCAGGATCAAAGGTGTTTGGGATTTTTTATAGTGGTGAAAACCACTATTTATTATGAGGAATTGGATGGGGAAGAGCTTGTCCTTTTGTCAATTCTCAGCATTCTTGAACCATTTGCACAGGGGGATGAGCAAGATAACATTTTTGCTTAAGTTACCCTAGACCGCTTTGCAGGTTTCATTTTTCGTTCACACAACTTGGGAATTTTTATGTGTTTTTAAGCTTATGTTGGGATGCTATGTAACAATGTGTGATCCAAGTAAAACTCTACCTTGTAAAAATCGGTCTGACTTTGTACAACATTTGACTAGAAATCTAAAGATAGCTGAATGTCGAAAACCCTAAAGACATTAGAAGACAACTGACTATGATACACGGAAACACGAAGGACATTATTCTTGATGGATATTTTTACAAAATGGACTGAATTTGGAAAATTATGGAATTGCCGAGTAATTACATTCTATGGTGCTTTTGACATGTATGACCAACAAATATGCAATGTATGTATGCGATGCCTAATGCAGCTCTTCTTTCTTTATTTTTTTGTGTTTTGATTTTTAAGATTATGCATGAAAGTGAGATGCAATTTTTTTGTTATTTCTAATTATCTGTTGTTTTTGAATATTCGTTATGGATGGTTTAACCCGAATGGGTGCGGACCAAGTGATTCTTATGGATCCTTGGAGATTTTGGTTTGACCAAAGGGATTATGGATACCTTTGGATTTTTTTGGTTGACCAAGCGATTGTGGGAACCCTTGGATATTTTGGTTTGACCAAAGGGATGTATTGGGGCATTTTTTGTTGACCAAGTGATTGTGGGAACCCTTGGAGCTTTTGGTTTGACAAAAGGGATTATAGATACCTTTGGGGCGTTTTGTGTTGACCAAGCGATTGTGGGAACCCTTGGAGATTTTTTTTTGACCAAAGAGATTATGGATACCTTTGGGGCATTTTTGGTTGACCAAGTGATTATGGGAACCCTTGGAGCTTTTGGTTTGACCAAAGAGATTATGGATACCTTTGGGGCATTTTTGGTTGACCAAGTGATTGTGGGAACCCTTGGAGCTGTTGGTTTGACCAAAGGGATTATGGATACCTTTGGGGTGTTTTTGGTGACCAAGCGATTATGGGAACCCTTGGAGCTTTTGGTTTGACCAAAGGGATTATGGATATGTTTGGGGTGTTTTTGGTGACCAAGTGATTATGGGAACCCTTGAAGCTTTTGGTGTGCGCGATGACTCTCTAAATGTTGAATGGCATCAAATGACTAATGTTCAAGGGTTCTAGTTCCTTGATTCCTTCAAGAGAGGTGAGTTGGTATGTTCTAGGTCCTATTTTATTATCGATTACATAGGGACCTAACCAATGTTTTGTGAAATTATCCCTTAAATGGGGTGACAAGTTAGAATTTTATTGGTTTTTTTAAGACCAGGTCACCAACCCGAAAGTCCCTCAGGTGAACTTTCATGTTGTATGCTTTCTTAAGTCACTCTTGATAGATATGTAAATGCTCGAGAGCATTAATGCATCGTTCATTGAGTAACGTAAGATGGTCTAACCGAGCCTACCATGTAGTGTCATCATCAATAAACTCTTGCATTGATATGCACAAGGAGGGTATTTCCAACTTGAGAGGCATGACTAACTCGAAGCCATACACTAGCAAAAATGGAGTTGCCCTAGTGGGCATTCGAATGCTAGTGCAATAAGCCCATAGGGCAACTGGTATTTGGATGTGCCAATCCTTATGATTATCTATGACCATATTTTTAAGGATGGCAACTAGCATTTTGTTTGACGCCTCTACTTTCCCATTTGCCCATGAATAATAGGGTGTTGAAAAAATGTGTTGAATTTTGTATATTGTTATCAAAGCACACACATATTTGTTCTTAAATGACGTCCCGTTATCCGAGATGATCTTGGATGGAATACCAAAATGACATATTATGTTATGTAAAACGAACTCCACAATGCGAGGCCCAGTCATAGAGGTAAGTGGAATTGCTTCCACCCACTTAGTGAAGTATTATATGGCCATTATGATAAATGTGTGATGACCTCATGATATAGGGGAGATATTTCCAATGAGATCTAAGCCCCACTATGAAAATGGCCAAGCCGATTGGATCAGCTGCAAGGTCTAAGAAGGTATGTGTTTCAAGTTAGCATGGTGTCGACACTTCATGCACTTTCGCACATATGCACAATAATCTCACTCTAAAGATGGCCAATAATAGCCCATGCGAAGAATGTGCTTTGCGATGGCCATACCATTGAAATGGCCACCACATGTACCATCGTGCGCTTGGGTGATCACCCAAGTGGAATCTTGCTGGTCCAAGCAACAAAGGATGATTTCATTATAGCTTCGATGGTATAAGATGTCCCCTAGCAAGATATGTTTTTTTGCTTTCTATTTGAATGATATTTTCATGGCGTGCGATAATCCAAATGGGAGGCTACCTAACTTGAGATAGTCTCTTATGGGTGTGTACCAATCCTACTGATCAAAAACCTCGATGGCAGGAACGACTGATCCCTCTTGAAGTTCATCCCTCGCAAAATTTGAGTGGGAAAGAACTTGTAGAAATAGCATTGTGTTGATATTAAGAGGGGTTGGAGAGAACAAATACCCCTAGTTGACGTGATTTAGACTATCATGGATTCGAGAGAACCTACCATGATATTGTTCAATCTTGATTAGGTGGATTCTTGGCATTATGTCAAAGCTTGCACACTCCATCATGGATTATGATAACATTTTGACTTGAATGGTTTTCATCTCACCAGAAGCGTCTTACAGGATTAGTGACCCCAAGGAGGCCATAGTGTTCGCAAAATTATGTGATGATCGAGGGAGTGCCTTGATGTCGTACCATTCAAGATTTACCAAGTATTTATCTACAAGGGATTTGTAGGCCTGTAGAGCTGGGCATTTGCATTGGAATACCGCTTTCACTTGGTTGAAAATTAACAAGTCACTGAAGATATTCAAGTGCTTGATGTTCATGGTGATGTCTATCTGAAGACCTATGAGCAAGGATTCATATTCAGCATTGTTATTGGTGCACAAGAAATCAAGTTTAAATGATAAAGGAATTGGAGCCCATTGTGATGTGAAAAATATGATTCATGTGCCACTCCCTTGCTCACATTTAGAACCATTGAAAAATAAGGTTATTTCGGCTTGTGACTCAGGCTCGTCAGAATATGATGATTCTGAGACATGGAAGACCCCATCATTGGGTAGCTCTATGGTCAGAGGTTGATCATCTTCGAGAGGAGCCTCTGCTAGTTGATCGATGATGAATTGACATTTGATGGACTTTTGTCCAATGAATTTGATGTCAAATTCTATCAACAACATGATCCATTTCGCTATGCAACTACTATGATAAGTATGACTCATCATGTATCGCAATGGATTCTCCTTAGAAACAACATACGTCATATTTCTCATCATGTAATGGAATAGCTTTTTTGTGGTAAATACCATAGCCAAGCATAGCTTCTCAACGTATGCATAGTTAAGTTCATAACTAACCAGGGTGCGACTAAGATAATAATTAGCCTGTTCTTTATGTAATTCATTTTTTTGGTCTAGCATGGTGCCCAATGCCACCTCAATAGATGAGATGTATAAGTAGAATGACACTCCTGGTCTAGGTGGTGCCAATACTAGTGGCAAAGCCAAGTATTATTTGATGTTGTCGAAGGCTGAATGGCACTCGTCATACCAATGAAATGCTACCCCCTTGTGTAATAATTTATTCATGGGTCGGTACTTGTTAGATAACTATGCTATGAAGCACTTGATTGATGTGACCTTACTCTACAAGCTTCTGAGCTGCCTGATGGTGGTTGGGGGAATCATCTCAAGGATTACCTTGAATTTTTTTGGTTCTACCTCGATGCCTCATTTTGAGACTATGAAACCCAAGATTTTTCTATATGTGACTCCAAATACTCACTTCTTGGGGTTTAGCCTAACTTTGTGTTCAATGAGGCGATCAAGGATCTTGCATAAGTCATTGAGATGATTTTGGCACAAAAGAGATTTGGCCAAAAAATCATCCATATAATCTTCCAAAGTTTTATGCATGTGATCATGGAAGATGTATGTCATAGCGCGTTGGTAGGTGGCACCAACATTTTTAAGGCCAAAGGGCATGACCTTATAACAAAATGTCCCCCAAGGCATCGTGAACACCATTTTTAGTTGATCATCGAGATTTATACAAATCTGGTTGTATCCCAAGAAACCATCCATGAGGGAAAGCATTTCATGGCCTGCTATAGCATGCACCAATGCATCGATGCTAGGCAAGGGGAAATTGTCCTTGGGACTTGTTTCGTTTAAATCTCAAAAATTGGTGCATATACGAATCCTCCCATCAAGATTTTTGATGGGTACCATGTTGGACAACCATGGTGGGTAATCCACACAGATGACAAACTATGCATCCAAAAACTATTGTAGCTCGTATTTGACCATTAAAGCCACTTTTGGGTGCATCTTATGTATTTTTTGCTTGACTGGATTGACTATCGGATCAAGTGTTAGATTATGCGTGACTAGCTGCGGGTCTAGCCCCGACATGTCTTTGTAGGTGCATGCAAAAAACCCCTTCTTCTCTTTGAGAAGGGCAATGTACTGAGCTTGCTCTTCAGGGGATAAACTTACCCCTAGCTTGATGATTTACAGATTCAATGGATCAGAACTGATGTCTACGTCAATCGTTTCTTTGATTGACATGTGGGATCCATCCTCCAATTGGTGTGGAGTTGGGATCAGGTGGATATCATTCACTAAATTTAGATCTACATTGGAAATGTTGGTTTCCTCTTCAACATGGAAGATATCTTGAGTCTGTCCTGGGGTGAAATGGAACATCTCATCGCAAGGCTAGTACTCTGATGGGGATGGTGGTGTGTCAGCATGATCCTAGTCTATGGAATCTTGGTCTAGATACAATGGTCATGTTGGATCGGCTGGATTGTAGATGAGGGTGGTTAAATCAATGGATATCATGTTGATGGACTGAATTTGGTCTCCATTATCGTGTAGGTGTTGGTTCATACATTCTTGGTGATCCTTGTACCTCGAATTTGGCTTTGTGGGTACTGGCACAAAAGGATCAACCCTATGTGAAAATAGAAGGATAGGGTCTGCCCTAGGCACTGATGGGCTTATAGGGTCTCTAGGTGGGGGGTGCTCCCTATATCCCCAAAGTGGTGGATGAAGCACTTGGTTTAACTATGCTTAGTTTAAATGCCACCTACGCCTTGGTCCCATATTTAAATGTTCAAACATATCATCAATGTCTATGGGGTATTCCTGTTGCCCCATATGGTTGAGATATGCCATCTCAATCTCATCCTCACAGTCGCTATCAGAGATCCATAGGACTTCATTGGATCTGACAACTGTGTGCCCCTCTAGCTGGTATAGCCTCCCACTAGGCATTTCTTGATCACTTGGCCTTATGGCTAGCATGGGAGGATCATTTTGTTTGAGCAAGTTTATTTTGTCCCTTCTGGGTTGTTTTGCTCTCTACGGGAAGGCTAGATTCTCTAGAGGTGGCAATTTCCCAATTGGAACATTAAAGGGGAACATTTCCACGAAGTCCTCCTGATAGTTGTCAATGGGTGTCAGCTGTGAGTGATTACTCTTAGACACAATGGGTCCCAAGGTGCTACCTCATAATCCAACTCATCTTCTGAAGAGCTCTCTTGATTTTGTTTGTATCCTTATTGGAGGTTACTTCTTGAACTTTCCCCTTCCTCGATCAAAGGGGAGGGGCTATTGAGGTCAACAAGGTTTGTTGTTAACAATGGGAAATAATTCCCCAATGTGTATGTAGTTTTGGGATTGGCATATGGATCTTGTGCCAACCCATCCCTGTTGCCTAGACCTAAGCATTTCATGGTTTCTACCAAAATGTCAAGGGTAAAATGGTGGTTGAACCCTACTCCTAATTTATCATATGGCATCTGGTATCTTGGTTGACAAAGAATGCACATTCCTTGCTCGTATCTGCCCAATCCATATCCATGCTAATTACATTGGTCTAGGTATTTCAAGGTGAAGTTCGAGTTGGACAGATAGTCAATATTCTTAGCAAATGGCTCTTCATCTTCTTCCTCTTGTAGGTAGGGTTCAATGCTATTCTCAAGGCCCCCTTATACAAAATTGGTCTGATTTGGTAGGTAACCTAAAGGGACAATAGTGTCGATGGGGAGGCGAGGTCTCCCCATGTCTTGCATGGATTCGAGCATAGGTGTTGCCATAATGTTCTGCACTAGGTACTCCCCTAGGCTCGTATTGACCATCTCAATGATAATTTTTGATGGTTGAGGGGGAGGGAATGGGAGTTCTTCTTGAGTCCACTCCATTTTGGGTGAATCAGGTATCTCAAATTCCATTCGGTTGGGCACCTCCTCGATAGATATGGTTGATACTAATGGTGGTATCTCCTCTAGGGGATTCTTCCCATTGTCCTTCGATGTAGCCACCATAGGTGACATCATTGGTGAAGGGAAAGATGATGAAGATGGGCCAGGTTGGTTAGTTGGGGGACTCAACAGTGGGGATGTAAATAGAATCAGACCCTACATGGACAGATTCAATTGAAAGTCCAAATGTGTCTATGGGAGGGTCGATTGTGGCATCATCTACATTGCATTGTAAAACTTAAAGGGTTCTAAGTTTTCTAGGACTACATGTACTTGCCCTTCATATGTGTACTTGAGGCATTGATGGGCTATCGAAGGGAAAAAAATCATGTTCCTGATCCAAGGCTGACCTAGCAAGATATTGTTGGCCATCTCACCCTCAAGGATGTGACACAATGTAGGAATGGTCTTTTTTCATACTTGGATGGGTAGGACAATTGTGCCAACCGTTGAGCATAATGCTTTGTTGAATGATCAAAGAGTGTAGGTGGCCACAATGTGGGATGCTGACAACTTAAGACGTTTTAATACAGCTATCATGATTATGGTGCTGGATGAGCTAGTATCCACCAAAACCCTCTTGAATGGAATCTCATTGACCCACATAATGATGTGCAGGGGTGGATCCACCATATCACCAATCACCAATTTTAGTTTGTCTTCCCTGAAGGTTATGATCGGTTTTGTGAATTGTCTCACATGTCCCATAAATTTGTTGAAATAATTGGTTTTATGGGGCTGTAGCTTAATGGATTTGAGTATCTCCATCAGAGCCTCCTGATGGGGTGGTGATTGCTGGATGAGCTCATAAATGGAGAGCCTAGCCAAAGTGGTCCTGTTGGTCCGAAATCTGCCACAGGAAAGGATTTTTACAATTGCACCCTAGACCCAACCAACATTGAAATGCTGGAAGCAAGAAATCGCTTCCAGACCAATCTCCATAGTGGGCTGGTTCCCTTTACTATTCTAAATTTCTGGTTAAAGATAAGGGTTGCTGGAAAGAAATCAAAAGTTGTAGAAAGGAATGGGAAATATAGCCACGGGCCGAAGTGATGGGATCGGAAGATAACAGCAGGAAACTTAAAAATGCAACAACAGCAAGTAACATAAGATGTCAGCTCAATTCTCACACAACTGTATGTAGCAAATCTCTCCAATATTACACTCCAAAAATCATACTCTCACGGCAACACTTAAATCCAAGATGCAAAATTTAAATACAACAACCATTAAGAAATACGAATACTATAAGAAATGCAACCTGACAGAAAAGAAAATCACTCATAACCGTTTCTGAAAATCTGAAGCCAATACTTTTATTCCTGCAGATACAATTCCAATTTCTAGCAGAGAACTCTCCAACCACCCTTTCAAATGAAGCTTACATTGGTTTTTATAGAGGGCCGTCCTCTTTGCAGCATTAAATATTTGAAATCGACTTCCTTGTGATCTATAATTATGCATTGGAAATTATGCATGCTATCCCCTTAATTGCAGCATTGGAGACCCAAAAAATTGAATGCAATGTACATGTCAGCTTCGAAGAACCACCTTCATTAAATTTGTTTTTTAAACATGTGCATGAAAAACCGTTAAACTGATCCACGACCAGCAGTTTCAAACCAAGAAAATCTTTAATTTTGGTGGCTTGGGTGCTCTTCGACCTTGACCGCATTGAAAATCCGCAAAGCATTTAATTCGGGGCAGCATTTAATCTTCGAAAATCGGAAAAACCTCCTCGAAACTCACAAAACTGCTTTGGGCCAACAATTTAAGCATTAATAATTAATAATAACAATAAATGTGGCAAAAATGCCAACATTCTTGGTGGCTCGCGGGGTATACAGCTCGCTGTATGCAAGAATCCAGGCCTGAATCCATTGGGCTCAGAGTCAAGAAAACTTAAAGTCAGCTGCTGTGGTACATCTCAGTGAACTGCTGCAATAGAAACTTTTGCTGAATGATTGAAAGTTAAAGAAATCTGCATTTGGCTGAACTGAACATGGAATGGAAATGAATGGAATGAGATCCCACGGATGTGCAGGCGGTGAAATGCAAATGGAATGGTAATATGATGAAATGGATGAAATGAAGAAAAATAATGCGGTAGTCAGTAACAGAATGCTGCTGTACTATCGACTGCAATGGATATGGAATGAAAGTAAATGAACTAATGGAATGGAAATGGAAATATGAAGGCTGTGGAATGATATTGAACTAAACTATAAATAAATGTGTAAAATGACAGAACTTAGAAGAAAGGGATAAGAAGGAACGGAAATAATAGGAATGGGGAAAAGAAACAACAGTCGTGGCTTTGTTTTTTTTTTTTACTGCAGAAGAAAAAGAAGAAGGAGGAAGATGAAGAAGGGAAAGGAAAGAAAAAGGGAAGGGAAAAGAAGAAAGTGCTAGAAAGCCACCAAACTGTTGGGAGGAGAAAAACAAAGGAAAAACAAGCATCTACGGCTCGCAGGCAACAAGAGCCGAGATGAATAAATAAAAACAATACCTCTTTTTTTTTTCTACTCTTTCTATTTTTTTTTTTTTTTAAATATTATATACAATAGTTCACGACATGATTGACATGTCACCACCAGAAACCTAGTCTTAGAGGGTTATCCGATAAATTTGCAATGTCCTGACCAGATCTGATCATACTTAAGTCGGTCCTTGAAATTGTGCTGGCTTCTTCCTGAAGTTCTCCATGTTTCAGACACTGGCAAGTTATCATGCTGTATACCAGTACCGACACAATTTACAAATAATGCAGAAAAGAAACCCCACCATCTTGAAGAGTTCTTTGAGTGTGGACTGAGAACAGGTTCCTCCAACTCCTGGATCCGAGCACAGGAATTGGCCAGGAACCGTACTTTCTTCAGGATCTTTGCCGACTTCACCTGTTGATCTGACATATTCAACAGGTTCTGACTACACGCTTGCGTGTCTTGCACAACTATGCCTTCTTGGTGTTCAGGGTCTGCCACTTGAATCTCTTCTTCTTCTTCGCTTATATCCTCTGGATCCATCTCCTTATGAAAACTGCAAGCAACCATATTGTTCATTGCCAGGAAATTTCTTGCATAGTCCAATCCTTGGCTTTGGATGAGATCTGTCCCTTGAGCTCCACACAACTGCATCTCAGGTTTCTTCTCAGTATAAGGGATCTGGCATGAAAAAGACTGCACGGGATAGTCAGGAGCAACAACTACCGAAGAAAGTAATGGAGTTTCTTCCCACGGTAATTTTCTTGATAAGAGCAAAAGTTGTTCTGCTCGCACTGCTTCCTCAAAGATTTGCGGGAACCTTCATTCACCTGATTGCAGCAAGAGGAGGCCTATGTCAGAATGGAAAGCTCGAACATAGAATAGGTGGGCTTGGGTGGGTGATGGTCGGATCTTCTCTGGAATTCTCTTCCAGCTTCTCAAGAATCGGACATTGAAGTCCGTGATGCTCTCTTGAGGTGCTCTCTTGATGTACATTAAAAACTGATAGAGATCCAAAGAACTGTAAAAGGGATCTTCGTCAAATATTTTGATTAGTGCTCCCGCTAGATCATCCCATGAGCTGATGCTTTGACGCCTAAGCAGTCTGTACCACTGCAATGCCCTTCCTTCCAAAGATTGAACCAGAAGTCTGATCATGATATCCTCATGATTTATGACATGGATCATTGACAAAGTAGCAATGTCTTCAACATGCGCCAGAGCCATGCCTTCGGTACCATCATATTTTGCCAGGGCCTTCAGGGCACATTTGGGAATTTCATACCGGATTTGGAGATTCAGAGGGCCAGGATCATCCCATCTAGGAAAAACCCTCGCCTTTGTGGTAGTGGTCTGCGGGATCACAGCTATCGCCATTAAGTCAGAGTCGCCAGATGAACATTCTTTTAACTTGAAAAAGGCAGGCATCCACGATCAAAAAATTCAGATCTTCAACTCAGCAAAGTCGCCAGATAAACTTACAAATCTCCGCTATGAGGTCAAGACAGCTCATCAAATCTTGAGACCTCCGGGTGTTAAACAATAAAACTTATGGATCTTTTGAGACAAAAGAAGTCTGTCCCACCGGGCGTGCCAAAAACTGTTGGTCCGAAATCTGCCATAGGAAAGGATTTTTACAATTGCACCCTAGACCCGACCAACATTGAAATGCTGGAAGCAAGAAATGGCTTCTAGACCAATCTCCAGAGTGGGTTGGTTCCATTTACTATTCTAAATTTCTGGTTAAAGATAAGGGTTGCTGGAAAGAAATCAAAAGTTGCAGAAAGGAATGGGAAATATAGCCACAAGCCGAAGTGATGGGATCGGAAGATAACAACAGGAAACTTAAAAATGCAACAACAACAAGTAACATAAGATGTCAGCTCAATTCTCACACAACTGTATGTAGCAAATCTCTCCAATATTACACTCCAGAAATCATACTCTCACGACAGCACTTAAATCCAAGATGCAGAATTTAAATACAACAACCATTAAGAAATACGAATACTATAAGAAATGCAACCTGACAGAAAAGAAAATCACTCATACAACCGTTGCTGAAAATCTGAAGCCAATACTTTTATTCCTGCAGATACAATTCCAGTTTCTAGCAGAGAACTCTCCAACCACCCTTTCAAATGAAGCTTACATTGGTTTTTATAGAGGGCCGTCCTCTTTGCAGGCATTAAATATTTGAAACCGACTTCCTTGTGATCTACAATTATGCATTGGAAATTATGCACACGATCCCCTTAATTGCAGCCTTGGAGACCCACAAAATTGAATGCAATGTACATGTCAGCTTCGAAGAACCACCTTCATTAAATTTGTTTTTTAAACATGTGCATGAAAAACCATTAAATTGATCCACGACCAACAGTTTCGAACCCTAGAAAATATTTAATTTTGGTGGCCTGGGTGCTCTTCGACCTTGACCGCATTGAAAATCCGCAAAGCATTTAATTCGAGGCAGCATTTAATCTTCGAAAATCGGAAAAACCTCCTTGGAACTCACAAAACTGCTTTGGGCCAACAATTTAAGCATTAATAATTAATAATAACAATAAATGTGGCAAAAATGCCAACAGGTCCTTAAAATTTGAGTAAGCTTAGTCCAAATTGTGGCCACTGGTCTAGGTGGGGGAGGTTTTGTAGGGTGTTTTGGAGGTTGTGATGTTGATGGAAAATCTCTTGTAGCTGCAGTAGGTGCAGTCATGTTTGGGTATCTTTTTTTCCATGTCACGATGCTTATCATCCCAACATATCCTTGCATGGGGCAGTTTTGTGTTACCTTATTTACTTGTAAAGTCTTTTCCTGCACATCATGGATAGACAGGGGATCTTTGAAGACTTCCATATGTTGGTTGCTCAGTGCTATGAGATTATCTACCATGAGCGTTTTGTTGTCTATTAAGTCCTGCACTAAGTTTTTGAATTTCCAAAAAGTGAAGATGTCGTGTCCTTTATGCCAGTGAAACCTACAATATAAGTCTTCTTTATAGCCCTTGGGTTTTGGTGCGTTGGGGTCTATGGGTCGACTTTCTGGCAAGTTTATCAGGTTTTCCATGAAAAGCTGATCAAAAAAGGAGTCTATAGACTCCGTGAATTGTGTGAATTGTCGCTTAGGGTGATGTTGTTGATTTTTCTCTTGTTTATGATTTTTCTTCTTATAGTTATCAAGAGGAACTGCCTGATAATTAGCCTTTGGGGGATGTGTTGTTTGTGCAGGCTTTGGCATAGTTATGGCAACCTAATTGACCATGACGGGTTTCGATTGCATGGGCCCAGTTTTAGCATTTTTGGTCCACTCTTTCTTGCGTGGTTTGGCAATCTCGACATCTTGTATTTTTATCTCCTCAATTATCCTAGCTTGTGCCAAGGCTTCTTCGAGGGTGGCATATTGTTGTAGATGCATTAGCATAGATATCAACTTATGCAACTCTTTCAAAACATGAGTCATATCGTCCATGGGAGGGAGGTAAGGTAGCTTTGAAAGCAGTGTCCTTCATCGATTCACATAAACGACTATGGTCTCATCATCATACTACTTAAGGCCAGCTAGATCACTTAAGGATGCCTTCTTCTTGGTGTTGAAGGCAAAACATTCAAGAAATCCATCCACTAGCTGGTCTAGATTATTGATGCTATGCTTCGGCAACTAGGTAAACCAATCCGAGGTCGGGCTTGTGAACGTGGTTATAAATGTTCTCAAAAGCAATGCATCATTGTCCTGAGTGCCAAAGCATTGACTTAGGAACCTTGTTACATGCTCTTGGGCATCCTTATCCCCTCTAAAAATTGCCAATTGAGGCATTTTGAAGTTGTCGAGATATGGGAGTGCCAGAACTAAAGGATGCACAGGGTGACTACAGAGCTAGTGTAAGGTGGGATTTTGGGGCCCTAAATTATTGGTATTCATAGAATCTAAGTGCTATAGCAGTGCTTTGTATGCATCAAAGGATTTTATTTCCTCTCCTTTTTTTTGTTCCCATTGTGAATTGCAAGGAACTTGAGGCCTATGGAGGGGTAGTCGGGTAGTGCTCCTTGCCTTGGTAGGGCATTTCAGCCCACTCTTCTTCTCACTCAAATTCCTCATAGGCTTCTTGAGGAGTTTTTGGGCATGACCTATAAACATGGATGGGTGCCCGAGGAATGTGCCCATCATTTTTTCTAGGGGTGGCCTCCCACTTAGGTATCAAAGGTCTTGGAGGTAATGCTTGATAAGGTCGTGGAGACCTGTCCCATACTAAGGGGTTATGCCTCATAAATTTTTGTCCTATGCGTGCGAGGGGTTGGAATCCTCTCATGCATAGAGTTCTATAGTAATTCATCTGTATGGTGCTAAATGCACTCTTTGTTAAGATGATATAGTTGTTCTAACTACTACTAATCTTGCCTAAGCTGCATGATTTGTGCTTAGCGGGTGGCATGTTTTGCAAATACCAAGTCGATTTGTTCCACTGTACTAGGTTTAGGAGGCCTAGATGCCTCCCCTACACATCTATCTCGATTGTGGTGATTCTAGATCTCTATGGTTCAATTTCCTCTATCAAGGTTAGCTGCATTCACTTGAGGCTCTGGCCTTAATAGGTGGCCTTGGTAATCAGCAGGTGCGGAGGTGCATTGCTCCTGCATGATGTATTGCTCTTGAGGAATATACTAGTTTTCCTCGTGCCTCATTTTGTACATATGAAAGGGACGGGTAGAGTTGGATCACCTTATCTGAAGAGCCTTGCACTCTAGATTTGGTCTATTAGTTCTAGCAGTAATGAGGGGTGGAGGGGGAATTATATAATCGTGTGGCCCCTGTGGCGGCTCCTTATGAACCCTATGTTGCTCTAGCACCTCATCGTGCAATGACCACTCATAATGAGTGTCTAAGGGAGCCTTACCATGTGTGTACTCCTCATAAGAGGGTCTGTGTTGAACGGGAGTGCCCCTTAAAGGGGTGCCTCTATAGTCCTTTTCTGTAGTGGCATGGTGTGGACTATGTTGTGGGTCAGGCTACCAAGGTGGTATAACCAAGTCCTTGGGGCTATAACATAGATGACTTATACCTCCTTGTATACTTTTTGCAGCTTATGCCCATGATTGGGCTTGGGTATGGGTATACACCATGGTGGTGGTATTTCTAGAAAGATATGTATATTTTTATCTCCTTTATAAAAAATATTTTTTGCTACACCAAAAAAAAGGGGACCACACAAGCAAAGAAATGATTATCTTGTTTACATATTAAATGTGTGTCCTAGATCTAGTTCAGTGTGTTTGTTTTTTTTTTGTTATGTAAATATTGTAAAGAAAAATTTGTTATACATGCACAATGAGGGCTCTTGTATCTCCAAAATTTTTGCCCCTTCAATATACCATTGCCAGGCCATTATACCGAGCCTCTCAATATACCTGCCCGTACGTGAGGGAAACTATTGGTACGCAAGAGCAAAATAGTAAGTGGAACATAGGCGGTACGAAAGGGGGATCACTCTATTTTTGACACCTATCATAGAAGACTTATCCTCATGCATGGGGAATCATATCCATTACACTTGGTAATCTTTCATTAGGATTTATGTCTAGCAACAGTCACGATCAGGGTATATGTATGCAAAATCCAAGCCAAGGTGGTGATGAAATCCATCGTTGGTCTTGATCAAGTGTTGGGGTATTAAGACCAACTACTTGATGTTAATTTTATTAGTTGGTGTGTGTGGTTCCTTTTAATTGTATAAAGAAAGAAAACATACAAAAAAATATGATTTTCACTAATGCAATGCTTTAAAGTACATTTTATCTTTCAAAGACAATTCGTATAAAAAAAAAGGAAATCACAAAACCTAACTAGAACTAAAACCTAGAATGAGGACTTGCCATTGGTGCAAGTATCATGCAAGAAAACCAAATAATAATGCATTCCTAATAAAGTTCCTTCCATTTAATTTACTCTATGTTTTTATTTTTTTTATTGCAAGAAAGGAAAACAAACTATTTAGCATTTCTATGCAAGTGTCTGAAAATAAAGCAAAGCAAGCAAAAATTTGCAGAAACAAAAAGTAGAAAAACATAGAGGATGTTCAGAAGGCCTACCTCTTCTCTATCCATACCAGATGCCTCTGAGTTTCTACTCAAAAAATGTACAGAGTTCTAATCATCCCGGGGTGGAATGAATAGCAGGTCTGTATTCGTCACAAGGTGGGATGAATACGTATTCGTCCCAGGGTGGCACGAGTAGCAGTCTAGTGCCTGAATGAATAACACCTATAAACAAACCATAAAATTTTGATAAAAAATTGATCTTAATAGTAGTAGGGTATAGGTTCCCACCATGATCACCAATAAAAGTGAATGCAGAATGACAATATACCAGATATGATGCAAACAAAATAGATATGGTATAGATTCTAAGTCCTAAAAATGCGATGAAAAAATGCATGAAGGAAATGATGCAAAAATGAGATGTAAGAAAAACAAATTAGGACCTATTTTATTAATTTTGCTTTTAATCTAGTTACAATACGTCCCCCATCTAGGGCTCAGAATTTTTGATATAGTTCGTTACATCAATGGATGGTACGCTTCCAGTGTCTTTCACATGCCCACATTCAAAATGGGTGGGCCAAAAGTTTTTGTCGCTTGTGTCTATGTGTTTTTCATTCCTTGATACCCCTCTGGTGTTCCTAGTGGTGGGATCCTACACTTAGAAAAATAGAAAATAGTTAATAGCATATGCGGATATAGGAAAACATGCAATCCCCAAAGCCTCCAACTAGTTAATATATAAAATAATGAAATAATGGTCAAAACATGTCATAATGAATTCAAACTTTGACAAAGGCATGGAGACATCATCAAGGACACATTGCAAAAATAACAGTCAGGAAATCATGCATAGATTTCTAATCGCTTTGGGGTGGGATGTTGGGGACTATTACAAAATGTGCAAAAGCGACCTTGCAAATGTCCTACTCGGGTTTTGGGTCTGGATTGCATTCCTAGTGTTCACCTATTAACCTCTCTTGCAAAAGAGAAATTAGGGATGTAGGAAGAACAAAGAGGAATGAGGGTATATTTTAGAAGCCCTTCGTTCCTCCAAATGCTCAAGCTATGTTCTTTTTTTGGGGTGAGGAGGCTCACATTTTTATAGACCTAGGTGTCTCCTTTGAATGTGGATGCGAGGGTGCCACTTGGCTCACCATTCCATTTTAGGGAATATAAGATTCCTCCCTGATTTAAGGCCTCCATGATCAAGGTATGCTTGACTGAAGTCTCTCTCTCTCTCTCTGATTTGAAACCATTCCTCATAATTGCATGCCTTGAAGGCAAATTTGGGTGGCGGATCTAGGCTGCCATTTGTCAAGGCTTAACTTTTTTCCAATCAAACTTGCTAATCATCCCACCCTGGAGCGATTGCTGCTAATCATCCCAGGGTGGGGCGAATAGGATTCTAATTGTCCCAGGGTGGGACGAATAGGGAGCAAAGTGCTAAAAAGGTGCCAAATTGACCTTTGACCTTCCAAAATTGATTTGGGAGTAGTTAGGACCACTGTTTAACCTCTAGATGTTGCCCTAGGGGGTATGTATGCCAATTCGATCAGTGCTTGTAGTCACATAATCGTATTGGTGTTATTTTGGTGTCTACAATAGAAGATAGTCTATTTTTATGACCGGGCATGATAATAAATTTTGTGAAACCATCCTACTTACAAAATGTGTATAGTCCTATTTATTACAATGGTAAACTGAATTTGTGGGAGCATAATGGCTTTGTGATAAGTTTGGCTCCTATGTACCCATGGATTTTGGTTGGAGACTTCAACTCTATCACCTATTTGGAGGAGAAATGCGATGGGGTTGATCATATTAAGCCTTTTTATTCTATATTTAGTACTCATATCCAAGCCTTGAACTTGGTTTACATAAATCTGGATAATAGGATATTTACCTAGCACAATAGAAGATGTGGGGAAGATTCCATATTAGAGAGATTGGATAGGTTTTTGATCTCTAGTTTTTGGATTGGTAATAACATAAGTGCTAGTTATGTGATTTTGGAGGGTAGGGGATCTGATCATTGGCCTATCAAACTCTCTACTATGGATTTAGGGCTAAATAAGAATCCTTCATTTAAGTTTTAACTTATATGGCTTCGGGATTCTAAGATTCATGATTTCATATGAGACTGATGGACCAATGGCAAACCTCCTAATGGCACCGCTATGTATTCCTTTATGAAGCGGCTATAGTTTGTTAATCATAAATTGAAGATATGGAATAGAATAAATTTTTGGAACCTTTCCTTAGATAATTTTGTGGCTCTTAGGAGGGTGGAAGAAGCTTCAAGTAATATTAGAGATCAAAGAATTATGGAGGAGATTCTCATTGAGGAATCTGAGGCTGTGAATGACCTTGCTGAATGGAAACTAAGGGAAGAAAGTTTTTGGATACAAAAATCTTGATTAGATTGGTTTCAGGAAGGGGATATGAACATGGATTTTTTTTATAACTCAGTTAAGGCTCACCATAATGGTAACCTGATTACCTCTCTTATGAATTCTTAGGGTGCCCTACTCTCTTTTTTTAGGTATATTTCAAAAGAGACTAAGAGGTATTTTTCCTCTCTCTTCAAGGACTCTCTATCAGAAGATGAGGATGAAAATCTTATTCTAAATTTTATTCCATCAATTGTTTCTAGATATATTATGAGCACTTGATGGATCCAATTTTCCTTGAATAGTTAGAAAATATTGTATTCAATATGAAAAAGGGAAAGCCTTGGGTCTGGATGGATTCTCGATTGAGTTTTATCAAAAAATTTGGGATTTAATAAAATTTGATCTTCTGGAGGTGGTCCTTGAGTCCCAAAAGAACAAACAGATGCTAAGGGCCCTAAATGCTACATTTGTGATGCTTATTCCCAAAAAATAGGGATAAAATTCCTTGGATATGTTCAGGGCTATCGCTTTTGCAATTTTGTGTATAAGATCATCACAAAAATTATTGTTGAGAGGTAGAGCAGGGATTGTCTTTATCACACCGCAGGGTGCTCCATTACCCTTATCATTCAAACTAGACTTCTTATGCATAAAAAAAAAATACAAAATATGAAGCATTGATCCTAGGACTCCAAACAATCATAGCAATGGGAATTAAAAGATTAAATATCTTTGGTGACCCCTTGCTCATAGTAAACTAGGTCAAAGGACTCTTCCAATGTAGGTTCCCACTCCTGAGGCCTTATAAGGAACTTGTTGACAATTAATTAGCCTGATTGGAATGGTATGACATTGAGGCAATCCCTCGTACATTGAATATATTTGTAGACACCATGGCCTCTTTGGGATCCTTAATCCCTCATAATCTATTCATTGATTTTATAACTATTCATGTGAAAGTGCTTTCACACTCAAAAATATGCCGTGAGGCTTTTGACAATCAAGAATCAGTCAACGTGATCAACATCTAACCGAATCAAGATTGGTCCTTCGTAGCCAGAGGTTTCTTACAAATAGCACCTTGGGGGTCGTTGATCTCCTAAGGACCTGTAGAGTGTGGTGTGACCATATACCATAGAGTTGTTTCTCAATCCATTTTCACTACCTCAAAAATGTAGGAAGAGCAAGTTGTCTATTCTATAGAAGTTATGGCCTATAAGGATTGGATTTATCAACTGTGGGACTTCCTGAAGCTTGGAATAATACCTCAAGGTCTATCGCATACTAAAAGGTGAACGTTCAAATAGAGAGCAACAAGATACATTTTTCTAGGATAAATCCTCTACAAAAAAGGATATGAAGGAGTATTACTCTATTTTCTTGAGCCCCAAGAAGCATCTTAGGCAATTTTGCAAGCTCACAACGGAACATATGGAGGTCATTTCAGTGGCATGGCCGTCATTAAGTGCATCTTGAGAATGGGTTACTATTGGCCCATCCTAGAAAAGGACTGCTATGAGTATGTCAAGAAATGCAGTAAGTGCCAACATCATGCAAATCTAATGCACTTACCATCGCAAGCCTTGCAACCCATCCAAGTAGCATGGCCATTATCATAGTGGGGACTGGAATTTATTGGAAAGATATCACCCTCATCCTTAGGCCATAGAATACTTCACTAAATGGGTAGAAGTGATCCCCTTAACATCAACAACTGGACCAAGGATTGCAAAGTTTATACTCCACAATATCATAAGTTGTTTTGGGGTCCCTTCTAAGGTAATATCGGATAATGGGCCATATTTTAAGAATAAAAATGTGCATGCTTTAATGAAAAAATACCATATTTAGCATAGTTTTTTTTCAATGTCTTATTATCCACAAGCAAACGGGCAAGCATAAGCCTTAAACAAAACAATAGTCTCCATTTTGAGGAAGATAGTGCAATAAAATCACAAGGATTGGCACATGTAGTTACCTCTTGCACTATGGGCATACAGGACTAGTATACGGATGCCCAATGGGGCAACACTATTTTCACTAGTATATGGCACTAAAGCCATCATGCCTCTAGAGTTGGAAATCTTGACTCTATGCATAGCATTAAAGGACTTCATAGATGATGAAGCTATGCGACAAGGCTACCTTGATCAATTGATGCTTCTTGATGAACATCGAGTCAATTCTTTAGAGCACCTTCGTGTTTACAAATATTGCCTTGCACGAGCTTACAATAGTAAAGTACACCTAAGGTAATTCAAGGTTGGAGATCTAGTGCTCAAAGAAAACCAAAAGAATTCAAATCTGCCACCACATCTATGAGATAAGTTCATGGTAAACTGGATAGGTCCATATATGATTTCATAGAGAGTTGGGCTTGGAGCATATTACCTTATATCATTAGATAGTGTTGAAGATCCTGAACCTCTCAATATCATTCACTTAAAGGTATTTTACACAAACCACAAAAACATTTAAATATTTCATAAAATTCAAAAAAATTCAAATATGTCATAAAACATAAAAAAATCATAAAAATATAAAATTTCAAAAATCAAATCAAATTTTGGAAGGGTAATTTATACCGCTTTGTCAAAATCAAATCAAAGGCTCCAAAGGTAATTCATACTACTTGGTCAAAATACAAATCAAAGGCTCCAAGGGTAATTCATACCACATGGTCAAAATCAATCAAAGGCTCCAAGGGTAATTCATACCGCTTGGTCAAAATCAAATCAAAGGCTCCAAGGTTAATTCATGTTGCTTGGTCAAACATCAATTCAAAGACTCCAATGGTAATTCATATCGCTTGGTCAAACATCAATTCAAAGGCTCCAAGGGTAATTCATACAGCTTGGTCAAACATCAATTCAAAAATCCAAGGGTAATTCATATTGCTTGGTCAAACATCCATTCAAAAGGCTCCAAGGGTAATTCAAATTGCTTGGCCAAAATCAATTCAAAAAGGCTCCAAGTGTAACTCAAACCACTTGGTCAAAACCCACCAAATCAAAATCTCCAAGGGTAATTCAAACCGCTTGGTCAAAATCAATAACAAAATCACCAAAGGCATAATAAGCCCTTTGGTCAAATTAATCAAAAATATAAAAACAACATAAAATCAAAAATACAAAAACAATTGCACTTCACATTTTGCATCCACATCATTGCATTACATTTTCACATACATTACAATTGTATATGTCATGAGAGTTTTAAAATTGATACCATAGTTCATCTCACAATTCATTCATATCCATACCGCCATCCACACGTGTGTAATTGTGTTTTTCAACACAACCATTATTTGTTGCTATACATAATAAAATAAGGTTTTTTCGGTTAATCAACCACAACTAGTAATCTTATCAACTTTTGAAGAAAACAACTTTGATTAGTAGAAGGTAAGGTCTAGTTTTTGATGAGGCCTAGAAATTTCTCCATCATAGAATATTTTGAACAACTAAAACTTGCCTAAAACTCTATGATTTACTTTATATACTAGTTAAGTTGATCTAATATGTTGTGTATTAATAGTTTGCATGATTGATGTGTTTGGAATATTATATGCTGATTTTTATAGTTTTTGTGTAGTTTTATGTCACTTTGCCATGACTTGTTACATAAGGGATATGCTTAGGATGATAGAAACACTTTACTATTCTTATTTTTATGTTTCTCAAGCATTAATTTATTTGAATTTAGCAAATAGTGCAAATAACTGTTATTGTGCAGCAAAAACTGGTTTTCCTGTGTAAATTCGAGCCAACTACCAATGAATGGCAAGGCATGGAATTCACACATGAAGAGGAATGAAGGCTATTGCAACCTGATCCTGAGGACTAATACACTTGAGAAATGTAGCTGAAATAAATTGAATAGTACATAGTTGGTCATTTTGAAGATCTTTGGATTCAGAAATACAGTCTCTTCGAATTGAGCAAATATCTTCGAATTGAGCCACTTAGCTTCAGATTGAGAACAAAAAGCACTTTTTGACCTGTTGAATGATTTATGATGGTGGAAAAAGGGAAATAATTCTAAGGAGGTTAAAATAAAATATCTCCCATCTAACTTTTTTGTCCTTGCCATCCAAAGCCATAATTTATGGAAAATATTCTCTTCTAGGATAAACCCAGGGAATACTATAGAATAACAAGAATTGATTTGTAGAGTATATTTTCTATTGTAATTAGATTTTAGACATCTATAAAATATAGCTCCCATATAAGTTGAGCTAATAATAATAATAACAGTAGAAATGGTACTAGAGAAAAGATAAATAGAGAATAAGTGAGAAAACTAAGACTATTACAGTTCTGTAACAGGTTTTAGCAGCAGATTTGTAATCATGTTCTGAATCAATAAAGTACAAGTTTTTTTCTATTTATTCTATTATGTTTGAGTGTGAGTAATATTTAGAGAGTGAAACTCATTCTTTCTTCTGGAAGAGGAGGCTGGCCACTTTCAGACCTAGGAGGAGGACTAACAGATAAGTTTTGTTCTGATTTTGTTGTAGCAGAATAAGCTGTGAAACTTGTCAATTTCATTCTTTTGTAGTCGTTAACATCCATTTAAGTCCTAATAATTTTTTTCTATTCAAGATACTTTTGTGATGTGATTAGTAGTAGATCTGATTAGTCTTTTTCTTTCCAACAACTTTTCAATTTACTGCAATTTCCATTTTCAGTAATTTATAGTTTTATGCAATTTTCCTGCATTATTATTTTTGTTGTCAACCCTTGCATAGAAGATTGAAATTCTATTACAAAGGATTGATAGGAATTAATTTTAGTTTTCATTATTGCAATATTAAATAGACTTTCATTTTGCAACGATTATTAGGTTTCCAATTCTGCAACTGTAACTAGGGTTTTAATTCTACAATTTAATCAACTTTCATTCTTGCAACTGTAACTAAAGTTTCATTTCTATAATCAGAAATTAGTTTTCATTTTTGCAATTATATTAAAGTTCAATTTATGCAATTTACAGTTATAATAGACATAAAAAAAACCCCACACAATCAGTTCCACCAATAAGACTTGATGCTCCCAATTGACCTTAAATTATAGCCATGTTCACTCCTTTCGTAGATATCCTTGTACACTGCCTTGGATTGATAAATTCATTGAGAATTAATGATGTGCTTAATTAAAATCCATAATTTTGGTGCTATTTTTTGGGAGAGTGTTGTTAGAAGGTGTCAACAATTCAATAACTGTTAATTATATTGAGTTGTGAAAATTTAGGGTAAAATCTGAATATAACAGCTGGTTAACTAACAATTATTGACTTATAATTTAGATCATTAAGGAGTATGCATGAATTAGTAGGCCTAGGGACAAAGAAGGCAAAATTATCCAAAGAGATACCTGGCTTATTCCATTAAGAAGATATTCATGCCTAAGGGGTGAATCACCCATGTTTGAATGACTAGAAAAACTAAAATAAAAGCCACCAGATTCATCATCATTAGAATCTCTTGAGAAAGAAAAATTACCAGACTCATTATCAACAAAATATTTTGAATCTATTGAGAAAGAAATTTGGATAGGTTTAACTGTTTCTGAAGAATAGGAAATTATGGCAGAAAGAGGTAATCCATATGGGGATGACCAACATGGCTGTTTCCATAATGAAAATGATCAAGATGATCAAGATGTGCTCCAACCTCATAGAACATTTGAATATCCTATTCTTCTGAATCCCACACAAAACTCTCCCATGAAAACAATCTCACCTTCGATGCTTCCAACCTTTCAGGGTGTTGCATCTAAAGATCCTGATCAGTTCCTATTTAAGTTCAAAGTAGTGTGTCAAAACTATGACTATATAAATGATAATAAAAAACTCAAGGTTTTTTATTTAACACTCAAGGACTCAGCATTATGCTGGTTCATGAGCTTATAGCCAGATTCCATCTAAACCTGGGATCAAATGGAGACTGTGTTTTTAGACAAGTATCAAGAGTATTGTCGAGTAAAGAACAGGAAAGATGAGTTGTTTAGAATTAAACAAGAAGATGATGAAACATTAGAAGATTACCTTGATAGATTTGTGTTTATTCAAAGAAGATGTGGACTAGGAGAACCAAAATTGTGCAAAACCATTTTTCTAAGAGGATTACAAGATGAATCCAGAGAGGTATTAGATTTGATGGGAAATGAGGATGTAAGTACTCGTAATATGGATGAGATTGTGATCTTTACAAAAATTACTCTCACACTAGGTAGAAAATAAATAAAAATAGTACAAATGGCACTGATGTGAAGGACCTAATAGAGGAACTTACAAATTTTAAGACTAATATCCTGTTACAATTAAACACATCTCTGGGATAAATGTATGCTAAATCAAAAACCATAAAACATTTAGAAATTTATTGCCCAATATGTAGGAATAAACATGCTTTACAGGAATGTCCTCGAAAAAAAACATCCATTTTAGCCATTTGTAGTATTTGCTCAAAATGACATTTGACTGATAAATGTCATATACTACCACAACTAAAAAATTTCCTAGAAACTCAAATAGAAGAACTCAATTATGTGGGACCAAGACAAGGGGGAAACTTTCAACAGTATCAAAATACACCTCATTTGCCTAAAAATTTGGGAAACAACCATGGAAACATGTCTTGGGGATAGTCAGAACCACCCCAACGTCCTTGGAATTATTCTCAATGGACAAATTCTCAAGAATGACCATAGAAAGGTTGGAATAATCCATCCTAGAATTAAAACTAGAATAACCCATCATGGAATCAAAATAACCCACCATGTACTCAGAATCAAAGTAATCCATCTTGGATGTAAAATCAACAGTAGTGGGATCAACAATACTAGTCCTATCCAAGGCAACAAAGAAATCAAGGTCAAAATTAGAATTTTTTGCCTACACCAAATCAAAATTTTCAAGGAAAACCAAATCAACAAATGCAATAGCTGAAATAACCTCAATTACCAGCTCAACCTATAATAAATCCAAATAACATAAGGCAGGCAGTTCCTGCCTATATGGCTAATTCTGAAGGAAATTCAGATATGCAAATTTTGGATTGTAGCAACATACAACTGCATTCAAGGAAATTTTACCTGAACCTATTATAATTGAAGTGAAATAATATGAAATTCAAGAACCTGTTGTCAAACCAACAATAGAAAAAGAAGAAGAACCATAGGCAAAACAATTACCTTCATCAGGGATAATTCCATATCCTGAGAGACTTAACACTACAACAAAAAAATTTGAATTAGAGTTAGTGAAAGAACTCAAAAAATTAACCATATCACTGCATTTATTGCAAGCCATTAAGGATATACCTGTGATTAAAATCACTATCCAAGATTTTTGCAACAAAAGAGCAGGAAGAAAAAAGAAATCATTTCCTAAAACTATTCATGTTGAAGGAAAGATAGCTAATCTCTTGTCATGAAAACTAGTACCTCCAAAGTATAGTGACCCAAGAAGTCCAGTTATCACAGTGATCATAATCTCAGTACCAATATCAAACGTCTTAGTTGATCTAGGAGCTACAATAAATATCATGACCAAGGATACAATGGAAAAATTATAGCTCAAACATCTCAACCCCACATTCAAAATTTTAGAAATGGTTGATAGGTCAATTACAAAACCTGAAGATATCATTTAAGATGTCCCTATAGAAGTTTCTTATTGGGAATACCCTACAATTTTTTTGTTTTTACAGCCAAGAAACTTAGCATATGGCTATCCCATTATCCTAGGAAGATCTTGACTTGCAACTACAACAACCTTTATAGACTACAGATCTAGAAAAATGACAATGTCAAATGGTATTGACCTAAAACATATTTCTCTATATCCTTCTGTAAGACCTTTAAGCAATTTCACAAGTCAGTTATGGTTTCCTGATTTAGTTGAAGAACCAGAAGAGGTTATTTCCACACTAGCCACCTTGGTAGTAAGGGAACACACAGAAGACCTCCATGACACAAATTTTTTATAAAATGAAACAGTCCTAATGAATGTTCTGCATGAACAAGGGTTAGAAGAGGAAGCAACCAATATCAATCAATTTATAGTGAGAGAAGAAGGTCAAATTTTTGAATAAAGGCCATCTATACCATCATAGGAAACATCTGTTTCACTACCACATGGGTGGCACCATCACTTGATCTTCCCTTCTCATTGTTCCATACATGATATGCTTCCATCAAAAATCAATGAGACAGAAAATTTTTATGTCCTCCCATATCATCATTGTCCTCTTAATTCCCTAGTCAACAATTGTGAAGAAGTAAATTCAGTCCTTCCAAATACAAAACAAATAGAAGTCCAACCAAGAAAATTTTTGAACATAAATAGCCAACTTACTAGGGAAGAGGAAGAAAAATTGATAGTTATTTTATAGAAGCATATCCATGCTTTTGCTTAGGATTACAAAGATATGTCAGGGATTCACCCTAATGTATGTACTCATAGAATTTATACTGAAGATGTCAATCCTATAAGATAGCCTCAAAGAAGACTGAATCCTGCCTTGAGGGATATTGTGAAAGAAGAAATTGAAAAACTTATGGTAGTAGGATTATGTTGGTCATGAATCTTCCACAGGAAAGGATTTTATGCAAAATGCACCCTAGACCTGGCCAAAATTGAAAGGCTGGGAGAAAGAAATGTCTCCCAGACCAATCTCCAGAGATGGCTGGTTCCCTTACTAAATCTAAACTAGATGAAGACTAAAGTTGCAAAAAAGGAATTATAAATGTGTAGAAAGAAATGGGAAATATAGCCATAGGCCAAATTTTATCAGATCGAGAAAGAATAACAGCAGATAACTTTAAGTACAGTAATAGCATATAACATAATATATCAACATAATTCACTTACAACCTTGCACAAAAAATCCCTCCAAGATCACATTCCAGAACTCACTCCCTCACAAGCAATATTTAAATTCAAATGCAGAATTCAAATGAAGCAACAAATAAGACATATGAGTGTATATTAGGAATGTATATGACATAAGGAAAAATCACACAGACAATCGCTTGCAAAACCAGAGGCCAAGTATCTTTCATTCATGCAATGAACTTCAAAGCTTTCAGCAAAAGTCTCTCTCTCTCGATATCTCTTTCTGAGATCTACATGGATTTATATAAAAGTCTTGCTTCTTTACAATCATTAAAAACTTGTTACAGACTTCCTCGAGATCTACAAAATGTGCAACGAAAATAAGGAAATGATCCCCTTAAACCAGCCTTGAAGAAACCAGAAATTAAATGCAAGGAGTCGGTCGTCTTCATTAAATGATCATTCTCAAAACATGCTTGAACCTTTAGAAAAATTGTGAACAACAGCTTTGAATAATGAAAGTCTTCAATTCTAGTGGCTTGGACACGTTCTTCTACCTTGTTGGCATTGGAAAGCAGAAAAACATTTAATTCTGAAGTGCTTTTAATTCTTGAAAATCGCAAAACTACATCAGGCTGTTTGAACTATGTTTTGGCACGAAACTGTAATAGGTCGCGAAAATGCGACATGTCACGAAATCATGACATATCTCTACTTCATACACTTTTCTTACTTTCGGACCACAAAAATTAACCATGTCACGAAATCGCTACAGGTTTGGCTTCTTTATCTTCTTTGCTACCTTAGCTCGCGAAAATGCGAAGCATCACAAAATCATGACATTTCGTACTATTATGCTCCTTCTCTGCTCTATTACCATGAAAATGCGACAGGACACGATTTCGCTACGTCTTCATTCATGTTGTTCTGTTAGCTGCTTTAAACCGTGAAAATATGACATTGTGCAATTTTGCTACACTATCTCCCCGCTGCTCAGTCTTTACTTCTATGCCATGAAAATCTGACATGTTGCAAAATCGCTATCACTTTTCATCACTTGGTCCTTCTGCTCTAATATGTCACAAAATTGTGATGCCAACTTCTTTCTTGCCCTCATCTTCAAAAATGTCACGAAATCGTGACGTTTCCTTATCTTCTTCATCATAGCCGCTTCCTGTCGCGATATCACGACGTCTTCGTCTTGCTTGGCTTCATCCCACAAATGTCACGAAATCGTGACGTATTCATGCCTTAAGCCTTTCTGTCTCCACTTTGCTATGACCATGCAACATGTAACAATTTCGCTATGTATTTTGCTCTTTTGTGCATCATTCACCTTTCTGTCGTGATATCACGATAATTATCATTGTCATTGCCCTTTGCTAGGTTATGTCACGATTTCGTGACCTTTTCTCTGCTCTGCGCCATGGCCATTGTAAGTCACAAAAACATGACATGTCATGATATCACGACAATTTCACTGCGCTACTCCCCTTGACCATTTTGACCGTGAAACTCCAACACATCATGATTTCGTGACAACCTTGCTGCTTAGCTGCCATTGACTACATTGACCATGATTTTGGAACACGTCGTGAAATTGTGACAACTTTTAAATTTGGATTTTCTCTCTTCAACTGACCCGCGATAACGCGACATGTCATGATATCGCGACGATTTTGAAATTGTGCCTTCCATGCTGCTTTCTGTCGCGATATTGTGACAGTCTTCAGACTTAGTTGTTTTTTGCATCAAAACCTATATAAAAGTGAGAATTTCAACATCTTATGCATGAATAATCAACAATCAACACAATGTGGCAAAAATGCCAACATTCTTGGTGGCTCGCAAGGTATACATTTTTGCTGTATGCACGAATCCCAGGCCTGAATCCATTGGGCAACAGAGTCAAGAAAAAATGAGAATAGAAAGCTGGCTGATGGGGTACATCTCAACGGACTGCTGTAACAACTCTTGCTGAATGAATGAAAACTCAAGGAATCTATATTTGGCTTAACTGAACAGGTGTTGTAAAAGAATATCCATGAAAGCACCAGGGGTTGCAAAACAAAAATGCATGAAATAAGTGGAGTGAGGACTATGGAATGGAAATGGTAAATGATGGAATGGTGGAGTGGGGAGTGATGCGGTAGATACAGTAACAGAGTGCTTATGTGCTACCAGCTACTATGAAATGGAAATGGAAGTGAATGGAATAGAATGTGGAAATGAAAGGGATGATGAAAGTGGTGGGAACTACAAATAAATGCTGAAAAGAAAACAAGGATTAGAAGAAAGTGGAAATGAAGAAGCGGGAATATTAGAAAGGGAAAAGAAACAATAGTAGTGGCTTGAGTAATTGTAGAAGAAGCAGTAGGAGAAGAAGGGAATGAAGGAAGGAAGTGGAAATAAGAAATGGAGGAAAAGCCACTAGCTGTTGGGGAGGAAAAGAAAAAGGAATAGAAATAAATGTACCTACGAGTTTGCATGCAAAAAGACTCGAAATAAAAACATTTTTTTTTTCTTTTTTGTCTATTTTTTCTTCCTTATTTTTGTCTTTTTTTTTTCTACTATGTACAATATTTACAAAATTTTGCGACATTATTGGCATGTCACCACCACAAACCTAGCTTCAGGTGTCTATCTGGTGAACCTGCAATGTCCAGACTAGATCTGATCATACTTCAGTCGATATTTGAAGTTTGGCTGGCCTCTTCCTGAAGTTCTCCATATTGCAAACAGAGTGCAATGTGGTAGGTTATCATTCTTACTAGTACCCATGCTATTGATGAGTAATGTGGCAAAGAGGTTTGCCACATGGGGGCTTTCTTCAGGTACCAGATGTAGTGGCTGGAACCAATACTACCACTTTACAAACATCACTGGCTGTGGGCTGAGTACAAGCTTGTCCAACCCCTTGATGTGATCACAGGGCTCTTCCAGTGAGATATCTGCTTCTGGGATCTCCTCAGGTTCAACCTTTTGATGAGGCATGATTAACAGGTTCTGGCTGAACACTTGCATGTTGTGCAAAATTGTGCCCTCTTTGTGCTCAGGTTTTAAAACTTGAACTTGTTCTTCTACTTGGCCCATCTCTTGATGAAAACTGCAAGCAACCATATTGTTCATTGCTGGGAAAGTGCTTGCATATGCCCATCGTTGGCCTTGGACGTAACCTGCCTCTTGAGCTCCACACCACTGCATTTCATGTCTCTGCATAGTATGTGGGATCTGCCATGATGAATACTGCATGGGATAGGTAGGAGCAAGAACTACCAGAGAAAGTAATGGAGTTTCTCCCCACGGTAATTTTTTTGATAGGAGCAGAAGGTGCTCCACTTGCAATGCTTCCTCAAATATTTGAGGAAATCTACGTTCACCTGATTATAGCAAGAGAAGGCTAATATCTGGATGGAAAGCTCGAACATAGAAGAGGTGGGCTTGGGTGGGTGATGGTTGGATCTCCCTTGGAATTCTCTTCCAAGTTCTACAAAATTGAACGTTGAAATCTATGATGCTCTCCTGAGGTATTCTCGTGATGGTGGAGAGATGCATCAAAAGCTGGTAGGGATCTTGAGAGCCATCAAATGTTGTAATGAGCACTCCCATTAAATAATCCCATGAGCAGATACTTTTACACCCGAACAGTCTGTACCACTGCAACGCCCTTCCTTCCAGATACGAGACTAGAAGTCTGATCATGACATCTTCGTGAATTATATCATGGAGGGTTGCTAAAGTAGCAACATCATCAATATGCTCTTGGGCCATTCCCTCCATGCCATTGTATTTTGTTAGATCTTTCAAGGCACTTTTGGGAATCTCATGCCAAATTTGGAGATTCAGAGGGCCAGGATCATCCCATCTAGGACATACCCTTGCCATTATAGCAGTGGTCTGTGAGATCACGATACTGTCGCCAAGTGAACATTCTTTCTTTCACTTGTAAGGTCAAGGCTACTCACCAAACCTTGATTCCTCTAGGGTATGTTCTTTTAGCTTTAACAGGCTCTACGATCAATAAATTCAGATGTTCAGCTCAACTGAGTCACCAGATGAACTTACAAATCTCCGCTATGAGGCTAAGATAGCTCATCAAAATCTTGATACCTTCGGGTGTTAAACAATGAAACAATCAGTCTCACCGATTATGGATCTTTTGAGACAAAAAAAGTCTATCCCACTGGGCATGCCAAAAACTGTTGGTCATGAATCTGCCACAGGAAAGGATTTTACGCTAAATGCACCCTAGACCCAGCCAACATTAAAATGCTGGGAGAAAGAAATGTCTCCCAGACCAATCTCCAGAGAGGGCTGGTTCCCTTACTAAATCTAAACTGGATGAAGACTAAAGTTGCAGGAAAGGAATTATAAATGTGTAGAAAGAAATGGAAAATATATCCATAGGCCGAATTTTATCAGATCGAGAAATAATAACAGCAGATAACTTTAAGTACATTAACAACATATAACATAAGATATCAACGTAATTCACTTACAACCTTGCGTAGAAAATCCCTCCAAGATCACATTCCAGAACTCACTCCCTCACAAGCAATATTTAAATTCAAATGCAGAATTCAAATGAAGTAGCAAATAAGACATATGAGTGTATATTAGGAATGTATATGATAGAAGGAAAAATCACACAGATAACTACTTGCAAAACTAGAGGCCAAGTATATTTCATTCATGCAATGAACTTCAAAGCTTTTAGTAAAAGTCTCTCTCTCTCGATATCTCTTTCTGAGATCTACATGGATTTATATAGAAGTCTTGCTTCTTTACAATCATTAAAAACTTGTGACGAACTTCTTCGAGATCTATAAAATGTGCAATGGAAACAAGGAAATGATCCCCTTAAACCAGCCTTGGAGAAACCAGAAATTAAATGCAATAAGGATTCGGTCGTCTTCATTAAATGGTTGTTCTCGAAACATGCTTGAACCGTTAGAAAAATCATGAACAACAGCTTTGAATAATGAAAGTCTTCAATTTTGGTGGCTCGAACATGTTCTTCTACCTTGTTGGCATTGGAAAGTAGCAAAACATTTAATTCTAGAGTGCTTTTAATTCTTGAAAATCGTAAAATTGCATCAGGCCGTTTGAACTACGTTTTGGTGCCAAACTGTAACAGGTCATGAAAATGTGACATGTCATGAAATCATGACATATCTTTACTCTGTACACTTTTCTTACTTTTGGACAGTAAAAATCAACCATGTCATGAAATCACTACAGGTTTGGCTTCTTTATCTTCTTTGCTACCTTAGCTCACGAAAATGCGACACGTCGTGAAATTGCAATGTTCCATACTATTATGCTCCTTCTCTGCTCTATTATCGCAAAAATGTGATAGGGTGCGATTTCGCTATGTCTTCATCCATGTTTTTCTGTTAGCTGCTTCAAACCGTGAAAATATGACACTGCGCGATTTTGCTACATTATCTCCCCGCTGCTCAGTATTTGCTTCTATGCCACGAAAATCCGAAATGTCATGAAATCGCTATCACTTTTCATCACTTGGTCCTTCCGCTCCAATATGTCACAAAATCATGACGCCAACTTCTTTCTTGCCCTAATCTTCAAAAATGTCACGAAATCACGACGTTTCCTTATCTTCTTCATCATAGCCGCTTCCTGTCGCGATATCACGATGTTTTCGTCTTGCTTGGCTTCACCCATAAATGTCACGAAATCATGACGTATTCATGCCTTAAGCCTTTTTGTCTCCACTTTGCCATGATCATGCAACACGTAGCGATTTCGCTACGTATTTCACTCTTTTGTGCGTCATTCACCTTTCTGTCGTGATATCACGACAATTTTCATTGTCATCACCCTTTGCTAGGTTATGTCACAATTTCGTGACCTTTTCTCTGCTTTGCGCCATGGCCATTGTAAGTCGCAAAAACGTGACATGTCGCGATATCATGACAATTTCACTGGGCTGCTCTCGTTGACCATTTTGATCGTGAAACTCCAACACGTCATGATTTCACAACCTTGCTGCTTAGCTGCCATTGACTGTGTTGACCATGATTTTGGAACACGTCATGAAATCATGACAACTTTTGACTTTGGCTTCTCTCTCTTCAACTGACCTGCGATAACGCGACATGTCGCGATATCATGACAGTTTTGAAATTGTGCCTTCCATGCTGCTTTCTATCATGATATCGCGACAATCTTCAGACTTAGCTATTTTTTGCATCAAAACATGTATAGAAGTGAGAATTTCAACATCTTATGCATGAATAATCAACAATCAACACAATGTGGCAAAAATACCAACAAATTCATTTACCCAATTTTTGATAGTCGATGGGTCTCTCCATTGGTTATAGTGCCTAAGAAAAATTGAAAAATGAGAGTATGTATAGACTATAGAAAACTAAACAAAGTGACATACAAAGATCATTTTTCATTGCCATTCATAGATCAGGTGTTAGATACTCTCATTGGAAAGAAATATTTTTGTTTTCTTGATGGATTTAGTGGATATAATCAAATTCAAGTTGCACTCGAAGATCAAGAGAAAATAACCTTTACCTGTCCATGGGGAACATTTGCCTATAGGGTATTACCTTTTGGTTTATGTAATGCCCTAGCAAAATTTCAACGAGTAATGTTAGCCATATTTTCTGATCTGACTACCAACAGTGTTGAAATATACATGGATGATTTCACAGTTTGTGGATAGACTTTTGACTTTACATTGGAACACCTTGATAAATTTTTAACTCATTGTGAAACCTACGAGTTATCCTTAAATAAAAATAAATGTTTTATGATGATGGAGGATGGAATAGTTCTTGGTCATCACATCTCTCCTCAAGGGATCCAGGTTGATCCAAAGAAGGTGGAAATTATCAAGAACCTTCTCCCTCCTAAAACTTAGACTGATGTCAGAAGCTTCCTATGACACATTGGTTTTTACCATAGGTTTATTCATAGATTTAGCACAATAGATCATCCCATGTTTGCCCTATTGACTAAAGATTATCAATTCTCCTAGACTGTAAAGTGTCAGGAATCATTTGAAGCTCTGAAAGAAAAATTAGTAACTCCACCTATGTTAAGAGGACCTAACTAGACATTACCATTCCACATACAAACTGATGCTTCCAATACTATAGTTGGAGCAGCATTGGGACAAATCGACAATGGTGAACACTATGCTATATACTACATTAGCAAGAACTTGACAGGAGCCAAAAAATTATACCACAACTGAGAAATAATTCTTGGCAATAATCTATGCCATCAATAAATTTAGGCATTACATCACAGGTTATCAAATATTCATTCACACATATCATACAACAATTAAATATTTTATGAATAAGCCTATGGTGAGTGCAAGGATTATCCATTGGTTACTATTGCTGTAGGAATTTGATATCACAATAATCAATAAACTAGGAAAAGCTAATGTTGTAGAAGATTTTTTGTCCAGGTTGTAGAATACAGAGGAAGGGGAATTAGTGGAGGACACTTTTCCTGATGAAAAATTATTTGCTATATCTATCCAATCACTTTGGTTTGCAGATATAGCCAACTATTTGGTCACAAGTTCCCCCACATTTTACTTCCAAAAAAAGAAAACAATTGATCAAATAGAGCTCTTCTTTTGAATGGATTCAAGGTATGTTTTTCAAGAGTAGTCCTGACCATGTGTTATGTAGGTGCATCCGAAAGGATGAGGTATATGATATCCTTAGGGCTTGTCATGATGAACCCTACAGTGGACACTATTCTGTAAAAAGCACAATTAAGAAAATTTTAGGAACAATATATTATTGGTTATCTTTTCACAAGGATATGAAAAAGTACATAAGGCATTGTGATGCATTCCAAAGAATGGGGAAAACCATTCACACAAATGAAATGCCACTACAACCTCAAGTGGTTTTAGAACAATTTGAGAGGTGGGGGCTTGATTTTGTGGGACCTATTGATCCACATTCTCAAGGAAAGGTGCATATTCTAGTATGCACTGATTACTTGACAAAGTCGGTAGAGGTGCGTGCTTTCAAACATGCTCGTGAAGAGGTCACTGATTTCTTGCATAACCAATTTTTCTAGAGATTTGGAGCTCTACGATCTATCACCACAGACCAAGGACCCCAATTTGCATCTAAATTTATTGAGGCTTTTATAGAGTTTTATGAAATCAAACATAGGAAATCATCACCTTTCCACCCATAAGTAAATGGCCAAGTTGAGATAACAAACAGAGAAGTGGAATGGATCTTGATGAAAATAGTAGCTGTTCATAAGAGAAACTGGATAGTTAAATTACCTGAAGTAGTTTGATCTTACAATACTACTTGGAAATCCACTATTGGATTCACACCTTATGAACTGGTTTTTGGTAAAAATCCCCTCCTACCTATTGAATTTGAGCTACTAACATTACACACAACATTGGAAATTGGAATTGAATTGTCATAGGCATAGGCAGACAAGATTCTGCAGCTGAATGTATTGGATGAACTTTGGTTGGATGCTCTGCATCAAACTAAAGTAATTTAGGAGTAGAGGAAGCTATGGCATGATGGCCACCTGCAATAGAGAAAATTTTAGCAAGGATATTGGGCTTTGCTGTTTGATTCTCACTATGTGGACTTCCCTAGAAAACTAAGGACTAGATGGCTTGGACCATACTAGATTGAAGAAGTATTTGACAATGGAGCAGCTTGCATCTCTCCCATTGATGATTCATAGAGAAAGTTGGTAGTGAATGGATATCGTCTTTGAGTGTACCATACACCTCTGACTAAGGAGGAGTTCTTGCAACAACTTGATATCTTGGATGCACAACAGGTAGAAGAGATTCCCTCTTCCACCATAATTGCCACAGATTGAGCATAATCATGGATTTCAAGAAAACGAAAAAAAAATCAAAAAACAAAAAGATGAATAAATTCTGGTTATGAATTCCTTCATGGGCATAATCAAAAAAAAAAAAGAGAAAAATGAATAACTCAGCTATGAAAACATTTTTCTAAGGCACTACTGAGTTGGTATGAATGAAAACCAATTTTTTGGTATGCATAACCTTGAAAAATTTTGAGTCACCATTGTACAAATTCACCAACTACATTTTTTTTGAAGTATTGCAGTAAGCCTCAATAGGTCATCAACAAAAGCAGTCATCTTTCAAAAACTTGCATTAACTTTTTTAACTAGGTATATGTTTCTTGCACTTTTCTAATTGTAAATATTTGATATATAATATATGACATTTAACCATTAGTATAAAAGTATTTATAAGATTTGGCATATGCAAAACATGTTTTAAAAGATGAATGATGGTTTTTGCTATATCTTCAAAATGACTATTGTATTGTATCTATAGAATGACTGTTGCATTGTACCTTTAGAATGAATCTTTGTCTTCAGATTAAAAATTGTCTTCAGAATGACAAGTCTAGCCTTGTCTTCAGATTGAAAATTGTCTTCGGAATGACAAGTCCAGCCTTGTCTTTGGATTGAAAATTATCTTTTGAATGACAAGTCCAACCTTATATTCAGATTGAAAATTATCTTTGAAATGATAATTCCTAATTTATCTTCAGAGTGAACCTTTATCTTTAGAATGAGCACTTAATGTTATGTTTCCACGTGGCATCCAAGGAGGGAGAAAAGACATGATCAGCAAAAATTTTGACTCCATGTGATCATTGACACATGTCAACTGGTTCACGGTGAGATTTGTCTTATCTAGAGGAAGTAAAAAATCATGGGGAAAATAACCAATAATGTGCCACCACCGTTCGTTGCTGATAACCACACATGTGGGAAAATTATATGTAGATCGAATGAGCTAAGGAGATTTGATGGCAAGGATGTCTATCCAATGATTGATGGACAAGTTTCCAAGTCAAAAATAGGGAAGCATGCCACTTTTAATTCTGAAGAAGTAATCACTGATGCAACATGATTACAATAATTTATTTTTGAAGAAGAACAAAACATTGCAAATCCAAAGAGAAAACCTTGTAATTCTGCAAAAACTAGAAACTAGTGACCTAGTGAATGGTTGTAGCAGCAGAGGTGAGCAGTATTTTTAGCACAACAAGAACAAAAAAATGGGATGAAAGATAAAAATGGAACCAACAGATACTACCATCCTTCGAGAGATTCCAAAAATGTTGTAAATTTTTGAAGATGGAGGGTTTATGCCAATTTTAGAAAAATTTGATGGAAGCTCTAAATATTTGGCTGCCAAATTTGCTCGCACATTTAGAAACAATAGGGGCACATCAACAACATGAGAATTGAGGTAACCCCTGAATTTCTTAGTCAAATTATTGAACTTCCATTAGAGGGTCTTCAAATTTCTAGAACTGGCAAGAATACACTAGCAAACATAGTTAGTCAATTTCTAGAAGAAGATGATAAAGAACCATAATACTTGATAAATAACAACATGTGTAAGGGTGTAAAGAGGACCAACTTTCAAAAACCCTGGGATGAAGTAGCCACATGGTTAATCAAATTTTTAACCTGTGAAGGGTAGTATTTAGTTTTATTAGGGCATCATTTTAAAATTTTCAACCACCTTAGACATGATAGGCAATAGCCTGAGGTTAGGATAAATCTTCCCCTATATCTACATCAAGAGCTGCAAAACATGGCAAAACACTATCATGAGGGAAAAGGGACCCCTCGCCACCATGGTATTATCAAATTGGTCTACAAGCATCATTTTAGATAAAACTAAGAAGCTTTGATAGGTTTTACTCTGCTCTAACTAATGTAGTCTTTGAAAAAGAGGATGAGGAGGAAGAAGACACAGATGCTACTGTAGGGGAGGAAATATATGTTGTTGTAGAGGAGGAAATAGATGTTGCTTAGATATTTTTGTAAAAGCAATAGAGTACCTTTCCCTAGAACCTTCAACCTCACAAACTAAGAGAGGATCTAGAACTAGCAACAAAAAAGAAAAATAGAAGAGGGTCCATTTTTTTGAGAATATTTTTGATCTTATAGAATAGGGGAGTGAAGTTCCCAGCAAAACTGGAGAAGAGACAAAAGTGGAAGCAGAGGAAATTCCACAAAAACCTGATACAATTCCTACAGCCCCTATTGACACAAGAAAAAAGAGTAAGAAGAGAAAGTATACACCAGGAACCAAGAGGTCTACAAGACTCCACCTAAAAGAAACAAAAAAATAGACGAATGAAGATGAAAACAACCAAAGCAGTCTTGATGTCATAGAAATACAACCAGCCACTGTAAATGACACCTTAGAGGATTTTTTAGAATTTCTTGAATAGTTAGTTGAGGAAGAGTCTAGATAAGACAATTTTAAAATTGATGCAAACTTGGATGCAATCATAGATAACCTTATGGAACCTTCTGAACAAGATCGAATAGTTTAAAAAGAAAGTGAGATAATGGTTGAGCAACAAACTGTAGATAATTTGTCTACATCAAATTTTGAATTAGAAGAAGAGGTGGATATTACATAACAATTGAGAGCAACTAAGAGTGTGATTAAAACACAAACCATATGGGTTTAGAAGAATGAAAATATCATTGAAAAACATGAAAAAATAATTATAGAGTTCAGCAAAAAGTGGAGGAACTAAAGAGCAGACTATTACAATTTGAAAAATAGTCAACTATAACAGATAATGAGAAAGAGTTGGATCAATTACTACTTGGATTATCTAGGGCAAATAATTCTTCCCCTTTGATAGAGGTATATTTGGATGAAAACACAAGAGCTCATTCCAAAGCAGTGCCCTTCCATTCTGAAGCAACATCTTATCAATTCGAAGATGCTCTAGAATCGATCAAGAACCCAAAAAAGAATATCTATGAAGAGTCACAGTAGTTATGTCTGTAAGAAACATTGACACGAGCATTTTGAACAGCAAAATGTAAATAATCAATTAAGTTCTCCTTTGAATAATATTTTTGTATAAGTAGGGATACAAGTAGAATTGTTGTCAGATATCCAACCAGTGGAAGTAGTAGAAAATGGGATACAAGTAGAATTGCTATCATATGTCCAATTAGTATAAGTAGCAAAAAAAAGGGCATAGGTGGAACTTTTGCCCAAGTTTCAACTTATAATTAGACCACCCAATACTGTATCCCTGGATTAGTATAATACAAACATTGCTAACTGAATGATCAAATATTAAAATCTTGCCACACAGGTTGAGAAATTGAAACTGGTAAGAAAATAGTTGGAGACAAAGGACACAAAAATCAGTGCATTGAATGAAAAAGTAACTAACCTGTGTCAAATTGCTGAATTTTTGGTCCAATTTAGAAGACTTGTCAGGTTTTACAGTCTCATTCTGAAGGAGAGATATCTAAGATGGCAATTTATGAGAATTAGCTCAGGTCTCCCCTATAAACTGGAATAATCTAAAGATTTTTTGGAAACTTACTTCAACAGTCCTACAGAGCAGAAAAACTTGCTATGTGAGTTATTTCTGCACAACTTTCACATTTCAGAGGATGTATATTTCCACCCCCATATTTGCATAGGAGATGTGCAATTGAGAGCTTTTATGTCTACCTTACAAAATTAGTTTTACTGGGACCAAGAAAAAAAGTAAAATAAGGAAATTGAATTAAGAGCTGAATTGTTAGTCAGAGCAATTCAACCAAATCATCCGATTATCACCAAATAACATTTTCTCATGATGAATAAGGACGATATCAAAAGGATGTATTTGAGAAATTTGAGGGATTGTGTAACTAAATTCTAGAATTTTTGTAATGACAATTTTGTTCTAGCATTATCACATTGCAAAAACATATGGGCAGAACTTTCCATGTCTTTATAGAAAAGGGAGCCTATCTCCCCTATTAATCTAGAATGGTCTAGAAGAAGAGCAGAAGGGGTGATACAACTTATTGAAATTTTGCAGCATAACTAGGTAGGTCTCAGATTTAGGCCTCCAACCATAATTACTCTAGTTCCCTACTATTTTGAAGAGGATACTCAACCAGATGAGAAATTTGAAAATTGTCTCAAAAAACTTCAAGAGAACAGAGGATACTATATAGGCAATTTTTTTTTCTATAGATCATGGAACTTGAATATGGATATCTGTGATTCTATAGCCCAACTAAATGCATGAGGACATGCATTAATATAAGTTGGGGGGAAAATGATGAGGCCTGGAAATGCCTCCATCATAGCATATTTTGAACAACTAAAACTTACCTAAAACTCTGTGATTTACTTTATATACTAGTTAAGTTGATCTAATATGTTGTGTATTAATTGTTTGCATGATTGATGTGTTTGGAATATTATATGCTGAATTTTATAGTTTTTGTGTAGTTTTATGTCACTTTGCCATGACCTGTTACATGAGGGATATGCTTAGGCTAATAGCAACACTTTGCTATTATTATTTTGATGTTTCTCAAGCATTAATTTCTTTGAATTTAGCAAATAGTGCAAAGAACTATTACTGTAAGTGAGAACTCGATTTTCCTGTGTAAATTCTAGCCAACTACCAATGAATGGCAAGGCATGGAATTCATACGTGAAGAGGAATGAAGGCTATTGAAATATGATCTTGAGGACTAATACACCTGAGAAATGCAGTTGAAATCAATTGAAGAGTACATAGTTGGTCATTTCGAAGATCTTCTAATTGATAAATACAGTCTCTTTAGATTGAGCGAATATCTTCGAATCTAGCGACTTAGCTCAGATTGAGAACAAAAAGCAATTTTTGACCTGTTGACTAATTTATGATGGTGGAAAAAGGTAAAGAAGGCTGAGGAGGTTAAAAGAAAATATCTCCATTCTAACTTTGTCATCCTTACCATCCAAAGCCATAATTTATGGAAAATATCCTCTTCTAAGATAAACCTAGGGAATACTACAGAATAACAGGAATTGATTTGCAGAGTATATTTTTTTTTGTAATTAGATTTTAGGCATATATAAAAGATAGCTTCCATCCAGGTTGAGCTAATAATAATAATAATAGAAGAAATGGTAGTAGAGAAAAGATAGATAGAGAATAAGTGAGAAAACTGAGACTGTTATAGTTCTGTAACAGGTTTTAGTAGTAAATTTGTAATCATGTTTTGAATCAATAAAGTACGAGTTTTTTTCTATTTATTCTGTTATGTTTGAGTGTGAGTAATATTTATAGAGAGGAAATCATACCTTATTCTAGAAAAGGAGGCTAGCCACTTCCATACCTAGGAGGAGGACTAACAGACAAGTTTTGTTATGAATTTGCTGTAGCAAAATAAGCTGTGAAACTTGTCAATTTCATTCTTTTCTAGTAGTTAACATCCATTTTAGTCCTAATCATTTATTTTTTGCTCAAGATACTTTTGTGATGTGATTAGAAGTAGATCTTATTAGTCTTTTTTATTTCCAACAACTTTCCAATTTACTAAAATTTCTATTTCCAACAATTTACAATTTTCTACAATTTTCATATATTATTGTTTTTGCTATCAACCCCTGCATAGAATATTGACAATCTTATGTTACAGAGTATTGACAGGACTTAATTTTAGTTTTCATTATTGTAAGAGTAAATATACTTTCATTTTGCAACTGTAATTAAGTTTCCAATTATGCAACTATAACTAGGGTTTTAATTCTGCAATTTAATCAACTTTCATTCTTGCAACTGTAACTAAAGTTTCATTTCTATAATCAGCAATTAGTTTTCATTCTTAAAATTAGATTAAAGTTCATTTTATGCAATTTAGAGGTATACGAGACCTAAAAAAACCCCCATACAATCATTTCCACCAATAATACTTGCTGCTTCCAATTGACCTTAACTTATAACCCTATTCACTCCTTTCACAAATAGCCTTGTACACTGCCCTAGATTGACAAATTAATTGAGAATTAATGATGTGCTTAATGAAAGTCCATCATCCATGATACTTCCTTTGATATTCAAGATCCCATCACTAATTAAAACATTAAAATCCTAGCTGGTACAAGCAAAATATGAAAGCTGTAAAGCGGTCTAGGTTACCTTAAACGAAAATGATTATCCTTGCTTATCCCCCTATGCAACGGGTTTAAAGGTGCTAAGAATTGGCAAAAGGACAAGATTTAACCTATCCAAATCCCTTGATTAAATCAAAATAAGAAAAAATCCCAAAGCAAAGTACATATTCAAAAGGCCAAGCATACAATCCAGATTTCAAAGTAAAAAACCGATACACAAAGCATAAATGCAGAAATTACAAAAAAAAATCAAGCTCAAGAAAAAATCAAATAAAAATAAATAGTGATTTTCATCACTACGAATGAGAAAAATAAAAGGTGATTATCATCACTACAAAAATCCCCACTCAAAGAAAAAATCAATCAAAATAAACAGTGATTTTCATCACTACATATGAGCAAAAATCCAAGGCCAAAAAGAAGGGAATAAAGCTTGAATCCCTAGAATTCTCAGCATTGTAAAAAATTGGAAGGAGAAATCCTTACGCATGATGATATATCTATTAAAATTGGTTCATGTATTGGTTCAGAAATCCTTACTGCCTAACATCAAAGGAAATTATTGAATTCTACCTCAAAATATACAATCACTTGCACACATAGAGATCATGAAAAACTAGGTCCATGGTAAAAGTCTTACTTTTCAAAAGTCTAAGTGGTAAGTAGATAGTTGTTGATAGGGAAATTAAAGTGTTTGAATCTCCAAAAATCCCCACAAATTTTCTAACATAGCAACAAATCATAACATCATTCACACCATCATATTATTTATAAGATTCTATAAATTAGGGGGTACCAACATAGGAGGATAGATACTGCATATATATTAGAAATAGTATATAGACATCCACTAACTACTTTATATCTTTTAATTTATAGAAAATTATTAAGAAAATACATTACACACCATTACATATCACATATGAATACTTAATTAATTCTTATGATAAGAGCGATTATTTAAATTCATGATTATTTTTTTACTTTCTATGGTATCACCCATTACGATTGTCAATGTCAAATGCATTCTGTATGTTTTAAGTGATTAGAGCATATAGGTTCATTTATACCATTCCATCACATAATTTATATGCATATAGATAAAGAAAAAATTAAACATGCATTTAATGCATTCACCTCATATAGCTTGCATTAATCATCCATAAAATATTCATAAAATATGCATTGCATACACATAAAAAAATCACACAAAATATAACACAAACATAAAATCCATGTGTATATATATATATATATATATATATATATATATATATATATATATATATATATATATATATATATATATATATATATATATATATATATATTACGCATGTACAATGAGTGCCAAAAAGGCTACAATGGAGCACCAAGGCTCATATACAAAAGTGCATCTAAGCACTAAGCTAATGTCCATGAGAGGACCCCTAAGACCTAGTAGGAGCCCTACACCTAGAACTCTGCCTAGATGTCGTATTCTTCGATGACTCAATCCTAGAGGACAACAAAGGATCCAATAAATAAATGTGATAAACCATGCACAAATCCTCCAAAGAGTGTGCATAGGTCTCGCTAGCCTATAGTCATTGTAAGTAAATCTGATGATGATGATCTCTTGCCAATATATCTATGTGAAGCCTCATGACCATATCTAGATCATCCACATTAGCCCTATTTTCCAGGTCCTCTACCTCCATTTAGGCTATGGTATCTTGAAACCCAACTATAGTCGCATCCCATCCTACCAAAGACTCCCTATGAGCCTCCAAAGTAGTCTCTCACTCCTTGCAAAGCTGCTCTACCTTAGTTTGTAACCTAGCCACCTTAAACATCTCTCCCATATCCTCATAATCCTCCCCCTCATCCTCCACTAACTCTACCTCAAGAGTCTATTGTGATGCTCCCCTTGATATCCTTTGACTCACCAATCACTAAGACCTCATTCTCTTTGAAGTCATCCTTGACTCCATAGCTACTAGATCCCCATCCATCACCATATTTATCACCCATACTAGTTGGGTACCAAACCATACTATGTACTATGGGGTCACTCCTACATCGCCTACATATGAGATCTCTAGCTGCTCATCATCCTCTATTTAAACTCTCCATGGATCTACACATGGAAGCCCCATCTTATCTTACCAACATCGATACAACACTGGCTCATCAGGAACACCCTAAGGCAAAACAAACTGCCTCAACAACCACAAGTACTAAAATTACTTGACCTCATCATCCCTCCTACCAACTAGCCACCATGCCTACCTCACCCACTACAGCTGCTCCTAATCACCCTCCCACATGGATCCTCACCATGGGCTCCATATCACTTGAGACAAAGTCAATCCTACCTACATATCCCTATACCACTAGTTGTTATGCACCTCTTGACTCGATCGCACCTCCTTAGCAACTTCCCATCTCCTATCACAAGGCTCACTCATCTACCATGTCTAGAAAGGTAACCCCTCAGGTTGAGCTACACTAAAGTGCTCCCATGCCCAACACTAAAGAATGAAGCTACATCCAATCCCCTTCCTCCATCTCTGTGTGATCTCATAGATCTCCTGGTATAATTGCATCAATAATGCAAAAGCCCATGCATATGCCCTTGGATTGGTGAGTAGGTCACTCACCAATCCCAATAGGTTCCAAGAGAATCTATACCCCATGTTATTAGGGAGCACTATGTTCGCTAACACAAACATGATCAAGGTTGAGAGTGCATCCAAATCCTTAGCCTTGTACATGCTCAAATAACAAATCCTCCCATCTCCCATCCTTGCCTCCCACCATCGATCACCAAACATCTTCATCATATCTACATTCTTATCATGCTCAAATGTCACCTTCACACCCTCCACTAGCACCTTGAGGATGCAGTATACATCCTCAAGTGTGATAGTAGCCTCCCTAGTCGATAGCTAAAAATTCTCCCTATCTAAATCCCACCTCTCTATTAGATATGAGAGGTACCCATCATCCGCCCTCACCACATCCAATCGAGCCATTCCCTCCAAATCCACCTTTATAAAAATCTCACAATCATCCTCCATAAGCTTCTTCCTCATATTGGGAATGAGAGGAGAGAATAGATGTCGAGGATCTATCTCCCACAACTGTAGCAACAAACATTTTACATTAGTATTAATTTCAAAAAAAAAAAGACTTCAAATTTTTTTCACAAAAGAACAAAGTGTTTTCCAAAATTATCAGGGTAAATCGTGCCTCAGCTCCACTAGCAACATTCACACCCTCCGCTCCCATAGCTCCCATGAATATTTCCACCAACCTCACTTCCCCCACCTATACGATCCTCTCTTCAAGTGTAGCTTCAAAAAACATCAAGCGCACAAATGAGCCTTAAAATTTGCCCTGTAAGCTATTTATAGCTAGAACAAGCACACTCAGGCACAGGACGAAACCTATGGTCTACAAGCATACCCGGGCACCTGCAGCATAGCTAGGCACTTGCAGAATACCATAGGTGCAGTAGGGCACCTAGCGCCAAAATTTTATAAATACAAAATCAATCAAAATAGTAGCTTGCCCCCTAAAAATATCACCAAATTTCATCCACACATCATACACATCATAAAATCAAGTTTTGTGAAAATAGAAATCATTTTGCATGCATATTTTTTCGAGCACGGTATAAATTTATAAAATGCACAAATCAAGTTACAAAACACATCACACAAATACAAATTTTCACAAAACCAACACTTGACTCCTCTACTTCATATTCTTCATCATCCCACAAATTTTCATGAAAATTGGAGTTGATTTGACCATTGAATCAATTGTTTTCGTCTAAAAAAGTGTAAAATCAACCATTCTTTGGTGACATCATCACATTTCTCATATCACATTCTTCCATAAGCATTCTTCCATTATCATAATCCACCATAATTTCTTCCAACATGTGTCAAATTTACAAGTGAATCTCGTATAGAGTCATTTATTCTATATACTTGGTGATTGTAGTGATTTACATCCACGCAATTAGGTAAGATGAATGAATTTCCATAAGAACACTTGGTCATCGTCATCATCAATTATCTCCTTGATCGATATCACAATAACATTTGGTACTTCACATTTTGAGTGAAACATTTCCAAGAACAATTTACACAAAAGCAGTCATTGATGCCCTTTTCGTGGGGCAAGAAAACATGGATAAAAAATATCACAATCACTCATTCATTTGACCATAGTCATAAGATAGGTAAACCTGGTAGGTTTATTGGTTCCATGATGGAATTATATGGAGAGTTTTCCACAGTCATTACCCAGCCCCTACATTGACTTTGTCATCCTGCATCTTCATAACCTGCATACTCAATGATGTCAATAAGGCATTTTCTTCAACAACACTAAATCATCCCAAATTTGGGGTAACCATATTTGATTTTGATCCTCCCATGATGGGACACATCTTACATGATCATGACATCCACATTTGACACAACCCCCCTCCCACCGTTGGGGCAAAAATGGTATCACATTTTACATCATTCATATCGTCCACATCATATCACATTTTACATCATTCATATCGTCCACATCATATCACATTTTACATCATTCATATCATCCATATTATATCACATTTTACACCAACCCCCTTCAAACCATTGGGGTAAAAACCATATCACATAATTCGTCATTTGCACAAATTTTTCAATTGGATCGTGAGATTCATCCATAATCTCATTCACCAATTGAAGGGGTAAGCTATGCAAATTCCAAAATTCTTTATTCTTTTGTTTTCACCATTATTGCTAAAAAATCCAACAAGAGAGAGAAGATTCTTCTATGCATAAAGCCCAACTAGGTGTCTTGTATTTGTGCACCATATTGTGTTTCACATAACATGGTAAAAAAAGGAGCATCTGTGGACACCAAATCATAGCCACTTATCCACCATAACCCTTTCCCGCCATTCAATGGCCCACTTTAGCCTTTTCCCACCATTTTTTGACCTCTATTTGAATTATTTATGTTTAGTTTATATTATTTATATTTAAATATAATATTTTATATTATATTTTAATATATTTGTTATAAAATATATATTTAAAAGCCAAATTAACCTCAGTCGTCCGATTTGATCTAATATTAGTCACCCATTATCCATAATTCGTGTCACACTTGAAGTTTAATATCGGCCTTTGGATCTACTTTAATATTAGCCACATGATCAAAAGTGTTAAGCTAAAACCCTAAGAAAATCCTAGGCTTGATAATAAATAGGAGCATTCTCAATGCTCAACACCTGAATCCTGGAAATTTTGCTAATTGGTTCAAACTAGATTTTATTGGAGCTCTTACTTTCTGAGTGAATTCGACCTACATTGCCTTAGCTATGCCCTAACATAGCCTTCCCCAAAAATCCTATTATGCCCTAGGATTTTTGGATTCTAGCCATCTCCATAGCCCATTTCTACCATCACCATTATTGTTCATCCATTGAGCCCTTCACATCCCCTCAATATACTTCTAAAAATATAACCCTAATCCTCAGGCACTACTGAGCACCTGCCTCATCCCACAGGCACTATCGAGTTCTTGCTTCATTCTATAGATGCAGCACATCACCTACTATCCCCACAACAATAGACCAGAGCTTGATGCATAAGATCATTAGGTGTCATCAAGGTATCCTGCCATCAATTTGCAACAACGCAACAGAACAAAAAATTAAGTATTTTATGCATTTTTATTTGATGTTATTTAGATTCTGCATGTTTTGTTTATTCAGATCTAGGGTTTTTAGTTTACATTTTTAAGGGTTTACACTGTGGAACCCTCATTTTGTTTGCTAATGACTTTATGTTTGTTGTGTGTGTAGTATCAAGTAGCATTCATCAAGGATTTTTGAGTAGTTGTTGAAGCTAGAGTGGCCCGATTACAGATAACTAGAAGCCCACTCATCCTATTGGAAGCAAGATATATTGGAGATACTACTTTTTTTTTAGCTAGGGTTTCGTAGAGCTCTAGCACATGTATTGATTGTATCAAAATAAGTTCTTTTGAACAAAAATATTGTAACAAAGGATTTCTTAGCTCCCCCCTATTTATTGAATAAAAATCATATTTTGTGCAGTCTCTTGTTCATTGAAATTATTTTACTTTCATATTTGTTTTAGTGTCATATTTTCACTTCACAATGTGTTTTGATTCATTGGATATATAAGCTAACTCTCATCCTGTTTTGTATTTTTGTTGGATGGTATACATAAATTATTTAAGGGATTTCACCTATATACTCACACAAGGTGAATATGGTGATGAAATCCATACTCGACGAGGTAGCATAGGTACTACCAACCCTCACCCAACATCCCATGCACAACGATACATCCCTCAAGGAGGAGTGCATGCTATTTTGCATGGTTAGGACAGTTCTTGGGTCAGACTTGGCCATAAATGGGTCCCGATGATACTCTTTATCATGAGCCAACCAAGTGGTAATGACCTCTATTGTTGGTCTTGATCAACGGGTTGGATGTGAGAGCCCAACTCCGTTGATGTTAAAAATAAGACGTGATGTGTGTGGGGTTCTGTTTAACCTTGCATGTAAATGAAATGCATCGCCAAGCAAACATGATATTTACTATATGCCTAAGACAAAATATATTTTTCATTTCAGAAAGATGCATGTATTCAGCTTATATGAACTTCAGAGAATGCATCATATTTTATGAATTAATGGCCACTGGCTAGGCCACATGCAAGAAAACTAAGTACACATAAGCCTAGCACGTTGGATATATAGCAACTATTAAAAGAAGAGGCCCATTGTTCCTAGTAGTACCTAGAGAAAACTAAAGAAATTCCTAGGAAACATAAAATGCATTTTCTTTTTCCATTTTTATTTATATTTTCCTAAAAAGTGATTTAAGTTGTTTTTTGAAAAAAATTTATAGATAGAAAAACACAGAGAAAATAGAGAACGCAACCAACCTCAAATATTGATTTGATGATGGATATTCTACCCTCTACCCCACTTTTCTATTGGCCTCTATTGACCAGAGCAGCTGCTACTATACACTAACTGTAGGAGCAGGTAAGATTTGTTGGTTGCTATCAACCAGAGTGGCCAAAACCTGTGGGTTGTTATCGACTAGAGCGATCGAACCTGCACACAAAAAACCCGTAAATATCAATAAATCAACAAAAAATAAAAACCTAGTGGGGTCCCACTGTGATCGTCATCTATGCAATCCTGGGAAGCGCATACCACAGATGAACCTACTTGTGATATTTTTATTATATCAAATGTAGAAGTAAAGGAAGCACATAAGCACATATAACATGAAATTAAAAGCAAAGAAATGTTCTTTTATTGATGTTTCCATATATCAGATACATGTATGTTCCTCTAAGGGTTACTTATTTTGATATAATCTATTACAAGTGGGGCAATGGTGAATATATCCCCTGCAAGGGGATAGTGCACATTGGCAGGCCTCTTGATATTGCACACCAAACAATTTGAGGGCTTAATAATGTCTCCTTCTCCTGATCTCATCCTAGAGGGATCTCGTGCTTTGGTTGCTTTGAACTGATCCTATGAACTTTTATCTATATGCATGGAAACAAAAAAGCACAATCATTAGTCTAGGATACCTTCCTAGATGAGGTTTTTAGTATCAAATATGATAAGCAAGATAAATAAGCATAATGTGATTAAATACAATGAAAATAATAAAAATGTGTGCATATATCAAGGAAAAATAATGTAAATGCATAAATAAATTAGATCTATACTAAGAATAAATAATGGAGTATAAAAAAAATCAGATCTAATTCTAGAACAAAGGAAACTAGTGTTTAAACCCTAGGTTATACCTACGTGCCACTATCCAAGATAGCAGCCATGAAATAAACCTCTCCTATCGATCCAAGGGTTGTAATACTCAGATAATTGCTCCAATTGATGTTCAAGGGTCTTCAATTGTGTCTTGGTACACTGGTTGGTGGTGAATAGTAATAGATCTAAATATCAAGTTCGTAGTCTCTCCTCAACTAGATAGAACTTTGTTGCTCCTTAGGGGTGCACAAATTTTCTCTCTAATTTGATAGGGCTTCGCTGCATAAAATTTAAAAATTATGAATCCTCTACTCTTTCTGCAATATTCCATATGTAGACTTCCCTCTCTTCCAGATATGGACCTTGGCTTCCTGGAGAAGCTTCAATCCAAATCTCATGCAACTGGCCATCCCGAGTGGAAAGCATTAGTCACAAAATGGTATTAAAGGGGCAGTTAGGAGGAACTTAGGGAGTTCCTCACCAGAATATGCCCATACAAAATGTAAGGTGTAGTTAGACTACATGACCTAGACCTGTATTCATGGCTATACTATGCATTGTGCTAGTTGCTATCACGTTCAATGGCTAGGTGTGGTCGTTGTAGTCTTTAGCAGCTAGAAGTGGTGGCTACTTTGCTTGAGAGTGTCCAAGCCTGGATGGGCTAGAACTACCCTTTTTGAGTGGTTAGGACCACTGCTTTCTCTTGGAGATATCCAAGAGGATTCATATAGTATACGAATGTGTCCATATGGGTAGTCTCATAAACATGACATATTTTAGGTGTCTACAATCACTACTAGAGCTCACCAAATCTACCAATGTTGAAGCTCACTAGATCTATCAATGTTTAAGTTCACCAGATGTATCACTATTGAAGCTCACACTCATGGAAAATAAACATATGAATATACATAGAATATAGTATCACTACCAAATCTCACTAGGTTTGCCACTACCAAAGCTCACCAGATTTATTGTTGTCGAAGCTCACTAGATTTACCATTGTTGAAGCTCATTATATCTACTACTATCAAAGCTCACCAGATTTATCATTATCAAAGCTCAACATATTTTCCACTATCAAAGCTCAAAAATATTTAAATATCAAAATCTAGCATGAACAATCCTTAATCTAGATCCATCGCTATCAAAGCTCACTAAATCTTCTACTATTAAAGCTCACCATATCTATTGAAATTCATAAACCCTTGCATCTCTTTATACAATGCCATAAACTACCTAGGTTCAAGACCATAGGCTCTAATACCAAATGTTAAAACTAAATATGACATTGATACTAAATGAAGAGAGCTAAACATAACAAGGAGTAAAAAAATAAATATGTAAAAACAAATCTAGTTTTAGGACAAGATAATAACAAGGCAAAACCCCCCTTGGGGGATGTCTAGACATTACATTTTTTTCCATTAGCAAACACAAATAAATACTAAATTTAATATTCTATAAGTAAAACCCTAGCATCGACCTTTGCAAACTCACATGTGCATGCAAGGTGACACCTCATCCTTACATACACATCAATTCCTCATCCTCAGATATTGATGCATATTACAAATGTGTGATTACATAGGCAATTAATGCCAATATTTATCAATTATGGATGTCCACTAGAGCATCCAGTATGAGGGATAGATATTATTATCACTAAATTCTTCTCCTTGGCTCCTTAGTTTAATTTATTAGGGGGTTTTTAATGTGTAATCTAACTTATTACAAATGACAACACTATATGATGTAATCTTATATAGGCAAAAAGGCAATCATTATACAATGTATTTAATTTATTATAATATTTTACTATATAAGCCTTATTGGCCATAAATAAACATACTATGGTTAAACCCATATTATAAATTATAATGAACCTCAAAATACTTTTTTTTTTTTGGATTAGGTTAATCTTATTTATGTAATTTAGGGATCATGTATTGGTATAAATACCCCAACCACTCCATCCATTGTATTGAAGTATTGTGATTCTTATCTATGGATAATATAGTGATAATTTATGGTGCCTATGGGTTCACACTATATATTTATCTCATTCATCCTTTTTATGCTTTCTATATGATATTTGAGTGGATGGATTGATTTGTTCATTTTTAGAAATAGGTGTGAATTCCAACAAATGGAATTTTATAAATTAAACAAAATTCTTGGTGAAGTCCATTTCTAGGCCAAATTTTTGTAACCATTTGAGAATTATACCTAAATTTTGTTTATAACACCTAGATTTTTGCATTGCATAGCAAATTCAAAGGCTTAGTAAAAAAATATTTGAGAACTGAATGGTCTAATTAATACTCCTTTTCTTAAGCAATAGTAAGGAAGGAATTATCAAAAAAATGATCATTAAGTAGTTTCTTTAAAAAGTGCATGAGATAAATACCTCTAGAAATCCCATTATTTTATTTGAAGGTAAGTTAATATCCAAAGGCATTTACTACTAGAATAAAGATATAGGGTTCCAAAGGGCATCCTTATCAAATAGACTAAAGATACCAAAATATTTTGAATGAACACCATCAATGATAAGGATAGCTGAGATGTTTGTCAAGAGGATTTTATTTATTGTGATGAATGAGTTACCATACCTAAAGGTCTATTACATGGCTAAAATGAAATTTTATTCTACTCTATCATAGGCCTTCTCAAAATCAATTATAATGAACAAGTAATTTGACCAAATTTCCAAGCCCTAGCTATTCCCTTCCAAATAGAAGTGATATTATAAAGTATATAGTATTATTTAATGACCCATAATTTTTTAGGTTAAACAACAAGTAGAAGCACATGATAGAAATAAAGAATAAGAGATTTGGATAGTATCTTATAAGTAAAATTTAATAGAGTAATTAACTACCTACTAATAATCAACTCTATTTCCCTGCATTCAAGATAAATTTGATGTTTTCATGATTAATTAAATTCCCTAAGGAATTAATTTTTAATGCCTCTATATAGACCTACAATAAATTTGGGCTAAGTGTGCACCATATATTCTTGTAATGTTCACATAAAAATCTTCTATGTTAGGTACTTTTTCATTGACCATCTAAAAGAGAGCAATAATGAGCTCTTCTAAATTCAAAGGGATTTCAAAAAATGGAATTAAGACTCTAAAAAGCTTAGTAGGGATAACATAAATAAATTATTTTAAAGCAAATTAACTTTTTATTGTCATCCATTAAGACTAAAGCATAAGCTTATAATGTTGTATAAAAGTAGAAGAAATATGAGGAAGATCGTTTAGACTCTTGCTAGTAGTTTTAGTGGCTTGAATGTGTCATGAGGAGTGGTTAACATGAAGGGACTAAAATAAATCTTAAAAAAATTATCTCCAAACTTAATCCGAAAGATACGAACCCAAATATAGAAACCTATTTCCTCATATCCTTTGTCACTTTAATTTTGTGATAAATTAAGTGTTGCAACTTGCATTTATAACACCTCAACCAATACATATTACTCAATCCTGATAGACAATCACTAAAAAATCTTGGTGTACAAATATGTCTCCCTCATAAAACTTAACAACCTATTTTCCAACTATTTTGAGATATGTCATGTATGAAATAAATGAATTCCACCAATGAATCCTCCATATTCTTCTTGAGGATTAGGAATGAGTTTCTACACTCTTTTAGTGGCCTTAATACATATCAGATGGTTGAGGTGACTAGTATTAAGAAAATATTGTTTGGGTGGAAGTTTTGAACAATTAGCTCCTCAAATTATTCTTAACTAGATAGAAAATGGCTAGAAAGCTAGCAATTTAAGGCTATAGAGACAATTCAATTGAAATAAATACCAAAAAGTAAATTATCATGCTCTAATACCATTCTCTAGATTGATGTAGCCTCTTATTTTATCATTCTAAATTATCATCCATAAAAATTAGACTAGGTACACCAAAGTTTAGGGAAATCATGATGACAACTAAAGATAGGGTCATTAGGATCTAACTTATTATTAAATTAAAATATGGCTTCCTACTCCGTTATGCACCAACCAAAGGGAAAACTTCCCTTTTTATATTATAGAGACTCCAACATATTGAAATTTCTATATATAATCCATGCAACCTTTGTTAGCTCACCAATAAGACACCTCCAAAAATAACAATATTTGGTAGTATCTTTGGATGTATAAATATAATCCATACCAAACATGCATCCATTATCAAAATTATACCCATACATATATATATGAGAAAGATCCTCCCTAAAGTCAAAGAAGCCTAAAAATAATGAGGGTGATATAAGATTCACAACTCTTACACTTGGGTTGATTATATACAAAAGAGGGTGATATAAGATTCACAACTCTTACACTTGGGTTGATTATATACAAAAATGTGGCATTAGGATCAAATAAATTTGGTAGTTGCATAAAGGCAACATACATAAATTTAACTTCTTGTAAGTATACAAAATAAAAATTTATAATATATTGTAGCACTAACCTAACATATTTACATGGGTTCAATAAAGTTTGATATCCTACCTAAGATATATTGTGGAAAACATATTTATCCTTAAGCAAGAAAAAAGAACCCAAGGTGTATAACCTACACTTAAGAATGAGATCCTTAGAAGGAGGACCACAAGACATAGGTTTGGTTCCTTCCATTGAAACACAACCTTCTCATGAAGCATATCTTCCCCCTAGAGGATTTAAGAGGACGTCTCCACATAGTTTTTAGTGTTTTAAGTGTGCACACAAATTGTTTGACTAAGCTACTAGTTGGGCTACATCTAGTGTAGTTTGCATAGAAATCTAAGTAGTGACAATAGATGCTTACCATTTGGCTCCACCTACTTAGTAGGGGAAGATCTAGCTCCCATTTTTTTACTTATTTTTTATTACTGATATTTTAGATTAAACTATCATCTAAGCCTTTTCATTATTATATAGAGTGCAAGAAGCCTTCTCCTACTTAATAGTCAATGATCATTCCAAAAATAAGCAATCCCACAATTTATATTTGAAGGTATAGCAATTAAAATAGGATCTATAATGATTCATATAAATCACCTTCTAAGTGAAGTGATGGGAACCAATTTTAATATCAATAGTTTCCTTAAGTTCTTGAGCCAAGTCAACTTCCCTAAAACTCTCCTATAGGGTCTTATGGCATAAAATATTTTTGGTTCATGGAAAATAAAATATCATAATGATTTAATTGTTTATGAAGATGACCCTATAATAGAAGGAGACCAAGAAGTTTGATTCATGTAGATAGTTTCAAGCATGTTGACTAAAAAACCACTAAGTCCAATGGGAAGAAACAAGAAGAGAAATATAAATAAAATACACACAATGGCTTCAAATATTCTTCAAAAATTTAGGTGGTGCTTCTAAAGAAAATCTAGGAAGAGCTACTAGATGTGGTGTTTTTCAAAATAATGAAGGAAAAATTTTCCTCACTTAGGATCATAAGGATATTCAACTAACGGAATTCTAAATAGAATACGTTTGAATTGCTTAGTTGAAGAAAGCATTTTGGGGGGCTCTGTGGGGATGGCAACAGTTTCTGGAGGAGGTATGAAAAACTGGAGGAATGTAGTGATGGCATCAGGTCCATCATAAAGCGTGTATGCTAGGGCTGGTATTTCATTTAAAAATGATTGGAAGGAACATGATTTCCCATTGCATGCCAGGAATCACTTGTTAAAGAACAATGGATGTTTGGAACGATGTGAAGCCAGGCTGGTTCTAGTGGTTCAACCAGACTCGATGGCGGATGATGTGGAGTATTTAACCAAACATGCACTTATTGGTAAATTTATTGTCATCCAAATTTCTCTTCCCTTTGTGGAGGCTTGGGTTAGGAAGACTTGGAACCATGAAGGTAATGTGGAGGTGATGTTGAGTGCAAACAACTATTTTATGGTGGTTTTTTCTTGTCTTGCGGATTGTAACAAAGCATTTGAAGGAGGTCCCTATTTCTGTAACCAAGCGAGACTCTTTCTTAAACCCTGGCATGTGGGTTTCAACCCATCAGAGGAGCGACCGTCATAGGTTTTGGTGTGGGTTCGGCTTTCGTGGCTCCCATTGGAATTTTGGAGAAATGACATCTTGCATATGATTGCCCTTCTACTTGGGAATCCGGTTGGACTGTCACAATAGACGCTGGATAAAAAGGTAATATTTGTTGCCCGTATCTATGTTGAAATTGATTTAAACAATCCTATTCCATATTTTATTGAAATACAGTTCGGATCAACCACATGGGTTCAAAAACTTGACTATGAAGCTCTTCCATTTATTTGCTGGATTTGCCATGAATATGGCCACTTACAAAGAAAATGCCCTAAGTTTTTCCTACCTGTGGCTTCAAATCTTGGGCCCTCTTGAGCTGTACAAAATATGGATAAAGGAAAAGCCCTAATAAAGGAGGGGGATCAGGATAAGGAAGGCTTTGTTACGATAAAACCTTGAAACCAAGGAAGAAAGGCAAAAAGAGACATTAAGGATAACCAGCTAGATGCTCAGCTCAACCGTTTTGAAATTCTAGAGAACCTTGATCAGTGCATGGAGATACCTAAAACATCGCTACATGTTATAGATATAACAGGACCAAATTAGTTGTCTCTTCATGAGGTGGAACCAAGGGAATCAGATATAGGGGGTTTAAATAAATAACAGAAGGATTTGGCTCCGAGTATAGGTGATATGGTTGGCCCTAGCCCTGGAAGTAAAGTTATCTTAGAAAATGGCATAGATTTAGATATGCCCTCTCCTACCCAGGCACTGATGCAGTCATCCATGGACTATAAAACTCCTACGGTGCTAGGATTGCAACATAAAATAATTAAAAAAAAAATGCTTCAGATAAGAATATGAAGGTGGGTCGGAAGAAAGACCACGATAAAATTAAGTTAACGGGGGAGACTTTGGTAGAGTTAGGTTTGGTGAGAACATTGGACTCCCATTTTTATAACCCCCAAAAATGATTATACTTTCATGGAATGTAAGGGGGTTGAACAACATCCCCAGATAAAAAGTTGTTCGTGATTTGATTTGTGTTCATTCTCCGGATGTGGTTTTTATTCAGGAGACTAAATTAGCTATTGATAGTTTGTTCAATATTGCTCCCAAGTTGTGGAGAAAGGGGCAATGTCAGTGTATTGGTGCATGTGTATATGCTGGTGGCCTTGCTTGTTTATGGGATCCAGTTAAGATCTCTCCTCTTACTTGGATTTCCAGCAGGTGGTCTATTTTGATGATCGGGCATGATAATGAATCTGGTGAGACCATCCTACTTACAAACGTGTATGCTCCTACTGATTACAATGGTAAAGTGAATTTATGGGAGCACATTGGCTTTGTGAGAAGTCTGGCTCCCCTATACCCATGGATTTTGGCTAGAGACTTCAATTCTATCACTTGTTTGGAGGAAAAACGTGGTGGGATTGATCGTCTTGAGCCTTTTTCTTCTGTCTTCAATGCTCATATCCGGGCCTTGAACTTGGTTGACATCAAGCCGAATAATGGGATATTTACCTGGCATAATAAATGTGGGGAGTATTCCATTTTAGAGAGACTAGATAGGTTTCTGATCTCTAGTTTTTGGATTGGCAATAATAGAAGCACTAGTTCTGTGATTCTGGAGGGTAGAGGATTTGATCATTGGCCTATCAAACTTTCTGCTCTGGATTTAGGGCTAAAAAAGAATCCCTCATTTAAGTTTCAACTTATGTGGCTACGAGATCCTAAGCTTCATGATTTCATGCGAGGCTGGTGGACTAATGGCAAACCTCCTCATGGCACCGCTATGTACTCCTTTATGAAGCGACTACAATTTGTTAAGCATAAATTGAAGAGATGGAATAGAATAATTTTTTGGAACCTTTCCTTGGTTAAGTTGGCAGGTCTTAGGAGGGTGGAAGAAGCTTCAAGGAATATTAGAGATCAGGGACTCACAGAGGAGCTTCTTATTGAGCAATCTGAGGCTGTAAAAGACCTTGTTGAATGGGAACCGAGGGAAGAAATTTTTTGGAAACAAAAAGCTCAAGTAGATTGGCTTCAGGAAGGGGATAGGAACACAACATTCTTTTATAACTTTGTTAAGGCTCGTCATAATGGTAACCTAATTACCTCTCTTGTTAATTCTCAGGGTGCCCTACTTTCTTATTTTAGGGATATTTCAGAAGAGACTAAGAGGTTTTTTTCCTCTCTCTTCAAGGAGGATGCCTTCTGAGATGATGAGGAAGAAAAACTTATTCTAAACTGTATTCCCTCGATTGTTTCTAGAGAGATGAATGAGCACTTGATGGGTCCAATTTCCCTTAAGGAGCTGAAAAGTGTTGTATTCAAGATGAAAAATGGGAAAGCCCCAAGTCTGGATGGATTCCCAATTGAGTTTTATCAAGAGTTTTGGGAGTTAATCAAATTTGACCTTTTGGAGGTGGTCCGTGAGTCCCAAAATAACAAATAGATGCTAAGGGCCCTAAATGCTACCTTTGTGGTGCTTATTACCAAGAAAGAGGGAGCGAATTCCCTGGATATGTTCAGGCCTATTGCTCTCTGTAATGTTGTATATAAGATCATCACAAAAATGATTGCTGAGAGGCTAAAGATATGGTTGAGCAAAATCATCTCTGAGGAGCAAGGTGGGTTTGTTGTTGGCCGAAAAATCATGGATGGGGTTGTTATTGCTACAAAAGCTATTCACTTAATGGAAACTTCTAAGGAGAAAACTATGTTCATTAAGTTGGACATGGCAAAAGCCTATGACAGAGTTAGATGGTCCTTTCTTCAAAAATTTCTTGCTACTTTTGGCTTTGAGGAGGAATGGATTAGATGGGTGATGAGCTTTATTTCATCTTCCTCATTCTCTGTTCTTGTTAATAACGAGACATCGGAGCTGTTTGAGGCCTCAAGGGGATTGAGGCAAGGAGATCCTCTATCTCCTTATTTGTTTATCATTATGGCAGAAGGGTTGGGTAGATTACTCAAGTCTCAGGTTAGGCATGGTCTCATTCAAGGGTGGAAGTGGGATAATAGTTTGCCACCTCTTTCCCACCTTCAATTTGTTGATGATACTGCTTTGTTGGGAGTTGCCACTATCAAGGAAGCTGGAAACATTAGACAGTCTCTTGACATATATCTTGGTGCTTCTAGACAGGTGATTAATGAGGACAAGTCCTTTATTTTCTTCTTCAATACCCCCCCTCTTATTCAAGCCAGGATTGCTCGCATTTTAAGATTCTAGGTCAGGACTCCCCCCTTCATTTATCTTAGGATTCCGATTTCATCTCATCCTCTGCCTAGATCTTCTTGGCAGTATATACTTGATAAGTTTAGAAGGAAGGTAAATCACCTGGACTGTCAGATGGCTATCCTCTGCAGGTATATTATTGCTTTTAAAATCTGTTATTCAAGCCTTACCCATTTATAGATGTTTTGTGCAAACAGCTCCTCGTTTCATCAAGGATATGGATGCTTTGTCAAGATAGTTTTTGTGGTCTAGCAAACTTGATCAATCTAAATGGAGTTTGGTTATATGGGATTCCATTTGTAGGCCAGTTCAAGAGGGAGGCCTTGGGTTGTGATAGGCAACTCTTTCTAGGCAGGCTTTGGCTGCAAAACTTTATTGGAGATGGTGTACCTCTCAAGATCAGATTTGTGCTAAAATATTATCTTATAAATACTTGAGAGGTATTTCTAAGGTAGTTATCTTTAGATCCAGTTTGGTTAGGAAAGGTTTTGTTATCTAGGACACTCTGAAAAGAGGAGCTAATTTAATTAAGCAAGGTTTGTTCTGGATTTGCAATTAGGGATCAGATGTTATTTTTTGGGAGGATTCTTGGGATGGCCACCCTCCTATCTTGACTCAATATCCCAAGTTACATTCCCTAAGCATTTTTTTCTTGGAAGCGGGCTGGTCTCATGTGGAGGACTTTAAAAAAATCTAGTATTTTGGAAATATGGAGATGTACAGATGGAAAGATCTGTAGGAATGGCCCCAAGGGGGATTGGTTGAGGATAGAGATGTGCTTGCTCTTATTCTTGTGGGGAGGTACTGTTCTTCATTGAGGGATAAAGACATTCTAGCTTGGAACCCTAATCCCAAGGGAACCTACTCTTTAGCCTATGGTTATCAAGTTCTTGATAAGCACAAGTTTGGGAGTCTCCCTGTCACATGGTGGAAAAAGGTGTGGAATAGATTTTCTTGGCTGAAATGTAACTTTTTTCTTTGGATGGTAGATCGTAATAAATGCCTCACTTGGGATAACTTGAGGAAGAGGGGATTTTAGGGTCCCTCTTTATGTGTCCTTTGTGGTAAGAACGAGGATGACTCTTCTCATTTATTTTTCCAATGCTCCCTTGCTATAGACATTTGGCATCGTTGGTGGAGTTCCTGGAACCATACTTGTTTTCATGTGCTCTCCCTGGTGGAGTTTTGGAGTAGTCTAGGCAGACCTCTAGCCAAGGCCCCCTTCCTTCAAGTGGCTTGGAATTTGGGCCCTTCCTGCATCATCTGGAAAATTTGGCTCGAACTAAACCATCGCATTTTTGAGGGAAGTCATTTGGTTGTTCAACAGATTTGGCAAAGGATCCTGTGTATGGTTCAAGAAACTATCCATAGTAAATGTGATGTAGACCCCATTTGGACTCTAGGGAGGAGAAGGCACGACGGACCCTTGGTTTGTTTGGGGTTGGTGTGAATTCTTCTAGCCCTAGTAGGATTCCTCAACTTAGCAAGAAGGTTAGGAGAGAGGGTAGATGGAGACTACCCCCTAGAGGAGTTTTAAAAATTAATACTGATGGGTCATCCAGGGGCAATCCTGGACATGCTAGAATTGGTGGTGTTGGGAGAGATTATGCTAGCATGGTCAGTTTTTTCTTTTCCATTTATAAAGGTGTTCACTCCAACAATCTTATGGAAGCTCTGGCGATACTTGAGGCCTTGCAAAGGGGGTTTTCTCTTGGCTGGCGCAGGATTCTTTGCGAGTCTAACTCTCAAATTTTGGTTAATATTTTAAACAACAAAATAGTGGAGGATGTTAATTGGCAGTTGGCCTCTATGACCATTCAGATTCTCAGAATGAGTGAAGAGTTCAAATTTATATCCTTTGTGCACATTCCAAGGGAATGGAATGGGGTTGCTGATTACCTGGCCAAAAGGGCTTCTGAGCTATTGGATACTCAGAGTATTGATAACTAGGAGAGTCTCTCATCTAGGGATTCTCAACACCTACGGGAGTTGATCCATAAGGATGTTTAAACTTAATGTGGTTTGTTTTTTTTGGTTTTCTTTGGGAGTTGAACTTGTCTGGTGATTTAGCCTGTATTTTTGCTTATTTGAGTCCTGGTTGGGGGCTCAGCTGTACTTTGTAATCTAGACTTTTTATCAATAAATTTTTACCCCTTTATTTAAAAAAAAAAGGATATTCAACTAACAACAATGTAGATGTTAGGTCACTTCTAATAGGGATTTAAAAAATAATAGAAATATATTTCAATTAAGGGGGATTCACAAGTTACCATTAATGCTATCAACAAAAATGGATGTGGGGATTGGATAAAAATAATATTATTGGTTATGTTCGTCAATTATTTTTAAGAAGGAAATCAAATAGCAAATAATTTAACAAATTGTAGTGTTGATCTTCACCTTGATTGGCCAATGGAGATTTTATCTCATAATCAAAATGATGTCAAACTTGATTGTGGAAATATATCACTTCAACAATATTTTTTTTGTTTGTGGAAAACACCTCTTTCGGGGTGCCACTTTTAGGTAAGACCCAAGGAGGTAGGGGTATCTATTATGCCAAAATTGCCTAGGGATCACACTTGGAATACCCCCTTCAACACACTCAAGGAGTATGCCTTAAACAACAAAAGCATAAACAACATAAACCAACAAGCACAAAAACAAAAACAAGACAAAAACAAAACAAAAAAAAACAAAAACACAAACATAAACACACAAAAAATAACAAAACACAAAAAGCACACAAAACCTCACTTCAACAAAGTTGAAGAATATATTTGATAGAAAAATAAATGAAAATATTTGTCATATGTTTGTTATGATTTATTTGACCTAATAACTAACGTAATATTTTTAGTTTGATGCAAGTGGCCCCAATAGAAGCCACACATTACTTATTTAACAAACAAAAAAAAACTACAATGGTTGAATATGGACCTAGACATTCATGGGCTAGGAAAATGAAATTAAAAAGCAATTGACACATTTTAAACACTATAAATACATATGCCAAGGGGTTCATAGGTGGCTTAGACCTAGGATTTGAACAAGTTTCTTGAAGTAATCTAGCCTGCTTAATAACCTATAAGAATAAAGCTACCCATCCAAGCACAAGTTATATCATACTCCTCATTTTGTAAAATGGTACTAGGTTCCAAGGAATTCTCACATTTTGTTATGCATTAGGAATAATTTTTGTAGCTCTTTTCAAGGCTATCCTTGTGCTCCTTTACACCTACACTAGAGAGTACAATTGTAGAAGAGCATCCATAGTGGTAGCATGCTCTATACCCTAAAGGGTAATGATTTAGTTGAAAAAAAAATAGTCAAAAAATGTTGCAAATGTAATAAGTCTTACACTTGTGCCAAACATAACATGGTAGAAGAATAAAAAAGAACTTATGACATGCACCAAAGCTGAAAAAGTATTTTTTTTATTATATTATGTATATTAAAATCAACATAGCATATTACAAAGGTCTTATAAAAATATATAAAATGTAACATAAAATTTATATTTATATTTATTTACCAAAAAAACATAAATAAATTATATCTTAAAATGTAAACCCTACGGTTGCTCCCAGAAACTCATCTCAACCCCTTGTATATTCTGTGATAGCTAGGCATGGTGTGGTGATAGATCAGTATACCATGCAACCTATGATGCCCAGTGCTAGGTCTTCACAGATGGTTTCTAATGTACCACTGACTAGTGCTTCCTTAACCAAAATTTTTAATTCTTATGCTCCTACTCAGTCTTCAGATTCTCCAATTCTGCATATCAATGGGTAATCTTCATCAAGCTTCATGGAACCTGAATGGGCTTCTATAAATGGTCAAATATTTTGTAGCCCACCATGGGGAGAATCCCTGGTTCACTGGGATAAAATATGTCAAACAAAGTTTTGGAAAGCAGGTCAAGAGCATTTTCTCAATAATATTTAAGATTCTGTTTCAAACATTAGAGACGTTGAATATGTAGCTGAACATATGAGTCTTGATAGGACTTCATGATTTTTTTATCATGGAATTTTAAAGGGTTGACGGACCCAGTCCACAAATACTTGGTCCGAGATGAGATTGCTTCATGCTCCAAGTTTTATGGTAATCCTGAATTTCTTTGTCTTCAAGAGATTAAGATTTTTTACTTTATTCTGTGATGTACTTGCCCTTTTCTTTGGCTAGGTTATTTTTTTATGCCACCAATCATTCCCCTAGTATAGGGGGATCTATTATTATTTTGGCAGCTAGGTGGAAATATAATTTTGTCTTGTGGGGTGTGGAACCTTCCAATCATGTATTTTAGGTTTTACTTGAGGTTGGTGGGTTGTATTTTGGCATTATTAATGTATTTTCCTCCAATGATGCTCAAGAGTGTTATAGCCTCTGGCGGTGGTGTGATTTTTCTTTACCACCTACTATTTGGGTTATGTGCAAATATTTTAATATGACTAAAAAAAATTATAGACAAGATAGGAAAACTTCCCATGCAGTGGGCTACTAGGAAAAGAGAGGCCTAGTACTTCATAAAAAAAATTGGGTTTGTCAGGCCCCAATTCCTGTTTTCTCCTCAGGATTTTCCTAAAACATTATGGTATATGTGGTCCAATTTCTAGGCTTGTCATGCAAGAATTATGAGAAGGCTGAACAGAGCCATGCTTTCATATCATGTGTAGTTTTTCTTTCATAGGATAAATGCTTCACCTATGTTTGTGGAAACCATTTATGGTATTACTACTTCTGACCATTCACCCATCATGTTTAATGTGATGATGAAATGCCTACCTCAGAGACACTACAAGTCAAAAAAAATTTAATACTTCCTTTCTTTAACATCCTTCCATGGTTTATCATATCCGTAGAGTCTGGGATCTAGTTTCTATATCTACTAGAGAGTTGGGTTGGATAAAATTGTGGAATGATGCCATTTTTTGTATAATTGTCTTGCTTCATACTTTGGGGAAAAAGGTGGTGCAGTTCAGAAGACATTCCAATTTTGTCCTTCATGATGAGCTTGCCAAATTTTCTCTCAGGCTTGAGGCTTATCCATTTAATCCTGAACTTTAGTATCATGTTTCCCAGCTGAGACATGAACTTAAAATTGTTGAACTTTATGAGGCTCAGGGAGATCGAATTAAATACCATCTTCATTGGCTTAAATTTGATTATAGAGTCACCAAAGACTTTTTTCAAAGGCTCTACCCTCCTAGGAAAGCTACTCAACTCAAGGCAATTTAAGATAATGGAATAAGGCTTACCTTTCTTCCTAATATTATCAAGGCCATACTAATTATTTTGCCACTCAAGCTTATTCCCCTAAGCGGAAGCAAGCACTGGAAGCTTGTATGGTAGTTGTACTAGTTAAGGTTTCAGAGTCTCAAAGAGTAGGGTGTGATAAACTTCTCTCCATTATAGATTTGGAGGATGCATTATCTCAAATGGAAAATAACAAAGCACCAAGTATGGATGGCTTTCCTTGTGAGTTCTACAAGGGTATTTGGGACTTGGTCCTGATCTGCATAAAGTTTATTAGGAGGCTCTTCGAGTAGGCTCTTTGGGAGTAATTATTAATAGGGGCAATATCAAATTCATACCCAAGCAAGGAGACCTAGAGTTGATTACTAATTTGTGGCCTATTACTTTGTTGAATGTTAGTTACAAGATCATTACCAAAGCTTTGGCTCTTCACCTTAGGCCTCTTCTTCCTTTGATAGTCAGATCAGAGCAAATTGGCTTTATTCAAGGAAGGTACATCCTTGATAATATTTTGGCTATTTGGGAGGGCATGGAATGGGCCCGGATGTTAAACCAGAACATGATTTTTATTAATATTGATGTTGAGAAAGCTTATGACTTCATTGAATGGAGATTCAGTCTTGCTATGCTCAAAGATTTATTTGGGTCAGTTTTCATTCAGAATATTGCTATGCTATTCAAAGATACTTTAGCTATTCTCAATCTAAATAATTCATAGTTTGAAGTAGTGGGCCTATTTAGGTCTATTCAACAAGGGTGTCGTATTGCTCCTTTATATGTACTTGTTTTTGAAGCCTTCAGCTATATTTTAACTACTCAAGCTTCTGCAGGTCTTATTAAAGGAATTACTCTTCTGAATGATCAAGGATAACTTATTAATGGTCATTTTTCTGATGACTCCTTTCTTACTACAAGGGAAGAGGAGTAATCTATTTCTAATACTCTATTTTATATTAACACCTTTTGCACAATCTCTAGTTTTAGCATACAATGGAGGAAGACCTCCTACTTTAGATAGTCTCCCTTGTCTAATCCACCTTGGCTTCAGGGGTATCACTGGAATTGGATCCCTCTTAAATAATTTTTTATGTTTCTTGGTATTCATTTTGCCATTCATGGGTCCCCTGCTCAGATTTGGAATTATGTGCTTCAAAGAGTTGAAAAGAAACTTGATTTCTAGCTTACTAAGAAGCTATAATTAGCAGGTAAATTTCATATTTGCTCTAAAGTTTTAGCTGCAACTCATTTTAGTATTCCTCTTGTTGGGTTCCTTCATAGGTTTGTTATAAGAAGCTTGAGAAACTCCTTCAATATTTTCTTTGGAATAATTCTTCTAAAACAAAGGGATTTTATAGAGTTATTTGGGATATTTTTTGTCTTCCTAGAGAATTTTTTGGAATGGGTTTGCTACACTGTAGACGACAAGGTATTGCTCTATGTGCTAAGTAGGTTATCAGGGCTCTGAGGGGAGCTGAAGCTTAGAAATTTTTGGTTTGATATTTCATTTTCTCTGGTCTTCCCTTAAACCGTAGAGCATGGAGAGGGTTGGATTTTCCCTCTCTCATTGTTGCTCCGAATTTTGTTAAGATTTTTGGATCCCTTGTTATTAAAAGTATATGGAAATCCTGAAAACAACTCATTCCTTGGATATATTGAAGAGGGTATGGATTTTGTAAAGGTGTATCCATCAAGTCTATGAATATTTGGTGGTCCCTCGTGTTTCTTCATCAAGGTTCTCCCTTAGCTCGGGTGCAATGGTTTCATGCTCAGTGGTTTTTCAAAAAGGGTATTGGTATAATAGTTGATTTATTTTCTTGCTAGACCAGGGTTTGTATCCCATGGAATAATTTTAAATGCACCTTCAGGATAAATGTTGTCGACAAATATAAATATGATGTTGTTCTTGCCCTCACCCCTTTTTCTATGTTGCATAAGTTTGGTGTATGCTTGCAGTGTCCTTGGTGGTCAAACTAGAGATGGCATGTTGACACTCCTTTGCTTAATTATAAGGCTCATTTGGGGTATAAATGGTTATCTCATCACCTTCCTTTGGTGCCTAAGCTCAATCAGCATTGAGACTTATTTTCTACAAGGACTAGATAGAATTCTAGATTTTAGAATGTTTGGGCTACTTATGTTGAGCCCAAGTAATAATTTTTTGCGTGGAGCTTGTTGTGTCAAGGCCTTCCCTTGGGGGGATGTTTTAAGCACATTGTAATTCCTTATCCTAAATGTTCTTTTTGTGGTGTTCCTGAGTCTTGTATTCACCTCTTTTGAAATTGCAGAAGATCTAGGCAAGCTTAGGAACGAGTTCTTTCTTTTTTTCTCCATTTACAATTGCAAGAGTTTCTTGGTCCCAAGATCTTCTTGGGGACTATTTTACTTTGTCTCTCCTACTTTTTGAAGTGTGGTAGGTTTTCAGGATTATCCTACTCTTTCATATTTGGAAGGCCCATAAGAATTTTTTTTTTTTAAACAGTATACACCTTCTGTCACATTTACTCATACTAACAAATTGGAAGTGTTTAATGGCAGGTGGCTATAGATATGTACTAAAGACAACAAATTTGCTATGGATTTGGATCACCTGCATGTTCTTCTCATGCACTGGACCAATTCTCCATGTATAGTCAACCATATCCTCATAGAGCGCTCTTCTTAGGAGAATTTTCAATACCTCTCTCACCGTTGGCCTGCATCATATGTAAGGAGTGCTCTCGCAGACAAGCACTGGTCTCAACCCTCACTAGTCAGGATGCATCCTAATGTTGACATTGCTTATTCATCCCACCAATATGGAGGGTGGGAGGATGCTCAACCAATTTTTCCTAGGCCAATTTTTGGTTGGAGCAATGCAGGTAATGAAGGCCTTAATAATGATGTAGAGGGGTAGATTCACATCCCATAATCACTAACAATTTATGCAGGACAACACATCAAGGCACATTACTCCATATGATATGCTATCTTTGATGTAATGATCATCAATGATCATGATTGGTAAACTTGTATTTTGTTGGTGACTTTGTTTATTAACCCTTGTCAATGAGAATTAGTTTGATTCCCCATGGTGTGTGTTAACCCACCCACTTTTTTTATTGTAAAGGTTGTTATCTTAAATTAATATAATGATTTATCATGATCTATGTACTTTTAGGGAGTTCTAGAATTCTAGGTGAAGCGATGGATATGTTAGGTACCGCGTGAGCCTCGCATAGGCTTGCATGCCTCTGCGAGTGCCTACATGTGGGAGTTTTCTCCTTCTTTTGATTTGGTGGCTTCTTTTGATTGCGGGGGAGGGTATTTTATCAAATTTTGGGGTGTTTTGTTGCTACGTGAGAGTGTCTTTTCTTGATCCGAGTGTGGGATAGTCATGGCTTTTCCTAGAGGTATCCAATATCAAAATAATATCTCATTTAAGGAAGCCCTTCATGGCTTGAGATCTTCTTCTATTTGGCATAATGCAGATGATAACTCTTCAGGACCAGGTGGTTCTTCTTCGGAAGGAGTGTTTTGTTCAAAGTGAGTTAATGGATGCTTGGAAAGGGTTAGGAAGCGACATGTTTTTGTGATTCAACCTAAGTCAATTGTAGAGGATGTGGATTATATGCAAAATCAGGCTTTAATATGCAATTTTTTGGGTATTCACATCCCTTTATTGGTGTTTGAAACATGGGCCAAGAGTACTTGGAACCCAGTTTACGACATGGAAATACTGAGGGGAGCTAAATATTTCTTTTTGGTGGTGTTTTCTTGCTTGGAAGACCAAAATAGGGATTTTGAGGGGGCCCATACTTTTACAACCAGACTATCCTGTTTATTAAACCTTGGAACATGGGTTTTAATTCGACTACGAAGATTCCTTCTTAGGTTTTTTTGTGGGTTCGGCTTCTATGGCTGCCTTTGGAGTTTTTACGGATGAATATTTTGCACATGATTGCATTGTTGTTAGGCAAACCGGTGGGACCGTATCAACAAACTTTAGAAAAAAAGGTAGGATCATGTACCCATATTTGTGTTGAGTTCTATTTAACTAAGCCATTGCCTGATTCTATGTAAATATGTGTTGGGTATTTTTCTTGGGTTCAACAATTAGACTATGAAGCTCTTACTTTTCGTTTTCAGTTGTGTCATGAGTATGGACATCTTCAGCGTAAATGTATTAAAATGCTTGATAATAAATCATATGGTTCTAAAAATCTAAATCTGTAATCTTCTAGTGGGAAGTCAATTTCGCAAGATGTTGGGCCTGGTCAGGGGAGTGGTCACATGGATATTAGTGGGGATGATAAATAAAGCTTTATTTCAGTTAAGACTCATAATAAGGAAAAAGGGTTGAAGCGGACCTTTACTGATAGATAAATGGATAGCTTACATAATAAGTTTGATGCCTTGGATGAGTTGGCATTTCTTGATGAAGGAATGAATAGTAATTTGAATATGGATGCTCAAAATGTGATTAAGGTGCTAGACCATAATGGGCAATAGGAAGTAACAGATCCTTCTTTGGACACAACCCTGGCAATTGTTCCTATTTCGGAGGTGTGGTAGAATGGAGTGAAAGGGGATGAACCTATTTTGGTTGATTTATTGAATACTGGTAGAGGAAAGGGTTTCAAGTCTGGTCATTCTCTAGGGTTGCTCCAAAAGAACTTAAAAAAAGGGGCCCCTGCGAAGCTAGTTAATGTGGGTAGGAAGAAAGATGCAGATAAACTTCATGTGGAGGGAGAAACATTGGTTGAGAGTGGGGTGGTTAAACCCTTGGAGTCTCACTTTTATTCTCTTTCTAAATTATTATTATTTCATGGAATGTGAGAGGTTTTAATAGCTTACCTCGTCAAAAAGCTATTCAGGATTTGGTGTAGGTGCATAAGCCAGATGTTGTTTTTCTTCAAGAATCAAAATTATCATTGGAGGGTCTATTTACTATTGCTTCTAAACTCTGGTCTCGAGGTCTTTATCATCGTGTTGGGGTTGTGGGTAGTGCTGGGAGGATTTTTAGCCTTTGGAATCCACAGAAGCTTCCTCCTATTTGGTGGGTCTCGAATAAGTCAGCTCTTTCTATGATAGCTTCTTGCCATGAGTCTGGAGAAGTGGTTTTATTAACTAACATTTACGCCCCCTCGGATCTTGCTAGGAAGGTGTTGCTTTGGAATCATATTCAAAGTGTTCGGGCCTTGGTTCCATTCTATCCTTGGATTATGGCAGGGGATTTTAATGCTATATCTAGTATTTATGAGAAGCGGGGAGGTGTGGGTACTTTGGGGCCTACCTCTAGGCTCCTTAATGATAATATTCAACTTCTTAATCTTGTAGATATTAAGCTAACGAATGGTGTGTTCACTTGGACGAATAAACGGTGTGATTATAACTCGATCTCTGAGAGGTTGGATAGATTTCTTACTTATTCATATTGGGTTAGCAATTCTTGGGTTATTAATTCGGAGGTTCTTTCCTGGAGGGGATGGGACCATTGGCCTATTAAACTTGCTATCTCTCGAAAAGGAATGGGTCATCATCCAAGTTTTAAATTTTAGTTAATGTGGCTTAGGGATCCCTCTTTGTACAACTTTATGAAAGTCTGGTGGATTTAGGATTGTCCTTCCCATGGTACTTCTATGTACTCTTTTGTTAAAAGGATCCAATTTGTGAAATTTCAACTCAAAAAGTGGAACATGCAGTGTTTCGAGAATCTATTTCAGGCTAAAGCTTTAGCCCAAAGTAGGCTTGATGTTATCACTAGACATATCAGAGATCATGGGCTTACGGGGTAGAATATGCAAGAGGAGTTTGAAGCTTTGCATGAGCTTCAAGAGTGGGATCTTTGGGAAGAAAATTTCTGGAAGCAAAAGGCCAGAGTGGAATGGTTACAGGAAGGAGATCGCAATACAACTTTTTTCTTTAACACTGTTAAGGCTCAAAGAAATGGCAATGCTATTTATTCGATTATTTTTTGTCAAGGTATTCAGTTGTCTGCTTCTCAAGATATCTCTCGGGAGTCTTTTCAGGTTATTTTTTTCCTTATATTGTAAGGATTATTGTGTGGATCACACTAATGATCATACTATTTTGTGTTTTATTCCTTCTGTTATTTCAAAAGAGATCAATGTGCATCTTCTTCTACCTATTTCCATTGATGAACTAGAAAGGGTGGTTTTCCTTATGAAGACTGGGAAAGCTCCAGGGCTTGATAGATTCCCTATTGAGTTCTTTCAACATTTCTGGAAAATTATTAAATCTGATATTTTAAAGATTTTTCTCGAGTCCTTTCATAACCATCAGTTGTTGAAAGATTTGAATTCCACTTTTTTTTTTATAATTCCTAAAAGGGAGGGGGCTTGCTCTTTTGATCAGTTTCACCCTATTGCTCTATGCAATGTGGTGTATAAAATTATTACAAAGCTAATTGCAAAGCATCTCAAGCCTTGGCTGGATAGAGTTGTTTCTGATGAACAGTGTGGCTTTGTGGTTGGTTGACAGATTCTGGACAGGGTGGCTATTGCTTCCGAGGCTATTCATTATATGAGCACTTATAAGGATAAATTTATGTTTATGAAGCTGGATATGGCGAAGGCTTATGACAAGGTGAAATGGTATTTTCTTCACAAAATCCTCTTGGCCTTTGAATTTGATCCTTCCTGGATTGAGTTGATTATGAGTTGTAGTACGACTCCATCATAATATATCCTAATTAATGGGGAGCCCTCTCCTCTGTTTCATGCTTCCCGAGATCTTCAATAGGGGGATCCTTTATCTCCCTACTTATTTATAATTATGGCTGAAGGTTTGGGTCATTTGCTTAAATATCAAGTTCACCAGGGTCTTATTCATGGGTGGAAATGGGAGACTGGTAGGTTGGCTATTTCGCATATTCAGTTTGTTGATGATACTGCTATCTTGGGTGTGGATTCTATTTGTGAAGAAACCAAATTTAGACATGTGCCAGATATGTATTTGGATGTCTCTGGTAAGAAGATTAATGAGCATAAGTCTACTATTTTATTTTTCAATACGGATCCCAAGATTCAAGCTAGAATCATTCAGATTCTTAGGTTTCAGGTTGGGACTCTTCCCCTTACGTACTTGGGGATTCCTATTTCTGTTGGTCCTCTACCTAGGTCGGTTTGGACTAACATCCTTGATAAATTCTGTAGTCGAGTTAGTCATTAGACTCACAGATGGTTGACTTTTTTTTGTCGGGTTTTACTTCTAAAGTCGGTTGTTTAGGCTTTACCAGTGTATAGATGCCTTATTTAGATTGCTCCGACAAGCTTTATTCATTATCTGGATTCTCTTTCTATGAAATTCCTATGGGCTGGTAATCTTGATTTCTCAAAATGGAATCTTGTTAATTAGGAGACTATTTGTTGATCGAAATAGGAAGGGGGATTGGGTCTTCGCCTAAGCTCTATTTTTAGGACTGCTTTGGCTGCTAAGCTATATTGGCATTAGTGTAGTAATCAGGAGCAAACTTGGGCCAAGATTATCTCCCACAAGTATCTTAGGGGGTGGAAGGTTCTAAGATTCCTAGATATAGCTTGACTGGTCGAGGATCATTTGTTTGGAATACTCTGAATAAGGGTGCAGAGTTGGTTAAGCAAGGGTTGTTTTGGATTTGTTAAACTAGGTCTTGGGCTCTTTTTTGGCATGATTCTTGGGATGGCTTTTCTCATCTCCTTAGCGAGTTTCCCCATCTTCAAGATCTTGCTCAATGCTTTTTGGATGTTTGGATGGATGAGGGTGGCAAATTTCAAAACTGTTAACTCCTTTAGTCATATGATTAGTTTCCAGTGGAAGGATCCTCGGGAATGGCCTGCTGGTGGCACTATGGATGCAAGGGAATAACTGACCCATATTTTTGCTAGTCATACCTGCTCTTCTGCCTGGGGATGATGGGCTAGCATGGGGGAGGGATAATAGAGGGATATTTTCAGTTGATGTTGGTTATTGTGTTTTTGATTAGCAACGGTTTGGGGAGGATGTGGTCCCATGGTGGAAGCAAGTTTGGAATAAGTTTATTTGGCCTAAGTGTAGTTTTTATGTGTGGTTGGCTACTCATAATCGGTGTCTCACTTGGGATAATCTTCAAAAGCATGGTTTTGTTGGCCCCTCTTTATGCTATAACTATGGGAAGGATGAGGAGTCTATTGGGCATTTACTTCTCCAATGCGACTTTGCTCATCAACTCTGGAATTATTGGTGGGGAGTGTGGAATCAACCTTGTTCGCATGCTTCATATGTAGTTGATTTTTGGAGGAGTATGGGGCGGCCTCCTACAGTGGCTTTCTTTTTACAAGTTGGGTGGAGCATTGGTCCTATGTGCATTTTTAGGCAGATTTGGCTTGAACAGAACAATCGAATTTTCCAAGGGAAGGAGTTAACTGCTTCTTAGGTCTGACAAAGGATTTTGCGAATGATCTAGGAAACTGTCTGCAAAATGTTAGATTATTTTTCCTGTGGATCAAGCGAAACATCAAATCATGGAAAGATTAGGTTTGTTGGTTAATGGTCCTGGCCCTAATATCTCTTGTAGACGGATGGGTCAAAGTAATCATGTGCAGAGTGCTGGTAAATGGAATTCACCTCCTCTGGAAGTGCTGAAGATTAATACGGATGGATCTTCTTGGGGAAATCCGGGTAATGCTAGTATTGGTGGTGTGGGGCGGGACAATAGTGGTATTGTCCGATTTTTTTTCTCTTGCTTTAAGGGATATCATTCTAATAATTTCATGGAAGCCCTTGCGATTTTATATGCTTTGGAGCAAGGGTATGCTTTGGGTTGGCGTCAGATTGTTTGTGAATCTGATTCTCATATTGTTATAAATTTGTTGAATTCTGGGGATAGTCTTCATGGGAGTTGGCGGTTGAGTTGGATTGCTCAAAAAATTCTCAATATATCTGCTCACTTGGAGTTTATTTCTTTTGTGCATATTCCTCGGGAGTGGAATTGGGTAGCGGATTTGTTAGCTAAATGGGCTTTTGAGTTTCAAGATGATTGGGATGTTCATAATTGGTCTCAACTTTCTTTTGATTGCTCTCAATCTCTTTCTTCTTTATTGAGAGCTGATATATCTGAATAGCTTCTTCTTTTTCTTTGTATCTTGAATGTTTTGCTGAGTTAATAAATTTTTACCTTTTTCAAAAAGAAAATTAATATAAATTTATTTTTTCAAAAAAATCAAACTAATTATAAATATATATTATTTTAAAATAAAAATCAATAATAAATTTTAATGACAATTAATAATATATTTTAATTATGTAAATATCATAATGCCATAGAGATAAGCTTTTCAAGCTTGTAGAGCCGTTGGAGGTTGGTAATTCTTTTTAATTTATTGCAATGAGATCGTTCGAAATAATTGACTTTTCATTTTAGAAGTTTAAAAATAACATAAATTGTTAATTGCGTGGTGATACGAATCCCATGTGGCCCAGGTATAGGGAAGTTAAATAATAAAATATTAAATTATTATATTTCATGTGTTGAATATTTATAATATTAATTTGTCAAACTTATAATAAAATTTATTTATTATTTTAATAATTAAAATTTTTAATGAGTTATATATATATATATATGAAATGGGTCAAACTCATATTACACCATTATCACCTAGTAGTATGGTATTATAACAAGGCTTTGATATTATTCATGTATCTTTTGCCAAGATTAGATCCTGGATCTTCTTTTTGAAATGTTAAGGAATCCAACCTGTTGAACTAATGTTACTTGAAGTTTAATTATCAATTTAAATAAAATATTTATTTGCATTATATTGATTCACTATATATAATTGGTTATATAAAATTGAAACTTTTTACTTTCATTTTTTTGAATTTAGTAAAATCAATTATACAACATTCCAGTTACATAGAGGAGTTGGTCACAAAATTAGTAATTGACAAGCCTGGAGTTCAAAGATAAGGGCTGCTCCTACCAAAACTATTTGGCTTCATTAGCCATTCATATCATCATGGTCAGGATTCAAACCACATGGCTGAGTTCAAACCATAAGGGCTGCTCCCACCAAAACTATTTAGCTTGGCTCGCCATTCATATCATCATGGTTAGGGTTCCAATTGAACCCAGATATAAGATAAATACCTGGACAGACAAACACTTATCAATCCACTAATTCTTAAAAGCTTACCATAAGTATTATTATAGACTAGTAAACTAAATAGAAAGTAAGTCATAACATTTTATCTTCTACTAAAGAAGAAAAGCACACGAACTCAAACATTTTAAACTCTTTTCTGAGGTTCACGAAGAAGAAGTATTGACTGTTTATTTGGTATAAAAGCCCTTGGAATGATAGATGTGTTCACATGCAGACATTTCCTTGTCACTTTCTCTGTTCGATCTTAATATCGTATGAAACCTCGAAAACACGGCAATGCAAATCCTCTTGTAAAATATGTACCCCTCTATATTTACCTTTCACATCGACTCTACTGCCAGGCAGAAATCTAAACAATCTGGATTTGATGTTTCAGAGCATGCGCTGGAAAGATGGGGATGGGAGGACAGGCATTGAGACCCATATAATAAAATGATTTATGGCTTTGCTTGTTTGATGTTATATAGAACCATCTTGATGCTCTAGTTTTCTTTGTCAATGGAGTAACAGCCTTCATTCTCAGCAACAGACTCACGGGTACAACCTTGTTAAATACAATTATTCACTACCATGCAATTCTGTAAATGATTAGAACATTTTTGTCTGCTTTTCTGTGTAGTGTGTACATCTCTAAAACAGAAGATGCTTTCTTTTATTGTTTTTTACGGAGGACATGCTTCCTTTTGTAATTGCCCGTTTGCCTCTTATTTGCCAACAGTAGAGATTTGTTTTCTTCTGAAAAGATATTCTCAAATCTACTTAGGCATTGCATTGCAATTAATGTGTCTGTTTTAGAATTTGGTCGTATTCTTTTAGGATTTTCTTGCTGAGATTCTCTCACACAGGAAAATCAATTTACGTCGTAAATCTGAGTGCTTACTTTGCCTTTTTGATAACTTGAAAATTATCGACAATTTTTTGTTACCTCAAATCTTGATTTTCCATGGCCATCGTGCCAATCACTGTAGTACTATCTTATGAAAGAGTTATATACGGTACATGAAGGCCATAAGTTCAAACCAGTACTTGAAAGGAGGTCAGAAGTGCAAACCAGAATAATATATTGTGGTACTAAGAAGTCAACTTGCCCGTGACCTTTCAAAATCATAACAAGATTTTTTTCATGTTTTATTTATTGGCTGTCATATCTGTCCGTGATAAATTCATTCTCACCGTAAATGTAATTGTCACAATCTTTTTGACAAGCAAATGTAATTGTCACCATATTATCATATTATACTGCAAGTGTAAATGTCACAATAAATAAATAACACTTTTTGACAAGCAAATTTTTTTATTGGTAAACAAGGGTTTTGAAAAATATTAATTGAGAATGTTATAATAAATAACAATTTTTCATAAGATAAATATGTTTTAAAAAGATTTCGAAATATTAAAAAAAATATTAAAAGAACAGCTTTCAATCAATTTAAAAAAAAAAAAAAAACAACAGACTTTATAGTTTTCAAGTTTTGTTTTGTATATAGTTTGTATTTGTGTAGAGTCTCAAGTAAAAGGATAAAAAAATCAATCCAAGCTTTTAAACAGAATAAAGGAAATAAATAGAATTAAGTTTCCTTTTATGTAATTTAAGTCTTCATTGATTGAAAGCAAAGTATGGAAGATTCTTAAAAGAAAAGTATGATTTAAGTAAAACAAGAGAAGTCATTCAATAAATTGACATTAAAGAGTACTTTTATCGTGAAGACGATAAGAACAATCTTTATTGTCAAGACGGTAAGAACAATGACCTAAAGAAAAGGGAAAAAAAAAAATAGAATGTGTAAGCTATATTGTAAAAACACTTAAAGCTATAAAGTGTGTATTATATATTTTTATTTTTTTATTGAAGTTTTCTTTGGTAATGTATTAATTGTTGGCCTCTTGGAGTGTTGTCATTGTTGTCAACACCATTCTACATGGCATCCTACATGGTATTCAGAGTTTCCATTCAGATTGGTGGTCATCCTGCAAATTTGTCCATGTTTGCATAACGCAGTGTGTTTTCCAGCACACCTAGTTCGGAGGCAATTTTGGTGAGAAAGTTAATTTTTTATTTTTGGTGGCATGGATTATTGCTCATATGTGTTGTAATGTATTATTTATCCTATGAGCATTGGTTTAATTATTTAATTTAATATTTCCCACTCTTTGTCATCTCCAAGTTCCTTGGAATGTGTTCCGGGACTTAGGAATGGAGGGAAAAATACATTTAATTAATTTTTTTATGCAACATAGGTGATAGGGGTCATATTCCTAGTGAATATAATTTAATTTTATGTTGCATAATGTGGGAAATTGGAAAAGAAGTCGTTCACTCTTGGTGGGACCCATTTTGGAGTTATGTGGTGTAGTGTGGAGCTATTTTCGATAGTTTTTGGGATATCTTATGCATATTTTTGGAAATTTTTGAGGAAGTGGCATCCATATTGGTCCCATTTGCTGTAGTGGTCATGGCATATCATTTTTGGAGTGTTAGTGCAGGTTAGAGCTGATTGGTGGAGTGTGGAGTGCCCATATGGAGGTTATTTTGAATTTCAATGTTGAAATTGGCAATTTCCTAAGCTAGGTGTGTGGTTTTTGGAGTGGTTTTTGCACATGGTTTTGGAAACCATTTGTGGTTTCCCTCTTCATTCTCCTCTATATATTGGCTGTAGCATTTCATTGTTTCTATGGAGTTTTGGTGTGCGTAACGAGGTGCTGCCGGAATGCTGCCGAATTTTCAGCAGAGTGTGAATACTTCAGATTTTGTTATTGCAGTTGTGGGTGCATATTGAGCATGTTATTTGGATCATATTGGTATATCATTTGCAGGTGTTGTGATAGTGCTGAAGTGGTATTTCATTTGCAGGGGTTTTCATGATTCATTATTCACATTGCAGCAGTTGTATGTGGTGAGTTTTGTACTTGCAGACTATTGTGAGTTCTGCTTTCATTGTAGGCATTCTTATGCCATTTATTTTATCATATTTCAGATCAAAAGGGTGGTAGGTGTGGGTGAAGAATCATTTTGGGTGTGGCTCCATTTGACCCATTTCCTTTCATTGGGCTCCATTTGGCCCCATTGATAAAAACATCATTGTACTTCATTTGCAGTGAGGCTCGATCTGAGAAGTAGACTCAAGGAGCTTTTTCTCACCGGGGTTTTCTTCCCATCTTGGGTTTCCCCATCATATCCTTGTGTTATGTGATGCCATTTTATGTGTCTTGTGTGGATTTGAATTTATGTTCTTTGTTGTCCTAAAAATCAGATTTAGAGGGTTTGAAAAATTTGTTTAAGTCACTAATTCACCCCCCTCTTAGTGCCATTGTGATACCAACAATTGGTATCAGAGCCAGGCTGCCCAATTTGCAAGCTTAATCAGCTAGGGTAGGTCCTCACAATGGCTAGTTGCGATCCGAATAAGCCCCCTCTATTTTATGGAAAATATTATGTCTTTTGGAGCTATAGGATGATGAGATACCTTGGTTCTTTGGGTATGGGTGTTATGTTGTCTATGCAAAATGGCTATACCATCCCTGCTACACCTCCCACTGATCCTGCTGCCATACAAGAATATAACAATGATTTGAAGGCTACTAATGCTATCACAAGTGCTCTTGCTCCTAGTGAGTTGGTTAAGGTTATGGGTCTCAACACTTCGAAGGAAATATGGGACAAATTGAAGGCCATTCATGAAGGTGATGTAAAGGTAAAAGAAGCCAAATTGCAGATTTTTAGAGCTAAGTTTGAAAGTTTAAAAATGGATGAAGATGATGATATTGCTGCTTTTATGCTTCAAGTGAATGAGGTTGTAAATGCAATTAGAGGTCTTGGTGAAACAATTTTAGAATCCGTGGTTGTGAAGAAGGTTCTAAGATCACTCCCTACAAGATTTGATTCAAAGGTTTCAGCTATTGAAGAAGCAAAAGATCTTAATACTTTGACTATGGATGAGCTACATGGGTCACTTACAGCTTATGAGATGAGGATAGGCAAAGACAAACCTACAGCAAAAGAGGCAGCCTTCAAAGCTTTTAAAAACATGAAGATTAAAGTGAAAGAGGAAGAGGATGAAATTTCAGATGAAGAAGAGGTAAACTTTGTGAGAAAGTTGCAAAGAGGAAGAGGCAAGTACAAGGGAAAACTTCCACTCAAATGCTTCAACTGTGGAAGAATTGGTCACATTGCAACAAGATGTCCCTACAAAGAGAAGAGTGATGATGAAGACAAGCCTAAAGAAAAAGGAGAAGGCAACAAGAAGAAATTTGCAAAATTCAGAAGAAACTTCAAAAAGAGGAGCTTAATCACCCATGAGGATAGTGCTTCCGAAGATAGTGTGCAAAGTGACTCTGAAGATGATTCAGGTGAGGTTATTTTTATGGCCTTAGAAGACAAGAAAAAGGAGGTTGAAGACACAAAGGAAGATGAACCTGAGATGGACTTTGAAGAAGAGTTAGCCTATGCCCTTGAGGAGTATGAGAAAGAGGTGAAGAAGAACAAAAGGTATGCACAGAAACTAAAAGATGCAAATAATCAAATTGCAGATTTGAAAAATCAGATTGAAGAGGCTAATAAAATTTCTGATGGTGCACTAAATGATCTGAAATTTCAAGTTGAGGAGAACAAGAAACTCACATGTAGTCTTGAGGATGCAAACAGGATGATTGCAGATTTGAAAATTCATGTAGAAGAGTCCCGAAAGATAGCTGAAGACCTCAAGCTCAGAGTTTGTGAAAAAGTGAATAATTGCAGCAAGCTTGAAGAGGAGATTTGTTCTTTGAGGAAACAATTAGAGAAAGCTAATTTGATGAGTTGCACCACTCTAAAATTTGAGAAGAGTTCTGAAAAACTTGATGAGATTATCAAGCAACAAAGGCATCCTAAGATCAAGTTTGGTATAGGATTTGAAGAAGGTGAGTGCTCAGATTTTGTCAAAGATGTAAAGCCACTTAAGGATGAGAAAGTAAGTGATTTTCTGCTCCTTGAAGACAAGAAGTTGCAGCCCCCTGAAGGTGAGAAGTTGTTGCTCCAAGATGACAAGAAGTTGCAACCCCGAAATGAGAAGAAGAGTGTGCAAAAGGAGAACAATTTCATGAGGAAGGACAATGATGGCTTCATCAAAGTTAATCACCAAAGAAGGAGACCTTATGGCAGATATGATAACACATGTCAAAGGCAGCAAACCAGGTCAAATTATTCTTTTTATGGTTATTGTTATAGGTGCAATTCATTTGGTCATAAAATTGCCAATTGTAGGCTCAACTCTAGGCCTAGAAACATTGTCACACATAACTCTTTTGCACCTCTAATTGAGCACAATGTAGAATGTTTCAGATGTAAAAATTTTGGGCATATTGCAAGGGATTGTAGAACTATTTTTTCTGCCACTAATCCAATGCAGAAGAGCAGATCTAATCAGCCCCATAGAATGCAAAACAAGCTGCCACCTAGACAAAATTCACAGGTTCACAAGAAGGCTGATTTGGAGAAGAAGGATAAGGAACCAAAACCAAAGCCCAAAAAGGTGTGGATTGAGAAGGGAAAGGAGAAAGAGGTCAAGGATTCTCTCATAGTGCAGGCTGCATTCAAAGCTCAGAACAAATCCACTTCCTGGATCATTGACAGTGGGTGCTCTAGTCACATGACTGGAGATAAAAATCAGTTTGTGCATATGCAGAAGTATGATGGCGGTTCTGTGAGGTTTGGCAACAATGATGGTGCCAAGATAGTTGGTAAAGGAGAGGTAAGCATTGGAAATGGAAATATCAGATCTGAAAATGTTCTTTTTGTTGATGGCCTAAAGCATAACTTGCTTAGTGTGAGTCAAATGTGTGATTCGGGATGTGAGCTGATTTTCAAAGCACATGGTTGTGAGATTAGAGATGCAAAGGATGGTTCTCTCATTGCTAAGGCAGCAAGGACAGCAGGTAATCTTTATAATATTTGTGATAGATTTGACAAATCTTGCTTCATTGGACAAGAAGAGGAAAATTGGTTATGGCATAAGAGGCTTGGTCACATCAATTTTGACAATCTTGTCAAAATTAGCTCAAAGAATGCAGTAAGGAACTTGCCTAAGATTTCAAAGCCATCAAAAAGCATATGTTCCTCTTGTCAACAAGGAAAGCAAACAAGAGCACACTTCAAAACTAAGGAGTACTCTACTACACGCCCATTGGAGCTAGTGCACACAAATATCTGTGGACCGATGAGAACTAAAGGTATGGATGGTGAGAGATACTTCATTTTGTTCATTGATGATTATTCTAGGATGACTTGGGTGTTGTTTTTAAAAGAAAAATCAGAAGCCTTGTTTAAGTTCAAAATGTTCAAAGCAAGAGCTGAAAATGATATGGGCACTAGTATCAAATGTTTGAGATCAGATAGAGGTGGTGAGTACACATCAGCAGAGTTTGAGAAATATTGTTTAGAGCATGGCATTAGGAGGTAATTTTCAGTAGCAAGAACACCTCAACAAAATGGTGTTGTTGAGAGGAAAAATAGAACAGTGCAAGAAATGGCTCGAACTATGTTGAATGAGGCAAATATTGCTGATAGATTTTGGAGAGAAGCAGTGCATACATCAGTGTATATTCTAAACAGGTGCATGCTTAGAGTTCACAGTGATATGACTCCTTATGAGTTATGGTTTGGAAGGAAAGCTACAGTTAAACATTTCAGAGTGTTTGGGAGTAGGTGCTACATAAGGAGAGATGAACAAAACCTTGGCAAGTTTGATACTAGAGCGGACGAGGGCATCTTTCTTGGATACTTATCTAGAAGCAAGGCCTACAAATGCTACAACAAGAGGCTTGGTAAGATAGTTGAGAGCATCAATGTAAATATTGATGAAGGCATTGGTGAGGTAATTGAACAAGTTGATCCACCCATTCAGAATGACACCATTGAGAAAGAAGATGAAGTTGAAGAAGCTCAAGAAGAGAATGAAGAGGTTGCTGCCCCAAAGACTCCTTCAAAGTATTTAAAGAAGAATCATCCTCAAAATCAGATTTTAGGAGACCCCAATACAGGTGTGCAAACAAGAAGAAGACTTGCAAGGACAAATGAGCAGGTAAACTTTTCTTTGTTGTCTCAAGTTGAGCCTAAGAATTTTGATGAGGCTAGCAAACATGAATGTTGGATTAAGGCTATGAATGAAGAACTTGATCAAATAGAGAAAAATCAGACTTGGGAACTTGTTCCAAGACCTACTAATAAAAATGTAATTGGAACCAAGTGGGTCTTTAGAAACAAACTTAATGAAGATGGCCAAGTTGTGAGAAATAAGGCTAGATTGGTGTGCAAGGGGTATGCTCAAGTGGAGGGCATAGATTTTGATGAGACATTTGCACCTGTAGCAAGGTTGGAAGCCATTAGAATGTTTCTTGCTCTCGCTATCCATAAGAATTTCAAGGTCTACCAAATGGATGTGAAATCAGCCTTCTTGAATGGCAACCTAGAAGAGGAGGTTTACATAGAGCAACCCGATGGATTTCAGCTTGGTGATGAGAACTATGTGTGCAAATTGAAAAAGGCTTTGTATGGGCTGAAGCAAGCCCCAAGAGCATGGTATGATAGGTTGGACAAGTACCTATTGCAGCAGGGCTTCCAGAAAGGTAAGGTTGATAGCAATTTGTATTACAAGGTTGTAGGTGATGATCAACTTGTTATTGTTGTGTATGTTGATGATATAATTTTTGGAGGCAATAAAGATGAAATGTGTCATGAGTTTTGCTGCTGCTATGCAAGATGAATTTGAGATGTCCATGATAGGAGATTTGTCATACTTCTTGGGTCTTCAAATTAATCAGTTGGATAGAGGTATTTTCATTTGTCAATCTAAGTATGTTAAGGAAATGCTTAAGAAGTTTAACATGGAGGACAACAAACCAGTGAGTACTCCTATGGTGACAGGGTGTAATTTGAGTAAGGAATATGAGTCTCCTCTTGTTGATCAATCCCTCTATAGGTCAATGGTTGGTAGTTTATTGTATCTAACTGCTTCTAGACCTGACATTTTGCAAGTTGTGTGCATGGTTGCTAGATTTCAGAGTGCTCCAAAAGAAACTCATGTGAAGGCCATCAAAATAATTTTTAGATATCTTAAGGGTACTATGGAGTATGGATTGTGGTATCCAAAGGGCAAATACTTCACATTGAAGGCTTATACAGATGCAGATTGGGCTGGTTGTGTTGATGATCGTAGAAGTACAAGTGGTGGTGCCTTCTTCCTTGGTGACAAGCTTGTCTCTTGGCACAGTAAGAAACAAGATTCAGTTTCTCTATCTACAGCTGAGGCTGAGTATATTGTTGCTGTTTCTTGCTGCACTCAGGTGTTATGGATGAAGCAAACTCTTCAGGACTTGGGTATTGCAAATGGTGAGCCTATTCCCCTTCTTTGTGATAACACTAGTGCTATCAATATTTCAAAGAATCCAGTTATGCATTCAAGGACTAAGCACATAGATATAAGGTATCATTTTTTGAAGGAGAAGGTTGCTGAGAAGGTGGTTAAGTTGGAATTTGTGCCTACTAAAAATCAGATTGCAGATATCTTTACAAAGCCTCTTCCAATGGAGACATTTGAGCACTTGAGGCAACTCCTAGGAGTTGTTCCTCTTCCTACACACTAGATTGTTTTATCTTTTAAGGGCACATCCTCAGGGGGAGCATCTCATTATTTCATTTTATGCTCCTACATATGCTATTTGATGTTGTTATTCTCTAACAGTTGCTTGAGGATGGTGTGTGCAGAAAGTTCAATGATTGGATTCACAGTGTGTAGTGGTGTTGCTTGGCAAGGTGATGCAGTTCTTGGTAAATATTTTGGATTTCTCTTTGATGATGATGGATCTAGTTTTTCATCACTATATCAGTGTCCTTGTTGTTTTTCTCTATTGTATATCAGTTTGTGTGAAGGGCAGCAAGTTATGGTGCTTTTTGTTGCTTTGGCATTCCCCGAATGAGCTAGTGAATGGGCTGTTTGAAATAAGCTTTGTGTAGAACTGTCTTGGAGTGTCTTGTACAGATTATCAGATGTTTTTCAGAGCATATATTACTGATATTTTATATCCATGACAGCAGCATGTGAGTTGGTGATTGGTTTCAGGGGGAGTTTGATGCAAAATTGTCAAACAAGATGCATTGTTGTGCCCTTTTGTCATTGTTGTCAAAGGGGGAGAGTGAGCTAACTGCAACCATATTTCTGTGATGCCTTGTTGGAGTAAGGGGGAGTTCAGATGTGGTGTTTCAGGTCTGATATGAGTTGTTTTTGCTGGCTGGTGCTTCTCAGGACAAATTTGAGGTTTGTTGTTGGTTTTCTTCAGGATGTTGCATTGTGCAGTTTGTTGCAGTTAATGTTGTGTTGCCAACAATGCCAAAGGGGGAGATTGTTGGCCTCTTGGAGTGTTGTCATTGTTGTCAACACCATTATACATGGCATCCTACATGGTATTCAGAGTTTCCATTCAGATTGGTGGTCATCCTGCAAATTTGTCCATGTTTGCATAACGCAGTGTGTTTTCCAACACACCTAGTTCGGAGGCAATTTTGGTGAGAAAGTTAATTTTTGATTTTTGGTGGCATGGATTATTGCTCATATGTGTTGTAATGTATTATTTATCCTATGAGCATTGGTTTAATTATTTAATTTAATATTTCCCACTCTTTGTCATCTCCAAGTTCCTTGGAATGTGTTCCGGGACTTAGGAATGGAGGGAAAAATGCATTTAATTAATTTTTTTATGCAACATAGGTGATAGGGGTCATATTCCTAGTGAATATAATTTAATTTTATGTTGCATAATGTGGGAAATTGGAAAATAAGTCGTTCACTCTTGGTGGGACCCATTTTGGAGTTATGTGGTGTAGTGTGGAGCTATTTTCGGCAGTTTTTGGGATATCTTATGCATCTTTTTGGAAATTTTTGAGGAAGTGGCATCCATATTGGTCCCATTTGCTGTAGTGGTCGTGGAATATCATTTTTGGAGTGTTAGTGCAGGTTAGAGCTGATTGGTGGAGTGTGGAGTGCCCATATGGAGGTTATTTTGAATTTCAATGTTGAAATTGGCAATTTCCTAAGCTAGGTGTGTGGTTTTTGGAGTGGTTTTTGCACATGGTTTTGGAAACCATTTGTGGTTTCCCTCTTCATTCTCCTCTATATATTTTCTGTAGCATTTCATTGTTTCTATGGAGTTTTGGTGTGCGTAACGAGGTGTTGCCGGAATGTTGCCGAATTTTCAGCAGAGTGTGAATACTTCAGATTTTGTTATTGCAGTTGTGGGTGCATATTGAGCATGTTATTTGGATCAGATTGGTATATCATTTGCAGGTGTTGTGATAGTGCTGAAGTGGTATTTCATTTGCAGGGGTTTTCATGATTCATTATTCACATTGCAGCAGTTGTATGTGGTGAGTTTTGTACTTGCAGACTATTGTGAGTTCTGCTTTCATTGTAGGCATTCTTATGCCATTTATTTTATCATATTTCAGATCAAAAGGGTGGTAGGTGTGGGTGAAGAATCATTTTGGGTGTGGCTCCATTTGACCCATTTCCTTTCATTGGGCTCCATTTGGCCCCATTGATAAAAACATCATTGTACTTCATTTGCAGTGAGGCTCGATCTGAGCAGTAGACTCAGGGAGCTTTTTCTCACAGGGGTTTTCTTCCCATATTGGGTTTTCCCATCATATCCTTGTGTTATGTGATGCCATTTTATGTGTCTTGTGTGGATTTGAATTTATGTTCTTTGTTGTCCTAAAAATCAGATTTGAAAAATCAGATTTAGAGGGTTTGAAAAATTTGTTTAAGTCACTAATTCACCCCCCCTCTTAGTGCCATTGTGATACCAACATTAATGTTTTCAGAATTAATGACAAATGTTTATAGATTTATTAGCTTAAATTATTTAAAGTGTAAAATTTATAAATATAACTTTAAGTAATTTAAAGTATAGTTGACAAGATCCATCAATTTTTACTAATTTTATTAACAATTTTACTTTGAAAAATAAGAATTATTAGTTATTAATCAATTTGCACATTGAAGACCTATATCCATATATGAACCTTATAAAAATATTTAATTGTTACTAATTCTATTAACAAATTTACTTTTTTTTTTGGTAGAAGGGATTTTTTAAAGAGTCCTCGGACCTATTACAAGTAGGGTTTTGAAAGGCATCCCTAAACCTTAGATCTAGAAATAAGATATCAAGAAATCAAATACAAGAGATTGTCATGGTCAAACAACTAGTTTGCAACAGGGGCCAACATAGGATAAAATGGCACCCAAAACAACCAGGGGTTCTTAGAGAATCAGAGAGCCAATAATCTCACCTAAAATTGGATCATATCTACAACAACAACATCTAGCCTGAGAAACAACTAAACCTAAAACAAAACAAAAATCGCTTGCTAGAAGCCTTTCTTAGTGAGGTCTTGGGAGGCATGCCCACCTTTTCTTTGACCCCCACAAAAAGAAATCCTTTTTTTAGGCCACACTCCTGAACACATTTGTTCCAAGTCTCCATGATTGGAACAACCTCATTCTCTTCGGGATGTAGATCCTCAAAACTATCTGTTAGAAGGGGTTGTACTCTATTAGCAATTTCAAAGTTGATCTCCCTTTTCTTGAGTGCTCTGTTGCTGGGTCTCCCCACTTTCCTTTCATCCCCTACATGAATACAAGTTTTCCTGTGACTTCTGGTCTTCAAACCCGGAGAGCCTTTCTCAAACATAGTTTTTGGAGAGGCTAGAGAGCTTTCCATTAATTGTTGAAGAGTTGGATCATCCATGTCAAGATAGTCAAAGGAATTTTGGAGGATAAGACTAAAGGGATTTACCTCTTCTCCACTCTCCTCAAATTTAGGAATTTGAACAATATCCCCCACTATTGGGCTCACTTCCCTATTCTTCATAGGAACAGTGTTCAACTCCTTTCCATCAAACATGATTGATGGAAGAAGGGCTTCCTCCTGTAATTCCTTACTGAACCCAACTTGATAAATAGAAATCGAATCTTGTCCTTTCAAATTTTGAGGGTTTTGCTTAGGCACCCACTTTTCATTGATATTCTTATTGTTTTTATTATGGCTCATTGAAGTACTTATAGCTTTAGAATGCAGGGGGCATAAACTCTTATGGTGCCCACCCTTACCACACTCCTGGAAAACTTGAGGTTTATTTTCATATTCAATGTTTTAAACCTAGGTTCCAAGCTTAGAAAAGAGTTCAAAAAATCTTGATAGATCCTTATCAATATATGCCATCACACACATTCTAGCATAGAGCATTTGAGATTTGGAACTAGTAATATGATCGAAGAAAATCAAATCCCCAATCATCTTGGTAATAGCTTGGAAGATGCTCTCATGCTAGATATGAAGTGGGAAGTCTGGTAGCTTGATCCATAGTGGGAAAATATTAATGCTCTGCATCAGGGATTAAAATATAGGTCCCATTTATGTATAAATAAACCTCGTTTGCCAAAAAACCATGGACCCCCTTCCAAGATTTGCTTGGAATCCTCCTCAGATTTGAGCCTGATAAGGAAGAAATTTCTTGGGATGGCCACAATTTCAAGAGAACCAATAGGTATCCATCTTGCCAAATCCCATCTCCTTATAGAATCAATATCAACCTCCTACCTTGGAATTTTCCCATAAGATTCCATTGCCCATAGTTTAGGATATTATCAATCAAGCTATCGAGGATATGGATCTAGTTCGACATAGAAGAAATTTTAAAGAGGGTTTCAGATCCTACATTACCACCAGTGGCCACTTTTGTAAATGAAGGTGCACTAGGAGGGATGGGTTCCTCCTCGTAGGTTCTACTGGTCCCACATCTAAGCTTACCAGGAACCACTCCTCCCATTCAAATGAAAAGGAGAGATCATGGGAGTTATATGGAACCACCTTCATGAACTTATATTCTTCATCAATGGGGTCAAATATTCCCAACCAAGCATCCACTTCCTCTACAATGCTCCTCTAAAACCCTAATCTACCTCCTCTGTAATGCTCCTCTAAAACCCTAGTATGTCTCCTCTGCAATGCTCCTCTAAAACCCTAGTATGCCTCCTCTGCAATGCTCCTCTGAAACCTTACTTAGTTGTAATTAGTAAACAAAAGAGCAACACACACCCATAATTTTAGCTTTTGTTGTAGGTGTATTCAATTTACTTTACTTTCAAAATTCCAATAGAAGCAAGAAAAAATAAAAACTTGTTTCTCTTGGAAACAAGAGATTCAACTTCTACATCATATAGAAAACATCACCAATTTCAAAATGATCACCGTATGCTACAGGTGAAGGAGCGAGCTGATCCTTTAACAAATTTACTTTGCAAAATAAGAATTACTAGCTATTAATCAACTTGCACATTAAAGACCCATATCCATATAATATCCCTATAAAAATAGTTGGGAAACATGGCAATACTCACTTATATGATAAAAATCCTTTTTATAAACAAATTTATTTTTGATATTATTATATTTTTATCAAATTATTAGAGAGTGAGAAGTTAGTGAATACATGTATAAGTTAAAAAGTAATCATGAACAAACTATAAAAGGTTTGTTTCACCAAAATGATCACTATTAGTTCCAAAAATTTACCTCTCTCATTTCAAAATTCATTAAGAGTTTGAATTGATGGATAACTTAAACAATATAAATTTGAAAATCTTATATGAATTTTTGTTCCAACATTTTAAAACTTTACTTCAACAAAAGACCAAACAAGTCAGAAGATAATTTTGTTGTAAAATTCAACATAGTATGAGGTGACATATGTAAAAGTGTCAAATTTCATAATACTTTCTAGAAATGAATAACATCCACCACAAGTCTTATGCAAGAGATTAGGGAGAAGAAAAATAAAATTATAAATAAACAAAATAGAATAATGGGTACCCTTAGACATCCAAAAATATATCATACCAAATCTTCAATATTAATAATTACATAATCTAGTCTAAAAAAAATTATCAATAAACAAAATAGAATAGTAGGTGCCTTTAGACATCCAAAAAAATATTAGACCAAATCTTCTATATTAATAATTACATAACCAAATCCAATATAATATAGGATTTGCAATTTCCCATTAGATTTAGGACAATTGGTTGAAAATGAAGAATTTGTCATTTATGGGTGCTAGCATAATAAACATATATGCTTAGACGTGATATTTTGTAGATGTATAATGAGATAATTCAATCAACTAGTTAATGAAACAAACCTTAAATCAATTAGAATATAACTTTTGTTTTAATAGGCCCCCAAGATATTTTTAAAGAATGGTATATGTTATATGCCTGATCAAAAGCATTTACTTTTATTAATGATTGTTTGAAATTTTAAAATATCAAAATATATTGGCACATAGATTTTTTAATATTATTCCAACTAGAAAATATCATAAGCCTTTAAGTAGTGGATATGAAAATGAAAACTTGGGTTTTGATATTATTATATTATTATAAGGAACATAAAAAATATTTTGGATATTGAAGCAAGAGGGGAAAAAACTAAATATTTTGACATTTAGGGTGAGAAGATTGATCCATTGATTACCTAATTTTGAAAAGGATAATATTCTATGTGAAGCATGTCCTTGGAAATTAGACTAGACAATAGTTTCCTAATGAATGTATTGATAGTTTGCTCACAAGTATATGCTTTACATCAACATATTTTCTTTTTTTTTTCTAGAGTAAAAAGGATTTTACTCAAGTCCCCTAACCTTGGTAAATCATAACTATATCCTTTATTATATAAGGGTTTACAAATAGACTCAATTCTCATCTCAATTGAGTTGCTATAACTAGATATCTATACCTCTTTTCATAAAAATATTGAATTCTTGATTTTCATCATTTGAATCTTCTTCAATTTTTTTGTGAATAAAAATATGCAAAATTCATCATCCTTCTTGACATTTTCCTATATAAAACTTCACAATACCAAAACCCCACCTCTACTATCTATGCACTACATCTTAGTAGAGTAATAATTTCAAAACTTTGCATTATCATAGTCTAATTTACCAACCCAAGACTATTTGTTTCCTTCCTAATGCATAAGTGCAACCATAAGAAGTATAATAAATATTTTAATAGTTTTAAAAAGGTTGAAAGTTTATTTTAAAATCTTATCAAGGGATATATATGCATAATAACTAAACTATGGTTCATTATTTAATATAAGTGGAATTCATTTTAATCCCAAGTAACCAATTTATTAAATAAATAAAAAATAGTATTCTAATGAGTTAAAAAATGAATCTCATTCATATTATAATGACATTGTAATAAATAATAATGATATTATTTTAATAAATAGTTTATTAGTCTCAAAAATTTTAAAGTTCCAGTCTATACTCTATCCCATAATCAAAAAAAACCAATGATTCAAATAATAAATTCATCCATAAGGCTATTTGATATAACCTTCTTCTACTCATCATACAAAAAATTTTACCCACTTCATGAAATCATAGTCTACTATATCAAATTTGGACTATTAGTTTCCTCCAACACATTGATTTATAAATGGATCACTTAAAAAAATTTGTAGTCTTATGGAACATTTTTTTTAATTTGTATATTTCATATTTTTCATGTCAAATTCAACTAAGCTTACTACTTATTCTAACCATGGAAAAGAGAATTTAACTTCACAATTATCTATTAAAAACCATCTATTGGCTAGCCTATCTTCACTTTTTTCCCTTCCTTTAATATATGTGTAAACTTAATTTCTTCAAACTCTATAGCAAGGTTTTTTATTTCCAGAGTGATCTCTTGTATATTTTATGGAGCCTTTGCTTTCCTCAAAATTGCATTTATTTCCACCCATGCTTTGTTCCATTTTATTTATCTACATTATTTTTTTGTATATTTTTAATCCTTATAAAGCCATACAAGCTTTAGCTTCATTATTTGGATTAAATCCACTACTAAATTCATAATGTGATAAAATAAAATCCCTATTATTTCTGATTATTCTTCCTCCTCTTGTTGGTATTGGATTTCCTTTAGATGCTCCATCAAAATTCAATTTGATGGACTCTAATTTTGGTGGTTTTCACCATATATTATTTATTTTCCTTTTGTTTCTCCTATGTCCACCATCATAACTCCAATTGATGACTTTAAATCATCTATCAAGGCTCTCTACCTCAATATTAGGGATTGGGTGAGTTGATAGGGCTATTTTAGACACCTCAATAACTAAGCAAATATTCCTTTTTATTACCTCTAGATTATTATTTTTCTTTAAATATTTATTTGTTCCTTTCTATCCATATAGTTCAAAGTATTGTAGATTTTAGTGCATCCTAGATTTTCTATAATATCTCACTTTTAAATGTGCTTTGTTATTGCTTTGACCATTCTTTAATTTTTCCATTCATCACTGTGGATTTACTAAAAATATTAAGAGGATATTTCCATAGTTCATATATTAGTGAGTAATGTCTCAAGAGATGGTCTATAGTCTACTCATTTTACATAGAACACATTGTGAGGGGCCATGAAAAACCCTTTCATTAGGTTATACTAGGATAAAAATTTTCATGTGACCTACTAGCTATACAAAAATTTTGACTTTTATAATGCTAGGGCTATTCCAAATATCTCTCCATATTCTTGTGGTATTCCTATTTTGTTGATTATTTATGTTATATCTATTTATTGTTGTGTATTGTTCCAAGCTATTCAACTCCCAAATCAACATATTCTTGCCTCCCTTCAGAAAAACCACTATTTTTATAATTTTGCTCAATTTTCTCCTAGAAACAATGTTTGATATACTTGTAAACAATTTTTATTTGTGTCTTCCTTCTTGATCATTATACATAATTTTTGAAACCCTATCACCATATTTATCTTGAATTAATCTCCTCCATGGTTTCAAAATTAGATTTATATTGAATGGTCTTTTATCACACCAATTATTTGTTGTAATCACAATGACACTGAGAGGGGGGGTGAATCAGTGTGTTCTTTAAAATTTCTAAAACATATGGTTTTAAATCCAACAGCAGTTTAAAGCAGATAAAAGAGATACTAAATGCATCAAGAAAGCATCACACATAACACAACAATTTTAACGAGGTTCACCAATGTGACTACTCAAAAAATGACTGCTTGGACTACCATCCAAATCCAGTCAATGCAAAGCTACAACTTTACATAATCCTTTACCAGCACCAACTGGAAGGAGCACCAACCCCTTAACTTTATCTCGCTTCAACAGAATGGAGCACCAACTCCTATTTTACCAAGCACCTCACTGGAAAGAGGCACCAACCCCTTATACCAAGCTGCAACTTGGAGGACAATAAAGATAATAAGAATGATAAAATAAAACTTTATTCCTTACAGTCTGCTATTTTTTTGCATTCTGGTTCTACGTAAAACTATTCGCACTATTCGATCACTTTTGCGCAAAACTCTTCGCACTCTCTGCTACAACCGGATGATCGACACTTCTGCTATTTGCCCGTTAACTTAGAACTCCATCTCTACACATTGCGCCTTTCATCCATGCAATCACGACGTGCAGATTCGAACTACGACTTTCTCCTCAACCGAAATTCACTTGCGCAATCGCATATTATCTCATCGCAACACACTCTTTACTACAACTCCAAAGAACTATCACTTTGCTCATGCTTTGAATCAAAATGACTTGCACTTTGCTTGACATGAACTTGTTTCGCACATTCCACACTTCTCCCCCACTTTAACCTCGCAACTGCCCCCTTTTTATAGAAGATAATTCAACATCAATCATAGTCGGCTATCACTCAAAGACGTCGGCTGCAAACCCTAATGATGTTAACTTCAAACCCTAGAATTTTTTTGGCTACTTAAACCTGGTGAGAGTCAGCTACAAACCCTAAAGACGCCCATCGTAAAACCCTAGAAAATGTCGGCTTTAAAACCCTAACGACATCCACTATAAAACCCTAGCAAATGTCGGCTTTAAAACCCTAAAGACGTCCGTTGTAACACCCTAGCAAATGTCGGCTTTAAAACCCTAAAAACGTCCACTGTAAAACCCTTGACAATGTCGGCTTCAAAACCCTAAAAATGTTGCCCTTGATTCAACTTGTCGGCCTCAACCTCTTCTGCCACCTTCTTCACCTTCCTGTAGCTTATTGCCGCAAAATAGTAACACGTCATGATATCGTGACACTTTTTGTGTCCGTACGCCTCCTTGACCTTGTTGTCGTGAAATCACGACTCTTTTGGCCTTTGAGCACTTCTCTACCATTCTTGTCATGAAATCGTGACACTTTGATCAGTTGCTGACGTCATCCTCATTCTTGTCGTGAAATCATGACGCTTTCGGCTTCCAGCAACTTTTTCTTGCATCCTGTCGTGAAATTGTGACACTTTCAGCTTTTGCTGACGTCATCCTCATTCTTGTCGCAAAATCGCAATGCTTCTGGATTCTGGTGGCTTTTCTTGCAACCTATTGCAAAATCGTGACACTTTCAGCTTTTGTTGACGTCATCCTCATTCTTGTCGTGAAATCGTGACGCTTCTGACTTTTGGCGGCTTTTCTTGCAACCTGTCGTGAAATTGTGACACTTTCAGCTTTTGCTGATGTCATCCTCATTCTTATCACAAAATCACGACACTTTCGGCTTCTAGCGGCTTTTCTTGCAACCTATCGTGAAATCGTGACACTTTCAGCTTTCGTTGACGTCATCCTCAGCTAAGTCACAAAATCATGACGCTTCCGACCTCCGTACAATTCTTGCTTCATGCGATAGCAAAATCGCTACACCTTTGTGCCTTGTGCTTTCGATTTGCTTCAACTTTGAGTTCTGATATTTTGACTGGTAGCGAAATCACTGCATATTTAAGTTCTACACTTTTTTTTGGTAGTAAAATCGCTACACCTTCGTGTTGAGCATTTTCAACTTGTAGCGAAATTGTTACACCTTTGTCTTGCGCAACTTTTACCTGTAGAGAAATCGCTACACCTTTGTCTTGTGCAAATTTTACCCATAGCGAAATCGCTACACCTTTACTTTGTGCCTTTGCAACTCGTAGCAAAATCGCTACAACTTTTTTACTTAACACTTTCTCCCTGCTTCTGCTAGTGAAAATTCAACATGTAGTGAAATCGCTATAGTTTCTCGACTTAGCTTCTTGGCCTTCGACATGTCACGAAATCGTGACAGTTTGCCTTGTGCCTTCTCTCTCCTCCGACTTGTCATGAAATCATGACATTTTCGACTGTGCTTTCTCTCTCCTCACTTTCGTCATGAAATCGTGACATTTCTAGCTGTGCTTTCTCTCTCCTCACTTTCGTCATGAAATCGCGACATTTCTGGCTGCTCTTTCTCTCTCCTCCGACTTGTCGCAAAATCGCGACAAAAAACATGTCGCGATATCGCGACAGTTTTCTAACTTGTCTTTTTCTTTGAATTTTTTCTATCTTCTGCATCTGAATGACTTCTGATCTGTCTACCCACTGCATCCTTGGATCTAACTGCCTGTGTTGACAACAATGACAACCTTCTTGCAACACCTTGCTCAACAATCTCCCCCTTTGGAATTGTTGGCAACACTCGTATACATTTCCTGTAACTCTTCTCCCCCTTTGTCAATAATACCAAAGGGCTGCTGCAGACTCTCCGTGAGTCCATCCTCACACTTCTTAGGCACAATTTGACTCCCCCTGAGTCCATCCTAAAATACTCAAATGCTCCCCCTGAGAAAGTGATCCCTGTAGCTAGTCACTTCTTAGGAAGTGTGACTACTCCTAATTTGCTTCGAAGATACTCAAATACTTCCTTGGGCAAAGGTTTTGTAAAAATATCTGCTACCTGTCTGTAGTTGGGACATAGTCCAATTTAACTTCTCCTTCTGCAACTTTTTCTTTCAAGAAATGATACCTTATAGCAATGTGCTTTGTCCGTGAGTGCATTACTGGATTCTTAGAAATGTTGATTGCACTGGTGTTGTCACACTTTACTGATATTGGTTCACTAAAATTAATACCTAGATCTTTCAAGGTTTGTTTCATCCACAAGACTTGTGTGCAACATGTTGCTGCTGCAATATATTCTACCTCAGCTGTAGATAAAGAAACTGACTCTTGCTTCTTACTGTGCCATGCAACCAATCTGTCCCCCAAATAGAATGCTCCTCCACTGGTACTCTTTCTGTCATCAACACATCCAGCCCAATATGCATCTGAATATGATATAAGAGTGAAATCTTTGCCTTTTGGATACCACAACCCATACTCCATGGTGCCTTTGAGATACCGAAAAATCCTTTTAACTGCTGTTACATGAGTCTCTTTGGGACTAGCCTAAAATCTGGCTACCATGCAAACTGCCTGCAGAATATCAGGTCTGGTTGCAGTTAAATATAGTAAGCTTCTTATCATTGATCTATACATGGTTTGATCTACAGGTGGAGATTTGTCTTCTTTACTCAACTTGCAGCTTATTGTCATGGGAGTGCTGACTGACTTACAGTCCTCCATAGTGAACCTCTTTAGCATTTCTTTCACATATTTGATTTGGGAAATGAATATACCTTTCTCATTCTGATTAACTTGTAGCCCGAAAGTAAGACAGTTCACCAATCATTGACATTTCAAATTCATTCTGCATCTTGTTTGCTAAGTCTTTACATGATTCATCTTTGTTGTTGCCAAATATGATATCATCCACATAGACAACAAGAACAATGAGATGCCCACCTTCTATTTTCACATACATATTACTGTCCACTAAACCTTTCTTGAATCCGTATTGAGAGAGATAATTATCTAGCCTAGCATACCATGCCCATGGTGCTTTTTTTAATCCATACAGTGCTTTCTTTAATTTGCAGACAAGGTTAGGATCTTCACTGATTTGAAAGCCATCTGGTTGTTCAATATAGACCTCTTCTTCAAGTTTCCCATTTAAAAACGCAGATTTTACATCCATCTGATAAACTCTAAAGTTCTTGTGAACTGCTAGTGCCAGAAACATTCTAATAGCTTCTAGTCTGGCCACTGGTGCGAAAGTCTCTTCAAAATCAATGCCTTCGACCTGTGCATAGCCTTTGCAAACCAGTCTTGCTTTATTTCTAATGACCTGACCGTCTTCATTTAATTTATTTTGAAATATCCATTTAGTGCCTATTACATTCTTATCTGCAGGTCTAGGTACTAGTTCCCAAGTTCTGTTCTTTTCAATCTGATCTAACTCTTCATTTATTGCCTTCATCCAGCTGTCATATTTGCTTGCTTCATCTATGTTTTTGGGCTCAATGCTGGATAAAAGAGAGTAATTACTTATTACTTTCTTTCTTGTCTAAATTCCAGCTGTGGGATCCCCAATTATTTGGTCTCTAGGATGATTTTTTTGCTAGCTGCCCGTTTTGAATTTTCTATTTTCTTGCACCTCTGAGTCATCTGATAAGTTATCTGCATCAACCGTAGACGTGTTTTCTGTTCCATGCACTTCATCTTCTTCAATGACTTCATAGATTGGGTAGTTTTCTTCAAAGTTAACTGTTTGTTTCCTCCCTTCATCGAATTTAACATTTGCACTTGTCCACAATTTTCTTGAGTCTCTTGTTGTAGCATTTGTAAGCTTTGCTATGTGGAGAATAACCAACAAAGACACCTTCATCTGCTCTATCTTCAAACTTTCCAAGGTTGTCATCAGTTTTTCTGATGTAGCACTTACAACCAAATACTTTGAGATGTTTTGTTGTTGCTTTTCTACCAAACCACAACTCATACGGTGTTTTGCATTCATGAGTTCTTAACATATACCTCTTTTGAATGTATACTGCTGTGTGAACTGCTTCTTTCCAGAATCTATCTGCTATTTTGTTTTTTGCCAGCATGGTGCGTGCCATTTTCTGTATAGTTCTGTTCTTCCTCTCTACTACACCATTCTGTTGAGGAGTTCAGGTCTGTTGAATATTGTCTCCCGATACCATATTTTTCATGGTATTCTATAAATTCATTCGAAATGAATTCTCCTCCTCTGTCTGATCGCAAGCATTTAATCCTTTTTCCAGTTTCATTCTCAACTAGCTGTTTGAAGGTTTTGAACATTTCAAAAGCTTTTGTTTTATCTTTTAGGAAGAATATCCATGTCATTCTGGAATAATCATCGATACACAACATAAAGTATTTGTCGTCGTTTATGCTTTGAGTCCTCATGGGTCCACATAAGTCTATATGAATGAGTTCCAAAGGCCTGCTAGTGTGATATTATTTTGTTTTAAATGAAACTCTGGTTTGCTTTCCCTTCGACATGAAGCACAAACACTGTTTGAAGGTTTCTTAATGGTTGGAATATCTCTCATTGCTTGTTTAGATCTTATTTTCACCAAATTATCAAAACTTATGTGTCCAAGCCTCTTATGCCACAACCAGTTCTCTTCTTCTTGTCCAATGAAGCACATACCTTCTGAAAATTTTGAGAGTGTGTACAGGTTGCCAGACATCCTTGAGCTAGTTGCTATCAATTTCCCGCTGTTTATTTTTCTGACTTCACAACCCTGCTTCTTGAAAACCACTTCATGTCCTTTATCACAGATTTGACTCACACTTAACAAGGTTATGTTTCAAACCATCCACATATAAAACTTCTTCTGACTTGATTTTTCCTTCACTAATTTTGATAGATCCTTTACCTATTATTTTGGCTCCATCATTATTGCCGAACTTCACAGAACCACCCTCATATTTCTGTAGATTTTCAAATTTTTGTTTATCACCTGTCATATGACTTGAGCAACCACTGTCTAGAATCCATGGTACATATTTATTCTGAGCTCTAAAAGCTGTCTGCACTATTAAAGATTCCTGTTCTTTCCTGATATTTTCTTTTTGTTTCCATTTTGTTTTAACTGTGGTGTTGGGTTCTAGCTGGGATTTCCCCTTTTCATAATTTTGCACATATCCTTCAGAAGAAATTCTATTTTGTTTTGCCCTATATGGTTGAATTCTTCTTTTCTGAGATTGATATGAAACAGAAATACTACGACAGTTTCTGGAAATATGCCCAAAGTTGTGACACTTAAAGCATTCTACTGCATAACTTATTAGAGGAGCAAAAGCATTTCTACTAGTGAAACTTTTTGGACCTATATTGTACTTGCAGTCAACAATTTTATGCCCATAACCATTACATTTAAAACAGAAACCATAGAAATAATGATTGAACCTGAAATATGGTCTTGGCCAAGTTGTTGCAGGAGCCTTAGATCTTCTTTTCTTTTGATGTGTGACCTTGGTAAAGCCATCATTGTCAGCTGCTATTTTAGGACTGGCATTACAGCTTTCTTTTGCCTTATTTGTTTTTCTTTCCACAGCCTGTTTCTTGTCTTTACTCTTTTCACTTTCAGCATTGCTTGCCTTTGGTCCACTTGATGATTCTCCTTCAGTAAAGCCCAAACCAAATTTATACCTGTGGGTCTTTGATTACTTAGGATTTTGTCCAGATTCATCGAACTTTCATCACGTTTTAAATGACAGCTAATTTTTTGATCCAGCTCTTGTATCTGTATTCGAAGACTAACATTTTCTTCTTCCAATTTGCAACAGTAATCTATCTTCATGGTTAACTATACTTCAAGATCTTCAGACATTTTCTTGTACTCTTCTGTTTGTGTTTTTAGACTGGCTATAATGTCATTTGCATCCTCAAGCTTCCTTAACAATTTTTTATTCTTTCTTTTCTCAGATTTCCATTCCATAAGAGCAGAAACCAGCTCACCTTCTAAATCAACTTCAGCCTCACCTATTTCAATAGATACTTCGGAGTTCATTCCTTCTCTATTTTGTGTGTTTTTTGACTCTTCCGATTCTTCTACTTCAAACGCCATAAAGAGAGCCTCACTGTTCCTTCTTCGGAGTCTTCACTAGAACTCGTCCTCCGAAGATTCTGCATTTCGGGAGATAAAGCTTTTCTTTTTGAAATTGCCTTTTCTAAAGTTTGTTTTCTTCCTCCATTCACTTCTTTCTTGATGCTGAGTTTCTTCACCTTTGTTCTTGTCATTGAGAGGACATTTGATAGCAAAGTGTCCTATGCCTCCACAATTGAAACATTTAAAAGGCAGATTTCCTTTGTATTTTTCTTTTCCTTTTCTCAGCTTTTCGACAAAATTTGCTTCCATTTCATCTGAAGCATCCTCTTCATCAGACTCTTGTTTTGTGCTTTTGCCTTTTAGGGCTTTGAAAGTTGCTTCTCTATCTGTGGGATTAGACCTTCCTATTCTCATTTCAAAAGTAGTCAAAGAACCATGCATCTCATCCATACTAAAACTATTTAGATCTTTGGCTTCTTCTATGGCAGAGACTTTAGAATCAAATCTAGGAGGGAGCGATCTTAATACCTTTTTCACGATAGCAGCATCGGTTAATTCTTCGTCGAGACCTCTGATTGAATTGGTGATCCCATTGACTCTTTGCATGAAGGTCTCTATGTTTTCATCATTGTCCATCTTTAAAGATTCGTATTGAGCTCGATGTGCTTGAAGCTTGGCCTCCTTGATCCTATCATCTCCTTCATGGATGTTCTCTAGTTTATCCCATATATCTTTTGCTGATTCACAATTTATGACCTTGACTAGCTCATTGTCCACTAGTCCACACATGATGGCATTTTTTGCTTTTGAATCATATTCAAATGCCTTTTTACCAGCAGTGTCTGTTGGAGCGGTGGTAGGAGCTTTGTAACCATTGACTACTACACCCCATATGTCAAAACCCAAAGCACTGAGATAGGTCTGCATTCTAATTTTCTAGAACACATAGTTAGTCCCATCAAACAATGGTGCTTTGTTCGAGGAGAAACCTTCACCACTTGCCATTGCGTAACTTCCAAGATCACCTTAGTCTGTTTAAGCCTATTCAAGTACTTGGCTCTGATACCAATTGTTGTAATCACAATGACACTGAGAGGGGGGGTGAATCAGTGTGTTCTTTAAAATTTCTAAAACATATGGTTTTAAATCCAGCAATAGTTTAAAGCAGATAAAAGAGATACTAAATGCATCAAGAAAGCATCACACATAACACAACAATTTTAACGAGGTTCACCAATGTGGCTACTCCTCAAAAAATGACTGCTTGGACTACCATCCAAATCCAATCAATGCAAAGCTACAACTTTACATAATCCTTTACCAGCACCAACTGGAAGGAGCACCAACCCCTTAACTTTATCTGCTTCAACAGAATGGAGCACCAACTCCTATTTTACCAGCACCTACTGGAAAGAGGCACCAACCCCTTATACCAAGCTGCAACTTGGAGGACAATAAAGATAATAAGAATGATAAAATAAAACTTTATTCCTTACAGACTGTTGTTTTTTCTGCATTCTGGTTCTGCATAAAACTCTTCGCACTGTCGATCGCTTTTGTGCAAAACTCTTCGCACCTCTGCTAAAACTGAATGATCGACACTTTTGCTATTTGCACGTTAACTTAGAACTCCATCTCTACACATTGCGCCTTTCATCCATGCAATCACGACATGCAGATTCAAACTATGACTTTCTCCTCAACCGAACTTCACTTGCGCAATCGCATATTATCTCATTGCAACACACTCTTTACTGCAACTCCAAAGAACTATCACTTTGCTCACGCTCTGAATCGAAACGACTTGCTCTCTGCTCAACACGAACTTGTTTTGCACATTCCACACTTCTCTCCCACTTTAACCTCGTAACAACCCCCTTTTTATAGAAGAGAATTCAAAATCAATCATAGTCGGCTGTAACTCAAAGACGTCGACTACAAACCCTAATGATGTCAACTTCAAACCCTAGAATTTTTTGGCTGCTTAAACCTGGTGATTGTCGGCTGCAAACCCTAAAGACACCCACCGTAAAACCCTAGCAAATGTCGGCTTTAAAACCCTAAAGACATCCATTGTAAAACCCTAGAAAATGTCAGCTTTAAAACCCTAAAGACATTCGCTGTAAAACCCTAGAAAATGTCGGCTTCAAAACCCTAAAAACATCCACTATAAAACCCTTGACAATGTCGGCTTCAAAACCCTAAAAACGTTGGCCTCGATTCAACTTGTCGGCCTCAACCTCTTCTGCCACCTTCTTCACCTTCCTGTAGCTTATTGCCATGAAATAGTAACACGTCGAGATATCGTGACACTTTTTGTGTCCGTATGCCTCCTTGACCTTGTCGTCGCGAAATCGCGACTCTTTTGGCCTTTGAGCGCTTCTCTACCATTCTTATCGTGAAATCATGACACTTTGATCAGTTGCTGACGTCATCCTCATTCTTGTCACAAAATCACGACGCTTTCGGCTTCCAACAACTTTTCTTGCATCTTGTCGTGAAATCATGACACTTTTAGCTTTTGTTGACGTCATCCTCATTCTTGTCGCGAAATCGCGATGCTTCCGGCTTCTGGCGGCTTTTCTTGCAACCTATCACGAAATCGTGACACTTTCAACTTTTGCTGACGTCATCCTCATCTTTGTCGTGAAATCGCGACGCTTTCGGCTTCTAGCGGCTTTTCTTGCAACCTGTCGCAAAATCGTGACACTTTCAACTTTCGCTGACGTCATCCTCATTCTTGTCGCAAAATCATGATGCTTTCGGCTTTCACGGCTTTTCTTGCAACCTGTCATGAAATCGCGACACTTTTAGCTTTCGCTGACGTCATCCTTAGCTGAGTCAAGAAATTGCGATGCTTCCGGCCTTCGTACAATTCTTGCTTCATGCGGTAGCGAAATCGCTACACCTTTGTGCCTTATGCTTTTGATTTGCTTCAACTTTGAGTTCTGATCTTTTGACTGGTAGCAAAATCGCTACATCTTTAAGTTCTACACTTTTTTCTGGTAGCGAAATCGCTACACCTTCGTGTTGAGCATTTTCAACTTGTAGCGAAATCGCTACACCTTTGTTTTGCGCAACTTTTACCCGTAGCGAAATCGCTACACCTTTGTCTTGCGCAACTTTTACCCGTAGTGAAATCGCTACACCTTTACTTTGTGCCTTTGCAACTCGTAGCGAAATCGCTACAAATTTTTTACTTAACACTTTATCCCTGCTTCTGCCAACGAAAATTCAACATGTAGCGAAATCACTATAGTTTCTCGACTTAGCTTCTTGGCCTCTGACATGTCGCGAAATCATGACAGTTTGCCTTGCGCCTTCTCTCTCCTCCGACTTGTCACGAAATCGTGACATTTTTGGCTGTGCTTTCTCTCTCCTCACTTTCATCGTGAAATCGTGACATTTTTGGCTGTGCTTTCTCTCTCCTCACTTTCGTCGCGAAATCATGACATTTTTGGCTGCTCTTTCTCTCTCCTTCGACTTGTCACGAAATCGCGATAGAAAACATGTCACGATATCGCGACAGTTTTCTAACTTGTCTTTTTCTTCAAATTTTTTCTATCTTCTGCATCTGAATGACTTCTGATCTGTCTACCCACTGCATCCTTGGATCTAACTGCCTGTGTTGACAACAATGACAACCTTCTTGCAACACCTTGCTCAACATTATCCATCCAAATATATTTTTTTCTCTATTTTCCACTAGCCATCTTGGACCTATATAGAGTAATTGATATTTTTAAATCATTCCATAGTGCAAAAAAACCTGGTAGTGAGAATGGAGTAAATATTAAGCTTGGCCAATTGGGCTCAATGTACTTAGAAGTATTCTTTCCCATTGTCTTTGACTCTCTTTCTATAATATCCAATTTATTTTTTCCCTTAGATCTAAGTTTGCATCCATAAGAACTCTTAAATTGGGACCTCCCATGATTTTATCATCACACTCCTTAATCCATTTCATCAAAATAAAAATATTTTTATCATGTAATCCTAACCACAAAAATGACCACATAATATAGATTATACTTATTTTTTTACTAATTTTTATATAATATACAAGGACATATAATATGCTAAAATAATTTATAAGACTAATTTAATTAGTTGCGGTCTTCGTACTAATGATAACCATCTATCTTTCCATGTTGGTAGTTAATTTTAAACTTGTAATTGGATTCCAAAATTATATCTTCATTCTCCTATAAAATAAGGGAATCAATAGATAAGTTGCTAGAAAATTTACCTTCTCCATTTGAAATAACTTGCATATCCTTACTTTGATTCTAGCTAGATTATATAGGAAGTAATTTTTGAATTGTGTCCTATTAATTTTTTTCCCTAATGATCTTTCACATTTCTTTAATAAGTTAATCAAATCCCTAGCCTTTTTTTCTTTGCCTTTCCAAAAAGGGTTGTATCATCTATAAACTATTATTGGATGATGTTGATGTCATTGCTAGCCTTAAGTCCACTTATTAGCCCATTTTTGTATACCTATTTATGTTCCTTACCAATACCTCTTCCATAATAATGAGTGAATATGATGATAGAGGATCTCCCTATCTAAGACCCTTCTTGGCTTTAAATAATTTTGTTACTAGCCCATTGACCAACATTTAATATGATAGTATAGAGACACAAATTTTAATCCATTTGACTTATTTCTTCCCAAATTTAAACCTTTAAAATACTATAAAAATAAAATCCCATTTAACCCTATCATAGGTTTTATTCATATAAAATTTATGATCATTATTATCTCTTCCTTAGAAGCTATTTAATGCATTACTTCATCAAATACTATGATCATGTGTAAAATTTGTCTCCCTTTCACAAATCCTTCCTTCTCTTATGAAATAATTTGGTCTAATAATTTTCTTCACTTATTTACCATCACTTTGTAGATTATCTTATATCCCATATTATATAGGATTATAGGCCTGAATGAATCAAACAATTTTATATCCTTCTTTTTTAAATTAGGGGAAGATATGTTGCATTTACTTGATAAGGTATGTACTATTTTACCCTAGATTGTTCCACTATAACCAATTAATAATCCTTCACTATTTTCTAGTTAATCTAATAGAATGTTGTATAGAGTCCATCTAAACCTAAGGATTTATCCTTATCAAAAGAGAAAGGAGCTAAATAAACTTATTCTAGAGTAATAGGCCCAATCAATTGCTATTGTCTTAACCTATTATTATTGAATATACTTCTTGAAATAGCTTATCATTAAGAACCTTAATATCTTTTGATCCTAGAATATTATTGTAAATACACATTTTCTCCTTTCTAATTTTGCTCTGGTCTCCAATCCAAACCCCTTCCATTAATTTAATTCTACTAATTCTAGATGTTGATATCTATACTATTGCCATCCTATGAAAGAAATTTGTGTATGTATCTCTGTTTAACCAAGTCGATCACAATTTTAATCTCTAAAATTTATCTTCATTAAAATATTATAATAATCACTAAGCAATTTCCTTTCCTCTAAGTTTCGATTATTGTGCTCATTTTTTGGAATTTTGAATATTTCTATTTTAGTTCTTATTTATTCTCAAAACCATTTTCAAAAGTTTTCTTATTCAATTCTTTTAATATAAATTTCATTGATTTAATTTTTTTTGGAAGTGTATACAAAACATTATTTATAAATAATTTCATGTTTGCACTATCATATCAAAACATTAAGGACGGCCTTTCCAAATTTACTCACATTTAAAATATGATATTTTTTGTATTCACTTACCACAATTTTAACTCTTACTTGCCAGTGATTTGAACCAACCCTTGTTCAGATATTAATTTTAGCACAAGTCCCTTCATCTAGCCAATGATCTACGAGTATGCATCTATCCATTTTTTTTGCTATCAGGTTTTGGCCTACCCTATTTTTAGTCCATGTATAGCTATTATCTTCAAATCAACCTCCCATAAATTATGGTTTTGAAAGAAAGTTGAGAAATCTCTCATACTTTGGTTATTTTCCTAATTCCCCCCCAAAAATTATCTAGGTTGGTTATGGAATTAAAATATCATATGATCATGAATCATGTTTCTTGATATTTACTTCTCATAAAGGATTCAATTCCACTCCATAATTTTGATCAAATTGACGATGTTTTAGGCCCATAGACATTGATCAGGATGAAACAAATATCTACAAAGTAACATGTGACTAACGAGGCAATCCCATGCTTAGTTTTAGAGATGGTTTCTCATGAGGTTATAACTAGATTTCAACAGGTTATAATTCCACCTATCACTCCTTTTGAATCCATAGCATCTCATTCACATCTTTCTCATATTGGTTTCATAATTTTGGAAAGTTATTCCTTTTTCATTTTAATTTCCTAGATACAGAGAGTGGCAGGCTTATTACTTAAACAGAGGTCCTTGATACACCCTTTATTTGAGGGGGAATTAGTACCCCTTACATTCTATGATATGGTAATAATGTATCATTAGGGGCTACTAGACCCTTCTATGAATTACCAACATCATTTTGTTGTTTGGTAAAGAGAAGTTCAACCAACTTAGGTTGTGTTCCTTTCTCTATGTTTGATATTACTTCCTTGGCTCTCACTTGATAATTTGAATATTTTCCTCTTTTTTCCTTTCCAGTATTAGGGATAATTCTTATTATTATATTCCTTATATTCTTTCACAAGTTTCCTTTTCATTACGTTTATCCTCTCTTATATCTGCTAAGGAAGTTTTTTACTTATCTTGCTTATTTTATTATATTTCCTTGTTATTAGTAGATGTATTAAAATCTAACAATGCATTTTATATACCACTCTTTTTCTATTGAATGGTACATGATACTTCAATAGAGTCTTCAAAATATGATGAGGTACATTCCTTAGGTTCAACAACAATATTTATCCCTAAATTAGGTTTAGATTGAGTAGATAGTTCCTTGTTAATATTATGATCCTATTGTACTATATCCTCTAGGATCTGATCTAATTTTAATTCATAGTATAAAAACTCAAAATATTTGGTATTTATTCCAATATCCATACTTATTGGTTTTCACTATTTATTTTCTTTCATATACCTAGACATTTTTTTGGAAGTTGAAAATTCATATTTATTTGTAAATTTCTATTCAGGTTTTCTACATACGTTTTTGTTAAAATATTCATAGTGCATGATATCCTGATATGGTCCACCTTATGACATATTAAGCACATGAAAGATATGTTTTCATAATCCATGGATTGGTTTAAATTATCCCATGCTTAAGAATGATTGATTATGGTAAAGGCTTATTGATATCAATCATGACCAATGTCTTCACATAAATATCCAAGACTCCATCTTTTTTAGTTTTTGAAATATCAAGAAAATATCCCAGAGTGTTGCCTATTAACTTGAAGTTATCCATTTCCTACAATTTAATGATCAAACCATACATTTTGATCTAGACTAGTACTAGGGATAGATTTATGCTTTTAGGTGCAAATCCTTCATACCAATGGGTAAGGAAGAGTCTTGCTATTTCCATAAACTAAAGAACACATTTTATGATTCTACATGTTTCCTCCCTAAAAAAAAATGATATGAGAGAGACATGGGAAAGAAATGATAGAATCACTCATGGAAACTTCCATCTCCTATCCACCAATTTTCTTACAGCCAAAACCCTTGGCCAAGACCCATTAATTATACCAATGATTGTCTTACCTTTGAGCAACAATATTTTATAATATATGAATTCCTTCCTAAAATCTACTACCATGTATGATTCTAAGGATTTAGATATAAATAAGTCCATGATAAGGTAATATAACTCAATATTTATTAAAATTTATAATATATCCTATAGAGATTATATTATTTGAAAATAAACCTACAATAATTTGCATGCACACTTCAAAGATATTGAAGGGATAAATAAAACTTAGTTGAAAAATTATATGGCTAAATAGAATGCCCTACCTTTTTATGCCCAAGCCCTTCATTTCTGCTCCCACCATCCAAATTCTAACTGATAGATATCTACAAATTCATTTTTCCATAACTTGAAAAATCATAACTACCCTTGTTTTGGATGGATGACTTCATAGAGTTGTATCTTCCTAAAAAAATAATTGGTTTCCTACATATAACCACTTATTTTAAAGCTCTTAAAATTCCACATAATTTGGTCTAATAATGATCTAAATTGGATAAGCCTTCACAAAGATATGGCTTTTGAAATATGAGATATTTTTTCTTTATTTTTTCCCTAATGCTACCCTTTTTCTAGATGGTTTTATTCAAATAGATGTGTCTGCCCCAATACCAATTGGATTGTTTCATATGATCACTCATTTCAAATATCTTAAAATTTTAGACAAATGGCAGAATAAAAAATATCTATGTACCTTAAATAAAAGAAAGTATATATTTTATTCCTTTATTACCATTAAATAAATGAATTTGGGTAAATATTTTGATGTTAAATATATTTATAAATTTTAAGAGTTTAAAAACTAGTGCATACTTCAAACAGGTAAAAAATGAGATCCAAAGGATGCTTCAAGAGTTATACTTATCCATTTGTACTTGGTAGGATGAGTAGGTTTTATAATTGTTAAAAGGTTATGAATATTCAATAAAATTGGGATGTAGAACTTTGGAACAATCAAAATTTCCACTTCTAATGATTTTACTCAAAATAATGTTTGGTCATATGAGTCCTTAAGAAGGACTAAATGTTAATTTTTTTAGCAATCAAAAGAAAATTTATAGGAGAAATTTTGCAAATAATAAAATATCATGGACCTTTTATGTGTGCCTTATATAAAAAGGATTTAAATATATCAAATCAGTTACTTATTAATTCTCCATTTGCTTACATGATTCAAGGATACTTTTTAAATAATAATGGTATAATGGATAGGTCCATCAACATTGAATAAGATGATGAAATATTATATAATGTATTTCAAAGCTAAAGTATTATGCAGTCTATATTATGCAGTCTATAGAGGACTAGTCCTATCATTATTTCATGAAATATATAGACTAAAACTAAAAATAAATTTTTTAAAAATAGATCTCACAATTATTTCCACATTTAGCATCATAATAGTACTTCTCTTATATAATGTTTACAACAATGGTGCTCACTATAGGAAGTCTCAAGTGTGAGAAAAGAGGTGTTGTTATCTTTCTTATATGGTTTAAATATATATGCACAGGATAATTTTCAATGATGGAGTTACAATAAAGGATTTACATTGATGTATAGTAAAATAAAATTGTTAAGAAGTGAAGTGTAGAAAAAGACCATACATCAGAGAAAGCAAAATATTTGAAATATAGCAATAACAATGAAATCACAAATATTAAGAACAATATATGTATAAAATTAATGATGGTAGCCTTTTATTAATAATAATATATGTTCCTTTCAATGAGGTTACAATAAAATCCCTCTTAGGGATTTGCTACCGATCTTGATATAATGATTTACAATAAGAATCTTTTGGATGTAATGTGCAGGATCTTATTCACACCCACGAACTAATTGGGGGAAGGTTTTTTATGACTGTCGATATGGTTGATGATATTAGGTTCTTGCGCTCTTCATTCCTCATAGAAACCTGTCACTTACACACAAGGAAAGCAAAATTATTAGTAGCATGTGTGGATGTAATGATAATTAAAGTGATAAATAAATTGAAATATAATAGAGGAATACATAAGTTAGAACCTATCTATGCTAAAAAAATAAATAAATATGCTGCTAAAACTTACTATGCAAAAAAACAATAAGATAAAATGCCCTAGAGATCGTCTCTATGTGGGATGGCTATATCTGTGGGTTGTCTCTGAGTGGGACGACCATAAACCTATAAGTGCTTTTCTGAGGCCAAGGCGAGGGTGACTCAAGTTTCAATTTGGGGTGTTTTGTCATTGAATTGTGCACTTGAGAAAATGATTTAGTGGTTCTTAATCAATATTATAAGCAGATGTGCATAATTACACGATGAATATGAATGCAATATTCAACCTTCGTAATGTGCTAGCAACATGCTTTCTACATCGAAAAGAAGGCAAAATACTTGGAGGCTTATGGTCAAAATATAACAACACTTCATTGCTCAAATATTTGAAAACTTAGCATGGATGTATATTTTAAAGCTTGGCACATGAACTTAGAAATCAAATTTGTAGGGGTTTCAAATTGGAGGGGTGAGTGTCAATATATAGATTTCTTGAAAGAAATCTAATAATGACACAAACCCTTTACATGAAAAAGAAAAGAGGTAGTTTGCATTAATAAAAGTGAATGCTTATATTTAGAATTTCATGTAATTTACTAAGGTATGCATCTTTGTTATTTTGGCTCATGCAATGTGCTAATTAATGGTGTGAGTTCACAGGTGAGATTAACTAGTTGTTTCGGTTTCTAGTTATTTCCTACTCTCTTTTTAATATTGCTTCTAGCATGATCACCCCAGGGTGAGACGTTCCTGACTAGCAATCACCTTGGCGTAAGACGATCACGGTTTGGAGGTCATCTCGAGGTGATATGCCCATGGTTGCAAAGGGATATGCCCTTTTTTGAGTGGTGAAAACCATTGTTTAAGCCCTAGGGTTTCCCAAGGTGGGTCATATGGTCCAAAAGGTGTCCATATAGGTAGTCTCCTCAACATGACATGTTTTAGGTGTATGCCCATTTTTGGAATGCATTTGTGTGAAAGCACAACACAAAGCAAAAATAGATGACCTAAATTCAAATTGAGGGTTGATGATGTTCATTTACCTGATCAATGTTAGATACCCCAATCATAGAAATAGCATGCAATTTTGAATCATTGATATTAATAAATTAAAGAACTTGGTTTTCATAAACCTTTTAGCCAAGGACTCATGGCTTGAGGTATACTAGATATTGGCATACATTTCAGTCATGGGTAGACACAGGGGTCTATATATCCCATGCTTCAAGAATATCAAGCATTTATTTAGTTTAAGTTTTTTGCTTGTTATCTACCCAAAGAAAAAGAGGTATGATTGTATTTGGTAATGATTCTTGAATAAACACAATTTACGTGATTGAGTGTTTTATTATTTATTTGATTATGAATTTTGTGATTTATGACTACCCCCTCAAGCGATGATTCAATGAGAAAATGGAAACTGATGAAAGCAATGAGTCGCTTGACCAAGATGACTGAATTTGGGTGTGATCAGGCAATTACAAAAGTTAGAGAGCCCATGGCCTCATTACAACCTTAATTTTGACCCATTTATTATTATTTTTTTGAGTAACCTTATGGTAATTTACTCATCCTATCGAATTGCATGGATAACTAGTCACTACAACCACCAAGTGGCTAGAGTAAATCACTAGATACAAGGTTCACTCAAGATTTTGTGTTGACTTGATGTGACCAAAGGGGTTAGGTTCCTTTGGAGCCTTTTTTATTGTTGTGACCAAAGGGTTTAGGTGCCTTTGGGACCTTTTGATTTGACGTGATCAAAGGGTTTTTGTACCTTTGGGGCATTTATGATTTGATGTGAACAAAGGATTTAGGTGCCTTTGGGGCCTTTTTATTTGATGTGATCAAATATTTTAGGTCCATTTAGGGCCTTTTTGATTGGATTTGACCAAAATTTTTAGGTGCCTTTGGGGCATTTTGATGATTTTTTTTTGCAAATCTTGTAGTAGTCTCGATTAGGATGGTCATAGGAATTGTGATCGTCTGACCTTGAGATGGTCATGAAAATTTAAAAATATAAAAAGAAAAATGACATAATTTTGATGTCATTTTCATGCATGAGGAGAGCAATTTTTTGAAGCAAAGCACTGCCAAACTTCCACCCACACACCACCATGGACCATATTGAGGCCTCTACCACTGGATGAGTCGGAAGGAGAAAGGTCAGCACTAGATTTCTCCTTTGTTATTTTATAAAATAAAATGAACCTCACTAATTAATGTGGAAAATGAACCTCACCAATGAATTAAGGCAAGAAATCACATCTTAGATTAGGATTGTAGTGTAGGTTGTTTTTCTTATATTCCTTTATTGTTTTGATTTTTTTTAGGGCATGGGATTTGATGTTTGTGTTCCATATTTAGGGGTTGTATTAGGGAGAGATGACCCCTCTTATGATATTAGAGGTCATTTCAGGGTGAGATGATCAGGTTTCAAAATCTAATGATAAACAAAATTAACTGTAGTGGAGGCTGTCTCAACCTAATATGGCCTCACTTAGAGATCATCTTAGCTCGAGATGACCTCACTTGGAGACTATCTTGGCTTGAAATAGCCTCACTTTGAGTCCCAATTTATTATTGTTTTGCTTTATTCTTTGTTATTTTTAATTATTTATTTATTTTTTATTTTTATGACCTGATTGTCAAATGTTGTAATTATTCATTTAGATCATGAGGGCTCATCATAGGTATCCCACGGTCTATATGACAACACAAGGTGCACTAACTAATACCATTTGGGAGTGGCTTAAAGCCATTAGACTTAAGTAGATGGTGAGGCTAGAGGTAGTGACCATAGATTAGTCCAACCTAACAACCTTGATTGATAATTGGGATAACCAGACCAATACCTTCTACCTTCCTACTGAGGAGATGACTGTCACCCTTGAGGATGTCTACAATATTCTCTGTGTCCCTATTGAAGGACATCCTATCATTATAACATAGTGATGCACCTTGTCGGAGCCATAACTTGTGAACCGTACGCCCGTTTGCCTTGAAATTTAATAGGTGGTTCCATGTGCATGTTCTGCATGAGGCTAATCTTTGATTCGCCTCACCCTCCAAAAATCATGTTTTTGGGACCTAACTCCGACATCTAGTGTCCCAAAATTAGCTTTTAGAATAGGTTCCCGGTTTTTTTGGGTTTTTTTGGATGTTAGAATTTTATTATCTTTTGTTATACCTTAAGTTGAGACCTAATATTTTAAAGTAAGGTTCGTTATTGTAAGAGGGATGTGTGCACAAAATTTGGGTGCAATCCGACTCATTTCTATTTTTAGCAGTTTTTAGAAAAAAGATCTATTTTTAGCAATTTTTAGAAAAAAGATGTTTTAGGGTTTCTTTAGGGTTTATTTGGTTTTCAGTTGCTATATGATGGATTGTAATATTTTGGAGAAGGGGTGTGAATTTAAGAATGAGAAGAATATCGATTTGTAGGTTTCTTCCATTATATTGCATTTGTGTTATGTGATTGGAGTCCATTTTGTTGGTCTCTTGTAGCTGATTTTACACCATTTGGTATCAAAGAGGGTGTGATCTCGCTAGTGAAGGGAATATTCCACCTAGAATATATGCCCAGATGAATAGATAGATCGAGGATCTAAATGCAAAAATAGCATGACTGACTGGTGTGATTGATCGCATGGGAGAGAGACATCCCAGGGTGTGTGTAGATCAAGGATCTAATGATGAAAACATACCTGAGAAATGTGGATCTGAGGTCCATATAGAAGCAAAACCAGAGGGCCCAGAGGAAGAAGGGCATGATTTTGAAAATTTGTTGATACGAGCTCTAGAGGGGCTTAAGGAGAATCAATATGGGATCAAGATCGAGGTTCCCGAGTATGCTGGTGGGTTGAAACCAGAGGAGTTGATCGATTGGATCAATAGCCTAGAAAATTTTTTGAATGGAGTAACCTTGCTAAAGAGAAGAAGGTTAAGCTCGCATGCACAAAGTTGAAGGGACATGCATTGATTTGGTGGGATCATTTATAGACTACACGATAGAGGAATGGAAAGGAAAAGATCAGGGATTGGATAAAGATGAAGAAGTTATAGGAAAAATTTATACCTGTAGACTACTCCCAAACCCTATTTTGTAGATTTTAGAATCTCCGACAGAAGGATCAAAGAATTGAGGACTATACTAATGAATTCTACAAGCTATCCATTCGAGTGGAGCACAATGAGATGGAGGACCAAAGGGCTGCCAGGTATGTAAATGGCCTAAGTTTTTCTATCCAAGATGAGATGAGCATGCATCGCACTCTTACAATGGAGGATGCATATCAAATGGCCCTCAAGGCAAAGGAGAAATTGAAAAGGGTTAATAGAAGAGGCAAGAAGGGATTCACACCCTCTTCAGGTCGGGGTCGAAGTGGATCTAATTTTCTCAAGGGAGAATCCTCAATACCTGCTAAACAAGAAGAAGATGGGCAAAATATGAGAGGAAGAGGATACCAACGAGGTAGAGGTTACGGTGGTGGATGAAATGGGAATGATCCAAGAAGGTCGTATACTTGTTCTGGATCTGGTTGAGATGGAAGAGTAGGATGAGGATGAAGTTGTTGCTAACATGGGGGAAGCACTTATGATAAGGAGGACGTTGATTGTTTCTAAGAAAGAGAAGGTGTAGAGCAAAGTGAAGGGGAAGACCATAGATGGTGATGATTTTGGGCTATGAACGAACATATTTTGAACAAGGTGTACATCAGGAGGGAAGGTATGTAACATTGTCATTGATGGTGGTAGCTGTGAGAATATGGTGTCAAATGTCATGGTTGATAAAATGAACCTGGAATGCAAAAAGCATCCTTATCCATATCGCATCTCATGGGTTAAGAAGGGGAATGAGGTAATAATAGATCAGAGGTGTTTAATTAAATTTTAAATTGGGAGCACTTACAAGGATGAAGTATGGTGTGATGTGATCCCTATGGATGCATGTCACATTCTATTGGGAAGACCTTGGCAGTACGATAGGGATACTAACCATAATGGGAGAAATAATACTTACACATTCTGGAAGGATGGTGTAAAGGTAGTTCTTGTACCTCTAAAGGAGGATGGGCTGAGTGAGAGCTTGTTGACGATGAAGGATTTCCTTGTAGAGATCAAGGATGCTAGCTTATGTTATGCCTTAACAACTAGGAAGCTAGAAATAGAGGAAGTGGTTATGCCTACAACAGCAGCTAAGTTGCTAAGTGAATATAAATATGTCACACCAGAGGAGTTACCGAATGGGCTACCACCAAAGAGGGATATCTAGCATCACATGGATTTGATTCCAGGATCAGCGCTCCCAAATCAGGTAGCTTATCGGTTGAACCCAACACATAATGCAGAGTTGAGTAGGCAAGTGATAGAGTTGATAAAGAAAGGATTAGTTAGGGAGAGTATGAGTCCATGTGTGACTCTAGCATTGTTGACCCCAAAGAAATATGGTGACTGGTGGATGTGTGTGGATAGTAGAGCCATAAACAAGATCATAATAAAATATCGGTATCCTATGCCGAGAGTGGATGACATGATGGATGGATTGGCTAGAGCTAAATACTTTAGTAAAATTGATCTGCGGAGTGGCTACTACCAGATCAAAATTAGAGAAGGGGATGAATGGAAGACAACTTTTAAGACAAAATATGGGTTGTACGAGTGGATGGTGATGCCATTTGGGTTGTCTAATGCACCCAATACATTTATGCGGTTGATGAACAAAGTACTACGGGAATATAATGGTAAGTTTGTGGTTGTGTATTTTGATGATATTTTGATTTATAGTAAAAGTGAAGAGGAGCATTTGTTACACCTGAAATTAGTGTTAGACGTGCTCAGGAAGGAGAAATTGTATGTCAATCTAAAGAAATGTAGATTTCTTCAGGATAGTTTAGTGTTTTTAGGATTTGTAATCTCAAGATATGGCATGAGGATGGATGACGAGAAAGTGAAGGTGATTCTGGAATGGCCTCTTCCACGAACTATAACAAAAGTAAGGAGCTTTCATGGCCTAGCTACCTTTTACAGAAAGTTCATCAGGAACTTCAGTAGTATAGCTGCCCCTATAACTGAGTGCATGAAGGGGAAAGAGTTTGTATGGACTATGGAAGCAACAAAGAGTTTTGAACTCTTGAAGAAGAAGGTGTCGGAAGACCCTATTCTAGTGTTACTAGATTTCAGTAAGGTGTTTGAGGTTGATTGTGATGCCTCATTTGTTGGAATTGGTGGTGTCTTAAGTCAAGAGGGCTGACCTATAGCATTTTTTAGTGAGAAGCTGAATGATGCAAGAAAGAATTATTCTACATATGATGTGGAATTTTATGCAATTGTGCAAGCATTGCAACATTGGAGGCACTACTTACTCTCAAAGGAGTTTGTGTTGTTTATTGATCATGAAGCATTGAGGTATGTCAACTCTCAGAAAAAGTTAAATAGTAGGCATGCCAAATGGGTTTCATTTTTGCAACAATATACATTTGTCCTGAAGCACAAGTCGGGTAAACAAAATAAGGTTGTTGATGCATTGAGTAGGAGAGTCATGTTGTTGACCACTATGGAGAATGAAGTGGTAGGATTTGAGGGGATTAAATATCTGTATGAATCTGATGCAGATTTTGGGAATATTGTGCAATAGTGTAAAAGTGTGGTAGAGGGTGAGTCCCATACTATTTTTGAAGAGTATTTTTTACATAATGATTACTTGTTTAAGGGTAATCGATTATGCATTCCCAATGGCTCTATGAGAGAGAACATCTTGAGGGAATTACATAGTGGGGGTTTGGTTGGTCATTTTGGAGTAGCCAAAACTACCACTCTTGTAGAGGAGAAGTACTATTGGCCAAAAATGAAGAGAGACATAATCAGGTTTGTCTCTAGATGTAGAGTATGTCATATGGCTAAGGGCCATGCACAAAATATAGGGTTGTATATGCCACTTCCAGTTCCTACAGGACCATGGACCGATCTAAGTATGGATTTCATGTTGGGGTTGCCCAAGACACAGAGGGGTAAGGATTCAGTTTTTGTTGTGGTAGACAGATTTTCAAAAATGGTGCATTTCATTGCTTGCCAAAAAACTAATGATGCAACTAGGACTACAGTCTTATTCTTTGATGAGATTGTGTGGTTGCATGGTGTTCCAAAGACTATTACTTTTGATCGGGATACTAAGTTCTTGAGTCACTTTTGGAGGACGTTGTGGAAAAAGTTGAACACCAAGTTGCAATTCAGTAGTGCTTACCACCCATAGACCGATGGGAAAACCGAGGTAGTGAACAGAAGCTTGGGAAACCTCTTACGGTGCATAGTTGGAGAAAAACCAAAACAATGGGATTTAGCCTTGTCGCAAGCCGAATTTGCATACAACAGTTTAGTGAACAGGTCGACAGGTAAATCTCCTTTTCAAATTATTTATGGTCAAAATCCTAGAGGTGTATTAGATTTGGTTGAGTTACCAATTGGGGAACAAGTTAGTGATGATGCAGAAGCATTTGTTGAGCATATCCAAAAAGTGCAAGAGTCCGTGAGGGAAAAATTGTGAGTAGTAATGCTCACTACAAAGAGTCTGTTGATGCACACAAAAGGGTGAAAGTGTTTGAAGAGGGTGATATGGTCATGGTTCATCTTAGGAAAGAAATATTTCCTAAGGGGACGTATAACAAACTGAAACTTAAGAAAATTGGGCCATGCAAGATTTTGAAGAAGATCAATGATAATGCCTATAAAGTGGAGCTGCCCGATGAATTTGATATTTCACCCATTTTTAATGTTTTTGATTTATTTCAGTATCCTGGTACTACCGAGGATGGTGAATTACAGGAGATAGTAAATTGGGCACGACAGATGCCTAAGAAGAAAAAAGACAGAGTTGCACAGGTGCTCGATAAGAAGGTGATCACCACCAGACATGGGAGCTACAATAGATTCCTGGTTCAGTGGGAAGGATTACCACAGTTAGATAACACTTGGGTTTCAGAGTTAGAGCTAAAGGAAATTGATAACCAGAAGCTACAGGATTTCAATTCAACTGAACTCGTAGGAGCTGAGTTCTTTTTCACCAGAGGAGAATGATGCACCTTGTCGGAGCCATAACTTGTGAACCGTACGCCCGTTTGCCTTGAAATTTAACAGGTGGTTCCGCATGCATGTTCTGCATGAGGCTAATCTTTGATTCACCTCACCCTCCAAAAATCATGTTTTTGGGACCTAACTCCGACATCTAGTGTCCCAAAATTAGCTTTTAGAATAGGTTCCTGAGTTTTTTGGGTTTTTTTGGATGTTAGAATTTTATTATCTTTTGTTATACCTTAAGTTGAGGCCTAATATTTTAAAGTAAGGTTCATTATTGTAAGAGGGATGTGTGCACCAAATTTGGGCGCAATCCGACTCATTTCTATTTTTAGCAGTTTTTAGAAAAAATATCTATTTTTAGCAGTTTTTAGAAAAAAGATGTTTTAGGGTTTATTTAGGGTTTCTTTGGTTTTTGGTTGCTATATGATGGATTGTAATATTTTGGAGAAGGGGTGTGAATTCAGGAATGAGAAGAATATCGATTTGCAGGTTTCTTCCATTATATTGCATTTGTGTTATGTGATTGGAGTCCATTTTGTTGGTCTCTTGTAGCTGAGTTTACACCACATAGACTATACAACGGAGTAGAGTTTTCCAAAGATATTTTGATGAGGATTGGGAGGTTTTTGAGTGCAGCTTAGAGAGTGGTAAAGTACTTGTAGATGTATGGTATGAGGTAGATGTCCTCACACCAAGACATGTAGTGTTGATGTCACTCATGTCTAACATGTTGTTACTTGACTCTTCAGGAGTGAGGTTCCCATGTAATCTCCTTGAGTTGATGTAGGAGTTGGTTGAGTTCATGGTTGAGGAGCCTCTGATCATGGCCTAGGATTCCCCTCTACTAGCACATTTATATGATGAGCTCTACAAGATTCTCAAATTATGTAGGCATGGATTGGGCTACAACTTCTTACTCTAGATTTGGAGGTGGAAGCATATCTAATTGGATAGACTGAAGGGACTCCATTGGTTAGAGAGGGATCAAATGGTGGATATGAAGATCAGATATGGGATGTTTTGGGTTAGGGATCAAGATTTGGGTCAGAGATAGCCTCACTAAGGTAGGATAACTCACATATAGAGTTTCTTAATAGACTAAGGCCATAGTAGATGGTATGGTAGCCATACAAATATTGCCCTCTTTGGATGAAGGAGACCGAAGAACTAAGATAGATTAGACATGGGTGATGTGTGGTTGGCCACTACAACATAGAGTAGGATTAAATATAGTACTCTCACATCACTCAAAATTTTGGAGTACATTAGGATATACCTAGTGATCCATTTATATATTTATGCCAAGTGGATGAGACTCAGCTTGAGTGGCCAAGAGTAGAGCTAGTGGATGAGGTAGCAAATTAGTTTATAGAAAATACAGGAGTAGAGGATCTAGGCACGATTGCAAAGTATGATGCATGGTGTATCATACGGTTGTGGCAGGGAGGTAGACCTATGGGTGGACTGGTTGGGGTGGCATTGGAGGAGGGCTTAGGGGAGGTTGAGGATGAGTGATGAGTGCATAATTAAATGGAAGGGAGTGGGGTCAGTCCTCAGGAAAATGTGATGAGCCACAAGATGAGTGTGGAGATGACAAGGATCCATAGGATCAAGAGGATGCACTCAAGGCATAATTTTAGACTTTGCAAAGGTAGTTATTGGAGTGAGACACCATATTATTAGTGCTCTAGAGATAGCTGGATAGCGGTAGGCAGTAGTGGAGGGGTTTATCTAAGAAGAAGGATGATTTATGAGCATAGATATAGAGTTCTTAGGAGGTATTTGATAGGGTTACAATAGAACACGATGCTCTTCAAACTTAGGTTATGGGGTTGATAAGAGAGAAATATGCTCTCCAAACTTAGGTGGTAGGGTTAAATACATGAAAAGGGATAGGTGAATAAACCACATGTGACATAGCAGGGCTATAGGCTAGGGTATATAGACTACAAATTATTTTGAGTAACTATCAGGCTTGATGTTGGGTAGATGACATGTACATCTAGGACTTGGAGAATCATGTAGAGCAACTTGAAGGTTACCTACCTGTTTGTACTTCAATAGGAGGGTCCCAACACAACTGATGTAGTGAGTCTAGATAGCCTTCGATGACGCTACAAACTCCTATTTCTATAACTAGATCTGATAGTTCAAAAACTAACAAATGAGGGGGGCTCATAGAGATGCAAGTAAGGGTAGTGGTGACTCTTGGGACATAGGCACCTCTTGAATTGAACTTGTGGATTATTATATTTTTGGTTGTGAGATCCGAGGACCCACTCTTTTGTAGCTTATGAGTATTTTTGTAACTTGATGTACTATATTTATCACACACACACACGCACATATATATATGATATGACTTTTATTGTGTCTTATCATGTGTTTATTGATGTTTCATTTTTATGTATGGATACACTTGTGGATGCAATTATGGATGCAATACCTAATGTTTAGATGCATGGTTATATTTTTTTATGATTATGAATTAATGTAACTCGTTATTTATGTGATAAATCTAGTATGTATGCACTGAATTAGACATGTATGAGATGCACTAATGATATGTGATGTGACTAATATGAAATGTGAATGTATATTTTAAATAATAAAACATAATGAATGAATCTATATGCACTAACAAACTAATTGTAAGCACCACAAAATATATAAAATTCATCAATCCAAATGCTAACTTTTTCATCAGGTTATGTATTTAATTATGACAAAAATGTGATATGATAAAATGTAGATGATGGATGGAAAATAGTAATATTTTATAGGGAATCCAAGATGGTTTTCATGAGACTCAAACGCCCTAGTTGACCAGTCAAAATATGTATACTGACTATGCAAGATTCTAAAAATGTAGAAACTTTCTAGGAAGACCAAGATACTCAATATCCATGTGTGTGCATGTGATGTTCATTATTATGATAAATGCACAGAGTTACCCATTCCCAGGATGGCTCTTAGATTCTATTTCTATAATAAATATCATCCTATGATCATCATTATCCTAATTTTAGACATAGTTGGACTTGACTACTAGGTAATACAAGCCACCAAAATCTAGCTCATCTGTAAGCTAACATTGGTTTGTACAAAAGAAGGTTGCTAATGTGATAGACATATCACCATGCATAAGACTACCCCATTGTCATGATGTCTCTTAGAGCCTAATTTTGTAATGGAGATCACCCCATGACTTTTGGATAGTTGAGGATTCTAGGGATTCAATATCACTATCCCCTTATTTTATTTTGATTTATTTGGGATGCTCTCTAGTTTTTGTTGAGGACCAAGGGGATTTATTAACTTAGTGGTGAAAACCACTATTTATTTCTTTTAGGGATACTTGCTCATTTGTAAAGAGAGAAAGGGATTATATTGCTTTTGGTAGGGTGGAGCTTGTCCTTTTGTCAGTTCTTAGCATCCTAGACCATGTGCAATGTACATAATAGGATGATCAAGGGAAACCTTTCACTTAAGGGAGAAAGTAACACATTATAGGATCATATTTCCTTGTTCAAACACAAATTTTAAATTTTTGAATTAGTGTTGGGATTTTGAGATAGACAAGATACTATCAAAGCAAGTCCCTACTTTCAAAAAATTAAGATAGTTTGCTATAAAATATGAAAGGTAACTAGGAATTGTTGAATGATTGAAAACCCTAGTTAACACCTTATGACAACCTATTGATTGTGTTGAAAAATGCAGTTACCCAAAAGGAATAGGCATGATAATGATATGTTGTAACGTGGGGGTTTTTCCTATGACATTTTGTAAACTAAAAGGTGTACAAAAAATAGTTAGTGGTTGATTAATCATCATTTATAATGGTCATCTGATATATACCCTATCTTACTAGGACCCCTTAATAAGCAAAAGCTCATAAGAAAAAATGGTGATGATAAAAAAGGTTGATTTAGAAAGATGAAAAATATATAGGTGTGGTTCCAAAACTTAACACGCAAGAACAAACTAGTCCTAATGCTAATACAATGAAAGAATATGTGTAACACAAGTAAGCAATTAATGCAATGATATGAAATGCATGGTGGAATGCAATGTAATTTTTTGTATTTTTGATGTTTTGTATTGCTTTTGAGGTTTTTGTTTTTATGGTTGTTTATATTGTTTGGAGATGGAAGAAGTCTATTTTGAGGCTGATTTTGAGGGGCTTGTCCCCTAAAATGGTTTTGGAAATTCTATTATTGGGGTGGATTTTGAGACCAGCTAAGTCCTCCTTGATTATATTGGTCATTCATGTTCCAACTAGGTATATTATGACCTATAATTCCTTGAGTTTATGGACATGGACTTCCATATGCATTGGCCATAAATTGGACCCATGGAGGTATATTCCAATCTTGGTTATTTGGATATGGGTTCCAATTTACCCATTTTGATGTATTTGACCACTGGTTAGGTCTTTGTTGGTTGGAATAGTTGGAATTTGACCAATTATATGGAACACTAAATGGGCCATTTATTCTTTGAGATACAAAATAGACATCTTCTACCTCTTCAACTTTAGGTTCTTTTATAGCAGATTTCATAGTCGAAATATACTTACAGTTTTTAGTGCTATGATTCTTGTCACAAATTTTACAATTAGCAAAAATATTGGAAATATTTGTAATATTAAGAGGGCATTCCCTCAAGTTGTGCCTTTTCCTACATCTATGACAATATATCTCCTCAATATATTGTTCTTTCAGTTTATTATCCATGAGGTCGAGATATGTAGTTAATGTGCTTAACAAATTAGTCTTTAGGCTTTCCAACATATTACCAATTTTTACTCTTGTTACTCCTCATGTGGATGAGTATTTGTTGTTCCTAAGAGGTTTATTCCTTGAATAATTTCTACAAAGATTCACAATATATTCAAATACCATTGGATGAATACCCCCATTAGCCATAAGGTTGAAAACATCAAGTAAATCAAGTATTGGAGGTTAAAAGTAAAGGAACCTTAAAAATCAACATAAGCTATGTAATGAAAAATGATCAAAATAAAAAGATGGAAGCAGGCAGGACAGGTGCTGCAGGTGGGCCAGGAGGGCCAGGTGGATCAGGCGGAGCAGGGAGTTTGGAAGGCAGCGCCCCAAGCTAGCAAAGCAAGGACGGTGAGGAATCGGTGGCTACTAAGGATGCTGAGGGCCCTCAGTCATCGGTCCCAATTGAAAAAAGGTGGGATGCGGACCCACCTGATAAAGACCCAAACAAAGGAACCCAGGCTAGGGCTCCTCTTAAGAGGTTGTCCTTTGCTCAAACCCTTAAAGGTAAGGAGAACGTGCTGTCTCAATCTCTCCCTCCTCTCTCCCCAGACAAGAATAAGCTTAGGGTTGTTGTCTCCACCATGGAAGATTTTCTTTCCCTCGAATCCTCGTCCCTCATCGGCAAGTTTTTGGGTGGAAGACCTGACATTGAAACAATAAGGACCTGGGATTTCTCCAAGTGGTGCCTTGCAGGAAGCATGGAGATTATTGCAATGACACGAGGGTTTTTCATGATCCAGCTCCATAATAAGGAAGATGCAAACCGAATCCTCGCTGGCGGGCCATGGTTCCTGGGCAGGCGAAGCCTCTTCCTTAGGCCTTGGGGTGAGGACTTCGACCCTGAAAGCCAGAGCATTAACTCTGCCCCCATCTGGGTCAGGCTTCCCAACCTGTCGGCCCATTTCTTCCATGAATACTTCCTCAGAGGAATCGCCAAAGTCATCGGGGATCTGGTCGTTATTGACAACCCCACCCTAGCTAGATCCCGCATGACGCATGCTAGGATGTGTGTAACTACGAATCTGGAGTCCGAGCTCCCATCCTTCATAGATCTGGAATACGGGGATTACTCAAGGAGGCAACCCATTGAATATGAAAACAAGCCGGCTTTCTGCTCAGAATGCAAAACCCAAGGTCACCTGAGGAATCAGTGCCCTAACCTGGTTGCCATCAAGGAAGCACCAAATAGGAATAATCCAAAAGGCCCTAATGCTTTTGGGCAGGGAAGGCCCCTTCGACCCTGGTCCCGACCCACCAAAGCAGCTCACAAAGGCGTTTACCAGCAGAAATCGCAAGACGACTCCGCTCATCAGAAAGGAAAAGGAAAACAACATGTGGATCACGATCAGGATAACCAGGTTAGTCCTTCCTTTTCTAATCCTAATTCCTTTGAAATCCTTGCTCAGTCTGCCATTGAAATGGCTAAACCTACTAGTGAAGGACCAGCACCGGGGCTTCCCGAAACTCTTGTTTCCCCTCCTCCCTCCCCTGTTAGGTCCTCTCCTCACCCAACCCCTAACTGTCCTTACGACATGCCTCTGGAAGGCTTCGACATGGAAGTAGTGCAGATAGGGGATGAACCGACAGTGGGCGAAGGTTGTTCCAGCCCGACCCAGATAGGGAAAGAACCCCCAAAGTTTAGTCCGAAGCAAACCCGCAGTTCAACTAATTCTATAGACTTTGGCAGCGAAAGGAGGAGGGGAAGAATCCCAGATGCAGAACATTACAGGTTGAAAATTGAAAATGAAATAGCAAACGGAAAACAAAGCACTTTAGTGCCTCAAGACATGGCTCTCTTCGAGGCCAACAAGACCAGCAAACCTCCCCCACCCCAAGGTCGGGGAAGAGGGAGGAATTCAAAGCAGTCTAAATGAAGGTCCTCTCCTGGAACGTGAGAGGCCTTAATGGCCCGCCCAGGCAGAGAGCTGTCAAGGCATTAAGGAAAGAGACCTCCCCCTCAGTCCTTATTCTCCAAGAAACAAAAACAGATGAGACGTGGTCCAAGATTCTAGCTCGCAAAATCTGGAAACAAGGGGAAATGGTTTTCAAGCAAGCTAGAGGCACCTCTGGGGGCCTTATGGTCCTTTGGGACCCCAAAAAAGTGGAAGGTAGCCTCATTCAGGCTGACGACAGCGTCCTTACCGTTCTTTTTTATGATCTAACCAGCAATAAGTCCTGGATCTTATCGAATGTCTACACGCCCAACACGGTGCAAGGAAGAGGTAGGCTGTGGGAGCATCTGAGCCACTTGAGCAAGGCTTTCCAGGATGTCCCGTGGATAATTGCTGGAGACTTTAACACCCCCCTATTTTTGTCTGATAAGAGGGGGGAACAGGGCTCCCAAGTAGGAGCATGGAGGACTTCAGTGATTTTGTCCACTCTCACGAGCTGATGGACGTCAAGCTTAAGGATGCTAAGTACACTTGGAGCAACAGGCGGCTGGGCAGCAACCTCATCCAAGAATGGCTGGATAGGGTCCTGCTTTCGTAGGAAGCCATTCAGGTCTTTGGAGAATCCTCTCTGTTCTCCCTTCCCAAGGTTGGGTCTGATCATAACCCCATCCTTTTGGAGGTTCCTCAATCCTTCAATTCCAGTGGCAATCGGCCTTTCCGCTTCGAGGCAATGTGGGTCAAGCACACGGACCTGGAAAATAGAATAATCAAATGGTGGCAACAGCCCGTCCAGGGAAGTCCCTCCTACAAACTTACCCAAAAGCTGAAAGTGGTCAAGAACAATCTCAAGATTTGGAACAAAGAAGTGTTCGGAAATATTTTTGAAAACAAAAATATTGTGAGCGAAAAAATTGAAAGCCATTGACAACAAGATACAACATGGAGAGCTAGATGAAGAGACCAGGTCCGAAGAGAGGAAACTTCTGGCAGATTACCATAACATCTTGGCTAGCGAGGAGACTTTTTGGAGGCAGAAGTCCAGGGCTTTATGGCTCAAAGATGGAGATTCTAATTCCAAGTTCTTCCATGTCACCACGCTCAAAAATAGGAGCAACAACCGCATCAGAGAGGTGTTTAAATCCGACGGGTCCAATGCCCGAGGCAACATCAACATTATGCATGAAGCCATGTCCTATTTTAGTGCTCTCCTTGGGGAGGAACCTAGTTGTCAGGCAGCGGCCCGGGACTCCCTGCTCCAATTCATCCCCCGTAAGATCGAGAATGATGCCAACCAAATGCTCACCGCTCCCTTTTCTGACAAGGAAATCAAGGAGGCCCTTTTTTCCATGAACCCTGACAAGGCCCTTGGCCCGGATGGATTTTCCCCTAGGTTCTTTCAAACGTATTGGGGCATCCTAGGAGATGAGGTTTGTTCTACTATTCGGGAATTCCAAGCTTCTAAGCATATCCCTCGAAGCTACAACTCTACTTTCCTAGCCTTGATTCCGAAAGGACCAGCTCCTAAGTTCATTACTGACTTCAGGCCAATCAGCCTTTGCAATGTGTTATACAAAATCCTCACTAAAGCCATTGCAAATCGCATGAAAGGGATTCTGCCTCAGATTATCGATTCCTGCCAGGGCAGTTCTATTCAAGGCAGGTCGATCCTGGATGGGGTCATTACTGTCCATGAAGCTCTTCACTCTGCTTCCTAGACCAAGAAGGCTGCCTTAGCTCTGAAACTTGACATGAATAAGGCTTTCGACCGTGTCAATTGGGACTTTGTGAATGCCATTCTATTAAAATTTGGGTTTCATCCCGACTGGGTCAGACTTATCAGCTGCTGCATTCGCTCTCCGTGGTTCTCAGTGCTGGTCAATGGGTCTTCGACTGAGTTCTTCCAGAGTCGGAGGGGGCTCAGGCAAGGGGATCCTATTAGCCCTATGCTATTTATCATAGTGGTTGAAGCCCTAGGAAGATCAATCAAAGTCGCCCGTATCTTAGGGTTAATCTTAGGTATTAAAGCTACATCCCTTACGGATCTGGTTACCCATCAACAATTCATGGATGATACCTTACTACTGACTACGGCATCGGTGGCAGAGGCCAAGATCATCAGGCATATCCTTAAACTCTATGAAGATGCGGCAGGGCAAAAAGTCAATTTCAACAAGAGCAAGGTATTTTTTCTTAACACCCCCTCCCCAGGCAAATTAAAATCGCCAGAATCCTTGAGTGCTCCATTTCCACCCTTCCTACGTCTTACCTAGGTCTTCCCCTGTTCACAGGGGTCCCGACTATTTCGATGTGGAACATTGTCCTGGAGAGGATCCAAAAGAAGCTCGCCGGGTGGAAGGGCCATTTGTTGTCCCAAGCAGGTAAGGCCACGTTAACCTTGGCCTCCCTCCAAAGTATTTTGGTTTACTTCTTATCAGTTTTCAAAGCGCCTTCTAGAGTCTACCAGGCGATTGAGCAGCGCCAAAAGAATTTCCTTTGGTCCGGCTCAGAAGAAAAGCAGCGCATCCACCTGGTTGGCTGGGACAAGGTGTGTAGGCCTAAGGATCTCGGAGGACTAGGCCTGAGGAAAGTCTCTCTCCTCAATTCAGCTTTAATCGTGAAACAAGCCTGGCGTTTGGTTTCCAATGAAAGGAATGAGTGGACCACCATCCTTAATAGGAAGTACCTCCAAGGCGCTGAGTTCCTGAGTAATACCATCCCTACCCATGGTTCCTCCTTCTGGAAAGCAATCTCATCTAGCAGGGATGTGCTAAGAAAAGGCATAAGATGGATCCTTGGAAATGGGCGAAAAATTGACTTTTGGGAGGACAGATGGGCAGGGGCAGAAGCCCTTAGTACAGATCCCACGTTGGCCCAACTAAGAAACCTCACCTTGGAGAGGTTTGGGTCTAAGGTGGCTGACTTCTTAAGATAGGACAGGGGCAAACTCTTCTGGAAGCCTATAGACATCCGTGGAATGGAGGCAACGACTCAAAATCTCAATAGTTTACTGCAACATCAGTTTGTTCCCGCAACCCCGAGTGTTGATCAGATGAGATGGACAACGACTGATAGTGGGATGTTCACAGTCAAATCCACCTACAATCTACTAATTCATCCTGATACACCTCGGTTCCAGACTCAGTTAGTTTGGATCAAGGGTCTTATCCCCAAAATATCCTTTTTTACTTGGTTGGTCGTCCAAGGGAAAATTCTTACCATTGACAATTTGATGAAACATGGTCTGTCCGTTCCTAATAGGTGTTTTTTGTGCAGGGCAGACTGGGAATCCATCCAACACATATTCATTGAATGCCCCATTGCCTCCTCAATCCTTAGTGGCCTCCTTCAAGCTTTCAACATAGCCTGGGTCAGACCTGGGTCCATCAATGACTTCTTCCAACAATGGCCAAAATCGTTTGTTAGCACCCGATTGAGTTTCATGTGGAAGATCAGTCTCCACCACTTCTTGTGGTAGGTCTGGCTTGAAAGGAACTTTAGAATATTTAATGAGTCTTCCAGAGATACAGGATCCATTACGAATAAAATCCTTGCCTTTGCCAGAGAAAACTCATTGTCGTCTTCTTGCTGAGGCCCAATATGTCCCTTCTGGCGAAAAACTTCTAGCCCAGTCCTTGTGTCTTCCCTGGCAGGATGGTCGTGTCAAGACTAACCCTAGGCATGAGATCAGGTGGATTCCTCCCCCCGTCGACTGCCTTAAGCTGAATTTTGATGGCACTGCCAAAGGCAATCCGGGCCGCGCTGGAGCTGGAGGGGCCATCCGGAACCATCAAGGCCACGTTGTCATGGCCTTTGCAAAACCCCTGGGAGTCTCCACTAGCAATATGGCCGAGGCTAGAGCTGTCTGGCATGGACTTCACCTTGCTCAAAACATCCAAGAGCGGCTAATCGTGGAAGGAGATTCCCAAGTGATCATCAATCTCCTCAACAATGATAAGGATCCCCCTAGAAATTTGAGTCTTGCCTAAGGGAAGCTAGGATCCTATTGAAAAATAGAACTGACAGCGTGGCCCACCATGTCTTTCGTGAAGCCAACAAGGCGGCAGACAAGTTAGCAAATTTAGGCGTTGACGCTGATAGTTTGACCACGTGGACGTATGACCTTCCGTCGGACGTGGAAGGGATTATCCAGGACGAGGTGCGACGTGGTGCCTGATGGGGATCACAAGTTGGATTGTCTTGCATGGCAAGATTGGTTGGTTCAGGAATGTGGCTAAGGGGTGGCAGTGTCGGTCTACCCAAGCTGACAGAGTTGCCAAGGCTGACTGCCCAGATTACCATGCATGTAGGCAGGTGGTCCGTTGGTACCTCGATTACCCGGAGGTTGGCTTCCCTAGGATCGGCATTCCCATGCGGTTTGTGCCTTGGGCCGATAGTTTTTTAAGATTCTCGCCTAATGTGGTGGCGTGGGGCCGTCTCAGCTTCTCCATCCTGGTTAGATCTCTGACGTCCGTGAATCTCGCTCAAAGTGACCCTTACCATCTCAAGACTAAGGGTGTCGAGGATAACTTCCCCCATGCCAAGTCGAATTCGTAGCATGGCTCCCACGTGGCTGGTATGTGGTGGTTTGTCCTCAGACGGCGTGCCCATCATGACAAGGGCCCAAACTACCACTCGAACGATGCGGATGCGTGGGAAAATTTAGACATCAGTGCTCGACACGTGAGACGGTGGTACCCCTTGAGTTCCATCATTCTCCTGAGGAAGGTCGATTTGGCCCCCTCCTCCCAATCCGGAATGGACACGCGGCATGGCACCTAGGTGGCTGGTAGGCGATGGCTAGCATGCTGGTTAGGCACTTTCTCTAATGATGTGGGCTTTTTAAGGCGGACAAAGAGTGTTTGCTTCCACCACCTTTTCCCTCAGTCTGTGCTTGAGAGTACGTCATCCTGCTCGGTCTTCCAAGAGGCAGAGGTTTGTAGAGGCAAAGTCACTATGACTTACATCGAGCCCAGCATGGTGGTTATGGAGCCTATCGTGCAAGCCATCCTCACTGAGAGGAGGCTCACATAGTTTTTTGACATGTTCTCTGGTCCTGATGATAGCATCACCGCCGAGGTAATGGAGTCCTGGGATGAGGGGCGGATTGTGGTCCACGGGCGAGAAATCACGGTCGACATTAATTTGTTGGCAACCATTATAGGGCAGACGACAAAGGGTCATTCGATCCACAGGTAGAAGCACAACTGGGAAGTCGAGCTGCACAAATTCAAGGACAACCAAAAGATTTTTAAGGAGGCGAAGAACGGATTAACTAGGGTTGATATTCCTGCCCCCTGGAATTCCGTGATGAAAAATGTCATGGAGTTCATCACGGTGGAGGATCCCGATAAGGTCCTTCTTAGTTTTCACTATGCTTTCATCAATTTTTTCCACGACATTAACCCTATCAGCATACCCCAATTCCTCCTGAACTCCATGAATTACACTATTAATTCGTGTCGTAGTAAGAAAGGGTCTGCTATGCCCTTACACCAGAGCCTTTTTAAGGTCATCTACAAGTTCGTCCTTGCTACTTCTCCCCTTCCCGAACCTCCGGCCCTTCCACCTTTCGAGACCAGAGCCAGTCTGCCCAAGGCCTACTCGGGGTCCCCTGCTAAGAAACGTGACTTTGAGGCTGTCACCAGAGGCGGCCCTGCCAGGAAGAGGCTAAAGATTGACGAACCGGAAGGATCCACGAGATCCTCTGCTAGGTTAAGGAGCAAGCTTGCTCAGGGTAACTCTAAAGCCATCAGTGTTGACTCGGAGGATGAGGGGCCTGACATCAACATCATGGTTCTCAAACGCTTTGTTCTGACATCCTTAGTGACTATGGCCAAGCAGACCGAAGAGATCCTTGACGCCCTCACCAAAGTCTTCTTCAATGAGGGCTTCCAAAGCGCTAAGGATATGGCCGAAGACGTCGATGACCAGGAGATTGACAAGGAGCAGAATGAGGAGGATGCCGAGGAGGAGTGATGTGGACCCTCCCGGACCATTTTTGAGGCGGGCTGATCAGAAGACCTCTTGTTTGATGGTATGGTTCATCATCCCTGGGGTTTCTCCGCTGTCTCTTAGCGGTTATCTTCTCTATTTTTGGTCTCCCTGTTCCGAGGCTTCCTGTTGTTTTTGTTGTAAGCCGTGGATGGTTGGTTTAGTTAGAGGGTCGAGGATCCTTTGCTGTTCTCTGGTTTCGGCTTTCAGCTTTATGCTGCTTTTGTTCAAAGGTTTTGGGTCAACCTGAAAAACCCGTTTGTTTTAATTTAAGACCTTTTATTTACCAAAAAAAAAAACATCAAGGACATCTTCTTTTAATCCTTTTAAAAAAAATTCTTTTAAGATTTTTCATCTAAATCATTATTCACTCTAGATCCTACAAAATGAAATGTTTCAAGATAATCCTCAAAGGATTCTTCTTATCGTTGCTTCATACAAAAGAGCTCAACTTTATTTTACCTAACTCTATAGTAATTCTAATATCTTTCAAGGAATATATATTTTAATCCATGACCTTCATACCATCAGTTGCAAACACTTCTCCTAGACCCCATAAACAATCTTAAAGTTGCATCCTTAAGGGTAGAAGAAAATAATCTTAATTTTTGTTCATCAGTGGTATAAAAATAATCTTGATACACTAGTTCAAATTTAAAAAGAAATATGTTAGGGTCTTCATGTGGTCTTCCATGGAAGGTAGGAAAAATAGCAACAAAGACTAGTTTTGGTTCTCTTGTTAACTTGTCTCTTGGAGTAGAAATTGGAAAGGTAAAAGTTTTTCTTTGCCTACCTCTTCTTTGATTTTCTATTTCTCCATGATCATCATTTATTTGCCTATCCCTCATTGGATTTCCATCTACTTACCCATGTTCACTAGCTTGATCAACCATGACTGATTGCATAAATTATAGGATTGGACTTGGTATAGGTTCAAAAAAGATAGTTGATGGATTGATGTGATTTTCAAATTCAGGTTCTGGCAATAAAAATGATTCAGGATTTTGATTTAGTAGATTCAATGGTGGCTCAACTTGTTATTCTAGTAAATTCTTTGTTACCACAATCTTAGTCTGTTTTGATTTAGAATTATCAAACATTCACTAGAGTTTTGTTTACAGACTTTGATGAATCTTCCCCTTGAATTTCTAGGTCTACTCATAAATTTGCAAAGATATTAAAATTTTTGCAACAAAAATCATTCATTACTCCTTAAACAACTTGTGAATATCATTAATTGGGTCTAGTTGTTTAGGAGTCACATAATTTTATTCTTCAAAATCAAAATCTTGTTTCACAAGACAAATCAGTTGAATAATAAAAGCTTGTTTTTTAATTTAAGATAAGACTTTAAAATTATAATTTGTAACACAAATCGTAGCACAATTCTCTAAAGTGTACGATTCTATAATCTTTGTTATATATTTTTTAGTATTATAGAATAACTTCTCTATTTTCTATATCTGCTATAAATTTATGGACAACAAGGGAGTCTTCAAAGTATTACCCTAAGGATATGTAGTTGAATTTACAAGTATATGTTGTTGAATTTACACTCGCTCTCCTATCTCCTATCCAATGTTCAAAAATCCTCACAAGATCAAGATAAGGGGAATGATAATCTGGCCCTAGGTATTTAATTATATCAATCCTTTCAATCATGCTCAATTCTTGTGTTCTTTCCCTAATGATATCAAGGTGCTCCCACATATAGTCCCATTGTTTTCCATATGACCTTTATCTTTGTTTTAGAAGTAGGTTTATTTATTGTTCTAGAGACAGTAATTTGAGGTCTATTAATGTAGAATGAAAATAACTTATTACCATTTAGCAAATTTTACTTCTCTTTTTTTTTCAAATTTTGTTTTGTTTTTGAACTTATTTTTGTGCTGTTTTTTTAAAATAAATATTTTTAAGGAGAGTAATCTTACTATTATTAATACCAAGTCTGAAATCCACATCCAGTATTAACACAAGGGAAAGTAAAATTACTATTCTAAAATAGTTGTTACTGCCACTAAAACTAGTTCTACAATCCACAACCAATTTTAGCATAGTAAGGGAAAGTAAATTGTTGTTGTTACTACTTGATGAACTTGTCACACATTGCTTATTTTCACAAGTTAAAGAACCTAGATCTAAGTAGATAACAACCACACTGTGTTGAAAAGTAAATTTACTAAAAATAAAAGTGTTGAAATAAAAGGTTAAATTTTTGTTACTACTTGATTTTAAGGAACATTTAAGTATGATTTTGTCACACCTACTTCCTTGTTTTTACAAGGTTAGAGAACCCAGACCTAAGTAAGTAACAAAAATCACCCAATGCTTTGAAAATTTACTAAAAATAAAAATGCTGAAATAAAAGCTAAGTAGTTGTCACAACTTGATTTTAAGGAACATTTCAGTGTGATTTTGTCACACCTACTTCCTTGTTTTCACAAGGTCAAAGAACCTAGACCTAAGTCTGTGACAACCATAAATTAAAATTTCTTTCTAAAATCAAATGCTAACTAGAAAAGCAGTAAAAATTGATCCTAATAAAATTGGACTTGTAAGTATTGATATGAAGACACTTGTTGGAACCCTATTTTTCCAACTTTGAACTACACGAAGACTTCTTTCCAGTCACATAGGTAAGCATACTTCTTACCCCAACAGTCTCTAATAAAAAAGTATGACATTTTTCTCCTTAGAAATGATGCCAAAATGTTGAGTTATATCTCATACACTTAATTTATCAATCCAGGTTAAACAATTTAAAGAGGAGTAAATCCCATATAGATTATTCCATAATCATTAATCTTTGACTTTATTCTATTTTCTTAGTTTTGATTGCAGGAAATGAAATAAAATGAAATATAAAAAGTGCAATTATGATGTAGACTAATTCTATGTGTTGTGGATCCATGTGCAATCTAATAATGCATTTATGATTTTAACTAGTTGATTTATTTTATAATTTAAAATGATTAATTTAATTTATCTTATATTCTAAGACTAATTCTACACACTAACTAATTCTACTCTATTTCAGGAGATAGAGAGCAAGGGATAAACTCTTCGGACTGGGCACTGCATCCTAGAAGATAATGTAATTCTCTTCTCCTTTATTCTAATTTATTTCAGTAACTAATATTACATTCTACTAATCTAATACTATTTAATTCATTGATCCAGGAAAGTAAAAATAAAGTTTACAAAGATAAGTAAATCATGCAAAAATAGAGAATACCATTGTTGAAATCATAGAAGAAAAATATTGGTTTGTTGATGAACTTTAATTCTTCATGTGTACAAACTATGCGGATATACTTCTTTGAACATCGAGACTTTAGAATGGCAACTTGTAAACTGTAGAAAAAATAGATCATAGACCTTTTCAAAGGTCTCTATATTGTATTTTATAATGTCACTTGGACATTTTACAATAAAATTCTCTTCTACCATATGTTACAGTTCAAATGCTCAAATATTTGAATTCTAATATTTCATAACAAAGATATGCTATAATTAAGACATGCTAAAAACTACCCTTGGACTTATTACAATCAAAATTATCTAAGTGACATAGTTGATAAGTATATATATGTATATCCTAAATTTGAAAAACTTGCTGACAAGATCGGACAATTGTTTGTCCTATTTTCAAGGAAAATACAAATTAAGATTTCGTTCAAATCTTGACAACTTAACAACTTTAACAAAATATATTTTCAATTACACATTATGAATTATACAAGGATTAAATCATACACTAAATATTAATTCCACCACATTTAAATAATCATGCTGACTATATAATTTATGTGATGCTTTTACGCTATCATCGAATGTAGAACTCTAGTGCATTATATAATTTACTTGATCAATGCTCTTTCCATAGAGCCTTTCAATAGGTGCTTTTTGTAATACCTTTCTATAGGTATTTTCTGTAGTACACTTCCACATGACTTCTTAGCACACTTCCACATGACTTCTTAGCACACTTCCACATGACTAGTTCATCCATACTTGACGTATGGTCTATGTTCTACTATAACATCTTCTGTAAAACACCTACAACATTTATCTATAAAAACATACAAAAAACTTGCATGATTTGTGTAAAATGTAGGCATATATTACTTAATATTTTATAAATCAAATTCACACATAAGTCATGCAAATAAGATATAATGATCATCGAAACACATTCATTTTCATATATTTGTAGATAAAAGACAAATTAAACTTTGCATAAAATGTACATGATTTAACACTCATCATTTCCCCCCAAACTGATGGGGATGCATGTCCTCGTGCATATAGGTTTGAATATCATATTATCACAAATAAAACATTATAGATATTATAGATAAAATATGGCAAATTTTATTGTAGATCTAATAAATAAAATACTATAAATTTTATAGAGAAAGTACTACAAATTGTATACGTAAAACACTACAAATATAATAGATGAAATGTTTTAGATATAACAGGGAAATTACTACAAATATAAAAAGTAAAATTCTGTAAATAAAATACTATCATCATAATCAATAAAGTACTACAAACATATGTATAAAAATGTGCAATTTCATTGGAAATATGGTATGATTTTGTTAATATCAAAGATTATTTTAGATTTGATCCGAGATGAAGCCTAGGTTGGATTTGCTAAAAGTTTATATTGTGGTTTTGCTACCAACATCCTCTTGCACTTCACTTTTTGTACCTATACCTTAGTTTTATTGGTATTAGGTGGTGGTTCAATAGCCATGGTCTTTATGTACATGAGCTCTACAAGCCCTTCATCCTTCGATTGATGCAACACATCCTACTTTTCTAGTGATGGAAATGGTTCTACAGTTTTGATGATGTTGTTAATCATCACGTTGAATTCACGAGGCATCCCAACATTGAGAAGAATTCCTACCTAAGGCATCCCTATCTCAACATATGGTTTTGATCTTTGGGTCTATGTGTATGCCTTTGATGTTGGAATAAAAACTCAAAAAATGGGAATGAGCTATCCTCATCAAGCCTTAAGTCAAGATGCTTGCTAAATTTTATCGACTTATTTATATTTTGTCAAGATGTGGATCTCTTTTTAGGGGATGCACTAGCATTCATCGAATCAACCAGTTTTACCACCCTATTCATAAAAAAATGTTTAAGGATGTCAAGATAAAGAGTGAGAGCTCATTTCATTAAAGCGACGTGTTCTAAAAACTCATTTATGAGCATATCCAATTTGATGTACAGTAAATTCTATTGTGTTTGAATATGGGAAAGATTTTTAGTGAAATATCTATGGTAGGTTGGATTTCTTTAGGACTGGACATATCTCCCTTCCCTTGGTCTTCTGAATTATACTTTTTATACCTAGTTTTTCTTATAGGGTAATAATATTTAGATGGCTTGGTACAGGTAGGATGCTTGTGTACTGGAGACTTCTCCTCATCCTAACTCTTGAATTTAAATTTTTCCTTAGACATACTATCCTTAATGGAATTTAACTCATTTGGATCATATTGGATGGATAGGTTGTCCTCCTCAACAACTTCATCTTAGAAAATTTCCTACTTCAAATTCTTTAAGTAGGAAAATTAATTTTATCATCCCGTGATGGGCAATTAGATTAAGTTTGGGTTCACCATTGGATTTCTTAGGTTGTACCCTAGTAACATTAGATTTTATAGATATTTATGGAAAGTATGATAAATTTATAATGTGATGTTCATACTTCAGGTATTTGAGGTTCAACATCATTTTTAAGTGATAACACCCACAATTATACAACCTTCCTTCTAATGTAAAAAAATTCATCAAAATAGTGGAGACATCCTACCATTTCAAAGGTATTGAAGAGGTGGCTACACCCTTGATTCACCAATCCCTATCTATGATAACTACATATTTCTCTCCTAATATATCAACCATTTGTCTCACTCTTTTATAGGTGGATTTATAATACCACTAGCCAACCTCACAAAGGCTTAGGACTTCAAAAACTAGACTAGGAGAAATCTTGATTTTGACCTCACCCAAAATGGTAACCATAGCCATGTGATCATAGTTAAAATTGAACTACTTTACCATGTCTTGCTTGTGCCCTAGGAACTTGGTTAAGGCCTCCCACTAGTGTGCTTCTTGAAAATATTTCTTGATAGAGTCATTGGAATTTTGGGTGTTTATAGACAAGGGTTCACTGTGTTTGTGAAATGCGGATCTTGGCATGGTGATAGGTTTAGGGAATAGAGAGATAAGGAATCCTTAGGGTAATAGATTTGGCTTAGGTTTCATAATTTCCTCACTCAAACAACATTGGATAAGGGGCCCTACAAAAATAAATTCAAATTATTACATATATCTCACTACCATTCTAGAATTTACATGAGATTTATCAATTTATAAATTAAGAATAATAATTTCTTAAAAAAAATTCCTCGCGGTGTTAAAACTCATATCTTCCTACAATTTTCATAAAAAGTATGAATACTTACATCATCTATTTTAATCCGTACCTCTTCGTTGTCATCCAATCTTCATCACTGGAGTTCTCCATCTTCCTACGCTAGAACCATCATCGGCCTTGTCTGCTACGTAGTGTTCAACTTGTTGGATTTTGATCGTAGTTTTAGAGCTGAGTTTTTACTTTATGCATGCTATAGAAAAATGATTTCCAAATTTAGATTTTTTTCTTTTATTTTTTGTTTTCTCATGCATTAATATTAGATGAATCATGGCCCTTGATTCTTCCTAAATCAATGGTTTGTACTTTTAATCTATGACATTTCTTTCTATTGGACCTTGTGGCCAAGTATCGTTGATCAACATCTTCTCATGCGAGGTGGTTGCCTTGTCTTGGAAATGGCCATCCCTTATCATGCCACCTTTTCCCATGCCTAAAATTGGAATTATGTCATCCACGAGATATTCAAATATGAATGATTAAAACTAATTTTCATATGGTTAAATCCTTTATAATTTGCAACTATGGTATAGCTTTGATTTTTATTTTTATTTGACTTCATGTCTTGTCCATTTATGTCCTTGACACCCTCTAATAGTTGTAAAAACTACAATACTTGAGGCCCCCTTTTTAATCATTTGTAAATATTATAGGTGGCCATTATGAATTTTATTTATTTATAATTTAGTAACCCTAGGTTGTTTTTATAGTTTGCGTTGATCGAGGGAGGATGTTAAAATTTTAATTTTAATAACAAGGACTTTTGTACCCCCTGCTTGATCTGATAATGACATATTCAATTCGTATCTTGAATTACTACACCATTTGTGTGTGTTGACATCAGCTTCCTCATATGCATGATTCAAGTGAGTTTTATTCTATTCTATACATTTTCTTTGATTGTGAAACCATTGCGTATGTATATGACTTGCACCTTTTAATACTTGCATGGGATAGTTGGATTGATGATTAAATAATCAAAAACCTTAATAACTTTTGAACATGGTGTGTGCTTTGGAAAAATAGTTCTTGTTTCATTTTAGTTTTTCCTTTGGTAATATTCATCCATGGATATGCCATCGATGTGTTGTATTTTCATTTCCTTCCAATTAGTGTGATAAGGGTATGCATTTAAATCTATCATATCCATTGGTAGACATGTACTCTTTGATATTTTTCCTTTCTTTCCTAGGGTTGAGTACATAACTCACATGGTGTTTTCTAAAAACCCACATCATTACCCTATGCTCCTAACATGCTATTGATAGTCACCATGTTGACTTCATGCATCGGTGTTTTCTCACTAGTTTGGAAATCCTTGCTTGCTTGGAGTCTAATTTACTATGTGCAAATTCCAAGGTCAACCTGTGGATTATTTTTTTGTCCCATAGCTCGCACAATGAAATTTTAAATGTCTGCACCATGGTTTTCACGGTAAATATTTGAATACTCACATTAGTTTACTTTTCTATACCAAGGCCTTTGCAAATAAAAGATAATGATATTTTCCTTGTAGTATTCTATTATGTCATGACACATATCGAGTCTATGGAAATATTCTACTAAAAGTATCTACAAAAAATATCTACAAAAAATGACTACAAAAACTGTCTACGAAAACTATCTATAAAAAATGACTACAAAAATTGGTTACAAAAAATAACTATGGAAAACAACTACGAAAAATATCTACGGAAAATTAATTATAGGATCATAGGAATACTTTACCTGATTTCCCATTTTTTCTTTTCTCCCCCAAACTATATTATGAAATTTATTGCATAAATCCTTTACTTCTCCCCCCAAACTGTATTTTTGGCTATATAGCCAAAACAGGGTAAGGAGAGAAATTCTTATTTTATAAAAGTTTATATTATAAAAAATTAGTATATAAATATATTAATAATAATATTTTTTGTTAATTGGGGGTGTGTTGGTTGCCAATATGACACCGCACACAGGGTGAGGAGCATGGACAAATTTCAAGCATAAAACGATCATCGTATCGAGATGGGGTATATGATATCTAGAGAAAGCTGGTTACTTCGGGGGTGGTTCCAACTATTCTATGCCAAAAAAGGTAAACATGGAAAATGGAAGGAAAGAAATAAAAGAAGGCCATAGCCAAAACTCACAAGGATGGGTAGATACACATCAATACTTATGTAGGCATGATACCCCGTATGAGACACAGATCCAACACCTAACAGATCACCCAACCATATATTTTTTCAAGCTCTTGTCAATGGTAGGTGGTAGGCAAATTTTAGAATCAATGGACAGGTGCATGAGATCCAGGATGCAAAATTAGAGCACTCCTATCTGGATGGTATTAGAAAAAATAAAACCCCAACCCATATTAATAAACACCCACTCCTGAGTCACTCAAGTAAACCTCAAAGAATCCAAAAAATAGAATAACATGGGATAACTTAGTCGAACAAGCAAAAATGAACATTCATGCATTCAATAAAGAACAAGAGGATACAACCAAAGACCAAATAGTGCAGAACTTGTATTTATATAGGATAAAGCTTACACAAGAATTATAATGGATAAATAGCCACCCTTAGGAATGATCAATATTCCACTATTTATAGTTATATTTACATGAATTACAAAATCAGACATTAACGGTGAAATACGGGAAGATTTTCCTTGTAGCAGACAAGCGCTACACTGGTACACTATTCCTTTGGAAAGAAGTGATTTTTTATAAGGAGGTAGATGTACTTGGTTCAATATGGGTCTTTAGATATTTTGATGCTTCTACCTAGCTCATAAATTCTTAGCTACCTTGTCCTTCTCCTTGATTGACGATCCTCTATTTAGGCGATGAGTGATAGGTTTTGAGACATCTTGGGAGAAACACACTAGAAATCCGTCACATCTACTTATGTTTTCAAGTACCCAAATTGCAGGATCAATGGACAAGGCTTCATTTGAAGTTAGGTGATGGTAGGTGTTTTACGTGTTGCTCAAGTGCTCCCAGTATTAGGGAGCAAGGTCGGGTATTTTTCTAAGGTCCCATCCCTTTTGCACTTGTATATTATACCTAGGAAGAGTGGGTGTCTATCTCCTTCTCAAGGGTGGGATTTTATAATTTGTCCACCCATGTTAGCCCTTTGAAATATCTGACCAACCAGTTGGGTGGGTCTTTTGGGAAGTTCCACCCAAAGTTAATGGTGGGTGTCCACCCACTCTTATCACCTACCCTGCTTTGATCCACTGTATTCCCATCAGTTTGGTCCACTGTAGTTGTTGTTGTCACTACCTGTTGTCTTTCACCCATCCATCAATGTTCCTTTAAAACTGGTATACTCCTTCTGAACAAAGAGAGTCACTTCCTAAAGGTAAGAGTGGGTGAAGAGTGTAAAATTTTACCCACACTTCTGGTGACTCACAAGGTTTTCTTACATTATAAAAAAATAACCTAGCAAGCCTTTGGCTAACAAAGCACTTAAAAATTAGGGAATAGAAAAGGGATGAACGGATAAGGTAGAAAAAAAATGGAGGATGGAGAGGAAAATGAAAGGGTGGAACATAGTGAAAATAAAAAAATAAAGAACATGTGAGGGAGAGACAAGGCAAAATGGAAGAAGAGTACCTAGGCACATGAAGGGGAACACATAGGATGGAGGGAAGAAGGGAAAGAAGGGACTGTGACAATGTTGTAGTAATAGGAAACCATCTAAACAATAGAAGCCAAATAGAGATAACATGATGAAAGGAGAGAACAAGAGAGGACACAATATTGAGCACAACCCCAGAAGAAGAGAAACATAACTATCAAATCTATGAAATATTTCCATAAAATAGCATGCTGAAGCTCTTGGTTTGTGGGATGTGTACAAACATCATACACCCATAAAAATACTCCTCTACATCCCAAATTTGGTTCAAGAACATAAAGGTTGCCAAAAGTTATGATTTTCAATGTAAACAACTTCTGGCAATTTTCCTGTTCTTCAATTGGATTTCCACTAAACAAGTTTGAACAGAAAATCCTTCTATCGAATGGATGCCATGATACCTTTCAGCTGCATTCAACTCTTATTTAGATTGATATTTGAAATGCATATATAGGGAAAGGTTAAGTGGGATAAACACCCTTTTTGAAAGACTTGGCAAGATATGAATTGATGACTTGTACCATTGCTAGGGCACTAGTGAACCTTATTGCTTACATGAGTTTAGCTGGTAACTGCATGCATTTTAGATTTTTTGTACTATCTTATCCTTATCCATTGGGCTACGGAGTCACAAAAACTAAAAATAATGGTGAGAGAAGAAATAACTATAAGTACTTAAAAACTGAAGATGCTTAGCTGGGATCCTCCACTTTTACTAAGCAATGCCACCTTGGTGCTCTTTTATTTACTATCAGTTTATGTATACAAAATTGTGATGTGATTGGTACGTCATGACCATTGATTCATTTCGAAGGTCACCCAGTGAATCTATAGTGATTAGACCATATTATACTAAACTTGAGGTACCTTCTATAGTTTAATCGACATTGCTGCCCTTTCCAAACCATGAAGTATTCACAACTTGGCATATAATCATGCACACCAATCCTTATGCAATTGATGATCAATGTGCTAATAAATTTTGCCATGTAGGAGTTGCCTTCTTGTACTAGTTTGTATGGCAACAGCTTTCGATGTTGCCAATATTTGGGATCTATCTACTACAAAATCCTAGCTTGGTATGACTTTGTCGTTGTCGCATGTTTTCTCCTATAGGATACATCAATTGAGCCTACTAATGATGATACCTAATCAGGAATTGGGTGTTGATCAGTTAAGCCATCATGGATATGCCTTGGTCCTTGCTTGTTCCACTCCAATACACAAAAAGGATGTAAAAATGCTCCCTCTTGTGCATGATATTCCCACCCTGATCTAGTTCCTTCACCTTTTTAGAAAGGGTACAAGCATTGAAGTTGTCATTTCAAGATTGGTGCTTGCACTTCTTCTACCCTGGCTTGAGATGGCATCCACCCCTTGTGTTCCACCAGACTGCACCCTCTACTCCTGCACATCTTAATGTGGCATCCATAGTGGATATTGTGCAGTAAGGTAGGGAGTAGTAGTGGATGGAAATGGGGATGGGAGGGTGAAATCTCTTGAAGATGTCATTCTTACCTAAATCAAGAGCCGCTCTACCAATACAACCTATTAAAAGACTTAAGGGAATATTCTTTTCCTAGATTGTAGCATTAGGAGGCCTATATTTGAGATGATGATTTGAACATAGGACAAGTGAGCTTAGGTAGGTTATGACTAGTACTAAAGAAGGATCCTCTTCTAGCTCCTCTTAAATTGAATGTTGAAGTCAATGAGTAATTTTAAAGTTACCCTTTTTATGTATGAGATATGCATCAAGAGTTGGAATGGATCCATGGAGCTATAAAATGTATCAATGAGGGCTCCTACCAAGTCTGCCCATGAGCAGATGGTTCTTCGCCCAAGGGTTCAATATCACAATAGTGCCCTTTCCTATAGTGACATGACCAGAAGCTTGATCATGACATCTTCATGGGTGATGCCATGGAGGGACATTAGTGCAACGACATCTTCAAGGTGTTCTTGATCCATTCCCAAGGTTCCATTGTATTTGGTCAGGGCATTTAGGGCACCCTTGGTAATCTCATGTAAGTCATGGAGGTTCAGTGGACTGGGGTCATTCCACTAAGGAAATAGTGGGTGAGCCATTGAGGCACCAGTCTTCACAGGTCCTAGTTCTGCTATTGGAGTTGGATTCATAGTTACCAGGTGAGTATATTGTCTCCACCAATGAGGTCAAGGCTAGTATGTATACCTTGATTCCTCTGGGATGTTTGGATATTCAACATAAGAAAGTGATTGATCTCATGATCTAGATGTGTTGTTCAGTTAGAGTCATCAGGTGAATTTGAGAAGATCTGGGTAAATTAAAGAGCCACCAAACTTTAAATTCCTAAAACATGAGGACTTAGTGAGTTCCCTAGTAGAGTCGCCAAAAATTGTTGGTCACCAATTTGACACCACGTATAGGGTGAGGAGGGCGAATCAACACCAAGCATAGAAAAACCACCATGTTAGGGCAAGGCTGATGATCTCTAGAGAATGTAGATTCCTTCAAGGGTGGTTCCAGATATTTTACACCACAAAAGGGAAAAAGAGAAAAGGAAAGGAAATAAATAAAAGGTCATAGCTAGAACTCATAAGGATGAGTATATTTGTATCAAGACTTATGCAGGAATGATACCCTGTATTAGATAGATCAGGAATCTAATAGATCACCCAACCATATATTTTTTTGAGCTCTTATAATCAGTGGGTGGGAGGTGAATTCTAGAAGCAATGGATAGGTGCATGAGATCCAGGATGTAGAATCAAAGTGCTCTTGTTCAACTAGCATTAGTAAAAATAAACCCCCAACCCATATTAATGAACACTCACTCTTGAGTCACTCAAGTAAACCCCATGGAATCTAGATAGTATAATAACACATGATAATTTAGTCGAGCAAACAAAAATGAACATTCATGCATTCAATAAAGAACAGGAGGACATAGCCAAAGATAAAACAATGCAAAATTTGTATTTACATAGGAGAAACCTTACACAAGAAATGTAATGGATAAAGATCTTCCCTTAGGAATAACCAAAATTCTACTATTTATATATATATATTTACATGAATTACAAAATCAAACGTTAATGGTAGAAGTCGATAAGACAATCCTTGCAACAGACAAGCATCGCACTACTACACTGTTCCTCTAGAAAGCATCAATCTTCTAGAAGAAGGTAGATGTACCTGGTTCAATCTGGGCCTTTACATCTTCTGATGCTTGTACCCAACTCATAGATTCTTAGCTACCTCATCCTTCTCCTTAACTGGTGATCCTCTGGTTAGGTGGTGAGTGACAAGTTTTGAGATGCCTTGGGATCAACGTGCTAGAAATCCATCACATCTACTTACATTGTGAGGTACCCGAACTACAAGATCAATGGATAAGACTTCATTTGAATTTAGGTGATAGTAGGAGTTTTGTATATTGGGTGGTTTCTCCCTTTTCTCTTCTTTCCATCCACATTGGTATTTGGGAGTGAGGATGGGTATTTTTCTGAGGTCCCACTCCTTTTGCACTTCTATATTCTTCCTGAGAAGGGTGGGTTTCTATATCCTTCTTAAGGGCAGGATTTTATGATTTTTCCACCTGCACTAACCATTTGAAATATCTTCCCAACTATTTGGGTGAGTATTTAGGGAAGTTCCACCTAAATTTAAGGTTAGGTGTTCACCCACTCTTGTTTCTTGCCCTTCTTTGATCCGTCGTTTACTCATCAATTTGGTCCACCACAATTGTTGCGGCCACTACCTGATGTCTTCTGTCCATCCACTAATATTCATTCAAAATTGGTGTAGCCTTTCTAAACAAAGGAAGTCACTTCTTGAAGGGAAGAGTGGGTGAAGGGTGCAAAATTTCACCCACAAGGTGTTTACTGATATATCAATTATTTAAGCCAAGCCACCAAATAATGTTTTAGGATAATAAATCTTCTTAGAATGGAATTGCTTGTTTCTAGTAGCAATGGTTTCATGTAAGACATTACTTCATTCCTAACCTTTTAATAAAATATTCCATGGTCTAATGACAAATCCTTCCAATGCCCTAGAAATATCAATTTATTGTTCTACTTATTTTAGCTTCATTGAGAAGTTCTATGTGAGAATAAAATGATAAATTTAACCCAATCTCAATCATTAATACTTTGGTTTGAAAAATAGGTCTCATCAATGGTTGGACACACTCAAAACCCATTTTGAAAGAGGAGGAATAAGATAGTCATTCTAGTATCATTTTTGTTTTATTATTTCATAGCCCATGCATTTATTTGTTTGATTTGTAGGGGAGCAAAGCTTTGGGGAATAAAATTCCCAACCACTCTATCAAATTCTTGATTGGAATTATACCCTATCCTTACTATATTGTCTCCTTAAGGATTTGGGTAGTTGGATTCCCAACCACTCTATCAAATTCCTTATGTTAATTTTTACCCTATCCTTACTACCTTATTTATTTAGGGAAGATATTAGAACTTTGGGGATTCAGGTTGCATATCCATCTGGATGGAAGTGTAGTCCTATCCTTACTATTATTTTTACTTCCTTTTTATCTTTGTGGCCTATAATAAATCAGTTTTTTCACTATCTTGTACTTATTAACTGTTGACACCATCGAGAATATATATATTCCCCTTTATGTAAGGTAAGAACATGTCTTAACATACTAAATCTGACTTCTTTCTTAAAACCTAATACTATGACTGAAAAATGATAAATAATAAGATGAAAAATTTAAATATTAGAACTCCATCATGAAAAACATGAAGCATATATAAAGAATATAGAGTGATCTTCTAGTTTATTTGCAAGAATTATTACTATTTCATGATAATATCCTTTCATTGGCCAAGTAGTGTAAATATTTTTGCCATCAATCTTATGTATTGGTGTCTACTCATCCAAGTTAAAGGAATAATTATACTACATTCATTTTAATGACTTCACTTATTTACTAAATATATTAGATTATAGAGCAGCAATTTTATTTAGTAGATAATATTTTTGTTGCTTAGCATAGAAAAGATAAGTTTTTGTTTACTAGTAGTTGATTGCAGTTCAAAAATGCACTATAAATCAACCTATTGCTTAAAGTGGTTTATAAATTCTTATTTAGATAATGGATTCCTATAGAGATTAAGCCTATGTCCATTAAATAGTAATATTCTTGTTGAATCGTCAATAGGCTTAAGTTTAATTGTACCATTTACAAATATTTCTTCAATCTCATAGGGTCCTAGCTATCTTATCCTTAAATTACCTTGGAAATCTTGGTAGTGGGATTCAAATAGAAAGGCCCAATATTTTGGATGAAAGGTTCATGGTACAATATGTTTATCATACCATTTATTTCTTTTTCTTTGGGTTAATTCAATCCTGTGTAATGTCTCTAATGTTCTTTCATCTAGAATGTTTAATTTTTCCAATCTATCATTTTGTGCTTGATCCAAATTCATATCAAGTTGTACCATTGTACAAATAGTTTCTATTTCAAATTCAATAGGTATAGTATCTTTCTCACCATAAACTATTTCATAATGTGATAATCCTATGGTAGTTTTCCAAGTTGTATTATATACCCATAGAGCTTCTTTTAATATTTTTGCCCAACCAACCCTATTGACAACTACCATTTTTGTGATTATCTTTTCAAGTTCCTTGTTTGTAACTTCTACTTGTCCATTAGCTTGAGGGTGATATGGAAATTTTTTTCTATGTTTTATTTGATAGATTTTAACAAAGTTTTTAATTAATTTACAGATAAATTGAGACCCATGGTTTGAAACTAGTTCTCTAGGCACTCCAAAGCATTGCATAATTTGTGAGTATAGAAAATCAGTAATTGGTTTAGCTTGTTCTCATGGTAAGGCTTTTATTTCATCCCACTTGGTGACATAATTCATGCACAAAAGTATGTGTTCATTACTTGCACTTGGAGGATCTATTGGCCAAAAAAAATCAATCCCCCATTTCTCAAATGGTTCAAACATTATTTGTGGTACCAAAGACATCTCCATTCTAGGTGTAGGTTTACTAGACCTTTGAAAATTATTACATCTATCAACAAATTTATGGGTATTCTTATTCATAGTAGGCCAATAATAACTTGTTTGGAGTATTTTACTAGCTATTCTTTGGGTTGCATAATGACATCCACAAGGTTCTTCATGTGATGCCCTAATGATGTCATATACATCCTATTCCTACACACATATCCTAATTAAATGGTCAGGGAAAGACTTAAACAAGATTCCATTAGTCCACAAATAATGGGAACTTTGATGTATTAATTTTCTATGCTCATCGGTGTAAAATTCTAAGGTATTTTTCCTATTATCAAATAGTTTACAATATAAACATACCAAGGAGTAAAAATAGAAAGAGCAAATAAATGTTCATACGAGAAATTATCAAGAATTAATTCATCATCATCAAGTACATGCATACAATATAGATGAATTGCAATCGCATTATCTTTACCTGCTTTATCTATAATTGTAACATTAAATTGCTATATAAGAGAATCCAACTAATCACTCTTCCTCCTACTGTAGCTTTATTAATTAAGTATTTAATGGTAGAGTGATCAGTGTGAACAAATACTTCATAGCTTGTTATGTAATGTTTGAATTTATTAATGGCATGGACTACCGCTAAGAATTCCTTTTCAGTAAATGTGTAATTAAGTTTAGTCCCATGCAAATTTTTACTCACATAATAGATATCATAAGGTATTTTGTTCTCTATATATTGTAGTACTACCCCTATTGTATATCTTGAAGCATCATAATGTATATGAAAAGGTAATTCCCAATTTAGTCCTCTAAAAATTGAAGCAGTAGTCAGTTTGTTCTTTATAACTTCAAAGGCTTACCAATATGCTTCAGTCCAATTAAATTCGCTTTCTTTGGCTAAAATATTAAGTATGGAAGAGGCAACTTTGCTAAAATATTTAATGAATCTATGATACTATCTTGCATGTCCTAAAAAACTTCTTATCTTTGTTTGTGTGTTTGGAGGTTGGAGGGATTGAATAACTTGTATTTTTGTAGGATCTACTTTAACACCTTCCTCAAATATGTAATGTACTAAAACAATACCTCCTCTTATCATCATGAAGCATTTTTCATGACTCAAAGAGAGATTTTGGTCTTGGCATATAACTAGAACTTTCTATAAACTTGATAGAGTTTCTTCAAAAGGTGTTACCATAGACTATAAAATCATCCATATAGATTTCTACACATTCATTAATAAAATAAGCAAAAATAAATAAAATAGCCCTTTGAAAAGTAGCAGGTGCATTACGTAATATGAAAGGCAAAAATTTATAAGCATAGGCACCTACAGGACATGTGAAAGTAGTATTTTCTTGATATTTTTTTGTTGTTGAAACTTGATTGTACCCACTAAAATCATCCAAAAAGAAAAAAAAAAAAAAATTCTAGCCAAGGTAAATAAATGGTAAAGAAAAATAATATTTTTTTGTTACTTTATTCAATTCCCTATAATATACACAAATCCTCTATTTACCATTCTTCTAGGAACTATTACTAATGGTGATTCCCATTGGCTATTAGAAATCAGATATATAATTCCTACATTTAAAAGCTTAATAATATCTTCTTGAACTATGTATTTCATAGCTGGATTTAGTCTTCTTTGAGATTGTCTTACTGGGTGGCAACCTTCTTGAATGAATATCTGGTGAGTGCAAATATTTGGATGAATCCCTTTCATGTCCTCATAGTTCCATGTAAATGTTGTTTAATATTTTCTAAGTACTTCCATAAATTGTGATTATTGAACGTTTGTAATAGCATTATTAATATTTAAAGTCTTCCTAGGTGTGATGTCTATCTGCTTGTAATTTTTATTATTTATATATATTCCCATTATTTCATGTTCAAGGAAATTTAACTGATAGTTATAGGGCACTAGTTGATGAGATTGAATTGTACTTGCTTCACCATTAGATATAGTAAATTTACATTAACAATTTGTACTTTTTTCTTCATCAAAATATGATCCTAATGGTCCTTCAATTTATTGCTTTAAATATTCACTTAACACATTAATTGATAAAGTTTGAATAGCATCCAAATCATTAGGAAAATCATACCAAATTTGTTTTCAAAATCCTTTATCTAATGTTTATTCAAGAAATAGACTCAAATATTTAGTGTGCTTCTTCCCATTGGAAATAGTCATATTACCATATCTACAACTAATATAAGCATCACATGTTGTAAGCCATGGGTGTCCTAGAATTAAGGGATGTCCCCTAGTTTCTTCTTAGTTTGTAAGACCACAAAATCTATAGGTTCCTCCCATGAACTTACAAAAACTATGATGTCTTCTAATTTTCCTTCCAGTTCGATCGTAGATCTATCTACAAGTTGAAGCACTATAGAGGTTGGTTGTAGATCGTGTACCCCTAAATAATATACTGTTTATTGGTCATAATTTTGATGGCTTTCCCTAAATCTACTAAGACATTTTGCAAGGTTGTAACACCAATATTAACTATGAGTATAGGTATTCGAGGATCTGTATACTTTGGTAGTAACCTTCCTTCAGTTATTATCTCAAATAATTATTTAGTAACTTGGATGGTTTGAGACTAATTATTCTTTTTCCTTCCTAAATTGGATGTGCACATGCTCTTTATTAATTTAGAATAAATAGGAATATCCTTAATAACTTGTAATATAGGAATTTTAATGGTAACATTTCTGGTTTAGAGGGTTCTTTAGGTATTTCCAGTATTTAGGAAATGAAATTTCTATTTCTTTCATTTGAGGTATTTGGATCTCTTTTTGTTTTTATGGAATATTTTCTGTAAATTTTATTTTTCTTTTTCATTTTTGTCTTTTTTTTCAAACAATTCTTGGATAGGTTCGTCAACTTCTATGAGATTCATATTATTTTTCCAACACTTTTCCACATCTTAAATGGATTTGTTGGCAAGGTACCACATATATTTAACATATCTCATTTATTTCATAGACCCATTGAACACTCTTGTTATTAATAGGTTTAGGAACTGGTTGATCTAGTAAAGGTGGTTGCTTAGGAGGTTTTTTTATATTTTTTGGAGGTGGAAGAAGTCTATTTTGAGGAGATTGTCCCCTAAAATGGTTTTGGAAATTTTGTTTTTGGGGTGGATTTTGAGACCAACTAGGTCCTCATTGATTACATTGGCCATTCGTGTTCCAACTAGGTATATTATGACCCGTAATTCCTTGAGTCCATGGAGGAGGACTTCTATATGCATTGGCCATAAATTGGGCCCATGGAGGTATATTCCAGTCTTGGTTATTTGGGCACAATATACCTAGTTTGATGTATTTCACCATTGGTTGGGTCTTTGTTGGCTAGAATAGTTGGAATTTGACCAATTAGATGAACCATTAAATGTGTCATTTCTTCTTTGAGCTACAAAAAAGAAATATTATACCTCTTCAACTTCAATTTCTTTTATAGCAAATTTCATAGTTGAAATATACTTATAGTTTTTTGTGCTATGATTCTTGTCTCAAATTTTACAATAAGCAAAAAAATTGAAAATATTTGTAATATCAAGAGTGAATTCCCTCAAGTTATCCCTTTTTCTACATATATGATAGTATATCTCCTCAATATCTTGTTATTTCAATTTCATATCCATGAGGTCGAGAGATGTAGTTAATGTGCTTAACAAATCAGTCTTTAGGATTTCTCGATAATACTACAAATTGAAATATTTTAAGATAATCCAATAACATCCTTCCCAAGTGCACCAATTAGTTTGCTTGCTTTATCCACAATAATATGGTATTATTTATGAATTGGTGGATGCAAGTACAGATAGATCTTGTTGGAATATTGGATAAGTGAACTAGAGACCTCCTCCTAATGGTAAATGAAGGGCAGAGGTAAAAAGGTAAGGTGGGGAATATGATGAGCGATAGGGTATTTGTAGTTTTAGGATGAAATACCCTAATAGCAATACACCTGTCTAGTGATCCATGTAGGTGCATTCATGTAGTTGCATATAGGTATTTGTGATTGTTTGAAAAAATGACTCTTTATACCTTTAAAATATTATAACATAATAATAATAAGAAGGTATATATAAATAAACAAGTAATAATATATATATATATATATATATATATATATATATATATAATATAAATATAAATTATAAAATGTGAATGTAAGGTAAACATAATAAATATATATATATAAAAGAAATATATTTATAAAAAATATAAGAAATTTGTCCATGCATTCGGAGACCACTTGGTAAAGTGAAAACTAGGATGACCGCATGAATCACTACAGATATCAAGAATAAGCCACTATTTTTATCTATAAAACTGCTTAATAAGTCTAAAAATAGGATCATCATTTTCATATTCACTGGGTATGCTCAAGGAGGTTCTTGAGGAGTTATTGTGACAGGTCACTATAGTGATTCAGGTCAGATCCTGAACGTATCATTTTTTTCTGACTAAATTATCAATAGAATATGGATACACTTATGTTGGACTAAGTATTCTTGTGAAATCATATTTATTTTTAAAAAATATATATTTCTTTTCTGTTGTGTGTTGCTACAACTGGGTGATGTATTTTAGAATTGAATGTGTAGGAAAATAATATAGCAAAATTATGTGTGAAATTGCATATTATGCTTACATTTAAAGTAGCTTGCATCCATGGTAGAAAGGTCGTTTTGAATCCCTATCATTACATTGTTACCTCTGCTGTCTATATACAGGTTGGCTACTGCAATGGCACTAAATGGGAGAAAACATCTATTGGAAAAAATGGTTTAATTTAACCTCGAAGCTATACAAAATTATAAGATGTTGGGTGATTACATTGTTTACTTCTGATTCGTGTAACTACGGCTAGAAACACTTTGTATGAACTCCTTTGTATATATCTAAAAATAAAAATATGTAAAAACATAATTTGTGTGTATCCAAGATAAAGTTATCTTCAATATAATACCTTGGATTCGAGTATAGTTTTGATTTATTTTTTTGGGCTATCAGAACAAACTGATGACCTTGTGTCAAATATGTGTGAGATTTAGCTTTGATGATTATACCTATGCATTATATAGTAAAATAAATAATGGATTTATGAATTATATATTCTTATATTTGAGTTAAATTTGGGCAAATGAATGTGGTTATATACAAATAATTTTAGTTGTAGAAGAACTTTTTTTAAGACCACTATGTATATTCCTGAATGAGAGATTGTACATTGGGTTTGAGATTGCCTAAAGGAGAGTATGAAATATTTAAACCAAATCTTGATTAATAATTTTTGAAAAAATTGTAAATATGTACTCGAAGTCTATAATATAGAAGGTAATTCGAGTTATAGATGTAATCAAAGATTTATTTTAAAATAAGGAGAGAATAGAAATTTTTGGATATATTCATATATGTAGAGTAGATATATCGTTGCATTTGATTAACAAAATTATGTTAAAAACATTGAAAACCAACAATTATAGAGTAACTATTCATTACCTTAAGAGAGCAAAAACAATTGTTTATGTTTATTCTAACAAATTATAATATGCTCTGACTCTAATTGATAATTACTCAAAAATAGCAAGCTATTCATTACCATTATTGATTGTTTTTTTCCAATATGGGAAACATGTTAATATGTCCATCACTTGACGAACGAACAATAGTTGAACTCTCTTGGAACCATTATTTATTTTAATAAATTTAAAACAATGTTTGAACTTTTTATTTGCAAAATGCATACAGAAATACTTTTAGATGATGATGGTAATTGCAAACAACATAGTAAACACACATATAGTTAAGAAGATAATTAGAAGACACCCTTTAAAATAGGTTTGGAAAAAATGTTACTAAAAAGTGTGAATTCGCACCATATTATATTAACGGTAATACTTTTTTTTTGAAAATGTATGACAATGTTAAACTTGCATGATAGTTGGTAGAAAAGCTAAAAGCTCTCTAAATTATCAATACCATATTTAGAAATGAATGGGCTAGCAATAATTATTTAATATGATTGAGTAGTTGATGAATATTATTATCTTTGTAGATTTTCTAAATGGGGAGGATTATGTAGAAAGTTGTAGATAAGATATACTCTTTCGTTGTCCTTGGCGAGTAACGTTATGTGTACCCTTTTACCAAAAATTAACCTACCTGGTACTGATGAACATAAAAGAATGTCAATAGATATCACTTCAAATATGGTGAATATGTAACCCTCATACTTAGGAATTAGTTCACCACCAAATAATATGAGTAAGTCGACTACTTTGTGAAGATGGTACTCTACTCGAAAAGACTAGGAGTGGGAAGTAATCTTCCTTGGTGAAAGATTCTAGAAATTAGTGGCTCGGTTTTCTAGACCGTTTACCTTTAACATTTGTCATTGTGGCCATAGTATACCTTGTTGAACGTAATAAAATAGGATTTTCTTGGGAACACACAGTGCAAATTATTTGGTTTACGTAGAGCTAGAAGGTTGGGTAAAGGAAACCATTGGGTCAGTTGTGTAGTGTCGCCACTTATAAATCATAAATCAATTACTCCAAAATGGAAGATAAACCTTAAACATTTTAATATTTGAGATATACAAATTCTATATTACGAAGAATACGTTTCTGTACTTTATTGTGGTATTGAATTAAGTCATCAACTTTATTTGAAGATGGTTTAATGATATAGAAAGTATAAATAGTATATTAAAAATTTAGTAAAGGTAGTTTTTAGAAGTTTATTTTCAATTTAAATGATAGGTTAGTAGGTAAAATTTAACGTGATTTCATCACCAAAATTCTTATTTTTATTTGAAATGAACTAAAAGGTATTGGATTAGGATTGATTAAATAGTTATGTAGATTAGCTATTTAGATATCGAATTAAAAATTACGGAATAGTAAGAGTTACCATCTCATTCAATATATAGCCATAATCTTAACTGTGGATGGATTTTATTTAATATGGTATTAATTTAAAGGAGGTAACCTTTAATTATAAATAATAAACAACCACAATATGAAGAATAATAGAGAAACACAATCACCAAAAACAAATAAAACAAAATTACCCAACACCAATGTTGGTGGGAAAGGTAAACATCGTGAATCATATTCAACCACTTTTAGGCAATTCAATCCAAGGCTAAAAGGCCCTATTACCTTGAACATGTGATGAGAGGTGGAACGGGACACATCCTCTAGACTGATATTTGAGTGGTACGTGAGGGTATCTCATGATCTGAACTCAAGTGGGTAATTATTAGCAAACATACGATAAGTTCAGGATAAGTTGAACCGATGCTAAAAAGTCTAGCAAGTATTGGAATGGGATAAAACTTCGTCACTTATAGTAAGGTCTGAGTTACCTAGTCCTAATACCAGAGAAGTGGTGGATGTTATCTTAATCCTAGGAAGTTGGGTATTCAGTTAAGCACTATGTATTCATATGCTAAACCATAGCATGTTTCAATAACATATAATGGAAGGGATATTCCAAGCATAACATGCTATGGATGAGGAACTATGCATCCACCCTTTCAGATGAAATGGGTTCTGAAAGGAAAACCCCTTGTCGAGAACATAGAACTCTGGTTAAATAGACGAACGTGTTCTCATGATGGAACTTCTTGTGGGACTTGGACAATCTTGAATGTTTAAGGTACTATATGCAACAGTCAATCATCTTGAAACATATATTTACATGCCTATGTACCAATTAAAATGTTGGGTATAAAATAAATTCTCTTTTTTATTCAAAATTTTTACTTGTGGTTTTTGGACAACCAAGTGAGTAGACCTAGGTTGTTATTACTGGTATCAGAGCCTATGTTACAAACCTTTGGGTATAGGAGACTAATTTAGATTTTGTTGTATCCATTTGATGGTAAGTTCTTCCAAAAATTTTGTAATGACATAGTAAGAGACAATTGTTGAAGGCCTAAGAAAGGGGCTTAGAAGGCTCATAAGGATTTTGAGAGGTTGGCTAGAGTAGAAGCACCCCAATGAATTGTTCAAAAGGATAAATAACTTGTGATTGATAAAAAATCATCAAGAGAGGACAATCTAGTCAAGATGGTACAATTTCTACAAGAATAGATGAGTCAACAGTATGAGCACATGGAATTTCAAAGGGAGTAGGCACAAGAACAATTAAATTAGCAAAGGGAGCATATGGAGATGCAAAGGGTGCAATTGATGGATCAAATGGAACAACAAAGAGTGCAAATGAGTCAACAACAAGAACTCCTTATCCAACAACAGAAGTTGATCAAAAATTTGTCTAAAAATAAAAATTCAAAGAAGAATCTAGAAGGATTGCTTGAGGGATCATCTCACAGGTGAGTAGGTAGTGAATTGAGAAAGGAATTGAGGAATATAGACATTAAATAATTTGATGGTAAAGGAGATTTTGAAGTAGTAGAAAATTAGTTGATTGAAGTTGAAGGATATTATGCTATTAATATCACTCTCTTCTTTAAATCCAATATAGCTTGGATGGTAGCACATTTGATTGGATCCACCATGGGCTGGTGGAAAGCCTATAAAAATAATAAATACGTAGAGGCTATATATGTTGAATGGGATACATTTCTAAAGGAAATTAGAGATCATTTTCTAACACGACAGTTCTATATTGAGAAGTTTAGTGAGTTCACCAATATGAACCAAGAAAAGATAATATTTATCGAATATTATCATAGATTTATCCAATTGTTGAAATATGTTCCTAATTACAATTAGAATGAGGAAATGAAGGTGTAAAAAATCCTGATGGGTCTACATACAAGAATTGGAGGTCAGGTAGGCTTAGTAAAATCAAAATATTTGTCTGAAGCTTATGAAACCACCCGCTTTAAGGAAGAAAGCCATAAGAACAAAAAAGATTATTATTAAAATAATGAAATGGATACAGATGAATCAAGGAAAATAATGGATTTTAGATCCACAAAAGGAATCAGAGACCAGAACAAAAAGGTTCAAGGGTGGAGATCATTCTAGACAAGATGAAAAAAATGGAAATAGGTACCAGAATAGGGATCATCATAACAAAAGAAACTATAGGGACAATTATAAGACACAAAGAAAGGAAAACACATCCCAAGTTATAAATGAAGATAATAGAAGAGATAAAACTCCTCTAAAATGCTACGTTAGTGGTGCAACTAACTATTCTAGCCAATGTCCACATAGGGAAGATAAGCAACAATCTATTGAGGAGATGACACATAAAATATATGCAGCAACTGATGTTGGATCTGCAATACATTGAAGTCTTATCAAGTTTGAAAACCTTGGCTTCTAAATAGAATCAAGCCACATGAGAAGATGTGGCTACTAAAGAACAATAAAACCTTTACTTGTTTAAAAATTATTATATGGACAAACAATAGGAGATAGTTTTGTATATACATATTTAGGACCTATATGCATGTTTTAAATAGGTTTCATAGTTTTATATGTACATTTTTTAGTTTGATAATGCATATTATGGTTTTATTATTGTATGAAAAAGAAAATGTTTTGATTTCATATTGTAAGTATTACAATGATATTATAATTTTGTAATTCAAAACACAGGGATTGTGTTTAATTCTAGAGGGTGAGAATGTAACATTGCTCCCAACTGCACCAATTAGTTTTCTTGCTTTATCTGTAAGAATATGATATTGTTTATGAATTGGTAGATGCGGGTACAAGTAGATCTTGTTGGAAGATCGGATAAGTGAACCAAAGACCTCCTCCTGATGGCAAATGAAGGGTGGAGGTAAAAAGGTAAGGTGGGGAATATGATGAGCGATAGGGTATTTACAGTTTTAGGGTGAAAGAACCTAATAGCAATACACCTATCCAACAGTCCATGTAGGTGCATACATGTAGTTGCATATAGATATCTGTGATTGTTTGCAAAAACGACTCTCTATATCTTTAAAATATTATAACATAATAATAAAAAAAAGGTATATATATAAATAAACAAATAATAATAATAATAATAGTAATAAATATATAATATAAATATAAATTATAAAATGCAAATGTAAGGTAAATAGAATAAAAATATATATTGAAAAAAATATAAATAATATGTCCATGCATTTTGGGACCACTTGGTAAAATGGAAACTAGGACAACCACATTTTTTTTTAAGCAAAAAAATCCTTGCGGGGCCACCTTGGTCTGAGAGACCATAAACAGGGGGTTCTATACCATCAAAGTCACCCGGGAGTCGCACCCGACCTGCCCACACCAACATTATCAATTGGATTTTGGGTACCCAATTCAACTTTTTGGTAGGGTGGAGTTTCGAACCTGGGACCTCCCTTGGAGGATTGCCCTCTCCTCTCCAAATCACCTACAACACCTGGGTGACTAGGAAAACCACATGAATCACTACAGATGTCAAGAATAAGCCACTATTTTTATCTATAAAATTTCTTAATAAGTCTGAAGATAGGATCATCATTTTCATCTCACTGGGTATGCTTGAGGAGTTTCTTGAGGGGTTATTGTGACATGTCACCATAGTGATTTAGGTTAGATCTTGAATGTATCATATTTTTCTAATTAAATTATCAATAGAATATGGATGCGCTTATGTTGGAATAAGTATTCTTGTGAAATCACATTTCTTTTAAAAAATTATATATATATTTTTTGTTGTGTGTTGTCTGCAACTGGGTGATGTATTTTAGACTTGAATGTGTGGGAAAATAATATAGCAAAATTATGTGTGAAATTGCACATTATGCTTGCATTTAAAGTAGCTTGCATCTATGGTAGAAAATTTGCTCTGAAACCCTATCGTTGCAATGTTACCTCTGCTATCTATATAGTAGTTGGCTACTACAATGGTACTAAATGGGAGAAAACATCCATTGGAAAACACGTTGGTTTACTTAACCTCAGAGCTAAACAAAATTTTGATATGTTGGGTTATTACATTATTTTCTTTCGATTCGTGTAAATACGACTAGAAACAGTTAGTCTATGCTCCTTTGTATGTATCTAAAAATAAAAAATATGTAGAAACATAATTTGTGTGTAGCCAAGATAAAGCCGTATTCAATATAATGCCTTGGATTTGAGTATAGTTTTGATTTTTTTTTTGGGCTGTCAAAATAGACCGATGACCTTGTCTCAAATATGTCTCATATTTAGGTTTGATTATTATACCTATGCATTATACAGTAAATAAATAATTGAGTTATGAACTATCTATTCTTTTATTTGAGTTAAATTCAGGCAAATGAATGTGGTTATATACATTTGATTTTAGTTGTAGTAGAACTTTGTTTAAGAGCATTGTGTATATACCTAAATGAGAGGTTGTACGTTGTGTATGAGATTGCCTAAAGGAGAGTATGAAATATTTAAACCAAATCTTGATTAATATTTTTTGAAAATGTTATAAATATGTACCCTGCGTCTATAACATAGAAGGTAATTCAATTATAGATGTAATCAGATATTTGTTTTAAAATAAGGAGAGAATATAAAATTTTAGATATATTCATATATGTAGAGCAGATATATCACTGTGTTTGATTAATGAAAATATGTTAAAAACATTAAAAACCAACAATTATCGAGTAACTATTCATTACCTTAAGAGTGCAAAAACAATTGTTTATGTTTATTCTAACAAATAATAATATGCTCCGACTCTAATTGATAATTCTCCAAAAATAGCAAGTTATTCATTACTGTGATTGATTTCTTTTGTCCAGTATGGGAAACATGTTAATATGTCCATCACTTGGTGAATGAACAGTAGATGAGCTCTTTGGGAACCAATATTTCTTTTTAATAAATTTAAAATAATGTTTGAACTTCTTATTTACAAAATGCATAGGGAAATCTTTTTAGATGATGATGTCAATTGCAAAAAACATAGTAAACACACATATAGTTAATAAGACAATTCGAAGACGCCCTTTAAAATAGGTTTGGAAAACATATTACTAACAAAATGTGTGAATTCGCACCAAAACTATATTAATGGTAATAATTTTTTTTTAATAAATGACAATGTTAAACTTGCATGATAGTTGGTAGAAAAGCTAAAAGCTCTCTGAATTGTCAATACCATATTTAGAAACAAATGGGCTAGCAATAATTATATAATATGATTGAGTAGTTGAAGAATATTATTACCTTTGTAGAATTTCTAAATGGGGAGGATTCTGTAGAAAGTTGTAGATAAGATATACTCTTTCGTTGTCCTTGGAGAGTAATGTTATGTGTATCATTTTACCAAAAATTAACCTACCTAGTATTGAAGAACATAAATGAATGTTGATATATATCACTTCAGATATGGTGAAATATGTAACTCTCATACTTAGGAATTAGTTCGATTCCAAATAAGATGGGTAAGCTGACTACTTTGTGAAGTTGGCACTCTACTCAAAAATACCAGGAGTGGAAAGTAATCTTCCTTGATGAAATATTTTGGAAATTAGTGCCTCAATTTTCTAAACCATTGGCCTTTAACATTTACCATTGTGGCCATAGTATACCTTATTTAACACAATAAAATAGGGTTTTCTTGGGAACACATAGTGCAAATTATCTGATTTAAGTAGAGCTAGAAGGTTGTATAAAATAAACCTTCGAGTCAATTATATAGTGCCGCAATTTATAAATCATAAATCAATTGATCCAAAACAAAAGACAAACCTAAAACCTTTTAATATTTGAGGAATACAAAGTCCTTCTTACTAAAAATACATTTATGTACTTTATTGTGGTATTGAATTAATTCATCAACTTTATTTGAAGAATGGTTTAATGATATAGAAAGTATAAATAGTCTATTAAAATTTTAGTAAAGGTAGTTTTTAGAAGTTTATTTTTTATTTAAATGATAGGTCAGTAGGTACGATTTAACATGATTTCATCACTAAAATTCTTATTTTGATTTGAAATGAATTGAAAGGTATTGTATTAGGATTGGTTAAATAGTTATGTATATTAGCTATTTAGATATTGAATTAAAAATAATGGAATACTAAGAGAGTTGTATCATTCAATATATAGCCATAATTATAACTATGGATGGATTTAATTTAATATGGGATTAATTTAAAAGAGGTAACCTTTAATTATAAATAATAAAAAACCATAGGATGAATAATAACAAAGAAACACAAACACCAAAGATAAATAAAACAAAATTACCCAATGTCGATGTTTGCAAGAAAGGTAAACATCATTAATTGTATCCAGTCACTTTTAGGAAAATCAATTTGAGGTTGTATTACCTTGAACATGTGATGAGGGGTAGAATGGGACACATTCTCTAGATTTATATGCAAGTGGTACATGAGGGTACCTCATGATCCGAAATCAAGTGGGGAATTGTTAGCAAACATCTGATAAGTTCATGAGAAGTTAAATCCTCGATGCTAAAAGGTCCAACGAGTGTTAGAATGGGACAAAACTTTGTCACTTGTAGTAAGGTCTAAGTTACCCGATCTTGATACCAGAGAAGTGGTGGACCTTATATGAATCCTAAGAAGTTGAGTATTCATTTAAGCACTAGAAATTCATATGCTAAACCTAGCATGTATCAATCATAGATAATGGAAGGAATATTCCAAGAAGCATAACATGCTATGGGCAAGGAACTATATGTCCACCATTTCATATGAAATAGGATTTGAAAGTACAACCCCTTGTCAAGAACATAGAACTCTAGTGAAGGAGACAAACATGTTCTCATGATGGCACTAGTTGTGGGACGTGGTTAGTCTCGAACGTTTAAGGGATTGTCTATAGTAGTCAATCATCTTGAAACAAATATTTACATGCCTATGTGCGTATTAAAATGTTGGGTATAAAATAAATTCTCTTTGTTTATTCAAAAATTTTACTTGTGGTTTTTGGAAAACCAGGTGAGTAGACCTGGGTTGTTACAATTGGTATCAGAGCCTAGGTTACACAAATTTGGACACATGAAACTAATTTAGATTTTATTGCATCTAGTTGATGGCAAGTTCTTCCAAAAATTTTGTAATGACACAACAAGATATAGTTGTTGAAGGCCCAAGAAAGGGGCTCAGAAGGCTCATGAATGATTTTGAGAAGGTAACTAGAGTAGAAGCACCCTGATGAATTTTTTGAAAGGATAAAGAATTTGTGACTGATAAAAAATCATAAAGAGAGGACAATCTAGCCAAGATGGTACAATTGCTACAAGAAGAGATGATTCAGTAGCGTGAGCACATGGAATTTCAAAGGGTGAAGGCACAAGAATAATTAAATTATTGAAGGGAGCATATGGAGATGCAAAGGCTGCAATTGATGGATCAAATGGAACAAAAAAGAGCGCAAATGAGTCAAAAATATGAACTCCTTATCCAACAACATAAGTTGATCAAAAATTTGTCTAAAAAAAAAGATCCAGAGGAGAATCTAGAAGGATTACCTAAGGGATCATCTCGTAGGTGGGTAGGTAGTGAATTGAGGAAGGAATTGAGGAAGATAGACATCAAATAATTTATGGTAAGGGATATGGTGAAGCAACAATTTTTTTTTTTGAATTATGTTGAAGGATATTATGCTATTAATAGCACTTTCTCCTTTAAATCCAAGATAGCTTGGGCGGTAGCTCATTCGACTAGATCCACCATGGACTGGTGGAAAGCCTATAAAAAGAATAAACATGTAGAGGCTGCAGATGTTGCATGGGATACATTTCTAAAGAAATTTAGAGATTGTTTCATGACATGACAATTCTATATTGAGAAGTTTAGGGACTTCACCAATATGAACCAGGAAAACATGATAGTTATCGAATATTATCAAATATTTATCCAATTTTTGAAATATGTTCTTGATTATGATCATAATGAGGAAATAAAGGTGTAGAAATTCCTGATGGGCCTCCATCCAATGGAGATCTGGTAGGCTTAGTAAAACCAAAATATTTTTTTGAATCTTATGACATCACTCGCTTTAATAAAGAAAGCCATAATAACAAAAAATATTATTATCAAAAGAATGAAATGGATAAATATGAATCAAAGAAAAGAAGTTATTTTAGACCCACAAAAGAATTTAGGGATCAGAACAAAAAGGTTCAAGGGTGGAGATCATTCTAGACAAGATGATAGAAACAAGAATAGGTACCAGAACAGGGATCATCCTGATAGAAGAAACTACAAGGATGATTATAAGGCACAAAGAAAGGAAAACACATTCCAATATAGAAATAAAAAAAATAGAAGGGATAAAAATCCTCTGAAATGCCATGTTTGTGGTGTAGCTCACTATGCTAGTCAGTGTCCACATAGGGAAAACAAGCAACAATCCATTAAGGAGATCACACATAAAATGTATGCAGTAAATGATGTTGGACCTGTACTACATTGAAGTCTTTCCAAGTTTGAAAACCTTGGCTTATGAATAGAAACAAGCCACATGAGAAGATGTGGCTACTAAAGAACCATAAAACCTTTACTTTTTAAAAAAATGTTATATGAATAAACAATAGGAGATAGTTTTGTATATACATATTTAGGACATATATGCATGTTTTAAATAGGTTTCATGGTTTTGTATGTACATGATTTAGTTTGATAATGCATGTTATGGTTTTATTATTGTATGAAAAAGAAAATGTTTTGATTTCATACTGCTTAAGTATTACAATGATATTATGATTTTGAAATTCAGAACATGGGGACTATGTTTAATTATCTAGGGGTAGAATGTAACATCATTTCTAAGTGCACCAATTAGTTTACTTGATTTTATCTGTAAGAATATGGTACTACTGATGAATCGATAGATGCAGATATAGGTAGATCCTTTTGGAAGATCGGATAAGTGAACCAGAGACCTCATCCTGATGGCAAATGAAGGACAAAGGTAAAAGGTAAGGTGGAAAATATGATGAGAAATAGGATATTTGTAGTTTTAGGGTGAAAGACCCTAATAGCAATATACCTGTCTAGTGGTCCATGTAGGTGCATACATGTAGTTGCATATAGGGATATCTAAATGTTTACAAAAATGACTCTTTATACCTTTAAAATATTATAACATAATAATAATAATAAGGTTTATATATAAATAAAATAATAATAATAAATAAATATATATATATATATATATATATATATATATATATAATATAAATATAAATTATAAAATGTGAATGTAAGGTAAATAGAATAAAAATATATATAAAAGAAAAATATTTAAAAAAAATATAGACAATCTATCCATGCATTCGGGGACCACTTGGCAAAGAAAAAACTAGGACGACCACATGAATCACTACAGATATCAAGAATAAGCCACTCTTTTTATCTATAAAACTACTTAAGAATTCTAAATATAGGATCATCATTTTCATCTTCACTGGGTATGCTCGAGGAGGTTCTTGAGGAGTTATTGTGATAGGTCACTGTAGTGATTTAGGTCAGATCCTGAATGCATCATCTTTTTCTAACTAAATTATCAATATAATATGGATACGCTTATGTTGGAATAAGTATTATTGTGAAAACACATTTCTTTTAAAATATATATATTTATTTTCTACTGTGTGTTGTCTGCAACTGGGTGATGTATTTTAGAATTGAATATGGGAAAATAATATAGCAAAATTATGTGTGAAATTGCACATTATGCTTACATTTAAAGTAGCTTGCATCCATGGTATAAAGGTCACTCTGAATCCATATCATTGCACTATTACCTTTGCTATCTATATAGCGGTTGTCTACTACAATGGTGTTGAATGGGAGAAAACATCCATTGGAAAACACGTTGGTTTACTTAACCTCAAAGCTAAACAAAATTTTGAGATGTTGGGTGATTACATTGTTTACTTCCAATTCATGTAACTACAACTAGAAACACTTAGTATGCACTCCTTTGTATATATATAAAAATAAAAATATGTAAAATCAAAATTTGTGTGTAGCCAAGATAAAGTCATCTTCAATATAATGCCTTGGATTTGAGTATAGTTTTAATTTGTTTTTTTTGGGCTATCGCAACAGATCAATGACCTTGTATCAAATAGGTCTGAGATTTAGCTTTGATGATTATACCTATGTGTTATGTAGTAAATAAATAATGGATTTATGAATTATCTATTCATTTATTTGAGTTAAATTTGGTCAAATGAATGTGGTTATATACAACTGATTTTAGTTGTAGTATAACTTTGTTTAAGAGCACTGTGCATATGCCTGAATGAGAGATTGCATGTTTGGTATAATATTGCCTAAAGGAGAGTATGAAATATTTAAACCAAATCATGAAAAATATGTTTTGAAAATATTGTAAATATGTACCCTAGGTCTATACTATAGAAGGGAATTCAAGTTATAGATGTAATCAGATATTTGTTTTAAAATAAGGAGAGAATAGAAAATTTTAGATATATTCATATATGTAGATCAGAGATATTGCTGCGTTTGATTAATGAAAATATGTTAAAAACTTTGAAAACCAACAATTATAGAGTAACTATTTATTACCTTAAGAGAGCAAAAACAATTTTTTATGTTTCTTCTAACAAATTATAATATGCTTTGACTCTAATTGATAATTCCTCAAAAATAGCAAGCTAGTCATTACCATGATTGATTTCTTTTGTCCAGTATAGGAAACATGTTAATATGTCCATCACTTGGTGAATGAATGGTAGTTGAGGTATTTGGGAACCAGTATTTCTTTTTAATAAATTTAAAACAATTGAACTTCTTATTTGTAAAATGCATAGGGAAATCCTTTTAGATGATGATGTCAATTGCAAACAACATAGTAAACACACATATACTTAATAAAATAATTAGAATATGCCCTCTAAAATAGGTTTGGAAAAAATATTACTAACAAGTTGTGTGAATTCGCACTAAAACTATATAATGGTAATACTTTGTTTTGAAAATGTATGACAATGTTAAACTTGCATGATATTTGGTAGAAAAGCTAAAAGCTCTCTGAATTGTCAATACCATGTTTAGAAAAAAATGGATCAGAAATAATCATTTAATCTGATTGAGTAGTTGAAGAAGATTATTACCTTTGTAGAATGTCTAAATGGGGAGGATTATGTAGAAATATGTATATAAGATATACTCTTTCGATATCCTTGGAAAGTAATGTTATGTGTATTCCTTTGCCAAAAATTAGCCTACCTAAAACTGACAAACATAAATGAATGTCGATAGATATCACTTCAAATATGGTGAAATATGTAACTCTCATACTTAGGAATTAGTTCATTGTTAAATAATATGAGTAAATCGAATACTTTGTGAAGTTGGTGCTCTACTCGAAAAGACTAGGAGTGGGAAGTAATCTTCCTTGGTGAAGATTCTAAAAACTAGTGGCTTAGTTTTCTAAACCATTTACCTTTAACTTTGTTGTTGTGGCCATAGTATACCTTGTTGAACACAATAAAATAGGGTTTTCTTGGGAATGCACAGTGCAAATTATATAGTTTAAGTAGAGTTATAAGGTTGTATAAAGGAAACATTTGGGTCGGTTGTGTAGTGCCACCATTTATAAATCTTAAATCAATTTCTCCAAAATGAAAGATAAACCTAAAATATTTTAATATTTGATGCATACAAAGTTTACCTTACTAAGAATACATTTATGTACTTTATTGTGGTATTGATTTAAGTCATCAACTTTATTTGAATATGGTTTAATTATATAAAAAGTATGAATAGTCTATTAAAATTTTAGTAAAGGTAGTTTTTAGAATTTTATTTTTAATTTAAATGATAGGTCAGTAGGTACGATTTAACATGATTTTATCACCAATTTTTTTTTTTTTTAATTTGGTTATTGTGAGAAACCCCCTATGATTGAAATACAGGGTTGAGCAGTCTCTTCCTGACCATGAACCCTCCTAAAATTGAGATCTATACTTATCAATAGGGAATTTAACACAAAGCCACCACACACCCACCCCCTCACACACTCACCCACACCACGGTTTGAACCTTGGACCTTCCGAAGAAGAGCCAAAGCCCGAACCATTGCACTGCACCTCCACATGCACCAAAATTCTTATTTTGATTTGAAATGAACTAAAAGGTATTGGATTAGGATTGGTTAAATAGTTATGTAGATTAGCTATTTAGATATTAAATTAAAAATGATGGAATAGTAACAGTTATTGTATCATTCAGTATATAGCCATAATTATAACTATAAATGGATATACTTTAATATGGGATTAATTTAAAAGAGGTAACCTTTAATTATAAATAATGAACAACCACAGGATGAAGAATAACAGATAAACACAAATACCAAAGATAAATAAAACAAAATTACCCAACATCGATGTTTGCAGGAAAGGTAAATATCATGAATCATATTCAGTCATTTTCAGGCAATTCAATCCAAGGCTGAAAGACCCTATTGACTTGAACATGTGATGAGGGATGGAATGGGACGCATCCTATAGAATGATATATGAGTGGTATGTGAGGGTATATCATGATTCAAACTCGAGTGGGGAATTTTTAGCAAACATCTGATAAGTTTAGGAGAAGTTGAACCCTCGATGCTAAAATGTCCAGTGAGTGTTGGAATGGGATAACATTTCATCACTTGTAGTAAGGTCTGAGTTACTTGGTTTCAATAATAGAGACGTGGTGGACCTTATCTGAATTCTTGGAATTTGGGTATTCAGTTAAGCACTAGGTATTCATATGCTAAACCATAACATGTATCAAGCACAGATAATGGAAGGGATATTCCAAACATAACATGCTATGGGTGGGGAACTATGCATCCATCCTTTCAGATGAAATGGGCTTTGAAAGGACAACCCCTTGCCTGTAACATAGAACTTTGGTGAAGGAGATGAATGTGTTCTCTTGATGACACTACTTGTGGGACTTTTCTAGTCTCGAATATTTAAGGAATTTTCTATAGCAGTCAATCACCTTGAAATGGATATTTACATGCCTATGTACCAATTAAAATATTGGGTAAGATTTAAGTTCTCTTTTTTTATTCAAAATTTTTACTTGTGGTTTTTGGACAACTAGGTGAGTAGACCTGGTTTGTTATAGTTGGTATTAGAGCCTAGGTTATGAAACTTTGGGTACATAAAACTAATTTAGATTTTGTTGCATCCAGTTGATGGAAAGTTCTTCCAAAAAGTATGCAATGACATAGTAAGAGACAGTTATTGAAGGCCCAAGAAAGGGGCTCAGAAGGCTCATAAAGGAGTCTAAGAGGGTAGCTAGAGTAGAAGCACCCCAAAGAATTGTTCGAAAGGATAAAGAACCTGTGACTAATAAAAACTCATTAAGAGAGGACAATATAGCTAAGATGGTACAATTGCTACAAGAATAGATGAGTCAGCAGTGTGAGCACATGGAATTTCAAAGAGAGCAAGCACAAGAACAATTAAATTAGTAAAGGGAGCATATGGAGATGCAAAGGGTATATTTTATGGATCAAATGGAACAACAAAGAGTACAAATGAGTCAACAACAAGAACTCCTTATACAAAAGAAAAATTTGATCAAAAATTTGTCTAAAAATAAAGAGTTAGAGGAGAATTTGGAAGGATTTCTTGAGGGATCATCTCATAGGTGGGTAGGCAGTGAATTGAGGAAGATAGACATCAAACAATTTTATGGTAAAGGAGATGGTGAAGTAGTAGAAAATTGGTTGAATGAAGTTGAAGGATATTATGCTATTAATAACACTCTCTCCTCTAAATCCAAGATAGCATGGGCGGTAGCTCATTTGATTGGATCCACCATGGACTGGTGGACAACCTATAAAAATAATAAATATGTAGAGGTTATAGATGTTGCATGGGATACATTTCTAAAGGAATTTAGAGATAATTTCCTGACACGATAGTTCTATATTGAGAATTTTAGGGAGTTCACCAATATGAACTAGGAAAACATGACAATTATCAAATATTATCAAATATTTATCCAATTTCTAAAATATATTCTTGATTACGATCAAAATGAGGAAATGAAGGTGCAAAAATTCTTGATGGGCCTACATCCAAGAATTGGAGATCTGGTAGGCTTAGTAAAACCAAAATATTTATCTAAAGCTTATGACACCGCCCACTTTAAGGAAGAAAGCCACAAGAACAAAAAGGCTTATTATCAAAAGAATGAAATGGATAGAGATGAATCAAGGAAAATAAGGGATTTTGAGACCCACAAAAGGAATAAAGGACCAAAATAAAAAGGTTCAGGTGTGGAGATTGTTCCAAACGAGATGACAAAAAAAAGAATAGATACCATAACAGGGATCATTCCTAACAGAAGAAACTACAAGGACAATTATAAGACACAAAGAAAGGAAAACACATATCAAATTAGAAATGAAGAAAATAGAAGGGATAAAAATCCTCTAATCTATGTTTGTGGTGTAGATCACTATGCTATCCAGTGTCCACATAGGGCAAACAAGCAACAACTCACTGAGGATATCACACATAAAATGTATGCAACAACCGATGTTGGACCCGTAGCACATTGAAGTCTACCCAAGTTCAAAAACTTTAGATTCTGAATAGAATCAAGCCACATGAGAAGATGTGGCTACTAAAGAACCATAAAATATTTACTTGTTTAAAAATTGTTACATGGACAAACAATAGGAGATAATTTTATATATACATATTTAGGACTTATATGCATGTTTGAAATAGGTTTTAGGGTTTTATATGTACATGCTTTAGTTTGATAATGCATATTATGGTTTTATTATTGCATGAAAAAGTTAATGTTTTGATTTCATACTGCTTAAGTATTACAATGATATTATAATTTTGTAATAAAAAACACAGGGACTGTGTTTAATTATAAAGGAGGAGAATGTAACATCCCTCCCAAGTGCACCAATTATTTTTCTTGATTTATCCACAAGAATATGGTACCGCTGATGAATCAGTGGATGCAGGTACAGGTAGATCCTATTGGAAGATCGTATAAGTGGACCATAGACCTCCTCTTGATGGCAAATGAAGGGTAGAGGTAAAAAGGTAAGGTGGTAAATATGATGAGCGATAGGGTATTTGGATTTTTAGGGTGAAAGACCCTAATAGCAATACTAGAGATCCATGGAGGTGCATACATGTAGTTGCATATAGGGATTTGTGATTGTTTGCATAAAAGACTCTTTATACCTTTAAAATATTATAACATAATAATAATAATAATAAAAATAATAAAAGGTATATATAAACAAACAAATAATATTAATAATAATATATATATATATATATATATATATATATATATATATATATAATATAAATATAAATTACAAAATGTGAATGTAAGGTAAATAAAATAAATATATATATATATATATATATATATATATATATATATATATATATATATAAGAAAAATATTAAAAAATATATATAGGCAATCTGTCTATGCATTCAGGGACCACTTGGCAAAGCAAATACTAGACGACCATATGAATCACTAACGAATGTCATGAATAAGCCACTCTTTTTATCTATAAAACTGCTTAATAAGTTTGAAGATAAGATCATCATTTTCATCTTTGCTGGGTATGCTCAAGGAGGTTCTTGAGGAGTTATTGTGATAGGCCATCGTAATGATTCAGGTCAAATCTTGAATGTATCATATTTTTTTAACTAAATTATCAATAGAATATGGATACACTTATATTGGAATAAGTGTTCTTGTGAAATCACATTTATTTTAAAAAATATATATTTCTTTTTCTGTGTGTGTTGTCTGCAACTGGGTGACGTATTTTAGAATTTAATATATGGGAAAATAATATAGCAAAATTATGTGTTAAATTGCACATTATTATTACATTTAAAGTAGCTTGCATCCATGGTAGAAAGGTCGATCTAAATCCCTATCGTTGCACTATTACCTTGTTGTCTATATAGCGGTTGGATACTACAATGGTGCTGAATGGGAGAAAACATCCATTGGAAAACACGTTGGTTTAATTTAAAATTGAATCTATACAAAATTATGAGATGTTGGGTGATTATATTGTTTAATTCTTATTAGTGTAACTATAGATAGAAACACTTAGTCTGTGCTCCTTTGTATATATATGAAAATAAAAATATGTAAAAACACAAGTTGTGTCTAGCCAAGAAAAAGTTATTTTCAATATAATGCCTTGGATTCGAGTATAGTTTTGATTTATTTTTTTTGGGCTATCGAAACAGATTGATGACCTTATGTCAAATATGTGTGAGATTTAGATTTTACGATTATACCTATGCATTATATAGTAAATAAATAATGGAGTTATGAATTATCTATTCTTTTATTTGAGTTAAATTTGGGCAAATGAATGTGGTTACATACAACTAATTTTAGTTGTAGTAGAACTTTTTTTAAGAGCACTATACATATGCCTGAATGAGAGGTTGTACGTTGGGTCTAAGATTGCCTAAAGAAAAGTATGAAATATTTAAACCAAATCATGATTAATATGTTTTGAAAATATTGTAAATATGTACCCTGAGTCTATAACATAGAAGGTAATTTGAGTTATTAATGTAATCAAATATTTGTTTTAAAATAAGGAGAGAATAGAAAATTTTAGATATATTCATATATGTAGAGTAGATATATCGTTGCATTTGATTAATGAAAATATGTTAAAAACATTGAAAACCAATAAATATAGAGTAATTATTCATTAACTTAAGAGATCAAAAACAAGTGTTTATGTTTCTTCTAACAAATTATAATATCCTATGACTCTAATTGATAATTCCCCCAAAATAGCAAGCTAGTCATTACCATGATTGATTGCTTTTGTCCAATATGAGAAACATGTTAATATATCCATAACTTGGTGAACGAACGGTACTTGAGATATTTGGGAACCAATATTTCTTTTTAATAAATTTAAAACAATGTTTGAACTTCTTTTTTGCAAAACGCATATGGAAATCCTTTTATATGATGATGTCAATTGCAAAAAACATAGTAAACACACATATAGTTAATAATATAATTAAAATATGCCCTCTAAAATAGGTTTGGAAAAAATATTACTAAAAATATGTGTGAATTCACACCAAAACCATATTAACAGTAATACTTTTTTTTGAAAATGTATGACAATGTTAAAATTGCATGATAGTTGGTAGAAAAGCTAAAAGGTCTCTGAATTTTCAATACCGTGTTTAGAAATGAATGGGTCGGCAATAATTATTTAATCTGATTGAGTAGTTGAAGAAGATTATTACCTTTGTAGAATATTTAAATGGGGAGGATTCTGTAGAAAGTCGTAGATAAGATATACTCTTTCATTGTCCTTGGAGAGTAATGTTATATGTATCCTTTTACCAAAAAATAACCTACATGGTACTGACGAACATAAATGAATATCAATAGATATCACATCAGATATGATGAAATATGTAACTATAATACTTAGGAATTAGTTCACTAGAAAATAAGACGAGTTATCTGACTACTTTGTGAAGTTAGCACTCTACTCGAAAAGACCAAAAGTGGGAAGTAATCTTCATTAGTGAAAGATTCCAAAAATTAGTGGCTCAATTTTCTAAATCGTTTACCTTCAACATTTTCCATTGTGGCCATAATATACCTTGTTGAACGCAATAAAATAGGATTTGCTTGGGAAAACACAGTGCAAATTATCTAGTTTAAGTAGTGCTAGAAGGTTGTATAAAGGAAACCTTTGGGTCAATTATGTAGTGCTGCTATTTGTAAATCATAAATCAATTGCTCCAAAATGAAATACAAAGTGGTATTGAATTAAGTTCTCAAATTTCTTTGAATATGGTTTAATGATATAAAGTTTAAATAGTCTATTAAAATTTTAGTAAAGGTAGTTTTTAGAAGTTTATTTTTTATTTAAATGATAAGTCAGTAGGTACAATTTAACGTTATTTCATCACCAAAATTATTATTTTGATTTGAAATGAATTGAAAGGTATTATATTAGGATTGGTTAAATAGTTATGTATATTAGCTATTTAGATATTGAATTAAAAATGATGGAATAGGAAGAGTTACTATATCATTCAATATATAGCCATAATTATAACTATGGATGGATTTATTTTAATATGGGATTAATTTAAAAGAAAATAACTTTAATTATAAACAATAAACAACCACAAGATAAAGAATAATAGAGAAACACAAACACCAAAGACAAATAAAACAAAATTACCCGACACCGATGTTTGTGGGAAAGGTAAACATCGTGAATCATATTCAATCACTTTTAGTCAATTCAATCCAAGGCTAGAAGGCTCTATTACCTTGAACATATTATGAGGGGTGGAATGGGACACATCCTCTAGACTGATATGCAAGTGGTACATGAGGGTTTCTCATGATCTAAACTCGAGTGGGGAATTGTTAGCAAACATTCAACAAGTTCAAGAGAAGTTGAACCCCTGGTGCTAAAAGGTCCAATGAGTGTTGAAATGGGACAACACTTCATCACTTGTATTAAGGTGTGAGTTACTTGGTCCTAATACCAAAGAAGTGGTGGACCTTATCTGAATCCCAAGAAGTTGGGTATTCAATTAAACACTAGGTATTCATACGCTAAACCATAACATGTGTGAATCACAAATAATTTAAGGGATATTCCAAGAATAACATGCTATGGGTGGGGAACTATGCATCCACCATTTTATATGAAATAGGATTTGAAAGGACAACTCCTTATTGAGAACATAGAACCCTAGTGAAGGAGACGAACATGTTCTCATGATCGTACTACTTGTGTGACTTGGCCAGTCTCAAATTTTTAAGGGACTATCTATAGCATTCAATCACTTTGAAACATATATTTACATGCCTATGTACCAATTAAAATGTTGGGTATAAAATAAATTCCTCTTGTTTATTCAAAAATTTTACTTGTGGTTTTTGGACAACCAAGTGAGTAGGCCTAGGTTTTTACAAATCCTTAAGGGATTCTTCTTCTCATTGGTTCATATGAAAGAGCTCAACTTTCTTGTCCCTAAATCTATAGTAATCCTAATATATTTCAATGAATATATATTTTAATCCATGATCTCCATTCCATCGGTTGTAAACACTTTCTCCTAGACCCTTAAACCATCTTAAAGTTGTATCCTTAAGGGTAGAAGGAAATAATATTTATTTTTGTTTATTAGTGGTATAAAAATAAGCTTGACACACTACTTAAAATTCAAAAAGAAATGCATTAGGGCCTTCATGTGGTTTTCCATGGAAGGTAGGAAAAATAGCAACAAAGATCGATTTTGGTTATCTTATTAACTTGTCTACTAGAGTAGAAATTGGAAAGGCAAAAGTTTTTTTTTTGCCTACCTCTTATTTGATTTTCTATTTCTCCATTATCATAATTTCTTTGCCTATACCTCCTTGGTTTTCCATCTACTTCTCCATGTTCACTAGCTTGATCAACGATGACTGATTGGATGAATTCTAGGATTGGATTTGGTATAGGTTTAGAAAAGATAGTTGATGGATCAATGTGATTATCGAATTTAGGTTTTGGCAATAAAAATGATTAAGGATTATGATTTAATAAAGTCAATGGTAGCTCAAATTGTTCTTCTAGTGAATATTTTGTTATCACAATATTAGTATCTCCTGATCTAGAATTATCAAAATTTTCACTAGAGTTTATTTATAGAATTTGATGAATATTCCCCTTGAATATCTAGTTCTACTCATAAATTTGCAAAGATCTTAAATTTTCTACAATAAAAATCATTCATTCCTCCTTAAATAGCTTGTGAATATCATTAATTGGGTCTAGTTGTTTTGGAATCATGTAATGTTCTTCCTCAAAATCAAAATCTTATTTCACAAGACAAATTGCTTAGTTTTTATTTGAGATAGAAATTTAAAAGTATAATTTGTAATGAAAATCATGGTGCAATTCTCTGAAGCATACGATTCTAGGAGCTTTGTTATATATTTTGTTGTATTATAGATTCACTTCTCAATTTTCTATATCTGCTAGGAATTTATGGATAGTAAGGAAATCTTCAAAGTATTGCCCCCAAGGATATGTAGTTGAATTTACACTCTCTCCTCTCTCCTAGCCAACATTCATAACTCCTCACAAGATCAAGATAAGGGGAATGATAATATTGCCCTAGGGTTTTAATTATATCAATCCTCTCAATGCTACTTAGTTCTTGTGTTCTTTCCCTAATGAGTTCAAGATGCTCCCACATATAGTCCCACTGTTTTCTAGATGACATATATCTTTATTCAAAATTTAGGTTGATTTCTTGTTCTAGAAACAGTAATTTGAGGTCTATTAATGTAGACTAAAAATCACTTTTTATCATTTAGAAACTTTTACTTCTATTTTTTAATTCATTTTTTGTATTGATTTTGTTTTTGTTTTGTGCAGTTTCAAGAAAATAAATGTTTTTAAATAGAGCAATATTACTATTATTAATACCAAGTCTAAAATCCACAACCAGTCTTAACACAACAAGGGAAAGTAAAATTACTATTCTAAAATAGTTCTTACTACCACTAAAACTAGGTCTAAAATCCACAACCAATTTTAGCACAGTAAGGAAAAGTAAAGTATTTTTGTTACTACTTGATTTTAAGGAATACTTCGGTATGAAATTGTCACACCTACTACTTGTTTTCACAAGTTAAAGAACCCATACCTAAGTATATAACAACCACACTATGCTGAAAAGTAAATTTGCTGAAAATAAAAGTGTTAAAATAAAAGATTAAATTGTTGTTACTACTTGATTTTAAGGAACACTTCAGTGTGATTTTGCCACACCTACTTCCTTGTTTTCACAAGGTCATAGAACCCAAACCTAAGTAAGTAACAACAATCACCCAATGCTTTGAAAATTTACTAAAAATAAAAATGTTGAAATAAAATCTAAGTAGTTGTCACAACTTGATTTTAAGGAAAATTTCAGTGTGATTTTGTCACACCTAATTCCTTGTTTTCACAAGGTCAGAAAACCCATACCTAAGTTTGTGACAACCATAAATTAAAAGTTCTTGCTGAAATCAAATGCTAACTAGGAAAGCAGTAAAAATTGATCCTAAGAAAATGGAACCTGGAAGTATTGAGATGAAGACACTTGCTGGAACCCTATTATCCTAACCTTGAACTGCATGAAGACTTCTTTCCAGTCATGCAGGTAAGTCTCCTCACTCCAACGGTATCTGATAAAATATTATGACATTATTCTCCTTGGTAACAGTGCCAAAATATCGAATTGTATCTCATACAATTAATTGTCAATCTAGGTTAAATGATTTAAAGAGTAGTAAATCTCATATAGATTATTCCATAATAATTAAAATTTGACAATCTTAGTCCAAAAATGATCAAAATCTAGAAGAAATATCCCATTGATTGTGGAGTTGAAAAAAAGCAAGGAAGACCTTCTAATTCTTATAAATGGAAGTAGGTTGTAAATGAAGATATTGCTAATGGAGTGCAAAAGACTATTTTCTACTATTATTAACCATTCCAAGAAAGAATAAAAGTGCACCAAACCTCCTCAACCGCATGGAAATGGAGGTAAACGAACCTCTAAATCTTCAAAATGAAGATCCTCTCATGGAACGTGAGAGGCTTTAATGGTTTATCTAAATAGAGGTTAGCTAAATCATTAAGGAAGGAAATCAGACCTACCATTTTTGCTCCAAGAAACCAAGGTTAGAGAGCCTCAGGATAAAAATATCTACAATCATATTTGGAAGAATTGTGAATTTACTGCTTGCAACGCCAAAGGTGCGTTAGGAGTCTTGTTGTGCTTATGGAACCCAAACATTATAGAAGGAAAAATTATCCATTCCAATGATGATATTATGAGCATCCTATTTTTTAACAAAGACAATAACTCACCCTGGGTTTTCACTAGTATCTATGCACCCAATTCCATTTATGGGAGATCTTGCATGTGGAATATCTTGTCTTCTATTAGAAGTACCTTTCCAATCTTCCATGGATCCTCACGAGGGACTTCAATACCCATTTGTTTCCTTATGAAAATAAGGGAGGGGTTGCCTATTTTTACAAAAGAATGGAGGATTTTTAGGATTTTATCAATGATCACAATTTGATGCATGTAATTTTGAAAGGCAATCATTTTACCTGGTCAAATCGAAGGTGTGGGTCTCACCTAATTCAAGTCAAACTTGATAGGGTTTTATTTTATCATGAAGCTCTTGCCATTTGGGGTGATGCAAATATTCAATATCTTCTCAAAATTGGTTCCAACCATAGTCCTATCCTTTTAGACACCAACAACCCCAAAATTTTCAAAACTCCTTTCAGGTTTGAAGCCATGTGGATGTTACATCCTAATTTTAAAGAGAGGATGAATCAGTGGTGGCAATATGATGTTCAAGGAAATCCTTTTGTTTTAGCCCAGAAACTCAATAACATCAAAGAAAATATAAAAATATGGAATAGATATATCTTTGGAAATCTCTTCTAGAACAACCAGGATATCAAGAACAAGCTAGCTATAATTAAAAAAGAGAGCCAAGAAAGAGGAGATTATTCTACTGAGGTGAGAAGTGAAGAGAGGAATTTATTAGCTTAATATCATAACATCCTTCAATGTGAGGAAACTTTTTGGAGACAGAAGTCTCATGATATTTGTCTCAAAAAAGGATATTCCAATACAAAGTTCTTTCATGTTTCTACTATGAGACACCGAAGAAACAACAGGATCAAAGAAATTTGTAGTCAATATGGAAGGATCATTAATGATATCAAGGTAATTAGATCTGAAGGGATAGCTCACTTCATGCAATTGCTCCAGGAGGATTATAGACCTAACTCTCATGCTGCCATGGATTTCTTCCTTAAGATTTTTCCTTATCTTATTTCTTATGACATTAATAGTAGACTTACTATTGTTCTTTCTAATGAGGAAATTAGAGTGGCTCTATTCTCAATGAAACCTGACAAAGCCCTTGGTCCTGATGGCTTCCCTATAATATTTTTTTAATATTTTTAGGATTTAGTTGGTAAGGATGTTTGTAATGCCATAAGAGAAATACAAATCTCTAAATTTATTCCTAGAGGCTTAAATTCCACCTTATTGTGCTCATACCAAAAAATATGAATGCAAGCAATTTTAATGAATTTAGGTTGATCAACCTCTACAATGTTATATACAAAATTTTAACAAAAGCCATTACTATCTGCTTGAGAGAGGTGATACCTTTAATCATTAATCAGTGTCAAGGAAATTCTGTCAAAGGAAGATCCATATTGTATGGCATCATTTCAATTCATGAAGTAATTCATTCTATATCCTCCAATAAAAGAGTTGCCTTCCTTACTAAACTTGACATGAACAAAGCTTATGATAGCCTTAATAAAAGGATGTATTTCTTTAGCTTGGTTTTCTGTCCTCATTAATGGCTCTCCTGTAGGATACTTTTAGAGTAGCAGGGGTTTAAGGTAGGGAGATCCTTTATCTCCTCTTCTTTTAATTATTGTTGCCGAGGCTTTAAGTAGATCAATCCTGGAAACAAAAAATGCAGGTCTAATTTTTGGACTTTAGGTTACCTCTCAATGTAATCCCATCACTCACCAACAATTTTTTGATGATACCCTATTAACTACCTTTACCTCCGTCAATGAGGCCAAAATTATCAAGCGTATTCTCCTATTGTATGAAGAAGCTATTGGCCAAAGGATAAATTTTCATAAAAGTAAATTATATTTTCTTCATACTCCTATTAGAAGATAGAATATCATTACCAATATCCTTGAATGTTCCATAGCCCATCTTCCTTCATCCTATTTTGAAATGCCAAAGAAAGCCTATGGGATAATGTCATTGAAATACTGTAAAAAAAGCTATCCACCTAGAGAGGTAATATTTTGTCTCAAGTAGGTAAAATTACTCTCACCATGGCTTGTCCCCAAAGAATTCCAATTTATTTCCCCTCTTTGTTCAAATATCTTGTAAATGTTTACCAAAAATAGAAAAAATCCAAAAATATTTTCTTTGGACAAGATCAAAAAATAGGCACAAAATTTTCATTTATTTGCTTGGGATAAAGTTTGTAAACCCAAAGAATAGGGAGGTTTAGGGCTTAGAAGTATCCATCTTCTCAACCTTTCTCTTCTTGCTAAGCAAGCCTGGTGACTCATTTCTAATGACAATGCTGATTGGGTTAAGATTATGAGAAGGAAATATCTTTAGACTTCTAAATTCCTTTTTGGTGAGGTTCCTTTTGCTAGGTCTACCTTTTGGAAATACATTTGTATGGCTCACCTTCTTTTAAAAAAGGTATTAATATGGAAATTTGGGAATGGCAAGTCCATTTTATTTTGGGAACACAAGTGGCTTGGTGATCATCCTCTCATCCAAATTCCTATGCTTCAAAGGATAATCAACATTACTAAACACATGGTTGGACCGTTAGTGACTGATTACATTTCTTCAACTAATGGAACATTGAGCTAGAAAAGAATTGATTTCATTGATTATGAGGCTGAGATTTTATGTTTGGAAGCTTAGTTATCTTCCATCAAAATTCCAACAAGAGATTCTTTAGATCATCCAATTTGGAAACCTACTGATTCTGGAGAATTCTCATTTAAATCATCTTATTTTCTATCTATCAACACTCTTGAAACTCCTATTCCTTTTAAGCTAGTTTTGACTAAGTATCTGACTCCTAAAATCACCTCTTTATCTTGTATTTGCATTTAGGATCGTATCATTACAACATAAAACCTAATAATAAGAAGCATTCTTCTTCCTAACAGATGTTACCTTTGTCTTTCTTATTGGGAGTCCACTTCTCACCTATTTCTGTTTTGTTCCTTTTCAAGAATGGTTATTAGTAACATTTTCCTTAAATTTCATTTATTTTGGGCCTATCCTCCTTCCATTGTTGAACTGTTCCTCCAATGGCCAAATCCTTTCAAGAATCCTATGCTCATAGGATTATGGAAATTTTGTTTACAACATTACCTTTGGCAAATTTGGCTTGAACGTAATAGAAGACTATTTGATAAAAAAGCCTTGGATATTGACATAATTTCCAATAGGATCATCCTATATGCCAAAGAAAACATCCTCATTGCCCCTTTTGATCCTTTTCCTTGTTTACCTTTTGAGAAAGCTATCCTTAATTCCTCTCATGTCAACTTTGATACTTCAAGACCGGTCAATCCTTCATCTTCTAGAACCAACATCAAGTGGTATCCTCCTCTGGTAGGGTGGTTTAAGATTAACTTTTATGGAGCTTCTAAAGGTAATCCTAGAAATTCTGCAACCAGAGGAATTCTTCATGATCATCTTGGAAATTCCATTTTTTCTTACTCTGAACCTTTGGGTGTTCTTTCCAATAATTCAACTAAAGCCAAGGCTTTATGGAGAGGCCTCCAATTCATCAAAAATATTCCAAGAAATATCATTGTGGAAGGATATTATCTAAACATAATAAATTATTTAAAAACATCCAAACCCTATAGTTGGAGAATCAAAACCATATGGAAGAAAGCAAACAAATCCTTCTTCAACAAAATGACACCATTGTCCAACATGCCTTTAGGGAAGCCAATTACATTGTTGAAAAATTGGCTAACATTAGAGTGAATGCCTATGTTTTGATGATATGGAACGACATTCTTCATCCTAAAGTTTTTGAGCTCATCAGGCATGATCAAAATATTGTTAATCATGATGAATCTTGAGCACCTTTTTCAATGTATTATCTAACGTTTCCTTGTGCATGTGAAGCCTTGGGTTTATTTCCCAATAATTAAGAAATATTTTAATTTCATATTGATGATATTTTCACACCACTTGCATTGTATTTCCTCATATCATGTTCACATGACCCTTTTTGATATGATTTTAGGTTATCCACTGCATCATTTTTTAGCCTGCACTTATTTTTTGATAATCGATTCTTTTTTAAATCCCATTACAAAACCCAACATGATATTTAATCATACATTCCTTGTGGATTTTTATTTTCACCATCTAGATTTTTGATAATCACCTGTTACCATTTTCATTCTGCATTTTTTCGAGATTTATTTTTGTGAACTTTCCAATCCTTTACGTTTCTTGTGCCAGCTCCCCTTGTTGGCTCCATTTTTTGTGCATCCCCAAGAGTCAACCTTCTTAGTGGATTTTGAATTTTCCAATTACCTGTTGCAATTTTTGACATCTAAAAATCCTCATTGTTACCAGTTATAGCCAATCCCCTTCCTCTAGTGGATTTTTCCCTTTTTGAGGCATCCTTACTAGTTTCCTTGCTAGCTCTGGAGCTGCACCACTAATTTCCATTTATACCTCCCTATGCATGCTCCGTTTACTCATAATCCTTTATCCAAACAGCTTTACCTTTTTTTTTTGGTATTTCTCTTTTTCCTCCACTCCACTGTTCTCTATTTTTAATCATGAAGGAGGGAAAACTTGTGTTTATCGAGCCTGAGACATTTGAATTAGAAGTTATTGCTAATGACATATTGAAGGACAAATATGGGCTCATTAACTTTTTTAATATGTTTTTTGGTGTCGATAGGGATGTGACCAAAGCTTTTGCTACCTCTTGGTACAATGGTGTCCTTACCATTCATGGCATGGAGTTTCATATCACTATGGAGCTACTGGCCAAACTAACGAGACAAAATATTGATGGCAAGGTAATCAGGAGGAACAAGCACAATTGGGATGCGAATTTAAATCACTTTTATAAGAACTAAGTGATCCTCTAAACCTTTGTTGCTTCCATTTAGCCTTAATTAACCATTTTCATGAAGCTAAAATTATGAACATCCCAACCGCACTTTATTGGTCCATGGATTATGCAATTATCTCCACCCGTACCAAAAAGGAAGAGGGTTTGCCCTATCACCAGGGACTTTTTAGAATCCTTTATAGGTTCCTTCTCGTGAAGTTTCCCAAAGGAAATATCCCTACCCTAGATTTATATGAAGAAAACTCTTCTTCGATGCCCAACCCTAAAGCCTCTAGAACAAAAAGAAAGGACAAGAGTGACAGACATCATTCTGGGCCCAATATCAAGAAAAAGGCTTAGATCAAAAAAATACTTGTTCACTGTTCCTAGAGACTCAAATTCAAGGAAGTTTCTGAAACCCCTCCTTCCACTTTTGAGAATCCCTTCAAGAATATTTCCAAATCCCTTGATATTGTTGAAAAATACCTCCATAAGCTTGTTTTCCATGCCACTTATGTTACCATTGACTATTTGGAGACTGCTCATATGGCTATTAGGAATGCAATTTCGAAGCTCAAGGAACAACATCAAGTGCTCAACCTTCTATTTTTTTATGAAGCTTTTGAGGATATTCTAGCCATTTCTATTTTAGAGGTACCTTTTGATGTTAAGATTGATGCTAAGGATGAGGAAGTTGTGGAAATCACGAAGGAAGCCTGCATCGAAGCCCCAAAGGATGCACCAAAGGACGATGTGAAGACTGACATTCTGGAGGCTACTATTGTGTCACCAATACAGACTGATGTACCCTTTTGAGCTTTATTACTTGTCTATTATTCCTTCCACTTAGAGGATTTTGTCCTCTTTGGTTTTGCTGGTGGTATGCTTATCACTTTTTGTTCCTTCCTGTGCAAGGATTTAGTCCTTTTTAGTTTTGTTGGTTGAATGCCTCTTAGTTTTTGTTCCTCATTTTGTTTCCTCTGAGGGTTTTCCTTTTTGTTCTATTGTTGTAAAATGCGTTGGGGCACCTTTCAAATACCCCCTTTTAATAAAAATATTAACTTACCAAAAAAATAATTAATCTTTGACTTGATTCTATTTTCTTAGTTTCAATTGTAGAAAATGAAATAAAATAAAATATAAAAAAGTGTCATTATGATGTAGACTAATTCTATGTATTGTGGATCCATGTGCAATCTAATAATGCATTTATGATTTTAACTAGTTGATTTATTTTATAATTTAAAATGATACAATTTAATTTATCTTATAGTCTAAGACTAATTCTACTCACTAACTAATTCTACTCTATTTTAGGAGATAGAGAGCAAGGGATTGACTATTCGGAGTGGGCCCTGCCTCCTAGAAGATAGTGTAATTCTCTTCTCCTCTATTCTAATTTATTTCAGTAACTAATATTTCAATCTACTAATCTAATACTATTTAATTCATTGATGCAAGTAAGTACAAATAAAGTTTACAAATATAAGTAAATTACACAAAAATACAGAATACCATTGATTAACTTTAATTATTCATGGATACAAATTATGCAAAATACTTCTTTGAACATTGATCCTTTAGAATAGCAACTTGTAAATTGTAGATAAATTAGACCATAGACCTTTTCAAAGGTCTCTATATTGTATTTTATAATGTCACTTGGATATTTTACAATAAAATTTTCTTCTGCCATTTTTTATGGTCCAAATGTTTTAATATTTGAATTCTAATATTTCATAACAAATATATGCTATAATTAAGACATGATAACAACTACCCTTGGACTTATTACAATAAAAACTATCCAAGTGGCATAGCTGAAAAGTATATATAATGAATATCCTAAATTTGAATAACTTGTTGACAAGATAGGATAACTATTTGTCCTATTTTCAAGGAAAATACAAATTAAGGTTTCATTCAAATCTCGACAACTTAACAACTTTAACAAAATATATTTTTAATGACACATTACAAATTATACAAGGATTAAATCATATGCCAAATATTAATGCCACCACATTAAATAATCATGTTGACTATATAATTTATGTGATACTACTACACTGTCATCAAACGTGGCACTCTGGTGCATCAGATAATTTAATTGGTCATTGTTCTTTCTGTAGACCTTTTTAGTAGGTGGTTTTTATAACACCTTTTTGTAGGTGTTTTTTGTAGCACATTTCTGTAGTGCACTTCCATATGGCTTCTTAGCGCACTTCCACGTGACTAGTTCATCCATACTTGACATCTAGCTTGTATTTTGCTATAACATCTTCTATAAAACACCTACAATATTTATCTACCAAAAACATACAAAAAACTTGCATGATTTGTGTAAAATATAGGCATATATTACTTAATATTTTATAGATAAAATTCACACATAAGTCATGCAAATAAGATGTAATGTTCATCGAAGCACATTTATTTTCATATATTTGCAAATAAAAGATAGATTAAACTTCGAATAAAATGTACATGATTTAACACTCATAATTTCCCCCCAAACTGAAGAGGATGGATTTCCTCATACATATAGGTTTAAATATCATAGTATCACAAATAAGACATTATAGATATTATAGATAAAAAGTGACAAATTTTATTGTAGATATAATAAATGAAACATTGTAAATGTTATAGAGAAAGTATTGCAAATTGTATACATAAAACACTACAAATATAATAGATGAAATGTTTCAAATATAACAGGGAAAACACTGCATATATAACGAGTACAATTTTGTAAATAAAACACTATCATCATAATCAATAAAGTACTGCAAATATATATCTAAAAATGTGCAAGTTCATTAGAAATATTGTATGATTTTTTAATATAAAATATTGTTTTAGATTTGAGCTAGGATGAATCCTGGGTTGGATTTGGTGGTTTTGCTACCAACATCCCCTTACATTTCACTTTCTACACCTATGCCTTGGACTTCTCGCTATCAAGTGGTGGTTCAACAACCACTGTATTTATGTGCATGATTTTTTCAAGCCCTTCATCCTTCAATTCATGCAACACATCCTACTTTTTTGGTGATGGAAATGGTTCCATAGTTTCAATGATGTTTTTAATGTACTGATCTAAAAAGAATACACCTAACTATTGCATAAATCAACATCCAACATTAAAGCATAAAAATATGGAAAAGAATAAATTTAACAAGTAATGTTTATTTTATTAAATATTTTCCAAATCTCGATTACAAATACGTCCCTCTTAGGGATACCAGATTATTGATACAATTGATACAAATTTAAATGCCCCTAAACAAGGATGGTGTAATCCGCAGGCTCTCTATGATGGACACAAACTGCTCAAGGCTCAAGGAAGCCTTCTTATCACGTGATTGGAGGAATATGTTACCAATAATGCTTTGAATAATGATCAGATCATGTAAAACTATATTCAAGAAACAACATGGAAGTATTAGAAGTAAAGGAGGCCTCTCATGATGAGGCTCTTGATAGGAATTTGCATGAATTGGTACAAATGTAGCAAGAAAGCATATAAAATTGTAAATATGTACACGAAATCTCTAAATTACTATAAATAATGCTAATAAATAGTAAATATAGCTATTATAATACATAATCTACCATTAAAACTTGAAATGAAGCAAATCTAATGAAACTAGTAAAATTTGATAAATGCAAGGAAAGAAGAGCAAAGCTATCTCTAATTTCTACAATTAATCATACAAAAGTATAAAGGAAACCTAATATATGTCAGATATACCTAATTGCATGCTTAGAAATGAAAATACTATGGCTAAATGAGGGAAATTGAGGATCAAACCCTCATCGTGGGTCTGAAGCATCGTTGGCTCTGTTAGCCATGAATGAGGTGAAAGTGTCCTTTATCTTGTAACTAGGGCTTGGATCTCAAATTTCCTTCATGGAATTGATTATCAAGGGTCGTATCGATGTTATGGAATGAATTGGCAATGTAGATTCTTTGAATTTGTGGTGGAAGTGGCTCAATTAGGATGATTGATCTTCTTCAAGTTCTTGAAACCTCCATAGCTTCACATACAGTCATGATCTCCAAATTGGTAGCATATAGGCACTCCTAGAAGGTTGCAAATGAATCTCCAATCTAGCAAGGCTTCATTGCATGTAAATTGACACTTTTTCTATACTTTTACCCAATTTTAAGGGGATCTTATAACCTTCTCAAATCCTTGGTCTAGCTTCATGGAGAATCCAAGATCAAAAACCAGGAGGTTGAAACATTTGGGAAGAAGAATATAGAAACTTCTTCACTCAAAACCACTTGAAATCCATTACCAAGGCCATTGTAACTAATTTTGGCTTACCTTAGGAGTTCATGATAGTTATAGGGATAGTTGCGGGTCTAAGATGCAACTAACTCTATTAGCCATGGGTGTCAACTATGGTTGAGACCTTAGCTACGGATGCCATCCGTGGCTAAAGTTGATTAGCCCAAAGTTGCCTAAATTGAGTGGTTAAAACCACTGCTCTATATTGGAATGGTTCAATATCATTCATATGGCCTATTAGAATACCCATATGAGTAGTTCCCTACATATAATATATTTTAGGTGTCTACAGATGCCCATTTTAAGAAGTGTTATTGGAACACAATGTTGGGAAAAAATAGACCTCCTAAAACCATGTTGTAGGTCGAATGATGATCATTGATCTGATCAACATTAGATGTCCCAGTTCTACAAAAGGATGTGCATCTTAGAATCATTGCTTCCAACTAAGGGAAGGATTAAATTTTAAATCTTTCATGTATCCATGGTGATCAGGTAGCGTTAGTGCTACAATCATACCAATAGGTGGATATCTACTAGCTTAACTATCATATTTATTTTTTTTCTCAAGAAAGGGTAAGCTTATGATAGTTGTTGGAAATTATTCGTAAGATGAATGTAATTTGACAAGATCGAGTGATATCCTATTGAATTTGATTATGATTATTGATATTATGACTACCCCCTCAAGCAACAAGTCAATGAGGATAGGACAATTTATGAAGCGACGAGTCACTTGATCCAGATGAATAATTTGGATGATTGAAGACTTTTGCACTGTTATTATTTGGCAACACCTAATTCAACCATGATTTCAACCATTAATAGTAATTGTACATTTCCATACCATGGAGCAGTCTGGTCGTACTGGACTTCTTAGGGAATCAAAATGATAGCAAATCCAATTAGTCTTGTATTGAATCACTATGTGAAATGGGCTGAAAATGACATTTGATAATTTAACACAATACACAATGATGCATTAAACAAGGAAATTTTAATTTCATTGATATTAAAAGATACATGTTACAAGAGGGACATGATGCCATTTATCATTTCTTTTTATAACAATGTTACAATAAATTTGATGTCTTCTTCAATCGTCCCTCAGTGTAGGTGGGCTTATTTATATGTGGGTCACCGTCGGGTTGCTATTTGTTTGATGTTGTTCTTCCTCTTTAGATTTGCTAAGTAACCTATGAAGAACCTATTGTAGCACCCTAAAATGGGCGCAGTGAAATATTAATAATTACATTACCTTAGTAAATAATTCAAATTCAAATTTTAACCTCCCAAACTGCCCGTTAACTATCGATTAATTCATTTCCCCATTTTCCATGCCAAATTTAGAGTTTGTTATGATATCATCACCGATCAGACGATATCGCCCCATATCTGACGATTTCGTCTAGACTAGGATGTCCAGACGATCTTGTCACAAAACTGATTTTGCATAATTAGACTCTATTCCAACGAGTCTCTAATCCGGGCAAAAGTGTGTCTGCACTGTTAGAGACCCTCCCCCGTTGGAGATCTCCCAAATTGGGATGATCTCCAACCTCCTAACTACTCCCCTAAGCCTATTTAATCCTTAAGACCTTCCCTTCCCAACCCCTAGCCGATAAATTCTGTAACTTAACTTCATACACATAAAATCATCCCAAATTCACATTTGTAATAGTCCTATATCAATTTTGTTGCAGGTACCATCTTGTTTTTCAGCCGGAGCAAGCTTACATCGTCATCGACAAACATGTTCAGATCGGAGGCGATCCTATCGAATCAGAGAGGATTTAGTACTGATGCGAGACGATCTCGATTGCAATCCACATTGAGGCAATCAGTGCCTGAAGTTTGCATTTCTTCTTCCCTTTTCTGTTGTTTTGTGTTGTAATTAGTAATCTTATTCAGTATTTTATGCTATTTTGCATTTTGGAGTTCACCCATATAGCTTTAAATGCATAATTAAATCATAATTATTATATAATTAGCATAATTCATTCTTTTTTCTGTTTTCCAATTTTTGTTTAATGTTATCACTGTCATTTTACACAGTTTCCCTCTATTAGAATAGTTGCATTCTCGGTATTTTGCATCTGTTTCTCTGTTTGCAAGTCTCTGACGAATTCGTCTGATGAATTCATCAAATCTCAGACGATATTGTCTGACCTCAAACAATTCTGTTGAATTCCAAACGATCTTGACTACTCCAAACATCAGAATCTCCATCAGACATCCGGATCAGGTATTCTTCTTCTAACATTCTGTAATTTCTTTGTTTTTTTGTCCTATTCTGCTTTTCTGTACTCATTTAATCTGCACTTTCATATAGATTAATTTAGATTCATTTGGCCAAACCTAGGATATGAATTATTAAGGCTAAAATGAACACATAAAACACATTCCAAATCCTAGGCATGGAAACTGCCATTAAATGTTTCCTGGTGAAACCACCATCCGTCAAAAAATCACCAATATACACCTCCCTTGAGAGGCGGGACCTTCACAAGTCCTCTTAGTTCGAGGTACCACGACATCCTTTTCCCATCCTCCTTTCGAGCACGGATCCTATAGCCTAAAGGTAAGGATGCAAAAAATTTGGAGCGATACATTTTGGTGAACCCGACGTGAATGCATTTCAAACATTTTGAAAACAATATATATATATATATATATATATATATATATATATATATATATATATATATATGTATACAAAAAAAAAGAGTAACAAAATAATCATTTCAAGTTTATATGTTTTACATTCAATTCTAAATAGTAGATGTTAAATATTACTTTTAGAAGTACTAAAGAAACCATGAGTTTTTACTCAAATCCATATGAGCCCATCAGTAATGTTGGAAGAATTCAGCCAAATACATTTTTTGGTTATGACAAACCTCATCCCTATTCAACACCACTTCCTTCACACTTTTCTCATTTTTCATCCTTACCCCAACAGGATAATCCCTTTGCCAATCCTCTTCATAATGATATTATCTATTCTCCCATATATCCATATTATGTTTATCAATCCACATATAATCCTCCTCCACCCTTTCAATATTCTTCTTTCAATACAACACATCCATTTCAACAAGAAAATACTTATTCTTCCAATTCTACCATGCACTCACCTCATACTTCACAATCTTCCTGTCATCATTCTACCCATAATAAAGAAAGTAGAGGTGAGAAATCATTAGGTCCTTTTATGATGAAATTCCTAAGGCATTTATCAAAAACCTCTCAAAAACCTTCATCACGTAAATTTACTAAGCTCAATCAACCAATGGATATAATTCTCAAGTATTTACTTGACACAAATAAGATTGAACTTCCTTCCATAAGACAACCTAATACCACATCAGATTGGTTTAAACCTGAGCTACATTGTGAATATCATAGAGTGGATGGACATATGACACAAAATTGTAAAGATTTAAGATGTGCAATTCAAGATTTGATTGATAAGGGTCTTTTTAATATAAAGGAATTACAATCTACAACTGATTATAAATCTCCATTAAATAATCAAACTCCTACACAACAAATACCAATAATCAATCAAGACATGGGGATCTCTCAAGAACCCCTACTCAATTATCAACAACAAGAAACCAATCAAATATTGCATGTTAATGTGTCCCATCATGATGATATTACTAATATTGTAATAGAAACTATAAATGAGCAACCTCAAGTTCAATCAACTCAATCTGATATTCAAGATATGGGTTGCTCATTTGACCAACCTTCAAAACTATCTTTGGCTCTAGAGAATGATCCAAAATGGAATGTAAGCATAGAAAGCTCATATTTAGAATCAAAATCGCAATATGAAATCCACTTTGATAGCCAAAAATAAGTGATTAATCCTCAAGCAAAGATATCCCTTTTAGAAGTATTACAAATTAATCACAAGGAAATTTTGTTCAAGATACCTAGCCAACAATTTGTTCCTCATCATATTTTCTCTAAGAACATAATTAATGGTATAAACCCTCTTGAGGTTAACCATATTTGATTCTATGATGAGGATATTCCTTCCTCTACTCCACAAGAAGACTCCTATCTTTACATTATCGGATCTAGTAAAGAAACACTTGTTAAAACTATCATGGTAGATAATGACTCCTCTCTTAATTTATGCACTTATCAATTATTCCAAAAACTCAAAACAAAGGAAGAAGATCTTAATGAATCAAATGTTATTATAAAATATTTCAACAATGAAATTCAAGAAGCTCGAGGTACTATAAATTTTCCCCTCAATATTGGATCCAAGATCCTGGATACTTTATTTTATGTAGCATATCGCCCTTCATATTACAACCTACTTCTCAGAAGTCCTTGGATTCATACGATGAGGGTTGTCCCTTCCACTCTTCACCAATATTTGAAATTTGAACTTGCAAATAAAATTTTTACCATACAGGGTGACCCAAAACCATTTGAAGAATATTTAACGATTGAAAAATCAAGTTCTATACATTCTCTATTGTCACAATTATCTTCTATCCATCATTTTTTCATATATAATCATATTTGTTTATCAAATAACATCCATGCATATCTTTCACATCTGCTTCCTCCATCTTATCAAGACTTGCAATATAGTGATAAGAATCAAGAACCTTCTTATCCTTCTTACATTTTATTGTGTAACATGATCAATTTTACACATATAAAAGTCCAATATTTTGCTACATTATTTTACATTATAACAAAGCTTTTGTTATCACTACCTTTTATTCATCACCTTCTATTCTTACCTTCACCTCAACCGGATTATCCTTCAAAACCTCCTTTGATTTTGAAGCAACCTTAGACATGCTATACTCAAATAACCTTGTATAGTGTATATAGATCATCTTGTATATACCACCAATTTCAATTCATAAATTAAAATCAAAATACAAAAAAATAAAAATCCTCAAAATCTTCAAAAAAATACTAATGCCACTAAGGACCTTAAAGGTAAATTTGAGCCCAACTGGCTTGGACCATACATTATTACTGCTAAATTTGAATCGGGAGCATACAAATTATCTACCTTAGATGGTAAAGAACTTAAAGAACCCATGAATATTTTGCAAAATGTTACTATGTATAAATGTGGTCATTTCATCCTTGTATATATTTGTTCAAAATCACTATTTTGTAATTCTTTCACTTTATAAATTCAAAAACACCAAAAACATTCATAATCATCAAAATATTCAAAACTATTTGTTGTATTTATTTATGGCACTTGTTAAGTTTTTTATTCAAAAACAAAAATAAAAACAAAACTAAAAATAAAAATCAAAACAGCAATAATCTTGACTCTTTCGAAACCAAAACAATATAAAGAAGAAAGAGAGAGTCAACATTCTCAAAACTTCTCAAAAAATTATTTATATATATTTTCTTACAATTATTGCAGTTATATGTTTCAAATTATTTTGGATAAATTAGCATTTATTTGGAATCTCTCACTTTCACAAAACACAAAATAAATATCTTGATTTTATCTGGAATGATTACTAATCTCTCTTATATCAAAGTCCACAAAATTAAATTAAATAAAGTTTGAGCACAGAGAATTGATCTTGTTATTTACTTAAACCAAGCACATATTTTCACAATAAAATGATTATATTTGTAATTTCTATGCTTTGCTACATAGTAGAAGTGGTTTCTTGAGTGAAAAGTTTCCCCTGCTATCCTATCATGCACATGGTCTAGAATCTTTGATAATTGGCAAAAGGACAAGCTCACCCCTACCTAGAATAAAAATCCCTTGCTCTACAACTAATCCGAGCAAGTATCCCTAGCATAGAACAAAAAGAAAAAGCAAAGTTCAAGAAAAAGAGAAAAAGAAAAATATTATTTTATCATTACAGCATTATCTCAAAAATCAAGCAAAAATACAAAAGAAAAAGAAAAGCAAAAGAAAAAAGAAAACAGAAAGCAAAAGCAAAAGCAATAAAATCCCTTTCCCTACCCTTTGAAAAGAAAAGAAGGGTTGATGAACTTGAATCCCTGGAATTCTCAATTATTCAAAAACTGTGAGGTAAGCCCCATAATAGGTGGTTTGTGCCCAACCTGCTTGGCCTTGGGTAACTCCTAGCATGGCAATATGTCTGTCACATTAGCAACCTTATTTTGTACAGACCTATGTCTTCTTATGGATTAGCTAGCTCTTGATAATCTAACCTACATAGTAGTCTGGTATGGTTGTATGCATCTAAATCATGGTTAATGAACACTTATTTGGTTTCTTCAAATCACTTGTATCATATTATCTTTCTCAAAACTGGTAAATGAACATAGAAATTGCACACACATTTGTATTTGAAAGATTTTGTGTATCATTATGATAAATCAAGATTGGAAATGAGTTCACATATGCACATGGGATTCCTTATAAAACTAACTTTTGTCTTCAAGATACTTTGAAATATTTTTTGCAAAATGTTGGAATAATTCATTTTCTTCTTTTAAGTACAGTTGTTTAGACAACTATATGCATAATCAAAAACATCAAAAGTTTCTTTCACAACCATACAATCAAAAATAATATATATATATATATATATATATATATATATATATATATATATATATATATATATATATATATATATATATTTGACTTACGCGACGATGGTATAGTTCTAAAACCAAAGTTGGAATTCTATGCCTAGCGCAAGTCCTCATCTTCATATTTTCTGTTTATTAAAAATCAACCATGCAATAAAACTATCTATTTTTTTATTTTCGCGATGATGGTATAAGTCTATACCTACATATTCTATGCCTAGCGCAAACCATTGTAACAATTTTATTCCCCATTTATTTAAAGAATCATGAAAAACCATATGACTTAAATCATTTTGTTATACAAATTATGTTTCAAACAAGCAAACACATTTTCATTATTTCATGTCATTATGGCAATCTTTAATTTTGCAATGATGGTATAATTCCTAAGGAATTATCCAAAAAATTTATCACACTTTGGAATTTATGCCTAGCAAAATTCATTTAACATTATTTCATGCATACTATTTTTATGGAAATCTGAAAAACAAACCATCATCATCATCATTTTGCACCATTGCACCCAAGCCTTAAGACAGTCTCTTAAGCACGCTTTTACTTTTAACAATATTTCTATACTGGGATTAGCTTGACGACCGAGTGAGCAACGACTCCATGAAATGGTCTATAATAGTGACAATGTCCTTTGAAATTATTGTTAGAAGTCTCTTTTTATCTTGTATCACATTGCATCACAAAACAAACAATTTGTTAAATAAGATTATTTCATTTAAATTTTACAAGCATGACACTTAAATCATAATATTTTCAACGACGTAATTACATGAATCATCAAAACAATCACATCAAAACATAAAAGCATCATACATAACACAATTCATATGATCAAAAAATATCTCATCTCATATATATATCATCACAAATATATGTACATCATATCAAAACTTGGATTGGTATGCCCTAATATACATCTTGGCATACTCGATCCTCTCAATCAAATGTCCTCTATGCAGTGTCTCGAGAACCCCTCGAGCTCTCAGCCTCATCTCCTCCCCCGCCTTGAGGTGGACGAGGTGGCCCCATCGCAGTATGTGTGGTACTACGAGTCCTAGTCGTTGATCGAGAAGAAGTCCTCGATGACCCAATCTTGATAGGGTCAACAATGTCGGCTGGCAGCTGTACCCTCTGACCCTCTGGCACCATTTGGAAGTAGATGCCCTGGTAGAACACGATCTGAGCAATCGACCGTGCCAGCTCCTGTGTGCTTGCTCCTCCGCCCTATGCCCTGAGACGTGCAATCTCGTATTTGAGCTGTGTAACCTCAGCTCAATGGCATGCAACCTCGTCCTACAATGTTTGCACATGTGCCTAGATATGGATCGTCTCCACTCGAAGAGTAGCTGTCTTGCTACTCTCCCTAGTGTTCACACCCTTGCCCTTATCGGGCGATGGTGGCATCTCTCTCTAATGAGAATGGGGTCTCACTTCCATCCTCTCCCACTATCGTGGCCTCTCCTATGCCTGTGGCCTCCTTAGCTCTCTCCCGTCGTGACCCTGGGCCGCCTCTATAGCCGCCTTGTGCTGCCTCCCTATCCAACGCACAACTACGTGTATCAGACCCTGAGCCCTCGTCATCCGAGGAGGGCGGATGCCTACATACCAGGCATCATAGCCATCTACGACCCCTATGTTGTCCCCATCCACTGGCTAAATGGGGGCATCGTTCGAGTCTGGACTCCAAAAGCGCTACATGTCTAGAGCCCCGCTCACTGTGGTGTTATCTCGAATAGTCTAGGAAAACTCGTAATCCCTAAGAGATGGGATCCCTTGCTGTAGACCGAACTATCACAAAACTTGGTCATAGCGATGGAGCTCCACCTCTCCCCTCTCCATCCATAGCCAGCAAACTCGCATAATGCGAGCTAGCTCATGTCCATCCTCGGCCCACCCTGGGTGCTCTCACCATGGCCTCTAGGTGATCTGGTCTAGGACAAGGTCATCTAGCAGTCTCTGGGACATCGAAAGGTCGATTCGCTATTGTGACCCTCTCCGGAGCCACTAGTAGAAAACTCGGGGCCTCTCCCCATTAATACCTGTCAGTGGAAGCCCTACCGGCCTTCGCACTGCAATGTGCTCCCAGCACCAAACCTGTAGGAGTGATGTCATAACCAGACATCGGCCGCCCTTGTACACGACCCCATATAGGATCCTGTAGAGTCGGCATAGCACAAAACTACCCCAAGAGAACCTATACCCATGGTCTCGCATATCATAGATCACATCTGCCAGCATCCATGGCACCCTGCACCCGCTCTAGTGGCTCAACAGAAGTCCACCAACCACTTCAGATAAAACCTGTGTGAGCCTAGATGCCCCAGGCATCTGACATAATGCCTCAATGTTAACTTCACCCTTCTCCAGGGAAAAGCTCGGGTCACCACACAACCGCATCATAGCATGGCCCTGATTGGCCGCAAGAGTGATCAACCATCCTTGTATGGGGATTCTGAGAATCCTCCATACATCCTCCAAAGTGGGAGTCATCTCCCCTGTCGGTAGCCAAAAACAAGAACCCAGATACCACTTCTCTGCTAGGGCTGTCAGTAGCCCCATATCTGTAGACACTTGTGGCATTTCTACCACATGTTGTAAGCCAGCCTATGCCAGCTGATCCTATTTTTCCTGTGTGAGAGCGGCCAAGTCATCTCTCAACCCCCCATATTTTCATTCCCTGCTCTTTAGCAACCCTCTCTGCAACATAAATAACAAAACAACAAATAATCATTAATAACAATTCAAGTAATTAATAATGCAAATTAAAATAAATTCAATTTTATCAAATGATGATATCGTCCACTATTGGACGATATCATCCCAAATTTGAGCAGATTCGTCTCCGATTTCGCAAGCTGAAATCGTCCCTAATTTGATGAAATCGTCCCCCTTTCACCGAAATCGTCCTTAGGCAAAATTGGCAAAATTGATATGATTTCGTCGAAATCGAGACGATTTCGTCCCGATGACGTCGACGGCCCAAAAATAGCCGTGATGCTCAAAATTCATTTTAAATTTACCTAAAAAGCATGTAAAGTCAAATTAAACCATTCTAAGTTAAGTCTAGACTCTTACCCGTAGACTGCGTCGGACCTCTGTCGATCTGTGCATCGTCTCCACCATTTTTCTTCCAGAGCTCTAAAACCAAAAAAAATGAACAGTAAAAATGAATTAGGGTTTTACCCTATTTTTCTTAATTTTATTCAAAAAAACATTTTAAAATTTTTTGCTTTTCCATGTTTTTACCTCAAATGTTCGATTTGGGTAAAAACATGGAGGGGGCACCATAGTAAGCTGTCGTACGATTCGACCAAGAATCATCGCCTAAAAATGGGAATAATTTTTGCTTTCTCATAGATCAAGAAGAACTCATCTTTAACGCATTTTCTTCAGAAAATTCGCTAAAGAGGGGGCAAAATGTAGCACCCTAAAATTGGCGCAGTGAAATATTAATAATTACATTACCTTAGTAAATAATTCAAATTCAAATTTTAACCTCCCAAACCGCCCGTTAACAGGCGGTTAATCCATTTCCCCCTTTTCCATGCCAAATTTAGAGTTTGTTTTTTCTGTTTGATGATATCGTCGCTGATCAGACGATATCGCCCCATATCTGACGATTTCGTTTGGACTAGGACGTCCAGACGATCTTGTCACAAAACTGATTTTGCACAATTAAACTCTATTCCAATAGGTCTTTAATCCAGGCAGAAGCGTGTCTGCACCGTTAGAGACCCTCCCCCATTGGATATCTCCCAAATTGGGATGATCTCCAACCTCCTAACTACTCCCCTAAGCCTATTTAATCCTTAGGACCTTCCCTTCCCAACCCTTGGCTGATAAATTTTGTAACTTAAATTCATACATGTAAAATCATCCCAAATTCACATTTGCAGTAGTCCTATATCAATTTTGTTGTAGGTACCATCTTGTTTTTCAGCCGGAGCAAGCTTACATCATCGCCGATGAACCTGTTCAGATCGGAGGCGATCCTATGGAATCAGAGATGATTTTGTACTGATGCGAGACGATCTCGACTGCAATCCACATTGAGGCAATCAGTGCCTAAAGTTTGCATTTCTTCTTCCCTTTTTTGCTATTTTGTGTTGTAATTAGTAATCTTGTTCAGTATTTTATGCTATTCTGCATTTTGGAGTTCACCCATATAGCTTTAAATGCATAATTAAATCATAATTATTATCTAATTAGCATAATTCATTCTTGTTTCTATTTTCTAGTTTTTGTTTAATGTTATCACTGCCATTTTACACAGTTTCCCTCTATTAAAATAGTTGCATTCTCGGTATTTTGTATCTATTTCTCTGTTTGCAGGTCTCTGATGAATTCGTCTGACGAATTTGTCAGATCTCAAATGATCTTGTCTGACCTCAGACGATTCTGTCGAATTCTAGACGATCCTGATTGCTCCAAACATCAAAATCTCCATCAGACATCCGGATCAGGTATTCTTCTTCTAACATTCTATAATTTCTTTGTTTTTCTGTCCTATTCTGCTTTTTTGTACTCATTTAATCTACACTTTCATATAGATTAATTTAGATTCATTTGGCCAAACCTAGGATATGAATGCTTAAGGCTAAAATGAACACATAAAACACATTCCAAAACCTAGGCGTGGAAACTGTCGTTAAATTTTTCCTGGTGAACCCACCATCCGTCAAAAAATCATCAATATACACCTCCCTTGAGAGGTGGGACCTTCGCAAGTCCTCTCAGTCCGAGGTACCATGACATCCTTTTCCCATCCTCATTTTGGGCACGGATCCTATAGCCTGAAGGTAAGGATGTGAAAAATTTGGAGCGATACACCCGGAAAAGGGGGGTTAGTATGATGAGGGGCTTGCCTTAGTCAGACCCCATGTTTATGAAGATGAAATGAACATGAAAACATAATTGAAGCTGAAATAAATTGTGCAAAAGTTGATAATATCATGAAATAGAGATTACCTCCTAAATATGAAGTGATTTGCAGTCTGTAGACACAATTCACCACCCGGGGGGTGAACTGAGACCAATTTTTTTGGCAAGGGGTGATCTAAGCTGTGAGGTCTCTTCTGCAAAATCCCTTCAGTGGGTCAATTCCTAGGCAGCTGGGGTGCCTCTGTGTGTTTTTGAAATCTGATTATGTGTGCCAAAAATTGACTGTTCAATGTTCACTTTCTATTTCTACAGAGTTTATTTCCTTTTTTGAATTTGGGAGAGAGAGGTAATTAGGGGTTTAGGACCCATTATTTATAGGCAAAGGCAAGGTGCAAGGGGAGTTAGATAGACTAAACCTAGGTTTAATTATGACTAGGATTAGGTTAGTAAATGCAATGTGGCAACATCACATTCCTTATGGGAATATTCCATCCTCACACATGTGTGAGGATGGATTAGGGCTAATCCTAATTAGGAGGTCTTAAGTCAATTTAGGACATGATTAGGGTTTCTTAGGAAAATATCTCAACAAACCCTAATTACACACATGTGGGAGGATGTAATTAGTGTTAATCAAGAATTAAGAGTTCTTTTAATCAAATTTGCCCTAAAAAGGTGACTTAAGTGAAGTCAACATTAAATTAGATTTTTGGAATTGACTTGTTAATTATTTTGGTCAACTAATATCCCGTGGGGGCCTCAATTAAGTGCAAATAGGCTGTCGAAGGATATCCCAGTGCATGGGATGTGATTTTGAAGGCTTATGAGGGTTTAGGACCTGAAAGTCGATGAAGTAGTATATGGAAGTCTACATATTGCTATGGCAAACTATGGCAATATACGTATTACTACTCCTAACTCTGCATGACTATGATAGCCTAAAATATTCTAGGGATATCTGGAATCACCTATGGATATGCACAAGTAGCAATGTGTGACTTTTGGGTGTCTACATTTGCCCATTTTTGTACTATACTATGTAGAACACAGTTTAATACAAAAATGTGAAGGGTTTGTGCAGAAGGAAAAGGGATAGAAAGGGAATGGAATCTAATAAAAGAGTATGTAGCCGCTTGAAGCATGACCATACAAATCAACGAGATTTCCAAGGGAAAGGAAAAAATAAGAAAATAAGGAGAAGAGGAAAGAAATAAAAATAATGTTGAAAAAGGAAATGGATGAATGTGGATGCAATAATGTGATATTATTGAGTCCGTATGACATTTACAATGTCATACTAGTTGCTTGAGAATGGCAAATTTTGAATTATTTGCTTTTATGACCAGATCAACATGGTCCAAAAGTATGATTAGGACAAAAGCCTAACTAAATCTTTTTTGTTGATTGATTTATGAGAACACGGCGATAAGTGTCAAACCACTCGAGTTAGTTGATATTTGGATTATTAAATCATGAGCAGATCAGCATGGTCACGAAATCATTTTCTAAATGTTGTGCGAGGATTAGTTCAAACGTATCATCCATTATGTACTCGATGTACATGAATGCTAGATTGAATTCTCCATGGTAATGCATAACTCTCATGATGTAACCCATGTCTGTTTGGGATTGAGATTATGATCATATGATAATCTTTAGCAAAAAAATTTGTAGACAAATGCACTAACCATGGTTTTGGATTTTTGATGTTGTGGTTGCATGCAAAGTTGATGTTGGATATGAATACCCCCTCAAACGAGGAATCAACAATGAGGCAAATGAAGTGTGGTGAATTGGTGATGCAATGATTGATAAGATACCAATGCATGATGAATATGATTGCAAATGAAGTTAAAAGACAAGTTTGGAAGGTTCCTAGGGTTTTAGGGGACATGTGCCTACTTTCCTAGGGTTTTGGGTGCATTTGGGGTGATTTTGGTTGAATTCACTACCCAATGGGTGATTTTTAACCTAAATTGCCACCCAGGGGGCGAATTGGATTTTAGTTTACCCCTTGAGGGGCGAATCAGTGATTAAGGTATATTTAAGCCTTGATTTGCATGGAATGGGCTCATTTTGACGATGCAAAACATTGGAAAGTGACTTGTGGAGGTATTCGATGATACAAGAAGATCACGGGTGATGACTGTGAGAGTGACGATTATGAGGGGACACAAGGTGGCTAGCAATAGGTATGGGGACCCACTGATAAGTGTTATTTTGCTTTGTTTTGATTTTGTTTTAATTTTTTAGAGAAATGTGAATGAAGGGGGGAGGTTGTCATCCTGATTTTAAATTTTTTTGTAATTTTTAATTAAAATTTGAACACATAGAAATAAACGAGCCAAATGGGTACCTAAAAGTATGATCAGTTTTTGAAATGGACTTGTTTTATCGCCATTTTGATCGAGAAATGGGTAGAGTAGGTGTGAAGTTTGATTGTTAGTTTTTTAGCTAACAGTATACTAACATTGACATGTTTTTGTATTTTATTCGCTAAAGTAGGAAATGGGTATCCTGTTATGCGACTATTTTTTTTTTTTTGGTATGATTTCTAAATATGTCGCTTTTAAGTGTAATTTATCAAACCTAGGCTATTAGATTTGTCATGTTAGAGGTATAATTTTTGGAAACTGATGAAACTTTCATTGTAGAAAGGCAAAATGGGTATCCAAAAATATTTTTTGTTTTGGTGAATGTCTTCATTTGGCCTACCTTTGATTTGTGTTCCAAGGTGTAGATGATGTTAGACTGAAAATGAGCTATAGGGAGCCTGATTTAGACTATATTCAGCATCTATTTTAACTTTCACTGCTAAGTGGACAAATGGGTATCCAAAAATATGACTATTGTTTTTTAATTATGTCTATTGTTGTGTGTTCAGTTTTGGTGTATTTATGACAGAGTTGACTTTTAGATCTGTGTAGATTGGTATGTTATTTTTGTATTTTGTCAACACATTTACCGCTAAATGGGCAACTGGGTATCCAAAAATAATATTTTTTTTTGTAGATGTTGTTGTTTGGCTTATGTTTGATTTTTGTGCCAATTAATAGATAGTTGTAAATTTGAACTGAGCTATTGGGAGTCCAAATTTTGTTGTTTGTCACATAAGTTTGTACTTTTTCCATGAAATGACAAAATGGGTATCCAAATGTGTGATTGTTATGTCGATATGTTTTGTCGTGTGTTTTATGCATTGTTTTTCTTTGATTTGTGTGTCAAATTAAATAGGTTTAATTTGAAAATTGTGATTGATGTAGTTTTATTTGATTGAATTTTCATGTGGATTATTGATGTGTGTTTTATTGTATTTTGAATAGGTGAAGGTGCTTGAACCCCATAATTAGGTGAGGAAGTTTAAGGATGGTTTTGAGGAGTTGATGAAGACTCAATATGAGTTGTCTTGGTTGGATGACATACATTTCCCAGATGTATGGGAATGTAAGAGCATCCATACTAACAGAGCATACATGTCTACACTATTTGAGCGATGGGATATAGACTGGAACACCTTTCATTTTCCTACTAGGGAAATGACCGTTACATTAGAGGATGCGTATCAGATATATAATCTACCGATTGAGGGTGTTCCTATGAGAGCATCTATAGATGAGAACAAGGACATTGTGTTGGAGAGATTATTTGGGGCTGATTGGAGGACCATAGATATCTCAAAGATGGATTATGAGTGGCTGTGGGTATAGGATAAGATATCAGATCAGTAGTGCATGGAGATGATGATGATATCCACGTATGCTCTACCTAATAGTTCCAGGGTGTTTTTATTTGGGGCTGATTGGAGGACCATAGATATCTCAAAGATGGATTACGAGTGGTTGTGGGTACAAGATAAGATATCAGATCGGTAGTGCATGGAGATGATGATGATATCCACGTATGCTCTACCTAATAGTTCTAGGATGTTTTTTACTTGGAATATGTTGGATGTAGTGAGTGACTTGGTGGAGCGAAAGGTTGTATTTGCATGGGCACCTACACTGTTGGCCCAAGTCTATCGAGAGTTGTTCAAGGCTATGTGGGGTAGGAGGATAGGATTTATTGTGATTCCCTTATTGTAGGTATGGGTATGGGAGCACATAGCGATTGAGAGGCCCTCTTTATTGCCTCACCTTGCACATGTGGAGGGTAAAGAGTATTTGCCCTATGCTTTGAGATGGAGTACAATGGTTGAGTCGGGTATCAAGAGGCTACATGAGGATGACCCATTATTGTGGAGGGATAAGTTTGGAGGCCTGACTCCTAGTGATATAAAATGGAGGTAATGGTTTGGTGGGATGAGTTGGGATGAGGACGATGAGTAGTTGTGGGCCATTCAACATGGCAGATGGTTGGTGGGGTGGTACACTCAAAAGACTAAGTACTTTCAATTTGACAGAGTGAGGCGATAGTTTGGATTACAGCAGGATGTTCTAGGGGCTCTTGTGATTTACTATAAGTGACAAGGAGACAGATGGGATCGACCTATGGTGTCATATTAGGTTGGAGAGATGGATCCTCCTATGAATATCCTAGCTATGGAGGATGTGAGGATGACTCCAGAGTTTGATGTGTGGTGGGTATGGTAAAGTTGGGAGCCTAGCAGAGGCATAGTTGATCGATGGGTAGCACCTGCTATTGGGGCACATCCACCAAAGGGGAGATATGGTAGGGGAACTCAAGCGAGGATGGAGGGTGTGGCTAGTTATGAGGAGGAGGTTCCTCTATGATGGTCATGGTATTTCTTGGGTAGTGGAGTGAGCACCCAAGATGCGAGGGTGGAGGAGGTTCATGTAGATGTTGATGTGGATATGGGGTAGGCTTTTGGAGCCAAGGCTATTGGAGCCAAGGCTGAGGGTAGAGTGGAAGTCAGTATAGTTGGTATGGATGATACCATTGATGGTATTTTTATTGGGATGGCCCAACATATTCATTTTGATCTGGTGGAGAGGTAGGGTGCAGAGGAGGAGGTACAAGGATTGTGTGATAGAGTGCAGTAGTTTGAGGCTAAGATGATAGAGATGAGGGCTTCTATGGCTAGGTAGGAGAAAATAATTGACCATTTGACTGGTCAGTTGGTGGTTGAGTTGACTAATAATATGATGTGTGAGACTACTTTTTTAGTGCATGGGATTCCTCTCCCTAAATATGATCAGGTGGTGTCACAGTCTAGGTCATGATCACGAGTATGAGAACCATCATGTCAGAGCCAGCGTAGTGCTACTACGATGGGACAGATTGATGCTATAGCTGAGGTGCAAGATTAGCCTACTATGGATCTAGTTCTGGAGTTCAGGGCAGAGTCGAGCCGGGCTACAGAGATGCAATATGGCCATGAGGACCATGGGGAGACTCCTGGTGGAAGTTAGGATATTCCCATGTTGACTATAGCTTGTGGGAATTTTGATTGCTAAATGATGATGGGCATGGTCCTAGATTGTAGAGTTTGGGTATTTTGTATTGAAATTATATATATATATTGATTTCAGCTATTATATATACATGTGTCATTTTGATGGTTTGAAATGTGTTCTTGTTTATGTTTACATAGATTAGCATAGTATAACTTGTGGGTATGTGTGGTAAATAGATATACATGTATGAATGGTTTAGATCTATTATCATTTTGTGGTATGAATTAATTGTAGAATAGTATGATGATTGTATTTCAAATGTAATATGAAGTGATATTAGATGTGATTTTGTAATGAATGCATGTAGAGTAAATGTAATGTTGTGATTCAATATTTGAAATTCATGTAGCATGGATGGACTAATGTAATGTGATTTATGAGATGCATGTAGTATGGATGCAATGCTATAATGTGTATGAAATGTATATGGCATAGATGCATGGATGCATGTATGATCGTACTGAAATGCACCAAGGAAGCACTTGTATCATGGCATTTACCTGTATGGATGCTATCCATCCCATGATTTCAGGGAAGTTGAATAATTTAAGGTATGTGTAATTATTTTGGCCAACATAGTTGTGACAATCAAATCTCAAACCCTTAGCTATACAAGTGTTTGTGGTAACTTATAACATAATTGGGCTGGTTCAAAGTCTATCTTGGATGTATGTGTGTGAATGTGTAAGGTTCATTTATCCATTTTGAGGGAGGTATAATTAACCCATTGTATACGCTACTGATCTAGCTAGCTCATCCATTCGCAACAGTGATCTATACAAAAGCGAGATGCTAATGTTATAGATGTGTTGCTACCTATAAGAATATTCCACCAGTAGGCATGCTCTTGGAGCCTATTGATAGCAATGGAAATCATCCCATGGTGTTATGTTGAACCTAAGGACCAAATGCGATAAGCACAACATGGGTGATATCAAGAGGAATTGTATTTTTTTTTCTACCCCTCATCTAGTGTTGACCTATTTGTGTGGTAGTGCTCTTTTCTTTTTCTTTTTCTTTTTATGGTACTCTTTTTGTATGGGTGATGAAGTTTATTTTCTACCCAATCATAATTTTTTTCTTATGCTTGATCCCTTTGTTTATCTCTGGATCGTATTTTGACCATGCAGGCAATAGGATGAGCAGGGGATATCGTTTGCTAGATGGTGATATCTACTCAAGATGTCCTCTTTCCTAGGCTAAATTTTTTTAATGTGTAACTTGTTGTGAGTAGTTCATGAGAGAAATTGAACTAGCCTAAAGGACCATAAAAAGAATGTACAAGACTTAGTAGCTATGGGTGACACTTGATTGTATGAACTATAGAGTGGTCAAAATCAAATACGACACTTATGTATACCCTGATCCTAACAATGGGGAATGGACATCCAGGTGGTGATGCTAACAAGTGTGTTTGTTCCTCCTGCTAAGGCATATTTTAGGGGAGAATGTACAAATGTGAATTAAGATTCTACGTATAAATAATGTGAATATGTGCAATAGATGTAAATGTAAATGATGCAAGTGGGGAATGCAATATCTTACAAGAGGAAATTTATGTTGTGCAGAAGGAGAATTTTAGAAGAACCTATTTATAGATGAGTAAAGTATGTAATGATGACAAAAATGGGGATGCTATGATCATGGTTGCCCCAACGTGTGGGGTGTGTGTGTGTGTAATAGTTGTATAATATATGAGCTAGATAGATGTATGTAATAGTTTTCTAGTGAAGAAAGATATAAGGGTAGAATATACAGATGGAAGAAGTGAGTGGGAATAGACTTTGGTAACCAACATGATAAGGGTATTACCAAAAGCAAACGAATATAGGAGAGAAGAAATGAGTCAATATAGGAAGAAAATAGAAGAAATAAGATAGAAGAAGGGAAGTAATTTGAACTACTATTGTGCGAAGTGGCGTGGATCTAAGCAGGAGCAGGATGGTGAAGTGATGATGCGGCTAGGATTATGGCTAGAGCTATAATTGGAAATGTTATGAATGTAGCAGGTGGGAACTGTCAGGGTGTTGTGAGGTGGCAAGGTCTTGGGAGTTCTACAGCATGGAGGACTGACAAGTCGAATAAATGGGAGGGAACGCTCTGGTGATGGGGCACGATCATCATGCAACATGTTGTGTACCTGGGTTTTGAATGATCTACACTCTTCAATATGGTGATGGTAAATGCAAAATTTATTTTCATTGTAGTTACATGGTTTGGGGCACGAGGGATCAATGGGATGAATCTTGGGTAGTTTGATAAGACCCTGATGTTTGATATGGTAAAACATTTTGTATAGCAGTGTGTGTGGGATATGTATAGGATAAATGTATGGGTTTGCTGGAGGTGAGCAGGGTCTGGGTGAAGAGTGATCTAGTAATGGAGGCATGCATTTGGGATTTGGCATGGGTTGAGTCTAGGGTCAAAGGAGGGATATATGTGGCTATGAGGATGGACAAGTCATGGGAGACTACTGTGGGTGAACATGGCAATGGTAGTGGCTCATTTGTAACTCTAGGGCCTCTATGCAGGAGAAGAGACATTGTATCTCATGATGTTGTGGTGATAGTGTTGGTGAAGGTGGTGATTGAGACCTTGATGTGAGTGGTGTGGCTTGATAGGCATGAGATAGTGGGTGAGGTCTCGATGATGATGAAGAAGAGCAAAAAGATCTTGAGGATTGAAGAGCTTGCTGGAAAGACAAAACTCATAGAGGGGAAGGTGGTGTCTTGAGGACCAATGGCATAGGCAATGGATCCAAGCGACGATGTGAGTGGGAAGGGGGCATGTTTGCAGGACTAGCTTGGGAAGCTTTGGCCATGTAGGCTTGTAAATCCTATGAGTAGGTGTACTTGTCATTGGGTAGCAGGGTAGGTAGGCATGATGGACGAGCAGGATGATGGGTGTATCCTCTACTAGGAGGATGATAATCTCCTAGTAGGTGAATACGATGATTTGTTGATGAATAGCAACATCTAAGGTCATTTGACGGATGGGAGGGTGACCCTTGTTCTTGGGGTTGGATGGATTCCTATTTTTCATGGTGACTTGGCTATCTCCAGAGCATGGTGAATAGGATGGACCTTGTTGGTGAGGGGAATGGCATCGAGGTGAGGTATGATGACTTGAATGGAATGAATGTAGAGAGCACTTGGTATGATGGGTTGCTGGTGGTCGAGCTAGATCAACCGGTGTAATGGGTATCTATTGTGGCTACAAATAGTTATGCATAGTGGTGAGTGAGGATGTTGTAGTACTCTCATGCTAATGATGTGGGTCCTACAAAAGGAAAAACAAATATCTATAGCGTAAAAAAATGACATAAAGATAAAAATACATGTATAGTGAAATAATAAAGCAGAGTAACAAATCTACACGGTGATGTTCTTAGTGATTTATTACTAGTACTATGTGGCACTCATGATGGTGAATGTTCTTGTGCATCATGTGTTTAATGCATGAAGGTGTAATATGTTGATAGGTTCAAGGTAGTTAAGGCCTTCAATATTGGCCAGACGATATGCTCCTAAACCATATTTGTGTGTGATAATGAATGGCCCTAACTAGTTTGGGGTAAATTTATCGTGCTGCTGGCAAGGTTGACTTGTGATTTGTTGGTTCTATTTGAGAACCAGGTCACCAATTTTGAACTCGCACTGATGCACCTTATTATTTTAGGCATGGTGAAGGTGATCTTGATAGACTTATGTGTGCTTGATGGCATGGATGTGACATTTATCGAGGAGTGTTAATTGATCTAGATGAGCTTGGCGAGTAGTGTCATTGTCAATGAAATCCCTCATAGATATTCGTAAGGAGGGTATCTCAAGCTCAAGGGGCATGATAGCTTCTACCCCATATACAAGTGAAAAAGGTGTTTCCCTAGTAGAGGTACAAATGCTGGTACGATATACCCACAATGCTAGGGGTATTTTATTATGCTAGTCCTGGTAAGACTTTGCTATAGTTTTATGGAGAATGGAGTATATGGTTTTGTTTGTGGCTTCTACCTAGCCATTTCCTTAAGGGTAATATGGGATCAAAAAGCTATGGTGTATGTGAAATCTATCACACAGGGCTCGAAAAGTCTTATTTTTAAAAAATTTCCCATTATCAAAAATTATTTTGGAGGGAATTCCAAAGCGGCATATGATATGATCCATGATGATTGCTACAATTTTGGCTCCTATGGTTTGGACCAGTGGGATGGCTTTGACCCACTTGGTAAAATATCATGTTGCTGTGATGATAAATTTATGATTGCTAGATGATGTAGGTGTAATTTTTCCAAATAGATCCAGGCCCCATTGGGAAAAGGGCCACATGGATTGGATTGGTTTAAGTTCTTGGGATGGTAAATGTGTTATGTTGGCATGTTTTTGGCATTTGATGCAATTTTTGACATACTCACAATAGTCTTGCTCCATTTTGGGCCAATAGTAGCCCATACGAAGGATACGTTTGGTGATTGCCATGCCACTGAAATAGCCACCACAAGTATTGTCATGGGTTTCTTGTACAACCCATTACGATTATTGCAGTTCTAGGAAATGCAAGAGTATGTCATCATAGATACGGTGTTAAAGGATGTCCCCAAGCAAGGTGTAGTGGATCACTCTTTGTTTAAAGTTTTGATTTTGGGCATGGGAAAAATCACATGGTAGAAAACCTAGTTTTATGTACTCTTTGATCTATGAGAACCATGGGTTGAGGTTCAATTTTTACCACATACATGCCACCATCATTTGTGGGAGGTGCGGGTGATATAGCAGATTGTGTAAGTGTATGAATGGATACAAATGTTGTGTCAGATGTTGGGTTTTATAGAATAAGGGACCTTAAGGAGGCCATAGTGTCTGCAAAATAGTTTGATGATCACGGAGAAGCTTCGAGGTTATACCATTAAAATTGGGATAAGATTTGTTGGGAAATTTTATTGTACTACTAGAGGACTAGGCAGTTGCATAGGCATAGTTCCTACACTTTATTTACTAAAAAAAGTGAATCACCTATGATGTGGAGGTGTTTTATGTGCATAGAGTGTGCTTGTTTTAGTCCTAGGATTAGGGCTTCATATTCTATGTTGTTGTTGGTACAAGGTAAATTGAGTTTGAATGAAAAGAGGAGCAGTTTGCCTTCAGGTGTAAAGAAGACAATGCCCACACCCTAGCATGGATACACTTGGAACCATCAAAGAACATACTGAGATCAGCCATGAATTTAGGTTCAACATATTATTCCTCTTTGGTTATATGGAATATGGAATCATCAGAGAGTTAAATGAGTAGGGGTTGATTGTCATGAAGAACACAAGCTTATACTGAGAGGGGGGGTGAACAGTATAAGACCTCTTTATACTTTTTCCATTATACTTCAAAATAGTAAAGCAATATACCCAAAGCAATATCAAAGCAATGCACAATATAATCCACAAAGTGACACCAATTTTAACATGGTTCACCCAGAATGGTTGGGCTACATCCACAAAATTTTCTCTAAAAGTTATCTCAAAGTTCTTTGGGAATCCTTCCCAATTACAATGTTTATGAGCCTCGGCCCAAAGGAGATACCTTTCCCCAATCAAAATTTATGAGCCTTTGCTCAAAGGAGATACCTTCCCCCAATCAGAATTTATGAGCCTCTGCTCAAAGGAGATACCTTCCCCTCTACTCTGGAAATGATCCCTCAGAAGATCAACTACCTCTACCTCTTGCCAACATATGGAACTCCTTTCCATTGAAGACCTCCTGTCCTCAATGCTTAGCCTAAGAGACCTCTACCTTCTATGATCACGTCCATAGCATCTCAGCAACCTGTACCAAACATAGTCAGTCGGTCTAGTACAAGTCTTCCTCTGTCTGTAAGATCTGTCCAACTCTTGAACAAATGAATCCTTTGCATACAAGCCTTCTCAAAGACTTGCCAAATCTATCCTTAGGTTCTTCTCATAGAACCAGTGCATCTCTATCCTCAAGTTCTCTGATAGAACTATCAAACTCAGCTCACAAGTCCTCTCCTAGGACCTGTCCAAATCTTCTCACAAGTCCCCACCGAAACCTATCCAAAATTGCTCACAAGTTCCCATCGAAACCTGCCCAAAACTGCTCACAAGTCCCCACCCAAACCTGTCCAAAACTGCTCACAAGTCCCCACCGGAACCTGTCCAAAACTCAGCAAGCTCACCAAGAAAAACTTTCTTAGTAGGAAATCACAAAGTGAATTGTTAGAGACCCAATGTGATTTTTCAACCTCATAGAAGCATAAAGAGAATTGTTAAAGACTCAATATGTTCTATACTCAACTCCCAATATCAAAACTCAACTCAAATCAATTCAGCTCAATCTCAATATCAAATCTAAAAACTCAACTCAATATATGAAATGGATAGGATAGAATGCTTTCTTTCAAGAACATGAAACCCCAACAATTTCCAACTATGCAAAGAATCACATAAAAATAATACTCATGTTCTTTTAACCATCAATTAGGGGTTCAACAACAATGCTCATCAAACAAGGTTCAATCAACACCATTCAGCTCAAAACACAACCTTGAAGCATTTCACAATCAACATTAGAAAAGGAAACAAGTAGAACTCCTTTTCTCTCCAATATTGTTTGAACAAAAGCATCCACCAACTCAAATCACAATAGCACAAAACAACTTCTCAAATCATCAACAAAGGAGTAAGCCCAATACTTTAACCAAGTAAAGAATAGCTTGATTATAACCAATTTAATGAAATCTAATGTCAATCTCAAATCTGCCCACTTAAGGTTTCACAACTTCACACAAGAAGCAATTCTAACCTTAAAACATCATGCTTTCATTTCCATAATCAACCAAAAGCACTCTCAACATTACAAGAAATATTTATCCCTTATACACTTTATTTCTCCCTTATAGTCTTATCAACAATAAAATTTATCTCTCATAAGAATGCAATAAGATAATGCAAACAACACCTTAAAAATAATCTTTTATCAAAACAAAACAAGCTTCAAACTCCTTATAACTCCTAAGTTGTTTTTCTCTAATAAACTTCCTCCATCCGCAAAATACGTTAGCAAAAATTAATTTCGAAAATACCTTGGCCAACACCAAAAATTGTGCTATGGAGAAATTGCGCATGAACTCTAACACCACCCGCTGCATCCACTTCAATTAATAAAAACCCTTTCGCATTATTCGAACGTGGAACCTCCCGTTCGGGTAGTGCACCAACAGCCTAGCCGCTACCGGTGTACTAAAGGTGTCCGGTGAGGTTTGAACCTCACTCTGTTTCCCTTGATCCTTCTGCACAGGGATAAAATGAAACCATATTCCCTTCCTTTCCTTTGTCATGATACGATGACAATAAAATTTATAACAGATTCGACAAACGGTGAGTGCAAACATATGAACAACGGATCCACGAAAATCAACGAAGACAGTCGAATTTTCAACGAGCAACTCCTTTCGAAATTCGGATGGGATAAATATTTTTTTTTGTCGAGGGAGATTTATATGCATATTTCCCATAAACTCTCGACGTCGGTGAGGAGTTTAACATGTCGACGGAGGAGTTTAAACACGTCGGCAGAGGTCTTGGCTAGCGCCCACAAACTTAGAACATAGCGCCATCAAAGTTAAGACATTTGCACCATGGGTTAGAAGAACCCAATGCAAATAATAAATTTATTTAAAAATAATTAAGAGGAACCTTAACAAGGTTTTTTAATTATTTAAATAAATACTTCCTCCTGGACCCAAATGCATTAAACTAATGCATCCACCTGTAATATTTAAACCTACCAACTTGGGGTTTACAAAAGACCTTTGAAACTGTCATGTCGTAACCTTCATCAAAACAAGTTATTTGACATCAAATAAAATTCCTTCAAGAGCTTCTAGACATCAATGACAACTTATACACTTGAGCAAAGGCAATGTACCCAAAGTACCCAAAATTGCCAATAATCTCCCCCTTTGTCGTTGATGGCAAACCTTTACTGAAAACACTTCTTAAGAGCCAAAACTAAAACCAATTGTGCTAAAAACTGACCAATTGTGCCCACAACTAAGAATATTCATTTGAAGTTTCACTCCCCTTGACTTGAAGCTCTCCTCTTCACTTTGAAGCTCTCCCCCTTACTCATATCTCTCCCCATTTGTCATCAATGGCAAAGGGTCACCTTTGGGGCTCGGGACTAAGAATGAGCCTCTTAGCTTAGTCCCTCCCCCACCTCTTGATGAGGTGATTAATTCTGGGGTGGGAGTAAAACTCCCATGAGGCACTGATCATCATCAGCATCTATAACTTCCTTGCCAAGCCTTCTCTTGAACTCTTTGCCCATATTCCTGTTCTTTTCCATGTCTTGATCCTTGGACCTGATCATGCCACTGTTCTTGTTCTTGTATTCTAGAATTTCAGCTCTACACTATTTGATTATGTGACCTTCATTGTTGCACTTGAAACACTTGATGATGTTGTTTCTTTGAGGTAAACCTAATCTTTGAATCCACCAGTTCTGACCAAACCTATTCTAACCAAACCTGTTTTGACCAAACTTGTTCTGACCAATCCTGTTCTGGCCAAACTTGTCCTGACCAAACCTATTCCTGTCATTTGCCTTGCAATAAACTGCCTTATGCCCAAACTATTGACAAGAGTAGAAATACCCTTGAAAGTAACTAGCACTTCTAAAACTGTCATTTACCTCCTTCACTTGAGCCATGCAATGTGAAGCCATGTGACCAAACCTGTGACAAGCAAAACATCTGCCTTGAAACTTTCCTTTATTTGACCTCTTAGGTTTTGAAAACTTCTTCTCATTCTGAATTCTGTTTTCTATTTCTATGCATCTATCATTCAAGGACTCTTTTTTTGAAATACTTTCCTCATCAGAACTCTCTTCCTTTTGGAGTCTCTTACTAGACTCTCCAAATTGTTCCTTGTGTGGCTTAACAAAACCAAGGCCTATTTTATCTGTTGTCTTTCTTTGACCTTTAATGAGTGACTTAACCTTTTTGGAGCTATCTTGAAACCTGTAAAGCTTATCCTTGTACTCTTTAGTTTCCTCTTTCAAAGAATCCATTTTTTGTTCTAACTCACTATACTTAAGAACCTTAGACTCTAACTCATCCTTGAGTTCCTATGTCTTAGCTATAGAGAAGTCAAGGCTTTCTATAATATCATCTCTCTCCATATAACATTCATCTAACTTATCCTTGAGTCTAGCATTCTTCTTTCTTTCCTTTTTCAAAGCACTAAGAGCACTAATAAGTTCACCTTTAAGATCTACTTCTCCTTTCTCTATATCTTCCTCTATTTGTTTGCTTTTTGAATCATCAAAGCCTTTTTCAAATTTCTTATCACTAGAGGTGCTACCCTTTTCAAAAACCATACATGCATCTTCATTATAGTTTTTTGAAGCATCCTCATACATACTAGAAACCAAATCATTATTTGTGTAATCATCCTCAAGGTGACCAAAGTTTCCACATCTAAGACATTTCATGATAATGAATCTATGTTTCGATTCTTCCTCCTTTTCTAATATGAACAACATCTCATTTTCATCATCACTTGAAGAACTTTCACTATCACTACTAGAACACTTACTTGCTTTTTCTAAGTAGAAACTCTTCTTGTGCTTGTGTGAATACCTCTTTCCTTGATTGATGTGCTCATCTTTGTTCTTCCTATTATGCTTGTTTTTTTCAAAATCCTTGCTCTTAGAATCCTATTTATCTTCATCACTTTCATTCTTGGGAATAGTACAGTCAGTAGCATAATGACCAAACTTTCCACAATTGAAACATCTTATATTTTTCATAATTTTGTGCTTTCTAGAGAACTTGGCTTTCTTGTTGTAATATGCCTCTTCATCACTAGAAGACTCATCACTATCTTGAAGATGTTTACCCTTGGATTTCTTGGTAGCCTTGAAAGATGCCTCTTTCTTGACATCAACCTTCACTTGAGTTCTCAACTCAAATGTTGTAAGTATACTATGGAGCTCATCCTTTTTCAACTTATCCAAATCTTTAGCTTCCTCAATAGCAAAAATATTTTCACTAAATCTATTAGGAAGAGATATTAAAATCTTATCACAGACATCATTTTCAGCAAGCTCAAGACCTAAGTCTTTCATGGAGTTAACAACCTCATCCATACGAAGCATGTAGTCACTAATATTTTCATCATAATTCATCTTGAGTTGTTCAAACATACCTTTGAAGTGTCTCAAATTGGCCTTTCTAACATTTGTATCACCTGTATGAACCACCTTCAACTGATTCCACATTTCACTAGTTGTCTTGCAGTGAATCACTTTGGTGAGATCTGCTTTCTGTAAGCCTTTTAGGATTGCATTCATTGCTTTTGAATTGTTGTGATGTAGGAGCCTTTCTTCTTTAGTATTAGGACCATGTTCAGGAATAGTGTACTCATCTTCAATCACTTCTCAAACTTCATTCCCAAGTGCCATTAGATGAACCTTCATCCTTGCACTCCAAAGACCAAAATCTGACCCATCAAGAATAGGTGTTGCATTGCCACTTGAATGATCCATTGTGTTCTTTACTAGATTTTTCCTTCAAGCTGTTAAACTTTTTGAAGGCACCCGCTCTGATACCAATTGAAGAACACAAGCTTATACTGAGATGGGGGGTGAACAATATAAGACCTCTTTATACTTTTTCCATTATACTTCAAAACAATAAAGCAATATACCCAAATAAATATCAAAGCAATGCACAATATCATCCACAAAGTGACACCAATTTTAATGTGGTTCACCCAAAATGGTTGGGCTATGTCCACAAAAATTTTCTCTAAAAGTTATCTCAAAGTTCTTTGGGAATCCTTCCCAATTACAATGTTTATGAGCCTCGGACCAAAGGAGATACCTTTCCCCAATAAGAATTTATGAGCCTTTGCTCAAAGGAGATACCTTCCCCCAATCAAAATTTATGAGCCTCTGCTCAAAGGAGATACCTTCCCCTCTGCTCTGGAAATGATCCCTCAAAATATCAACTACCTCTACCTCTTGCCAGCACATGGAACTCCTTTCCATCAAAGACCTCCTGTCCTCAATGCTTAGCCTAAGAGACCTCTGTCTTCTATGATCACGTCCATAGCAGCTCAACAACCTATACCAAACATAGTCAGTCGATCTAGTACAAGTCTTCCTCTATCTGTCAGATATGTCCAACTCTTGAACAAATCAATCCTCTACATACAAGCCTTCTCAAAGACTTGCCAAATCTGTCCTTAGGTTCTTCTCATAGAACCAGTGCATCTCTATCCTCAAGTTCTCTGATAGAACTATCAAACTCAGCTCACAAGTCCTCTCCTAGGACCTGTCCAAATCTGCTCACAAGTCCCCATCGAAACCTATCCAAAACTGCTCACAGGTTCCCACTGAAACCTATCCAAAACTGCTCACAAGTCCCCATCGAAACCTGTCCAAAACTGCTCACAAGTCCCCATCGAAACCTGTCCAAAACTTAGCAAGCTCACCAAGAAAAAACTTTCTTAGTAGGAAATCACAAAGTGAATTGTTAGAGACCCAATGTGATTTGTCAACCTCATAGAAGCATAAAGAGAATTGTTAGAGACTCAATATGTTCTATACTCAACTCCCAATCTCAAAACTCAACTCAAATCAACTTAGCTCAATCTCAATCTCAAATCTAAAAACTCAACTCAATATATGAAATGGATAGGATAGAATGCTTTCTTTCAAGAACATGAAACCCCAACAATTGCCAATTATGCAAAGAATCACATAACAATGATACTCATGTTCTTTTCACCATCAATTAGGGCTTCAACAACAATGCTCATCAAACAAGGTTCAATCAACACCATTCAGCTCAAAACACAACCTTGAAGCTTTTCACAATCAACATTAGAAAAGGAAATAAGTAGAACTCCTTTTCTCTCCAATATTGTTTGAACAAAAGCATCCACCAACTCCAATCACAATAGCACAAAACAACTTCTCAAATCATCAACAAAGGAGTAAGCTCAATACTTTAACCAAGTAAAGAATAGCTTGATTATAACCAATTTAATGAAATCTAATGTCAATATCAAAGCTGCCCACTTAAGGTTTCACAACTTCACACAAGAAGAAATTCTAACCTTAAAACATCATTCTTTCATTTCCATAATCAACCAAAAGCACTCTCAACATTACAAGAAATATTTATCCCTTATACACCTTATTTCTCCCTTATAGTCTTATCAACAATAAATTTTATCTCTCATAAGAATGCAATAAGATAATGCAAACAACACCTTAAAAAGAATCTTTTATCAAAATAAAACAAGCTTCAAACTCCTTATAACTCCTAAGTTGTTTTTCTCTAATAAACTTCCTCCATCCGCAAAATACACTAGCAAAAATTAATTCAAAAATACCTTGGCCAACACCAAAAAATCGTGCTATGGAGAAATTGCGCATGAACTCTAACACCACCCGTTGCATCCATTTCAACAAAGAAAAACCATTTCGCGTTATTCAAACACGAAACCTCTCATTCGGGTAGCGTGCCAACAGCTTAGCCGTTACCGATGCGCCAAAGGCGTCCGATGAGGTTTGAACCTCACTCTGTTTCCCTTGATCCTTGTGCACAGGGATAAAATGAAACCACATTCCCTTCCTTTCCTCTGTCATGACACGATGACAATAAAATTTATGGCAGATTCGACAAATGGTGAGTGCAGACAGACGAACAACGGATCCACGAAAATTAATGAAGACACAGTCAAATTTTCAACGAGCAACTCCTTTCGAAATTCGGATGGGATAAATATTTGTTTTCGTCGAGGGAGATTTATATGCATATTTCCCATAAACTTTCGACGTCAGTGAGGAGTTTAACACGTTAGCGAAAGAGTTTAAACATGTCGGCGAAGGTCTTGGCTAGTGCCCACAAACTTAGAACATAGCACCATCAAAGTTAAGACATTTGCACCATGGGTTAGAAGAACCCAATGCAAATAATAAATGTATTTAAAAATAATTAAGAGGAACCTTAACAAGGTTTTTTAATTATTTAAATAAATACTTCCTCCTGGACCCAAATGCATTAAACTAATGCATCCACCTGTAATCTTTAAACCTGCCAACTTGGGGTTTACAAAAGACCTTTGAAACTATCATGCCGTAACCTTCATCAAAACAAGTTATTTGACATCAAATAAAATTCCTTCAAGATCTTCTAGACATCAATGACAACTTATACACTTGAGCAAAGGCAATGTACCCAAAGTACCCAAAATTGCCAACATGTTAGTTAAAGGGCTTCATCTAGTTGGTCAGTGATAACTTTCCCTTTGATGGATTTTTGAGATATGAATTTTGGGTTGAATTCTTTTAGGAGCATGATCCATTTTGCTATGTGTGAATTGTGATAACTTTTGTTCATCATATACGGAAGGGTATTATCTCGGGTGATGACAAAAGTTGTGTGGTTTTACATGTATTGTCTTCACTTTTGAGTAGCGAATACTACTACTAGGTATAGCTTCTCCATTTATCCATATCTCATTTCATAACTAACTAGTGTGCAATTGATGTAGTAGTAGCCTGCTCTTTGTCGAGAGCATTCTTTTGAGCTAGGAGTGTACCTAGCGCAAGTTCTATGGCTAATATGTATAGATTCAATGGTAATTATGGGTATGACGGTGACATGACTGACAGTGATGTAAGGTAAGTTTTGATAGCATTGAATGCATCTTGATAGTTATCATCCCATTTAAAGTGTACTCATTTTTGTAGGAGATGATTGAATGATTGGAATTTGTTTGATAATTGTGCTATGAATTTGTGAATAGAAGTAATCTTGCCCTAGAGGCTATGTAATTTATTTAGTGTGGTAAGAGGAGGCATCTCAATGATGGCTTTCAAATTACTAGAATATACCTCAATGCCTTTTTCAGAGATAATGAACCCTAGTATCTTGCCTGATGTAACACCAAACACGCACTTCTTTGGATTTAGGTGCACATTATGTTCTAACAATCGATCAAAAATATAATGGAGATATTCAAGATGGTCGACACATTTCTTGGACTTAGCGATAAGATAATCCACATAGTCCTCAATGTTTTTGTGCATTAAATCATGAAAGATGTAGGTCATGGCTCGTTGATAGGTTGCCCTAGTATTTTTGAGGCCAAAGGGCAGACCTTGTAGCAGAAGGTCCCCCAAGGTATTGTGAAGAAAGTTTTGTGTTGATCAGTTGGGTTTATTATGATTTTATTGTACCCTAAATATCCATCCATGAGGGAAATCATTTTGTGACCTACAATTGAGTCAATGAAGGAGTCAATGTTGGGTAGATGGAAGTTGTCTTTGGGACAAGATTTGTTTAGGTCACAAAAATCTGTGCAAATGTGAACGTCACCAGATGGCTTGGGTATAGGGACCATGCTTGATACCCACTCGAGATAGTCGATGTGTACTATGAAATCAACACCTAGGAGCTTTGGGAGTTTGGATTTCACTATCAATGTGATAGTTGGATTCATGCATCGTAGCTTTTATCTTACTGGTTTGGCGTTGGGATCTAGTATAATATTATGAACTACCACAGTAGGGTCAAGTCCTAGCATATATTTTTTTGACCATGTAAAAACTTTTATATATTTGTGCAAGAATTTCATGAAGGCAATGCACTCCTCGGGTCAGAGGCTATTGGATAATTTGAGGATGTGTGGATTTTATGGATCATCACTGATATTGATGTCAATCGTGTCCTCGATGAGCATGAAAGATCTGTCACACAATTATTTAGGGATAGGAATGTGGTTGAAGTCATCAATGGCCTCATTGAACTTGTACTCATTGTAATTGTAAATTATCATGTGATGGACCTGAGGGGCTTGGGATGATGTGGATGAGTAAGGGGTATTTTCCACCCATAATATATGAGGAGAAATAAGGAAGTCTCCTGGTATTGGTATGTGCGAGATATGTGTTAGATCGATAAATTTTTGGTTTGGGATATCATATCTAATTCATTGGTGGCTATAAATAAGGGGAGAGTGTAAATCTACTTCAAAAATATTGATCGATGATGCAGGTGAAGTGGGTAGGGAAGACTCTGGTGAGGGAGGTTCAATTAATTGTGTGCATCTTAAGAGGCTCAAGGGAGGTCGTAAGATGACTAGCAGTGAATGCAGATGAGAAGATGCTCTCTAGAGTTGCCTATGTATAGGTGAGAACATGACAATCCATGTTGATGGTGGATTATGTGGGATTGGATTAGGCTCTATTGGTGGGTCAACCAGGGATAAGGTAGCAAAGTGTTCTGCCAATCTCTGAATATTACATAATAAAGAGGTATCAACTATAGGAGATTCTTGTAAGAAGTCGCAGGGGACTATGATAGTGGAAGTGGGCGAAGGCATGTCTTCTAATATATCCATATCGATATATTTTTCTAAGGTGTGCATTGGACATGGAGGAGGATGTAGAGATAAATCTTGGATCTCATATTCTAATGTATAGACAGTGGTTGGGTGATAACCTAGGCTGATTTTGTCGATAGGTGATCGAACACACAAATTTATAGGTGTGCATAACCCTTGCTCATAATGACCTAGCAAGAACCCATGCCAATGAAAATTATGTAAGTAGCACAAGGCAAATTGAGGGTTGGCTAGATGTGTAACTGCATCACCAGAGCTATATTGTGGTATTGGGATAGTTGGTGGGGGGATCGAAGAGTCAAATATTGCATACACAAATTTGGTGTGGCTTTCGGGACTTCCTAACTATGTGATGGTACCAATGGTAAGGACATAAGCTAAAGGGTGATCGAAATCATAGGTGGATTGGATCGGAGGGTCACATACACGAGTGTCATGTATATTATAGTATCTTGGGCCTAAATTTGTCATGAATATGGATATGCATGGTGTGGTACGCTCTGGTGACTGAGGTGGGGTATCAGAATCAATTGAGGAAGGATAAAGTTAAGATTCTCTGATGGTCATGATTGAAAGGTGTGGGAGTTGTTCCTCTGAATTTGATGTTTGTTGTTTTGGTTTATGATTTTTTGTTGTTGTGTCTTCAATAGGTTGTTTGTTCTGCATAGGGGACGACATCGAAACATGTTCTAGGATAGGCAAAGACATGAATGTATTAGGTTTCATTTGAAAGGGAAGATGAGATGTTTGTGATGTAGGCAGGATAGGGTATTCTATACACAAAGGTGGGGAAGATATTCTAACATGTTGTGTAATGGATGATGATGAAGGTTGAGATACCACGGATGGAAATTGAAATGGTAGATATTAGGATGATTGTGGAGGCCATAAAGATGGTAGTAAAAAATGCATGGTAGAGGTTTTGGGTCCCCAAAAATATGGCACTAATGGTGTATACATCGAGGCTTGTGCTCTTAATAAACATTGGGACATTAAGGTGGAGGTTGAGGAGGATATCGATGCTCCTACTAACTGGTGAGAAGATATAAGGAATAGTTGGGATGATGAGAATGATGGTGCAGGTGGAATATCTGCCACATTGCAAAACTTAAATGGATCTCCATCTGTTGGGACATAGTGAACTAGTCCATTCTGGATGTACTTAAGGCGATGGTGTAGTGTGGATGGGACACATTGCATAACCCTAATACAAGGTGACCAAGGAGAATGTTGTATTGCATTTCTACTTGAATAATGTGAAAGAGGATGGGAATGGTACGAATGCCTATGGAAATTGATAAGACTATGGATTCTACGGTAGGTCTCATGAAGCCATCGAAAGCACACAGGTCAAGGGAAGGTGTGGCAAAATGGGCTTGCAAGATGTGTAGGTGATGTAGAGTTGTTGTGGATATGATACTAATGGAAGAGCCCGTATCAATGAGTACCCACTTATAGGTGATATCATTGATATTGGCTTGTATGTAGAGAGGGGGATCTGCTCCTTCTCCTATGAGTTTTGTTATTTCATGGTCATGGAAACTGATCGAGGGCTGGAGGCAGCGCAAGATAATTCCAACAAATTTGACAAAGGCTTTGGTGTCATGTGTCTCTAAGTCAATGGAACATAGGATGTCATTCAACACCTTGTGATGGGATGATATTGTTGTAGGAGATAAAATATGGATAGTCGCATGAGGGCTTTGTATAATTGATGGTTTTGGCTACCACGGATGGTGATCATATTTTGATGTGGTGGTGGTACGGTATTATGCATTTATGGTACTTGTGGTGATGTGAACTGATCTTGCAGGGAAATGATAGGTTTGATTTGGCGATACGGGTATTGTTGGTTCCTTGTAGTAAGGTTGATCATACCTACTACACCACATGATAGAGGATCACATTGTACATTGTTTACTTGGAGAGGTGGATTCAAGGGATTGTTTAGAGGTCTAAGAGGATTGGGTCCTCTGTGATCTAGTAGGTGGTTTTGGAAAATGCCTAGGTTTTGATTTTGTGGGGCTAAAGGTTTTGCTACTTGAATAGTACTCCTATCGATTAGGTCTTGAACTTACCCTTGGAAGGAGTGACACGAATCAATATTATGGCCATGCCACCTATGGAAAGGATATAAGAATTGCTCGTTATATTCATGAGGCTTGGGTGAATTTGTATCTAATGGGTGGATCTCAAGTAGAGCGAGATGGTTGCCCTCATACAATATATGGAATAGTGTTGGTAATGGTTTGGATAAGGGTGTGAAGTTGTGTGGTGGACCTTATGGGTGCATGCCTTGGTATTGCTACAATCGAGGTGGGGTAGGAGCATTAGCTTGGAATGCTTGTGGCTATGGTGTATAGGGTGGAGGAGTCGATGCTAATTCTAGGGTAGTAGCTGTGACTTGGTTAGCTTGTGGTGTCCGCAGGTAAGGTTGACTTGGTGCGGGTATATTGAAGCAAAATTTGGAATTATAGTTGGATTTGGCTCTCAAGTTAATCTTCCCAAACTGAACTTTAATGTCCTTGATCACTTTTTCTTGTGAGATGGCATCTTCAAAAGTATGATTTTGGTGAAGTTGGAGGGATGTGGAAATGTGTTTGTGGAAACTCTTGGAAAAGAGTGTCACCAACTCTAAAGTGGGGAGGCTATGGGTGAGGTCATGGATAATCTCTCTCCATATGGTAATGAACTCAGTAATGGGTTCATCATCTGCCTGTCATAAGGCATAGACATCAGAGAATGTGGTCTTCTTCTTGATATTTATGGAAAAATACTCTAGGAAGGAGTTGGAAATTACTCAAAGGTATATAGGCTATGGCGTGGGAGCATGTTGTACCAATCTAATGCTATCCTAGTGAGGGATAGGAAAAAGGTACGCAACATAAGAGGGTTACTACTATGAAGCTAGTAGCAAGATGAGTGGTAGTTGCTCACATGTTCTCTAGGGTCTTCCTTACCTCTATACTTATTGAATTTTGGTATTTCAAAGTGATAGGGAGGAATGGGGACTGATGGGTGAACTAGATCATTGCATAGTTCATCATAAAAAGGCTTTTGTGGCCCATAGCTAGAGGTGCGCAGGTTCAAAATTTTGACTTCATCTCACAAGAATTGAATTTTGGGTGTCATAGTTATAGGGGATTGAGTTAGGGTAGGCTGACCCTGTGGATGTGGTAGATATTGGTATTGTTGTTCTTCACAATATTGTTGGGAGTATTGTTGTTCCTGATCATGATAAGGCAAATATTGGATGACATGTGCTATTGTATCCACTGGTACACTAGGTCATGGGGTAGGTTTCTGTTGAGGATATTAGTACTGTGACTGGGCAACATGCGGTTGTGGCATGGTTACTTGTTGGTTTGGAGCCTGTTGTATTGGTTGGATCATGGGTGGTGATGACCAAACTAGAGGAGGCATAAAATAGCTAGGTGCAATTTGTGGCGATGTAGGTGTCAGAACTACTGGTACTAGGGGTGGTCAAAATTAAGTATCAAAGGATGGAATTTGTCTCTGCCCTGGAGGGTAAGAAGTAGGGATGCTACACTACATAGAATAGCCTAGCTGAGTGGGTGGGTATGCTATTGGTATCGGTCCATAGGTAGGATGGAGATTAGTGGGATCCTGAAAGGAAGGAGGTGGTGGTATCCTAATAGTTGTCATAGGAAAAGGTTGATACAAAGGTTGGGTATCATATAGTTCGGATACCTAGGAGATTAGAAAGAAAGCTATTGAAAAGGTGGGATAAGCTACCTAGGTAGGGGCTTGGGTTGAGAGAAAAGTGTATGTGTACACTCCATCTTGTGTTTGTGCATATTGTGTCTGAATGGGCTACTAAGAGGTACCTTTAGATATGGTGAAAAATGGCTCTTGGGAATATTATGGATGGTACTCTTGTAAATATTATGGGTGTGAGGTTTGAAGGAATGCTTGCAGTTCCTAGGAAGGGATCTGTTGTGCAGTTTAGAAGGGATATGTTGTGCATTTTAGGAGGGAGGAATCATTCTTAAAATGGGATTGAGATAGATTTTGGAAGAAAGGATGTGCAAATGTGGATGAAGTAGGGATGACCTCGTATATAGTAAATAATGGAGGAGGTTGTCCTGGTGCTATGTATATTACATGGTCACAAAATGTGGTCAGTGGATTAGGTGAGGATGGGGCTGAAAGGAGTGGGTAATACTCTATGAGTGAAGTAACAAGGGCTTCACTCAAGGTTGATGCCTCATCACGAGGCATCATGTGTGTGAGTTGTACATCAGATTCTATGCATGAATCAGAGATGTCTATGGTCTTCCTCTTCATGATCAAAAGAGCAATAGTGTACTGACTAGAGGAAGGGGAAGGCCATTCCTCCATAGAGTATGATTGCTCATGCACTATACTACGGGTGACCACAGGCATAGTAGTATGTGTAAAGGGGATTTTTAGAAATAAAACCTGTGTGATATATACTCAAATGTGTCTAATGTGATTATGAAGTAAGTGACATGTTGTGTGTAGCAAGAAAATATATAGTGTAATGTGTTGATACCGGTCCATGATCATATAAGCAACGATAGATCAAAATCAATTCTAACTGCTAAAAAAAATAAAAGTATTTTGTTTGTTTTGTGTGTTGTAATGTTGATACTCCTTAGGTAGAAACATAGGTAATGGAGTGAATATTCTAGAAAATTGGGAATGTCATCAATATCAAACCTCCTACAACATCCAAAGATGCATAGAATAGAATGGTATCACAACGTACAAACGGTTACCTGTATGGAAGGAACGGTAAAATGATATCGTAAAGGGAGAGAAACCACTATGCTAAAGCGAGTTCACAAATTTCTCTCATGAAGAGAGGTGGCACTATATAAGACCTGCTACTGGCATACCCCTACTTTCACTTCACCCTCGGGTGGGCTTAGTCAAGAACAATAGTTACCAATTCCACAAATTATACTAGCCTTGTGGATGAAGGCACTTTGTATCGCTCCAAATTTTTTGCATCCTTACCTTTAGGCTAAAGGATCCACGCCCGAAAGGGGGATGGGAAAAGGATGGGATGGTACCTCGGACTGAGAGGCCCTTTGAAGGTCCCGCCTCTCGGGGGAGGGGTATTAAGGTGATTTTTCGATGGATGGTGGGGTTCACCAGGAAACGTTTAGTGGCAGTTTCCACGCCTAGGTTGGGAATGTGTTTAATGTGTTCAGTTTTATCCTTAAACATTCAAGTCCTAGGTTTGGCCAAATGAATCTAAGTTGCTCTATATGAAGATGCAGATTAAATGAATACAGAAAAACAAATTAGGACAGAAAATAGAGAAAGTAAGCAAGATTAAAAAGCCATACCTGATCCGGATGTCTGATGAAGATTTTGATTCTTGAAGCGATCAGGATCGCCTCTGATTTGACAGGATCGTCTGCTATCAGACAAGATCATCTGAGATTTGACGAATTCATCAGAGACCTGCAATCAGAGAAGTAGACACAAAATGCAGAAAATGCAACTATTCTAATAGAGGGCAATGATGTAGAATAACAACAATAACATTAAAATGATGATAATAAGCAAAATACGAGTGCACTACAATGATTTGATGACAATTGGTGACTTTATTATGCATTTAAAGCTACATGGGTGAACTCCAAAATGCAAAGTAATAAGGAATAAACTTAGATTTAACTAAATGCAGAACAATGTATAAAATAAAAGGATGAAGAAATGCAAACTCTGGGCACTGATTGCCTCAATGTTGACTGTAGTCGAAATCGTCTCGCATTGGTACGAAATCATCTCGAATCGAACAGGATCGTCCAAGACGAACTGAGCTTGCTCCGGCTGAAAAATACTAAGGTTCCTGCAACAAAATTTGGATAGGACAAGTGCAAATAGTAATTTAGGATGTCTTAATGCGTGTAAAGTCAAGTTACAGGAAATATCAGCCAGGGGGATGCCAAGGGGAGGGCCTAGGATTAAATAGGCTTAGGAGGGAGGTTAGGAGGTTGGAGATCATCCCAATTTGGGAGATCTCCAACGGGGAGGGTCTCTAACGGTGCAGACATGCTTCTGCCTAGATTAGAGACGTCGTTGGAATAGAGGCTAATTGAGAAAAATCAGTTTTGGGACAAGATCGTCTGGACGTCCTAGTCCAGACGAAATCGTCCGATCTGAGGCGATATCGTCTGATCGACGACGATATCGTCAAACGGTCAAAACCAACTCTAAAAATGGCGTGAGAAAGGAGGAAACGGGTTAAACGACGGTTTGGAAGCGGTTTTGGGGTTAAAATTTGAATTTGAATATTTACTAGAGTAATTGTAATTATTTAAGGTTTACTGCGCCAATTTTAGGGTGCTACATTTTGCCCCCTCTTTAGCGAATTTTTTGAAGAAAATGCGTTAAAGACGAGTTCTTCTCGATCTACGAGAAAGCAAAAATTTATTCCCATTTTTAGGCGATGATTCTTGGTCGAATCGTACGACAGCTTACTATGATGCCCCCTCCGTGTTTTTACCCAAATCGAACGTTTGAGGTAAAAACGTGGAAAAGCAAAAAATTTTAAATGTTGTTAATTGTTTTTTGAATAAAATTAAGAAAAATAGGGAAAAACCCTAATTCATTTTTACTATTCATTTTTTAGTTTTCTGGTTTCTAGAGCTCTACAGACAAAATGGTCGAGACAGCGCACAGATCGACAGAGGTCCGATGCGGGCTACGGGTAAGGGTCTAAACTTAGTTTAGAATGCTTTACTTTAGAATTTCATGCTTTTTAGATTAATTTTTTATTGATTTTTGAGCATCGCGGCCATTTTTGGGCCGTCGACGTCGTCGAGATGAAATCGTCTTGATATCGTCGATTTCGTCCAAGGGCGAAATCGACGAAATGAGGACGATTTCGTCAAAAAAGGGGCGATTTCGACTCGCGACATCGGAGATGAATTTGCTCAAATTTTGGGCGATATCGTCCAATAGTGGACGATATCATCATTTATGAAATTGAACTTTGTTTTACTTGCATTTTTAATCACTGTTTTATTAATGATTTTTATTATTTTGTTGTTTATGTTGCAGAGAGGATTACTAAAGAGCAGAGAGTGGAAATACGGTGGGCTGAGGGATGACTTAGCCACTCTATCACAGGCAGAGCGGGATCAGCTGGCTCAGGCCGGCTTACAGCATGTGGCAGAGATGCCACAGGTTGCTACAGATATGGGGCTATTGACAGCCCTAGCAGAGAGGTGGTATCCGGGCTCTTCATGTTTTTGATTACCGACAGGGGAGATGACTCCCACACTGGAGGATGTATGGAGGATATTGAGGATCCCCATACAAGGACGGTTGATCACTCCTATAGCCAACCAGGGCCATGCTATGATGCGGTTGTGTGGCGATCCGAGCTTCGCCCTGGAGAAGGGCGGAGTGAATATCGAGTCGTTGTGCCAGATGCCTGGGGCATCTAGACTCACACAGGTTTTGGCCGGAGTGGTAGGTGGACTTCTGTTGTGCCACCAGAGCGGATGTAGGGTACCATGGGTACTAGCAGATGTGGTCTGTGACATGAGAGACCACGGATACAAGTTTGCTTGGGGGAGCTTCGTTCTATGCCGGTTGTATAGGATCCTATATGGGGTCGTATACAAGGGCGGCCGATGTCTGGTTATGACATCGCTACTACAGGTTTGGTGCTGGGAGCACATCACGGTGCAGAGGCCGGTAGGGCTTCCACTGATAGGGATTGATGGGGAGAGGCCCTGAGTTTTCTACTGGTGGCTCCGGAGAGGGTCACAGCGGTGGATAGATCTGCCAATGTCCCGGAGACTACTAGACGACCTTGTCTTCGACCAGATCACCTGGAGGCCTTGGAGAGATCATCCAGGGTGGGTCGAGGATGGACAGGAGCTGGCTCGCATCAGGCGAGTCTACTGGCTGAGGATGGAGAGGGGAGAGGTGGAGCTCCACCGGTATGACCGAGTTTTGAGGCAGTTTGGTCTACAACAGGGGATCCCATCTCTCGAGAGACTACGAGTTTTCCCGGACTGTCCGGGATAACACTACAGTTAGCGGGGCTCCAGATATGCAGCGCTTCTGGAGTCAGGACGTAGATGATGCCCCCATTCAGCCAGTGGATGGGGACGACGCTGGGGTAGCCGACGGCTACGATGCCTGGTACACAGGCATCCGCCCTCCTCGGATGACGAGGGCTCAGGGTCCGATTCACGTAGTTGTGCGTCGGATGGGGAGGTGGTGCCAGGCAGCCATTGAGGCAACACAGGGTCACGACAGGAGAGAGCAGAGGAGGCCACAGGCTCAGCAGTGGCCACGGCAGCGGGAGAGGAGGGAGGAGAGACCCCCTTCTCCATAGAGAGAGAGGCCACCATCGCCCGATAAGGGCAAGGGTGTGGACACAAGAGAGAGTAGTGAGATGGCTACTCTCCGGGTAGAGACTGTCCATCTCCAGGCACAGGTGCAAACTCTATAGGATGAGGTTGCATGCCACCGAGCTGAGGCTACATAGCTCAAAGATGAGGTTGCATGCCTCAGAGCATGGAGCAGAGGAGCGAGCACTCAGGAGCTGACGTGGTTGATTGCTTAGACCACATTCTACTAGGGTATCTATTTCTAGATGGTGCCAGAGGGCCAATGAGTATAGCTGCCAACTAACATTGTTGACCCGATCGTGATGGGGTCATCTAGGACATCATCACGATCGATATCTAGGACTCATGGCACCACACAGACTATGATGGGGCCACCTCCTCCACCTCAAGGCGGGGGAGGAGATGAGGTTGAGAGCTCGAGGGGTTCTCGAGGCGAGGCTACTACACTACACAGAGATTATATTTGATTGAGAGGATTGAGTATGCCAAGATGTAGATTGTGGCATACCAATCTAGTTTTGAGATGATGTACATATATTGTTTGAGATATATATATATATATATATATATATATATATATATAGATGAGTATTTTTTGATCATATGACTTATCTTATGCGTTTGTATGATGTTTTAATGTTGTGGTGTGATGGATTTGATGATTTATGTAATTATGTCTTTTGAAAATATTTATGGTTGAAATGTCATGCTTTAAAAGTTTAAATGAAATAATCTGATGTAACAAATTGGTTGTTTATGATGTGATGTGATAAAATATAAAAAGGGACTTTTAACAATAATTTCAAAGGACATTGTCGTTGTTATAGACCATTTCATGGAGTCGCCGCTCACTCGGTCGTCAAGCTAATCCCAGTATAGAAATATTGTTTAAAAGTAAAAGGGTGCTTAAGAGACTGTCTTAAGACTTTGGTGTGATGATGCAAATGATGATGATGATGATTGTGTTTTCAGATTTTTCATGAAAATATTATGCATGAAATATTTTAAAATGATTTTTTGCTAGGCATAAATTCCTAAGTGTGATAAAATTTTTGGATAATTCCCTAGGAACTATACCATCGTTGCAAAATTGAATTTTGACATAAGGACATGAAATAGAATAAGTGTTTGTTTGTTTTTAAAGCATAATTGTATAACAGAATGATTTAAGTCATATGTTTTTATGATTTTTAAATAAAATGGAGGATAAAATTGGTACAATGGTTTGCGCTAGGCATAGAATATGTAGGTATAGACTTATACCATCATCGCGAAATCCAAAGAAGAAAATAATATAATAGTTTTATTGCATGGTTGATTTTTTAATTTTTGAAAATAAACAGATAATATGAAGATGAGGACTTGCGCTAGGCATAAAATTCCAATTTTGGTTTTGGAACTATACCATCGTCGCGAAAGTCAAAAGTTATATATAGATGTAACTTGATTGTATGTTGTGAAGATGATTTTGATTTTTGATAATGCATATAGTTGTCTTTATACTAAACAATTGTTCTTAAAAGAAGAAAATGAATTTATTTTAAACAATTTGCAAAAATATTTCAAAGTATCTTAAAGACAAAAGTTAGATTTATAAGGAATCCCATGTGCGTATGTGAGTTCATTTCCAATCTTGATTTATCATAATGATACACAAAATCTCTCAAATACAAATGTGTGTGCAATTGCATTGTTCATTTACCAATTTTGAGCAAGATAATATGATACAAGTGATTTGAATGAACCAAATAAGTGTTCATTAACCATGATTTAGATGCATATAACCATACCGGACTACTATGTAAGTCGGGTTATCAAGAGCTAGCTAATCCATAAGCAGACATAGGTCCGTACAAAAGAAGGTCGCTAATGTGACGGACATATCACCACGTTAGGAGTTACCCAAGGCCAAGCGAGGTTGGGCACAAACCACCTGTTATGGGGCTTACCTCACAGTTTTTGAATAATTGAGAATTCCAGGGATTCAAGCTCATCAACCCTTCTTTTCTTTTCAAAGGGTAGGGAAAGGGATTTTATTGCTTTTGCTTTTGCTTTTCTTTTGCTTCTTTTTTTTTTTTTTGCTTTTGTATTTGAGATAATGCTGAAATAACTTCTTTCTCTTTTCTCTTTTTCTTGGACTTTTTCATTTCTTTCTATGCTAGGGATACTTGCTCGGATTAGCTGTAGAGCAAGGGATTTTTATTTCGGGTAGGGGTGAGCTTGTCCTTTTGCCAATTCTCAAAGATTCTAGACCATGTGCATGATAGGATAGCAGGGGAAACTTTTCACTCAAGAAACCACTTCTACTATGTAACATAGCATGGAAATTACAAATGTAATCATTTTATTGTGAAAGGATATGCTTGGTTTAAGTAAATAACAAGATCAATTCTCTATGCTCAAACTTTATTTAATTGAATTTTGTGGACTTTGATATAAGAGAGATTAGTAATCATGCCAGATAAAATCAAGATATTTATTTTTGTGTTTGTGATAGTGCGGGATTCCAAATAAATGCTAATTTATCCAAAATAATTTGAAATATATAACTGCAACATTTGTAAGAAGAAATATATACAAATACTTTTTGAGAAGTTTGAGAATGTTGACTCTCTCTTTCTTCTTTATTTTGTTTTGGTTTCAAAAGAGTCAAGAATATTGTTGTTTTATTTTTATTTTTTTTATTTATTTTTGTTTTTGTGTAAACAGATTGATATATTTTTAAAATAAGACAACATGCAAAATATGTACAAATGATGAAATGACCAAATTTTATGCGTAATATCGCCTAAGATGCATAATATTCATAGGTTCTTTTAAATATTTACCATCTAAGGTAGCTAATTTGTATGCTCCTGATTCAAATTTAGCAGTAATGATATATGGTCCAAGCCAGTTGGGCTCAAATTTACCTTTTAGGTCTTTAGTTGCATTAGTATTTTTTTGATTTTCTTTTAAAACAAGGTCACCGATCTCAAAGGATCGATGACGAACTTTCTTAGCATATGATCTTTTAAGCTTGTTTTGGTAGGCACGAAGGTGCTCCAAAGCATTGATGCACTTTTCATCTAGGAGTTCCAGTTGACTGAGTCTGCCAGCTCGATATTCATCTCCTACTTCGGTATCTTGAAGTAGTAGAGCCAAAGAAGGAACTTCTAATTCAAAAGGAAAAACAGCTTCAGCGCCATAAACCAAGACAAAAGGTGAAGTTCCAGTGGGAGTTCGAACACTAGTTCGATAGGCCCACAAGGCTGGATATAATTGAATGTGCCAGTCGCGGCCAGATTTATTGACCAATATTTTGAGAATTTTGATTAAGGTTTTGTTAGATGCTTCTGCTTGACCATTACCCTGAGGATAATAGGGAGTGGACCAACGATGTTGAATCTTATATTTTTGGCATAATTTTTTAACATCTTTATTTTTGAAACAAGTGCCATTGTCTGAGATGAGGTTTGCAGGAATTCCAAACCTACAAATGATTTGATTAAAAATAAATTTAGAGACTTGTGTTCCAGTGCAAGAAGCTAATGGCATAGCTTCAACCCACTTCGTGAAATACTCAATGGCGGTTATGATGAATTTGTGTCCATCAGATGACACAGGGTTAATTTTGCCAATAATGTCTAAGCCCCATTTTGAAAAGGGCCAAGGAGATGAAATAGCCTGCAACTCTTGTGCAGGCGCATGGACAAGGTCAGCATGTTTCTGGCACTTGTCGCAATGGCGCACATACTCATGTGCATCCTTTTCCATGGTAGGCCAAAAGTATCCTATCCTAAGGAGCTTTTTAGCAATGACACTACCACTGAAGTGTCCTCCACAAGATCCATCGTGGGCTTCACTTAAAGCTGATTTGGATTCTTCTAGATTCAAACATCTTAATAGGATACCTTCAAAAGATCTCCTATATAAAGTATTGCCAATTATTACAAATCGACTTGCTTGTCTACGTAATAACCGACGCTGGTGTCTATTGGAATTGGCAGGGAAAGTCCCATTTTGAAGAAAATCAAATATATCGGTATACCAAGGTTCAGGAGTAGTTTCATTGATTAGAAACACATCCAAAGGTTCTAAACATGACTTATTTGAAGTAGGTTCTTGGAGTCGATGAATAATGATGGTGGCATATTCGTCATCTAACTCCAAGGGCAGAAGAGATGCAGCTATGGCCATAGCATCAGCTGCACGATTGCTAGTTCGCGAAATAGCTTCCAAAGTAACTTTATCAAACAAGGATAACAATTGCAAAACATATGCTTTATATGGGCACAATTTATCATCTCTCAGTCCGATAAACTTCATTAATTTGGTTTATAACAAGTTGAGAATCACCAAAAACTAGCAGATGTTTAATTTTTAGCGCCAAGGCAGCTCGTAATCCAAGGATTAGAGCCTCATATTCGGAAGTATTATTAGTGCAAGCAAACGTTAATTTGAAGGACAGAGGAATAAGATGTTTTTGCGGGGATATTAAAATAATACCCGCACCAGCCCCACTCATGCATCGGGCTCCATCAAAGTATAAGGACCATTGTGCGACATGATCTGCCTCTAATTGAAGGCATTCATCAGGAAACTCAATGATGAGGGGATGGGTAGACTCTAAGGGTGCAGCAGCTAATTGATCTGCTATGATTTGACCCTTAACGGACTTATGTCCTATGAACGTGAGGTCAAACTCGCTTAGAGCAAGAACCCACTTGGTTGTGCGACCCGATAAATAAGGTCGACTCATGAGATACCGCAAGGGATCATATTTAGCAATGACATACGTTTTTTGACTGAGCATATAATGTCGTAATTTTTGCGTAGAAAATACGACTGCTAGACATAATTTTTCTAATGTTGTATAACGGGTTTCATAACTGACTAAAGTTCGGCTAATATAATAGTTAGCACGTTCTCTTTTATCATCATCAAGCTGAGCTAACATAGCTCCTAAAGCAAAATCGAAAGCTGAAATATACAGGATAAACGGGCGATCAGGTCTAGGCGGTGAAAGCACAGGTGGGTTAAGGAGGTATTGTTTGAGAAGTTCAAAAGCTTCCTTACATTCGTCGTCCCAATCAAAAGGGACATCCTTCTTCAAGAGCTTAAGAAAGGGAGTGGTTTTGTCCGCCAACTTATCGATGAAGCGACGGATGGCTTGAAGCTTACCTTGTAAACTTCGTAACTCAGATATATTAGTAGGTGCGGGCATATCAGTGATAGCCGCAATCTTGAGAGGGTCGATTTCAATACCACGTAAAGAAACTAAAACCCCTAATAGTTTACCGGACTTTACTCCGAATATGCATTTGGCTGGATTTAATCGAATAAGATATTCTCTTAACCGATTAAATACTTTTCTCAAATCATCTAAATGATCATCTTCTTTAATAGAGCGAGCTATAATATCATCTACATAATCATGTAGGATATCATGCATCATATCATGAAAGATATAAGTCATAGCTCGTTGATATGTTGCACCTGCATTCTTTAAGCCAAATGGCATCACTTTCCAACAAAAGGTACCCCAAGGGGTAATAAAGGTTGTTTTAGCCTGATCTTCAGGAGCTATCCTGATCTGATTATAGCCAAAAAATCCATCCATTAGGGACATCATTCCACTCCCGAAAGTAAAGTCAATGATTTGATCCATGTTTGGAAGAGGAAAATCATCTTTAGGGCATGCAGCGTTAATATCTCTAAAGTCTGTGCAAACCCTAACTTTGGTAGCTTCTTTCTTGGTGACTGGAACTACATTTGAGATCCATTCAACATAATCAATAGCTTGTATAAAAACAACATTTAGGAGTTTTTCTAACTCCCCTTTGACTAGCAGGGCCACTTTGGGATGCATTTTTCTAAGTTTTTGTTTAACGGGTTTAGCATCCGGATGGACGACTAGATGATGCATGACTACGGAAGGGTCTAAACCTGGCATATCTTCATATGTCCAAGCGAAGACATCTTCATACTCTTTAAGGAGTGCAATGTATTGCTCTTGTTTTTCTTGACTTAATTCTGATCCAATATTGATTATGTGAGGATTATCCTCAGTTCCAATGTTAACTTTAATGACGTTTTCTACTTCCATGTGTAGATCTCGTTCAAAATTAGGCGGGGCGGGTGAGACGCCCAATTCTTGTAATTCTTTTAAGGTTAAGTTGGATAATTCATCTTGAGGAGTGGTGGCCTCAAGTTGGGCTATAGTTGGTATAGAACCATCAAAATAAAAACCATTGTGTAACAACTCTTCAACGGAGACATCGTGGAAGATATCTCCTTCCAACTCATCGTCGGAGTCGGCAATCATTTCAGGGTAAGCTATGGATAGCATATTACATGTAAATGGCTGATTCATTGGACACAAAGAATCTTGTTTATCTAGATAATCTTGATAACATATGAGTTGATCAGTATCTTCAAAAGGGAAGGGTTGACCCTTACTAGAAAATAGGCCCACACCACATCGGGCGGGCCATGGTTCTACCTCAATAGGTTCTTTCATACCATTTTGGAAAGGTCCCAAGCCTTTCCCTTGATAGCCCATTTTAAGCATTATGGGTTTAGCTTTAATATATTCATTAGTAAAATAACATCGGGCATATCCCTCATGATGAGTTTTGATATTTCGGGGTATTCTTCCCCAATCATATCCTTTATAAATAAAAGCACAACTCCCGACTTGGTAAGTACTTCCCATAGGTTGTGGGAGGCCCAAAGTACGAGGAGATGGCGGCAAGTTATTTAAAATAATTGAATCTTGTATAAAAGCATTTGTTTTTTCTGATATTAAGATTGTGGATAAATCTGGTAAAAGTTCATCAAAAAGAGCATAAGATGTAGAAGGATCATTCCCTATATCTTTAGATGTGGAGGGTATGATAGATGTAGATGATGTGGAGGTGTTAATGAATGGGTCTATAGGTTTTGAGATTATAGGGATGGAACATGAAGAATTGGTTGTAGATTTAAGATCTTTTTGAGGTTCTAGTGTGATTTGTTCAGAAGATGGTTGAGTTAAATGTATAGGTGTAGTTGATGGGGTAGATGATGTTATGTGTGTGTGTTTCACACGTTTAGATGAAAAATAAGAACTAGGATGTGTGGATGACAGAGCGGGGCAAAATTGCACTCCAACAAGTTCTGCCAAAGCACACATATCAAAGGGTCTAGGGTCACCATGGATAGTGACCAACTGGTTTTTAAATTCAAATTTGACACACTGATGTAAAGTTGATGGAACCGCTCGCATCGCATTGATCCAAGGGCGACCCAAAAGTATATTGTACGATGTTGGGCAATGTACAATAAACACGGTTGTATCTAGGGTTCTAGGACCAACTTGCAAGGGTATAGTAATGACTCCACACGTTTCTTGTGTCTCGTCATTGAAAGCTTTGATAATCATGTCAGTTTTCTTCATTTCATCACTTCTAAAGCCAAATATTTGGTAGAAGTCAAAAGTGCAAATGTTTAGAGATGAGCCATTATCAATCAAGACTCGTTTAATGGCTACATCTCCAATTAAAGCAGTAATATATAAGGGATTATCCTTATGTAAACTATGTTGTGGGATATCTTTATCCCGAAAATCAATACAATCGACTTCTCGAGTGATGATAGTATTGGACATGGCTTCAGATTGAATATTTTGTGGCACCATCATTTGGCTTAGTGTAAGCATTAACTCATCCCTATGGGTGGGAGAAGATCTTAACAAATCTAAAAGAGAAATTCTGGCTGTAGTATTGGATAATTGTTCATTAATATTGTAAGGAGGTTTTAGTTGAACATTAGACATATGATTTCCTTTATTAGGATTTTTCAAAATAAATGGAGCTGATCCATCATTCTGAGTTTGATCCTGTTGAGAATTTTGAGCCTGTTGTCTGGTAACAACTCCGATGGTACCTACAATGTTATATTGAAGATGTTGAACTGGTCTTGGTTGAGCGTTTATGGCTTGTTCATTAGAAAGGAACTGATTAGAAGAGGGTCGAGTAGTAACTCGTCTAGGAAATGGTTCTTCTGGAACCATAGCATCTGTGATAGGTTGAATAGGATCTGATTCATTTTCAGAGCTATTCGATTGGTTTGAGGTGATGTCTAGTTCACTTTCAGTATCTGATTCTACATCACTAGAATCAGGAGTTTGTATATTATGTAGGGGCCTGGTCGTGACCATGGATAAAGTTGTGCCAAATATTTGAGGATCCTGAATAGGTAATTGTCCGCTAATAGTCCCTACATATCGGGTAGGAGGAGGGACATTATGATGCTCAATTTGATTAGCCACTTCTTTACCATGGTTTGGTAAAGGATGTTGAAATATATCTAATGATTGGTTAGCATTTTGATTTTGATTTTGGGGAATGGTCTTTTGGACGTTATTAGGAGCATTTTGTTTAGGTTGGAAGGCTTGCACCTCCATTTCATTATTATCAATCAAATCTTGTATTTTATGTTTCAATATTTTGCAAGAATTTGTAGAGTGTCCAGGTCCTCTATGAAAGTCACAGTGTAGATCGGCTCTGTATCCGGGTATAGTTGGATCAGGTTCCCGGATAGCTGGTAATTGAATCAAGCCTCGTGCTAGTAATTGAGGAAGAATGGTTGATAAAGGTTGATTCAATCTAGTAAATTCTCGAGGAGGTTTATCAGGAGGTTTTAATATAAATTTTTTTGTTGTCTTCGTTGCATTGATATTAGCAACGTTTCGGCTGTCAGTGACTCCGTCACCTACAACTTGTTTGTTTTTATACTGATTTTTGGATGTTTTCTCATCCTCTTTCTTTTTGAGGTGACCTCTCCTAATGAGAGCATCTTCTACCCTTCGAGCTAAGTCTATAGCTTGATCGAAGGTGGTTAAGGTAGCAGTTGATAACTCATAGGATATTTGTTCTTGTAAATTATTGATAAAAATGTCCAACATTTCCCTATAAGGTAGCACAAAGTGTAGTTTTCCTATCAATTGCCTCCATCTAGCTAAGAAATCAGCAAAACATTCATCTTTGTCTTGTTTTAAGTTGTATAAATCTTTAATGGTGACATGCCTCTCGATGTAGGCACTAAATTGATGGACAAAAGATTCAGATGTTTCTTCAAAGTTTCTCAAAGAATGAGTGGGCAATTGATAGTACCACTCTAATGCCATTCCTCCTAAACTTTTTGGGAACATTTTTAGTAATAGCAAGTCATCATGTGATATATCATGACATGCTATCCTAAACATGCGAAGATGCTCTATGGGATCTTCGGTTCCTTTATATATAGGCAGGACAGGCATGGGAAAGTGTTTAGGGTATGGTTGTGCTACAACTATGGGATCCAAAGGTTGACTACATATCTCTCGATAATTATACGAGGGACGATAGGGATCTATCTTGGTCCATGCGCGAAGCTAACTGTTTCACCATGGCTTCCAGATTATTGGTTTGCCCACCATATTGGTTCGGTAAGGCATTAATATGGGATTTGTGAACATATGATGGAGGGACATGAAGATTAGATGCTATGTTGCTATTGTGTAAATTGTTGGTAGGAAGGGTGTTATGAAGAAGTTTTGAAGTTATATTATGTTGTATCCCAGATTGTTGAAAATTGGTGTTTGGCTTCATTTTAGGTTTTTGTCGATTTGAAGCATATTGATCAATAGTTTGGCGAAGTAAAGTAGTGAAGGAAGTTTTCTTTTGTGTGGGAATGATTTTAGGCTCAATAACAGGTTCCTTAGGAGGTTGGGTAACCTGTTGTTTTGGCATGTTTTGAATCATAGTGACCATATCTCTATTGGATGGTCCAGCCTTATCACTTTCTTGATCGATAAAAGACAAAGGGTTAGTGTGCACATCAAACATATGTTCCATGGCTGCTTGAGTGTCACTAATTTGTCCTTTATCAATGCGAACTGCCATATTAAGAGCACCAATGTTATTATTGAAAAATTTCCAAAAATGATCTAAGTTATCAAAAGCAATAGTTCCATCTGGAGCTATTCTAGGGGATGAGGATCCTTCCTCTTTAAGATTGTCTTCTTGTTCATCTTCAGCAAGCTCATCTTCTTGCTGGCCTAGAGTTTCTCCTTCCGAAATTGACTCCTCAGGAAGGACATTTGGGTTTGTTGTTTTATCTCCCATCCAATCTTCTACTTCTTCTGCAGTTTCTTTACCATTCCTAAGTTTAGGCATTGTGCTTAAATTTAGATTTCAGCAAATATATATATACTTGTATATATATATATATATATATGCAACAAGCTTAAGAGGTATATATTTTAATTATATACCTACTATAGTATTTAAAATGAAATGTTTTTGGTTTTTGTTATGTTTTTTAGTTTTTCTTGTTGTTTTTTTTTTTTTATAACAATATTATAAAGATAACAAACAACACACTGCATGCAAGAAATAAAAATACTGAAAGCAATGATCTAGTTTTCTATAAACAATTTATAAATATCATTAATGGGCTCAAGTTCTTCGGGAGTCATGAAGTGCTCTTCTTCAAATTGAAAATTTTCTTTCAAGAATTTAATGAAAAGGGCTATAGTGATATTATCTGTCTCAGATTCTGGTTGATAGAAGTAAAGCTCGTGGCAATACTCTCGATATAACACAGCTCGAGGAACTCTATTCCATATTTCCCTATCCGTAAGAATGACCTCTTGGTCTTCTACACGACCTAGGAACTGGTGTATAATGGCTGCGTTCTCGAGGTATTCCTCGAAGGTGAACAATTCTGAAGACACAAGAGCTCTCCTATAAGCTAACCATCTATGGCAAGCTCTCTGAAGTTCATGATAAAAGACAAGTTGATGAGGATCCAGGATTCTATCTAGGACAAGCCTCTTGATTTGTTTAAGTTTTGTTGACCTAGATGAAATGACACCTAGTCTTCTATCAAGTTCTTCCCACAAAAGTTGGTTTCTATCTATTTCAGGCACACTAAGCACAAAATTAACTTCTATGGCTGCTAATTGGTTTTCAACATTTATAGTAACTGCTAATATTTTCTTAGGAGCTACCATCTAAACATGATATGCAACTTAGTAGTTTTCTAATAATTTTAAATGCATCTATGTTTTTGTTTTTATTTTTTTTTTGTTTTGTTTTCAAAAGGTTTTAAATGCATTCACGTCGGGTTCACCAAAATGTATCGCTCCAAATTTTTTGCATCCTTACCTTCAGGCTAAAGGATCCATGCCCGGAAGGGGGATGGGAAAAGGATGGGATGGTACCTCGGACTGAGAGGCCCTTTGAAGGTCCCGCCTCTCGGGGGAGGGGTATTAAGGTGATTTTTTGATGGATGGTGGGGTTCACCAGGAAACGTTTAGTGGCAGTTTCCACGCCTAGGTTGGGAATGTGTTTAATGTGTTCAGTTTTATCCTTAAACATTCAAGTCCTAGGTTTGGCCAAATGAATCTAAGTTGCTCTATATGAAGATGCAGATTAAATGAATACAGAAAAACAAATTAGGACAAAAAATAGAGAAAGTAAGCAAGATTAAAAAGCCATACCTGATCCGGATGTCTGATGAAGATTTTGATTCTTGAAGCAGTCAGGATCGCCTCTGATTTGACAGGATCGTCTGCTATCAGACAAGATCATCTGAGATTTGACGAATTCGTCAGACGAATTCGTCAGAGACCTGCAATCAGAGAAGTAGACACAAAATGCAGAAAATGCAACTATTCTAACAGAGGGCAATGATGTAGAATAACAGCAATAACATTAAAATGATGATAATAAACAAAATACGAGTGCACTACAATGATTTGATGACAATTGGTGACTTTATTATGCATTTAAAGCTACATGGGTGAACTCCAAAATGCAAAGTAATAAGGAATAAACTTAGATTTAACTAAATGCAGAACAATGTATAAAATAAAAGGATGAAGAAATGCAAACTCTGGGCATTGATTGCCTCAATGTTGACTGCAGTCGAAATCATCTCGCATTGGTACGAAATCATCTCGAATCGAACAGGATCGTCCAAGACGAACTGAGCTTGCTCCGGCTGAAAAATACTAAGGTTCCTGCAACAAAATTTGGATAGGACAAGTGCAAATAGTAATTTAGGATGTCTTAATGCGTGTAAAGTCAAGTTACAAGAAATATCAGCCAGGGGGATGCCAAGGGGAGGGCCTAGGATTAAATAGGCTTAGGAGGGAGGTTAGGAGGTTGGAGATCATCCCAATTTGGGAGATCTCCAATGGGGAGGGTCTCTAACGGCGCAGACACGCTTCTGCCCGGATTAGAGACGTCGTTGGAATAGAGGCTAATTGAGAAAAATCAGTTTTGGGACAAGATCGTCTGGACGTCCTAGTCCAGACGAAATCGTCCGATCTGAGGCGATATCGTCTGATCGGCGACGATATCGTCAAACGGTCAAAACCAACTCTAAAAATGGCACGGAAAAGGAGGAAACGGGTTAAACGGCGGTTTGGAAGCGGTTTTGGGGGTTGAAATTTGAATTTGATTATTTACTAGAGTAATTGTAATTATTTAAGGTTTACTGCGCCAATTTTAGGGTGCTACAAGGCACTAATCTTGTCCCACTCTGCAGGTAACCACTGGTGATGAAATCCAGGGCCTAGTCACAAAAGTGGGAGATTTTTCGATGATGAAATCTAGAAAACCACTCATGTGGGGTTTCTAGGTGTCTAGGAGGGTGAGCTGATGGAGAGTGAAACTCGATCCACACCAGTATCGAGTGATGGATTAGGGATGAATTCCAATATCACCACTTTTTTAAATGCCACGTGAGTGTGTGTGGGTTTGTGTTTTGCTAATACTTTTTGTAAGGTAAGAAAATAACTAATTTACTTTTCAAAAGAAAACTAATATTAATTCCTTTTCGAAAGCAAATGATTAGATAACTTGTATTCTTTGTAAAGAAATGGTCTAGCCTAAATGCCTTTGTGAAGCAAATTAATCTACTTTGAAAAACATGGAAACATGCAATCCAAATGTGTGAGGTAAAAGGGGATTAGGAAACCCTTATTTAAGCTATAGATTACAATATGCTTTAGAAATTAAAGGACATAGAAGAAGGGGATTAGGAAACCCTAAGTTTAACCATTAGAATGTACACTTATTTTAGTGATAGATGCTATAAACAAAGTGGAAAATAAATTAGGCTTGTACTACATACACGAAACTAAAGGAAATGTAAATTTATTTGAAAATAAATTTTAAGAACTTGCTGGAAAGTTGTAGGTCTTGAAACTTTAGAGAAACTTAATAATCCTACAAACTTGAAATGAAAGTAAATCTTCACCTAGAAATTGATATTTAACTAGTGCATGCTTTTTGCTTTCAAAATATTATAGAAAAGAGTTGTAAAATGAGGCATACCTACATTCTGATACTATGGGGGATTTTCTTGACCTCTAAAAGAGTCACCCTTGTGGATTTGGGGGTTTTTGAGGCTTGTATGCTCAAATCACCACCCAGGGGGCAAATTTGATTTTGAAGGTTCATATCTAATATATGATAGTTTAGAAGGCCTTTTTAGGTTACAGGGAGGCCTGAAATAGCAAGATATTTAGATTTTGGGGCTCTAAAATGCACTTCACTACCCAGGGGGTGAATTAGCAGCAAGTTCACAAGGTTGGGGGCAAATCAGCTACAGAAGCTTCAAGTCGGGGCTCTGATGACCTAGGGTGGTTCTAGGGTTTTGCAGGTCTTTTTGGTAGACAAATTTGGTACCTGCAAGATACAAAAATAGAGGATAAAGTCAAAATTACTTGAAACAATTAATCTAGCATTATCCGTTGTGGGGGTCCCACAGGGCATGCCAGAATGAAATGGCTGAAAATGACACTTGATAATTTAACACAATACACAATGATGCATTAAACAAATAAATTGTAATTTCATTAATATTGAAATATATGTGTTACAAGAGGGACATGATGACCTTTATCCATTTCTTTTCCTAACAATGTTACAATCAATTTGATGTCTTCTTCAATCGTCCCTCAGTGTAGGTGGGCTTCTTTGTATGTGGGCTACCACTGGGTTGCTTTTTGTTTGATGTTGTTCTTCCTCTTTATATTTGCTAAGTAACCTATGAATAACCTACAAAAGACTGATCAATATGATGGGGGCTTGCCTTAGTCAGGCCCCATGTTTATGAAGATGAAATGACCATAAAAACATAATAAAAGCTGAAATAAATTATGTAGAAGCTGATAATATCATGAAATAGAGCTTACCTCCCAAATATGGAGTGACTTGGGGTCTGTAGACCCAATTCACCATCCTAGGGGCAAACTAAGGCTGTATTTATAGGGCAAGGTGTGATCTGAGTTATGAGGCCTCTTCTACAAAATCCCTTCAGTGGATCGATTTCGAGGCAGCTAGGGTGCCTCTGTGTGCTATTGAAATATGACTGTGTGCTGAAAACTGACTGTTCAATGTTCACTTTCTATTTTTGCATAGTTTCTATGCTTTGTTGAATTTGGGAGAGAGAGGTAATTAGGGGTTTAGGACTAAACCTAGGTTTTATTCTAACTAGGGTTAAGTTACGAAATGTAATGTGGCAACATCAAATTCCTTATGGGAAATATTCCATCCTCACACATGTGTGAGGATGGATTAGGACTAATCCTGATTAGGAGATCTTAAGTCAATTTAGGACATGATTAGGGTTTCTTAGGAAAATATCTCAATAAACCCTAATTACACACATGTGGGAGGATGTAATTAGTGTTAATCAAGAATTAAGAGTTCTTTTAATCAAATTTTCCCTAAAATGGTGATTTAAGTGAAGTCAACATTAAATTATATTTTTGGAATTTACTTGTTAATTATTTTGGTCAACTAATACCCCGTGGGGGTTTCAATTGAGTGTAGATAGCCTGTCGGAGGATATCCCAATGCATGGGATGTGATTTTGAGGGATTATGAGGGTTTAGGACCTAAAATACTATGAAGTAGTATATGGAAGTCTACATATTGCTATGGTAATATACGTATGACTACACAATACTACGCATGACTACACATGACTATGATAGCCTGAAATAGCCTAGGGATATCTAGAATCACCTATGGATATGCAGAAGTAGCAATGTGTAACTTTTGGGTGTCTACACTATGTTCGATGATTTGTTAAAAATGTCATAGAATAATTGAGATAAATCCTCATTCTTGTGGGGCAGTCCGACCATTGTGGTCTTCTTCGGGATTGATTTTTTAATGCTAGGAATTGTAGTGTTTAAAAATAGAATTATTGGTTATCCACCGTGGCATGTTATGTCCTTTCATTAATTCTACATGCATACAAAATGATGTCCTAGATTGAAGCATCTCAATTTGAGTAGTGACAAATTTACCCCAAATGGCCCTATGGTGATTTACTCATCTTTTCGGATTGCATGGATCACAAGTTTTTGCAACCACCAAGTGTATAGGATAAATAATTGAATATGAGGTACATTTGAATTTTGAATTATGGTGATTTGTTTTGTTATTTTTGAAAATTTTGAGGGTTTTGGCCCATTGAATATTTTTAATTTTACATTTTAAAACTCCTCATGATGAAATTTTGAGGGTATTTATTGTTGGCATCTAGCCACAGTTGTCAGTCACAGCTAGTTTTATAAAATTCCTTAGCTATGGCTCTGAATAGTTGTTGGAAAACCCTAATTCTATGCTTGTCATTGCTAGCCACAATGGAGGGAAAAATTGAAAATATAAAAGAAAAATCTATCATTTTCAAATTCATTATTTCCAAATTACTAGTTGCTTATCAGAGAGCTCTAAGAGGTGAAGTTGATCTTTTTACATGGAATGATCCTAAGAAACCTCAAAAACTACCCATATGGTAGACCAAATGGAGGCATCCACCAGTGGCAGAGCCGGTGCGATGAAGGTAGCAATTCGCACCTCGCTTTTGAATTATCAGGTTAAAAATGAACCACATTAAGTAATGGGTTAAATTAACCATATTAAACTATTGGTAAAGAACCTCACCCTAGTTAGGATTAGTATAGGCTAGCTTAGTAGGTGGGTATTTAATTTTAGGGGTTGATGGGGTGGGAAATGACCTCGAACGAGGTCTTTACCATAGTCGCGGGTGGTAGTCACAACTCCCAATTGGAAAATTGGGGGCTGTGGCTGTCAACCATGGCTGACTTCAAATTCCAATGATAAAAAAAATGACCATTGCCACCGACCATGGGTCAAATCCACAGTTGAGCAAATTTTGAAATTTTTTGTAATTTTTTGTAATTTTTTTGTTGTTTTAATGGAATTAATTAATTTTATTTTTATTTTTCCAAGTGATATTTTGATTTTTTTGTAATTTTTTGATTGCATTTGTGAATATTTTTGTGATTTTGATTGATTTTTTGAATTTTTCACTCTTCATACTTTGACATCTAGAGCGAGGGATTCAAATATCCTTTGTAAGCTCTGTTATGGACTAAATGATATCGAGCAGGATTAGTTCAGGGCCGTAGGCTTAGGCTATGTGCTACGGCTTCCATCCATCTAGGTTGATCAAGCCTATATGAATACCTTGGTCCACCACTGGGATGCATAGACCAACACCTTCCACCTTCCCATAGGTAAAATCATAGTGACCTTGGAGGATGTCTACCGCATATTTTGTATCCCCATCGATGGTGAGGCCATCATATCTATTCCCACTATGGTGAAGGATGCAATTTTATTGAGGATATTCGGTGCTAGGAGGTATGAGGCACAAGAGGGATCTAAGCATGGCAGGGTACACATTGAGTATTGGTATCGAGAGTGGGTCTTCTCATGGTGGAAGGTTGTGTTTATGTAGCTCATCATGTAGGTTGTGCTACCCAACACTTTTTGAGTGAGGTTCCCTTAGAACCTCCTAGATAGGACATAGTATCTATTGGTGAGTACTACGAGGGAGCACTTTATTCTATCCTAGGGGAGTGCTCTACTTGTGTAGCTCTACAATGAGCTATATTGTATTACACAATAGGGTCATATAGGAGTTGGTTGTAGTCTACTACTCTAGATATAGGTGTGGGAGCACATTACTATTGATCACCCTAGGGGACTACCACTACAAATTGGTGATATTATAGAGCAGTTCTAGTGCTATGTCACTTTATAGCCTAGGGAGGCTAAGGGTTTTAAGAGCAAGTCCCACATAGGGGACTTCCAGTACTACATGGATTGGCTCATAGGGCTGGGGGCAGGTCAGGTTCTATGGTGCCCTTACATGGACTATCCTGCATGGGTGGAGGCAGACTGCTATCTAATGCAAACATGACATAAGATATGGATTCTTGAGTGTAAGCCTAAGATACGCAAGTTATACTTCTCATGCATCACCAAGAAATTTGGGATCTACTAGGATATCCTAGATGAGCCAATTTTTTACCATCATCTTAATGTGAAGAGGAACTTGTCCTGTGCCTCAAGTGACTCCATTGGGAGATGAAGAAAACATCTACTAGGATTTAAGGCTAGAAAATGTAGGTACCATAGTGAATTATGATGCCTGGTGGACTACCATATTATAGTAGGGTGGTTGCTTGCTAGGTAGATCTAGGGATGAGGCAAGTGCAGAGGTAGTCAGTGAGGATCCTATGGGTCAACACACTCATTAGATGATAGAGGGTGGATAGGGTTAGGAAGCTATAATAGTAGAGGAGGAGGGTCAAGATGAGGAGGAGGATGATGAGGATTTTTATGTCGAGGTGACTTTTCTTAGAGCCCAAGTAGTTAGCCTACAGTAATAGCTATAGATGGCAAGGACCTATATCTTGGAGAGAGACACCTCTATCATGACTATGTACGCTCAGGTGAGAGTTGCCCAGGCCTAGGTGGAAAATGGATAGCTAGGAGAGGATAGCTATTTGAGCATAGATTACCACTATGGACACAAAAATATAGAAGATCACTAGGCAGTGTGATATTCTCTAAGATGATCTAGATATTATAACCACAGAGTGGGACTTGCCTTGATCAGCAAGGGAGATCCCTCAACTTCTCAGGTTGCTTCTATAATTCCAAATGTATAGGGACCATAAATATTGGATATGGCTATAGATATCTGGAGACTATAGGCTCTTGTCTAGACCCATGTCAAGCAACACATATTAGATGTGATCCACATCACTCTCTTGGAGGTAGAGGTCACACTACATGGTGGTAGGGCACCTAGGATATCCAACACTACAGGGACTCAACGGACCAAGACACACGAGACAGGGCAGTTGTCAGCATGACCTAGTCACAGAACTAGAAAATATGAGAGGTCCATAGGTACCAGTTCCATGGGGACTCACAAGGAGGGTATATATGGTGAAGGAGCCTCATAGGCAAGGGGTGCAGGCCCTATATAGTACAAGATTTTAGATATTTGTACTATTTTTGAGTGTAAGGTTTGAGGACCTACATAGTTGTAGCTTGTGGGTATTTTGACATATCTATATACTATTTTTGGCACACACACACACACACACACACACACACACACACACACACACACACACACACACACACACACATATATATATATATGTATGTATATTTATGATCTAACTTTATTATGACTCACTATATGTGTATATTTTTATTGTTTTATGTTTATGTTTATGATATGCATATGGATGCAATGCTTATATGTTATGTTTATTTGATGCTATATGATGTGATGTATGGATGACATGCACTAGCTAGCTAATGGATGTATGACTAGATACTATGATCTAGATGTATAGATGGACTACTATGATATGCATATGGATGCAATGTTAGATGTTAAATGCATTTTTAATTTGATTTACTTGTATGCATTTAATTTATGATATGATGAATGCAATATATGTAATGCATTATTTACATGATGATGATCTAATGTAAATGAACCTGTATGCTTTAATCACTTAAAACATAAGGAATGAATGCAATGTGAGTTTAACAATCTAATGGATGACACCACAAAATGTATAAAAATAATGAATGTAAATGTTAAATCTTATCATAAGAAATAATCATTTAAACATCCACATTTATGAGATGATATAAAATGGTTTTCTCTATGTGAGCTTCTATGAAAAAAAAAATGCACAAAATAGTCAGTGGTTGTCTAAATATCATTGCTGATATCCATCCGGTATCTATTCTATATTATGAATACCCTTTAATAAAAAAAACCTCACAAAGATAAATTGATGATTGATTGATTGAAATGAGTTGTTGCTATGAGCAATTTTTGAGGTTTTCCATGAGACTCAAACACCCTAGTTGATTAATCAAAAGTTGTATAATGACTATACTAGACTCCTGAAATATAATTTTTTTGCTATGAAAGACCAAGATATTCATTATCCTTATGTGTGAAAATGAATATATTAGATGAGACATAAGACTACCTCATTTCCAAGTGGGATTCATTCAGTCCATTACTGTAATGAGGATCACCAAATGTTCACCATGATCCTACGTTTGCAAGTAGTTAAACTAGACCACTAGGCAATACAGGCCACCTAAAGCTAGCTCATTTGTAAATTGCTTAGACCTACCCCAATGCTAGGTAGAATTCATTCAGCCCATTACTGTATTGGGGATCACTCTATGGTTTCAAGTAGTGACCATTCTAGGGATTCAAGCTCTTCACCCACTTCTTTTATTTTTATTTATTGGGATACTTGCTCATGCATAGTGATGAAAATCACTATTTATTTTGCATATTTTTTTTTGAGCAAGGGATTTGATTTGATTTTGGGATTTTGCTCCTTTTTTGTAAGCAAGGGATTTCTTGTTTAGGGAGGAACTTGTCCTTTTTCCAATGATCACCACTCTAGACCATGTGCATCACAAGATGAGCAAGTAACAAAACCTTTCGCTTAAGGTGACTAGGACCACTTTGTAGTGTTCATATTCCCTTGTCCTAATTAGGATTGTTAATATGTTTGATTAGTGATGGGATTTTGATATGCTAGGTGCTATCAAAACTAGACCTCATCTACCAAAAGCAAAGTAAGCTTTCTATAAAATCTGATAAGATCACTAGGTATGGCTGAATGACCGAAAAACCCTAGTATATTCCTCATAGCAACAAGAGGGATTGTGTTGAAAAACATTACTCACAAGGATGATGGATGATGACAATGCATAGATGCATGATTGAAATACAAATGTGGTGTCATTTGTAAGATTGCAAACACAAACTATCCTAATGTAAGTGCGACGGATGGAGATGCCTAACCACAATGCAACTAAATGCATGTATGTGCAAATGAAAATGCATGATGCAAATGTTTTTGTATTTTATGTTTTGCAATGTTTTTGTATTTTATTACTTTTTTATTTTTATGGATTTTAAAATTTTCCATGTTTTTGAAATTTTGAATTGTTTTTGAAATTTTGATATTATGTGTGGAACACCTTAATATGAAGGATGTTGAGAGGTTTAGGCTCTTCAACACCTTCAAGTGATGTTAGGTGATATATTCTAGGTCCTATCTTCTCGAAGATGATATATGGACCTAACCAATTGGCCACAAATTTGTCTCACAAGTGCAGTGGTAGGTTTGAGTTCTATTGGTTTTCTTTCAACACAAGATCCCAAAATTTAAAGTCTCTTAGATGGACTTTATTATTATAACATCATTTTAGGCATTCTTAATAAATGCATAGATGCTCAAGGGCATTCACGCAACGTTCATCAAGAAGCATCAGTTGATCAAGGTGAGCTTGTCGTGCAATGTCATCATTTATGAACTCTTTCAATGTGACACGCAACATTAGAATTTCCAACTCTAAGGGAATAATGGCCTCAGTGCCATATACCAACAAATACGGGGTTACCCCAGTGGACGTCTGTATGCTAGTCTTGTAAGCATAATGCAAGGGGCAGTTGGATGTACCAATCTTTGTGGTTTTCTTGTACCATATTTTTCAAGATGGCTACCACTATCTTGTTTGAAGCCTCAGCTTACCCATTTGCCTAAGGATAGTATGGAGTCACAAAAATATGTTGAGTATTGTACTTGGACATCAAATCCCTCACATTTTTGTTCTTAAATAACATTCCATTATCCGAGATTATTTTGGATGGTATCCCAAAATGACTTATGATATTATGAAGTATGAACTCCGTAATACGTGCTCCAGTTGTCGTTGTTAAAGGTATTGCTTCCACCTATTTTGTAAAATACTTAGTAGCTATTATAATGAATGTATGTTAGCCTGATGATGGGGGAGAGATCTTTCCACTTAGATCTAGACCCCACTGAGCAAATAGCCAAGCCTCTTGGATGGGTTGTAAGGCATGCGATGGCAAGTATGTAAGATTAGCATGATGTTGAAATTTAACACATTTCTTGACATACGCAGTGCAATAATTCTCCATAGAGGGCCAATAATAGCCCATGCAAAGGATGTGATTGATGATGGCCATGCCGCTAAAATGACCATCGTATGTACCGTCATGAGCTTGTGAAATTGCCCAAGCTGATTCTTGGGGCTTAAGAAAATGAAGGAGAACTCCATCATAGCTTCGATGGTACAATATATCTCCTAGTAAGACATACTTTGTCACTTTCTATTTTATTGTGCACTTCGTAGCATGCAAAAATCCCTATGGGATTAAACCAAGCTTAAGGAAGTAATGAAGTTATGACATCCAATCCTGATAAGCTTCTGCCTCAACTGGCAAGATGACTTGCTCCCCCTGCGATTCACCATGCATGAATGTAGACTGGGACACAACCTTGTGGTGAATGGTGGTTCCATTCCCCGTAGGACCCTACGAGATCAAAGACCCCAAGGTGCCTTCTTGAGAAAGTCTCTGGATTTATAGAACCACTCATGGTTTGGTTCTATATGAATCATATTGATTGATTCTTTATTATCGAAATCCTCACATTGCACCATGGAGTGTGAGAGCATCTTCACATGAATGGTAGTAAAATCAATAGATAGATTCTAAGGGATTAAGGATCCTAAAGATGCCATAATTTCTGTGAATTTGTTAAATGCATGAGGGATTGACTCGATGTCGTACCACTCTAGTTGAGCTAGATAAGTATCAACAAGATCTCTATAAGCTTTTAAGATAGGACACCTACATTGAAATAGACTCTTCACATGGTTTACAATGATAAGGGAATCGCAAAATATATTTAGCCTTTTAATCTTCATGGCGACCGTTGCTTGGATACCTAGGATTAGGGCCTCATATTCAACATTGTTGTGGGTGCAAGGAAATTCTAGCTTAAATGATAAGGACATTGGAGCACCTTGTGGTATGAAAAATATTATTCCTGCACCACCCCCTTGCTCACACTTCAAACCATCGAAGAACAAAGTCATGTCAGCTTTTTTATTTGGTTCTTCGGGTTTGGGAGATTTCAATAACGCAAATATTGTATCATTGGAAAGCTCTATGATGAGAGGCTTACTATCTTTAAGAGGTGCCTCTGCTAGCTAATCAGCTATGACCTATCCCTTGATGGAATTTTGGCTAATGAATTCTAAATTGAATTCTATCAATAGCATGATCCACTTTGCAGTACGTGTATTGTGATAAGTCTTGCTCATCATGTACTACAAAGGATTTTGTTTGGATATTACATACATCATATGAATTAGCATGTAATGATGCAACTTCTTTGTTGTAAACACCATTGCTAAACACAACTTCTCCATGTATGCATACCCTAGCTCATAACTCACCAAGGTGTGACTGATATAATATATCACTTGCTCTTTGTCTTGCATATTATTTTGGGCTAACATGGTTCCCAATGCAAATTTAGTAGCCGATATATAAAGCAGAAAAGGCACATCTAGCCTTGGTGGAGCTAGTACTAGTGGTGTTGCCAGGTATTGCTTAATTTTAGCAAAGGTCACTTGATAGTCCTCATCCCAAATTAATGGGACCCCTTATGTAGTAGTCGATTCATGGATCGGCATTTATCCGATAATTAAGTAATGAATCACTTTATGGATGCTACTTTGCCTCAGAGGCTCCTTAGCTCTTTGATATTAGTTGGAGGATGCATTTCTAGTATGGCCTTGACCTTTTCTGGGTCAACTTCGATCCCTCATTTAGAAATGATGAATCCCAAGATTTTTCCTAAAGTTATACCAAATACACACTTCTTGGGATTCAACCTAACATTATGCTCTATTAGGTGATTGAAGACCTTTTTGAGAACCTCTACATGCTTTGAACACAGCAATGAATTTTCCAATAAGTCATCGATGTAATATTCTAGGATCTTGTGCATGTAGTCATGAAAGATGTATGTCATAGCCCACTGATATGTGGCACCAAAATTTTTAAGACCAAATAGCATAACCTTATAACTGAATGTTCCCCTGGCATTATGAACATGGTTTTGTGTTGGTCTTCGGGTTTAATCTAAATTTGGTTGTAATAAAAAAAACTGTCCATTAGGGAGAGCATCTCATGACCTATAGTTGCATCTACAAGAGTATATATGATGGGAAACATGAATGAATCCTTTGGTGTTGCCTTGTTGAGGTCTCTAAAATCTATACAGATAAGGATCCTTCCATCAGGTTTTCCTATAGGTACCATGTTTGATACCCATTTTGGATAGTCGATGGAGATAATGAAATCTACATCCAATAGCTTTTGCAACTCATATTTAACCATTAAAGTGAATTGTGGATGCATTTTCTTGAGCTTCTTCTTGACAAGCCTTTTAGAGGGATCTAGCAAAATATTATGTGTAACCATTTTTGAATCTAGTCCCAACATATCCTTATATGTCCAAGAAAAGAGATCAAGTCCCTCTTTTAGTAGAGGGATGAGGTTGACATGCTCATCAGGAGATAGAATCTCTCCAAATTTAACCTTCTTAGGATTAGTGGGATCATCATTGATATCCACATCAAAGGTTTCCTCTATTGATATGTGTGATTTCTCCTCAATATGGTGAGGTGTAGGGATCAAGTGGATGTCATCAGCTAGGTTTAAAGGATCCACATCGAACTTACCCTCAGTGTGATAAACATAATGTGCACAGCCTGGCACAAAATAAAATGGTTGTAACATTTATTCATTAGGGAAGAAATCTCTAGGCTCTAGTGGTGAATCAACGTGATACCAATCAATAGCATCTAGAATGGTTTGGAAGGATCTATTGGGTTTTGAAGTGGAGTGGTCAAATCAATGGAGATCATATTGATGGAATGGATTAGATATCCAGGACTGTGTGTGTGTGATGCTACACTATCAATGTTACTCGCATACCCGAGATGTGGCTCTGGGGGTATGGGGATCTCCGGATATGGTCTATGGATAGACTAGAAATTGGGATCATTAGGCTCAAGGATATACATATATGTAGGTGGATTGGGGAGGACCACATGATAAATCACATCTAAATTTGGTGGTCTCCCTCTAAAATGAGGTCCAGGATAGACTCTTCGATGCATCTCATCTATGTATATTGGATCATTCTGATGATATAAATAGTGAGGCCTGAGATAGGCCCTCTCGATCTCATCCTTGTCATCCCTATCATATATGAGCCACACCATGGAATGGATGTTGAAAATAAGAATCCTTTCTTTTCAAACTCATAGTCGCTATCATCTATGAAGAATCCCTCATTTCTGCCTACTAGCTCTATGGTGCTAACTAGATGATGTAGTGTAGAGAACCTAAGTATGCCAACTTATTTTCATCCTCATATTGTTCATTATTTGAGGACTCCTCATCATCATCACTCCCATAATCGTATTCTAGTCCATCACCTTTAGAGATGGACTCTGCTCTATCCTCCTCATAAGTAACTTCTAATTTAGTTTTCATTGTTAGGCCCAGATTCTGGATCCACATGCCAGTATCATTAGTAGCTTCATGGCTTTCAATATCCAAGTCAACTCTTGGAATATCTTTTGGGTTGACCTCCACCATGATGTAGTCATGATAGATCTCAGGTGAATCTATAGAGATGTAGATCACCGACCTATTACCCCTCTATATGTAGGAAGGGTTAGGGTGATAAGGATTCCAATCCATATTATCCCCTAAACTAAGGTTCAAAAAATATAGAGATGCTTCTAAAAGCTCGTCCTATCCTCTGATATGGTAGCCTAACCTAGACCTATCAGTTGGAAATTGATATTGTGGTTCAATGGGAGTTCGATGTCCTTGCTTGAATAAGCCTAGACCATAACCATACCAATGGTAATGTTCAAAATAATGCAAGGTGAACTTTGGGTTAGACAAATAATGAACATTCACCAAGAATGGTTCATCATCATCTTCATCTATGGGCGTGCGATTAGAAAATTGGTCAAGACCTCCATAGATAAAAATTGTTTGGTTGGGTGGCACTCCCAGTGGCACCACCATCCCTATGGGAAAGTGATGGGCTTGAGGTCTACCCATGTCTTGTGTAGTCTTGATAAAAGGTGTGAATGTCATATTCTACACTATATACTCTACTAGCCTAGGATTAACCAAATGGATGGTCACCTACGGTGCAGATGACCTAGCTGAGGAAGTAGGTAAAGTAGGCTGAGGTGCCTCCTCAACTTTGTTCTGAGTATCCCCTTTGTCCATGGGACTAGGAACATTGATAGTTGCTACCTTGGGTACTTTATTTGGCTCTTTCTCACCCAATTCTACCTTAAGCTTCTTATCATTCCTAAGAATCATGGATGCCATAGGATTTGTTGAAGCAGCTATTGTGTGCTCTGATAGTTGTGGTGCTGATGTGGAAGGTCATGCACACACTTCATTTAGTTTACCTTATGGATTTTTTATGGGTGACATCAGCCATATATCTAGGTGCATTGAAGGGAGAATGAAATCTCTAAGAAAATCTACTAGGTTCACATATTTAAATGGTTCCTCATTGAGAAGGAACCATGTGAACTTGTCCCTCATGTATATACTTGATACATTGATGTAAAATTGAGGGAATGCAATACATATCTCTGATCCAAGGCCTCCCTAGGAGGATGTTATACTGCATTGCACCTTCTAGTACATGACACATCATAGGGATGGTCTTTAGTCTGACCTGAATAGGTAAAACTATAGTACAAATCGTTGAGCATAATGCATTGTTAAATGCTCTCAAGGTGAAGGTTGAAGGTACAATGTGTGATTTTGTAAACTTCAGGTATGCCAATGCCTTGGTAGTAATAATATTGATTGATGACCCCTGTTGAGTGGTATTTTCACACACTTGTTAAAGTACACTCTCCTTTAGGATTTGGACTCCAAATCCCCTCTTGCAAAGAAGTCAAACAAACAACTTCTCCAAGGTCTCCGCTGTCAAAGCATTTGCAACTGTGTATTAGCAATCTCAAATGAAGATAATCAATTTAAATGCTTGGAACACCTTAGTGATTGCAAGTAACTGTAATCAAGGGGCAATGTTGGTTTATTTCATTATAAAGCTTTAGTGATTGTTCATTAAACTAGGATAAACAAATGTGAATCGGCCCAGCAATGAAAATTTCCATTTTCGGAATTTTTAAATATCTACAATAAAACAGCAACTTCGGTGAATTTTTTAAAATACTAAACAACCCCAACAATGAAAATTCAAATTGCGTATTTGAAGTATGAAGTATAACGTACGCAATGGTTACATTATTTTTTTGTATTTTGAAACCTCTTTTTTTTTATATTTATTTTAATGGCTGAATATTAAAATAAAGTTAAAATTTCTTGAATTAAAATGCAAAAAAAATGAAAATGCATTCAGTATGATGCTATCTTATTCTGACAAAACCGAAGATATGAGGTTTTCATGCATGCAACCTAACCTATTGGACCTACAAAACAAGCACAATCCGGATAAGCTAAGTGCTAGCTCCTAAGGATTTTAAATAATATTTTTTAGATTTAAACATTAGCATGAAGCAACCAAGAAACTTGCGTAAACTCCATTTACAAGCCTAAAATCTAAAAAGGGAAATAGACATTTAATCTTGCATGCAAAAAATGACTCCTTCTTTCTTGCCCATAAGATGCAAATTTTTGAAATTTTTTGTATTAACAATTTGTCATTTTACAATAACAAAAGTTTCTGGTTTTCCCAAACCAGTCAATGGAAGAAAACAACTAGAACAGGTCCAGAACGGCCCTCTTGCCCTCAAATCTATAACACTGCTCATGGCAGTTTCTGACCCCCGTACTTGTCCTATGCTTCTGCTTTTAAAGCTTTGGTAAATCACTTCTCCTTCCATGACGATTCACTTTGTCTTCCAGATTGCTTCATTTCACCTTCCCCGCATTTCCATTGCTTTTGATTTTATGATCAAGATCTTCTCTATGAACTGTAATGCCTCTGCAACCCTTACACATGCATGCCATGTGTTTCGCACTTTTTTGCATGTTCTGTAATGGCCCCATGTAAATCATGACAAAAAATAGCATGTATCTTTTCTCCTTTATTTTCATCGTGAAAACGTGACATGTCACGATATCGTGAAATTTTCCTGCCAACAGCCTTGTCCGCCTTCATGCATAGTGAAAATGAGACATGTCATGATATCGTGATGTTTTTCTATCAGTAGCTTTGTTTCTCATCATGCATCGTGAAAATGATACATGTGATATCGTGACATTTTTCTGCTTTGGGCCACGTGGATGCAACCTATCACAAAATCATGACGCTTTTCTCTTTTGTGCTGTCTCGCTACTTTCTATCACAAAATTGTGACGCTTTTCTCTTTCGGGCTGTCTCGCTGCTTCTTGTCGTGAAATCATGATGTTTTTCTATTTCGAGATGTCTTGCTACATTTGGCTGCGAAAACGTGACATGTCACAAAATCATGACATATTTTCCTTCCTTACCACTTTGTTGCTTCCTGTCACGAAATTACGATGCTTTTTTTCTTTGTGCCCCTTTGCTGCTTCCTGTCGCAAAATCGTGATGCTTTTCTACTTCGTGCTATTTGACTGGTTTGACCGCGATTTTGTGACATGTCACGATTTAGCGATAATTTTCCATTCTATCTTTCTCTCTCCTCTTTGGACCATGATTTCACAACACGTCATGAAATCACGACAATTTTTGATCAATGCCTCTTCCTGCTTGCCTGGGCCGCGAAAGCTTGACATGTCGTGATATCGCGACATTTTTTCATTTCAGGCCGCGACGGAGCAACGTGTCGCGATATCGCGATAAATTTTATTTTTTGGCAGCAACAGAGCGACATGTCGTGATATCACGAAAACTTTTTATTTTTGACCGCAACAGAGCGACATGTCGTGATATTGCGACACTTTTTCTCCTTAGTGAAATTTTTGCTTTTTCCTTGATTTTTTTAGCATCTGGGCTACTGCAGTTTTATTTGAAAGCATGCAAAAAATGTGGGTCCCCAATTTTGGGGTGTGTTGTGGATCAGCCACAACAAATGACGACTCTGCTGTCAAATGCTCTTGAGCATTTTGGTGAGAACCCAACCTGAAACATACAAGCTTAGATACAGGCGTCAGCACATAGAAGATAAACAAATATCGACAGATCAGAAATACATGAAACATCAAAATCATTAAGTATCAGCTCGGTGTGTGCAATGTGTTTCATTCCCTATCATTTGAACTTTTTCAACATTCCATTGTCAGTTTCACCTATGATTTGTATGCAAGGCTATGAATGATTTGTGCAGGATTTGATGCATGATGAAGATGCTAGAGATGTAACAACTTGCTTTATAAATGCTCAAACCTTCTAATATCATAGACAAACATATTAAAAATGTCAAACCCTATTAGGACCAAAAATATGTATACTGAATTAATTTACTAGATCCCAAAGTTGGTCATGTGTCACTATCATCTTGAACCCATGTGCAAGTGTGAGTGAAATCAAAAATTTGGGGAATAGGATTCCCAACCTAATTGAGATGAGAATTTAACCCTATCCTTACTATTCTGATTTGGAGTTCATTACCTCATCTTGAACAAAATAATTTAACCTGTTATAGATGAAATGGTCAGGCTAGTCTATCCATATGAGCAATCAGTGGTCTTGCTTTTAGGCAAGACATGTTGCCACGCATGAGCATACTTAACCCCATAATCCATGACTTGGCTTCATTCATTCTTTTTCTTTTATTTCTTGGACCTTTGGGATGACTACCCATCCTTGCTAGGGACATGTAGTATGATCCTTCCAATCCAAGATTTATGAAATAGGAAATATTAATTTTTTATTACTTGGACCTTTGGGATGACTACCCATCCTTGCTAGGGACATGTAGTACGATCCTTCCAATCCAATATTAAGACAAAATGGGAAATATTAGTCAATTTTATTACTTGGATCTTTGGGATGACTACCCATATTTTGTAGAGGACATGTAGAACTATCCTTCCAATCCAAGTTTTATGATGAAGTGGGAAAAAATGGAAGCTTTGGGGAAATGGATTCTCAACCTGAGCGAGATGAGAATTATGCCCTATCCTTACTACTCCATGAAAGTCAAATCAGAGCTTTGGGGAATTGGATCCTCAACCTAAGAGAGATGAGGATTTAAACCTATCCTTACTACTTTGATTTTAGGCTTTAAGCATTATGGAAGTGGTAAAAACCATTGTTTTAAGGATTATGTTGCATGATAGGATAGACATGAAATATTCTTTTCACCCCACCTTTTCTTCCAAGTATGGTTTTAACAATTTTTCTCAAGACTCTCTTTAATATGCGTAGAACGTGCTTGGTTCAAGATAGTTCGGGCATCAGTTCCCAACCTTAGGATTTTTATGTTTTATGTTATAGAATAACCCTAAGAGGATTCAACACCTTTTCAATGATTGTACATGACATGAAGATGCAACTAAGATGAAATATATATGCAGTGTGGAATATAACATGAGATATGAATGCATTGCTTCTTTTGAAATGTTAATGGAGTATATCATCTACTTTACCATAATGTGTAAAACTGACAACTTCATGCATCACAAGATTCAAACGATAATATTTAAAATGTTTGTGTTACTTGTGGAGCTTTCTACAATACAATTCCAATGTTTCATATTTCCCTGATCTTAGGCATAAGTTGACATCTCAATTTTTTTTTTTTTTTTTTTTTTATCAAAACAAACTAAACATGCCAAATGAAATCAACCACCCAACTTAAATCCTAATCCAAATAGCAATCCCAAAATGAAACTTGAAAACACAAACCCAAACCAAAACCAAAATTTATATACAAATGTACAAAATAATACAAGATGATGCCAAGCTTGGACTACTACTTTCCTAGATCCCAGACATGATTAGAACACTTCAACAAAAATATAACATGATACGCATGCCAAATGTTGTAGGAATCCAAAAAAAACAATACTAGACCAAACCATGCAACCCACTTCAACTTCCCTTGCTCACCCCACCAATTAGATTTAATTCCATTAGTACTTTCATAGGTGAGCGTTAAAATACTAAAATGATTAGACAATAAATGATATTCAATTTTATCTTGTCTATTCTTGAAAGTATCCATTTCATAGTTCGATTCATGATTTAGAACTAGGTTCTCTTTATCAAATGTGAGATGTTGCAAACAAGAGCCTATTTCTAAAAGTCTTGAATTCAAATTATTCTTTGAGATTTTAAAGCAATCAAAATCAATCAAAACTTGACAAACATCACCAAGATTTGACATTTCATCATTAATGACATTAGCATCCAAAGGGACATCATTTAATCCATCACTTAAAATTTTTGTAGCTACTACCAAAGGTAAAGATTTCACCTTGTCACCCATACTCAACCCATCATGATTAGAATTTATCACAACTTGATGAGTGTTAGTAGATTTTTATTTTTCTTCATTGTCTTCTTCATCATCCAACACCTGTTCAAAAACACCAAAGTTAGGCACCCAATCAAACATGCGTCCATCCTTTTCAAAACAAGAGCCTAATTTTTCAAAATATGTGTCACGTGACACCTTTCCATGATCAATGGCTTGAGTTGCCTCAAAATCCATATTTTCATTAGGATCATCAATAGTATCAAACCCACACCACTTAGGATTTGTAATTTCATCATTTTGAGATGGCATAGACATTGTAGAATCAATAGGTGGATCAAGATTTTTGATTTCTTGCCCCTCAAGGGGAACAAAAACAATTGATTCTCCTTCTTCATCCATGGTAGTAAAATCATTATCCTTCTCCAAATTTTGATGAGATTCCAACCCTTCTTCCAAAACATTCTTAGATTGTATAGGACTTGTAATATCCTCATATGAAAGGGCAATTGTATTATCCTGCATATCAATAGGCACACAAATTTCATTAGCAATTTTGGAGTGAGCATGCTCTTCCCAAGAATCATAATGATCATATTTCAAAATCAAATTGTGATGCTCAACTATTTCTTCTTCATATTTTAATTTATCAACATGTTTCTCATAAAATTTATCTTCACCTTCCTTAGATGGTTCAATTATTCCAAAATTGGGTTATTTCTTGTATTCAAATTGATAAGGCTATCATAATCCACATGTGTAACCCATGATTCACGTTTAACATGATTTGGAAGGTGTGAATTTTCTTGGCCATCATTTTCAACAATGTCATCCGAAATAGATTCATCCTCATAGAATTCATCTTTTGGTGAGTCAAGGGTTTCCAATTTGTCACATGTTTCAATACTAGTTGGATCTAGTACTCCTCCCTTGCCTAAAATCATATTATTATGAAAATCATTGAAATTGATTTTAGAAACATCTTTTGAATCAAGATGAGTATTTTGAAGTTGATTTATACTTAAGAAAGATGATTGGTCTTGCATAATAGGTTGAGGATTTTGAAATTGATTGAAGCTTGGGAGTGATTGTTGATTCTGAAATTGATTCACACTTGAACTTGGTTGAGGTGGATAAATCATTGGGTGGGTAAAGGAGGTATTAAATGATTGAAAATTATATGATCCAAAACCCACACCATAATTTTGACAACTTAATTGTTGCTCAATTGCCATTGCTTGAGTATAGGCTTGTGACAAAGATGTGATTAGAGGCATCCCTCGCAAATATGTGGAAGTGAGTGGGTCAAGAGCATTGACATATATTTGGAGAGCCACTTCTTCTTGAAGAACATAAAATGTCACTAATTGAGTATATAATCCAAAGAACCTTTCAATGTACTCAGAAATATTTAGCAATGTAAAGCTCTTAAACAATTATAAACCTGTAGCATCTAAAATCACGATAAAATAAACCTTTTCATGCCCTCCTTCTAGCGCCAAAATGTTGAGTGGTATTTTCACACATTTGTGAAAGTACACTCTCCTTTAGGATTTGGACTCCAAATCCCCTCTTGCAAAGAAGTCAAACAAACAACTTCTCCAAGGTCTCCATTGTCAAAGCATTTGCAACTGTGTATTAGTAATCTCAAATGAAGATAATCAATTTAAATGCTTGGAACACCTTAGTGATTGCAAGTAACTATAAAAAAGGGGCAATGTTGGTTTATTTCATTATAAAGCTTTAGTGATTGTTCATTAAACCAGAATAAACAAATGTGAATCGGCCTAGCAATGAAAATTTCCATTTTCGGACTTTTTAAAGATCTACAATAAAATAGCAACTTCGATGAATTTTTTAAAATACTAAACCCCGACAATGAAATTTCAAATTGCGTATTTGAAGTATGAAGTATAACTTATGCAATGGTTACATTATTTTTTTGTATTTTGAAACCTCTTTTTTTTTATATTTATTTTAATGTCTGAATATTAAAATAAAGTTAAAATTTCTTGAAGTAAAATGCAAAAAAAATGAAAATGCATTCAATATGATGCTATCCTATTCCGAAAAAACCGAAGATATAAGGTTTTCATGCATGCAACCTAACCTATTGGACCTGCAAAAAAAGCACAATCCGGATAAGCTAAGTGCTGGCTCCTAAGGATTTTAAATAAGATTTTTCAAATTTAAACATTGGCATGAAGAAACTAAGAAACTTGCGTAAACTCCATTTACAAGTCTAAAATCTGAAAATGAAAATAGACATTTAATCTTGCATGCATAAAATGACTCCTTTCTTGCCCATAAGATGCAAATTCCTGAAATTTTTTGTATTAACAATTTGTCATTTTACAATAACAGAAGTTTCTGGTTTTCCCAAACCAGTCAATGGAAGAAAACAACTAGAACAGGTCCAGAATGGCCCTCTTGCCCTCAAATCTGTAACACTGCTCATGGCAGTTTTTGACCCCCGTACCTATCCTGTGTTTCTGCTTTTAAAGCTTTGGTAAATCACTTCTCCTTCCATGACGGTTCACTTCATTTTCCAGATTGCTTCGTTTCACCTTCCTCGCCTTTCCATTGCTTTTGATTTTATGCTCGAGATCTTCTCTGTGAACTGTAATGCCTCTGCAGCCCTTACACATGCATGCCACGTGTTCCACACTTTTTGCATGTTCTGTAACGGCCCCATGTAAATCGTGATAAAAAATAGCATGTAGCTTTGCTCCTTTATTTTCATCATGAAAACGTGACATGTCGCGATATCGCGACATTTTCTTGCCAACAGCCTTGTCCGCCTTCATGCACAACAAAAATGAGACATGTCGTGATATCGCGACATTTTTTTGTCAGCAGCTTTGTTTCTCATCATGCATCACGAAAATGATACATGTCGCGATATCGTGACATTTTTCTACTTCAGGCCGCATGGATGCAACCTGTCACGAAATCGTGACGCTTTTCTCTTTCGGGCTATCTCGTTGCTTTTTGTCGTGAAATCATGATGCTTTTCTCTTTCGGTTTGTCTCGCTACTTCCTGTCATGAAATCATGATGTTTTTCTGTTTCGGGCTGTCTTGCTACATTTGGCCGCAAAAATGTGACATGTCACGAAATCGCGACTTATTTTCCTTTCATACCACTTCGCTGCTTCCTATCGCGAAATCGCAACGCTTTTCTGCTTCGTGCCCCTTTGCTGCTTCCTGTCACGAAATCATGACGCTTTTCTACTTCATGTTGTTTGACTAGTTTGACCGTGATTTTGTGACATGTCACGATTTTGCGACAATTTTCCATTTTGTCTTTCTCTCTCCTCTTTGGACCACGATTTCACAACACATCGCAAAATCGTGACAATTTTCGATCAATGCCTCTTCCTACTTGCCTGGGCCGTGAAAGCTTGACATGTCACGATATCGTGACATTTTTTCATTTCAGGCCACGACGGAGCAACATGTCATGATATCGTGACAACTTTTCTTTTTCGACAGCGACGGAGCGACATGTCACAATATCGTGACAACTTTTTATTTTTGGCCGCGACAGAGCGAAATGTCGTGATATCACGAAAATTTTTTATTTTCGGCTGCGACAGAGTGACAAATTTTTCTCCTTAGTGAAATTTTTGCTTTTTCCTTGATTTTTTTAGCATCTGGGCTACTGCAGTTTTCTTTGAAAGCATGCAAAAAAGGTGGGTCCCCAATTTTGGGGTGTGTTGTGGATCAACCACAACAACCCCATGTCTATAAAAACCCATTTAAATAGTGTGTGGTTAACATATACAATTATATGCATCGATGGGTCTGCTATAGCAGTAGAAACTGTTTTAATCTTGTGATCATGAAATTGAATCATTGGCTCTTGGCACTGCTACACATGTCCCATGAAATTCATGAACAATTCAGGGTCCTAGGACTAAAATTTAATAGACCTCAATATGTCCATGAGTATCTCCTTGTGCTTAGGAGACTGTTGTATCAATTCATAAACTAATAACTTCATTGAAGTTATTTGTAGGCTTTGAACTAGCCTACTTCTAATGGTCACCACTAGTATAGTTGGTGGGCCTGGCATATTGTTTTATGTTGGCCTTTGTAGAGGTTCAACTTGAACTCTGATCAAAGTTGGAGGTGAATCTGGTTGCTCATACCTCCATTTTCTTGTGATAACATTTACCATTCCAAGTAAACCCTACATAGGTGGTTCGATACACACATGGTTCACCTGGCCAATGTTATTCCTCAGAGGCTCATGGTTCAAAAGAGGATTTTTGAAAATCCCCATGTTTTGGTTATCTATATCTTGAGGGTCATCGATGATTAGCTCACCTTTCTCAATCATGTTTTATACCACATGTTTAAAACTACATTATGTATTTTATTCAATGTTAGATTTTGGCAAGCCATCCCTTATTTCTTTATTGCTCTTACCTTTTCTACCAAGATCTTATAGGCCTTCAAAGATAGAATATCCTCTTCCTTGAGAGGCCTTTGAGGAGCCTTTGGAGGCAGAATCTTCTTCGATCAATGCAAGGGAATAGGTTCATCCTCCATGTCGACTAAGGAGATCTTAGGATATTCTTGTTCTTGCTCATCTCTTGCTACTTCATCATACTGTATACGTCCATGATGTTCAATACGTCCATGATGTTCAATTGCTTAGTGCTACATCATATTTTGGGCCATATAGTGAGCATGAGTTCCAATATGCTCAAGGTACAATTCAAGCTATGATATAGCTTGTCCATGAGTGTGCTCCTTGTATTCACTCTAAGGGGGTAAATTAGCACAAGCCAATTGATCCTCTCTCTTTGCATGCTCTTTTTTGTCAAGGATGCATTGCTCATGCATGCATTACTCATATAGAGGTTGCCTTAACAACCTCTATATTTTAATATCCTCATTTTTAAGGCACTCACACTCTATGTGTACATCTTCCAATTAATATTAGAATATCCATTGTCTTTGCTCTGACACCAGTTTTTGTGATCGATCTAGATGATTGACCATATGTGGTCTCTGGTGGGTTTGATCTATTTGGGTAGTTTTTTTGGTGTAAACCCCAAAATAGTTGTTTGGCATGCTCTTACCTCTGTCTATATAGATGTCATTTTCTTTCTATTGTTATCTATTATCTATGCCCATGTGGGTTGATGGGGCACGTATGCTATGAGAACACTTTGAGAATTCTCCTAGTTCCCTGATAGTCCTATGTGTGCCCTCACTACATGAACTCACAGAATGAGAGTGATTCATTGAGGCTCTACACCCTAATTGCCCTAGGACTCTATCAAGACCATCAAGTTGTCTTGTTTTCTAGGGTTGATCTAGAGGTGTTCCATTTACTCCAACTTTAGACATGTCAATCATGAACTTGGAAATTTTATTATTGTTTGGAGTCTATGCAGGCCTATTATTTGAAGTTGCCCTCTCTTCCTATCTCTAATTGGGAAATTTTTATTTCCTATATTAATGTGGTGGGGGCCTTGAGTGACCCTTAGATCTATCTCTAGAAGAGTGTACATTACCTCCTCTAACTGGGGTGTTAATAATAGAATCCCTACACATAGAATTATCCCCTCTAATGCTCACCAAATGTCATTTAGGAGGATTTTTTGATTAAGGGTTTGATGCATTGTGTTGTGCATTAGGTGGAGATTTAACTTCAATCTCGGTTCTACACTGAGATCGACCTCTCTGTGCACCAACCATGATGTGTATTATCTTGTATGTAGATTTTAAAGCAAAGTAAACAAGGATGATTATCTCTTTTAAATTTCTTTGTTAATCCTAAAGTGGTTTGATGTATTTTAGGTGTGTTGTAGCATAAACTAACTCTCATCATGTTTTAAGTTTTGTTAATGATATACTTGTTTAGTTTAAAGGATTTCACCCGTATACTCACAGCTCGACAATCGACAATGAAAGTCACGATCACATAAACCCCCCAAAGTGAGGATATAAAATCTATACTTGGGTATGGAGCACAAGTCCTATCGATCCTCACCCAACACACCATGCATAGTGATACACCCCCACGAAGAGGAATGTGGGCTATTTTGCATGGATAGAACGGATCTTAGAGTCGATATTTGAAAATAAAATAAGGTTTGCAGGAGTTGATCCAATAGGTGGAAATGATTGCCACCATCATTGAACTCTACTAGTGGTTGGATATGACTTCCAACTCACCAACATTTAAATGTTGTGTGGTGTGTGTGTGTTCATTTTAACTTGCATATAAAATAAAAATGCATCACCAAGCAAACATTATATTTCCTACATGCCTAGAATAAAAGCATTTTAGATTCAGAAATATGCATATATTTAACTAAATGAGATTTATAGAATGCATTTACATGATAAAATTGGCCTCTGATTTGGTCTCAACAAGAAAAATCTATACATAGATATTACCTGTTAGCTGCAGGATAGAACACTGGTAATAATGTTGACAGTGGGATAGAACCGTAGGTCAAAAAATTAATCGCGGTTGATAGTAGTAGCTAATAGTTCTAGCTACGGCTAACAGATGACATAAGATTTTTATTAAATTTACCATTTATTGTTTTCTAGATGATTTAACTAACTATTTACAGGCAAAAAAATAGTAAAACCAAAGGATCAGGAATACCTAGAAATCCTCATTTGATGGAGAGACAGACTTCTTACTGTCTATTACTTTCTACTCTACAGCTCATTGCAGATGTCAAGCACAAATAATATTGTTCACCATGGTTTTTAATCATGGTTAAGACCTGCAAAAAAAAAATGAAATTAGTCATCTATAGTGTAATTTGTAGGGTTCTTGTTGTGATCCCCATATGTACCGATCTAAAAAGCATACACCTAGCTATTGCATCAATTAACATCAAGCATTAAAGCATCAAAATATGGATAAAAATGAATTTAATAATAAATTAAGGTTTCTTTTATTAAATATTTGCCAAATCTTGATTACAATTACGTCCCTCTTAGGGATACCAAATTCTTGATACAATTGATACAAATTTGAAGGCCCCTAAATGGGGATGGTGTAATCCATAGGCTCTCTAGAATGGATATGAACTACTCAAGGCTTAAGGAAGCCTTCTTATCATGCAATTTGAGGAATATATTGCCAAGAATGCTTTGAATATGCTTAGATCCTGTAAACCTACACTCAAGAAACAACATAGAAGGATTAGAAGCAAATGAGGCCTCTCATGATGAGGCTCTTGATAGGAATTTGTATGAATTGATACAAATGTAGCAAGAAAGCATATAAACTTATAAATATGTAAATGAAATCTCTAAATTGATGTAAATAATGCTAATAAAATAGTAAATCTAGTTATTATGATACATAATCTGCCATTAAAACTTGAAATGAAGAAAATCTAATGAAACTAGTGAAAATTGACAAATGTAAGGAAAGAAGAGCAAAGTTATCTCTAATTTCTACAATTAACCATACAAAAGCATAAATAAAACCTAATATATGTCATATCTATCTAATTGCATGATTAGAAATTAAAATACTATAGCTAAACAACAAAAATTGAGGATCAAACCCTCACCATAGGTCTGAAGTGTAGATGGCTCTATTAGCCTGGCTGATAGTCTCGACTGAGGTGAAAGTGTCATTTCTCTTGTAACCAGGGTTTGGATCTCAAATTTCCTCTATGGAATTGATGATCAAGGGTTGCATCTATGTTCTAGAATAAATTGGTGATGTAGATTATTTGAATTTGTGGTGGAAGTGGCTCAATTAGGATGATTGATCTCCTTCAAGTTCTTGAAACCTCCATAGCTTCACATACAGTCATGATATCCAAATTGGTATCATATAGGTAATTCTAGAAGGTTGAAAATGACTCTCCAATCTAACAAGGCTTTGTTGCATGCAAATTGACACTCTCTCTAGACTTTTCCCCAATTTGAAAAGTCAAGATGGTTTCAGTATTTCGGGTCTATGTGTATGTCTTTGATGTTTTTGGGAGAAAAACTAGGAAAATGAGAGTGAGTTGTCCTCATCAAGCCTCAAGTCAAGATGCTTGCTAAAGTTTACCAACTTATTTTTTCTCTAATGTGGAGCTCTTGTTAGGGTATGCACTGACATTCATCGGTTGGATGATTGGATCAATAATTTTTACCACCCTATCCACAAAAATGTGTTTGAGAATGTTAATATAAATAGTTAGAACTTATTTCACTAAGGCAACATGTTCTAAAAACTCATTTAGAGTAGAATTTTTTGTGTCTAAAAATGGGCAAGAGTTTCAATAGAAATATTTGAGGTAGGTTGGATTTCTTTAGGACTGGACATCTCTCCCTTCCCTTGGTCTTCCATATTATACTTTTCATACCTAGTTTTATTATAGGGTGAGAATATTTAGATGGATTGGTATAGGTAGGACACTTGCACACTAGAGACTCCTCCTCCTCCTAACTCTTAAACACAAAATTTTCCTTGGATGTGCTATCCTTAGTGGAATTTGACTCACTTGAATCATATTGGATGGATAGTTTGGCCTCATCAACCACTCTATCCCAAGAAATTTCTACTTCATATGCTTTATGTAGGACCATTAATTTTATCAGCTCATGATGGGAAATTACATGAAGTTTGGGCTCATCACTAGATTTATTTGTTAGGTTTTGATGTAGAAAGCATGGAGAGATAACAATCATGAGATGTAGAATAATATGAAAGAAAGTAAATCTGCTAAATGATCAAGCATGGAGAGATAGCAATCACAAGATGCAAAATAATATGAAAGAAAGTAAATCTGCTAAATGACTGAAATATAAAATATTACAATGTAGCTATGGAGGAAATGAACACTCCAATATAAAGCTACTGAACTACATTGCATCCATCACCAATGGATGGTGTCACACACTATGCTACACTATGCCCCCTGACTCTCTATCTATCACACTCTATATCTATCTATCTATGAGGCCATCCTTATATAGGTAAAATAGGATACTTGGCCAACACTCTATCTAGTTGTGCAAGGGACAACTTGCACATTGACACTTGTGCACTTATTACATTGCATGAAGTAACTAGATAAATTGCCCCTAAAGTAATCTAAGTATGTACCTTGGAAGATACATTTACATAACCCAAATGATGGAATAGACTCTATTTCTAACACCCCCTGTATTACATTATTTGGGTATTGAAGACTTCAATCTTCAATATGGATCTTCTTCTTCTTCCTAAACTTTATCTTCTATCTCTGCATTCTTTGTGTTCAGGTTCAGTAGGTAATCTATGTCTTCATAAGATGCAGAGTAAGCTAGAGTTGAGGCTTCTTCTTTCAAATGAATTTGCATTGTATTCCTCCTTTATCTGCTTGTTCAGAGTAGTCTTGATCTGGTTCCACTTTTGTTGCTTCAGTATTCATGTCAAGCCCTCTTGTCCTTTTCCATTCTGAATTCCTTGATGTCAGATGTCTTTGATGGACCATTGTTCTCATGGTGTTGCATGTCTTGATTGGATCTGAATTTGTTCTTCTTCTTTCCTTTGTATCTATGTAAGACCTGTTTCTCTATCCTTCATAAATATCAACCTTGAGTTCAATGTTAGTAGATCCATCTGAAATAAGTTTTTGAAGATAACAGTTTATTCCTTGAAGTAGCCTTCTTTCATAATTTTGATAGTACCTGTATTTGAAGTGATAGGAGAAAGATGAGTGATTTGTTCCATCACAATACCTGCATGGATGGAAACTCCAACAATTGGTCTTATCATGACCATATTGATTGCAATGAGTGCACTGTAGTGATGATCTGATAATTTTACAATCAATTTTAGGAATATCATATTTGTCTATTTCTTTGATAAGACTTTCTAACCATATGTGCATGATTGAAGCTATTCCTTTTTGAATAAAAGCTTGTTGATCAATATTTCCCTATTTTTGGTCATTAGATTCATTGGATGAATCTTCCTCAACATAGTTATTGATTTCAGAACTTATTTTGCATTGAATTTGTTCTTCTTTGTCCTTTCCATCATTGTAATTCATCAGGTTTTTAATCCATATTGGTATTTTTCTCATTCCACTTCTAAGAGTGTTATTTAGCATGCTAGTAGTCATTTGTATAACCTGAATTCTTTGAGGTAGAGTAGTTTAGTTTATAACTACCTTTGAAGTATATAAGCTTGATTTGATAAACCCTTTATTAGTCCTGTAGGCTTCCTTATATCTCCCTAGTTATGAATACCTAATTTTAGATTTTTGAAGAAAGCTTATATCTTCACAACTTGACAATCTATGAAGAATATTATTATCAAGTTTTGTAGAATTCATTATGACTCCCTAGATATATTTTGGAGTATTCTATAGTGCTTTTGCAAGATATAGTTCAATTTTTGGTTGATTTTGTACAAATTTTGTAAGGATCAAAAATCAACTTCTTAATCTTCTTAATACTCCTATTGAACTAAGCACTTTTCAATTTTGAAGAGGTTTTAATGTTGGATTTCTTTTGTCCCTAAGGAGAAATTTTTTGAGACAAGAACATAAATTTCCAAATTTAATAAAAGATTTTAATAACCCCTTTTGAAACCCTTAGGAATTTTATTCAAGTGTTTCTAATTTCCAAAAAACTAGTTTGAAGTTGAAACCCTTATCACTCCCAAATTTGGAAAACTAGAACACATTAATATTTGCAAACTTTAAATGGATTAATTCCAAGTAGAATCCCTTATTGCTCCTAAGTTGTATTTTTACAAATATTATATTAATTCCCTAAGTTTTTCTTTCAAACAAAGATTGATTTTAAATAATATATCAACCTTATCTTATAACCTTATAACTCCCTTTTTGAAATTGAAAGCAAATAAGAAATTAAGGTTGTGTACCTTTATGACGTCGGGTGAATGTGGCTATAAAATCTCCTTCTTGAGCATGGATTCCCAAGGCTTTAATGCACTCTATGAATGTTGGTTGACCAAGAGTTTTCAAACTATACCCATCTTGCTTTGGATCTCTACCGAATCGCACCCAAACTAGTGTCGAACATCCACCATCACTCTACCGAACTCTACCCAAATAGTTATTGAGCGTCTACCATCGATCTATCATGTAGCACCCAAACTCTTGTTGAGCATCTATCGAGTAGCTTCCACTACTACTCGTGATGTTTCCAACTATTGTGCTTCCTTTCCAAAGTCCAACCCATATTTAATACGAGATAGGAGGAGTGACAAGTGTCACTATATGAGTTTCTAAATGCTCATGGAAGCTCTCATTTGGTTGGTGGAGGTGTCAAACTCACTCCACTACTCATGACAAGTGTCACTATTGAGTTGAAAATATTTCTTTTTATTCTTTCTTGAGTGTTGTCCAAGTAATGCTCCTTCCTCAACATCTCCAAGCTATCTTTCCTGTAACGTATGTCAAGTTGTATGTAACTCCACTATTTGGAGTATGGGTGCCAAGAAGTGTAACATCTCCTTTGTGAGCATTATAGAGTATCTTTCAAAATATGACAAGTGGTAGCTGCATGCCTTTATTTCTATCAACGCTTATATGAAGACTCTCCAACATGTTTTCCACCTTAATCCTTGTTGTTTTACATAGATGCTCAAGTATCTCCAACTAATGGTTGAGTTATGGTGGAGATATGGTAGAGCTTTGGTGGAGATATGGAGTAGCTTTGGTGGCCCTTGAATGGAGTCTGAATGGCAGTGCTTGGATGAAGACTCCTTGATGCTTTACTCCATTGTTAGAATTTACTAATGGTAGAAATGCTTTGATACGAATGCTCCTTTCCTTTGATATCCATTTGCTTTATCTTCTACTTTGTACACTACTTGATCTTCTCCTATGCTGTATCTTCTACTTTGTACACTGCTTGATCTTCTCCTATGTTGTGTCTTCTACAGGTTCAAGCATCCATGATGAGCCCCTTTGAGTGGCTTCTATAGCTTGGGAAGAGTGCTTACGTTCAGCCCTTTCTTGGTTGTTTTTCCTATGTTTATTGTCCCTTTTTGGGATAGATTCAAATCTATTTTTAGACTATAAAAAACTAGATTGAAATGGTGCTATAAGATGTACTATAGTGTGTACATAAATTTCCTTTGATGCACCTTCTTTTGCACTCTTATTTCAGATCAGAAATTCTGATTTTATGGTAGATTTTTCTCCTACAATACAAGGGTTTTGAGGTTGTCTTTTATAAGTAGACACCTTCCTCCTTTTTGCTTGGTCACTTAGATAACAATTCCAAGCTTATATAATAGTAGATAGAAGCTTTTTATTTTCTGCAATTCTTTTCTTGCATTCAATCCTTTAATGCTTTTGGATTTGAGACTCACCAAGTCTCATCCTTTAAAGCTTCTATTTCTATTTTTGGTTAGTTATGTTCTTCTCCAGGTTTTGGAGGATTCTAACCTTTTTGGGTGGCTTCTTTAGGCCACTACGAGTTGCAGATTTTTGTGCTTCAATAGTGTCTTTAGACACTTGATACAAATCATATTTTGTGCCCTTCAAGAACACAAAACTAATTTCTTTTGAGAGTAGTGTAATAGTACAAGTTTTTTCACTTTTAATGCACTAAGATTACACTTTATCACTCTGATCAACTCTCAAATTAATGCACTAAGAATTTACTACAACTAATCAAGAATAACCTAAAATGAATCTTTAAGAGTTATTCTAAAATTTCACTACAACTAATATTGTAGAGCTTAGTCTTCTTTTTCTTTCAAAATAGATAATAGGTAGTTGATAGAAACTATTTTTGAAATCTAATAAACTCCTAATAAAAGTGCAAATGAACCTTAAAAAGAACTTTTTCTTTTTGCACTTTTGAAGACTGCAATCCAATTTTCTATTTGCAACTTTAATCCAAATGCAGGTGCATCTAACAAATCTAATAGGTAGATGAATTAATAAACCTATTTGCACCAGAAAGTTGCATACCTTTTTGTTGTAGCTCTTTTATCACTTATGTAGAGGATGTAGATCTTGGTGTCTAGAATCACCAAGTTGCTGCTACGAGAATGTCCTTGCTGCTCTTTGTAGACTATCTTGAATAGCTCCTTCTTCACCAAATGATGGTCTCGACCTTTCTTTTATGAGCCTAGGATTTGATGGCTTGTTCTCCTCTTTTGTTCTTCTCCTTCTGATGCAGATTTGGAGAAGTCTTTGTCTCTGAAGTGATGCCTTCTTTTTGTGAGAGGTAATCTTCAAATCTTCAATATTTGGTGAGCTTCTTCTATCTTCAAGTCATCTTATCGATTTTTGACTTCAAGTAGGATCTTCTTCTGAGATTTGGCACTCCTTGCCAAATTCTTCTTCTTGATTTGGCACTCCTTGCCAAATTCTTCTTCTCAGATTTGGCACTCCTTGCCAAATTCTTCTTCTCTTGGGCTTGTTGTTGGATGGCGATAATTGTCCCAAGTCCTTCACTATCAGAGGCTTCTCCTTGATAGTGGATTTCTCCAATGAGTTCTCCTTTGAGAATATCTTTAGTAAGGCTCTCCTAGCCTTTTTTGGATGCTCGATAAGACCTTCTCAAGGTCTCTGATCTATCAACTTCTGATGGTCTTCCTTGAGACCTTTTCTTCAACCTTATACTCTTAGAAGTGTTGGTGATGAGATCTTCCTATAGATCTCTAATTCTACTACTTTTAGATTCGAGCAGGACTCACCTAGTCCTTATTCTCCTTCTCCTTCCTTGACTAGAAGTTCTACAATGAGATCTTCTCCTGATCTCTTTGATTTTGCTTCAGGTGCTGAATTGATTCTGAAGAAGATACCCTTCCTAAATTTCTTGTAGGAAGTTTCCCAACTCACTGAATCTTCTTTCCCTACAACAAAGTATTAGTACTAAAATATTTAGTCTACTTTTGAATCAGATATTCTCTTCAAATTTAGGATCAAGGCTTCTATGATTTTTTTTTAGTACCAAGGCTACTATGGCCTTTTTCAGTATCAAGGCTACTATGGCCTTTTTCAGTACCAAGGCTCCTATGACCTTTTGGTATTAAGACTTTTGTGGCTTCTCCTTCAAGGCTCCTATGGCCTCTTCTCCAAGGCTTCTATGGCATTTTTATGTCAAGGATTTTATGGCATGTTCTTCAACTTGTGAAGTTCTTTGATTCAACAATGGAGATCTTTAATCTCCTGACTTCACCACAACTCTTCACAAGAAGTCTTCTTCCATAGTATTCTTCTCTTGCATAAAGAACCAATATCTGCACTATGAGGGCACGTCGACCTTTGAGCAACGAAGTTGGAGTCTCCTAGATTTCTATCATAGGAGGAGTCCCAATCCTCTAAGAAATAGTTTTCTGCAAACAAAAGAAACTTTAGGCACTAGTTAGAAAATTTCTAGATATCTTAGATAATCCTCACTGAATGATTTGTCAATCCAGTGGCTTGAATCCTGAGTCCTGGTCTTCATGAGTTTTTCTTGAAACTCTTGTGGAAAGACTCTGGTCAATTGCAATCTCAGTATTTCCTAGAACTAAGACTTCTTTCAGTCCTCACTCGTGACTCTCTCTTATTCTACCACCTAGATTCTTCTGAGGGCTTTTGATAGTGGTTGGTCCAGTGGTGCGTCAGTTTGTCAAAATGCTCAGGCTCAATGATAATGGTGGCTTTCCTATAGACCTACACAAACTAGATCTACCATAGCTCTGATACCACTATTAGATTTTGATGTAGCAAGCATGGAGAGATAGCAATCACGAGATGCAGAATAATATGAAAGAAAGTAAATCTGCTAAATGACTAAAATATAAAATATTACAATGTAGCTATGGAGGAAATGAACACTCCAATATAAAGCTACTGAACTACATTGCATCCATCACCAATGGATGGTGTCACACACTATGCTACACTATGTCCCTCGGATCTCTATCTATCACACTCTATATCTCACACTCTATATCTATCTATCTATGAGGCCATCCTTATATAGGTAAAATAGGATACTTGGCCAACACTCTATCTAGTTGTGCAAGGGACAACTTGCACATGTACAACTTGCACATTGACACTTGTGCACTTATTACATTGCATGAAGTAACTAGATAACTTGCCCCTAAAGTAATCTAAGTATGTACCTTGGAAGATACATTTACATAACCCAAATGATGGAATAGACTCTATTTCTAACATTCTTAGGTCGGACCCTAGTAACAGTAGCGTTTATAGATTTGTATATAAATTATAATAGATTGATAACTTGGTATTCATGCTTGGGGTATTTGAGGTTCAACATCATTTTTAAGTGATAACCCCAACAATTAGACAACCTCCCTTATAATGTGAAAAATTTCATCAAAATAGTGGTCACCTTCTGCCATTTCAAAGGGAGTGAAGAGGTGGCTACACCCTTGATCCACCCATCCTTGTATCTGGGAACTACACATTTATCTCCTAATATATTAACCATTTGCATCACTCATTTATAGGTGGATTTATAATAATGTTGATCAGCCTCAAGGAGTCTTAGGACTTAAAAATTATACTAGGGATAATATAAACTTTGACCTTTCCCACATGGGCAACCATAGCCATGGGATCATAGTTCAAAATGAAATGCTTTGCCATGCCTTGATTGTGCACTTGGAACTTGGTTAAGGTCTCCCACCAGCGTACTTCTTGAAACAATTTCTTGATAGAGTCACTACAATTTTGGGTGTTGACAGACAAGGGTTCACTACATTTGTGAATTGTGGATCTCATCATGGTGATAGGTTTAGGGAATAGAGAGGTAGTGAATCCTTAGGGTAGTAGATTTTGTTTAGGTTTCCCAATTTCCTCACTCAAATGACATTGAATAAGGGGCCCTACAAAAAGAAATTTAAATTCTTACATATATCTCATAACTATTCTAGAATTTATAGGAGATTTATCAACTTATAAATTAAGAACAACAATTTCTAAAAAAATTATCCTCTAGACATTAAAACTCATTGCTTCCTATAATTTTTTAAAAAAGTCTAAATACTTATTGCATCTATTTTAAGTCATTCTCCTTCACTATCATCCAATCTTCATCATTGGAGTTCCTCATCTTCCTGCACTAAAACCACCACCGACTTTGTCTTCTATGTAGCTTTCGACTTGTCAAATTTTAATCATAGTTTTAGAACTAATTTTTTACTTTACGCATGCTACAAAAATATGATTTCCAAATTTAGTTTTTTCTTTTTATTTTATTTTTTGTTTTCTCATGCATTAATATTAGATGAATCATGGCCCTCGATTCTTCCTAAATCAATGTTTTGCAGTTCTAATCCATGATATTTCTTCCTATTGGACCGTGTGGCCAAGTATCGTTGATCGATGTCTTCTCATGTGAGGTGGCCACCTCATATTGGAAATGTCCATCCCTTATTGTACCACATTTTCTCATGCATAAAATTGGAATTACATCATCCATCGGAGATCCAAATATGGATGATTAAAATTAATTTTCATATGGTTAAATCCTTCGTAATTTGTAGCCATGGTATAGCTTTGATTTTTGTTTTTGATTTACCTTCATGTCTTGTTCATTTATATCCTCAACTCCTGTGATAGTTGTAAACACTACAATTCTCAAGATCCCCCTTTTTTATTTTTTGTAAACATTATAAGTGGTCGTTATGCATTTTATTTTTTATAATTTAGTGGCCCTAGGTTATTTTTATGGTTTGTGTTAGCCAAGGGAGGAAGTTAAAATTTTAATTTTAATTTTTAATAAGGAATTTCATACCCTGCTTGATCTGCTTGTGACATATTCAATTCATATCTCAAATTTCTACACCATCTACATGTGTCGACGTCAGCTTCCTCATATGCATGATTCAAGTGTATTTTGTTTTGTGCTATACCTTTTTTTACTGTGAAACTATTGCATGTGTATATGACTTACACCTTTCAATCCCTGCATGTGAAGGTTGGATTGCTGATTAAATTAATCAAAAACCTTTATAACTTGTGAATATGGCATGTGCTTTGGAAACATAGTTTTGGTTTCATTTTAGTTTTTCCATTGGTAATCTTCATCCATAGATATGTCATCAATGTTTCATATTTCCATGTCCTTCCAATTCATGTGATGAGGGTATGCATTCAAATCTATCACCTCCATTGGTAGGCCTGCACTCTTTGACATTTTTCCTTCCTTTCTTGGGACTGAGTACTTATGATAAATCACACAATATTTTTTGAAAACCCATATCATTGCCCTATCTCCCGACATGCTATAAATAGTCATCATGTCAGCTTCACTAGTCCTTGCTTTCTTGGATTATAAATTGTTGTGTGTGAATTCCAAGGTCAACGCATGGTTTATTTTTTGACCCATAGCACATACAGTAAAATTTTAAATGTTTGCACCAAGTTTTTTGTAGTAAAAATTTGAATGCTCGCATGATTTTAATTTTTATACCAAGGTATTTTAAAATAAAAGATAATGCTATTTTTCTTGCAGCGTTCTATTATGTCATGAAACATGTCAAGTCTATGAAAAATCTACTGAAAGTATCTACAAAAACTGTCTATGAAAACTAAATACAAAAAATGAGTACGAAAACTATCTACAAAAACTATCTATGAAAAATGACTATGGAATTTGGTTACAGAAAATAACAACAAAAAAAAACTACGAAAAATACCGATGGAAAATTAATTATAGGATCATAGGAATACTTTACCTAAATTCTCATTTTCCTTTTCTCCCCCACACTGTATCATAAAATTTATTGCATAAATCCTTTACTTCACCCCCAAACTATATTTTTGGCTATATAGCCAAAATAGGATAAGGAGAGAAATTATTATTTTATAAAATTTTATATTATAAAAATTTTAGTATATATATTAATAATAATAATAATTTTTTAATTTGAGGTGTTTATTTATATATAAATTATTTAAGCCAAATGACCAAATAAGGTTGTAGGATAATAAATCTTCTTAGAATGTGTTGTAGTTTGGTTTGTCATTAAGCCAACGCTATAACTGTAATCATCATTCAAAATATTTAAAGGTGAGCACCTACTAATCATGGCCCAGACTAAAACTTGGAAGAATCAAATCGCTTTGATTCAACCTCTAGAAAAGGATGGTATACCTTGTCAACTTAATGGTTGTTGACTCTATTTAGCTCAAATAGTGAAAGTTTAGGGATAGAAATGGTAGGGTTAGAAATATGTGAACAAATAATGGATGGGTGAAGCTAATAGTATAGACATCCACAAAGCATCCCCTAATAAATTAAACTTTAAAAAGCAATCTTCAGGGCTAACAATATTCAAAACTCTTCAATTATTGTATTAATGGTCTTTTGCATGTTCACAATATTATTCCAAATATATAAGCATTAATTATCCAAATTAACATAATAAATATCAATGCCTTGACTAACAAAAATAGAATTCTTGAAAGCATGTATGCAGAAACAATTTATGTGAATTTACTCTAAATTAATTATCCAGATTAACATAATAGACTAACCATATCAGCAACAATAGAGATAATTTCATGGAATTATATTAGCCAATCAACACAAGTGCAAGTTCAAGGCAAACATCCCTCCTAATGCTTCATTCATCAAGTTGCAAAAAATATACATAGCATTGCAAGCAAACACTTCAAAGCTGACCTTTTGAAAGGATGTCGCTACCTTTATTTATAGTTTTACAATGATAATCTTTTCTAAGCATTACAGGGAGTTTTACATTTCTTGATTTTATTTACCACTATTTTTCTATGATGCCATCCAACTGTGTCTTATTTTTTGTTACAACTGACTCTAGTTCCAAATCGTCTTCACCATTAATGATTCTTGTAACCCTCTTACATTCATCGATCTGCAATTGAATCTATTTCATCGAGAGATTTTGGAAGATTCTATAACTGGAGCACTGATTCAAATTTTTTGGCATATGATTTTATTTTCCCCTACCTTTTGTAATTATGCGTGTGTAAAATTTCATTAAAAATCTAAATAAAATAAGGACTTTGATGATCATCATTGATCTACCAATCAGACGGTCGTGATTGATTATCGTGTGAATGCCTTTTGTTTGAATATTTCTTATACTTGGTTGATATGAGAAATAATGTGAAATAAAACTTTGCGTATCTCCCATATAGCTTCTTGGTCTCGGTGTATTTTTTATTTGCAGAGCAATAATGAAAGGAATAGAGAATCGTGGCATGGATGCTTTCTCTATTTTTTGTCTTTTTTTGTGCATCTCTATTTTTAGCACTTTTCAGCTTTACGCACAAAATACAAAGGCAACAAAAAATCATGCTTGGCCTCCTTTTCTCCCTTTTAGGTTGTTTCTCATGCTTTATCATTTTTTATCACTTTTTTGTTTACATTATGATTGCAAAGGAATCAGAGAATTGTGCATTGCAAATCCTTCTCTGCTTTTGTCCGTTTTTAGTGCTTGTCTATTTTCACCCCTTTTCAATGCTTTTGTGTTTGCACAAAAGTTACTAAGGAATGAGAAATCTTGCTCTCTCAGCTTACTCTAATTCTTCTATTTTTTAGTGCTTTTGTGTTTCTTAGAACTTTCATGTTTGCACGCAGGTTACAAAGTAGACCAAAAATCTCGATGCATTCTCCTCTACTTTTGGTACTTTTATGTGCCTTATTTTTTTGGGTGTTTTTCATTTTGCATGGAGAGTAAAAAGTGAATAGGAAATCTCACCTACTCAATATTCTCTGTTTTGACCGTATTTTAGTGCTTTTGTGTTTTTCATTGCTTTCATGTTTGCACACTAAATACGAAGGCTATAGAAATTCTCGAATTACCAGAATTCTCCATTTTAAACTATTTTTAGTGCTTTTTTTGTTTTTAATCCTTTTTGACACTTTTTAGATTTGTGCACATCTTACAAGGGAAAAAGAAATCTTAGCTCACCCAAATTCTCCATTTTTGGCCCTTTTCTATGATTTTGTGTTTTTTAGCATTTTTTAGCATTTTTTTGTTTCTTTTCTCGATACTTAGTTATTTTCTGTAAATTTTTGGGCTAAGTAGAGATGTAGCTAATTTTTTCCTACATTATTGGTACCTCCTATGGAATATTGATCATAATATTTTATAACTCAAAGCCTTATTCATTGGGTTTATGTAGTCTAATGAAATGAAAATATGAAGGATCTTGAAATGGAAGAAAATGGATGGAAACAATAAGATGAAAAAAATGGCTTTACGAATGGTGCAAAAATGTGGGGGGATGTATGAAGATGAATAGATGGATGGAATGGATGAGGTAACTAGTATCTAGTTTTCTTCAATCTTTTTCCTTCATATTCTATGGTTGTCTGTAGCACTATGGCTCAAAAATTGCTCCTTTATGACTACCAACTTCATGATCAAAGGCAAAATATCCATAAGTTGATGGTTATGAAAAAAATATTTGTGAAACAAAAGTGTGATTATCCTGCATCAAAGAGGACTTCTATTATAGGTGGCCTTCACTATATTTCAATTGTAAATGCATGAGTCTTTTGTAATTTCATGTTTTATTCATTTCTCTAATACCTATCACAATGCAAAACTTCATCAAAATTGTATTTTATCAAAAGGTCCCTTTCATTGGACCTATTCTTCTTCTTGCCCTTCATATTATTCTTCTTATTCAACATGGATTACCTCTACATCAAGATTTTCAGGCATAATCTCCTGAAATTCATCATCTTATTCTTCTTCTTTCACTTCTTACACATCTTGGTCTTCCTATTTTACTTTGTCTTTCTCATCAGATCCATCTTCATCAGTATCTCCCATACTGGTGTCTACTTCATTATTGTATTCTTCACTGAGTAATTGGATCACATTGCTTAATGCACTTGAAGTTTCCTCCTAGGTTTTCTCTAGAATTCTTGGTACTAACAAGATGTTCTAATGAACTTGTTTCAAGCTTGCTAGCCTCTTGTATGATGGCTCAGCCCTACCATTACCAACCTCTAATATAACATCCCTAATTTTTGCTAGGATCCTAATCAATTGGATCACATGTTCCTACTAGATTGGCTCATTTCATCCTTCTATTTCAGAGTCATTTTCTATGGTAGAATCTGTGGAACATGCCAGCATTGTTTCTCCATAGTATTGATGATCTTCACCCATATAATCAGGGAAACCAAGCAACTAGATATGAGAAATATTTCTCATAATTTTATTTGTTTTATCTTCTAGCCTATTTAGAAATGGTAGACTCCTTAATAATATCTTCTTCTTAGCCATAATATATTTGGCTATACTTTTTGTTGTACACCACTGCTTGTTTGAAATGAGTCTAGCCATGACTCTAAACCTAGTTTTTTCTAGCTTACAAATCTTCTCTACTAGGGCTATCTTGTGCTGAAGCTCCTCCTCCACATTCTAGAGGGTATTCCTAGCACTCATTAATACAACTATTGCTTCATCTAAGAAAGCAAAAGTTGGTTTGGCCTCTGAGATTTTTATCTTGATCTAGTCTGTTTTACAGTTTCCATTGATAATCCAGTTGGTTTGGTATTTTTCAACAACAATTGTTGCTATAATTGGTTATTATGATCAATGAATGATATTACTTGAGCTTGAACACTCTCTACAAATTCTTTATAATTGGTAGCTTTTTCATACTTATCGTGCCATTTATTTGCTTCATCTCTAAGCATATTGACCAGGTTTTCATGTTTTGAGAGAAGCTTCCAACTACTGTATTTTTTCTTTGAGCTCTTCATTCTCCTCTCTTCTAATATCTCCTTGCAAGAATATTGTGTCCATATGAGCCTTAGCCATTACTAGCTCATCAACAATAGGCAATTGCATGATATCTACTATATTTTCTATTATTTTATAGTCTTCCATAGCCATATCTATCCCTAGCTTGTTCACCTTGGGGGTGGGAGTGAGCTTGGTTCTCTTCTTGGACACCAGATCAACAAAAAAATTCTTTCTTTTTTAGGTTGTCTCCTCTGATGGTATTTCTAGTTGCTCGTTCCACCAAGCTATTGTATTGAAAGAAATTTCCTCTATCCCTTGGTGTTGGGATGTGATAGGGTTGGTGGCTTGAGTAGATGTGATGACCAATGATTACACAATATGGATAAGAGTATGTGGGGAATCTAAAATAGTAGAAACCTATCATGAAGAAGTAGATATTATGGCTTTGATTTATGATGTAAGAGGAAGTGATGTTATAACTTGTGGCCCTTCAGATACTATAGCTGAAGTTACCAATGACACAACGGGATTCTATGGTGGGAAAGATGAAATTTATAAATCAATTAAAATAGATGAAGGTTGAGTGAGTGAAAGTGGAATGGATATTGAAATCTAAGATGAAAAGGAAGGTGGGACTTCCAATGATTGAATGTACCTTTGAGAATGGGAGGGGAATGTTTCCTAGGAAATTGGAGGAGGTAGATTAGAAAAATAAAGGATAGAAAACATACCTGAGTCTATTGGTGGAGATTGATGTGTAACTTATTTTGATCTTGATTAATCTATTAATGGAGCCAAATTTTATTCGAAGGCTTGAGAAACCTATCCTAACTCTTATTTTTCTTGTTATTTTTCATTTGCTTGTTCCTATTTATCCATATCCTAAGCCATTCCAAAAGAATCTACTATAGACTGTGACTTAAAGGAATTAGTTGTTGATTGTTCTCCTTAAACTAGTTTCTAGAGCTCTGTTTGTAATTTCTCAAGTTGACCTTGCTCTTGATAGGGATTAGGACATGCAAACCTCACTACATAGGTACCAAACATAACTTGATCTTGATATTTTCTACATCTTGGTTCTATATATCCTTTAGTGGATGCCCCTAGGTCTAACCTTTCTAGTCTTTGTACCATCAGAATGGGTGATACACTTCCCGTCTCATTAGGGTCAAAATATCCTCCTTAGTATAGACACTAAAATGTGGTAAAATCAATTAAGCATCCATAAGAAGTGATCAAATTGACATAATATGGGCCCTTGGGTAGCCCTCATGAGGCTCACAGTGGTTCTAGCCACTCCAAAAAGGGTTTTGGAGGCTACCGACCCAATTTTGGGAGGTTTTAGCCCAAAATTCACCACCGTCCTACCCTAGGATTATGTTATATGCCCCTCGTACCACCCTAGGATGGTGGTGAGCCCTCATACCAGGGTGGGACGGTGGTGAATTTTGACCCCAAAAAAATCAAAAGTCGGCCAAATGGCACCCAGAAAATGCCATTTGACCACAAAAATAGAGCATGCAAGGTAGAGGATAGGGAATCATTATGAAATCCATTTTATTGAGGGTAAAATTTGGAGATCCTATTCCACACCCTATGCATGCCTCCCATTTGATAAGTGGCAGCTCTTGCCATGTATGCCCTTGCATGTATTTTTGCACATGAGCCTCTTTGGGCTATAAAATGGGTTCCATATCCACACAAAACAATAGAGAGGAGTTATAGGATATGCAAAAAAGTTCTACCAATATTTCCCCTCACCTTATTGTACCTTTTTTCCCTTGTAATATTCCTTTTGCCAAGGAGGTTACCGGGTGACTTCAAGAAGGTAATCCGAGCATAAATTTTCCATCTAGGTGAATTTCTTCACCAAATTCGATGAAAACACACCTTAGGTAGTTTAGGAACATCTTACAATGGTTTTTTAACAAAAATTGACCGAATTTGGTGTGTATACCCTCCTAGGATGCCCCCAAAATAGTTGCAGTTACCATCGCCTCCTCCCCCCTCAAGACGAGGGTTGCAGGACAGTGACGCTTAATAGAAGGTCTACGGGTGTAATTTCCAATATTTTTTTGGTGATATCCTACAAAAAACTTCTATTTAACATCTCTACAAATTTTCAAGTCATTTGGATATCATTTGATGCACTTTTAATTCATATGCCATTTTTCCCTTTTGGGGATTGCATGTTTCCACCATAAACCCTTGCTATTTGACCTATTTTTGCTTCCTTGTGTGTAGGTGTAGGTCATCATAAGGCTTTGGAATGTAATATTAGACATCAAATAACATAGATACAAGTAGCGGTGGCATTGGATCACCCACCTCGATTGTGGGTACGCGAAGAAACATTGGATGTGCACCCAGATTTCATGAAATACTTTATCTTTGGGCACCCAATATTGTAACAATTGTATCACAATTTTGAGCCCTCAAGGGGACTATTGTAAAATTGTACTAGATAAAAAAAATTAATGAGAAAAGACTTGCTTTGATTCTTTTCCACTTTGTTTGGTACTCTTTCCTTTTGCATGCATGCTTCCTTTTTTATGCTCATTAGCGAGATGGGGTAGATACACTTATTGTTACACATAATTTGGTGCATCATTTTTCCCTACTTCAGTGGTGATCATGGTGGGACCCTTGTCCCTTTTTATTTGGGTAAAAAATATGACTTATTTCTTGCATTTTTGCCCTTTTGCATTGCAGGTGCTTCCCTCCCCACCCTGGAATGGTGGTAGAGGATTTATCTGGCACACCCTGGGATGGTGGTGGAGCTGCTACTCACCCCACCCTGGAGTGGTGGTGAAACAGAGATATTTTTGCCCAAAATTTCAAAATTTGGAGGCTTCAAAGTGGACAAGGTAAGTGCCTAAACCCTCTGATTTTCTACTATATTTTCAGAGACTGTCAAAAATTAGTTTTCTTCTTCACTTGCATGCATAGAAAGGTTAAAATTTGCATTTTTTTCTTTTCTTATAACATCACATAGAAAAATTTAGAAGGAAAATAAAAAATAACTTATAGTAGCAATGCATCTGTTTGGTTTGATTGCTTGTGGCTTACCCTTTGGGTAAGTTGGCATGTAGGATTTGCATTTGCAAATTCAATTTGTAAGTTCCTTATCTTATTCCTTTGAAAGTAAAATTGAAAAGGATTGAAAATCCAACTAAGTGTTATATTATTTACAATTCAATATATAGGCACTAATGGCCCAAAATACATAACCAAACCCATTAAATCATGGATTTGATCCAATAAGCTTAACCATAAGCTACAAAAGTGCAAAGGAGAATGCACGTAAAATTCTAAGTTAAGAGAAAGGAATATTGCTAACTAGAAGATCCATTTTAGCTATCTTGAAGTACACACTTCCTACTTTGAGTTCACACTTACTAACTAACACTCTAAATGACAACTAGAAGATAACTAGTGCCCACAAGTGCATGTGAGAAGGAGACTCACTTACAATATTAATTTGCTAGAAATAAACTATGCAAACCTAGCTAGGAACTACTAGAGGGGTCATATGAAATATCTAACATCAATCCTCATCATGCCTCCCCACAATAGAAGCATTGGACTCCAATGCTTTCAGAAGAATAGGAAAGTCACGGGACATCTGATGAAAAGAAATCCAACGAGCCTGATGCGAAATCTGTCCCTGCCGAGCCACAAGATATGAGGTGGTAGACCCCTAGTGAGTCTGTCGAGTCTTCGTGTCATAGATATGATCTGCATCCAATGGTAATTGAGCTTCAGGAACCATGTCCACAGGATGACTGATAGCTGGTGCAGTCTCCAATGTAGAGTCAAAGTACAACTTCAAAATATCTACATTGATGACGTCATGAATTCCCAAGTGTGCAGGAATATCAAGGCGAAAAGCATTCTCGGACACCTGTTGAAGAATAGTATAATGCCCATAGCAAATTGGTTTGATTTTGCTATGAGTCTTATCAGTGAAACGCCGCTTGTCAAGATGCAACCAAACTTTATCACAAAACTGAAATGGATGAGGAATTCGATGTCGATCCATGGACTTTTTCTACTGTTGCTGTGTCTTTTGCAAAATCTCAACCACCTTTGATTGAAGATTGTGCAAGTGTTGAATAAATGAGTGTGCCTTGTCTTGCTCCTTCTGAAGATGTGAAGTGACAGGAGAAGGCAAAGACAAAGGTAACTCATAAGGTGCCAAGGGCTAAAATCCCATACAAACCTCAAAGGGTGAATGACCTGTAGAAGAATGTAGGGCCCTATTATAGGCATGTTCAATATGAGTGAGACTCAAGTCCCACTTTGCTAGTGAAGCGTGATGATAGATTCGTAAACTTTGCACAAGTGTACGATTTACCACTTCAATCTGCCCATCGGACTGCAGATGATAGGCAATGAAAAAGTTAAGGGAAACTCCTAAAATCTTCCACAAATAATGCCAAAAGTGACCCACAAAGCGTGAATCACGATTCAAGATAATGCTGGTAGGTAGACCAAAGGAACGCCAAATGCAGTCAAAGAAAAATTGGGCTAAGTATGATGCAGAACTTGTCTTGCAGCATGGAATAAACTTAGCCATTTTACTGAATCTATAAACCACCACGAACACACAATCATGTTGGTGCACTGTTATAGGAAAACCACTAACCAAATCCATGGAAATGCTTTCCTAAGGACAGGAAGGAATGGGCAAAGGCATGCCTAAGCCAAACTTCCTATTAGCTAGTTTTGAGCGACAACAAACTGCACACTGTTTGAGAAATCTCAACATATCCCTCTGCATTTTAGGACAATAGAAAAATATTTGCAAATGATGAAGTGTTTTATGCTTCCCAAAGTGACCACCATAAAGTGTTGAATGAGATTCCTTAAGAAGTGACACCCTAGGTTCACCAGGAACACAAACCTTGTCCAATTTGTAAAGAAGTCCTTCTTTGATGTAGAAATCTTGGAAAGGACGCAAATTGGAAGAAGAAGGCTTACTCACTTGCTCAAATATTTTTCCAAAATCAAGATCCTAAGAATACTGATTAGGCCAAGTCTAAAATCCCAAGTGTGAAGTGGACATAACTGTTAAGGCAAGAGCGACTAGAGGCCTACTCAAACAATCAACAGCAATGATTACTCTTCCCCTTTTTGTACTTGATCACCAAGTGAAATTGTTGAAGGTAAGAGGCCCACTTCATATGTCTTGATTCTTCAATTTTACTTTGAGATTGTAAAAAATTGAGAGGCATATGATCAGTGTGTACTACTGTATATTTTCCCAAAAGATAATGTCTCCAATACTTAATAGCTTGAACTAAAGCATACAACTCCTTGTCATATGTAGAATAGTTCAACTTAGTAGCAGAAAAGGTTTCTGAATGATAAGCAACTGGATGACCATTCTTTTTGAGGACAGCTCCTAAGGCAACTTTAGAGGCATCCGTTTCAATCTCAAAATGTTGAGAGAGGTCGGGTAAAGTTAACACAGGTGCTGTACAAAGTTTCTTTTTGAGTTTCTCAAAGGCAACTTCTTGGCTTTTCTCCCAATGAAATGGAGTTTTGGACTTAGTGAGATAATGCAATGGAGCTGCAAGGGTGGAATATTGAGGAATGAACTTGTGATAGAAATTCGCAAGTCCTAGAAAACTCCTTAACTCAGTGAGAGTTGTAGGAGGGGACCACTTAAGTAAAACATCAACTTTTATGGGATCTACCTGAATTCCACTTTCACTAATCACATAGAAAAGGTAAGAAACTGAAGTATTTCCAAAAGAACACTTGGAACAATTGGCATATAATTGATTCTTCGCAAGAAGATCAAGGGTTTTCTGGATATGCCTAAGGTGTTCCTCCCAAGTTTTTGAGAAAATCAATATATCATCAAGATATATTATGACAAATTTTTCAAGGACATCATGAAATACATCATTCATCAACCTCATGAAGGTTGCAGGAGCATTAGTAAGACCAAAGGGCATGACCAACCATTCAAAGAGGCCCATATTCGTCTTAAAAGTTGTCTTCCATGTATCCTCAGCTTGGATACGCACTTGATGATATCCACTTTTGAGATCTATTTTTGAAAAGAAATTAGCTCCTTGAAGCTGATCTAATAAATCATCAATGCGGGGTAAGGGATATCTATTCTTCACAAAAATTCTGTTCAAAGCATGAAAATCAATGCATAATCTCCAAGTGCCATATTTTTTAAGAACTAACAAAATAGGTGAGGCACAAGCATAAGTACTTTCCTTAATGAAACCCTTAGACAAAAAATCTTCTATTTGCCTTTTTATTTCTTCATTTTGCAAAATAGATTGTCTATACATGGGAGCATTAGGAAGAGAAGAACCGGGAATTATTTCAATGTTGTGATTAATTATGCGAATTGGAGGAAGAGACTTTGGATCCTAAAATATGTGTGAATAACTTTGCAATATTTTATCCATTCAAGAGTGTTGCTTTGTAATGGATGTGGATGTAGAAGTGTTTTGAGAGTGAATGAAAATTAGAGCAACATCACCACCTTTTTTAATTACTCTTTTCGTTTGCTTGGAACTTAGAATGATATTAGGAGTGTTGGTGCTTTTAATGAGAAAGACCTTACCATATTTTTGAAGTGTGTAGGTTCTTTTGAAAGCATCATAAACAGCTCTCCTATCATATTGAAAAGGTTGTCCAAGCAAAATCCCACAACAATCCATAGGAGTCACATCACAAGTGACTTGATCTATGAAATGCGGGCCAAGTGCAAATTTTAATGTGCAAGTGTGAGTGATTTCTGAGCCTCTTCCACTATCCTTCCAACCCAAATAATAAGGTTGAGGATGAGGCTCCATAGGTAACTTCAAACGCTTGACAATGGACCTCACAATTAGATTTTTTTGTGAGCCATTATCCACTATACAATCAGTTGCAAAATTATGAAGCAAATGGGCTCGAGTGATGAACAAAGCATCACGATCCCCTTCTGATGAACTTACATTTACCAAGGTAACTTCATTAAGCTTACCTCGTAATTTCGTATATACTCTACTCTCTCCTACAGACTCAAGGGGACCCTTGGAAGCATCCTCCTCTTGAGTAGTAATTACTAAACTCTTCTTTTTAAGCTTAAAGCAATCAGCTTTTTCATGCCCTTTCTTCTTACAATAATTGCAAAATTTCTTAGAAGAAGAAGAAGATTTAGAAGAAGAAGGAGTAGAAGCGGAAGGGGAAGGAGAAGAAGGAGATGGAGAAGACACATTCTTCTTTTGAGCAAAATTCTTCTTTTGTGAGAAAGAATTATTCCCTTTTGATGAGTTTGCAACCACTTGAGTAACAGGTGTGCGAAATGCCTGCGATTGCGCCTTAAACTTGTCCTCTGCAAGCTGTGCCTGGTTGAAAACCGAATCCAATGTTTCTATAGAAACAAACATTAGTTCCATGTACAAATGCTCTAACAAGCCACTTTGAAATTTGAGAATCAAACCTAGAACATCATCCTCCACATTCACAAGTATTCTAAACCTATTAAATTGGAAAATATATTCTTGTACAGACATATTAGTACCTTGTCGAAAATGAAACCATTTAATAACCAATTCCCTAGAATAATTTGAAGGATAGAAATTGGTCTTAAGACATTGTACAAGCTCATCCCATGTAGTGAGTACATCCTGTCCTCTTTTTCGTTCAACAAGTACTTTGGCTAAACCAAAAAGTTTTAGCTTAGCATAAGGCACTATATCATCTTCTGAAAGTTGAGAGTAAGAAAACCAAGAACTCATGTCAAGAATCCAACTATTCAAGACATCAGGGTTCCTGGATCCATCATACAATGGAACTTCACAATGAACTCTCAGATGAGAATCATGAGCAGAAGTTGAAGCATTATGCAAAGAAATGTCATTTACCTTCATGGCAAGATTGCCAAGGACTTCTGCCATGGTAGTGTCATTAGCTTTATCTGCCAAAGCATTTACAACATGGGCCGCTTCACGCACTTGGGCAGCCAAGTCGAAGCCATGTGTTCCCGGTATAAGCCAGGAGTAAAAATGAGAAAGCACTAATCAAGGAAAGAAAAAATGGAATTTTTCCTTGTTACAATAGAGTGCTTCTAAATTTGAAAATTTTACTCCTAAGGCTGAAAATTTTTGAAATTTTTAAACTAATCTAAGGTGCAATTTAGCATTTATTAACTTAAAAATAACTTAATTAAAAATTAAATTTCAATTAATCAAAGATTAATGAATTTAATCAAGCTATTTAAAAATTAAATTAATAAACACCAAATTTAACATGCTACCTTAAATAGTAAAAAAATTAAAAATTACAATAATTTACCCTTCAAAATGACTTACAGTGCACTCCCACTTAATTTTAGTGCATGAAATTCTGCTGTGACTGTGGCACACTTCCCAAGGCAGACTTCACAAAACTCCTGTTGCACGCTTCTCGAGCAAATAAAACACCAACAACAAAATTCCAATTACAATGCAAAAGAATTACAGTGGGCAAAAATCATGCAATTAGGTGGCACAAAATTTTGTGCACTAATTTTTGTGCACATCTGTCATGCACAAACTCCTGTGCACAAAGTTTCATGCACAAAAATTTGGGCTCCAAGCACGTAGCCACCCTTAGACAAGCTACGACTGACCCTGGCACTGCCAGTCGCATGCCCGATAGATGTCTGACAACACTCTCAGACGCTGCCGTAGCGGCACTGCAGACCGTAGGCTCGGTAGTCGCCTGACAAGCTTGTCAGGTGCTGCGTCGTAGGTAGCCAAGCCTATAAATGCCTGACAATGCTGTCAGGCGCTGCGACAGCTGAGCCTGCTGCACTGAAGCCATAGCCTAACAAACTGTCAAGCTATCAGGCCTGCAAACAGTGCAAGTTGCCGTCGGCTTAGCCTCGAGCGCCACGCTATCGACGAAAAGTGACGGTCATGGCAGTCATGCCTGGTGCTGTCAGTCTGACAGTAGGTTCAGATCTTCTATCAGACCTGACAAATGCATCAGGCGACAACTGTAATCATTGTCACTGCGGATAGCGATTGTCATCAGCTTGCTGCCCGATGACAGACGGTCGACAGGCAACGACGGATAGGCATCGTGGACTGCCGAAAGCTATCGTGGCCTGGCCGGGCTACCGAATGCAGCCGAAGCTACTGCAAGGCCTTCGGATGCCAAAAAAATAATATATATTTTTTTTTTTACAAAGGCAGCAACTTAATATATTAAAGAAAATAATATATTAATAAAAACTAATGCTTTTCAATTACAAACTAAAAAAATTTAAAAATTAACCAGGGGGGTTAATTCCAAAATTTGAAAAACTTAATTTGTTTAAATGTGAGCAACCAGCTCCCTCCAGTAGCTCTCCTTTCAAGATCCGGTCGACACATGACCAGCATTTGAAAGGCAACCAGATCTAACTCGACACACGACCTAGCCTTGATGACCTCCTAGAGCTCTTCAGTACTCAAAAATGGGGGGGGAAATAGGGTCAAATGGCTCCCTAATCCTAATTAGACCGTAGCTACGATCCAATCCCTTCCAAGGATCACAATATGAAGAACTCTGAGGCAAAAATTTTCTATACCTCTTGAGCATAAGCAAAAAGTTCGAACGAGGAGTTTGTCGACGAAGGAACTTCCTTCTTTGAATGGTTTTCAAGCTCCCCTTGGGCTTAAACCGAGTCCTCAATGAGAAAATATTTCTCATAATAAAACTATCTCCTATCCTCTCACCTCACAAGCCCTAGTGCAAACATGAACTAGGCTCTGATACCAATGAAAAGGATTGAAAATCCAACTAAGTGTTCTATTATTTACAATTCAATATATAGGCACTAATGGCCCAAAATACATAACCAAACCCATTAAATCATGGATTTGATCCAATAAGCTTAACCATAAGCTACAAAAGTACAAAGGAGAATGTACGTAAACTTCTAAGTTAAGAGAAAGGAATATTGCTAACTAGAAGATCTATTTTAGCTATCTTGAAGTACACACTTCCTACTTTGAGTTCACACTTACTAACTAACACTCTAAATGACAACTAGAAGATAACTAGTGCCCACAAGTGCATGTGAGAAGGAGACTCACTTACAATATTAATTTGCAAGAAATAAACTATGCAAACCTAGATAGGAACTACTAGAGGGGTCATATGAAAGATCTAACATCAATCCTCATCAAAAATGCACCTATTGCATGCATTTAGTGAATAGTCATTGATTGCTTCTTTTCTTACCTTCTTGGATAATAATGAACCACACACACCAAGATTCATTTAAATGCTAGTGAGGTGGGCTTCATTACCATCCACTAGTAGAGTGCAAGTGATGGTGGGTTTCATCTCCATCGACTTCGCTCAAATCCTACAAACCTGATCCATCTTGCCAAGGCCAGTTCCAATATCTATCATAGCTCATGGTTTATAGCACACATCACCCTTTAGGGAGGTGTATCATAGACTACGGATGAACTGGGTGAGGAACTGATAGGACCTGTGCTCCATGGTCGTGTGTAGACCTCATCACCACACATTATAGGTGGCATAACACAACCTGGAGTTCATAGTCAGGTTGTCAAGCTGCGAGTATATAGGTGAAATCCAATTGAACATAATATTATAATCCAACGATATTTCAAACACATGACACGAGATCATTCTTTACAAAACAACACATCTAAAACACACAAAATAGTTTAGGGATTCACACTTAAAACTTAAAAGAGATAATAATTTATCTTATTGAGTGTTTCTTTCTTGTATATTGTTTCATTAAGAATTTGTAAATAAGATAATCACCTTGGGGTACTACTAGAGGAGCACAATGGTGCGTACCCATAGCCAAGCCCAATCATGGGTGGAAGCTATGGAGAGTGGATTAGGAGACACAAATAATATTTGATATAGCCCTAGGGACTTGGTTATACCTCCCTAGTGAGCCTCCACTCCACCTAGCCCCAAGACAGTAGGGCATGAGCCTCATATCCGAAGGGATCCTCTCTAGGACACCCCGAGGGATGATGAGCATTACTTGGGAGAGTGTTCTCGATATGTAGATATCTCATAGGCCTTCCTTGGTGAAAGTCAACTATGCACTGAGGTGCTAATAGATAGATTGGTGTCACGCATCCACATACCCACTAGGGCTGACACACCTAAGCAGAGGCAAAAGTATGACTTCACACACTGGCTGGAGCAAGTTGACATGACTCTACCTCTGTCACATTGATAGATTACAACAACTCTTGTAGTCAGATGGGAATGACACTCGTCAGTCTGGGTGAGCCAACTCAGCCCTACCTTTCCTTTTCCAAGAGGGAAGACATGAGGAGATCCTAAATTTTCCTTAGGAATAATATATCACGCATGCTCAATGTGCCTATGTGCCCGCTGAATGTAATGAACACATGTTCTGGCCAAAGTCTCAAGTCAATGCAGTGAACCTCAAGAGAGACAAGCACCCTATTGAGAACACAGAGTACCTTGAACAAGGTTGACCCCAGGGTGAGACTCCTAGGCCTCCTAGGCCTCACACTATGGATCAAATTAGGCAAGTAGTTGAGAGATACATAGAATTCCAAGCTCGGTTCAAGCACTTTCAATGGGATAAAGAGCAACTAGATCACTTGCACCAGCTTGAGAAATAAAGAATCAAAAAATAAACCAATGAGCTATTCTAGAAAATTTTGAAAGAGAGGGTTCCTACCCCTAAGACACATAGGTAGGAGGTCCATCTGAGGCAACCCACACTCGTTCGAGAGAGGTCCCTGAGACCTTATCAAATGTTGCTTCCATGACCTCCTAGGCCAGATCGGTATATGCCTCCTAGATCAAACATAGGGTGCCCACTACAGGTAGATACCCCCATTCATAGGTCAGCTTGAGAGATGCCTTACGAGGCTTATACTAAGCATGAGCCATAAATAGAATATGTTGAGATGCCTTACCGAGGCAGGAGGTGACTTACCACTGCCTCGCCCTAGGTTGGAGGAACCTAGACCTCCACCACAAGATATAAATAAAGATGAGGATATCAAGTCCTCAGGTCCTTAAAAAGCATTTTTAGAACACTTGGAGTCAGTAGATAACAAGATCCCTGGGTCAGGATATCAAAATCCCATTATGCATCAATTGCATAGTCAACCTATCCATCCGTTAGTACCTACGCCTCCCTATCTTAAACAATTTAAGTTGCCTCAGTTGGCTACGTTTAATGGAGAAGAGGATGTGCAAGAACATGTCACTAGGTTCTTATGCCAATGCTTCGGCATTCATGATGACGATGCTTTGCTTTTGAGGATATTTGTGACTACCCTCGTTGGCCCTACCTCCAAGTGGTTTTACCATCTCCCTAAGCATAGCATCCATAATTTGTACCAACTTGCAAATGCATTCCTAGAGCGCTTTGCTTTCAATACCAAGAGGAAGGCAATGCTGGCTGACGTAGCTGGGTTAACACAATATGATGATGAGTCAATAACAAATTATGGCAATAGATGGAAAAACTTGCTTGCCAAGCTGCCTTATCTTCTCCCAATATCGAAGTTGACTCAGATGTTCTCCAAAATTTTCTTAAACCCAATATTTCTACTGATGTAGTTGCAACAATACCCCACTCTTGAAGATGCCTTAGCACAGACTAGGATCATCAAAGAAATCAAAATTCAAGAGGGTGATATTGTGAAGCCTAGAAAGAAAGAGTGGAGCAAGAACAATAAGAACACACCAGTGCAACCTAAGCCAACAACAGTAAATTAGGTTGCCATTAGTGTCCCAAGGCCAGTGCCAGTTGCACCACCTCAGAAGCCTAATTATCAGGCCACCCCCGGGAACTATGCCAAGGATAACTAGAATGGCCAAGGGAAAAATCAATAGCATCATCCTAAGCGACAATTTTCACCCATTACAGATTCTATGGATTCAGTGTTTGATCACCTCTTGGCAGCTAATGTGATCCATCTACCTAATAGTCGACCTATTGACCCTAATGCACTTAAGCCCAAAGGATACAAAGAAGACCTATACTGCAAATTTCATAGGCAAAATGGGTATGATGTGCAAATGTTCTATAAATTCAAACATCTGGTGTAAAAATTGATTGATAGGAATGCCCTCCAGGTAGATAACCATATCACACCAAACAACCAACATATGGGGGTCTTTAAGGACCCCTTTCCTGCCCACACAGAGCAAGCCAAACTAGTGCCCCAAGTGAATGAGGTTCACCATGCCCCTCCTAAGCAAGGATATGTGGGCATGGTTATTATTGTGATAAGAAACAAGCGATATCCAAGTCTAGCTACACCACCTATGGCTTAGAGTGATGTACCTTCGACATCATAGCCTATATAGCCTCCTGGACAGAGCCTCCCACCTAGGCCTATAGTCACCATCAAGAGCAATCTTGCTTAGAGCTTAAGAACAACATCTTCCCAGCTCTCCATCTATGAGCTCATCCAACAATCACAACCTCATAGATAAGCCTTTATGGATATCCTTAAGGAAATTGAGCTTCAGCCCCAGGAGTCCAACTCCTTCAACAACTTTGTGGGGCATGTGCAGAAATGCACGGAACCAGTAATTACTTTCCAAGAAGATGAATTTAAACTGGTTCCACATGATATGGTGGATTCCCCTTTACACATTATTGCATGTGTGAATGGAACACCATATAAAAGAGTCTTTATAGATACTAGGTCTTCAAGCAACATTATAATGATAACAGCTCTGAAGCACCTGAAGCTTTCAGCATCTCATATCGTCACATCTACCTACACCCTCTGAGCATTCAATGATGCCATATTCTCAATGGTTGGTATAATTGTTTTACCTATTCAAGTAGGGAAAAAGATCATCTCAATGATGTACCACATATTGGAGGGTGAGATGGCGTACAATATTTTGTTAGGAAGACCATGGATCAAGGACATGAAGTGCATCCCTTCCATCGCTAACTAGTGACTCAAGTACACTCAATAAGGGCAAGTTCATGTCGTCCCTATGGACCTAGAGCCATTCAAGTACTAAAACATGGTGCAAAAGTTACTCGAGTTGACCTTGCCATCAATACATCTAGATTTTCAATAGAATAAATTTGGCTGAGGTTCGGTCCCATCACTATAGCATACCATACCCTCCTCATCATTGGCCCCACCCCAGATGCCTAATACATCAGTGGATCCTTTACCTAGGAATCCAAAGAAGCGACCCATTGAGGAGGACCAACCAATAATATCCACCATATCTACATAGGAGATACTTATCCTAGATGATTAAGAGACACCGCATGAGGCAAAAAATAAGCCTGATAAAGTCTCACTCTCATCCTTCTTCTATCCGTAGCCCTAGGTTACAGTACATTTGGCTTCTACTAGATTGGGAGAGTACATGGTTAGGAATTTTACCATTACTCCTACTTTAGAGTCGATGCAAGACATGGGTAGACCCCATCTTCCCATAGGTACTATCGTACTTCTTGGTATTCCCCCTAATAAAACTAACTTTATCTATGGGGGCCTTGACTATGGCATCGAACCTTACCAATAGCAGGAGGAAGATGAGGAACCTTTTGGAGAGGATATCAACTACTTTTATAATTTTGAATTTTCCTTGAAGTACCTTGACCTATGCAACTGGTATGGTTATGGGTTAGGCTTGTATGAGTAAGGTATCAGAATACCTTGTCAACCACAATATCAAATGCCCTATAACAAGTCGAGAGTGGGATGAAATAATTCATTGCCTCTATATTTCCTCTTAGATATCCTAAATTGCTTGAATATAGGCTACAAGGGCGGGTTGTCCCAAGACCCTTATGCCAATCCCAATACAGTCTACTCCTTGGGAGATTACTTTCCATGGCTATATGGGAACCTCAAAATCCCCAGTGACATTACCCCACATTTTGAGAGAGGGAAAGGGTCATGAAGTTGTCCTCATATCTGTGATGATTCAGATCCAGGCACCTCATATGATTGGACCTTTGAGGATGATTCAGGTTATGAGGTAGCGCCATATGACCCTTTTGAGTCGAACAATGATCATTCATAAATTTTCCCCATTAATTACCAATAGGAAAGCCTCATATATTTATTCCTTTTCTCTTATCCTATTTGGTGGTAGCTCCTTCATCTTGAAGAGCCGATTCATCCATAAGAAGATAGACCTCTAGTGGGGAGCAGTTAATTTACTTGAGCATTTAAGCCCTCGGGAGCCTGAGGCACTGTAAGATGAGGATGAAGGAATCCTCATCCACGAGGATGATTATGAGGAATTAGCATACATGGGACCACACCTACCTGATCTTCTGATCCCAAGGGGCAACAATGAGGTTCCCATATATGATAGTGACTATGAGTATGAGACAAATAGGGCAGACCTAGGTCCTCATTGTTTGTGAATTTTGCAGGATATCAGGAACAACATATTTTTTGTTTGTAATTAGATTTTAGGCATCTATAAAATATAGCTCCCATCCAGGTTGAGCTATTATATAGAGGAGATAGAAAATAAATAGGGAGATAATAGAATAGTGATTTTAGACCTGTAACAGATTTTAGTAGAATTGTAATTATGTTTCTGAAGAAATAAAAGTGTAGTTTCATTCAATTTATTTTGTTATGTCTGAGTGTGAGTAATACTTAAAGAAGAATTCAAATCTTCTTCTAAGAAAGGAGGTTGGCCACTTCCAAACCTAGGAGGAGGACTGACAGACAAGTTTTATTCTAATTTTGCTGCAGCAGAATAAGTTGTGAACTTGTCATTTTCATTCTTTTACACAACTAACATTCCTAGTTGTTTAATTATTGTTCATAATGTTTTTTTGATATGATTAGTGGTAGATCTGGTTATTATTTTCATTCCCAAAAACTTTCCAATTCACTACAAATTTTAATTTCCAGCAATTTACAAGTTTTATGTAATTTCCCTGCATTCTTGTTTTTGTTGTCAAAACCTTGCACAAAATATTGACAACCTTCTATTACAGAGCATTGACAGGATCTAGTTTTTATGCTTCATTTCAATTATTGCAAGATTAAATAGACTTTCAATTCTGCAACTACAACTAGAGTTTTAATTCTACAATTTAATTAGATTTCATTCTTGCAACTGTAACTAGGGTTTCATTTCTGCAATTAGCAATTAGTTTTCATTCTTGCAAATAGATTAAAGTTCAATTTATGCAATTTAGGGGTAGAAGTGACACAAAACCCCCACACAATCAATTCCACCAATAAGACCTGTTGCTTCCAAATGAACTGAACTACAACCCTGCTTGAAATTTCTCTCGTAAATAGCCTTGGACACCACCCTAGATTGATAAATTTATTGAGAATTAATTATGTGCTTAACGACAACCCATCATTTTGGTGTCATTTTCTGGGAACATGGTGTTGTTAGAAGGTGAAAAGGAGTCCAATAATTATTAAATATACTAAGTTGTGAATTTAGAGTAAAATCTGAATGTGATGATTGGTATAAGTAATTGTTATTGGTAAATTGTATTTCAGTCCATTTAGGAAATAAGCAAGAAACCACAAGAAGAAAATTTTCACAAGAGGTTGAAATTATGTCAAAAATGTCTAAATTTTTTATTTCCAAAAATGTTGGAATTTTCAAAGAATCCCAATCATCCACTTCCAGCACTGTAATTTCTTTGAGAAATCATTACAAGGAGGAAAATTAAGTAGTTCAACACCATTTTCTCTTGACAAATCCATACAATCAGGAAATTTTGACAAGATTTATAATTGTTTTTGGGAACCTACAATGGAAGGCTCACAAGAGAATCAAGGTAGAGCCAACAATGTGCTCCACCCTAATGCAACTAGTGCACTTGCCAGAACTTTTCAAAATCCCATCCAACTAGATCTTAATCAAAATGCTCCCATGAAGGTCATTTCACCTACAGTATTACCAAATTTCAATGGAATTACATCCGAAGATCCTGATATGTTTTTTTTAATTTTTAAATTGTATGTCAAGCTCATGATTACACTAATGACAATCAAAAGCTCAAACTATTTCCTTCCACTCTTAAATATTTAGCTCTACGATGGTTTATCACCTTAGCACTGACTCAATTAGAACTTGGGATGAGATGGAAAACATATTATTGGAGAGATACCAAGAATATTGTCAAGTCAAGAATCAAAATGATGAAATTCTTACAATGAAACAAGAGGAAAATGAAATCTTAGAAGATTATCTAGAAAAATTTTCTTTTGTTCATAAGAGATGTGGAAGGGTTGAACCTGAAATTTGTAAAGTCATATTCTTAAGGGGAATACAAGATGAATCTAGGGATGCATTGGATATCTTGAGAAGAGGAGATACAAATGCACTTAAATTTCAAAAAAATATTAAACTCTGTAAAAATTACTCTCATTCAAGGCATAGAAAACACAGAATTGGTAATGAAAAACATGATTTGAAAGAATGCATGAAAGAGGCTAATATTTTAGTACATGATAAAACATTAGATTAAAAAAATGAATCTATTGAATCTTCAGCCATCTATTGTTCAGAATGTAAAAAGCAAAACTCTCTTCATGATTGTCCTTTGAACAAAATATTTATACCTACTACATGTAGCATTTTTCAATTAGGACACCCCACAGATCAGTGTAGTTTATTTCCAGAACTTACAAGTGTCTTTGAAAAATAGTCTCAACCTATGAAAAAAATCAATTTTGTAGGACAAGGACAAGGGAATAATTTTCATAAATTTCCATATCAGAATGCTTCTCAATTTCTTGCACATTTGGGAAATAATCCTTGGTATATGCCATGGTCTGCTTCAGGTCCACTTAAAAAATGTTGGAGTCAACCACCATGGGAATACTCCCAAGCATGGTCTCAACATGGATGGATGCAACAATAATGGAATCAACATCCACCATGGTTGCAGCCAAAAATATAGGGATATCAATGGGTACAACATCAAAATCTGTACAAAGGACAACAACATTGTCAAAAATAAAAATCAAATTTGTTGCCTAATTATATCCATGATTTCTATCATGGACAACAACAACAAAAATTAAAACAACCTTTGTTTTCAACTCAACCTGTGGTTAGTCCAAATCATGTTAAACAAGTAACCCCTATTTCTGTGGTTGAATCAAAAAATACAGCCCTAATAAATGTTAGTGATTGTGTTAAAACTCAATTGTGTTTAGGTGAACCACGCTTGAACCTATTCCACTTATCAGTGTAGAAAGTTAAGTTAAAAAGAATGAACATGAAAACAAATCCACACTAAAACAACATCAAGAACAACAAGATACCTCATCAAATAAAGTATCATATTTTGAACAGTCTGAGATATCAAAAATAACATCTTCATAATCAGATTTGATAAAGGAATTAGAAAATTTAACTATTGCAATCCCTTTACCTCAAGTTGTACCAATCATTAATAGGATTGTTCAAGAAATGTGTTTTAGCAAACCAAGAAAAAACAAAAAAGAAAGTATATCCTAAAACCATAAAAAAGGTGGAAAATTAGTTAACTTGCTTTCAGGTAAACTTATTACACCTAAGTATGATTGTACAAAAAGCCCACATATTCTTAGAACGCAAGGAAAATGAAAAGAATACTTTAGTTTTGGCCTCCATTGTTGTAAATTAAAATGTAGAAGAGTTGGATTCCTCCAAAAAGTTTGTTTTTTCTGAAAATGTTCAAAACTCATATTTTAAAGATGAACTAATTATTGTTCAACAATTACTACAGACTGATGAAAAACATAATTCTAAAAATTTATCACCCATTCCAGTACAAAACCATTTTATTTATTTACCACATGGATGTCATTATTGTTTCTCATATTTTCATTATCATTTATAAAATTTAATTCTTTCAAGAATTGTTTTTGGTAAACATATACAAATTTTTTATTATTTTCCACCATATCATTACTCTCTTAATTTATTAATGCATCATTCTCCAAGAACCAATTCAAATCATCCTAGTACAAAACAAACTAAAATACATCCAAAACAACCTTTGAACAATAATAGTTGGTTGACTAAAAACCAGGGACTAAATTTATATGATATATTGGTGCAACATCCTAATGCTTTACTAACATTTTATGCATCTTTAGCAGCTGGCATTGAGTTGTTGCAGGTACAAAAAAAAAAAATTGCAGTTGAATGCATTTGATGAACTTTGGTTGGAAGCACTTCACCAAATAGATTTCACTCAACAAAAATGGAAAATGTGGCATGATGATCACATTAAGAGCAGCAAGGATGAACCAAGGGATTTTGAGAATGAAGTTGTTCAAATTTCTTTAGTTGATTATTTAAGGGGGATATTAGTGGTGAATGGATATCTTTTACATTTGTACCATAAACCACTAATAAATGTGGAATTTGCTCAGTATTTTACACAGTTACATTTGACAGAAGAGGCTTCTTCTTCTGATGAAGATTCCAAATGATCATATCTTTGAATCTTAAAAGAAAAATTAAAAGAAAAAAAATCAGAAAAAGTAGAAAACAAAAAGATGAATAAATTCTGATTATGAATTCCTTCATTGGCATGATTTCAGGGAAATCATGAAATCCTTCATGGGCATAATCAGAATCAAGAAAAAAGAGAGAGAAAAGGAGAGGAAAAAAAAAAGGAAACCAAGAAAAAAACAAAGAGAGAAAAATGAATAACTCAGCAGTGAAAACCTTTTCTAAGGCACTACTAGGTTGGTATGCATGAAAACCAATTTTCTGGCATGCATAACCTTGAAAATTTTTGAATCATCATTGTAAAAATTCACCAACTGTACTTGTTTTGAAGTGTTGCAGGAAGCCTCAATAGAATATCAATAGAAGTAGTCATCTTTCAAAACTTGCATTAACTTGTTTTAACCAGGTATATATGTTTCTTGCACTTTTCTCATTATAAATATTTGATATATAGTATATGAAAATTAACCATTAGTATAAAAGTGTTCATAAGAGTTGGCATAAACAAAACATGCTTGGAGAAAGAGAAAAATGTTGGTTTCTGCTATGTCTTCAGAATGACTATTGTATCTTCAATAACCGTGGTATCTTCGGAATGAAGCCTTTGTATTAGGAATGAAGGTGTGTCTTCGGAATGAAGGTGTGTCTTCGGAATGAAGGTTTGTCTTTGGAATGAAGGTGTGTCTTTGAAATGAAGGTTTATCTTCAGAATGAGGTTATCTTCGGATTAAATGCCCAACTTAGTCTTTGGAATGAAACATAACCTTCGATATGAAGATTTAACAATCTGTTTCCATGTGGCATCCAAGGAGGGAGAAAAATACATAGTCAATTTTTTTTTTACTCCATGTGATCATTGACACATGTCAGCTAGCTTGTGGTTAGATTCATCTCATCTTTTGCACCCATCGAGGAAGTATGAGAATCACAGGGAAAATAACCAACAAACATGCCACCACCATTCATTGCTAATAACCACTCATGTGGGAAAATTTGCATGCAGAATGGATGAGCTAAAAATAGTAAAGAAAATTTGATGGCAAGGATGTCCAATGATTTATGGCCAGGTGTTTAGAGCATATAATAAGGAAGTGTGCCATATTTTCTTTTCAAAGACATATTTGCTAATGATTACAAGGAAAAGTAAAAAAAAAATTAAAATTTCTTTCTGAAGAAGAACAAGAGAAAACCTTGTAATTCTGCAGAAACCATAAATCAGTGACCTAGCAAATGATTGTAGTAGTAGAAGAGAGTAGTATTCTCAGCATTAGAATAGAGAAATGAAGTGAAAAATGAAAAATTTCCAGCCTATAAGAACCCTGGAATAACGTAACCACATGGGTTACCAAAATTTTCAACCTGTGAAGGGTAGTATGTAATTTTGTTAGGGCATAATTTTAAAATTTTAAACCACCTCGGGCATGGTAGGCAACAGCCTAAATTTAGAGTGAATTTTCCAGCATACCTACATCAAGAACTGCAGAGCATGGCAAAACATTATCAAGAAAAAAAATGAGCCATCATCATCATGGTCTTATTAAACTGGTGTGCCAACATCATTTTAGGGGAAAACCTAGAAGCATTAATAGGTTTTATTCTACCCTGACTAATGTATTTTTTGAAGAATATTATGAAGGAGAATAGGATACAGATGTCGCTATAAAAAAATATGCTACTGAGGATGAAGAAAAGGTTAAAAAAAATGCTATTGCAGAGAAGGAAACACACCAAGCAAAAGCAACAAAGCATTTTTCTCTAGAACCATCAACCTCACAGACTAAGAAGAGAAGGACTGAAACTGACAGCAAAAAAATAAAATAGAAGAGGGTTCATTTTTCTAAAATATATTATTTATCTGTCAGAGTAGGAGAGTGAAGTTCCCAGTGAAGATCCTGAAGCTATCCCTACACCCTCGTTACCACAAGAAAATAGGGCAAGAAGAGAAAATATACATTAAGGACTAGGAGGTCTACAAGACTCCAACAAAAAGAGATAAAAGAACAAATTATTGAAGAGAAGACCAGAAAAGATAGCCCTGATGTCATAGAAGTGCAACAAGCCACTGATAATTTGGATGTAATTATAGATAATTTCATGGAACCTCCTGTATAGGAGTAGGGGTCTAAAGCAGAGGATGAGATAGTTGTTGAGCAACAAACTATAATTGATTTGTTAGTATTATGTTTTGAGTCGAACGAAGAAGAGGAGGTGGACATCACAAAACAACTGAGAGCAGCTAAGAGTGTTATAAAAATACAAATGATATGGATTGCGGAAAAAAAATATGTTATTGAAAAACATGAAAAGAAAATTAGAGAATTATAGCAGAAAGTGGAGAAACTAAAAAGCAGGTTGTCAAAAGTTGACAAACAATCAACTACATCAAATAAAGAGGAGTATTTGTTTTAGCTACTGCTTGGATTATCTATGGAATATGAAGACACAGGTGCTCATTCTGAAGTAGTACCCCTCCACTTTGTAGCAATGCCCTTCCATTCTGAGGCATTGCCTTCTCAATCCAGAGAAATACCTTTATGCAACATCATTGGGTAGGTCTCAGATTCAGGCCTCCAACCATCATTACTCTAGTTCCTTCCTATTTTGAAAAGGATTTCCAACCAGATGATCAGTTTGAAGAATGACTCAGAAACCTTCATGAGAAATTACACAGGCACTAAATTGTTCTATGAAACATGGAAAATGAGTATGGACATTTGTGACTCCATAGCCCACTGCAATGCATGAGGGCATGCATTAATATAAGTTGGGAGGAATGATGAGGCCTGGATAAGCCTCATTTATAGCATGTTTTAAATAGTTAAAACTGCCTAAAACTCTTGTGAATTATCTTATATGCTATTTAAGTTGATTTAATATGTTGTGTATTAACTTTTTGCATGATTGAAGTGTTAAGGACATTATATTTTGATTTTTAACAGTTATTGTATAGTTTTATGTTATCTTGTCATGCTTAGGTTGATAGCAGCACTTCACTAGTCTTATTTTGATGATCATTAAGCATTAGTTTCTCTAAATTCAGCAAATAGTACAAAGACTTATTACTGTGCAGTAGAAAATTGGTTTTTCCATATAAATTCCAGCCAGCTGCCAATGAATGGCAAGGCATGAAATTCACATCCAAGGAAGAATAAATACTATTGCAATCTGATCCTAAGGGCTAATACACCTGAGAAATGCAGCCAAAACCATTTGGAGTCAACACAGTTGGTCATTCTAAATATCTTCGAAATGAACACAATGTCTTCGGAATGAACACAATGTCTCCAGAATGAACACAATGTCTTCGGAATGAACACAGTTTCTTCGGAATGAGAATAGAAAGCACTTTTTGAATTTTTGACTAACTTTTGGTGATGGAAAAGGGGATAAGAAGGTTGAGAAAGTTAAGGGAAAATATATCCCATCTAACTTTGCCGTCCTTGCTATCCAAAGCCACCATTTATGGAAAAGATCAAATTGATCCTCTTCTAGGATAAACCCAAGAAATTCTGCAGGATATCAGGAACAACATATTTTTTGTTTGTAATTAGATTTTAGGAATCTATAAAATATAGCTCCCATCCAGGTTGAGCTATTAGATAGAGGAGATAGAAAATAAATAGGGAGATAATAGAATAGTGATTTTAGACCTGTAACAGATTTCAGCAAAATTGTAATTATGTTTTTGAAGCAATAAAAGTGTAGTTTCATTCCATTTATTTTGTTATGTCTGAGTGTGAGTAATACTTAAAGAAGAATTCAAACCTTCTTCTAAGAAAGGAGGTTGGCCACTTCCATACCTAGGAGGAGGACTGACAGATAGGTTTTATTCTGATTTTGCTACAGCATAATAAGTTGTGAACTTGTCATTTTCATTCTTTTGCACAACTAACATTCCTAGTTGTTTAATTATTGTTCATAATGTTTTTGTGATATGATTAGTGGTAGATCTAGTTATTCTTTTCATTTGCAACAACTTTCCAATTCATTGCAAATTTCCATTTCCAGCAATTTACAAGTTTTATGTAATTTCCCTGCATTCTTGTTTTTGTTTTCAAAACCCTACATAGAATATTGATGACCTTCTGTTACAGAGCATTGATAGGATCTAGTTTTTATGCTTCATTTCAATTATTGCAAGATTAAATAGACTTTCAATTCTGCAACTATAACTAGAGTTTCAATTCCGTAATTTAATTAGATTTCATTCTTCCAACTGTAACTAGGGTTTCATTTATGCAATTAGCAATTAGTTTTCATTCTTGCAAATAGATTAAAGTTCAATTTATGCAATTTAGGGGTAGAAGTGACACAAAACCCCCACACAATAAATTCCACCAATAATACCTACTACTTCCAAATGAACTGAACTACAACCCTGCTTGAACTTTCTCTCGTAAATAGCCTTGGACACCACCCTAGATTGACAAATTCATTGAGAATTAATGATGTGCTTAACAACAACCCATCAGCCATCACAAAGTGCATTCTTCACATGGGATATTATTTTACAAATTTAGAGCGAGATTTTTGTGCATATGTGAGGATGTGCATGAAATGTCAACACCATGCTAACTTGACATATGTACCTTCCAATGCCTTACAACCGATCCAATCAGCTTGGCCATTTTCACAATGGGGGTCGAATTTAATTGAGAAAATCTCCCTTGTATATTTGGGCCATCACACATTTATCATCATAGCTACTAATTATTTTACAAAGTGGGTGGAAGCAATTCCCCTTACCACTAAGACAGGACCCCACATAGCGGAGTTCATATTGCATAATATCATTTGTCATTTTGGTATTCCATCCAAGATCATTTTGGATAATGGGACATCATTCAAGAATAAATATGTGCATGCTTTGACAACAAATTATAACATCCAACATAGCTTTTTAACACCCTACTATCCACAAGCAAATGGGAAAGCAGAAGCATCAAACAAGACCCTAATTGTCATATTGAAGAAAAAATTTAGAGCGAATTATACCGATTGGCATACACAAATTTCACTTGCCCTTTGGGCTTACTACACTAGCATTCGAACACCCACTAGGGAAACTTTGTTTTCACTAGTGTATGGTGTTGATGCGGTCATGCCTCTAGAGTTGGAAATCCCATCACTACGCATATCCATGCAGGAATTTATTGATGATGATACTGTGCAACAAGCTCACCTAGATAAACTTATGTTGTTGGATGAGCATCACATTAATGCGCTTGAGCATCTACGTGTGTATCAAGAGTGGCTAAAAATATCCTAGAATATGAAAGTCCATCTCATAAAATTTTAGGTTGGTGATCTCGTCCTAAAATAGAGCCAACAAAATTCTAGCTTGCCGCCCCACCTATGGGATAAATTTGTAGGAAACTTGTTAGGTCCCTTTGTCATCACTAGTCAAATAGGGCCTGGAACTTATCACCTAACTTCACTTGAAGGTTTCAAGGATCCTAAACCTTTGAAAATCCTTCACTTATGGCCATTTCATGCTTAGAGAGCACCCCAAAGGCTCCTAGCGGGTTTTCACTACCTAGGTCAAGTAAAAATGCTCCTATACTATCTATGATTATCTAGGTCAATCCTAAAATCTCCAAAGGCATCCCTAATCCATTTTGTCATATCCAAATACCCCTAGGTAGTCATAGACACTTTTTAAGTGTTGTTGCATGTCTAGGTCACCCAAAAGGCTCCTAGGGGTTCTCATCATCTAGGTCAAGTAAAAATGCTCCTAGACTATCTACGATCATCTAGGTCAACCCTAAAAGCCCCAAAGGTATACATAATCCCTTTTTTCATAACAAAATACCCCTAGGCAATCATAGACACTTTTTAAGTGCCACTGCATGTCTAGGTCACCCAAAAGGCTCCTAGCAGATTCTCATCATCTAGGTCAAGTAAAAATGCTCTTATACTATCTACGATCATCTAGGTCAACCCTAAAATCCCCAAAGGCATCCCTAAGCCCTTTGGTCATAGTCGAATACCCCTAAGCAGTCGTAGATACTTTCTAAGTGTCACTGAATGCTTAGGTAACCCAAAAGGCTCCTAGAAGGTTTCCACCATCTAGGTCAAATAAAAATGTTCCTAGACTATCTACGATCATCTAGGTCAACCCTAAAAGCCCCAAAGGCATCCCTAAGCCCTTTTATCATAGCAAAATAACCCTAGGTAGTCGTAGACACTTTTTAAGTTTTGTTGCACGTCTAGGTCACCCAAAAGGCTCCTAGCAGGTTCTCACCATCTAGGTCAAGTAAAAATTCTCCTAGCAGGTTCTCACCATCTAAAGGCATCCCTAAGCCCTTTTGTCAGAGGCGAATACCCCTAGGTATTTGTAGATGCTTTCTAAGTGTCATTGAATGCCTAGGTCACCCAAAATGCTCCTAGTAGATTTCACTATCTAGGTCAAGTAAAAACACTCCTAGACTATCTACGATTGTCTAGGTCAACCCTAAAAGCCCCAAAGGCATCCATAAGCCCTTTGGTCATATCCAAATTCACCTAGGCAGTCTTAGACACTTTTTAAGTGTCGTTGTACATCTAGGTCACCCAAAAGGCTCCTAACGAGTTCTCACCGTCTAGGTCAAGCAAAAATGCTCTTGGACTATCTACGATCATCTAGGTCAAACCTAAAAGCTCCAAAGGCATCCATAAGCCCTTTGGTCCCCCAAAAATTCCCAAATGACTCCAAAATAAGGCCATTGGTCACATGTGTATACATATCAATCAAAAATTCAAAAAAATCATCAAAACATCAAAATACAAAAACATTTGCATTGCATTGCACTTTCATACATACATATCCATCAAAATTTCCAAAATTCAAAAATATTACATCACACCACATAGCATTTTATCATCGCTTGCATCTAGGCATATTCATCATTAGCAATTTATAGTTTAGAGTTGCACATACATATCTAGCACCATGATGGTACATTACTTATCGCTCAAAATAAATGTTATGAAAGTACTCATAGTTCAAATACCACAATTAGCATTTTTCACCCACATTTTTCACATTTTCATAATAATGTCTATTCCCTTCACTTTGCCATTTTTTTAAATAATGTCAGTAGGGTTTTCAGTCACTCGGCCATATCTAGTCTCTGCTTAGATTTTGTAGCAGGATAGCTTGATTTTTAGGAGGTAGAGTCTTGCATTTATTATGCCTTGCATACATCATATCCCAAACACAATAAATCACTAAAAATCTAAGTTTTGTACAAATATAGATGAAATCCATGAAGTGGTCTAGGTTACCTTAAGCAAAAAGGTCATCCTACTCATCCCCCTATGTGAATGGTTCAAGAATGCTGAGAGTTGGCAAAAGAACAAGCCCTTCCCTACCCAATTCCCCAAAATCAATAGTGGTTTTCACCACTATCAAAATTTTCAAACACCTATGATCCCTAAATTCATAAGGATTCATACTACACATCCCCATGAAGGATGGGTAGTCATCCCCAAGGCCTAAAATATCAACACCACTCTACAGGAAAATCCTAAAAGTTTCCCATCAATATTTCCACACACCTTTGATCCCTAAAATCATAAGGATTCATACTACACATCCCTGTGAAGGATGGGTAGTCATCCCCAATGCCTAAAGGATCAATGCAATTCACAAGAAAAAAATCCCACAAGTTCAACTTTGAAATCAAAATGCTCAAAAATCAACAATAAAAAATAATAGTGGTTATCACCACTACTCAAAAAATCAAGAGAAAAAGAAAAAACTCAAAATAAATAGTAATTATAGTCACTAAAAGAGAAAAATAAAGAATGATTTTCATCACTATATATGAGAACAAGTAATCCCAATCAAATTAAATAACCAAAAGACACCCGAGCTTGAATCCTTGGAACTCTCAACATTTGGAAAACCATCAAGTGATCCTCATTATGGTTTTGGTGGATAGCCTATTCGTTAATGGCGGTAGCCTCATGCATGACGATATGTCTATCACATTAGCTTTTGGGTGTATGTATAGACCAATATTTGCATGTGGATGAGCTATATTTGGTAACCTCGATTGCCTAGTGGTCTAGTCATACTTAGTACAAAACCTATTATGGTGGCATTCATTTGGTGATCCTCAGTATAGGTTTGGTTGAGAGCCTACTTGGAACTAGCGGTATCCTTATGCATCTCACAAGAATGAACTCACTTGCACACATAGGGATATGAAGTACCTTAGTTGTCCTAGAAGATTCATACCTTGTCAAAAAGTCTTGCATGGTTAGTATACAACTTTAGATAAGTTTACAATAGTGTTTGAGTCTCATGAAAAACCTAATGAGCATTTCCAAAACAACATATCATTCATATCGCTTCACCTCATTCATTTCAATTACATTATTCACAAATCCATTATATAAGTCTCATGACAACATTACATATGATTTGGTGCAAAATACATCATCTATGGTGCTAGCATAATACAACATGTAGTCTAGACATTGCATCCTCTAGATCAAGAAATCATCCATCTTAATATACATCCATGCATGTACATAATAAAATCAAATTACATTACAAAATATGCATACATAAGCATTCATCATCATTAAATAAATCAAATTGCATACATCTCATAAAACAATAAACACATGATGATAAACCACATAAAAAACTCTATATATATATATATATATATATATATATATATGTGTGTGTGTGTGTGTGTGTGTGTGTGTGTGTGTGTGTGTGTGTGTGTGTGTGACAAAAAAAGATACATCATGTTGCCCATCGGCTACAATAAAGTGAGTCTAGACTTCACACTACTAAAACATCCAAAAACATAAAAATAGTCAAGCGAGCCACTACCATGGTCACGCAAGATGGGTACTATGACTTGCACTCCCACCTATAGTAGGATTCTTTTGTTAACTCCCATATATGCTACCACCTACCCTATCAGCTCTCCACCTAGACCCTGGTGCCTCCTGCCTAGAGGAAGACTACCCTGTCCTACTATGGCGACTCTGGTACAACCCACTGGCACCTCCATCATCTCGTATACACCCACCAAGATGTACTACCTTAGTCTCCAACTCATCCACATAAGCTTGCCACCATCGACACAATGCTTGGTAAGTCTCCACCATAGAATAGAGTCATGTCACCTCTCCCTGTAGCCTAGTCACCTCCCTACTGCTATAATCCTCTCGTGTAGGGCTTCAAGATCATAGTTGTGCCTGAAGAGATGCTATCTTAGCCTAAGACACCTATACCTTGGCTCGATTGACTGCTAGCTCTGCATATACATCATGCACCTATGTCTATATGATATCTCTCTCATGCATCACCTTGAGTAGCTCCTCTTGTAGCTCTACCTCTGTATCTCTTGATTCCATCAGTGGTGCCTACACCTCCTCATCCCCAATATCATCATCCCCCAAGTCACCTCGATCTCCTAAGTCCAAGAGATCCACATGATCCCCTACCTTGTATCCCTGCCAATAACCTGCCTCACCCTGGTCCTCACCAAAAACATCCTTATGTGCCTCCCTATCTGCATCCCTCCTCAGTGGCCCCTCTCCATACCCTTAGCTTGTCACCTACCAAGCATCATACTCCATCGTAGTCCCGACATCATCCACATATGGAATTTCCACTATAGGATTTGTATCCCATGCCACTACCTCTACCATAAGACATGCCATTGTCCTCTCATCCTCATGATGTTGATAAGACACTAGCTCAATAGGCACCCCCTGTCGTAGCACAAACTATCACATCACCCAAGAAAAATGGAAGTACTCCCACTTTGTGCCATGTCATCCAACCAACCATCTGCCTCGTCGCACCCTGTGGAGTTGTACAGTAGCATTTGCTCACTCTAGAAAATCTTTGTATGACCTCTAGAATACTTGACCTACCACAATTTGGGCAAATAGATCTGCATATTAGGCCACCTCACCTATGAATTGTTGACTCTGAGCCCTCTTCCATAGGATATCGTATCCTATCTTCGTATCTGCTAGCTATACCCGAGTCATCCAGGGTAGCCCCTTCAATCACCCCATAGCTATGTGTTGCCATCCCAAAAACTGTAACAAAAAGCTACACCCAATACCCTTCTATTGCTGGAAGTAGATCTTGTATAACTCATCATAGATATTTTTCAATAGTATAGTACCCCATTCCATCACCAGTGGCTCTACCACAATAGACCTCACCAACCTAAACACTATCTCCACTAGGTTCCATGGGAACCTCACTCCATAAGAATCTGGTAGTAGCATATTGGATATAAGCATCATGAGTAGTGTATGCCTCACCCCCAATACCTTCACCTCATGCCAAAATCCTACCAACATACCACCCTTCAAGCAGTCCAGCTCTGTCGTCTCTAGATCATAACTGAAGTACCTCTCAAGCACTGCTTGTCTTTGATCTCGTCGTGTTGTGCAGATCGGCCACCCTTCTATAAGAATCTTAAGAATCTAATAGATGTTCTCAAGCATCACCCTCATCTCCCCAGTGGGTAGGTGGAATGTATTTGTGCATGGATCCCATAGATCAATCAGGGTAGTTAGATATGCATGGTCTCCTACGACAACCTCTAATCGGGTCACCTTCTTGAGGCCGAGGGCATCCAACCACTCCTAGTCCTTTGTGGTCAAGGCATCCCTAATGGAATCAAATATAATGGGTACTCGATATTTACTCCTCACCACCTGACAGGGATAAGCAACTCAATAATACACCACCAAAATGGCCTCGCATGGCCCCAAAAAAATTTAGAAGAAAAGACTCAAAATGGCCCCTCTTTGAGGCTGGTTTATGGCCATTCCTCCTAGGAATGTCCACCAAACCTATGGAAAACCCATAAAGGGATTGCCTATGATAATCCCACACTATCCATCCCAACTAGGGATGACTCCAAAAAAAGTTAGTTTCAAAAAGGCCTTTCAGGCCATCAAAAATAGCAAAAACAATGCAAAATTGGACCTACAAAATGCAATCTAATTGCACAAAAACATAGGTAAAACACAAAATTTTGTATATATATTATAAATTAGTTTTAATTACCTACAATATAGTGTGATATTCTTCCAATACAAAAACATACCATAAAAGCAAGAAAAACAACTCCTAACACTAGGAAAATGCAATAAGAGAGACTTGGCATACCTATATTGCATTGGCTCCTCCACTAGCTGAGTACGCCCACTAACTCATGGTGACTGTGGGATGAATTTTATAGTTCTCCACTACTTATAATCACTCTCCTACCCCTCACCTCTCAAACTACCAAAGAAAGCATGCAAAAATGAGTCTAACCTTCATATTTTGGGTTTATATAAATATGCAAGGGTCACCACCGTTCTAGGGTGGTATAAGCACACATTTTTCCAATTGTGCCATCCTGGGATGGTTTTATAACAATCCCTCATCCCATCCTAGGACGGTGGTAGCAAAAATAGGCCAAAACAACCCAAAATGACCCAAAATAGGTCCAAAATTGCACCAAAACACCTCAAATTGGGTCCAAATTTCACATAGATCAAAATGCAATCTTGAGGATCCTTGGAGGGATGTAAAAGAAGTTAATTCATGCCATAATAAGGCCATTTTTTCTGTAACACCCCTAGGACATGCATTTTTTAGCTCCTATCCTCTAGGAAAACTCAACAAAGTCACCAAAATCCTCTCCAAATTGCCCTATTTTCAAGGGACAAAACTGAAGGTAAGCATAATACAAGTCAATTGGGTCAAGTGACTCATCACTTTTCTCATTGGTTATTCCCTCATAGACTCTTCACTTGAGGGGGTAGTCATACTCAGTCTAAATCAGCAAGCACACACTCAATTATGCGAATGGCGTTCGTTCAACGAATATTCGACAAAGACAATCATGCTCCTACTTGGGGCACCAAACAAGCACACAAAATCATGTTATAACTCTTGACATTACTGGCATCATGAATTCAAAAGCCTTGAACCTTCATGATAGACAATTTTCAAGCATATGCACGCTCATTCAATGAGTCAGAAACAAGGATTCAAGAACACACGCCCTTTTCATGATTGGGGCATCTAAAGTTGGTTAGGTTATCGAGTAACCTTAATCATTCTACATTTTGGTCATCTATTTTTTCTCAGTGTTGTGCTGCACATAATGCATCTCAAAAAGGGGAATATGTAGACACTAAAATTTGGTAAACCCAATTAAGCATCCATAAGCAATGATCAAATTAATATAATATGGCCCCTTGGGCAGCCCTCAACAGGCTCACAATGGTTCTAGCCACTCTGAAAAGGGTTTTGGAGGCTACCGGCCCAATTTTGGGAGATTTTAGCTCAAAATTCACCACCGTACCACCCTAGGATTATGGTAGATGCCCCTTGTCCCACCCTAGTATGTTTTTGAGCCCTCATCCTAGGGTGGGACAGTGGTGAAGTTTGACATAGAAAAAGTCAAAATTTGGCCAAATGGCACCCAAAAACTGCCATTTGACCACCCAAACATAGCATGCAAGGTAGAGGATAGGTAATCCTTATGACATCCATATTTATGAGTGTAAAATTTGGAGATCCTCTTCCACACCCTATGCATGCCTCCCATTTGACAAGTGGAACCTCCTACCATGCATGCCCCTACATGTCTTTTTGCACATGAGCCTTTTTAGGCTATAAAATGGGTTCCATATCCACACAAAATAATAAAGAGGAGTTCTAGGATATGCAATAGAGTTTTTTTGAGATTTAACCTCACCTTATTGCACCTTTTTGCCCTCGTAATCTCCCTTTTTCCAAGGAGGTTACCGGGTGACTTCAAGAAGGTAATCCAAGCGTAACTTTTCCATCCGGGTGAATTTCTTCACCAAATTCGATGACAACACACCTTGGGTAGTTTAGGAACATCTTCCAGTGGTTTTGTAACAAAAATTAGCTATATTTTTTGGGTATCCCTCCTATGATACCCCCAAAAGAGTTGCAGTCACCATCGCCCCCTGTGAGACGAGGTTTGCAGGTGGGTGATGCTTAATCTAGGGGTCTACAGGTGCAATTTTTGATATTTTTTTGGTGATATCCTCCAAAAAACTCCTCTTTAATATCTCTACAAATTTTCAAGTCATTTGGATATAATTTGATGCACTTTTAATTCATATGCCATTTTGCCCCTGTGGGGATTGCATGTTTTCACCATACACCCTTGCTATTTGACCTCTTTTTGCTTCATTGTGTGTAGGTTCAGGTCTTATAAGGCTTTGGGAGGCAATATCAAACATCATAGAACCTAGATACAAGCAGCGGTAGCATTGGCTTGCCCACCTCGATTGTGGGTATGCGGAGAAACATTGGATGTGCACCCGAATTTCATGAAATACTTTGTATTTGGGCACACAATATTGTAAAAATTGTATCACCATTTTGAACCCTCAAGGGTACTGTTGTAACCTTATATTAGATCCAAAAAATTAATGAGAAAATACTTTCTTTGATTCATTTCCATTTTGTTTGGTACTCCTTCCTTTTGCATGCATGCTTCCTTTTTTATGTTCATTAGCGAGATGGGGTAGATACTCTTATTGTTCCACATAATTTGGTTCACCATTTTTACTTACTTCACTTGGTAACCATGCCTCTACATTAGATGGCCACCTAGACCATATGTTTGTAATTCTCTTATTGGAGACTGGAAAGCAGCTTGTTTACCCTTTCCAATAGGGACAATTTTTATGGGGGTCTTTGTACATGGAGGAGAGGATGGAGGAGTTCTAATGGTGACTAGCTTCAACTTATTTCTACCAGCCTGCTTGTTATCTATCACTCCTCTCTGGCTAGTAGGCTTCCTAAAATTTAATTCTAAAAATCTCCTTGTACCTTGCCAAGTACCAACATGCGGGTCATACAATTATTCAAATCATTTGTCATTCTTAGTGGAATATCTTGATTTCACTGAATTTGATTCCACTCACATTCTCTAAAATTTGAACAATTTTACAAGATTCTAGTCCTCTTTCTTAATCAAATATTTGACATCATCTTGTATATAAACATGTTTTAGATTGCTTTTTGGATCATAATCTGTGACATGATCATAGAAATCTCTCCAAGGGGGAAATGCCTCCATATACTGAACATCCCACTCCAATTCTGATTTTTCATCATTGTTTCTAAATTTTGTGAAGTGGGGTTGGAAATTTCTTTTTAACGTTAAAGTTTTAGCTTTTGGGTCATTTAATTTCTATTAAAATTTGTTCTTTGGGTCATATCTCCACCAATGGGGAAGTTCTACTAGCCCTAGTTCTCGCATATATTATGTTGTCCTTTGCTAATAGAGATATCACTCAACTTAAGGGGATAGGTGAAGGTGCACTTCCTGCATTTTCCTATTCCAAAGATACCATTTGTATAATCATTTTTGTGGTAGTATTCCAAAGCGAACATTATTTCCATGATGTACAAAGATAGAACGAAGGGCTTCTTAGTAAATCCATATAGGTAAATGATTGCCCCTTTAGTCAATATGTACTAGTCACCTTCCTCCTCCCCCTTATTTCTTAGGGTATCAAATATCAATTTAGGTACTCTAGACATTCATATGTAAATTAGATTTAGGGTAGGCCCTAGTAACTCTCTGTTAAAATTGTAGTAAGATTTCATTTTGCTCAGCGCATTCATCCCTGAATAGATGGCATGAGCGGTTCCATTAGGAATTCCAGTTTTCAATTGGATAAATGGAAGATCCAAGTGATTAAAATAAAATAAGAGATAATATATGGTAATAATATCTAAAATATGCTCCTTCCTTGCTAGCTTTCATTCTTATAAAAATTTCCTGAGTCATGTCGGACAAATATCATAACCAATCAAAGAATATTGAGTAATTTCTCATCTAAGTAGACTTGTAATTCCTAGGGTTTGAAATGAAGTGAGTGATAGCTATCTACCAATGGTATAAATTTCTATAATAGGGTAACCAATATATTATGGCCAACATAGAGTAAATCTTAGAGTCTTTGAACTCATTTATTTTGATAGGGGTTGACGGTAGGGCACTGCTACTCAATTTTATTTCTATCTAGCCAGCTACCCAATTTAGGAAATTCTTTCCCCCTCAGCATGCTTGTTCAATACATAATACTTCACCTAAGATTTTGTAGAAAATGGTTTGGCATTTTATCCTAGTTTCACTCCTAGGGAAAAATAATTATTGAACGATTCACCCTTAATATGCATTAGGGTCTTACACTCGATGCTTTGCAATGTCTTATGTTCCAAATTATAATTTTTTGCTATGGCATGAATCAATTGAGGGCATGGATGTATATAATCACACATATAGAAGGATAAGAGTGAACTAAACACTATAGCCCATAGATTCAAAATTGATATGCCAATGGTGACTCTCTTCTCCACCTCTATTCTCATTTGAGCTTTCTCTTTGAAGGTGGTAATGGTATCAACAATTTTGCTTGCAATATCATGGAAGTAGTTATCCACATTTCTCTCTGTGATAGTGATTTTATTTTTAGAATAATATGATGTGGTAATTTTAATATATAAGTGGATTGTTCTTTCTTGAGAAGATGATTGTGTTCTTGATCGCTCTTAAAAAATCTCTCTTTGGTTCTTCTACATAGCTCTCAAAATTCAAAGTATGCAGTAAGGGTGTAATTTGCCCTATAGTACCAAGCATATAGTTTTCTTGGAGTGTGCATCATTAATGATATGGATGCAATGTTCATATGCATATAAAACTACATCGATGTCATTTCCTGTTCATGATTGGGCTAACCTCATGGTTGACAACATCAATTTGACACATACACACCTTTCTTATCTTAATTTTAAATTGAAGTGCTAGCTCTACTTTGAATGAAGTGCCCCACATTCATTTTGGACTTTAGGATCAAGTGCAATCTTCCTCGAGCATCTTTTATTGATTTTCATGTGATTGTTTTTATTTTCCTTGCCTCGGGTGATATAATGCCAGAATAAGACACATGGTATAGCATGCCGTTGATATGCAAAATTGGGATTATGTTTTAGAGGATGTTCGCCACTGTGGCACATATTTTATTCTTTCTATTTTTCCATTAATACAAAGTGCAAAAATATAAAAAATATTTACATGTTATGATACATATAGTGCACAAAAAGTAATTAAAAGTATTTCCATTTATTGTAATTGGTGGTATATATCCATCTTGATCTTTGAGATAGCAAGTATTTTTTTTCTTGATTGACTCTATTTGAAAAGGACCTTCCCATAATGAGTCAAAATTCTCATGCTTACCTATATTGTCCTTGTCTACATTCCATTTTAAAACTAAGTCACCAAATCTAAACCTCCTAAAGGTGGTCCTCCTATTCAACCAACCCTTGGTCCGTGAGAAGTGTTTCTAGAACTTCTTATAGGATTCATCTCTTTGTTCTTCCAAATGTAACAACTAAAGTAGCCTTTCATTTATAGGGTCTTCTTTATCATAATAACTTTTGGCATACTTCAAAGAAGGTAATTCTATATGAATAGGTAACACAATCTCTTTCCCATATACTATATCATAAGGAGATGTGCCTATAGATTTCTTCATAGTAATCCTATCTTCCCATAAGACCTGGTTTACTAGCAAATTCCAAGATTTTTTATTATCTTCCAAACACCTTTTTAGCATTATGAAGATATTTTTGTTGCATGATTTTGTTAAGCCATTCCCTTGTGGGTATTAATTGGAAGAATTCTTCAAGTAAATTCCATGTCTACTAGTAAACTCAATATTTTTGGCTCCTATGAAAGTTGGGCCATTATCACTTACAAGAGCCTTAGAAATGCCAAACCTAGTGATCAAAGTTTCAAGGAATTCAAGCACTACATCCTAATCATATTTCTTGGTAGGCATTGCCTCAACCCATATAGTAAAATAATATGTGGCTATTAGAATATATCTATATTTTTTATGAATTAGGATTGATATCTCCCATAAAATATATATCCCACTGCTAAAATGGTTGTTCAAATTGTACTGGTTGTAGAGGCATTGTAGTGTTTCTATTTTACCCGTGCACCTCTAGCATTTGTTAAAGGATCTAGAAGTCTTAAAGGCATCAACAAAGACATTAGGTCAATAATATCCTACTCTTATGATCTTAAGTGTAGTAGATCTGCTTGAATAATGACCTCCAGATAATCCATCATGGAATTCTCATAGGATCCTATGCTTTTGATATTCTCTTACATTTATTAAAGGGACACCATCAAGGTTCTTTCTATAGATCTCTTTAGATAGCATTGTATAGTATAAGGCTTGAAGCCTATATCTTCTTCTTTGTGAAGCATTGATATTTGGGGGAGATACCCTAGTTTGAAAGTAATTTGTGAGCTAATCTATCCAATCTGTTTCTTTTGAGAGAGTATCATATTTATATTATAACTCTTCAATTTGGCATACCATTCCTTCCTTTGAGTTAGCTTTAGTTGCTAGATCCTGAAAAATTCCTCTTTCGCTTACCAATTTGGTGGGATGAATCTCTATGTCAAACTCTTGAATATTTTTGATCCATCCTGCTCTCTTTTCACCAAGTTCTCTTTGTAATATGAAGGTCCTAACATTAGGATGGATTACATACACTAGTGTTTTGCTCTGAGATAGGTATTTCCTAAACTTCTTCAAGGATTTCATAATTACAAACACTTATCTTTCTATGAAGTTATATTTTACCTAATACTCATGTAGTGTCTGACTCCAAAATAAGATAAGGTGTTAATTTTTTTTATCATCCTTTTGGGTTAATACAATGACATAACTCTCTTTAGTTCCATAGGCATATAAAATGAAGTCTCTATCAAAGTTTGGATTGACCAAAACTAGAGCTATGGCGATGGCTTGTTTGATTATTTTGAATTCTTTCTTCCTTTTGTTAGTCCACTTGTAGTCAACATATTTCTTGAGTAACTCTAAGATTGGTTTAACAATATGAAAAAAATATGAGATAAATTTTCTTACAAAATTAATCTACCCAAATAAGGACTACAAAGCCTTTTTTTCATTGGAAGGGGTAGTGCCAATATTGCTTTTATCCTAATAGGATAAATGGACATTCCTTTTTTAATACTACATGTCCCAAAAAATTTCCTTCATGGACTGCAAATATGGATTTCTTAGGATTTAATGATATGTCGAATTGTTTGCACTTCTAAAAAAATATTTCTAAACGATGAAGGTGATCTTGTTTTTCATGTGAAAATATATCAAGATTATTTTATTGATAAGCATGCCAAAATCATATTCCATCGCTCTATGAAAAGTGGCACCAACATTTGATAGACCAAAAGGTATTCTATGATAGGCTAAGGTGTCCCACTTTTAGTAAATGTAGTCTTGTGTTGGACTTCATCTTTGACCTAGATTTTATTGTATCCAGAGAAGCCATCTAATAGAGAGAATATTTTTTCCCCTACCATCATCTATAAAATTTGATATATCTGTGGTAAGGGGTAGTGATCTTTCAGAGAAGCTTGGTTCAGGTTCCTGAAGTCAACATAGAGGTGAATATCACCATTCTTCTTTCTTACTAGGACCAAATTATTCACCCAAGTGGAGTGCTTAACTAGATAGATTATCTTAGCTCTCAATAGCTTAAGCAACTCCTATTTCATGATCACTTCAATTTTGGGATTCACCGATCTCTATTTCTATCTGAATGGCTTGGTATCGGGTACTAGCTCAATGGTATGTTGAATTATGTTTTTATTATAGACCTTCAAATCATAATAAGTCCAAGCTATTATATCCTAATACTTGTGACATACAGCTTTAAAACCTTCAACTTTTTCTGTAGAGAATTGGATACCAAACTTTAGATTTTCTCCATTCTATACTTTTATATCTCTATAGATATTCTTATCCACTTTCATTTTCTTTAATATCTTACCATCCTCATTATCAAGCAATATTTATAGTTATCAGAACCTTAGATGTGTGATTATTTTTTAGCTAAATAATTCCTTGTTGATTGATTTCTTGAGCAAGATCACTTTAAGAAAAAGCATAGTCCACTTAATAAAAAAGTCAACAATATATTAATTGCTCTAAAATACCTACCGATATATTTATCTATCTATAACTACTGGTTTGAAGATAAGTTTAACTATCCTATTCTTTGAGGATACATAATCTACTGAGGGAGAGAAATTGGCTTCTTTTATGGCTAGGGCATGATCCAAACAATTTTGTTGTCTAGGTAAAACATGTAATTTTAAAGCGTCAAAGGCTTCTATCAGGTCTCTATTTCTATAAGCCTTAAGATAATGGTGCTTACTACTATACTTTTCTATGATTTTATTGACAATCAGTTTTGAGCCACCATAGATGTCCAACATTTTGATGCCCATATTTTTTGCTTGCATCAGTCCTAAGCAAATAACTTCATATTCTATGATATTTTTTGTGCAAGACCAAGTGAGTTTAAAATAAAAAAAATTACTCCTTCTGATGAATATTATAAAATGACACCTTGCTCTGGCTCTATTTTAACTTGCTCCATCAAAATGCATCATCCAAATCTCAAACTCTCTCAATGATCGATTGGAAATTGCAAGAGTTTTCTTCTCTACTTTAGATGTTATATTGTATGTTCCCAATATTATCTCTAGTAGATCTTGATAATTCCATAAATATAGTTGATCATCGACCTCTAAATCTTCCAAAATCTCTACTAATTCTAGTTCTTACATGATCGAGTGACTATACATATCTTCTTCTATTTTCTAAATATGGTAATTGACTAGATTTTCAAGAATCAATCTTATCCTCTTTCACTTTTAAGGTATCATCATACCAGAGTAGTCCAAATACATGTATCCACCTAATTTGGATGTAAATTCTCTAGAAATACATAGGCCAAAGTATGGCTCAAGATCTACCACTACAATTTATTGCACAATAGTGATCTCAAGAGCTCTATGCAATCTCATTAGTACATATTTCACCACTCCCATAGTCTTTACCAGGGTATTGTCTAGTTGTAAGACACCTTGACAAGAGTGGGTATATTCCATCCCCATATCATTGTATATAGCCTTGGGCATAACCATGGTAGAATATCTAGAATAAATAATGCATTTCTTGACTATCCATCCCTCCATTCTTAAAGAAATATAGAAAGGGAGGTTTATTTTTTAGAGTAGCAAGGGATATTTTTTCTTGATCATGAGGCTAGTTAAGCACAGTGGTCATTTATTTCCCTAGAATTTTTTTGTCAAGATATGCTTTCAATAAATAAATTTGACCAGGGAGGAAAAGAGTATCATAGAGACTTGCTCTAGATGGAGTTCTTTTGAGGTCCTCTACAATATTGAATTCATACTTCTCTAAAGGATTTTTTCTTCTCTATTTTCTATTTTCCCAAATCTCCTTCTATACTATTGAGTAACTTCAATCCTCTATTTCTTAATAATATTAGGGAACTGCAACTTCTCTATAGAGTCTTCTTTGGAACCTGACTGTTCTTTATCCTTATCGCTCTATTTTAGTACACTTTTCCCTTCCTCATTTCTCTTAGGTATCAAATATATTTTCCTGGTTGCCTGAGGAATAGGGAATTTATCTTTACTTGGAAAGAGCTTGTCCTTATCATTTTGAGAAGGGAACTAAAATTAACCCAATTTCTATATATCAACTTATATTGGTTTCTTCCTAGATCTAGTTGTAGACACCCAAAAGTTGCACACTGCTATACCTACGTACTTGTAGATCCTTCTGGACACTTGTAGGTTTACATAGGCCATCCTAGGTACCCCTAGGCTATCGTAGACCAGCGTAGACTATTGTAGATCATCCTAGACATGCGTAGATTGTTGTAGTCATGCGTAGTCATATGTAGATGGTTGTAGTCATGCGTAGATCACCATAGATTGTCATAGCATCGTGTAGACTCCCATATACTACTTCATCGACTTTCAGGTCCTAAACCCTCATAAGCCTTCCAAATTACATCCGGCACATTGAAATATCATTCGACGGTCTATTCACATGCAATTGAGGCCCCCATGGGGCATTAGTTGACCAAAACAATTAATAAGTCAATACCCAAATTCTAATTTAATGTTGACTTCACTTAAGTCACTTTTTAGGGTAAATTTGATTAAAAGAACCCTTAATCTTGATTAGCACTAATCACATCCTCCCACATGTGTGAGATTAGGGTTTGTTGAGATATTTCTTTAATCATGTCTTAAATTGGCTTAAGCACCTCCTAATCAGGATTAGCCCTAATCCATCCTCACACATGTGTGAGGATGAGATATTTCTCATAAGGAATGTGATGTTGCCACATAGCATTTCTTAACCTAACCCTAGTCAGAATCAAACCTAGGTTTAGTCTATCTAACCCCCCCTGCACCTTGCCTTTGCCTATAAATAATGGGTCCCAAACCCCTAATTAAGTCTGATTCCCAAATTCAACAAAGCATAGTTACTCTACTAAAATGGAAAGCCAATATTGAACAGTCACTTCTCGATGCACACAGTCAGATTTCAATGGTACACAGAGGCACCCCAACTGCCTAGGAGTCGACCCACCGGAAGGATTTTGCAGAAGAGGCATCACAGCTCAGATCGCCCCTTGCCCTATGAATCCAGCCTTAGTTCACCCCTCGGGTGGCGAATTGGGTCTACAGGCCCCAAATCACTCCAGATTTGGGTGGTAAGCTCCCTTTTACTATATTATTACTTTATGCATAGTTTATTTCATGTTTTATTATGATTTTACAGTCATTTCGTCTTTATAAATATGGGGCCTGACTAAGGCAAGCCCCCCAATGTATTGACCCCTTCTTGCAAGTTTCTTTCAGGTTATCCAGTAGATTTGAAGGAGAAGAACACCAAAAAATAACAACCCAATGGTGGCCCACATACAAAGAAGCCCACCTACACTGAGGGACATCAGAAGAAGGCATCAGGCCTATAGTGTATTCATGAAAGGAAAAGGGGAATTCGCCCTATTTGTAACCCATATCAAATTTATCATGAATAAAGCATATATTTCTGAATGACTTGTGTTATTACTTGTTGTTAGATCAAATGTCAACTTCTGGTCATTTCATTCTAGCACGCCTAGTGGGACCCCCACAACGGATAGTGCTAGATTCATTTTCTTTGTAAATCTGACATTATCCTCTATTTTTGTGTATTATAGGTACCAAATATATTTTCCATAGAGACCTCCAAAGCCCTAGGAACCATCCTAGGCCATCAGATTTTTGATTTGAAGCCTCTAAACCTGATTCACCCCTCACCCCATGAACCAGTCCTAATTCACCCCCGGTCATGATTTGGGTCAAATTCACCCCTCAGGTGGTGATTTGAGCATAGAAGCCTCAAAAACCCCCAAATCAGCTAGGGTGATCTCTTCAGGGGCCAAGAAAACCCCCCTTAGCATCAGAATGTAGGTATTTTCATTTTTTCTACCTCTGTTGCAAGTTTTGGAAGTAGAAATACATTAACTAGTTGAATGACCATTACTAGGCATAGTTTTGGTTTCATTGCAAAGTGGTTAAAGAATTAGGGTTTCTAAAATTTTTAGGACCTGCAACTTTCCAGAAAGTGTATAAAATTTATTTCTCAAATAAATTTGCATTTGTCTTTTATTTTTGCATATGGCATAAGCCTAAGTTGTTCTTCCTTCATTCATAGCTTCCATTGCTAAAAGGAACTTTACATTCTAAAGTAAAATCAGGGTTTCTAATCCCCTCTTACATTTTTGAAAGAATTTTGCATTCTGAAAGTTCAAGTTAGGGTTTCATAATCCCCTTTATTCCAAACACATTTGGATTGCATGTTTCTATGTTTTGCAAAGTAGATTAGTTTGCTTCACAAAGGCATTTAGGCTTAGACCATTTCTTTACAAAGATTGTAAGCTATCTAATCATTTGCTTTCAAAAAGGCATTAGGATTAGTTTTCTTTTGAAAAGGCAATTAGTTAGTTTCTTACCTTGCAAACATCATTAGAAAAACACAAACCCACACACACTCACGTGGTACCTTAAACAAGTGGTGAGATTGGACTTCATCCCCAATCCATCGCTCGAGATTGGTGTGGATCGAGTTGCACTCTCCATCAACTCACCCCCTAGACACCTAGCAGCCCCACAGGAGTGGTTTTCTAGATTTCATCACCAAAAAATCCCCCACTTTTGTGATTGGGCCCTGGATTTCATCACCAGCGGTTACCTACGGAGTGGGACAGGATTAGCGCCTTCATCCACAAGGCTTGTATAATTTGTGGAATTGGTAACTATCATTCTTGACTAAGCCCGCCTGAGGGTGAAGCGAAAGCATGGGTATGCCGATAGTAGGTCTCAGACAGTGCCACCTCTTCTCATGAGAGGATATTGTGAACTCGCTTCAGCATAGTGAGTTCCACCCCTTTAGGATATCATTTTACTGCACCTTCCATACAGGTCACCATTCGCACGTTGTGGTACCATTCTATCCTGTGCATATTTGGGTGTTGTAGGAGGTTTGATATTGATGACATTCTTAATTTTCTAGAGTATTCACTCCATTACCCATGATTCTACATAGGGAGTATCAACATTACAACACACAAAATGAACATAACACTTTTATTTTCTCAGCATTTAGAATTGATTCCGGTCTACCATTGTTTGCATGATCACAGACTGGTCTCAACACACTACACTATATATTGTTTTGCTACACACAACATGCCACTTACTTCACACTCACATTAGACACATTTGAGTCTACATCACATAGGGTTTATTCTTAAAAACCCCTTTTACACATGCTACTATGCCTGTGGTCACCCGTAGTAGAGCGCATGAGCAATCATGCTCTATGGAGGAATGGCCTCCCCCTTCCTCTAGTCAGTCCACTCTTACTCCTTCGATCATGAAGGAGAGGATTATAGACACATCTGATTCATGCATAGAATCCGATGTACAATTCACACACATGATGCCTCATGAGGAGACGTCAACTTTGAGTGAAATTCTCGCTACTTCACTCATAGAAGATTACCCACTCCTTTCAGCCCCATCCTCACCTAATCCCCCGACCACGTTCTATGACCATGTGATCTACACAACACCAGGACAATCTCCTCCATCCTTCACCATAGATGAGGAGGTCATGCCTACTTCACCCACCTTTGCACATCCCTTCTTCCAGAATCTATCTCAATCCCTATTTGAGAATGATTCCTCCCTTCTAAATCATACCCATCCTGAGGTCGCATCATTCACCCCTACCATAGGAATGGTGTCTGACCCATCCTCATCCATTATAGGAAGCTAGAATCCATCCTTCCAAACTACACAATAGATCCCTACCCAATAAGAACCGCAAGCATTCCCTCAAACCTCACACCCATACTCTTCACAAGAGTACCAACCATCCTCTTCCCAAGAGTCATTCTTCACCATATCTGAGGGTACCTCCCAATAACCTCTTCAAGAGCAAGAGGTGCAAACCCAAGTAGGAGTGTACACCTACACTTTCCCCTCAACCCAAGCTCCTACCTCGATAGCTTATCCCACCTTTTTGATAGCTTTCCTGCCTATCTCCCAGGTATCCGGAGTGTATGACACCCAACCCTTGGAGCCACCTTTGCCTACGATGACCTTTAGGATACCACCACCTATTCCTTTTTAGGCTCCCACTACCCATATCCATCCTACCTATGGACCGACACCAGTAGCTTATCCACCTACTCAACCAAATTATTCCACATAGTTTAGCTTCCCTACTTCCTACCCTCCAAGGCAGAGACAGATCCCATCTTTTGATACCTCATCTCGACCACCCCTAGCACCAATAGCACCGACACCTACACTACCACCAACTACACCTAGCTTCTTTATACCTCCTCCAATTTGGTCATCACCACCCATGGTCCAACCAGTACAATAGGCTCCAAACCAACAAGTACCCATGCCACAACCGCATGTTGCCCAATCATAGTACTATTATCCTCAACAGACACCTACCCCACAACCTAGTGTGCCCATAGACACGACAACACATGTCACCCAATACCCACCTTATCATGATCAGGCACAACAATATTCCCCATAGTATTATGAAGAACAACAATACCAATATCCACCACATCCATAGGGTCAACCTACCATAGCCCAACCCTCAACTCCTATGACACCCGAACTTCAACTCTTGCGAGATGAAGTCAAAATGTTGAACCTACGCACCTCTAGCTATGGGCCACAAAAGCCTTGCTATGATGAACTATGCAATGATCTAGTTCATCCATCAGTCCCTATCCCTCCTTATCCCTATCACTTCGAAATACCAAAATTTGACAAGTATAGAGGTAAGGAAGATCCCAGAGAACATGTGAGCAACTACCGCTCGTCCTATTACCAGCTTCATAGTAGTAACCCTCTTATGTTGTGTACCTTCTCCCTATCCCTCATTGGGCTAGCATTGGATTGGTACAACATGCTACCATGCCATAGCCTGTATACCTTTGAACAACTGGCCAATTCCTTCTTAGAGCACTTTTCCATCAACATCAAGAAAAAGACCACATTTTTTGATGTCTACGCCTTACGACAGGTGGACGATGAACCCATTACTGAGTTTGTTGCTATATGGAGAGTGATTATCCATGACCTCACCCATAGCCTCCCCACCTCAAAGCTTGTGACACTCTTTTCCAAGAGCTACCACAAACACATTTCCACATCCCTCCAACTTCACCAAAGTCATACTTTTGAAGATGCTATCTCACAAGAAAAAGTGATCAAAGATATTAAGGTCCAGTCTAGGAAGATTAAGTTGAGAGCCAAATCCAACTATAACTCCAAATTTCACTTCAATAGACCCACACCGAATCAACCTTACCCATGACCACAACAAACCAACCAAGTCATAGCTGCTACCCTAGCACTAGTACCGACTCCTCCACCCTATACACCGCAACCGCAAGCACTCCAAGCTAATGCGCCTACCCCACCTCGACCACAAAAATACCATGGCATGCACCCATAGGGTCCACCATGCAACTTTACACCCTTATCTAAACCATTACCAACCCTATTCCATAGATTGTATGAGGGCAACCATCTCATTCTACCCGATATCCACCCATTGGATCCAAATTCACCTAAACCTCATGACTATAATGAGCAGCTCTTCTATCCCTTTCATAGGCAGCATGGCCATAATATCAATTCATGTCACTCCTTTCAAGGGCAAGTTCAAGACCTAATCGATAGGGGCACTATTCAGGTAGCAAACCCTCTAGCCCCATAGAACCAAAACCTAGGAATTTTCCAAAACCCTCTATCAGATCACAGAGGACCCAATCCCCCTAGACCTCCAAACAATCCTCCAGTGCCACCTCACCAAGTCAACAATGTCCAGCATGATCCTCCATCACGTGGAGTAGTAGGCATGATCAACCTTACTACGAGAAACCAATGGTACCCATCGCACCAGACAACACCTATTATTTCTCCCCCTATCTAGTTTACATCCCCGCAAACACCCCAAATGCCTAATACCATACCACCACCACCTCAAAATGTGATTACCATCCATGGTAGTCTAACCCATCAACTACGCAATGCCCCCGCATGACTATCCATATTCGATCTCCTACAATAGTCTCAACCCCATCGTGAGGCGTTGAATGACATCCTACATTCCATTGACTTAGAGACACATGACACAAATGCTTTTGTCAATTTTATAGGGAACATCCCATGATGCCTTCAACCTTCAATTAGTTTCCATGACCATGAGATAACGAAACTCATTGGTGAAGGAGCTGATCCTCCCCTCCACATACAAGCTAATATCAATGATATTACCTACAAGTGGGTACTCGTTGACATGGGCTCATCCATCAACATCATATCCATAGTAGCCCTACATCACCTACACCTCCCTCCAGCACATTTCACCACACCTTCCCTAGACCTACATGCTTTTGATGGTTCCATGAGACCTACCATAGGATCCATAGTTCTGCCCATTCACGTAGGCATCCGTATGATCCCCATCCTCTTTCACATCATTCAAGGAGAAATGCAATACAATATTCTCCTTGGTCACCCTTGGATTAGAGACATGCAGTGTGTCCCATCCACATTGCACCATTGCCTCAAGTACATCCACAATGGACTCGTTCACTATGTCCCAACCGATGGAGACCCCTTTAAGTTTTGTAATGTCATAGACCTTCCCCCTACACCTTCATTCTCATCTTCCCAACTATTCCCTGTATCCTCTCACCAGTCAGTAGGAGCATCGATATCCTTCCCAATTTCCACCCCAACATCCCAATGTTCATCAACAACACAAGCCTCGATATCTACACCATTCCAGGGGACCTAAAACTGATACCATGCCTTCCTCACCACCATTCTTATGGCCTCCACAATCCTCTCAACCTCTACCATTCCAATTTCCACCCACGATGTCACAACCACCATTGCCACCCATCACACAACCAACTACATTACCTCCTCCACCCTTGCATATGGAAGCCCCTATCCTTCCTACACCATAGACACCGCCTCTTCCATTTCGACCAAAACCTAAGACATTCACGTCTCCATGCATCCCTACACCTACACCGATGCCATCCCCTACGTAGAACAAATAACCTATTCAAGCCACAACAACCAAACATCATGAACCCAAACAACCAACACCCAGCTCGGATGAACCTCCACACCCTTCAACTACCACCATTAGGGAATCCTAACTTTCTCCTTCATCATCTGATTCAGATACACCACCCCAATCACCAGAGCATGCCACACCATGCATATCCATATTCATGACAAACAATGGCCTAGGAGACTATAACGTACATGATACCCACGTATGTGACACCCCTATCCAATATACCCAATATTTTGGCCATCCCTCAGCCTCGATGTTGACTATCGGAACCATCATACAGTTAGGAAGTCCTAAAAACCACACCAACTTTGTGTATGCAGGAGTAGACTCTTTGATCCCCTCACCAACTTCTTCACCACCACAATCTAGCTCTGGTGATGCAATTACACACCTAGCCAACCCTCAATTTGCCTTGTGCTACCTACAACACTTTCATTGGCATGGGTTTGGGTTAGGCCATTATGAGCAAGGGCTACGTACACCCATTAACCCTCATGTCCGATCACCTACCGACAAAACTAGCCTAGGTTATCACCCAACCACCATCTATACATTAGAATATGAGATCCAAGATCTCTCCTTACATCCTCCTCTATGCCCAACACACACCTTGGAAGAGTACATTGATATGGACATGCTAGAAGACACGCCTTCACCCACATCAACCATCACCATCCCCTATGATTTCTTCCAAGAATCTCCTACACTCGATACCTCCTTGTTCTATGATGTTCAGATATTGGTAGAACACTTTGCTACCTTATCCCTAGCTACACCACCAATAGAGCTGGACACACTCTCACATGATCCACCACCGATAGAGCCAGACCCGATTCCACCTAACCCACCATCGATACGCCTACCTGTATTCCTACCTATACATAGATAGTTATAGAGAGCAGCCTCTCATCCTCATTCACCACCAGTCATCCTGTGACCTCCCTTGAGCCTCTTAGGATGTGCACAACCTATCCAACCTCCATCACTAAATTCTACCCCACCTACTTCACCTACAACATCGATTAACATGGTTGAGGTAGACTTACATTCTCCCCTCCATTACAGCCACCAAAGGATTCGAGATGATACCCCAAACCCAAACTTTATCGATCTAGCACACATCTCACACATACCAACACCTAGAGACTTTCTTCTCTCTCCTCACATCTTATAGGTAGCAAATGCCCCTTCCTCATCCACGTCATCCCAAACCCCTCAAGTCCATCACATAAGCATTTACATAGATGATGAGTACGAGTTCAGTGAGGCCATCGATGACTTCAATCTCATTCCTATCCCTAAACAGTTGCATGATGGATCTCGCATGCTCATCGAGGACACGATCGATGTAGACATTGGTGATGATCCAAAAAATCCACACATCCTCAAATTAGCCACTAGCCTCTCACCCGAGGAGCGCATCACCTTCACGAACTTCCTATGCAAGTATATAAAAGTGTTCGCATGGTCTTACAAAGACATGTCGAGACTTGACCCTATCGTAGTAGTGCATAATCTTATACTAGATCCCAATGCCAAACCAATAAGACAGAAGTTGCGATGCATGCATCCAACTATCACATTGATAGTAAAATCTGAGCTCCAAAAGCTCCTAGACATTGATTTCATAATACCCATCGACTATCCCGAGTGGGTATCCAGCATGGTCCCTATCCCCAAACCATCCGATGACGTTCATGTTTGCACAGATTTTCATGACCTAAACAAAGCTTGTCCCAAAGACAACTTCCCTTTACCCAACATTGACTCCCTCATTGACTCCATCGTAGGTCACAAAATGATTTCCCTCATGGATGGATTTTTTGGATATAATCAAATTAGGATCAACCCAGCCGATCAACACAAAACTTCCTTCACAACACCCTAGGGGACCTTTTGCTACAAGGTCATGCCCTTTGGCCTTAAAAATGTTGGGGCAACCTATCAACGAGCCATGACCTACATATTTCATGATCTAATGCACAAAAATGTGGAAGACTATGTAGATGACCTTATAGCCAAATCAAAGAAATGTGTTGACCATCTCGAAGATCTCTGTCAGATTTTTGATCGACTACTAGAACACAACGTGCGCCTCAATCCAAAAAAGTGTGTGTTCGGTGTTACATCAGGAAAAATACTAGGATTCATTGTCTCCCAATGAGGCATTGAAGTAGATCCTAGTAAGGTGAAAGCCATCATCGAGATGCCTCCTCCTACCACCCTAAAGCAATTGCATAGCCTCCAGGGCAAGATTACCTCTATTCATAGATTTATAGCGCAATTATCAGATAAATGCCAACCATTCAATCATCTCCTACAAAAAGGAGTACACTTTAAATGGGATGATAACTATCAAGCCGCATTCGATGCTATCAAAACTTACCTTACATCACCACTGGTCATGTCACCACCACACCCACAATTACCACTGACTCTATACATCTCAGCCATAGAACTTGCGCTAGGTACACTCCTAGCCCAAAAGAATGCTCTCGACAAAGAGCAGGCTATCTACTACATCAGCCGCACACTAGTTAGTTATGAAATGAGATACAGATACATGGAGAAGCTATGCCTAGAAGTAGTATTCACCACCCAGAAGTTAAGACACTACATGTTAAACCACACAACTTTTGTCATCACCCGAGATAATCCCCTTTGGTATATGATGAACAAGAGTTATCACAACTCACGCACAACCAAATGGATCATGCTCCTAACCGAGTTCGACCTAGAATTCATATCTCAAAAGTCTATCAAAGGGCAAGTCATTGCTGACCAACTAGATGAAGCCCCTATAACTGATAATCAACCCCTACTCATCCAACTCCCCGATGATTCTATCTTTCACATAACCGAAGATGAGGAATACGTCGAACCAGAATTCATGGCTGACCTCACCATGTTCTTTGATGGTTCTAGGTGTCTCCACGTTGGGGGTGCAGGCATTGTCTTCTTTACACCTGAAGGAGAACCACTCCCATTTTCATTCAAACTTGATTTCCCTTGTACCAATAACAACGTAGAGTACGAAGCCCTAATCCTAGGACTGAAACAAGCACACTCTATGCACATCAAATGCCTCCACATCATAGGTGATTCACTTTTGATAGTCAATCAAGTGCAAGAACTTTGGCTATGCAATTGCCCAGTTCTCCAACAATACAAGAAAATCGCCCAACAACTCCTATCCCAATTTGAATGGTATTACCTCGAAGCCACACCATGCTCATCAAACCATTTTGTAGACACCATGGCCTCCTTAGGGTCCCTCATCCCACAAAACCCAACGTCCAACACAACATATGTATCCATTCATACACTTACACAATCTGCTATATCACCCAAACCGCCTACAGATGATGGTGGTGTGTATGTGGTAAACACCGAACCTCACGACCCATGGTTCTCACAGATCAAAGAGTACATCAAACTAGGTTTCCTACCATGTGATTTGCCCCAAGCCCAATGTCGAACCTTTAAACAAAGAGTGATCCACTACACCTTGCTGGGGGACATCCTTTACCACCGTAGCTATGATGGTATACTCTTGCATTGCCTAGAACCACAAGAATCACAATGGGTTGTACAAGAAACCCATGATGGTACTTGTGGTGGCCATTTTAGTGGCATGGCAATTACCAAATGCATCCTCCATATGGGCTACTACTAGCCTAAAATGGAGCAAGACTATTGTGAGTATGTCAAACATTGCATCAAATGCCAACAACATGCCAACCTAACACATTTACCATCCCAAGCACTTCAACCAATCCAGTCCATGTGGCCCTTCTCCCAATGGGGCCTAGATCTAATTGGAAAATTACACCTGCTTCCTCTAGAAATCATAAATTTATCATTACAACAACAAAATATTTTACAAAGTGGGTCGAAGCCATCCCACTGGTCCAAACTATAGGAGCCAAAATTGCAGCATTCATCATGGAGCATATCATATGCCGCTTTGGAATTCCCTCCCAAATTATTTTAGATAATGGGAAATATTTTAAAAACAAGACTGTTCGAGCCCTATGTGATAGATTTCACATACACCATAGCTTTTCGACCCCATATTACCCTCAAGGAAATGGCCAGGCAGAAGCCACTAACAAAACCATCTGTTCTATTCTCCGTAAAACTATAGCAGAATCTCACTAGGACTGGCATAATCAAATACCCCTAGCCTTGTGGGCATATCGTACGAGCATCCATACTCCTACTGGGGCAACACATTTTTCACTTGTCTATGGGGTAGAAGCTATCATGCCCCTTGAGCTTGAGATACCCTCCTTACGGATATCTATGAAATATTTCATTGACGATGACACTGCTCACCAAGCTCATCTAGATCAACTAACACTCCTCGATGAACGTCGCATCCATGCCATCGAGCACACACGAGTATATCAAGATCACCTTCACCATGCCTACAATAGTAAGGTACATCAACATGAATTTAATATTGGTGACTTGGTTCTCAAAGAGAACCAACAAATCACAAGTCAACCTCACCAACAACATGATAAATTCACCCCAAACTAGTTGGGCCCATTTATTATCACACACAAATATGGTTCAGGAGCATATCATCTAGCCAATATTGAAGGCCTTAATGATCCTAAACCCATCAACATCTTGCACCTTCATGCATTCAATGCATGATGCATAAACACAGTCACCATCACGAGTGTCACATAGTATTAGAAGTAAATCACCAAGCACATCACCATGTGAATCTATTATTTCTACTTTATTATTTCTCTATACATGTACATTTCACCTTTCTACCATTTTTATGCTTAGGGTATCTATTTTTCCTTTTGTAGGACTCACATCATCAGTAGGAGAGCTCTACAATGGCCTCACCTACCACCATGCAGGACCATCTACAGCCACAACAAAAACCCATTACATCGACCGATCTCACCCGACCACCAACCACCCTTCATACCAGGCGCTCCTCGCATTCATCCCATTTAGGTCATCACACCTCACCTCGACACCATTCCCCTCACCAACGAGGTTCATCCTATTCACCACACTCTAGAGATAGCCAGATCACCATGTCCTCTTTCGATGACAAAGAGGAATCCACCCAACCTCAAGCACAGGGATCATCCTCCCATCCGTCTGATGATCTCAGACATCACTATTCACCTACAAATCACCCACATCATCCCATAGGATCCTACCACCCACCTAATAGGGAGTATACACCTCATCAACCTCACCCTGCATTTCTACCCGCTCCCCTTCCCAATGGTGAGTCTACCTACGCCCAGGCTTTGCAAGCCCACGTGGCCCAAGCTACTCAAGCTGGTCATGCAAACATCCCTCCTTCCCATTCACATCACCACTTAGGGCCATCACCTATGCCACCAGTCCTCAAAACACCACCTTCACCACTATGAGGCTTACCACCCCAACCAATTTTACAATCACCATAGTCATTTCACTCTATTGCCTCCTCATCACAGCCTCATCCTTTTTCTACCATGCATCGAGCCATTCCATTCACATTGGAATCTCGATCACCCCCTTCCCCAATACCATCACCACCACACCATGAGATACAACATCTCATCTCCCATATCGAAGCTCTAGAATTGTAGATGAGCCACTATCATTGCCATGTTCACCCATGATAGTCTCCCATGACCCGTCCATCCTCACCGCCACGTAGATCCCTTCCCCGACCTCAGACTCGACCCATGCTGGAACCTAGACCCATGCCTCCATTACCAGATCATCCTTCACCCAGACCTCGCTCACCTCCAGTAGATCCATACGTCTATCCTATGCCTATTCCACACATGCCCTTTCAAAAAATGTTCCATCATCTCATGCATCAGGGTCTTATTGACCTACCTGAGATTCGACCTATTGATCCCTCACATCCTAAACCATGCAACTACAATGAGAATCAATTTTACATTTACCATCGCCAGCCAGGTCATGATATCGAAGAGTGTAGATCATTCAAAACCCTAGTGCACAACATGTTGCATGATGAGCGTACCCCATCACCAGAGCATTCTTTTCCATTTAGCCGACTTGTCAGTCCTCCACACCACACCACTCCTAGGACTTTACCACCCCATAGTACCCTAACAATACCCACCCACTATATTCATAACATTTCCAACTATGGCTCCAACCATAATTCTAGCCATGTCATCACTTCACCATCCCACTCCCACCCGGATCTATGCCATTTCACCCGATAGTAGTGTTAGTTACTCTTCTTCTTCTATCTCATTCTTCTACTTCTTACATACATTGATTCATTTCTTCTCTTCTATCTTTGTTGACCTTTGGTGATCCCATTTCCTTGATTGGTTACCAAAGCCTATTTCTTCTCACTTCTTCCACCTGTACATTCCACTCTCACATCTTCCTTCTTCTTGGTGACTATTACATACACTTATACAACTCACAACTTATACATCTACTACACACACACCCCACACACTAGGGCAACCATGATCATAGCATCACACTTTTTGTCATCATTACACACTTTACTCATCTATAAATAGGTTCTTCTAAAATTCTCCTTCTACACAGCATAACTTTCTTCTTGTAAATATCACATTCCTCCACTTGCATCACTTACAGTTACATCCATTGCACATATTCATATGCTTTATAGTTAAAATTTTAATTCATGTTTGTACATTCTCCCCCAAAATGCGCCTCAGTAGGAATAATACATGCATTTGTTAGCATCACCACCTGGATGTCCATTCCCCCTTTTCAGGATCAGGGTATACATAGGTGTCATGTTTAATTTTGACTACTCTATAGTTTAGGCAATCAAGTGTCACCCATAGCTACTGAGTCTTGTACATTCTTCTTATGGTCTTTTAGGTCGGTTCAACTTCTCTCATGAATCGCTCACAACAGGTTACACATTAACAATTTTGAGCCTAGGAAAGAGGACATCTTGAGTAGATATCGCCATCTAGCGAATGGTATCCCCTACTCATCCTATCACCTGCATGGTCAACATACGACCTAGGGATAAACAAAGGGATCAAGCATAAGAAAAATTAAATAATTAGGTAGAAAACAAACTTCATCGCCCATACAAAAAGAGCAAAAAAAAGAAATAAAAAGAGCACTACCACAATCAGATAGGTTAACACTAGAACAAGGGCAGAAAACAAAAGGAAATACCTCTTGATATCACACATGTTATGCTTATCACCTTTGGTCCTTAGGTTCAACATAACACCATGGGATGATTCCAAGAGCCTGCCTACCAGTGGAATAGTCTTACAGGTGACAACACATCTCTTACATTAGCATCTCACTTTTGTAGAGATCACTATTGTGGATGGATGAGCTAGCTAGTCCGGTAGCATCTACAATGGGTTAATCCTACCTCCCTCAAAATGGATAAATGAACCTTACACATTCACACACATAGGTCCAAGACAGACTTTGAACCAGCCCGATCATGTTATAAGTTGCCACAAAACTTGTATAGCTAAGGGTTTGAGATTTGATTGTCATAACTATGTTAGTCAAAACCATTACACATGCCTTACATTATCCACAGTCCCTAAAATCATGGAATGGATCACATCCATATAGGTAAATGCCATGATACAAGTGCTTCCTTGGTGCATTTCAGTAAGTCCATACATGCACCTATGCATCTATGTCATATATATTTGCTACACCTTATAGTTATGCATTTGTCTTACATACATTCATACAATTAACTTACATTATGCATTCATGCTACACACATTCCAAAATCATATTATAACATTGCATTTATTCTATGTACATTCATTACAACATCACATTCGATATCACATCACACTACATTCAAAACATAATCATGCATAACATTCTACAATTCATCCATATGAAAGAACGATAATAGATCTAAACCATTCACACACATGTATCTACTAATCATACATACCTACGAACTATATTGTGCTATCTATGCAAACATAAACACAATACATTTCAAACCATCAAAACAACACATGTATATATAACAACCAAAATCAAGATGTATATATATATCATCATCCAAAAATGCCCGAAGGCTACAACCTGGGACCATGCCCATCACATATAATATCCAAAATGCCCATAGGCTACAACCAAAGATATAACTCCTAAATATCATCATGAGTCTCCCCACGCCCCTCTGGCTTGCCTCTCTGCTACCTGACTCGACTCTGCAAAGACCTCTAGAACTAGATCTACTATAGGCTGCTCCATAATAGGTGGATCCTGTACCTCAACTCTAGCACCAACCTCTACTATCGGAGCAACACTACACTGACTCTGATGAGAGGGTGCCCACACTCATGACTATGTCCCAAACTATGACACCACCTATGTATAGTCAAGGAGAGGAATCCCATACACCAATAGGGAAGTCTCGCATAATAACCTCCTAGTAGTCTCCACACCCAGCTGACCAATTAGGCTCATAATCATCTGAGCCTACCTCATCACCATAACCCTCAGCTACTCCATCTTAGTCCCCTACCTGACCATATCAGCCCATAACTACTCCACCTCAACCTCCAACTGATGGACTCTATCCTGTAGAGCCTGTGCCTCATCCGCTGCATCCCCCTCATGGGGATATCAACAAGAATCTATTGTCACATCCACAAATACACCAATGTCAATGGTGTCATCTACATCACCCATAATAGTATCAACACCTCCCTCCACCTCAACTCCAGCAGCCTATCCCATACCACCATCTACATCCACTCAACATCCTCGACTACCTACTCCACCCTCACATCTTGGGTGCTCGCTCCACCACCCAAGTGGCATCATGAGCACCATAAAGGAACCTCCTCTGCATCGACAACCACACCCTCAGCCCGAGCTCTCCTACCCATCCTCCCCACCGATGGAGGTACCCCAACATTAGGTGCCACCCATCGATCAACCATGCCCCTGCCAGGCACCCAACTCTGCCAAGCCCACCATGCATCAAATGTTGAAGTCATCCCAACATCCCCTACAACTAGGATATCCATAGGAGGATCCCTCTCTCCAACCCATGGTGGCATCACAGGCCACTCTCCTCTATCACCCTACCACTTGAAGTAAGTCATAAGAGCCCCTAGGACATCCTACTGCAAACCAAACTACCTCCTCACTCGATCAAACTAAAAGTACTCAGTCTATCGAGTATACCTCCCCACCAACCATCTACCCTATCTGATGGCCCAACTACTCATCATCCTCATCCCAACTCACTCCACCCAACCAGGGTCTCCACCTAATATCATCAGGAGTAGCATCCCCAAACTTACCCCTCCAAAATAGTGGGTCACCCTCATGCGGCCTCTTAATACCCTGCTCAACCTCTGTGCTCCATATCAAAGCATAGGGCAAATACTTCTTGCCCTCAACATGTATAGGGTTAGGCAATAGAGGTGGCCTCTCAATAGCAATGTGTTCCCATGCCCATACCTACAGCAAAGGGATTACACTCAATCCTATCCTCCTACCCCGAACAACCTCGTACAACTCTCGATAGACTTGAGCCAATAGTGTAGGTGCCCAAGCAAACACAACCCTATGCTCCACCATGTCACTAACCAAGTCTAACATATTCTAGGTAAACAGAAACCTGAAACTATTAGGTAGAGCATACGTGGAGATCATCATCATAGCCATGCACTATCGATCTGATATCTTATCTCGTACCCACAACCACTCGTAATCCATCTTTGAGACATCAATGTCTCTCCAATCAGCCCCAAATAATCTCTCCAACACAACATCCTTCCTATCATCTATGACTGCTCTCACAGGAACACCCTCGATCGATAGTCTATAAATACGATACACATCCTCTAGTGTAACGGTCATTTCCCTAGTAGGAAAATGAAAAGTGTTTCGATCGGCATCCCACCACTCACACAATGTAGACACATAAGCTCTATTAGTGTGGATACTCTTACATTCCCATACACCTCAAAAATGTATGTCATCCAACCACTATAACTCATCCTCAGTCTTCATCAACTCCTCAAAACCCTCCTTAAACTTCCTCACCCGATGACGGGGTTCAAGCATCTTCACCTATTCAAAACACAATACAACACACATCAATAATCCACATAACAATCCAATCAATCCAATCAAACAAAACTGCATCAATCATAATTTTCAAATTAAACCTATTTAATTTGGCACACATTTCAAAGCAAAACAATGCACAAAACACATGACAAAACACATCGACATAACAATCACACATTTGGACACCCATTTTGACATTTCATGGCAAAATTTCAAACTGACGTGACAAACAACATCATTTGGACTCCCAACAACCCAGTTCAAATTTACAACTACCTATTAATTGACACGCAAATCAAACATAAGCCAAAAAACAACATCTACAAAAACAAATATCACTTTTGGATACCCATTTGCCCACTTATCGGTAAATGTGTCGATAAAATTCAAAAACAATTCACCAATCTACACAGATCTAACAGTCAACTCTATCATAAATACACCAAAACCGAACACACATCTAGACACACAATCTAAAAATAACAGTCATATTTTTAGATACCCATTTGCCCACTTAGCGGTGAAAGTTCAAACAGACGTTGAGTACAGTCTAAATCGGGCTCTCTATAGCTCATTTTCAGTTTAACACTACTCTACACCTTGGCACGCAAATCAAAGGTAGGCCAAACAAAGTCATTCATCAAAACAAATAACATTTTTGGACACCCATTTTGCCCTTCTACGGTGAAAGTTTCATCGGTTTTCCAAAATTTTACGCCTAACATGTCAAATCTAACAATCTAGGTTTGATATATTACTCCTAAAAGTGACAAATTCAAAAATCACATCAAACGAAGTCAAAAAAATAAAACAGTCATAAAATGAAATACCCATTTCCTACTTTAGCAGACAAAATGCAAAAACATGTTAATGTCAGTACACCGTTACTTCAAAAACTGACAGTCAAACTTCATATCGACTCTACCCATTACCCGATCAAATTAATGACAAAACAAGTCTAATTTTGAAATGGATCACATTTTTGGGTACCCATTTGGCTCGTCTACCACTACGTATTCAAATTTCCATTAAAAATTACCAAAATTTTTAAATTGGGATGAAAACCTCCCCCCCTCATTCACATTTCTCGAGAAAATTAAAACAAAAACAAAAACAAAGCAAAAGAACACTTACCGGTGGGTCCCCATGCCTACTGCCAGCTGCTCTACATCCCCTCATCATTGTCGCTCCCAAAGTCATCAATTTCATTCTCCTCATGTCATTGGATGCTTTCACAAATCACTTCTCACCATCGTGCAAAGTTAAAATGAGCCCATTCCAAGCAAATTAGGGCTTAAATATGCATTTATCACCGATTCACCCCTCAAGGGGTGAAATGAACCCAATTCACCCCTTGGGTGGCGATTTAGGTCAAATTCACCCCCGAGTGGCGAATTCAGCCAAAACACCCCAAAACACCCCCAAAACCCTAGGAAAGTAGGCATTTGTCTCATAAAACCCTAGGAACCTTCCAAACTTATCTTTTCACTTCATTTGCATTCATAATCATCATGCATTGATATTTATTTATCAATCATTGCATCATCAATTCATCACACTTCATTCACCTCATTGTTGATTCCTCATTTGAGGGGGTATTCATATCCAAAGTCAGCTTTGCATGCAACCACAACATCAAAAATCCAAAAGCACGGTTAGCGCATTTGTCTACAAATTTTTTGTTGAATATTATCATACGATTATAATCTCAATCCCAAACAGACATGGGTTACATCATGAGAGTTACGCGTTTCCATGGAGAAGTCAATCTAGCATTCATGTACGTCGAGTACACAATGGATGATACATTTGATTAATCCTAGCGCAACATTTGGAAATGGACTTCGCGACCACGCTGATCTGGTCACGAGTTGATGATCCAAATGTTAAACTAACTCAAATGGTTTGACACTTGTCACCATGTTCTCATCAATCAATCAACAACAAATATTTAGTTAGGCTTTTGTCCTAATCATACTTTTGGACCACGTTGATCTGGTCGTAAAAGCAAAGCAGTCAAAAGTTGTCATTCTCAAGCAACTGGTATGGCATCGAAAGATGTCATACGGACTCAACAAAATCACATCATTGCATTCATAATCATTCATTTTCATTTACCAGCATTATTTTTATCTCTTTCCTCTTTTCCTTCTTTCCTTCCTCTCTTCTTCCCCTGTGGACATCAAGTTGATGTTGTATGGTCACGCTTCGAGCGACTACATACCTTCGATTAGATTCCATTATTTCTCTTCTTTTCCCTAGATACCCGATTGATTTGTATGGTCACGCTTCGAGCGGCTACATACCCTTTGATTGGATTCCATTCCCCTTCTATCCCTTTTCCTTCTACACAAACCCTTCACATTTTTGTATTAAACTGTGTTCTACATAGTATAGTACAAAAAGGGGCAAATGTAGACACCCAAAAGTTGCACACTGCTATACCTACATACTTGTAGATCCTTATAGACACTTGTAGGTTTACATAGGCCATCCTAGGTACCCCTAGGCTATCGTAGACCAATGTAGACTATTGTAGATCATCCTAGACATGCGTAGATTGTTGTAGTCATGCGTAGATGGTTGTAGTCATGCGTAGATCGCCATAGATTGTCATAGCATCGTGTAGACTCCCATATACTACTTCACTAGATTTTAGGTCCTAAACCCTCATAAGCCTTCCAAATTACATCCAACACATTGGAATATCATTCGACGGTCTATTCACATGCAATTAAGGCCCCCACAGGGTATTAGTTGACCAAAATAATTAATAAGTCAATAACCAAATTCTAATTTAATGTTGACTTCACTTAAGTCACCTTTTTAGGGTAAATTTGATTAAAATAACCCTTAATCTTGATTAGCACTAATCATATCCTCCCACATGTGTGAAATTAGGGTTTGTTGAGATATTTCTTTAATCATGTCTTAAATTGGCTTAAGCACCTCCTAATCAGGATTAGCCCTAATCCATCCTCACACATGTGTGAGGATGAGATATTTCTCATAAGGAATGTGATGTTGCCACATAGCATTTCTTAACCTAACCCTAGTCAGAATCAAACCTAGGTTTAGTCTATCTAACCCCCCTGCACCTTGCCTTTGCCTATAAATAATGGGTCCCAAACCCCTAATTAAGTCTGATTCCCAAATTCAACAAAGCACAGTTACTCTGCTGAAATGGAAAGCCAATATTGAACAGTCACTTCCCGGTGCACACAATCGGATTTCAATGGTACACAGAGGCACCCCAGCTGCCTAGGAGTCGACCCACCGGAAGGATTTTGTATAAGAGGCATCACAGCTCAGATCGCCCCTTGCCCCATGAATCCGGCCTCAGTTCACCCCTCGGGTGGCGAATTGGGTCTACAGGCCCCAAATCACTCCAGATTTGGGTGGTAAGCTCCCTTTTACTATATTATTACTTTATGCATAGTTTATTTCATGTTTTATTATGATTTTATAGTCATTTCATCTTTATAAATATGGGGCCTGACTAAGGCAAGCCCCCCAACGTATTGACCCCTTCTTGCAAGTTTCTTTCAGGTTATCCAGCAGATTTGAAGGAGAAGAACACCAAAAAACAACAACCCGATGGTGGCCCACATACAAAGAATCCCACCTACACTGAGGGACATCAGAAGAAGGCATCAGGCCTATAGTGTATTCATGAAAGGAAAAAGGGGAATTCACCCTATTTGTAACCCATATCAAATTTATCATGAATAAAGCATATATTTCTGAATGACTTGTGTTATTACTTGTTGTTAGATCAAATGTCAACTTCTGGTCATTTCACTAGTCAATACTATGATAGAATCTGGTTCAAAGGAGATAGGCTCACTTAATTCTTGCTCACATTACCACACCATGTTCAATCTTACCTTCTAATTCCTCATATAATTTTACATGGTTTGTTGGATGTGGTGTTGATACATGTAGCAAGAATTAGGGTCATGAGGATCATTGTAGACCAAACACCAGACATTGACTAGAGTAGTCTTAGGATTTGAAACATATCCTTATTGATTAGCATTAACTCTTGGCCCTACATTGTTACTTGAATTGGGATCTTGATCTTTACTAATATAATGAAATCTCCTTTGTTTAGATCTTGTAACACCCCAAAAACATGAAACAAGAAAACACACACACAAAAGAAAAGTTTACATATATTATTATATAATTTATTTTTTTACTAAGGAGGAGGATTCATAAATCCCCAACCAACCTTAGATCGACCTACTATTTGACATAGCCTAAGTTTCTTAAGAACTATACCACACAAGATTCCCTTCATGCAAGTCCCGTCTGCGTAAGCCTATCTTGTGTTGTGCACGTAAGTCTATCTCTCTCATCAGTCTTGATGAGCTAGACTTACCACCTTCAATCGTTAGAAGGTGTACATGCATCTCCATATCCACACAAGTCATTATGTGTGGGCATGCTACGTGTACTACGAGCTAAGCTATCGATCTTGTCCATTGACAAGCTATCTTAGCTCTGGTACAATCTTCCAAACCTAGTTTCCAACCTCCCTAAGGGGGTCTCAAGCCCTTAGGGTACCTCTAAGTTCACCTAGAACTTACTAAATATTCTTTCCTTTTTAATCATCACAAGAGCATAAAATATCTAGATACTAAATCTAACAAAATGAATTATCATCAAGCAAGCATAGTCAAGGCATAGAGAAACAATAACCAATTATGCATACATTAAAAGGTTTAAATGTAGAAGACTAAATAAATAAGTACTAGATGTGGTAGTTACAAAGTTTGTTCAAGTACATGAACTAGTATGGTACACCCCATACCTTTCCACACTACTTTACATCCATTTTATCAAGGAAATCTCCCCACAATCTAATCTATTGCAAAAATAATCAAGAAGTAAGGTAGAGAGCAAACTTGTGGATTGGTCTATCTCCTGAATTTGACCTTCCTACTCTTCCATCGATCAAGTGAGGATAGTAGGGGATCAGGACACTCATGGATCCGGATAGACATGCTTCTATATGCACTTACTTAATTCATTACCAAATTGCAACTATACAAATAACCCAAGCAATTCAACTTACTAATGCATAGTCCTTTATCATAGAAACTACCCTTTCCACTTCCCCTCTCACCCAACTTGAGAGAGTCAATCAACCATGCATTAGCTCACGTGCTCTATTTGTAGTAAATGAACTACCCTCCTCAACAATTAGAGTCCCATACCCATAATTGCTAAGTAATCATTTATTTCATAACATAAGGTCCCATACCCTTAGATTACAAAATAACCATTCATTTCATTTATTTCATAACATAAGGTCCCATACCCTTAAATTACAAAATAACCATCTATTTCATTTATTTCATAACATAAGGTCCCATACCCTTAAATTACAAAATAACCATCTATTTCATTTATTTCATAACATAAGGTCCCATACCCCTACATTACAAAATAATCATTCATTTCCATTTTATTTCATAACATAAGGTCCCATACCCCTACATTACAAAATAATCATTCATTTCCATTTTATTTCATAACATAAGGTCCCATACCCCTACATTACAAAATAATCATTCATTTCCATTTTATTTCATAACATAAGGTCCCATACCCCTACATTACAAAATAATCATTCATTTCCATTTTATTTCATAACATAAGGTCCCATACCCCTACATTACAAAATAATCATTCATTTCCATTTTATTTCATAACATAAGGTCCCATACCCCTACATTACAAAATAAACATTCATTTCATTTTAAAATTGATAAAGAAGATAATGAATAGTAGCTAAGCTTCTACCAACTACAATGAGCTATCGGATGGCAAAGCATCCAGATTCTTGGCTAGCACAAAACACAACCATCTACGATGCTATGCATCCTCTAACATAGGGTTACGATGCTCTAATATAGAGCTACGATGCTCGCTTTGACACAGAGCTACAATGCTCTTTAGCACAGAGCTTCCATGCTCTTTAACACAAATATTTCATGCTCTTTAACATAGAGCTATCAATGCTCTTTAACACAGAGCTTCAACTCTTTAACATAGAGCTTTCATGCTCTTTAACACAGAGCTTTCACACTCTTTAACATAGAGCTTTAATGCTCTTTAACACAGAGCTTTCATGCTCTTTAACATAGAGCTTCAACGCTCTTTAACATAGAGCTTCACACTCTTTAACACAGAGCTTTCATCTTTAACATAGAGCTTTATCTCTTTAACACAGAGCTTCAATGCTCTTTAACACAGAGCTTCAACACTCTTTAACATAGAGCTTTCATGCTCTTTAACATAGAGCTTTCATGCTCTTTAACATAGAGCTTTCACACTCTTTAACACAGAGCTATCAACACTCTTTAACATAGAGCTTCAATGCTCTTTAACACAGAGCTTTCACACTCTTTAACACAAAGCTTTCACGCTCTTTAACACAAACTTTTGTGCTCTTTAACATAGAGCTTCAATGCTCTTTAACACAGAGCTTCATTCTCTCTAACATAGAGCTTTCACGCTCTTTAACATAGAGCTTCACACTCTTTAACATAGAGCTTTAATGCTCTTTAACATAGAGCTTCATCACTCTTTAACATAGAGCTTTCATGCTCTTTAACATAGAGCTTCAACTCTCTTTAACACAGAGCTTCAACACTCTTTAACATAGAGCTTCAATGCTCTTTAACACAGAGCTTTCATGCTCTTTAACACATAAAGCTTCAATCTCTTTAACACAGAGAATAGCATAACAACCAGCTTCGAATGAGGACCAACCTGGTTCACCCATGGTAATTGGGTCACCTGCACTGCTCGATGATCGCTCATCGCTCGTTGCTCTTCCTTCGCTCCTTCCTTCATCTATCCTCTCTTGCCTCTCTACCTCTTCAGGATTTTCCTTCTATGTCTTCTTTCCCTCCTCGATCCATGCTCCTACCTACCCACCATTACTCCTCGACCACCTCCGACAGGAGGTAGGGTGAACACCCCTCTCCTTTCTCTTCCCAAGGTGATCATCATAAAGAGTTTTCCTCTCATGTTAGAGGAGCTTCATGCATCTAGCCATCCGAGTCTCCAAAGGGCAATTCGACCTATTCTACCGAATGTCATCTTGTCACCATAACATCTCAAGGGAGATCGACCGATGGGTGGGTGATAACTTCCTAGATACGCCGAGGCAAACACCTTTTTTTTAGGGTTTTCTTTTTGTTTTATTTTAAATAGTCAACCTTTTAATTAAGCATTATATTTTGCCTTTCTAAAATAAATCAACTATTTATTTTAAACAATATATTTTGCCCTTTTAAATAAATAAACTATTCATTTAACATATTTTACCCCTTTTTAAATAAATAAACTATTTATTTTAAACAATATATTTTCCCTTTTAAATAAATAAACTATTTATTTAAACATAAATTTTAAACTAAATAAACTATTTATTTAAACATCTTTTGCTCTTTTTAAATAAATAAACTATTTATTTAAACAACACACATATGAAGTTTGTGAAGGCAAACCATCTACCCCATGATCACCGGTTATCAAGGTTAATAATTTTGAAGTAAAAGACAATCATGCAAGTGCATCAAACAAAGAGGGAGTCTTTCCATCAATCTAATCACTCTATCAAAAACCTATAGAACTTAGATAGTACTAGGCATTAGTATGGGGCTCAAGGTGATTAGACATTGATGATTATCCCTTAACCGAATGCATGCCTATATGAAGGTATCTATCCATGTTACCTTTGAGTTGCCTTATCATCATTTCCCCTTCCTCAAGTACTCTCACCTCTGATGGATGACTCAATTTCCTCCACTCACGAGTGCACCTGATCCTACACATTGGCAATTTATTAGCAGTAACATATCCTTCATTACTTATTGCTCAAAATCGAATATTAGTCACATTTGTTAATACATTATTTTTCTATGTTTCAAAAGTCCATCTGGGAGGGTCATGACATCCTCCCCCACTAGGATTAACACCATCCCTAATGTTTCTTAGTTTTTCAACCACATATAAAATTAAGCAACTTGTTACAATAGCTTAAAGTTCATCAAACAAAAAAGGAAAATGTTTTTGCATGTCCGCCACCTTCTCCCAAGTGGCATTTCTCTCCGAGAAATGGTCCCATTGGACCTTACACTACTCAAGGGTCTGATTTCGCATAGCTTTAGAGAGAAATTCAAGGATCCTTACTAGCATTACTTTGATTGCCTCTAGGTTTGCCATCTGCAAGTTAGAGACATCCCACACATGTTCAGGGTCAGTAATATATTTTCTAAGCAAAGATATGTGGAAGGTGTCATGGATTTTTGATAAATTTGGAGGTAAGGTGAGTCGGTATGCAACCGGACTAATCTTCTCAGTGATCTCAAAGGGTCCTACAAATCATGGATCCAGTTTTGTGGACTTGATCACACTTTTCATTGGTTTGACCCTTAGGAACACTTTATCTCCCACCGAGTATTCTTTGGGAGTTCTTTTTAAATCGGCATAGCTCTTCTACCTATCAGCAACCTCTTTGAGCCTTTGCCTGATTACCCTGATTTGCTCTTCCATTTCCTTGACCATTTTTGGTCCAATCACTGCTCTATCCTCTGGGTTGTCCCATGATAGTGGTGTTCTACACTTTCACCCATATAATGCATCAAAAGGTGCCATCCCTAGAGAGGAATGATATCCATTATTGTAGGTAAATTCTACCAATGATAGATAGTCTTCCCATCGAGACTTGTGGTCCATGCAATACATGTGGAGCATATCTTCCAAAACTTGGTTTACTCGCTCCATCTGACCATCTATTTTAGGGTGGTATGCTGAACTCATATGCAACTTTGTGCCTATCACCAGATGTAGGGCTCTCCAAAACTCTGAAGTAAACTTGGAATCCCTATATGATATAATTACTTTTAAGAATCCATGCAGTCTGAACACTTCTTTAACAAACCTATTAGCCACCACTTGAGCATCATCCTTGGTGCTTCCAGGTATGAAGTGTGTGACCTTGGTCAATTTTTCGACCACCACAAAGATTACATCATGTTGGTACCTAGTCTTAGGTAAGCCTACAACAAAATCCATTGATATGACCTACCATTTTTGAGTAGGTATATTATGGGGGTACAAATATCCTATGGGATGCTTGCATTCTACCTTGACCTTCTAGCACTCAAGGCATCGAGCCATAAAATCTATAATATCCCTCTTCATCCCTACCAAAAAAAAGTCCTTTTTAGATTTTCTCTCATTTTTACCCCTTTGAGGTGAGCCATATAAGGAGATCTATGGGCTTCTTGCATCACTACCTTCCTTAAATCCCTCAATTTTGGTATGATGATTCTTCCTTTGTAGCATAAAAGGTCATCGATTACCCTAAACTCCTTATTGCTCTCCGAGTCTTCTCTTAACTTGGCTCAAATTTCTTGACAATATTCATCCTGATATTGCTCCTTTCTTACTTGGTCCATGAGATTTATGTGGCTCCTAGTTATGGCTGCTATGTGTTTCCTCCTACTTAAGGCATCTACAACCTTATTTTATTTTCCTTTAATGTACTCAATTTCAAAATCATACTCAATGAGGAACTCGACCCACCTTCTCTACCTCATGTTGAGTATTGGTTGAGTAAATATGTATTTCAGACTCTGATGATCTGATTTTAGCTTGAAGGGTCTTCCTACTAGATAATGGTGCCAGAATTTCAAAGTGTGAACTACAATGGCTAGCTCTAAATCATGAGTAGCATAGTTAACCTCATGCTTCTTAAGCTTCCTTGAAGTATAAGCTACTACTGACTCACCCTGCATGAGCACTCCCCCTAGACCCTCCAACGATGCATCAGAGCATACAGTAAAATCTCCTTGTGGGTCTAGAATATTTAGTATTGGTGTAGTGGTGAGCTTTTGCTTCAACATGGTGAAAGCAGCCTCACACTTCTCCATCCATTTGAATTCCTTTCCTTTCTTTTGGAGACTAGTTATCATCGAGGTGATTTTTGAGAAATCCTTTATGTGATGTCGGTAATAGCTCATTAGCCCCATGAAGCTTCTTACCTCAGTAACATTTGTAGGGGGTGGCCAATTTATCATGGCTTCTATTTTCTTTAGATCCACTACGATCCCTTCAGCCGATATGATATGCCCCAAATAGTGCACCTCTAAAACATAGAAATCACTCTTAGCTAGATTCCCGTAGAGTTGGTTTTCCCTTAGCAACTCCAACATGATCTTGAGATGTTTGTCATGCTCTTCCCTATTCTATGAGTATATTAGGATGTCATCAAGAAATACAAGGACAAACTAGTCTAGGTGCCTCCTGAACACACTGTTCATTAGATTCATGAAGGCAGTAGGTGCATTAGTCAGCCCAAAAGGTAGGATGGTGAACTCGTAATACCCATACCTTGTTTTAAATATTATTTTGTGAGTGTCTTCCTCATGAATCCTCATCTGGTGATACCCTAACCTTAGGTCTATCTTGGTAAATACCATGGCATCTCTTAGCTGGTCAAATAAATCTTTGATCCTGGGCAAGGGGTACCGGTTCTTGATTGTGGCCTTATTCAACATCCTATAGTCAATACACAATCTTAGAGATCCATCCTTATTTTTCATAAATAAAATGGGTGCACCCCATGGTGACACACTTGGTTTTATCAACCCCTTTTCCAATAACCCTTGTAGTTGTACCTTTAACTCCTGCATCTCAATAGGTGACATCCTATACGGATATCGATGGATGGGTTCCGCTCCTGGTATAAGATCGATAGTGAAATCAAATTCTCGCATAGGAGGGAGCCCTGGAAGATATTTTGGAAATACATCCTAAAATTCCTATAGAATTGGGTGTGCCTCAATCACCTCTTCCTTTCGATCTCTCTCAACTTCATTCATTTTTACAACATAAATGATCCCCCCTTTCCTGAGGGCTTTCTTCAATTGCATGGCTGACAACATCTAGGGCTTGAATACCCCTTGCTTGCTATAAATTTGTAGCCTCTCATTATTTCCCTTGGAATACTCAATCCATCTATCTTGGAAATTGATTATGGCTTGATGGGCCTATAGCCAATCCATCCCTAGGATCACATCAAAGGTGTGAAGTGGGGTTACGTATAGGTAACCTTTCATGGTTCCACTTTCTAAAGTAATTTCCATCATTGGGAAGCATTGGTTTATGGAGTAGGTCTATCTAGACCCATACTCAACCTTCCATCCATGAGCCAAATACCCTGGCCTTTTTGGCATATCTTTGGCTAATTTACAAGAAATGAAACTATCGATGGCTCCACTATCTATTAATATATCTACTTGCTTATCAAAAATCTTACCTTTGATGATTAACGGGGTGGCTTGCCCTTCAAGTTTTTGATTCCCAATTGTAGCGTAGATCTTATGCATCGACTCCTTTCCTTTATTGTTGGGTATGCTTGTCCCTGGTCGATACGGGCACTGATTAGCATAGTGCATCCCTTTGCAATGGTAACATCCATCCTTGGGCCCTTGTCTCTTTTCCATTTTTTTCTCCTCACTCTTAATCATCGGTACTAGAGCTGATGGCTTCTACGAGGGAGGTTTAGCATTATTGGGTTTGTTGCCTTTCTTGAAGAAGTTCTTCTTGAATTTCTTTTGGCCTCCATTGAATTTCTTCTCTAGATTCTGGGGGTTCTTAGCCTTCCGTTCTTGCTCTACCTCTCATTTTATAACCCCATTGCTATTCCTCTTCTTTAGTTCTTGATGTTCTTGGTCGGTCAGGTTTTCATACTTATAGCAAAAATGAGACTCTGCTTTCTTTGCTAAATCATAAGCCTTCTGCAATGACTTAGGTTCCTGCATTTCTACATCATGCTTTATCCTAGACTACAATCCATGAGTAAACTTATGAATCTACATCTTCTCATTATAGGTGGGTACATACTTCAACAATTTTACCAACTTCCTATAATATACCTCCACTAAGTTAGTTCCTTGCCTTAGACTAGCAAACTCTTCAAACTTTAAAGCATAGAAGTGTTCCGTGAGGAATCTCTTCTTGAAGATGTCTATAAATTCCTTCCATGGAATGTCTATCGATTCAATCATAGTTTCCTCATAGTAAGTCTCCCACTAGTCCAGGGTAGCTCCTTTAAGGTAAATAGTAGCCCAAACCATTTGGGTACCTGAAGAATACCCCTTCACTATGAAGAAGACTTCCAACTCTCTCAACCAAGCTTCAATTGCATCTCCCTCCCCTTCTCCATAAAACTTGGAGATACAAACATTCTTTAGGTCCCTTACTATCTCTTTTTCTAAGAGGGTCCTTGCTTGCTTTTTTTCACTATCAGCCCCTCAACTTGGTTGACTTTCGAATCTCTAGCTTGCAAATTTTGATTTGCCATAGTTTCTAGCACTTGTCTTAACTGATCCTGTAACTCGACAACCATAGTAGTAAGTTCCTCTATTCCTACATTGGGAACCTCTAGATCCTCATTCTGGATCCCTTATTCGACATTACTTTGTCGAGTTTGTCTAGGTGGAGGCCTTCCCATCCTAGCCTTGGGTGGCATCTTGATCTGGTTTCCACCCAAAAAAAGAGTTAGACTACAACTTTCTCTTAACTGAATTACTAACTTGACCACAATACAGAGTCCTTATTTCGCTATTCATTAGAGATCTAACTAGGATGAGGTCCCAAGGTTAGGATATATCATTAATACCAAAGCCCATACTGAGGTATCATATTATCCACCCTTTTTTGAAATCAATTCCTTTAGATCCTAAATGAGCAGAGACTCTAGGTTACTCCAGCTTTCAGCTTATTCCTAAGCAAGCCTTTATCGGAGATCCCTGAATCTCTTTTACAACACATAAGAAGCTCTATACCCTCGAACCTAGAGCTCTGATACCAAATGTAACACCCCAAAAACATGAAACAAGAAAACACACACACACAAAAGAAAAGTTTACATATATTATTATATAATTTTTTTTGACTAAGGAGGAGGATTCATAAATCCCCAACCAACCTTAGATCGACCTACTATTTGACATAGCCTAAGTTTCTTAAGAACTATACCACACAAGATTCCCTTCATGCAAGTCCCATCTGCGTAAGCCTATCTTGTGTTGTGCACGTAAGTCTATCTCTCTCATCAGTCTTGATGAGCTAGACTTACCACCTTCAATCATTAGAAGGTGTACACGCATCTCCATATCCACACAAGTCATTATGTGTGGGCATGCTACGTGTACTATGAGCTAAGCTATCGATCTTGTCCACTGACAAGCTATCTTAGCTCTGGTACAATATTCCAAACCTAGTTTCCAACCTCCCTAAGGGGGTCTCAAGCCCTTAGGGTACCTCTAAGTTCACCTAGAACTTACTAAATATTCTTTCCTTTTTAATCATCACAAGAGCATAAAATATCTAGATACTAAATCTAACAAAATGAATTATCATCAAGCAAGCATAGTCAAGGCATAGAGAAACAATAACCAATTATGCATACATTAAAAGGTTTAAATGCATAAGACTAAATAAAGAAGTACTAGATGTGGTAGTTACAAAGTTTATTCAAGTACATGAACTAGTATGGTACACCCCATACCTTTCCACACTACTTTACATCCATTTTATCGAGGAAATCTCCCCACAATCTAATCTATTGCAAAAATAATCAAGAAGTAAGGTAGAGAGAAAACTTGTGGATTGGTCTATCTCCTGAATTTGACCTTCCCGCTCTTCCATCGATCAAGTGAGGATAGTAGGGGATCAAGACACTCATGGATCCGGATAGACATGCTTCTATATGCACTTACTTAATTCATTGCCAAATTGCAACTATACAAATAACCCAAGCAATTCAACTTACTAATGCATAGTCCTTTATCATAGAAACTACCCTTTCCACTTCCCCTCTCACCCAACTTGAGAGAGTCAATCAACCATGCATTAGCTCACGTGCTCTATTTGTAGTAAATGAACTACCCTCCTCAACAATTAGAGTCCCATACCCATAATTTCTAAGTAATCATTTATTTCATAACATAAGGTCCCATACCCTTAGATTACAAAATAACCATTCATTTCATTTATTTCATAACATAAGGTCCCATACCCTTAAATTACAAAATAACCATCTATTTCATTTATTTCATAACATAAGGTCCCATACCCTTAAATTACAAAATAACCATTCATTTCCATTTTATTTCATAACATAAGGTCCCATACCCCTACATTACAAAATAATCATTCATTTCCATTTTATTTCATAACATAAGGTCCCATACCCCTACATTACAAAATAATCATTCATTTCCATTTTATTTCATAACATAAGGTCCCATACCCCTACATTACAAAATAATCATTCATTTCCATTTTATTTCATAACATAAGGTCCCATACCCCTACATTACAAAATAATCATTCATTTCCATTTTATTTCATAACATAAGGTCCCATACCCCTACATTACAAAATAAACATTCATTTCATTTTAAAATTGATAAAGAAGACAATGAATAGTAGCTAAGCTTCTACCAACTGCAATGAGCTATCGGATGGCAAAGCATCCAGATTCTTGGCTAGCACAAAACACAACCATCTACGATGCTATGCATCCTCTAACACAGGGTTACGATGCTCTAATATGGAGCTACGATGCTCACTTTGACATAGAGCTACAATGCTCTTTAGCATAGAGCTTCCACGCTCTTTAACACAGATCTTTCACACTCTTTAACATAGAGCTATCAATGCTCTTTAACATAGAGCTTCATCACTCTTTAACATAAAGCTTTCATGCTCTTTAACACAAAGCTTCTCAGCTCTTTAACATAGAGCTTTCACACTCTTTAACACAAAGCTTTCATGCTCTTTAACATAGAGCTTCAATGCTCTTTACATAGAGCTTCAATGCTCTTTAACATAGAGCTTTCACACTCTTTAACACAGAGCTTCATCACTCTTTAACACAAATATTTTGCACTCTTTAACACAGAGCTTCAATGCTCTTTAACATAGAGCTTTCACACTCTTTAACATAGAGCTTCAATGCTCTTTAACACAGAGCTTCAATGCTCTTTAACATAGAGCTTCATCACTCTTTAACATAGAGCTTTCATGCTCTTTAACATAGAGCTTTCATGCTCTTTAACATAGAGCTTCAATGCTCTTTAACACAGAGCTTCATCGCTCTTTAACAAGCTTCAATACTCTTTACACAGAGCTTTCATGCTCTTTAACATAGAGCTTCAACGCTCTTTAACATAGAGCTTCATCACTCTTTAACATAGAGATTTCACACTCTAACACAGAGCTTCATGCTCTTTAACACAGAGCTTCAACACTCTTTAACATAGAGCTTTATCACTCTTTAACATAGAGCTTTCACACTCTAACACAAAGCTTTCATGCTCTTTAACACAAAGCTTCAACGCTCTTTAACATAGAGCTTTCACACTCTTTAACATAGAGCTTCACACTCTTTAACACAGAGCTTCAATGCTCTTTAACATAGAGAATAGCATAACAACCAACTTCGGACGAGGACCAACCTAGTTCACCCATGGTAATTGGGTCACCTACACTGCTCGATGGTCACTCATCGCTCATTGCTCTTCCTTCGCTCCTTCTCCCATCCATCCTCTCTTGCCTCTCTACCTCTTTAAGCTTTTCCTTCCATGTCTTCTTTCCCTCCTCGATCCATGCTCCTGCCTACCCACCATTACTCCCCGACCACCTCCGATAGGAGGTAGGGTGAACACCCCTCTCCTTTCTCTTCCCAAGGTGATCATCATAAAGAGTTTTCCTCTCATGTCAGAGGAGCTTCGCGCATCTGGCCATCCGGGTCTCCAAAGGGTAATTCAGCCTATTCTATCGAATGTCATCTTGTCACCATAACATCTCAAGGGGGTCGACCGATGGGTGGGCGGTGACTTCCTAGATACGTCGAGGCAAACACCTTTTTTTTAGGGTTTTATTTTTGTTTTATTTTAAATAGTCAACCTTTTAATTAAGCATTATCTTTTACCTTTCTAAAATAAATCAACTATTTATTTTAAACAATATCTTTTGCCCTTAAATAATAAACTTAAATCTTTTTTTTAAAAAAAAACTATTTATTTTAAACAATATATTTTTCCCTTTTAAATAAATAAACTATTTATTTAAACATATTTTGCTCTTTTTAAATAAATAAACTATTTATTTTAAACAATATCTTTTACCCTTTTAAATAAATAAACTATTTATTTAAACATCTTTTGCTCTTTTTAAATAAATAAACTATTTATTTAAACATCTTTTGCTCTTTTTAAATAAATAAACTATTTATTTAAACAACATCTTTTGCTCTTTTTAAATAAATAAACTATTTATTTAAACAACACACATATGAAGTTTGTGAAGGCAAACCATCTACCCCATGATCACCGGTTATCAAGGTTAATAATGCTGAAGTAAAAGACAATCATGCAAGTGCATCAAACAAAGAGGGAGTCTTTCCATCAATCTAATCACCTATCTCAGCCTCTAGAACTTATGATAGCTACTAGGCCATCAGTCTGGGGCTCAAGGTGATTAGACATTGATGATTATCCCTTAACCGAATGCATGCCTATATGAAGGTATCTATCCGTGTTACCTTCGAGTTGCCTTATCATCATTTCCCCTTCCTCAAGTACTCTCACCTCCGATGGATGACTCAATTTCCTCCACTCACGAGTGCACCTGATCCTACACATTGGCAATTTATTAGCAGTAACATATCCTTCATTACTTATTGCTCAAAATCGAATATTAGTCACATTTGTTAATACATTGTTTTTCTATGTTTCAAAAGTCCATCTGGGAGGGTCATGACAGGATCTTTCCATCTCTATTTTCTTTATGGCATTGACCTTGTTGCTAATAGTATTTAAAGAGTTTTGAATATCAAGAAGCACTGAAGACTCTTTGGATGGTTGATATGGGAGAGGATGTAAAGGTACAGTTATGGGTAATTTAGGAGGTGGTGTGGTGGATTTGTTGCAGGAAAGTGAGTTGCAAGTGGAGAAGGATTCATGGCAATAAAATATGAGATTGAAGGTTGTTGTGTTATTTTAGGAGTGTATGGAGTAACATGTTTGGGAGGTAATCTTCCTTCTAAAATCAAGATACTTCAACATGAACTGCTATTTGATAAACATGGGGGAATGTGGTTATTCCAGATTGTTGGGTTTGTAAACCAAAAACTGGTCCTAAAGCTCTGATATAATACTTGTAAGCTAAAGGAGAATTTGGTATGAAATCAATAGGGATTATTTTCCAAGTTCTATTAAACCTAAGATTAAAATTGGATACTGACTCTTGAGGATGCCCTTGGATAATCATAAATTGGGTTAGGAGCAACAATGGGTTTGCAGACTCATTGAAATATTTTATAAAGGGACAAAGTAAGTTAGCCCAACTTCTAATGGAACCATTTTCTAAGGTTCTAAACCAATGCAATATTTTACCCTAAAGGAAAAAATAAATAAATTTACAATGACATATTCATGCCTGATGTTATGAAAAGTTGCCATTATAGCACATCTTGGCAATGTTCATATGTCGTTCTCCCAATATAATCATAGGTAGGTATGGCCTTAATAGTGGCTTGAATAATATCGTGTATAGCTTGAAAATATATTGGTATTAGAGCAGTCCAATATAGATAATTATAATGAGCTTCATTTTTTTCTTCAGCCATATCAGCTCATGCATAGGGTATATCAGTACCAAAAGAATTTGAGAGAGAAGGCGATGTTTGAAATTATTCTATGGAAGTCTCATAAGATGGGTACCTTAAATGCCTAGATTTTGGAAATAGCTCATAAAAATTAGTAGGCTAATCACCTTTCTTAGTCGCACATATAGTAAACATGAAAGTATAAAGGTTAGGACTAAGGTTTTACTGGATATTATTCTCAGGGAGTCACCAAGTGAATTTACTCTCTCTACTTATGAGGTCAATAAAATTCACTGAAAATTTATTCCTCTAGGTAAAAATTAAAATATATATACGGTGGAATCTATCCCACAAGGCATGCCAAAAACTATTGTAGTTTATCATCAATCCACTGCAAGAATCAAAGGTGAGCACCCGCTAATCATAGCCCAAACTAAACATTAGAAGAATCAAATCACTTTGATTCAACCTCCAAAAAAGGTTGGTATACCTTGTCAACTTAATGGTTGTTGACTTTATTTATCTCAAATAGTGAAATTTTAGGGATAGAAATGGTAGGGTTAAAAATGTGTGAATAAATAATGGATGTTTGAAGCTAACAACATAGACATCCATAAAGCATCCCCTAAAAAATTGAACTTCAGAAAGCAATATTTAGGACTAACAACAGTCAAAAATTTGTAATTACTACATTAATGGCATTTTACACACTCACAAAATTATTCCAAAAATCTAAGCATTAATTATCCAAATTAACATAAAAATATCGATGCCTTGACTAACAAAAATAGAATTCTCAAAAGAATATATGCAAAAATAAATTATCCCAATTTACTCTAAGTTAGTTGTCCAAATTAATAGAATAGACTAACCATAGCAACAATAAGTATAAATAATTTCATGAAATTATATTAGCCAGTAAACACAAGTGCAATTTCGAGGTAAACATCCCTTGTAATGCTTCATTTATCAAGTTGTAGAAAATATACCTAGTAGTGCAAGAAAAAAATTTAGAGATAACATTTTGAAAGGAGGTCATTGCATTTATTTATAGTTTTACAATGATAATCCTTTCTAGGCATTACAAAAAGTTTTAAATTTCATGATTTTCTTGGCCACTAGTTGTCTATGATGCCATCTAGTTGCATCTTCTTGATTTTTTACAACTGAATTTATTTCCAAACTGCCTTCACTATTGATGGTTCTTGTAACCCTATTTCATTCATTGATCTGCAACTGAATCTGTTTCATCAGGAGATTTCAGAAGCTTTTTTTTTTTTTTTGGTAAATAAAAGTCTTCATTAATTACCGGGTTTTGCAATTTAACCCAAAACCTATTACAATATCCAGCCTTCTGCTAAGATTGTAGATCCTAGTCATCCCTGAAACTTTCGTACCAAAAATTGTGTTGAATCCCCTAAAACACTTTACTAACAAAGCACACCCATACCTAAACATAACTGTAAACATTACTTACATTGACAGGAATTGAAGTTTGGAAATTTGCACTTATGAAACCTGTTGCTTGCCCATTTCCTATTCTTTGTCGGAATCTTCCAAGGCTTACACCCTGTTACCTTCATTTCCAATTTGGTATGATTTAGAGGGAAATCCCATAGTTATTACCAGCTCCATGGGGAAAGAACACCCATTCATATTTCTCCTTAACGGGTAGGTTTCTTTTCATGACTAATAATGTTTTCCACTTCACGTGGCACACCTTGTGTCCATGTCACAAAACTACCAACATCAACACCTATGTTGGCTAATTTTTTAGCTTGCCTGTTGGCCTCATGGTACATGTGACAAGCCCTCCTATTCTGTCTTGCCACAAAAAGGAAAATCACTTCATGGATGACTCCCTCGATTCTCCATAGAGGTTTTTTTCCATTGGTTAACAGGTTGATGATGTTCATAGAATCACCTTCAATCACCAAGTTACCTTGAGTTTCTTGGGCTACTTGCAACCCTCTCCAAAGAGATCTAGCTTCTGCTTCGTTATTAGTTATTATTCTCAATGGTTCAGTGAAGGCCTTGACCAAATTTCCTTGATGATCCCTAATTATTCCTCCAGCTCCAGCTCTTCCTGGGTTCTCCTTGGCTACACCATCAAAATTTAGTTTAAACCAACCTTGGGGGGGTGGCTCCCAAAAAATCCCATTTCTGGGATTGGGCAAGGGAATGGAAGGTTTGTCCTCAATACCTAAGGCCCGAGCTAATTGTTTTTCTTTGGGAAGAATTGAGTGGTTCTCATCCACTAAGGTGCTAAGGTTTTCTTTCACAAAGACAATAATCCTGTTGAGGATGGTTTTTGGGTTGTGAATGGTATCCTTAAAGGCTATATGGTTCCTTTATAGCCAAATATTCCAGAGAAAATGATGCCAACAGATTTTCCATAGGTACTTAAGTTTTAGGCTAACAAAGGGTTGAGGCCATTGATGGAACACTTTGGATATAAGAGTAGGCTTAACCCACGAGATCCTAAAGGCTTGTAAAAGTTCATCCAGGATGGACTCCACTACCGGACACTCCAGAAACAAGTGTTGGGTAGTCTCCCATCCTGCCCTACACATGTAGCAATGGTTAGCAATAACCATACCTTTGGATAACATATTATCCATAGTGAGGATTTTTCCTTGAATCACTAGCCATGAAAAAAGGATATTTTAGGAATTAAGCCTTTAATCCAAACAAAACTCGGTTGAAATTTTTGACCTTCCACATTTGAGAAGAAAATTATAGGCAGACTTAATTGTGAAGTCACCACTTTCAGTCTCAGCCCAAACAATGTGATCTTCATCCTCTCTAGAGGGAATAATTTGTTGAGTTAAAATGTTATAAAGCTCTTCAGACTCCGCTTCAAAACCCTGTACTCTAATGTTTTTTCACCTGTTGATATTTATATCCTACCACATATAATTTGCAACCTTCTTCCCAATATGTTGTTCCATATGCTCTTGAATCCTAGCCAAATGAGGATTCTGGGATAACTCCTCAGCTCTCACCCATCGATCCTTCCAAAAGTCTATTGTTTTCCCATTTCCTAGAATCCATCTAAGACCTTTCTTGACAATATCCCTACTTGTGAGGATTGCCTTCCAAAAAGCAGACCCCCTACTTGCTAAGTTGTCATTAAGGAAGTTCACACCTTGGAGGTATTTCCTCCTAACTATGGCAGTCCATTCATTATCGACCTTAGTCAATAACCGCCATTCTTGTTTGGTTAACAGAGTTGTATTGAGATGAGAAACTCTCCTTAATCCTAACCCCCCATCAGCTTTAGGTTTGCAAACCTTGTTCCAATCTACTAAATGGATCCTTTTCTTATCCTCAGTCCCTGACCAGAGAAATTTTTTTTGAAGTTGCTCAATTTTGTGATACACCTTGCTGGGAGCTCTGAAGACTAATAGGAAGTAAACGAGTATACTTTGAAGTGAAGCCATAGTTAAAATTGCTTTGCCTGCTTGAGATAATAGATGTCCTTTCCAACCTGCTAGCTTTTTTTGGATCCTCTCTAGAACTATGTTCCACATTGATCCTTCAGGTTTCCCCATAAATAGGGGAAGACCTAAATAGGAAGTGGTAAGGGATGCAATCTGACATTACATGATCCTTGCTATGTTGTTTTGCCTAGGAATGGAGGTATTGATGAAATAAAGTTTTCTCTTATCAAAATTCACTTTCTGTCCAGCCGCTTCTTCATAAATTATGAGAATAATTTTAATCCTTCTTACCCCAACCATAGAATCCAAAGTCAGTAGCAATGTATCATCATGTAGACACCAAAACAACACCATTCGATTAAGTGACTACAAACACTGATCGCATGCACATACACAACTTTCAGGGCAGTCTTTAGAGGTCAAACAGTGGTCTTGACCACTTGCACAGCAGTTCGGAGGGTCAAAAAAGAATCAAAGCAATGTTAGTCATCTTCAAAACAAAGCCTTAACAGAGCCTTAACAAAAGGGGAGCCCAGCCTTGGACGTCATGAAATCGCGCGTCATGATATTGTGACGATCGCGAAATCGTGCGTCGTGATATCATGACGGTCGCGATATCGCGACGTGCGATATCATGACCGTCGCGATATCGCAATCATCGCGATATCGCAATCATCGCGATATCGCGACGCGCGATATCACGACTGTCGTGATATCACGACCGTCGCGATATCACGCGGTCGCGATATCGCGCGGTCACGATATCATGTCCGTCGTGATATCGCGACAGACCCCTGCCTTCGCGCCTGCCAGACACGTAAACATATAAAAGCATGCAACCACTCAAAAGCCGACACGTCATCAGTTAAAGGCAGAGTTAAAGCAAACATTAAAAATGATTTTAAAAAGCAAATATCCAAAGAGAGCATTCAAAGCAATTTACGGCGAGCTTTAATGGAATAACAAGCGGTTTCAAAATATCCGATCCGAGGCCACGCCTCATAACTACGATCTGTCAGTGCGAGCCATGTCCCATAATGGCCCGATAAGGATCAAATCTGAGCGGCCCTTACGGATTTAGGGTTTGACATTAATGCTCCAAGAGGCAAAAATCTCTATAAAAACCGGCTCGATACAATGAAAAAAAGAAGTTACGAAGCATTTTAAAAAGCAACGAAGTGCTGCCAAAGTAAGACACCCGACTGCATCCCTTACGATTCATTTTCTTCTACATATGGAGAGTATGAATCTGGATCCATGGATCTACCCATTCGTCGACAAATCTTAGTGTATTTTTAGTTCTTTTACATTATGGTTTTGAATTCTGATTTCAAGCATGTATTCATCGGCTTTTTAACAGTAGATTTCATTATGTTCTCATTAACTTAGAATCTGCTGTTTTAAATCATTTAACAGGTGCTATTAAACATTTTTATTGTTTCTTTGAGTACAGGAAGAACAGCAGAAGCAGAGATTCATCGGCAACCAGCGGCAGCAACACCGGCCTGTCCATTTTGCATGTGGGCATGCGGAAGAAAATCATTGTGCACTCTTTGTAATAAGAATCAGGCTATTGTAACCGAACGGAATTAATGTGAAAGGGCTGTGCTCCTATTTTTAATTTAATTCTATCCGTGTTATTTCATGTATCTAGCCAGTTCTGTCTTTTTATTGCATCTCACTGTTTTTATTCCGAAATCTCATGCTTTCAGTGGCGATCACGGTGGGACCGGTTCCCATATTTTTAAAAATCACAGAAGTTAATTAAACTTGTTGTGTCTTGTGCTTAACAGGTACTTCTTTTTAGCCGGAGGTCAGAAATAGCAATTTCGGGCAGAAAGGAGGTAACGATTCTAGCCGTCCATATCATTTTCTGTTGCGAAGTTTCGGGTTATTTCATTTACTTGACATTTTAATTTCTTTTATACTTATTACGAGTAAGGGTAGAAAAGTTTTTCTTAAAAATTTTCTTGCTTTATTTAATTATGTAGCTATCTGCGTAATTATTCATTTAATAATTAAATCTTTTTAATTATTAAAATAAGGTAGAGAAATTTTTCTTAAAGATTTTTCTTGCTTTATTTAATTATGTAGTTATCTGCGTAATTATTCATCTAATAATTAAAAAAAAAAAATTTTAAAGAAAGGTAGAAAATTTCTTTGCAATTTTTACTTGCTGTTTTCAGTTAGTATTATACATCTGGCATAGGGAAAGATTTCTTTTTCGGTTGCTTGTTTCAAATTTGCAAAGTAAAATGAATCCCACACACCACGTGGTACTTTAAACCAAGGCGTTGGTCGTAAAACCCCAACCCTTGAGCAAGACCAAAGGTGGATTCCATTATCACTTTGGCTTGAGATATTGCATCCATTACCTCGATCGCGACTGTTGCTAGACGTAAATCCTGACGAAAGCTGACCGAGTGTTGCTGGGGTGATTCCCATGCACGCGAGGATAAGTCTTCTATGGTAGGTGTCATAAACAGAGCGATTCCCCTTTCGTACCGCCTATGTTCCACGTACCATCTGCTCTCACGTACCTATAGTCTCCCTCACGTAAGGGCGGGTATATAGAGAGGTTGGTATATCGGTCCGGCAATGGTATATTGAAGGGGCGACCATTTATGGGAGTCATATGAGCCAACATTATGCATTTAAACGTTCTTCCAAAATTGCAAAAACAAAACAAAACATCAAAATGCACTAAACCAGTTTAGGACACACTATTTAATCCTTAAAAGAGATAATCACGGTTTTGTGTATGTGTGTGTTCATTTCTGCTTGGTGTGCACAAAAAGACAAATCATCATAAACGAGATAAAATCTGCTTAGATAGTAGCGAAACATCACAATGGTGTACACTCGTAGCCAAGCCCAATCAAGGGCAGACGCTATGGAAGGTACACAAAGAGAGGGCGCTAGTCGCCTTCGCTTTAGCCACGAGGACCTAGCCATACCATCTTGGTAGTCTGGCCTACAACAAATTCCACATCAGGCCACTTCAAGAAGGAACTATTGGGAACCTCCTCATTGGAATACACCCATTCAACACACCCCCTTTCGGGAAGATGGTTCACATGCGGATCTCAATATAAGTAGACAACCGCCTCTTGAGGCTAGGTTTGAATGGCCACGACGCGATGAAGCGCTAGAGAGGCATACTGTCCATTTGGAGGGGCAACGTGGATATGGCGCCCCTTATTTACCTCCCATCAGAACAGAAAAACAACATCCAGAGCGCAGGGCTCTTTACACAGGGCTAGCTAACTCCGCCCGCCCCTCTCACACCCATAAAATGGAGTACGAGGAAGATCATCACATTCCTCGAGAACAACAAACAGTGCGGGAACCTTGTGTTTCTGCACCTGCCAGATATCATGATCACACATCGAGGCCAGAACCTCAAACAAATGTCGCTTACCCCGACAAAGGGAAGCAACCCATTGAAATTTTTGACCATCAAGATCGAGGCAAACACATGGGCAAAACATTCAAGCCTCCTCAACAAAAGAGGGCAGACCCGGTTGACCCGGTAGTCGCCAGACATGCCGCTCGTCAAGCCCAAATCACGCGGCTTAAACAAAGTCATCAGGAGTTAGAGTATCGACACCGCTTGGATAGAGAGCGCATGCAGCGCGAAGCGGATGAGTTACGCTATGAAATACCTGAGAGGGGGCCAACCCCTCGCATCCAAAGAGCACAAAAGTATGAGAGGCACAACCCGTTGGGGCAGGACAGGTCTCCGCGACCTCGTCAAGCTTTGCCTCCGAGACCTTATAGACCCGAAAGGGAGGCCACTCCCGGAACAATGATGGGTACCCTCGGCGGGGACTCGATCAAGGTCATAGGGCTCGCCCGAGAGACTCCTCAAGAGTTTTATGAGGAGTATGAACCGGAAATAGAATGGGTCGACACGCCCCATCAAGGTGGGAGGGCTGCCAATCGGCCACCTCCCCATAGGCCTCCAGTCTCCCTTGACCCACAACGGGAGCAAACCAAAGAAGAAGAAATAAAATCTTTCGATGCATACAAAGCGCTATTAGAGCGTTTGGAGTCTGTGGAGATAAAAGCTTTTGGGCATCAAAAGCCCACGCTACGTCAACTCCGCAGTCATCCGGTGCATCCCTCAGTACCCATACCTCTTTACCCTGAACATTTCAAGTTGCCACAATTGGCAGTCTTTAAAGGGGAGGAGGACGCACAAGAACATGTCACGAGGTTCCTGAGTCAATGCTTCGGCATCCAAGACAATGATGCATTATTGCTTAGAACTTTCATAACCACATTCGCGGGCCCTGCCTCGGATTGGTTTACACAATTGCCCAAACACAGTATCAACAACTTAGATCAACTAGTGGATGCATTTCTTGAACGCTTTGCTTTCAACACAAGGAAGAAGGCATCACTAAGTGATTTGGCCAGCCTCAAGCAGTATGAGGAGGAAACAATAGCAGCATACGGGAACCGATGGAGGGCTTTGCTTTCCAGGCTACCCTACCGTCCCCCTATGTCTGATCTCACTCAGATGTTCGCACGGAGTTGCTTAAAATCAATCTCTGGGCTATTGCTGCTACAGCAATACGACAGCTTAGAAGAAGCCTTGGCGCAAGCCAGAGTCATAGAAGAGATTAAAATAGGCGAAGGCACAATTGCCAAGCCTAAGAAGAAAGAGTGGAATAAAACCACTAAGACTGGGAATACGCAATCACAACCCGTAGCGGTTAATCAAGTTGCAATCAATGTTCCCAAGCCAGTGCAAGACACGCAGCCTCAAAAGGCCAATTACCAGGCAGTGCCTCCTAGTTATGAGAAAGATAACAAGAAACAGGAGCGAGAATCGGCGGCGTCACCCTAAGCGACAATTCACCCCCTACACGGAGTCTAGGGACTCCTTATTTGACCGCTTGTCGATGACAAATTTAGTAACCCTTCCAGAGATCCCGACTATAGACCCTAACGCTCCTAAACCTAAGGGATATAGAGAGGAACTATCTTGTAGATTTCATAGGCGAAGGGGACACGATTTGAATGGATCCTGGAAGTTCAAAGGACTAATCCAAGATTTAATCAAAAATAAAACATTGGTCGTGGACAACCCCATAGCGCCAAACAACCAACAAATGGGGGTATTCAAGGACCCCTTGCCTGCCCACGAGGCACAGGCAAAACCTCTCCAAGTTAATGAGGTGCGCCAGAATCTTCCCATGCAAGGATTTGTGGGAATGATCAGCATAGTGACGAGGAATAAAAAATACTCAGTAGTTGCCCCTGGGACAGCCACAAAGGAAGTTCCGACAACGTCACAGCCTCAACAACACCCTATACAGTCACCTCCGCCTAGACCAGAAATCACGATACGGTCCAAACTCACGCAGAGTTTGCGGACCACATCGGCTAGGCTGTCCATTTACGAGCTTATTCAACAATCAACACCTCATAGAGAAGCTCTTATGGACATTTTAAAAACCATCGAATTACAGCCCCAAGAAGCAAATTCTTTCAACAACTTCGTGGGACACGTAAAACGATGTATTGAGCCGGTCATCACCTTCAAAGAGGATGAAGTCAAAGCAATATCGAATGACGCGGCAGATCCACCCCTGCATGTTGTTGCGCGGATCAACGGGATCCCGTATAAGAGAGTGTTGGTAGATACTGGCTCGTCCAGTAATATTATTACCACTGCAGCCCTGAAACATTTGAAGCTGCCAGCCTCTCATATCACAGCCTCCACGTACACACTGCGAGCTTTCAATGATGCAATATGCTCGACAGTCGGCACGGTTGTTCTACCTGTCCGGGTAGGACAAAAGACAACACCAACATTGTGCCATGTGTTGGAAGGCGAGATGGCCTACAATATACTTGCTAGGGCGGCCTTGGATTCGGGACATGAAATGTGTCCCTTCCATCGCTCACCGGTGCTTAAAGTATGCTTTTGAAGGTGAAATACACGTAGTCCCAATGGACTTGGAACCCTTCAAGTATTGCAATGCGGTACAACTAATGCCTCAGTCGACCCTCCCTTCAACGCATTTGGATTTCCAATTAAATCCATCTAAACAGGGTCCAATACCGCAAGCACCACTGATGACCGAATCACCAAAACCCCAGCCAGGTGAGACTTCATCATCTGCTCCTTCATCATCAATGCCACCCGTCATGGCTACACAGAAGGACAAGGGAAAACAAATCATGGAAGAGGCTCGGCCCTTAGAAGAGGGGTTGCCCACAATATCAACGGTATCAATAGAGGAAATATCCAGCACAACGGAAGCTGAGACCCCAAACCTACCAAACATGGAATGGACTCAGGAAGGACTCCCGTTCCCTCCCTCCGAAGCATCAACAATCACTGTTAAAATGGCTAGTACAGGCCTGGGGAGTACATAGTGCAGAATGTTGTGGCAACGCCCGCATTAGAGTCAGTCCAGGATATGGGAAGACCTCGCCTTCCCATAGGAACAGTTGTTCCCCTAGGTCACCCACCCAACTAGGAAAATTTTGTGTATGGGGGCCTTGATCATGGTCTTGAACCATGTAAGAAAAAGGAAGTAGACGAAGAACCTTTTGTTGAAAACATCAATTATATGTCAAACCCACAATTTGCCCTCAAATATCTCGGCCAATGCCATTGGCATGGATACGGGCTAGGCGAGATATGAGCAAGGGATGCGTCTCCCTTGCCAACCAAGATATCAGATGCCATATGACAAGTCAGGAGTAGGGTTCAACCACCCCCTGCCCTTGGACATCTTGGTTGAAAATATGCAAGACCTAGAAATAGGCAACAAGGGGGGATTGGCACTAGATCTCTATGCCAACCCAAAAACAGAATTTACATTGGGAGATTACCTCCCATGGTCACCAAACACCCTTGGTAACAGCAGTAATCCCTCTCCTTTGCTAGAGAGAGGCGAAAGTTCGGATACCCATCCCCAAAGAGAATATCAATGGTGTCCGGACATCTTTTCGAAGCTGTTCCCCTTAGAGATTCCGGTTGAGTCAGCACAATGTCAAGAGAGTCAGGTCCCTCCACCAAAAGTGGAACAACCGCAATGGGACCAGATTAACTTATTGGAGCAAGGAGAGTCCTCAACATCGCAAGCAATAGTCGCTGAAGAGAATGAACATTTTTGGATCTTCGAAAGTGACTCAGAAGATGAGACTGAGATGGACTATCTCAGACATGCGCGACGACATTATCGTGCTTTAACTCATGAAGATCTAATGGGACGAGATGGGCATACGATTAGGGCATGAATGGTGGGTTGACCCGGCGAGGGTGGGACCTGATCTTGGATCCATGGCTCCACATTCACGATGAGCACCGTCCACCTCGAGACCCTATCATAACAACAGTGTCGAGGGAAGACCCTGTCCTCCATTTGGCACATAGGGCCGATCCGTTCGTGCCCGTTCCCATAGAGCCAGATCCGAGTATAGGGAATATCTAGAAAAATCAAGTTATCATACCCGCGGTAATGGAGACCAAATTCATTCCATCCACATGATCTCCATTGATTTGACCGCACCCATCCGCAATCCGGCCGATCCAGCACGGTCATTGCATCTAGACATAGATGCCATCGACTGGGATCGCGTCAATTCACCCCTATCACCAGCAGAGTACTGGCCTTTCGGTGAAATGCCTCATTTTACCCCAAGGACAACTCGGGATATTTTTCAAGCTGAAGAGGAACCTGAGGTTCCAAGCATAGATCTAAATTCAGCTAATGATATCCATTTGATCCCGACTCCACATCAGTTGGAGGACGGATCCCACATGTCGATCGAGGAGACGAGCGACGTAGACATCGGCACGAGATCCAATGAATCCACAGATTCTCAAGGCTGGGGTAAGTCTTTCCCCGAAGAGCAAGCCGACTACATTGCCCTTCTCAAAGAGAAGAAGGAGGTTTTTGCATGGTCGTACAAGGATATGCCCGGGACTAGACCCGTGACTAGTCACGCATAATTTAACGCTTGATCCGACAATCAAGCACGTAAAGCAAAAACTACGTAAGATGCACCCAACAGTGGCCTTGATGGTCAAAGATGAATTACAAAAGTCTGTTGGATGCACAATTTGTCATCTGCGTGGATTATCCGCCATGGTTGTCCAACATGGTTCCCGTCAAGAAGCCCGACGGGAGGATTCGCATATGCACCGATTTTCGAGACTTAAACAAAGCGAGTCCTAAGGATGATTTCCCCTTGCCCAGCATCGACGCGTTGGTAGACGCTACAACAGGTCACGAAATGCTCTCCCTAATGGATGGTTTCTCGGGATACAATCAAATTCGTATCAATCCTGAGGATCAACTAAAAACGGCATTCACAACGCCTTGGGGGACATTTTGTTATAAGGTCATGCCTTTTGGCCTTAAAAATGTTGGTGCCACCTACCAACGTGCCATGACGTATATCTTCCATGATTACATGCACAAAACTTTGGAAGATTACATGGATGATTTATTAGCCAAGTCTCTCTTGCGCTCAAATCATATCGCTGACTTAAGCAAGATCCTCGATCGCCTCATGGAGCATAAAGTCAGACTAAACCCCAAGAAGTGCGTCTTTGGCGTCACATCTGGAAAACTCTTGGGTTTCATAGTCTCAAAACGAGGAATCGAGGTGGACCCAAAGAAAGTCAAGGCAATCCTTGAAATGGTTCCCCCAACCACAATCAAGCGGCTCGAGAGTCTGCGAGGGAAAGGTCGCGTCGATTAAACGCTTCATAGCACAATTATCTGACAAGTGCCGACCCATGAACAAATTATTACATAAGGGGGTTACATTTCATTGGGATGACGAGTGCCAGTCAGCCTTTGACGAGATCAAACAATACTTGGCTTCGCCGCCAGTATTGGCACCACCTAGGCCAGGAGTGCCGTTCTACTTATACATCTCAGCTACTGAGGTGGCACTGGGCGCCATGCTAGCCCAGAAGAATGAACTTCACAAGGAACAGGCTACATACTATCTTAGCCGCACTCTGGTCAGTTACGAACTTAACTATGCATACGTTGAGAAACTTTGCTTGGCAGTGGTGTTTGCTACCAAAAAGCTACGCCACTACATGTTGAGCAACACTACGTATGTTGTGTCTAAGGAGAATCCATTGCGATACATGATGAGTCGTACTTATCATAGTAGTCGCACGGCGAAATGGATCATGTTGTTGACGGAATTTGACATAGAGTTTATTGGACAAAAATCTATCAAAGGACAAGTCATAGCCGATCAACTAGCAGAGGCTCCTCTTGAAGACAATCAGCCTACTGGTCATAGAACTACCCGATGATGGGGTCTTTCATGTCTCAGAATCGCCGGATTCTGATGAGCCTGAGTCACAGGCCGACATAACCCTATTCTTCGATGGTTCTAAGTGTGAGCAAGGTGGTGGTGCGGGAATTGTATTCTTCACACCGCAGGGTGCTCCAATGCCCCTGTCATTTAAATTAAACTTCCCGTGCACCAACAACAACATAGAGTATGAAGCCTTGCTCCTAGGTCTTCAGACAGCAATCGCCATGAACATCAAAAGACTGAACATCTTTGGTGATTCGCTGTTAATAGTCAATCAAGTCAAAGGGGTATATCAATGCAAATGCCCAGTTTTGAAGGCTTATAAAGCCCTTGTGGACAAATTCCTGGTAAAACTTGAGTGGTATGACATCGAGGCACTCCCTCGATCATCAAACCATTTTGCGGACACAATGGCCTCCTTGGGGTCACTAATTCCGTAGGACCTTTCTGGTGATATGACAACCATTCAAGTCAAAACCTTATCGCAATCCGCGATGGAGCGTGCAAGCTTAGACTTGACGCCAGGAATCCACATGATACAAATTGAACCATCCTCGGATAGGTTCTCTCAAATCCGAGATCGTCTGAAACACGCCAACTGGGGGTCCTTGTTCTCCCCTACTCCCATTAGTAGCAACACAATACTATTCTTGCAGGTTCTATCCCATTCAGCATTTGCTAGGGATGAACTTCAGGAGGGATTGGCTGTTCATACTATCGAGGTTTTTGATCAACAGGACTGGTATTTACCCATTCGAGACTACCTCAAGTTAGGTAGTCTCCCACTTGATTTGACTCATGCCGCAAAACGAGCACTCAAGCGGAAAGCGGCTAAGTATGTCTTGATAGGAGACATCTTGTATCGTCGCGACTATGAAGGAATCCTCCTTCGTTGCTTGGACCAGACAAGAGTCCACTTGGGCGATCGCCCAAGCGCACGATGGTACATGTGGTGGCCACTTCGGTGGAATGGCCATCGCAAAGCGCATTCTTCGCATGGGCTATTATTGGCCATCTTTAGAGCGAGATTGTTGCACCTATGTCAAGAAGTGCGTGAAGTGTCAACATCATGCCAATCTAATGCACGTACCTTCTCAGGCCTTGCAGACAGTCCAGTCTGCTTGGCCGTTCTTGCAATGGGGCTTTGATCTAATTGGAAAGATCTCCCCTGCGTCGTCAGGCCGTCACACGTTTATCATAACGGCCACAGAGTACTTCACCAAGTGGGTGGAAGCAATTCCGCTTACCTCTACGACAGGACCCCGCATTGTGGAGTTCATTTTGCATAACATCATATGTCATTTTGGTATTCCATCCAAAATAGTCTCGGATAATGGGACACCTTTCAAGAACAAAGACGTGCGTGCTTTGACCACAAAGTACAAGATTCAGCACAGCTTTTCAACACCTTATTATCCGTAGGCGAATGGACAAGCAGAGGCGTCAAACAAAACGCTAGTTGCCATCCTTAAAAAGACCGTCGCAGACAGTCATAAGGATTGGCACATTCAAATCCCACTTGCCCTATGGGCCTATCGCACTAGCATTCGGACGCCCACTGGGGCCACTCCGTTTTCACTCGTGTATGGCTCCGAGGCAGTCATGCCTCTAGAGTTGGAGATTCCTTCCCTGCGCATATCAATGCATGAGTTCATCGATGATGATTCTGCGTGGCAGGCCCGGTTAGACCAGCTTACGTTGCTTGACGAACGACGCGTTAATGCTCTCGAGCATTTACGTATTTATCAAGAGCGACTTAAGAAAGCTTACAACATGAAAGTTCACCTCAGGGACTTTCGCGTTGGTGATTTGGTTTTGAAGGAAAATCAACAAAATTCCAGTTTGCCATCCCACCTAAGGGACAAGTTTGCGGCAAATTGGTTAGGTCCATATGTCATTGATAGCAAAATCGGACCCGGGACATACCGGCTAGCTTCTCTTGATGGTATCAAGGAAACAGAACCCTTGAATATCAGTCATTTGCGACCATTTCATATCTAAAGAGAGCCATATCCCAAAAGGCTCCAAGGATTCTTACAATCGCTTGGTCAAATCCCAAATGCTCCAAGGATTATCACAATCGCTTGGTCACCCAAAGCTCCAAGGATCTATAAAATCGCTTGGTCATCCCCAAAATGCTCCAAGGATTCTTGCAATCGCTTGGTCAATCCCCCAAAATGCTCCAAGGATTATCACAATCGCTTGGTCACCCCAAAATGCTCCAAGGATTCTTGCAATCGCTTGGTCAAACCAAAATGCTCCAAGGATTATCACAATCGCTTGGTCAATCCCAAAGGCTCCAAGGATTCTTGCAATCGCTTGGTCAATCCCAAAACGCTCCAAGGATTTCCACAATCACTTGGTCAAAAATCATGAAAATTCAAAAACAACAAAAATCATCAAAAACAACAAAAATTTGCATCTCATTTCTAGGCATATTCAAATTCATCAAATAGAGAGTTCTTCTCGCAATTCATCTTCATATTCACCAAAATCAATCCATCAAAAATACAAAAATACATAGTTGCATCCAAGCATTGCATCCATACATTGCATATTCATGGGCATACGGGTCAAAGGCACCATAGGCTATCATGGTTCTACTAGTCCATCTTGTTCCACACTTGTTCCATTTTACAAAAACAGCAAAAACACCATGCACTTTACCACACCGAGTCGGTGGTCTCTTAATGTATCAAGAGTTTTTCGTGATTCGGTCATCATTTTGCTCTTTAGCAATGAAATGTATCAAGTCAAACAGATTTTACGAAGGTAGAGTTACACTTGCAATACACCTTGTTACGTAACATCCCAACACAAATTAAAACACATAAAAATTCCCGAGTTGTGTGAACGAAGGATGAAACACTGCACGGTAATCCAGGTTACCATAAGCGAAATGGTTATCTTGCTCATCCCCACGTGCGAATGACCCCAAGAATGCTGAGAGTTGGCAAAAGGACAAGCATCCTCCCTACCCAATTCCCTAAGAATCCCAAAGTTGCAAAACGTCAAAAATTTGCAAAATGTCAAAACTTCAAAATTTGACACCCTACAGTGCACATCTCAAAAAGCACAAAGAATAGTGATTATCGTCACTCCATATCCAAATCCCTTGCTCAAGAGAAAAGAAAAATAAATCAAAATAAACAGTGATTATTATCACTATAACGAGCAAGTATCCCAATACAATTGAAGAAAAGAAGGGAGTTGACCTTGAATCCCTGGAACTCTCGACGATTCTGACAGGTCATGAGGCAAGCCTCGATACCGGTTTGGTTGATAGCCTATCGGTCACTGGCGGTAAACTTCTCGCATGACGATATATCTATCACATTAACTTGTGTATAGATCAATGTTTGCATGTGGATGAGCTAGCTTATGGTATCCTGGAGAACACCGCAGATTAATCTAACTACATACAACAAAGGAGTTAGTGGAGCTAATTAGGTGATCCTCAGTACAGGTTCGGTTGAAAGCCCATCTGGCACTGGCGGTATCTTGACAAATACCACATAAATGAACTCAATTACACACACGGGGATGTGAAATAACTTGGTCAAAAACAAGTCCGATTCATACCTTGTTCAAAAGTCTTGTAAGATAAAGTACAGTCATGGCTAGTGAGTTAAAACTATCTGAGTCTCGGAAAACCTTTGCTACATTTCTAAACCAATTGCGCTACTTTTCATCCTTGCAATACCATCAGAAAATACAAAAAGAAGAAACACCACATTTGTACATAGCAAAGTAATGGAGTTCTAAACAGTCTATGGTGCCATAACCAAATCTCACCAAGTCCATACATCCATTTCATTTCTGCATATCACATGCATTTGCATTCCTCATGCATCCATCAAAATAAATCAACATACAACATTGGTAATTATCATACCATATGCATCCATCCATATCAAGTAGCATGCATCCACCAACATCAATCATTGTGCATAAAATCATGACATCTACGTAAAGAAAGAAAATCAAAACAACAAAAACATCACAAAAATGCAACACAAAAAGAAGCAATAAGCATTGCCGGACACGAGTGCTCTTGCACTCAACCTCTTGGCATAGAAAATCGATGTCGGGGCTCAAATTCTCATTCTCCTACTTCCCTAAGAAGGCTATCATAGCTGGACCGCTCCACGGGAAGACGGGTTTTTGATGATTTCACCCCATTATGGCATCACCAAAAGGGTTAACACCCACCAAAAATAGGTCCAAATGTCGGGAAATTGCACGTGCTCAAATGGAAAAACATCTAAAGGCACCCTAACCTAAGTCATCTTGGGTCAAGCGACTCGTCGCTTTTCTCACGAAGGTCATTCCCTCATCGATTCGTCGCTTGAGGGGGTAGTCACACTTAGTCACCAATCAACAAGCACACACCCAATCAAGGCAATGACATGCATTCAAAGAATCATTGACAAAGACAATCACGCTCCTGCTTGGGGCAGTAAACAAGCAATCATTAAGTTGATCAAATACTTGGCATTCCCGAAGCATGAACACAAGGTTCCCCTATGGATAAAAGGTTACGCCCTTTGCCTAATCATGACTGATCAATGTCCAAGCTCAAGTCACACCTCACCAAAATAGGTTAACACTTGAAATCAAATTCCTTAGCTCGTCAGAAGCAAGGATTCAAGAATGCATGCCCTTTCCATACTTGGGGCATTAAAAGTTGGTTAGGTTACCAAGAAACCCTAATCATTAGTGCTTTGGTCGTATATTTTTGCTCAGCACTGCGTCACCCGTAGCGCTTCCCAAAAAGGGGCATCTGTAGACACCAAAATAGCACCATTCGATTAAGTGACTACAAACACTGATCGCATGCACATACACAGCTTTCAGGGCAGCCTTTAGAGGTCAAACAGTGGTCTTGACCACTTGCACAGCAGTTCGGAGGGTCAAAAAAGAATCAAAGCAATGTTAGTCATCTTCAAAACAAAGCCTTAACAAGCCTTAACAAAAGGGGAGCCCAGCCTTGGACGTCGCAAAATCGTGCGTCGCGATATCGCGACGTCGCGAAATCACGCGTCGCGATATCGCGACGCGCGATATCGCGACGCGAAACGCGGAACAGATACGGAACACGAGCGGAACACGGTCGCGATATCGTGACCGTCACGATATCACGACCGTCGCGATATCGCGACCGTCGCGATATCGTGCGATCGCAATATCGCGACGCGCGATATCCCGACCGTCACGATATCCACCCGTTACCACTCGCGATATCACGACGTCGAATATCGCGACAGACCCCTGCCTTCGCGCCTGCCAGACACGTAAACATATAAAAGCATGTAACCACTCAAAAGCCGACACGTCATCAGTTAAAGGCAGAGTTAAAGCAAACATTAAAAATGATTTTAAAAAGCAAATATCCAAAGAGAGCATTCAAAGCAATTTACGGCGAGCTTTAATGGAATAACAAGCGGTTTCAAAATATCCGATCCGAGGCCACGCCTCATAACTGCGATCTGTCAGTGCGAGCCATGTCCCATAATGGCCCGATAAGGATCAAATCTGAGCGGCCCTTACGGATTTAGGGTTTGGCATTAATGCTCCAAGAGGCAAAAATCTCTATAAAAACCGGCTCGATACAATGAAAAAAAGAAGTTACGAAGCATTTTAAAAAGCAACGAAGTGCTGCCAAAGTAAGACACCCGACTGCATCCCTTACGATTCATTTTCTTCTACATACGGAGAGTATGAATCTGGATCCATGGATCTACCCATTCGTCGACAAATCTTAGTGTATTTTTAGTTCTTTTACATTATGGTTTTGAATTCTGATTTCAAGCATGTATTCACCGGCTTTTTAACAGTGGATCTCATTATGTTCTCATTAACTTAGAATATGTTGTTTTAAATCATTTAACAGGTGCTATTAAACCTTTTTATTGTTTCTTTGAGTACAGGAAGAACAGCAGAAGTAGAGATTCATCGGCAACCAGCGGCAGCAACACCGGCCTGTCCATTTTGCATGTGGGCATGCGGAAGAAAATCATTGTGCACTCTTTGTAATAAGAATCAGGCTATTGTAACCGAACGGAATTAATGTGAAAGGGCTGTGCTCCTATTTTTAATTTAATTCTATCCGTGTTATTTCATGTATCTAGCCAGTTCTGTCTTTTTATTGCATCTCACTATTTTTATTCCGAAATCTCATGCTTTCACATCAATAAATTGTTGATGTGTCATCGGGGTAGTTAGCAACGTGGCCTTGATACCTGAAATGATTCCAGCTACCGCTGTTGCATTAATGGTTCTTCCCAAGGCCTCAGCTACAATGATGAACAACATAGGACTTATGGGATCTCCTTGTCTTAGACCACATTTACTTTGAAAAAAACATGTAGTAGACCCATTAACCAAAACTAAAAAACAAGGCTTAGAAATACACTCTCTTATTAACTTGACCCATTTCATGTTGAAGCCAAATTTTAATAAAACTACCTCTAGGAATTCCCAATTTATCCTGTCATAAGCTTTGTTCATGTCTAACTTTAAAGCCATGACTGCTTTTTTGGTCTGAGTGGCTATATGAAGAGCCTCATGAATAGTAATAACTCCATCTAAGATTGATCTTCCTTGTACAAAACTTCCTTGACTTGGATCAATGATAACCGATAGAACTTTCTTCAAACGGTTGGCTAAAACTTTGGACAGAATTTTATAGGATATATTACACAGGCTAATCGACCTAAATTCAGCCATAGTCTTGGTTTGGGGCATTTAGGGATCAAAGAAATGAAAGTTGAATTGAAACCCCTTGGAATATGATTTGAACTTTGGAACTCCTTGATTGCAGAAATAACTTCTGCTCCAACAATATCCCAACAAACTTGGAAAAACCGCGGTGAAAACCCATCCGACCCAGGAGCCTTGTCAGGATCCATGTTAAACAAAGCCTCCTTGATCTCTTCATCTGAAAAAGTTGTTGTAAGAGACTCGTTAATCATTTAATCAATGAGTTGTGGAATGAATTGAAGGAGAGAGTCCTTTTCTTGGGCATTACAGGCTCGTTCTTCACCCAATAATGAACTAAAAAAATTAACAGCCTCATCCCTGATCTCCTGAATGTTTTGAGTTGAGGATCCATCCACCTTAGTTAAATTTCTAATATTATTGTTGCTTTTATTACTCAATGTGGTAACATGGAAAATTTTTGAATTAGAGTCCCCTTCCTTTAGCCATAATGCCCTTGATTTTTGCCTCCAATACATCTCTTCACAAGCTAAAATATTATAAAACTCATAAAGGGTTTCCTTCTCTTCAGTCCTTTTTGCCTCATCATAGGTTCCATTTTGGATTTTGCTTTCTATTATTCTTAGTTTTTCCCCCACTGCTCTCTTATTATCAAAAATATTTCCAAAGACTTCTTTATTCCATATTCTAAGGTTGTTTTTCACCATCTTAAGTTTTTGAGATAGTTTGAAAGAAGCACTTCCCTATATAGGTTTCTGCCACCATTCCTCTATTTGTTTCTTGAAGTCCGGATGTTTAACCCACATTGACAAAAATTTGAATGGATTTTTAAAGGAGTTAGCCTGAAATGCCTCCCATAGAATAAGATTATGGTCTGAAGTGCATTTAGGAAGGGCTTGTAACGCTGAATCACCAAACATTATTGTAGCTTCCTTGGATAAAAAAACCTGTCCAACCTTTCTTGAATCAGCTGACTTCCTATCCTCTTGTTACTCCATGTAAATTTGTCTCCTTTTAGTCTTACGTCCATCAATTCATTTATGTTAATGAATTCATTGAAGTCCTCCATGCTCCTTGAGGGTAACCCAGATCCTCCCTTCTTATTAGATGGGTAAATGGGGGTATTGAAATCTCCCCTAATCACCCAAGGAATGTCTTTAAAAGCTTGGTTCAAATGCCCCAAAAATTCCCACAGTTCAGATCGCCCTTGGACAGATGTGGGGGCATAAAAATATGACATAATCCAATTCTTATTAATATCAAAATCATGAAATAATACGCTTAAGATTCTTTCATTTGCCTGAATAATACTTCCTTCTATTTTAATAGGATCCCATAAGATCATGAGGCCTCCAGATGCTCCTCTCACCTGTTGAAAGGCCACTTCCCCTTGCTTCCAAATCCTTCTAGCTATAAGTGTTGATTTTATCGCATCTGTTTTGGTTTCTTGAAGAAAAATGATAGTAGGATTCCAATAATTCCTTATAGACTTCACCATCCTTTGTTTTGGTGGGTCATTTAGGCCTCTCACATTCCATGAGAGAACCTTCATTTAGACTGTTTGATATTCTTTCCTTGCCACCTTCCCTGATACAAAGGGGGTTTGTCAATTTTGCTATTATCCTGGCCAGGAATAGCTTGTTGTAACAATGTTCTTTGCTTTCCATTTGCAATTTCTTCATTGATTCTCATTCTATAGTGCTCTGTTGTAGATATTATCCCTTTATTTCTTTCACTTCCATAATCTATCGGAGGCTTGGTAGTGCTTCTAGTCTGTTTTGGACTAAATGAGGTGGCATATACTATGATAGTCTAGGGCTTGAACCTTCTTCCTCATTTTGGGTGTTTTCAATTCCCTCTTCATCCTCGGCCTTGTTTTGGTTCACCTCTCCTATATAGTTCCTAAACAGGGGGCTTTCCTTCAAGGAACCTTTTACCGTTGGGCTCGTCTGATAAGGGATAATTTGCTCCACTACCAGATTAGGAGCTACATTCCTGGCTCTTGTTTACACAAATTTGACTCTTGACTCTATTTTTTCCATGTTTAAACTGAAATGACCTGGCAGTTTTTCTTCATTTTGAGCATAGCTTTTGGGGCTTTTTTTCATAGCTATGGATGGTCCCGATTTGGATGGGGAGTCTAGGGTTTCAGTAAACTTGACACTGATGGTATCATCCTTACTTTTTTATTTTTCAACTTCTAGATTTGCTAGGATATCAAACATGTTCAAGTTGGGATCTTTATTACATACCTTATGATTTTGCCTCCCTCATTATGTTGCTTTCCTTTCTCCTAGATTTTTTCCAGTTCTATGTTGGCTTGGTCAGCCTAGTTATTTTTAACTTGTCTGTATCCTTCCAAGTTAATACGCGGTCCTTGAAAATTTGGGATCCCTCTCCCATTAGCTTTCCCCAGAAAACCTTCGCTCGTGGCTTCCTTGTTTGCAGTTCTTGTTAGACATTGGGCTTGAATGTGGCCCTGGGTTTTGCACACGCTACAAAATGCGGACTTGTTCTCATACTCCACAGGTTGAATCCTTAGAAACTCTCCATATGCTAGTTCCACCTAAGAAGGTAGATCAAAATCCAAGTTTGCATTTACACATATCCTGGCATGCGTCAGTCTAGTCCTTGATCGGGTTGAATGGTCTATTGCCATGAGCTCTCCTATCATCTTTGCTATACCACTAAGCTAGTACTCATTAACAAACTAGGCTGGGAGGTTTGGTAAGCAGACCCAAATGGGTGCTATATTAATGTTCTGCTTCTCAGGGTTGAAATCCTCCACCCACTTCCTCAGAAAGAGGCTACACCTTCCAAGAAACTAGGATCCTCATATCAAGATGTGCTCTGCATCATCTTTGTTGTTGAGTCTTATCATAAAAAAACCTCTTGACATGGCTACAATTTCTAATCTTCCTAAATTTTTCCACTTTGTCACGACCCATGAGAGAATAGTCTCAATGTTCAGCCTTCCTCCCAAAAACTTGCCAACTAAGGATGATGCCTCCATATCCAAGAATATTTCCATAATCTCCACTAGCGTAGTTAACCTGTTATTGTTTGGTATTAGGGGCGGTAGTTCACTAACTAGCTCCTTCTTTTTCCCTTTCAACATTTCCAAAAAGGTTGGGCCCTTGTTGCTAGCTCCCGAACCCCAGTGGGACCCTTTGTCTGAGGGTTTATTTGGAGGATCTATACCTTTAGCCTTTTCAAACTGAGCTAATAGGGAATCCTTTTCCTTTCCAGCTATAGCATTCTGCCCTGCCTCTGGATCTTCTCCTTCCATTGGTTCAAAATTCATGCCTGTCGTTTTTGCTCCTCCTTCGCTTCCTCCACCGCTCCTCATCTTCTGAATCAACATTATTTCATAAGATTTTGGACTGGTAGTAGTGATTCAGATTTTCTAGCATATGATTTTGTTTTCCCCTACCATATATAATTATGCACATGTAAAAATTTGCTAAAAATATAAATAAAATAGGAACTTTGATGATTTTTGTTGATCTGCCAATTAGATGGTCATGACTGATTGTAACACAGATGCCCTTCATTTGAATATATATTATACTTGGATAAGATGATAAATCATGTGAAATAAAACTTTTCTTCTCTCCCCTCTAGCTTCATGGTCTTAGTGTATTTTTTATTTGGATGACAATAATGAAGGGAATAGAGAATCACGACATAGATTGTTTTCTCTTTTTTCCATCTTCTCTCGTGCATCTTTGTTTTCAACACTCTTTAGATTTGCGTACAAAATACAAATGCAAAAGAGAATTATTCTTGGCCTCCCTTTCTCCCTTTTAGACCATTTCTTGCACTTTCCTATTTTTTAGCACTTTTTATTTGCATAGCGATTGTAAATAAATTAGAGAATCGTGCATCGCAAACCCTTATCTACTTTTGGTCATTTTTAGAACTTTCCTATTTTCACCCATTTTCAATGCTTTTGTGTTTGTGAAAAGTTACTAAGAAACAAGAAATATTGCTCTCTCAGCTTGCTCTGATTCTTCTCTTTTTTAGCGCTTTCATGTTTGTGTGTGGGTTACAAAGCAAACCAAAAATCTCAAGGTATTATCCTTCTCTACTTTCGGTACTTTTCTATGCTTTTTTTGTTGCTTTTAATTTTATGAGGAGAGTACAAAGAGAATAGGAAATATTGCCTACTCAATATTCTCTATTTTGGGCATATTTTAGTGCTTTTGATTTTTTTGGTGCTTTCATGTTTGTGCACTAAATACAAATGTGGCAAAAATGCTTGGTTGTCGGACTTCTCCATTTTCAACTGTTTTCAATACTTTTAGTTTTTACTCCTTTTGATGATTTTTAGATTTACGTGCATATTACAAGGGAACACTAAATGTTAGCTATCTTGACTTGTCCATTTTTTATCCTTTTTTACGCTTTTGTATTTTTTAACGTTTTTTGTTTCCTTTCTCCATACTTAGCTATTTTTTACAAATTTTAGGGCTAAGTAGATATATAGCCAATTTTGGCCTATAGAATGGAATTGCTTGTTTCCAATAGCAAATATTTTATGCAAAACATTACATCCTTCCTAACCATTTAATAAAATATTATATTGTTTGATAACAAATCCTTCCAATTCCCTACAAAGATCAATTTCTTGTTCTACTTATTTTAACTTCATTAAGGAGTTCTGTGTGAGAGTAAAATGATGAATTTAACCCAATCTCAATCATCAATATTTCAGTTTGAAAATTGGTCTCATCAATGGTTGGATACACTTAAAACTCATTTTGATAGAGGAGGAATAAGAGTCATTCTAATATCATTTTTTTATTATTTCATAGCCAATGTGTTTATTTGTTTGATTTGTAAGGGAACAAAGCTTTTGAGAATAGGATTCCCAACCAATCTATCAAATTCCTGATGGGAATTATACCCTATCCTTACTACTTTATCCCCTTAATCCTTAAGGGATTTGTATTCCCAACCACTCTATCAAAGTCTTGATGGTAATTATTACCATATCCTTACCACTTTATTTAATTTAGGGAAGATATTAGAACTTTGGGGATTTGGGTTGCATATCCATTTGGATGGAAGTGTAGTCCTATCCTTATTATTCTTTTTATGTCCTTTTTATCTTTGTGGGATATAACAAACAAGGTTTTTTACTACCTTCTATTTATTAATTGTTGATACCATCATGACTATATATATTCTCCTTTCTGTAAGGTAAGAGCATGCCTTCACACACTAAATATGATTTATTTCTTAAAACCTAATATTTTGAATAAAAAGTGATGAATAATAAGATGAAAAAATTATATATTATAAATTTATCATGAAACAAATGAAGCATATTTAAAAAAAATAAAGTGATCTTCTAGTTTATTTTCAATAAATATTACTATTTCATGACAATCTCCTTTCATTGGCTAAGTAGTGTAAATATTTTTGCCATCCATATTATCTATTGGTGTCTACTCATCCAAGAAAGATGACTAATTATACTACATTATTTTTAATGATTGCACTTATTTACTAAATATATTATATTACAAAGCAACAATTTTATTTAGTAGATAATGTTTAAAAAATTTTGTATTTACTAGTAGTTTATTGTAGTTTAGAAATGCACTACAAATCAACCTATTGATTAAGTTGGTTTATAAATTCTTCTTTAGATAATGGCTTTCTATAGAGCTTAAGTCTATGTCTATTAACTATTAATATTCTTGTTGAATCATCAATAGTCTTAAGTTTAACTATACCATTTCCAAATATTTCTTCAATCTCATAGGGTCCTAACCATCTTGTCCTTAGCTTACCTTGGAAATATTCGTAGCGGGAGTCAAATAGCAAGGCCCGATATTCTGGATGAAAGGTTCATGGTACAATATGTTTATCATGTCATTTATTTCTTTGTTGTTGATTTAATTAAGTCGTGTGTAATTCCTCTAATCTTATTTCATCTAGAATGTTTAATTTTTCCAATCTATATTTTTGTGCTTGATCCAAATTCATATCAAGTTGTACCACTATGTTAATAGTTTCTATTTCAAATTCAATAGGCATAATAACTTGCTTGTCATAAACCATTTCATAAGGTGATAATCTTGTGGTAGTTTTCCAAGTTGTATTATATGCCCATACAACTTCTTTTAATATTTTTTCCCAATCAACCGTATTGACGGCTACAGTTTTGTGATTATCATTTCAAGTTCTCGTTTTGTAACTTCTACTTCCCCATTAGCTTAAGGGTGATATGGTAAATTTTTTCTATATATTTTTTTATAGATTTTAACAAATTTTTCAATTACTTTGGAGAGAAATTGATATTCATGGTCTGAAACTAGTTATCTAGGTGCTCCAAAGCATTGCATAATTTATGAGTATAGAAAATCACCAATTGGTTTAGCTTGTTCTCGTGGCAAGGCTTTTACTTCAACCCACATGGTTACATAATCTATGCACACAAGTATGTATTTATTGCTTGCACTTGGAGGATCTATTGGACCAACAAAATCAATCCCCCATTTCTCAAATGGTTCAAAAATTATTTATTGGACCAAAGACATCTCCATTGTAGGTGTAGTTTTATTAGCCCTTTGAAAAGCATCACATCTATTAATAAATTTATGGGTGTCCTTATTCATAGTAGGCCAATAATAACCTATTTGTAGTATTTTACTAGATTTTCTTTGGGTTTCATAATGACTTCCACAAGGTTATTCATGTACTACCCAAATGATGTCATATACATCCTCTTCTTGCACACATATCCTAATTACATGGTCAAGGCAAGAATTAAACAATATTTCATTAGTCCACATATAAGGGTCCCTCTGATGTAATAATTGTCTACACTCATGCGGTGTAAAATTCTAAGGTATTTTTTGTTACAAAATAGTTTTCAATATTAGCATACCAAGGAGTAAAAATAGAAAGAGCAAACAAATGTTCATCTATAAAATTATTCAAAATTAATTTAGCATCATCAAATATTTGCATACAAGATAGATGATCTGCAATGATATTATCTTTACCTATTTGTGTATAATTGTGACATTAAATTCTTGCAATAAGAGAATCCATATAGCCACTCTTCCTCCTACTGTAGATTTATTCATTAAGTATTTAATGGTAGAGTTATCAATGTGAAAAAATACTCCATACCCTATTATATAATGTTTGAACTTATTAATGGTATGGAATACCACTAAGAATTTATTTTCAATATTGTATAATTAAGTTCAAACCCATGAAATTTTTACTCACATAATAGATAGCATAAGGTATTTTTTCTCTATCTATTGTAGTACTACCCCTATTGCATATCCTAAAGCTCCATAATGTAAATGAAAGGGCAATTCCTAATTTTATCAAAATTGGAGTAGTAGTCAGTTTGTTCTTTATATCTTCAAAGGCTTCATGACATGCTTTAGTCCAATTAAATTCACTTTATTTTGTTAAGATCTTAAGTATAGGAGATGCAAATTTACAAAAATCTTTATTGAATCTACGATAGTATCCTTCATGTCCTAAAAAGCTTCTTACCTCTGTTTATATTTTTTGAGGCTGGAGGGATTGAATAACTTGGATTTTTACAGGATCTACTTTAACACCTTCCTCAGATATGTAATGTCCTAAAATAATACATTCTTTCATCATCATGAAGTATACTTAAAAATATTTTTTGTTCTTGGCATCTAACCAGATGTTTCTGTAAACTTGATAGATTTTTTTCAAAAGTGTTACCATAGACTATGAAGTTATCCATATAGACTTCTACGCATTCATTAATAAAATCAGCAAAAATAGTTAAAATAGCCATTTGAAAAGTAGTAGGTGCATTGCATAATATGAAAGGTAAAAATTTATAAGCATAGGTACCTACAATACATGTGAAATTAGTATTTTCTTGATCTTCTTCTACTATTGAAACTTGATTGTACCCACTAAAACCATCCAAAAAGAAAAAATATTTCTTTCAAACCAAGGTATCAAGAACTTGATCAATAAATGGTAAAGGAAAATAATATTTCTTTTTTACTTTATTCAATTCCCTATAATCTACATAAATCCTTCATTTACCATTCTTCTTAGGTACTATTACTAACGGTGATACCCATTGGCTATAAAAAATTGGATATATAAATCATGTGTTTAAAAGCTTAATAATATCTTCTTGATCTATCTTTCATAGTTGGATTTAGTCTTATTTGATGTTTTCTTATTGGGTGTCAACCTTCTTGAATGAAAATTCGATGAGTGCAAAAATTTGGATGAATTCCTTTCATGTCCTCATAGTTCCATGCAAATAATTTTTGATGTTTTCTAAGTACTTCTATCAATTGTGATTACTATATTTAACTATGTCTTAGAGTCAATCCCCAAATAACCCAAACATGATCCTTATTTATAGTAGGAACTTGTCTCCTCCCAACCTTCAATCTTTACCTAGGTGTACAATAACCCTCTTTTTGAGGTATCTACTGCACCTTCTCAACATTTTTCCATGCCCAAATCATCACATGTCCAAAGCACATCCATCCCATCCTCATATACTTTAGTTTTTGGTAACCCTTTATATGAAGCACATGTTAATGCTGCCTCACAAGTGCCCATGTTCATGCCATATAGTGTCTCCCATCAAGTTGCAATACCCATTGCAACTTACCTCCCACCTACCTCATCAATGCCATCCACATCCATTACATAAACCACTGATATGGAAAATACATGAGACATGGGAACACCTCAAAAAATTGCTTAAGAAGTGATAGAATGCTCAACAACAAGTTTAGGTGATCAACCCTAAGCCTCAACCTGTTTCCACTGGCCATCTTTGTTAGCCAAAATTCATCTTGGATACCACAATCTTCTATGGTTTCCATTCCAACATTGCCACCAACCCATACACATTCTATTCCCATTGGTCAACCTATCCAATGCCCTCGTACATCATCTCCAAATATTTGTTCGCACTCATTCCTTCACCAACCTCCACATCATCAATTTCAATCCAAACACCCCAATTCATCACACCATCAACAACACACCCAATATCATCCATTCATCAATCCATTCACAACATCTTAATACACTCAAAAAACAAATAAGGGCTTACAATCATATTATCAATACACTTTAATTTTACAACAAATTTTGACTCGACTCACTAATATTGATTTATATGTGGGTCATCTTCAATTTCATCATCATCCATGTTAGCAATCGCAATAGTTTCAACATCCAACATATCAAGTTATGATACTTTTACCACAATTTCAACATCTAACACAATCGTACAAATGCATCAACCATCCTACAAATCCCCATAGAGACTACATAGTGCTTTCATAATCTTATTCAGCCATTTTTCAAAGGATTTATGAATCACAAGATATTGTACTTATATAAATCACATCAAGTGATCTTAAAAATCCACATGGAAAGAATTATAGGAAGCACTTGTATTTTCCTTATCATCAATAACTGGGTCATGACATCAACCATTGTTATGCATTTAAAGATATTGTCCAAGATCTTATTGATAGGAATTTTTTCCCTTAAATGGTCTGTCCAACCCATATGATCAGGACAATAGTACCAACTCAATCATCAAGTAGATTGGAGATTCTCAAGATATCGCATCCTCCCAGTCACTCACATAATAAATAATCAAGCAGATTGGGAATTATTAGGATATCGTATCCTCATAATCAACATCACCAATCATCAATATCCAAAGGGCCTAACCCCTTTGGTCGCATCTCAATTTCAAAAAGCTCCAAAGGTACTTAATCCCTTTGGTCACATTTCAATTTCAAAAAGTTCCAAAGGTACCTAATCCCTTTGATCGCATGTCAATTTCAAAAAGCACCAAAGGTACCTAATCCCTTTGGTCACATCTCAATTTCAAAAACTTTCGAAGGTGCCTAATCCCTTTGGTCACATCTCAATTTAAAAAATCTCCAAAGTCACTTAATCCCTTTGGCCATATTTCAATTTCAAAAAGCACCAAAGGTACCTAATCCCTTTGGTCACATATCAATTTAAAAAATATCCAAAGGTACTTAATCCCTTTGGTCACATTTCAATTTCAAAAAGCTCCAAAGGCACCTAACACCTTTGGTCACATTTCAATTTCAAAAAGCTCCAAAGGTACCTAATCCCTTTGGTCACATCTCAATTTCAAAAATCTCCAAAGGTACTTAATCCCTTTGATCACATCTCAATTTCAAAAAGCTCCAAAGGTACTTAACCCCTTTGGTCACATCTCAATTTAAAAAATCTCCAAAGGCACCAAATCTCTTTGGTCACATCTCAATTTCAAAAGGCTTCACCAAATCCCTTTGGTCACATATCAATTTAAAAAATATCCAAAGTTACTTAACCCCTTTGGTCACATCTCAATTTCAAAAAGCACCAAAGGTACCTCATCCCATTGGTCACATCTCAATTTCAAAAATCTCCAAAGTTACCTAATCCTTTTGGTCAAATTTCAATTTCAAAAGGCACCAAAGGTACCTCATCCCTTTGGTCACATTTCAATTTCAAAAATCAACAAAGGTACCTAGTTTCTTTGGTCATATATCAATTTCAAAAAGCACAAAAGGTACCTAATCTCTTTACATATCAATTTAAAAAAGCTCCAAAGGCACTTAACACCTTTGGTCCCATCTCAATTTCAAAAGGCTCCAAAGGCACTTAACACCTTTGGTCACATATCAATTTCAAAAGGCTCCAAAGGCACTTAACACCTTTGGTCACATTTCAATTTCAAAAATCTCCAAAGGTACCAAATCCCTTTGGTCACATCTCAATTTCAAAATGATCCAAAGTCACTTACACCTTTGGTCACATGACAACTCAAAGTCATTTGCATCTATATATGTTGCTATTTAAGTTTACAAAATTCAAGGAGCACATCAGATTACTAGGCTAGATGGAGTAAAAGAACCCGAGCCACTGGACATCATACACTTGAGATCATTCTATGCTTCATGTTATATTTATATATATATATATATATATATATATATATATATATATATATATATATATATATATATGTATATACTATATATATATATATATATATATATGTATGTATGTATGTATATATACATGGCTATTACACAAAAACAACATTAAATTTCATACATTTCATTTCACACATCACATTGCACACATTACATTTCACACATTCCATTTCAAAAATTGCATTTCATACATTCACAACCATATTTCACATTTCATATTAGGGATCATTTATTCACTTTGGATATTAATTTATTCAATAAAGTCATGTTGCCTTACTTAGGGGTACCTTCAAATCATCATCCATTTCATTGCACCATGCCAACATTATCATTTGCAAACCACATGTCCATAATTCCTAGGTATTTTTGGTCACTCAGCCACTCCTAGTGTTTTAAGCAATATCCAAATACATGTCGAGTTTTCTTTAGAACCAAAACACAATTTTCACTAAGAAAAAATTGAGTTATGAGAATTACCTCCAAAAAATTCTTGAACCAAACACAATTTCACGTCTTAAAAAAATCTTGTGTCAAAGATGGATAACACCATACTTGGTTTGAACCTCAAAGTGAAAAGGGTAGTCCTTGCTTATCCCATCATGCAACATAGTCCACAAAAACAATGGTTTTCATCACTCTCATAATTTCAAAATAAAATAAAGAGTAGGGTAAAACCCCTAAAACTCAATATTTTACACATCACACACCACATATCCTCGAGTTGTAAGGATAATACTACATTTCCAATCAGACAATAAGCTAGTCATCCCCAAAGCTTAGAGATCAAATTCTTGAACTATGGATCTAATCTCTACCAAGGCTATAGATGCCTGAATAGTAGTGGAGTATGGTCATGCATGGCAACACATCTATTTCAAAGAGACCTCTGACCACACATAAGGACAAACTAGCTTCCAGGTCTCATCCATAACAGGTTTCATCTCAATTTTATCAACATGTATTAATGAAATCACTTGAACTCACATTGTTTATTGATTTCCACGATTCATTACCATGCTCATGATTTGGTAAATGAATTCATTGCACACACATTTGGTCCTAGAGGAATTAGGCAATATTTTTTATTTGATGCCACTAGTATGTCTTAGTCTCTGCAAAACAAACAGTTTTCCATATCAACATCCATATCTTATTTTAGGTCAACATCCATGTCATTGCGTAAGTCTTCTAATTCACATGCCACCAGTTTGGTGCCCTTGATTAAACAACAATGCTAAAAATGGCCAAGAAAAATCTAAACTATGAATGATCATTAGTTCATTTGCATCCATAACTAATTTTTACTTGCATTGATCATCCATATACACATGCATCCACACAAAATTATTCACACAAAAGCATAAAACACAACTAAAATCCATGTATATATATATATATATATATAGATGGATAGATATAATTTGCATATGCAAATATCTCTAGAAATTTTAAACAACATCATCACACCTTCCTCCTAATCAAGCAAACAAGCATACAAATTGGAACTGCTCAATGTATCACACCTTCCCCACCAATTCAACAAACAATTCAATCATGCATACATATCACATTATCAAAAATTCAAATTTTTAGGTTCAAAAAGTTATGTCCTTTTGTCAAAGGTTCCATCCTTTGCCTTGCATTCACATCATCAACACATCAATTGCTAGTTCAAAAGGTTGCATCCTTTTTTAAAGGTTACGTCCTTTATCTCGCATTCACATATTCAACAATCCATTGCTAGGTTCAAAATATTGCATCCTTTTATCAAAGGTTGCACCCTTTGCCTTGCATTCACATTGCACCCTTTGCTTTGCATTCACATCATCAAAAAATTCAATTGCTAGGTTCAAAAGGTTGCGTCCTTTTGTCAAAGGTTGAGCCCTTTGCCTCGCAAACACACATCAAAGTCAAAAAGCTCCAAAGGGCCTAACCCCTTTGGTCACATTTCAATTCAAAAGGCTCCAAAGGAACCAAACTCCTTTGGTCACATACACATTACATCATCCACATCTAGTGCTAGGTTCAGAATATTGTGTTCTTTTGTCAAAGGTTGCACCCTTTGCCTTGCATTCAACATCATCAATTTTACTCATCATTGCATTTATAAAATTCCTTGGCACTTTCCAAGTGAACCTTGTATTTAGTGGTTTATCCTATTAACCTAGCGGTTGCAACGACTGGTTATCCATGCAATCTGGTAGGATGGAAAAATCACCATAAGGACACTTACATTATCATAAACCCCTTCATCTATTAGGGAAAAAATAGAATCAATCATACAAATGTCAAAAACCCCTTCATCTATTAGGGCAAAAATAAACTCAATCACTTGCATTTTTCAAAAATCCCCTTCATCTATTGGGGCAAAAATAAAATCAATCATTTACATTGTCAAAAACCCTTCATCTATTAGGGCAAAAATAGAATTCATCATTGCACTTTTCATAATCATTGCATTTTCCCATGTCAAAAACCCCTTCATATGTTAGGGCAAAAACAAAATCACTCCTTGCATTTTCCATACATCAACATTCAACATCATCAATTTCATTCATCATTACACATTCATTCAACATGTGCCAAATACATTTCCAAGTACAAGTGAACCTTGTATTTAGTGGTTTATCCTAGCCACCTGGCGGTTGTAGCGACTGGTTATCCATGCAATCCGATAGGATGGAAAAATCACCATAAGGACACTTACATCTTCACAAACCCCTTTTTTGTTAGGGCAAAAATAGAATCAATCATACAAATGTCAAAAACCCCTTCATCTGTTAGGGCAAAAATAGATTCCATAATTTGTATTTTTCACAAAATCCCTTCATTTGTTAGGGCAAATATAGATCACATTCACATTTACATTCAACATAATAAATTTAATTTATCATTACACATTCATTTAACATTCACAAGTACAAGTGAACCTTGTATTTAGTGGTTTATCTTAGTCACCTAGTGGTTGCATCGACTGGTTATCCATGCAATCCGGTAGGATGGATAGATCACCATAAGGAAACTTACACATGTCAAAAACCCCCTTTTGTAGGGGCAAATTCATAATCGATCATTCACATGTCAAAAATCCCTTCATATGTTAGAGAAAAAATAGAATCAATCATTTACATGTCAAAAATTCCTTCATATGTTGGGGCAAAGATAGATCACATTCACATCATCAATTTTATTTATCACTACACCTTCATTCAACATTTGTGAAATACATCTACAAATACAAGTGAACCTCACATTTAGTGGATTGTACTATTAACCTAGCGGTTGCAATGACTGGTTATCCATGCAATTTTATAGGATGGATAGATCATCATAAGGACACTTACATTATCAAAAACCTCTTTTCTGCCAGGGCAAAAATAGAGCTAATTATTTACATTATCAAAAATCCCTTCATCTATTAGGGAAAAAATAGAATCAATCGTACACATGTCAAAAAACCCTTTTATTTGTTGGGGCAAAAACAGACTCAATCACTTGCATCCATATATTAAAAAATGTAGCCTACCTCAATAAAATCACTCCATATTGCATCTATCAATATATTTCTCATCATCACATCTTCATGTCAACATAATTTCCATCCATCAATCATTACATTTGCACATTTCCAAGTTCATATACAATTTCAAGTGAACCTCATATCTAGTGGTCTATTCTATCTCCTTGGTGATTGCAGTGATTTGCATCCATGCAATTTGGTAAGATGAATAAATCACCATAAGGACACTTCACCATCTTCATCAACCAATATCTCATTGTTCAAAAATAAAATCACTTTTGGTACCTCACCTTTAGAGTGAGACTATGCCAAGACCAATTTGCTCAAAAGTTGTCATTGATGGCCTTGTTCATGGGGCTTGAAACATGGAAAAATCATAACTTTTTATTATTTACTTTTCAATTATACCAATCTTCGAGGATATAGGATGGGTAAATTGATTGAGCAACCATTTAGGAATTTTGTGTGAGAACTGCTACAATCATGAGTGGCTTCGAGGGAAAGACTATTTTTATTTTCTTTTGCATTTGCATACTTGCATTTCAATGACATCAAAAGGCACATTATTCAACAACATAGAATCACCCTAAAATTGGGGTAAACACATTTGATTTAAATTTTCCATAATGGGATACATATTACATGATCATGGCATTTACACTTGGCAAAAACCCCCTTCCACCATTGGGTCAAAAACGACATCACATTTTACATCATTCATACCATCCACAATTGCACAATTTATTCATACAACCATTTGTACCCATCTATCAATTGGCTCGTGAGATGCATCCGTCACTCATTCACCAATTGAAGGGGTAAGCTACATAATCAAAATTCTTTTGTCTCCAAGCGCATATTTGCATTTCAACAAGAAGAAGTTGCTTTTGCATCAGGCCAAAACCAAGTGTCTTGTATTTTTGCACCACATTGTGTTTCATGCAACATGGTACAAAAGGGAGCATCTATAGACACCAAAATCCAACCACTTGTCATCCATCCATAGTTTTTCACCACAGTTACCCATTATTTATATATATTTATTTAATATATATTTAAATAGTAGGGCTGCAGAACTAGGGTTATGAAACACCCATGGTCACTCGAGAAATGCCCATGGGTACTCGACAAAATGGGAAACATCCATGGACACTCAAGAAATGCCCGTGGGCACTTGACAGAATAGGTAATGCCATGGGCACTCGAGAAACACCGGTGGGTACTCAACAAAACTGGATATGCCTGCGGGCATTCGGTAAGCACCCGTGGGCACTTAGAAAAATCATAGGGGCATTCAATGGTTTGTAGGGAATGCAACAAAACTAGATATAGTTCGTGTGAGGTGGGTGACGGTGGATGCAGAGGCGGTAGTGAGTGAAAGTGAAGGTGAAGATGTGAGGTAGAATCCAAAGATTTTTAGGAATCTTATCTTAGGGCTCAAAAAGTGTTAGGAAAAATTAGGAAAAGCTTAAAAAACTTCTTATATCAAAAGACGTAGGGGTTGAGTTGAAAAAATGACTTCTCTTTATAATCTCTCCTAGGGCACATTAGGGTTTCAATGATACAATTTGTGTGGTCAAGATTAAAACGTGATGGAGGATGGAGATTAAATCTGGGTAAGATGGCATGGATTAAGGCAGGTGAATGGCTATAATTAAATCATGATAGATGGTTGGGATTAATTCATATAAATATACATATATTTATTAAATATATAAAATATTATTATTTAAATATATATTAAACAAATATATATAAATAATGGGTAAATGTGGTGGGAAACTATGCATGGATGACAAGTGGCTAGATTTTGGTGTCTACAAAGTCAATTATTCATGCTATTTCAATTTATAAATTTTTATCCTTTTTGCCCCACATACCATATGGAAAGAGTTGGACAAGATGGCTAGAAATTTTTTATGGGAAGGAGTAAAAGAAGAGAGGAAATAGGTATTATCAGGTTGGGAAAAAGTAGGCCAACCAAGGTAAATTAAGGTTTGGGATAGACGATATCAGAACTACATAATAAAACTTTGGTTTTAAAGCTTTATTGGAGGTGGATCTCCCAACCAACTTCTTTATTCAATAGAGTTTAAACTAGTAAATATTGGGATAGATGAAACTGAATGAGTTGAGTCATTTCCCTTTGGATGGTAATGTATCCTTAGCATCATAGGCTCTAAAGTTAGGATCTCAGATAGTGAAATATGGATTATTTTGGAAAGTGAGGAGAGGGAAGAAGGCATGATTTGGATACTCATGGGATTGATACCCACCTATCAATGTTGAATTTCTAGAACTACAACTAGTAAAAATATCCATGGAAAGCAAGGTTTGGATCAATATTGAAAGTTATTTCAACATTAGATAGCTAGAGCATTAAATGTTTAAGCATTTTAAGAAGTTGGATGAGTGATCAATTCCAATGTCTTTAGAATTTACACCCATCATGACTAAAATCTTGGCAAAATGATTTCTCATAAGTAGAGGAAAATGAATTGGCTTGGGGCTATGGGAGCCTTGGATTCTATATAGTGAAGTATGAATATGATAATATCTTTCTAAAATATCCTCCTCAGGCATATTAAGTTGAGGATTGGAGAAATATTTGGAAGTCCAAGGGTTGGTTGGAACTAAATTTTTTTCCTAGTAGTTCATGCACAATGGAATTCTTAATTTTGATAATATGATATGTAGGGGAATCATTGGTCAATTCCAATGTGTTTTATGCCAAAAGTGAGGAAACATTTCACTACTTGATGTTTGAGTGTCCATTCATGTGCCAGATCTAGAGGCAAAGATTTTTAGCTTACAAATTCTGATCCAATGATGATTTTATCTAGATTAATATTTGGAAAATATGGAAGAGGGAAAATTTTAAATCTAAAGCTCTTCATATTAGGTGAAATCTTGGATTAAGCTTTATTTTGTGGAAAGTATGGTTGGAGAGAAATGGTAATTCATTACAGAAACCTTTTCATCCTTGAATGGTGTCTAGGAAGTCATTTGGAGCAAAATCACAAAAATTTTAGTAGTGTATGATAAAGAGGAAACTCAAGTTGATATAGTGATGGTGGAGAATGAAGTTGGATGGCATCTAGTAGGTCATTTGGAGCAAAATCACAAAAAATTTAGTAGTGTATGCTAAAGAGGAAACTCAAGTTGATATAGTGATGATGGATAATAAAGCTAAAGTGCAGGAGGGGTAAGATAGAGCTAGTTGGAAAACACCCCCAAAAGGTTAGATTAGAAATAATACTAATGGAGCTGCAAAATGAATTTCAAGTAGAGCTAGAATTGGAGTGGTCTATAGGAATCATGTTGGGACAATAATCTATTTGAAATTGTATGTCTTGGGTAGGGCACAAATAATTAACCAAAAGCCTTAGTTATGAAATTTGCTTCTATCTAGAAAGTAAAACAAGGTTATAGGAATATAATCATAGAATTTAATTCTCAAATCTTGGTAGGATCTCTAGATTGCATGAGGAACTTTGCTTTGGATACATGAAGGTTGAGGGTTCTTGTCACCCAAATTAAGAAGTTGTGGAGAGAATTTGATGATGTAATTTTGATTTATGTGGGTAGAGCTCAGAATAAAGTGATAAAATTATTGGCTAAGATGGGTACCGGAGGTAGGGGTTTAGTGGCACATTGGCATGGCTATTGAGAATGAGATGTTTAGACAAGTAAGTAAGCAAATTCAATGTATGGCTAATTTGAACAACCATTGTAGACATATAGTTTAGAAAATTTGGCTCTAATATAAATCTCCTTTTTGTATTGCAATCAAAAAAGGTTAGTTCGTAGTATCTTGGATTTTAGAGTTATGAAAGTTTACTGAAAAATTAAAAGGAGGAAATAGGTGCTCTTATTGACTAAATCTAAGATGAGTCTCGTCCAACTAGTAAATTTATTGTTTTAATGTATTTTTTTCAAAATAAAACAATCCTCATTTTTAAAGAGAAGACTTTCTTTGTAACAAACTTACTTACATAGCCACAGTCACACACCTCTATCTCATTTGAACTTGGGTCTCGTGGAAGAGAGAAAAATATCCTAACCACAGTGCTATCTATTGTTGCCCAACAATACATGTATAATTGCTAAAATATTATAATAAGATAATGAATAATATGTAATAGGATGAGACCATTTCAATTCTAAGTAACACAAATTTGAAAATTCAAGCTCTATTACACTTCATTATAATGTTGGACTACAATTTTTTTTCAAAGTGAATATGTATTACTTTTATAATAAAAATTTAAATATAATTTTTCTTTTATATTTAATTACATTAAAATATAATAAGATTTCCTTAACTTAAAAAAAAAAAAAAACATTCACATACTTGAATATCATAAATTTCATCTAAACATTATATATATATATAACTTTAAAATCTCATCTAACACAAGGAAGCGAACGCTAAAGTGTCAAATGTTATTAAACATTTGAAAATATGATTTTCTTATAAAAATATTAATGTCTTTATTTATTCATTTTTTAAACTATTAAATACATGAAAATATTTATTTTTATAAATTTATGCCCATGTCATTGCCAACAATAACCAACACTAGTTCTTCTTAATGTGCCACAAAATATGCTTGGAAATGTTCAACAGATACAAACTTCTACCATGAAAAATGATAAAATAAAAATAATTATGCGGATCTAATTTGAAAAGGAAAAAGAAAACTAAAAATGCATGTTTAATTTGAAAATAAAAAAAAAGTTCGTTGATTTAATTTGAAAAGTGAAAAGGGAAATGCATGCAGTGATAGCTTTTAAAATTTTAAACTCTATCTAAGAAATACTTTACTTATAAACATAGATCTGCAAATTTTATCACCGTTGTAATACTATTGAATTATTTTATATAAACTATTCAATTTAGATGATTCTACCATATAATGACTTGCATTAATAAATTTAGAATTTAGAAACATGTTGTACCATTGTCTGAACTGCATGCACTTCCCTTTTCGCTTCATGGAAAAAAAGTTGCACTAAAACAAGCAGGAGTGAGTACAATAACACACATTCCACCATAGAACAAGTTATTCTACAATGAGTCAATGAGTATCTATTGTATATGGTACAATCATATGTACCCAAATAGAATTGCACCTATGTACGAATTGGCAACCACCATCTTAAGGTGGAATTCTTGGTAGATGATTTTTGATAAACATTTAGGTTATCAAAGGAATGGCACCCTATCAAGAGGATGGTTGTGGATCATATTAAGACCCACAAGTTGATTACATCACTCACTAAGCTTACATATTTGTTAGTTATAAAGAAATTTGGTCTAGGCAGAAGAGAGGTCAAGCAAAGCATGTTAAAAATTGATGAGCTAGCATGTGCGATGAATGTGGTTATATATTGAATATCAAGAGAAGCATGTTCTTCTGAGATGCCTTTCTAGATGGCATAGTGTATAGAAGGTGTTTCTAATGGAGTATGGTATGATTGGAGAACCTACTTGGCATAGCGGATCCAAAGATTATTGGTGAAATGAAATAAGACTTTTGCCATAGACCTCCATGCCATAGCTCTCATGTTGGATGTTATTTCCCAAGAGAACATTCCAATTCTTAGGTTAACATCATTACATGATTTTCCATAGGATCAGCCTTCTATACTATGATGGGTAAAGTTTATACCTATCCAAAAAAGATACCAAAAAATTTGAGATAGAATAAGAATACAAGGAAACTAGAACCTCCTATGATTGAGGAAGTAGAGACTTCATTAGATGAGGAAGTCCACCCTAGGAGGAAGAGATGCTGACAACTGCATTTAGACCCTAATCTAGAACAACAAGAACCTACACAATGACCATAGGAGTAGTTGCAATCTCAAGAAGAGGAGAAGTTAGTAGCACCGATAGCTAGCCTAGTGTATATTAGGACACGTAGGTAATGGATGGGACAGATAAGGGAGGAACCTCCTATGTAGAAGGAACAACCATAATCTATGCTAGCCAATTTAGATGATGTGTACTTGGACCTAGAGGATTTGGACTGGATAGATATTAATTTTCTAGGTAGTGCAAAACAATGGGAATAAGTGATAGGATACCCCACATTGCTTTAGGCCAATGATTTTGAGGTATTGGAGACATCTAAGTATTGGATGAATTGAGTTATGACTCCACCAAAAATGAAGTCTAAGGAAGTGATTGAAGCCCTGCTAGATGAGGCTAAGGATAATAAAAATACTCAAATAATAATTATGATACGATGAGGAAATAGTCAATCAAAAGAAGAAATCATAAGGACATCACAAGAACAATTGATTCTAGTTTTGACTATTGTAGTAGTAGTAGAAGTGCAATCGAATCCATGAGAAGAGAAGGTGATAGATATCCAATAGGAAAAATTGCCAAAACAATAGAATAAAGTTCAAGAACCTATAGAGAAGTTGTAGCTTCCTAAGGAGATCATTAATATTGAAGAGATCAGATCAACTGAAGAAGAGATAGATAAGATTATAGCTCACATTTTGTTATAGAAAGGGAATGTAGCAGGTACAATAAAATAAATTCAAGGAATTTTAATTCCACGAGAAGAAGATGAGGCACAAACTCCACCATAGGAGAGGGATGAGAGGCTTCACACAAGATTTTTGCTTGAAGTACCTTAGTTTGGTATCTTAGAGGGAGATGGTGAAAATATAGATGAATAGATGGATCACTTCTTCAAGTATGTTTGTGATATATTCACTAGCACCGATTGCAATTCCACATTAGTGGTATTGGACAATTGAAGCAATGGAAGGAAAATACCTTCATTGAAATAAAGAAGGTTATGGAGTGGGTGTGTAGTGAAGATCGTACATGACAAATATATTATATTCATGCAAAAAACCCATGGAATTTACCAAGGGGAGAGGTAACAATGATGTTGAAAATTTTAGATATACCATATGGATTAGGGACCAACTACAGAGCATATCCACAAGTGTACCTAGATTTGGACAAGAGTCAAAGATGTCCATTGAACACACTAAATATAAAATTTTGAAGGGCACCTACGGAGCTGGTCTTCATCCTACCAAAATTGAATTTCTTGACCCATTCAATCGAGTGGCTAAGTGTGGGCCTTGAACAAATTTATCATGCCAAGAAAACACAAAAGGAAGAAGTAGATGCTACTTAAAAAGAGATGGTTATGAATAAATAAGAATTAGAACGTAGCAAGACTGAGGATAAGAAAAATTTGAAGAAGGTAAAAGCTAAAATGAATGACATTAAGTTGGATTATGAGGACAAGCTACACTCCCAAGAACATTATGATCTAGCAATGTCACAACCCAATTTTGACAACTCAAAAGTATCATAAATTATTATTTTTATAATATCACTTTGCTTCTATCCCAAAAAGATGTTAGTTAGGCATATTACTATCACACATAAAGAAATTTTCACCACTGCAGCTAGTGTCTTAAGTGCTCGGTATTGGCCACATCCCACAAGATGACATATAGGATTTCGACTCCTCTCAAGAGTCAAGATGGAATTCGACGAAGGGTTGTCCTTTCAAGGCCCATATTACCGGGAACGCTATCTCCCTTGTCCATAGCTTAAATATTCTCAATCTCTAGATTTTCTTGACTCATTTTCTATGGAGCCAGCATCAATATGCCAGTTTTAGCCCTTGACCCTTTGCTAAGGTTTGGCTAGAGTCTACCATCGCATTGTCTAAGGACTAGATATTCAAGACCTTTCTTAGGTTGACGATAATGTTGCCCATACCATCTACCACTGGATCTTCCAACATCATGATTATTTCTCTATTCATGCATCTCGTTGGCACCTCCCCAACCTGAGTGGAATGTTGAATACCTTCACTTTCTAACTGACTGACCACCTGGAGTGACGTCCCATACCACCGCTCTTTACACTCAATAGCTTGGACCCCTGTCCTTGAGTAGTTGGAGTACAATGGGTTCAGTCACACATAAGTCACCTCGTGACTTAGTGTAGTTGGGTAGAGTAAGTCCTTACTCGACGTACTCAATTCTAGTGCAAAGTAATTCCCAAGTCTTTTTTTCAAGTTTTATAAAAGAAAGATTTAAAGGGTAAACATGTCAATCAAAGTTTATTTTTAGAATATTATAACCAATTTAATATAAACCATATATAAATAAATAAAAAGCTAAATAAGGTTATACTAATTTTTGCACATTATTTTTTTATAAGAATAAGATCTATAATAATAAAAGTACATGTATAACAAGTTTCTGTAGCATTCTCTAATCTAGAAACTTAATTAATAAGTCTTTTGTTAATTTCCAAATATCTAGTTTAAGAAAACAATCCATATGTACCTAAATCTCTTAAGAATAAAATATCAAACATTTTCTAATGAAGTCAATATGTCTTCTATATATATAAAAGAATACCAACCCTAAATTATTATTATTTTTAACTTAAATCTTTCAAAAGAACAATTCACTTTGACTTCATTAATTATATATATATATATATATATATATTGGAAAACAAGAGCCAATGCTCACAGAGATGCCCTCACATTCTTTTCTTTTCCCATTACTATGTTAAGTCTTGAATACCCAATACGTTTTATCTCTTAACCTAGAGATTTACCAACATGGAATTCTAAAACTTTACATAATCAAACATTAAATACAAGGCTAAATAAAGATGTGCTTCCAATTTTAAACAACCATACAAGATATCTTTAACATAATTAAACTATGGTGACGTACTTTTCTGCATTTCAGAGATAAATTTACAGCTAAAAGTATGCAGACTAGCCAAAGACGAGTTTTCCCTATCATCTATCAAGCATTCATGAGGCATATATATATTTGTTCAACCCTGAAGTCACTCGCACAAGCCAACAAAGAGAATATTAACCAGTAGGGTCATCCACATTTTCTTCAATACGTGAGATATCCGGCACTACCAGAGCACACACCCCACACTGACCATGGCATTAATCAGAGGTTAGGGATGAATCAGCTTGGCCCTAACAGCCTATATGACATTCACAACCATGCAAGCAAGCACACGGTTGACACAAACAAAAGAAACAACCATCCCAAAAAGAAAACTCAGAATTTTTTTCTCAAGGACGTATGCAGTTCAATGCAGAGGTACGCACTCCAAGATATAGGAAACAACTCAACAAACCAGCATACAGAGTTTTCCCATTTAAGCACAACAGAGATAAATTGGTATTAGAAAATATTTATGAATTTCTTCCAAAGGAAAATAAAAAGTGTAATTTCCCTGATTTTAGATACAGAAGGATTTCACACATTTTTTTATAAAAAAAGAGACATCGTCTATCAATCTCAACATGTTTATGGCTCAAACGAAGAAATAAAACATCCATTATGATTTCATTGCACAATTTTTCCCGATTGAAAGCAAATTATTAATACAATAGAAGGAAAGAATAAATCAAATTCAAGTCTATGTATCTCATATCAGATGCAATTGAAAAATCAAGCAAAAAAAAATTAATGGCAACCATACAATAAAGAACATGCTTTCACGTCAATTTATAAGAAAAATAGACGCCATTCTCTTTTAATTAAAATACCATTCTTTCATTATTCATTTATTTATATTCTTTTACTAAGCAGAACGAACAACATGAATGATATAACCATTTAAATTGTAGTCTAGCCATTGCATAAGCCTAACCTGGATTTCTCCTCTTTGTTGCTAAGAAAATTTACCCGTCCCTTCGTTTGCCTTTGCCCAAGAACCCTACATCCTTCAGCCCAAATCGTTGCTATTAAATGGAGAGTCTTAATAATAGAAAATTGACACCTCAAATCGTTTTTGCCAGGTTTAATGCTACGAATGCCTCCTGGTGGTGGAATGCTTAAACATCCATTTGGGTGTTAATAGTGATTATTATTATTTAAGTAAACCTTAGAAAATTTTCCCCCTCCTTCATTCTTACTTTGGTTATTTTAATATCTAAGTTTGTGGCCTTGTCTAAATTACATGTCATAGGCCTTCCATTCACATTACCTTATGTAATAAATATCTTGAACATGGCACTTAGTGCTTTTAGAAAAAGTGATGATTTCTTTTTTTATTTAAGTCAAAGTAATTCCTTTTAATATTTTTATATCTTGTTTTATATATTTTACTTATTATATATATATATATATATATATATATATATATATATATATATATATATATATATTATTTTCTTTTATTTATCACCATATAATAATTTTATAATCTATTTATATATAAATGCATTTTATTTATTATATATATATTTTTAATTTTATATTTATGTATTTTTATTTTTATAATACATATATTTTCCCAAAATTAATATTTTAAACGGCGACAAATAACAAACAACAAACCGGATAAAATCGACTTACAAACATTCAATCAACAATGTCAGGTAGAATGCAATGCAGATGCAAATTCTACAGTGGGCTTCCATGTACCCACGAACCAAGGTGCACGAGGCACGACATCATATTTCACTAACCTGGTGTTTTCAATTGTTGCCCTAGTTAAGGGGGTGGGTGCTCTCTTCTGTTCCTGCCTCGAAGACCTGCACCTGCACCACAAAAACTAAATGCAGGATCACATTCTTCCAAGTAAATTAATCACAAGTGGTGGGGATGTGACAAGCAAGTAGAGAAGAAGAAGTGGTTGGACAAATATGAAGTATGTTTGTAATAGTAGACAATGCAACTTAAGCAGTAGGAGGAGCAATTGAGTTTGTACAACCAACAAATCAAGCAACAGGAAGAACAACTAGTAATACAAAGAGAGCAATTAGACAAACAGGAAAACCAGTTAAAGCTTGTTGGAGAACAACTGCAGTTGAAGGATCGAAAGATTGAGGAGATGGAAAAAGATGCCACACTATAATGAAATGATCATGGATAACAAGGTATAGCTCTAGGCTAAGGATGAGCATATTTTGGCTTGTGAAGTTGACCTAACCAAAGCCTTATTGTCATCAAGAAAAAAGAATGAAGAATTAGCCATTGTAGCTCAGATAGAAGTAGTGTTGTGGCCATTCCACAACTAGCCTCAAATTTGAAGACCCATCTTAAAATTCTGGTTTTTGGGGAGTCTTGGTGTCCTTGGAGCAATAATTTTAATACGTTTCTTCCCTTGATTTTTCTTTGTAGTCTCCATAGTTGCTTGGTAGGCTTGTGTGGTGCTGAGGGTCCTTCGTGTTTTTATTTCGCAATGTTTTATGTTTTGGTTTATGAGTGGATTTTGATTTTTAATTGTTAGTTTTAATGAGGTTTTATTATTTCTTTAAAGTAAATTGATTCGATGTATAAAAAATTATATACATAAACAAATAAAGGATTTTTTTTAAATATGAATAAATGTATTTTATGTTTTGGTTTATGAGTGGATATTGATTTTTAATTGTTAGTTTTAATGAGGTTTTATTTTTATTTTTTGTAAAAGAGGGTAAAAATTTATTAACTCAGCAAAACATTCATGATACAAAGAAAAAGCAGAAGCTATTCAGACATATCAACTCTCAATAAAGAAGAGAGAGATTGAGAGCAATCAGAAGAAAGTTGAGACCAATTTTGAACATCCCAACCATCTTGAAACTTAGAAGCCCATTTAGCTAACAAATCCGCTACCCTATTCCACTCCCGAGGAATATGCACGAAAGAAATGAAGTCCAAGTGAGCAGAGATATTAAGAATTTTCCGAGCAACCCAACTCAACCGCCAACAACCATGAAGACTATCTCCGAATTTAACAAATTTATAACAATCTGAGAATCAGATTCACAAACAATCCGACGCCAACCCAAAGCATACCCTTGCTCCAAAGCATATAAAATTGCGAGTGCTTCCATGAAGTTATTAGAATGATGTCCCTTAGAGCAAGAGAAAAAAAAATTGGATAGTACCACTACTATCCCGCCCCACACCACCAATACCAGCATTACCCGGATTACCCCGAGAAGATCCATCCATATTAATTTTCAGCACTCCCGGAGGAGGCGGATTCCATTTGTCAGCCCTCCGCACCCGATTATTCTGACCCATCCGTCTGTAAGAGACATTAGGACCAGGACCATTAACCATCAAGCCTAATCTTTCCATGATCTGACGTTCCGCATGGTCCACGGGAGAAATAATCTGACATTTTGCAGACACAGTTTCCTGGATCATTCGTAAAATCCTCTGCCAGACCTAGGAAGTAGTTAACTCCTTACCTTGGAAAATCCGATGGTTCCGTTCAAGCCAAATCTGCCAAAAAATGCATGAAGGACCAATACTCCATCCAACTTGTAAAAAGAAAGCCGCTGCAGGAGGCCGCCCCATACTCCTCCAAAAATCAACTATTGATGAAGCATGCGAACAAGGGTGATTCCATACTCCCCACCAATAATGCCAGACTTGTCGAGCAAAGTCACATTGGAGAAGCAAATGCCCAACAGATTCTTCAGCCTTCCCACAGTTATAGCATAAAGAGGGGCCAGCAAATCCACGCTTTTGAAAATTATCCCAAGTGAGACAACGATTATGAGTAGCCTGCCACCCATAAAAACTACACTTCGGCCAAATAAACTTATTCCAAACTTGCTTCCACCACGGAACCTCCTCACCAAACCGCTGCCGATCCAAAACACAATAACCAACAGCAACCGAAAATATCCCTCTATTATCTCTTCCCCATGCTAGCACATCATCCCCAGGTAGAGAAGAGCAGGGACGGCTAGCGAGAATAAATTCTTTATCATCCCCAGGCTAGGGACGGCTAATGAGGTTTTATTAATTCTTTAAAGTAAATTGATTCGGTGTATAGAACATTATATACATAAACAAATAAAGGATTTTTTTTAAATATGAATAAATTAAATAAAAGTGGGAATACATTTTTCATTCCAATAATACTCTGAATTCGTTCTAGGCTTGGATTAAGTAGTTTGGCTTTACTCTGTTTTATATTATGATCGCATATAATATAAGCTTTAATATATGTTGGGTTGAAAATTAGAGTGCGAGTCATTGTAGCTTTGGTTCTTTGTTTGCATTAATGTTTGATAATATCGGTGGCCTAGACTAATCAATGTTTATGAATGCGAAGTTATTAATGTTGTATTTCGGTGTTTACAGGTAAATGATCCGAAGAGGGACGAGACGTGGAGACATCGGTGGAGTCTAGTCAGCAAGGACGAATAGCATGAACCAGGCGGGACGAACATGAGACTCAGATCAACCTACATGGCTCGTGTGACGTGGAGAGCGACACGAGTAGGGGGATGTACTGACGTGGCCAAGACATTTTAGGGCTTGGAAAGACGACAGTTTGTCGATGGGCGTCGTTCGAAGACATATTATCACCAAAGTCCATGTGGACTGCGTCGAGTTGTCAACACGCAAGCTGCGCCAACGTGGCGATGATATGTACGATAAAGGTCATATGTGATGATTGGTTTTGTGTGTGCAGTCGTTGACTCAGAGAGAGATCTGGCGATTACACTGGGCGTACGTAGAATAGCTACGTTTGATGCTACAGGCATCTCATGCGGGGAACACGACCAGTGTGTTTCAAAGAAGGGCCATCAAAATCTATTCTGCTTGGGATAAATCGTCGGAGATGTCCACACGCAGGGATATACTCAAACCTCAAAACCATATGGTAAACCGCACAATGGAATTTTTATGTAGGGGAATCATTGGTCCATTCCGATGTGTTTTATATCAAAAGTGAGGAAACATTGTTTGAGTGTCTGTGCTAGATCTGGAAGCAATAGTTTTTAGCGTACAAAATCTGAGTCAATGATGATTTTAACTAGATTAATATTTTGGAAAGATTGAAGACGGAAAAATTTAAATCTAAAGCTCTTAATATTGGGTGAAAGCTTGGATTAAACTTTATTTGATGGAAAGTATGATTGGAGAGAAATGGTAATTTTATAGAGAAACATTTTCATCCTTGGATGGTGTCTAGGAAGTCATTTAGAGCAAAATCACAAAAAATTTAGCAATGTATGCTAAAGAGGAAACTCAAGTTGATATAGTGATGATGGAGAATGAAGATGAATGGCATCTAGCAGATCATTTGGAGCAAAATCACAAAAAAATTAGTAGTGTATGCTAAAGAGAAAACTCAAGTTGATATAGTGATGATGGAGAATAAAGATAAAGTGCAAGAAGAGCAAGATAGAGCTACTTAGAAAACAGCCCCAAAAGGTTAGATTAGAAATAATACTAATGGAGCTACAAAAGGAAATTCAAGTAGAGCTAGAATTGGAGTGGTCTATAGAAATCATGTTGGAACAATAATCTATTGGGAGCTATATGTCTTGAGTAGGGCCACAAATAATGAAGCAAAAGCCTTAGCTATCAAATTTGCTTCTATTTGGGAAGTAAGACAAGGTTATAGGAGGATAATCATAGAATTTGATTCTCAAATCTTGGTAGGAGCTCTAGATTGCATGAGGAACTTTGCTTTGGAGACATGGAGGTTGAGGATTCTCGTCACCCAAATTAAGAAGTTGTGGAGAGAATTGGATGATGTAATTTTGATTTATGGGGTACTGAGAAGGAGGTAGGGGTTTAGTGGCACATTGACATAGCTATTGAGAATGAGAGGATTAGACAAGTTGGTGAGCAGATTCGATGTTTGGCTAATTTGAACAACCATTGTAGACATATAGTTTAGGAGATTTGACTCTAATATAGATCTCCTTTTTGTGTTGTAATCAAAAGAGGTTAGTTCTTAGTATCTTAGGTTTTAGAGTTATGAAAGTTTGTTGAAAAATTAAAAAGAGAAAATAGGTACTCTCCAATTAATAAATTTCTTGTTTTAATGTATTTTTCAAAAAAAAAACAATCCTCATTTATAAAGAGAAGACTTTTCTTTGTAACAAACTTACTTACATAACCACAATCACACACACCTCTACCTCAATTAAACTTGAGTCTTGTGAAAAAAAACAAAATATCTTAACCACAGTACTATCCATTATTACTAACAATACATATATAATTGCTAAATTATTATAATAAGAAAATGAATAAAATACACGGATTTAAAAATTTAAACCTAATTATACTTCACTACAGTAATTTTCCAAGTAAATATATGTATTACTTTTAAACTAACAATTTAAACATAATTTTTCTTTTATATTTAATTGCTTATTAAAATATAATAAGCTTTCCTTAACGTAAAAGAAAGAAAAAAAAAATCACATATTTCAATATCATAAATTTCATCTAAACATTATATATATAACTTTAAAATCTCATCTAAGGAAGCGAACAAAAATGTCAAACGTTATTAAACACAAGAAAATGTGATTCTCTTATAAAAATATTAATGTTTTATTTATTTATTTTTTAAACTATTAAATATATAAAAATATTTTGATGAATGTTATAATTTAAACTTTAAATTTTTAAATTTTAAAAGAAGAGGAAAAACCAAAACCCAAATAATTATACTATGAAAATATTTATTTTTAATAATTGATGCGCATGTAATTGCCAACAATAACCACCACTAAGTCTTCTTACGGTGCCACGAGAACCGCTTGGAAAATCAAAATACAAATTTCTACCCTCAAAAATCATAAACAAAAAATAATATGCGGATCTAATTTGAAAAGGAAAAGGAAAACTAAAAATACATGGTTTAAGTTGAAAAGAAAAAAAAGTACGTTGATTTAATTTTAAACCCAATCTAAGAAGCACTTTATTTATAAACATAGATCCGCAAATTTGATCACCGCTGCAATACTGGTAAATTATTTTATATAAACTATTCAATTTATTCTACCATCTAATGACTTGCATTAATAAATTTAGAATTTAGAAACATTCTGCGCCATTATCTGCAGTGCATGCACTTCCCTTTTCACTTCATGCAAATAATGTGCTTCTTAGATTGAGTTTAAAATTTTAAAAGCCATCATTGCTTGCATTTTTTAAAAACTATCTCCCTTATCTTTTTCTTATATTGGATAAAGGCTTGGTAAAATTATGTTGAGGAGAAGATAATAGGATTTGTTAACAAGTGTCAAGGTGGGTGAGAAAGAAGGATTTGGCTCACCTATAGTTTGTAGATAACATAGGATTGGTGGGAGTGGTCAACCTTAGGGAAGTAATAATAATTAGAAATACTTTTTATGTTTATCTTAAGGTCACAAACCAAGTCATCAATGATAAAGAAATCCAAAGTGATTTTCTTCAATTTTGATTAAAGGCTTCAACATAAAATTTTAGAGATCTTCATGTTCACGAGCACTTCTTTTCTAGTGGTCTATTTGTGGGTCCCTTTGCATTTAAAAAAATGAAGATATTTATCTATAGGAATCTTTTAGATTATATCAAATAAATAATTAATTGTTGGTCTTACAAATGGTTAACCTTTAGGGTAGATTAACTTTGTTGGAGTCAATCATTCAAGCTATGTCAATTTATAAATTTTTTATCCTTGTTACCCCACATACCATATGGAAAAAGTTGGACAAGATGACTAGAAAATTTTTATGGGAAGGAGTAAAAGAAGAGAGAAAATGAGCATTAGTAGTTTGGAAAAAAGTAAGTCAACCCAAGGCAAAGGAAGATTTGGGATAGAGGAGATCAGAACTAAATAATAAAGCTTTGGTTGTAAAGCTTTATTGGAGGTGGATTTCCCAACCAACTTCTTTATTCAATAGAGTTTAAACTAGTAAAGATTTGGGACACATGGTTTAAATGAGGTGAGTCATTTCCCTTTGGATGGTAATGTATCCTTAGTATCATAGGCTCTAAAGTTAGGATCTCAGATAGTGAAAGATGGATTATTTTGGAAAGTGAGGAAAGGGAAGAAGGCATGATTTTGGATACTCATGGGATTGATACCCACCTATCAATGTTGAATTTATAGAACTACAACTAGTAAAAATAGCCATAGAAAGCAAGGGTTGGATCAAGATTGAAAGTTATTTCAACACTAGACAACTAGGGCATTATAGGTTTAAGCAGTTTAAGAAGTTGGATGAGTGGTGGTCAATTCCAATATCTTTATAATTGACACACATCATGACTAAAATCTTGGCAAAATGTTTTCTCATAAGTAGAGGAGAATGAATTGGTGTTAAGAACCTGCTATAAAATATACTAACAACACACTCTCAACTCAAATAAACTCACAAAAACATTATAACAGTATTCAAAATTAATTGCATATGATAACAAAAACTACTTAAAAGGAACAATCTCACAATAGATAGAATCACAAGCCTCTTCGAGGGGGCAACCTCCTTCAATACTTCATTAATTTGCAAAAATATGATTACATTGGTGCCTTCTCGGGTATTTAAAGAGTTTCCCTCCAAGGTTGGCTTACATGCAAAATGCCACCTGGATTACATGCATAATGCCACCCGAATTACATGCATAGTGTCACTTTGAATTACATGCACAATGCCACTCGAATTACATACATAATGCCACACGAATTACATGCACAATGCCACCTAACCTAACCTATCTACCATGTGTTACATAGAAAAGGGTGCCATTTGTCATAGGCACTACCTAAGCTAAAACTTAGAACATTACAAAATATTAATCATGGGTACTACCCACGTTCACTAGAAATTATTACATAAAGGAAGTTATTACATTGAGGGTTAGGATGAGATCCTAACATGCCCTTCTCCATGAAGAAGCTTTGTCCTCAAAGCTAAAAATGAGGAAACTGTTGTTGGAGTTGATGGAGAGACTCCCATGTAGCATCCTCAAGTTGAAGCCCATGCCACTGAACAAGGACCTCCGTAATGGTACGGTTATGCAGAGTGCGAGTTTGACGATCCAACAGCTGCTCAGGTGCGAGTAAGATGGAGCCTTCTTCATCCAATTCGAGAAGTGTTGATTGAACCTATACCTTTGTGCCCACAACTTTCTTGAGAAGGGAAACATGAAAAACAAGGTGGAGCTTGGAAGTGGTGGGAAGAGCCAATTTGTAAGCTGTAGGGCCAATCCGTTGTAGAACCTGATAAGGACCATAGAATTTTGTAGTGAGATTCTAACACCTACAAAGTTGTAGGGATGATTGTTTGCATGGCTGTAAGTGAAGGAAGACCATGTCACCCACATCAAAACTGCACTCAAAACGATGCTGATCAGCTTGTTGGTGCATCCGATTCTGGGCCATGTTCAAATTTTGCTTGAGTTGACGGAGGACCTCGATGTGTTGACTCAGAGCATTTTCAACGACATGGACCTTGGAGCTGCTCAAAATGTAGGAGGAAGGCGTGAGTGGAGGGCACCCGTAAACTGCCTCAAACGGTGTGAGTTTGGTGGCGGTATGATAGGAAGTGTTGTACCACCATTCGGCCAAGGAAAGCCATTTTGCCCAATGAGTAGGATGATCAAAGGCAAAGCAGCGAAGGTAGGTTTCCAAGCATTTATTAACAACATCTGTTTGACCATCCGTTTACGGATGGTAGGCTAAACTCATTTTGAGCCGAGTCCCCTACAACTTAAACGACTCTTGCCAAAAATTGCTAGTAAAGGTGGGATCATGATCAGATACAATGGAGGTTGGCATGCCATGAAGGCGAAAGATGGAGTCAAGAAAAATTTGGGCAATAGTGGATGCTGTGTAAGGATGGGCTAGGGCACAAAAGTGAGCATACATTGAAATGCGGTCCACTACTGTGAAAATAATTGACTTGCCTCCCGATTTAGGTAGCCCTTCGATGAAGTCCATGGAGATGTCAGTCCACACCTGCTCTGGAATCGATAATGGTTGAAGAGTGCTCGAAGAGCGCACTGTTTCCCCTTTCATCCTTTGATAGGTGTCATAGTCAGCTACAAAAGAGCGAATGTCATGTTTCATACCTTTCCAAAAGAAGGTGTGCTTGAGTCGCTCATAAGTTTTTAGGAACCCCGAATGGCCAGAAGATGGAGTAGCATGTGATTCGTTCATGAGGAGCTCTCAGAGTGGGGAATTAGGAGGAAGAACCAGGCATTGACGATAACGCAGATCCTAGCCATCCCAACTATATCTTGGTGTAGACTCTGGATAATCCATAAGTGAAGCAACCAGGTCTTTCAAATCTGCATCTTGAAGTATTTCCTGACGTAAGGGCTCAATCCATTGGGGCAATGGTGCAAAAATGGCACACAACATACTAAGGGTCTCAAATTGGCGAGAGAGAGCATCCGCCATAAGATTTTCCTTTCCTTTTTTGTACGTGATGTCATAATCATAGCCCATGAGTTTTGATACCCACTTTTGTTGCTCGGGGGTGGCAACCCGTTGTTCTAGAAAGTATTTCAAACTCTGGTGGTCATTTTTGATGGATAAATGGCACCCAATGAGGTAAGGCCACCAATGTAGGACTGCATGCAAGATTGCCATCATTTCCTTGGCATATGTGTATTTCCCTAAATTGCAATCAGATAGGGCTTTGCTGGTAAAAGCCAAAGGGTGTCCTTCTTGCATTAATATCGCCCCAATACCACAACCAGAAGCATCACTTTCAATGAAAATTTTTTTAGAGAAGTCTGGCATGGCTAAAACTAGAGTGGTGGTCATGGCATGATTGAGTTCCAAGAAGGCTTGCTCAGCCGGTCCTGTCCAAGTAAAAGAATCCTTCTTCAACATGGAGGTGAGGGGGTCGGCTATCTTTCCATAATTATAGAAAAAATTATGATAATAGCTTGTAAGCCCTAAAAATCCTTGAAGCCCCTTAAGAGTGCACGATTTCGGCCATTCTTGGACTGCTTGGATCTTCTTAGGGTCAACCTTGACACCATCCTTTGAGACAATGTGTCCTAGGTACTCCACTTCAGTCAAACCAAAGGAACACTTGGATATTTTTGCGAACAGTTGATGGTCAACCAATAGTTGTAGGGTTTGATCTACATGCTTGAGATGCTCTTCCCATGTGTGACTGTAAATCAAGATGTCATCGAAGAACACAAGGATGAACTTCCACAAAAAAGGGTGAAATATGTTGTTCATCAGGCTTTGAAATGTGGAAGGAGAATTTGTGAGACCAAATGGCATTACCAAGAATTCATAATGACCTTCATGAGTGCAAAAAGTAGTTTTAGGAATATCTTCATCCCTGAGCCGGATCTGATGGTACCCAGAGCGAATGTCTAGCTTGGTGAAGTACATGGTCCCATGTAATTCATCTAGTAATTCATCAACCATAGGGATAGGAAATTTATCCTTGACAGTTATCTTTTTGAGTTCTCGGTAGTCAATACACAGTCGCTAGGAGCCATCCTTCTTGAGGACCAGTAAGACTAGTGCAGAGTAGAGACTAGTACTAGGCCGAATGATACCTGCCTTGAGTAATTCTTGTATTATTTTCTCAATCTCTGACTTCATGGCATGAGGGTACCTGTATGGTCTGATATTGGGAGGTGCACTATCCGGCAATAATGGAATGGCATGGTCATGAGAGTGATGTGGTGGTAGTGTAGTTGGTTCCAAAAATATGGCCTCATGTTTGTGGAGAATCTGTTGTAGGTCTGATGGAGTTTCACCCATTTGAGAGGTGGATGGTTGGATGGAGAATAGTTGTGCAATGACCCCACATGATGATTTCTTTAGCAATTTCTCCATGCCATTTGAACTAATAATTTGAGGTGTTCCTGCTAGGGAGCCCTTGATGATGTGTGTTTGTCCATTTTGGAAGAACTACATCCAGAGTTCGACAAAGTTCCAATTGATAGTGCCCAACGTACTCAACCATTGAGATCCCAAAATAATATCACATCTGCCCAATTGGAGGGCAAACATGTCCTGCTTGAGTTCATAGTCCCCTATCTTGATTTTAACATTGCGGAATTTTCCTTTACAAGGTAAGGTTCCCCCATTGGCTACCATGACCTCAAAGGAATTACAAGTGTGGACATAGCAATTTGCCCACTGAGCCACTCTAGGGTCTATGAAGTTGTGTGTGCTTCCCGAATCCAGAAGGATGGAAAGACGTTGGCCCTTGAAAAATCCCACAACCTTCATGGTTTGTGGAGTAGTAATGCCTGTAAGAGCATGGACTGTAATTACTGTCTCAAGTTCCTATTTCACTTCTTCTTGTGGAGGAGGTGTTTTCGAAGGGTCCTCATCCTCATCACTCTGGTCAGAGTCCTCAGGTTCTTCAACATCTATCAAGAATAATTTTTTGTGTGCACACTTATGCCCTTCAAAAAAAATTTCATCACAATTGTAGCATAATCCCTGGGCATGATGTGCATCCATCTCTTCTGTAGTGAGGCACTTGGGTGCAACAGGTTTATTATCAACTGGGTGGTGAGGTTGGGGAGGAAATGAAGGTCTATTTTGAGAAAACTTTGATGGGCACCTTTGGGCAGAGAGTTTAGATTTGGAAAAACGGGCCAAACTAATAGCTTCCATGATAGTTTGTGGTTTCAACATTCTTACTTTCGCTTGGAGTTCCACCTTCAACCCACTGATATAACAACTCTGGAAGAACCCTTCAGTCAATCCTCTTGTCTTATTGGCCAATTTTTCAAATTGAGCTTGGTATTCACGGACTGACCATGTTTGTTGTAGTTTGGTCAAGGCCCCTGTAAAGTCCTCATACTCACTAGGACCAAATCGAGTGAGTAATTGAGATTAAAAATTCTCCCAAGAGAGATTTGGGTTGGCACTACATAACTATTGAAACCAGTGTAGAGGCTCAGATTCCAAGTTAAAGGAAGTCGTCTGGACTCGATGAAATATGGGGACATTATGAAGTCTAAGAATTGATCAACCCTACATAGCCACCCATCAACATCCTTCCCACTAAATTTGGGAAAGTCCAATTTGGGCATTCTGAAGGATGGTTCATGGTCATGATTCCTTGCAAAACCTTCAGCTTGGTGTTCTATTTTGGGGGGTCCTCTTTTTAGTTTGTTGCCTACTTCTATTAGTGCTTCTTCTAAGCAATTACTGGTGGCCTCATGCTCTAGGTGAAGACCTTGGACTTCTTCCCTTATGGAGTGAAAATATGAGTGCAAATTTTCAGTGGCTTTTGTTAAGGATTCCAAGTTTTCTAGTTCCTTTTGATGTCCATGGGTACCCTGGGCCATTTTGAAACCTTTTGTGACCAGTTACTAAAAATAGAATTGAGTTTTTAGGACTTACTATTTTTAGTAAGTGCCCCAAAAAGTGCTTGGGTGCTATATATCAAAACAATTAGCTCGAAGAGGTGGTCATAATGACCTATATCTATCAACACTACTTTTTATCTACTATTTTGCTGAGTCTAACGGTGTTTACAATTTTTGATTCTGAGCTACAGAACATAAGTTGGGTACTAGAGCATTATCTATAACTGGCCTTATGTCATGCTCTCACTGGTTGGCCCAGTCTTGACTTCACTAGCTCCAAGATTCTCTGTATTTTGTAGGAGACTGTTACGACAGTTTTGTTCTAACTTTGAGAACTATAAATTCTGACCTGACTGTGCTGACGTCTCGACTCGATTGACTCGATCGTGGATCGCCATCGTAAATTTGACTGTTATTCTCCAGACTATCAGCTTAAGTGTCACCCTCATGGTCTATCCCGAATGCATGTTATTTCTATTCTTTTTTAGTAGAGGACTTCTTTCTCATATGCTCACTTTTTGGGGATTTGAAATGCAGGTTTACGAATAGGGAGGTTTGGCTTGTTTTTACTTTTATTTTATTTTTTTATTTTTTATTTTTTTACAGGTTGAAGTTTGAATAAAACCAAGGAATGCTAGGTAGAGGAGTATGTACCACCCATAGGCCCTCTAATATACCGACAGTGACGAATAATAGTGCTCGGACCAATATTTTAGGCCACTACTCAAGGAGGATTCCACAAATACCCTTGATCACACTACCTGCATCTCTGACAATACAGGAGGGTAATCGTCCAGGATGTTGTGTCCCATAGATTATGAGTAATACAATGTCGAAAAGCTTCCTAATGGCTAAAAGTTTGTTTAAACCTAGATGGTCTCCCGATATACCCAAAGATACGTGGGAGCTCAAGTCCGTGTATGAGTTCTGTCTGAGGCCTGGGTATTGGAGCCTGATCGCCCCTCACTTCACTAGACGCTTTATGGGCTATCTAGCTTAGCCAATAACGACAGATCCTTCGCGATATTTTAAAACCCCCGACACAGGGTTTCTACCTACTCAACTACAAATATATTTTTTTTTTTTGGTCTGGAAAAAAAAATGCACTGTATTTTTGGATTTTTTTTAATAAGGAAAAACAGGAACGGAAAAACATAGAATTTATACCTAACAGGCAGATTGGATGGCAAGAATCATTGTAGTTGTAGCAGAACTTGGCCCTGGAAAGCGCTCTGATACCACTTGTTAAGAACCTGCTATAAAATATACTAACAACACACTCTCAACTCAAATAAACTCACAGAAACATTATAACAGTATTCAAAATTAATTGCATATGATAACAGAAACTACTTAAAAGGAACAATCTCACAATAGATAGAATCGCAGGCCTCTTCGAGGGGGCAACCTCCTTCAATACTTCATTAATTTGCAAAAAGATGATTACATTGGTGCCTTCTCGGGTATTTAAAGATTTTCCCTCCAAGGTTGGCTTAAATGCAAAATGCCACCTGTATTACATGCATAATGCCACCCGAATTACATGCATAGTGCCACTTTGAATTACATGCACAATGCCACTCGAATTACATGCATAATGCCACACGAATTACATGCACAATGCCACCTAACCTAACCTATCTACCATGTGTTACATAGAAAAGGGTGTCATTTGTCATAGGCACTACCTAAGCTAAAACTTAGAACATTACAAAATATTAATCATGGGTGCTACCCACGTTCACTAGGAATTATTACATCAAGGAAGTTATTACATTAAGGGTTAGGATGAGATCCTAACAATTGGCTTGAGGCTATGGGAGCCTTGGAGTCTATATAGTGAAGGATGGATATGATAAGATCTTTCTAAAATCTCCTCTACATGCATATTAAGATGAGGATTGGAGAAATATTTTGAAGTCCAAGGGTTGGTTGGAAGTAAACTTTTTTGCCTAGTAGTTCATGCACAATGGAATTCTTACTTTTGATAATATAATATGTAGGGGAATCATTGGTCCATTCCGATGCTAAAAGTGATGAAAAATTTCACTACTTGATGTTTGAGTGTCCATTGATGTGCCAGATATGGAAGCAATGGTTTTAAGCTTACAAAATCTAAGCCAATGATGATTTTAACTAAATTAATATTTGGGAAATATGGAAGAGACAAAATTTTAAATCTAAAGCTCTTCGTATTGGGTGAAATCTTGGATTAAACTTTATTTGGTGGAAAATATGACTGGAGAAAAATGGTAATTTTTTAGAGAAACCTTTTCATCCTTGGATGGTGTCTAGGAAGTCATTTAGAGCAAATAGGTTCTCTTACTGATTAAGGCTAAGAGGAGTCTTGTCCAACTAGTAACTTTCTTGTTTTAATGTACTTTAAAAAAAAAAAAATCTCATTTTTAAAAAGAAGACTTTTGTTTGTAACAAACTTACTTACATAGCCACAGTCACACTTCTACCTCATTTGAACTTGGTTCTCGTGGAAGAGAGAAAAATATCCTAGCCATAGTGCTATCCATTGTTGGCCAACAATACATATATAATTGTTAAATTATTATAATAAAAAATAAATAAGATGTAACAGGATGAGACCATTTCAATTTTAAGTAATAAGAATTTTAAATTTTAAATTTTATTACACTTCATTATAATATTGGACCACAATTTTATTATTATTTTTTTAAAATTTACATAGTAAAATCACTAAATATGTATTACTTTTAAACTAAAAATTTAAATATAAATTTTCTTTTAAATTTAATTACATTAAAATATAATAAACTTTCCTAAAGAAAAAAACCATATCATAAATTTCATTTAAACACTATATATAACTTAAAAATCTCATCTAACACAAGGAAGCGAAAACTAAAGTGTCAAATGTCATTACACACAAGAAAATGTGATTTTCTTATAAATATATTAATGATTTTATTTATTTATTTTTTAAACTATTAAATACATGAACATATTTATTTTTATTAATTGATGCCCATATCATTGCCAACAATAACCAACACTAATTCTTCTTATGGTGCCACAAAAACCACTTGGAAAATGATCAACAAATACAAATTTCTACCATGAAAAATCATAAACAAAAAAATAATTATGCGGATCTAATTTGAAAAGGTAAAAGAAAACTAAAAATGCATGGTTTAATTTGAAAAGAAAAAAAAAAAAAAATTGCGTTGATTTAATTTGAAAAGTGAAAAGGGAAGTGCATGCAGTGATAGCTTTTAAAATTTTAAAACCAATCTAAGAAGCACTTTATCTATAGACGTAGATCTGCAAATTTGATCACCGCTGCAATACTGTTCAATTCTTTTATATAAACTATTCAATTTATTCTACCATCTAATGACTTGCATTAATAAATTTAGAATTTAGAAACATGCTGTGCCATTATCTGAACTGCATGCACTTCCCTTTTCACTTCATGCAACTAAAGTGCTTCTTAGTTTAAAACTGCATGCACTTCCCCTTTGACTTTCATAAATGTTGTACTGTTTAGCTCAATACCAATATTAAGAGAATAATAATGGAACTAATAAAAAGAGAAAAAAAGAACTCAAATCATCAAACTGAGAGAACCTCTTGAAATAAGAACACCTAATTCCCCTACCAAAAACACCTGCCAAATGGAGAGCAGCCACTTAAGAATTTGCACCATTATAAATCCACAATGGACTTAGCTGAGCGATGGCTTTGCGAGTGTTTTTCAACTAAAACTTTCAAAATATATGACAATGGGATTTTAGTTTATATTGAAACCTCAAATCTAATCAAGCCTCCGTCATCAAGCCTATTCATCACTTGTTTTAGGATGGTTGGATTTTGGGGATTTGTGCCACTCTGATCCAAGCTCTACAACACTCTTTAGTAATTTTCCAAGTTTGGTTCCTTTGCTCTCCCACTTGCTAGCCTCATTTTCTACAGCATCAAACGCATCTTTAACACGGCAGAGCTTCACAAGAATGTTCCCCACAGTCAAATATGCCAATTCACGAGCAGCTCGATCTCGGGTAATTAAAAAATCATTATTGCCATTCTTGCAGAGAAGAACGAATTGCAGCAAATTCAGCAAAACACCAACCAATCCTTCCAAGCACAGAGAGCGATAGTATATGAGGGCTGCACTCTCTAATGTGCTCAAAAGCCTCTGATAGCACTGTGTGGAAGCAAGATGCCATGGAACCGGCCATACATAACTAACCAGAGTTTTCAAAATCCTATAATCTATCTGAAATATAGGCTTCAGAAAACTGTGGGTCTTAGAGTCCACAAAAGCATGCATGAAGTTTACCAATCCCATCTGAAATTCTTCATCCTCACAACTTTCACTGACCTTGGGTATGTTAATGCATGCACTGGGATGGAAAAACTCACTTGTGGTTACTTCATGGGGCAATTTTAGGTGTTGTTGATCAGGTGGATTGGCAAGAATTGAGACAGTCAGGATGATCCAATCATTAGGAAGGTGAGGGTTGGATAGAAGCTTGGCAACACAGAATACTCCAGAGTCTATGAGTAAATGGGATTTGGTGGGCTTTTGGAGTTCAAATTTTAGTTCAAGGAGGAGATCCAGATTATGGTTGGAGGGATTTCTAAGGAGGGAATTTATGGCTGTTTGGAGATGCTGTGGGGTGGAGATGTAGGCGAAGGGAGGGGTCAGTGTGTATGGAAGTATCCATTCATTAATTGTTTTTCTCAAGATTAGATTGGGTTCTAGACTTTTATGGGGATAGATGTTTTGTAGTGATTGTCGACTGCAAGTAAGGTTTTTGGTTGGGTCTACCACTGGATCTGTCATGAAGCTTTTGGAATTGGGACAGAAAAAAAATTCTGGAATCTTTTCTTCATAGTTGTGATTAGGACTTGGGCTTCTGCTTCTCCTATAGGTATTATTATATGTAGATATTCTTTCTTCCTGATTTCTACTGGGGCTTCTGCTTGTCCTCCCAATATGGTTGCTGTTGATACTGTCACTAATGTTAGTTATATTATTGTATCTATGTATTTTTCTCTCACTGTTGCTTTTGCCACTGTTTTCACTGTTTTTTGGTCTTCTCTTGTACTTGGGAGTGCTTTTGCCACTGTTTTCACTGTTTTTTGGTCTTCTCTTGTACTTGGGAGCAGGACCTCTGTCTCTGCTTTTAATTTTGTGGTTATCGCATCTTTTGATATCGTTGTGTCTATCCCTGAATTTGTTTTTGAAACTGCTCATATATTGACCCATTTGTTTGTTCCATGTCTTGTGCCCATTTTGTACTTAAATTTAATCAGATTAAGTTCATATAAAACTGCAAAGAAAAGACGCCACTCTTCATCCCCTTTTGAGCCATTCTTTCGTTTTGTATACGAATCTAATTAGATCAGTTTAGCTTTAGCACAAAAAGCTACACATAATATATGACTCTTCATTTCACTTTAAGAGCCTAATGGTGAGCAGAGAAACATTACAGTTTGTGTTTTTGAGTTATTAATATAAGAGAATAGTTTGTGTTTTTGAGTTATTAATGTAAGAGAATTGATGAGAATTTGTGCTACTATTAAAATAAGATAATATAATATGTCAATACTCACATTTTAGTAAGATTTCAAAAATTACCCCATTCGGCTAGGAGAAACTAAATAGAGGAAATTAAAATAATCTTTTTAGCCAAATAGTAAATATAAAATCTTTAGTTGGCTAACACAAAAAAGGAATTATTATCCACTTGCTGTGGTCTACCAGCAAAGGAATTAATATGCGCTTGCTGTGGTCTACCGGCAAGGACGCCAGTTGCATTGGTGATGTCACCCAATTCAACCCCACTACCGATATATAAAAAGTATTTATTCAATAAAAAAAATTAAAATCATCCTCTTAACCAACATTCAAAGAAAAACATCATAAATATCCAAGAGACAAAATTGTGCGGAACCTTTACAACAGGCTGGTTTTTGTTATTTTGGTTAATACCTTTGAGTTGTTAATGTAAGCCATCCAATGGTACAATTGTTTTTTTAAAATGATCTATTTGATTATTATTGAATTTAAGTTGGGATTTGATTACTTTGAAAATAAAAATTATAAAAAATATTTTTTATTATATACTTTTATTTAATTAAAATTAATTATATATAAAATATTTTTTATAAATTAACTTTAATGTTTTATAAAATAATTATTTTAAATTATTAATGAAATGAATTTTAAATAATATTAACATTATTAATTATTTAATTATTAAAAATTTAAATTAATGTTTGTCCATTTACAATCCCATATTCTAGGATTATAGGTTCTATTTCTCCTAAATACGCAAAACTTTCTCCCTTGGGCGGAAAAATATTATACAACAATATTGGATGGAATGTATATTCATCAAAATTCAAATTATTTATTATTAAAATATTCTCATATAATTTTTATTTATTTATTAATATTTGAAACACCCGAATTACTATGTCTTGGAGTTTCTTTAACGAAACCCAAGATTAAATCACCACGGTGGCCCATTAAACCACCCAATTGTACTTTGCCTCTTCTTAAAAGTAAAAAGACGTGGACTTTTTAAAGTATATAATATGTGAAAAATAAAATTGACGTGACGGTGATGGCGACGAGAGGTAACTATCGAGGAGGTAGGGCTGGATACCGCGTTGGGTCTCATGTTGTTTTTGATGCTGGTGGCGAGGACTTTGTCCTCGACAGGTTTGGAGACCCGCGGCTGGCGATTGATGGTCGCCTTCCCCGTGAACGCTCACGGGAAGAACTTCGGGAGTTGGTGCAAGAGTTCGCGAACCCTTTATTCTCTGATAAGAACGACGGTGCTAGTGAAATCAGGGAGGATACTGCGGCCAATGTGAAATCGTCTCAGACTAATGCGAACACGGAGGTCGTTGAAATCGGCTCTTCTCAAAAGGGGTTGGAAAAGGGCACGAGTGTCGTAAATGATAGCAAAGGCTCTTCAGTTATTGTGTTACATTCCAAATATAAGACAAGATGTCGGCTGAATATTTTATTTCAGTAAATCACTATTTACATAGTTAGCTATCCAACGGAATTCTTTTTTATCATCTTATATCTTTTATATTCTTCATCTGCGTTTGCGCATTTAGCCTATACGGCGAGGGTGTGCCCACCTTGAGTGGCTTGTTTTATTCCATTCGTTCACTGTATTTTTTATTCAATATTTACTTCGTCATTCGTTTTCAGCAGAATAATTATTTTTGTAAATTCATTGAGCAGAAGGATAGAAATATCCTTGCAAGTGGTATCAATCTAGCGATTCAGGGGCTTTTTCGGGCTCACAACACTCCAATTCGGCCGCAGCAATAACCGGTTACCAGCGTATACCAGAACGCACAGGCAGAGATTACAGGCGAGATTTCTTTTCACATTTTTCGTCACGGTTGTTCCGATTCTTCTCCCAAGACTACTGCAAGGGCATCCACGGGCTCTGGCCTTCCTTTGCAGTCATATTTCCGAACGCCAGGACATCAGACGCAGCATAGCTCCTCACACACAGCGGCGTCCAATAGTAATTCGAGGAATTGTTTTTAATTAAGCAGTCGACTAAGGTTTTTTAATTATAATCGTCGGCTGACGTCAGCAGAGAAATTGTTGCGGGTGTTGGCTACACAGTTTATCCCACATTTGGCATGGTAAGCGAGTTTAGTAGTTTATAAGGCCTGAGTCGCACATTCTCAAGTGTGACTACGGTCACACGTTGAGCTCCTCCGGCGCTGTCTTCGTTTGTGTCACTCGCGTATGGTCGCGTGTCGCTCTGTCATTAGGTCGTGCTTCGTCTGTCATTGGGTGTTGCGTCGCGTCTTCTGTCGGTCTTCCGTCCTGTTCGCGTCTTTTGTCGGTCGTCTATCATTGGGTGTTGCATCATGTTTTTTGTGGGTCTTCTATTCCGTTCGGTCTCGGTCTAGCGTCCGTCTCGTTCGCAGTCTCCGGGGTCGTGCGTCGCTTGGTCATTAGTTGCGTCGCGTCTTCTTTCGGTTGTCCGTTCCGTTCGTTCTCGGTCTAGCGTCTGTCTCGGGGTCGTGCATCGCGTCTTTTGTCAGTATTCCGTTCAGTTATATCTCGGTGTCACGTATCGGTTTCGGGTGTCGTGTCGTCACAGGTGTCAAAGCTGTTCCGTCGTGTCGCGTCAAAAGTCGTCAAAAGTTGCTCGTGTCGCGTCATGTATTGCTAAAAGTCGTCAAAAGTTGCTAAAAGTTGTCAATAGTCGCTGAAAGCCGTCAAAGTCGTTGAGAGTCGTCAAAAATTGTGGTTAAGGAGGTGAGCCAAAAAAAACATTCAGATCCGCGTCGCAGTTGGAGCGACAGTTGAAGCGGAATCCACATTTTTTTCTTAAATCAACCAAATTTTGCGATAGTTGAAGCGGAATCCCAAGCAGGTTATGTTAACAAGTGCATGAGCAAACAGTGGACAAAAGGTGCTGACGGTCGATTATCAAGCTCGAAAACGACCAATAACAATACAAGAAGACCTAATCGCATCCCAGGTACTAAAAATTCTCTTTCTCCTTTTAAAATTGGTAGTTATAATCCACATCATCCACTAGTAGATCCTATGGCTACTAATCCTCCCCCAACTCACGAAAACATCACACAAGGAAACTCAAGTAACTCAGCCGTTTCCGATAATGATTCTCTTCGACTCTTACTAGATGGTATGAACGAAATTGGTATCCTCCTAAAAGACCTTGTGAAAGCACAAAACCAGCCTAATCCCAATACTAATCCCCAAAATCACTCCCATGCCCAAAGGAATGAAGAAAATGTCGATCCTAATGATGATTGGGAACAACAACGAGGTGATTCGGATAATTACAGGGATCGCTATCAAAGACAGCGGTATAACCAAAATCAAGAAAGGGACATGGGTTATCACCAACCGAGAGGTCCTAATAATAATAATTTTCCACGAATTGATATGCCCACTTTTGAAGGTCATGATCCTCGTGGTTGGATAGCCAAAATGGAAGGCATTCTTGACTTACATCAAATTAAGGAAATTGACAAAGTCCCTTTCGTCGCATCAAAACTAGGCACTGAGGCCTACCAATGGTTTGTATGGCTTAAACGAGAGAAAGGAGCTACTATTAATTGGAGAAAATTCACTACCTCTTTTTTAGAAAGATTTGATGAAGGAGCTACATCATCATGCATGCTCTCATGGGTTTAACTGCCCACCATACCATCAAGGTACCAGGATTTCTCCGCCGTAAAAAAGGCGAATGTGCTAATTGATTCTGGTAGTACCCACAATTTTATCGACATCAAAACCGCAAAAGCTTTGAATTTATTCATTAACTCTTCCAACAAAGACAAATTCCAGGTTTTAGTGGCCAACGGGGTAAACACACAATGTGTTGGTCGCACATCTCAAGTTTCCATAAAAATGGGAACTTATACTTGGTTGGGATCCCTTTTCGTCATGAATTTGGGGAACTCGGATGTCATTTTGGGAGTTGAATGGTTGGAAACATTAGACATAGTTAGCTTCAACTTCAAAAAATTATTTGTGGAATGGAAGGAAAACGGTCGAGTCATTCGCTTACAAGGCATTACTACTCCTCCATAACAAATGGTGAGCTCTCATAGTATGGAGAAGATGTTAAAAAAGGGTGGATATGGGTTTATAGCTCAAATTAATTGTTTGGAAAAACAATCTCCAGCAAATTCGGATATTATTGCTCCAGAGTTACAAGACATCATAACACATTATGGAGAGGTTTTCCAAGAACCTCAAGGATTACCACCTAAAAGATCTCATGACCATGCCATCCATTTGATTCCAGGGAGTGTTCCTCCTAACAATCGTCCTTATCGCTATCCTCAACCACAAAAGACAAAAATCGAACAGATCGTTCAGGATTTGTTGGATCATGGAGTCATTCGTCACAGCACTAGTCCTTATTCCTCACCTGTAGTTCTGGCTAGATGAAAAGATAACTCTTGGCGTATGTGTCCTGACTTTCATTCTCTCAATAAACTCACTATCAAGGACAAATTTCCTATCCCTGTCATAGATGACCTATTAGATGAGTTGCATGGTGCAAAATTTTCTACAAAATTAGACCTTCGCTTCGGATTTCACCAAATCCGTGTTAGAGAAGAAGATATTCCCAAAACTGCTTTCGTACTCATGAAGGTCATTACGAATTTTTGGTCATGCCTTTTGGTCTCACTAATGCACCATCCACATTCCAAAGTCTCATGAACCAAGTGTTTCGTCCACTCCTCCGTAAGTTTGTGTTAGTTTTTTTTGATGATATTCTCATATACAACAAAACATGGACAAACCATTTACATCATGTGGATAAAGCCCTTCACATTTTACACAGAGAAAAGCTATTTGTCAAACGTTCCAAATGTTCCTTCGGTGTCCAAGAAGTGGAATATCTTGGTCATATAGTTTCACACGAGGGTGTCAAAGTCGATCCCAATAAGATTAAGGCAATTCAAGAGTGGCCCTTACCTAAAACCATCAAGAAACTTCGTGGTTTTTTGGGTCTCACCGGCTACTATCGCAAGTTTGTACAAAATTATGGTAAGATTGCAGCACCTCTCACCGCACTCACAAAGAAGGATGCCTTTCGTTGGTCAGAAGAGGCCACTCAAGCCTTTGAAGCTCTTAAGAAAGCCATGTGTACAACTCCAGTATTAGCAACTCCCAACTTTCACAAACCATTTGTTATCGAATGTGATGCATCAGGAACCGGAATTGGGGCTATACTAATGCAAGAAGGTCATCCACTGGCATTTGAAAGTAAACAGCTTTTCGGAAAATTTTTGGGAAGATCAACATACGAAAAAGAGATGTTGGCTATTCTTCACGCAGTAGAAAAATGGAGACACTACCTAATCAGTAGCCGCTTCATTATAAAAACATATCATAGTAGCCTCAAGCATTTTCTGGAGCAAAGGTTTTTTTATCCGGAACAAAATAAGTGGTTAACCAAACTGTTGGGCTATGATTTCGTTATCGAATACAAGAAAGGGAAGGAAAATATAGCTACCGATGCGCTGTCCAGGAAATATGAAGATGAAGTAGTCATTAACGCTATTTCAGGTCCTTGCTCCCAATGGGTGAATCAATTACAAGATGAATGGTTGTCAAATAGCGAAACTGCTCAGATAATTCAAGAATTATCTATAGGGTCCTCTAAACACCCTTTGTTCTCTTATGAAGATAAAATCCTTCGAAAGAAGAATCGCATTTACATTCCACACAATTCAAAACTCAAATCCAAGATCCTCGACGAATCACACGCTTCTCCCTTAACAGGACATTCAGGATTCTTGAAGACTTATTTACGGGTAAAACAATCATTTTGTTGGAAAGGATTAAAAGAAGTCAAACAATGGGTAGCAGAATGTGAGGTTTGCCAGCGCAATAAAGGAGAAACAGTCAAATCACCAAGATTGTTACAACCATTACCCATCCCTGAACGACAGTGGGAACATATATCCATGGATTTTATTGAAGGTCTTCCGAAGTCTGAAGGCAGGACAGTAATCTTCGTCGTCGTAGAACGGTTATCCAAATACGCTCACTTTCAGGCTTTACAACATCCATTTTCCGCAAGCAAGGTGGCAAAGGTATTTATGGATTCAATTTTCAAATTACATGGTATGCCAAAAAATATTGTAAGTGATAGAGATCCCATCTTCACTAGTAACTTTTGGCGGGAGTTATTTCGACTTAGTGGTACCAAATTGAACATGTCTTCAGCTTACCATCCACGGACGGATGGTCAAACAGAAGTAGTTAACAAATGTTTGGGTACGTACTTAAGATGTTTTGCTCAAGATAAACAATACCAATGGAGCCATTGGTTAGCATTGGCAGAATGGTGGTACAACACTTACCATTATTCAATTAAGATGTCTCCATTTGAAGCATTGTATGGCACCAAACTTCCAGCAGTCGCAGATTACGTACATGGATCATCCAAAGCAGCCAAAGTGGATGATTGGTTCCAAAAAAGGCAGTCTACACTCACCATCCTCAAAGAAAATTTGGTCCAAGCACAGAATCGTATGAAACAACAACAAGACCTGCACCGATCAGAGAGAACTTTTAATATAGGTGATTGGGTGTTCCTAAAGTTGCAACCTTACAAACAATCCTCGTTAAGGATAAAGTCCAGCCAAAAGTTGGCTCCACGATTCTATGGTCCCTACAAAATTGTGCACCGCATTGGAGAAGTAGCTTATCAATTAGAGCTACCTACATCATCACGAATACACCCGGTATTTCATGTTTCATGTCTCAAAAAAGTAATTGGTCAGAAAGTACAAAGTCAATCAGACTTACCAGTGCTCGATGAGGAAGGACGCATACATCTCCAACCTGAAGATATACTACAACATAGAATTCGAAGACTGAGATCACGTCAGATTCAAGAATTTATCATTAAATGGCAAGATTTACTAGAGGAGGATGCCACCTGGGAACCTGAAAGTATCTTCCAGTCATTTCCAGCTTTGAGGACAAAGCTTTCCGAGGAGGGGAGTCATGTTACATTCCAAATATAAGACAAGATGTCGGCTGAATATTTTATTTCAGTAAATCACTATTTACATAGTTAGCTATCCAATGGAATTCTTTTTTATCGCATTATATCTTTTATATTCTTCATCTGCGTTTGCACATTTAGCCTATACGACGAGGGTGTGCCCACCTTGAGTGTCTTGTTTATTCTATTCGTTCACTGTATTTTTCCTATTCAATATTTACTTCGTCATTTGTTTTCAGCAGTATAATTATTTTGTAAATTCATTGGGCAGAAGGATAGAAATATCCTTGCATATTGCCACATCGTTGACTACCGCGTCGAATGGTTCTGACAGTTGCGATGGTCAGGTTCTTGTTCAAAGTGGATCGGGGGGTTTAAAAGTTTATGCAAAAAAATAGGGTGCGGCTTCGGATGCTCTTCAAGTTAAGAAAGCGACAGGTGTCGATGAGTCTTTTGCTGGTGACAAATCTGTTGCTAAGGGTTCTTCTCCAAAATTGAATTCGGGGTCATTTTTGGCAGCGCTGCATAAGAATACTTCAAACCCTGGTGTGTCGGTGAAGGGTTTTGATTCTGAATCATTTAATTTGCCTACTGAAAGTGGTAATGCTCCTGCATGGGCCTATGTGGATGATTTGGATTTCGATCTTGGTTATAAGCTAGATCGTTTAGATTCGGAAATGGCACAGGAGGAGGATGAATTCACATTTAATGTTGTCGAGCATGATGAATATAGGAATACTTGCAAGGAATTAGAAACAAAAGGGTTGATATTGTTTTTTTTAGAAGGGTACCAGTTGAGGCTGATTTCAAGAAATGGATTCGCCTTAACTGGGAAGCTAAAGGATTGCATGTGAAATATTTTTGGGGTTTAGGAGGTCGTTATGTCTCAGTGTTGTTTGAACGGGTGGAGGTGGCGAGACATGTTCTGCAGTATGGGACATGGAACATTGCAGGTTCAATAGCCTTTGTACAGACTTGTCATCCTAATTTTGATCTGAAGGATAGCTCGCAAGCACATTACCCCTTGTGGATCGAGTTTGTCGCCATGAAGTCAGAACTCAGATGCATGCTACGTATTATGGCGCAAAGGTTCGGAAAAATTTTACTGGATTCCTCTGATAATTTATCTCTTAAATCCAGTCCTAGAATTTGCGTTGAGGTGGACTTGCAACACAAAATTCCAGAATAGCTTAAGATATTAACTCCTGCAGGTCCAGTTTCTCAGCCTGTGCGGTATCTTAACCTGCCCAACACATGTTTCGGTTGTCAATCTCTTGATCACATGATTCGAGATTGCCCAAGGAGGAAAAAATCCTCTCCCCCGCATCAAGAGCACCCGAAGGTAGAGGAAACACTAAAATAGGATCCGCAACAGGACAAGATGGATATGGATGAGGTTCGGCCCGCAACACAGGAAAAAGGTTCTTCTTTATCTTCTGAGCAGTTGGAGTGGAAAGTGGTGCAGAAGAGAAGGGAGTCCAGGGGTTCGCCTTTTAAGCCTAATAAGGCAAGAAAGAGCACGGATGAACAGGGGGGACAAAGGGATTCCTCTGTGGAAAATCTCCCTAATGATCCGGGTTTTATTCCGGGTAATGTTCGTTGATATGCTTCAGAGGAAGATGTGCAGCAAGCAGATGTGAGCAGTGCTAGCTCTGGGGGTAATCGGTTCACGGTCCTTCAGTCTTTAGTTACCCAATGAAGCTCGATCTTGCATCTTGGAATGTGAGGGGGATGGTGCTCCCCGAGAGGTGCAATCTGGTTAGTAGCTTTCTCAAGTCTGTTTTTGCTGATGTCATTTGTTTGCAAGAAGTTAAACTTAGCGGTTTTGAGCTTTCGAGCTGCTTATCTAGTTCTTGGAGAGGCACTTGGTGGAGCTCATCTCATAGACGGGGTTTCGGAGGTGTGGTGCTTGTTGTGCATCCTTGGATGGCTGCTCTCTTGCTCAATCATGGGGAAGACCCGGGTGGTAGATTACTTTGGGCAACCTTTGCCTTTTTTGGCCATGTGGTTGGTATCTGTTGTGTTTACGGTCCTAATACTGCTACTGACATAATTTCTCTCTGGAATTGGATGCATGATAACCTCCCAGATGCGTGTTGGATTCTTGGAGGGGATTTTAATATGGTGGAGTGGGAAGGAGATCGGGAAGGGGGGGTAGGAGGTTGTATTTCTGGTGTGGAAAAAGAGTCCTGGTCCAGACTGAAAGCCCATATTCAGGTATTTGATGTCAACTTCAAACAGAAGCATCTTGACTATGGTGGTTGGCACACTTGGTCCAACAGGAGAGCTGGAAAAGATAGAATTTATGCCAGGTTAGATAGATTTTATGTTGATTCTCTTTTTACCTTTGTCGGTAAAGGTAAAAGAGTTGTTGATGTTGATCTTGGGATCACTGGTTCTGATCATTCGCCTATCTACTCCTGCGCTCATGTTGGTACTCTTATGTTGGATAAGAAGGTAGTGCCTTTTAAGCTTAATGTTTCTCACCTGGAGTCAGCCGATTGTCGAGAATTGATCAGTTGTGTGTGGAATCTGGTTCCGAGACCTTCTTCTACTGGATGGATTGCCTGGTGGGATGCTGCCATACGTAGATGTGAAAATTGAGGGTCAATAACGCAACATATACACAAAAATAAATCACAGCGAAAAAAACTTAAATTTTATTGCACTCCTCATCAACCATAGAATATTACAAATTATCATATATATATGTAGAGGAAAGGGAGTTGGAGGAAAAAGTTGGCGAAGGAGAGATAAAGGGAAAATGGAGGGATAAGGAGGGATAAGGAAGTTGGAGGGATAAGGGGAAAGAAGGAATAATGGAGGGATATATGAGGAAATGGAGGAGAGAATATAAGAGAGGAGTTAGGGAAAATGGCCGACAGAAATTGCCGACAAACTTAGGGAGTTTTCACACTTAGGCTTAGAAAAGAGATTTTTCTAAGCCACTTTCGAAGCAACCCTATTCACACTTGCAACATTCTCCCCCTTAAAGTTGAGAGGACTGACTACACAGTCTCTCAGCTTTACAAATTGAGCTTTAGTCATCGCCTTGGTGAAGATGTCTGCGACGTTCTCCAAAGTGTGACAGTATTGTAGCTCAACAATTTCATGTTCCACCATATCTCTGATGAAGTGGTACTTCATATTAAAATGCTTCGTTATGCTATGGTGGATAGGATTATATGCCAACTGAATGGCACTGATGTTGTCGTGATAGATCTCGGTCGGACCACTTTGTTTGTTCTCCAATCTCTTCTAGTACTTTCCTTAGCCACAAGGCTTGAGTACTTGCATAAGTAACTGCTATATACTCAGCTTCTGTTGAAGATAGTGCTACTACTATCTCGCTTTTTTGAACTCCAAGTTATTAGTCTTGATCCAAGACTAAAACAGTTTCCTGATGTTGACTTCCTGTCATCAATATTGCTACCCCAATCACTATCACTGAAGCCTAGAAGCTTGATAGTGTTACATTTATGGTATTGGATTCCAAAATCCAATGTCCCTTTCACATATCTCAAAATTATTTTAGCTGCTCTGCAAATGCAGCTCAGATGGGGTAGCCATAAATCTAGAAACAAGACATACAACATACTGAATATCTGGTCTGGTGTTGGCGAGAAACATCAAACTCCCAACCATGCTTCTGAAAGTGGTCACATCAACTTTTGGTGCTCCATCATCTTTGCTTAATTGGATCCCATGTCCAACTGGAGTTGCAACTGGTTTACAATGCTCCATAGCAAACTTCTTGATCATATCTTGAGCATACTTATGTTGAAAGATGAAGATCCCTGTATCTGACTGATGAACCTCCATTCCAAGGTAATAGTGCATTAAGCCAAGATCCTTCATCTCAAACTGCGTCATCATGGAGTGTTTGAACTCCATATTCATTTTTTCATTACTACCCATAAAAATAAGATCATCCACATACAAGAAAACTATGAGGATGTCATTACCTTGCTTTAGGTAGTAGAGTGTGGGTTCATTTTTGCTCCTGGTGAACCCATATTCTTTGAAGTACCCATCAATGTGTGAGTACCAAGCTCTTGGTGCCTATTTAAGACCATAGAGTGCCTTCTTCAATCTGTAAACAAGGTGTTCCTTACCTTGCACTTCAAATCCCTATGGTTGCTCAACATACACTTCTTCTGTCAAGTAACCATTGAGAAATGCACTCTTGACATCCATGTGTTGGACTTTCCATCCTTTGTGTGCAGCTAAGGCAATAACTGTTATGATAGTCTCCTGTTTGGCTACAGGAGCAAAAGTCTCTTCATAATCTATTCCATATTTTTTGGTAAAACCCTTTGCTACTAATCTTGCCTTATGCTTCTCAATGCTTCCATCAGCATTAAACTTGGTCTTGAAGATCCATTTACAGCCAATACATTTCTTTCCTTTAGGAAGCTTCATGAGCTCCCAAGTGTCGTCGTTTTTTATAGAGGTTATCTCCTCTTTCATGGCATCTTGCCAAATCTTCTGAGTACATGCCTTCTCATAACTAGAAGGTTCAAGATGTGCATTAGTTAACAAAGCATAGTTAACTTGATCTCCCCTAGGTTCCTGTTGGGATTCATCATCACCATACAAGTGCATACTTTCTAATATGTGTAAAACAGATTCCATTTCACTAGCTTGACTCCTAGTATATCTTCTTGAAATTTTTTTATCCAACATCTGAGATGATGGATGATACTGTAGAGTTATCTTACCTTTGGATGGAACATCAATGTCCATTGGTGAGGAACTTACTGATCGCTGTGGAGAAGGACTTGGTGATGAAGTTGAATCAAAAGATGGACTTGGAGGATGTGTGGGCAGATACTACTTTCCTTTCTGTGGGAGCTACGGTTGCACCTGCTGAGCAACTATATCAGTGGCTTCAACATCACTGAAAATTTGGGGCTTACCCCACTCTCCCCCTTCATAAAAAATCACATCCCTTGAAACCACTATCTTTCAATTCGTAGGATTGTAGAGTCTATAACCCTTTGTGTTTTCACAGTATCCTACAAAAATGCATGTTTGACTCTTTGGATCCAGCTTCTTTCTCAGCTCATCAGGAATGTGAGCATATGCCAATGAACCAAATACTCTAAAATACTTCACATTTAGTTTCTTACCATACCAGGCTTGGTAAGGTGTCTTTCCTTTCAAACTTGAAGTAGGACTTCTGTTCAAGATGTGAACACTAGTCCTTGTTGCATCTCCCCAATATGAATTACTCAAATGCTTTGTCTGAAGCATTGATATTGCCATCTCCACAATGGTGCGATTCTTTCTTTCTGCTACACCATTTTGTTGTGGAGTGTAGGCAGTTGTGAACTGCCTCTTGATGCCATGATGTTTACAAAAATTCAAAAACTGATTAGAGGAGTATTCTCCTCCTCTATCTAATCTAAGACATTTTACGAATATCCACTCTCACTTTCAACTTTTGCTTTAAAATCAACAAAGCATGCAAATGCTTCATCCTTATGCTTCAAAAAATATATCCAACACATTCTTGTGCAATCATAAATGAAAAGTAGGAAGTAAGAGTGGTTACCTAGAATCTTGGTCTGCATCGTACCATAGATGTCTGAATGTACTAACTAGAGTGGATAGCTGGCCCGCCATGCTTGTCCATGAGGAAATTTTGATCTGGCATGCTTTCCCAAGGCACACCCTTCACAGACTTCCTTACTATCTTGAATTTTGGGAAGTCCAGTTACCATTGCTTGTGAAGTTAGCAATTTCAAACTTGTTGAATTCAAATGACCATATCTCAAGTGCCATAGGACACTTGGATTGGTAATAGCAACATTTGCTAACTTATTTCCTCCTGGCTGGCCAAACTTCAAAGGGAATAATCTATTCTTTGACATTGGCACTTGTGTAATGATTCTATTACTATTGTTTTTGTCAAAAATGGTGCATTTACCCTCATCAAAAATCAACTTATAATTATTTTCAAGCATTTGACCAACACTTAAAAGATTGTGTTGAAGATGAGGTGTGTAATAGATATCACTTACTTGCTTGATGCCTTCTTTCGTTGGAACCTCCATGGCTCTAATGCCTTCAACTGCCAATGACTTGTCATCTCCCAATCGGATGCTGGATTTGTATGAGGAGTCTAAAGTAGCAAAGAGTTCTTCTTTGCCACTCATGTGATTTGAACACCCAGTGTCCAAAATCCATGTATCATTCATATTTTGCTCTGTCTGGCCATAAGAGAGAAAGAGATTTGTGGACTCTTCCTCTTCTCCAAAATTTCCAAATTGACTGCTCTGGTTGCTGCTGCTTCCTTGCGAAGTCTTTGACCAACAATCTTGAGCATAATGGCCAAGTTTGCCATAATTGTAGCAAACTTGTTTTGATTTATCTCCACCTTTTCCTTTGCCAGATTGTTTTCCTCTATTTTTTTGCTGGCCTCCTCTATTCTGATTTCCACCTTTGTTGGATGATCCTCCTCTGTTAGGATTTCCTCCTCTTTGATTATTCCTACCTCTGCATATTTGTTGACCTCTGCCATGGCCTCTACCTCTTCCTTCATGTGTGGCAAAAGCTTTCTCATCTCCTCCATAACTAGTGGTAGGAGTTTCCTGTAACCTCTCTTCATGTGAGAGAAGTGAACCAGTTAGTGCATCAAAAGACAATGAGGTTAAGTCTTTGGATTCTTCAATAATTATTGCAACATAATTCCATTTAGGAAGAAGTGTTCTCAACACTTTCTTCACCATAACCTCTGGCTTAATATCTTCCCCTAGTGTGACCATTTTATCAACTATGGCTTTCACTCGCACGCAGTAATCTCCCACTTTTTCATTTTCTTGCATCCTGAGATTCTCAAAATCTCATTTCAATGTTTGTAATTTTACCTGTTTTATTTGGTCACTCCTCTATAGCTTTCTTTTAGGGCATTCCAGGCATCTTGTGCAATTACATAAGAGGCAACTCTAGGGAAGATACTTTTATCTAGGGCAGCATGTATGTGATAAAGGGCGAAAGCATTGTTTTTCTGTGCTTCTTTTCTAGCCTTTTTATCAGCATTAGAGAAAGCTGCCCATTCAACAACAGTTGGTTCAGTATAGCCCTCTTTGACTACATCCCATAAACCTTTTCCTATCAAAAGGGTTTTCATTTTAATAGACCAATATTCATAGTCTCCTCCATTGAACTCAGGAATCGAAAGACTAGTATTGGATGCCATTGCAGAATAAAAACAAACTTTATTTGAAGCAAACAAGTACTATAAAGCAGTACAAAGAGATTAATTATTCAAATCAAATCCCGCATTTTTAGTACATTCAGGTTTTTCTTCAGAACTGCTGCTGATGACAATAACCTCAGGTTCTTTAGGATCCACTTCCTCTGGATCTTCTTCTTCTTCTTCTTCTACTTTTTCTTCTTCTTCTTCTTCGTCTTCTTCTTCTGCTGCTGCTTCAGGTTTAGGAGAGCATGGTGAATAAATCTCACTTGATTCTACTGCCCGTACACCAGGTGTATAACTGGCACTTGCTTGATCTTCTGGAAAAACTTCCATAGTTTCAAACTCTTCAATTATTTGTCCAAAAATGTTGTCTTCTGAATCTGCCTCGTACCCTGAATCTGGCTTTCTTAGATGATCAATTACCTGATTTTCCAACTGACAAAACACTGTACGGAGACTTGTTCGTCGAACCCTTTCATCAAAGGATTCCGGTGTCTCTCGTCTCAAAATCGAGAGAAGTGCATTATAACACCCCTCAGACCGGATCATCTAACATTTCACGGGCATATTATTTCTCTTTTTCAAAAAATCTCTTTAAACAAGGCTTTTAAAATTTTTATAAAGTTTTTTAAAAAAAAAATTTAATAAATTTTTTATATTTTTTTAAATTACCTTTTAAATTAATTATTAAAAAGATAATTTTAAATAAAATATAAATTAAATTTATTAAATAATTTTAAAAAACTTAAATAAAAATTAAAAACCTTTAAAATTTTTTTAAACAAAAAACATTACCTTTTGCGGGCGGGTGATTCGACCCCGCGACCTCCAAACAAGCGGCGGCCGCGCTTTACCGCTGCGCCAAGCGGCCGACTGAAACCAATCAGGGACCACGTCCCTTTTATCCCTCGGCAATGGCGATTTAAAAAAAAAAAATTGCGGTTTGGCGACAACGGGATTCGATCCCGGGTGGTCTGCCTACAAGCGGATCGCCTTGTCCGCTGGGCTACGTCCCTCGGACGTACCGTAACAGGCACGGGGGCAGCCTTAACAATATGCGGCGGGATTTTTTTTTTTTAAATCAAAATGTTTAATCCCACATTTGATGGGAAACGGCCGTAGGAGGGTTTTTAAACCCGAAGACGCACAATACCTTTCGACTGCCTTCGAGAAGTCACAGTTGTCGCAATTTTGCCGCCAATTCGACGAATCGAAAGCCGCCACGTCACACAATTTTAAACCAATCGCCTGCTGCCACGCACGCTGCCACGTCACTCAATCTCCTCCACGTCAGCCAATCGTACGTCGCCACGTGTCTTCTATCAGTTCACCAGTCGTGCCACGTCTGCCTCGATTCATGTGTCGCTGAGTCAACCACCACGTGTTGCCTCAGAATCTGTGTCAAACCGAGCCTGCTACCACGTGTCGCCTCAGGATCTGAGTCTGCTCGTGATCCGCCTCGAGATCCGAGCCAGCTGACTCCTGCCTCAGGATGTCATAATTTGGCTTTGATACCAGATGTGAAAATCGAGGGTCAATAACGCAGCATATACACAAAAATAAATCACAGCGGAAAAAACTTAAATTTTATTGCACCCCTCGTCAACCATACAATATTACAAATTATCATATATATATATGTAGAGGAAAGGGAGTTGGAGGAAACAGTCGACGAAGGAGAGATAAGGGGAAAATGGAGGGATAAGGAGGGATAAGGAAGTTGGAGGGATAAGGGGAAAGAAGGAATAACGGAGGGATAAGGAGGAAATGGAGGAGGGAATATAGGAGAGGAGTTAGGGAAAATGGTCGACAAAAATTGCCGACAAAATTAGGGAGTTTTCACACTTAGGCTTAGAAAAGAGATTTTTCTAAGCCACTTTCGAAGTAACCCTATTCACACTTGCAATACGTAGAGTTGTCAAATTTTTACGTGGATGGGGTAGATTAATTGCTCGAGGCCGAAGACGTCAAATCAGACTTCTCAGACAGGCTCTTGAGGGAGACATGAGACTTCTTGAGGTTGACCCCTTTAATAGTATCTTGCAGGATAAAGTTGCTGCCCAGGAGAGTGTGCTTCGTAATTATGAGGACTATTTAGGAAGGGGCGCTAAGGTTCGGAGTCGGCTTCATTGGCTTCAGGAGGGGGATGCACCAACTCAATTCTTCTTCAATTATATTAAGAAGAAGAATGCTTCAGAAAGAATTATCTCATTGCAAAGGGCTGATTCCTCTCACACTGAAGATGAGGAAGAGATTAGAGGTTTATTTGAGAATCATTTCCGAACTATTTTCTCTGCTTATGAGGTCTCTACTGAGGTTCAGAATGCTAGGAGCAAAATTCACTCTTGTATTCCGAAAAAGGTTACTAGCTATGAGAGTGATAGTCTTGCGGTAAAATTTTCCAAAGATGAGCTCTTCTATGCCTTGTCTCGTATGAGGAATGGGAAAGCTCCTGGACCAGATGGGCTTCCTATTGAGTTTTATAAGGCTATGTGGGAAGTTATTGGGGATGATTACAGCAGGATGATCAAAGAGGTCTTCGATGGGGCTGGTTTTTCTGATTGGATGAACCAGGGAGTTATAAAGCTCATCCCAAAAGGCACTAATAAGGATCAGATTGGAGGATGGAGGCCTATTACTTTGCTTAACGTCTCCTATAAAATTGTTGCTAAGGCCATCGCCCTACGGCTTCAGAATATTGCTGCCAGAATTGTTCGTGAGGAACAGACTGGTTTTGTCAAGGGGAGATTTATCCTTGATACTGTGTTATCTATTTGGGAGGCCATGGAGTGGGCTGAGGAGTCTGGTCAGCAGGCTCTATTTCTTAAGATTGATTTTGATAAGGCTTATGATCGGGTGGATTGGGATTTTGTTCTTCAGATGCTTTGTTCTCTTGGCTTCAGCGAGACAACGGTTGCTAAGATCGACACCCTTTTTTCAGCTGCTTCTGCCAAGGTTATGGTCAATGGCCGCCTCTCTGACTCTATTCAGCTTTTCAGATCTATTCGGCAGGGTTGTCCAGTTGCCCCCCTTCTCTTTGTGCTTTCTGCTGATGCCTTAGGTTATCTCCTGGCGGACAATATGAGTCGTGGTTTGATTCGTGGTATCTCTCTTCCTGAGGGACAGTTGGCGAATAGTCACTTTGTGGATGATTCTTTTCTTTCAGTTCAGCTGGATAGAGACTCCATATTTCATATGCAAAATTGCCTCAAGGACTTCTGTGCTGCTTCTGGGGCTGTGATTAGCGAGGCCAAGTCTGATTACTGGCTTATTGGTATTGATTCCCTCCCTAATGATCTCCAGGTGGGCTGGAGGAGGGTTGGAGATGGTGAGATTGTCAGGTACTTGGGTATTCCCTTTGGTAGACGGGTTTCTCCTAGAGCCATGTGGGATTGGTGTATGGAAAAATTTGAAAGAAAAATTCAGGTTTGGAGGAACAAATTGATCTCCTTTGCTGGCAAGTTGACTGTTGTTAGCAGGATTCTGCAAGCGTGCCATATGTATTATTCCTCCTGCTGGCTCCCTAATGCTACTCACTATAGGCGGTTGGAGACCTGTATTAAAAGTTTTCTGTGGTCCAATATTGATGGCTCGAGAAGAGTTCCTTTGGTGGGCTGGCGTTATTGTTCTGTTCCCAGAGCTGAAGGGGGTCTTGGTTTGCTGGATATTCAAGTGCAAGGTAAGGTTCTTGCTTCTAAATGGATTGTTCGCTGTCTGGAGGGTGATCTTGGTTGGCAGCGTTTACTTCGGTTCCGCATCATGACATCTCAACACTCTGATGGTTTTCGTGGCCCTTTTACTCTGGAGGATATTGTTGGGCATCCGGATAAGTTTAAGATTAAAGGTAGTATTCTCATTAAGTGGATCTGGGAAGCTTGGAAGGTTGTAGTTAAGCACTTGCAGTGGGAGTATTTAGAGAATAGGAGAGGTTGGACTTTAGCCTCTAAGGCTATTTGTCTTTGGAAAGCAAATGGTGTTTTTGCTTCCGACATTCCTGTTTTACAAAGTAGAAGGTTGTGCAAGAAGGGTATTTTCTGTTGGGCTGATATCTGGGATGGGCGCACTAGTCAGTGGATGTCATGGCAACAACTGTTGGTCAAATTCAAACTCAAGCCCTCTGATAAGTTTGCTATTCAGCAGATACAGGGTCTTCTACCTGTTGAGCAGCAACACAAACTTTCTAATGGACTGCCTGGTCCCATTTGGAGAGACTGGAGATGGCACTATGGTAAGCCTATTTGGTGCTTCAACTCTTCTAGACTGTATCTGCTCATGGTGCCGCCTGTGCCATTTGGAGATGTGCTTAATGCCAGATGGGGTACTAAATATTCGGCCAAGAAATGGAGGAAAATATTGACTAGGGTTTGGGGCTTGCGGGTTTCTATGCAGCTAAAGGTTTTTGCTTGGCTAGTTCTTATGCAGGGTCTTCAGAGCAAAGCGAGGTTGGCCAAATGGTTGCTTTCGTCGGATAGTTGTTCGACGTGTGGGAGGAGTGAAACTATCAAGCACATCTTCTGGGACTGTCCTCGAGCCAAAAAAGTTTGGAAAGAGATTGGGGCTGCTTACTCCTCTGTCATTTCGGGTCCTTTATGGTGGCAGCTAGTCTTGTTTGGGGATTCCCCCAAGTGTCCTCGTTATCTCTGTATCTTTTGGCATATTGTCAGAGTTAGTGTCCTTTTTTCCATCTGGAAGGACAGATGCTATATTGTGTTCCAAACTGATCATATAGGGGTAGACCATACTATTAGTAGTGCTTGTAGGATGATTGTTGATCAGATTCATGTTTTTAGGAATAGCATTTTAAAAGATTGCCTTAGAATGGACAGATCGTTGAGGTCTGATTGCTTGCTGCTGATTCGCAAGTTGTTGTAATGCCTTTGACTATCTCTTGTATTCCTTGATTCTTTGATAATATGAAGTATTTTTTCAATAAAAAAAAAGTAAAAAGGCGTATAAGAAGTATTATTAAAAAATAATAATAATAAAAATAAAAATATGTATACTATGACAGTATTACCCTTGATTCTTTATGTGTGACACAACATATTGTATTTATTGCGAGGTAATTACCATTTTTGTTATATATATTATTTTTTATTAAATATATTTTTGATATGATATTTTTAAATATATTTAAATTTTGCAATAAAGAGATATTTTTATTGAGTAAATACTTCTTATACATATACATATCCGCCATGGGGATTGAACCTGGGTCACATCACCAATATTGCAAGTGGTGTCCTTGCCGATAGACCACATCATGAGCATCATGTTTATAAATATTTATTATGTTTATAAATATTTTATAAAAAAGATTATAATACATTTTTTAAACTTAGGCATGATTTTGATGTTTATTTTTAAAACTTTATTGCTCCCTTTAAGCTATAAATTTCAATAAATAATGGGAAGACCAATGCTTGAAATAATTATCAATGCTTTAGTTTTGAAACAATTAACCTAACATTTTATCAACTCTTTCAATATTTATGGAGCTACCTGTTATATTCTCATACTTATGAAAAAAGGACTCAAAATATTGTAAACAAAGGGTTTAAGTAGAGAGTTGATGAAGAAGTAGATATTTGATATTTCTATATTCTTCTTACGCAAGGAAAACCTCAAAGTTCTATGATGTCCTTTTCTTCATGGACTTTCTCATATAAGAATATTGCTTTGGATTGTTGACCAAAGGAATATTGAGACCTTAAGAAGGACCTCTAATGACCAAAAATTATTCTAAGGGAAATCATTTGGAGTATAAAGTTATGATTTCTCTAAATTCTCATATATCAATTTGATTAAGTATCCACCATCTTCTTATAAATTACAAACCAACTCATACTTTCAATGTAAAATTAATCAAAGAAAACTCTTAAGCTAATTTGTTATTTTTTTGAAATGCTTTCTTTCAATGAGGTGACTAATAGAAATCCATGACCTAGAGTTATTTCTCACATTAATATAATCTTTGACCTTTAGACCTTTACAAGTTAGACATGCTTGAGCTAAGGACTTCCATTGTAGATTAAGAGCACAAGTCTTTAGCCAAGTCTCAAAAAAAAAAATTATAAAATCTTTCCTATTGTCTGACCATCTAATATATATTCTTAATAAATTATAAATTATGTAATATGAATTTTCATGTTGGAAATCTTCTATATTGAGTTTGTAACTTCAAGAGAACCTATATATTTTGAAGTACTATTTTCCAAATTTTTGAATAAATTTCATTCAAGTTTTCCATTAATACCAAATTTATAAGTGTGCAAATTTTCAAGCTTGTGGCTCCCATATTATTTCCTTTGCAAAATCTATTCTAATTAAAAGATAAAACCTAAAACTGTTCTTGCATCCTTCCTATAGAAAATATCCTTGAATTATATTAGATTCAAATGTCGTACCCATTGACATTCGTATTGACATTCTTAAGAGTAATATCTTATATACAAGAATATATTATAATGTTGTATTATAAGTTGTAGCTTTTCATCCATGGTTAAGAACTTATATTTTCAACCTATCAAATTTGATTTTATCCTATCCAAAATTGCGTTCCTAGGTTCCTTATTCTTTTTATTAGATAGAGAAATACCTAAATATAATCAATGACAATATTCTAATTTTAAAACCTAAAATATCCATATTAGTCTCTTGTAAATATAGGGTGGTATTGATGAAAGAGATCCTAGATTTAATAGTATTAACCGCTTGTTTAATACACTTTTTTATAGTGTTAATATTAATATAATCTCCATCGCCTCCCAAATAAAAACTATTATCAACAAATAGGATATGCTATTAAGAGGGATGATTTTTTTCTGGAGAACAAGGGGTTTTACTTGGGCCCCCATCCCTTGAAAAATATTTAGAGCTTAATATTTTATAAATATATTCACTTATCATATTAATTGAGATGCTATAGCCAAAAACCTACATTATTTTACATAAAATGTTTGAATTCTTGATTTTCATTTTCTAGATTTTTTAATTTTTTTTTTGTGAGCACAAATATTCTAGAATTTGGCATCCTTCTTGATATGTTCATATAGCATCCTTCACAATACCAAAACTTCACCTCTACTATATATGCATTACATTTTAGTAGAGTAATATTTCCAAAATATTGCACTACCATAGTTTGCTTTACCAAATTTGGATTGCTAGTTTCCTTCCTGAAGCACAAGTGCAACCACAATTATAATAAATAATTTATATAAAAACACATTAATGTATAAACTAGATATTACTAATGGAAAATACTAAAGTAATCTTAATCATTATTTGATTTAGGCAGTCAATATTTTCTTTCTAACTTCAGCTAAACTTACTACTTCCTCTAACCATATAAAAGGGAATTTAACTTCATGATCATCAATTAAAACCCCTCTATTGTCTATCCTATTTGCACATTTGTTTTCCTTCCTCAATGCATATGTAAACCTAATTTTTTCAGAATATTCAGAAAGATCTTGAATTTTCATAATTATCTCTTGTATGTTCCATGGAGCCTTTGCTTTCCTTAAAATTACATTTATTGCTATGAGTGAATCACCTTCCATCCATACTTTGTTTTATTTTATTTGTTTGTATATTTTAAACCCTTTTAAAGTTGCTCAATATTTAGCGTAATTATTTCTCTTAAATCTACTATTGAAAGTGTAATGAGATAAAATCTCTCCTCTATTGTTTCTAATTATTCCTCCTCCTTATAGTCCTATACTTCCTTTAGATGCTCCATGAAAATTCAATTTGATCAACTCCACATTTGGTGGTTTCCACTTTATATTCTTTGCCTTCTTTTTTTTCTCCTGTATACATCATAATTTTATTTTTTGACTTGACTCCATCTATCAAAGCTTTCTACTTCCATATAATGAATTGGTTGAGTTAATAGGGTTGGATTAGACTCTGCTATGGCTAAATATATCTTCCTTTAATTACCTCTAAAATACTTTCCTTTCTTTTAAATATTATTCTATTTCTTTCTAACCATACAATCCAAAGTATTATATCTTTTGATATATTTTAGATTGCTTATAAAACCTCACTTTTAAAAGTGGTCTACAATTGCTTTAACCATTCTTTAATTATACCATTCATCACCATGAATTTACCAAACATATTAAGAATCCATTGCCATAGTTTCTATACTATTGAGCAATGTCCCAATAGATGGTTTATAATCTCCCCCTTTTAACAAAGAACACATTGTGATGGGCCATGAAAACTCCTTTTCATAAGGTTATGCTAGGATATGACCTACTATCATAAAAAACATTTTGAATTTAGGAATGCTTGGACTATCCCAAATATCTATCCATATTCTTGTGATATACCTAATTTATTAGTGCTTTGCATTATGTAAGAAGCCTACTACTAAAATAAAGCTCACACATACAAAATACTAAAAGATAACTGAAATACATGCAATACCAGAATAACACTATGCAGAGAGTAATTGTAGAATTGAAACAATATCACAAATAACTCAGAATCGCAGGCCTCTTCGAGGGGGCAACCTCCTTAAATATTTCATTAGCTTGCAAAAAGATACATTCGTATATGGCTTCATATATTTTAAATAGAAAGCTACATGCAATCCTATCTAAAGTCTCAAGAGTTGGATTACATGTAAAATACCACTCGAGCTAGAATCTTCTACCAAACATTAGTTAAAATCTTGATAACGGTTACATGCGATGGCACCACTTAGCTAGGTGCCTTATTTACCATATACATTATGAGGTATTACAAAATAACATTATAATATAATCCCTCCATGTTGGAAGTGGGTCATTACATAATAATTAGAATTACAAAGTAATATTAGGATGGGATCCTAACATGTCCTTCCCATTCAAAAAGCTTTATTCTCAAAGATGAAGGTGAGGAAACTGGTTTTGGAGATGATAGAGAGATTCCCATGTAGCATCTTTTGGTTGGAGTCTATGCCATTGAACAAGGACTTCAATAATGGTGTGGTTGCAGAGAGTGTGAGTTCAATGATCCAACAACTATTTAGGTTCAAGCAAGATAGAACCTTCTTCATCTAACTCTAGAAGTGTAGATTGAACCTGTACCTGATTTCCCACCACCTTTTTGAGAGATCAAACATGAAAAATAGGATGGATCTTGGATGTAGGTGGAAGGGCCAATTTTTAGGCTATGATAGCAATCAATTGTAACATCTGGTAGGACCCATAGTATTTTGTGGTAAGTTTTTGGCCTCTAAAAAGTTGTAGGAACAACTATTTGTATGACTATAAGTGAAGGAAAACCATATCACCCACATCAAAACTATGCTTAGATTGGTTTTGGTCATCCTATTGGTGCATTTGATTCTGGGCCATATCCAAATTCATCTTCAGTTGATGGAGGACATCAACATACTAACTAAGAGTAGTTTCAATTGCATGGAACTTGGAGCTACCTAGAATGTAGTAGGAATGTGTGGGTGGAGGATGCCCATAAACTACCTCAAAAGGGGTAACCTTGGATGTGGTGTGATAGGAAGTGTTGTACAACCACTTGATCAATGGAAGCCATTTCACCCAATGTGTAGGATGATTCGAGGTAAAGCAATAAAGGTAGGTTTCTAAATATTTTTTGACAATCTTTGTCTATTCATCCATTTACAGATGATAAGCTGAACTTATTTTGATCTGAGTTCCCTATAACTTAAACAATTATTTCCAAAAGTGACTAGTAAAGGTTGGGTCACAATCAGACACAATGGAGGAGGATAGACCATGAAGGTGAAATATATAATCAAGGAAAATTTGGACAACGATGGATGTTATGTAAGGATGGGATATGGGGCTAAAAGTGAGCATATTTTGAAAGATGATTCACTACCACAAATATAACAGATTTACCTCTAGACTTAGGTAATCCTTCAATAAAATCCACAGAAATATTTGTCCAAACCTGGTCAAGAATGGGAAAGGGTTGAAGAGTGCTTGTAGAATGCACCATGTCACATTTCATCTATTGATAGGTATCACAAGCTACCACAAAATCTTGAATATAAATTTTTATACCCTTCCAAAAAAAGTATGCTTAATTCGTTCATATGTTTTGAGAAATCTTGAATGACCAGCAGATGGGGCAACATGCAGTTCTATCATGAGAACTTCCCATAGTGGGGACTTATGGGAAACAAAAAGGCATTGGTGGTAATGTAAATCTTGGCCATCCCAAGTGTAGTCTGGATATGAAGTAGGCTCAGTGTGTTGGGAAGCAACCAAATACTGTAATTCAAAATTTTGAAGTACCTCCTGGCATAAGGAATCGATCCATTGGGGAGTCGATAATGAAATGAAACACAATATAATGAGATCCTCAAATTGATGAGAGAGAGAATCGACCACAAAATTATCCTTGTCCTTCTTATAGGTGATATCATAATCATAACACATGAGTTTAGAGACCCATTTTTGTTTTTCATAGGTGGCAATTCATTGATCCAAAAATTATTTGGGACTCTGATGGTTTGTTTTAATGGATAAATTATGCTCGATGAGATACGATCACTAATGGGTTACTACATGCAAAATTGCCATCATCTCCTTGGCATAAGTAGATTTTCCCAAATTACAACTAGAGAGAGCTTTACTAGTAAAGGCCAAGGGTCTCCCTTCTTGCATCAATATTGCACCAATACCATGACCTGAAGTGTTTCTTTCAATGATAAATAGTTTGAAGAAATTTGGCATGGACAAAATAGAGGTAGTGGTCATAGCATGCTCCAATTCTAGGAAAGCTCGTTCAACTGGTCCTGTCCACGTAAAATATCCCTTTAAGATGGAAGTGAGAGGAGCTAAAATTTTACCATAGTTACAAATAAATTTATGGTAATAACCTGTAAGACCTAAAAATATCCTAAGACCTTTTAAAGTGTGAGGTTTCGACCATTCTTGAACTGGTTGGATCTTCTTGGGATAAAATTTGATGCCCTCCTTAGTGATAATGTGTCCCAAATATTCCACTTCTGTCAACTCAAAAGAAAATTTGGAGTGCATAGCATAGAGTTGATGTTGTGGCAAAATTTGAAGATTTTGATTCACATGAATAAGATGCTCTTCCCATGAGCGACTATACACCAGAATGTCATCAAAGAAGACTAGGATGAAATTTTGAAGGAATAGAAAAAATATTGTTCACGAGGCTTTGGAAAGTGGAAGGGGCATTAGTCAAGCCAAATGGCATTATCAAAAACTCATAGTGACCTTCATAAGTACAAAAGCAATCTTTGGAATATCCTCATCCTTGAGTCAGATTTGATGGTACTGCAAGCAAAGGTCAATTTTGGAAAAATACATAGTCTCATGAAGTTCATTTAGTAATTCATCCACCATAGAAATAGAAAACTTATCCTTTATGGTGAGTTTATTGAGCTCTCATTAATTGATACACAACTACCAAGACCCATATTTCTTACGCACTAGTAAAAATAGAGAAGAGTAAGGACTGTTGCTTGGTCAAATGACACTGACTTGTAACAATTTTTGTACTAACTTATCTATTTTTGAATTAAGAGCATGAGGGTATTGGTACGATTGAATGTTGGGTGGTGCATTGCCAAGTAACAAGGGAATAACATGGTCATGAGAGTGATGAGGCAATAAATTTGTTGGCTCAGCTAAAATAGAGTTGTGCTTGATCAAAATGAGTTGCAATTTTTTAGGAATGACATCCACCTCTGAAGGATGAGGTTGGATCACAAAAAATTGAGCTATGATACCCCAAGATGATTTTTTTAACAACTTCTCCAACTGATTGGAGCTGATAATATGTGGAGGCCCTGATTTTGTAGAGTATAGGACTATCCATTATATGAAAATCTCATCCAAATTTTTGCATAGTGCCATGAGATGACTCCCAATGTGCCTAACCATTGAACTCCTAACACAATATCACATCCCCCTAGATGAAGTGTAAACATATCCTGTTTGAGCTCATAGTCCCCAATATTGACCTTAAAATTATGACATTTACCTTTGCAAGGTAAGGTCCCACCATTCTACCATAACCTCAAAGGAATTACATAAATGTACGTAAAAATTTGCCTACTCGGTAATGTAGAAATCAATAAAATTGTGTGTACTACCAAAATCAATCAAGATGGTAAGACACATGCCCTTGAAATACCCCACAACTTTCATTGTTTGGGGAGTAGTAATTCCAGCAATAACATGATAGAAATCTCATCCTATGGTTCATATTGGTTGTATTTCACTGGATTGGATGGTTTATTGAATGATTTTTTGTCATCATCACTATGGTCATTGGTGTCAAGCTCATCAACATCTATGAGAAACAACTTCTTTTGGGTGCACCTATGCCCATGAGAAAAAAAATCATCATAATTGTAACACAACCCTTGGTTGCATCACACATCCATTTCACTAGTGGTTAGACATTTGGGTGCAGTAGTGGTTGCAACAGGATTTTGTTCATTATGATTTTGGAATATAGGAGTAAAAGAATTTTTAGCCTATGGAAATTTAGATATCCACCTCTGAGCTACAAATTTGGATTCGATCAAATGAACCAAATTGATAGCCTCCATCATGGATTGTGGTTTAAACATAGTAACCTCATCTTGGAGATCCTCCCTCAAACCACTAACAAAAAAACTCATAAAGAAACATTCATTCATTCTCATAGTTTTCTTAGCCAAAATTTCAAACTGTATTTGATAATCTCTAACAGTAGAAGTTTGTTTCAACTTTGTCAACTATCATGTTGTAGATATGGAAAATTGACCCACTTTTAGTAGGAAATATTCCTTAGAGCCCCTAAGGGGTTTGTAACCCTTGCCCTAGGTAAGGGTAAGCCTCTTTTAGCCCTACCTTGCATTTCTTAACCTTTTAGTGAAATAACACCCAGTTACGATGGGGTGTGACTTCATAGAAGCGATATCACACCCCGTCGGCATGGGGCATGATTTTGCTATTTTAGGATTTTAATTTATTAAAACCTGGGTTTAACATTTTTAACATGCTTGGCATTGATGTGTCTGTTTTTCTACTTATTTCACCCCAATTTTCATCTATAAAAGGAGGGGTTAATCTCACTCCTAGAGATATACATGCGCTTGATCTTAGAAATAATTAAGCTCAAAATTCTTATGATTAATTGGTGCTCACATTCTTACTTTCACTCTACTTCTTATTTTATTATACAAGCTAATCCCAAAGTTTAAACTTCAGATTTGATCTTCTATTGCATTTATTTGGATTGTGTGGTTTGGTGGATTCGTGTTGTAGTTCATAAGGAAAGAGAGTGCCCATTTGGATACCTCAATCTCTTTGAAGAACACAAACTTATACGGAGAGGGGGGTGAATAATATAAGACAAAATTTTACTTTTCTTTCTCAAACAATATTATCAAATATATCATTGGAAATATCAATAGTAGTAATCAAAGTAATGCACAAATAATCACACACAATAGAAAAACCAATTTAATGTGGTTCACCCAATATGGGCTACTCCATAGAGAAAATATTTCACTAAAATTTACTCAACAAATCTGTTGGAAATCCCTATTACAATGTTTATGGATATCTATCCAAAGGATACACCAATCCCCTAATAAAGTTCATGGAAACAAATCCATAGGAGACACCAATCCTCTCTACTGGTTCATGGATATCTATCCATAGGAGAACTCCTCCTTTGCTATAGCTGGTAATATTCTAGAAGACCTTTGTCTTCACTTAGAAGACCTCTATCATCACTACCCTGGATAATGGATCTCTATCCACTAGAGACTAATATGCTCTACTCTGTCACCTCCAAATCTTACTCTCATCTTTGCTCAATCTCTATCTCAAATCTACACTAAAAATTGTTCTCAATCTAGCAAAAATCTACTCATAATTCTATCTCTAGTCTAGCACAAATTTACCCTCAAATTTGCACCAAAATCTATCCTCAAATCTATCTTCAAGCCTTAATATAAAGACTGATCAAATAAGAAAACAATTTTGCTTAGATATACCCCAAGCCTTACCACAAAGCTTGAAAAAATCAATCAATCAATTCTTCTCTCAAGTCTTCTCAAATACTTGTCTCAAATATGTCCATAAGTCCTCTCAATAACTTTCTCAATCTTCTCAACAAGTCTTCACCAAGACTTGCCTCAAATATGCTCAACAAGTCTTCACCAAGATACTTACCTCAAGTCTTCTGACAAAAAATGGGGTGTTGGATCCTTTTCTAAAATTATGGAGGATTTTTAGGAATTTATCAATGAACAGAACTTAATGGATGTAAATGTGAAAGGAAATCAATTTACCTAGTCAAATTGAAGGTGTGGACCTCAACTAATTCAAGTTAAACTTGACAGGGTATTATTTTTGAAGGAAGCTATTGTCATTTGGGGGATGCAAATCTTCAATCCCTTCTCAAAATTGGTTCTGACCATAGTCCTATTATTTTAGACACCAATAATCCAAAAATATTCAAAACTCCTTTCATATTTGAAGCTATGTGGATGTTACATCCTGATTTCAAAGAGAGGATCAATCAATGGTGGCAATCTAATGTTCAAGGAACCCCTTCCTTTGTTTTGGCTCAAAAATTAATACTATCAAAGAAAATATAAAAATATGAAATAGAGACATATTTGGAAATCTATTCCAAAATAAATAGGATATCAAGAACAGGTTAGACATAATAGAAAAAGAGGTATAGGAAACTAGAGAGTATTTGTTGAGGTGAGAAGTGAAGAAAGGAACGTATTAGCTCAATATCACAATATCCTTCAATGTGAGGAAACTTTCTAGAGATAGAAGTCTCATGAAATTTGGCTCAAACAAGGAGACATGTTTCTACCATGAGACACTGAAGCAACAACATGATCAAAGAAATTTGTAGTCAGGATGGAAGGATCATTAATGATATCAAGGAAATTAGAGTTGAAGAGATAGATCACTTCATGCAATTACTCCAGGATGCAGACCTAACTCTCAAGCGGCCAAGGAATTCTTCCTTCAATTTATTACTTGTCTCATTTATGATGATATTAATAATAGACTCATTGCTATTCTTTCTGATGAGGAAATTAAAGATGCTTTATTCTTAATGAAACCTGACAAAGCCCTTGGTCCAGATGGTTTTTCTCCAATATTTTTTCATGCCTTTTGGGATTTAGTTGGTAAGGATGCTTGCAATTCCATAAGAGAAATCCAATGTTCTAAAGTCATTCCTAGAGGTTTCAATTCTACCTTTATTGCGCTCATACCGAAAATTATAAATGCTTGTAATTTTAATGAATTTAGACTGATCAACCTCTGCAATATCATTTATAAGATCTTAACAAAAGCCATTAATATCCACATGAGAGAGGTGATGCCTTTAATCATAAATCAATGTCAAGGAAGCTTTTTTAAATGTAGATCCATCTTGGATGGTGTCAATTCAGTTCATGAAGCAATCCACTCCATATACTTCAATAAGAGAGTTGCTTTCCTTCTTAAACTTGATATCAACAAAGCTTATGATAGACTTAGTTGGGATTTCCTTCTTGCCATCCTGCATAAGTTTAGATTTCATTTTGATTAGATTTTCTTAATCAAAGGATGTATTTCTTCAGTTTGGTTTTTTTCCTCATTAATGGATCTCCTACAGGTTATTTCCAGAGTAGCAGAGGTTTAAGACAGGGGGATCCTCTCTCTCCTCTTATTTTTATTATTGTTACAAAGGCTTTAGGTATATCTATCTTGGCAACAAAATATGCAAGTTTAATTTCTAGACTTTAGGTTACCTCTCAATGTAACCCCATCACCCACCAACAATTTGTTGATTACCTCTGTTAATGAAGCCAAAATCATCAAGTGTATCCTCCTCTTGTATGAAGAAGTTGTGGGCCAAAGGATAAATTTCTAGAAAAGAAAACTATATTTTCTTAATAATCCTCTAAGAAGACATCATATGATTGCCAACATACTTGAATGCTCCATAGCTCATTTGCCTTCTTCCTATCTAGGTTTACCTCTCTTTATTGGAAATGTCAAAGAAAGCTTATGGGATAATGTTATTGAGAGATTACAAAAAAAACTATCCACCTGGAGGGGTAATATTTTGTCTCAAGCGGGTAAAATAACTCTTACCATGACCTGCCTTCAAAGTATCCTTGTTTATTTCCTTTATTTGTTTATAGCTCCTGCAAGTGTTTACCAAAAAATTGAAAAAATTCAAAAACACTTCATGTGGATAGGGTCTGAAAATAGACACATATTTCATTTTATTTATTGGGATAAATTGTGCAAACCCAAATACCAGGGAGGTTTAGGGCTTATAATATTTTTCGTCTCAACCTTTCCCTCCTTGCTAAGCAATCCTGGTGACTCATTTTCAATGAAAATGTTGATTGGGTCAAGATCATGAGAAGGAAATCTCTTCAGGCCTCCGAGTTTCTCTATGGTGAGGTTCCCTTTGCTAGGTCTGCTTTCTGGAAATCTATCTATGAAGCTCACTCCATTTTAAGAAAAGCGCTATGATGGCAACTTGGGAATGACAAATCCATTTTCTTCTAGAAGGACAAGTGGCTTGGCAATAGTCCTCTTATTCAGATTCCTATGCTTCAAAGGATAACCAACATAAGCAAACATTTGGTTGGTCCTTTAGTGGCTAATTTCATTTCTTCTATAAATGAAATCATGAGCTAGAAAATACTTGATGTCCCAAATCATGAGGATAAAATTTCATGTTTGCAAGCTCAATTATCTTCTATCAAAATTACAGATGGTGATCCTAAAGACTGCCCAATTTGGGAACCTACTGATTTTGGAGAATTTTCTGTCAAATCAGCTTATTTGCTTTCTATCAATCATATTGAAACTCTTATTCCATTTAAGTTGGTTTGGACTAAGTACCTGATTCCCAAGATTGCCTCCTTTTCTTGGTTGTGCATTCAAGATCACATCCTTACAATGAAAAACCTTATAAAAAGGGGTATTCCTCTTCCTAATAGATGTTATCTTTGTCTCTTTGATTGGGAATCAACCTCTCACCTTTTCTTATTTTGTCCCTTTTCAAGAATGGTGATAAGTAAGCTTTTTCTAAATTTCTAGTTGTTTTGGGCCTATCTTCCTTCCATTTTTGAGTTGTTAGTTTAGTGGCCAAATCCTTTCAAGAATCTTTTGCTTAAAGGACTTTGGAAATTATTCTTACAATATTACCTTTGGAAAATTTGGCTTGAGCACAATAGAATAATATTTGACAAAAAAACCTTGAATGTTGATCTCATTACTAATAAAATCATCCTCTATGCCAAGGAGAATGTCCATATAGCCCCTTTTGATCATTTTACTTGTCCTCATTTTGAGAAATCCATCCTCAATTCTTGTAATATCTTCCTTTACACTTCAAGACTAGTCAATCCTTTAACTTCAAGAACCAACATCAAATGGCATCCTCCTCCGGTTGGTTGAGTCAAGCTTAACTTTGATGGAGCAGCTAAAGGAAATTTTGGCAATGCTAGAGCTGAAGGAATTCTTTGTGATCACCTTGGCAATTCCATTTTTTCTTACTCTTAACCCTTGGTCATCCTTTTCAATCATTCTTCTGAATCCAAGGCTGAGGCCTCCAATTCATCAAAAATATTCCAGGGAACATCATTATGGAAGGATATTCTCTAAATATTATTAATTATTTAAAAAATTCTAAACCTAGCAGTTGGAGTATTAGAAAAATTGTGGAAGAAAGTAAAAAAATCCTCTGTCATCATAATAACACCATTGTTCAACATGCTTTTAGGGAGGCCAACTCTATTGCTGACAAATTGGCAAATATCAGAGCAAACACCCAAGGAATGTTGACATGGACTGACATTCTTCCTCATGAAGTTGCTGAGCTTGTCAGGCATGATCAAAATATTGGTAATCATGTTGAATCTTGAAATCCTCATTCAGTTCATTGCCCGATACTTCCTCTTCCATGTGAAGCATTGGGTTCATGTCCTAATATTTTTGTTGTTTTTTCCATCAATTGCTATGTCTTACCTTGAAATTTGGACACATGACCCCTTGTGTTTTAATTTTAAATTATCCGCAACCTTTATTCATGCTTGTGCTTATTTATTAATAATCAATTCATTTTGGAATCCCAAGGTAAATCCTAGAATTATTTTTAATCATACCTCTCCTGTGTGTTTTGATATTCGTAATCTAGCTTCCTCGAGAATCATATGCCATCATTTAGCCTACTGCATTGTTTTGAGACCTTTTTTGGTGAACATTCCAATCCTCTCTGTTACTTGCACCAAGCCATTTTGTTGGCTGTGTTTTGTGAGAATCCCCAAGGGTTAACCTTTTCATTTGATGTTGATTCTCTCAATTATCTATTGCAATGTTCGATGCCTAAAAATCAACCTTGTTATCTACCCTAGCCAATCTCTTTGCTTCAAGCAATTTTTTCCCTTTTTGAAGTATCCTTTCTGGTTGTCCTACAGGCCCTGGAGCTACAAAATTGCTTTGCTTTTATATTACCCTTTGCATGCTCTATTTGCTCATCAACTCACCATTATTTTGTCTGTCCTATTTAACTCTTGCCCTTCCTTTTGTCTTCCTTTTTGCTGTTTTATTTTTGCAATCATGAAGGAAGGAAAACCTATTTTCATTGATCCTAAGGTGTTTGAGCTATAATCCATTGCCAGAGATATATTGAAGGACAAATATGGGCTTATTGATTTCTTCAAGATATTTTTTGGTGTTGATGAGGAGGTGATGAAAGATTTTTCTACATCATGGGATAATGGCCTTGTCACCATTCATGGCATGGAGTTTTATATTACCATGGAGTTGTTGGCAAATCTAACGAGATAATATCTGTATGGAAAGGTGATTAGAAGGAATAAACATAATTGGGATGCAGATCTGATGCATTTTGAAAAGAACTCGATGATCCACAAGATGTTCAAAAAAGGTCTATATCGTCATCATATCCCTACTATGCAATACCTTACCACTAATAATCCTAAATTTCATCTTTTTTGCTTTCATTTAGCCTTCATAAATCATTTTTGTGAAGCCAAAATGATGAGCATTCCCATTTCCCCCTATTGGTCCATATATTACACCATAACTCCCACCCATTCTAAAAATGAAGAGGGTGTGCCCTATCATCAAGGGATTTTTCAAGTCCTTTATAGGTTTCTCCTCCTCAAATTCCCCAGAGGAAACATCCCCACCTTGGATTCTAATGAAGAAAATTCCTCCTCAACCCCCAGTCCTAAAAATTCTAGACCTAAGAGGAAGGATAAGGGTGACAAACCTCATTATGATTTCAACATTAGAAAAAAGGTTAAGGTTGAAAATATGCCTGTTCAATGTTACTAGAGACTCAAACATAAAGAAATTGCTAAGACCACTCCTTCCATGTCTGTTAAAACTATGAAGGATCATTCCAATTCGCCTAACCTTATCAAAAATTACCTCCATAAACTAGATGTCCATGCAACCTCTGCTACAATCGATCATCTAGAAATAGCTCACATGGCTATTGGAAAAGCAATTTCAAAACTCAAGGAACAACACCAAGCACTCAGTCTCTTGTTATTTTGTGATATGTTTGAGTAGATTCCTACCATTTTTGTTGCTGGGGGACCTTCTGATGCCAAGTTTGATGCTAAAGATGAGGACGTAGTTGATATTGCGAAGGAAGCCTGCATTAATATTTTAAAGGAAAACCCAAAGGAAAATTAGAAGGATGATGTAAAGGTTACCATGTTGGAGGTCGATGTTGCATCACCAATGCAAATTGACATTCCCCTCTAAGCATTGTTGTGGACCCACCTATTGCTTACTCATTCCTCCTTTTCTCTTGTTCCTTTGGTTTGGAGGTTTTATTCTGTGTTGGTTTATCTGGATATAGGCCTGTCTCATTTTGTTCCTTCTTGTTAGAGGATTTAATCCCTTTTTTTGCTACAGGTTGATTGCCTCTTTGTTGTGTTCCTTGCTTGGTTCCTCTAGTGTTTTCTTTCTAATCCATTGTTGTACAAGATGTTGGGGTCCCTTTGAAATGCCCCATTTTGTTTAATAAAAATATTAACTTACCAAAAATAGACTTACCTCAAATATACTCAAAAAATATTTACAAAGACTTACCTCAAATCTACTCAATAAGTCTTCACCAAGACTTACCTCAAATATACTCAACAAGTCTTCACCAAGAATTACCTCAAATTTGATCAACAAGTATTCACCAAGACTTACCTTAAATCTTCTCAAAAATTCTTTACCAAGACTTACCTCAAATTTTCTCAAAAAGTCTTCACCAAGGCTTACCTCAAATATGCTCAAATTTTTTTACAAAAGCTCACACAAATTTGTCCTTAAGATTTCACAAAATATTACTCAAATCTATCCTTAAGTCTCCTCTACAACGTACTCAAATTTTTCCATAAGCTTTCACAAAAGCTTGCTTAAATCTATCCTTAAGCTTTCACAAAAGCTTACTAAAATCTATCCTTAAGTCCCCTCTGGGACTTACTCAAATCTGTCCACAATATTTCACAAAAGCTTGCTTAACTATGTCATTAAGCTTTAACAAAAGCTTACTCAAACCTATCCTTAAGTCCCCTCTAGGACTTACTCAAATCTGCCCACAAGCTTTCATAAAATCTTGCTTAACTCTGTCCTTAAGCTTTCATAAAATATTACTCAAACCAATGCAAATATTGCATAAAAAACTCAACTTAATCTATTTATGAAAATCTCTTTAATCACACAAACAAGTTTCACTCAGAATCTGGGTAAAATTTAGGAACATATAGAGAATGATCAAAGAATCAATATGTTTCACACTCACTAGGTTTTGTACCCAAAAAAACACTGTATAAATTTCAAATTTTCTTTTAAATCAATTCAAAAATAAAGTATAATTTGTTTCACAAAACTTGAACTATCACTCCAATGCTTTCAATCAATAATGCTAATCCAAATTCACTCAAGCATTTACTCAATGAAACACAACTTGCTTACAAAACCTAACCAAGTGTTTCACTATACTTCCAACAAATCACACTATGTATCTCAAAGCTTGACTCAAGATGATTCCAATGTCACATAACAATGACACTCATGTTCTTTCAAAAAATACTAGCTCAATATAGTTTTCAATCTCACATAACAATGTAACTCATGTTATTTCAGAAACCCTAGCTCAAGATAGTTCTCAATCTCACATAACAATGATACTCATAAATATTCATCAATCATGCATATGAAAGCTCACACAAAACATTTCCAACAATGCTTATCAAACAATTATTTTCACTTCAAATTTGCATTTCACAACATTCAATCCAACACTATTTCACTCATAAGGATGATGTGCCCATACCTTTTGTTTTGATGGAGATATGTCTTCAAAACCTATCTTAATAACAATAAAATACTCTTTGCAAATTTCAAGGTTATATAGCAATCACAATTTCTCAAAATCTCCACACAAATATTCTCCTCAATCATTAATTCACCATACAAAAATATCAAGTCTCAAGTACACCTTATGATCCCCAAAATTCTCAAAATATAATTAGAAAAGATTCCAATAACTCACTTTCACAATAATTCACTTCAAAATTTTAATGCATAGAATAATCAAAATTACTTCCTTATATCTCCCTACTCAAAAATGCATTTTCAAAATAATTAACACCACTATTTAGAAATATTCCAATGCAATTTTTAAACCAAAATTTAAATCATTCAACACTTTTAACCATGGAAAAAATAATATTTATTTCAACCACCTTATATCTCCTCAAGGTGCATACCATCAACTTTAGACCAAGCACAATTTAAACAATTTAAAATTTAAATACCTTTTGTGCACATTGTATCGATGGGATTCGATCCCCTATCACACTATCACCCGTGCCCTAGCCATGCAAAAACCACCATGTGATATATGCGCTCACTTGAGAAGTAAAAGCACCTCGTGCATTTTGTTCCTTTTCTTGGAACCAAAACTAAAATAAAAAACCTTTGCCTCTTTGTTGCCTCCAGGACTCGAATGCGGGACCTTCGCTCACCCAACACCTTACACAGTTATGCCTTGCCACTAGCCCAACCACATGGCTGATGATAAGGATTTAAGCCTTTAGTCCTCTTATCCTTCCACATTTTCTGTTGCTTTTAAAAAATAAAAACCTCTTGCATTATGCCCTCACAAATACACATCAAAACCTTAGCCAATACTCGTACATGCATTAATTCGAAGACTTTCCTTAATGTTGCAAGTCTTATGGTATAAATACCATAATTCTTTTTCTTTGAACGTCGAAGGGGGAAATTTATTTAAATTTTTTTGTGCCCAACCCTAACTTAGGGTTTAATTAATTAATTTTATAAATTAATTTATAATACAATATAATAAATAATTTATAAAAAACCTTAGGCATTATTTTTAAACCTTAATATTATAATAATAAATATTATAATATTATTTCCTTTGGGCCTATGTATTTTCCTTTTTCACCCTTAGACCTTATCTAACTCCTAGAATATTATAATAATAAATATTATAATATTATTTTCTTTGTGCCTAGAGATCTCCTTCCTTCAGGGTATTTAGCCAACCTTTTGACCAATCATGTGATGCTTTTAAAAAAAATATCTTGGGCTTAAAATATGAATATTTTAACTCTTCTTTTTCCAAATCCTTGCACTGATCACTGACTCTTGACATCAATGACAACATAACTACTCAAAATTTCCAACAATCTCCCCCTTTGTCATTGATGGCAACACTTTTTCTTTAACCATTCCTTTTTCCTTATTCCAAGTTTGCTTCCCCTGAGAAGCTACTCCTCCTAACTAAATGCTCTCCCCCTAACTCAAATCTCTTCCCCTTTGTCATAAATTGCAAACCTTTGGGGCTAAATATAAGACTCTTAGCTCATCCCCCTCCCCATATCCTCTTCTTGAGGTGGTTAATTTTGGGGTGGGAATATCTCTACTACTTCTTTCCTTTGTCCACATTCTTCCTCAACTAATTCCTCTTCTTTCTCTAAATAATCTTATTCCTACTTTTATCTAGAAATTATGTCCTACACCACTTAGCCATATGCCTAAAACTATTACACTTATAACACTTAATATTGCAATTCCTTGAAGGTGCAAATATATTTAAGTTCCTCATGGTGAAGCCATATCCATTTATGTCATAAACCTTGTAATTAACTACCTTAAGACCAAACTTATTACAAGAGAGACAATACCCTTGAAATAGATGCCCATTTCTAAAACTTCTATTGGTGAAACCATGTCGCTATATTTCATGTGTTCTACATTACATAGCCTTGTGACCAAACATGTGACATGAGAAGCAATTTCCATTGAAGAAATATTGCCTTGACTCCATTGGTCTCTTAGTACTTTCTTCCCTATGATGTTTCATGTTCCACCTATTCCTTATTTGTGCATTGTTCCGTTCCTTGTTGAACTTTCTATTTTCCAACTTATCCTCAAAAGTCTCACTTTCTCTTTCACTCTCTTCTTCTTAAGATTCTTATTCTTTGGATCTTGAGATTGACTCCTCTCCTTCTTCTCTATGTTCCTTTTCAAAACCAAGTCCTCTCCTATTTGATGAAGATCTTTGTACCTTGATAATCTTATTCAAGGTCTTTAAGATTCTCCCAAACCTATGTAGCTTGTATTTAGACTCTTTTAATTCCTTCCTTAGTGAAGCTACCTCATACTCTAATATTTCACGTTCTAAAACCTTTTCCTCTAACTTCTCTTTAAATCTCCTTATTTTAGCTATTGAGTTTGTCAGATATTGTATAAGCTTTCCTTTATCTTCATCACATTCTTGAAATTGAAGATTGAGTTTTAAGTTTTTCTTTCTTACCTTTCTTAATTCCTTAAGAGCATAAATAATCTCACCTTCAATATAAACTTCTCCTCCCTCTTGTCTTTCTAATTATTCCTCTACTTCTTTGTCTTTAAGAGCATCTTCATTCCTTTATGATTCATCTTCAATAGGAGCACCTCCTTATTCTTCTATTTCCAAAATAAGACTTTCTTCTTCTGGACCTTCAACAACATCTTCATATTCATCTCCAATGAAATAGAACTCATTCCTTATACAATGATCTTCAAGATGACCAAAGTTTCCACACCTAAAACACTTGAGAATTATTGGTTCCCTTTTTGCCTTTCTAACATCTTTTTTTTCTATTGTCAAAAATAGAATTTCTTCTTCTTCATTATCTGAGGACATTTCATCACTATCACTTGAACTCTTGTCTGTATTTTTAGCATAGAAACTCTTCTTATAACTTTGGAAAAACTTCTTTCCTTACTTTCCTTTTCCATCCTTGCTTTTATTTTTATACCTGTATTTTATTGCTTCCTTGTTCTTATGATCCTGTTTCTCTTCACCACTGTTATTTCCATATTCTGTACAATCAGATGCATAGTGACTATATTTACCATATTTGAAACACTTAACTGATTTTTTACCTTTGTGCTTTCTTGTGTTCTTGTTCGTTCTATCATAGTTTGCTTCTTCATCATTGTATGACTCATCACTTGAACCTATATTCTTATCTTTTGTTTTTTTTTTCTAATTTGAATGATGCTTCTTTCTGGGAGATAGGATCATTTCCTATTCTCATCTCAAAAGTTGTGATAATACCATGTAGCTCATCCCTAGTCAAAGTTTCAATATATTTTGTTTCCTCTATGGCTGTGTTGAGTGTTAATTTGTCATATTACAAATAATAACATGCAACTTAGAGTCCCGAACAAAAGACTCTTTCTTGCAAATAAATAATTTATTTTATTTTCCTTCCTTTTTATTATTTCTCCAAGATTCTTTGTGAAACAGCTTTTACGTATATAAAAATGAATTTTAATTTAATACATAGAACTGATATATCCCAGAATAACTCAAATCCTGCAGACAGCTGTTAACAAGGGGCATTTGTTGATTCTAAATGAACTTTATAATCTTGACTTGTTTGATTAATCAAAAATAAACAAAAATCCTTTTGATGTTCTAATATTCACAATTTATTCTAAGGTTAACCTGTTTTTTTTATCTCTATTCAATAGTTTTGTTATTTCAATGTTAGTCTCTGACATGAAATTAAGCATATCAAGGAATAAAACAGAAACTGTTATTTTTGAGTCAGCTAGAAAATAATGAAGGATATTAAAATGGTTAACGATCTCCTCCCTACAAAATCCCAAGTTAAGAGATGAAGTCCCCAAAACAACCCAACCGATCAGATCTATACTAACACACAATCTAATCAGATCAGATGCAAGACTCTAAGGAAAAGAATATAACTGCATCATTCTACCATTCACCTATCGTAACACATCCCATGGCGTAAACAAAATAGATACAAGACAAAATGATGCAATGGAAAGATTGACAGTAAAACAAAAGTTTTGGCTTCGATCTCCTTTTGATTTTACACACAAAAGTCGTGTTACCAAAGAAAAATCCTTTATTTCAATAAATAATGCTTTTTGTTACAGTCTCCAGCCTAGTATCCATCTACATTTCTGCTATTTAACCTTTTTGTCGCGCGTTCTCGGCTGTTCCATGACGCTTCGTTTCGACTCTCAGGACCCTTCACTTCAATTCCCGCCTTTTGGTATTCTAACCTTTGCGTGCATTCGTAACGCTCAATCTCTATGGCCGATGAATCGTTGTTATGAAACGTTACTCTGGTTCTGTCATTTCTGCCACGTGTCCTGCATCTCCTGCACCTTTCGTAATGCTTTCCCATGGAAATCCTGACAGAATTTGCATTTGGCCTCTTTCGTTTCCTAGCCGCAATAACGTGACATGTCACGAAATTGTGACATGTCGCGATATCGTGACATGTTCTTGGTCCATACGCCCGCAGTAGCTCGTTGTAGCAATATCGCTATTGAATTTGCTTTGCCTTCTTTTCAAAAGTGGTAGTGATATCGCTACCACTTTGGTTTCGAGCCTTCCTTCGATGAAGTGGTAGCGATATCTCTACCACTTTGGTTTCGAGCCTTCCTTCGATGAAGTGGTAGCGATATAACTACCACTTTGGTCCCGAGCCTTCCTTCGATGAAGAGGTAGTGATATCGCTACCACTTTGGTTTCGAGCCTTCCTTCGATGAAGTGGTAGCGATATCGCTACCACTTTTGTCCCAAGCCTTCCTTCGATGAAGTGGTAGCGATATCGCTACCACTTTGGTCCCGAGCCTTCCTTCGATGAAGTGGTAGCGATATCGCTACCACTTTGGTCCCGAGCCTTCCTTCGATGAAGTGGTAGCGATATCAGTACCACTTTGGTTTCGAGCCTTCCTTTGATGAAGTGGTAGCGATATCGCTACCACTTTTTGTCTTGAGCCTTTGTTTCGCAAAGTGGTAGCGATATCGCTACCACCTTGCTTTCACACCTTTTGCTTTGTAAAGTGGTAGCGATATCGCTACCACTCTTCTTTCATGCCTTTTCTTCACGAAGTGGTAGCGATTCGCTACCACTTTTCTTTCAAACCTCCGCTTCACGAAGTGGTAGCGATTCGCTACCACCTTTCTTTCGAGCCTCCGCTTCACGAAGTGGTAGAGATTCGCTACCACTTCTTTTATTTGCCGTTGACACGTCATGATTTTGTGACATCCTTTCTGTCCTGTTGCCGACACGTCGCAATTTCACGATAGATTTCAATTTTTTGTAGCGATGGAGAGACAGGTCGTGATATCGCGACATGTCGCGATTTTGCGACCCTTTCAATACTTAGGCATTTTTCTTCTTTTCTTCATTTTTAGCATCCAGGTCTTTGAGATCTTCCCTAAAACCTGCAAAAACAAAGGTGGGTCCCCACTTCTGGGGTGTGTTGTGGATGAACCACAACAGGCTGAAACCTTTTCACTATACCTATTAGAAAATGACCTTAAAATATTTTAACAAACATCTGATTCTTTAAATTTAAACCCAAGTCCTTGCATGGAGTTAACAACTTCATATACACAAAGTAAGTAGGTATAAATGTCTTCCTCATCCTTCATATTCAAGTCTTCAAATGTTTTCTTGTGATTTTGCAATTTTGCCATCTTGACCTTTTTGTCTCCCTCATATGTTCTCTTCAACTTTTCCTAAATCTCCTATTCTAATGTGCAATGCATAAATTTTACAAACTTTGATTCACATAAACCAATTAAGATTCCATTCATTATATTTGAGTTATTTATATGTAGGAGCTTACCATATTTATATTTAGGTGGAGTAGCTAGTGGTATATATCCATCCTCAACTGCTTGCCATATCTCATTTCCTTGTGCCATTAGGTAAATCTTAATTCTTACACTCTAAAATAAATAATTATTTCCATCAAAAAATGGTGTCTTATTTCCTTAAGATTCACTCTAAGAATCCATCTGTGTTCTTGTAAGATTTTTCTTCAAGTTGTTAAACTCTTTCGGAGGAACCCACTCTGATACCAATTGAAGAACACAAGTTTATACTGAGAGGGGGTGAAAAATATATGACCAAATTTTAATATTATTTCTCAAATAATAGTATCCAATATATCAATGGAAATATCAACAATAGTAATCAAATCAATGCATAAATAATCACACACAATAGAGACACCAATTTAACGTGGTTCATCCAATGTGGGCTAATCCATGGAGAAAATATTTCACAAAAATTATCTCAACAAATCTCTTGGTAATCCTTCCCTATTACAATGTTTATGGATCTCTATCCAAATGAGACACCAATCCCCTAATCAAGTTCATGGACACAAATCCATAGGAGACACCAATTACCTCTATTGGTTTGTGGATCTCTATCCATAGAACTCCTCCTTTGCTCTGGTTGTTGAGAAGACTATTGCCTCCAGTACATTGTCTTGTGGATCTCTCTCTACTTAAGACCTCTATACTCACTCAAAAGACCTCTATCCTCACTACCCTGGATAATGGATCTCTATCCATTGGAGACTACTACCATCTACTTTATCACCTCAAAATATTGCTCTCAACTCTACTCAAAATTTATTTCAAATATTCACTAAACATTGTCCTCAGTCTAGCCTTAATACAAAGAATGATCAAATAATAAATCAACTCTACTCAAATTTTCCCCAAGCCTTACCACAAAGCTTGAACAAATCAATTTTTATCTCAAGTATTCTCAAATACTTATCTCAGATCTGTCCATAAGTCCTCTTAAGAACTTGCTTAATCTACTCAACAAGTCTTCACCAAGACTTGCCTCAAATTTGCTCAACAAGTCTTCACCAAGACTTTCCTCAAATCTGCTCAACAAGTATTTACCAACACTTACCTCAAATATTCTCATAAAGTCTCCACCAAGTATTACCTCAAATTTTCTCAACAAGTCGTCACCAAGACTTACCTCAAATCTGCTCAAAAATTCTTCACCAAGACTTCCCTCAAATCTTCTCAATAAGTCTTTACCAAGATTTACCTCAAATTTTCTCAACAAGCCTTCACTAAGGCTTACCTCAAATTTGCTTAACAACTTTCACAAAACCTCATATAAATCTATCCTTAAGCTTTCACAAAATCTTCCTCAAATATATCCTTAAGTCTTCTCTAGGACTTAGTCAAATCTACCCACAAGATTTCATAAAATCTTGCTTAACTATGTCCTTAAGCTTTCACAAAATCTTACTCAAATCTATCCTCAAGTTCCCTCTTAAAATTACTGAAATATACCCACAAGATTTAAAAAAAGCTTGTTTAACTCTATCCTTAAGCTTTCACAAAAGTTTTCTCAAATCTATCTTTAAGTTCCCTCTAGGACTTACTCAAATGTGGCCATAAGCTTTCACAAAATCTTGCTTAACTCTTTCCTTAAGCTTTCACAAAAGCTTACTCAAACCATTGCAAATCTTGCATACAAAACTCAACTTAATCTATTTTAGAAAACCTCTTCAATAACACAAACAAGTTTCACTCATAATCTTGTTTAATTACATAAACATATAGATAATGATCAAAGACTCAATATGTTTTACACTCACCAGGTTTTGTACCCAACAAAACACTTTATCACTCTCAAACTTCCTTTCAAATAAATTCATAAATAAAGTATAATTTGTTTCACAAAACTTGAACTATCACTCCAATACATTCAATCAATAATGCTCATCCAACTTCACTCAAACATTTACTCAATAAAACACAACTTGCTTACAAACACTAACCAAGTGTTTCACTATACTTCCAAAAACTCACACTATGGATCTTAAACCTTGACTCAAGGTTGATGAGCACCAAAAATATACATTTTTATACACTATTAAGGGGTATTATTGCTGGTTTAATTAGTATGTGAGATGCATTTTTATATAACTTATGCATATAATTGATATAAAATCCGGTATTATGCTTAATTGGTTTTTTTAGTGGAAATTGTGTATAAATGGAGGATTTGCTACTAATATGGTGTTTTCTATTCTACATCCACTTGGACCTAGTATACTTCTGCTTTTAGAGACTAAGGCATGAGAGTAGGTGCCTTCCTCTTCAAGGAAGGTGCCCAATAGAAGTAGGTGCATTCCTATGGAAGAAGGCACCCAATAGTAGTAGGCGTCTTCCTTATGGAGAAGGCGCCCAGTAGAAGTAGGCACCTTCCTTACGAGGAAGATGCCTAGAAGAAGTAGACGCCTTCCTTATGAGGAAGGCTAGGAAGGCGCCCAAAAGAAGTAGCCACCTTCCTTATAAAGAAGACACCTAGAAGAAGTAGGTGCCTACCTTATGAAGAAGGCACCCAAAAAAAATAGGCACCTTCCTCATGAATAAGGTGCCTCCATGCCTCCATACTTTGCAAGATTTACCAAGCTAGCTCTGACCGGTTGACCAATGGGTTAAGGAGGAGGTTGCATGTGAAGAAAAAAAGGAGATATTTTATTTTATTTACTATTATTAAAATAGAATGAAAACTTCTATTATTTGATTGGTTGGATACCTTTGTAATGTGAGCATTATTCTTTCACGCTCATGGATGAACCAAGAGCAACAATTTTTCTAGCGATCAATGTGGGAGATATTCTATTTTATGCAATATTATTAAAATAGAATAACACATCCATTATTTTCTGCTAGACATATTCTGTTATGATAAAACAAAACATGCCTGATTTATCCTATAAGAGGGTAAAATTAGTGCGTGACTATTTTAATTAATATATGGTTTTTATAATTGAACATATGCAATATTAGTTGCATATCTATTGTAACTACAAGTCTGAAATAGACTTGTCTAAAATTGTAATCGAGGAAGGTTGTGCATTGTATAAATTCATAGGTCTTCCTTGAGGGGAAAGAGGAAAATTTTATGGAGAAATTATTCTATTTTATTTCTTGTCAAATTTATTAAGAGTGCAATTCCTCTTATTTGAGCAAGCTCTATGCAACTAGCTAGGCAAACTATCTACGAGAGCTTGGGCCCACTCCCTACAGAAGTCCTCCCCTGTTTCATTTTTGTTATTTGTTTTCATTAGATTAGATTTATTGCTTTATTTATTTAGTTGTGTGTTTTATTTTTAGCACATTTATTTTCCTATACATTTATTTTTTGTATTTCATTTTTAGTATTTTAGTTTGTAATTTATTTTCTGCACTTAGTTTATTTAGTTTGGATGAAATCAAAATGCACATACATCCCCCACAAAACTAAATAAGGTACAACCAGATTCATTCCCCAACACTGTAGGCATATACTATGCATGACACTTGAAAGTTTACGGACTTACCGGATTGATAATTTATGGAAGATAAATGATTGTTTTTTGGGACATGAACTTTTTCTCACCATTTTGGCATCGTTGTCGAGGAGTGTCAAACTGTAGTGTTAGGATTTACAGGTCAATTAAAATCTTATTTGAAATCACCTATAAATATTTTATTTGATAAGCATGAGTCCACCAAGGGCCCTTTTATAGGGCCAAAATAGTTGTTGGTACAATTAGAGCCAAACACCACAGGCAACTGTTTGTATTTTTTTAGCTTCTCAAGTAAACGTGGGAATGAACCAGATGTACCAAATTAAGTGTGGAAGTAGGAATAAAATGTGTTGTTGACAAAAATTAGAAAAATCTAGCATTGAAGGATTTCCATCATATTTTCAATGGTTTCAATAAATCAATGAAATAGCACAACCCAGGGCTGATAGTTGAAAATATTTAGAGAAGTATTTTTACATAGAAACCATTGGAAAATTATGCCTAGTTTTAAGGATTAAAAATTTTATAGGCTTGAACCTTTTGCAACATATTGGTAAATGTTTTTTTAATGATGAAATTAATATCAAGAAAAATGACAGAGTAATTTAAAAAAAAAATAATATCTTGTTATGAAGTTTTCTCTTCACTTGCACTTAAGGCGACCTGGTGAATCATAAACTAGCATGTTTTTTTTAAATACTACTATGCCATGTTTTCTCCAAATTTCCAACCCGCAGATAGTCATTTTCCAACCTGCACATTTTGCCATTATGTTGAAAAATTTGGTTTTGAGGTCAAAGGGGGAAATTGCTCTTCTCATACAACACATCAAACTAGTTGATAATGAAATTGATGATTTTTTTAGAAGACTAGTTTAGATGTAGGCATGGGAGGAGACCCCACCTTCATTATTGCCACCAACAACACAATGAACATTGTTTACAGTGTTCATGAAAAAGAAAAAAAATATATTCTATTGAAAATGGCCCCAAGTTAAGAGCAAATAAAAATGAATAGATTTTTATTTTACTACTTGTTGGAAGAGAGTATCCTCTTTCCCGAGGACCAACTTGGTCCAGAAGGGAAATGAGAAATATCCAACCGGTAGCTAGATAAAGTAGGGGAGAGAAAAAAATAGAAGCTTTATTTTTGTTACTTGTTGGAAGAAAGTATCCTCTTTCCCTAGGACCAAGTTGGTCTAGAAGGGAAATGAGAAATCTCCAACCAGTCACTAAATAAAGCAAGGGAAGAGCCTGGAAGTAATCAGAAGATACAAAAAAATTATATATATATATATATATATATTGAAAAAAAAAATTAAAAAGAAAAAAAAATTAGTTAGAATTTTATTTTAATGCCTTTAGTTTAGATTTTTCTTTTTATGTTTTGTAGGACATCATGAAGTGCAATGTAGAAAAATAAGAAGGTTTCTATGAATATTTCATGAATTGAGATTCATACGTGGAGTTCGTAATAGCACTATACAAATTTTCTTGTGTACCTAATTGTGTAGCATCCAATACAGGTTAAAACTAACAAAGTTTTTCCTTGGAAATATTGGCATTTGAAGGCAAGCTAAGTAACCCTGATAAAACGAAAGGCTTCTAGCCCAAGGTGGTTGTGGAATTTAGGGGAAAATTTTGTTGCAAGGTGCATGACTATTATAGATCGGATGATAAAAAAAGTCAGAGATGCTACACCAAGTGCAAGAGAAGAGTGCCAAGACAATGTTCGAGTAACGGTCAACGAGCTTCATTAACAATCGCCTCACATTTATGAGAGTGGACCAGAAATCGACATGGGGGAGACCCCATACCATACTAGTAGCTTGGATGAATTCTCAATCATTTGTTAAAAAAAAAAAAGAGAAGAAGAAAAAAAAAAGAAAGAAAAAGAGAAAAGAAAAGAAAAAAAAGTGGAAAAAAAAGAGAAAAAAAAAAGAGAAAGAAAAGAAAAAAAAAGGGAGGATATGAAAAAAAATGAAGTGAAAGATTACTTTATCATCAATAAGGGGCCTTCCGCATGAAGGATGCGCCATACATTGGAGGCACCTTCCGCATGAAGAAGGCGCCATACATTGGAGGCGCCTTCCGCATTAGGAAGGTGCCATACATTGGAGGCACCTTCCGCATAGGAAGGCACCATACATTGGAGGCGCCTTTTGCATCAGGAAGATGCCATATATTGGAGACACCTTCTACATTAGGAAGGTGCAATACATTAGAGGCACCTTTCACATCAGGAAGGTGCCATACAGTGGAGGCACCTTCTACATCAGGAAGGCACCATACATTGGAGGCGCCTTTCGCATGAAGAATGTGCCATACATTGGAGGCACCTTCCACATCAAGAAGGCACCATACATTGGAGGCACCTTCCACATCAAGAAGGTGCCATACATTGAAGGCGCCTTCCATAGAATGTAGGCACATTGATATCTAGGGTACCTTGATCCATTTCCCACACTTGGGTGGTTCGATGGCACAATGAAAAAAAAAGAGGAATAAGTGATGAGGTGCCTTGATGGCATACAATAGAGATGCCTTGATCAAAAAAGAAAATATGCAAATCCTCCCAATGAAAAAAAATGCATAGAACATGTCCTACTTAGCATAAAAATTGCTTTCTTATTGCTTTGTAGGAAATCATGAACCCAATGCAAGCTGTAGGCATCTTGAGAGCCAGGGCCTAACAGGCACGGAGTCATGACTCCTATTTTCCTATTTTTATGTGTTTTTATAGGTAATCGTGCCCTCTGAATGCAATCTAAAGGTATCCTAAGAGCTAGGGCCTCAGGCATAGGCATGATCCCTATTTTTCCTGATTTTGTGTGTTTAGCTTCACATAACGCAACCATGAGCACGATCTGTAGGTGGAGCAAGCTTAAACTAGGCCTAACAAATTAGACATTTTGTGCCCTACAATTAGGAGAGTGGCAAAGCAGAAAAGGCATTTACTTCCCACCAGGAAGAGAGTGCCTATAATAAATCCAGTATAGTTATGCATTTTTCCACCTAGAGGAATGCACCAATAAGCGATTTTCTTATCCCTTGGATGGGGGTACCTATTTTTTAGTGTGGGACCTGACGTTCAGAGGGATGCAGACCTGTTGAGCTATATTATGGCTACAATGTTGGATTTGTTAAATCCACACCTACAAAATAAGGAAGAACATAAATGATTAATGGTGTGGACGAAGAAGGCAGCCAGAGAGAATAAATAAATAAATAAATAAAATCTTCAAGTGCACCAACATGAAGACGTCTTACACCACTAGCATCATATACATCACGTTCTACGAAATTCCCCTGGGTATGTACTAATTTTCCTGTTAATTATGTGTATTGTTATTTTAAAATAATTTCTATGCTAATACCAGCCAATGCGTCCATAGTTTTTCAAAATCCCTCATTAGAATTCAAACACATGACATGCCTTGGATATAAAAAAATAACAATTGAAAAAAAAGAAAAAAAATGCTATGGCATCTACGTGAATAGATTTGGCATCCTTTTCATTGTTGCCTTATGATAATAGCATCCAGCTTGAGCGAACGTATATAAATGATGCTACTCTATACCACAAAGGAGGTTTTGGAGATGTCAAATACATTTTAGATGTGGGTGAAAGTAGCGGTTGGTGACTGCACTTATTTTAAACCAATTTGGTCTCACCAAATCTGACCAATGTGCAACACTGAAAAATACCAGCATTTATAAAAAATTAGTGCGGTGGTAATTTGCCCTGAATAGAGTGGTCATGATTTAACTATTTGTCTGCAGTGATTAGTCAGGATGTGTTTCTGACTTTTGTTGGTGCCGCAACACTCAGTGGAAAAAGAAAATAGCAGCTCTTAATGAATGAAAAAAAATACAACAGTGTTGAATGGAAAATACATAGCAACACTCCATAGATGAAAAAATAGAGATGTTGAAGGCCATTGAAAAAAAAAGGAAAAAAAAAGAAAAAAAAGAGAATATATATATATATATATATATATATATATATATATATATATATATATATATATATTATTATCTCGGGGGCTATTGTCACGAGGACATGACAATTTTTAGGCATGGTCAGCCTGTGAGAGGGATAACTTCAGCTTTTGGTGCCACGAGGGCATGGCACATGTTAGGCATGGGGGGATGATGAGCACCAAAAATGTACATTTTTATACACTATTAAGGGGCATTATTGCTAGTTTAATTAGCATGTGAGATGCATTTTTATATAACTTATGCATATAATTGATAGAAAATCTAGTATTATGCTTGATTGGTGTTTTTAGTGGGAATTGTGTATAAATGCAGGTTTTGCTACTAATATGGTCTTTTCCAATCTACATACACTTGGACCTAGCATACTTCTACTTTTAGAGACTAAGGCACGAGAGTAGGTGCCTTCCTCTTTAAGGAAGGTGCCCAATAGAAGTAGGCACCTTCCTCTGGAAGAAGGCACCCAATAGTAGTAGGCACATTACTTATGGATAAGGAACCCAGCAGAAGTAGGCACCTTCCTTATGAAAAAGACACCCAACAAAAGTAGACGCCTTCCTTATGAGGAAGGCGCCCAACAGAAGTAGGCGCCTTCCTTATAAAGAAGGTGCCCAGTAGAAGTAGGCGCCTACCTTATGAAGAAGGCACCAAAAAAAGTAGGTGCCTTCCTCATGAAGAAGGCGCCTCCATGGCTCCATACTTTGCAATATTGACCAAGCTAGCTTTGACCAGTTGACCAATGGGCTAAGGAGGAGGTTGCATGTGAAGACAAAAAGGAGATATTTTATTTTATTTACTATTATTAAAATATAATGAACACTTCTATTATTTTATTGGCTAGATACCTTTGTAACGTGAGCATTATTCTTTCACGCTCACGGATGAACCAAGAGCAACAATTTTTCCAGCAATCAATGTGGGAGATATTCTATTTTATGCAATATTATTAAAATAGAATAACACATCCATTATTTTCTGCTAGACATATTCTATTATGATAAAACAGAACATGCCTGATTTATCCTACAAGAGGGTAAAATTAGTGTGTGATTGTTTTAATTAATATATGGTTGTTATAATTGAACGGATGCAATATTCATTGCATATCTACTGCAACTACAAGTCTAAAATAGACTTGCCTAAAATTGTAATCGAGGAAGGTTGTGCATTGTATAAATTCACAGGTCTTCCTTGAGGGGAAATAGGAAAATTTTATGGAGAAATTATTCTATTTTATTTCTTGTCAAATTTATTAAGAGTGCAATTCCTCTTATTTGAGCAAGCTCTATGCAGCTAGCTGTGCGGACTATCTGTGGGATCTTGGACCCACTCCCTACAGAAGTCCTCCCCTATTTCATTTATATTATTTATTTTCATTAGATTAGATTTATTGCTTTATTTATTTAGTTGTGTGTTTTATTTTTAGCACATTTATTTTCCTATACATTTATTTTTCTGTATTTCATTTTTAGTATTTTATTTTGTAATTTTTTTTCTGCATTTAGTTTATTTAGTTAGGATGAAATCAAAATGCACATACATCCCCCACCAAAATAAATAAGGTACGACCAAATTCATTTCCCAACACTGCAAGCATATACTGTATGTGATACTCAGAAGTTTACGAACTTATCGGATTGATAATTTATGGAAGAGAAATGATTGTTTTTTAGGACATGAATTTCTGCTCACCAAAGGTGATTCCAATGTCACATAACAATGACACTCATGTTCTTTCAACAAACCCTAGATCAAGATTGTTCTCAATATCACATAACAATGATACTCATGTTCTTTCACAAACCCTAGCTCAAGATAGTTCTCAATCTCACATAACAATGATACTCATAAACATTCACCAATCATGCATATGAAAGCTCACTCAAAACATTTCCAACAATGCTTATCAAACAATCCTTTTCACTCCAAATTTGCATTTCACAATATTTAATCCAACACTATTTCACTCATAAGGATGATGTGCCCATACTTTTTGTTTTGATGGAGATATGTCTTCAAAACCTGTCTTAATCACAATCAAATCCTATTTTCCAATGTCAAGGTTAGATAGCAATCACAATTTCTCAAAATATCCACACAAATATTCTCCTCAATAGTTATTTCACCATAAAAAAATATCAAGTCTCTATTACACCTTATGATCTCCAAACTTCTCCAAATATAATTAGCAAAGATTTCAATAACTCACTTTCACAATAATTCACTTCAAAATTTTAATGTATAGAATAATCAAAATTACTTCCTTATATCTCCCTAATCAAAAATGCATTTTCAAAATAATTAACACCACTATTCAAAAATATTCCAATGCACTTTTTTAACCAAAATTTATATCATTCAACACTTTTAACCATGGAAAAAATAATATTTAGTTCAACCACCTTATATCTCCTTAAGGCGCATACCATCAACTTTAGACCAAGTGCAATTTAAATATTTTTTTACCTTTTGTGCATGCTACCTTGGTGGGATTCAATCCCTTGCCATGCTGTCGCTAACACCCTAGACATGGCCTAAATGCTGCGTGAGCTAGGTGCTCGCTTGAGTAGTAAAAGCGCCTCGTGCACTTTTTTCCTCTGCTTGGAACCAAAAACGAAATAAAAAACTTTTACCCCTTTTTTGCTATTGGGATTCGAACATGGAACCTTTGCTCACCCAATGCCTTACAGTGATGCCTTACTGCTAGCCCAAACATGTGGTTGGTGATAAGGCCTTAAGCCTTTAGTCCTTTTATCCTTCCATATTTTTTGCCACTTTTAAAAAATAAAAATCTCTTGCCTTATGCGCTCATAAATTCGCATCAAAAACTTAGCCAATATTTGTACATGCATAAATTCGGAGACTTTCCTTAATGTTGCAAGTCTTATGGTATAAATTCCATACTTCTTTTTCTTCAAACATCGATGGGGGAAATTTATTTAAATATTTTTGTGCCCAACCCTAACTTAGGGTTTAATTAATTTATTTTATAAATTAATTTATAATATAAATAATATAAATAATTTAGAAATAACCTTAGGCATTATTTTTAAACCTTAATATTATAATAATAAATATTATAATATTATTTCCTTTCGGCCTAAGTATTTTCCTTTTTCACCCTTAGACCTTATCTGACCTCCTTTAATATTATAATAATAAATATTACAATATTATTTCCTTTGGGCCTAGGGATATCATTCCTTCAAGGTATTTAACCAAACTTTTGACCAATCATGTGACGCTTTTAAACAAAATCTCTTGGGCTTAAAATATGAATAATTTAACTCTCCTTTTACCAAATTCTTACACTGATCACAGAAACTGACTCTTGACATCAATGACAACATAACTACTCAAAATTTCCAATAATCTCCCCCTTTTTCATTGATGGCAACCCTTTTTCTTTAACCATTCCTTTTTCCTTATTCCAAGTCTGCTCCTCTTGTGAAATTGATCCCCTTGACTGAATGCTCTTCTCCTAACTCAAATATCTCCCCCTTTGTCATCAATGGCAAAGGGCCACCTTTGGGGCTAATGATAAGACTCTTAGCTTAGCCACCTCCCCATATCCTCTTCTTGAGGTGGTTAATTTTGGCGTGGGAGTATGTATAATACAAGCATTAATTGCTTCTTTCCTTTATCCACCTTCTTCCTCAACTAATTTCTCTAAATTCTTTGAATATTATTGTTCTTGCTTTTCTCTGGATATTTTTTCCTACACCACTTAGCCATATGCCCAAAATTATTGCAATTATAACACTTAATATTGCAATTCCTTGAAGGTGAAAATATCTTTAAGTTCCTCCTAGTGAAGCCATATCCATTTCTATCATAAACCCTACAATTAACTATCTTAAGACCAAACTTATTACAAGAGATACAATACCCTTGAAATAGATGCCCATTTCTAAAATTTGTATTGGTGAAACCATGTCCCTATATTTCATGTGTCCTACACTACATAGCCTTGTGACCAAACATTTGATATGAGAAGCAATTTCCATTGAATAAATCTTGCCTTGACCCCATTGGTCTCTTAGTCCTTTTTTCCCTGTGATGTTTCCTATTCCATATGTTCCTTATGTGTGCATTGTTCCTTTCCTTGTTGAACTTTATATTTTCTAACTTATCCTCAAAAGTCTCACTTTCTCTTTCACTCTCTTCTTTTTAAGCTTTTTCTTCATTGGATCTTGAGATTGACTCCTCTCCTTGTTCTCTATTTTCCTTTTCAAAACCAAGTCCTGTCCTATTTTATGAATATCTTTGTACCTTGATAATATTATCCAAGGTCTTTGAGCTTCTCCCAAACCTGTTTAGCTTGTATTTAGACTCTTTTAATTCCTTCCTTAGTGAACCTACCTCATAATCTAATATTTTACATTCTAAAAAATTTACCTCTAATTTATCTTTAAATATCCTTATTTTAGCTATTGATTTTGTTAGATCTTGTATAAGCTTTCCTTTCTCTTAATCACTAGAGTTTTGAGTTCTAATTTCTTACCTTTCTTAATTCCTTAATAGAAAAAATAAGATCACCTTAAAGATAAACTTTTCCTTCCTCTTCTCTTTCTGATTCTTCCTCTACTCCTTTGTCTTTAATAGCATCTTCATTTCTTTCTAATTCATATTCAATAGGAGCACCTCCTTCTTCTATTTACAAAATAATAATTTATTCTTCTAGACCTTCAAGAGCATCTTCATATTCATCTTCACTAAAATTGAACCCATTCCTTATGCAATGATCTTCAAGATGACCAAAGTTTCCACACCTAAAACTTTTGAGAATTATTGGTTCCATTTTGCCTTTCTAACATCTTCTTTTTTTACTACCAAAAATAGAATTTTTTCTTCTTCATTATCTGAGGATCTTTCATCACTATCACTTGAAATATTGTCTATATTTTTAGAATAGAAACTCTTCTTATGCATTTGGAAAAACTTATTTCTTTACTTGCCTTGTCCATCCCTACTTTTCTTTTAATACATGTATTTTCATGCTTCCCTATTCTTATGATCATGTTTCTATTCACCACTACTATTTCTATCTTCTAGATAATTAGATGCATAGTGACCATATTTACCATAATTAAAACATTTAACTGATTTCATACCTTTGTGTTTTATTGTGTCCTTGTTCCTTATACCATAGTTTGCTTCTTCATCACTGGATGACTCATCACTTGAACCTATCTTCTTGTCTTTTATTTTCTTTGCTACTTTGAATACTGCTTCTTTCTGGGGGATAGGATCCTTTACTATTATCATCTCAAAAGCTATGAGAGTACCATGTAGCTCATCCCTTGTCAAAGTTTCAATATATTTTATTTTCTTTATGGATGAAACCTTTTCACTATACCTCTTAGGAAGTGACCTTAAAGTCTTTTGACAAACATCCGATTCTTCAAATTTAAACCCAATTCCTTGCATGGAGTTAACAACCTCATATAAATAAAGTAAGTAGGTAGCAATATCTTCCTCATCCTTCATCTTCAAGTCTTCAAATATTTTCGTATAATTTTGCAATTTTACCATCTTGACCTTTTTGTCTCTCTCATATGTTTTCTTCAAATTTTCCCAAATCTCTTGTGCTGATGTGCAATGCATAAATTTTACAAACTCTGATTCACGTAAACCACTTAAGATTTCATTCATTGCCTTTGAGTTATTTAGATGTAGGAGCTTACCATATTTATCTATAGGTGGAGTAAATGGTGGTATATATCCATCCTCAACTTCTTGCCATATCTCATTTCCTTGTGCCATTAGGTAAATATTTATTCTTACACTCAAAAATGCATAATTATTCCCATCAAGCAATGGTGCCTTTTATCTTGAAGATCCACTCTGAGAATCCAACTGTGTTCCTATAAGATTTTCCTTTAATTTTTTAAACTATTTTGAAGGAACCTACTCTAATACCAATTGAATAACACAAGCTTATACTGAGAGGGTGGGTGAATAGTATAAGACCAACTTTTATTTTTCTTTATCAAACAATATTATCCAATATATCAATGGCAATATCAATAGCAATAATTAAAGCAATGCACAAATCATCACACATAATAGAGATACCAATTTAATGTGGTTCACCCAATGTGGGCTACTCCATGGAGAAAATATTTCACTAAAATTTTCTCAACAAATCTCTTGGGAATCCTTCCCTATTACAATGTTTATGGACCTCTATCCAAAGGATAATAAAATCCCCTAATCAAGTTCATGGACACCATTTTATAAGAAACACCAATCCTATCTGCTAGTTTTTTGATCTCTATCCACAAGAGAACTCCTCCTTTGCTCTAGCTAGTGATCTTCTATAAGACTACTACCTCCACTACACTGGCTTATGAATCTCTCTCCACTAAAGACCTCTATCCTCACTTAGAAGACCTCTATCCTCACTACCTTGGATAATGGATCTCTATCCACTAGATACTACTATCCTCTACTTTGTCACCTCCAAAGCTTGCTCTCAGCTCTACTCAATATCTGTCTCAAATCTACACTAAAAACTATTCTCGATCTAGCACAAATATGCTCACAATTCTATCTTTGGTATGGAATAAATTTACCCTCAAATATACACCAAAATGTATCCTCAATCCTTAATACAAAGCCTAATCAAATGACAAATCAAATCTGCTCGACATAGCAATGATACTTATAAACATTCATCAATCATGCATATGAAAGCTCACTCAAAATATTTCCAACAATGCTTATCAAGCAATATTTTTCACTCCAACTTTGCATTTCACAACATTCAATCCAACACTATTTCAATCATAAGGATGATGTGCCCATACCTTTTGTTTTGATGGAGATATGTCTTCAAAACCTATCTTAATCACAATCAAATCCTCTTTTCCAATTTCAAGGTTAGATAGCAATCACAATTTCTCAAAATCTCCACACAAATATTCTCCTCAATAGTTATTTCACCATACAAAAAAATCAAGTACACCTTATGATATCTAAAATTATAAAAATATAATTATAAAATATTCCAATAACTCACTTTCACAATAATTCACTTTAGAATTTTAATGCATAGAATAATCAAAATTACTTCCTTATATCTCCCTACTCAAAAATGCATTTTCAAAATAATTAACACCACTATTCAAAAATACTCCAATGTACTTTTGAAACCAAAATTTAAATCATTCAACACTTTTAACCATGGAAAAAATAATATTTATTTCAACCACCTTATATCTTCTCAAGGCACATACCATCAAATTTAGACCAAGCATAATTTAAACAATTTAAAAATTAAATACCTTTTATGCATGCTACCTCAGTGGAATTCGATCCTTGTCGCACTACTGCTAGTTACCTAGTTGTAGCCTAAATTTTTTGTGAGCTAGGTGCTCACTTGAGAAGTAAAAGCGACTCGTGCACTTTGTTCCTCCACTTGGCACCAAAATTGAAATAAAAAACCTTTGTCCCTTTGTTGTCGTCGAGACTCGAATGTGGGACCTTCGCTCACCCAATGCCTTACATAGTGATGCCTTGAACTTTCCAACCACGTGGTTGGTGATAAGGCTTTAAGGTTTTAGTCCTTTTATCCTTCCATGTTTTTTTCCGCTTTAAAAAATATAAACCTCTTGCCTTATGCGATCACGAATTCACATCAAAATCTTAGTCAATATTCGCACATGTATTAATTCGGAGACTTTCCTTAATGTTGCAAGTCTTATGGTATAAATACCATACTTCTTTTTATTCGAATGTTGGTGAGGGAAATTTCTTTAAATTTTTTTGTGCCCAACCATAACTTAGGGTTTATTTTATAAATTAATTTATAATATAAATATTATATATAATTTATAAATAACCTTAGGCATTATTTTTAAACCTTAATATTATAATAATAAATATTATAATATTATTTCCTTTGGGCCTAGGTATTTTATTTTTTCATCATGAGACCTTATCTGACCTTCGTTAATATTATAATAATGAATATTATAATTTTATTTCCTTTGGGCCTAGGGATCTCCTTCCTTCAGGGTATTTAGCCAACCTTTTGACCAACCATGTGATGCTTTTAAATCAAATCTCTTGGGCTTAAAATATGAATATTTTAACTCTCCTTTTGCAAAATCCTTGCACTGATCACTAATACTGAATCTTGACATAAATGACAACACAATTACTCAAAATTTCCAACACTCTTCTACCTTCTTCTTCATCATCTATCAATTTTTGTGCACTTTGTTTCCTGCATTTATTTATGCTCTGCATTTAGCTTTTATTTTTCATATATCTAAAGCAAAATCGCACCTTGTCCCAGCGAGGTGCATCTTTGATAACCCTAATTTATGGTTTTTGGTCATAAAAGTGAGATCACATCCTGTTGTGACGGAGCAAGACTTCACCTGTAGCGTTATCACACCCACCATCTACGAGGCATAATTTTTCCCAAGAGTGAACTAGAGGTATCTGTTAGATTCTGATTGCATGAGTATTTTATAAATTGTATTTAGGGTATGGTAGGATAATCTATTTTTTGCTTCTATGCTATTGCATTGCTATTTTATGATTAATTCTCTAAAGATCAATTTCCACTTTTATTTCCAAAGGTCATCTACAAGGACCTAGGGGGATTGACTACTACACCTCCAACCATTATTTTATAGTGGCCTAATAAGCACCCCTAATTCTAATCCCATTTTCAAGTGTTTCATAAGTTATATTCCAAAAATAGATATTTATTATATCATTGGACAAGAGGCAAAAAGGCTAAGTCAACCACCGGTCAAGATAAATGCTCTAATTATTTTATTGGCTGAAGATATAATTTGATTATTGATTCTTAGGCTTCTGAAAAGTGAAAACATATAGTGTGCATCTAGGATTAATGTTATGTATTTATATTATGTCTTTGATTTAAATTTTTTCTAGATAAAACCCTAGGCTAGCAAGAATTCAAATAAAGAATCATATTAGGCTAGCTCTTGTATTCTTGCATTCTTATTTTTGCATTGTCCTTTATCTTTTATATCATAGATATAGAAAGACTGAACATAGGTGATTGCTTTAAAATTGAATACATCAAACTATCCCAAAATTCTTGAGGACTTGGAGAGAACCCTAAAACCGTTCCTGGTGAACCCTTCCCCCTAGAACCAAGTTTAGAGAACACATAGCCCCTGTGGTTCACCCCATAAGGTTTTCTATCTTTGTGGATCAAACCTTTTTTTAGAAATTGTACATAGTAGGGAAGTTTTCCCCCTCTACATCTTTGGTGGATCCTATTGTTGCTACTAGACCTTATCCCAAGTATTTTCCTATGCTAGTTTTACCAATCTATAAAGGGATAAAATATCCAATAGAGAATCTAAGGGAATTCAGGATAGCTTGCCATGATCTTGTTTATGATGATATGCTTCTATTGAAAATATTTCCAAAGAGTCTTTCTAGGGTTGCATTGGAATGGTATTATTGGTTGACCAACTATTCTTTAAAGAACTTTAAAAATACCGTAGAAATATTTTTTCATCAATTTAATGCTTATATTGAAAAGGAAGTGACAATGAGAGACCTATATGACCTAAAGAAAAGTAAAGAAGGAAGTTTTTTATAATTCTTAGCTCATTGGAGAAGTTTAGTTGGTTGATTAAGACAACCCGTGTCTCAGAAAGATATGCTTGATATATTCATCAGTAATTTACAAGAACAAATATCGTATGCACTAGAAACTACTACTATTACCTCTCTTGATCAACCAATTGAGTTAGCCAAAAAAGTGGAACAATCTCTCATTAGAAGAGGTTAGCTTAAGAATAAAGAAGAAAAGTCTACTAAGTCTCAACATAAGAATAAACATACAAGAGGTAATAATGATAGTAGACCTATTAATAATGTCACTAATAACCTACAAAATATTGTACTTTAAAAACCTCCTCAAAGGAATTTTACCAGAAAATATACCTATAGAAGCAATTTTGAAGCAATTATTAGAACCTAAGGCAATTGAACTACCTCCCATAAGACAACTAGATACTATAGCTCATTGGTATAACGTAGGTCGATATTGCACATATCATAAAGAAGAAGGAAACTAGATAAACTCTTGTAAGAAGTTGAAGCATGTGGTTCAAGATTTGATTGATGCAAGATACATTGATTTAAGAAATTCCTAAAATTTAAGTAATCAGGCTCCTATTCAAAAACCCCCCAAAAAAAATCAAGATATGGGGATATTCAAGGATCTATTACCAAAGCATGATCAACAAGCAACCAACCCAGTGGCTCATCAAGATAATTCCCTACATCATTGTGATGTGGTTGGTATGGTTGGGTTAACTAAAAGGAAACAAGCTCAGAATCAACAAGGATAGATTTCAACACCACAACCTAGTTCAATTTTAAAGGAGAATTGGAGAAAAGATACAGCTACAAGAATTCCACCTATAGTGTTGATACCACAGTCATAGATTTCATATGATCTTCAAAAGCAGTTAGATAATACTCCAGTAAAAATATTAGTATTAGAGATTTTGTATACTTCTCTTGATCATCAAAATAATTTAATGAAAATTTTAAAACAATAATTTGTTTCTCCAGATGTCGTCCTAGATGCCATAGTTGATGCCATATTTTCTTTTGGGATACATCATGTCTCATTCTCATATGATGATAAACCTTCCTCAAAATTACATGGAGACTCATCACTTTACATCACTACACTTATTAGGGATACCATTATCAAACGAGTTTTGATTTATAATGGCTCATCCCTCAATTTGTGTACATATCAATTCTTTCATAAATTTGGATTAAAAGAGGAATATTTAACAAAATATGATGTCCTTGTTAAAGCTTTTAACAATAAGTTCCAATAGGATTGTGGTGTCATATCTCTTCCATTAAAGGTGAGGTATCAAATATTGAATACTTTTTTTTACATGGTGTCTTGTCCTACATATTTTAATATTCTTCTTGGGAGACCTTGGATTCATGTGATGAAGGTCATCCATTCTACTTTTCATCAATATCTCAAATTTGAATTCAAGAATCAAGTTATCACCATTTCAGGTGATCCTCGACAATTTGAATTCTATTCAAATATAGAGTTAGATAAATATGAATCTTACCCTTGCCCTTCTATTTCTTCAACAAATTCTCCATGTTCCTCATCTTAAATTTTAGAGTATCTTAAAAATTTAAAAGTGAGTGAGGTACGTCAACCCTATTCTTCATCCTCAAATCATGATAATCAGTTTCTTTAAGAGCCTCTTTTGGGTCTCACCAAGCTACCATTGTCACCTTAAACCATGGTTTTATCCCATAAGAAGGGTGATGTTGTACATATTGGCATGTGTATCTTTGTCTTTGGAGGAACTACCTTTGAAGAAAATATTCATGGTAGTAACCCATCTCCTAGCGAGCACTCTTTCACAAAATGTTATCTCACTAATGATTATCCCCTTCCTAAAGATTATATCCAGTATGGAATATGCAGGTAAAGGATTGGGACCACAATATAAAGGTATTTAGAAACCTTTGGATGTTGAGATTTGGCCTAGGATATGTGGTATAGGTTTTAAACCTAATGAAAATCAACCTTTACCTCTTGAGGATGATGATCATCTTGTGACTTATGCAGAATATATAGAATATCAAAAGGTGATAGTAGATGAAAATAAAAGCATTAATAATGCTTCTCCTCCAAATCTAATGTCTTGCAATATGATTGATTTTGTAATTTTAAATATGACATTGCTTCTGTGCAAGAGAATGGTGGATCTCTATATAATTTTTATTTTACTAAAGAGAATGGTGTTTTTAGAAGATGTGTTGATTATCATGCCATGGATATCCAAATAAGGTCCTTGGAAGAACTTTCCGATTATTTTTATCATCGATAAAATGTACTCCTTAGGGATATCTTCGATACAACACCTCATGGCATGCTAATTTATTTTAATAATATGAATGGTGCATTTAGGTTTTGCATTGATTTTAATTTTTTATAACAAAAAAAACATTATTTCATGTAATTGCATTTGCATTCCCATTGTATCCACCTACTTACTCATATTGCATTATTTCTTGTCATCCTTGCATGATTGCTTGACATCTAAAGAATACCTTGCATGATTTCTTGTCATAATTTCATTGTTTCTTGTTCATTACTAGGTCATAAAGATTTTCAAGGATTTTGTGACAATGGCATGTGATGATACCTAGTTATGACTTAAATCACATGCATTGCACTTCTCACTAAGACTCTAATGCCTAGCAGGATCCCCCCTAGGGATTTCTCCCTTATTTATTCTTATAATTGCTTCTTCTCCTTCTCTCAATTTCTTTATCATGATAATGATTTTATTCACAAAGTCTTCTTAAGATCCCTATCTAGGATAGCACTTGCATATCATTTATTTACATATTACACCCTACATGGGATACTTATACATCCTAGTAGGTATTACATCATCTATGATCATCTATCAGGTCATACTCTCTTTTGAATCATCAGGCTCAACACCCCATTATAGGATAAGCTCCTTGGTCAATTTCAGTAGACCTCGACATACATCCTAGCAGTTAAACACCTCATAGCAATTAATAAGGGAGAAACCACCCATAGTGGGCTAGACTCCACACATATTTTTACACTACTGCAAGTGCTAAACTTATAGCAGGTCTAGATCTATTCCTTAAATGATCTATGGTATCTCACTACACTGGTTCCTTACAACCTACACTAGTTCCATGCTATGGGTCATCGGTTCTTCTCCTTTTCACATGTGTTAGAATTTGAATGTATTTCTCCTACATAGCTATGTTAGATGTTATTCTAGAATATGTTAGAGAGCATCTAGGAGTTTAAGTTAGACTTTTCTATGTTAGGGTCTAGCTAATAACAACAGATATTGTTTACGTGAATAATGGTGTGCCAAAAATGTTGAGCTAAAATTTGTTCTTCCAGCATTATAAATTGTTACCTTGTGAAAGCAATATGTATATAATGATATAGTGTTATCATTTTGGTATCAGAGTGGATTGGATAAAAGGATAAAAACCTACATAGAGTATTTTAGAAAGCATACACAAGGCTGAAGTGAAAATACTAATCTACGTAGAGACTACACAACAAAAGAGATTGCATTAAGAGTCGTAAAGACATCCATCAATCATCCTGCGTGTTACGGACACGTTGAGATAACTTTTTATTTTTGGAAAAATAGTGGAGATCATTGCTAGTGAAACATGCTGAGCATTGATATCCATTGTGAGTCCATGAATATGTAAATGTTGAGCGAGCGATTTGCTCATGTAAATTGAAATGGAGTAAAATACAACAAAACACTATCATGCAATAAATCATTTCAATCTGCGTAGTGGAAGGCAATTGGATGCTATGTGTTGAAACCTATGTCAATGTCTGACGCCACATAGTTGAGTTTTATTTTTTATTTTTAATTTGAGCAGACGTCATTTGAGAGTAAAGCTATGAGATGTTGGCTATATAGAAAAAATTTGCTAATAAATATGAGTGTCTTACATTATAAAGCCACAAATATTTGATGTGAAAGGTGATTTTTTTGAAGACACCATAAATATTTTCTTAAGACTTCATTGACGTTTGCATTGAAGGCATGAATCATAGAGATTATTTGAAGCCTACACGCTGTGATTCATTGAAGCTTGCACATTAGTGAAGTGGTAAAATTTATGAAGATCTGTGAATCACATATATTTAAAATATCTGTGTAGGCAGACATCTGTTGTAAGTTAAAGGAGCTATTTTTTTTTATAAAAGGAGCACTGTGCATATTGAGAAGTCAGGAGTTTCTATCATAGAGAAGCTCATGAGAGTTGAAAAGCCTCCATATTTTATGGCTAGACGTGATCAGAATAGACTACATAGGATTTTTTGTTGAATGTGGATCATGGAGACTATCACTGTGTAGAACATGCTACGTGGTGCTAAATACAATTGTTATAGATGTGTTGTGATACATCCTTCCCTAAAACGGTGAAGTTATCAAGAAAAAAATGTAGGTTTCTATGACATTTTACTATACTACTACTATTTGGACCCTGCACGCATGTAATAAGTGCGTTAGATGAAATTCCCAGAATCCTACATGGACAAAAGCTGAAGAGAGAAGGCGCTAAATAGAGGAGTTGATGTCATATGTGGATGGAAGTTGAAGAAAGAAGGAGTTGATTCATTTGATTTATTTCTATCTTTACTCTAAAATGATTGTAACCTATTGTTATTATGAAAATCTAAAGCATCCCTTCTAAAATAGAGGAGATAAAGGTTGGAAATGTTGTATGTGGAGCAGTCTAGTTTGTAGAAACCACTCTACCTGAGAAGAACATTGTTGGTCATAGGTATTTTGTAGTAATTTTTTGTTACTCATTTTGAGGATAGATTACAGAGAAACAATTTAATGACTTCCAATTACAATATTCCTATTCTTGAGTTCAATGGTTTGGACTATGAGTATTGGTATATCAAGATGAAGATATTACTCATAGGTAAATATTTATGGGATATTGTAGAAGAAGGCTACATTGAACTAGTAGATTGAACTATTTTAAGTGCAGCTGATAGAACTAATAAGAAGGATGCCCAAAAGAAGAAATCTTTTGCTCTCTACCATCTCCAAGAAGCTTTGGATAAAAGTATATTTCCAAGGATTGCTTCTTTTTCAACAACCCTAGAAGCATGGGGTGCCTTGAAAGATAGCTATCAAGGAAGCAATCAAGTGAAGCAAGTGAGGCTTCAAACTTTGAAGAGAGATTTTGAGAATCTCAAAATACAAGATGATGAAAGAGTAGGAGATTATTGTGTGATTCAAAGCAATTGTAAAAAAAATAGAGACCCTTTGAGAAGATATAAAAACTAAATTTGTTGTGAAAAAATGTTGAGAACACTTATTAATAAGTGGAACCATATTGCTATTATTATTAAATAATCTAAATATCTTTCTACTCTAACATTTGATGCACTAATTGGTTCTTTGATGTCCCATGAAGAGAGACTCCAAGGTTCTACATCATCAAGCTTTGGAGGTGATGAAAAAGCATTCTCATCCAAGGAAGGTGAGACTCATGGCAATACACAAGGAAGAGGACAAAGGAGAGGAAAATATTCAAGAGGAAGAGGAAGAGGTAGATCAAGAGGTGGCTACCAAGGAAGAGGAAGAGGAGGTGACAAATCAAACAAGTCTTGTTATCATTATGGTAAGCTTGGTCACTTTGCTAGAGATTGTAAACTAAAGGCTTCTCAAGAATGGAGAAGTAATAATTATGGAAATTATGGAGAAGAGAAATGAACTTCTTCCAATGTTTTCCTCACATATGGAAAATCAGATCAAAATCTTAATGAAACTTGGATTTTGGATACTGGTTGCTTAAGTCATATGAGTGATAAAGAAGAGTTATTTGCTACAATGGATTCTACATACAAGTACAAGATCAAATTGGGAGATGACAAGGCACTACAAGTTGAAGGTATAGGAGCCATGGAGGTTCCAACAAATGAAGGCACACAGAAGGTAAAAAAACATCTATTACACCCCTAAATTCCAACATAATTTGCTTAGTATTGGAAAAATCATGGAAAAGAACTATAGGTTTGTTTTTGAAGATGGAAAATATGTAATTTTTGACAAAAACAATTGTAATATAGTTGTTACACAAGTACCTATGAAAAATAATATGTTGTTTCCTCTTAATTTTAGGTAACAAGGAGGTGCTCAACTTGCTAGCATGGCCATATAAAATCCAAGTGTGCTTTAGAACTTGAGATATGGTCATCTTAATTTTTTAAGCTTGAAGTTGTTGAATTCACAAGCTATGGTGTGTGGATTACCAAAAGTTGAAGAGCACAAGGAGGTGTGTGAAGGATGTGCTTTGGGAAAGCACTCAAGAATAAATTTTCCAAGAGGTCAAGCATGGAGAGCAATCCATCCACTAAAATTGGTATATTCAGACATTTGTGGTCCATTGCATACCAAAATATTGGGTAAAAATTATTACTTTCTCACTTTCATTTAATATTTTTCTAGAATGTGTTGGATTTATTTTTTGAAAACTAAATATGAAGATTTTAAATGTTTCAAGCATTTCAAAAATAATTTAGAAAATCAAAGTGAGTATGTTGTAAAAATATTAAGGATTGATAGAGGAGGGGAGTTTTGCTCAAATGCATTTCTCAAATATTGTAAATATTTTGGGATCAAAAGGCAATTCACTAATGCCTACACCCCACAACAAAATGGTGTGGCTGAAAGGAAGAAACACACTATTGTAGAAATGGCTAGATCAATGCTTCAAACAAAGAAACTCAATAACATGTATTGGGCTTATGTTGTTTTTTTTGTTTTTTGAATTTACATGGTGGAATCGGTAGCCACCACGAATCCAGGTAGGTTGTACAACTTTTTATGGCCACCACAGTATTCTGCGTTGTCCGCCCCAAAAGCCGCCACATAGATCTTCACGCAGTCTGCCCCTATAACCACCATGCCATAATCATTTTAAACCTTTTACACCACTGAAAGCACCAGGAAAGGGACAAGCATTCAGTCCTATGAGGCCTGAGATTTGAACCTTGGACCTTCACCCCCCTTATGGGGGTATTGGGCTGATGTTGTTAAGACAAGTGTTTACATTTTTAATAGGAGTCCCACTTCTATTTTATATGGGATAACTCCATATGAGGTATGGTATGGTAAAAATCCAAATGTAAAGCACTTCAAAAATTTTGGTTGTCTTGCATATGCATACATTCCTGATGAGACAAGGAAGAAACTTGATCCTAAAATTCAAGCATATATTTTCATTGGGTCTTGTGAGTCTTCAAAGGCATATAGACTCTACAATCCAAAAACACACAAATTTGTAATCTCAAAATATGTAATTTTTTTATGAAGGGGGAGTATGGAATCATCAAAAAAATTTTGTTGATGATGGATCTCAAGATGAAAGCTCCTCTCAAGTGCATTCCATTAACAATAATAGCCATGGAAGTCCTCCAAGTCCACAAAAGAGTTCTAATTCAAGGAAAACAAGTTATACTCCAAGTTCTTCTCTAATGGAAGTAGATCCACCATCAAGAGGTAAGAGAACACTTCAGTACCATCCTTATTTTCAAATGATGGACAAGAATTTTCAAATAAGGTACACAAGAATCCAAGCTAGTGAGATGAATGTAGTCTTGAAAAGACATGAAAATTTACACATGTATGGTGATGAAGATTCCCAAGAGCCTAAGGGATATGTTGTAAAGTATGCTTTAATGACTAGTGTAGAGCTAGAGCCATCTAGCTATAAAAAAGCATGTACTCATGATGTATGGCAAAAATCCATGAAAGAGGAAATGACATCTATAAAAAATAATGACACATGGGAGCTAGTGGAGATTCCTAAGGGAAATAAATATATTAGATGTAAATGGGTCTATAAGACCAAGTTCAATGCTAATGGGAGTATTGAAAGACACAAGTTAAGGCTAGTAGCAAAAGGGCTTACTCAAAAGTATGGGACTGAATATGAGGAAACCTTTACTCTGGTTGCTAGACAAGAGACCATCAGACTAGTACTTTCCCTGGCTGCCCACAAAGGGTGTAACATTCAACACATGGATTTTAAGAGTGTATTCCTTAATGGGTACTTGAAAGAAGATGTTTTTGTGCAACAACCTCAAGGATTTGATAAACAAGGTAAGGAGAACCTTGTCTACAAATTAAAGAAAGCATTGTATGGACTAAAGCAAGCACCAATGGCATGGTACTCACGCATTGATGGCTAATTTCAAGAATATGGATTCACTAGAAGAAAAAGTGAACCTACTCTCTACTACATGAAACAAGGTAAATACATCCTTATTGTGTGATTATATGTGGATGGTCTAGTATTCATGTGTAGTAGTGCTAAAATGATTGAGGAGTTCAAAAACTCCATGATGAAAGAGTTTGAAATAAAGGATATAGGTTTTATGCATTAATTCCTAGGAATGGAGGTACATCAAATAGGAAATGGGATCTTCATATGTCAACATAAATATGCTCAATATATGATAAATAAATTTTCTATGGAGTAATGCAAGTCTGTTGCAACTCCAATAGGTTATGGAATACAATTAAGCAAAGAAGATGGAGCATTAAAAATTGACAAGACCACTTACAGGAGCATGGTTGGGAGTGTAATGTTCCTCACCAACACATGGACGGATATTCAATATGATGTCTCTCTAGTATCAAGGTCTGTGGATGATCCATCTAAACTTCATCTACAAGAAACTAAAAGAATTTTGAGATATGTAAAGGGTACAATGGATTATGGGATCCATTACCACAAAAATGATGTAAAATTAGTTGGATTTAGTGATAGTGATTGGGGAAGCAACATTGATGATAAAAAATCCACTTCAGGGAATTTTTTTAGTCTTGGGTTAGGACTAATTATTTGGTGTTCTAAAAAGCAAACTACTATTGCACTATAATCTACTGAGGCTGAGTACATAGCAATCGCAAATGCTAGTGCCCAAGACTTATGGTTGAGAAAAGTAATTAAAGAAATAGGTGAGAGACAAAGTGGTCCTACCATATTGTATTGTGACAATATGAGCACCATACAATTGGCACATAATCCTATCCACCACAGTAGGTCAAAGCACTTCGACATGAAGTACCACTTCATTAGAGACATGGTGGAGAAAAATATGGTTGATCTAAAACATTGTAGCACTTTGGAAAATATAGTATATATCTTCACCAAAGGAGTTGCTAAAGCTCACTATATAAAGCTGGGAGACTATCTTGTTAGCTCTATCAACTTTAAGGGGGATAATGTTGGACTTTGAATGTATTTCTCCCACGTAGCTATGTTATATGTTATTCAATAATAAGTTAGAGAGCATATAGGAGTTTAATTTAGACTTTTATATGTTAGGATCTATCTAATAACAATAGATATTGTTTACGTGAATAATGGTGTGCCAACAATGTTGAGCTAAAATTTGTTCTTCCAACATTATAAATTGTAACCTTGTGAAAGCAATATGAATATAATAATATGGTGTTCTCAAGATGGTTGACCTTTGGATTTTCTTCTTCTTCTTCTTCTTTCTCCTCTTTCTTTTGTTTCCTTCCTTTTGATTGTCTCCTTTGTCTTTCTTATTTTTCTCATTTCTTTCCTTTTGCATCCATTCATTTTCATATAGTTTAAATTTAGATAGTTTGCATACATGAAAACACAAATAAATAAAAATACATTAAATACAAAAATAACACAATAAAAGCAGCTATATATTACTCGAGAGAAAAAATATTACATAGTCCCCATTTTAGGTTGGTGAACCACAATCCAGAATCAGTACACTCTACCTAGGAATGTACACCACAATCCAAAAATTGGTGCATCATCCTGATCCCCAATCCTCTCTCTCCTAGCTTCGAGATCTAGCTCCTTATGGTCTTCCCTAAGGAGGGGGCAACCTAGGCTATGACACATATTATCATGATACTGATGCCATCTATGATTGAGACCATGACCTACTCATTGAACTTAGGGATGGAGGAAGTGGTATCCTTTGAACTGGTGGGATAGATGAAGAGTAAGCCATCTCATAAAACATAGTCCTCTGAAGAGTTGTCTCTACACTCTCTCCCATACACCATAACTTAACCTAAAGAAGCTGCATCGCACCCCCCACCTGGCTACTCTAAATTACAACTATCCCCTCTACCATGGCTCCCTAGCACTCTCCATCCAAATGAACCATCTCTTTCTAGAGCCATTTGATCTCTACCTAATTTGCATTCCTCTTAGCTTGTACGATGCTCAATGAACTTTGGATTTCCCCTAGCCTCTTGGTGCTATCCTCCTGGACCTGGATCATCTGGCTCTATGGAGAGGCTACCTATACTCATAGCTCCTTTATCTCCCTAATATATTTGCTCTCACTAGCCATTATTGTAGATGTGGAGGCCTCTCTAATATCTCTGATCTATGACTTCCCTATTTATGGGGTCATACCTCACCCCCCATATTTGGTCCCTACTGCTTGGATGTCCTCCTCTACTGCTAGGATCTAAACATGAGCTAATATCTATTTCAGAGTAGCAAGAGTTTGCTATGCTCTCTCTATGTATAAATGAGCTACCCCTTTGAATGCTCACTATATGCCCAAGTCCATTACTTGGTGCCTCTATATCAGTACTGGTGGGGAGATTATTTAAGGCATAATTCCTCTATACCACTACTTGTACCCAACAACCACTTCTACATCATCTACCATTGGGTCAACATAAGGAGGATTATCCATATTCTCCTCAATCCACCTGATGAGGTCTGGGTCATCTTCTATCCTTTTTGGGTCTCACATCATCCTTTGGTACCTGTAGTCCCCTAGGTTTAGGACTTCCTGTAATATCCCATGCTATCAAAGGATTTAGTAAAACCTAAAGATCTTTGAATCTCCCTTTGAAAACCTCAGCCACATGATCCTCTATATCCTAGATAGCTCTATATTATACTCTGCCCACCTAGGGTGAAGCTACCATGGCCTCAATATGATATTTACCTCTTTAATCTCATTAATCACCCACTCGCTAGTGGTAGATTCCTAGCATAGGCCCTTGCAATCCTCTCTAGGGACGTTGGTAACCAGTATGTTACTAGCCATTTTGATTTGGGTAGTGGTTCTAGTAGTACCTCCATTATTTGTGCCAAAATGTGCTCCTAGCACCACACTTAGAGCAATGTTGTACATACCAATCCTATACGCTGCTTATACACGATATTGTACAACATCTTGTATAAGTGGGACAATAGATATAGGTCCCATGTGAATTGAACCCTATAATAACACATGTTTGCCACTACTCCTACCATCATCCATGGTAAGTGCCACCTGCTAGTATGGCATATTAGTAGCCCAACCACAATCCCATAAAGTACGATAGCTAGAGGATCTGCCCAATAGTAGTCCACTAGATCATCGACTGATATGGTGCTCTATCGCACCTGACAGGTAAACCCTACTAAGAAATTTTATAGTGTGACTACCTGTCCTCATGATATATAAATTGTTGTCCCTTTAATAAGGATCCGCAAAATCTACCACACATCCTCCAGTGTGATGGTGAGCTCTCCTATGGGTAACCAAAAAGTAGAGGACTCTAGGTACAACCTCTCTATTAGGGCTATTAGCATAGCCTTATTTATATCAATATGAGGCATCCTCACTAGGTGGTCTAACCCCACTACCTCTAGCTGAGCCATCTCCACTGGCCCAAGTGCATCTAGAAATACCATAGCCCCTACCCTCCACTCTCTACTCTCGAGAATACCTAGCTGCATCCACAAACAAATAAAATTAAATCAGTTTCATGAATTAAAATAAAAATAATAAAATCCATAATTTCAAATTAAAACACAAATATTGATCATAATTTTGTAATTTGCACTTCATAGTTACTTATTTTCCCTCTTTTTCCTCTTGTGTTTGTTTTTTCTTTTCTTTCTTCACTTTTTTTTTAAATTTTTTGGTGAAATCATGCCCTCCATTTTAGGAGGCACAATTTCATGAAGTTGCACTTGGTTCACCTAGACATGATTTCTCCATGCTTCATTTAGAGTGAAATCATGATCAGACTACAAAATCGCACCCTAGTCGAGCACAAAAATCACTAACTAAAACAAAAAAATTCCCAAATTCTACCCTAAAAATCCATGAAAAATAGGAGAAAATATGCATCACAAGGGAGGAACCATGAAAAATAGGAGAAATTCTCTAGCAACGCATAGTGAAAATGAATTAGGGTTTTACCATTTTTAAGCTCTGTTTGTTACCCTTGATTTCTCTAGTTTTCATTCTTTCTCTCTCTTTCTTCTTCTGCATCAGTTCTTTTGAGTTTTTATGAGATATGTCATTTTCATAAAAACTCGACGGGGAACCCTGGAATAAAGAGGTATTAATGTCTCTAATGCCTCAATTTGCATGCAAAAAAAGTATCTATAATGACACTATTTTTGCACCACCCTTTTCTTCTAAATTGGCCATACCATTTTTTCTTGTTGTCTTCTTCTAGTAAGTGCACCTACATTCTTTCTTTCATGCATTTGCTTGGCCTTAAATGCAACAAAGAGGGGGCAAAATATAGACATGAAAAACTGACCCACTTTTAGTAGGTAATATTACTTAGAGCCCCTAAGAGGTCCTTAACCCTTACCCTAGGCAAGGGTAAGCCTCTTTTCCCCCTACCTTGCCTTTCTTTAGCATTTTAGTGAAATCACACCCGATTACGATGGGGTGTGACTTCATAGAAGTAATTTTGTACCTTGTTGATACGGGGTACGGTTTCACTATTTTAGGCTTTAAATTTATTAGAACCTAGGTTTAACCTTTTTAGCATGCTTGGAATTGGCTTGTGTTTGTTTTCTTGCTTCTTTTTCCCTAATTTTAATCCATAAAAAGAGGGATTAATATCACTCCTAGAGATATATATGTGCTTGATCTTAGAAATAATTAAGCTCAAAATTTTTATGATTAATTTGTGCTCACATTATTACTTTCAATCTGGTTCCTGTTTTCTTCTACAAGCTAAGCCTGAAGTGCAAATTTTAGATTTGATCTTCTACTACATTGATTTGGATTGTTGTGTGGTTTTGTGGATTCTTGTTGTAGTTTAGAAGGAAAGAGAGTACCCATTTGGATACCTCAATATCTTCTACCTGCTTCTATGTTGTCCATCAGGTTATGCACACTTTGTTTTTTGCATTTATTTACACTATGCATTTATATTTTATTTTTTGTATCTCTAAAGAAACTTCACATCCTGTCCCGATGAGGTGCAAATTTTCTAACCCTAATTTAGGGTTTTCACTCATAGAAGAGAGATCACACCCTATTATAATAGAGTGTAACTTCACCTGTAGCGTTATCGTGCTTGCCATATATGAGGTGTGATTTTACCCAGGACTGAACTAGGGGTATCTCTCAGATTATTATTGCATGAGTATTTTCTAAATTGCATTTAGGGTATGGTAGCATAATCTGTTTTATGCTTCTTTAATGTTGAATTTTTGTTTTATGATTAATTCTCCAAAGGTCAATTTTTAGTTTTGTTTCCAAAGGTCATCTAAAAGGATCTAGGGGGCTTGAATGTTGTGCCTCCAAGCATTTTTGTATAGTGGCCTAAGCATACCCCCTAATTCTAATCTCATTTTCAAGTGTTTCATAAGTTATCTTACAAAAATAGGCATTTATGATATCATTAGACAAGAGGCAAAAAAATCTAAGTCAACCACCGATCAAGATAAGTGATCTAATTATTTTATTGGTTGAGTATATGATCTGATTATTGATTATTAGGTATCTAAAAAGTGAAAGCATATAGAGTGCATCTAGGGTTAACGTTGTGCATTTATCTTGTGTCTTTGCTTTAAAGAGTTTTTGGATAAAACCCTAGGTTAGGAAGCATTCAAAGAAAGAGTCATATTAGTCTAGCTCTTGTATTCTTGCATTCTGATTTCTACATTGTCCTTTATCTTTCATAGCATAGATCTAGAAAGGACAAAAATTAGGTGATTGCTTGAAAACTAAATACATTAAAATTTCCTAAAATTCCTAAGGACTTGGAGTGAGTCCTAAAACTATTCCTAGTGAACCCTTACCCCTAGCATCGAGTGTAGAGAACACACAGCCCCATGGTTAACCCCATAAGGCTTTCTACCTTTGTGAATCCAACCTTTTTTGGGGAATTATATGTGGTAGGGTAGTTTTCCTCATCTAAACCTATAAAATCATCATACTCACTAGGGCCAAAGTGAGTGAGTAATTGAGACTCAAAGTCTTCCCATGAAGGATTAGATTGAGTTTTCCACAACCATTGGTACCACTACAAAGCTTCAAATTCCAAGTTGAAGGAAGCTATTTGAACTTGATGATATATGGGAACATCATGGAGGCTAAAGTATTGAGCAACATGACATAACCACCCATCCACATCCTTTCCATTAAACTTAGGAAAGTCTAATTTGGGCATCTTAAAGGTAGGATCATGATCATAGGGAGGATGAGAGTCATCTATTGTACTTCCTTTACCTTGATTAAAATATGAGTGTTTTTTATGGAACTTAGTCTTGCTAGGACCACCAGGCATTTTGGGCTCAACGTTTGCAAGTTTTTATTATAGGTAGGCTCTGGAGTTAGCATGATCAGTTCTAAGATTTTGAAGATCTACCATCACATCTTGAATTTATTTTTTCATGTCATCAATGGTGCTTTAGAAATTTTCAATCATTGAGGTGATTGGATCTACCTCTTTCTATTTTCCCCGAATACCACTAGCCATTTTGGGTAGTCTTGAACCTCTGTAATTAAATTACTAAAAATAAAAGTGTGGTTTTTAGGGGTTACTTTTTTAGTAAGGAGGACAAAAAAGTGCTTGTGTGTAATATATCAAAATGATCAGTACGCTGAGCTTAACATACTGGTCTAGGACTCAAAAATAAATTGGGATCAAATTTTGTATTTATGGAATATTTTTCCAAAGATGAGTCATGGAAAATGATAAAAATGAGTACTTTTGAGAAAAATGGAGTTAAGACAAACTAGATTTGGAGCTACAGTTCAAAGTTGGAAACTGGATCAACTATCTTTGATCTATACGTTCTATCAACTGATCATCCTATCATTTTTCTATCACCTATACTATAATTACTAACACCGACAGTTCTCATTCTGACCCTAACCACCTATATTTTTTGACTGTTATAGGTGGTTGTTACTATTATTGTTGTTGACTTGACTGAAGATGTAATTAAACTGACTAGTAATGGAATATTTTAGACTACTATAGACACTTGTAGAATCTATCTTCACTATTGGTGTATGCAAAGTGCATTCTTCTATGATAGGGAAGTCTTTCTTTGTATGCTCACTTTTTGGGATTGTGAAAGCAGTTTCAATAGAATAGGGATATGTGAGTATTTTGTAGGTTGAAGTTTTTAACAAAACTAGGGTATGATAGGTAGAGGAGTATGTAACACCCATAGGTCTTACGTTACATCACAGTGATGGACAATAGTGCTTGGACCAATATTTCAGGCCACTACCCAAGGAGGATTTCACACATACCCTTGAGAACACTATCTGTATCTCTAATAATATGGGAGGATAATCATATAAGATGTTGTATCCCATGGAATATGGATGATACAAAGACAAAAATATTCCTACTATATAAACTTTTGTTCACCCTATAATGGTCTCTCGATACACTTGAAGATGCATGGGAGCTCGATTCCATGCACGAGTGTTGTTTGAGGCCTAGGCATTGGAGCCTAATTGCCCACCACTTCACTAGATGCTTTATGGGCTAGATAACTTATCCAGTAATAACAAATTCTTTACAATATTAAAAAACCCCTAGTACATGGTTTCTAGTCTACTTAACTATGAAAAAAAAGACTGTATTTTTTTGGCTTTTTGTACATTTATTTTTTTGGATTTTTAAATAAAGGAAAACATAATGAAAATACAAGAAATTTATACCCTACAAGTGAAAATGGCTGAACAAGAATTATTGTAGTCATAGTAGAACTAGGCCCTGGAAAGCGGTTTGATACCACTTGTAAAGAACCTACTTTTGAAATAAAGCTCACACATACAAAATACTAAAAGATAAATAAAATACACACAATAACAAAATAAAACTATGTAGAAAGTAATTGTAGAATTGAAATAATTTCACAAATAACTCAAAATTTTAGGCCTCTTCGAGGGGGCAACCTCCTTCAATATTTCATTAGCTTGTAAAAATATACATTTTTATATGGCTTCATGTATTTTAAAGAGAAAAATACATGCAATGCTAGGCTTAAGAGTTGACTTACATGCAAAATTCCACTCGAGCTTAAATATCCTACTAAACATCAGTTACAATATTGATAATGGTTACATGCGATGGCACCACTTGTCTAGGTACCTTATTTACCATATACATTATGAGGTATTAGAAAATAACATTATAATAGAATCCCCCATGTTGGAAGTGGGTCATTACATAATAATGAGAATTACAAAGTAATATTAGGATGGGATCCTAACACATTATATCCACTTCTTGTTGTGTATTCTCCTGATCTATTCAACTTCTAAATCCTAGGATTATATTAGCTATCTTTCTACTCAACTACCTCCTAGCATCAATGTCTTGTATACTTGTAAAAAATTATTCTTTCCATTTGTATCTTCCTTTATGATCCTTGTACAAACTTTTTGAAACCCTATCACCATATTTTTCTTGAAGTTATCTCATTCAAGGTTTTAAATTTATATCTTGATTGAGTGGTTTTTTATCACACCAAGTATCACACCAAGTTTTTTTCTAGTTCCAACCACCCATCGTAAACCTTTAATCACTAGGCCAATAGATTTTTTAAAACCATTTCAAAGTGCAAAACTATTTGGTAGAGAGAATGCAAAAAATATTAGGCTTGGGTCATTGGGCTCAACATACTTAGAAGAATTATTGTCCATTGTCTTTGAATATATTTTTACAATCTCAAAATTACTTCTCCCTTAAGAGATAATTTGGCATCTATAATAACTCTTAAACTAAGACCTCCCCTAGTTCTATCATAATACACCTTGCTCTATTTCAGCAAAGGAAATTTCCTTTTATCATGTAATCCTAACCACAAAAAGAATCACACAATATAGATTAAATTTTTTTCTATTGATTTTGGCATAGTATACAATGTATATAATATTTTGGAATGGCCTATAAGACTGACTTAATTAGCTACACTCTTCCTACTAATTGTATCGATCTAAAAAGCATACACCTAACTAGTGCATCAATTGAAATCGAGTATTAAAGCAATAAAGAATGGACAAAAATGAATTTAATAAGAAATTAAGGTTTATTTTATTAAACTTTGTCAAATCCTATTTACATATACATCCCTCTTAGGGATACTCAATTTTTATACAATTAATACAATATTGAATACCCTCTAAACGAGGGGTGGTGTATCCATAAACTCTTTAGAAGGAACACAAACTGATTAATGCCAAGGATAGCATTATTATCCTTTGGTTGGAGGTATATGTTGTATTGAATGCCTTGAAAATGATTAGGTCCTGTAAACCTTGCGTTCAAGAAACAACATGAAAGGGGTTAGTGACAAAGGAGACCTCTCTTGATGAGGATTTTGAGACAATTGCATAAATTAATGATAAATAAAGTAAGAAAGCATATAAATCTATGAAGATATGCAAGAAATCACCAAATTAATTTAAAGCAAGTAAAGAAAGCATGAAATATAGCTATGATGCATCCTAATTAGCCATTAGGACTTGAAAATCATGAAACTAGTCTAAATTGATAATTGCTAGGAAATGAAGCAAATCTACCTCTAATTACTAAATTAAATGATCAAATGTCTACTACAATGTTAATCTATGCTAAAATAATCTAATTGCATAGCTAAAAATACAAATATAATGCTAAAACAAAGAAAATAAAAAATCAAACCCTCGTCATGGGTCTGTGGTGCAACTGGCACTATTAGTCGCGGTTGACAACAGTGGCTAGGCCAAAATTATTCTTGCTCTTGTAAATAAGGCTTGGATATTCTGTTTACTTCATGTAATTGATAATCAAGGGTCACCTCTATGTCTGAATATGTATTAACGATTCAATTTTCTGATATTACTCCACAATTGGGAAACATTTCGACTCTTGTCAAGGGGTTGTCAATTCACTATCCATTTTTGTAGAGCTTTGCTACATTCCAACTCAAGATTATTCCAAATTTCTCAATTTGGAGGGGGTTCTTATAGGAATCCTAATCCCTAATATTGGCTTTCTTGGGAAGCCAAGATCAAGATCTAGGAGGTTGGATTAGTTGGAAGGAAAACTCTCAAAGCTTCCTCACCCAAAACCATTTTATTCTTCACTTCCCAGACCACTGTAATAGAATTTGGCTTAGCTCGAGATTCAAAATAGTTTTAGTGCTAGTCGCGGCTCTAAGGTGTAGCTAAGTCTGTTAGCCATGCGTGTCTATGCCAAATCAACCCACCATTGCTTCATCTTAGAGCTATTCAAGATCCTTCATATGATCTGTTAGCATGTCCCATATGAGTAGTCGCCTTGACATGATGTGTTTTAGGTGTCTACAAATGCCCCTTTTGGGATGCATTATGAGAATGAACAACACTGAGAAAAAATAGACCTCCTAAAACCATGTTGTAGGTTGAATAATGATCATTGATCTAATCAACATTATATGCCTAGTCCTATAAAAGGACACATATCTTAGAATAATTGCTTCCAACTAAGGGAAGGCTTAAATTTGCAAAGCTTTTGCAAGCTCCAACGATGATCGGGTAGCTTCAACTCTCTAATAGTACCGATAGGTGGAGAGCTACTAACTTAACTGTCGTATTTTCTTGTTGCCATAGAAAAGAGTAAGCTTATGATAGTTGTTGGTAATGATTCATAATACAAAAACAATTTGACAAGATCGAGTGATATCCTATTGAATTTGATTATTATTTTTGATATTATGACTACCTCCTCAAGCAATGAGTCGATGAGGATAATGATAATGAATGAAGAGATGAGTCGCTTGACCAACATGATTGATCTGAACAATTAAAGGTTTTTGCACTTTGATATTACTTGGCAAGGCCTAATTCAACCATTATTACAAATATTAATAGTAATTGTACATCTCTATCTTGTGGAGCAGTATGACTGCAATGGTCTTCTTAAGGAATCAGGATGATAGAAATTCTAATTAGGTTTATGTTGAATCATAATGTTCGATGATATTCTAAAAATGTCATAGAAGAATTGAGATGAATACCTCATTCTTGTGGGGCAATCCAACCGCTATGGCCTTCTTAGGGATTGAAGTGAAGCATACTGACTCAATGATGACTATTTTAGCCCAAATAGCCTTATGGTAATTTACTCATCTTGTCGGATTGCATGGATTTCAAGTCACTGCAACTACCAAGTGTATAGGGTAAATAACCAGATAAGAGGTGCATTTGAATTTTGATTTATGTAATTTTTTTGTTATTTTTGAAAATTTTGAGGGTTTTGCACCATTGAATATTTTTGATTTTGCATTTTGAAGCTCCTCATGATGAAATTTTGAGGGTATTTACTATGGGATGCTAACCGTTCTTGCCAGTCGCAACCAGCTTTGGTAAATTCGTTAGCCACAACTTTGATCTATAGTCAACAAACCCTAATTCTAGGCCTGCATCTGACATGAGAAGCTATGGGCCAAATGGGAAATATAAAGGAAAAATTAGCAATTTTAAATTTCATCATTTTCATTGCCAACTTGTGAAACTGAGAGCTCCAAGAGGAGAAAGGAATTATTTGACCTGGAACATTGCCAAACCATACACTCACCCTAACCGATGACCGACTAATCAGAGGCATCTACCAATGGTGAAGCTAGTGCTACTAAGGTAGCAACACGCATATCTCTTATTTTATTACCAACTTAAAATGAACTACATTAAGAAATGGGTTAAATAAACCAAATTAAACTATTGGTAAAGAACCTCACCCTAGTTAGGATTAGTCTAGGTTAGATCAAATGGGGAGGGTTTTTAAATTTTTGGGGGTTTCTCAGGATGGGAAGTGACCTCGAAAGAGGTGTTTCTCTCAACCATTGGTGGTAGTCATGGCTTCCAATTGGAAAATTGGGGGCTGCAACTATCATTAGTGGCGGGATTCAAATCCCAACGGTAAAAAATTTGACCGCTGCCACTGACCGTGGGTCCCAGTCATGGTTGAGCAACTTTAGGAAATACTTTTTATTTTTTGGGCTTATTTAATTGGTTTTTTTGAAATTTTAAAATGCAAATATTGATTTTTTTGAATGTTTTGCATACATTTATGATTGTTTTTTGTCTTTTTAAAGATTTTTTGAATTTGTTTGACTATTGAAGTACATTGTTTTATGTTTTTGATTGATTTATGTATTATTATTTGCACTTTTGGCTGACTACCAAAGTGAGGGAGTCCAAGATTTTTTGTGACCTCCTCTATCAGATTAGTGATGCTGATTGGGATTTTTTCATCATTATAGGCCTAGGATATGTCATTCGCTTGCCTACCATTAGGGCCGACCAGGCCTACATGACTACTTTGGCCCCTCACTAGGATACACAGACCGACACATTTCACTTGTTGATCAGAGAGATCATGATCACTTTGAAGGATGTTTAGTACATCTTTTGTATCCCTATGGATGGCGAGGCCATCACCTCTTTGCCTACCATGATGAAGGTTACAGTATTTTGATGTATTTTTGGCATGTAGAGCGATGAGATCCTAAAGGACATTAACCATGGAGGTGTGCCCATTGAACGTTAGTATAGGGCACATGTCTTCACAGAGCAACAAACCATCTTGATGTACCTAAGCATCCATGTCCTACTCTTAGATACGTCTAGAGCAAGGTTCCCTTGGAACATCCTATCCAAGATGCATAACATTTTAGGTAGTACTAAGAGCAGTTGTTGATCCTTTCATGGGGTAGCACCTTCCTTGCATAGCTCTACGATGAGTTGTATTGGATCACTCAATGAGGCCATGTTAGAGTTTCCTGTAGTTTGCTACTCCAGATATGGATATGGTAGCACATCACCATTAATCATCCTAGGGGACTACAACGACAAATTGGAGATATTGCAAAGGTTTCTCAATGATATGTTGCCTACTAGAATAGAGAGGTCAAGGGATTTAGGAGTAGGTCTCATGCAGGATACCTCAAGTACTACTTGGACAAATTGATTGGACTACGACCAAGGCAGGTTCTATGATGACCCTACATGGACTATCTTGCATGGAAGGAGGTAGTTAGGTATTTGAGGTAGATACACTAATATAGGTGGCTCATCGAGCACAAGCTTGACATACTTGAGTTTTTCCACTTCTCATGTGTCACTAGGCAATTTGGTATCTACCAAGACATTCCACTAGTTCCTGTTCTCTACTACCACCTTAAGGTGGAGAAGGATTTGAATTGGCCTACTATGACTCCACTAGGTGATGAGGATGATGACTTGTAGGATTCAAGGCTGGTATATGTGGGGACCACTACTGACTATGATGCCTAGTGGACTACCAGGATCTAGTAGGGTGGGAGCCTGCTAGGCAAATATGGAGATGGAGAAGCAAGAGCAGAGGCAACTAAGGTAAAATATTCTCAGGGGTGATGAGTTTACCAGTAGAAAGAGGGTGGTTGGGGTGAGGGTGTAGCCATAGAGGAGAAGCCCCAAGTTGAGGAGGAGGGTGATAAGAAGTTGGATGATGAGGCCTCACAACTCAAAGCCTAGGTGGTTAGTTTACAATCACATTTGGGGACCACTCAGATGCAAATTTGGTAGAGAGATACTTCCTTGACAACTTTACAAGTGTAGCTCAAGATTAGCTTGCAGAGGGACAAGCTCAGTGGTGGGGATACAAGGGGGAGAAGAATATTCACCTAGTGCAGATTGATAGTGTTGTTGTGGCCATTCCACAACTAGCCCCAAATAATTGGGGACCCACCTTTTCTATTTTTGTGTTTGGGTGTTTTTGTTTCATTTTGAGTGTCTGGTGGATTGGTTAGGTTCCTCCTTGTTTTTTTATTGTTTTGGTTAATTTTAATGTTTTGAATTAAATCAATTTAAACATTTAAAATTAATTAAATCAAATTTAAAATAAAAGAGAAAGCAAGTAAAAAAAATAATTAAATAAAGCTTTTTGAATTAAAAAAGAAAAAAAACAAGTTTATATATGTAGCACCCTAAAATTGGCGCAGTAAAACTTAGCAATAATTAAAATTACCTTAGTAATAATTCAAATTCAAATTCAACCCCAAAACCGCTCCAAAACCGCCTGCTACCCGTTTCCTCATTTCCCGTGCCATTTTTAGAGTTTGTTTTGACCGTTTGACGATATCGTCGCCGATCAGACGATATCGCCTCAGATCGGATGATTTCGTCTGGAGTAGGACGTCCAGACGATCTTGTCCCAAAACTGATTTTTCATAATTAGCTTCTGTTTCAACGGCGTCTCTAAGTTGGGCAGAAGCGTGTCTGCACCGTTAGAGACCTCCCCCGTTGGAGATCTTCCAAATTAGGATGATCCCCAACCTCCCAACCTCCCTCCTAAGCCTATTTAAACCTTAGGACCCCCCTTGACATTCCCCTGGCTGAATTTTCCTGTAACTTGACCTTTACACGCATTAGAATACCCTGGATTACCATCTGCATTTGTGCTTTCCAAGTTTTCTTGCAGGAACCTTGTCATTCTTCAGCCGGAGCAAGCTCAGATCGTCGCAGATGATCCTGTCCAATTCGAGACGATTTCGTACCAATCCGAGATGATTTCGACTATAGTCTGCATTGGGGGCAATCAGTGCCCAGAGTTTGCGCTTTTCCTATACTTTGTTGCTATTTTATTCTGCATTTAGTCAGTTTTATTATTATTTCCTGTTATCCTGCATCTTGGAGTTCACCCATGTAGTTTAATTGCATAATAAAATCATGATTAGCTATTAAAGTATCATAATTTACTTGCATTTCTATTCGGGATTATCTTATTAACATCCTTATTATTATTTCACATCATTTTCCTTTATCAGAATAGTTGCATTTCTAGTATTTTGTATCTATTTCTCTGTTTGCAGGTCTCTGACGAATTCATCTAACGAATTCGTCAGATCTCAGACGATCCTGTCAGATAGGAGACGATCCTGTCAAATTCTAGACGATCTTGACTACTTCAAAAATTAGAACCTCCATCAGACATCCGAAACCAGGTATGGATTTCTTCACTTAATTTATTCTCTGTGTCTTTTGTTAATTCTATTTTTTGTATTCATTTAAATCTGCATTTCATATAGAACAACTTAGATTCATTTGGCCAAACCTAGGATTTGAATGTTTAAAGATAAAATTGAACACATAAAACACATTCCCAACCTAGGCGTGGAAACTGCCACTCAACATCGAAAAATCACCTTAATACACCTCCCCCGAGAGGCGGGACCTTCCCAAGGCCTCTCAGTCCGAGGTATTGTCCCATCCTTCCCGCATCCCCCTTCTGGGCGTGGATCCTTTAGCCTAAAGGTAAGGGTGCGGAAAATTTGGAATGATACATTTTGGTGAACCCGACGTGAAACTAAAACCTTTTGAAAATGAAAACAAAAAAAAACAAACAAAAACATAGATGCATTTAAAATCATTAGAGAACTACTAAGTTGCATATCATGTTTAGATGGTAGATCCTAAGAAAAGACAAGCAGTTACTATAAATGTTGAAAATCAATTAATAGCCATAGAGGTTGATTCTTTGTTTAGAACATCTCAAACATACAGAGTCCCACCTTTGTGGGACGAACTTAATAGGAGACTAGGTATCATTTCATCTAGGTCAACAGAACTTAAACAAATCAAGAGGCTTGTCCTAGATAGAATCTTGGATCCTCATCAACTCATTTTTTATCATGAACTTCAGAGAGCTTGCCATAGGTGGTTAGCTTATAGGAGAGCTCTTGTGTCTTCAGAATTGTTCACCTTCGAGGAATACCTCGAGAATGCAGCCACTATACACCAATTCCTAGGTCGTGTAGAAGATCAAGAGGTCATTCTTACGGATAGGGAAATATGGAGGAGAGTTCCTAGAGCTGTGTTATATCGAGAGTATTGCCACGAGCTTTACTTTTACAAAATAGAATCTGAAACAGATAATATCACTATAGCACTTTTTGTCAAATTTTTGAAAGAAAATTTTCAATTTGAAGAAGAACATTTCATGACTCCTGAAGAACTTGAGCCCATTAATGATATTTATAAATTGTTTATAGAAAACTAGATCATTGCTTTCATTATTATTATTTCTTGCGTTTTGTGTGTTGTTTGTTATCTTTATAATATTGTTATAAAAATAAAAAAACAAGAAAAACCAAAAAACATAACAAAAATCAAAACATTTTATTTTAAATATTATAGTAGGTATATAATTAAAATATATACCTCTTAAGCTTGTTGCATATATAAAAAAAAAAAAAAATATATATATATATATATATATATATTTTCTGAAATCTAAGTTTAAGCATAATGACTAAACTTAGGAATGGTAAACAAACTGAAGAAGAAGAAGAAGAAGATTGGTTAGGCAAGAAAAATAAAAAATTAAATACCCTTCCTGAGGATTCAATTCCAGAAGAAGAAACTCTAGAACAACCAGAAGATGACCTGGTTGAAGAAAATGAACAACAAGAAAATGTTAGAGAGGAAGGATCCTCATCCCCTAGAATGGCTCTAGATGGAACTATTGCTTTTGATAACTTAGATCATTTCTGGAAATTCTTCAATAATAATATTGGTGCTCTTAATATGGCAGTTCGTATTGATAGGGGACAAATTAGTGACACTCAAGCAGCCATGGAACATATGTTTGACATACACACTAATCCCTTGTCTTTCATTGATCAAGAAAGTGATAAAGCTGGACCATCCAATATGGATATGGCCGCTATAATTCAGAACATGCAAAAACAACAGGTTACCCAACCTCCTAAGGAACCTGTTATTGAGCCTAAAATCATGCCCACACAAAAGAGACCTTCATTCACTGCTTTATTTTGCCAAACTATTAATCAATATGCTTCAAATCGACAAAAACCTAAAATGAAGCCAAACACCAATTTCCAACAATCTGGGATACAACATAATACAACTTCAAAACTTCTTCATAACACCCTTCCTACCAACAATTTACACAATAGTAATATAGCATCTAATCTTCATGTCCCTCCATCATATGCTCACAAATCTCATATTAATGCCCTACCGAACCAATATGGTGGGCAAACCAGTAATCTGGAAGCCATGGTGAAACAGTTAGCTTCCCGCATGGACCAGATAGATCCCTACCGTCCCTCGTACAATTATCGAGAGATGTGTAGTCAACCTCTAGATCCTATGGTTGTAGCACAACCATACCCTAAACATTTTCCCATGCCCGTTCTGCCTATATATAAAGGAACCGAAGATCCCATAGAGCATCTTCGCATGTTTAGGATAGCATGTCATGATATATCACATGATGACTTGTTATTACTAAAAATGTTCCCAAAAAGTTTAGGAGGAATGGCATTAGAGTGGTACTATCAATTGCCCACTCATTCTTTGAGAAATTTTGAAGAGACCACTAAATCTTTTGTGCATCAATTTAGTGCCTACATCGAAAGGCATGTAACCATTAAAGATTTGTACAACTTAAAACAAGACAAAGATGAATGTTTTGCTGATTTCTTAGCTAGATGGAGGCAGTTGATAGGAAAACTGCACTTTGTGCTACCTTATAGGGAAATGTTGGACATTTTTATTAATAATTTGCAAGAACAAATATCTTATGAACTATCAACTGCTACTTTGACTACCTTCGATCAGGCTATAGACTTAGCTCGAAGAGTAGAAGATGCTCTCATTAGGAGAGGCCAGCTTAGGAAGAAAGATGATGAGAAAACATCCAGAAATCAATATAAAAACAAACAAGTTGTGGGTGATGGAGTCACTGACAGCAGAAATGTTGCTAATATCAATACAACGAAGACAACAAAAAAATTTATATTGAAACCTCCTGATAAACCTCCTCGAGAGTTTACTAGATTGAACCAACCATTATCAACTATTCTACCCCAATTACTCGAAAGAGGTTTGATTCAATTACCAGCTATCCGGGAACCTGATCCAACCATACCCGGATACAGAGCTGATTTACACTGTGATTTCCATAGAGGACCTGGACACTCTACCAACTCTTGTAAAAGGTTAAAACATAAAATACAAGATCTGATTGATAATAATGAGATGGAGGTGCAAGCCTTCCAACCTAAACAAAATGCTCCTAATAATGCTCAAAAGAACATTCCCCAAAATCAAAATCAAAATGCTAATCAATCATTAGATATATTTCAACATCCTTTACCAAGACATGGTAAAGAGGTGGCCAATCAAATTGAGCATCATAATGTCCCTCCTCCTACCCGATATGTAGGAACTATTAGCGGACATTTACCTAATCATGATTTACAAAAATTTGACACAACTTTATCCATGGTCACGACCAGGCCCCTACATAATATTCAAACACCGGATCTCAGTGATGTAGAATCAGATACTGAAAGTGAAATAGACATCACCTCAAACCAATCGAATAGTTCTAAAAATGAATCAGATCCTATTCAACCTATCACAGATGCTATGGTTCCAGAAGAACCATTTCCTAGAAGAGTTACTACTCGACCCTCTTCTAATCAGTTCCTTTCTAATGAACAAGCCATAAATGCTAGACCAAGACCTATTCAACATCCTCAATATAACATTGTAGGTACCATCGGAGCCATTACCAGACAACAAGCTCAAAATTCTCAACAAGAACCAAATCAGAACGATGGATCAACTCCATTTGTTTTGAGAAATCCCAATAAAGGGAATCATGCTCCTAATGTTCAACCTAAACCCCCTTACAATATTAATGAGCAATTATCCAATACTACAGCCAGAATTTCCCTTTTGGATTTATTAAGATCTTCTCCTACACATAGAGATGAATTGATGCTTACATTAAGCCAAATGATGGTACCACAAAACATTCAACCTGAAGCCATGGCCAATACTATCATCACTAGAGAAGTTGATTGTATTGACTTTCGAGATAAAGATATACCGCAACATAGTTTACATAAGGATAACCCCTTATATATTACTGCCCTAATTGGAGATGTAGCCGTTAAAAGGGTCTTGATTGATAATGGTTCATCTCTAAATATTTGCACTTTTGACTTCTACCAAAGATTTGGGTTTAGAAGTGATGAAATGAAGAAAACTGACATGATCATAAAAGCTTTCAATGACGAAACACAAGAAACGTGTGGAGTTATTACCATCCCATTGCAAGTTGGTCCTAGAACCTTAGATACGACCGTGTTTATTGTACATTGCCCCGCATCATACAATATACTCTTGGGTCATCCTTGGATCAATGCAATGCGGGCTGTCCCATCAACTTTACACCAATGTGTTAAATTCGAATTTAAAAATCAGTTGGTCACTATCCATGGTGATCCTAGACCCTTTGATATGTGTGCTTTGGCAGAACCTCGTTGGAGTTCAATTTTGCCCTCGCTCTGTCATCCACACATCCTAATTCTTATTTTTCATCTAAAACTGTGAAACACACACCCATAACTTCATCTATTTCTCCTCCATTAATTTCACCCTCATATATAGATCAACAATCTTCTAAACAAACCACTCTAGAACCTCAAAAAGATCTTAAATCCACAACCAATCCTTCATGTTCCATCCCTATAATTTCAAAACCTATAGACCCATCTATTAACACCTCCACATTATCTACATCTATCATACCTTCCACATCTAAAGATATAGGGAATGATCCTTCTACATCTTATGCTCTTTCTGATGAACTCTTACCTGATTTATCTAACATTCTTATATCAGAAAAAACAAATGCTTCTATGCAAAATTCCATTATCTTAAGTAATTTGCCGCCATCTCCTCATACTTTGGGCCTCCCACAACCTATGGGAAGTACTTACCAAGTTGGGAGTTGTGCCTTCATTTATAAGGGATATGACTAGGGAAGAATACCCAGGAACATCAAAACTCATCATGAGGGATATGCTCGATGTTATTTTACTAATGAGTATATTAAAGCTAAACCTATAATGCTTAAAATGGGATATAAAGGGAAAGGCTTGGGACCTTTCCAAAATGGTATGAAAGAACCTTTCGAGGTAGAACCGTGGCCTGCCCGATGTGGTGTGGGCCTATTTCCTAGTAAGGGTCAGCCCTTTCCATTTGAAGATGATGATCAACTCATATGTTATCAAGATTATTTGGATGGGCGTGATGATTTGCCTCTAAAAAATCAGCCATTTACATGCAATATGCTATCCATAGCTTATCCTGAAATGATTGTTGAATCCGATGATGAGTTGGAAGGAGATATTTTCCATGATGTCTCCGTTGAAGAAATGTTACACAATGGTTTTTATTTTGATGGTTCTATACCTACTATAGCCCAACTTGAGGCCACTACTCCTCAAGATGAATTATCCAAGTTAACCTTAAAATAATTACAAGAATTGGGCGTTTCACCCGCCCCACCTAATTTTGAAAGAGATCTACACATGGAAGTAGAAAACGTCATTAAAGTTAACATTGGAACTGAGGATAATCCCCACATAATCAATATTGGATCAGAATTAAGTCAAGAAAAACAAGAGCAATACATTGCATTCCTTAAAGAATATGAAGATGTCTTCGCTTGGACATATGAAGATATGCCAGGTTTAGACCCTTCCGTAGTCATGCATCACCTAGTAGTCCATCCGGATGCTAAACCCGTTAAACAAAAACTTAGAAAAATGCATCCCAAAGTGGCCTTGCTAGTCAAAGGGGAGTTAGAAAAACTCCTGAATGTTGTTTTTATACAAGCTATTGATTATGCTGAATGGATCTCGAATGTAGTTCCAATCACCAAGAAAGAAGCTACCAAAGTTAGGGTTTGCACAGATTTTAGAGATATTAACGTTGCATGCCCTAAAGATGATTTTCCTCTTCCAAACATGGATCAAATCATTGATTTTATTGCTGGGAGTGGGATGATGTCCCTAATGGATGGATTCTTTGGCTATAATCAGATCAGGATAGCTCCTGAAGATCAGGCTAAAACAACCTTTATTACCCCCTGGGGTACCTTTTGTTGGAAAGTGATGCCATTCGGCCTAAAGAACGCAGGTGCAACCTATCAACGAGCTATGACTTATATTTTTCATGATATGATGCATGATATCCTACATGATTATGTAGATGATATTATAGCTCGCTCTATTAATGAAGATGATCATTTAGATGATTTGAGAAAAGTTTTTAATCGGTTAAGAGAATATCTTATCCGACTAAATCCAGCTAAATGCATATTCGGAGTTAAGTCCGATAAACTATTAGGGGTTATAGTTTCTTTACGTGGCATCGAAATTGACCCTCTCAAGATTGCGGCTATCACTGATATGCCCGCACCTACCAATATATCTGAGTTACGAAGTTTACAAGGTAAGCTTCAAGCTATCCGTCGCTTCATCGATAAGTTGGCGGACAAAACCGGTCCCTTTCTTAAGCTCCTTAAGAAGGATGTCCCTTTTAATTGGGACGACGAATGTAAGGAAGCTTTTGAACTTCTCAAACAATACCTCCTTAACCCACCTGTGCTTTCACCGCCTAGACCTGATCGCCCATTTATCCTGTATATTTCAGCTTCAGATTTTGCTTTAGGAGCTATGTTAGCTCAACTTGATGATGAGAAAAGAGAACGTGCTAATTATTATATTAGCCAAACTTTAATTAGTTATGAAACCCGCTACACAACATTAGAAAAACTATGTCTAGCAGTCATATTTTCTATGCAAAAATTATGCCATTATATGCTCAGTCAAAAAATGTATGTCATTGCTAAATATGATCCCTTGCGGTATCTTATGAGTCGACCTTATTTATCGGGTCGCACAACAAAGTGGGTTCTTGCTCTAAGCGAGTTTGAACTCACATTTATAGGACAGAAGTCTGTTAAGGGTCAAATCATAGCAGATCAATTAGTTGCTGCACCCTTAGAGTCTACCCATCCCCTCATCATTGAGTTTCTCGATGAATGCCTTCAATTAGAGGCAGACCATGTTGAACAATGGTCCTTATACTTTGATGGAGCCCGATGCATGAGTGGGGCTGGTGCAGGTATTATTTTAATATCTCCACAAAAGCACATTATACCTTTGTCCTTTAAATTAACATTTGCTTGCACTAATAATACTGCTGAATATGAAGCTCTAATCCTTGGATTACGAGCTGCCTTGGCGCTAAAAATTAAACATCTGCTAGTTTTTGGTGATTCTCAACTTGTTATAAACCAAATTAATGAAGTTTATCAGACCAGAGATGATAAAATGCACCCATATAAAGCCTATGTTTTACAATTAATATCTCTATTTGATCAAGTTACCTTGGAAGCTATTCCTCGAACTAGCAACCGTGCGACTGATGCTATGGCCGCAACTGCATCTCTTCTGCCCTTGGAGTTAGATGACGAATATGCCACCATCATTATTCGTCGACTCTAGGAACCCGCTTCAAATAAGTCATGCTTAGAACCTTTGGATGTGTTTCTAATCAATGAAACTACTCCTGAACCTTGGTATACGGATATATTTGATTTTCTTCACAATGGGACTTTCCTTGCCAATTCTAATAGAAACCAGCGTCGGTTATTACGTAGACGAGCAAGTCGATTTGTAATAATTGGCAATACTTTATATAGGAGATCTTTTGAAGGTATCCTATTGAGATGTTTGAATTTAGAAGAATCCAGATCAGCTTTGAGTGAAGCCCATGATGGATCTTGTGGAGGACACTTCAGTGGTAGTGTCATTGCTAAAAAGCTCCTTAGGATAGGATACTTTTGGCCTACCATGGAGAATGATGCACATGATTATGTGCGCCATTGCGACAAGTGCCAAAAACATGCTGACCTTGTCCATGCCCCTGCACAAGAACTGTAGGCTATTTCATCTCCTTGGCCCTTTTCAAAATTGGGCTTAGAAATTATTGGCAAAATTAATCCTGTGTCATCCGATGGACACAAATTCATCATAACCGCCACTGAGTATTTCACGAAGTGGGTTGAAGCTATGCCTTTAGCTTCCTGCACTGGAACACAAGTCTCTAAATTTATTTTTAATCAAATCATTTGTAGGTTCGGAATTCTTGCAAATCTCATCTCAGACAATGGAACTTGTTTCAAAAATAAAGATGTTAAGAAATTATGCCAAAAATATAAGATTCAACATCGCTGGTCCACTCCCTATTATCCTCAGGGTAATGGCCAAGCAGAAGCTTCAAACAAAACCTTAATCAAAATTCTCAAAATATTGGTCAATAAATCGCCGCGATCGGCACATTCAATTATATCCAGCTTTGTGGGCTTATCGAACTAGTGTTCGAACCCCCACTGGAACTTCACCTTTTGTTTTGGTTTATGGCGTTGAAGCCATTTTTCCCTTTGAATTAGAAGTTCCTTCTTTGGCTCTACTACTTCAAGATACCGAAGTAGGAGATGAATATCGAGCTGGTAGACTCAGTCAGCTGGAACTCCTAGATGAAAAGTGCATCAATGCTTTGGAGCATCTTCGTGCTTACCAAAACAAGCTTAAAAGATCATATGCTAAGAAAGTTCGTCATCGATCCTTTGAGGTCGACGATCTTGTTTTAAAAGAAAATCAAAAGAATACTAATGCAACTAAAGACCTTAAAGGTAAATTTGAGCCCAACTGGCTTGGACCATATATTATCACTCGCTAAATTTGAATCGGGAGCATACAAATTATCTACCTTAGATGGTAAAGAACTTAAAGAACCCATGAACATTTTGCATCTTAAACGTTACTATGCATAACAAAATTGGTCATTTCATCATTGTATATATTTGTTTAAAATATTTCAAAAAATCACTATCTTGTATTTCTTTCAATTTATAAACTTAAAAATCTAAAAAACATTCAAAATCATCAAAATCTTCAAAAACATCTTTTATTTTTGTACTTCTCAAATTGTGACATATTGCAGTTATATTTTCAAATTATTTTGGATAAATTAGCATTTATTTGGAATCCCGCACTTTCACATTCACAAAAATAAATATCTTGATTTATTTGGTATGATTACTAATCTCTCTTATATCAAAGTCCACAAAATTCAATTAAATAAAGTTTGAGCATAGAGAATTGATCTTGTTATTTACTTAAACCAAACATATCCTTTCACAATAAAATGATTATATTTGTAATTTCCATGCTATGCTACATAGTAGAAGTGGTTTCTTGAGTGAAAAGTTTCCCCCTGCTATCCTATCATGCACATGGTCTAGAATCTTTGAGAATTGGCAAAAGGACAAGCTCACCCCTACCCGGAATAAAAATCCCTTGCTCTACAGCTAATCCGAGCAAGTATCCCTAGCATAGGAAGAAAAGCAAAGTTCAAGAAAAAAGAGAAAAAGAAAAAGAGTTATTTCAGCATTATCTCAAATATCAAAGCAAAAGATACAAAAAAAAAAAAAAAGAAAGAAAACAAAATAAGCAAAAGCAAAAGCAATAAAATCCCTTTCCCTACCCCTTGAAAAGAAAAGAAGGGTTGATGAGCTTGAATCCCTGGAATTCTCAATTATTCGAAAACTGTGAGGTAAGCCCCATAACAGGTGGTTTGTGCCCAACCCGCTTGGCCTTGGGTAACTCCTAGCGTGGTGATATGTCTGTCACATTAGCGACCTTCTTTTGTATAGACCTATGTCTGCTTATGGATTAGCTAGCTCTTGATAACCTGACTTACATAGTAGTCTGGTATGGTTATATGCATCTAAATCATGGTTAATGAACACTTATTTGGTTAATTCAAATCACTTGTATCATAGTATCTTGCTCAAACCCGGTAAATGAACAATACAATCGCACACACATTTGTATTTGAGAGATTTTGTGTATCATTATGATAAATCAAGATCGGAAATGAACTCACATATGCACATGGGATTCCTTATAAATCTAACTTTTGTCTTTAAGATACTTTGAAATATTTTTTGCAAATTGTCTGGAATAATTTCATTTTCTTCTCTGAGAACAGTTGTTTAGTATAAAGACAACCACATGCATTACCAACAAATCAAAATCATTTTCAAAAACATGCAATAAAGTTACATATAACTTTTGACTTTTGCGACGATGGTATAGTTCCAAAACCAAAAGTGGAATTTTATGCCTAGCACAAGTCCTCATCTTCATATTTTCTGTTTATTTTCAAAAATTAAAAATCAACCATGCAATAAAACTATTTATTTTCTTCTTTTGGATTTCGCGATGATGGTATAAGTCTATACCTAAATATTCTATGCCTAGCGCAAACCATTGTTTTAATTTTATTTTCCCATTTATTCCAAATCATAAAAACCATATGACTTAAATCATTATGTTACACAATTATGCTTTCAAACAGACTGAATACTTATTCTATTTCATGTCATTATGTTCAAATTTAATTTTGCAACCATGGTATAATTTCTAAGGAATTGTTCAAAATTTTATCACACTTAGGAATTTATGCCTAGCAAAAATCATTTTAAAATATTTCATGCATACTATTTTTATGAAAATCTGAAAACAAATCATCACCATCATCATTTGCATCATCACAACAAAGTCTTAAGACAGTCTCTTAAGCACTCTTTTACTTTTAACAATATTTCTATACTGGGATTAGCTTGACGACCGAGTGAGCGGCGACTCCATGAAATGGTCTATAATAGCGACAATGTCCTTTGAAATTATTGTTAGAAGTCCCTTTTCTTTTTATCAAATTATCATCACAAACAACCACCAATTTGTTTACATCAGATTATTTCATTTAAATTTTTAAAGCATGACATTCAAACCATCATATTTTCAAACGACATAATTACATGAATCATCAAATCAATCACACCAAAACATTAAAGCATCATAACAAACACATAAGACAAGTCATATGATCAAAAATATCTCATATATATATATATCAACAACATATACATCATCTCAAAACTGGATCGGTATGCCACAATCTGTACCTCGGCATACTCAATCCTCTATCAAAAAATAATCAACACTATGTATCAATCTATGTAGTGTAGTCTGTAGCAGCTAGCCTCGAGAAGCCCTCGAGCTCTCATCTTCATCTCCTCCCCCACCCTGAGGTGGAGGAGGTGGCCCCATCGCAGTCCGTGTCGTGCCATGAGTCCTGGACGTCGATCGTGATGATGTCCTAGATGACCCCATCACGACAGGCTCCGCAATATGAGCCGGTAATGGCACCCTCTCGCTCTCGCTGGCATCGCCTGGTAATATAGAGCCCGATAGAATGTAACCTGGGCAATAGCTCATGCTAAATCCTGAGTGCTCGCCCCTCTGCCTCGAGCCCTGAGTCGTGCAGCCTCATCCTACAAGGACTGCACCTGAGCTCGAAGATGAACAGTCTCCACCTAGAGAGTAGCCATCTCGCTACTCTCTCCTACCTCGACACCCTTGCCCTTGTCGGGCGATGGTGGCCTCTCTCTCTATGGAGAAGGGGGTCTCTCCTCCCTCCTCTCCCACTGTCGTGGCCTCTACTGAGCCTGTGGTCTCCTCTGCTCTCTCCCGCCGTGACCCTGTGCCGCCTCAATGGTCGCCTGGCGCCGCCTCCCCATCCGATGCACAACTACGTGAATCGGACCCTGAGCCCTCGTCATCCGAGGAGGGTGGATGCCTACGTACCAGGCATCATAGCCGTCTACAACCCCTATGTCATCACCATCCATTGGCTGGATGGGGGCATCATCTGCATCCTGACTCTAGAAGCGCTGCATATCTAGAGCCCCGCTAACTGTAGTGTTATCCCGGACGGTCCAGGAAAACTCGTAGTCTCTGAGAGATGGGATCCCCTGTTGTAGATCGAACTGCCTCAAAACTTGGTCGTACCGATGGAGCTCCACCTCTCCCCTCTCCATCCTCAGCCAGTAGACTTACCTGACGCGAGCCAGCTCTTGTCCATCCTCGGCCCACCCTGGATGATCTCTCCAAGGCCTCCAGGTGATCTGGTCGGAGACAAGGTCGTCAAGTAGTCTCCGGGACACTGGCAGATCTACCCGTCGCTGTGACCCTCTCCGGAGCCACCAGTAGAAAACTCGGGGCCTCTCCCCATCAATCCCTATCAGTGGGAGCCCTACCGACCTCCGCACCACAATGTGCTCCTAGCACCAAACCTGTAGTAGTGATGTCATGACTAGACATCGGCCGCCCTTGTATACGACCCCATGTAGGATCCTATACAATCGGCATAGTACAAAGCTCCCCCAAGCAAACCTGTATCTGTGGTCTCTCATGTCGTAGACCACATCTTTCAGTAGCCATGGTAGTCTGCATCCACTCGATGGCATAGTAGCAGACCACCTACCACCCCAGCCAAAACTTGTGTTAGCCTAGATGCCCCAGGCATCTGGCGTAGAGACTCGATGTTCACTTCGCCCTTCTCTAGGGTGAAGCTCGGATCTCCGCATAGTCGCATCATCGCGTGGCCCTGATTGGCCGTGGGAGTGATTAGCCATCCTTGTATGGGGATCCTCAAAATCCTCCATACATCCTCTAGTGTGGGAGTCATCTCCCCTATCGATAACCAAAAACAAGAAGAACCCGGATACCACCTCTCCGCTAGGGCTGTCAATAGCCCCATGTCTATAGACACTTGTGGCATATCTGCCACGTGCTGCAAGCCGACTTGCACCAACTGATCTCGCTCTGCCTGAGATAGAGCGGCCAAGTCATCCCTTAGTCCATCGTATTTCCATTCTTGGCTCTTTAGTAATCCTCTCTGCAACATAAACAACAAAACAATAAAAATCATTAAATCATTAATCAAAATGCAAGTAAAATAAGTTCACTTTCATACAAATGATGATATCGTCCACTATTGGACGATATCATCCCAAATTTGAGCAAATTCGTCTCCGATTTTGCATGAGGGAATCGTCCCTTATTGGACGAAATCGTCCCCATATCGTCGATTTTGCCCTTGGACGAAATCGACGATATCGAGACGATTTTGCGAAATCGAGACGATTTCGGAAATCGAGACGATTTCATCTCGACGACGTCGACGGCCCAAAAATGGCCGCGATGCTCAAAAATCAGTCAAAATTGATCTAAAAAGCATGAAATTCTAAATTAAAGCACTCTAAACTAAGTTTAGACCCTTACCCGTAGCCCGTGCCGGACCTCTGTCGATCTGTGCACTGTCTCAACCATCTTGTCTGCAGAGCTCTAAAAACCAATGAAAATGAATAGTAAAAATGAATTAGGGTTTTACCCTATTTTTCTTAATTTTATTCAAAAACAATTAAACAACATTTTTAAAATTTTGCTTTTTCGCATTTTTACCTCAAACGTTCGATTTGGGTAAAAACACGGAGGGGGCACCATAGTAAGTCGTCGTACGATTCGACCTAGAATCGTCGCCTAAAAATGGGAATAATTTTTGCTTTCTCGTAGATCGAGAAGAACTCATCTTTAACGCATTTTCTTCAAAAAATTTCGCTAAAGAGGGGGAAAAATGTAGCACCCTAAAATTGGCGCAATAAAACTTAGCAATAATTAAAATTACCTTAGTAATAATTCAAATTCAAATTCAACCCCAAAACCGCTCCAAAACCGCCTGCTACCCGTTTCCTCATTTCCTATGCCATTTTTAGGATTTGTTTTGACCGTTTGACGATATCGTCGCCGATCAGACGATATCGCCTCAGATCGGACGAATTCGTCTGGACTAGGACGTCCAGACGATCTTGTCCCAAAACTAATTTTTCATAATTAGCTTATGTTTCAACGACGTCTCTAAGTTGGGCAGAAGCGTGTCTGCATCGCTAGAGACCTCCCCCATTGGAGATCTTCCAAATTAGGATGATCCCCAACCTCCTAACCTCCCTCCTAAGCCTATTTAAACCTTAGGACCCCCCTTGACATTCCCCTGGCTGAATTTTCCTGTAACTTGACCTTTACACGCATTAGAATACCCTGGATTACCATCTGCATTTGTGCTTTCCAAGTTTTCTTGCAGGAACCTTGTCATTCTTCAGCCGGAGCAAGCTCAGATCGTCGCAGACGATCCTGTCCAATTCGAGATGATTTCATACCAATCCGAGATGATTTCGACTACAGTCTGCATTGGGGGCAATCAGTGCCCAGAGTTTGCGCTTTTCCTATACTTTGCTGTTATTTTATTCTGCATTTAGTCAGTTTTATTATTATTTCTTGTTATCCTGCATCTTGGAGTTCACCCATGTAGTTTAATTGCATAATAAGATCATGATTAGCTATTAAAGTATCATAATTTACTTGCATTTCCATTTGGGATTATCTTATTAACATCCTTATTATTATTTCATATCATTTTCCTTTATCAGAATAGTTGCATTTCTGGTATTTTGTATCTATTTCTCTGTTTAGGTCTCTCTCGACGAATTCGTCCGACGAATTCGTCAGATCTCAGACGATCTTGTCAGATAGGAGACGATCCTGTCAAATCCCAGGCGATCTTGACTGCTTCAAAAATTAGAACCTCCATCAGACATCCGAAACCAGGTATGGATTTCTTCACTTAATTTATTCTCTGTGTCTTTTGTTAATTCTATTTTTTGTATTCATTTAAATCTGCATTTCATATAGAACAACTTAGATTCATTTGGCCAAACCTAGGATTTGAATGTTTAAAGATAAAATTGAACACATAAAACACATTCCCAACCTAGGCGTGGAAACTGCCACTAAACGTTTCCTGGTGAACCCCACCATCCGTCGAAAAATCACCTTAATACACCTCCCCCGAGAGGCGGGACCTTCGCAAGGCCTCTCAGTCCGAGGTATTGTCCCATCCTTCCCGCATCCCCCTTCCGGGCGCGGATCCTTTAGCCTGAAGGTAAGGGTGCGGAAAATTTGGAACGATACAATATATATATATATATATATATATATATATATATATATATATATATATAAAGTAAATAAAAAAAAAGTAAAAACAATAAAATATAAATAAAAATAAAAAGTAGTGAATGAAGCCATGGTGCTTCATTCACCACGTTTTAGTTCACGTTTTTAAATAGTTTAAATTTAATATTCTTTTTTCTTTTTGTTTCTTTTTTTAAATAGTTTAACTTTATGCTTTTAGTATAGTTTAGTTTATTTTTTTTAAAAGCTAATAAACCGCTTTTTAAGCCATTTGAGGGAAAACAAAAGACTTTGGAAAATGAAAGTGCAAGAGAAGCCAAACAGAAAATAAAGAAAATAGACAGTCAAGAAATATGGAAACGAAGGGGCAAATGATTTTTCTTTAAAAACAACAGAAAATGCGATTTGAAGGGCTGGATCTTTTGGGATTTTTTCGGAGGAAGAAGGCATACCGTTGGGCCGATTTTCACCATTTGGATGCCAACTTTGGGCATTTTTTTTCTGCATTGTAATGGAATATTGAATATCTTTTTGCAGCAATTAATTAGAAATGTCTCAATTTTTATGCATTTTTATGGTTAACATGATTTCGTTTTCAGTTTATTGCACCCTTTTCCTTTGAAGCTCATTGTATTAGATGTTGATTGCACTAAGTCGGGTCACTCTAATACTGTTTTTAGTAGAATACTAATGCTTGTAAGGTCTGTGGAAAAATTAGGGATTGCAGCATTTCTGTTTTTCATTTTTTTTAATTTTTCTTTCTTTTTGCTATTTTTTTTTAAATTTTAGAGATTAAAATAAAAATCGAAAAAAATTAAAATGATAAAAATAATTACATGGATGTGAAGAATGATGTAAAATCTATCATATGCAATAGATTCAGATTCATTCCAAGGTAATTTTAATTTTATACAAATTTTTGAAAATGGTTGTTTGATGCAGATTTTACAATTTCAGAATTTCATTTTTTCACATTTTGGAGTCAAATCAATTTTTTCCAGCTTCATATTTTTTACTTACAAGCATAAAATAAACTTTTCTTCATGAAAATTTCAATTTCATTGAAGGGGGTTAATTTTATGGCATTTCATAAGCTATCTTTTTGGGGGCCAAAAGTGCATCTATCTTTATGAAAATTTCAATTTCATTAAAGAGAAGTGATTTTATATGTTACATTAAAAGGCTATTGTTTTAATACATTAAATTATTATTATTTATGAAAAATATTTCATTAAAGCAAGATAGTTAAATGACATTCTAAAGCCTATATTTCAAGGCTATAAATTATTATCTCTTTGTGAAAATTGATTTCACCAAAGAAGAATAATTTATTATTCACATCAAAGGCTATCTTTATCTTCATGATAAGAAGCTACATTTAATGAGCATATTCATCATTTCGGATTCACATTTATAGATATATTTTACTATTTACTTTCGTTATAAAGAAGGATTTAATGCAAGGTAAAGTTTGATTAAAATCCACTTAATAAGATAAGATAAAATCTACATTAAAATCCTCAAGATAAAAGGAATTAAGGCACTACATCATGGTCATATGAGGGCCAATTCACATTTATTTTTATTTTTATTTCATGAACAATCATTAAAGTAGCATGATAAAATAAACCAACACATGCCCCTTGTTTATAGTTACTTGCAATCACTAAGGTGTTCCTAGCATTGAATTGATATATCTTTATTGATATTACTAATACACATGCAAATGCCAATATAGCGGAGACCTTGGAGAAGTTGTTTTACTTAACTTCTTTGCAAGAGAGGGTTTTGGGATCCAAACCCTAAGGGATAGTGTAATTTCACAATCGGGTAAAATTAACACTCAAAAAGTGCCACTATAGCTCTAGATAAGATGATGCGTGAGCAAGATCTTGTACAGTCTCAAAAAATATTCAAGACTCAGGAGAGGGATATGCTAACGATCACGTGAGGTGAGACCTCGACTCCATAGGTTGCTCCTGTGGCTCTATTTGTATAGGAACCCATAGGTTTGGACCTGACTACAGAGATCAAGAGATTACAGGATCTAGTTTAGACTTATATCAGGTAGTGAGCTTCAAACGTAGCCCATATCGCTCTCTTGGATGGAGAGGTCACACCCCTTGATGACAAGATTCTAGAGATATCCAAAGCTCTAGGGACTTAGGGGACTCAAACATGGGAGACAGGGTAGTCCTCAGCTCGGTCCAACCATAAGACTCACAAGTTTGAGAGTTCCACCGATACCAGCTCTAGGAAGACTCACCGAGAGGGTGGAGGCGATGGAGGAGCCTCATAGATAGGGAGTGTAGGATAGTCATAATTATGCATTGGGTACATTGTATTATTTTTGAGTGTAAGGTCTGAGGACCTACACTTTTTTAGCCTATGGGAATTTGGTCACACCTATGTACTCTTTGAGACACACATATAAACATGATATGACAATAATTTATGACTCATTACATGTGTACATTTATTTTTTTTATGTTTATGATATGTTTATGGATGCAATTCTTATATGTGATGTTGATTTGATGCTATATGATGCGATGTATGGATGACATGCACTAGCTAGATGATGAATGTATGACTAGATACTATGATCTAGATGCGTAGATGGATTATTATGATGTATGCATATGGATGAAATATTTATTGTTAAATGCATGTTTAATTTGATTTACTTGTATGCATTTAATTTATGATGTTATGAATGCAATGCATGTAATACAATATTTACATGATGATGATGATCTAATGTAAATGAACATGTATGCTTTAATCACTTAAAACATAAGGAATGAATGCAATATGGGTTTAAAAATATAATGGATGACACCACATAATGTATAACAATCATGAAATGTAATTGATATATCTTTTCATAAGAATAAATCAACTAGACATCCATATGTGAGATGATATAATGATATTGTTTCTATTCATAAGCTTTTGTAAGTTAAAAAATATGCACAACATAGTCAGTGGTCTTCTAAAAATCATTGTTGATATCCATCCAGTATCTAACCTATGTTATGAACACCTCTTAACAAATAAAATCTCATAAATAGAATTTGATAATTGATTGCTTGATATGAGTTTTTGCTATTTTGGAATTTTTAAGGTTTTTAATGAAACTCAAACACCCTAGTTGACTTATCAAAAGTTTTATACTTACTATACTAGACTTATGAAAGATAAATTTTTCACTGTGAAAGACCAAGCTATTCATAATCTTTGTGTGTGCAAATGAATATATTAGATAAGGCATAAGCATACCCCAATGCAAGGCGAGATTCATTCAACCCATTGCTATATTGGGGATCCTTAAATGTCTACTTGATCCTAGGTTTGGACTTAGTTAAACTAGACCACTAGGCAATACAAGCCACCTAAAGCTATCTCATTTGTAAATTTCTTATACCTACCCCAATTTATAGCAGGATTCATTCAGCCCATTGTTGTATTGGGGATCACTCTATAGCTTTTGAGTATTTATCATTTCAAGGATTTAAGATCTTCACCCCCTTATTTTCTTTAATTTTATTGGGATACTTGCTTATATATAGTGATAAAATCATTGTTTATTTTGTATTTTGTTTTTATTTTTTTTTGATAAAGGAATTTGATTTGATTATGGGATTTTGCTCCTTTTTGTAAGCAAGGGATTTTTGGGTAGGGGGAACTTGTCCTTTTTCCAATGACCAACACCCTAGACCATTGCACCTCACAAAATGAGAAAGTAACTAAACCTTTCACTTAAGGTGACCAGGACCACTTTGTAGTGTTCATATTTCCTTGCCCTAAGTAGGAGTTTTAATGTGTTGATTAGTGATGGGATTTTGATATGCTAAGTGCTATCAAAACTAGACCTCATATACAAAAGCAAATCAATATTTCTACTAAATTTGAGAAGACCACTAGGTATGGTTGAATGACCATAAAACCCTAGACTTGTCCTTTTTCCAATGACCAACACCCTAGACCATTGCACCTCACAAAATGAGAAAGTAACTAAACCTTTCACTTAAGGTGACCAGGACCACTTTGTAGTTTTCATATTTCCTTGCCCTAAGTAGGAGTTTTAATGTGTTGATTAGTGATGGGATTTTGATATGCTAAGTGCTATCAAAACTAGACCTCATCTACAAAAGCAAATCAAGATTTCTACTAAATTTGAGAAGACCACTAGGTATGGTTGAATGACCATAAAACCCTAGTATATTCTTCATAGCAACAAGAGGGGTTGTGTTGAAAAACATAATTACTCACAAGGGTGATGGAATATGACAATGCATAGATGCATGATTGAAATACAAATGTGGTGTCGTTTGTAATATTATAAACACAACCTACTAATGCATGGTGCGGTGGATGGAAATTTCTAAATGAAATGCAATTAAATAAATGCATTTGAAAAATAAAATACATGATGCAAATGTTTTTGAATGTTTGAATATTATGCAATATTTTTAGCTTTTATTGCTTTTGATTTTTATGGATTTTGAAAATTTTCATATTTTTAAGCTTTTGAATTATTATGTATGGAATGCCTTAAGATAAAGGATATTGAGAGGTTCAAGCTCTTCAAAACCTTCGAGAGATGTCAGAAAATATGTTCCAGGTCTAATATGCTCTAAGATGATATATGGACCTAACCAGTTAGCCACAAATTTGTCTCACAAGTATGGTAGCAGGTTTGAGTTCTGTTGGTTCTTTTTCAGCACAAGATCACCAAATTTAAAGTCCCTCATATGGACCTTATTATTGTAAGATCATTTTAAGAACTCTTGATAAATATGGATATGCTCAATGGCATTCATGTGATGTTCATCAAGAAGCATCAATTTATCTAGGTGAGCTTGTTGTGTCGTGTCATCATCAATGAACTCTTTCAATGCGAAGTGCAGCGTTGAAATTTCCAACTCTAAGGGTATAATAACCTCAACACCATATACTAGAAAAAATGGTGTTGCCCCAGTGGATGTCCGAATGATATTCCTATAAGACCATAATGCAAGGGGTAGCTGGATGTGCCAATATTTGTGGTTTTGTTATACCATCTTTTTCAATATGGATACCACTATCTTGTTTGAAGCCTCAGCTTACCCGTTTGCCTGCGGATAGTATGGAGTCACAAAATTAAGATATATATTGTACTTAGATGTTAAAGCCTTCACAATTTTATTATTGAATGACATTACATTATCTAAAATTTTCTTGGATGGTATCCCAAAAGGACTTATGATATTGTGAAGTATAAAATCTGCAATACATGATCCAGTTGTCATTGTCAAAGGGATTGCTTTCATCCATTTAGTAAAATACTTAGTAGCCATTATAATAAATGTATGAAAACTTTATGATAGGGGAGAGATCTTACCAATTAGATCCAAACCCCACTGAGCAAATGGCCAAGCCACTTGAATGGGATGTAAGGCCTATGATAGCAAGTGCGTAAGATTAGAATTATGTTGACATTTAACACATTTCTTGACATACATGATGCAATCCTTCTCCATAATGGGCCAATAATAATCCATTCGAATGATGTACCTGAAAATGGCCATACCACTAAAATGACCACCACATGTACCATCATAAGCTTGCAAAATTGCCCAAGCTAATTCTTGGGGCTCAGGATAATGAAGGAGAATTCCATCATAACTTCTACAGTACAAGATGTCTCCTAGAAAGACAATTTGTCACTTTTTATATAAATGTGCATTTTTTGGCATGCAACAATCCTTAAGGGATTAAAACAAGCTTGAGGAAGTCATGTAATTGTGACATTCAGTCTTGATAATCTTCTACCTCAATTGACAAGATGACTTGTTCCCCTAGCATTTTTTTGTGTGTGAATGTAGACTAGGATACAACCTTGTGGTGAATGGTGGTTCCATTCCCCGTAGGATCCTACGAGATCAAATAACCCTAGGGAAACTTCTTGAGAAAGTCTCTATAATTATAGAACCACTCATGGTTTTGTTCTATATGAATCATGTTGATTGATTCTTTGTTATCAAAATCCACACACTGCATCGTGGCATGCAATAGTGTCTTTACATGAATGGTAGTAAAATTGATAGCCAAATTCTATGGGATTAAATATCCCAAATATGCCATAGCGTATATGAATTTATTCAATGAATGAGGGTTAATTTATGTTGTACCACTCTAGTTGGGCTAAATAAGTGTCAGTAAGATTTTAGGATGAGACACCTACATTGAAAAAGTCCCTTCATTTGATTGACTATGAGAAGGGAATCACAAAATATGTTTAATCATTTAATCTTCATGGTGATGGCTATTTGGAGACCCAATATTAGGGCCTTGTATTCAGCATTGTTTTTGGTACAAATAAATTCTAGCTTAAATGACACGGGCATTGGAGCACCTTGTGCTGTGAAGAAGACAATTCTTGCACCACCCCCTTGATCACACTTCGAAATATCAAAGAACAAAGTCATGTTAGCTTTATTATCTAGTTCTTCAGGTTAAATTACCTCTGAAAATGCAAATACTACATCATCAGGAAGATCTATGGTGAGGGGTCTACTATTATTGAGAGGCACCTCTACCAAATGATTAGCTATGACCTATCCCTTGATGGATTTCTGGCTGATGAATTCCAAATTGAATTTTATCAATAGCATGATCCACTTTGAAGTTTATGTATTATGATATGTTTTGTTCATTATATAATGCAAATGATTTTGTTTGGATATCACATATGTCATATGACTTAACATATAATGATACAACTTCTTCATTGCAAACTCTACTACTAAACACAACTTCTCCACATATGCATATCTAAGCTCATAACTTGCCAAACTATGATTGATGTAATATATGGCTTGCTCTTTGTCTTGCACATTATTTTGGGATAACATGGTTCCCAATGCAGAGTTAGTTGCTGATAAATATAACAAGAAAGGTACTTCTGGTCTTGGTGGAGCTAGCACTGGTGGAATTTCTAGGTATTGCTTAATTTTAGAGAAGGTTTATTGACAATACTCATACCAATTGAATGGGACCCCCTTGTGTATTAGTTTATTCATAGGTCAATATTTATTTGATAATTGTGCGATAAATCACTTTATGGATGCTGATTTGCCCTGTAGGCTTCTTAAATCTTTGATATTTATGGGAGGACACATTTCTAATATGGCCTTGACCTTTGTTGAGTCAAATTCAATGCCTTATTTTGCAATGATGAATCCCAAGAGATTTCTTGAAGTTACACCAAATATGCACTTCTTGGGATTCATCCTAACATTATGCTCTATCAGGTGATCGAAGACCTTCCTCAGGACCTCTGCATGCTTTGAATGTAGTAATGACTTTGCCAATAAGTTATCGATGTAATCTTATAATATTTTGTGCATGTAGTCATGAAAATATATCTATCATGGCTTATTGATATGTGGCACCAACATTTTTGAGGCTGAATGACATAAATTTATAATATAAAGTTCCCCATGGCATTGTGAATGTGGTTTTATGTTGGTATTTAGCTTTAATACAAATTTTATTGTAACCAAAAAAACCATCCATAAGAGAGCATCTCATGACCTACAGTTGCATATAAAAGAGCATCTATGTTAGGCAACGAGAATGAATCCTTTGGTATTGCCTTGTTGAGGTCTCTAAAATTTGTACAAATGCAGATCCTTCCATCAAATTTTCCTACAGGTACCATGTTTGATACCCATTCTGGATAGTCAATGGAGATAATTAACTCTACATCCAACATCTTATGCAGATCATATTTAACCATTAAAGAAATTTTTGGATGCATCTTCTTGAGCTTCTTCTTGATATGTCTTTTAGCGGAGCCTGGTGAAAGGTTATGAGTAACCAATTTTAGATCTATTCCTGGCATATTCTTGTATATACAAAAGAAAAGGTTAGGTCTCTCTTTTAGTAGAGGTATGAGTATGGCATACTCATCAGGAGATAGACTCTCTCCAAATTTGACCTTCTTAGGATTAATGGGATCATTACCGATATCCATATTGAAGGTCTCCTCTACAACATGTGTGATCCCTCCTCAAATTGGTGAGGTATGGGAATCAAGTGGATTTCATCAATTGGGTTTAAATGTCCTACATCAGAATTCCCCTCAGTGTGATAAACATCATATGTACAACCTGGTGCAAAATGGAAAGGTTACAACATTTCTTCATTAGGGAATAAATCTTCAGGATCTAGTGGTGAATCAATGTGATCCCAATCAATAGCATCTAGATTAAGACACAATGGTTTAGAGGGATTGACTAGGTTGTGAAGTGGAGTGGTTAGATTAATGGAGATAATATTGATGGTGTAGACACCTAAAACATGTCATGTTTAGGGGAACTACTCATGTGGGCACATTCACAGGCCATGTGACTAAACCTTGGTACCTTCAAAGTGCCAAAAGTGGTTTTCACCACTCATTTGGGGCAGTCTTAGCCCATCCAAACCTGGCTGATATGAACCAAAGAAGCTGAATTTTGGTCGCTGAACTTAGAGCAGCCAATCCTAGCCACTGCATATGACAACAACTAAGCTTTAAAGTGCAACTTGTCATCAAATCAACCTAATATTAGGTAGAAGTGGTAGTTTGCATGCAATAAGGCTGAGTAGGAATAACTTTGCATTCCTCCTCATAGCTAGTCTACATGAGAGACTCATGTTTGGATTTAGACACTAGGTAACTGATCCATAAGGGTAGAAAAAGATAAAAATTCTCATGCTAACATCCAGTGCACATGCAAAATTAAGTCCTAGGGTTTGGACATTGACCTAGGGATTCAAACATATTATAAGGTGCAAATATAAGAGCACCAAAAAGATCCATAGAATCCAGATACTTTGGGAGAGCTTTTCTTGTAGTGAAGCCCTATCGGATCAAAGATCATATTGGAGTACATTTTTGGAGCAAAAAAGTGTTGGCCAATTGAGAGGTTATCATCTACAGGATATTCAACACATCATACATAAACGCCCATCATTTCAAATTTAGAAATAATCCTAGATCTATAGCCTTGAAGCAATACAAACAAGATTTCATCTTAGCAGCCTCTATCTCGAATAGTGGCCCATAGGCCTAGTCTAGGGTTCTTAGCATTATTTTCTTTAGCTTGTTACATGTTTTATGTAATTATCATAGATCTAGTTTATTGCATTTACTTGCATTCATAGCATTTGTTTCTATTGTCATTGAGCATATTTCTATTATCATTAGGGTTTTTGCTAACGACCTCATACAGAGAGGCAATCCCGGATAGCTGAGTGTTTGCTATTATTTTCATGCTTATAGGAATATAGGTTCATTGGATAGGTTATCAACATACGAGAGCAAAATAATACCTCTAGGAACTAGACCTAGAGAAGGAGTCATGTGTAAGCCCTCATATAGTTCTACGTGTGTCATCGGGAAGCCTACGAGAGTGCATCATCCCTTGCAAGGGGATATCATACATCTGTTGCCCTATTTTGTAAAATATTTATCAAATGAAGGGAATCCTTTAGAGGGATCTATATGCAACTGAACTTGAGAAAAATTAATAAAAAACATTATCTATTAACTTCTTCGTATTTCGATTGTATCTTTCATTTAATGCATGATTAAGTATAAATTGATCAAATACTAATATTCATAAAAAGAAGTAGTGGATGGTGTGCCGCTTCCCTATGGTCGCTATAGATGGCTATCATGGTGGGACCCCTGCCAAGTTTTTATTTTTTTCCAATTTACTGATTCAGGTTTTTGTGCATAGGTTTAGCCACTCTGGTCTACAATTGCTTATAGTCTTAGCTGCTCTACTAACAACAGATAGAAATAAGTTACTCTGGTCGATAGTGGCTAGAACTAGAGTGTAGTAGAGGATAGAATATTTGTTCTCTGATCTAGATTAGAGGTTGGTATAATTTCTTGATATTTTATGATTTTTTATTTGCTTTTGTTTTCCTAAAATAGTGAAAATTAAGACACATTTTAATTTTGGAAACTAAGGAATGAAAGGAAAGAACTTCCATCTTGCACATCTTAGAGTTTTTTTAGATTTCCACTAGGTGTTGCTAGGAACAATGACTTATTATTGTAAATTTTTCCCTAAAATCCAACATGCTAGAAATCATGTGTTTGTTTGCTTGCTTTGAGGCCCTGCTAGAGGCCATATTTGCAAAAAATAGAGTACATCCATGAAACTCATATTAGTTTATGCATATTTCTAAAAACTATAATGTCATTTGTATTAGGCATATAGGAAATATACATTTCTATTGTATGATGCATTTTAATTTTTGCAAACTTAAAATGAACCCCACACACACACACGGGTTTTGAACATTGGGGAGTTGGATTTCATCACCAACCCTCAATTCAGTCCAGTGAACCACCTACTCATAAGACTGTGGGACGCAGTTCTACAAGCCTAAGAGGTGATAACTCAATCCTTGGGGGTTCTCCTTGAGAAACCCCAATTAGGGAGTCACATCATGGAACCAAGTCACAAAAACACAAATAGGCCTCATGACCATCATCATAAAGGAGACACGAGGAGGCCTCAAGGCCCTCCTCCAAACACACAAAAACATCTCAAAGACATAAGGAGGCTTAAAGAGCTTCCTCACCGCATGGACATAAAAAGGGTTCTAGACCCCACTTTTCACATTGGGATGACAAGGTTTCCCCACATCCATCCTCATAGAGAAAAGGTGGGACCTCAAATATTTCATCACAAAAAAGACACACAAGAGCCACAAAATCTCAAATTTCACATGAGACACTTAGAATAGATCTGCCCTCTGGCACCCAAAATTACTAACACTTCTAAGAGACCATCAACATTTAAACCTAAAGACAATCAGAAGCTAAAGGAACCCTTAATCAAGGAAGAAAATCCCAAGGAATTACTAAATATATCCATTGCAGAGATCCCATATCCCATGGAAGAAAAATATCTCAAGGATCAAGTCGAGGAAATACTAGAACCCACTTTACTTGTGTTGTTTATAGGGTCATCCACATTACATGCGATAATACACTTGGCAAGTACAAGGATAGGAGAGTACCTTGTGTAGAATATAATATTCATGCCCATAATTGAGTCTGTACAAGATATAGGATGGCCAAAAGACATAAGACCACCAGTGGGAATAGTGGTTCCACTTGGAATCCAACCTAACCAAACCAACTTTATCTATGTTGGCTTGGATTGTGCCCATAAGTCTTCAAATATAGAATAGGACAATTATGAACTATTCACTGTTAATGTTCATTACCTCTCTAATATTGATTTTGCTCTAAGATACTTTTAACATTACCATTGGCATGGCTATAGTCTTGGTATATATGATCAGGGTTGTAGGTAGCCATACGAGTTGCAATACCAGCTTCCCACTGATGGGTTTGTGTTAGGCTATGATATCAGAGGTCAAGATGACTCTTTTGTAGTAGCCTTGGATAGATTAATCTTGGGGTTAGGAGAAGACATTGATTTTATTCCTTATCACCCTCCAAGTACAAGACATCTGATCAAAAAACAAGTGATCATGGTAAACATACCACCACCAGAGATTTATCATCCAAAATTCTCAATTGACACCACCCCATCACATTGCATGTTGATGAGTCCCAGAATTACCTATATTTTTGTATGATTCTTAGCAGATATTATGTGGTGATATATTAGGAATTGTATGTTTTTATCAATGATTATGTATTTATTTAATGATATTGTGTATTATCTAATTTGTGTGTTTTAGTGTGTTTTTGTAGAGATATTATTGATTTTGTTAGATTTAATCATTCAAGGTATTTTTCATGGACCTGGCACTTTTTTTACTACAGAACTGATGCATAATGGACAGGCACCTTCCTTGAGGTCTTTTTCAAGGACCTGGTACTTTGTTTACTATGAAACTGATGCATAATGGACAGGCACCTTACTCTTCCAAGAAGATGCCAGAAGAAGGTAGGCACCTTCCCCTTCCATGAAGGTTCCAATTGAAGATAGGCACCTTCCTCTTCCAAGAAGGCACCAATATAAGGTAGGCACCTTCCACAAAGGAAGGCACCTCTATTTTTTCATGTTGACCAAATAAAACATGATGCAAGCAATAATAAATGGTGCAGTTACAACTCCACACCACATAGGATATTTGCGAGAGTTGTGCTGCCCATGCCAAGTGAAGCATGAGCCAATTACAGAACAAACCAATATGAGGAACAAATCCAATTTTTGGTAGATGATGACCGAAGCTTACCAAATTGCCATCGTCGATTCTAGAATAGACCGATGGTTGTAACCGAGTTGTAACAGAAGACCTGTGCATGTGCTATATAAACACACACAGACCTCTCTGAAGAGATAGAATATAGAATATATAATATAGAACATATAGTAATTGTATAGAAGGTATAGAATACACATTGTAATTATTTGATTGCATAATAAAGTCTGAAAATATTGCATTAGCTATCAATATTAAATAAATAGCAAAAACCTCTTTGAGAAATATGTGAATCAAAACCACAAGAACAGATTCAGACAAACATGAGTCTTATTTAATAGTGCAATTTGACCACATGCGATGGTTAGAAAATATGTTGTGTAAAGAGCGAGAGCTAGTGGAAGCTCTTGAGAATGACAAACAAAGAGAAAGGCTTTTGTGCCAACATGAGAAAAATTTAAGAGAACAAGATGAGCAACTAGCTCATTCAATTTACAATACAATGGTAATGATCATCAAAGAGATAAATACACTAAATCACCAAGAGAAGGGTGCACTAGGCAAGAAGAAAGCCCACAACAAAACCACCACTCAAATATTAAAAAAAATAAAATTGGTGGAGAAAGGGTAAACAAGATAAATCAGGATCAAATACATCTTGAATCCCCTCGTAGGAGGGAAGAGAATAGAATAAGTCAAGTGCACATAGGGTTACCTCCATTACCACCATGAGGGGGAATGCAAGAATAGGAAATCCTCACCTCAATGGTATTCCAGGAACTTTCTAGAAATATGAAGTCCTTTGATAAACAAGAGATGATGTGGAACCAACCAACATTGAGTAAAATACACAATCAACCATTATGCCCATAAGTCTCTAGCCCTGCATATCCTAAGTATTTTGAGATGCCTAGGTTAGAAAATTTTAAGGGTGAAGAGGATACACAAGATCATGTTACAAATTTTATCAATGCATGTTTTCATCTTGAAGACAATGATGATCTTATGATAAGAACTTTAATTATGACATTTTTAGGTGCTGCCACTCAATGGTTCAACTAGCTGCCCAAGCACAACATATCCAATTTTGAAAAACTAGTAAACAATTTCCTAAATTTTTTCTCCTTTGGTTCTAAAAAGAAGGTTAACCTTTCAGACTTAGCCAACTTAAAAAATTATGATGATGATCCAGTACTGGAATATGGGGATAGATGGATAAAATTCATGGTAAAGTTATCATTCTCTATACCCATAGAAGAAATCATCTGCATGTTCACCAATATTTGTTCTAAACACATCTCCCTCTTGCTAAAAATTCAACAATATCCTTTTTTTGATGAAGCCTTGGTATAGGCGAAACTCATTGAGAACATACAAGTATATGAGGGAACCATCAAGATCCAAAAAAAGGAGTGGAACAAAAATGGCAAGAATGACAAATACAAGCAGAAGCAAGCAAACCCTACTCCATTAAATCAAGTAGTATTAGCTGCACCTAAGGATGGGGCTACACAACAATCCTAGAATTATCAAGCATAGTACCCACCAGCAAATTATGATAAAAATAAAAATCAGGGGAAAAACAAAGAACGTAAGCCACCTTGCTATTTTACACGTCTATCAAAGTCAATGCAATCAATTTTTAACTAACTGAGTGAGGCTAGGAAGATCAGATTTCTTGATATACCTCTTATAGATCCCAACCATCCTAAGCCAAAAGTATATAGGGAAGATCAATTTTAACCTTATCATAGGATACCGGGGCATAACATTGAAGTTTGTGTTGGTTTCAAGCACCAGGTGAAAAATATGATTGAGGTGGGAGAGCTTATAGTTGACAACCCATTTGCCCTTGATAACAAAAATATGGGCATATACAAAAACCTTCTACGAAACCATAAATTACTTAGAGGGTAAGGTACCCAAGTCAATCAGGTCTGAATTGATATGCCTACCCATAGGTGCATTGGGATGGTTGAGATTATCAATGTAGCAACGAGGAGTAGACGATATGGTCAACCATAGCCTCCTATGGCTTCCATTGTTGTCCCAACTGAACCTAGGTAGATGCAGGTGCAGAATAAAATTCTAGGTCCACCAAATCAACCTATGGTAACTGTTTGGAGTAGACTAGAGAAAAACTTACAAACAACTTTGACCAAGCTATCTATCTATGAGCTCATACAATAGTCCCCAAAGCACAGGGAGACATTGATGGAGATTTTAAAATCAATTGAGATCCAACCACAAGATCCAAATGCATTCACTTATTTTGTGGGATAAATACAAGAATACCAAGAACTTGTAATTCAATTTTATGATCATGAGGTTAAGACAGTGCCTACTGCCTTACCAGACCCTCCACTACACATTTTTGCATTAGTCAATGATTTACATTTTAAGCGGGTCTTTGTTGATACAGGTTCTTCAATCAACATCATCACAACAACAAAAGCATAACACCTTAAGATACCCAAGTAAAATATCATTTCAAGAGCCTAAACATTAAGAGCTTTCAATTATGCCTTATGCAATACTGTGGGAACGATAGTCCTACCCATCAAGATGGGGTATAAGACCATTCCTGTGATATGTCATGTCTTGGAATGGGCCATGCAATATAACATCCTCCTAGGGTGCCCTTGGATAAGAGATATGAAGTGTGTTCCTTTGATTTAACATGAATGTGTCAAGTATATGCATGATGAAAAAGTCTATGTGGTGTTGGCTGATGAAGAACCATTCAAATATGTCCATCAGGTGGATTTTATAGGAGAATTTATGATTCCTTCTACCCACCTATATGTAGGATCTTCATCTCCAACTACGCAACTAGATAATAGAGACAAAGGGGTACGAAAATATCCATCCACATCAATACCTCATCTTGCATCCAAGATAACTAATGCTTCTAAGAGACCATCAATGTCTAAGCCAAAAGATAATAAAAATATAAAGGCACCTTTAGTTAAGTAAGGAAATCCTAAGGAAGTGCTAACCATAGCCATTGAGAAAATTCCAAGTCCCATGGAAGAAGAATATCTCCAAGATCAATCCGAGGAGAAACTAGAACCCACTTCGCCAGTGTCGTCTGTAGGATCATCCACATCACATGTGACAATACACTTGGAAAGTACAAGTATAGGAGAGGATCTTGTGTAGAAAAACATTCATGCCCATCATAGAGTCTGCATAGAATATGGGATGACCAAAAGACCTAAGATTACCAGTGGGAATAGTGGTTCCACTTAGAATACCTCCCAACCAGACCAACTTTGTCTATGATGGCCTGGACTGCACCCATAAGTCTATAGATATAGAAGAGGACAATGATGAACTACTCATTGTAAATATTTTTTACCTCTTTAATCTTGAGTTTTCTCTAAGAAAATTTGAACGTTGTCATTGGCATGGCTATGATATTGGTATATATGAGCAGGTGCGTAGGTGACCATTCAAGTCGCAATACCAGCTTCCCACTGACAAGTTTGGGTTAGGATATCACATCAAATATCAAGATGACTCTTTAGAAATAGCCTTGGATAGATTAAAATTGGGGTTAGGAGAAGACAGATTTTATTCCTTATCACCCACCAAGTACAAGACATTTGATCAAAATTCAAGTGGTTGTGGTAACATACCATCACCCGAGACTTATCATCCAAGCTTCACAATTGATGCCATCCCAACAAGTTACAAATTTTGAGATGAATAATAAGAAAAAAATAGATATGAGGTAAGTGATGATGAAGCACAGGCAAGCTTAGCCTATCATGGGCATTGCTATCTACAAAGCCTTGCTTGGTCTGGCCATAATGAGAGTGGATATATATAATATGAAAGTGGCTATGAGTCAGAGGACTCAATAGACAGAGCATAGCTAGGGTTAAGGTAGTGGCCCCATAGCTTGGGATAAGAAACTAATGCAAATGGTATATTCATAAGTGATGAAGAATATTAGGATGAGACATAGATGGACTATTTGGGGCTAAGACACATGCCCCTTGTCTTGGGGATACATACAAATGCTAATGGTTTTTGGATAAGTGATGATGACTTTGATGATGAGACTGATATGGCCTATCTTGGGCCTCAACACTTGTGTCAAGTCGATGCACTAGTAGAAAGAGAAGTGGCACTATGTTCCATAGACCTTGGTTTATAGTTTCTAGGAAGACCTATCAACTTAGTTGCTATTTACCATGTGGTCAATCCCCCTCTGCCTATTTTTAGGGAGATCTTATAACCCAATGATCCTATTATTTGGCCTACTCATGGGACAGATCCAGAGATTCCTTTTCCTCCTAAGCCTCATCGCAAGTATGGAGAGGAAACCTCTAAGATAAGATTTCCCCCATGTGGTTTTGGAGATTTCATTCCATCCATAAATACAATATCCATTGATTTGACCACTCCACTTCATAACCTAACAGATCATACTAAACCACTATGTCTTGATACATAGGCTATTTATTGGGATTGCATTGACTCGCCCATAGAGCCCGAGGACATTTTCCCTAATGAAGAGGTGTTACAATCGTTTAATTTTGCATTAGGCTGTGCATATGACGTATTCCATGCTAGTTTGGATCCCAAGTTAGTAGAACCTATAAATCCCATTAATGATATTAATTTGATACCCATGCCTCATCAGTTGGAGGATGGGTCACATATGGCTATAGAAGTGAATTTTGAGGTGGATATCAGTGATGATTCTACTCAACCAAATAAATTCAAGTTTGAAGAAATTTTGTCTCTAGAGGAACAAGCCATCATAATCCCTCTCCTTAAGGAGAGACCAAATATTTTTTCTTGGACTTACAAAGACATGTCAGGTATTGATCCAAATTTGGTTATTCACAACATTTCATTGGATCCTCAAGAAAAATTTGAGGAAAATGCATTCAACCATCGCTTTGATGGTGAAGAATGAGTTACAAAAATTGTTGGATGTGATTTTCATAGTTCCAATTGACTATCCTGAATGGGTCTCAAACATAGTGCCTGTGGGAAAACCAAATAGAAGAGTCTGCATTTGCATGGATTTTAGAGAATTGAATATGGCAACTCCGAAGGACTCATTACCATTGCCAAACATAGACGCTCTTGTTGACACCACCATAGGTCATGATATGCTCTCCCTAATGGATTATTTTTCTAGGATACAACCAAATCTAGATTAAACTTGAAGACCAACATAATACTGCTTTCATTACTCCATGGGGTACAATCTATTACAAGGTGATGCAATTTGTCTTAAATAATGTTGGTGCCACATATAAATAGGTCATGACATACATCTTTGATGACTATATGCATAAGATATTGGAGGACTACATTGATGATTTATTGACCAAGTCTTTAGTGTGGCAAGAGCATTCTAAAATCCTTACAAAGGTCTTCAATCACCTCATTGAGTACAATGTTAGATTGAATCCTAAGAAGTGTGTGTTTGGTGTAACTTATGGTAAGCTCTTAGGGTTCATCATTTCTAAGAGAGGCATTGAAGTCGATCCTACAAAGGTAAAGGTTATAATGGAAATGGCCATCCCTACCAATGTTAGGGAGTTAAGGAGCCTACAAGGCAAGGTAGCATCCATAAAAAATTTTATTGCTTGATTATCAAACAAGTGTTTATCCCTAAACTGGTTGCTACGCAAGGATGTCCTATTTCATCGGGATGAAGAGTGGAAACAAGCCTTTGTAGAGATCAAACCTTACCTAGAAATGCCACCAATTTTGGCTCCACAAATGCCAGACATGTCATTTTTACTATACATATTAGCTACTGATTTCACGTTGGGAACCATGTTGGCCCAAAAGAATGCACAAGACAAAGAGAAATTTGTATATTACATCAGTCACACCTTGGTGAGTTATGAGCTAGGATATGTGTATGTAGAAAAATTGTGTTTGGCAGTGGTCTTTGCAACCAAAAAATTGTGACATTACATGTTGAGCCATATGACCTACATTATCTCCAAAAAAATCCTTTATAGTATATGATGAACAAGACCTATCACAATACATGTACTGCAAAGTGGATCATGCTATTGAAAAAATTTGATCTAGAATTCATAAGCCAAAAGTCCATCAAGGGATAATTCATAGAAGATAAATTAGTAGAGACACTTCTTCAAGATAGCAAGCCTCTCACAATAGAATTTCCCAGTGATGCATTCTTTGCATTATTAGATTCACTCAAACCCAAAGAACCTAAAAAAGAAAGAGAAATGGAATTGTTCTTTGATGGTTCAAAGTGTGAGAAATGGGATGGAGGAAGGATAGTCTTTATCACACCATACGATGATCCATTACCCTTATAATTCAATCTAGACTTCCCTTGCATGAACAATAACACAGAGTGTGAGGCCCTGATCTTGGGATTCCAAACAACCATTACAATGGACATTAAAAGATTGAATATATTTGGTGAATCCTTGCTCATAGTTAATCAAGTCAAAAAAATTTCAATGTAGATGCTCACTCATAAAATCTTACAAGGAGCCTGTTGACACTTACCTAGCTTAACTGGAATGGTATGACATCGAGGTGATCCATCATACGTCAAACAGATTTGCAAACACCATGGAATCTTTGTGATATTTAATCTGTTAGAACCCATCTATCGATTTCATAATCGTTCACATCAAAGTGCTCATGCACTTAGTGATACAATGCGAGGCTATTGACAATAAAGATTTATTCAACATGATCCAGAATGAACCAAATAGATATTGGTCCTTCAGAGCTAGATCTTTCTTGAAAATGGTACCTTGGAAATATTTGATCTCTCAATGTCCCGTGGAGTGTGGTACAACCATTCACCACAGGGTTGTTTCTCATTCTATGTTCATAGATTCTGGATCACAAGAGGAACATGTCATTTTATCCATAGAATTTATGGCTTATTAGGATTGGATTTTCCAATTGCAATATTTCCTAAAACTTGGAATGGTACTGCAAGACCTATTGCATGCTGAAAGATGAGCATTTAAATAGAAAGTGATGAGGTACATCTTGCTAGGAGATATCCTTTATAGACGAGGTTATTATGGAATGCTCCTTTTTTGTCTTGAGCCCTAGGAAGCATCCTAGGAAATTTCACAAGCTCATTATGGTATGTGTGGTGATCACTTCAGTGGCATGGCCATCGTTAAGTGCATATTGAGAATGGTTTACTATTGGCCTACTATGGGAAAATACTATTGCAAGTATGTCAAGAAATGCATTAAGTGCTAGCATCATACAAACCTCACTCACTTTCCATCACAAGCCTTGCAACCCATCCAGACAACATGACCCTTCTCATAGTGGGGACTAGACTCAGTGGGGAAGATCTCACCCCTATCCTTAGATTGACACACGTTCATCATAACGGCCATTGAGTACTTTTACAAATGGGTCGAAGCCATCCCCTTGACATCAACAACTGGACCAAATATTACAAAGTTTATACTCCACAATATCATGTCATTATAGGGCCCCTTCAAAAATAATATCTAATAATGGGCCATCTTTCAAGAACAAAAATGTGCATGCTTTAATTAAAAAATATCATATTAAGCATAGTTTTTCAACACCCTATTATCTGTAAGCAAATGGGTAAGCATAAGCCTTAAAAAAATAATATTCTCCATCTTGAGGAAGATAGTGAAAGATAATCATAAGGACTAGTATTTGTAATTGCTTTTAGCATTGTGGGCATACAAGACTAGTTTGTGGATGCCCACTAGGGCAACACCATTTTCACTTGTATATGGCACTAAGGCCATAATTCCCTTAGAGTTGGAAATTCCAACCCTACACATAGAATTAAAGGACTTCATAGATGATGACACCACATGACAAGGCCGCCTTGATCAGTTAATTCTTCTTGATGAATGTCGAGTCAATGACTTGGAGCATCTCCACATTTATCAGGATCACCTTGCATGAGCTTACAATAGTAAAGTCCACTTGAGAGAATTCAAATTTGGGGATCTTGTGCTCAAATAAAACCAGCAAAACTCAAATCTGCCGCCACACCTACGAGAAAAATTCACGGCAAACTGGATAGGCCCCTACATGATTTCAAAAAGGTTTATTCCTAGAGAATATCGCCTTACATAATTGGATGGTGTTGAATAGCCTGAACCTCTCAATATCATTCATTTGAAGGCATTTTATACATAAAATACAAAAATATTCAAATATGTCATAAAATACAAAAACATTCAAATATGTCATAAAATACAAAAACATTCAAATATGTCAAAAATACAAAAACATTCAAATATGTCAAAAATACAAAAACATTCAAATATGTCAAAAATACAAAAACATTCAAATATGTCATAAAATACAAAAACATTATAAAGCATCAAAATTAAAAACAAATTTGAAAAACATAAAAATTCAAAAATTCAATAAAAAATGCTCCAAGGGTATCCAAGCCGCTTGGTCAAATTCAATAAAAAATGCTCCAAGGGTATCCAATCCGCTTGGTCAAATTCAATCAAAAATGCTCTAAGAGTATACAATATGCTTGGTCAAACTTAATAAAAAATGCTCCAAGTGTATACAAGCTGCTTGGTCAAACTCAATAAAAAATGCTCCAAGGGTATACAAGTCGCTTGGTCAAATTCAATAAAAAATTCTCCAAGGGTATACAAGGCGCTTGGTCAAATTCAATCAAAAATGCTCCAAGGGTATACAAGTCGCTTGGTTAAATTCAATAAAAAATTCTCCAAGGGTATACAAGCCACTTGGTAAAATTTAACCAAAAATTCTCCAAGGTTGTCTTCACACCGCTTGGTCAAACCCTAAAATCCCCAAAGGCACAATAAACCCTTTGGTCAAAATAAAATCAAAAATACAAAAACAATGCAAAAATAAAAAATACAAAAACATTTGAATATTGCATCTGCATCCATATAGTTGCATTACATCAAACATGCATATCCATTGCATTTGCATATGTTATGATCACATTCTTACAAATTATACCACAATTTGTATCACAACCACAAATACACAAGTCCACCTTCATCCATTCATCCATGTTTGTAAATGTGTTTTTTAACACAACCATATCATGTTCCTATAAGGAATAGGCTAAGATTTTTTGGTCATTCAATCATATCTAGTGGTCTTATTTCTTTTTTGTGGGAATCCATCTTGATTAGTAGAGGGTAAGGTCTAGTCGTGATAATGCCTTAGATATTCATGATCCCATCACTAATTGAAACACTAAAATCCTATCGAGTAGAAGAGAAATATGAAAGTTGCTAAAGTGGTCTAGGTTACCTTAATAAAAAATGATCTTCCTTGCTTATCCTCCTATGCGATCGGTTCAAAGGTGCTAAGAATTGGAAAAAGGACAAGCTCCACCCTACCCAATTAAATCCCTTGATTAAATCAAAATGAGCAAAAATCCTAAAATAAAGCACAAATTCAAAATTCTAGTTTCCAAAATTCATAGTTCAAAGTACCAAAAAGCACAAAAATAAAGCAAATAGTGATTATCATCACTACATGAATCCCTTGCTCAAAAATAAAAATCAATAAAAAATAAACAGTGATTTTCATCACTAAACATGAGCAAGTATCCCAAATAAAATGAAGAAAATAAGGGAATGGAGCTTGAATTCCTCAGCATTGTACAAAACCAGAAGGTGATCCCCATCATAGATTTGGTGTACAACCAGCTTGGAAATGGTGGTATCCTTACGCATGATGATATGTCTACCACAATAGCTTTTGGAATTTGTGTAGACCAATGTTTGCATGTGGATGAGCTAGCTTTGGGTAACCCAATACTACCTAGTGGTATAGTCCAACTAAGTCCAACATAAGGATCATATGAACACTTGAGGATCCCCAATATTAGCAATGGGCTGAAAGAATCCTCATCTGACATCGAGTTCTATCTAAATACATTCATTCACACACACATGGGTAATGAATATCTAGGTTCATGATGAAAACCTTGTTCTTAAAAAGTCCTGTATAGTCAGTACGCAGCTGTTGATAGGGTAACTAGAGTGTTTGAGTCTCAGGAAAAGCCTCAAAAATTCCTACATAGCAACAAATAATATCATAAATCACATCATCAATTTTTGTTATGAATTTTTATGAATTAAGGGATATTAACAAAGTAGGCTAGATACCAGATAGATGTCAGAAATGATATTTACATGATCACTGACTATTTTGAATCTTTTAAATAACATAAGCTTATCAAAAAGTACATATATTCCATGAAATTACAATTCACACATGAATTCCTAAATAATTAATTCTTATGATTAGAATGATTATCCATATTCATGATTGTTATATTTTTTGTGGTATCATCCATTTAGATTGTTAAAATCATATCATATGCATTTCTTATAGTTTAAGTGATTAAAGAATACAGGTTCATTCACATTAGATTAAAATAATATAGAAAATACATTACACATTGCATTTACCATATCATAACATAAGTTAGATGCATACAACAAAAGAAAAAATTAAACATGCATTTAATAAAAAAATTGCATTCATAAGCACATAATTTCATAGATCATACATCTACATCTAAGATCACATCATTGCATCCACCTATGCATAGAATCATAAATCCATCATAAAATCAACTCATGATACATCACATCATGTCACAATAATCAGATCATATAAGAATCTACATAGGCATCCATATAAATATTCACATCATCATAAATATCATCTATCATCTAACACATACATCAACTCATCATAATACCATCATCACATCGCATAAATAAAACAAAAAATAAAACAAAAGCATGAGCAATAAGGGATACACACAATGAATCATAATGTAAATATATCATATAAATATGTGTGTCAAAAGCATGGATGTACAAAAATTCTCAAAGGCTACAATAATATAGGTCAGCTAACCTCAAAAATAAAATCCTAGTACATTATCAATCAAACACTAGGCCTATGCCCCCTACAACACTACCCCTTATGGCTAGATATTGAATGGAGTGATGTGAGCCTGCTAGCCTCTCTGTGTGAGTATGGGTCCTATGAATAGGCTGAATGGAAGACTACCTTGAGGTGGAGTGCCCACTAGCATGTGATCCAGCTGCACCTATCCTCTCCTTAAGAATTACTCTTAGCCTCATGATATACATCTGGAAAGAAGCAATGTGGCCTACATGACCAGCAATATCTACCTCATACTCGTCTATAAAATCCTACATCTTCTTGATATCTGGCCCTAGATCTACCCCTGTAGGACCCTAAGGTGTAGGGGGATCATCAACAACCTACATCCTAGTAACACTACCACCTATAGTAGCCTACAATTCCTGTATCTGTGTCATGAGTTGATCTATAGTGGCATCCCACTATGCTATAGTAGCATCTCACTACTATACCTAGATATTTTCCAACTAGAGCTTAGCATCTACCTCATGCAGTTGTGGTCTTAGAGGAGAATCTCTCTCCTTAGGATCCAAGTCCTCCTCATCCTCCTCAGGAGCCTCCTACTCCTCTGCTTCCACCTACTCTATTGGCTAGCCCCATACATCAATCTAGGCTTGGACTTTGCACCCTACTGTATTTATACCTCCATCACTACCATCATCCTCATGGTCAAGATTACCATCACCATGCCATAATATATCCCCCCACCACTACATAAATGCATTTGTAACTCCCTAGTGACTCCTGCATCAACTGTTGGGGCATCTTCATTAGTGAGCTCCATGATCCATGGAGGAAGATCTCCCTCTGGTGCAAGGCACCTACATAGAAATAGGACAAATGGCACATCCTATTGCAATTATTACTAATGAAGAACTTGGAAGTAGAAGAAATACTCTTTGATTATGACCTTGTGGCCAATGAGTCACCACTAATGCCATGTCCTATCTGTAAATCTATCTGGATCATCTCAAGTCGGTCACTCATGGTATGGATATCATATGATATCTCTAACCTGTAGGGAGGTGAAAGTAGCAATGTAATGGGGTATCTCCCCGCATGATGATAACTCTTGCGCTTCTCATGCTCTTGAGTCCATCTGGTAGCATAACATTGCATAGGATCACTGATAGCTATAATATCAACTAAGAGCCCTCTAGGATGATCTATATGAATATGCTCCCACCTCATATATGTAGGAGTAAGCTGTAAGTAATGCTGACATGACCCCACTGACGGATGTGATACAACTCATCATAACACTGTTCTAGAAAAGACCTCCTCCATGCATAGATGATATAACTGGGGGTATCTTGGTCACATAATGCAATTTTTAGGCCTTAAAACAAGCCCAATCCATGTCATCCATGAGTGGTAGGAGGTCCTTCAAGAGCTTCGGGTCTTGAGCTCTAGCAGAAAGAATCTAAGGACAAAAAATCAAAGCATAACCATAGTGCATCCAAGGCATAAATCATAATAAAACATGAAAAATGGTGAAAATAAGGATAGACTATCCTAATTCTAAATGAAATAGGAATAAATGCACCTAATCATGTAGAAAAATGCATAAAAGTAACTCAAAAATAAAAAAAAATCAATTAATCATCTCAAAAATTCAAAAAGATAAAAAAAACTTAAGAAAATTTGCCTAAGGTTCTTGGTTTCTTTCACTTATAGAAGCCAAAAATTAGTCTCTAAGGCTAATAGTGGCCAAACCCCAATGGTTAGATTTTCAACCATTAGGTTTTTGAATTGGCCAATGCTGTCGACAACGGCCAAGTCATAGGACGAAATGGCCGCTCTATGCGACAACATCCAACGGGCGATGTGAAAGCAGCTTTTGCCCTAGGCCAAGAACACCTAAAAATTTGGAAAATTACAATATAGGGGTAAGCCCACCAAAATAAATCCTAAACTAAGCCTAACTACGGGTTTATTTTGTTGCCAACAAGTTTAATGGAGTTCATTTACCGATTACTTAGTGTGGTTCATTTTACCCAAAAGTGAAACAAATAGGGTTAGGATTTCAAAGAGTACTTGAGAAGCTCTGGATACTCCACTCAAAGATGCCTCACCGTACGCAGCCATAATCTCCAACACAACAACACTCCAAGTTGTAAACATCACTTTCTTTTTAGAGATTTGAAAAGAAAATTGCCACCTGGAAGAATGAAAAATCAAAACCCTAGGCTACTTTTATATTTTCCAATTTATACCTTGGTCGATGCTGCCATTAGCAACCCACACTTCTTGGTCGTTGTAGTCAAGAGCAACCAAAAATAGGTATTTTAGGGCCATTGGATCTGACAATAGCCAGTAGCATTGGTAAAAAAAGAAAGATTCCTTGTAGGAGGAATAACAAAAAAAGTCAAATAAACACATTTTGATGGTCCCTGATCATCACAATGCTCAAAATAACAAAACAAGTTACATAAAAATAAATCTTGAGTAAGCTTCATATTAATTACTTACTCTATAAACTTAGCGGTTGCAGTGATTTTCACTCCATACAATTCGGTGAGATGAGTAAGTTACCATAGGGCTACTTGGGGTAAAGTATTCATTTTGGAATTATGATGTGCCTCCTTAATCTTGAAGAAGACCAAGATGGTCGGACTGCTCCACGAGTACAATGTAATCATCCTAATTCCCTTATGACACAAGAACATTGAACCAAGTGATGCAATACAAGCATAGATAAAATCAGTCATCCTAATTCTCTAAGAAGGCTATTGATGGCCAGACCACTCCTCAGGATAGGGATGAATGATCATCATAAGCAATTGAAGTCACATGTGGATGGGGGTTTTCCCATTAAAAGAACAAACACTAGAGAGGAACCAAAACTAGTCAAGTTGGTCAAGCAAATTTTCGCTTCATTCATTGCCCTTGCATCACCAATTCATTATGTGAGGGGGTAGTTCAAGTCTTCAAATAATCATAATCAAAGTCAACCAAATATCACTTGATCATATCAAAATTATGTTCGTCCAATGAATCATTACACACAAATATTACAAAATTTTCCCCATTTGTTGGGTTCATAAGCAAATATGATATTTTCATTTGGTAGCTCTCCTTCGGTCAGATCTCATTGTAGCAATAGAAGCTACTCGATTGTGTTTGAGTAATGAGTGCAAGTGAACATGTGCAAGCCCTATGCTAAATTAAGCCTTCAATCAGATTGAAGCAATGATTCAAGGATGCACACCATCTTGCGTGTTTAGGACATCCAGTATTGATCAGATCAATGATCATCATACACCCTACACACATAGCAGTCTACATTTTTGCTCTACACTATGTTTTCCACATAGTGCATCACAAAAAGAGGTATCTGTAGACACGTAAAACATGTCATGTTTATGAAGACTACTCACATGGGCACATTCATAGATCATGTGACTAAATCTTGGGATCTTCCAAGTATCAAAAGTGGTTTTCATAGCTCATTTGGGGCATTCTTAGCCCATACAAGCCTGGCTGCTATGGACCAGGGCGACTGGATCCTAGCTATTTTAGGTCAGAGAGGCAAAACCATAGCTGCTATAGATAAGAGCAGCCAAATCTTAGTCATTGTAGATGACAGTGACTAAACCCTAAAAAGCAATTTTCCATCAAATTGGCCCAATCATGGGTGAAAGTGGTAGTTTACATGCAATAAAGCTGATCAGGGATAACATTGCATGATTCCTCATAGCTAGTTTCATGAGAAACTCATGTCTTGATTTAGACACCAATTAACTGGCCCTTAGGTGCAGACAAAGGCAAAACTTCTCATGCTAACATATAGTGCGCATGAAGAATTTAATCCTAGGGTTTGGACATTGACCTAGGGTTTCAAACACATTATAAGGTGTAAAACTAAGAACACTAAGAGAGGACATCACAAATTGAATAGGTTGGATCATTGAGGAGAGATTTCAGAGACTTGGAGAGCTTCCCTTGGAGATGATTTTTTTATAGCAAAGCCTTGCCATATTGGAGATAATATTAGAGCATCTTTTCGGAGCAACGAAGTGCTAACCGATTTAGGGTATTTCATCTATAGGATATTCAACACATCAGACAAGAAACGATAATTATTTCAACATTGGCAACAAGCTTAGATCCATAGCCTTGGAGCAATAGATATAGGTTCATATTAACGACTGTTGTCTTGGATAGTGTCGCACAAGCCTAATCTAGGGTTATTTCGACTAGTTTCTTTCATTTAGCTTGATACATTGATTTTTATGCAATTAGCATAGATTTGGTTTATTGCATTTACTAGCATTCATAACATTAATTTCTATTGTCATAGAGTCTATTTATCATTAGGATTATTTCTAACAACCTCATTCGAGGAGGCAATCTCAGAAAGCTGAGCGTTTGTTGTTGTTTTCATGCTTGCAGGACTACATGTACATTTGATAGGTTATCAACATACAAAAGCAAAAGGATCCCTCTAGGAATTAGACTTGGAAAAAGAGGCATCTGTAAGCCCTCATACAGTTCTATGTGCATCACCAGGAAGCTTGTGGGAGTGCAACATCCTTTGTGAGGGGATATCATACATCCGCTACCCTACTTTGTAAAATTTATATTAAAAGAAGGGAATCCATTAGAGGGATATATAAGTAACTGAAATGGATAAAAAGAAATAAAAATAATTATCTATTCATTTATTTATAATTTTAGTTGTATCTTTCATTTAATGCATGATTAAATACGAATACGATAAATAATATTCATTAATAGAGTAGTGTATGGTGCGTTGCTTCCCCGGTGTTGCTACAAAAAGAGCATTTAGATATATTTATGATACTTTATATTAATGTATTTACTATCAATAAGGATAAATTTAAGCAATATAGTGGTTGTACATGGATTCATAGATTCATATTGGGCTAGAAATATGAATAGGAAAAGGTCTACTAGCGCATACGTCTTTACCTTATTTGGTGGTGCAATATGTTGGATGAGAAAAGGATAGGTTGTGGTTACTCTTTTGATGATAGAAAAAGATAGTATGACATCTACTCATGACTATAATGGGGAATATAACTTTAGATATTTTGTTCAAATATTTGGTTGAAGCAAGATACAATGTTGACTTGGTAAAATAGTTTAAGTACCATTAGAAATGCCTATCATGATTGCTTGTAGAAAATTAATTTCAACTAAGGATAGTATTAAGATTTATTTTAGTCATATGTTTCTCAATTTTAGATTGTTGAAGTACATTTTATCTAAAAAAAATAGCATACTTTTTGCTCCATCCTATTGATTATGATGGAAACCATTATGACCATATCCATAGCCTTCTATCCTTAGAATAATGGTCATACAATTTTTATGAATTTGATTATTGTATATATTATTTGAATGTATAATTTCAAGCAAACATGTATATGGTATGAGAGCTTCACCTACATTCAATATGTCTATAATCAAGCTCTACATAGCTCTATGAAACATTGCCTATTTTATATCTATTTTAGGTTCCAACCCTGATATATCTCTCCTTGTGCAACCCATGAAGTAATTCCTCATGAAAAAGAACCTAAAAGTATAGCATGGTTTTTGGAATAAATTCAACACATCCATTATTATATCTATGACATATAGGAAAAGAGAAATAAAAATACAAGCAATGACATAGGAAGCATTAAGTTCCACATAAATTCAAGGTTGGATATAAGGTATGGTTATATATTCAAAAATAGGTACTAACAAGACCTTATAGAAAGATAAAATATTTTTTCTATGGACCATACACCATAACCAAAAATATGGGATAAAATTATATTACATTTAATCTTCCATATTATGTTGGTTTGCATCCAATCTTCAATGTTGAGATTCATCCACCCCTATTAGACACTTCCATAGTAGTAGAATATCTAGAAATTGAAGAAATAAATATATATAGTTTAGCACTAATGGAGGAGTATCATATTATTGACACATACAAAAATATTACTAGAATGAATTCTACTAATATGTATAGAGTAGTCAACACATGATAACTTGGTCACCAAGGGGTATGATTCTGAAAACACAAGATTCCGGAAACAAAAAGGAAAGACTAAACGAAATCGTATTAAAAGGAAGGAACACAAATGAATGAACACAAGATATAAGAACAATATGAAATGTAGCCCTTTTTTTATTGATATTCTTTTCAATTCGTGTTACAATACGTCTCCTTCCTTTTTAGGGGATAGGAGCGTTAGATATTGTTCTCTACAACTTGTCTCTCGAATTCCTTCTTCCGCGTGCCCACATATAAAATGGGCGAACCAAAACGTTGTCGCCGCTTGCATTGACAAAGGTCGATTCCTCGCCGCTCCTTCAATAGACCCGAAATCTTTGTTCAAAGAAACAAACAAAGAATCAGTAGCACACGTGTATGAAAAATAAAAGATAAATCTAACTATAGCTGAAATGAATCTAAATGCACTAAAAACTTGATAAATGCATAAACATGAAACTAGCTAAAATACTATAAATGAAGTAAAGCGGGGAGGTGCCCGAAGGCAAACCACCCACGGATAAAACCTTGCTTCGACACCAATCCGCTTGAGATGGGTCCGAAACCTGATGTGATGTGTTGTCGTCAAATTGATAGAATATTGTGGTCAAAAGATTGGGGTTTGGGCGCAAATCGCAAGTAAGTGAATTAACAGAGACTTCGTTGCTCGTAATGCTCCCCGCTCAGTATCTCCTTTGGGTGAGGAAACTCACCATTTTATAGACCCAAGGGGTCTCTTTGAATTAACATGCAAAAGTGTTTCTTTGCATGAATGCTTTTGTTTGTGAAGAGAAGACTTCTTCTTGATCAAGGGCTTCTTAACCGCCTCTCGTGCATGTCTTTGTGTGTTTTAGAAAAGCTCACTTGCACTCCCATGCAATGAAGGGATAGCTAAGTGGCAAATCCGAGTTGTCTTAAAAAGCTTACTCTCATTCCCATGCAAGGAAGGGAAAGTCAATTGGCAGATGTGTGTTGTCAAAAGAACTCACTCGCACTCCTATGTCATGCATGAAAAGCTGAGTGGTAGTTCTGAGTTGTCATGCGCTGAGGTCCGACTTTTTGCTGGTCAAACCTGGCATTCGTCCCACCCCGAAGCGAGCGCTAGTAATCGTTTCCGGGTGAAACAAGTACTAATCCACACTCGTCCCTGGGTAGGACAAGTACAAATTCGCACTCATCCCTGGGTGGGACGAATAAGAAGTAGAGTGTCTAAAAGGTGCCAAATTGATTTTTGACTTGCAAAATCGTCGTGTAAGTGGTTAGAACCACTCGTTTAACCTCTGGGGGCTACCCTGGGGGCTGTGTGTGTTAATGTGATCAGTGTTTGTAGTCACATAATCGGATTGGTGCTGTTTTGGTGTCTACAGATGCCCCTTTTTGGGAAGCGTTGTGCATGGCACAGCGTCGAGCAAAAATAGATAACCAAAGCACTAATGATTAGGGTTTCTCAGTAACCTAACCAACTCTTGATGCCCCAAGCATGGAAAGGGCATGCATTCTTGAATCCTTGCTTCTGACGAGCTAAGGAATTTGATTTCAAGTATTAACCTATTTTGGTGAGGTGTGACTTGAGCTTGGACATTGATCACCATGAATAGGCAAAGGGCGCAACCTTTTATCCACGGGGGAACCTTGTGTTCATGCTTCGGGAATGCCAAGTGTTTAATCAATTTTGTGATAATTGCTTGTTTGCTGCCCCAAGCAGGAGCGTGATTGTCTTTGTCAATGATTCTTTGAATGCATGCTATTGCCGTGATTGGGTGTGTGTTTGTTGATTGGTGACTTAAGTGTGACTACCCCCTCAAGCGACGAATCGATGAAGGAATGACTGACATGAGAAAAGCGACGAGTCGCTTGACCCAAGATGACTTAAGTGAGGGTGCCTTCAGATGTTGTCCGTTGAATGCGCGAGCAATTTCTCGATTTGTTTTGGACCTATTTTTGGTGGGTGTGAACCCATTTTGGGATGCCATTTGGGGTTAACATTGGCAAAAATCCGTCTTCCCGTGGAGCGGTCCGGCTATGGTAGCCTTCTTGGGGAGTAGGATAACGACAAGGTAGACCCCGACATCAATTTTCTTATGCCAAGAGGTTAAGTGCAAGAGCACTTTTGTCCGGCAATTTTTAGTGGTTTTGTTGGCATTTGTCATTTTTATATTTTGGTTGTTTTGTTGTGTTTGTTTGTTTTTTTTTTTTTTTTTGTGGCGTGTTTTTATGTATGTGTTTGATGTATGCAGAGGCGATTATGAATGTGATGTTTCTAATTTGTATGATGTATGGATATGGAATGAATGAAATGAGTTGTTGATGATGTGTCGATGCACCATAGACTGTACAAGATTTGACTGACTTGCTATACTAATGGGATGACTTTGTGGAATGACTTTGCATGTGAAAACTGTGTGTTTTTGTATTTTGCATATATTTTGATGGTGATGTACGGAATAAAATGTACCAGTTGTTTTAAAATGTAGTTAAGCTTTTCTGAGATTCAGATATTTTAACTAACTAGCCAAGACTGTACATTTATCTCGCAAGACTTTTGAACAAGGTATAAATTCGACTTGAATTTAACCAAGTTATTTCACATCCCCGTGTGTGCAATTGAGTTCGTTTATGTGTTATTCATCGAGATACCGCCAAGCCTGCGATGGGCTTTCAACCGAACTCGTACTGAGGATCACCTAATTAGCTCCACTAACTCCTTGATTGTGTTTGGTTAGATTAATCTGCGATGCTATCTAGGATACCATAAGCTAGCTCATCCACATGCAAACATTGATCTATACACAAGTTAATGTGACAGATATATCGTCATGCGGGAGGTTTACTATCAATGACTGATAGGCTATCAACCAAACCGGTATTGAAGCTTGCCTCATGACCTGTCGAAATGCTGAGAATTCCAGGGATTCAAGTTCGACTCCCTGCTTTTCTTCAATTGTATTGGGATACTTGCTCTTTATAGTGATAAGATCACTGTTTATTTTGTTTTATTGATGTTTTTTTTTTTTTTTTTGAGCAAGGGATTTGAATATGGAGTGACGAGAATCACTATTGTTTGTGCCTTTTGATGTGTGCACTGTAGGATGTCAATTTTGAATGTTTTGACGTTTTGCAAATTTTTGATGTTTTTGCAACTTTTGAGAACTTGGGATTCATGGGGAATTGGGTAGGGAGGATGCTTGTCCTTTTGCCAACTCTCAAGCATTCCTAGGGTCATTCGCACAGGGGGATAAGCAAGATAGCCGTTTCGCTTATGGTGACCTGGATTACGGTGCAGGTGTTTCATCTTTCGTTCACACAACTTAGGAATTTTTATATGTGTGTTAATTTGTGTTGGGATGCTACGTAACAAGGTGTGATCCAAGTAAAACTTTCCCGTGTAAAATCTGCTTAACTGTGTACATTTTTGGCTAGAAATTTAAAGACATCTGAATGACGAAAACCCTATATACATTAGGAGACAACTGACTATGCTAAAAATGGTCGTAGTGTTATGCTGGATGTATGCATTTATGCAAATGGATGTGAGGTGGAAAATGATGGAATTGCCAAATAATGACAGCCTATGGTGCTTTTGACTTGTATGACCTAGCAAATATGCAATGTATGGATGCAATGCCTAATGCAACCTATATTTTTGTATTTTGATTTGTATGAGAATGCATGGAATTGGAATGCAATTGTTTTTGTAATTTTGATTTTTTTATGAGTATGCATGGAATTGAAATGCAATTTGTTTTGTGATTTTTGATGATTTTATTGTTATGCATGGAATTGAAATGCAATTGTTTTTGTAATTTTTGATGATTTTATTTTTTATGCATGGAATTGAAATGCAATTGTTTTTGTAATTTTTGATGATTTTATTATAATGCATGGAATTGAAATGCAAATGTTTTTGTGATTTTGATTTTTGTGTTGTTTTTGTTGATTTTTGAATACTTATGTTGACCAAGCAGTTATGGTAACTCTTGGAGCTTTTGGGGATGACCAAGCGATTGCGATAATCCTTGGACTTTTGTCTTGACCAAAGGGTTTATAAAACTTTGGGCATTTAATTCGCATTATGAATCGAGCTTTTATGACCAAGTATTTGATAATCCTGAGCTTTTTGGGATGACCAATTGCGATAATCCTTGAGCTTTTTGGGATGACCAAGATTATATCCTTGAGCTTTTGGGATGCCAGATTACGATAATCCTTGGAGCTTTTGGGATGACCAAGAGATTGCGATAATCCTTGGAGCTTTTTGGGATGACCAAGCGATTGCGATAATCCTTGGAGCTTTTGGGATGACCAAGAGATTGCGATAATCCTTGGAGCTTTTTGGGATGACCAAGCGATTGCGATAATCCTTGGAGCTTTTGGGAAACAAAAAGTGCATAAATCCTTGGAGCTTTTGGGATGACCAAGAGATTGCGATAATCCTTGGAGCTTTTTGGGATGACCAAGAGATTGCGATAATCCTTGGAGCTTTTGGGATGACCAAGAGATTGCGATAATCCTTGGAGCTTTTGGGATGACCAAGAGATTGCGATAATCCTTGGAGCCTTTTGGGATGACCAAGAGATTGCGATAATCCTTGGAGCTTTTTGGGATGACCAAGCGATTGCGATAATCCTTGGAGCTTTTGGGATGACCAAGAGATTGCGATAATCCTTGGAGCTTTTGGGGTGACCAAGAGATTGCGATAATCCTTGGCTTGGAGCTTTTGGGTTGACCAAAGGGTTTATGGACACCTTGGAGCGTTTGGTTTGACCAAAGGGTTTATGGACACCTTTGGAGCGTTTGGTTTGACCAAAGGGTTTATGGACACCTTTGGAGCGTTTGGTGTAACCCACTGGCTCTTCAGGGAATAGAGGTACCCCAGCATGATGATCTTTGTGCACCGGATCTGGCTCTGTAGGAATTGGCACGAATGGATCGGCCTTATGCACGGATAGGAGGGCAAGGTCTCGCCTTCGGCACCGATGGTGCTATGATATCTCTGGGTGGAAGGTGCTCGCGATCTTCCCAAAGGAGTGGGATCAACATGTGATGCCAGTGGGCTGGGTCTATGCGCCACTCATGCCCTAGTCTTATGCCTAGTTGGGCCATTAGTTCGTCATGGGTGACAGGGTGATTGTGTCGTCGTGCATGATTGAGATATGCCATCTCAATTTCATCTTCGTAATCATTGTTGATGATCCAAAGGCCCTCGTTGGCCTCGATAGCTATCTGCGACATGCTAAGCTCTGTCTCGGCTCGAGCAGATTGACATGGTCCTAATGGGGTTGTTTCACGCTTGTGGGGGGACCCAATTTTCCTGTAATGGCACAGGCTCGATGGGAGCCTCCAAAGGGAATAATGTTAGGAGAATTTTATGATGCTCATCCATGGGGACCACCTGTGAATTAGTGATGTCAGACTCGAACGGGTCCCATGGCACTATTGCATATGCCGACTCGTCTTTGGCGAGAGAGTCAAGCTCATCAGAATCTGGTGATTCTAAGATATGGAAGACCTCATCATCAGGTAGCTCTACAACTAGGGGTTGATCCTCTTTGAGAGGAGTTTCACGTGAGTTGGGCTTTTGGGGCCCCAAAATCTTGGTCTCTACCAACTCTAAGTGCTTGGGCAACGCATTGCTTGTATCGAGGGATTTGAGCTCCTCCCTATTTGATTTTTTCCCGTTGCAAGTTGTGGGAAACTTGATGCCTTGGTAGGGATGACCGAATAGCACCCCCCTTGCTTTGGTATTTCATTTTAGTCCACTCTTTTTCTAGCTCAGAGTTCCTCAGAGGCTTCTTGAAGAATTTTTGGGGGTGGTCCATGAACCCGGGTGGGCGCCTGAAGAAGGCACCCGTCATTGGTCTTAGGATTGGCCTCCCGCTCAAGTCTAGGAGGCGTCGAGGGCAACGTTTGATAAGGTCGTAGAGACCTGTCTTGCACCCAGTTGTGTTTCTCATAATGTTTTGTCTTATGCATGCGAGGGGTTGGAGTCTTCACCTGCATAGTGTGTTGTAACAACTCATCCTCCTGGCGCTGAAGGCACTCTTGATTTAAAAGATATTGTTGCTCTAACTGTTGTTGTTCCAGCTCAAGTATCGTGAGTTGCATCCGACGTGCAATATGCTTGGTAGATTCTAAGATAGTTGGTCCTGTTGTCTCATGTCTAGAAGGCCTAGATGCCTCTCCTAGATATCTATCTCGGTCATGGTGATCCGAGATCTCTATAGGTCGCCTCCCTCTGTTGGGGGTAGCGGCATTCCCCCGAGGCTTTGGCCTCAATAGGTAATCCTGAAAGCTAGCAATTGCGGAGGCGTGTTGCTCCTGCGATGTATATTGTTCTTGAGGAAGGTAAGGGTTTTCCTCGTGCTCTCTTTTGTAAGTGAAAGAGGAATGGGAAGAGTTGGCTCGCCCCGCCTGAGGAGCCTTGTGCTCTCGTATTTGTCCTTGTAGTCCCGACAACTAGAGGGGGTGAAGGAGGGATAGTGTAATCATGTGGTTCCTCCCGTCGAACCCTATGTTGACCTAGTGCTTCATTGCATGGTGACCACTCATAGCGAGCATCTAAGGGAGCTCTCCTACGGATGTACCCCTCATGGGAGGATGCGTGTTGGGTGCTATGCTGAACAGGAGTGCCCCTAGAAGAGGTGCCCCTATAGTCCCTTTTCGTTAAGGTGTGTAGGGGACTGCCTTGTGTGTTAGGTCGCCAAGGTGGTATGACCAAATCTTGGGGACTATAACGGATGTGACTCGTGTTTCTTTGGACATTCTCCATAGCATCTGCCCATGAGTGGGCTTGACTACGGGTGAGCACCATGACGATGTCTCTCTAAAAACCCTAAAAATTGAAATGATTCAGATGGGGCCCAAAATTGGTGTGCGCATCCCTCTTATAGTAGATAAGACAAAAATGAAGTCTCAAGTCCTAACTCTAAATACATTAGGAGATATTGACATCCGAACAACTCAAAAAGTGCAAAAAATTGCGTGCCCAATTTTAAAACCTAATTTTGGGGCACTAGATGATGGAATTTGGCCCCGAAAACTGACTTTTCTGGGCAAATAGAATTCTAAGGAATTATATTTGTTTAAAATTATCCCAACTAACTCCCTGTAAAATTTCAAGTCAATCGGAGCTACGGTTGAGAAGTTATGGCCCCGACAAGATGCACTAAAATTTAGGGAAAAATATAAGATTTCCCATATTTTGTTGGATGGTCCCGCATCACTTATGGGCACCTTAGGGCGCTTTTGGGTTGACCAAAGGGTTCATGGACACCTTTGGGGCATTTTGGGGTGACCAAGCGATTGCGGGAATCCTTGGAGCTTTTGGAGCGAGTGACAAAATGCGTAGATTTTTATCTTTGTTTATGATTTTTTTTTATTTTTGATTTTTTTTGTCTAAACAGAAAATAGCATACACACACAAGCAATGATTATCTCTTTTAAAGATTAATAGTGTGCCCTAAATCTGGTTTAGTGTGTTTTTGTTGTTTGTTTTGTTTTTTGAAGATTTTTGTGAAACGTTTAAATGCAAGTATGAAGGCTCTTATGACTCCCAATATGGTCGCCCCTTCAATATACCATTGCCGGACCGATATACCAACCTCTCTATATACCCGCCCTTACGTGAGGGAGACTATAGGTACGTGAGAGCAGATGATACGTGGAACATAGGCGGTACGGAAGGGGAATCGCTCCGTTTATGACACCTACCATAGAAGACTTATCCTCGCGTGCCGGGAATCACCCCAAGCTACACTCGGTCAGCTTTCGTCAAGATTTACGTCTAGCAACAGTCGCGATCGAGGTAATGGATGCAATATATCAAGCCAAAGTGATAATGGAATCCACCTTTGGTCTTGTTCAAGGGTTGGGGTTTTACGACCAACGCCTTGGTTTAAAATGCCTCGTGATGTGTGGGGTTCGTTTTAATTGTGCAAAATTGAAACAGCAAACGAAAAGAAATCTTTCCCTAAGCCATACAAACCGAAAACCAAAAAACAAAAAAATAGAAATTTGACAGAAGCTGTAAAAACCCCTACCTCTTCTCTGCCTAACAGATGTCTCCGATTTGCTCCGAAAATTGCACAAAATTATAATCGTCCCTGGGTGGAGCGAATAACAGACCGTAATCGTCCCAGGGTGGAACGAATAGTTTATTCGTCCCGGGGTGAGACGAGTACCAATTCTGTAATCGTCACGTGCAGAGACGAATAATAGTCCGAGGTTAAAAAAATAGGTACCTGTAAAAACAAGCAATTTTAGATCAGTAAATTAACCTAAAAAAATAGAGGACAGTCGTCCCACCGTGATCGCCATTGAAAACACGAGATTTCGGAAACAAAAAGGAAAGACTAAACGAAATCGTATTAAAAGGAAGGAACACAAATGAATGAACACAAGATATAAGAACAATATGAAATGTAGCCCTTTTTTTATTGATATTCTTTTCAATTCGTGTTACAATACGTCTCCTTCCTTTTTAGGGGATAGGAGCGTTAGATATTGTTCTCTACAACTTGTCTCTCGAATTCCTTCTTCCGCGTGCCCACATATAAAATGGGCGAACCAAAACGTTGTCGCCGCTTGCATTGACAAAGGTCGATTCCTCGTCGCTCCTTCAATAGACCTGAAATCTGTGTTCAAAGAAACAAACAAAGAATCAGTAGCACCTGTGTATGAAAAATAAAAGATAAATCTAACTATAGCTGAAATGAATCTAAATGCACTAAAAACTTGATAAATGCATAAACATGAAACTAGCTAAAATACTATAAATGAAGTAAAGCGGGGAGGTGCCCGAAGGCAAACCACCCGCGGATAAAACCTTGCTTCGACACCAATCCGCTTGAGATGGGTCCGAAACCTGATGTGATGTGTTGTCGTCAAATTGATAGAATATTGTGGTCAAAAGATTGGGGTTTGGGCACAAATCGCAAGTAAGTGAATTAACATAGCACTTCGTTGCTCAGAATGCTCCTGCTCAGTATCTCCTTTGGGTGAGGAAACTCACCATTTTATAGACCCAAGGGGTCTCTTTGAATTAACATGCAAAAGTGTTTCTTTGCATGAATGCTTTTGTTTGTGAAGAGAAGACTTCTTCTTGATCAAGGGCTTCTTAACTGCCTCTCGTGCATGTCTTTGTGTGTTTTAGAAAAGCTCACTTGCACTCCCATGCAATGAAGGGATAGCTAAGTGGCAAATCTGAGTTGTCTTAAAAAGCTTACTCTCATTCCCATGCAGTGAAGGGAAAGTCAATTGGCAGATATGTGTTGTCAAAAGAACTCACTCGCACTCCTATGTCATGCATGAAAAGCTGAGTGGTAGTTCTGAGTTGTCATGCGCTGAGGTCCGACTTTTTGCTGGTCAAACCTGGTGTTCGTCCCACCCGTAAGCGAGCGCTAGTAATCGTCCCCGGGTGAAACGAGTACAAATCCATACTCGTCCCCGGGTAGGACGAGTACAAATTCGCACTCGTCCCCGGGTGGGACGAATAAGAAATAAAGTGTCTAAAAGGTGCCAAATTGATTTTTGACTTGCAAAACTATCGTGTAAGTGGTTAGAACCACTGTTTAACCTCTGGGGGCTACCCTGGGGGCTGTGTGTGTTAATGTGATCAGTGTTTGTAGTCACATAATCGGATTGGTGCTGTTTTGGTGTCTACACATTCATATAAATTCATATATAGAAATATTTTTTGCACTTTATATCAATAGTTAATGCAATAGGGGCCATTGTTTTTTAAGAAGGAATGAGTAATCTAGACATGTGACCTTTTTATGATATGGTTTTATGCTAAAAAATACTCAAAAATCTATCTTTTATCCTAACCACATTGTTAGGGGATTAACTTTATGCTCTAGAATTCATTTTGATCCATTCAAAATACATTGAAATAATAGAGGAAAGATTAAATTATTAGCTTTATTATCTACTTTTAAGCCTCCACCATGCTTCTCTCTTTTCCAATAATCTTATCTTGTTTCAAAATTTTATACTTTAGCCTTATTTTCTCATTCCATTTTTTTTAAGTCTTATGCTAGAAACACTACAAGATCCATCTCAATTTTCCTTAATTTTTGTTCATCCATTAGTTTCTTTTTATAGGCCCACTAAAACATTACTACCTTAAACCTTTTTATATTTGTTGTAGATTTAATACTAGTAGATTATCTCATACTAGGATCAATATTCACCCATTTTGATTTGATTATAGTTACAAATCTATCCTTTAGCCACTTAGAATTGAATTTGAAATGACAATGTAATTTTTTATTGTATTTCTTATAAGAAGCATGATGACTCATCAAAGTATCCTATGAATTCAACCCAAGAATTCAATTTGTAAGTTCCATTTACAAAACTCTCTACTACTAAGAAGCTATCTATTCTATTACAAATTATATCAACTCATGTCCTCATGTTTCTCCAAGTTGGGATAGAATTTATAGGCACAAAGTCTACCAACCCCTTAGATTAAAATATTTGGATGAAGTAATTAGCAAGTGAATTAGTGTTGGTCAAAAATATGACATCGTGTGCAAGATGTGGCGGATGGATCAACACTAAGTAGCATAGAACGACCATTGTATTGGAAGGATGGGGCGGATGATCTCCGTAGAAGGTTGGTTCCTTCGACATGAATCCTGCTACTCTATGCCAAAAAATAAGGAAAAAGGGAAGGCAGAAAGAAATAAATAAAAAGGTTATATCCAAAACTCACAAGGATTCGTATAGCCACATCAAGACCTATACAGGCACAACATCCCATCAAAAACACAAGCACTGCATGTTGGACATTTTGAGCTCATTAAATTATCATTGATGTCAAGGTGAGAAGTTTTCATTGATGACAAAGTAAAAAAATGAAGCCATCATTAATACCATGGAGCACACCATCAATAAAACCAAGAATAATACGAAGAGTTGAAGAAAAAGTTGGAAAAATAATGTTTTATGAGGGTTTATGGTAAAATCATGGTGGAAGATTAAATGGTTTTATTAAAATCATTATGAGGATATAAAAGTCTCCTCACACATTGAGATGGCCGTTAAGTTTTTAAAAGACCCACAGTGGCAGAATAATTTACAAATTAAAGGTTTAAGTTTAAACCCAAGGAAGACTTTAATCTCCTTAAAGCTAAAGTTTATAAATATAATTTATAAAATTTAAATTCATTAGAATTTAAATAATTTATAAATTATAAAGGTTGGAAAGCACTGACGTCATAAAAAATGTGGAAGCGTCGACATCTAAGAAACAAAGGGAATTCATGTATAAATTAATACCAAAGAGGCATTCAAAAATTACCCCTCAACATTTTAATACATGCGATAAAGTTGGAAAAATTTTCGTGCAATCGTTGATCATTGAGGAAGAAGATAAGAAATTCACTTGTCTTTAGAACCAAGTGGAAGACATAAAGGGAAGAGTGTATTTGTTGAATCACAAATAACATGGTGGTCCATTGGCAGCGCACATTTTGTGAAGGCGTTGGGAGTTGAGGAGCCCATGATCAATTCACATGGAGTGGTGTGTGTCTTGATCACCAAGGGAAGTCTTTTGCACGTGCTCATTTTGATCACCAACCTAGGATATAGGGGACAAAGAGAATCCAAGCTCTCAAATGTGCATCTAGCACATGTGGTGCTCAAAGCCATGGCTAGAGCACTCACGAAGGCAAAGATTGTGGTTTCGAATCCCACTAGTGGCAAAGGTAATTTTTTATAATTAAATCTTCATTTGCCTAAGGTTTTATAAAGAGTAATGTAGAGTTATAAGGGTCTGTGAAAAGTTATTTATTTTGATTTATATTATTTTGGAGTTATAAGAGTTTGTGAAAGGTTGTTTATTTGACAATTGATTTCTATTATTGTGGAGTAATAAGGGTTAATGAGAGGTTGTTTTATTGATGAGTGATTTATATCATTGGAATTATAAAGAAAGTAGATTTTATTTTTATCAAATTTTATCTTGCCATTAAATTAAATTAAAGAGATTTGATTTAATTTTGGTGGATGTTAAGTATATTTTAGTTGGGAGTTTATAAGGTCTTATTGGATAAATATTTTGTGTATGTTGATGGTTTTTTTTAAATATGGAGTGATAAGATGTAATTGACTATTTACATTATATTGTGAGAAATATTTATATTCTAACCTCTTTGAGATTGGCATAAAAGTATTTGTGGTTGTGAAATATTTATGAGATCCCTTCATCTTCAATAAAAATGTATGAGCACATTCTTCCATAAGTTGAGTTGATTGTTTGGTTTTCTAGAAAATAAGTTATGGAGTGAAAAGGACTTTATTAGGGGTTCCTGTTGAGTGTGTTGAGTTAATGATTCAAGGTTATTGGAATAAAGAGTTGTTGTTAAAACCTTGTTTGATAAGCATTGTTGTTGAAGCCATTGGTTGTGTGAAGAACTTGAGTTAGAGTTTTGCAAAGATCATGAGTATCATTGTTATGCAAAGATTATTTTATAAGAATTGTTGTTGAAGTGAGTTGTTATGCAAAGAACTTGAACTAGGGTTTGAAAAGAACATGAGTATCATTGTTATGTGAGATTTTTTTTTGAGAATTGTTGAAAACATTTTGAGTTGGCGGTTATATGCTTAGACTAGGGTTTGTGAGAAAGGGGTGTTTCATTAAGTGATTGGTTGAGTAGAGTTGATTGAGCCTAGTCAAGTGGACGTATGAAGTTACTATTCAAGTTCCATAAAAAAACTATTCTATATTCTAATTTGAGTTGAGAGAGTGATTAAGCATTGAGTGTAGAACATATTGAGTCTCTAAAAATTCTCTTTATGTTTCTATGAGATTGGACAAGTTCTATGTGGACTTGTTAAGCATATTTGAGGCAAGTATTTGAAGAGACTTGTGGACTAATTTTGGGTGAGCTTTTTGTGGAATATTACACAAGTATTTGAAGAGACTTGTGGACTAATTTTGGGTGAGCTTTTTGTGGAATATTACAATACATATTTGGTTAAGTTATAGATATGACTTATTGAGCAGATTGGAAAAGTTCTATGTGGACTTGTTGAGCAAATTTGAGCAAGTTTTGAGTAGAATTGTTGAGCATATTGGACAAGTTCTATGTGGACTTGTTGAGCATATTTGAGCAAGTTTTGAGTAGACTTGTTGAGCATATTTGAGCAAGTTCTAAGTGGACTTGTTGAGAAGATTTGAGCAAGTTCTGAGTGGAATTATTGAGTAGATTTGATCAAGTTCTAAGTGGAATTATTGAGCATATTTGAGAAAGTTTTGAGTGGAATTATTAAGCATAATAAGCAAGTTTTGAGTGGACTTGTTGATAATATTTAAGAAAGTTCTATGTGGACTTGTGGAGCAGATGTTGGTGTAGATTTGAGGATAAGTTTGTGCCAAACCAGAGATAGAGATTGAGAATATTTGTGCTAGATCGAAGGACTGTGTTTAATGTAGATTTGAGACAAATATTTGGAGGTGACAAAGTAGAGAGGACAATATTCTCTAGTGTATAGGTATCCATCATCTAGGGTAGTGAGGACATGTATTCTAAGTGGGGATAAGAGTCTTCAGTGGAGAGATATCCACAATCCAATGTAGTGGAGGCAGTAGTCTTCTAGAGGATCACCAGCCAGAGTAGAGGAGAAGGAGTTCTCCTATGGATAGGGATCTATGAACTTGATTTAGGGAATCAACATATCCTTTGGATAGAGGTCCATAAACATTGTAGGGAAAGGATTCCCAAGATATTATTTGATAAAAAATTATAAGAAATGTTTTCTTCATGGAGGTAGCCATATTTGGGTGAACCACATTAAATTGGTGTATATATTGTGTGTGGTGATTTGTGTATTAATTTAATTACTACTACTGATATTGCTATCTATACATTGTATAATATTGATTTGGAAAGAAAATTAAAAAGTGGTCTTATACTGTTCACCCCTCCCTCCTAGTATAAGCTTATGTTCTTCAATTGGTATCAGATTGGGTTCCTTTAGAATAGTCAAATAGGTTGAAGAAAAATATGACAAGAACACAATGGATTCTAAGAATGGGTCCTTAGATAATTTAGCACCAGTATTTGTTGTAATCACAGTGACACTGAGAGGGGGGTGAATCAGTGTGATCTTTAAAATTTCTAATATATATAGTTTTAAATCCAGCAACTATTTAAAACTGATAAACGAAATATCAAACGCAGCAAGAAAGCATGACACACAACACAACAAATTAATGAGGTTCACCAATGTGGCTACTCCTCAAAATGACTGCTTGGACTACCATCCAAATCCAGTCAATGCAAAGCTACAACTTTACAAAATCTTTTACCAACACCAACTGGAAGGAGCACCAACCCCTTAGCTTTATCTGTTTCCAATAGAATGGAGCACCAACTCCTAATTTACCAGCACCTACTAGAAAGAGGCACCAACCCCTTATGCCAAGCTGCAACTTGGAAGTTAAAAATGATTAAGAAAAATTACAGAACAAAGTTCTCATGTTATTTCTTACAATCTGTTGTTTCTCTGCAGTCTGCTACTTTTGCACAACACGCTTCGCACTGCCCGACACTTCTGTGAACTTCTTCGCACTCTCTTTAGTAATCAGATGATCATCCACTTTTGTTGTCTGGCCGCTATCACTTCGCACTCATAACTCCACCTCTACAAATCGCGCTCTTAATTCACACAGTCATGATATGCATACTTTGCTTCAATTCTAACTACGACTTCGCACTCTGCTTCGACACGAATTTCACTTGCACAATCACTGTGCTTGCATTCGCACTCAATCTTCATGCCGCACTCTTCAAACTCGAAGTACCCTTGCTTTTATAGAAGAAATTTTAGGAACAAACCCTAAAAGAACGTCGACTGAGAAACCCTAGAATTTGTCGGCTGCCAAACCCTAAAATCCATCGACTGTAACCCTAAGAATGTCGGCTGCAAAACCCTAGAAATTGTTGGCTGCAAAACCCTAAAATCCGTCGGCCCAGATTTAACTTTGTCGGCCTCAAGCGCCTCTGCCACCTTTGTCACCTTCCTGTAGCTTATTGCCGTGAAATAGAAACATGTCGCGATATCGCGACACTTTTTGAGACCGTACGCCTTCTTGTCCTTGCTGTCGTGAAATCGTGACCCTTTTGGCCTTTGATAGCTTTGCCACCGTTCTTGTCATGAAATCGTGACACTTTGATCAGTTGCTGATGTCATCCTCATTCTTGTCACGAAATCGTGACGCTTTCGGCTTCCAGCAGCTTTTCTTGCATCCTGTCACGAAATCGTGACACTTTCAGCTTTTGCTGACGTCATACTCATTCTTGTCACGAAATCACGACGCTTTCGGCTTCTAGCGGCTTTTCTTGCAACCTGTCATGAAATCATGACACTTTCAGCTTTCGCTGACGTCATCCTCATCTTTGTCGCGAAATCGCGACGCTTTCGGCTTCCATACATTCCTTGCTCCATGCAGTAGCGAAATCGCTACAACTTTGTGCCTTGTGCTTCCAACTTTGCTTCTACCCGTGAAATCTTGACTCGTAGCGAAATCGCTACACTTTTGTGCCTTGCACTTTCGACTTGTAGCATAATCGCTGCACCTTTGAGTTCTGCACTTTTGACTTGTAGCGAAATCGCTACAACTTTTCATTTAACACTTTCTCCCTGCTTCGGCCAACGAAAATTCAACATGTAGCGAAATCGCTACAACTTTTCCACTTAACGCTTTCTCCTTGCTGCAACCAACAAAAATCCAACATGTAGCGAAATCGCTACAGTTTCTCGACTTAGCTTCTTGGCCTCCAACATGTCACGAAATCGTGACAGTTTGCCTTGCGCCTTCTCTCTCCTCATTTGTGTCATGAAATCATGACACTTTCAGCTGTGCCTTCTCTCGCCTCATTTTCGTCGTGAAATCATGACATTTTTGGCTGCACCTTCTCTCTCCTCCGACTTGTCATGAAATCGTGACATTTTTGACTGTGCCTTCTCTCTCCTTCAACTTGTCGCGAAATCGCGACAGAAAACATGTCGCGATATCGCGACAATTTTCTAACTTGTCTTTTTCTTCGAATTTTTGAAGCTGGGTCACTTCTGTTTTTTAGGAACTTCTACATAATCTGACTATCCTTTGAACTTATGCCCTCTGCATCTGAATGACTCCTAAACTATCTGTCCACTGCATCATTAGATCTAACTTCCTGTGTTGACAACAATGACAAACTTCTTGCAGCACCTTGCTCAACAATCTCCCCCTTTGGAATTGTTGGCAACACTTGTGTACATTCCTGTAACTCTTCTCCCCCTTTGTCAATAATACCAAAGGGCTGGCCGCAAACTCCCCCTGAGTCCATCCTCACAATTCTCAGGCACAATTTGTTGCATCTAGCACAAATTATGATCATGAGCAAAAGAATAGTCAAATACTCAAATGCTCCCCCTGAGAAAGTGATCCCTGTAGCTAGTCACTTCTTAGGAAGTGTGACTACTCCTAATTTGCTTCGAAGATACTCAAATACTTCCTTGGGCAAAGGTTTTGTAAAAATATCTGCTACTTGTTCTGTAGTTGGGACATAGTCCAATTTAACTTCTCCTTCTGCAACTTTCTCCTTCAATAAATGATACCTTATAGCAATGTGCTTTGTCCGTGAGTGCATTACTGGATTCTTAGAGATGTTAATTGCACTGGTGTTATCACACTTTACTGATATTGGTTCACTAAAATTAATACCTAGATCTTTCAAAGTTTGTTTCATCCACAAGACTTGTGTGCAACATGTTGCTGTTGCAATATATTCTGCCTCAACTGTAGATAAAGAAACTGACTCTTGCTTCTTACTGTGCCATGCAACCAATCTGTCCCCCAAATAGAATGCTCCTCCACTGGTACTCTTTCTGTCATCAACACATCCAACCCAATCTGCATCTGAATATGATATAAGAGTGAAATATTTGCCTTTTGGATACCACAACCCATACTCCATGGTGCCTTTGAGATACCGAAAAATCCTTTTAACTGTTGTTACATGAGTCTCTTTGGGATTGGCCTAAAATCTAGCTACCATGCAAACTGCCTGCAGAATATCAGGTCTGGTTGCTGTTAAATATAGTAAGCTTCCTATCATTGATCTATACATGGTTTGATCTACAGGTGGAGATTTGTCTTCTTTACTCAACTTGCAGCCTGTTGTCATGGGAGTGCTGACTGGCTTATAGTCCTCCATAGTGAACCTCTTTAGCATTTCTTTCACATATTTGATTTGGGAAATGAATATGCCTTTCTCATTTTGATTAACTTGTAGCCCCAGAAAGTAAGACAGTTCACCAATCATTGACATTTCAAATTCATTCTGCATCTTATTTGCTAAGTCTTTACAAGATTCATCTTTGTTGCTGCCAAATATGATATCATCTACATAGACAACAAGAACAATGAGATGCCCACCTTCTATTTTCACATACAGATTACTGTCCACTAAACCTTTCTTGAATCCCTGTTGAGAGAGATAGTTGTCTAGCCTTGCATACCATGCCCGTGGTGCCTATTTTAATCCATATAAAGCTTTCTTTAATTTGTAGACAAGGTTAGGATCTTTACTGATTTGAAAGCCATCGGGTTGTTCAATATAGACCTCTTCTTCAAGTTTCCCATTTAAAAAAGCAGATTTTACATCCATCTGATAAACTCTGAAGTTCTTGTGAACTGCTAGTGCCAGAAACATTCTAATAGCTTCTAGTCTGGCCACTGGTGCGAAAGTCTCTTCAAAATCAATGCCTTCGACCTATGCATAGCCTTTGCAAACCAGTCTTGCTTTGTTTCTAATGACCTGACCGTCTTCATTTAATTTGTTTTGAAATATCCATTTGGTGCCTATTACATTCTTATTTGTAGGTCTAGGTACCAGTTCCCAAGTTCTGTTCTTTTCAATCTGATCTAACTCTTCATTTATTGCTTTCATCCAGCTGTCATCTTTGCTGGCTTCATCTATGTTTTTGGGCTCAATGCTTGATAAAAGAGAGTAATTACTTATTACTTTCCTTCTTGTTTGAACACCGACTGTGGGATCTCCAATTATTTGATCTGTTGGATGATTTTTCTGCTAGCTGCTAGTTTTAAATTTCTTATTTTCTTGCACTTCTGAGTCATCGATTAAGTCAACTGAATCAATTGTAGGCTTGTTTCCTACTTCATTTATCTCATCTCCTTCAAAAACATCTTCATAGATTGGGTAGTTTTCCTCAAAGTCAGTTAACCGTGTCCTACCTTCATCAAATTTAACATCTGCACTATCCACAATTTTCTTGAGTCTCTTGTTGTAGCATTTGTAAGCTTTACTTTTTGGAGAATATCCAACAAAGACACCTTCATCTGCTCTATCTTCAAATTTCCCAAGATTGTCATCAGTATTTCGATATAACACTTACAACCAAATACTTTGAGATGTTTTGTTGTTGCTTTTCTACCAAACCACAACTCATAAGGAGTTTTGCTTTCATGAGTCCTTAACATATATCTGTTTTGGAGGTATACTGCTGTGTGAACTGCTTCTTTCCAAAATCTATCTGCTATTTTATTTTTTGCTAGCATAGTGCGTGCCATTTCCTGAACAGTTATGTTCTTTCTTTCTACTACACCATTCTGCTGGGGAGTTCTAGCTGCTGAATATTGTCTCCTGATGCCATGATTTTCATAGTATTCTAAAAATTCATTTGAAATGAATTCTCCTCCTCTATCTGATCGTAAACATTTGATCCTTTTTCCTGTTTCATTCTCAACTAGATGTTTGAAGGATTTGAACATTTGAAAAGCTTCTGTTTTGTCTTTTAAGAAAAATATCTAGGTCATTATGGAATAATCATCGATACATAACATAAAGTATTTGTCTCCATTTATGCTTTGCGTTCTCATGGGTCCACATAAGTCTGTATGTATAAGTTCCAGAGGCTTGCTAGTGTGGTACTCTTTTGTTTTGAATGAAACTCTGGTTTGCTTTCCCTTCTGACATGAGGCACAAACAATATTTGAAGGTTTTCTAATGGTTGGAATATCTCTCATTGCTTGTTTTGAGCTGATTTTCACTAAGTTGTCGAAACTTATGTGTCCAAGCCTCTTATGCCACAGCCAGTTCTCTTCTTCTTGTCCAATGAAGCACATACCTTCTGAAGATTCTGAGAGTGTGTACAGGTTGCCAGACGTCCTTGAGCCGATTGCTATTAATTTCCCATTGTTTATTTTTCTGACTTCACAACCCTGCTTCTTGAAGACTACTTCATGTCCTTTATCACAGATTTGACTCACACTTAACAGATTGTGTTTCAGACCATCCACAAACAGAACTTCTTCTGACTTAATTTTCCCATCACTAATTTTGACAGATCCTTTTCCGATTATCTTGGCTCCATCATTGTTTCCGAACTTTACAGAGCCACCCTCATATTTTTGTAGTTTTTCAAACTTCTGTTTATCACCTGTCATATGACTTGAGCAACCACTATCAAGAATCCATGGAACACATTTATTTTGAGCCTTGAAAGTTGTCTGTACTATTAGAGATTCCTTTTCTTCTCTGAGTTGTTCTTTCTGTTTCCATTCTATTTTGACCGTGGTATTGGATTCTAGCTTGGATTTCCCCTTTTCAGACTCTTGCACATATCTTTCAGAATGATTTCTACTTTGTTTTGCCCTATATGGTTGAACTCTTCTTTTCTGAATTTGATTTGAAACAGAGGCACTATGACAGTTTCTAGAAATATGCCCAAAGTTGTGACAATTGAAGCATTCTACTGCATAACTTATTAGAGGAGCAAAAGCATTTCTACTAGTGAAACTTCTTGGTCCTACATTATACTTGCAGTCAGCAATTTTATGTCCATAAGCATTACATTTGAAACAGAAACCATAAAAGTAATGATTGAACCTGAAAGATGGTCTTTGCCAGTTTGTTGCAGGAGTCATAGATTTTCTTTTCTTTTGATGTGTGACCTTGGTAAAACCATCATTGTCAGTCCTCTTTTTAGGCCTGGCATCATTTCTTTCTTTTGCCTGATTAGTTGTTCTTTCAACAGCCTATTTCTTGTCTTCACTCCTTTCAACATTTCTGGCTGATGATTCTCCTTCAACAAAGCCCAGACCAAATTTGATACCTGCGGGTCTTTGATCGCTTAAAATTTTGTCCAGATTCATCAAACTTTCTTCACGTTTGTAATAGCAGCTAATTTTTTGATCCAGCTCTTGTATCTGTATTCGAAGACCAACATTTTCTTCTTCCAGTTTACAACAGCAATCTATCTTCATGGTCACCTGAACTTCAAGATCTTCGGACATTTTCTTGTACTCTTCTGTCTGTATTTTTAAACTTGTTATAATGTCATTTGCATCCTCAAGCTTCCTTGACAGTTTTTTATTTTTTCTCTTCTCAGATTTCCATTCTATAAGAGCAGAAACTAGTTCACCTTCTAGATCAACTTCAGCCTCAGTTTTTTCAATAGACAGTATAGAGTTCATACCTTCTTCCTTCTCTGAGATTTCTGTCTTTTCAGAATTTTTGACTTCAAATGCCATGAATAGAGCTTCGCCTGTTCCTTCTTCAGAATCCTCACTAGAGCTATTTTTTGAGGAATATGCATTCCTGGATATAAAGCTTTTCTTTTTGAAATTGCCTTTTCTGAAGTTAGATTTCTTTCTCCATTCACCCTTTTCTTGATGTGAAGTTTCCTCACCTTTGTCCTTCTCATTGAGAGGACATTTGGTTGCAAAGTGTCCAATTCCCCCACAGTTGAAACATTTAAAAGGTAGTTTTCCTTTGTACTTTCCTTTGCCCTTTCTCAACTTTCTGACAAAATTTGCTTCCATTTCATCTGAGATTTCTTCTTCTTCAGACTCTTGTTTTGTGTCTTTACCTTTTTGGGCTTTAAATGCTGCTTCTCTATCTGTAGGATTAGACTTTCCTATTCTCATTTCATAAGCCATCAAGGAACCATGCATCTCATCCATACTGAAATGATTTAAGTCTTTAGATTCTTCTATGGTAGAGACTTTAGAATCAAACCTGTGAGGAAGCGACCTTAAAACCTTTTTCACAATAGTAGCATCATCCAACTCTTCGTCGAGACCTCTCATTGAATTAGTGATTCCATTTACCCTTTGCATGAAGGCTTCTATGTTCTCATCGTTGGTCATTTTTAGTGATTCGAATTGAGCTCGATGAGTTTGCAGCTTAGCTTCCTTGATCTTGTCATCTCCCTCATGAATATTCTCTAGTTTGTCCCACACATATTTTGCTGAAACACAGTTTATGATTTTGACCAACTCACTGTCCACTAGTCCACACATGATGGCATTTTTGGCTTTAGAATCATTTTCAAACTCCTTTTTACCGATGCTGTTGGTTGGAGTAGTAGCAGGAGCTGTATAACCATTGACTACTGCATTCCAGATGTCAAATCCCAAAGCTCGAAGATATGTTTGCATTTCGATCTTCCAGAAAGCATAATTTGTTTCGTCAAACAGTGGTGCCTTGTTTGAGGAGAAACCTTCACCACCTGCCATAATGTCACTACTGGGATCACCCTAGCTGATTGAGCCTATTCAGGTACCTAGCTCTGATACCAATTGTTGTAATCACAGTGACACTGAGAGGGGGGTGAATCAGTGTGATCTTTAAAATTTCTAATATATATAGTTTTAAATCCAGCAACTATTTAAAACTGATAAAAGAAATATCAAATGCAGCAAGAAAGCATGACACACAACACAACAAATTAACGAGGTTCACCAATGTGGCTACTCCTCAAAATGACTGCTTGGACTACCATCCAAATCTAGTCAATGCAAAGCTACAACTTTACAAAATCTTTTACCAAGCACCAACTGGAAGGAGCACCAACCCCTTAGCTTTATCTGTTTCCAACAGAATGGAGCACCAACTCCTAATTTACCAGCACCTACTGGAAAGAGGCACCAACCCCTTATGCCAAGCTGCAACTTGGAAGTTAAAAATGATTAAGAAAAATTACAAAATAAAGTTCTCATGTTATTTCTTACAGTCTGCTATTTCTCTGCAGTCTGCTACTTCTGCACAACACGCTTCGCACTGCCCGACACTTCTATGAACTTCTTCGCACTCTCTGTAGTAATCAGATGATCGTCCACTTCTGCTGTCTGGTCGCTATCACTTCGCACTCATAACTCCACCTCTGCAAATCGTGCTCTTAATTCACACAATCACGATATGCATACTTCGCTTCAATTCTAACTGTGACTTCGCACTCTGCTTCGACACGAATTTCACTTGCGCAATCACTCTGCTCGCATTCACACTCAATCTTCATGCCGCACTCTTCAAACTCGAAGTACCCTTGCTTTTATAGAAGAAATTTTAGGAACAAACCCTAAAAGAACGTCGGTTGAGAAACCCTAGAATTTGTCGGCTGCCAAACCCTAAAATCCGTCGACTGTAACCCTAAGAATGTCGGCTACAAAACCCTAGAAATTATCGGTTGCAAAACCCTAAAATCCGTCGGCCCAGATTTAACTTTGTTGGCCTCAAGCGCCTCTGCCACCTTTGTCACCTTCCTGTAACTTATTGCCATGAAATAGAAACATGTCGCGATATCACGACACTTTTTGAGACCGTACGCCTTCTTGTCCTTGCTGTCGCGAAATCGTGACCCTTTTGGCCTTTGATAGCTTCGCCACCGTTCTTGTCATGAAATCGTGACACTTTGATCAGTTGCTAACGTCATCCTCATTCTTGTCGCGAAATCGTGATGCTTCCGGCTTCCAACAGCTTTTCTTGCATCCTGTCGCGAAATCGTGACACTTTTAGCTTTCGTTGACGTCATACTCATTCTTGTCATGAAATCGCGACGCTTTCGGCTTCTAGCGGCTTTTCTTGCAACCTGTCGCGAAATCGTGACACTTTTAGCTTTTGCTGACGTCATCCTCATCTTTGTCGCAAAATCGTGATGCTTTCGGCTTTCATACATTCCTTGCTTCATGCAATAGCGAAATCGCTACAACTTTGTGCCTTGTGCTTCCAACTTTGCTTCTACCCATGAAATCTTGACTCGTAGCAAAATCGCTACACTTTTGTGCCTTGCACTTTTGACTTGTAGCATAATCGCTGCACCTTTGAGTTCTGCACTTTTGACTTGTAGCGAAATCGCTACAACTTTTCATTTAACACTTTCTCCCTGCTTCGGCCAACGAAACTTCAACATGTAGCGAAATCGCTACAACTTTTCCACTTAACGCTTTCTCCTTGCTGCAACCAACAAAAATCCAACATGTAGCGAAATCGCTACAGTTTCTCGACTTAGCTTCTTGGCCTCCAACATGTCGCGAAATCGTGACAGTTTGCCTTGCGCCTTCTCTCTCCTCATTTGCGTCGTGAAATCATGACACTTTCGGCTGCACCTTCTCTCGCCTCATTTTCGTCGTGAAATCATGACATTTTCGGCTGCACCTTCTCTCTCCTCCGACTTGTCGTGAAATCGTGACATTTTTGACTGCGCCTTCTCTCTCCTTCAACTTGTCGCGAAATCGTGACAGAAAACATGTCGCGATATCGCGACAGTTTTCTAACTTGTCTTTTTCTTCGAATTTTTGAAGCTGGGTCACTTCTGTTTTTCAAGAATTGCACTTTACATAATCTGACTATCCTTTGAACTTCTGCCCTCTGCATCTGAATGACTCCTAAACTGTCTGTCCACTGCATCATTAGATCTAACTTCCTGTGTTGACAACAATGACAAACTTCTTGCAGCACCTTGCTCAACAGTATTTGATGGAAATGATTATATGTATTGGAGCATGAGAATGAAGATCTACCTGATAGCACTTGGCAATGAAATTTGCGAAGCATTTGATATTGGTTATAATACCTTAATCAATCTTCGTATAGATAAGGAAGGTAAGTTCCTACAACACTACAATTTAAAAGCAATGATGCACTTTTGAGAGGTTTGCATAGAACAAAGTCTATGAAAGTTATGCATTGTAGAACTACAAAAGAAATGTGGGATAAATTACAAGGTAAGGAGATAAAAGTGTAAAGAAAGAAAAGATACAAAATCTCAAAGGAAAATTTGAAGAATTAAGAATGAACGATGAGGAAAATATTAGTGCTTATCTAATTCAAATTGATGAGGTTGTTAATGATATGCAAGAACTCGGAATGAATATTGATGAATCAAATTCTTGTGATAAAGTCTTAAGAACTCCTCTAAAAAGATTCAATGAATAGTTTTTTCTATAGAAGTGTCAATCGATGGTGATTCTTTGACAAGAGATAAGTTTCTTGGTATGCTTACAACTTTTGAGATAAGAAAAAAATATCTCATTGAGGAGCAACACACCCCTAATGAAAGTAAAATTTTGGTTCCTTTGAAATGATTAATTTTTATTTCCAAGGGGACCCTCTTGAAGTTTTCGTTTTTTAATCCAAGTTTTGTTTGCACCAAGTCTTTAAATTTTGTCTACATCAAGGTGTCAAAATTGCTTGCCTAGCACATTGATTTGAATTAATTTTTTTTGAGTATTTATGCTTCAATGCTATTATTTCTGGTTAAATATTTCAGAAATTTTGATTTTCAATAGTTTCCTAAGGTTGAAGTATTTAAATTAATTTTCTAAGGTTCTTTGAAAATTTTTCATGTTGCCCTAATGTTTACTTCAATATTGGAAATGCAATATCTTCTGCCGTGAAAATATGTTTTGAGTGATTTAAATTATGGGTGAAATATCTCGAGCTTACCTTTCCAACAGTACAAAATTTTCAGGTTTTCAAGCAGAATTAACCTTCCAGAAATAGCAATTTCTATTTCCAGCCAGTGAACTTTTTAATATGATATATTGTGATCCAAAGTGAATTTTCAAGTTTTTTCTGTAGTTTCAGATACCCATTTGGCTTTTTTGAATGCATGAGAAGTTTTGTTCAATTATGGACACTTTCAATTTTTGCCCTAAAATTCACACCACGTGAAACTAGCAACTTTCGGGCAATTAAAATTCACTTTCCAGTATCTAAAGATTATTTTTGAGAATGGAGGATCCTTCAAAAACCTTTATAGTGCTAAAATATAGAAGGACGAAATCAAATTAGTCGATGAACAAATTCTATGAAAATTTCTAAGTGTTGGAAATAGTCATGATTTCACCAATGTAAGATTTTCTAAGTTTTGGAAGAGAAATAAAAAATGTCACGCCATCGCGACATTCCCAAGAGGAAGCAAAAAGAAATGAAAACAAAGTCACGATTTTGTGACATTCCTTGGGAGAGAAGATTTTCTAAGTGTTGGAAGAGAAATGAGAAATGTCGCGATATCGCGACATTTCCAAGAGAAAGGGAAGATATATTAAAAAATATCGTGATTTCACGACATCCTATGGTTGGGCATAAATAAAATTAAATATGTCACAATATCGCGATATTCTAAAGAAAAAAGCAAAATATTATTTTAAAAGTCACAATATTGTGACATTTTTAAGGAAAGGGTCTTAAAATGAAAAATGTTTGATTGTTGTGATTTTTAGGTTGGAAGATAAGATAAATGAAAAATGTTGACATTTTTAGGTTGGAAAATAAGATAAATGAAAAATGCTGCAATTTTGTGACATGCTTAGGGAGATAGAAAATAAATGGTATAAAAATTTCAAACCCTAGGGATTAAAGTAATAGTGAAAAATTAATTAAAATATCACCCTAAAAGGTATTTTACAACAAACTTTGGAAAAATAATAAAAATTTAAAACCTAAAATTTAAATCTTGAACCTTAGGAAAAATTAAATTAGTTAAATTTAATTTCAAATCTAATGTTCTAACATTTGCCCTTTTTTTTTTTTTGCAGGAATTTGCCAGTGGATGCATTTAATGGGAAAATTTATGGTGAAAGTAATGGTGGGCAGAGAATTTCAACTTGATCCAAAAAAAAGGCAGTTGTACGAGGATAGAAGTTCTTGGAAGTCAGTGACTCATCCAGATTTTGCAGAGGAATTAATGAGATGCTCCAAAAAAATGTCGAAATATGAAGATATACTTGCGTGTGGTGTCCATTTGATGAGGATGAAACCAAATCTTATCTTCTCCATTTATGGCAAGATCCATAGGAAGATTTTCAGAGTGATTAGAGTTGATCAAAAATCTATTTAAAAAATGCCTTATATTGTAAAGCCTCGGTGGTGGATTTTCTAATTTGTTTTTAATTCCCTGGGAGAAGATATTTTATGAAAAAATCAAGGCATGTCTTGAGTCTATAAATACTCCCACAAAATGTAATCAAAGGATGCGAAAGCTTGAAAACAAAGACTTCTAGCAATTTTTAACAAATTTTGTTTTGAATACTTTCTTTTGTACCTGAGGTTGGTGTGACATCATTTTTTGAAACAGTGTGGCCAAGAGCCTAATCTTTTCCAAATTGTGATAAGTGCATCTTCTTCTATTTTCATCTTGCTTAAGGATTTATTTAATTTAATTGTAAATCTATAATTGTTGGAATTATGTTAGGTTGTTTAGCTTCATTCTATTCTCTGTATGTTTGAGAAAATTAAGAACTTGAGATTCAGGCTAGTATTTTAATTGCTCTGTTCTCACTACACGAGCTAGACTGCTGGTGAGAAACATCAATTTTTATTAACTTCTCTTATGTTCGTAATCTTCCTTTTGTCTTTGCATTGCTCTGTCCCATGCTCAAGGTTGAAAGTGGTCTTAGAAAGCTGGATACTTTCTTCATTTGATGATTGTCTTGTTGTGAAGCTGAATAATTTGATTGGTTTTAGTAGTTGTAATTTGCAATTGAATTAGACATCCTCTCTTTTCTACCCTACTCTACTCTCCCTGTTTTATTTATGAAAGCTCTCATTTTTATTTTCTTAAAATTATTTATTCATTTACTCTGCTAAAATCTGAAGAGCTAGGTCAAATAAAAGATAAATCTAATTGATAGACCCAAAAAAGGCAACAGACGAAAGTTGAACCCCCTTGCAGGTATATAGGCAGTCCACTTGAAACTATTCCAAAAGTGGAAAAGAGCGAGGACATTCGACCCAACCCTGTAACTCACACCTTGGATAACCAACAAGATCCTAAAGTGAGAGGGAATTTATTCCCATTAAATGTTACTTGTGTTTTTAGTTTACTCTTCACAGGGTGTGCATGAAAGTTGATCCAACATATCCCATTCCCCAGAAGGAAGCAACCTTCAAATCAATCAAGAAGGCAAAGGTAAGAAGTTAGAATCAAGAAATGAGTCATCCAGTGATGAAGAAGCTAAAAATGGTAGAAAAGATAAATATTCTAGAAGATCGAGAGATCTAAGATCTGTTAAGTGTTTCAATTGTGGAAAGTATGTATATTTTGCAATATATTGTAAAGAACCCAAGAACAACAATGGTAAAAAAAAATAGGATCATAGGAATAGGGAATCAAAAATATACAGGCACCAAAATAGAAGAAAGGATGGATAAAACAAACAAGGAAAAATGTTTTTCCAAAGGCAAAAGAGGAGCTACTATGCGGATAAGGCAAGTAAGTATTCAAGTGATAGTGATGCTAGTTTTTTAGACAATGATAGAGATGAAGTCCTATTTATGATTGAAGAAAAAGAGCAAGTTAAGAAAAGGACTCTAGTAATTCTCAAGTGTTTTAGATGTGGTAACTTTGGACATCTTGAAGATGATTATACAAGGGATGGTTATAGTTTTAGTGATGATGAATATGAATATGCATTTGAAGGACTAGATGAAAATATTCTAATGGCATTAGAAGAAGAATAAAGTGATCCTATAGAAGACAAGCCAATAGAAAATAAATATGAGGACAAAGGTAAAAAAATAGTGGAATATTTAAAAAATTATGGTTATGATCTCAAGGGAGAATTTATTTATGCCCTTGACACAGTAAATAAGGTAAGAAAACATCACTCTAAAATTGAAATTTAGTTTCAATAATGTGATGAAGAGAGAAGATTGCTTATAGAGGATTTAGAAAAATCAAAAGCTAAGGCAAAGAGGTTAAAAATAAGTTAGAAGCAAAGATATTGGAATGTGAGAAGTTAGCACAAGAAGTGGCACTACTAAGAGAATATTTAGAAGACTCAAAGGTCAAGATGAAAGGGTTCAAAAATATCTCAAAGAACTTGGATAAGTTCATAAAGACACAAAAGACTACATAAAGCAAAATAGGTCTTGGATTTGAATAGGTTCAAAAGAAATTGGAAGGAGAGTCAGCTTCAATTTTTGGAGGAGAAGAAAATTTATATGAAGATAATTCAAAATAAGATAGTGTAAAAGAAAGTGAGACATCTGAGTATGAGTTAGACAATAGAGAGTTCAAAAAATATAGGAACAATGCACAAAGAAGATACAGATGGAAAAACAATCATAACAAGTCAAAAGAGACTAAGAGACCAATGAGATCAATACAAAGAAGCTTCAATGGAAGATGTTTTCATGTCATATATTTGGGCACATAGATTCATAGTGCAAGATACAGGAAAGACAAGAATATGGGAACAAATAACTTTTCCATGAGTATTGCTACTCATGTAATCAGTTTGGTTACAAGGCAATGAATTTCAAGGCTCACGATAGAAGAGAATATGGCTTCACTAGGATAAATACTAAGACATTTGCACCTCTAAAGAATAATAACATTAAGGGTTATAAGTGAAATAATGATGGCCACACAACAAAATGGTGTAGAGCAGACATTCCAGAAATAGGTATGAACAAGAACAGGAACAAGAACATGAATATGAATAGGAATAAGAATAGGAACAAGAACATGGATATGAATATGAATAGGAATAGGAATAGGAACATGGATATGAATAGGAATAGGAATAGGAACAAGAATGTAGATATGGACAGGAACATGGACATGGATAGAAATAATCAGAGAAATCAAAAAATGTAGATAAGAAGAAAAGAGGATAAAGGTAAAAAACAATGCTTTCTAGAGTATAAATACTCCCACATCATAATTAACCACCTCAAAAGAAGGTGGGGACTGGGCTAAGCTAAGAGGCTCATTCTTATCCCCAAGCCCCAAAGGTGACCCTTTGCCATTGATTTCAAAGGGGGATATATTTGAGTAAGGAGGAGATATTTGATATTTGAGAGAGCATTGAGCCAAGGGGAGCAATGTCCTAGGGGGAGAAGAACAAAGGAAAGGTCATGGCAAAAGGAAAGGGTTACCATCAATGAAAAAGGGAGATATTTTTGGACATTTTGAGCTCATTCAGTTGTCATTGATGTCAAGGTGAGAAGTTGTCATTGATGCCAAAGTAAACACATGAAGTCATCATTAATACCATGGAGCACACCATCAATAACACCAAAAAACTATGAAGAGTTGAAGAAAAAGTTGGCAAAATAAATTTTTATGAGGATTTATGGTAAACTCATGGTGGAATATTAAATGGTTTTATTAAAATCATTATGAGGATATAAAAGTATCCTTACACATTGAGATGGTAGTTAAGTTTATGGTAAAATCATGGTGGAAGATTAAATGGTTTTATTAAAATAATTCTTGATGATATAAAAGTATCCTCACACATTCATATGGTAGTTAAGTTTTTAAAATACCCACGATGGTAGAATAATTTACAAATTAAAGGTTTAAGTTTAAACCCAAGGAAGGCTTTAATCTCCTTAAAGCTAAAGTTTATAAATATAATTTATAAAATTTAAATTCCTTAGAATTTAAATAATTTATAAATTATAAAGGTTGGAAAGCGTCGACGTCATAAAAAAGGTGGGAGCATCGATGTCTAAGCAACAAAGGGAATTCATGTATAAATTAATTCCAAAGAGGTATTCAAAACTTACCCCTTGACATTTTAATACATGCGAAAAAGTTGGAAATATTTTTGTGCAATCGTTGATCATTGAGGAAGAAGACAAGGAATTCACTTGTCTTTAGCACCAAGTGGAAGACATAAAGGGAAGAGCATATTGGTTGAATCACAAAGGACACGATGGTCCATTGGCAATGCACGTTTTGTGAAGGCATTGGGAGTTGAGGAGCCCATGATCAATTCGCATGGAGTGGTGTGTGTCTTGATCACCAAGGTAAGTATTTTGCACATGCTCATTTTGAGCACCAGCCTAGGATAAAGGGGACAAAGAGCATCCAAGATCTCAAATGTGCATCTAGCGCATGTGGTGGTCAAAGCCATGGCTAGAGCGCTCACGAAGGCAAAGATTGTGGTTTCGAATCCCACTAGTGGCAAAGGTAATTTTTGATAATTAAATCTTTATTTGCCCAAGGTTTTATAAATGGTAATGTGGAGTTATAAGGTTTTGTGAAAATTTGTTTATTTTGATTTATATTATTTGAGAGTTATAAGGGTTTGTGAAAGGTTGTTTATTTGAAAATTGATTTCTATTGTTGTGGAGTAATAACGGTTAATGAGAGGTTGTTTTATTTATGAGTTATTTATATCATCAGAATTATAAAGAAGGTAGATTTGATTTTTATCAAATTTTCTCTTGCCATTAAATTAAATTAAAGAGTTTTGAGTTAATTTTGATGGATGTTAAGTTTATTTTAGTTGGGAGTTTATAAGGTGTTATTGGGTAACTATTTTATGTATGTTGATGGTTTTTTTGAAATATGGAGTGATAAGATGTAATTGAGTATTTACATTATATTGTGAGAAATATTTATCTTCTAACCTCTTTGAGTTTGGCATAGAAGTATTTGTGGTTGTGATAGATTTATGAGATCCCTTCATCTTCAATAAAAAGGTATGAGCACATTTTTCCATAAGTTGATTTGATTGATTGGTTTTCTAGAAAATAAGTTATGGAGTGAAAAGGACTTTATTAGGGTTTCCTATTGAGTGTGTTGAGTTAATGCTTCAAGGTTTTTGGAATAAATAGTTGTTTTTAAAACCTTGTTTGATAAGCATTGTTGTTGAAGCCATTGGTTGTGTGAAGAACTTGAGTTAGAGTTTTACAAAGATCATGAGTATCATTGTTATGTGAATATTGTTTTATAAGAATTGTTGTTGAAGTGAGTTGTGTAAAAAAATTGAACTAGGGTTTGAAAATAACATGAGTATCATTGCTATGTGATATTTGTTGTTGAGCATTATTGGAAACATTTTGATTTGGTGGTTATATGCTTAGACTAGGGTTTGTGAGAAAGGGATGTCTCATTAAGTGATTGGTTGAGTAGATTTGGTTGAGCCTATTCAAGTGGATGTGTGAAGTGATTGTTCAAGTTCCATAAAACAAACTATTCTATATTATAACTTGAGTTGAGAAAGTGATAGAGCATTGAGTGTAGAACATATTGAGTCTCTAATGATTTTCTTTATGTTTCTATGAGATTTGACAAGTTCTATGTGGACTTGTTACATATATTTAAGGCAAGTATTTGAAGAGACTTGTGGACTGATTTTGTGTGAGCTATTTGTGGAATCTTACAATACAGATTTGGTTAATTTCTAGAGAGGACTTATTGAGCAGATTGGACAAGTTTTTTGTGGACTTGTTGAGAAAATTTGAGCAATTTCTGAGTGGACTTATTGAGCATATTTGAGCAAGTTTTGAGTACTGAAGAACAAATGCATGAGATCCAAGATGTAGAATCAGAGCTCCTATTTGGATGGTGTTAGAAAAAATAAACCCCAACCCATATAATAAATATGCTCCTCCTTAGTCACTCAAGCACACCCCATGAAATCTAAATATTAGAATAACATAGGATGACTTAAATGGCTAAAGAATTGAATATGCATACATTCAGTAAAGAACAAGAGGATGCATCTAGAGACCAAATAGTGTAGAATTTTTATTACAGAGGGGAAACCTTACATTATAATTGTAATGGCTAAATATCCACCCTTAGGAATTACCAACTTTCCACTATTTATAGCTATAATACATCAATATTAAAATTTGACATTAATGGCAGAAGGCGAGAACACAATGCTTGTAGCATATAAGTGCTACATTAGTACATTGTTCTATTGGATAGTGCTAGTCTTCTAGAAGGAGGTAGATGGACTTGGTTGAATTTGGGACTTTATATCTTTTGATGCTTATGCCCAATTGATCAACCCTCAACTACCTTGTCATTTTTCTCAACTGGTGATATTATGGTTAGGTGGTGGGTGATAGGTTCTAAGATGCCTTGGGAGCAGTGCATCAAAAAATTGTCATACATATACCTACATTGTTAGGTACCCAAACTACTACAATCACTTGTACATTTTCCATTTGAGTTTTGGGTGATGGTGGGAGTTATGTATGCTAGGTGGACACTTTTTTTGCTTTTTTTTCCACCCACAAGGTTCTGTAAAGTGAGTGCAGACATTTATCTAAGGTACCGCCCTTTTCAACTTGTATTTCCCACACATGATGGGTGGGAGTCTATATTCTTCCCAAGGGTGGGGTTGTAAAATTTGTCCATCCACACTAGTCCTTTGAAATATTTTCCCAACAAGTAGGGTGGACCTTTAGAGAAGTTTCACCCAAATTTTTAAGGGTAGGTGTCCACCCACTCTTGTCATATTCCTTGCTTTATTCTACCACCCACCCATTGTTTTGGTATGCCCTACAACCACTGCTACTATTCTGACACCTTTCACTCATACATCAATACCTTCAAAACTTAGCAAACTCTCTAAAGAGAAACATCACATTTTAAAAAAAGGATGGGGTGCAAAAACATACCCACAATATTGGTGACTCATAGGGACTTTTCCCATACAATAAAGGAGGACCCATAACACTACATTTTGAAATACACAAAATAAAAGTAGCTATGAAAAGTTGTAATAAAATGGATAAATAGAGCTAAATATGAATGGAAAATGAGGGATATGAGTGTGGAAGGAAATAAAATATGAGAGGCAAAAAGCAAAAAAAACAAACAAATCCAAGAAAAAAGAACAAGAGGGGAAGAGGGGAAGTGGGGAGGGAGAGGAACACAAGAAGCAATAAAAGCAGGGAGATAGATGCTACTAACCTTGATGGTTGGTAGTGGTAAATAATAAGGAAAGAGAAGGAAGCAATTTATGCACCAAAATAAAAGAAACAAAAGGAAAAGTGATCCATGGGATACCCCCAAATAATGCATCCCCACTAACATACCCCATAAAGGATCATGGAAGATTAAATAATAGATAAAATATTGAAGGTATTTTATAGCTCTGGTGCAACATCTCTTTTTGAAACAATCTTGTTAGAACCTTGTTTGTTTATTTCCATTATACCATAAAATATTCAATTGCAATCTCATATTCATCTTCATGTTTTATGCTTCTTCTACCCTTCAAGGTCTTACAAAATTTATTTTCCATTGCTCGAGGAGTGGGTGTTGCTTTCTATAATCAAAAGATATATTTTACAATATTACCCATAAAGATGTGTGAATCATGAGCCTTAGATTCATTGGGCATGGGGTCACAACAAAAATTACATAGAAATCAAGAGTGAATTTTAGGACAAAGAATTTTTATGGTCATCCTCTAGTCGCCAAGGGTCTAGATGATGCCACTTTTCCACATGCCTAGTGTGCTCTTATTTATTAGCCAACTTATGTACATAAAATTATAGTGTAATTGGTACACTAAGACCACTAATTCATTATGTATGTCATCTAGTGAATCTATAATGATCGGACCATATGATGCTAAACTTGAGGTACCGTTTGTAGTTTGATCGATATTGTCATTATTTCCAAGCTGTGAAGTATTCATAACTTTGCATATCATCTTGCACACCAATATTTAAGCAATTTATGACCAATGTGGTAATAAATTTTACCACATGGGAGCCATATTTTTGTACTGGTTTTTCTAGACATAGACTCCATGGATTCACCTGTTACAAAATCCTATCTTGGTACACCTCCATAATCATCGCACATTTTTCCTCATAGGATACATTAATTTAGCCTATTGCTAATGATACCTCCTTAGGAAATGGGGGTTCAATAATCATGCCATTGTCAAAATGGTTTGGACCTTTCTCAATGTACCCATGGATACAAGAAGGGTGCAAAAATGCACCCTCCTAATTCGTGGTGTTCCCATCCAGGTCCAGATCATCCATTCCTTGGGAAAGGGTGCAAGCATAGAAGGTACCACTTTCTATGCTGGTGCTTACACTTTTTCCATGGGATCACGACGACATCTGCCCTTTGTGTTCTATAATACTACACCCTTAGCTGCTATACAACTTGAAATGACATCCATTGGGGATACTATGTAGTAGGGTGGGGAGCAACGGTAAATGAAAATGGGGATGGTAGGGTAGATTCTCCTAAATATGTCATTCCTATCTAAAGAAGAAGTCACTCCACCTATATGACCTCTTGAAATACTTGAGTGAATATTTTTTCCCTAGTTTGTAGCAGGAGGCCTACATTTGAGCTTAAGACTTGAATAAAGTAAAAGTGATCTTGGATGAGCGATGGTTGGTATTGAGGAGGAATCCTCCTCCAGCTCCTTTAAAATTGAATGCTGAAATTGATAAGGGGTTTGAAAGGTGCTATCTTTATGAATGAGAGATGTATCAAGATTTGGAAGGGATTCATGGAGCCATAAAATGTGTCAATGAGAGATTCCACCAAGTCCACCCATGAGAAGATAGTTTTCTGCCCAAGGGTGTGATACCACAATAACACCCTTCCCTCTAAATATATGACCATAATCCTGATCATGATATCCTCATGAGTAATGTTGTGGAGGGGAACCACTGTAGCAACATATTCAACATGTTCCTGAGCCATTTCTAATGTGCCATTGTATTTGGTCAAGGGCTTTAGGGCATCCTTGGGAATATCATGCGAGTAGTGGAGGTTCAGTGGACCGAGGTTGTTCCATTGGGGTAATGATAGCTGAGCCATAAAGGAACCAATATTTATATTTCCTAGATGTGATGTCATAGTTGGAGTCACTAGGTGAGCATGTTATCTCTTCTTGCAATATCAAGGTTGCTCACCATACCTTGAGTCCTCTAGGATGTTTGGATCTTTAGAGTGGGTAGGCAACTAGTCTCATGATATGAATGTGCCATGCAATTAGAGTCATCAGGTGACTTTCATAAGATCTGGGTAAATTAGAGAGTCACCAAAATTTGATTTTCTAAAACATGAGTTCCCAATAGATTCACCAAAAACTATTGGTTGATAATCTAACATCGCATGTAGGGTAGAGTAGATAGATCAGTGCTAAGCAGTGTACAATGAACACCACATCAAAAAAAATTGGGTAGATGCTATCTGGAGAAGGCCAATTCCTTTAGGGTGACTCTAGCTACTCTATGCTAAAAAACAAGGGAAAAAAGAAACCGAAAATAAATAAATAAAAAGACCATAACCAAAACTCATAAGGATAGGTATAGCTACATCAAGACCTATGTAGGTACAACATCCTATTAGAAATACAAGCCCTGCATACAAAAAATTATCCAACGATATCTTTGTCCTATCTCTCTATTAGCGATGGGCGAGAGGAAAATTCTAGTATCAAAAAATAGGTGCATGAGATCCAAGATGTAAAATCAGAGCACTCCTATTTAGGTGGCATTAGAAGAAATAAATCCCAAACCCATATAATGAATATGCTCTCCCTTTGTCACTCAGGCACACCCCATGGAATCCAAATAGCATAATAATACATGATGAATTAAGCTGCTAAAAATTTGAATATTTATACATTCAGTAAAGAACAAGAGGACACAACTAGAGACCAAACAATGCATAATTTGTATTTACATAGGGGAAACCTTACATAAGAATTGTAATGGCTAAAGATCCACCCTTAGGAATGGCTAGCATTCCACTATTTATAGTTATATTTACATCGATATAAAAATTTGGATATTAATGGCGGAATGCAATAACACAATGCTTGTAGCATACAAGCACCACATCGGTACACTATTATACTAGATAGCATTGGTCTTCTAGAAAGAGGTAGATGTACTTGGTTGAATATACACCTTTAGATCTTCTAATGCTTCTACCCAATTGATCAACCCTCAACTACCTCATATTTTTTCTTGACTGGTGATCCTATGGTTAGGCAATGGGTGATAGGTTCTAATATGCCTTAGGAGAAATGCTTAAGAAATATATCACACATATACCTGCACTATCAGGTACCCAAATTGTTGCAATCATGTGTACATTTTCCATTTGATTTTCAAGTGATGGTGGGAATTTGCATGTTAGGCAAGCACTTTGTTTCCTTTTCTTTCTACCCATGGGGTTTTTGGAATCAGGGTGGGAATTTATTTGAGGTACCACCCCTTTCAAACTTGTATTTCCTACCCGGGATGGGCATGAGTCTATCTTCTTACCAAGGGTGGTGTTGTACAATTTGTCTACCCATGCTAGTCCTTTGAAATGTTCACCCAATAAGTTGGGTGGGCCTTTCGAGAAGTTCCAACCAAATTTTTAAGGGTGGTAATCCACCCACTCTTTTCACCCACCTTGCTTTATTCTACCACCCATTCATTAGTTTGGTCCACCCTATGATCACTATTGCTATTCTTACATCTTTTGATCATCCATAAATACCTTCAAACTTTGCAAACTCCTTGAAGAGAAACATCATATTTTGCAAAAAGGATGGGGGTGCAAAAACACACCCACAATCTATTCTAGTAGAAATACCTCACCTTTAATTCCTATAAAGAGTTAATATTAAATCACCTACTAAAATTAAATTATCAGCTTCTAAAATATCATGATTATAATATTATAGAAATACTACATCTTGTCTTTATAGGGGCCATAAATATTCACCACAATAACTATTTTTTTGAGCTCCACTAAAAATAATTTATTTCCTACTCTTGAGTTAAAAGAAAATTTGTTTAGCCATAATTAATTTTACTTATACCTTATGGACACTCCTCCTAAGGCCTCTATAGCATCAAGGGATAGAAAATCCCATCCTTTAAGCAATTTACTAAGATATTCCATCACTTTTATAGCTAACCCTCAAGTCTCTTGAATTAGTAGAATATTTGAATTATGAATTTCTACCAACATACATAAAGTAGCTTTGGTTGTTGAGTTTCCCATCCCTTTGATGTTAAAGGAGATTAATTTCATTGATTAAATATGTCCATAATCATCCTTACTCTAGGGATCCCCTTTAAGAATGATTTATTACCTTGTTGAACTTCATAGATGCTTTTGTTCTTAGCTTATGAGTTAAAATATATTTTTTCCCTCCTAAAAATAATACTTTTAGCCCCCATATTTTTATTGAGGCCTTCCATAACTCCTTCCTTTTAAGGATCATAGTGGATACCTATGGGTTTCTAGGGATATGAAACCTTATAACCACATGCAAAATGAAGAAGCAAAGCTAATTCAAAGTTATTTACTTATGAAGCATTTCTAAAAAAATTACCAGAGTCTAAAACAAGGTTTCGATTTACTTTATTAAAGGAAGAGGAATTCAAGGGTCCTCTTTGCCCCTTAACTCCACCCTTACCCACTTTTAGGGGAGACTTTGTTTTATAGACTAGTAAATCTGGCCATTAGTTAATTGAAGAAATCAAAAGAGAATAACCTATAATCCCATATGAGAAATAATATTTGGGAATATTTTTCTTTGAAATCTTGTATTTGGATCCAAGAGCATGAAATCCAAGATTTTCTCTAAGAATCCTAGCCTTGTTTCAATTTGAGACAGTTCTAAATCCATCACTCGATCTAGCACAAATTTGTTTATCTCCAACTCCTCTAAATATTCTTTTGTTTCCTCTAATTCCTCTATCTTGTGCTCCTTATGCATTGATTCAATAATATAATTAGTCCATAAGTTATGTACCTAAAGGATACATTTCATAACATTCTCACCAATAAATACCCCTTTGTCTTCCTTATAATTTCAAACCTTATAATTATGATAATGTGCACACATAAAAGGTACATCAATATAGCCTAGGATTTGTGCATGTGTCTCTTTGTTGAACTTCAATATAATTTCCCCCACCAATCTATCTCTTTAGTCCACATCAACAAGAATCCTAGTCATTTTTTTAAGCATGAGTATTGATACCTCTTGTCCACCTCCAAAAAAGAACCAATGTAGTTGCCTATGGCTTGGAAAAAATCTCTAAACCAAAATTATAATGTCAACCTAGGTAACTTTACCCATAAAGTGTGAGTAGATATTTGAGTGGTCCTAGGATCAAAGTAAGGATCCCATAATTTGAAAATTAATAAAATTGACCCCCAAATATTTTTATTTTTAAAAAATATTTATCACATTTTCCTTAGTCATAACTGAAATGATAGCCACCTTCTTACCAAAAATAAAAAAACTAGGAATATAATATAGGAATTCCATCCATTCACTAGCCATCTAATATGCCAAGGATATTTTAGAAATTTCTCACCCATGCAACCTCCCAATAAGCATTTTCTCTAATATTTTAATGACTTCCCCCATTTTTAGATCTTCTCCTAGGATTTATGTTACTCTTCCTTTGAATGCCACTGGTTATCTTTTTATGTGCTTTCAAGGTATTTTTATTTGGGTTTTATCCTTTCATATTATTATGTTTTTCCTCATAGCCTTGTTCAAATAATGGTGACCTATTTTTATCTTGATCTAAAGAGGACATATCCCAATATTAACTCCTATCCAAGAGTTATGTGTCCTATAAAATTATCACAAGCTTGGGTCCATTCTTAAACTCTTTAAAATGAGACTTCTTTCTTTCATATTTTCTTCCACTATCAAATATGTAGACCTCCTCATAAGGATCCATCAAATAGTCCACTACTTCTTTATCATGAATTTATTCCAAAAAAATCCTTAAGCCTTCCCTCTCAAAATTTTGCATTCTCCTTAGAGCCTCAAGGTCAAGGGACTCTCCATTATAATTTGCTTTAGCAAATCTATCATTGAATATTAAATTCCCACTATTTTTGTTACCCTTTTCTTAACTCACCATTGTGGTTATCTTGTTATAAAAAAATCTAAAAATATGTCCTCTTAGACCATGTCTTTACAACCTTAGGTTTAAGATACATGTATATAATGATGAATCCATCCTTAGTGGCCACAACACTAGTTTTTATTATCAACTTACCCCTCCTCACCCATTGCTCTCTTTTGTACTAAACTCACTAATAAAGACCCTACAAATATCTCCTTAAAACCCTCTATCAAGTTACTACATCTTGTTTGTGATACAACCTAGAATCAAGGGCTATGTGAAGGATATAATAGGTTTGATGGTAGTTGTAGTAGTGACCTATCCTTATCATTGCCCTCTTTGTATCTCCTTGACCCCCCTTCATTATTGAATTTGAAACCTTATACACCTCCAACATCTATTTTCTCCTTAATGCAACATCCCATACAATAGTTGATAACATTAGAATTGGATTAGAATTGGCATGGAAACAAATTGAGAAAAATTGGAAATCAACAAAAAATTAGGGACAAAATCGATAAAAAATTGGTATTTTTTCATTTAAAAAATCAAATAAAATGCAATTTTTCATTGAGAAAAATATTTTTTCATGCATATCATAATTGTTTGGGTAAGAATCGATAAAAAATTGGCTTGAATCGATATTTTTTGCAGGTTTTCTCAACTAAGCCCCATATTAATTTTTAAGTAAAAGTGTAGCAATTTTAATATATTTCAAATGTTTGATTATCTTGCAAACTATTGAAGGCCCCCTTCTAGCACAAAATATTGTTCTACCATACATTCATGGGAAAGCCCTAGTTTGGGCTTCAAGATCTACAAAATCCTAATGTTCTTCTCAATCTATATTCCATGAAATTCTAACTTGCATAAACTATCACCTACCCAAAAACAAGTAGTATGAATTTTTAACAAATTGTGAACTTGTTCTTATTTAATAGCTACCAAAAACTTCATATTATAAAAAATACCCTAAACATAAATACAAAAACAATTTTTACTTCCATCTAGAAAAGTAAATACTAGAGAAAAGTAGATATCAAGGCATCCATAGCTTTTCGTAAACCAAATATTTCATAGTATCTCTACAACATGGGTATTACAAAATTGATCTAGCAAATGGAAAATTTTGAAAGCTTGATCTCCATTGGAATTGCAACCCAATAAAATCTTCCAAGGTCTTATAGTCTTTCTCTACCACAAAACCCTAATTTGCATAGTCCATCACCTATTTGAATGGCTAGATTTGTGAAGTTACTGTATACTCCAAATATGAAAGTGATACATCTTTCTTCTACCATTTTTTTTGTACCCATCTCCTCACTTGATTAAAAAACTCCATTGCCTACCTTAGAAGAAAATTTTCACTTGCCTCCTCACATTATAGTTTCATATCCCTTACCTTCAAAAAATCTATCACCTACTTCAAAATATTATTGCTTTTTCTTCCATGCACTAAGGTTTGAACTCCACTACCTACGTCAAAGAATTTATATGTTTTTTATTACTAGATTTTGATATTTATCACCTACTTCAAAAAATACACATCTTGATTAAAATAATTACTGTGTTGTTTTTTCATTTGCTCATAGTAAGGTTTGATTTCCATTGCTTTATCTAGAAAAATTGCTACTTGCTTCCACCAATAAATGAAAAAAATTAATCTACCTACCTCCTCACACTAGTGTTTGATCTCCCTTTCCTTTTTTAGAATTATACTTATTCATAGTGGGTTCTATGTGCAAATAGTTAATTGGATTATGGGATGTACTTGTTCTATTTTTTCTTTTTTTTTATAGTTTTGGTTAATGGGATAGCCTCTCATTTATTAAAATATTATTTGGGAATAATATAAGGTTACCCCTTGTCACCACTTTTATTTCTTTTGGTAGTTGAGAGATTAAGTAGGTTTATTTTAGAAGCCAAGAGGGGAGGATAAGTAAAGGGAATTAGAATAGGTAGAACAATGAAAGTCACCCATCTAAGTTTTGTATATGAAGTTCTCATTTTCATAGAAGGAACAATAAGAGCTATAGAGAAGTTAAAACAATATTTAGATATTTGTTATCTAAAAATAAGTATGCATATTAATGCATATAATTCAAGATTTTTTTTAACCATGTGGATTAAGATCTAACCATATTAATAGGTCAAATTTTTTCCTTTAATATATTTGATCTTCTTCAAATCTTGGGCCTTTTCGAACTGAATTCTTATCCCTTTCCTAGTGCTTTCAATAGTATAAAAGGTTTAAAAATATTGTGTCATGGTGGTTATAGGGGTGGACTACATGAAAAATTGTGTGACAAATTTTGAGGTAGACAATGCAAAAGACTGCGGTGGCCATAAAATTCGGACAACCTATTTAGATTCATGGTGGCTACTGATTCCAAAATTTAAATTAAAAAAAACATATTTGATATTCAAGAGGGTTTTAAATATTTGGTGTCATTTTTTGAACCCAATGACTACATTACACAACACTAGAATTGATTTATAACAAATGTGGGGGGAAGAATTAATATATGGTGCATCAAATGGCTCTCTATGAGGTGGGAGGAGGATATTGACTTTGGTCAAGTCTATGTTGGAGAAAATACCATTATATTGGAAATATTTGGCTCATATACCAAAATAATTTTTAGAAAAAATTCAATAGTTAGGCTTTAGGTTTTTATGGACATGGAAAAGGGGAAAGGGAGGGTATTCCCTTTGTTAAATGATAATCCTTATACGAGCCTAAGGAAAATGGAATATGGGGAATTAAGAATTTCTATTTAGTAGTGCTCAAGTAGAAAAGTGTGTTTGTAAGATAATATCAAAGGAACCCTTATGGAATAAGATCATACATGAAAAATATTTAGAGCCAATCACAATTGAGAAGTGGATAAGGGCCTTGGTGAAGCAAACCCATAATATTTCAATCTATTGGAAGGACATGATTTAGCCCTTTTAAATTGTAGGGGTAGTTCAAGGATAATATTAGGCTTAGACCCTTAGATTGGTTATGGTGATATGCATAGACTACAAAAGAGTATAATTTAGAACCTAAACGCTTATGGGATTAGAACTCTTTCCCAAGTACCTAATCCAAAATATTTTAGAAATTAGAGTTAGGTATGGAAGGAAGCAATTGTGTTAGGTATTTATGTCTAGGAGGCACACAAATGGGAAGAATATGTGGGGAGAATTAAAGCTAGAAATTTTAATTTGAGAGAGGAAACTAATCAACTAGTTTGTACAAATAATAGATCTATGAGTGATTACACTCCAAATTTGGGGTATAATACTATGTTGGAATATAGGAATGATGATCTAACATGGTGGTGGAAGACACTCTAGAAGAAAAATTCCCATTGAAGACAAGACTGTTGATATGGCTTGCCATGAAAAATAAGGTTCTGACATGGGAGGTATCACAAAAGAAGAATTGGAATAATCCAAGAAGGTGCCATTTATGCAAATCAGATAATGAAACAATTGATCATGTATTGATAGATTTCTCCTCTACTAGATAGTTTTTGAGGGATATTATAGCATAGTTAAAATGTCCTATAGGATTACGAGAAGATTCCGTAGGAGAGTTCTAAACATATTGGCTTAGAAATAGGTCATGCAAATGTTTTATAGCTCTATCATTGTTTATATCTTGGGGTGTATGGTTATTTAGGAATGTAAATTTTTTTCAAGATTAGGAGAAGCCTACTTGGTAGGTCTTCTACCAAATCATTATAATTTTCTAATAAGGTTTTAGTAACAACAAAGGCAAAAAAATAAATAATCCCTTCAAATATTGATAAATCCAGGGCTTAGGGTTTCTTAATGGGGCTAGATAGGGGATCCCTAGGGTTTATGAAGTAGGAGGATTACCATATATATTTGTCCTCTCATTATTTTAAATTCAAGGCTAGATTGGGATAAGGTTCTAATAATTATGTTGAAATTATGGCACTCAAATTGTTGGTTTAGTTGGTAGAATCAAAAGGAATACAAAAAATTCAAATTTATGGAGACTCACAGGTGGTAATAAACTGGATGCTTGGTGTTTTTAGGATGGAAAACATGATTATACAACCCATATCCTCTCAAATAAAATAAATTGTGGATTGAAGTAAATCTTTTAATTTTTGGTAAATTTATAGAGAATTGAATAGGGAAGCAAATGAACTTTGAAAGAAGGAAATTTAGATTGAACTAGGTATGTGCTTAGTATAGGAATTCAATGAGGGCAATGCACTAGAACTAGTCCATATCTATATCCTGGGGTATTTATTAACTCCAATTAAAGCAAGAATAGTTAAAGTAACTTTTTCAAAAAACTCATAAGTCAATGACTTAAAAGATATTAGTTGACAAATTTGGAAAGTGTCTAAGGATATAACTTATCTTGGTAGAGATAGTTGTTTATAATGTATAGGTGACCTAAATTTTATATCAAACATTGAAACTTTGAAGAAATGCCAAAGAGGCATCTGAATAAATATTATTTCATATTTTCTTAATATAAAATTATGATTTTTTTCCAAGGAAAAAAAAACAAAATTTTTATGTATTTATTAATTTAGTTGTTAATGTTATTTTGAATTGTTTAGTTTTTTTAAAATAAGTTATGTACAGTTCATATTGGGATATATTTTTTTTCAAAATATCAAATTATTATATTTACTATTAGATTTATTTTTTAAAATGAGTTATGTGGGATTGAAACGAACCCTACCCATATTACATCATCACCACATAGTGGTATTACAAAAAATCTTGGATATTATCCATGTATCATTTGGTAATATTTGAACCTAGGTCACCTCCTTGAAATGTTGAGGAATTTAACCGGTTGAGCTAATGCCACTTGATATTTACTATTAGATTTGTTAAATCATATTTAATATATTTTTTATCATAATTTTTTTCTATTAAATATATTATTTATTTTCCCCAAAGTGTTATAAAAAAATCTTAGAGATTATTTTTAATAAGATATAAAATACCACTTCTCAAATTTTCCTTCGAAAATTTAAATTTCATGAAGATGAAAATCAAACATCGCTATTGGGTAAGCTATCTCTTACCCAATGTTTTACTCTATAGATACGCTCACCATTTTAAAAATATTTTTCTTAAATGATTGATTATGAACATCAAAAATAAGTTTTTATCCAATCCCCACACCCATTTTTGTTGATAGTATTAATGATAATTTATGAATTCCTTCACTTGATATGTATTTCCATCATTTTTAATTACAATTTTAAACCTAGTGGAACCGTGTAAAAGCAAGTTCAATTACAATTTGAAGAAGTTTTGGGGACATGATCCTGATTTATTGAGAGAGTTCATTCAAACTTGGGATAGTGGAATTGTGTCCCTTAGGGGTCTCACGTTCGCTATTACCATCAATCCCTTAGATGAAATTAGTGGTCTCCCAAATGATGGTGAGATCATCCACCATGATAAACATTCTATGGCATGTGAATTGATGTTCTTCATAGATGAAGGGAAGTTCCTCACCAAAAATGACAATGGTTTCATTCAGGAGGACCTCCCACCATCATATAATAGAGTCTTGGTACTCGTTATGCAGTACCTAACAATTGAAAAACTATCCTCACTGATGGGAAGCTTCCACATGGCTTGCCTAAACTAACTGAAGGAGGTCAAGTTTCTTAATATACTAGAATACTTGTTTTTGTCAATGGATATTTTTATTGACATCATTCACAAGGGGAAGTCCACCTATCTAAAACACTAGGGGTTGTACTTCATCATCTTCAATTACATAAACCATAACCCTCAACAAAAATTTATTGAAGTAAGGGGTCCTAATTTGAATCATAATCTGGAGCCTATCCCAGGATCACCTGTAGTTGTTCCAAATGACGTTCCTAATGGCCAGCCTATTAATGTTGAGGCAGGCTCCTCTGGCAAGTTAAGAAGATAGAAATTTTTGTTGGGACCCTATATTGGTGCTTCGACTCCTAGTAGGTGCTCGAATCGCATGAATTCATTGATCAAGAAAGGTAAAAATATTTTGGTTCCCTCCTATGTGAATGTGACTCCATTAGATTTCTCCTCATCTTCTTGTAAAATGCAAAAAAAAAAATATTTTCCCTTCCCCTGGTATGCTCCCTATCTAGCCCATATATGATGTTGACCTAGTGATTGATTTAGATGATATTATCTCCATGGCCATGTCGATGCTAATGAGGGTGGGAAAATTGATTAATCAGATGAAGAATTAGAAGGTTGCTAAATCTCAGGAGGATGCCTCCAAGTATGAAGATGATGAGGATTATCTCCTTATCCCTAAATAGATGTGTTCTACGGATGGTCCCTATGATTTTCAAGTTTTCCCTTTACATTACTGGTTGTATTCTAGTTTATGTGTTTTCCCTTTCTCCTCTATGTTGTTTCTATTTTCAAGTCACATTTTTTTGTTCTCATTTTTTGTTTGTTGCGGTTCTAAGTTTTTGGTTTTGCTCAGGATCACCCCTATCTAGCTTGTAACAAAGTTTTGGGTTCCTTTCAAAACCCTTTATCAATAAAAAAGAAAATAATTTTAAAACCTAGTGATAAGTGCCCTAGCCTCCACATAATTAGTTGAAATTCCATATGATTATAAGCAAGTGAGAGAAAATTTTCCTTCATTATTTCAAAAAACACCATCTCCACTCATTTTTTAAGGGGATCCTTTAGAAGCACCATAAAAAATAATTTTAATAAATCATAGATATTTCTATTTTACCATAGGTCCAAAAAAACCTATTGTTTTATCTATAAAAATTATGTAAGGGAGATAATAATATAGTTTCAAAATTGGGCATGATTTTGAGATCATTTTTTAAATTTCAATTATTATTTTCAAGCCATAAATTCCAACAATTAATGGTAGGATCAATTCTCTATATAAAATATAATGCTTTAGCTTTTAAATATTTTGTTTGACATTTCATGAACACTTTTAATGTTGATGGAGCTATGTAATATATTTTCATATATTTTAAAAAGGAACTCCAAATGGTGTGAGCAAAGGAACAATGAAGAAGTAAATTATTTGATGTTAGGCACATATAAAATGTCTATGCTATCCTCTTCTTTGTAGACTCTCTCATGTAAGAATATTACTTTGAACCACTAACCAAAGGATTTTTGAGGCGTTAGGGAGAGCTTCTACTAACCAATTATTATTCCAAGGAAAATCCTTAGGAGTATGAAATTTTGAATGCTTTGATTATTAAATCCCAAATTGATAGTGTATCCACCATATTTCAATAGATTTCAAACCAATTCATTATTTTATGTAAATATTAGCAAAGAAAAATATTAAAGCATATTTTGAAGTTCATCTATAATTTGTTCAAGTTCATCTACTTCAACTAGGTTACTAATAAAAACCTATGATCTAGAGTTGTTCCTCACATTAATATAGTCTTTGACCTTAGGAAATTTACAATATAGACATGTCCGAGCTAGTGGTTATTATTTTTGTAGATATGGAAAATTGACCCATTAAGATGAGTAATTTTCCTTAGATCCTTATTTTTCCTCTTAATGTTTTATAAGTGCAAGTTTCGCTCCCCTTTTCCCCTTCATTTTGTTTTTTTTTCCTTAGCTTTTCCAAATTCGCACCTAGTCCTTATAGGACATGTTGGACATTTTGAGTCCCTAATTTAAAGTTGTCATTGATGTCACCAGATAAAGTTGTCATTAATATCAAGGAATTTGTCAAGAAACAAAGTTGTAAAGGTTATTAGTTGATATCCAGGAAGAAGTCCAAAGGTCAAGAGAATCAGTGCAAAAGTTAAAAGAAAAAGGGCTCCATAATATCTTAATAGTATATGGAAGCATAAGTTAAAAAGGGTTTTCATAAAATCCCAAGGAGGCTTGTGCAAAGTTAAAAAGGATATATAATATTTTTTATAAATTATTTAAATTCAATGAGAATTTAAATTTTATAGATAAATATTATTTACACCATGGTATGCAATGAGAAGGAAGAAATAAACTCAAAAGGATATAATATTATAATATTTATTATTATAATATTAACTGATATGATTAAAAGCCCAAAGTAAAATATTTATAATATTCATTATAATATTTTACAATACCCAAAGATGGGTTTGGAGTTAAAAATATTCAAAGCACCTTTATCAAGGTCTTAACCTTCATCGATGTTACACGGTGGTGAAAGCATTCGAAGCGTCAAAATTTTACAAGCATTGAGGAAATTAATATATATCTATGCTCAAAGGCATTAAACTTTATCCTTGCTTGATTGATTATTATTTGGATGCAAAGTGAAAGAAGAGCTCGTGAGAATTTTGTGAATTTTGTGTGTGGATAATAGTTCAAAACAGAAATCATAGATCATTCGAAGGCCAACTGGGCAGCTTGGCCTAGTGGTGAGTGGGCAGGTGTGAAAGCATTTTCTGGAAAGAGAGCTAGCATTCAAAATGTGACAGTATGCTTGGCATCATGTTCATTTAAGGCACAAAAGGTGCACTTTTTTATAAAGGACAAGAAGGGAGGCACGAATTGAAGACATGGTGCTTTGTTAGTCTCAAACGAGCATGCAATTCGTGTGGCAATTGAAGCCATGACTAAGGCGTTCATCATGGTATTGTTGAAGGTTCAAATCCCAACGAAGGCAAGGTAAATATTTTGCATTAAATATTTATTATTTGCCTAAGTTGAGAGGCATAAGGGTTGTTAGTGGAATTGTTTAGAAAGGTCGCTTATTGGATAGTGGTGGTAGTTGAAAATTATCACTTGGAGTAATAAGGAGGTTTTTGATTTTAATTTTTAATAGTCTTAAATTACTATATTGGAATATTGTAGGATTAATAATTTTGAGTATTGTTTTAATTTTAATAAGGGGTTTTTGTGTTAAAGAAGATTATTGTAAAGGTTTTGAATATTATTTTAAGTCTGAGTGATAAGGTGTAATTATTGATATCATTTTGCATTGTGTTTTTTTGGAAATTATTATCTTCTAACCCTTATTGAGATTGGTAAAGAAGTGAGTGTGAGTGTGACAAATTTGTGAGATCAACTCCTTGTCAACAAAAAAGTATGGGAAAATTATTCCTTGGTTAAGTTGATCTATTGGATTTCTAGAAACTAAATTTTGGAGTAAAAAGGATTTGATTAGGGTTTCCTTTTCAAAAGTTTTTGAGTTAATGTTTAAAGTTTTTCTGGAATTAAGTGTTGTGATTAGAACCTTGTTTTATAATAATTTTTGTTGAAGCCATTGGTTGTGTGAAGAACTTGAGTTAGGGTTTTGAAAAGAACATGAGTATCATTGTTATGTTCATATTGATTTATATGCATTGTTGTTGAAGTGATTTTCTATGCAAATAACTTGAACTAGGGTTTGAAAAAATATGAGTATCATTGTTATGTGAGATTTGTTGTTGAGAATTATTGGAAATATTTTGAGTTGGTGTTTACATGCTTGGACTAGGGTTTGTGAACAAGGGTTGTTTCTTGAGTGATGTGTTGAGTAGAGTTGATTGATTCTAGTCAAGTGGTTGTATGAAGTGATTGTTCAAGTTCCATAAAAAAAACTATCCTATATTCTAATTTGAGTTGATATGTTTGAGCATTGAGTTGAAACATATTGGGTCTCTAACAATTCACTTTATATTTCTATGAGACTAGATAAGTTCTGTGTGAGCTTATTGAGAATATTTGGATAAGTTCTATGTGATATTATTGATCAGATTTAAATAAGTTATATGTGAGCTTATTGAGCATATTTGGATAAGTTTTTTGTGATATTATTGACCATATTTGGATAAGTTCTATGTGAGCTTATTGAGCAAGTTATTAGTGGACCTGTTGAACAGATTTGAGAAAGTTCTATGTGGACTTATTGAGCATATTGAGCAAAATCTGTGTGGACTTGTTGAGCAAATTTGAGAAAGTTCTGTGTGAACTTGTTGAGAAGATTTGAGCAAGTTCTGTGTGGATTTGTTGAGCAGATTTGAGCAAGTTCTATGTGGACTTGTTGAGCAGATTGAGCAAGTTATGTGTGGACTTGTTGAGCATATTGAGCAAGTTTTGTGTGGACTTGTTGAAAATATTTGAGTAAGTTATGTGTGGACTTGTTGAGCATATTTGAGCAAGTTCTGAGTGGCCTTGTTGAGGATATTTGAGAAGGTTTTGAGTGGACCTATTGAGAAGATTTGAGAAATTCCTGTGTGAAATTTTTGAACAGATTTGAGCAGGTTTTAAGTGGACCTATTGAGCATATTTGAGCAAGTTCTGAGTGTACTTTTTGAGCTAATTTGTTCTAGATCAAATGGACTGTGTTTAATGCAGATTTGAGATAGAGCTTTAGAGGTGACAAAGCAGAGATGATAGTAGTCTCCAGTGGATAGAGATCCATCAGCTAGGGTAGTGAGGATAGGTCTTCTGAGTGGGGACAAGAGTCTTTAGTGGAGAGATATCCAAAATCCAGTGTAGTGTTGGCAGTAGTATTCTAGAGGATCACGAACAAGAGCAGAGGATAAGGAGTTCTACACTGGATAGATATCCACAAACTTGATTTAGGATATTGGTGTCTCCTTTGGATAGAGGTCCATAAACATTATAATTGGGAAGGATTCCAAAGAGATTGATTGAAAAAATTTTAGTGAAATATTTTCTCCGTGGAGTAGCCTACATTGGGTGAACCACGTAAATTATGGTGTCTCTATTGTGTGTGGTTATTTATTGATTAATGCTATTGATATTTTTATCTATACATTGCTTGGTATTTATTTGGAAAGAAAAGTAAAAAGTGGTCTTATAATGTTCACCCCCCTCTCAGTATAATCTTGTGTTCTTCAGGACCTTGTAAGAACTAGATGAGAATTTGAAAATATTTATTTTTTTCTCAAAAATCCTTTCTAGCATTGGCTCTTTACAATGTTAACCCTTGATCAGGGTTAAAACTTATTTTTCCACCTTTTTCCTACTCTAAACCTCTTATAAATAGAGGTAGTGGACTTCCTTTTTTATCATAGTTCTACAAGTTGTGATTCTAAGTTTTTCTTTAGTAATTCATGCTCTTGATGAATTTTTTCTTTGGATTATGTGCTTCTTATGATCAAATTCACTTGGTGAATAAGTGGAGTTGTCTTGATTATAGGATATGTCTACCATTTTGGTCATTACCTTCCATTTCCCATTTCTCCTTGCTTTCTTCATCAACAAATTAGGACTTTGTGGATTGTTAGTCTGAAGCCAAATATGTACCTACCCTTTAGAAGGTACAAATTTGGTCAATTAGGTATTGGGGGTAAGTTTCTTCTTTTAAAACCCTAATTTGCATTTCTATGAGTTTCCTTTATGTTATGTTCATTATGTCTATATTTAATTTTTTTGTTTACATCTATTTCATCTCAATTTATTTATTCCAAAGGTAAATAATTATTTATTTTTGAATGGTTATCTAAAAGGACCAAGGGGGCTTGACTATTGTGCCTTCAATCTTAGTCACATAACAACCTAAGAAATCCCTCAAACACTGATCACTTTTTCCAAAGATTTTGAAGTTGTTTTGTAGGTTTTGAAGTTTTTGGATATATGAGGATGAAATTTAAAATCTAGGATCAACCACAAGATCAAGTAAGTTCTCTAAATAGATTTCTTAGGTTGTTTTTTGTGCGCTTTCTATCCATTTCTATTCTATATTTAGATAATAAATAAAAAAGTATTTTTCTTTATTTCTAGGTATTTGAAAAGAGAAAAAACATATAGTTTGCATCTTAGGTTAATTATTTTTATGCATTCTCTTTGAAACCTTGATTAAAAATAAAGAAAATAATTTATCTATTGCAAAATGAGGGTTTTAATTCTGATTGAAAAAAAAAAATCATTCTAGAGATAGCTCCTTGTTTAATTGCATTATTTTTTGCCCTACATTATTCTTTTATTCTTCATAGCATAGGTCTTAGAAAAACCAAACATAGGTTCTTTTTCAAATAAATACATCAAACCATTCCATCCTATACTTGGAGTGAGTCCTTAAACTATTCCTAGTGAACCATTTAATCCCCTAAGCCCTTGAGTGTAGAGGATTTAACATACCCCCACGGTGACCTTGGCTCCCAATAGATCTAGCTGATAAATGTATGCGATAGGGTAGTTTACCTCCTCTACATATTTTGTGAATCTGACATGAAACACATCCTTAGTGATCATCTAGAAATCCTTTTCCTTCTACTTTTCTTTATTTTATTTTAAACCATAAATAAGACTATTAAAATTTGTGTGTTTAGATTAGAAAAAAATAAAAATATTAATAAATTATTTTATGTGTTTTTCATTAGTTTTAGATATCCCTTCATATATCCTATCCTTTACCTTAATCCCAATGGCTCACAACCTTAAGAGTAAGTGAAATATTTTAGAATCTAATCAGATCCCCTAAGAAGATGATTAGATTTATAGGGAGAACCCCAATATAGATGTGAGATAGGACATAGAGATTGGTAATAACCTTGATCCTATAAAGGCATCTAATGGACACATTACCTTTAAATTATTTGATCATATATGAAATTTATTTAAGAATCATAGGGATGCTTTAAATAAGGCTATGGATGAAGAGGCCCAACTCAAAGAGGCTAGGACATCTCATCATCAAACAATTTGTCCCCAAAATATTTGAATCAATCCATTGTTTGAATATTATCATAATTTTAATCCATTTAATAAACCTACATTTGCCACTATTACAACTAGTAGTGCATTTCAAAATCATGTTCTTCCAACTATTAGTGCTTTTCAAAATCATGTTCAATTTCCTTCTCATTCTATTCCTCCTTATAACATTTCTTATATTTTTCCAAATGTGAGTTATCCTCCATAACAAGATACCAGATAAAATATCCCATATCATAACCCATACCATAAAAATTTTAATATTTTAAAATTAACCAAACCCCTTTTCAACAATCCACCTATAAACCTTTAGGGAATCTAGGGGCATTACATAACAACAATATCGATATGCAAAGTTTAACAAGTGTAGTGAAACAATTGACATCGAGAATGGATATGCTTCAACCTCCAAGTTTCACTTATGACTATAAGGAAATGTGCAATCAACCTCTACATCCAATGGTCACCACTAGACCCCACTCTAAGAATTTCCCAATGTTGATATTACCTATTTATAAGGGATTATAGGACCCTATTGAACAATTAAGGATGTTTAGAACAACATGCCATGATAATATATATGATGAATTGTTGTTCCTAAAAATATTTTATAAGAGCCTTGGTGGTATGGAATTGTAATGGTATTACCAACTACCTCATCATTATTTATGGAATTTGGAAAAACAACTAGTATATTCTTTAAACAATTTGGAGCTTGTATTGAGAAAAATGTGACTATGCATGATTTATATCTTTTAAAGGAAGGTAAATATATAATTTTCTTAAAGTTTTTTTCTTTATGGAGAAGTTTAGTTGGATTATTAAAATACACCTTACCTCCTCAATACAGGCTAGAGATCTTATTGGAAATTTACAAGAGTAGATTTCATAGAAGTCGGAAATAACTACAATTACCTATTTCAAACTAACAATTGATTTCGTAAGGATGGTAGAGAAATATATCATTCAAAGAGGTCAACATAAATCAATAAAATAAGAGGATAGGACCATGAAAATTCAATAAATTTCACTAGACACAACTAAACTATTTTGTTGGTCCTTAAGCAAAGTTTGAAGGCTAAGATGATTGATTTTCCTCCCATAAAGCAACCTGATACCATAACAACTTGGTATAATTATAATCAAAATTGTGAGTATCATATAATGGAAGCCACATGATATATTTATGTTAGAGGTTTAAACATGTGGTTCAAGATTTAATAGACAAGGGTTGTCTTTCCATAGAGGACTCCCTACCTGCTCCTAATCAAAAACTTCCAACAAATCAACCTCCTACTCAATTGACATGTACAACTAATAAAGATATGGGAGTATTCCAAAATCCCCTACCCAATCATCAACAATATATAACCAACCAGGTGTCTTATCATAATGTTCAACCACCCTACAACAATATGGTTGGTATGATAGATTCTACTATAAGATAATAATATCAAGCTCATCTGACTCAAAAATCTTAGTAGGAGACAATTTCTACACCCAAACAACCTTGTAGACCACCTCTAGTTTTGAAAATTACCCAATAAAGGAGCACAAACATATAAAAACCAAACTTAGTGTTGAAGCCACAACCAAAATTCTCCTTTGAAATTCAACAATAGTTGAGTGACACTTCGCTTATTCATAGGGAATCCTTATTGAAGCTTCTAAGTCAACAATCTATCTCACAAGATCTTCCTCCTAGAAATATAGATAATTTTTTAGATTACCTTGTGATTAATCATATATCCTTTTATTATGATGATATTCCTCAAATTTTCAAGTGTATTATCCCATTTACATAACCACATACATTGGAGATAAGTTTATCAAGAGAATCTCAGTGGACAGTGGTTCATCCCTCAATCTATGCACTTATATATTTTTTATAAATTTTAGATTAAATGAGGAAATCCTAACAAAATTTTATGTCATCATAAAAGCTTTAAAAAATTAATCTCATGAATCCTATGATATTTTATTCCTTCCCCTTAAGCTAGGACCTAATATCTTAGATACCTTTTTTTATGTGGTATCTTGCCCAAAACCTTTCAATATTATTTTTGGATGCACTTGGATTCATGCAATGAAGGTTGTCCCTTCTACTATTAATAAATTTTTAAAGTATGAATTCAAAAATCAACTTGTCACCATTCAGAGTGACCCTCATCCATTATAATATTGTTCAATGGTTGAGCAAGCTCAATATAGTCACAATTTTTATCCATTTTTTTCTCTCCACAAAATTTCTTCTCCTTATCTTTCTACTTATTATCTTTCATTATATAAAATCATCAAGGAGTTTGAAAGTTTTAAAATAAATGAGGAACCGTCAATCACAATATAATCATGGGATCAAATCAATATGCTCAATGACAATCCTCTTCTAGATATAGCAAGGTTGCTAGATTCACCTTGAATTATTGGGTTGCTCCATAAAAAGGGTGAAGTAGTACACATTGGCATTGTAATTTTATCTATGTGGGTACATACCTCAAAGAAAATATCTATGGTAGCAATCCCTTTCTTGTTGAGCGAGCCTTTACCCATTGCTATCTATCCAATGATTATCCACTTTCTAAGTAGATCTTATCTAGTATGGGATATGTAGGTAAGAGTTTGCAGCTACAACAAAAATGTATTTAAGAGCCTTTGAAAGTTGAGATTTTTCCTAAGATATGTGTAATAGGATACATTTCTGATAAAACCAACCCTTACAAAATAATGATGATCTATTTGTCACTTATGCTAAATTTTTGGATCATCATGGCTTGGAATCGAGTAATGAGGATGAGGGACTACCTTCTCCCTCTAAAATTTTATTATGCAATATGATAACTATGGTACACCCTAAGTTAGTTGCAACCCCAAGGGAGTATGTTTAATGGGATACTCTTCATGATATGGATCATGAAGATATCCTTAAAAATAACTTCTTCTTTGATGGGTTGATCCCTTATGTTTCCCATGTTGAGTATTCTAGTTCTCAAGAGGTTTTTGTTCCTATGTCTCCTAAAGACCTTGAGAAATTAGGAGTTAACATTGTTGTTACTAAAAGGGAAGGTACATTCAAGGTATATACCAATTTTGTTTTAGAAACTCCTAGAGTTAGATAATGTGGTAAGGAGGAAACTCTGTGTGATATGAATCATAAATATTTCCTTCATAATAGCCTTTTATTTGAGGAGTTAGTCCCTTGTGTCATAATTTTGATAGCTAAGAAATATGGTACCATGAGAATATGTGCTAAATGTTATTTATAGCATTTAAACCAATTGGAGTTTTTGGATGAGAAGCACATTCATGCCTTACAATATATCCAAGCCTATCAGAATATACTCAAGTGATATTACTCTAATAAAATTTATAATCATTCTTTTGAGGGTGGAGACCTTGTGCTCAAGAAAAATTAGAATAATACTAATGCTTGATCAGATCTGAAAGGTAAGTTTCAACCTAATTGGATAGACCTTTTTATCATAATGACCATGTTCGGCTCAGTAGCCTATCACTTACCAATGTTAGATGATAAAGAGTTTAAGAACCAATGAAAATAATGCACTTGAAAAAATATTATGCATGATTCTACATATTGATTATTCATCCTACATTTATTTTTCTTTATCATACTACATGACTTCCTACCATATCTTACATGCATTGCCTAATATTTTGTTTCATTTACATCTTTGATTTCCATATACTTGCATTATTACTTGATCATACTTGCATGACTACTTGATCATATAGATTCTTGGGTATTTCATGATGAGGTAAGTGATGAAACTTATTTAGGTTCGAGATCACATGCATTGCACTCATACTAGGTCACTAATTCTTAGTGAACCCCAACCTAGGGTACATATCCATGCATTTTCATCATTGCATTATTGCTCATTTCTTTACTTATTTTCTCTTCTCATATATTGATTGATCTTAAAAGTATCAATAATTATAAATATATCCAAATAAATGGATATAGTTCTTCATCTCTTGTATATCCTTTATCCTTTAAAAATTTAATCTTTTTCTCCAAGGCAAAGGGCATAGATTATTTCTTTCATCTATGCATATTGATTTTCATGCACTTATCCTTTTGATACTTTGATTATTAAGGTATACTCATGGGATAGAATAGATACCACATGAATATAATTTATGGTGTTTATATGACCACTAAATGTCCTACACACATCTCTTAACTATCAAAAGTTAAAAAATGATAGACACACATAAAATTCTTCTTTCCTCTCTATTTCTTATATCTTTATTCTAGAATATGCACACACACATGTTCATACTTTGATCACATAAATTTTGCACACATAACACCCCTATCAGGTTACATTCCTTTTGGAAAATCAATCACATCATTTCTCCCATTATAAGGATGGCTTCATGGTTACAAATGAGGAGCAACCTCCATTCGACCATTTGGCAGCATACATCCTAGCAAGTATCTCTTCAACTACAACCATTAGTGAGCATCATATCCATAGTAGGTATCACTCCATACTTTATCACTTTGTAATAAAACCACCCTTATGGGATAGCTTCATGACCACTAGCAAGGGGCAACCTACACATCTTACCATTTGTGAGCATACATCTTTACAGGGTTCAACTCCTTTTTTGTTTTTATTTCTTTCATTTTGATATATTTGGACCATTGTTTCTCTCTTATTATTCTTTATTTATTTCTCTTCCTCCTATCATTATTTGTTTCCCTATTTTTATTCTTCTTTATCTTCCATAGCCTTCTTCTTTCCATATGTTCATTCACTTGTTTCATTTGCATTCATTTTAGCTAGATTTCATACATATATTTCATTAGTTAGATTCATTTTTCATTCCACATTAATTTAGTTAAGATAATTATGTATTATATTCATTACTTTTGTGATCATAATGCATATCTAAAGCAATAATCAAAGCACACATATAATGCACACACATTGTACACCATAAATAATAAAAGCAACATGTATTACTCATGAAGTATATAGTGCATGCAAACTGATCGGTGTACCATAGTAATCTTGGCACACTTGAACATCCCTAGGGATGCATTCCACAATCAAAATTAACATGTCATCCTAACCCCTAACCTATTCATGTGAGTATATCTCCTCTACTTCACCTTTTGGAGTTGGTCTTGGTGGGGTCATGTTCATAGATCATGAAATTAATTGTCTACAACTATGAAAAACTTCATGATCATGGATACAATGATGGTAGGATCCTATGCTCTTCTATAATTGCTTAGAAGTATAATTCCTGGCAGGAGTTCATCTATGTTGTTACCTCATGTGCTTCCCTCACTCTTTATAGATCCTCTTGTAGAAGTTAAACCACCTCATCCTATTTATAGATCCTCTTGTAGAAGTTAAACCACCTCATCATATTGGTTTGCTATGATTATAGATATCCCATCTATTTTGGTATGTTGTCACTCTCAATCCAATCAACCCATATTTCCTCTAAGATGCTCTTCCTCAACCCTCGTCACTTCCCACTCTATCAAGGCTTGGTATATCTCTGTGTGGATGTTATCCATATTTCCCTTAATGAATACCATATTGGCTTGTAGTTCTACTTCCCTTGTTAGGTTATCTTGATTAATAGCCTTTCTAGGTCTCACTTGTGTCACTATGGGGGTACCTATAACTAATATTCCTCTCGTTGAGATAGAGAGGGTGATGGTCATACTCATGGTCATCATCATATCTATCTTGATCTACATCCCTACCTACCTTGATGGTTTTGGAACCCTTTAGCATCACTCTATTATGCATCAATTAGCCTCTCAAAGTACCAAATACACTTTTCAATTCATAATCTAGAATATCTACATTAGCACTAGTGAGGAGATCCTTGGGGGTATACTATCCTTATACCATCTCTTCTACCTGAGATCTACCTTGACATCATCCACTCCTAGATTGATGTAAAGGAGATCATCTGAGTATTCCTTTATGAACTACCCTGCACCAATATCCCCTATGACTCCTGATGGGTACCTCTGAACCCATAAAAACTAATAGTATTCCAAGTATTGTATCTCCTAAAATATGTTGCATTGTTACTAGACTCGATCAAACCAATAAAATGATAGATATTCCTTCTCTGTAGAGACCCATGTAATCCTCCTAATATTAGTTAGATCCTCTACATCCGCAACCCATCTAGGGTGTAAAAACTATGGTTGCCATATGATCTAGTAATCTTGTATCTTGTTTATTACCTACCTCCCTAGTGGTAGGGTACTTGCATATGTTCTATGCCCATGCTCATAGTGTTGGTTACAACTAAATATTGTTGGTTTCTCTAGGTTAGGCAATGGCCCTAATAGTGCATTCAATCTTCAAATTGATATGTTATGAACACCAAACCTAGATTAATGTCATATAAACCAATTCTATATACTGATTATACACATTGTATAAAGTTTAGTATAAGTAGACCAACACATACAATCCCTATGAAAACCTAACCTACTGGTCTCACATGTCTACCACTACTCCCACTAGTGCTCATGGTAGGTTTTGCCTACTTGTATGGAATACTAGAATTCTTATAACCATCCTATATAGTTCTATGGTCAATGCCCCAACTCCATACCATTGTGGTACCTCATTGACATGAAATTTTCTATGTTGGTTCTCATGTATTGGGTTCTCCAAAAACCTCTCTGATTCTACCCATGAAACTCATATCATGTAAACCATCCTCCCCTGATGGGGATCCTCAAGATGTGCCACACATCCTATAATATTATGGTCATATCCCTAGATAATAGCTAAAATGTGGATGACTCCATATCCCACCTCTCTACTAGCATCGTTAGTAGTGCTCTATTAGCTTCAACATGGGGTATACCTACTAGATGTAGTAGCCCCATGTCCCATAGGGTATCTCAATCCACTATTATGAGTTCTATTACAACCTCCTCAATAATTCTTAGTCATCACTCTCTACTTAAAAGTACATCATGTTGCAATCATAAACATTCATCAAAATTTCATAAGTTTCACCATTAAAATTTCACATTAATTAATTTTTTTTATACCAAATTTCCACCTAGTCCATACTAATCTATATAGGGTGAGAATTTGGCACTACCATGCAACTAAATCTAATGTGTGAAAATCTAATCTAAAATATTCTAACAAATAGGTCTAAGATGTAGACAAATTGGTTTGACTAAACTCCATAAGGTAGGTGGAGGTCCAAGGTTCAAATATCAGGCATCATCAGACTAAATACTTGTCCCTTTCCTAGTTCTTTCAGTGGTAAACAAGGTTTAAAATTATTGTGGCATGGTGGTTATAGGGGAAGACTACATGAAGATCTATATGGAAACTTGCAAGGTGAACAGTACAAAATACTATAGCAGCCATAAAAATCGGACAACCTTCCCAGATTTGTGATGGCTACCGATTGCACCATGTAAATTAAAAAAAAAGATGCTAACAAATCATAAACAAATCAAAATCATGCATAAAACTCTAATCTAACCTAGTCTAGGGTTGGGTTTAGGTTGCACGGTGTGTAGAAAGCACCATTCTTATCTTCTTATCCAAATTTATTTTCTTATTCTTCTCACAATGAAAATGAACTCATTTTGACATTTTTATCCTCTTATTCCTCTTTTCCCTCTTTTTTTTATCTCTCCTCATTTTTTACTGTTTTCCTCTTATTTTATGTTTTATTTCTTATTTTTTGTGTTTGTCATTTCAAATTTCTTTAGGAATTTTATATTCCTTATGAAACTTTAGTTAACATCCTAGCCATAGAGACATTAATTCTTATTAATGCATCATTTAATATGTAAATTTGTAGTTTTTGAAATGATACCATTTTTACACGATCCCTTATTCTAAATCAACAATTTTTAATTAATGCTTCATTTTAGTGTTTCTAGGATGGAAAACATGAATCTACAACCCATATTCTCTTAAATAAAATAAGCTGTAAATCAAGGTAAAGCTTGGAATTTTTTATATATTTATAGATAATTGAATAGGGAAGCAAATAAACTCTCAAATGAGACACTTTAGATTGAACTAGGTATGTGCTTAATATAGTAATTCAATGAGGGCAATGCACTACAACTAGTCCACATCTCTCCCCTGATCAAGTCGAGTATGCTTCCTTTGTATTTAGAATATTTGTCTCTTTTGGGATTTAACTTTCTTTCTAAAGGTGAGGCTTCCCCCAATCTTAAGAAAATACTTTTAGCATCTCCTCCTAAAGGTTTTTGTTTTTGTTTTAATTTACATGATAGAATCGATAGCTGCCATAAATCTGAGTAGTTTGTATGAATTTTATGGCCACCATAGTATTCTGTATTGTTTACCCTAGATGCCACCACATAGTTCTTTGTACATTAAACCCCTATAACCACCATGCCACAATAATTTTAAACCTTTTGCACCATTTAAAGCACCAAAAAAGGGACAAGCGTTCAATCTAATGAGGCTTGAGATTTAAACCTTGGACCTCTTCCCCCTTTACAAGGTTTGGTCAAACCAATTGGCATACACATTAGAACTTTCTAAAGGTTTTTGTAGCTTACATTTTAGTCTGGTGTATTCCATTTCCTCTCCCTCCAAAGGAGTGTTTTGAGCTCTCTTAAATGTCAATTCTCATTCATCTCTTGCAGGGGTTTCTTCCCCCTACAAAGGCTCCCCTTTTAGAAATTTATCTTTTAGCCCCTTAAAGTTGTGACCCATAATAAAAAAAAATTCTAAAAATGTGGAAAGTGGAAAGAAAAAAGTGTGTCCTTCATCTTAAGACCTTGGAAGAAAAGAATTCAAAGAGAAAATTACCTATAGTTCCCAATACACTTTATGTCCAACTATCCAAGGGGAACTCATCATTGTGTCTCATGAAGAAGTTGAGAATAGAACCAAACCACTCCTATCTTGTAGTAGGGGGAAAAATCATGTCTTAAAGTATCCAAATGAATATTGTTTCATGGAACATAAGAGTTCTAAATGACCCCTCTAAGAAAATATTGGTGGCTTCCATGATAAAATATCATAAACCCTCAATTCTCATTCTTCAAGAGATGAATATTGAAGAAACAAATCTTGAAAATATATCCAAATCTACTTTAAAAATTATAGAATATCTATAAAGTCCCACTCTTGGATCTTTTGGAGGTCTCCTATGTCTTTGGGACCCTCATCAAGTAGAAGTGAGATTGATTTCTTCTTTCAATAGGTGTACAAATATTTTACTTTTTCACAAATACACCCAAGTAAAATGGCTTCTAACAAATATCTATGTACCAAACACTTCTATACAAAGAGCTTCCCTGTGGAATTCCCTAAGTTATATGGGAAGCATTTTCTCTAGTGAGATCTGGATCATAGATGGGGATTTTAACTCTTTATTTCAATCTAATAAAATGTGTGATGCCCTGATTTCCTCATCAAACATCCAAGAGTTTTAAAATTTTGTAACAATAATGAGTTCATGGACATCCCTCTAAGAGGCACATGATTTTCCTAGAGTAATATAAGGACTAAAAATCAACTCATTTATATTAGACTTGATATATTCTTTCTATCCTAAGAATCCATCCTTTTGTTTGGTGATGCTACCCTTCAGTTTCTCCCTAATATTGGTTCTAATCATAATATACTTATGTTTGAAGGGCTTAAACCATTTACTATTAAGACTCATTTAATATTTTAGCTAATGTGGTTTTATTTCATAACTTTATTTATTATAACATAAACCATTCACCAATATGCAAAAATATCAAATCATTCATCCACAATACCTTAGCCACCATAACAATCCAAAAGGAGAGAGAGATAGATAATACCCTTAAGGTGGGGAAACACCAATATTAATCCTTAAGGAAGGAATAACTCCACAAGATCTCCCAAGGTGAAAGGCCACTTCATGGGCATAGACGATTACATAAGATTCTTTTTCAATGATAATTACAAGGACAAATATATCTTCTTTATATATCCATATTCTTATTCTACTTTGGGAAGCCTACTACTAATATAATATTATATTATAATACAATTAACCTTGGGTTATGTATGGCCCATGCCAACCCTTATACAATATAATAATATATCCCCAATTATCTATTCCTAGGTACCCTACCATGCCACCCTCCTTACAAATGTTTTGTCATCAAAATATGAAGAAACATGATAATATTATTTTCTAAGAAAAGTTAGCAACTGGTACCAATATCAATCATCCATCCATCCAAGTGAAACACATTGATGCTAGTATGCCATTTTGTTACTTGAGTATCCAAATTTGCTTCATTGGCTCCATGCTTTTGTTGTTGTATTTTGATAACTTGAATGATGGATCCACTTTTTCCTTGATGTTGATGATCCACTTTGAAAACCAAGATCCCTATGCTTTCTCTACCAAACACTACCATAGTTGGTGCCCTTCTGATTCCATGTAGAACCATAATATTGTTGCTTTGAACCATACCTCCAATATTGTTGATGCTCATGGTGGTGTGGATGGCGATATGGTGCAACCTTAACTTGATGTTCTACCTTCTTTGAATTCTCAACCTTTTGCTCCATTGTTCTAAATTCTTCTACACATTGTTCTTTCATGTTATCGTTGTTTGGTGTGTCCTTGTGCTCTTCTATCAAAGCTTCCTTGGACTATGTTACTATTGTTTACATGGACTCAATTGCTGCTACTTATTCCATGGACTCTGTTGCTGCTACTGCCTTCTTGGATTTTGTTTTAGGTTCTTCAATTTTTTTCTCTACAATCACTTTTTTTTTTCCTTGGATCCTTGCTCCTTAAACTAAGAAATATCCTACAATGTTATCTTATTTTTCTTGTACCATAACTTTATAAACTTCTTTTGCATATTAATGTTAACAGTACCCAAAAAATATAACCAAGGATAACCAAGAACAATATCCTTATCATCCATATCAATAGCATAGAAATATGAATATAAAATATATTTATCCATGGTGATATTCAAATCTTAAAAAATTTGAACATTCTAAACCTCTAGTTGTATGTCCTTAATTTTTTTTGCTTGAACTTACAACTTCTTAGCCAAATAAATATTAATAAAATTATATCTACTACCGAGGTCAATGGAAATAATAACCTGTTCCTTTTGAATGCTTCCATGAACCTGCAAAATAGAATTTTTAGATTCAAACAAATTCCTTTGTCCATTTTCTAATTTATCTTCTACCAAAGGTATGGTTTCCTCTATCTGCATACTGACATATTTTTTATCTTCCCTGACATTTTCCTCTTTCTTCTCAAGTAATTTTATTTCATTTCCATAGTATTCATTTCTTTTCTTGAAAACTTTCCATTCTCATTTTATTGCATTATCCTCATTTTGAATTCCCTATAGTTTCTTTTCAATATCATTGATGAAATCCACTAGGATATTTGTATAATATGGGTCCCATTTACTTAAAAATGCATGCTCCACTTCATCCCTAGTGTATTCATTATTCGTTTCTTTATAAAAATTTATCCACCAAGACACAAATTTCCCTTTAAGAGATAAATTAATGAAGGATTTCCATAAAAAAATATTATGATATAGAGACCTAAACTTTTTCCACCATTCTCTAGCATCAATATAATATTCTCCATAAAAAAATTGGTGTGCTATTGTTCATGCCCTAATGCAAACTAGGGTTTTATAAAAATAAATATCTTCCCACTAAATTGAAGCTAAAAATACACAGACAACTGGATCTACAATTTTTATTCCAAACAAAATAAAGAGCAACTAATTTGTTTACCCGAGCTAAACAAATTTTGTCTTTTGAAAAAATTGCAACTTGAAAATTCTTCACACCCTTGTTCTAGATGATTGAATTCAGAAGGTTGTATCTCCATCAATACCACTTGGATTCCTTCATATGATCACTCATTTTAAATCTCTTCAAATTATGCACAAAATGATCCAAGAATCGACCGAATTGGATAAACTATCACAGAGATATGGATTTTGAAATATGAGATATTCTACTAGAAAACATTTGCAAAATTTGTCACAATTCTTGTTTCAGGTGACTAACTTCAAAAGGTCATATCTAACTCAATACTACTTGGATTACTTCATGTGACCACTCATTTTAAAGCTCTTCAAATTCTACACAATTTGATCCAAGAATCATTTGAATCAGATAAACGTGTGCAAAGATTTGGCTCCTGAAAGATGTGATGTTTTTTCTAAAAACAATTTGCCCTAATTTTGCAATTTCACAAAAGTCCCCACTTTTCCAAAATCATTGCTCCGATACCACTTGTTGCATACCTTTATTTATTATAACATAAAGCATTCACCAGTATGTAGAAATATCAAATCATTTACCCACAATACATTATCCACCATAAAAATCCACAAATGAGAGAGAGATAATAATACCCTTAAGGTAGGGAAACACCAATAATAATACTTAAGGAAGGAATAAATCCACAAGATCTCCCAAGGTGAGAGGCTACTTCATGGGCATAGACGATTACATAAGATTCTTCTTCAATTATGATTACAATGACAAATATCTCTTCTTTATATATCCATATTCTTATTCTACTTTGGGGAGCCTACTACTAATATAATATAATATTATAATACAATCAACCTTGGGTTATGTATGGCCCATGCCAACCCTTATACAATATAATAATATATCCCCAATTATTTATTCCTAGGTACCCTACCAGGTTTCAACATCCAAATTTTGAAAACCTTATATATGAATGGTGGAGCAAGAAATTTTTAGGCCCTATTATTTCTCAAATATCCAAAAAAACTTATATTCATCCAGGACAACCTAAATATCTAGAATAGGGATATTTTTGGTGATATTTTTAACAAAAATAGAGCATTCAAAACTAGCTACTTCAGATTGAGGCTTACATCTAGAATGGAGAAGTTTATGATTCTCTCAATGGTCATGAAAGATAGTTACTATCTGAATATCATAAAATTATAGCTATGGAAGAAATATTATGGAGCTAAAAATTAAGGGCCTTGTTCAAATTAGGTGACTCCAACTCACAAAAAAATCATGCTTCTTCTCTTTGACACTAGTTTCAACAAAATTTGATAGTTGTCTAGAGTTGATGGTTCAATTTCAAGAGACATCCATGAGATCAGATCTTAGGCTATGAGCCACTTTGAGAATATCTTACTCCAAGATTGTTGTCCCTCATTTAGTTTAAGCCAAATGCTTCTAAACATCCCTAACCTTATTTATGAAGAATCTAATGACTAGATTGTTAGAAACTTTTTGTATGAATAGATTAGGAAGGCTATTTTATTAATGAAGAGAGACAAAGCACCTGACCCTGATGAGCTTCCCTTCTACTTTTTCAATATTTCTAGAACATTGTTGGAGCAAACATCTGTAAATCCATCTAGGATATTAAACATACTAATTTCATTTTCAAAGACATTAAATCAATGCTCCTAGCTTTTATTCCTAATACCCTTATAAAAAAGCCCATATTTGATTATAGACCTATAAGATTATGTGCTATATAAAATTTTATCTAAATCCATTGTCACTCAACTAAATTACACTCTCCCATCCATCATATATTCTTGTTAGGGTAGATTTTTCAAAGGGATGTAGATCACATATGGGATCATTATTATCCATGAGATCATGCATCATGTCACAACCCTAATTTTTCTTACCCAAAACTAAGAGTTTATACACACACACACACACACACACACACACACACACACACACACACATATATATATATATATATATATATATATATATATATATATATATATAAACCTACTCACAAGTCAAGCTAGCTAAATGTCACCCCTATCCCCACTACTTACACAATTTCCTTTCATGTAAGAGTGCTAGAAGAATTAAGTGAACTAATCATGATCACTCCTATCCCCACTACTTACATAACTCTTTCTATGTAAGTGTTTGATTTTTTTTGACATGAGTTGTCACTCCCTTTCCAATGGGCTAGCTCAATCATTTTCGATCAATCAAAAAGGTGGGTGCTAATCTCCATACCTCACATGAATCCCATCATGTATATGTAATTATATCCTAGACTATATTTCTCATTACCAAAATGAGCTAGTCACCTTGACCATGAGTTCATGTTAGAATGTTTTATTTTAAACCATAACTAAAATTACCTAAAATTATTTCTTACATACTTAAAAATATTTTGTTTAATCTCATTGGTCTTCTTATTAGTAGATTTTCTTACAAGAAAGAATAAATAAATAAATTTGAACCATGCTAAGATTGATTCGATACTAAGCTTTCCAAAACTAAATTACATGCATACCCATCACCATAAGTTAGCTTATAAAAGTTTTCATGTGAAAAAAAATGATATTACCAATCCCAAAGTACCTGATAGGGGCATTTAAAGAGTGAACCCAGAAAGACGTTGGGCTCTCCATGTTGCCTTGGCAACACTATCCAGAGATAAACATTTGATGCAAAATATTATAAAGATAACAATAATCCCTTATAATACTTTAAACATTTACAAAAATAACAATACATTACAAATGAACATAATAATTGAATACCTTATAATGAATAGAGATATCTGCCATTCAACATAACATCCTTAAATTATAGTTCACCCACTTGAAGCATCTTTTTAAAACATAAACCATAAATATAATTTATATCACAATATCAATATTACAAGTTTTTACATCCTATTTCACTGGATCATTTGATTGCTAGCTAAAAAAGCACACTATTTACAATAGCACACTCTCATTAAATTTATCTCATGAGGAATCATACAACATACCTACAGGATTTCAAATGCAATCAATTTTTCAACTATTCATTGCTTTGATCTCTAAAGGCCCCAACCTCAAGACTATGGCTGACTTTAGGCTAGTTAGCCTGTGTAATATATCCTATAAAATTCTGTCCAAAGTTTTAGCCAACCGTTTGAAGAAAGTTCTACCGGTTATCATTGATCCAAGTCAAGGAATTTCTGTACCAGGAAGATCAATCCTAGATGGAGTTATTACTATTAATGAGGCTCTTCATACAACCACTCAGACCAAAAAACCAATCATGGCTTTAAATTTAGACACGAAAAAAGCTTATGAAAGGATAAATTGGGAATTCCTAGAGGTAGTTTTATTAAAATTTGGCTTCAACATGAAATGGGTCAAGTTAATAATAGAGTGTATTTCTAAGCCTTGTTTTTTTAGTTTTGGTTAATGGGTCTACTGCAGGTTTTTTTCAAAGCAAATGTGGTATGAGAAAAGGAGATCCCATAAGTCCTATGTTGTTCATCATTTTTGCTGAGGCCTTGGGAAGAACCATTAAGGAAGTAGCAGTAGCTGGACTCATATCAGGTATCAAGGCCACATCGCTAACTACCCTAGTGACACATCATCAATTTTTTGATGATACATTACTATTGACTTTGGCTTCTATGGTTGAGGCAAGAAGGATTAAAAATATTCTCAGAATGTATGAAGAAATGGTTGGACAGAAAGTGAATTTTGATAAGAGAAAACTTTATTTCATAAATACCCCCATTCCTAGGCAAAACAACATAGCAAGGATCATGGAATGTCAGATTGCATCCCTTCCCACCTCCTATTTAGGTCTTCCCATGTTTATGGGGAAACCTGAAGGATCAATGTGGAACATAGTTCTGGAGAGGATCCAAAAAAGGATAGCAGGTTGAAAAGGACATCTATTATCTCAAGCAGACAAATAAATTTTAACTATGGCTTCACTTCAAAGTATACCCATTTACTTACTATCAGTCTTCAGAGCTCCCAGCAAGGTGTATCACAAAATTGAGTAGATTCAAAAAAAAATTCTCTGGTCAGGGACTAAGGATAAGAAAAGGATCCATTTATTAGGTTGGAACAAGGTTTGCAAACCTAAAGCTGATGGGGGGTTAGGATTGAGGAGAGTTGCTCATCTCAATACAACTCTGTTACCCAAACAAGCGTGGCAGTTATTGACTAAAGTTGATAATGAATTGACTGCTATATTTAGGAGGAAATACCTCCAAGGTGTGAACTTCCTTAATGACAACTTAGCAAGTAGGGGGTCTACTTTTTGGAAGGAAATCCTCATGAGCAGGGATCTTGTCAAGAAAGGTCTTAGATGGATTCTAGGAAATGGGCAAATAATAGACTTTTGGAAGGATCGGTGGGTGAGAGCTGAGGAGTTATCCCAGAATCCTCATTTGGCTAGGATTCAAGAGTATATGGAGCAGCATATTGGGAATAAGGTTGCAAATTATATGTGGTAGGATATAAATATCAACAGGTGGAAACACATTAGAGTACAGGGTTTTGAAGCGGAGTCTAAAGAGCTTTATAAAATTTTAACTCAGAAAATTATTCCCTTTGGAGAGGATGAAGATCACATTGTTTGGGATGAAACTAAAAGTGGTGACTTCACAATTAAGTCTACCTATAATTTTCTTCTCAATGTGGAAGGTCAAAAATTTCAATCGAGTTTGGTTTGGATCAAAGGCTTAATTCCTAAAATATCCTTTTTTTAATGGTTGGTGATTCAAGGAAAAATCCTCACTATGGACAATATGTTATCCAAACGTATGGTTATTGCTAACTATTGCTACATATGTAGGGAATTATGGGAGACAATCCAACACTTGTTTCTAGAGTTTTTGATAGCGAAGTCCATCCTGGATGAACTTTTCCAAGCCTTAGGATCTCGTGGGTTAAGCCTGCTCTTATATCCGAAGTGTTCCATCAATGGCCTCAACCCTTTGTTAGCCTAAAAGTTAAGTACCTATGGAAAATATATTGGCATAATTTTCTCTGGCATATTTGGCTAGAAAGGAACCATAGAGCATTTAAGGATACCATTCACAACCCAAAAACCATCCTCAAAAGGATTATTGTCTTTGCAAAAGAAAACCTTAGCACCTTAGTGGATGAGAACCACTCAATTCTTCCCCAAGAAAAACAATTAGCTTTGGCCTTAGGTATTGAGGACAAACCTTCCATTACTTTGCCCAATCCTAGAAATGGGATTTCTTGGGAGCCACCCCCAAAGGGTTGGTTTAAACTAAATTTTTATGGTGCAGCTAAGGAGAACCTGGGAAGAGTTGGAGCTGGAGGAATAATCAGGGATCATCAAGGAAATCTGGTCAAGGCCTTCACTAAACCATTGGGAATTAGAACTAATAACAAAGCAAAATCTAGAGCCCTTTGGAGAGAGTTGCAAGTAGCCCAAGCAACTCAAGGTAAATTTACGATTGAAGGTGATTCTATGAACATCATCAACCTGTTAACTAATGGCAAAAAATCTCCATGGAGAATCGAGGGAGTCATCCATGAAGTGAGGATCCTTTTTGCAACAAGATAAAATAGGAGGGATCATCACGTGTACCATGAGGCCAATAGGTCAGCTGAAAAATTAGAAAACATAGGTGTTGATGTTGGTATTTTGGTGACATGGACACAAGGTGTGCCACATGAAGTGGAAAATATTATTATTCATGAAAAGAAACCTACCCGTTAAGGAGAAATATGAATGGGTGTCTTTCCCCATGGAGCTGGTAATAACTATGGGGTTTCCCTCTAAATCATACCAAATTGTAAATGAAGGTAACATGGTGTAAGCATTGGAAGATTTCGATAGAGAATAGGAAATGTGCAAGGAATAGGTTTCACAACTGTAAATTTCCAAACTATAACATGCATCTTCATGAAAGGCATTTATCCATGTTACCTTTTTCAAATATTCCAACAAATAATCCATCACATCATTTCCCAAAACATCCCATTCTTGGTGGTTGATCCTTTATTCCACTTACACAAAACCTATTTTCTGCACAAGTACACTTCATTAGTACATCTTATTCTCACATTAAATGCATATTCACAAGACTAAGCATGTAATTATCCTACATCCAAGTAATAATATTCTCATATCATTATTTTTCATAAGAGATAAGTGTTTTGCATAATAAAACCAATATAGTCAATCATTTTCTCCACAAAAAAATAATATAAAAATATGAATCCATAAAAATGAAAAGTCTACCAAGGGAGGGTCATGAAATCATTCCCATCATATGCTTAACACAGTCCTTTATGTTTCATAAAAGTTTTAGAAAATATATTCAATTATATTGCATTATCAAATAGAAAAGGAAAATCCTTCCGCATATCTGCTACTTTCTCCTAGGTAGCATTTCCTCCTAAGAAATAATCCCACTAGACCTTGCATTAATCCAAAGGCCCTTTTTGCATCAATTTGGATCAAAAATCAAGGATCCTTACTATTCAAACCTCGATGTCCTTTGATTTCACCATATACAAATTAAAAAATTCCCATATATGATCAAGGTTACCAACATACTTTCTAAGCAAAGAAATGTGAAAGGTGTCATGAATATTGGACAAGCTAGGTGGTATGACAAGTTAGTATGCCATAGGACTAATCTTCTCCAAAATTTTAAAGGATCCCACAAAACAAGGGTCTATCTTTATAGACTTAATAGCACTTTTCCTTGGTCTCACTCTCAGAAACACCTTGTCCCCTACTGAAAACTCTCATAGTGATCTCTTAATATTGACATAACTATTTTTTTGATCTGTAACTTTGTTCAACCATTATCTGATTATCTTTAACTATTTCTCCATATCTTTAACCATGTCTAGGCCAAGCACAATCCGTTCCTCTGGATTATCCCATAATAATAGTATCATACATCTCCTACCATATAGTACCTCAAAAGGTGCCATGCCTAGATTTGAATGGTGTCCATTATTATAGGAAAATTCTACTAGGTGTAAGTAATCCTCCCAATGGATCTTCTAATCCATACAATACATGCAAAGCATATCCTCTAAAACATGATTAAATATTTTATTCTATCCATCAATTCCTAGATGATAAGCAGAGATGATATATAGTCTAGTACCAATGGATCGATGTAAGGCTCGCCATAACTTAGAAGTAAACCTCAAGTCTCTATCCAAAATAATTACTTTTGAAAATCCATGAAGCCAAAACATATCCTTGTAAAATATATTAGCCACAACAACATCATATCTAGTATTTTTGGGTATAAAATGAGTAACCTTGGTCAATCTATCGACCACAACTAGGATTATGTCATGCTAAAACCAATTTTTTTGGCAACCCCACAATAAATTCCATTGAAATTACATGCCATTTTTGCATAGGTATGTCATATGGATACAAAAATCCTATAGGATGTTTGTGTTCTGACTTTACTTTCTAGCATTCAAGGAATTGAGAGATAAATTTGGTTATATCTCTCTTCATCCCAAGTCAACAAAATGTTTTCTTCATATTCTCTCTCATTTTTGCCTCTCCTGGGTGAGCAGAATATGGAGATATATGTGTATTATTCATGATCATTTTATTTATATCACCAACCTTAGGAATTACCATCTTGTATTTGAAGCATAAGAAACCGTATTTGAAGCTCAAATCCTTGTTTTCATCTAAATTATTTTATATATTTTTCTTAATTTGATTGCAATATACATACTAATGCTGTATTTTCCTAACTTCTTCCATCAAGTCAATATGGATTTGAGATAGATCAACTAAATGTCTCCTACTCAGTGCATCAGTGACTTTATTTTCCTTTTCTTTAAAATAATCAATGCCAAAATTATATTTGATGAGGAATTCCATCCACCTTATTTACCTAGAAATAAGTAAAGGTTGAGTAAAAATGTATTGTATACTCTGATAGTCTATTCTCAACTCAAATAGTCTTCCTACCAAATAGTGTCACAAAATCTTGAGAGCAAACACCACCGATGCTAGCTTCAGATCATGGGTCACATAATTCACCTTGTATCACTTTAGTTTCCTTGACTCAAAGGCTATAATTGCTTCCTCCTAAGAGAGCACCCCACTAAAACCTTCTAATGATGCATCTATAAAAAAAAAAAGCTCCCTTGAGGATTGGGTACCTTTAATATAGGGGATATAGTAAGATTTTTCCTAAGCAATTAAAAAGTTGAATCACATTTATCTAACCACTTGAATTCCTTCCCTTGCATTTGTAGGTTAGTCGTTGGAGAGGTAATATTCATGTAGTCTTTTACATAATGCCTATAGTATCTAGTTAAACCCATGAAGACTTGAAATCTCTATCATATTTATGGATGGTAGCCAATTCAAACTTTCTTCTATTTTATTAGGATCTACTATGATCCCTTATACCAAAATAATGTGCCCTAGTTATTGTACTTCTAACATGTATAAAACACACTTGGATGAATTTCCAAATAGTTTATTTTCTCTTAATAGCTCTAACACAATCCTAAGACGTCTGTCATATTATATCTTATTCTGAGAGTACATAAAGATATCATCCAAGAACACTACAATAAATTTATGTAATTGTTTTCTAAATATACTATTCATCAAATTTATAAATTCTATTGGAGAATTTGTTAAACCAAAAGGTAAGACAATAAAATCATAATATCTATAATAATTTTTAAAGGTTGTATTGTAAGTTTCCTCCTCTTCAATCCTCATTTGATGGTATATTGATTTCAAATTAATATTTGAAAATATTGTGGTACCCTTAAGCTGATTAAAAAAGTCTTTGATTATGGGTAGAGGATATCTATTTTTGATAGTTGCCTTGTTTAACATCCTACAGTCTACACTCAGACATAAGAAGTCATCCTTCTTCTTAACAAATAGACTCGATGCACCCTATGGTGACACATTTGGTCTAATCAATTCCTTATTCAACAATCCTTGCAGCTACACGTTCAACTCTTATATTTCTATGGGATTCAATTTGTAGAGAGCTCTATGTTAGGTTCTATTCTAGGTCAGAAGTCAATGGTGAATTCAAATTCATGTTTGGGTGGTAATCTAGGTAAATATTTTAGAAATACATCCCTAAAATCCTACAAAAGTGGGTGTTTCTTGAACACTTCTTCCTTATTTTCTTCATCCATATCATTTAACTTAACTACAAAAACCATTCCTCCTTTCCTAATGGCTTTCTTGAGTTGCATTACCAAAATAATTTGGGGTTGGAAAGCCCCTTGTAGGCTATAAACCCTTTGTAGTTTCCCAGTATCTTCCTTGAACTCAATCCATCTATCTTTAAAGTTGATTATTGCCTTATGAGATTACAACCAATCCATTCCTAAGATTACATCAAAGGCATGCAATGGTGCTACATAGAGGTATCTTGTGGTCATTCCACTAGGTAGGGCAATTTTTCCATCAAGTAGCATTGATTTATAGAGTAGGTTTATCCCAAACCATAGTCAAACTTCCATCCATGTGCCAAGATTTTAGGTATTTTTAATGTCTTACTTAAATTAGTAGAAACAAAACTATCTGTAGTACCACTATAAAACAATATTTTAACATTCCTACCAAATATCTTATCGCTTATCAACAATGGAGTGGCTTGTCCTTCTAGATATTTATTTCATATCATTGCATAAATCTTGTGTGTCGGTTTATTATGTGCAAGTCCCTTGTGCATTGGTTATTCATCCTTTGAACTCAATATTTCTTTGCATGGATAATTATTGGTGTAATGTGGTCCACCACATTTGAAGCATTCGATCTTGGGTCTTGGATGTATCTTCTATTTCTTCCCATCATCTATTTTCACTATTGATGGATTGTTAGTCTATCTTTGAGATGGTCTATTATTACCACTATGTCATTATTGGAATTGCAATTTTTTTCTTTAAACCATTTCCTAAACCTTCTTTGCTTCCTATCATTCCTTTGGTCCTACTTAGGGGAATTATTACTAGCCTGTTCTCCTTACCACTTAACAAAACAAACATTATTTTTCTTAATGTTCCTTTACCTTGTTTTCTAACCAATCATAATCAAAATAGGGTTTGATATAGGTTTCGGCATTCCTAGCCAAAACACAGGCCTTTTTAAGAGTAACATGTTCATGCATATCCACCTCGTACCCTATTCTAGTATTCACTCCTAGTATACACTTACGAATATTAATTTTCTCAGTGCATGTTGGCGCATACTTCAAAAGGTTGAAAAATATTTGGTAATAGTTTTCCTTTGACCTAATTCCTTGCAAAAGTTTAGGAAACTCTTCAAAAATATAGGAATAGAAGTTTTCCATGAGAAAACTATCCTTAAAGCCGCTTCAAATGCCTTCCAACTTAAATCTACTATTTCTGCAAGACCCAGTCTTACAATAAAATATCTTCTACTAGTCCAATCCAACACGTTGAAGATGTAAAGTGGTATAGGACATATGATTTTTGATGGAATAATTCTTTCTATTATAATAGACCTCTATCACTTTTATCCATGCTTTAGCTTAATCACCATCTTCCTCTCTATTAAACTTGGAAGATTTTAAATGTTTCATATCCTTTCCCAACTCAGACTTTAGAAGGACCCTAGTAGTTGTGCCTTGGTAAGGGATTCATTTGTATGTCCCATTATAGAGTTTCTAGCCTATTTTTATCAATTCAAAATAGAATCCAATAATTATTTATATGCTTCCATCTATTCATGAAGTTGGGCCACTATTATTGTGAGGTCCTCTCCTTCATTTCTAGGATTCTTTGAACCTACATCTAGGGTTTTGACCTCTACATTGGTCTATCGTGTCTACCTCATTTATGGGGCAACACTTCCTCTCCTTCTCTTTGGTGGTATTTTCCTTGTCCACACAACAAATTTAATAGGAGTCATTTCATTGTAGCAACTGAGTTTCCTAGTTATTCTCTCATAAAGTTTAAACCCTACTTAGGTATGTTTCCTATCACATACCATAACTAGTTTTACATAGTGAGCCTATTCCACTATGAATCACACTTTAATACCAAATGTCACAACCCAAATTTTCCTAACCCAAAGCTGAGAGTTTATATATATATATATATATATATATATATATATATATATATATATATATATATATATATATATATATATATATATATATATATATATATCTAGATATATATATATATATAAATAAATAAATATATATATATATATATAGATAGATAGATATTTAAAACCTACTCACAAGTCAAGCCAGCTAAAGATCACCCCTATCCCCATTTCTCATACGATTTTCATACATGTAAGAGTGATAGTAGCATCATGTGAACTAATCATGATCACTTCTATATCCACTACTTACATAACTCTTTCTATGTAATAGTGTTAGAAGTTTTGTGACATGATCTATCACTCCCTTTCCAATGGGCTAGTGCAATCCTTTTCAATCATTGAAAAATGTGGGTTCTAATCTCCACACCTCACATTAATTCCTTCATGTGTGTGTGCTTTTTGGTTCGACTTTTATACACACCCTGTGAAGAATGAGCATAAAACTCTGAGAACACTTATACGGGATAAATTCCACTCACTTTAGGATCTAGCTGGTTATCCAAGGTGTGAGTTATAGAGTTGGGTTGAATGTCAATTCACTCTTTTCCGCTTCTAAAATAGTTTTCAATATGGACTGTCTGTTACCTTACAACGGGCTCAATGAACTTGTTCAATAATTTTCAGAAGTTGTCACTTGTTGACAATCATATTTAAAATTAATTCTTTGATCTAGCTCTCATGGGTCAGCAGATTTAAATAAAAGACAAAATTAAAAGAAAATAAAAATGGATCATTTCATGGTAAAACAAAGAGGGTAGGGTAAGGCAAAAAGAGAAGTTTATCAAAATTAGCTGTAAAACAAAACTATCAATTTTATTTATACTATCAGCTTCACAACAGAACAAATCAAAGAAGAAAGTGTCTAGCTTTCTAAGATCACTTTCTACTAAGAGCATAAGACAGAGATGGAACAGGTCTGAAAGAAAATCATAAAAAGAAGAGAAGTCCGTTAAAATTGGTATTTCCCATCGGCAGCATAGCTCACACAGTGAGGACAGAGCAATTAGAACAAAATTAAACCTTAAATTGATGATTTTCCCTAGCATACAATAGAACAAATGAAGCCCAACAACATATTTAATCTTGATAACACAGATTTACAGCATATATTTAATAAACCTTAATGAAACGGATAACAAAAGAAGATGAACTTATCACAGTCTGCTAAATATTAGGCTCCTGGCCATGCTATCACAAAAAACAAAAGCACATCAACTCCTAGTCCAGAAACAAAGTATTTAACAATATTTGCAAGAAATTGCTTCAATAGCCTTTTATTTCTAAGTCTTCGCCTCCCGCGATTACATTTAGAAGCTGTATTTATAGACTCAGGACAGATCTTGATCTTTTCAAAATATCTTCTTCTCAAACCCTAAATCTTATCATCTTAAACCCTAGGACCTGGGTTTTACAATATAAGCTCTTTTAAAACAAAGTTTAGATAAAAATTAACCATTCTGCAAATCAGTGCAGTCACTTGCCATAAATGGAGAAGATAGAATTCGAATGCCACTTGCATTCACCCGCAGCTGTGAGTAAATGCCCTCATTAATTCCCTTAGAAATTCAGATGAATCACCACTTTCCTGACATTTCATCTTCGCAAAGCCATCCCTAAGTTGAAAATCTCTGTAAGCTATTAATTCTACCATAAATTTTCATTAAATGCATTCACCGGCAAATTTCGGTAACTAGGTGTAGATATTTCCATTTTCTGGTCAATTCTCGACATACTCCATTAAATGGGCAGCTGCTTAGTCACCGTAAAGTCTCTTTGCAGCCAGATCTAAAAAAATTGGATGAAACAACAATTTTCAACATCTTTCCTTTCAATATGGCTGTCTTCGATTAATTTGCACTTTACTTTGTCTTTATGGCCATTTCTCCGTTATCATGCAAGTGCCAGATGGCTTCCTACAAAAAGGACAAAAGATGGATTAGTACTTTAATAAAATTAAATCAAAACTTTAATTATCAAATCAGATTAAAACCCTAATGTTTACTTGCATGTCGGCCTTATTTATCTGATACATGGCTTGCAGTGCCTTGAAACGTGTCGCAAAATCGTGACACGTGTCCATTTCCAGCTGTTTTCCTTTACGTGCTGTCTTTCCTGTCATGGCCGCGAAAACGCGACATGTCATGATTTCATGACATGTCATGAAATCGTGACCCATCCTACTTTGGCAGCCCTTCTCTCCAACATGGTCACGATTTCGCGACATGTCACGAAATCGTGACCCATATTGCTTTGGCAGCCCTTCTCTCCAACATGGTCACGAAAATGTGACATGTCACAAAATCGTGACCCCTCTTCATTCTTCTGCTGCGTTCCCCGACTGTGTCACGAATTCGTGATGCCTTCACACTTGCTACTTTCCTCGCTGCATCGGGACTTAGCTTCTTCTTCACCATGTGTCATGATTTTGCGATGTCATGATTTCACGACATCTTTTCATTTCGAGCCCCTTTTGCCCACTGTATCATGATTTCACGACGTCGCGAAATCGCGACATCGCAATTTCTTGACACTTTTTTGCCTTAGTTGATTTTTCCCTCAATCTGTAGCGAAAATGCAACATGTCGTGATTTCGCGATGTTCCATACAATCCTCGCCTTCTCTCTCGCGACATGTCACGATTTTGCGACGTTCCATACAACTTCGCCTTCTCTCTCCAAACTCGTCATGATTTCGCAACATGTCACGATTTCGCGACGTTCCGTACAACTTCGCCTTCTCTCTCCAAACTTGTCATGATTTTGTGACATGTCACGATTTCGTGACATTCCGTACAACTTCGCCTTCTCTCTCCAAACTTGTCACAATTTTGTGACGTTTCGTACAATCCTGCCTTCTCTCTCCAAACTTGTCGCGATTTCGTGACATGTCACGAAATCGTGACATTTTTCGGACTTAGTTGATTTTTTCAAAACCTGTCGCGATATCATGACATTTCCAAAAATGGAAGTGTCACGATATCGTGACATTTCCAAAAATGGAAGTGTCGCGATATTGTGACATTTTCAAAAATGGAAAGTTTTGATTTTCAATGAATTTATCTGTCTATTTTCTGCATTTTTTTCATACCGGTGTAAGATTTTCTTTATCCATGAAGGATTCTAGCATGTAAAAAGTGAAGTCTGAGATAACAAAGCCAGAATGCAAGAATACTTGGATACTTTGACACAGGCAAAACTTGAAGAAGAAAGAGGCAAGTAAAAATTTGAAATTAAAACTTGAAAATCATCAAGAGGGTCCCTACTGCAAAATGAAAGCTCAATATTTTCAAAGGATGGAAATTCATTTTCAATGGGGGTGTGTTGCTTCTCAAAAAATGGCGATATCTGCGGGTAAAATAGTAGCATTAATTTAGAACCCAGGACTCTAGTTTCAAAACAACATAGACCATGCATCAAGCTTTGCCACAGATATTCTTCAAAATAAATTGACTACTAACTAATAGTTGTTAAAATTTCCCAAGGACATACTAGGATGAATCATTTAAGGAAGATTTCTGATGTGCAATTACAAGTGTATAAAACTTTCTTCAAGAATGACTGGATCGAATGTTGAACTCTGGATTGATCAGCTTTTCTAGATTGTAAAAAGGAGAAACCGAGTAGAGCTCTGTTTACTAGTTTAGCCTTTTATAGCCCCGACAGAGTTACCCTTTAGATTTATACGACCCAAATTTACAACTGTCAGGTAGAATCTACAACTTGGTAGAGGAAAAATATCTTTTGAATCCTTGGCTATCTCTTTCATTATATAACTCTTTTCCTTTTTTCTTTTTATCTATTTTTTTTTTTATATATATATTGGAAATAACAGAGTGCCAATTCTATGGTGTCTACTCAACTTTGATCTCTTTCTTTTGAAATACATCAACATCTGAAAAACATTAGAAAGAATAACAATTTTCTTTTAATATTTCATCAATCTGGAACTGCTTCAGCCTAGGCACTGATAGCCTCTGTGGATACTCAAATAATTACATGAATCATAGTCCCCTCTTATAACCAACTTTTCTTGGATTCCCCGGGAGTTTCTCCAACCAAACAGCATAGCAGTTTCTTTATAATTAAAACAACTGTGGCAAGTAAGATACAAAATTCAATCATCCTTCCACTGTTGTTTTGACTAAAAAAATAGTTCCACTATTAAGTTCAAACAGACTATCTCACAATTATGATAATGAACACTGGATCTGGACTCAGAATGAAACAATATTTAGAAGGCTAACTTTTTTTATTGATGCTTAGGCAAAGGTTAAAGAACGAAATCTTAAAATCCAAAGAACTTTGAATTTTAAAAACTAACAAACTGCTTTGTACAAACTTCCAAGGACAAACATAGGCCTTTAAAAACAAAATAAAATAAACTGTACAGACTTTAAAAAGAAACAAAATCAAATAAAACAGAATAAACTGTACAGGCAGTAAAGGAGATAAAATACATAAATGTACAGACCTGAAAGGAAATAAAACTGCAGGGCTATTTATAAAAGAAATAAAATACAGAACTTCAAAAAAATACTAAAACTGCATAGACAATTAAGATTAAATAAAACAAAAGAACACTGCACAGACAATTAAAAACAAACTAAAATAAATAACACTGTACAAACAACAAAGGAAATAGAATACATAAATGTATAGACCTGAAAGGAAATAAAACTGTAGGGTTATTTACAAAGAAAATAAAATACAGAACTTCAAGACAGACTAAAATTGCACAGACAATTAGGATTAAATAAAATAAAAGAACACTGCACAGACAATTAAAAAACTAAATTAAAGCAACTAAAAACTGTACAGGCAATTAGAATTAAATAAAATAAACAACTGTACAGACATTTAAAAGTAAAATAAAATAAAATAAAACTGCAGAGTTATTTACAATGTATACACATGTTACAACTTCTTTGTGACTTATTCAAATGATACATTGGACGGAACAGCCGAGAAATAATATTTTAAGTATTCGCCATTAACAGGGAGGTCCAAAAAATTACCATCGAGGTCTTGTAAACGGAATGCATTATTACCCAGAATCTCAGCAATCTGGTATGGGCCTATCCACAGTGGCTGCAACTTTGTGTGCTTGCCCTTATTTTCATGGGCCTTGTCCCATAGAAGCACCAGGTCTTCCAGTTTGAAAGCTTTCACTTTGGCCCTCTTGTCAAACCAGTGCTTGACGGTTTCTTGGTGCCGACTGAAGTGTTCTAGGGATTGGAGTCTTTCATCCTATAAGTTAGTTAGATCTAAAACACGAGCTTTTGCATCTGCTTGATCTTCAAAATAGTCGAAGACAAATTGGTAAGTAGGTAACTTCAGAGAGATGGGAACAATTGGCTGGGTACCATACAACAAAGCAAAAGGGGAAGTTTTAAGAGCCACTTTATATTTTATTCGGTTAGCCCAAAGTGCATATTTCAATAATGTATGCCACTGCCTGGGTTTGTTTCTTTGTAGATTTCTTAATGACATTCATTAAATTCTTATTTGTGGACTCAGCCAGTCAATTGCCTTGGGGATAATAGTTGGATGAAAATCTGATAACTATCCCCATCTGGTATGCCCATTCTGCAAACTCCAATTATTGGAAGGCTGGTCCATTATCACACACCAAATTCAGAGGAACCCCAAACCTGGTTATGACATTTGACTCTAGAAATTCTATCACTTCTTGAGCTATACTTCTTGTGGTGGCTGCTGCTTCAACCCATCTTGTGCGATGTCAGTGAGTCGTCGGAACATACTTATGCCCTGTTGAAGAATTTGGATTAATCACTCCCACAAAATCAAGTCCCCACTGCATAAAAGGTTTATTTATTACAACAGGTTGCAATGGTAGAGCCCGATTGGCTTCTTTGGCTACAAAATTTTGGCATTGATGGCATGTTCTTACATGCTGATGTGCATCTTTAAATAGTGTAGGACAGTAATAGCCTGCTCTCAATATTTTATGCGCAGTAGCAGATCCTTATGAATGCCCTACCCCTAACTTTTCATGAAAACTGGACATGACTTCATTGACTTCACTCCGAGAAATGCATCTCAAGAAAATTCCAGCATAATTCTCCCTGTACAAATTACCTGCTTTGAGGAGATAATGAGCATATTTCAGTTTTAATGCTCTCCTTTGGGTTCTATTCAAGTGAGATGGGCAAAATCCAAATTGTAGCAGATGAATAATATCTCCATACCAGTCATCAGATTTAGAATTTAACTGATTGACTTCTTCCCGTACAGGTATTTTGGCAATGTGTCGGGATAAATCGAGTCCTCTGATCAACTTAGTAGGCTAAATCTCTAAGTCATACTCTTGTAGCCTTATAACCCAATTACCTCTTAGTTCACCCAACTCATTCTGACTTAATAAGTATTTAACAGCTGGGTCTAGAACTATAGCATGAATTCTACTTCTCAGTATGTAGTGCCTGAACTGCTTAACCGCTCTCACCAAGGCATAAGCTTGTTTGTCTAAACGAGAATATTTCAGCTCACCCCCTTTTAAATTGGTACTCTTGAAAGCAATTAGATGTTCCCCAGTTTCTCTCTATTGGGTCAGAACTGCAGCAAGTGTGTGTTCAAAAGAAAAGGTGTATAGATAAAAATCTGCACTAAAATCTGGGCTTACCAGAACTGGTGCTTGTTTGATGGCTGTCTTGATTTCTTGGAAGGTTGTTTTAGCTTCTGTGGTCTAGACAATCTGAGTAGTTCACTTTAGCATGTCATTCATTGGCTTGACTATCTCTGCAAAACCGAATATGAACTTCCTGACAAAGTTAATTTTTCCAAAGAAGGACCTCAACTCTTTCTTGGAGTTGGGAAATGGTATGCTGGATATGGCTTCAACTCTGCCTGGATCCATGGAAATGCCATATTTTGTGACCAAGTGCCCAAGGATATTTCCTTCTGTTACACCAAAAATGCACTTCTTTGAATTCAAAGAAATGCCAAACTCCCTGTATTTGTTAAACATAGACTCCAAGTGTTTTACATGGTCAAACCGATATTTAGAGAAGACTGTTAAATCATCCATGTAAACAACAATACATTTACCCATAAGGCCCTTGAAAGCATGATCCATTGCTCGTTGAAATGTAGCTCTAGCATTTATTAATCCAAATGGCATCCTATTGTAAGCAAAAGTTCCCCACTTAGCTATGAAAGCAGTTTTCATTCTGTCTTCCTTCTCAACCAATATCTGATTATATCCTGAGAAACCATCCAGGAAAGACATCATCTCTGAACCATTGACAATCTGCAGCACCTCATCCATAGAAGGCAGAGGGTAATTATCTTTCTCAGATGCCTTGTTTAAATTTCTAAAATCCACACACAAGCGGATCTCTCCATTTTTATTCCTGACTGGCACCAGATTGGCCACCCAAGTAGAATGCCTGATGGGAAAAATAATTGCGGCACTCAACAGTTTTTCTACTTCTTTCTGGATGAGGGGCTCTAACAGAGCATTGATATGCCTCTGTTTTTCTGAAAAGGCTTGCAGAATTCTTTTAAAGGTATAATATGAGTGTAAACTTTAGGATCAAATACCTTTAAGTCTTTGTATGACCAGGCCATAACATCTTTGGACCTGTGAAGAAAATCAATCATACTTCTTTTTATTTCTGGATCACAGTTCTTAGCCAACTTGATGTGTCTGGGATCTTCTTTAGTCCCTATGTTCAGGTTTTCAGTCCCACTGTCTGTGGTACCCACATAATCCTCAGAATTCACCTTTTGCTTGATTTTATCAACATCAAAAAGCTATTCCAGCTCCACCATCCCTTTTGGAATTCTATTGTCCTTCAACCTCATTATTCCCCTGTCATCATCTAACTGCTCCAGCAGAGTATCTCTTTGGCCCTCATCGATTATAGCATTTTCAAATGTGTTAGTACTCTGCAAAAAGTTTACAATATGTTGATCATCAGAGAAAACCTAAAAATTATCTATATTATTTGGGACTGAAGGACAAGGGACTAACTCAATTGAAAAATTGTTCCATTTAAATTCTTCCAATGGTTTTAAACTTGCAGTTGAAGAAGCCAAGACATTAGCATGTGAATTTTGCTCTTTGGGTATGTGTGTCAGATTAAAAGCATCAAATTCTTCTACAAGATCCCAAGCCCGATGTTTGTATCCTTTTAAATAAGATGCTTTACACTGGAATTTACCCTTGACTTGATTTGCCACCAATTTTGAATTAGTGAAAACTTGAATATTTCTTGCTCCTTTGTCCAAAGCAAATTTCAAACCTAATACCAGAGCCTCATACTCTACTAAATTATTTGTACAAGGGAACTGTAGGTGATAAGACATAAAATATGTCTGACTTTCAGGCCCTTTAAGGACTATCCCTATTCCAAAACCCTGTTTAGATGTAGCCCCATCCATATGAAGCGTCCAGACTTCATTACTATGTATAGGATGAGCTTTACTAAACTTGTTATTTTTCCCCATTGTTAAATTGTAAACTCCAATATCTACCTCTGCAATATTTACAATTTCATTCTTTGCATTGTACTCAGTAATTGTATGCTTGTACCTGGGTTCTCTTTCAACCCGTAATTGATTTGCCACTCCTTTCCATGGCAACCAATTGCCAAGTATCCGTTTAGAGATCTCGACCAATCCCTACTCAAAAGCATCCCGTACCCCACTGGGATATCCACAACCTAAATTTCAATTTTATGTTGAGCCCTTGGCTCAGATGCTAATTGGATATGAATATTTTGAAGCTCTTCAACTACTTTAACCTCTGATTTGTCCAACTGGACAACTCTCCTTTCAGACTTCATTGGGGTCAGACCTAACTGCTGACAAATGGCCAAAGGCATAACATTAGCAGATGCACCTGAATCTACCAAACAATTATGTAAGTTCTTCCCAAAAATACGAACAGTCAGTAAAAATGGGGGAACTTCAGTTTTTTCTTTGTACATGGCTACATTTGCATTAGCCATCTTCTTTCCTTTGTCCATAGGTTTAGTAGCAGGGCCAGAGTATGTTTTTATCAGGTTGTCTCTCTGCTTTGAAATCTGTGCCAACTCATGTAGAGTAATGTTGGCCTTAATATTTTTCATATCCTCCACTATGTTATATCCTTTATTAAGTGGAGGGACAAAAGCATCTGGTCCTCTCAAATTCCCTCCCTTTGGTGGAGATGGATTATTGCTTGGAGAGGGGTCGGGAGGAACATTGTGAGAGTTATCCGGAGGGGTTGATGTAGTATTAGGCTCCGGATTCCTATTCCTCAGGTTGTAATTATCTCTTTTGTACTACTGAAAAGCCTACACCTCATCCATAGGCATTTCAACTACATTCTTAGATTCATCCGAGAAAGTGAAAGAATCCAGGACCATAGCTGCATTGTGGCCGGATGAACTTGGGCCATCAGCAGTTCTTTGATTTTTTGGAGAGATCAAATCCCTAGACAAGGCTTCAAATGCATTACAAAATTCTAGACAATCCAACTCCCCATGCTGAGAAGTGGCATGAATTCTACACCAGTTAGGCAGAGCTAAATTGCAAATATTCACATCATGAGCTTTACCCTTGTAATATTTATTAGGTTCATACGGGGGCTGATTGAATCTGTTCGGTTGATATGAATATCTATTGGAGTTGTCCCCAGTAGAAACTTGCCTTTTAAAACTCAAGAAATCATTGGTGAGCTTCTGAACAATCTTTGAGACTTCTTCAACTCTTGCATTGTCAGCCTCTTTGCCTGGGTTACGTACATTCTCAACAGATGCTACGACCAATGGATTTGCTGATGGTAGAGTCTGACAAGCTGGCAACATTACCTGATGTGGTATAGGATTGAACACAGGGGTAGCTTATATTACCAGAGGAATTTGCTGAGCATTTAAAGGCTGGGGTCCCAACTGTCTTTCTAGAATCAAAGCTTCTTTATAAGCTTCTGTAAAATTAGTAACAGTGGGATCTCTCTTCAAGAAGACAGAGGTCATTGGATCTAGAGAGTTTCTAAAGATCTCTAATGTCAAGTCTGCATTCGGTACATAATACCCAGTAAGTCTACCATAAGCTTTTTGGAATCTAACATTATAAGATCTGATAGATTCACTTAATTCTCTTTTGATGCCATAAAACTGCTGATATAAAATACTGGGGTCTATCACTTCCCCGAACTGTGACACAAATTTTTTTTCTAAGTCATTCCAGCTGGTGACAGAATCATTAGTGAGGTTTAGAAACCAGTCATAAGCTCCCTCCTGGAGAGTGAATGGGAATAGTCTGTAGGAAATCTTCATGCTGTACATTTAATAATTTCAAAGCATTCTTGAACGCAACCAAATGTTCTTCTGCAGTTCTTGTCCCATCATGTTTATATCTGGAGAGATATCTTTTTAGATTTTTGGGCAGGTCATGGGCTATACCCGGAATATTCAAAGCAGTGGAACCCAACCAATTTGCCATTACTACCTAGTTGACAATGGTATTTTGAGTTGTGGTTGGAGTAACTATCAACGATGATAAAACTGTTTTAGATAGAGACTTGGACCTTCTAAGGCTACTTCTCCTCGAAGTTTCTAATTTAGGGACAAGGAGATCTCTAGCTCTGGGGTGGGACCTTGTTACCCTGTACATAGAATCCAGCTTTTGACAAGCACTTACAAACTTATAATCCTTAACAGAGTACTGAACTTGAGGTCTTCTTTTCTGGCAATCTTAAAATATTGTACTGACAACTTACAATACTAATCGGAGTTCACTGGGCCCTCCTTCTAGCGTCATTTTTAAATGTTGGTCCGACTTTTATACACACCCTGTGAAGAATGAGCATAAAACTCTGAGAACACTTATACGAGATAAATCCCACTCACTTTAGGATCTAGCCGGTTATCCAAGGTGTGAGTTACAGAGTCGGGTTGAATGTTAATTCACTCTTTTTCGCTTCTAAATTTTTTTTCAATATGGACTATCTGTTACCTTACAACGGGCTCAATGAACTTGTTCAGTAATGTTCAGAAGTTGTCATTTGTTGAAAATTAGATTTAAAATTAATTCTTTGATCTAGCTCTCATGGGTCAACAGATTTAAATAAAAAACAAAATTAAAAGAAAATAAAAATGGATCATTTCACAGTAAAACAAAGAGGGTAGGGTAAGGCAGAAAGAGAATTTTATCAAACTTAGTTGTAAAACAAAACTATCAATTTTATTTATACTATCAGCTTCACAACATAACAAATCAAAGAAGAAAGTGTCCAGCTTTCTAAGATCACTTTCTACTAAGAGCATAAGGCAGATATGGAACAGGTCTGAAAGAAAATCATAAACAGAAGGGAAGTCCGTTAAAATTGGTATTTTCCACTGGTAGCATAGCTCACACAATGAGGACAGAGCAATTAGAACAAACTTGAACCTTAAATTGATGATTTTCCCTAGCATACAATAGAACAAATGAAGCCCAACAACATATTTAATTTTGATAACACAGATTTATAGCATATATTTAATAAACCTTAATGAAACGGATAACAAAAGAAGATGAACTTATCATAGTCTGCTAAATATTAGGCTCCTGGCCATGCTATCACAGAAAACAAAAGCACATCAACTCCCAGTCCAGAAACAAAGTATTTAACAATCTTTGCAAGAAATTACTTCAATAGCCTTTTATTTCTAAGTCTCCACCTCCCGCGATTACATTTAGAAGCTGTATTTATAGACTCAGGACAGATCCTGATCTTTTCAAAATATCTTCTTCTCAAACCCTGAATCTTATCATCTTAAACCCTAGGACCCGGGTTTTACAATATAAGCTCTTTTAAAACAAAGTTCGGATAAAACTTAACCATTCTGCAAATCAGTGTAGCCACTTACCATAAATGGAGAAGATAGAATTCGAATGCCACTTGCATTCACCCGTAGCTGTGAGTAAATGCCCTCATTAATTCCCTCAAAAATTTGGATGAATCACCACTTTCTTGACATTTCATCTCTGCAAAGCCATCCCTGAGTTGAAAATCTCTGCAAGCTATTAATTCTACCATAAATTTTCATTAAATGCATTCACCGACAAATTCTGGTAACTGGGTGTAGATATTTCCATTTTTCGGTCAATTCCTGACATACTCCATTAAATGGGAAGCTGCTTAGTCACCGTAAAGTCTCTTTGCAGCCAAATCTGAAAAAAATTGGATGAAACAGCAATTTCCAGCATCTTTCCTTTCATTATGGCTGTCTTCGATTAATTTGCACTTGAATTTGTCTTTATGGCCATTTCTCGTTATCATGCAAGTGCCAGATGGCTTCCTACAAAAAGGACAAAATATGGATTAGTACTTTAATAAAATTAAATCAAAACTTTAATTATCAAATCAGATTAAAACCCTAATGTTTACTTGCATGTCCGCTTTATTTATCTGATACGTGGCTTGCAGTGCCTTGACACATGTCACAAAATCGTGATACATGTCCATTTTCAGTTATTTTCCTTTACGTGCTATCTTTCCTGTCATGGCTACAAAAACGTGACATGTCGCGATTTCACGACATGTCACAAAATCGCGACCCATCCTGCTTTGGCAGCCCTTCTCTCCAACATGGTCGTGAAAACGTGACATGTCACGATTTCGTGACATGTCACGAAATCGTGACCCATCTTGCTTTGGCAGCCCTTCTCTCCAACATGGTCACGAAAACGCGATATGTCACAATTTTGCGACATGTCACAAAATTGCGACCCCTCTTCATTCTTCAGCTGTGTTCCTCGACTGCGTCGTGAATTCGTGACGCATTCACACTTGCTACTTTCCTCGCTGCGTCGGGCCTTAGCTTCTTCTTCACCATGTGTCACGATTTCGCGACGTCGGGAAATCGTGACATCGCAATTTCGTGACACCTTTTCCTTTCGAGCCCCTTTTTCCCATTGTGTCGTGATTTCGTGACACTTTTTTGCCTTAGTCGATTTTTCCCTCAATCTACAGTGAAAATGCGACATGTCACGATTTTGCAACGTTCCGTACAATCTTGCCTTCTCTCTCCAAACTTGTCGTGATTTCGTGACATGTCACGATTTTGCGACGTTTCGTACAACTTTGCCTTCTCTCTCCAAACTCGTCGCGATTTTGTGACATGTCACAATTTCGTGATGTTCCGTACAACTTCGCCTTCTCTCTCCAAACTTGTGATTTTGTGACATGTCACAATTTTGTGACGTTTCGTACAACTTCGCCTCCTCTCTCCAAACTTGTCACGATTTCACGACGTTTCGTACAATCTTGCCTTCTCTCTCCAAACTTGTCATGATTTTGTGACTCGCGACGTGACGAAATCGTGACATGTCACGAAATTGCGATGTTGTTTGGACTTAGCTGATTTTTTCAAAACCTGTCGCGATATCGTGACATTTCCAAAAATGGAAGTGTCGCGATATCGTGACATTTCAAAAAATGGAAAGTTTTGATTTTCAATGAATTTATCTATCTGTTTTCTGCATTTTTTTCATACCGGTGTAAGATTTTTTTTATCCATGAAGGATTCTAGCATGTAAAAAGTGAAGTCCGAGATAAAAAAGCTAGAATGCAAGAATACTTGGATACTTTGACACAAGCAAAACTTGAAGAAGAAAGAGGCAAGTAAAAATTTGGAATTAAAACCTGAAAATCATCAAGATGGTCCCTACTGCAAAATGAAAGCTCAATATTTTCAAAGGATGGAAATTCATTTTCAGTGGGGGTGTGTTGCTTCTCAATAGTGCTTAGGTCCTAGACTATATTTCTTATTACCAAAATGAGCTAGTCACCCTAACCATGAATTCATGTTAGAATATTTTCTTTTAAACCATAACTAAAATGCCCTAAAATTATTCCTTACATACTTAAACACATTTGGTTTAATCTCATTAGGATTATCATTAGTAGGTTGAATTAGAGAAAGGAATCAATACATAAATTCAAACCACTCTAAGAGTCCTTCGATACTAATATTTCCATAACTTAATTACATACATACCCATCACCATAAGTTAGCTTATAAAAGTTTCCATGCAAAACAAAATGATATCACCAATCCCAAAGTACCCAATAAGGACCTTTAAAGAGTGAATCCAAAAAGACATTTGACTCTTCATGTTGCCTTGGTGGAACTATTTAGAGATAAACCTTCTATGAAAAATATTATAAAAAGAACAATAATCCCTTCTAATATTATAAAGAGAACAAAATATTATAAAGAGAACAATAATCCCTTCTAATACTTTAAACATTTACAAACACAAGAATACGATACAAACCAACATAAAAGTTGAATATCTTATAATGAGTAGATATGTCTACCATTCAACATAACATCCTTAAATTATAGTTTACCTACTTGAAGCATATTTTTAAAATAGAAACCATAAATAAAATTTATATCACAATAGCAATATTACAAGTTTTTACATCGTGTTTCTATGGATCAAGTGATTTCCAAAAAAAATACATATTATTTATAGTAGCACACTCCTCTCATTAACTTTATCTCATGAGGAATCATACAACATACATATAGGCTTCCAAATACAATTAGTTTTTTAGGCATAAGGTTAAGTAGCATTTTAGTCACTAGATATTACAAATGAAATGAGGGTTTGTTTTCTCAACAACTCGATTCTGAGTTGACATCTTCTCCTTTCGTTCTCTTCAAGGAAAACATTGAGAACATGATAACTTGTTTAATGGGGATCAGAGACGACTCCCATTCAACCATGATGCACTTATTTTTTCATTTAATATATATATCCAAACATAAAAAATCTAACATATATCAGCTTACACTTAAAAACAAAATGCAAAATATGTTTTCTAGAAATTTCCAATCCATCCTCTAAAGAGTCTATTTAAATGCATCAAGCATGCACTCTTATTTTGATAATGGAATTTATTTTCTTTTAAAAAAATCAACTGTTTTGTTAATATCTTATAGAACTTCTACGATGCTTAAACAAAATCCAAAGCACTTTATACCAAAAACAAATATTAGAATATATTTCATTTCTTTACAAGCAAACCATAGATGCTAAAAATTTTCAAGGGAACACATATAAAACAATCCTTTCTTTTAAATCCATGAATCTGTCTCTAGAACATAAAAGAAATCTATATCTATATATTTTCTCAAGAAATAGTGTCATTACTATTTTTACAAGGTTTACAAAGAAGTCACACAATGCTATTCCATCCTATCACAACTTGTATACAATATTTTCCACCACTCCACATGACATTCAGTGTTAACCCGATTGAACACTCTACACATTCAGAAGTAGGGTGAACATCCAGTTCATGTGATACCATAGGCCCTATGGTAATAAATAGTTCTCTAGAATCTTCAAAATTTTCCAACAAGTTATTTTTAAGTTCTCACTACTAAATAATAATAGGAAATGATAAACACAACACTCTACTCTCTCTTGGTTCATTACAGATACAATCGGCCATGATAGTATCAGAAATGGAACACAAAACTTACATTACAAAAAATAAGTTCTCCAATGTATCCTTGCAATAGGGTTATACACTATCAAAAACAACACCAAAACATCTAAAACCAATAAAAATGTATGGAAAGTTTTCTAGGTAAAACCAAAAACCTTAGTTATCACCTAAAAACTATAAAATGGATTCTAGCTACCCATTCCATTTCCTTTGAGCTAGACATTTTTAAGCATAATTAAACTATTTAAAAGCATTATTTTTTAAAATAAATGATCTAGATGACATCAATAGATGTCACTGGTGGTATGCACTCAAGTTTATACAATCTATTCGAACTCGAGGTATGTTCAGTTATTAACAAAGAAATTATCAAAGATAAATAAAATATTTACTCACTGCAACTTGGAGTTTCTATACCAGTAGATAAATTTTGAGTTGAAAATATCTGTCAACAAACCAACAAGTATGGGCATTCACAACAATCTTGCAAGGCATCCTCTCTTTTCTTTTTTCCACCTCGATCCGTTCTTCTTCATCACCTATTCCAAAAAACCATTTCCAAACTTGCATACACATGTTTTCTTTGCAAGAACATATGTACCCCACTCTCTTTTTTTCTATTGAATACTTAACACACCACTCTTTGTTGAAAACATTAAGCTTATAATTATATAGAGCCTCCAAATTCTAAAAAAACACACCACTACCACAAAAACTAACCTCTACACATACAATAAATTCTAAAATAAGTTATGTTTATAACACAATCCAAACAACATTAAAATAAGATCTTTTTCCAATATTTTCTTTCAATTCCTACAAATTCTTCCCCTATATCACCAAGGTAATATCACCAAGTATGGTTGTATTATTTTTAAGCTACTCTTAATAGGAAGTAATACAAGAAAGCAAATAGCCTTTACCCATATCACTTCACTTATATTCCAAATAAAATTCATCAAGAAGAACATTAATAAGCAATACACATAAACACTAAATCCTAATATTACTTTGTATCATAAAAAATATATGCATCTTCATGAAAGGAATTTATCCATGTTACCTATCTGAATATTCTGACAAATAACCCATCGCATCATTTCCCCCAAGCATCCTGTTCTCGATGGTTGATCATTTCTTCCACCTACATGAAACCTATTTTTTGCACAAGTGCACTTCATTAGCAGCATATTATTCTCACATTAAATGCATATTCACAAGACTAAGCATGTAATTATCCTACATCCAAGTAATAATATTCTCATATCATTTTTCCATAAGAGATAAGTGTTTTGCATAACAAAACCAAAATAGTCAATCATTTCATCCACAAAAAAACATATCAAAATATGAATCCATCAAAATGAAAAGTTTGCCAAGGGATTGTTATGACAATTCAATCCAAAAGAGCAAGAGAGGTGGATTTCTCCTCAAACTAGATATGAACAAGGCTTTTTGACTAAGTGTCATGGTAATTTCTAATTGTAATTCTCTTCAAATTTAGCTTTCATAAGAAGTGGGTGGAGTTGACCAAATAGTGCATCTCCTTTGTGAGATTCTTCATTCTTATGAATGGAGTCCCAATTGGATACTTACATAGCTCTCTAGGTCTACGTCAAGGTGATCTCTTGTATCCTCTCTTGTTCATAATTCTTTTTGAAGTCCTTGGGAGATCTCTTAAGATGGCTTGTTCCAATGACCTTATATTTGGAATTAAGGCATCTTCTAATTCTTCCCTAATTTTTCATCAACAATTTTTGGATGATATCATCCTAGCCAATATCTCCTCTATTTCTCAAACCAAGGCCATAAATTCCATCGTTTTATTGAATGAATAGTTTGTTGGCCAAAAAATCAATTTCACTAAAAGTGTCATTTTCTTCTTTAATAACCCTCTTAGAAGATAGTTTAAAATTACCTAGATCCTGGGGTGTTCAATATCCAACATCCCTACCACCTATCTAGGTCTCCCTCTATTTGTTGGACCTCCAAAAGATAACTTGTGTAATAAAGGCATTGAAAGAGTTTAGAGAAAGCTTAGTGGTTGGAAGGGAGCCTTACTAAGCCAAGTTGGTAAGTTGAATCTTGTTCATGCTTACCTTCAAATCATACCAATTTATTTTCTATCTACCTTCAAAATCCTTGCTTTAGTTTATCATAAAATTGAGCAACTTCAAAGAAACTTCCTTTGGTCTGGATTTGAAGATAAACACAGATTCCATTTAGTGGCTTGGAAGATTGTATGTTCCAAGAAATATCATGCAGGTCTAGGAATCAGAAGGGTAAACCAAATAAACATAGCATTATTATATTAACATGGGTGGAGACTAATATGTGAAAAATATGCTTCCTATATAGAAATTCTTAGAAGCAAGTACCTCCACCATAATGAATTTCTTCTAGATTAAGTCTTCCTTGATGGATCAGCCATCTAGAATTGTATTCTAAAAAGAAGGCACATTGTAAAATCTGGAATAGAATGGTAGCTTTAGAAAGGAAATGGTATTGATTTTTAAAAATATATTTTGCTCTGTGACACTTCATTGATCTAGGACCAAACCTTAATTCCAATGAAACCAATATCAAATGTGCTCTTTGGACCTAGAGTTTATGACTTCATAATGGATGATGGTCATAGAAGACTATGGAAACCCATCCCTATTCATGGCCTCCCAAGAGATAAAATCCTTGTTTTTGAGTCCTTATCCAATATCCTAAGAATATATCTTATTCTAGTATGATATTTAGAAGATATAGTCATTTGGAGACCAAATCATAATGGCTATTTTAGTGTGAAATTTGCATCCTTTGTAATTGACCAAACGTATGTAAGTGGTTTCCCCACAAAATAAAATGGATTAAACATATCATTCCAAAAATTATTATTTCCTTCATGCTTATTGTCCAAAATAAAATCTAGACCCTTGATAATATTCAAACAAGAGGATTGGTAACCCCTAATTATTGTTATCTTTGCAAATCCAATTTGGAAATAATTAAACATCTTTTTTTAGAATGTCCTTAATATCTTTCTTTTCTCCATTTTATCCTTTATTTCCAATTTTATATAGACCCATTAGAGTAAATTCAACTATAATATGTCAAACCAAGAACCTCCAATCATATATACTATGATAAATAGAAATAAAGTGGCAAACCCACAATCACACAAAACTGCAATACATGGAAATAAACCAATAAATGCTTTATTTTATCATTCCTAGATTTCACCTATTTTAAAATGTAATACCAAAGGTATATATATCCCAAAATAAATACTAAAACAAAACCCTAAATCTCAAAGCCCTAAAGATAAAAAATTACTATTTTTAGGCAACTTATATTTTTAGCCAAAATGACATTTTTTAGGAAAATAAATAAAAACCTTGGATAGCCCTCTAAATTAATACACATAATAGTATCACCCATATTAAACATCCTAGAAAATATCAACACTTAACCATACTGAGATAAGGAGTTATTAAATTCTAAAATTTTACATGCAACTTTTCTAAAAAACACTAAAAACCATTTTTGTAGCACTAGATAAAGGAATTAGGGCACAAAAAAATTCAAAAAGACATAAAAATGGTAATACATACCTCTTTGTGGCCTAGCCATGATATTTTCCTCCTCATTACCTAGCTTCTAAGAAAATCTCAAGTCGATCCAACGATCGTATCAAAAGTGATGCCCTCCAAAAGGTAGGTTCCTACATCACCCACCATCACTCCATCCTTGATTTATGTTATCAATGAAACACCCTATTTTCTTGCTTAGGTTTGAAATTTATTTTTTCCTTCATTATTTCCCACTACCTATGGTCCATTTGGAATGAAATAAACTATAGATCTTTTTGCAACTCCTCCAAATACTGCCTCTCTATTGGAAATCATATTTTGATGTTTGCATTTGAAAACTCTTCTATTGTATCTCAAGCTAACAATTCCACCTTGATGAGGGAATTTGATCTTATAAATATTTTAGTTTATTCCTCTCATCATATTTTCCCTCATACTTCAGTGATCATATCTCAAGTCTCCTGGGAGTTGCCTCCCCTAGGATGGATAAAGTACAATTTTTTGTGGAGTTGCACAAGGGAATCTAGGTAGAGAGGGAGCAAGAGGATTTTTTTGTGATCATAATGGTAAGATCATTTTATCTTTCACTAAAAATAATGAAATCCAAGTGAACAAATTTGTTGAGGTGAGAGCTATGTATCAAGGGCTCAATCTCTTTGCTGGATTTTCTTGTTCTAACTTAATCATAGAAGGGGATTCTTTGAATATTATAAATCAACATAAAAATAAGATCCATTCTAATTGGAGGATCCAATACATTTTTTATGAGTCCATGTGTCTCATCCAAATCTATAACAAAATTATGATTCAACATATCTATCACAAAGGAAATCAGGCTACTAACGTGCATGCCAATCTTGGAGTCTCCTAGAATGACATCTCTATTTGGTAATCCAATTTTCCTCAAGATCTTCTCGTTGCTCATGTGGAAGACACCAGATCTATTCAAATTTTTGGTTCCTAAGATACTCAATGCACTATATAATGTCAAGCTTTCATCTTTCTAGGTCGAGTCTTTCTTGGTATTTTCACAAGATTATCCATTCTTGTATGTCAATGCCAAGCTTGAGCCATCCTAGATCCATGAGATGGAAGCCCAAAATGGATCCCAAAATAAGCTCATTAAGATTATAATATTGATGGTAAGCTTGCTCTTAAAGCTGATTCTATCCATGCTTAGTGTTTGGTCTACAGAGATCACCTCCTTTTTTTTGTAGTATTGTACTCCACAGACTATCCTATTTTGGCTTCGTTGTATAAAAGCTTTAGGGATCCTTCTTAAAAATCCCCTCTTTTTACCAATAAAAAAAAACTAGTCCATATATCTGTTTAGGGAGATGAATTAACTCTAATTAAAACAAGAATAATTAAAGCAGCTTTTTCAAAAAACCCATAAATCAGTGATTTAAAAGATATTGGTTGACAAATTGGGAAAGCGTGTAAGGATAGAACTTAGCCTCATAGAGATATCTAGTTATAAAATATAGGTAACCTAAATTTTATATCAAACACTAAAAATTTGAAGAAATGCCAAAGAGGCATTTAAAATATATTATTTCATATTTTCTTGATAAAAAATTATAACTTTTTTCTAAGGAAAATTTTTATAAATTTACTAATTTAGTTGTAAATGTTATTTTGAATTATTTGGTTTTTTAAAATAAGTTATTAATAGTTCATAATGGGATATAATTTTTACAAAATATCAAATTATTATATTTACTATTAGATTTATTAAATCATATTTAATATGTTTTTTTCTCACAATTTTGCCTATCAAATATATTCTTTATTTTCCTCAAAGTGTTATAAACAACTCTTTGAGATTGTTTTTAATAAGAGATAAAATATCACTTGGTCATTTTCCTTCAAAATTTTAAATTCATAAATATGAAGATCAAACATCGTTATTGGCTAAATTATCTCTTACATAATATTTTCTCTATAGATATGCTCACCATTTTAAAAAATATTTCCTTCAATGATTGATGATGAGCATCAATTTTTTTTTTTATCCAATCCCATCCATTTTTGTTGATAGTATTAATGATAATTTGTGAATTACTCTCACTTGAAACATATTTCCATCATTTTTTAATTATAATTTTAAACCTAGTGATAAGTACCCTAGACTCTACATAGTTGTTTGTTGAAGTTCCATATGATTATGAGTAGGTGAGACAAAAATTTCCTTCATTATTTCAAAAAAACTAGTATTAATGATAATTTGTGAATTCCCCTCACTTGAAATATATTTCCATAATTTTTCAATTACAATTTAAAACCTAGTGATAAGTGCCCTAGCCTCTACATAGTTTTTAGTTGAAGTTTCATATGATTATGAGCATGTGAGACAAACTTTTCCTTCATTATTTCAAAAAACAAAATCCCACCCAAGAGGGCTTGAGATAGAAATAACAACCAATAAATTTGAAAAACTTGGCTTGTGGGAGCACGAGAAAAAGTATAAATGAGAAATTTCACCTAGAGGGGGAATGGGAGAGCTAAAACAAATGATAGGAATTTTAAATGCAAAATCCTAAGCAAGAAGGGTTTGGGATAGCAAGTACAAATGATAAAATTTTTAAACATGAAAAGCCACTCAAGTGGGTTTGAAAACCAAAAACCGAGCAAGAATCCTACCTAATAATAAAATACCAAAAACCGAGCAAGAATCCTACCTTATAGGAAAAAACCAAAATTTTGTTTTATGACAAGGAGAAATAGGAAGTTACCACCTAAAATTGATAAACCTATATAATGGAAGCTTGAGAAAATGCAACAATGAAGAGATAAATCCTGCAAAAAAAAAAAACCATCAGGTAAATCTAAAAGTAGTTGCAGCAAAGGAGAATACCATCTTGGAAGGCATGGTAAAACCATATACTGGCCTATCAAAGATAATCCTATCCAAGAAGGTATAGGAAAACCATAGTCTATCCTAGTAAAGGGAACCCTATTCTGGAAGGCTTGGGAAAACCATAGACCCACCCAACATGGACCTAGAAAGCAAGACCTTGAGTGAAACACCCATCCCAATCAACTTTAGAATGATATTACCTGCTACATTCTCTAATCATGACATCGTGTAAATCTAAAACCCCAACTATATCAAGAAGAATCCCACCAACAACTAAAATGAAAATACAACCTAGAAAGTGGATTAGCAGACACTCGAGATCTTGGTAGGCCATGAGATATCCCTATAAAGGAGATTGAATACACAATTTGTAGGAATAAAGTCTAGAGATACTAGCCACCACAATGAACCATGAATGGAGTGAAACTAAACAAAGGGACTATCAATAATGGCTTGACATCTACTATAAATGATAAAGCATAAGGTCCACTCTCTAAAACCTGGAAAAAATATAGAGTCACACCAATAGACAACCACCTATATCATATTAGCACATAATCCAACCAAAGTATATTGAGGTAGGAAACCCTGAAATCCAATTCCATAGTTGCATGAAGAAGCATAAGGTCCTATCCTAAGATCAAAAATATATATTATTGTAAGAGGCTCCACCAAAAAACCCTAAAGTGAACAAATGCTAGATCTACTAATAGATCCCAAATGTATTGCAAACCCGATCTAGAGCTAGAAGGGATGACCATTTGTATATGTTAAACATGAGGCTCCCTAGAAACCATGCAAAACATAGACAAGGATCCCAAGCAACAAGAATAGGTATACGAACACCAAAACCTCTTACAAAATCCACAAGCCCCCAAAAAGGCTATCCAAAATCCACCTAAACCAAAGGCATCTAGGAAATATTTTTTAGATAATCCACACAACTATTAAGATTCAATCAAGCACGAGAAATCCATCCTAGAAAGTTCCATACTAGAATTCTCTTGAGTGATATTTTTGTCCAATTACAAAAACATACTCAGAGTCAGGATTTTGTTAGGATATCCTCTCTTGAAAGAAATATTTTAATTTCCCAAGGTTCTATTTGATGTATTCAATCTGCTTGTAAGCTTATCAATATGTGAAATGTAGAGTTAGTTGGATACCTCAGAAATGCACATGATTGTTAACAAGGGGCTTGTTTAATTAATTTGATTTGCAAAAAAATCAAGTTTGTAAAAGACTTTGTTGTTCATGAAAATTGTTAAAATATGTAGTTAATAATCAAATATTCACTTCAAAATAATAACCTTGAAATTCAATAAATATTTGATTTTAACCTTTGAAATTTATTTTAATCAAATTATCCAAAATTTATAATGTTTGCATTTAATATTATTATTTGGACAATAATTGATTAAAATCAAATGATTATTTTAACATTTGCAATGTTGGGACTTCAAATTATCATAATGAAATAATCATTTGCCTTAATGAAAAGTTAAAATTTGAATTTTCAACTTTACGTATTTGTTTTTAGGGTTTTGATTTTTTATTCAAAGAATTAAAAAAATGCAAAATCTAGGGTTAGGAGAAATAAAAGAAAAATAAATAGAATGGAAAAAAACAGGCTATTGAAACTTATGAAATTTCACCCTGAATTGAAAAAGAAAGTAATCTAAAACTTAACCAAATTTAGACAAATTTGTATTCACAGTGAAGGAAATCATGTTGTTAACATGCTTGCCAATATTGGAGTCTCCTAGAATGATATCTCTATTTGGCAACCCAATTTTCCTCAAGATATTCTTATTTATCATTAAGAAGACACCAGACCTATTCAACTTTTAGGTTCCTAAGATACTCAATGCCCTATATAATGTCAAGCTTTCACCTTTCTAGGTTGAGTCTTTGTTGGTCTTTTCACAAGCTTATCCATTCTTGCATATCTAGGCCAAGCCTAAGCCATATTAGACCCATGATATGGAAGCCCAAAAATGATCCCCAAATGAGCTAATTAAGATTCTAATATTGATGGTAAGCTTACTCTTAAAGTTGATTCTATCCATGCTTAGTATTTTGTCTATGGAGGTCATATGCATTTTTTTGTAAAATTGTTCTTCAAAGACTATCCTATTTTGGCTTTGTTGTATAAAAGGTGTAGGGATCCTTCTTAAAAACCCTCTTTTTACCAATAAAAAAAACTAGTCCATATCTAGGGATATTAGTTCACTCTAATTAAAACAAGATTAGTTAAAACAACTCTTAAAAAAAAAACTCATAAATCATTGGTGGGAAAGATATCGATTGACAAGTTGGGAAAGTGTCCAAGGATAGAACTTAGCCTGATAGAGATAGCTAGTTATAATATATAGGTAACTTAATTTTTAGAGCAAACATTAAAACTTTGAAGAAATGCCAAAGGGGCATTTGAAAAATACTATTTCATATTTGCTTGATAAAAATTATGACTTTTTTCTAAGGAAAAAAAATAAAAAATTATAAATTTATTATTTTTTTGGTATTATTAATAAGAAAGAGGGTTTTAATAGCTAAATTTATTAATTTAGTTATTAATGTTATTTTGAATTATTTGGTTTTTTTAAGTAGATTATTCACAGTTCATATTGGGATATATATATATATATATATATATATATATATATATATATATATATATATTTTTAAAAGAGGGTAAAAATTTATTAACTCAGCAAAACATTCATGATACAAAGAAAAAGCAGAAGCTATTCAGACATATCAGCTCTCAATAAAGAAGAGAGAGATTGAGAGCAATCAGAAGAAAGTTGAGACCAATTTTGAACATCCCAACCATCTTGAAACTTAGAAGCCCATTTAGCTAACAAATCCGCTACCCTATTCCACTCCCAGGAATATGCACAAAAGAAATGAATTCCAAGTGAGCGAGAGATATTAAGAATTTGCCGAGCAACCCAACTCAACCGCCAACAACCATGAAGACTATCTCCAGAATTTAACAAATTTATAACAATCTGAGAATCAGATTCACAAACAATCCGACGCCAACCCAAAGCATACCCTTGCTCCAAAGCATATACAATTGCGAGTGCTTCCATGAAGTTATTAGAATGATGTCCCTTAAAGCAAGAGAGAAAAAATATATTGGGATATATTTTTTTACAAAATATCAAATTATTATATTTACTGTTAGATTTATTAAATCATATTTAATATGTTTTTTCTCACAATTTTTCTATCAAATATATTCTTTATTTTTATCAAAGTGTTATAAACAACTCTTGGAGATTATTTTTAATAAGAGATAAAATATCACTTGACCATTTGCCTTCAAAATTTTAAATTTCATAAATATGAAGATCAAACATCGTTATTGGCTAAATTATCTCTTTCATAATTTTTTATCTATAGATATGCTCACATTTTTAAAAATATTTCCTTCAATGAATGATGATGAACATCAACAATAATTTTTTATCCCATCCCTACATCCATTTTTTTGATAGTATTAATGATAAATTGTGAATTCTCCTCACTTGAAATATATTTCTATCCTTTTTCAATTACAATTTTAAACCTAGTGATAAGTGCCATAGCCTCTACATAGTTGTTAGTTGAATTTACATATGATTATGAGGAGTTGAGATAAACGTTTTCTTCATTATTTCAAAAAACCTAGTATTAATGATAATTTACAAATTCCCCTCACTTGAAATATATTTCCATCGTTTTTCAATTACAATTTTAAACCTAGTGATAAGTGCCCTAGCTTCTACATAGTTGTTAGTTGAAGTTTCATATGATTATGAGTAGGTGAGACAAACTTTTCCTTCATTATTTCAAAAAACGCCATCTCCACTCTCTTTTTATGGAATTCCTTTATAAGCACCATAAAATAATTTTGATAAGTCATAAAATTTTCTATTTTACCCTAGGTCCAATAAAATTCATGGTTTTATCTGTAAACATTATACAAGGGAGGCAATACTATAGTTGAACTTGAGCTTTATTTTGAGATTCGTTTTTTAAATTTCTATTATTCTTTTCAAGCCATAAATTCCAACAAATAATGGTAGAATCAATTCTACCTAGAATATATAATGCTTTAGCTTTGAAATATTTACTCCAACATTTCATCAACTATTTTAATGTTGATAGAGCTATGAAATATATTTTCATATATTTTAAAAATTAGGTCCAAATGGTGTGAGCAAAGGGACAATGAAGAAGTTAATGATCTGATGTTAGGAACATATTAAATTTCTAATATATCATCTTCTTTGTAGACTCTCTCATGTAAGAATTTTAATTTTAATTACTAACCAAAGGAATATTTAGGCCTTAGAGAGAGCTTCTAGTAACCAATTATTCTTCCAAGTAAAATCTTTAGGAGTATCAAAAGTCCTTCGAGCCGATCTCTAGAGAGGGTTGGCTCCCTTACTAATCTAATTTGGTTTAAAGCTTAGGGTAATATGAAAGAAATGGAAAATAACAGAAAGAGATAGAAATATGGTTGTAAGCTGGAAAAGTATGGTGGGGGTAAACTAAAAACAAGAAACCACATTCAATTTTGACTTAGCATAAAATAGAAAATTAAGCATAGGAACCACTCATAGTTTGCAGAGGTAACATCCAAGACACATTTCAATGTTCATTCCCTTACCAATAGTAATTAAATTTAGATGCAGAGTTTAAAAGTAGCTAATAAGGAAAATAAACGTAAGAAAAAATGACAAGCAGGAAGTGATCAACCACAAGACCACTTAAGGAACCAGAAGCTGAATATCTTTCTATTGATGTAGAAAACTTAAAGTATTTTTCTATAGAATGTTTATCCTCCCTTATTACATCAAAATGCTTAGTATTTATAGACAAAGTAGAAAACTTATCCTCCCTTATTACATCAAAATGCTTAGTATTTTTATATAGATTATACCTCTTTTATTTAATGCACAATACGACAAAGTGCTGACTGATCAAAAAACAACAACAACAATGAACCAATTAGAAAATGCATTGGAAAATGTCTACTGATTTCATCACATGGCATATTGGGGCTTTAGAAAAAATCATCGATCTAATTTCAATCTTTATGATGGTGCCTTGGATTTGCTTGTTGTGGTGTAGTGGTAAATACCTTGGGTGCTGGTAGAGGCCGACCTAGGTTCCATTCCCCTTGTTTCTATCCTGCAAATATATGGTATAGTTAGGAATGTCCTATGTGTTGGTAGAGGCCGAAAAGGCTCCATTCATCCTATGCCCAACCTGTTGAAAATGGCACCTCAAAAGGGGTATTTTCCACTATAAATTAGTTTTATTTGCTTGTTGTGGTGCAGTGGTAAATGCCCTGGGTGTTGGTAAAAGTCAACCCAGGTTCCATTCACTTGTCTCCATCCTACAGATATATGGTATAGTTAGGAATGTCTTATGTCTTTGGTAGAGGCCGACAAGGCTCCATTCCTCCTATGCCCATCCTGTTGAAAGTGACACCTTGAAAGGGGTTTTTTCCACTATAAATTATTTTTTACCCAGGTGTTTTAGGTGATTTTGAGAGGAGAGGGCAATCCTCCAAGGGAGGTCCTAGGTTCAAATATCCACCCTACCAAAAATCTGAATTGGGTATCCAAAATCCAATTGATAATGTTGGTGCAAGCAGAGCCGGGTGTGACCATTGGGTGACTTTGACGGTGTAGAACCCCATGTTTGTGGTCTCTCAGACCAAGGTGGCTCCGTAAGGGGTTTTTCACTTAAAAAAAAATGATGGTGCCTTGGAAATGCATACCCACCAAAGTGGGCGATGCTTTGAAAATGAATAAAATTACACCGAAGTCAAAGGAGCAATACTTAAATCTCAGTTTTTTAGTAGTGATCCCGGATATATCTATTGTATCGCCACAAGAACTAATTTTATTGGCTTTAATTATTTTCCAAATAATATTTGCACTAAAAATGTAGGGGCGATGATGTTTACCTCTAAAATGGATTTTTGCTCAACATTTTGTTCGAAATGGACCTTTATCTTCATTTTGTCCAAGTTACGCCCGAAATGAGCTTTTGATTAGACTTGCACTTGGAATGTGCATTTACCAATATTTTTTCAAAGGTGAAATGGAATTTCACCCCAATATTTGTCCTTTTGCTATGAATTCAATTGGGAAAAGCTTACACTTCCATAAGTAGGGCCCATATTGGAAACTATATTTCATTGAGAATTAATGGGAGTAAAACTATCGGCAGGGTGATTTCGCTAGTGAAATGCCTAGGGAGTGTTTTCGCTAGCAAAATGCCCAAAAAGGATTTTCACTGCACTTGGGGTTGAAAAGGTATTTCAGTTTGCATGAGAGCAAAAAGGCATTTCACTTGAATCTTACCCGAAACTACACCCATCAGACACTTAGAAAATTTTCAAAAAAAATTAATGCATGGAAAATGCTCAAAATGGATTTATGAGTTTTATTGACAAAACACTTACATATTTCAAGCAAAAATTTTACCAAATTTTAATGTGGAAAAAATACCAATATTTATGGCAACTCGTAGGGTATTCAAATCGCCTGAATGCAATCGATCCCATGCCTTTATTTATTAGGCTCAGAGTCCCCACTATCAGCTGCATCTGATGGCCTACTACTTGTACCAACTTCATCCTGCTTTTAAATATGAAACATTGTAGATTCATACACCGCCACTACTTCAGCCCATGCATCCATACTAATTGCCTCACGAGCACTGAGTGTACCCAAAATGTATCAAAAAGTCTCAAACTTCTCTAGATTAATATTTGGCCCTTTGGTTGAGCTCTAGTAATCCAGACTCAATGCAAATGAATTTCCTCATTAATGGCAACACATGCTCTTCAGTAATGGGATCCTCAAACTTATCAATCTCTAAGGTATAATTTAGGAAAACAACCCATAACATGTGTAGGTCCTTCTTTGCCAGAATATTCCCTTGATCATCAATGAAATTGGAGAAACCATTAGCTGTAATCATATCAAAGTAAACCAATGAAATATACCTCTCATGCTCAAATGTCTCTTGCAGCTTACGATCTTCTTTAACTAGGTCCATATTGGAGAAATAACTATGCAACATGATCTTGATGTTTACCCAAGAACATGATATTTTGCTCAGTGGATGAAACCAAAGATCCATTTGAGTCATTGTCTGGATCTTTATTACCATTTCCAAATTTAGCTCTAAATATTGCTCTATGAACTCCACTACATGTATGTCGTACGAAATGACTGCCTATACTTCCTGAAGGAATATGAAAACTAACGTAGCCTTTGTTGCCATATTTCTACAATCAATCAAAAACTGACTACAAGCTTCTTTAATTTTATCCTTGGTGAGGGTAACCGACTATATTGCTTTTGCTACCAACCAATTTTGTAGATTTAGGAATTAGTCCTATAGGGCTTGGATCTACTGCTATGATTTCTACTCTATTGCTTGGTATTGTATAGCTACCTGCTTAATTTCCTTGATTTCATCCTCCAAACACATTGCATTCTCTTGCCACTATTGAGATCCAGACTATCCAACATCTAGTTGGGCATGCACAACATCTAGTGGGGCCTTTTGTGCTACTAGGGCTTCCTTTAACTCCCCTATATTTGCCTCAACTTTGAGGAAATTATCCTTATAATTCTCATTATGCAGGTAGATTGAGCTCATCTCCACCTGGATGTTGCTAATTTTCTCAATTGCATCTATTTTTATGAAGTCCTCGATGACAACTTGGTATGAATAATCACTAGGTTCCATCTCTCCTTGAGGCTTTTGGACCATAGGAATCATATTCACTGTGTGCACATCCATTGTCGCTGGATCAAAAGTCACTTTCTTCATTGGTTTTGACATGGCTAGTGCATCCTTTTGCTTATGATTCTTCAACCACTGTGATGAACTTTTTCGTGCTCTATTGATATTTTCTGCTATAGGGCACTCTAGTAGCAACTACATCTCATAAGCTAGTGGCTCTTGTATTCCAAAAAATGGAGAAGATAGAAAAAGGGGGGTTTGACTCAACCACATAAATAAAAACAAAGGGTGTTGTAATTATGCTCATTTTGAGAGGGGCTTGCATATATTCAGTGGTAACAAGGTTGGAAGGTGTGGAAGGTGAATTGGAGGACAATGGAAGGGAAAATATATTCGGGGTGGATTCAAATGTCTTAAGGGAAAGAGAAAATGAGGAAATGGATGAACCTATGGGAGAAATAGTGACCTAAAACTATGAAAAAAATATGGAAATAGAAGAAATGGGTGTTGAAGGTAAAGTAGATATGAGAATTGTAGATGGGAATATGGTGGTCACAAAGTGCTTATAAGAAAGAGAAGAGGAAAGAAAATGCGTACCTATGGACTCTAACACAATTTGATCCGATGGTGAAGGTTGTTTTATTACAATGTCTTTCTCTCCCTTTGCTCTTTATTTTTTGCTTCCAGATCTACTATTGTCACCATTGGTCTTAGCTATCCTAACTGAGCTGAAGAGGGTATATCCTAAAAAATAGTTTGCTCAATCATTTGTGAAGGAAGTAGTTTTGTGCTCAATGCAAAAACGACTCCACTTCTAGGTTTCTTCACCATGCTAGAGAAAGGTACTCTTAAAACCACACTTCTCTTCCTAATTGAAAGTTTCTTCTCAGGCGAAAATTGCTCTTCTTTTTCTTCTTCTTCAATAATTATTCTCTTTTACTGATGCCTCCTCTTTTCTCACCATATCTTCTTCTTTATCGAGACTAAAAATACTTCTAGGCACCAAATCAACAAGGGAGAGGGGATGGTACTTTTCACACTGATCATCATAAATCAATGAAAATGCATCATCTATAACCAACATATAAATTACCTTGGGATTACTTTGGTGGACCCTCATGACCCACCAGTTGGTAATATTTTCATCGGACCAATCATAAAATTTTGCTTTCATTTGATCAAGCAAACTTGGAGGAGGAACTTGATCTAGATGATTTGCAGGATCATACTTGACCTCCATTTCATAAAAATTATGCCAAGGAGTGAGTGACATCATAATATCCACATGCCATTCAATATCATGCCCCTTATGATTATTCCTTTATTGTAAGATGTCTTCTCGATGGCAGTAATGAAAATTTTTGGCCTTAATGTGATTTGCAAAAACACCCAAAGTATCGTACCACAATTGTTGAGGAAGCTCAACCAATCCATGGTCATACAACGTCTTAACAATCAATTCATTCTATCTGCACTGCATAACCCTTATATCACCTAACTAGAAATGCATAGCACATGTAGCTTTATTTTCCATGCCTATCCCATATGTATCATTTCTGAAATTTCTTTTTCGAGCTACTTCAAGTGTGAAAAGGTGTTCAATGGTAAAATGTGGCAACATAAAAGGTTTTTTAGTAAAACCAAAAATTCTAACCACAACTTCTTGTGTCATCAAAAAGACATCACCTATTTTATGGTCAACCACCTCTACTTGCATTGCTTGAGGCACTCTATTGCATACCCCATAAATCAAATCAAATGTGAGTCCCAAAAAAAATTTGTTAAATTATAATAGGACTATTTTCTTGATAGGCTCTAAGTCCATGAATATACTGGCAATGCCATCCCTATTTCATATGTCTTCCTTACTGCTATAAAAGCAAAATGAGAGTGCATGTGATAGAAAAAGTACCATACTATAAGGGAGCAATGTCTAAAAGTAAAATCTTCTTTGCTTTGTACCTTCTACAACCGAGTGTATCCTCCATTCCAAGAAATCTACCCAATCAAAAGAAAATGGATTTGTAGTTGTTATCATGGCAGTCGAAGTGTAAAAATCCACTTGTGAAATGCACTGCACAAATGATGCTTGCCACTTGTGCATTAGATAATCTAAAGATAATCCCATAAACCACACCAACATTGAGTATAAATCTGGGCTCTTGAAATCCTTTAGCGATGCTGGTAATACCAGCAGTTCCCAAAAATGTGGTGGTTTCAAAAATTAGCTCTCCATAAACTACCGCATGTAAACAGTTGACTGATAATTCTCCTCATGCTATGAAAATTTAAACTTTTTAAATATGACATCGGATGGAGGTCACACACCATAAGCAAATGCATCCCTTATAGAGTTGGTTGAAATACTGAACAATTGATCTCCTTTAGTATTTTGAGTAGTTCTTGAACTAGAGTTATAGCATTACATGATTTCTCAAACCATCTCGAGACATGGGTGTACAGGCATACACAAGTACCAGAAGAGATGAGAGGAGAATTTTATTGTATGAGAAATTTTAGCAGATACCTTTTGCACCACAAACTTAACATCTAGACGTAATTATTCCACACCCTTATTGGTGATGGTACAATCATTAATCTATGCCAGGTGGTCTCCATAGGGTGTTAGTTCTACTTCTTCCTCATCTTCTCAAATTTTTTGCTGCCTATTTTCTACTTTAGCCCTTTTTTGAACTTTCTCCTTCTTTGCTTCTATGGTTTTCTTCCCCACATTTAGATTTCTTTGAGCACACGGTGAATAACTGCAAACCTTATGTAATGTCCCTAATTTTTAATTATTAGGATTATACATAAAATGTGGTGTGTTAATGCTTATGTGGCTCGGATAAGAAAAAATAAAAATAAAAAAATAAAAAAGGGGTTATAAGGGTTAACGCCACATTAGGGATTTATAAGGTTAATTTAGCTATTTTATTAAAACAAAATAAAATATAATTCTCAATGGAGAATTAGGGTTTTGGCTAATAAAAGGAGGCTTGGGCTTCATTCTACACATCCATTATTATTGTAATTGATCTCTTTCTCTTGTATTTGGTTGCAAAGTCATTTGCAATTCTTCTATGGATGAAACCCTATAGAAGTGAACTCTTGTGGATGAAATCCTACAAGAGTAAAGCCTTGAAGATGAAGACCCTCTTGGTTTAGAGGCAGAGGACGAAAACCCTTTTGTCTCAGAGGGGAAAACTCATTCGAGGTTTGCATATGATCTTGCATTGATCAGCATTTATGGGCAGAGTTTCAACATTTCAGCCATTGAGGGCTTTATATCAGAAATTGATATCCAAATCAGCATTTAGGGTTTTTTGGCATTTGTTTGGAGAGATTTCATTTCCACAGGCCAGATACTATTGATTCGACTTCAAAATTGGATAGAGAATTTCATGCCATTCATTTTGACAGGTTACACGACATGGTTTCATTAAGAAAAGAAAGAGTTATGGCATTTTGAAGTTCTCCTGCCAGTCCAGATTTCTAATATCTCGCGCACAAGAATTTCAAGCTGCAACAAATTTTGGACCTGTTCTTCATCAGTTATTATTTTTTGCATTTCAGAGACTTATGCAGTTCCCCATTGATCAAATTTGTGAGTTAAAATATTGGTTGTAATTGCTCTCTTTTCAGATTCAATAAAAGCAGTGTTTTAATGAAAAACTATGGTGTTTTTCTATGATTATTGTGTTAGACAGATAGATTTAATTGATTCCTAAATTATTGCAAGAAAATTACTATTTCATTAGCTAGGGTTTGCTAAATTCAATTTAGGGCAGCACATTATAGTGGTATCAGAGCTGGTTTTTCCTGCCAGCCTGTTTAGGGTTTGTTGAACATTTCAGAAATGATTTAAGTATTATGTGGGAAAAAAAAAAATTTAGCTGCCATGAGTATTTTCCAAACTTGGAAGTTAGGGTTTGGTTGCTGTTTTCAAATCTAGGGTTTCTAGTTTTTGGGTATTGGTGATTTGAATACCCTTTTGGTTGATTTTGGCTTTAAGAGTTCTGGGTATTGTTAATTCAGAGCTCAGGCTATTCTTCCAGCTTGTAGAAGCCTAATTAAATTTCAAATTCATGTAGTCTTATAATGATTGGTCTAGGAGACAGCATGATTGGGATAGGAATCAGAGTGAGATACAAAAATCCATCAGTCAATTAACTGCAATGATGCAAATTTCTCTACCTTCAGTTTTTTCTCAAGATAAGGTTGATTTTTCATTCATAAATTTGTCGAAGAAAGTTGGAGTTGAACAAAATACTTTACAAGATCCTAAAATTGTAGCTAATATTGTGGCTAATAAAGTTGAGCTCGTTGTCCCAGAAAAGTTGAAAAAGTAGTTGACAGTAGCTATGTCACCTAAGTCAGCACCTATGGTTCCCTCCAAGGCTAAGGTTCAGCATCACACATCCAATAACAGAAAATAGATTCAATCTGCAGAATATATCAGTAAAAGAATGGATGTAAGTTGTAAGCTCTATGCTTTGGGGAAACAACTTGAGTCCCAAAAATTGTCAAAAGATGTTCATCTTGACAGTCTAAAGGAAATGGATACATGTCTAGTTGAACTAGATCAATCGATCGTGAGGTTTTGAATTGGGCAGCGAAAGTACCTATAGTTGCATTAGGCCAGCATTGGATTATGAGACATGCAGACAGGGATGTGAGATTTGCAGTCACCTCTTATCTCAGTGAAATCATAAGGATTATAGCTCCGGAAGCACCCTACAATGATGACATCATGAAGGAGGGATTACAGCTGATGGTTGATAGTTTTCATGGTTTGAATAACATCAGGGACCGATCCTATGGTAAGAAGGTTAGAATTTTGGAAGTGATGGCAAAAATTAGAATATATGTCTTTTTGCTTGATTTAGATTGTGTTGATCTTAGTCTCCAGATGTTTCAACATTTTATGGCTTCTATCAGTGAAGATAATGAAGACATTATATCATTTTACATGCAAACCATCATGGTACGCATCATTGAGGAAAGTGATGACTTTACCCAGCCCATCTTGCCCAAGTTGATGGTTGTTTTGAGGCAAGGACAGATTACCTCTTTAGCTGCACATAAATTAGTTGACAATGTTTCCAAACAGTGTGAGAAGAAGCTAAAACCTCTCTTGGTACAGGAGGAATAGGAGAAGGAAAAGAGATCGAGTGACTTACAGATGCAAGGACTACCTCTCAAAAGCAAGAATCAATTGAGAAGAGAACAGCGTTGCTTCACTTGCCAAGAAGAGTGGTCACTTGGACATATATGTGGGCCCATAACCCACAAGTCCCAGGACAACTATAGTACCGAGGGTAATGACAGGACAACAATTGTGGAATTGCTTCCAGAGCAATCCGGTGAGCTCTGTGAGACCTTGGACATAAGGTATGATGAGCCTTGCATTTTTCCTAGGAACAATTCATTATTGCATGGTGTTTTTTTTCATGGTGAAGACTCCAAATTTGATGAGGAGATCAATGTCGATGAAGATGTCTTTTGGTTAAAGTTAGAAACAGAATAGACCAGCAAGTGGTTGGATGGTGGCTTTCCTGATGATTTGGAGAGTTATGTTGATGAAGTAAATGAGAATATTGATAGAGACAAATTTCCTTTTGATCGGGGTCTTGACTTGAACATTCAGACTGCTGAAATTCAAAATATAAACATGCCACCTCTTCAAGAAACTTGTGTGGAAGTACAAGAGGGAAAAATTGATGAAGATGAAGTTAATTCATCTTGTGGATCTCATTTTGGTGAGGGGCATAATGAATTTCATGATAGTGGTGAGATCATAGAGCAAGCTGATTTTGACATTGTTAAATCAACAACTGGTGAGGATGTGCATGCAATTGATAATTCTTGGGTTGAGCATGAGTCGGTCCTAACTTCAGTGTACAAAGTTGGAGAGTGTAGTGTCAAAAGGAATGCTGATCTAGTTGAGCAGCAATTTTCAGCCCATGAAAGCATCATCTGTACAAGTCTGACTCAATCAAAAGATAAGCTTGATGATAGTGTTGTTTCGCTTCTCTCAAAAGAAAAAATAGATTGCAGTCAAGCTATTGAGAAAATTCCTAGAACCTTGACTTCTAGACAAGGAATTGGAGTAGTGGAACAAGAGCAGTCATATCTTTATTTTGAGAATAACATCTCCAATAAAAGTCCCAAATATCATCTTTGTGATGCCACTGGCCAACAACTTTTTGAACAAAATATCATCTCTAATGAAGCATCTCATCAAGCACTTCAAGAGCCAGAACGGTCAGATTTTCATTTTGAACATGAAAAGAGAATCTCCAATGGTCATAAACATCACCTTTATGAAGATGTCACTGGTATAGAACCTTCTAAACAATATATCATCTTTAGTGAGGGATTTAATTAAGTAGCACAACAGCAAGATCAGCCATACTTTATTTTCAATAATAATGAATGGACTAATATTGAAGAAATTTTCTATATCTTGAGTATCTATCCCTTGAAAGATTTAATTCACATTCAGCCTAGTATTGTAAATATGGCAAATGCATTTTCAGTTTTGATGTCTAGCATTCCACCTACAGCCATGAGACACGTGGACATAATATGTTTTAACTACTTAAGTAGAATTCAGTCCTCATATGTATGCGGTACAGTCACGAAAAAACAACATATAAGTTCATGCAAATTGGCCTTAGAGGAAGAAGTTGCACTTGAAAGAACGTTTGAAGAATTAGTGCATTGCCCTGCCATAAATAGAACTACAGATCGTTTCAGATCCAAGCTTATTTTAATGAAAGTTAGGGAGTATGGATGCTTGCACAACACAAAGGCGGAGAAGATACTTTAGAAAGAAGCGTGTGTAGATCTTGATGTTGGGAAAATAAAGAATGGCTATTATCAAAAGGAAACAAAGTTTGTTGGCTCAAAATTAGATTTCTCTTTCATTATGTCTACAGTTGTTGATCATTTCCTATGTAGTTTAGTTTCAAACAATGATGGTGGATTGGGTTTGGTCGATGTTGGAAGAATTGGGCAATTTTCACTCATTGCTATTCATGAAGTTCTTTTCTTGATATGCCTCATGACGAAATTAGAATTGCTATGCTCAGTGTTCAGTCATGTTTTTAGCAATTCCATCACTCTTTTACATGATACTCTTGTTGAGAATGATGTGGGAGTGATCCTAGGAGAATTGGGAAAAATTGGGAAGATTCGTTTTATTACTGCTCACACCAAATCAGATTTGGTAAGAGCTATATCAGACCTGTTCTTTTTCAGTTTGGATGAACGTGGAGGCATAGGGCATCATGGAGACAGTTTAGAGATATCCCTGCATGAGCAAAATTTAGTTTGGAAAAGGCTTTTGGGAAACTTTGGCAAGATTATGTTGGTGATAAGCAAAGGATTGATTGGCTTCTTACTTGGTTTGGATATTTGTGCACACTTGAGACAATCTTCACATAGCTTTGAGAAAGTCTCATTTGGGCAAGCTTTTTACAAGGCTGGTCTTAAAGAATCAGGCTTACTCCACATACGATTTGAGCTGGGCGGTGAAGAAAGCAGTTGGTTTCTCACTTGACTTGGATAAAAGTGCACATTTGGGAAAGTTTCTATACAGGCCTGGTAAAGAATTATTGGAGCAACATCACCAGGTGATCAAGAAGGTATGTAGATGGATTGGTGAAACTCTTGGTATCCTTCTTGACTTGGTAGAAACACATGGGTTAATAGATTTCATTTATGGCCATAAAAATAATGATAGTATGATTGTTGTACTTCAATTTCTCAGTCTATGTTTCATGGATGCACTCATCACTATTATTGGTTTGGCCACATTTATGCATGATATGACTAATAGAGATGATGAGGGAAAAAGTTTAGATGTCTTTCTCACTGTTGTATTGAAGAAATCAAACCTGTTGAACTCACTTTTAAGTCACTCATCCATCATCATTGCTGGTTTATTAATACTCATACATGGTACAGTTGTAAGGAATGATAGAGCACTTAGTTTGGATGCATTTTGGGAATATGAACAAACCTTTTTTGCTGTTGTAATCAGAAAATCAGAGTTGTTACATGTTCAGGATTGGTTGGGCAGCAAAGAATTAGCTGGGTTTCCACTTGGATTGGATGTATGTGTACATTTGATACAATTTCTATACAGCCTTGGTGAAGTATTATTTGGACAGCGTACAGGTTTTGCATTCTTCTTTGGTAAGAAACCAAGTTTGGGATAGTTTGGGAAAATAATTATGATGTTGTCCTTTGCATTCACCCTTGGATCAACACTGTGGCAGTATGGTAAGATTTTCTTGAAGTTAAATTGGGACCCTGGAATCATTCTTGCTTATGACTCTGAATTGATTTGATGGAGTTTGTGTTCAATTGCTTGAGGACAAGCAATCTCACGGGGGGGATGTATTGTAATGTCCCTAATTTTTAATTATTAGGATTATACATAAAATGTGGTGTGTTAATGTTTATGTGGCTCGGATAAGGAAAAAAAAAAGGGTTATAAGGGTTAACGCCACATTAGGGAGTTATAAGGTTAATTTAGCTATTTTATTAAAACAAAATAAAATATAATTCTCAATGGAGAATTAGGGTTTTGGCTGATAAAAGGATGCTTGGGCTTCATTCTACACATCCATTGTTATTGTAATTGATCTCTTTCTCTTGTATTTGGCTGCAAAGTCATTTGCACTTCTTCTGTGGACGAAACCCTACAAAAGTGAACCCTTGTGGACGAAAACCTGTAAGAGTAAAGCCTTGAGGACGAAGACCCTGTTGGTTTAGAGGCAGAGGACGAAAACCCTTTTGTCTCAGAGGGGCAAACTCATTCGGGGTTTGCATATGAGCTTGCATTGATCAGCATTTGTGGGTAGAGTTTCAACATTTCAGCCATTGAGGGCTTTATATCAGAAATTGATATCCAAATCAGCATTTAGGGTTTTTTGGCATTTGTTTGGAGGGATTTCGTTTTCCACAGGCAAGATACTGTTGATTCGACTTCAAAATTGTATAGAGAATTTCATGCCATTCCTTTTGACAGGTTACACGACATGGTTTTGTTAAGAAACGAAAGAGTTATGGCATTTTGAAGTTCTCCTGCCAGTCCAGATTTCTAATATCGCGCGCAGGAATTTCAAGTTGCAACAAATTTTGGACCTGTTCTTCATCAGTTATTATTTTTTGCATTTCAAAGACTTATGCAGTTCCCCATTGATCAAATTTGTGAGTTAAAATATTGGTTGTAATTGCCCTCTTTTCAGATTCAATAAAAGCAATGTTTTAATGAAAAACTATGGTGTTTTTCCATGATTATTGTGTTAGACAGATAGATTTAATTGATTCCTAAATTATTGCAAGAAAATTACTATTTCATTAGCTAGGGTTTGCCAAATTCAAGTTAGGGCAGCACATTACACCTTAGAGCAAAACAGAATTCACAATACCTCTACACAGGAACTATGCAAGTCTCTTGATTTTTTAAACAGAAGTATTGGACCCTTTTATAATTTTTCACCCATACTTGTAAGAATTAATGCTTGAGGTGTGGTTGCTATTTTGGGGGGCATGGCATGCATCCCAATGATTTTTTAATTTTTCTCACCTCTTCTTCGAGTGCTCTAATTGGTTGATTTAATTTTAATATTATTTTTCCTTTATGGGGGGTGGAAAGGGTTGTTAATGGTTATTTTAGGAAACATGCTTTGTTGTTTTTCTACCTTGGAACACGTGATGAGTGTCTTGAGTGGATGAGGAGGGGAAAAAAATGGAGATATGCATATTTTACGGGTAGGGCATCATGTAAAATGAAGGTTCATGGAAAAAGTAGAGCAGAAGGGTTTTGTATGCATGTGTTTTTTTTTAATTTTAAATAAAATTCAATATAAAGGGATGTGGAGGAATTGCGGGAAGAAAAAACAAATGCAGGACAAGGAAAGGCTTTTCGAGGGGTAAAATAGCAATTTCGAGAAAGATCCAGGCTTTTCAGGAAATGTAAAAGGAAGCCCGACTTGTGAGGAGGCTTTATCGGGTGATGAAATACTAATTTTGGAGTGCAGGAAGAGGTTTTGGGAAGAAAATCATTATCATATGTAGGGATTTTTATTAGGACCCTCCTCCTAACATAGAAGATAATTAAAATATATTAATTAAAATTATCATGGGGTGCGTCTTTCCAATCGCACCCCATCTCTCATATTTATAGGCATTATCATTTTACTTTCATAATCATCAAAGAACAAATACATTTATTCATATTAATTGTAGGTTTTCCTTAAATTTCAAAGGTTATTCATAACTTTTAAGGGATCACTTCTTATTTTAGTTTTGCATTCAATTCTATAACAATCGGTATCCTAGCAATTGGTATCAGATCCAACCTTGGAGGAAGGAATAAATAAATATTTTTTACCTTTTCTCTCCTACTGCAACTACAACTTGATGATTACCATCTCTCAACTACAAAATATAGAACATAAGGGCACATCTTGTTCTAGATTAAAACATCTTGCTCAGCCTCAGCAAAATAGAGGAACGCCCTCAAAATTTTCAAAAAAAATATCAACCAATTTTTGCAAATCATAGCGGGTACTTGGTCGTAGACATCATAGTAGATAGAGAAAATAACCATCAATACAAGGAGGAAACATCTGCAAACTCCAAATTATCAATACAAGTTATAACAAGCATCTGCGTTCACCGTTAAGTCACAGAGAAATGAGAGAATTAAAAAAAGAAACATTTAAGTGTAACCTAAGGTCTAAAAGTAATTTTAACTGGCGACCAACTGTGAAATATTTGCAAACAGGAGAAAGCGAAGATAAACAATCAAAAAATCGAAGAATTTGATCAAAAAAATCAATGGTGAAATTTTTCGACGGCTTATAGAAAAAACACGATGGAGAATTATAAACTATAAAATATAACATAAAGTTTATAAAACTTTGTAGCACCAGTAAGGTTTTTTGGCCGATAACCCATCATCATCAGAGGAAGAAGTCTTTGTTCTCTTTGGGACAATAATCCCATATTCAAGAGAGCAAAATCAAAATAGAGATTTATCTACGCAAAGACTAGAAGGTTTATTCGCCTAGCTAGCTAGGCACGGACCTTCCTGCACACGAACCTCCTCGTCTTTCCACATATCGGTTTGACCTCAAAACTAGTGATGGTTTTTAACCTCGTTGACTACCCTCTGCATCTCTGCTTTTCTTGCACTTTGCCCCCCATGCATCTCTGCTTCTCGCACTTTGCCCCTCACCATGGTGCTCTGCCCTCCTCCCATGCTCGACCCATCCACCTCCACTAGACCTCCACCTTGTTGTTCGTTGCTGCTCGCCTATGCCTCGTGTGTCATGCCCACCTTGTACCTCATGCTTGCTACCCTCCCTACCACTCACCTCGTATTTTCTACCCTCTCGTGCTTTGTGCCATCCTACAATGTTTCCACATACGTATCTCTTGGTGCCAGAAGCAAAATAAGTTGAAAACCAAAATTTTGTCAAAAAGGGGCACATTATCAAACAAAAATATTTTTTTTTTTTTTTTTAGCAACTTTTACAAAAAAATTGGTAACAAATTTTGGTAAATTCATCAAAATTTGTCAAATTTTTGCAAATAAAAAAAGGTATAAAATCTCCAAAACCCTACTGCAATGGCCGAAGGACGACGATCACAAGACATCACTATGGAGAAACTTCAAGAAATTTTCCAAGGCAAAGAGGAGAACGTCGCTAAGACACAAGAACTCCAGGAAATAGTACTCGCATTAAACATAAAACTAGAATTTGTCAGTAAGAATATGACACTAGTGCAAACAAATCAAACTAGTAGAGGATCGTCACCCCGAACACCATTGAGAGGGCCACAAAATTCCATCCTCCTAGAACTACCAAGTTAGACTTTCCAAAATTTTAAGGTGGTGATCCTACAAACTAGATTTATCAAGCAGAGCAATATTTCTCATTGAATCAAATTCCTGAAAGACAAAAGGTGCATATTGCATCCTTTCACTTAGAGAATGAAGCCATCCAATGGTACCAATGGTTTGAAAAAACCAATGGAACTCCTACTTGGTTTGCATTTATAGAAAACCTATTAGTGTGGTTTGGACCTAGAACTTTTGAAAATTTTAGAGGAGCTCTCACAAAATTATGCCAAACCACTTCGGTAAAAGAATATCAAGCTGAATTTGAAATATTGGCAAATCGGAAAACCGAGTTAGATGCTTCCTTATTTCAAGATTGTTTCATCAGTGGATTAAAGGAAGAAATTCAAATAGAGGTACAAATGTATATGTTAGAGTTAAAGTGCACTATGCCTTCAGTTTGACACTTGTTAGTTTCATTGACAAGTTTCACGTTTATCATATAGGCCTTCTGCCTATATATGTAACCTATTTTTATCAATAAAAAAATCCCATCAGTTATCCCTCCTAACATTTGGTATCAAAGCTCTAGGCGGTCTCCTGAGCTTGTGAGCTTGAGGGGGATTTCCCTCATGGAAATCCTCCCTCCCCCTCATTTTTTCCTTTTGGCCATTTTTTGAAAACTGAGGGAGTATGCTCTCCATCTTTGATGGATCAGAAACCAAAGGTTTTTTCATGGCTGCAAATTTTTTTTTTCCAATCCCTTGTTCTTCGTCCTACTCTTTGTTCCGGATATTTGCAGGGCTGAATTGATTTGGAATTTTTTTTTTAGTATGGTGAGCTGAACAAAGATCTCAGTCTTGTATTCATACCGCTGGCCTTGTGAAGGGGCACCTGGAATATACCGAAGCCATTTTGGTTCTCTTCGGATCTCATTCGGCGTCTCCAATTTATTCTCTGACTTCTGCATAATGGAATTTTTGCCGCAAAGAAAGCAATTAGTATTTTTTTAAAATATTTTGTGCGTGGCCCTTTCGCCCACGACGATGGCCGTCTCGAATGGTGACAGATCTCCAACAGCAGCGGTGGCCATCTCGAATGTTTTTTACTGGAGTCTACCCGCATATCGTCTGTATTTTATAGTTCTTATACAACGCTTCCGCTTGCATCGTCAATACCGCCTTTGCACGCCGCAGTCAGGGCAAAAAAACTACAGCCAAAATTAGCAGAGAAACTACAGCCAATTTTTTTTTTGTTTTTTTTTGAAGCCGTTTCCCGATTGCGTTGTTGATAAGAGACCGATGCATTGTTCCAAAAGATAAGGGAGATGCTGAAGAGGAACACTGCGTCATGGACCGCCATGGTTGCAGGGTGTGCACAGAATGGGCTTGTGGAGAAAGCCCTGAAGTTGTTTCATGAAGTCCATGCCCCGACGCTTCGCCCGCAATGAAGATACCTCAGCCCTAGCGAAATAACACAACCTACCCCGATCGACTCCAAAAGGGGAAAGAGTAATTATTCCTGATTTTGTAGCCCCCGGTCACATCCAGGCCTAAAAATGTCGTCGTTACAGGGACCTTTGCTGTTGGATAGAAGGTGCGTCCTAGGGCACGCGGTCCGCATCTTTCTGTTTGTTGCCGTTGTTTGGAGATGAAATAACTGTGATCGCTTCGACGAGATATTCGATCCTAGATCGTCACTAGCAGAGCCGCCTACAAGGGTAAAATGAGTACCTTTGCACAGGTTACTATCATAAGAAAATATGAGATAGCAGTGTAGCCCATGGGTGCTTTCGGGTTCCAGCCCCAGAATATGCTCCCAACCGTAGTATAGCCCTAGGTTACAATGTTGGACGAATGCCAGCCCTAGATTGAGGAATATCGAGAATGTTCCTCTTATTGAAGGCTCCATTCAGACTGAGTAACGTCGTGATCGAGGACATTTTTTTTCCTCAAATTGTGCCCCATAACCCCAAATTCCCTCTCCCCTCTTTGTTAACAGACAATTTTGATGCTGAGTAGATATGGCAGCAGATCGATTTACAGGCCCGACCCCTGTTTTCTTCTCTCTGGTGTCTGAGAGACGTTTCAATTTGTACTTTCACTTTTCTAGCTCAGTAGGAGGATGAAGCAAGTCAAGGATGCTTCAACATCACGACTGTACTCAGTCATTCATAGGTAGTGGTAGCGGGGGTTATGGCGGCAGTAGCGGTGGTGCGATCGCACGATCTGCAATTGGTAGCGGTGGTGCATAGCGACGACTCCAGCTTTGGTGGTGGCAAGGCAATGGAGTTGGCAAAGTTTACATTCATGCAAGGGCCCGAGGAAGAGAGGAAAGGACACCTTTCCATCACGGGATTTATTTGAGTTGTGACCGTATCCGAAGCTAACAGAGAGCAGATCCGGCGTTTTCGCCGACGATGTTCGTGAAGGGGCAGAATTAAGGAATTACCCAAAGTCGCTGGAAATCTATAGAAGGAGTTTGACTGGTGTGATGGCAGAGGAAATACTCGCTGGTTGTGAGGTGACCCCGACTTCTTTAATTTGTGATTGCCATTTGTGAACACCCTCTGTTCATGGTACCCCAAACTCTCCAGCCCAAGTGTATGATGGAGTGACACGTAGTATCAACTCAGAAACATGTTTCTATTTGTGTTAGCTAGACACGTGATGGAGTGAACCTTATTTAATATTTGCAAGTTGTGAGGGTTAGGGTTAGCTTTTATAAAGTGGAGAAAGTCCACTTTATTTTTTTAAAACATGTATGGAGAATTTTATTGGCCGACAGTATGGCCTCAATTTTTTTATTGTTCACATAGAGTGGAAGTGGAAGTGGAAGGCCCTCATGGCCTCTTATTGTATTTTTTCAGAGAGATGATGACCCTAAATGGCCCATGTAATTCCCCTGCGAGGGAAAATTGAGTTTTTTTTTTATTATTCTGCCACAGTGCAATGCCAGGAATATGATATTCCTGAGGTTTATTTTGCTGTCTTAAATAGGCATTATGATTCTATCACATGATGAATGCCCTTTTGATGGTGGAATATAGGGGTATTTATAGTCGTTGGAAACAATTTTCCGTGATGGACACATTGGTGGTGTCCAATTGTAATTTTGAGGCTGTTTCAAATGAGCTTTTTTGCCTCAAAGTTTATTCTACCTTGGAGTGCACTCTCGGTTGTACCCGACACTCCCAAGGTAATTTTATTTGTGATCCTTGTACCTAGTGATCTTGTCTATACACTTGGCGAATGTAGCGGCTGGTTACCCATGCATTTCGGTGGGATGACATGGTCACCATAAGGACACTTATACTAGGGACTACAGACAAAGACACCCTAGACTCTATCCGAGGTCATTTTTGGATCTACTTTTGAAGACTACAGACGAAGACACTTCAAAATATTCTCTTCTTTTCTTCTTCTCTCCTCCTATTTTGATCTATGGCTCATTTTATTGTATTGAGTGCATTTTCGACAGAGACCGACACTCTTATATGGCTCGTTTTTCCTTTCATTAGGTGCATTTTCGGTAGAGATCGACACCTTCTAGATTGAGTTCACCATGAGGAGGGATTTCATACTCATGGTGAATCTAGTTAGTGACCTACGAGTGGCAACATCCTCTAAGGATGACCTGCAGAGGCAACAGACCCAGATGTGGCTGACCCTGAGGCACCCATGATGACCCTGAGGCACTTAGACAGCTGACCCAGTGGCAACAAACCCGTTGAAGTGGCTGACCCTGAGGCAACAGATCGAGATGTATACACAGTGGATCTAGCATTATTCATAGTTGGAGAGCCAAGCACAAAGAGCACGAGCCTAGACCAAAGAAAAAGAGGATGATAGGTTACTTTTTAGAGAAGTCAACATTAAGGGGGAATGTTACCTAATGTTGACTTGCTTTGTTTTTTCTTTAGTTAGGATAGTGCACTTTAAGGGGGAATGTTAGAGTTAAAGTGCACTATGCCTTCAGTTTGACACTTTTCAGTTTCATTGACAAGTGTCATGTTTATCATATAGGCCTTCTGCCTATATATGTAACCTATTTTTATCAATAAAAAAATCCCATCAGTTCTCTGAGTTAAAGTGCACTATGCCTTCAGTTTGACACTTGTCAGTTTCATTGACAAGTGTCATGTTTATCATATAGGCCTTATGCCTATATATGTAACCTATTTTTATCAATAAAAAAATCCCATCAGTTCTCCCTCCTAATAGTATAGACCCACAAATATGATGGAGACCATAGGATTGGCAAAACTAGAAGAGGATAAAATCAGGGCATAACGTCGATTGGGGAAACCACCCATGGGAAAATCATCAAATAGTTACACTAACCCCAAAAATGTGCAAAATGGAAGGGTACAAAATTAATACACAATTCCAAAAATTAACCCAACCCTACCAATTATGTTAGCATATCATAGTGCATAGGTTATCACATTATAGTTTTCAATAAAAGAAGTGCCATGTAATGCGATCTCCAATTAACAAGTTGGTTAGCAAACCAACTTGGGTGGTTCAACCATCCGAACCACCCTCAATTCAATGTATATAATCTCCATTTCATATCAATGAAAGTGCTTCGTCATTTTAATCTAATCTTGCTTGTTTAGATTTTATTATGGTACCAGAGCAGTGATAAGCGGCGGTTGGAGAAGGTGGTTTTGTAACCACTCCGATGCAAGACCCTGAACCAGGCAGATCAAGGCAGGAGATGCACGATGCAGACACGTAGACTGAACCAGGCGGATTGAGAGGAGCTTTGCACGTAGCCCGAGACAAACACGTAGACTACACCAGGCGGATCGAGACAAGCTTTCATACACAACTCGAGATAGATGCTGACAAGGCAGAGATATGATGTTCGATGATGTGGACAGATGCTGACAAGGCAAAGACATGAGGTTTGAGGCTGAAGTGGATAGACACTGACAAGGTAGAGACACGAGGTTCGAGGCTAATGTGGATAGACATTGACAAGGTAGAGACATGTGAACCGAGGCTGACATGGATGTATGCTGAGTAGGCAAGACGTAGTTTGCATGTAAGTGATGTGGCAAAGTGGGATTCATCAGCAGGTGACAAAAGGGCAAGGGGGTGACTGCCCAAAGGTAGTCACTATCATAGCTATGAGATACGGTTATTAAACCATTCAAACGCATCTCCACGATGCGTGTGGGATAATGTCCCATATTTTTTTTAAAAACAAATCTTTCCCTCCTTTGTTTTAAATTTTGCTCGTGCTCACCATATTCCAACTAGCCCGGTAGCTTGGCTGGTTTGCGTTCTTTGTGTTAACGCTCAGGTCGCTAGTTCGAATCCTGCGCGTGCCTGGAGAGTGTTTTTTTACACCTGTGATTGCTCGTTGATGGGCGGAGTGCCCTCGTGATGCCCGGACCGGTCTGTTGATGCCCGGGAGTGCCTGTTGATGGCCCGTACACCCTGTTGATGCCCGGGAGTGGTTTTTTGATGGCCAGAATGACCTGTTTGATGCTCGGAAGCATCCGATGATGGCCTGCAAGACCTTATTGACGCCCAAGAGTGTCATTTTGATGCTTTGAAGTGTTTTTTGATGCCCTGCAAAGGTTTTTTTTGAAGTTTTTTGCTGTCAACACACTTGGCCATACAATTTTTTGAGGTATTCTTCACCATACTTCCATTTTTTTCCTTTCCATGCAGTTTTTTTGGAGTGATAAGTTTATGTTTTCTGGATTTGGAAAGGTTCATTTTTTCTTTTCTCCCATTGTTCATTTTGCCACTGAAAGGGGGGATACTTTGAGCATTTTCTTCTTGCAAAATGATAAGATAAAGGGGGGGATATAAAAAAAATGGTATTGTAATAGGTGCATTTTCGGTGGAATCCGACACCTCAAGTAGTTAAAAATTTGTGGGTATTTGTGATTTTTTGCATTTAACTTTCTTGCTTTCTTGCAAATAATAAATCACATATAAACAAAACAAAAGACCCCAAATTTATACATCTATTTGTGCAATTTATTGCACAACAACATTCGGTATTTGAGATACCTCTGGCTCACACTTACAGGTAATGTTGTCGTGCTTTGGGCTACTGTATCCGCCGCCTAATATAGCTGCAACAATGACATCTGAGCTTGTTCTCTATCAATCGTCAGGGAGAAATAAGGCAAACCAGTTCTATTGCTCACTTCATTTCATACCCACATCGTGATTGTTGTTAGGCGTAAATCCTGACGAAGGTTTTTTCTGAAGTGTTTAGGGGAAGTTACGCCCCACGCATGAGGAATAAAACTTTCTATGGTAGGTGTCATTAACAACATGATGCCCTTTCAGTATCGCCTAAATTCGATATATTGTGCTTCTCATATGTACTTATAGTCTCCCTCACGTAAGGGCGGGTACATATTGAGTAGTATACTGTTCATATATACTTATAGTCTCCCTCACGTAAGGGCGGGTATATATTGAATGGTTACGATATAAATATCTAGCAGGTATAAAGAAAGGGAGACCAATTGGTGATATAAGGAACCTTCATAATGGCCAGTGTTCACAAATATATATCAGATTCACAGTTACTGAAAGGTCCTAACTTTGTTCCATGGAAGACAAAGATGAGAGCAATTCTTTAGGTGGAAGATTTATGGGATGTAGTGAATGGCACTACAAAACGTCCTCAAATAGCAGGAACAGATCAAGAGGCTTGGGATAAGAAGGACAAAAGAGGTCTCATGTTTCTCTTGCTTGCTACTATAGATGAGGTCCAACCTCATATCTGTGATGCCAAAACTAGTAAGGCAACTTGGGATGCTTTGATTACTATGTATGAAGGAAAGAATCAATCCACTATTCTAAACCTTCAAACTCAATTACATACTCTCAGTATGAATTCTGGGGAGACAGTAGATATATTCCTTTGCAGAGTGGCTGACTTGAAAGCCAAGTTGAATGCCATGGGAAAACCAGTGGATGATGATATCTTGAATTTTATCATCTTGAGAGCATTGCCAGATTCCTACAAGATGTTGATCACTTCCCTCAACATTTTTGGTAGACAAGTATCATTTGTGGAGTTGGTAAATTTGCTTCAGACTGAGGAGGCAAATCAGGTTCAGAAATATGAGGTGCCAGATAATGCTCTTTCCACACAACAAAGTGGTAAGAAGCAAGGTCAGTTTAAAAAAGGGGGTTCTTCTTCCAAGGGCAAAGGGAAGCAAAATCAGCAGAAGGATAAAAAATATTGCAAGATTTGTGATATGAATAACCATGACACCAACAGGTGTTGGTTCAAAAACAAGCAACAAAATGACCAACCTTCTAAAAAGAAAGGTAAAGAGAAACAAAAATATAAAAAGAAACATAAGCAACCTAAGGGGCATGTTGCTTATGCTGACTCCAACTCAGACTCAGATTCTCTTGGGTCCGAATCATATTCCTACTCTGAAAGAGCACACAAGGTGCTCATGACCCATACTTCATCCTCCCAGATAGATGTTGTATGGTATATTGATTCAGGAGCTAGTAAACATATGACTGGAGACAAGTCATGGTTTGAAACATTTGAGGAGAAAGAAGGTAAGCCAGTCACCATTGCTGACAATCAAGTTTATCAGGTGAAGGGTGAAGGGGATGTTTCTATCTCTCTTCCAGATGGTAAGTGTCAGATAGAGAAGGTTCTCTATGTTCCTGGATTAGCAAATAATCTGTTGTCTATTCCACAAATGTTGGATAGAAATATGGATGTTGTGTTTCACGTTGTGAAAGGCAAGAAGAGATGTTTTATCACTCACAAAGGTAAACATGTCGCAACTGGATCCTACAAACATGGCTTGTTCATACTAGATGCTCTTTCAATGCCTCATGTTGCTCTGGCTGCAACTACAAAGGAGGCAACTTCTCTCTGGCATAGACGTTATGGGCATCTTAGTTCAGGATATTTGCTTGAATTGCGCAAATATGACATGGTGAGAGGCCTTCCTCATCTCTCCTATGTCTTACCAGTTTGCTCGGATTGCTTAGTAGGGAAGCAACACCGAGTACCTTTTGAAGCTAGCTCTTCCAGAGCTACGAAACCTTTAGCATTGGTACACACCGATCTGTGTGGTCCTATGCCAACCAACTATGGTGGAAAGAAGTATTTTCAATTGTTTGTTGATGATTACTCATGGAAGATGTGGGTTTTCTTTCTTCAGTTGAAATCAGAGGCTTTTTCATACTTTCAACAATTTAAGAAACTGGTTGAGAAAGAATCGGGATGTTTCATCAAAACCCTCCGCTCAGATCGAGGGGGGAATACACCTCTAAAGAATTTTCATCATTTTTGGAAGAACATGGGATAAAAAGACAACTGACTACAGCCTATACACCTCAGCAGAATGGAGTTTCAGAGAGAAGAAACCGTTCCATTGTGGAAATGGTTTGATGTATGCTAAAGGGAGCACATCTTGAAGATCAGTATTGGGCAGAAGCAGTAAACACAACATCATATCTCCTAAATAGAGCACCCACCAGAGCTCTACAAGGAAAAACACCACAAGAAGCTTGGGGTGGTAAGAAACCATCCATTTCTCATCTAAAGGTTTTTGGATGTAAGGCATTTATGCACATCCCAAAATAGAAAAGGAAGAAGTTAGATGAAAAGACTCTGCAATGTATTTTTCTTGGTTATGATGAGTTTTCAAAGGGATATCGCTTGATAGATCCTATAACCAAGAAAACACATATAAGTAGAGATGTAGTATTTGATGAAGCTTCCACATCAGATATCACTTCTACAAATGTATACCTTGAAGAAGAAGAAGAACCTAAGAAAGAAAGCTCATCTCCAAAGAAGAAGATTCTAAAATGGTATACTAGTACAATGAGAGATTCTAAACTGAATACACTTTCGGATCTAACTCAAGATCGACCATGCACTCAAAGTATGACACAATAGAGAAGAGCAGAGGCATCATCTTCAGAGGTTGATGAGCTTTGCCAATAGTTTGATGATCTATCCATAGATGCAGAGGAAGAAAGAGACACATATATGGATAATGAACAGGTCTATATGATAGTTTTGGATGAAAATGAGCCTGTCACAGTTCAAGATGCACTTAGTGAGCCTCAGTGGAAGGTTGCTATGGAAGCGGAACACACATCTCTCATGAAGAATAATACATGGAAGCTAGTAGATCTGCCTACAGGAAAGAAACCCATTGGTTGCAAATGGGTGTTCAAAATAAAGTATAAAGCAGATGGTACTATTGATAAGCATAAAGCCCATCTTGTTGCAAAGGGCTATGCTCAAAAAGAAGGCATAGACTATGAAGAGACTTTTTCCCCTACTGCAAATATGACTACCATTCGAGTACTTTGTGCCATGGCAGCTCAGTTTGGGTGGAAGCTACATCAGATGGATGTGAAAAGTGCCTTCTTGAATGGTGACTTACAAGAAGAAGTATACATGACCCAACCAGAAGGATTTGTGGTTAAAGGGCAAGAACATAAAGTTTGCAAATTGATCAAATCATTGTATGGTCTCAAACAAGCTCCTCGAGCTTGGTATATCAAGATAGATAGTCACCTAGTGCAGTATGGATTCAAAAGAAGTCCTTCAAATGCGAATCTCTATATTAAGAACAATGGTTCTGATATAGTGATTCTGGTATTATATGTCGATGATCTGATCATAACAAGAAGTTCAGAGAAAATGATTGATGCAGTAAAAGATGATCTGAAACAATATTTTGAAATGACAGATCTAGGACTTCTTCACTATTGTCTTGGTTTGGAAGTAACTCATAAAAAGCACCATATCAGAGTTACACAAAAGAAGTATGCCAAGACATTAGTCAAAAAATATCGAATGACTAACTGTAAGTCTAAAGCAACTCCAATGGAACAAGGACTTAAGTTATCACGATATGATGCATCACCACAGGTAGATGGTACTCTCTATCGCCAACTGATTGGGAGTCTCCTATATCTAACCAACACCAGGCCTGATCTCAGTTTTTTTGTGGGTTATCTTTCATGGTTCATGCAAGAACCCAAAGTAAGTCATTGGAAAGCAGCAAAAAGAGTTCTACATTATGTCCATGGTACAACATATTTTGGCTTGGAATACAAAAAGAATAACAAGTTCTATCTACAAGGATACACGGACTCCGACTATGCTGGATCCATTGATGATCGAAAATCAACTTTTGGATACATATTTCATCTTGGGTCTAGTCTTGTCTCGTGGCATAGCAAAAAGTAGCAGGTTGTTGCTATTTCTTCTACAGAGGTAGAATATCGTGCAACTAGTGGAGCAGTCTACGAGATAATATGGTTACGTCGCATTCTTACAAACATGGGCCTTCCAGTGAATCTTCCATTGCATTTGTTTTGCGACAATCAAGGTGTTTTGAATCTTGTCAAGAATCCAATTTTTCATGATCGCACCAAACACATTGACACTCGTTGTCATTTTATTCGTGATGAAGTTCCAAAGCACAACATACAACTCCAATACATTCCCACTGATGCGCAAGTTGCAGATATTTTCACCAAGGCACTTGCCCGTGTCAAATTTGAATTGTTCCGCAATACTCTTGGTATTTGCCAATAATGTAATAAGGGGGGATGTTAGCATATCATAGTGCATAGGTTATCACATTATAGTTTTTAATAAAATAAGTGCCATGTAATGCGCTCTCCAATTAACAAGTTGGTTAGCAAACCAACTTGGGTGGTTCAACCATCCGAACCACCCTCAATTCAATGTATATAATCTCCATTTCATATCAATGAAAGTGCTTCGTCATTTTAATCTAATCTTGCTTGTTTAGATTTTATTAAATTAAATGCCTTAGTTTAGAAGAAATGAAGGAACAAAAATCTAAAGGTCTTTGCTACCATTGTGATGAGAAATTCCATAAAAATCATAAATGCACCTCATGAAAGTTGTATGTTCTGGATGCTACGAACTATGGCAATTTCTTCAAATAAGAAACTGATATAGAAGTAGAAGTAGTATCCGACACACCAAAAAGTGAAGAGGAAAATACACCTAAGGTTTCCTTCAATGCCCTTGTAGGATTTTTTGCTCCACAAATGATGAGGGTAAAAGGGAATTTTAAGAAACAAAACCTTATTGTGCTCCTAGACTTGGGTAGCACGCACAATTTTATCGATCCAAGGGTGGCTAAACAAGCTAATTGTTTTATATATCCTTGTAATACCTTCAAAATGATGATTGGAAACAGATGAAAAATTGCATGTAAAGGTAAATTTTGACATATTAAACTAACTATGGGGGATTATAACATGAAAGTAGATATGTATGTACTACCCCTAGGAGGTTGTGACATCGTACTAGGAGTACAATGGTTACGAACATTGGGTATAGTTCAATGGGAATTTGATGAATTATGGATGAAGTTCACAAAGAAGAATCAAACTCATACTATCAAAGGATTAAAATCTAGACCCTCACAAATCATAAGTTATCATAGAATGGAGAAAATTATCCTTAAAGGAACCAAAGGAATGGTATCCCAATTATTTTCAATCTAACCCACTCATGAAGAATAGGAGGTGCTAGAGTTACAAAATATTTTATAACACCATAAATAAGTATTCAATGAACCAAAAGGACTGCCTCCACAATGAAGTCATGATCACTCTATTCAACTACTTCCAAGATATCCACCCCCTAATATTAGGCCTTATCATTATCCATATTTGCAAAAGACTGAGATAGAGAAGCTAGTACAAGAGCTTCTTAAAATAGGGGTATTTAGACCTAGCAGAATTTCCTACTCCTCTCCAGTTATATTAGTGAGAAAGAAGGATGGGTCATGGTGTTTATGTGTCGATTTTAGAGCACTTAACAAAATGACCATCAAGGATAAAATTCTAGTCATAAATGAGCTACTAGATGAACTACATGGGGCTGCCTATTTTTCCAAACTAGACTTATGATCGGGCTATCACCAAATCATAGTTAACAAAAAGGACATTCCAAAGACCATATTTCACACTCATGAAGGGCACTATGAATTCTTGGTGATTCCATTTGGCCTCACCAATGCTCCTTCCACTTTGTAAAGTTTAATGAACAAGGCATTCCACCCTTTCCTTTGAAAATTTATCTTAGTTTTCTTTGATGACATCTTGATTTAAATAAAAACATGGGAAGATCATTTGAACCATATTAGCCAAGCATTGAAAATATTGAAGGAAAATAAACTCTATGCAAAGAAATCAAAGTGTTCCTATGGAAAGAAATAAATAGAATACTTAGGACACATTGTCTCTAAATACAAAGTTAAGCTAGATCCTCGCAAAATTGAGGATGTGAAAAGTTGGCCTATTCCAAAAACCTTAAAAGGTCTACAAGGGTTTATGGGGCTAACAAGATATTATCAAAAATTTATCAAAAAATATGGAAAAATTGCAGCCCCTCTAACAACATTGCTTAATAAAAATACCTTCAAGTGGTAATCTCAAGCGGATGAAGCTTTCACTACATTGAAAAATGCAATGTGTACCACTCCTATCCTAGTTGCACCCAACTTTTCTAAACCATTCATAATTGAAAGTGATGCCTCAGGGGCAAGAATAAGAGTCGTACTCATGCAAGATGAAAGGCCTCTAGCTTTTACAAGCCAAGCATTTTCTAAAAAGAATCTAGCCTGTTCTACCTATGAAAAATAAATGTTGGCAATTGTTCACACTATTCAGAATTGGAGACCTTATCTTATTGGACAACATTTAATTATACACACTAACCATAATAGCTTAAAATACTTCTTGGAACAATGTCCTAACACCCTAGAACAACAAAAGTGGGTTACTAAACTACTTGGATATGATTACGAAATTACATACAAAAAGGGAAACGACTACATGGACGATGCACTCTAAAAAATTTAAAGACATACCTCAAGTCCATTATCTTTCCTCCCTTATCCCCAAATGGATATATGAGGTATACGAAGAATGGATTAATGACCCTACTACCCACGCCCTAATTCAACAACTCCAACATAATCCTAATAGCAAACCTCCATACACTTGGACGGATAATATATTAAGGTACAAAGGAAGGATGGTCCTCACCCCAAATTCCTCTTATCATGAAAAAATTCTTCATGAATTACATACCTCACCCACTGCCAGACACTCAGGGTTCTTAAAAACATATAAAAGAGCAACTAGATTTTTTATTGGGTAGGTATGAAAAACTACATAAAAAAATTTGTAAAAGCATGTGAAACTTGCCAAAGACATAAAGGAGAGACAATTGCTACTCCATGATTACTTCAACCTCTTCTTATACCAACCAAAACATGGGTGGATATTTCTATTTATTTTATTGAAGGCTAACCAAAATCAGGCGAAAAAACAATAATTTTTGTAGTAGTAGACCATTTATCCAAATATACCCATTTTTTTCGATGTCTCATCCCTACACCGCTAGTACTATAGCCCATATTTTCATTTATAAGATATTTAAATTACATGGTATTTAATCAATGATTGTTAGTGATTATGACCCAAATTTCACTAGCACTTTTTGGAAGGAATTGTTCAAATTACAAGGTACTCAAGTTTGTATGAGCATTGCTTACCATACTCAAACCGATGTCTAGATGAAAGTTGTTAATAAATGCTTAGAAAATTATCTTCATTGTTTTGTCTCTACTCAACCGCTCTATTGGGTAAGATGACTTCCGTTAGAAGAATGGTGGTATAACACTTCCTACCATACATCCATAAAAATGACTCCTTATGAAGCATTATATGGCCAAACACCGCCATCACTCACTTCTTATATTCCAGGGAGTACAAAGGTACAAACAGTGGAGACAAAATGCTTTACTCGAGATGAAATTTTGTGGATTTTGAAGAACTTACACATCACCCAAAATCACATGAATTAACAAGACGATCAACATAGAAGCGAGCGTAGTTTTTAGGAGGGTGATAAGGTTTTCCTACACCTCCAACCTTAACATCAATCCTCTCTCAAAAAAAGGGCTCATAGAAGTTAACACCCAAGTTCTATGGACCTTATACGATTCTCCAACGTATTGGGGCCGTGGCTTACAAACTGGAATTGCCACCATATTCCAAAATTCATCTAGTATTTCATGTATCTTACCTTAAGTTAGTGGTGGGAACCAACATCATTATACAAACTAACCTCCCTAAATTTTTTGAAGATGGAGTCCTTTTGGTTGAGCCTGAAGCTATCTTAGATCATCGCTCTTGCCACCTTCGTAATCGAGATATCACAAAAGTTTTAATCCAGTGGAAGGGACTTCCCTTAGAAGATGCTACTTGGGAGACGCTTCACCATATCCAGCAACAATTTCCTCAATTTTAGCTTTGAGGAAAAAGCTCCTTTTAAGGAGGGTGGCATGTTAGGACCCTCCTCCTAACATAGAAGATAATTAAAATATATTAATTAAAATTATCATGGGGTGTGTCTTTCCAATCACACCCCATATCTCATATTTATAGGAATTATCATTTTACTTTCATAATCATCGAAGAAAAACAAATTATTCATATTAATTGCAGGTTTTTATTAAATTTCAAAGGCGATTCATAACTTTTAAGTGATCACTTCTTATTTCAATTTTACATTCAATTCTATAAAAATCGATATCCTAGCACTTTTGGGAGGCCTGAAAAAGCTTTTTTGGGAGAAAACAACTTGAGTTTTTTTTTAATCTATTTATTTAAAAGTAAAAAGAAGGGCCAAAAAGCTTTTTGGGGGCTGAAATATCATTTTCGAGAAGTAATAAGGCTTGTCAAGGAATCCGAAAAAGATTTTTTTGGGGGAAAAAAACAACATGAGTTAGGCAGGAAAAGGCATGGAGGGAAAAGGATTCAAAATTCAAAATTTTCCCTCTCTTTTCTTTTTTTTCTTTGTTGTGTTTTATTTTTTTTTCCTCAAGGTAAGGGAAAGGAAAACGAAAATAGTGGAAACCCAAGAAAGGGAACCGGCAAGGTAAGGGCAAAAATGCAAGGCCTTTGTTTTTTTTTTTACACCTCTAGAACCTTGGACCCAAATAACACACCACCCAAGCTAATTTTTTTATTTTCCAATTATTCAAGAACTCCCTAGTTAAGCATATTTTTCATGGAGTAGTACTCATATGGGTGACCTCCTGGGAAGTATTGAGTTCTGACCACTTTTTTACCTCATTTTGTTTTAGAAAGAAACATAAACTAAAAATATGTACATATTTACATTCATATTCTCGATTTTCAATGGTAGTAGGCCTTCAAGTGAAGATCATTAACTAGAATTGGTAGTGCATGACTGTCCATATCCTGCAAATAAATGAGTTAATTTGATTGACACCCAAAATCTAGAATGGACCTTCCCATATTACCTTGAACTTGTGGTGTTTACCTAGATTTAACTTCTTTTCATTCCACTTCAGTACAAGATCACCAACCTTAAAGGTCCTTTCAGAGACTTTCTTGTTGAACCACTTTTTTGTCATTTGAGCATGCTCTATGAAGGCATTATATGATTTCTCTCTTTCCTACTCCAACTGTAAAAGCTGACCCAACCCCGTGCTCATAGGGTTAGACTCATCATCCTCATCACCAAGAAAATACTAGGTTTGGAGGATCGATAATTCAATATAGATAGGGAAGACTACTTATTTACCATATACTAAGGAATAAGGGGATGTCTTGAAGGATTTTTCACTTAGATGTGATTGGCCCGTAATTCTTAGTTCAAGAGAAAGTGTCAGCTCTGCTTATTATCACCAAGGGTTCTCTTTAGAATTCTAAGCAGGTTATTGTTTGTAGACTTGGCCAAACCATTCGCCTATGATAGGAGTTAGATGAAGTTTTTAAATAAATTCCATACTTACCCATGAATTCACTGATTTTGTGCCTATGAAGGAGGTTCCATTATTAGTTATGATTGCATCTGAGACACCAAAAAGAGTGATTAACCCCTCAAGGAAATTGATGATCGTTTCCTGATATTATTTCTTGGTTGGGATTGCTTTATTCCATATAGTGAAGTAGTCAGTAATAGTCAATATGTGCTTGTGTCTTATAGATGAATTAGGATTAATGACCCTAATAAAGTCTAAGCCCCATTGCAAGAAATATTCTTCTACTTGAATTGGATGGAGGGGTAATTATGCATGCTTGGTCATATCAACGTATCTTTGGAACCTATCACATTTCTAACTGACTTTGAAATCATCTACATAGAGAGTGGGACAAAAATATCCTGCTCGAGTGATCTTCAACACCATGGGCCATCCTGCATAATGACCTCCCAACAATCCAGAATGAAATTCTTGTATAATTTTCTTCTTTGATTATTTGACACACTTGAGAATAACTCCATAAATATTATTATGAAATAATCCATTTGGTAGCAAGACATACTTGAGGGTTTGTAATCTAAATTTCCTTCTCTATGAGGCATTCATATGTGAAGGACACCTTCTTGAATTAAAATAATTTGACCAGGTCCTTTGTCCAATATTGGTCAACTACAAAATGATTGGAAAAATTATGGTTACCCACTACATATTCATATTCACAAACTATGGGTTTGGAGGTAGCACTCCTTGAAATTTCTTGGCATAATGCTTAAACCTTGAACAAGTCTGGTTGGTTGGATCTCAATATCATAATCCTAGATTTTTTAAACCCAACTAGCTCTCTTATCTCCAAGTTCTCCCTAGATGATGAAACTTCGAACGTCTAGATGAACAACATAAACTATTGTCTTGCTTTATGAAACAAAGTACTGAAACTTATTTAGAGACTTCATTATTGCATACACCTGCTTCTCAATGAAGTTATACTTCTCTTCATGTAGTTGGATGACTTGGCTTAAGAAAGAAATTAGGCATTCATTTCCATCATATCCTCTCTATGTGAGCACCATTGTATAATTTTCTTGCTCACCAACAATATATAAGATAAAATCCTTGGAATATTCAGGGTTTACCAGAATTGAAGCTTGAGAAATTATTTCTTTGATCTCCTTAAATGATTGCTTCCTTTGATCAGTCCAATTAAAATTAGCATTTTTATTTAAAAGCTCAATCATTGGCTTTACCACTTGGGAAAAATCTACAATAAAATTTTGAACAAAATTAATTTGCTCAAAGAATGCTTGCAAATCCTTCTTATTGGTTGGAAATAGAAACTTCAAAAGAGATTCGACTCTAGCTGGACCAATAGATAAACCATTTTTTGAAATGACATGTCCTAGGAGCTTTCCCTCCTTTACAAAAAAATGGGCTTCTTTGGATTGATGGATACTCCAAACTCTCAGCACTTATCTAACACTTGAATTAAATGAGAGTCATGCTCCTACCTATTGTGAGAGAAAATAATCATGTCACCCAAATAAATTATAATAAAATGATTTAACAACTCACCAAAAGGTACCTCCATCACCCTTTGAAAGGTTGCTCTGGCGTTTGAGAGTCCAAACAACATTCACTGAAAAGAAAAGGTTCCCCATTTTGTGGTGAACACCATTTTATGTTGGTCCTCATCCTTGACCCAAAATTGGTTATATCAAGAGAATCCATCCAACAAAGAGAATATCTGAGCTCCTACAACTATGTGAAGAATTTGGTCGATCTGAGGTAAAGGATAATGATCCTTTAGTGATGCCTAGTTCAAATTTTGAAAATCCACACACAAGTGAATATCTCCATTCTTCTTTCATACCAAGACCAAATTTTCCATCCAAGTTGAATGCTTTATTGGGTAAATGATTTTAACATCCAATATTTTTAGTAGCTCCACCTTCATCAACACTTCAATCTTAGGATTGACTAGTCTCTATTTTTGTTTGAAAGGTTTCACCTCATCTTGTAGGTCAATGGTATGTTGTATCACTTCTTTGTTATATCCCTTTAGATCATGGTAGCTCCATGCGATAATGTCAAGAAATTCATGGTGCAAGTCCTTGATCTGTTCTTTGGGAGTGCAATCCATTTTAATCTTAATTGATTTTTGGAGGTCCAACTATAGTTCAGTGTACTCCTTGTCATCCAATTTGATCCTACACTTTTTTGCTCTATCATTTTGATCAAAGAAGATCTCAAGCGTAATCAATCCTTTTGGAATATGATTATTTATCAGTTGAATCAACCCTTTTGCTTCATCCTCATCAAACATTATCTCTTCCATAGTACTCACTTATCTTATCAAAAAATTAATAATCTACTCATCACTTTCAAACACTTGCCAGTACATGTTCTTTGAAGGCTGAGGGTCTATAAACTAGCCTCATGGTCTTAGGTTTCCTCACTACATGTTCAATCAGAGAGAATTTTGCACCAAGGGATGCTAGGAGATCGGTATTTTTGTTATGCTCATGTGAGATGGTTTGAATATTCAACATAGTGTAAGCCTCAAATAGATTCCAGACATTGTCGCGGTATGCCTTGAGATAATGCTTCTTGGAGATGCACTTGTTCATTACTTGGTTTACAATTAATTTGAAATCTCCAAAAATATATAGCTATTTAATTCTTAGCTTCTCTACTTCATTCAAACCTAGACACAACACTTCATACTCAACAACTTTTTTGGTACAAATCCATGTCAACTACTATGAATAAGTTCTATGTATGCCAATGGGAGAAATGAGAACAATCCCTACCCCTGCACCATTCTTACATCTTACACCATCAAAATATAGCTTCCATAATTGATCGAGAAGAGGATTTTGATTATGAGACACCTTCACTTCAAAATTTTCAGGCTTGGTAATGGTGTAACTATCAATTTTGATCTCCATAATGGCATTAAAATTGAGCATTAAAAACTCATATTCTAAGCGAGGCTCATCAAAAAATTCATCCATAAAATAAAGTTCATTCAATTCCTCAGTTACCATGTTGACAAGGTTTTGGGACCTCTCTTCCGCTTCAATATTATCTATATGAAAATTAGAAAGCTTCTCATTGTAAATTTATATTCTTATCTCTTTGAAAGGAATATCTAGGTGAGAATAATCTAGAGAAAGGTAGCCTCCTAGCTTGGTAGTGAATTATATTGACAAAAACATACTAAAATATGGCTCCAAATCAACCACAACTACTTCCTAAATTACCATGATCTAGGGCATACTATGTAGGACAATGGAGATATCCTTGATGACACCCATTGTTTTTACAGGAGTTCCATACAACTGCAAGACACTAGGGCTACTCCTTGTATATTCCATACCCATGACTTCACAAACTGCATTTGGCATGACAATTGTAGCAACACTACATCATACAATTTTGCATGATACAACCCTCCATCCTGAGAGACAAATAGAAAGGGGTGGTCTATTATTTTTAGTGTATGAAGTAGTTAATATTTAAGCAAAAAATATCTAAGTAGGATTCTTCCTGTTATCTTTCACAAACTTCAATGATTCTTGTAATAGGTCGACTTGACCAAGTAACTGCAATGCATTGTAAAGACTAACCTTGGCTGGAATCTTCTTCAATTCCTCAACAATGTTGTATGTGGATGTATTAGACTCCTTATTTTTGCTTTGATATTATTGTGTGGCTTCTACCCTCTGACGTTTAGTCAAATATGGGTAATTTTTCTCTGGCATGTTCCCATGTTTTAGCTCTTGCCTACGGAGTAAAGGTTTTTTATTGTAATATTTCTTTTGATCATAGAGAAAAAATATATTTAATAGGATAAATGCATCTAGCTTTGGCATTGGAGTGGGTGCTTTCACTTGTACTTTTTATTTTCATTTTGCACCTTTGGATCAGTAGGTACCTTCAGTGGTTTCATTATGGTTGGATCTACCATGACTGGCTTTCTCCTAGCTCTTGTGAGAACTAAGATTTGTTCTTCAGAGGGAACCATGAAATTGTAATCCACCTCGATAATCATGTTAACCTGACCTCTAGAAGAGCTTTCAGCTAGCATTTACATGTAGTTCAGATGAACCATGCAAGTCTCCTCACCATGTGGATCATTAAAGGTAGAGCACCAGTATGTTTTGTCCATTGGGCCAACTTCTTTATTTGCAAATACATTTGGGTTCCTCTCAGGCACCTTGCTGGTCGAAGTTGCTTGCTCTTTGATGATCAATGGAGGTTGAAATCTCCTAGGTTGGAAATATCTCTCTGCCCGTTTCCTTTAAATAACTATAATTTTATTGCCCATTGCTCTTATGGCTGAATTCATGGACTACAATTATTTTAGCACCTTCTCTTGTGAATTAGGATTTAAGGGTGTTGGAGGAGCTAGTAATTGAAATGGTATAGGCAAATCTGTTAGATTCAGCGAACACCTATTTATTGTATTGCAGGCATATAAAAATATTACAAAGTGCTGGGAATAGAATCCCGGCGTAACAGAGAAACAGATCTGTTACAACAGAGCCTAAATAATGAATGGAAATGAATAAGTACACTAACATCCACCTTTATTACATTATTTGGGTAATGTAATAACTAATAGCTATACTAACATCCCCTTACATTATTTTGCAATACAAAGTGAGCTGCGAAACAATTCAAATTTGACACGTCCAAGTGCCTTAGTGAAAATCTCTGCAACTTGAGCATCAGTGGGAATGTCTTTGAAGCTAAATTCGGTGCTTTGGAACTTCATCTCGAATGAAATGACATTGTGTGTCAATGTGCTTTGTTCTTTCATGATGCACTGGATTCTTGACGAGGTTCAAAACACCCTGATTGTCGCAAAACAAGTGTATTGGAGATTTTTATGGATGGCCCATACTTGTCAGAATGCGACGTAACCATATCACTTCGCACACAGCTTCACATGCGACGCGATATTCTGCCTCTGTTGATGAAATAGCAACCACCTGTTGCTTCTTGTTGTGCCAAGAGACAGGACCGGATCCTAGATGAAAAATGTATCCAGAAGTTGAATTGCGATCATCAAATGATCTGGCATAGTCAGAGTCCATGTATCCTTACAAGAAGAATTTGTTGTTCCTCTTGTATTCTAGGCCATATTCCATAGTACCACGGACATAGTGAAGAACACGTTTTGCTGCTTTCCAATGAGTAGTCTTAGGCTCCTGCATGAACCTCGAAAGATAGTTGACAACAAAAATGAGATCTGGCCTAGTATTGGTCAGATATATGAGACTCCCAATCAACTGTCGATAGAGAGTACCATCTACCTGAGGTGAGTCATCATATCGTGATAACTGAAGTCCATTCTCCATTGGAGTTGCCATTGGCTTGCAATCGATCATGCGATATTTTTCCGAGCAATGTCTTGGCATATTTTTTACGAGACACTTTGATGGAGTGCTCCTTCCGGCTGAATTCCGGACCAAGACAGGTAATGGAGAAGTCCGAGATCTATCATCTCAAAATATTTGCACAAGTTTCTTTTGACGATGAGAGATCATAGATTCCGAACTCCCTGTAATGAGCGAGATCATCCACATAGAGTACAAGCAACACTATCTCGAAACCCTGTTTCTTGAAATAGAGGTTTGCATCCGATGGACATCTCTTAAATCCATGCTTGCATAAGGTGATTGTCCATTTTTATATACCAAGCTCGAGGAGCTTGTTTCAGACCATACAAGGATTTGACCAATTTGCAAACTTTTTGCTGTTGGCCTTCCACTTCAAATCCTTCAGGCTGAGTCATATAGACTTATTCTTGGAGATCACCATTAAGAAAGGCACTTTTGACATCCATCTGGTGAAATTTCCACCCATATTGTGCTGCCATAGCACACATAACCCGAATTGTGGTCATCCGAGCAGTAGGTGCAAAATTTTCTTCATAGTCGATGCCTTCCTTTTGAGCATAGACCTTTGCAACAAGACGGGCCTTATGCTTATCAATTGTTCCATCTACCTTGTACTTGACTTTGTATACCCATTTGCAGCCAATGGGCTTCTTTCCATGCGGCAGATCAACAAGCTTCCAAGTTTTATTCTTCATCAGAGACTCATACTCTGTATCCATAGCGGCCTTCCACTGAGGCTCACTGAGAGCATCTTGCACTGATGCAGGTTCAAGACTATCTATTGTAGACATGAACACCCTGTCATCATCAATATCCATATCCTCAACTTCTATACTTGGAGTCACAGAAAGTTCCTCAAAATATTGACAAAGATCATCAACCTCACTAGTTTCTCTGGCTTCTCTTTCCTTTTGAACCATACTGCGTGTACGAGGTCTATCCAAATTCAAATTGGGAGGAGTGGATAAATTTGCATCTCTGATTGTATTTGTACACCATTTAGGATTCTTCTTTGGTGGTGATGAAGAAGATGTAGAAGGACCTCCTGTCTGTGTTGATGAAGGAATCTCCTCTTCCTTAGGTTCCACAATATCTTGGTGTACTTTAGATGTGCTCTGTGATGTGAAAGCTTCATCAAAGACAACATCTCTGCTGATATGAATTTTCTTGGTCAAAGGATCTATCAACCGATATCCTTTAGAGTGCTCAGAATAACCAAGAAAAATACATCTTAGTGTTTTCTCATCTAGCTTTTTCCTTTTCTATTTCGGTATGTGCATGAAAGCTTGACACCCGAAAATACGTAGATGAGATATGGAGGGTTTTCGACCACTCCATGCTTCCTGTGGAGTCATTCCTTTTAGGGCCTTTGTGGGTGCCCTATTCAACAGATACACTATAGTGGTGACAACTTCTGCCCAATATTGTTGCCCAAGAGTAGCTCCTGTGAGCATACAACGAACCATTTCCATGATAGAACGGTTCCTTCTCTCAACAACTCCATTTTGCTAAGGAGTATAGGTAGTTGTTAACTGTCTCTTGATCCCATGCTTATATAGGAATGCAAAAAATTCATTAGAGGTAAACTCTCCCCCTCGATCTGAGCGGAGGGTTTTAATAGAAGCTCCTGACTCCTTCTCAACGAATTTCTTGAACTGCTGGAAGAATGCGAAAGCTTCAGATTTTAGTTGGAGAAAGAAAACCCACATCTTTCGTGAGTAATCATCTACGAATAACTAAAAATACCTCTTCCCTCCAACACTATTGGGTGTGAAAGGACCGTACAGGTCGGTGTGAATTAGCTCCAGAGGTTTTCGTGCTCTTGTAGAGCTCTTCTCAAATGGTACTCTATCTTTGCTTTCCTGCCAAGCAGTCAGAGCACACTGGAAATGTGGTAGAAATGGAAGGAAGACCCTTTACCATCTCATACTTGCTGAGATCAAGTAAGTAGCCAGAACTAAGATGCCCATATCTCTTGTGCCATAGGGAAGTTGCCTCCTTGGTAGAGACAGTCATGGCAACATGTGGAGTAGATATAGCATCTAGTGCAAATAAGCCATGCTTATATGAAGCTGTTGCAATCTACTTACCCTTCCTGGTAATGGTACAACACTTCTTTCCATTCTCAACACGAAAGTTGACAACCATATTTCTGTCCAGGATTTGTGTCACTGACAACAAATTGTTAGCCAATCCCGAAACATAGAGGACTTTGTCAATCTAACACTTGCCATCAGGAAGAGTGACTGAAACTGTACCCTCTCCCTGAACCTTGTAGGTTTTATCATCAGCAATGGTGATAGGTTTGCCCTCTTTGGCCACAAATGATTCAAACCATGATCTGTCGCCAGTCATATGTTTGCTAGCTCCAGAATTGACATACCAAATAGTATCCCTCTGTGTGGAATCTATGGTAGTCATGAGCACATTGTGTGCCCATTCAGAATCTGAGTCAGATTCTTCAACAACAACATTCACCTGGGGTTGCTTGTTCTTATTTTGTGGTTTGTTTTGGCCTTTCTGTTTGTTCTTATGCCAACACCTGTTGGTGTCATGGTTGTATTTCTCACAGATCTTGCACCACCTCTTCTTCTGTTGAGGTTGTTTGCCTTTTCCTTTCGTATCTTGGTGAGAATTTCCTCCTTTCTAAAATTTGCCTCCTTTTTGCCCATTACCTTTCTTCCTAGAACCCTGCCTGTTGGTGTATAGGGCTATATTGGAAGAATCATCCTTGTGAAGTTGGCGTGCCTCCTATTGTTGAAGCAGATTGACCAACTCGATGTAGGTAATTTGTTGCTGAGACACCTGGATGGAGGTTATCAACATATCAAATGAAGAAGGTAAAGCTCTCATCACAAGTGAAATGAGAAGCTTTTCGTCCACAGTATCTCCCAGAGAACTCAATTTCTCTTTCAACTCAGACACTCTGCATAGAAAGAGTTCAATTGTTTCACCCTGTCTCAAACTCAAGTTATGAAGTTGTTGTTGAAGATGAAGAATTGTGGATTCATTCTTCCCATCATAGATGGTTCTAAGGGCATCCCATGCCTCTTTACCACTTGCTTTGTCAGCTATATGAGGTTGCACTTCATCTGAAACAGCAAACAAAATGAGCACCTTTGCTTTACTGTCTTTCTTGTCAAAAGCTATCTGATCTGTTGAAGGACCTGTGGATCCTACTGTTGGTGAAGGCCTAGTTGCTACTCCAGTAACAATATCCCACAAATCTTCCATTTGGAGAATAGCCTTCATCTTATGTTTCCATGGTGTATAATTTGGACCTTTCAATAACTGATGCGGATCAGTCATCAACTTTGCAACAGCGACCATAGTGAAGGTTCCTTATATCACCAAATTGGTCCCCCTTTCAATATACCTTTTGCTAGGCCAATATACCATACAAAATACCCGCCCTTACGTGAGGGAAACTATAGGTATTTAGAAAGATCAACAAAAATCACCCGCCCTTACGTGAGGGAGACTATAGGTGAGTTTTAGAGATCATACGATACGTGGAACATAAGCGGTACTAAAGGGAATCGCCTTGTTGATGGCACCTACCATAGAAGATTATTCTCATGTGTGGGGCGTAACTTCCCCTAAACACTATGAAGAATACTTCGTCAGGATTTATGCCTAAACACAAGTGCGATAAAGGGTAGTGGATGGAGTAAAAAAATGCAAAAATGGCGTACTTATTCCTCCCCGACGATTTATAGAGAACAAGCTCAGACGTCGTTGTAGCAGCTATATTAGGTGGCGGATACAATAGCCAAATCATGACAGCTTTACCTGTAAGTGCTGGCCAGAGGTATCACAAATACCGAACACTGCAGTGCAATAAAATTGCACGATGGGTTTTATATTTCGGGGACTTAGGGAGTGTTTTGATTTTAAGTTTTTAATGTTATAGTGCAAAAATGAAATATGCAACATACAACATAAAAAAACTGCCCACAAGAATAACCCACAAGGTGTCGGTCATAGCCGAAAATGCACCTTTTACAATTTGCCAAATTGCTATTTTTCGAAAAATTACTCACTATCCCCCTTTGATTTTTTTGAAAAAATATCCCCCCTTAAAAATCTTTCTTGAACAAATCATTTTTAATAATTATTATAAATTTCAAATTAAAATAAATAATTTTAATTTATATAGTTTTAAAACTTTAGAAAAAATAAATTAAAATTAAAATTTTAATTTATAAAGTTTAAAAAACTATATTAAAAAAAAATTAAAATTAAAAATTTTAATTAAAAAAAATAATAATTAAAAAATGACATTGCAAAAAAAAATAATACCTTGGGGGGCGTCGGCGGGATTCGAACCCCCGACCTGCAGGCTCCCTGAGCCTTACCGCACGACTCACGACCACGTGAGCCAGCGGGCTGATCCGAAAAGATCAGCGGACCACCTCCCTTTTCAACACCGGATGGTCCTCCTCCTCAGCTGCGGCCTCGCGTGTTGCTGTTTCCCACTTGCGTTCCCCGACGTTCCCTGGCGCTGCTTCCCGGCTGCACTTTTTCGAAAAAAAGTTTGTTTTCCGAAAAAGAAAATTCCGTCTTTTTTTTTTTCTAATTATTTCGAAAAAAAATAATTTCGAAATAAAAACAACGAGCTTGGGGGGGAGGGCACACGTAGCGCAAATCGCTGTGCGCGGGGGGGGGGGGTTTATACCCCCGCTGCGGCACGACGGGCGAGAATTTTGAATTCCCGTCGGCCGTTTGGGGGGGGGGGGGGAGCCGCCCGAGAATTTAATTCTCGGTGCGATTTCCTTCCCTGTCGCCTGCCGCGACCGCGACAGGGCCTGCTCGCGAGCACGACAATCTCCTGTCGCACGTGACAGGCCTGCACGCTGTCGCACGTGACAGGCCTGCGACAGGGCTGTTGCGACAGTCACTCTGTCGCGTGGTGCGACAGTTGTTGTCGCACGGCCCTGCGCACTGTCGCGTAGTGCGACAGTCCTGCCGCGTCCCTTGCGCGCGAACGACGTCGCGTCAGGGGGCTCTGACCACCCTCGACGCAGCGCGCCAAGCACTGCAGTCCACCGCAGGTTGTGGGATCGCGCTCTGTCCCCTTCCACCTGGCGGGGCTGCTGCCTTGCGTCCGCGACAACGACGCTGGCAGTGCGGACTCCTCCTGCGCAGTGGGACAGTATTGAAAAAAATTGCCTCCGTGAAGAAAAAAAAATTCCACTGCCCAACAACCTTACCAAACTGGCTCTGATGCCATGTTAGATTCATCGAACACCTGTTTATTGTATTGCAGGCATATAAAAATATTACAAAGTGCCGGGAATAGAACATCGGCGTAACAGAGAAACAGATCTGTTACAACAGAGCCTAAATAATGAATGGAAACGAATAAGTACGCTAACAAAATCTAGCAGTGCTATGAGTGAAACTAGTGCTGGAAATTATGGGACAACTAGGGCAAGAAATTGTGGGACAATCGCAACAAGGAGTTGGAGAACTATTATAGGCATGATTTGAGGTGTACCTGAGCTCCATGATGGAACAGGATACATGGAAGGCATAGGCTATGAAAATGAACTAGAATATAAATGTTATGGAAGTTCAAGTAGGATGGGTATTGTTACCTTTGGAGGAAGCTTACCTATGGTGATCAAGTCTACTTTAGCAAACTACACGTGCATGTACAGATCTAGGAACGTATTTACATTAGCCTACTGGAAAACTATGCCAATATTAGAGTTAAAGGCTCTAAGATAATAAAATATAGTTTGCTCATGAGTGGGTCAAAGGCCATCAGGAACTCTCTGCCAGCTTTAGGTAAACCTAACATTGAAGTCCACTATCTTGTCCTATGGATGCCTTTGAATCATTGTAAATTGATGCAACAAATAAAATGGATCAACTTGTTCATGAAAGTTCTTGATTAGTAATTCCTCTAACTAATCCCATGTGGTGATAGTCATGGGTGGAAAATATCGATACTAGTATAATAGCTTTCCTCTAAGTAATAACACCAACAATATTACCATAATATCTTCATCTGCAATGTTGTGGATTATCACCAAAGAAGCCATATCTTGGATATGCTCATATGTAGTCTTACCGATATCATCATAGGTAGGTCAGGCCTTCAAGGTTGCTTGGGGAACTATATTTTGTGCTTGTAAATTCAGGGCTCCTAAAATATTACACACTAGAAACTGCCTTGGTGGTTGTAGCTACTTTGGCAGAGAATTCTAGGCCATATGGACTGGTGTGTGTGGTTGAGGAGGTGGAATGATAGTACCAGTACTAGTTGTATTCGAAGGAACTAAAAACACATCAACTATTTGTGAGGATGTTGTGGATGACGTAAGTGATGGGGTGACTAAATTAGGGTGTTCACCTAATTTTTGGATGTCAAGTTAAAAAACTCAACGAGGTTTTTGAAATTTTTGGCCTTCGATCTCATGATCATGAAGTACAACTTTCACTGTCTCCACGTTCGAAGGCTTATGGGTAGTGTTGAGTCACCATATATTCTAATTGTATAGCATGAAGGTGAATATCAAACCTCAATACTATTGAAAGTAAAACTTTTGTGGTCCCACTGAGCATGCCAAAAACTACTGGTCATGAATCTGCCTAAGTATAAAGTATTATCACTTGTGCTCCCTAGACTCAACTAACATTGAAATGCTGAGGGAAAGAGAAAAGTCCTTCGAGTCGATCTCTAGATAGAGCTGGATCCCTTACTAATATAATTCGGTTTAAAGCTTAGGATAATAGGAAAGAAATGGAAAATAACAAAAATATATGGAAATATGGTTGTAAGCCAAAAAAAGGATGATGGGAATAAACTAATAGCAATAAATCACATTCAAGTTTGAATTAGCATAAAATAGAAAAGTAAACATAGGAACCACTCACAGTTTGCAGAAATAACATCCAAGACACATTTCAGTGTTCATTCCCTTACCAGCAATAATTAAATTTAGATGCAAAATTTAAAAGAAGCTAATAAGGAACATAAACATAAGAAAAAATGACAAGCAAGAAGTGATAAACCACAAGACCACTCAAGGAACTAGAAGTCAAATATCTTTCTATTGATAAAAAAACTTAAAATGTTTTTCTACATAATGTCTATCCCCCCTTATTAAATCAAAATAATTAGTATTTATATAGGATTACACCTCTTTCATTTAATGCACAATACGACAAAGTGTCGGCTGATAAAAATACAATAGGAATAATTAGAAAATGCATTGGAAAATGTCTACTGATTTCATCACATGGCGTATCAAGGCTTTGGCAAAAATCATCGGTCTAATTTCAATATTTATGATAGTGCCTTGGAAATGCATACCCATCAAAGTGGAAGATGCTTTGAAAATGAACAAGATTACACCGGAGTCAAAGGAGCAATACTTAAATCCCATAGTTTTTCAGTAGTGATCCCAGATATATCTATTGTATCGCCACAAGAATTAATTTTACTGGATTTAATTCTTTTCCAAATAATATTTACATTGAAAATGTAGGGACGATGGTGTTTACCTCTAAAATAGATTTTTGCTCACCATTTTGCCTGAAATAGGCCCTTATCTTCATTTCGCCCAAGTTACGCCCAAAATGAGCTTTCACTTAGACTTGCACTTAGAATGTGCATTTACCAATGTTTTGTCTTGGGTGAAATGGAATTTCGTACCAATATTTATCTTTTTGCTACAACTTCACCTTGGAAAAGCTTGTGCTTCCATAAGTAGGGCCCATCTTGAAAACTAGATCTCATTGAGAATTAATGAGAGAGAAACTGCTGACAGGGTGATTTCACTAGCGAAATGCCTAGGGAGTGTTTTCGCCAACGAAATGCCCAAAAAGGTTTTTCTCTACACTTGGGGTCAAAAAGGTATTTCATTATGCATGAGAGCAAAAAGACATTTCGTTTGAATATTACTCGAAACTACACCCATCAGACACTTAGAAAAAATTTCAAAAAAAATTTAATGCGTGGAAAATGCTCAAAATGAATTTATGAGTTTTACTGGAAAAATGCTTACATATTTCAACCAAAACTTTTATAAAATTCCAACAATCAACAATTATTTCATTTTTGAATGGTTAGCTAAAAGGACGAAGGGTGTGCCTCCAAGCCTAGTCACATAGCAGCCTAAGCAGGTCCCTAAACACTAATCAATTTCTCCAAGGGTTTTGATGTTGTTTTGTAGATTTTAGGATATATTAGGACAAAAATTATAATCTGGGATCAACCACTAGATCAAGTAATTATTGTAAATATATTTCTTAGGTTGTTTTTGTTTGCTTTCTATCCATTTATGTCCTAGATTTAGATCATAAATAAAACAAAAATTAGGTTAAATATATTTATGTATTTTTTTTGAAACCTTGATTAAAAAGAAAGAAATGAATTTATTTATTGTAAAACTAGGGTTTTAGTTCTCACTAAAATAAAAAATCATTCTAAAGATAGCTCTTTGTTTGATTGCATTATTGTTTTCCTTACATTGTTCTTTTATTGTTCATAACATAGATCTTAGAAAATTTAAACATAGATGCTTGTTCAAATAAACAAATTAAACCATTCCATCTTGGATTTGGAGTGAGTCCTTAAACTATTCTTGGTGAACCTTTGATCCCTTCCCTGACTATAGAGAGTATAACATAACCTTCATCTCGGCTCCTAGCGAATACAACCGAGAATCATATGTGGTACAACAACTTTCCCCCCTCTACAATTTTGAATAGAAATATGTGGATAAGGCTTCAACCAAGCATCAAAATATAAATGTGCATAATTCCCCTCATTGATTGACCATATAATATGTTTCTTATTCAATTGCAAATTGTCTCATATGATGTTCCATGTTGGAAATTCTTTGGGTAAAGTTCATTTCCTAAATAATTTGATTGTATCAAGAAAAAATATATATTTTTGAAGTATCACATTTTTACAATTCTTTCTTTGGTCTCTAAAAAATATTCACCCAAATTTTACCCTAAATTCAAACTCATAAGATTACAATTTCATAAGGTTTCTTCTCCAATATTCTTTCCTTTGTAAATCTTATCACACTTACAAAGCTAAAACATAAACTTTTTCTTGCATCCTTTTCAAATAAAGTCTCTTTCATTAGCAAAGTGACCATTAATAAGTTATCCCTGATCATTCCGAAGAGCAGTTCCATTAATAAAACTTTAGCAGTTAAAAGAGAGCCAAAGGCTTCAACAAAAAACACATATAAAGAGGGATCAATAGGACACCCTTGCCAAACAGACCTAAAAAGGCCCACTACTTGCAATAGTCTGAATGAAAACTGACCCGAATCCTAAAGCTTTGAGCATAGCAAGAATAAATCTCCATTCAATGGGGTAATAAACTTTCTTAAAATCAATATTAATAAAAATCATGTTTTGATTTGATATCAGGCCCCATTCCATGCCCTCCCACACAACCATAACATTGTATACCTTTTCATATAAAAATTATGTTTTAGTTTTATATCTCAAAGATCTCATTAACTTAATCTCAATAAACTAAAGTTAATAATAACAACACTAATATTATTACAGTTCCTTTAAAACAAAAAAATTATCAAATATAACAATATATAAACACTAAGCTGTTATTAATGTCCTAGTTTCATTACTGTCAAAATTCCACTACAGCCCACATAGGCTCTCCATTTTCATATAAAAACTATTAACTCTGGATTGCAATAAACATGGGCTCTCCAACCTTAAAATAAGTGTTTAAGGGGTTCAAAATTTAAATAGACTTTTTTATAGTTTTTTAAAGAGATTGAAAAATAGAAGTTTATAAAAGTTATTTTTTTCATTAAAAATATTTTTAAATTTTAAAATATAACTTTAATCTTTAATAATTATAATTATTAACTATCTTAGTTCAATCTAGTAACTAGTTTCTTTTACATACTTTTTGTAATTAGACGTAAAAATATTTTAAAACTTATATATATATATATATATATATATATATAATTTTTATTAAAAAATATTATTATTATATTTTAAATTTAAAATATAAAAATTTTAAAATCAAATTTTTTATTTATAATTTTTTTAAAATTAATTTATTTTTTATATATAAAAATATGTTCATGACAATATAAATTAATAGAATATTTTCTTAGAACACTTAACTTTGTGTTTCATTTATTTTTTTTTTAATTTAAATTATTGAAAAAAAAGACTATTACTATGCTTTATTCTTAGGGTATTGTGTGCAAACAAACCATAAGAAATTAATAAAATACTATTTTTTTATAAGCTATGTGTGGCTTCTATTAGGGACCACTTCATTACCAAAACAAAACATTACATTACATTTTTAACAAGTTAATTAAAGAATATATAACTTCATTTTTGTATAAGAGATATTCTTCATTTGCCTTTTCAAAGATATTTTTCATCTTCCTCAAACTACTAAGTTTACACAATCAACTTCTTTTATATCATATGCCTTCCAAAATTTAAATTATGTCAAGTCAATGTTGATCCCTTTCTCTGTGTAAAAGGTTTTGGGTCCTTTCTAAAGCCCTCTATCAATAAAAAAAACATTGCTAGTGTTGTCAACTTCTATATCTAAAAATATATTGTCTATAACAAACTCACAATTTCCTAATATTTTTTTTTAGGGTTCTTATTCATTCTCCTAATATTCCAAAATATTACTTTCATGGTTATTTTTTTATTTTAGTATTTGGGTTTACCCCTGCTTCTTATTAACACTTGTGATATTTGCTTTTGTTTTCCCATATCAATATTATCTTGTGTTTCTTTTTTTCTTTATTTTTGCTTTTGGGGTCTTCCTTTTTTTTTTTTTTCATTCTTAGACTTTCATCTTCATGAAGCTCTTCAATCATCTCACGCTACTCATAATAAGACTTATTATCTCTAGGTTTGCCTTGTTTTGGAGGATCTGAAGTGTAAGAAATAACCTCAAAAGCACAATATTCTTTATGTTGTCTTGGAAACCCTAAAGTGCAAGAATACTCTCTTGTAGCAATTACATGCCCTAAAGCCCCTAAATCGTTATAGATTTCCTCCAACCTTTTTTTTTTTTATTATTATTCTTCTCTTGAAACCCTAAAGTGCAAGGGATAACATCACCATTTTCACTTTTATTATCTAAAGAGGATTCTATACTACTTGAGAAAAGTGAAGATGATTTACCATAAACTTGACCTCTTTTGTTGTCTTTGTTTTAGGATTTATCTCCACATCTTCCTTAGTACCTTTAATTCTTTATGAACTTGTCAAATGATATTGTAGATAGGTTTTCTTTACCTCTTCTTTTGGAGTGGAATATCCTTGATCTCATTGACCTTCTATTATTATATTATTTCCTTGCTTTGTCTTGAAGTTTATCTCATGGCTATAATTTTTTGTTACTTTCTTTATAGTTTTCACTTTGCAAAGTATTGCCATGTGTCCAATCTCATAATAATTTTGGTAATGAAATGCAATATTATACATTCTACTTGTTGGTCTCATTCTCTTGATTGTGGCAAAGGTTTTGAAATATCCATAGAAACACATATTTGAGTATATATAGCATGTTTTTGCTCCTTAGTAGTTGGTCCTTCCTAGATGAATTCCCCTAAAATATTTTCAATATTCTTCAAAACTTCCTTATTTATAAGTTGATATGGAAGCCCAAAAATCCTAACCCATACTTAAGCTTCTTAATAGTTTCTATATCAACAAAAAAAATTCATTCTATGGTCTCAAATAAAGTGCATCTCTTCTCCTAAACCATGGGCCATCAACCATTATTTTATCCCTAATTTTTGAATTGAAAAAGATGATTAGGAAAAAACTTTTAGGAAGAAAAGTTATAGAATAATTTGAATTCAATCTCCACTTCAATTTGATATTCATCTAATTTTGAATCTCCAAAAAATATGTCCATGATCTATGGAACTTACATATTAACCCTCTACTTTTAAAACCATTATATCATGCTCAATCATCTCATCTTTGATACTAACTTCTGATGTAGCATCTGCTACCTTGATCAAACTTACCATGTATTCACTCTCTTTCTTATCTACAACTTGGTCCTCTATACTTCCAACTAAGGCATCCTGACTTCCTATTAGGGCTTTCAAATATGACCATCCTTACATAATAGCTAATGGGACTCACTCTTGGTTCGCACTCCCTCTTCGCTCACACTCTCTTTCCACTTGCACTCTCTCTTGCCTCACATTTGCTCCCAACTTGCACTCTCTCCTAGCTCACAATTGTCCTTGTCTCTTTCTTTTCTTGGTGTTTCTATCGCTTCAACCATTTTCTAAAAACAATGTTCCATGTAGGTAAGGGTTTGAAGCATTGATAAATGTTGCTCTATTCCCATGACTAATCCGCACTCACTCCTAGCTTGCACTCTCTCTTACCTAGCACTCCCTCTCAGGTTGCACTCTCTCTTTCATGCATTTGTGGTAAAGTTTTGAAGCATTAATGCACACTCCATAAACCCACAATGTTCACATTGACACTTGTTCCTTGATCTCACTTTGCTTTCTACTTCCAACTGACAATGCTTTCGCTTCGAGCTACAATCACTAACAATCACTCTCGGCTTATGCTCGCACTGGCTTTTGCACTCGCTCCCAACTTATGTTCACACTCGCAACTACACTTACTCTTAGATAATCCTTGCACCAATAAAATACTAATTTATTAAGATGTGACTCTTACACAAACACAACTAAAATTATATATAACTACTTAAATATTTATATATTTAATGTTTATTGCATATACAAGTTTATAAATATAATTTAAATAATAATCGCAAATACAATTTTATAAATAAAAGAAATCAAGTCAAATCCAAATTAAATTGACATTTGCCATGATATAAAACACAAAAGAAATTTAGTTTCACTTCCCTCCACTTTGGTTTGAAGAGTGACGTCGCTTCATGCACTATAACTCTATATATCCTTAAAACAAGCAAAACTATCACTCGACAAGAAAGCTCTTAACTGTTGCACCATAAGAAGTTTCGAAACCAAAATGCACAGACCTACCATTAATAGAAACAGAAGCAGGAGTAGGAGCAGAAATGAGACAAACATACCCGAAATACCAGATGAATTTTACTGTGCTTTCTCCTCGGAGTTCATGGTTGATCCGGCTATAATCTCCTTCACAGGCAAAACTTATGACCGAAGATCAGTGCAACATATCCATCCCAGAGAAGACCTAAAGCCCAACTTAGTCTTGAGAACAAAAATGAAGAAATGGGTATCACAATATGTCCTCTTACCCGTCTTCTCTTATATCTCTAATCTGCCTGATCTTTTAAGTGCCATAAATTTTCTGCTAAAGAATCCTGGCAATCAATCCCTAGAGCTCCTTAATGAATTCAAGAGAACTCTCCAACAACCTGACAAATCCTATTTAATCAGAGAATATGGAGTTCTATGCGCTGCAAAACTTTTGTCTGTTAGATATAAAATCCTCCGCAGTGAATGGGTCATCACTGTTGTCTCCATCCTTGCTCATCCACAAGGTGACCAAGACCTAAAACTGCCCCAAGGTATTGACATAAGTAATGTATGCTCTCTAATAGAATTCATGAACATAGCAAAAGTATGCAAAATTTGTGAGGACTCAGATTTTCAGATGGGACTAGTGAACCTCATGCATGCTCTGATCACTAACACGACTTCACACACCAAAACTTTTCCTCTTGGTGAGATATTGGAAAATGCAAGTGGCAAAAGAGTGCTGAAAACTCTAGTGCATTATGTGTGGCCTGTAAATTATAATCTGGAATCAACTACTTCTTTTGTGAAGCTTTTCATCACATTAAATGGACTATCAGATACCCAATCCGACATTCTGATCTCCGCAGGGATCATCGAGTCTTTCGTCAAATATATAGGTTTTGCTTTTGCGGCTGAGAAGACTGCATATGATATCTTGGATAGCAGAGATACCGGTTCACTAGGCCAAATTCTAGAAAACAGCCAGGAAATGGTGGCCATGATTTGCAGTGAATCTAAGGAAGCATTGAGGTGGTTAAGAATGTTCACAAATTCTGCGTACTATGATACTTATGTGGGAACAATAGCAGATGATATTTTAAATCTCATGGTAGAAGAGCCTCAAGAGGAGTCTGATACTCCTTAGATCATTGCCATCTCAGAAGGGAGAAGGGAGTGGGATTTAAAGGGTGTTTTTATGGTTTTAAATAATAATTAATGGATAAGATTTTAATTTTTCTTAGGGTTTTTCAAATATACCATAACTGAAAATGTTTTTAGAAAATGTTAGAATGGACAACAATTCTTTTCTATTTTTTATTTTTGTTTTCCTTTTTAATATATATATGTTTATTTATTTATTTATTGTTTTTTTTTTTACATCAATTTAATTATATTGAGTTATACATTTTATTAGGCCTAGGTTAAATTTAATTTTGGTGTGGCTTACTAGAAAAAACAAAATTGCAAAGTACGAAGGACTGAAGTTTTTTTTTAAATACATCATATATTTTAGGAGTTATATCTTTGCGAAGAGTTATTAGATTTAGTTGATTTTTGGACCAACTTGTGCAAAATTTGAATAGCTTTAAATGAGTGGTCATATGTAAATATCTAAGCAATATTAAGGAATATAATCTTGTGAAGTCAACCATTCAGAACAAGGACATTGACAAACTTTTAAGTTGCAAAAAATGAAATTGCAAATATTTCCTAGCTAGGGTTCAAATTCTAGGAAGATTAATTAAGGGATAGAACTTCATCGAGGAAAGATTTTATATCTAGACATAATTTTTTAGCTAATTTTTTTCCCTTTTTTTATCTTAGAAATGAAAATTTTATAAATTTTATATTAAATATTATATTTTTTATAGGACTTTTAGATAAATTTCAATAGATTTTAAGTTTTAGTTTTCTTTCAATGGATATAGTTAAATCCTTAGAATCTTCTCTAGTGGTAGAGATGAGTGAGTGCACATCAAAGAGATATTCATTGCTCCAAGATAGGGTGGTTTTTTGGTAAATTTAATGGTTATTGGCGAGGGGCTTTAGCTTTGAGAAAATGGATTGATAGGAGTTGGAAGTCTTTAGGAATGATTCTATCTGTAGACATCTAAAATGCATCATGTGAAGGTGACTACTCATATGGGACATGCTAATAGAACATATGAATGATATTGGACAACTCCATGGTGAAGTAGTGGTTTTTATCACTAAATTTGGGTAAAGTTGGCTAACTCAATCTTAGTCATGGTTGATACTCGCGGTTAACAGAGCTAGTCGCACCTTAGAGTTGTGACTAACATCAAAAACATTTTGAACCCAAAATCAGTTACAATGATCTGGAGACAAATCCAAACAACTTTTGGGTGGGAAAACCTTTATAACTTTCTCTCTAACTTCTCCAACCAAAGGTTTCTTATTCTTGGCTTCTCCACGAAGCTAGAGCAAGGCCTTCAATGTGTTATAAGATCCCCCTACAAATTGGGGAGAGATATATAATCTTCAAGAGTTAAAACGTAGCGAAGCTCTGTTGAATTTTTTATTCATTCGTAACCTTTTGGAGAGAGCTAACTTACAAATCATGAATGTATTTGAATATATGGAGGATCTAGGAGGATAGAATATCAAGAGCTCATAATTGAGTCTCTTCCACCACAAATTTAGATAATTCACACCATCAATACATTAGAGTACATTGAGTCGGCCCTTGATTTTCAATTCAATAAGAAGAATTGGAGATCAGAGCTCGAAATAGGAAAGCAAGAAGATTTTCATCTCAACCATGGTTGTCAGTTATGACTAATAGTGCTAGTTGCACCACAAACCCACGAAGAGGGTTTGATCCATGTTTCTCCCTATTTTAGCCTTAGATTCATAGTTTCATGCTTTCATTTTGATAGATTAACCATAGATTAATCCTATTTGATACATTTGCACTATTAGATTTAGGATTTGGGAGGAGATTTCCTTTATTTCCTTGTTTGCATCATTTAGGTTAGTTTTCTTGTTATTCCATATTTTGCAAGTTTTCTAATGGCTAATTAGGATGCTTCATAGTTAGACTCATGTCTTTCTTTATATGCTTTACTGCAATTCAATGATTTCTTGCATAGTTGCATAGATTACATGCTTTCTTTGTTTTCTTTAGCATTATTTATGTAAGATTCCTATAAAAGCCTCATCAAGAGGTTATATTTACTTTTAATAGTTTCTTGTTATTTCTTGAATGCAGGGTTTATAGGATCCATCCATTTGCAAGGAATTCAAGGCAGCATATGCCTCTAATCATGGAGAAGAAGGTCACCATTTATCTTGATCATTTCGTGTCCTATTGGAGAGTCTATGAATTACACCACCCCTTCATTTAGAGGGTCTTCAAAATTGTATTGATTGTATCAACATTGAGTATCCCTAAGAGGGACGTAAATTTAATAGGATTTGATACAAAATTTAATAAAAGAAACCTTCTCATTCTTGTTAAATTTATTGTTATCAATTTCTTTATTGCTTTAATGTTTGATATCAATTGATGCATTATTTAGGTGTATGTTTTCTGCATGGGTACATATGGCAATCATGATAGGAACCCTACAAAATATGCTATTATTGAATAACTTACTATGTTTTTTGGTTGTAAGTATTCACCGTGGGTAATAGCCATGATGAATAGTATTAGCCTCGATTAATAGTCTCAGCCATGTCTATCAGTCATGGCTAACAGAGAGCAAAACAAATAGTAGACAACCAAATCTACAATAGACTTGGATCTCATGTAGGAGTCAATTCTATGTGTTTTCCTCTATTTGTCTATATTTTTGATAGTTTGAATATAGTAGAATGATGGTTAAGTATAAAACATAGATAATGAATGAAATTAAAATGCTTAGATGCTCTTAGGTTTCTACTAGCCATTGCTAGGAACAATAGACTTCTGATTTCAATCCACCCTAGTCTCCAACGATCTAGGTTATGTTTTTGATTTTGCATGTATGAGGTCCAATAAATGACTACTTCTTCATGATTAGTGTACATTATATGAATATCATATGGCATAGATGTACATTCTCTAAAATATAAATATTCTTTTAAAAAAACATGTAGGAAAAATCATTTGAATGCTCTTTGATGCATTTTCTTTTCATGCAAAAGTAAAAAGAACCACATACACCACGTACTATATAAACGCTAGTGAGTTGGAAGTTATATCCAACCACTAGTAGGGTTCAATGATGATGGTAGTTATTTCCATCCATTGGACCAACTCCCTCGATCCTTTTTAATAGACCAATATCGGCTCCAAGAACCGACATAGCCCATGGAAAATTTACATGTATCTCTCTTCAGAGAGGTATATTGTTGACTGTGGGTGAAAAAGGTGAGAATTGAGAGGACCTATGCTCCCTGACTATGTGTGGACTTTATTATCACACATTATAGGTTTTCTTATGTGACCATGAATTTCATAATCGGTTGTCGAGCTACGAGTATAAAGGTGAAAGCCTTAAACTATTGAGTATATCATAAATAATTTCAAACACAATGAGAGTAGTTTAAAGTTTTCAAAAAATAATATACACATCAAACCAATTAGGGCTCAGAAAAAAATTTAAAAAAGATAATCATCATTGTTTGCTTTGTGTGCTTTAAAATTTACATACGAGATAATATAATATCATGGTTAGAAAACGAAATGGTTTATCTTAGTGCAAGACTAAGGTCACAGCTAAAGCTCCACCCAGTACACAATACAATGTAGAGAACCCTCAATTACAAGATCCTATTGAATGAGGTTCTGTGAGCATTAGAGGGCATAACTCTATGCACGGGGGTTCTTTCACAATACCCCACTTAGACGAGGCAATGCACATGCCTCACAAGAAATATTTGATTATGGAAGATTCCAACATAGGGCCTTCGAACATGGGAGTATATATCATGATCATACACCTCATGGATCTATTGGATCCATCAAAGAGTACATCATTGAGAAAGGAATAGTAAATAGTTTTATTCCCATCCATACTTGAGATAATGGTGGCTCAAGGCCCCCATCAGTTTAAAATAGACAAGTAGAAAATTTACCCATTCAGGGATAGGAAGATAGGGATCCTTCAAAGCATAAGCCCACGCTGACTTCAAACAACAATGAACCTAGTGTAGCACCCTAAATTGGAATGGTTAAAAACCTTACTAAAATATAAAAGATAAAAAAAATTGAATTTTAACCCCAAAATCGCTCCAAAATCGCCTGCTACCCGTTTTCTCTTTTTTTGCACCATTTTTAGGATTTTTTTTTACCGTTGGATGATATCGTCGCAAATTAGACGAGATCGTCCCAGATCTGACGAAATCGTCATGGATAGAACATCCAGACAATTTTGTCCCAAAACCAAATTTTCATAATTAGCTTTTGTTTCAACAACCTCTCCAACTTGGGTAGAAGCGTGTCTGCGTAGTTGAAGATTGCCCTGTTGGAGATATCCCATATTGGGATGATCCTCAACCTCTTAAACCTCTTCCTAAGCCTATATAAACTAGGATTTTCTAGTTTACCCCCCTGACTCTGCATGACCCCTTGATTATGATTTCCTTGAACCCCTTAGCTGATAGATTTAATTCCTTATTCCCTTGCACTACTGTCTGTGTTCTATATTTTGCATTTTCTTGTAGGAATTCTACTATTTTGTAGTTGAAGATAGCTTGGATCTTCGCAAATGATCTCGGATGATTACGGACGATCTCATACGATTGGAGGTGATCCTGACTGTAGTCCAGATTGTGGTCAAATCCAAGTCCAGAGTTTGCATTCCCTTAGCTTCCTCTGCATTTTTTATATTGTATTTCTACATTGTCTTGAATTATTATGTTTTTGCATCTTGGAGTTCACCTCATTTAGCATAATCACATGGTAAGGTTAAAATAAATCATTAAATCTACTGCATTTCCTTATTTTTTATTGGAATCCATTATTTAGGCATGTTTGCTATTATTTCTACCATTATATTTTGCTTTTGCACTTGCATATTTGGTATTTCGCATCTATTTTTGTGATTGCAGGTTTTTGATGAATTCGTCAGACAAATTCGTCAGATATCAGACGATCCAGTCTAATCTCAGATGATTACGTACAAACTGAGGCGATCTGGATTGCTACAAAACTCAGAACCTTCATCAAACATCCGAAATCAGGTATGAAACATTCTAATTAGCATATTCTCTGTTATTAGCACTCATTCCTATTTTTTGTATCCATTTAAATTATCATTGGTAGATAAAATAGTTTAGATTCATCTTGGCCAAACCTAGGAGTTGAATGATCGAGTATAAAAATGAACACATCAAACCCACTATCAACCTAGGCGTGGAAACTGCCACTCAAAATTTTCTCGGTGAACCCATCATCCATCGAAAATTCACCTTTATACTCCTCCCGAAGCGGGACCTTCAAAGGGCCTCTCATTCTGAGGTATTGTCCCATCCTTCTCACATCCTCCTTCTGGGCACGAATCCTATAGCCTGAGGGTAAGGATGCAAAAAATTTGGAGTGATACATTTTGGTGAACCCGATGTGAAAACTAAAAACCTTTTGAAAACAATTAAAAAAAAAAAACAAAAACAAAACATAAATGCATTTAGAATCAAAGATTGCATGTCATATTTAGATGGTAGATTATAACAAAAGACAAGCTGTCACCATTAATGTTGAAAATCAATTAGCAGCTATAGAGATTAATTTTGTACTTAGCGTACCTCAAACAAATAGGGTTCAACCTTTATGGGACAAAATTAATAGGAGATTGAATCTTATTTCATCTAGAGCAACAAAACTTAGGAAAATCAAGAGGTTTGTCCTAGATAGAATCCTGTATCTCGATCAAGTGACTTTGTATCATGAGCTTCAGAGAGCTTGCCATAGGTGGTTGGCAGATAAAAGAGCCCTTGTTTCTTCCGAATTGTATACCTTTGAGGAATACCTCGATAATGCAGCTATAGTACATAAATGTTTGTCTCGTATAGAGGATCAGGAGGTTGTTCTTATGGATAGACAAAGATGGTATAGAGTCCCCAGAGCTATGTTATATCGAGAGTATTTCCATGAAATCTATTTTTACAAATCAGAGTCAGAAGTAGATAATATCACTATAGCACACTTTATTAAGTTCCTGAAAAACCATTTCCAATTTGAAGAGGAGCATTTTATGACTCCTGATGAACTCGATCCTATCAATGACATTCATAAAATATTTTTAGAAAAATAATCTATTATTCTATTATTGTTATTTCTTGCATTTAGTGTGCTATTTGTTGTCTTTATAAAACAATTCATAAAAAAAAAAAAAATCAAAACATTTTATTTTTAAGCATTATAGTAGGTATATAATTAAAATATATACCTCCCAAATCTGTTCCAAATATATCAATATATATTTGCTAAAATCTAAGATTTAGACATAATGACTAGACTCAGGAATGGAAAACAAATTGAGGTAGAAGAAGATTGGTTAAGGAAAATAGAAAATAACCCAGATGTCCTTCATGAAGACCCAATTTAGGAAGAAGGAACTCTAGACCAACAAGAAGAAGATTATGTTGATGCAAATGAACAAAAGGAAAATGATAGAGAGGAAGGATCCTCATCTCCTAAAATAACTCCAGAAGGAACTGTTACTTTTGAAAACATGGAACATTTTTGGAAATTTCTCCATACCAATATTGGCACTCTTAATAGAGCAGTTCATATGGATAAAGATCAAATTAATGAAACTCAAGCAACCCTAGAAGACATATATCACACATGCACTAATCCTTTGTCCTTTGTTGATCAAGAGAGTGATCAAGCTAGACCGTCCAATTTGGACATGGCTACTATAATCCAAAACACCCGACAACAACAGGTTACCCAACTACCTAGAGTGCCTGTTACTAAACCAAGGTTTATTCCAACAAAAAAGAAACCTTCATTCACTACTCTACTCTGCCAAGCTATCGATCAATATACCTCAAATCAAAAAAAGCCTAAAACAAAACCAAATGTTAATTTCCAACAATCTGGGATACAACATAATGTTACCACAAATCTTCTTCATAATACTCTTCCTACCAATCATTTGCATAATAGAAACATAGCATCTAATCCTTATGTTATGCCTTCCTATGCTCACAAATCCCATGCTCATGTACCACCGAACCAATATGGTGGGCAAACTGGCAATCTGGAAGCCATGGTGAAATAGTTAACCTCCCGTATGGACCAAATAGATCCCTACCATCCCTCGTACAATTATCAAGAGATGTGTAGTCAACCTCTAGATCCTATAGTTGTAGCACAACCATATCCTAAACGCTTTCCCATGTCTGTCCTACCTATATACAGAGGAACCAAAGATCCCATAGAGCATCTTCATATGTTTAGGATAGCATGTCATGATATATCACATGATGACTTGTTATTACTAAAAATGTTCCCGAAAAGTTTAGAAGGGATGGCATTGGAGTGGTATTATCAATTGCCCACTCATTTTTTGAGAAATTTTGAAGTGACCGCTGAGTCTTTTGTGCACCAATTTAGTGCCTATATTGAAAGACATGTAACTATTAAAGATTTGTAAAACCTAAAACAAGACAAAGATGAGTGTTTTTTTGACTTCTTAGCTCGATGGAGGCAGTTGATAGGAAAATTACACTTTGTGTTACCTTATTGGGAAATGTTGGATATTTTTATCAATAATTTACAAGAGAAAATATCCTATGAATTATCAACTGCTACCTTGACCACCTTCGATCAAGCTATAGATTTAGCCTGAAGAGTGGAAGATGCTCTCATTAGAAGAGGTCAGCTCAAAAAGAAAGATGATGAGAAAACATCCAGAAATCCATACAAAAATAAACAAGTTGTGGGTGACGGAGTCACTGACAGCAGAAACATTGCCAATATTAATACTGCAAAAACAACAGAGAAGTTCATATTGAAACCTCCCGATAAACCACCTCAAGAATTTACTAGGTTAAATCAACCTTTATCAACCATTCTCCCACAATTACTACCACGAGGATTGATCCAATTACCGACTATCCAGGAACCTGATCCAATCATACCCGGATATAGAGTTGATTTACATTGTGATTTCCATAGAGGACCCGGACATGCTACCAACTCTTGTAAACGATTAAAACATAAAATACAATATTTAATTGATAACAATGAGATGGAGGTACAAGCCTTTCAACCTAAACAAACTCCTACTAGTAATGTTCAAAAGAACACCCTTCAAAGTCAAAATCATAATGCCAATCAATCATTGGACATATTTCAACATCCTTTACCAAAACATGGCAAAGAGGTGGCTAATCAAATTGAACATCATAATGTTCCCCCTCCTACCCGATATGTAGGAGCCATTAGTGGGCATTTACCTATCCACAATCTAGAAATATTTGACATAACTTTATCCATGGTTACATCCAGACCCCTATATAATACTCAAACACCTGATCTTAGTGATGTAGAATCTAATATTGAAAGTGAAATAGACATCACCTCCAGTCAATCAAATAGTTTTGAAAATGAATCAGATCCTATTCAACCTATCACAGATTCTATGGTTCTAGAAGAACCATTTCCTAGAAGAGTTACTACTCGACCCTCTTCTCATTAGTTCCTTCCTAATGAACAAGCCATAAACGCTAGACCAAGACCAACTCAACATCCTCAAAACAACATTTTAGGTACCATCAGAGTTGTTACCAGACAACAAGCTCAAAATTCTCAACAGGATCAAACTCAGAATGATGGATCAGCTCCATTTATTTTGAAAAAACCCAATAATGGGAATCATATGTCTAATGTTCAACCTAAGCCTCCGTATAATATTAATGAACAATTATCCAACACTACAGCTAGAATTTCCCTTTTGGACCTTTTAAGATCTTCTCCTACCCATAGGGATGAATTAATGCTCACATTAAGCCAAATGATGGTACCACAAAACATTCAGCCTGAAGCCATGATCAATACTATCATCACTCGAGAAGTCGATTGTATTGACTTTCGAAATAGAGATATACCACAACATAGTTTGCATAAGGATAATTCTTTATATATTACTACCATAATTGGAGACGTAGTTGTTAAATGCGTCTTGATTAATAATGGTTCATCTTTAAACATATGCAATTTTGACTTCTACCAAAGATTTGGCTTTAGGAGTGACAAAATGAAAAGAATGGATATGATCATAAAAGCCTTCAATGATGAGACACAAGAAACATGTGGAGTCATTACTATACCCTTGCAAGTTGATCCTAGAACCCTAGATACGATCACGTTTATTATACGTTGCCCTGCATCGTACAATATAATTTTGGGTCGCCCTTGGATCAACGCGATGCGAGTAGTTCCATCCACTTTACATCAATGTGTTAAATTTGAATTCAAAAACCAATTGGTTACCATTCATGGTGACCCCAGACCCTTTGATATGTGTGCTTTGGTAGAACCAGTTGGAGTTCAATTTTGCCCTGCTTTGTCATCCACACATCCTAATTCTCATCAACTTCCCAAACATGTGAAACACACACCCATAACATCATCTACCCCATCAACTACACCTTTACATATAGCTCAACCACTTTCTAAACAAACCTCATTAGGACCTCGAAAAGATCCTAGAACCACAACCAATGCTTCTTGTTTTACCCCTATAACTTCCACACCGATAGACTCATCCATCGATATCCCTATAACATCTCCTACAAGCATCCTTTCCACATCAGAAGATCTAAAAAAATTTTCTTCTACCTATTACACTCTTACTGATGAACTCCTACCTGATTTATCTAAAATTCTTATATCAGAAGAGATCAACACTGCCATGCAAGCTTCCCTTGTTTTAAATAAACTCCCACCTTCTCCTTGTACCTTGGGCCTCCCACAACCTATGGGAAGTATCTACCAAGTCAAAAGTTGTGCTTTTGTTTATAAGGGATATGATTGGGGAAGAATACCCCGAAATATCAAGACACATTGTGATGGATATGCTCAAGATTATCTCGATAAACAAGATTCTTTGCCTTCAAAAAATAATCCCTATACCTGTCATATGCTATCTCTCGCCTACCCTAAGATGATTTCTGAATACGATGATGATTTGGAAGGGGATATCTTCCATGATGTCTCCGTTGATGATTTATTACATAATGAATTTTATTTGGATGGCTTTATACCTAGTATAGCCCAGCTTGAGGCCTCGACTCCTCAAGACGAATTATCCAAGCTAACCTTGGAAGAATTACAAGAATTGGGTGTTTCACCCACCCCACCTAATTTTGAGAGAGATTTACATATGGAAGTCGAAAACGGTATAAAAATTAACATTGGAACCAAACATAACCCTCACATAATCAATATTGGATCAGAATTAAGTCAAGAAAAACAAGATGAATACATTTCATTTCTTAAAGACTATGAGGATGTCTTTGCCTGGACATATGAAGACATGCTAGGTCTGGACCCTTCTGTAGTCATGCATCATCTAGTAGTCCATCCAGATGCTAAACCTATTAAACAAAAACTTAGAAAAATGCATCCTAAAGTGGCCTTACTAGTCAAAACAAAACTAGAAAAACTGTTGAAAATTATTTTTATACAAACCATTGATTATGCTGAATGGATCTCAAATGTAGTTCCAGTAACCAAGAAAGAAGCCACTAAAGTTAGGGTTTGTATATACTTCAGAGATATTAATGTTGTCTGTCCTAAATATGATTTTCCTCTTCCTAACATGGATCAAATAATTGATTTTACTGCTGGAAGTGGAATGATATCCCTAATGGATGGATTTTCTGGTTACAATCAGATCAGGATAGCTCCTGAAGATCAGGTTAAAATAGCCTTTATTACTCCTTGGGGAACCTTTTGTTGGAAAGTAATGCCATTTGGTTTAAAGAATGCAGGCGCAACCTATCAATGAGCTATGACTTATATCTTTCATGATATGATGCATGATATTCTACATGATTATGTTAGTCTTACAATGGCACTGAGAGGGGGGGGTGAATCAGTGCAGCTATTTTAAAAACTTAATGCTTTAACTCTTAAAGCCAAAACAAAAGAAAGCTAAAACCAGAAACAACAAGTACCACAAGAGAGCATAACATAACACAAGATGTAACGAGGTTCACCAGTTTTGGCTACTCCTCAAACTAGACTCGCTTGGACTCCCATCCAAATCCAGCCATTGCAAAGCACCAACTTTACAATCAATTTACCAAAGATCCACTGGAAGGAGCAACAACCCCTAATTTACCAGCAACAACTGGAAGGAGCACAAACCCCTGATTCCAAGCACCAACTTGGATTTCTATTTTCAATTTTGATTGACATAAAAATGCCTTCAGTGTTACAAGATCCTCACTGATCTAGCTTAAATCAAATCAATCTCATGGAAGCATACACTCTTTTACTGTTCTACCTTCTGCACACTTACAACCCTTTCATATGGCATGCTCTTGCAGCTCACATATAGCCAGCCTCTTTCTGCAGCATCTTCTATCTCGCAGCAGCAACTATCTTCTCTATACGGTTATTCTTTTATAACCTTTCAATCCTGCATGCAATCGAATCACATACTCTGACTGTTCGAATCCATGCAATACGGCTGTTCGGTTCCATGCATTTCGACTGTTCGAAACCCTGCAATACGTCTTTTGGAAACCATGCAATACGGCAATTTTGTTTCATGCACTTTGACTGTTCAATTTCTTCGAATACGGCTTTTCGAATGCTTTTTCGAAAACCTTTCGATACTTTAAATTTGATTCTTCTAATACCTAATATCAATTTTATTCTTCGAATACGGCTTTTCGAATGCTTTTTCGAAACTCCATGTATGATTCTGTGAAAGCTTTTCGATTCTTCATGTTCGACTTTTCTGTATGCTTCAAATACGTCTTTTCGAATGCCTGCAAATTTGACCTTTCGAATGCTTTTATTATCCTTCAAATTCGGCTTTTCGAATGCGTTTAAATTATGCATGTTTGTCTGTTGCAATGCATGTCCAACACCTGTCAACAATTAACTGTCTGTCTGACTTCAGTTACTTTTTACGTAACTGGCTGCATGATTTTCCTGTCTGCTTTTTCGACACGTGTCACCTTGCATGTTGCTGTGGGTTTTATCTGCCAGACTGTTACCTGTCGCGATGCTTTCGGCTTCCGGCAACTTTCCTTTCATCCTGTCGCGAAATCGCGACACTTTTCAACTTTGCTGACGTCATCATCCTGCTTGTCGCGAAATCATGACACTTCCGCTTCCAACAGCTTTCCTTTCATCCTGTCGCGAAATCGTGACACTTTTCAACTTTGCTGACGTCATCATCCTGCTTGTCACGAAATCGTGACACTTTCGGCTTCCGTACACTTTTCTTTGCCGCAGCAGCGAAAAAGGAACATGTCACGAAATCGTGACACTTTGTTCTTCCGTACAACTCTCCTTGCCAACTCCAAAAATGGAACATGTCACGAAATCGCGACGCTTCTGGCTCTTGCTGACGTCATCATCCTTCTTGTCACGAAATCGCGACGCTTCTGGAATCCGTACGCTCTTTCTCCATGCAGTAGCGAAATCGCTACAACTTTTTGCCTTGTCTTTTTTTTATGAAATTTTAACTTGTAATATCAATGCTGCATCTTTCAGATCTACACTTTTGACTAGTAGCGAAATCGCTACACCTTAGATTCCCCTTGTTCCAACATGTAGCGCCATCGCTACACCTTATTTTCTCTTTGTTTCAACCTGTAGCGAAATCGCTACACCTTAGTTTCTTCTTGTTTCAACATGTAGCGAAATCGCTACACCTTAGTTCCATGTATTTTCATCATGCAACGATATCGCTACACCTTTGTTTCCTTTCATTTCAACATGTAGCGATATCGCTACACCTTTGTTTCCTTCTCTGCCAAGATGTCGCGAAATCGTGACAGTTTTGCTCGCATCTTCTCTCTCCTCGACCATGTCGCGAAATCGTGACAATTTGGCGTGCATTTTCTCTCTCCTACTTTTTGTCGCGATATCGCGACACATTTTCTCTCTCCTCTGAAAACTTGACATGTCACGAAATCGTGACATTTTCGGCTGCGCCTTCTCTCTCCTCGACCATGTCGCGAAATCATGACAGAAAACATGTCGCGATATCGCGACAGTTTTCTTCCTTGTCTCTTTTTGCCAGTTTTTGAATCTGGGTCACTTCATTTTCCTTGAAACTTTTCGCACTTGATCCGATCGACCTCAACCGCATCAATCGCATCAATCTGATCGTGTTGACAACAATGACAATACTTTTGCAATTCTTTTGCTGCACCTTGCTCAACAAACAACTCCTATCCATCACCTTGCTCACCAATCAACTTCTAACCATTGCATCAACTGATCAACCTGACTGTGTTGACAACAATGACAATACTTAGGTTGCACCTTGCTCATCAATCTCCCCCTTTGGAATTGTTGGCAACACACGTAATTGTCTGCAATTACCTGTAATTCTTCTCCCCCTTTGACAATAATACCAAAGGGCGGCTGCAAAACTCCCCCTTAGTCCATGCACAACATTCACGAGCAAAAAATTAATCCAGTTAGCAAAAAGCATAAACATGAGCAATATGATGAACGGATCCGTAAATTCTCCCTCTGAGAATTTGATCCTGATGTCTAGTCAAATCTTAGCCAATACTTGAGAAAAAATGACCTCTTCAGATCACGCTGTCTTCTGAGCCTCAACCCTCTGTACTCTGTCAAAGACTCACTAAGAACCTGCTTAAGAAGCACACCTAGAACTTGTCCAGATCAGCACACAAGTTCTCACTAGAACCACGCTTAGCATGAACCCACAAAGAGAATTGTTAGAGACCCAATGTGATTTATCAACTTCATAGAAACATACAGAGAATTGTTAGAGACTCAATATGTTCTATACTTAATTCCCAATCTCAAACTCAACTATTAAACTCAAGACAGCCAACCAAGGGTTCCATCAACTTAATACAAGTAGCTAGACTCACAAAAATAAGCCCTAGAGCACAAAGCTTCCACTATCTCAAACCATAAATTAGGATTTACACCAAGCCAAGGGATACCTAGAAGAGTACCTTTTCACTCCAACCTTATTTCAGAAAACATACACCAATCATACTCATAAGAAGAATGAGTCCATACCTCATTTGAGTAGAAGATAATTGAACCTTCAAGTCGACACTACACACAACTCTCAAACTTTCAACCAATTTAGGGAAGGAATAAAAATAAATTAGCAATAAAGTGAACTTCCTTTATTACACCTTTTAGCTCCACTTCTTTAAACACAATCATCAAAACATTCCAATAAGATAATGTCAAAGCAAAATATGACAACTTAACCTTATACCTCCATCAATTATATTTGCCAAGTCAATTAAAAAAAAACTCCAAGCAAATAATAATAAAAGATATACCTTGGCCAAACTTAGTTCTCCAACCTTTGGAGAAAGTGAATAACACCACCACAAAAGCTAAAGCGCTTTTATTGCTGCTATCCACGAGCATCACGACCAAGACGAAATTGCCCACAACATGGGTCAAACTTGGCACCTCCGCCCAACGCTTCTTCACTTCAACAAGCAGATTTCACATCTTTCAATAAAATTGATAGGAGACTCACTTGTACCAACTCTACAAATTTACTGCCAACTTAGTGCAAGCAATAAATACTGTACTGCGGCACAACCAGATTCCTTTTTAAACTTAAAACCTGATCTGAGTTTTCTACAGATACTGCAGATCACTTTACTTTTAACAGTGCAAATCTTGGAGAAGACATTTTGACAAACACTTTATGGCCAACCATAGAGCCCCTTACTCAACCTCAACTTCTTAACCTCGGATTGATATTTTATCAACAGTTAACCCGAACTGTCTGTGAATTGAATAATCTTACCAATGCGACAAGAAGGATCTTGTAAGCTTTACCTCAAAGTGTAAAACAAATACACGCTGCTCGAAACACGTATATGCAGCTAGAGCAAACACAAAAAAAATTCTGAACTGTTATGATCCGAAGTAATGAACAGTTGGTGGAAGAATTATCAACAGTACAGCAGTGACATATCTCAACACTACCAAATGTGACAACTCTTCAAATTAAACAAAGCACACTTCACGGCACCTTCAAAAATGACAACAAGAACTGACAACACACTTTAGCGGCAAACAACAATAACTCGACTTCTTACCTTTCATCCTCGTAAAATCGGCCCAAAAACATAGGAGCATTAAAATAAAATTTTAAGATTGCTCCCCCCGAGGATGTGCCACCCGGAGCCGCTTAAAGCGGAAGAGGAGTAATCTCCTTCTCGTCCAAGGAGACACGAATTCCTTTCTTCTGTCTTTCTCCGGACTTTCCTGAACTTGGGCTTGAGTTTTTCAACTACATCCCTATTTTGCCCCTGTTCGTGAACTTGAACATTTTTCTTGCGGGGTTGTCTCTTGTGCGTTCTTGAAGTATGATTATTTTCCTTTCTGCTGTGCACATGATTTATTCTCTGTCTGTATTGTATTCTTTGCGTTTGATGAAATCTAGGGTTTTGCCTTAGATTAGATACATAAGTGTTTGCACAGAACCTTGCTACGTGCCCTTGACCATTACATTTAAAACATTGCACATGTTTTATTCCCTGTCTGTATTGCATTCTGTGTGTCTGATGAAATCTATGGTCTGGCCTTAGATTAGATACAAAAATGCTTGGACAAAACCTTGCTATGTGCCCATGGCCATTACATTTAAAACATTGCACGGGGTGTTCACTCAGAAAGCGAGATGTGTTTTTGTCAAGTATAACTCTTTGATCTATTATTCTCGTCCACAATAAAATGCCTTGTGACCATAGTAGTTGCATTTAGAACAATAGCCATTAAAAGCATTATTATTAAAAGAGTGAGAGTGAGAGAATTTCTGTTGCTGTGGTTGCTTTGCTGTAGATTTTCTTTGATGATTTCTTCCTTTTGAGGATTCAGCTTCAGACTTTTCTTTTTTCAAACCTTCAACCGAGGACTTCTTCTTCTCTGCATGTTTAGAGGATGAAGGTTGTTCAGCTTCATATCCAAGACCAAACTTAGACGTGGAGCTTCTTTGTTGATTTATCATTGTATCTAGCAATTCTGTGCTTTTCTCAAATTTGAGATTTATATTGGCCTCTTTTAGTTGTTTCTTCAAAGAAACAATCTCTTCTTCTTGTTGGCAACAAGCAGTCTTTTTCTCATTGAACTGAGACCTGAGAATTTCTTCAACCCTCTTGGACACATCTACTTGCAACTTTAGATCACTAACAGTTTTGTTAGATTCTTCTTCACGTTTGCTATATACATCGACTTTATCATTCAGCTGTGTCTTCAAGACTTCTTCTGCTTTCTTGGCCTCTTGAATTTGTAAACAGAGATTTTCAATCTCATCCCCGTATTCTTCCAACTTTTTGGACAGTCTTTTATTGCTTTTCTTTTGTATACTTAACTCTTCAAGAGCGGCGATCAACTCACCTTCTAGATCTACTTCAATCTCCAGGTTTTCATTGCAAACTTCAGAGTTCACTTCTTCTTCCTTCTTTAGTGCAATTTTCTCTTCTGAAGGAATTGAAACTGACTGAGATACCTTAATGGAAGATAATCTATTCTTCCTACCCATTGTAAACTAATCCAAGATCAACCCTGACTGATTTAGCCTGAACTGGGAACTTGGCTCTGATACCAATTGTTAGTCTTACAATGGCACTGAGAGGGGGGGTGAATCAGTGCAGCTATTTTAAAAACTTAATGCTTTAACTCTTAAAGCCAAAACAAAAGAAAGCTAAAACCAGAAACAACAAGTACCACAAGAGAGCATAACATAACACAAGATGTAACGAGGTTCACCAGTTTTGGCTACTCCTCAAACTAGACCGCTTGGACTCCCATCCAAATCCAGCCATTGCAAAGCACCAACTTTACAATCAATTTACCAAGGATCCACCGGAAGGAGCAACAACCCCTAATTTACCAAAGACAAGCTGGAAGGAGCACAAACCCCCGATTCCAAGCACCAACTTGGATTTCTATTTTCAATTTTGATTGACATAAAAATGCCTTCAGTGTTACAAGATCCTCACTGATCTAGCTTAAATCAAATCAATCTCATGGAAGCATACACTCTTTTACTGTTCTACCTTCTGCACACTTACAGCCCTTTCATATGGCATGCTCTTGCAGCTCACATACAGCCAGCCTCTTTCTGCAGCATCTTCTATCTCGCAGCAGCAACTATCTTCTCTGTACGGTTATTCTTTTATAACCTTTCAATCTGCATGCAATCGAATCACATACTCTGACTGTTTGAATCCATGCAATACGGCTGTTCGGTTCCATGCATTTCGACTGTTTGAAACCCTGCAATACGTCTTTTTGGAAACCATGCAATACGGCAATTTTGTTTCATGCACTTTGACTGTTCAATTTCTTCGAATACGGCTTTTCGAATGCTTTTTCGAAAACCCTTCGATACTTTAAATTTGATTCTTCTAATACATGCAAACAACAATGCAATTTCTTCGAATACGGCTTTTCGAATCTTTTTCGAAACTCCATGTATGATTCTTGAAAGCTTTTCAATTCTTCATGTTCGTGATGCTTCATTTATTATCCTTCAAATTCGGCTTTTCGAATGCGTTTAAATTATGCATGTTTGTCTCCGTTGCAATGCATGTCCAACACCCTCAACAATTAACCGTCGCTCCTGACTTCGCCACTTTTTACGTAATCGGTCGCATGATTTTCCTGTCCGCTTTTTCGACACGTGTCACCTTGCATGTTGCTATGGGTTTTATCTGCCAGCATGTTACCTGTCGCGATATCGCGACACTTTTGACTTCGACGTCACCCTAAAGGTTGTCACGAAATCGTGACCATTTTGGCCCTCGAAAGCTTTCCCTGCATCTTGTCACGATATCGCGACACTTTGAGCTTTTTCTGACGTCATCCTCAATGTCGTAAATCGCGACGCTTTGCTTCATTTCCTTTCATCCGTCGCGAAATCGTGACACTTTTCAACTTTCGACGTCATCCTTCGAAATCGAACCCGTCCACTTTCTTTCATCCTCGAAATCGTGACACTTTTCAACTTTCGACGTCATCATCCCGCTGTCGAAATCGTGACACTTCCGGCTTCCGTACACTTTTCTTTGCCGCAAAAAAGGAACATGTCGCGAAATCGTGACACTTTGTTCTTCCGTACAACTCTCCTTGCCAACTCCAACGAAAATGGAACATGTCACGAAATCGCGACGCTTCTGGCTCTTGCTGACGTCATCATCCTTCTTGTCACGAAATCGCGACGCTTCTGGAATCCGTACGCTCTTTCTCCATGCAGTAGCGAAATCGCTACAACTTTTTGCCTTGTCTTTTTTTATGAAATTTTAACTTGTAATATCAATGCTGCATCTTTCAGATCTACACTTTTGACTAGTAGCGAAATCGCTACACCTTAGTTTCCCCTTGTTCCAACATGTAGCGCCATCGCTACACCTTATTTTCTCTTTGTTTCAACATGTAGCGAAATCGCTACACCTTAGTTTCTTCTTGTTTCAACATGTAGCGAAATCGCTACACCTTAGTTTCATGTATTTTCATCATGCAGCGATATCGCTACACCTTTGTTTCCTTTCATTTCAACATGTAGCGATATCGCTACACCTTTGTTTCCTTCTCTCCAAGATGTCGCGAAATCGTGACGGTTTTGCTCGCATCTTCTCTCTCCTCGATCATGTCGCGAAATCGTGACAATTTGGCGTGCATTTTCTCTCTCCTACTTTTTGTCGCGATATCGCGACACATTTTCTCTCTCCTCAGCGAAAACTTGACATGTCGCGAAATCGTGACATTTTCGGTTGTGCCTTCTCTCTCCTCGACCATGTCGCGAAATCGCGACAGAAAACATGTCGCGATATCGCGACGCTTTTCTTCCTTGTCTCTTTTTGCCAATTTCTCGAATCGGGTCACTTCGTTTTCCTTGAAACTTTCTCGCACTTGATCTGATCGACCTCCGAACCGCATCAATCGCATCAATCGACCGTGTTGACAACAATGACAATACTTTTGCAATTCTTTTGCTGCACCTTGCTCAACAAACAACTCCTATCCATCACCTTGCTCACCAATCAACTTCTAACCATTGCATCAACTGATCAACCTGATTGTGTTGACAACAATGACAATACTTAGGTTGCACCTTGCTCATCAGATTATGTAGATGATATTATAGCTCGTTCCATCAAAGAAGATGATCATTTACATGACTTGAGAAAAGTATTTGATCAGTTAAGGGAGTATCTTATCCGATTGAATCCCGCCAAATGTATCTTCAAAGTTAAGTCCAATAAATTATTGGGGGTTATAGTTTCCTTACGTGGCATTGAAATTGATCCTCTCAAGATCATGGCTATCACTGATATGCTCGCACCCACCAATATATCTAAATTACGAAGTTTACAAGGTAAGCTTCAAGCTATTCATCGCTTTATTGATAAGTTGGCAGATAAAACTAGACCTTTTCTTAAACTTCTTAAGAAATATGTCTCTTTCCATTGGGATGAAGAATGCCAAGAAGCATTTGAAATCCTCAAGCAATATCTCCTCCAACCACCGGTGCTTTCCCCACCTAGATCTGATCATCCATTTATTTTGTACATTTTTGCTTCTGATTTTGCCTTAGGAGCTATGTTAGCTCAGCTTGACGATGAGAAGAAAGAGCATGCTACTTATTACATCGGTAGAACCGTAATCAGTTATGAAACTTGCTATACCATATTAGAGAAGTTATGTCTTGCAGTCATATTTTCCACACAAAAACTATGACATTATATACTCAGTCAAAAAACGTATGTTATTGCCAAATTCGACCCTTTGTGATATCTTATGAGTCGACTGTATTTATCTGGTCACACAGCCAAGTGGGTTCTTGCACTAAGCGAGTTTGAACTCATGTTCATAGGACAGAATTCTGTTAAGGGTCAAATCATAGCATATCAATTAGTTGCTACACCCTTAGTCTACCCATCCCCTCATCATTGAGCTTCCCGATGAATGCCTTAAATTAGAGGTAAACCATCCTAAACAATGGTCCTTATACTTTGACGAAACCCAATGTATGAGTGGGGCTGGTATGGGTATTATTTTAATATCTCTAAAAAAACATCTTATACCTCTGTCCTTTAAACTAACGTTTGCTTGCACTAATAATACTGCTGAATATGAGGCTCTTATCCTTGGCTTACGAGCTACTTTGGCCCTAAAAATTAAAAATTTATTGGTTTTTGGTGATTCCCAACTTGTCATAAATCAAATCAATGATTTTTATCAGACCAGATATGATAAATTATGCCCATATAAAGCATATGTTTTGCAGTTATTATCCTTTTTTGATCAAGTTACATTGGAAGCTATTCCTCGAACTAGCAATCATGCGACTGACGCTATGGCTGCAGCTGCATCTCTTTAACCCTTGGAGTTAGACAATGAATATGCTACCATCATTATTCGTCGACTCTAGGAACCCGCTTCAAGAAAATTATGCTTAGAACCTTTGGATGTGTTTCTAATCAACGAAACTACTCCCGAACCATGGTACATTGATATATTTAATTTTTTGCAAAATGGAACCTTCCCTGATGGTTATACTAGCAACCAGCGCCGATTATTACGTAGACGAGCAAGTCACTTCGTAATTGTGGGTAATACCTTGTATAGGAGATATTTTGAAGGCATATTATTAATATGTTTAAATCTAGAAGAATCTAGATCAGCTTTGAGCGAAGCCCACGATGGATCTTGTGGAGGACACTTTAGTGGTAACGCCATTGCTAAGAAGCTCCTTCGGATAGGATATTTCTGGCCTACCATGGAGAATGATGCACATGATTATGTGTGCCATTGTGAAAAGTTCTAGAAACATGCTGACCTTGTCCATGTGCCTGCACCAGAGCTGTAGGCTATTTCATCTCCTTGGCCCTTTTCAAATGGGGCTTAGACATCATTAGGAAAATCAACCCTGTGTCATCTGATGGACACAAATTTATCATCACCGCTACGAAGTATTTCACAAAATGGGTTGAAGCTATGCCTTTAGCTTCTTTTAAAAAATAAAAATGTCAAAAGATAAAAATGTCAAAAAATAAAAATGTCACAAAATGGAACTTGTTTCAAAAATAAAAATGTCAAAAAATTATGGTCCACTCCCTATTATCCTCAGGGTAATGGCCAAGTAGAAGCATCTAATAAAACATTACTTAAAATTCTCAAAATACTGGTCAATAAATCTGGTCAAGATTGGATTTTGCAATTATATCCTACTTTATGGGCCTATCGAACTAGTGTTCACACCCCCACTGGAACTTCACCTTTCATTTTGGTTTATGGCACTGAAGTTGTTTTTCCATTTGAATTAGAAGTTCTTTCTTTGGCTCTTCTACTTCAAGATATTGAAGTAGGAGATGAGTATCATGTTGGCAGATTTAGTCAACTAGAGCTCCTAGATGAAAAGCGCATCAATGCTTTGGAGCATCTTCATGCCTACCAAAACAAGCTTAAGAGATCATATCTCAAGAAAGTTCACCCTCGATCCTTTGAGATCAGCGACCTTGTCTTAAAAGAAAATAAAAAAATACTAATGCCACTAAAGACCTTAAAGGTAAATTCGAGCCCAACTAGCTTGGACCATATATCATCACTGCTAAATTTGGATCGGCAGCATACAAATTATCTACCGTCGATGGTAAAGAACTTAAAGAACCTATGAACATTATGCATCTCAAATGCTACTATGCATAAAACATTGAGTCATTTCATCATTTGTATATACTGTATTTTGCATATTGTTTCATTTTAGCCATTTCTATCAAAATATTTTTCAAGAACAGTAATAATATTTCTTCTTGCAATTCATCAATCAAAATCAAAATATAAAAAGACAAAAACATCAAAATTGTCAAAATCTTCAAAAACATATTTTTTTATATACCTGTCAATTATTGGAATTTACAGTTATATTTTCAATTATTTTAGATAAATGAGCATTTATTTGGAATCCCACACTTTCACACTCACATGAATAAATATCTTGATTTTATTTTGTATGATTATTAATCTCTCTTATATCAAAGTCCACATTGACATTAAATAAAATTTTGAGCATAGAGAACTGATCTTGTTATTTACTGGAACCAAGTATATCTTTTCACATTAAAATGATTTCATTGCAAATTCAATATGATGCTACATAGCAGATGTGGTTTCTTGAGCGAAAAGTTTCCCCTGCTATCCTATCATGCACATCATCTAGAATCTTTGAGAATTGACAAAATGACAAGCTCACCCCTACCCAGAATAAAAATCCCTTGCTCTACAGCTAATCTGAGAAAGTATCCCTAGCATAGGAAGAAAAGAAAAATGCAAGAAAAAGAGAAAAAGGAAAATGTTATTTTGTATCATCACAGCAATATTTCAGCATTATCTCAAACATCAAGCAAAAATACAAAAAAAGAAAGAAAAAGAAAAAAGATCAAAAGAGAAAAGCAAAAGCAAAATGCAATAAAATCCTTTCCCTACCCCTTGAAAAGAAAAGAAGGGTGAATGAGCTTGAATCCTTGGAATTCTCAATTATTCAAAAACTGTGAGGTAAGCCCCATAACAGGTGGTTTGTGTCCAACCCGCTTGGCCTTGGGTAATTCCTAGCATGGTGATATGTCTGTCACATTAGCGACCTTCTTTTGTACAGACCTATATTGGCTTATGGATTAGCTAGCTCTTGACAACCTAACTTGCACAGTAGTCTGGTATGGTTATGTGCATATAAATCATTGCTAACGAACATTCATTTGGTTAAAGCAAATTGTTTGTATCAAATTATCTTGCTCAAAATTGGTAAATGAACAATACAATTTCACACACATTTGTATTTGAGATATTTTGTATCATCATGATAAACCAAGATTGGTAATGAAATCACATTTGCACATGAGGATTCCTTATAAACCTACATTTGTTTTGAGATAATTTAAAATATTTCTGTAATTCTTTTCGGAATAATTTTATCCTCTTATTTCAGAATTTTGTTTTGTATAAAAACAATTATATACATTGTGTCACAAAATTGCAAAATGATTGCAAACAACATGTTCATCATATTATTATTTTCTGTTTATCAAAAATCAAAAATCAAAAATCAATCATGCAATAAAACTAAAATATTCATTTTATCTTTGGATTTCGCGATGATGGTATAAGTCTATACCTATAATTCTATGCCTAGCGCAAACCATTGTTCTAATTTTATTTTTCCCATCCATTTTAAAAACACATATGGCTTACATCATTTTATTACACAATTGTGCTTCAAAACGAACGAACACTTATTCATGTCATTATGTCAAACATTCCATATTGCAACCATGGTATAATTTCTAAGGAATTATTCAAAAATTTATCACACTTAGGAATTTATGCCTAGCAAAAATCACTTTTAAACATATTTCATGCATAATTTTGTGAAAAATCTGAAAACAAATCATCACCATCATCATTTTCATCATCACAACACCAAGTCTTAAGACAGTCTCTTAAGCACTCTTTTACTTTTAGCAATATTTCTATACTAGGATTAGCTTGACGACCTAGTGAGCGGTGACTCCATGGTCTATAACAGCGACGATGTCCTTTGAAATTATTGTTAGAAGTCTCTTTTATTTTTCATCAAATCACACCAAAACAACCAATTTATGCACATCATATTATTTCATTTACAAATTTTATGGCATGACATAACATTATAATTTATTTCCAAATGACATAATTACATGAATCAACAATTAAAGCATCATAATACACCATATCCACAAGTCATATCATCAAAAATAATCTATATATATCATCAATCAATGATCTACATCATCTGGATTGGTATGCCACAATCAAAACCTTGGCATACTCAATCCCCTCAAAAACAAATATATATATACATATATCATAAATTTGCACTCTATAGCAGCTAGCCTCGAGCTCTCAGCCTCATCTCCTCCCCCACCCTAACGTGGAGGAGGTAGTCCCATAGAGTTTTGGGTCATATCTCGGGTCCTCATCGTCAATCGTGAGGATGTCCTCGATGATCCCATCATAACTAGCTCTACAATGGGGGCTGGCAATGATATCCTCTATCCCTCTGGGACCACCTAATAGCATAACCCCTAGTAAAATGCGGTCTAAGCAATATACCGCACAAGATCTCGAGTGCTTACTCCTTCGCCTTGAGCTCTAATCCATGTAGCCTCATCCTATAGTGTCTGCACCTGATCTCGGAGATGGGCAACCTCAACTTGAAGAGCCACCGTCTCACTACTCTCCCCTATGTCAACACCCTTGCACTTATTAGGTGATGGTGGTCTCTCCCCCTATTGCAAAGGGAGTCTCTCCTCCCTCTTCCCTATCTCCTGTAGCCTCTGTGGAGCCTGACCCATCTGTAGGCATCTCTCCTATGGGAACCACCATTACTCTCTCCTACCATGACTCCATGCTACCTCAATGGCTACCTGGCACCGCCTCCCCATCTGTCACACAACTACATGCATCGGACCATATGCCCTCATCATTTGAGGAGGGTGGATGCCTACGTACCAGGCATCATAGCCATCTGCAAGCCTAGCATCGTCACTATCCATTGGCTGGATGGGGGCATCGTCTACATCTTGACTCCAAAATTTTTGCATATTTGGAGCCCTGCTTAGTGTAGTACTATCTCGAATAGTTTGAGAGTACTTGTAATCCCTAAGAGAAGGGATCCCCTGTTGTAGACCAAACTGCCATAGTACCCGATCGTAACGATGGAGCTCTACCTCTCCCCACTCCATCCTCAAACAACAGACTCACCTGATGTGAGCCAGCTCCTACCCATCCTCTACCCACCTAGGGTGCTCTCGCCATGGCCTCCAGGTGATCTGGTCTAGGATGAGGTTGTCTAGCAACCTCTGAGACATCGGTAGATCTATCTGCCATTGTGAACCTCTTTGTATCCACCAATAGAAAACTTGGGGTCTCTCCCAGTTAACCCCTATCAAAGGGAGCCCTATCGGCCTCCGCACTGCAATGTGCTCCCATCACCAAACCTATAGCAGTGATGTCAAGACCAGACATCGACCTCCCTTGTATACGATCCCATGTAGGATCCTATACAAGCGGCAAAGTACAAAGCTGCCTCATGCAAATCTGTACCCGTGGTATCTCATGTTGCAGACTATATCTGAGAGGAGCCATGGTAGCCTGCACCTGCTCTAGTGGCACAATAGTAAGCCACCTACCACCCCTGTAAAAACTTGAGTCAGCCTAGATGCCCCAGGCATCTATCATAGAGACTTGATGTTCACCCTACCCTTCTTTAGGGTGAAGCTCGGGTCTCCAGTTAGCCTCATCATTGCCTAGCCTTGATTGGACGTAGGCGTCATGAGCCATCCCTGTATGGGGATCCTCATGATCTTTCATACGTCCACTAGTGTGGGAGCCATGTCCCCTATCGTTAACCAAAAATAGGATGACCCCGGATACCATCTCTCTGCTAGGGCTGTTAGTAGCCCCATGTCAATCGGTACTTGTGGCATCTCTACCACATGTTGTAGCTCGACCTATCCTAGTTGGTCATGTGCTGCCTGGTCAAGCGTGGCTATGTCATCTCTTAGTTCGTCGTATTTCCATTCTTGGATCTTTAGTAATCCCCTATGCAAAAAAAATAATAACAATAAAATTTATTAATAACCAATCAGTAAAATCAAATTAAAAACATTTTGAAATCAAGTTAAAGATGTTATTATCCACCATCGGATGATATCATCCTAAATTTGGCAGAATCATCCTTTGTAGGATGAATTCATCTTTGATTTTGCAAACTCGAGGATCACCCCTTTTTGAACGGGATCGCCTCTAATTTGCTGACTTTGCCCTTGGACAAAATCGATGATCTAGGGACGATTCTGATGAAATAGGGACGATTTCGTTCGGACGTCATCGACGGCCTAAAAATAGCCACGATGTCCCAAATAATCAAAATTTAAATCCACAAATTGCACAAAGTAAAACAAAAACTAATCTACTAGGCTTAGATCCTTACCTATAGCTCACGTCGGACATTTGTCGCTCTATGCATTGTCTCCACCATTTTCTCTCTGCAGAACTTTGAAACAGTAAAAATGAACAGTCAAAATGAATTAGGGTTTTACCCTATTTTTTTTTTATTCAACATTTTAATTTTTACCTTTCTACGTTTTACCTGAAACATTCGATTTGGGTAAAAAAACGGAGGGGGCACCATAGTCAGCAGTTGTACGATTCGACAAAGAATCATTGTCTAAAAAATTGAGTACATTTTTGCTTTCTCGTAAAACGGGAAAAACTCGTCTTTAACGCATTTTCTTCAAAAATTCGCTAAAGAGGGGGAAAAATGTAGCACCCTAAAATTGGCACGGTTAAAAACCTTAGTAAAAGATAAAAGATAAAAAAAATTGAATTTTAACCCCAAAACCGCTCCAAAACCGCCTGCTACCCGTTTCCTCATTTTTTGCACCATTTTTAGGATTTGTTTTGATCGTTGGACGATATCGTCGCAGATTAGATGAGATCATCCTAGATATGACGAAATCATCATGGACAGAATGTCCAGACGATTTTGTCCCAAAACCAAATTTTCATAATTAGCTTCTATTTCAACAGCCTCTCCAACTTGAGAAAAAGCGCATCTACACAGTTGGAGATTGCCCTGTTGGAGATCTCCCATATTGGGATGATACCCAACCTCTTAAACCTCTTCCTAATCCTATATAAACTAGGATTTTCTAGTTTACCCCTCTGACTCTGCATGACCCCTTGATTCTAATTTCCCTGAACCCCTTAGCTGACAGATTTAATTCCTTATTCCCTCGCACTACTGTCTGTGTTCTATATTTTGCATTTTCTTGTAGGAATTCTACTATTTTGCAGTCGAAGATAGCTCGGATCATCGCAAACGATATCGGACGATTATGGACGATCTCGTACGATTGGAGGTGATCCTGAATGTAGTCCATATTGGGGGCAAATATGAGTCCATAGTTTGCATTCCCTTAGCTTCCTCTGCATTTTTTTATATTGTATTTCTGCATTGTATTGAATTATTATGTTTTTGCATCTTGGAGTTCACCGCATTTAGCATAATCACATGGTAAGGTTAAAATAAATCATTAAATCTACTGCATTTCCTTATTTGTTATTGGAATCCATCATTTAGACATGTTTGATGTTATTTCTACCATTATCTTTTGCTTCTACACTTGCATATTTGGTATTTCGCATCTATTTTTGTGATTGCAGGTTTTTGACGAATTCATTTGATGAATTCATTAGATATCAGATGATCCAGTATGATCTCAGATGATTACATATGAACTGAGGCAATCTGGACTGCTACAAAACTCAGAACCTTCATCAAGTATCTAGAATCAGGTATGACACATTCTAATTAGCATATTCTCTGTTATTAGCACTCATTCCTATTTTTTGTATCCATTTAAATTATCATTGGTAGATAAAATAGTTTAGATTCATCTTGGCCAAACCTAGGATTTGAATGATCGAGTATAAAAATGAACACATCAAAACCACTATCAACCTACGCATGAAAACTGCCACTCAAAAGTTTCCTGGTGAACCCACCATCCATCAAAAATTCACCTTTATACTCCTCCCCCAAGAGGTGGGACCTTCAAAGGGCCTCTCAGTCCGATGTATTGTCCCATACTTCTTGCATCCTCCTTCTGGGCCTGGATCCTATAGCCTTAGGGTAAGGATGCAAAAAATTTGGAGCGATACACCTAGCAAGTTCACATTTGTTATGTCTAAGGTTAGATTTAATGGTATGCCACCACATGAGTCGTGGTGCACTAGATAGTTGGATGGTATATATAGATTCTTAGGGTAGCTTGGGTACAAACCCTCAACTATGCATTCTCATTCTATGAGTTCTTGTAGTGAGATTACATGTAGGACCATCATAGATCTAGGAGAATGCTCTAAGTGTTCTTGTAGTATAATCGCCTCATCGACCTATACGAGCACAAAGTACAGACAACACCAGAATGTGAATGCCATCTACACAAACAAAGGCAAGAGCATGGAAAATAGGTCTATTGAATGTCATACCAATAAATCTACTCAAATAGAATGAGTATGCCAAATACTGCATATGATTGATATTATAGGTCAATCACACAAATTGGTGTTGGTGTAGTGATAATAGAACTTCCAAGACCAATTGGAGGATGTCTACATAGAGTATGAGAGCCTAAAAAATTAGGATACTCAGAGGTAGAGGTTGCATAGACAATGTATTTTTGAGAAATGTATACGTAAACAATGCATCCTTGAGAAAAAGGAGTGTGCTAAATGAGAGGAGTGATTGGCGTATGCAAACTTTCCCCCTTAGAGTTAGTATAGGGAGTGCACTCATAGGTGAGCTACTTTGTAGCCCAATATACACCTTAAACATATTGAGAACTGTACTCACCACATGGCCTAAAACATGATGCAACATCAAGCACTCAAACATCATGGGCATGCATAGTACAAAGAAGTTGTGGGATATGATTAAGAAAAGGAATATCCTAAGACCTCCCTAGTCGATGTAGAGGATGATCCCATTCCCCCACCTCGAGTGAAGAGGGATTTTCCTCCAAATGTTCCTCATGGACATCTTAGAGAAGAGATAATCCTATATTCTAAGGCCTATCAAGCCTTGGTAGATAAGGTTCAAGCTATAGATAAGCAAGAAATGGCTTATCAAAAGTTTATCTTGAATAAGATTCACAATGAACCACTATGCCCTTTGGTACCGATTCTAAAAAATCTTGAGCACTTCGAGATGCCAAAGCTAAAGAAGTTTCAAGGATAGGAGGATGCTCAGGAATATGTTACAAGATTTATGGATATGTACTTTCATATTGAAAGCTATGATGCTCTAATATTGAGAATCTTCATTACAACCCTCTCAGGTCCTACCATAGAGTGGTTAAATCAATTGAAAAGGTATAGCATAACCAACTTTGAATAACAAGCTAATGCATTTCTTGAATGCTTCTCCTTTGGTGTCAAGAAGAAGTCTAATCTATATGATTTGAATAATTTATTGCAACATGATGATGAGCTGATCATGGATTATAGGAAAATATGGAGAAATATAATGGCAAAGTTTCCATTTTCTATTCCAACCATTGAACTAACTCAAATTTTTACCAAGAGTCATGTGAAGCACATCTCATTGCTACTATAGTTGCAATAGTATCAAACATTTTAGGAGGCCTTAGTGCAAGCCAAGGTAATAGAGGATATCAAGTTACAAGAGGGTAACTTGAAACTTAGGAACAAGAAATATTGGAACAAGAAGAACACCCACATTCATAAAGGAACATGCCAAACTAGCCCATGTAAACCAAGTGGTGTTAAACCTCAAAATAGGGGATAAGGGGTAATAACAGAACTATCAAGCTCAACCTACTCTTGCACAATATGATCAACACAACAACAATAGAAAGGGTAAGAATAAGGAAGAACATCCACCTTGCTAGTTCACACCCATTTTATAATTGATGGCATTAATATTCCATTAACTATGTGATGCCAAGGCCATAAACTTACCAGAAATCAAATTGATAGACCCTAATCAACCAAATCCAAATGGGTATAGGGATTATATGTACTGTGCTTTCCATAGGGTGAAAGGACACAAAATCAAAGTATGTTGGAGTTTTAAACATTTATTATAGAACATAATCGAAAGAGGTGAGCTTACTATGGACAACTCTCAAGTGCTAGACAACTAGAATATGGGGATCTTCAAGAACCCCTTACAAAATCATGAGCCACAAAGGAACAATGCTAGTCATGTGAATCAAGTGTAGGTCAAACCACCAACTCAAGGATTTATTTGTATGGTCAATGTTATCACAAGATAGGGGAGGTATGAATTACCAAATCCACCTCCATCTCCCATTAGGGTTCACATTGCACCTCATCAAATGCCAACATAAAATATTCTAGGCCCACAAATAATATCGATGGTGACCATTAGGAGTAGGGTAGTTCAAAACCTACAGACAACTCCAATGAAGTTGTCAGTCTATGAACTGATTCAACAATCATCCAAACATAGGGAGATGCTTATGGAGATTCTAAGATCAATTGAAGTTTAGTCCTAGGATCCTAAACCATTTACAAAATTTGTGGGACATGTGCATTAGTGCAGTGAACTGGTAATACAATTTTATGATCATGAGATTAAAACGGTTTCCACTGTTATAGTGGACCCATCGCTACATATCATTGTATGTGTTAATTACACACCATTCAAACATATTCTGATTGATATAAGGTCATCAATCAACATAATTACTACCAAGGCACTGACATATCTAAAGTTTTCAAAGTCACATGCTATACCTTCCTGTTTCACCTTGAGAGCATTCAATGATGCGCTATGATCAATGGTAAGTACCATAGTTCTTCCAATTAAAGTTGGACTTAAGACCATCCCTCTAATGTGTCATGTGATATAAGGTGCCATGCAATATAAAATTCTTCTCGGGAGGCCTTGTATTAGAGAAATGTGTTGTATTCCCTCGATATTACATCAGTGTATAAAATATATACACAAGGGACAAGTTCACATGGTACATTCTAATTAAGATTCATTTAAATACATGAAATTAGTCAATTTGTCATGGGATTTCATTCTCCCTTTAACACATCTAGATATACGGTTGACATCGCAAATAAAACATACATAAGGTAAAATCAAAGGAGTGCATGGGGCTTTACATGGTAGCATGGCATGTATCAGAACACACTATAATAACTTCAACTAATCCTATGACATCCATAGTGCTTAGAAATGATAATAAGCTTAAGGTAGTTATGGGAAAAAAAGAGTTAAAGCAACAACCCAAAGTAGTCATTGTTGAGGTTCATAGTCCCATGGATGAAGAGGATGTTTAAAATCAAGTTGAGGATGCACCTCAGTCTACCTCACCTACATCTTCAGTAGGATCATCTGCACCATAGGTGACCATGCATTGAGTTAACTCCAGGTTAGCAGAGTATATTATGTAGAATGTGATGTTCATCCCAATTATCAAAATTGCATAGGATATGGACTGATCGTAAGCCCATCACTTTCCCATGGAGACAGTGGTACCACTAGAGCTGCCACCTAACCAAACAAACTTCATTTATGTAGGGCTTAACCAATATGTAAATCACATGCCCATAGATGAGGATGATAATGAACCATTAATGGCAAATGTTCATTATCTATCTAAGCCTAAATTCACCTTAGGCTACTTTGAATGTTATCATTGGTATGGTTATAGCTTAGGATTATTCGAGTAGGGGCACTAAGTTCCCATCGAACCATATTATCAACTACCAACTAATATATTTGGGTTAGGATATCATATACGAGGACAATATGAGCTCTTAGTAGCATCTTTAGATCATCTGCACCTCACTTTAGGGGATTATGTAGATTGGAATCCTTATCACCCAAACTCTTACTACTTGCGAAGGTGTAATAGGCTGGTAACCTATGTCTTAGAAGTACCACCAGTGATATATCATGAGCACATTGTGGTAGAGGTAAATAAAGGATACAATATAAGAGCTGAATTGGACAATGAAAGTCATAAATATACCAATGACATAGGTATGTAGATCTAGAATCTAGGTAGATCAATAGACACTAAATCAAAAGTCACTTTTGAGGAGATGCGAGCAAAGTCCATTATCAAAAATTATGAACCAAATTGTGATTATTGAATAGATGATAGTGAGCTATCATCAAATAATGAATGATATGAGGATGAAACTAGATTTTCCTACTTAGGCCCTTTAAATTTATGTCATTTATTACCCATGGAAAAAATGGGTGAGACTGAAGAATTCTTCATGGTCGATAGTGACTATGAGGATGAAATAGAGTGGGCCTACCTTGGGCCTTATCTTGTTTATTTACCAATTCTAGTGGGTAGGGGAGAAGGAATCATATACGGTAGCGATTATGAGGATGAGACCAAGAGAGCTTATCTCAAGCTTCACTATTTATGGCATCATCATGAATTGGTTGACATTGATGAGATGTATCAAAGAGTCTATCCTGGCCTGCATCTTATAGGGAGACCACCCAATTTGGACATGATTTATCATATAGTCTTCCCTAATCTGCCAACATACATGGAGCTCCTTGATCCTAGTGATCCCATATGATATTATGTTTATAGATTGGATCTGAATATCCCCATACCCCTAGAACCATATCTCGAGGATGGAAGTTCTATCAATGTAGAGTCACATGCACATGGTATTAGAGATCTAATATATTCCATCAATATAATCTCCATTGATTTGACCACTCCACTTTGCAATCCAGAGATCCTTCTAAACCATTGTTTCTTAATAGAGATGCTATTGATTGGGATTATGTTGACTTACCATTAGAGCCTAAAGATTTATTTCCTAACAAAGAAATGCTACAACCTTTTTATTTTTTGCTAGGCTATGCACATGATGTTTATCATGCTGAGTTAAATTCTGATGTAGGACATTTAAACTCATATGATGATATCCACTTGATTCCTACACCTCATAAACTTGAGGAGGAATCTCATATGTCAGTAGAGAAGAACTTCAATGTGTATATCAAATATGATACCACTAATCCAAGGAAGGTCAATTTTGGAGAAATTTTATCTCCTGATGAGCATGCCACACTCATCCCTCTACTAAAAGAGAGACCTGACCTTTTTTCTTGGATATACAAGGATATTCTTGGTCTAGATCCAAAATTGGTTACTCATAACCTTTCGCTAGACCTTGCTAAAATACCTATCAAGTAGAACCTCAGGAAGATGCATCCAATAGTCACTTTAATGGTTAAATATGAGTTGTAGAAGCTATTGTATGTAGAGTTCATTATCTCCATCGACTATCTAGAATGGGTATCAAATATGGTACGTATAGTAAAACCTAATGGAAGGATCCGTATCTATACAAATTTTAGAGACCTCAAAAAGACAACACCAAAGGATTCATTTTCATTGCCCAACATAGATGCTCTTGTAGATACAACTACAGGTCATGATATGCTCTCCCTTATGGACGGTTTTTCTAGTTATAATAAAATTTGGATTAAATCTGAAGACCAACACAAAACCACATTTACAATGCCATGGAGAACATTGTGTTATAAAGTTATATCATTTGGACTTAAAAATATTGGTTCCACATATCGGCGAGCCATGACACATTTTTCATGACTACATGCATAAAATATTAGAAGACTACATCGATGAATTATTGGCGAAGTCATTGCTATGTTCTAAGCATTTAGAGGTCTTAACAAAGGTCTTTGATCACTTTATAGAGCATAATTTTATGTTGAATTCCAAGAAGTGTGTATTTGATGTAACTTTAGGAAAGCTCTTGGGATTCATAATGTCAAAATGAGGCATCGAAGTTGACCCAATGAAGGTCAAGGTCATATTAGAGATACGTCCTCCCACAAATATCAAGGAATTAAAAAGCCTACAGGTTAAAGTAGTATTCATAAAGTGATTTATCTCACAAATATTGAACAAATATTGACCCATGAATTGACTACTGCACAAGGAGGTCCCATTCAATTGGGACAAGTACTATAAAGTGGTCTTTGCAAAAATTAAGCAATACCTGGTAACACTGCCAGTGCTATCTCCACCAAGATCATATGTGCCTTTCTTGCTATATATATCGACAACTAACTTTGCATTGGGAACCATGTTAGCCCAAAAGAATATGCAAGATAAAGAGCAAGATATAAATTACATTAATCGCACCTTGGTGAGTTATGAGCTTGGATATGCGTATGTGGAGAAGTTGTATTTAGCAATAGTGTTCACAATAAAAAATTTGCATCACTATATGCTAAGTCATATGATGTACATGATATCTAAAAAAAATCCTTTGTAGTATATGATGAAAAAGACATATCATAATACATGTACTATGAAGTGGATCATGCTATTGACATAATTCAATTTGGAATTCATCAGCTAAAAGTCCATCAATAGATAGGTCATAGCTGATCAACTCACTGAGGTGCCTCTCAAGAATAGTATACCCCTCACCATAGAGCTTCCTAATGATCCAGTCTTCACATTATCAGAACCACCCAGACTCAAAGAACTAGATAACAAAGCTAACATGACTATGTTCTTTAGTAGTTCAAAGTGTGAGCAAGGGGGTGGTGTAGAAATTGTCTTCTTCATGCCACAAGGTGCTCCAATACCCTTGTTATTTAAGCTAGACTTCCCTTGTACTAAAAATAATTTTGAATATGAAGCCCTAATCTTGGGTCTCCAAAAAACAATCACCATGAAGATTAAACAATTAAACATCTTTGGTGATTCTCTTCTCATAGTCAATCAAGTGAAGGGACTTTTTCAATATTGTTGTGTCATCTTGAAAGCTTACAAGGATATTGCTGACACATATCTAGTCCAACTGGAATGGTATGACATTGAGAAAATCCCTAATTTATAAAATAGAATTGTAGATACTATGGCATATTTGGGATCCTTAATACCTTAGAATCTGTTTTTTTTATTTTACTACCATTCATGTAAATATGCTCTCATAGGCCCTGATGTAGCATGTGACTTAATAACAAGGAATCAGTCAACATGATTCATATAGAACCAAACCATGAGTAGTTCTATAGATCTATAGACTTTCTCAAGAAGACATCCTAGGGGTATTTGATCTCTTAGGGTCCTAAAATAAATGACACCACCATTCACCACAATGTTGTATCCTAGTCTACATTTGTGCACAGTGAAACACCAGGGGAACAAGTTATATTATCAATTGAGGTAGAAGCTTATCAATATTGTATGTCACAATTACATGACTTCCTAAAGATTGGTTTAATCCCTTAGGGATTTTTGCATGTCGTAAAATATACATTCAGATATAAAGTGATAAAGTATGTCTTGTTAGGATATATCTTGTACCATAGAAGTTATGATGGAGTGCTCCTTCATTGCCTTGAGTACAAAGAATTATATTGGACAATCTCATAGGCTCATGATGGTACGTGTGGTGGCCATTTTAATGGCATGGCCATTTTCAAGAACATCCCTTGAATAGGTTATTATTACCCCACCATGGAGAAGGATTGCACCATGTATGTCAAGAAATGTGTTAAATATCAGCACAATGCTAATCTTATGCACTTGCCATCACAGGCCTTATAGCCCATTCAAGCGGCTTGGTTATTTGCTCAGTGGACTTTAGTCTAATTGGTAAGATTTCTCCCCCATCATCAGGTTGGCATACATTTATTATTATGGCTACTGAGTATGTTATTAAGTGGATGGAAGCAATACCTTTAACAACAACAACTAGAGCATGTATTGTAGAGTTCGTACTTCACAATGTCATTAGTCATTTTGGGATACCATCCAATATAATATTGAATAATGGAACGTCATTCAAGAATAAAATTGTGAAGGCTTTAATGTCTAAGTACTATACAACACAATTTTACAACTCCATAATATCCGCAGGAAAATGGGTAAGCTAAGATTTAAAACAAGACAGTGGTAGCCATCTTAAAAAATATGGTACAAGAAAACCATAAATATTGGCACATCCAACTGCCCCTTGCATTATGGGCTTATAGGACTAGCATTCGAATGCCCACTAGGGCAACCCCATTTTTACTAGTATATGACATTGAGGCCATTATACCCCTAGAGTTGGAGATTCCAATGTTGTACATCGGAATGAAAGAGTTCATCAATGATGACACTATGGGGCAAGCTCATCTTGATCAATTGTCTCTTCTTGATGAACGTCATGTAAATTCCCTTGAGAATATTCATGTTTATAAAGAGTGCTTAAAATGAGCTTACAATAGTAAGGTCCATCTGAGGGACTTTATGGTTGATGATCTTGTGTTGAAAGAGAACCAATAGAATTCAAACCTACTTCTACACTTGTAAGACAAATTTACGGCTAACTGGTGAGGTCCTTGCATTATCTTATAGCGAATTGAACCTAGAATGTATTACTTAACATTGCTTGAAGGTATTGAAGATCCTTAACCTCTCAATATCCTTCATCTTAAGGCATTCCATACATAATAATTCAAAACATAAAAAAAATGCATAAAAATTCTAAAATATATAAAAATAAAAAAGCAATAAAATCTAAAAACATTGCATTTCATTTTGCATCATGCATTTTAGTTTGCACATGTATTTCATTTAATTGCATTGCATTAGGTATTTCCATCCACCATACTTTGCATTTGGATAGGTTGTGTTTGTAATCTTATAAATGACACACGTTTGTATTTAAATCATGCATCTATGCATTATCATCATTTTCTATCACCCTTGTGAGTAATTGTGTTTTTCAACACAACCCCTCTGGTTGCTATGAAGAATATACTAGGGTTTTCTGATCAGTCAGCCATACTTAGTGGTCTTCTCAAATTTAGTAGAAAGATTATTTTTCTTTTGTATATGAGATCTATTTTTTATAGCACTTAGCATATTATAATTCCATCACTAATCAACAAATTAACAATCCTAATTAGGGCAAGGAAGGACAAACACTATGAAGTGGTCCTAGTCACCTTAGGTGAAAGGTTTTATTACTTGCTCATTTTGTGAGGTGAAATGGTCTAGGGTAGTGGTCATTGGAAAAAGGACAAGTATACCCCCTACTTGAATAAATCCCTTGCTTACAAATAAAGTAGAAAAATCCAAAAATCAAATCAAATCCCTTGCTCAAAAAAAAAATAAAAAAAAAAACAAAAATAATCAATGATTTTTATCACTATATGTATGAGCAAGTATCCCAATAAATTAAAGAAAAGAAGGGGACAAACTTGAATCCCTGGAATTATCATTACTTGAAAGCCATAGGGTGATCCCTAATACAACAATGAGCTGAATGAATCCTGTCTGACATTGGGGTAGGTCTAAGCAATTTACAAATGAGCTATCTTTAGGTGGTCTATATCACCTAGTGGTCTAGTTTAACCGAGTCCAAACCTAGGATCAGGTGGACATTTGAGGATCCCCAATATAGCAATGGGTTGAATGAATCTTGCCTGGCATTGGAGTATGTTAGTCTTACAATGACATTGAGAGGGGGGGTGAATCAATGTAGATCTATAAACTTAAATTTATAGCTCTTAATACCACAACAATTAAAACTTATTACTAGATACAACAAGTATAACAAAAGAGCATCACACAACACAATATTTAACAAGGTTCACCAATGTGGTTACTCTTAAAAAATTGACTGCTTGGAATACCATCCAAATCTAGCCTTTGCAAAGCACCAACTTTACAATCAATTTACCAGCACCCACTGTAAGGAGCACCAACCCCTTATTTATCTGCACCAACAGAAAGGAGCACCAAACCCTTATTTATCTGCACCAACAGAAAGGAGAACCAACCTCTTGTTTATCTGCATCAATAGAAATGAGCACCAACCCCTTATTTATCTGCACCAACAGAAAGGAGCACCAACCCCTTATTTATCTGCACCAACAGAAAGGAGCACCAACCCCTTGTTTATCTGCACCAATAAAAAGGAGCACCAACCCCTTATTTATCTGCACCAATAGAAAGGAGCACCAACCCCTTATTTATCTACATCAACAGAAAGGAGCACCAACCCCTAATGCAAAGCTACAACCTAGACTTCAATTTGAATCTATAAGTTTGACAGTAAGATACCTTTGATTTTGCAAGACCCTGACTGGTCTTCTTCACCTTTGCATTCTCTGCGCACTCTGCTCTCTCTATGCAATCATTTTGCACACTCTGCTTCGTTACTGTCAAACTTCATGATCGTCTTCTCCCTTTTATGCACTCTACTCTCTTTGTGAATTTTGCACTTAGCACGATTCGACATGACTTGCTCTCTACATACAACGACCTTATTTCACACACATTCCACCATATTTTCAATTCTTCCAAACAACCCTCCTTTTATAACAATATTTTTTATGATGAAAACCCTAATCTTAGTTGAATATAAATCCTAATCTTAGTTGGCTTTCATAACAACTATAAACCCTAATTTTAGTCAGTTGTCATCGGTCTTCGTCGGCTTCAACTCAAGAAGATGTTCGATTTATCCATCGCTTTATGATTTCATTATGGATAGACCCTGAATCCTGTTGTGACTTTTTATCACTCTTCATATTTTAGCAGTATGAAATCACTCTGTAACTGTCCCTGTAAATTCTGTAGTGATGTCGGTCCACTGTCATACTTCTCATTTCAGTTAGGTTCTCCTTCTTGACTTGCGCATTTATGACCTATCATGAAATCGTGACATTTTTGCCTCTGTAGCTTCTTTTGTTGTTGTTGCCGTGAAAATACATGTCACGATATCGTGACACTTTTGCCTCCGTACGCTTTCTCTATTATTTTGTCACGATATCGTGACATTTTTGCCTCCGCAGACTTCATCTTTTCTTTTGTTGTGATATCACGACATTTTTGCCTCCGTATACTTTGTCTTTGCTTTTGTCATGATATCACGACAACTTCTGCTTCCATAGACTTCGACTTTGCTTTTGTCGCGATATCGTAACACTTTTGCCTCTATAGTCTTCAACTTAGCTTTTTTTGTGAAATCATGAAACTTCTACTTCTGTACTTAGCTTCTTTGCTTTTGTCGCAAAATCATGACACTTCTGCATTCGAAGTCTTCTTCTCTGCTTTTGTCGTGAACTTGTGACACTTCTGCTTTTGTCCTTTACTTCTTTGCTTTTGTCGCAAAATCATGACACTTCTGCTTTCGAAGTCTTGCTTTCTACTTTTGTCGTAAAATCGTGACAGTTCTTCTTTTGTACGCTTCCTCTCTTCCTTTTGTCACAAAAATGCGACATGTCGTGATATCACGAAACTTTTCAAACTTACTTTCTCTCTCCTATTTTAGTCGTGAAAATGTGACATGTCACAAAATCACGACACTTTTCTTACTTGTTCTCTTGATTTGAACTTGTCACGAAATTGTGACACTTTTTCCTACTTTCTCTTTCTCTTCCAACATGTCGTGAAATCGCGACAATTTTTCCACTTGCCTTTTTCTCTTCCAATATGTCACGAAATCGATGACAATTTTTCCTGATTTTTCTCTCTCTTCCAACATGTTGAGAAATCGTGACAGTTTTTCCTACTTTTTCTCTCTCTTCCAACATGTCACAAAATCGCAACAGTTTTTCCTGCTTTTTCTCTCTCTTCCAACATGTCGCAAAATCGCTACAATTTTTCTTGCCTGTTATATATGTCGTGATATCGTGACACTTTTCTTACTTGTCTTTTTTCTTTGATCTTTTGCATATGGGCCACTTCGGTCTTCTTGGAAAATCACTGTACATACTCTAAATAACCTTTGAACTCCTATCTTCTACATCTGAATAGCTTTTGAACTTCCTGTCCACTGCATCAACAGATCTATCTGACTATGTTGACAACAATGACAATACTATTGCTACACCTTGCTCAACAATCTCCCCCTTTGGAATTTTTGGCAACACATGTGCAATTTCCTGTAACTCTTCTCCCCCTTTGACAATAATACCAAAGGGCTACTGCAGACTCCCCCTGAGTCCATGCACAACATTCTCAAGCAAAATTTATTACACTTAGCAAAAATCATGAACATGAGTAAAAAGATAATCAAATATTTAAATGCTCCCCCTGAGAATGTGATCCCTGTAGCTAGTCAATTCTTGGGAAGTGTGACCACTCCTAATTTATTGTGAAGGTACTCAAAAACTTCCTTAGGAAATGGTTTTGTGAAGATATCTGCTACTTGCTCTATAGTTGGAACAAAATCCAACTTAACCTCACCTTCTGCAACTTTCTCCTTCAAAAAGTGATACCTGATAGCAATGTGTTTTGTGCATGAATGCATAACCAAATTCTTAAAGATGTTAATGGCACTGGTGTTATCACACTTAACTAATATTTGCTCACTGAAGCTAATACCAAGATCTTTCAGGGTTTGTTTCATCCACAATACCTATGTACAACATGTTGTCACTGTAATATATTCTGCCTCTATTGTCGATAAAGAAATTGACTCTTGTTTCTTACTGTGCCACATGACCAATCTATCTCCAAGATAGAATGCACCTCCACTAGTACTCTTTCTGTCATCGACACCTCCTGCCCAATATGCATCTAAATACAAAATAAGGGTGAAGTCTTTACCTTTCGGATACCATAACCCATACTCCATAGTACCCTTGAGGTATCAAAGAATCCTCTTCACTATTGTCACATGAGTCTCCTTGGGATTAGCCTAAAATCATGCTACCATGCATACTACCTGCAAAATATTTGGTCTGGTAGTCGTCAGTACTGATAAGCTCCCAATCATAGATCTGTACATGGTTTGGTCAACAGGTGGAGATTTTTCATCCTTGATCAACTTGCAACCTATCGTCATGGGAGTGCTAACTGGCTTACAATCCTCCATTGTGAACTTTTTAAACATCTCTTTCACATACTTAACTTGAGAAATAAATATGCCCTTCTTATTTTGATTAACTTACAACCTAAGGAAATACGAAAGTTCACCAATCATTGACATTTCAAATTCTTTCTACATCTTATTTTCTAAATATTTACATGACTCATCTTTGCTGCTGCCAAATATGATATCATCTATGTATACAACAAGAACAATAAGATGCCCATTGTCTATTTTGATATACAAATTACTATCCACCATACCTTTCTTAAACCCTCGTTGAGTGATATAATTGTCTAGCCTTGCATACCATGCTCGAGGTGCCTGTTTTAAGCTATATAATGCTTTCTTTAACTTGCAAACCAAGTTGGGATCATCACCAAGTTGGAAACCATCTGGTTGCTCAATATAAATCTCTTCTTCAAGTTTCCCATTCAAAAATGCTAATTTCATATCCATTTGATAAACTTCGAAATTCTTGTAGACTACTAAAGCCAGAAACATTCTAATTGTCTCTAGTCTAGCTACTGTTGCAAAATTTTCCTCAAAGTCAATGCCTTCAACTTGTGCATAACCCTTACATACCAATATTGCTTTATTTCTAACTACCTGTCCGTATTCATTCAATTTGTTTTGATAAATCTATTAGTCCTGATTATATTTTTAATTGCAGGTCTAGGTACTAACTCCCAAGTTTCGTTTTTCTTGATCTGATCTAATTCTTCATTTATTGCCTTCATCCAACTTTCAAATTTTCTTGCATCAGCAACATTTTTGGGCTCAATGCTAGATACTAGAGAGTAGTTACTTACTACTCTTCTTTTTGTTTGAACACCAACTTTGGGGTCTCCAATTATTTGCTCTCTAGGATGATTTTTTTGCCAGCTGCCTATTTTGAATTTATTATTTTCTTCCACTTCTGAATCACAACTTAAATCATCTGAGTCAATTTTTTGTATCTTTTTCGTTTCATTTTCCTCATCTCCTTCAATAACCTCTTCATAAATTGGGTAGTTCTTTTCATAGCTAATTACTCGTTCTCTACCTTCATCAAATTTAACATTGGCACTATCCACAATTTTCTTTAGCCTCTTGTTGTAGCATTTGTAAGCTTTGGTTTTTGATGAATAACAAACAAAAATACCTTCATCCGCTCTATCTTCAAACTTACCAAGAATATCTTCAGTTCTTTTGATGTAGCACTTGCTGCCAAAAACTTTGAGGTATTTTGTTGTTGCCCTTTTACCGAACCACAACTCAAAAGGAGTTTTGCTTTCATTTGTTCTCAGCATGTATCTATTTTGGATATACACCGTAGTATGGACTACTTTTCAAAATCTGTTTTCTACTATGCTTTTAGCCAACATAGTCCATGTCATTTCCTGCACTGTCCTATTCTTTCTTTCTACCACTCCATTCTGCTGAGGTGTCCTGGTTGCTGAAAACTATCTCCTAATATCATATTTTTCATAGTACTCTATAAACTCCTCTGAAATGAATTCTCCTACTCTATCTGATCTTAAACATTTGATCCTCTTTCCTATTTCATTCTCAACTTGTTTTTTGAAAGTCTTGAACATTTCAAAATATTTTGATTTATGCTTCAAGAAAAATATCCATGTCATTCTGGAATAGTCATCAATGCACAACATAAAATATTTGGCACTATTTATGTTTTGTGTTCTCATGGGTCCACATAAATCAGTGTGTATTAGTTCCAAAGGTTTGCTTGTGTAGTACTCTTTTGTTTTGAATGTGACTCTAGTTTGCTTCCCATTTTGGCATGAAGAACAAATGTTGTTTGCAGGTTTGTTGATGGTGGGAATATCTCTCACTACCCTTTTTGAGTTGATTTTTACTAGATTATCAAAATTGATATGACCGAGTCTCTTGTGCCACAACCAATTTTCTTCTTCCTATCTAATAAAACAAGCTCCTTCTGAAGTCTCTAAGAGCATGTACAGGTTTCCAAATGTCCTTGATCCAGTTGCTATCAATTTTCCACTGTTTGTTTTTCTGACTTCACAACCCTGCTTCTTAAAAACTACTTCATGACCTTTATCACAAATCTGACTTACGCTCAACAAGTTATGTTTCAAACCATCCACAAACAAGACTTCTTCTAACTTAATTTTTTTGTCACTAATTTTAACTGAACCTTTGCCAACTATCTTAGCTCCATCATTATTTCCAAACTTTACTGAACCACCTTCATATTTTTGTAACTTCTCAAATTTTTGTTTGTCACCTATCATATGACTGGAGCATCCACTATCAAGTATCCATGGTATATATTTATTCTGTGCTTTAAATGTTGTTTGTACAATTAAGGATTCCTTTTCTTCCTTAAGTCGCTCTTTTTCTTTCCACTCCATTTTGATAGTAGTTTTGGGCTCTTGTTTTGCCTTTCCCTTATCAATAGCTTATGCATGTTTTTCGAGAAGTTTTCTATTTTGTCTCATCCTATTTGGTTGAAATTTTCTTTCCTGAAACTGATTTGATGCAAATGTACATCTATAGTTTCTTGTAATGTGCCCAAAATTATGATAGTTATAACATTCTACTGTATAATTCATCAGAAGAGAAAAAGCATTTCTACTGGTGAAATTCCTTGGTCTTACATTATATTTGCAGTCTAATATTTTATGTCCATAGCCATTGCATTTAAAATAGAAACTAGAAAAGGGATAATTGAACCTGGGTGATGGTCTTTGCCATGTTGTCGTAGGAGCCATAGGTCTTCTTCTTCTTTGATGTGTGACATTGGTGAATCCATCATTGTCAATTCTCCTTTTGTGCTTGGCATTATTGCTTTCTTTTGCATGAGATGTTTTTCCTTGATCAAAATGTTTTTTATCTTCATTCTTCATGGATTCTACATTTTTGGCCTTTGATCCATTTAATGATTCTCCTTCGACGAAACCCAGACCAAATTTGATGCTTGCAGGCCTTTGGTCATTTATAATCTTATCTAGCTTCATAGAACTTTCTTTGCGTTTGTGATAGCAACTAATTTTTTGATTCATCTCTTCTATCTGCATCCATAAACCAACATTCTCTTCTTCTAGTTTGCAGCAATAATCTATTTTCATGGTAATTTGTACTTCAAGATCTTCAGGTATTTTCTTGTATTCTTCTGTCTGTACTTTTAGACTGGTTATGATTTTGTTTGCATCCTCAAGATTTTTTGAAATTTTCTTATTCTTTTTCCTCTCTATTTTCCACTCTTCAAGTGCAGATATCAACTCACCTTCTAGATCTACTTCAACCTCAGGGTTTTCACCACATACTTTAGAGTTCACTCCTTCCTTTTCTGATTTTACTTCTTCAAATGCCATGAAAAGAGCTTCACCTATTTCCTCTTCAGAATCCTCACTGGAGCTATCTTCTGTTGAACTAGCATTCCTGAAGAAGAAACTTTTCTTCTTGAAGTTGCCTTTTCTGAAATTCATTTACTTCTTCCAGTCACTTCTTTCTTGGTGCGATCCTTCATCATTTTTGTTCTTCTCATTAAGTGGAAATTTAGTCACAAAATGCCTAATGCCTCCATAGATGAAACATTTAAACGGTAGATTTCCTCTGTATTTTCCTTTTCCCATTTTTAGTTTTCTAACAAAGTTTGCTTCCATTTCATCTGATGTCTCTTCTTCCTCGGACTCTTTTGGAGGAGTGATGGGTATTGTGTATCCACTAACTATTGAATCCCAGATGTTGTATCTCAAAATATAGAGATATGTCTGCATCCTAATTCTATAGAACACATAATTAGATCTGTCAAACAATGGTGCTTTTTTTGATGAGAAGCCTTCACCACCTGCAATTGTGTTGCTTCCAAGATCACCCTAGATGGTTAAGCTTATACAGAAACTTAGCTCTGATACCAATTATTAGTCTTACAATGACACTGAGAGGGGGGGGTGAATCAGTGTCACTCTATAAACTTAAATTTATAGCTCTTAATACCATAGCAATTAAAACTTATTACTAGATACAAGTATAACAAAAGAGCATCACACAACATAAGATTTAACGAGGTTCACCAATATGGCTACTCCTCAAAAATTGACTGCTTGGACTACCATCCAAATCTAGTCTTTGCAAAGCACCAACTTTATAATCAATTTACCAGCACCCACTATAAGGAGCACCAACCCCTTATTTATTTGTACCAATAGAAAGGAGCACCAACCCCTTATTTATCTGCACCAAAAAAAAGGAGCACCAACCCCTTATTTATATGCACCAACAGAAAGGAGCACCAATCCCTTATTTATCTGCACCAACAAAAAGGATCACCAACCCCTTATTTATATGCATCAATAGAAAGGAGCACCAACCCCTTATTTATCTACACCAACAGAAAGGAGCACCAACCCCTTGTTTATTTGCACCAATAGAAAGGAGCACCAACTCCTTATTTATCTACACCAATAGAAATGAGCACCAAACCATTATTTATATACACCAACAGAAAGGAGCACCAACCCCTGATGCCAAGCTGCAACCTAGACTTCAATTTGAATCTATAAGTTTGACAGTAAGATACCTTTGATTTTGCAAGACCCTGACTGGTCTTCTTCACCTTTGCATTCTCTGTGCACTATGCTCTCTCTGTGCAATCACTTCGCACACTCTGTTTTTTTACAGTCAAACTTCACGATCGTATTCTCCCTTTTGCACACTCTACTCTTTTTGTGAATTTTGCACTTAGCACGATTCAACAAGACTTGCTCTCTGTACACAATGATTGTATTTCACACACATTCCACCATATTTTCAATTCTTCCAAACAACCCTCCTTTTATAACAATATTTTTTATGATGAAAACCCTAATCTTAGTCGGCTGTAAATCCTAATATTAGTCATCTTTCATAACAACTGTAAACCTTAATTTTAGTCGACTGTCATCGATCTTTGTCGACTTCAACTCAAGAAGATGTTTGATTTATCCATCACTTGATGATTTCATTCTAGACAGACCCTATAATCGCCATACTGAATTTTGATCACTCTTCGTATTTCAGCAATATGAAATCACTTTGTAACTACCCCTATAAATTTTGTAGTGATGTCGGTCCATTGTCATACTTCTCATTTCATTCGAGTTCTCCTTCTTGACTTGTGCATTTATGACATGTCATGAAATCATGACATTTTTGCCTCTGTAGCTTCTTTTGTTGTTGTTGCCACGAAAATACATGTCACAATATCGTGACACTTTCACCTCTGTACGCTTTCTCTATTCTTTTGTCGTGATATCACAAAATTTCTACCTTCGCAGACTTCGTCTTTTCTTTTGTCATGATATCATGACATTTCCACCTTTCTATACTTTGTCTTTACTTTTGTTGTGATATCGCGACACTTCTACTTCCATAGACTTCGACTTTATTTTTGTCGCAATATCGCGACACTTCTGCCTTCGTAGTTTTCAACTTAGCTTTTCTCACAAAATCACAACACTTCTACTTTTGTACTTAGCTTCTTTGCTTTTGTCGTGAAATCATGACACTTCTGCCTTCGAAGTCTTCTTCTTTGCTTTTGTCATGAAATCATGACACTTCTGCTTCCATACTTTACTTCTTTGTTTTTATCGTGAAATCGTGACACTTCTACTTTTGAAGTCTTGCTTTCTGTTTTTGTCACGAAATCATGACAGTTGTGCTTTTGTACGCTTCCTCTCTTTCTTTTGTCACAAAAATGCAACATGTTGCAATATTGCGACACTTTTCAAGCTTAATTTCTCTCTCCTATTTTAGTCATGAAAATGTGACATGTCATGAAATCGTGACACTTTTCTTACTTGTTCTCTTTCTTCGAACTTGTCACAAAATCGTGACACTTTTTCCTGCTTTCTCTTTCTCTTCCAACATGTCGCGAAATTGAGACAATTTTTCCACTTGTATTTTTCTCTCTTCCAACATGTCATGAAATTGTGACAATTTTTCCTACTTTTTTTCTCTCTTCCAACATGTTGCGAAATCGTGAAAGTTTTTCCTATTTTTTCTCTCTCTTCCAACATGTCACAAAATCGTGATAGTTTTTCTTGTTTTTCTCTCTCTTCCAACATGTTGTGAAATCATGACAATTTTTCCTGCCTGTTGTATATGTCGTGATATCGCGACACTTTTCTTACTTGTCTTTTTTCTTTGATCTTTTGCCTATGGGCCACTTCGGTCTTCTTGGAAAATCACTGTACATACTCTGAATAACCTTTGAACTCCTGTCTTCTGCATTTGAATAGATTTTGAACTTCCTGTCCACTACATCAACAGATCTATTTGATTGTGTTGACAATAATGACAATACTGTTGCTGCACCTTGCTCAACAGGGTATGCTTATGTTTTATCTAATATATTCATTTACACACATAGGGGTAATGCATAGCTTGGTCTTTCAAAGCAATATTTATTTTTCAAAAGCCTAGTATAGTCATTATACAACTTTTGATAAGATAACTAGGGTGTTAGATTCTCATGGAAAACCTCAAAAATTCCCAAATAGCAACAACTCATTTCAATCAATTAATTATCAATTTATTTTTATAAGAATTTTTTTTTAGAGGTGTTCATAACATAGGTTATATACTGGATGGATATTAGCAAAGATATTTAGGTGGCCACTGGCTATTTTGTGCATATCTTTTAACTTACAAAAGCTTGTGAATGGAAACAATACATTGTTTCATCTTACATATGGGTGTTTAATTGATTAATTCTTATGATAAGATATATCAATTATATTCATGATTATTATACATTCTATGGTGTCATCCATTAGATTGTTAACTCATATTGCATCCATTCCTTATGTTTTAAATTATTAAAGCATACATGTTCATTTACATTAGATCATCATCATGTGAATATTGCATTATATACATTGCATTCATAAAATCATAAATTAAATGCATACAAGTAAATCAAATTAAACATGCATTTAACATCAAACAGTGCATCCATATGCATACATCATAGTAGTCCATCTACACATCTAGATCATAACATCTAGTTATAACATCCATCATCTAAGCTAGTGCATGTCATCCATACATCACATCATATAGCATATAAGCATTGCATACATATGCATCTTATAAACATAAAATAAATAAATATACATATATAATGAGTCATAAATCAATGTCTAATCATATATATATATATGTGTGTGTGTCTCAAAAAATGTATATAGACATATATCCAAAAGTGCTCACAAAATACAACTGTGTAGGTCCTCGAACTTACACTTAAAAATGGTATAAAAATTTGATAAGATCTGTTCTAGGTAGTTCTTGCACCCCTAGTCTAGGAGGCTCATCCATCACCTCCACCCTCCTTGTGATTTCACCTAGAGCTGGTGCTTGAGGATCTCTCTTTCTGGTGAGTCCTATGACTAGAATGAGTTGAAGACCACCTTATATCCCATGTCCAAGTCCTCTGAGTCCCTATATCTATGGACCTCTCTAGAATATCTCCCATGTGTATCTCGATCTCTCCCTCTAGGCAAGCAATGTTATTATCATCTGATGCTAACTGACTGAGATGATGCTAAACCATATCTTATAGCCTTCTAATCTCGACAATGAGATCCAAACTTGTGTGTCCCTGTACAACTGGAGCCAAATGAGGAGCCTATGGAGTTGAGGGCTCCCCTCATGCACTCCTTACCAGATCCCTCTCATGAGTCTTGACCTATAGTTGAGACTATGCAAGATATCACTCAAGTGGTATCTTTGCTAGAGTTGTAGTGGTACTATCAATATGTGATAGGTGAAGAGTCCTCTCCTCTTGATATCCCCACCATTACTCATGTCCATATCTTAGCTTATCATGCATGACTCTCAGTTGTACATGTAGAGTAGCCATAGAAGTGTCCCTCTCTAGAATATGTATCTAGAGAGTCCCTATATATTTTTGTAAGCTATAAATCTAGAACTTGAGTTGGGACACATCATCATCCAGCTCTTCCTCACCCTCCTCTACTTGGAGCTCCTACTTAGCTATAGCCTCACCCCATCCACCCTCTATCCACTAGCGTACTCTATGCCTATAAGGGTATACCTCCTCTGGATGGGTCTCCTCTCCCTTTGCTATTGTTGCACCATATGTAGTTCTACTGAGTGGGCCATCACCCCACCATAACTTGGCAGTCCACTAGGAATCATAGTCTATTGTAGTCCTGACATTAGCTAGTCTATAATCCGACCAATCATCATCCTCATCATCTAGAGGAGTGAGTTGTGGCCATGCTAGATCCTTCTCCACCATGAGGTGGAAATAGATAGTAGGTGTAGGAGGTATGTACTAATGGATCCCAAACTTCTTGGTCATGCATGAGAATTATAAGAACTCTCATATCTTAGGCTTCCACCCTAGAAGCCATCTATCACACTGTGTCCTCTTGAGGTACCTATTTACCTCTGGCCATGCTAGGCAATTCAAGTAGGGCCTCCATAGAACCTACCCAGGTTTAAGTCATGTAATCTAATCAATGTAGTACTACATATCCCCTACTCAAGATCTACTTTGAAATCCCTCAAACTCTCATGACCATCATGAAGTATAGCACTGGATCTCTGTAGTAATGTCAATAATATAGAGAGGTAGTGGTGTGGGATGCTCAACTATGATGTATCGCCACACCTAGATCTATAGTAGGAGATTGTAGTTGACTCCCACATGGGTCCTTCATGTGATACGATACAACTCATCATATAGCTATGCAAGTAGAGCACTCCCCTAGGATAGGATTAGAGGCTCTCTGGTGTTGCTCGCTAGCACATAACATGTCCTCACCAAGAGGTTCTAAGGGAACCTCAATCCTAATCTATAAGCACAATATGAAATATTAGGTGCATCAGTACAACTACCCACCATGAGAAGATATTCTCACCATACCAGTTCTCAATGAGGACCCTATCATGGTGCCAAATATATTTTGAAAGATAGCATACTTCACCATGGTCAACAAATATGTGATGGCCTCACCATTGATCAGGATCCAAAATATGCAATAGATATCCTCCAAAGTGATAGTGATCTCACCTGTGGGTAGTTGAAATATGTTGGTCCTTGCATCCCAACGATGGGACAAAGTGGTCATGTAAGTTTGGTCGGCTCTAATAGATGGGAGTTTTAGCACATATCAAAATCTAATCTCCAAAATAGGCTCGCTCATTGTCATTGAGGCCATTATTAAGGGTACGAAGGATGTATAATTCCCTTGCCCTCATGATCAAATTATGAAGAGAGACATAAATAATGATAACATGTAAAATCAATCAAAAAAATAAAAAAATGACCTTAAAATTTTAAAAAATAAAAAATATTCAAATAGATAAAAACATTTACAAACTACATTTCAAAAAAATTCAAAAAATCAATTAAATAAGTTAAAATAAAAAAAAAATTAGGAAATTTTTCTAAAGTCCCTCAGCTATGGCTGGGACCCACAGTCGACGACAATAGTCAAATTTTTAATATTTAGGATTTGAATCCCATCACGATTGACAATCATGGCCCCTAATTTACCAATTGGGAACCACAACTACCACCTACAGCTAAGAGCATTGACCTTTTTAGGGTCATTTTGAAAAATCCAAAAATTAAATCCCACCCATCTAATCAACCTAATCTAAATTTAGCTATGGTGTGGTTCATTACCAGTAGTTTAGTGTGGTTCAATTAATACATTACTTAATGAGGTTCATTTTAAGTTGGTAAGTCAAATGATAGAGATGCATGGGGCTACCTTAGTCACACTAGCTCCACCGCTACTGGATGCATCCACTAAGTCTGCCATGTTAGTTTTTTGTGACGTTTACATTAGTGTTCCATATCAAAAGTTTAAACTCACCTCCCAGAGCTCTCAGATTTGCAAGTTAGTAGTTGAAAATAATGACTTTGAAAATTATAGATCTTCTTTTATATTTTCAATTTTACCCTCAATTGCGACTAACAACCACGGGCATAGAATTAGGGTTTTCCAATTACGAGTCAGAGCTGCAACTATGGAAATTATAAAAATTGGTTGTGACTGACAAGCATGGCTAGCATCCTACAATAAATACCCTCAAAATTCAACCATGAGGGACTTCAAAATGTAAAATCAAAAATATCTAATGGTGCAAAACCCTCAAAATTTCAAAAATAACAAAAAATTCATATAATTCACAATTCATGTGCCTCGTATCTAGTTATTTACCCTATACACTTGGTGATTGCAATGACTTGCAATCCATGCAATATAACAAGATGAGTAAATCACCATAAGGCCATTTAGGGTAAATTAGTCATCAATGAGTTGATATGCTTCATTTTAATCCCTAAGAAGGCCATAATGATCAGACTACTGCATGGAAATGAGGTATTCATCTCAATTCTTCTGTGACATATTCAGCAGATCATCGAACATTATGATTCAACGTGAACCTAATTGCAATTGCTATCATATTGATTCTCTAAGAAGGCCATTATGGCCAAAATTCTCCATGGTATAGAGATGTACAATTACTATTAACAATTGTAATCATGTCTGAATTAAGCCTTGCCAAGTAATATCAAAGTGCTAAAACCTGCAACTATTCAAATCACTCATTATGGTCAAGCAACTCATCGCTTCGTTCAATTGACCTACCCTCATCGACTCGTTTCTTGATGGGGTAGTTGTGATATCAATAATCATAATCATACTCAATAGGATATAACTCGATCTTATCAAAATATATTCATATTATGAATCATTTCCAATGACTATCATAAGCTTACCCTTTGTTGGGGCAAAAAACAACTATGATATTTAAATTATTAGTTCTCCACCTATTGATACTATTGTAGCATTGAAGCTATCCAATCACTGCTAGACCTTGCCAAATATGTACAAATTTAAGCCTTCCCTTAATTGGAAACAATGATTCTAATATGCATACCCTTTGGCAATGTTGGGCATCTAATGTTCATTAGATCAATGATCATCATTCAACCTATGACATGGTTTTAGGTCTATTTTTGCTTAGCATTTTTTGTTCTCACAATGCATCCCAAATGTTGGAAATTTTGAGTCCTCTAATTCAAAGTTGTCATTGATTTCACCTGATAGATTTATCACTCATCTAAAGGAATTCGACAAGAAATAAAGTTGCCCAAGTCATCCAGGAAAAAGCTTCATCAGTGTAAAAGTGAAATGAAAAATCTCCATAATATTTTAATATTATTGGAAGCACAGGTTAAGTTATTGGTTTATAAAAACCCAATATGGGTTTTTGCAAAGGTTAAAAAGGAGGTTGGTTCTTTTTAATTTATAATATTTAAATTTAAAATTTAAATTTAAATTAATTATAAATTAAATCATGCCGACGTCGAAATCATTTGAAGCACCGATGTGATGCTAAGAGGGCAAAAGGCATTATATAAATGCCAAAAAAAATCATTTACCAAAGTACCCCTTGCAATTATTAATTTTGAAGTGCATGTGAAATTTTTTTGGTTTTCAAAAGCCTTACAAATTATGAAAATGCTAAAGGTGTGAAGGTTTAGAGCCTCTAAACACAAAGGCCAACATGGCCAAGTGGTATGTTGGCTCGGTACTAAGGAGGAAGTCCTATGTTTGATTCATGTGAGGTCTTTTGGATTGCAAGGAAGAAGTGCTTGACATGCTTGTTGTTTTTTAGAGGAACGTTGTTTACAAAAACTTCATGGTGGACGTGGCCTCTTAAAAAAGTCAGGGCGCATGGCCCAACGGTGGCTTGGATGCGGCTAAGGCATTGGGAAGAAAGAAGTTGGGGGATCAAATCCCACCAAGGTCAAGGCAAGTGAATTTGATTTTTGTTTAATATTTTGATTTTTGCCAAGGTTGCGTAAGGAGAAAAAAGGATATAGTATGCCCTAGGAAAGATAGATATTTTGGTTGATTTTCTTTTTGGAAGTATATCATATTATATATCATTGGAAAGCTATTTTTGAGAGCTACTTGATTAGATTGCTTAGAGGGATAAATAAGGTGTGTGCAAGGATATATTTTTGGTTTTATCAAGGAGTTCCAAAAGTAAGTTTGATTCATTCTTTTGAGGGTTTATTTCTTGCATAAGAGGGTATGGTGCATTTTATTGAGTAGGAGTAATAAGATGTTATTGAGATATTATTTTTATTATTGTGTTATTACTCATGACCTCTATACCTTGTTGATATTGTAAAAATAAAGCGTGTTGAGCATGGCGGATTTAGTGGACAGCTCATAAGGCATCAAAAAGGTATGGGCAATATTCTTCATTGACTTATTTGGGTGATTGATTTCTAAAAAATATCTTTGGAGAGAAAATGATTGATTGTGGTTTCCATTTTTGAGAGTTGTTGGTTTAATGCTTCAAGGTTTTATGGTTTGAGAGTTGTGATTAAACCTTATCTTATAAGCATTTTTGTTGAAGCCAATTGGTTGTGCAAAGAACTTGAACTTAAGTTAGAAAAGAATATGAGTATCATTGTTATGTGAGATTTGTTGTTGAGCATTGTTGGAAACATTTTGAGTTGATTGATACATGCTTGGACTAGGGTTTGTGAGAAAGGATTGATCCTTGAGATGATTGGTTGAGTAGAGTTGATTGAGCCTAGTCAAGTGATTGTGTAAATTAGTTGTTCAAGTTCCTTGAAATAAACTATTCTATATTCTTATTTGAGTTGAGATTGGGATTTGAGTATAGAATATATTGAGTCTCTAAAAATTCTCTTTATGCTTCTATGATATTTGTTTGAGTTGATATTGGGATTTGAGTATATAACATATTGAGTATTTAACAATTCTCTTTATGCTTCTATGATATTGAGTTGACATATTAATTGATAATTGAGTATAGAACATATTGAGTCTCTCACAATTCTTTTTATGCTTCTATGAGATTGATTTGAGTTGAGATTGGTATTGAAGTATAGAATATATTGAGTCTCTAATAATTCTCTTTATGCTTCTATGAGATTGATTTGAGATATTGATTGATAATTGAGTTTAGAACATATTGAGTCTCTAACAATTATCTTTATGATTCTATGTGATTGAACAAGTTATGTGTGGACTTGTTAAGCAGATTTGAGGTAAGTCTTTGAGAAGGCTTGTGGGCTTAATTTGTGTAAGATTTTGTGGAAGCTTGCAATGCAAATTTGAGTAAGTCCCAGAGAGAACTTATTGAGCAGATTTGGACAAGTTTTGTGTGAGCTTGTTGAGAAGATTTGAAAAGGTTCTGAGTGGACCTATTGAGTATATTTGGACAGGTTTTGTGTCGATCTATTGAGTATATTTGGACAGGTTATGTGTCGACTATTGAGCATATTTGGATGGGTTTTGTGTGGAATTATTGAGAATATTTGGACAGGTTTTGTGTAGACCTATTGAGCATATTTGGATAGGTTTTGTGTAGACCTATTGAGCATATTTGAGTAGGTTCTAAGTGGACCTGTTGATAAGATTTGAGTAGGTTTTGTGTGGCCCTATTGGGCAGATTTGAGCAGGTTCTGAGTGAACCTATTGAGAATATTTGAGAATATTTGAGAAGGTTCTTAGTTAACTTATTGAAAGATATTTGGAGGTGATAAAGTATAGAGGACAAAGTCTCAATGGATAGATATCCAATAGCCAGGATAATTGAAGACATATCTTCTGAGTGAGGAGTCTTCAAGTGGAGATAGATCCACCAGTCATTACAGTAGATAGATAGAGTCATGTAGAAGATCACTAGCCATATTAGAAAGGGAAAGATTTCTCCTATGGAAAATATCCATGAACTTGAGATTAGGGGATCAACATCTCCTTTGTATAGAGGTCCATAAACATTGTAATTGGTAAGGATTCCCAATAGATTATTTGAGAAATATTTAGAAGAAATATTTTCTCTATGGAGGTAGCCCACATTGGGTGAACCACGTTAAAATATGTGTCTCTATTATGTATGGTGTTATATTAATTGATTTGATTATTACTATTGATACTATTATCTATACACTGCATAATATTGAATTGAAAAAAAAAAGTAAAAAGTGGTCTTATACTATTCACCCCCCCTCTCAGTATAAGCTTGTGTTCTTAAATTGGTATCAGAGTGGGTTACTTCAGAAGAGTTTCATATCTTGAAGGAAAAGTGGTATAAGAGCACAATGGATCAAAAGTATCAAAAGGACAGGACCATCTTCAATGCAGTACCAATCTTTTATGGAAGTGACTTCTTGTATTGGTGTGTACTGATGAGATTTCACCTGATGGCACTTGGAAATGAAGTTTGGGATGCAGTGGAATTTAGATATGATTCAAGAGCCAATCCTAATATAGATAAGGAAGTTAAGCTTCTAATGCATGCAAATTCAAGAGCTATGAATGCAATTATAAAATGGTTGCATAGATCATAATCTATGAAGGTTATGGAATGTAAGGCAACAAAAGACATTTGGGAACTATTGCATACCATATATGAAGGAGATAAAAATGTTAGGAAAGCTAAGATTAGAAATATCAAAGGAGAATTTGATAACCTAAAAATGTGGGATGATGAAAATATTTGTGACTATCTCAACAAGGTTGATGAACTTATACATGAGATGAAAGGTCTTGCAATGAAGGTTGATGAATCAGATGCTTGTGATAAGATATTGATAACTCTTCCAAAAAGGTACAGTGAAAAGGTTTCTGCCATAGAAACATCAATTGATAGAGATTATTTGACAAGGAATTCTTTTCTTGGTATTCTTACTACATTTGAGATAAGAACAAAATATCCTATTCCTCCAAAAGAAGCTACATTCAAAGTGGACAAAGAGAAAAAGGGTAAGAATTCAAAATCAAGCAGTGAATCTTCTAGTTATGAAGAATCTAACTATGGCAAAAGAGATAAAGGTTCCAGAAGACCCATATATATAAGATCTATAAAGTGATTCAATCATGGAAAGTATGTACATTATGCAACAGAATGCAAATATCCCAAGAGCAGCAATGAAGAAGAAAAATAGGATCACATGTACAAGGAATTAGAAAGACACAGGTACCGAAAGAAGAGCAAGGATGGATACAATATACAAGGGAATAAGTTCTTCTAAATGCAAAAGAGAAGCTACTATGATGATAATGCAAGTAAGTACTCAGTTGATAGTGATGCTATTTTTTCAAACAATGATAGATATGAAGTCTTATTTATGGTTGAAGAAAAAGATCCAGTTAAGAAAAAGACTCCAGTTATTCTCAAGTGTTTTAGATGTGGTAGATTTGGACATCTTGAATATGATTGCATAAGGGATGGTTATAGTTTAAGTGATTATGATTTTAAAGATGCACTTGATAGACCATTTTAAAATCTTCTAGTGGCATTAGAAGAAGAAGTGAGTGATCCTATAGAAGATAAGCCAGATGGAAGTAATGATATGAAAAAAGGTAAACAAATAGAGGATTATTTAGTAGAGAATGGATATGATCTCAAGGGAGAAATTATCTATGCCCTTGACACAGTAAAGAAGGTAAAGTAACACTCTAAGCTTGAAAGACAGTTTCAAGAGTGTGATGAAGAAATATTATTGCTCATAGAGGATATAGAAAAGTCAAAGGCTAAGGCAAGCAAGTTCAAAGATAAGTTAGAAGCAAATATCTTGGAATGTGAAAAGTTAACACAAGAAGTGGCTCTATTAAAAGAAGATTTAGAGGATTCGAGGAATAAGCTATACAAGTATGTAAATAGTGCAAAGAGTGTGGATAAAATAGTCAAGATACAAATAAGAGCAACAAACAAGATAGGTCTTGGTTCCAAACATGTTCAATAAGATAAGTTAACTACCAGTTCTGAAGATACTTTAGGAGAAGAGGATACTTTAGAAGAGAGTTTCTCAGATGAAAGTGGAAGTGAAAGTGAAACTCCTAAGGATGAGTCAGATTGTAGTGAGTCTAGCAAGAATAGGGATGATGAACAAAGAAGATTCAGATGGAACAACAATCAGAACAAGTCAAGAGGAACTAGAAGACCAATGGGGTCTAGGTAAGGTTTCTTCAATGGAAGATATTTTTCATATCATAGGTTTGGGCACATGGCCTCACAGTGCATGACATATAAAATATAGGTATATGATAAATGACAACTTTTCCAAGGATATTGTTGCTCATGCAATGAGTTTGGGCACAAGGCAATGAATTGCAGGGTTCATGACAGAAAAGGATATGAATTCACTAGAAAAAATCCTAAGATAGTTACACATCCAAGGAATAATAATATTAAGTATTATAAGTGCAATAATGATGGTCACATAGCAATATGGTGTAGAGAAAAAATTCCAGAAATAGACATCAACAGGAATAGGAACATGAATAGAAACAAGAAGATGAATATGAATAGAGACTCATAAAAGAATAAAGACTCAGAAAAGAATAAGAATAGGAATAGGAACATTGATGAAAACAATAACAGGAATAGGAACAGAAGTGACAACAGGAATAGGGATGATGACTTGGAAAGAAACAGTGAGAGGATTAAAAAAACTTAGAAAAGAAGAGAAAAATATAAAGGCATAGAATAGTGCTTTCAGGGAGTAGAAATATTTCCATACCAAAATTAACCACCTCATGTGGAGGTGGGGGAGGGGCTAAGCTAAGAGGATCATTCTTAGCCCTGAGCCCCAAAGGTGAATCTTTGCCATTGATGTCAAAGGGGAGAAATTTGTGTATTGGGGAGATATTTTTTATGGGGAGATATTTGATATTTGAGAGAGCATTGAGCCAGGGGGAGCAGAGTCCCAGGGGGAGTAGAAAAGAAGTTAAGGTTTCAGTAAAAGGATAAGGTTTACCATCAATGAAAAAGGGGGAGATTGTTGGACATTTTGAGTCCTCTAATTCAAAATTGTCATTGATTTCACCTCATAGAGTTATCACTCATTTAAAGGAATTCGACAAGAAATAAAGTCACCCAAGTCATCCAGGAAAAATCTTCATCAGTGCAAAAGTGAAAGGAAAAAGGCTCCATAATATTTTAATATTATTGGGAGCACAGGTTAAGTGATTGGTTTATAAAAACCCAAGATGGGTTTTTGCAAAGGTTAAAAAGGAGGTTGGTTCTTTTTAATTTATAATATTTAAATTTAAATTAATTATAAATTAAATCACATCGATGTCAAAATAATTCAAAGTTCCGACATGATGCTAAGAGGGGAAAAGACATTATATAAATGCCAAATGAAATCATTTACCAAATAACCCCTTGCGATTATTAATTTCTAAGTGCATGCAAAAAGTTTCTTGTTTTCGAAAGCCTTATGATTTATGAAAAGGCTAAAGGTTTGAAAGTTCAGAGTCTCTAAGCACAAAGGCCAGCATGGCCTAGTGGTATTTTGGCTTAGTAATAAGGAGGAGGTCTTGTGTTTGATTCTTATGAGGTCTTTTGTATTTCAAGGAAGAAGCGCTTGATGTGCTTATTTTTTGGAGGAGCACTGTTCATGAAAACTTCATGGTGGATGTGCCCTTTTAGACACGTCAGGGCGCATGGCCCAACGATGGCTTGGCTGTGGCTAAGGAATTGGGAAAAAATAATTTGAGGGATCAAATCCCGTCGAGGCTAAGGCAAGTGAATTTGATTTTTGTTTAATATTTTAATTTTTACCAAGGTTGCCTAAGGAGAAATAAGGATATGGTATGCCCTAGGAAAGATAGATATTTCTGCTGATTTTATTTTTGGAAGTATATCATATTATATATCATTGGAAAGATCTTTTAGAGAGCTACTTGATTAGATTGCTTAGAGGGATAAATAATATGTTTGCAAGGAGATATTTCTAGTTTTTTCAAGGAGTTCCAAAAGTAAGTTTGATTCATTCTTTTGAGGGTGTATTTAGTGCATAAGAGGGTATGGTGCATTTTATTGAGTAGGAGTAATAAGGTGTTATTGAGATATTAATTTTATTATTGTGTTATTACTCATGACCTCTAACCCTTTTTGATATTGGGAAAAGAAAGTGTGTTGAGGATGGTAGATTTAGTGGACAACTCATAAGGCATAAAAAAGGTATGGGCAATATTATTCATTGACTTATTTGGGTGATTAATTTTTGAAAAATATATTTTGAGAGAAAAGTATTGATTGTGGTTTCCCTTTTTGAGAGTTGTTGGTTTAATGATTCAAGGTTTTCTGGTTTGAGAGTTGTGATTAAACCTTGTCTTATAAGCATTTTTGTTGAAGCCAATTGGTTGTGCAAAGAACTTGAACTTAAGTTAGAAAAGAACATGAGTATCATTGTTATGTGATATTTTTTGTTGAGCATTGTTGGAAAAGTTTTGATTTGGTTGATACATGCTTGGACTAGGGTTTGTGAGAAAGGATTAATCCTTCAGGTGATTGGTTGAGTAGATTTGATTGAGCCTAGTCAAGTGATTGTGTAAAGTGGATGTTCAAGTTCCTTGAAACAAACTATTATATATTCTGATTTGAGTTGATATTGGGATTTGAGTATAGAACATATTGAGTCTCTAAAAATTCTCTTTATGCTTATATGATATTGATTTGATTTGAGATTGGGATTTGAGTATAGAACATATTGAGTCTCTAAAAATTCTCTTTATGCTTCTATGAGATTGATTTGAGTTGATATTAGGATTTGCGTATAGAACATATTGAGTATCTAATAATTCTCTTTATGCTTCTATGAGATTGAGTTGAGATATTGATTGAGCATTGCATTTAGAACATATTGAGTCTCTAATTGCGTTTAGAACATATTGAGTCTCTAATAATTCTCTTTATGATTCTATGTGATTGAACAAGTTCTATGTGGACTTATTAAGTAGATTTGAGGTAAGTCTTTGAGAAGGTTTGTGGACTGATTTTGTGTAAGATTTTATGGAATCTTGCAATGCAGATTTGAGAAAGTCCTAGAGAGGACTTATTGAGTAGATTTGGACAAGTTTTGTGTGAGCTTGTTGAGCAGATTTGGACAGGTTCTAAGTGGACCTATTGAGTAGATTTTGACAGATTTTGTATGGACCTATTGAGCAGATTTGGATAGGTTCTATGTGGACCTGTTGAGAAGATTTGGATGAGTTCTATGTGGACCTATTGATTATATTTGGATAGGTTCTATGTGGACCTATTGAGAATATTTGGATAGGTTCGGTGTGGTCCTATTGAGCAGATTTGAGCAGGTCTTGAGTGGACCTATTGAGTAGATTTGAGTAGGTTCTATGTGGACCTGTTGAGCAGATTTGAGCAGGTTTTGAGTGAACCTATTGAGAATATTTGAGAAGGTTCTGAGTGAACCTATTTATAGACCTTTGTAGGTGACAGAGTATAGAGGATAGAGTCTCAGTGCATAGATATCCAATAGCCAAGAAAATTGAAGAAAAATATTCTGAGTGAGGAGTCTTTAAGTGGAGAGAGATCCACCAGTTAGTTCAATAGAGAGATAGAGTCTTCTAGAAGATCACTATCCAGAGTAGAAGGAGAAATATTTCTCCTATGGAAGAGATCCATGAACTTGAAATTAGGGGATCAACATCTCCTTTGGACAGAGGTCCATAAAAATTGTAATTGGGAAGGATTCCCAAGAGATTATTTGAGAAATATTTAGAAGAAATATTTTCTCTGTGGAGGTAGCCCACATTGGGTGAACCACGTTAAAATCGGTGTCTCTATTGTGTATGGTGTTTTGTGCATTTTTTTTATTACTGCTATTGATACTACTATATATACACTACATAATATTGAATTGAAAAGAAAAAGTAAAAAGTGGTCTTATACTATTCACCCCCTCTCACTATAAGCTTGTGTTCTTCACCAAAAGGGGAATTTGTAGAAATCTAAAATGCATCATGTCAAGGCGACTAATCATATGGAATATGCTAATAGACCATATGAATGATCTTGGATAGCTCCAAGGTGAAGCAGAGGTTTTTACCACTCAATTTGGATAGAGTTGGCTAACTCAACTTTAGTCATGGCTAACAGAGCTAGCCATGCCTAAGAGTCGTGACTAGCATCAAATGGTTTTGGATACAGAATTGGTTACAATGGTGTGGGTGACAAATACAAATGGTTTTTGAGTGAGGAAGCCTCTATAACTTTCCATCCAACTAATCCAACTATAATTTCTTGTTCTTGGATTCTCCATGAAGCTAGAGTAAGGCCTTCAATGTGCTATAAGACCCACTCCAAATTGGGGAGAGATATAGAATCTTTAGGAGTTGAAATGTAGCAAAGCTCTACTGAATTGTCAACTCATTCACAACCTTTTAGAAAGAGATAAATTTCCAATCATGAATGCATTCGAAGATATGGAGGATCTAGTAGGCTAGAAGATAAAGAACTCATAATTGATCCTCTTCCACCACAAATTTAGATAATTCACACCACCAATCCATGAAAGGACACTAAGGTGACCCTTGACCATCAATTCAACAATGAAAATTGGATATCAGAGCTTGTATTAGTATAGCAAGAATATTTTCATCTCAACCACGACTATTAGCCATGGCTAATAGTGACAACTATGCCACAGACCCATAGTGAAGGTTTTATCCATGTTTCTACCTATTTTAGCCTTATATTCATAGTTTCATGCTTTTATTTTGATAGATTAACCATATATTAATCTCATTTGATACATTTGCATGACTACATTTAGGATTTAGGGGTAGATTCCTTTTATTTCCTTGTTTACATCATTTAGGCCAGTTTTCTTGTTATTCCATGTTTTACAAGTTTTCTAATGGCTAATTAGGATGCTTCATAGTTAGATTCATGTATTTCCTTGTATGCTTTACTGAAATTCAATGATTTCTTGTATAGTTGCATAAATTACATGTTTCATTTATTTTATTTAGAATTATTTATGCAATATTCCTCTAAAATCCTCATCAAGAGAGGTCACCTTTGCTTTTAATATTTTCTTGTTGTTTCTTTAATGCAGGGTTTATAGGATCCATCCAATTGTAATGCATTCAAGGCAACATATTCCTCTAATCATGGAGATTAATGTCACCATTGATCTTGAGTAGTCTGTGTCCTATTGGAGATTCTATGAATTACACCACCCCCTAATTTATAGGATCTTCAAAACTATATTGATTGTATCAATATTGAGTATCCCTAAGAGGGACATAATTGTAATCAGATTTGATACAATATTTAATAAAATAAACCTTCTCATTCTTGTTAAATTCACTGTTGTCAATTTCTTTATTGCTTTAATGTTTGATATCAATTGATGCATTAGTTAGGTGTATGCTTTCTACATGGGTACACTATCATTTCTTCCCAAATATTTATTCCTAGCTATTTTTTTCTAGGGATGAAAGAGAGAATCCTAAAATAGGGTCCTTTGTTTATGGGAAGAGCAAGACTCTTCCTTACTTGCTAGTATGAAGGTTTTTCATTTAAATTTTGTATATCTATTCCTAGTACCAGTCTGGGTTAGGATGTTTGGGTTACCCATTGAATTTTAAGAAATAGATAACTTCAAGGTAATAGGAAACACTATAGGAGAATTCCTTGAGATTTCAGATATAATAAAAGATGGATTTTTGGCTATCTATGCTCAAATATTGGTCATGATTAATATAAGTAAAGCTTTACCAAAATTAATAATTCTTAAGTATGAGAATAAGATGTGGACATAAAATATAGATTATGAAAACATATATTTTAGATGTAGAAGATGTCATGAGGTGGGAAATATTGAGATATCATACCATAAGAAGAGCCCATCAAAATAATTTGTAAAAAATCACAATCTAAAAATGGTTATGGATGAAGATGGTTATCAACTTCCAAAAAATAGATCTAGAAAAATACAAGAAAATAAATAGTAAATGTCAATAAGGAAGGATATTGGAAGAAATACCAATTGTTTTGAGGCTTTAGCCTATGAAGAAATAGTAGATAAAATCTTAGAGGACATAGTACAATAATTTCAACATATTAGCAAGGAACTATCTATTAAATATGATCCCAATTTAAGAAAGAACATTCTTGATGAACCTAAGGAATGTGTCTCATCATATTTTGAAGACTCTTTTGAAGTACCATGCACCATTTAGGAGAAAATAATTGGTAAATAAAATACAGTTTTAGAAGTTAATACCTTTGTCATTAATAAGGAAATACCAAAAAATTAGCAAGACTAGTCAAAATCTTATATAATAGAGCTAGGATAGGATAAAAATTTTGAAAAATAAAATTGTGAAAGAATATTGAGGAATAGAATAATAAAACCTACTCTTGATATAAACAAAGGAAAAAAGAGGAAAACCCTCAAATTTTCAAGCAAGATCCAAGGAAGCAAGAGAAAACATATAGAAAGGAACATAAACTAAGTTGGTTGAAATTCTCTTTACCAAACAACAAAATGATATTTGTAATATGTAGTAGGGACCAAAATATCCTAACAATACATGATTATCATCTCATGAAATATAAGGAATGCTAATAATCCCTCAAAGAATAGGTTTATTAGGGATCTATGTTTAAGTAATAAACATGATATTCTCTATATCCAGGAAACTAAAATGATAAAAGAAGTTTCAAAAACTATGATAGTATGATCAAGATGTGAATGGGATGCAATGTATTTTGAAGGAGCGGTAATGGGAATTCTAACTTGTAGGAATCCTTTTAGAATATCTTTCGTAACTATTCATAAAATTAGGTATTACATAACCTCTATAGCCACTTGCTATTTTATAGATATTCATTTCATCCTTATCAATCATCATCCAAAATTAGTAGAATTAAATCAATAAAAGTGGATTGTACTGAAGATCAAAGTGAAATTAGAAAAAATACAAAGTCATTTTATTAGAATATTTTATGTTCAAAGGAGATAAAATTTCTTAATGATAAACTTATTCAAGATGTTCCTTTAGTTATAACAAATCAAGACAATAGGAAACTAATGGAGCCTATTACTATAGAAGAAGTTTATTTAGCTCTTTTCTCTTTTAATAAGGATAAATCCCTAGGTCCATATGGGCTCTCTACAAATTTTTATCAACATAATTAGGATATAGTGAAGGATTCTTTAATGGTGGTAGTGGAATAGTCTAAGGTAAAATAATACATACTGTATCGCTCCAAATTTTTTGCATCCTTACCCTTAGGCTATAGGATCTGTGCCGAGAAGGAGGATGCGAGAAGGATGGGACAATACCTCAGACTGAGATGCCATTTGAAGGTCTTGCCTATCGGGGGAGGAATATAAAGGTGAATTTTCTACAAATGGTGGGTTCACCAGGAAACTTTTGAGTGGTAGTTTCCATGCCTAGGTTGATAGTAGGTTTGATGTGTTCATTTTTATACTCGATCATTCAAATCCTAGGTTTGGCCAAGATGAATCTAAACTATTTTATCTACCAATGATAATTTAAATGGATACAGAACAGGAATGAGTGCTAATAACAAAGAATATGCTAATTAGAATGTGTCATACTTGATTTTGGATGTTTGATGAAGGTTATAAGTTTTGTAGTAGTCCAGATCACCATAGTTCATACATAATCATCTAAGATCAGACAGGATCATCTGATATCTGATGAATTCGTCAGACGAATTCGTCAGAAACCTGTAATCATAGAAATAGATGCGAAATACCAAATATGCAAGTGCAGAAGCAAAAGATAATGGTAGAAATAATAGCAAACATGCCTAAATAATGGATTCCAATAACAAATAAGGAAATGCAGTAGATTTAATGATTGATTTTAACCTTACCATGCGATTATGCTAAATGAGGTGAACTCCAAGATGCAAAAACATAATAATTCAAGACAATGTAGAAATACAATATAAAAAAATGCAAAGGAAGCTAAGGGAATGCAGACTCTGGACTCAGATTTTCCCCCAATCTAGACTATAGTCAGGATTTCCTCCAATCATACGAGATCATCCGTAATCGTTCGAGATCATTTGCGACGATTCGAGCTATCTTCGACTACAAAATAGTAGAATTCCTGCAAGGAAATGCAAAATATAGAACATAGATAGTAGTGCAAGGGAATAAGGAATTAAATCTGTCAGCTAGCCAGAGTTCCTCCTAATTGCCCCTTCAATGTAGAATTGTGATTGATGCTTCCCACCCAGGATGGTAAGTTACATGTAAATTTGGATCTTGGCTTCTCTAGGAAGCCAATATCCAAATTTAGAACTAAAAGAGAGGGAAGTATACATATCGACTCTCCCAAGCAAAGAAAAATATCCACAATTTTTAGAGTTTATGTAGCAAAGACCTATTAGTTTGGAGAGTGAATCTATGCACCCTTGAGGAGAAACAAAGTGCTATAAAACTAAGAAGAGACTACACACCTACTATTCAGATCCATTATTATTAATCACCAAAAATTGTAGGAGACACACATAGTGACCCTTTAACATCAATTGGAGTAGAGAATATGGTGCTACAACCCTTAGAGTGTGAGGAGAAAGCTTTTTTTCATGGTCGTTATCCTGGATAGTGGCCCGCAGGCACAACCTAGGGTTTAGACATTATTTTCTTGGTTCTAGCATTAGATCTATTTTCTTTCTACTTTAGTATTCATTTCTATCATATATTTGATTTACTTTATATATTTACATTATTTTTCTATGAGATATACCCATATTTTTGTTAGTTTCATTTCATTTAACCATATTATGCTTATTTGTCTTTATTATCATATTTAATAATAACAGACTCACTTTGGGAGGCAGGCCAAACTACTAAGTGTGCTTTGTTATTTTTATTTATGCATATCTACAGGATCGATTCAATACATTAGAGCACGAGATCCCTCATGGACAAGGAAAGGAGAAGGAGGCATCTGTGAGCCTTCAAAAAAGTTCATGTGTAATATTAGGAAGCCTATGGAAGTGCACCACCCCTTTGTGAGGGAATATTTTTTCCACCATTTGTGCTTGCTTGTAATCCATTATATCAAACTGGGCATCCCTCAAAGGGATGAATATTATAACCAGATTCAATTTTGAAATCAATAAAAAGATCTTTCTTTGTTACTTTTATTTTCAAGTTACACTGCACAAATCTTCAATGCCCTCAAAAATTTGATCAAAAAAATAAGCAAATATCCAATATCCTCAAATGAGTTCACAACTCCCTTATTTATATTTGCATTTACTATATTATATAAGCTTCAATAACGGGGATGAACGCCACATTGACCCATTTCCTAGTGAAATCAATGTTGTTTTAAAACGCATTGCCCCTTTATACTTTTTAATTATAATTTCCCTTTATAAAATTATTTTATAAATATATATTATGCATAAAGGGAAATAAATCATCTAAGGCCAAAAATATCATCCATGACCAAAAAGGGCCAATCAACTATAGAATTCCATGTTGTATCTTGAACCAAGATATATTCTCCATGGCGTTGAGTCCCTTAGCATCACTCTACATGACCTACAAGGACTCTAAATAGGTCATCAGGATCATTACCACCAAGTCATTGAAAATGGGGATATTACATTGTTCATGTTCCTGTTCCTGTTCCTGTTCCTGTTCATACCTATTTTTGGAATGTCTACTCTACATCACTTTGTTTTATGACCATCATTATTGAACTTATAAAACTTAATATTATTATTCCTTGGAGGTGCAAATGACTTAGGATTTCTCCTAGTGAAGCCATATCCTCTTCTGTCATGAACCCTAAAATTCATTACCTTGTGACCAAACTAATTACATGAGTAGAAATACCCATGGAAATATTATCCATTCCCACATTCATGTCTTTCATGTGTCCTGCACTATGAATCCATGTGACCAAACCTATGACATGAAAAACATCTTCCATTGAAGCTTCATTGTATTGACCTAATTGGTCTCTTGTTCTGATTGTTGTTCCATCTATATCTTCTTTGTGCATTGTTCCCATTTTTGTTGAACTTTCTATTGTCCAACCCATCCTCTAATGTCTCAATTTATTTTACACTATCTTCTTCTGAAGTATCTGCATATGAAATTTCTTCTCCTCCAAAACTTTAAGTTGATTCTCCTTCCCATATCTTTTGAACCTTTTCAAATCCAAGACCTATTTTCTTTGATGTAGTATTTTGAGTCTTTATGATTAGGGTTTCCTTTTCAAAAGTTTTTGAGTTAATGCTTCAAGGTTTTCTAGAATTGAGAGTTGTGATTAAAACCTTGTTTTATTAGCACTGTTGTTGAAGTGAGTTGTTATGCAAAGAACTTGAACTAGGTTTTGAAAAGAACATGAGTATCATTGTTATGTGAGATTTTTTGCTAAGCATTGTTGGAAATATTTTGAGTTGATACATACTTGAACTAGGATTTGTGAGCAAAGGTTGTTTCTTGAGTAATTGATTGAGTAGATTTGGATGAGCCTAGTCAAATGGATGTATGAAGTGATTGTTCAAGTTTCATAACAAAAACTATTCTATATTATCATTTGAGTTGAGAAAGTTATTGAGAATTAAGCATAGAAAATATTGAGTCTCTAACAATTTTCTTTATGCTTCTATGAGATTGTGCAAGTTGAGAAAGTGATTGAGTATTAAGTATAGAACATATTGAGTCTCTAAAAATTCTCTTTATGATTCTATAACATTGTGCAAGTTGAGAAAGTGATTGAGCATTGAGTATATAACATATTGAGTCTTTAACAATTATTTTTATGTTTATATGATATTGGAAAAGTTCTGTGTGGACTTGTTAATCAGATTTGAGGTAAGTCTTTGAGGAGACTTGTGGATTGATTTTATGTGAGATTTTATGGAAGCTTACAATACATATTTTGTTAAGTTCTAGAGAGAACTTGTTGAGAAGATTTGGATAAGCTTTTGTTATCACTCCAATTCTCTTGATCTTGTTGAAAAGTACCTCCATAAGCTTGTTGTCAATGCAACTTCTATTACTATTGATCATCTGGAAACTGCTCACATGGCTATTGGGAAGGTAATTTCAAAGCTCAAAGAACAATGTCAAGCACTTAGTCTCCTATTATTTTGTGATACTTTTGAGGATATTCCTACCATTTATGTTGCATAGGTACATTATGATGCTAGGTTTGATGCTAAAGATGAGGATGTTGTAGATATTGCAAAAGAATCCTACATTGATGCTCCAAAGGAAAACCCAAAGGAAACACCAAATGATAAGGTGAATGATGCCATGTTGGAGGCTATTGTTGCATCACCAATGCAAACTTACATACCCATCTAAGCGTGGCTATTGATCCACTTGTTGTTGATTCAATATTTATTTTCTCTTATTCCTTTGATTTGGAGGTTTTGATCCATTTTTGTCTTGCTAGATGTAGGCTTGTCTCTTTTTGTTATTTTTTGTCAGAGGGTTTAGTCCTTTTTGTTGTTGCAAGTTGATTGCCTCTGTTAGGACCCTCCTAACATTATACAATTATCATTATCTTAATATATTAACTTACAAGGGGTCACACCCTTTCACAAGCACACACTCCTTGGTTGGGTATATTAACCCAATCACTTTTTATTTTTAAGACATCGAAGAATATACATTTATTAATATATAAGGAGTTTACCTTCTGTTTTCCAACTACGATTCTTAATATTTCTTGCGATTCTATTTAAGTCAGAGTCTTCCACTTGGTATCTTAACATTTGGTATTAAAACAAAAGTTTCTCGGGACACCAACCACTGCCTTTCGATACCATAAGTTTGTAGCTACCTTTCACCTCCCTCCATATTGCTACATAAACAAATAGATCACTATGGTATAACCTCCCTCCTCCCTATGATTCTTGGTTAAGCATGGCAGAGGTGTTCTAGATGGTTTTCACAATGAACATAGAGTAAATCAAATGTTGTACCATTTAAAAAAAAGGAAAAAAAAACACCTTGCCCCATCAATGAACGCAGATGAGATTAAGCGAGAAATCATCTCCATCATCTTGTAAACTCTCATCAACGAGAGGCAGGCAAACATTCGAACATCACGGACCCTATTTTTTAGCCATAAGGTAAACCAATGACTCTACATTCTCGGAGGAGTGCTCTGTAGTGAAACAGAATAGAATTGGTGGACACAAACATTCAAATAAAAATCAAGAGAAATCATGGAAACAAACATGAAATCAATGCAAAAATCAACCCTATAACATTCTGGCAATGCAGCAGAACAGTCGTAAAAAAATTCGATGAAAAAAAAGAAAAAAAAACATTCGGTGTCATTTTTCGATAGCCAAGTTGTGCCACAGATAAAAATTAAAATTTTTTATAAGGTTAAAACTAAGGTGTTAATTTCCCGATCGCTGGTAAGGAGTCGTCGTCGAGTGTAAGGCGAGGAAAAGATTTTAAAAATATTTGGGATAAAATCCCACATAGACTAGGTGAAAATTAGAAAGATGTTTATAACAAGTGTATCGCATACACTTCAGTGTGACTTCGGTCATGTTCCTCCTCAAAAACCTTTGCACGAGAAGTCATCCAATAAAATTTAAGCTGACCTCAAAATTTGTGCCATGTTGACCACTGTTTGATCGTTCCTCTCTGCTGCTATCTCTTTCGTTGCCCATGCCCCTACTCATGTGCCTTGCACTCTTGACTCTGCTATTTAAAATCTAAAGTGCTACTATGAATAAACAATAAGCACCAAATTATAACAAAAACAAGCTCACCAAATTTTTATTGAAATATATATATATATAAGTGCTACTGTCACAAAATAGAGATCCCCAACAAATATAGTTGTTGGGATTAAGCCCCAAATTTTTGACAGAATTTTGCCAATTAAAGAGAATTAAAAAAAACTTATATATATATAAGTGCTACTGTCACAAAACAGAGAGCACCAACAAATATAGTTGTTGGGATTAAGCCCCAAATTTTTGATAGAATTTTACCAATTAAAGAGAATTAAAACAAATTTTTTGCCCAAACAAATAGCAACAAATTTTTCTCATCTAACCAACTGCTATGGCCGATGGACGTCGATCACTGGATTCCATTCATGAGAAACATGAAAGGCTCGCTGAAGAAGTTAAACAGGAAAGAGAGGAGAATGCCCGTAACATGAGAACTCTTCGAGAAAATATTTGCAACGGATGTTAAACTTGATGCTATCAGTCAAAATCAGGCAATAACACATTCAAATTCAACCAACAATGGGTCATCAAACTGAGAAATATTAGGAGTTCCACAAACTTCCATTTTACCATGGACGACCAAATTAGACTTCCCAAAATTTGAAGGTGAAGACCCTACAAATTGGATCTACCGAGCAGAGCAATATTTCTCACTAAATAAAATTCTAGAAATATAAAAAGTGCATATCACCTCCTTCCACTTGGAAAATGATGCCATCCAATGGTACCAATGGTTCGAGAAAACTAACGGCACTCTGACGTGGTCAACCTTTACATAGAATCTATTAGTGTGATTCATCCCTAGCTAGTTTCAAAGCTTTACAGGGGCCCTCACTAAATTATGCCAAACCACTTCGATAAGCGAATACCAAGCAAAATTTGAAATGCTAGCTAATCGAACATCCGTATTAGATGCTGCCTTATTTCAAGAATATGTTTTTAGTGGATTAAAAGAATAAATTCAAATTGAGGTGCAAATGTATAACCCTACAAACATGTTAGAGACCATCGGCTTGGCAAAATTAGTGAAAGACAAAATCAAGGCACAAAATCAGTTCACAAAACCAACCTTGGGGAAACCATCAAAAACTTATACCAACCCCAAACCAATGCAAAATGGAAGAACCCAAAACTCCTACACAGCCCCCAAAATTAACCCCGCTCTACCAATTAAGTGTCTAAGTTTTAAGGAAATGAAGGAAAGACAAGCTAAGGGTCTTTGCTACCATTGCGATGAGAAATTTGACAGAAATCATAAATGTGCCTCACAAAAATTATATATTCTAGATGCCATAGATGGGGGGAATTCTATTGAAGAGGAACCTAAACTCGAATTAGAGGTATTATCCAACACACTTGAAAGTGACAAAGAAAATGCACCAAAGGTTTCCTTCAATGCCCTTGCCGAATTTTCTGTCCCTCAAACAATGCGAGTTAAAGGGTATTTTGAGAAAAAAAACCTTACTATGCTCCTAGATTCTGGTAGCACACATAATTTTATCGATCCAAAGGTGGCTAAGCAAGCAAATCGTTTTATATACCCTTGCAATAACTTCAAAGTGATGATTGGAAACGGTGGAAAAATTGCATGCAAAGGAAAATGTAGAAATATAAAACTAACTATGGGGGTGTATAACATGAAATGTGACATGTATGTCCTACCCCTAGGTGGTTGTGACATTGTACTACGCATACAATGGTTACGGTGTAGTCCAATGGTAATTTGATGAACTATGGATGAAGTTCATATCAAAGAACCAAACCTATATTATCAAAGGCCTAAAATTAGGACCTTCCCAAATCCTAAGCTCACATAGAATGGAGAAAATTATCTGAAAAGGAAACAAAGGAATGGTTGCCCAATTATTTTCAATTCAAATTAGTCACAAAGAAGAGAGACCAGAGTTACAAAAGATTTTAGACCACCATAAGGCGGTATTCAATTAACCAAAAGGACTACCTCCACAACGAAGTCACGATCACACTATTCCACTACTTCCAGGGCATCAACCTCCTAATATTAGAACTTATGATTATCCATACCTCCAAAATACCAAAATAGAGAAATTAGTACAAGATCTTCTTAAGGCAGGGTTCATTAGACCTAGCAAAATCTCTTACTCCTCTCCAATTATTTTAGTTAGAAATAAGGATGGATCATGGCGTTTATGTGTTGATTTTTGAGCGCTTAATAAAATGATCATCAAGGATAAATTTCCTATTCTGATCATAGATGAGCTATTATATGAACTCCATGGGGCAACTTATTTTTCCAAGTTAGACTTACGGTCAGGCTACCACCAAATACAAGTCAACAAAAATGATATTCCTAAGATGACCTTTCGCACTCATGAAGGGCACTATGAATTCTTGGTGATGACATTTGGCCTTACCAACGCTCCTTATACCTTTCAAAGTGTAATGAATAAGGTATTTCACCCTTTCCTTCGTAAATTTATATTAGTTTTCTTTGATGACATTTTTATTTATAGCAAAACATGGGAAGAACATTTGGACCATGTTAGACAAGCATTACAAATATTGAAGGAAAATCAACTTTATGCAAAAAGATCAAGTGTTCCTTTGGAAAACAAGAAATTGAATACTTAGGGCATATTGTCTCAAATAAGGGAGTTATGGTAGATCCTTGCAAAATTGAGGAGATGAAAAATTGGCCTATTCCAAAAACCTTAAAAGGTCTACGTGGATTTCTTGGACTAACGGGATATTATAGAAAATTTGTCAAAAATTATGGTAAAATCACTGGTCCTCTAACAACATTACTTAAGAAAAACATTTTCAAATGGTCATCTAAAGTGGATGAGGCCTTTATCACCTTGAAAACTGCAATGTGTACCACCCCTATTCTAGCCATGCCCAACTTTTCTAAACCATTCATCATTGAAAGTGATGCTTCAAGAATAGGAATGGGAGCCGTACTCATGCAGGATGAAAGGCCTCTAGATTTTATAAGCAAAGCATTTTCTCCTAATAATCTAGCTCGCTCTACGTATGAAAAAAGAGATGTTGGTGATTGTTCATGTTATTCAACATTGGAGGCCTTACCTTATTGGCCAACATTTCATTATACGCACTGACCATCATAGCTTGAAGTATTTTTTGGAACAAAGGACTAATACCTTGGAACAACAAAAGTGGGTTACTAAACTTCTTGGCTATGATTATGAAATTACATATAAAAATGGAAAGGACAACATGGCAGTCGATGCACTTTCTAGAAAATTTGAAGATATGCCTCAAGTCCATGCTCTTTCCTCCCTTATTCCTAAATGGGTAGATGAGGTGCATGAAGAATGGATAAATGATCCTACTATCCATGCCTTAATTCAACAACTTCAACATAATCCTAGTAGCAAACCTCCATACACTTGGAAGGACAATATGTTAAGATACAAAGGAAGGATGGTCCTCACCCCCAATTCAACTTATCATGAAAAATTTCTTCATGAGTTACATACCTCACCCACTGCAGGCCGCTCTGGTTTCTTAAAAACCTATAAAAGACCCACTACCTCCTTCTATTGGGTAGGAATGAAAAATTACATCAAAATTTTTGTAAAAGAATGTGAAGTTTGCCAAAGACAAAAGGGGGAGACCCTTGCTATTTCAGGATTACTTCAACCTCTTCCTATACCCACAAAAACATGGGCAGATATTTCCATGGAATTTATTGAAGGATTACCAAAATCAAGAGGAAAAACAACCATTTTCGTAGTCGTTGATTGCTTATCTAAATATGCCCATTTTTGTCCCATGGGTCATCCTTATACCGCTAGCACTATAGCCCACCTCTTCCTAGATAACATATTTAAATTACATGGTATGCCCTCCACAATTGTTAGTGATCGTGACCCGAATTTCACTAGTACTTTTTGGAAGGAATTGTTCAAATTACAAGGTACTCAACTTTGTATGAGCTCCGCTTACCATCCTCAAACCGATAGCCAAACAAAAGTTGTAAATAAATGCTTGGAATAATACCTTCAATTTTTTTTTTCTACTCAACCACTCCATTGGGTAAAGTGTCTTTCACTAGCGGAATGGTGGTATAACACTTCATACCATACGTCCATCAAAATGACTCCTTATAAAGCATTATATGGCCAAACACCACCATCCCTCACTTCCTATATTCTAGGGACTACAAAAGTCCATGCGGTGGAAATGGAACTTACTACTCTAGATGACATACTATGGATCCTAAAAGAGAACCTACACACTGCCCAAAATCGCATGAAGTAGCAAGTCGATCAACATAGAAGTGAACATAGTTTCCACGAGGGTGATATGGTTTTCTTATGTCTCCAACCTTACCATCAATCCTCTCTTAAACAAAAATGTTCTTAGAAGTTAGCACCCAAATTTTACGGGTCGTATAAAGTTCTCCAACATATTGGGATCATTGCTTACAAACTTGAGCTTCCTCCCTCTTCCAAACTTCATCCCGTATTTAATGTATCTTGCCTTAAGCTCGTAGTTGGAGCCCATATCACGATGCAAACCACTCTCCCTAAATTTTTTGATGATGGAGTACTTCTAGTCAAACCAGAAGCTATCTTGGATCATTGTTCTCATCACTTTCGTACTTGCAATATCATAGAAGTTTTAATCCATTGGAAAGGTCTACCTTTAGAAGATGCGACTTGGGAAACTCTTCATGATATTCAGTAGCAATTTCCAAATTTCTAGCTTTGAGGACTATTGAGTGGTGTTTTCACCCAATTGTGAAAGCACACTCTCCGATAGGATCTGAGTCCTAAAATCCTATGCTTGCAAAGAAAATGACTTTCTCCAAGGTTCCTGTTATGCTTAAAATAATACAGTTTTAAATGATATGCCAAGAATAACTGAGGGTTTGCAAGTGGATGTTTAACAAGGGGCACTGATGGTTTATTTGATCTGAAATTCTAGTGGACCCAAAATAAATAAATCTATTTTAATATTTAATTTTGGTGGATTTTCAATTGCTTATTCAAATACTGTAATAAAACTGTAAGAAGTAAAATAAAGGTTTGAAAGAAAATAAAACAAAGTAAATGAAAACAAGATTAAACTAAAGTCAGAGTACTGTTATCGATTAAATAAAATCGAAGATACTGAGGTTTTATGCATGCAACCTAACCTACTGAACCTGCAAGCTTGCACAATCCAAATAAATCAGGTGCTGGTTTCTAGGGTTCCTATTGTAATTTCCAGATTTAAGCATTCGTATGAAGCAACCAAGCACACTTGCATTAAACTTCACCTAAAAGCCTTAAAATCTGGAATGAAAGATAAACGTTAAATCATGCATACACAAAATGACTCCTTATTTCTCATTAAAATATGCCAACACTCTGTATTTTATATTAAATGATATCTCAATTACAATCAAAAAATGTTCCAGGTACAAAAATTCCAGAACAAAAAGAAGGAAATTGCCCAAGTACAGGCCCAGAATAGCATGGGGCTCTTGTCTCTGCAACTCTGTATTCGGAAATTTCCAACCCTTCTATCATCTACGTTTCTGAATTTATCATGTTTGGCGTGGCTCTTTGATTTCATTTGTCGCTTCATTTCACCTTCCTGCATATGACTTTTCAAATTCTCGCTTTTTCCCGCTTTTGATTCATGCTTGAAATAAAAATGCCTAAAATCCACCTCTGCATGTAACGCCTCTCCCAGTTTGACACCTGTGCACCATGTGTCATGCCTTTCCTGTGCCTCCTATAATGTCTTCCTGCTAAAAACCCAACAAACTGCAAGCCCGCCTGTTTACCTTCTTAGCCGCAAAATCGTGACATGTCGCGATTTCATGACATGTCACGATATCGTGACGTCTTCTTTGTCCGTACACCTCCGAAAGCTTTTCGTAGCGATATCGCTACCGTTTTTCATCTTAAACCTTCTTTCCTTGAATGGTAGCGATATCGCTACCATTCTCTGCTTTGAGACTTTCTTCTTTGAATGGTAGCGATATCGCTATCACTCTCTAACTTTAAACCTTTTTCGAAATGTGGTAGCGATATCGCTACCACTTTGGCTTTGCAACGTCTTTTCAAAATGTGGTAGCGATATCGCTACCACTTTGGCTTTGCAGCGTCTTTTCAAAATGTGGTAGCGATATCGCTACCACTTTGGCTTTGCAGCGTCTTTTCAAAATGTGGTAGCGATATCGCTACCACTTTAGCTTTGTGCTCTCTTTTTATGAAATGGTAGCGAAATCGCTACCACTTAGGATTTGAGCTTAAGTGCCTTCCCGAAGTGTGGTAGTGATTTCGCTACCACCCTTGACCTTAATTTTTCTTTTCATAAGGCGTAGCAAAATCGCTACCGCTCTCAACCTGTCGGGCTCTTTCCAAAACAATGTAGCAAAATCGCTACCGCTTTCACTTTCCGTACGCTTCCCCGAAACACATCACAAAATCGCTACGGTTTCCCTTTTTCAGGCATGGTCTTCATTTTTGTTGTGATTTCTCTACATCTCCCATGTGTCATACAACTTCGCTGCAATCGGTCGTGAAATCGCGACGTCCTTCCACTTCGAGTCTCTCTGCTGCTTCCGGTCGCGATATCACGACGTTTTTCATCTTCCGTACAACTTGCAAAAACTTGTGATTTCGCTACTTTTTTTCGCTTTCGTACATTTTTGCAGAACTCGTCATGAAATCGTGACCATTTTCAATTCTAAGCATCAGCATGTCATGATTTCGTGACCCCTTTCTTTTCTTCTCAGTGATACGTCATGATTTCGTGACACCTCCTTTATCCTGGCCACCGACATGTCACGATTTCACGACACTTTTTTTGTTCCTGCCACCGACATGTCACAATTTTGCGACACCTTTTCTGTTTTTCTGCCATTGACCACGTTGACCGCGATTTCGTGACATGTCGTGATTTCACGACATGTCACAATTTCGCAACCCCTTTCAACACTTATGCATTTATTTTCTTTTTTCTTCATTTTAGCACCTGGGTCACCGAGATTCTTCTCTACAAGCCTGCAAAAAGGGTGGGTCCCCAATTTTGGGGTGTGTTGTGGATCAGCCACAACAAATGGCGACTCTACTATCAAATGCTCTTGAGAATTTTAATGAGAACCCAATCTAAATCACATCACAGACCTAAAAACATGTGTTACTGCATAAGCAATATAACAAATGCCCAAAAATCAGAAGTACATGAATTATCAGAATCATCAAGTATTAGCTCAGTGTGTGCAATGAATTTTCTTTTCCTATCATTTGAAATTGATCCACACTCCATTATCAGTTTTGCATGCATGCATATGTGGGATGGTGAATGATGTGTGTACCCTAATGAATGTGCTAGGAGATTTTGCTTTTGTAAAAGGCGTAGTCCTTCCTCTATTACTATGTACAAGCATTCAATATTGCCAAACCCTCTTAGGATCCACTTAATTCATTACCTTATTGCATCCCAAAGTTGGTTATGAGTCCCTACTATCCAGAATCCATGTGTAAGTGAATGTGAAATTAGAACTTTGGGGAATCAGACTCCCAACCAACCGAGATGAGAGTTTAACCCTATCCTTACTATTCTGATTTAGAGTTCATTACCTCACTTTAAGCAAAATAATTAAACCAATTATGGAAGAAATGGTCATGCTAGTCTAACCCTCTAGACAATCAATGGTCTTGTTTTTTAGGCAAGACATGATGCCATGCATGGGCATATCCAACCCCACAATCCAAAACTTATCTCCATTTCTTTGAATCTTTGGGATGACTACCCATCCTTTGCAGAGGACAAGTAGTACAATCCTTACAATCCAATATAAAGATGAGATGGGAAAAATTTATTTATTTATTTTTACTTCTTGGACCTTGGGGATGACTACCCATCCTGGTTAGGGACATGTAGTACTATCCTTACAATCCAAGATTTATTATGAAATGAGGCATAAGAGCTTTGGGGAATCAGATTCTCAACCAACCGAGATGAGAATTTATGCCCTATCCTTACTACTCCATGGGGGTCAAATCAAAGCTTTGGGGAATTGGATCCTCAACCTAAGTTTGATGAGGATTTAACCCTATCCTTACTACTCTGATTTTAGGCTTTAAGCTCTATGGAAGTGGTCAAAACCACTATTTTAAGGATCATGTTGCATAATAGGATAGACATAAAAAACTCTTTCGCTCAACCTTTTTCTCCAAGTTAGGTTTTGATCATTTTGCTCAAGATCCTTTTTAATGCATGGGATGTGCTTGATTCTAGATATCTCAAGACTCAGTTTCCAACCTTAGGAAACACTTACACATGTGTTATAACACAACCCTAAGAGGATTTAACACACTTAAATGACTTGTACCCAAGATGCATATGTAACTAAGATGAGATGTATGTAAGGTGAGATGGAACATGAATGCATTATTTCTTGAATTGCAAATGAAATGATTTGTCATGCAAAACTGAATTTTTCATGTATCACAAAATCAAACAATGTAACTTAAAATGTTTCATGTTACTTGTGGAGATTTCACAAGACAATTCCAATATTTCATACTCTCCTAACCTTAAGCATAAGTTGACATCTCAAATTTCTTTTCATCATTTTTTTTTTATAGACAAATAAGATATGTCAAATAAACACACAACTGTAAATTAAAACTTGTTCAATCCAAAACCAAACTGCAATCCCAAAATGAAAACTTGAAAACACAAACCAAAACCCAAAAAACCAAAATCTATATACAAATGTACAATATAATACAAGATGATGCAAAGCTTGGATTATCACTTTCCTGGATCCCAAACATGATTAGAATATATCAAAAAACATATGACACAATATACATGCCAAATTTTGTAGGAATCCCACAACAATAAGATCAAACCAAGAAACGCAACACATCTGAACTTGCCATGCTTATCATTCAACTTTGATTTAATTCTATTACCAATATCATAGGTGAGATTCAAATCAAATTGATTAGACAATAGTTGATATTCAATTTTATCTTGTCTATTCTTTAAAGTGCAAGTTTCATCATTCCCTTCATGATTTAGAAGTAGGCTGTCCTTTTCAAATGTGAGATGTTGCAAACAAGAGCCTATTTCTAAAAATCTTGACTTCAAATCATTTTCCAGGATTTTAAAGCAATCAGAACCATTCAACACTTGACAAGCATCAACAAAACTTGGCATTTCCTCATTAATGCTGTTAGCATCCAAAAGGACATTATGTAACCTATCACTTGAGATTTTTGTAGCTACTACCAAAGGTAAAGATTTCCCCTTGTCATCCATACTCAACCCATCATGATTAAAATTTATCATAACTTGATGAGCATTAGTAGCCTTTTCTTTTTTCTCATTATCTTCGTCATCGTCCAATACCTGTTCAAAAACACCAAAGTTAGGCACCCAATCAAACATGTGTCCATATTTTTCAAAACAAGAGCCTAAATTCTTAATATATGTGTCACGTGACACCTTTCCATGATCAATGGCTCGAGTTGCCACCAAATCCATATTTTCATTAAGATCATCAATAGCATCCGACCCACACCACCTAGGTTTTGTAATTTCATCATCTTGAGATGGCATAGACATTGTAGAAACAAAATGTGGATCAAGTTTCCTAATTTCTTGCCCCCCAAGGGGAACAAAAATAGTTGATTCTCCTTCTTCATCCATGGTAGTAGAATCATTATTCTTCTCAAACCTTTGATGAGATTCCTTCTTCCAAAACATTTTTAGATTGCATGGGACCTGTAATATCCTCATGTGAAAGGGCAATTGTATCATCCTGCATATCAATAGGCACACAAATTTCGTTAGAAGGTTTGGGGTGAGCATATTCTTCCCAAGAATCATGATGATCATCTTTCAAAATCAAATTGTGATGCTCAACTATTTCTTCCTCATCCTTTAATTCATCAACATGCTTCTCATCAAATTTATCTTCACCTTCCTTAAATGGTTCAATTTCTTCCAAAATTGGGTTATTGCTTGTATTCAAATTGATAAGGCTATCATAATCCACATGTGTAACCCATGATTCAATTTTATCACAATTTGGAAGGTGTGGATCTCCTAGGCCATTACTTTCAACAATGTCTTCCAATGTGTCATCCGAATCAGATTCATCCTCATAGAATTCATCTTTTGGTGAGTCAAGGGTTTCCAATCTATCCCATGTTTCCCTAATAGTTGGATTTAGTATTCCTCCCTTTCCTAGAATCATATTCCTATGAAAATCATTGAAATTTATTTTAGCAACATCTTTTGAATCCAGATGAGAATTTTGAAGTTGATTCATACTTAAGAAAGATGGTTGATCTTGCATAGTAAGTTGGGGTTTTTGAATTTGATTGAAGTTTGGGAATGATTGTTGGTTCTGAAATTGATTCACACTTGAACTTGGTTGAGGCGGATAAATCATTGGGTGGGTAAAGTAGGTATTAAATGGTTGAAGATTACATGATCCTAAACCCACACCATAATTTTGACAACTCCATCGTTGTTCAATTGCCATTGGTTGAGTATAGGCTTGTGACAAAGATGTGATTTGAGGCATCCCTCGCAAATATGTGGACATGGGTGAATCAAGAGCATTGATGTATATTTGGAGAGCCACTTCTTCTTGAAGAACATAAAATGTCACTAATTGAGCATATAATCCAAAGAATCTCTCTGAAAATGACTTCACATTTTCACTTGGCCCTTTTCTAATATAGGCCAACTGATTGTACATGAGGATTGGGTCAACTTGCTTTTTGTTGAATTGATTGAGAAATTTTGCCTCTAGCTGAGCCCAAGAAGTGATAGACCCTAGAGGCAAACTGGTGAACCAATCATACGCCACTTTGTCCAATGTGTAAAGGAATAGTCTACAAGCAACGTCGTCATACCAACTTGTTAAGTGATTCACAACAAATTTAAATGCTTGAATGTGTTCTTCCGTCGTGTTTGTCCCACTAGACAAAAAATGAGGAAGACATCTCTCAAAACCAATGGGTAAATAATGTTGAACTCCCGGTATGTTTAATGGGCTATCTGTCATCCACGGTGTAAACATAGCCATTAGTGAATTTTAAAGAATATAACTTTAATAGCCAAAAGTTCCTTTTTTATTTTTTTTCTTTATTATTTTTATTATTTTTATTTATTTTTATATATTTTTTTATATTCATTTTAATTTTTTTATTTTATCTTTTATTTTTATTTTTATTTTATCATTTTATTTATTATTTTCCTTTTTTTTTTTTTTAAATCCAATAAAATCCTATTATTCCTGTATGAAAAATGAAAACATTAAGAACAGTGCATAGCAATTCCTATAATGAAATAACCGTTACGGCCCTCCATGACAACACTTTCGATTATCACGAAGAAAACCTGCAACCAAAAGACAAATGCCGCAGTTTAGTCGTCTGTACGATTTAAGAAATAATCCCAAAATTAAACTGAAACAAAATACTATGAAAGTAAAAATCAAATAAACCGTTCGGCCCTCCTTCTAGCACCAATCTGTTGAGTGGTGTTTTCACCCAATTGTGAAAGCACACTCTCCAGTAGGATCTGAGTCCTAAAATCCTCTGCTTGCAAAGAAAATGACTTTCTCCAAGGTTCCTGTTATGCTTAAAATAATGCAGTTTTAAATGAGATGCTAGGAATAACTGAGGGTTTGCAAGTGGATGTTTAACAAGGGGCACTGATGGTTTATTTAATCTGAAATTCTAGTGGACCCAAAATAAATAAATCTATTTTAATATTTAATTCTGGTGGATTTTCAATTGCTTATTCAAATACTGTAATAAAACTGTAAGAAGTAAAATAAAGGTTTGAAAGAAAATAAAGCAAAGTAAATGAAAACAAGATTAAACTACAGTCAGAGTACTGTTATCGATTAAATGAAACCGAAGATACTGAGGTTTTATGCATGCAACCTAACCTACTGAACCTGCAAGCTTGCACAATCCAAATAAATCAGGTGCTGGTTTCTAGGGTTCCTACTGTAATTTCCAGATTTAAGCATTCGTATGAAGAAACCAAGCACACTTGCATTAAACTTCACCTAAAAGCCTTAAAATCTGGAATGAAAGATAAACGTTAAATCATGCATACACAAAATGACTCCTTATTTCTCATTAAAAGATGCCAACACTCTGTATTTTATTAAATGATATCTCAATTACAATCAAAAAATGTTCCAAGTACAAAAATTCTAGAACAAAAAGAAGGAAATTTCCCAAGTACAAGCCCAGAATAGCACGGGACTCTTGTCTCTGCAACTCTGTATTCGGTAATTTCCAACCTGTCTATCATCTGCGTTTTTGAATTTATCATGTTTGGCGTGGCTCTTCGTTTTCCTTTGTCGCTTCATTTCACCTTCCTGCATATGACTTTTCAAATTCCCAATTTTTCTCGCTTTTGATTCACGTTCAAAATAAAAATGCTTGAAATCCACCTCTACATGTAACACCTCTGCCAGTTTGACACCTGCGCGCCACGTGTCACGCATTTCCTGCGCCTCCTGTAACATCTTCCTGCTAAAAACCCAACAAACTGCAAGCCCGCCTATTTACCTTCTTAGCCGTGAAATCGCGACATGTCGCGATTTCATGACATGTCATGATATCGCGACGTATTCTTTGTCCATACGCCTCCAGAAGCTTTTCGTAGCGATATCGCTACCATTTTTTATCTTAAACCTTCTTTCCTTGAATGGTAGCGATATAGCTACCATTCTCTGCTTTGAGACTTTCTTCTTCGAATGGTAGTGATATCGCTACCACTCTCTAACTTTGAACCTTTTTCGAAATGTGGTAGCGATATCGCTACCACTTTGGATTTGCAGCGTCTTTTCAAAATGTGGTAGCGATATCGCTACCACTTTAGCTTTGCAGCGTCTTTTCAAAATGTGGTAGCGATATCGCTACCACTTTAGCTTTGCGCTCTCTTTTTATGAAATGGTAGCGAAATCGCTACCACTTAGGCTTTGAGCTTAAGCGCCTTCCCGAAGTGTGGTAGCGATTTCGCTACCACCCTCGACCTTAAGTTTTTTTTTCATAAGGCATAGCAAAATCGCTACCGCTCTCAACCTGTCGAGATCTTACCAAAACAATGTAGCAAAATCGCTACTGCTTTCACTTTTCATACGCTTCCCCGAAACACGTCGCGAAATCGCTACGGTTTCCCTTTTTTAGGCATGGTCTTCATTTCTGTCGTGATTTCTCTACATCTCCCATGTGCTGTACAACTTCGCTACAATCGGTCATGAAATCGCGATGTCCTTCCACTTCGAGTCTCTTTGCTGCTTCCAGTCACGATATCGTGACGTTTTTCATCTTTCGTACAACTTGCCGAAACTTTTCGCGATTTCGCTACTTTTTTCCGCTTTCGTACATTTCTGCAAAACTCGTCGCGAAATCGCGACCATTTTCAATTCTAAGCATCAGCATGTCACGATTTCACGACCCCTTTCTTTTCTTCTCAGCGATATGTCGTGATTTCGCGACACCTCCTTTATCCTGGCCACCGACATGTCACGATTTCGTGACACTTTTTCTGTTCCTACCACCGACATGTCGCGATTTCGCGACACCTTTTCTGTTTTGTTGCCATTGACCGCGTTGACCACGATTTCGTGACATGTCGCGATTTCGTGACATGTCACAATTTCGTGACCCCTTTCAACACTTATGCATTTCTTTTCTTTTTTCTTCATTTTAGCACCTGGGTCACCAAGATTCTTCTCTGCAAACCTGCAAAAAGGTGGGTCCCCAATTTTGGGGTGTGTTGTGGATCAGCCACAACAAGGACAAAGCTCTTTTAAGGAGGGTGGCATGTTAGGACCCTCCTAAAATTATACAATTATCATTATCTTAATATATTAACTTACAAGGGGTCACACCCTTTCACAAGCTCACACTCCTTGGTTGGGTATATTAACCCAATCACTTTTTATTTTTAATACATTGAAGAATATACTTTTATTAATATATAAGGAGTTTACCTTCTGTTTTCAAACTGCGATTCTTAATATTTCTTGTGATTCTATTTAAGTCAGAGTCTTCCACTTGGTATCTTAACAGCCTCTTAGTTTTATTCTTTTCTTGGTTCCTCTAAAGTTTTTCCATCTCTTCTACTATTGTACAAGGCATTGGGGTGCCTTTCAAATGCCCTTTTTTTAACTAAAATATTAACTTAACAAAATAAAATGGTTCATATGATGAGGCATTTATAACCAAATATAAGTTACCTTTAGGTTAAGATCAAGTAACTAACATTAAATATTAAAATAATAAAAATTGTATTTCCAATTTTTACAAGGTCCCAAAGGGATTATATATAATTCAATACAAAATCTAATTATGTTCTCAAGAGTATATTAACCATCACATATTTTAACATCTCCCCTTATGCTCAACAAAGGAGATAGAGAGAGACCTTTATTTGTCATCCCCCTTAAAGTTACACTCTCATACAATAAGTAGCTCCCACATGTGCACAAAAGGAACCTTGGTCATAATTTTGGTTAGAATATTTGATACCTACTCCATTCAAGATAAAATGACTATATCAATCATCCCATGCGTATAAATCCATACTATAAAATGCATGAAAACATATATGTTCTTGGTACACTAATGAAATAATGGATTACAAACAAGATGCATGGTGCTTCAATTATCACATGAAAGAGTGATTGGAAAATTGAGAAATACTAATATTTTTTAAAATTATGAGTTTACACAAAATATGCTTAGATACCTCATTGGCAACACAATATTCAACTTCCATAGAAGAACTAGATATGGTGGATTGGCATCTAGAACATCAATAAGTAGTGTTGAATCCTAAAGAGTAAACAAAGACTATGGTGGACCGCTACTCATCCAACGCATTGATCCAATAAACATATTAAATCCTACTAGAATAATAGAGGATTCAATTAAGTAATGAATACCCATTTAGTAATTCTATAAGATCTATCAATTAGCATTAACTCAATCGATTATATTCCTCAAAATTTAAGGGGGAGACCAAGGTTCAAATATTTCTAAGCGATACATGGATAATATACAAGCCTAGTTGCAATACCACTATATTGTGATGATGTATTACGATTGGGGACCATTTAAATCTCATATAACCAATTAAAAAACAATAGTCTATAAGATCTAATTAACAATCCTCTTGGCATTCTCTAGTGACTATCTTGGTGGCTTGCATGTGCATGGAATGATAGTTGATAGCAAAATCTAAATTGATCTTGTAAGTGATATAAATAATCCTACTCATATTAGACCAACATAATATAGCATTCATAAAATAAGTCATGCAATCATCTTAAATATTTAGAACTAGAGTAAAAGGAGTTTGAGAAGAATTGGAATCCTCCATCCTAAAATTTTATAGAAAATATAATGCATACTTGCACTATGTAATGGTGATAAAAAAATCTATATAATCAATTTGAATCCCCTAAAAGTCATGTACGAGCCTCAAATTTTTTATTTCAAAGTTTTAATGATGTTGTAAATTCATATCCTAAATCAAGGTAGGAGAGTTATTGGTAAGAAGAAGATCACCAACATAAATAACAATTACCAAAGTCCTTTTATCTAAGTTTTGATGTTCAAATTATGTTTGACATCACATTGCCAAAATCCACATTTGAGGAAAGAAATGATCTTCTCATACCAAGCATGAGGTGACTACTTAAGTTAAATGATCTAGTTAATCTACAAACTAGAAGGGTAGGAGCATAAATCTTAAATATAGGTGGCTACTACACGTATATCTCCTTCTAAATCTTATCATGTAGGAAATTTCTCTTCCCATCCATCTAATGTACCTTCCATTAAAATGAGGAAGCTATGGAGAGAATCATATTGATTAAATCCATCCTATCAATTGGAATAAATATCTCAAAACCATCAACTCCCTTGTTTTGAGAGAATGCCTTAGTAATTAGGCATACCTTATGCTTCTACACTAACCATTCAAAGTATAATTGGTCCTATAGACCTATTTACATCCAACTACATTCTTCCCTTCTAGAAAAGGAACAATATCCCATTTCCTATTATTAATTAACATATCATAATCTACGATCATAATATCTTCCCACTTAATTTGGCCCTTAGCCTAATAATATATAAGGGGATCTTAAGAATGAGTAACCTTAGATGGAAATGCTAAATAAGCACCCTCTAAAGTTTCTTTAAAAATTAAATAGTAAAATCATCCTTTATAAGCATCTTAAGCCACTTGGGTGTTGAAGGAACTATGGAAGCATCATATGCACTCTATGGAAAAGCAACATTAGAACCTAAAAATAAATATTCCAATACAAAATCACCATTCATATAATCATGGAAAGATAAATCAATTTAAATGGATATGTCTTATTTAATCTACCTTGAATGTGCTCCATGTGAAGGGATCAATCTATAGGTAATGTACCTCCACTAAAAGAGGAAGATAATGAGTATTCTCTAATAAAAAAATATCCTACCAAAATATTTGAAGAAGAAACTAAATATAAAATATTCAAAGGATTATAAAAATCATCTACCAAAAGCATATGTGATAGACTAGAAAGAACACCTACAAGAAGCTCATTTAAAATAACATCTCTTCAAATAAAACCATCATGTCTTTAATATATTTGAATACCCCATTAATGTGCACATTTGAATCTTTAGTGTATCTTTCATGTGATATTCTTTGCTTATGTGATCCCTTGTGATAGAACCAAATAAAGGGAACTGAGATACATCAAGATTATCTTTTGTCAACCCTAAAGATATATCATACCCTAAGCACTCCTTATGGAAATTTTTTTGATGATATATGTTACACAAGTGATTATCTCATCGTATTTATTCTCCATCCCCTTGGGATGAATCATACATTATGCCATCTCCATGATGATGTTGTTCTTCCTTTTAGCTACACCATTATGCTTAGGAGCATAGTGAGTAGTCATCAGAAATTTTATCCCATGAAGAGATTAAAACCCATGAAATACATCATTTACGTATTAAAATCCCCTATATATCCTAAGACATTAAATTTTTTTCTCTAACTAATTTTTTATAACATCCTTGAAGGTATTGAATCCCTTAAAGATCTTATTCTTAGTATAAATAGTATAAAACCATATTTATATAAAGTGTCATCAAGATATGCCATTAATCTCTAGAAATATATGTCATATGTAAGTCCACAAATGTTGTTAGGTATTATATCCAAACATTTAGTAGTTTAAAATATAGTTCCTTTTAGAAAAACATCCTTGTTATTTTTCCAAATATTACATCCCTGTCATGCACCACTTGGAGGGAATATATATGGAATTTCAATGGCCATTTGACAATGAATCATCATGTATCTCAAATATTTATAGTTGATATATCCAAGCCTATAATACCATCTTTGACTCTCATCCCATACATATGCAACCATAAAAACAAAACATTTCTTTCTAGAAGAATAAATATAAGAATTGGTTCTTTCTTCCAACTTATACATTTGGTCCAGCTCATCACAATATCCAAAACTATTAGTTTCAAATCCATTATCTATATTCCTAATTTCCCAACAATTAGCCCAAGAAACTACTTTTTATTTGTATGAGTAATGAAATAAATAGAAAAAATATTAGGACCAATATCAAGAAAATAAGGTGCCTCATCATATGTAGAAGATCCAATGTTAATATCTACACATGCTACAACCTACAAAGAAGTGATATCCAATAACAACATGATCCCTTAAATGTGATTTTTTATAGCCTTATAGAGGATTTTTGTGCTTTTTCATGTTCCTTGTTGCCCCTAAATTTTCAATCCACTCATCAAAATAAGCGGATGTCTAATATGCTCATTGATTAGTTAAATGTGTCTATGAGGTCTTTCCATCAAATTTTTCCTCACCTCGTGCATAGAAGAGATAAATACAAACACCCTCTTTTTCATTTCTACCTTAAGCTTCTTGAGGTGAATTGAGAAAAATTCTACTTTATCTCCTTCTTTCTTACAATGCTCACATGTTGGTATTTTGAAGGGATTATTGCACTTCTTTTTGACTATTTTGTATTCTTGTTATTTTGATATTTGGTAATAACTTTATTTTTATAGGATCTATTGATAGCAGAAATTCCCTTTTACCTTTGTATTCTAGGCAAAATTATGAAATAAGTACTTGAATACCTCATTAAATGATGGTGCAAGTTAGTGAATTATACTCTAAACTTATTTAACACAACAAAAATTATATCCTATACCTCTAAAATAATTTTGAAGAATATATTGAGTAGCCCATTATTATTTTTATTCTCCATAGCTTCTTGTCCTTCTCTTGTCACCTTATATTATCATATTGTAGTCTAGATGTCTTCTTGAAATTTCATTAAATGACTAATATACTCATAAACAATATCAAGAGAGTCCATTGTCAAAGTAGCAAACTTTGTCCCAACCTACTAATTTGTGTAGAATGAATGCTATCATGAAATCCCTAGAACTTGTAAAGAAACTCCTTAGGGTACTTGGTGTTATTAATATAAGTGTTATGGCAACTATGCATGGAAATCTTGTGATGTCATCAGGAACAATGTTATAACACAATGTCATATCACATAGTTTTTCCATGTCATCATAAAGGTTGCTAATATCATCATTCATCAAATTGTTTTGTGATGGAGTAGGTTTTAACTTATGATTTCCTTTAAGTCCAAGTGCCATACTTATACCTCAAATAACCAACAAGGCAAAGCTACGTTCACGACATTGGAGGGTTGCGTATCTCTAAAAATATTTTTATTTTATAAAATATACCCCTTCACTATTGTGAATATAATATTTGAAATTTGATTTATTTTATGTTGTCATCGATTTCACATGGATCATTGATGTCACATTGAGTTTTGGTGGAAAAATCACTTCATAGATAATCATCTATGATATTTTGGAAAGCATGGATATATACAAGGTTTTTATGAAAACCAAGGAAGGCAAAATAAAATATTTTATTTAAAACCATGGTGGTATTATGTGGAAGGGACTTTTCTTAAAATCCAATGTGGAATTTTACTTCATCGAAAAAGGACCTCCGGTGATGAAGATATTAAAGTTTAAATTAATGGAGGTTGGCATTTATATATGTAAAGGTTTCAATTTATTTTGGAAATGGGGCATATTATATATCATTGAAAAGCTTATTTCAAGGGTTATTTGAATAACTTATTTAGAAGGAGAAATAAGGTGTGTGTAAAGATATATTTCTGATTTTGCAAAGGGGTTCCAAAAGTGAAGTTTGCCTTGTTCGTTTTCAAGAGGATTAATTCTTTCATGAGGTGACAAGGTATGCAATATTGTGATATATTTTATTATGGTATAAGTTGTTTTGGAAGTGAAAAGTGTTGGCAATTTTGGGTACCTTGGGTGCATTGCCTTTGCTCAAGTGTATAAGTTGTCATTGATGTCAAGAAGCTTTTGAAGGAATTTGATTTGATGTAAAATAATTTGTTTTGATGAAGGTTACGGCTTGACAAGTTCGAAAGAAAGCAAGTTAGAAAAGTGTCGCGATATCGCGACATGTCGCATTTTCGTGACTTAAGCAGGAGAGAGAAAGCAAGTTAGAAAAGTGTCGCGATATCGCGACATGTCGCAGTTTCGCGACTCAAAGAGGAGAGAGAATGTTCGAGTCAGAAATGTCACGATTTCGTGACATATTGCAAGGAAGGTTGAACGGACGAAAAAGTGTCGCGATTTCGCGACATGTTGCAGGAGAGAGAGTCCGAAAGAAAAAGTGTCACGATTTCGTGACATAATGCAAGAGAGAGAGTCCGGGAGAAAAAGTGTCGCGATATCGCGACATGTCGGGTTTTCGTGACCCGAAGAAAAGAAAAGCGCTAAGGAGAAAAAGTGTCACGATTTCGTGACAAGTCAGAAGACAAAGTGGAAGCAAGATAAAGTGTCGCGATTTCGCGACATGCTATAGATGAAAATGTTCCAAGTAAGAACTATCATGATTTCGTGACATACAGCAAAGGGAAGAGTCTGAAATGAGAAGCGTCGCGATTTCGTGACAGGTTGCAGAGAAGTCGTACGAAAGCTGAAAGCGTCGCGATTTCGTGACAGGCTGCAAAGAAAACGTACGAAAGCTAGAAGTGTCATGATTTCATGACAAATTCAAGGAGGAAGAGCTCAAAGGCGAAAGCGTCATGATTTCATGACATGTTCCATAAAGTGTCACGATTTCGTGACATGTTCCATTTTCGCTAGTGCAAGCAGACAAGAGTGCAAGGAAGAGAAAGTGTCACGATTTCGCGACAGATTGAGATGGCAGCGTTCGGTTGGAGAAAGTGTCACGATTTCATGATAGAAATAGAATGCAGGTCTTCTATAGGAGAAGTGTCATGATTTCGTGACAAAAGCAGAGAGGAAGGCTATGAAGACAGAAGTGTCATGATTTCATGACAAAAGCAGAAAGGAGGTCGATGAAGGGAGAAATGTCATGATATCATGACAAAAGCAAAGTTGATGCTGACTAAGTCAGAAGTGTCGCGATATCATGACAAGAGCTTAGTTGAAGTCGACAAAGGCTAAAATGTCATGATATCATGACAAAAGCCAAAAGAAAGTATACGGTTGCAAAAGTGTCACGATATCGTGACATGTTGTAGTTTCATGATAGAAGCTACAGAAGAGTTGTAGAGGCAGTGAAGCCGACAAAGTTAAATTTGGGCCGACGAAGATTAGGGTTTGCAACCGACGTAGTTTAGGGTTTGCAGTCGACGTAGTTTAGGGTTGTGCAACCGACTAAGATCAAGGTTTTGATCTTGAAAGTGTTAGTATAAAAGGAGGGTTGTTTGGAGAGTTGAGGAGTGATTGAATGCGTTGTTGAAGTGCAAAATTTATAGATAGTGCACAGAGCAAGAAGTTCGATCATCGAGAGCAGAGTGCAAAATTCGATCATAGTGTGTAGAGTGCATTTCATCGAATCACTCTAAGTGTGAAAGATTGCACAAAGAGAGCAGAGGGCGTAAAGAGCGCACAGGGAGCAAAAAAGCGCAAAGTTATTGGGTGCATTATTTTTGCGACGTTCAAAGATAATGGGCAAGCTTTGTGAGAGCTTGTGAGCAGGTTTTGGACAAGTCATTGAGAGGGATTGTTGGACAGATTTGAGCAAGTTTTTGTTGAGCTTGTGGAGCAATTTGGGCAGGTTCTAGTGAGAACTTGCAAAGCAGATCTGAGACAAGTCTTGGTGAAGACTTGGGTGAAGATCAAGCAAGCTTTAGTGAAAGCTTGTGAACCACTTTTGTGAACCAGATTTGAGGACCAGTTGAGGACAGAGATTGGTGCAGATTTGAGGATAGATTTGTACCCAGACCAGAGAAAGAGGACGAGGACATTTGTGCCAGATCGAAGGACTATGTTTGGTGCAGATCAGAGAAAGAGAATGAGGACATTTGTGCTAAATCGAAGGACTATGTTTAGTGCAAATTCGAGGACCAGCTTTGGAGGTGATAGAGTTGAGGACAGAGGTCTCCAGCCAGAGCAGGGAGGATAGGTGTCTTCTATGGATAGAGTTCCATTTGCTAAGGGCAGTGGAGGCAGAGGTCTTCTAGAGGATCACCAGCCAGAGCAGAGCTAGGGGATTGGTGTCTCCTGTGGGTTGGTGCCCACGAACTCGAGATTAGGGGATTGGTGTCTCCTTTGGGTTGGTGCCCATAAACATTGTAATCGGGAAAGGTATTCCCAGAATTTGGATTGATAAAATTTAGTGAAAGATTTTATCCGTGGATGTAGCTCACATTGAGCGAACCACGTAAATTGGTGTCTCATGTGTGTGTGACGATTTGTACATTGCTTTGGTTTCTGCTATTGATATTGCCATTGATATATTATATAATATTGATTGGGATAAGAAAAGTAAAAAGTGGTCTTATACTGTTCACCCCCCCTCTCAGTATAAGCTTGTGTTCTTCAATTGGTATCAGAGCGGGTGCCTTCGAAAAGTTTAACAGCTTGAAGGAAGAGCTGGTTAAGAACACAATGGATTATTCAAGTGGCAATGCAGCACCTATTCTTGATGGGTCAGATTTTGGTCTTTGGAGTGCAAGGATGAAGGTTCATCTAATGGCACTTGGTAATGAGGTATGGGAAGTAATTGAAGATGAGTATACTATTCCTGTACATGGTCCAAATACTAAAGAAGAAAGGCTCCTACATCACAACAATTCAAAAGCAATGAATGCAATTCTGAAAGGCTTACAGAAAGCAGATCTCACCAAAGTGATTCACTGCAAGACAGCTAGTGAAATGTGGAAACAATTGCGAGGTGGTTCATACAGGTGATACAAATGTCGAAAAGGCCAAGTTGAGACACTTCAAAGGTATGTTTGAACAACTCAAGATGAATGATGATGAAAATATTAGTGACTACATGCTTCGTATGGATGAGGTTGTTAACTCCATGAAAGACTTAGGTCTTGAGCTTGCTGAAAATGATGTTTGTGATAAGATTTTAAGATCTCTTCCTAATAGATTTAGTGAAAAGATTTCTGCTATTGAGGAAGCTAAAGATTTGGATAAGTTGAAAAAGGATGAGCTCCATAGTATACTTGCGGCATTTGAGTTGAGAACTCAAGTGAAGGTTGACGTCAAGAAAGAGGCGACTTTCAAGGCTACCAAGAAATCCAAGGGTAAACAACTTCAAGAGAGTGATGAGTCTTCTAGTGATGAAGAGGCATATTACAGACAAGAAAGGCAAATTCTCTAGAAAGCACAAAAGCATGAAAAATATAAGATGTTTCAATTGCGGAAAGTTTGGTCATTATGCTACAGACTGTACTGTTCCCAAGGATGAAAGTGATGAAGATAAACAGGATTCAAAGAGCAAGGATTCTGAAAAGCACAAGCATCACAGAAAGAACAAAGATGAGCACAACAATCAAGGAAAGAGGTATTCTCACAAGCACAAGAAGAGTTTCTACCTAGACAAAGCAAGTAAGTGTTCTAGTAGTGATAGTGAAAGTTCTTCAAGTGAAAATGAAAATGAGATGTTGTTCATATCAGAAAAGGAGGAAGAACCGAAACATAGATTCATTATCATGAAATGTCTTAGATGTGGAAATTTTGGTCACCTTGAGGATGATTGCACAAATAATGATTTGGTTTCTAGTATGTATGAGGATGCTTCAGAAAACTATAAGGAAGATGCGTGTATGGTTTTTGAAAAAGGTAGCACCTCTAGTGATAAGAAATCTGAAAAAGGCTTTGATGATTCAGAAAGCAAACAAATAAAGGATCACGAAAGTGAACTTAGTAGTGCTCTTAGTGCTTTGAAAAAGGAAAGAAAGAAGAATGCTAGACTCAAGGATAAGTTAGATGAATGGTGTATGGAGAGAGATGATCTTATAGAAAATCTTGAATTCTCTATAGCTAAGACGCAAGAACTCAAGGATGAGTTAGAGTCTAAGGTTCTTGAGTATAGTAAATTAGAACAGAAAATGGCTTCTTTGAAAGAAGAAACTAAAGAGTACAAGGATAAGCTTTACAGGTTTCAAGATAGCTCCAAAAAGGTTAAGTCACTCATCAAAGGTCAAAGAAAGACTACAGATAAAATAGGGCTTGGTTTTGTTAAGCCACACAAGGAACAAGTTGGAGAGTCTAGTAAGAGACTCCAAAAGGAAGAGAGTTCTGATGAGGAAAGTACTTCAGATCATGAGTCCTTGAATGATAGATGCGTAGAAATAGAAAATAGAATTCAGAATGAGAAGAAGTTTTCGGGACCCAAGAGGTCAAATAAAAGAAAATTTCAAGGCAGATGTTTTGCGTGTCACAGGTTCGGTCACATGGCTTCACATTGCATGGCTCAAGTGAAAAAGGTAAACGATAATTTTAGAAGTGCTAGTTTCTTTCAAGGGTATTGCTACTCTTGTCAACAGTTTGGGCACAAGGCAGTCTATTGCGAGGTAAATAACAGGAACAGGTTTGATCAAAACAGGTTCGGCCAGAACAGGTTTGGTCAGAACAGGTTTAGCGAACAGTTGCAGGTTAGTCAGAACAGGCGGATTCAAAGAATAGGTATGCCTAAAAGAAATAACATTGTTACTTGTTATAAGTGCAACAATGAAGGTCACACAGCTAGACAGTGTAGAGCTGAACTTCCAAGGTACAGGAACAGGAACAGTGGTATGAACAGGTCCAAGGATCAAGGCATGGAAAAGAACAAGAATGATAACAGGAACAGGAACAGTGATAGGAACAGGAACAGGAATATGGACAAAGAGTTCAAGAGAAGGCCCGACAAGGAAGTGATAGACGCTGATGATGATCAGTGCCTAATGGGAGTTTTACTCCCACCCCAGAATTAATCACCTCATCAGGAGGTGGGGGAGGGACTAAGCTAAGAGGCTCATTCTTAGTCCCGAGCCCCAAAGGTGACCCTTTGCCATTGATGACAAAGGGGGAGAGATATGAGTAAGGGGGAGAGCTTCAAGTGAAGAGGAAAGCTTCAAGTCAGGGGGAGCAAAACTTCAAAGGAAGATTCTCAGTTGTGGGCACAGTTTCTCAGTTGTTAGCATAGTTGGTTTCAGTTTTGGCTCTTGAGACGTGTTTTTAGTAAAGGTTTGCCATCAATGACAAAGGGGGAGATTGTTGGCAATTTTGGGTACCTTGGGTGCATTGCCTTTGCTCAAGTGTATAAGTTGTCATTGATGTCAAGAAGCTTTTGAAGGAATTTGATTTGATGTAAAATAATTTGTTTTGATGAAGGTTACGGCATGACAGGTTCGAAAGAAAGCAAGTTAGAAAAGTGTCGCGATATCGCGACATGTCGCATTTTCGTGACTTAAGTAGGAGAGAGAAAGCAAGTTAGAAAAGTGTCGCGATATCGCGACATGTCGCAGTTTCGTGACTCAAAGAGGAGAGAGAATGTTCGAGTCAGAAATGTCACGATTTCGTGACATATTGCAAGGAAGGTTGAACGGACGAAAAAGTGTCGCGATTTCGCGACATGTTGTAGGAGAGAGAGTCCGAAAGAAAAAGTGTCACGATTTCGTGACATAATGTAGGAGAGAGAGTCCAGGAGAAAAAGTGTCGTGATATCGTGACATGTCGGGTTTTCGTGACCCGAAGAAAAGAAAAGCGCTAAGGAGAAAAAGTGTCACGATTTCATGACAAGTCAGAAGACAAAGTGGAAGCAAGATAAAGTGTCACGATTTCATGACATGCTGTAGATGAAAATGTTCCAAGTAAGAACTATCATGATTTCATGACATACAACAAAGGGAAGAGTCTGAAATGAGAAGCGTCACGATTTCATGACAGGTTGCAGAGAAGTCGTATGGAAGCTGAAAGCGTCGCGATTTCGTGACAGGCTGCAAAGAAAACGTACGGAAGCTAGAAGTGTCACGATTTCATGACAAATTCAAGGAGGAAGAGCTCAAAGGTGAAAGCATCATGATTTCGTGACATGTTCCATTTTTGCTAGTGCAAGCAGACAAGAGTGCAAGGAAGAGAAAGTGTCACGATTTCGTGACAGATTGAGATGGCAGCGTTCGGTTGGAGAAAGTGTCACGATTTCATGAAAAAAGAATGGGTATTCTATAGGAGAAGTGTCATGATTTCATGACAAAGAGAGAGGAAGGCTATGAAGACGAAGTGTCATGATTTCATGACAAAGAAAGGAGGTCGACGAAGGGAGAAATGTCATGATATCATGACAAAAGCAAAGTTGATGTTGACTAAGTCAGAAGTGTCACGATATCATGACAAGAGCTTAGTTGAAGTCGACAAAGGCTAAAATGTCATGATATCATGACAAAAGCCAAAAGACAGTATACGGTTGCAAAAGTGTCGCGATATCATGACATGTTGTAGTTTCACGATAGAAGCTACAGAAGAGTTGCAGAGGCAGTGAAGCCGACAAAGTTAAATTTGGGCCGACGAAGATTAGGGTTTGCACATAGTTTAGGGTTTGCAACCAACGTAGTTTAGGGTTGTGCAGCCGACTAAGATCAAGGTTTTGATCTTGAAAGTGTTAGTATAAAAGGAGGGTTGTTTGGAGAGTTGAGGGTGATTGAATGCGTTGTTGAAGTGCAAAATTTGTAGATAGTGCGCAGAGCAAGAAGTTCGATCGTCGAGAGCAGAGTGCGAAATTCGATCGTAGTGTGCAGAGTGCATTTCGTCGAATCACTCTAAGTGTGAAAGATTGCGCAAAGAGAGCAGAGGGCGTAAAGAGCACACAGGGAGCAGAAAAGCGCAAAGCTGTTGGGTGCATTATTTTTGCGACGTTCGGAGATAATGGGCAAGCTTTGTGAGAGCCTATGAGCAGGTTTTGGACAAGTCATTGAGAGGGATTGTTGGACAGATTTGAGCAAGTTTTTGTTGAGCTTGTGGAGCAGTTTGGGCAGGTTCTAGTGAGAACTTGCAAAGCAGATCTGAGACAAGTCTTGGTGAAGACTTGGGTGAAGATCAAGCAAGCTTTAGTGAAAGCTTGTGAACCACTTTTGTGAACCAGATTTGAGGACCAGTTGAGGACAGAGATTGGTGCAGATTTGAGGACAAATTTGTACCCAGAACAGAGAAAGAGGACGAGGACATTTGTGCCAGACCGAAGGACTGTGTTTGGTGCAGATCAGAGAAAGAGAACGAGGACATTTGTGCTAAACCGAAGGACTGTGTTTAGTGCAAATTCGAGGACCAGCTTTGGAGGTGATAGAGTTGAGGACAAGAGGTCTCCGACCAGAGCGGGGAGGACAGGTGTCTTCTATGGATAGAGTTCCATTTGCTAAGGGCAGCGGAGGCAGAGGTCTTCTAGAGGATCACCAACCGAGAGCAGAGCTAGGGGATTGGTGTCTCCTGTGGGTTGGTACCCACGAACTCGAGATTAGGGGATTGGTGTCTCCTTTGGGTTGGTGCCCATAAACATTGTAATCGGGAAAGGTATTCCCAGAATTTGGATTGATAAAATTAGTGAAAGATTTTATCCGTGGATGTAGCTCACATTGAGCGGACCACATAAATTGGTGTCTCATGTGTGTGTGACGATTTGTACATTGCTTTGGTTTCTGCTATTGATATTGCCATTGATATATTATATAATATTGATTGGGATAAGAAAAGTAAAAAGTGGTCTTATACTGTTCACCCCCCCTCTCAGTATAAGCTTGTGTTCTTCAAAAAGATTATGCAATGTTTTGATTTATTTTATTTTATGGTACAAGTGGTTTTAGGAGAGATAAGGAAGTTGTGCAATTAAAGGCCTTAGTGATGATTATTGAAAAGTGGAGTAATGTTGATTATTTTGTGATCTACTAACCCTTGTGAAGATTGATAAAAGAATTTTATGATTTTGGCAGATTTACAAAGAATTTTTTTCATCTTCATAAAAGGTATAGGTACATTCTTCTATTGATTATTTATGGTCATTGATTTTTTCAATATCATTGTAGGGAAATAGATTGTTTGTAGTTTCCTTTTCGAAAGTGGTTGATTGAATGCTTCAAGGTTTTATAAGTTGAGAGTTGTGTTTAAACTTTATTGTATAAGCATAGTTTTTGAAGCCCATTGGTCGTAAAGAACTTGAGTTAGAAAAGAACATGAGTATCATTGTTATGCGAGATTTGTGGTTGAGCATTGTTGGAAACATTTGAGTTGGTTGATACATACTTGGACTAGGGTTGTGTGAGAGAGAGTTGTCCCTTGTGGTGATTGGTTGAGTTGAGTTGATTGAGCCTAGTCAAGTGATGTGTGAATTAATTTTTCAAGTCCTCTGAAACAAACTATTCCATTATTCTAATTTTATTTGAAAGTGATATTAGAACATATTGAGTCTCTAACAATTCTCTTTATGCTTCTATAATATTTGAGTTGAGTTGATTTGAGTTGAGGTTGAGTTCAAAACATATTGAGTCTTTAACAATTCTCTTTATGCTTCTATGAGTTGATTTGAGATTGAGTTGAGTTGAGTTGATATTGAGATTAGAACATATTGAGTATCTAACAATTCTCTTTATGCTTCTATGAAGTTAATTTGAGTTGATATTGCCATTCATTGTTGAGTTCATTTTAAGTACTACTTGAGCATGATTGATTGAGCCTTTGGGAAGGCCCTTGTGGAAAATTTTGGGATATATTTATGGAAATATTTGGGACAAGTTCTTGGTGAGATTGTTGGAAATATTTTGGGCAAGTTCTTGGTGAGCTTGATAGAGTAGATTTGGACAAGTTCTTAGTGAGTTTTTTGGAGCATATTTGGGCAAGTTCTTGGTGAGCTTTCTAGAGCATAATTGGGCAAGTTCTTGGTGAGCTTGCTAGAGCAAATTTGGGCAAGTTATTGGTGAGCTTGCTAGAGCATATTTGAGCAAGTTCTTGGTGATCTTTCTAGAGCAGATTTGGACAAGTTTTGTATGAGTTTGTTATTCAATTTTGGACAAGTTCTACGTGAGCCTATTATTCAGTATTGAGCAGGTTCTTAGTGAGCCCATTGATAGATATTTGGAGGTGATAGAGTACAAAGGACAAATTCTCAAGTGGATAGAGATACCATCACTTGCACAATTGAAGAAATATCTGAGTGAGGAGTCTTCAAGTGGATAGAGGTCCACCAGTTAGTGTAGTAGAGAGATATAGTCTTCTAGAAGATCACATATCTAGAGTATAATGGAAAAGAGTTCTCCTATGGAAGAGATCCATGAACTTGAGATTAGGGGATTAGCATATCCTTTGGACAGAGATCCATAAACATTGTAATTTGGAGTGATTCTCAAAGATATTAATTGATAAAGTTTTAGTAAATTATTTTCTCTGTGGAGTAGCCCACATTGGGTGAACCATGTAAATTGTGGTGTCTCTATTGTGTATGGTTTTTGTGCATTGCTTGGATTTTTGCTATTGATACTTCTATATTTACACAACATAATATTGATTTGGAAGAAAAAGTAAATAGTGGTCTTATACTGTTCACCCCCCTCTTAGTATAAGCTTGTGTTCTTCATATAACACCAACATGTATCATGATAATACATGTGAAACTACACAATTTTTTCATGCCACCCTTTGTAGGGAATATTCTTGAAAATATTTCTAAATTCTAATTTTATTTTTTTCCTTTTGGAGGTAAATTAACCAAACTTCAAATCATTAAAAATACTATTGAAAATAAAATTGGAAAAAGTGTTGAACTAATACACCAAATATTTTGAAAATAATCTAGAAATGATGATGATTCTTTCATATATACTACGGATTTCCCTATACAACCTATTTATTGAGAAAACTCAATCAAAACATCCTCTTAAGCATATGCAACAAAAAAATTGAAATATTTAAAAAAAAAAATTCAAGTGACTTAGAGGTCTTTTCCATGCACAAAAACTATATTTAATTGCTTTAGCACCAAGGGTTTTTCAAACAATATTCAACATTTTATTTTCATGTTTTTCTATAACCTAGTAGTGTATCCTCTCATTTCTATGATTGTTGGGCATAAAATATTGAAAGAGAAAAGAAAATAGGATTTTTTTGAAAAACTCCATAAAATATAAATGATGTTTTTGAGAAACCTCAAGAAACTCAATTTTGAAACGAGGGCATCCATGTAGTCAAAATTCAAAAAAATCAATAAATATTTGTGTCAATAAGAGGAAAAAAAGAACCTATTGGTGAATATTTCTCCTAGAAGAAATATGTTTATTCTAGTGAAATCCATATGATCCAAGTTTACCTAGGATTTTATCAATAAATCCTTCTTCCAATCCTATTACCAACTTACAAAAATTCTTCTTGGATACTACAAATATATTTATCCTTGGGAAATGCCATAGAAGCTAATATGTTGATGAAAAGCAAATGGATATTTATAACCGTGATGCCATGTTAGATTTTATAGTAGTTCTAAAAACAAATGGAATCAATATATTATAGACTATTTATTGAAAATAAACATACATAGACTATGCACACAATATATGAGGGTGTCTATGGACACCAAATAATATCACTATAAAGGAAGAGTGTTATACTATAACCAATAATAAAATGTTTAGTGTTATAGGATATTATCCAAAGATAAGTTATCTTTAGGTCAAGTTTACATAATTGACCTTGAGGATTAATGTAATAAAATATTACAAAAATACTTCTTTTCAAGTTTAACAAGATCCAAAAGGGATTATATGTACAATGCAATACAAATTTTAGTCATGGCAACAAAGAGAATCTTAGCATCCTTGTCTATTTTTATATGTTGATATAGTTCTTCACAAGAAGGATCTTCTTTATCTTCCTTCAAATTCCATAATCATGACTAGTATTCTACATAAATTGCATTCCTTCTCACTAGTTAGATATTTTCCATTCTAAATAATTTATTAGTAGGTGAGAAAATCCTTTTCTTGGAAGGGATCAAAAGAATATGTCAATACTTTTATATATGAATGTGAACCATGCTAGTGAAACAAGAAAAAATAGTTAATTTGTTTTAGGTTATTGCAACCTTTTTCTATACTTGATCACCAACATGAGCACATATTCATGGACTTCATCAAGGATATTACCAAGTCAAAGGGGAAAATGGTTATTTGTATGCTTTGTAGCATACCTTCACTATCAATAAGTTTACCAATATGTTCTTGGTATTTAATTTCAATATAAATGGTATGCCAAAGTACATTTTTAGTGATCATAATGTTACTTTTAGCAATAAATTCTAGAAGGAAGTTATAACTCTTAATGGTAGTCAGTTAAAAATATTAAAATCTTATCACCCTCTTTCCAATGATCAAATAAATATTATAAACAACTTTATCAACACTAGCATTCATTGTTTCATCCAAGACAAAAAATATTAATAGGTTTACTAGCCTTATTTAGCTAAATGGTGGTATTACACTTCTTATAATTTCTAACTCAAGAAATCCCTATTTGCAATACCATATGGCTAAAAAAATCCATCCATGATAGATTATGTTCAAATATCCTTCAAGGTATATAACCTAGATGATGTGTTCTAGTAATTTCATCTTGTGCTACAACTCCTTCAAGGTGATATATCCCAATACTAAAATTAAATTAAGCATTAGTAAGACACAAATTTCTTGGAGTGATAATTTATAGTTGGAGATATGGTCATTGTTTTAATCTATCATTATAATTAATTATTCCTAAAAAATAATTTTGGTTAGAAATTGCGTCCTAAATTTTATAGAATATATAATGTGGTTCATATCATTGCAAAAGTATCACATTAGTTGTATATTCCTTAAAATTCTTCAATTCAGATCGAGTTTCATATATCTTACCTTAAATACATTAGTGTTTAAAAGTTGTAGGTATTCCTAGAGAAATATTATGCTACTCATGAAGAAGGGAGAATCACTCTCAAACTAGAATCTATATTGTTGTGCTAAGTCTACAATTTGTAGTCTTGTAATATTTAAGAGGTCCTCATAAAGTGGATGTATTTTTAGATGAATATACAAGGTGGGAGCCTATGAGTATTTTCTAGTCATTTCTAGATTTGACAACAATACTTTCTAAGGGGAAGTCATATAATAAATATTATATAGTCATTTTGACTATCTTCATATCATTAACTTAGGACCTAATATTAGGTTGGTTGTTCCTTTAGTATTAGAGTTAGGGTTCTTAGTTATTTTAGTCTATAAATAGAAAAAATATATTGTAATTGATACTTCATTAAAACTAATTATCTTAAGTTATTTCTAGTGTGCATATGAGATTACATCCTATCCAAGTGGCTATAGGAATATTCCCTATCCTAGTGGCTAGGATTTATAGTGACTAAGAATCTAGAAGTTATTACTTGTGATGTTGATTTTGTGTTATAGTATTTGGATTTTTGTTGTAAAGAATGCTTTTTATTTATTTTGGTAATCATCTAGACTATCCTCTCATCTATATAATGTTGATACCAAAAAATCTAATGTAGAAAAGGAAATATTTTTTTCAAGAAATTTATAAAAGATAAGTGAGGATTTCAAACATCCTAATAATATTAATTCAATAGTTAGGACATTCATCTAGTTAAGAAAATCAATTTGGATTAAATTTCAAGGAAATAACATGTTGATGAATATTTCCCAAAAAATAGTAAAAATATATTACAAAATAGAGGAATAATTGTGATTCAAGTATACTTAGGGTTTTTTAAAAATCTTAAAAATATTTCTCAACATCATAAAGCTTCCATGGAACTTTTGTAAAATAAGTCAATATAAAGTCTTATGGATGATCAATGTGGGGTTCCACCTTTTTTGATACCAAATTGTATTTTATATACTTCTTAAACTTAATAAAATAAAAACATTATTAAAATATAGAAGAATTCACAAAAAGAACACAAAGTGATATGAAAGGTATCCATAAACATAGATATAATATTCCAAAAGCAATGAATAATAATCTAATTTATAAAAAAATAGTTATTCTCATAGGTTATAAATACTTGATTGCATATGATATTTAGGTAAAGAATATAAACCAACATTAAGATATATTAATAAAGTATTGTAATAAACTCATATATAGACCCAAAGGCTATATAATAAATATAATAAATATTTGATCATGGCCTCAATTTAAGCTTAATACTACATGTAGAGACTAAAATCATGTAAATCAGATAAGACTGCTAATGTGCCACTCTTATTGACATCATATGGACCCATTGGGAAATCCTCAAGGGTTAATTAGGGGTCACAAACACTTTTGGGAAATTTTACCCCACTTTTTGGAGGTTTTGGATCATGTAGCAATGGCCATCCCACCCTAGGACGGTCACAGTTCATGGTCGTCCCACCCAGGTATGGCCATAAGAAACCATCCATAAGTGGGATGGCCATGGACCAGACCCCCAAAAAGTCAACGGCAGGATAAATAACAATCAATTTCTACCATTTATCCCACCCAATCAATCATGACAAATTGGAAGGTTGACATGGCCATTAGGGACTACAAATTAGAGGTCCAAATGGGAAGCCTCTTCCACCCTATGCATGGCAAAGGTGGTGACAAGTGGTGGAACCTGCCTTGCATGCCCAAACTTGCCCCTTTGGCTCCTTTTCCATTTGGGCTATAAATTGAGAAGTTTTCACCCAAATTAAAGGAGAGACCTTTGTAATTATTGACCATTCAATGCTGCCAATATTTACCCTCACCATTTGCCCTCGTATTTACCTTAGAATCCTCGTCAATCGAAGGAAATTTCAATGAATTCCAAAATAATTTCATTTGTTCTAAAACCTATCAATTCATGAGATTTTATTTACCAAATTCAATGAAAATATCCCTAGGAGGATTCTAGAGTAGATCCAAGTGGAATTGGTGGCAGAAACCACCCTGTTTTATGGTCGTCCCATTGGGATGGTTAGTAGGCCTAGTTAGAACACTCAAGGATTACCATAAATTATCCCATAATTTTAATCCAATTTTAGTTTATATCAATTTAATAGCATTATAATAGCATCATATTCAATTTTGGTGAAGTTTAGAGTGGTTTTGATATGTTAATTAATGTTTTTGTGATTACAGTCCTAGTTGGCCCTCCCAAGGATGACCACAAGTTCTACTCATAATATCACTTTGATTTCTATTCATATATTTACAAAATCATATATTAGACATCATACTAATTTTTCATTTCATTTGGAGTAGTTTAGATTATTTTCATATACTTTTTATATTCAATACTGCATGCATTTCATGGTTTTTATCCCAATACGCATATGCTATTAACATGTTTTAATTCCTTGTGTATAGGTACAAATATTCCATGCATGAAGGATGAGCTAAGGAGTTGAATTAATATAGATCAAATATATCTCTATAATCATGAGTGTGAGAGGAATATTGAAAGTGCGCCATAAGTTCATGGAGGGATTTGATCCTTCAAACTTTGTAACTTGAAATGTATCAAATTGAAAGCCCTCAAGGGGATGTATTGTAACCTCTATATTTGAAAAATTAATAAATGCAAGGAGAACCCCCATTTTATTAATATATTTTTCATTTACTTTTTTATTTTATCATCTCTTTTGCATTCTTTATTAGAACATTAGATGCACTTCAATTTCATTTGTTAGGTGTGCCATTTTTAATGCTCTTCACTACACATTTTAGAAATAACATTAAAAGTTACACAATTAATCTTTATTGAGAGACTAATCATTATTCAAAAAATAGTGTTTTTTTATGTATATAGGAGAATCCATCCAACAAATAGTATTTAATATAATGATATGAAAATATATTGATTACATTTATCAAGTGGCATTAGCTTAACTCATTAGATTCCTCAACATTTAACGATGAAATCAAGGTTCAAATCTTGCTAAGTGATACATAGATAATATCCAAGATTTATTATGATACCACTATATAGGTGATGTTATTTCAATCTCATATAACCAATTGAAAATAATAATAATTTTATATACCAAAATCTAGCCACTGGTCATCCATCCAGGTCTTCCCGTATTTTTGACCCATTATTTATATATATATATATATATATATATATATTTGTTTAATATATATTTAAATATTAATATTTTATAATATATTTATATATATTTAATAAATATGTATACATATGTGTGAATGAATCCAAACCATCCAGCTTGGTCTAATCCTAGCCATTCGTCTGCCTTAATCCATGCCACCTACCTAGATCTAATCTCCACCCTCCATCATATTTTAATATTTATCGCAAAAAATTGTGTTGTTGAAACCCTAATGTGCCCTAAGGAATATTATAAATAGGAGTAATTTTGATGACTCGACCCATAAGAAATTCATAACCTAAGCTTTTAGAAGTCCCCTTTTGCATCCCATGCCTTTGCCTCCACATCCACCATCATAGAGATCACCCAACGTAGATCTTCTTCTGCAAACCTTACCTCAATTATTGAATGCCTCACTGCTACCCTTGAACACCCCTTTACTACTATTGAGTGGCTCTAGGTACTTTCAACAATTCTTGAGCATCCACAGGTGTTTCAAACCCTATGCTTGTATATCAATAAACCCTCAAATGTCACTAGGTCATCTGCATACCTGTTTTCCTATGAAGATGACAACAATAGATCAAAAAGCAATAATTTTACGTGGTAAATATTCCATTATTGTATTGATTTCATTATTTCCATATTTTCTTGCAATACTATTATTTTATAGCTAAGGTTTTTATTTTATTTTTTTGGTCTCACACAATGGAGCCCTCACAATTATTACTAACCTTATTTAATCATTTTCTATGTGTATATCTAGATATATATAGGCATTGGGCAACTATTTAAGCTGGAGTGGTCTAGTTGATGGATATCTGAAGCCCACTCACTCCTATTGGGAGTAAATATGAGTTTTAAAGACACCACCAACATTTTTGGATAGGACTTTGGAGAACCCTAACATATTTTATTCATTGTATCAAAAGAATAAACAATGTAAACCCTATTTGGTATATATTTGATTGTATTGAGATCCACTAATGATAATAATATAAAATCTATTTCATTATGCAATCTCTTGAATAATTATTTGTTCATTTCCTATTATTTGTTTGGTGTTTCATTTTTTTCTTCACAAATGGCGATAAAAGTGGGACCCCCTAAGGGTTTCTTACTTTGATTTATCTTGTGATATAAATTTTTATTTTTTGTTTTATCTTTTAGGTTTTCAAAAGCATAGATCACATAATTTTTATAGAATCTATATTTTTGGAATAATACAAAATTTGCATAAGGTACACAGATGCTTGTAGACACCTAAAACACATCATGTTTAGGATACTACTCATATGGGCATAGTCATAGACCATATGATAAATATTGGACATTTCCAAGAGCAAGCAGTGGTCCTAACCACTCAAAGGGGGTAGTTCTAGTCCATTTAGGCTTGGCTGCTATCAACTAGAGTGACCACCAATCCTAGTTGCTTAGGCTAAGAGCGGTCATAGCTAGTTGATGATGATGACAATGGTTAGCACTAAAACATGAAATACCATGAGGGATTGCCCAAATCATGGGCAATAATGGTAGCTTGCATGCATTTGGAAGGGATATCAGTGAGGAACTCCCAGAGTTCCTCCTAACTACCCCTTCCATGCCAATACAAGACTAAACCATCCCTCTAGGATAGTTAGTTGGCATGCATATCTAGAGCTTGGCTTCCCCCAAGAATCCAAGCCCTAGATTTGTACCTAAAACTAGAAAGGCTATATATGAAAATTTCTAAGAAAAAAATATATAAAAAAGTTCAAAGTGTGTGTAGGGAAGCATTGCCAAAATGGAGAGCCAATCTACACCCCTTTGAGGAGCATTGGAGCACCATCCGACTGAGCCACATCTACACATCAGTATTTAAAACCATCATTCCCAACCACCAATCAGTGTAGGAGACACACCCAACGAACCTTGAACATCAATTCAAGCAAAGATATCGATGGCCACAACCCATAATACCTAAGGTAACATTTAAGTCAGAGTATGATGTCTTTGAAAGTAGCCCATAGTCATAGTTAGGTCTTAAAATGGTCGATTCCTTTGTTCTAAGTATTAGATATTTATTTATCATTATTTCATTTACATGGCTTTAGCATAGATCTAAATATTTCATTGCATTTAGATTAAATTTTTTGATTTTAATATGCATATTGCTTAGATCTACTATATTTCAATGCACATGATGCTTATTTATCCAAATTATCATATTTGCAAACAAAAAGGCCTCATCTAGGGAGGCTACCCATTCTACTTATTATGCTCTATTGTTTCCATACCTGCATATATAGGTTCACAAGATCAGTTCAAAGTATCCAGAGCACGTGATCCCTCCAGGATGAAATCAGGATAAGGAGGCATCTATAAGACCTCATATAGTTTGGTGTGCAATATCAAGAGGCCTGCCAAGGTGCACCATCCCCTTGCGGGGGATACATTCACCATTATTCCTACTTGTAATCTATTGTATCAAAATGAGTATCCCTTAGAGGGATGTACATGTAACCAAGATATGGAAAAATTAATAAAAGAATCTCTCTTTTATTGTTATTTTTGAGTTATATGTGCATGTATGCTTCTTTATTTTATTTCACATAATAATATTACAAGTAGGGCCACTTGTGATGCATTATTATTGAGGTCACATAGATGGTGATCACGGTGGGATCCCCACTAGGTTTTATGTTTCAGTTGATTTATTGACATTCATAGGTTTTTTATGTATAAGTTTTTCCGCTAGTTGATAGCGAGTTATTGGTATTGGCTGCTCTGGTTGATAGCAGCCAGTTAATCTTAGCTGCTCCTATAGTTAGCAGCCAAATTCAGCCACTCTGGTCAATAGTGGCTAGTAGCAAAGTGCAATAGAGAGTGGAATTTCCATCATCAGATCATGATTTGAGGTTGGTTTCATCCTTTATTTTATTTATGTTTTCTATCTATAATTTTTTATTTCTAGAAACATAAAGCAAAATCATAGTTTAATTAGGAAAACCTAAATAAAAATGGAAAAATAAAATGCATTTGATGTTTTCTAGGATATTTATTAGTTTTTCTCTAGGCACTACTAGGAATAGTGGGCCTCTACTTGTAAGGTCTGCCCTAGTCTCTAGTGTGCTAAGATTCTATGTGTTTAGTTTGCTTGCATGTAGCTCAACTAGTGGCCCATAATTCATAGAATAGAATGCATTCTTTGAAGATCATATAAGCTAAATACATGCATATTTCTTAAATGAAACATCTTTTATCTTAGGCATATAGGAAATATCATGTTTGTTGGGTAATGAATTTATTTACATGCAAGGTTAAAAATAACCCCACACACACCATGCACCATATTAATGCTAGTGATTTGGAATCCATGACCAACCACTAGTAGAGATCTAGCGAGGTGGCTTTCATATAAATAATTTGACTCAAATCCCATAAAACCTCTATTTCTAGCCAATACCAAATCCAAGAACCATCATAACCCATGGAAAATCTACACGTATCTCTCCTTAGAGAGGTATATCACTAACTATGGGTGAACTGGGTGAGGACTGGGAGGACCTATGCTCCCTGACCATGTGTGGAAGTTATTACCATACATTATAGATTGGATTACGTAGCCTAGATTTTATCACCAAGTTGTCAAGTTGTGAGTGTATAGGTGAAAATACTTAAACAATTTAAGTATACCATAAAAAAAAATGTAAAACATGATGAGAGTTAGATTATATCCAATGAATCAAAACACACTAGACAGTTTAGGGAACACACATGCAAATCGTTAAAAGAGATAAGGATCTGCTTGTTTTTTTTGTGTGGTTTGGAATTAACCTAAGAAGATAACTCATAAGTCACCATGGTATACACATAGAGCAACCACCCTCATTCCAACATCGAGGGAGAAGCTAATGCTCCACACACTCACAGTCACATTAGTGTTGAGCCACCCACCCATAGTGTCACTAAATGAAGTTTGGCAAGTCTTAGGGATGACAACTAAACCCTTGGGGGCACTCCTTGAGAAACCCTAGCAAGAGAGCCACATCCTAGTTCCTCATCACATATACATGAGGAGGCCTCATGGCCTCGCTCATAACTTAGGCACACTGAGGCATCACGATCTCCTTCATCACATAAATATGAGGAGACCTCAAGGTATTCCTCATCACATAGATAAGTGAAGCATCACAACCTCCCTCTTCACACTAACATTTAGAGGTATTATGACCTCCATCATCACACAGATATGCGAAGGCTTCAAGTATTCCATCATCATGTCAACATGAGGAGGCATCAAGACCTCCATCATCGCATAGGTATGTAGAGGTTGCAAGACACCAAGTTTCACATGATACACATAGGATAGATTAGCCCATTAAGGGGTAAGACCTTAGAGCTACACCTAGTCATAGATCCAAAACATCCTATAGCCTCCTTGTAGATGAGAGGGTACCATTGGACTATGAGCTCATTAGTGCCAAATGGAATCCATAAGATTAGTCATAGAGAAACTAACAACTTTATGAGTTAGATCGAGTTTCCTTGAGATCAACTCTAAGAATTTTTGCTACCAAATATTCTTCTTTAGGAATTTCATGTAGCATAGCTACTAGATGCACCAATGAATCAATAGAAGCTTCAAAGTTATCTTGCAGCACATATACTTCTTCCAATCATGGGGGTACTCAACCAATAATACAATACACATAATAGGTTGCCCTGGTGGACAAGGGCAAGCACATAGTAGAAGCCTCCCCAAGGCTCTTAAACATTAGAACTCCTCACACGAAGTTAGAAAGGCATGAAACTTTAGTAGCAGGTCTATCTAACCAAATACATAGGTTAGAGGAAGCATTGTGCATTGAGAAAGAGCATGTAGAAGCACTTGAGCTAGAACAGCAAAGTAAGAGGTACTTGTGCCTACAAGAACAATGCTCAAGAGAAGAGAGATTTGAGTGTGAGGAGCACACATAGGTGGTGAGAGATACCAACATGAGATATGTGTTGATTCTTAGTAGGAAAGAAGCACTAGGTAAGGAAATGAGCATGCTCACCACACTTCAAAACATCAACAACACCTAGACCTTGAACAAACACAATTCTGTGAGGAACATGTAGTGTTGGACTAATCGCCAACGTCCCTCGTCAGGAATCGTGACATGAACTAACCACCTCCCGTAGGTTAAAATCTCTGGCATGTAGCAGCTACCTAAAGTTCAAGCTTTTGGTAGAACGACAGGTTTCGCCTTTCTAAAAATTGGTATCAGAGCCAAGTTCCTTCGAAAAGTTTAACAGCTTGAAGGAAGATCTTACAAGAACACAAATGGCAAGGAAAGACAAAAGCAAAACCATAAGACACAAGAAGAAGAAATATCACAAGGGCACAAAATAAAATGAAGATGATCTCAATGTTGCTGCTTTGGGAATGAAAATAGATTCAAGAGATGAATCAAACAATGGAGAACAAGCCAGATTAATAAAGTTTTGAACCAGATGTGGGAAGACCGGTCACTTTGTAGCTAATTGCTCACAAGGTAGAGAATTTTTTATTTGTGGTCAACTCGGGCATAATGGACGCCAGTGCCATGGGTTTAGTAGCAGTGAAGATGAAGATGATCCGTTCAAAATTGATAAAGAAACAGATTCAAAACAAGAGTGTGATGAATAAAGAAGTGATGCGGAAGAAAATTGGGAACAAAAATTGATTTTTAGACTTGAGTAAAAAAGCATAGACTCAGGGGGAGTCTACAACAGCCCTTTGGTATTATTGTCAAAGGGGGAGAAGATTTACAGGAAAATTGCACATGTGTTGCCAACAATGACAATACTATTTGCTGCACTTTGCTCAACATGTAGGAATAGAAGATCGAGAATAGACATATCCTGAACCTCCATCCATGGTTATGGAATATGAGTATAGAAACCCAAATTGAGAAAACACAAGATTACCTACCTTACCACCATGAGCAAACCTTTAGGAACATGAGTTTATTTTCTTGAAGGCATACCAAACACTCACTAAGAGAGTCAAGTATCTCAATAAGTAGGACATGGGTGGAAAAAAGCCAACAATGAGCAAGATAAACAACCAACTTCTATGCCCCTCAGACCGAAGTCTCACATATCCTAGGCACTTTGAGATGCCTAGGCTAGACAATTTTAAGAGAGAGGGGGATGTGCAAGAACACGTAACCAACTTCATAAATACATGCTTCCACCTTGAGTAGGACGATGCCCTAATGTTAAGGACATTCATCATGACATTCTTGATTGTAGTAACTCAATGGTTCAACCAATTTTTTGAGCATAGAATCACCAATTTTGAGTAACTGGTGAATGCATTCCTTGAATTCTTCTCCTTCTATGCCAAGAAGAAGGTGAACCTATCCGATTTGGTCAATTTTAGACAGTATGATGATGATATAGTAATGGACTACGGGGATAGTTGGAAAGGAACTCATCTGAATGTCCACAAAGAGCTGTGCAAAAGACATATCTCTATTACTATAACTACATTAATATGAGTCATTTAAATAATCCTTGGATCAAGCCAAGCTTATTTAAGACATTAAGGTCGATGAGGGGTACCTCAAGCTCTACAAAAAGAAATATTGGAACAAGAACAATTGAAATGACAAGAATAAGCAGAAGCATGCCAAGTCTACTTAAGTTAATTAGGTTGTATTTGCCATGCCAAAGGAGGGGAATGGATGATAATACCATAATTATTAGTCTCTCCACCTACTGGCCAACTATGACCCTCAGAAAAACTAGGGCCAAAATAAGGAGCGTCGACCACCTCATTATTACACACCTCTAAAAAAATCAATGTAGTTGGTATTTAATTAGTTGAATGAGACACAGAGGATAAGGTTATTTATGTATAACTTCTTAACCCTAACCATCCCAAGCCAAAGGTATATAGGGAAAATCAATACTATCCATACCATAGGATATAGGGGTATGACATCAAAAATTGCACCATCTTCAAGAATGTTGTGCAAAACATGACTAAAAAGGGAGATCTAAGAGTTGACAACTTGCTAGATCTTGATAACAGATATATGGGTATATTTAGGAACCCATTTCCCAATCATGAGGCCCCTAGAGATTAGGACATCCAAGTCAACCAAGTTTGAGTTAATCCACCTATTCAAGGATGCATTAGAATGGTTGAGTTAGTTAATGTGGTAACTAGGAGTCATATATATGGGTAAACATAGCCTCCAGTGGCTCCCATTAATATCTTGGCTATACCTTGGTAGACACAAGTGCTAAAAAATCCCCAAAGTCCACCAACAAGACCTATGGTAATTGTTCAAAGTAGATTGGAATAGAATCTACAAACAAATCTAGCCAAGTTGTCCATTTATGAGCTTATACAATAGTCCCATAGGCATAAGGAGACTTTAATGGAGATTTTGAGATCAATAAAGCTCTAGCTCTAGAACCTAGATGTGTTCACACATTTTGTGGGGCAAGTGCAATAGTGCCAAGAGCCCATGATTCATTTTTATGATCATAAAATTAAGGTAGTCCCTACTACCTCAGTAGACCTACCTCTACACATTATTACGTCAATCAATGACATACCATTCAAGTAGGTTTTGATCGATACAGGCTCATCAATCAACATCATCACTACCAAGGCTATAGGGCACTTGAATATCCCTAAGTCCAACATTGTCTTGACTTCTTACATGATCAAGGATTGCAATGATACACTGTGCTCCATAATGGGTACAGTTTTTTTTCCTTTTAAGGTATGATGATGTGTCATGTGTTATAAGGGGTGATGCAATATAACATCCTTCTAGGGCATATTTGTATCATGGACATGCAGTACGTGCCCTCAATATTGCACCAATGCATCAAGTATGTGCATAAGGGACAAGTTCATATGGTTACATTCGATGAAGAGTCATTCAAGTACATGCATCAAGTCAAATTGTTGGGGCAATTTGTCCTTCTACAATGCACTTGTCCATAAGGCCTTCATCCCCAACCATGTATCCAGAGAACAAAAGCAGATCAGTGTAGGGTGACCCATCCACATCGACACAGCCTTTCACCTCTAAGGCTACTGGCACTTCTAAAAAGCCTTTGACATCTAAGGCAAAAGATGAATAGAAGCTAAAGGCACCCCTAGTAGAGGAATGACCCAAGGAGCTTCAAAACATAGTAGTTGTAGGAATCCCTACTCCCATGGAGGAGGAAAATTCCCAAGAAATATTCGAGGAGGTGCCTCAACCTACCTCTCCTGCATCATCAATATCATTATCTACACCACAAGTGATAGTTCACCTAGCCAACACGAAAATAGGTGAATATATTGTGCAAAATGTAATTTTCACACCAATTATTGAGTCTGCACAAGACATGGGATGGCCAAGAATCTAAAATTTTCCAGTAGGGATAGTGGTTCCCTTAGGGGTTCCACCCAACCAAAATAATTTCATATATGCTAGTTTAGATTATGCCCATACTACTCCTGATATTGAAAGGGATGAGGATGAGCCATTCACCATGAATGTTCATTACTTTTTGAATTTAGTGTTCACTCTAAAGTACTTTGATCAGTATCATTGGCAAGGCTATGGCCTAGGCTTGTATGAGCAAGGGCACTAGTTGCCATTTCATCTATAGTACCAACTACCTACTAATAGGTGCAGTTTAGGATATCAAATTCAGGGTTGTGATGACTCTTTGGAAGTAGCCCTAGATATGTTGAGCATCAGGTTCAGGGAGGACATTGAATGGAATCCCTATCAATACCCTAGTATAAACTACTTGGGTGACAGATGGGTGTTGATGGTCAATACCACACCACCTGATAAGTACCACTCTGAATCCTATCTTGAAGCACCATAGTTAGGAGCCATCTTGTGGGAGGAAGAGCCAATACATGGATATGAGCAAGAGAAGTATGATTATGTCCCAAGCAAGAACAAAGATGAAGTTGGTCTGGCCTACCATGGGTCTTGGTATGTACAAAACCTTGCTTGGATAGGCCACATAGAGAGTGGATACATCTTAGACGAGAGTGTATACATCTCGTATGAGGATGGATACATATAATATGAGAGTGGCTATGAGTTAGAGGACTCAACAGAGATGGCCTACCTATAGCCTAGACATGTAAGCCACATTATTAGGCTAGAAATAAATTCAATGGATTTTTCATAAGTGATGATGACTATGAAGATGATACTGACATGATCTATTTGGGGTATCAGTAGGAAAGTCACCACCCTACCCTAGGGCAAGAAATTAATGTCAATGGTTTCTTTATAAGTGATGATGAATTTGAGGACAATACAAATATGGCTTATCTTGGGCCTCGACACTTGCATCCAGTCAATTTTCTTGTGGAGAGAGAAGCAATGCTTCACACCATAGATCCTAACCTTCATTTACTAGGGAGACCCATAAACCTAGATGCCATCTATCACATGGTCTTCCTGGATCCCCCAACATTTAGAGAGTATTTTTTACCTAATGATCCCATCATATCATCTATTCATAGATTGGATCCTGAGATATCTATGCCCCTAAAGCCTCACTACGAGTACGAAGGGCGCACCCAAGATGTAGAGCTTCACCCATATGGTCCTAGATATTTTAGTCCATATAGATCTCCATTTATTTGACCACTCAACTCCATAACCCAGTAGATCCTTCAAAACAATTATGTCTTAACTTAGACACTCTTTATTGGGATTGCATTGATTCACCCCTAGAGCCTAAATATTTCTTCCCTAATGAAGAGATGCTACAACCATTCCATTTTGCATCAGGCTATACATATGATGTCTATCACATTGGTCTCAACCCTAAGTCAGTGGGAACTATAAATCCAATAGATGACATTCATTTAATCCCCACTCCTCACCATATTGAGGAGAGATCACATATGGCAATAGACAAGACTTTCAATGTGAACATTAGCAATGATCCTTCTCAACCAAAGAAAGTCAAGTTTAAATAAAGCTTATCTCAAGAAGAATAGGCCATCATAATTTATCTAATGAAAGAGAGACCAAATATCTTTGCTTTGTCATACAAAGACATGTCAAGGCTAGATTCAAAATTGGTTTTCCACAACCTTTCACTAGACCCCATGAAGAAATTTATCAGGCAAAAGGTCAGGAAGATGCATCAAACTATCAATTTGATGGTTAAAAATGAGTTGCAAAAACTATTGGATGTAGTCTTTATTGTTCCCATCTACTATCCAAAATGGGTATCGAACATGGTGATCATAGGAAAACTTGATGGAAGAGTTCGCATTTGCATGGATTTTAGGGATCTCAACAAGGCCACCATAAAGATTTTATTCCTGTTGCCCAATATCGATACTCTTGTATATGAAACTACAGGTCATGATATGATCTCCCTAATGGATGATTTCTCTGGTTAGAATTAGATTCAAATTAAGCCTGAAGACCAGCATAAAATCATGTTCACCACTCCATGGGGATATTCTATTACTAAGTGATGTCATTTGGCCTTAAAAATGTTGGTACCACATATCAACAGGCTATGACATACATTTTACATGACTACATGTACAAGATCTTGGAAGACTACATTGATGACTTACTATCCAAGTCATTTCTATGAGAAGGGCATGTTGAAGCCCTTAGAAAGGTCTTCGATCGCCTGATTGAGCACAATGTTAGGTTGAACCCCAAGAAATGTATATTTGGTGTAACTTCTAGAAAAATCTTGGGATTCATCATTTCTAAACAAGGCATTGAGGTAGAACCACCAAAGGTAAATTCTATCATAGAAATGGCCCCACCTGAACATCAAAGAACTAAGAAGCTTATAGGTCAAAGTAGCATCCATCAAGCGATTTATCACAAAAATATCAAACAAATATCGACCCATGAATCGACTGCTACACAAGGGGGTCCCATTCTAGTGGAACAAATAATGTCAGCAAGCCTTTGCTGAAATCAAGGATTACCTAGAAATGCCACTAGTATTAGCTCCACCAAGGCTAGATGTGCCATTATTGTTGTATATATCCACTACAAATTTTACTTTGGGCACCATGTTGACTCAAAAAAATGTGCAAAATAAGGAACAATGATATATTACATCAGTCGCACTTTGGTGAGCTACGAGATAGGATATGCATATATAGAAAAAAATTGTTTAATAGTGGTATTTACAATCAATAAATTGTACCACTACATGCTAAGCCATACGACATATGTAATATCCAAGTAAAATCCTTTACAGTATATGATGATCAAGACATATCATAACACATGTACTAAAAAGTGGATCATGCTATTGATATAATTTTATTTGGATTTCATTAGCAAAAATTCCATCAAGGGAAAAGTCATAGTTGATCATCTAGCTGAGGTACCTCTTTAAAATATTAGGCCCCTTACCATAGAACTTTTTGATGATGTAGCATTTGCATTATCAGAAGCACCCAAACTTGAAGAACTAGAAAATGAAGCTGACACGACTTTGTTATTTGATGATTCGAAGTGTGAGAAAGGAGGCAGTGTAGGTATTATTTTTTTCATGCCACAAGATGCTCCATTACCCTTATCATTCAATCTAGAATTCCATTGCACCAATAACAATACCAAATACAAGACCCTAATCTTGGGTCTCCAAATAGCCATCACCATGAGAATCAAGAGGCTAAATATCTTTAGTGACTCCCTCCTCATAGTCAACTAGGTCAAGGGACTATTTCAATTCTAGGATCTAATATTGAAAGCTTACGAAGAGCTTGTTAACATATATCTAGCCAAACTAGAGTGGTATGACATCAAGGAAATCTCTCATTCATCGAACATAATTGCATACACCATGGCATATCTAGGATCCTTGATTCCTAAGAATCCACCTACTAATTTTACTACCCTCCATGTTAAAATGCTCTCACACTCAGCGATCCAGTGTGAGGATTTTGATAATAAGGAATCCATAAACATGATTCATATAGAGCTAGATAATGATTGATTCTATAAATACAAAGACTTATTAAAGAAGGCACCTTGGGGGTTTGTGATCTCGCAAGGTCCTACAAATAATGGTACCACTATTTTCCATAAGGTTGTTTCTCAATCTATATTTGCGTAAATAAAATTGTAGTAGGAACAAGCCATCTTATCTGTCGAGTTTGTGGCCTATCAAGATTGGCTATCCCAATTATAAGACTTCCTTAGGCTTGGAATTGCCCCACAAGGACTATCACATACCGAAATATGAGCATTCAAGAAAAAAGTGACAATATATGTCTTTCTAGGAGGCATATTGTATCATCAAAGCTACTATGGAGTCCTCCTATGTTGCTTACAACCCTAAGAATCAGCTTGGGAAATTTCACAAGCTCACAATAGTACATGTGGTGGCAATTTCAACAGTTTGGCCATTGTCAAGCGCATCTTTCAAATGGGTTATTATTGGCCCACCATGGAGAAGGATTATTGTGAGTATGTTAGGAAATGCGTTAAATGCCAACAACATATAAATCCGATGCACTTGCCATCTCAGGCCTATAGCCCATTCAAGAAACTTGGTCATTTTTTTAGTGGGATTTTTATTTGATTGGAAAGATTTCTCCCCCATATTCGAGTCGACACACATTCATATTAACAACCACTGAGTACTTCACCAAATGGGTGGAGGTCATATCTTTAACCTCGATAATTGATCCTCAGATTACGGAGTTTATACTTCATAATAAAATCTATCATTTTGGGGTACCATTCAAGATAATATTGGATAATGGTCTGCCATTCAAAAAACAAAATGTGCAAGATTTCATGACCAAATACAACATTCAACACAATTTTGTGACACCATACTATTCGTATGCGAATGGGCAATTAGAGACCTCAAATAAGAAAATAGTAGCTATCTTAAATAATATGGTGAAATAAAATCATAAGGATTGGCATCTGTAATTACCCTTAGCATTGTGGGCTTATAGGACTAGCATACGGATGCCCACTAGGGCAACACTATTTTTGCTTGTATATGGCACTAAGGCCATTATGCCCTTAGAGTTGGAAATTTTGACATTGTGCATCACATTGAAAGAGTTCATCAATGATGACACTACATGACAAGCTCACCTGGATCAATTGACCCTTTTGGATGAACAATGCATCAATGCTCTTGAGCATTTTTATGTTTACCAAGATCGTCTAACATGATATTATAATAATAAAGTCCACCTGAGAGAATTTAAAGCTGAGTATTTTGTACTAAAATAAAACCAACAGTACTCAAATATGTCACTGCATCTATGAAACAAATTTATAGCCAATTTGATAGGTCCCTATATCATCTCTAATGATACTGGGCCTAGGGCATATCACCTAACAATGTTAGAGGGTGTTGAGGAGCCAAAGCCTTTCAACATCATTCATATAAAGGTGTTTCACACATAAATCATCAATATATCAAAAATATTCAAATAAATTTCAAAAGTTTCAAAAACAATATAAATCATAAAAAATCGAAACAAACAAGAAAATTAAAAACAAAAGGCCCCAAAGGCATCTTAAAGCCCTTTGGTCAACTCACAAAATCTCTAGAGGCATATTAAAGCCCTTTGGTCAATCACAAAAAGCTCCAAAGGCATATTTTTTTTTTTTGAAAAAAATGAAAACTTGTATTAATACAAGAACCAGATACAAGTGGGAGAGAACACATCCTAAGCTAGAGCCACTAGCAAAACAGCAAGGAAAGCGCACAAAGGTAACGCTAGGTTCCACAAGGCACAGAGAACGGACGGCACGAAACAACGACATGTCGCGAAAACGCGACATGTCACGAAATCATGACAGGAAAACCCATCACGGCCACTTCGGCACCAACAGGCGCGATAACGCGACATGTCGCGAAATCGTGACATGTCACGAAATCATGACAGGAAGGGCCCTCGACGGCCACCCGCAGAAAGCGTCACGAAAGCGCGACAGAAACAAAAAACAGCAGGCAAGCCTCATGAAGGTCGCGATATCGCGACGAAAAACCACCCAGACGCAAAGGAGCCAAACATGCCACGAAATCGTGCAAGAAATACGCCAGAGGTCAGGAAGGCACAACCTATCATGAAATCGCGACAAAAACCAGCTCGTTGTCGCATCATCGCTACAGGTCGCGATATCATGACAATTAACCACCCAGCCGCCTAAGTGCCAAAAATGTCGTGAAATCGTGACAGAAGAACCATGCAGCTTCCAAAACTCAAACTTGTCACAAAAACGTGACGAAATATTTACATTGCAATTCAACTTCAAGAAGGGAATGAGAGCGCGGTAAAAACACCAATCAAACCTAGAAAGTGGTACCTGTCACGATATCGCAACATGTCACGGAATCGCGAGGCACGAAAACGTGACATGTCACGATATCGCGACAAGACGCAGAATCGCATCACGCGATAACGCGACATGTCGCGATATCGCAACATGTCATGGAATCGCGACCCGCGATAACGCGACATGTCGTGATATCATGACAGTAACCAGCCAACGGCCGCGATAGGAAAACATGTCACGATATCACGACAAAAAGGACCCTTAGCAAAAAAAACTTTGCACATTATTTCAGAAATTGTTCAAGGCCTTGTCTGATATTGGCATTCTCCACAGACAAATTGCTATGCAGATGAATCCCAACCTCTCTCTCAGCACCCAACTTAGCAAGGAAATTAGCCGCTTTATTGAGAGATCTACTAGCATAAACAGGAATCACATCCTCAATTTCCTTCCAAAGCTCTAAAATTTGGGAAACCAAAATCCGGAGCCTCCAAGCTTTTAAGGCAAAGTTCCTCAGGCAATCAAGAGCACCAACCAGGATTTGGGAATCAGACTCAATGATTATCTTTCTGTGACCATGTTTGACGGCCCAGATGGAGGCAGATTTAATAGCAAAGGCCTCAGCTTCATTGTTTGTGGCATATCCCAGACCTTGCAATTCCCAATATAGCACAGTCCCAGCATGATCACGGCAGATAACACCACTACCAGCATTGCCCGGATTACCTTTAGCAGCTCCATCAGTATTGATTTTGACCCAGTATTTTGGGGGAGGTTTCCAACAATCCGCTACCTGTCTCTCAAGATCAGCACCTCTCCCACTCAAAGGCTTAGAAGCTGACTGGTTTTCCTTCTCAGCATAGATGGCAACGGTTTCCACAACTTTGCTCCAGATGACCTACCAAATCCCATCCACCGAAGAGAAGGTTTCATGAAAAATACGAGCATTTCTTTCCAACCAAACCTGCCACCAAATAAAAAGGAAACCGAGCTCCCAGCCAGTACGAAGAGCTTTAGATATAAATCTACCTCTCTTCCAGCTTTCCCATAAATTGGTCCGGGACAAATCTCCAAGCACCTGAAGTTTAAAGTGGGAGAACCAACGGTGCCAAATCTGTTGTGTGAAAGAGCAATCAAACAGAAGATGATCCACAGTTTCCTCATTCCTATAACATAAAACACACTTGGAAGGGCCAATGATGCCTCTAATGCTGAGGTTGTCAAAGGTCAAGATACCATTATGCATCAGTTGCCAAGCAAAGAAGTTCACTTTCGGCCAGCCCTTGGGATGCCATATCTTCCTCCATTCATGTACAGGAAAAGAGTGTGGGGGGGGCTCAGGTAGGATCGAAGCATAGCCCTCCTTCACAGAATAAACCCCAAGGTTCCCAAATCCCCAAGCAAGCTCATCCTCCTCATCTCTCCCAGATAGAAACCTTTCTGCCAAAATTTTTTCCAGAGTTGGGGCCTGCTCCGGAGGGATTGGAATAGGCCATTCACCCACTCGCTTAAATTTTTTAACCTTATACTCCCCCAATTGGCTGGTAGAGAAGTAGCTCTGAATATTAATCCAACCTTTATCTTCAAGAGCTATTTTTAACGAAAGCAAATCAGGAAACACAGCAAGGATAGGAGGATGCTGATCCCAAGAGTCAGTCCAAAATCGGGCCTTCTCCCCTCTCCCAAATTTCCAGAATAGTTGATCTTTGATAATGCAAGATCCAAGCTTGAGCACCTGCCACACAAGAGAACCATTACCTTCCAGAGGATAGCGGCCCAAGTCATTGGGAGGAACAAGACCCAAGTATTTGCTGGAAAGGATTCTGCTGCAAAGGGACGAAGGCTGGGAAATCCACCTCCAATATAGTTTCCCAGCCAGGGCCCGATTGTTAAACTTGGAACTTCTTAAGCCCAGCCCACATTTTTCCTTGGGCTGGGTGACCTTATCCCAACCAACCAAGGCCCATTTCCTCTCTCCATTGGCACCTTCCTAGAGAAAACTTCTAGCCGCTTTGTCCAACTCTTTCCAGATTGAGTGAGGGGCGGCCAGAATTGAGAATTTGTAAATAGGCATGGCCTGAATAACAGACTTCAGAAAATTTAGTCGGCCCCCATAGCTTAACCATCTATGAGACCAATGATTCATTCTCTCTTTGATGCCATCTAGTAGGTCCTTCCAGAAATCAGCTGTCAGTTTTTTGTAATGCAGAGGAACCCCCAAATAAACAACAGGAAGGGAGGTCTGAGTGAAACCCAGAATATCCATAACTCTCTCTTGCGACCTTTGATCAAGGTTGAAGAAGACCACTTTTGATTTTGAATCATTGATGACTTGATTAGAAGCTCGAAGGTAGACGTTAAGAGTATCTTTGATTCCTCTGGCTTCTCTGAGGCTGGCAACACCCACCAAGCCTGTATCATCCACAAACTGTAAATGAGTCAAAACTTCGGCTTCGATTTTGATTCCTGTAATCTGTCCTTGACGTCTTCTTCTCAGGAGGAGTCTGCCTAAACCTTCATCCAAGATAAGAAAGAGATATGGAGAGTAGGGATATCCTTGACGGAGACCCCGAGAGGCTCCAAAAGGTGGCGAGGGAAGCCCCTTAATTAAAACAGAGTATGAAGGCATAGAGATACAACTCATGACCCAGGAAATCCAGTCCTGAGAAAAACCAAAGGTTGCTAACATCTTGACCAAGAAACCCCACTCTACTCTGTCATAATCCTTAGACATATCCAATTTGATGAACATTCCCTTGTTACCTAAATTATGCATAGAATGGATAGCCTCCTGAGACAAGATCACTCCATCCAAGATCTGTCTTCCTTCAACAAAACCCCCTTGCTCCGAGGAAATTAAATTTTGAAGAAGGGGTTTTAGTCTTTCAGCCATAAGTTTAGTGATAATTTTGTAGATCACATTACATAAAGCAATAGGTCTGAAATAAAAAATGTGAGCCCCCCCATCTCCTTTAGGAATTAAAGTGATAAATGTGTGATTTAGAGCCTTAAGCATTCTTTTGTTAATTCGGGATTCCTCAATGACAGCCAACACGTCCTCCTCCAAGATATCCCAAAAGGCCTGAAAGAACTCAATAGGGAAACCGTCCGGACCAGGCGACTTTCCTGTGCACATCCCAAAGACCACCTTCTTGAGTTCATCACGATCAATGGGCTTAAGAAGGGACTGATTCTCTTCATGAGAAATAATAGAGGGAATTCCCTCAATGACTTCATTTTGAGCTTCCACATCATGCTGCATACTTTCCTTGAAGAGGTTTGAGAAGTACTCCATAGAAAGGGAATGCATATCAGGAAGAGTGTCAAAAGAGTTTCCAAACTCATCTTGAAGGAACTCCATGTTATTCAATTGCCTTCTAGCACAGGCAGAGCGATGGAAAAATTTAGTATTTCTGTCTCCTTCTAATAGCCAAGTATTTCTAGCTCTCTGTCTCCAGTAGATCTCTTCTTGATTATCAATGTCCTCAACTGCTTTGCGTAAAGCGTCATCCTCAAATTTAAGATGCTCAAAAATAATTCCTTCTCTGAATTGTTTTTGCACCTCATTCCATCTGTCCAGCAAGGGAGCCCGTTGGAGCTGGAAATCAGATTTGTTTGTTTGCTTCCACTGTTTCAGTTTACTCTTAACATAGAGAAGCTGTTTATGAAATTTGAACATAGATGTTCCAAAAGGGGAACGGCCTTCTTCCCACCACTGTGGAATTTTCCTTCGTAGGTCCTCTTTTTGCAACCAAAAATTTTCAAATTTAAAAGGTTTGTAATACTTTCCTGACATAGTCCCTCCCTCCAGCAAAATGGGGGAGTGATCAGAAACTGGGCCCTCCAAGATCTGGAATTTGATATTCCATCTAACATAAGCTTCCTCCGAGACCAAAAACCTATCAAGCTTAACCCTCCTACTGTATGGATCTCTTATCTTATTAGTCCAGGTAAAGTTTGTACCAGGGCCTTTGATGTCAACAAGGTTAAAGGCCTGGACGTGGGCAATAAACAGCCGATCCCCTGTATCCAGAACAGGGATGCCACCTTCCTGATCTCTAGCGGATAATTTAGCATTGAAGTCCCCAGCTAAAATCCAATCAAGATCTTCTCGGGAGGACCTCATGTTTTGAACAGCTTTCCATTGAAACCGCTGACCTTCGGTATTCTGAGCCCCATAGAAATTTGTAATTAAGACTTGTTCAGCTGTAACTATATTCTTGAAAAGAGATGTTAGGACCCCTCTCCAGGCTATATGATCTATTGCTATCCACGCCAAAGGATTCCAAAGAGTAGCAATCCCTCCCGAGGCACCAAGAGCAGCCACTGCCATATGGCCAGCACCCCTCCAGATTCGGCCGACAGTTTTACTCATGAGGTCTAATGACATTTTTGTTTCTTGAATGAGCATAAATTCTGTTTTACTTCTTTCTAAAAGTCTTTGAATAGCATATTGGTGGGTTCTACTGTTTAAACCCCTCACATTCCAAGATTGAATAATCATTGGAAACCTTGGGAGCAATATGAGTCAATTTTTCTTGCCAATCCTCCATTGATTAGCTTATCCCCTTGCATTGCAATTAGGTCCTTATTGGATTTCCTGCCCACCCCTTGGGAATTACTATTTTTTGACCTCTTCTCCACCTGGGAAATTCCAAGAGCTGGTCTTTCTCTGAGCTTTTCTGCAATTCCCATGGAAACATCTTTAATAACGGGCTGGGCTGGGGAGTGGATAACCAGAGTCCCGAGGTTTTCATGGTGCAAAGTCTCAGAGGAGTCAATCGTCTGTTCAAGGACAGGGGTTGAGGAAGGAGGAGCATGAGTAAGGATGATATTATCCTCAAGGATCCCATCTGCTCCTTCCATAGGTTGGTCTTCTTGATCCACAAGAGATTTGAAGATTTCATACCGATTTGTTGGCTTGGGAAGAGCTTGCTCCTTACCATTTCTCTTTTTGTTTCTTCTCCTCTTCTGCTGTTCAAAGCCAACATTCTGGCCCTCAGACCCAGTGGGAATGACAGGTGGTTCCTTGGCCGAAGTGGACTTACCTCCTCGGGAGCGATTTGACATTCCCTGTGTAGCATCCGCATTGGTGCTCAAGATATTTGGACAGAACCTTGCCAAATGGCCATGCAAATGATAGACTCTACAATGGAAAGGTAGGGCTTCATAGTCTAACTATTGTACCCAAGATTGTCCTTCTAGCTCCAATTCCATCTCAGCTGGTAGCGGTTGACTAATGTCCAATTCTACACAGATTCTTGCATAAACGGCAGTATTTCCTTCAATGGTATCCTTAGAAACTCCCAAAAATCTACCTAGAGAGTTGCCTATCAATTCAAGAATCCGCTCACCCCAAAACTCCATCGGGAGAGCATACAGCCGGATCCAAATCGGGACAGCCGTGGGTTCAATGCGAGGGTCGAAACCCGCTCTCCACGGTTGGACAAATAACCCTACCGGGCCATGGCTCCTCTTCTCTGATTCAAATGCTCTGTTTCTATCCATTAGGGAAGAAAAACTAATAATGAAATACCCATTGCTAATGGGCCATAAGGAGTATTCACCGATTGGCTCCCGCTTTGTCTCACCCAGAATGCAAAAAGTGCAGGGTGGGTCGAATGCCCATGAACTTGCAAATCAGATCATGAGTGGCCCGGTAGTTTATCGTGTCTTCAACCAGCTCTGGTTCGATGACTATTTTCGGTCTTGATGCAGATTGCGGGAGACATCCATTGATTCTGTGCACAGGAGAGCCCTTGCCCGCATTCCTGGCTAGCAGATGGAAGGCACTGCATTGAGCATCAGCAGAGGAAGACGCAAGATTTTCTCGAAGAATCTCCACATAATATGTCTTTTTTCCCTCGCGAGAACCAGGAAGAGACCCCATTGGGCCCTCCCGGGACACCGAAAGATCCTAGACCAGAAGCCTGCAACAAACCCCAAACACGTAGGAGGAGGTTTCCGAACTGAAACCCTAGAGCCTCGGCCATCGGTAGTGCAGAAGGATTCCCGCCAAATCGCCAGAGCTCTTCAAAAAATCGAAGAATTTTTGTCTTATCAAAATCTGTTCATCGTAGATACCTAAAATTAAACCATATATTTTATCAGCTCCAAAGGCATATTAAATCCCTTTGGTCAAATCAAAAAAATCTTCGAAGGCATCTTAAATCCCTTTGGTCAAATCATAGAAGGATCCAAAGGCATCTTAAAGTCCTTTTGTCAAATCACAGAAGGCTCCAAAGACATATCAAAGCCCTTTGGTCCAATCACAAAGAGATCCAAAGGCATCTTAAAAGCCCTTTGGTCAAATCACAAAAAGACCCAAAGGAACCCTAATCCCTTTCGTCAAAAGCAAAACATAAAATCACAAAAGCAATTTAAAATCAAAAAGTTCAAAAACATTCAAAACAATCAAAACTCAAAAAAATTGAAAGCACCAAAAATACAAAAATATTTGCATTTGCATTTGCATTCATATAGTCATATTGCATTAGGCATTCACATCCATTTAATTTGCATTTAGTAGGTTGTGTCCACAATCTTACAAATGACACCACATTTGTACATCAATCATGCATCTTCAAAATCCATCATCATCCATCATCCATGTGTGTAACTATGTTTTTCAACACAAACCTTCCTATTGCTATGAGGAATGTACTAGGGTTTTCCAGTAATTCAGCCATACCTAGTGGTTTTATCAAACTTTATAGAAAGTTATATTAGCTTTTAATAGATGAGATTTGGTTTTGATAGCACCTAGTATATTTCAAAATCCCATCACTAATAAAAATACTAAAATCTTAGTTGGAACAAGGGAAATATGAACGCTACAAAGTGGTATTAGGTATCCCAAGGTGAAAATTTTATCTTGCTCATCCCCATGTGTGACCAGTTTGAAAATGTTGAGAATTGGCAAAAGGACAAGTTCACCCCTACACACAAAAATCCCTTACTTTAATCAAAACAAGCAAAAATATAGAACAAAGCAAAAATTCAAAAGCAAAATAAATAGTTATTATCATCACTACATAAATCCCTTTCTCAAAAGAAAACACAATTCAAAATAAAGAGTGATTTTCATCACTAAGCATGAGCAACTATCCCAAATAAATATGAAGAAAAGAAGGTAGTATTGAACTTGAGTCCCTGGAATTCTTAGCATGGATGAGCCATAAGGTATTCTTGTGCATGATGATATGTCTGTCACATTAGCATTTATCTTTTGTACAGATCAATGTTTGCATGTGGAAGAGCTAGCTTTAGGTGTCATGTACCTCCTAGTGGTCTAATCCAACTGAGTCCAACTTAGGAACATTTGAGGATCCCCAATACAAAAATGGGCTTAATGAATCCCGCCTGGCATTGGGGTATGCTTATGTTCTATATAATATTTTTATTTGCACACACAGGGATAATGAATATCTAGGTCTTCATAACAAAAACTTTATCCTTCATAGATATCTATATAATCGGTATACAACTTTTGATGGAGAAACTAGAGTGTTTGAGTCTCATGGAAAAACTCAAAAATATACTCATAGCAACAACTCATATCATCACTCACATCATCAAATTTATTTAGGAGGTTTTGTTCATTAAAGGGTATCCATGAAATAGGATAGATACCATATGAATGTCAACAATGATATTTATATGGCCACTGACTATTATGTACACACATTTTAATTTACAAAAGATAATCAAGAAAGTACATACATATCACATCACCTCATCTCACATTTGGATGTTTAAATAATTAATTATTATTAAAAGAGTTATTATTTATTCATAATTTTTATACATTCTATGGTCTCATCCATTATATTGTCAAAACCCATGCCATATCATATCATATGTTTTAAGTGATTAAAGCATACAAGTTCATTCACACTAGATCATAAACATAATGCATAACACATTTCATTTACCATATCATAGAAACATAAGTTAGATGCATAAAATACATCAAAATCAAACATGCATTGGACAATAAGCATTGCATCCATATATGCATATGTCATCATCATCTAGATCATGCCATCTAATCAACCATGCATCATAAAGAATAAAATCATAGAGTAGTCTACCTACACATACACATAATAACATCTAAAGTATCACATCACATCATATCAAATAATACCATGATATTGCATCACATAAACATTAAAACATAATCATAAAAGATACACCTAACGAGTCTCAAAGTCTAGATATCATATAAATGTGTTTCAAATAAGTACATGTAAGTAAAAAAAGGGCTATAAGGCTACAATCGTGTAGGTTAGCTAATAATACACTAAAAATAGTACAAAATTCCCAAGGCACCAAAGTGCTCAAGAGTGGTTTGCACCACTAGAATCACTTCTACGCTCATCGCCCCCTCTGGGAGGCAACATAGAACTAGCACCCCTAGTCCACTCTATTCAGGTCCTAGTCCTATGACTCAACCAATATGGTGACTACCATAAGGTACTATGGTCAGACCTCTATGACCCTCCTACCATTGGCCTATTTGGTAGGTGACCTCCCTAAAGCCTAACCTTGTGCTCCAATGCCAAGATATAGGAGGAATCTAGGATGCGCTGCTCCAAGTACTCTACTAAAATCCCATGCAAAAATTGGATCTTTGCACCTGCATCTAGATCACTAGGTCCCTAATATGCTAGAATATATGGTGCAATATATCCCTAAGAAGCACCTCCTCTGATCGTAAGTTGATCTATCCTACCCTATAGTGTGGTCCACTCTACATCAAGACATTGAACCTGATCCTATAGCAAAGCAATTGTGGCATCTCTCTACTATACCTAGATCTGAGATACCTACAACTTGACCTCCTCTTGATGCAACTAAGCCTAGATAGGATAATCTCACTCCTTAAGAGCCAACTCCTCCTCCTCCTCTAGAACTACCTACTCCTTTGCTACCTCCTACTCTACTAGCTGGCCCTAGCCCTCCATCCGAGCTTGCACTCAGTATCTATCATGATCATCCCTTGCAATAGCCACATCCTAATCATGACCCAAACTATAATTAACATACCAGATCCATATGCCCCACCACTGAGTGTAGTCCTCTATAACTCTACCATCTACAATACCAATATCCACTACTAGAGGATCATCATTTGTTGTCACCACTTTAACCTGAGGCCACGGAAGATCCCTCTTTATAGTGATTTTCCTATACACAATTGGCTGGAGTGGCACATACTACAGTAGACCATACTATCAAAGCACCATAGAATAGTTAAAGAACTCCCTGATACCATCCTTATAGTTGATAACCCATCAGTTGCATCAAGTTTGAGTTGTGAAACTAGCTAGATCCCTCCAAGTAGGGCACTCATGGTAAGGCCTCTAGATGACATCATGGGATTGTAAACCAATCAATGATTTCATGTATTGGGAAAGCTCCCCTACATAAGGCCAAATATTGCACTTCTCGAGATATATAGGCCACCTAAATCCATAGTACTGGTGGGAATTGGCCACTTTGATAATCTCCATAGGAAATCCTATTGGATGGTCCACTTTGATATGCTCCCATACCTATATTTGAAGGAGAAAGCTATACGTAATGCTGGAACATCCCTACTGCTATATTTTATAGAGCTCATAATAGCACTGAGCCAGCAGAGCACTACCCTTAGCATAGATGATAGGTTGTGCATTGTCCATCAGGTCTTGAACCATGTCTAAGAGGTTCCATGAAAACCTTACTCTCGAGCAGTTAGGAATAAGGATGTTGTAGATGACCATCCGCAACACAACATGTTTACAAGAGAATACATTCTTCTGGTATCACCGAGAAACTAATACCCCACTAGATTGAGTATCTTGTAAGATATAAATGACATGTCTCCCAAATACCCTTGCAAAAATTGCATCTCAAGTGTTAGTGTGGGAAGAAACAATGGGCACTCCATTAAAATGAATCCTGAAGATCCTGTAGATGTCCTTCGGCATAATGGTCATCTTGTCGATAGGAATATGGAAAGTTTTAGTCCTAGAATCCCACCTATGGGCAAGGACAGTAAGATAGGCTTGATTTGACATAATCATCAAAATCCTAGTAATATACTGAAGGCCACAAGCACCGAGCCAACCCTAGTCTGTGTCATCCATGGTAGGTAAGAGGTCCATAAGAAACTGTGGGTATCGACCCCACGTACAAAAAATCTAGATGTTCAAAATAAATGCCAAAATCAAATGCACTAACAAAGTAATAAATGCATAAAATAAAAACGATGCAATATAATCTAATATGAGCTTAAGGCAACAATCATAGTGGTTAAATGCACCTAAACTTCCAAAAAAACTCAAAAACTATACTTCAAAATTTAAAAAAATCATTTAAAATTGCTTTAAAATTAAAAAATCAAAGGAATAAACTTAAGGCCACTCATGCCAGGAGTGGCCACAAAGTGACCACTGAAGCCAATAGTGGCTAGCCTCCAATGGTCAAAAACTTAACCGTTGGATTTTAAACTAGTCACTTATGGTGACAACGGCTAGTCTCAAGCTAGGCTAGCCACTCTGGGTAGTAGCGGCCAGCAAGCAACACAACAATGGTGTTACATCATGGCCAAAAATTACAAAAGAATCACAAAAACACAAAATAAAGGGAAACCCATATGCTTAAACCCTAAACTAGCCCTACCTACTGGTTTAGTTCATTGTCAATAGTGTTAGTGAGGTTCCTTTACCAACTTTTTTAGTTAGGTTTATTTTACCACATTAACAAAAGGGGTTAGGGTTTAGAAAGGTACCCATGAATCTCTAGCTCTTCCCTTGGTCGAATCCTCACATTTCTTAGACATGGCATCAAATAAACAACATCTTCGGTCACAAGCAATCACTCTCAACTCAGAGCTCAAAATTACAATAACAGTTGAAAATTGAAAGGTCAAAAAATCCCTAATTTGATTTTATATTTCCAAAACAGGCCTCGGTCACTACTAGAATCAATGTCCCACACTTTATAGCCATTGGAGTTGACAACAACCACAAATTATCAATTGGGGGTCACTGGACGTAATAACGACTAAGAAATAGGGAGAAATTCATTCAATTTCTCACCACAAAGCACCTCAAAATGAGTCAATAAACACATTTAATAATCTAAAGCAACCAAAATATACACAAATATAAAAAAAATTACACATCAAAATCCAAAAACATCATAAAATCCAAATTGATAAAAAAATCAAGTAACATCAAAATTTCAAGTGAGCTTCGTATATAGTTATTTGCTCTATACACTTGGTGGTTGTAGCGACTAGCGCTACATGCAATTCGGTAAGACGAGTAAATTACAATAAATCCACTTGGGGAAAAACAATTATGATAGAATTGAGACTCTTCACTTCAAACCTAAAGAATGCCATGATGGCCATACCACCTCATGGAAATGATGATCCATATCATTTTTGCTATCGCAAATAGTGATTCAACAAGCTACGATAGAATTGTTATCACCTCGATTCCCTAAAAATGCCATTATGGTTGAACCACCCCATGGGATAGAGATGTACAATTATCAAAAGGGGTTGAAATCACACCTATACAGGGCCTACCCTATAACAATAGAGCAACCCTCTAAATAGATCCAAATCATTAATTTTGGTCAAGCGACTCATTGCTTTATTAATTGTCCTTTCCTCATCGACTCATTGCTTGAGGGGGTAATCAAAATTTTCAACAATCATAATCAAAGTCAACAAAAGATCACTCAATCATGTCAAGTTATGTTTGTCTTATGAATCATTGTCAAATAATATCATAAGCTTACCCTTTTCTAGGGAAAAAAATTAAACATGATAGTTAATTTTGTAGCTCTCCTCCTTTTAGACCTACAATAGTACTAAAGCTACTTGATTGCCTTATGAATGAGTGCAAAATTCCATAAATTTAAGCCTTCCATTATGTTATAAGTAATTATCCTATAATGCATGCCCTCTCGCATGACTGGGGAATCCAATATTGATCATATCAATGATCATCATCAAGCCTACAATGTGACCCTAGGTGGTCTATTTTTTCTCCACGTTGTGTTTTCCCATAATGCATTCCATAAAGGGGTATATGTAGACACCTAAAATGCATCATGTTTAGGAGAATACCCATATGGACACATTCATAGACCATATGAATCCTCTTGGATTTATCCAAGAGCAAGCAATGGTCCTAACCACTCAAACAAGGTAGTTCTAGCCGATCTAGGCTTGGTTTCTCTCAAGTAAAGTGACTGTCACACCTGGCCACTGAAGACTATTGTGGCCACATCTAGCTACTGTACCTATCATCGACTAGCACCATGTAAAGTCTGGCTATGAATACGAGCCCAGATCACATAGTCTGAATACACCTTTGAATTGTTTACAGGTATATTTTGGCATGGAACTACTTGAGTTTTTCCTAATTTCCCCTTCAATTCTAGTTTGTGACTGATGCTTTCCTCCCGATATGGTTAGTCACATGCAATTTGGATTGAATCTTCTCCAGGAAGACAAGGTCTATATCTAAAGAGATGGAAGTCTACATATGAACTCTTGCACAAAGAGTAAAGGATCCATTATTTTCAAAGTTTATGCAGTGAAGCCCTATCATATTGGAGAGCTAATATATGCACCCTTTAGGAGAAATGAAGTGTTATCTAGATGAGGAGAGACTATGCATACACTATTCACATCCATTATTATTATCTACCATTCCATGTACCTAACACATTCAATGAAATTTGAACATCAATTGGAGTAGAGAACCTGGTGCTACAACCCTTGGAGTGCAAGGAGAAAGGTCTATTTCATGTTCGCTATCCTAGACAGTGGCCCACAGGCACAACCTAGGTTTTGAAATTAGTTTTCTTTGTGTTGGAATTAGATTTAATTTCTTTCCATTTCAGTATCTACTTCTAGCATAGATCTAGTTTAATGTATGCATTTACATTATTGCCTTCTAAGATATGCCTACATTTTTCATTAGTATTATTGCATTTAGTCATATTATGTTTATCTATATTGCTTATCATATTTGATAGTAACAACCTCATCCAAGGAGGTAGCCTAGAATACTAAGCATACTTTGTTGTTTCCATGTACACATATCTACAAGTTTACAGGACCATATCAAGACACATAGAGCACCATATCCCTCTAAGACAAGATAAGGAGAAAGAGGTATCTGTGAGCCCTTAATCAAGTTTGTGTGTAGGATCAAGAAGCGTACAAAAGTGCACTACCTCTTTGTGAGGGGATTTATTCCACCATTTGTGTCTTGCTTGTAACTTATTGTATCCAAAACTAGTTATCCCTCATAGGGATGAATATGTAATTGGATTCATTGTTGAAATTAAAAAAAGAATATTTATTTGTTATTTTCATTTTTGAGTTACACATATTTGCTTTGTACATTTTTTAGTTTTATATAGCAATCATTTCATTGCAATCAGGTCCATGGTGCACTCTCCCAAGGTTTGCACAGATGGTGATCATGGTGGGATCGAACTTGAGTCAGTGGGAACTATAAATCTAGCAGACGACATTAATTTAATCCCCACTCTTCACCAGCTTGAGGAGGGGTCACATATGGTAATAGAGGTGACTTTCAAGGTGGAAATCAACAATGATCCTTCTCAACCAAAGAAATTCAAGTTTAAAGAAAGCTTATATCCAGAATAACAGACCATCATAATTCCTATACTAAAAGAGAGACCAAATCTCTTTGCTTGGGCTAGCTTAAGGTGTCATGTATTACCTAGTGGTCTAATCCAAATGAGTCAAACTTAGGATCAAGATGAACATTTGAGGATCCCTAATATAGCAATGGGTTGCATGAATCCCACCTAGCACTGGGGTATGCTTATATTTTATCTAATATATTCATTTGCACACATAGGGATAATTTGTATCTAGGTCTTCATAATAATAAATTTATTATTTGGAAGCTCTATATGGTCAGTTTACAACTTTGGATCAAGTAACTAGGATTTTTGAGTCTCATGGAAAACCTCAAAAATATCCTCATAGCAAAAAATCATTCCATCATTCAAATCATCAATTTTCTTTATGAGGTTTTGTTCATTAATGGGTGTCCATGAAATAGGATAGATGCCGGATGAATGTTAGCAATGAAATTTACATGGCTACTGACTATTTTGGGTATATATTTTAACTTAAAAAATCTATAAATAAAGCACATATATATCACAACATATCATATCACATTTGGATGCTTAAATAATTAATACTTATGCTAAGAGTTATTATTTACATTCATGATTGTTATACATTATGTGGTGTCACTTATTAGGTTGTTAAACTCATATCACATCATACCATGTGTGTTAAGTGATCAAAGCATACAAGTCCATTTATATTAGATCATCATCATGATGAATTAGACACATTTCATTTATCATGTCATAATAACATAAGTTAGGTGCATACAACTAAATCAAAATAAACATGCATTTAAACACCAATCATTGCATCCACATATGCACACATCATAGTGCATCTATGTATATACATCACAACATCTAATAATACATCCATCATCTAGTTAGTGCATGTCACCAGTACATTGCATACATATAGCATAATCAAACAATTATCTAGACATAGCATCCATCATTACATCTATAACATAAAATCAAAATAAAATATTTGCTAAACATAAACTGGGGCATTATTGGTATCATGCCTCCCCTAATCAACAATCAAACAGTTAAGCAATCAATTTAAAAAATCTCCAAAGGTATCATAATCCTTTTTTTCAACTCATCAAAAGGCCCAAATGTTTCCATAAACCCTTTGGTCAACCCAAAAATCTCCAAAGTATCCCTAAACCTGCTGGTCACCCAAAAGATCCGAAAGATATACATAAACCCTTTGGTCAACCAAAAGGTCCCAAAGGTATCCATAAACCCTTTGGTCACCTCACATAAAGTTCCTAAAGGTATCCATAAACCCTTTGGTCAACCCAAAATGTTCCAAAGGTATCCATAAACTCTTTGGTCAATCCAAAAGGCTCCAAAGGTATCCATAAACCCTTTGGTCAACCCAAAATGCTCCAAAGGTATCCATAAACCCTTTTGTCAACCCAAAATGCTCTAAAGGTATCCATAAACTCTTTGGTCAATCCAAAATATTCCAAAGGTGTCCATAAGCCCTTTGGTCACCCAGAAAGCCCCAAAAGTATCCATAAACCCTTTGGTCACCTAAAAGGCTCCAAAGGTATCCATAAACCCTTTGGTCACCCAAAAGGCTCCAAAGGTATACATAAACCCTTTGGTCACCCAAAAGGCCCCAAAGGTATCATAAAACCTTTGGTCACCCAAAAGGCTCCAAATGTATCATAAGCCCTTTGGTCACCCGAAAATCCCCAAAGGTATCCATAAACCCTTTGGTCACCCAAGAAAAATCCAAAGGCATCATAAACCCTTTGGTCAACCCAAAAATTCTCCAAAGGTATACATAAACCCTTTGGTCACCCAAAAAGCTCCAAAGGTATCATAACCCCCTTTGGTCAACTCACAAAAGGCTCCAAAGGTATCATAAACCCTTTGGTCGACTCACAAAAGGCTCCAAAGGTATCATAAACCCTTTGGTCACCCAAAAAGCCCCAAAGGTATTCATAAACCCTTTGGTCAACCTAAAATTCTCCAAAGGTGTCCATAAACCATTTGGTCACCCAAAAGGTTCCAAAGGCATTATAAGCCCTTTGTTCAAACTCACAAAAGGCTCCAAAGACATCATAATCCCTTTGGTCAAACTCACAAAATATTCCAAAGGTATCATAGGCCTTTTGGTCAGCTCACATAAAGATCCAAAGGCATCATAAACCCTTTGGTCACACTAAAAAGGTTCCACAGGTATCATAAAACTTTTGGTCACACAAAATACCCCAAGGACATCCATTAAGCACATTGGTCATAATAACATGTATAATACAAATCAACATTAAATTCTTAATCATAGCTAAGTGCATTTGTTCAAGAATCATTGTTGAAGATAATCATGCACTCCCTTTCTTGGGGGAAATAAACAAAAGATCAAAAGCAAATTCAAGCAAGCCAGGCAGCTAGTCTCCTAATTGCCATAAAGGCTAGGATTAGACTTAAGCTTATCTCCTAATTTCTTCCAAGGCTAAGATTATATTTAAGCTTATCTCCTAATTGTCACTAAGGCTAGGATTATACTTAATATTGTCTCCTAATGCCGCCAAGGCTAGGATTAGACTTAAAATTGTCTCCTAATTTCTTCCAAGGCTAGGATTAGACTTAAGCTTGTATCCTAATTGTCACCAAGGCTAAGATTAGACTTAAGCTTATCTCCTAATTACCACCAAGGCTAGGATTAGACTTAAGCTTATCTCCTAATTTCCACCAAGGCTAGGATTAGACTTAAGCTTATATCCTAATTGCTGCCAAGGCTAGGATTAGACTTAAGCTTATATCCTAATTGCTACCAAGGCTAGGATTAGACTTAAGATTATATCCTAATTATCGCAAAGGCTAGAATTAGACTTAATCTTATCTCCTAATTACCACCAAGGCTAGGATTGAATTATTCTTAAATCATAATGGCCACCAAGGCTAGGATTGGACCTAAGATTATCTCCTAATTGTTGAGAAGGCTAGGATTTAACTTAAGCTCATCTCCTAATTGCCGCAAAGGCTAGGATTTTGACTTAAGTTTACCAAAATCAAGTTCTTCAACTCATCTAATGCAATGATTCAATGATGTATGCTATTTCCATGATTGGGGCATCAAATGTTGATCAAATCAATGATCATCACACATCCTAAAATATGGCCCTAGGTGGTCTATTTTTTTTGCTCCACACTGTGTTTTCCCATAATGCATCCTAAAAAGGGGTATCTGTAGATACCTAAAATATGTCATGTTTAGGATACTACTCATATGGGCACATCCATAGACCATATGATAGATCTTGGACCTTTCCAAGAGCAAGCAGTGGTCTTAACCAGTTAAAAGGGGTAGTTCTAGCTCATTTAGGCTTGGCCACTTTCAAGCAAAGCAGTCACCAATTCTAACTACTTAAGATGAGAGCGATGATAGCTAGTCATTGCTGATGATAGTGGCTAGCATTGAAACATGAACTACCATGAGGGATTGTCCAAATCATAGGCAATAATGGTATTTTACATGAATTTTGAAGGGATATCAGTGAGGAACTCCTAGAGTTCCTCCTCACTACCCCTTCCATGCCAATCCAATATTGAACCATACCTCTAGGACAATTAGTTGGCATGAAAATCTGGATATTGGCTTCCCCTAGGAAGCCAAACCCAAAATATGGATCTAAAACCTAGAAGGCTACATATGTAAAATTCTAGGATAAAAAAATATTAAAAAAATTTCAAAGTGTGTGTAGTGGAGCCCTGCCAAAATGGAGAGCCAATATATGCCCCTTTAAGGAGCATTGTATCATCATTCGATTGAGCCACGTCCACGCATCAGTATTCAGATACATCATTCCCAATTGCCAATCAGTGTAAGAGATACATGCGGTGACCCTTGAATATCAATTCGAGTGAAGAGATCAATGGCCACAACCCATAATACCTGAGGTAACCTTTAATTCAGAGGCCAATATCTTTGATAGTGGCCCATAGTCATAGCCAAGTTTTAAAATGGTTGATTCCTTTATTCTAAGTAATAGATATTTATTTATCATTATTTCATTTACATGGCTTTAGCATATATCTGAATCTTTCATTGCATTTAGATTAATATTTTTGATTTTCATATGCAAATTTCTTAGATCTACTATATTTCAATGCACATGATGCTTGTTTATCTGAATTATCATATTTGATAACAAAAAGGTCTCATCTGGGGAGGCTACCCATTCTACTTATTGTGATCTGTTGTTTCCATGCCCATAGATACAGGATCATATGATCAGTTCAAAGTATCCAAAGCACAAGATCCCTCTAGGATGAAATCAAGAAAAGGAGGCATCTATAAGCCCTCAAAAAATTTGGTGTGCGATATCGGGAGGCTTACGAAGGTGCACCATCCCCTTGCAAGGGATACATTCACTGTTATCCCTACTTGTAATTTGTTGTATCGAAATGAGTATCCCTCAAAGGAACTCATGTAACTGAGATCTGAAAACATTAATAAAATAATATCTATTTTCTTGTTATTTTCAAGTTATATGTGCATGTGTGCTTCTTTATTTCATTTCACATAATAATATTGCAAGTAGGGCCAGTTGTGGTGCGCATTTCCTAGGGTTGCACAATGCCCTGCAGTGCTTGTGGAATATTCAAGAAATGTATAGGGGTTTTTTTGAAGTATAGAGTGATATTTTTAGAGAGAAGGAAAAATATATAGGCTTATTTGTAAGCTTGCTTTGAATCCCTAATCTCTATTTTATGCATTTTTTTATATTTTATATATTTTTTGTTTTCTTTCATATATTGGATTAAAACAGACAAAATAACATATTTCTTAAAGCAATTAGTTTAATGTGCATTTAGGAATCTTTATATTCATCTACATTTGTGTATTACATATTTCCTTTTTAAAGGTTTCATGATTTCTGGTTTTTTGCACTTACTGTTTGCATATGGATCATTAAATGCATAAAATAGTTTACATCCTAGGGTTAGGAATTTCTATTTTTGTATGTCTAAGTAGGAACAATATCAAAGTACCAAAAGTACCCTCACATTTGGTGATTCAAGGTGGAGGAGTAGACAAACCCCTCGATTATTTAGAGAGGGTTTTAAGAGGTGTACTTTACATCCTTTGGGAAAATTGGTATCTTTGATGTTGGATTCTAATTTAGACTAAAAAAAGTAGTTAATTTCTAATATTGTATGTGCAAAATAGAAAACTTAAAACCTTTAAAAGGAATCACACACATTGCACATTTGATTTTTAATAGTAATGGTTGGACTTCATCATCAATCATTTCTTGAGATTTGGTGATAGTGGCTTTCATATCCATCCACCTATCTCAACCCCTAGACACCATAGGTTATCCCCGAGCAAACTTCCTAGATTTCATCATCAATAAGAATCTCGTTGCCCATTCTAACCATAGTGTTAACCCATTTTAATTCATATTAATGCATTTGAAACACACAAAAAAAGGAAATAACATTAATACAAGATAATCAATGAATCAGGTAAGACACTTTATTGCATAAATATAGATTGAGATTACTTGTTTTGATTGTGTGAAGATTTTTATTTTGTATTTCATTTCTAGATTATTTTATATTCTGTTAGTTGGTGTATGGCAGTAACTAGAAATCAAAATAAAATTTTAAATCAAATGTCAACCAACTCATCCACCTCATCCATGGACTATCCATCCTCATTCCCTATTACTTTTGTGGTAAATCCCATCCATGTAATTTAGATAAATTGCATAGATTTTTCTATGGGTCTATCACACATTGTGTATAATACTGATGTCTTGCATAGGTCTACCTACCCATCCCTTCCACAAACTAAATCAATTTCACCAACCATTAACCACAGCATCGCCAACATATATATGGCCAAAGTGGAGGTCCTCTATGAATAATTTAATTGTATTGCAACCCATCCATAGCTCCCCTGATCAAGATCCTTATTTACAATAGGAATTTATTCCTTCCCAGTCATTCAGCTTCACCCAAGCGTACATCAATCCTCTTTTTGTGGTATCAGTTACACTTTTCCCTCATGAGTCCATCACTCACTACCCAAGTTCTCCTAGAACTTCCATCCCATCCTCCTACACATCTACCTATACAAACCCCTGGTATGAAGCATATATCACTACTTCTTCACAAGTGCCCATTTCCTCCCATCAAGTTTCAATTTCCATTGTAAATTATACCTAACCTACATCATTCATTCCATCTACATTCGTGCCTTTCATTGATGATATAGAAATTCATGAAGCATGGGAGCATTTGAAAAAAATTATTAAGAAGCAACAAAATTCTCAACAACGAGTTTAGGTGAACCCTAAGCCTCAACCAATTTCTACTTAGACCATTTTCATCATCTAAAGTCCATCATGGGCACCAAAATATTATGTGGTTTCTAGTCCCATACCTCTATAAACATATTTCATTTCCATGAGTCAACCCATCTACAGTCCTCACACATCATATCATTTTCTTCATTCATAATCATTTCTTCACCAACCTCATCATCATAAATTTCACTCCATGCCCCCCAATTCATCACATCACCAATAATACACTTAATTTTATTCATTCATCAATCCATTCACCACATCTCAATACATTCAACAAGAAAACCAAGGCTTATAATCAGATTGTCAATATACTGAAATTTTATAATAAATTTTAACTCGACTCACTAACATTGACTTGTAGTTGAGTCATCATAAAAGTCATCATCATTCATGTCAATAATCATAGTAGTGGAAACATCTAGTTCTACAATCCACATCTCAGGTGATGATACCTGTACCATAATTTCAAAAACCAACACAATTAGAAAATGCACTAATCATCCTACAAAGCCCCCTCACAACTACACGATGCTTTCAAAAATTTATTTGACCATTTTTTGAAGGCTTTATGAAGCATAAGATATTTCACTTCCAGTAATAAAACCAAGCTATCCAACTAGATAATGCAAACACTTTAAGGAGCACTTGTTCTATCCCTACCATCCAAAAATGGGTCATGATACTAATAATTGTCATGTATTTAAAGACATTGTCCAAGATATTATTGATTTGAAAGTCTTTCCCACAAATGATCTATCCAACATATCCAATCAGGATATTGGTAACAACTCAATCATAAATCATACTAGGAAGTCTCAAGATATTGCATCCTCCTAGTCACTCACACCATCAATTATCAAGTAAATCAATGATTCTTAAGGTATCACACCTTCATCACAAAAAAATCCAAAGGAATCAAATCATTTTGGTTACATTTCATTTCCAAAAAGCTCCAATGGAATAAAATCTCTTTGATCACATTTCATTTCCAAAAAACCCCAAAGGAATCACATCCATTTACTAATATTATTTTCCAAAAAGCTCTAAAGGAATCAAATACCTTTGGTCACATTTCATTTTCAAAAATCTCCAAAGGAATCAAATTCCTTTGGTCGCATTTCATTTCCAAAAATCTCCAAAGGAATCAAATCTATTTGGTCACATCTCATTTCCAAGATCTTCAAAGATACCAAATTTCTTTGCTCACATATTAATTTTAAAAAGGCTCCTAGGGTACAAAATCCCTTTGGTAACATATCAATCTCAAAAAGCTCCGAAGGTACCTAAAACCCTTTGGTCACATTTCAATTTCAAAAATATCCAAAGGTACCTAACACCTTTGGTCACATCTCAATATCAAAAAGCTCCAAAGGTACCAAATCTCTTTGGTCACATTTCAATTTCAAAAAGGTCGAAAAGTACCTAACACCTTTGGTCACATCTCAATATAAAGAGCTCCAAAAGTGCCAAATACCTTTGGTCACATATCAATTTCAAAAGGCTCCAAAGGTACCAAATCCTTTTGGTCACATCTCATTTACAAAAATATCTAAAGGTACCAAATATCTTTGGTCACATCTCAATTTCAAAAAGACTCCAAAGGTACCAAATACCTTTGGTCACATATCAATTTTAAAAAGCTCCAAAGGTACATAATCCCTTTGGCCATGTTTCAATTTAAAAAGGCTCCAAAGGCACTTAACACATTTGGTCACACATCAACTCATAGTTATTTGAATCTATACATGTTGCTTGTTGCTATTTGAGTTCACAATATTCAAGGAGCACATAAGATTACCAGGTTAGGGGGAGTAAAAGAAATCGGTCCATTGAACATCATACACTTGAGAGAATTATATTCTTAATGTAATTTATATATGTATATATACATGGCTATTACACAAAAACAAATTGTATTTCATACATTGCATTTCACACATGGCATTTTATATATTTCATTTGCATACATTGCATTTCTCAACTCACACTTTATTTGTTGTATATGCATCATAATTTCCACATTCACATTTCATATTAGGGATCATTCATTCAATTCAAGATATTAATTGACCCAATAAAAGTCATGATGCCTTAGTCAAGGGCACCTTCAAAACATCATTCATTTTATTTCATAATTATTTAAAGCCAAATTATCATTTGCAAACCACCTGTCCATAATTCCTAGGTATATTTTGTCACTCATCCACTCCTAGTATCATAATTAAACCACAAATACATGTCATGTTTTCTTTAGGACCAAGACAAATTTTCACTAAGAAAATATTGATTTCTAAGAATTGACTCCAAAATATTCTTGAATCAAACACAATTACACATTTTAAAAACATCTTGTGTCAAAGAGCAATAACACCATACTTGGTTTGTACCTTGAAGTGAATATGGTATTCCTTGCTTGTCCCATAATGCAACATAGTCCACAAAATTAGTGGTTTTCACCACTATAACAATATCAAAATAAAAGAAAGAGTAGGGAAAATTCTTAAAAAATCCAAATATTTTATACATCACACACCATTGATACTCAAGTTGTAAGGATAGTACTATATTTCCAATTAGATGGTTATATAGTCATTCTCGAAACTTATAGATCAAAACTCTTAGACTATGGAGCTAATATCCACCAGGGCAATAGAAACTTGAATGGCAGTGGATTACACTCATGCATGGTGACACATCTCTTTCAAAGATACCTCTAACCACACATAAGGACAAGCTAGCTTCTTGGTCTCCTCCATAACATGTTTCACCCAATTTACTCAATATGGGTTAATGAAATCACTTGCACACACATTGGTTCTAGATTTCCTTGAGTCATTTCCATGCTCATGATTTAGTAAATGAATTCTTTGCACACACATTTGGTCCTAGAGGAATTAGACAATTTTTAGTGTGTTTTTTCATATCACTAGTATATTTGAGTCTCTACAAAATAGTCAGTTCTTCCATGTCAACATCCATGTCATTGCTTGAGTCATCCATTTCACATACCACCAGTATGGTGCCATTTATTAAACAACAATGCTATACATGGTCAAGAGAAATCTAAACTAAAAATTATAATTAGAGTATTAGCTCATTTGAATCCATAACACATTATCATATGCATTAATTATCCATATACACATGCATTCACACAAAAGCATAACACACAAGTAAAAGCTATGTATATATATATGTATATATATAGTATGTATATGCAAATATTGCTAGAAAGTTCAAACAAGCACACAACTTGGGGTGTTCAAGGTATCACACCTTCCCCCCAATCAAGAAAATAAACACACAAATTGGGGGTATTCAAGGTATCACACCTTCCCAATCATAAAAAAACAAGCATAAATCTTAGGGGTGCTCAAGGTATCATACCTTCCCCACCAAGTTAACAAAAAAATCAATCACACAATCACAATCACATAATCAACAAGTCAATTGCTAGGTTCAAAAGGTTGCATCCTTTTGTCAAAGGTTGTGCCCTTTGCCTTACATTCACATCATCCACATCCATTTATAGGTTCAAAAGGTTTCATTAATTTTTCAAAGGTTGCACCCTTTGCCTTGCACTCATATACATTGTTAAAAATACCTTCAGCTATTAGAGTAAAAATAGAATCATTCATTGCACATTTGCATTCAATATCATCAAATTTCATTTATCATTATACCTTCATTCGATATTTTTCAAATACATTTACAAGTACAAGTGAACCTCATATTTAGTGGTTTATCCTAGTCACCTAGTGGTTGTACTGATTGGTTATCCATGCAATCCTATAGGATGGACAATTCACCATAATGACACTTACATTTTCAAAAACCCCTACATTTGTTAGGGCAAAAATAGACATAATCATCACATTCTCCCTATTTCAAAAACCCTTCATCTGTTAGGGAAAAAATAGACATAGTCATCGTATTTCCTCCATTTTGAAAACAACTTCATCTATTAGGGCAAAAACAAACACAATCATCATATTATTCCTATTTCAAAAATCCCTTCATCTTTTAGAGAAAAAGTAGATATAGTCATCATATTTTTTCCATTTCAAAAATCCCTTCATATTTTAGGGAAAAAAAAAACATAGTCATCACATTTTCTCCATTTCAAAAACCCCTTCATATGTTAGGGCAAAAATAGACACAATCATTGCATTTTCCCCATTTCAAAAACCCCTTCATCTGTTAGGGCAAAAATAGACACAATCATTGTATTTTCTCATTTTAAAAACCCCTTCATCTATTAGGGTAAAAACAGACTCAATTCCTTGCATGTTCACAAATCACTCATTTGTTAGGGCAAAAATAGATCACATTTACAATCAACATCATCCATTTCATTCATTATTACACCTTCATTCTTTTACAAGTACAAGTGAACCTTGTATTTAGTGGTTTATCCTATTAACCTAGTGGTTGTAGCGATTGGTTATCCATGCAATAATATGGATATATCACGATAAAAACACTTATATTTTTACAAACCCCTTCATTTTTTAGGGCAAAAACATAATCAACCATACAATTATCAAACCCCCTTCATATGTTAGGGCAAAAATAGAATCAATCATTTCAATTTTCACAGTCATCACATTTTTCCATTTCAAAAACCCCCTCATATTTTGGGGCGACAATAGAATCATTCATTGCATTAAACATCATCAATTTTACTCATAATTGCATTTATTAAATTCCTTGGCACTTTCCAAGTAAACCTTGTATTTAATGATTTATCCTCATCACCTAGAAGTTGCAGCGATAGATTATCCATGCAATTTGGTAGGACAGATAGATCACCATAAGGCCACCCCTTCATTTATTGGGAAAAAATATAACCAATCATTTACATTATCAAAACCCCTTCATCTATTAGGGAAAAAATAGAATCAATCATACACATATCAAAATTTCCTTTCATTTATTGGGGTAAAAACAAACTCAATCACTAACATATATATATTCAAAAATGTATCTTACCTTCACAAAATCACTCCATATTGCATTTATCAATACATTTCTGATCATCACATCTTCATGTCAACATCATTTTTATCCATCAATAACTGCATTTAGATTCAATATTTTCCAAATTCATATACAATTTCAAGTGAACCTAGCATCTAGTGGTTTATTCTATCTCCTTAGCGATTGCAGTGATTTGCATCCATGCAATTTGGTAAGATGAATAAATCACCCTAAATACACTTGGCCATATTCATCATCATATATTTCATTGTTTAAAAATAAAATCACTTTTGGTACCTCATATTTAGAGTGATACTATGCCAAGACCTTGCTCAAAAGTTGTCATTGATGGCCTTGTTCATAGGGTTTGAAACATGGATAAAATCATAACTTTCATCATTTTATTTGCAATTACACCAGTCTCTAAGGATATAGGTTGGGTAAAGTGATTGAGCAACCTTTTAAGCATTCCATGTAGGAATTTCTGCAATCATGAGTGGCTTCGAGGGAAAGACTATTTTTATTTTCTTTTTGCATTTACATTTGAATTTAAATGATGCCAAAATGCACGTTCTTTAACACCATTGAATCACCCCAAATTTGGGGTAACCATATTGGGTTTTGATTTTCCCATAATGGGATACATCTTATATGATCATGGCATCTACACTTGGCAAAAACCCAAATTTTTAAGGGCAAAAATAGAGTCAATCACATGCATTTCCATCAACCCCCTCTCATCATTGGGGAAAAAGCGGTATCACATTTACACCATTCATATCATCCACAATCACATCATTCTATTGCACAATAATTTACACTCATCTATCAATTGGCTCATGAGATCCATCTGCAACTCATTCACCAATCTAGGGGGTAAGCTAAGTTATCAAAATTATTTTTTCATATTCGTATCCCAACTTAGTTGCTTCTACATCAAGCTAAAATATAGCCACTGGTCGTCCATCCAGGTCTTACCACTTTTTTTACCCATTATTTACATATATTTATATATTTGTTAATATATATTTAAATATTAATATTTTATATTGTATTTATATATATATATATATTTAATAAATGTGTATACATATGTGTAAATGAATCCCAACCATCCAACATGGTCTAATCCTAGTCATTCATCTACCTTAATCCATGCCACCTGCCCAAATTTAATCTCCATCCTCTATCACATTTTAATCTTGATCATACAAATTATGTCATTGAAACCCTAATGTGCCCTAGAGAAGATTATAAATAAAAGTCATTTTGATGACTCAACCCCTAAGCAATTCACAACTTGAGTTTTTAGAAGTACCCTTTTGCATCCCTTGCCTTGGCCTCCACATCTGCCACTGTAGCCCTTACCCAAAGTAGATCTACTTTTGTAAAACTTGCCTCAATCCTTGAATTCCTCACTGCTACCCTCAAGCACCTCTATACTACTCCCGAGTTCCTCTGGGTGCTTTTCACCATCCTTGAGTGCTCACAAGTATTTCTTGCTACTATTAAGTACCCACAGGTGTTTAAAACCCTAGGCCTCCAAACCAATGAACCCTCAGGTGTTGCTAGGGCATCTGCATACCTATTTTTCTACAACAATGATAATGATAGATCATAAAGTGATAAGTTTACAAGGTAAATATTCCATTATTGTATTGATTTTATTATTTCCATATTTTCTTGAAATACTATTATTTTATAGCAAGGTTTTTATTGATTTCGGAGGGTCTCACATAGTGGACCCCTCACAATTATTACTAACCCTCTTTCATCATTTTCTATGTGTATATCTAGAGATATACAAGTACTGGGTAGCTATTTAAGCTGAAGTGGTCCAATCAATGGATATTTGATTCCCACTCATTTTTATTGAGAGCAAAGAGAAGTTTTTAAGACACCACCAATATTATTGGCTAGGGTTTTAGAGAACCCTAGCATATTATATTCATTGTATCAAAAGAATAAACAATGTAAACCCCTATTTGGGGTAAATTTGATTGTATTAAGATCCACTAGTGATAATAATATAAGATTTGTTTCATTGTGCAATCTCTTGTATAATTTTTTGTTCATTTCCTATTATTTATTTGGTGTTTTGGTTTGTCTTCACAATAATAATAATAATAATAATAATAATAATAATAGATTACAAAAAATGAAAATAGATATTCCATGCTTAGCTAAACATAGGCTTAGATATATGATAACATTGTATCCAATTTTTAAAGAGATGGTTTCCATGTGCCACCATTGAACAAAATATTGTAGGAAGTTACTTTCACTATAAGCTGCTGAAGTCATACGAGATCAAATGAACCATTCATAATAATATACTTTTTGGAACAAGAGATGAAGCACATTAAAGAATAAATAAAATTCTTCACTACCTACACTTGGCTGAAGTTGTGATTGATTGATATCGACTTTCATATTTTCATAAATTTATTTTCCCATACATATTGGAGTGACCCTCGAAAAATATTTCTATTTTTTCCTAGAAATTTTTGGTTATGTTCCTTAATAAATTTTATATTACACAATAAAATATGCATTTATATTTATATAATAAAATGATTGACCTAAATGAATTGTACAACAACTCTATAATGAATATTAATGTAATTAAAAATTTAATGATAATTTTAAAAATATATAAATATCATAACCAGGATAAAAAAATATTATACAATGCATTTTCTTAGTATAAATTATCCATTTTATTTTTAAAGGAAAAGATTTATGTACTTAACAAAAAAGTACAAAACTCTCTAATCACAGAGATCAAAGTAGCATTTTAAAAAATAGAACATGAATACATAAAAGGATCTCATTATTGGAGTCCTTGTCATAACCCTGCCCTTTGCTTCTTGATGATTTGGTAGTAATAAATAGGGACTATATCTATTTCTTGATTCACTAGTGTGTTAGCCTCTTTGTTGAATTCCTGCCTTCTGTGTTGATAGGATATTTTACTAATTATCCTACCAAGTTGTGTAATCTTATCTTGAATAATCTTCAATTAAAAAGATCCAAAATATTTATTTTTAATAAGAGTTTTTATTATCAGTTTAGAATCCCTGTGACCTGAGTGATTCCTTGCTTTACCACCAATTTTAAGCCGATTTCACATTCGATAACCTCTACCACATTGTTAGATGTTGTTCCCAAGTTGATCATGTATTTGATCAGGATCTCACAAGGTGCAGTAATAATTAGTTTCCATGTCGCAATAAAAGGTGATAGAGGCCCTCTACATGATTCTATTGAAAATAATATATCTGTAGAATGTAATCATTTAAAAAAATCCATTTATTTATTTTTTATTATATCCAATTCAAACTAAAATTAAATTATGACAAGTAAATCTATTTTTTACTTTCTTATGATTAGATATGTGATGACATTTTTTAATAAACAACTTTGAAGGATTTCATACAATGAAACACCATGATTACTTGTTAACTTAGACCATATATAATGAAACACCATTATGAATTGTCAACTTAGACCATTTAACATGTAATACAGTTTAAAATACAATTACATTAAATTTTCTTTTTTCAAAAATATTTTAAGAAAAATTTAATATCTTTAAAAGGAAATTTTTTATGTTCTCTATGGATAGAAAAAAGATATATAATAAATATATGGTGACATGTCGTATCACACTTGGATAACTATGAAAAAATCACCTATTAGAACACTTGATCCTAAAACATTTATGAACGTTATTATGTTTAATCTCTAGAAAGTGTTTAGTTATGTTAAAAATGTGAAAAGAAATGTAGTGCTAGTCAATAACAACAAAAACAAATCTTATATAACGTAATGAAGCAACAAACCTAAAGTGAATGCCAACTATATCAAAGATAAATACTTACTTTTTATACATAGTTTGATTTATTTACATTATCAACTAAAAATGCCACTATATAATACATGTTTTTTTATAAAAAAATTTACAAATGAATCATATATTTATATAACATAACGAAACAACCACCTTAAAGTTAATTTTCACTATGTTAAAAACAAATAATATATATCAATTGTAAGAAAAATTCTACAACGTTAACTTATAAAATAAAATGAATTGTAAAACAATACCAAAAAAAAAAAAAAGACGACCACCATATAAAAATTTAGCACTTGTTCATCTAGACATACACACTCAAGGTAAAGTAGTTTTTCCATACTTTAGATATTATATCATGAAGTACAACCCTATTCATAATATTTGAACCTTAGACTTATATAGGTAGGCTCACTCATATGAATTTTATTAATTTATAAAGATCAAACTATAATCAAACTACCTTCGTATCCTAGATTTGAATCACCTTACTAGTCTATTATTACAAATACTTTACAAAACTGATCTATTTTGAGCATATGAGATTTTTAAGAGGTGATTTTTACTTTTTATTGTTCAATTTTAAAGAAGAGTGAAATCATTTTTATTAATAAGTTTGCACATTTGATTTCATTTATTTAATGGATGCAACAAAGTAAAAAAATAGAAGTCTTAATCATTGTAAGAAAAGAACATGAAAATGTAAATGTCTTAGTTATAATTTGTAGAAAAGAATATTAAAATAGAAGATAATTATAATAAGAAAAAAGGAATTTGGAGATTGTACAAGGAGAGTCAAAAAGACAATGGGAAAGAATTCTTCTAGGTAAGTATGTTGAGCCCAATGACCTAATATTAATATTTACTACATTTTCAGTTCCAAATGATTATGCTCTATGAAACGATTTGATAAAATTATTGATCTAGTGACTAAATGTTTAATATGGATGGTGGGAATTAGAGAAAATATATTTATTGGGATGGATACTTGGTGTGATAAAAAACAACTCAATCTAGATCCAATTTTAAAATCATGGATGAGAATACTTCAAGATAATTATGGTGATAGTGTTTCAAACATTATGCGTAACGCTCAAGAAGGAATATACTAATGAAAAGAAGATTTTTTTACAAGTATACAAGAGATTGATGCTAGGAGGCAGTTGAGCAAAGAGATAAAAATAGTTATTATTCTAATGGGAGCCAACGATAAGATAATTTAGGAGTTGAATAGCTTAGGAGAATACACAACAAGAAATGGATATAATGTAAAGCACCAACAAACTAAAAGTATAAGAAGAATATGGAGAGATATTCTGGATAGCTCAAGAATTCTTAAAGTAAAAATATTTTTTGGCTAGTAGGTCATAGATAAATTTTATCTTGGAATAATCTTATGAAACATGGTTTTCAAGGCCCTCACAATGTGTTCTTTGTGAAATGAAAGAGAAGATTATAGACCATCTCTTGGGACACTACTCAATAGTTTGAAATCTATGGAAATAGATTTCTAATATTTTTGGTAAATACATGGTGATGAATTGAAGAATTAAAGAATGGTTAAAGCAATGGTAGAGAACTTTTGAAATTTAGGATTTACAGAAAATCTACGATATATCAAAAGATACAATACTTTGTATTATAATGCTAGAAAATAATAGAATAATATTTAAATGAAAGGAAAGTAGTTTAGAGGTAATGAAAAGGAATATTTTTTTAGCTATAGAGGAATTTAAAACAACCCTATCAACTCATTGAATCCCTAATATTGAAGAGAGAATTGATAATGAATTCAAGTCATCAAATGAACTTATGATTTTGGGTACAAGAGAAATAAAAAGAAGAGATAAAATGTAAAGTAGAAACCACTAGATGTGAAATTGGTCAAATTAATTTTTGATGGAGCATCTAGAGAAAATATAGGACTAGTACGAAGAGGAGGAATGATTAGAAATAGAGGAGATAATTTGTCTCATTATGATTTCAATAGTGGATTTTAGACAAATAATGAAGTTGAAGCTTGGGCAACTTTGGAAGGGTTAAAAATATGCAAAAAAATAAAATGGAATAGAGTGTGGATGTAAGGTAATTTTTTTTTTTTGGTAATTAAGAGAATATTATAATTAACACCGGGTTTTAACTGGTTGACCCAAAACCATTTTACAAAATAGGGTCCACTGACCAACTGGACAAAGGCCAAGCCCTAAAAGTTTAAACCGACAACAAAAAGGGCCAAGACCTACTCTTCCATCGAATACGACCAAACTAAACTATGGAAGCCTAATATTATGGCCAACAGAAAAGAAAGATGCAAAAAAGAACTAACAAAGACAAAAACTAATCATACAAGCACCATGCAGAGTAGCTTGTGCCCATATAAAAATAATAGAATATGGTCAAAAAAACATCCCATATAATGGATAGCCAAGAGGCCAAGAAGTCTTCCTTGTAGTCCTCATCTAACTTCTTATCATCCTCCTTGCCATCATCTTTAGATTTTGCCTTTGACTGCTTGTGCCCCTGGAACTGCTGGCTATAAAATAGAAGATTTAGAGAATCACACAAATCAACAGCTGCACTGATGAGGCCAGACAGACTCTTCAACTGGTTGATACTGTTGGAGGCTGATGAAATTGTCATCTTCTCCAAGACTATTATGGTGGGGTCTAGTGCCTCATTGTCAGGGATCTCCAACACTTTGTTATTTCTTCCTAGGGCCTTTTTGCAACATCGAATCCAAACACACCTTGGGAAATACTTGAGGCCAAAGCATATGTTTCCCATGCATTAATTTGTAGATAAAAAACCTATATCAGTGCCCCACCAACTGCAAAAAACACTAGTCACATGAAAAAACAAAACAAATATGACAAAAGCCATTATAAGGTTCAAAAAATATTTTTAAAAATGCCCCCATTTTGTCATTGATCCACTTTGAGCCTTCCAATCTAAAATTTTTCATTATCTATCACCATTGAGACTGCATGAGGAATATTTTTAGTCCACGTGATCAAATTTGCTGCTACAATGCCTTCATTTGCTAGCCTATCAGCTGCAATGTTTGCTTCCTAGAAGGTATGCAAAATTATGGCCTCAGGTCGATCATGAATTAGAGCCCTTGCTTCATGGATGTAGTCATCAAATATCCAAGGAGCTCTCTTAGTGTTCTTTAGAAGATTTATAATAATAAGAGAAGCACCTTCCACCAACAGTTTCCCTGGATAATTCTCTGCCACCTTGAGGCTCCTCCAAACTGCCCTCGCTTCAGCCACATTGTTAGTTTGAGCTCCAAGATGTTCAGCAAAAGCTACAAGCACCTCACCCTTGTGGTATCTAAGTAATCCACCAGCCCCAACTTCACCTGGGTTGCCCCTAGATGCCCCATCAAAATTTAACTTAATCCACCCTAGGGGGGGTGGGGTCCATGTGATCATGGTTCTAGGACAGACTTGAGGATGATTGAGGCCATCAGTGAGAGGTAAGTTTAATGACTAGCCTAATGAAGCTTCAAAAGGATTTGGAGGTCTAGATGCTGCAGGCACTAAACAAGCATTCTCATTAGCATATACTAAAATTTTTGATAGGACAGAGGATGACTGAGAAACCTTATCCAAGAAGGCCCGACGATTCCTTTCCAACCATATCTGCCACAAGTAGTGATGAAGGCAGATCTTCCACATATACCTAAGATGCCTATTCAAAAATGGGGAAGGCCACTGGACAAATAAGTCAAAAATGGACTGAGGATGGACCCAATAAATATGAAACACTTGTAACAGACCTAACAAGATTGAGACAAAAAAAATTGCAATACAGAAACAAATGATCAATAGACTCTGACTCAGACATACAAAGATAACACCTATTAACAACAATCAAACCTCTTTTTATTAAGTTATCCATGGTGAGGATATTATTTTGGATGGATAGCCATGCAAAAAACCCAACCTTCGGAACAATGCTTTTGGGCCAAACTTCCAAGTGATGGAAAGTAGGTTCATCATTATCAATAAGCATCAGATAAGCAGTCTTGACAGAAAATTCCCCATTGTTTGAAGCTTCCCAGATAATTTGGTCCTCAAGAATGCCAGAAGGGAGTAAAGACTGTTTTAATTCATTCTCCAGTATTATTGATGCCCTTGGTAGATCATTGTTCATTATTGGCTTCCATACCCTTCTATTGCTTGACAAAGTAATAAAATCTGCAACTTTGGTACTAAAAACTTCAATTTTCCAAGCTCTAAGGGTTGAAAGGATGGGGTTTGCAGAGAGGGGATAGTCCTTTAACCATTTGTGGTCCCAAAAATCAATGTTTCTTCCATTTCCTAGTTTCCAACGTAGCCCTTTGCTTAGCAAGTTTTTAGTTTGAAGGATTGATTTCCAAAAAATTGATCCCCTGGGAGGAAAGGAATAACTTAAGAATTCAGTTTCTTGCAAATACTTTCTTCTGATTATAGTAATCCATTCTGCATTTGCATTTGTCAAAATACGCCATGCTTGTTTGGCCAGGAGGGCCATGTTTAAATGTTGTATTCTCCTTAGCCCAATACCTCCAAACTCCCTTGGTTTGCAAACCCTATCCCAGGACACCAAGTGAAAGTGCTGCTTAGATTCAGAACCAGTCCATAGGAACCTCTTCTGGATCTGTTCAATTTTAGTGTAGACACTTGTAGGAGCTTTAAAAATAGAGAGAAAGTAGACGAGGATGCTTTGAATGGAAAACCTGGTGAGAACCGCCTTGCCACTTGAGATAACAAATTCCCTTTCCATCCAGACCGACTTCCTCTTGAATTCTTTCAATTACATTAGTCCACATGGAATCAGTAGCCCTGCCTGTAAATAAAGGAAGGCCTAGGTATGTGGATGGAAGAGTAGACACTGAGCATCCAAGAATCCTAGCAATCTTAATCTGCCTCTGAATGGGAGTGTTAAAGAAATAAATTTTACTCTTTGAAAAATTTACCTTTTGCCCCGCATCATCCTCATATAGCTCTAGAATATGTTTTATGACCTTAGCCTCAAAAAATGATGCAAGAGTTAACAACAAAGTATCATCCACAAATTGTTCATGTGTAACTGCCTGTGTTTGTGATGATGCTTTAATTCTTGAAATAAGACCAATATTATAGGCAGCTTTGATTGTCCTCCCAAGGGCTTCAACCACAATGATAAACAACATGGGAGAGATAGGGTCACCTTGCCTTAGGCCCATTTTACTTTGAAAGTATCTAGCAGGAGCACCATTAACAAGGACTGAAAACCAAGGTTTCATAAAACATCCTTCCAAAATCTTGATCCATTCATGATGAAAACCAAATTTCTGAAGAATGGCAGAGACAAAACTCCAGTTTATGCGGTACAAATTCAAATTTGAGGAATGCAAAGGCTCCATGTAATATCTAAGAGATAATTATGGAAATTTGAGATATTCCTATAGAGTTTGAAGAAAATAGGTTTATACATATATCACATGGAACCAAATACATAGATACACAGAAGGAAACAAATACATAGATAAGCTAGCCAGTAGAGGAGTTTTAATTGAGGATCATGAAATTTTTCTTTTCCATGGTTAGAGGAAGTAGTAAGTTTAGACACCTAAAATGCATCATATTTAGGAGAATACCCATATGGACACATTCGCAGACCATATGAATTCTCTTGGATATCTCCAAGAGCAAGTAGTGGTCCTAACCACTCAAAATGGGAAGTTCTAGCCCATCTAGACTTGGCCACTCTCAAGTAAAGCAACCACCACATCTAGCCACTGAAGACTACAACGGCCACACCTAGTCTCTAAACCTGATAGCGGCTAGCACCATGCATAGTCTGGACATGAATATGGGCCCAGATCACATAGTATGACTACACTTTACATTATTTATAGGAATATTTTTGTGAGGAACTCCTTGAGTTCCTATTGGTCACAAATCTTCCTAAGTACAATATTTCATCACTTGTGTGCCCTAGACTCGACCAACATTGAAATGCTGAGAGAAAGAGAAGTCTCTTAGGCCAATATCCAGAGAGGGCTGGCTCCCAAACTAATCTAAATTGGTTTCAAGATAAGAGTGCGGGAAAGGAATGGAAAATGCAGAAAGCAAGGAAAATAACAGAAAGATATGGAAATATGGTCGAAGCCGACAGTTGATGATTTGGGGTAGACTAACAGCAAGAATTTCACCAAGTTTTATAACAGCATATAATAAAAGGAAAACAGCTAAATTGAACTCACACCTTTGTAGAGATAACCCCTAGATCGCATTTCAAAATATACTCACTAACCAGCAATGTTCGAATTCATAATGCAGAATTCAAGACTTAACAGCAAGAGCATGAGCATAAACAAAAATGACTTTAAAAATAGAAGGAAATCACACACATAAGAATGTTTGCAAATTTTGAAAGTCGAGTCTCTTCTATTGATGCCGAGAACTTAGAGAGTTTTCTTGCAAAATGTCTAACCCTATTTCTTTATATATACATGAGTATTTATAGAGGTCTTCCCTCTCTCTTTTGCATCACAACATTTAAAACATCAAACAGATTTTGAAGAGGTGATCCACAAAATGTGCACTTGAAAAGAGAAAAACTTCCCCTCAATCTGCCTCAGAGAAATCACACTCCCTGTTTTTATGGATCAAAACTAAAAATTAAACAGAAACAAGGGACCATATTTCTCCATTAAATGACCATTCTCGAGGCATGCAGGAGATCATGAATAGGAGCTTTTAATACTGGAGGCATCTTTAATTTTGGTGGCGTCAAAAACTGCCTCATGTTCTTCCATATTGCGCACATAGGTAATCAACAACATTTAATCTTGGAGCTTCTTTGACCATGATCTCAAAATTAGTTGGAGAGCTTTTAAAACATTAGTTTGTTTGTTCTTATCTCCTCCTCATGTTCTCCTATGCATTTTTGAAGGAAACTATGGACAAAACTTTATCGAGCCTTTGTTATTGCTTTTGTCGCAAAAATGTGACAAGTCGCGAAAATCACATGTCATAAAATCGTGACACTTTTACCTTACTGCTTTCTCCTTTTACCACCAGTCACAAAAATGTGACATGTCGTGATATCATGACATTTTATCTTGCTTGGCTCTTCTTTATCTTTCACTTCCACGAAACTGCAACATGTTGTAAAATCATGATGTCTGCCTTCATTTTGCTATCTTTCCACAACATGTTGTGAAATCGTGACATTCTCCTCTGTCTAGCTTTGTTCACTACTCCAAGTCATGAAAACTCACCATGTCATGAAATAGCGACATCTTCATCCTTCTGACTCCTTTTTTGTTTTATGCCCACAAAAATGCACCATGTCGCAAAATCACGACATCTTCCACTTTGTTGGCTTTCATCTTCTTGCAAGTGGCAAAAATGGGACATGTCATGAAATCATGACATTCCATACTTGGCACTATCCTTCCCGCTTGTTCACCACAAAAATGTGACATGTCACGATATCGTGAGACTTTCCTTTTGCCTTGTACTTTTCAGCTTTCGTTTCACAAAAATGTGACATGTCGTGATATCACGACATGTTTCCTTGGCGCTCCTCCTTGCTGTTGTATGTCATGATATTATGATATTTTGCTATCAATGTACTATATTGCCACTACAAGTCACGAAAATGTGACATGTCACGATATCGTGACAAATTTTCACTTTTCACTTTCTCATCGCAACAAGTCACAAAAATGTGACATGTCATGACCTCGCGACAACTTTGTCATACTGCTTCCTTTTGTTGCTCCTAGCGCAAAAATCCAACATGTCACGATATCATGACAGTTTTACTCCCTTGCTTCCTTTGGCTACTTTTAGCCATGAAAACATGACAGGTCACAAAAATGCGACATGTCGCGATATCACAACATTTTCTATACTTAGCTCTTTTCTTCATCGGACACCGCAAAACTACGATAGGTCACGATATCGCGACATCTTTCACTTACTTTTCTTGAACACAAAACTTGTAGAGATTTTTGTATTTTCCCTTTCAAATTTCTTGGAGGTACAAACATAGGAGTGAATATCTCTACAATTTGTGCATTCTCTTGCATGAACAATAATGTTGAGTGGTATTTTCACCCAATTGTGAAAATACACTCTCCCTTAGGGAATTCATTAGAAATCCCTCTCTTGCAAAGAAATGAAATTTATCCAAGGTTCCTTTTATTAAATGAGTGCTTGTATACTTATGAATATATATCAAGTAAATGCTAGGAATACCTTAGTGATAGAAAGTAACTGTAAACAAGGGGCATGTTGGTTTATTTTACCATGGAACTTTAGTGATTGTTCATTATTCTATTTTTTTTAGATTTTATAATTTTTACGTATTTATTTTAACAAAGTTGAACCTTTTGAAAAACTAAAATAAAATGAAAAGAAATGTAGAAAATTAAAACACGTTTAGTCTGATGTCATCCTATTTTGACAAAATCGGATACGTGAGAGTTTCGTACATGCAACCTAGCCTATTTGACCTGCAAACAAACACAATCAAGGTAAACTAGGTGCTAGTTCCAAGGGTTTAAAATAATTTTTAGATTGCAGACATTCACATGAAATAACCCAAAACAATGGCATGTATTTCATTTATAAATCTAAAATTTGAAAAGAGAAAAATAGAACAGTTAAAATTTCTCACACATAAAATGCAAATTTTTGAACAATTATGCATTAATAAAATATATCCTGTTACAATAGCAGAATCTCTGGTTTTTTTTCAACACTAGCAAAGGTGGAAGAAAAGCACTCCACAGCAGGCTCAGAACGATTAATCTCCATCTACTCTGCAACCCGCTCATAGCGGTTTTTGACCCCTGTATCAATCTGTGCCTCTATGTTTTATACTTGCTGGTACGGTTCTCTGCTTCGTTCTGCGATGCTTCGTTTCACCTCCTAGATCATATCGCTTTGCATTCCCCACCTTTTCACTAGTTTTGATTTTATGTTCGATGTCAAAACGTTTGATATTCTCTATTAAAATGTAACGCTTCTACAACCCTGACACTATATTCCATGTGTTCCGCCCTTTCTGCATGTTCTGTAATGGCCCCATGTAAATCATGACCAAAATAGCATGTAGCTTCGCTTCCTTGCTGTCACTATGAAAATACGACATGTTACGATATCGTGACATTTTCCTGCCAGTAGCCTTTCTTGCCTTCATGTGCCGCGAAAACGTGACATGTGACATGTCGCGATATCGCGACACTTTTCTCTTCCATACACCTTGGCTGCCTTTTGTCATGAAATCATGACGCTTTTCATCCTTGGCATGCATTGCGGCTTTCTATCATGAAATCGTGACACTTTTCTATTTCATACCCTTTCACTGCAACCTGTTGTGAAATCGTGATGCTTTTTCACTTCGAGCCCCTTTGTTGTTTCCTGTCATGAAATCACGACATTTTTTTTCTTTACCCTGTCTTGTTGCGTTTGGTTGCGAAAATGCAACATGTCATGAAATCACGACACTTTTTTGTTTCATACACTTTCACTGCAACCTGTCGTGAAATCGTGATGTTTTTTTGTTTCGAGCCCCTTTGACTTGTTTGACCACGATTTCACAACACGTCACGAAATCGTGACAATTTTTGGTCAATGCCTCTTCCTACTTGCTGGGGCGCAAAAATGCGACATGTCACGATATCGCGACACTTTTTCATTTTTGCCAGCGACGGAGCGACATGTCGCAATATCGTGACACTTTTTCATTTTTGCCAGCGACGGAGCGACATGTCGCAATATCGTGACACTTTTTCATTTTTGCCAGCGACGGAGCGACATGTCACGATATAGTGACACTTTTTCATTTTTATAGCGACGGAGCGACATGTCACGATATCGCGACACTTTTTCATTTTTTCCAGCGATAGAGCAACATGTCACGATATCGCGACACTTTTCTACTTAGTGAATTTTTTTTTTTTCTTTGATTTTTTAGCATCTGGGCCACTGTAGCTTTCTTTGAAAGTATGCAAAAAGGTGGGTCCCCAATTTTGGGGTGTGTTTTGGATCAGCCACAACAAATGGTGACTCTACTGTCAAATGCTCTTGAGCATTTTGGTGAGAACCCAACCTGAAACATACAAGCTTAGATATAGGCGTCAGCACATAGAAGATAAACAAATACTGACAAATCAAAAATACATGAAACATTAGAATCATTAAGTATCAGCTCGGTGTGTGCAATGTGTTTCATTCCTTATTATTTGAACTTGTTAAACATTCCATTGTCAGTTTCACTTATGCTTTGTATGCAAGGCTATGAATGATTTGTGCAGGATTTGATGCATGATGAAGATGCTAGAGATGTAATAACTTGCTTTATAAATTCTCAAACCTTCTTATATCATGGACAAACATATTAAAGATGTCAAACCCTCTTAGGACTAAAAGTATATATACTGAATTAATTTACTAGATCCCCAAAGTTGGTTATGTGTCACTACCATCTTGAACCCATGTGCAAGTGTGAGTGAAATCAGAACTTTGGGGAATAGGATTCCCAACCTAAGCGAGATGGGAATTTAACCCTATCCTTACTATTCTGATTTGGAGTTCATTACTTCATCTTGAACAAAATAATTTAACCTGTTATGGATGAAATGGTTAGGCTAGTCTATCCATATGAGCAATCAATGGTCTTGCTTTTAGGCAAGACATGTTGCCATGCATGAGCATACTTAACCCCATAATCCATGACTTGGCTTTTATTCATTCTTTTTCTTTTATTTATTGGACCTTTGGGATGACTACCCATCCTTGCTAGGGACATGTAGTATGATCCCTCCAATCCAATATTAATATGAAATGGAAGATATTATCTTTTATCTCTTGGACCTTGGGGATGACTACCCATCCTTTGCAGAGGACACATAGTACAATCCTTTCAATCCAAGATTTGAGATGAAATGGAAAAAAATTAGTTTTACTTTTATTGATTGGACGTTTGGGATGACTACCCATCCTTTGCAGAGGACATGTAGTACGATCCTTCCAATCCAAGCTTTATGATAAAATGGGAAAAATGGAAGTTTTGGGGAATCAGATTCTCAACCTAAGTGGGATGAGAATTAAGTCCTATCCTTACTACTCCATGTAGGTCAAATCAGAGCTTTGGGGAGTTGGATCCTCAACCTAATTTCGATGAGGATTTAACCCTATCCTTACTACTCTGGTTCTAGGCTTTAAGCTTAGTGGAAATGGTAAAAACCATTGTTTTAAGGATTATGTTGCATGATAGGACAAACATGAAATATTCTTTTCACCTCACAATTTCATCCAAGTATGGTTTTAACCATTTTTCTCAAGACTCTCTTTAATGTGCATGAGATGTGCTTGGTTCAAGATAGCTTGGGCAGCAGTTCCCAACCTTAGGATCCTTTTAATATATGTTATGTAATAATCCTAAGAGGATTCAACACCTTCTTGATAATTGCCCATGGAATGAAAATATAACTGAGATGACATGTATATGCAATGTGGAAGATGACATGAGATATGAATGCACTGCGTCTTTTGGAATATATCATCTAATTTACCATAATGTGCAAAACTGACAACTTCATGCATCACAAGATTCAAACAATATTTTTTAAATGTTTGTGTTACTTGTGGAGCTTTCTACAACATAATTCCAATGTTTCATAATATCATGATTTTAGGCATAAGTTTACATCTCAAATTTTTTTCTCTTTTTTTTATTTATTTATCAAACAAAACTAAACATGTCAAATGAAATCAAACACACAACTTAAACCCTAATCCAAATAGCAATCCCAAAATAAAAATTGAAAACACAAACTCAAACCAAAATCAAAATTTATATACAATATAGTAGAAGATGATGCTAATCTTGGACTATTACTTTCCTGGATCCCAAACATGGTTAGAACATTTTCACAAAAATATAACATGATATGCCTGCCAAATGTTGTGGGCACCCAACAAAAACAAGACTAGACCAAACAATGCAACCCACTTCAACTTTCTTCTCTCACCCCACCAATAAAATTTAGTTCCATTAGTATTCTCATAGGTGAGATTCAAATTTTCAAATTGATTAGACAATGATTTATTTTCAATTTTATCATGTCTATTCTCTAAAATGCAAGTTTCATCATTCCACTCATGATTTAGAAGTAGGCTCTCATTTTCAAATGTGAGATATTGCAAACAAGAGCCTATTTCTAAAATCCTTGAATTCAAATTATTTTTTGAGATTTTGCAATCAAAATCAATCAAAACTTGACAAACATCATCAAGATTTGACATTTCATCATCAATGACATTAGCACCCAAAGGAACATCATGTAACCCATCACTTAAAACTTTTGTGGCTACTATCAAAGGTAAAGATTTCACTTTGTCACCCATACTCAACCCATCATGATAAGAATTTATCACAACTTGATGAGTTTTAGTAGCTTTTTATTTTTCTTCATTGTTTTCTTCATCATCTAACACATGTTCAAAAACACCAAAGTTAGGCACCCAATCAAATATGCATCCATATTTTTCAAAACAAGAGCCTAATTTTTCAAGATATGTGTCATGGGACACCTTTTCATGATCAATGACTTGAGTTGCCTCAAAATCCATATTTTCATTAGGATCATCAATAGTATCAAACCCACACCACTTAGGATTTGTAATTTCATCATTTCGAGATGGCATAGACATTGTAGAATAAATAGGTGGATCAAGATTTTTGGTTTCTTGCCCCTCAAGGGGAACAAAAACAATTGATTCACCTTCTTCATCCATGGTAGTAAAATCATTATCCTTCTCCAACTTTTGATGAGATTCCAATACTTCTTCCAAAACAGTCTTAGATTGTCCAGGACTTGTAATATCCTCATATGAAAGGGCAATTGTATTATCCTGCATATCAATAGGCACACAAATTTCATTAGCAATTTTGGAGTGAGCATACTCTTCCCAAGAATCATAATGATCATCTTTCAAAATCAAATTGTGATGCTCAACTATTTCTTCATCTTTTAATTCATCAACATGTTTCTCATAAAATTTATCTTCACCTTCCTTAGATGGTTCAATTACTTCCAAAATTGGGTTATTTCTTGTATTCAAATTGATAAGGCTATCATAATCCACATGTGTAACCCATGATTCAATTTTATCACAATTTGGAAGGTGTGGATTTTCTTGGCCATCATTTTCAACAATGTCATCCGAAACAGATTCATCCTCATAAAATTCATCTTTTGGTGAGTCAAGGGTTTCCAATTTGTCACATGTTTCAATACTAGTTGGATCTAGTACTCCTCCCTTGCCTAAAATCATGTTCTTATGAAAATCATTAAAATTGATTTTAAAAGCATCTTTTGAATCAAAATGAGAATTTTGAAGTTGATTCATACTTAAGAAAGATGGTTGATCTTGCATAGTAGGTTGACGATTTTGAAATTGATTGAAGCTTGGGAATGATTGTTGATTTTGAAATTGATTTACACTTGAATTTGGTTGAGGTGGATAAATCATTGGATGGGTAAAGGATGTATTAAATGATTGAATATTATACGATCCAAAACCCCCACCATAATTTTGACAACTCAATTGTTGCTCAATTGCCATTGCTTGAGCATAGGCTTGTGACAAAGATGTGATTAGAGGCATCCATTGCAAATATGTGGAAATGAGTGCATCAAGAGCATTTACATATATTTGGAGAGACACTTCTTCTTGAAGAGCATAAAATGTCACTAATTGAGCATATAATCCAAAGAATATATCAGAAAATGACTTCACATTTTCACTCGGTCCTTTTTTAATATTGACAAACTGCTCATACATGCGAATTGGGTCAACTTGCTTTTTGTTGAATTGATTAAGAAATTCTGCCTCTAGTTGAGCCCAAGAAGTGATAGACCCTAAGGGCAGACTTGCAAATCAATCAAATGCCACTTTGTCCAAAGTGTAAGGGAACATTTTACAAACTATTTCATCATGCCAAATTGTTAAGTGATTCACAACAAATTTGAATGCTTGAATGTGTTCTCCTGCAATATTTGTCCCATTAGACAAAAATCGAGGAAGACATCTCTCAAAACTAGCGGGCAAATAATGTTGAACTCTTGGTATGTTCAATGGGCTACCTATCATCCACGGTGAAAACATAGCCATTAGTGAATCTTAAAGAATATAACTTTAACACCCAAAAAACAATTTATTTTATTTATTTTTATTTTTTTTTAAATTAAATCAAATGACATTATTTCTGTATGAACAATCAAAGCGTTATAATAGTGCATAGAAATTCATGTCCTCCTTTTAATAGTACAAAGTTGTAATATTAAAAGAGGGCTACAAATAATAATCAATAGGGCATGAAATATTAAAAATTTAAATCCCTATAGCATTTAAATCAATTTGAAATAAACCGGTTCAGGCCCTCCTTCTAGCGCCAAATGTTGAGTGGTATTTTCACCCAATTGTGAAAATACACTCTCCCTTAGGGAATTCATTAGAAATCCCTCTCTTGCAAAGAAATGAAATTTCTCCAAGGTTCCTTTTATTAAATGAGTGCTTGTATACTTATGAATATATATCAAGTAAATGCTAGGAATACCTTAGTGATAGCAAGTAACTGTAAACAAGGGGCATGTTGGTTTATTTTACCATGGAACTTTAGTGATTGTTCATTATTCTATTTTTTTTAGATTTTATAATTTTTACGTATTTATTTTAACAAAGTTGAACCTTTTGAAAAAATAAAATAAAATGAAAATAAATGCAAAAAATTAAAACACGTTCGGTCTGATGCCATCCTATTCTGACAAAATCAGATACATGAGAGTTTCTTACATGCAACCTAGCCTATTTGACCTGCAAACAAACACAATCAAGGTAAACTAGGTGCTAGCTCCAAGGGTTTAAAATAATTTTCAGATTGCAGACATTCACATGAAATAACCCAAAACAATGGCATGTATTTCATTTATAAATCTGAAATTTGAAAAGAGAAAAATAGAACAGTTAAAATGAAGCATGCAAAAAATTTCTCATCCTTTCTTGCCCATAAAATGCAAATTTTTGAACAATTTTGCATTAATAAAATATATCCTGTTACAACAGTAGAATCTCTGGTTTTTTTTCAAAACCAACAAAGGTGGAAGAAAAGCACTCCATAGCAAGCTCAAAATGGTTAATCTCCATCTACTCTGCAACCCGCTTGCAACGGTTTTTGACCCTTATATCAATCTGTGCCTCTACGTTTTATACTTTCTAGTACGGTTCTCTGCTTTGTTCTGCGATGCTTCATTTCACCACCCAGATCGTATCGCTTCGCATTCCCTGCCTTTTCACTGCTTTTGATTTTATGTTCGATGTCGAAACATTTGATATTCTCTATTAAAATGTAACACTTCTACAACCTTGACACTATATTCCATGTGTTCCGCCCTTTCTGCATGTTTTGTAACGGCCCCATGTAAATCACGACCAAAAATAACATGTAGCTTCGCTTCCTTGCTGTCACCACGAAAATGCGACATGTTGCGATATTGCGACATTTTCCTACCAGTAGCCTTTCCTACCTTCATACACCAAGAAAACGTGACATGTCGTGAAATCGTGACATGTCGCGATATCGCGACACTTTTCTCTTCTGTACACCTTGGCTGCCTTCTGTCGTGAAATCACAATGCTTTTCATCCTTGGCATGCATTGCGGCTTTTTGTTGTGAAATCGTGACACTTTTCTGTTTCGTACCCTTTCACCACAACCTGTTGCGAAATCGTGATGCTTTTCCGCTTTGAGCCCCTTTGCTGTTTCTTGTCGCGAAATCGTGACATTTTTTTGCTTTACCTTGTCTTGCTGCGTTTGGCTATGAAAATGCGACATGTAGCAAAATCGTGACATGTCGCAAAATCATGACACTTTTCTGTTCCATACACTTTCGCTACAACCTGTCGCGAAATCGCGACGCTTTTCCTTTTCGAGCCCCTTTGACTTGTTTGACCGCGATTTCACAACACGTCATGAAATCATGACAATTTTTGGTCAACGCCTCTTCCTGCTTACTGGGGCACGAAAACGCGACATGTCATGATATCGCGACACTTTTTCATTTTTTCCAGCGATAGAGCGACATGTTACGATATCACAACACTTTTTCATTTTTTCCAGCGACGGAGCGACATGTCGTGATATCGCGACACTTTTTTATTTTTTTCCAGCGATAGAGCGACATGTCGCAATATCACAACACTTTTTCATTTTGCCAACGACGGAGCGACATGTCGCCATATTGCGACACTTTTTCATTTTTTCCAGCGACAGAGCGACATGTCGCCATATCGCGACACTTTTCTACTTAGTGAATTTTTTTTTTTTTTTTTGATTTTTTAGCATCTGGGCCACTGTAGCTTTCTTTGAAAGCATGCAAAAATGTGGGTCCCCAATTTTTGGGTGTGTTGTGGATCAGCCACAACAAATAACAACAAAAACAATGTGGCAAAAATGCCAACATTCTTAGCGGCTCGTGGGGTATGCAGTTCTACTATATGCATGAACCTCAGGCCTTTAACTATTGGGCAACAGAGTCAAGAAGCTGGATGGGTAGAAGAAGTGAGTACTGGTTGATGTTGGACGTCTCTACGGGCTACTGCAACAAGATCTTTCTAGCGCTCGACACTCAAAATAGGATATTCAATAGAAATTTATGGAATAGCAAAACTTTCCTTATTCCTAGAACTACTACATTCTGCCTAGCTCAATTGAGTTGGGTAATAACCAGGTGCTATGCAAGGATCTCCATGGCAGTAGTGAGAAGCACATGAGTTGCAAAAATGGAAATGAATGGAATGATGACCAACAGATGTGCAGGTCATGTATCGATAAGGGTGAATGATGGAATGGTGGAAGATGGCAGAGCAGAAGTGGTAGATACAACAACTGAAGAGGGTGCTATTGTGCTACCAGCTGCTGGGATTCTATGAAAATAGATAATGAAATAGAAGTGGATGCAATGGAGAAGGTGGTAGGAACAGTGGAGAAGAGCTCAAAATACAAAGGATTAGAAGAAATGGAAAGTGAAGAAAAGGGAACATCAGAGAGGGGAGTAGAAACAATAGTAGTGGCTTGATTATGTACAGTGGAAGAAGGAGTGGGAGTGGAAGAAAGAAGTAGAGGGGAAGCCACTTCCTGCTGGGAAGGAAAAGAAAAATATAAAGAAATAGACATACCTGCGGGCTCGTGTGCAAGAGGAGCCAAAGTTGATTTATTCTGTACAAAGGGGAACTCCAACAAGTAGTGCTTCCTTATTATTATTATTTTTTTTATATGTACATTATGTACAAGGTAACACTATGTTGTCGCATTATGAAATTGGCCATGGAAAATTCATTTTCTTCGTTATGAAATTGGCATTGAAATTGGCCATGGAAAATTCCTTTTCTAGGCAAAGCTCTTCCAAAGCTTCTTCCATTAAGTCAAGCTCGCCAAATTCTTCAGACATCATGTGCACTAAATTTTCTAATCTTTCCACTTCATCTATTCTCTCCACATGAAATGTGGAAGGCTTTTCATTGAAAATCTTCACCTTATTACCTTTATGAATCACCTCAAAATGAGTAAAATCCAAAGAAAGGTAACCCCAAAGTTTAGCCATGAATTCTCGAGAGACACATACCAAAACATGGCTCCAGGTCCACTACTATGATCTTCTAAATCATAGTAATCTGAGGCATGGCATGCAGGGATATAGGAACATCCTTGATTACGCCCACCATCTTTACTGAGGTACCATCTAGCTGCAAAAATCCCATGCTAGTCCTTGTATATTCCATGTCTATGACATCACATACTGCCTTAGGCATGACAGTAATTGCTGCTCCTGAGTCAATGAGGCAATTATGCACCACATGTCCTTCCATTCTCAATGAAAGATAAAAAGGTGGTGGTCTATTTTTTTTGATGATTAAAGAAGTTATAGGTTGAGCCATAACTACCTGGGTTGGAGCCTTCCCCTTCCTTTGTGTGGTCTTTAGGGATTCCTGTAAGAGATTCACCTATCCAGGCAGCTGCAATGTGTCATACAGACTTACTTTGGCTGGTATCCTTTTGAGTTCTTCGATGATGTTGTACTCCATTGAAATTGGCTCTTTCCCTCCACTAGTAGATTCAAATTTGCTTCTATATTGTTGGGTGGCCTCCACTCGCTACTATTTAGTCAATTATGGATACCACAATGTCTCTCTAGCTTGTTCCTTTGTTTTTGCTTGCGGTTGGGAGGTAGAAGCCTTAACTGGCAACCTCTCTTTTGCTTGTGGTGGAAGCAAATCCTTCGGAAAAATAGGTGGATCTTGTTGCTGAGATGGAGAATCATGAGTCCTTGCAGGTATTTGCTACTTTGGTGCCGGTGCAAGAGGCACTTTCAAAGGCTCCATATTAGCCGGATCTACCACCATTGGTTTCTTGCTACTGCATGTCAAGACTGCAATGTGTTCCTCAAGAGACATCATGAAATTATGATCCACCTCTCGAATCATGTTTATACGACTCCCCATAAGAACTTGTAAATAATTTTGGTGGACCATGAATGTAGAATCGTCATGTGGGTCATTGCATGAAGAACACCAGAGAGATGGCTCATGTGAAACTTCAGAGGGGCCAGCCTCTTCACTTACCAGGATTGCTGAGTTCCTTTCAGGTACTATCTCTATAGCCTTGCTAGGAGCAAGTTGTTCTCTTATTATCGTCAAGACAAATCTTCATGGATGATAATTCATTTTTGCCTCTCTCTGCTCCATAGATGTCACCTTGTTAGTGAGGGCTCTCACGGTCGATTTAATTTCTTGCAAAACAACCAATTGAGGATTTGGGCTTGAGGAGATAGGCGATGTCGATAGAGGTAATGGAACTGGTGGGGAAGGTAATGCGAGAGTTGTAAGTGGAGAGGTTAACTGTGGAATGGGAATCATAGGTACTACAGTTGTGGGAGGATTCCATGAAGATGAAGGGTACATGGATGGAGCAGTGTAAGATGTGGAGGTTGTACCTGTATGCTGGTATTACGAAATGCTTGGTGTAGGCAATTGTGGAATAGTTGGAGCAGGGAGCTAGGGAACTGGAATGGGTGTGATCTGAGGTGCACTTGAGCTCCATGATGGAATAGGATACATGGAAGGCATAGGCTATGAAAATGAACCAGAATACAAATGCTTAGGAAGATCAAGTAAGATAGGCATTGTTACCTTTGGGGGAAGCCTACCTATGGCAATCAAGTCAGCTTTCACCTTTTACGCTTGTTCAAACAACTCTAGGAATGTAGTCATGTTGGACTACCAGATAGCCAAGCCAATGTCTGTGTTAAAAGCTCTGAGATAATAGAATGCAGCTTGCTCATGAGTGGTCCGAAGACCTTCAGGAACTCTCTGCCAGCTTCTGGTAAATCTGACATTGAAGTTCGCTATCTCCTCCTAAAGGTGCCTTTGAATTGCATTAAATTGATGCAAAAAGGAGTATGGATCAGCTTGTTCATGAAATTTTTTGATTAACAACTCTCCTAATTGATCCCATGATGCAATAGTGCCTGGTTGTAATGATCGGTACCAATACAACAATTTCCCTCTCAATGACAACACCAACAATTTTATCATCATGTCTTCGTTCATTATGTCATGGATGGCCACTAAAGAGGCTACATCATGAATATGCTCATAAGAAGTTTTACCAGTACCATCATAGGTTGGTAAAGCTTTCAAAGTAGCTTGAGGGACTGGATTTTGTGCTAGTAAATTCAAGGCTCCCAAACTATTCCATGCCGAGAACTTCCTTGGTGGAGGATGTTGGGCCATTTGGACTACTGGATCTGGATGTAGCAAGCTTGTAGCAGTACTGGGAGGAGTTGAAGATGGCACAAACTAACCTGTTGCCTACGATGAGATAGAAAATGATGGGTTCACAGGACTTACCAATCTTGAGCGCTCCCTCCAATTCTAAACATCAATCTCAAAGAATTCAACTGGATCTTCTGATTCTTTGGCACTTGATCTTGTGATCATGAAGAAAATATTTTCACCAGCTTCACGATTAGAAATTTCTAGGTACTATACAGTCACCTTCAGCAAAGTCACCAGATGAACTTACAATCTTTGCTTTGAGGTCAAGACAATTCATCAAAATCTTGATTCCTTCGGGTGTCAAAAAATGGGACTTGTGAGTCCCACCGGGCGTGCCAAAAACTATTGGTCACAAATCTACCTAAGTACAATATTTCATCACTTGTGTGCCCTAGACTCGACCAACATTGAAAGGTCGAGAGAAAGAGAAGTCTCCCGAGCCAATCTCTAGAGAGGGCTGGCTCCCAAACTAATCTAAACTGGTTTCAAGACAAGAGTGCGGGAAAGGAATGGAAAATGCAGAAAAAAAGGAAAATAACAAAAAGAGATGGAAACATGGCCGAAGCTGACAGTTGATGATTTGGGGCAGACTAACAGCAGGAATTCCACCAAGTTTTATAACAACATCTAATAAAAGGAAAGCAACAGAATTGAACTCACACCTTTGTAGAGATAACCCCTAGATCGCATTTCAAAATCTACTCACTAACCAACAATGTTCGAATTTAGAATGCAGAATTCAAGACTTAATAGCAAGAGAATGAGCATAAACAGAAATGACTTTAAAAACAGAAGGAAATCACACACATAAGAATGCTTGCAAATTTTAGAAGTCGAGTCTCTTCTATTGATGCAGAGAACTTAGAGAGTTTTCTTGCAAAATGTCTAACCTTCTTTCTTTAGATATACATGAGTATTTATAGAGGTCTTCCCTCTCTCTTTTGCATCATAGCATTTAAAACATCAAACAAATTTTGAAGAGGCGATCCGCAAAATGTGCACTTGAAAAGAGAAAAAATCCCCCTTAATTTGCCTTGGAGAAATCACACTCCCTATTTTTATGGATCAAAACTAAAAATCAAACAAAAAAAAGGGACCAAATTTCTCCATTAAATGATCATTCTCGAGGCATGTAGGAGATCACGAATAGGATCTTTTAATACTGGAGGCATCTTTAATTTTGGTGGCATCGAAATCTGCCTCATGTTCTTCCATCTTGTGCACATAGGTAATCAACAACATTTAATCTTGGAGCTTCTTTGACCACGATCTCAAAATCAGTTGGAGAGCTTTTAAAACATTACTTTGTTTGATCTTATCTTCTCCTCACGTTCTCCTATGCATTTTTGAAGAAAAATGCAGATAGAACTTTATCGGGCCTTTGTTTTTGCTTCTGTCACAAAAATGTGATAGGTCTCAAAAATGCGACATGTCACGAAATCGTGACACTTTTACCTTACTATTTTCTCCTTTTATTGCTAGTCATGAAAATACGACATGTCATGATATCATGAAATTTTCTCTTGCTTGGATCTTCTTTATCTTTCACTTTCGTGAAACTGTAACATGTCGCAAAATCGCGATGTCTGCCTTCATTTTGCTGTATTTCCACAACATGTCACGAAATCATGAAATTCTCCTCTATCTGGCTTTGTTCGCTGCTCCAAGTCGTGAAAACTCACCATGTCATGAAATCGTGACATCTTCTTCCTTCTGACTCCTTTTCTATTTTATGCCTGCAAAAACGCACCATGTCACGAAATCGCGACATCTTCCACTTTGTTGGATTTCATCTTCTTGCAAGTGGCAAAAATGGGACATGTCACGAAATCGTGACATTTTGTACTTGGCATTGTCCTTTCTACTTGTTCACCTTGAAAATGCTACATGTCATGATATCGCGACACTTTCCTTCTACCTTGTACTTTTTAGCTTTTGTTATGGGAAAACACAACATATCACGATATCACGACATTTTTCCTTGGTGCTCCTCCTTGCAGTTGTATGTCGCGATATCGTGACATTTTGCTATCAATGTACTCTGTTGCCATTACAAGTCATGAAAATGCGACATGTCATGATATCGTGACAACTTTTCACTTTTCACTTTCTCACCGCAACAAGTCATGAAAATGCGACATGTCATGATGTCGCGACAACTTTGCCATTACTGCTTCCTTTTGTTGCTCCTAGCACGAAAATCCAACATGTCGCGATATCGCAACAGTTTTCCTCCCTTGCTTCCTTTGGCTGATTTTAGCCGCAAAAACATGACAGGTCGCAAAAATGTGACATCTCGCGATACCGCGACATTTTCTAGGCTTAGCTCTTTTCTTCATCGGACATCGCGAAACTGTGACAGGTCGCGATATTGCGACATATTTCACTTACTTTGCTTGAACACGAAACTTGTAGAGATTTTTGTATTTTCCCTTTCAAAGTTCTTAGAGGGACAAAAATAGGAGTGAATATCTCTACAATTTGTGCATTCTCTTGCATGAAAAGTAATAACAAAAACAATGTGGCAAAAATGCCAACAGTTCCCCTCAAATTTCTCTTTAATGTTAGTTTGTGATTAATGTTTTTTGTTGGAATATGTAATGCAACATTGTGTAAATTATTCTTAGACTAAAATATAAAGTCTAAAGAATAATATTTGAATTAGAAAATAATTTTATTTTATGTAAAAATATTCCCACCCAATTAATAAATAAAATAAGGGTGCTAGGAATATTTAATTTGTGAGAAAAAAGTTATTTTCCTTTTTCTAGCAAATATTAGAAAGTAACTAATCACTTTTTAATATTTGATAGATGCCACTTATCATACATCTCAAATATTAGATTGTGATAGTATTAGAATGTAACTAAGCACTTTTTAATATTTAATGGATGCCACTTGTCACACATCTCAAGATTATATTGTGATAAAATTTAGGGTTGTAGTAGAAAAGCTTCTCTTTAAATAGGGGTATTGTCTACTACATATGAATATATCTTGTCATATTGACTTGTGTTGTAATATAATTTTGATGCATATTGTTGCATAACATTGAAGCATTATTGTATTGTTGAATCATTGAGTAATATAGTGAGCTTCATAGTGGATGCTTCCCTTCTTCATTTGAAGTAGGGTTTTACCACTTAATATTGGTGTTGTGGGTTTTCCTTTTTTGTGTGTGATTGATCTTGTGGAGCATTCTTCGATATTGGGGAGACTTTGCTTGTCTCACATTTGGTATAATAGCGGTTGGGATCTCCATCAAGTGTCTTTAATCCTTTGAGGTGAAAAACCTATTAAGGTATATTTTTTTCTTTTGCATGCATTTGATATTTGGGTATTTTATGCAAACTTATTTTGCAAATCTGCCATTAGGGTTTATAGATTTATTGTGTTTTTAGATCTAGTTGTTAGATCTTTTGCAAATAGTATTTTCATTTAAAATCTATAAGTTTTTTTTTTGGCATTGAGCTTTTGCTGGAAGGGTTTGGAGCCAAACGGTCCCCATGGTTGCGTCTAGAAGACCCAAAAACCCCTATTTCCATATATAGTCATTTAAAAAAAAAAATTAAATAAATAAAATAGTCGGCTATATATAAAAAAAAAAATAGTCGACTATATATATATATATATAAACAGTCGGCTATATAGTCTGAAAAAAATTTTACATTTATTTTTTTTAATTTTGCTTTATAAAAATCTTTAAACTTTTTCATGCGATTTTTTTTATTAATTATTTAATAAAATAAATTTTATTAATTTAATTGCATTTTTTTAAGCAATTTTTGTATTAAAAAAAATATTATTATTTTCCTTAAAATGCAATATTTTTTGTCTCACATTAACAATGGTTGTTTGTGAGTTTGCTTGTTTTGCAAGGTTATCCAAGTATGTTTTGGAGTATACAAGGCAATTTCGGATCAACTTTTTCACTCTCTTCCCCTATTTTTATTAATTTCTTCTAATCTCTCTCAAGCATTTGCTTGAAACATAATGTAAATTAATGTAACTTGTATCTCTCATAATGAAAGTAAAAGAGAATGAAAGTGAGGGTGAGAGAGAGAGAGAGTATTTGTGTTTTGCTTTGTGTCTCCACTATCTCTTGTTCATCTTTCTTACATTTTTTTTCCATCTTTTGCATTTTGCATCTCAACTAATCTAACTACTAACTTACTAACTTTCTACTAAACAAACTAACTTGAAATTTACTAGTTTTCATATTAATCAAGAAGGTTAAAAATGAATCAACTTACTAACCACAACTTTAGTATTTGATTAAAAATTTACTTAATATTGCAACACAATTTATATTTTCTAAACACTTATTGAATCCAAAAGAATTCGCTCTATCGATAGCAAGTCCTTTTTGGGTCCTCGTACCCATACCCTTTTGGGTAGCTTGGTTGAACTGGGGTGAGATGAATTGGCAATTCAGTAGGCTATAGCAAAACCTTAAAATGAACACTAATTTACTAACTTATTGACTATCTAACATTTAACAAATATTGTATGGTTCAATTCAAGTTAGTTTATTTTGTTGCAAGATGATTGTTATGGTTAGTTACCTTCTTATTGCAAGTTAATCTATTGCAAGTTGATCTTGGTTTATTTCCTTTATTCAATTGCAATATGGTTATAGTTGTTTATTGCAAGATGGTTATAGTAGTTCATGATGATGTTGATTATCTTTCATGATGATGCTTATCTCTCTTGATGATGCTTAATTTTGATTATATTTCATGATGTTTATCTTTCATGATGATTATATTTGATGATTGAAAAGTAGATTACTTGAAAGTTATGTTTTTTATATATATATGCAAGTATGTTTATCTACTTTCTTATTGCATCATTTATTTCCTTTGTCAATGCATCTTATGTTTTGATTATGTCCACTTTCTAGAATGGCTGATCATGGAATCTCCTTCACACCTAAGCACATCCTTGATGGATCAAATTTTGGAATATGGGAACCAAGGATGAGGGTTGAATTTCAAGAAATAAATTTATGGACCATTGTGAATGGAGATGAAGCAATCCCAACCCAAGCAAGAGAACTTGAGACATACAACAACAAGAGTCACCTTGCACTTTCCATGATTATAAATAGTGTGAGTGATGAGATATTGCTCACTAGAAGACATTGTGAGCATGCTAAAGATGCATGGGATTTGCTAAAACAAGTCCATCTAGGGTCTAACACATCAAGGAAATTCACTTTATTGTACAAAATTCTTAGCACTATGCAAGGTGAAGAAGAAAGTGCCTTGATCTTCCTCTCAAATATTAAAGACATGAGAACTCAACTATTGGCTTGTAATTGTGATTGGATAAGTGATAAGCTTTTAAGATTTATCATTTTGAGGAACTTGTCAAGAAAGTTCAAGAATTTTATCATCATTATTGAGACTAGGCTAGAGCAAGAAGAGGATGGCATTCCTCTCAACACTCTTTCACAATTATTGATTCAACATGAAGAGTCTCTTAATAGAAACAAAGTGAATGGTCAAGTTATCAAGGAGAAGAATGTTGCCTTGAGTGCCACTAAGGCTTCCTTCACAAAGAAATACAAGGGAAGGAAAAATCAAAATTTCCAACCCAAAAATCCTGGAGTTGATTTCACTTGCAAATTTTGTGGCAAGAAAGGCCACGAGGAACAAAATTTTTTCAAGAAGAAGAAGATTGTAGAAAAGGAAGAGCAAGAAAATGCTAAGGGATAAGGACCTAAGAAATGGTTTGGCAAGGGAAAGAAAAATAACAATAGTGTAAAGAAAAATTCTAATAAAAATGCCTTTGTTTGTGCCCTCTACTCCATTGAATCATCTACTTCTAATGAATGGGTGTTATATTTTGGATGCACTAACCATATGTGTTTTGAAAAAGATAAGTTTGTGGACTTTCATAAGCACTCTTCAGATTTAGTTGTCATTGGTGATAATACTAGACTTCAAGTAGAAGGTGTTGGCAATGTTGTAATTGAAGGGAAATTACTTGATAATTTCGTATATGTCCCTAACCTTAGGAAAAATTTAATTTTAGTTTTGCAAGTTGCTAGAAGTGGTCACACTATTGAGTTCAATGCAACTTCATGGAGCATTAGGAAAGGCATGCTACCAATCATTACAGGTTATGTGAAGAATAATCTTTATGTGTTAGGTGATGCTCCTCCTAAAGTGTGTTTAGAAACTAATGTTTCTCCTAGTAGCAATATTTGGAACTTAAGTTTAGGCCATACAAACTATCAAAATATTCAAATGATGAAGTCCAAAAATTTGGTTGAAGGCTTGCCTAACATTTCACCTATCGATGGTTTGTGTGAAACATGCATCTTAGGCAAGATGAGCAAACAAAAGTTTGCAAAGGACAAGTCAACAAGGGCCACACAAATTCTTCAACTCATTCATACAAATATTATGGGTCCATTACATTTTAGATCACTTGGTAGTGCATCCTATAGTATCACCTTTATAGATGATTATTCAAGAATGATCTTTGGGTATCTACTTAAGAATAAATAAAATTGTTTTGATATATTCAAGGAGTTCAAAGCTTTGGTATAAAATCAAAAGGGAGAAAATATCAAAATGATTAGAAGTGACAATGGATGGGAATACAATAGCAATGATTTCAATGAGTTTTGTTCTTCTCATGGGATCAAAAGGCAGTTTACTTGTCCATACAGTCCTCAACAAAATGGTGTTGCAGAGAGGAAAAATCATGGAGATGGTAAGATGCATGCTTGTTGACCACTTACCTCAATTTCTTTGGGGTGAAGCAGCCAGTACAACAATCTACATTCTTAACAGGTGTCCTTCAAAATAAATTGAGGGGAAGATTCCTTATGAGGTTTGGAATGGTAAGAAGCTAAATTTTTCAAACTTAAGAGTGTTTGGATGTGATGTATTTTCATATATTCCTTCAGAAAAGAGAATCAAATTGGACAAAAAGTCTAAAAAATTCATCTTTGTTGGCTATGATGCAGAACATAGGGGCTACAGGTTATACTCACCTTCTTCACGCATTGTATTTGTTTCAAGAGATGTCAAATTCAATGAAGACCTTATTGAGTTAGAAAAGGGTGGGCCTTGTGTCAAAAGTACCAAGTGGTTGGATCATTCTAGGGGTCCTAAAGAGCAAAATTTAGTTAGCCAAAGGATAACTAGAAGTATGACCCTTAACATATTTCTTCTAGCTAGATAGAGAATGATCATGAGCCTACTTCTTACCAAGAAGATTCACAACACTCTTGTTGGGTTGATGCCATGAAGGTTGAGATGGATTCTCTTCTAAAAATTGGGATCTAGTGCCTTATCCTAATAAGAGAAATGTTATTGGGAACAAGTGGTTCTATAGAATCAAGTACAATTCTAAGGGAGAGATAGAAAATTATAAGGCTAGATTGGTTGCTAAGGGTTATGCTCAAAAACATGACATTTAATATGATGAAACCTTTGCACCAATTGCAAAATTGCCCACCATTCGACTTCTCATTGATATTGTTATTGCTCAAGGTTGGAAAAATTTTTAGCTTGATGTGAAAAGTGCCTTTCTAAATGGTGATTTGTATGTGGATATCTACATGAGTCAACCACAAGGATTTATTGTACAAGGTAAGGAAACACTTGTGTGTAAACTAAATAAAACCTTGTACGATCTGAAGAAAGCACCTAGAGCATGGTACATGAATATTTCAGGTTCCTTCTTGTCTCTTGGTTTTGATAAATGTTATTCAGATACATATATCTATGTAATTAGGAAGGATAACTTGGCCATTTTAATTTCTCTATTTGTTGATGACCTTGTTATGACTGGAAATGAGAATGAGGCCATTTTTTATTTCATCTCCAAATTAAAGTCAGAGCATGAAATGACTGACCTTTGTCTTCTACACTACTATCTTGGCATACAAGTTTATCAGCATGAGGATTGTATGTTTTTGAGTCAATCTAAGTATATTGAAGATCTTCTTAAGAGGTTTGATTTGGAGGATGGCAATCCTACTTCCATTCCTATTTATACAAGGGTTAAGTTGGAAGTAAGTACAAAATCTTAGTTGGCTGATTCTACATTGTATAGGCAGCTTATTTGTAGTCTTCTTTATGTTACCATCACAAGGCCAAATATTGCTTTTGCAGTTGGTATGATGGCTAGGTTCATGCAGAAACCTTATATTGAGCACTTACAAGCTACCAAGATTATTTTAAAGTACCTTTTAGGTACTAGATATTTGGTACTCAAGTATTCTAGGCTTCCTTACTTTGCTCTTTTTGGCTATGCTCATTCTATTTTTGGAGGGGATAGAATAGACAAAAAGTTTACCATAGCATATGTTTTTAGTATTGGGTCTACAACTATCTCTTGGTATTCCAAGAAACAAGATACAATTGCTCTTTCTACAATAGAAGTGGAGTATAAAGCTATGACAACAACTACACAGGAAGCGGTTTGGCTTCGTACCCTCATGAAGGAAATTGGCTTTGAGAAATTTGGTCCTTCACATTTGCTCTTAGATAGTCAATTAGCTATTTCCTTGGCTAAAAATCTTGTAATGCATCAAAGTACAAAGCATGTTGAAATACAAGCCCACTTTATCAGAGAGAAGGTATTGGATGGGACTATTCAGTTGGAGTATTACCCATCATCTTCTAATTATGTTGATTTGTTCACAAAACCTCTTTCCAAGTAGTATTTTTGTAAGCTGAGGGACACACTTGGTTTGGTGAAGTTGTCCTAAATGGGGAATGAAGTGTAGTTACACTTGTGTGATGATAAATTCATCCTTATGAGGTATTTTTTGCTATATATATGTGTAGACACATAAAATGCATCATGTCAATGGTGACTACTCATATGGACATGCTACAAGACCATATGGAAGATCTTGGATAGACTCCAAGATAGAGCAGTTGTTCTAACCACTCAATTTGGGCTCCTTGGTCTAATCAGTCTGAACTGCAGCCCAAACCTATGGTTTATAGCTAAACCATAGCTGAGACCTACGGTTTATAGTCTAGATTGCAGTTGTGACCTATGATCTTAACTAAAGTTTAGTTGGCCTTCAATCCAAGCCAAATCAATTGAAACAACCATTAGATCTAGAAGAAGATGGTAAGAGGGAGGAATATTCCATTCCAACTATCCTAACCACCCCTTATTGATCTTGGCTTCTCTAGGAAGCCACCTCTAGCCCTTGGGTAGTCTTATAAGTACCCCTCAGTATTAGGGTAAACTATTAGAGAGAGCATTGGAGATTTGAGCAGTAGAGCCCTATCAAATTGTACACTCAACCGAGTATACTAAGAGAGCTATTGCACTTATCCCCTACTTACTTGCCAATATTCATGATGAATTGCATTATGGATTTTGTAGGAGTCTAGGAGAGCCAAGAAACATAAATCTAGGCAAAAAAAGGCCCATCATAGAGATTTTACCACCAAACTTATCAGAAGGACATCATAGGTGACCCTTGAACATCAATTGGACAAGGAGGTTAAGTCCACTATCCTTGGAATTGAAGACAAGCTTATCAGAGTGCTAACCACGGCTGTCAGCCGTGGTTTATAGTGCAAACCATGCACTAGAGCTATAATTTATAGCAGAGGTATAACTGCCTTCCTATTTCCATTTTTGTCCATTTAATTAGGTTAGATTAGTTGTTTTCATAGGTTAATATCATTTTAGAAGACTTATGACCATAGAACTAGATTAGATTTACATTTTATGCTTATGCTTTAATTAGGACTAAAACGCTTTCTTTATGCATGTTTATGCTTCAATTTTCATATCTGATCCATGCATAGTGTAGCTGCTATTTTCCTTTAAGTTATTATATGAATCTTGATTCACTTTGCATAGCTTAGAATCCTTCTTTACGATTTCTTGATTATGCATGTTAATGGTGTCATTATGCAATTTACCCAAAAGGGCTTCATCATAAGAGGCTGCCTATATTTTTAAAATTCTTGTTGTTTCTTGACCACAGAAAATAGTTTCAAAGGAGAGCAAATCATCAAGTTCCTTCCCCATTGCGAATAAGAGGGAACCTCCACCCTAGATCAGTTCATGCCATTTTGAGAGGCATTTGGAAATCACACCTACCCTTAAGATGGAAAAAAATTGAGCACTCCTATTGTAATATTATATAAAAATGAATATCCCTAAGAGGGATGTACTTGTAATTGGATTTTGACTTTAAATATAATGGAATAAAGCATTTCTTTCTTGTTTCATTTGTTGTCAATTTCATTTACTTGTATGCATGTTATATCTTTACCATCTATCGCAATAGGAGCCGCTATCCGATGTGACTCTTTCTAGTGGTTGCAAAGGTGGTCACAATGGCACCCTATAATTTTAGGATCTGACTGTGTTTTATTGTCTTTTGTATTTGTAGGTATAAACCACAACTATCAGCTATGACCCAACAACTGAACTGCAAGTACAAGGTACGGTTCATAGTTAGAACCGTAGGTCAGACCTGTGGTTTCCTACTAAAAACATAGAAAGAAAGTTTCAAAATTCTAGATAGTGTAGGACATGATGTAGGTCCTTTTTCCAACCCTTTGTCACTTTTCTATTCTCTGTGTTTTTACAATAGGTCAATTTCAAATGTAAATTAGGAAAGCAACTAAAAACAATGGTAAATCAATTGTCATAGTTTAATTTTTAGACTTTGATTTCACTAGAAAGGCGTTGCTCGAAATAGCGGACCTCTGATTGCAATTCGTCCTAGGCTACAACATTCTTGATAGAGATGTATTGATGGTTTGCATGTGTGATGCCTGATTAGTGGCCATTTAGCATCGTAATATGCATAGTCCTAAAGAGCATCTAGAGTAGCTTGCATTTTTTGAATCTATAACATATTTCATTTGCATAGCATTTAGAAAATGAGCATGTGTGCTATATGATGCATTTATTTTATGTACATTAAAAATAACCACACACACCATGAAACACTTAAATGCTAGTGAGTTGGGCTTTACATCCAACCACTAGTAGGGTTCAATGACGGTGGGTGTAACTTCCATCCGTTAGCCCAAATCATATGAACCCTTGATATATAGACCAGTACCGAATCCAAGAACCATTCGTAGCCTATAAAATTTGTATGTAATCCTCTTCAAAGGGTATAATGCTGACTGGGTAAGATTAGATGAGGATCTGATAGGACCTATGCTCCTTGTTTGGGTGTGGGATTCATTACCACACACGAGGTATTTACACGACTTGGAGTTCATAGCCAAGTTATCGAGCTATGAGCATATAGGTGAAATCCATTAAACCAAGAATAAAATCCAACAAGTTTTGCAAAACATGATAAAAGTTTCTACAACTGATACAACACATTGAAAACACATCAAACAGTTTAGGATTCACTTTTAAAACTTAAAACAAGATAATCATTTTTGTATACCTTGTTTGCTTAATAATAATACATTTAGACTCTAGGTATACAATGGTGGACAAATAGGATGGTCAGCAATGGTCCAAGGCCAATGCCAATGACCAAAACCTAACTAGTTCACAACAATATGTGTCAAATCCTCAACCACATGAGCGAACCGAATGTCATTCAGCTAGCATTCAAGGAGACAACTCAACATGGGGGGAGCCAGTAGAGCAAACCCTAAATAGAGGAGCTTCAGTATACTCCTCTAGGCATAAAATAGAATAAGAAGCCTTATAGCATGAGGGTGTTCCACTTGAGAGCCATTATTGAGACTAAAATGCACGCGCGTCCATGGGGTTGATTGAAGAGTTTATTATGCAGGGGACCAGATTTGTGCCCCTATGTACTATTTCTATTGGAGGATCTATGGCTCCACCTTCTAAATACAGAAGGACAAGAGACCCACCCATTTAGGGGTAGGTACATAGGCTCGTAACTAAGCATAGAACTAACCATACTCCCATGCATGGTCCAACATGCAAAATCACCATTGACATACAAAATGTGGGAGATAATGGTACACTATTGCATGAGCAATGGTGGTCTAGGCAGTTAGAAGGTCTAGGTAGTGTTCTACAACATCTAGGCTACAAGCCTTCTGCTCCACCAACTCGAGCCCCAAGTGAGTGTATTGGGAGTGTCATTCGCACTACTAGAGAACATGGGGAGGCTTCCAAGCACCCTCATGTCACAAACCTACTATCGACACATGGTGGTTCACAATGTAGGATATAGTAGGAAGCCAATGCCATATTTATAGATAGAGGTAAAGGTACAACACATCAATTCGATGGCTACAGAACCCATAAAGTCTCTCATATAGAGTAGGGGTATCAAAGGCCTCCCACGACTAACCATATTGATAGATCACATCTACTAGCATCAAAGAAAAAATGCCAACTCCTCCAAGACCAATTGGAGGATGCTCACCTAGAGAGGTAGCGTATCGAAGATGAAAATATTTAAGCACAAAGGCTCATAATATAGAAGCTATATGAGCAGCACATGTGCGAGGAGTGTATCCTTGCTCAAAAGGAATGCTTAGAATATGAGGATCGACTAGCTAGGGCTGGCCTATATCATAAATATGAGCATCAATATTACATGCATAGGAAGGCTTTCTCACAAGCCAAGATTCATCAAGAGCATAGAGATGCTCATACTCATGTTACTACCAAACAAAGGGAGTGGCTACCTCTGCTCAATAATCAAAGGCAAAGACAACATGAAGTAGCAGTGGGAGATGGATACGAGTAGGAATATCCTAAAATATCCTAAGATAAAGAGGAGGAAGAGCAAAGACCTCCATCTCACACAAGGAAAACAATATCTTCTAAGCCACCTATGTGTCAACTTAGGGAGGAGGACTTTCTATCTTCAGAGGCCTATAAGGCCTTGGTCGAGAAAATTAAAGCCATTAAGAGACAAGGCATGACTATTCAAAAGCTAACTCTAAGGAAAATCCATAACAAGCCTTTGGATCCTTTAGTGCCTACTTCGGCCTACCCTAAGCATTTTGACATGCCCAAGTTAGATAAGTTCAAGGGTGATGAATATGCACAAGAACATGTAATGAGCTTTCTGGATGCTTTCTTTTAGATAACAAGCAACGATGCCTTATTGTTATGAATGCTCATCATGACACTTTTAGGGCCTACCCGAGAGGGGTTTGATCATCTAAATAAGAATAGTATAACAATATTTAAGAAATTAGCTGATGCCTTTCTTGAACGCTATTCCTTTTGCATCAAGAAACATGCTAATATTTTTGATCTGGCTGTACTAGCTCAGCGTGATGATGAGCCGATAGAACAATACAAAAAGAGGTGGAGAAGATTAATGGCAAAGTTTCCATTCCCCATTCCTACCATAGAATTAACTTGGATGTTCATGAAGAGTTGTGCCAAGCACATCTCATTACTACTACAACTGCAATAGTATGCTACATTTGAAGAGGCTATGGCGCAAGCCAAGGTGATTGAGGACATCAAGTTGTAGGAAGGCAACTTGAAGCTCAGAAATAGGAGAGAGGGACAAAACAAGAGTACCACGAAGCATCAGGGAAAGTAGGCCCATGTAAATCAAGTGATATTAAATCTCCAACAGGAGGACAAGGGGCAACAAAAGCAGAACTATTAGTACCAACCTCCACCTATGCAATATGATAAGTGCAACAACTACAAGGGTAAAAACAAAGAGCAACGCCCACCTCGCTAGTTCACGCCATTGAAAAAATTGTTGACGATAATTTTTCATCAGTTATGTGAGGCCAAGGTAATCAGATTGCCTGAATTCAAGATGATAGACCCCAATCAACCCAAACCAAAGGGGTTTCAAGATGATCTATTTTGCATCTTTCATAGAATGAAATGTCATGATATCAAGGTGTGTTGGTAGTTCAAACACATAGTGTAAAATATGATGATGCAGGAGCATCCAACAAAATTTGGGAAATTTTATATTTTTCCTAAATTTTAGTGCATTTTTGGGGCCATAACTTCTCAACCGTAGCTTCGATTGACGTGAAATTTGATAGGGAGCTATTTGGGAGAGTTTTAAATAAATATGACTCTAAAGAGTCCTATTTTTCCAAAAAATCTTGTTTTTAGGGCCAAATTCCATCATCTAGTGCCCCGAAATTAGGTTTTAAAATTACTTACCTAGTTTTTTATGCTTTTTGAGCTGTTCGGAGGTTAATATCTCCTAATGTATTTAGATTTAGGACTTGAAAATTTATTTTTGGCTTGTCTATTGTAAGAGGGATGTGCACCCCAATTTTGTGCCCCATCCGAATCATTTTTAGTTTTTAGGGTTTTTTGGCTATATAGCCAGAGAATGAGGGTTTGTGAAAAAGATCTTTCCAAGTTTTTGAATGAGAATTGGTTTGAGAAAGTTTGGCTCTCCATAAAGTGGTATCAGATTTTAGGGTTCCTGAGTGTGTGAGCAGATCATCGAAAGTGAGGTATTTTGCACTAAGATCTGTGGAAGGGTTGTGAGAAGAGAGTGAGGAAGAATGCCTCCACGAAGAAACCATGGTGGTGGGAGAAATGTGGTACCTGAAGGAGATTTTAGAGCTTTACAAAGGCAAGTGAAAGCCCTACAAGAGGATTTGCAAAGAGGGGTTGAGCCAAGGAGAGAAGACCATAGTGAAGATGAAGCTTTGGAGGTTGATGATCCATCACATGAATAAGAAGCAATGGATCCTGCAGAAGCTAGATTATTTAGGGCCATATATATGATCAGGAAGAGGCAAAAGTTTGATGTCTCCATGTATTTTGGGAATCTCAATCCAGAGGAGTTGATTGATTGGATCAATGATATGGAGGAGTATTTTGAGTATGAGGAGGTTGTAGATCTAGATCGGATCAAGTTTGCAAAAATGAAGTTGAAAGGCCATGCTAGCATATGGTGGAAAGAAGTGCAACTAGAAATAAATAGAAGATGAAAGGAAAATATAACCAGATGGGATAGAATGGTAGAGAAGTTGAAGAGGCAGTTTATTCCTCCAAATTACAAATTAGATCTATTGAGGAAAATGCAGAGTTTGAGAGAGTCAAGCAAATCTGTCAAAGAATATAAGAGGATTTTTACAAGACTCTCAATCAGAACTGGCCATTCAAAGGCTAATAAGGATAAAGTAGCTCATTACATAAATGGGTTAAGAATGAATATCCAAGAAGAACTCAGTTTGGTCAAGATGACCACCATTGAGGATGCATATCAATTTGCCCTGAAGGTTGAAGAGAAGTTGAATAGAATATTTGAAAGCAAACAAAGAGGAAGAGGTTGTGGTGGAAGAACTGGTGGAAGAACCAGTGGAGGAAAATACGAAGATCATAAGAAGACCGGTGAAACAAGTAATAACCAATATCAGAAAGAGGAGTATACCTACCACCCTCATGATCAGAATAATGGTTACCAAAGAGGAAGAGGTAGACCTGGACGTGGGTATGGAAGAGGAGGATTTCGTGGAACCTATTTCCATTATGGGGAAAAGGGAAATTAGGCATATGAGTGTCCCTAACACAAAGAGAGGATGAATAAGAGACTTGAGGGTCATGCCAGAGCTGTTATAGCAGATGAAGGTACTGAATCAAAAAATTCTAAAGAAGTAGAAGGAGGAGAAGTGTTGATGACAAGAAGAGAATTGATGAATGGAGGGAAAGATGTGGATCAGAGGAAGAGCTTATTTTGCATAAGATGCAAATGTGCAGGTAAGGTCTGTAATGTTATCATAGATAATGGTAGCATAGATAATTTAGTTTTAGGAGAAATGGTTTCTAAGTTGAAATTGGAGAAGAGGAAGCACCGCATCCATATCAAATCGTGTGGTTGTATAAATATCATAGAGCATTAGTCAGTGAGCAGTTTTTAGTTAAATTTTATATTGGAAATTATCAAGATGAGGTTCTGTGTGATTTTTTGCCTATGGATGCTTGCCATTTGTTGTTGTGGAGGCCATGGCAATTTGAAAAACGTGTGGTGCATGATGGACATGCAAATAATTACTCTTTGACGAAATATGGAGTGCATCACAAGTTGAAGCCATTGAAGGAAGTGGATGAAAAGGTATACAGTAGTGCTAGAATCTGTTTGGTAGATGGTAGAAATTTTTTGGATGGCCTGAAGAGGGATTCTATGTGTTATGCATTAATTCCTACTGTTAAGAAGGAATAATGTATGGATATTCTAGTAGAGGTTGAAAGTATATTAGAAGAGTTTCCTAATAATGTATGGATACTGTTTGCCACCAGTGAAAAATATTAGCCATCAAATTGATTTTATTCCAGGAGCTAGTTTACCCAATAAGGCAGCCCATAGAATGTCTCTCATTTAGAGTGAATATTTGAATAGACAGGTTCAAGAGTTGTTCAGGAAGGGGTTGATTAGAGAGATTTTGAGTCCCTATGCAGTAACTACAGTACTAGCACCGAATAAGGATGGAGAATGGAGAATGTGTACTAATTCTAGAGCCATAAATAAGATTACCATTAAGTATAGATTTCCATTACCTAGAATGGATGATATAATGGACTATTTGAGTGGAGCTAAATACTTCACAAAGATTGATTTAAAGAGTGGGTATCATCAGATTCGCATCAGAGAGGGTGATGAGTGGAAGACATCCTTCAAAACCAAAGAGGGTTTGTATGAGTGGTTGGTTATGTTGTTTGGGTTAACCAATGCACCTAGTACATTCATGAGGCTGATGAATGAGGTGTTGAGAGAATTCCTAGAGAATTTTGTTATTGTTTATTTGGATGATATTATAATTTTTAGTAAGACATTGGAAGAGCATTTGATGCAAGTTCAGATAGTTTTTGAAAAGCTGAGGGAGGAGCAGTTGTTGATTAATTTGAAGAAGTGCAATTTTGTGGAGTTGGTATATCTGGGATTTTTCATCTCAGATGATGGTCTAAAAATAGATCCTAAGAAGGTGAAGGCTATCATTGAGTGGCCTACTCCAAGGAACATAATGGGGGTAAGATCATTCCATGGTCTTGCAAGTTTCTACAAAAAGTTTTGAAGAACACAAGCTTATACTAAGAGGGGGGGTGAATAGTATAAGACCTCTTTTTAATTTTTCCTTTATACTTCAAAATAGTAAAGCAATATATCCAAAGAAATATCAAAACAATGCACAATATCATCCACAAAGTGACACCAATTTTAACATGGTTCACCCAGAATGGCTGGGCTACATCCACAAAATTTTTCTCTAAAATTTTTCTCAAAATTCTTTGGGAATCCTTCCCAATTACAATGTTTATGAGCCTCGGCCCAAAGGAGATACCTTCCCCCAATAAAAATTTATGAGCCTCTACTCAAAGGAGATACCTTCCCCCAATCTGAATTTATGAGCCTCTGCTCAAAGGAGATACCTTCCCCTCTGCTTTGGAAATGATCCCTCAGAAGATCAACTACCTCTACCTCTTGCCAGCACGTGGAACTCCTTTCCACCGAAGACCTCATGTCCTCAATGCTTAGCCTAAGATACCTCTACCTTCTATGATCATGTCCACAACAGCTCAACAACCTATACCAAACATAGTCAGTCGGTCTAGTACAAGTCTTCCTCTATCTGTCAGATCTGTCCAACACTTGAACAAATCAATCCTCTACACACAAGCCTTCTCAAAGACTTGCCAAATATATCCTTAGGTTCTTCTTAAATAACTAGTGCACCTCTGTCCTCATACAGCAGCACTCCATGTTTGTCTTTGCCCTATGTTCTCTCTTCGCCCTATGCTCTTTGTATGTAATCACAGTCACATTTGGTCAAATTTCAACCTTTGCACTGTCTACGCAATCACAGCGGCACTTAGAAAAATTCACCATGACTCTTCGCTCACTCGACACACTTCAATCGAATTTCACACTTTGCTCTCAGTGATCAAACTTCTCACTCTGTGCTCTATCTACGAACTACGCAACTAACGATGCCACCAACTCTTCAAAATAGTCTGCCTTTTATAATAACACTTTCAAGATCAAAACCTTAATCTTAGTCGGTTGTAACCCTGATCTTTAGTTGGCTACACAACCCTAAACTTCATCGGTTGCAAACCCTAATCTTTGTCGGCTCACATTTAACTTTGTCGACTTTAACTGCCTTTGTAACTCTTCTGTAGCTTTTGCTGTGAAACTACATGTCATGATATCGTGACACCTTTGCAATCATACACTTTCTTTTGGATTTTGTCATGATATCATGAAACTTTAGCCTTTTTCGACTTCAACTAAGCTCTTGTCATGATATCACGACACTTTTGTCTTTGTCAGCATCAACTTTTCTTTTGTTGTGATATTGCGACACTTCTCCCTTCATCGACCTCCTTTCTGCTTTTGTCGTGAAATCATGACACTTCTACCTCTATAGACTTCGTCTTCACTTCTGTCATGATATCGTGACACTTCTGTCTTCATAGCCTTCCTCTCTACTTTTGTCATGAAATCGTGACACTTCTCCTATAGAAGACCTACTTTCAGTTTCTATCGCAAAATCGTGACACTTCTGCTTTCGTCTGCTTTATTTTCTACCTGTCATGAAATCATGACACTTTCTGCATCCATACGCATTCTTTGCAACCCATCCTAAAATTGTTATGCTTTCAGCTTCGTACGCTTTCCTTGTAACCCATCACGAAATCGTGACGCTATCAACTTTCCGTACGTTTTCTTTGCAACCTGTCACGAAATCGTGATGCTTTCAGCTTTCGTATGTTTTCTTTGCAACCTATCGCAAAATCATGATGCTTTCAGCTTTTGTACATTTTATTTGCTCTTTGAGTCATGAAATTGTGACATGTCGCGATATCGTGACACTTTTCTAACTTGCTTTCTCTCTCCTGCTTAAGTCACGAAAATGTGACATGTCGTGATATCGTGACACTTTTATAACTTGCTTTCTCTCTCCTACTTAAGTCATGAAAATGCAACATGTCACGATATCACGACACTTTTCTAACTTGCTTTCTCTCTCCTGCTTAAGTTGCAAAAATGCGACATGTCACGATATCGAGAAACTTTTCCTCCTTAGCTCTTTTCTATTCTTCGGGTCACTAAAACCCGACATGTCGTGATATCGTGACACTTTTTCTCTGTGAGCTCTTTCTCTTGAACCTGTCATGAAATCGTGACACTTTTTCATCCGTACAAACCCTCTTGCAAATTGTTGCAAAATTGTGACACTTTTCTTTGCGAGCTCTTTCTCTTGAACCTGTCAGCTTGGGGTTTGCAAAAGACCTTTGAAACTGTTATGCCGTAACCTTCATCAAAATAAATTATTTGACTTCAAATAAAATTCCTTCAAAATCTTCTTGACATCAATGAAAACTTATACACTTGAGCAAAGGCAATGTACCCAAAGTACCCAAAATTGCCAACAATCTCCCCCTTTGTCATTGATGGCAAACCTTTACTGAAAACACTTCTCAAGAGCCAAAACTAAAACCAACTATGCTAACAACTGACCAACTGTGCCCACAACTAAGAATATTCCTTTGAAGTTTTGCTCCCCTTGACTTGAAGCTTTCCTCTTCACTTTGAAGCTCTCCCCCTTTGTCATCAATGGCAAAGGGTCACCTTTGGGGCTCGGGACTAAGAATGAGCCTCTTAGCTTAGTCCCTCCCCCACCTCCTAATGAGGTGATTAATTCTAGGGTGGGAGTAAAACTTCCATTAGGCATTGATCATCATCAGCGTCTATAACTTCCTTGTCGGGCCTTCTCTTGAACTCTTTGCCCATATTCATGTTCTTGTCACTGTTATTGTTCTTGTTCTCATCCCTGTTCTTGTTCTTGTTCTCATACCTGTTCTTGTTCATGCCTTGATCCTTGGACCTGATCATGCCACTGTTCCTGTTCTTGTATTCTGGAATTTCAGCTCTACATTGTCTGATTATGTGACCTTCATTGTTGCACTTGAAACACTTGACAATGTTGTTTCTTTGAGGTAAACCTGATCTTTGAATCCACCAGTTCTGACCAAACCTGTTCTGACCAAACCTGTTCTGGCCAAACCTGATTTGATCAAACTTGTTCCTGTTATTTACCTTGTAATAGACTGCCTTGTGCCCAAACTATTTACAAGAGTAGAAATACCCTTTAAAAAAACTAGCACTTCTAAAATTGGCATTTACCTTCTTCACTTGAGCCATGCAATGTAAAGCCATGTGACCAAACTTATGACAAGCAAAAAATCTGCCTTGAAATTTTCCTTTATTTGACCTCATGGGTCCTGAAAAATTCTCATTCTAAATTTTGTTTTCTATTTCTATGCATCTATCATTCAAGGACTCATGATCTGAAATGCTTTCCTCATCAGAACTCTCTTCCTTTTGGAGTCTCTTACTAGACTCTCCAACTTGTTCCTTGTGTGGCTTAACAAAACCAAGGTTTGTTTTATCTATTGTCTTTATTTGACCTTTGATGAGTGACTTAACCTTTTTGGAGCTATCTTGAAACCTGTAAAGATTATCCTTGTACTCTTTAGTTTCCTCTTTCAAAGAAGCCATTTTCTATTCTAACTCACTATACTCAAGAACCTTAGACTCTAACTCATCCTTGAGTTCTTGTGTCTTAGCTATAGAGAAATCAAGATTTTCTATAATGTCATCTCTCTCCATACAACATTCATCTAACTTATCCTTGAGTCTAGAATTCTTCTTTCTTTCCTTTTTCAAAGCACTAAGAGCATTAATAAGTTCACTTTCAAGATCCTTTATTTGTTTGCTTTCTAAATCATCAAAGCCTTTTTTAGATTTCTTATCACTAGAGGTGCTACCTTTTTCAAAAACCATACAAGCATCTTCCTTATAGTTTTCTAAAGCATCCTCATACATACTAGAAACCAAATCATTATTTGTACAATCATCCTCAAGATGACCAAAATTTCCACATCTAAGACATTTCAGGATAATGAATCTATGTTTCGGTTCTTCCTCTTTTCTGATATGAACAACATCTCATTTTCATTATCACTTGAAGAACTTTCACTATCACTACTAGAACACTTACTTGCTTTGTCTAGATAGAAACTCTTCTTGTGCCTGTGAGAATACCTCTTTCCTTGATTGTTGTGCTCATATTTGTTCTTTCTGAGATGCTTATGCTTTTCAGAAACCTTGCTCATAGAATCCTGTTTATCTTCATCACTTTCATTCTTGGGAACAGTATAGTCAGTAGCATAATGACCAAACTTTCCACAATTGAAACATCTTATATTTTTCATGCTTTTGTGATTTCTAGAGAACTTACCTTTCTTGTTGTAATATGCCTCTTCATCACTAGAATACTCATCACTATCTTGAAGCTATTTACCCTTGGATTTCTTGGTAGCCTTGAAAGCTGCCTCTTTCTTGACATCAACCTTCACTTGAGTTCTCAACTCAAATGTTGCAAGTATACTATGGAGCTCATACTTTTTCAACTTATCCAAATCTTTAGCTTCCTCAATAGCATAAATATTTTCACTAAATATATTAGGAAGAGATCTTAAAATCTTATCACAAACATCATTTTCAACAAGCTCAAGACCTAAGTCTTTCATGGAGTTAACAACCTCATCCATACGAAGCATGTAGTCACTAATCTTTTCATCATCATTCATCTTGAGTTGTTCAAACATACCTTTGAAGTGTCTCAACTTGGCATTTCTGACATTTGTATCACCTATATGAACCACCTTCAACTGTTTCCACATTTCACTAGTTGTCTTGTAGTGAATCACTTTGGTGAGATCTGCTTTTTGTAAGCCTTTCAAGATTGCATTCATTGCTTTTGAATTGCTGTGATGTAGGAGCCTTTCTTCGTTAGTATTAGGACCATGTATAGGAATAGTGTACTCATCTTCAATCACTTCCCATACCTCATTACCAAGTACCATTAGATGAACCTTCATCCTTGCACTCCAAAGAGCAAATCTGACCCATCAAGAATAGGTGTTGCATTGCTACTTGAATGATCCATTGTGTTCTTTACTAGCTTTTCCTTCAAGTCCGTTAAACTTTTCGAAGGCACCTACTCCGATACAAATTGAAGAACACAAGCTTATACTGAGAGGGGGGGTGAACAATATAAGACCTCTTTTTACTTTTTCCTGTATACTTCAAAATAGTAAAGCAATATACCCAAAGCAATATCAAAACAATGCACAATATCATCCACAAAGTGACACCAATTTTGACATGGTTCACCTAGAATTGCTGGGCTATGTCCACAAAAATTTTCTCTAAAAGTTATCTCAAAGTTCTTTGGGAATCCTTCCCAATTACAATGTTTATGAGCCTCAACCCAAAGGAGATACCTTCCCCCAATCAAAATTTATGAGCCTCTACTCAAAGGAGATACCTTCCCCCAATCTGAATTTATGAGCCTCTGCTCAAAGGAGATACCTTCCCCTCTACTCTGGAAATGATCCCTTAGAAGATCAACTGCCTCTACCTCTTTCTAGCATGTGGAACTCCTTTCCATTGAAGACCTCCTATCCTCAATGCTTAGCCTAAGAGACCTCTACCTTCTATGATCACATCCACAGTAACTCAACAACCTGTACCAAACACAGTCAGTCGATCTAGTGCAAGTCTTCCTCTATATGTTAGATCTGTCCAACACTTGAACAAATCAATCCTCTACATAGAAGGCTTCTCAAAGAATTGCCAAATCTATCCTTAGGTTCTTCTCAAACAACCAGTGCACCTCTGTCCTCATACAACAGCACTCCGTGTTCATCTTTGCCTTATGTGCTCTCTTCGCCCTCTGCTCTCTCTGCACAATCACAACTGCATTTGATAAAATTTCAACCTTTGCACTGTCTATGCAATCACAGTGGCACTTAGAACAATTCACCATGACTCTTTGCTCACTCTACACACTTCGATCGAATTTTGCACTCTGCTCTCGATGATCGAACTTCTCACTCTATGCTCTATCTATGAACTATGCAACTAACGATGCCACCAACTCTTAAAAATAGCTTGCTTTTTATAATAACACTTTCAAGATCAAAACCTTAATCTTAGTCAGCTGTAACCCTGATCTTTAGTTGGCTGCACAACCCTAAACTTCATTGGCTGCAAACCCTAATCTTCATCGGCTCACATTTAACTTTGTCGACTTCAACTGCCTCTGTAACTCTTTTGTAGCTTTTGTCGTGAAACTACAACATGTCGCGATATCGTGACACCTTTGCAACCATACACTTTCTTTTGGCTTTTGTCATGATATCATGACACTTTAGCCTTTTTCGACTTCAACTAAGCTCTTGTCACGATATCGTGACACTTCTGTCTTTGTCAGCATCAACTTTGCTTTTTTCGCGATATCACGACACTTCTCCCTTCGTCGACCTCCTTTCTGATTTTGTCATGAAATCATGACACTTCTGCCTCTGCAGACTTCATCTTCACTTCTATCACGATATCGTGACACTTTTGTCTTCATAGCCTTCCTCTCTGCTTTTGTCATGAAATCATGACACTTCTCCTATAGAAGACCTGCTTTCAGTTTTTGTCACAAAATCGTGACACTTCTGCTTTCATCTGCTTTATTTTCTACCTGTCACAAAATTGTGACACTTTCTGATTTCGTACACATTCTTTACAACTCGTCGTGAAATTGCGACGCTTTCATCTTTCGTATGCTTACCTTGTAACCCGTCACAAAATCACGACACTATCAACTTTTCATACGTTTTCTTTGCATCCTGTCGTGAAATCATGTTGCTTTCAGCTTTCGTATGTTTTCTTTGCAACCTATCATGAAATCGTGATGCTTTCAGCTTTCGTACATTTTATTTGCTCTTTGAGTCATGAAATTGTGACATGTCACGATATCGTGACACTTTTCTAACTTGCTTTCTCTCTCCTGCTTAAGTCGTGAAAATGCAACATGTCGCAATATCGCAACACTTTTATAACTTGCTTTCTCTCTCCTGCTTAAGTCGCAAAAATGTGACATGTCGCGATATCACGACACTTTTCTAACTTGCTTTCTCTCTCCTGCTTAAGTCGTGAAAATGCGACATGTCGCGATATCGCGACACTTTTCCTCCTTAGCTCTTTTCTGTTCTTCGGGTCACGAAAACCCGACATGTCACGATATCGTGACACTTTTTCTCTACAAGCTCTTTCTCTTGAACCTGTTGCAAAATCATGACACTTTTTCGTTCGTACAAACCCTCTTGCAAATTGTCATGAAATCGTGACACTTTTCTTTGCAAGCTCTTTCTCTTAAACCTGTCAGCTTAGGGTTTGCAAAATACCTTTGAAACTGTTATGTCGTAACCTTCATCAAAATAAATTATTTGACATCAAATCAAATTCCTTCAAAAGCTTATTGACATCAATGACAACTTATACACTTGAGCAAAGGCAATGTACCCAAAGTACCCAAAATTGCCAACAAGTTCATTAGAAACTTTAGCAGTATTTGTGCACCCCTGACAGAAACCATGAGAGGGGATAAGAAGGAGTTTAAGTGGACTGCAAAGGCAAGTGCAAGTTTTGATATGTTGAAAAAGAAGGTGACAGAACAACCCATTTTGGTACTTCTGAATTTTAATAAAGTATTTCAGGTTGATTGTGATGCTAGTGGCAGTGCCATTGGAGCTATGTTGAGTCAGGAAGGTAAACCTATTGCATATTTTAGTGAGAAGTTAAATGATGCTAGGAAGAAATATTTTGTTTATGATCAAGAATTTTATGCTATAGTTCAGGATCTTAAGAAATAGAGACACTATTTTTTAGCAAAAGAGTTTGTTTTATATACTGATCATCAATATTTGTAGTATATTAATAGTTAGGGAAAACTAAATTAGAAACATTTGAATTGGGTTGAATTCCTACAAAGTTATACCTTTGTTTTGAAGCATAGGAGTGGGAAGTCTAATAGAGTTGTAGATGCCTTGAGTAGAAGGCAAAATTTGTTGATAGAGATGAAAGTGAAAGTCATTGGGTTTGAAGAACTCAAGAGTTTGTATCCAGAGGATCCAGATTTTGTAGAGGCTTGGAAGGCATGTTTGTCTCCTACTACTTTGGATAAAACTAAGTGGTTGGATTTTATAATCCAAGATGGGATGCTATTCATAAGGAACCAATTGTGCATTCCTAGAAGTTCAATGAGGGAGAATTTTATAAAAGAGAAGCATAGTGGAGGACTACCTAGAAATTTTGGTTGAGATAAGACCATTGCCCTTATTAGTGAAAACTACCGTTGGCCATAGTTGTAGCAGGATGTGAAGAAATTTGTGTAGGTTTGCAGAGTGTGTCAGATGGCTAAGGGAGTGAGACAAAATACAAGATTGTATCAGCCATTACCTGTATTGGAGAGACCATGGGAGGACATCAATATGGATTTTTTTCTTGGCCTACCAAGGACACAATGAGGGAATGACTCCATTTTTGTTGTGGTTGACAGGTTTTCAAAGATGGGTCATTTTATTCCATGTCAAAAAATGAGTGATGCAGTTCATGTTGCAGGCTTATTTTTCAAGGAGGTGGTATGCCTTCATGGTCTACCCAAGAGTATAGTATCTGATAGAGACACCAAATTTGTGGGTTATTTCTGGAGGACTTTGTGGAAGAAGCTAAAAATGGATTTGAAGTTTAGTTCTACATACCACCCATAGACTGATGGACAAACAGAGGTGGTGAACAGAAGTTTGGGTAATCTTCTAAGATTCCTGGTAGGAGATAAGCCCAAGGGATAGGATTTGATTTTGCCATAGGAAAAATTTGCTTACAACAATTCTATTAATAGAAGTACTGGTAAATCACCATTCCATATTGTGTATGGGAACAACCCAAGGAATGCTTCTGAGTTGAGAATGATGGGTAAAGGAGAAAAGAGCAGTCTTGAGAGTTGAAGATTTTGAAGAGCACATAAAGAGTTTACATGAAGAGGTACAACAACACATCGATAATATGAATACTCAGTACAAGGCCAAAATAGATCGGAAGAGGCATTTCAAAGAGTTCCAAGTGGGAGATGAGGTCATGGTTCACTTGAGAAAGGAAAGTTTTCCTAGAAAAACCTACAACAAGCTGAATATGAAGAGGTTTGGACCATTCAGGATCATAGGTAAAAGAGATTCAGGAAATGCCTACGAAGTGGAACTGCCAAGTGAGCTAAATATATCACCTATTTTTAATATTTTAGACTTGATAGAATACCATGAAGGAGGCAGTAGTGAGACACCAAGTACATATTTTTGGAGTATTCCAGAATCTACTCTAGCCACAGATGAGATAGAGGAAATACTAGACACTCGAGAAGGCAAAAGTACCAGGAACAGGCAGTATTAAGAATATTTGCTCAAGTGGAAGGGCAGACCTGTAGAAGATTTTACTTGGTTGTAAAAAATAGAGGTTGAACGCCTATTCTTTCCTCTAATAGTATAGAAGTGAAGGTCACTTCTCAATCCACCCTGGGTGTCTGATGCAGGAGCATCCAACAAAATTTGGGAAATTTTATTTTTTTCCCTAAAATTTAGTGCATTTTTTCTGGGCCATAACTTCTCAACCGTAGCTTTGATTGATGTGAAATTTTACAGGGAGCTAGTTGGGATATTTCTAAACAAATATGACTCCATGGAGTCCTATTTGTCCAAAAAATCTAGTTTTTGGGGCCAAATTCCATCATCTAGTGCCCCGAAATTAGGTTTTAAAATTACTTACCTAATTTTTTATGTTTTTCGAGCTGTCCAGAGGTTAATATATCCTTATGTATTTAGAGTTATGACTTGAAACTTTATTTTTGGCTTGTCTATTGTAAGAGGAATGTGCACCCCAATTTTGGGCCCCATCCGACTCATTTTTAATTTTTAGGGTTTTTTGGCTATATAGCCATAGAATGAGGGTTTATGAAAAAGATCTTTCCAAGTTTTTGAATGAGAATTGGTTTGATAAAGTTTGGCTCTCCATCATATGATAAAAAAGGGTGATCTTGTAGTGCCTCACAATCCATAGGCATCCAAAAATAAAAATATGATGATTTATAAGAATCCCTTACCGAATCATGAGGTGCCTTTGAAAAATGTTGGTCAAGTTAACCAGGTACGAGTCAAACCACCTACCCAGGGGTTTGTAGGTATGGTCAATGTTGTTACTAGGTATGGGAGACATGAAAAAAAAAATCAACCTTGTGCTCCAATCCAGATACAAGCCACGCTGAATCAGCGGCCAAAAAAAAAATATTCTAGGCCCACCAACAAGACCGATGGTGACCCTTAGGAGCAGGTTGGTCCAAAACCTGCAAATAACTCCTGCGAAGTTGCCAATATATTAATTAATTCAATAGTACCCGAGGCACAAGGAGACTCTTATGGACATTTTAAGGTCCATTGAAGTACAGGCCCAAGATGTGCAAGCATTCACAAATTTTGTGGGACATGTACAACAGTGTTAGGAATCGATGATCCAATTTTACGATCATGAGATAAGGATGGTTTCTACAACTACGACTGACCTATAATTGCACATAATCGCATGTGTGAATCACACACCATTTAAAAGAGTTTTAATTGATACTAGCTCATTGATCAACATAATAACGACCAAGGCATTGAGTCATTTGAAGCTACCTAAATCACATATTGTGCCAACCACATTTACATTGAGAGCGTTTAATGACACACTATGTTAGACTGTCGATACAATTATCCTACTCGTATAGGTGGGTTTGAAGACCATTTCCGTAATGTGTCACATGATAGAAGGGGCCATGCGGTACAATATTTTACTCAGTAGGCCTTGGATTCATGAAATATGTTGTGTCCCCTCGATATTACATTAGTCCATGAAATATATTCACGAGGAACTGGTTCATGTGGTGGCTTTGGATGAGGAGACATTTAAGTTTTTGAATCTAGTAGATTTACCTGAGGGTTTCATACTCCCATCAACGCACCTGGATGTTCAGCTGTCATCTCCAATAAAGAAACTAGGAGGTAAACCAGTGGTGCATGTTCAACCAATGTCGTCTATGTAACATAGATCGAAGCATACCACTGCCACTTCCTTAAAACCATCGACATCAGTCTTGCATCGGTATGACAAGAAATTAAAGGTAAATATGGGAAAAAATAGAAAGAGCTTAAGCCCAAGCAAATCGCCAAGGACGTTCCAATTCCCATGGAATTTTAGGAACCCCAAGACAGTCGAGGAGGCACCTCAGCCTACTTCACCTACATCTTTAGTAGGGTCATCTGCACCACGGGTGAATTTACATCTCGATAATACCAGATTAGGTGAGTACCTTGTGCAAAATGTGACCTTCAAATTAGTTCTAAAGACTGCACAAGATATGGGTAAACCTTTCGCTCATTGTTATCTAGTTGGATCGGTGGTTCCATTGTGGGAACCACATAACCAAACTAACTTCATCTATGCGGGGCTAGATCAGCTTCCAATGTGAGAGCCCATGGATGAAGATGACGAGGAACATTTTGTGGTAAATGTTCACTATTTGTCTAATCCAGAGTATGCCATGCATATTTTTGAGCTATATCACTGGTATGGATATGACCTTGGTCTCTTTGAACAAGGATAGAGGACTCCGCTAGAACCTCATTATCAGTTAGTCATTGATAGATTCAATTTAGGGTTATAGATACATGGGCAGGATGATTTGCTCATAGCATGCCTAGATAGTTTGTACCTCAACATGGTGGATGGCATAGATTTTAATCCATATCATCTAGATCCTTACAAATTCTATAGGAAAAACCCTATGATATATGTCATCACCATTGAGCCACTCAAAGATCATCATGAAGGGCTCCTTGAATAGACTGAGGCAGATATGAACCCCAAATATAAACTGGGACACCAAACCTGTGAGGCAGTTAATGACACAGACATGCAAGGGTGCAAATCCATTACTACAAGTGATCTCGAGTTAGGAGATCTTTGTAATGAATATGGAGCAGAGTCCACATCTGATATGAGTGGAGCATGCTATGATGTAGACAAGGATTCCCCAAACAACGATGAATTTGAGGATGAATTCGAAGGTTTTTATACAAGTCCTTTGTATGTGCATCACTTATTGCCTATGGAATTGGTATAGGATATCGAAGAGATCCTTCCCAACATTGATCATCTAGGGGAAGAGACTGAGCTAGTTTTCTTAGTAGCATCATACATGAGATATAATTATTCAATTTTTCTGGATAGTGATGACAATATGCAATAAGTGAGATTTAAGGGGCATCACTTAGAGGAACACGCTCTAGGAGTGGGGGTGAATGAAGGATTCTATTATGATAGTGATGAAGAAGATGAGCTAGAGAGGACCTACCTTAGTCCTTCTTATTTGTGTCACCGTCATCAACCCATTGACATCGATGAGGTCTATAGGTAGCTACATGTTGGTTCACATCTGAGAGCAAGACGATTAAACTTGGATCAAATCCATAGGTTGGTTAATCCCCTTCCACTGACCTACATGTAGCTCTATGAGCCTAATGATCCTATTTTGCATTCAATGCATAGGGAGGATCTAGTTATTCATAGTCCTCATAGGGAAGACCCTTTTGTATTGGTGCCATTAGAACCAGATCGTGGGTATGAGGACTATGAAGATTTTGTAGAGGTTAGTTTGTGTGGTCCTAGAGATAAATTCCATTCCATAAACATGGTCTCCATTTATTTAACCACTCCACTCCATAATACAACAGATCCATATAAACCATTGTATCTTAACAAAGATGCTATTGACTGGGATCATGTTGACTCACCCATTGAGCCTGAGGATTTCTTTCCCAATGAAGAAATGTTGCAACCTTTCCATTTTGCACCATGCTATGCATATGATGTTTATCATGCCAAAAATACTTCCAACATGGAACCAATCAATCTTATTTATGACATTCATTTGATTCCTATGCCTCAAAAACTTGAGGAGGGATCACATATGTCAGTAGAGGAAACCTTTGAGGTGGATATCAGTGATGATCCCAACAGCACAAAGAAAGTTAAATTTGAAGAGAGTCTCACTCCATATGAGCAGGCCACCCTCATCCCTCTACTGAAAGAGAGACCAATTTTTTTTGCTTGGTCGTATAAGGATACGCCAGGTCTAGACCCAAAATTAGTTACTCATAACCTTTTTCTAGATTTCACGAAGAAGCCAATCAAGCAAAAGCTTAGGAAAATGCACCCAATAGTGGCCTTGATGGTGAAATATGAGTTATAGAAGCTGTTGGATGTGGAATTTATGATTTCCATTGATTATACAGAATGGGTGTCAAATATGGTACCCATGGGAAAACTCGATGGAAGAATTTGTATTTGCACGGATTTTAGAGACCTAAATAAGGCAACACACAAATATTCATTTTCATTGCCCAATATTGATGCTCTTGTAGATGCAACTGTAGGTCATGAAATCCTCTCCTTAATGGATGATTTTTTTGGTTACAATAAAATTTGGATTAAACTCGAAGACCAGCACAAAATTGTATTTATAACGCCATGGGGAACATTTTACTATAAATTTATGCCATTCAGCCTCAAAAATGCTGGTGCCACATACCAACAGGCCATGACATACATTTTTCATGACTATATGCACAAAATTATTGAATATTATATCGATGATTTGTTATCCAAGCCATTGCTATGAGAAGAGCATATAGAGGTATTAAGAAAAGTCTTTGATCGCTTGATAAAGCATAACATTAGGCTGAATCCTAAGAAGTGTGTATTTGGCATAACTTCTAGAAAATTACTAGGGTTCATCGTCTCCAAGAGAGGCATCGAAGTAGACCTAGTGAAGGTCAAGGCCATTTTGGAAATGCGTCCTACCACCAATATTAAGGAATTAAGGAGCCTTCAGGTAAAGGTAGCCTCGATAAAGCGATTTATCACCCAAATATCGGATACATGTCAACCCATGAATTTACTACTACATAATGGTATCCCATTCAACTGGGATGAGGACTACAAGGAAACCTTCACTGAGATAAATTAATACCTAGAAAAATCACTAGTGCTAGCTCCACCAAGGCTAGAAGTGAATTTTCTACTATATATATCAACAACTGACTTTGCACTAGGAACCATGTTGGCCCAAAAGAATGTGCAAGGCAAAGAACAGGCCATATATTACATTAGTCAAAATTTGGTGACCTATGAGCTTGGGTATGCATACGTGGAAAAATTGTGTTTAGCAGCAGTGTTCGCTACTAAGAAATTGTGACACTATATGTTAAGTCATACGATGTATGTTATATCCAAACAAAATCCTTTCCAATACATGATGAGTAAGACTTATCATAATATGCGTACTATGAAGTGGATCATGATTTTGATGGAATTTGATCTAGAATTCATAATCCAGAATTCCATTAAGGGATAGATCATATAAAATTAATTAGTTGAGGCACCACTATCAAACAATAGGTCTCTAACAATTGAGCTTCCAAACGATGTAGTCTTCATTGTATTCGAAGCTCCTGAACCTGAAGAACTAGAGAACAATGCTAATATGACTCTATTCTTCGATAGTTCGAAGTGCGAAGAAGGGGGTGGTACTAGAATAGTGTTCTTCACACCGCAAGGGGCTCCAATGCCCTTGTCATTCAAGTTGGATTTTCCATGCACCAAAAATAACACTGAGTATAAAGCCCTACTGTTGGGCCTCCACATAGACATTGCCATGAATATTAAGATATTGAACATATTTGGCAATTTCTTGCTCATAGTAAATCAAGTCAAGGGGATTTTTTAGTGTTAGTATCCCGTAATGAAAGCCTATAAATATCTAGTTGACACATATTTGGCCAAACTAGAATGGTATGACATTGAGGCAATCCCTCGATCATAAAATAGGTTTGTAGATACCATGGATTCTTTGGGATGCTTAATCCCTCAAAATCCATCTGCTGATTTCACTACCATCCATGTCAAGATGCTCTCTCATCCAAAAGTAGAGCATGCAGCCTATGATAATAGAGAATTAGTCAACATGATCAATGTAGAACCACAAGCGAAATGGTTCTATAGAGCTAAATAATTTCTTAAGAAGGCACCCTGGGGGTCATTAACCTCTTAGAGTCCCATGGGGAGTGGTACTACCATTCACCACATGGTTGTATCTGAGTCTACAACAAAAGTAAATACGCAAGGGGAGAAAGTCATCTTCGTAGTCAAAGCTAAAAATTAATCAAAATTTGATGTCGCAAATTAAAAAATTCCTAACGCATAGTATAATCCTAGAGGGATTGTCGCATGCCACAAAGCGCACATTTAAATAGAAAGCAGTCAAATATGTCTTAATATGAGATATATTGTAATGAAGAATCTTTGATGGAGTTCTCCTTCATTACTTAGAGCCCCAAGAGGCATCATGGGCAATTTCACAAGCCCATGATGGTACGTGTGGTGGCCATTTCAGTGACATGACCATCATCAAGTGCATCCTTTAAATTGGTTACTATTGGGAGAAGGAGTGCAATGCGTATGTCAAGAAATATGTTAAATATCAACATCATGCTAATATTATGCACTTGCCATCATAGGCCTTACAACCCATTAAAGCGGTTTGGCCATTTTCTCAGTGGGTATTGGATCTTATAAGCAAGATCTCTCTTTCATCATCAAGTCGACATACATTCATAATCATGGCTACTGAGTATTTTACAAAGTGGATGTAAGCAATATCCTTAATAATGACAACTAGAGCTCATATAGTAGAGTTAATACTGGAGAATATAATAAGTCATTTTGGGATTCCATCCAAAATAATATCGGATAATGGAACGTCTTTCAAGAACAAAACTATGAGAGCTTTGATGTCTAAGTATAGAATCAAACACAGTTTTGTGACTCCATACCATCCACAAACAAATGAGTAGGCTGAAGCTTCAAATAAGATAGTGGTAGCCATTTTAAAAAATATGGTACAAGAAAACCACAAATATTGGCACATCCAACTGCCCCTTGCACTTTGGGCTTACAATACTAGTATTTTAACGCCCACTAGGGCAACACTGTTCTTACTAGTATATGGTGCTGAGGCCATTATGCCCTTGGAATTAGTAATTCCAATGCTACGCGTTGCATTTAAAGAGTTCATCGATGATGACACTACGTGGCAAGCTCAACTGGATCAACTGACGCTACTTGATGAACATCGCATGAATGCCTTGGAGCATCTTTATGTTTATCAGAAGCGACTAAAATGAGATTATAATGTCAAATTACACCAGAGAGACTTTGAAGTTGGGGATATTTTCTTGAAAGAAAACCAAGAGAACTCTAATTTATCGCCAGATATGTGAGACAAATTTGCGACCAATTGTCTAGGACCCTACATCATATCTAAAAATATTGGTTTGGGTACCTATCGCCTAACGTCGCTAGGGGGTGTTGAAGATACTGAACCTCTAAAAATCATCCATATTAAGGTGTTTTATGATTAAATATCATGTTAAAAGGCTCTAATATTTTCTTGTAACCGATCGATCGTACCAAAAATGTTCCAAGGGTCCTTGAAATTGCTTGGTCGTGTCAACAAAAATCCTCGAGGATTTTCTTATAATCGCTCGGTCATCCTAAAAAGCTCCAAAGGCACCTGTAAGCCCTTTGGTCAAACTAAAAAGGATCCGAGAATTGCGTTTAATCGATTGGTCATCCTCAAAAGCTCCAAAGACATCTATAAGCCCTTTGGTCAAATGAAAAAGGCACCAAGAGTTTCTAAAAAATTGCTTGGTCAACCCTAAAGGCCCCAAGGATTCTCAAAATCACTTGGTCATCCCAAAATGCCCCAAAGGTACCCATAATCCCTTTGGTCAATCCCAAAATCTCCAAGTATTCCTAAAAATCACTTGGTCAATCTAAAGGCTCCAGAGGTATGTACTCACTGTTTGGTCAATTATGAAGCTCAAAAACTCATAAAAATTATAAAATCAATAAAATCCAAAAAAAAATGGTAAAGCATAAAATCCAAAAACATTTGCATTTGCATTTGAATTTTACATTTTGATTTTACATTTACACATGCATTCACCACTTTACTGCATTGCATATAGGTATTCGTCATCCGTTGCATTATGTAATAGAAGTCATTTGTGTTTGTCAATCTTACAAATGATGCCACATTTGTGTTTAAATCATGCATCTCTACATTTATCATGATCCATAATTCATGTGAGTAATTATATTTTTCAATACAACCTATAATGTTGCTATGGAGATATACTATGGTTTTCCAGTCATTCAGTCATACCTAGTAGTCTTATCAAGAGTTGGTAAAAAGCTCGCTTTGCTTTTGTAGCTAAGGTTCATTTAGTATATCCCTTAGCATATCAGAAGCCTATCACTAATCAAAAAATTTAAACAATCCTAACAAGTATTAGGGGAAGATAAAATCCATGAAGTAGGACCAAGTATCCTGAAGCAAAAAGAGTTATTCTTATTTATCCCTCTATGCGGATGGTATGGGAAATTTTGGCAGTTGGCAAAAGGATGGGTTAGTTCCCTATTCATAATCCCTTGCTTTCGATAAAATGAGAATCTACCAAAGATATATCCCATATCAATTCTCATGATTGATACCCTAGATCGATATCATATATCAACTCTCCAGAGTGATATCCCATATTGATATCATAAGATCGATATTCTTAATCAATATACTAGAAACAATTTTTCCAAGTAAATCTCCCCAAAGGAAAGTTTTTGAAGAAGATTATCAAATGTAAATGCCAAAAAGTAAATATCAAGTGAAGATCTAAATAGAGGCTTAAATCAAAGATCAAATTTAAGTTCAAAGTGAATATCAAATGAAGATCATAAGTCAAAAGTTCAAGTGGAGATCAAATGAAGATCCAAAATCCATTTTGAGGAGAGATCAAATGAAGACCCAAAATCCAGTTCAAAGAGAGATCAAATGAAGATCCAAAGACAGTTTAAAAAGAATATGGAATCAACTCCCTTGCTTCACTACATATGAGCAAGTATCCCAAAAATTGAAGGATAGAAAGGAATGAGGTTGAATCCCTGGAATTGTCAGCACTACTATACCTTATGCATGATGATATGTTTGACGCATTAGCATCTCACTTATGAATAAGACCAATTTTTGAATGTGGAAGAGATAGCTTCAGGTGTCCTGCATTGCATAGTGGCTTAGTCCAACAAAAATCTAAACTTGATATTGGATAAGACATTTGTGGAACCCCTATCTTAGCAATGGGCTGAAAGAATACCACCTGACATCGAGGAACACTCGTGTCTTATATTAAAATAATTATTTGTGCACACAGGGATAATGAACAGTTAGGGTCTATCCTAGAAAAATCCTTTTATCTCAGAAGTCTAGTGTGGTTAGTATGCAACTTTTGATAAGTCTATTAGGGTGTTTGATTCTCATGGAAAACCTAAAAAATTTCTCCCATAGCAACAAAGTGTCAAAAATAGCATCCATATAAATCATCAATTTGCAAAGTATTAAATCCATGATACATCATTATAAAAAGCACAATAAACATATAGGATAGATACTGGATGGATATTAGCAATAATATTTAGATGACCACTGATTATATCATGCACATTTTTCAAAATTGCAAAAGAAAAATGAATGACACATTATATCATTTGCATCATAAACATTGCATACCATTGCATTTCATATATGGGTGATTAATTTATTACATTCTTATCATAAGGATTTTCGATTATATTCATGATTTTTATACATTATGTGGCATCATCCATTAGATTGATAAACATAGTTTCATTCATTCCTTATTTTGTAAGTGATTAAAGCATACATGTTTATTTACATTAGATTAGCATCGTGTAAATAAAACATTACATATATTAATGCATGAAAATAAAGTAATATCAAATATGCGTTAAGATAAAAACATATGCATCCATAAAAAAACACATCTAAGCATATAAGATCATTGCATATCATCATCATAAATCAAATAGTTATCTAGTGCATATCATCCATACATCACATCATATAGCATCAGCATAACGTAAGCATTGCATCCATGTGCATCACATAAACATAAAATCAAAACTAAATGAGTACATAATAAATAAACCATAATAATTATCATATCATATAAATATGTGTGTTTCAGAGTACATGGGGAGTACAAAAATTTCTGTAGGCTACAAATATGTAGGTCCTCGAACTTATACCAAAATGAGATGTATCAAAAATGTGTCCTATGATAGTAGAGCTCTAGCTCTGATATACTCTCCCTATACTAGATATCTCTTTGCCTCCCTCAATGCTATTTTTAGGAGACTGCTCTACCTACTGCCCTACTAACTACTGTGGATCCTGTTGTTACCCTTGAGTACTACCTAACCTGAAGAGGCCTAGTACTCATCTAACTACCCCCTATGTTATGGGTACCTCTATGCGCTGGGACCTATGACTAGATGCTATAGTAGACTACCTTACCTCCCTGGTCTTGGTGTGACTACTGCCAACATGTGTACTAGAGGACCTATATGTCCTCTTGCTCTAATGGGTGTGATGGCTCAAGCTAGCAGTGGACTATCCTATAGTCTAAGATCTAGTATGCTAGGACTCTATAGCATATGGATCCTCAAGAACCTCCATGCCCAACATTTTAATGTATCCAACCAGTTGGTCTATACAAGAAACCCTATATACATGCATCTCATTGGCACTCATAAGTAAACCCTGTAGGCACTGTATATCTACCATAGGATCTCATCCACTTGGTAGTACTACTATTGGTTCCACTAGAGGCCCCATAATCAACTAAGAGGATGGAGGACCCCCCATTTGTGTCGTAAGTAGATCTTGCTCTACTATGGCCACATCCCTTTATGCCTCTGCCAAGCCATGAGCATGGGTTAGCTTGCCAACTTGTGTCTCTACTATAGTATCCTCGGTGGTCAGGCTAGAAATCTACTAGTTTTATTGTGTCAGTCGATGATCTCTCTTTGTTAGCTATTCTTGTATTGTAGTGATAGTAGTATCATGCTCCCTCTACTACATTTGGAATTGACTGAGTTGACTCTACAAGTCAGCCACTTATGCTAAGAGTAGCCCCTCTACACTATCAAGAGGGAACTCACCCTCCTCTAGAGCCTCCTCATTAGGATCAATATTGGGAGCCTCCTTAGTGGTAGCCTCTACATCCTAACCGCACTCTATCCACTGGTGCACCCTATGCCCATTAGGATCCACCTCTGCTCCTACCTAATCTGTAGCGTGGCCCAAAGGCCCTATCCCATACCAGTAGAACATAGACCACCATCCATCATACTCTAGAGTGGTCACTACTACGTCAACCCTAGTATCTTGGAAGTCATCTAGAGCATCACCTAGTTCTAGAGGCTGGATCCATGATAGATACATCTCTAAAGCCAAATTCTTGTAAGTGAATGGGATCTCCAGGATGTCCTGCACCATGCCAAACTACCATAGGACACAAGAGAAAAAATAAAACTCTTTGACATTGACCTTTCGACCGAGTAGCCATCTATCTTGATGAGCCTATTGAAGCCTCTCATAGGCCTTAGGCCAGTCAGGACAATACATCTAGGGATGCAACTGGATATCATCTGGATCGAGTGTTGTAAACTGGGTAATGTAATGCTGGGTCTTACCAGCATGAGTCCTACTATGAAATCCCTCCTCCTCTCAAGGTCATTAGGTAGTATAGCACTAATTCTCATCATCAATGTCTATAATGTGTAGGGGCAACTCCCTAGGATGCTCTACTCTGATATGCTTCTAGCCCCAGATCTGTAAAAGTAGACTGCAGTTGATGCCCTTATAGCTACACTCAATAATCTAATATAGCTCTTGATAGAGCTAAGCTAGTAGTGTGCTCTCCCAGGCTAGGAGTAGTGGCTATCAGATAGAGCTCTATACTACTCTGCATACAATAGCTAGAAGGTTCCAGGGAATCCTCATACCTGAAGAGTCTAGAAGCACATATTACACCACTAGGTGGATGAAGATGACCTCACACATAGAGAAGATGTTCTTCCCCTACTAGTAGTTGATATGAAACCCTCCATGATCAATGGCACCCTGAGCCTCCTCACTCTGAGCACCAAAGATAGCATTGAATACATACTCCTTAGCCCCAGAAGTGGAGCATACAATGGTCTCACCATCAATGAGGATCCTAAAGATCCTAAAGACATCCTCTAGTGTAACTATTATTTCAAATTTAGGTAGGTGAAACGTGTTGGTTTGTATATTCCAGAAATGGGCCAATGCAGTCAGATAGGATTGATCTACCCTAATGGTGGGTAGATCTAGAACGTAGCCAAAGTTGACAACTCCAAACCACTCTTGCTCACCATTAATGAGCTCTCCATGGAGAGTATTTAAAATGTCAGGATCTCATGCTCTAGAGGTAAATATTTAAAATAAATAGCATAAAATAAGGAAAAATCTAACTAAAAAATGTAAAAAAAATTAAATTTGATCTAAAAATCATCAAAAATTGTAAAAAATTGATATTAATTACCTCTAAAAATTCAAAAAATTTAAAAATTTTGCATAATTTTCCTAAATTTGGCGAACCATGGGTCAACCCTATGGTTTGCATGCAGTCAAAATTTGATCATTGGGATTTTGAATGCTAACCGCAGCTGGCAGTTATGGTCCCCAATTGACCAATTGGGAACCGCAGCTAGTACATGCTATATCTAATCGAAGTCCAACCGGGTGCGATACCGCAACCAAAAATGCAAAAAATTAATAAACCTAAGCTATCCTATCCTAATATGAGGTTCATTGCCAATAGTTTAATGAAATTGATTTATCGATTACTTAATTGGGTTTATTTTATTGGTAATGGATGTGAGGTCTTGGATTTTGAGTTACCTTACCCTCCCTTCATCCCCCATGTCTAGAAGATGCTTGCATGCACCCTACCATCGTGCTGTGAGTCGATATGTAGGTAAAGTGTGCTAGATTGTAGGTCAATTTAGTCAGCTATCATTGTTAGAGCTCCAGTTGCAAGTTACTATCAAGGAATAATGAGAGATATTTGAAATTTGGAATTTTTATAGACTTCTCATATTTAGCGTGGACCATAGGCCCTAGCCGTGGTTTCCAAATTTGTAATTGGGAATCATAGACCCTAGCTATGGTTTACAAATGGTAAACAATTTTAAAAAATCCCACCATGGGAAGGGTCAAAAGGATCAATTAATGTCTCCCATGGGGTCAGAACTTAATAAAAGCAAGCTCATTTGGAAATTTGGTGATAATCAAACACCGAGATCCAATCAAAAATTAAAAATCTGGCTAAGATTATAAATTACAATAGAGGTCATCACTATGATAATCATTTCATGGAGTGACACACCTCCCAACCAAATAAATAAGCTCAATATATAATTCAAAACATTCACAAAAAAATCAAATAATTAAAACACCAAATGTGCCACGTATTTAGTAATTTGCCCTATACACTTGGCAGTTGCAGCGACTTGCGATCCATGCAATACGAAAAGATGAGTAAATTACCATAAGGACATTTGGGGAAAAAATTATCATCGTTGATCTGATATGCTTCTCTTCAATCCCTAAGAAGGTCTTCATGGCCGAACTACTCCACCAAAATGAGGCATTGCATGTCATTTATTCTATGACCTCTTTTTCAACAAATCATCGATAATTTTATTCAACACAAATCTGATTGGATTTGTATCAATTTGATTTTCGAAGACAACTATTGTAGCCCAACTACTACATGGAATAGAAGCATGAAAATACTATTAATATTTGGAATCAAAAGTTGAACTAGGCTTAGCCAATGCATTAATTTTCTCAAATATAAATTTATTCATCTCATCCATGGTGGTCAAGTGACATCGCCACTTTATTCATTGTCATTACTCTCATCGACTCATAACTTGAGGGGGTAGTCATAATATCAAATCATAATCAAAATCAATAGAAGATCCTAGAGATCGTAGATCCCTTGCTCTTGTCAAAATTGTGTTTGTCCTTGAAAATTATTATAAATAACTCTCATAAGCTTACCATTTGCTTGGGAAAAATAGCGAATATGATATTTTATTTGTATCTTATCTCCTTTCAGTTATATAGGCCACTCCTATTGTAGCATCAAATGCTACCTGAATGACTGATGGCGAGTGCAAGCTTTTCAAGCTTAAGCCTCCAAAGGGGTATCTAATGCGTGTCCTTTTGCTAGATCTGGGGCATCTAATGTTTATTTAACTAATGATCATCATCGAACATGTGACATTATTTTAGGAGGTCTATTTTTGCTCAACATTTTTTGATCTCATAATGCATCTCAAAAGGGGTATCTATAGACACCTAAAACATGTCATGTTGAGGGTGACTACTCATATGGACATGCTACAAGACCATATGGAAGCTATTGGATAGACTCTAAGATAGAGCATTGGTTCTAACCACTCAATTTAGGCTCCTTGGTCTAATCAGTCTGAACAGTAGCCTAGACTTGCAGTTTATAGCTGAACCATGACTAAGACCTGTGGTTTGTAGTTTAGACCATAGCTGTGACCTATGGTCTTAACTAAAGTTCAATTGGACTTAAAGCTAAGAAAAATTTATTGAAATGACCATTGGATCTAGAAGAAGTTGGTTAGAGGGCAAAAGCTTCCATTCCAATTGTCCTAACCACCCCTTCTTGATATTGGCTTCTCAAGGAAGCCATCCTTAGCCCTTGGGTAGTCCTATAAGTACCCCTCAAAATTAGCACAAACTATCAAAGAGAGCATTGGAGATTTGAGTAGCAGAGCCCTATCTAATTGTACACTCAACCGAGTATACTAATATAGAGCTATTGCACTTATCCCCTACCTACTTTCCAAGATTCATGATGAATTACATTATGGATGCCCTAGGAGTCTAGGAGAGCCAAGAAATGCAAATCCAAGCAAATGAAGACCCATCATAGAGATTTGACCACTAAACCTATCAGAAGGAAATCGTAGGTGACCCTTGAACATCAATTAGACAAGAATGTTAAGCCCACTACCTTTGGAATTGAGGATAAACTTATTAGAGTGCTAACCATGGCTGTCAGCCATAGTTTATAGTGCAGACCATGCACCAAAGCTACGGTTTGTAGTAGAGGTATAATTGCCTTCCTATTTCCATTTCTATTGAGTTAATTAGGTTATATTAGTTGTTTTCATAGGTTAATAGCATTTTAGAAGAATTCTGACCGTAGAACTAGATTAGATTTATATTTTATGCTTATGCTTTAATTATGACTAAAATTCTTTCTTTATGCATGTGTATGCTTCAATTTTCATATATGATCCATGCATAGTGTAGCTGTTATTTTAATTTACATTATTATTTTGATCTTGATTCACTTTGCATAGCTTAGAAACCTTCTTTATGATTTCTTGATTATGCATGTTAATGGTGTCATTATGCAATTTACCTAAAATGGCCTCATCATGAGATCTTTTTGACATTCTTGTTGTTTCTTGACTACAGGAAATAGTTTCGAAGGAGAGAAAATCATCAAGTTCCTTCCCCATTGCGAAGAAGAGGGCACCTCCACCCTAGAGCATTTCATGCCATTCTGATAGGAATTTGGAAATCATACCTACCCTTAAGAAGGAAAAAAATTGAGCACTCCTATTGTAAAATTGTATCAAAATGAATATCCCTAAGAGGGATGTACTTGTAATTAGGTTTTGACTTCAAATATAATGGAATAAAGTGTTTCTTTATTGTTTCATTTGTTGTCAATTTTGTTTACTTGTATGCATGTTATATCTTTACCATTTATCACAATAGGAGCCACTATCGGGTGTGACCCTTTTTGGTGGTTACAATATGAGTTGATATTTGGTGGTATAATTGCTTTTTGCATCTCTTTTGAACATGGTACTTTCTTTTTTTCCTTGCGCAACATTTGTACATGTTACTTTGTAGATGGCATTGTGAAATTATGCTATATGATGCAATTGCTTTATGCGAATCTTTTACATGGTACTTTATTTTTGCCTTGTGCAACTTTGTACATGTTTTTATGTAGTTGGCATTATGCAATTGGTTTATCGTGGTACTTTCTTGTTAGCATTTATGCTACTTTTGTACATGATATTTTATGGTTGGATTTATGCAACTGGTGTGCACACTTTATTATTTTCATATACCTTATGCAACTCTTGTACATGGTACTTTTTTGTTAGCCTTGTGCTACTTTTGTACATGGTACTTTAGAGTTTACATTACCATGTTACTCCTTGTTTACCTTATGCAACTTTGTACATGATATTTTTTGATCAACTATATAGCATGTGACTATAAGTATGGCTTGGCATCTTTTTGTGATGACTTATAGTTCACTATTTGTTAGATAATTTTTGTTATCATCTTTGGATATTCATATATGTTGTGGTGAATATATTTATGATGATGTATCTAATTGATCTTATGTTGAGCTGCTTGTAGCTTTCAGGTACTTTCATTTGGGATTTTGCAGGCTTACTGAAGACACCCTTGTGATGTTTTCTTCTTGTAATTTGCAACCACTTATGGTTGATGGTTGGCTTTGTAAGTTGCCTATATCTGAAGCTACTCCATTGGGGGCTTGCAGTTTCATTTTGGCCCATTTTGTATTGGTGCCTTATTATAGACCATTCTTGGTCAAAGAAGCTCATTGTAACTATACTATTCATTTGATTCTCATCCCTGTTTGTACCTTTAGGGGGATAATTTTTCTTTGTTTCATAATTTATTTCCCCAATATTGCATTAAGGGGGAGTGTTGGAATATGTAATGCAACATTGTGTAAATTATTCTTAGAATAAAATATAAAGTCTAAAGAATAATATTTGAATTAGAAAATAATTCTATTTTATGTAAAAATATTTCCACCCAATTAATAAATAAAATAAGGGTGCTAGGAATATTTAATTTGTGGAAAAAAGTTATTTCCCCTTTTCTAGCAAATATTAGAAAGTAACTAATCACTTTCTAATATTTGATAGATGCCACTTATCACACATCTCAAAGATTATATTGTGATAATATTAGAAAGTAACTAAACACTTTCTAATATTTGATAGATGCCACTTGTCACACATCTCAAGATTAGATTGTGATAAAATTTAGGGTTATAGTAGAAAAACTTCTCTTTAAATATGGGTGTTTTCTACTACATCTGAATATATCTTGTCATATTGACTTGTGTTGTCATATCATGTTGATGCATATTGTTGCATAACATCGAAGCATTCTTATATTGTTGAATCATTGAGTAATATAGTGAGCTTCATAGTAGATGTTTTTCTTCTTCATTTGAAGTAGGGTTTTACCACTTAATATTGGTGTTGTGGATTTTTCTCTTTTGTGTGTGATTGATCTTGTGGAGCATTCTTTGATCTTGGGGATACTTTGCTTGTCTCACACTTTTCACCCGAGATGGTCAATCGCATGAGATTTGGATTAAACCTTATCCAAGAATCCAAGGTCCAGATTTGGAAGCTAGGGAGGTCTACATATGGACTCTCCCACAAAGACCAAAAGATACACAATTTTTAGAGTTTATGTAGTGAAGCTCTATTATATTGGAGAGTGAATTTGTTCATCCTTGAGGAGAAACAAAGTGTTATCTGACTGAGGGATGACTATGCATTCGCTATTCAGACTCATTATTATTCATTGCCATTTTGTGTACCTAACACAATCAGAAACCCTTGAACATCAATTGGAGTGAGGAACTTAGTGCTACAACCCTTAGATCAAGAGGAGAAAGGTTTATTTCATGGTAGCTATCCTAGATAGTGGCCCACAAGCATAACATAGGGTTTAGGAACTAGTTTCCTTTGTTCTAGAATTAGACCTGATTGCTTTTTACTTTAGTATTTATGTCTAGTATAGATTTAATTTAGTTATGCATTTTCATTATTATTACTTGAGATATGTATACATTTTTAATTAGTTTCATTGCATTTAATAATATTATGCTTTTTTATCTTGCTTATCAGATTTAACACTAACATCCTCATCCTAGGAGGTAGCCCGGACTACTGACCATGCTATGTTATTTCCATACCCAAAGATACAGGTTCATAGAATCAGTTCAAGGTATCCAGAGCATAAGATCCATCCAGGATAAAATCAAAAGAAGAAGACATTAGTAAGCCCTCGAATAGTTTGGTGTGTGAGATCAGGAAGCCTACAAAGGTGAACCATCCCATTGTAGGGGATACATTCACCATTGCCCCACCTATAATAGATTGTATCAAAATAAGTATCCCTCATAGGGACGTACATGTAAACAAGATCCAAAGGCATTATTGAAATAATATTTCTTTGCTCTTTTAATTTCATGTTATATGTGCTTGTCTTCATTTCTACAATTGATATAATAATATTGCAAGTAGGATTAGTTGTGGTGTACGCTTCTCAGGGTCGCACAAATAGAAATCACAATGGGACCCCCATTAGATTTTTTGTTTTGTCAATTTATTGATATTTATGGGCATTCTATATGCAGGTTCAGCTGCTCTGGTCGATAGCGACTAGGTCTTGGTTTCTTTGGTCGACAAAAACCATCTGATATTAGCCGCTCCTATAGTCAGTGGTCAAAATCAGCTACTCTAGTCAATAGTGGCCAACAAAAAAATGTGACAAAGGGCAGAATTTCCATCATCATACTAGTATTTGAGGTTGGTTTCATTATCTTTTTTCTTTGTGTTTTTCTATCTGCAAATTTCTTCCAAAAAATAACAACTTAAATCACTTCTTTTTCAAGGAAAACATAAAAAGAAAATGCATTTAATGTTTCCTAGGATTTTCTTTAGTTTTCTCTAGGTGTTGCTAGGAATAGTGGGCCTTTGCTTGTAAGGTCTGCCCTAGTCTCCAGTGTGCTAGGCTTATGTGTGTTTATTTTTCTTGCATGTGGTCCAACCAGTGGCCATTAATTCATGAAATAGAATGCAATCTTTAAAGACCATATAAGCTAAATACATGCATATTTATAAAATGAAACATATTTTATCTTAGGCATATAGGAAAGATCATGTTTGCTTGGTGATGCATTTTTTTTACATGCAAGGTTAAAAATAACCCCACACACATCACGTCTTATTTTTAACATCAATTGCATTGGGATTTCACATCCAACCTGTTGATCGAGACCAATAGTGGAGGTCATTACCACATGGTTGGCTTGTGAGAAATAGTATCATCGAGACACATCTATGGATAAGGCAAACCCAAGAACTATTCTGATGAGGACACGAACTTGCTCAGGTCAAATCCTCAAATTCCCATTCATTAAACTTCAAAAAAACCAAATTACAATACTAGCCTGCAGGCTTAGTTTCTTGCTTAGAGCTGCCCCTCCCCTTGATTTACCACCTACTTCTATAACAATGTTTGCATTTCTTTCGAGGTCCTGACCCTCTAGGCCATTAATGACCCACCTGGAAGAATACATCCTTCCTCTCTGAAAATTCGGTTCCTCCTCCACCTTTGTGACTGAACTTTCACATCCTTTCCCTAACTGGCAACTACCATCGGGTTAGCCATGGAAACACGTAATGATGAGTCGTATGAATGTATTTGAACTCTGGGCATAACCTTCGAGTGGCCGCCATGCTCAGCAAGCTTACCAAGAAATAAATCATGCATTAATGAGGCCTTGATCACCTCAAGAAACACCATCTAGGAACACGGGCCTTTTTGAATCGTGAACCAGCAGTATGTCGTGATATCGTGACATGTCGTGATATCACGACATTTTTCCTCCTCACTGCCTTTCTCTCCTTCGGGTCATGATATCACGGAATGTCACGATATCACAAAATTTTCTTCCTCATTGCCTTTCTCTTCTTTGGGTCATGATATCGCGACATGTCACGATATCATGACATCTTTCCCTTTCGGCTCTTATTTCTCCCTTTCGGTCACAAAATCGTGACATGCCATGATATCATGATAGTTTCCTTCCTTGTCTTCTTTCTGCTCCTTCAATCGCGATTTCATGACATGTTGCAAAATTGCAACATTTTCTCCTCCGTCCCTTCCTATTTTCTTTCGGTCGCGATTTCGGTGACATTTTCTCCTTTGGCCCTTCTTGTGTTCTTTCGATCGTGATTTCACGATATGTCACGATTTCGTGACATTTTTCTTTGGATGCCATATCTCTCTTGTTTCGATCGTGATTTTGTGACATGTCACGAAATCGCGACATTTCCTTCGGGCACCTCCCCTTCCCCTGCTTCGGTCATGATTTTGTGACATGTCGCAAAATTGCGACATGTCATGATTTTGTGACATTTTCTTCTTACGCCTTCGCTCTACTATTTCGGTCATGATTTCATGACATGTCATGAAATCGTGACATTTTCTTTGGGGAACATTCCCTCTTCTACTTCGATCACGATTTCATGACATATCACGAAATTGCAACATTTTTGTGCCGTGTCTTCTCTCTCCTTCTTGAGTCACGAAAATGCGACATGTCGTGATATCACGACATCAAAGCAAACACTTGGAATTTTTTTTGTTGATGCAAGATTTCTCTAATACCACTTGATGAGGACATGAACTTGCTTATGTCAAATCCTCAAATTCCCATTCATTAAACTTCAAAAAAAACAAAATTACAATACTAGCCCACAGACTTAGTTTCTTGCTCAGAGCTGCCCCTCCCCTTGATTTACCACCTACTTCTATAACAATGTCTACATTTCTTTTGAGGTCTCGACCCTCTAGGCCATTAATGACCCACCTGGAAGAATACATCCTTCCTCTCTAAAAATTTGGTTCCTCCTCTGCCTTTGTGACTAAACCTTCACATCCTTTCCCTAACTGGCAACTACCATCGGGTTAGTCATAGAAACATGCAATGATGAGCCATCTAAATGTCTCTAACCTCTAGGCATAGCCTTCGAGTGGTCGCCATGCTCAGCAAGCTTATCGGGCAAGAAATCATGCATTAATGAGGCCTTAACCACCTTAGGAAACACCATCTGGGAATGCGGGCCTTTTCAAATCGTGAACCAGTAGTATGTCGCAATATTGTGACATTTTTCTTCCTCGTTGCCTTTCTCTCCTTTGGGTCGTGATATCGTGACATTTTTCTTCCTTGCTGCCTTTCTCTTCTTTGGGTCACAATATCACGACATATTTCCCTTTCGGCTCTTCTTTCTCCCTTTCGGTCGTGAAATCGTGACATGTCACGATATCACGACATGTCGCGATATCGTGACATGTCGTGATATCGTGACGATTTCCTTCCTTGCCTTCTTTCTATTCCTTTGGTCATGATTTCATGGCATGTCACGAAATCGTGACATTTTCTCCTCCGTCCCTTCCTGTTTTCTTTTGGTCACGATTTCGTGACATGTCGCAAAATCACAACATTTTCTCCTCTGGCCCTTCTTATGTTCTTTCGGTCGTGATTTCGTGACATGTTGCGATTTTATGACATTTTTCTTCAGATGTCCTCTCTATCTTGTTTTGATCATGATTTCGTGACATGTTGTGAAATCGTGATATTTCCTTCAGGCACCTCCCCTTCCCCTGCTTCGGTCGTGATTTTGCGACATGTTGTGAAATCATGACATATCACAATTTTGTGACATTTTCTTCTTACGCCTTCGCTCTACTATTTTGGTCATGATTTCATGACATGTCATGAAATTGCGATATTTTCTTCAGGGCACCTTCCCTCTTCTGCTTTGATCACAATTTCGTAACATGTCATGAAATTGTGATATTTTTGCGCCGTGCCTTCTCTCTCCTTCTTGAGTCACAAAAACTTGACATGTTGCGATATCGTGACACTTTTCTTTGTCACGATATCACGACATCAAAGCAAACACTTGGAATTTTTTTTGTTGATGCAAGATTGCTCTGCTGCCATCGGATGCTCCTGCATCATATTCTAGACATGCAAAATAGCATGCACTCCTCCTTGAGGGATGTATCACTGCACACAAGATGTTAAATGAGGGTTGGTAGTACATATGCTACTTCGTTAAGTATGGATTTCATTGCCATATTCGTCTTGTGCAAGTATATATGTGAAATTACTTAAACAATTTAAGTATACCATCCAACAAAAATGCAAAACATGATGAGATTTAGCTTATATATTCAATGAATCAAAATACACTAGATAGTTTAAGGAACACACACATAAATCCTTAAATGAGATAAACATATACTTGTTTTGTTCGTATGGTTTGTGTTGGAATATGTAATGCAACATTAAAGTATTCTTAGACTAAAATATAATGTCTGAAGAATAATATTTGAATTAGAAAATAATTTTATTTTATGTAAAAAAATTTCCACCCAATTAATAAGTAAAATAAGGGTGCTAGGAATATTTAATTTGTGGAAAAAAATTATTTCTCCTTTTCTAGAAAATATTAAAAAGTAACCAATCAGTTTTTAATATTTGATAGATGCCACTTGTCACAAATCTCAAGATAATATTGTGATAATATATGTCACACATCTCAAGATAAGATTGTGATAATATTAGGGCAATTTTAGAGTTGTAGTAGAAATGCTTCTCTTTAAATATGGGTGTTGTCTACTACATATTGTCATATCATGTTGATGCATATTATTGCATAACATTGAAGCATTCTTGTATTGTTGAATCATTGAGTAATATAGTGAGCTTCATAGTAGATATTTCCCTTCTTCATTTGAAGTAGGGTTTTACCACTTAATATTGGTGTTGTGGGTTTTTTTATTTTGTGTGTGATTGATCTTGTGGAGCATTCTTCGATCTTGGGGAGACTTTGCTTGTCTCACATTTTGTATTAAAGCGATTGGGATCTCCATCAAGTGTCTTCAATCCTTTGAGGTGAAAAACCCATTAAGGTATTTTTTTTTTAATGCATGCATTTGATATTTGGGAAAAATTATTTTGCAAATCTGCCATTAGGGTTTATAGATTTATTATGTTTTTTTTATCTAAGATATTTTACAAATTGTGTTTTCATTTTAAATCTATAAATTTTTGGCATTGAGCTTTTTTTGGAAGGGTTTTGGAGCCAAACAGACCCCATGGTTGCGTCCGGAAGGCCCAAAAACCCTATTTCCATATATTATTTGCCCTATTTTGGTGAAAAATAAATTTGAGGTAAAAATTTTTATTTGGGGGCCAAATGGTCCCCCACCCATTTTGTTGTACAATCTGAATTTTTTTATTATGTTTTTAATAAAAAAATAGTCATTTAATAAAAAAACTGTCATTTAATAAAAAAAGAGTCATTTATTATTCTATTTTTTAATAAAAAAATAGTCATTTAATAAAAAGACAGTCATTTTTTTATTATTCTATTTTTTTAATAAGAAAAAAATAGTCATTTAATAAAAAAAAATAGTCATTTTTTTATTATTCTATTTTTTAATAAAAAACAGTCATTTAATAAAAAAAAATAGTCATTTTTTATTATTTTGTTTTTTAATAAAAAAAATAGTCATTTAATAAAAAAAAACAGTCATTTATTATTCTGTTTTTTAATAAATAAAAAAAACAGTCATTTATTTTATTTTAAGACCTAATAGTCATTTTTTTTGCATAAATTGAAATGCATTTTTATTATTGTATAATGCAACTAGCATCCTTTAATGCAATTTTTGGCAGATTTTTAGTCAAATTGTCAAATAATTTAGACCTCATAGTCATTTTTTTTCTCACATTAACAATTGTTGTTTGTGAGTTTGCTTGTTTTGCAAGGTTATCCAAGTATATTTTGGAGTATACAAGGCAATTTTGGATCAAATTTTTCACTCTCTTCCCCTATTTTTATTAATTTCTTCTAATCTCTCTCAAGCATTTGCTTGAAGCATAATGTAAATTAATGTAACTTGTACCTCTCATAATAAAAGTAAAAGAGAATGAAAGTGAGAGAGAAAGAGAGAGAGAGAGTGTGTGTATTTATGTTTTGCCTATTTTGCATCTCAACTAATCTAACTACTAACTTGCTACTAAATAATCGACTAACCAACTAACTTGCAATTTACTAATTTTCATATTAATAAAGAAGGTTAAAAATGAATCAACTTACTAACCACAACTTTAGTATTTGATTAAAAATTTACTTAATATTGCAACACAATTTATATTTGCTAAACACCTATTGAATCCAAAAGAATCTGCTCTATCGGTAGCAAGTCATTTTCAGGTCCTCGTACCTGTACCCTTTTGGGTAACTTGGTTGACCTTGGGTGAGAAGAATTGGCAATTCATTAGGCTATAACAAAACCTTAAAATGAACACTAACTTGCTAAATTATTTACTATCTAAAATTTAATAAATGTTTTATGGTTCAATTCAAGTTAGTTTATTTTGTTGCAAGATGATTGTTATGGTTAGTTACCTTCTTATTACAAGTTAATCTGTTGCAAGTTGATCTTGGTTTATTTCCTTTATTCAATTGCAATATGGTTATAGTTGTTTATTGCGATATGGTTATAGTAGTTCATGATGATGTTGATTATCTTTCATGATGATGCTTATCTCTCTTGATGATGATTAATTTTGATTATCTTTCATGATGTTTATCTTTCATGATTATTATATTTGATGATTGAAAAGTAGATTAATTGAAAGTTATGTTTTTTTATATATATGCAAGTATGTTTATCTACTTCCTTATTGCATCATTTATTTCCTTTGTCAATGCATCTTATGTTTTGATTATGTTCACTTTCTAGAATGTCTGATCATGGAATCTTCTTCACACCTAAGCACATACTTTATGGATAAAATTTTGGAATATGGGAACCAAGGATGAGGGCTGAATTTCAATCAAGAAAGTTATGGCCCATTGTGAATGGAGATGAAGCAATCCCAACCCAAGAAAGGGCAATTGAGACATACAACAACAAGAGTCACCTTACACTTTCCATGATTATCAATAGTGTGAGTGATGATATATTGCTCACTATAAGTCATTGTGAGCATGCTAAAGATGCATGGGATTTGCTAAAACAAGTCCATCTAGGGTCCAACACATCAAGAAAATTAACTTTATTGTCCAAAATTCTTAGCACTATGTAAGGTGAAGAAGAAAGTGCCTTGATCTTCCTCTCAAAGATTAAAGACATGAGAACTCAACTATTGGCTTGTAATTATTATTGGATAAGTGAGAAGCTCTTAAGATTTATCATTTTGAGGAACTTGTCAAGAAAGTTCAAGAATTTTGTCATCATTATTGAGACTAGGCTAGAGCAAGAAGAGGATGGCATTCCTCTCAACACTCTTTCACAATTATTGATTCAACATGAAAAGTCTCTTAATAGAGACAAAGTGAATGGTCAAGTTGTCAAGGAGAATAATTTTGCCTTTATTGCCACTAAGGCTTCCTTCAAGAAGAAATACAAGGGAAGGAAAAATCAAAATTTCCAACCCAACAAGCCTATAGTTGATTTCACTTGCAAATTTTGTGGCAAGAAAGGCCACAAGGAACAAAATTGTTTCAAGAATAAGATGATTGTAGAAAAGGAAGAGCAAGAAAAGGCTAAGGGAAAAGGACCTAAGAAAGGGTTTGGAAAGGGAAAGAAAAAGAACAACAATGTAAAGCAAAATTCTAATAAAATTGCCTTTGTTTGTGCCCTTTACTCCATTGACTCATCTACTTCTAATGAATGGGTGTTAGATTCTGGATGCACTAACCATATGTGTTTTGAAAAGGATAAGTTTGTGGACTTTCATAAGCACTCTTCAAATTTAGTTGTCATTGGTGATAATACTATACTTAAAGTAGAAGGTGTTGGCAATGTTGTAATTGAAGGGAAATTACTTGATAATGTCCTATATGTGCCTAACCTTAGGAAAATTTTAATTTTAGTTTTGCAAGTTGCTAGAAGTGGTCACACTATTGAGTTCAATGCAACTTCATGGAGCATTAGGAAAGGCATGCTACCAATCATTAAAGGTTATGTGAATAATAATCTTTATGTGTTAGGTGATACTCCTCCTAAAGTGTGTTTAGAAACTAATGTTTCTCCTAGTAGCAATATTTGGCACTTAAGTTTAGGCCATACAAACTATCAAAATCTTCAAATGATGAAGTCCAAAAATTTGGTTGAAGGCTTGCCTAAAATTTCACCTAATAATGGTTTGTGTGAAACATGCATCTTAGGCAAGCTGAGCAAAAAATTTTTTGCAAAGGACAAGTCAGCAAGGGCCACACAAATTATTCAACTCATTCATACATATATTATGTGTCCATTACATGTTAGATCACTTGGTGGTGCATCCTATATTCTCACCTTTATAGATGATTATTCAAGAATGATCTTTGGTTATCTACTTAATAATAAATTAGATTGTTTTGAGATATTCAAGGAGTTCAAAGCTTTGGTAGAAAATCAAAAGAGAACAAATATCAAAATGATTAGAAGTGAAAATGGAGGGGAGTACAATGGCAATGATTTCAATATGTTTTGTTCTTATCATGGGATCAAAAGGTAGTTTACTTGTCCATAAACTCCTCAAAAAAATGGTGTTGCAAAGAGAAAAATAGGACAATCATGGATATGGTAAGATGCATGCTTGGTGACCACTTACCTCAATTTCTTTAGGGTGAAGCAGCTAGTACAACAATCTACATTATTAATAGGTGTCATTCAAAATCAGTTGAGGGGAAGACTCCTTATGAGGTTTGGAATGGTAAGAAGCCAAATTTTTCACACTTATGAGTGTTTGGATGTGATGCATTTTCATATATTCCTTCAGAAAAGAGGAATAAATTGGATAAAAAGTCTCAAAAATGCATCTTTGTTGGCTATGATGAAGAACATAGGGGCTACAGGTTATACTCACCTTCTTCACACATTGTATTTATTTCAAGAGATGTCAAATTCAATGAAGACCTTCTTGAGTTAGAAAAGGGTGGGCCTTGTATCAAAAGGAACAAGTGGTTGGATCATTCTAGGGGTCCTAAAAAGCAGAATTTAGTTATCCAAAGGATAAATAGAAGTATGACCCTTAACATGTCTCTTCTAGCTAAGATAGAGAATGATCATGAGCCTACTTCTTACCAAGAAGCTTCACAACATTCTTGTAGGGTTGATGCCATGAAGGTTGAGATGGATTCTCTTCTAAAGAATAAAACTTGGGATCTAGTGCCTTATCCTAATAAGAGAAATATTATTGGGAACAAGTGGGTCTATAGAATAAAGTACAATTCTAATGGAGAGATAGAAAAGTATAAGGCTATATTGGTTGCTAAGTATTATGCTCAAAAATATGGCATTGACTATGATGAAACCTTTGCACCAGTTGCCAAAATGCCCACCATTCGGCTTCTCATTGCTATTGTTGCTACTCAAGGTTGGCAAATTTTTTAGATTGATGTGAAAAGTGCCTTTCTAAATGGTGATTTGGATGTGGATATCTACATGAGTCAACCACATGGATTTTTTGCACAAGGTAAGGAAACACTTGTGTGTAAACTAAAGAAAACATTGTACAGTCTTAAGCAAGCACCTAGAGCATGGTACATGAAGATTTCAGGTTACTTCTTGTCTCTTGATTTTGATAAATGCTATTCAACCACAGATATCTATGTGCTTAGGAAGGATAACTTGGTCATTTTAATTGCTCTATTTGTTGATGACCTTGTTATGACTGGAAATGAGAATGAGACCATTTTTTATTTCATCTCCAAATTAAAGTCAGAGTATGAAATGATTGACCTTGGTTTTTTACACTACTATCTTGGCATGCAAGTTTATTAGAATGAGGATTGTACCTTTTTTACTCAATCCAAGTATATTGAATATCTTCTTAAGAGGTTTTATTTGGAGGATGGCAATCCTACTTCTATTCCTATTTCTATAGGGGTTAAGTTGGAAGTAAGGATAAAATCTTAGTTGGTTGATGCTACATTGTATAGGCAGCTCATTGGTAGTCTTCTTTATGTTACCATCATAAGGCCAAATATTGCTTTTGTAGTTGGTATGATGGCTAGGTTCATTCAGAAACCTTGTATTGAGCATTTAAAAGCTACTAAGAAGATTCTGAAGTACCTTTTAGGTACTAGATATTTAGCACTCAAGTATTCTAGGCTTCCTTCCTTTGCTCTTTCTAGCTATGCTAATTATGATTTTGGAGGGGATAGAATAGATAGAAAGTCTACCACAACATATATTTTTATTATTTTGTCTGCAACTATATCTTGGTCTTCCAAGAAGTAAGATACAATTGCTCTTTCTACAATGGAAGTGGAGTATAAGGCTACGATAGTAGCTATACAGGAAGCGATTTGGCTTCATACCCTCATTAAGGAAATTGGATTTGAGCAATTTTGTCCTTCAAGTTTGCTCTTTGATAATCAATCAGCTATTACCTTGGCTAAAAATCCTGTAATGCATCAAAGGAAAAAGCATGTTTAAATCCAAGCCCACTTTATCAGAGAGAAGGTATTGGATGGGACTATTTAGTTGGAGTATTGCCCATCATCTTCTAATTCTGTTGATTTGTTCACCAAACCTCTTCCCAAGGAGCAATTTTGTAAGCTGAGGGACTCACTTGGTTTGGTGAAGTTGTCCTCAAGGGGGAATGAAGTGTAGTTACACTTGTGTGATGACAACTTCATCCTTAAGAGGTGTTTTGTGCTATATATATGAGTTGATCTTGGTGGTATAATTGCTTTTTGCATATCTTTTGAACATAGTACTTTCTTATTTGCCTTGTGCAACTTTTGTACATATTACTTTCTATATGGCATTGTGCAATTATGGTATATGATGCAATTGTTTTATGCGACTCTTTTACATGGTATTTTCTTGTTGCCTTATGCAACTTTGTACATTTTTTTATGTAGTTGGAATTATGCAATTGGTTTTTCATGGTACTTTCTTGTTAGCATTTATGCTACTTTTGTACATGAAAACTTATGGTTGGATTTATGCAACCGGTGTGCACACTTCATTATTTTCATATACCTTATGCAACTCTTGTACATGGTACTTTTTTGTTAGCCTTGTGTTACTTTTGAACATGGTACTTTAGAGTTTGCATTATCATGGTACTCCTTGTTTGCTTTATGCAACTTTATACATGATATTTTTTGATCAACTATATAGCATGTGACTATAAGTATGGCTTGGCATCTTTTTGTGATGACTTATAGTTCACTATTTGTTAGATCAATTTGTTATCATATTTAGATATTCATATATGTTGTGGTGAATATATTTATGATGATGTATCTAACTGATCTTATGTTGAGCTACTTGTAGCTTGTAGGTACTTTAGTTTAGGGTTTTGCAGGCTTACTGAAGATACCCTTGTGATGTTTTCTTCTTGTCATTTGCAACCACTTGTGGTTTATGGATGGTTTTGTAAGCTGCTTGTATCTAAAGCTACTCCATTGTGGTTGTAGCTTGTAGGTACTTTCTTTTGGGGTTTTGTAGGCTTACTGAAGATACCCTTGTGATGTTTTATTCTTATCATTTGCAACCACTTGTGGTTTAAGGATGGCTTTGTAAGCTACTTGTATCTAAAGCTACTCCATTGGGGGTTTGTAGTCTCATTTTGGACCATTTTGTATTGGCGCCTTATTGTAGACCATTATTGGTCACAAAAGCTCATTGTAACTATATTACTCATTTGATATTTCTGGATGCTCGCAAACTGTCTCCATCCCTAACAGGGCTCTGGCGATTTGGCTTTTGGCGGGAAATTTTCTGTGACGGCGCCTGGTGTTGCTCGAGGGACTCTGGCCCGAAGATTTTGCCTAGGGCTTAGGGGGGTTGTCTCTGCTTTTGCCTGAAGATTCTGTAGTGGTTCCGGGAGGGCCCGATGGGGTCTCCTCCTGTTTCTCCTGCTGGGAGAAAGATATCATATGCTGAGAAACTGAAAGATTTTCCCTCGCCTTCCACGGACGGAGCTCAGCGGAATGCTTTTCAATCGATACTCAAGACTGCTGCCAATGGCCCACATGCTCACCGCGTTAATGGTTGCCTCCCACAATCTTCCTCCAGGCCTAAGATTGTAATAGAACCAATGCTGGTCGAAGATACAGTCGTCTACCGAGCTAATCACGACTTGATCTGCAAATTCATGGGCATCCGGCCCACTCTGAATTTTTTGCACACCTGGGTTCGTCAGAACTGGGAGCCACACGGTGAGTACTCTCTATGGCCTATAAGCAATGGGTATTTCATCATAAGTTTCTCTTCTTTAGCAGATAGAAACAGAGCATTTGAATCAGAGAAGAGAAACCATGGACCAGCAGGGTTATTTATCCAACCCTGGAGAGTGGGTTTCGACCCCCGCATCGAACCCACGGCTGTCCCGGTCTGGATCCGGCTGTACGCTCTCCCGATGGAGTTTTGGGGTGAGAAGGTTTTGGAATTAATAGGTAATTCCCTAGGCAGATTTCTGGGAGTCTCCAAAGATACCATAGAGGGCAATTCTGCTGTCTTTGCTAGAATATGTGTAGAGATGGACATTAGTCAGCCTCTACCAGCTGAGGTGGAACTTGAGCTAGCAGGAGTACCCTGGATCCAGCAGTTAGACTATGAGGCCCTACCTTTCAGGTGTCGTGTATGCCATAAGCATGGACATTTGGCAAGGTTCTGCCCAAACGCAGTGAGCACAAAAACGGAGGCTCCGAGTGGAATGGCAAACCGCCCTAGAGAGGGTAAGTCTAGTCCGGTCAATGAACCCTCTAGCAATTCTCCAGGTCCTGATGCTCAACAGGATGGCTTTGAACAGGTGAAACGAAAGAGAAACAAAAAGAAAAATGGCAAGGAGCAGTTACAGCTCAAGCCAAACAATCGGTATGAAATTTTCAAGTCATTAGTGGATCTGGAGGACCATTCTATGGAAGGAGTGGTTGGGAATGGTGAGAATGTCAACACTCCACCTCTTGTTTCTCCTTCCTTCACTCCCGTAGTAGAACAGGTGACTGTGCCAGCTGAGTACCTGCAGTCAGAGAATCCAGGGGCCTTGGTTATTCACTCCCCAACACAGCCGGCTATAAAAGATGTTACCATGGGAAATGCAGAGAAAAATAGAGAGAGGCCTGCTTTAGGGATTTCCCAGGTGGAAAAGAGATCAAGAAACAATAACTCTCAAGGAGCGGGAAGAAAATCCAATAAGGAATTACTAATTGCCCAAGGAGATAAGTTAATCAATGAAGGATTGGTGAGGTCCATTGATTCTTACTGCTCACAAGGTTTTCAATGATTATTCAATCTTGGAATATTAGGGGTTTAAACGAGTAGAACCCATCAATCTGCTGTTCAAAGACTCTTAGAAAACCGAAAAGCAGATTTTTTGCTTCTCCGGGAGACCAAAATGTCTTTAGATATCATGAGTAAAACCGCTACCAAAATCTGGCGGGGAGCTGGGTATATGGACGTGGCTGCCCAAGGAGCTTCAGGGGGAATTGTTACCCTTTGGAACCCTCTGGTCTGGACTGCTTTAGATCATGTAGCTTGTAGGGGTGTTCTTTCTTCTCTTTTCAGAAATAACTTCAATTCTGAACTGATCCTTATTACCAACTTTTATGGGGCCCAAGATCTTGAAGGCCAGAGGCTCCAATGGGACGCTGTTCACAATATGAGAGCAAACAGGGAGTGTTTTGACTGGATTATTGCAGGGGATTTTAATGCAAAATTATCTGTCCGGGACCAGGAAGGTGGCTCCCCTACTTTAGACCCAGGGGATCGGCTTTTGATTGCCCAAGTTCAGGCCTTTAATCTAGTGGACGTTCAAGGCCCTAGTGTTTTTTTCACTTGGACAAACAAGAGAAAGGAGCCACATAGCAGGAAGGTCAAGTTAGATCGCTTTTTGGTCTCGGAGGAGGCTTTTGTGAAATGGACTTTAAAGTTCCAGATTTTGGAGGGCCCTATTTCGGATCATTTTCCCATCTTGCTTGAGGGAGGGACTTCGAGAGGACAGCACTTTAGGCCTTTTAAATTTGAGAATTTTTGGTTACAAAAGGAGGACCTTCGACAAAAAATTTCTCAATGGTGGACAGAAGGCCGCCCACCTTTTGGGACAGCAATGTTCAAATTTCATAAACAGCTTCAATTTGTCAAATTTCAATTGAAACAGTGGAGGAAAGGAAATAAGTCGGATTTCCAGTCCCAAAGGGCTCCCTTGGTGGCTAGATGGGAGGAGGTTCGAAACTTTTTAGGGAAGGGTCAATTCTTGAGCAACTCAAATCCGAAGATGACGAAGCTGCGTAAAGCGGTTGAGGACATTGACAACCAAGAGGAGTTATCCTTGGAAACGAGAGGGCTAGAAATACTTGGTTATTAGAAGGGGACAGAAATACCAAATTTTTTCATCGGTCGGCTTGTGCTAGGAGACGGATGAACAATATGGAAGTTCTCAAAGATGAACAGGGAAATGTCTTCGATACTATTCCTGGTATGCACTCCCATGCTATCGATTACTTTTCTAAACTTTTTAAGGAAAGTATGCAGCAAGATATTGAGGCTCAGAACGAAGTTCTTAATGTTATTCCTCCTATTATCTCTGAAGAGGACAACCAGACCCTGCTTAGACCCATTGAAAGGGATGAACTGAGAAATGTGGTCTTTGGTATGAGTTCTGGAAAATCTCCTGGTCCAGATGGCTTTCCTATTGAATTTTTCGAGGCTTTACGGGATACCTTGGAGGAGGATGTTACGGTCATTCTCGAGGAATCCGGATCCAATCGCGAGAATGCTCGGGGCGATCAATCACACCTTCATTGCTTTAATTCCGAAAGGGGAAGTGGGGACTCATATCTATGATTTCAGGCCTATTGCTTTATGCAATGTGATTTACAAAATCATCTCTAAGATAATGGTGAGAGGCTTAAACCCCTTCTTCATAGCATCATTTCTCCCGAGCAGGGGGCTTTGTTGAGGGAAGACAAATATTGGATGGGGTGATTTTGGCCCGAGGAGGCCATCCATTCAATGCAAACTTCGGGAAACAAAGGCATGTTCATTAAACTGGATATGTCCAAGGCTTATGACCGGGTGGAGTGGTGCTTCTTGTCGAAAATGCTTGGCTGCCTTTGGCTTCTCTCAGGAATGGATTGCTTGGGTTATGAGTTGTGTTTCTTCTCCCTCCTTTTCTGTTCTCATTAAGGGCCTTCCCTCGCTTCCTTTCGGCGCCTCCCGTGGGCTCCGCCAGGGAGACCCTTGTTCTCCCTATCTCTTCCTTCTCTTGGCTGAGGGTTTGGGAAGACTGTTTTTGAGGAGAAGGCAACAAGGTCGGCTTTCTGGTATCAAGGTTGGGGAGGAGACTCTGACTCACTTGCAATTTGTGGATGATACGGGTCTGGTTGGTGCGGCCACTCTTCGGGAAGCTAGAGGAATCAGAGACACTTTGAATGTCTACCTAAGGGCTTCAAATCAGGTTCTTAATGACATGAAGTCCAAAGTGGTCTTTTTCAATCTCGACCAATGGCTTCAGGAGCGTGTTATTGACATCCTGGGATTCACTAGGTCCTCTCTTCCAATTGTTTACCTGGGGGTTCCCCTTCATTTCAAAAAGTTAAATGCTGATATTTGGAAGAACCTATTAGCAGGCATCAAAGACAGAATGAATCATTGGGCCCATAAATGGCTAAGCTACGGGGGTAGATTAACCTTCTTGAAATCAGTTATTCAGGCTTTGCCGATCTATAAATTCTCAATCCTGACTGCCCCTCATACCACCTAGAAAAAGTTGGACAAAATGGCTAGAAGATTTTTGTGGGAAGGCGCAAAAGGGAAGAAAAAATGGGCCTTGGTTGGGTGGGATAAAGTTACCCAGCCTAAGGATAAAGGAGGGCTGGGCTTGAGATGCTCTATGCTTAATAACAGGGCTTTGGCTGGAAAACTGTATTGGCGGTGGGTTTCTCAGCCATCCTCTCTCTTCACGAGAATTCTTTCCAGTAAATATTTGGGGCATGTCCATCCCAATGAGGTGGGTCGCTTTCCCTTGGAAGGTCCTGGTTCTTTAGTGTGGCCAGACTCTCAAGCTTGGATCCCAGATTATCAAAGATCAATTATTCTGGAAAGTGGGGAAAGGAGACAAGGCTCGCTTCTGGACAGACTCCTGGGACCAGCATCCGCCCATTATTGTTTTGTTCCCCGAGCTTCATCCTATCATGACCGCCTTAGAAGCCCAGGGTTGGATCCTTATTGATAAGTATCTTCTTACCAGTCATTTGGGGGGGTATACTTTTAAAAAGTTTAAGCGATGGGAGGAGTGGCCAACTACTGTCTCTCCGGAGTTGGTGCCTATCCTGCAAAAAATATTGTCAGAAAGGTTCCTCACGGGGAAGGATGAGGAAGATGAATTAGCCTGGGGCCATGGAAGCCTTGGGGTCTACTCAGTTAAGGCTGGATATGAAGAGATCCTCCCTGAGCCTCCCCCACACTCTTTTCCGGTTCAGCATTGGAAAAGGATTTGGCATTTAAAGGGTTGGCCGAAAGTGAACTTCTTCGCTTGGCAACTTATGCATAATGGTCTTCTCACCTTTGACAATCTCAGACGTAGGGGTTTCAATGGCCCCTCTCAATGTGCTTTATGCCTCCATCATGAGGAAGCTGAGACCATTTGTTTTTTGAGTGTCCTTTTACTCATCGATTTGGGAGCAGCTGGTTCTTGCAATTTAAACTCCGGGCTAATGGTGTTCTCAATCGTACCAATATTTGGGAAAAATGGAAATGGGGCGGGTTCAATTCTATAGCTCTCCGAACTGGCTGGCAGTTAGGCTTTCTCTTCATATGGTGGCAAGTTTGGTTGGAGAGAAACGCACGGATATTTAGAAACACTTTCTCCTCGATTGACGGTGTTTGGCAGGTCATCTGGAGCAAAGTCACAGAAACTGTTGCTACTCTTGCCAATGAAAAGAATCAGGCTACTCTTGGGCATCCTGAAGAGGGGGTTGAGGGTCTTGAGAGGCAAGTTAGATCATGCTGGAAACCCCCCCTGAAGGCTGGATCAAGATCAATACTGATGGGGCTGCAAAAGGCAACCCGGGCAACGCAGGAATTGGTGTTGTTTGTCGGGATCACTTGAGTGCGGTTCTTTACTGGGAACTGCAGGGATTGGGCAGAGCCACGAACAATGAAGCCGAAGCCTTGGCCATTAAGTCCGCGTCTATCTGGGCTGTTAAGCAGGGTCACCGGAGAATAATTCTTGAATCTGATTCTCAAGTCCTGATCGGCGCTCTAGATTGCTTGTGGAATTTCTCTTTAAAAGCCTGGAGACTGCGGATGTTGATATCTCAAATCAAGGAGTTATGGAGGGAGTTAGATGATGTCATCCCTGTGTATGTGAGTAGAAATCTGAACACGGTAGCTGACTTCCTTGCGAAGATGGGTGCTGAGAAAGAGGTAGGTGTCCAGCTGCACAGTGATATGCCTATGATAGATGAAGAGATTCGGAGTGGCCTGGAACGATCTCTACATCCATGAGCTCAAAAATGACTAAGGTTCGTTTCTGTCGCGATATCGCGACATATTGCGTCGTCTTGACCCGGTTTGGTTTTCTGTCGCGATTTCGTGACATGTTGCTCTGTCGCGACATGTCGCTCTATCGCGACATGTTGCTCTGTCGCGACATGTCGCTCTGTCGCGACCTGTTGCTCTGTCGCGACTTGTCTCTATGTCGCGACCTTTCCTGGAAAACTGTAGCGATTTCGCTACCCTTCTGGTTGCTGTGGCCTTGGGAGGATTTTTGTAGCGATTTCGCGACATGTTGCGTCGTCGTGGTCGTTGATGAGAAGGTGTCGCGATGTCGCGACCTTTTTGGTAGGTTTTGCTGCTGGAGGAAAAGTGTCGCGATATCGCGACGCTTTGAGAAAAACTGCATGAAAGGGAAAAACCGTCGCGATATCGCGACAATATGTGTGAAAAGCTACTATAAGGAAAATCTGACGCGTCTTCGTGCTTTTTTTGAGGAAGGGACTCATAGGGGCATCCTTGTTGTGATTTTGAGATGTGTTGAGCAAAATTTAGTAAAGGGGGAAAAACTGACGCGTTATCGCGACCTTTTTGAGAAAAGCCTCCCTATGGATAACCTGTCGCGATTTCGCGACATGTTTATGGAAAGGAAGCACAGGGGCAAACCTGTAGCGATTTCGCTACAGTTCTGGAGAAAAAACAGTTGGCAGGAAAAACGTCGCGATATCGCGACTTGTTATGGTAATGGGCACCTCGGGGCTGAACATGTCGCGATTTCGCGACACTTTTACGGATGGGGCGCCCTTTGGTTTTCTTGTCGCGATTTCGCTACACTTCCGGCCAAGTGGGACTCCAAGGAAAATTCGTCGCGATGTCGCGACACTTTCTCAAAGTTGCTGATCAAAGGGGTCCTCGTCGCGATTTCGCAACAATTCGGGGAGCGGATGCTTTAAGGCTTTCTCATCGCGATTTCGTGACACTTTTGGCGTTTGGGTGATTTGGTCTTTGTCTTTGTAGCGATTTCGCGACCTTTTTCGGGTGTTGTGGTTCCGGCGCTTTTTGTCGCGATATCGCGACATGTCGCGATTTCGCGACTTGTCGCGTTATCGCGGCCGGGTGTTGTGGCACGGCGGTTGTTTGGTTTTGTGTCGCGATTTCGCGACATGTCGCGTTTTCGCGACATGTCGCGTTTTCGCGCCCTTTGTACTTCTGGTCTCTCTGCGCTTGGTTGGGATGCCCTTTCTCCCTCTTGTAACTGTCTTTTGTGTTAATTCAAGGTTTTTTCATTTTTTTCAAAAAAACTATATTACTCATTTGATTCTCATCCCCATTTGTATCTTTAGGGGGAGAATGTTTCTTTGTTTCATAATTATTTTCCTCAATATTGCATTAAGGGGGAGTGTTGGAATATGTAATGCAACATTGTGTAAATTATTCTTAGACTAAAATATAAAGTCTAAAGAATAATATTTGAATTAGAAAATAATTCTATTTTATGTAAAAATATTCCCACCCAATTAATAAATAAAATAAGGGTGCTAGGAATATTTAATTTATGGGAAAAAGTTAATTCCATTTTTCTAGCAAATATTAAAAAGTAACCAATCAATTTTTAATATTTGATAGATGCCACTTGTCACACATCTCAAGATAATATTGTGATAAGATTTGTCACACATCTCAAGATAAAATTATGATAATATTTATCACACATCTCAAGATAATATTGTGATTATATTTGTCACACATATCAATCTAAGATTGTGATAATATTAGGGTAATTTTAGGGTTGTAGTAGAAAAATATATCTTTAAATAGGGGTGTTGTCTACTACATCTAGTCATATCATGTTGATGCATATTATTGCATAACATTGAAGCATTCTTGTATTGTTGATTCATTGGTTAATATAGTGATCTCCATAGTGGATGTTTCCCTTATTCATTTGAAGTAGGGTTTTACCACTTAATATTGGTGTTGTGGGTTTTCCTATTTTGTGTGTGATTGATCTTATGGAGCATTCTTCGCTCTTTGGGAGACTTTGCTTGTCTCACAATTTGGAATTCACCTAAAAATATAACTCATAAGTCACCATGGTATACACTTAGAGCAACCACCCTCGATCCACAATCGAGGTGGAAATGGATGCTCAACACACTCATAGTCACACTAGCATTGAGTTTCCCACCCATAGTGTTGTCAAACAAAATTCGACAAGTCTTAGGGGTGACAACTCAACCCTTATGGGGGACTCCTCAAGAAACCCCAAAAAGATAGCCACATCCTGGTTTTTCATAACATATACATGAGGATACCTCATGGTATCTCTCATCACTTAGAAAGACAAAGACATTACAATCTCCTTCATCACATAGATACAAGGAGATCTTAAGGTCTTCATAATTACAAAGACAAGTAGAGGAATCATGACCTCTCTCTTCACACCAACATACGAAGGCATCATGACCTCCCTCATCGCATAGACATATAGAGGCTTCAAGACCTCCATCATTGTGTCAACATGAGGAGGCATAAATACCTCTATCATCACATAGGCATGTAGGTAATGCAAGACCCTAGGCTTCACATTATACACATAGGAAAGTTTAATACATCGAGGGGAAAGACATTAGGGATATTTCCAATCGTATACCCAAGACATCCTATAGCCTCCCTAAATATGGGAGGGTACACTTGGATTATGAGCTCATTGGTTCCAATGGAACTTCATGGGATCAACTATGGAGAACCATAAAACTTGATGATTTAGATCGATTTCCCTTGAGACTAGCTCCAAGAAGCATTGCTACTAAAAATTATGCTTTAGGAAGTTTATAGTGTATAGCTACTAGATGCACCAATGAACTAGGGGAAGCTTCAAAGTGATACCACAACACATACACTACTTTCAACCATGGGGGTACTCAAAACATAACATAGTACATAGTACACAAAACAAGTCACCCTGGTGGACAAGGGTAAGCACAGAATAGGAGCCTCCCTAAAGGGCCTAAACATTATAACTCCTCACACAGAGTTAGAAAGGCATGATACTTTAGTAGTAGGTCTATTTGATCATATATGTAGGTTAGAGGAATCATTATGCATCAAGTGAGAGTGTGTAGAAGCTCTTAATCAAGAATAGTGAAGGAAAATATGTCTGCACCTACAAGAACAATGCTTGAGAGAAGAGAGAGTTGAGTGCAAAGAGCTAGTAGAGAGGTTGGATTGAGAAGATGAACACATAAGTGGTGAGAGATACCAACATGAGAGATGTGTTTATTCTTAACAGGAGAGAAGCACTAGGTAAATAAATGAGTGTGCTCACCATACTTCACAACATCAACAACACCTAGACCTCAAAAAAACACAATTCAATGAGGAACATGTAGGGATGGAAGGTCAAGAATAGACATATTCTAAAAATCCATCCATGGTTATGGAGGATGAGTATAGACACCTGAATTGGGCAAACATAGAATTACCTCCCTTACCATAGTTAGTGAACCTTTAAGAACAAGAGACTACTTCTTCGAAGGCATATCAAATTCTCATTGATAGGGTCAAATCTCTTGAAAAATAGGATGGGTAGATATAAGACAACATTGAGCAATATACATAACCAAACTCTATGCCCCTCAGTCCTGAGTCTTGCGTATCCTAGGCACTTATAGATTCCTAGGCTAGACAAGTTTAAGGGAGAGTAAAACATGCAAGAACACATGATAAAATTTATGAATGCATGCTTACACCTTGATAAGAATGATGCCCTAATACTAAGAACATTCATCATGATGTTCTTGGGTGCAGTGACTCAATGGTTCAATCAGTTGCCCAAGCATAGCATCACCAATTTTGAGTAACTAGTAAATGTGTTCCTTGAATGCTTCTCCTTCAGCACTAAGAAGAAGGTGAACCTATATGACTTGGATAATTTGAAGTAGTATGACGATGAGCCAGTGATGGACTATGGTTATAGGTGGAGAAAAATCATGGCAAAACTATCATTCTCCATCCCCACTAAAGAAATCATCTAAATTTTCACAAAGAGCTACATAAAACACATCTCTCCATTATTGCAAATACAATATTATGAATCATTCAAATAAGCCTTGGCTCAATCCAAGCTTATTGAAGATATAAAGGTCGATGAGGGAGATATCAAACACCATAAGAAAGAGTGGAACAAGAACAATCAAAATGGCAAGAATAAGCAAATGCAAGTCAAGTCTGCTTAGATTAATTAGGTTATATTGGTCATGCCAAAGGAGGGGAGTGGATAGCAACCCAAAAACTATCAAGCTCATTCCCCACTGATTAACTATGACCCTAAGAAAAATTAGGGCCGAAATAGGAAATGTCAACCACCTCACTATTACACAATTTGATTTATCAATGCAATCAATATTTAATTAGATGAGCAAGGCACATACGATTAGATTTCAAAATGTACAAGTTCTTGACCCTAATCATCCCAATCCCAAGGGATATAGGGAAGATCAATATTGTCCATGTCATAGAATATAGGTACATGACATCGAGACATGTATCAAATTCAATAATATTATGCAAAACATGATTGAAAAGGGGGATCTAAAATTTGAAAACCTTCTAGATATTGATAATAGATATCTGGGTATATTAAGGAACCCATTGCTAAATAATGAGGCCCCTAGATATTAGGGTTCCCAAGTCAACCAAGTTCAAGTTGAGCCACCTATTCAAGGATGCATCATAATGGTTGAGATATTCAACATGGCAACTAGGTTTTGGTGATATGGGAAACCACAACCTCCAATAGCTCCCATTAATATCTTGGTTGCACCTCAATAGAGATAGGTGTAAAAAAATCCTCCAGGTCCACCAACGATACCTGTGGTAACTGTTTGGAGTAGATTGGAACAAAATATACAAACAAATCTAGCCAAGTTATCAGTTTATGAGCTCATACAATAATATCCTAGGTACAGGAAGACTTTGATGGATATTTTGAGATTAATCAAGCTCCAACCCTAGAATTTATATGCATTCAGACACTTTGTGGGGCAAGTGCAATAGTGCCAAGAACCCGGATTCATTTTTACGATCATGAAATTAAGGAAATTCCTACTACCTTAGAAGACCCACCTCTGTATATTATTGCATCAATCAATGATATACCATCCAAGAAGGTTCTTATAGATATGGGATCATCAATAAACATCATCACTACCAAGGCTATAGGGTACCTAAAGATCCCTAATTCGAACATTGTTCCAACTTCCTACACGCTCAAGGCTTTCAATGATGCATTGTGCTCCATAGTGGGTACAATCATTTTACCTATAAATGTAGGATATAAGACCATCCTCATGATGTATCACATGTTGGAAGGGGTTATGCAATACAACATACTTCAAGGGCATCCTTGGATAAGGAATATGTAGTGTGCGCCCTCTATCCTGCACCAATGCATCAAATATATGCATGAGGGACAAGTTCATGTGGTTCCACTTGATGACGAGTCATTCAAGTATGTGAATTATACTGACTTACCAGGGGATTCTTTCCTTATATCAATAAACTTGTACATAAGGCATTCATCCCCAACCATGTATCTATAGAATGGAAGTAGATCAGTGCGAGGTGACCCATCCATGATGGCACCACCTCTGCAATCTAAATCTATTGGTTCTTATTAAAATCATTTGATATATAAGGTAAAAGATAATAAAAATTTGAAAGCATCCCTAGTGGAGGAAGGACCCAAGGAGATTTCGACCATAGAAGTTGTAGGAATGCCTACTCCCATGGAGGAGGAAATTACCAAGAAATAGATGAGGATGTACCTCAGACTACCTCAACTACATCATCAACATCATCTATACCCCAGGTGATAGTTCACCTAGACCAAATAGGATTAGGTGAATATCTTGTGTAGAATATGACTTTCATGCCAATTATTGAGTTTGCACAAGATATGGGATGGCCAAGAGTCCCAAATTTTCTAGTAGGAATAGTAGTGCCAATAGGGGTTCCCTCTAATAAAACCAAATTTATATATGCTAGTTTAGATTATACCCATATTGATCATGATATTAAAAGGGATGAGGATGAACCATTCACCATGAATGTTCATTACTTGTCAAATATTGAGTTTTATCTGAGATAATTTGAGTAGTTTCATTGGCATGGCTATGGCCTAGGCCTATACGAGAAAGGGTGCCAACTTTATTTCTGATTTTAGTACCAACTACCTATGGATAGGTGCAGCCTAGGCTATCAAATACATAAACATGATGATTATTTGGCAGCAAACCTAGATAGGCTAAGCATTGGGTTCAGGGAGGACATTGACTAGAATCCCTATCAACCCCCTAGTAGAAACTATTTGGGTGATGGATGGGTGTCGATGGTCAATATTGTACCATATGATGAGTATCACCCTAAGTCTTCTCTTGAAACACCCCCATAGAGAGACATCCTATGGGAGGAAGAGCCAATGCATGGATATGAGTGATATGAGTATGACTATGTCCCAAGTGAGAACGAATATGAAGCCAACATGGCCTACCATGGGCCTCGATATGTACAAAACCTTTCTTGGATAGGCCCCACAGAGAGTGGGTACATCTCAGACAAGAATGGATACATCTTGGATGAAGGTGGATACATGTCATATGAGAGTGGCTATGAGTTAGAGGACTCAATAAATATGGCCTACCTAGGGCCTAGATATGCGAGCCACATCATTGGGCTAGAAACAAACACAAATGGATTCTTCATAAGCAATGATGACTATGAAGATGAGACTGAGATGACCTATCTTGGGCATTAGTGGGAAAGTCAACACCCCATCCTAGGGCCAAAAAAAATACCAATGATTTCTTTATAAGTGATGATGACTTTGAGGATGAGATCGAGATGGCTTATCTTGGGCCTCGACACTTGTATCTAGTCGATCTTCTTATTGAGATAGAATATATGCTTTGCACCATATATATTGATATTTTATTCTTGGGAAGACCCCTTGACCCAGATGTTATCTATAGCATGGTCTTACCAGACCCACCAACATTTAGAAAGTAGTTGTTGCCTAATTATCCCATCATATTGTCTATCCATAGACCATATCCTGAGATTCCTATACCCCCAAAGCCTCATCATGAGTATGGAGGGCACACATTTTATGTAGAGCTTCACCCACATGGTCCTAAAAATTTCATTCCATCCATCAACATGATCTCTATTGATTTTACCACTCTAGTCCATAACCTAGCAGATCCTTCAAAACCATTGTGTCTTAACTTAGAAACTATTGATTGAGATCATGTTGATTCACCCCTAGAGCCTAAATATTTCTTACCCAATGAAGAGATGCTACAACTATTCCATTTTGCACCAAGTTGCATGCATGATGTCTATCATGTTCTTGATACTGAGTCAGTGGGAACTATAAATCCAGTAGAAGACATCCATTTAATCCCCACTCCTCACCAGCTTGAGGAGGGGTCACATATGGCAATAGAGGAGACTTTCAAGATGCACATCAGTTATGATCCTTATCAACCAAAAAAATTCAATTTCTAAGAAATATTATCTCTAGAAGAGCAGGCCATCATTATTTCTCTATTAGAAGAGAGATGAAATCTCTTTTCTTGGACCTACAAAGATATACCAGGGCTAGATCCAAAATTGGTTGTCCACAACCTTTCACTAGACCTTGCAAAGAAACCAATCAAGAAGAAGCTTTGAAAGATGTATCCAATTGTCACCTTCATGGTTAAGAACGAGTTGCAAAAACTGTTGGATGTAGTCTTTATTGTTCCCATCGACTATCCATAATGGGTATCAAACATGGTACCCATAGGAAAACTTGATGGAAGAATTCGCATTTGCATAAATTTTAGGGATCTCAATAAGGCAACCTTGAAGGATTCATTTCATTACCCAAAATAGATGCTCTTGTAGACACAACTATAAGTCATGAGATGCTCTCCCTAATGGATGTTTTTTTTTGTTACAATCACATTTGAATTAAACCTAAAGACCAACATAAAACTACGTTCACCACTCCATGGGGGAAATTATGTTACAAACTTATGTAATTCGGTCTTAAGAATGCTATTGCAACATATTAGTGGGCTATGACATACATTTTCCATGATTACATGCATAATATCTTGGAAGACTACATCGATGACTTACTGTTCAAGTCATTGCTACATGAAGAGCATGCTGAGACCCTCAAAAAGGTCTTTGATCACCTGATTCAGCATAATGTTAGGTTAAACCCCAAGAAATGCATCTTTGGCATAACTTCTGGAAAAATCTTGGGATTCATTGTTTCTAAATGAGGCATTGGGGTAGACCCCACAAAGTCAAATGCTATCCTAGAAATGGCCTCGCCCATGAACATCCAAGAACTGAGAAGCTTACAAGGCAAAGTAGCATCCATAAAGTGATTGATTATGCAACTATAAAATAAGTTTTGACCCATGAATTGACTACAATATAAGGGGTCCCATTACAATGGGATGAAGAATTTCAGCACACCTTTACTTAAATAAATGAGTACCTAGAAACACCACTGGTCCTAGCTCCACCAAGGCTAGATGTACCATTATTGCTATATATATCCACTAAAAAATTTGCTTTGGGCACCATGTTAGCTCAAAATAATGTGCAAGATAAGGAAAAAGAGATATATTAAATCAACAACACCTTGGTGAGCTATGAAATAGGATATGCATACGTAGAAAATTTGTGCTTAGCAGTGGTCTTTGCAACTAAGAAATTGCACCACTACATGTTGAGCCATACGACATATATAATATCTAAACAAAATCCTTTGTAGTATATGATGATCAAGACATCATAACACACATACTGCAAAGTGGATCATGCTATTGAGAGAATTTTATTTGGAATTCATAAGCCGAAATTCCATCAAGGGACAAGTCATAGCTAATCAACTAGATGAGGTGCCTCTTCAGAACAATAGGCCCCTCACCATAGAACTTTTGGATGATGTAGTATTTGCATTATTAGAAGCACCCAAATCCAAAGAATCAAAAAATGAAGCTGACATGACTTTGTTCTTTGATGGTTCAAAGTGTGAGCAAGGAGGTGGTGTAGGGATTGTCTTTTTCATTCCACAAGGTGATCCAATGCCCTTGTCATTCAAACTAGACTTCCATTGCACTAAAAACAGCACCAAATATGAGGCCCTAATATTAGGTCTCCAAATAGTCATTTCCATGAGAATCAAGAGGCTAAATATCTTTGATAACTCCCTCCTAATAATAAACCAATTCAATGGACTATTTCAATACCAGGATCCAATCCTAAAAGTTTACGAGGAGTTTGTTAACACTTATCTAGCCAAACTAGAATGGTATGATGTTGAGGCAATCCTTCATTCATCAAATAAATCTATAGACACCATGGCATCTTTAGGATCCTTTATCCCTCAGAATCCATATACTAATTTCATTACCATTCATGTAAAAACGCTCTCACACTTAGTGATGCAACATGAGGCTTTTGATAACAAGGAATCAGTAAACATGATTTATATAGAGCCAAAACATCACTGGTTTTGTAAAGCTAAAAACTTCTTAAATAAGGCACCTTGGGGGTCCTTGATCTCGTAGGATCCTACGGATAATGGTACCACCATTCACCACAAGATTGTTTCTCAATATACATTTGTGCAAATCGAATTATAGGAGGAACAAGTCATCTTATCTATTGAGGTTGTAGCCTATCAGAATTGTATTTCCCAATTACAATATTTATTGAGGCTTGGAATCATTCCAGGGGACTATCATATGCTGAAATATGAGCATTCAAGAAAAAAGTGATAAGATATGTATATCTAGGAGGCATATTTTATCATCAAAGCCATGATGGAGTTCTCATTTGTTGCTTAGAGCCCCAAGAATCATCCTGGGTGATTTCATAAGCTCATGATGGTACATGTAGTGGCCACTTCAACGATATGGCCATTATCAAGTGCATCCTTTGAATGGGTTATTATTGGCCCACCATGGAGAAGGATTACTGCAAGTATGTTAGGAAATTCGTTAAGTGTCAAGAGTATGCAAATATGATATACTTGTCATCTCAAGTATTACAACCCATTTAGGTAGCTTGGCCATTTACTCAGTGGGGTTTCAATCTGATCAAAAATATTTATGCCTCATATTTGGGCCAACACACATTTATCTTAATGGCCATTGAGTACTTCACCAAAGTGGGTGTAAATGGTCCCCTTAACCTCAATAATTGGACCTTGCATTATGAAGTTCATACTTCACAACATCATCTATCATTTTGGGGTACCCTTGAATATAACCTCAAATAATGGTTCATCATTCAAAAATAAAAATGTATTAGCTTTAATGACCAAGTACGACATTCAACATAGTTTTGTGACACCATACTATTCGTAGGCAAATGGACAAGAAGATGCCTCTAACAAAACAATAGTATCCATATTAAAGAAGATAATGAAAGAAAATCGTAAGGATTGGCATCTGTAATTTCCCCTGGCATTATGGTCTTATAGGACTAGCATACGAATGCCCATTGGGGCAACACCATTTTTTCTTGTATATGGAACTAAGGCCATTATGACCTTAGAGTTGGGAATTTTGACATTGCGTATTGCATTCAAAGTGTTCATCAATGACAACACTACATAGTAAGCTCACTTGGATCAATTGATCCTTCTGGATTAATGTCATATCAATGCTCTTAAGCATCTTCGCATTTACCAGGATCATATAACATGAGCTTATAACAATAAAATACACCTAATATACTTTAAGGTTGGAGATCTTGTGCTTAAAGAGAACCAACAGAACTCAAATCTACCATCGCATCTATGAGAAAAATTTGCAACCAATTGGATAGGTCCATATATCATCTCTAAGAATATTGGACCTGGAGCATATTTCCTAACAATGCTAGAAGGTGTTGAGGAGCTAGAGCCTCTCAACATTATTTATATAAGGGTGTTTCACACATAAATCAACAAAATAACAAAACATTCAAATAAATTCCAAAATTACAAAAATAATAGAAAACTTTAAAACAAAAAGCTCAAAGGTATCTTAAAATCCTTTGGTCAAATCACAAAAGGCTCCAAAGACATCTTAAATCCTTTTGGTCAAATCACAAAAATATCCAAAGGCATCTTAAAGCCCTTTGGTCAAATTACAAAAAGCTCAAAAGGCATCTTAAAGCCCTTTGGTCAACTCACAAAAATATCCAAAGGCATCTTAAAGCCCTTTGGTAAAATCACAAAAGGCTCCAAAGGCATCTTAAAGCCCTTTGGTCAAAGCAATTTAAAATCAAAAAGTTCAAAAGCATTTAGAAAAACCAAAACTCAAAAACAATTGAAGCATCAAAAATACAAAAATATTTGCATTATGCATTCACACTTGTAGCCATATATTCGCATTGAATTAGGCATTCACATCCATTACATTTACATTTAGTAGGTTTTATTCACAATAATATAAATGAAACCACATTTGTACATCAATCATGCATATTCAAAATCCATCATCATCCATCACCCATGTGTGTAACTGTATTTTTCAACACAACCCCTCCTATTGCTATAAGGAATATGTTGAGAAGAAACACACCCCCACTAAAAAATGAATTTCCATCCTTTGAAAATATTGAGCTTTCATTTTGCAGTAGGGACCCTCTTGATGATTTTCAGGTTTTAATTCCAAATTTTTACTTGCCTCTTTCTTCTTCAAGTTTTGCCTGTGTCAAAGTATCCAAGTATTCTTGTATTCTTGCATTCTAGCTTTGTTATCTCAGAATTCACTTTTTACATGCTAGAATCCTTCATGGATAAAGAAAATCTTACACCGGTATGAAAAAAATGCAGAAAACAGATAGATAAATTCATTGAAAATCAAAACTTTCCTTTTTTGGCAAAGTCACGAAATCGCGACACTTCCATTTTTGGAAATGTCACGAAATCACGACAGGTTTCAAAAAAATCAGCTAAGTCCAAAAAGCGTAGCGAAATCGTGAAACTTTCCATTTTTGGAAATGTTGCGATATCGTGACATTTCCAAAAATGGAAATGTCACGAAATCGCTACAGTTTTGGAGAGAGAAAGCTAGAGTGTACGGAACGTCACAAAATCGTGACACGTCGTGAAATCGCGGTTGTAGGAGGCTAAAGGTGGCAAAGGACAAAACAGGTCGTGATTTCGTGACATGTCGCGAAATCGTGACATGTCGCATTTTCATTTGTGATAGAAGCAAAAAATTGGCTAAGGCATGAAAAGGTCGCGATTTCGTGACACGTCACAAAATCACGACATCACGAAATCGAGATGTTTTTCACAGAGGGAGCCCGAGGCGTACAGGCTGTCGCGATTTCATGACATGTCGCAAAATCGTGACAGGTCCAAGTCGAAGCAAAGCAAGCAAGAAGCAGTCAAAAGGAACCAAAATTAAAATTTTTTTGACTAAGGCATAAAATTGTTGTGAAATCACGACGTCGCGATTTCGTGACGTCGTGAAATCATGACGCAGTTGGCAGAAGGGGCCCGAGACCAAAAGGTGTCGTGAAATCACGACGTCGCAATTTCGCGACGTCATGAAATCGTGACACAAATCAGAGTTGGAAAGGCAAGGAGCCACCATGTCGCGATTTCGCGACATGGTGGAGAGTTGGCAAGGCAAGGAGCCACCATGTCGTGATTTCGCGACATGGTGGAGAGTTGGCAAGGCAAGGAGCCACCATGTCGTGATTTCGCGACATGGTGGAGAGTTGGCAAGGCAAGGAGCCACCATGTCGCGATTTTGCGACATGGTGGGAGCAAGGCAAGATAAAGCCCGACACGGTCATGAAATCGTGACATGTCACGAAATAGTGGCCAACATTGCAAAGAGGCGCCAAAGTCAGAGGAATGTCACGATTTCGCAACATGTCATGATTTCGTGACATGTCGCGGTTTCGTGCCAGCTAGCATGAAGCCCGAAATAAAAAAATGACTTACAGAAGGCGTCCCGAGGTAGTGACACGTGTCAAACCCAATAGAGCCGACATGCAAATGAACTTTAGGGCTTCATTTTAATATTTAAGCTTTTGATTTAATAATTTTAAAATGCTAATCCTTGTTTGTCTTTCATGTAGGAAGCCATCTGGCACTTACAGGATAACGGAGAAATAGCCATAAAGACAAAGTCAAGTGCAAATTAATCAAAGACGACCATATTGAAAGAAAAGATGTCGAGAATTGCTGTTTCATCCAATTTTTATAGATCTGGCCGCAAAGAGACTTTATGGTGACTAAGCAGCTACCCATTTAATGAAGTGTGTCGGGAATTGGCCGAAAAGTGAAAATATCTATACTCAGTTACCGAAATTTGCCGATGGATGCATTTAATGAAAATTTATGGCAGAATTAATGGCTTGTAGGCATTTCAACTCAGGGATGGCTCTGCAGAGATGAAATGTCAAAGAAGTGGTGACTCATCCAGATTACCCGAGGGAATTAATGAGGGCATTTACTCATAGTTGCGGGTGAATGCAAGTGGCATTCGAATTCTGTTTTCTCCATTTATGGCAAGTGACTACACTGAGTTGCAGAGTGGTTAAGTTTTATCAGCACTTTGTTTTAAATGGCTTTATATTGTAAAACTCGGGCCCTAGGGTTTAAGATGATAAGACTTAGGGTTTGAGAAGAAGATATTTTTGAAAAGATTAGGGTCTGTCCTAAATCTATAAATACTTCTTCTCAATGTAATTGTAGGAGGCAAAAACTTAGAAATAAAAGGCTATTGAAGCAATTTCTTACAAATTTTGTTAAATACTTTGTTTCTGGACTTGGAGTTGATGTGCTTTTTTTTTCTGTGATAGCATGGCCAGGAGCCTAATCTTTTGGAGATTGTGATAAGTTCATTTTCTTTTGTTATCTATTTCTTTAAAGTTTATTAAATATATGCTATGAATTTGTGTTATCAAGATTAAATATGTTGTTGGGCTTCATTTGTTCTATTGTATGCTAGGGAAAAATTACAGATTTAAGGTTCAGACCTATTCTAATTGCTCTGTCCTCATTATGTGAGCTATGCTATCGATGAAAGATATCAATTTTAACTGACTTCCCTTCGGTTTATAATTTTTTTGTTAGATCTGTTCCATCTCTACCTTGTGCTCTTAGTAGAAAGTGATCTTAGATAGTTGGACACTTTCTTATTTGATTTGTTCTATTGTGAAGCCGATAGTATAAATAAAATTAATAGTTTTGTTTTACAGTTAAGTTTGATAGACTTCTCTTTCTGCCCTACCATACTCTCTTTGTTTACCGTGAAATGATCCATTTTTATTTTCTTTTAAATTTGTCTTTTATTTAAATCTGCTGACCCATGAGAGCTAGATCAAAGAATCAATTTTAAATTTGATTGTCAACAAGTGACAACTACTGAACATTACTGAACAAGTTTAGTGAGCCCGTTGTAAGGTAACAGACAGTCCATATTGAAAACTATTCCAAAAGCAGAAAAGAGTGAATTGACATTCGACCCGACTCTGTAACTCACACCTTGGATAACTAGCTAGATCCTAAAGTGAGTGGGATTTATCCCGTATAAGTGTTATCAGAGTTTTATGCTCATTCTTCACGGGGTGTGTATAAAATTCGGACCAACAGAATATACTAGGATTTTCCAGTCACTCAGCCATACCTAGTGGTTTTATCAAACTTGGTATAAAGTTATTTTTTATTTTAATAAGTGAGGTTTAGTTTTTATAGGACCTGGTATATTTCAAAATCCTATCACTAATCAAAAAACTAAGATCCTAGGTGGAACAAGGGAAATATGAACCTACGAAGTTGTATTAGGTATCCTAAGGTGAAAATATTATCTTGCTCATCCACTTGTGCAACCGGTTTGGAAATGTTGAGAGTTGGTAAAAGGACAAGTTCACCCATACCCAAAGAAATCCCTTGCTTTAATAAAAACAAGGAAAAATTTTGAACAAAGAAAAAAATCAAAAGAAAAATAAACAATTATTATCATCACTACATAAATCCCTTGCTCAAAATAAAAACAAAAATTCAAAATAAACATTGATTTTCATCACTAAGCATGAGCAAGTATCCCAAATGAATATGAAGAAAATAATGGATTATTGAACTTGAATCCCTGGAATTCTTAGCATGAATGAGCCGTAAGGTATCCTTATGCATGATGATATGTTTAGCACATTAGCATATTGCTTTTGTACATACCAATGCTTGCATGTGGAAGAGCTAGCTTTAGGTATCATGTACCACCTAGTGGTCTAATCCAACTAAGTCCAACTTAGTATTAGGATAAATATTTGAGGATCCCAAATACAAAAATGGGCTAAATAAATCATACCTGGCACTAGGGTAGGCTTATGTTTTATCTAATATATTCATTTGCACACATAGAGATAATGAATATCTAGACCTTCATAACAAAAAATTATCCTTCAAAGAGCTTTGTATGATTAGTATACAACTTTTGATCAAGCAACTAGGGTTTTTGAGTCTAATGGAAAACCTCAAATATCCCCTCATAGCAATAATTCATATCATCACTCACATCATTAAATTTCTTTAGGAGGTTTTGTGTTGAAATGTCATTCATGAAATAGGATAGATACTGGGTAAATGTTAGAAATGATATTTAGATGTCCATTGACTTTGTTGTGCATATCTTTTAATTTACAGAAGCTAATCAAGAAAGTATATACATATCACATCATCTCATCTCATATTTGGATGTTTAAATGATTAATTCTTATTATAAGTTTTATTATTTATTCATGATTTTTATACATTCTTTGGTCTCATCCATTATATTTTCAAAACCCATGTCACATCATATGTTTTAAAGTGATTAAAGCATACAGGTTCATTCACCTTAGATCATTAGCATAATGCATAACACATTTCATTTACCATATCATAACAACATGATTTGGATGCATACAATACACCAAAGTTAAACATGCATTTAACAATAAGCATTGCATCCATATATGCATCCATCATCATCATATAGATCACACCATCTAAGAATCCATGCATCATAAATAATAAATCATATAGACCAAACTATATAGCATAAAATCATAAAGTAGTCCACCTACACATCGACATCGTAACATCTAAAGCATCACATAACATCATATCACATAATATCATGATACTACATCATATAAATATAAAAAGATAATCATAAAAGATACACATAAATGAGTCTCAAAGTCTAGATATCATATAAATATGTGTAAAATAAGTACATATAGGTACAAAATCACCATAAGGCTACAACTGTGTAGGTCACCCGACCTTACACTCAAAAATGAATCCAATACAATAAGCCATCAAACTGGGCCTATGCCCCCTACCTCACCTCTACCCTTGACTCTATCCCTATGTGAATGATGGTAGCTAGTCCCCATAGTTCTATCTGTATGGGTCTTGGTCCTCTGGATAGGCTGGACTGAAGACTACCCTGATGTAATCTACATGTTGCATTGTGACCCCCCTACTGTGGATCTCTTCCTAGGAGTGGCACCTAGTAGTCAAACTTGAGATCTTAGAGTAACAATTTAGGTAGCATTGAATGCCATCTAGTCCTTGTTATCCTCAATGATCCCCTATAGCCATCCCACATCGACCCCTACATCCAAACTAGTGCACCCCTACACAATAGCAGTGGCTATCACAAGCTAGCTCTAGATGGCATATTGCTCGGTAGTGAGTTGTGCAGCCTATGTCTAAAGTGTGGTAATAGTAGCATCCTAATGTTGTACCTGAATCTAAGCTAACTATATCTCAATCTCTACTTGGTGCAACTGATATTGGAGAGGGGATTCCTACTCCTCAGGAGCTAACTCCTACTCCTTAAGGGCAACTTTCTCCTTTGTCACTTGTTTCTCTGCCTACCCCCAATCCTCTATCTAAGCCCACACTTGACACCCATCAGGATCATCAACATCCACCTCATCCATTAACCACCCTAGGTGGCCACCACCATGCCACAACCGCATAACCCACCAGTAGGTATATACCTCAGTAACCCTAGCATCGACAACACTCAGATCAACTATTAGAGGGTCATACTCCTAAAACTACTAAAACTTGAGGTAGTGGAAGGTTCTTCTTGATAGTGATCCATTTGTACACAACTAGCTCAAGGAGCACATCCTGTTGTATCCCAAAGTGACAAAGCACCCTAGAATAGTAGAAGAACTCCCTTATGCCATTCTTGGGGTACATTTAAGTCTAGGTTGTGATTCTATTTGCCTCCTTCCAGTAGGGCAAGCATGATAAGGCTACCAAATGATTTCCTAGTCCTACAAACTAGTCAAAGATACCATAGTGAGAGAGCTCTCCCACATGGTGTTGACTCTTGCACTCCTTGCACTCTCAGGTCCATATAGACTTGTAGAACTGAGCTGCCTCTTCTATATCAATAAACTTAATAGGTAGACCTCCTGGATGGTCCACCATGATATGCTCCTAGCCTCAGATCTATAGGAGTAGGCTACAAGAGATGCTCGCTCATCCTCGCCATTGGATATGATACAACTCATCATAGTACTATGCCAAAAAAGCACTCCCTTAAGCATAAATGATAGGTTCCTCACTATCAATCAAGTCCTATTCCATCACCAAGAGGTTCCATGGGAACCTCAATCCAGAGCAGTCATGTAGAATGATATTGTAAATAACCATCAACAAGACAATGTGTCTCTGAGAAAAGACATCCTATCAATACCTTTGAGCAACAAAAACCTCATCAGATTGGGTATCCTGGAATACAACAGTAGCATATCTCCCAAAGACCCTCATGAATACTGCATCTTTGGCATTAGTGGGGGAAGAAACAATGGGTACTCCATCAAAGGGGATCTGAAATATCCTGTAGATGTCCTTCAATGTGATAGCCATATCTCCTGTAGGGAGATGAAATGTATTAGTTTGAGAGTCCCATATATGGGCTAGGGTAGTGAGGTAGGCCTGGTCCAACATAATCATCAAAATTCTAGTAACATACTAGAGGCTGTGAGCATTGAGTCATTCCTAGTCCATGTCATCCATGTTAGGGAAAATATCCACAAGTAGTTTCGGGTCTTAAGCTTGTGTAGAAAAAATATAGAAGTGCAAAATATGTCTAAATAAAATACACTAACAAACTAATAAATGCATAAAACAAAAATGGTGTAAGGTAATCAAAATGAGCTTAAGGCTAGTGATAAAGTGTACCTAAACATCCAAAAAAACAAAACTACACTTAAAAATTGCAAAAATCATCCATTAAATCATCAAAATTTCAAAAATTTGGAAAATAAGTCAAATATCTCTTGGTCACTCCTACTAGGAGCAACCACGAATTGGTTTTTGAAGTAGACAATGGCCAGTTTCTAATGGTCTAAAATTTGACCGTTGGATTTTAAACTAGATGTTGATAGTAGTAGCAGCCAACCTCAAGCTAGGAAAGCCACTCTGAGCGACAACGACCAGTGGGAAACACACCAATGACATTCTCCCTTGGCCAAAAATCACAAAAATATTAACAAAACTAAAACTAGCCTAGAACCACTAAAACTAACCCTAGCCTGGATCCATTGACAATTTCAGTTTGTTTCCAACAAGTTTAGTGAGGTTCATTTACCAAATAAATTAATTAGGTTCATTTACCAAATTAAATAATCAAGCTAGGGTTTTTTAGAGTACCATGAGGCTCTGGCTCCTCCACTTGTGGATGCCTCCCCTTGCTTGGCCATCGTGTACAGTTAGTAGAAAATTTGGTAGCACTTTGTGTCACAATTGCACTTTCTCATCTTAGAGCTCAAAAGTGCAATTGCCAAATGGAAATAATGAAGGGTAAAAACCCTAAAATTTACTTTTATATTATCAATTTTTATCTCGACCACTATTGATGTTAGAAATCCAAACTTTCTAGCCACTCAACCTGACAACGTCCATGAGGCAACAATTGAGGGTCACTGGAACTAACAACGACTGAGAAGCAAGGAGAAATTAACTCAATTTTTCACCATAAAGCACCTCAAAATAAGTCAATAAGCACATCTACCAATCCAAAGCAACTAAAGTATGCATAGATACCAAAAAAATAACATACATCAAAATCCATAAACATCATAAAATTCAAATTAACACAAACAAAAATCAAATAAACAAAATCTCAAGTGAACCTCATAATTAGTTATTTGCTCTATACACTTGTTGATTGCAATGACTAGCGCTCTATGCAGTTTTGTAAGATGAGTAAATTACCATAAGGTCACTTACGATAAAAAAATTAAGGTAGAATCGAGATGCTTCACTTCAAACCCAAAGAAGACCATGACATCCAGACCGCCCCATGAGAGTGATGATCCATCATATTTCTTTTATAAAAAATACTGATTCAACACAAGCTACAATATAATTGCTATCACCTTGATTCCCTAAGAAGGCCATTGTGACCGAACTATCCCATGGGATAGAGATGTACAATTACCAAAAAAAAATGGTTGAAATCACACATGGATGGGACCTACCCTATAATAGCAAAGCAACCCTCTAAAGAGGTCCAAATCATTCATCTTGGTCAAGTGACTCATTGCTTTATTAATTGTCCTTTCCTCATCAACTAGTCACTTGAGGGGGCAGTCAAAATTTTCAAACAATCATAATCAAAGTCAACAAAATATCACCTGATCATGTTAAATTACATTCATCTTACGAATCATTGCCAACAACTATCATAAGATTACCATTTGCTAGTATAAAAAGCAAACATGATAGTTAAGTTTGTAGCTCTCCTCCTTTTAGATCTATATTTGCACTGAAGACTATAGTAGCAATCAAGATACTCGATTATCTGATGAACAAGTGTAAGATTTTGCAAAATTTAAGCCTTCCACCCTATTGAAAGTAATGATTATATGATGCGTGTCCTTTTTCATGACTTACGGCATCCAATATTGATTAGATCAATGATCATCACACAACCTACAATGCGGCCCTAGGTGGTCTATTTTTGCTTCGCACTGTATTTTCTCATAGTGCATCCCAAAAAGGGGCATCTATAGACACCTAAAACATGTCATGTTTAGGAGAATACCCATATGGACACATTCGTAGACCATATGAATCCTCTTGGATCTCTTCAAGAGTAAGCAGTGGTCTTAACCACTCAAAAAGGGCAATTCTAGACCATCCAAGCTTGGTCGCTCTCAAGCAAAGTGGCCACCGCATATGGCCTCTAAATACTACAACGACCACACCTAGTCGCTGAACCTAATAGCGGCTAGCACCATGCACAGTCTAGCCATAAATACGGGCCCAAATCATATAGTCTGACTGCACTTTGCATTGTTCGTGGGTATATTTTGGTGAGGAATTCCCTGAGTCCCCCCTAAATGTCCTTTCAATTCTAATTTATGACTGATGATTTCCACCCAAGATGGTCAATCGCATGATATTTGGATTGAATCTTCTCTAGGAAGCCAAGGTCCATATTTGGAAGTGATGGAAGTCTACATATGGACTCTCCCACAAAGAGAAAAAGATCCATAATTTTTAGAGTTTATGCAACGAAGCCTTGTTATATTGGAGAGAAAATTTGTGCATCCTTGATGAGAAACAAAGTGCTATCTATTTGAGGGAAGACTAAGAATCTACTATTCAAACCCATTATTATTCACCACCATTTCATGTACTTGACACAATCGATGACCTTTGAACATCAATTAGAGTGAGGAAATCAATGCTAAAACCCTTGGATCAAGAAGAGAAAGGTTTATTTCATGGTCACTATACTGGACATTGGTCTGCAAGTGTAACCTAGGTTTTAGGCACTAGTTTCCTTTATTCTAGCATTAGATCCAATTTATTTCTACTTTAGTATTTATTTCTAGTATATATCTGATTTAGTTATGCATTTACATTATTTTTCCCTAATATATGCACACATTTTTCATAAATTTCATTGCATTTAATCATATTATGCTTATTTATCTTGCTTATCATATTTGACACTAACAACCTCATTTGAGGAGGTAACCCAAACTACTGATCATGCTCTATTATTTCCATGCCCACATATTTATGTTCACAAGATCAATTCAAGGTATACAGAGCATGAGATCCCTCCAGGATGAAATTAGGATAAGGAGGCATTGGTAAGCCATCAAATAGTTTGGTGTGCAAATAGTTTGTTGCATATTAAAATGAGTATCCCTCAAAGGGACATACATATAACCGAAATATAGAGGTATTAATAAAAGAATATTTCTTTGCTCTTTCACTTTCATGTTATATGTGCTTGTCTTCATTTCTACATTTGATATAATAATAACATTGCAAGTAGGGTCAGTTGTGGTGCACGAGTTCTCGGGGTTGCATACTAAGTTTAGCTAAAGCTGACAAGAAAATTTTGACTACCTAAATCAAATAATGATGAAGATTTACTTTAATATTTTTCATTGGTAATATTTTCTTTATTTTATAACATTATTTATTTTTTTATTAATTGAGGGGTTTTGAAAAAATCCAAAACCTTTTACAAAGAGAAACAAGTGTGAACCCAACTAGGATCAAAACTAAAAGTTGAACAAAACTGTAGACATTATTGACCTACATCAATTTTCATTAATTCTCCCTCATGCATTAGCTCTCAAACCATCCAAATTCACCATTTAAAAAAATTTAAATTAAAAATTTATTGCTTAAAAATTTAAGGTCATCTTTGACATGAATTTTCACCAACCAAATCATCTCTAAACTTTTCAAAACTATCACCATTGGAGTGGACTTGAAAAGAGCCTTTTGATGATTTTCTCCAAATTTCCTCCAATTCTTCTCAATTTCCTCCAAAATCTCTAATACTTTTTCTAAAGTCACATATTTTTTTTTTTCTTAATCTTTTAAAATATCTTTCTAATACTCCTAGCTTCTTCTAATTCTCTCTAATTCATTTTTAAGTTCATTGTTCACTATTCACTATTTACTGTACACTGTTCACATATCACTGTACATTATACACTGTTTATTGTACACTATTCACAGATCATTGTACACTGTTCACTGTTCATTGTTCATTGCATACTATTCACTATTTTAAAATTTAAAGAAAATTTGTCATTTTCAAAATAGCATTAACCCACTTTCAAAGTGGCATATTATTTAATAGTTTTCATTAATCCATTTTCTAAGAGCATGTTCTATTTTCAAGGGCGCATGTTATTTCAAAATTTATTTTCAAAGTAACATGTTCATTTTCAAAATAGCATGTTACTTCATTAGCCCACTTTCAAAGTGGCATATTATTTTATTATTTTCATTAATACATTTTCAAAATAGCATGTTTTATTTTCAAGGGGCATGTTATTTCAAAATTCATCTTCAAAGTAGCATGTTTCATTTTCAAAAATGGCATGTTATTTCAAAGTTCATCTTCAAAGTAGCATGTTTCATTTTCAAAAATGACATGTTACTTCATGATCCATTTTCAAAATAATATGCTTCATTTTCAAAATGGCATGTTACTTATTTAACCCACTTTCAAAGTGGCATATTATTTTAGTATTTTGTTAACCTATTTTCAAATTAGAATGTTCCATTTTGAAAGTGGCATGTTACTTCAAAGTCCATTTTCAAAATAGCATGGTCCATTTTCAAAGAGACATGTTACTTCACATGATCCATTTTCAAAGTGGCATGTTATTATCCGCAAAAGTTGGTGGATAATATTTTATTCCATTTTTTAATTCAACCTATTTTATTTCTCTCCCAAGGTCATGAAAAAACTATAAATATATCCCTTGGGATAGCCTCATCAATCAAGTTTTTCTAGCACTAAAACTCTGTAGGTTTTCTTCAAAGCTTTTAAGTATCCAAGAAAGGGATCTCAAAGGAATCATCAACATCTTCTTAGGCATCTTGAGGAAGTCATCATCAAGATCTTATCAAGAAAGAGAGAGAGGCAACCTTGTTCCAAGGGTTGTGCTCTTTCAACCTCTCTATTATTGTTGTTTGTTTAATTTCTACAATCCTTTATTAATTTGGAATCACATTTTCATTTCATAGTTATGTTATTTTAATTCATACTAACCTTGCATGTTTCATGTATTTTGCTATTATCTTTAGCATTCCTTCATATAGATAGTTTATTTTATTTATTCACATCTACCTTGCTATTTTGTCTCACAAACATTATCATTAATGGGGTCCTATTCCGTGTATGCTCTTCCCTTGCACTTTGTGTGAACTTGGGAATCAAAAGTGGATAGGTCACCTAGGATTAATAAATAATATCACACTTTCTCATTATTTAATTCATTTACTCATTTCATTTCTGATTTTACTTATTATTGCACAAATTTATATCACATTAAAAATGGGTTCTTACTTCGTGTATGCTCTTCCCTTGCACTTCGTGTGAACTTGGGAATCAAAAGCGGGTAGATCCCCTAAAGATTAAATATCATCATAATAGCTATCATTTTTTCTTTTTTTTACATATCACATTAAAAGGGGTTCTTATTCCATGTATGCTCTTCCCTTGCACTTATTTTGAACTTGGGAATCAAAAGCGGTTAAATCCCTTAAGGTTAATAAAGAATATAATCATTTATCAACATCTTAATTTCTTACTTTTATATGCTCATCCAAAAGCTCAATACTTTTGTTCTTTTCATAAGGTCAACTAAAAGGACCAAGGGGGCTTGACTGCTGCAATCTTAGTCATATAGAGGCCTATGTAGGCCCCAAAATATTGATCCAATTTTTTTTTTAGTATTTTTGAAGTTGTTTTACAGGATTTAGAGATTTTGTGAAGCTTTATGGATGCAAGATAAAGCTAGTGTTTAGCCTTCTAGATTGGCGTGAAGTTTTCTTATTAGTGTTCTAGGATACTTGTTGAAGTGTTTTCCTTTTATGATATTTTCAATTATCACTTATTAAATCACAAAATTATATATTTTAAGGAGCTAATTTACTTTAGGCATTGAAAGTAAAAGTGCATATAGTTTTTGCATCTAGGTTAGATTTTTCGTGCATCTTCCTTGTACCCTTGATTTTAAAATATTAAAAGAATTTATATTTTGTAATTAGATTTTATATATAATTCAAATTAAGAATAATTTTAGGACTAGTTCTTGTTTGTTTACATTTGTATTCCTTGCATTTTTATTTCATTTATTTTAGTTTAGTATATAGAAGGCCAAAAATTAGGTGTTTATTCAAATTTACATACAAAACACTCCAACCCTTGGACTTGGAACGAGTCCTAAAATTATTCCTGGTGAACCCCTTTTCCTTGTCCATAAAGTGTAGAGAACAAAATACCCCCGTGGTTCACCTCAAGGCTTTCTCTCTTTTACAGATCCAACCTTGAGAATCGTACGTGGTAGGGTGATTTTCCTCCTCTATAAAAACAAAAAAGCATCTAGGAAAACCCACCCAAACCATCCAAAAATATAAAAAGAGAAACCTAGCAGTTACAAACCCAAAAAACCCTAAAAATGAATAGGATAAACTATCAAAACAAGAAAACCATGAACAAGAACCATACAAACCAAAATAGGAAACCATAACTGTCATTTGAGATGACATTGACTTACATCTTAGAATTATCATGAGGAATCAAATACCATCCAAAAAGTAATTACTCCCAAGATAGATGCAAGGGAGTATCATTTGGGATCCAATAGGATTACTTGGACCACCATACTTGCTAAAGTAAACAAATTCCATCACCATGGTTTCCATCCATGAGTCCCACTAGGAAGTCAGATCACCAAATGTGAAGGGATTCTTCTAGAACTCCTTTATATCCAAGTAAATCTACTATTTTATTTTCTTCTCTATACACATGCTGAATAATGATGTTTGTGTATCTGCCCAGTAAGAAATTATATTAATTAATCATATTGTGAACACTCCATGAGGGGACTTGATTTCCTTTGAACCAATTGATAACAAGCATGGAATCACCTTCAACAATGATGTGGTCACAATAAAAATCCTGTATAATTATCATACCTTGGTACATGGCTCTCGCTTTTGTAAGGTTGTTGGACTGAATCCCAATATTATTTGCATACACAAAAATTATTTGATCCCTATAATTTTTTATAATACCCCCAACATAGGCTATCCTAGGATTCCATTTTTTTGCACCATAAAAAATTAGTTTTAACTCATATAAACTAATTATTATATTTTTTGTGGTTGCACATATACTTTAGGAAGGAAACTAGAAATTAAAATATGATAAATTTAAATATGATAGTGTGATATTTTGTATATATTACTCTACTAAGATGCAATGCATTAGATAGTAGATGTGGATTTTTCATATTGTGAATGTTTCTATAGAAAAATTCAGGAAGGATGCTAAATTATAGAATATTTGTATTCACATAGAAAATTGAAGAAGATCCAAAAAATGAAAATGAAGAATTTATACATTTAATGAATAATGATGTAGGTATCTAGCTAGAGCATATTAATCAAGATGAGAATTGAATCTATTTGTAAACTCTCAAGATCTAAAGGGGATATTTGAGACTTGTTAATGGTAGGGAACCCAAGTACAACCCCTTGTTCTATAGCAAAAAAAAAAAAAGAAGCATTCATTATAAAGAAGAATCCTAATTGTAATCATCAGTAAAGGGGAAAAATATTTTTTAATATAAATTCAAGACAATGTGGACCTTGATTGAAATAAATAAGAATATACTAGGGCTTCTTGTGGAGGCTCTACTAGGGTTTTTCGCTCGCATGTTGTTATCAAATATTTGCTCTTTCATCGACTGCCATACTACTAGTACTCTTATAGGATCTAAACACATTATGCGATTATGTGTAACTACTCCACCTCAGGCAGGGGGGTACTTCCGTTTCTATGATCACCTCTCAGGCCACAATTTCACTAGTTAGTGAAGTTTTAGTTGCAAAGAGCCATGAAACTTGTAAAACAATCCATGAAGTTTATTCTGAAAGTAGTTCCTCTATGTCGAACATAGTCTTACCCATGTAAGATTTTGATAAATCCTGCAACTGGCTTGAGAGTGACACCCTAGTTGGGTACTTTCTAAGGAATATTTCTAGTGACTCGCTAAACTATAAATGGATTCAACAAGTTTGGAAGCTATATTGCATAAATGTTGACCATATTCAAAATCTTATTAAAGAATTTTTTTTTTTTTTAGTTTGTCGATCTAGTAGTTATGAGCAAAGGTCAATAGTATGTTAGAAATATGCTTTTAATTTTTCAACCATAGTACCATAATTTTATAGTTTATGTTGATGTTTCCCTATGTGTCCTCATTTATATGGAATTATCGAGTATCCCTTTGCCCCTTTGGTTATTCTTGCCATAGCTTATTGCACTCATTAGCAAGTTTGTGTGCATAGAACCACAAACATTCTACGTTGTAGCCATACAAATGCATCTACATTGAAATTTATCTCTCAAATGACCTTAAGAATTATATTGATATTTAGGTTTGTGAGAATAATTTTCAAAAATGGGAGATTTATATCAATCTCCCCAATACTTATTATTGATGTCAGTCTGCATCTTACAAGATAAAAACTACCATATTATGGAGGATTGATTCAAAAATTGAGCTCTAGTAGAGACACTGATGCCTTTGAACATAGTTAAATAAATCCCTCCCACTAATGGAGGGGAGGAATGTACATATATCACTAGGAATAATGATAAATAAAATCAGTTTTAACCTTTTATGGGAGTTGGTAAAAATAATTCTCAACCAAGCTCTTAGTCAGGGAGCTCTCATGCAACTTCTATAGAAGGAAATAATATTTTTCTTCTTGTAGGTACCTCTATTGGTAATAAAAAAAATGTTTCCCCAACTCTTCAAGACTCCCAATTAGCTAAGACATAAACTATTATATAATTTTTTCCCTCAAGCATATGCCCTATCTCTCCACCTAATATACCTAGTGAATTTCCCTTTTGGAATAACAATGACAAATAATTATTTTTTGTGAAAACCATAATAAGTTTCTCACAAATACCTTTGAATATTTGGTAGATTTTGATAACTCTGATTTCATCAAAGGAAATATGCTCTCTGATCGTATCTCATGAAATTCATGCCTTAGAATGTTAGAGATTTGACATATCCTATGCACAAGTACATATTGCATCAGGGTCTAGATGACTTCAAGATAAAATTTTATATTATTGATGTTATTTACCTTCAAGAAGTCAAAGTCACTAACTTTATTTTATCAAGTACTTGTTCCTTTATTGACCTCAAAACTACACCTTTAATATTGTGCATAACATAGGTAAAGGAGGGGTAGTCATCTACCTTTGAGAACCTTATCATTCTCAACTAATATCTTGGGATTGTAACCCTTCTAATCATGTTGTCTTGGTTGTGAAGGAGATTGATGGTAATCTTCTTAGTGTGCTCAACATCTATATGCCTAATGATGCCAATGATCGTTATGTACTTTGGTAATGGATGATGCTCTCTCCCCCTTGTTATCTAGCTGTTCTACAGGGAATTCAATATCAAATTCTCACATGACAAGGTAGGTTTTCTTCCCATGAGGTGGGATAAAAAGGAAATAGAAGCATGGATTTTCATAAAATAAAATCTAGGGCTCTTTAACCCAAATAGCTACTCTTTAACCTCTTCATTCCTAGCTAGTGCCCAGTTTACATGGTCTAACAATAAATAGGGTGAGAGTCTTGTTTTAAAAATATTGGATAGAGCCATGCTCTCAATTTTTTATATTTTATCCTTTGAGTATCCCTCATATTCTTCTCCCTTTGTCTCTATCCATCCTAAGCTCTACTTGTCTAACCATTCTCCCATTTTTTTTCCATCTTGGTTTCTTATTCCCCCCTCCTCTTTCTCAATCACAATTTTACCTTAATACTTCTATTATACACCACCTCATGCTGAGGGCTTATGTTATCAAAATCTAGAACCTAGTCCCCAAGCAAAAAGAGGACTCAAGCTAGATTGATTGGTGGAATGTTTTTATCCAGTGTGCTACTAGCTTCCTATGCTCATTGGAGCATAATATTGTTAATATTTTTCATCGCTTCAACACTACTCTTAATAGGGAGTTGGAAGTGGCCTCAACTTAGCTTCAATACAATACTATCAAATAGGAGCTTTAGAGGCACCTCCCTATGGTTAAATACCAACTTCTAATGGTAGAGCACTATGATTTCAAAGGGGCACAAGTCAAGGTGAGGTTGCATTGGTTCAAATTTAGAGATAGGGTGACCAAGGTGTTATTTCAGTACTTGCATCCTTATAATCAATTTTTGGTATTAAAGCCCTTAAAATTAATGGAGAGCATGTTTCTAAACTTCCTAGTATTATCTCTACTTTTGAAGAGCACTACAAAACTATGTTTGTGTCTCAGGCCTTCTTCCTACAATATGATCAAGCACTTCAAGCTTATCTTTTTATTGTCCCAAAGTGGATTTCTAAGTCTTCAATATTTGCTTATGAAAAACCCTCTATTTAGAGGATCTAAAGGAAGATATTTCTTATATCATCGATGATAAGTCCCCTAGTATTAATGGCTTCCCCTATAAATTCTATAAGTCCCTTGGGACACTTTTGGATTTGATCTTCTCAAAGCCTATCAGGACTTCTATAAGGGTTCTTTGGTCCCTAGTATTAATTAAGGGATTATTAAATTTATCCCCAAGTTTGGTGATCCCAAAATCATCACCAATTGGAGACCTATAGTATCCTTAATGTTTCCTATAATATAATTTCCAAATCCCTAGATTTATGTATTTTTATCTCCTTCCTATTATCGTGCATCCAGAGTAAACTAGCTTCATTTGAGGTAGATTCATCCTTAACAATATTATTGTAGTGACCTTGGGATGCACGCACTGCTCTTTTTATGCTACTTGCAATATATTAAAAACCTAAAATGAAATGGAATACAATGAAAAGCATATAACATGGAAATAGCAAATATGGATCTCTTTATTCGTATTGAAACCTGACTACATATCAGTCCCTCTTAGGGGTACCCATTTCGATACAATAAGGTTACAAATAGTGAAATAGTACCCCTTTTACAAAGAGGTGGTGTGCTTTCAAAAAGCTTCTTGGTTCCATACACGAAAATGTATGAGGGCTTATAGATGCCTCCTTCTCCAGACCTATTTACTAGAGGGATCCATTTTGCTCTCGTATGCTATAGATTCTGTCCTATGAACCTATGTCCCTATAAGCAATGAAACAACAACACACGCTTAGATGTCCAAGAATACCTCCCAAGATGAGGTTGTTAGTATTGAATATAACAAATGAAAGCAAGTGCAAATTAGACTAATGCTATGAATGCGAATGAATGAAATGATGTTATGCTAATGATATGCTAAAATAATGAATCTAATGTCTATAATCCTAAGCTAATCCTGTAGGCCACTGTCCAAGATAGCGGCTGTTGAAGTGACTCTCATCCTATTTGCTCCAAATCTATGGATAAAAGCTTGTATCCGATGTTGAAATAATGGTTTCTATTCTCTCTAATTTATCATGGCTTCATCATACACATGATCTCCAAGGGAACTCTCCAAGTCTCGAAATATCTCCTCAATGACCTGTCTTGATAAATTTGCTAGACAAAGATCTCTTAGATAAAATATGTCTCTACTCTCTTCCAAGATCGATAAAAAGATAGATCCTTTGTGCTCTTAGTCTTGCACCTTTTATAGTGTTAAACCCTAGGTCTATGTCCAAGCCCTAGGAATGAATTTATCATGCATAGTGATAGTTAGCATGAGAAGATGTTTTGTCTTTTCTATGTTTGGAGGCAATTTAACTAAAATATAACTGCCAACTTGAGTCTCCTATGCAAACTACTCATTAGCATGAGAAGCTTCTGTCCTTTGTCTATGTTTGGAGGCCAGTTAACTAAAGTCTAAATGCAAACTCAAGTCTCTTATGTGAACAGGTCATGAAAAGGAATGCAAAGTTACTCCCGCTCACCTTTATTACATACAGACTACCACTTTTGCCCGTGATTAGGCATGTTTTTTGGCAAAACTACTTTTATGGTTTAGTTGTTGTCATCTATAGCAATTAAGATCTGGTTGTTGTCATCTGCAATGACTAAGATCTAGCCACTCTAGGATTGAGTGGCTAGGATCTGGCTGCTCTTGGCTTGAGTGGCTAGGATTGGATGGCTTGAAAAGGCACCAAATGAGTGGTGAGAACCATTTTTGATGCTTGGAATGTCCAATATTATGTTATTTGACCTTATGAATGTGTCTATGTGAGTAGCTCCCCTAAGCATGACATATTTTAGGTGTCTACAGATGCCCCTGTTTGCGATGCATTGTGTGGAAATCATAACACTGAGCAAAAATGTAGACTGATCTATTTGTAGGGTGTATGGTGATCAATGGTCTAATCAACTCCAGATGGCCCAATCATGCAAGATGGTGCACATCCCTTGAATCATTGCCTCAAAGTTTGAAGGACTTAGCTCAATGGCTTGGGCATGTTAAATTGCACTCATTCCTCAAACTCAATTGGGTAGCTTTAGCTGCTATAATAGTTTTGATTGGTAGGAGAGCTACAATTGAATATGTCATGTATGCTTATGTTCCCAACAGACAAGGGAAATTTGTGATTTTTGTATGCAATGATTCATAGAACGAACATGATTTTGTTATGATCGAGTGATATTTTATTGATTTTGATTATGATTATGTTGAAGCTTTGAACTACTTCCTCACACAATTGATTGGTGAAGAAATGACAATGAATGAAGCGATAGGTCGGTTGACCAATATGACTAATTTGGTTCCTTTCTAATATTTGTTTATTTTAATTGGTAATCCCACATCCAAGTGTGATTCCAATTTTTTATGGTAATCATCCATCGTTATCCTGAGGAGCAGTCCAGCTATCAATAGCCTTCTTAGGGATTTACGATGAGTGATTCTATTTATGTTCATATTGTATTACTTTGGCTTAATATTTTTGGTATCATAGGAGAATTAGGATGATCCCCTTGTACCCATGGGGTAGTTCAACTATATTGGTCTTATTAGGGATTGAAGGGTGGCACATTGTAATACAAAAATGAAATGCTTTTGCCCTAAGTGGCCTTATGGTAGCCTACTCATCTCATCGAAATGCATGGAGTGTGAATCCCTACAATCACTGAGTGGATAGATAAAGTAACTGGGTACGAATCCTACTTGAGATTATGCTTTTATGTTATTTATTTTTTATTTTGGTCATTAAGATGACTTCAATTCATAAAATGCATTTATTTACTATTTTTGTCATCCCTCCATGGAAGTAATTTTATTATTTTTATCTATAGAGCAAGCCGCTATCAGGTCCAGTGGCCTCTGAGTCTCTACCTGTGGTCATTGTCATCTTGAGCGACCATGAAGTTCAGGCCACTGACCTCAACAACGACCAAGGCATAATTTGAAAATATAAAAAATACATTTTTAAGGTTTTGACCTGTCACTTTCATTTGTTGTCAATTCACTTTTTAGAGCTCTAGTGAGATAGTGACAGTTACAATTTCTGAAGGTACCTGTGTTGAGGATATGGCTACATGAGATGAGGCATCATCTTCTGGAGGAACCAGAGCTTCTTGGGTATTCTATTTTTTTTAAACCCTAACCTCTTTTCCTTTTTTGGGTAAAACTAAACCTCACTAAGTAAATGTTAAATAAACCTCACTAAACCTGTTGGTAATGAAGGGAACTTGTAGTTAGGCTTAGTTTAGGTTTTTAAGTGGTGGGTTGGTCTCCCTTTTTTTTTTTTTCAATTTTTTTTTAAATTTATAGCCTAGGGTTCACAGTTTTGTCGTGTTACCTATCGACCACTGTCACTCAGAGCAACAAAAAATTTACCGCTGTCACTTAGAGCGACTAAGTTTGAACCCCAATGGTCATAAATTTGACCATTGGTATTTGGCTGCTATAGTCTCCAGTAGCCAGATTCTGGCCATTGTACATGATAGAGGCTAATCCCCTTAGCCAATTTTGTACAATTTTTTCTTTTTATTGGATTTTCTAAGATAGTTTTTAATTTTTTGGAATTTTTAACTACTCTTTAGCATGTGTTGCACACCTAGGTGCATTTACTCCCTCTCTTTTATCAGATTTAGGAGAGTGTTAGATATTGTATGTTTTATTAGGATTTATGCTTTAGATGCACTATATTTATGCTTCATATTTCTTTTGCTTTGCTTAGATCCTTACTGCTTTGGCTCAGGACCCAAGGCTCATGAATGACCTCCTACCTCTTCTAGATGACATATATTGGAGGTGGCTTAAGGCTCACGGGATCTAGTATGTTACCAGAATACCTCATATTATGTTGAACCAATCTTACCTTACAACTTTGGCCCATCACTAGGACCCTCAAACTAATAACTTCTATCTCCAAACCAACGAGATGACCATTACACCATAGGATGTGTACAAGATATTTTTGATCCCCTTTGATGGGGGTGGACATTATTTCTTTGGCCACTAATGACTAGGTGGTTGTATTCACTTAGGTGTTCAAAAGGCATTCTAAGAATGCTCTCAAGGACAACAAGTCTAGGTGAGTGTCTATCATCCGCTGGTACCGGGAGCATGTTTTCATAATGAGGTATGTAGTGTTGTTGATGGTCATCAGCAATGTCCTTAATCTAGACAATTCAGGCTTGAGGTTCCCTTGGAAACTCCTTGCAATGGTTTAGGAAATGATTGACAGTGAGGCTCCCATCATTTATGCATGGGGTAGGTCCTTGTTGGCTTAATGTTATAACAAGTTGTACCACATCTACCAGAGAGGTCGTGTCAGCATTGCCTGTAGTTGGCCTTTATGGATCTAGGGATGGGAGCACATTAGGGTAGATCGTCCTAAGGGGATTCCTATTAATATCACAATTGAGGATAGGAGGATGAAATTCTATGGTGATAGATGGGCTAGAGAGATTAAGGAGCACAAGAGCTACACTTTTGTAGGGGAGTTGACTCATTATACTGATACTTTTATTGGACTTCAGGCTGGAGATATCATATGGTGCTTGTATCATGAGTGTCCTGCTTGGTATGACCCTACCAACTTTACTACTAGGACGCGTTGCGAGTGATGGATCATTGGCCTCATGGTTAACATCTAAGAGCACTTATTCTACTCTTGGGTTCCTCATCAGTAAAAGTTGCAGTAGGATTTGCCATTAGTACCATTTCTATATAGGTGCATTAGAGCAGAGAGATACCTCCCTCCTCAGTAGGTTACAAAGCTAGTTGATGAGGAAGATGCCTCAGTTATTGATCCTGGAGTGGTTGGTGGAGTGACCTGATGTGGCACAGCGAGGGTAGTTTGGACCAAGAGGATGATGGCAAATATGGGGCAGATCCATCAGTGCATGGAGTTTATCCTAGGACTATGACATGGGGACAATAGGTAGAGTAGGTGGTAGTGGAGGAGTAGGAGGCTCCTGAGGAGGTGGAGGAGGATATGGAGCCTAAGGAGAGAGATTCTCCTCTTAGGTCATAGCTACATGACATGGAGGTCGATATCCAGTCGACCAAGATATAGGTACAGTAGCGTGATGCCATCATAACTCAGAGGGATACTACTATAGCGTAGCTATCATATCAAGTACATGATTTATAGGCCACTATGGGAGGAGCTGCTCAGATGCAGGTTGTTATTACTCCTCCCACTCCCAAGGGTCATTCGAGGGTAGCTCTTGAGGGTGAGATCAATCATCTATAGGGTTTGTTGGATGAGAGTTATGTACAGATTATTGAGGATACAATCCATATTGCTACTCTCTCGAGGTAGATCATGAGGCTAGGATCCATCCCTAGGGAGAGAGGAGCCACAAGTGGGTCAAATTTTATTAGGAGTTCTATCATAGGGAAGTCTTCCATTTGGCTTGGTCATGGGGCCCAGAATCTTACTATGAGACCAATAGGGTCCAGCTCGCACCATTCTCCTAGAGATCTATCCAGAGGGGGTGATGCTGTAGGGGCACAGACCTAGTATTCGATTGATGGTTCACTTGGTTTTGTTTCATTTTTAAGGTTAGCTGACCTATATTATTGTAGCCCATGGGTATTTTTGTATATCCATGGAATTGACACACATACTTTTATGATATCTTTTCATTATGACTCATTATGTGTATCGTTTATTGCTCATGTTTTTGTTGTTATTTTGTTTTATGATGTGATGTGATGATGGCATTATGATGACTTGATGTATATGTTAGATGATAGATGATAGTTTGGATGCTTATATGGATGTGTAAATGCTTATATGATCTAATGATATGACATGATGTAATTTGATGATGAATGATGAATTCATGATTGTATGCAAATAAATATTACCTATATGTTTTATGATGTGCTCTATGATGTGATGATGAACAATTAATGACTTGTGTTTGTGTATGTGATGTTATTTTTAAATGCATGTTTAATTTTTCTTTCATTGTATGCATCTAAATTATGTGATGGGATGGTATAAACGAACCTATATGGTCTAATCACTTAAAACATAAGGAATGCATATGAAATTGACAATATTAATGGGTTATACTACAGAAAGTAAAAAAAATAATCATGAATTTAAATAATCACTCTTATCATAAGAATTGATTAACTATTAATATATGAGATGTAATGGTGTGTAATGTATTTTCTTGATAAGTTTCTATATATTAAAATATATAAAGTAGTTAGTGGTAGTCTATATACTATTTCTAATATATATGCGGTATCTGCCCTACTATGTTGATACCCCTTGATTTATAGAATATTATAAAGAAAGTGATGGTGTGAATTATGATATTATTTTTTTCTATGTAAGAATTTTTGGGGATTTTTGGAAATTCAAACACTCTAGTTACGCTATCAATAGTTGTCTACTGACCACTCAATACTTTTGAAAAGTAAGTTTTTTACTATGGACTTGGATATTCATGATCTCTCTGTGTGTAAGTGATTGTATATTTTGAGATACAACTCAAGCATTTCATTTGATGTTAGGCAGGATTATTTCATCCCATTTCTAAGATCATGGATTCTCAAGTGTTTGTCTCGTCCTAAGTTGGACTTAGTTGGACTATACCACTAGGCAATATTGGGTTACCTAAGCTAGCTCATCCACATTCAAACATTGGTCTACACAAATGCATGAAGCAATTGTGATAGACATATCATCATGCGTAAGGATCTCTCCTTTCGGTTTTGTACAATGCTGAGAATTCCAAGGATTCAAGCATCATTCCCTTATTTTCTTCCTTTTGGCTTTGGATATTTTCTCATATGTAGTGATGAAAATCACTATTTATTTTTTATTGATTTTTCTTTGAGCGAGGGTTTTTGTAGTGATGATAATCAATGTTTATTTTTATCATATGTAGTGATGAAAATCATTGTTTATTTTTTATTGATTTTTCTTTGAGTGAGGTTTCTTAGAATTTCTAATTTCTGTATCAGATCATTGCTTTGAAATCTGTTAGCGCATATGACATATTGTATTTCATTATTCTAAAAATATTTTTCGTAGGCAATCTCCAAGTTAGGAAGTTAGGTTGATTAACCAATTCATCAGTTATCAACTGCTTTCAACTGTTTGTAAACTATTTGTAAATCTTTATATTACAATCAATGAGAATGTATCCAATGCTTCGCAAGTTTCAATATGGCATCAGAGACACGGTCGCACTGGCAGATTGGCAAAAACCTGGATGACGCAGACATGACCTAACCTAACCAAACGTACTGACAGCAATCGACGGGCGGACGGATCGGCGGGCAGACAGACTGGACAGCAGACAGAAACTGGGTCCTAACTGGATGGACTGACAGCAACCGGTGGGCGGACGGACTGGACAGCAGACAGAAACTGGCAAACACAGAAGAGGACACAGAAGACCTGACTACCCACTGACAAGCCACTGGCGGACATAGAAAACCGGACAACAGAACGTGCAGAGACCAAGGTTCACGGATCGGGGTGCTTCGACGGTGACTGAGGAGACAAAAGGAAGGGGGTGGTTGCTCGAAGGCAACCGAAAGGTTTTTTGTTCTCCATGGTTTTTACACCCTCCCACAGTGGCCTCATAGGCCATGTGGGATCAAGTTTTTAAAAAAAAACTTATCCGCCTCCCAGAGTTTAAAACCGGCGTATTCCTGATTTCTTTCATCAGAGTCTCCGGCTCCTATGGTTGGTATGGTTCTTGCTTGGCGGCAGGTTATGGTTTTGAAACCCGTCGAGGAAATTTTGATGGAGATTTTTTTATTTTGATGCCCGAATGGTCGCATTGATGCCCGAATGGTCGCATTGACGCCCGAATGGTCGAAATGACGCCATCCTGGTAGAATTGACGCCCGAAAGGGGTAATTGACGGCTGTTGATGCACACAAGGTGTCATTCACACCCAATGATGTCTTGAAGACTCCCATTTTTTCATTCTTTTGGGGTTTTTAGGTATTTTTTTTCACATTCTTATCTATTTTGCAAATTGAAGGGGGGATTTGACTTGATTTCACTTGCAAAATTATCAGATAAAGGGGGGAATGTGTAATAGGAGTTATAATTTGTGGGCATTTATGATTTTTTGCATTTAAATACACTATTTTCTTGCATTCACAATCATAAATTAAACTAAAAATAAGACCCCAAATTTATACCCTATTTGTGCAATTTATTGCACAGCAGTGTTCGGTATTTGAGATACCTCTGGTCCACACTTACAGGTAATGTTGTCGTGCTTTGGACTACTGTATTCGCCGCCTAATATAGCTGCAACAACGACATCTGAGATTTTTCTCTATAAATCGTCGGGGAGAAATAAGGCAAACTTGCTTTTTTTCCACTTCATACCTACATCGTGATTGTTGTTAGGCATAAATCCTGACGAAAGTTTTTTCCAAAGTGTTTAGGGGAAGTTACGCCCCACGCATGCGGAATAAAACTTTCTATGGTAGGTGTCATTAACAACACGATGCCCTTTCAGTATCACCTATGTTCAATATATTGTGCTTCTCATATGTACTTATAGTCTCCCTCACGTAAGGGCGAGTACATATTGAGTAGTATACTGTTCATATATACCTATAGTTTCCCTCGCGTAACGGTGAGTATATGTTGAATGGTTACAGTATAGAGATCTGGCAGGTATAAAGAAAGGGAGACCAATTGGTGATATAAGGAACCTTCATAATGGCCACCATTCATAAGTATCTCTCAGACTCACAATTGTTGAAAGGTCCTAACTTTGTTCCATGGAAGACAAAGATGAAAGCCATACTTCGGTTGGAAGATTTATGGGATGTCGTGAGCGGCACTTGAAACACGTCCTACATCATCAGGAACAGATCAAGATGCTTGGGATAAAAAAGACAAGAAGAGTTTTGTATTTATCTTACTTGCTACTACAGATGAGGTGCAGCCTCATATTTGTGATGCCAAAACCAGTAAGATAGCCTGGGATGCCCTGCTCATAGTTTTTGAAGGCAAGAATCAATATTCTATCCTTCATCTTCAAACTCAACTACATAATCTCAGTATGAGTTCTGGAGAAACAGTTGACATATTCCTTTGCAGAGTAGCAGACTTGAAAGCAAAATTGAATGCTATGGGAAAACCTATGGATGATGATGTCTTGAATTCTGTTATCTTGAGAGCATTACCAAGTTCCTACAAGATGTTGATCACTTCTCTCAATGTCTCTGGTAGACAAGTTTCTTTTGTGGAACTGGTAAACTTGCTTCAAACTGAAGAGGCAACTCAGGTCCAGAAAGATGATATGCCTGATAATGCTCTATCCACACAACAAAGTGGTAAAAAGCAAGGTCAATTTCAAAAAGGAGGTGCTTCTTCCAAAGGCAAAGGGAAGCAATCTCAACAACAAGATACAAAATATTGCAAAATTTGTGACATGAATAACCATGACACCAACAGGTGTTGGTTTAAAAATAAGCAACCAAATGACAAAGGTTCACAGAAGAAGGGCAAGCACAAGAAAAAATACAATAAGCATAAGCAATCTAAAGGCCATGTTGCTTATCTTTGAATCCAACTCTGACTCAAATTCTCCTGAGTCTGATTCAGATTCTGACTCTGAAAGAGCACACAAGGTGCTCATGACACATACTTCGTCTTCCCAGATAGATGTTGTATGGTATATTGACTCAGGAGCTAGCAAACACATGACTGGCGATAAATCCTGGTTTGATACTTTTGTGGTGAAAGAGGGCAAGCCAGTCATGATTGATGACAATCAGGTATATCAAGTACAAGGAGAAGGAGATATTTCTGTGTCTCTTCCTGATGGTAAATGTCAGATTGAAAAGGTTCTCTATGTTCCTAGCTTAGCCAATAATTTGCTATCAGTTCCACAAATTTTGGATAGAAACATGGAAGTCATGTTTCACATTGTCAATGGCAAGAAGAGATGTTTTATCACAAATAGTGGTAAACATGTTGCAACTGGCTCTTACAAACATGGCTTGTTTATTCTCGATGCTATTTCCACACCCCATGTTGCTTTGGCTGCAACTACAAAGGAGGCCACCTCCCTTTGGCATCGATGTTATGGTCATCTCAGTTCTGGATATTTGCTTGAATTACACAAATATGGGTTGGTGAAAGGTCTTCCACCTCTCTCATCTACCTTACTAGTTTGCTCGGATTGCTTAGCAGGGAAGCAACATCGAGTGCCTTTTGAAGCCAACTCCTCCCGAGCTGAAAAACCTTTAGAGCTTGTCCATACCGATCTGTGTGGTCCTATGCCAACCAGCTATGGTGGGAAAAAATATTTTCAACTATTCATTGATGATTACTCACGGAAAATGTGGGTTTTCGTTCTTCAGTTGAAATCAGAAGCGCTTCTCTACTTTCAACAGTTCAAGAAACTTGTTGAGAAGGAGTCGGGATGTTTGATCAAGACCCTCCACTCAGATCAAAGGGGGGAATATACCTCTAAAGAGTTTTCAAAATTTCTTAAGGAACATGGGATCAAAAGACAATTGACTACAGCCTATACACCTCAGCAGAATGGAGTTGCAGAGAGAAGAAATCATTCCATTATGGAAATGGTTCGATGTATGCTAAAAGGAGCACATCTTGAGGATCAATATTGGGCAGAAGCAGTAAATACAACATCATACCTTCTAAATAGAGCACCCACTAGAGCTCTACAAGGGAAGACCCCACAAGGAGCATGGAGTGATAAGAAACCTTCCATTGCTCATCTGAAAGTGTTTGGGTGTAAAGCATTCATGCACATTCCAAAATAGAAAAGGAGGAAGCTGGATGAGAAAACCCTGCAGTGTATCTTTCTTGGTTATGATGAGTACTCAAAAGGATATCGATTGATTGATCCTAAGACTAAGAAGACACATGTAAGTAGAGATGTTATATTTGATGAAACTCTCACATCAAAAAACACATCCACAACTGTATACCTAGATGAAGAAGAGCCTAAGAAGGAAGTCCAACTTCCACAGCAAAAACAAAAAATTCCAAAATGGTATACTAGCACTTTGAGAGATGCTAAGTTGAAATCCCTTCCAGATCTATCTCTTGATAGGCCATGTACTCGCAGTATGACTCAAAATATGAGAGCAGAAGAATCTACTTCAGAGGTTGACGAACTTTGTCAACACTTTGATGATTTGTCAGTGGGTACAAAAAATGATAGAGAGGAAGAAAAGGATGGAGAAAAAATTTATATGTCTACATTGAATACAAACGAACCCACAATGGTTCAATCGCACTTGATGAACCACAGTGGAAAGAGGCCATGGATGTAGAACATCAATCTCTCCTTAGAAATAATACTTGGAAATTAGTCGATCTGCCAAAAGGGAAGAAACCCATAGGCTGCAAATGGGTGTTCAAAGTGAAATATAAGGCATATGGGTCTATTGATAAGCATAAATCCTGGCTTGTTGCAAAGGGGTATGCTCAGAAAGAAGGCATAGATTATGAAGAGACTTTTGCCCCTACTGCAAAAATGACTACCATTCGTGTACTTTGTGCCATGGCAGCTCAGTTTGGGTGGAAATTACATCAGATGGATGTTAAAAGTGCTTTCTTGAATGGTGACTTACAAGAAGAAGTCTACATGACTCAACCAGAAGGATTTGTGGTCAAAGGGAAAGAACAAAAAGTATGTAAATTGATTAAATCCTTGTATGGGCTAAAACAAGCTCCTCGAGCTTGGTACATCAAGATAGACAGTCACCTTGTGCAGCATGGATTCGAAAGAAGTCCTTCAGATGCAAATCTCTATATCAAGAAAAATGGGTCTGATATAGTAATTCTTGTACTCTACGTAGATGATCTGATCATTACAGGAAGCTCAGAAAGTATGATTAGCTTAGTAAAAAAAGACTTGAAGCAATCATTTGAAATGACAGATCTAGGACTTCTGCACTATTGTATTGGTTTAGAATTTACTCAATAAAAATTTCATATACGAGTAACACAAAAAAAATATGCCAAGACTTTAGTAGAAAAATATCGGATGACTAATTGTAAGTCCAAAACAACTCCAATGGAGCAAGGACTTAAGTTATCTCGATATGATGAGTCACCTCAGGTAGATGGAACTCTCTATCGTCAGTTGATTGGGAGTCTCCTATATCTGACAAATACCAAAGCCAGATCTCAGTTTTGTTGTGGGATATCTTTCAAGATTCATGCAAGAGCCTAAGATGAATCACTGGAAAGCAGCAAAAAGAGTTCTTCACTATGTTCATGGTAGTACAAATTATGGCCTGGAATATAGAAAGAATAATAAATTTTTCTTACTTGGATACACAGACTCAGATTATCTTTGGATCTATTGATGATCGTAAATCCACTTTTGGATATGTTTTTCATCTCGGGTCTGGACCAATCTCATGGCACAGTAAGAAACAACATGTGGTTGCTCTATCTTCAACAGAAGCAGAATATCGTGCGGCCAGTGAAGCAGTCTGCGAGATAATGTGGTTAAGTCGCATTTTTACAAACATGGGCCTTCCAAAGAATCTTCCACTTCATTTGTTTTGCGACAATCAAGGTGTTTTGAATCTTGTAAAAAATCCAATTTTTCATGAACATACCAAACACGTTGATACCAAATGTCATTTTATTCGGGATGAAGTTCCAAAGCACCATATACAACTCCACTACATTCCTACTGATGAGCAAGTTGCCGATATCTTTACCAAAGCACTTGGCCGTATCAAATATGAGAAATTTCGAGCAACTATTGGAATTTGCCAATAATGAAATAAGGGGGGATGTTAGCGCATATGACATATTGTATTTAATTATTCTAAAAATATTGCTCGTAGGCAATCTCCAAGTTAGGAAGTTAGGTTGATTAACCAATTCATCGGTTATCAACTGCTTTCAATTGTTTGTAAACTGTTTGTAAATCTTTATATTACAATCAATGAGAATGTATCCAATGCTTCGCAAGTTTCAATAAAATCTGGACTGTATTCTTGGCTTTTTGAATATATACTTTGCTTTAGGTTTTTTCTTACTTTGATTTAAGAAAGAGATTTGGATAGGGAAAAGCGTGTCATTTTGCCAATTCTCAACACCTTTAAACTAGTTGCACAAGGGGATAAGCAAGGAAAATCCTTTTCACTTAAGGTAACCTAGACCACTTTGCAACTTTCATCTTTTCCTTGTATCGGCTAGGATTTTAGTGTTTCAATTAGTGATGGGATCTTGAATATCCAAGGCATTATCATGGCTAGACATTACCTTCTACTAACCAAGATGGTTTTACACAAAAGTTGATAATATCACTAGGTGTAGTTGATTAATCGAAAAACCTTAGTATATTATGTATAGCAACAATAATGGTTGTGTTGAAAAACACAATTACACACGTGTTGATGGAGGTATGGATTTGAATGATTTACACAAAAAAATTAGGTATCAATTCTTAAGGCTCTCATGACATACACAATTGTAATGGATGTAAAAATACAATGCAATTATGTGGATGCAAGATATGAGATGCAATTGTTTTTGTATTTTTAATTTTTATGTTGCTTTTGTATTTTTGTTTAATTTTGACCAAAGGACTTATTGTGCCTTTGGGCCTTTTTGGTTTTTCACCAAGTAACATGAAGTACCCTTGGAGATTTTTGATTTCAACCAAGTGGGATGAATTACCCTTGGAGCACTTTGATTGAAGTTGAACAAGCGGTTTGAATACCCTTGGAGCGTTTTGATTGAAGTTGACCAAGCGGTTTGTATACCCTTGGAGCATTTTGATTGAAATCAACCAAGCGGTTTGAATACCCTTGGAGCATTTTGATTGAAGTTGACCAAGCGGTTTGTATACCCTTGGAACATTTTGAATTAATTTTGACCAAGCAGCTTGAATGTCCTTGGAGACTTTGATTGTATTTTGAATTTTTATTTTTTTATGATTTGTTTTTGTTTTTGACATATTTGAAATTTTTTGTATTTTTGACATATTTGAATGTTTTTGTATTTTTGACATATTTAAATATTTTTGTATTTTATGTGTAGAATACCTTTAAGTGAATGATATTGAGAGGTTCAGGCTCTTCAAAACCATCTAATTATATAAGGCGATATGCTCCAGGTCCAACTCTTTGTGAAATCATGTATGGGCCTATCTAGTTTACTGTATACTTGTCTCGCAGATGCAGTGACAAATTCAAATTTTGATGGTTTTCTTTGAGCACTAGATCTCCAACCTTGAATTCCCTTATGTGGAATTTACTATTGTAAGCTCATGCAAGGCAATATTGGTAAAATTGAAGACACTCTAAAGCATTGAATCTACGTTCATCAAGAAGCATCAACTGATCAAAGTGGCCTTGTCATGCGGCATCATCATCTATGAAGTCCTTTAATGCTATGTGTAGATTTGGAATTTCCAACTCTAGTGGCATGATGGCCTCAGTGCCATACACTAGTGAGAATGGTGTTGCCCCAATGGGCATCTGTATACTATTCATGTATGCCCATAGTGCAAGAGGTAACTTCATGTGCTAATCCTTGTGATTGTCTTGCACCGTCTCCCTTAAGATAGAAACTATTATTTTGTTCGAGGCTTCTGCTTTCCCGTTTTCTTGTGAATAATAAGGCATTGAGAAACTATGATGAATATGGTATTTTTTCATTAAAGAAAGCAATTTTTTATTCTTAAAATATAGCCCATTATTCGATATTATCTTCAAAGGGACCCCAAAATGACTTATGATATTGTGGAGTATAAACTCCGCAATCCTTGGTCTAGTTGTTGATGTTAAGGGGATCACTTCCATCCATTTATTGAAGTATTCTATGGCCGTTATGATGAATGTATGTCAGCCTAATGATGGGGATGATATTTTCCCAATCTAATATAGTCCCCACTATGAGAATGGCCATGCCTCCTGGATGGGTTGCAAGGCTTACAATGGTAAGTGTGTTAGATTTACATGATGCTGGAACTTAATGCATTTCTTGATATACTCGCAACAATTATTTTCCATGGTGGGTTAATAGTAACCCATTCTCAAGATGCACTTAATGATGGCCATGCCACTAAAATGCCCTCCACATGTATTGTCGTGAGCTTGTAAAATTACCCAAGATGCTTCCTAGGGCTCAAGACAATAGAGTAATACTCCATCATATCCTCGTTTGTAGAGGATTTATCCTAGCAAGATGTATCTTGTTGCTTTATTTTTTAATTTTCACCTTTCAATGTGCAACAAACCTTGAGGTACTATTCTAAGTTTTAGGAAATCTCGTAGTTGGGAAAGCCAATCCTGATAAGCCATGGCTTCTATAGAAAATATGGCTTGCTTCTTCTACATTCTCAAGCTGGTGAACACGGATTGAGAAACAACTCTATGGTATATTGTTGCACAACACTCCTGATGTCCTTGGGAGATCAAATACCACCAAGGTGCCATTTGTAAGAAATATCTGGCTATGAAGGACCAATCCTGATTTGGTTCAATGTTGATCATGTTTATTGATTCTCGATTGTCAAAAGCTTCAATGTGTATTGTTGAGTGCAAAGGTACTTTTACATGAATGGTTGTAAAATCAATAGATGGATTCTAAGGGATTAAGGATCCCAAAGAGGCCATTGTGTCTGCAAATCTATTTGACATATGAGAGATTGCCTTGATGTCATACCATTCTAGCCAGGCTAGGTAGGTGTCAAAATTTCCTTGTAAGTCTTCAAGAGTGGACACCTGCATTAAAAATATGTATTGAAATAGTCCTTTGACATGGTTTACTATGAGCAAGGAGTCACCAAAGATATTCAATATTTTAATGCCCATTACTATGGCTATTTGGAGTCCCAAGATCAATGCCTCATATTTTGTGTTGTTGTTTGTGCACGAGAATTATAGTTTGAATGATAAGGGCAATGGAGCACCTTGTAGTGTGATAAAGACAATCCCTACTCCACCCCCTTGTTCACACTTCGAATCATCAAAGAACAATGACATATATCGTTATTTCTTGGTTTCTTTGAGTTATGGGAGATATGATAATGCAAATACTGCACCATCAAACAATTCTATGGTGAGAGGCTTGTTATCCTAAATAGGTACCTCTGCTAATTGATCTACTATGACTTATCCCTTGATGGAATTTTGGATTATGAACTCTAGATAAAATTTTGTCAATAGCATAATCCACTTTGTGGTACAAGTATTGTGATATGTCTTTTATATGGCGTAGGTCAGATGGATCAACATGTAGTGTCACAACTTTCGAGTTGCAAAGACCACTGCTAAACACAATTTTTCAACATACGCATATCCTAGCTCATAACTCACCAAGGTGTGACTAATGTAATATATGGATTGTTGTTTCTCTTGTGCATTCTTTTAGGCTAACATGGTGCCCAATGCAAAATCGATAGCCAATATATAGTAAAAATGGTATGTCTGGCCTTGGTGGAGCCAATACTGGCAGTGTTTCTAGATAAATTTTGATCTTCGCAAAGGCTTGATGGTATTATTCATCCCAATTAAAGGGGACCTCCTTGCATAACAACCGATTCATAGGTTGGCATTTGTATAATAATTGCATGATGAATATTTTTATGGATGCTATCTTGCCTTGTAGGCTTCTCAATTCCCTAATGTTGGTAGAGGCGGTCATTTCAAATATAGCTTTTACCTTTGTAGAATATACTTTGTTGCCTCTATTGTATATGATTAATCCTAAAATATTACCAGAAGTTATGCCAAATACACACTTCTTAGGATTCAATAGGACATTGTGTTCAATGAGGTGGTCAAATATTTGTCTAAGGACTTTAGCGTACTCTTGCTGCAACAGGGACTTGGCCAGTAAGTTATCTATGTAATCCTCTAAGATTTTATGTATATAGTTATAGAATATGTATGTCATGGCCCACTGATATGTGGCACCAGCATTTTTGAGATCGAATGACATCACTTTGTAAAAAAATTTTCCCCATGAAGTAATGAAAGCCATTTTATGTTAATATTCGGGATTAATCCATATCTGGTTGTATCTAGAAAAATCATCCATTAGGGAGAGCATCTCATGACCTACGATTGCATCTACAAGAGCATCTATTTTTTGAAATGGGAACAAATCCTTTGGTGTTGCCCTATTTAAATCTCTAAATTTTGTGCAGATGCAAACTCTTTCGTCGGGTTTCCCCATGGATACTATGTTCAAAACCCACTCAGAGTAGTCTATAGGAACTATGAATACTGCATCCAGTAGTTTTTTCAATTCGTTCTTCACCATCAAAGTGATCATGGGATACATTTTCCTTAGCCTTTGCTTGACTAGTTTCTTCATGGGATCCAATGAAAGGTTGTGAATGACTAACTTTGGATCTATCCCTGGCATGTCTTTTTAAGTCCAAGTAAAAATATTTGGCCTCTCTTTGAGGAGAGGAATTAGGATGGCTTGTTTCTCTAGAGATAGAATTTATCTGAAATTGAATTTTATTGGTTGGGTAGGATCATCATTGATGTCCACATCAAAAGTCACTTCTATAGCCATATGTGACCCATCCTCCAGCTGATGAGGCATGGATATCAAATTAATTTCATCAACAAAATTTACAGGACCTACTAACTCAGGTTCCAAACCAACATGGAAGACATCATACGCACAACTTGATGTAAAATGAAATGGTTGTAACATATCTTCATTAGGGAAGAGGTCTCCAGGATCTATGGGTGAATTAGCATGATCTCAATCAATATCCTCTACATCAAGATGTAATGATTTGGTAGGATCTACTGGATTATGTAGTGGAGCAGTCAAATCAATGGAGATCATGTTGATGGATGGGATGAAATATCCAGGACCACATGGGTGTAGTATTATCTTTGGGGCTTCCCTTCCAGATTTACAATGAGACTCTAGAGAAATGTGAATTTATGGATCTGGCCCATGAGTAGGGCGGATAATAGGATCATTGGGCTCTAATATCTCTCTGAATGTATACGGAGGGGGATTTACCATCTGATGAATTGCATCTAGGTCAACAAGTCTCCCAAAAAATCATAGATGAGGGTCTATACTATGGAGTACCACCTCTCTCTATACTAGCTCGTTGACTTGTCACGAGTGACAAGGACCAAGATAAGCCATCTTGGTCTCATCCTCAAAGTCATCATCACTTATCTAGAAATTGTTAACATTGGTATGTGGTCCTAATACAAGGGTTTTATGCCTTGGCCCTAAGTAGACCATCTCCATTTCATCTTCATATTCTTCATCACTTATGAATAATATATTTACATTTTTTTCTTACCCCAAAGTTAGGGGTTGATGGCTCAAGCCTAAGTAGGCTCTTTTTGTTGAGTCTTCTAATTCATAGTCACTTTCATCTGATGTATACCCGCTCTCATTGTGTATGGATCATGTGAATATTTGTAAATAGTGAGGCACCTTGTAGGCTAAGCCTTGTTGTGCCTCATGATCACTTCATATCCATTCTCCTCATACCATGATTTGTACCCTATTGGGGTGGAATCAATCGAGATGTTTGGATGATAAATTTCTGGTGGCAGTACGTTCACAGTGGCCACTTGTTTGTTGCTCAAATTTCCTATTCTTAGGGGGTGTTAAGGAATGAAAGCAATATATTCTCCTAACCCCAATATTAATTTTTCCAATGCTATTGCAAGAGAGTCATCTGGACCTCCAATATAATAGCCTAAGCCAAACCTATCAAAGGAAAGCTGATATTATGGCTCGTATGGCCGCCTATGCCCCTGTTGATATATACCAAGGCCATAGCCATGCAAATGGCAATGCTCAAAGTGGATTAAAGAGAAATTGGGATTAGAGAGGTAATGAATATTGACTGTGAATAATTATTCACTATCCTCTTCTATGTCTAAATATTTATGGGCGCAGTCTAGGTCGGCATAGACAAAATTGGTTTGGTTGGGAGGGATTCCAAGTGGAACCACTATTACCACTAGTGGCCTCAAGTCCTTAGGTCTTCTCATGTATTGTGTAGATTCAATTATAGGTGTAAGGTAATTTTATACACAAGATAATATCATATTCCTATGCTTGCCAAGTGTATTTATGCATGTGACGTGGATGACCCTACGGATGATACTGGTGAACCAGGGTGGTAATAATTATCTTCATATTGATCTTGAAGATCTTATTATTCCATAGGACTTAGCATTTCAATTATGGCTATAGTTGGAAATTCCTTAGGTCTCTCTTCCTTGAATAAGGGTACCTTTAGCTTCTGATTTTCTTTTGGCTTTGACGTTGATGGTACTTTAGAAGTATTGACTATTTTGAGTGCACCAAGAGGTGTTGATGTGCATGGGTATTTTCTTACCCTTTTGTCTTTGTTATCAATTTGTGTGGTTGGATATGAAGGCAATACGTATAGGTGGGTAGAAGGAATTATAAATTATCCTATAATTTCCACCTGATGGACATATTTAAAAGGCTCTTCATCGGCCAAAACCACATAGACTTTGTTTTTGTGCACATACTTGACACACTTGTGCAAGATTGAAGGAACACACTTAATGGACCTTATCCAAGGATTCCCTAAGAGGATGTTGTACTACATAGCTCCTTCCAAGACATGACACATCATAGTAATGGTCTTGTGCCCCACCTTGATGGGTAGGACTATCATTTCCATAGTATTGCATAAATCATAATTAAAAGCTCTCAATGTGTAAGCTCCTGGAATGATATTAGACTTGGGGATCTTGAGGTTCTCTATTTCTATTGTTGCAATGATGTTTATTGATGAACCTATATTGACCAATATCCTCTTGAAAGGTAAGTCATTGATTTCCACCACAATGTTTTGCAGAGGGTCTCGTAAGGTAGAAGGTACTATCTTAATCTCATAATCGTAGAATCAAATTATAGATTCTTAGAATTCTTATACTTGTACCACAAAGTGAGTGAATGCATTCACATCTTGTGGTTGGAGCTCAATTTTTATTAAAATTTCCATTAGAGTCTCCAAATGTTTTGCAAATTGTTGTATGAGCTCATATATGGATAACTTAGTTGGAGTCGTCTATAGGTTTTGCTCCAATCTACTTCAGATAGCTACCACAGGTCGTGTTGGTGGACTTGGAAGGTTGTCTTGCCTCTACCTAGGTGCAACTGGGATGTTCATGGAAGTTGTAGGAGATTGTGGTTGACCATATCACCTAGTCCTTTTTGTTATGTTAACAATCTCAACCATCCCAACGCATCCATGGGTAGGTATATTAGCTCAAACCTAATTGACTTGGGCCCCTTGCTCTCTAGGGGCCTCATGATTGGGAAATGAGTTTTTGTATATGCCCATGTCTCTGTTATCAGGAGCCATTGGGTTTTCAAATTTGAGTTCTCCTACCTTAATCATGTTTTGCACTTGATGCTTAAAACCAATGTAAGCCTCAATGTCATGCCCTGGTATCCTATGATAAGGGTAAAATTAATCTTCCCTATATCCTTTTATCTTAGGATGGTTGGGATCTATAAGAGGTTTATCAAGAAATTTGATACTCCTGGCCTCGCTCAGCTAAATAATTATTGATTGCATTGATTCGGTCAGAGGTGTGAAATAGCAAGGCAGTTTGTGTTCTCTGTTTCACCCCTAATTGTTCCTTTGGTCGTAATTGGCTGGTGGAGGATGTGCTTGATAGTTCTGGGGTTGTTATGCACCCCCATCCTTAGGTGTAGCTAATATGACTTGATTTACTAGATTAGGGTTGCCCTACTTCTGCTTGTACTTGTCATTCTTACCATTCTTGTTCCACTCCTTTTTGTTTCAGAGTTTAATGGTTCCCTCATCTACTTTTATGTCTTCGATGAGTTTGGATTGTGCCAAAGATTCCTCAAATGAAGGATACTTCTGAAGTTGTATGTTATGATCCCATCCTGACCCTTAATGTAATAACTTCCATGATGTAATAATTCCTAAATAACATGGGTAGTACCCATGATTAATATTTTGTAATGTTCTAAGTTTTAGCTTATATAGTGCCTATGAAAAATGGCACCCTTTTTATGTAACACATGGTAGATAGGTATGTAAGGTGGCCTTGTGCATGTAATTCAAGTGGCATTATGCATGTAATTCGAGTGGCACTATGCATGTAATTTGGGTCGCATTATGCATGTAATCCAGGTGGCATTTTGCATGTAAACCAACCATGGAAGGGAACTCTTTAAATACCCGAGAAGGCACCAATGTATTCATATTTTTGAAAATTAATGAAGTGTTGAAGGAGGTTGCCCCATCGAAGAGTTCTGCAATTCTATCTTATTGTGAGATTGTTCCTTTATGCAAATTTTTGTTATAATGTGTATTTTGTTCTGAATATTAATATGATGTTTATGTGAGTTTATTTCCAAGAAATTGTGTGAGAGTGTGTTTATTTGAGTTTATTTTATAGGATGATCTTAAAAAGTGGTATCAGAGAGCTTTCCAGGGCCAATTTATGCTACAACAGTAATGATTCTTTCCTGTTAGGTATAATCCTCTGTTATTTTCATGTAATTTGTTTTTACTATTATCAAAAATAAAAAAAACAAATACTTGTAAAAAAAAATAGTCTTTTTTAGTTGAGTAGGTAGAAACCATGTGCTGGGGGTTTTAAAATATCATGAAGGATCTATCATTATTGGTTAATCTAGATAGCCCATACATCATCTAGTGAAGTGAGGGGTGATTAGGATCCAATACCCATGCCTCAGATAGAAATTGTGAACGGACTTGAGCTCCCATGCATCTTCGGGTGTATAGGGAGACCATTCTAGGGTTAACAAAATTTTATCCAGTAGGAAGCTTATCAGCCTTGTATCATCCATAGTCCACGTGATACAACATCCTAGATGATTACACTCCCATACTTTTAGAGAGGCAGATAGTGTGCTCAAGGGTATGTGTGGAATCCTCCTTGGGTAGTGGCCTGAAATATTGGGCTGAGCACTATTGTTCATCACTATGATATAACAGAGGACCTATGGGTGTTACATACTCATTTACTTAGCATACCTTGGTTCTGTTAAAACTTCAACCTACAACAAAATCATAAACCAAAACTCCCTGTTTGTAAACCTGCATTCCAAATTCCCAAAAGTGAGCATATGAGAAAGGAATCCTCTACCAAAAAAAATAGCATACATTGCATGAATTCAGGATAGAATATGAGGGTGACAGTTAAGTTGATAGTCTGGAGAATAACAATCAAATTTACAATGGCAGTAACAGTCAGGTTAGTCAAGTCAGTACAGTAAGGTCAGAAATTGTAGTTTTCAGTGTCAGAATAGAATTGTCATAACAGTAACCTACAAAAAATAGAGAATCTTCAAACTAGTGAGGTAAGCAATGTCAGAGAGATTGTTCAGGCTGAGAAAAACATTGAGCGAGTGACCAGAGACCAATTAAATATAGTGCTCCAGTACCCAACTTTTGCATTGTAGCTCAAAATTAAAACCTGTAAACACTGTTAGAACTGAAAAAATAGGAGATAAAAAAAATAGTACCACATAGCTCAAAAGTAGTGTTGTGGGATATAGCTCATTGTGACCACCTCTTCAATTTGATCATTTTGATATATATCACCCAAGCACTTTTTTGGACACTTACTAAAAATAGTAAGTCCTGAAACCCAATTCTAATTTTAGTAACTGGTCACAAAAGGTTCCAAAATGGCCTAGGGTACTCGTGGACATCAAAAAGAGCTAGAACAGATGGACTCCTTAACAAAAGCCATTGAGAAATTAAACTTTGCAATTTTCTTCATAAGGGAAGAGGTCCAAGGTCTTCATATATATCATGAGGCCACTATCGCTCGCTTATAAGAAACACTGATAGATGTGGGTAGCAAGTTACATAAGGGACCACTCAAAACAGAACACCATGCTGAAAACTCTACAAGGAATGACCATGACCCATACTTTAAAATGCCAAAATTGTAATTCCCTCAATTTAATGGGAAGGATGTTGATGGGTGGTTATGTAGGGTTGATCAGACTTCATAATGTTCCCATATATCATCGAGTTTAGATGGCTTCCTTCAATTTGGAATGTCAGGCTCTACACTGGTTCTAGTGGTTACGTAATTCCAACCCAAATCTCTCTTGGGAGGACTTTGAGTCCCAACTACTAACCTTATTTGGGCCTAGTGAGTATGAGGAATTCATAGGGGCCTTGACCAAACTGCAACAAACATCCTCAGTCCGTGACTACCAAACTCAATTTGAAAAATTGGCCAATAAGGGATTGGTAGAAGGGTTCTTCACAATTTTTTTTATCAGTGGGTTAAAAGGGGATCTCTAAGCTGAAGTAAAGATGTTGAAACCACATTCCATGATGAAATCTATCAGTTTGGCCCATCTGGCCAAATCTAAACTCTCAAACCAAAGGTGCCCCCTATGGTTTCCTCAAAATCGACCTTCATTTCCTTTTAAAACCCAAAATTCAATGGATAGTAAACCTACTACACCCAAGCAAGTGACTATAGAGGAGATGGATGCATGTCGTGCCCAAGGATTATGTTATAATTGTGATGAAAAGTTTTTTAAAGGACATAAGTGTGCAAACAAAATACTATTCTTGATAGATGTTGAGGACCCTGCTAACACTGACCAGAGTGATGAGGATGAGGACCCCCCTAAAACACCTGCTCCACAGGAAGAAGATACACAGGGGTATGAGGCAAAGATTTTAGTCCATGCTCTTGCAGGCATTACCACTACACAAACCATAAAAGTTATGGGATTTTTCAAGGGCCAACGTCTTACCATACTTATTGATTCAGGCATTGCTAAGCGGGAAAATTGCTATATCCACACTTGTAATTCATTTGAATTCATGGTAGCCAATGGGGAAACATTACCTTGTAAAGGAAAATGCCGCAATGTCAAGCTCAGGATAGGGGACTATGAACTCAAGTAGGACATGTTTACCCTCTAGTTGGGAGGATGTGATATGGTTTTGGGATCTCAATGGTTGAGTACATTGGGCACTATCAGTTGGAACTTTGCAAAAATCTGTGCAAATCTCCCAAAATTGACAAACACACTTACTCAAGGGCTCCTCTATAGGAACACCTCACCTCATTAGTTCCAATTGTATGGAGAAAGTGCTAAAGAAATAAAAATGTGGGGTCATTGCACAACTCTTCTCCATCCAACCAACCACTTCACTAATGGCTGAAATTCCATCAGACCTACAACTAGTTCTACACAAACATGATGTTGTCTTTGTAGAACAAACTACACTACCACCACGTCACTCTCACAACCATGCTATCCCATTGCTCCTGGGTAGTGCACCACCAAATATTAGGCCATACAGGTACCCTCATGCCATGAAATTAGAACTAGAAAAATTGGTATAGGAATTATCCAAGGCTGGTGTCATCCAGTCTAGTACTAGCCCCTAATCCTCGCCTGTCCTACTTGTTCACAAGAAAGATGGCTCATGGTGCCTATGTATTGACTACCGAGAACTCAACAAGACTATGGTCAAGGATAAATTTCCTATTCCAGTGGTTGATGAATTACTCGATGAACTACATAGGACCCTGTATTTCACCAAGCTTATCTCCGCTCTGGGTACCATTAGATTCGGCTTAAGGATGAGGACATTACCAAAACTACATTTCGCACTCATGAAGGTCATTATGAATTCTTGGTAATGTCATTTGGTCTCACAAATGCTCCTTCTACATTCTAAAGTCTTATGAACAACATCTTTCGGCCCTTTCTATGGAAGTTCATCCTTGTGTTCTTTGATGATATCTTGATTTACAGCCACACATGGGAAGAGCATCTCAATCATGTGGATCAAACTTTACAGCTGTTGGTCACCCATTACCTTTTTGCTAAAAGGTCCAAGTGTTCCTTTTTTTTTATTGAAGTAGAGTAACTAGAACGCATAGTCTCATAGGATGGCATCAAGGTTGACCCTAAGAATATTCAAGCAATTCAAGAGTGGCCAAAACCTCACACCCTCAAGGGACTTCAAGGATTTTTAAGGCTTACAGGCTATTATCACAAATTTATCTACTTTATGGGAAGATAGCTGCCCCACTTACCTCCATGTTGAAAAAATATTCCTTCACTTGGATAGGGCCTGCTGACCAAGCCTTCATTGAACTCAAGCATGCTATAACCGCCACTCCCGTCTTAGCCATGCCAAATTTTTCTAAACCATTTGTCATTGAAAGTGATGCTTTTGGTAAAGGTATTGGGGCAGTATTGATGCAAGGAGGACAACCTTTGGCTTTTACTAGCAAGGCACTCTCTGATCGTAATCTGGGGAAATCCACATATGCTAAGGAAATATTAGCCATATTGCATGCAGTCACACATTGGCGACCTTAACTCATTGGGCATCACTTATCCATAAAAACCGACCATCAAAGTCTCAAATATTTTTTGTAATAAAGAGTTGCCACACCTGACCAACAAAAGTGGGTGTCTAAACTCATGGGCTATGATTATGATATCACCTAAAAAAATGGAAAGGAGAATATTGTGGTTGATGCTCTTTCTCACAAAATGGAGATCGTAAGTATGTTGTGTGCCATCTCAGCACCATTTCTCGAATTGATTGATTCCTTGCATTAAGAAGCACGTCAGGATGCAGATTTGCAAGCTTTGATAGCCTCACTAATGGATGATCTAGATTCTACACCAGTGTATAATTAGAATGGCCATGATCTACGCTACCATCAATGCCTAGTTCTACCTCATAAGTCCCCACTTCAAGAGCTCCTCATGAAGGAATTTCATGCCACTCCCTCTATAGGCCATTCAGGGTTCCTTAAAACATATGAGCGACTCAAGCGCACCTTCTTTTGGAAAGGTATGAAACATGATATTTGCTCTTTTGTTTTTGCCTATGACACATGTCAAAGGATGAAAGGTGAAATAGTGCACTCTCCGGACACTCTTCAACCATTGCCTATCCCGGATCAGGTTTGGACTGACATTTCCATGGACTTTATAGAAGGGCTCCCTAAATATAGAGGCAAGTCAATTATTTTCATGGTAGTGGACCACCTTTCAAAGTATGCTCACTTTTGTGCCCTTGCCCATCCTTATACAACATCCATTGTTGCAAAAAATTTTCTTGACTCCATATTTCACCTTCATGGCATGCCCACCTCCATTGTATTTGATCATGATACCACCTTCACTAGTCATTTCTGGAAAAAGTTGTTTAAGTTGCAGGGGAATCAGCTCAAAATGATTTTAGCCTACCATCCACAAACAGATGGTCAAACAGTTGTTAATAAATTCTTGGAAATCTATCTTCATTGCTTTGTCTCAGCTCATCCCACTCAATGGGCCAAATGGCTATCCTTGGTTGAATGGTGGTACAAAACTTCCTATCATACCGCAACAAAAATCACACCATTTGAAGCAGGCTATGGGCATCTTCCACCTATGCCTTTCTCTTACATTCCTAGTAGCTCCAAGGTCTAGGCTGTCGACAACACTCTGAGTCAACACATCGAGGTCCTTCGCCAACTTAAGCAAAATTTGAACATGGCCCAGAATTGGATGCACCAAAAAGCTGATCAACATCGTTTTGAGTGTATTTTTGATGTAGGTGATATGGTATTCCTTCACTTGCAGTCGTACAAACAATAATCCCTAAAACTTTGCAGGTTTTAGAAGCTTGCTACAAAATTCTATGGTCCTTACCAGGTTCTACAAAGGATTGGCCCCACAACTTACAAATTGGCGCTCCCACCTACTTCCAAGATTCATCATATTTTTCATGTTTTCACTCTCAAGAAAGTTGTGGGAACACAGGTATAGGTTCAATCCACACTTCCTGAATTGGATGAAGAAGGATCCATATTACTTGAACCTGAGTAGTTTTTGGATCGTCGAACTATCACTCTTCGCAACCATACAATTACAGAGATCCTGGTTCAATGGCATGGGATTCAACCTAAAGATGCTACATGGGAATCTCTCCACCAACTCCAACAATAGTTTACTCATTTCATCTTTGAGGACAAAGATTCTTCAAGGGGAAGGACATGCTAGGATCCCATCCTAACCCTTAATGTAATAACTTCCATGATGTAATAATTCCTAAATAACATGGGTAGTGTTGTGGCTGATCCACAACACACCCCAAAATTGGGGACCCACCTTTTTGCAGGCTTACAGAGAAAATCTCAATGACCCAGGTGCTAAAATGAAGAAAAAAGGAAAGAAATGCATAAGTGTTGAAAGGGGTTGCGAAATTGCGACATGTCGCGAAATTGTGACATGTCGCGAAATCGTGACATGCCTGCACCATCACGTCTGGAACAGGAAAACTGTCGTGAAATTGTGACATGTCAAAAAATTGTGGTCAACACGGTCAACGATAGTGAAACAAAAGAGGTGTCGCAAAATCGTGACGTGTCGACAGTAAAGCAGAAAAAGATGTCGCAAAATCATGACGTGTCGGTGGCCAAGCTAAAAAGGGTGTCACAATTTCATGACGCGTCAGTGGCAAAGGTAGAAAAGGTGTCACGATTTCATGACGTGTCGGTGGCAAATTTGAAGAGGCGTAAGAAAATCATGATGTATCACTGGAAGAATTGAAAAGATGTCGCGAAATCGTGACATGCTGTAGCAAACTGTACGGATAGGAAAAATGGTAGCGATTTTGCGACGTAGTTCGGCAAAGTGTACGGAAGTGGAAAATGTCGCGATATCACGATAGGAAACAGTGAGTGGACTCAAAGGTGAAAGAGCGTCATGATTTCATGACCGATTGCAGCTAGAATGTACAGTATCACAAAGTGTAGCGATTTTGCTACAATATTTTCGAGAGAAGCCACAGTATCACAGAATGTAGCGATTTTGCTACAATATTCGCGGAGATGCCACAGTATCACAAAGTGTAGCGAGTTCGCTACAATATTGTCGAGAGAAGCCACAGTATCACAAAGTGTAGTGATTTCGCTACAATATTGCTAAGAGAAGCCACAGTATCACAAAGTGTAGCGATTTCGCTACAATATTGCCAAGAGAAGCCACAGTATCACAAAGTGTAGCGATTTCGCTACGATTTTGCCGAGAGAAGCCACAGTATCACAAAGTGTAGCGATTTCGCTACAATATTGCCGAGAGAAGCCACAGTATCACAAAGTGTAGCGATTTTGCTACAATATTGTCGAGAGATGCCACAGAATTGCAAAGTGTAGCGATTTCGCTACCGCATTTCCAAAAGACGCCACAAGAGTATGAAAGGTAGCGATTTCACTACAAACATCTTGAAAAGCCCGACAAAGTCGAGGATGGTAGCGATATCGCTACCATCCATGGAAAGAAGGTTTAAACTGAAAGTGGTAGCGAAATCGCTACGATGAGCTACCAAGGGCGTACGGTCGAGAAAGGTGTCGCGATATCGCGACATGTTGCTATTTCGCAACATGTCACGATTTTGCGGCTGGGAAGGTGAAAAGGTGGAATTGCATTTTTGTCGGTTTGTTGGCAGGAAAGCATTATAGAGGGCGTAGAAAGGGTAGGGCACGTGGTGTACAGGTGTCAAACTTGCAGGGGCGTTACATGCAGAGGTGGATTTTGAGCGGCTTTAATTTGAGCGGGAGTCAAAAGCGGGAATTTGAAAAGTCGCGTGCAGGAAGGTGAAATGAAGCGACAAAGAAGATCGAAGGGCCGCGACAAGCATATAAATCCAGAAGCGCAGGCGGTTGAAGGGGGGAAATTTCTGAATACAGAGTTGCAGAGACAAGAGCTTCGTGCTATTCTAGGCCTGTACTTGGGTAGTTTTCTTCTTTTGTTCTGGAAATTTTTATACCTGGAACATTTTTTATTGTAATTGAGATATCATTTAATATCAATACAGAAATTTGGCATCGGATTGATGAGAAATAAGGAGTCACTTTTGCATACTAGATTTAATGTCTATCTTTCCCTTCTAGAGTTCTTAGGTTTTTAGGTGAAGTTTAATGCAAGATCTCTTGGTTGCTTCATGCGAACGCCTGAATATGGAATTATATAAAAAACCCTCGAGACCAGCACCTAGCCTAGTTGGATTGTGTGAATGTGCAGGTTCATTAGGTTAGGTTGTATGTAAAAGCCTCAGCATCTTCGATTTCATCAAGTCAAGGACAGCTTCCTGATTGTAATTTAATTTTGTTTTTATTTATTTTGCTTTGCTTTTTCAAACCCGTGCTTTGTTTTCAGCAGTTTAAGTAATGTATTTAAATAAAGAGCTGAAAATCCATCAGAACTAAAATTAGAACAGATTTTATTCATTTTGAGTCCATTGAAAGTTCAAAGTTGATAAACCACAGTGCCCCTTGTTAACATCTACTTGTAAATCCTAAGGTGTTCTTAGCATTTCATGTTAACAGCATTTTTGGTAATAAGAAAATCAGCAATAAGAACCTTGGAGAAATTGTTTTCTTTGCAAGCAGAGGATTTAGGACTCGGATCCTACAGGAGAGTGTGCTTTCACAATCGGGTGAAAACGACACTCAACAGGTAGTACCCATGATTAATATTTTGTAATGTTATAAGTTTTAGCTTATATAGTGCCTATGACAAATGGCACCCTTTTTAAATAACACATGGTATATAGGTATGTAAGGTGACCTTGTGCATGTAATTCAAGTGGCATTGTGCATGTAATTCAAGTGGCACTATGCATGTAATTCGGGTGGCATTATGCATGTAATCTAGGTGGAATTTTGCATGTAAGCCAACCATGGAAGGGAACTCTTTAAATACCCGAGAAGGCACCAATGTATTCATATTTTTGCAAATTAATGAAGTGTTGAAGGAGGTTTCCCCCTCGAAGAGGCCTACGATTCTATCTTATTGTGAGATTGTTCCTTTATGCAAATTTTTGTTATAATGTGTATTTTGTTCTGAATATTAATATGATGTTTATGTGAGTTTATTTCCAAGCAATTGTGTGAGAGTGTGTTTATTTGAGTTTATTTTATAGTAGGTTCCTAACATTGTAGCAAGAGGGAGATGTGTTTAGAACAACGTTTGGTGAACATATGAATGATATATTTTGTGGGAACAGAAATGATAACTTCACCATGAATTTTCTATATCTATTCCCATAATCCATTAGTGGCTCATCATCATACCATTTCAAGTTCGCCAGTTCTGAAAGGTTCACCTTATTCTTAGCTCCAAAGGAGAAATGATTTAGGAATGCGTTTACTAGTTGTTCAAAGTTGGTTATGCTATGATTAGGTAGTTGGTTGAACCATTGAGTGGTAGCACCTAAAAATATCATTAGAATGTCCTTAGCATGAGAGCATCATTATCTTCAAGATGAAAACATGCATTGATAAAATTGGTGATGTGCTCTTGTGCATCCTCTTCACCCTTAATTTTTTCTAACCTAGGCATCTCAAAATGCAAGGGATATGGAGGGCTAGGTATTGATGGGCACAATGGTTGGTTGTGTATTTTGCTCAATGTTGGCGAGTTCTCAGCCACATCCTATTTCTCAAAGGCTTTTATATTTTCAAAAATTTCTTGAAATGCTTTTGAGACACAAATTTCCTCCTCTTGTATGCCTACTCACAGTGGCAATGGAGGCAACTCTTTATCCATTTGATTTTTTTTTTTTTCATCCCTCCTATGAAGGGACTCAAGATTGTGATCCTGGTTTGTTATGTTTGCCCTTTCCCCACTAGTTGGATTTTGTTCATGGTTTGGTAGGTGATTTTATTGTGGGCTATCTTGTCTAGTGTGCATCTCCTTAGGTGAGATCACATCTAGTTCTTTGGTGGTTATCATCATTTATCTATAAATTGCTAAGAGCTAGCCCCTCAATTTTCTATCTTAAGCATTGCTCATGTTGGTGCAAGAGTCTTTCTCTTTGTTTATCCTGTTTGAGAGCCTCCACCAACTCTCGCTTCTTATGTAATGCATTTTCTAACTGTATCATATGGTCAGTTTGTACTGTCACAAAAGACTCATGTTTATCGAAATTTGTTCTTGTTGTCTTGACTCGTATATTCCTCGAGAAGGTTTTTGTTGTACATGCACTCTTGCTAGCTAATGTGACTTGTTCAATGTACTATTGAGTATTCCTATGATCAGAGTCTGTACGTCTAATACGGAGTCATTCTGAGGTACCCCCAGACTAAGAGATGTGTTTATAAGTCATAGTTCATGAGCTTCTAGATGTAGAGTTATTAGTAGCTATAATTCTTTGATTTGGTTATGTAGGAAACCGATCCAACCTGTCTAGTTGTCTTGTTTTCCATGGTTGGTCTTGTGCGGTGCCATTCACTCCTATGAGGTCATAGTCTATGGGAATATTTACTTTTATGTGAAGGGTTTATTCTATCTAATTACCATGACTAGATGTAGCTCTAATTTCCTTCCCTTCAATGGGCAGACCTATTTCATATATTTCTTGTGAATCTTGAGGTGTTGTAATTCTTGTTTGCCTTATTGATGAAGAGGACTTTGTGGTAACATGTTTTCTCCATGTGGATGGAGATGTAGTAGTATCATCATCCCTATGTGAAGAATGAGTTTTAGAACCTTCTTTATGTCCATGTGAGGAGGAAGCCCTTGAAGCTTCCTCACATCTTTGAGATGTTTCTATGTGTTTAGAGGAGGCCCTTGAGGTCTCCTCATGTATCCTTGATGAGGATGGTTGTGAAGCCTATTTTTGTCTATGTGACTTTATTCCATGATGTGGCTCCCTACTTGGGGTTTCTCAAGGATACCCCCCAAGGGTCGAGTTATCACCCCTTAGGCTTGTAGAGCTATGTCTCACGGTATTATGGGTAGGTCTTTCAATGTTACTATGACTCCGACTATGGGTATGAGTTGCTTCAGTATCTCCCTTGATATTAGACTAAGGGTGTTTACTTCTTTTTTTGATCATGTTGTCTATGAATTGATCCTTTGAGTTGTAGTTTAGGAATAGCCACACAATACCAAACAAATTTTTATCTTGATTATCGATTTAAGTGTGCCCTAAACTATTTGGTGTGTTTTGATGTGTTGTTATTTTGATTTCTTGCTCTTGTTCTTGGATTAATAATGAGAAGACTCATCCATAGTGACAATAAAGTACACCCATGCAAAACATGGTTTTCTCAAAATAAGCTAGGGTACACCACTAAAGACCCAATGGGGGGTTCACAAAGCTTTTCCACTATGAACCAATGATTTTTCCAACAATGGGAGATAGTTTGAGCACAAGTAACTTAGTATCACTATAAGTAAGTTTCTCAATCTGTTTCTAGGAAGACCTAGGGGGTAAACCAGTGGAAGGAGATGAATTCCAATGTCACTGAATTAAAGGTTGGTGATGAAATCCAACTCCCTAGTGTTTAAATGATATGTGCATGTGTGGTGTTCATTTTAAGCTTGCGTAACATAGAGTGCATCATATAACAACAATGTGTCTTTCCTATATGCCTAAGTGCAAAAATACATTTCAACATTCAGAAAGATGCATGAACTACTATGATTTGTATGAGCACACTTTATTTCGTGTAGCTATGGCCTCTACCAAGGCCTCAAAGTGAGAAAACAACATACAATGTCTAGCATATTGGATTCTATGGTAAAAATTTTAGGCATAAGCTGTTGTTCCTAGCAACACCTAGTGGAAATTTAAAAGAATATATAAGATATGTGAAATGCTTAATTCTTTCTCCTTTTATTCTTTCAATTTCTAAACATAAACGTGCTTTAAGTTCTCTATTTTAGACACATCGAAGTAAATAGAAAGCTATAGAATATTAGAGAGGCTATACCAACCTCTAATCCAGCTCATAGAACCTTGTTTCTGTCCTCTGTTGCTCTCCAATTTTGACCACTGTTGACCAGATCAACTGATTCTTGGTCGCTATTAGTGGGAGCGGATAAATATTTATTGGCCGCTATAGCTCAGAGCAGTTTATTTTCGACCACTGTAGCTTAGAGCGGCTAGACCTGCACAAAAAACTAAGTTAGTGTTTAGGAAAAAAATGAAAAATAAGTGGAGGTCCCACTATGATCGCCATATGTAGCGACCCTGAGATGCATGCACCACTCTTTTTACGCTACTTGCAATGTATTAAAAAACCCAAAATGAAATGGAAGACAATGAAAAGCATATAAAACAAAAATAACAAATATGGATCTCTTTATTTGTATTGAAAATCGGTTACATGTCGGTCCCTATTAGGGACACCCATTTCAATACAATAAAATTACAAATAGGCAAAGAGTGCCCCTTTCATGAAGATGTGGTGCACTTTCAAAAAGCTTCCTGGTTTTGCACACAAAAATGTATGAGGGATTATAGATGCCTCCTTCTCTAGGATTATTTCTTAGAGAGATTCCTTTTGCTCTCGTATTCTATAGATTCTATCTAATGAACCTATGGCCCTGTAAGCAATGAAACAACACCACACACTTAGATGTCTAGGAATAACACCCTGAATGAGGTTGTTAGTACTGAATATAAGTGCAAATTAGACTACTACTATGAATGTGAATGAATGAAATGATGCTATGCTAATTATCTAATGTCTAGAACCCTAAGCTAAGCCTGTGGGCCACTATCCAAGACAACGATCACTAAAATGACTCTCATACTCTTTTATCCAAAGCTATGGATCAAAGATTTTATCCAATTTTGAAATATTGGTTGCTATGCTCTCTAATTTTTTAGGGCTTCATCATACACGTGGTCTCTAATGTAACTCTCCAAGTCTTGAAAGATCTCCTCAATGACCAGTCCTGATAAATTGCTTGGATAAATATATCTTAGATAAAAGATGTCTCTCCTCTCTTCCAAGATCAATAAAAAGATAGATCCTTGGTGCTCTTAGGATTGTACCTTTTATACTATGAAACCCTAGGTTTATGTCCAAGCCCTAGGTGTAGCACCCTAAAATTGGCGCAGTTAAACCATCAGTAAAAAGATAAAAAATTGAATTTTAACCCCGAAAATTCTCGTTAACTGCTCACCTCATTTTTTGCACCATTTTTAGAATTTTTTTTTACCATTGGACGATATCGTCATCGGTCTGACGATATCGTCCCAAATCGGATGAATTCGTCTGGAATAGAGCATCTAGACGATTTCATATCAAAACCAAATTTTCATAATTAGCCTTTATTTCAACAACCTCTCCAACTTGGGTAGAAGCATGTCTGTGCGGTTGGAGATTCCTATGTTGGAGATCTCCTAGATTGGGATGATCCCCAACCTCCTAAAATCCCACTAATCCTATATAAACTTGGGATTTTCCTAGTTTATACCCCTGTTTGATCATTTCCCTACAACTCTAGTTTTTTGTTGTATTAGAACATCCTCGCCCCCATCATTTGTATTTGTATTTTTAGATTTTATTGCAGGTTTTTACTGTGTTTTAGCCAGAGAAATATCGGATCGTTGCAGGCAATTCAACACAATTTTAGATGATCTTGTCGAGATTGATGACGATCTCGTACGATCATAGACAATTTTGACTACAGTTCAAATTAGGGGCAACCAGAGCCCTGAGTTTGCATTTTCTACCTTTCTTTCTTATTTAATTGTGCATTAGATTGATTTATTTTTGTTCTGCATCCTGGAGTTCACCTCATTTAGCATATTTGCATGATAAAATTTAAAATAAGTTATTAAAATAGTGCTTCCCATTTGATTTGCTATCTGGATTTATTATTTAAGCATCTATACTGTTATTTCTATCATTTTGCATCATTCTTGCAATTGCATTTTCAGTTTTTGGTGTCTATTTCCATGATTGCAAGTTTCTAACGAATTTGTCTGATGAATTCGTTAGGTCATCGATGATATTGTCTGATCTAAGATGATTGCTTGTGATTTGGGACAATTCTGTACAATTACAGATGATCCTGTCATATCCGGGATGATCTGGACTCCTACATGCTTCATAATCTTCATCAGACATCAGGAATCAAGTGTATTCCTCTCCATTTCACAGTCTCTGTATTTAGGATTCATTCATGTTTTTTGTCTTCATATAAACCCAAAATTTCATATAGAATAGCTTAGATTCATTTTGTCCAATCTAGAAATATGAATTATTGAATGTAAAATGAACACATAAAACCCATTCTCAAACTAGGCGTGAAAACTGCCACTCAAAGTTTCCTGGTGAACCCCACCATCCATCAAAAATTCACCCTTATACCCCGCACCCGAGAGGCGCGACCTTCAAAGGGCCTCTCCATATGAGGTATTATACCATCCTTCTCACATCCCCCTTCTAGGGCATGAATCCTTTAGCCCGAAATTAAGGGTGCAAAACATTTGGGTGATATATTTTTGGTGAACCCGACATGAAACTAAAACAACTTTTGAAAACAATCCAAAAAAAAAAAACACATTATTACGAACATCTAGAATCATTAGAAAATTTTTAAATTTATATATCATATTTAGATGGTAGATTATAATAGAAGATGAGTTGTCACCATAAATGTTGAAAATCAATTAACGACCATAGAGATTACTTCTGTGCTTAGAGTACCTCAAAAAAATAGAGTCCAACCTTTATGGGACAAACTTGATAGGATATTAGGTATTATTGAATCTAGATCTGCAGAACTTAGGAAAATTAAGAGGTTTGTCCTAGATAGAATCCTGGATCTCGATCAGGTGACTTTGTACAATGAATTTCAAAGAGCTTGCCATAGGTGGTTAGCAGATAAAAGAGCACCTGTGTCTTCAGAATTGTACACCTTTGAGCAATATATTGAGAACGCAGTTGTAGTACATAAGTTTCTATCTCGTATAGAGGATCAAGAAGTCATTCTTATGGATAGAAAAATATGGAATAAAGTTCCTAGAGCTGTGTTGTATCAAGAATATTGCCATGAAATTTATTTTTATAAGTCAGAGTCTAAAGTAGATCATATTACCATAGCACACTTTGTCAAGTTCTTGAAAAACCACTTCTAATTTGAAGAGGAGCATTTCATGACTCTTGATGAACTTGATCCTATCAACGATATCCATAAACTATTTATACAAAAATAAGTTATTCTTTTTACTATTGTTATTTCTTGCAACTAGCATGTTGTCTATTATTTTTATACTTGTGAAATAATAATACAAAAAAAAAATATAAACAAAAAAAACAAAACATTTCCTTTTTAAAGTATTATAGTAGGTATATAGTTAAAATATATACCTCTCAACTCTATCGCATATATATATATATATATATATATATATATATATATATATTATATTTGCTAAAACCTAAGTTTAGCACAATGCCTATACTTAGGAATGGAAAACAAATCGAAGAATAAGAAGATTGGTTAGGAAGACCATTAATTGACCAAAATGTCCCTCTTGAGGACCAAGTTTAGGAAGAAGAAATCCTAGACCAGTAAGAAGAAGAGCTTGTTGTAGCAAATGAACAAGAAGAAATTAATAGAGAGGAAGGATCCTCATCCCCTAAAATGTCTTCGGGAGGAGCTATCACTTTTGAAAACATGGAACAATTTTGGAAGTTCATTAACACAAATATCTGTGTTTTTAAAAGAGTAGTCCATATGGACATGGATCAAAATAGTGACACTCAAGCAACTCTAGAAGACGTATTTCACACACGTACTAATCCCTTGCACTTTATTGAAAAATAGAGTGATCAAGCTGGACCTTCCAATTTGGATATAGTAGCTGCGATCCAAAACATGCAATAACAACAAGTTACCCAACCACCTAAAATGCCTATTAACAAGCCTAGGGTCATTCCCACACAAAAGAAACCATCATTTATTGCTCTATTTTGCCAAGCTATTGAGCAACATACCTCAAATCAACAAAAACCCAAAACAAAACCAAACACCAATTACCAAAAATCTGGGATACACCATAATACTATTACAAATCCCCTTCATAATATTCTCCCTACCAACACTTTGCATAATAGCAATATAGCATCTAATCCTTATGCCACACCATAATACACTCATAAATCCCATACTTATGTCCCACCAAACCAATATGGTGGACAAACTAGTAATCTTGAAACCATGGTGAAACAATTAGTTTCCCACATGGACCAGATAGATCCCTACCGACCCTTGTATAATTATCGAGAGATGTGTAGCCAGCCTTTAGATCCTATAGTTGTAGCACAACCATATCCTAAACATTTTCCTATGCCTGTCCTGCCCATATATAAAGGAAAAATATATCCCATAGAGCATCTTCATATGTTTAGGATAGCATGTCATGATATATCACATGATGACTTATTATTACTAAAAATGTTCCTAAAAAGTTTGGGAGGAATGGCATTAGAGTGGTATTATCAATTACCCACTAATTCTTTGAGGAATTTTGAAGAAACTGTCGAGTCTTTTGTTCATCAATTTAGTGCCTATATCAAAATGCATATGACCATCAAAGATTTGTATAACTTAAAACAAGACAAAGATGAATGCTTTGCTGATTTCCTAGCTAGGTGGAGACAATTGATAGGAAAATTGCACTTTGTGTTACCTTATAGGGAGATGTTGGACATCTTTATTAATAATTTGCAAGAGCAACTATCTTACGAATTATCAATTGCTACCTTGACCACCTTCTATAAGGATATAGACTTAGCCTGAAGAATGGAAGATGCTCTCATTAGGAGAGGTCAGTTTAAAAATAAAGACGATGAGAAAACATCCAGAAATAAATATAAGAATAAACAAGTTGTGGGTGATGGAGTCACCGATAGCAAAAATATTGCTAATGTTAATGTTGCAAAGACAACAAAGAAGTTTGTACTAAAACCTCCTGATAGACCTCCTCGAGAATTTACTAGGTTAAATCAACCTTTATCAACTATTCTACTGCAATTATTAGAATGAGGCTTAATTCAATTACCAAATATTTGGGAACCTGATCCAACTATACCTGGATACAGAGCAGATTTACATTGTGACTTCCATGGACACACTACCAACTCATGTAAAATATTAAAACATAAAATACAGGACTTGATTGATAACAATGAGATGGAGGTACAAGCCTTTCAACCTAAGAAAAATCCTCCTAATAACGCTCAACAAAATACCACACAAAACCAAAATAAGAATGCCAATCAGTCATTGGATATCTTTCAACATCCTTTACCAAAAAATGGTAAAGAGGTGGCTAATCAAATTGAACATCATAACCTCCTACCCGATATGTAGGAACTATTAGTGGGCATTTACCTATTCATGATCTGGAAACCTTTGACACAACTTTATCCGTGGTTACAACCAGGCCTCTATATAATATGCAGATACCTGATCTTAGTGATACAAAATATGAGACTGAGAGTGATATGGAAATCACATCAAATCAATCAAATAGCTCTAAAGATGAATCAGATACTATTCACCCTATCACAAGTCATATGGTTCTAGAAGAACCATTTCCAAGAAGAGACACTACTAGACCATCATACCACCAATTACTTTATAATGAGTTAGCTATAAATGCTAGACCAAGACCCATTCATCATCCGTAGAATAATATTGTGGGTACCATCGGAGCTGTTACTAGACAACAGGCTCAACATTCTCAACAAGATCAAATTCAGAATGGTGGATCAACTCCATTTGTTTTGAAGGTTCCTAATAAATGGAATCATGCACCTAATGTTCAACCTAAATCTCCTTATAATAATAATGAACAATTATCAAATATTATAGCTAGAATTTCCCTTTTGGACCTCTTAAGATCTTCTCCCACACATAGAGATGAATTAATACTCACATTAAGCCAGATGATGGTACCATAAGACATTCACCCTCAAGACATGGCTAATACTATAATAACTCATGAAGTTGATTTTATTGACTTTCGATATAGAGACATACCGCAACATATTTTACATAAAGATAACCCCTTATATATTATCACCTTAATTGGAGATGTAGCAGTCAAACGAGTTTTGATTGATAATGGTTCATCTTTAAATATTTGCACTTTTGACTTCTACCAAATATTTGGGTTTAAAGTGATGAAATGAAAAGAACTGATATGATTATAAAAGCTTTCAATGACAAAACATGAGAAACGTGTGGAGTTATTACCATTCCATTGTAGGTTGGTCCAAGAACCTTGGATACAATTGTGTTTATTGTACATTGCCCTACATCATACAATATACTCTTGGGTCACCCTTGGATCAATGTGATGTGAGCTATTCCATGAAATTTACATCAATGTGTTAAATTCGAATTTAAGAATCAGTTGGTTACCATTCATGGTGATCCAAGACCCTTTGATATGTGTGCTTTGGCAGAACCTATTGGAGTTCAATTTTGCCCCATGCTATCATCCACACATCCTAATTCTCATTATCCATCTAAACATGTGAAACTCACACCCACAATGTCATCTACTTATTCTCCATCAGATGCACCTTCACATATAGCTCAACCATCTTCTAAACAAACCGCATTAGGACCTAAGAAAGATCCTAATCCCACAACCAAAGTCTCTTTTTCTACTCCTATAACTTCTATACCTATAATATAACCATCTATTGACACCTCTACATCGTCTATATCCACCAAATGCATATTATCTACATCAGAAGATGTAGGAAATATTCCTTCTATCTCTTATGCTCTTACTGACGAGCTCTTACCCGATCTATCTAAAATTCTTATATCAGAAGAAACGAATGTTTCTATGCAATATTCCCTTGTTTTAAATAAATTGCCACCATATCCTTGTACCTTGGGCCTCCCACAGCCTATGGGAAGTATTTACCAAGTTGGGAGCTGTGCCTTTATTTATAAGGGATATGACTGGGGTAGAATACTCAGAAACATCAAAACTCATTATGATGGATATGCTTGATGTTATTTTACTAATGAGTATACTAAAGCCAAACCTATAATGCTTAAATTGGGATATAAATGGAAAGGTTTGGGACCTTTCTAGAATGGTATGAAAGAACCTTTTGAGGTAGAGCCGTGGCCTTCCCGATGTGGTGTGGGCCTATTTTCTAGTAAGGGTCAGCCATTCGAGAATGATGACCATCTTATATGTTACCAAGATTATTTAGATGAACATGATGTTTTGCGTTTAATGAATAATCCATTCACATGTAATATGCTATCTATAGCTTATCCTGATATGATCACTGAATCCAATGATGAGTTGGAGGGAGATATCTTCCATGATGTCTCCATTGAGGAATTATTACATAATGAATTTTATTTTGATGTCTCTATACCTACTATAGCCTAGCTTGAGGCCATGACTCCTCAAGATGAATTATCCAAGATAACCTTGGAAGAATTACAGGAATTGGGTGTTTCACCCGCCCCACCTAATTTTGAGAGAGATCTATTCATGGAAGTAGAAAATGTCATAAAAATTAACATTGGAACCGAGGATAACCCTCACATAGTCAACATCGGATCAAAATTGAGTCAAGAAATATAGGATAAATACATTGCATTTCTTAAAGAATATGAAGATGTATTTTCTTGGACATATAAAGATATGCTAGGTTTAGACCTTTTGAGTGGTATTTTCACCCAATTGTGAAAGTACACTCTCCTTTAGGATTTGGGTTCCAAATCCCCTCTTGCAAAGAAGTTAAACAAACAACTTCTCCAAGGTCTCTGCTGTATTAGCATTTACATGTGTGTATTAATAATCCCAAATAAAGATATTCAATTTAAATGCTTGGAACACCTTAGTGCATGCAAGTAACTGTAAACAAGGGGCAATGTTGGTTTATTTCATCATGAAACTTTAGTGATTGTTCATTGTTTTTTTTTTGGATTTTGATATTTTTTAAATGTTTATTTTAATGCCTTGAAAAGTTAAAATTTTTGGAAAAATAATAAAAAATGCAGAAAAAATGAAAATGAAATGCAAAAAATTGAAAATAAAATGCATTCAGTATGATGCTATCCTGTTTTGACAAAACCAAAGATGTGAGGTCTCCGTGCATGCAACCTAACCTATTGGACTTGCAAACAAGCACAATCCGGATAGGCTAGGTGTTGGTTCCTAGGGTACGAAATAAAATTCAGATTTCAAATATTCGCCTAATGTAACCCAAAGAAATGGCATCAACATTATATATAAATTCAAAATCTTATAAATGAAATATTAAACATTAAATCCATAGCATGCAAAGAGAATCTCCTTATTTCTTGCCCACAAGATGCAAATTTTTGAACATTTTTGCATTAAAAATGTGTCATTTTACAATAGCAAAATTTCTAGTTTTCCCAAACCAGTCTGTGGAAGAGAAACAACTCAAACAGACCCAGAATAGCCTTATCGCATTCAAGTGTACACTGCTTTCCGTAATTTCCAACCCATGGCCATGAAGAAGAAAAACCAGTCTACGAAAGAAAAACAGCCCAACTAGGTCCAGAATGACCCTATCGCCTTCAAACTTGCAATGCGACTTGTAGCAGTTTTCCACCCCCTTCTAGCATATTTGAATGGCATATTTAAACTTGTGAAAACCTTGTTTCCTTCCCTAATGGTTCGTTTCATTTGTTGATGGCTGTTCGTTTCACATTCCCTGACTGTTCATTTCACCTTCCCTGTATGCGTGTGTTTTGCTTTCCATTTTGTGGCCCTTCGCTGTGATTTCTCCACATGGTTTTGCATCTGTTTCCCTCTGTGTGTAATGATCATCTTAAATGATTTCAAATAATTAAATATTCCTTATGTAACGCTTTGTCTTCTTCATTGGATTTTGTCCTTATATCCACGTCACTATGCAGGTTTGTTACCTTGGAAAAAATGGAACATGTCACGATATCGCGACACTTTTGCCTCCTTGCTCTCCTTTGTTGCTCTGAATCGCAAAAATGGAACATGTCACGATATTACAACACTTTTGTCCCCTTCCATATTTTGTTTCTTTTAGCCGTGAAAATGCAACATGTCACGTTATCGCGACACTTTTGGCCCCTTCCGTCTTTTGTTGCTTTTAGCCACGAAAATGCAACATGTCACGATATCGCGACACTTTTTCTCCTTGTTTTTTTGCTTTTTTTTCTTTGAACTTTAGCCTATGGGCCACTTCAGTATTCTTAGAACACATGCAAAAAAGGTGGGTCCCCAATTTTGGGTTACGTTGTGGATTAGCCACAATAAATGGTGACTCTGCTAGGAAATGCTCATGAGCATTTCGATGAGAACTCAACCTGAAAACACATAGACTCAAATACAAGCATTAGAAAATATCCCAAGAATGAAACTAGATGAGAAATACATGAAAAATTAGAATTATTAAGCATCAGCTTGGTGTGTGCAATGTGCTTCATTCCCAATCGTTTGAAATTCGTTCAGCTTTCCATTTTCAGCTTCACTTATGATTCGTATGCAAGGCTATGAATGATTTGTGCAGGATTTGACGTATGAAAACTATGTTAGAGATATAAAAACCTACTTTGCAAAGGCTCAGACCTTCTAGCATCATGAACAAACATATTAAAACTTTCAAACCCTCTTAGGACCAAAAATATGTATACTGAATTAATTTACTAGATCCCAAAGCTAGTTATGTGTCACTACCATCTTGAACCCATGTGCAGGTGTAAGTGAAATCAGAGATTTGGGGAATTGGATTCCAAACCTAAGCAAGATGGTAATTTAACCCTATCCTTACTACCCTAATTTGGATTTCATTACCTCATCTTGAACAAAATGATTTAACCTGTTATGGATGAAACTGTCAGGCTAGCCTATCCGTTTGAGTAGTCAGTGGTATTGCTTTTAGACAAGACATGTTGCCATGCATGAGCATATTCCACTGCAAACCAGGTGTTTATATCCCTGATGGATATTAACCCCATAATCCATGGTTTGGCTTTTCTTTTGATTTCTTGGACCTTGGGGATGACTACCCATCCTTGCAAGGGACATGTAGTATGATCCTTCCAATCCAATATTAATAAACAAATGAAAAATATTTGCTTTGGAATTTCAAGTTCTTGAATGGGCAAAATAGAAGCTTTGGGGAATCATATTCTCAACCTAAACGAGATGAGAATTAGATCCTATCCTTACTACTTCACGAAGTTCAAATCAGAGCTTTCGATAATTGGATCCTCAACCTAAGTTCGATGAGGATTTAACCCTATCCTTACTAATCTAATTTTAGGCTTTAAGAATTATGGGAGTGGTAAAAACCATTGTTTTAAGGATTATATTGCATGATAGGATAGAAACAAAATATTCCTTTTGCCTCACCTTTCTTCCAAGTATGGTCTTGACCATTTTACTCAAGATTCTCTTTAATATGCGTAGAACGTGCTTGGTTCAAGATAGTTCGGGCATCAGTTCCCAACCTTAGGATATTTTTAAAATATGTTATGTAATAACCCTAAGAGGATTCGACACCTTTTCAATGATTGTACATGAAATGAAGATGCAACTGAGATGAAATGTATATGCAATGTGGAATGTGACATGAGATATGAATGCACTGCTTATTTTGAAATGCGGATGGATTAAACCACCTACTTTGCCATAATTTATAAAATTAACAATTTCATGCATCACAAGTTCCAAACGATATTCCTTAATGTGTTTGCGATATTCGTGGAGCTTTCTGCAATACAATTTCAATGTTTCATATTCTCCTAGTCTTAGTCAACATTCGTAAGGACCCCACACAAAACTTAAAACCAAAATAAGATTCAATCCAAAACTGAAACATGAAAACCAAAAGTATATACAAATATACAAAACAAATTTTGATTATCATTTTCCCGGATCCCAAACCTAATTATAATTATTTAAAAGACATATGATGTGATACACATACCAAGTTTTGTAGGAATCCAACAAAAACAAGACCAAACCAAACAAAGAAAAAAATTTCCACTTGCCCCTCTCACCATACCAATTTGATTTCGTTCCATTAGTATTCCTATAGGTGAGATTCAAATTACCAATTTGATTAGACAATGGTTGATTTTCAATTTTTTCTTGTCTATTCTTTAAGGTGCACATTTCATAATTCCATTCATGATTTAGAACTAGGCTTTCTTTATTCAAAATGAAATTTTGTAAGCAAGAGCCTATTTCTAAAAATTTCAAAGCTAATTCATTTTCCATGTTCTTAGGCCAATCAAAATTGTGCAACAATTTACAAACATCTAGGATATTTACTAAATGGGGATCATTAAGAATTTTTATCCTAGATTCAAGAATTAATTGTTGATGAATTTGATTTAGCAATTTAAGTGCATCAAGCTCCTTTTCATTCATTAAAGTAAGGTTGTCAAAGGTGTGGTTAGAAATTAATCCTTGTTCTTCATTCACCTTCAATGGCATTTCATCATAAATATCATTTGAATTATGCAAATCTTCACCAAAATATTGGATGTTTGGACATAAAGGTTTAGATTTTACCTTTTTCACACTTTCATTTATGAAAACTTGGTGAGGATTTGCAATTTCCTCTTTTACCTCTTGGTCTTCATATTCTTCATTGATTACTTGTTCATCAAACATACCAAAATTGGGCACCCAATTAAAAACATGCCCATCCTTTTCAACCCTCAAATATTCTTGGTTGAGGTGTATGTCAAGTAACTCATCTTCATGATCAATCACTTTCGTTGCTTCCAATAGATCAACCACTTTGTCATTTAATTCCAATTCTTTGTTCACTATCCCTGGTATCTCTTCCAAAACATCCTCAAATTGCACAGGATTTGTAATATCTTCCTTTGAGTAGGCGATTATGTTGTCCTATATATCAATTGGCACACAAGTTTCATTAGCAATTTTGGAGTGAGTGTAATCTTCTCACTTCTTCCATGAATCATAGTAGTCATCCTCCAAGTTCAAATTGTGACGTTCAACTAATTCTTCTTCATCTTCTGATTCATAAACATGTTTCTCATCCAATTCATCTTCACCTTCCATAGATGGTCCAGTTATTTCCAAAAATGGGTTATTTCTTGAATTCAAATTGGTAAAGCTATCATAATCCAAATTTGTAACCCATGATTCAATTTTATCACAATTTGGAAGGTGTGGATCCTCTTGGTCATCACTCTCTTGATGATATAGAGTTTCCACCACCAAAATTTTGTCCTCCCCTTGTTGATGTTGGGGTGGACCCTTATTTGGCACAAGTTCCAAATCATCCACTTGAGCTTGGAGACAATGGGTATACATAGCAATTTTGGGACAATTCCTTTCATTATGCTCCTTTGTATTATGCAATCTACACCCATTTTCCCATGCAAAATAAAAAATATTAAGAATGGAACTAGAGTGACTTGGTCCTGCAGAAGTATCTATCTAATTAGAAATAGGGGAAGGCACACCCCCATTGTTTGGCTTCGTATTCCACTATCTCCCTCCATTGTTGAAGTTTTTATTTGGGTGAGGGGCATGGGATTCATACTTCTGTTGCGAAGCCAAATCATTACTCAATTTGTGAACCATATTTTTAAGCTCTTCAACCTCTGAATAAATCTCTTTTGGTTGAGTTATGTTATTGCTATTTCCAATAGGCTTTGCATAATTGGTGAGATCTTGAATTAACACTTGAGTTATATTTTTAACCACTTGATCTGCGTAGGGATTCACACTTTGAATCAGAATTGGATTGGGAAAAGGAACTATAGCCTGAGAATTAACCGGACTAGCTCCTTGCATAGTTTGTTGACTATTTTACAAAAATGAAGGAATGGGGGGAATGGATGTGATTGGTTGAATTGGAATGGGTGCGTAAGCGGGTGTTGATGAATATGGTTGTTGATAAGGCAAATAATTTATGCCTAATATTTATGGTGCCATGATATGATTCATCATAGGATCTTGACCATATGGACCATATTGTCCTACTATAGGCATCTAGGAAAACCCATAACCCTGTGGTGTCATTTGTTGCTCAATGGTCATAGCTTCATTGTAGGCTAGAGCAAGCATGGTAACTTGAGGATTTCACCTTGCAAACATTGCGATCATAGGATCCAATGCCCCAAAATATATTTGCAAAGCTACTGCAGGATCAATGGCAAAATGCCAAATTGCTCTATTATAGCACTTCTGAAATATCTGATTAAAAGTTCAAATTGGCTCACCCTAGCCTCTTTTGCATGTAATGAACTGATTATAGATGATTGTGGGGTCTAATGGTGACCTGAATTGGTTGACAAAAGCATTCTCCATTTGCGTCCATGACGTAATGGAACTAGTAGGTAAGAAAATGTACCATTCGTAAGCCACTTGGTCTAGGCTCATGGGGAAAAGTCTACAAGCCACATCTTCATGTTGAACGTGCAATCTTATCAAAACATCCCTATAGGCCTGAATATGTTCTTCTGCGGTCCTTGGGCCATCCGGTTTGTATTTGGGTAAAAATATCTCTATATTCCTAGGGATCTCGTGAATATCCCCTACAATATTCAAAGGAATGTTATGGGCTTTGTACCAAGGAGCTTGTGGAGGTTGGGCCATTTGATTCAAAATCGATGATGGCAACCCTACAAGAATTGTGGAAAACTCTCAGTACCTCAAAGAAAACCTGTGGCACACAAAAAATCCTATAATTAATGAAATTCAACAAATAACCTCAAAATCAATTTGTTAGTCATGAAATAAGGAACCTTGACAAAGCAGTATTCTAAAAATATAAATTAGTTTCTGATTCACCAGATCGTATATGCGCAAGTGAAGAGCATACTCCTAGTGTTATAGGCTTTCTGATTCACCAGATCACATTACGCGCAGGTGAAGAGCATAATACCGACAAAAAATACATTTTAGACAAAATAATTCCTTACAAATAAGCATGAAATGACTAGCAAATATCAAACATGTAACGTATGAATAATCATGTTAGCATCAACCAAGAGGTGTATCCATTAAAATTGAATGAAAGTAATTGCATGGAGACAACCTCATTAGTCAAAATTTTTTTTAAATCAAATCAAGACACATTATTCTTGTATGAACAATCAAAAGTGTTAGAACAATGCATAGCAATTCATGTCCTCCTTTTAACACTACAAGGTTGTATTGTTAAAAGAGGGCTAAAGATAACAACCAATAGGGCATCAAATATTCAAAATTTAAATCCCTATAGCATTTAAATCACACTGAAATAAACCTATTCAGGCCCTCCTTCTAGTGCCAATATGTTGAGTGGTATTTTCACCCAATTTTGAAAGTACACTCTCCTTTAGGATTTGGGTTCCAAATACCCTCTTGCAAAGAAGTTAAACAAACAACTTCTCCAAGGTCTTCGTTGTATTAGCATTTACATGTGTGTATTAATAATCCCAAATAAAGATATTCAATTTAAATGCTTGGAACACCTTAGTGATTGCAAGTAACTGTAAACAAGGGGCAATGTTGGTTTATTTCATCATGAAAATTTAGTGATTGTTCATTATTTTTTTTGGATTTTGATATTTTTTAAATGTTTATTTTAATGCCTTGAAAAGTTAAAATTTCTAGAAAAATAATAAAAAATGCAAAAAAATGAAAATGAAATGCAGAAAACTGAAAATAAAATGCATTCAGTATGATGCTATCCTATTTCGACAAAACCAAATATGTGAGGTCTCTATGCATGCAACCTAACCTATTGGACCTACAAACAAGCACAATCCGGATAGGCTAAGTGCTAGTTCCTAGGGTATGAAATAAAATTCAGATTTCAAATATTCGCCTAATGTAACCCAAAGAAATGGCATCAACATTATCTATAAATTCAAAATCTTATAAATGAAAGAATAAAAATTAAATCCATAGCATGCAAAGAGAATATCCTTCTTTCTTGTCCACAAGATTCAAATTTCTAAACATTTTTGCATTAAAAATGTGTCATTTTACAATAGCAGAATTTCTAGTTTTCCCAAACCAGTCTGTGGAAGAGAAACAACTCAAACAAGCCTAGAATAGCCTTATCACATTCAAGTCTGCAACTCTACTTGCCGTAATTTCCAACCCATGGCCATGAAGAAGAAAAACTAGTCTATGAAAGAAAAACAGCCCAACTAGGTCGAGAATGGCCTTATCGCCTTCAAACCTGCAACGCTACTTGCAATAGTTTTCCACCCCCTTTTGGCCTCTTTGAATGGTGTATTTAAACTCATGAAAACCTTGTTTCCTTCCCTGAAGGTTCATTTCATTTGCCGATGGATGTTCGTTTCACCTTCCCTGACTGTTCATTTCACCTTCCCTGTATGCGTGTGCTTTGCTTTCCATTTTGTGGCTCTTCGTTGCTATTTCTCCACATGGTTTTGCATTCGTTTCCCTCCGTGTGTAAAAACCATATTAAGTGATTTCAAATCATTAAATATTACTTATGTAATGCTTTGTCTTCTTCACTTGATTTTTTCCTTATATCCACGTCACTATGCAGGTCCGTTACCTTGGCGAAAATGGAACATGTCGCGATATCGCGACACTTTTGCCTCCTTGCTCTCCTTTGTTGCTTTGAATCGCAAAAATGGAACATGTCGTGATATCACGACACTTTTGGCCCCTTCCGTATTTTGTTGCTTTTAGCCGTGAAAATGCAACATGTCGTGATATCATGACACTTTTGGCCCCTTCCGTCTTTTTTTGCTTTTAGCCACGAAAATGCAACATGTCGCGATATCGCGACACTTTTTCTCCTTGTGGTTTTTTTGATTTTTTTTCTTTGAAATTTAGCTTATGGGCCACTTCGGTCTTCTTAGAACACATGCAAAAAAGGTAGGTCCCCAATTTTGGGGTACGTTGTGGATCAGCCACAACAAGACCCTTCTATAGTTATGCATCACCTAGTAGTCCATCTGGATGCTAAACCTGTTAAACAGAAACTTAGAAAAATGCATCCTAAAGTGGCCTTACTAGTCAAAGGAGAGGTAGAAAAAATATTGAATGTTATTTTTATACAAGCCATTGATTATGCTGAATGGATCTCGAATGTAGTTCCAGTAACTAAGAAAGAAACTACTAAAGTTAAGGTTTGTACAAACTTTGGAGATATTATTGTTGCATGTTGTAAAGACAAATTTTCCCTTCCCAATATGTATCAGATCATTGATTTTACTACTGGGAGTGGAATGATATCCTTAATGGATGAATTTTTTGGTTACAATCAGATCAAGATAGCTCCTGAATATCAGGCTACAACAACCTTTATTACCCCTTGGGGGACCTTTTGTTGGAAAGTTATGCCATTCAGTTTAAAGAATGCAAGTGCAACCTATAAACGAGCCATGACTTATGTATTTAATGATATGATGCATGATATACTACATGATTATGTAGATGACATTATAGCTCGTTCTACTGAAGAAGATGACCATTTAGATGACTTGAGAAAAGTATTTAATTGGTTAAGGGAATATCTTATCCGATTGAATCCAGCCAAATGTATATTCAGAGTTAAGTTCGGTAAATTATTGGGGGTTATAGTTTCTTTACGTGGCATAAAAATTGACCCTCTCAAGATTGCAACTATCACTGATATGGCCGCACCCACAAATATATCTAAATTACGAAGTCTACAAGGTAAGCTTTAAGCCATCTGTCGCTTCATCGATAAGCTGGCAGATAAAACTAGATCCTTTCTTAAGCTTCTTAAGAAGGATGTCTCTTTCCATTAGGACAATGAATGTCTGGAAGCATTTGAAATCCTCAAAAAATATCTTCTTAACCCACCTGTACTTTTGCCACCTAGACCTAACCGCCCATTTATCTTGTATATTTCTACTTTAGATTTTGCTTTAGGAGCTATGTTAGCTCAATTTGATGATGTGAAAAGAGAGCGTGCTAATTATTACATTAGTAGAACATTAATTAGTTATGAAAACCACTACACAGCATTAGAGAAGTTATGTCTAGCAGTAATATTTTCTACATAGAAACTATGCCATTATATGCTCAATAAGAAAACATATGTTATTGCTAAATTTGATCCCTTGCGGTATCTCAAGAGTCGACATTATTTATCTAGTCGCACAATAAAGCAGGTTCTTGCGCTAAGTGAGTTTGAACTCATTTTTATAGGACAAAAGTCTGTTAAGGGTCAAATCATAGCAGATCAATTAGTTGCTACACCCTTAGCATCCACCCATCCCCTCGTCATTGAGTTTCCTGATGAATGCCTTAAATTAGAGGTAGATCATTCAGAGCAATGGTCCTTATACTTTGATAGAGCCCAATGCATGAGTGGGGCTAGTGCAGGTATTATTTTGATATCTCCATAGAAACACCTCATACCTCTATCTTTTAAATTAACATTTGCCTGTACTAATAACACTGCTAAATATGAGGCTCTAATACTTGGATTACGAGCTACCATGGCACTAAAAATTAAAAATCTATTAGTTTTAGGTGATTCTCAACTTGTTATAAATTAAATTAATGATTTTTATCAGACTAGAGATGATAAATTGCACCCATATAAAGCATATGTATTGCAATTAATATCTTTATTTAATCAGGTTACCTTGGAAGCTATTCCTCAAACTAGCAATCGTGTGGCTGATGCTATGGTCATAGCTGCATATCTTTTACCCTTGTAGTTAGATGATGAATATGCTACCATAATTATTTGTTGACTCTAGGAACCCGCTTCAATTAAATCATGCTTGGAACCTTTGGATGTTTTTCTAATCAACGAAACCACTCCTAAACTTTGGTACACTAACATCCTCAATTTTCTTCACAATGGAACCTTCCCTGAAGGTTTTAATAGAAACTCAGTGTTGGTTATTGCATAGACGAGCAAGTCACATCATCATAATTGGCAATACCTTATATAGGAGATCTTTTGAAGGTATCCTACTGAGATGTTTGAATCTAGAAGAGTCTAGATTAGCTTTGAGTGAATCCCATGATGGATCTTATGGGGGACACTTTAGTGGTAGCGCCATTGCTAAGAAGCTCCTTAGGATAGGATATTTTTGGCCTACCATGGAGAATGATGCACATGATTACGTGTGCCATTGCAACAAGTGCCAGAAACATGCTGACCTTGTCCATGCACCTACACAAGAACTACAGGTTATTTCATCTCCTTGGCCCTTTTCAAAATGGGGCTTAGACATTATTGGAAAAATCAATCCTATAACATTTTATGGACACAAATTCATCATAACCACCACCGAGTATTTTACAAAGTGGGTTGAAGCTATGCCCTTAGCTTCTTGCACTGGAACTCAATTTTCCAAATTTATTTTTAATCAAATTACTTTTAGGTTCGGAATTCCTGCAAATCTCATCTCGGATAATGGAACTTGTTTCAAAAATAAATATGTAAAGAAACTATGTCAAAAATAAAAAAATCAACATCGTTGGTCCACTCCCTATTATCCTTAGGGTAATGGCAAAGCAGAAGCATCTAATAAAACATTAATTAAAATCCTCAAAATATTGGTCAATAAATCTTGCTGAGATTGGCACATTCAATTACATCCTACTTTTTGGGCTTATCGAATTAGCGTTCGTACTCCCACAGGCACTTCACCTTTTGTTTTGGTTTATGGCACTGAAGTTGTTTTTACCTTTGAATTAGAAGTTCCTTCTTTGGCTCTGCTACTTCAAGATACTGAAGTAGGAGATGAATATCATCTTTGGAAGATTTAGTCAACTAGAACTCCTAGATGAGAAGCACATCAATGCTTTGGAGCATCTTCGAGCCTACCAGAACAATCTCAAACGAGCATATCTTAAGAAATTTCATCATCGATCCTTTGAGATCGATGACCTCGTCTTAAAAGAAAATAAAAAAAATACTAATGCAACTAAAGAACTTAAAGGTAAATTGAACCTAACTGGCTTGGGCCATATATCATCACTGCTAAATTTGGATCGGGATCATACAGATTAGCTACCTTAGATGGCAAATATCTTAAAGAACCTATGAACATTATGCATCTTAAGCTCTATTACACATAATTTTGGTATTTTTGTCACTATATATATTGTACATCTTGTCTCATTATTAGTAAATTCATATAAAAATTTCAAAAATAGTCATATTATGTATTCTCTAAATTCATAAATCAAAATCAAAATCTAAAAAAATCAAAATCATCAAAATCTTTAAAAACATCTTTTATTTTTGCACCTGTCAATTTTTGAAGTATTGCAGTTATATTTTTAGTTGTTTTGGATAATTAGCATTTATTTGGAATCCCTCACTTTCACACTCACATGAATAAATATCTTGATATTTTTTGGTATGATTATTAATCTCTCTTATACCGAAGTCCACAGTTGAATTAAATAAATTTTTGAGCATAGATAACTGATCTTGTTATTTACTTGAACCAAGTATACCTTTTCACATTAAAATGATTTCATTGCAAATTCCAAAATGATGCTACATAGTAGAAGTGGTCTCTTGAGCGAAAAGTTTCCCCTGCTATACTATCATGCACATGGTCTAGAATCTTTGAGAATTGACAAAAGGACAAGCTCACCCCTACCCAGAATAAAAATCCCTTGCTCTACAGCCAATCCGAGCAAGCATCCCTAGTATAGGAAGAAAAAAAAATCATGAGAAAAAGAAGCATTATTTCAGTCGCATTTTGTACCATCTCAGCAATATTTCAGCATTATCTCAGTATCATGCAAAAATACAGAAAAAAAAAGAGAAAAGAAAAGAAAAAGAAAAAAGCAATAAATCCCTTCCCCTACCCTTTGAAAATAAAATAAGGGTGAATGAGCTTGAATCCTTGGAATTCTCAATTATTTGAAAAATGTGAGGTAAGCCCCATAACAAGTGGTTTGTGCCCAACCCGCTTAGCCTTGGGTAAACTCCTAGCATGGTGATATGTTTGTTACATTAGCGACCTTATTTTGTATAGACCTATTTCTGCTTATGGATCAACTAGCTCTTGATGACCTGACTTACATAGTAGTTTGGTACGGTTCTATGCATATAAATCATGGTCAACGAACACTCATTTTGTTAATTCAAATTACTTGTATCAAATTATCTTGCTCAAAATTGGTAAATAAACAATACAATTGCACACACATTTGTGTTTGAGATATTTTGGATCATTATGATAGATCAAGATCAAAAATGTACTCACATATGCACACGAGGTTCCTTATAAATCTAAAATTTTGTCTTTAAGATAATTTAAGATATTTATGCAAATATTCTGGAATAATTTGATTTTATTACTTGAGAATATTTGCTTAGCATAAAAACAATTAAATACCTTTCTTTTCAAAATCCAAAATTTCTTTCAAAACATGTTCAAAAATCTAGCAATAAAGTCACATATATATATATTTTTGACTTTCGCAACGATGGTCTAGTTCCTAAACCTAAATTGGAATTTTACGCCTAGTGCAAGTCTTCATTTACTTTCTGTTTATCTCAAAATCAAAAATCAACTATGCAATAAAACTATTACATCAATTTCTTCTTTGGATTTCACGATGATGGTATAAGTCTATACCTAAAATTCTATGCCTAGCGCAAGCCATCGTTATAATTTTATTTCTCATTTATTTAATCCATAAAAGCATATGGCTTAAATCATTATGTTACACAATTGTGCTTTAAAACAAATGAAAACCTTTTCTATTTCATTTCATTATGTCAACATTCAGTTTTTTTGTGACGATGGTATAATTCCTAGGCAATTGTTCAAATTTCTATCACACTTAGGAATTTTATGCCTAGCAAAAATCATATTTTTAATATTTCATGCATAATATTTTCATGGAAATATGAAAACAAATCATCACCATCATCAATTTTCATCATCACATCACAAAAGTCTTAAGAAAGTCTCTTAAGAACCCTTTTAATTTTAGTAATATTTCTCTATTGGTATTAGCTTAATGACCTAGCGAGCGACGACTCCATGAAATTGTCATGTAACAACGACAATGTCCTTTGAAATTATTGTTAGAAGTCACTTTATTTTTTCATCAAATCACACCACAACAACCAATTTGTTTACATCATATTATTTTATTTAAATTTTATGGCACGACATAAAATTATAATATTTTCAACGACATAATTACATGAATAATCAATCAACAATTAAAATATTAAAGCATCATAAAACATATGCACAAGTCATATCACAAAGAGAATATATATATATCAAGAAATATATGTACATCATATCAAAGCGGATTGGTATGCCACAATCTATACTCTGGCATAATCAATCCTCTCAAAAAATATACAGTCTATAGTCAATGTGTAGCTAGTCTCAAGAAGCCCTCAAGCTCTCAACCTTATCTCCTCTCCTCCCTTGATGTGGAGGAGGTGGTCCCATCACAGTCCATATTGTGTCGCAGGTCCTCGATGTCGATCATGAGGATGTCCTTGATGAACCCATCCTAACCAACTTCATAATGCTAGCTATCAGTTGTATCCTCTGGCCCTCTTGAACTAGTTGGAAGTATACTCCCTGATAGAATATGGTCTGAGAAATAGCCCGTGCCAGCTCTTGTATGCTCGCCCCTCTGCTTCGAGCCTTGAGTCATGTAGCCTCATCCTACAATGTTTGCACCTAAGCTTGTAGGTGGGCATTCTATGCTTGAAGAGCCGCCATCTCGCTACTCTCCCCCACCTTGACACCCTTGCCCTTATCGAGCGATGGTGGCCTCTCCCTCTGCTAAGAAGGGAGTCCCTCCTCCCTTATCTCTGGCTATTATGGTCTCTCCAAAGCCTGTGGCACTCTTCAACATCTCTTTTGAGGAGGCCATAATTGATACCTCCCTCTGTGACTCCTCACTACATTGATGGTATCCTAGCGCCACCTCACCATCCATTGCACAACAACGTGCATCGAATCTTGTGCCCTTATCATTCGAGGAGGGTGGATGCTTGTATACCAGGCATCATATCCGTTTGCTACTCCAGCATCGTTACCATCCACTAGTTGAATGGGGTCATCATCAGCATCGTGACTCCAAAACCACTACATGTCTAGAGCCCCGCTTAGTGTAGTATTATCTCGGATAGTCCGAGAGTACTTGTAATCCCTAAGAGAAGGGATCCCCTACTATAGACTGAACTGTCTCAAAACTTGACTGTAGCAATGGAGCTCTACCTCTCCCTGATCCATCCTCAACTAGAAGAATTTTCTGATGCGAGACAACTCCTATCCATACTCTCCCCACCTTGGATGATCTCTCTATGGACTCTAGGTGATCTGATCTAGGATGAGGTCATCTAACAACCTCCGAGACATCGACAGACCTATCCACCACTGTGACCCTATTTGGAGCCACCAATAGAAAACCCAGGGTCTCTCCCAGTCAACTCCTATCAGTGGAAGCTCTATCGGCATCTATACCATAATGTGCTCCCAACACTAAACCTGTAGTAGTGATGTCAGTACCAGACATCGACCTCCCTTGTATACGACCTTGTAGAGGATCCTATACAAGTGACATAGTATAAAACTACCCCAAGCAAACCTATAACCATGGTCTCTCATGTCGCAGACCACATATAAGAGGAGCCACGATAACCTGCATTCAATATGGTGGCATAGAATTAGGCCACCCACCACCCCTGCTAAAACCTGGGTCAATCGAGATGCCCTACGCATCTGCCTTAATGCCTTGATGTTCACTCCACCCTTCTCCAGGGTGAAGCTCAGGTCCACGCACAGTCTCATCATAGCATGGTCCTGATTGGCCTAAGGAGTCATGAATCGCCCATGTATGGGGATACTCAAGATCCTCCATACATCCTTTAGAGTGGGATCCATCTTCCCTATCGGTAGCTAGAAGTAGGATGATCTCGGATACCATCTCTCTGCTAGGGCTATTAGTAGCCCCATGTCTATAGGAATTTGTGGCATATCTACCACATGTTGTAGTCCAACATTCGCTAGCCTATCTCACTTTACCTGATCGAACACGACTACATCATCTCTAAGCCCCCTGTATTTCCATTCCTAACTCTTTAGTAATCCCCTCTACAAAATAAACAATAAAACAACAAAAATCATTAGTACATAATCATTAAAATTGATTAAAATCAATTTCATCTCATAAAAATATGATATCGCCCATTATTGGATGATATCATACCAAATTTAGCAAAATCATCCTTAATAGGATGAAATAGTCTCCGATTCGTCAATTTGGGAATCACCCCTTATTGGATGGGATCGCCCCTATTTCTTCGATTTCGTCCTCAGACGAAATCGAAGATCTAGGGAAAATTTTGGTAGAATTGGGATGATTTCATCTCAACATCGTCGACAGCCTAAAAATGGCCACGATGCCCAAAAATAATTAAAATTCAACTAAAAAATTAAACAAATCAAGCTAAAAACATAATACACTAGGTTTAGATCCTTACCCGCAACTCACGTCGGACCTCTGTCGATCTGTGTGTTGTTTCCACCATTTCGCCTATAGAGCTCTGCAACAGTGAAAGTGAACAGTAAAAATGAATTAGGGTTTTATTTAAAAACAACATTTTTTTAATTTTGCTTTTCTGCGCTTTTACCTCAAACGTTTGATTTGGGTAAAAACTCGGAGGGGGCACCATAGCAAGCAGTTGTACTATTCAACCTAGAATCATCGTCTAAAAAATGAAATAAAATTTTCTTTCTCGTAAAGCATGAAGAACTTGTCTTTAACACATTTTCTTCAAAAAATTTTCTAAAGAGGGGGCAAAATGTAGCACCCTAAAATTTGCATAGTTAAACCATCAGTAAAAAGATAAAAATTTGAATTTTAACCCCAAAATTGCCCGTTAACCGCTCACCTCATTTTTTGTGCCATTTTTAGAATTTGTTTTGACCGTTGGACGATATCGTCGCCGATATGATGATATCGTCCCAAATCGGATGAATTCATCTAGAATAGAACGTCCAGATGATTTCGTCTCAAAACTAAATTTTCATAATTAGCCTTTGTTTCAACAACCTCTCCAACTCGGGCAGAAGCGAGTCTACGTGGTTGAAGATTCCTACATTGGAGATCTCCCAGATTGGGATGATCCCCAACCTCCTAATCTCCCCCTAATCCTATATAAACTTGGGATTTTCCCAGTTTATCCAACTTGGGATTATAGGTTTTTACTATGTTTTAGTAAGAGAAAGCTTGAATCATCGCAGGCGATCCAACATGATTTTGGATGATCCTATCGAGATCAGTGATGATCTCATACAATCGTAGGGGATTTTTAATGTAGTTAAGAATAGGGGCAACAAGAGCCCTGAGTTTACATTTTCTACCTTTTTTTCTTATTTAATTGTGCATTAGATCAATTTATTTCTATTCTGCATCCTGGAGTTCACCTCATTTAGCATATTTGCATGATAAAATTTAAAATAGGTTATTAAAACAGTGCTTCCCATTTTATTTGATATCTAGATTTATTATTTAATCATCTATACTATTATTTCTATCATTTTGCATCATTCTTGCAATTGCATTTTTAGTTTTTGGTGTCTGTTTCCATGATTACAGGTTTCTAACGAATTCATCTGATGAATTCATCAGGTTGTCGATGATCTTGTTTGATCTCAGATGATCGTCTATGATTTGGGATGATTCTGTACAATTACAGATTATCCTACCATATCCGGGATGATCTGGACTCCTACAAGCTTTAGAATCTTCATCAGACATCAGGAATCAGATGTATTCCTCTTCATTTCACATAGTCTCTGTATTTAGGATTCATTCATGTTTGTTGTCTTCATATAAACCTGAAATTTCATATAGAATAGCTTAGATTCATTTTGGCCAACCTAGGAATATGAATTATTGAATATAAAATGAACACATCAAACCCATTCTCAAACTAGGCATAGAAATTACCACTCAAAGTTTCCTGGAAAACCCCACAATCCATCAAAAATTCACCCTTATACCTCGCCCTCAAGAGGTGTGACCTTCAAAGGGCCTCTCTATCCAAGGTATTATCCCACCCTTCTCTCATCCCCCTTCCAGGGCATGGATACTTTAGCCCGAAGGTAAGGGTGCGAAAAATTTGGGCGATACACTAAGAATGAATTTCTCATGCATAGTGAGAGTTAGAATGAGAATATTTTTTGTCTTTTTTATGTTTGGAGGCCAGTTAACTAAAATATAACTACCAACTTGAGTCTCCTATGCAAAATGGTCATTAGCATGGGAATCTTTTGTCCTTTGTCTATGTTTTGAGGCCAGTTAACTAAAGTCTAAATGCAAACTCAAGTATCTTATGTGAATTGGTTGTGAAAAGAAATGCAAAGTTACTCCTGCTCATATTTATTGCATGCAGACTGCCACTTTCACTCGTGATTAGGTTTTTTTATTGAAAAAACTATTTTATAGTTTAACCATTGTCATCTACAGCAACTAAGATCTAGTCATTGTCGTCTGAATCGGCTAAGGTATGGCCGCTCTAGGCTTGAGAAATTAGGATCTGGCCACTCTTGGCTTGAACAACTAGGCTTGGATGGCTTGAAAAGGCCTCAAATGAGTGATGAGAACCATTTATGATGCTTGGAAAGTCCAAGATTATGTCATTTAATATTATGAATGTGTCTATGTGAGTAGCTCCCCTAAGCATGACATGTTTTAGGTGTCTAAAATTATTGTTATTTAGAAAGAAATGAAGTGGTCTTACAATTCCAACCAATAATAATTGTTCATCAAAATTAACTTTAAGAAATCCTATGATAGGATTGATTGTCATTCATTCTAGCCATGCTTAAAGCTCTTGGTTTTGGGTCCTACTTCATTAGTTCTATAGAAATGCTATTTATTGAGGTTTTAGTTATTTTTTCATTAAAAAACATAATTACTTATCCATTGGAATATTTCAATCCATTATATAAGACTACCCATTGGCGCCATCTCTTTATGTCCTAAATTCTAAAGGGTTTGACTATTTACTAGCTCACCACGTCACTCAGGGGTCTATTCGAGAAATATCTCTTCCCAAAGGTGAGTCTCAATTGATCAATGATAATTTTGCTAATGACTCTTTCCTCACTCTTATTTAGGAAGAAGGTGTATTCAATAGGCACTTGCCTACCTAGACACATTTTTTCTAGCTTCTGTATCCTCCATTCAACAGATACAGTCTCAATGTTATAGGTAATCTCTCAACTTGATGCCCCACTAGCTTAGGGAAAAATATTTTAGTTTTTAGGCATTTATTTTATCTTTAATAGTTTAATACCATAGTTGTAGAAGTATGTTATTAACAAGGTGAAAAAAAAACTTACATACTGGTCCACCAAGAAGTTCTCCCTTATTGGTAAATTCTAAATTTGCACAAGATTCCTTGCAGCCACCAATATTTATTATTCTTCCTTTGGATCCTATCCAAAAGCTACTATAAGAAGCTTGATAAGCTTCTGTGAGACCTTTTCTAGTCCTCTTCCAATAATGGTTTAAAATTCTACTATGTTGCCTAGAAGTATTATTGTCTTCCTATAAGCCATGGTGGGATTGGCATTCACAAGACCTAACATAAAGGTTGGGTCCTCTGTGTTAAGTGGGTCATAATAGCCCTCATGATAAATTAGGATTAGAATATTCTCATATGAAACTATATTAGTGAAGCTTACACTTTTGGTCATGATATTTGGAGGGACATGGGGTTCCCTTCTATCCTTGTTTCCCATGTGTCTATCAAAGTATTAGGATCCTTCATGATTAGGAGAATTTGGAAATCTTGGAAGAGTGTTAATTATTGGATTAGATGGAATGGATAGAGATTTTGGCATGGCCTCTCCATAAAATAGATGAATTTTTGGTTGTTATTTGTTATCACCTACCAAGGTTCTCCACTTATGCAGGTTCCTTGGATTCATGCACTTATATTCTTTTACAAAGATGTGCAATATATTATTAATTTCTTTTCCCATTCTACAAGGGATTGGCTCCCTTAGGATTATTTTAGAACCAAATTTGAGCTTACTAACTCTTATAGGGATACTTTTAAGGTTATCAAGGCTACTCTCTCTAATGCTATGTTACACAAAATTTTTGTGCTTTCACAACAACCTTGGTGGAAGGATTAGAAGTCATATCCAAAAACTCTACTACAAAGGTTTAATTAGGGTATGGATGGATATCTCCTTGACTCCCTATGATTGATAAGATCAATCAATGATGGAAGGTCTCCTCCCCTTGATCTATTTGGATGCACAGATTTCAAACTGCTTGGGATCCTTTCTTGGATCCTAAAATTTCCTATTTTATCTAGAGTCTTTTGCACCAAGGGCTATCGATTGGGGAGTGTCTCTAGCATTGATGTATCCCTAACCCTTATTTCCCTTTTTCTTTTCAATATGAAGACTTTGTCCATATTTGTTAGATTTTTTCTTGTGCTCATTTCCTTTGGGAGTGGATTTTTTTCTTTTTTAGAACATATTCCTTTGCCATGTTTGAGTGGATGCATATTATTTTGGGATACCCCTACCCTTGTTGATGATTTTATTTGAAATGTGGAACTTATTTAATATGGAGAATATGTTCAACATATGTATAGATAAAAATGATTGTATATTTAGTAATTTTTCTTCCACTTTGCACATCTCTACATGTGAGAAGTCTAATAATATGTCATTTGCATATCTTAAGATTCCAGTTTAGACCAATTAGTGTTAGAAATAGAGTCTATTCCATAATTTGGATTATATAAATGTATCTTCCAAGGTGTATACTTAGGATATTATATTACTTTAGGGGGAAGTTATTTAGTTACTTCATGCAATGTAATAAATGCACAAGTGTCAATGTGCAAGCTCTATATGTGCAAGTTGTCTCTTGCATAGCTAGGTAGAGTGTTGACCAAGGAACTTTTGAGAAGCAACACACCCCCACTAAAAAAATGAAATTCCATCCTTTGAAAATATTTAGTTTTCATTTGTTCCACAGGGACCCTCTTGATGTTTTTCGGATTTTAATTCCAAATTTTGCTTGCCTCCTTCTTCAAGTTTTGCATATATCAAAGTATCCAAGTAGGCTTGCATATGGCTTTGATTTCAATTTAGAATTCATTTTTCAAATGTTAGAATCATTTATGAGTAAAGAAGATCCTTCACTAATATGTAAAAATGTAGAAGATAGATGAATAAATTCATTGGAGTCAACCTACAATTTTTGGAAAATTTGCTAAGTGGAAGTAACTTGAGGAAACGTCACGATTTCGCGACATATTCCATTTTTGGAAACGTCGCGATTTCGTGACATATTCCATTTTTGGAAACGTCGCGATATCGCGACATATTCTGGTAGAAGGAGCCAAGTGATGAAAACGTCATGATTTCACGACGTGTTTTGGTAGAAAGAGCCAAGTGATGAAAACGTCGCGATTTCATGACGTGTTTTGGTAGAAAGAGCCAAGTGATAAAAACGTCACGATATCACGACACATTTGGATTGAAAGAAAGCTTGAAGAAAAACGTGTAATTTCACGACGTGTTTCATTTTCATGACATATTTGGATTGAAAGAGCCAAGTGATGAAAACGTCACGATATCATGACATATTCTGGTCAGAAGCCAAACTTGAAAAAAACGTCACAATTTCGTGACGTGTTTCATTTGAAAGAGCCAAGTAAAGAAAAACGTCGCGATATCACGACAGGTTTTAGCTGAAAGCAAACCTCATGGAAAACGTCGTGATATCGTGACACATTTTGATTGGAGGCAAACCTCAAGGAAAATGTCATGATTTCACGACAAGTTTTAAGATGGAAGCAAAGCTCAAAGAAAACGTTGTGATATCGCGACAGATCTGGATCGAAAGCATCAATTAAAGAAAACATCGCGATATCACGACATATTTTTGTTGGAAGCATAGCTTAAAGAAAATATTGTGATTTCACTACGTGTTTTGGTAGAAGGAGCCAAGTGATGAAAACGTCGCGATTTCGCTACGTGTTTTGGTAGAACGAGCCAAGTGATGAAAACATCACGATTTCGCTACGTTTTTTGGTAGAAGGAGCCAAGTGATGAAAATGTCACGATTTCATGATGCATTTGGATTGAAAGAAAGCTTGAAGAAAAACGTTGTGATTTTGGGACGTGTTTCATTTTTGTGATATATTTGGATTGAAAGACCCAAGTGATGGAAATGTCGCGATATCGCAACATATTCTGGTCAGAAGCCAAAATTGAAGAGAATGTCGCGATCTCACGACGTGTTTCATTTGAAATAGCCAAGTAAAAAAAAATGTCATGATATCATGACAGGTTTTAGTTGAAAGTGAACCTCATGGAAAATGTTGCGATATCGTGACACATTTGGTTGGAGGCAAACCTTAAGGAAAACATCGTGATTTTGTGACAAGTTTTAAGATGGAAGCAAAGTGGGGAAAATGTCGCGATTTCACGACATGTCATGATTTCATGACAAAGAAGCCAAGGCAGAAGAAAAGTGGAGAAAACGTCACGATTTCGTGACATGTCATGGTTTCGCGACAAAGAAGCCAATATGGAAGCAAAGTGATGAAAATGTCACGATTTCACGACATGTTTTGGTAGAAAGAGTCAAGTGAGAAAAACGTCATGATATCATGACAGGTTTTAACTAGAAGCAAGTCTTATGGAAAACGTCACGATATCGTGACATGTTCCATTTTGTCTCATTTTTACGATGACGTAAGCATAAGAAAGATGAAGTAAAGAAAAATGTCGCGATATCATGACATATTTTAATTTCATGAGAATAAGAAGGAAAACGTCACGATTTCATGATGTGTCCCGTTTTTGGACTTGTCTCATTATCGCGAGGGCAAAAGCAAAGGGAAAGCAGTAAAGAAAACGTCGCGATATCGCGACAGGTTTTGAAAAATATGAACTGGGAAGAAAGAAACCAAGCCGACAAGGTAATAAACATTAGGGTTTAATTTAATAATATTAAAATGCTAATCCTTGTTTTTCTTTTGCAGAAAGCGATCTGGCAGTTGCATAATAGCAGAAGTAATGGCAAAAAAGACAAAGATAAGCACAGATCAAGCGAGGGCCGTCAGATGGAAATGGGAGATGCCAAGAATTTTTGGTCCATCCAAAGTTTACAGATCTAGCCACAAAGAAAGACTTTAAGTGTGACCGAGCAGCTGCCCCATTTAATGAAATATGTCGACGATTGGCCGAAAAATGAAAATATCCATACACAGTCACTGAAATTTGTCGATGGATGCATTTAACGGAAAATTTATGGCGGAAGTAATGGCAGGCAGAGAATTTCAACTCGAAAAAGGCGGCTCTGCGAGGATAGAAGGCCCGAGAAGCCAGTGACTCATCCAAATTTCCTAGAGGAATTAATGAGATGCTCCCGATAGACGCACCAGAAAGATGAAGATACATTTACGCACGATATCCGATTGGATGCAAGTAATATCAATTTGTGCCTTCTCCATTTATGGCAAGATCCCCGCAAAGATTTTTAGAGTAATTAGGGTTTATCGAAATTCTATATAAAAATGCCTTATATTGTAAAACCTAGGCGGTGGGGTTTTGATGATAAGATTTAGGGTTTTGGGAGAAGATATTCTTGAAAAGATCAGGGTTTGTCCTGAGTCTATATATACTTCCTCTGAATGTAAGATCAAGAGGTGAAAACTTAGAATAAAAAGCTATTGGAGCAATTTCCTGCAAATCTTGTTGAATGCTTTGTTTTGGACTTGGAGTTGGTGTGATTTTTGTTTTTTGTGATAGCGTGGCCAGGAGCCTAATCTCTTTCGGATTGCGATAAGTTCATCTTCTTTTGTTTTCATCTCATTAAGGTTTATTTAATTTATGTTGTAGATCTGTGTTATCAAGATTGGATATGCTGCTAGGCTTCATTCTTTTTATTGTATGCTAGGGAAAATTACAGATTTAAGGTTCAAGCCTGTTCTAATTGCTCTGTCCTCACTGTGCGAGCTAGGCTGCTGGTGAGAGATACCAATTTCAACCGACTTCCCTTCTGTTTATGATTTTCTTTCAGATCTGTTTCATCTCTGTCTTATGCTCTTAGTAGAAGGTGATCTTAGAAAGCTGGACACCTTCCTCTTTGATTTGTTCTATTGTGAAGCTAAATAGTATAACTAAAATTGGTAGTTTTGGTTTTGCAACTAAGTTAGATAAACTTCTCTTTCTGCCCTACCCTACTCTCTCTGTTCCACCGATTGAATGATCCATTTTTATCTTCTTTAAAATTTGTCTTTTATTTAAATCTGCTAAAGCATAAAGAGCTAGATCAAAGAACTGATTGTAAATCTGAGTGTCCACAAAGATAACCAACTCCAAAAAACATTACTGAACTAAAGTCTCAGACCCGTTGTAAGGTAACAGATAGTCCACTTGAAACTATTCCAGAAGCGAAAAAGAGTGAATAGACATTCGACCCAACTCTGTAACTCACACCTTGGATATCCAGCAAGATCCTAAAGTGAGTGGGATTTATCCCTTATAAGTGTTATCGGTATTTTATGCTCATTCTTCACAGGGTGTGTATAAAAGTCGAACCAACATTTAAAATTGGCGCTAGAAGGAGGGCCACTAACTCCTTCTATTGTAATTGTTTTCGAGTCCGTGTTTTATCTTTTGAATCCTTTTCCCTCCTCTTTAGCTCTTTTTAATCCTGTTTGTTTAAGTTTTTGCCTAAACCACAAAACTCAGAACCAACATTTAAAATTGGCGCTAGAAGGAGGGCCTGAACTTCATTCAGTAGTTTGTTAAGGATTGTAAGGTTGTAAGTTGCTTGTGAAAAGTTGGATTCTACTTACAGAGTAACAAGGTCCCACTCCAGAGCTGGAGAGCTCCTTGTGCCTGAGTTAGAAACCCCAAGAAGAAGCAGCCTCAGAAGGGCCAAGTCCTTGTCTGAAATAGTTTTATCACCACTTGTAGTTACTCCAACTACAACTGAAAATATCATCATCAATCAAGTAGTAATGGCAAACTGGTTGGGTTCCACTACCTTAAACATCCCTGGTGCAGCACATGATTTGCCCAGAAACCCTGAGAAGTATCTTCCTACTTATAAACATGATGGAATTAGAACAACAGAAGAACACCTGGTAGCTTTTAAAAATGCTCTAAAGTTGCTAAATGTACAACATGAAGATGTGGCTTGCAGATTGTTCCCGTTCACTCTCTAGGAGGGAGCATACGACTGGTTTTTGAATCTCACTAACGATTCTATTACTAGTTGGAATGACCTGGAAAAGGTTTTTGTATCGCAATTTGGTGAAGTGATAGATCCCAGTGTATTATATCAACAATTTTCTGGTATTAAAAGAGAAATAAATGAATCTGTCAGATCTTACAATATCAGATTTCAAAAGGCTTATGGTAGACTGACGGGTTATTATGTGCCAAATGCAGATCTGGCATTAGAAATTTTTAGGAATTCTCTAGATCCAATGACTTCTATTTTCTTGAAAAGAGATGCCAATGTTACTAATCTAACAGAGGCTTATAGAGAAGCTTTGGTTCTTGAAAGACAGTTGGGACCTCAACCTTTGAATGTTCATCAAATTCCTTTTGTGTCACAAAATACCCCTATCTTGAACCCTATCCCACATCAAATAATGTTGCCAGCATGTCAAACTCCACCAATAGGAAATCCATTGGCTGTAACACAGGCTGAAAGTGTACAGAATCCAGTAAAAGAATCTGATAACACAAGAGTTGAGGAAGTCTCAAAGATGGTCCAAAGGTTGGCAAATGACTTTTTAAGTTTCAAAAGGCAAGTGTCCACTGGAGAAAACGCAAACAAATTTCCTTATCAACAAAATAGATTCACTAGACCACCGTACGAGCCCAACAAAGATTATAAAGGAAAGGGGCATGATGTGAATATTTGTGACTTGGCTTTGCCTAACTGGTGTAGGATACACGGGACATCTCAGCATGGGGAATTGGACTGTTTGGAGTTCTGCAATGCTTTTGAAGCTCTATCTGGTGAGTTGGTTTCTCCTGAACATCAAAGAAATGTGGATGGTCCAAGTTCATCCAAGCATAGTACAACTATGGTCTTAGATTCATTTACTTTTCCAAATGAATCAGAGAATGTTGTGGAAATACCTATGGATGAGGTGCAGGCTTTTCAACAATATAGGAGGGATAACTACAACCTCAAGAATAGAAATCCAGAGCCTAATACTGCATCTACGCCTCCAGACAACTCCCATAATGTTCCTCCAGGTCCATCTCCAAACGATAACCCACCTCCGCCCAAGGGAGGAAATCCGAGAGGACCAGATGCATTTGTCCCTCCACTCAATAAGGGATATAATATAGTGGAGGACATGAAGAAGATCAAAGCCAACATCACTCTTCATGAGTTGGCCCAAATTTTTGAACAAAGGGATAACTTGATCAAAACATACTCTGAACCTACTGCCAAACCTCTAGAAAAAGGGAAGAAGATAGCTAATGCGAATATGGCTATGTACAAAGAAAAGACTGAAGTTTCGCCTTTCCTACTGACTGTCCGAATATTTGGGAAAAATTTACACAACTGTCTGGTAGATTCAGGTGCTTCAACCAATGTCATGCCTCTAGCCATCTGTCAGCAGTTGGGTTTGACCCCCATGAACTCCGAGATGAGAGTCGTCCAATTGGATAAGTCTGAGGTTAAAGTGGTAGGTGAACTTCAGAATATACACATCCAGCTAGCATCTGAGCCGAGAGCGCAACACAGAATTGACATTCAGGTGGTGGATATTCCTGTAGGATACGGAATGCTTCTGAGCAGGGATTGGTCAAAATCCTTGAATGGGTACTTGGCGACTGATTTTTCGCATATGTGGTTACCCTGGAATGGTTTTGCAAATCAATTAAGAATCGACAGAGAACCAAGATATAAACTCATGATCACAGAGTATAATGCCAAGAATGAGACTGTTAATCTTGTTGAGGGTTGTTATATCGGGGTTTATAATTTGACAACTACTCAAAAGGAGAAACCGGTTAAAGCTCACCGAGATCACGATAATGAAGTTGGAATGCTTCATATTGATGGAGCTAAATCTAAGCAAGGTTCTGGTACAGGGGCTGTTCTTAAAGGACCAAAAAATCAAACCTATTTTATGTCTTATCGCTTGCAGTTTCCCTGCACGAATAACTTGGCAGAATATGAAGCATTAGTACCAAGATTAAAATTTGCTTTACATTACTTTGATCATGCAGATACGAAAGCTCGTATGTTGGACTTGATTGATTTGCAGGGTGGACGACTTCGAGCCGTGGAGCATTTTAGTCGACACCAAGAGACAGTCAAGTGCTGGCTTGACGAAAGGGCCAATTCGAAGGCCTTCAAACTTGCAGACCTGGTGTTTCTATGGGACAAAGCCCATGAAAAGAAGCGTAAATACACCAAGCTGCAACCTCTATGGACAGGGCCATACCAGATTGTCGAAACCCTAGGTAATAATGCATTTCTTCTACAGGACCTGGAAGGTAATTTTTTGAACCTTCCTGTCAATGGTCAATACCTAAAGCATTATTTCTCAGTTGTTCCATCCACTACATCATTTGAATAAATCACAAAGACGTTGTAAAATATGTATATATTATAAATAAAGTGTGAAGTAGTGTGTTTTTGTTTTGTTTTATTTAAAGGTTTGAAGTTCTGTGTTTTGTCTTTGTAGGTCTGTGCAATTTTGTCTTTTAACTAGTGGCCTTTTTCCTTCCCTTTTAACTCTTTAATCCTGTTTGTTTGAGTTTGCCTAAACAAAGAAAACACAAATCAACATTGAAAATTGGCCTAGTGTGTTTTCATTTTGTCTCATTCTATTTTAAGAGATAGTCTGCTAGGATTAAAAAGTGGGACTACTTGTTATCTAGAACAACAGTAGAAAGATAATTGGATTTTGTGTCTTGCTTGCCACAATTATTTTTATTATGAAGAAATTACTATACTGTTTGGTTGAAGAACTCCCAGGGAATCCAAGAAAAGTTGGTCATGAGAGGGGAATCCGATTCACAAAATTACATCAAAGCGTCCAAGGAGGTTGTTGGTACCTGAGCTGAAACAGTTAGTTGATCAATTGCTCGATGAATATATAAAAAAAAAAAGAAGCAGCAAGGCACTCCAGTAATCGGTATCTTTCAAAAGAAAAGAGAGAGATGGTGAAAGTTGGACAAGCCAATATAAAATTGGCACTCTTTCCTGCACATAGCCAGGGCTCCCGAAGGATACATCTCAAACATGTTCACCAAGCTATAGATGCCACCTCATAGTTGTGATCAGGGTCATGAAAATCTAAAGAGTAACTCTGTCGGGGCTGTAAAAGGCTAAACTAGTAAACAGAGCTCTACTCGGTTTCCCCTACACAATCTAAATAGTTGTTCGATCCATAGCAAGCATTTGAAGCCCCGGTCATCCTTGGAAGAAGGTTTATACACTTGTAATCGCACATCAGAATCTTCCTTAAGTGGTTCAACCTAGTATGTCCTTGGGAAACTTTAACAGCCGACGGATAGTAGTTGAGTCATTTTGGAAAATATTTGTGGCAAAGCATGGTACATGGTCTAAATTGTTTTGAAACTAGAGTTCTGGATTCTAAATAGTGCTACTATTTTCCTCGTAGATATCGCCATTTGTTGAGAAGCAACACACCCCCACTAAAAAAATGAAATTCCATCCTTTGAAAATATTTAGTTTTCATTTTTTGCTGCAAGGACCCTCTTGATGTTTTTCGGGTTTTAATTCCAAATTTTGCTTGCCTCCTTCTTCTTCAAGTTTTGCATATATCAAAGTATCCAAGTAGGCTTGCATATGGCTTTGATTTCAATTTAGAATTCATTTTTCAAATGTTAGAATCATTTCTGAGTAAAGAAGATCCTTCACTAATATGTAAAAATGTAGAAGATAGATGAATAAATTCATTGGAGTCAACCTACAATTTTTGGAAAATTTGCTAAGTGGAAGTAACTTGAGAAAACGTCACGATTTCATGACATATTCCATTTTTGGAAACGTCACGATTTCATGACATATTCCATTTTTGAAAATGTCGCGATATCGCGACATATTCTGGTTAGAAGAGCCAAGTGATGAAAACATCATGATATCATGATATGTTTTGGTAGAAAGAGCCAAGTGATGAAAACGTCACGATTTCATGACATATTTTGGTAGAAAGAGCCAAGTGATAAAAACATCGCGATATCACGATGCATTTGGATTGAAAGAAAGCTTGAAGAAAAACGTCACGATTTAAGGACGTGTTTCATTTTCATGACATATTTGGATTGAAATACCCAAGTGATGGAAACATCGCGATATCACGACATATTCTGGTTAGAAGCCAAACTTGAAAAGAATGTCACGATTTTGCAACATGTTTCATTAGAAAGAGCCAAGTAAAGAAAAACGTCGCGATATCGCGACAGGTTTTAGCTGAAAGAAGACCTCATGGAAAACATCGCGATATCATGACACATTTTAGTTGGAAGCAAACCTTAAGGAAAACGTCACGATATCCAACAGTTTTATTTGAGAAGTCAAAGAAAACATCGCGATATCACGACAATTTGGGAAGCAATAAAAAACTCGATATCATACATATTTGATTGAAGCAAGCAAAGAAAACATCACATTCACGTTTTGATAGAAAAAGTAGAAAACGCAAATTCGCACTGTTTTGGTAGAAGAGCCAAGTGATGAAAATCGTGATATCGCGATATGTTTTGGTAGAAAGAGCCAAGTGATAAAAATGTCACGATTTCATGACGCATTTTGGATTGAAAGATAGCTTAAAGAAAACGTCATGATATCTGACATGTTCATTTTCGAATATTTGATGAAATACAAGTGATGGAAACATCGCGATATTAAGAACGTCACGATTTCGTGACGTGTTTCATTTGAAAGAGCCAAGTAAAGAAAAACATCGCGATATCACGACAGGTTTTAGATGAAAGCGAACCTCATGGAAAACGTCACGATATCACGACACATTTTGGTTGGAGGCAAACCTTAAGGAAAACGTCGCGATTTCGTGACAAATTTTAAGATGGAAGCGAAGTGGGGAAAACATCGTGATTTCGCGACATGTCGTGATTTCGTGACATGTCACAGTTTTGTGACAAAGAAGCCAAGGCAAAAGCAAAGTGGAGAAAACGTCACGATTTCATGACATGTCACGGTTTTGCGACAAAGAAGCCAAGATGGAAGCAAAGTGATGAAAACGTCGTGATTTCGCGACATGTTTTGGTAGAAAGAGCCAAGTGAGAAAAACGTCGTGATATCACGACAGGTTTTAACTGGAAGCAAGTCTTATGGAAAACGTCGTGATATCGCGACATGTTCCATTTTCAGAACCTGTCTCATTTTCACGATGACGTAAGCATAAGAAATATGAAGTAAAGAAAAATGTCGCGATATCACGACATATTTTAATTTCATGAGAATAATAAGGAAAACGTCATGATATCGTGACATGTCCCATTTTTAGACTTGTCTCATTCTTGCAAGGGCAAAAGCAAAGGGAAAGCAGTAAAGAAAACATCGTGATATCGTGACAGGTTTTTGAAAAATATGAACTGGGAAGAAAGAAACCAAGCCGACAAGGTAATAAACATTAGGGTTAATTTAATAATATTAAAATGCTAATCCTTGTTTTTCTTTTGCAGAAAGTGATCTGGCAGTTGCATAATAGCAGAAGTAATGGCGAAAAAGACAAAGATAAGCGCAGATCAAGTGAGGACCATCAGATTGAAATGGGAGATGCCAAGAATTTATGGTCCATCTAGAGTTTACTGATCTAGCCATGAAGAAAACTTTACGACGTGACTAAGCAGTTGCCTCATTTAATGGAATATGTCGAAAATTGGCTGAAAAATGAAAATATCCATACACGCTTCGAATTTGCCGATGGATGCAGTTAATGGGATAATTTATGGTGAAAGTAATGGCGTGCAGAGAATTTCAACTTAGAGGTGGCTCTGCGAAGATGAAATGCCAAAGAAGTTAGTGACTCATCCAAATTTCCTAGAGGAATTAATGAGATGTTCTCGACAGACCTACCTAAAAGATAAAGATACATTTACGCACGATTATCCAGTGGATGAAGTAATATCAATTTCATTCCTTCTCCATTTATGGCAAGATCCCCGCAAAGATTTTCAGAGTAATTAGGGTTTATCGAAATTCTATATAAAAATGCCTTATATTGTAAAACCTAGGCGGTGGGATTTTGATGATAAGATTTAGGGTTTTAGGAGAAGATATTCTTGAAAAGATCAGGGTCTGTCCTGAGTCTATATATACTTCCTCTGAATGTAAGATCGAGAGGCGAAAACTTAGAATAAAAAGCTATTGGAGCAATTTCTTGCAAATCTTGTTGAATGCTTTGTTCTGGACTTGGAGTTGGTGTGATTTTCATTTTCTGTGATAGCATGGCCAGGAGCCTAATCTCTTTCGGATTGCGATAAGTTCATCTTCTTTTGTTTTCGTCTCATTAAGGTTTATTTAATTTATGTTGTAGATCTGTGTTATCAAGATTGGATATGCTGCTAGGCTTCATTCTTTTTATTGTATGCTAGGGAAAATTATAGATTTAAGGTTCAGGCCTGTTCTAATTGCTCTGTCCCCACTATGCGAGCTAGGCTGCTGGTGAGAGATACCAATTTCAACCGACTTCCCTTCTCTTTATGATTTTCTTTCAGATTTTTCTCATCTCCGTCTTATGCTCTTAGTAGAAGGTGATCTTAGAAAGCTGGACACCTTCCTCTTTGATTTGTTCTATTGTGAAGCTAAATAGTATAACTAAAATTGGTAGTTTTGGTTTTGCGGCTAAGTTAGATAAACTTCTCTTTCTCGCCCTACCCTACTCTCTCTGTTCCACCGATTGAATGATCCATTTTTATCTTCTTTAAAATTTGTCTTTTATTTAAATCTGCTAAAGCATAAAGAGCTAGATCAAAGAACTGATTGTAAATCTGAGTGTCCACAAAGATAACCAACTCCAAAAACATTACTGAACTAAAGTCGAGCCCATTGTAAGGTAACAGACAGTCCACTTGAAACTATTCTAGAAGCAGAAAAGAGTGAATAGACATTCGACCCAACTCTGTAACTCACACCTTGGATATCCAACAAGATCCTAAAGTGAGTGGGATTTATCCCTTATAAGTGTTATCGGTATTTCATGCTCATTCTTCACAGGGTGTGTATAAAAGTCGAACCAACAGGAACCTATGCTCCTATATAAGAAAGACCTCATTGTTAGATAGATATGAATTTTGTGAGTATTACATTATTTGGTCATTTTGTCCTAATATATGTGTCACCTTGTGAAATTGAAATGTGTCAAAAGAGATATGAGTATGAAGAGTCACATTGGCATGTGGCATGTTGAGAGCTTGTCTTAATGACAAGAATGTGAAAGGTTGCATTTCCTAGATTTGTAGGGGAGAGCAACAATTTGAGGATTCAAAAGTCATGTATTGTATTATATTGGAGATAACTCTCCATGGTTGTATCATACCTTGAGCATGCAAGAATAATACAGTGAGATCTCTCTTTTGTGCAATTTCTATCTCAATATTTTTGTGTACATTTCATGTGTGATCTTATCTTGATGTTGTTATGTTTCAATGCATAATATTATGATCTTGGTTAATGTTTTGTTAACATGAAATAGTGTCATGTTCAAAAATGGTATGAGATCTATGGAGAAAGCTATGTAGAAACAAAGGTTGAGAGAGTTATCAAGAAAACCAGAGAACTAGAAAGCTAAGAAAAAATAGTGAGCCAAGTTGTTTTAGAGAGCAAAGTGTTTGCACAATATTTAGGGACAATCATCACCATATGATGACATGCCAATTTGAGGTTTTTAAGGCAAGGATATTTTTATGATACCAGAGTGATATAGCAGAAGTAGAATATAGCCAGACTTGAAAACAAAAACATAGGTTGAAAAAAGAGAAAGAAAACAATAAAAAAAATGTTTGAGAGGTGCAAAAAACCAGGACTTCCTAGGAGGTTGAAAAACATAAAATGGTTAAATATGAAGGTTTTTATAGGTTTAAAAACATCAAATTAAAATTTAAATATACGAAGAAATATATTATAAGCTATAGATTTTTTTTGTGGTATAAACACCATATTGAAGGAGATCACCATCTTCATTGAATAAAGCAACGCAGAGCATTGGTAAACATACATCATTTGTCTGACGTAGAGCACCAAAATCTATAATTAAGTTAGGAGAGGAAGATCCACCACGATGATAAGTGTAGCCACTAAAAAAAAAAAAAAAAAACCACCACTACATTCAAAAGGAGATTCTACTATATCAAGAAGGCTCCAAGGATAATATTGAAAGCACAAGAAAGAAGTACAAACAACAAAATGCACCAAGCTACATCAGACTAAGCTAGGGAGCATTAGATAGAGAAGTTAAGGAGTATATTTGCATGGATGAAGAAAGGAGTGGTGCACCCCATTCGAGTGAAATTTAAATGAAGGGATGCCTATGATTTTGAGAGACAATTTCAAAGAATGGTTCAACCAATACCTCATCATTAGACATTGCAAAAACCTATCCATCCCAAAAAGTAATCATATCATCATTGGATATTTTCTTGAATATGTTACCATAAAATAATTCATAGTTGTTATGGAAAAAAACAAGGCAACTGTTATCCTAAAATAATTTTTTGTCCTAATGATTGACCATTGGTAAATAAGGGATAATCAAAGTGTGCCAAAAATTATTCATAATGCAAGGAGAGGTTTATTGATTGCTTTGGATTATTTCCATGAATTATAGAGATACACCTTGGTGATGATAGATATAAGTGAAAGAGAAATCTTGTTACATTCATTAAAGGACATCTTGCGTAGTGAGTGCATAGAAATGTTTTTTGGAAGAGAATTGCCATAGTGAGCAGGAGAAATAATGTAGGCAAAAATATTCGCATTGTGCGCACATGGAGAGCCGTTTGATAAATCAGCCTACACATGGAGAAGTAAGACCAGTGCACACTCTATTAATTTAGAGAAATAAATAAATAAAGGGGAATTTTAGTTTTTATCAAAATTTGAATTTTAAAGTAGGGAGATAAAAGGTTTTCCACTTCAAAGGTTGATAAAAAAAAAAAAATTAAGTTTTTTTTTTTTAATTGATTTAATTTTTGGAGGTAAAAGGTTTTCTAACTCAAAGAAAAAAATAAATCAAAATGGGGAAGAACAAGAAAAAATGCCAAAAAATAAGAAACAAAGTTTGTTGCAAAAATTTGGTCAAGAAGCTAAAGAAGATGAGAAATTTGTTTCAAACAAAGTGATAAAATAATTGAATCTCATTCTTGAAGAAGTCCAAAAAGGAGAATTTTTGTTACTTCAACAATGTATACAAGGAGTCATTAATGATGCTAATGAATGCCGTGAATTTTTTTCACTATACCTACTTGTTTATTGAAGATAATATACAAAATAATTATTACTCTTAATATTTTTAAAACCAAAGTACAAGGAAATAAGTCATTGATAAAGTATGTTGTTTGTGATACTAATGATTTAAAGCCAATAATTGTGGATGAATGTTGTGATACTAATGATCTTTATGAGTAGGAAAATTATGCATGTTGTGATCCCTTTCCAAATGAAAGTGACTTGTACATGTTTCGTGATTATTTAGAGAGAGCCTATGCCATTGCAATTTATGAAGTCATAGAGTCAAATTATGATAAAAATAGTGATGCTCAAATTTGTGTTGAGCAATGTAATGATGGTTTTGGCCATTTTGAGAATCACACTAAGGGAATTGATTCCAAATTTCTATAAAAAATGGGCTACAAATAAAAAGGTTTGGGAAAACATGAACAAGGCATGAAAGAACCATTTATACCAATAATAAGACAAAAATGTGAAGGTCTTTGGTACACAGTATAGGTGAATAAAAATGATTCAAGCATAAAATTTGTATCAGGTAATAGTGATAGCAAATTGGTGACATAAAATAGATGAGAGCATTGTGGTATATATGGTCATAGGATAGATAAATGTTGGAATTTCTATTCTTGTAAATTTTGTGGAGGACATAACCATTCACACATGTTTTGTGTACAACAATAAAGAAAATAATGTAGGTTAAAATTGAATTGTGGATGGATTGATATTAATGTTTGGGATAAGATAAAAGGAATGTTGTATGGTTTCTTCAAAAGGAAACCAAGTATGATTAAAAGTTTTTACTATCAAGAATTTTGTGGATTCTTCTTCAAGGCTTCTATGACCTTTTTTTCAAGGCTACTATGGTATTTTTGTGTCAAGGATTCTATGGCATATTCTTCAACTATGAATTTATTCAATCCAATCATGAATATATTCAATATCCTGACTTCACCACAACTCTTCTCCAGAAGTCTTCTTCTATAGTGTTCTTCTCTTGCACAAAGAACTAATATCTACACTATGAGGGTACGTCAACCTTTAGGCAATGAAGTTGGAGTCTCCTAACTTTCTATTGTAGGAGGAGTTTCAATCCTCTAAGAATTAATTTTCTACAACAAAAAAAAACTAGGCAACAACTAGCAAATTCTAGATAACCTAGATGATCTTCACTAGATGATTTTTCAATCTAATGGATTAAACACTGAGTCCTAGTCTTCATGAGTTTTCCTTGCAAATCTATGAAAAGTTCTCTAGACAATATAATTTTAGTATTTTATAGAATTGAGATTTCCTTGAGTCCTAATTTTGTGACTCTCCCTAATTCCACCACCTAGATTCTTCTAAAATATTTTGATAGTGGTTGGTCTACCGAAATGTTAGTTTAACAAAATACAAGGCTCAATGATGATGGTGGTTTTCCTATTGACCTATATAGACTAGATCTACTGTGGCTCTAATACCACTAGTAGCTTTTGATGTAATGAGAATTGGGTGATAATAATCACAAGATGTAGAATAATATGAAATAAAGTAGATCTACTAGATGACTAAAATATGCTATAAATAGTGTAGATGCAAATATGTGACACTAAAAATGAAATTACAAGTAAATACACAAAAAGACAAATATTGCACAAAATGTTCCAATTTTAATATTGACAATGGGGGGGAGCCAAGTGAAATCTTTGATACAATGCTATTATCCAATATTATTTTGACAAAATATTACAATGGGCTAGGGTTCTCCGAAACCATAGCAATAAAATAAAATAGTGTCTTCCAAATATTACACCTTTGATCCCAATAGGGTGAGTGGGCTTCTGAGATATCCGATGTCGGGCCACTCTAACTATAGTAGTCTTCCAATGCTTCTTTAGATCAATGTTACCCAATACTACACACACAACAAACATTAAAATTGTTAGTAAAAAAAAGAGGGTTCCACCATGTGAAACCTTTGAAATGAATACTAAAACCCTAGATCTGATGTAAGCTGTAAATGTAAAATGCAATAACAATGAATGATAACCAAATATAGATTTACCTTGCTTGTGAAGATTCTTTGCTCCTTTTTTGTAGATATTATGTTAGATAGTGTGGTGCAACAAACTATAATTCATGTTTATATGGTTGCAGTAGGCTCGAACACACACTTGGTAGGCTCTGAAACGAGCTTTGTAGGATCTAGAGTGCACTTGTTGTATACAATAGGCTCGAGTGGGTGCCTGGCAAGCTTCTACAAAAATTTTGGTAAGCTCTGGTGTGACCTATAGATCTATAGGCTCTGGAGAGTGCTTCACAAGCTTCTATAGTGAGCTTGTGAAGCTCAGGATGGCACCTACGAGTGAGGGTAAATCTACAAAAGTAGATCAGGGGGGTGTGAGAGATGCGACGGATGGATGGGGGCTATGACAGCAATGGAGGATGAAATGGAGATCTATCCTAGGGTATGCTAAAGGTGCTCAGGGTATTCTTCAGCAGAGAGACCTCAAGATTCTTCAATGTTCCATTCTTTCAGTATATTAGTCACTTTTGGGTAATATGAGGGGCTTGTATTTATAACTTAGCTTTAGGGTCTGACTTAGGGTTCTTAACTTTACACTTTTGATCATGTGGCTAATATTAAGTAATATCCTAGGGCTAAGATTAAATTATGGAAGTGGCCGGATTGAGTGGGATGGATGGTAGGGATTTAATCTGATCGAACGGTGGAGGTTAACTTAACTTATAATTATATAATATAATATTAAATAAAATATAAAATATCAAAATAATAAAATATATATTAAAATAAGTTCTATTTTGGCGGGAAAGGGGAAAATGGGTCTTTTTGAATGCTAGAAAGGGGTAATGGGCCTTTTTTATTTTAGGAAATGGAAAATGGTTCTTTTGAAGGCGATAAAGGGGGATGGATGACAAGTGGAAGGTGGAATGTCTAGGAAGGTGGATGAATGGCTGCAATTTGGTGTCTATAGATGCCCCTTTTTGTACCATGTTGCGTGAAACACAATATGGTGCAAAAATATGAGACACCTGCATGGGCTATGGGCAACAAAAACCACTTCTCTCATTGGAATTACACATTGGCATTGAAGAAAAAAATAATGAAGAATTTTTAGAGTTCATTATGTAGCTTACCCCCTCAATTGGTGAATGAGAAAATTCTCATGAGCCAATTGAAAAAGCATGGATTTTATGCAAATTATGGATGAAGGATGAATGATGATGCAATGTGATACCATTTTTTCCCCAATAGTTGCAGAAAAGGAGTTGGTGTATAATACCATGATGCTTTAATAATGATGATTGATGATTTGATACCATTTTTGCCTCAACAGTTGAAGAAAAGGGGATTGGTGTGTGAACCATGATGCTTAAAGAATGATGACTGATGATTTGATACCATTTTTTCCCCAAAAGTTGAATAAAATAGGGTTGTTGTATGAACCATGATGCTTGAATAATTATGACTGATGATTTGATACCATTTTTGCCCCAACGATTGAAGAAAAGGGGGTTGGTGTATGAACCATGATGCTTGAAGAATGATGATTGATGATTTGATATCGTTTTTGCCCCAACGGTTGAAGAAATGGGGTTGGTGTATGAACCATGATCATGTAAGATGTATCCCATCGTGGGAAATCAAAATCAATGTGGTTGTCCCAAATTTGGGGGTGATTTGATGTTGTTGAAAAATATTCCTCACAGGCATCATTGAGTATGCAAGATATGAAAATGTAGAATGACTGAGTCACCGCAGGGCTGGCCATTGACTGTAGAAGATTCTTTGTCAATTCCATAATAGAACCAATCAAACCTAGCGAGCTTGTCTACTTTGTGAATATAGTCAGATGAATGAGTGATTAATATTAGTTATCCATGATTTCGCATCCCATGGAAAAGGACGTCAATGATTCTTGTTTGGAAAATTCTTCTTGGTAGTGTTTCACTTAGAATTTGAGGTTACTGATATGATTATTATTCTTGGCAATAAGATAATTTATGATGATCATGATTAAGTGTCCTTATTATAAACTATACATGTTACCGAATTGCATGGATTATTATCGCTGCAACAGCCAAGTTTATAGAATAATTTATTGGATACGAGGTTCACTTAGAGCCAACTAATGAGATACCATTTTTGCCCCAACGGTTGAATAAAGGGGTTTGGCATATAATACCATGATTTTTGAATAACTATGATTGATGAGATACCGTTTTTTCCCCAACGGTTGAAGAAAGGGTATTTTGATGATGTGAAAATGCGATAAAAAAAATGATTTGTATCTGTTCTTTACCCTTAATAGATAAAGGGGGTTTTGATTATGTGAAAATGAAGTGATTATGTCTATTATTTGCCCTTAACATATAAAGGGGTTTTTTATGATGAAAGTGTTCTTATAGTAGTCTATCCATCCTATCGAATTGCATGGATAACCAGTCACTACAACCGCCATGTTTATAGGATAAAACACTAAATACAAGTGACTTGATAGGAATGCAAATGTGATCTATTTTTGCCCCAATAGATGAAGGTATTTTTGATAAATGAATGAAAATAACATGATTTATATCTGTTCTTTGCCCTTAAAAGATAAAGGGGTTTTTGATGATGTAAGATGAAAAAGTGTCTGTTCATTGCCCTTAACAGATAAAGGGGTTTTTGATGATGAAATATGAAAAAGTGTCTGTTCATTGCCCTTAATAGATAAAGGGTTTTTTTTTATGATGAAAGTGTCCTTATGGTAGTCTATCCATCCTACCGGATTGCATGGATAACCAGTTGCTGCAACCGCCAGGTTTATAGGATAAACCACTAAATACAAGGTTCACTTATGAATGGATAATTATAATAGAACATAAATGTGATCTATTTTTTTCCCAATAGATGAAGGGATTTTTGTAATTTGGATGATGTGAAAGCGAGGCAAAGGACGTAACCTTTGACAAAAGAACACAATCTTTTGAACCTAGCAATTGACTTGTTGATGATGTGATGTGATTGAATGATTGAATTGTTTATTGCTAGTGTGGTGAAGGTGTGAAACCTTGAACACCCCCAATTTCTAGTTGTGATATTGATTGATTAGGGTAAGGGTGTGAAACCTTGAGCACCCCCTAGTTGTGATGTTGCTTGCTTGATTTGGGGAAAGGTGTGAAACCTTGAACACCCCCAAGTTGTGATGATGTTTGAACTTTCTAGCGATATTTGCATATGTGAGTTTGAGATATATATACATACATGAATTTTATGTTTGTGTTATGATTTTGTGTTAATGTGTTAATGTGAATGCAATGCATGTTTAATGAAAATGTTTTTATGGAATTCCTTATGGATGATTAATGCAAGCTAAATTATGTATGTGCCTAATGCTTATATGGATGATTCATGCAAGCTAAATGATGTATTATTGATGCAAGTAAATGTGTAATGAACCTAAGATATATGAGAGGTATGCATGGTGTTCAAATTATATTTTTATAGTTCAAAAATTTTATTGGCCATGGTTGATGTCCACTATTTTGTAATCAGGGGTACCCAATTTTAACGACTTTATGCAACTTGACGTATGACGTAGGCATGAATATTGACATGGAAGAAGATATGGATGTTGATATGGAAGAAGATATGGATGTTGATATGGAATAATTATTGCAACACTTTCAAAAACTCAAACATACTAGTATTATCAATCAAAATAACTTGGGTTGTCTAACTTTCTTTAGGACCAATGTGTGTGCAAGTGAGGTTCAATTACCAAATATTGAGTATGACAATGACCCTATCTAATCAAGAACCAATGTGTGTGCATGTGAAGTTCATTGACCCACTATGAGTAAATTGGGCATGACCTATTATGGAGATGACCTAGAGCTAGCCTGTCCTTATGTGTGGTTAGAGGTCTTCATGTTTGCCAAGGAGACATGTCGCCCTGCATGAGCTTACTCCACAACAAGCTAGGCATCTATAGCCATGAGGAAGATTCACTCCATAGTCCAATGGGATTTGATCTTTTATGCCTTGAGGATGACTACCCATCCTTTTCAGGTACATGTAGTATGATCCTTACAACTTAGGGATCAAGGGTGTTTGGAATTTAATTTGTTAATTTTGTATAGAGATTTGGGGAATCGGATTATCAATCGAAGTGTGATGATAATTTTGACCCTATCCTTGCTACTCTATGTTTTTATGCTTATGTTTGAAGAGTAATTGAGGTAGTGGTGAAAATCACTATTTTTTCTTTGGACTATGTTGCATGATGGGACAAGCGAGGATTATCCCTTTTCGCTTCAAGGTACTCGAGGATTATCCCTTTTCGCTTCAAGGTACTACCCAAGTATTGTACTAACCCTCTTTGGCTCATAATGTTTTTAAGATGTGGTGGAATGTGATTGGTTCAAGATTGTATTCGAAATCAATTAGAAATAATCAAGACCTTATTAATGTGTAAAGGGTATTTTTGGTCCCAAAGAAAATTAGACATTCATTTGGTGGTTGCTTGCTACACTAGTAATGGCTGGGTGATTGAAAATCTAGGCTTTATGATTTTTGATAGGGGATGGGGTTTGATATATGGTTTTTGTGAGGGTTGCATGGTTTCTTCAAACTAGGTACCCCCAATTGTTATAACTTGACTTTGTATTTGTGGCCATATCATCATTACTAAGTAAGATCATTCAAACATGGGATGGGATGAATGCAATTATGCATGACTATAGCAGAATGTATATGCAATGTGCAATTATGAATGTATGAATCTAGATGTATGAATGCAAGAGAAAATGAAATGCATGTGAAAAATGCTTATGAATGAAAATGTGGAAGTGTATATGTAAATGCCTATATGTGTGCATGCTTATGAAAATGCAATTTGATTTTGTTGTTTTGATTTTTTTATTTATTTTTAGCCATGTATGTACATATATAGTAATCACAATAATCATGGAATTCTTTCAAGTGTATGATTTTCATCAACTCGGGTTTGTCTACTCCCACTAACATAGTAAGCTTATGACCAAAGGAGCTGGGTACCTTTGGGGCCTTTTGAAAATGTGATGTGACCAAAGGGATCGAGACATTTGGAGCCTTTTGAAAATGTGATGTGACCAAAGGGATTGAAATTGATGTGTGACCAAAGGGGTTAAGACCTTTTGAGCCTTTTGAAATTGATGTGTGACCAAAGGGGTTAAGACCTTTGGAGCCTTTTTAAATTGATGTGACCAAATGGGTTAATACCTTTGCAACCTTTTGAAATTGATTGTGACCAAAGGGGTTAAGACCCTTGGAGAATTTTGAAATTGATGTGTGACCAAAGGGGTTAAGATATTTGGAGTCTTTTTAAATTGATGTGACCAAAGGGGTTAAGACCTTTGGAGCCTTTTGAAATTGATTGTGACCAAAGGGGTTAAGACCTTTGGAGCCTTTTGAAATTGGTTGTGACCAAAGGGGTTAAGACCTTTGGAGCCTTTTGAAATTGGTTGTGACCAAAGGGGTTAAGACCTTTGGAGAATTTTGAAATTGATCAGCCACCAAAGTGATCGGGGAGTGGGATATGTTTTCCATTACAAAATTTAAGTTACTTGTTTTCTTTTGTATTCTAGCTTGAACTATGAAGTGCGTAAACAAAATATATGCAATAAAATCCAAATAACACCAAACCAAACAACATTGTCTAGGAATTTTTAAAAGTAAAAGAAAATACAATGTCCTAGGTTTTACCTTGTGTGGCTTACCTCATTCATTATTATTTAAAATGTATTTCTTTTTATTATTATTTGATTTACTTATGTTATGGTACTAACTCAAAATCAAACAAAAGTAATAAGTCAAAACAACATAATGGAAAACATATCAAATCCACCTATTACATAATGATGGAATGACTATTGTGTAAGCCATATTAGTTATGAAAGGGCTATTGGTTAAGCCATGTAAATGATGAAATGGCTAAGGTTGAGCCATGTTAATGATGAAATGGCCAAGGTTGAGCCATATTAATGATGAAATGGCCAAGGTTGAGACATGTTAACAATGAAATGGCTAAGGTTGAGCCATGTTAATGATGAAATGGCCAATGTTGAGCCATGTTAATGATGAAATGGCCAATATTGAGCCATGCTAATGATGAAATGATGAAATGGCTAAGGTTGAGCCATGTTAATGATAAAATGATTGTTGGCAATTTTGGGTACTTTGGGTACATTGCCTTTGCTCAAGTGTATAAGTTGTCATTGATGTCAAGAAGCTCTTGAAGGAATTTGATTTGATGTCAAATAATTTGTTTTGATGAAGGTTACGACATGACAGTTTCAAAGGTCTTTTGTAAACCCCAAGTTGGGGGGTTTAAAGATTACAGGTGTATGCATTAGTTTAATGCATTTGGGTCCAGGAGGAAGTATTTATTTAAATAATTAAAAACCTTGTTAAGGTTCCCTTTAATTATTTTTAAATAAATATTAAATTATTGTTTGCAATGGGTTCTCCTAACCCATGGCGCTATGTTTTAAGATTGTGGGCGCTAGCCAAGACCTCCGTCGACGTGTTAAACTCCTCGTCGACGTCAAGAGCTTATGGTAAAAATGCATATAAATCTCCCTCGATGAAAATCAAGAATCATCCCATCCGCATTTTGAAAAGAGTTGCTCGCTGTGAATTCGTGATCTACTGTTCGACTGTGTCTTCGCCATTTTCGTGAATCCGCTGTTCATTTTTTTGTACTCATCATTTGTCATAAATCCATCGTAAGGTTTTCGTCTTCGTGTTCGCGTCAGAAGAAAGGGAGGCACTATTGTTTTATTTAATCCCTGGCATAGAAGGAACAAGGCTAACAACGTGAGGTTTAAACCTCACCGGGCGCCTTTGGCGCACCGGTAGCGGCTAGGCTGTTGGCGCGCTACCCGAACGGGAGGTTCCGCATTCGAATAACGTGAAAGGGTTTTTCATCGTGAAGTGGACGCAGTGGGTGGTGTTAGAATTCATGTGCAATTTCTCCATAGCACGATTTTTGATGTTGGCCAAGGTATTTTCGAAATTAATTTTTGCTAAGTGTATTTTGTGGATGGAGGAAGTTTATTAGAGGGAAAAACAGCTTAGGAGTTATAAGGAGTTTAAAGCTTGTTTTATTTTGATAAAATATTCTTTTGAAGGTGTTGTTTGAAATATCTTATTGCATTCTTATGAGAGATAAATTTTATTTTTGATAAGACTATAAGGGAGAAATAAGGTGTATAAGGGATAAATTTTTCTTGTAATGTTGAGAGTGCTTTTGGTTGATTATGGAAATGAAAGCATGATGTTTTAAGGTTAAAATTGCTTCTTGTGTGAAGTTGTGAAACCTTAAGTGGGCAGCTTTGAGATTGACATTTGCTTTCATTAAATTGGTAATAATCAAGCTATTCTTTACTTGGTTAAAGTGTTGGGCTTACTCCTTTGTTGATGATTTGAAAAGTTGTTTTGTGCTATTGTTGATTTGAGTTGGTGGATGCTTTTTGTTCAAACAATATTGGAGAGAAAAGGAGTTCTACTTGTTTCCTTTTCTGATGTTGATTGTGAAATGCTTCAAGGTTGTGTTTTGAGTTGAATGGTGTTGATTGAACCTTGTTTGATGAGCATTGTTGTTGAAGCCCTAATTGATGGTGAAAAGAACATGAGTATCATTGTTATGTGATTCTTTGCATAGTTGGCAATTGTTGGGGTTTCATGTTCTTGAAAGAAAGCATTCTATCCTATCCATTTTAGATATTGAGTTGAGTTTTCAGATTTGAGATTGAGTTTGAGCTGAGTTGATTTGAGTTGAGTTTTGAGATTGGGAGTTGAGTATAGAACATATTGAGTCTCTAACAATTCTCTTTATGCTTCTATGAGTTTGAAAAATCACATTGGGTCTCTAACAATTCACCTTGTGATTTCCTACTAAGAAAGTTTTTTTCTTGGTGAGCTTGCTGAGTTTTGGATAGGTTCCGATGGGGACTTGTGAGCAATCTTGGACAGGTTTCGATGGGGACTTGTGAGCAGATTTGGACAGGTCCTAGCAGAGGACTTGTGAGCTGAGTTTGATAGTTCTATCAGAGAACTTGAGGACAGAGGTGCACTGGTTCTTTGAGAAGAACCTGAGGACAGATTTGGCAAGTCTTTGAGAAGGCTTGTGTGTAGAGGATTGATTTGTTCAAGCTTAAGCATTGGACAGATCTGATAGATAGAGGAAGACTTGTACTAGACCGACTACTGTGTTTGGTACAGGTTGAGCTACTGTGGACGTGATCATAGAAGGTAGAGGTCTCTTAGGCTAAGCATTGAGGACAGGAGGTCTTCGATGGAAAGGAGTTCCATGTGCTTACAAGAGGTAGAGGCAGTTGATCTTCTGAGGGATCATTTCTAGAGGAGAGGGGAAGGTATCTCCTTTGAGCAGAGGCTCATAAATTTTGATTAGGGGAAGGTATCTCCTTTGGGCCGAGGCTCATAAATATTGTAATTGGGAAGGATTCCCAAAGAACTTTGAGGAAATTTTTAGAGAAAAGTTTTGTGGACGTAGCCCAACCATTTTGGGTGAACCACATTAAAAATGGGTCTTCAATGTGTGATGCTTTCTATCTTGATTAATGTTGTGTTGATGCCATTGCTATCTAAAGTTAAAATTATTAATTGGTTAAGTCTTATACTGTTCACCCCCCTCTCAGTATAAGTCCATGTTCTTCAATTGGTATCAGAGCAGGTCTCTCCAGAAAGAGCCTAACAGCTTGGAGAAGGATCTATCAGAGGAACATACAGATTCAGAAAGAGATGAAGAGGTTGAGTTCGATCTCAAAGGTGAATTCTTCTTGGCTTTAAGAAAGCTTGAGAAATTCAGGGAAGAGAATTATGTTCTCAAGCATCAATGTCAGGAAGAAGAGATAGCAAGATCAGAATTGTCTCAAAGTGTTATAGACTTCAAAATTCTAGCTGAAGAAGGGAAGAAGGTTGAACAGGTTCTCAAAGGAAAGGAAGCTGATTGCGAGAAACTAGAAGAAGAGGTTATGTCTCTTAGAGTGAAGTTGGAACAGTTGGCTCTCAGATAGAATACTCCGTGTGAAAAGCAAAAGAAGGATGGTATCACCATTCAAGAAATAGGGGCTTCGAGCAAGATCAATCTTCATCCTGAAGAGCGGTGGATTCCAGTTGGTCACAAGAAGAACAATCATCCAAGGCATCAAAACAGGTTACATAATACTTTCCATGGCTATTGTTTTTCCTGCAAGAAATTTGGTCACAAAGCTATGCATTGCAATAAGTCTGTGAATAGCCATAGTAAGGAAAATGTTAACTCTTTTGCACCTCTTATGAATAAAGATGTCATGTGTTACAAGTGCAATAATTTTGGGCATATAGCAAGGATGTGCGGTTTGGATAGATCTAGCCTTGAGTTCACTAAAAAGAGAAATGAGATCAAATCTAAGTCAATGATAGTTCAAACTGCTTTTCATGCTCAAGACAAAGTAGAGAAATGGTATCTTGATAGTGGTTGTTCAAAACATATGACTGGTGAAAAGGAAAAGTTTTTGGTCTTAAAAGAAACAAACAGAGGAACAGTCAGTTTTGGAGATAACAGGTCAGCTAAAATCTGTGGTAAAGGGACTCTTAGTTTGGATGGGAAATCCAAAACAGAAAATGTGCTTTATGTAGAAGGCCTAAGACATAATCTTCTAAGTGTGAGTCAACTTTGTGATCAAGGGCACATAGTATCTTTCTTTTCAGATAGATGTGAGATAAGTAAAGAAAAAAATGGAAAACTCATTGCTAGTGCTACAAGGACTCCAAACAATCTTTACATGCTAAGTGAGATAAAAAAGGAAAAGTGTTTTCTAACTCAAGAAGATGAGAGTTGGTTATGGCATAAAATATTGGGGCATTTGAGCTTTGATAATCTTGTCAATATTAGTAACAAGGAAGCTATTAGAGACTTGCCCAAAATAAAAAGGCCCCATAACATCGTTTGCGGTCCTTGTCAACATGGAAAACAGACCAGAACCAGTTTCAAATCAAAAGGGTATACTTCTTCAAAACCATTGGATCTTATTCATACTGATTTATGTGGCCCTACCAGAACTCAGAGCATTCAGGGAGAAAGCTACTTCATGCTGTTTATAGATGATTATTCTAGAATGACTTGGGTTACTTTTCTCAAAGAAAAATCTGAAGCTTTTGAAAAATTTAAAGCTTTCAAAGAAATGATTGAAAATGAGACTGACAAGAGAATCAAATGCTTAAGATCAGATAGAGGAGGAGAGTTCACTTCAAATGAATTTGTGGAATACTGTGAGCAACAAGGAATCAAAAGAGAATATTCAGTAGCAAGAACTCCTCAACAAAATGGAGTAGTTGAAAGGAAAAATAGAACTATTGAAAATATGGCTAGAGCTATGTTAAATGAGTCAAAACTTTCAGATGGCTTTTGGAAAGAGGCTATCAGTACAGTAGTCTACATTATCACCAGGGCCCAACTTAGAGTCAATCATCATAAAACTCCTTATGAGTTGTGGAAAGGAAGACCAACTACAGTAAAATACTTCAAAGTGTTTGGGAGTAAGTGCTTCATCGAAAGGGAAGATCAGAATTTGGGTAAGTTTGATCCTAGATGTGATGAGGGAATATTTCTTGGGTATTCCAGTAGAAGCAAGGCCTATAGATGCTTCAACAAAAGAACTCATACAGTTGTAGAGAGCATAAATGTAACAGTTGATGAAAAGACAGGGATAAGAGAACCAGTCCAAGAACTCAGTGATGAAATTTGTCAAGAAGAATTCAGAGAGGTTTCAGATGAAGAAGAGGAAAGACAACAACTGCTTCCCAAAACTCCTTCACGATATGTTCAGAAACATCATCCCAAATATTTGATCATTGGTGATCCAAATAGCAGGCAAACAAGAAGAAGAGTCATTCCCTCACATGATTCTACAAATGTTTCATTATTATCTCAGATTGAGCCAAAATATTTCAGTGAAGCATGTGCAGATAAGTTTTGGGTAAAAGCAATGGATGAAGAGCTAAATCAAATAGAGAAAAGTGAAACTTGGGAATTGGTTCCAAGACCTAAGGACAAGAATGTCATTGGCACAAAATGGATATTCAGAAATAAACTCAATGAGGATGGAAAGATTGTCGAAAACAAAGCTAGGTTAGTCTGCAAAGGTTATGCTCAAGTAGAAGGTGTTGATTTCGAAGAGACGTTTGCTCCTGTTGCTCGTCTTGAAGCTATCAGAATGTTTTTGGCCCTTTCAAGCTTCAAATCATTCAAGGTATATCAAATGGATGTAAAGTCAGCTTTTCTAAATGGGGTGTTGGTAGAAGAAGTCTACATAGAACAGCCAGAAGGAGTGTCTCTCTCAGAACAGTCAGACTATGTGTGTAAACTAAAAAAGGCCTTGTATGGGTTAAAGCAAGCACCTAGGGCTTGGTACTCAAGACTTGACAGGTATCTTCATGAGCAAGGCTTCAGGAAAGGTGTGGCGGATAGCAATTTGTATATTAAGAATGAAGGTGATGATATGTTGATTATGGTTGTCTATGTTGATGATATTATTTTTGGGGGAAATAATACTCAGATGTGCAAAGATTTTGCTAACACCATGCAGAAGGAATTTGAGATGTCTATGATTGGAGAGTTGTCATTCTTTTTAGGTCTTCAGATTGCTCAATCAAAAGATGGTATATTTCTCTCTCAAGGAAAGTATATCAAAGAAATGTTGAAGAAATTTGGGATGATGGACAGCAAACCAGTGTGTACTCCAATGATTACAGGGTGCAAGATGAGTAAAGATGATGAATCTCCAGTGGCAGATCAGAGGTTGTACAGATCAATGATTGGCAGTTTATTATATGTTACAGCTACTAGACCAGATATCATGCAGGCAGTTGGGTTAGTAGCAAGATTTCAGGCAGCTCCTAAAGATTCTCATGTTATAGCAGTTAAGAGGATATTCAGATATCTGAAGGGCACTATGGACTTTGGGCTTTGGTATCCCAAAGGTGATGATTTCACTCTCACAGCTTATACAGATGCAGATTGGGTAGGAAGTATTGATGACAGGAAAAGCACTAGTGGTGGAGCATTCTTTTTGGGAAAGAGTTTGGTTTCTTGGCTAAGTAAGAAACAACCTTCAGTTTCCTTATCTACAATAGAGGCTGAATACATAGCAACGAGTGGTTGGGTGTACACAGGTTTTATGGATGAAAACCACCTTGGAGGATTTCAAAGTCAAGCATGAACAACCCATCTCCATACTTTGTGATAATACAAGTGCCATAAGTATTTCCAAAAATCCGGTAATGCACTCAAGGACAAAGCATATTTCCATCAAGTATCACTTTCTAAGGGAGAAAGTGCAAGACAAGAAGGTCAAGGTAGAGTATGTGTCTACTAAAGATCAGATTGCGAGATATCTTCACCAAACCTCTTCCAAGAGATACGTTTGAGTATCTAAGGGAGAAATTGGGAGTTGTACTCCCACCCCAGAATTAATCACCTCATCAGGAGGTGGGGGAGGGACTAAGCTAAGAGGCTCATTCTTAGTCCCGAGCCCCAAAGGTGACCCTTTGCCATTGATGACAAAGGGGGAGAGATATGAGTAAGGGGGAGAGCTTCAAAGTGAAGAGGAGAGCTTCAAGTCAGGGGAGCAAAACTTCAAAGGAAGATTCTCAGTTGTGGGCACAGTTGGTCGGTTGTTAGCACAGTTGGTTTCAGTTTTGGCTCTTGAGAAGTGTTTTCAGTAAAGGTTTGCCATCAATGACAAAGGGGGAGATTGTTGGCAATTTTGGGTACTTTGGGTACATTGCCTTTGCTCAAGTGTATAAGTTGTCATTGATGTCAAGAAGCTCTTGAAGGAATTTGATTTGATGTCAAATAATTTGTTTTGATGAAGGTTACGACATGACGGTTTCAAAGGTCTTTTGTAAACCCCAAGTTGGCAGGTTTAAAGATTACAGGTGGATGCATTAGTTTAATGCATTTGGGTCCAGGAGGAAGTATTTATTTAAATAATTAAAAACCTTGTTAAGGTTCCCTTTAATTATTTTTAAATAAATATTAAATTATTGTTTGCAATGGGTTCTCCTAACCCATGGCGCTATGTTTTAAGATTGTGGGCGCTAGCCAAGACCTCCGTCGACGTGTTAAACTCCTCGCCGACGTCAAGAGCTTATGGTAAAAATGCATATAAATCTCCCTCGATGAAAATCAAGAATCATCCCATCCGCATTTTGAAAAGAGTTGCTCATTGTGAATTCGTGATCTATTGTTCGACTGTGTCTTCGCCATTTTTGTGAATCCATTGTTCATTTTTTTGTACTCGTCGTTTGTCATAAATCCATCGTAAGGTTTTCGTCTTCGTGTTCACGTCAGAAGAAAGGGAGGCACTATTGTTTTATTTAATCCCTGGCACAGAAGGAACAAGGCTAACAACGTGAGGTTTAAACCTCATCGGGCGCCTTTGGCGCATCGGTAGCGGCTAGGCTGTTGGCGCGCTACCCGAACGGGAGGTTCCGCATTCGAATAACGTGAAAGGGTTTTTCATCGTGAAGTGGACGCAGTGGGTGGTGTTAGAATTCATGCGCAATTTCTCCATAGCACGATTTTTGATGTTGGCCAAGGTATTTTCAAAATTAATTTTTGCTAAGTGTATTTTGTGGATGGAGGAAGTTTATTAGAGGGAAAAACAACTTAGGAGTTATAAGGAGTTTAAAGCTTGTTTTATTTTGATAAAATATTCTTTTGAAGGTGTTGTTTGAAATATCTTATTGCATTCTTATGAGAGATAAATTTTATTTTTGATAAGACTATAAGGGAGAAATAAGGTGTATAAGGGATAAATTTTTCTTGTAATGTTGAGAGTGCTTTTGGTTGATTATGGAAATGAAAGCATGATGTTTTAAGGTTAAAATTGCTTCTTGTGTGAAGTTGTGAAACCTTAAGTGGGCAGCTTTGAGATTGACATTTGCTTTCATTAAATTGGTAATAATCAAGCTATTCTTTACTTGGTTAAAGTGTTGGGCTTACTCCTTTGTTGATGATTTGAAAAGTTGTTTTGTGCTATTGTTGATTTGAGTTGGTGGATGCTTTTTGTTCAAACAATATTGGAGAGAAAAGGAGTTCTACTTGTTTCCTTTTCTAATGTTGATTGTGAAATGCTTCAAGGTTGTGTTTTGAGTTGAATGGTGTTGATTGAACCTTGTTTGATGAGCATTGTTGTTGAAGCCCTAATTGATGGTGAAAAGAACATGAGTATCATTGTTATGTGATTCTTTGCATAGTTGGCAATTGTTGGGGTTTCATGTTCTTGAAAGAAAGCATTCTATCCTATCCATTTTCAGATATTGAGTTGAGTTTTCAGATTTGAGATTGAGTTTGAGCTGAGTTGATTTGAGTTGAGTTTTGAGATTGGGAGTTGAGTATAGAACATATTGAGTCTCTAACAATTCTCTTTATGCTTCTATGAGTTTGAAAAATCACATTGGGTCTCTAACAATTCACCTTGTGATTTCCTACTAAGAAAGTTTTTTTCTTGGTGAGCTTGCTGAGTTTTGGACAGGTTTCGGTGGGGACTTGTGAGCAGTCTTGGACAGGTTTCAGTGGGGACTTGTGAGCAGATTTGGACAGGTCCTAGCAGAGGACTTGTGAGCTGAGTTTGATAGTTCTATCAGAGAACTTGAGGACAGAGGTGCACTGGTTCTTTGAGAAGAACCTGAGGACAGATTTGGCAAGTCTTTGAGAAGGCTTGTGTGTAGAGGATTGATTTGTTCAAGCTTAAGCATTGGACAGATCTGACAGACAGAGGAAGACTTGTACTAGACCGACTGACTATGTTTGGTACAGGTTGTTGAGCTACTGTGGACGTGATCATAGAAGGCAGAGGTCTCTTAGGCTAAGCATTGAGGACAGGAGGTCTTCGATGGAAAGGAGTTCCATGTGCTGGCAAGAGGTAGAGGCGATTGATCTTCCGAGGGATCATTTCCAGAGCGAGAGGGAAGGTATCTCCTTTGAGCAAGAGGCTCATAAATTCTGATTAGGGGAAGGTATCTCCTTTGGGCCGAGGCTCATAAATATTGTAATTGGGAAGGATTCCCAAAGAACTTTGAGGAAATTTTTAGAGAAAAGTTTTGTGGACGTAGCCTAGCCATTTTGGGTGAACCACGTTAAAAATGGGTCTTCAATGTGTGATGCTTTCTGTCTTGATTAATGTTGTGTTGATGCCACTGCTATCTAAAGTTAAAATTATTAATTGGTTAAGTCTTATACTGTTCACCCCCCCCTCTTAGTATAAGTCCATGTTCTTCAATGATGAAATGGCTAAGGTTGATCCAATGAAATGGATAATGTTAAGCCATGTTAATGATGAAATGGCTAAGGTTAAGACATGTTAATTATGAAATGGCCAAGGTTGAGCCATGTTAATGATGAAATGGCCAAGGTTGAGCCATGTTAATGATGAAATGGCTAAGGTTGAGCCATGTTAATGATGAAATGGCTAAGGTTGAGCCATGTTAATGATGAAATGATGAAATGGCTAAGGTTGAGCTATGTTAATGATGAAATGATGAAATGGCTAAGGTTGAGCCATGTTAATGATGAAATTATAAAATGGCTAAGGTTGAGCCATGTTAATAATGAAATGTTGAAATGGCTAAGGTTGAGCCATGTTAATGATGAAATGGCTAAGGTTGAGCCATGTTAATGATGAAATGGTTAATGTAAAGCCAAGTTAAATGTATTTTCCATTAATATTTTTTGGTTTATTACTTTCTTCTTATGTCTTGTTAATACCATAAAGTACTTAAACCTAATATTTAAAGATTATCAAAATAAAACCAACTATAAAAAATTGTACAAGAATTTAAAGATAAAAGAAAATAATCAGTCCTAGGTTTCACCTTGTGTGGCTTACCTCATTTCATATTATTTTCTTCATTAATGTGTGGTTCCTTTTAAAATTGTGTGGTTGGTGTGTTTAATGTTACCTAATATTTGTTAAATGAAATAAAGGAAAAATATATGGATGGATAGGGCTACGAGATTCTTGTTGGTAATTACCTCCAACAATTTTTCTTGGGGGTAATCCTATGGTGTCTAAGGGTAGATATTTGATGGATGGAGATGAATTCCACCGTCATCAAACCTCAAGCAATAGTTGGTGATGAAATCCAACTACTATTAAAAAGTGGAGCATGTAGTGTGTGATGTTAATTTTATGTTTCTTGTTCTTTATGGTGTGCAAAAAATGTTAAATATTACTAAATTTACTAATATAAATTAGAAGCCAACACAAGGATGCAAATTTCACCTAAAGAGCGCAGAGTACACCCTTAAAATCCCCTGCCTACAAGTGATTAAAATCACAAGAGAAACCGGAGGTTTCGTCCACCTCTTTGCCAAAGGGGCTAGCCTAGCGCATGATTAATTTATGCATCAAAATGTTGTTCCTATTTAGATATGCAAAATTAAAGTGATATTTAACCCTAAAATGCAAAATCTAGGATGCTTTTCTATTTCATATGCACTCAAAAATGCAAACAATCACCTAGATCTACAACTTCAAAACAAGAAATGAATTTTATGTAATAATATGCACACAAACCCTAAATGTAATTTTATAAATATTATTTCCTAGATTACTTAGTGTTAAGCTCTTTTTATAACCCAGAAAAAACAAAAAACTATAGAAAAATATAGAATACGTAAACTAGGGTTATGGGACTTACTTGGAAGCTTGTATCTTGGTGAAGTCATTATGAGATATTTGTTGCTCTAATTGACCTTAAAATTTATTTAGATATGCTATGGCATGTAAATAACCTACCATAAAATTTTCAGCCCAATAAAACTTTGTATGAGTGAGATATGGGCAAAACAGTCAGGGTAGTTTGTGTAGGAAACGCAACCGAATGCCTCTAATCAAAACCAGGTGTAGCAGGGCACTTGCCAGGTGTAGAAGAGTGCTTGTGTAGATGCAACAGAGTGCCTACATAGGTGAAATAGAGTACCTACATAGACACAATAGAGAACCTATGTAAAATCTAAAAAGTGTTACAAAATGTTGCAGAAACCCTAGCGACAAAATCAGTGACTTCTATGCTTCTAAAAATCCTGTAACGAATAGAAATAAAATCAAGTTATCAAGGTATATCAATTTAAATTATGAAACACTTGTGGGGTCCCACTATGATAACCATTTTTAGATGTCAAGACATGACACTAAAAATGAAATTACAAGTAAATACACAAAGAGGCAAATATTGCACAAAATGTTCCAATTTTAATATTGACAATGGAGGGGAGCCAAGTGAACTCTTTGATACAATGCTACTCTCCAAGAGTATTTTGATACAATATTACAATGGGCTAGGGTTATCCAAAACCCTAGCAATAAAATAAAATAGTATCTTTTGAAGATTGCACCTTTGATCCCAATAGGGTGAGTGGGCTTTTGAGATATCCAATGCCGAGCCACTCTGACTGCAGTAGTCTTCCAATGCTTCTTTAGATAAATGTTACCCAATCCTACACACAAACAAACATTAAAATTATTAGTAAACAAAAGAAGGGTTCCACCGTGTGAACCCTATGAAATGAATACTAAAACCCTAGATCTGATGTAAGTTGTAAATATAAAATGCAATAATAATGAATGATAACCAAATATAGATTTACCTTGCTTGTGAAGATTATTTGCTCTGTTGTTGTAGATATGATGTTAGATAGCATGGTGTTGCAGACTCTAATTCATGTTTATATGGTTACAACAGGCTCAGAAGTGCACTTGGAAGGCTCTAACGTGAGCTTCGTAGGCTCTGGAGTGCACCTACTATATACAACAGGTACTAGTGGGTGCTTGGCAAGCTTTTGCGATAAGCTTAGCAAGCTTCAGTGTGCACTTGTGGATCTACAAGCTCTGGAGAGCACTTTGTAAGCTTCTACAATGAGCTTGTGAAGCTCAGGATAGTGCCTATGAGTGAGGGTAAATCTACAGAAGAAGATCAAGGGGGAGTAAGAGATGCGACAGATGGATGGGGGTTGTGATGGCAATGGAGGATGAAATGGAGATCTATCCTAGGGTATGCTAAAGGTTATTAGGGTATTCTTTAGTAGAGAGGCCTCAAGATTCTTCAACATTTCATTCTTTTAGTATATTAGTTGCTTTTGGGAAATATTAGGGGCTTCTATTTATAACTTAGCTTTAGGGTTTAACTTAGGGTTCTCAACTTTACACTTTTGATCGCGTGGCTAAGATTAAGTCATATCCTAGGGCTACGATTAAATTATGGAAGTGGTATGGATTGAGTGGGATGGATGGTAGGGATTTAATCTGATTGGACGATGGAGGTTAAATGAACTTATAATTATATAATATAATATTAAATAAATTAAATATAATATAAAATATTAAAATAATATAATATATATTAAAATAAGTCCTATTTTGGCGAGAAAGGGGAAAATGGGCCTTTTTGAATGTGGGAAAGGGGGAAATGGGTCTTTTTGAAGGCAAGAAAGGGAAAATGGGCCTTTTGAAGGTGGGAAAGGGGGATGGAGGACAAGTGGAAGGTGGTATGACTAGGAAGGTGGATGAATGGCTGCAATTTGGTGTTTATAAATAGAAATAATATAAATAAAATAAAATGTAGCTATGGAGGAAATGAAAACTCCATTAATAAAGCTACTAAACTACATTGCACCATAAGTTATACTATATGACTATATCACCTAACTCTATATCTATCTAACAATGAGGCCTGTTTTATATAGGAACACATGTTCCTTGGTTAACACTCTACCTAGCTATGCAAGGGATAAATTGCACATATACAACTTACACATTGAAACTTGTGCATTTATTACATTGCATGAAGTAACTAGATAACTTGCTCCTAAAGTAATCTAAGTATGTACCTTGGAAGATACATTTACATAACCCAAACGATGGAATAGACTCTATTTCCAATAATTGTTTATAGTATCTCATATAGTTATCAACGAAGATCGAAGGTATGCAAGGTATTTTGATAAGGTGTGAGAACCAAAGATAATTTATTAGGAATATTTAATTTAGTGTTTCTTTGGATAACCAAAGGAGGTTGACTTGAGTATTGATTCTTTTATTTTTTCCTAGTCACAATGTAGAAAGGTTTTGACAAATGCATAATGCCTACAAAGTTGGCTGACTTTTGATTATGTGTTGGTAAGGGATTTTGGAAAATATTCAAATTTTTGTTGGGAGACTTTGGTTTATTCAACGTTATTTTTATTTATTCTATGAGGTATTGGATAATTTTATTTAATATTATGCATTTGTTGGTATTTTTCCTTTTATATGATGATATTCACAATACTTGTCATATTTATACTAACTTGGCAATTCTTTGGTTGTATCCTAAGGTCTAATAGTTGGAATATCCAACATATTAGAATCAAGGAGAATTTTTAACATGACAACTTACCTTTATCCAGTGTTTGTGTATCACCTCTTGGGTTTTTCCTATATTTGGATGACTAATTTTTTAGTAGCATTTTGAGTTGTGTTTATGTTATTGTTTTGATGGGAATTTGTTACACCATCTCCTACAACATGTTTATTTTTATATTATCCTTTTCTAAGGGGTTTTTCCTCCTCTTTCTTGTTATAGTTGAGTTTTCTCCATCTTATGAGGATGCCTTCTACTCTTTTAGCCATGTCAACAACTTCTTTAAAAGAGGTTAGGTTTTTTATTTCTAATGGGTATGATAGTTGTCATGAAGGTTTCTTATGAAAATATGTAGGAGTTCCGTAGGAGGAAGAATATATTGAAATATCATAACCAAACCCTTCCATGGCTAAGAATACTAAGAACCATTCGGTATTATATTTTTTAAGTTGATAAAGGTCATCTATGGTAACCTTATCTTCTATGTAGATTGAGAATTGTTTAACAAATATTTCTATAATTATTTTGAACTTATTAATGCAATTATGAGATATTTGGAAATACCGTTCCAAGACTAAACCATGATTATTTTTATGAAATAACCTAAGGATAATCTTTTCATTGTGATTGATGTTAGTACAAGCTATTTAAATTAACCTTAGATGGTTAATGGGGTTTTGCTTTCCATTGTACATTTGAAACTTGGGAGTTTAATTTTTTTTTTAAAAGGGGTGATTTAAGATCATAGGATCTAATGGCTCATTATAGAAATTTTCAAAAGAGTAATTTATCTTGGATGTCCCTTTAAGAGATGCAATTTTATGCTTAAGTTCTTGGAACTTGGAGTCCCTCTTTTCAAGGTATATGATTTTAGTGTTGATATATTAAAGGTCATTGAATGGAGTATTATGTGGGGTATCTAAGGCTATAAAAGGCTACGTAAGAGGTTGGGTGAAATATTAATACATAAAAGGTAGACCCATGAGAGTGAAGTTTTTCTATTAGATGTCATGGTTGGAGGGGCTTGGTTAATCCCTAAGATATGAGTGAGAAAAGAATTTGTAGAATTGGTATGTATTGTGTCATTAAGAGGTGTTGAAGAGGGGTTATCCATAGTGGATGTACCTATGGATATAGTTGGAGGTATTGTAGAATTGATGGGTTATACTATAGCCACATTGAGACTAGCCAAGTTGTTTCAAATTTTATTGATTTAAGGTAGGATTGAATGAACATTAGAATGTTTAGAATCTTGTTTCTTCTAATGTACTCTTTGACATTGTCTATGGATTGTAAATAAATTTATTCAACAACTTGTTCTTGTTACCTAGCCATGTGGTGTGACTAAGGGTTGACTTATTGGTCATCATGCCCATGTATTAAAATCTCATGAGATGAGGAAGCTAAACCCTTTTTTTGGATATTATAACTATGTTGAGACATGGTTTGAAAGTTGTTTTTTGAAGGATATTAACTTATTAGAGTTTTATTTCCATAGTAATTATATAAAATAAGAGAATATGTTTTTAAATCCTTATGTCACCTTGAAAATCATCCCTCCTTGTGACTCCTATTAATCTACCATCATATACTAGCCAAAGAAGATTGTTCCCCTTAGGTTTGTATATCAGTTTGCTCAAGATGTTATTATCCTTCTCCTAGTAGGATTAACAATTGGTTATGTTCTTGTTATATTGATTTAATGTGATGTAAGCTATGCAAACAAAATTATATGATCTTGTTTAATATTAATAAAATTTTGTCTTGTTTAAGGCAAAATGAGCATTTCACATTGAGTTCACCAATATGTAGGCATGGAATGTTTTAACCTAGAAATATCAAGCACACGTGGGGGGAATTTTTTGGAATCCCTACTTCTCAACTTGAGGGTCCCTTTCCAAAGTATACCCCGATGATATAAATATCCTATGCATGATTATACCCCTATTCAATGTAGTTTTTCAAGGTGTAAAAGTATATGTGATTGCTTGTATGTCAATGTTATATGTGTTTATTCAAAAAAACACCTAAAGTTTTGGATCACTAAATCTTGAATATTTTTTAAGCCTTAAATCGTTATTTAAAACTTAAGGCTAAGATCATATAAAATGAATGCTAATATTATATCACACAAATACAAAGAAACAATAGCTAACCTATATGATTTTCATTTTGATGATATGGTTATTAAGGAGATATTTGATTTCCAAGGGAAACCAGAGATAATGCAAAAATCAAGTTAGCCTATAATACAACTATATGATTTTGATTTCTTACCTAGATACTTGTAAAATGAGAAAAACGTTGAGCTTTAACCTAAGATTCTTGATTTTTACAAATCTGAATGTGTTCTGTAAAAGAAGTTAAGACTAAATTGGGGTTCTTTGATTATCCAAATTAAAATATTATTTCAAACACAAAAAAGTGATAGACAAAGATTAAAACACATAAAATTATAAAAAAATAGAGTTTAGAGTGATGCTAAGTGGTTGGATTAACTCTTCCAGTGTCTAACCAAAAATGGCACTCAAAATTTTGGTCTTGACTAGCAAGTTTAGTACCTACAAAATAAGACCAATAAAATTAGGTTTTTTCTTTTTGGGGATTTGTCTGAGTGCTAGGAAGGATTTTTTCCTATATTTTCAGTTTATTAGACCCCTATTTATGAAATAAAGTGAATATTCTTACCTCTTTGGAATGGAATTATGTTGACCAAAAATGTTTTTGGTCTATAATGGAATTGATATGGTTTTAGGGTTAATTATAGATTGATTTTAGTCAATTTTTCTATGAAAAGGGAGTATTATATTTCTTGATGTATGTACTAGGCTTATGGATTACAAATTCAAGAATTTGAGTTACAAAACCCTACAAATTTAATCCAAAAATGAATATGTATGGAAAGGAAGTGGATAGTCTTAAAATGACTAACATTTTAATAAAATAGAAGTGTAAGGAAGTGATGAATGGATGTAGTGGTGTTAGGAATGATGTAGAATGACTAATTTAACTTTTAAAAAAATCAAATTAGAACTATGTAATAAGAAAACAATGTAAATACTAATATATGAAGAAATGTTATCCAAAACATCATAAGCCACAACAGTAAGAAAGAAAGGGAAGGAGAATGCAATGGAAGAATGATTGAGTGTTGCAAATGATGAGATAAAAAGGAAATAAAAATATTGTATCTTCAAAACAATAGCTTGAAAAGAAAGAGAGAGTAATGGTATATGTCTGCAAGTGAAAATAACATGTAATGTATGAAGAAAGAAATTGCTAAAAGAGATTGAACATCAAACTTATACCTACAAATGAAAGAAGCATGAGATTAAATGAATATGGAAGGAAGGATAAATGTTAGTATGCTATGAATATGAATGCTATGACTATAAATAAATGGAATCAAGTATTTTAAGATAAAATATGAAGGAAAAATGTAATAAAACCTTGCAAAAGAGACGATTATGGCCAAAATATGGCCAACAATTAAAAGTAAGCCCAAATGGACCTACAAAGAGATGTTAGGAAATATAATTAATATAATATGATTGAGATAAAGGATACAAAAACAATGTTATATGGCTGCCAATAGAGATAAAACCCTACAAAAAGGAATTAGAAGTATAAAATATGGAAATATCAAGATAAAGCCAAAGTTAGAAAGGCTACAATATAGAGGACAAAATGCAAAATGAAGTAGAGATGAATTGAGATAAGGGATATTATAGGAGAGATATCACCTAATAACAATCCTTCCTTACCTCCAAGATGATATCATTACCCTAAAGTCCTCCTCTCCTCGCCTCTAAAATTCTTGTAAATGCTTGGACATGAAGAATGCTAAAAAAGAAGAGCTACAATAAAGTTGAAAAAATTTAATTAGACTTATAATTCTCTCTATGTATTTCCCCAAGGAATGTTTAAATAGAGATTGAAGGAGGGAATAAGGGGGGTTAAGAGGGAAAATTAGTTAGGAATAATTTGAAATTTGCAGGTTTAGTTCATTGTTGGAGTGTGCAAGGTTAGAGAAGGGAGTGGGAGGATGGAATCCAAATGTCTCTAGCTCACACTGAGATATTTTGGCCCTTATCTATATTTTCATTTTTTGACCAAATTTGTGAGTGGCAATTTTAGTTATGATTGGATTTTTTTCAAAGTTCAAATCTGACAATTATGGTTTCAATTTTGAAGGTTGACATATATTTTCATTTGGCTTACCAAATTTATCAATGCCAATTTTATTTAGAGTGGAAAATTTGGTAGAGGTAGGAAGAGGTGCCCAAATTACTAGGTTTGGACCGAAGTGATGTTTTGTGATGTAGGTGACTTGATCGATATCTTTTTCTTTTCTAGTGTGTCAAAATTGGGTGTCTACAAACCTAAGGTAACATAACAAGAAGACTTTAAGTTAATTACACATAGTAAGTAGATTTTAACCATAATAAGGTTAACCATATCCCATAGGGATTACATAATAACATATTACAAATAATTAATACATTGTACAATGACATTCCCTTAGTCCTATCCAATATTTTATAGTCTGTCAACCTTGGCCAAGATTTACATGATAAATTTAACACCACTCAATAATATAATCTAAGGGACCAAGAAGATATAACATTAGTGATAACAATATATTTGCACCATAATTGATAAGAGAAAAAATCTCTAATCACAAGTGACTTACTTTACTAGTATTAAATTTCCCAAAAAAAACATGCATTTTTAATGATACCTTGATAGGGTTACTCTTCTCTTTCATGTGAAAAAATAATTCTAATTTAGTCAGTAAGGAAAATAGACCTACAACCTATTTTTCTCTATAATTCCAAGTTTCATCATCAAGAACTACTACTTTATTGTCTAGAAAGTTGTACCATAGGTTATTAATTCATACCAAACCAATCACTTAAGTTGACTAAACACTATATTTTTTCCCAATAAGGTAAATAAATAAGACTTCATGGTCCATTTTACATATTTTGCATGCTAACATTGCAGCACATTAATGAACTACTGCCACCAATGTGTACAGCGTAAAAAGTTATTTGATTTAAAAAGGGGCTAAAAATTATTTTGTATAAAAAAATATATGACCTCTAGAAGTTTTTCCCTAATGGATCCCAAAAACCTAAAACTTAAAAACTCAAATATTAGAGTTTCAAGGGCAATATTGACCTACGACATCTTGAAATCTATTTTTTGGTGCAACCCAATCACTTTTTCCCACTTCATCTCCTTTGATCTACTTAGTCATTGACATGTGCATTAATTTTATTAGTCAAGAAAGTTTAAATATGTAAAAATGAGGTTGCCATGGCATGAAGTGAACCACATAAAAAACCACATAGATTGGAAGATACAAAATACCCAAAAAATATTTTATAGGTGTTATAAGAATTTAAATAAGACATATTAAATGATAAACATAGCACCCCAACCAAGCCTTTGTTTTTGCACATGACAAAGGATGGATGAAAACTTCCACTCATATGTAAACACCAACATGCATGATTTAATCCAATAACCATTCCTTCCCAATAATGTCCTATAGATCATCCATATACAATGTACAATAATGCTTAAAGACCCTAGTCTCATCCAAATTACCAAATTTCCAATCAAAATTTTCAAGAAGGGGCATGATTCTATCTACTTTCATTCCTTTTATAATGCCCAAATCTAGCTATCATGCCATTCCAATATTAGGGTGTTATAATTCCCAAATGTCCAATTGACTATATCAAAAAGAGGCATGATTTTGTCTAATTTCCTTCCTTTTATAATGCATAAATATAACCACCATGCCACGCCAAATTTAGGGTGTTAGCATAGATATACAAATAATGAACTTGTCTCCAATGTACCACTAAGATCGACTAGAAGGCACACATAACATGAATTAAACTTAGGTTGATAGCAAAACATTTTTTCCCCTTTCCCTCTAGCCATAGTGGTCACCCTATGAGGTGAGTGATGGTGCATCTCTTCTCTATGAAGAATGGTTTTGTGTGATACAAAACTAGTAGGTGCAAATACTAACCATAATGGTGGGAAACACCATATTTATAATTTTGAATTTTTCTAGAAAGACCTGAAGTAGAACTGCATTAACAAAATAAAAATCATCTACAAAAAAATAGAGAAATGACATAAATTTCTTGTATTCCTTGCTGAGGAGAATGGAGCTTATAGAGACCAACCCCTTACAATTTTGAAATTCCCCCCCTAAAATATATTGTTTTCCCTTTTCCTTCCTAGAACAATGTATTTAAAATTTGAATTTTAGGGGTAAAATTATTGACGTTATAACTTCTTGCTTGTTGCTCGAAATGACTATTAGCACATATTTTTTAAAAGCTCTCAAAGGGTTTTGCGGCCCTCTACAAGGCCTCTAAGATCTTCAAAATTTACCCTCAAGTTTTTTTTTGGTACTATTAAGAGGAAAGAGGGTTTTGAAAGGGACGCCACAACATTTTATAAAGTAAAATCCCATAGAGGAAAACAAAAGAAAGCATAATTAAACACAGAAAATAGGTCCCCAAAACAAAAAAATACAATGACTGAACCAATGAGAGAACCGAGATGGTTCTACATCATTGAATAAATATCATTGATAACATTACCAAACATTTGGGCAACCTCATAAACAAAATCTAAATTCATATTAAGAGAGATCAAAACCATACATTGCTTAATTTATATCAAATGTAGGCTATGCAAAAGAGCAATTTTCTTTGTAGAAACTTCCCCCAAGGCATAAAAATTGGCCACCATTTTTCCTTTATGAATTTCCTAGGAAGAACCTCCACTTCCTCCACTTTGGAGAGAGGAGAGAGCTCTACCATGTCCATATTCTTATCACTAAGATGCAATGATTTACGTGTACCATTGCCATCCAAAAAGCTAGCAAAAAGGCCTTCCATGCCAAGAGTAGAAGCAAGAAAAATATTGGACTTCTTAACAACCCCCACAAGAGAATTCTTCACCATATAATCCCAAACCCCTTTAGAAAAAAAAAGAACCTTACAGGAAATTTTCTCCAAGTTGGAACATATAGAAAATGAGTACACATCCTCTGAGTCCACAATAGAGCTATATAAAATCCACAAAGCATCACTAGATTATGGAATTGGAAGAGAGTTTATAGACTTTAAAATATCCTTTACCACAACTCCTTTCTCTACAATAGCACGTTCAAAAACCAATAGATCCAAACCTTGGTGCAGGGTAAACTGGCCCCAACCACCTTGAATAGCTAACATTAATTTTTGCATAGAATTAAACATAATTAGAGGGATTTTCATCCACATATGCCTCTACATATAGCATGAAAGCTATGAATAATTTAATACAAAGAATCCAACGTGAAAAAATATATAATCACCTTAATAACCTTGTTCCATGGTGAACGTAGGGCCTTAACACTAAATCCATTCTAAATTCTTAGGAGGAATTCATTTCCTTCCAAGAAGAAGTTGATATCCTTTAACAAAGAGTGTTTGTCCCAATTCTGGTAAACACCATCCAAATCTAACCCCATAGTGTGGCTAAAAAAATATATCAAAACCTCAAAGGACCACATACCTACTCTTACTCATATCTCCTTCCATATAGCATCCATGCATTGAGAGAGAACTGGGTTATGTTCATGGAATTTATGGACACATTCCAGTAAATCCCCATACTTTAGAATCAAAATAACATCCTCATAAATAATCAAAACATTAGGCTCCACTCTCGACTTAGTATGCTTAATATTACACCTAAGGACTTTAGCATTTCCCATATTCAAAAGGGATGCAAGACTCTAATTACAAAACACCCTCCAAATCCACTCTAAGAGTCCAAAGAGGAAGATTCCTGCACACACAACAAAATATACGAGGTCCCAAAGATAACCCAAGAATAAATAGAAGGAAACTCCCATGAAAATCCAAACAAACATCCTGAAGTCAAAATTGAAGGTCCTCAACACTAGAGTCTTGTGAGCACCGAGAATAACCACTAAGCCAAAAATTCTCCACACAAACATAGAAAAGAGGGAGCATGCCTAAAAAATGCATAAGCACAGAAACAAGAAGGAGCTCAAAAAACCAAAACAAGGACATGAGAATCCTTCTATATCGAAGCAAAAGAGAAAAATAGCCACAAAACACATGCCTTGATAGACTATACCACTCCCCACTTCCATCTAGCTAGGAAATATATGGAGATGGGCAAGTGGAGAAGACACAGAGTGCACATCATAAGTGACATTACCAAGAACATGAACTGAAAAATGACAACTAATCTAAGGCATAGATTCTAGAAAGGAATGATCAAAAACCAATCCCAAAAACATGAATAATCACCATCCTAGGAACCCACCTGACAACAAGGCCTAGGGATAAGCCACCCGTAGCCAATCAACATGTGAAAGGACACATAGAGGAAGGTGCAGAGCCATTCCAAAAAAAAAAGCCCATACCTAGCACTGAGGACAAGACTTTGGGAAGAGGACACTTTCCAATGGAAGCAAGAGAAGCTTTGGGGCACTTCCTAACACAAAATAAGAGGAGGAAGATGAAATTTAAAATTTAAAATTTGAAAGACAAACGACTCCACAAGGCCTAGGGAATAAAAACCAACCACCCACCTAAATGTTGACCAACAATGGTTGCACCACCTACACCCCATCCGCCCAAGGAAGCATAAGCAGAACACCTACCAAAAATTAATGAATGTCATTAAAAATACAACGTATGAGTTTAGGAGGGAAATCCCTATTCCAAATAGAAGATCCTTGGAGATATGTCCCGATATTCACCATTAAGTCCACTGTAGAGTTACCTTCTATAAAAATGTGCACCATCAAAACATCATCCAAGAATTGAGAAATATCAATAGCTCCATCAATTAAATTTTCCACCCTCCAAATGATGTGGCAATAACCAGTTAGTAGCAGGATTTTCACTAGTTTTGGTAGGGTAGAAGACCTTAAAATTTATATATCTCCCAAACTGATCAGGATATTGGGATGATTCTTTCATCATTGGTTCTATTTTTCCATCTTCTAAACAAATAAACACACTTTAGAACAAAATAAAATAAATACAAATTTTGGATGATGCAAGATCACTCTTACACCACTGGATGCTCCTGCATCAAGACCTTAATCCAATGGTAGCTAAAAAATCTACTTTTCAAGGGGTATTTATGGAAGAAAATTTTGGATTTTTTATTTATTTTTATATATTTTCTCAAGAAGAGGATTATGGAGATAGAATCTAAATGAAAGGATTTAAATAAAAATGTGCTAAGTTTTAGAAGAAAATTTGGAGACACTAAACCATCTTTTTGCATGACCAAGCAATGATATGCCACACCCACTATGATACCATGTTGGAATTCACAATATTTTTTAGAAATTATTGGAGTAAAAACATTCACTCAAATCTTATACAAAAATCAAAATAAGGACAAAAGAAAAATATATTTAGTTAATATATGTAGGGATTCTAAATAAACATAATATTTGTATATATGATTACACAACAACACTCAGATGAAAATAAGGAGTTTTAGGGGGGTGCTTATAGCAATACCAATACAAAAATTACATCATAAAGTTTATTACAAGTATTAAATAGGATTTAACCATAACAAGGTTAACCAAGGCTCATAGGGATTAAATAAAAAAATATTACAAATAATCAATTCATTATAAAATAAAATATCCTTACGTCTATCCTATGCATCGAAAATTATTGGTGTTGGCCAAGAATTGGATTACAATTTCAATAATATGATCTTTTATATTTTACTTTATCTCATTATAACATAAGCATTTAAAAGGAAACAAAGTATTGAATTTATAGAGTTAAATCACAATGCCTTTAAATGACCATTATTAAATAAATTACATCTCAAGATAATGGGTTTGCAATCTAACCTTACTCACAATAAAATCTTTGAATAATTGTATACTATACATTTTTTAACAAAGACTATACAATATTATTGATTATGAGTTTGTTTTATTTGTCTATTATCCATGTACAAGAAAGTTCAAAGGAATAACATCCCAAAAGATAATAAAATATTGCATTGGTTTAGACCATCTAGATGTAGCTCCATTTTCTTAATGAAGATAGAACTATGTTGAAGTACAAGTAAAGAATCCACATATCATAATTATGAATCGTCATTACATTTAACAAAAACATGTTGGGGCTCTTCATGTTATAATTCACAATACTTTTCAAAAATATACGAAATCAACACATTGCCTAGATATGCAAAAATAAATCATAGTAAGGAAACACAAGAAGAAATAAAGACACTGAAATATTTTACTAAATAAAATAAAATTACATTCAAACCAATTACAAATTGGTTGGTAGGAAGGGGTATATATACCAAATTAAAATAGACCTTTAGGTTAAATAATAAAATATTATAAAATATTTACCCATACAATATGGGCCTAAGGGGCATATACAAAGATTAAAATATAATAGTTGGTCATATCCTCAAGTAAATATTAATCACCACATATCCCAACATCACATCTTAAGTTGAATTAAGGATAAAAATATATATCCTTATCAATCATCCCCCTTAAATTACACTCTTCTAATCTATGATGCCTTTTCATGCACATAAATGATACCTCAAGTATAGCCTTAGTCAAAATATAATTTTCTTGCTTTACTAATGAGACAATTATTGGATAAAGCATCCCATGGACATAAAATCATCATACCATAGTACATCAAAATCTCAATATGTTTGGTCCACTAATAAAATACTCGATTGATGACAAGCTTAATGGTTCTCTAATTTTCAACATGAAAAATGAATAGAAATAACTAAGAAATGTCCATATTGTCTAAGACCATGAGCATCCATCAAATATGATTGATGGGATAATTGGTAGCACCACATTTAGCGTTTGTAAATATTAAAAATGCTATACTAAAAGTGTATCAAAATTTGAGGTGCATTGACTAAGTATTAATTGTGAAATACATGTTTGATGTATCAAAAGACCCACTTGGTTGTTTTTTAGTGACTCTTATGAAGTTATATAATATACATTGAATAATAGTTGATAAATGCAATATCAATTTGAGTGTAATTAAGGTAAATAATACCTACCACAAGAGAGCAACATAATGTAGCACCTATTAGAGAAGTAGTGAAATATACTTAGAGCTCCAATCCAAAAGTAATAATCCTCCATTCTAAAATATTGTAACATGTCCAATGTATACTTGAGCTATAATATTATGGTCCTTGAATATCTTAAACATTATAAATAAAAAATAAGTAATGTAAAATCCCTAAGTCTATCATTAGAAAGGTATCATGAAGTAGTGACTTCATATCCCAAATAAAAAAGAGTGAGTTGCATATGATGAGAATATCATCAATACAAAATAATCATAAATATCTAACCATATTGAATCTTGATGTAGACATCATGTTTTATCTCACATCAACAAGACCTAAAATTAAGAAAGGAATAATGAATATTCTCACACCAAGCATGTAGAGTCTCCTTAGACCTATACAAGGACTTTTTCAAATGATACACCAAGGGGGTTGAATCCTCAAACTTTGAACCATGATGTTGCTACATATAGATCTCTTTATGAATCTCACTCTAGATAAATGCACTCTTTCAATCCATTTGATATATCTTTCAACCATATAGATCTATTATTAAAAAAGTCATCCAAATGGAATGCATCCAAGCAACTAGGATAAATGTATTTAAGCAGTCAATTCCCTCATTTTAAAATAAACCTTTAGCAACAAGGCATACCTTCTACTTCTCCACTCAACCATAATATGTGTAATTGGTCCTATAGACCCAGTATACCCAATAATACTCTTCATTAATAAAATAGGGACAAGATCACATATCTAATTCCTCATTAGAGGTTCATACTAAATAAGAGTGGCATCATACCACTCCACTCCATCATTGGCTTAGGAATATATGAGAGGATATTTATAATTATTAATTATTGAGAGAATGGCCCAAGAAGGAATATTCTACATAGAAATAATGATTTTAGCATATTGAAATAGAGGGTTAGAACCCACTTTGATGTCATATGAACCATGGGAGATCAAAATACATCTTGAGAAGTGGAAACATCAAAATTTAAAACCAAAGAATCTAGGCCATACTTAGCATCTACCTAAACATCTATTCTTGTCACACAATGTTCCAAAGGATAAAACCCATTACCCGTAGAATACAAAAGTAAGGGTTCTATGGAAGATAATACCTAAAGAGGAAGTCAAATAAATAGGATCGATTGTAGAGTCTCCATGATAGAGTGAAGGGTAAAAATAACTAAAATGTTGTGATCATATTTTTTAATGATTCTCTAGAACAATTAGAGAGACAAGATTTGTTGGATGAACCTCATAAAAAATCACATATTTCCATATAAGGACCTTTTGTCTCTTAGGATTGTAGAGACAATAAGCCTTTGATGTATTCCAATACCCAAAAAAATGTATATGAATATTCGGTGCCTCATTATTCAAAATATCATTGGATACATGGGTACATATTATGAATGTAGGGAACATTAGAATTGTTACCTAATAATATCTCAATAGTAGTTGTCCCCTAAAACCTAGGTTTTAGTATTATTTATGATATGTGGTACACAAATAACTACTTCACCCTAATACTTGGGATCTTTCCCCTTAGCATGGAACATCATCTAGTGATCTCCATAATCACGTTGTTTTTACATCAAATACCCCTTTCAACTATAGAGTAGGATGGACATTATTATAAAAGGGAGTACCATGAAGAGAAGTCTAAAAATAATTACCTAAATATTCACATTTTTTTCTATCCTAAGAAACTTGATCTTTAGTTTGAACTAAGTCTCCACTAGTTATTTGAATTCCTTTTTCTTCCTAAAAGTGTTATCTTTGATACAAATATTATAAAATAATAACACAAGGAGAAATGAGAAGAAAATCTCTATTATAGGAAAGATATGGTGTACCCATTGGGTCCACAAATATCATTATGGATGATCTTGAAGGATTTTATATCATGGATAGTAATCCCTTGTGATAATACCTCTCTATGGTTCTTATCAAAAAAAAACTCTTCATATACACCATTGGAGCTATAAATAGGTTGAAACTCAATAATAAATTAATGATGAATCATATACCTCAATTACCCATAGCCAAGGTGTCAAAATATTTGATGCCCTTCCTAACTAAAATCATATACCTATGCTACCATAGACACTTAATGTTTCTTATTCTAAGAAGAGGAAGAGGAAGCAGTTGGAAAATTATAAAACTGTTAGTCTCACAATGACACTGAGAGGGGGGGGTGAATCAGTGTAGCTATTTAAAACTTAAATATTCAACTCTTACATCCAAAATAATGAAAACTTAAAACCAAATAAAGCAAATATAAGAGCATCACACAAAACAAGATGTACCGAGGTTCACTGATTTGGCTACTCCTCAAAAATTGACTGTTTGAACTCCCATCCAAATCCAGCCTTTACAAAGCATCAACTTTACAATCAATTTACCAGCACCCACTGGAAGGAGCACCAACCCCTAATTTATCCAACATCACCCACAATTCACAAAACACACACCCTTCTCATTCGCCTCTTGCTCTCTTCGTGAGATAAAATCCACTCTTCAAATTCCCCAAGCAACACTCCTTTTATAACCATCCTTTCTCTTTGTAACTCTAGTTGTAACTCCTTTCATATTCTCATCTACCACTTGTCAATTGTAACTACTTCTTTATGTAATTCCTTTTGTTTATATTGAGAAGGCATTTCGTCAAACACGTCACATGCAAATAATTGACACCATATTCTCCTACCATGATTGTTCATTTTCTCGGTCATGACCATTCATTTTCTCCTTCGATGATTGTTCATTTTCTCCTTCATGACTATTCGTTTTCTCCTTGCATGACTGTTCATTTTCTCTTTGCATGTCTATTCATTTTCTCTTTGCATGACTGTTCGTTTTCTCCTTACATGATTGTTCATTTTCTCTTTGCATGTCTGTTCATTTTCTCTTTGCATGACTATTCGTTTTCTCTTTGCATGTATGTTCGTTTTCTCTTTCCATTATGCATGCATGTGTTTTGGTTTCCAAAAAAAGGCTTTTCATTTCTATTTTGAGGCCCTTATTGAGTCATGAAAATGCGACATGTCGCGATATCGTGACACTTTTGTTTCTCTGCCTACCTGCCCTTTTCGAGTCGTGAAAATGTGATATGTCGCGATATCATGACACTTTTGTTTCTCTGTCTGCCTGCACTTTTTGAGTCACAAAAATGCGACATATCGTGATATCATGACACTTTTTATTTCTCTGCCTGCCTGCACTTTTTGAGTTGCGAAAATACATGTGGTGATATCGTGACACTTTTTATTTCTCTACATGCCTGCCCTTTTTGAGTCGCGAAAATGCAACATGTCATGATATCACGACACTTTTTTCTTTCTCTGCTTGCCTACCCTTTTTGAGTCATAAAAATGCAACATGTCATGATACCGCGACACTTTTTCCTTCTTGCTCTTTCTCCTTGCTTTGGCACACGAAAATACATGTCACGATATCGTGACACTTTTTCTCTTTGCTCTTTCTCTTTGCTTTGGCCCACGAAAATACATGTTGCGATATCATGAAACTTTTTCTCCTTGCTTTTTCTCTTTTCTTTGGCCCACAAAAATACATGTCGTGATATCGTGAAATTTTTTCTCCTTGCTCTTTCTCTTTGCTTTGGCCCACGAAAATACATGTCGCGATATCACGACATTTTTTTCTCCTTGCATTTTCTCTTTTCTTTGGACCACAAAAATGCAACATGTCGCGATATTGCGACACTTTTTTCTCCTTGCATTTTCTCTTTGATTTGGCCACAAAAATACATGTCACGATATCAAGACACTTTTTCTTCTTGCTCTTTGTCTTTGATTTGGCCCACAAAAATGCAACATGTCGCGATATCATGACACTTTTTTCTCCTTGCTTTTTCGCTTCTCTTTTGGCCGCAAAAATGCAATATGTCGTGATATTGCAACACTTTTTCTTCCTTGCTTTTTTGCTTCTCTTTTGGCCATAAAAATGCAACATGTTGTGATATCGCGACACTTTTTTTATTTGATATTTAGCATATGGGCCACTTCGGTCTTCACCCAAACATCAAAAACATCCTCATAAGCTTTTAACATCACTGTACATACTCTGAATAACCTCTAAACTCTTGTCCACTGCATCAACCGATCTATCTGACTATGTTGACAACAATGACAATACTGTCGTTGCACCTTGCTCAATAATCTCCCCCTTTGGAATTGTTGGCAACACACATGCAATTTCTTGTAACTCTTCTCCCCCTTTGACAACAATATCAAAGGGATGCTGCAAACTCCCCCTGAGTCCATGCACAACATTCTTAGGCAAAAATTATTACACTTAGAAAAAATCACAAACATGAGAAAAAAGATAAATAAATACACAAATGCTCCCCCTGAGAATGTGGTCTCGATAGCTAGTCAATTCTTGGAAAGCATGACCACTCCCTTTTTTGAGATGATTTTTACTAGATTGTCAAAACTGATATGATCGAGCCTCTTGTGCCACAACCAATTTTCTTCTTCCTGTCCAATCAAGCAAGCTTCTTCTAAAGTCTCTGAGAGAGTTTATAGGTTGCCAGATGTCCTCGAACCAGTTGCTATCAACTTTCCACTATTTTATTTTTTGACTTTACAACCCTGCTTCTTAAAAATCACTTCATGACCTCTATCACAAATCACGCTCAACAAGTTATGCTTCAGACCAACCACAAAAAAGACTTCTTTTGACTTAATTTTTCGATCACTAATCTTAACTGAACCTTTGCCAACTATCTTAGCTCTATCATTATTTCCAAATTTTACTGAACCAACTTCATATTGCTGTAACTTCTCAAATTTTTGTTTGTCACCTATCATATGACTGGAGCATCCACTATCAAGTATCCATGGTGCAAATTTATTCTGTTCTTTAAATGTTGTTTGTACGATCAGGGATTCCTTTTCTTCTTTAGATCGCTCTTTTTCTTTCCACTCTAGTTTGATTACAGTTTTGGGCTCTTGTTTTGACTTTTATTTTTCAGTAGCTTGTGCATGTTTTTCAGAAAATTTTCTATTTTGTCTTATTCCATTTGGTTGAAATTTTCTTCCCTAAAATTGATTTGATGCAAATGTACTTCGAAAATTTCTTGCAATGTGCCCAAACTTATGATAGTTATAACATTCTACTGCATAATCCATCAATGGTGAAAAAACATTTCTATTGGTAAAATTCCTTGGTCCTACATTATACTTGCAATTTGAAGTTTTATGTCCATAACCATTGCATTTAAAATAGTAACCAAAAAAGAGATGATTGAACCTGGGTGATGGTATTTTCCATGTTGTCGTAGGAGTCATAAATCTTCTTCTTCCTTGATGTGTGACATTGGTGAATCCATCATTGTCAATTCTCCTTTCGTGCCTTGCATTATTCCTTTCTTTTGCATGAGTCAATTTTTCTTGATCAACCTGTATCTTATCTTCATTATTTGATCCATTTGATGATTCTCCTTCGTCAAATCCCAAACCAAATTTGATGCCTGTAGTATTTTGGTTATTTATGATCTTATCCAGCTTCATAGAACTTTCTTCATGTTTGTGATAACAACTAATTTTACAATTCATCTCTTCTATCTGCATCCTTAAACCAACAGTCTCTTCTTCTAGCTTGCTGTAATAATCTATTTTCATGGTTATTTGCACTTCAAGATCTTCAAATATTTTCTTGGAATCTTCTATCTGTACTTTCAAACTGGTTATGATTTCATTTGCATCCTCAAGATTTCTTAAAATTTTCTTAATTTTTTTTCATTCTATCTTCAATTCATCCAGAGCTGCAATTAGTTTCTCTTCCAAATTTACTTTTGCATCAATTTCTTCATCACATTCCTGTCCTTTTTTCATTTTTTCTTTTTTGAGTGCCATAAAAAGAGCTTCACCTATTTCCTTTTCAGAATCCTCACTACAGTTGTCTTCTAATGAACTGACATTCTTGGAGATGAAACTTTTCTTCTTGAAGTTGCCTTTTCTAAAATTTGTTTTTTTCTTCTAGTCACTTCTTTCTTGGTGCGATCCTTCATCACTTTTGTTCTTCTCATTAAGTGGAAATTTAGTTGTAAGATGCCTAGTGCCTCCATAATTGAAACATTTTAACGATAACTTTCCTCTGTATTTTCTTTTTCCCATTTTTAGTTTTCAAACAAAGTTTGCTTCCATTTCATCTGATGTCTCTTCTTCCTCGGATTATTGTTTTTCTTTCATATTTTTATGGGATTTAAAAGCAACTTCTCTATCTGTGGATTTAGATTTTTCTATTCTCATCTCATATGTAGTCAAATAACCATGCATCTCATCCATACTAAAAGAATTTAGATCTTTAGCTTCTATAGCTGAAACTTTAGAATGAAATCTATGGGGAAGAGATCTTAATACCTTTTTCACGATGACAGAATCTTCAATTTCCTCACCTAGTCCTCTAATCACATTAATTACTTCATTAAGTATCAGTATATATGCCTCTATGTTCTCATCATCGTTCATATTTAATACTTTGAACTGAGCTCGATGTGTTTGTAACTTGGCCTCCTTGATATTATCATCTCCTTCATGAATGCTCCTTAGTTTGTCCCATATTTCTTTTGCCATTTTACAACTCATAATTTTTACTATTTCATTGTCCACTAATCCGCACATGATAGCATTCTTTGATTTTGAGTTATTCTCAAATAGTTTCTTACCGACAACATCGGTTGGAGAAGTGGTGGGTATTGTGTATCCATTATCTACTGAATCCCAAATGTCATATCCCAAAGCACAAAGATATGTTTGCATCCTGAGTCTCCAAAATGTGTAATTAGTTTTTTCCAATAATGGTGCTTTGTTTGATGAGAAGCCTTCACCACTTGTCATTGTGTCACTTCCAAGATCAGCCTAGCCGGTTAAGCTTGTTCAGGAACCTCGCTATGATACCAATTATTAGTCTCACAATGACACTAAGAGGGATGGGGGTGAATCAATGTAGCTATTTAAAACTTAAATCTTCAACTCTTATAGCCAAAATAATGAAAACTTAAAACCAAATAAAGCAAATATAACAAGAGAGCATCACACAACACAAGATGTATTGAGGTTCACCAATTTTTCTACTCCTCAAAAATTGACTATTTGGACTCCCATCCAAATATAGCCTTTGCAAAGCACCAACTTTATAATCAATTTACCAACAACCACTAGAAGGAGCACCAACCTCTAATTTATCCAACATCGCCCATAATTCACAAAACACACACCCTTCTCGCTTGCCTCTCACTCTCCTCTCGCTATCTTTGAGAGATAAAATCCACTCTTCAAATTCTCCAAGCAACACTCCTTTTATAACCATCCTTTCTATTTGTAACTCTAGTTGTAACTCCTTTCATATTATCATCTGCCACTTGTCAATTGTAACTACTTCTTTATGTAACTCCTTTTGTTTATATTGAGAAGGTATTTTGTCAAACACATCACATGCAAATAATTGACACCATATTATCCTACCATGACTATTCGTTTTCTCAGTCATGACTATTTGTTTTCTCCTTCGATGATTATTCGTTTTCTCTTTCATGACTATTCATTTTCTCCTTGCATGATTGTTCATTTTCTCTTTGCATGTCTATTCATTTTCTCTTTGCATGACTGTTCATTTTCTCCTTACTGACTATTCATTTTCTCTTTGCATGTTAGTTCATTTTCTCTTTGCATGTCTGCTCATTTTCTCTTTCCCTTATGCATGCATGTGTTTTGGTTTCCAAAAAAAGGCTTTTCATTTCTATTTTGAGGCCCTTCTTGAGTTGCAAAAATGCGACATGTCATGATATCGTGACACTTTTGTTTCTCTGCCTGCCTACCCTTTTTGAGTCACAAAAATGTGACATGTCATGATATCGTGACACTTTTGTTTCTCTTCCTACCTGCCCTTTTTGAGTCATGAAAATGCGACATGTCGCAATATCGCGACACTTTTTCTTTCTCTGCCTTCCTGCCCTTTTTGAGTCATGAAAATGCGACATGTCACGATATCGCGACACTTTTTCTTTCTCTGCCTACCTACCCTTTTTGAGTCATGAAAATGCATGTCGCGATATTGTGACACTTTTTCCTTCTTGCTCTTTCTCCTTGCTTTGGCCCGCAAAAATACATGTCATGATATCACGACACTTTTTCTCCTTTCTCTTTCTCTTTGCTTTGGCCTGTGAAAATACATGTCACGATATCGCGACACTTTTTCTTGTTGCTCTTTCTCTTTGCTTTGGCCCACGAAAATACAACATGTCATGATATTCTGACACTTTTTCTCCTTGCTCTTTTTCTTTTCTTTGGCCCGTGAAAATACATGTTGCGATATCGTGACATTTTTTTCTCCTTGCATTTTCTCTTTGCTTTGGACCGCAAAAATGCAACATGTCGTGATATCGTGAAACTTTTTTCTCCTTGCATTTTCTCTTTGCTTTGGCCGTGAAAATACATGTCATGATATTGTGACACTTTTTCTCTTTGCTCTTTCTCTTTGCTTTGGCCCGTGAAAATACAAAATGTCGCGATATCGTGACACTTTTTTCTCCTTGCTTTTTCGCTTCTCTTTTGGCTGTGAAAATATAACATGTGATATCGTGAAACTTTTTATTCTTTGCTTTTTTGCTTCTCTTTTGGCCACGAAAATGCAACATGTCGCGATATCGCGACACTTTTTTTCTTTGCATTGTTTTGCTTTTTCTTTGATCTTTAGCATATGGGCCACTTTGGTCTTCACCCAAACATCAAAAACATCCTCATAAGCTTTTAACATCACTGTACATACTCTGAATAACCTCTGAAATCTTGTCCACTGCATCAATCGATCTATCTGATTGTGTTGACAATAATGACAATACTGTCGCTGCACCTTGCTCAACAAAAACTTGTATATTTTATTTGACTCATTTGAATATCTTGAGGCTAATATCATGTAACCATCATCTATATTATTTATCACCCAATAATTTGAATAAAATATCACCTTATTATTTTTATGAATGATAAGACATATAGATAAAATAATGGTGATCATAATTAGAAAATGAAGACCTCATCAAATGGAGAATAACCAATGCAAATCTCACCACATCCATCCACATATAAAAAATAGTTATCCCCAATGACAATGCACTCTTCAAAATGTAATGTACTATAGATACATAGAAGTCGATGATGCTTAATCATACATTAAGTTATCACATAATATACAATGAAGTCATTATAAGTGGATGTACAAAATACTAAATGAATATGTTAGATTTCACCATTATGATCATCCTTACCCAAACTACAAAGAGATTATTGTTAACATCATGTTTTTTGGTTGCTTCCTTAAGTTTCTTGATTTATACTTGATAAAAATTTGCTCTATGTCCTTCATTCTTACAAAAAGTGCTTACTAACTTCTTAAATTGACTATTAGTATCATCAATGATCTCAAAATAATCCATAGTCAAGGTAGCAATACCCTCCTCTAGTCTATTGGTTATCATTGAGTCAATGATATCACACAAATCCTAGAATTGTTAATCAATAACTTAGGATCTATAATGCTACTATCATTAGCGTCATAAATCTTGTCAACATGAAAATATATTACACCAAGTACCTCATCCTTATTTTCCTAAATAACTATTTTATTTCTTCAAAATAGTTCCTTGAGGTACCTATTTCATATATTTGAGGAATCACTTACTCTAAATCAAATCTTCAATTTTGTTTTCCTAAGAGGTATAACAGGGTCCATTTATCTACACAAATTTTCATATCTATAAATATATGGACTATAAAAAACTATAAATTTTGTAATACCTCTTTAATAGTTATTTTTATTACTCCTATTATCTCAAGACATCATTACTTTTTATTTTTATTTGTGGGGTTATCCCCAATTCTTATTAATAGTTACAATATTTACCTTTGCTTTTCCATGCCAATATACCTAGGAATTTTCTTTTCTCTTTGTTTTTGCTTCTTGGGTCATTTTATCTCTTTTTTTATTCCCATCAACACTTTTATCTTTTGCAATCTCTTCAATTATTTCACAATGTTCATAGTGATATTTATCATCTATTGGTTTGTATTACTCTAAAAGATTTGAAATTTCAATAATACCCATAAGAACACTCTTCTTTATATTTTATTTGAAATCCTAAAGTGCAAGGACACTTATCCATAGCAATTACCTTCTTATGTTTCCCTAAAAAACTAAATTATTATGTATTTTTTCCGTCCTCATTTATTTATTATGCTACTATTCAAATCCTAAAGTTTAAGGGATTACTTCAATAGTACTTGGATTTATATTACTAGGAGAAGACTTATATTACTTGAGAAAAATCAAGACAATTTATTGAGAATAAAAGAGACCTTTTCTACCTCCTTTGTTTTAAACCTTTATTTACATATTCCATTGCACCTTTAGTTCTTTCTAAATTTGAGCTTTAATATTGGACTTTATTCTCACTTGTATATTTCTTTGTTTCTTCTAACACTTGATCCAAGTGAACTATGATGACTTTTCTTATCTAATTGTAGATATGGTTTTTAACCTTTTATTTTGAAATTGAATATCCTTCATCTAATTCAATTTCTAATACAATATGATTTTTTTCATATTGATGTTTACCTTAATTGTTTTCTCTTTTCTCATTGTTTTCTCTTTGTAATATTTTGTCATGTATTCACTATCACCACAATTATAGAATCAAAATACATTATTTTCATAATCCGCTTATTGATCCTATTCTCTTAATTCATATTTAATAATAGGTTGTGACAAAGATTTTAAAATATTCATAGAAACATATTTATGGGTATACATAGTGTGAGACAAGCAAAGTCTCTCCAAGATTTAAGAATGCTCCACAAGATAAATCACACATAAAATAGGTAAACCCACAACACAAATATTGAGTGGTAAAACCCTACTTCAAATGAAGAAGGAAAAAATCCACTATGAAGCTCACTATATTACTCAATGATTCAACAGTACACGAATGCTTCAATGTTATGCAACAATATGCATCAACATAAACTACAACACAAGTCAATATGATAAGATATGATAAGATATGATAATATGTAGTAGAAAACACCCCTATTTAAAGAGAAGCTTTTCTACTACAACCCTAAATCTTATCACAATCTACCAAATATTAGAAAGTGCTTTAGTTACTTTCTAATTTTATCACAATATAATATTTGAGATATGTGATAAGTGGCATCTATCAAATATTAGAAAGTGATTAGTTACTTTCTAATATTTGCTAGAAAAGGGAAATAACTTTTTCCCAAGAAATTAAATATTCCTATCACCCTTAATTTATTTATTAATTGGGTGGGAATATTTTACAAAAGATAGAATTATATTCTAATTCAAATATTATTCTTTAGACTTTATATTTTAGTCTAAGAATAATTTACACAATGTTGCATTACATATTCCAACACTCCCCCTTAATGCAATATTGGGGAAAGGAATTATGAGAAAAAGAAACATTCTCCTCCTAAATATATAAATGAGGATGAGAATCAAATGAGTAATATAGTTACAATGAGCTTCTATGACCAAGAATGGTCTACAATAAGGCACCAATACAAAATAGGCCAAAATGAGACTACAAACCCCAAACAGAGTAGATTCAGATACAAGTTGCTTAAAAAGCCATCCATAAACCACAAGTGGTTGCAAATGACAAGAAGAAAACATCACAAGGGTGTCTTCAGTAAGCTTGCAAAATTCCAAATGGAAGTACCTACAAGCTACAAGCAGCTCAACATAAGATCAGTTAGATACATCATCATAAATATATTCACCACAACATATATGAATATCCAAAGATGAAAACAAAACTGATATAACAAATAGTGAACTATAAGTCATCACAAAAATGTGCCAAGCCATACTTATAGTAATGTGCTATATAGTTGGTCAAAAACTATCATGTACAAAGTTGCATAAAACAAACAAGGAGTACCATGATAATGAAAATTGTAAAGTACCATGTACAAAAGTAGCACAAGGCTAAAAAAAAGTACCATGTACAAGAGTTGCATAAGATATATGAAAATAATAAAGTGTGCACACCGGTTGCATAAAGCCAACCATAAAATATAATGTACAAAAGTAGCATAAATGCTAACAAGAAAGTACCATGATAAACCAATTGCATAATGCCAACTACATAAAAACATGTACAAAGTTGCACAAGGCAACAAGAAAGTACCATGTAAAAGAGTCACATAAAGCAATTACATCATATATCATAATTGCACAATGCCATCTACAAAGTAACATGTACAAAAGTTGCACATGGCAAACAAGAAAGTACCATGTTCAAAAGATATGCAAAAAGCAATTATACCACCAAATATAAACTCATATATATAGCATAAAACACCTCATAAGAATGAAGTTGTCATCACACAAGTGTAACTACACTTCATTCCCCTTGAAGACAACTTCACAAAACCAAGTGAGTCCCTCAACTTACAAAAGTGCTCCTTGGGAAGAGGTTTGGTGAACAAATGAGCAGAATTAGAAGATGATGGGCAATACTCCAACTGAATAGTCATATCCAATACCTTCTCTTTGATAAAATGGGCTTGGATTTCAACATACTTTGTCCTTTGATGCATTATAGGATTTTTAGCCAAGGCAATAGCTAATTGATCATCATGAAAGATAATCATGAACTACTATAACCATATTTCAATAAACAAATATAACCATATGCAATTGAATAAACCAAGATCAACTTGCAATAAGAAGGTAACTAACAATAACAATAATATTGTTAGTCTCACAATGACACTGAGAAGGGGGGTGAATCAGTGTAGCTCTTTAAAACTTAAATCTTCAACACTCAAAGCCAAAATAATGAAAACATAAAACCAAATAAAGTAAGTATAATAAGAGAACATCACACAACACAAGATGTACCGAGGTTCACCGATTTGGATACATCCTCAAAAATGACTGTTTGGACTCCCATATAAATCCAACCTTCGTAAAACACCAACTTTACAATCAATTTACCAGCACCCACTAGAAGGAGCACCAACCCCTGATTTATCTGCACCAACAGAAAGGAGCACCAAAGCCTGATTTATTTGCACCAACAGAAAGGAGGACCAACCCCTCTACCAAGCACCCACTTGATTTTGATATTGACAATAAAATGAAATATATGAATGTATTCACTGAAACTAGAACCATATATGGTCTGTAAGCTCAAAATCTAAAACTTTCTATTTCACCCAATATAACATCCCTCTCTCTACATTACTCACAATTTGAATCTTCTCTTCTAAAAAACAAACTGATTGTTCTCTTATCTCGTTTTTCCAATTGCTAAATTATTTTTGGGTATAGTGCAACACTTTGTCTATGAACTCCTATCAAAATTTTAGTCAAAATAGATATCATATGAGAAAATTATGCCCAAAATATTGAAGTGACATTTTTTACCTCTCTCCAAAAATCATGAATTTTCACTTTTTATTTTTCTCCACACACTCTTCTCTCTTCACAAATTAAAGTATCCGCTTTTCAATAAAATCCCTTATCACTTAAAAAGCACACACTTGCATTCTTTTTTTCTTTTACAATTTAAAAAAAAATTCTTTAATGAAGCTTCTTAAAACAATATAACTTGTTTTTTTTTGAGAAGGCATTTCGTCAAACACGTCACATGCAAAGAATTGACACCTTACTCATTCTCTTACATCGGAGACACCTCAAAAAAAAAAATGAAAATGCTCTATTTGATTCCTTGAAGGTGTAACAAAACTAAAACTGAAACTCTGGCGACTCTGCAAGGTCAAAATGACCAACTAAAGGATTTTGCACAAGTGGAACAAATTGACATAAAAGTGACCTATACCATTTTTGAAACAATAATAACTCTCACCTCGTAATCTATTTTCTATGAAATTTGAAACATACAATATTTGCAATTCAGACTACATCCAGTATGAATCTTACTATATAACTCCTTACGGTTCACTTGTACCACCTCCACAAAAATACTACTGACACACTTTTTCCAAAAATAGCATTTTTATGATAGTCTTGTAACACTTGTTACATTCACCTCGTTTCTATGTTTTAGTGGAAATTTGGAAAACATGTTCTTGAAGATAATGACCACCTCCAGTTTGAATTTTGCTATTAAATTCTTCTTGGTTTGCTCGTAGTGCTTCTGACAAAACTACCCTTTCTTAGCTTGTACAACCACTTGCCAAATCACCCGCCAAGATACCGAAAATGTCATCGATCAATAAAAACACTATTGACACATCCAACACTATTCTGGACTATTTCCTAACATGCTAGAATGTTCTAAAATGATCCATCCTATCCAACTACGTCCGTGATGACTTTTGTAATTTTTTGACAACTTCTTGACGATTTTTTCAACTTTTACAAATTTGCACAAACAACTTGTAACAACTTCATTCGAACATCAAAAACATCCTCATAAGCATTGAACATCACTGTACATACTCCGAACAACCTATGAATAATTTTCCACTACATCAACATGTCCATCTAAGTGTGTTGACAACAATGACAATATTGTCACTGCACCTTGCTCAACAATCTCCCCATGTGGAATTGTTGGCAACACATGCACAATTTCTTGTAACTCTTCTCCCTATTTGACAACAAGACCAAAGGGCTACTGCAAACTCCCCTTGAGTCCATGCACAAAATTCTCAGGCCAAAATTATCACACTTAGCAAAAATCACAAACATGAGCAAAAAGATAAAAAAATACACAAATGCTCCCCCTGAGAATGTGGTCCCAATAGCTAGTCAATTCTTGGGAAGTGTGACCACTCGTAATTTCTTACAAAGGTACTCAAAGACTTCCTTGGACAATGGTTTGGTGAAAATATCCACTACTTGCTCTGTTGTTGGAACAAAATCCAACTTAACCTCACCTTTCGCAACTTTCTCCTTCAAAAAATGATACTAGATAGCAATATGTTTTGTGCGAGAATGCATAACCAAATTATTTGAGATGTTAATGGCACTAGTGTTATCACACTTAATGGAAATTGACTCACTAAAATTAATGCCAAGATCCTTCAGAGTTTTCTTCATCCATAACACCTGCATACAACACATTGTCGCTACAATATTTCTGCCTTTGCTATGGATAAGGAGACTGAATCTTGTTTCTTACTATGCCAGGCAACCAACCTGTCTCCAAGATAGAATGCACCTTCATTGGTACTCTTCATGTCATCTACAAATCATGCCCAATTTGCATATGAATATGCAATAAGGGTGAAGTCCTTACCTTTTGAATACCATAACCCATACTCCATAGTACCCTTGAGGTACCGAAGAATCCTCTTCATTGTTGTCACATGAGTCTCCTTGGGACTAGCCTAAAATCATGCTACCATGCATACTACCTGTAAAATATCTAGTCTAGTAGTTGTCAAGTACAGTAAGCTCCCAATCATAGATCTATACATAGTTTGATCAACATGTGGAGATTTTTCATCCTTGCTCAACTTACAACCTATCGTCATGGGAGTTCTAACTGGCTTACAATCCTCCATTGTGAACTTTTTTAGTGTCTCTTTCACATATTTAATTTGAGAAATAAATACGCCCTTCTCCTTTTGATTAACTTGCAATCCGAGGAAATACGAAAGTTCATCAATCATTGAAATTTCAAATTCTTTTTGTATTTTATTTGCTAAATCTTTACACAACTCATTGTTGTTGCTGTGAAATATGATATCATCTATGTATACAACAAGAACAATATGATGATCATTTTTTTTTGACATACAAATTACTATCCACCATACCTTTTTTGAACCCTTGTTGAGTAAGATAATTATCTAGCCTTGCATACCATGCTTGGGGTGTCTGTTTTAAGCCATATAACACTTTATTCAACTTGCAAACCAAGTTGGGATCATCACCAAGCTGGAAAACATCTGTCTGCTCAATATAAATCTCTTCTTCAAGTTTCCCATTCAAAAATGTTGATTTAACATCCATTTGATAAAATTTGAAATTCTTGTAAACTACTAAAGCCAAAAAAATTCTAATTGCCTCTAGTATGGCCATAGGTGCAAAGGTTTCCTCAAAGTCAATACCTTCAACTTGTGCATAGCCTTTGCATACCAATATTGCTTTGTTCCTGACTACCTATCCCTCTTCATTCAATTTGTTTCGAAAGACCCATTTAGTATCAATTACATTTTTATTTGCGGGTCTTGGTACTAACTCCCAAGTCTTGTTTTTCTTGATCTGATCTAATTCTTCATTTATTGCCTTTACCCAACTTTCATATTTACTTGCATCAACAACATTTTTGGGCTCAATGTTGGATAATAAAGAGTAGTTACTTACTAATCTTCTTCTTGTCTGAACACCAAATGTGGGGTCTCCAATTATTTGCTCTCTAGGATGATCTTTTTGCCAGCATATTGTTTTGAATTTATTTTTTTCTTCCACTTCTAAATCACTGTTTGAATCCTCTGAGTCAATTTTTTTTTTCTTTTTCATTTCCTTTTGCTCACCTCCTTAAATGACCTTTTCATAAATTGGGTAGTTCTCTTCATAGCTAATTACTCATTCCCTTCCTTCATCAACTTTAACATTGAAACTATCCACAATTTTCCTTAGCCTCTTGTTGTAGCATTTGTAAGCTTTGCTTTTTTATGAATAGCCAAGAAAAATACCTTCATCCGCTCTATATTCAAACTTGTCAAGGTTTTATTCAGTTCTTTTGATGTAACATTTGCTGCCAAAAAATTTAAAGTATCTTGTTGTTGCCTTTTTATCGAACCACAACTCATAAGGAGTTTTGATTTCATGCATCCTCAACATGCACCTATTTTGGATGTATATCGTAGTATGAACTGCCTCTTTACAAAATCTATTTGCTACTTTGCTCTCAATCAACATGGTCCATGTAATTTCTTGCACTGTCCTATTCTTTATTTCTACCACACCATCTAATGAGGCGTCCTGGCTACTAAAAACTATCTCCTAATGCCATATTTTTCATAATACTCTATGAAATCCTCTAAAATGAACTCTCCTCCTCTATCTGAGCTTAAACATTTAATCTTTTTTCCTGTTTGATTCTCAAATTGGTTTTTGAAAACATTTATGCTTCAAAAACAATACCCATGTCATCCTGGAATAGTCATCTATACACAACATGAAATATTTGTCATCGTTTATGCTTTGCATTCTCATGGGTCCACATAAATTAGTATGTACTAGTTCTAAAGGTTTTCTTGTGTAGTACTCTTTTGTTTTAAATGAGACTCTAGTTTGCTTCCCCCTTTGAAATGAAGCACAAATGCTATTTGATGGTTTTCCAATGGTGGGAATATCTCTCCTTTCTTTGAGCTAATTTTTACTAGATTGTCAAAACTGATATGATCGAGCCTCTTGTGCCACAACCAATTCTCTTCTTCCTATCCAATAAAGCAAGCTCCTTTTGAAGTCTCTAAGAGAGTGTATAGATTGCTAGATGTCCTTGATCTAGTTTCTATCAACTTACCTTTGTTTACCTTTTTGAATTCACAACCTTACTTCTTAAAGATCACTTCATGACCTCTATCACAAATATGACTTACGCTCAATAAGTTATGCTTCAGACCAACCACAAACAAGACTTATTTTGACATGATTTTTCTATCACTAATCTTAAATAAACCTCTGCCAACTATCTTAGCTCCATCATTGTTTCCAAACTTTACTGAACCACCTTCATATTGCTACAACTTCTCAAATTTTTGTTTGTCACCTGTCATATGACTGGAGCATCCACTATCAAGTATCCATGGTGTGAATTTATTCTGCACTTTAAATTTCGTCTGTATGATCAAGGATTCCTTTTCTTCCTTAGGTCACTCTTTTTCTTTCCACTAAGGTTTGATTACAATTTTGGGCTCTTGTTTTGGCTTTTCTTTTTCAATAGCTTGTGCATGTTTTTCAAGAAATTTTCTATTTTATCTTATTCCATTTGGCAAAAATTTTCTTCCCTAAAATTGATTTTATGCAAATGTACTTTGATAATTTCTTGCAATATGCCCAAAATTATGATAGTTATAAAATTCTACTACATAATCCATCAAAGGTGAAAAAGCATTTCTATTGGTAAAATTTGTTGGTCCTATATTATACTTGCAATCTAGATCTTATGTATATAACCATTGCATTTAAAATAGTAACCATAAAAGAGGTGATTGAACCTGGGTGGTGGTCTTTGCCATGTTGTTGTAGGAGCCAAAAATCTTCTTCTTCTTTGATGTGTGACATTTGTGAAGCCATCATTGTCAATTCTCCTTTCGTGCCTTGCATTATTGCTTACCTTTGCATGATCAACCTATTTCTTCTCTTCATTCTTTATGGATTCTTCATCTATGACCTTTGATCCATTTGACGATTTTCCTTCATAAAAAACCAAAACAAATTTGATGCATGTAGTCTTTTGGTTATTTATGATCTTATCCAGCTTCATAGAAATTTCTTCATGTTTGTGATAACAACTAATTTTCTGATTCATCTCTTCTAGTTGCATTCTTAAACCAACAATCTCTTCTTCTAGCTTGCTGCAATAGTCTATTTTCATGGTTATTTGTACTTCAATATTTTTGAAGATTTTCTTGGATTCTTCTATCTGTACTTTCAAATTTGTTATTATTTCATTTGCATCCTCAAGCTTTCTTGAAATTTTCTTATTCTTTTTTCTTTCTATCTTCAATTCATATAGAGCTACAATTAGTTCCTCTTCCAAATTCACTTTTGCATCAATTTCTTCTTCATCACATTCTTGTTATTTTTTTGGTTTTTCTTCTTTGAGTGCCATGAAAAGAGCTTCACCTGTTTCCTTTTCATAATCCTCACTGGAGCTATCTTATTATGAACTGACATTATTGGAGATGAAACTTTTCTTCTTGAAGTTGCCTTTTTTGAAATTTGTTTTTTTCTTCCAGTCACTTCTTTCTTCGTGTGATCCTTCATCACTTTTGTTCTTCTCATTAAGTGGACATTTGCCCAATGCCTCCACAGTTGAAACATTTAAACGGTAACTTTCCTCTGTATTTTTATTTTCCTCTTTTTAGTTTTCAAACAAAGTTTTCTTCCATTTCATATGATGTCTCTTTTTCCTCGAATTATTTTTTTGCTTTCATATTTTTATGGGTTTTAAAAGTAGCTTCTCTATATGTGGGTTTATATTTTTCTATTCTCATCTCATATGCAGTCAAAGAACCATGCATCTCATCCATACTAAAAGAATTTAGATCTTTAGCTTCTTCTATAGCTAAAAATTTAGAATCAAATCTTTGGGGAGAGGATATTAATACCTTTTTCATGATGACAAAATCTTTCATTTCCTCGTCGAGTCCTATAATCGTATTGATGACTTCATTAAATCTCAACATATATGCATCTATATTATCATCGTCATTCATATTTAATACTTCAAACTGAGCTTGATGTGATTGTAACTTGGCCTCCTTGATCTTAACATCTCCTTCATGAATGCTCTTTAGTTTGTCCCATATTTCCTTTGCCATTTTACAACCCATAATATTTATCATTTCACTATCCACTAATCCACACATGATAGCATTCTTTGCTTTTGAGTCATTCTCAAATAGTTTCTTATCGACAACATCGGTTGGAGAAGTGGTGGGTATTGTGTATCCACTATCTACTGAATCCCAAATGTCGTATCCTAAAGCACAAAGATATGTCTGCATCTTGAGTCTCCAAAATGCATAATTAGTTCTATCAAACAATGGTGCTTTGTTTGATGAGAAGCCTTCACCACCTACCATTGTGTCACTTCCAAGATCACCTTAGCCGGTTAAGCCTATTTAGGAACCTCACTATGATACCAATTGTTAGTCGTACAATGATACTGATAGGGGGGGTGAATTAGTGTAGCTCTTTAAAACTTAAATCTTCAACACTCAAAGCCAAAACAACGAAAAAATAAAACCAAATAAAGCAAGTATAACAAGAGAACAACACATAACACAAGATGTATCGAGGTTCACCGATTTGGCTACATACTCAAAAATGACTATTTGGACTCCCATCCAAATCCAACCTTTGCAAAGCACCAACTTTATAATCAATTTACCAGCACCCACTGGAAGGAGCACCAACCTCTAATTTATCTGCACCAATAGAAAGGAGCACCAACCCTTGATTTATCTGCACCAATAGAAAGGAGCACCAACCCCTCTACCAAGCACCCACTTGATTTTGATATTGATAATAAAATGACATATATGAATGTCTTCACTAAAACTAGAACCCTCTATGGTCTATAAGATCAAAATATAAAAATTTCTATTTCACCCAGTATAACATCCCTCTCTCTGCATTACTCATAAATTTAATCTTCTCTTCTAAAAAAAACTAATTATTCTCTTAGCTTGTTTTTTCAATTGCGAAACTCTTTCTAGGTATTGTGTAACACTTTGTCTGTGAACTCCTCTCAAAATTTTAGCCAAAATGGATATCATATGAGAAATTTATACTAAAAATACTGAAGTGACATTTTTCACCTCTCTCCAAAAATCACGAATTTTCACTCTTTATTTTTCTCCACACACTCTTCTCTCTTCACAAAATAAAGTCCTCGCTTTTAAATAAAATACCTTATCACTTAAAAATCACACACTTGCATTTTTTTTTCTTTTTCAATTAAAAAAAAAAAAATCTTTAATGAAGCTTCTTAAAACAATTTAACTTTTTTTTTTTTTTTTGAGAAGGCATTTCGTCAAACACGTCACATGCAAAGAATTGACACCTTACTTGTTCTCTTACTTTAAATCCACGTGACACCTCAAACCAAAAATGAAATATGCTCTATTTTATGCCTTAAAGGTGTAACAACACTGAAACCAAAACTCTAGCGACTCTACAAGGTTGAAACGACCAATTGAAGGATTTTGCACAAGTGGAACAAATTGACATGAAAGTGACCTGTACCATTTTTGTAACAATCATAAATATCACATCGTAATTTTGTTTTCTCTAAAATTTTAGATGTAGAATATTTACAATGCTAAATACATCCAATTTGAATCTCACTACATAACTCCTTACGGTTTTCCTGTACCACCTCCACAAAAACTATTGCTGACACACTTTTTCCAAAAAGAGCATTTTTGTGACAGTTTTTTAATGCTTGTAACATTCACCTTGTTTCTCCATTTTGATGGAAATTTGGAAAAAATGTTCTTGAAGATAATTACCACCTTAAATTTGAATTTTGCTATCAAATTCTTCTCGGTTTGCTCACAGTACTTTTGACAAAATTGCCATTTTTTGTCATTTACAACCACTTGCCAAATCATCCGCTAAAATACTAGAAATGTCACCGATCAATCCAAAAACTGTGCTGAAACCTCCAATGCTAAACTGGACTATTTCCTAATATGTTGACATGTTCCAAACTGATCCATGCTGTCCAACTATGCTTGTGATGACTTTTCCAAATTTTTGACAACTTCTTGATGATTTTTTCAACTTTTGCAAAGCATAAACAACCTGTAACAACTTCAACCAAATATCAAAAACATCCTCATAAGCATTGAACATCACTGTACATACTCCGAACAACCTTTGAATAACTATCCACTACATCAACCTATCCATCTGAGTGTGTTGACAACAATGACAATACTATTGTTGCACCTTGCTCAACACATCTTGCAATAAAATAAACTAACTTGAATTGAACCATAAAACATTTGTTAAATGTTATATAGTCAATAAGTTAGTAAGTTAGTGTTCATTTTAGGTTTTCCTATAGCCTAATGAATTGCCAATTCATCTCACCCAAGGTCAACCAAGCTACCCAAAAGGGTATAGGTACGAGGACTCAAAAAAGACTTGCTATCGATAGAGCGGATTCTTTTGGATTTAATAGGTGTTTAGCAAATATAAACGATTAAGTAAATTTTAATCAAATACTAAAGTTGTGGTTAGGAAGTTGATTCATTTTTGACCTTCTTGATTAATATAAAAATTAGTAAATTGCAAGTTAGTTGATTAGTAGATTGTTTAGTAGCAAGTTAGTAGTTAGATTAGTTGAGATGCAAAATGTAAGAAATATGAACAAAAGATAGTGGAGACACAAAGAAAAACACAAATACACACACACTCTCTCTATTTCTCTCTCTCTCTCACTCTCACTTTTATTATCTTTTACTTGTATAATAAGAGATGCAAGTTACATTAATTTACAATATGCTTCAAGCAAATACTGGAGAGAGATTAGAAGAAATTAATAAAAATAGGGGAAGAGAGTGAAAATGTTGATCCGAAATTGCCTTGTATACTCCAAAACATACTTGGATAACCTTGCAAAATAAGCAAACTCACAAACAACCATTTTTAATGTGAGACAAAAAAATATTGCATTTTAAGGAGAATAATAAGAATTTTTAATGCAAAAAATTGCTTAAAAAAATGCAATTAAATGAATAAAATTTATTTTATTAATAAAAAAATGGCATGAAAAAGTTTAAAGATATTTATAAAGCAAAACTTTTTCAAAAAAAAACAAAACTATTTTTTTTTTTCAAAACTAAACTATTTTTTTTATTTTAAATAAAACTATTTTTTTTTTTTTTTTATATAAAGCAAACTTTTTTTTTTTTCTATAAAGCAAAACTGTTTTTTTTTTTTAAAACAAAACCGTTTTTTTTTTTTTTTAATTAAAAAAAAAGACTATATATGGAAATAGGGGTTTTTGGGTCTTTTGGATGCAACCATGGGGTCCGTTTGGCTCCAAAAACCTTTTTAGAAAAAACTCAATGCCAAAAAAAAAAATTATAGATTTAAAATGAAAATACTATTTGCAAAAGATCTAACAACTACATCTAAAAACATAATAAATCTATAAATCCTAATGGTAGATTTGCAAAATAAGTTTACATAAAATACCCAAATATCAAATGCATGCAAAAAAAAATATACCTTAATGTGTTTTTCACCTCAAAGGATTGAAGACAGTTGATGGAGATCCCAACCACTCTGATACCAAATGTTAGACAAAAAAAGTCTCCCCAATATCGAAGAATGCTCCACAAGATCAATCCCACATAAAAGAGGTAAACCCACAACACAAATATTGAATGGTAAAACCCTACTTCAAATGAATAAGGGAAACATCCACTATGAAGCTCACTATATTACTCAATGATTCAACAATAAAAGAATGCTTCAATGTTATGCAACAATATGCATCAACATAAACTACAACACAAGTCAGTATGACAAGATATGATAAGATATGATAATATGTAGTAGAAAAAACCCCTATTTAAATAGAAGTTTTTCCACTACAACTAAATATTATCACAATCTACCAATTATTAGAAAGTGCTTTAGTTACTTTCTAATTTTATCATAAATTAATATTTGAGATATGTGATAAGTGACATCTATCAAATATTAGAAAGTGATTAGTAACTTTCTAATATTTTCTAGAAAAATGAAATAATTTTTTCTCAAAAAATTAAATATTCCTAGCACCCTTAATTTATTTATTAATTGGGTGAGAATATTTTACATAGGATAGAATTATATTCTAATTCAAAAATTATTCTTTAGACTTTATATTTTAGTCTAAGAATAATTTATACAATGTTGCATTACATATTCCAACACATAGCATGCTTTAACTTCTCTATAGTCGGTACCTTCTTGATGAACTACCATAGTCTATTTTTAATATTCTTCAAAACATCCTTATTGATAAGATGACATGGAAGTCTAAAAATCCTAACCCACATTAATTTTTTTAATAGTTTATATATTGATAAATAAATTCTCACTCTATAGTCCAAGGAAGCCCTGCCCATGTTTGTTGATGGCACCCTGCTGGCCCTCCCCAAAATTGGATCTGATCACAGCCCCCTCCTCCTGGAAACTGATCACAGGCCCTCCCCCAAGAGGCATTTCTGGTTCGAGTCCATGTGGTTGCATCACCTTGACTTTTGGGCCCAAGTTGGGCACTGGTGGGCTCCCTCGGTCCTTGGACGCCTTGTTGAGAAAATCTTCCATAATCTGAGATGGCTTAAGGATCAAATCAAGGCATGGAACAAGGAGGTGTTCGATAATATCTTCGAAAAAAAATCAATTCTCAAAGACAAATTCGAAGCCCTCAAGGCCAAATTTCAAGCTGGATTCCAAGACCTGGGACTCAGGGCTGAGGAGAGCCTTGTTCTCAGCGAGTATCATAACATCTTGGCCTGAGAGGAAATATTTTAGAGATAGAAGTTGAGAGCACTATGGCTTCAATATGGTGATGCAAACACCAAGTTATTCCACATGTCAACCCTCAGGAATAAGGGCTCCAACAGAATTGTTGAGTTGGTGGGCAGCGATGGTAGCATCATCAAGGAAGAAGAGGACATCCAGGCTGAAACCACCGACTTCTTCTAGGAGCTCCTAGGTGACAGCCCCCCCATGTCCCCAGATGTGGCTGACTCCCTTTTGGAGCACATCCCATATTTTGTCTTGTCCATGGCAAATCAGATGTTGTTGCAGCCTCTGTCTAACTCTGAAATCCATGCTGCTACATTTTCCATGAAGGCTGATGTGGCCCTGGGCTCGGATGGTTTCTCCCCCTATTTATTCTAATAATTATAATACATTGTCAGGGTAGAAGTGTGCGCTACCATCCAGGACCTGCAGACTGCTCGATCCATCCCTAGAGGCATCAACTCCACCTTCATAGCTTTGATCCCCATGACCCAGGCAACCTGATCCATCTTGGATTTTTGCCCCATTAGCCTATGCAACGTCTTGTACAAAATATTGATCAAATCAATGGCTTCTTGTCTCAAGGACATCCTCCCCTTGATCATTGCCCCCTGTTAGGGTAGCTCGATCAAAGGCATATTGATCACCGACGGGGTCATTATCATGCACGTGGCCATTCATTTGGCTGTCCTATCCAAAAAGGCCTCATTTTTGCTCAAGATGGATATGAACAAGGTCTTTGATAGAGTTAATTGGGATTTCCTATCCAAGTTTCTCCTCAATTTGGGGTCCACCCTTCTTGGGTCAGGTGCATTCACAAGTGCGTGTCTTCCCCGTGGTTTTCTATTCTCGTCAATGGGTCCCTTGCAAGATTTTTCCCTAGCTCCAGAGGCCTCCGCCAAGGTGACCACCTATCCCTGATCTTATTCATCATCCTTGCTGAGGCCTTGGGGTAGACCATCTCGGGTTTTGTGACCCAAAATCTCATTTTAGGCATTAGGCCTATGCTAGGCCTACCCCCAGTCTCTCACCAATAGTTTATGGATGATACCATCCTAGCCACTTCTACCTCAATCCCTCAAGCCAAAATTCTCAAGCATATTTTGACCCTATACGAGGAGGTGGTTAGCCAAAAAATCAACCTCCAAAAAGGCATGATTTTATTCATTCACACCCCCTTGGCCAAATAGATCAAAATCGAGAAAATTTTGGGCTGCACCCCTGGTTCCCTCTCCTCATCGTATCTCGGGATCCTCCTGTTCATAGGTGCGTCCTCCAGGGCCCTATGGGGTGGGGTGATTGAGTGGATTTAGAGGAAGCTGGCCCCATAGAAAGGTCACTTCATTTTTTAGGCTAGCAGAGCCACCCTCTTTATGGCAGTCTTGCAAAGCATCCCAATATACTTCATGTCGATCTTTAGAATACCAGCCTCCATTGCAGCTCACATCAAACAAATTCAAAAACACTTTCTATGGTCAAGAAGTGAAGAAAAGAGGAGGATTCCCCTGGTCTCTTGGTCCTTGGTCTGCCACCCCAAAGCTGAGGGAGGGATTAGGCTCAGGAGGGTGGTTCCCATGAACAGGACTCTCATGGCCAAGCATGCCTAGAATGTGCACACCAACACCCCTGATGATTGGGTTAGCATTGTGCGTAGAAAATACTATCACAACCACCCCTTCCTTAGTGATTCTCAGCCTTGAGACGGATCAACCTTTTGGAAGTCCCTGATTTCCACCAAAGACATAATCCAAAAAATAAGCAGATGGATCCTCGAGGACGAAGCCAAGATCAATTTTTGGAAAGACAGATGCATTCAGGATGAGGCCCTGTCTTCTAACAGAGAGCTCCTCATTCTTAAGCTAGGACTGGCAGACATAGGTCCCAGGGTTATGACATATCTCTCTCAGAACCTGGGGTGCGCTACCTGGAAGCCCATCCTGGACCCCAGGCACCCGCTTCAAGCTGCCAGACTCCAGGGCCTCCTCAATGTGACTGTCATCTCATCCTTTGAAGGAAATGACAAATGCATTTGGCATGGGACTCCTAGTGGAGTCTTTTATGTCAAATCTGCATACAATTTTTAGAGAGTCCCAAATGAGGCTCCCTTCCCAACCCGGTAGGTGTGGGCCAAGAAGCTGATACCCAAAATTAGTCACTTCATTTGGGTAGCCATCCAAATTAAGATTCTGACAATTGAGAATCTAATCAAGAGGGGCTTCTAGATCCTGAACAGATGCTACCTTTGTTGTGATTCCTGGGAATCCACCAATCACATCTTTATCAACTGTCCCTTTTCATCTAAAGTCTTGGGCCTCATCCTTTCCCAATTCTCCATCCAGTGGGCGGGCCCCAAATCCATTTATGACCTCCTATTACAATGGCCCAACCCATTTGCACATCCCTTTACCCACTTCCTCTGGAGTTCTTGCCTTCCTCACATGCTTTGACAACTCTGGCTTGAGTGCAACACCAGAGCATTTTCCTTCCCGACCCATTCCCCCTAGTGGATTGCGACCAAGGCTGTGACCTTTGCCCTTGAGAACTCTCGATCCATTCCCCTAATAGAGGTGCCCCAGTGGTCGAGTGAAGCCACTCTCATTTCCTCTCTTGGCATCCAGCTCCCCACCTAGACCCCCCCACCCCCTCCTATTGATCTTTGACTAGATGGACTGCCCCCCCTCTTTTGGGTCAAGCTCAACTTCAATGGCATGTATAAAGGCAATCTCGAACCCTCTAGGGCTAGTAGGGTCATCCGTGATTGCCACGGGGAATTGATCATGGTGTTTGCTGCTCCGCTCGACTTCCAAACTAACAATTTTGCTAAAGCAACTACTCTACTAAGTGGTCTAACCGCCCTCAGGGAGTCTCCCTCATGAGTCATCATTGAGGACGATTCCCAAGTCATCATCAAAGTTGCCTATAATTTGGGAAATTGCTTCTGGCGCATCCACAACTTCATCTAAGAAGCCCTCTCTATCCTCTAGGGATTCCTCAACCATAGCTTTTGACACGTGTATAGGGAAGGCAATAGGGTGACTGACTTCATGGAAAACTAAGCCATCTCTACTAACACCTTCACTTCCTAGACCACAAACTTTCTCAAAGATCTAGTTCACATTACCATGCAAGATCAGATTAGCAATGTGGAGGACCCCAGTTTCTAAGCTGCCCCATGCTAGGGCCCCATATTTCCACTGGCACGGTCTCTAGAGGATAGAAGACTTCCTCCCCTATGGTGCCTTGTTGCCTATTCCTGGTCCGTCTCCTACTTGCCTGTTGGTCCCCCAGATCTCCCTCATGGTGGCAGGTGTGCTCGGCCATGTCAGAAGTCTAGTTGTTCTTGACGTAGACCTACATTGCTTTGCTAGCACCTCTGGCAGTTCCAAGACGGTTTCCATGTCAGCCCTTCCTAATTTTTTTGCCTTGATCACTTCACAGATGGATCCCCATGCTGCATCAATTCCCCCATGGCATTATCCCATGTTGTACCCTTAAGGCACTCCCTCGATTAGTTTGTGCCACCTGTCGCGCTGGCAGTGGCCCCTCCCCCTGGCCCTGCATGGCAACTTGTAGTCATGCTCCCTCAGCCCCTCCCCCCTCGTGTTGCTCTCGACCTCAAGCACCCATTCTCGACATTGGTGGCTCCCTAATTCTTCGGCCCCCTACATGGTTTTAAATCTGCCTTACGCTGAGCCTTCTCATTGTGTCTGTTTCCCCCATTCCCTGCCCTCGTGCTTCTGGTCAGATTTCCCCTCCCTCCCCTGCCCCATGGCTGCCAAAAGTGTTTTCATCGAGCCCTCCACACTCAATATGAGCAAGTCAGCTAATCTGTTCTCCAATGCTAAGCATTTCACCCCCTTCTTCAGCAAGTTCATTGGAGCTAATGATGAGATTACCCAATGCTTCCTGGGCTCATGGAACGACGGTGAGGTTAAGGTCAAGGGGCTACATTTTAAAGTTAATAAAGAATTTATTACAGAGGTTTTAGGCCTCCAACATGAGTATAAGGGGCATGTTTTTAGGCAAGACAAGCATAATTGGGAGGAGTTGTCCCACTTCTTGGAGTAGCAATGGGACAAGGCAAACCTGTTTCGCTCCAATCTATCGACCCCCTTTAATGAGGCCATCATCTTGATAATGCAATACATTACCTACGACAACCTGGATCAGAGGCTCTTCATCTTCCACTTGAGCTACTTCAATCACCTCCGAGGGGCCATTGTGGTCAGCACTCACCATTTTCTACTCTATTCCCTGGGTCTTTCCATTGACCATGCCCGCAAAAGCCATTCTTGGCCCTCCCATCAAGGCCTCATGGCTGTGTTGTACAGGCATGCTTTGGCCAACCAGCCGTAGCTCCATCGCATTCCTCTCCTATCTGTTGCCCCCCTGATGTGGCTAATTCCCCAACTGGCTCCCCTGCTACTTCCATTTCTAAGGAGTCCCACTCGCCCGTAGGCTCCCCCACCCCGAAGTGCCACAGATCAACCTAAAAGTGTAGGACTCTAGCCCAAGGCATAGGTGGGGCCCTACCTCCTGGGGGCGCCCACGTAGGCCCCTTCCCTGGAAGCAGTAGGGCTACTAGCAGTGCCAAGAGGACCCATCAAGAAGCCTTGAATCTCGTCGACGTTAGTTCTGAGATAGACATCAGAATGTAAAATCTAGCTATCAAAACCCTCCTCGACATGGCTATCAGATCTTTGAATGCAGCTGCACAAGAAGCCCCCTTCACTGCCACTGCCCTGGCTGAGCTCCGACGTAGGCTAGGAGACGACCCCGATAGGGAGTAGTATTGATTGGCGTGGGGCCCCGTCTAGCTAGGAGTGGCCGTTGGGCCCAACGGTTTACTGGCATCCATCTTCTGTGCGATTTTGGTGGTGGTTTCTAGTTTTGTTGGCTTCTAGCTAGGGTTTTGCTGCTATTTTTTCTAGTGGTTTTTGTAGGCACCAGGGCCATGGCCCCGGGCCCCAAATTTTGGTCCTTGGGTGCAGCCCTATTTTTGTTCATTTTTTTAGCCTAGGCTGATGCTGTAACTAAGGTTTTGGGATCCTATTTAAAAAACCCACTGTAAATATTTTGTTACTTACCAAAAAAAAAAATTCTCACTCTATAGCCCTAAAAAAATGGCATATCTACCTTAAACCATGGTCCTGTACCTATTGTTTTATCCCTATTTTCTATATTACAAAAAAATAATGAGGAAAAAAATGCTTAGGATAAAAAACTAAGGAACATTTTGAATTCAATACCAACTTCCACATGATCCAATTTTGAATCTTTGAAAACCCTAACCTCTATACATGGAACTTGTATATCAACCTTCTACTTTGAATAAGCATTATATCATGTTCAATCATATCATACTTGATAATCACTTCTAGTGTAATATTTGCTCACCAGATCAAAGCTTGCCTTGTATTCACTCTTCCTCCTTTCTCCAAATTGAGTATTTATATTTTTAGCTAAGGCATATTGATTTTGAGTTATGAATTTTATATATGATTTCCTTCCATGCTCCTTGTATAATTGATTATGAAAAATAAAATAAATAACTTTTTGTTCTTTAATTTTTATTTTTTATAAATGCATTCTAATAATTCTATGCCAACAATACGTAATGGCCAAGAATTTGGAACTCTAATACGAGATCTAAACTTCAAATATTGTAGGGAATAGGGTTACACCATGATTTGATAAGTTGAATATGGTTTGATAATCATATATTGGATAACATCCTCCATAAAGATCGTCCCATCGGACCTATGATCTCATGGACATTAAAAAATAATTATCTTTAGATTTATAATATTTTAAAGTTATTCATAATGTTAACTTGATATCATTATAACACCATATTTAAGACAAAATTTAATAACAATATGGCATGGTGAAGAAACAATAACAAGGTGATAACAACATAGTATTGATTAATAGTAAACTTAAGTAATTGATTAATGAGATGTAATGAGAAATATAAAGATATTTAAATATTTAAAATAAAAATATTATAAATGACATATCTTAGATGTTGTTACAAAAGAAATAAGAAATTCAATAATATTACTCAATATAACTCAATTTGTTTTTTGTATTTCTTTTAACCTTAGATCTAGAGTTTCTTTCATTTATATTTTATAAAATAAATAGAATCAATCCATTTGGTTAACATATGATTACATCTACAGTGCATGAGATAAATTGGTAAATAAAACTAAAAACTAAAGTTATTTGGCATAATATAAAAGTTAAGGATATAAAAATTAAGGATATGGAATAATAATGCAACAAAAGTTAAGGATATGGAATTTTAATGTAACAAAAAGGCATGAAATTACTATAAATTTGAATGCATTTCACTCATAGAGGATTGAAAGTTTACTTATTTTTATTAAGAATATTTTTATGTTAAAATAGATCCAAGATTCCTCATAAGGGATGGAGGTTCACTGTTCAAATATGGAGCTTTATCAGACTGAATGCTTGTCCCTTTCCTAGTGTTTTAAACTAAACACTTGTCCCTTTCCTAGTGTTTTCAATGGCATAAAAGTTTTAAAATTATTGTGGCATGGTGATTATAGGGGCATATTGCATGGAGATCTGTGTGGAATATTTTAGGGTAGACAGTGTAGAATACTATGGTCACCATGAAAAACCAGACAACCTACCCATATTCGTGGTGGGTACCGATTCCACCATGTAAAATGAATAGGGTCATATTTGTTTCAATTTTTTTTTGGTACTAAAACCATTCTGAAATGAATAGGGATTAATTTTTAGTTATTTTTAAAACTAAAATAAACCAAAGGTATAATTATGTTTATTTTAAAATAAATTTCATGTAAAAATTATTTTTTTCTACAAATAAATTCCAAATGGTTGTTTTCTTTGCAACTCCAACTGGGAATCCATCAAACATTTATTTTTGGAATACCCATTTTCTAGGTGTATCTTAAATTTCCTCTTTGATATTGTCAATGTTGCTTGCGTCCAACCACCTCTATTCCTTCCCTCTTTGAGAAATGGCCCAATACATTTGTCAACTCTCAGCTCAAGTTCCTTTGGTCTATTTGTCTCCATCATTACTTTTGGTATGTTTGGTTGGAATGTAATAACAAATTTTTTAATGATTTTAGTAGAGACCATAATTCAAATTTTTCTCATATTATTTTCTTTGTGTTGTCATATGAAGAGTTTCCTAGACCTGGTATTGAAACCCATCTATGTTCTTTCTTTAAACTCAATCACATTTTGGTTAGGGCCCCTAAATCCCAAGTAGATAGATCAAGCATCAAATGGACCTCCCATTATCTTGGATGGAGAAAGCTTAATTTTGATGGCACATTGAAAGGAAACCTAGGTAGGGCAGGCAATGGAGGTATTATCAAAAATGATAGAGGAGAAATTCTCATGGTATTTGTAGAGAATGTCAGAATCTAGATGAATAATATGGTTGAGGTGAGAGTCCTCCAACAAGTACTGATAGTGTTAAATGATATTTATATTGACCAACTCATTGTTGAAGGCGTCTCCTTTCTTTCCATTAATTGGATTAAGGGAAACCAACATCCATCATGGAATATCAACAACATCATTGGTGAATGCAAGAGAACGCTAGGCAAATATTTGAATGTCATCATTCAGCATTTATATAGGGAAATTAATAAGGTGACTAACCTACTGGCTAACAAAGGTTTCATGCAACAATCCTTTCATGTGTGGTGAATCAAATTTCCACTAGGGCTCACGAATGATAGTAACGAAGGTAAAATTTATCTTCTTTAATATGGTTAATAATCTTGGTTAGTTATTTAGGCCCACCAACCATCCAAATATGCTCCATATCTATCCCTTACCTCTTGGAAGGTGTGGCATCTTGGGTATTTTTGTAGTTTATAGAATCAAAAAACTCTCATCTTGGTGGTAGCGATGAAGAGGTAAATATTAACCCTAATCAGATGGTGTAAGTAACCTGGATCTTGCTTTCAGGTCTCTATCTTTCAATGTATGCTTAGTTTGTGGTTGTCTGTATTTAGGAGGATGTGTTGGAAGTGATTTTCCTTTGTTTGTTTGTTGTTCAGTTGTGTTGGTTTCCAACCTGTTGGTTTCTATTCCTTTTGGTGATCCCTTTTGGATTCTTAGTTTAGCTTTGTAAAAGGTTTTGGGTCCTTTCAAAACCCCTCCATCAATAAAAAAAAATAGAATGATAATAAAGATTTATTTTATTATTAAGGTAAAAGGTGAGGGTTTTGAAAAAATCCCACAAACTTGTACATAGAGCTTTAAAAGGAGCCAACCAACTGCCAAAACTTTCAATCTTAAAGCACAAAGGTAGGCTCAAAATAAAAAGCTACTAGAAGAAAAATTAATTAAAATTATATTTCTGCCCAAAAACAACACATCAATTTGAACATAAATTCAAAATTATCCTCATCCTGTCCAGTGGGGGACCAACCAACCAACCAAAAATGCCATAAAACCCTGAAAACCAAGACTCAAGGTATCAAGGACTCATCTTCAAGGCATAAAAAACTATGGACCCCTACACCTCCACAAAAACAAAAAAAAAAAATTCTCCCCTGTGAAAACCACTCAGACCTAAGCGTAGAAGAATGATTTGAAATTTGAATCACCTTCTCAATGAACACAATAGAAAACAACCACCAAAAATGAATATCTATAAGATATTGACCCAGAAACAGGAAAACTCTTCATATCAAAAATTTGTGAAGACTAAAACCCCACAAATCCTGTTGGAGTGCAACCAAACTCAAGGTCATTTGAAGCACCTAACCAAAAACTAGTATAGCCTTCTACCCATCAACAAAGCTAAATGTTATAGTTCATTCAACTAACTCAATCTTCCACCCAACCCCTCAAATGTGGTTCCTTTATTTGACCCCAGCCTTCCACCCAATAATATTGCATGCCTTTGCAATAATAATAGCTAAATTATAGATCCAACAATATAGAATGAACCACAAAAGGAGACCACCCAAAAACATAGTTATATGTGAGATCCTTCAGCTAGCCTAACCTCCTTCTCCCAATTCCCCATATGAGGTTCAACTACCCAGCCTTCCTCCTAACATATCAACTATAGTTGCAAAGCTATCTATAAGAGAGGTTCTTAGTCTAAAAGGGTATGAGGGTTGCAAGGGTTTCCAAAAATCTAGGTTCATGACCCTCAGAGCCACAAACCTTGCCCTCATAGCTGTAAACTCTTAGGGTTTAAATAAATATTTCAATTATCAATTATTATTTTGTTTTAGTAAACTATTTATGGCTTTTATTTGGGGCCAATCCCATTATAAAATCTAAATATTACAGTGCTCTCATTACATATCTAACAATTTAACGAGAGCATATCTAAATTTGAATTTCTATTAAAAATATTTTTTTATTTTTGTTTCTATCAAATATATTTTCCATATTCCTCAAACTACTAAGCTTTTACAATCACTCCTTTTATTTTAGATGTCTTCTAAAAAATATATTTTGGTCAAGATGAAAGTCAACACCACTAATGGCTAAAATAATTGTTGCCCAACTTCTATATCTATAAATATCTTGTCTATAACAACCTCATAATTTCTTACTAATTTAATTTAAGGTTCTTATTCATTCCTCTAATATTCCAAGATATTATTAATTATCAATTAAATTTTGTCATTATTATTTTTCTCTAACAATTAACAATATTCTTTATAATAATCTATGCATGGCTTTTATAGGGGCCATTCCCATTACAAAAAAACAAAATATCACATTGCTCACATTATATTTATAACAAGTTAATCAAAGTATATACAAATTTGTCTTTCTATCTAAGATATTCTTCATTTAGCCTTCTATCAAAGATATTCTTCATCTTCCTAAAATTGCTAAGTTTCCACAATCAACTCTTTATATATCAAATACCTTTAAAAATTTAAATTCTATCAAGATGATATTCAACACCAAATTATTAAAATATTTGTTTCCTATCTTCTATATCCAAAAATGTCTTATCTATAACAACCTAAAAAAAATTTAATACCTTTTTTAGGGTTCTTATTCATTCCCCTAATATTCCAAGATAATATTTTCATTGTTATATTTTTATTTTATTTGTGGGTTTAGCCCCACTTATTTTTAATATTTGTGATATTTGCTTTTGCTTTCCCATATCAATATCCCTTTGTGTTTATTTTTCTCTTTGTTTTTTCTTCTTGGATCTTCCTATATTTTTTCATTCTAAGTAATACTTTCATATTCATTAGCCTCTTCAATCTTCTCACACTGCTCATAGTAAAACATCATATTTAGGTTTACCTTGTTCTAAAGGATTTGAAGTGCAAAGAATAACCTCAAAATAACAATATTCTTTATATTTCCCTGGAGACCCTAAAGTGCAAGGATGCTCTTCTTTAATAATTGCCTTCTTATTCTGCCCTGAAAACCCTAAATTGTTATGGGTTTACTCCAACCTCATTTCTATATTATTCTACTCTTGAAACCTTAAAGTGCAAGGGGTAACATCTTAACCACTTTCACTTTTATTATTTGCAGAGGATTCTATACTACTTGAGAAAAATGAAGGTGATTTACTTGGAATAAATTTGACCCTTTTTATTGTCTTTTTTTTTGGTTTTATCTCCACATTATTTTACACCTTTAATTCCTTCTGAAATTGGTAATTGATATTATCTATAGGATTTATTTTCCTCTTATTTTGGAGTGGAATATCCTTCATCTGATCTAGGTTCTATTATTAAATGATTTTCTTGATTCATCTTGAAGTTTATCTTATGGCTAGATATTTTTATCTTTTTCTTCATAGTTTTTACTTTGCAAACTCTTGCCATGTGTCCAATCTCAAAACAATTATGGAAATGAAATGCAATATTTTCATAATCTACTTGTTGATTCCATTCTCTTGATTCAGATTTTATCTTAATGGATTATAGAAAAGGTTTTGAAATATCCATAGCAACAAATATTTAAGTATATATAGCATGCTTTCACTCCTTAGTTTTTGGTACTTCCCTGATGAATTTTCCTAGGGTATTTCCAATATTTTTCAAAACATCCTTATTTATAATATGATATGGAAGTCCAAAAATCCTAACTCACATTGGAAGCTTCCTAATAGTTTCTAAATCAATGAAAAAAAATTTATTCCATGGTCTCAAATAAATTTCATCTCTTCTCCTAAACCATGGGTCACCAACCATTATTTTATCTCTAATTTATAAACTAGAAAATATGATAAGGAAAAAACCTTTAAGAAGAAAAGTCACAAAATGATTTGAATTCAATCCCCACTTCCAAATATTGACCATGATCTATAGAACTTACATATTAGCCCTCTACATTTAAGAACCATTATATCATTCTCAATCATCTCATCCTTGATACTTACTTTTGGTGTACCATATGCTACCTAGATCAAACTTGCCATGTATTCAATTTTTTGCTTATCTCTAGCTTGGGCATTTATACTTTAAACTAGGGCACTTTGATTTCTAGTTAGGGCATCTTGAATTCCCATTAGGGCTTTAAAAAATGACTTTCCTTCCATAATAGATAATGGGACTTACTCTTGGATTGCACTTCCTCTTTTTTCTCATTCACTCTTACTCCTAGCTTGTACTCTCTCTTCCCTCACACTTACTCCTAGCTTACACTCCCTCATAGCTCACAATTTCCCATATCTCTTCTTTTTCTTGATGATCCTTCACTTAATTTTTTTTTTAACATAATGTTTCATACATTCATGGTAAGGGTTTGAAGCATTAATGCACTTTAGATGAATCTGTCGCTCTTTTACCATGATTGAACCCCAACTTGCACTCCCTCTTAGTTTACACTCCATTTTGGTTTGCATTATATTCTACCTTGCACTCTCTCCTTCCTTGTACTCACTTCTAGATTGAACTTTCTCTTGGCTCGTAATTGCCCTTGTCTCTTCTTTTTTTGGTGTTTCTTGGCTTCAATAATTTTTTGAAAATAATTTCCTGCACATTCATGGTAAGGGTTTGAAGCATTAATGCACTTTAGATGAACATGCCACTCTACCATGACTAAATCTCAGGTCACAATACCTCTTGGTTTAAAATCCTCTCTAATATCATTCACTCCTAAATTCCACATTCACTCCTAGCTTCTGCTTGCACTCTTTGCTATACTTACTCCTAGATCGTGCTTGCACTTGCTATTACACTTACTCTCAGGTCATGTTCGCACCTGCTACTGCACTTACTCTTGGATTAAAAATTTATCATATTTACTTCATATAATTATTACATATTTTTTATATTAATTTAAAGTAAAAATATTTTCCTCTATAAAAACACATCACCTCCTAAAAAATAATAATTAATACAACAAAACACTTATTCAAAAATAGTTTGAATTAAAAAATTTATATTAATATGTGAATAAACTTCTATATATATCCTTATATGCATAATAGTAAGTATAAAACTATTTGATTTATAAAGTTTTAAATGTAATCGGGTAGAGGTAGAGGAATGAAATGTTGACATATTATTTTTTTTTGTGTATAAAAAAATATTTAATTAAGGGAATTGTATGTTCTAAAATTTATTTTAAATTATAAATTTATTATAAAATTAAAATGATATTTGTTTTTAATAAGCTATGTGTGGCTTCTATTGGGGGCCATTCCCATTATGAAAATGAAACATTACATTACTTTGATTACATTTCTAATAAATAAAAGCATATGCAATTTTACTTTTGTATGAGAGATATTCTTCATTTACTCTTCTATCAAATATATTCTTCATCTTTGTCAAATGCTAAGTTTTCACAATCAACTCCTTTTATATCAAATACCTTCAAAATTTTAAATTATATCAAAATGAAATTCAACATTGAAAATGCTTAAAATATTTGTTGCCTAGCTTCTATATCCAAAAATATATTATCTATAACAACCTCACAATTTCTTAATACAAAAAAAAAAAGAAACTAGGAAGGATATTAATCTAGCAAGCCAAATAAAAATATGACACGTGTTAAGAAGGGGGCTAAACCTACTAATAAAAATATAATATGTTGATGTTGAAAATTATATCATGGAATATTACAGGCATGAATAAAACCCCTAAAGAAAAATTATTAAGAAATTAATAGGTTGTTATAAGCCTGAGTTTATTTTAATACAAGAAATAAAATTAAGTAGTGAGGAATGTAAGGATGCTTTTAAGGGCATGAATGAAACCCCTACAATGGATTATTAAGGAATTAATAGGTTGTTATAGCCATGAGTTTATTTTAATACAAGAAATAAAATTAAGTAGTGAGGAATTTAAGGATGTTTTTAAGAATATTTGGAAGATAGGTGTTTGTTTAGTAGTTTCTTTTATAAGAGCTTTACATGGTATTACAATAATATCGGATAAATGCAAATGTGATGGACAACTATTAAAAGAAAAAATAATTGGGTTGTTAGATTATTTTGTAAGAAAGAGGAAACATCAAAGTTGGGGTTATAAATGTATATGCTCCAACTATAGTTACTCATCATGAAAGATGTTGGAAGGACCTTAACATATTTTTATCAAATACAAGGATGATTCATTGTGATTTTGGATTCTTGGGGGAGATTTTAATACTATTCTATTTCCATTGTAAAATAAGGGTGGCATTCTACGATGGTCTAAATAAATGCAATATTTTACTTTATTTATCAATTCAAATGACCTTTGGGATTTTAGTTCCTCAAGATTTCAATACTGTATAGCAGAAAGACATGGAATAATAGACAATGGAAAAAATCATATAGCAGAAATACTGGATAGATTCTTACTATCCAATAAATTATTGCAAACAAAGTATACAATCTCTTCAAATATTTTATTGCAAGCAAGATCATATCATAAACCATTATTTTGACATGTGAGTTACCTAATAATTGTCATCCAAAGCCATTTTGCTTCTAGTCTATGTGGCTTCAAGACCCTAATTTTTTTCATATGTTTATGTTATGGTAAGATTAATCAAAATGTGAAATATCATGTATGTATAGGTTTGTTAAAAAGTTGAAACATTTAAAGGAGCAAATGAAAATATAAAATGACAAATCTTTTGGTAACATTTTAAGGAAATTCTGTAGGAGATAAATTAGTGACTTATGGTATTGATTTTCTTTCTGATGAAATATAAAGTTTAGAAGACAATTGGCCAAGTGAGATCTTATATCTTAATCAAAATTATGTCAAGAAGATGATTGTGAAAACATAGAACATTGAGAAAGTTGAAGAATATATTTAAAAGAAAAAGAAATAAAAAACTGTTAAAAAGGTATGCCACACCAAGAGGTATGCTACAAAAAAATATAATATTTTAGTATTTTTATGGAAATGACCCAATAAAAGTCACAAATAACTATAACTATAACTATATATATATATATATATATATTACTAAAAGTAAGGTCCATTACAATTCAATATCATTTTTTTTTTAAGTTTGGTTAGTGTTAGAAACCCCTATATCCTCCCACCCATGACCCCTCTTAAAGCTGAGAGCTATGCTTATCAATAATAAGGAATTTAACACAAATCCATCGCACACCCACCCTGTCACACACTCACCCACAATGTGGTTTGAATCTTAGACCTCTCAAAGAAAATCCAAAGCCCAAAAAGTAAAAATATATGCATACATAAAAGTAAAAATCAATATTTCTATTAAAATATTAATAAAAATTATCTCAAGGAACAACTAATGGTTCACTCTTCTTCGGGGTTTAGATATTTTTCAATAGATCCAAGGTTCAAACCATAGGTATGCATGTGGTTGTGTTAATCTTCTGTTGATAAGCTCATCTCTACCTTATAGGAGGTCATGGTTCTATATATATATATATATATTAATTACATCTTAAATACCCAAAATACCAAAACTTGATGACCATACTTTTATGTGAGGGATTTCAAACCACAATAGGTATGCATGTGGTTGTGTTAATCTTCTGTTGATAAGCTCATCTCTACTTTATGAGAGGTCATGGTTCTATATATATATATATATTAATTACATCTTGAATACCCAAAACTTGTTGACCATACTTTTATGTGAGGGATTTCAAACCACAATAGGAAGATAGGCTAGATGGATTATAACAACCCCAATAATATTACCTATGTATAAAATAAAAATAAAAATCTTATATATAAGACTTCTATAAATATATTAATATAAATTCATTTTGCATCTTAAAAGTCCAAAAGGCTCTTGACCAGACTTTTATGTAATTTTAATTTTTAATCAATATAAGCCTTGTGTTCACAGTGTTCAAAACTTTCTTTTCTTAAAATTTTATCTAAATTTTAATATTAAAAAATAAAAATAAAATAATTTTAATATCAATTATATTATTAATCTTTATTTAATAAAATTATAAGTTATTTTTTAATATTGAACATTGTTTATAAATATGTACAAATATCAGTGTTCTTTTAAGAAAATATAAGAGGAATCTATCTCACAACCACATAGATGATAATACTAGACAAATGCTATTACACCAAATGTCATTCGGATTTAAATATGTATTTATCCAATAAAATTCATCACCATGTATTCCAAAAACAAATATATAATACAAATCTATCTTATTGAATTTAAACCTCAAACTCATGCTCAAAAGCTTTCTTCTTAAAACCAGAAGAAGCTATATATTATGCAGTTTATTATTATAATTCCAAGATGCTCCTAACGAAAATGAATGATCGGATGGGATGTTGGTCAGCCTAATTGCCGTTGTTCTTCCTGAAATTCCAGTACTGTTAGTATTAAGTTGCCGACAGCAGTTTCTAGATGATCATACATACCATTGTGTAACATTTGGTATACACCCTTATGGCGAGACAACGACTTCAAAATTTCTTCGATTGTTTTACATGCCTCCATATTAGCAAGTGGATCTCTCTTGATAAGAAGATCTGCACCCCAATCATTATAATCATTGAGAAGAAATTCTGCGGCCCTCAATAGTTTCTCCAGAAGTTCGTCCCCAACCAGGTTGTTGAGGTGGTAGTGAGATTTTGATAAACATTTGAAGGTACTCAAAAGCCTGTGGTAGCACTGTGATAAAGCTAGGTGCCTTGAAATGGGCCACACATAACTCACCAGAGCTTGCATGATCCCACAGTTTAATTCTATCAATTCCTTGTTAAATTCCCCAGTGGTAGGATCCACAAAGGAGTGAACGAAGTTTACTATTCCCATTTGGAATTCCTCGTCCCCACAATAATCTAAACAAAGCTCTTTTATATCATAGTCGAGGGAGAAGTAGACCAGGTCATAGATGTCATCAACATTATGGGGAGGTGATAACGCTTCATCTTTGGGTGGATGAGCAAGAATGGAAACTGCAGTGATGGCATACTGGGGAGTAACTTTATTAAGGTATAGAAGCTTTGTAACGCAGAAGACGCCCCAGTGTTTGAGGAGATGGGATTTAGAGGGCTTTTGGATTTCTTCCTTGAATTCAATCAGGAGATCTAGATTAGGATATTTGCGAAGGTATTTTATGGAGGCTTGGAGGTGTTCGGGAGAGGACATGTGAGCAAAAACGGGTAGAAGGCTTTTGGGCAAGAGCCATTCTTGTATTCTTTTTCTTAGGATTAGGTTGGGTTGCAGTTGCACATCTTGTGGGAGCTGTGGGTGGTCTTGAAATGATTGTCCATTGGAAACGTTGGGGAAGGTTGGGTTTAGGACTGGGTCGATCAAGAAGTTGTCTGAGTATGGGCAGAAGAATTCATCAGGGATCCTTTCTTCATGATTTTCATTTGGACTTTTCTTTTTGAGTTTTCCTATATCCTTGTCATTGCAATTGGGGATTTTGCATTTGGGTGTTCCTCCTTTATGCTTGTTGTCAGGACATTGGTCTGTGGGAGTGGGAGTTCTTCTTTCCTCGTGATTGTAATCATATTTTTTATGATTAAGTATTTCTCTTTCCTCCAGAGTGCAATCTGGCTTTCTGCTTTCTGATGCTTCCCCTTCTTCCTGATTGCGATTAGGGTTTCTGCTTCTGGATTTTGTGGCATTCATTTTTGTTGAAATACGAAATCAAAGGGACACACTTCCAGACAGAGGAAAGAAATGCTACTTATTCATGTGAATAACTGCTATTGTTTGTGGGAGTTCTTTCCTCATGACTGCAATCATATATTTTATGATGAAGTGTTTCTCTTTACTCCTGAGTGAAATCTGGCTTTCTGCCTTCTGATGCTTCCCTTTCTTCCTGATTTTATTGCATTAATTTTTGTTGGAATACGAAATGAAGGGACACTTAGAAGTAGAGGAAGGAAACGCTAGATTTCATTCATGTGAATAACTGCTATGAAAGGGCCAAAGGTAATAGACCAATTGATTAATATATTTATTTAAAAATTAAGTTAAATATTTTATTAATTTATACATTATTTTTTAAATTTTAATTGTTAAATTTACTTAAATCATGGAATAAAACTATGGAATAATTACAATATTAATGTTTTAAAATTAATTTTAATTTAAGGTGTTAATGTTTTAATTAATAAACTTACTCAAATTATTGCAATCAAACTATGTTTTAATTTTAAATTTTTATTAAATATATTTAAAAAAATAAAAAATAAATTTGATTTTAAGGGGTTAGCAAGTTGAAATATATGCCACCTGTTTAGCAAAGTAAGTGTCTAGAAAAGTAAGTATTATACTATAACATATATTTTTCTCTACTAAATGCTAAATATTTATAGTTGAAGTTTCATGTGAGTGTTTGTCAGGTTGAGGTCTATGGTTCCAACCCTTAGTTTTTTCTTGGAGTAAAAGTTGTTAAGGTGAGGCGGGGTTAAAGTAATAAATTTCTATGTGGGTATAATATGATGAGACTCGATTAACAAGAGAAAGAATAAAATAAAATAGAACATATTTTTTAAAATTAATTGCTATGAAATGTCTTTTTTTTAAGCTAGATTATATTAATTCACTAAGTGGATGATCTAACACTGTCCACCATCTAAATAAAATATGAATTGGATAAGAAGTAAAGCATCCATAAGTAAATATACATAAGAATAGAAGCTAATACCAACAAAATTACTATAGTTATATTTTGCTGCAATACACCAGATATCAACACTCATCTTTGGGATAGCTTATTATATAAAAAAATAATAGGTATATTTTTTGTGATATTTTTTGAAGTCTCAAAAGAAAAAATAAAAGTAATCGAAACTTGAACTTGCTTATCATTGTTAATTACCTTCTTTTTAGTTTTTTTTTATTAGACATTTTGAAGATCTTGAATCATATTAGAAAGCTAATGAAGTCTTCTAATAACATCTTGAGGTGTGTTAGAAGTCTTATAGACTTAGAAATAAATATGTCCCACATGTAATAAAATATCAAAAGTCAAGTCTCCTAAAATTATATCCCATGGAGGAGCAGATCCAGTAAATATATTTTTGCATCTGCACTTCCAAATATGCTTGAGAAGGATGAATCTAAAAATATCCTAGATTTTGGGGTATTGGTCGAGTTAAGAAAAACCAAGTAGATAAAACTTCCAAAATTTCATGAAAGAAGCAAAAATAAAAGTGTATAAGACATCTCAAAACTATTTAGCCACGTCACAAAACCAAAACAATTGAATATAAATCATTACAAAAATTGCATTGAGGGAAAACGTGTAAAATCAAGGCTAGAATTTTAGAAGTTGGAAGTTTTTGATGCAAAAGACATTTAGAAGTTGGAATTTTTGATGCAAAAGACTTTCAGAAGTTGGAATTTTTTGATGCAAATTTTGTCATCCAAGAAGTTGAGTTTTGGATTCAACAGGAAATTTCTAAATTTGAGTAGCAAGAGACTACCATTGGACATTGGTAAAATTCACTTACCGCTTATCATTGATCTTAGAGTCTAAAGAATGAGGATACAAAATATTTTTGTATATATAACTAGAAGCAATGGAAGATATTCTATGACCATTTAGCCATCTCTAGTCATTCCATATATTATGGAAAGTTATTCCCAACTTTATAAAGACCTAACAAGGGATGGAAGCCACAACTAAACCATAAGACTCTTTGAACCTAGAGGTAAGGATGTAATGATTGTAGATCTAGTTATAGGTAATAATTGAACAACTACCTAAATTCTAGATATCTCTAATTCTATTACTTTTATTCTTCGAAAAATCTAGACCATGAATAGAACTACATAAAGCTAAAAGATTATCATTATGGAGGATATGTTTATTCCACCCAAGATTGTTTGGACTGATGCTCAGACCATCTCTCAAGGAGTCAAAATTCTAAGCCAATAAATGAGAAACTAATTACCAAACTTTTTAATTTTGGGTATTGGAATAGATCCTTTAACCATTAAGTAAGAAGCATTAAGGACCTTATTCTACCAAGGTATTTATTTCCATTTAAATTTGTGAGTAGATAGAGAGATCCTATAAAGAAATAGGTGTTTCCAATTTTCATCATCAATGATGGCTCTAGCAACCCATTTTGCAGCCAAAATTTTACTCTAAGTAAGACGTAATGAAGAACACAAGCTGATACTAAGGTGGGAGAGAATAGTATAAGACCACTTTTTAATTTTCTTATCTCAAAAAATATTATCCAATATATCAATGGCAATATCAACAGTAGTAATTAAAGCAATGCACAAATCAACAGAAACAATAGAGACACCAATTTAACGTGGTTCACCCAATGTGGTCTACTCCACATAGAAAATATTTCACTATAATTTTATCAATAAATATCTTGGGAATCCTTTCCTATTACAATGTTTATGGACCTTTGTCCAAAGAAGATACCAATACCCTAATCAAGTTCATGGATGCCTATCCATAGGAGACACCAATCCCCTAAGCTGATTCCTAGAACTCTATCGATAGGAGAACTCCTTATCCTCTACTCTAACTAGTGATCCTCTAGAAGACTACTACCTCCACTACATTGGCTTGTGGATCTCTCTCCATTTAAGACTCATGTTTTCACTCAAAATACCTATATCTTCATTACCTTGGCTAATGGATCTCTATCCACTGGAGACTACTGTCCTTTGCTCTACCACCTCCAAATATTACTCTTAGCTCTATCTAAAATTTACACTAAACATAGTTCTTCGGTCTAGCACAAATATTCTCAATATCTATCTCAAATTTTTACTAAAAACAGTCCTTCAATCTAGCACAAATATTCTCAATCTCTATCTCAAATTTACACTAAACACAGTCCTTCATTCTAGCATAAATATTCTCAATATTTATCTCAAATCTATCATCAAGCCTTAACACAAATTTTGATCCAATCACAAATCAACTTTTATAGATTTGCCCTAAACCTTAACTCAAGGTTTGAAAAAATCAATCAATCAACTCTGCTCTCAAGTCTTCTTAAATAATTACCTCAAATCTATCCACGATTTCTCTCTAGAATTTGATCAAACTACTCTCAAGTCTTCACCAAGACTTATCTCAAATCTACTCAACAAGTTCTCACTAGAACTTGCTCAATATGCTCAACAAGTCTTCACCAATACTTACCTCAAATTTTCATTGTAAGCTTCCATAAAATCTTACTCAACTCAATCCTTAAGTCCACTCTAGGACTTGATCAAATCAGCTCACAAGATTTCACAAAAGCTTATTCAAATCAATTGTAAAACTTGCATAAAAAAATTAACTCAATATATTTCAAAAAACTTCTTTAATAACTCAAACAAGTTTCACTCAGAATATTTTTTACCCTCAAAAACATATATTTAATGGTTAGAGACTCAACATATTTCATACTCACAAAAAAATCACAAAATTCAACTTAATGACTTTTAGAAAATCTCTTCAATCACACAAATAAATTTCACTCAAAATTTTGTTTAACCACAAAAAAATATAGAGAATGGTAAGAGAATCAACATGTTTCACACTCACAAATCACTCTATCACTTTATTTTTCAAATCAATTTAGAATAAAGAATACTTTATTTGACGGAACTTGAACTATCACTCCAATGCATTCAATCAATAACACTCATCCAACTTCACTCAACCATTCACTTAATGAAATACAACTTGCTTACAAATACTAACCAAGTGTTTCACTATACTTACAATAACTCACACTATGAAACTCGACCTTGACTCAAGATTATTCCAAATTCACATAATAATAATACTCATGATCTTTCACAAACTTCTAGTTTAAGATAGTTCTCAACTTCACATAATAATGATACTCATGATCTTTAACAAACCCTAATAATGCACATGAAGGCTCACTCAAAATTTCCAACAATTCTTATCAAGCAAAATTTCTAGCATCAACTTCTATTCTAGAAAAAAATCTCATCAATCAACATTGGAGATCTCAAAACCAAACTCAACAATGCTTATCAAACAATCCTTTTCACTCCACCTTATATTCAGAAAACCTCAATCAACCATATACCTCATACAAAGAAGAATGAATCCATACCTTTTTTTCTTTGATGGAGATATGTCTTTAAAACTTGTTTCACTCTCAAACAAAAACTCTTGCTAATTCTAGGTTAGATAGTAACAATCTACCTCAAAACTCTCCACTGGAAAATTCACTTTAATCATGCAAGACTTACAATGCAATGTTCAATATTAAATACACCTTATCACTCCCTCTTCAAAAATAGTATCCAAAACATACATAGAAATATTATTCCTTAATTACATCTTATAATCTCCACACTCTTAAACACCACTCAAAATCTTAGATCTCAAATTAAATTGGCAAAAATAAAATCCTAAAAAAAAAATCCTTATAACTCCTTTCTCAAAAATTAAATCACTCCTTTAATATGCTCAAAAATGGAAAGTTTAAAATTTAATAAAACACCTTATACCTTCCTTTAACTCAAAAATTCATGCCACATTAAAAACCTTAGGAGAAAAATTTAATTAAAAAATTAAATACATCTATTACCCTCGGCAGGATTCGATCCCCCACTGCGCTGCCACTAGTGCCTTAGCTGCGACCCAAATTCCGCATGATCTAGGCAATCATGTTGGTAGATAAAAGTGCCTTGTGCACTTTGTATCCTATGCTAGGTTCCAAAACCAAAAGTACCACCAACAAAACACTCCTAGGTCTATTGTCGGGATCGATCGTGGGACCTCCTACCTATCAACGCTTCAATGCACAACCACTTACCATTAGTCCAACCATAAAGTTGGTAATGAGGCTTTAAGACTCCACTGTATTATCCCTTCTATGGCCACTGAAACAATAAAAAATATTATCCTTTTTCTTGCACACATATCACAAAAATTCGTAGGCACTAGCAATATTAATCGATCAAACGTAGGAGCTTAGGCAACCAAATGCACATGGTATTTATACCATTGTGTCATATCTCTTTGGACATTTATGGAGGGGTAAAATACATATGACATCGATGCTTTAATAAAAATTAAACCTTTTGCCCTTATAACCCTAACCTTAGGGTTAATTAAATTAAATTATAAATTAATTTATAATGAAATTATTATAATTAATTTAATAAATTTAGGTCTTAAAATTAGAAATTTAATATTATAATAAGATATTATAATATTATTTTACTTGGGCCTTCCTATTTCTCCTTTAGATATTATCTGACCACCTTGAATATTATAATATTATTTCCCTTAGGCCTAGAAGCAATCTTTCTCTTGCACTGCTTACTAAAAATGACTCTTGACATCCTTCCTTTCGCATTGCTCAGTGAAACTGACTCTTGACATAAATGACAATAAAAATTGCTTATATTTCCAACAATATCCCTTTTTTTTATTGATAGCAACCCATTTACCTTTTACCATTTCCTTTACCTCTTTCTATTCTGCTCTCCCTAAGAAACTTCTTCCCTTTACTGAATGCTCTCCCTCTAACTCAAATCTCTTGCCCTTTGACATCAATGTCAAAGGGTCACCTTCGGGGTTTGGTTATAAGAATGAGACTCTTAGCTTAGCCCCTCCCCCACATTCTCTCTTGAGGTGGTTAATTTTGGGGTGGGAGTATTTCTACTCCCAGCATACACTGATATTTACTTTTTTTCACATTCTTCCTCAATCCTTATGATTCCTCTAGCTGTTCCTATTCCTGCTTATCTCTAGAAGTTTTGCTCTACACCACTTGGCTATAGGACCAGTATTATTACACTTATAACATTGTTATTCCTTAAAGGTGCAAATTTCTTGGGGTTTCTTCTAGTGAAGCCATATCCATTCCTATCATGAACCCTGTAATTTACTACCTTGTGATAAAACTAATTATAAGAGTAGCAATACCCTTGAAAAATATGCTTGTTTCTAAACTTTCCATATTCTTGTCTTTCATGTGACCTACACTATGTAGCCTTGTGCCCAAAATTGTGACATGAGAAGCATCGTCCATTGAAACTACCTTTCCTTGACCCCATTGGTCTCTTAGTATCTTTTACCTTGTGTTATTTCCTATTCCATATGTTCCTCCTTTGTGCGTTTTTCCTTTCCTTGTTGAACTTTCTATTGTTCAAATCTTCCTCAGGAGTCTCACTGTCTCTTACACTCTCTTATTTTGAAGCTTCTTCTTCATTGGAGCTTGAGATTGACTCCTCTTTTTGTTCTCTTTGAACATTTTAAAAACCAAGACTTGTCTTGTTTGATGAAGATTTGTGTACCTTGATAATATTATCCAAGGTCTTTGAGCTTCTCCCAAACCCGTGTAAATTGTCTTTAGAATCTTTTACTTACTTCCTTAATGAAGCTACTTTATGCTCTAACCTTTCACATTCTAAAACCTTTGCTTCTAACTTATCTTTAAATATTCTTGTCTTAGATATTGGGTTGGTTACATATTATATAAGCTTTCCTTTCTCTTCATCACATTATTGAAATTGAAGCTTGAGTTTTGAGTTCTGCTTTCTTTTTCTTCTACCAGAAATAGAATTTCATTTTTCATCATTATTTGAGGAGCTTCCATCACTATCACTTGAACTCTTGCTTGCCTTGTCTTCATAAAAACTCTTCTTATGCCTTTGGAAAAAATTCTTTCCTTGCTTGCTTTTTCCATCCCTATTTTTCTTTTGATACTTGTGTTTTCCTATTTCCCTATTATTATGATCTTGTTTCTAATATTCACTACTATTTCTATCTTCTGTACAATCAGTTGTATAGTGACCATATTTACCATAATTAAAACATCTAATTAATTTCATACCTTTATAATTTCTTGAGTCCTTATTCATTCTACCATAATTTGCTTCTTCATAACTGGATAACTCATTGCTTGAATATGACTTCATACCCTTTGTATTATTAGTAACTTTGAAGGCTGCTTATTTCTGGGTAATAGGTTCCTCTTTTATTATCATTTCAAAAGCTGTGAGAACTCCATGTAATTCATTCCTTGTAAAAAGTTCAATGTATTTTGACTCTTATATAGCTAAAATATTTTCACTATACCTTTTTGGGAGTGACCTTAAAATCTTATCACAAACATTCATTTATTCAACTTTAAGCCCAAGTCCTTGCATGGAATTAACAACCTAATCCACATGAAGTAGCTATTGAACAATGTTTTACTATTCCTTCATATTTAGGTCTTCAAAGGTTCTCTTGTAATTTTACAAATTGGCCCTTTTGACCATTTTGTCTCCCTCATATATACCTTTCAAATTATCTCAAATTTCCTTTGTTGATGTGCAATCCATAACCTTTATAAACTTTGTTTTATACAAATCCTTTAAAATTCAATTCATTACCTTTGAATTATTTAGTTGTAGAAGCTTACCATATTTATTTGTAGCTGGAGTAGCTGGTGGTATGTATCCATCCTCAAATTCCTATCATATTTCATTCCCTAGTGCCATTAGGTGAATATTCATTCTCATACTTCAAAGTGCATAATTATTCCCATCAAAAAATGGTACCGAATTCCCTAAAGATCCATTCTGAGAATCCATTTGTGTTCTTGTTAGCTTTTCTTTCAAGCTATTAAACTCTTCCAAAGGAACCTGCTATAATACCAATTAAAGAACACAAGCTTATACTGAGAGGGAGGTGAATAGCATAAGCTCACTTTTTACTTTTCTTTTCTCAAACAATATTATCTAATATATCAATGACAATATCAATAGTAGTAATGAAAGCAATGCATAAATCAACACACATAATAGAGACACCAATTTAACATTGTTCACCCAATGTGGGCTAGTCCACGGAGAAAATATTTCAGTATAATTTTCTCAATAAATATCTTGGGAATCATTCCCTATTACAATATTTATGGACTTCTGTCCAAAGGAGACACCAATACCCTAATCAAGTTCGAGGATACCTATCCATAGGAGATACCAATCCTCTAAGCTAATTTCTAGAACTCTATCCATAGGAGAACTTCTTATCCTATATGTTCTAGATGGTGATCCTCTAGAAGACTATCGCTTCCACTATACTGGCTTGTGGATCTCACTCCACTGAAGACTCCTATACTCACTTAGAAGACCTATATCCTCACTACCCTAGCTAATGGATATCTATCCACTGGATACTACTATCATCTTCTATGTCACCTCCAAAGCTTACTCTCAACTCTATCTTAAATCTGCACTAAACATAGTCCTTCAATCTAACACAAATCTTCTCAATATCTATCTCAAATTTGCACCAAACATAGTCCTTCGGTCTAGCATAAATTTTCTCAATATCTATCTCAAATATGCACTAAACACAATCCTTTGATCTAGCACAAATATTCTCAATCTCTATGTCAAATCTATCCTCAAGCCTTAACACAAAGTTTGATCCAATCACAATTCAACTATGCTAGATCTGTCCCAAAACTTAACTCAAGGTTTGAAATCAATCAATCAACTCTGCTCTCAAGTATTCTCAAAGACTTATCTCAAATCTATCCACAAGTCCTCTCTAGAAATTACTCAAACTACTCTCAAGTCTTCACTAAGACTTACCTCAAATCTTCTCAACAAGTTCTCACTAGAACTTTCTCAATTTGCTCAACAAGTCTTCACCAAGACTTACCTCAAATATGCATTGTAAGCTTCCACAAAATATTACTCAATTCAATCCTTAAGTCCACTCTAGGACTTACTCAAATCAACTCACAAGATTTCACAAAAGCTTATTCAAATCAATTACAAAAATTGCATACAAAAATCAACTCACTCTCTTTCAAAAAAATTCTTCAATCACTCAAACAAGTTTCACTCATAATCTTGTTTACCCTTAGAAACATATAGATAATGGTTAGAGTCTCAATATATTTCACACTTACAAAAATCAACTTAATATCTTTCAAAAAACCTCTTCAATCACACAAGCAAATTTCACTTAGAATTTTGTTCAACCAAAAACATATAGATAATGGTAAGAGACTCAACATGTTTTACACTCACAAATCACTCTATCAATTTTTTTTTCAAATCAATTTAGAATAAAGAACACTTTTTTTCATAGAACATGAACTATCACTCCAATTCGTTAAATCAACTCATCCAACTTCACTCAACCATTCACTCAACGAAACACAACTTGCTTATAAACCCTAACCAAGTGTTTCACTATGCTTCCAACAACTCAAACTATGAAAATCAACCTTGAATCAAGATGATTCCAAATTCACATAACAATGATACTCATGATCTTTCACAAAACCCTAGTTCAAGATAGTTCTCAACTTCACATAACAATGATACTCATGATATTTCACAAACCCTAATCATGCACATGAAGGCTCACTCAAACATTTCCAACAATGCTTATCAAAAAAAGTTTCTAGCATCAACTTCCATTCTATAAAAAACCTCAGCAATCAACATTGGAGATATCAAAACCACACTTAGTAATACTTATCAAACATTCATTTTTACTCCACCTTATATTTAGAAAAACTCAATCAATCATACACCTCATACAAATTAGAATGTGCCCATACTTTTTTGCTTTTATGAAGATATATCTTCAAAACTTGTTTTACTCTCAACAAAAATCTCTTGTTAATTCCAGGTTAGATAGTAACAATCTACCTCAAAACTCTCCACTAGAAAATTCACTTTAATCATGCAAGAATTACAATGCAATGTTCAATATTAAATACACCTTATCACTCCTACTTCAAAAAAAACATATAACACATACATAGCAATATTATTCCTTAATTACACCTTATAATTTCCACACTCTTAAACACTACTCAAAACCCTAGATCTCAAATTAAATTGGCAAAAATAAAATCCTAAAAAAAATCCTTTTTTAGGATACTATCCTAACATTAATTAATTAATTAATAATAATAATAATAATAATAATAATACATGTTATCCTATGGTTATATTAATAAATAATATAATAATTAATTATATTAATTATTATATTATTATAAGATTAGGGTTAGGGTTAGGAAGCATGGTGACTCTTCACTCATAACCCTAAAGGGGTATAAGACACTATGTGATTCTATCATTTAAGATATCCATGAAATATTATATAAAACATTTATTAAAACATTGAAGGGACTTCTTGACAATCCAAAAGCGATTCTTTTAGTTTTAGGTTATTATTTATTTATTTATCAATTTATGTGCTAGGAAACCTAGGTTCCTACATCTAGTATCCGAGCCTTATGGATCCAACCATATTGGTCAAGGAAATAAAAAATGACATTGCAAAAATTAGAAGAATGATTGAACAAAAACAAAAAAAACAAATGGAATGTTCTGATCGTATTATACAATATTTAATGGAAATGCAAGAGGAGACCCTAGCCATGGAATCTCAGGTAGAGGAGGAAGAACCCATAGCCATGGAATCCCAGGTGGAGGAAGAACCCATAGCCGACGAATCTCAGGTGGTACCCATTGCTCTTCCCAAGAAAGAAAAAAATGCAACTGAACATATTGCTTCAAACCCTAAATTAATTATTTCTTTGGATGAGCCCATAACCAAAGAACTTTCAAAAATACCTATTGCACTTTTAGAAGAAATTAATCAAAACCCTTATAATGAAAAAATATTTTTAATAGAAGTGCACAAGGGAGAAGAAAATATCAAAGATGCAGGTTTCCAAAAGCAATGTTTTATAGATCTACATAGGGGAAATAACCACAATCATCAAAGTGGAAATCAACCTAGTAATATTTTCTCCAATAACATCTCCAATATTGCTTACAAGATTTTTTTTCAACAATTTATTTAATACCCAAGGAAAAATAAGCGTTTATGCAGTTTTTAAAAAATATGATCCAATAATGAATCAACTTGGTTATCTGTTGGATGTGCTGCATAGTGTGAACCTTTCATCTTTGAGGCCTCCACCATGGCCACCTCCTTTTCTCTCTATTGGCATAAAAATGTAGAACCAGAATCTTACCTTGAGGATTGCCCATTGGAAAAACCATCTCATTACATATCTTGGCGGCCGATGGTGATATATTAGGTTCAAATTTTGTGTCACTAATTCATGAAGGTAGATAGACTTCACAGTTTATTACTCTATGTGTTCCAATAAGAGACTTTTTTTAATCGAAACATAAATAAATTAATGTTAGCATTAAAGTATTGAAAACTTATTCCATTGGAAATAACACATCCATTCTTGTGGTGTATTATTAGCATTTAATAAAATTTAGATCGAAAAGCCTACGAAAAAAAAAATTGAATTTCTCATAACGCAAGAAGCACCTACCCATCCACACTATACCACCGGTGATATTGCTACAAGGTTCTTAAAATTTATTAATTTCTTCCTATGAAAAAAGTGTGCACTCCTATTTTGCATGATATACTAGCGAACTCCATAGACCTTGTCTGGAGTATGGCTGCATGAAGAAGTATTGGATATTGTTTGAGATGTATGCAAAAATAGGTCATCCGTCATAATTTAGTGGCACGGTTTTTCTTCTTATCAATTGACTGGTCAAATACCTAAAACCATTCAACTCACGCAACTCTAAATTTATCATTTTACTCCCTCTTGAGTTTCAATAACATCAATAAATTGGATTTCTTATTTGGAATCCACGAAAGTCTAGGTGGTCCATATCTTATTATTGAAATAAGAGAGGAAGCCAAAGAGATGAAAATAATGTGTCATGATAATTACTAAAAATGGAAGATAAAAAAACTGAAACCAGCTAATTATGAAAAGAATGTGTCATAATATCGGAATCCAGAAGCGAGCTAACGTGAGGAAGATAAAAAACTGAACCAATTTCTAAAAAGGATAGATATCTAGGTTTTGAAAATTTGTGAAAAAACCATTTTTTTACATTGTCTAAAAAATCTACTATCATCGATGGAATATCTTTCACCATTGCTAGCGGCATCATTGCAAATTTTAAGGTTTCAAACTACAAATTTCAAATGTGAGGCTTTACTACATCCTAGAAAGTAATTACAAGTACTGGTCTCCCAGGACATGGGAAAGAATAATTTGGAATCATATCCCATAATAGGAGGCTTGCTGAGTTGGTCCTTTGTTGTTGGTAATGGGTGATCTTGTTGTTCATAAGGGTGGTTGTCATTGTAGATGTGTGAGATGGCAAGAGCAAGCATCTATTGATGTTGTAGCCTGGCAATGCAATTGCTCTAATTATTCCATGCGAGGCAATATCCACTTCATCATCCCAGCATATCATTTCTAGTTGCAGGAAGAATCTAAAGAATCACTCCTTACTCTTTTGGCAAGCATGAAACAAAACATATATTTTGCAAAAGTTTGTGCAATATCTTCATACTATATTCCATGTTCCAATCCAGATGGGGTAGCAGTGTCGGTTAACTGTGTTGATTTTGGTACTATCAAACATTGAAATCAGACACTATGATAAAAAAAAATAAAAAATAAAAAAAATAAAAATAAAATAATAATAAGGATGAGTCTCATCAAAAATATGGCATTGCATCATTCTCAAAGGTAGGCACCGAGACATGACCCAAGCTGGATTTAAGTGTCTACTATTCCATTGTGGTCAAAATATCAGTGGTACTCGTAGGGAAAATCAATCGAATTTGTCTAATGCAATCACATAAAAATTAAAACACAATGGCTGTGTAACATGAGCCAACAAGGGCGTAGGGTATGGAATTGTTCGTCATTTGGCAGCCAAGGGAATCCATGTAATCTTAACTGCCCGAGACGAGCAGAGAGGTATGGCCGCTACGAAGGCCCTCAAAGATGCTAAATCTCAAATATGCTGAATTTCATAACATTGTCTTCCATCATCTGGATGTGCAAGATTCTGCCAGAATCAATGTCCTTGCCAAATGGATCATAGGCTATTATGGAAAGCTTGACATACTAGTTAACAATGTGGAAAAATAAGGTCTTACAATAGATTATGACATTGTGAGGGCTAACAAGGCAAATCCGATGCAATTATTTATTCCTCTTGGAAATACAGTGAAAGGAATTTCTAAAAATTTTGAACTTGGCTGGACTTTCATATTCTTCAAATAGCGATCCTCCAGTAGTACCAGCATTGTTGACTAGCACATTCACTGTAACAGACCAATCATAAAATTTATTTCAAGATAATAGTTTGGATTAGAATTAGCATCTGAAACTATGTATCTATTAATCTATCTATAAAAAAAAAGACGCTGGCGTAGGTGCAGGCGCTGCTGGTGACTATTTTCTTCCACAGTGGCAACTTGACAAATTTGCGTCCTAGAAATAATGACGTCGGTGATATATGTGATGAATAATTGGCAATAGAAGATAAATTTGGGTCTTGGGTAATGTTATCTCCGATAGGTTACTAGTGTATTTTTCTGGATAAAGAATGGTTTCAGCATATGAATTCCATGAGGTTGTGCAGTATGAGAATATAGTGAATATGCGCATGGATTCGTGTTCATCCGGTTTGTAGGGAGAAACAATTTTTTTTAAGTTTTATAGTGTTGTTGTAGCGCAGTGTTCGGTCTGATTGGCATTAGACAATTCTTCTCAAATATGGGATTCGTTGAACTATAAAATGATAGTGGAGTGAAAGTCTTTATGACTGTGTTTGATGTTTAGGATGAACGGATGACTAGGCAAACTATGGAATGGAGTGGTTCGGTTTAACTGAGGTTTTGAAATGGTCAAATATGAACATTGTATTCACCATATCGGCAAATTAAAAGTGTGGTGATGGGTGTCATCATATTCACGAACCATTTTCAGTTCCAAAACCAATGTGATAGCATGAAATTACAGATGGACGAATGACTCAACCAATGTTGGGACACCATAATGTATGATTGTAAATGCAATAAGGTGGCGATGGGATCGGCCTGATGCACATGTAGACTCTCGTTTTGGCCTGACCATGATAATGCATGAATCATATGGGTTTGGAATAGGTAAAATTCTAGTGGACAATAAAAATTTTCACTCGAGTGATGAGTGATGCCCAGTGCAGGAAGTTTAAATGGTTGTGATGTATGACACATTATCTGGAGATTTCACACAGTTAAATGGTTTCTCCCTTTGATGATTTGGAATCCATGACGTTAAATCTAAATATCTATGAATATACTTTTTGATATTGCTAAATGTCTGAGTTGGATGTTGATGGGTAATGGTTTAAAATTTGATGCAAGGGTAACTATTATGTACAATAAAGTTTTATATTTATAACGTTTTCATATAAATATGGTGGCCAAAAAATATAGTGAATTCTTGCGGGTAGAGTTGTTAAGTACGCGGTGAGCCGGATGTCAGGATTTATTAGTCACTCACATGTATAAAATATTGATACCTCTGATGTCTAGGCTAAACATCAATGTCACATGAGATATACAGTCGATAAACAACAATGAGATTTGTGCAGTGGGGAAAATGTTGATGTGGGCAAGGCCAACATCAACAAACTTAATGTGCATTATAGTGTGACAATTGAGTTTTTTTAAAATACAAACTTAACTACAAGAAGCCAGTGATGTTGAGATTGGCAAACTTTGTAGAAGCATATTTTCAAATTTTTCTAGCTTTGAGGACAAAGCTCTTCAAAGAGGAATGGCATGTTAGGATACTATCCTACCATTAAATAATAATAATAATAATAATACATGTTATCATATGGTTATATTAATAAATAATATAATAATTAATTATATTAATTATTATATTATTATAAGATTAGGGTTAGGGTTAGGAAGCATGGTGACTCTTCACTCATAACCCTAAAGGGGTATGTGATTCTATCATTTAATATATCCATGAAATATTATATAAAACATTTTCTAAAACATTGAAGGGACTTCCCCACAATCCAAAAGTGATTCTTTTAGTTTTAGGTTATTATTTATTTATTTATCAATTTATGTGCTAGGAACCCTAGGTTCCTACCATCCTTATAAATCATTTTTCAAAAATTAAATCACTCCTTTGATATGGTCAAAAATACAAAAACTAAACTTTAATAAGACACCTTATACCTCTCTTTAACTCAAAAATTCATGCCACATTAAAAACATTAGGAGCAAAATTTAATTAAAAAATTAAATACCTTTATTGCCCTCGGTAGGATTTGATCCCTTGCTGCGGTGCCACCAACACCCTAGTCGTGGCCCAACTGTCACATGAACTATGTGCTCATGTTGGTAGAAAAAAGTGCCTTGTGTGCTTTGTATCCTATGCTAGGAACTAAATCCAAAAGGACCACCAACAAAACACTCCCAGGCCTACCATTGGGATTCAATCGCGGGACCTCCCACCTATTAACGCTTCAATGCACAACCACTTATCGCTAGCCCAACTATTAGGTTGGTAATGAGGCTTTAAGCCTCCACTATCTTATCCCTTCGATTGCCATCGAAATAATAAAAAATATTATCCTTTGTCTTGCACTAGCAATATTAATCAATCGAAGGTAGGAGCTTAGGCAACCAAATGCATATGGTATTTATACCATTGTGCCATCTCCCTTTGGACGTCTGGAGGAGGAAAATACATATGATGTCAGCACTTTAATAAAAATTAAATCTTTTTTCCTTATAACCCTAACCTTAGGGTTAATTAAATTAAATTATAAATTAATTTATAATGAAATTATTATAATTAATTTAATAACATTATACCTTTAATATTATAATATTATTTTTTTTGGGCCTTCCTATTTCTCCTTTAGACCTTATCTAACCACCTTGAATATTATAATAATATATATTATAATATTATTTTCCTTAGGCCTAGAAGCAATCTTTCTCTTGCACTGCTTACTGAAACTGACTCTTAACATCCTTCCTTTTGCATTGATCACTAAAACTGACTCTTGACATCAATAACAACAAAAATTGGTTATATTTCTAATAGATCAATGATGCCTAGACCTTCTAAAGCCTTAGGTTGAGTACAAAGTTGTTGAGCAATCAGTGTCATTCCCACCTTCCCATTCCATTTGGTCCATAAAATTAATGAATGGCTTGAGTTAATTTGTTATAGGTTACCTTGGGAGCCATCCAAAAAGAGGATTAATAAATACTATATGTTACCATAATTTTATTCATGACTTGAATTATTCCTACTAAGGAAAGAAACCAAATTGACCAAGCATTACTTTTTTTTAAATATTTCCATAACCCAGGTCCACATACCCTTATGAGAGATATTAATCCCAAAGGGAATTCCTAAATAATATGAAGGATGATATTCCACTCAGGAGTTACATCCATGATGAGGAAAGGAGGTATAGAAGATATTTCTTTTCTTCAAAATACCCAATAAGAGGTAAGAAAAGTTACCTTTTATTTCAATAGGTACCAAGATAATATATAAATATGTTCACTTTTGTAGTACAAGTGGAGAGGGTGAGCCTACCTCATTAAATAGGAGATACATGGTTCAAACCTCTACAATTTGAAGGGATACAAAAAATAAAATCTCTTGTAGCTGCGCTCTAGATAGTGGTATACTTGGATGGGATAGCATTACCGACCACCTAAGAGTGATTCTTGAGGTTTTTTTTCTAACCTAAAACAATTTATCCCTCAAGTATTGGTGGATTTGTAAGTGTTTGTCTCTCCAGACACTTTCCAAGAAGACACCCAGGTTCAAACCATGGGGTAGTCTATTTGCAAAGGTAGTAGTTTGATCTAAATCTTCTTAGTGCATGAAATACCGATGATGATTGTATGAATCCTAGGTGATCGGTGGTTCCCTTCACATCGAGTCAACAATAATGAGGTGGAGTAGGTTTTGTGGAAGCATCCCCTATGGTTTGAACCTTGCACTTGTTAATTACTAAAATAGTGTGGTTGTGACTAAATCTCCTATGTAACCAAAAAATAATATATAAAATATTAAAAATTATATAATGAAAATATCGTTAGATATGCATAAACTTATGTATGGAGAAGTTTATTGTATATACATATATATATGGATATGAAATAGATATATGATGTTAATCTTAATCATCCTTATGTATGCAAAAGTTTATTGAAAATAAAAAATTAATATGGAGTTAAATTTTAATATTCATAAGGGAATAAGTCTTTTGATATTATGTTACTTTTAAATAAACTTTATATATATATATATATATATATATATATATATATATATATATATATATATATATATATATATATATATATATATATGAAATAGGAAATTTTGAGGGTAGATGCCTGAAAAAACCTAGAACGTCTCCACCAATTTTCATATCATTTGGAGCAACATAGATCCTAGTGCATCCCTATGTGTGAAAGACATATTTGGCAAGCGGCTATGCGAGGGTTTCATCTGGGTTGAGTGCAAGCAGCTCCAGAGGTTGGTTTTTAGGGCCTTCGGGCCCTAGCGACCAATATTTTTGTGGTTTATGCTCAATATTTTAGCAAGAAATGTTGCAGGGGATACAAGATGGGTTAGAAATTTGTCTTTCCACGGTGTCTAGGGCAAGGATTAAAGAGACCACAAAACAAGTTTCAAGTAGTTGATCAAAAAATGGCTCATATCTCAAGTGAATATGGTGCTAAGGTGCACCCACAAAATAATTCTACTATGAAAACCCCTATCAAGGGTAAGAATTTTGAAGACTCGGTCCCAAAAATGAATTTTAGGGATGCCCTTCATGGTGGATAGCCTCATCCCAATGCTAATATCAATATTAGGGCTTCCCATAAACCTCTAAGAATGCCTAAGATTGATCCCAAGAAAATGGAGTCAGGATGTCTTAAAGCAGCTGATGGAACTCCTATTGTTAAGCTTGATATGGGTAACATTCAAACTGGCATTGAAGATTTGGAAAAAAGAGGACTAATTTGTCGGTTCGTGGGTTTTCGTCCGAGTCTATCTGCTTTCAAAGTATGGGCTGCAAAAAGTTGGAAAACTAAAGGTGAGTTACAAATCTCTATTTATCCAAATGGTTATTTTCTTTTTTTATTTGCTAATAATGAATATAGAGAGAAAAATTTTCAAGGGGGTCCTTGGTTTTTTGGAAGGGCAGGGCTTTTCATGAAGCCTTGGCATACTAAATTTAAAGCCGAAGAAGAGATGCCTTCTATAGCTTCCGTGTGGGTTAGACTCTTTGGCCTCCCTATTGAATTTTGGAATCCTACTATTTTTTCTTCAATTGGAAACTCTTTAGGAACTTTTATGATGACTACTGATTGTACTCAAAATTTTGAACATATTATTTATGCTCGGATTTGTGTTTTAATGGATTTTGACAAACCCCTACCTAAAAATATCACATTACAATTTGGGGAAGACACTTGGGAGCAAGTAGTGGACTATGAGAACATTCCTTTTCGTTGTAGAATTTGCCATGAATATGGTCATTTGGCTAGTGCTTTCCCAAATAAAATTCCTGATCAAAAGAAAGAAGATATAAACTCAGTAGGTTTCCAAATACCTAAGAAGAAGAACACTAAAAAAAAACAGTTATGAAGGATCAATCAAAGTCATCTACTAATATGTTTGAAATCCTTTCCACAAATGATGTCCCAAGTGAGGAAGAGGAAATAATGGAAACATAAATCTTAGAAACACAATTTAAATATGAAGGGAAGAACTCAGAGACAAACCAACAAATCAAAGGTTTTCAACGAAAAAAAAAAGGAGAAAATTTACACAAGAAAAACAATATTTCAAATGTCAAAACTTCAAATAATGCAAGTCCCAATATAGACTCCGTTGAACCATCTAGTAAAATTTTGGTTGTGTACGAGCATTCTTCAAGGTTAGAAGCCATCTCAGATTCAATTGGAATAAGTCAAGAAACAGGGAAAAAAAATTGAAGATGGATTCTAATCAAAAAGTAGGTCGCAAGACCAATCAATATCATATGGTAAAAGAAGGTGAAAATCTTGTAGAGGAAGGTAATATTAATGCCCTTCCCAACTTTTTTAGCCCTGGTATTAATGAATATCATCACTTGGAATATTAGAGGACTCAAAGGGAGTCTTTCAAAACAAAATGAAATTAGAAGAATGATTCAAGTAAATCATCCACATCTTGTTTTCCTTCAAGAAACAAAGATGTCAATGGAGGATATGGACTTAATTGCCAGTAAAATTTGGCCATTTGGAAAAGTGGTTTCCCTCAGTTCCCAAGGGACTTCGGGTGGCATTGCTTGTCTTTGGGATCCAAAAGAGGTAGTTATTCACCATATGGTTGGCAGTTGGGGTTTGTTGGCTATAGCTATTCAAAGTAGACATTCCAACCAGATTATGCTCTGCATTACTATTTATGCTCCGACTTCTTTGGAGGAAAAAAGAAGACAGTGGAAGGATATTACTCATATTATCTCTCATTTTCCTAAAGCTTGGATCTTGATCGGAGGAGATTTCAATACCATCCTCTCTCTGGATGAGAAAATGGGGGGAAATAGAAATTTGGACAAAAGCACCGACCTCATGAGCGAATATATTGCAAACCTCCATCTTGTGGATATCCAACTAGATAATGGCCTTATGACTTGGTCTAACAGAAGGCAAGGCTTAGCTTGTATAATGGAGAGATTGGATAGGTTTTTGCTCTCTAAAAATTTCTTAATCCATGGTCACATTCCTAAAGTGAAGACTCTTAATAATGCTTGGTTCGGATCATTTGCCAATCATGGTGGAAATGTGGAAAACCAATGTGAGTTTCTCCCCTTTTCATTTTCAATTAATGTGGCTTAGAGACATTTCCTTCAGACCTCATGTGCAACAATGGTGGAAGGAAGGTAAACCTAGGCATGGGACTAAGATGTTCTGTTTTTCCAAAATACTGCAATACATTAAATCCAAAATCAAGACTTGGAACTGGAAAGAGTTTGGGGATGTTCATAAAAAAAAACATGAAGTTATTGCTCATATTGAAAATTTGAATAAGAAAATCCGTTTAGATGGCCTCACAGAGAAGAGAAGTGCGAATGAAATTAAACTCACAACTCAGTTAGAGGAATGGGAAAAAAGAGAAGAAATATTATGGAAGCAAAAATCTAGAATTCAATGGCTCAAAGAAGGAGATCGAAACACAAATTTCTTCCACAAATATCTTCTAGCTCGAAGATCTCACAACTTTATTTCTTCCTTAAAATCATATTCTGGAGATGTTGTTTATACTTGGGATGGCATGAACTCTATTGTTGTTGATTACTTTTCCAATATTTTTGCTGCTACTCCCCTTGACTCAGCTTCCCAATATAATGTTCTTCAAGCAATCCCTTCTCTTATCACTTCTGAGGAGAACTCTATTTTGACTGCTCCTGTTACTATCAATGAGCTTCAACAAGTAGTTTTTAAAATGCAAAAATGGAAAACCCTAGGTCCTGATGGTTTTCCCATTGAGTTCTACCAAGAGTTTTGGGATATCCTTCATGTTGATTTATTAGAGGTGGTGGAAGAAGCCGGGAAAGCCAAAGAAATTTTGAAGGTTATCAATAAAACTTATATTACTCTTGTTCCAAAAGCTCAAGAGGTTGATCATATCTCAGCTTTTAGACCTATTGCTTTATGTAATGTTCTTCTCAAAATCATTACTAAAATCATGGCAGAGAAAGGTTGAAGCCTCTTTTGCATAAGATTATTTCCCCGAGCAAGGGGGTTATGTGGAAGGACGTCAAATAGTAGATGAGATAGTTCTTGCTTAGGAAGCCATCCATTCCATGGATATGCAAAATTCTCCTTCCATGTTCATTCGGTTAGACTTATCCAAAGCTTATGACAGAGTGGATTGGCACTTCCTTATCAAAGTTTTGAGGCAATTTGGTTTCTCTAAGGATTGGATGGATTGGATTATGGGATGTATCTCTTTAGTTTCCTACTTAGTTCTTATCAATGGTAGGCCTTCTCAGTATTTCCCAGCTTCCAGAGGTATTAGGCAAGGTGACCCGCTATCCCCTTATTTATTCATCATTCTTGCTGAATGCTTGGGTAGGACTATAACCAAAAAGAGGGAAAACAAAACCCTTGAGGGAGTTACCATTGCTCATGGAGCTAGACCTATCTCTCATCTTCAATTTGTGGATGACTCTACTATTTTAGGTAAAGCTACAGTTAAGGAAGCTTCTAATATTAAGCAAATCATTAGCTATTTTTCTAAGGCTACTAGGCAGTTGATCAATGAAGACAAATCTAAAGTTATTTTCTTTCACTGCTCTGCTAGACAAGAATCCATGGTCTTGGATAAACTAAGATATAAGAAGACCTCTCTTCCAATCACTTATTTAGGTATTCCCATAAATATTCAAAGGCAAAAAAATAAAGATTGGAATTGGTTGTTGGACAAAGTCAAGAAGAAAATTGGAAAGTGGACCAACAAGTGGCTTTCTTTCGGGGGTAGAATCACCTTGGTAAAATCAGTCCTTCAAGCTATTCCTATTTATGTTTCTTCCATTTTGAATATCCCAAAGGTTGTTCTTCGAGAATTGGATCAAATCGGTCATCGTTTCCTTTGGAGTGGTACTAAGGAGAAAATAAAATGGGCCTTGGTGAAATGGGATACTTTATGTCTTCCTAAGAGTGAAGGGGGGTTAGGATTACGGTCTTCAATTAATAACAACAAATATTTAGCTGCTAAATTATATTGGAGGATGTTGCATAACCCCAATGCTCTTTGGGCCAATAATCTTCGTGCTAAATATGCTGAGAACAAAAGTCCTGAAGACCTTGTTCGCTATCAACTTCCTACCAAAGGTTCTCCCATTTTAGCAGTTCTTAAGACTGGTGAGGATTTGATAAAGAAAAAATTATTTTGGATCATTCATAATGGTCAACATGCAAATTTTTGGACAGATTCTTGGGATGGTCACAAGCCTTTGATAACTCAGTTTCCCGATTGGAGGCCTTGGATGGAGGAGCTTCACCGAGCTAATTGGATAAAGGTGGCTAATTACTATTGGTACCATACTGGTAATTCAAAGGTTGGTAGATATTGGATCCCTATTGAGGACTGGCCTATTCAAATCCTAGAAAGGCAAAGACAAGATATCCAAGGCATCCTTCATATGAGATCCCTCTCTTGGTCCCATGAAAAAGATTGTTTTGGATGGAACAACACTACTAAGGGTGAGTATTCAGTTGCTCAAGGTTATTTGACCTTATGCCATAATAATCCCAACCATTCTTCTGACATATTTTCTCGATTGTGGGCTCAAAATATCTGGCCTAAGGTGAGGTTCTTTAATTGGATTTTATTGCATCGTAGGGTGCTTACTTGGTGAGCAACTTATGAAGCATGGTTTTCATGGCCCTTTTAGATGTGAAATGTGTGAAGAGAATGTAGAAAATATCAACCATATTTTTATTGAGTGTACTTTAGCCTCCGAGCTATGGAGGAGAATGGCCACTTTACTTGGCTTACAGTGGTCCAATTTTTTTACTTTTGAACAACTTTGGAGGGATTGGCCTAATCAAGAGGGTGTTGATCATTTTATTAGGTAGTTAGTTTGGATGGGTTCTACCATTCTTCTTTGGAATATTTGGAATGAAAGGAACAACCAAATTTTTAATCAAGATAGGAAGGATATTCACTATATTTGGCAAAAGACCATAGCCAACTTAGTTGAATCAGTCCATCATCTCCTTAATCACCCCCAAAACTCCCACCAAAGATGGGATCAAGTGATGCAAATATTGAAGATTAAACCTTCTAAGGGCAACCAACTTAAAGGGAATGTGAGTATTAGTAATATGGATAGGAATAGAAATTGGCAACCTCCTCCTAAGGATTTTGGAAAAGTCAATACTGATGGAGCCTCTAGAGGGAACCCTGGAAAATCCAGTGTGGGAGGAATTGGTAGACTTTCAGATGGCTCCCTGGTTTTTACTTTTGCTGAGAATTTGGGTATTCTTTCCAATAACCTTGTTGAGGGGTATGGTATCCTTAGAGGCCTTCAGGAGGCTACTAAGGTTGGATGGGAAAAGGTGTTAGTTGATTCTGACTCTCAACTTATGATTAATCTCTTGAAGAATCCTTCTAAGAATCATAAGGTGGATTGGAGAATAAAAAGAATTATTGAGAAGATTCAGTTAATCCAGATGGGATTTTTGAAAGTTGATTACAATCATGTGGTCAGAGATCAAAACAAGAGTGCTGATGCTTTAGCTAATTGGGCTTTGGACAAAGGTGATCTTACTTGTTATGGCCACCCTCCTATATGGTGGGCTTCTCAAATTAGGGAAGCTCTTCTTTCTATCATTTCTTTGGATGGCTCTAGTTCTGAAGGTACCTAGTTTCTTCTTGTTTTATTTTTTGCTTCTCTTTGGTTCATTCAGTTATTTTTAGTTCCCTAGCTCATTCTATTCTTTATTTTGTTTCCTCTGTTGATTCTTGCCTTAATAGTCTTCTGGTCTAGATAGGTCATTGTTTTGTTAATTTTTTTTTTCTTTTTTGTTTTTTTTGTTTAGTTTTTTTAAGGTGGGTGGGTTTTTTTTATTTTTTTTTGTTTTTGTGTTCTTTGTGTTGTTTTTTGTTGTTCTTGTGTTTTTGTTGTTTTATTTTTTTGTTTTTATGTTTTTTGTTATTGTTCTTGTGTTTTTTTTTCGTTCTTGTTCTTGGGTTTCTCTTTGTTTGTGTTATTTCGTGTTTTTATGTGTGAGTGTTTTCTATGTTTTTTGTTTTTTTTTATTGTCTGTTGTTGGTTGTTTTTTATTTTTATTTTTATTTTATTTTTTTAATTTTTTAGGTTTTGGTTGTGTTTTTTTTTCATGTTCTTTTTGGGTTATGTATTTGTAGTGTTCTATTGTTTTTGTCTTGTTTGTGTTTTGTTATGTGGTTCTTGTGTTTTTCTATGTGGTTTGTGTTGTGGTTTCTTTTATCTTATTGTGCGTGTTTGGTTGTGCTTTTGTTTTTGACACACTCAAGGAGCATGTTTTTTATTTTATTTTATTATTTTTGTTGTTATTTACTTATTTTTAAATTGGTTTTGTGTGTTTGTTTGCTCCTTGAGTATGTCAAAGGTGGTAGGCCAGGTCCGAGTCCTGGGTGTTTTTGGCAGAATGGATACCCCTGCCTCCTTGGGTCTTACCCGAAAGTGGCATCCCTTTTGGGATGTTTTCCACAAATTATAATATATAAATATATATTATATATATATATATATATATATATATATATATATATATATATATATGAAAGTAACAGTGGTATAATTTGGATCACATTCCTTAAGGGCTTTAGGGCATAATGGGGGTCTCCCTCTTCATGATTTGAACTTTGGGTATCCTAGATAACAAAGACCCCCTCTTTTATATATAATATGCGAAGTAGAATGAGTTGTATAATTGGGGGCCACACACTTTAAGGGCTTAAGGGTACAATGGAGGCCTTCCTCTCCATGATTTGAACTTGGGTAGCCTAGATAACACTCTAATTTTTACTATAGTTTGTGTGTTTATGAATACTCCCAAATTAAATGTGTTGTGGAACTTGAGTGGTTTATAAACTCCGATACTTACTATACTCTTTGCCACTAGGTTGGTAGGCTTAAAGGTGCAAGTCCTTGGTTCCACTATGTAAGATTCCTCACCTCTATTAACATAAATTTTGGGCATCTATGTGGGGTGTTTGTCCTCTTGCTTTCTAATTGGTTAACTTGATAATGTAAGTCTAGTGGAATATTCCATGTTTGGAATTTCATTTCATGTTTAACATTAACTGTGTTGTGAGACTTGGGTGGTTTATCAAACTCAAAACTTACCATACTCTTGCTAGGCCTCTTTCTTTCTAACCTTGTTTCACGTTTAGTGTAGTGTGTGTTTGTGAATAATCCTTGAGTGATTTTATTGAGTGGAAATTTTGCCCAATTGCAAAATCACCATCATAGTTAGAATTTTGGTTAGAAAAACCTCTCTTGCAAAGAAATGAAATTTCTTCAAGGTTCCTTTTACTTAATAGGTGCTTGTAATTTTGTGAAGATGTATCAAATAAGTTCTAAGAATACCTTAGTGATTTGTAAATAATTGTTAACAAGGGGCATGTTTTGGTATTACCTTATTGCTATTCTAGTGATTGTTCATGAAATGTAAAAGAAAATAAAATGTTATTGGTCCTCATATGACCACAATGTAAAGCCTTGGTTCATTTTATCTTGAAGTATTTTAGGTAGATTTTATATTTTTTTGGTTAACTATATTTTAAATTAGTTTTATCTTTTTAAACCCTAATTTGAGCATGAAAAAAAATATTAAAATCTATCTCTAACATGTGAATCTTAAATGATGAATGGGTTCATTTAATGTTGCTTTGTTAAAATTTAAACATGAAAGAAAATAACTAAATGACTAACTTTCAAATGTAGAAACCTTTGATATAATAAATAAATTACATCTCTTTAATTAAATTAGAATTTTCACAAAGAGAAGTCAATTTATTGCTTTAAAAATAATGGCCTTTTGAAATACCAAATAAATCACTCCCCTTTAATGAAATTATGATTTTAAAAAATGAAAGTTAATTTATTACTTGCAAAATAAAATGTAAAGCTTGAAACTAGATTTACCTTCAAAATGTGAAATTATGTCAAATTTTGAAATTACAAAATTCCTGATAAAACAACTTAAAATAAATTTTACAATTTTGAAATGGCTTCAAAATGAAATCAAAATTGGATAAGATGAAACTTTAAAGCTTATTCTAGATATTTGTGCATCTATTTTTGGAATTTTTATTTTTATTTTAATTACCGAAGTTTAAAAAACACTGCAAAAAGAGAAGGTTAAAAGACCTAAAATAAAACATCTGGAAAATGGACCAGAACACTGAAAATATTGAAAATAAATTTCTACCAGTATGATGCTACCCTATTCCTGCAAAACCAAAGATGTGATATATTTCTGAATATAACCTAGTTTATCCGAAGTTGCATTTGCACAGTCTAAAATAAATTAGGTGTGAGCTTCTAAGGGAAAAAAATGAGTTCCATGTTTAAACATTAAATAGTGCAACCATATTTTTGGGTCTAAATGAGGCCTTCATTTGTGGAAAAATAATAGTATACCTTTACATCAAGAATCAAGAATTCTTGGATCAAAGAATATTCTCTTTGGGAGGGGAGAATTTTCAAAGAGGCAATTCCCTCCTCAAGCCTACCAGGAAAAAAAACCTACTCTAATACCAAATGTTAGGACACATATTAAGAAGAAATAAGGGGTAAAGTACACATTAAATTTAACACTGCCATTATGGGTTTTGAGAAGGATAATGGTTTTTAGGGAAAACCATGAATCTTAAATAACTTATTGGTTTTAAACCAAAAATTTAAAATAATAAAAAATATTTATAAAATATTTTTATATGCAATACAATTATATTGGTTCTGTTAACTATGATTACTTTCATATATAAATTTTGAAATAAAATCTAATAAATCAAATATATTTTTAATTGGAACCAAAAATTATATTGAATAAATAAAAGAGTTTATAATAAAAGAGGAGCTAGAGAGATCATAGCATGAGGCCCAAGGCTATCCACACGATCAATACCAAAAAATAGCTAAAGAAACTAGAATACAAATAGAAAAATAGCCATAAAATGTTGAACAAATAGTATAACTAAGCACAAGTAGCCACTCTTGAAGGAGGAGGATCATTCTTTGGCCAAAATATAAGGATTATCTACAAGTGGATCGATAGACCAAGAGTTATCAAGAGCAAAAATTTTCATCAAAGAAACCATAATACCCCAACCAAGGGGAATATAATTGATCAAAGCTAAAGGTGACAATGGATAAAAATAAGAAAGAGTAGTAGGAAAATTAACTAGTCGATGATATGGGCTAAGGATCCAACTAGTACCATGATCAATTAAGCAGTGCATAGGATTTCAACCATGATGTAGAGAGCATGAACATAAATAATATTTTCTATGAGAACTAGGAGGAGGTTGAGCCCTACTATGAGAATTGGCAGAATGATCTAAGGTTGAATAACATCATCCCATCAACCTACTATGTTTATACCTTAAAGAAATTGAGGGACCTTGAGGTAGAAGGAGGTCAAGAGGAACTCGACTGGTAGTACATGGGTCTACCATCTCTCATTAAGCTTGTTAGAAATAATTCAAACAACCAATCCAAGTATATAAGGTAAAGTGGGTTTGCCATATCTCATTAAGCTTGTTAATACCAACGGAAAAAAGACTAAGAAGTTGATAAATAAAGGAAGAATAGAATTTATTGAAAGGAGTATCTACATTCCAACACCAATCCTACCACCAAGCACTTAAGGGTTGAAGGCTAATCTTATGCAACATGACATGAAGAACAAGCTCTTGGATTTTAATAATAGAAGGGAGATCCAAGTTTTGAATATTAGATTTATGCTTGAGGGTAGGCCAAGGAATCCAATCTCAAGAATGCACTAAATCTTTAATAAAGCAAATGTCTTTGCAAAATGACCTTAAAGCTTTAACTCCTAGCATATCAACACGAGGAAATAAATATTTAAATAAACTATGAGACCACCAAATGTTCTAAGAATTGAATGAAAGACCATTATGAAAACCATCACCAATCCAACAAATATTAGGTTTCACAACCTCAAAAGTATACCAAATACTTTTAACAACAAATGAACCTTGAGTCTTATCTCTTAGGAATGAACAAAATATGAGATAATATTATATAAGATAAGATTACAATATATAGGCATAAGCCTATATGAAAAGTATCAATTATTATGCCAAGTCTTATTCTAACATTCCCCATTAATGTGCACTATCCTAACTACAGAAAAAAAAAGTCAACATTAGGTAACATTCCCCCTTAATGTTGACTTCACTAAAAGAACCCTATCATCCTACTTTATTGTTGATTTGGTCTAGGCTTGTGCTCTTTGTGCTTGGGTATCCAACTATGAATAATGCTAGATCAACAGTTTATACATCTCAGTTTATTGCCACAAGATCAACCACTTCCATGGGTCTGTTGCCTTTGGGTCAACCATCTAGGTACCTCGGGGTCATCCTATTAGCCTCAAGGTCAGCCAATTATGGGTATGTTGCCTCTGTAGGTCATCCTACAAGTATTTTACCTATTGTAGGTCACTGACTAGATTCACCATGAATATCATCCCCCCTCATGGTGAACTCAATCTACAAGGTGTTGGTCTCTGCCAAAAAATGCACCTTAATACAAACTAAATATGAGCCATGAAATACAATAAAATGAGCCATACATTTAGAGGATAAGAAGAAAGAAGAAGAATAGAAGAGAATATTTTAAAATGTCTTTCTCTGTAGTCTTCAAAATTGGATCCATAGAAATCCTCGAATAGAGCCTAAAGTGTCTATGTGTGTAGTCCCTAGAGTAATTATCCTTATGGTGACCTCCTCATCCTACCAGAATGCATGGGTAACCAGTCGCTACATCCACTAGGTGCTGTAGAGAAGATAACTAGATACTATGATCACTTATGAACTCCTTGGGAGTGTCGGGTTCCACCGAGAGTTCACTCTATGATACAACACATTTCAAGGCTAAAAAAGACATGGAACAACCTCAAAATGAAAAATAGACACCACCAATGTGTCCATATCGGAAATTTTTTTTGATGAGTATAAATACTCCTATGTTTGGGGTTCAATAGGGCTTTCATTTGTTGGAAAAAACAATAGTATGATTTTCTAGGTACCAAATAAACATCAAGTATATTCTCCTGACATCAGACTCTGGTGGATTTTAAAAAAATAGACATAAAAATCATTAAAACATGGCTAATGAAGCCAAAGTTTCAGCCAATACAAATATGATAATTTAAAAGGAATGAGTCCTTTTAAAATTAAATGCCCTCCCCCATGGTTTGAATAAATTAGCCCATGCTTTGAATAAATTATCATCATGTTGAGGGATTTAAAAGAGATGCTAAGCATGATGTGGGACCCGCATTTGAAACACACCAAAACATTAGAAAAATAGGATCGTTTAACACGACTACGAAAACAAATCAATTTAAACTGGCCATGTAGTAAACTGGCCAAACTTGATGGCTGTCATTCTATCCTCCTTGATATTTTTTATAGGAAATAATTGAGAATGACGAGGCTAATACTCCACTTTCAAATTCATCTACGTAATACTCGATAGTGACCAAGATATGAAAAAGTTCTAGATATCTTGGGACGTCACAATTCTAAGTACTCGATCACCATCTGTGATCCACAGATTCCTTCGGCCACCTTTGTGTACCTAAAATCAAGTTTTCCCTTAAAATCATAGTTAATTTGGTGTTCTATCAAAATCTTTGCCAGTGAGTGGGATCCACCCATATGAAGATTTATGTTGTTTTTGCCATCATCAAGAGCACAAGGCAAAGGGGGGGCCCAAATTTGGGCTACGCAGCCAAATTTAGGCTACGCACCCAAAGTCGGGTTGCACTCTCGAAGTTCGGTTGTGCTTTTGACTATTGCACAGTCAGGCTACGCAAGTAAAAATTGCGCAGTTAGGCTATGCATGGGAATATGTGCGCAGTTGAGTTGTGCACAAAAAATATGTGCAATTGGGTTGCACACAAAAAAAATTTCTAAGTTGGGGAGCGATTGGTTAATGCCTGACTACGCTGGTCAAAGGCAGCAAAGTCCAATTTCGCTGTGTAGTCGGGTGGACAGCTCCAGACTTAGGCAAATTTTTTCCTTTTAAATTTTTTGTCTAGAGGCTTACATGGCTACCACGATGGTTTCCTTGGCTTGGCAAGAACTGTATGGAGAGAGAAACACCGAATCTGAATGCAATGTTTGGGATCTGAGTTCAAACTTATAGAACACAAAATAAAAATGCTCTAAGGTGATTGTACAAACAACAACAAATTTTATGCAAACAAAGATAACCGCAAACCCTACAGATGCCTTAAACAATAGCAAATTTTATTCTTATAAGATGAGGGTTACAAAAGTCCTCAACTAAGGAAAAACTAACATCTACAGACTAAAGCTGTAGGATAAACTAAGAGGGAAAACAAATGTTGAGTCTGTTGCTCGGACATTAAACAGATGAGCTACACTGCTCACTGAAATGATCTCGTCTGCTACTCTGCGAATGACTATTTTTCTCTTGCCTATTTCTCCAAGTTTCCCCCACTCTCCACACTTTTTTTGAAGACCCGAACTACCTTATATAGCCATAGGAAGAGGAAGATAGAGGTTATCCTCTGACAGGTTCTGACAGACCCTAAACTAGGGTTTCTGACCAATCATCGAACTGACATTAACTTATGTGGTGATCGGATCTATCAGACGTCACATCTGTCAAAAGGCACGTGGGACATCAAGTCAAAAAAATTTGCTGGGATGCCTGACTTTGCGAGCGCAATCTGGCTTCGCCCAAATTCGGAGTGCAATTGGGCAGAGGTGTGAAATTTGGATTAATATTTCTAACACCCTTCTTTAAATCTAATTTCATGAGTGCTTTGACTCCAAGCTATGCACACAATCTACTGAAGTATTTCTCCTTCAAAGGTTTCATGAAAATATCTGCCAACTGCTCCTTGGATCTACAAAACTATAGTTAAATTTCTTTGAACTTCACCAACTCTCTGATGAAGTAATAACGAATATCTATATGCTTCGTCCCACCATGGGAAAAAATCCTTTGATAGTGCAATGGTCGAATTGTTATCACAAAAAATTATTGTCGCATCTTTCGAAGGATAGTTCAGTTCACTCAGAAATCTTCATAGCCAAACTACCTGGCATGCGGCTGATGTGGCGATGACATATTCTAATTTAGCTATGGACAATGCAATGATGGGTTGCTTCTTGGATGCCCATGAGACTACCCTTGATTTGAGATGGAAAGCATACCCGAAGGTGCTCTTTCGATCATCGATGTTGATAGCTTAGTCACTATCTGTGAAGCCCACCAATTCCAGCTAGTCCTATCTAGCATAAAATAGGCCATTGTTCCATGTCCCATTGACATAGCATAAGATCCTCTTGCCTACTTGCCAGTGTGTTTCCTTTGAAGTCTTCATAAAATGGTTGATCAGACTAACTCTGAACATCAAATCTGGCTGAGTTACAATCAAATACATCAGACTACCAACTAGCCTCTTGAACAGTGTTGGATATACATTCCTTCCTGAATCCAGCTTGTTTAGCTTTAAACCTGTGGCTACAGGTGTGATGGCAGGTTTGTTGTCCTCCATCTTGAACCACTTCAAGACATCCTTCGCATACTTTCCTTGAGAAATGAAGATGCCATTTGCCGATTGGTAAAATTCAATGCCGATAAAATACTTCATTAGCCCTAAGTCCGTCATCTCGAACTCCTTCTTCATGGTTGTTCTAAACTGGGTAAACAGTGTTGTGCTATTGCCAGTGTAAATTAAATCATCCACATAAAGGTAGATGATTATGAGCTCACCTACATCATTTGTCCTCATGTACAGGGTGTGCTCATATGGGCATTTTACAAACCCATTTTCCTAAAAATAACTATTAATCTAGTTGTACCAAGCCTGGGGTGCCTGCTTCAAACTGTACAGGGCCTTATTCAACTTTAGGACTTTGCCATCTTGGCCTTCAATTTTGTAACCTGGTGGCTGGTCTATGTAGACCTCTTCCTCCAACACTCCATTGAGGAAGGCTGACTTGACATCCATCTAGTACATCTTCCAACCCTGTTGGGATGCCAATGCCAGGATCATCCTGACTATGTCAAGTTGGGCTATAGGTGCATAAACCTCATGGTAATCGATGCCTAAATTTTTCTTATAACCCTTCACCACTAGTCTGGCTTTATGCTTGTCAATGTCTCCTTGGGTGTTGAACTTTGTCTTATACACCCACTTGACCCCAATGGTATTCTTCCCTACTAGAAGATTTGTCGGTTGCCATGTATCATTCTTTTCAATGGCTTTAATCTCCTTGTCCATTGCCTGCACCCACTTCTGACTCTGACTTGCATCTTCAAACTCTACTGGATCAACTTTAGTAAAGAATACAAAGTCAGAGTACTCTTCATCTACATGGGTTTGGGTTGCCTTGTAGATTTCTTGTAAGCTCCTTATCTTCGTTGGCGTCACGAGGTTCTGGATTTTACTTGCACGTGGAGTCAACTGAGATGGAGTGGCTGTGCTACTGCTAGCATCGTTGTTGTTGCTAGAGGTTGCAGGTGGCTGCCCACTTCCTTATTTCAAGTCAACAGACTCTACTACTATTGGCTCTGACTGGCCAGTCTTTGACTTCCAATTCTAGGCTTCATCTTCAAGAAACTTCATATCACGACTAATGATGAGCTTCTTCGTCATAGGGTTGTACAGCCTATATGCCTTTGTCTACTCACTATACCCTATGAAAATGCACTTCTCAGATCTATCATCCAATTTTTTCCGCTTCTCTTCTAGAACATGTGCATATGCAATACACCCGAACACACGCAAGTGAGCCACACTTGACTTCACACCGCTCTAGGCCTCCTGAGGGCAAAATTTTGGTGGGAAATCTGTTCAAAAGGTAGACTGCACATGTTATAGCCTCTGCCTAAAATTCGTGTAGCAATCCCTTCACTTTCATCATGTTTTGTGCCATCTCCATGATGGTCTAGTTCTTCCTATCAGCTACACTGTTCTGCTATGGTGTGTATCTAGTAGTGAATTGCCTTCGAATTTTGTGTTGCTTGCAGTAGTTATGGAATTAATTGGAGATGTATTCTCCTTCATCATCTGTCCTGAGAGTCTTGATATGATATTCACTTTGTTTCTCCACCAGAGCCTTTAACTCTTTGAATCTAAAAAATACTTCTAACTTCAGCTTGATGGCATAGATCCACGTCTTTCGATTGAAGTCATTTATGAACATTAAGAAGTATTTGTTACCGAAAAATGTGTTGGTCTGCATCAGACCGCAAATATCTGAGTGCACTAGCTCTAGTGGCTGTGATGCTCTCCAAGACTGACCGAAAGGGAACAAATCCCTATGTTGTTTTCTGACTAAGTAGCCCTCACAAACTTGATTTTGCTACTCTATCAGGGGTAAACCCTTCACCATATGCTTCTTGTGTAGTTGATTCTGAACACTGAAGTTTAGGTGACCAAATATGAGATGCCATAGCCATGTAGCATCTTTCACAACTACACTTAGAGAAATCAATGATTCATTCTAAATCTACAATGAAAACATTTTATTCATCATGGACACTATAGCAATCTACCCATGCGACTTGTCTCTGATGGTGCAAGCTCTGTATTTGAATTGGATCATATGTCCCTTATACACAAGCTATCCAATGCTCAGTAGGTTATGCTTCAAGCCAGGCACATAGTAGACATCACAGATCTACTTCCGTTCACCATGCCTAGTGCGGATGAGGATATTTCCTTTCCCCATTATGGGAACCTTGTTATTGTTCCCCATATTCACCTCAGACTGGATTGTTTCATCCATTTGGGAGAACATCTCCTTATTCCTCGTCATGTGGTTGTTGCACTCACTGTCTAAATACCAGACATTCTTCTGGAACTCCTCAATGTTGCAAGTCAACAACACGTTTCCTCCTATCGCATTTTTGGTTTCGTCCGTGTAATGGGCTTGTTTTTTGTTCTCCTTGGCCATCCATTTTCTACACTGTGAGATGTAATGGCTGAACTTCTTACAAAAATAGCACTGGACCTTTGACATGTCCTTCTTCTGACAAGATCCAGCTTACAAATTTTTTGAGCTGCCTCTTCCACCTTACTGATGGAAATTACAATTGTTCTCTCCTTCACTAAGGTTTGACCATGCTCCTTTCTTATTGCCTTTCCCACACCTACATCTACCTCTTACTCTGTGTGAACTAGAGGCACCATGGTGGGAATCTTGTCTATCGTTGTCTCAGAATGAGACCTGAGCCTTGAATGCTTGCTCTAGAGATGTCTAAAATGAATGGCTCAGCCTCTATTCATGTGTTTGCAATGAACCCATGAGCTCATATGTCGAGAGGATTGTCAGATCCCTCAACTCTTTGATTGCTATCACAATCGAGTCAAACTTGGCAGGAAGACTTCTAAGAATTTTCTCCATGATTCTTTGGATCTGCATAATTTCTCCATTCAATCACATTTGGTTGATAATGTCCATCATCTGGGTGAAGAAATCACTCATGGACTCAAACTCACTCATCTACAGATTCTCAAACTCCCTCTTGAGCATCTGCAGCTTCACCAACTTTACCTTATTGGTGCCTTGGTATGAGCTGGCCAGAATCTCATAGGCCTGCTTTGCCTTAGTTGCTAATGTGATCCACAGGAAGATGAACTCCTCGATCACTTGAATGATGTAGAAGAGGGCCTTATGGTATTTCTTCATGTTCTCTTTCAATAGGTCCTTATTTTCTTTAGATAGGGCGACCAGTGTTGCTACATCTACCGATTTTGGGTAGCCGTTCTTGACTAACTCCCATAGCTCGTGAGATCCAAATATGATCTTCATATGGATGATCCAATAATCATAATTCTTTTCATTGAAGCACGGGATCTATAACTTCAAGTTGTTGTTATTGGAAGCCATTATGCTTTGGTATCTGCGTCAAGGGATCAGTGGCTCTGATATCAATTTGAAGATTTATGTTGTTTTTGTCATCATTGAGAGCACAGGGTGAAGGGGGGGCCTGAAGTTGGGCTGTGAAACCGAATTTGGGTTGTGCTCCTAAATTTTGGTTGTGCTCCTGACTATTGTGCATTTGGGCTATGCAAGTAAAACTTGTGTAGTCAGGCTACACACATGAATATGTGCGCAGTCGGGTTGCACATGAAAAATGTGCGCAATTGGGCTATGCATAGAACAAATTTCTAATTCAGGGAGCGACTGGTCAATGCCTGATTACATCGGTCTAAGGTAGCGAAGTCTGACTTCACTACGCAGTCAGGTGGATAGCTCCAAACTTAGGCAAATTTTTGCCTTGCAAACTTTTGTTGTCTGGAGGCTTGCACGGCTATCATGATGGTTTCCTTGGCTTGGAAAGAACTGTATGGAGAGAGAAACACCGAATCTAAATGCAATGTTTGGGGTCTGAGTTCAAACTTATAGAACATGAAATACTTATAGAACATGAAATAAAAATGCTTTGAGGTGATTATACAAACAATAATAGATTTTATGCAAAAAAAGATAATGACAAACCCTACAAATGCCTTAAACAATAACAAATTTTATTCTTATAATATGAGGGTTACAAAAGTCCTCAACTGAGGAAAAACTAACATCTGTAGACTAAAGCTACAGGATAAACTAAGAGGAAAAACAAATGTCGAGTCTGCTGCTCGAACATTAAATAGATGAGCTACACCACTCACTGAAATGATCTCGTCTGCTACTCTACAAATGATTATTTTTCTCTTTCCTATTTCTCCAAGTTTCCCCCACTCTCCACACTTTATATGAATACCCGAACTACCTTATATAGCCACGGGGAGAGGAAGATAGAGGTTATCCTCTAACAGGTTCTGATAGACCCTGAACTAGGGTTTCTGACCAATTGCCAAACTGGCATTAACTTATGTGATGATTAGATCTGTCAAACGTCACATCTATCAGAAGGCACATGTGACGTAAAGTCAAAAATTTTGTCGAGATGCCCAAATTCGCAAGCGCAGTCTGACTTCGCCCAAATTTGGAGCGCAATTCGATGGAGGCGTGAAATCTGGATTAATATTTCTAACACCATATTCAACACGGTGAAGAAATTTTTGGTCTGCTCCATATTTAAAAAACAATATTACACATAAGCAAAAGGTATTCATGGTTGTTTTGCAGTAATGATCCACCGCCATCATGCCAACAAAATCTAGCTCCACTATTTCGAGAACAATATCTCCACTAGCACATTTGATAGGTAGACTGCTATCTTTGTGGTCACAATAGCGAACTTCATGGCCCCTTTTGAATGACCCCACATCAGATACTCTGGTCACCCACATCATATTACCAGACCACTTGGGGAGATCCGCCATGAAAATTAAAATATCGTCATCATCACAAGCCTGATAGTTTTGAAATTACCACTGCGCGGGGTTGTCCATCCCACTCTGATGCATTCTCTCCGGCCAGAATCTTGGTGAGGGGATCAAGAATAACATGGTGAACAACAAGAAAAAAACCATAACATGGTGGTATTGTTGAGTCTGTTAATCTGGGGAATATTTGCAGGTCCATGCCTCACCATACCTATGGAAATACCTAGAAATATTTGTACCATTGTCCTCAAACGTGGCCACCAAATAAAAAATAAGGCCATAGTGGAATAGCATTGCACAGATCTAGTGGTATATGTATGGCCGAATCGGTCTTCAGAGTGGCAAGGGTTGTGTGCTCTATAAATTATCCATAGCCACAAAAAAACCAAAAAAAAAGGCGAGATCCACCGCTGAGGCACCTGCAACTGGTGCTGGACTAGTTAGAAAATAGCCACGTTCTCTGATTTATTTTCTCCCATGAACTTTGAACTTAATGACAACACTATTTTGTACTTCCATATAGAAGCACAGTCAATCATGATAGTATGGCTAAGTCACATCTACCATGGTCTACCACTGCTTTCATCTGCAACATTGGATAACTCATAATATTCTATGAATACTGGTCCAGTGATGCGCAGAACATCTCGGCTGTAGTAATGATGCTTCTTATTTCATCAATCAAATATTTTTTAAAGAAATATTCATAACGTAGAGGCAATGGTACGATGCATGCGGTGCAGTAAATCTTGCATCCACAGTATTGCCATTGTCTCATGTTTCCATCTGGTCGTGAATCTCCTTGCAATCAACACATGTTGAATTTTCACCAGTGGACTCACAATTAGTAGCAACACATGGACCAGTGATTTACTTACCACACTAATAACATCATGCTTCTGCTCACAAAGCACGTAACCAAATAGCCCATTCTTATCTGATAGTCTTCTGCTAAAGTATACAAGGATCATCACAATCTCATATTTAGCTCCTTGAACTCCACGTTAACATGTCGACATTAACATAAATGATGTGTACACCAATAGCACCAGGTAACATGATGTCAATAAATAATAAAGGTAGCATAACTTTGAAAAAGCAATAAATACTCATAGGTAATGGGTGCCATATCCAATAGTAGAACAGTAATGGACGTTTGATTTGGGTAACAGTACCAGATATTTGATGAAAACGCTACCAGTTTTAAATATAGCATTGATGAAATATCCATTTAAAATAATAGAATGATTGTCTTATTAAGATTACGATGCCAGATTCAGCAAGGATAAGGGCATCAAAAACTTTGTTATTTTTTGAAAAGTACGACTTGATTTTTTGCTTCCCATTGGCCATATCTTGCCAAAAAAAAATAGCGTCAAGGAAATCTTCTCGTAGGTCCTAGTTGTTAGAAATGTTAAACCCAACTTCATGCCCATAAGCGCTTCGGAGTGAAGCACTTTCGAAAAACTTTCGGGAAATGCTTTGGCGTGAAGCACTTCTGAAATGTTTTGGGAAAATGCTTTGGCATGAAGCAAAATCAAACTACCCCTCGAAGCGAAAATCAGCCGAAGCAAAAATCAGGCGCGCAGATCAGGACATTAATTGTCCAAGCATGTGAGTAGCTGGAGAATTTGGTGATTGGATAGGAACCACACTTTCGCATTTAATTCCTGTCAGTTGGTCAATGAAACTCTCCTACCTTTCGTCCTCATCCCCTGCCTATAAATATTGGGATCATTTTGTCTTGTTAAAAAAGTAGGAACGAGGGAAGCAGTAGAAGAACAGAGAGTGCAGAGTAGCAGCAGATCTAGGGTTTCAACCAACAGAGTAGCAGAAAGGTGAAACTAGTAGCCGCTTGCAACCGAACTATGGAGCAGTAGTCTCCAAGTAGTTAGTGTGTTTACTTTGCAGATTTATTTCTTGCAAAAGTTTGTAATCACTTCAGAAGGAAGCTTTGTAATCTCACACTATTGTTTATATATAAAATAGTCATTATGTCATTTGTCTCTCTGTATATTGTCTGCAGACTATTCCTTAGCTAGGGTTTGCCTTGAAGCGATAAATCACCCGTTCGATCCAGAAGGGATCTAGTTTGTTTGTGTCGAAGCACATTATGAGACTTAGTCTCCCTGAAGTGGAATCTGCATCCACTTTGTCGAAGTTTTTGAAGAGTTGTAGATCTTCACAGCCTTCCTGCCCAAAGAATTCACTTCGGCACAAAAATCCTCGAAGTGATTTCACTTCGAAGCCAAGCTGAGCGAAGCAGTTGTTTCGCTGGGAAATCCCCCAAAGTAGTTTTACTTCGGCAGCTCCCCCTCCGAAGTACTTACTTCGGAAACTATTTCCCCGAAGTAGTTTCACTTCGGTAGTGTTTCCCGAAGTAGTTTTACTTCGACAAGATATTCCCCGAAGTAGTTACTTCGGGTGAATTTTCCTCGAACCTCTTCCCAAAGCTCAAAATTTAGCAAAGCATTTTTTTCTTTGACATGACGTGATTCTGAATTTGTATTAATTACTTCAAATTGGTATCGGAGCTATTGTTGCCATGATGGGGAGATAGAAGCATGGCTTTCGAATGAAATTCCCTACAGTTGCAGATATCACAATTTAACGACAAAAACTATGATTACTGGAGAACCTGTAGATGAGTGAGTTCGAGTCAATGAGCGACTTCTTCACCCATATGACAGATGTCATCAACTAGATGTGGTTGAATGGTGAGATTGTGTAGAATCAAAGGATCATGGAGAAAATTCTATGAAGTCTGCTAACGAAGTTTGATTTGATGGTAATTACAATAGAGGAGTCAAGATATCTGACAACCCTCTTTGTGGATGAACTGATGGGTTCTCTGTAGACACATGAGCAGAGGCTAAGCCACTCAACTCAGTCCTCTTTGGAGTAAGCATTCAAGGTGTAAGTCTCAGTCTGAGACAATAGCAGACAAGACTCCCACCAAGGAACTTCTAGTTCTCAAGCTAGAAGAGATAGAAGCAGGCATGGGAGAAGTAACAAGCAAGTAGGGAGATCAAACCATCATGTTAGTGAGACTAGTTGCAACTTCCATCAGCAAGGAGGAAGAGGCATTGACAAAAATCAACAAGGTAGCTCTTAGTAGAAGAAGGACATGTCAAAGGTCCAATGCTACTACTGCAAGAAGTTAGGCCATTACATCTCACAGTGCAAAACGAGAATGGCGAAAGAGAATCAACATCAAGCCCATTATACAGAAGAAGCTAGCAATGCGGTAGGAGAAAATGTGTTTCTGACTTACAGTGTTGAAGAGGAGAACAAGAAAAACATCTAATATCTTGATAGTGGTTGCAGCAACCACATGACTGGGAACAAAGATATGTTCTCACAATTGGATGAAACAGTCCAATCCAAAGTCAATATGGGGAACAATAGAAAAGTTCCTGTTGGTCCAAAATATGCCACAGGAAAGGATTTTACAAATGCACCCTAGACCTGGCCAACATTGAAAGGATGGAAGCAAGAAATGGCTTCCAGACCAATCTCCAGAGTGGGCTGGTTCCCTTCACTATTCTAGACTTGGTTTAAGATAAGGGTTGCGGGAAAGAGATTTAAAAAAACTGCAGAAAGAAATGGGAAATATGGCCACAGGCCGAAGTGATGGGATGAGAAAAACAACAGCAGGAAACTACAAACGCAACAACAGCAAGTAACATAAGAAATCAGCTTAATCTTCGCACAATCACATGCAGCAAATCCCTCCAAACCCACATTCCAAAAATCGTACCCTGACCGCAATGTTTAAATCCAGAAGCAGAATTTAAATGTAACAGCAATGCAGGAGTATGAATGCTATTAGAAATGCAGAGAAACAGAAAAGAAATTCATCCATGCAACGCTTGAAAAATTAGAAGTCAAGTCTTTTATTCCTGCCAAATGCACTTCCAGTCTCTAGCAGCAAGTTTTTCCAACCTTTTGAAATGAGAATTACATTGGTTTTTATAGAGGGCCGTCCTCTCTACAGAATTAAATGTTTGCCACCATCCTCCTCGTGATCTACAATTGTGCATTGGAAATTACATACACGACCCCTTGATTACAGCCTCGAAGAAACAAAAATTAAATGCAATGAAACGTTCGCGGTCCTTCATTAAATTTGATTCTTTGAACATGTGCATGAAACCGTTACGACAATCCACGAACAGCAGCCTCGAATGCATTAAATCTTCAATCTCGGTGGCCTAGGCGCGTCTTTTACTTTGACTACCTTGGAAATCCACAAAACATTTAATTTCGGGTCAGCATTAAATCATCGGAAATCCAAAAAATCTCCTCGGGCGTTCATACTATGTTCTGGCGAGAAACTGTCGCAGGTCGCGAAAATGCTCACACCCGCGAAAATGCTCCCTGTCGCGCTGTCGCTACATCTTCGGCTTTGTCTTCTCTATCGCTAGCTTGTTCCGCGAAAAATGGCACATGTAGCGATATCGCTACGCATTGCGGCCTTTGGCTATTCCTTCCTTCCTGCCTCGTGAAAACGGAACATGCAGCGCATCGCTGCACGTTTCGGCACTTTGTACGGTCTCCTGGATGGGTCGCGAAAATGCGACGCCTTTTGCTTTTTGCATGATTCTCTTCGCACTCCGCCTTGTCACCTAGAACTTGCAGCGAATCGCTGCATTTTCTATACCGTTTGTGAAAACAGTCAGCGCATCGCTGCACTGCACTCGCCTTGTTGCCCAGAACTTGCAGCGAATCGCTGCATTTTTTATGCCTTTTGCGAAAATAGTCAGCGCATCGCTGCACTTTTGAACACTGAAACCTTTGAAGCCACATGCCACGAAAATGGAACATGTAGCGATATCGCTACATGTTTCAGGCACCTTGTACGGCCTTGAAGACGGTCCGCGAAAACATAACACCTTTTGCACTTGAATGTCTTCAATTCTTCCTTGTCTCCATTTCGCTACCAATTTGAGCACTTAACCATTTTCATGCTTTTTGATCAATTTTCATCCCTTGCATGATTTCGCTGCATATTCATGTCAGTTGGCCTTATTGTTGATATTGCAGCGAATCGCTACAACTTACTGCTCCTTTGCTTCTTGGACCGAAATGGCCACGATTTTGAAGCATGTAGCGATATCGCTACGCTTTGCTCCTTTCGTACCAATTGCCACTTTGTCATCGCGAAAATGCTACAGGTAGCGCGTCGCTGTAACTTTTAACCTTGGGTCCTCTCTGCCAAACACCGCACGAAAACGGAACATGTAGCGATATCGCTACATGTTTCGGGCACTGTCTTTCTGGTCAAAACCCGCGATTTCGCTACGGGTAGCGATATCGCTACGCATTTCTTTCTCCGTACCCTTTGCCATTTTCCGTCGCGACGCGCTGCATCTTTGCCTTGGACTCTTCTCCGCTCGAACATGCAGCGAATCGCTGCAAGTTTTGGCACTTGCCCCTTCGAAGCCGCCGGTGTCGCGATTCGCTGACATGTCAGCGACGCGCTGCAAGTTTTCAACTTTGTGTCTTTGAGGCCGACCAACCCGCGATTCTGGAACACGTCGCGATATCGCGACGGTTCCGCCCAACCTACCTGCGTTGACTGCGTTGACCGCGATTTCGCGACATGTCAGCGAATCGCTGTAGTTTTTAGACTTAGTTATTTTTTGCTCATTTTTTCTTCTTTTTTCGCCAAAGCTGCATCAAAGCTGATATTAAAGGTCAGATTTTCAATAATACACTAATGCATTAATCAATGAGAATCAATGTGGCAAAAATGCCAACATTCTTGGCGGCTCGCGGGGTATACAGCTTGCTGTATGCAAGAATCCAGGCCTTAGTCCATTGGGCATAGAGTCATATCAGAACAATAAGGTTGGCTGCTGCAAAACATGTCAGAGGACTGCTGCAAAACTTCTTCTGCTGCTGAAAACTAGAACCGGAAGAACCTGCATAGAAGCGGTTATAAAGTGAAGAAATGGAATGTGATGGTGAAGTGAGCTCCTGCGATTGCGCAGGCGGTGACTGCAATGGAGTGGTGTGAGTAATAAAATGATGGAGCAAAAGTGACGTAATAGACATAACAACAGCATGTTGCTACACTACCAGCGGCAATAGATGGAATGAACGAATGGATGGAACAGAAATGGAAGTTTTGAAGCGTGAAATGAAAATGAACTAAGCTGGAAAATAAATGCTTTTTTAAAACAAAAACCAAACTGGGAAGAAAGGGATAAGAAGAAATGGGGAAAATAGAAAAGGGGAGAAGAAACAACAGTAGTGGCTTATTCTTTTTGTTTTTTTTATATTGCAAGAAGAAAGAAACAAAAGAAGGAAGAGGAAGATGAAGAAAGGAAATAGAAAGTAGGGGAGGGAAAAGAAGAATTCTTTGGAAGCCACAAAATGCCAGGAAAGGAAGGAAAAAAGGGAAACAAACACCTACAGCCCACAAGCAACAAGAGCCAAGGTGACAACAAAAGGCAAAACCTATATACATACTCTTTTCTTCTTCTTCACTTCCCTTTTATATATATATATATATATATATATATTTTTATATTATATACAAACTCAAATTGAACTTGAGAATTCATGAAAAGTAGGCTTTCAAATGAAAGCCATTAACTGAAATTGGAAGTGAGCTACCATCCATGTCTTCCAAATAGAAAGAATTAGCTGCACCTGTGCTGGAAATGCGAAAGGGACCCTCCCAGAATGCATCAAACTTCTTATGATTGCCAGGTTTAGCTTTATTCTCATTCCATTTCAGCACCAAATCTCCTGTCTTGAATGGACGGGCTGCAGAATGCTTATAAAACCACTTCGAAATCCCTTGCATGTGCTTGTCAAATTCATTATACGCTTTGGAACGCTGCTCCTCTAATTCCAACAACTGTGCTATTCGCAGATCCAAGGAACTCAGGTCTGTCTCATCATCTTGAAAAGAGCGCAATTGCTTGTAATACTGGCAACTCAAGATGAACCGGCAACCTTGCTTCTTTGCCATAGACTAGGGCATATGGTGAGGTTTTAATGGACTTCTTGACGGAAATCCTGTCACGCCCATAACGCCTGATTCAATAACAAGTGCCATGATCTTTTGTTCTCTCCCAATGACCTCTTCAAAATTCTGAGCAAATTTTTGTTCGTTGACTCTGCCAAGCCATTTCCCTGTGGATAGTAATTGGAAGATGTCTTAAGGAAAATGCCAAACTTGTTAGCAAACTCAGCCAGTTCAGCTCCAATGAATGGAGTTCCATTATCCGTAATGATGGCGTCTGGAACACCAAAACGTGTAATCAAACTCTCAACGAAAGAAATCACTACAGATTGATTGGCCATCTTTGTAGGTACGGCTTCAGACCACCTTGTGAAATAATCTGTAGCTGTTAAGATGTATCTGTGACCAGATGAGGAATTAGGATCAATTATTCCAATAAAATCCAACCCCCATTGCTTGAAAGGGTGCTTCAACTCTGAAGCTGGATGCAAAGGCAGAGCTGCATTCCTTACTCTTCCTGCATATCTTTGACACTTATCACAGGCTTGTGCAATCTTGAAAGAATCTGAGAACAGGGTCGGCCAGTAGTAACCAGCTCGAATGATTTTCAAGGCCATCGGTCTTCCTGCAAAATGTCCTCCTGATAGACCAGAATGGAACTCTTCCAAGATCCTATCCTTGTCTGCTTGTTTAACACACTTCAAAAGAACACCATCAATATTTTTAAAAAATAAACCATCTGAAAACAAAACATACCGCAGAGCTTGCAACCGAAATCTCCTCCTCCGAGAAGCAGTCAATTGTGATGGACATCTTCCAGTTGTGAAGTAATCAATCAGGTCCTCTGTCCAATATTTTTCCAGAATTAAGAAATTCATTAAATTGTCATTACCAGCAAGAGCCTCTCCCTGATCTTCGCATACATCAAATGCTGCCATCTTTGCTAACTGCTGGCACAGAGCTTTACCACGCACTAATTTAGTTGGGTGAATTTCTACATCAAATTCCTGGATCTTGGTGACCCGACCAGCACGTTTATCACCCAACTCTCCTTGAAGAATGAAATTTCTCACATCTGGGTGAAGCACATAAACAAATGTCCTGCTCTGGGAAATAAAATGTTTGAATTTCTTCAAGGATTTCATCACAGCATATACCTGTTTCTCAATAAAATTGTACTTTGCTTCGTGAGGTAAAATGACTTGGCTCAGAAAAGCAATGGGCCTTTCATTCCCATCATCTCCCTTTTGCGTCAAGACTGCGGCATAACTGTCATCTTCTCCAAGCGCATATAAGATGAAATCCTTGGAGTAGTCGGGATTAATCGGGACGGGGGCTCGCACTATTCTTTCCTTGATCTCCTGAAATGCTTCCTTTCTTTGAGTTGTCCATTGGAAAAGCTGCATCTTTCTTCAACAATTCGGTCATTGGTTTAACAACCTGAGCAAAATCAGCAATGAATTTTCTAATGAAATTTATCTGTCCAAAGAAAGATTGAAGTTCCTTCTTGTTTGCAGGGAGTGACAATTTCTTCAAGGCTTCAACACGGGCTGGATCAATTGCTAATCCATCTTCAGAAATCACATGACCCAGAAGCTTACCTTCTTTTACAGCAAACACAGACTTCTTTGGATTAATGGAGATTCCGAATTCTCTGCATTTCTCAAAAATCAGCCTCAGGTGAGAACAATGGTCTTCCCTTCTATGTGAAAAGACTGTCATGTCGTCAAGGTATATTACAATGATCTTGTTCAACAAATCTTTGAAAGCAATGTCCATAGCTCTTTGGAAGGTAGCTCCAGCATTTGACAGTCCAAAGGGCATTCGTTGATATGCAAAAGTACCCCACTTCGTGGTGAATGCTGTCTTAAACTGATCTTCATCTTTTACCCAGATCTGGTTATACCCAAAAAATCCATCCGACAAAGAAAAACGCTGTGCACCAGCCACAACATGCAATATTTGATCTATTCTTGGCAAAGGATAATGATCCTTTAATGAAGCACGGTTCAAATTCCTGAAATCAACGCACAATCTAATATCTCCATTCTTCTTACGGACGGGGACCAGATTGGCGACCCATGTGGAGTGCTTGACCGGATAGATGATCTTAGCTTGCAGCATTTTAACAAGCTCAGCCTTCATCAATGCCTCAATCTTTGGGTTTATAGGTCTCTGTTTCTACTGAAAAGGCCTAACTCCTTCTTCCGGTTCAATTGTATCTTTGTATAATCTGCTTGTTGTAGCCTTTCAAGTCTTCATAGCTCCAAGCTATAATATCAGAAAACTCTTTACAGAGCTGCCTGATTTTCTGCAGTTCTTTTGGGGTTGAGTCAGTGCCAACCTTAATCACTTTGTCAGGCTGAAGCTCTAACTCCATGAATTCCTTTCTATCAATCTCCATTCGAGGCTTTCTGGAATGATCATGTTGGTCAAACAAGCTCTCCAGAGTTATTAGACCCTTTGGAATATGGTTATTCCTTAATTGAATAAGACCTTCGGCTTCCTCATCTTCCAAAGTTTTGCCTTCAACAGCTGCAGCTTCATGTATCAGGAAATTAACAATCTGCTCATCGGTTTCAAAGACCCGCGGAAAGTTTCCTTATACGGCACCTGCTGAGTCTGTATACCATTCTCACTGTCTTGGGCTTGTTCACAACTTGATCGACAGGAGAAAAGTTAGCTCCAAGAGATGCTAATAAGTCGAGCATGTTTATTCATCTCTCCGGAAACAGACTTGAATATTAAGCGCGAGTGAAAAGTTCAAACAAATCCCAAACCTGATTACGATATGCTTTCGGATAATTCTGCTTTGAGATGCATCTATTTGTGACCTGATTTACAATAAGCTCGGAATCACCAAAAATATTGAGCTGTTCTATTCCTAACTTCTTTGCTTTCTTGAGACCCAAGCACAATGCTTCATATTCAGCGACATTATTAGTACAACTCCATGTAAGCCGATATGAATAAGTTCTCTGTACACCAGAAGGAGAAATTAACACAATACCTGCTCCGGCACCATTCTGCATCTAGCTCCATCGAAATACAGTTGCCATAACTGATCTGTAACCTCAGTCTGATCAACTGGGTTAGACAATTCCTGCTTTGTCTCAGTCTCAGGTTTTCGAATGGCATAGCAGCCAATCTCTGTCTCCATCATGGCATTGAAGTTAAGCATTGAAAACTGGTCTTCCAACCTGAAGATTGTTTAAAACTTCACTCATTAAAACAACATCTTCGAGACTCTTCGGTGAGCATATGGACCCATTGCATGTCTTTTCCAACATCTTCCAACTTCTCAATGTGAAAAGGGGAAGGCTTTTCATTACGTGATTACGAGACGTCTATTCTTAAAAGGAATTTCCGGATGGGAATAATCTAATGCCAGATAACCCCCTAATTTTGCAGTAAATTCCCGGGATAAACACATGCTAAAATAGGGCTCTAAATCTACTACAACAATTTCTTGAATAACAGTGATTTGGGGCATTGTATGCAGGACAATGGGTACATCTTTAATGACACCTACTATTTTTACAGGCGTACCATCCAATTGCAGAACTCCGGGACTACTCCGGGTATACTCCATTCCCATAGCTTCACAGACTCCCTTGGGCATGACAGTGGTTGCGGCTCCAGAATCAATCATACAATTGTGTACAACCCAACCTTCTATTTGCAATGACAAGTAAAAAGGAGGAGGTCTGTTCTTACCGGTAACAGAGGTGGTTAAATTTTGGGCATAGACGGTCTAGGTAGGCCCTTTTTCACTCTCCTTCATAGATTTCAATGACTCTTGTAATAAATCTACTTGACCAGGTAATTGCAAAGCGTCATAAAGGCTTACCTTAGTAGGGGTCTTTTTAAGATCATCAACAATGTTGTATGAAACTGCAGCAGAATTTTTCGTCTCAGCAGGTTGCTCAAATCTGGTTCTGTACTGTTGTGTAGCTTCCACTCTTAACCTCTTGGTCAGTGATGGATACTTCAATTTTTCACGTGCCTGCTCCTCTGGCTTCTGATCTTACTGGTGCAACTGCTGCCTTTTCTTGAACTCTGTTAAAAGTTGGATCTTTGGGCAAAGACTTTGGAGCTAGCACGGGAGCTTTCATTGGCTTCTTCACCTCAGTCGGCACTCTTAACGGCTCTAAGTCGGCGGGATCAACATTCATAGGCTTCTTTCCGAGTCCTTGTTAGAACTGAAACTTGATCTTCCACTGCAGTCATCAAATTATAACCGACTTACGAGATCATATTAACATGGTCACCTGAAGAGTTGGCCGCCAAGGTCTGCACATAATTTAAGTGAACCATACATGTATCCTCTCCGTGAGGATCATTACAAGTCGAGCACCAATATACTCCATCTGCATGGGCTGCATCTTCATTTGCTAGAACAGCTAAGCCCTTTTCGGGTGCTTTGCTTGTGGAGGCGACTTGATCTCTAGTAATTTGAGGAGGTTGAAATCTCCTTGGTGGAAATCTCTCTCGGCCTGCTTCCTCTCAATGAGTGTGATCTTATTTCCCATGGCTCTAATGGCAGAATTTGCAGACTTAACCTCTTGCAATAATGTTGTATATGGATCGGGGTTTGCGGGTGCGGGGAGGTCCTTGGTAAGGGCAAAGGAGGCTGGTGGTCTTGGCAAAGCTGGAAATGCGGTGGAAACGGGAGATGGTTGAATGTTGGGTGCGGGGAGCGGTAAAGGAGTTAAAGCGAGGCAATTGAGGAGCTGGAGCAGTTGCAACCTTGAGGTGCTTTAGAACTCCATGATGGTGTAGGATACATAGGCGGCATGGGGTGTGGTTGTGAACCATATAAATATTGAGGCAAATCCGGAATAAGAGGCATAGTTACCTTTGGAGGCGGTCTTCCTACGGAAACCGAGATCGGCTTACGCTTTAATTGCTTGTTCAAATATTTCTGGAAACGTTACCACATTAGATGCCGAACCGCCCGACCGATATCTCGAGTGAAACGCTCCGAGGTAGTACATCGCAGACTAATTCATCGGCGAGGCCGAATACCATCGGGAATCCTTTGCCAAGTTACGGTAAACCGGACATTAAAATCGGGTATCTCTTCTTGTGGATGTCTCCGTATGACGATGAACTGATTTAACAATGAGAAAGGGTTAGTCTGTTCATGAAAATGTTTCACCAGCAAATCACCAAACTGATCCCATGATGTTATGGTGCCGGGAGGCAGAGTTCTGTACCAAAACAGCAGTTTACCTCTCAAAGAACACACTAACAATTTGATCATTACATCTTCATCAGTAATGTCATGGATAGCAGCCAGAGAAGCCACATCATTTATGTGCTCATAGGTTGTTTTACCAGTACCATCGTAAGTGGGCAAAGCCTTCAGTGCAGCCTGTGGTATTGGATTCTGAGCCTGCAGATTCAAGGCTCCGGTGCTATTCCATGCCAAGAATTTTTTTGGGTGGAGGAAATTGTGCCATTGGTGGAACTTGTAGGGGTGCAACACTAGCAACAATACTGGGTATTTGTACAACGAGAAGATGGAAGGGACGAGGAAACTAATCTAGAATGCTCACCACTTCTCGAACTATCAAGCTCAAAAAACTGAACAAGATCGCCAAATTTCTTTGACTGTGATCTTGTGATCATGAAGTATTTCTGGGTTCAGCAGGGTTACCAAAAACAACAGAGTCACCAAATGCTCTAATTTACAATCTAAAGGCGAACATTAAACCTTCGACCCTATGGGATCTTTTAGAGACAAATAAAATCTGTCCCACCGGGCGTGCCAAAAACTGTTGGTCCAAAATCTGCCACAGGAAAGGATTTTACAAATGCACCCTAGACCTGGCCAACATTGAAAGGCTGGAAGCAAGAAATGGCTTCCAGACCAATCTCCAGAGTGGGCTGGTTCCCTTCACTATTCTAGACTTGGTTTAAGATAAGGGTTGCGGGAAAGAGATTTAAAAAAATTGTAGAAAGAAATGGGAAATATGGCCACAGGCCGAAGTGATGGGATGAGAAAAACAACAGCAGGAAACTACAAACGCAACAACAGCAAGTAACATAAGAAATCAGCTTAATCTTCGCACAATCACATGCAGCAAATCCCTCCAAACCCACATTCCAAAAATCGTACCCTGACCGCAATATTTAAATCCAGAAGCAGAATTTAAATGTAACGACAATGCAGGAGTATGAATGCTATTAGAAATGCGAGAGAAACAGAAAAGAAATTCATCCATGCAACGCTTGAAAAATTAGAAGTCAAGTCTTTTATTCCTGCAAATGCACTTCCAGTCTCTAGCAGCAAGTTTTTCCAACCTTTTGAAATGAGAATTACATTGGTTTTTATAGAGGTCCGTCCTCTCTACAGCATTAAATGTTTGCCACCATCCTCCTCGTGATCTACAATTGTGCATTGGAAATTACATACACGACCCCTTGATTACAGCCTCGAAGAAACAAAAATTAAATGCAATGAAACGTTCGCGGTCCTTCATTAAATTTGATTCTTTGAACATGTGCATGAAACCGTTACGACAATCCACGAACAACGGCCTCGAATGCATTAAATCTTCAATCTCGGTGGCACAGGCGCGTCTTTTACTTTGACCACCTTGGAAATCCACAAAACATTTAATTTCGGGTCAGCATTAAATCATCGGAAATCCAAAAAATCTCCTCGGGCGTTCATACTATGTTCTGGCGGGAAACTGTCGAAGGTCGCGAAAACGCGACGGGTCGCGAAATCGCGACGTATTTTTATGCCGTACACTTTTGTCACTTACACCCGCGAAAATGCTCCCTGTCGCGTTGTCGCTACATCTTCGGCTTTGTCTTCTCTATCGCTAGCTTGTTCCGCGAAAAATGGCACATGTAGCGATATCGCTACGCATTGCGGCCTTTGGCTATTCCTTCCTTCCTGCCCCGCGAAAACGGAACATGCAGTGCATCGCTGCACGTTTCGGCACTTTGTACGGTCTCCTGGATGGGTCGCGAAAATGTGACGCCTTTTGCTTTTTGCATGATTCTCTTCGCACTCCGCCTTGTCACCTAGAACTTGCAGCGAATCGCTGCATTTTCTATACCGTTTGTGAAAACAGTCAGCGCATCGCTGCACTGCACTCGCCTTGTTGCCCAGAACTTGCAGCGAATCGCTACATTTTTTATGCCTTTTGCTAAAGCAGTCAGCGCATCGCTGCACTTTGAACACTGAAACCTTTGAAGCCATACGCTTTCAGACACCTTGTACGGCCTTGAAGACGGTCAGCGAAAACATAACACCTTTTGCACTTGAATGTCTTCAATTCTTCCTTGTCTCCATTTCGCTACCAATTTGAGCACTTAACCATTTTCATGCTTTTTGATCAATTTTCATCCCTTGCATGATTTCGTTGCATATTCATGTCAGTTGGCCTTATTGTTGATATTGCAGCGAATCGCTACAACTTACTGCTCCTTTGCTTCTTGGACCGAAATGGCCACGATTTTGAAGCATGTAGCGATATCGCTACGCTTTGCTCCTTCCGTACCAATTGCCACTTTGTCATCGTGAAAATGCTACAGGTAGCGCGTCGCTGTAACTTTTAACCTTGGGTCCTCTCTGCCAAACACCGCGCGAAAACGGAACATGTAGCGATATCGCTACATGTTTCGGGTACTTTGTCTTTCTGGTCAAAACCCGCGATTTCGCTACGGGTAGCGATATCGCTACGCATTTCTTTCTCCGTACCCTTTGCCATTTTCCGTCGCGACGCGCTGCATCTTTGCCTTGGACTCTTCTCCGCTCGAACATGCAGCGAATCGCTGCAAGTTTTGGCACTTGCCCCTTCGAAGCCGCCAGTGTCGCGATTCGCTGACATGTCAGCGACGCGCTGCAAGTTTTCAACTTTGTGTCTTTGAGGCCGACCAACCCGCGATTCTGGAACACGTCGCGATATCGCGACGGTTCCGCCCAACCTGCCTGCGTTGACTGCGTTGACCGCGATTTCGCGACATGTCAGCGAATCGCTGCAGTTTTTAGACTTAGTTATTTTTTGCTCATTTTTTCTTCTTTTTTCGCCAAAGCTGCATCAAAGCTGATATTAAAGGTCAGATTTTCAATAATACACTAATGCATTAATCAATGAGAATCAATGTGGCAAAAATGCCAACAGTTCCTATGATGGGGAAAGGTAAAATCCTCATTTGCACCAGGCACGACAAATGAAAGCAAATCTATGATGTCTACTATGTGCCTGGCTTGAAGCATAACCTACTAAGCATAGTACAGCTTGTGCAGAAGGGACACACTATGTAGTTCAAAGATGGTGTTTGTTCCATCAGAGACAAAGTGCATGGACAAATCGCAACAGTGTCCATGACCAAAAATAAAATGTTTTTGCTGCAGATTCAGAATGAATATTTAATGTCTCTGAGTGCAATTGTGAAGGATGCTACCTGGCTATGGCATCTTAAATTCGGTCATTTGAATTTTAGTGTCCTAAATTTGTTGCACAAGAAGCAGATAGTGAAGGGTTTACCCCTTATTGAGAAATCAAACCAAGTTTGTGAAGGTTGTCTGGTCGATAAGCAGCACAAGGATGCATTCCTTATAGGATAGTCTTGGAGAGCATCACAACCATTGGAGCTGGTGCACTCAGACATTTGCGGTCCCATGCAGACCAGCACATATGCCAGCAACAAATACTTCCTAACTTTCATTGATGACTTCAGTCGAAAGACCTTGATTTAACCCATCAAGGTGAAGTCAGAAGCATTTGGAAAGTTTAAGGAGTTTAAGGCTCTGGTTGAGAAACAGATCTGGCATTATGTGAAGACTCTCAGAACAAACGAAGGTGGAGAATACATTTCCAATGAATTCCACAACTTTTGCAAGCAGAATGGAATTCGAAGGCAGTTCACTACCAGATAAACACCGTAGCAAAATGGTGTAGCTGAGAGAAAAAATAGAACTATCATGGAGATGGCATGGAGTATGCTGAAGGCAAAAATTTTGCCACATGAGTTCTGGGGAGAAGCTGTAAGTTGTGTAGTTTATCTACTGAACCAATGTCCCACCAAGAGTGTGAAGGACAAAATTCCGGAGGAAGCCTGGAGCAATATGAAGCCAAGTGGCTCATTTACAATTTTTTGGGTGCATAGCATACGCACATGTTCTATATGAGAAAAGACAAAAGCTAGATGACAAATCTGAAAGGTGCATCTTCACAGGGTATAGCGAACGAGCAAAGGCATACAGGCTATACAATCCAATGATGAAGAAACTTGTCATCAGTCGAGATGTGAAGTTTTTGGAGAACGAAGCCTAGAACTGGAAGTCAGATACTGGCCAGTCAGAGCCAACAATAGAGTCTATTGACTTGGAAGAAGGAAGTGTACAGCCACTTGTACCTTCAAGTAGCAACAATGGTGCCAGTAGCAGCACACCCTCATCATCTCGATCACCTCCACTTACAAGCAGAATTCAAAACCCGAGGACACCTGCGAAGACTCGGAGCTTGCAAGACATTTATGAGGTAACCCAAAATTAGTTAGATGAAGAATATTCTAACTTTGCTTTATTTAATGAATATGATTCAGTGGAGTTTGAAGAGGCAAGTCAGAATCACACATGGGTAAAAATGATGGATGAGGAGATAACAGCCATTGAAAAAAATGAGACATGGTAGCTGACTGATCTTCCAGCAGGAAAGAAGACCATTGGGGTCAAGTGGGTGTATAAAACCAAGTTTAACGCCCAAGGAGAAGTTGACAAGCATAAGGCCAGATTAGTGGTGAAAGGCTACAAGCAAAAGTCAAGAGTTGACTATCATGAGGTGTACGCACCTATAGCCTGACTTGACACAGTCAGAATGATTATGGCACTGGCAGCTCAAAAAGGCTGGAGTGTTTATCAGATGGATTTCATGTCTGCCTTCCTGAATGGAGTATTAGAAGAAGAGGTATACATTGACCAGCCACCCGGATATAAGTTACAAGGACAATAGGACAAAGTCCTGAAGCTGAAGAAAGCCTTGTACGGTTTGAAGCAGATACCCTGGGCATGGTACAGCCAGATTGATGGCTATTTTAAAGAAAATGGGTTTCAAAAATGCCCATATGAGCACTCCTTGTACATGAAGACAAATGAAGTAGGTGAGCTCATTATCGTCTGCCTGTACGTGGACGATTTGATATATACTAGCAATAGCAGCAGCCTATTTGCACAGTTCAGAATAGCCATAAAGATCAAGTTTGAAATGACATACATGGGTTTGATGAAGTATTTTATCGACATTAAAGTTGACCAATCAGTAGATGGCATCTTCATTTCTCAGGGCAAGTATGCAAAGGATGTCCTGAAGCGTTTTAATATGGAGGACAACAAGCCTACCATCACCCCGGTAGCCACTAGTCTGAAGTTGAGCAAGACTGACAACAATAGAAGCGTTGATCCAACTCTCTACAAAAGGTTAGTTGGAAGCTTGATGTACTTGATTGCAACTCGACCAGATCTGATGTTCGGAGTCAGTCTGATCAGCCATTTCATGGAGACTCTAAAAGACACTCATTGGCAAGAAGGTAAGAGAATCCTGCGATATGTCAATGGCACAAGGAATCATGAAATTCACTATGCCATACAAGACCAACTTGAGTTTATTGGCTACACTGATAGCAATTGGGCTGATAGCGTAGATGATCGTAAGAGCACTTCGGGATATGCCTTCCATTTTGGATCTGGAGCTGTCTCTTGGTCCTCGAAGAAGCAGCCAATTATTGCTTTATCTATAGTAGAGGTAGAGTATGTTGCTACCACCTCAGCCGCCTATCAGGCAGTCAAGCTGAGAAGAGTTCTGTGTGAACTACATAATCCACCCGAAGCAACAACAACAATATTTTGTGACAATAACTCTACCATCGCACTCTCTAAGGACCCAGTCTTCCACGGTAATATGAAGCACATAGACATCCGATATCATTTCATAAGAGAGCTGGTGAAATTCGGCGAATTTCAGTTGCAATTTTGCAGGTCCAAGGAGTAGCTAGCTGACATCTTCACTAAACCCTTGAAGGAGGAGGACTTCGCAAGATTGTAAGAAATTTTGGGCGTTAGAGAACACATGAAGTTCAGTTTAAAGGAGGGTGTTAGAAATGTTAAACCCAACTTCATGCCCGTAAGCACTTCGACGCGAAGCACTTCCGAAACACTTTTGGGAAATGCTTCAGTGCGAATCACTTCTGAAATGTTTTGGGATAATGCTTCGGCACGAAGCAAAATCAAACTGCCCCCCAAAATGGAAATCAGTCAAAGCAAAAATTAGGCACATAGATCAAGACATTAATTTTCCAAGCATGCGAGTACCTAGAGAATTTGGTGATTGGACAGGAACCACACTTTCGCATTTAATTCCTATCAATCGATCGATGAAACTCTCCTGCATTTCATCCTCATCCCCTGCCTATAAATACTGGGATCATTTTGTCTTGTTAAAAAAGTACGAACGATGGAAGCAATAGAAGAACAAAGAGTGCAGAGCAGTAGTAGAGCTAGGGTTTCGACCAACAGAGTAGCAAAAAGGTGAAACCAGCAGCCACTTGCAACCAGAGTGTGGAGCAGCAGTCTCCAAGTAGTTAGTGTGTTTACTCTGCAAATTTCTTTCTTGCAGAAGTTTGTAATTGCTTCAAAAGGAAGCTTTGTAATCTGACACTATTGTTTATATATAAAATAGTCATTCTGCCATTTGTCTTTATGTATAGTGTCCGTAGACTATTCCTCAACTAGGATTTGCCCTGAAGCGGTAACTCACCCATTCAATCCAAAAGGGATCTAGTTTGTTTGTGCTGAAGCACATTACGAGACTTAGTCTCCCCGAAGTGGAATTTGCATCCACTTCACCGAATTTTCCTAAGAGCTACAGATCTTCGCAGCCTTCCTGCCTGAAGAATTCACTTCGGCACGAAAATCCTCAAAGTGATTTCACTTCGGATCCAAGCTGAGCGAAACAGTTGTTTTGCTGGGAAATCCCTCGAAGTAGTTTTACTTTGGAAGCTCCCCCTCCGAAGTACTTACTTCAGTAGCTATTTCCCCAAAGTAGTTTCACTTTGGCAGTGTTTCCCTAAGTAGTTTTACTTTGGCAAGATATTCCCTGAGGTAATTACTTCGGGTGAATTTTCCCCGACCCTCTTCCCGAAGCTCAAAATTTAGCGAAGCATTTTTTTTCCTTGACACGACGTGATTCTGAATTTGCATTAATTCCTTCACTAGTGTGGTAACTTCAAAAAAAATTTGAACGCAAGATCTCCTCTCTTTCTTGCTAGAGATATGCAATCCGAGCATCTACCTCTGTTGATCTGATAGAACTATCGCCTTTGATGAAACAACTACTTTTACTTGCCATATTGCAAACCAATCTGTTAAACAAATTTTATCACACAACATCTATTAACACCACCAAATACATCCACGAAGGACTACAAAATGGTTAATGGGACCAATACAAGCAGTAATGAGGGCTGAAAACTTGAATGTATATCTTAGATATCATAAAGAACAATCTCAGTTATGCACACGAGTGAGGTATACTCAGTACAAGAAAATATAAAGTTCATATATATAAAAGTTTTTATATCCCTTCATAATCTCCCATGACAAATATCAGAACCAAATAGATCAACACTTAGGAAGAACAGGCCCATGTATTTTAGACTGTTCATGATAAGTAGATGAAACTTGACCTGTATCTCCAAAAAAACAAAAAAAATACGTATCTTGACTTCTTCACCATTGATTCCAGTGAAATATAGTGCCACACACACTATCATGGATGTCATGGAAAAAAAATAGATCCAAGATTTTTAGGGTAGATATCTGACCTCCTCCATCAACATAAAATCCAAATTTGATGCAGGGTAATTTTTCCTGCAAGATACATTGATCATGGGACTGCACGTTCTCCCACGACATGGATAGAGGGGTATAAAGTCCAATGAACTAATCCTACTTTGGAAATTCTACTCCCCATATCAAAATCCATGGCATCCACCACTGGATCACATCCGTAGACCAAAAAATGTTAAACTTTTGACGTCCGCTCAACCTCATCAAACAACAACTTATTTTAAAAAATAAATCATCATCATTGCTTTCATGAAATATCCTCCATGGCAAGTTTTTTCTTATGGTGGAACACAAAACCTATCAAATGTAGAAGATTGTGATGATTAAATTCACTGCATAGGTTCTAACGAACCTCACCGACTATTACACATGTTTTCCTCTCAATTCTTGCATGATCAAGAGCGTAAACTGGGAACAATTCTCAGTATCTGAAATCTCAGTGGCAATTAGCTCAGAAATAACCAACAAAATCATGCCTTCACCTGAAAAGCAATATTCTAAAAAAATATTTGGCAACCATGAAAATAAAAAGTAAAATTTTGAGAGTATCTCGTTTTTCATTTCTCTGATGAGAAACTACTTCGGACAGATACCTAAATGATTCACTCTAAAAAAAATTAGATTTGGCAACCATTATTTTTTTTAGATGTCTAGTTTCTGATCCATCCATCAAGGATGGAGAGCATACTCCCTCAGCTTGAAGAAAAAAATGAGAAAAAATGAAAGAAAAAAAAATTGGGGGAAAAACGAGGGGATATTTCTTTGAGGGAAATCCCCCAAGCTCAGAAGGGTAGGAGAGTACCTAAGCTTTGATACTAAATGTTTGTAATGAATAAAATATGAGATAATATTATACAAGAGAATATTACAATATATAGGCATAAGCCTATATGACAAGTGTCAATGATTATGACAAGTGTCAAAAAGTAGGCATAGTGTACATTAGAATATTCTAACATTAACCAAGGTAGAAGTAATGATAAGAGTGTGAAGGTAAATATTAACCCAAGATTTATACCCATAAGTCAACCTTGAAGAGATACAGTGATGAATTAAACCTTTCTAGGCTTCAAGACCTTCAATAGCTTTAATCACCCACTTAGCACACAAGGAAATGCTTTGCTTGTAGATGTCAATTATACCCATCCCACCCTTATTAGTAGGCGTTCAACAAATATTTCAAACAACCTAATAAAAACCATGCCAATTATTCCCCTTAGCCCAAATAAAATCCCTAAGGATTCTAACAAAATTATTATTAGAATTCTTAGAAGGGGTCCAATACGAGGAATAGTAAACATGAGTGGCAGCAATAATCTTAGTGCAAACCTAAAATTTACTAGTAAGAGAAAATGGACATGAGGTCCAATAGGAAATATTCTTTCCAATTCTCTCAATAACATATTACCATAGTTCAAAGGATGAGTAGTCAAAAGCAAAGAGAATTCCTAAGAACTTAAAACACCCACCCCTCTAAATCCAATGCTATGAGAAATTTCTAAACCAAGTAGGTAGATCGAAAGAAGCAAGGCAAAAATAAAGCGACTTGGACCATTGGATGTTGGAACTAGAGGCCTTACAAAAAGTATCCAGAAAAACCAAAGTAGTCAAAACAGAAACCTCATCCTCACTAATAGTGAGAAAAGAATCATCTACAAAATACCCATTAATAATCTAATTGGACATATCAAGCAAAATAATACCTTTGATTAACCCCTTAGATGTTTGACTAGCAAGAAAATAGCCAAAAGTTTCAACCACAAGTATGTAAAGCAAGGAGGCCAAAGGATAGCCCTAGTTAATAGAATGAAATAAACCAAAATATTAAGACTTATAACCATTAATAGTAAGATAGGTTAAAGCATCACAACAACATATCAATGACCTTACTAAAAAAGGGCCTAAACCTAAGAAATTTGAGCATGGAAAGAATAAAAGGCCACTCCATATGACCATAAGCTTTCTCAAAGTCAAGATTAAGTAAAAATAACTTTTAACTAGAGCCACACCCATTCTAAACCTTCCTAGATGATAATAATATTATCCAATATATATCACCCTTTAATGGAACATGTCTACTTTGGTTCAATAATCACATAGAATATTCTAAATACAAAGAGCTAAAGCAGTAAATATCTTATAAGAAATATTAAGTAGAGTAATAGGCCCCCAAATGGTGATAATATTAGGATTACCCGCTTTGGAAATTAAATTAATGTTTCCATGATTGATAATACTACCTAAAGAGTTATTAGCTAACACTTCATTATAAATATTGAGCAGATCAGGCCTAGTGAACTTCCAAGTGGGTTTATGAAACTTAGGGAAATCCATAAATGCTAGGGGACTTATCATTTGACATAGTCATAAGAGCATTATGAATCTTAGCAAGTGAAATAAGAGCCTCACATAGATGCATATTATAAGTAGACAAATTAGTAGAAATACTATCAAGACACTATCAGAGCACCATCTGACATTTCAAAGAATCTTGCTACACTTTAAATATAATATTATAATGTTCCACAAAGGTCGATGTGATATCAAGAAGAGAATTCAACCTATTATGAGAGACCTAAATAGCCTTGATCTAGATTCTAGCCTATCTAGAACGAAGATATTTGAAAAATAATTTGGATGAATAATCACCCACTCTCATCCAATACAGATAAGGCTGAAGTTGATCCCCCTAGCTTTATGTCATTCATAGAGTATAAGCTAGTGGTAAAAACTAGTAACCTTAGCCTGCAATTCCCAATCATATGGATCATTTTATAAAAAATATAAATTATATTGATGCTCATTTATGATAGCTATATGAGCATTCTTTCTAATAGGTTCCACTTGTTTGCCAAAATATCGCATGAAAGAGGTAGTACAAACAATCACCTCATTCCACCAAGAAATCCAATTGATAGAGTGAGGAGGTTGAGGTAATAAATTCTAGTTTTTCTCAATTTTAGAAATCATGCCAAGGTATTGTAATAAAGAATTATTTAAATAGAATTGATTACATGGAAAATTGAATTGGCAACCACTCCATTCAATCTAGAAGGAAATCAAGAAATGGTACGATAGTAGAAATTGATCCTAGATCATCATAATATTATTATTAGCAGTGGAGAATGGAAAATATTATTACTCAGATATCATAACTTGATCAAGGCACTTATATAATTTGTCATTACTAGCACACAAATTGGACCACATGAACCAAGGAAAAATTTATGTATTTGCATCAACAAAAAAGGGATAAAAAATATACCATTTACACTTAATAAAAAACTAGACCTCATGCTCACTGATGCACCAATGCATCAATAGGTGGTCAAATTTATCTTCAACATGCTAAACCATATTAAAGTTACCACAAATAACCCAATACACCATTGGCAAGTGATCAACCAAGTACCACCAAAGGGTAAAATGATTGGACCCATCATTAGGTGCATAAATGTTGGTAATGCCTAGGGTGTTCCCATTAATATTCAATAGAATCCAAATCACATGATGAGAGGGATCCTCACCAAACCCTAGTAGACAATCCTCAAATTTGGAGTATATTGAGATAGAAGAACCACCTTAACCATCTTCATGGTGAGTAGAGAAGTGCACAAATGATCCTGTAGTCTATCTAAGAGAAACATCTAACAAGAGACTCGAGAAGTTGTAATATTACTATAGTAGTAAGATACTTGGATTCTATTGAAGAGGTTCAAGTTTCAAACCCCACTCAGTATAAGGATACCATGATACCTCATAAAAAAATATGTAAACTCATTGAAAAATAACCCATGTGTTGTAGGTGAGTTGGAGAGGGTATAGCAATCCTTTAAGGGAGGTCCCTAGTTTGAATCTCCACCCTACCAAATGTACATTGGATGCCCAAAATCCAGTTGATAATACTAATGTAGTCATGATAGGGCATGAATCCTGGGTGATTTTGATTATGTAGAACCTCTTGATCATGGTTTTTTAGACCAAGGCAACTCTATAAGGTGTTTTTCAATAAATTAAAAAAAAACAAAAGATGAGAGATTTAAATTTTTGTAAGAAAATAATATCAACATGGCCAATACCTTGGAGAGATGATTTAACAAAAAAAATTGAGGACTCTATAAGTCCCCAAATATTCCACAAAATGAAATTTATGGAGGAAGAATATCCATTGAGCCATCTCCTAAAGGACTACTTGCATTGTCAGCCAACATTCAGAAAATTTTAAATAAAGAGGTCTAAGAAGGGTAAAATAAATCACCAACAATCGAAGAATTATGCTTAACCTCCTGATATACCCTCGATGATGGTGAGCCATCATAATATGGACTAAGTGAATGCTTGGAGGGTGGAGGTATTATCTGTGATTTCCATTCCTCCAAAGTATATTTACATTCTAAAGGTTTTTGAGTAGGAGGAGCTTGAGGAATCAAGATAGAATGTATGAAAACAACATGAGACTGATATGGTAGCTATATAACCCTATCTTCACTAGAAAGCGTCGATTTAGGATTTATCAATCCTCTTTTATTAGATATTATGATCCAATCACCCTTAACAAAGGGTTTGGTACGTTTAAATATAGTAGGAGCAAGGGCAACCACTAGATGTTTTTGAGAAACCAATGAACAATCCTTGATACAATGCAAATTAGATTAACACTAAAATCAAGTATTAGGTAAATTAAAGTAAATAATTTTTTTCATAAAATGCTTTGTCTTAACCTGAATTTCCACAAATTCTTTGAGATCCTGTGCAATGTCAACCTCAACACAAATTCTCTTATTGGGTCATGTTGAGAAAAAATATTCTTCTTGAAATATCACTCAACCAATGGGTTTGATAATATTAGTAATAAACATGCATAAGGGTAGTGAAATACCAAGGAGTTTAAGACAAACCAAGACTTTCAAGGAACCTTGTTATGAAACTAAAAAGGAGACCAATGAGAAAGGACCATCAAAGTATTGAGAATAAACCAACAATTGGACTTAGCAACCACATTTTGCACTTGTGAGGGTTCTTTAAAGGAAAGCAAAAATACCTTTGGTAAGATTATTAGTACCTAAAATCACAACATCATGAGCTTCCCAATGAGTTTTAAGCTAGTTTTGAAGATATTATTATGGCAGGATTCAACCAACAAAATAAGCAATAAGACAATAATTTTCATATCATTTTACAATTGAAAAAATAACATCAAGAGAGAGCACAACATCTAGAGAAAAAAATTACCTCATCCACTACTTTCAAAACAAATGTTTGAGTTCACTTCGATGCCATGAAGACCACTATCTATAATAGTCGTTACATCTATGGATGGTAAAGCCATTGAATGGAGATCAACTACCTAATTGATGGTAATTATAATATTCAATACCAAAGCAATTGAATTTATGAATGATGATAAATGAAAACCCTAGCAAAGAAACTTTTCCTCATCAAACCTTAGCAAAAAATTGTATTCAATCAAATATATTCTAATAATCAACAACTTAAACATCATATCATTTACAAAATTATTAAATTATATTAATTAACTAGAAATGATACTATGAAGATACTAGTGTTAAGATTAAAAAAGAACAAGTCTAATATCATGATAGTGCAAAACTAATAGTAGAGTAACAAGATGTTCACATCATAAAAATTTAAAGATGCTAAGGTGGAGCTAGGATGGTACAAAGTTTTACATAGCTTAAAAAAAGTAAATCACAAAAATTTAAAGATGCTCATATGGAACTAAGTTGTTAAAAAAATAAATCTTAAAATTAACGATAAAATAAATCATTATACCATTAAAAAATAATAAGACTTATAGAATTATGATGGCACAAAAAATGCTAAGGTGGAGCTAAGATGGCTTAAAGATTTACATTGCTTAAAAAATGTAAATCACAAAAATTTGAAGATGCTAAGATGGACTAGGATGGCATTATGTTGTTAAAAAAAATATTAAAAGTAGCATAAACTACATCACTCTAACATTAAAAATAATAAGACTGATAGAATTATGATGGCACAAAATTTTATATTGCTAAATAAAACTAAAGTCTCATCAAATACTAGACCAATTAATACTATGAAAAAAGGTCCATTATATATACTATGAAATGAAATATTTTAATTACGTCCACGAGACCCAACTAATCCTAAATAAAACACATATCTAACAAAAAATAAAATTTTAGAATATACTTATCTATATTTAATATGTTGATATAACTTTTATCATTAAAATAGTAAAATGAAAATAATAATAATGAACATATTTTTTAAAAATATCTAAACAAATGATTATGATTAAATGTATAATAATAAAATACTATCCACATCCTAAAGAATATTTTTTTGGGAAGAAGTGGAAGTTGGATCGAGGAGGGACATTTTTCGTAGGACTTCCCAAACCATCGAACTTGTTTTGGCCATATCTCACTCATCCAGACTCGGATTGAGCAAACATTTTGAGGGTAGATGCCTGAAATACCCTAGAACATATCCACCAATTTTAAAATCATTTGGAGGAACATAGATCCTAACACATCCCTATGTGTGAACAAGATTTTTGGCAAGCGAATGTATGAGGGTTTCATCTGGGTTGAGTGCAAGTAGCTCCAAAGGTTGGTTTTTAGGGCCTTAGGGCTCTAGAGTCCAATATTTTTGTGGTTTATGCCCAATATTATAACAAGATATGTTGCAATTGATACAATATGGTTTAGAAATCTATATTTCAACATATCATGCTATTAACTTGAGTGACAACGACTTCCAATTTGCTACACAAAAGAAAAGTGAAAACCATACTTTTCCATGACATCTAGGGCAAGGATTAAAGAGACAATGAAAAAATTTTCAAGTAGTTGACCAAAAAATAACTTAGATATCAAGTGAATATGGTGCTAAGGTGCACCCAAAAAATAATTCCACTGTGAAAACCCCTTTCAAGGGTAATAATTTCGAAGACTCAGCCCCAAAAATGAATTTTAGGGATGCCCTCCATGGTAGACAGCCTCAGGCCAATGCTAATATTAATAATAGGGCTTTCCATATACCTAATATTGATCACAATAAAATGGAGTTAGGATGTCTGAAAGTAGTTTATGGAACTCCTATTGTTAAGATTTATATGAGTAACATTCATACGGGCATTGAAGATTTGGAAAAAGTAAGACTAATTTATCGGTTCATGGGTTTTCATTTGAGCCTATCTGCTTTCAAAGTCTAGGCTAAAAAAATCTAGAAAACTAAAGGTTAGTTACAAATATCTATTTATCCAAATAGTTATTTTCTTGTTTTATTTTCTAATAATTAAGATAGAGAGAAAACTTTTCAAGGGGGTCATTGGTTTTTTGGAAGGGCAGGGCTTTTCATGAAGCCTTGGCATACTAAATTTAAAGTTGAAGAATAGATGCCTTATATAGATCCTGTGTGGGTTAGACTCTTTGACCTCCCTATTGAATTTTGGAATCCTACTATTTTTTCTTCAATTGGAAACTCTTTAGGAAATTTTATGATGACTAATGATTGTACTAAACAAATTTAACATATTATTTATGCTCGTATTTGTGTTTTAATGGATTTTGACAAACCCCTACCTAAAAAGACAACATTACAATTTGGGAAAGACACTTGGGAGCAAGTAGTGGACTATGAGAACATTCCTTTTCATTGTAGAATTTACCATGAATATGGTCATTTGGTTAGTGCTTGCCCAAATAAATTCTTGATAAAAAAAAAAGAAGATATAAACTCAGTAGGTTTCCAAATGCCTAAGAAGAAGAACACTTAGAAAAACTAGTTATGAAGGATCAATCAAAGTAATTTGCTAAAATGTTTGAAATTATTTCCACAAATGATGTCCCAAGTGATGAAGAGGAAATAATAGAAACATAATCTTAGAAACACAATTTAAATATGAAGGGAAGAACTCAGAGATAAACCAATAAATCAAAGGTTTTCAACAGAAGAAAAAGGGAGAAAATTTACACAAGAATCTTTTAAATGTCAAAAATTCAAATAATACAGGTTCCAATATAGACTTTGTTGAACCCTCTATTAAAATTTTGGCTATGTACAAGCATTCTTCAAGGTCAGAAGCCATATCATATTCAATTGGAGTAATTCAAGAAACAGGGAAAAAAAACTAAAGATGGATTCTAATAAAAAAGTAGGTCGCAAGACCAATCAATATCATATGGTAAAATAAGGTGAAAATCTTGTATAGGAAGTTAAGATTAATGCCCTTCCCAACTTTTTTAGCCTTGGTATTATTGAATATCATCACTTGGAATATTAGAGGACTAAAATGGAGTCTTTCAAAACAAAATGAAATTAGAAGAATGATTTAGATAAATCATCCACATCTTGTTTTCCTTCAAGAAACAAAGATGTCAATGGAGGATATGGAATCAATTGTCAGTAAAGTTTGGCTAGTTGGAAAAGTGATTTCCCTCAGTTTCCATGGGACTTCTGGTGGCATTGCTTGTCCTTGGGACCCAAAAGAGGTAGTTATTCCTTGTGCTTGGCAATTTGGTTTCTCTAAGGATTTTATGGATTGTATTTTGGGATGTATCTCTTTAGTTTCCTACTTAGTTCTTATCAATGGCAGGTCTTCTCAGTCATTCCCAAATTCCAAAGGTATTAGGCAAGGTGACTCTCTATCCCCTTTTTTATTCATCATTCTTGTTGAATGCTTGGGTAGGACTATCTCATGGAGTTACCATTGCTCATGGAGCTAGACCTATCTCTCATATTCAATTCATAGATGACTCTACTCTTTTAGGTAAAGCTATAGTTAAGGAAGCTTCTAATATTAAGCAAATCATTAGTTGTTTTTCTAAGACTACTGGGTAGTTGATCAATGCAGACAAATCTAAAGTTATTTTCTTTCACTGCTCTGCTAGATAGGAATCCATGGTCTTGGATAAATTAAGATATAAGAAGACCTCCCTTACGATCACTTATTTAGGTATTCCCATAAAAATTCAAAGGCAAAAAAATAAATATTGGAATTGGTTGTTGGACAAAGTCAAGAAGAAAATTGAAAAGTGGACCAACAGGTGGCTTTCTTCTGGGGGTAGAATCACCTTGGTAAAATCAGTCCTTAAATCTATTCCTATTTATGTATCTTTTGAGTTGAATATCCCAAAGGTTTTTCTTTGAGAATTGGATCAAATAAGTCATCGATTCCTTTGGAGTGATACTAAGGAGAAAATAAAATGGGCCTTGGTGAAATGAGACACTATGTCTTCCTAAGAATGAACGTGGGTTAGGATTCTAGTCTTCTATTAATAACAACAAAGCTTTAGCTGCTAAATTATATTGGAGGATGTTGCATAACCCCAATGCTCTTTGGGCCAATAATCTCCATGCTAAATATGTTTAGAAAATATTCTTGAAGATCTTGTTCGCTATCAAATTCCTACCAAAGGTTCTCCCATTTTAGCAGTTCTTAAGACTGGTGAGGATTTGATAAATAAAAATCTATTTTGAATCATTCATAATGTTCAATAGGTAAATTTTTGGAAATATTCTTAGGATGGTCACAAGCTTTGATAACTCAGTTTCCCAATTGGAGGCCTTGGATGGAGGAGCTTCACCGAGCTAACTGGATAAATGTGGCTAGTTAATGTTGGTACCATACTGGTAATTCAAATATTGATAGATATTGGATCCCTATTGAGGACTGGCCTATTCAAATCCCATAAAGGCAAAGACAAGATATCCAAGGCATCCTTCATATGAGATCTCTCTCTTGGTCCCATGAAAAATATTGTTTTGGTTGGAACAACACTACTAAGGGTGATTATTCAGTTGCTTAAGGTTTTTGACCTTATGCCATAATAATCCCAACCAATATTATGACATATCTTCTCAATTGTGGGCTCAAAAGATCTAGCCTAAGGTTAGGTTATTTACTTGGATTTTATTGCATCATAGGGTGCTTACTAGTGAGTAACTTATGAAGCATGGTTTTCATGGCCCTTTTAGATGTGAAATGTGTGAAGAGAATGTAGAAGCTCTTAGCCACACTTTTATTAAGTGTATTTTATACTCTAAGCTATGGAGTAGAATGGCTAGTTTACTTGGCTTACAGTGGTCCAATATTTTTACTTTTGAACAACTTTGGAGGATTGGCCTAAGCAAGAGGGTGTTGATCATTTTATTAGGTAGTTAGTTTGGATGGGTTCTACCATTCTTCTTTGGAATATCTGGAATGAAAGGAATAGTCAAATTTTTAATAAATATAGGAAGGTTCACTATATTTAGAAAAAACCATAGCCAACATAGTTGAATCAGTCCATCAACTCCTTAATCACCCCCAAAAATACCACCAAAGAAGGGATCAAGTCATGCAAATATTGAAGAATAAATATTATAAGGGAAATCAACTTAAAGGGAATGTGAGTATTTGTAAGATGCATAGAACAATAAATTGGAAACCTCCTCCTAAGGGTTTTGGAAAAGTCAATATTGATGGTGCCTCTAGAGGGAACCCTGAAAAATCTAGTGTGGGAGGAACTGGTAGACTTTCAGATGGTTCCCTCATTTTTACTTATGCTGAGAATTTGGGTATTATTTCCAATAACCTTGTTGAGGGGTATGGTATCCTCATAGGCCTTCAAGAGGCTACTAAGGTTGGATGGGAAAAGGTGTTAGTTGAGTCTAACTCTCAACTCATGATTAATCTTTTGAAGACTCCTAAGAATCATAAGGTTGATTGGAGAATAAAAATAATTATTGAGAAGATTCAATTAATCCATATGGGATTTTTGAAAGTTGATTACAATCATGTGGTTAGAGATCAAAACAAGAGTGTTGATGCTTTAGCTAATTAGGCTTTGGATAAAGGTGATATTACTTGTTAAGGCCACCCTCCTATACAGTGGGCTTTGCAAATTAGGGAAGTTCTTCTTTCTATCATTTCTTTGGATGACTCTAGTTTTGAAGGTACCTAGTTTCTTCTTGCTTTATTTTTGCTTCTCTTTGGTTCGCTCAGGTTATTTTAGTTACCTAGATCAAAATATTCTTTCTTTTGTTTCCTCTATTGATTCTTGCCTTAAAAGTCTTCTTGGTCTAGAAAGGTCATTGTTATGTTCATTTTTTTTCTATTTTCTTTATTTGTTTTTTTGTTTAGTTTTTAAAGGCGTGTGTTTTTTTTTTTTGTTCTTTTTGTTGTTTTGTGTTTTTTTTATGTTTTTTTTATTGTTCTTGTGTTTTTGTCATTCTTGTTCTTATGTTTCTGTTTGTTTGTGTTAATTAGTATTTTTATGTGTGAGTGTTTTCTATGTTTTTGTTTTTGTTTATTGTTTGTTGTTGGTTGTTTTTTATTTTTATTTATTTTTTATTTTTCATTTTTGTTATGTTGTTCTTGTATTTTTTCTATGTGGTTTGTGTTGTGGTTTTTTTTTTTTTTATCTTAATGTGTGTGTGTTTGATTGTGCTTTTATTTTTGACACACTCAAGGAGAATTTTTTTATTTTATTTTTATTTTTTTATTGTTATTTATTTATTTAAATTGTTTATGTGTGTTTGTTTTCTCCTTGAGTATGTCAAAGGTGGTAGGCCAGGATCGAGTCCTGGGTATTTTTTGTGGAATGGATATCCCTACCTCCTTAGGTCTTACCCAAAAGTGGCATCCCTTCTGGGATTTTTTCCACAAATAAAAAAAAGTACAATAATAAAAATCCTTCCTCTCAATATGGGAAAAATATTTATATACAAAAATTGATTTTGAGTCAGGAGCGATGGTGAGAGCAGTAGCAGTCGAGGGTGATTGCAGGATCCATTCGATAGGATCATCATATGGCGCAACATGACTAGATAAGAACAGTGTAGGGAAAGGGGTTTAGGGGTCCTGCCCTGAGGGCCCCCAAGACAAAGTACCCACTAACAAAAATGCTACAGAGGGACCCTGGCATTTCGGCATGGTTTTCTATGCCCAGGTTATCAGGGGAAGTTCCCCAACCTCGACAGGAACCCACCTGGCCTAGGTCAGGTTAGATATTGAGATCCCTATAGAGGTCTTTTCCTCCTACATGTCCAAGGCCTCCTTTGCCCTAATAGTAAAATTTGTGGGAGGATGACCGGACATGGAAACCATAAGGTGATGGGCCTTTTCTAAATGGAAAACCTCAAGGAACATGGAGATAATTGCCATCTCCCAGGGTTTCTTCATCATCAAGCTCTGCAACCATGATGACACAAGTCGGATCTTAACCGAGGGACCCTAGTTTCTGGGGAGGAGGAGCCTATTCCTTAGGTGATGGGCTACATATTTCAACCCCAAGACTTAGAACATCAACTTCATGCCCGTATGGGTCTGCCTACCAAAATTGCCTTTACACCTATGACACAAAGACGTCCTAAAATCCATTACTAGGGTAGTAGGGGAGTTGGTGGTGGTTGAATCAACTACTAAGGCAGGATCTAGAATGGTCCATGCTTGCATTTATGTGAATACCAACATCTAGAGGGAGTTTCCCTCCTTTTTTAACCTAGTTTTAGGATCCTACATGTGGCACCAGACCCTTGAATATGAGAACAAGATAGATTTCTACGGGTGTTGCAACATGAAAGACCACCTCCTAAACCAATGCCCAAACTAGGTGGAGAAATATGAGGCAAAAAATATCATTCATCCTGAAGAAAAACTCAAACCTCAAAACCAATTCCCATGTCGACAAAAATATGTCTCTAGGAACCCTCCCTTCCATAGGAAGCATGCAATCTAGGAAGGTCCCTCAGAGAAACCCATCTAAGAAATCCCTACAATGCATGAAAGCCATGAAGGTCTCGTAGTGTAGCCTGTCAAGAGTGACCTAGTAGTTCATCCCACGTAGGAGAGGGCCTTGAGTAAGACCTTGTCTCAAGTGATCAAAGTATCTAGCAGTGCTATCACCACCTCGCTAGTATGCATGAACCAGGTATGTTATCCAGAATCCCAAATTGATATGTCCTATGAGAACCATGTTGTTTCCTCCCCAATGGTAATCCCCCCTTCCCCCCCTGCCAAGCCCAGCTAGCCATCCATCGAGGATCTTCATCCTGTCCTGAGGATCCCCCCTACAGAACCTTGATCTAGCATCCATCCATATTGACAGTGAGTATGATGGCAGCCCAGTCCCATCCTAGGCTCAATATGAAAGCTTCAGTTCAAAAAAAACCTAAATTAGAACTTCCATAATTAATTTTGGGAGTGAGAAGAAAAGCGACAGACCATACCTAGCGAACCAAAGGAGGAAATAAGTAGCATACGACATAGCTAATGATTTCTAAGCCACTCTAAAGGTCGACCATATTAACCTTCTGAGGAAAGATCCAAAGAATCCAAAACCTCATATCTAGCATGGAAATGGAGTAAAAAAACACCCCAAAGGTTCGATATGAAGCTCCTCACATGGAATGTGAAAGGGCTAAATGCTACTCCCAAGAGATGGATTGCAACTAACCTCAAAAAAGAGCATTGCCCCACCATCTTCATCCTTTAGTAAAATAAGATAAATGAAATATCCTCCTCGATAATCACTAAAGCTATCTGGTCCAAAAGTGAATTTGTTTTTGTCCCCGTCCTAGGAACTGTAGGTGGGCTTTTGTGTTTGTGGGATCCAACCCAAGTGGAAGGAAGGCTCATCTCTTCTTCCAATAGGATCATCAACTTGTTAATCCATTGCAAGAGTAGCACCAAGACATGGATCCTGTCTAGCATCTATGCCCCCAACAACCCCCTGGAGAGGGCTACGTTGTGGATTTCCATCAGTTGCATGAGGACTTCTTTTGAAATAATCCCCTGGATCCTGGTAGGGGATTTCAATTAATATTTTTTTCCTTTTGACAAATGGGGATGCAATGGGGTATTAACTCAACCTCCATAGCTATGGTGACCAAAATCCCAACCTATAAATTGTTATCTAATAATCGTCCCATTAGCCTATGCAACATCCTTTAAAAAATCCTAACCAAAGCTAATACTTATAAACTCAAATTAATCCTCCCCATGATCATTAAACTAGGCTAGTGTATTTCAATCAAAGGGAGGATCATCACAAATGGGGTTATTACTGTCCACAAAGCTATTCACTCTGCCACCCTAGCCAAGAAGCCTGCTCTCCTCCTCAAGCTGGACATGAACAAAGCCTTTGATAGGGTCTATTGGGAGTTCCTTTCAGACATCCTCCTCAAGTTTGGTTTTCATCCGACCTAGGTTGAGCTAGTTCACAAGTGTATTTCTTCAGCTTGGTTCTCCGTCCTAGTCAACGACTCCTCCGCAAGATTCTTCCCTAGCTCTAGAGGACTATGATAAGGAGACCCCCTATCCACCATTTTGTTCATTATTCTACCCAAAGAATTGGGAAGATCCATCAAATATGCTACCAAAAGAGGGCTCATTTTGGGGATTAGGAATGCTTCTAGGCTCCCTTCAGTCACCCACTAGCATTTTTTTTATGACACCATCCTTGTGATCTTAGCCTCAGTTCCTCAAGAGAGAACCATAAAATGCATCCTACACCTCTATGAAGAAGTAGCTAGGTTGAAGATCAATTTCACCAAAAGCAAAATCTATTTCATCTTCACTACCCTATCCTGCCAGGTCAAGATCACTAGGATCCTAGGATGCTCCTCTGAGTTACTGCAAACAACTTACCTGGGACTCCCTCTATTTTTTAGAATATCCACTGCTCCTATGTGGAAAAATTTCATAGACAGAATCAACAAAAAGTTAGCCTCTTGGAAATACCATCTTCTCTCTCAAGCAGCAAAATCCACCCTTACTTCAGCTTACCTCCAAATTATATTGGTATACTTTATGTCTATCTTCAGGATCCCAACGAAGGTCAGCTCCAAGATCAAATTGATCCAAAAATGATTCTTGTGTTCGGGAAGTGAAGACAAAAAGAGGATCCCGTTGGTGTCTTGGGACAAGGAATGCCATTGAAGTGGAGAATTTACCTGAGCAAGCTGCCACCCTATCTAGAATTCTTCAAGCCATCACCATTGCCTCGAAAGAAGTCGAGGATAGGCCTATCTAGAAGGATATCAATAGTGGAACCGTCATAGTCAAGTCAGCCTACTCTATTCTCAATATGGCCCTGGTATCGAGTATGCCCTTTAACCTAGTTTGGGTACCTAAGCTCATCTCCAAGATCAGTTTCTTCATCTATACAACCATCCAAAATAATATCCTCATGATCAAGAACCTAGCCAAGAGAGGATTCATGATCCCCAATCACTGCTATCTATGCCTATCCAACTGGAAAAATATGAATCATATTTTCTATTCCTATAGGTTCTCCTCTAAGGCCTTTGGTCATATCCTCAATAGTTTCCACATCTAGTGGGCCCCACCCCAATCCATTGTCAACCTCTTTACTAAGTGGCCAAATCCTTTCTTCAATCCCAAGCTTAGATATTTGTGGTCCCTTTGTCTCTCCCACCTTGTATGGCAGATATGGTTAGAGTGGAGCAGGAGAACCTTTTAGGGGCTGCCTAGGGATCCCCTGATGTTGGCATATAGGCATTGGCCTTTGCTAGCAAGAACTCATGTCTTATCTCCTACCATGGTCCTCCCTCGTTAGCCACTAAATTAGTCATCCTCCGATACCTCGAAGCCTCCTCGAAGAAATTTTGTGATGCTGCCTAAGGTGAATCCCAAAGACAAATCTAGGTGGAGTCCTCCTCCTGAAGGCTAGATCAAGTTGAATTTTGATGGGGCTTCCAAAGAAAATCCTAACAAGGTCGGGGTAGGAGGGGTCATCAAAGACCACCTAGGCATCATCATCCTAGCCTATGTGGAGTTCCTAGGACATCAATCAAATAATTATGCAGAAGCCTTGGCTCTTGAGAAGAGGTTGCTACTGTTGAGAGAGGATCCCAGGGAAGCGATCATTGAAGAAGACTCCTAGAATATCATAAACGACATATCTAATGGGAAGACCCCATCATGGAACATCCACAATTTCATCCTCGAATCCAAGAGGATTCTCCACAGTCGCCTTAGAACAACCATTCGTCACATATTTAGGGAGGCCAATCAGGTTGTAGACCTCATGATCAATCTGGCCATTTTGGGTAGTGAGCTCAAGATATAAAGGGAGGATTATCCCCAAGTAATTATCAATATGGCAAAGAAGGAAAGGGAGACAAGTCTACCTATCAAAATCCAAGGGCCTAAGATTCTATCAGATCACTCTCAGAATATTCACCATGGGTCCAGGGCTTCCACAAGCTCTCCATCGTAATATGTTCCTTTCTTTTGGTGGATCATGTTAGACAAAAGTAATAGGCACGTGAATAGAAAATCAAGATATTTGACCCAACATCCAAGTAATAACAAGCCATAGTGGCTTTCTCAAAATAACGGTCTTGATACATGCATCAATCAAGAAGCAGGTATCCACATCATCATTAACAAAATATATCCAAGTGACATGGAAACTTGTCGGGCCAAGAAGGAATGGTTAGCTGTTATCCCTGGTGCATGGCACTTGACTCGGTATCAAACTCTGGCGGTTCACACCCGTCCCCCTCATCATATGATCTCCCTTTGCATTATTCTGAGGAGTTTTTTGTATAATCGAGAGTACCTCAAAGCGACCGAGAAGAAGCGTGGCACTGCCAGCCCACTTCCTATCATTATTTTTAGCTTGGCCTTTTGCCACCCTTCGCAAGAGATCTTACAGCTGACTTCTTTCTATTTTTTTAGCCACTCCTAGATTGGTCCATCTAGCTTCCTTATCATGCTCAATTCCTTTCATAAACCAAAGTCCCAGGTCCATCTGCTAGTCGTTTCATTTGTCCCCAGTCTGTATGTTGTGTCATTTCACAAGCTCTACAATTTCCCTTCCAAGGTAACCCACCTCAAAATCTCGACCCCTAGTATGACTTATGTCAAGCTAGCCCTTCTGCAATTACACCCTGATGTCAAAACCTTCTTGGATGCCAAAATATTTACCCCATTCTTGGAGAAATTTGTTGGATCCAAGGATCCTATCACCAAAGACTTTTTTGCTTCATTGAACTAAGGTGAGGTTACTGTCCAAGGGTCACACTTTATGGTTACTGTTGATATGCTAGCGTAAGTCTCTAGTCTCCCCCTGTTGGGATGCCTTATCAGGCATGATAGACATAACTGGGAAGAGGATCTTGATCAATTCCTCGATAAGAGGAAGAGCCTGAGCTGGGATAAAACCTCGTTGCATGCAACTGCCCTCTCAGCCCCTTGGAACCACACCATATTACCCATAATGCAATATATTATCTGTGATGACCCAACCAAACCCCTTTGCAGCTTTCATTTGGATTTTTTCAGCCACCTCCATGATGGGAGACCTATCTGCATCCCAAAATACCTCTTTTACTCCCTCAATCTCACCCTGGATAATTGTCAAAAATTGAGCGAGTGTCCCAAGCATCAAGGTCTCCTTGTAATCTTGTATAAGCATACTTTATCCCATAAGTCTCCAGTGTAGAACATCCAACCCATGGCTGCCCATCCCCTTGTGGAGAATCCCCCTTTCCCCCATCATGAGTCCCCTAGTGAGCCCATCCAGGTTGGCGGGCACACGAAACCCACTCTAACTAGGATTGCCAATGCAGTGAGCAAAAGAGGCGAGGGGCTTCAGCTCAAACCCCCTTAGGTGGTAGCTCCTCTACCAAACTGAATAAGCCCAATATGGAGGTATCCTCCTCCTCAACCCAGGCAACGTCAGAGACTGAGAGCGACAAGGAAGATTCAAAGTCCCAATTGGTGCTGCAGTTGGTGGCGTCTATCATCAACACAGCAGTGAAGCAACTTCTAAAAGCTTCCTGGATTATGGGGAAGGCCACGACCCCCAGGAAGCATGAAGGCAAAAAATGATAGAAGGGGACCCCGAGTGGCTGGGGTGGTTTGCTGGAGGGCTTGTAGCTTTGCGTTTTTGTGGACTGATCAACTTTCTGTCTGGAGCTCTCAGTTTTGGGTAGATGATCCAGTTAGGCGTTTGAAACATGGTGTGGAAGGTTTCCCTTGCAAGTCGGGGCATATGGGTATGAAGTGGGGGTGGGATCCCTCCTCTGGTAATAGGGGAATTTTGGGTTTAATGGGCAATCCCATTGTATCATTTTTTCTCTGCTGCATAGTCACTAAGGTTGTTATGTAAGAAGGTTTTGGGTCCCTTTCAAAACCCATTTTGTAAATACAATCAACTTAGCAAAAAAAAAAAAATCCTTCCTCTCAATACGTGATTATTTTACTCCTTGATTCATATAAAATTATAAATAAACAGTTAGACACATGACCTTCAAAACCATGACTCATGTTCAAAGCTTTTGCATGGGTTTGTTTAAATCTTAAAAATCAAATTAAAAAAAAAAAAAAAAAACAAATTACTCAATGAAAGATCACAAATGTCGATTATTCTAATAGTTCTTAAATAGATCAATCCAAAGAATTTATGTATACCTATTTAACGTTGTCTCGGTCGTTCCTCAGATGCCAAAGCACCTAGTAATACATCGAGAACAGCAGTTCCTTGACTGTCCCTTTGAATGCGAATAAGAATATCCAACATTTTGTATGTTTCCTCATGCCGGCACAACAGCTTAAGAATTTCTTCCATTGTTTTACAGGCCATCATTTTAACAGCTCGATCTTTCTTGATCACAAGATCAACATCCAATTCATCGTAATCGTCGAGAAGAAATCCTATCGACAACACTAATTTATTCAAGAGTCCAATAAGAGCCAGCAATTTGATGTGATGACCTACTAGACTTTTTAAGGTGCTCAGAAGCCTCTGATAGCACTGTGATAATCCAAGTTGCCTTGGAATGGGCCAAACATAGTCCACCAGAGTTTTCAAAATTCCATGGTTCACATCTATCAATTTCTTGTTAAATTCTCCAGTGGTAGAGACCACACAGGAATGCCTCAGGTTCACCACTCCCATTTGGAATTCCTCGTCCTCAATTTCATTACCACAAAGGTCTTTAATGTAACCATGAAGGCAGCAAGAGAGCAGGTCGTAGGTGTCAGCATTAAGGGGAAGTAATAGTTGTTCATCTTTCAGAGGATGGGCGAGAATCGAAACTGCAGTGATCACATATAGGGGAGTAAGGCCAGGTAAGTGGAGGAGCTTAGCGACACAGAAGACCCCCCAATGCTTGAGGAGATGGGATTTCGAGGGCTGTTGGATTTCTTCCTTGAATTCAAGCAGGAGACCCAGATTAGGGTTTTTTTTAAGGAAGTCTATGGAAAATTGGAGGTGTTGTGGGGAGAGCATGTGGGCAAAAGGGGGTACAACGGTTTTGAATGGTGATAGACATTCTTGGGTTTCTTTCCTTAGGATTAGGTTCGGCTGCAGATCTTGTGAGGGGTGGTGGTGTTGCAGTGATTGTCGACTGCAAACAAGCTTGGAGGTTGGATCAAAGACAGGGTCGTCCAAAAACTTGTTTGAATGTGGGCAGAAGAATTGATCAGGTATCCTTTCTTCGTGACTATTCTCCTGAATTTATCCTTCGAGTTTTTCTATTTCCTCATTCTTGAAATTTTGAATCTTGCTATTGGGTGTCCTTCGTTCTTTTATGGTTGCTGTCAAGAGTTTTGCTTTCCGATGCTTCTCTTTCTTCTCCTGTGATCATCAGAGGTTCTGCTTCATGATTTCTTTGTATCCATCTTGTTAGAAAATGAAATATAAAGGCATCCCTATAAATAGAAGAATGAGTCGTCACTTTTGATAATTTATAGGAAAAGTCACTTTTTAAATTAAGTGCTTTAATCTTCAATAACCACCAAAAGCAGTTGAAGGAAATATTTACAATTCTAATAGAATACATGAATGCACCATTAGTTGTGCATGCAGTCTGATTTCTCTTTTAATTTATTTCCAAATAGATGGAGGTGAATTAATTAATATTGATCATTCTTATATATATTAAATGTCTAAGGAAAATCAGGATATAGCGTAGGGTTAAGTTTATTTTTAGTAGGAAACGAGCTTAATGTATTATCTAAGATTTAATTTATGTTTTAGTTTAACAGTTTTTAATAGAATAATCTAGTATAACTTTACTTTCTAGTTAGTGATAGTAAGTGAATATCACTTTTTAATTTAAAATGAAAGTTTAGAAATGTTAATTATATTAATTGTTTTTAATATAATAAAGTAGTAAAAATTTAATATATTATTATAAAATATGTTTTTTATTTTTATTTAAATATTAAAAATTTTAGGTATTAAATTTTCAGTAGTATTTTTATGCCTTGGGGATTGAACCCGGGTTACATCACCGATAATGCAAGTGGTGTCCTTGTCGATAGACCACACTTATGGATTTTAGTAGTATTTCTTGACATCCATTATTATATATGCATCTTTATGGCATGATAACTTAAGAATTGTTTCTATGATTTTCCATGCCACAATATTGGTAGCTAGATATCTTTTGATCTAAACATAGATATCTAAAACATTATAATAATTGAGAAGCACTTTAATTGGCCACACTAATATGCCCATGGGTTAGTCTTAAACAAAGTATTGGATGTGGTAATATGTTAAGCCTTCTTAGGTTCTTAGTCACTTTTGATTACATTATAGTTATGAATGGTGCTTTACAATTGTCCACACATAGTTCATATCCACAGGTATCAATTCCTAGTTAAATTTCTTTAGTAGTGAAGTCCATAAAGCAGTGCATGATGTTTATTGGTTTGTTTTGGAATTCATGGTCCTCATGTTCATTAAAACAAAATTTCAACATATAACCATTGAGGTAGGAGAAGATCAAGTCATAGATGTCAATATTACAAAGAGGTTCTAGGTGTTCATCATTTTATGGATGGTAGGAATGTATATTGTGGTGATGTACCAATACGAAGGAAGCCTAGTTAAGTATAGAAGCTTGATATCATGGAATATGTATTAGTGTTTGAGAAATTGAGATTTATAGAGGTCTTGAAGTTCTTCCTTGAATTCAAGTAAGAGACCTAATCAAAGATTTTTGAGAAATAATTGGATGGTAGTTTAAATATAATGTGGAGAAAGGGAAATGATTTTTTTTTTATTGTGATAGCCATTATTTCAAGCTTTTTATTAGGATTAAGTCAAGTTATAGGTCTTGTGTGTTATGGTTATTTTAGAGTGATTATCTACTACAAATAAGGTTGAATATTAGGTCTAGGATAGATTGGTCATTAAGTTGACTGAGTATGCCTATAATAATTCATCAAATATACTTTTATCCTTATTGCAATCTATGCTTTTAGTTTTCAATATTTCTTTTTCTTATTTTTTAATATTTCTTTATCCTTGTGATTGTGATTAGTATCTTATTTTTTGCATGTTCTTCAGTCTACATTGTTGGAATTTTTGTTTTGCTTTTGAGTATCTATCATTATAATTTGTGAGTGATTATTTCTTCTTCATGATCTAAGTGCCATAGAGAGAAGTTTTCTCATTTGTACTTTAAAGGTGGAATTATTTTCATCCCTAAGCATTATTGTCAATACTAGATATCAATGTTAGTGTCATCATTTAGTATCATTTTTAAAATAAGCTAACAATACTAAAAGATATCATCCAATATCAACATAGCACTTACAAAAGTATCATTCATCAGCATGGGTGCTAGCACCAATACCATATTTTAGCATTGGCGTCGATACCATTTTTATTGGGTTCATTTATGAAGAATATAGAATCTTCACCATTTATCTTATTTGTAAGTATATCTTTTTGAAAATTAAAGGATATGATCTAACTAAATTGGAACTAAAAAAACAAATGAAAAATATATTGAATAATTTTAAATTTATAGTTTATATTTCTAACTCATTTTGGATGCCAAACTACCACTTGTCAATTTGTTAAGATATTGGCATACTTTCTATAACCATAATATTACGAGAACCTCTATTTGAGAGGAGGCTACTAAAGAAATAAGCAATAAAAATAAACAATTTATATTACTTTAAAATTGCATATTTTATTAAAATAAATAATTTATCAAGATAGGAATGGATCAAGAAGATGTTATAGATGAAGTTAAAGACTATAAATTCCCATGAGGTGTAACCAAAATAAACAACATAGTAATTATCTCACATCCCCACCTTATTGCATTATTTGATATATAAAGAGAGCTACAAAATAATTAAAATTTGACACCTACAAGTGTCTTTGCAAAAATATTTACAAGTTGTTCTTCAATGGGAACGTGTCTGAGCTAAATCTAGTGATTCTAAACCTATTCTCAAATAATGTGACACTAAACTTTAATATAGTTTGTTATTTAATCAAATATTATAATTTTAATGAATTTCAGTACACCTTGATTGTTGTAATTTAACATTATCAGTTGCTTTTTTATGTATACCCATATATAATAGTTTGTGATGTAGACATATCACTTCACACAATACTCCTTGTGCAGTGTGATATTCTACATTTATGAAGGATAATCCTACTACCTTTTATTTTTTTTGTTCCATAAGATAAGTCTAGATCCTAGATAAAATATATATCCAAATGTTGACCTCTTGTATCCTTGAAGAAAGAATTTATAATTCTTATACTCTAGGTCATTTTCCACTATACCATAGACATAATGTAGTATCCTCTTTGCTTCCTTTCGATGACTCATATTAGGTTTCTATATGAACCTCTAAATATAACCAACAATAAAGTTGATATTAGGTATAGTATTTGTTAGGTATATGAGACTCTCAATTAGCTAACAATAAAGAGTACTAGATGCGTGAGGTAACTTATCATATTATGATAGTTGTAACCCTTTTTCCATTTATGTTACCTTATATTTTACTATTTGTCATCCAATATTTTTCTAGTAGAGTCTTGGTACACTTCATCTATGAGACCACAATGTGATTCTTTATTTGACATACTTCCAAATCAAGACAATAATGTAAAAGTATAAAAGCTATCATGTCAAATAAAATTTTTAGGTCATTCTTTGCATCACTCACCAAATCATCAACACACAAAACAAATATCACTATCTCAAATAATTTTTTCTTAATGCATCAAAGGGGATTTTGGTGAAACCATACTATAATATGTTACCATTATTTTTTATATATTAGGCTCTAGGAGCCTCCATCAACCCATGTAGTAATTTTTTTAGTCTATAAAACTTTTGCTAGGAACCTCAATTATCAATAGTAGAAATACATTAACCAATTTATAAAAATATTAAATAAACCATAATAAATAATTGACATAAGAATAATTAAATACACAAAATAATAAAATAACCTTCAACTAGGGTAACACCATGAACACTCCTTTAGTAAGGAATCACTCCATTGTATTGCTAAGCACCATGAGCCAAAACTATATTACAAGAATAAATCATATTAATTATGTTCCCTCTCTTACCATTATAAAGGCTCTTCATCAACACATATACTAATTATTATGGATTAGGACACATGCAAGTGGGGGAACCAAACTATTAAATTCTGATAATATAAACATTTACATATTTACAAATGAGTAATTAAATCATAGTAGATCCATATTATCCACTAATACATTTATGTCTCATACCAATACACAGTAAAATATTATATTATTATGTACCTATCTTGGGTACCTAACATTACTTCCCCCTTATTGGTAGGGGCCTATAGACACAGAAAATTGACCCACTTTCAGGAGGTAATATTTCTTAGAACCTCTAAGAGGTCCCTAACCCTTACCTAAGGTAAGGATATGCCTCTACTCCCCCATCCTTGTTTGTTTTAGTGTCTTTAGCAAAATTGCACTCCATCATGACCAAGAACGACTTCGTCGGATTGATCTCGTGCTCCATCATCCCGAGGCATGACTTTGGTGTTTTTATTTCATTTTTATTTTATTCTTTTTGGCTTGCTTAGACACAATTTTAAACCCTCTACCATGTTTTCACATCAAATTTGGGTTTATTTTTCTCACCTTTTTCCCTCTGATTTTGTCTATAAAAGGAAGGATATTCTTGCTAAATCATGTAGGTGATATGCATGTTTTTGATGTGTGATCTTAATGTAAAATTTTGATTATTGATTAAGCTCAAAAATTTTATGATAGCTTGATCTTATTCCTTTTCTTTCTTTTACTGCAAGCTAACCCCAAAGTGCGAATTTTGGATTTAATATTCTATTGTGTGGATTTTATTATATTGTTGTGTGACTTGGTGGATTTGTGGTGTGGTTCATAGAGATAGAGTGCCCTCTTGGATACTTCAATCTTATCTGCCTACTTTTGTAACATCCATTAGGGTTTTCTTACTTTGTTTCTGAAATTTATTTCATATTTTGCACTCACTTTTTATTTTTCATTAGTATGTAGCGATATTGTGCTTGGAATTAGTGAGGTACAATTTTTCTTACCTATATTAGGGAAAAATAGTATGCATGAGAAAAATCATACCCCGTCTAGAAAAGGCGCGACTTTGCTACTACATTATCGCGCCCACTCTAGGTGAAGTGCAAATTTTCCAGGAACACACCAAGGGTAATTTCAAGATTCTATCTTCACCGTTACATTCCATTTGGTATCTAGATCATATTGCTTTACTCTATTTTTTTATTTTTTGTTACTACATTTTTATTTTATGATTAATTCTCCAAAGGTCAATTTTTGATTTTGTGTTAAAAGGTCATCTAAAAGGACTTAGGGGACTTCACTGTTATGCCTCCGAGAATTATTATACAACGGCCTATTATTCCCATATTCCTTAATGTGTGTTCCTTTTAAATCCAAAATTTGAAAAACACAGTAGAATATTAAAATACATAAAAGTAGGATTTTAGAATAGAATAGTGGCAGATCTTACTATAAATCCTACACTCTACTCTAAATTACTACAATGCATAGTAGAGAACCTCTGTAGGTGCAACTAAGCATCTGTGTAGGTGCAGTTGTGCACCTGTGGTGATCAACAGGTGTCGTAGAGCGCCTGCACACCTATCTACAATTTTCATAGGACTTTCCAAAAACCCTAACCAACATTTTTGGCTAGTTTTTCGCTTCAGAAAACCCTGCAAATGGAACAAAAGAATTGAAGTTAGAAAAGTATATAAAAAATAGAACCCTTATGGGGTCCCACCGTGATCACCATTTTTGAAGCAAAAATACGACACTAAAGTAATACATAAATAAATAACTCATATGAACAAGGGATTGCACATAATATGATTTTATTCAATAAATGGGTGGGAGCTAAGAAACTCCTTTTGTTACAATTGATCCATTCAAAAAAATTATATTGATAAAATAAATACAGACGCTAGGGTTCTCTGAAACCCTAGCTACAAAAATAGGTAGTCTCTCCAATGTATCTTGCTTCTAACAGGGTGAATGGGCTTCTATTTATCCGTAATCGGTTCACTCTAGCTTCAAAAGATACTCAACAATCCTTGACTGATGCTATTAAATCTTGCACACACATCAAACATAAAATAGTTAGCTAACAAATGTGGGTTCCATGAAGTGAACCCTCAGAAATGCAAACCAAATATCCTAGATCTGAACGAATATAAAGTGCAGAATCAAATAACAAAAAATAAAATGCATAAAAATACTTACTTTGTTGTTATGTTTCTCCATTATAGATTTAATGGTAGGGTACCCCGATGGCACTTGGTGATCTTATGCAACAAATTTTGGTGTGTGGCTAAGGGAACATTAGGCATAGGGCTGCACCTGTAGAATACGATAGGTGTACGGTTGTGCCTGTGGGATATGGTAGGTGCTCAATTATAGCTATAGATTGGGGTTAAATCTACAAAATAATATCAAGGAGATGTGAAGAGCTTGGTGGATGGACGATAATGGTGACAACAAAGGCGGGATGCGAAGGCGGCTAGAATCAAGAAATCCTAGGGCAAGCTAGGATTTCATGGAAGGATAAGCTAGGGCACAACCTACTTGTAAGAACTATCTCTCAGCAAGGTCAGATCTCATAAGCAAATTAGAGCTCCAACATTCAAATCTTCCAGGATTCAGGGTTGAGCATTGAGAATGCTCCTATTTATTACCAAACCTAGGGTTTACTTTATAGTTTTAGCAAATCGTATGGCTAGGATAAAAGCAAATCCAATGGTTGATATTAAACTTTAAGCATGACACATATTAAGGGAGATGGATGGCTATGATTAGACTAGATCGGATGGATGAGGTTGATTGGGCATATAAATACATATTTTATAATAAATATATTAAAATATAATATAAAATATTATATTTAAATATAACTAATATAAAATAAATATAAATAGGTTAAATGGGGTTCAAAAATTGGTGAGAAAGGGTTAAAGTGGTCCATTGGATGGCGAGAAAGGCATGGAATGATCAATTGAATGGCAGGAAAGCGAAATGGTGGAAAAGTGGCTAGGATTTGGTGTCTATAATATCTATGATGATAGGTTTCATATCTATTGAGAAGAGCATCAACTAGCATGCATATATTACTCTTTGTAGAGTTGCAGCATTAAACCATATACACCATACTCCATTTTCCTCCACTCCATATAATCTAATCTAACTATGGACTATGAACATAGTGGCTAATCGACATGAGGGATGAGTAGATAAACTAACTATTGAGGAATGCACGAGTATATAGAAATACTATGGCATTAATCATAGCTTTTATCAACCACCAAGGAAATATGTTCTATTTTTATAATTTTCTTTTTATTTCAACAAAATTCTTTTTCTAATTTCCACAAATACTTTTTTTGTCTTGTTATTTTCTATAAAAAAAACTCAATCGACTTTTTTTTTACTTTAGGAATTAATTTCTCCATCATTGTTGATGGTTGTTATAATATAATATCATATATTTATAATAACTAATCTATTTATTTTGGCATATAATTATAAAAAATATATCCTTGCTAAGGTGCTCCAAAGATTTTGATAACATTGTGATAATGCAAGGTACCTTGAAATGGGCCACATATATGTATTGACTACTAGTTAGATTATCCAATGATGAATTCTATAAAAGAATACATCGTATTTATGGGTCCCATTTAGAATTCATTTTTCTCACTTCACCATAATACAACTTTCACATATGACCATTAAGATAGAAGGGTAATAGGTCATAGATGCCAACATTATGGGGAGGTAGTCATTATTCATCTACGATGCATAGAAAAAATAAAGACTATAATAATGGCCCATGGGGATGTAATGCTAGGTAAGTATAGGAACATTCCAACACAAAAGGTGTCCTACTATTTTAGGCAATAGACTTTGAAAAAGTTTTTTAGTTTTATCTTGAACTGATGTAAAATACTCAAATTGGAGTTTGTGAGAAGGAAGCCTAAGGTGGGTTGGACTATTATAGGGGAAACATGTGGGAAAAGAGGACCAAGGGGCTTATGGATGGTGATATCCAATCTTGTGTTACTAACCTTAGGATTGGGTTACATTACACATCTTACAAGGGTGGTGGTCTTACAAACTCAAATTCTAGATCCAAGAGGAAGTCTATCAAGATTTTGAGAGTATGGGAAAAAGAACTCAACAAGTTGAAGATAAAGTTTTGTTCAAGAAAATAAAAACTAAAACATTAAATATTAAGCAGAGAGTGTTGAAAAAATTAATACTTAATATGGAGAAATACATATAAATACATTATTATTTTTTTGATTGGTTGAAAGGGTGTTGAAAGGTCCCTGAACCTTGTACAAAATAGTCGTGGGACTCCGAAGAGGGAGGCAAAGGGGAAGAACGGCAGCAGTAGAATGAGAAATCCTAAAAACAACAGGGGCTACCTAAGGTAAAGGCGCCCAGAGGAACCAACTAGAAGAACTAACTAAAGGGAAACATGACCAAAGGCTAATCAAAAAATGGAAAGCGAAACTTAAAAAGAGAAATTCACCATTTGGAGGTGTTGTGGCTGCTCCACAACGTACTCCAAAATTGGGGACCCACATTTTTGCATGTTTTCCAAGAAGACCGAAGTGGCCCAAATGCTAAAGATCAAAGAAAAAGCAAAACACCACAAGTACAAAAAAGTGTCGTGATATCGTGACATGTTGCATTTTCACGATCCAAAGCAAAGGGGGAAAGCAAGGAGGAAAAAGTGTCGCGATATCGTGACATGTTGCATCGTCACGACCAAAGGAGGAAAAAGTATTGCGATATCGCGACATGTTGCATCGTCACGGCCAAAAGAGAAAAAGTATCGTGATATCGCGACATGTTGCATCATCGCGGCCAAAAGAGAAAAAGTGTCACGATATCACGACATGTTGCTTCATCGCGGCCATATAAATACATTATTTATAGTATACTTCCTTAGTATTTGTTGTATGAGAAATTTTACTAACCAAATATTTCTTTATTGTTGTTATACTAGCTCTTGCTTTTGAAAATTTCACATTCATCATGACAATAATCAAATATTTTAATTAAATTAAATATTTCTTTTCCCTCTTAGTTTCAATTAGAATTTCAATTTCTAATGCTTCTCTTTCCTTCTTATTACAAGCAAGACTTTTGGTTATTTACTTCTTGCATTAGTTTTATTGAAAAATAAAACTAAATGTTAACATTTATAAATAGAGCACATAAATACCACTTTTTATATATATATATTTCTTATAAATTAATATATGGAACAAAGTACAATAAAACTGTTTATAACTAGCCAAAATTAGTTTCATTTTTGGCTTGTGTTAAAGAGGAAACAATAAAGCATATTTTTTGGATTGCTCTCATGACAAAGTAGTATGAAAATGAATGGATCAGGTTATTATTCCTTTTTAGGAGGGACACCATACTATCCATTTTTGGGAGGGACACCTATGGTGGAATATTGCACTTCTTGGATATGTCAATGACTATCCACCTCATCTGGTAGGAACCTAACAAGTGGTGAGGGTCTCTATTCTATTTGCTATCTAGAAGGATAGGTGCTCTCTTGTTTTTATGAATATTTCATTCGTCTTACTAGCACTATAAGTAAATTTAGGATTTGAGTTATATTTTAGATCATATAAGAATGTTTAGAATAAAATTGTTAAAATATCTAAAGGGAGTTTTTGATTTATGCAAGTCAAGATGTGTTGATATTGTATAGACTTAAAAATACCACTTTTGTCAAGTTGAAAAATTAAAATCATAAAATTACCTTAAATGTTGAATAATTAATCACTTGAAAGAAATGTTTACAATGTTAAAAGAGTAATAAAAATATAGCCTTAATTATGGATGTAGTTTGAGTTATTATTTTTAAATGGAGATGAAATAGACCACTTATTATTTAATATAAAATGACATGTTTCTATCAAATTTAGTAATTTTTTTGGTAGGTAAAAGGTGAGGGTTTTGAAAGGATCTGAAATCCTTGTACATAGATCTCAAAAAGGAGTCATCCAATTATCAAAACTTATAATATTCAATCTAGTACACATGCAGGTTCAATAGAAGAGCTGCTAGAAGAAAAAATAATCAAACTTACATTCCTGTTCAATTGTAGCACAACAATTTGAACACAAAATCAAAATAAAAATAATCCTCATATCGCCTGGACTCAAGGTGTCAATGATTTATCTTCGAGGTATAAAAAATTAGGGCCCCTACACTTCCATAGAAATGAAAAATGTTCTTCCTTGGAAAAAACACTGGGACCTAAGCACACAAGAAGGATTTAAACTTTGTATCACCCGCTCAACCAACTCAATAGAAACCAACTACCATAAATGGATATCAACAACATATTATCCCAATGATAGTAAAACCCTCTATCTCAAGAATATGTGAAGACTAAAATCCCATAAATCCTATTGGATTCCAACCATCCTTCGAACTCCAAAGAATAACTCATACCAAACCTCCATTTCAGAACAAAAATAGGGACCATAGAGTAATATTTTGGAAAGGACCTAGAACCTTGGGATTTGTGGGTTCAAATCCACAGAAAGTCGATGAGAAAAAATCTCCCACCCTTGTGGGTTCTAATCCTACTGGTATGCAGAAGAATAGAAGACCCCCCAATGAAGGAACCCAACAAAAAAAAGCAACCAAACATTACCCCTAGACCAAAAAAGCTCTCGTCCACTACCTAGCCAAAATAACAATAGTGTTTTTTAAAAATTTGGACCAAGGGACTCTGGTACTAACATCAAGTCACCGCGAGGCACAAAAAATGTTTCACCACCGCCTAGCCAGTTGCACAATAGTGGATTGGAAAAAAATGGAACAAGGGACTCTAGCACCACCATAGAGTCCCCGCCAGGCATGAGAAAAGCTTCACCACTAGCAACGATCGGACCAATAGACACATATCTCTCTTGCAAAGACTCCAATAGTTCCAAACATGGTCCTGCCCCTCTGAACTCCCCTTCCATTGGATCCTCTACCATTCCACTCTGCACCCAAAATCTATAAGGGTCAAATTTTTCCAACCTAGAATGCAATATGGATCTTGCTATCTTCATCTGCATTGGTTGGACTCCTCGAAACCCTAACTCCCTCCTAGAAAAAATCTAATACACTAAAATGTATATCAAATTTAATAATATAATGTTATAATTTAATTAATTAATATTGTAAAATGTTAAGGTAATTTAATAGTATATTTCTATAAAATCTTAAATACTTTATAATAAATTTACTTTAATTTAATACAAGGTCTAACTTGATAAATTTTGGTCTTAGTTTACTTGGCAGATTGCACTATAAACAATGTCCTAAAAGCTTAAATAAAATATTAAAACAAATAAATAAATAAAATGAAGCCAATGATGTCAAGTGAAAACCACTGAAAACTGAAAGAAAACTTAATATCACTTTAATTGTTTCCTATACAGACCAAATTTAGAAAAACTGGCATATAACAATACAGTAGAATTCTGAGTAGTAAGTCCCATTTTACTCAACTTTCTCTTTTTTCTATAGAATTTTTAGTATTAAATCACAGTAGAATTCTAAATATTAAGTCTCAGTGGGAGATCTTTTATAGGAGTGAAAAGAATGTCTACCATTCTAATTCCTGCTTACACAGGCCACATTTAGAAACTAATATTTATCAATGAAGCCATTTTACCCAACATCTGTCCGTCTTTTGTCAAATGCTAAAACTCTCAATATTAAATTCCCCGCAGCAGTTTCTTCATAGTGAGATTGACTTGAAGCATGACGATCTAACGTTTCATACACATCCTTGTTGCAGCACAACACCTGAAGAATTTCTTCAATTGTTTTACATGCCTCCATATTAGCAGCTGGATCCCTCTTGATCAGAAGATCAGCTCTTGAGTCGTCATCTCCGTCGAGAAGAAAATTAACGGACGACTCTAATTTGTCCACTAGTCTATAGGCAAGCAGGGCTTCGATATGATCATTTGCCAAACTTTTCAAGGTGCTCAGAAGCCTCTGATAGCACTGTGATAATGCAAGATGCCTTCGAATGGGCCACACATAGTTCACGAGAAGTTGCAGACTCCAACAGTTCACGTATATCAATTCCTGCTTAAATTCTCCAGTTGTAGAATCCACAAAGGAGTGCATCAGGTTTACCATTCCCATTTGGAATTCATTGTCCATTTGAAATAATAAAAGGAACTTATTAATTCCTCAATTCCATTCATCCACGTTCTACTCAACAAACTTTTCAGAAATATAATAGCAGACTAGTAAAGGCAGTATTTATCATGGAGAAAATGGGGGCTACTTTGCAAAGCAAACGTTTGAAAAAGAGGCTTCTAATAAAAAGAAAGGAAAAAAAATTTAATTTGTTTTGGATTAGCAAAAAATAAAATTGTCGATCTTTGCTATTTCGACGTATTTTCGGTCAAATTTTTACTTACATAAAAATTTGTAGAACTTATAGAATCCTCATTTTTGAAGAATAAACAAATATGAAATAATAAATATTATGCATAAGAATCTGTGAATTGATTTATGCTCGGAGAAACATTTACACTGGGTCGATCCAATTCTTTGATAATACATATCAGAGATTAAAACCTGTAAGGCAGTAGCGGTGTAACCCTAAAACCAGCATCCAATAAAACCTGACGTCCAAAGAAAATTATTAAAACAGGTTTAACACACGTGAAATCGCTATGAAATCACCATAAAAATTCATCGTGGAATTGTAGTGAAATTCGTCGTGGAATTGCAGTGAAATTCATTGTGGAATCGTCGTTAAATTTATCGTGAAATCGCCAGGCAATATCAAACCTCGCCGACGAATCAAATCGCTTGAAAATAATTAAATTCGAGCAAAATCTGAGGTACATATCCGTTATCTATTTTTTTTTTTTTTTGTTCGTGGGCTTTTTTTCCCACACGGACTGTGTAGACGAGTTCTGGTGGTGTAAAATTAAACCACCATACTTCTCAAAATGTAGCATAGGTCACATGGTCGGCTTTCCCTCGCGCGTACATTGTTGTTTGGTTCTTCCTTATCGCGTGTCCCTTCCGTATTGCGTGTCCATTTCTTACTTACCACCACGTCATCACGTGTTAATTATCGCGTGCGTGTATCGCTTTGTGTCCCTTCCGTATTGCGTGTCCAGTCTGTTCTATCCCGTGTCGCTGTGGTCCACGTGTCGTTAGTGCTGTCATGGTCGGTTACGTGTCCGTTCTATCCCGTGTCGCTGTGGTCCACGTGTCGTTAGTGCTGTCATGGTCGGTTCCGTGTCCGTTCTATCCCGTGTCGCTGTGGTCCACGTGTCGTTAGTGCTGTCATGGTCGGTTCCGTGTCCGTTCTATCCCGTGTCGCTGTGGTCCACGTGTCCTTAGTGCGCTGTTATGGTCGGTCCCGTGTACGATCCGCATCTATCCTTCGTGGTGGCTTCGTTGTCGGTCCACGTGTCCTTCGGTATTGCTTTTCGTGTCATCCTTCGTATCGCGGGTCTTGGTTGCGTAGTGTCTTGTCCGTGTGTCGTGTCCGCTTAGCTATCACATCCCGTCCGTGTGTCGTGTCGGCTTAGCCGTAGCGACCTATCCGTGTGTCGTGTTCGCTTAGCTGTCGTGACCTGTATCTTGAGTTTGAGTCCAGCTATCCTATTGGGTGTCGTCCTATGTCCAGTTGTCCTGTCGGGTGTCGTCTTGTGTCGTGAGAGTGAGTATACTTGATAAGTTGGTCATATTAGTACATAAAATTGCTAGTCAAAAGTTGTCGAAAAGTTGCTCGTCAAAACTTGTCGAAAAGTTGCTAATCAAAAGTTGTCAATCAAAAGTTGCAAGGGAAGATCCAAATTCAAAATCATCATCGCAGTTGGAGCAACAATACAAGCGGAGAACCAAATTTTTGCCAAATTAACAAAAAAAATTCTAGAAATTGAAAACTCAAGCGGGTAGGGTAGTCCTACGAAAAACATCCTCTTCGTCTTCACAATCTCAATGTCCAATTTCTGCATGCATGTTTTTTTCAAAAACCATCCTAATAAACCCTAATCTTACTCATAATTTTACTATTGGAGTGTAGTGTCAATCACTCTATTGGAGTGTCGTGTTCGCTTAGCTGTCGTGACCTGTATCTTGAGTTTGAGTCCAGCTATCCTATTGGGTGTCGTCCTATGTCCAGTTGTCCTGTCGGGTGTCGTCTTGTGTCGTGAGAGTGAGTATACTTGATAAGTTGGTCATATTAGTACATAAAATTGCTAGTCAAAAGTTGTCGAAAAGTTGCTCGTCAAAACTTGTCGAAAAGTTGCTAATCAAAAGTTGTCAATCAAAAGTTGCAAGGGAAGATCCAAATTCAAAATCCTCATCGCAGTTGGAGCAACAATACAAGCGGAGAACCAAATTTTTGCCAAATTAACAAAAAAAATTCTAGAAATTGAAAACTCAAGCGGGTAGGGTAGTCCTACGAAAAACATCCTCTTCGTCTTCACAATCTCAATGTCCAATTTCTGCATGCATGTTTTTTTCAAAAACCATCCTAATAAACCCTAATCTTACTCATAATTTTACTATTGGAGTGTAGTGTCAATCACTCTATTGGAGTGTCGTGTTCGCTTAGCTGTCGTGACCTGTATCTTGAGTTTGAGTCCAGCTATCCTATTGGGTGTCGTCCTATGTCCAGTTGTCCTGTCGGGTGTCGTCTTGTGTCGTGAGAGTGAGTATACTTGATAAGTTGGTCATATTAGTACATAAAATTGCTAGTCAAAAGTTGTCGAAAAGTTGCTCGTCAAAACTTGTCGAAAAGTTGCTAATCAAAAGTTGTCAATCAAAAGTTGCAAGGGAAGATCCAAATTCAAAATCCTCATCGCAGTTGGAGCAACAATACAAGCGGAGAACCAAATTTTTGCCAAATTAACAAAAAAAATTCTAGAAATTGAAAACTCAAGCGGGTAGGGTAGTCCTACGAAAAACATCCTCTTCGTCTTCACAATCTCAATGTCCAATTTCTGCATGCATGTTTTTTTCAAAAACCATCCTAATAAACCCTAATCTTACTCATAATTTTACTATTGGAGTGTAGTGTCAATCACTCTCTTACGTTCCTTTTGAGGCCTATTTATTTCTCCTACATAGATTTTGATGGAGATTATATATTCCTAACTTGGTTGTGTCTTTTTCCAATTTTGTTTTATTGTGTAACTCAATTTTGCTTTCTTGTTGGGTTTTAAAAAGAAATAAGCAACCAAAAGGAAAATTATATATGAAATAGGAAATAGATGACCACAAAATAAGTGTAGCTTCTATAACAAAACACAACCCTAGAAATTGCTCTAATACCACTTGTTAAGATCATGGTTATCAATAGAAAAAATACATTAACCAATTTCTAAAAATATTAAATAAAAGAACCACATAAAATTATCTACAAAAGAATACTCGAATACACAAAATATGAAAAGACCCTTTAGGTAGAGAAACAACATGAACACTCATTCAAGAAGGAATCACTCAATAATATTTTTAAGATTCACGATATAGAATTGATTTATAATAATACATGATATGAATTTTATTCCCTATCTTACCTTTATATAGGCTCTTCGTCTACACAAACTCTAGTGATGAAGGGTCAGGTCACATGCAAGTAGGGGCCCCAAACTATTAAATCCTAACAATAGAAGCATTTACATATTTACAAATAATTAACAATTACATCATAGTAGGTCCATATTAGCGACTAATATATTTATATCTCATAAAAATATATAATATAATATTATGTTATTAAGTACCTAGCATAGGATACTAGCACCTTTTGATATTGCCCACTAACAACAAAGTCTTCCAGTTGTGTTATGTATAGCTATTCTTTAAGGTTACCATTAAAAAAGGTACTCTTGACATCTATTTACTGAATTTTCCAACCAAATTATGTTGCAAGTGCATAGAGTACATGGATGGTTTTAATATTTTAGTATTGGTGTGAATATCTCTTCATAATCAAATTTTATTTTTATTTTTATTTTTTTTTATTTGTGGAAAACATCCCAAAAGGGATGCCACTTTCGGGTAAGACCCAAGGAGGCAGGGGTATCCATTCCGCAAAAAATGCCCAGGACTCGGACCTGGCCTACCACCTTTGACATACTCAAGGAGCAAACAAACACACAAAACCAAATTAAAAAAAAGTAAATAACAACAAAAATAATAAAATAAAATAAAAAACATGCTCCTTGAGTGTGTCAAAACCAAAAGCACAACCAAACACGCACAATAAGATAAAAGAAACCACAACACAAACCACATAGAAAAACACAAGAACCACATAACAAAACACAAACAAGACAAAAACAACAGAACACTACAAAGACATAACCCAAAAAAAACATGAAAAATAAACACAACCAAAACCTAAAAAAAAAATAAATAAAATAAAAATAAAAACAACCAACAACGAGACAATAAACAAAAACAAAAAACATAGAAAACACTCACACATAAAAAAATGAAATAACACAAACAAAGAGAAACCCAAGAACAAGGAAAAAAACACAAGAACAATAACAAAAAACATAAAAAAAAAACAAAACAACAAAAACACAAGAACAACAAAAAACAACACAAAGAACACAAAAACAAAACAAAACAAAAGAACCCACCCACCTTAAAAAACTAAACAAAAAAACAAAGAAGACAAAAGAAAAAAAAATGAACAAAACAATGACCTATCTAGACCGAGAAGACTATTAATGCAAGAATCAACAGAGGAAACAAAATAAAGAATAGAATGAGCTAGGGAACTAAAAAAAGCTGAATGAACCAAAGAGAAACAAAAAAAAAAAAACAAGAAGAAACTAGGTACCTTAGAGCTGGAGCCATCCAAAGAAATGATAGAAAGAAGAGCTTCCCTAATTTGAGAAGCCCACCATATAGGAGGGTGGCCATAACAAGTAAGATCACCTTTGTCCAAAGCCCAATTAGCTAAAGCATCAACACTCTTGTTTTGATCTCCGACCACATGATTGTAATCAACTTTCAAAAATCCCATCTGGATTAAGCTGAATCTTCTCAATAATTCTTTTTATTCTCCAATCCACCTTATGATTCTTAGAAGGAGTCTTCAAGAGATTAATCATAAGTTGAGAGTCAGACTCAACTAACACCTTTTCCCATCCAACCTTAGTAGCCTCCTGAAGGCCTCTAAGGATACCATACCCCTCAGCAAGGTTATTGGAAAGAATACCCAAATTCTTAGCAAAAGTAAAAACCAGGGAGCCATATGAAAGTCTACCAATTCCTCCCACACTAGCTTTTCCAGGGTTCCCTCTAGAGGCTCCATCAGTATTGACTTTTCCAAAATCCTTAGGAGGAGGTTGCCAATTTCTAGTCCTATCCATCTTACTAATACTCACATTCCCTTTAAGTTGGTTGCCCTTAGAAGGTTTAATCTTCAATCTTTGCATCACTTGATCCCATCTTTGGTGGGAGTTTTGGGGGTGATTAAGGAGTTGATGGACTGATTCAACTAAGTTGGCTATGGTCTTTTGCCAAATATAGTGAATATCCTTCCTATCTTGATTAAAAATTTGGTTGTTCCTTTCATTCCAAATATTCCAAAGAAGAATGGTAGAACCCATCCAAACTAAGCGCCTAATAAAATGATCAACACCCTCTTGATTAGGCCAATCCCTCCAAAGTTGTTCAAAAGTGAAAAAATTGGACCACTTGTAAGCCAAGTAAAGTTGCCATTCTCCTCCATAGCTCCAAGGCTAAAGTACACTCAATAAAAATATGGTTGATATTTTCTACATTCTCTTCACACATTTCACATCTAAAAGGGCCATGAAAACCATGCTTCATAAGTTGCTCACCGGTAAGCACCCTACGATGCAATAAAAGCCAATTAAAGAACCTCACCTTAGGCCAGAGCTTTTGAGCCCACAATTGAGAAAATATGTCGAAAGAATGGTTGGGATTATTATGGCATAAGGTCAAATAACCTTGAGCAACTGAATACTCACCCTTAGTAGTGTTGTTCCATCCAAAACAATCTTTTTCATGGGACCAAGAGAGGGATCTCATATGAAGGATGCCTTGGATATCTTGTCTTTGCCTTTACGGGATTTGAATAGGCCGAGTCCTCAATAGGGATCCAATATCTACCAACCTTTGAATTACCGGTATGGTACCGATAGTAATTAGCCACCTTTATCCAATTAGCTCGGTGAAGCTCCTCCATCCAAGGCCTCCAATCGGGAAGCCGAGTTATCAAAGGCTTGTGACCATCCCAAGAATCTGTCCAAAAATTTGCATGTTGACCATTATGAATGATCCAAAATATTTTTTCTTTATCAAATCCTCACCGAGTCTTAAGAAGCGACTAAAATGGGAGAACCTTTGGTAGGAAGTTGATAGCGAACAAGGTCTTCGGGACTTTTGTTCTCGAGCATATTTAGCACGGAGATTATTGGCCCAAAGAGCATTGGGGTTATGCAACATCCTCCAATATAATTTAGCAGCTAAAGCTTTGTTGTTATTAATTGAAGACCGGAATCCTAACCCCCCTTCACTCTTAGGAAGACATAAAGTATCCCATTTCACCAAGGCCCATTTTCTTTTCTCCTTAGTACCACTCCAAAGGAAACGATGACTGATTTGATCCAATTCTCGAAGAACAGCCTTTGGGATATTCAAAACGGAAGAAACATAAATAGGAATAGCTTGAAGGACTGATTTTACCAAGGTGATTCTACCCCCGGAAGAAAGCCACTTGTTGGTCCACTTTCCAATTTTCTTCTTGACTTTGTCCAACAACCAATTCCAATATTTATTTTTCTGCCTTTGAATATTTATGGGAATACCTAAATAAGTGATTGGAAGAGAGGTCTTCTTATATCTTAATTTATCCAAGACCATGGATTCCTGTCTAGCGGAGCAGTGAAAGAAAATAACTTTAGATTTGTCTTCATTGATCAATTTCTTGATAGCCTTAGAAAAATAGCTAATGATTTGCTTAATATTAGAAGCTTCCTTAAGTGTAGCTTTACCTAAAAGGGTAGAGTCATCCACAAATTGAAGATGAGAGATAGGTCTAGCTCCATGAGCAATGGTAACTCCCTCAAGGGTTTTGTTTTCCCTCTTTTTGGTTATAGTCCTACCCAAGCATTCAACAAGAATGATGAATAAATAAGGGGATAGCGGGTCACCTTGCCTAATACCTCTGGAAGCTGGGAAAGACTGAGAAGGCCTGCCATTGATAAGAACTAAGTAGGAAACTGAAGAGATACATCCCATAATCCAATCCATCCAATCCTTAGAGAAACCAAATTGCCTCAAAACTTTGATAAGGAAGTGCCAATCCACTCTGTCATAAGCTTTGGATAAGTCTAACCGGATGAACATAGAAGGAGAATTTTGCATATCCATGGAATGGATGGCTTCCTGAGCAAGAACTATCTCATCTACTATTTGACGTCCTTCCACATATCCCCCTTGCTGCGGGAAATAATCTTATGCAAAAGAGGCTTCAACCTTTACTGCCATGATTTTAGTAATAATTTTGAGAAGAACATTACATAAAGCAATAGGTCTAAAAGCTGAGATATGATCAACCTCTTGAGCTTTTGGAACAAGAGTAATATAAGTTTTATTGATAACCTTCAAAATTTCTTTGGATTTCCTGGCTTCTTCCACCACCTCTAATAAATCAACATGAAGGATATCCCAGAACTCTTGGTAGAACTCAATAGGAAAACCATCGGGACCTGGGGTTTTCCCTTTTTGCATTTTAAAAACTACTTGTTGAAGCTCATTGATAGTAACGAGGAGCGAGTCAAAATAGAGTTCTCCTCAGAAGTGATAAGAGAAGGGATTGCTTGAAGAACATTTTGTTGTGAAGGCTGAGTCAAGAGGAGTAGCGACAAAAATATTGGAAAAGTAATCAACAACAATAGAGTTCATGCCATCCCAAGTATAAACAACATCTCCAGAATCTGATTTTAAGGAAGAAATAAAGTTGTGAGATCTTCGAGCTAGAAGAGATTTGTGGAAGAAATTTGTGTTTCGATCTCCTTCTTTGAGCCATTGAATTCTAGATTTTTGCTTCCATAAGATTTCTTCTCTTTTTTCCCATTCCTCTAGCTGAGTTGTGAGTTTAATTTCATCTGCACTTCTCTTCTCTGTGAGGCCATCTAAATGGATTTTCTTATTCAAATTTTCAAGATGAGCAATAACTTCATGTTTTTTTTTATGAACATCCCCAAACTCTTTCCAGTTCCAAGTCTTGATTTTGGATTTAATGTATTGCAGTCTTTTGGCAAAATAGAACATCTTAGTCCCATGCCTAGGTTTACCTTCCTTCCACCATTGTTGCACATGAGGTCTGAAGGAAATGTCTCTAAGCCACATTAATTGAAAACGAAAAGGAGAGAAACTCACATTGGTTTTCCACATTTCCACCATGGTGGCCAATGATCCGAACCAACATTATTAAGAGTCTTCACTTTAGGAATGTGACCATGGATTAAGAAATTTTTAGAGAGCAAAAACCTATCCAATCTCTCCATTATACAAGCTAAGCCTTGCCTTCTGTTAGACCAAGTCATAAGGCCATTATCTGGTTGGATATCCACAAGATGGAGGTTTGCAATATATTCGCTCATGAGGTCAGTACTTTTGTCCAAATTTCTATTTCCCCCATTTTCTCATCCAGAGAGAGGATGGTATTGAAATCTCCTCCGATCAAGATCCAAGCTTTAGGAAAATGAGAGATAATATGAGTAATATCCTTCCACTATCTTCTTTTTTCCTCCAAAGAAGTCGGGGCATAAACAATGAATGCAGAGCATAATCTGGTTGGAATGTCTACTTTGAATAGCTATAGCCAACAAACCCCAACTGCCAACCATATGGTGAATAACTACCTCTTTTGGGTCCCAAAGACAAGCAATGCCACCCGAAGTCCCTTGGGAACTGAGGGAAACCACTTTTCCAGTGGCCAAATTTTATTGGCAATTAAGTCCATATCCTCCATTGACATCTTTGTTTCTTGAAGGAAAACAAGATGTGGATGATTTATCTGAATCATTCTTCTAATTTCATTTTGTTTTGAAAGACTCCCTTTGAGTCCTCTAATATTCCAAGTGATGATCTTCATTAATACCAGGGCTAAAAATGTTGGGAAGGGCATTAATCTTACCTTCCTCTACAAGCTTTTCACCTTCTTTTACCATATGATATTGATTGGTCTTGCGACCTACTTTTTGATTAGAATCCATCTTCAAATTTTTTTCCCTGTTTCTTGACTTATTCCAATTGAATCTGAGATGGCTTCTAACCTTGAAGAATGCTCATACATGGCCAAAATTTTACTAGATGGTTCAATGGAGTCTATATTGGGACCTGCATTATTTGAAGTTTTGACATTTGAAATATTGTTTTTCTTGTGTAAATTTTCTCCTTTTTTTTTTGTTGAAAACCTTTGATTTGTTGGTTTGTCTCTGAGTTCTTTCCTTCATATTTAAATTGTGTTTCTAAGATTTTAGTTTCCATTATTTCCTCTTCCTCACTTGGGACATCATTTGTGGAAAGGATTTCAAACATATTAGCAAATGACTTTGATTGATCCTTCATTACTTGGTTTTTTCTGAGTGTTCTTCTTCTTAGGTATTTGGAAACCTGCTGAGTTTATATCTTCTTTCTTTTGATCGGGAATTTTATTTGGGCAAGCACTGGCCAAATGACCATATTCATGGCAAATTCTACAATGAAAAGGAATGTTCTCATAGTCCACTACTTGCTCCCAAGTGTCTTCCCCAAATTGTAATGTGATCTTTTTAGGTAGGGGTTTGTCAAAATCCATTAAAACACAAATTCGAGCATAAATAATATGTTCAAAATTTTGAGTACAATCGGCGAGTCATCATAAAAGTTCCTAAAGAGTTTCCAATTGAAGAAAAAATAGTAGGATTCCAAAATTCAATAGGGAGGCCAAAGAGTCTAACCCACACGGGAGCTATAGAAGGCATCTCTTCTTCTGCTTTAAATTTAGTATGCCAAGGCTTCATGAAAAGACCTGCCCTTCCAAAAAACCAAGGACCCCCTTGAAAAGTTTTCTCTCTATCTTCATTATTAGCAAATAAAACAAGAAAATAACCATTTGGATAAATAGAGATTTGTAACTCACCTTTAGTTTTCCAGATTTTTGCAGCCTAGACTTTGAAAGCAGATAGACTCGGACGAAAACCCACGAACCGACAAATTAGTCCTCTTTTTTCCAAATCTTCAATGCCAGTCTGAATGTTACCCATATCAAGCTTAACAATAGGAGTTCCATCGGATGCTTTAAGACATCCTGACTCCGTTTTCCTGGGATCAATCTTAGGCATTCTTAGAGGTTTATGAGAAGCCCTAATATTGATATTAGCATTGGGCTGAGGCTGTCCACCATGAAGGGCATCCCTAAAATTCATTTTTGGGACTGAGTCTTCAAAATTCTTACCCTTGACAGGGGTTTTCACAGTAGAATTATTTTGTGGGTGCACCTTAGCACCAGATTCACTTGAGATATGAGCCATTTTTTGATCAACTGCTTGAAACTTATTTCGTGGTCTCTTTAATCCTTGCCCTAGACGTCGTGGAAAGGTATGGTTTTCACTTTTCTTTTGTGCAGCAAATTGGAAGCCGTTGTCACTCAAGTTCACAGTATGATCTATTGAAAGACAAATTTCTAACCCATCTTGTATCCCCTGCAACATTTCTTGCTAAAATATTGAGCATAAACCACAAAAATATTGGCCGCTAGGGCCCGAAGGCCCTAAAAACCAACCTCTGGAGCTGCTTGCACTCAACCCAGATGAAACCCTCGCATAGTCGCTTGCCAAATATATCGTTCACACATAGGGATGCGCTAGGATCTGTGTTGCTCCAAATGATATGAAAATTGGTGGAGACGTTCTAGGGTTTTTCAGGCATCTACCCTCAAAATTTCAGCTCAATCCGAGTTCGGATGAGTGAGATATGGCCAAAACGAGTTCGGAAGTTTGGGCAGTCCTGCGAAAAACGTCTAATCCTCCCCAACCCACACCTAATCAAATTCATCTTTATATCATAACTAAGAACACTCATTATTTTTTTATCCACATAATGGAGGATGTCATTTATGATGAGTGCAAACCCTTAATAAATGACAAAAAAACAAGAAGTGGTCTCTTAACACAAAGGTAAAACTATTATCAAGTGTAAATAGATCTTTAAAGTCATTGAAAATTTCAATGGACACATAGAAATTTGCATTGGTTTCAACTGTCTTATTAATCCAAATTTTATTTTTATTAATGTACCTTTGCAATGATGTGTTCCTTATAATTATAAATGGATTCATCTTTTTATTTAATTTTGAATACCTACTTACAACCTATAGATTTCTTTCCTTTTGGAAGATCTGTTAGCATATTATACACAACATACACATATTACATTATGATAATTCTCAAGCGCTTGGGCGGGTAGTTCACCAACCGTTTGGTTGGTTGGTTGGTTCACCGAACTAATGTCTTGGGCATATGTATTTAAATCAACATCAAATCAATGTAATTTTCACTGCTTAGAATATTTCATTGTGGTTTCTTGAAATCAACATGGTACCAGAGCATTTGGTTTATGGGAGAAGGACATGAAGGCAGCATGTTTCCCTAGCATCGATCCTGGACCTTAAGTGAAAGTAGTATGTTGGATGACCTGTGGCAACACATGACCTAAAGAACGTTCCTCGAGGAGAATGTTGGATGACCTGAGATAGCACGAGGAGGATGTAGGCATGTTACTCGAGGGTTGGATGAAGATGGGTGAATAGCTGGATCACTTCTCAAGGTGGCACATTTTATTTATTTGTAGGTGATAGAACCAATATTGGATACGTGGAAATTTTTGATACGTGGCGGCTGATAGGTGGATACATGGAAGCATGCTAACCTCAACCAAATTGATGTTGACTAGACAAGACACATGGTAGGACCAGACTAACACTGATTGGATGGGACACATGGTATTGACTAGACAAGACACGTGGTGGACAAGCCACATGGACCAGACTGACGCTGACTAGACCGACAGACTGGACACATGGTAGCCACATGGTGAACAAGCCACATGTGCCACCTGGACGACGTGGACCCCCTCTGAATGCATCACATGGATGATGGCAAAAGGGAGTCCAACTGATTACCAAAAGGCAATCAATAGTTATAGTAACCATTGGCTCTCTTAAAGGGCCACAGTGTAGAAACATGTTGCATGTGGGATAAACATCCCAAATTATTTTTTAAAAAAAGTATCGGTAGGTTTCTTCATATACTCACAGTTCCCTTTGGTTCTCATTCGTCATGCTAGCAGATATGGTCGGCGGGCTGTGGCTAAGACTTTGTGTGGTAGGAGGTCTCCGTATCAAACACCATGCACGCCATACATAATTTTTTTGCAGAAAAAAGTAAAACATTTTTTCTTTTGCTACCAAAAATTGCTCCCCCACAAAAATTGCTAAAGCAATTTTTTGACAATATTTTTTTGTCAACTTTTTGCAACTTTTGACACCTTGTGCAAGGGTCATTTTTTTGCAACTCAGGGGCAGATTTTTTTTTCACCGGAGGACACAGGAGCAATTTTTTTTCTGCTACAAGCCGAAAACGATGAAAATTTTTTGAGGTATTTTTTTGCACTTCAATTTTTTCCTTTCGAAACAATTTTGGAGGAATACATTGTTTTTTTTGGAATTAGAAAGGGTCCACATACATTTTATTTCTACCTTTTTTATTTTCCAACAAATAGGGGGGATCTCAAGCATTTATTTTTTGCAAAATTCTAAGACATAGGGGGAAAGAAAAACTTGTTGATTTGTGGAAAGTGAATATTGTTTATTGTAAAATTGGCATTGTAATAAGTGCATTTTTGGTGGAAACCAACACCTAGAGTAGTTAAATTTGTAGGCATTTGTGGTTATATTGTGCATTTAAATTTTTTTTTCTTGCATTATCAATCATAAAATAAAGCAAAAGAAAAGACCCCAAATTTATACACCTATTCATGCAATTTTATTGCACAACAACGTTCGGTATCTACAATAACTTTGAACCACACTTACAGGTAAGGTTATCATGCTTTGGGCTATTGTATCTATTGCCTAACATAGCTGCAACAATGACGTTTGATCTTGTTCTCTATCAATCGTCAAGGAGAAATAAGGCAAACCAATTTTGATATTCACTTCATTTTATACCCTAATTCTTTCTCATTGATTGGCTTAAACTCCTCCAACTAATTACATTTTTCCTGAGGGTTTTGAATCAGGTGCCATTAATCTGATTGAATTCTCTTTCAGTATTGCCTAAGTTCCATGTATCGTTCTACTCTTATATATACTTATAGTTTCCCTCACATAATGGCGAGTATATATAGAGGAGTTTCGGTATAAAGGTCTGGTAGGTATAAAGAAAGGGGGACCATTTGGTGTTATAAGGAACCTTCACAATATCCATTGTTCACAAATATCTCTCAGATTCACAGTTTCTAAAAGGTTCTAATTTAACACCATGGAATAATAAGATGTGTGCTATTATTCAAGTGGAATATTTGTGGGATGTAGTGACTGACACTACAAAACAACCTGGAACAATAGGAGCAGATCAATATGCTTTTGATAAGAAGGACAAAAGATATTTCATGTTCATTCTGCTTGCTACTACAGATGAGGTCCAACCTCATATCTGTGATGCCAAAACTAGTAAAGAAGCTTGGGATGCTTTGATTACTATTTATGAAGGTAAGAATTAGTCCACTATTCTACACCTTTAAACTCAACTACATACACTCAGTATGAAATCTGGTGAGACAATTGACCTATTCCTATGCAGAGCGGTGGAATTGAAAGCCAAATTAAATGTTATGGGACAACCAATGGATGATACTCTATTGACCTCAGTCATATTGAGAGCATTGCTATATTCTTATAAGATGTTGATAACCTCTCTTAATGTATCTGGTAGACAAGTATATTTTGTGGAATTAGTGAATTTGCTTCAAAATAATGAGGCAAATCAATTTCAGAAGGATGAAGTACCAGATAATACCCTTTACACCAAACAAGGGGGTAAGAAACAAGGTCAATTTAAAAAAGGAGGATCTTTAGCAAAGGGAAAATGGAAACAACATTAGCAACAATACAAACAATATTGCAATATTTGTGATATAAATAACCATTACACCAACAAGTGTTGGTTTAAGAACAATAAATATAATGATCAAGATCATAAGAAGAAGAAAAAAGGGAAATACAAACCACAAAAAAAGAATAAGCAACCCAAGGGGCATGTTGCTTATGTTGAATCAAATTTAACCTCAGATTCTATAGAATTAGCCTTAGACTTAGAATCCGAGCGAGAACACAAGGTGCTCATGACTCATACTTCATATTCATAGATAGATGTTGTATGTTATATTTATTCAGGTGCTAGTAAGCACATGACTGGCAATAAATCATGGTTTGAGATATTTGAAGAGAAATAAGGTAAGCCAGTAATAATTGCTGACAATCAAGTCTACCAGGTGAAGGGTGAAGGTGATGTTTCTATCACTTTCCCATATGTAAAATGTCATATTGAAAAGGTACTCTATGTTCTTGGATTGGCTAATAATTTGTTGTCAGTCAAGATATCGATTGATAGATCCTATGACCAAGAAGACACATATAATTCAAGATATGGTATTTGATGAATCTTTCATATCAAATAACACTTCTACAACTGTATACCTTGAGTATGATGGGCCTAAGAAAGAGGTTCCTCCCCCACATAACAAGATTCCAAAATGGTATACCAATATATTGAGATATTCCAAGTTGACATCACTTCCAGATTTAACTCTAAATCAACCCTATACTCATAGTATGACTCAGTAGATAAGAGCAGAGGCATCAACTTCAGAGGTTGACGAGCTTTATCAACAATTTTATGAACTATCTATAGATGTAGAGGAAGATAAGTAAATAGATATGGAGTATGAGAGAGTTTATATGTCAGCATTGGATGAAAATAAAATCACAATAGTTCAGGATGCACTTAGTGAGCCTTAGTGGAAGGTTGTTATGGAATCAGAACATACATCTCTCATGAAAAATCATACGTGGAAGCTAGTAAGTATGCCTTCAAGAAAGAATCCCATTGGCTGCAAATGGGTGTTCAAATTGAAGTATAAGGTAGATGGTACTATTGACAAGCATAAAGCCCATCTTATTGCAAAGGGCTATGCTCAAAAAGAAGGTATATATTATAAAGAGACTTTTGCCCCTGTTGCAAAAATGACTACCATTCGAGTACTTTGTGCCATGGCAGCTTAGTTTGGGTAGAATTTACATCTGATGGATGTAAAAAGTGCTTTCTTGAATGGTGACCTACAATAAGAAGTGTACATGACCCAACTAGAAGGATTTGTTGTTGAATGGAAAGAACAAAAATTTTGTAAGTTTATCAAATTTTTGTATGGGTTCAAAAAAGATCCTCAAGCTTGGTACATCAAAATAGATAGTCATCTAGTGCAGCATGGTTTCCAAAGAAGTCCTTCAGATACAAATATCTATATCAAGAACAATGGTTCTAACATAGTGATTTTGGTGCTATATGTAGATGATCTAATCATAACAGGGAGCTCAAAGAGTATGATTGATGCAGTAAAATATGATTTGAAAAAATCTTTTGAAATAAAAAATCTAGGACTTCTTCAATATTGTATTGGTTTGGAAGTGACTCAGAAAAAGCATCATATCCGAGTAACACAAAATAAGTATGTCAAAACATTGATTGATAAATATTGCATGACATATTGTAAGTCTAAGGCAACTCCAATGGAGTCTGGAATCAAGCTATCTCGATATTATCAATCACCATAGGTATATGGTAGTCTATATCGTCAACTGATTTGGAGTCTCATATATTTGACAAATACTAGTCCAGATCTCAGTTTTGTTGTGGGTTATCTTTCAAGGTTCATGCAGGAACCAAAGGTGAGTCATTGGAAAGCAACAAATATAGTTCTTTATTATGTCCGTGGTACTACATATTTTGGATTGGAGTACAAAAATAATAGCTAGTTCTATCTACAAGGATACACAGACTTAGACTATGCCAGATCTATTGATGATCGAAAGTCAACTTCTGGATACATTTTCATCTTGGATCTGGTCCTATCTCTTGGCATATTAAGAAACAACAGGTGGTTGTTATATCTTATAAATAGGTAGAATATCACATATCCAATGGAGCATTCTATGAGATCTATCATTAATTCACATTCTTACAAACATGGGTCTTCCAAAGAATCTTCCACTTCATTTGTTTTATGACAATCAAGGTGTTTTAAATCTCGTCAATAATCCAATATTTCATGATTGAACCAAGCACATTGACACTCAATGTCATTTCATTTATGATGAAGTTCCAAAGCATCATATACAGCTCCAATACATTCCCACTGATGCGCAAGTTGCAGACATTTTCACCAAGGCACTTGCACGTGTCAAGTTTGAATTGTTTTGCAATACTCTTTGTATTTTCCAATAATGTAATAAGGGGGGATGTTAGCATATTATACACAACATACACATATTACATTATGATAATTCTCAAGAACTTGGGTGGGTAGTTCACCAACTATTTGGTTGGTTAGTTGGTTGGTTCACCGAACTAACGTCTTGGGAAAATGTATTTAAATCAACATCAAATCAATGTAATGTTCGTTGCTTGGAATATTTCATTGTGATTTCTTGAAATCAACAAGATCACATTTGTTGCTTCTCATTAGAGATTTATATTCTGCACTCATATGTTCTTTTTATTATAGCAAACTAAGTGCATCCTTCATTGGTATTAGATTTAATTTTGTTGTCATTGAAGCCATCAAGCCTATATTTACTCCTTTATGAGTACTACTATGAGTATATGGTCATGTGGATGTTAAGTTAGGAGGTGCATCAATTTTAGCATCTCCGATGGTATTGATGATCCATTTTAAAGTATTTATACATTGATATGAAGCTACAAGTATATCAATAACTATAAGTTCATCAACATTATTTGGAACTTCCTTATGAACTTCTTCATATAACTCCAAACTCACAACTAGAGATGTGGTATCCTTAAACTTCTTAGAATTCTCAACATGTGACTTAGTTTCAAATTCTTCATCGAATACCACATTTCTACTTATATGTAATTTCTTGATGACTAGATCTATCAATCAATAGGCTTTTGACTCATCATAATACACTAGAAATATTAATTATATAGTATTCACATATAGTTTGGTCCTTTATTGCTTTGGAATATGTATGTATACCTTTCTTCTCTAGACTCTAAGATGTGCAATGAAAGGTTTTGTCTTAGACCAGGCTTCTTTAGGTGTAACTCCTTGTAGTTTGTTTATAGGTACTATATTTAGAAGATACACTTCAATATATACTACTTCAATCCAATATTATTGATTTAGATTGGCTCCTATGAGCATGAAAAGAACCATTTCCATGATAGAATAGTTCCTTCTTTTAGCAACCCCATTTTATTGTGGAGTGTATGCTATAGTGAGATATCACTTGAGCACATTTTATGTGAGAAAATTTAAAAATTTATTGGATACATATTCTCCCTCAATAAAATAAATGAATATGAATAGAATATTTAGTTTTTATTTCTATATGCACTTTGAAGTATTAGAAATGTTTGAGTGCATCTAACTTTAGTTGTAATAAATACATCCATGGAGGTGTGGTAACTGGTAATAGTCTTAGTTAGCCCATGGAGGTGTGGTAACTAAGCACTAAGGCATTATACCAAAGTAATTCTATATAGACAAAATTTTGTAGAATTAGGGAAAATTCATCCCTTTATAAGTGTTATGGACTTATAGGATAATCCCTACATCATGGCCAAGTTGTCTTACACCTGTGAGGGTATAATAGAAGTGGGGGGACTATTGATGACATCCTTTCTAAATAATGAGGATTAGAAAGGTGAACCCCAAAAATATGGTATGTTGACCACTCATGTCCACTTGAGTATCATTTGTAGTGACAATGAACTCAAAATACGTCTATTCGTTTGTTATATTAAAAATATTGGAACATATTTTGTGAGTTCTCCTTGAAACTAATTATCTCTCATATAGGTTGGTCTTTGGTGGGTTGTTACAAGAAAAGCCATGTGATTATAGAAGCACCACAAGCAAGCCCATATGACACTATCACAATTGTACTTTATTTTCGTATTTATGTGATACTTTCATTAATACCTACAAAAAGTCAAAAAATCTATGGATAAAAATAAAGAAAAACAATTATCAATGTAAAGAGATTTTCCAAAATTTTATACGAATTGACAAGCTTCCTAGCTTGAAGGGTCAAAAACCTACTTTCTTTGACAAAAACATTGATTCACTAGGCATAAAAAGGATATTTGATTGCTAGAACTAAAAACATGTAAAATAACAAGATACACCATAATGATAAAATAACACAATGATAAATGTTGAATATATAAACAAGGTGGAATAGAAATCACAACCCATATGCATGGATTACCCTAAGAAGAAGATAATTGGAGGATGCCTTATTTATTTTCTCTAATTAAAAAATGCCTTCAACATTGTTTGTATTCCTGACGGTACTTTAAGGATGTATCCAAGATATATAAGACTAGAAAATATTGTAGTATCACATAAGAAGAAATAAGATTATTTCTATTTTTATTTTGACAAAATACACCTACCAAATACTAATCCTCCTATAGTTTCCCCAAGGAATGATTTTATAGATCATCCAACACCCTTGTATAATATATGAGGAGATTTATTAAGGAAATTGCAAGAATATGAGGTGGTGAATTTACACTAGTTGTATAGTATAATTATGAAGTTGCATGATGTGATTAGGGAGTTTATAGTAGGTAAGTGGCTTGTTTGGGGAGATAACAAGGTTTAAGTGATATGAAAATTCCAATCAAGAAGGTTTGATTGGTAGTTTTCCACACTTTTAAAATTTATGAAGATTTACAATAATTTTATAAGCCTTAAATATGATGCAACTCTTTGCCCCAAATTTGGGCATAATATTTTTGAGCAAAATTGATATATTTAAAAACTAGTTGTCATTGATAATGACTCATTTAGTCAATGACTCGTTTAATGACTATTTAGCATGTATAATTGGGAATATATAGTGGCATCATAGGATTGTACATATTAGTTATGGTTCCTTGAGGTACATGAATTATTATGAGATGGCAATTGCGCTTCCACACATATCTCCTCCAAGTGGTGGCTATGAGGGATGTATTTTACAAAAGCATCATATGAGACCTTTCCAAAATGATTTTCTAGTAGGTCACATCACCCTTGATATCTATGGATCTATTGACACACCACCTCTTTTAGAAAATATGTACTTCTCTTTATTGATGACTTTCTACATATGTGGATATATACCAATTGTACCAAGGATGAGGTGTTTGAGAGATTTAAAATATTAAAGGATCTTGTTGAAAATTAGTTTATATATAAGGATCAAGTTCCTAAGAATATATATGGGTGGTGAGAATTTTAGTCATACTTTCCATAATTTTATGGCCACTCATGGACTAATATATCAAAGAATTGTTTACTACACTCCCATGTAGAATGGTGATAAAACAGGAATTTACATAGGTATTATATATTCCAAGAACTTTAGTTGAAGAGGATAAATAATTATTGGTATCAAAATAAAAATGTCAAAAGAAAGAATGAAGTAAAAGGGATGAATAACACCAATTGTGGGTATTTGACAAAAATAATAAAGGTATGCAATAACTAACTAAGAAGTCATTGGAGGATAAAATTTCCATTGGAGCAATTAAGAATGGAGTGAAGCATATAATTTGAGAATTTTTTTAGATACAACTCAAGCAATGAGGAGGTATTATATGGATAGGGATAGGGTATCAGATGTGCCCACAAAATCTCACACTAGAGGAGTGGTTTCAAAGCAACCCCACACATGAGAAAACAACAAGAAAACTAATGAGAGGGAATCCATGAGAAAATTATTTAAAACTTGAGGAGTATAGAAGGAGGAATTTTTCTTTCTTGCTTAGATACTTAACTAGTGAGAAGAATTTATCTACAAAAAAAGATGAGAGAAAATATGTAGAGTTAGTTCCAACAAATATAAGGGTTATAATAATGATAGAAAACTAGAAGGATAAGGGAAAGTAGGAGATTATGAATATATTCTAAGTGTCATTATTATTATAGTAATGTTATGTAGATATATGGACATCAAAGGATTTGACCCTTCTAATATTGGCTTTATCACAACTATCTCTATGATGTTCGGATTCATATCTATGGAGAAGGGCATCAACTAACATGTATATATTACTCTTTGTAGAGTTGCGGCATTAAACCCTATACACCATACTCCATTTTACTCCATTTCATATAATCTAATCTAACTATGGACTACGCACACAGTGGCTAATCCACATGAGGGATGAGTAGATAAACTAACTAGTAGGGAATGCACGAGTATATAGAAATACTATGGAATTAATAATAGCTTTTATCAACCACCAAGGAAGGATGTTCTATTTTTATAATTGTCTTTTTATTTCAAAAAAATCATTTTTCTAATTTCCACAAATGCATTTTTTTCTTGTTCTTTTCTATAAGAAAACTCAATTGACTTTTTTTTTTTTTACTTTAGGAATTACACTCTTCATCACTATTGATGGTTGTTACAATATAATATTGCATATTTCTAATAATTAATCTATTTATTTTGGCATATAATTATAAATAAAACATCCTTGCTAAGGTGCTCTAAATATTTTGATAACATTGTGATAATGTGAGGTGCCTTGAAATAGGCCACATATATGTATTGACTACTAGTTAGATTATCCAATGATGAAGTCCATAAAATAATACATTGGATTTATGGGTCCCATTTAGAATTTCTTGTCTTCACTTCACCATAATACAACTTTCACATATGACCATTAAGGTAGAAGGATAATAGGGCATAGATGCCAACATTATGGGGAGGTAGTAATTATTCATCTATGGTGAATAGGAAAAATTGAAGACTATAATAATGACTCATGGTGTAATGCTAGGCAAGTATAGGGGCATGTGAATACAAAATGTGTCCTAGTGTTTCAGAAAATAGACTTTGAAAATATTTTTTAGTTTTATCTTGAATTGAAGTAAAAGATCCAAATTAGGGTTTGTGAGAAGGAAGCCTAAGGTGGGTTGGACTATTATAGGGAGAAAATGTGGGAAAAGAGGACCAAGGGGTTTTTGGATGGTGATATCCAATCTTGTATTACTTACCTTAAGATTGGGTTGCATTACACATCTTACAAGGGTGGTCGTCTTACAAGCTCAAATTATAGACCTAAGATGAAGTCTATCAAGATCTTGAAAGTATGGAAAAAAGAATTCAACAGGTTGAAGAGAAAGTGATCAAGAAAATAAAAATTAAAACATTAAATATTAAGGAAGAGAGTGCTGGAAAAAGTAATATTCAATATGGAAAAATACATGTAAATACATTATTTGTAGTATACTTCCTTAGCATTTGCTCTATAAGAAATTTCATTATTCAAACATTTCTTTATTGTTATTATACTAACTCTTACTTTCGAAATTTTCACATTCATCATCATAATAATCAAATATTTTATTTAAATTAAATATATTTTTTCCCCTTAATTACAATTAGAATTTCAATTTCTAATGCTTCTCTTTCCTTCTTATTGCAAGCAAGACTTTTGCTTCTTTACTTCCTTGCATTTGTTTGATTGGAAAATAATACTAAATGTTAACATTTATAAATAATACAATTTTTTTAAAATACTTTTTATAAATTAATATGGAACAAAGTACAATAAAACTATTTATAGCTAGCCAAAATGAATTTCGCCAAAGAGGAAACAATAAAGCATTTTTTATACTTTTTATAAAAAATTCTTAGTATTAAATAACAGTAGAATTCTTAGTATTAAGTCCCACTGGGAGATCTTTTATAGTAGGAGTGAAAAGAATGTCTACCATTCTAATTGCTGCTTACGCAGGCCACATTTAGAAACTAATATTTAACAATGTAGCCATTTTACCCAACATCTCTCCGTCTTTTGTCAAATGCTAAAACTCTCAATATTAAATTCCCCGCAGCAGTTCCTTGATAGTGAGATGGACTTGAAGCATGATGATCTAACGTTTCATACACATTCTTGTTGCAGCACAACACCTGAAGAATTTCTTCAATTGTTTTACATGCCTCCATATTAGCAGCTGGATCCCTCTTGATCAGAAGATCAGCTCTTGAGTCACCATCTCCGTCGAGAAGAAAATTAACGCACGACTCTAATTTGTCCACTAGTCTGTAGGCAAGCAGGGCTTCGATATGATCATTTGCCAAACTTTTCAAGGTGCTTAGAAGCCTCTGATAGCACTGTGATAATGCAAGATGCCTTCGAATGGGCCACACATAGTTCACGAGAAGTTGCAGACTCCAACAGTTCACGTATATCAATTCCTGCTTAAATTCTCCAGTTGTAGAATCCACAAAGGAATGCATCAAGTTTACCATTCCCATTTGGAATTCATTGTCGCCACATTCTTCAATACGAATGCCTAATAAGTAATCATCAAGACAGTAAAGCAGGTCGTAATAGTTCTCATTAGGGGGAGGTGATAGCTGTTCATCATTGGGTGGATAGGCGAGAATGGAAACTGCAGTGATGGTATACTCTGGAGTGACATAACTAAAGTATAAGAGCTTGGCTACACAGAAGACGCCACACTGTTTGAGGACATGGAATTTGTAGGGCTTTTGGAGTTCTGCCTTGAATTCAAGGAGGAGATCCAGATCAGGGTTTTCGAGAAGGCGGACTATGGATGCTTCGAGGTGTTCCGGGCAGAGGACATCTATAAGGCTTTTAAATGGTGATAGCCATTGGTGGATTTTTTTTCTTAGGATCAGGTTGGGCTGCGGATATTGTAGGGGTTGGTGTTCATGGAGTGACTGTCGATTGCAAACGAGTTTGGAAGTTGGGTCTATGACCGGGTCAGTCAAGAAGGTGTTTGAGAATGGGCAGAAGAATTCATCAGGTATTCTTTCTTCATGATTGTGATTTGGGTTTTTGCTTTTGGGTTTTTCCATTTCCTTGTAATTGAAATTTAGGCTTGTGCTTTGGGGTATTCTTTCTTTTTCTTTTTTTTGGTGGTTAGCTGTTACTCTTGGGAGTTCCTCTTTCCTCGTGACTGCAATCAGAGCTCCTGCTTATTGATTTTCTTGTATTCATTTTGTTGGAAAATGAAATTGGGTGTGTGCTACTTTTTATTTAGGTTGAAAAACTGCTACGAAAAGTCGTCCCTTTAATTTTGAAAATACCTTAAATCCCTAATAACAACTAATCAACTAATAGTTTTCAAAGCATCATGTACTCCTTTTTTTTTTCTGCCCATAGGTAACAGTTTGAAAAAAATTAAGGAGCTATATTAAGAATGGGTGTAATTTGAATTCGTTATGTTGTTCTCTAAATAAACTGAGATGAAGTCGGCTAAATAGCAACATTTAAGACTCTTAAAGAGCATTCTTTAAATAAAAAACATCAACTGCATTTTAGAAGACGTGATACCCACATCAAATTTTAGGCCTCGTAGAAGGAAATAAGAGCAGGACATTTTAGGAATCTCTTCCACTGCTTTACATGCTTCTGTGTTAGCAATTGGATCCCTATCGATGGAATATCAGACCCTAAGTTATCATAATTATCCATGAAAATCTATGGATCACCCTAATTTGTCCACGAGTCTGTTCCCAACCTAGCAGGTGATGTGGTAATTTGCCAAACTTTCTAAGGTGCATAGAATAGTTTATTGCATTGTGATAATGAAGGGCCCTTGTGTTGGAGAAACCGATATTTAATTGACAAAGCACACGCAACAGTTGACTTGGGAAAACAAATTCTAAAATTAAGAAAAAGGAAAGTAATTTGAAAAAATAGAAACGTAAATAAAAAAATATTATGAATATTGTAATTCAAAGGTTGTAGTAGTCTGATCTAAATATTTTTTTATGATGACAATATAAATATCAGTGGTCCCTTCAAGCGAAATCAATTACTAAAAATAATTATAACCAACTCTCCTATGTAACCAAAAAAAAAAAAATTAAACAATCTTTCTTTACTCTTCTCCTTGTCTAATCTTATCTCTCATCTTACTCCTTAAAAAGATCAAAATAGTAAGAGGAACTTATTAATTTCTCAGTTCCGTTCATCCACTTTCTACTCAACAAACTTTTCAGAAAAGGAATAGCAGACTAGTAAAGGCACTATTTATCATAGAGAAAATGGGGCTACTTTGCAAAGCAATTGTTTGAATAAGAGGCTTCTAGTAAAAAGAAAGAAAAAAAAAATATTATTTTATTTTGGATTGGAAAAAATAAAATTGTCTATTCTTTTCGTTCAGATTTTTATTTACATAAAAATATGTAAAATTTACAATTAAACAAATATGAAATAATAAATATTGCTCACATTGGGCTGATCCAATTATTTGATAATACAGAGGCTAATTGATTGATTGTTGATCCATCCACGAATACTTGAGTGGATATTCAACTTATGTATCATAAAGAGTAGATTATATCAAATAAAGTGTATCTACTAATAAAGAATATTAAAAAAATGAAAGACATTTTTTTTAATGTAAAGGCCTAAATTTTAATTAATTTAAAAATATTAGTATTTACAACCAACAATGGGTGGATAGGCACAACCCAATAGGTAGTCACACTAACTTAGGTTGAGTTAGGAAGCGGTTACTCAAAATAAGGAAAAAAAGGTTAAACCCATCACCAAGCACAACACCAAAAAACATACATTAAATCATGTCAATCATGGAGTATGTTCATGAGGTGAATATCCCTCACCCTCCATTTGCTACCAACTGGTATTAGAAGGAATGGAAATGAGCCACCCATTCTTCCTAGGCATGAAAAATTTATCACCTGTACCTGAGCCATCAATACCATCAAATACACCCTAGCCTACCACATTAGCTGGAGCGATTGGGCACGTGGGAATGGGATCTTCTCAACCAAAAACTAGGTTTTTCTCCCCATGATGAACCTCCCAACCACTACCATGATGAGATGTACTATTTCCAATGCTGCTTTGGGGCAAGCGAATAGGATACGATAGAGACCATTATATTTCTGTAGACCAGGAGGGAAGTCATCAATGAAAGCACGATAGGGAAACTTCGTGAGACTGATAATGTTCTATAGAAGGTATTCAGTTGATTGTACATGGGTTATTACCCTAGTGCTACATAAGAGTGCAAAGATGATCCACCTCCATATGCAATTTCTCCACTTGAACTAAAATCTAGAGCTAAAAAATTGAATAAACCATGCACTTATCAGTAATTGAAAATTCATCTAAACTATGCTACTAAGCAAAGAAAACTTTGTTACGAGTTTAAAAAATATGAAAGAGCACCTTGATGCAAAGAATGTTCCACACTTCCAACAAGGACAAGGAAAAATTTGGTAGGTCACCAAGCAAAGCATGATGCCAGGTGAGTGAACTAGCCATATGAGGTTGAAATAAGGACTCAAGCCAATCCCAAGCCATTCGAGTTTTTTTGCACTATCAATAAAGATAAAGGGGGTCCTTTGTAGCACCACAAAAATGGTAGGAAGGATTCTTTATTCCAAGGTATTTTAATTTTTTTCCAAGAGGAAGACCATAGGATAATAAAATCTAGGCAAATAAAGCTTGTTTGGGTTCAATATATCCTGCCCAAGCTATTTTAAATCTTAGACTCTAGTGAGTCTGAGTGGAAAGAAGATCTCATATCTTATTGGGTATTTGAACCATAGGGACATTGGGAGTAAGCCAAGCATACCCTAACTTAGGTTTATAAGTAAGAAGTGGGGTTTTATTAAACCATCCCCAATAAGATCACCAAGTTTTTTGAGAGTATCTACAGATCATGGGCAAAAAAAATGGATACAATCCAAAACAGTGTCATAAGTATTCTTATCATCTGATTGTAGACCAAACAATCTCGTGAAATCATCCCATGGGATCCAATCGCTATAATATCTCAAAAAAAAGTTTGCCACTATTGAAATCCCTTTTCAGAATAATCATTGAGCATGAATCCATTGTACATAAGCAATAGGGGAACCTTGAAAAGTAATAAAAGGTGACGACCAAACAATATAAATGGAAATAGAAGCACCTTTCTGATGCCCATCCCCTAGCCAAAACAACCAAGGCTTAATTTTCTCCGAATCCCTCCATATGTTCTGAATGATAAAAGAGCCTTGAATTTTAACTTGGATAGGAGAAACTAGGAGGAATTGAAAATTCATTGCTTTCCAAGCCTTCCTTCCAAGAGGTAAAATAGTCGAAATGCAATGTCAAATTAGAAATTTTCAAGTTTTAGAATCACTTAAGGCTCAAAGAATATATTTAGTAGATAAATAAAAACCTTCTCTTTGGCAATAATGTAGTCCCATACCTCATAGTTTTTTTGGAAGACAACAAATATTCCAGGCAACTCGATGAAAAACTTGTCTATGTGATGAGTTAGCCCAAAGAAAATCCCTTAAAAGCTTTTCCATTTTTTATAGCAGGCTTGAGAAGAGACCCAACATGATGAATAATACACATGAGTTGTAGCAACAATTTTGAGACACACTTGAAACTTACCAGCTAGAGTAAGTTTTTTAGTGATCCAAGAGAATTGTTTTCTCTAAATTTTGTAAAACATAATTCCACAAGATAGCAAGGGAACTATGGAATGCAAATGGGATGCCAAGGAATTTAAACATCTCCCTTGGTTGGAACCAATGCCACTGGAATATTTCAAGCTAGTTTGGAATGTCCAAAGAGGATTGCCTATAGCATCAGGTCTTCCTCCATTGAATGCTATATCCTGATGATTTGAAAACAATATCCAGACAATCTAGTGCTTGTTTGATAAAGCGTTCATCCTCATGAAGTTTCAAAAAAGAATCATCTACAAAATGTCCATTTATGAGTTGAGAATATTCTCTAGGTAAAGAAATACCCTTAGTACTATCTTGATTCACTTGGTTAGCAAGAAGGTATCCAAAAGCTTCAACTACCAATATGAAAAGAGGAGCCAAAGGATAGCACTGCGTGAAAAATCTAAAAAATCCAATTGATTCAGACTAACAAATATTCAAATTAAGCACAATTGAAGCATATGCAAAAATTATATTAACCAAGCTCAAAAAATGTGGCCCGAAACCAAGATCTTAAAGCATGGTAAGGATGAAATTTTTTTCAATCCTATCACAGGCTTTCTCAAAATCAATCTTGATAAAAAGAGTATTTTTTTGAGTGGCTCTAACCCATTCCATGCCATCCTAAACAAAAATATATTATCTAGGATATATCTACTCTACACAAACCCAGTCTGCTCAGGGTGGATAATAAGTGGCAACAAAGGTCTAAGGCGTAAATCCAAGGCCTTAGAAATAATTTTGTAACTCACATTAAGTAAAGTAATAGGCCTCCATTTGGTGAGCACTTCTGGATCCCCATGCTTAATAATGAATTTAATATTTCCTTTACTAATTATAGAACCTAAAGAGCCAGAAGCCATTGCTTCCTAATAAACATACAATAAATCTAGGCCAACCATGTTCTACTACTCCTTATACAATTCATAATAAAATCCATCTAATCCTAGAGTTTTATCATTAGCCATATTGGACAGGGATTCAAAAAAGATAATCCAATGAAAAAGGATGTTCACAACCTTCCTTTTTAAGAGCTAAAATTTTCTTAGGAATAATTGCACAACAAGCTTGAATTGTAGCTTTTCATTCAGGAGTTACCTCTTGAGAAGCAAAAACTTTTTGATATGCTTGAAAAAATTTATACTAATATTAGGAAGCGATGTCCAAAAAACCCTTCCATCTTGAATAGCATTTAACTGAATGACTTGTCTCAAGGGATTTATTTTCTAAAAAAAATCTTTTGAAACCCTATCATCAATTTTCAACCAGTGAAGTCGAGCATGAAGCTGAGATCCTTTTTCTTCATAAAGCTCAATTTTTTTAAGCTCATGCCTAATACTTGCAACTTGGGCTTGAAAAATAGAGCTTAGAGGGCTCACTTATAGTCTAAAAAAAATCAATCCAATTTAGCTTTAAGGGTTGCATTAGGGATTCATCTCCACTTAGCAACTTCAACTCCTAAATTCCTTAGAAGAACAATTGTTTTGGATATATTTGCATTCCATAATAAAATTCTACCATGAATTCTAGTTCATTTGGGAACTAGATTCTAAATCCTACAAATATGAGTAGACATAGCTTAATGTTTCAAAAAAGAAACATTTAGATAGAATTGAGACTTGAATTGATTGGGCAAAGGTAGAGAACAAGAAATGGAAAACACAATGGGAGCATGATTAGAAAGGGTGGTATTAGGAAAAGTTGAAACAAAGGGTAGAGAAGTCGATAAGTGATGGAAATGAAAATGAGAATGTTCAAACAACATAGCTCTATCAAATTGCTTCAAAATATAGGTATTTCCAGCTTGAAAGTTGGATCAAGTATACCACACTAACTTAGGAAAATCAAAGAGTATAAAGCAGAAATTAGGGTCACTCAATCCAAACTTATTCTTGAAAAAAACCACGCTTCCCAATATATAATATTTTAATGGATAGGGAGTAAACCAATTTTGTCAACCTATTTCTCCACCATATTGAAGTCACCACATACCACCATACTAATTAAGGCAAGGAAATAGTAAGCTATCAACATAAAACACACCTTTATGGTGCATTATCAGAAGCATACACATTAATAAAACCAAAAGGGATACCACCAACTTCAAAAAGAATCCAAAATGCTTGATTTGAGGGGTCCACCCGCATGTGAAAATATGAGAATACCATTTGCGAGAAATGAAAGTGACTACTCCTCCTCTACCAGGATTATTGTGGGAACATAAAAACTTACTTTTTAGTAATAAAAAGGTATAGGTACTATCCAAAACGAAGTCAACAACTTTAACTTCTTGCAATCACAAAAAATTCAAACTACCATGCAGATGAGCAACATTCTAAATATCTCTATGAACCTAATATTTTTGGACAAGGTCCGTCAGTCCTCTTACATTCTAAGATTAAAAAATCGTTGAGAATGATTGAGGTTCATTCCCTTAGTAATATCTTTAGTATCTCCCAAATTTCCTAGGAAAGTGAATGAATTGATGAGAAATTTTTCAGAATTTTTCCTAAGAAAGTTAGTTTGACATCCCTTTTCTTGATGTAACCCATCATGAGTCAAACTACGTGAAATACGAGACCTGGAGAATGACACATCCTCAGGTAATGTTTTCTTAATAATATAAGTAGAAAAATCATTGAAAGAATAAGATACTACAGGTGGTGAAACTTCGTCTAAAGCAGCTACAAAAGAGGACCCTCCTAGTGCTGAGATGCTAAGTAGTGGAAGCTAGAAGGGCTAGCATGTGTGGTGTCGAGAGTTGTTGCACCGAAGGGTTGGAACTAGAACCTCCTTGTAATATCGACTGCTTAGGTTGATGGTTTTTCTTGTTTGTAACAGTCATAAATTCATCTGGATGATTCTTGGCTCCTAGAGCTAGAGTTGTCAGAGTAGGGGAAGGAACAACATTGTGTGATTTGAACTTATCAGCCATAAGCGAATAATATTTAATTTTGTGCTCTGTTGATTGACAAAACTAGCTGGTTTTGGTCAAATTAATGTACACAACACGCTGTGTAAAAGCCTTATCACCATATTCATGTCAATAGACTTAGTAAGTTCCTTTAAAAGATCAACTTTGACACACACACACCTATTAGGGAAAACATTATAGAAATTGTTTGGTTCTAAGTATACCACCTTCCCAAGGGTGGAAGCAATACTTTGGAGGAATGGCCAAAATACCATCGAAAGACCAGGGAACTCAGCCCAAATAGGCACTTCCAGAGAAGCCTCATCATTGATAGAGAAATCTTTGGACCATTATTGAAAGATAAGCAAAGAGATTCACACATACCAAGGACCCTAACTAAAAACTTCTTGCACATGTTGAGCATTAGCAAAGAAATAAAAATATCTTTTGAAAATTTTTAGATATTCTTTATCTTAATGCCATAAGATTACCAATATTGTTGAATCCAATATCGGATCAGAGTATCATTTGGGATATGACTAATGGATTGCAACAATTATGAGAATTTTCTTATATTTTATATTGTGCAAAGCTTACTTATATGGTGTGATTTAAATTGTAGAAATAATAAAATTTTAATATTCATTGCATGCTTCAGCAACATTTTGATATAAACTTACATGTAACAAAGAAGTACATCATTCTATTTTGTTTATTGTTGATTTAACAACTTATATTGAAAATAACTTCCTATAATGCTTTGATTAGGAATGGGTCATGAAAACCATTATTTAAAGATCATATTTTTGTCCTATATTTGGTTATGTATAGATTTATTTTCTATTTTTTAATTGATTCATTTTATTCCATATTTTATACCCCATTTATTGGAGAAGAGTAGTTCCTCTCACCAAGAACTGAATAGTATAATTACAATAAATATATGTGGATCTCGTACTTTTCTATATTTATATAATAATGTTTTATTTATTTACAATAATGTTATTGGTTGTGTTAGAGTAGCTTGCAAACTTGCATTGCTTTTCAAAACTATTTCTTTTATAAGATAAACTTCAACATTTTTAAAATTGATATTTTTATTATTTTTTATTTTTTTGATGTCTGTATTATTATTTTAAATTTTTATTTATTATTATCCAAAAATATATTTAATATAGATATTTTAATGTCAATGTTGTATTATTATTTGATTAGAGGAGGGTGCATTTAGGTTCTCATAATTACTAGCATTATGATTCAATAAATTTTGGTGTAAAGATAGAACTTTTAGGATAACAAATTATAAACTAATATGTAGTTCAAGAGTGTAACATAACCAAAAATTATTTGTATACGTTGGTTCTAACACTTATCTATTTCCATACCAATTTTGAGCACCAACACTTCTTATAAGCACTTATATCAATTGCTCATACTATTCATATTCATATGCTAGGCATAGTTCTAATAATAATTTAAGTATGATACTAACAACTAATGTTAATTTGAATATCAATGTTATAACAAAAGTATATTTATCTGTCTATTTTTAGAATATTAGAATTAATTTTTAGTGTGTATTGTCAAGTCTCTCTTTCATCTAATACAATATTAAGTCTTAAAAATATTATAGCATGATTTATTATAACTATCTTTGTATATCATTTAAAATTTGAATTTTTTAGAGATTGATGCCAACAAAAAAATCAAAAATCAAAAGTTCTCCCACAAATTTGAAGAAGCCCAAATTTGTTTATAGGCCTTGAAGAGTCACTATAACCATCGAACTTCTAGAATATCAAATGAAGGGTTGTAACATAATTTTATCTCTTTTGAATGTATAATAGTGTAAAATACTTGTAGAAAAATGTGGAAAATATATTGTAATACTTTTGAGTTCATTTGGATTATAAAATAGCATTCTATTCATTTATTTTGTGAAATGCATGCTTCTTGTCCCTAATTTCCTTAACATTATAATCAACTTGCAGAGCTTATTATTTTTTTTACAACTTTTTTTGTGTGTCATACACCATTGGAAATATTATTTTTTTAGAATCTACTCATAAAATTTCATCAAATTCTGACTAGTTTTGGTTCGTCAAATTTTGACTATCCCGCGATTGCAATTTCTACTACAATTTTTGCTATATTTTTGTTGTTATATTTTTGTTGTGTTTTTTCTGTACTTTTTTGCTCTTTGGTTTTGGGTCAAATAATTCATTTGGTATCATATTTTGATTGGTTTTTAGGATTGAGTGAACTTGGTTTTGTGGTTCTTGGACAAGTTCATTGAAGAAAAACTTCATTTGTTGTTGCTTGAGTCTAATGGTCAACTTCAACAACTCATTACCCATTCAAAAAATTAATGTATAAGATTACGATTATTGGATAATAAATATGAGGACATTGTTAATTGATAAATATATTTGAGAGATAGTGGAGAGTAGTTATGAAGAACCACTTGATTGGAACACATTACAAGGGAATGTTAGGACAAAAAAAAGGGAAAAAAGGGAAACAAAGAAGAAGAATTTATTAGCCCTCCACCATATTTAATATAATATTTATACGAGTTTATTTCCACGTATTGTAGTTGTTTTATCATCCAAATAGGCTTGGAAGTCTCTTAAATATGCTTACCAAGGAAGTGAACAAGTGAGAATGATAAACTTATAGACCATGAAGAAAGAGTTTGAGAATATGCAAATGTATTGTGTTTGAGTGAAGAATGTGGTGAAAAAGATGACCACTCTTGAAGAGACCTTGAAGAAATAGGTATTTGTGAATAAGGTATTGAGATCTCTTACCCCTAAATGAAATTGTGTTGCAATAAGAGAGTAAATATTTGTCTACACTTGAATTTGATTGTCTAGTTTGTTCTCTTATGTCACATGAGGAAAAACTAAGAGAAAATAGTAAAGAAAATGAGGAGAATGCTCTTAATTATATATTTATTATTTTTTAGAATGATTAAGTTGGTCCAAGCACAAGTAAAAGAACATGTAAGAGCAAGAAATTATAATTACTCAAGAGGTAGAGGAAGAGGAAGAGGAGATGTTATTGCTAGAAGATAACATGAAAGGGATGATAAAAAAAATGAATGCTACAATTATCATAAAATAGTCCACATTGCACAATATTCTGGAGTGAAGATCACAAATGGATATTGAAGAGCTCACTATGTATGTGAGGAGGAAGCTGCATAAGGTAGTTTATTTTTTACTAGTGACATGGCTAAAAAACTAGTCAAGAAGTTTGGTATCTAGATTTTGATTGTTCTAACCACATTATTGGAAAGAAATAGTTTTTTGTTGATGTCAATGAGAAATTTATTACCAATATCATTCTCGGTAATAATAATTCTTTGAATATGGCTACAAAAAGCACCATGGAGGTTGGCACTTAAAAAGTTATAAATAAAATTTATAAAATCTATTATGCTCCTAATTTGAAGAATAGTATGTTAAGTATTGGACAAATTGTAGAAAATAACTATAAAGTTGTGTTTAATAACAACTAATGTATCATTTATGATAAAAATAATAGGAACCATGTGGTCGTCAATGTTCATATTTCAAGGAACAAGATTTCTCTTTAAATATTAGAGGGGGTATGAACGTGGCATAAATAACACTTGAAGATAAGAATTGACTTTGGCATCTCAGATTTGGACACTTGAGTTTTAAAAGTTTAGAATTTTTATCTTCAAAATATATGGTAAATAGACTACCTAATATTGGAGAGCATAATGATATGTGTGAAGCATGTGTGGTTGGAAAGCATGTAAGGAAGGAGTTTCCAAAAGGAAAGGCATGGAGGGCCTCATACCCACTCTAAATTGTACATTTTAATATTTGTGGACCTGTGCAAACACAAGTTTTTACTAAGTCTTATTATTTTTCATATTATTTGATGATTTTTCAAGGAAGTGTTTGGTGTATATTTTGAAACATGTAGATGAAGCTTTTGGCATGTTCAATAATTTCAAAGCATTGGTTGAGAATTAAAGTGGGCATAAACTAAAGTGTTTGCGAATTTATCATGGAGGAGAATTTTATTAAAATGAGTTCAATAATTTTTGTAAACAATATGGAATCAAGAAGCAACTCACTACAATATATAGACCACAACAAAATGGGATAGTTGAGAGAAAAATAGAACCATTGTAGAAATGAGAAGAAACATGTTGAAGACAAAAGGTTTAAGCAATTATCATTGGTCTTACATAGTTGATACAACAATATATATTATTAATAGATGTTGCACAAGATAACTACACAAGAATACTCTACATGAAGCATGGTATGGCATAAAACCCACTGTAAGTCATTTGAGACTTTTTTGTTGTCTTACATATGCACATGTGAATGATGAAGTTGGAACCCAAGAGTGAGTTATGCATTATGATAGGATATTCTAAAACAAGGCATATAAAATATCTAATACAAAAAATCACATGTTTGTAGTATCTAGAGATGTAATTTTTGATTAAGGGGGAATGTATAGTCATAAAACAAAAATATTTGATGTTGAAAATATAATATAGTTGGGGATAACCTTCATATATTTACTCTACGTATACAATATAACCTAGCATCCCATAAACATGTTTAATGGGACTACACCAAGTTCAAACATAAGCAAGTCATCTACAACTTCTACCAAGAGTACAAATAAAGGAAAGAGAATACTCAAAGCACATCCAACCAACCAAATAATGGGTAATAACTTTCAAAGGAGGTTAAAAAGAAGCCAATTACAAGAGTTGGATGATGTTGTTTAAATATTAGAGAAGTTCCAAATGTATGGTGATGATGAAGAAAAACCAAAAGGTGAGTTGGTTAATTATGCTCTATTTTTTGAAGTTGGTTTGAAACCTTCATGTTATGAAGATGCTTGTACTAATGATGTTTGGGTGCAAGCAATGAAAGAAAAATATTAGTCCATTGAAAAAAATGACACTTGGAAACTTGTGGAATTGCACAAGGGCAAGAATATTGTTGGATCTAAATGGGTCTACAAAATAAAGTTTAATAGTGATGGAAACATATAAATATAGAAAGTAAGACTCATTACAAAAGGATTCACTCAAATATATGGTGTGTATTATGAAGAGATATTTTTCCCTGTTGCAAGATAAGAGATAATATGAATTGTTCTCTCATTGGTAGCCCATAAATAGTGGAAATTTTATCACATAGATATGAAAAGTGTATTCTTGAATGGTTATCTAGATGTGAAGGTTTATATTTAGAAACCTCAAGGATTTGAAGTGGAAGGAAAGGAAGGCCATGTTTACAAATTTAAGAAAGCATTACATGGAATTTAACAAGCACCTAGAGTATGGTACTCAAGAATTTATGGGTATTTCCAAGATTATGGTTTAAAAAAATTAAGAATGACCCCACACTCTATTTTAAGAATTAATATGATGATATTCTTCTTGTGTGTCTATATGTTGATGATTTGATCTACATGGAAATTATTTTAAATATGATGAATTATTTTAAGCATGCTATGATGAAGGAATTTTATATGAAATATTTAGGACAAATGCAATACTTTCTTGAAGTGGAATTACATCAAGGTGATGGTAAAAGTTTCTTTTTTCAATCAAAATATTCAAAGTATATGTTGAAAAAATATGGTATGGAAAATTGCAAATCAGTTTGGAAACTTGTGGAACATGGTGAAGTGTTGTATAGAGATGACAGGGAAGAGAAAATTTATGAAAAATTATTTAGAAGCATTGTTGGGAGCTTAATGTTCCTTACTACAACAAGACATGATATTGTTTTTGTAGTTTCACTTGTATCAAGGTACATGAATTAACCTTAACAAAACCACATGAGAGAAACCAATAGAATATTGAGTTATGTCAAAGGAACCTTGAATTTGGGCATACATTATGATGCTAACAACAAAATGGATCTTGTTGGATAGAGTGACTCAGATTGGGGAAGTTACTTGGATGATAAAAAATCAACTTCTAAAAATTGTTTTTCACTTGGTTTAGGAGTGATAACATGGAACTCAAATAAAAAAATTATTTTTTCTTTATATTCTAAAGGGGTATAATATGTTACAACTACTACTACAAGTACACAAAACATTTTTTTGAGAAATATAGTTAAAGAGATTGGTGAAGTTCAAAAGAATCCAATAATATTTTTTGTGACAACACAAGTGCAATGAAGATTGTAAAAAATATAGTCCATAATAGTAAAACTAAACATATTTATTTGAAGATTCATTTCATAAGATACATGGTGGAAAAGAAGGTTGTAGATTTGAAATATTGCAGCACCAAACAACAACTTGTTATTTACCAAAGTTATCAAAAAAGAACATTTTTTGAGATTAAGAGATAAACTTGTCTCACCACTTAGAATCAAGGGTGAGTATATTGGAGATTGATGCTAACCAAAAAATACAAAATCAAGAGTTCTCCCATGAATTTTAAAAATCCTAAAAATTTTATATAGGCCTTGAAGAGTCATTGTGATTGTTGAACTTCTAAAATGTGAAATGAAAGGTTGTAACATAAATTTCTCTATTTTAAATGTACAACAATTTAAAATATCTATAGGATAATATGGATAAAGCATTTTAATACTTTTGAGTTCATCATTTTGTGAAATACATGCTTGTTATCCCTAATTTTCCAAAACTTGTAGCCAAATTGTAGAGCTTATAACTTTTGTTTTATAGCTACAATTTCCATGTGTTATACACCATTGGAAATATTACTTTGTGTATAATCTAATCATAAAATTTTATCAAATTCTAAGTAGTTTTGGTCTCTCACATTTTGACTATCTTGCTACTGCAATTTTTGCTAAATTTTTTATGTAATTTTATGATATAATTTATGTTTGAAAAGTGAAAAATATATTATATTTATAGAAATTGTATTATAAATTAAAATGACCTTGAAAATATATACAAGAGAAAAAAATTCCTCCACCAATACCTCTTGGATAAAAAATTACCCATCTCTCTATCTTCATGTTGTTTCACTCTTTTGCCTAACTGTGATAGATTCATTAGAATCACTAGTTTCTCTTCCTATTTGGCTATCTATTTGTACCACCTCTCACATACCTTGGATTACTTGGTACTAGCTTATCTAATATTCCATATGAGATTCCATATATTGTCCTTCCTCCAGTTCTTTTCCCTATATTTCTAAATAATATTCCACTCGATTTCCCTCACGCTTGATATGTGTAGTAAAAACATCTTGAAAAATCTTCCAAATATTTTGAACTACTCCCACCTTCCTTCTCTTGCCAATTCCCAACACCTAAAATGGTCTTATAGGATCTAAGATTCAATCCTATATATGAGATTCTATCTTTATCCATAGCTTGTGGAAATGTAGATTTGCAGATTTCATTGATACTAACAAGATCATCTATCCTTCTGCTTCAGTGTTTGTTGTCTCCCCATACCTTATGCTCTTTAGTATATCTATTCTCATTTTTAATTTTGTATGATAATACCAAAATTAGATTTTCTAGGGTTTTTAGTAGAAGCCCCATTTGTGTTTTCCTTAACCCACTCTTTGGGAGAAGGTCTCTACTCTCTTATTTGAGGAGATATCACCTATGTATCTAAACCTTAATTGTTTTCCTTTTACAATTTTTCCAAAGCTCCGTAAAATAGTCGCTTCCTCCATTTCTATGTTTGTTTTCTCATGTAATTTAACAGATAATATTTCCATTACCTTATTCATAATCCTTGCCCACACTTGCTCCCTTGTTATGTGCTCTAATCTAAATATGCGTGCATTTCATTCTAGCCATAACTGCCAGCATATGAAGCTAGTTCTTATCTTCCATGCCATTTTTATTGTTTTAGCCTTAAAATTGCATTGTTTCCATTTCTCATAAAAGCTTTCCTAGCTCTCAAAAATTTCCCAATGTTATCTCATCTACCTCCACTAACTGATCCATATATCTTTAGTAAAAGAACATCTAAAAAAGAGGTGATTCAAGGTGTCCTCTACTTTTCCACACATAACACATTTGGAAGGCTTATAGAAACCTCTTCTTCTCAGATTATCAAATATCAAGCACATTCTATGGTTAATCAGCCATGATAAAATGTTAATTTTTTGCCATCCTTCCTTTTCCCAAACAAATGTCCATGGAAGTGGTGATGGGGTAATCTCATATTCACAAACTACCATGTATACCTCCTTTACTTTATAGATTCCCAACTTACTTCCTCCCTATACAAGCATATACCTCATAGAACCATCCTAAATTGGGTGTCTTTGGATATGTCTCAATAGTTTTTTGGTTAGTTCCTCTATCCCTTTCACTGGCCATTCTTGGGGATGTTTTCATTGTAGTAAGTTTGGCACATGTTGATTCCATGATTTCATATAGGAAGAGGCTTTCCACCACCTTAAATTTTGGAGCTCTACTTTTCAACTCTCCATATCTAGGAATGTTTGAATAATTGATTGAGATTGATTCCATGAATCCTCCTAAAATAGGGCTTCCTTTCCATCCCCTAACTACCAATATAGGTATAGATTTATTAACTCCTGGCCTACTTCCATTGTTCTCCATAGTATAGATCCCTCTTCTTCCACTCCGTGTCTTGGGATGTTTTTCTCAACCACTCTTGGGTAATATTTAGCATGTAACAGTCTACTTCATAAGTGTTGAGTGAATATTTTACCCTATAGAAAAATGATCACCACAACTAGAATATCAAACATGAAACTCTCTATTGCAAAGAAATTAAGTACCATTATTCATTTCTCCAAGGTTCTTGTGAACAAACATTCATGTACATATAATCAATCAAGACTAAAGAAAATAAATGAATGTATACCAGAATAACTTAAACCATGCAAGTAACAGTTAACAAGGGGCCTTTAATGATTCGAACAAGTACTTTGCAACCATAATCCATTAAATCAACCCAATGCAATGATAGCTTCTTTTAATTTTCTTGAGATTAAAGTGATCTACCCGAAACCCAATTAGTAAAGTTAGTAATGTTAGTATTAAATGTTAGCAATAATTAGTAAGTTAGCAAGTTAGGATTCATTCACTTGATCTGACTTAATGTGCATTCGGAATTAGTAGCCCTCATAAACCCATATTTTATCTAAAAATTAGATGAAGGTGTTTGGAGATGCAAGAATGAAAATATAAATTAAAGAAGTGGACCTAGAAGCGGCTTTCTCTTTTTCGCTATTAATCACTGATTTTCTTTGGGAAACAATAGATCTGCAAATGAACCCTCCAATTTTTGATGTGAGTAGATCACTTTCTCAAGCGCAGACATAGAGCATACTATTGGCAGATTTATTTACCTTCTTTATAACTTAGATTATTCATGACAACAAATGAACTATTTATTAACATAAATTCTGGAATGGACCAGAATCATAAAAGCATATTTTGAGATGAGGTTAATCCAAATATCAAAAAATAAAACCTAAATATTATCTACAAAAGTTAGCTAGAAAAAACCAAAAAATAGAACATTAACTTGGTTAGCAATCTCCTCCCTGTGAAACCCCAAGTTTTGAGATGAAATTCTAAAACAACCTGACCTAAATGACCTGCAACATAAACACAATCAGATTAGATCAGATGCAAGACTCCAAGGAAACAAATAATTGCATCATTCTATCATTCACCTATCGTAACCCACTTTATGGCATAAACGAATAGATACAAGAAACAATAATGCAAAGGGAAGGTTTACAAAAATAATAGTAGTATTATTTTCAATCTCCTTTTGATTTCACACACAAAATTTGCTCTTGCCAAATAAAAGCTCCTTTATTCTGAAAGATAGTTCTTTTTTTTTTTACAATTTCTAGCCCCTTCTCACTTCTTTGAATTGTGTATTTAAAACCTCTAAACAAATTTTGTTTCTCCTTCCATGAATGTTCATATTCTCCTTCCCTTGTGCATGCATGTGTTTTGATTTCCAAAAATACTTTTTGTTTCTATTTTGTGGCCCTTCGTTTCATTCCCATGGTTTTATTTCAAAAAAACATTTCCTTTTCTACACAAGGGTATGCGTCTGTTTCCTTCTATGTGTAACGAACATGTTAAATGATTTCAAATCATTAAATATTCCTTATGTAACATTTTGTCTTATTCATTGGATTTTGTCCTTATGTCCATGTCACTATGCAGTCTTCAGTTTCACTATCCTGGTGTTCATCACTAATATCAGACGCACTGTCAACTACTCTATTCCCTTGGCAAAAATCGGACATGTCATGAAATCGCGACACTCTTGTCTCTCTACCGACCTGCCCATTTTGAGTTGTGAAAATGCAACATGTCACGATATCATGACGCTTTTGTTTCTCTGCCTGCTTGCCCTTTTTGAGTCACGAAAATGCAACATGTCACGATATCGTGACACTTTTGTTTCTCTACCTGCCTGACCTTTTTGAGTCACGAAAATGCAACATCTTGCGATATCGTGACACTTTTTCTTTGCTTTGGACCGCGAAAATGCAACATGTCGTGATATCATGACACTTTTTCTTTCTTGTTCTTTCTCTTCTTGTTTGGCTGCAAAAATACATGTCGCAATATCGCGACACTTTTTCTTTCTCTTCTCTTTTGGCCACGAAAATGCAACATGTCGCGATATCGTGACACTTTTTCCTTCTTGTTCTTTCTCTTCTCTTTTGGCCATGAAAATGCAACATGTCGTGATATCGTGACACTTTTTATTTCTTGTTCTTCCTCTTCTCTTTTGGCTGCGAAAATGCAAAATGTCACAATATCGCGACACTTTTTCTTTCTTGTTTTTTCTCTTCTTGTTTGGCTGCGAAAATGCAACATGTCGCAATATCACGACACTTTTCTTTCTTCTCTTTTGGCCACGAAAATGCAACATGTCATGATATCGCGACACTTTTATTTCTTCTCTTTTGGCCGTGAAAATGCAACATGTCACGATATCGTGACACCTTTTCTCCTTGCTCTTTCTCTTTGCTTTGGACCACGAAAATGCAACATGTCGCGATATCGCGACACTTTTTCCTCCTTGAGGTGTTTTGATTTTTCTTTGATCTTTAGCATATGGGCCACTTCGGTATTCTTGGAAAACATGCAAAAATGTGGGTCCCCAATTTTGGGGTACATTGTGGAGCAGCCACAACAAATTACGACTCTGCTGGGAAATGCTCCTGAGCATTTCGATGAGAACCCCAACCTAAAAACCTACAACTTAACTACAAGCGTTAGCAAATATCCAAAGAATGTAAATAAACCAAAAATACATGAAACATTAGAATTATTCAGCCTCCGCTCAATGTGTGCATAGTGATTCATTCTTTATCGTTTGAAATAGTTCCCCATTCTATTGCCAATTTCACATGAATGCATATAATGAATCATGGAGGGTCTATGCAAGATCGAATGTATTTCTAGCATAATGAACTATGGTTGACCTGCTTTACCAGGACTCTTAACTTTTAGTAGCACGAGTACAAACATTAAAACTATCAAACCCTCTCAGGACCAATCATGCATGAATTGAGTTCATATACCCAATATCAAGGTTGGTTATGTGCCACTACCATATTGAATCAATGTGCATGTGTAAGTGAAATCAGAGCTTTGGGGAATAATATTCTCAACCTAAGCATGATGATAATTTAACCCTATCCTTACTACTCTGATTTGAGTTCATTACCTCATCTTAAGCAAAATTATTAAAACTATTATGGATAACTGCCAGGCTAGCCTGTTCATGTGAGCGGTCAGAGGTCTTGCTTTTAAATGAGACATGTCACCATGCATGAGCCTACTCCACTGCTAGTCAGGCATCTATAGCCTCAATGGAGATCAGCCCCATAGTCCAGGATTTGGCTTTCTTGAATTTTAGGGATGACTACTCATCCTTGTGAGGGACACGTAGTACGATCCTTCCAACTCAAATGATGTGATGGAGGTGGATTAATGATGGATTCCTTGAATCTTAGGGATGACTACTCATCCTTTTAAGGGACATGTAGTATGATCCTTTTAATCCAAATGATGTGATGGAGGTGGAGTAATGATGGATTCCTTGAATCTTAGGGATGACTACTCATCCTTTCAAGGGACATGTAGTATGATCTTTTCAATCCAAGTGATGTTATGGAGGTGGATTAGTAATGGCTTCCTTGAACCTTAGGGATGACTACTCATCCTTATGAGGGACATGTAGTACGATCCTTTCAATCCAAGTGATTTTATGGAGGTGGAGTGGTAATGGCTTCCTTGAATCTTAGGGATGACTACTCATCCTTATGAGGGACACGTAGTACGATCCTTTCAATCCAAGTGATGTTATGGATGTGGAGTTATGAAAACCACTATTTCATGGACTATGTTTTGCATGATGGGATAGACAAGAAAAATTCTTTTCACCTCACTTTTCTTCCAAGTATGGTTTCAACCATTTTGCCCAAGATGTTCCTTATATGTGCAGAATGTGTCTAATTCAAGACAATGCGGCATCAGTTTCCAACCCCAAAACCTTACTTAACATTTATTGTGCAATGATCCTAAGAGCGTCTGACATGCTTTTGGTGGTTGTCTTTGAAATATGGAATGGAATGAGACTCAAGGCTATTATGCAATGCATCCTGAACATAAATGGGAAAGATGGATTATATAAAAATGGTTCACCCTATCTTGCAAAATTGACAACTTTCATGTACCCAAATTTCAAATGATATTCTTTAATGTGTTTGCAGTGCTCGTGGAGCTTTCTGTAATACAATTCTGTTGTTTCATATACTTCTAGTTTTAGAACATTGATAAGGATACAAACTAACCACTTTGCTATCCCCTTCTCCCTTTTTTTTTTATATCAAGCCCAAAACTGGTCCCATGACCAACACACTAAGCTAAGATAAGAACAATGCAATCAAAATGCCTCCAAAACCTCATTCAGAACAATCTCATCATGCTAAAATAAAGGTTGAAGGCAAAAAAAAAAAAAAAACTAACACACACCTGAGAAAATCAAATCTGCACATGCAGAAACAAAGCATGACATATTTACATATAATACAAGGCCTTGCCATTTTAGGCCTGGAAATAGTGCTTTAAATGCAGCCCATTGACGGGTAAAGCCAAATATTTTTCATCTAGGGTTTTTAATCTAAAGTTTTTTTCACCTAGGACTTCTGAAATTTGGTAAGGACCCAACCATAAGTAATCAAATTTATCATGATCTCCTTTCCTCTCATGTCTCTTATCCCACAACAACACTAAATCTGAAACTTTAAATGTTGACTCTAGACTTTTTATCAAACCACCTTTTTACTACATCTTGGTGTTTACTAAAGTGAAGCATAGCCTCATCCCTATTTTCATCCAAATGCATCAATTGTGTTAGTCTAGTTTCAAGTTTATTATCAGTTCCAAGGTAATATTTCATGAAATGTAATGTTTGTAACTTAATATTTGTGGGAAAAATAGGATCTTGTCCATAAACTAAATGGTAAGGAGATGTTCCTAATGATTCCTTGATTCTAATTCTATTAGCCCAAAGAGCCAACTTAAGTTTGTTATGCCAATCTCTAGGATTTATTTCAAGCAACTTTTTAATGACACATAACAAATTCTTATTAGAAGACTCAGCCAATCTATTACCTTGTGGATAATAATTTGAAGAAAAATTAAAACTCACCATGTTGTCGAATGCCCAATTTGCAAATTCTAGAGAGGAGAAAGCGGAACCGTTGTCACTTACAATGGAGTTAGGCATTCCGAATCAAGTGACAATGTTATCCTCTAAGAATTTAGTAACTTCTGAAGTGGCATTTTTAGTGGGAATAGCTTCCATCCAACTTGTGCAATAATCTGTAGTCATGAGAATGTATTTATGGGAATCGGATGAATTGGGACTGATGATCCCAAAAAAATCCAAACCCCATTGTGCAAAAGGTCTAGACTCGATTACAAATTGTAATGGCATAGAAGCACCCCTTTCTCTATTTGTCATGATTTGACAAGTATGACATGACCTCACATGAGCATGAGCATCTTTAAACACTTGAGGCCAATAGTAACCAGCTCTAAGGATTTGATGGGCTATGGCATTAGCAGACCCATGTCCTGTCCCATACTTATCGTGGAATTCCTCAAGTACTTGTGCTGCCTCTTTTCGATCAACGTAATGAAGGTAAATTCCTTCATGGTTTTTCTTGTATAATGCACCAGATTTGATTAGAAAATTAGCATATTTTAAATGCAAGGCTCTTCGTTGAGTAGAATTTAAATGTGGTGGACACTTATCATTCAGTAAAAATACACATCTACGTACCACTCATCTTCAACTATATCTGCTATTTCATAATGCTGACATGAAACTAAGGGATTATTTTCTGTTATGGACTTAACCAACCCTTGTCCTTGCATTATCTTCATAGGTTGAATTTCAAGATCAAATTCTTGAAGAGTTGAGATCCACTTACCTCGCCTTTCACCCAGTTCATTCTATGTAAACATGGCTTTAACTGCAGGATCTGAGACTATAACAAACACCCTACTGTGGACTATATAATGTCTAATTTTTTATAGTCTTAAATAGGGCATACATTTGCTTGTCCAAGATGGAATATCTCAATTTCACATCTTTGAGAGGAGTACTAAGGAAGGCAATGGGATTTTCAATGTTGCGTTCACTCTTCTGAGTTAGAACACTCGCAAAGGAATGGTATGAAGAAAATGTGTAAATGTAGAAAGGCTTCGCATAGTTAGGACTCACTAAAACCGAAGATCTAGAAATCGCATCCTTGATTCTTTTGAAAGCATCCCTATTTTCATTCGTCCATTTGATTTGGGCCTCTTTCTTCAACATATCGTTCAAGGGTTTTGCAATTTCTGAAAAACCTGAAATAAATTTTCTAACAAAATTAATCTTCCCAAAAAATGATCTCAATTCTTTTTTGCTATTGGGAAAATGAATCTGTTGTATGGCCTCTATTCTTTCAGAATCAATGGAAATTCCATCTTTGGATATTACATGTCCCAATAATTTTCCTTTCGTTACCCCAAAAATGCAATTCTTTGGGTTGAGTGAAATGCCATGTTCCCTACACCTTTGGAGAACTTTCCTTAGATCCTTGACATGGTTCTCCCTATTCTTATAAAATATGGGAATTGTTGGTCCGGTTTTCATGCACACCCCGGGAAGGATGAAGCAAGGAAAGCTCCGGAGACATCCACAGGACGAATCCCTTTCGCTTTAGGATCTAGCTGTTTATCCAAGGTGCGAGTTACAGAGTTGGGTCGAATGGCTATTCACTCTTTTTCGCTTCTGGAATAGATTTCAATATGGACTGCTCTGTTACCTTACAGGGGGTTCTTGAACTTGTTCAGTAGTTGTCACTTGTTTATCATATTTAACTTGAATTCTTGATCTAGCTCTCATGGGTCAGCAGATTTAAATAAAAGGCAAACAAAGAAAATAAAAATGGATCATTCACCAAAAAAAAAGAGAGGGTAGGGTAGGGCAGAAAGAGAAGTTCATCAAACTTCAACTGTAAAACTTAAACCCACCAATTTTATCTATGCTATCAGCTTCACAACAGAACAAATCAAAGAAGAAAGTGTCCAGTCAGTCTAAGATCACTTTCAACCAAGAGCACAAGGCAAAGTGGAACAGATCTAGCAGAAAATTATAAATCCAAGGGCAGCTGGTTAAAACTGGTATCTTTCACCGACAGCCTAGCTCACACAGTGAAGACAGAGCAATTAGAACAAACTTAACCTTCAAATCTATAATTTCCCCTAGCAGACAAAGGAACAACTGAATCCTAACAGCATATTTAAACTTGATAATACAGATTCACAGCATATATCTAACAAACTTTAATGGAACAGATAACAAAAGAAGATACACTTATCACACTCTAAAAAATATTAGGCTCCTGGCCATGCTATCACAGAAAAGCTAAAGCACATCAACTCCAAGTCTAGAAACAAAGGATTTCATAAGATTTGCAAGAAATTTCTTATAAGCCTTTTATTTCTAAGTCTCCGCCTCCCGCAATTACATTGAGAAGAAGTATTTATAGATTCAGGACAGACCCTGATCTTTTCAGAAATATCTTCTTCTCATAACTGCAAATATTATCACATCTAAACCCTAGGACCCAGGTTTTACAATAAAAAGCCATCTTAAGACCAAAGTCCGGATAGAACTTAACCCTTCTGCAAATCTGTGCAGTCAATTGCCATAAATGGAGAAGATAAAATCTAAAGCCACTTGCATTCATCCGCAGCTGCAAATAAATGCCTCCATTAATTCTGTTGGTGAGCCGGATGAGTCACCACTTCTCCATCAATTTGATCTCCGCAAATCCATCCCGAAGTTGAAAATATCTTCATGCCATCAATTCTACCATAAATTTGCCATTGAATGCATTTACTGGTCTTTTCTCCTCTAGCATGGCTGTCTTCGATCAAATCTGCACTTTAAATTTGACTTTATGGCCTTTCCCGGTTGTCCCGCAAGTGCCAGATGGAATCCTGCATGAAAGACAAAAAGATGCATTAGCACTTTAATAAAATTATCAAATTAAAGCATTTAAACATAAAAATAGATTAAAATCAGCTAAAAAGCTTGCATGTCGGCTTCTGCTCTGTCTCATACACGCTTTGACACGTGTCGCTATCCCAAGATGCCTTCTATTTCCTGTTGGAATGCACTTCTGGTCAACTTTGAAGACTTTCTCTCTCCTACCGTGATTCTGCGACATGTCGCGATTTCGCGACATGTCACGAAATCGCGACATCTCCTGGCGACCGCGCTGCTTCTTCCCTGTCGGTCGTGAAAACGTGACATGTCGTGATTTGGTGACATGTCGTGAAATCGTGCCTCCTGCCAGCTACCGTACAATTTTGCTCCAGCATGTCGCGATTTCGCGACATGCTTGTCTTGCAAGACTTCCTCAAAACGTGCAGCGCGTCGCTACCATTTTCACCCTTTGCCTTCGAAACGTGCAGCGCGTCGCTACCACTTTTCACCCCTAATTTTGAAACATGCAGCGCATCGCTGCAAGCTCCAGCCCACGATTTTGAAGCATGCAGTGCATCGCTGCAGCTTTTACCCCTGATTTCAAAACATACAACGCATCGCTACAAGCTCTAACCCGCGATTTTGAGACATGCAGCGCATCGCTGCAACTTTACCTCTCGACTTGGAAACATGCAACGCATCACTGCACCCTTTAGCCCGCGATTTTGAAGCACGCAGCGCATCACTGCAACTTTTGGACTTAGCCACTTTTTCTCCTTTCAAGCCCATTTTCTCTCTCCTACCGCGAAAATGCGACATGTCGCGATTTCGCGACATGTTGCAAAATCGCGCCCTTCCATACGATCTGCTTCTCCCTGTCGTGATTTCGCGACATTTTTCTCCCCGGCTTTCTCTCTCCTCATCCTGCAGCGATTTCGCGACACTTTTCAAAAATGGAAATGTCGCGATATCACGACACTTCCAAAAATGGAAATGTCGCGATATCGCGACACTTCCAAAAATGGAAAGTGTCGTGATTTTGCTACATTCCATACCACTATGCCTTTTCACTCCTCCAGCCGGTAGCGATTTCGCGACGGTTTCCATAAATGGAAACGTCGCGATATCGCGACACTTCAAAAAATGGAAAGTGTCGCGATTTCGCTACGTTTTTCCGAATTAGCTGCATTTGTTTTTCCTATCGCGATATCGCGACATTTTCGAAAATGGAAGTGTCGCGATATCGCGACACTACCAAAAATGGAAAGTTTGATTTTTCATGAATTTATGCAACTGTTTTCTGGATTTTCTCGGTACCGGTGCAAGATTTTCTTAAGCATGAATGATTCTAGCATGTAGAAAGTTAAGCTTGAAATAACAATGCTAGAAAGACTTGGAAAAAGGCACAACTTAAAAAGGAAACAAGCAAAACCTGGGATTAACACTGGAAAGGATCAAGAGGTTCCCTACTGCAAAATTGTATTTCAGGGCTTTCAAGAGGATTGGAATGCATTTTTCAGTGGGGGTGTGTTGCTTCTCAAAAAATGGCGATATCTGCGGATAAAATAGTAGCACTATTTTAGAACCCAAGACTCTGGTTTCAAAACAAAAATACCATGCATCATGCCTTGCCACAAACATTCTTCACAATAAATTGACTGCTAACTGCAAGCTGTTAAAATTTCCCAAGGACATACTAGGCTGGATTACTTCAAGGAAGATTTCTGATGTGCAATTTCAAAGGGTATAAACTTTCTTCAAGGATGACTGGATTGAATGATAAACTTTGGACTGATCAGCTTTTCTAGATTGTAAAAGGGGAAACCGAGTAGAGCTCTGTTTACTAGTTTAGCCTTTTACAGCCTAGACAGAGTTACCCTTTAGATTTACATGACCCAATTTACAACTGCAGGGCAGAATCTATAACTTAGAAGAAAATATTTTTGGAAGTATTGGCTGCCTCTTTTAATTGTTCAACTCTTTTTTCTCTTTTTCTTCTTATCTTTTTTTTTTTTTTATATCTCTCCCTCTGAAATATATCAATATCTGAAATGTTTTAGAGAAATTACAATTTTCTTTTATCACTTGATCAATCTGGAACTGTTTCAGTCTAGGCATTGATAGCCTCTGTGGATACCCAAATAATTGCATGAACCATAGTCCCCTCTTATAACCAGCTTTTCTTGGATTCCCCGGGAGTTCCTCCAACAAAACAACATAGCAATTTTTCTATTATTAAAACAACTGTGGCAAGTAAGACACAAGATCCAATCATCTCTCTACCTTCATCCTGGATAACAAAATAGTTCTACTATTCAGAGCAAGCAGACTATCTCTGTTAGAATGGTGAACAACATGGGCATTGGATGGAAACTGGATTGATCAGCTTAGAATAAACAATTTTTAGCAGGCTGACTTTTCATTGATTGCTCAGGCAGAGGTTAAAAGATAGAATATTTCAGAAGCCAAAGGACTTTGTACAGGCTCCCAAGGACAGGCACGGACTTGATAAGCAAAACAGAATCAAAACTGCACAGAATTGAAATAAACTAAACTAAACACTGAAAACTGCACAGCTGTACAGACAAAGGAATAAAACAAACTGCAAGGCTATTTACAAAGGATGCAAAGCACAGCTGTACAGACAGCAAAATCAAGCTAAAAAAAAAGCAAAGCAATTAAAACTGCCTAGACCTGAAAATAACTTAAAGCAACTGTACAGACAGCAAAGAAAAAGAACTGCAATAAAGAACTAAAGCAAATAAAACTGAAACAAAAGACTGTACAGACTTAAAAAGCAAGCTGACATAAAAAGACAAAGAAAAGAAATAAAAAACACTGACAAAAGAAATAAACTGCACAAGCTAAAACTGTACAGACAACTAAAGATTAAAAAAAATAAGATGAAGCAACTAAAAGAACTGTAGAGCATTAAAATTAAACTGAAACAGATTAAAACTGTACAGACAAAGAAATAAAAACTGCACTGACAAAGAAATAAAACTGAACTGACAAAGAAATAAAACTGAAAAACTTCAAAGCTTATTTACAATGTATACATATGTTACAACTTCCCTTCATACTCAAAAAATACAGCAGATGGAAGAGCAAAGAAATGGTGCCTTAAAAAAAATTTGGACCATGCGCAAATAATTTAGAAAAATTACCTTTCAGGTCCTGTTGACGAAATGCACTCCAGACTGTGCTTCAAAAATTTGCTATCTGGGAAAGACTTGTGTTTACTATCTTCCCTGTCCCATTTGAAAAACAAATCTGCAACTCCTTCAAATTAAACAAATCATATAATAACAAATCATATGATAACATGTTCATGCTTCTAATTGAAGGGTTTGCAGAATTCTTTCAAAAGGACTGAATGTAAAAACCCCCAGGATCAAATACCTTAAAATCTTGACAGACCCAGACCACCACATCTTCAAAATTATGTGACAACTGAAAGAAATCATGTTTTATCTGTATGCCCTGGTTCTTAACAACTTGAACATTTTGTGGTTGTTGTACTGCTTCAATATCCAGGACTTCAATTTTTATCTCTCTAGCAGAATGTTTACAATTTTCCTTTTCACCTAAGCCTTGCTTAGATTTAACCTCATCAATGTGTAATATCCAACTGTCACTGTTGTGATGGTTTAGAGCTGTAACTGTTCTCACTTCCTCAGTTGCCAAATTATAAACTCCAATATCTGCATCAACACAGTTTATAGCCTTCTCTTTGATATTATGTTCAGAAGTTGCAGGCTTATGTTGAGACAGTTCATCAATTCCAAGTTGGCTGACCACATTCACATTTACTATCTTTTCCTCCTTTTCTTGAAATTCAACAGGTGGTCCAGAGTAAGCCTCAATCAAGTTAACCTTTTGTTCAAAAATCTGAGGCAATTCATAGAGGGTGATGTCAGCTTTAAGTTCCCTCATATCCTCAATAATGCTATCATCCTCAGTTACTTCTGCATAGTGATATTGAATCTCACTTTCATCATCCTCTGATGAGGAAGGATCATTATTAATTTCTGGACTCTCACATTTCAAATTATAACTGTCCATTTTGAACTGTTGAAAATCTTGCATTTCATCCATAGGAGTCTGTACAAGACTTTCTGTCTCTTCAGGAAAAGTGAAAGAATTTGAAACCCTGGTTGTACTGTTTTTGGGTGAACTAGAAATATCAATATTTCTTTGATCTCTAGGAAAATTTAACTCACCAAGAAAAACTTCAGATTTTGGTGGTGCCAGATCACAACTGTTTACTTCAAGCACTTCCACTTTGAACTTGTCAGAACTTTTCTGTATATTTTGCACATGCTAAGTGGATGTGACAGTTAACGGAGTTTCCTTGGGTAGAGCATGACATGTTGGCACTAACTCATGATGTGGAATGGGATCTAAAATAGACATATTCTGTGTAACATAAGATATCAAAGGACTGCTCATAATTTGAGGCCCTAACTATCTTTCAAGAATTAAAGCTTCTTTATAAGCACCTGCCAGGGTTGTGATATTGATGTCTCTCTTGAGGAAAATAGAGGTCACCGAATCCAATGCATTCTTGTAGATTTCTAAGGCCAGATTTGCATTTGGGATGTAATGGCCAGTCATTATATCGTAAGCTCTTTGGAACCTCATATTGAAAGACCTGACAGTTTCTCCCGACTCTCTCTTGATGCTGGAAAATTGTTGGTATAACACACTAGGGTATATCACTTCCCCAAATTGTGATATAAAAGCTTTCTCTAGATCATCCCAGCTAGTAATGGAATTTCTGGTGAGGTTTAAAAACCAGTCATAAGCTCCCTCCTGGAGAGTGAACGGGAACAATCTACAGGCAACATCTTCATGCTGTATATTCAATAATTTTAAAGCATTTTTAAAAGCTAGCAGATGTTCTTCTGCAGTTCTTGTCCCATCATGTTTGTATCTGGGGAGATACCTTTCCGGATTTTTGGGCAGGTCATGGGCTATACCCGGAATGTTCAAAGCTGTGGGGCCCAACCAATTTGCCATTATTACTTGGCTGACAGTGATGTTCTGATTTGTAATTGGATAACTGCTAGTGGAGATAAAATTGTTCTTAACTTGAGGTCTTCTCTGGAAATTTTAAAAACTGCACTGACAATTTATAAAACTGTACTGACAATTTACAAAACTGTCCGGAGTTCACTGTGGGTCCTTCAAATGTTGGTATTAGGTCCTTACAATACTTGAACTGAGTTCATAGGCCCTCCTTCTAGTGCCAATTAGATTTTGGTCCGGCTTTCATGCACACCCCGGGAAGGATGAAGCAAGGAAAGCTCCGGAGACATCCACGGGATGAATCCCTCTTGCTTTAGGATCTAGCTGGTTATCTAAGGTGCGAGTTACAGAGTTGGGTCGAATGGCTATTCACTCTTTTTCGCTTCTGGAATAGATTTCAATATGGACTGCTCTGTTACCTTACAGGGGGTTCTTGAACTTGTTCAGTAGTTGTCACTTGTTTATCAGATTTAACTTGAATTCTTGATCTAGCTCTCATGGGTCAGCAGATTTAAATAAAAGGCAAACAATGAAAATAAAAATGGATCATTCATCAAAAACAAAGAGAGGGTAGGGTAGGGCAGAAAGAGAATTTCATCAGACTTCAACTATAAAACTTAAACCCACCAATTTTATCTATGCTATCAGCTTCACAACAGAACAAATCAAATAATAAAGTGTCCAGTCAGTTTAAGATCACTTTCAACCAAGAGCACAAGGCAAAGTGGAACAGATCTAGCAAAAAATTATAAATCCAAGGGCAGCTGGTTAAAACTGGTATCTTTCACCGACAGCCTAGCTCACACAGTGAAGACAGAGCAATTAGAACAAACTTAACCTTCAAATCTGTAATTTCCCCTAGCAGACAAAGGAACAACTGAAGCCTAACAACATATTTAAACTTGATAATCAGATTCACAGCATATATCTAACAAACTTTAATGGAACGGATAACAAAAGAAGATACACTTATCACACTCTACAAAATATTAGGCTCCTGGCCATGCTATCACAGAAAAGCTAAAGCACATCAACTCCAAGTCCAGAAACAAAGTATTTCACAAGATTTGTAAGAAATTGCTTATAAGCCTCTTATTTCTAAGTCTCTGCCTCCCGCAATTACATTGAGAAGAAGTATTTATAGATTCAGGATAGACCCTGATCTTTTCAGAAATATCTTCTTCTCATAACTGTAAATATTATCACATCTAAACCCTAGGACCCGGGTTTTACAATAAAAAGCCATCTTAAGACCAAAGTCCGGATAGAACTTAACCCTTCTGCAAATCTGTGGAGTCATCTGCCATAAATGGAGAAGATAAAATCTAAAGCCACTTGCATTCATCCGCAGCTGCAAATAAATGCCTCCATTAATTCTTCTGGTGAGTCGGATGAGTCACCACTTCTCCATTAGTTTGATCTCCGCAAAGCCATCCCGAGGTTGAAAATATCTTCATGCCATCAATTCTACCATAAATTTGCCATTGAATGCATTTACTGGTCTTTTCTCCTCTAGCATGGCGGTCTTCGATTAAATCTGCACTTTAACTTTGACTTTATGGCCTTTCCCGGTTGTCCCGCAAGTGCCAGATGGAATCCTGCATGAAAGACAAAAAGATGCATTAGCACTTTAATAAAATTATCAAATTAAAGCATTTAAACATTAAAAACAGATTAAAATCAGCTAAAAAGCTTGCATGTCGGCTTCTGCTCTGTCTCATACACGCTTTGACACGTGTCGCTACCCCAGGATGCCTTCTGTTTCCCGTTGGAATGCACTTCTGGTCAACTTTGAGGACTTTCTCTCTCCTACCGTGATTCTACGACATGTCACGATTTCACGACATTTCGTGAAATCGTGACGTCTCCTGGCGACCGCGCTGCTTCTTCCCTGTTGGCCGCGAAAATGCGACATGTCGCGATTTCACGACATGTCGCATTTTCGCGCCTCCTGCCGACTGCCGTACAATTTTGCTCCAGCATATCGTGATTTCGCGACATGCTTGTCTTGCAAGACTTCCTCAAAACGTGCAGCGCGTCGCTACCATTTTCACCCTTTGCCTTCGAAACGTGCAGCGCATCGCTACCACTTTTCACCCTTGATTTTGAAACATGCAGCGCATCGCTGCAAGCTCCAGCCCACAATTTTGAAGCATGCAGCGCATCGCTGCAGCTTTTACCCCTGATTTCAAAACATGCAGCGCATCGCTGCAAGCTCCAGCCCACGATTTTGAGACATGCAGCGCATCGCTGTAACTTTACCTCTCGACTTGGAAACATGCAGCGCATCGCTGCACCCTTTAGCCCGCGATTTTGAAGCATGCAGCGCATCGCTGCAACTTTTGGACTTAGCCACTTTTTCTCCTTTCAAGCCCATTTTCTCTCTCCTATCGTGAAAATGCGACATGTAGCGATTTCGCGACATGTCGCGAAATCACGCCCTTCCGTACGATCTACTTCTCCTTGTCATGATTTCATGACATTTTTCTCCCCGGCTTTCTCTCTCCTCATCCTGCAGCGATTTCGCGACACTTTCCAAAAATGGAAATGTCACGATATCGTGACACTTCCAAAAATGGAAATGTCGCGATATCGCGACACTTCCAAAAATGGAAAGTGTCACGATTTTGCTACGTTCCGTACCACTATGCCTTCTCACTCCTCCAGTCGGTAGCGATTTCGCGACGGTTTCCATAAATGGAAACGTCGCGATATCATGACACTTCCAAAAATGGAAAGTGTCGTGATTTCGCTACGTTTTTCCGACTTAGCTGCATTTTTTTTCCTGTCGCGATATCGCGACATTTCCGAAAATGGAAGTGCCGCGATATCGCGACACTACCAAAAATGGAAAGTTTGATTTTTCATGAATTTATGCAACTGTTTTCTGGATTTTCTCGGTATCGGTGCAAGATTTTCTTAAGCATGAATGATTCTAGCATGTAGAAAGTTAAGCTTGAAATAACAATGCTAGAAAGACTTGGAAAAAGGCACAACTTAAAAATGAAACAAGAAAAACCTAGGATTAACACTGGAAAGGATCAAGAGGGTCCCTGCTGTAAAATGGTATTTCAGGGCTTTCAAGAGGATTGGAATGCATTTTTCAGTGGGGGTGTGTTGATTCTCAACAGGAATATCATCTACATAGACAATAATGCACTTATCGGTGAGCCCCTTAAAAGCAAAGTCCATGGCTCGTTGGAAAGTGGCACCTGCATTCAATAATCCAAAAGGTATTCTCCTATATGCAAACGTGCCCCACTTTGTGGTGAAGGCATTTTTCATCCTATCATTCGGATGGATGAGGACTTGATTGTATCTTGAATAGCCATCTAGGAATGACATCATTTTTGACCCATTTACCTTTTGAAGGATTTCGTCAATGGTAGGTAAAGGGTAATTGTCCTTTTGTGAGGCCTTATTCAAATTTCTAAAATCAATACATAGCCTTATCTCTCCATTATTTTTCCTCATAGGGACCAAGTTAGCAACCCATGTGGAATGCCTAATAGGAAATATGATTTTAGCTTCTAATATTCGCTTTACCTCCTTTTCTATCAAGGGCTCTAGTAACGGATTGACTGGCCTTTGTCTTTGCCTAAAGGGTTTGGAGTCTGGCTTCAAAGGGATTGTATGCATTATAACATTCTGATCATAAGTTCTCAACTCCTTATAGCTCCAAGCTATGCAATCTATGTATTCCTTCAATGCATTGGCAATGGAATTATTTTTATGTTTGGTACATGCCTTTGCAATGAGTATTTTGTGAGGGTTTTCTACACTTCCAATATTGACTGAGTCACAAGCCTCTTTGGGAGGTGGAATTTTTCTCCCTCCTTTCGGTTGGTATCCAATATCAAAAAATTTCTCTAATGAGGCCATCCCATTTGGCATCTCATTCCATTTTCCAGTAGCTTCCATTTTCAAACCTGCCTCTTCTTGCCCCCTCTCGTCTTCATCAATAACCTGATTTTCAAAGATACTAGAATTAGTAACAAAATTGAATATATGTCTGTCACTATCAAAGACTTGGAAATTCGTGATGTTATCAGGTATTGAGGGGCAAGGGACTAATTCTATGGAAAATTTCATGCACTTCTTGTGATATGTTGGTTTAAGCATGCTAGCATCTACGACCAAAGAATCTACCAAATGATTGCCTTTTCTAGAGATTAGAGATATGTTAAAAGCATCAAATTCATTTATTAAATCTCTAACTCTGGTTCGGTAAAGGCTGAGCCACTTGTTCTTACATGTATATTATCCTTTAATTTGTTTTACCACCAATTTAGAATCACCTAAGACCTTGATACATTTGATTTTATTTCGAAGGGCCAATTGGAGTCCGAAAATCAAGGCCTCATATTCTACCACATTGTTGGTGGCTAGGAACTATAATCTATATGCAACCAACATAGGTTTTCTATCTAGAAATTAAAGTTCAATACCAGCTCCCGCCCCTTGTTTGGACTTGGATCCATCAAATCTTAAATTCCAAACCTTATGGTGTTCTTCAGAATCATTGCATCCAATACTTCCATTTTGAGAATTCTCAGGAACTTCTACGTCCAAGCAATAGGCTCCTAATTCAGTTTCAATGTATTGAATCTCATTAGGTTTGTTGTATTCTATTATCATTTCCTTGAGCCTAGGTTCACTATCAATTCGAATTTGGTTGGCCACTCCTCTCCAAGGCAACCACATATGTGAAGAGTCTGTTATAATGTATCCATATAAGTTCTTGCTCCAATCTCTTCCCAACACCATGCCATATTTGATAGGAATTTTAAGTACCAATATATCTATGTGATGTTGAACCCTAGGTTCTGAGTTGACCTAAATAAGAATATCCCTTAATTCTCCCACTGCCTCCATGGTCGATCTATCTAGTTGCACCACCTTGCTTTTAGAAGGTTTTGGTGTAAGTCCCAATTTTTGATAGATTTCTAGGGGCATAATGCTAGCAGAGGCCCTTGAATCTATTAGACAATTATGTAGATTTCTACCAGCAATTCTAATGGTTATAAGAAATGGGGGCACGTCTCACTTTTCCATTTTCAAAACCAATTGGGATTCAACATCCTTAGCTTCATGAACTTGGGTAGGTGGATCCAAAACTTTTGGTGGACTTACTTCTTGGCCTAAAATTTGGGACATATCATACATTGAGACATTGGCCTTAGTTTTCTTCATGTTTTATATCAAGTCATAAGTGGGTTTTTCCAAATTTGACATGTTTTGCACCAACTTAGACTTCTTCGCCATTGATGGAGGAGGTGGATTAACATCTCCTTTGAAATCGGGAGGAAGTAATGGGTTGTTTGGAGGGGTAGAGGAAGTTTTGGGATCCTTATAACTCCTTGTGTAATACTTGTGATTTCCTTTCCCAAAATGTTTATTGGCATGAACTTCCAATGTTTCTTCATCTTCTTTTCCAAAAAACTCCACATCCTCCTCTTCTTCACTTTCTTGGGAATATATAACTTCAGTCAATATAGACTCCTGCTTTCCATGGCAACAATGCGGGCAATCATTATCACAAGATCTTGACTCTCCAAAATCTTCTGAGACATCTGCCTGATTGGATATGGGATTGGGTACTCGTCCATTATTATGATGTGTGTTGTATGTTCCTTTTCCTCTATGGTTATGAGGTCGGTTATGACCCATGACTTGGTCAACTTTTTTATTAACATTTTCCACAATAACCAAAAATTTGGCCAATGTTTCCTTCATGTCTTCTATCATGGATTCAGGCCCATGTGGTTGCGGCACTATAATTCTGGGCCCAGTTGTATTTGCTGCATTAGCCACCTCTAGAATAGATACAATGGCTTGGGTCTGGGCACTTTGATTCCATCCTGGATTCACACTTTGAATAGGAGTCATTGTTGGATAAGTCGTTGGTCTTGGCACACTAATCAGAGTGAACCTAGGTATGGTCAACAAGTTATTGCCCATACTAAACCCAGGAAAGGTCATCGGGTTATTTTGAATCAATGCCTGTGTTGAAACAGAGGCATTAGGATAAGTGGGAAATGATGCGACTTGAGATGGTTGTTGGAAATTGTTCATTGTTGGAACTTGTGGTGCCATTAATTGATTCATCATGGTGAATTGACTATATGGACCATATTGTCCCATCCCAGTCAATTGAGACAACCCTACTCCTGGTAAATTCATTTTTTGTTCAAGGGTCATTGTATCCGCATAAGCTAACGAAAGCATCGTAACCTACGGATTCCTTCTAGTCAACAAGGATGTTAATGGATCTAAAGCTCCAAAGTACAGTTGCAAGGCCACCGCAGGATCTACTACAAAGTGGCGAGTTAAATTTGTATATATTTTTTGGAACCTCTGATTGAATGTGCTTATGGGCTCATTGGGTAACCTTTTTCATGATACGAATAAATTATAAATTATGGAAGGATCCAACAACATTCAAAATTGGCTAATAAAGGCAACTTCTAATTGGGCCCATGAAGTAATGGATCCTATGGGAAGATTCTTGTACCATTCATTGTTCGTAATGTCTAGACTAGCAGGGAAAATTTGACAAGCGATATCTTCATGGGTAACTCCTTGTCTAAACATGTAATCCTTGTAAATTTGGACATGTTCTTTGGCTATTATGGGACCATCATGCACAAATTTAGGCAATCCTCTTTCAATATTTCTAGGCAAGTCATGGACTACCCCAGGGATACCCAAGGGAGAACTTTGCGCACCATACCAAAGGGCAGGTGGTTGTTGTTGTTGTTGTTGGTCCATGTTATTCAAAGGTATTGACCCTATAGGAACAATGGTGACACTTGTAATGATGGGGACAGACGCACTTGGTGTAGCTGTCATGTTTGAAATTATGGGCTCAGGCCCACTAGACATACTTGAGTCTAAAGAAGCTCCTAACTAAAGGACATTGGATGGTATTTCGATCTCTAATGTTTTTTTTCTCGGCTTCCTAGCAGTGGGAGAAAGTCTTTGGAAAATAGTTTCCCCTGTGGTTTTGGACCTAGTAGCTATGTACTCAGGTTGGGCCAGCTTGGAAACTTTAGAACTCTAAAAGAATTCTCTCAACTCATTTGCAAAATGAAACAAATAAATGTTATACCTGTAAGCACAATAGGTGGAAACAAAACTACCCACGTTAATCGTTAGAACATATCGCAATCACAAAGCAATAAAGAAGGCCCTCATTCTAGCACCAAAATGTTGAGTGAATATTTTTCCCTATAGCAAAATGATCACCACAACTAGAGTATCAAACAAGAAACTCTCTCTTGCAAAGAAATTAAGTAGCATTATTCATTTCTCCAAGGTTCTTGTGAACAAACATTCATGTGCATATAATCAATCAAGACTAAAGCAAATAAATGAATGTATACCAAAATAACTTAAACCATGCAAGTAACAGTTAACAAGGGGCCTTTAATGATTCAAACAAGTACTTTGCAACCATAATCCATTAAATCAACCCAATGAGATGATAGCTTCTTTTAATGTTCTTGAGATTAAAGTGATCTACCCGAAACCCAGTTAGTAAAGTTAGCAATGTTAGTATTAAATGTTAGCAACAATTAGTAAGTTAGCAAGTTAGGATTCATTCACTTGATCTGACTTAATGTGCATTTGGAATTAGTAGCCCTCCTAAACCCATATTTTATCTAAAAATTAGATGAAGGTGTTTGGAGATGCAAGAATGAAAATATAAATTAAAGAAGTGGACTGAGAAGCGGCTTTCTCTTTTCTACTATTAATCCCTGGTTTACTTTGGAAAACAATATATCTGCAAATGAACCCTCCAATTTTTGATGCGAGCAGATCGATTTCTCAAGCGCAGATGCAGAGCATACTCTTGGCAGATTTATTTACCTTCTTTATAACTTAAATAATTCATAACCAAAAATCAACTATTTATTAACATAAATTCTGGAATGGACCATAATAGAATGAAAACAAATGAGAAATTCTGGAACGGACCAGAATTAGAATAGCATATTTTGAGACAAGGTTAATCCAAATATCAAAAAATAAAACCTAAATATTATCTACAAAAGTTAGTTGGAAAAAAACAAAAAAATAGAATATTAACTTGGTTAGCAATCTCCTCCCTGTGAAACCCCAAGTTCTGAGATGAAATTCTAAAACAACCTGACCTAAATGACCTGCAACATAAACACAATCATATTAGATTAGATGCAAGACTCCAAGGAAACAAATAATTGCATCATTCTATCATTCACCTATTGTAACCCACTTTATGGCATAAACGAATAGATATAAGAAACAATAATGCAAAGGGAAGGTTTACAAAAATAACAACAGTCTTAGTTTCAGTCTCATTTTGATTTCACACATGCCAAATAAAAACTCCTTTATTTTGAAAGATAGTCCTTTTTTTTTTTATAATTTCCAGCCCCTTCTCACTTCTTTGAATCGTGTATTTAAAACCTCTAAAAAAATTTTGTTTCTCCTTCCATGACTATTCGTTTTCTCCTTCCCTTGTGCATGCATGTGTTTTGATTTCCAAAAAGACTTTTCGTTTCTATTTTGTGGCCCTTCGTTTCATTCCCATGGTTTGATTTCAAAAAAATGTTTCCTTTTCTCCACAAGGGCATGCGTTCGTTTCCTTCCATGTGTAACGACCATCTTAAATGATTTCAAATCATTAAATATTCCTTATGTAACATTTTTTCTTATTCATTGGATTTTGTCCTTATGTCCACGTCACTATGCGGTCTTCAGTTTCACTATCCTAGTGTTCATCACTAATATTAGACGCACTGTCAACTACTTTGTTCCCTTGGAAAAAATCGGACATGTCGCGAAATCGTGACACTCTTGTCTCTCTACTGGCCTGCCCCTTTTGAGTCGTGAAAATGCAACATGTCGTGATATTGTGATGCTTTTGTTTCTCTGTCTGCCTGCCCTTTTTGAGTCATGAAAATGCAACATGTCGCAATATCGCAACGCTTTTGTTTCTCTGCTTGCCTGCACTTTTTGAGTCATGAAAATGCAACATGTCATGATATCGCAACACTTTTTCTTTGCTTTGGACTGCGAAAATGCAACATGTCACGATGTCACAACACTTTTTCTTTCTTGTTCTTTCTCTTCTTGTTTGGTCGTGAAAATGCAACATGTCACGATATCGCGACACTTTTTCCTTCTTGTTCTTCCTCTTCTCTTTTGGCCATGAAAATGCAACATGTCGCGATATCGTGACACTTTTTCTTTCTTGTTCTTCCTCTTCTCTTTTGGCCACGAAAATGCAACATGTCGCGATATCGTGACACTTTTTCTTTCTTTTTTTTTCTCTTCTTGTTTGGCCATGAAAATGCAACATGTCGCGATATCGCAACACTTTTCTTTCTTCTATTTTGTCCGCGAAAATGCAACATGTCGCGATATCGCGACACTTTTCTTTCTTCTCTTTTGTCCGTGAAAATGCAACATGTCACAATATCACCACACTTTTTCTCCTTGCTCTTTCTCTTTGCTTTGGACTACGAAAATCCAACATGTCACGATATCGCGACACTTTTTCCTCCTTGCGGTGTTTTGCTTTTTCTTTGATCTTTAGCATATGGGCCACTTCGGTCTTCTTGGAAAACATGCAAAAATGTGGGTCCCAAATTTTGGGGTACGTTGTGGAGCAGCCACAACAATAAGCCCCCAGTAGTTATAATCCATCCCCAATATAACTTCCCTACTAGTTCCTTACTACTTTGGGATGTTGATCTTCTCCCACCCAACTAGTGCTAATTTTTGTCCTTCCCTTGCACCTTACCACAAAAATTTTCTTATGTGTTTATCAATATCTTTCAAAATTTTCTTTGGAGTCTAAAGTATGGAAAATTTATAAACTGGGAGAGCTTTTAGAACATATTTAATAATTTTGAGACTTCCTCCCACACATAGACATTTGTGTGTCTAGTTTCTCAGCTTACCTTGAAGTTTTTCAATCAACCCTTTCCACTCCTTGATTTTTTTTCTTTGTAGATAGAGGTATTCCTAAATATTTTATGGGTAAATGATCTTCTATGAATGTCAACAATTATATAATTATGTCTCTCACCCTCTTCGTTGTATTGAAAAAAATATTTGATATTTTTTCGATTAAATTTTTTTCTTGTAGCTTGAGTATACCCATATAAAATTTCTTTTAATTTTATTGCTACTAGGATATTGTCTTGACTAATAAGAGCTATATCATCCATAAACTAGAGGTTATTTATCTCAATCTAAGAACTTATTTTTAGACCCCTTAGCCTCCCCTTTTGACCCCTTTTTTTAGCAATTTTCCTAGACCCTCTGCATAAAAGATAAAAAGGCAAGGGGAAATATGGTCCTCTTGCCTCAACCCCTTTCCTACTATGAACATGGGAGAGGGACTCCCATTTACCAAAACTGAGAATGATATGGTCTGTGTACAATATTTTACCCAATCTATCCAATCCTTTGCAAAGCCCATTTTTTCTAAAATCCTTTGCAAAAAAGACCAATCTACTCTATCATAGGCTTTAGAAAGATCTAATTTAATAAAAATACCTGGGTCCTTTTGCTTGGATAATGTGTGTATCGCTTCCTGTGTTACTATTATTCAATCTAGAATTTTTCTGCCTTTGACAAAACCGCCTTACACTTAAAATCATATTTGGTGAAAAATATTTTGACCTCTCTGCCATAAGCTTTGTTAATATCTTTTATACTACATTACAATGTGAAATAGGCCTATAATTATTAATTATCTCACTAGGTGGGCCCTCAGGAATTAAAGTGATAAAAGTATAATTCAAGGGTTTTAATATTTGCTTACTCTGTCTGATTTCCTCCAGTGCCTCCACCACTACTTGACCCACAATTTCCAAAACATTTTGTTAAAATTCAATGAGGAATCCATTTGGTCCTAGGTCTTTCTTGTTTGCATTTTTTGTATGATCTATGATGTTTCTTCTAGATAAAATTCCTCCATTAATAATTTATTATGTTCTTGTTTTACTAATTATGGAATTACCTCTCGTATCTTCTCCTACCAATTTTCATTGCTACTAAAAAGAGTATGGAAGTACTAATTTTATATAGTTTTAATTTTACTTCCACTAGTTTTTACTTGACCCATAATATCTATAAGACATGTAATTCTATTTTTTTGTCTTCTAGCCATTGTTATCTTATGAAAGAATGTTTTATTTAGATCTCCCTCCTTTAACCATGTAACTCTAGTTCTTTGTCTCCAATAGATATCTTATTCCATTTTGTTGTCTTCTAGCCATTGTTATCTTATGAAAGAAAGTTTTATTTTGATCTCCATCATTTAACCATGTAACTTTAGTTATTTTCCTTCAATAGATATATTCTTATTCCTCCAAATATTCCTCTCCTAAAACATTTTGCCTCATATTGCAACAGATATTCCATAATAGTTCCTTGTCTTATCTCCTAAGAAATCTTCTCCTTCTGATCCTTGATTTCATTCTTTTGGATTCTAGTGAGTTTCTTCTTGTGTTTACTCCACTCATTTAGTTGGGTCCTAACATATTGTAGTTGTTTTTGAAGTTTGAATTAGGCTTCCCCAATCTTGGTTTTCCTAATTCCCACCACTCTTTTATGTGGTCCCCCAACTCCTCATATTTCATTCACCATAGCTCAAATTTAAAAGTTCTTGCAACTTTATGATTATCTTCTTCTATGGTAAGGCTTACTATAAAACGATCTAAATAAATCCTATGCATGACCCTCGATTGATGCTTGGTATATAGGTATAGTTCCTCTCCCATGAAGAAAAAATCAAAGCAATATTTTATTGTCTCCCCTTCCTTTCTTCTATTTATCTAGGTCATGGAGCTATCTACATCGGGATATCTATTAGATTCATTTGACATGTTTTTTATGAAAAAATTACCCTTTATCTCCAACATGGATCTATCTCCTTATTGTTCCTCTATTCTAAGCTTTGCATTGCAGTCTCCTTCCATAATCCATTGGTCCTTCGGGTAGTTTTCTTTGAAAGCGTGGATGGCTGCCCATTGATCCCTTTATGATCTGGCTATCTGTTCTCCATAAAAATTTTCCACTTTTCCTATTTTTTAACTAGACCATAAACACCCCTCTCATAGAGGCCCATTATTTCTATGAATAGTTTGTGATTCCACATAGTGGCCAATCCACCTAATTTCCCTATGCAGATTGAGTAAGGATCTCTCATTTTTGCCATATCCTCCTATTTATTTTTTGTAAGTCTTCTCCTTGCATTTTGGTTTCCTATAACAAAACTATATTTGGACTAATATCTATGATAATATTTTTGACTACCTTTTATATGGGGTGACTATCTAAACCCCTCACATTCCAATAATTAATATCATTGAGAATTAGGAGAAAAAATAAGTTATTGATTTTACCTTCGCATTTTGGCTCAAATATCTTTCCTATTCCTCCATATTTTCCTTTTTTGACTTCCTCCTTACATATTGGTTTAGTTTTTATTTCTTCTCCACTTTATGAATCCCAAAGTAGGTTTGTCTTTGTTCTTATTTTCTTCTTTCATCTATATTTCCTAAGTTAAAACTATCCCCTACTCTATTTCCCCTCCTCTGGTCTTCCTCGTGGGTTGAATCTCCTCTTCTATGAGAGAGGTTATGTTTGGTTCTGCTTCTTACTTATTCTATGACACTATACTAGAGTATTGTTCCTAATATATCAGTGTGACTTCGTAGGTATCCTCCTCTAATCCTTTCATTTGAAAATTTCCTTCTATTTCTAAGATTCCCAGTTATTTTTAAATCTCATATTTATTGTTTGTTCTTCTTGATTTTTATCCTTGTCTCTAGTTATTGTGCTAATTTCTTTTATTTGACCTTCTAATTGATTTTTTGAAGCCCTCAAATTTTTTTGGGCCTTTCCCTTCCTTCTAATTTACCTTTTACTAAGGATATTGGCCCACCATGTTAATATTTTCTCTTGTCCCCTCTCATTCAAATTGATGATCCTTAACTATTGGGAACATTCTAGCCAAATGTCCATGAGCGTGGCATACCCAATATATGAATGAAATAACCTCATAATATAGTTTTTGGCACTAGGTAAAATATACTATTTTTAGTTCTATCTCTATTGGAAGATATTTATTGAGGTCCATTTATACACAAACCCTAGAAAACATTTTCGATCCTCCTAAAATTATTTCTCTTGATATACCTTGATAATGACCTAGTAAGTTTCCTATTGCCTCAAGTACCTCCTCTTTCCAAAATTCAAGGGGAAGAGCAAACAATATTACCCATATTGGTACTATAGTCGGTTCCACCCTTGGTTCAAATACCATATATCATGGTTTTAGGAGTCGTCCCATTGGTCCACGATGATACGACCATCCCTTAAATACTTTTTATCCATCTACCTGTAGACAAGAAAAATTGACCCTTTAAGATGAGTCATTTTTCTCAAAAAACCTTAGTTTTCCCTCTTAAAAAACTAAGGTTATCTTCAAGATATTTTTTACCCTATAAAATCATCACAATTATTCTCAAATTGTATACCATTGAATAGGTCCTAAAAAGATATTTCCAATAGTATATTATATGTCCAATTATGACACCATTTGACTCCTCAAATTGTAAAATAACTATGTACATGTCTAACCTCCTAACGATATCGGATGTTCGATATTGAGATCGAATGTCCGATATCGATATCGAAAGTCTCATCATATATTGGTCCTAAATGTGCAATATTAGATGTCTAATATTGTCCTAAACTAAAAAATAACCAGAAAATAGCAAGTAACAAATGAATTAGGTTTTATTTCTATTTTTTCTATTTTATTCATTTTACCCTTAATGTAGAAAATTTTAAGTTTTTCTCCAAATGCAGAGTTTGGCTTAAAAACTTGAAAGGGGTATCACACCTAATGTAACTTGCAATAAAACTTTAAACATTAATAAATTTTGTAATAAAATTTTTCTTTCTTGTAAAGCGTGTCATTATTTTCTTTAATGCATTTTTTTCAAAAATGTGCTAAAGAGGGGGAAAAATGTAACACCCTAAAATTGACTCACATTAAGTCAAAATATGTAAAAAATTAACTCCTAATATTGTTACCTCAATTTGTGTGCCCTCTCGATGAGATTGGCTCTAAAATTGACGAGATCGTATGTACAATCTCTAATAGCCATCTTAAGTACGAGATCGTAAGTACGATCTCATCCAAAAATAGAAAAAACTTAGATTAGTAAAATGATAAATTAAGTTGCAATACTTTTGTCTCTATCCATCTAACTACGTGATAGTTACAAGATAAGATCCGCCTATCAGTTCCAAATTAGAAGAGGTTGTAACCTATTTTGTTTTTAGGCCAACTTCTCCAATTTGCTTAGCCTATTAAACCAGGCATCCTCCCCCTAAATTCCTCTTGACTCACTGATCAAATTCTGAATTCTAGACACCTAATTTTTGCATTAGTCTTCATTATTTTTTTGTATTTTTGTAGGTTTGAAAGTACATTTACTATGCATGTGTGGTTACGATCCATGATCGTAGTTACGATCTCACTCAGTTAGTATCTGATCTTGCTCTACTACATACGATCTGGTCGCAAGCTACTTGGGGGCAATTCCAAGTTCTAGTTTGCATTATTTGATCTCAAATATGCATTTTAGCATCATACTTATCATCTATCACTGCATGTAGCATAGAAATTGTTAGTATCATTCTTGGCATTCACCATATTTACATTCAATTGCATCATTTTGCATATCATAGTCCATATCCATATTTTTTTCTTCAAAAACAACATTCATTAAGTCTTTATATGATTTAACCTTTGCTTAACAAGACCCATAACATATTATAAGTTTTTGTTTTTGCACTGTATTTATGAAATTGTAGGTTTTTGCTCTAATCGGATGTTTCGATCACTGAACTGTGGGTACGATCACTGATTATACATCTAATATTGCCTTACAACATCTGATCCTACCTAAAAAAACTAAACAAACTCTACATCAGATATTCAGGTTGAGTAAGAGTATCAAATCTCTTCATAATTAAGTAATTGCATCAGTTTACCTTCTATAAATCACTATTTTCTATATTCATTGAAATCTAAAGTGCATTTAGTATAGTGTAGTTGCATTTGGCCAAAACTAGGTGATTGTGAGCAAATAAAAGAACATATCAAAAAACCTCCCAACCCTGGGCATGAAAACTGCTAATAAATATTTCCTGGTGAACCCTAAATAATTCATCAAAAAATAACCAAAGAAGGCATGACCTCAAGTGTCTCCTTCGAGGTGTAGACCTACCTTTATCCCATTCCTCTTTGAGGTGTGGATCCATTAGCCTGAAGGAATTGAGTGTGATAATTTTAGAGCTACATTACCACTAATGTGAACTATATAGAAAATACCCATTTGGGAGAGTTATAATTTTGTATTCTCCTTCCATATACCATTGTTTACTTATCCACATGTGAAGGAAGTGTACAGATGGTCTAAAACCCACGAATTTTCCTATTAGGTTATATTTTGTCTTAGAAACTATATCCTCAGCTATCTAGTCTATTGGAAATTTTGAGTATATTGTTGTCATTGATGTCAAAGTCATTGAGGTTAAAAGTTTGAAGGCCCAAGTTTAAGACCATGGTTCAAAATAAACCAAGTGACTAAGGCTTAAAAGAGACAATATTATAATATTTTAATATTATAATATTTAGTCCAAAAGGACTTATTAAAAGGAGGATTGAAAGCACATTGGACAAAGGTCTCAAAAAGAAATTAAGTTTACAAAGGACTACAAGAAAAAATATTATTCAACACCAAGGTTAAATAATATAATAAATAATATTTAACACCAAGGTTAAATATTATATTAAAAAAATAAAATAAATATGAATTATCAAAAGGCGTCAATAATTTGAATTTAAAATGTGGAAAATAAAAAGGTTGAGCCGATGTCCAAGTAGGACAAGCAAAAGTATATTAAAAGGTTTAATTATTTGCATGGACTAATGTTTTTTCACCAAGCAAGAATTGCATCCATTTGAGCACGTTGTGGGGGCAGATAATAAGACAAATTATTTGGCACATTTCGAGGTTAGTGAAGAGATTAAAGAGGCAGTGCACATTTTTTTTCCTACATGGGTGAATAGCCCAAGTGGTAGGTAGGTATTGCAAAGAGCATGGCAGACGAGAGGTTATGCATTTGAATCACAATGGATTTTTTTTTGGTTGATAAAGAAGCATCGAATGTAGCAAGTGAAAAATAAGTGTGTGCTCCTTGGTGATCATGTGGGTGGCTAGCCCACATGGTGCTCACCCTAGTGCTAGGGTGCAGGGTAGAAAGGAGAGTCAGGATTGAGTCATGACAGTAACACTTAAGGCAAGGTAAAATATTTTGATTAAATTAAGGTATGCATAGTGCACGACTTAGGGAGATATAAGGGTTAAAATTTTGTATTATTTGGTGTGCAATTTTCTAGGTAGACATAAGGTTGTATATTTGCATAATAATTACTGTGTGACATTTTTGATTCTATGTTTAATTAAATTGAGATATATTAGGAGGTATAACGCATATTGAAGTGGGATTTAATTTGTGATATACACTTAGGGTTTCTTGTTGCTAAAATTAAAAATAATTTAGGAGTAATAATGTGTTCAAAGGTTAAGTACTGTGTGTAGTCCAACATTGTGAAAGAGAATTTGAGAGGAGTTGTTTAGTGATTAAAAACCTTGCATTGGAAAAATAAAAGGAGTGGTAAAACAATATTTTTGTGCACTTTTTTTGAGGAAAGGTTTCTTATATGGATGGTTGAAAAATGTTGTGCTAAATAATATTTGAAGTGGCATAAAAGGATAGAATAATTTCTTATATAGGTTTTTGAGAGCTCATCTCCATAAAAATCAAGCTAAGATGTATGGTAACATTACTCCTTATTTGAGGCATTTGGTTCAGCATATCCTGTGATGTCATAAGGAGGATATATAAGGATTAAATTTATATGCATTGTTAGAAATGTTTGAGCTAAGGTTTGTGCTACATTGATGAATGAAATGGAAACCATTTGTGCTAGAGCTTGTGATATTTTTGTGCTTCATTGTTGAATGGTTTAGGAAATATTTGGGATGGATTTTGAGAACAAGTTGTGCTTCCATTGTTGAAAGAGATTGAGACATTTGTGTTAGACATTGTCAACTACTTGTGCTAGTTTTGAAGATAAGTTTGTGCATCATTGTGAGACCTTTTGAGCATTGGTTTGAGAGATATTGAAAGCAATTGTAAAAGTTTTTGAGATTAATATTGTGATGGAAATTTATGCATTAATATGGTTGATATTTTACATAAAATTTTAATAAAAATAGACCAATTTTGTGAAACAAGTTATACATTATTTTTATTTGATTTGAAAGGGATTTTGCAAAATATATAGATTGGATTAATTGAATGCAAGATTTGAGAATGTGAAGAACATATTAGGTTTTTTATAGTGCATATCATTCTCTATATTTCCTAGAGTTTAAACAAATTCTAAGTAGAATATATCTATTTGAAGAAAGCATTTCTGAAAGAGATTTAAGCTTTGTTTGTATGCAAGATTTAAAAATATTTGAGCAGGTTTTGTGAGCAGTATTGAAGGTAGATTTGAGCAAGTCTTTTGAGAAGGCTTGAAGGTATATTTGAGAAAGTATTTTAAGAAGACTTGAAGGTAGATTTGAGAAAGTATTTTTATAAGGCTTGAAGGTAGATTTGAGCAAGTATTTTGAGAAGGCTTGAAGGTAGATTTGAGAAAGTATTTTGAGAAGGCTTGAAGGTAGATTTGAGCAAGTATTTTGAGAAGGCTTAAAGGTAGGTTTGGGTAATTCTTGTGAGAAGACTTGAAGTAGCTTTGAGACAGATTTTGGAAAGTCTTGTGAGAATAATTGGAGTAGATTTGAGGTATATTTGAGCAAGTCTTGTGAGAAGACTTGGAACAGTTTTGAGGTATATTTGAGCAAGTCTTGTGAGAAGACTTGGAGCAGTTTTGAGGTATATTTGAGAAAGTTTTGTGCAGAATTGAAACATCATTTATAGAGTTGAGAGCAAGCTTTGGAGTAAACCAAAGTAGAGGGGATAGAGTTCTCCTATTGAGGGATATCCACAAACTAGAGTAGAGGGGATAAATTTCTCTTGTGGAGAGAGATCCACAAACCAGAGTAAAGGGGATAGAGTTCTCCTTTGGAGAGATATCCATGAATCATAGTAAAGGAGATAGTGTTATCCTATAGAGAGAGATTCAAAAACCAAAGTATAGGGGATAGAGTTCTCCTATGGAGAGAGATCCACAAACTATTTCAAAGGGAATAGAGTTCTCATATGGAGAGAGATCCATTCACTTAATATTTTTGGGACTAATTTTTTCTTAGGGTCAATTTGCCACAATATATATCCAAACATAAGTATATTTGTACTCTTTGGAAATATCTTCTTTATCTTGATCTAATGGTGGTGTTTTAATAAATTTATAAGGTAATTTAATAAGTCAAAAGTTTTCCCAAATATGACCTTACATTTTAGGGCTTCATGTTGGAAATTTTGAGTAGTTTTGTTGTCATTGATGTCAAGAGTGTATTGTTTCAATTTCGTCATCATTAAGGACATCAAGTGGCTTTTTCAAAAGCAAGAAGGTCTTGAAAAGGATTAGGATATACTATTTATTTTTAACATTATATGCCTAAAAAGGCCCAAAGGATGAAGACCCAAGGAAGGAGAAGCAAGTTTAAATTAAATAATAATATTATATTATTAGAATATTTTGGGCCAAATAACAAGGTGAAGAAAAACAAGGTTCAAGTTGAAAAGACCCATGAGCAATTTACAAAAGATTTAATTTAAATTAAAATATTTTAATTTAAATTAATAAGGAGTGCCAAAGGTTTTTATGTTTAAATATTTAAAATATAATTTGAATTTTAAAATTTGAAATTGGATGATGTGTAAAAGATAAGAAGCATGTGTATTTATAAACAAAATAATTCTCATTTCCTATGTCTCCAAAAAATAATTAATTCAAACTCAATGCAATAGAGTAGATCGTGTGTTGCATTAGAAGGAAGAAGAGAAATTTGCATTTAGAAGTTATTGGAGCTAGATGAGTGAATAAAGGTTATGACATGGATAGAGAGTTCCACCGATGGTTGTAGCGCAGGTGGTAGTTGAGAAAGAGCTAAGGTTTGCAAGGAAGGGATCGTGGATTCGATCCATGAGATTGATGTTTTGCTAAGGAAAGAGGCCTTCATTTTTGTTTAATTTTTTTTTGAGGAGGATAAAGAGGGAATCGAGCGCCTAAGGGTTCATGTCGATACGTAGCCCACTTGGTGGTCTAGCTTGGGGATGGGGTGTTAGAGAGGTTACGTCGTGTATATTTTTGGTGGGCAGAATAAATTAAAGGTATGTTATACACATTTTATTTCACCAAAGGTTTTGAAATTCAAAAAATTTCTTAGAGGGTTTCATGATTTCTAAAAGGTAGCTATAAGATTTTGAGGGAGGTATAAGGTAAATTAAATTAAAATATTTTATTTTTATTTTTTTGTGATTGAAATTTATTTTATAAAGTTGGAGTGATAAGGTGTATAAAAGAAATTGTTGTGTATTTTATTATAATAAATATATTGACTTATATTGTGTAAGTTTGGAGATTATAAGGTGTACTAATATATTTGATACTTTTGTATGGTAAAATAATTATTGGAAAATTTATTTTGTGGAGATATTGAGATTGGTTGTGGCTACCTAACCCTAGTATTGGCAAAGAAAATTTGATTGTGATTAAGACAGATTTTGAATATATATCTCCATAAAAATAAAAAGGTATTGGCACATATTCCTTGTGAGTTAAATATTGTTGGATTGGATGTTGTGAATGCTAAGTTGGAGTGAAAAGGATTGTTTGATACGCATTGTTGAGTTTGGTTTTTGAGATATCCAATATTGATTAATGAGGGTTTTTCTGAAATAAAAGTAGATGCTAAAAACCTTGTTTGATAAGCATTATTGGAAATGTTGAGTGAGCCTTCGTGTACATGATTAGGGTTTTTAAAGATCATGAGTATCATTGTTATGCAAAGTTGAGAACTATATTGAACTAGGGATTTGTGAAATATCATGCGTATCATTGTTATGTGAAGTTGAGAACTATCTTGAACTAGGGTTTTGTGAAAGATCACGAGTATCATTGTTATATGAATTTGGAATCATCTTGAGTGAAGATTGAGTTCCATAGTGTGAGTTGTTGTAAGCATAGTGAAACACTCGGTTAGGGTTTATAAGTAAGTTGTGTTTCATTGAGTGATTGGTTGAGTGGAGTTGATTGAGCATAATTGATTAGAATTTTTGGAGTGATAATTCAAGTTTTGTGAAACAAATTGTTATTTATTTCTTAATTGATTTGAAGAAGAGTTTGAAAGTGATTGAGTTTTGTGTGAGTGTGAAACATATTGAGTCTCTAACCATTCTCCATATATTTATGTGGTTAAACAAGAGATTTTAAAAGTGATTAAGCATTGTTGTGAGTGTGAAGCATATTGAGTCTCTAACCATTCTCTATATGTTTCTATGGTAAAACAAGAGAGATTGAAAGTGATTGAGCATTATTGTGAGTGTGAAGCATATTGAGTCTCTAACAATTATCTATATATTTTTGTAATTTAAACAATATTCTATGTGAAATTTGTTTGTGTGATTGAAGAGGTTTTTGTGATAGATTGGTTTGAGTTGAGTAAGCTTTTGTGGAAGCTTACATTGTAGATTTAAGGTAAATCTTGGTGAAGACTTGAGATCAGCTTGAGAAACTTCTTGAGAGGACTTGTGGATAGATTTGAGGTAAGTATTTTGAGAATAATTGAGAGCAAAATTGATTTATTGATTTGTTCAAGCTTTGTGATGAGGCTTGGGGTAGATCTAGCAGAGTTGATTTGTAATTGGATCAAGCTTTGTGTTAAGGATTGAAGACATATTTGAGGATAGATTTTAGGACAAATTTGAGTATATATTTATGTTAGACTAGAGACAAATATTGATCAGATTTGTTCTAGATCGAAGGACTATCTTTAGTACAGATTTGACATAGAGATTGAGCAAATTTATGCTAGATCGAAGGACTGTATTTAGTGCAGATTTGAGACAAATATTGAGAATATTTGTGCTAGACTGAAGGACTGTGTTTAGTGAAGATTTGAGAAAGATATTGAGAATATTTTTGCTAGATCGAAGGACTGTGTTTAGTGTAGATTTGAGACAAATATTGAGCATATTTGTGCTAGATCGAAGGACTATGTTTAGTGCAGATTTGAGATAGATATTGAGTAGATTTGTTCTAGATTGAAGGATTATTTTTAGTGTAGATTTGATAGATATGAGATCAATATTTAGAGGTGACAGAGCAAAGTATAGTAGTATCCATTGCATAGAAATCCATTAGCCAGGGTAGTGAGAACATAGGTCTTCTGATTGAGGATAGAGTCTTTAGTGGAGAGAGATCCATAAGCCAATGTAGTAGAGGTAGTTGTATTCTATAGGATCACCAACCAGAGCAAAGGATGAGTTCTTCTATGGATAGATATCCATGAACTATGTGAGGGAATTGGTGTTTCTTATGGTTTAGTGCCCATAAAACATATTAGGGGATTGTTATCTCCTTTGGACAGAGGTCCATAAACATTTTAATAGGGAAGGATTTCCAAGAGATTTGTTGAGAGAATTTTAGTGAAATATTTTTTTCATGGACATAGCCCACATTGGGTGAACCATGTTAAATTGGTGTCTCTATTATGTGTGGTGATTTGTGCATTACTTTGATTACTACTATTGATATTGCAATTGATATATTACATAATATTATTTGGGAAAGAAAAGTAAAAAGTGGTCTTATATTGTTCACCCCAACTCTCAATATAAGCTTGTGTTATTTAATTGGTACTAGATCAGGTTCTTTCAAAAGAGTTTAACATATTGAAGAAAAATATTACAATAACACATATGGATTCTCATAATAGATCATCAGGTAATTTTACATCATTTTTTTATGGGAACAATTATGTACTTTCAAGTATGAGAATGAAGATTCACCTAATGGTACTTGGAAATAAAATATGGGAAGCAGTTGAGAATGGATACATACTACCAACTACTCCACCTATAGATAAATATAGTAAGATCCTACATCTAAATAATTCAAATACAATGGATGGAATTCTAAAGGGTTTGTATGAAACTGAGTTTATAAATGTTATGCATCACAAATCAGTAAAGGAATTTAGGATAAGTTGAAAGGTATATATGAGGGAGACAAAATTTCAAAAGATCAAAGTTGCAAAATTACAAGAGAATATTTGAAGACCTAAAGATGAAGAATGAGGAAAACATTGTTGCATATCTACTTCATGTAGATGAGGTTGTTAACTCTATGCAAGGACTTGGGCTTAAGGTTGAATAAATAGATGTTTGAGATAAGATTTTAAGGTCACTCCCAAAAAGGTATAGTAAAAATATTTTAGTTATAGAAGAGTCAAAATATATTGAAATTTTGACAAGGGATGAGTTACACGGAATTCTCACGGATTTTGAGATGAGAATAAAAGAGGAACCTATTCCCCAGAAATAAGCAACCTTCAAAGCTACTAATACGATAAAGGTTAAGAAGTCAGATTAAAACAATGAGTCATCCAATTATGAAGAAGTAAATTATGGCAGAAGGAATAAAGACTCAAGAAAATATAAAGGTACAAAATAAGTTAGACATTTTAAATGTATAAAATATGATCACTATACATATGATTGTCTAGAGGCTGGAAATAACAATGATGAAGAAAAATAGGATCATAAGAGCAGGGAAAACACAAGTACCAAAAGAAAATTATTGATGGACAAGGCAAGCAAGGAAATATTTTTTTCCAAAGGCATAAGAAGAGTTTTTATGCAAACAAGGCAAGTAAGAGTTCAAGTGATAGCGATGGAAGCTCCTCAAGTAATGATGAAGATGAAATTCTACTTCTGGTAGAAGAAAAAAAAGTGGCTAGAAACATGTTACCAATTGTTCTCAAGTTTTTTATATGTGGTAACTTTGGTCATCTTAAATATAGTTGTACAAGGAATGGATTATGCTTTAGTGAAGATGAATATGAAGATTCTAGTGAAGGTCCAAAATGGAAAGTCTACTTTTGGCAATAGAATAAGAAGGACATGCTCCTATGGAAGATGTATAAAAAAGGAATGAAGATGATCCTAAAGGTAAAAATATAGTGGAAGAATCATATAATGAAGACTTTAATCTTTAGTGTGAGATTATTTATGCCCTTGATGCATTAAGGAAGGTAAGGAAGTAGAACTCAAAACTCAAGCTTTAATTTCAAGAATGTGATGAAGAGAAAGGAAAGCTTATAGAAGATCTAACCAACTCAATAGCTAAGGTAAGGAGATTTAAAGAATAAGTTAGAAGCAAAGGTTTTAGAATGTGAAAGGTTAGAGCATGAAGTAGCTTCATTAAGGAAGAAAATAAAATATTCCAAAGATAAGACACACATATTTGGAAGAAGCTCAAATAACTTGGATAAGATTATCAAGGTACAAAGATCTTCGTCAAACAAAACAAGACATGGTTTTGAACAGGTACAAAGAGAACAAGGATAAGATTCAATCTCAATATCCATTGAAGAAGAAGCTTTATAAGAAGAGAGTGTAAGAGAGTGAGACTTCTGAGAAAGAGTTGAACAATAGAAATTTAAACACGAAAAGAAACAATGTACAAATGAGAAATAGATGGAATAGGAAACAACATAGGGTAAAAGAGACTAAGAGACCAATGGGGTGAAGGCAATTCAATTTTAATGGATAATGCTTCTCATGTTATAGGTTTGGGCACAAGGCTACATAGTGTAGGATACATGAAAGATAAGAATACAAAAATTTTAGAAACATGTATCTCTTTCAAGGGTATTGTCACTCTTGTAATCAGTTTGGTCATAAAGCAGTTAATTGTAGGTTTCATAATAGGAATGGATATGACTTCACCAGAAGGAACTTCAAGACATTTTCACCTTCAAGGAATCAAAATGTTAACTACTATAAGTGTAATAATTTTGGGCACATAGCTAAGTGGTGTAGAACAAAACTTCCAGAGATAAGAAGAAATAGGAATAGTGGAATCAGAAGGAAGTGAGGGAGGGAATATGCTAAGAGTCTCATTCTTAGCCCCAATCCCCAAAGGTTACCCTTTGCCATTGATCACAAAGGAGAAGATATTTGAGTTAGGGGAAGAGCATTTAGTTAGGGGGAGTAGTTTCTCAAGGGGATCAGTTTATGAAAAATAAAATGGAATGGTAAAAAAAAGGGGTTGCCATCAATGACAAAGGAAGATATTATTGGAAATTTTGAGTAGTTTTGTCTTCATTGATGTCAAGAGAGTAATGTTTCATTTTTTTCATCATTAAGGACATCAAGTGGTTTTTCCAAAAGTAAGAAGGTCTTGAAAAGGAGTACGATATAATATTTATTTTTAATATCATATTCTTAAAAGGCCCAAAGGATGAAGATCCAAGGAAGGAAAAACAGGTTTAAATTAAATAATAATATTATATTATTATAATATTTCGGGCCAAATAACAAGTTGAAGAAAAACAAGGTTCAAGTTGAAAATACCCATGAGCAGTTTACAAAATATTTAATTTAAATTAAAATATTTTAATCTTTGACTAAAATTTTAATTTAAATTAATAAGGAGTGCCAAAGGGTTTTAAATTTAAATATTCAAATTCTAATTCAAATTTTAAAATTCAAAATTGGTTGATGTGTAAAACACAAGAAGCATGTGTATTTATAAAGGAAATAATTCTCAGTTCCTAAGTCTCCAAAAATGATTAATTCGAATGCAATGCAATAGAGTAGATCATGCGCAATATTACAAGGAAGAAGAGAAATTCACATTTCAAATTTATTGGAGGTATACGAGTGAATAAATGCTAAGATATCGATAAATAGTTCCACCAATGGCGATAGCATAGGTGGCAGTTGGAAAAAAGCTAAGGATTACAAGGAAGGGATCGTGGGTTTGATCCATGCAATTGATATTTTGCTAAGTAAAGAGGCATTCATTTTCATTTGAAATTTTTTGTGAGGAGGATAAAGAGGGAATCGAGAACCTAAGGTTTCATGTGGGCATGTAGCCCACTTGGTGGCCTAGCTTGGGGCTAGGGTGTTGGAGAGGCTACATCGTGTGTTTGAATTTTGTTGAAGATATTTTTGGTGGGAAGAATAAATTAAAGGTATGATATGCACATTTTATTTCCTCAAAGGTTTTGAAATTTGAAAAATTGCTTAGAGGGTTTCATGAGTTCTAAAATGTAGCTATAATTTTTTGAGGGAGGTATAAGGTAAAGTAAATTAAAATATTTTATTTTGATTTTTTGGTGATTGAATTTTTTTTTATAAAGTTGAAGTGATAAGGTGTACAAAGGAAATTGTTGTGTATTTTGTTATAATAAATATATTGACTGAGGGAGACATTTTTCATAGGACTTCCCAAACTTCCGAACTCGTTTCGGTCATATCTCACTCATCTGGAGTCGGATTGAGCTGAATTTTGAGGGTAGATGCCTGAAAAACCCTAGAACGTCTCCACAAATTTTCATATCATTTGGAGCAACACAGATCCTAGCGCATCCCTATGTGTGAACGACATATTTGTAAAGCGACTATGTGAGGGTTTCATCTGGGTTGAGTTCAAGCAGCTCCAGAGGTTGGTTTTTAGGGCCTTCGGGCCCTAACGACCAATATTTTTGTGGTTTATTCTCAATATTTTAGTAGGAAATGTTGCAAAGGATACAAGATGGGTTAGAAATTTGTCTTTCAATAGATCATACTATGAACTTGAGTGAAAACGACTTCTAATTTGCTGCACAAAAGAAAAGTGAAAACCATACCTTTCCACGGAATCTAGGGCAAGGATTAAAGAGATCACGAAACAAGTTTCAAGCAGTTGATCAAAAAATGGCTCATATCTCAAGTGAATCTGGTGCTAAGGTGCACCCAAAAAATAATTCTACTGTGAAAAACCCTATCAAGGGTAAGAATTTTGAAGACTCAGTCCCAAAAATAAATTTTAGGGATGCCCTTCGTGGTGGACAACCTCATCCCAATTCTAATATCAATATTAGGGCTTCCCATAAACCTCTAAGAATGCCTAAGATTGATCCTAGGAAAATAGAGTCAGGATGTCTTAAAGTAGCTGATGGAACTCCTATTGTTAAGCTTGATATGGATAACATTCAGACTGGCATTGAAGATTTGGAAAAAAGAGGACTAATTTGTCGGTTCATGGGTTTTCGTCCAAGTCTATCTGCTTTCAAAGTCTGGGCTGCAAAAAGCTAGAAAACTAAAGGTGAGTTACAAATATCTATTTATCAAAATGGTTATTTTCTTGTTTTATTTGCTAATAATGAAGATAGAGAGAAAAATTTTTAAGGGGGTCCTTGGTTTTTTAGAAGGGCAAGGCTTTTCATGAAGCCCTGGCATACTAAATTTAAAGTCGAAGAAGAGATGCCTTCTATTGCTCCCGTGTGGGTTAGAATCTTTGACCTCCCTATTGAATTTTGGAATCCTACTATTTTTTCTTCAATTGGAAACTCTTTAGGAAATTTTATGATGACTGCTGATTGTACTCAAAATTTTGAACATACTATTTATGCTCGGATTTGTGTTTTAATGGATTTTGACAAACCCCTACCTAAAAATATCACATTACAATTTGGGGAAGACACTTGGGAGCAAGTAGTGGACTATGAGAACATTCCTTTTTGTTGTAGAATTTGCCATGAATATGGTCATTTGGCCAGTGCTTGCCCAAATAAAATTCCTGATCAAAAGAAAGAAGATATAAACTTAGTAGGTTTCCAAATACCTAAGAAGAAGAACACTCAGAAAAAACCAGTTATGAAGGATCAATCAAAGTCATCTGCTAATATGTTTGAAATCCTTTCCACAAATGATGTCCCAAGTGAGGAAGAGGAAATAATGGAAACTAAAATCTTAGAAATACAATTTAAATATGAAGGGAAGAACTCAGAGACAAACCAACAAATCAAAGGTTTTCAACAAAAAAAAAAAAGGAGAAAATTTACACAAGAAAAACAATATTTCAAATATCAAAACTTCAAATAATGCAGGTCCCAATATAGACTCTATTGAACCATCTATTAAAATTTTGGCTATGTACGAGCATTCTTCAAGGTTAGAAGCCATCTCAGATTCAATTGGAATAAGTCAATAAACAGGGAAAAAAAATTGAAGATGGATTCTAATCAAAAAGTAGGTCGCAAGACCAATCAATATCATATGGTAAAAGAAGGTCAAAATCTTGTAGAGGAAGGTAATATTAATGCCCTTCCCAACTTTTTTAGCCCCTGGTATTAATGAAGATCATCACTTGGAATATTAGAGGACTCAAAGGAAGTCTTTCAAAACAAAATGAAATTAGAATAATGATTCAGGTAAATCATCCACATCTTGTTTTCCTTCAAGAAACTAAGATGTCAATGGAGGAAATGGACTTAATTGCCAGTAAAATTTGGCCAGCTGGAAAAGTGGTTTCCCTCAGTTCCCAAGGGACTTCGGGTGGCATTGCTTGTCTTTGGGATTCAAAAGAGGTAGTTATTCACCATATCGTTGGCAGTTGGGTTTTGTTGGCTATAGCTATTCAAAGTAGACATTCCAACCAGATTACGCTCTGCATTACTGTTTATGCTCCGACTTCTTTGGAGGAAAAAAGAATATAGTGGAAGAATATTACTCATATTATCTCTCATTTTCCTAAATCTTGGATCTTGATCGGAGGAGATTTCAATACCATCCTCTCCCTTGATGAGAAAAGGGCAGGAAATAGAAATTTAGACAAAAGCACCGACCTCATGAGTGAATATATTGCAAACCTCCATCTTGTGGATATCCAACTAGATAATGGCCTTATGACTTGGTCTAACAGAAGGCAAGGCTTAGCTTGTATAATGGAGAGATTGGATAGGTTTTTGATCTCTGAAAATCTCTTAATCCATGGTCACATTCCTAAAGTGAAGACTCTTAATAATGCTTGGTTCGGATCATTGGCCGATCATGGTGGAAATGTGGAAAACCAATGTGAGTTCTCTCCTTTTCATTTTCAATTAATGTGGCTTAGAGACATTTCCTTCAGACCTCATGTGCAACAATGGTGGAAGGAAGGTAAACCTAGGCATGGGACTAAGATGTTCTGTTTTGTCAAAATACTGCAATACATTAAATCCAAAATCAAGACTTGAAACTGGAAAGAGTTTGGGGATTTTCATAAAAAAAACATGAAGTTATTGCTCATCTTGAAAATTTGAATAAGAAATGTTGGCAATTTTGGGTACATTGGGTACATTGCCTTTGCTCAAGTGTTGATGTTGTCATTGATGTCAAGAAGCGGAAGGGTTTTTGTGAAAACCAAGGCAGAAAAAATAAAATGTTTTATTTAAAACCATGGACAACAGATTTGAAATGGGTTTTTCTTAAAACCCAAGTTGGCTCTTCGTTTCGTTGAAAAAGGTGCCCCGGTGATGAAGATATTTAATTTTAAATATTTAGTTTAAATTTTATTTATTTAAAATTTAAATTAAAATTTTAAAATTAAATTAAAGTTTCCATCGTGTTTGGAAATGCCGACGTATTTGGAAATGCATCGAAGTGCATATTAAATGAGGTTAATAAATCCATTTCAGAAAGGTCTAAGTCATCGATATCAATGTGTGTGCATTTCGTTTTCGACATCGTCTGCGCCAGCGAAGTCAAAAAATCAAATATATATATATATATTCAACGGATTCGATCGAAACCTTGCGCACGTGTTCCAATGACACAAAAATTCATGACTGCATGAAATTTAGAGAAAGCATCTTAGAGGGTTTCGAAGTAAGTGAATGAGTGTGCCAAGGACTATTTTGATCTACACGACGAGGAGTGTTTGAACTCCGTACCAAGGGATATGTGATCTACGTATCGAGTTTCATAGGAATCACGAGTGTCGAGGTGTGGTTTAAAAAGGGGTTTAGGTGCACATTCGAAGTTTAGCCGCCCATCCAGGACAACACAGTGGTCAAAGCAAGACATTCGGAGCAGCGCTAGGTCTCGCAAGAGATGAGGTCAATCATGCCATCATAAAACACCAAGGTACATATTTTTGTCTATAAAACAAAGGGAAGTTATACATTTTAGTGGGTAAAGTTTAATTTAAGGGAGTCATAAGGTTTGAGAAGTTTTATAGTATAAAGTTGGTTTTTGAGGCATAAGGTTTAGTAGGCTGTGGTGTTTGGTTTTGGGAGTTATAAGGTTATGCAATGTTGTGATTTATTTTACTTTTATGGTATAAGTGGTTTTGGGAGTTATAAGGTTATGCAATGTTGTGATTTATTTTATTTTATGGTACAAGTGGTTTTAGGAGAGATAAGGAAGTTGTGCAATTAAAGACCTTGGTGATGATTATTGAAAAGTGGAGTAATGTTGATTATTTTGTGATCTACTAACCCTTGTGAAGATTGGCAAAAGAATTTTGTGATTGTGGCAGATTTCCAAAGGGGTTCCTTCACTTCAATAAGGTATGGGCACATTCTTCTTATGAGTATGATTGGTGTATGTTTTCCTGAAATAATATTGGAGTGAAAAGGTATTCAACAAGGTTTCCTTTGGTTGGGTGTAAGTCCTAGTTTCTGGTTTGTTGAAGACTACTTATGCATTGTTATCATTGATGAGAATTTTGGTGAATGCATAATTCTGGTTTGAGGTAGTGGAAGCATTGTGCACTAGGGTTTATGTTTGTGAGTCTTGATACTTGCTTTGAGTTGGTGAAACCCTTAGATGGTTGTTTTGATAGTGATGGATGAGTTGCTTCCATAGTGGTTGTGTTGATGACGTTAGTGCTTTACTTGATACATGATATTGGGCTTACTCCATTGAGTTGATTTGAACAAGTTATTCTTTGCATTTGGTGATATTGTGTTGGTGGATGTTTTGTTCAAATATCTTTGGAGGGAAAAGGATTTCTACTTGTTTCCTTTTCTTGTGATGATTGGTTGAATGCTTCAAGGTTAATGTTGAGTTGAATGATGTTGGTTAAACCTTGTCTTTGAGCATTGTTGTTGAAGCCCTAATTGGTTGAGAAAAGATATTGGTTGTTGGAAAGAACATGAGTATCATTGTTATATGAGATATTGCATGGTTGGCAATTGTTGGGTTGTGTTTCATGTTCTTGAGAAAAGCATACTACATCTATCTTATTCTGTTGAGATTGAGATTGAGTTGATATTGAGATTGGGAGTTAAGTATAGAACATATTGAGTCTCTAACAATTCTCTTTATGCTTCTATGAGGTTGATGAATCACATTGGGTCTCTAACAATTCTCTTTGTGGGTTCATGCCAAGCAAGTTTTCTTGATGAACTAGTGAGCAGGTTTTGGACAGGTTCCATTGGGGACTTGTGAGCAGGTTGTGGACAGGTTCTGTTGAGGACTTGTGAGCAGATTTGGACAGGTCCTAGCAGAGGACTTGTAAAGCTGAGTTTGATAGTTCTATCAGAGAACTTGAGGACAGAGGTGCATTGGTTCTATGAGAAGAACCTGAGGACAGATTTGTGCCAGACCGAAGGACTATGTTTGGTGCAGATCAAAGACAGAGGAAGAGGACATTTGTGCTAGACCGAAGGACTGTGTTTAGTGCAAATTCGAGGACCAACTTTGAGGTGATAGAGTTGAGGACAGAGGTCTCCGACCAGAGCAAGGAAGACAGGTGTCTTCTGTGGATAGAGTTCCATTTGCTAAGGGCAACGGAGGCGAGAGGTCTTCTAGAGGATCACCAACGGAGCGAGAGGTAGGGGAAGGTATCTCCTTTGAGCAGAGGCTCATAAATTCAGATTGGGGGAAGGTTTCTCCTTTGAGCCGAGGCTCAATAAACATTGTAATTGGGAAGGTTTCCCAAAGAACTTTGAGATAACTTTTAGAGAAAAGTTTTGTGGATGAACCACGTTGAAATTGTTGTGTCACTTTGTGGATGATCTTGTGCATTGTTTTGATATTGCTTTGGATATATTGCTTTACTGTTTTGAAGTATAAAGGAAAAGTAAAAAGTGGTCTTATACTGTTCACCCCCCCTCTCAGTATAAGCTTGTGTTCTTCAATTGGTATCAGAGCGGGTTCCTTCGAAAAGTGTGACAGCTTGAAGGAAGATCTTACAAGAACACAAATGGCAAGGAAAGGCAAAAGCAAAACCATAAGACACAAGAAGAAGAAATCTCACATGGTCATGAAAGAAAATGAAGATGAACTCAATGTTGTTGCTTTGGGAATGGAAATAGATTCAAGAGATGAATCAAACAGTGGAGAACAAGCCAGACTAATAAAGTTTTGCACCAGTTGTGGGAAGACCGGTCACTTTGCAGTTGATTGCTCACAAGTAAGAGAATGTTTTGTTTGTGGTCAACTCGATCACAATGATCATCATTGCCATGGGTTTAGTAGCAGTGAAGATGAAGATGATCCATTCAAAATTGGTGAAGATAAACAGGATTGTAAGAGCAAGGATTCTGAAAGGCATAGGCATCAAAGGAAGAACAAAGATGAGCACAGCAATAAAGGAAAGAGGTATTCTCACAAGCACAAGAAGAGCTTCTACCTAGACAAAGCAAGTAAGTGTTCTAGTAGTGATAGTGAAAGTTCTTCAAGTGATAATGAAAATGAGATGTTGTTCATATCAGAAAAAGAGGAAGAACCAAAACATAGATTCATTATCATGAAATGTCTTAGATGTGGAAATTTTGGTCACCTTGAGGATGATTGCACAAATAATGTTTTGGTTGCTAGTATGTATGAGGATGCTTCAGAAAATGATAAGGAAGATGCATGTATGGTCTTTGAAAAGGGTAGCACCTCTAGTGATAAGAAATCTGAAAAAGGCCTTGATATTTCAAAATGCAATCAAATAGAGGATATGAGGATCTTGAATGTGAACTTGCTAATGCTCTTAGTGTTTTGAAAAAGGAAAGGAAGAAGAATGCTAGACTCAAGGATAAGTTAGATGAATGTTGTATGGAGAGAGATGATCTCATAGAAAGTCTTGACATCTCTATGGCTAAAACACAAGAACTCAAGGATGATTTGAAGTCTACGGTTCTTGAGTATAGTGAGTTAGAGCAGAAAATGGCTTCTTTGAAAGAAGAAAATAAAGAGTACAAGGATAAGCTCTACATATTTCAGGATAGCTCCAAGAAGGTTAAGTCTCTCATCAAAGGTCAAAGAAAGACAACAGACAAAATAGGTCTTGGTTTTGTTAAGCCTCACAAGGAACAAGTTGGAGAGTCTAGTAAGAGACTCCAAAAGGAAGAGAGTTCTGATGAGGAAAGTATTTCAGATCATGAGTCCTTGAATGATAGATGCACAGAAATAGAAAACATAATTCAGAATGAGAAGAAGAAGAAGTTTTCAGGACCCAAGAGGTCAAATAAAGGAAAGTTTCAAGGCAGATGTTTTGCTTGTCACAGATTTGGTCACATGGTTGTACATTGCATGGCTCAAGTGAAGAAGGTAAATGACAGTTTCAGAAGTGGTAATTTCTTTCATGGGTATTGCTACTCTTGCAATCAATTTGGGCATAAAGCAATTTTTTGCAAGGCAAATATCAGGAACTGGGTTAGTCAGAACAGGCTTGGTCAAAACAGGTTTGGTCAGAACAGGTTTGGTCAAAACAGGTTTGGTCAAAACTGGTTTGGTCAGAACTGGTGGATTCAAAGAACAGGTATGCCTAAAAGAAATAACATTGTTACTTGTTATAAGTGCAACAATGAAGGTCACACAGTTAGACAGTGTAGAGCTGAAATTCTAGAATACAGGAACAGGAACAGTGGCATGATCAGGTCCAAGGATCAGAACAATGACAGGAATAGGAATATGGACAAAGAGTTCAAGAGAAGGCCCGACAAGGAAGTTATAGACGCTGATGATGATCAGTGCCTAATGGGAGTTTTACTCCCACCCCGAATTAATCACCTCAACAGGAGGTGGGGGAGGGACTAAGCTAAGAGGCTCATTCTTAGTCCCGAGCCCCAAAGGTGGCCCTTTGCCATTGATGACAAAGGGGGAGAGATATGAGTAAGGGGGAGAGCTTCAAGTGAAGAGGAAAGCTTCAAGTCGGGGGAGCAAAACTTCAAAGAGATCGGTTTCAGTTTTGGCTCTTGAAGAAGTGTTTTTTAGTAAAGGTTTGCCATCAATGACAAAGGGGGAGATTGTTGGCAATTTTGGGTACATTGGGTACATTGCCTTTGCTCAAGTGTTGATGTTGTCATTGATGTCAAGAAGCGGAAGGGTTTTTGTGAAAACCAAGGTAGACAAAATAAAAGGTTTTATTTAAAACCATGGACAACATATTTGAAATGGGTTTTTCTTAAAACCCAAGTTGGCTCTTCGTTTCGTTGAAAAATGTGCCCCGGTGATGAAGATATTTAATTTTAAATATTTAGTTTAAATTTTATTTATTTAAAATTTAAATTAAAATTTTAAAATTAAATTAAAGTTTCCGTCGTGTTTGGAAATGCCGACGTGTTAAAAAATGCATCTTAGTGCATATAAATTGAGGTAATGAAATTCATTTTAGAAATGGCTAAGTCATCGATATCAATGTGTGTGCATTTCGTTTTCGACATCGTCTGCGCCAGCGAAGTCAAAAAATAAAATATATATATGTTCGGCGGATTCGATCGAAACCTTGCGCACGTGTTCCAATGACACAAAAATTCATGACTGCATGAAATTTAGAGAAAGCATCTTAGAGGGTTTCGAAGTAAGTGAATGAGTGTGCCAAGGACTGTTTTGATCTACACGACGAGGAGTGTTTGAACTCCGTACCAAGGGATATGTGATCTACGTATCGAGTTTCATAGGAATCACGAGTGTCAAGGTGTGGTTTAAAAAGGGGTTTAGGTGCACATTCAAAGTTTAGCCGCCCATCCAGGACAACACAGTGGTCAAAGCAAGACATTCGGAGCAGCGCTAGGTCTCGCAAGAGATGAGGTCAATCACGCCATCATAAAACACCAAGGTACATATTTCTGTCTATAAAACAAAGGGAAGTTATACATTTTAGTGGGTAAAGTTTAATTTAAGGGAGTCATAAGGTTTGAGAAGTTTTATAGTATAAAGTTGGTTTTTGAGGCATAAGGTTTAGTAGGCTGTGGTGTTTGGTTTTGGGAGTTATAAGGTTATGCAATGTTGTGATTTTATTTTACTTTTATGGTATAAGTGGTTTTGGGAGTTATAAGGTTATGCAATGTTGTGATTTATTTTATTTTATGGTACAAGTGGTTTTAGGAGAGATAAGGAAGTTGTGCAATTAAAGACCTTGGTGATGATTATTGAAAAGTGGAGTAATGTTGATTATTTTGTGATCTACTAACCCTTGTGAAGATTGGCAAAAGAATTTTGTGATTGTGGCAGATTTCCAAAGGGGTTCCTTCACTTCAATAAGGTATGGGCACATTCTTCTTATGAGTATGATTGGTGTATGTTTTCCTGAAATAAGATTGGAGTGAAAAGGTATTCAACAAGGTTTCCTTTGGTTGGGTGTAAGTCCTAGTTTCTGGTTTGTTGAAGACTACTTATGCATTGTTATCATTGATGAGAATTTTGGTGAATGCATAATTCTGGTTTGAGGTAGTGGAAGCATTGTGCACTAGGGTTTATGTTTGTGAGTCTTGCTACTTGCTTTGAGTTGGTGAAACCCTTGGATGGCTGTTTTGAAGTTGATTGTTGAGTTGCTTCCATAGTGGTTGTGTTGATCAAGTTATTGCTTTTACTTGATACATGATATTGGGCTTACTCCATTGAGTTGATTTGAACAAGTTATTCTTTGCATTTGGTGATATTGTGTTGGTGGATGTTTTGTTCAAATATCTTTGGAGGGAAAAGGATTTCTACTTGTTTCCTTTTCTTGTGATGATTGGTTGAATGCTTCAAGGTTAATGTTGAGTTGAATGATGTTGGTTAAACCTTGTCTTTGAGCATTGTTGTTGAAGCCCTAATTGGTTGAGAAAAGATATTGGTTGTTGGAAAGAACATGAGTATCATTGTTATATGAGATATTGCTTGGTTGGCAATTGTTGGGTTGTGTTTCATGTTCTTGAGAAAAGCATACTACATCTATCTTATTCTGTTGAGATTGAGATTGAGTTGAGATTGAGATTGGGAGTTAAGTATAGAACATATTGAGTCTCTAACAATTCTCTTTATGCTTCTATGAGGTTGATGAATCACATTGGGTCTCTAACAATTCTCTTTGTGGGTTCATGCCAAGCAAGTTTTCTTGATGAACTTGTGAGCAGGTTTTTGACAGGTTCCATTGGGGACTTGTGAGCAGGTTTTGGACAGGTTCTGTTGAGGACTTGTGAGAAGATTTGGACAGGTCCTAGCAGAGGACTTGTAAAGCTGAGTTTGATAGTTCTATCAGAGAACTTGAGGACAGAGGTGCATTGGTTCTATGAGAAGAACCTGAGGACAGATTTGTGCCAGACCGAAGGACTATGTTTGGTGCAGATCAAAGACAGAGGAAGAGGACATTTGTGCTAGACCGAAGGACTGTGTTTAGTGCAAATTCGAGGACCATATTTGAGGTGATAGAGTTGAGGACAGAGGTCTCCAGCCAGAGTAGGGAAGACAGGTGTCTTCTGTGGATAGAGTTCCATTTGCTAAGGGCAACGGAGGCAGAGGTCTTCTAGAGGATCACCAAACAGAGCAGAGGTAGGGGAAGGTATCTCCTTTGAGCAGAGGCTCATAAATTCAGATTGGGGGAAGGTTTCTCCTTTGGGCCGAGGCTCATAAACATTGTAATTGGGAAGGTTTCCCAAAGAACTTTGAGATAACTTTTAGAGAAAAGTTTTACCGGGGCCTGGGTGAACCACATTAAATTGTTGTGTCACTTTGTGGATGATCTTGTGCATTGTTTTGATATTGCTTTGGATATATTGCTTTACTATTTTGAAGTATAAAAGGAAAAGTAAAAAGTGGTCTTATACTGTTCACCCCCCCTCTCGGTATAAGCTTGTGTTCTTCAAGAAAATCCATTTAGATGGCCTCACAGAGAAGAGAAGTGTAGATGAAATTAAACTCACAACTCAGTTAGAGGAATGGGAAAAAAGAGAAGAAATCTTATGGAAGCAAAAATCTAGAATTCAATGGCTCAAAGAAGGAGATCGAAACACAATTTTTTTCCACAAATATCTTCTAGCTCGAAGATCTCACAACTTTATTTCTTCCTTAAAATCAGATTTTGGAGATGTTTTTTATACTTGGGATGGCATGAACTCTATTGTTGTTGATTACTTTTCCAATCTTTTTGTTGCTACTCCCCTTGACTCAGCTTCACAATATAATGTTCTTCAAGCAATCCCTTCTTTTATCACTTCTAAGGAGAACTCTATTTTAACTGCTCTTGTTACTATCAATGATCTTCAACAAGTAGTTTTTAAAATGCAAAAAGGGAAAAACCCAGGTCCTGATGGTTTTCCTATTGAGTTCTACCAAGATTTCTAGGATATCCTTCATGTTGATTTATTAGAGGTTGTGGAAGAAGCTAGGAAATCCAAAGAAAATTTGAAGGTTATTAATAAAACTTATATTACTCTTGTTCCAAAATCTCAAGAGGTTGATCATATCTCAGCTTTTAGACCTATTGCTTTATGTAATGTTCTTCTCAAAATCATTACTAAAATCATGGTAGAAAGGTTGAAGCCTCTTTTGCATAAGATTATTTCCCCGAGCAAGGGGGTTATGTGGAAGGACGTCAAATAGTAGATGAAATAGTTCTTGCTTAGGAAGCCATCCATTCCATGGATATGCAAAATTCTCCTTCCATGTTCATTCGGTTAGACTTATCCAAAGCTTATGACAGAGTGGATTGGCACTTCCTTATCAAAGTTTTGAGGCAATTTGGTTTCTCTAAGGATTGGATGGATTGGATTATGGGATGTATCTCTTCAGTTTCCTACTTAGTTCTTATCAATGGCAGGCCTTCTCAGTCATTCCAAACTTCCAGAGGTATTAGGCAAGGTGACCCGCTATCCCCTTATTTATTCATCATTCTTGCTGAATGCTTGGGTAGGACTATAACCAAAAAGAGGGAAAACAAAACCCTTGAGGGAGTTACCATTGCTCATGGAGCTAGACCTATCTCTCATCTTCAATTTTTGGATGACTCTACTATTTTAGGTAAAGCTACAGTTAAGGAAGCTTCTAATATTAAGCAAATCATTAGCTATTTTTCTAAGGCTACTGGGTAGTTGATCAATGAAGATAAATCTAAAGTTATTTTCTTTCACTGCTCTACTAGAAAGGAATCCATGGTCTTGGATAATCTAAGATATAAGAAGACCTCTCTTCCAATCACTTATTTAGGTATTCCCATAAATATTCAAAGGCAGAAAAATAAATATTGGAATTGGTTGTTGGACAAACTCAAGAAGAAAATTGGAAAGTGGACCAACAAGTGGCTTTCTTATGGGGGTAGAATCACCTTGGTAAAATCAGTCCTTCAAGCTATTCCTATTTATGTTTCTTCCATTTTGAATATTCCAAAGGATGTTCTTCGAGAATTGGATCAAATCAGTCATCATTTCCTTTGGAGTGGTACTAAGGAGAAAATAAAATGGGCCTTGGTGAAATGGGATACTTTATGTCTTCCTAAGAGTGAAGGGGGGTTAGGTTTACGGTCTTCAATTAATAACAACAAAGCTTTAGCTGCTAAATTATATTGGAGGATGTTGCATAACCCCAATGCTCTTTGGGCCAATAATCTCCATGCTAAATATGTTGAGAACAAAAGTCCTGAAGACCTTGTTTGCTATCAACTTCCTACCAAAGGTTCTCCCATTTTAGCAGTTCTTAAGACTGGTGAGGATTTGATAAAGAAAAAATTATTTTGGATCATTCATAATGGTCAACATGCAAATTTTTGGATAGATTCTTGGGATGGTCACAAGCCTTTGATAACTCAATTTCTCGATTGGAGGCCTTGGATGGAGGAGCTTCACCGAGCTAATTGGATAAAGGTGGCTAATTATTGTCAATACCATACTGGTAATTCAAAGGTTGGTAGATATTGGATCCCTATTGAGGACTGGCCTATTCAAATCCCAGAAAGGCAAAGACAAGATATCCAAGGCATCCTTCATATGAGATCCCTCTCTTGGTCCCATGAAAAAGATTGTTTTGGATGGAACAACACTACTAAGGGTGAGTATTCGAGTTGCTCAAGGTTATTTGACCTTATGCCATAATAATCCCAACCATTCTTCTGACATATTTTCTCAATTGTGGGCTCAAAATCTTTGGCCTAAGGTGAGGTTCTTTAATTGGCTTTTATTGCATCGTAGGGTGCTTATCGGTGAGCAACTTATGAAGCATGGTTTTCATGGCCCTTTTAGATGTGAAATGTGTGAAGAGAATGTAGAAAATATCAACCATATTTTTATTGAGTGTACTTTAGCCTCTGAGATGTGGAGGAGAATGGCCACTTTACTTGGCTTACAATGGTCCAATTTTTTTACTTTTGAACAACTTTGGAGGGATTGGCCTAATCAAGAGGGTGTTGATCATTTTATTAGGTAGTTAGTTTGGATGGGTTCTACCATTCTTCTTTGGAATATTTGGAATGAAAGGAACAACCAAATTTTTAATCAAGATAGTAAGGATATTCACTATATTTGGCAAAAGACCATAGCCAACTTAGTTGAATCAGTCCATCATCTCCTTAATCACCCCCAAAACTCCCACCAAATATGGGATCAAGTGATGCAAAGATTGAATATTAAACCTTCTAAGGGCAACCATCTTAAAGGGAATGTGAGTATTAGTAAATTGGATAGGAATAGAAATTGGCAACCTCCTCCTAAGGATTTTGGAAAAGTCAATACTGATGGAGCCTCTAGAGGGAACCCTGGAAAAGCCAGTGTGGGAGGAATTGGTAGAATTTCAGATGGCTCCCTGGTTTTTACTTTTGCTGAGAATTTGGGTATTCTTTCCAATAACCTTGTTGAGGGGTATGGTATCCTCAGAGGTCTTCAGGAGGCTACTAAGTTTGGATGGGAAAAGGTGATAGTTGAGTCTGACTCTCAACTTATGATTAATATCTTGAAGAATCCTTCTAAGAATCATAAGGTGGATTGGAGAATAAAAAGAATTATTGAGAAGATTTAGTTAATCTAGATGGGATTTTTGAAAGTTGATTACAATCATGTGGTCAAAGATCAAAACAAGAGTGTTGATGCTTTAGCTAATTGGGCTTTGGACAAAGGTGATCTTACTTGTTATGGCCACCCTCCTATATGGTGGGCTTCTCAAATTAGGGAAGCTCTTCTTTCTATCATTTCTTTGGATGGCTCCAGTTCGAAGGTACCTAGTTTCTTCTTGTTTTTTTTTTTGCTTCTCTTTGGTTCATTTAGTTTTTTTTGGTTACCTAGCTCATTCTATTCTTTATTTTGTTTCCTCTGTTGATTCTTGCCTTAATAGTCTTCTGGTCTAGATAGGTATTTGTTTTGTTCATTTTTTATTTCTTTTTTCCTTTTTGTTTTTTTTGTTTAGTTTTTTAAGGTGGGTGGGTTTTTTTATTTTGTTTTGTTTTTGTGTTCTTTGTGTTGTTTTTTGTCGTTCTTGTGTTTTTTGTTGTTTTTTTTTTTTTTATGTTTTTTGTTATTGTTCTTGTGTTTTTTTCGTTCTTGTTCTTGGGTTTCTCTTTGTTTGTGTTATTTCGTGTTTTTATGGGTGAGTGTTTTCTATATTTTTTGTTTTTTTTTATTTTCTGTTGTTGGTTGTTTTTTATTTTTATTTTTGTTTTATTTTTTAATTTTTTAGGTTTTGGTTGTGTTTATTTTTCTTGTTTTTTTTTTGGGTTATGTCTTTGTAGTGTTCTGTTGTTTTTGTCTTGTTTGTGTTTTGTTATGTGTTTCTTGTGTTTTTCTATGTGGTTTGTGTTGTGGTTTCTTTTATCTTATTGTGTGTGTTTGGTTGTGCTTTTGTTTTTGACACACTCAAGGAGCATGTTTTTTATTTTATTTTATTATTTTTGTTGTTATTTGCTTATTTTTAATTGGGTTTGTGTGTTTGTTTGCTCCTTGAGTGTGTCAAATGTGGTAGGCCAGGTCCGAGTCTTGGGCATTTTTGGCGGAATGGATACCCCTGCCTCCTTGGGTCTTACCCGAAAGTGGCATCCCTTTTGGGATGTTTTCCAAAAAAAAAATATATATTGACTTATATTGTGTAAGTTTGGAGACTATAAGGTGTACTAAGATATTTGATATTTTTTTATGGTAAAATAATTATTGGGAAAATTATTTTGTGGAGATCTTGAGATAGGTTGTGGTTACCTAACCGTAGTATTGGTAAAGAAAATTTGATTGTGATTAAGATAGGTTTTGAAGATATATCTCCATAAAAACAAAAGGTATGGGCACATCTTCCTTTTGAGTGAAATATTTTTGGATTGGATGTTGTGAATTCTAAGTTGGAGTGAAAAGGATTGTTTGATAAGCATTGTTGAGTTTGGTTTTTGAGATATCCAATATTGATTGATGAGGGATTTTCTTGAATTAAAGTTGATGCTAGAAACCTTGTTTGATAAGCATTGTTGGAAATGTTGAGTGAGCCTTCATGTGCATGATTAGGGTTTGTGAAATATCATGAGTATCATTGTTATGTGAAGTTGAGAACTATCTTGAACTAGGGTTTTGTGAAAGATCATGAGTATCATTCCTATGCGAATTTGGAATCATCTTGAGTCAATATTGAGTTCCATAGTATGAGTTATTTCAAGCATAGTGAAACACTTGGTTAGGGTTTATAAGCAAGTTGTGTTACATTGAGTGATTGGTTGAGTGGAGTTGATTGGGCAAGTGATAGTTCAATATTTGTGAAACAAATTATTCTTTATTTATTTATTGATTTGAAGAAGATTTTGAAAGTGATTTGAGTGTTGTGTGAGTGTGAAACATATTGAGTCTCTAATCATTATCCATATGTTTCTATGGTTAAACAATAGAGTTTGAAAGTGATTAATTATTGTTGTGAGTGTGAAGCATATTGAGTCTCTAACCATTCTCTATATTCTTATGTGGTAAAAAAATAGAGATTGAAAGTTATTGAGCATTATTGTGAGTGTGAAGCATATTGAGTCTTTAACCATTCTCTATATGTTATTGCAATTTAAACAAGGTTTTGTGTGAAACTTGTTTGTGTTATTAAAAAGGTTTTTGTGATAGATTGGTTTGAGTTGAGTAAGCTTTTGTGGAAGCTTACAATGTAGATTTGAGGTAAGTCTTGGTGAAGACTTATTGAGCATATTGAGCAAGTTCTAGTGAGAACTTGTTAAGCAGATTTGAGGTAAGTCTTGGTGAAGACTTGAGAGCAACTTGAGCAAGTTCTTGAGAGGACTTGTGGACATATTTGAGGTAATTCTTTGAGAAGACTTGAGAGCAAAATTGATTGACTAATTAGTTCAATATTTGTGATTAGGATTGGGATGGATATAGCAGAGTTTATTTGTGATTAGATCAAGCTTTGTGTTAAGGCTTGAGGATATATTTCAAGATAGATTTTGGGATAGATCTGAGGACATATTTGTGCTAGACCATAGACAAAGATTGAAAAAATTTGTGCTAGATCAAAGGACTATGTTTAGTGAATATTTGAGATAGAGATTGAGAAAATTTGTGCTAAATTGAAGGACTATGTTTAGTGCTTTTTTTGAAACAAATATTGAGAATATTTGTGCTATACCGAAGGACTATGTTTAGTGTAGATTTGAGACAAATATTGAGAAAATTTGTGCTATACCAAAAGACTATATTTAGTGCATATTTTAGATAGATATTGAGCATATTTGTTCTAGATCGAAGGATTGTGTTTAGTGTAGATTTGAAAGATCTTATATCAGGCTTTGGAGGTGATAGAGTAGAGGACAATAGTCTCCAATGGACAAAGATCCATTAGCCAGGATAGTGATAAAATAGGTCTTCTGCATGAGGATAGAGTCATCAGTGGAGAGATATCCACAAGCCAATGCAGTGGAGGTAGTAGTCTTCTATAGGATCACCAACCAGAGCAGAGGAGGAATTCTTATGTGGATAGATATCCATGAACTAGGTGAGGGTATTGGTGTATCCTATGGGTTGGTGACCACAAACCAGATTAGGGGATATATGTCTCCTTTGGACAAAGGTCCATAAACATTGTAATAGGGAAGGATTCCCAAGATATTTGTTGAGATAATTTTAGTGAAAGAGTTTCTTTGTGGACATAGCCCACATTGGGTGAACCACATTAAATTGGTATCTCTATTGTATGTGGTGATTTTTTCATTACTTTGATTACTATTGTTGATATTACCATTGATATATTACATAATATTATTTGGGAAAGAAAAATAAAAAGTGGTCTTATAATGTTCAACCCCCTCTCAGTATAATCTTGTGTTCTTCAATAGGTATTAGAGTGGGTTCCTTCAAAAGAGTTTAACAGCTTGAAGGAAAATATTAAAAGAATATAGATGGACTCTCCAAATGGATCATCAAGGAATTTTGAACCATTTTTTGGTGGGAACAATTATGTATTTTTGAGTATGAGAATGAAGATTCACCTAATGGAACTTTAAAATTAAAAAAGGGAAGAAGTTGAGAATGGATACATATCGCCAGCTACTCCACCTACAGATAAATATGGTAAGCTCCTCCATCTGAATAATTCAAAGATAATGAGTGGAATTTTTAAAGGGTTTGTGTGAAACATATTTTATAAAGGTTATGCATCACAAATCAACAAAGGGAATTTAGGATAAGTTGAAAGGTATATATGAGGGAGACAAAAAGGTAAAAAGAGCAAAGTTGCAAAATTACAAGAGAATATTTGAAAACCTAAAGATGAAGGATGAGAAAAACATTACTGCATATCTTCTTCATGTAGATGAGGTTGTTAGATCCATGCAAGGACTTCATATTAAGGTTGAAGAAGTAGATTTTTGTGATAAGATTTTAAAGTCACTCCAAAAAAGGTATAGTGAAAATATTTTAGCTATAGAAGAGTCAAAATATATTGAAACTTTGACAAGGGATGAGTTACATGGAATTATCATAGCTTTTGAGATGAGAATAAAAGAGGAACATATTACCCAGAAAGAAGCATCCTTCAAAGCTACTAATAATACAAAGGGTAAGAAGTCAGATTAAAGTAATGAGTCATCCAATGATGAAGAAATAAATTATGGAACAAGGAACAAATACTGAAGAAAATATAAAGGTACACAATCAATTAGATGTTTTAATTATGGAAAATATGATCACTATGAATCTAATTGTCTAGAGGCTGGAAATAGCAATGATGAGGAAAAATAGGATCACAAAAATAGGGAAACAGGAAAACATGGGTACCAAAATAAAATTAGGGATGGACGAGGAAAGCAAGGAAAGAATTTTTTCCAAAGGCACAAGAAGATTTTTGATGCAGACAAGGCAAGTAAGAGTTCAAGTGATAGTGATGGAAGCTCCTCAAGTAATGATGAAGATGAAATTCTATTTCTAGAAGAAGAAAATAAGTGGTTATAAGTAGGTTACCAATGATTCTCAAGTGTTTTAGATGTGGTAACTTTGGTAATCTTGAACATAGTTGTAAAAGAAATGGATTATGCTTTAGTGAAGATGAATATGAAGATGCTAGTGAAGGTCCATAAGAAGAAAGTCTACTTTTGGCAATAGAATAAGAAGGACATGCTCCTATGGAATATGAATAAAAAAGGAATGAAGATGATCCTAAAGGTAAAAAAATAGTGGATAAATCAGAGAAAGGATAATTTGATCTTGAGGATGATCTTATTTCTACCTTTGATGCATTAAGGAAGGTAAGAAAGCAAAACTCAAAACTCAAGCTTCCATTTCAAGAATGTGATGAAGAGAAGGGAAAGCTTATAGAAGATCTAACCAACTCAATAGCTAAGGCAAGGAGATTTAAAGAGAATTTAGAAGCAAAGGTTTTAGAATGTGAAAGGTTAGAGTATGAAGTAGCTTCATTAAGGAAGTAAATAAAATAGTCAAAAGATAAGCTACACAGGTTTGGGAGAAGATCAAAGAACTTGGATAACATTATCAAGGTACAAAGATCTTCATAAAATAAAATAGGTCTTGGTTTTGAATAGGTACAAAGAGAACAAGGAGAGGAGTCAATCTCAAGATCCATTGAAGAAGAAGCTTCAGAAGAAGAGATTGTAAGAGAGACTGAGACTTCTAAAGAAAAGTTGAACAATAGAAATTTCAACAAGAAAATGAACAATGTATGAATCATAAATATATGGAATAGGAAACAACATAGGGTAAAAGAGACTAAGAGACCAATGGGGTCAAGTCAAGGTAGTTTCAATGGACAATGTTTCTCATGTCACAGGTTTGGGTACAAGGCTACATAGTATAGGAAACATGAAATATAAGAATATGGAAATTTCATAAACATGTATCTCTTTCAAGGGTATTGTCACTCTTGTAATCAGTTTGGTTATAAGGCATTTAATTTAAGGGTTCATAATAGTAATGGATATGGTTTCATGAGGAGGAACTACAAGACATTTTCACCTTCAAATAATCACAACACTAAATACTATAAGTGCAATAATGTTGGGCACATATCTAAGTGGTGTAGAGAAAAACTTCCAAATATAATCAGGAATATGAATAGTCAAAGGAATCAGAAGGATCAGTTGAGGAAGAAGGTGGATAAAGGTAAAGATAAGTGTATGTTGGGAGTAGAGATAATACCACTCCAAAATTACCCACATAAAGAGAGGAGGTGGGGGATGGGCTATGCTAAGAGTCTAATTATTAGCCCCAAGCCCTAAAGATGGCCCTTTGCCATTTGTGATAAAGGGGAAGATATTTGAGTTAGGGGGAGAGCATTCAGTGAGGGGGAGCAGTTTCTCAGGGGGGAAGCTTTTGAAAAAAAATGGAATGGTTAAAAAAATGGGTTGCCATCAATTACAAAGGAGGATATTGTAGGAAATTTTTAGTAGTTTTGTTTTCATTTATGTCAAGAGTGTAATTTTTCAATTTCATCATCATTAAGGACATCAAGTGGTTTTTCCAAAAGCAAGAAGGTCTTGAAAAGGAGTAGGATATAATATGCATTTTTAATATTATATGCTTAAAAAGGCCCAAAAGATGAAGACCCAAGGAAGGAGAAGTAAATTCAAATTAAATAATAATATTATATTATTATAATATTTTGAGCTAAATAACAAGGTGAAGAAAACCAAGGTTCAAGTTGAAAAGACCCATGATTACTTTACAAAATATTTAATTTAAATTAAAATATTTTAATCTTTGACTAAAATTTTAATTTAAATTAATAAGGAGTGCCAAATGTTTTTAAATTTAAATATTTAAAATCTAATTCGAATTTTAAAATTCAAAATTTATCTATGTGTAAAAGACAAGAAGCATATGTATTTAGAAAGGAATTAATTCGCATTTCCTAATTTGATTAATTCGAACACAATGCAATAGAGGATATCGTGCGTCGCATTACAAGGAAGAAGAGAAATTCACATTGGAGGTTTATGAGTGAATAAATGCTATGACGTGTATAGAGAGTTCCACCAGTGGCGCTAGCATAGGTAACAGTTGAAAAAGAGCTAAGTCTTGCAAGGAAGGGATCGTGGGTTTGATCCACGTGATTGATATTTTTCTAAGGAAAGAGGTCTTCATTTTCATTTGACATTTTCATGAGGAGGATAAAGAGGGAATCAAGCACTTAAGTTTTCATGTGGGCACATAGCCCACTTGGTGGCCTAGATTGGGGATAGGGTGTTGGAGAGGCTACATCGTATGTTTGAATTTTGTTGAAGATATTTTTGGTGGGAAAAATAAATTAAAGGTATGCTATGCACATTTTATTTCACCAAATGTTTTGAAATTAGAAAAAATGCTTAGAGGGTTTTGTGAGTTCTAAAAGGTAGCTATAATTTTTTGAGGGAGGTGTAAGGTAAATTAAATTAAAATATTTTATTTTTATTTTTTGGTGATTGAAATTTATTTTATAAAGTTGGAGTGATAAGGTGTATAAAGGAAATTGTTGTGTATTTTGTTATAATAAAGATGTTGACTTATATTGTGTAAGTTTGGATATTATAAGGTGTACTAAGAGATTTGATATTTTTGTATGGTAAAATAATTATTGGGAAAATTGTTTTGTGGAGATATTGACATAGGTTGTGTCTACCTGACCCTAGTATTGAAAAAGAAATTTTGATTATGATTAAAATAGGTTTTGAAGATATATCTCCATCAAAACAAAAGGTATGGGCACATCTTCATTGTGAGTGAAATATTGTTGGACTGGATGTTTTGAATGCTAAGTTGGAGTGAAAAGGATTGTTTGATAAGCATTGTTGAGTTTGGTTTTTGAGATATCCAATATTGATTGATGAGGGTTTTTCTAGAATGAAATTTGATGCTAGAAACCTTGTTTGATAAGCATTATTGGAAATATTGAGTGAGCCTTCATGTGCATGATTAGGGTTTGTTAAATATAATGACTATCATTTTTATGTGAATTTGAGAACTATATTGAACTAGATTTTTGTGAAATATCATGAGTATCATTGTTATGTGCATTTGGAATCATCTTGGGTCAATATTGAGTTCCATAGTGTGAGTTGTTGCAAGCATAGTGAAACACTTGGTTAGGGTTTATAAGCAAGTTGTGTTTCATTGAGTGATTGGTTGATTGGATTTGATTGAGCATAATTGATTGGAATTGTTGGAGTGATAGTTCAATTTTTGTGAAACAAATTGTTCTTTATTTCTTAATTGATTTGAAGAAGAGTTTGAAAGTGATTGAGTGTTGTGTGAGTGTGAAACATATTGAGTCTCTAACCATTCTCCATATGTTTCTATGGTTAAACAAGAGAGTTTGAAAGTGATTAAGTATTTTTGTGAGTGTGAAGCATATTGAGTCTCTAACCATTATCTATATGTTTCTGTGGTAAAACAAGAGAGATTGAAAGTGATTGAGCATTGTTGTGAGTGTGAAGCATATTGAGTATCTAAAAATTCTCTATATGTTTCTGTAATTTAAACAAGATTCTGTGTAAAAATTGTTTGTGTGATTGAAGAGGTTTTTGTGATAGATTGGTTTGAGTTGAGTAAGATTTTATGGAATCTTACAATGTAGATTTGAGGTAAGTCTTGGTGAAGACTTATTGAGAATATTGAGTAAGTTCTAGTGAGAACTTATTAAGAATATTTAAGTCAAGTCTTGGTGAAGATTTGAGAGCATCTTGAGCAAGTTATTGAGAGGACTTGTGGATAGATTTGAGGCAAGTATTTGAGAAGACTTGAGAGTAGAATTGATTGATTGATTTGTTCAAGCTTTGTGATTAGACTTAAGGAATATCTGGCAGAGTTGATTTGTGATTGGATCAAGCTTTGTGTTAAGGCTTGAGGATATATTTTAGGACAATTTTTGGGATAGATTTGAGGATAGATTTATGCCAGACTAGAGATAGATATTAAGCAGATTGTGTTATACTGAAGGACTATGTTTAGTGCATATTTGAGATAGAGATTGAGTAGATTTGTGCTAAACTGAAGGACTATGTTTAGTACAAATTTGAGATAGAGATTGATCATATTTGTGCTAGACCGAAGGATTGTGTTTAGTATATATTTGAGATAGAGATTGAGTAGATTTGTGCTATATCGAAGGACTATGTTTAGTGCAGATTTGAGATAAATATTGAGTAGATTTGTGCTAGATAGGACTATGTTTAGTGCATATTTGATAGAGCTGAGATCAATATTTGTAGGTGATAGAGCAGAGGATAGTAGTCTCTAGTGAATAGAGATACATTAGTGAAGGTATTGATAATAAAGGTCTTCTGAGTGAGGACAAAGTATTTAGTGGAGAGATATCTGTAAGCTAGTGTAGTGGAGGTAGTATTCTTCTAAAGGATCACAAGCCAAAGTACAGGAGAAGGAATTCTCCTAAGGATAGAGATCCATGAACTAGTTGAGAGGATTGGTGTTGTATCGCTCCAAATTTTTCACACCCTTACCTTCAGGCTATAGGATCCGTGCCTGGAAGGGGGATGTGAAAAAGATGGCATGGTACCTCAGACTGAGAGGACTTGCGAAGGTCCCGCCTCTCAAGGGAGGTGTATTATTGGTGATTTTTTGATGGATGGTGGGTTCACCAAGAAACATTTAATGGCAGTTTCCACGCCTAGGTTGGGAATGTGTTTTATGTGTTCGTTTTAGCCTTAAGCATTCAAATCCTAGGTTTGGCCAAAATGCGTCTAAGCTATTCTATATGAAGATGCAGATTAAATGAATACGGAAAATAGAATTAAGACAAAAAAATAGAGAAATTAAGGAATGTCAAAGGAAAATACCTGATCCGGATGTCTGATGAAGATTCTGATTCTTGAAGCAGTCAGGATCGCCTCTGATTTGATAGGATCATTTGAGATTAGACAAGATCATCTGAGATCTGACGAATTTGTCAGATGAATTCGTCAGAGACCTACAATCAGAGAAATAGGTGCAAAACACAGAAAATACAACAATGATAACAGAGGGAAATAGTATAAAATGGCAGTAGCACTATCAAACTGAAACTTAAACATAGAAACAAGAATGAATTATGCTAATTAGATAATAATTATGATTTAATCATGCATTTGATCTAAATGGGTGAACTCTAAAATGCAGAATAGTATAAAATACTGAATAAGCTATCTAATTTGCAGAATAAAACAGCAAAAAAATATAGAGAAATGCAAACTTCAGGCACTGATTGCCTCAATGTTGACTGTAGTCGAAATCATCTCGCATTGGTACGAAATCGTCTCTGATTCGACAGGATCGCCTCCGATCTGAACAGGATCGTCGACGACGATGTAAGCTTGCTTCGGCTGAAAAACAGTAAGGTACCTGCAACAAAATTGATATAGAACTAATGCAAATGGAAACTTAGGATGTTTTATCATATGAGAAGTCAAGTTACATAGAATTTCAGCTAGGGGGGTGCTAAGGGGAGGGCTTAGGATTAAATAGGCTTAGGAGGGAGGTTAGGAGGTTGGAGATCATCTCTATTTGGGAGATCTCCAATGAGGGAGGGTCTCTAACGACGTAGACACGCTTCTGCCCAGATTAGAGGCCCGTTGGAACAAAAGCTAATTATGCAAAATCAGTTTTGAGACAAGATCGTCTGGACGTCCTAGTCCAAACGAAATCATCAGATCTGGGGCGATATCGTCTGATCGATGATGATATCATCAAACGGTCAAAACAACCTCTAAAAATGGCATGGAAAAGGGGGAAACGAATTACCCGACGGTTAACGGGCGGTTTGGGAGGTTAAAATTTGAATTTAAATTATTTACTAAAGTAAATGTAATTATTACAATTTCACTACACCAATTTTAGGGTGCTACATTTTGCCCCCTCTTTAGCGAATTTTTTGAAGAAAATGCGTTAAAGATGAGTTCTTCTCGATCTACGAGAAAGCAAAAATTATTTCCATTTTTAGGCGACGATTCTTGGTCGAATCGTACGACAACTTACTATGGTGCCCCCTCCGTGTTTTTACCCAAATCGAACGTTTGAGGTAAAAACGTGGAAAAGCAAAATTTTAAAATGTTGTTAATTATGTTTTGAAAAAAATTAAGAAAAATAGGGTAAAACCCTAATTCATTTTTACTATTCATTTTTTTCTGGTTTCAGAGCTCTAAAAGAAAAAATGGTGGAGATGACGCATAGATCAACAGAGGTCTGGCACGGGCTACGGGTAAGAGTCTAGACTTAACTTAGAATGTTTGAATTGAATTTACATGCTTTTTAAATAAATTTTGATTAATTTTTTAGCATCGCGGCCGTTTTTGGGCCGTCGACGTCATCGGGATGAAATCGTCCTGATTTCGACAAAATCGTCTCAAGTTCACCGATTTCGTCTAAGGGCACAAGCGGTGAAAGGGGGACGATTTCATCAAATTAGGGACGATTTCAGCTCACGAAATCAAAGACGATTATGCTCAAATTGGGGACGATATCGTCCAATAGTGGACGATATCATCATTGGTGAAAAATTGAACTGATTTTACTTGCATTATTAATCACTTGAGTTGTTTATTAATGATTGTTTGTTGTTTTGTTGTTTATGTTGCAGAGAGGATTGCTAAAGAGTAGGGAATGGAAATATGGAGGTTTGAGAGATGACTTGGCCGCTCTTACACAGGAAGAGCAGGATCAGCTGGCACAGGTCGGCTTATAGCATGTGGTAGAGATGCCATAAGTGTCTACAGACATGGGGCTACTAACAGCCCTAGCAGAGAGATGGTATCCGGGTTCTTCCTGTTTCTGGTTACCTATAGGGGAGATGACTCCCACTTTGGAGGATGTATGGAGGATTCTAAGAATCCCCATACAAGGACAGTTGATCACTCCTACGGCAAATCAGGGCCATGCTATGAGACAGTTGTGTGGTGACCCGAGCTTCGCCTTGGAGAAGGGTGGAGTGAACATCGAGGCACTGTGTCAGATGCTGGGGCATCTAGACTCACACGGGTTTTAGTCAGAGTGGTAGGTGGAATTCTACTGTGCCACCAGAGCGGGTGTAGGGTGCCATGGATGCTAGCAGATGTGATTTGTGATATGCGAGACCATGGCTATAAGTTCTCTTGGGGCAGCTTTGTGCTATGCCGATTGTATAGGATCCTACATGGGGTCGTGTACAAGGGCGATCGATGTCTGGTTATGACATCACTCCTATAGGTTTGGTGATGGGAGCACATTGTAGTGTAGAGGCCGGTAGGGCTTCCTCTGACAGGGATTGATGGGGAGAGGCCCCGAGTTTTCTACTGGTGTCTCTGGAGAGGGTCACAATGGTGGATCGATCTATCGATGTCTCAGAGACTACTGGATGACCTAGTCCTAGACTAGATCACCTGGAGGCCATGGCGAGAGCACCCAGGGTGGGCCGAGGACGGACAAGAGTTAGCTCACGTCAGGCGAGTTTGCTAGCTTCGGATGGAGAGGGGAGAGGTGGAGCTCCACCGCTATGACCGAGTTTTGCAATAGTTTGGTCTACAATAGGGGATCCCATATCTCAGGGATTATGATTTTTCCTAAACTGTCCGGGATAACACCATAGTGAGCGGGGTTCTAGAAATGCAGTGCTTTTGGAGTCAGGACTCGGACGATGCCCCCATTCATCTAGTGGATGGGGATGATGTAGGGGTTGCATATGGCTACGATGCCTGGTACATAGGCATCCGCCCTCCTCGGATGACGAGGGCTCAGGGTCTGATACACGCAGTTGTGCATCAGATAGATAGGCAACGCTAGGCGGCTATGGAGGCGGCCTAGGGTCATGGTGGGAGAGAACTGAGGAGGCCACATGCGTAGGAGAGGCCACGATAGAGGGAGAGGAGGGAGGCGAGACCCCCTTCTCCATAGAGAGAGAGGCCACCATCTCTCGATAAGGGCAAGGGTGTGGACACAAGAGAGAGTAGTGAGATGGCTACTCTCCGGGCGGAGAATATCCGTCTTTAGGCACAGGTGCAGACTCTACAGGATGAGGCTGCACGCCACCGAGCTGAGTCTACACAACTCAGAGATGAGGTTGCATGCCTCAGAGCATAGGGCGGAGGGGCGAGCACTCAGGAGCTGACATGGGCTATTTCCCAAATCACTTTCTATCAGACATTATACTATCAGATGGTGCCAGAGGAGGATAGATTACCACTGCCAGCTAACATTGTAGAGCCGATAAGGATCAGGTCATCTAGGACTTCATCCTGATCGAGGACTAGGACTCATAGTACTACATAGACTGTGATGGGGCCACCTCGTCCACCTCAGGGCAAGGGAGGAGATGAGGCTGAGAGCTCGAGGGGCTCTCGAGGCTAGATACTACTGATTTGCATTGTACAGATTGATATGTAGTTTTATTATTTTTGATAGAGGATTGAGTATGCCGAGGTACAGATTGTGGCATACCAATCCAATTTTGATATGATGTATATATACTGTTGATATATATATGAGATGAGATATTTTTGATCATATGACTTGTGTATTTTGTACTTGTATGATGCTTTTAATGTTTGGATTGATTGATTTGATGATTCATGTAATTATGTCATTGGAAATATTATGATTTTGAATGTCATGCTTGTAAAATTTAAATAAAATAATCTGATGTAACAAATTGGTTGTATGTGATGAAATGTGATAAAAGATAAAAAGAGACTTCTAACAATAATTTCAAAGGACATTGTCGCTATTATAGACCATTTCATGGAGTCGCCGCTCACTCGGTCGTCAAGCTAGTCCCAAGATAGAAATATTGTTAAAAAAGTAAAAGAGTGCTTAAGAGACTGTCTTAAGACTTTGGTGCAATGGTGCAAATGATGATGATGATGGTTTGTTTTCAGATTTTCATAAAAATAGTATGCATGAAATAATGTTAGAATGATTTTTTCTAGGCATAAATTCCTAAGTGTGATAAATTTTTTGGATAATTCCCTAGGAATTATACCATCATTGCAAAATTGAAGGTTGACATAATGACATGAAATAGTGATAATGTGCATGCTTTTTAAAAGCATAATTTGTGTAACATAATGATTTAAGTCATATGGTTTTCATGATTTTTAAATAAATGGGGAATAAAAATTGTTACAATGGTTTGCGCTAGGCATAGAATATGTAGGTATAGAATTATACCATCATCGCGAAAATCCAAGAAAAATAGATAGTTTTATTGCATGGTTGATTTCTAATAAACAGAAAATATGAAAATGAGGACTTGCGCTAGGCATAAAATTTGAATTTTGGTTTTGGAACTATACCATCATCGCGAAAGTCGATAATATATATATATATATATATATATATATATATATATATATATATATATATATATATATATATATATATGTATGTATGTATTGAAAGAAATTTTGATTTTTTTATTATGCATGTAGTTGTCTTTAGACTAAACAACTGTACTTGAAAGAAGAAAATGAATTATTTCAAACAATTTGCAAAAATATATTTCAAAGTATTTTAAAGACAAAATTTAGATTTATAAGGAATCCCATGTGCATAGGTGAATTCATTTCCAATCTTGATTTATCATAATGATACACAAAATCTCTCAAATACAAATGTGTGTGCAATTGCTATGTTCATTTACCAGTTTTGAGCAAGATAATTTGATACAAGTGATTTGAATGAACCAAAGAAGTGTTCATTAACCATGATGTAGATGCATATAACCATACTAGACTTCTATGTAAGTCGTATTATCAAGAGCTAGCTAATCCATAAGCAGACATAGGTCTGTACAAAAGAAGGTCGCTAATGTGACAGGACATATCGCCACGCTAGGAGTTACCCAAGGCCAAGCAGGTTGGGCACAAAAACCACCTGTTATGGGGCTTACCTCACAGTTTTCAAATAATTGAGAATTCCAGGGATTCAAGATCATCAACCCTTCTTTTCTTTTCAAAGGGTAGGGAAAGGGATTTTATTGCTTTCTTGCTTTTTGCTTTCTTTTTATTTTATTTTATTTTTGTATTTTTGCTTGATAATTGAGATAATGCTTGAAATATTGTTGTAATGATATAAAATAACATTTTTCTCTTTTTCTCTTTTTCTTGAACTTTGCTTTTTCTTTTTGTTGAATTTTGCCTTTTGTTCTATACTAGGGATACTTGCTCAGATTAGCTATAGAGCAAGGGATTTTTATTCTGGGTAGGGGTGAGCTTGTCCTTTTGCCAATTCTCAAAGATTCTAGACCATGTACATGATAGGATAGTAGGGGAAACTTTTCGCTCAAGAAATCACTTCTACTATGTAGCAAAACATGGAAATTACAAATATAATCATTTTATTGTGAAAAATATGTGCTTGGTTTAAGTAAATAACAAGATCAACTCTCTATGCTCAAACTTTATTTAATTGAAATTTGTGAACTTTGATATAAGAGAGATTAGTAATCATGCCAGATAAAATCAAGATTATTTATTATTTATTATTTATTTTTTATTTTTGTTTTGAGTGTGCAAGTGAGAGATTCCAAATAAATGCTAATTTATCCAAAATAATTTGAAACATATAACTGCAATATTTGTAAGAAGATATATATAAATATTGTTTTGAGAAGTTTTGAGAATGTTGACTCTCTCTTTCTTCTTTGTTTTGTTTTGGTTTCGAAAGAGTCAAGAATATTGCTATTTTTTTATTTTTATTATTATTTTTTTGTTTTTGAAAGAATTAACAAGTGCCATAAATAAATGCAACAAATAGTTTTGAAGATTTTGATGATTATGAATTTTTTTGGTGTTTTTGAATTTATAAATTGAAAGAAATACAAGATAGTGATTTTAAAATATTTTAAACAAATATATACAAGGATGAAATGACCAAATTTATACATAGTAACGTTTAAGATGCAAAATATTCATGGGTTCTTTAAGTTCTTTACCATCTAAGGTAGATAATTTGTATGCTCCTGAATCAAATTTAGCAGTGATAATGTATGGTCCAAGCCAGTTGGGCTCAAATTTACCTTTAAGGCTTTAGTTGCATCAATATTTTTTTGAAGATTTTTGAGGATTTTGATGTTTTTTTTTTTTGTATTTTGATTTTAATTTATGAATTGAAATTGGTGGTATATACAAGATGATCTATATACACTATACAAGGTTATTTGAGTATAACATGTCTAAGGTTGCTTCAAAATCAAAGGAGGTTTTGAAGGATAATTTGGTTGAGGTGAAGGTAAGGACAAAATATGATAAATAAAAGGTAGTGATAACAAAAGCTTTGTTATAATGTAGAATAATGTAGCAAAATATTTGACTTTTATATGTGTAGAATTGATCATGTTGCAAAATAAAATATTAAAAAGATAAGAAGGTTATTCATTCTTATTATTATATTCCGAGTCTTGATAAGATGGAAGGAGCAGATGCAGATGTGAAAGATATGCATGGATGTTATTTGATAAACAAGGATGATCATATATGGATGAAGAATAAAAGTTATGGATAGAAGATAATCTTGATAACAAAGAATGTATGGAACTTGATGTTTCAACCGTTAAATATTCTTTAAATGGTGTTGGGTCACCATGTATGGTAACATTTTTATTTGCAAGTTCAAACTTCAAACATTGGTGAAGAGTGGAAGGGACAACCCTCATCGTATGAATCCAAGGACTTCTGAGAAGTAGGTTGTAAGGTGAAGGGAAATATGCCACATAAAACAGAGTATCCAAGATCTTGGATCCAATATTGAGGGAAAAAATTATAGTACCTTGAGCTTCTTGAATTTCATTGTTAAAAGATTTTATAATATCATTTGATTCATTACTATATGCTTCCTTTAATTTGAGTTTTTGGAATAATTGATGAGTGCATAAATTAAGAGAGGCGCCATTATCTACCATGATAGTTTTAACAAGTATTTCTTTATTAGATCCTATAATGTAAAGAGAATAGACTTCTTGTGGAGTAGAGGAAGGAATCTCCTCATCATAGAATGAAATATGATTAACCTCAAGAGGGTTTACACCATTAATTATGTCCTTAGGGAAAATATCATGAGGAATAAATTGTTGGCTAGGTATCTTGAACAAAATTTCCTTGTGAGAACTTTGTAATACTTCTAAAAGGGATATCTTTGCTTGAGGGTTAATCACTTGTTGTTGGTTATCAAAGTGGACTTCAAATTGAGATTTTGATTTTAAAGATAAGCTTTCTATGCTTACATTCCATTTTGGATCATTCTCTAGAGCCAAAGATAGTTTTGAAGGTTGGTCAAATGAGGAATCCATATCTTGAATATCAGATTGAGGTGATTGAACTTGAGGTTGCTCATTTGTAATTTTTGTTACAATATTAATAATATCATCATGATGGGACGCATTAACATGCAATATTTGATTTGTTTATTGTTGTTGATAATTGAATAGGGGTTCTTGGGAGATCACCATGTCTTGATTGATTATTGGTATTTGTTGTGTAGGAGTTTGATTTTTTACTAAAGATTTATAGTCAGTTGTAGATTATAATTCCTTTATATTAAAAAGACCCTTATCAATCAAATCTTGAATTGCACATCTTAAATATTTACAATTTTGTGTCATATGTCCATCCACTCTATGATATTCACAATGTAGCTCAGGTTTAAACCAATCTACTATGGTATCAAGTTGTCTTATGGAAGGAAGTTCAATCTTATTTGTGTCAAGTAAATGCTTGAGAATTACATCCATTGGTTGATTGAGCTTAGTAAATTTACGTGATGAAGGTTTTTGAGAGGTTTTTGATAAATGCCTTAGGAATTTCGTCATAAAATGACCTAATGGTTTCTCACCTCTACTTTCTTTATTATGGGTAGAATGATGACAGGAAGATTGTGAAGCATGAGGTGAGTACATGGTAGAATTGGAAGAATAAGTATTTTGTTGTTGAAATGGATGTGTTGTATTGAGAGAAGAATATTGAAAAGGTGGAGGAGAATTATATGTGGATTGATAGACATAATATGGATATATGGGAGAATAGATAATATCGTTATGAAGAGGATTGGCAAAGGGATTGTTTTGTTGAGTTATGGATGAAAAATAAGAAGAGTGTGATGGAGGTGATGTTGAATAAGGATGAGGTTGGTCATAATCAACAAATGTATTTGGCTGAATTCTTCCAACATTACTGATGGGCTCGTATGAATTTGAGAAAAAACTCATGGTTTGTTTAGTACTTCTAGAAGTAATATTTAGCATCTATTATTTAGAATTGAATCTAAAACATATAAACATGAAATGATGATTTTGTTTTTGTTTTTCTTGTATACATATATATATATATATTTTTGTTTTGTTTTCAAAAGGTTTAAAATGCATTCACGTCGGGTTCACCAAAATGTATCGCTCCAAATTTTTCACACCCTTACCTTCAAGCTATAGGATCCGTGCCCGAAAGGGGGATGTGAAAAGGATGGCATGGTACCTCGGACTAAGAGGACTTGCAAAGGTCTCGCCTCTCAAGGGAGGTGTATTATTGGTGATTTTTCGATGGATGGTGGGTTCACCAGGAAACATTTAATGGCAGTTTCCACGCCTAGGTTGGGAATGTGTTTTATGTGTTCATTTTAGCCTTAAGCATTCAAATCTTAGGTTTGTCCAAAATGCATCTAAGCTATTCTATATGAATATGCAGATTAAATGAATACAGAAAACAAAATTAAGATAGAAAAATAGAGAAATTGAGGAATGTCAAAGGAAAATACCTGATCTAGATGTCTGATGAAGATTTTGATTCTTGAAGCAGTCAGGATCACCTCTGATTTGACAAGATCGTCTGATATTAGACAAGATCATTTGAGATCTGACGAATTCGTCAGACAAATTCATCAGAGACCTGCAATCAGAGAAATAGGTGCAAAAAATAGAAAATACAACAATGATAACAGAGGGAAATAGTATAAAATGACAGTAGCACTATCAAACTAAAACTTAAACACAAAAATAGGAATGAATTATGCTAATTAGATAATAATTATGATTTAATCATGCATTTGATCTAGATGGGTGAACTCCAAAATGTAGAATAGTATAAAATATTGAATAAGCTATCTAATTTGCAGAATAAAACAACAAAAAAAGATAGAGAAATGCAAACTTTAGGCACTGATTTCCTCAATGTTGACTACAGTCGAAATCGTCTCGCATTGGTACGAAATCATCTCTGATTCGATAGGATCGCCTCCGATCTGAACAGGATCATCGACGACGATGTAAGCTTGCTCCGACTGAAAAATAGTAAGGTACCTACAACAAAATTGGTATAGAACTAATGCAAATGGAAACTTAGGATGTTTTATCATATGAGAAGTCAAATTACATAGAATTTCAGCCAGGGGGGTGCTAAGGGGAGGGCTTAGGATTAAATAGGCTTAGGAGAGAGGTTAGGAGGTTGGGGTTCATCCCTATTTGGGAGATTTCCAATGGGGGAGGGTCTCTAATGGCGCAGACACGCTTCTGCCCAGATTAGAGGCCCGTTGGAACAGAAGCTAATTGTACAAAATTAGTTTTGAGACAAGATCATCTGGACGTCCTAGTCCAGATGAAATCGTCAGATCTGGGGCAATATCATCTGATCGACGATGATATCGTCAAACAGTCAAAACAACCTCTAAAATGGCACAAAAAAGGGGGAAACGTATTACCCGACGATTAATGGGCAGTTTGGGAGGTTAAAATTTGAATTTAAATTATTTACTAAAGTAAATGTAATTATTACAATTTCACTGCACCAATTTTAGGGTGCTACAGGTGTCTCTTGTCGATTGGTGCCCACAAACTAGATTAGGGGATTGATGTCTCCTTTGGACATAGGTCCATAAACATTGCAATAGGGAAGGATTACCAAGGGATTTGTTGAGAAAATTTTAGTGAAATATTTTCTCTATGGACATAGCCCACATTGGGTGAACCACATTAAATTGGTGTCTCTATTGTGTGTGTTGATTTATGCATTGCTTTGATTACTATTGTTGATATTGCCATTGATATATTGCATAATATTGTTTGAGAAAGAAAAGTAAAAAGTGGTCTTATACTGTTCACCCCCCTCTCAGTATAAGCTTGTGTTCTTCACTTCAAATACCCCAAATTTTGGTGTAAATATGATTTATTCTATTTTCTTAGGATTCACTTTGATTCACCTTGATTTCTAGTTAGGATTCACCATTTTTTTACAAGTATATTTTGAGTCCAACCCCTTATGGATAATCCTTGGTTGTGGTAAACATCCATTCACCCTTCCTTGATACTCCTTTTGTATCTTACCCATGGTGTTTATTATTGTCCTTTCCTATGTTTAATAGTAATTGAAGCTATCTTGGGTACCACATAGCTTCTCTCTGTATGAGATTCCTTGTTTGGGAGGATTTGGTACCGAAGTACCTATTGGTGATCAGATCCACCTAGGTAAGGATTTAAGGTAAATGTATGTGCCCTAGACCTGGACCAACATTGAAAGGCTAAAGGGAAGAGATGCCCCTCGTGCCAATCTTCGGAGAAATACCAGCTCCTATGCTAAACTACTTGGGTGTTTGAAGACAAGAGTGCAGGAAAGAGATAAAAGGAGTTAAGGTTAGAGAAATAAATAAAAAATGGTAAGGGAAGAGATATCAATGATTTGAGGTGGAAGAGAACAGGAAGCATGATCGCTAACAAACAACTTGAATAGTAGCAAGGAACACCAAGGGAAAATGAAGAAAATGCAATATCGACCTTCCTATGTATCCTTCGGGCAAGTTTTAGGGTACCTTCCTCGATCGCACACCAGACAAAGATTTTGGCATCCAACATACGAACGATGAAAGACAAAAGAAGCAAACATAGAAGGCCGCATAAAAGAAAGCCAATACAACACTTTTCTACTCCTATGTATCCTTCAGAGCGAGTTTCAGAACACAGTCCCCGATCACACACTAGACGCAAGATTCAGCATCCAACATACAAACGAGGAAAGATAAAAGAATCAAGCACAAAAGGCAGCATAAAAGAGAAGAATTGAGCTCAAAGCCTTTTAGTATTAATCGTAGGACATCAAGTTACAACATATTTCTAGCAGATAGTTCCCCTCTTTTCCATTATAATGCCTAGGTTTTTATAGAGGACCTGGGCCTGTAAATCATAATTACATAGCAAAGAAGAGTACGCCCTCAAGCCCTAAGAATTGGCTCCTCGAGGCTCTCATGACTGAGCTTTCAAATCCATTACCAAAATTGGTAACTACATCCAAGTCAACCATGGAAAGGTGCATTAATGAGCCGTCTAGACGTCCTTGGTCTTCGGGTGCGGTGCTCGAGTGGCCGCCATGCTCGTCGGGCTCTCCATCATGGTTTGATACTTCATTTCTTATTGCCAAAAATGAGCAGCGGGCTTGCTGGGCACGAAAGATTGCATTTATGAAGCACTTGATCACCTTGAGAAAATACCAGGCTTGCAAAGCATGCCTATGAAGCGCTTCACCGAGTCTTCATTCGCAACTTTGCTTCGCAATGGTTTTGGGCCAAAGCAAAAACTCCTCTTTGATATGTACTTCACAAAATTGAGCTTTGCAAAACTACTTTGGGGGCGGGGAGCGCCAAAGCATATCTACTTCATAAAATGGACCTCTTTGCTTTCGCAACTTTGTCATCAAAATTGCTTCGTAATGTGCTCTTGCCGAAGTAAATATGGTTCACTGATGGACGGGCCCGAAATGAGTACTTCGGCAACTTTCTGGTGAAGTACTTTCATGCTCTTTGAGTTCTGCTTTGCTAATTTTCTAGCAGAAGTGACTGATGGAAATACTTCGGATGCGAAGTAGTTTTCTTGATGACTTCTTTGTATATCTCTTTGGCATAATGCTTCGCAGGAATCTTGCCCGAAGTAGCCCCTTGAAGTGCTTCGGGCTTGAAGTTCTTCTTATTGTTATTCTTTTATTCTACTTCAATGATACTACTTTGCAAAAAACTCCACCCGAAGCGGTGTTGAAAATGCTTCGGGTGCAAAAATCTCTTTTCTTCTGAATGCCACTTCGCTCATATTTTGTCTAAAGTAGCTACTGGAAATGCTTCGGGCACGAAGTAGTTTTCCTATATTTTCCTTCTACGAAACTACTTCGCAAAACTTTTACCCAAAGTAGCGCTAGAAATGCTTCGGGTGTGAAGCTCTTTTCGTTTTTCTTTGGTGAAGCTCTTTTTTTCTAGTTTGTTTGGCAGCAAAGTTATTTCTCTTCCATTTTTATATAAAAAGGGGTGGCATTAAAAACAACAAATCAAAAAAAACTTTACACAATACTGTACAAAATTTGTTTTCTTTTTCTACCCCTTAAGGAATGTGACAAAATTGTCAACATTCTTGGCGGCTCGCGGGGCAACGAGCTCATATCGGTGGGAGAACCCTTCAATTCTGATCCATTGGGCCAGAGTCTCTCCCCGATCCTTCTCCTCCTTCTTCTTCTACTTCTTCTTCCTCCTCTGCTCCTTCATTTGTTGGTGTGGCCTCCTGCTATGGTGATGGGACCAGACGGTCACAAATTTTCTTTATAGTTTGGCGAACATGAGCCCAGACCCCTTTGTGAAATATTTCTTGATCTTCGAGTGCCTTAACTAGAACATGGAATCGAAAAATATACCCTATTTTAGCGTGTTTAATTCTTGCGCCCAGGTTATTCAGACAAGCCACGATTTTGTAGTGTCTCAGGATGAAATCAACGACTTTTCCCTCCATGACTGGCTCTTCCCACTCGTCAATTTCGGAGACATCACCTTCGAAATGGAGCCACGTTGGCTTGAGTTCTTCCCTAGTGAGAAGGTTCCCATCATCATCTGTGAAACTCGGGAGACCCAAAGAAGAGAGATCTTCAAAGTATCTCATTGATGTGCGATGTTCTTGCTCAAATATATCAAGGAGGTCTTTCGCCTTTTGTGCTTTCTTCACCTTGGAGAAGAAAGCGCGAATAGTGGCTTGAGCAGTAGACCAATCCCTGGTCGTTCGACTCATAGCAGCGACCTAAAGGTCTTGATATCTGATGCTTTGGACCTCAAATGCAAGCTTGAGTCACCTCTTGATTTTCTGGATTACCTCATCCACTATCGGTCCCTCCTTAGTAATCGCCTCCTGAGCTTTGGTGACAAAAATTAAAATTGACAGGGCATTGGAGGCCCGAGATCTGAAACCTTTAAGTAGGTGAGAGCGGATCTCCTTTATCCTACCTTTGTCGAATAGCTCTAGGTTTGCATTTTCATATAATTTCTGCTGGGCCTGCAATATCTTGCCCTCGAGCTCTTTGGATTTTAGCTCATTTTTGGCCTATTTTTGTGCTTGATGTTCGACCGAAGTCTACAGTTGTAGAATTTGTTGCTTGAGGGTATGCGTTTCTTTTTTGAGAAATTTGCACTGCTTCTAAGAATCCTCCAGCTCAGAGCAAATCCTAGCCAGCTCTTCTTCCAACTTGATGTTGGCATTTTTTGCTTCAAACCTGCGTTGGTTGGCAATGTTGGCGTGTGCTCAAAAAGTCTCCACCCTGACATGCATGGACGTGGATTCATCATCTATGTTTAGATGCTCTAGGTCTTTGGTCTTCTCTTGGTAGTCGTAATCTGCTGGGTTCATCTCATCCAGAGGCTTCTGGACCTTGGGGACCTTCTTCACCTTATGCAACTTTTTGCCCTTTAGGTCGAAAACTGCACATTTTTCAACTTGAGCTAGAGATTTCCCTCTTTTCTTTCTCACCTCCTTTAGCATCTTCTCTGTATTTTTTCGAGCTAGGAGGAGCTTTTCAGCCAGGGGGCGCTCCTTTATCGAAGATAAGTTGGTTTTAGAGAAAGCCGAATCTCTAGCCAAAGGAGTAAACAAATATAGAGAACTAACATAGGCAGATTCCCCTGATGGCTCGAATACTGGTGTGGTAGGGACTTTGGCAAATGGGATTATGCTTTGGGCTATGGGAGAGTGGGCTATGGGGCTTGGTGTGGGTACACTACCTTCACCTTGGCCTGGGATTGAAGGAACAGGGGCATGGGTAGGTGAAGGGGTCTCAAAGGGCTTATCCTGGTAGGACGACTTGGGAGGAGTGGGGCTATGCAAGATTGGACTGGCAATGGGCATTTTCTAAGTGGGGAATTGGCCCTGTGGGGATGAGGATATTGATGAGGGATTCCACTCGGGGCTTCCATGGATGTGTCAGAGACTGAGGCAAAGGGAATAGAATGCATACCTACGTGCCCTCCTGGCAAAGTGGCTATGGTAACTTCCTGCATGATTGGTTCATGGCCCGGTTGGGCCTCGTCACTCCCGACCTCCACAAATTCTACCTCAGGGTCCTTATCTTGTTGGAGGAGTTCCTCCACATTGATGATATCTATTTTAGGGACCGTTTCAGCACTTGGTGCCCTTGTGTCCTCAATGTTCAGTCGGACCTAATGCAGGGGATACAGTAGTACTTGTAAGCTTCGTGCGAGGGCGCTTCGGGTGGCTTGGAGGCACTTGAATCTACTCTTGCCTTTTCCTTTTCTTCCTCTCCAATGGCTGTTCTACTTCTTTGGCACTTGTTTCCTTATCTTCCTCTGAATCATCCTTAGCCCCACCTGGGTTTTTGCCTGATCCTAGGGTAGCTGGGGAATAAAATCTGCAAAGGATATCGACTTCCAATTTTCGACATTGGAGTCATAAAGAATTATGAAGTCTTTATCCGATGATAAGAGTCTGTAGGAGTTCATTTTTTGACGACAAACCCTCATTTTCCACCATTCTCAAAGTTTTTCCTCACTCTAGTATTTTACCTCCTCCCTCAAATCGTCCCTTGCTTTCTTCCAGAATGTGGAGCTTGGAGTCGAGAGGGGAGACTGATCAGGGTCAAACTCGACCTCCATAGGATAGAACTCATGCCATGGAGGCAATGTTCTCATCCTTTCTAAATGCCACTCCAGATCCTTCTCATTGGGGTTATTTCTTTGTTCTACAATTTTGGGGTGAGGGCAGATGTGGAAGTTCTTGAATTTTAAATGATCCCTCATCACGCACAAAGGATCATAGAGCCATTGCTAAGGAATCTGGAGTAGGCCAAAGTAGGCAAGCCTTTATTCCAAGAACATGCCCTAATTTAGGGTAAAGATTTCAATTACCCCCATCCTGAAGGGGAAGTCGCAAGTATGTGCCCACTTTCGGCCGTGATCGTATATTGCATTGGTATAGTCACTCTGCCGAGCGACTTCCAATGCGAACTGATATTCAGAGGGGTAGAACGGTAATAGGAAGGGCTTCCCAATGAAGCCGAACATGAGAATCACCAGTCCCTGTGTCAATTGGAAGACATCCCCCCTTTTTCCCAGCACCACTCTATCTCTCAAACTGAGTGGTACCTAAGGAGAAGAACCTTTCAACAAATGTATGGTGGGTCCCAAAAATTTCTTATTAAAAGAATAATAGGACTCCTTCAATAGGAGGGAAGTCCATTGATACACGGGCAGAGGATTTACATCCTTACCTCTTGGGGAGATGGTGATATGGGGAAATCGCTTATGCACTTGGTAGAAGTACAACCAGATAAGAAAATAACAGGGTGCGAAGTACTAGCCTGTTGCAGCATTCTTCATGCTGAAGAGCCTTGTATGCAGGGTTTGGGCCACCCATTCTGCCCAGTCAAAGAAAATTGGGTTAGTGTTCGGCCTTGAAGCATCAAGGGCATAAAATTCCCCTCTTGAAATGCACTCGACTAAAGACACCTACTAGGGCTGTACTGAAGTATCCATTGACAATCCCGCCACCCATGCAATGATAGAAAAGATATCTGTATTTTTGAAGGCCTCCAAGGGTAAGGGCATCTGGGGCAGTTTGTTTGAAGGTAGCTCGCTCTTAAGATTTTCTCACAAGAATTTCAATATATAACTGTTGGAGGTAAATCTCTCCATTTGTTCGCTCAGGATGACATTGCGAACATAATAGCCCTTGGGTGGACCCTGCTACGGAGTGAAGGTTGCTTGCACATCTTCCTTCAAAATGGAAAATAGTTTGTGTCCCAAAGCATCTAGCACCTGCCTGGATGCAGGTTGGTAATTTTTTGCAATGGCATATATCATCTCGGGACAATGATGAGTAGGTGGGGTTAAAAACCAGTAGATCTTGGAGTAATATGTAGCGACTCTCTTGTTTTCTGGCATGAGCCTGCTTGTCATGAATTCTATGGTGTGTCAAAGGTCGGATACACCCTTCGAGAGCTACGTGTCTCGGATCTTTTCCCACCCATCAATTGGTGGCTCCACAAGTTGTTCTTCCTCCGAGTCGTCTCCCTCTTCCATTGGCTATTTTTCAGCTTGAAGGGGAAGATTTAGCTTCTTTAGAGCATGCTTTTTTTCTTCCTTCCCCTTCTTCATATTTTCAAGGCCTGTAACCTCAGGCCCTTTCCCATTTTCCTTAGAATTTTTCTTTCCCATAATGCTAGTGATGGTGGTAGGATTCTTGATGCAAAGAACTTTAAATGTGAATGGCTAGATGCAAAGGATGGGAGAGTTGCAGAATATCCGAAGGCTCTTAGTTTATCTCTTAACCGATGGACAAATAACTTCCCTCTTTCCAGGAACTCACTTTTATAGCCTAAAAAGGCAGCCACCTAAATTTATGGCACCTACTAAAATTAAATTTGTACTTCGGACGACGGAGGCTGCCGTATTCTCAAACCACTTTTGCAGTGACGTGGTACATAGGGCTGCATCCTTTGATGATTAGATTTTGTACTGGAGATGCCACTCGCTGCCACCTTGTACCTTGGTGCGAGCTTTTCATTGCCCTTTTATGACTCAGTTACCTCGAGAAGTGCTACATCACCCTTTTGCCTTAAATTCATCTGCTTCATACTCCTTTGAAGGCCATTCTTGACATGTTCTTTGAGGCGCATTTCAAATTTCCACCTCGCGCATGTTCGGATCAGTGAAGTTGCACTTTAATGCTAAAAATGCTTCGCGGTGAACCTTTGGTTCAAACTACTTTTAGGTGCTTCGGGGCCAAAGTATTTTTTTCTTCGCCATGTTGCCGCTCTGCCTTGAAGTTCGTCGAAGCTCTCCTTTTTGAAAACTGCTTCACAAAAAATTTTCCCGAAGTAGCTACTGAAATACTTCGGGTGCGAAGTTCTCCTTTGGTGCCTTTTGTAACCTTCTTTGCAGCGAACCTTCTTGTACTTGCTACTTCACATCAGAAATCCCCGAAGAGGATTTGGAATTTGTACTTGGCTTGGAGGAGACTGTATATACAAATAAAAAATACATACGTTCATTTTTTTTTTTTTTTAAAGAAAAGAATTCGAATTATACTTAGTAGTGAAAGGTCTTCAGATGAAGACCATTGACAGAGATTGGTAGAACTTGACCATCTGCATCTTTGAGGATGAACGAATTGGTCGAGTTCACCTTCATAATTTCAAACGACCCATCCCAAAAGGCGTCCATATTATCGTGGTTCCTAGTCTTGGCCTTCCAAGAGTCCCACTTCAATACCAGATCTCCTACATTGAATGTGCGATCAGATGACCTTTTCTTGAACCAGTCTCAGATGACCTGAATATGCTTGGCGAAGCTCTGGTATGCTTCTTCGTGATCTTCCTCTAGTCACAGGAGTTGAGCTAACCTGTTTACCATCGGACTAATTTCATCCTCTACTTCTAACAGCTGTAGTGCAAGGATCTCCATATGAATGGGTAAGATAGCCTCCTTGTCGTAGACCAGTGCATAGGGCGACGTTTTGATTGACCTTTTGACAAAAATTCGATCGGCCCACAAGGCCCTATCTAGAAGGAGATGCCAAGTCCTTTTGTTTGTCTCTACGAGCTTCCTTAGCATTCTCAACAGAGTCTTGTTGGTGGATTCTGCCAAGCCGTTGCCTTGTGGATAATAATTGGAGGATACTTTATGATATATCCTATACCTATAGAGGAATTCATTAATTTTAGCGCCTGTGAAGCCAGGGCCATTATCTGTGACGATTGCTTCGAGGATGCCAAACCTGGTGATCAATCCTTCTAGGAAGGTGACTACAGTCTCTTGATCTGCATGCTTGGTGGGAATCACTTCGATCCACTTGGTGAAGTAATCGGTTGTGTTTAGGATGAACTTATGTCCCATGGAGGAGTTCGGTGACATGACCCCTATGAAGTCCAACCCCCATTGCTGAAAGGGAGTTTCTACCTGTATCGGGCGAAGTGGCATCGAAGCATTTCTGCTTCGGCCGACAAACTTTTGACACTGCTCACATTTGTGAAAAATGGTTAAGGCATCGATGAAGAGTGTAGGCCAATAATATCTTGCTTTGATAATATTTAATGCCATCATCATTCCTATGAAGTGGCCTCCAGATAGCCTTGAATGGAACTCTCCTAGGACTCTTCTTTTATCATCATCTTTGACACATTTGAGAAGGACCCCATCAATATTCTTGAAAAACAGGCCTTCAGGGCGCAGAGTGTACCGAGAGGATCGCATCCTAAAATGCCTTCACTACGAAGCATTTAGACATGAAGGACAACTACCAGTGTTGAAATATTCAACTATTTCACTGACCCAGTCTCTCTTGTCTTCCTCATGGTTGGCAAAGCATTCATCGGCTAGTAAGTCATTCTTCTGAGGTTCTACAACTTCGACCGCTGCCTTCTTTGCTAGTTATTGACATAATGTGTGCCCACGAACCAATTTTTTGGGCTTGATCTCGATGTAAAACTCTTGTATCTTGTTCACCCAACCAGCTCTTTTGCTCCCCAATTCTCCTTGGATGATAAAATTGTGCACGTCAGGGTGAATGACAAAGACTGTGACCCGACTTTGAGAGATGAACTATTTGAATTTTCTAAGGGATTTCATTACTACATGTACCTAGAATTCTATGAAATTTTACTTTTCTCCATGATGGTTTATTACCTGGCTCAAAAACATGATGGGGCACTCCTCACCATCTTCCCCCTTTTGTGTCAGGATAGCAGCATAACTTTTGGGTTCTCCTATAGCATATAGGATGAAATCCTGACTGTAATATGGATTAATCAAGACCGGCTCCTGGGCGATTCGTGCCTTAATCTCTTCAAAAGATTCTTTTCTTTCTTCGGTCCAGCTAAATTTGGTGCCCTTCTTCAGGAGTTGGGACATTGGCTTGATGACTTGGGCGAAGTCGAGAATGAACTTTCTTACAAAGTTAATTTGATCGAAGAAGGATTGAAGTCCTTTCTTGTCTGCTGGGAGCGAGAGCTTCATTAGAGCTTCGGCTCTGTCAGGATCTATAGTGAGCCCTTTTCTGATATCATGTGTCCCAACAACTTTCCTTCACTGACTACGAATATGGACTTCTTTGGATTAATTGAGATGCCGAACTCTCGGCACTTTTCAAAAACTTGTTGTATATGTAGTGTATGATCTTCCCTTCTTCAGGAGAAAATGGTCATGTCATCCAGATAAATGATGATGACCTTATTTAGAAGCTCACCAAAAGCAAGATCCATTGCTCTCTGGAAAGTGGCCCCGACATTCAAAAGGCCAAATGGCATTCACTGGTAAGCAAATGTTCCCCACTTGGTGGTGAATGTTGTTTTGTTTTGGTCTTCATCCTTGACCCAGATCTGATTGTATCCAAAAAACCATCGAGCAGAGAGAATCGTTGAGCTCCAGCCACTGAGTGCAAAATTTGATCAATTTGGGGGAGAGGATAGTGGTCCTTGAGGGACGCCTAGTTTAGGTTGCAGAAGTCCACGCATAACCTGATATCTCCATTCTTTTTTTTGACTAGGACCAGGTTTTCTACCCATGAAGAGTGCTTGATGGGATATATGATCTTTGCATCAAGCATTTTCAAGAGCTTGGCCTTCATTAAGACCTTGATCTTGGGATTCACCGGCCTTTGATTTTGTTGGAAGGGTTTGACCCCCTCTTGCAACTCGATTGTGTGTTGAACTAGCTGTCGATTGTATCCCTAGAGATCTTGATAAGACCAAGTGATTATATCAAAAAATAGTTTGCAAAGATTCTATATTTGTTCTATCTCCCTCGCAATGCAGTCGGTTCCCACCATTATTATTTTCCCAGGTTCAAGCTCCAAATCCTGATACTGTCTCTCATGGACTTTGATCATGTGAGATAGAGCTCGGTCATTCTGATCAAAGAGGATTTCAAGGGTGATTAGTCCCTTGGGAACATGATTATTCTTAAATTGGATCAACCCTTCGTACTCTTCTTCATCAGAGCTTCGGTCTTCAACTGTGGCGGCTTCTTGGATTAAGAAATTTATAATCTGCTCGTCATTATCAAACACTTGCCAATGCAGATCCTTGTATGGGATAGAGGGTCTATATATCATTCTCATAGCTCTATGCTTGTGCACCATGTCTTCTACTGGAGAGTACTTGGCTACGATGGATGCCAGAACATCGGCATGTCGGTTCATCTCTCGTGGGATTGACTGCAGATTGAGAGATTCAAATTGATTGAATAGGTCCCATACCCTGTTATGGTATGATTTTAGATAATGCTTCTTTGAAGTACACTTATTTGTGACTTGGTTGCAAACCAACTCAGAATATCTGAAGATTTGGAGATGCTTTATGCCTAACTTATCAGCTTTCTTAAGTCCTAGGCATAATGCTTAGTATTCTGCTGCATTGTTAGTGTAGCTCCATGTCAACCGGTAGAAATATTCTTTTTGCTCTTCGGAGGGTGAAATTAGAAGAATCCCTACCCCAGCACCATTTTTACATTGGGCACCATCGAATAACAACTTCCATAATTCTTCCTAGGCACTTGTTCTATTCCCGGGGTGGGAGTGGTTTTTTGGCTTGACGATCACATAACATCCTATTTTGGTCTCCACCATGGTGTTGAAGTCTGCCAATGAAAACTCATCTTCACAACTTAACTACGCAAGAGACTCCTCAACTAGATCTACCTGTTCTATTTCCTCCACCATTGCGTTCACTGGTTCACTGCTTTCTTCCTCGGACATCTTCTGTACAAGAAAGGAAGAAGGCTTTTCATTGTAGATCTTTACCTTCTTTCCTTTGTAAGGAATATCCATATGGGAGTAATCCATAGAAATATATCCACCCAGATTCTTCGTGAATTCCCTCGATAAACACATACTGAAATATGGCTCCAAGTCGACTACCACTACCTCTTGTATGATTGTGATCTGAGGCATCTTATGTAGTCGGATAAGAATGTCCATGATCACTCCTATAGTCTTCACTGGAGTACCATCCAATTGGAGTACACCTTGGCTGCTTCACGTATACTCCATCCCTATTTCTTTGTAGGCTGCTCTTGGCATTACTGTTGTAGCGGCCCTAGAGTCGATCATGCAATTATGCACAATATACCCTTCCATTTGTAGGGATAGGTAGAATGGATGTGGTCTGTTCTTCCTCATAATTGATGTGGATAGGGTCTGTACCAAGGCTAGCGGTGCTACCTTTTTACCTTAATTATCTTTAATGATTCCTGCAGCAGGTCTACTTGTCTAGGAAGTTGCAGTGCATCATACAGGCTGATCTTGGCTAGAATCTTCTTCAATTCCTCTACAATATTGTATGCCAGGTATTTGGGTGCTTAAGGATATTTTATGGGCTCATATCTTGTGTGATACTACTTTGTAGCTTCCACCCTTTTTTTCTTAGTCAGTGAAGGAAACTTGAGCTTTTCCTTAGCCTATTCCTTGGTTTCTACCTAGGACGGTTCGGTAGAGGCCTTTTGAGCCTTTCCTTTGATTGGTGCAGGTGAAGGAGCTTCGCTCGGGGCCAAAGTAGATGATTGTCCTTTCTCGAGCCAAACTTGCTCTTTTGTAGGAGCTAGCTGAGTAGCATCTACTTCTATTGTATTTTTTCCTCCTCGTGTAAGTACTACAACCGGCTCCTCCTCGCCAATTGCCAAGTTGTGACTCATTTGCCTAATAACGTTTACTTGACCGCTGTGACTACTATTTGCCAGCGTCTGTACATAATGTTGGTGCAGGGTGCAGGTATTCTCTTCATGTGGATCATTGCATGTAGAGCACCAATACACATAGTCGAAAGTGCTCGAAGCCTCATCAATTGCAACATTTCTCATCGAAGCCTTCCCTTGCTGGACTGCTTGGTCCTTGGTAAACGCAGGTGCAGGATAAGATCTCCTCAGTAGGAACTCCTATTGTGCTTGCTTCTTTTTTACAATGGTTATGTCATTAGACAACATCTGGACCATGGAGTTCAAATACTACATTTCCTATAGAATTTTGGTTTGTATATCATCGGCTTTCGGAGCGATTGGTAATGAAGCCATCGTCGGTATTGGAGGAAGGGTAGGATGTTGAGGTGGTGCTGGTAGTACGGGAAATGTCGAAGAGAGAGTGGGCTATGGAGTTGAAAATGTAGGGAAATGAATTTGTGGAGCAGTGATTTGAGACACGACAGGGTTTGGATTCCAAGATGAAATTGGGAGTGCGGGGGTGGTGGAGATCTGTGAAGCGGTTGTGCTTGCATACTGGAATTGTAATAATTCAGGAAGTATGGGCATCAGAATCCTTTGGGGAAGCTTGCCCATAGTTATTAAATCCATATCTGCTCTCTTGGCTAACTCATACAACTCAGGAAAAGTATTAACGTTAGAATATCTTACCATGAGACTGATATCGGGATTGAAAGCCCGAAGGAAATAGAGTGCTACAACTTCGTTAGTTGGCCGAAGTCCAACTGGTACTCTCTGCCAGGTTTGAGCGAACCTAATATTAAAATTTGCAATTTATTCTTGTGGATGTCTCTTGATCGAAGTGAACTAATGTAGAAGAGAGGTAGGATTGGAAGACTCGTTGAAGTTTCCCATCATTTGCCCAGCTAACTGGTCCCATCCCGTAATGCTACTGGGTGGTAGAGATCTGTACCAGTAGAGGAGTTTTCCCCTAAGGGAAAGAACCAGAAGCTTTACCATAATTTTTTCTTCCGTAATGTCATGAATCATCGCCAGAGATATTATATCCTGGATATTCTCTAGGGAAGTCTTCCCAGTTCCATCGAACATTGAGATCTTCTTTATGGCAACAGACGACACTTGCCCTTGTCTTGCTAAATTCAATGGTGACAAGGAATCCCATGTTGGGCACAACCTGGGTGACTGTGGCTGCTACATTTGCTATTGTTGTTGTTGTTGTTTTTTTTATTGCTACTATGCCATATTTTCTCCCAAATTTTGAGAAATCAGAATTCTCGAAGCTCCCACTTGACTGCTAATAGGACAACTAATAGGAATAGAGGGGATAGGATGCTTCAAATAATTGGGAGGATTGGGAGGAAAGCTAGATGTTGTACTATTAGAAGTTGAGCTTTGTCTGCCAACAAAGGATGTTCCTTGTCACAGAGATTCGGGGGTGATCAACCTTGATTGTTCCCTGAAAGCATCAATATCTAGCTCAAAGAACTCGGTTTCCTCTCCTCTATTCTTAACTCTCCATCTTGTTTGCATGAAGGAATAGACTTTTGGTATTGGTATTTTTGACCTAGATATTCTCGAGAAATAGAGTCGCCAGATGCTAAGAGTCTTTCAGTAATGAGGGCATCAATCCTCACTACCACTAATCAGGTGAGACTGACCGGGTCACACCAGGAACTGGTTAGCGCTATTGGCCCCGGTGAAGACTGGTTTGCATTAAAATATGTGACTTTAACTGGTTATGGGTCTATCTAAGATAGATATAGTTGGTCCCACCGGGTGTGCCATAAATTATTGATGATCAGATCCACCTAGGTAAGGATTTAAGGTAAATGTATGCACCCTAGACCTAGACCAACATTGAAAGGCCAAAGGGAAGAGATGCCCCTCATGCCAATATTTGGAGAAAGGTCGGATCCTATGCTAAACTACTTGGGTGTTTGAAGACAAGAGTGTAGGAAAGAGATAAAAGGAGTTAGGGTTAGAGAAATAAATAAAAAAGGGTAAGGGAAGAGAGATCGGTGATTTGAGGTGGGAGAGAACAGGAAGCACAATCACTAACAGACAACTCGAATAGCAGCAATGAACACCAAGGGAAAACAAAAAAAATGCAATATCGACCTTCCTATGTATCCTTCGGGCGAGTTTCAGGGTACCTTCCCCAATCGCACACCAGACGTAGAGTTCAGCATCCAACATACGAATGACAAAAGACAAAAGAAGCAAACACAGAAGGCAACATAAAAGAAATCCAACACAACACTTTTCTACTCCTATGTATCCTTCAGAGCGAGTTTCAGGACATAGTCCCCGATCACACACCGAATGCAGGATTCAGCATCCAACATACAAACGAGGAAAGATAAAAGAATCAAGAACAAAAGGTAGCATAAAAGAGAATAATTGAGCTCAAAGCCTTTTAGTATTAATCACAGGACATCAAGTTATAACAACTTTCTAGAAGATAGTTCCCCCTCTTTTCCATTACAATGCCTGGGTTTTTATAGAGGACTCGGGCCTCTGAATCATAATTACATAGCAAAGAAGAGTACACCCTCGAGCCCTGAGAATCGGCTCCCCGAGGCTCTCATGATCGAGCTTTCAAATCTATTACCAAAACTGGTAACTACATCCGGGTCAACCATGGAAAGGTGCATTAATGAGCCGTCTAGACGTCCTTGGTCTTCGGGTGCGGTGCTCGAGTGGCTACCATGCTCACCAGGATCTCCATCATGGTTTGATACTTCATTTTTGATTGCCAAAAATGAGCAGTGGGCTTGCTGGGCATGAAAGATTGCATTTATGAAGCACTTGATCACCTTGAGAAAATACTCATCTTGGAAAGCATGCCTGTGAAGCGCTTTGCCGAGTCTTCATTCGCAACTTTGCTTCACAATGGTTTTGGGCCAAAACAAAAACTCCTCTTTGATATGTACTTCACAAAATTGAGCTTCGCAAAACTGCTTTAGGGGCGGGGAGCACCGAAGCATATCTACTTCATAAAATGGACCTCTTTTCTTTTGCCACTTTGTCATCAAAATTGCTTCGCAATGTGCTCTTGTCGAAGTAAAGATGGTTCGCTGATGGAGGGGCCCGAAATGAGTACTTCGGCAACTTTCTGGCGAAGTACTTTCAATGCTCTTTGAGTTTCGCTTCGCTGATTTTTTGGCCGAAGTGACTGATGGAAATACTTCGGATGTGAAGTAGTTTTCCTATCTTTTCCTTGTATTTTCCTTCGATGAAACTACTTCGCAAAAATTTTACTCGAAGTAGCGCTGGAAATGCTTCGGGTGCGAAGCTCTTTTCATTTTTCTTTGGTGAAGCTCTTTTTTCCTAGTTTGTTCGGCAGCGAAGTTCTTTCTCTTCCATTTTTATATACAAAGGGTTGGCATTAAAAACAACAAAGCAAAAAAAACTTTACACAATACTGTACAAAATTTATTTTCTTTTTCTACCCCTTAAGGAATGTGACAAAATTGTCAATAGTACCTATGTCCCCAATTATTGGTCATGATTCATACTATTGAAAGACCCTCCAGCAATATTGATCCTCTCTAATGGTGATTTTTGCATAAAAGAGTTATCCATGCCCCTTCCCTATCCTTTGAAACCCTAGTTAGATTCCTTAGACCTCAAGGTTTTGATCACATGAATCCTACTATAATTTTTGTTACTACATTGTTTTCTACATTTTTGTTGCACTTTTTAATATTTCATTTTGAGTTAAATACGTTAGAAGTGCCTCTAATTTTGTAGAGATATTATATCTTGAACATTCATATATAAATGAATGTTTGAAAGTTGTAAATTGGTCATGTTCCTATTCATCAACCAAGCAATAACATAATGGTTCTATAATTAAAGTTAAGAATCCATGATCCACTTTTAGCATGTTATATTTTTATTATCTCTAAAGAATATCTCTCATTTAGTTAAATAATTTACATTTTAATCAACATCTCTATTTTCTTATTTATATTTTCTATCAAATGTCTTCACAGATGAGGAAGTATTTATTTTGATTTGTTATTTGATGCCATAACTATTAAACATAGGTTAATAATACTTATAAAAATATAAATACTATAAGCCTCATGTGGACAATTGGTATGTACAATAAATATCTCTTATTATTATTGGTTGTTGTTTTTTTTAATTTAGTGAAAAACCTCTTACGAGGCTACCTTGGTCTGATAAACCAGAACCAGGGGATTCTACACCATCGAAATTACCTAGGAGTCGCACCTGGCCTTGATCACGCCAGCATAATCAAGTGGATTTTGGTTACCCAATGTGCATTTGGTAGGGTGGATATTCAAACCAGGGACCTCCCTTGGAGGATTTACATACCCTCTCCAACTCACCTACAACACATGGGTTATTATTTTTTGTTGTTAAAGCCTCTATTTTAGTTTTAATATTTTATAATGCTTCATTTTTGGATGTGTACTCATACATGCTTATGGTGGTAAAAAATAAATTATGAAACCTAGTTTCACATTCAAGCACCAAACATTTGATATCCCTTGCAAATGAAAATATGATTGAGTTTATAAAAATATCTAATATGTGTTGTAAGAATGAAGGACTATTCTAATTGGATCATTTTATAGTATTTTACATTATATGGGAGATCTAACCACCACTACCTCTTTTCCTTTTATATCCATAATTATTTTATTTTATAGATAAATATTTTCATTCTAGTTTTACTATTGTTAAAAACAATGTTAAGAAGTTAGATATACATATTCAACAAATAGAATCATATTATTATGCTAAAAAATTAATTGATGCCCAAAAATATATTTTATAATATCTATAATGCTAATATTATGTTCACTAAAGGACACCAAAAATGAAAATAATATTCAATATTACTTTACCAATAACAAAAGTTAATCCAAATTATACATTCTCATGCTTGCCATGTAAATTGTACACCTAGTTTAGTAGTTGTATCAAACATAAGAGTAACCCATCCAAATATTAATTAATGGATATAATTATCTCTTTATATATTAAATCATCTAGAATTTTTTAAAGCTTCATGTTTAAAGTACACAAATGATCTTCATTACCACATCTATTTTGAATTGAACTACTTTCCTATGGAAATATTCATGATACTTTTTTACTAACTTAATAAATGAGTCTAAAAAAAAGTAATAAGGGTTTTCCATCCATCACATTTAAAAGTAAATAATATCTAGAGCATAATCCACCTATGGAAATAACACCATAACAAAGGCTTCCCTCTATAGAGTAAAGGATAAAATATCATCTCATGAATACCAAAGGAAAATAAAAGTAGGAGTTAATGATTCAATAACCCTGATTAACATGTCTATAATTGCAAATCATAATATAAATCCTTTGGTGGTTTTATCTAGTGTTTCTAATTGTATGTAAATTCTATAAAGCAAAAACAACTTTGATTTCAGTCTACTTTGGTTCTTAGAGATATAATGGTACCTCAATGCCAAAAAATTTATATAAGTTCCTAGTCCATGTACATTGATGGATTAAAGGCAAGACACTCCATGCTATCAATAACTTTAGAGAATAAAAAAATATTCCTATAAACATTTTTACAAAGAATTTTATAAATTAAAATACACCAAAACATATAATATCTTTGATGGATATACTAAGAACTAATTTCTAAGATTAACTACACCTTCATTTTAGGTTCAAGTTTCTACATATGTTACAAATATGCTTTGTTCTTCAATACTTATCCCTCTCTAAATTGTGTATCCCATTTATTGGTATTATATTCATTAAAAGATCAAATTATATTATCATTAAATTATAAAGTGAGAAAATATAAAATATAAAATATATATTTATGCTAAGAAGAAATGCATGTAGAAGGGGGTAGACACCCAATTTTGGTACAATTAATTTATATGAATAACATAAGCTTATACTGAGAGGGGGGGTGAATAATATAAGATCACTTTTTACTTTATTTCCCAATCAATATTATGCAATGTATCAATAGAAATATCAACAACAGTAATCAAAGCAATGCACAAATCACCACACACAATAGAGACACCAATTTAATATGGTTCACCCAATGTGGGCTACTCCACAGAGAAAATATTTCACTAAAAATTTCTTAAAAAATCTCTTGGGAATCCTTTCCCTATTACAATGTTTATGGACCTCTATCCAAAAGAGACACCAATCCCCTAATCAATTTTATGGATCACTATTCAGAGGAGAACTCCTCCTTTTATCTGGTTGGTGATATTCTAGAAGAATTGTTGCCTCCACTACACTAGCTTATGGATATCTATCCATTGAAGACTCCTTCCCTCACTCATAATACCTTATCTTCACTACCCCAGCTAATGGACCTCTATCCTCTAGAGACTTTTGTCCTATATACTCTGTCACCTCCAAAGCTTACTCTTAGCTTTGTCTCTAATTTGTACTAAACATAGTCCTTAAGTATAGCATAATTTTTATCAATATCTATCTCTATTTTGCACTAAACATAGTCCTTAGGTATAGCACAAATCTTCTCAATCTCAATATTTTATTTGTACTAAACACAATATTTTGATCTAGAATAAGTTTTATTAGTCTCTTGTTTTGATCTACGCTACAATACTTTGGTCTAGCACAAATTTTCTCAATCTCTATCTTTGATCTACACTAAATATAGTCATTTGGTCTAGCACAAATCTACTCAATATCTATCTTCAAGCCTTAACACAAATCTTGACTCAATAACAAATTAACTATGTTAGATCTACCCCAAACCTTAACCTAAGGTTTGAACAACTCAATCAATCAACTCTGCTAGATTTGCCTCAAACCTTAACCCAATTTTAAAAAAATCAATCATTCAACTCTGCTCTCAAGTCTTCTTAAAGACTTTTCTCAACTCTTCGTTGTAAGCTTCCACAAAATCTCACACTAATCTATCCACAAGTCCTATCTAGAACTTGTCCAATATTCTCAGTAAGTCTTTACCAAGACTTGCCTTAAATATGCTCAACAAGTCCTCACTAGAACTTGTCCAATATGCTCAACAAGTCTTCACCATGACTTACCTCAAATATTCTCAAAAAGTCCTCACTTGAACTTGTCCAATCTGCTCAATAAGTCTTCACCAAGACTTACCTAAAATCTACATTTCAAGCTTCCACAAAAGCTTACTCAACTTAACTCAATATATCACAAGTTTCACACATAATATATTTCAATCTCATAGAAACATATAGATAAATTTTAGAGACTCAATATGCTTCACACTCACAACAATGCTCAATCACTTTCACTCTCTTTCTCAAATATATTCAAAATATAGAACAATTTATTTCACAGAACTTGAACTATCACTTCAACACTTCCACTTGACTAGGCTTATACAAATCCACTCAATCAATCACTTAATGAAACACTCCTTGCTTACAAACCATAGTACAAGCATATGAAGACTCACTCAATTATTTTTGGCAATTCTTATCAAACTATCTCACATAACAATGATACTCATGATCTTGCACAAACCCTAGTTCAAGATAGTTCTTAACTTCACATAACAATGATACTCATGATCTTTCACAAAACCTAGTTCAAGATAGTTCTCAAATTCACATAACAATTATACTCATGATCTTTCACAAATCCTAGTTCAAGCATATGAAAGCTTTACTTCAATGTTTCCAACAATGCTTATCAAACAAGGTTTTTATCATCAACTTTCACTCATAACAATATTTAACAATCAAATTCAACAATGCTTATCAAACAACCCTTTTCACTCCAACTTAGCATTCACAACATTCAACAATCACTCACAAGGAATATGTGCCCATACATTTTTGTTTGATAAAGAATTGACCTTAAAAACCTGTCTCAATAACAATTACTCTCTTTGCCAATTTTAAGGGGTTAGGTAGAAAAAACCTTATCAAAATTTCAATCATTAATTTCCTCACAAATTATTCTCACCATACAAAACATGAGAACTCAAATACACCTTATTACTCCTTTCAAATATTAAGCAAAATAATACTTTATTTTAAAATAACATTTTAAACCATCTAAAGCCTTATCACTCCATTCAACACTCTAATAACCAAAATCACAATATAAAAATCAATTTATTCATGACATCGACACATTTATTTTTGCCCTTATAACCCTAACTTTAGGGTTAATTAAATTAGAATATAATTTAATTAATAATAAAATTATTATAATTAACTTATAATTAATTTAATAACCATAGGGTTAATTAAATTAAATTACAAATTAATTTATAATGAAATTATTATAATTAATTTATAATTAATTTAATTACTGTAGGTCTTACCACTAGACCTTTAATATTATAATATTATTTTTCTTGGGCCTTCTATATTTTCCTATAGACCTTATCTGATCACCTTCTTATTTTTGAAACTAACTCTTGACATCAATGACAAAAAATCTTGCTCATATTTCCAACAATCTACCCCTTTGTCATTGATGGCAACCCATTTATTTTACCTTTTTTTGTTCGGCTCCCCCTGAGAAATTACTCCCCTTGACTGAATGCTCTCCCCCTAACTCAAATCTCTCCCCCTTTGTCATCAAAGGAAAAGGGTTACCTTTGGGTATCGGGGCTACGAATGAGACTCTTATATTAACCCCTACCCCACATACTTTTAAAGTGGTTAATTTTTGGGTGGGATTATTTCTACTCCCAGCATGCACTGATTTTTTCCTTTGTCCACTTTCCTTCTCATTTTATCCTTTTAATTCCTATGACTAATTTTGTTCCTGCTTGTCTCTGGAATTTTTGCTCTACATAAATTTGTTGTATGTCCATCATTATTGCACTTATAACACTTAATATTGTTATTCCTTGGAGTTGCAATTATCTTGGAATTTCTCCTAGTGAAGCCATATCTATTCTTGTCATGAACCCTGCAATTTACTACCTTATGACCAAACTAATTATAAGAGTAGCAATACCCTTGAAAAAACTACCTATTGTTGAAACTTCCATATTCATGTTTTCCATGTGTCTTGCACTGTGTGTACACACCTAAAACATGTCATGTTTGGGAGACTACTCATGTGGGCACATTCATAGATAATATGATTGATCTTGGACTTTTCCAAGAGCTAGCAGTGGTCCTAACACTCAAAAGGGGTAGTTATAGCCCATTTAGGTTTGGTCACTATCAACTAGAGTGGCCACAAATCCTAGCTGCTCAAACTAATATCAGCCACAACTAGTCGTTGTTGATGACATCGACAAGCACTAAAACACAAACTATCATGAGGAAGTACCCAAATCATAGGTAGTAATGGCAGTTTGCATACATTTTGAAGGGATATAGATGAGGAACTCCTAGAGTTCCTCTTAACTACCCCTTCCATGCCAATTCAAGAATAAACCTTCCCTCTAGGACAATTAGTTGGCATGCAGATTTGTAGCTTGGATTATCCAAAAATCCAATCTCTAGATCTAGATCTAAAACTTGGAAGGCTACATATGCAGACTTCTAGGAAGGAAAAAGATATATAAAAAGTTCAAAGTGTGTACAATGGAGCCCTATCAAAATGGAGAGAAAATCTACATCCCTTAAGGAGCATTGGGGAATCGTCTAACTAAGCCATGTCCATGCAACAAAATTCATATCCATTGTTACCAACTGCCAATCAGTGTAGGAGACACACCTGGTGACCCTTGAACATAAATTCGAGTGATGATATCGATGATCACAATCCATAAGACCTAAGGTAACCTTTAAGTTAGAGGCCACTATGTTTGACAGTGGCCCATAGTCATAGTCAGGTTTTAAAATGGTCGATTCCTTTGTTCTAAGTAATAGATATTTATTTATCATTATTTCATTTACATGGCTTTAGCATAGATGTGAATCTTTCATTGTATTTAGATTTATATTTTTGACTTTCATATGCATATTACTTAGATCTATATTTCAATGCACATGATGTTTTTTTATCCATATTATCGTATTTTCTAAAAGGCCTCATCTAGGGAGGCTTTCCATTCTACTTAGCGAGCTTTTTTGTTTCCATGTATACAGATTCACAAGTTTATAGGACCAGTTCAAGATATCGAAGCATGAGATCCCTCCTAGATGAGATCAAGAGAAGGAGGCATATATTAGCCCTTAGACAATTTCGTGTGCGATATCGAAAGGCCTGCAAAGATACATCATCCCCTTGTGGGGGATTTTCCTCACCATTATTCCACCTATAATTCATTGTATCAAAATGGGTATCCCTTAGAGGTACCAACATGTAACCAGGGTTAAATATAAATAAAAGTATCTTTCTTTGTTATTTCTGTGTTATATGTGTTTCATGGTATTTTATTTCACTTTAGCATAATATTTCAAGTAGATTAGGGGTGCATGTTTCTCAGGGTCACATAGATGGAAACCACGGTGGGACCCCCACCAAGATTACTTTTTTAGTTGATTTATTGACATTTATAGGTTTTTTGGTGTGTAGGTTTGGCTGCTCTGGTCAACAATGATCCATAGGCCTTGGCCACTCTGATCGACAATGGCCAATATATCTTAGCCACTCCTGCAATCAGCGACCAGCGGTAGTGGTTATGGTCAACAACAACCAGGAGAAAAATACCATAGAGGTCAACTTGGGCTTCATAAAATGTGATTTTAGGTTGGGAAAACACTCTATTTTTTTTGTCCTTCTCTGTCTGTGTTTTTTTATCAAAATATAACAGAGAAATTTTGTATTTAATTAAGGAAAATATAAATAAAAATGGAAAAAGAGAATGCATTGGATATTTCTTAGAGTTTTCTTTAGTTTTCTCTAGGTGTTGCTAGGAACAATGGGCCTCTTCTTGTAAGGTATTCCCTAGTATCCATCGTGTGAGGATTTTGTGTGTTTAGTTTTCTTGCATGCAACCCAACTAGTGGCCATGGATTCATGAAGTAGAATGCATTATCTGAATTTTATATAATTTTAATACATGCATATTTCTAAAATGAAATATATTTTATTTTAGGAATATAGGAAATATCATGTTTGCTTGGTGATGCATTTTTTTTACATGCAAGGTTAAAAATAACCCACACACTTGCACATATTACAATAACATTGGTGAGGTTGGATTTCATCATCAACCCCCAATTCAGATCAGTGACATTGGAATTCACCTCCTTCCATCGACTTACCCCCTAGATATCCTTAGATAGAATAGGGAAATATTTTAAGTTTGTGTAGGTCACTTGCATTCAATATATCTCCCACTATTGGAGCAATTAGTGATTCAAATTGGAAGAGCTATGCAAACCCTCCACTAGGTTTTAAGCGGTGCACCCTAGACTCTTTTGAGAAATCATGTTTGGAACTCGTGTTCCTAGTAACCACTATGGTTGAGTTCCCTCATTCTAATTCCAAAACATGAACAAGAAATAAAGAGCAACAACACATCTGAAACACACTAAAACAAGTTTTAAGACACACATTTAATCCATAAAAGAGATAATCATATTGTTTGCTTTGTGTGTTTCTTTATTGTTGGGGTAATCAACCTAACCCTAATTTTTCAAAGAAATTTATTGAAAAAAAGCCTATTTTTTTATTCTTATCCAATGGATTGAAAATCATGCAAATTGGAGCTATAACAAAAAGTTATTTTGGTTTTATGATTACTCTATTTCTAAAGTTGAAAATAGGGAAAAACTACAATAAAACAGTCATAAAATGGGCTAGAAAACTCCAAAAATTACCAAATATGTTTTCTTGTCTTAGTTAGCCCCTTGTGTACCTCTCACAAAAATTTTGAGTCCTCACTCTTCATGATTCAAAATTTCCTAAAAATTCTTAAAAATGGGCATTTCCCCACCAGCCCTAGTTGGGCAATTATTTCAAAAATATAAAATTTTGACCTGAAAGTCACTTTATGGAGTCATATCCCATTTTTATCAAGTCGTTGCATTGATAATTTTGGTATATTACACTTACAACATTTTTTGAAATTCAAATTTCACAAGGTTATGGTCAATACACGGGACCATCCCTAGTCTAAGAGGTTGCATCCAATGCACCAGAAGGCCTAGAATGCCCTAGAGGTAGCACACATGTCCAAAACATACCTAAAAAAACTTTAGGTAGTCTTCAGGGAGACAAAACCACTCAACAGATCTCACCAAGAAACACCACTCAAGAGAACCAGCGCCAGACACCACATATCATTACACCGAGATTTCAAATCAGCCCAATGAGGGGCAAGATAGAGGGAATGCAACCAAAGTATAAATACTCAATAGAGATAGGGACCTCAAGAAATTTTTTTTTGGACTTAGTATCAAGCTGTTTATAAACCCAATTTTTAAATGATTCACCTTCATTAGCTTGCTTCTTCATGGAGTAAAACCTAGTCTGCTCAGTGAACCTAAATGGTTTTGGTATTACTGGCGGTTCAGACCCTAGGTCAAATAGTCTATGATAAAAGGAGGCAGTGATATTGAGGAGGGTTTTACCCTTAGAGGTTTTTACTACTTTGGCCAATGGATCATAAAATTTGACTATTGCAGCTATCAACTCAGGGTAGGGATGAACATAATCACAAATATAAAAAGAGAGATAATAAAGGATAGCACATCTACTTCCACAGCCAAAGTAGCTCTCTTCTTGTATTTATTATTCACGTTCCTCCTTAGCTTTGCTATTTTTATGAGGACCATTTCTGTGTCCACCACAACTTTGGCCTTGTCAATATATGGTGCCACCACTTTCTTTTCCAGAGTTTCAAACTCTTGAACATCTTCTGAAGCCATTATTATAGTGATAAGATTTATTCTCTTCTGCAATTCACAGTAAATTCTCCAAAGTATCACTTTGCCTTATTACCGCTCTAGGGATGCAAATATCTACAAAATAAGCCTCGTGTGCTTTTTCATCTCTTTTATTTTTTGGATCACGCGTATCTTCCACCATTAATACCACTACTGCACGAACTCCCACTGGCACACTTTCCAACTTCTAATCATTCCCTTCAATGGCTCAATGGTTGCATTATATATTTTCATTGGTCAAAAATTCAAATTGCACTGCCACCTCACTACACTCCTTCAGCTACTCTTTGTATATGGCGTGATTTCGTTAGAATTGAATGCGGGATCATTCTCTAATTTCCATGTGTCACAGTTGAAATTGTTTCTTGGCTCCACTTTGATTTTGAAACTGAAAGCTTAAGAGCCTTTTGAGTCCATTGACACTTTAAAAATTTTATGCATGAATTTCCATCTTGATTCTGTTTCGTCTTGAATTAGCTTTGTAAGGTTCCTAGATTTTAAAGGCCTTTGCTTACTTTTGACCATTGGCTCTTCTTTCATTTGGGATAAAACCTTTACACCATTCCATGAGGATCTAGTGTATTTTGATGCGGATTCAAGAGCACACACAATTTCAGAAGGCTTCACATATAATTGAGTGTGGAATGAAACTGTGTTGTGTACTTAGTCAATACTTAGTCATTCTTGTAATTTTTCTTTTTTCAATATTTTTCAAATAAAATCGATTACAAAGTGCAAAAATAAATTAAATTACAAAGTGCAGAAAGGAGGGAAAATAATTATACAATGTATATACATATCTTACAATGAGCTCATTCATTACACATAGTAGAGCTTGAGGTGAAAACCATTCACTGGAATCACTTTTATGTTTCCCTCTGGACCTTCTAACTAAAATACGTTGGACTCCTTGTTTTCTGCTATTCTGAAAGGACCATCCCAAAAAGAATCAAATTTTTCATGCTTGCCTGGATTTGCTCTATCAAAATTCCATTTAAGAATTGAGTCTCCAACTTGGAATTTTTTGAATCTAGCTTTCTTATCAAACCATGTTTTAATATCTGATGAATGCTTTTGAAAATTATCATATGCCCAAGCTCTATTCTCTTTTGATTGTAGCAAATGTGTCAACCTAGTTTTCATAGGATATTCTTCTGACTCTTCCTCTAAATTGATAAGCTTAAGTGTTAGGATCTTCGAATGGATTGGTAACACTACCTCCTTGCCATATAATAGTGCATTAGGGGAAGTATTAATGGATATTTTAATAGTTATCATGTTTGCCCATAGAGCTTGGTCCAGCAATAGGTGCCAACTTCTTTTATTACCTTCAAGTGATTTCCTCAAAATCCTGAATAGGTTTTTGTTGGTAGATTCTACAAGTCCATTACCTTATGGATAATAATTTGAAGTATTTTAAAAATTAATATCATACTTGCTATTAAACTCAATATACTTGGATCATATGAAATTTGGGTCATTGTCACTCATCAAGGCTTCTAGGACTCCAAACCTTGAAATCAAATTTTCCATAAAATTGATCACAACATCTTGGTATGATTTCTTGGTAGGAATAGCCTTTACCCATCTGGTGAGATAATTTGTGGTAGTTAATATAAACTTATGCTCTTCTAAGGAATTAAGGTTGATAACCCCTATGAAATATAGCCCCCATTTTTGAAAAGGCTCTTCAAATTGAATGGACATGAATGGAGATGAAACATTTCTTGTCCTTCCAACATACCTCTGACATTTATCACCAACCTAGGTGATTTTAAAAGCATCAGTAAATACAGTGTGTCAATAATAGCCTACTCTTATGATTTTTAAAGTTGTAACCGTGCCTGAGCTATGTCCACTAGTTGATCTTCCATGAAAATATTCCATGGCCCTCTTTTGATGATCATCCTTTAACCATTGTAGAAGAATTCCATCCAAGTTTCTTTTGTACAAGCCTTATGGTAGTAAAATATATTTCAAATCATGAAGTCTGTATCTCCTCCTTTGGGAAGCATTTATATTAAGGGGGCATATTCTATTCTAGAGATACCTGATCATCTGGTCAATCCAATCAGAATATTTAGTTTGTACTATTTCCACCTAATTTTATTCTACTGTCTGGCAAGGTATTGCTTCTACTGATGTTGTAGAATCTATTAACCTTTGGCACAAGGCTCTACCTCTTAATAGCTTTGTGGGGTGTATTTATACATCATATTATTGAATTTTGGTAATCCATCCAACTCTTTTATCTCCTAGGTCACCCTGCAGGATAAAACTTCTAATATCTGGATGAACCACATATACTAGGGTCTTACATTGTACCAAATATTTTTTGAACTTCTTCAGAGACTTCATCATAGAAAATACTTGCCTTTCAATAAAGTTGTATTTGACCTGATAATCATGGAGTGTCTAGCTCAAAAAGAACACATGATGTTCCTCCCCTTGATCATCTTTCTGAGTGAGTACTGAGGCATAACTTTCTTCAGTCCCATATGCATAGAGAATAAAATATTTACTAAAATCTGGGTTTACCAGTACTGGGGTTGTTGTAATTGATTGCTTTATAATATTTAAAGCTTGTTTTCTAACTTCAGTCCACTTGAATTCAACATTTTTCTTGAGTAGCTCAAATATAGGCCTTACTTTCTGTGCAAAATCAGAAATAAATTTCCTAATAAAATTGATTTGGCCTAGGAAAGACTGCAAGGTCTTCTTATTTGTAGGCAAAGGAAGATCAAGAATTAATCTGATTCTATTTGGGTCTATGTCCATGTCTTATTTTGAGACCACATGACTTATTAGCTTTCCTTCATGGACTACAAAGAATGACTTATTAGGATTGAGTGAAATACCAAATTCTCTACACTTTTAAAAAACTTGCTCCAAGTGTGACAGATGGTATTTTTTATCATGGGAAAACATAGTCATGTCATCTAGATAAATTCGAATAACCTTGTTTATTAGTGATCCAAAGGCATAATCCATGGCTCTTTAAAATTTGGCTCCTGCATTGGACAACCCAAAATGTATTCTCTGGTAGGAAAATGTACCCCATTTTGTGGTGAATGTTGTTTTATACTAATATTCATCTTTCACCTAAATTTTGTTATATCCATAGTAACCATCTAGTAGTGAGAACCTCTTTGCTCCTACCACAACCTGTATGATCTAATCAATATAAGGGAATGGGTAGTGATATTTAAGGGATGCTTGGTTTTTATTTCTAAAATCCACACACAAGCGTATATCCCCATTCTTTTTTCTTATGGGTACCAAATTGGTTAACCAAGTAGAATGTTTTATTGGGTATATGATCTTAGCCTTTAATAACTTTAAGAGATCCTCTATCATAATGGTCTCGATCCTCAGATTGACTGGCCTCTACTTCTACCTAAATGGTTTTGCATCAGGATCTAGCTCAATAGTATGTTGGATAACCTTTTTGTCATACACCTTGAGGTCCTCATATGACTAAGCCACAATATCTTGGTATCTTAAGCATAAAGCTTTGATGTCTTCTACTTTATCTAGTGAACATCATACTCCAACATTGAGCTTCTTTTCTATACCAACTTCAATTTCTTTATAGATTTTTTCCCTGACCTTCATGGCTCTAATCTTCTTTCTATCCTCATTATCAAACAAACTGTCAAGGGTGACCCACCCTCTTGGGATATGATTGTTTCTTAGTTGTATAATGTCTTGCTGATAAATTTATTTTGAATTCTCTTCTTGGATAGTGGAGAGACATGCTTCTCTCACTAGAAATTCAACAATTTGTTCATCACTTTCAAAAAACTTTAGTAAAATATGCTTGTCTGGTACTATAGGTCTAAAAATCATTTTAATTCCCTTGGAATTCTTTATTCCAAATTCTATCAAAGGGTTGAAGTTAGCTCCCTTTGTTGCTAATGAATCAGCCAGAGTATTATTTTCTCTAGGAATAAAGTTTAAATTCAGGGCATCAAATTATTCCATTAAATCCCATACCTTGTTTCTATAATATTTTAAGTAATGGTGCTCACTATAGCACCTATTTCTTACTTGATGGACTATTAGATCAAAATCACCATATATGTTCAAAATCTTAATGCCCATACTTTTTTCTTGTGCCAATCCTAGACATAGGGTGCCTCATATTCTATAGCATTGTTAGTACATGACCATGTTAGTCTGTAAGCAAAATTCTTTGTCCCTTTTGATTGGGATTGTAGGACCACACCAGCTCCTGCACCATTTTTGCATTTAGCACCATCAAAGTGCATGATCCATGTTTCTTTCTCTCTTAGATATTGGTTGGATATAGTAATGATTTTCCTCTCCATTTCAGTTGAGATGCTATATGTTCCCATACCAGTTATGAACTAACTATAGTATTATCTAAAAGGTAACTCAACCTCAATGTCTAGTTCTTCAATGTTTTCCACTAGCTCAAATTATTCCATGGGGTTAATATTGCACATATCCTCTTCCATATTTTCAATGTGATAAGCTACTGGTTTTTTAGGTGTTATCCTTATTCTCTTTCCTTTAAAAGGGATTAACATGCTATAATAATCCATGTACATACATCCCCCTAGATTTGGAATAAACTCGCTTGAAAGACATAATCTAAAATAGGGTTCTAATTCAACCACAACTATTTCTTGCACTATTGTCACCTCAGGGGCTCTGTGCAGCCTCATTAGTACAATTTTAATAACCCCAACTATCTTTATAGGTGTCCCATATAGTTGTAGAGAATATAAGGTATAATCCATACCCATCTCCTCACATACTACTTTAGGCATGACTGTAGTTGATGCTTCTAATTCAATCATACAATTTTGGACTACCCAACCTTCCATTATTAGGGATATATAGAAATGGAGAGCCTTATTATTTAGAATAGAATGTATCATTTCTTTATTTTTTGATGGCATACTAAGTATTGTAGTGGCCAACCTATTCTATGTATTTTTACTGAGGGAAGCTTTAATAAGGTCAATATGATCAGGAATGAACAGAGTGTCATACAAGATAACTTTTGATGGAATCCTTTTCATCTCTTCAACAATGTTGTATTCCAACTTATTGAAAGAGAGTTTTTCCAGTCCATTTGCTATCTCACCATATCTTCTTTTATATTTTTGGGTGGCCTCTATTATTTGTATTTTAGTTATTTAGGGGAAGCTAAGCCTTTCTTTATCTTCACCTTTAGATATCATTCGGTCTCCTTCTATTTCATTTTCTTGTCTCTTAGGAAGACTATCTATCTTATATTTTCCCTTAACTTGAGGAATAGGGAAAGTGTCACTATTTTTAGGCAGGGAATTGGCTCTCTTATGAGAAGGAACTTGGAATTGCCCCATTTTTTAGGGGTCTACTTGCAAATATTTCTTCCTAGACCTTGTCATAATGGAAATTGGGCTTTCCTCAACCAGCTCTTTCGCAACCATGATTTTATCAAGGTGCCATAACATATTAACTCTCCATTTTTTATTCATTTTAGCTTAATCCATATCTTGTTTAACATGGTGTTGATACATTACACAATACTATGATTCATGGGGATCATTGCATACTAAACACCAAATATTCGTAAGAGCAGTATCTGAAGAAAATTTTGACTCCTCATATACTACACTCACCCTGAACCTAGTATTGTTACTAGGACCAGGTCTCTAATATTTTTTTACTTATGGAAATCTCCTCTATTATGACCTTTCTTGGTATCTTATTTCCATTGAATTCATTCTATTGCTCAAAGTTTTCAGAGTATTTTGTATATCTAGAATAGTAGAAAACTCCTAAGATGATTGAGAAAGAAAGGGAGGAAAAGGGCTACAGAGGATATAGGCTTTGGTTGAGGGATCACATTCATTTGTGGAGATGAAGATGATAAATAAATGGGGTCCATATAAGAGGGTTTTGTGGATTGAATTTGGCTACTAGTGGTTTCTGAGTTGTAAGGCAACACAGTTTTGGGGGGAAGTCTTCCAACATTGATTAGGATATTTGTAGCATGGAATGCTACATTATAAACTTTGGGGAAGGTTTCTACTCCTAATTATTGTGTTTTCAGCCCTAAATATGATCCAAGATCCCATATATAATACATATCAGCCAAACACGTAGTTGGTCTAGAAGTAGGGGGAATTATTTTCTATGTTCTGCTAAATCTTAAATTGAAATTTGATATAGTTTCTTGTTGCATTTTCTACATGGATGTAAACTAATTAAGCAGTGAAAATGGGTCAATAGATTCATTAAATTCCTCTATGAATGGCTCAGATAATGCTTGCCATGAAGTTATAGTATTATCTTCTAGGGTTCTAAACCAATGCAATATCTTTCCTCTGAAGGACAGGCCTAGAATTCTTACAATAATATCTTCCTCTTTTATGTTGTGGATTGCTGCCAGATTCAAGATATCCTAATAGTGCTCATAAGTTGTTTTCGTAGATCCATCACAAGTGGGAATAACTTTAGATACAGCTTGGGGGATGGCATTCATTTGGGCTAATCTAAGGGGACCAGCTGTGTTCTAGCTGGAGTACTTCTATAATGGCTTATTAGGAGCCACATTTTGTACCATATTTCTTGTTGTAGGTCTTATTGGGGGAACTATTAGATTTTCTTGCAGAAGTTCTTCCTCTATGAGGAATTCTTGATCCAAACTTCTGGCAATAGTAGTCCTTCTATAAGGTAACTCACAATAAAAGTAGGAGTTAGGGTTATTCCTTTTGAAAGATCTGGTATACATGAAAGGACACTAGTCTATAGGGATAATTATTTTTTAGAGTCTAAGGACCAAGGAATCACCAGGTGAACTTGGTCTTCTTCGTATACAAGGTCAATACAATTCACCAAATATTGATTCCTTTAGGTTGAGATAATAATAAATCATTTGATGGATTTTGTATTTCTTGTGAACTGGTCCCACCGAGTGTGCCAAAAACTATTGGGTACTAAATTGCATCAAGTTTTACTCAATATTGCGGTTGTCTATCTTCCTACTCTCTATACAGGATTGCACCCGATAGCTACAGCTTAACACTCAATATTGGATGGACCAAAACAAAGTTTCCAATCCAACCTCTAGAGTAGGCTGGTTCCTTGTCAACTTAAATAGGGTGTTGACACAATTATGCTCACTTAGGGTTTGAAGGTTAGGGTAAGAAAAGGTTAGGATTAGAGAAATGTAAACAATAGTGGACAAATAGGCTAAAAATATTGCACCACAATAGAAATATCTAAAAAAATAACCCAAAGGAACATAACTCAGATCAACATTATCATAAATTGGATGACTCTTTATTCATTAATGCATAATAGGGAAATATTGTAGACAATGATTTCAATATCCAAACAATGATAATCCAAATAGCAGAATTCACCAATATCTAGATTCTACAGAAATGCACTTACTAACAATAAAGATCAAACTCAGAAGTAGATTTCAATTACTTTAATATCTAGTAATCCATTAATTTAGCACAAACTAACCACTTAAGTATTCATAGAAATGCAGCTAAAGAATTCGAACCTTTGATATCAAACATGAAGACACAAATTTTGGGGTGAAGATCAATGTAATTCTCCTTCCATTAGCTCTTGGGAATATTTATAGTAGCACAGGAAAACACACTAGAGCCGACCCTTAAAAATGAGGGTTCAACCTTTACTTATAGTTTTGCAAAAAATATAATTATCAAGAACATTACAAAGATCAAAATTTGACAGTGTAGCAGAGAGTTCTTGCTGGCATTTTATTACTAGTACACCCTTCGAGAAATTCACTAAAAGTGGTTTGCCATAGTAGCTCGAGATTTTTGCAACTTGCTAGTTGTTTTGTGCAGACTGGAGTTCAGGTCATTGGAAATCATGCATTATCGTTGATCCTTCTCGGATGCTATCTATTGCCATAAATACGTAACCACCTCTGGTTATTCTTTCTTGAAAACCCTTGATGCTTCAAATTCCTCTCCAACTAACTATTATAGATATGCTAAAGAAATATCTTTAAATACCTCATATTCTTTGACACAATCCCCATCGTTGATCTCCCACATTGTATTACTATGATTCATTCTGATACAAGATTGTTATAATGGTGGGGAGATCACAACACCATTCTGCTTTGAAAAAATGATGACATCATCCTTTATATATAAGAAGTTATGGAATGCCAATCCATCTTTGAAATACTTTTAAGACTAAACGGGATCAAATCCACTCTTTATTTTTCTAGTTTTCTCATTGTCCATAAGGCATTCATTAATCTGCACAAAAATATTGATGACATCATATTATCTCAAAACAATTTGTGGATTCCATTCCGATCTAGGCAAATGCATTGTCATATGACTATCATTCTGGACCTATCATAATGTAAAATGACTCTTTCTCCATTTTGAATCATCTTCAGAGTAAAACACGACTTATCATCATTTCAAAAAATAGTTATTCATAATACCCATTGTTGCTAATTAGCCTCTACTATGTTTACATCATTCCACCTTATCACCATTCTAGGAAAAAATATTTTGTGTGTTCTCTGTAATCACACGTTGCAACACTTAGTTGCTCGTGGATATTCAAAATATCAAGCGGTCGCTAATCTGCACTTTCTTCCAGTTGATGTCATATTTTATCAAAATATTTTATGAATTGAAGATGCGTCACTAGTCCAGATCTAAAAACAAAGGAAGTCTTATGGAATCGTTCCAAACATGAAAATTTGCTAATTTTTATGCAGGCTTGTGCCTCTTATTGTGAATCCACTCTGTAAAACATTGTAAGATGTGTAGAATGAGGAAATTATGACTTAGGAAAAATGTTGCAAAATTTTCCTAAGTATGTGGCCATTTTGGGCCTACAAGACCTTTCCAAGAGCTAGCAATAGTCTTAACCACTCAAAAGGGGTAGTTCTATCCCATTTAGTCTTGGATGCTATCAACCTGAGTTGCCACCAATCTTGACTGCTCAAGTTGAGAGTGACCACAACTAGTCACTGATGATGACAATGACTAGCACTAAAACATGAATTATGATGAGGAATTACCCAAATCATAGGTAGTAATGGTAGTTTACATGTATTTTGAAGGGATATTAGTGAGGAACTCCTAGAGTTCCTCTTGACTAACCCTTCCATGCCAATTCAAGACTAAACCTTCCCTCTAGAATAGTTAGTTGGCATGTAGATATGGATCTTGTCTTCCCTAGGAAGCCAAGCCCTAGATCTAGATCTAAAACTTGGAAGGCTACATATGCAGACTTCTAGGAAGAAAAAAGATATACAAAAAGTTCAAAGTGTGTGCATAAGATCCCTATCAAAACAGAGAGCCAATATACATCCCTTGAGTAGAATTGGGGTACCGTTCGACTGAGCCACGTCCATGTAACAACATTTAGATCCATCATTCCCAACCTCCAATCAATGTAGGATACACACTTAGAGACCCTTGAACATCAATTCGAGTGAATATATCGATGATCACATCCCATAAGACCCGAGGTAACCTTTAAGTCAAAGTCCACTATCTTTGATAGCAGCTCAAAGTCATAGCCAGGTTTTAAAATGGTTGATTCCTTTGTTCTAAGTAATAGATATTTATTTATCATTATTTCATTTACATGGCTTTAGCATAGATCTAAATCTTTCATTGCATTTATATTAATATTTTTTATTTTCATATGCATATTATTTAGATCTACTATATTTTAACGCACATGATGCTTATTTATCTGGATTATTGTATTTTCTAAAAGGCATCATCTGGGGAGGCTGCCCATTCTACTTATCATACTTTGTTGTTTCCATGTATGCAGATTTACAGTTTTATAGGACCAATTCAAGATATCATAGCACGAGATACCTCCTAGATGAGATCAGGAGAAGGAGGCATTTGTTAGCCCTAAGACAAATTCATGTGCGAGATCAGGAGGTCTACAAAGGCACATCGTTCCCTTGTAGGGTATTTTCCTCACCATTGTTTCACCTGTAATTCATTGTATCAAAATGGGTATCCCTCAGATGGACCAACATGTAACCAGGGTTCAATATAAATAAAATGATCTTTCTTTGTTATTTTTGTGTTATATGTGTTTCATGGAATTTTATTTCATTTTAGTATAATATTACAATTAGAGTAGGGGTGTGCACTTATCGGGGCCGCACACTGTGTAGCCTTGTGCCCAAACCTATGACATGAGAAGCATCATCCATTGAAACTACCTTTCTTTAACCTCATTGGTATTTTAGTTTATTTTATCCTATGCTGGTTTATGTTCCATCTATTCCTCATTTGTGCATTGTTCTTTTCTTTGTTGAACTTTCTATTATCCAAATCTTCCTCAAAAGTTTCACTTTCTCTTACACTCTCTTCTTTTGAAGTTTCTTATTCTTCAAAACTTGAGATTGACTTCTCTCTTTGTTCCTTTTGTACCTATTCAAAACCAAGATCTGTCTTGTTTGATGTTGGTTTTTGTGTTTTGATAATCTTATCAAAATTCTTTGAGCTTCTTCCAAACATGTGTAACCTGTCCTTAGACTCTTTTAATTCCTTATTTAGTGAAGCTACTTCATGCTCTAATCTTTCACATTCTAAGACCTTTGCTTCTAACTTATCTTTGAACTTCCTTTTCTTAGCCATTGACTTGTTTAGATCCTTTATAATATTTCTTTTATCTTCATCACATTCTTGAAATTGAAGCTTAATTTGGGAGTTTTCCCTTATTACCTTCTTTAATGCATCAAGGGTATGAATAAGCTCTCCCTCAAGATCAACTTCTCCCTTATCTGATTCTTCCTCTATTTGTTTGCCTTAGAAAACATATTCATTGTTTTCTGACTTATCTTCTATAGGATCATATCCTTCTTCTAGTGCCATAAGAAGATTCTCTTTTGGTCCTTCAAATGTATCTTCATATTCATCATCACTGAAACTAAATCCATTCCTTGTACAACTGTAGCAATCTAGGATGCATACACCTAAGATAATAATAACTGAAACATCACATAAGCATAAAGAATGGATGAATTTACAAATAACCACAAAGAAGTACTTCTTTTATTAAATTTCCATTGAAATATGATTACAAATCCATCCCTCTTAGGTATACACAATGTGATACAATTATTACAATAATAGAAACTCCCCATGCAAGTGTAGGTGTAATCCATAGGCTTCCTAGGTTGACACAAAATTCTCCAAGGTAAATGTGGCCTTCTTCTCCATGATTAGAGGCATTTGTTTCTTTGAATGACAAGACCTTATTAACCCTACATCCAATAAACAACAAGAAACATATTAAAAGCAAATATAACCTATCATGATGAGGCCTTTAATCCAAATCTTGCATAAAATATACTATAAGAAACATGAAATCAAGAAAGCATGTAGATATACAAATCTATAATAAAACATGGTAAATTTACCATAAAGAATGTAAAGAAGACATATATTTTGTCATATAAAATCCTAATTAAACATTGAGAGCATATATGCATGAAAATAATAACACCTAGTCTAGAATTGACTAATACTTGGAAATGAGAGGAATCTACCCTAGATCAATGATTCTAACAGTCTAATGAGAAGATAGAAAATCAATCTATAGTAAATTTATCTAAATGAACAAATAGAAATGTAAAACTACTGCTAAAACTAGTTGAAAATAGGATTAAACCTTGACCATAGGTCTATGAAGCCTTTGGCACTGTTAGTCACGGCTGACAACTATAACTGAGTTGTGAATATCCTTTTTCTCCAAATCAGGGTTTGATTCCTGAATTCACTCCATGGAATTCATGTTTAAACGTCACCTTGATGTCCTCTAATAGATTTAGCAGTTGAATTGCTCATATTGGTGGTGTATTGGGCTCAATTGATTGTCTTGATTTCTCCTAGCCCTCCATAGCCTTCTTGGTTCTAAGTGCCATTTTATCTCCAATTAGGTAGCAAGAGTGTTCCTCTCAATGGATGTAAGTGAGCATGCAATTTAATAGGGCTTCACTACACTTTAAGTCAATATTATTCCAAACTTCTTCCCAATTTTGAGGGAGGTTTTATAGCACATGGGAAGGCCTTATATTAGCTTCATGGAGAAGCCAAGATCAATAAAGGGTAGTTGGGACAGTTAGATGGAAACTTATGGAAATTTCCACTCTTTAATCACTTGGATATTTAACCAATTGGCCATTTGTAACTGATTTTGGGTTGGCTAAGGTCCAACTGATTTTGAAGTCTAGTCGTAGCTCTGAGGCACAACCAACTCTATTAATCGCAGGTGTCAGCCGTGACCAACACTGATTAGGTCAAAATGCCAAAATGAGTGTTTAGAACCATTGCCTCACCTTGGAATCTATCCAAGATATTTTATATGGTCTTCTAGTATATCTCATATGAGTAGTCACCTTGACATGACATATTTTAGGTGTCTACAAATGCCCCTTTTGATATATGTTGTGATATCGAACAACTTTGAGCAAAAATAAACCTCCTAAAATGATGTCATAGGTTGGATTATGATCATTAGTCTGATCAACATTAGATGCCCAAGTCCTACAAAAGGATATGAATCCTAGAATTATTACTTCCAACTGGATGGAAGGCTTAAATTTTCAAACCTTTGGAAAGCTCCAGTGGTGATCGGGTAGCTTCAATGCTACTATAGGCTTTTGCACCATATATATATATGAAAGGAGGAGAGCTACTAACTTAACTGTCATATTTGATTTATGCTCGAGCAAAGGGTAATCTTATGATAGTCATTGGCAATGATTCGTAAGACGAATGCAATTTTGATAAGTTAAAGGGATCTTCTATTTAATTTGATTATGATTATGATATTATGATTACCCCATAAAGCGACAAGTCAATGAAGTTAATGATAATTAAATGAGGTGGCGAGTTGCCTAACCACTATGATTGATCTGAATGTTTTAAGGTTTAGCACTTGATACTTGGCTAGGCCTAAGAAACTATGAATACAACTGTTAATAGTAATTGTATATCTCTATCCCACAGAGTGGTCCAACCATGAAGGCCTTCTTAGGGAATCAAGATGATAATAATTCCAATTAGGCATGTGTTGAATCATATTGTTCGATGATCGACCGAAAAATATCATAGAAGAATTGACATGATTGCTTCGTTCCCATGGGGTGGTTTATCCTTCGAGTCCTTCTTCGAGATTGAAATGAACCATAGAAATTTGGGGATGATGAATTTACCTCAAATGTCCTTGTGGTAATTTACTCATCTTGTCAGATATCGTGGATCGCAAGTCACTGCAACCACCAAGTGTATAGAGTAAATAACTAGGTACGAGGTACATTTGGATTTTGGTTTATCTAAATTTTTTTTGTTATTTTTTATATTTTTGAAACTTTTTCTTCATTATATATTTTTTATTTTAATTTTTGAGACCCCTCATGGTGAAATTTTTAGGGTAACTATGTCCAGTTGCTAGTCGTGAGTGCCAAGAGCAGCTAAAACTTATAAATTTCTTAGTTGTGGCTCATACCCATGGTTGGAAAATCCTAGTTTTGTGCTCATGGGTGCCTGCCGTGGTCAGGGGAAAATTTGAAAATATTTAAGAAAAATATGTCACTTTTGATGTCATTATTTCTAATTGCTAGCTTGCAAACCTGAGAGCTTTGAGAGGTGAGTGAGAACATTTGATACGAAATGTTGTTGCAAACTCGACCTCACAATTACCCATACTAATGGCAGACCAACCTGGAAGTACCGATGCTACTAAGGTAGAAGCACACAAACCCTCATTTTTGCATTTATGGGATTAAATTAAACCACATTAAGTAATGGGTTAAATTAACATCATTAAACTATTGGTAATGAACCTCACCCTAGATAGGTTTAGCCTAGGTTAGATTAAATGGGGAGGGTTTAATTTTTAGGGTTTTTCGGGATGGCTCATGACCCTAAAAAGGCCATGGTGCTTAGCCATGGGTGGCAGACATGGCTTCCAATTTTCAAATTGAGGGCCACAGTTGTCAGTCGCAGCTACACTCAAATTCCAAAGGTCATAAATTTAACCTTTGGCACCGGCCGCGGGTCCTAGCTGTGGTCAGGCATATTTTAAAAAATTTATTTTTTTTAATTTTTTTTAATTTTGAACTGATTTAATTGATTTTTTGGAATGCTTTGAATACATTTTTGAATTTTTATGTGTTTTTTTATATGTTGTGATTTTTTTGTCATTTTTTAAGTTGTTTTTTTATTTTTTTGGTTGATTTTTAATTATTTTTGCCTTATTATTCTACTTTTGACCAGACTCTGACTATGAGGGTAAGGAAATCAGAGATCCTTCATAACATGTATGGTGCCCTGACACAGGTAGAGTAGGATTTTTTTGGGGTCATGAGCTTCAGCTACATCTTACACCTTCCCATGATTAGGGTCGATCAGACCTACATGATAGCTTTGGCCTCACATTGGGATGCACAGACAAACACATTTCACATGCCTACCAGTGAGATGATAGTGAAACTAGAGGATGTGTTACATATATTTTGACTCCCTATGGATGGCAAGGCCAACACATATTCATCAAAAAATGCAAAGAAGGTAGTGTTTTATTAGATCTTCAACCATCACAATGATACGACACAACAACATTCAAACCACGAATGGGTCCACATTGAGCACTAGTACACCCAATATGTTTTCTCTAGATGAGTGATCATCTTTATGCACATGTTTATGCAGATAATGCTCCCTAATACTTCTGGAGTGATGTTCCCCTAGAACCTCCTAGCTAGGATGTGTGATGTCCTGGTGAGCATCACTTAGTAGCCCCTGATCCTATCCTAGTGGAGTTCTCTATTAGTGTAGCTCTATAATGAGTTATATCAGATCACCTAGAGGAGCAGGGTGGGCATCAATTGTAGCTTGCTTCTTTAGATCTGGTGTGGTAGCATATTAATATTGAGAACCCTACTAACTTATCACTCAATATCATAGACATTAAGGAGGATCACCAAAGCTATACAATGTGTTGGCCTTGAGATTAGGAGGGCTTCCAGAGTAGGTCTCACATAGGGGACCTAAAGTACTACATAGAGCATTTTGTATGGCTATAGTTAGACCATATTGAGTGGCACCACTAACTAGAATGTCTACCATGAAAATAGGTTTATGAGTACCTATGTCAGGCACATAGAGACATATGGCTCATTGGACACAAGTCTAAGGTATGAGAGTTATTTTACTTCTCTCATGTTACCAAGCAATTTATCATCAAGTAGGACATCCTAGAGCTTTGAACCATCTACCAACACCTCACTTTAGATAGGGATCTGACATGGTCTCAGGTGACTTTGTTGGATGAGAAGGATGATTATTTCTAGGAGTCAATACTAGCAGATGTAGGGAATATGGATGACTGTAAATTTTTGTGGATGACATTACTATGGTAGGGCTTGGATGGCCCACTGGGTAGAGCATCAGACGAAATAGAAGTGAAGGGTGTAGAGAGAGTAGATGTCAATCTTCATGGGTACCAATTCTGTTAGAGGACTAAGGGTGGATGGTGTGAGGGAGTAGATATTGAGGAGGACCCTCAAGTGGATGAGGAGGATGAGGTACTGGCATAGGGTGAGGCAATGTCTGATAGTAATATTGGATAGATTAGGGCTCAAGTGGCTAGCCTATAGACTCAGGTAGGTACATTGTAGATGTAGCTGCTAGGGAGAGACACTTCCATAGCTACCTTGGAGGCATATGTCAATGACCTATAGTCATGAATCATGGTAGGTCAATATCATTGGCATGAGTGTGAGGAGGAGAAGACAGCTCTCCAATCATAGATTACCTCGATGTAGATGGAGATCCAAAGGATTAGAAGGTAGCACATCCTCATACAGTATCAGTTATATACTATGACCATAGAGCGTGACTTGCTTAGGGTTGTGGGGGATATCCCTCATCTCCATAGGCTACTCTATCAGCTCCATATGCTCTAGTAGTAGTGTAAGGATTAGTAGTGGTAGACTCAATGGTAGATATTAGGAGACGACAAGCACTAGTGCAACAACATATCAATGAGTGATAATATGATGCTACCTATATTGCTATATTAGTAGGAGAGATTGAGCTACTTGGGGATGAGGTTCTTGAGATTTCCATAGCTCTAGGATCTTAGAGGACTCTCACTCAGGAGATAGGGCAGTCCTCAGCTAGACCTAGCCACAAGAGTCACAAGTTAGAGAGGACCTTAGGTTCTAGCTCCATATGGACTCATAGGGAGGGTGGAGGTGAGGGTGGAGCCTCACAAACTGGGGGTGTAGGTACTACTTAGTATTTATCTATGTCATATGTTGTACCATTTTTGATTTTAAGGTCAAGGACCTACACAGTTGTAGTCTACGGGCACTTTGGACATATGTCGACGTACTAATTTTTGGATACATATATTATATGATCTGATACTTAAGCTTCATTATATGCGTATTTTATTGTTTTTATTGTTTTATGTTTATGAAATGTATATGGATGAAATTCTTATATGTTATGTTTATTTTATGCTATATGATATGATGTGTGGATGACATGCACTAGATAGCTATGTGATATATGATTAGATGTAGTGATATGTATGTGTAGATGGACTACTTATGGTGAATGTATATGAATGCAATTTTTTATGTTAAATGCATGTTTAATTTATAGTACTTGTATGTATTTAATTTATGATGTCATGACATGATTCATGCCATGTATGTACTGCCTAATTTTCATGATGATGATTTTTTTTCGTAAATGGATATGTATGCTTTAATTACTTAAAACATAATATATGAATACAATATGCTTTTTGTATCGCTCCAAATTTTTCACATCCCTACCTTCAGGCTATAGGATCCGTGCCCGGAAGGAGGATGGGAAAAGGATGGCGCGGTACCTCGGACTGAGAGGCCTTGCGAAGGTCCCGCCTCTCAAGGGAGGTGTATTATGGTGATTTTTCGACGGATGGTGGGTTCACCAGGAAACATTTAATGGCAGTTTCCATGCCTAGGTTGGGAATGTGTTTTGTGTGTTCAATTTTATCCTTAAACATCCATGTCATAGGTTTGGCCAAAATGCGTCTAAGTTATTCTATATGAAGATGCAGATTAAATGAATACAGAAAAGTAGATTAGGACAGAAAAATAGAGAAATTAAGCAAGATTAAAAATCATACCTGATCCGGATGTCTGATGAAGATTCTGATTCTTGAAGCAGTCAGGATCGCCTCTGATTTGACAGGATCGTCTGCTATCAGACAAGATCGTCTGAGATCTGACGAATTCATCGAACGAATTCGTCAGAGACCTGCAAACAGAGAAATAGGTGCAAAACATAGAAAATACAACTATGCTAACAGAGGGAAACAATGTAAAATGATAATAACAATATCAAACTAAGAATTATGAACAGAAATATGAATGCATCATACCGATTTAATAATAATTATGACTTAATTATGCATTTGATCTAGATGGGTGAACTCCAAGATGCAAGATAGCATAAAATAATAAATAAACTAGCTAATTGCAGAATAAAACAACAGATTGAAGAGAGGAAAATGCAAACTTTGGGCACTGATTGCCTCAATGTTGACTGCAGTCGAAATCGTCTCGCATTGGTACGAAATCATCTCTGATTCGACAGGATCGCCTCCGATCTGAACAGGATCGTCTGCGACGATGTAAGCTTGCTCCGGCTGAAAAACACTAAGGTACCTGCAACAAAATTTGAATAGAACTAATGCAAATAACAATTTGGGATGCCTTAATGCGTGTGAAGTCAGTTTACAGAGAATTTCAGCCAGGGGGTGCTAAGGGGAGGGCTTAGGATTAAATAAGCTTAGGAGGGAGGTTAGGAGGTTGGAGATCATCCCTATTTGGGAGATCTCCAATGGGGAAGGGTCTCTAACGGTGCAGACACGCTTCTGCCCGGATTAGAGACGCCGTTGGAACAGAAGCTAATTGTGCAAAATTAGTTTTGGGACAAGATCGTCTGGACGTCCTAGCCCAGACGAAATCGTCCGATCTGAGGCGATATCGTCTGATCGGCGATGATATCGTCAAACGGTCAAAACAACCTCTAAAAATGGTGCGGGAAAGGAGGAAATGGATTACACGACGGTTAACGAGCGGTTTGGGAGGTTAAAATTTGAATTTGAATTATTTACTAGAGTAAATGTAATTATTAAGGTTTTACTGCGCCAATTTTAGGGTGCTACATTTTGCCCCCTCTTTAGCGAATTTTTCGAAGAAAATGCGTTAAAGATGAGTTCTTCTCGATCTACGAGAAAGCAAAAATTATTCCCATTTTTAGGCGACGATTCTTGGTCGAATCGTACGACAACTTACTATGGTGCCCCCTCCGTGTTTTTACCCAAATCGAACGTTTGAGGTAAAAACGTGGAAAAGCAAAATTTTAATTTTTAATTATTTTTGAATAAAATTAAGAAAAATAGGGTAAAACCCTAATTCATTTTTACTGTTCATTTTTCTGGTTTTTAGAGCTCTGCAAGCAAAAATGGTGGAGACAACGCACAGATCGATAGAGGTCCGATGCGGGCTACGGGTAAGAGTCTAAACTTAGCTTAGAATGCTTGAATTTGAATTTACATGCTTGTTAGGTGAATTTTGATCAATTTTTGAGCATCGCGGCCATTTTTGGGCCGTCGACGTCGTCGGGACGAAATCGTCTCGATTTCGACGAAATCGTCTCAAGTTCGCCGATTTCGTCTAAGGGCGAAATCGGCGAAAGGGGGACGATTTCATCAAATTAGGGACGATTTCGGCTTGCGAAATCGGAGACGATTATGCTCAAATTTGGGACGATATCGTCCAATAGTGGACGATATCATCATTTGTAAAATTGAACTTATTTTAACTTGCATTATTGATCACTTGAGTTTGTTATTAATGATTTGTTTTTTATTGTTGTTTATGTTGCAGAGAGGTTTGCTAAAGAGCAGAGAATGGAAGTACGAGGGGTTGAGAGATGACTTGGCCGCTCTATCACAGGCAGAGCGGGATCAGCTAGCACAGGTCGGCTTACAGCATGTGGCAGAAATGCCACAAGTGTCTATAGACATGGGGCTACTGACAGCCCTGGCAGAGAGGTGGTATCCGGGTTCTTCCTATTTTTGGCTACCGACAGGGGAGATGACTCCCACATTGGAGGATGTATGGAGGATTCTGAGGATCCCCATACAAGGACGGTTGATCACTCCTACGGCCAATTAGGGCCATGCTATGATGCGGTTGTGTGGTGACCCGAGCTTCGCCCTGGAGAAGGGCGGAGTTAACATCGAGGCGCTGCGTCAGATGCCTGGGGCATCTAGACTCACACAAGTTTTGGCCGGAGTAGTTGGTGGACTTTTGCTGTGCCACCAGAGTGGGTGCAGGGTACCATGGGTGCTAGCAGATGTGATCTACGACATGCGAGACCATGGTTACAGATTCTCTTGGGGCAGTTTTGTTCTATGCCGACTGTACAAGATCCTGCATGGGGTCGTGTACAAGGGCGGCCGATGTCTGGTGATGACATCGCTTCTACAGGTTTGGTGCTGGGAGCACATTGCAGTGCGGAGGCCGATAGGGCTTCCTTTGATAGGGATTGATGGGGAGAGGCCCCGAGTTTTCTACTGGTGGCTCCGAAGAGGGTCACAGTGGCGGATTGACCTATCGATGTCCCGAAGACTGCTGGATGACCTTGTCCTGGACCAGATCACCTGGAGGCCATGGCGAGAGCACCCAGGGTGGGCCGAGGATGGACAGGAGCTGGCTCGCATCAAGCGAGTTTACTGGCTAAGGATGGAGAGGGGAGAGGTGGAGCTCCACCGCTACGACCGAGTTTTGTGATAGTTCGGTCTACAGTAGGGGATCCCATCTCTCAGGGATTACGAGTTTTCCTAGACTATTCGAGATAACACCACAGTGAGTGGGGCTCTAGATATGTAGCGCTTCTAGAGTCAAGACTCGGACGATGCCCCCATTCAGCTAGTGGATGGGGACGACGTAGGGGTAGCCGATGGCTACGATGCCTGGTACGTAGGCATCCGCCCTCCTCGGATGACGAGGGCTCAGGGTCCGATTCATGTAGTTGTGCATCGGATAGGGAGGCAGGCCCAGGGTCACGGAGAGAGAGAGCAGAGGAGGCCACAGGCATAGGAGAGGCCACGATAGCGGGAGAGGAGGGCGGAGAGACCCCCTTCTCCATAGAGAGAGAGGCCACCATCGCTCGATAAGGGCAAGGGTGTTGACACTGGGGAGAGTAGCGAGACAGTGACTCTCCGAGCGGAGACAATCCATCTCCAGGCATAGGTGCAGACCCTACAGGAGGAGGCTGCATGACATCGAGCTGAGGTGACACAGCTCAGAGATGAGATTGCATGCCTCAGAGCATGGGGCAGAGGGGCGAGCACTGGGGAGCTGGCACGGGCTATTGCCCAGATCACTTTCTACTAGAAATTATACTATCAGATGGTGCCAGAGGAGGATAGACTACCACTGCCAGCTAACATCGTAGATCCGATCTGGATGGGGTCATCGAGGACTTCATCTCGATCGATGACTAGGACTCGTAGTACCACTCATACTGCGATGGGGCCACCTCGTCCACCTCAGGGCGGGGGAGGAGATGAGGCTGAGAGCTCGAGGGGTTCTCGAGGCTAGACTACTACATGACATTGTACAGATTGATATGATAGCATTTATTATTTTTTGATAGAGGATTGAGTATGCCGAGGTACAGATTGTGGCATACCAATCCAATTTTGATATGATGTATATATACTGTTGATATATATATGAGATGAGATATGTTTTTGATCATATGACTTGTGTCTTATGTATTTGTATGATGCTTTTAAATGTTTTGATTGATTGATTTGATGATTCATGTAATTACGTCATTGGAAATATTATGGTTTGAATGTCATGCTTGTAAGAATTTAAATGAAATAATCTGATGTAACAAATTGGTTGTTTGTGATGTAATGTGATAAAAGATAAAAAGAGACTTCTAACAATAATTTCAAAGGACATTGTCGCTATTATAGACCATTTCATGGAGTCGCCGCTCACTCGGTCGTCAAGCTAATCCCAAGTATAGAAATATTGTTAAAAAGTAAAAGAGTGCTTAAGAGACTGCCTTAAGACTTTGGTGCAATGGTGCAAATGATGATGATGATGGTTTGTTTTCAGATTTTCATAAAAATAGTATGCATGAAATAATGTTAAAATGATTTTTGCTAGGCATAAATTCCTAAGTGTGATAAATTTTTTGGATAATTCCCTAGGAATTATACCATCATTGCAAAATTGAAGGTTGACATAATGACATGAAATAGTGATAATGTGCATTCTTTTGAAAAGCATAATTTGTGTAACATAATGATTTAAGTCATATGTTTTTCATGATTTTTAAATAAATGGGGAATAAAAATTGTTACAATGGTTTGCGCTAGGCATAGAATATGTAGGTATAGACTTATACCATCATCGCGAAATCCAAAAAGAGATAGTTTTATTGCATGATTGATTTTTGATAAACAGAAAATATGAAGAGGAAGACTTGCGCTAGGCATAAAATTCCAATTTTGGTTTTAGAACTATACCATCGTCGCGAAAGTCAATAATATATATATATATATATATATATATATATATATATATATATATATATATATATATATATGTGTGTGTGTGTGTGTGTGTGTGTGTGTGTTTTTGATTGTATGGTTTTGAAAGAAATTTTGATTTTTCTATTATGCATGTAGTTGTCTTTATACTAAACAACTGTACTTGAAAGAAGAAAATGAATTATTCCAAACAATTTGCAAAAAAATATTTCAAAGTATCTTAAAGACAAAAGTTAGATTTATAAGGAATCCCATGTGCATATGTGAGTTCATTTCCAATCTTGATTTATCATAATGATACACAAAATCTCTCAAATACAAATGTGTGTGCAATTGCATTGTTCATTTACCAATTTTGAGCAAGGTACTATGATACAAGTGATTTGAATGAACCAAATAAGTGTTCATTAACCATGATGTAGATGCATATAACCATACTAGACTACTATGTAAGTCGGATTATCAAGAGCTAGCTAATCCATAAGCAGACATAGGTCTGTACAAAAGAAGGTCGCTAATGTGACAGACATATCGCCACGCTAGGAGTTACCCAAGGCCAAGCAAGTTGGGCACAAACCACCTGTTATGGGGCTTACCTCACAGTTTTTGAATAATTGAGAATTCCAGGGATTCAAGCTCATCAACCCTTCTTTTCTTTTCAAAGGGTAGGGAAAGGGATTTTATTGCTTTTGCTTTTGCTTTTTTTCTTTTTCTTTCTTTTGTATTTCTTCTTGATTTTTGAGATAATGCTTGAAACATTGCTGTAATGATATAAAATAACATTTTTCTTTTTCTCTTTTTCTTGAACTTTGCTTTTTCCTTGTTTTTTTTTTTTTTCTATGCTAGGGATACTTGCTCGGATTAGTTGTAGAGCAAGGGATTTTTATTCTGGGTAGGGGTGAGCTTGTCCTTTTGCCAATTCTCAAAGATTCTAGACCATGTGCATGATAGGATAGCAGGGGAAACTTTTCGCTCAAGAAACCACTTCTACTATGTAGCAAAGCATGGAAATTACAAATATAATCATTTTATTGTGAAAAGATGTGCTTGGTTTAAGTAAATAACAAGATCAATTCTCTCGTGCTCAAACGTTATTTAATTGAATTTTGTGGACTTTGATATAAGAGAGATTAGTAATCATGCCAGATAAAATCAAGATATTTATTTTTGTGAGTGTGAAAGTGAGGGATTCCAAATAAATGCTAATTTATCCAAAATAATTTGAAACATATAATTGCAACATTTGTAAGCAGATATATATAAATAAATACTATTTTTGAGAAGCTTTGAGAATGTTGACTCTCTCTTTCTTCTTTATATTATTTTGGTTTCGAAAGAGTCAAGAATATTGCTGTTTTGATTTTTATTATTTTTGAAAGAATTAACAAGTGCCAAATAATTTTGAAGATTTTGATGATTATGAATGTTTTTGGTGTTTTTGAATTTATAAATTGAAAGAAATACAAGATAGTGATTTTGAAATATTTTAAACAAATATATACAAGGATGAAATGACCAAATTTATACATAGTAACGTTTAAGATGCAAAATATTCATGGGTTCTTTAAGTTCTTTACCATCTAAGGTAGATAATTTGTATGCTCCCGATTCAAATTTAGCAATGATAATGTATGGTCCAAGCCAATTGGGCTCAAATTTACCTTTAAGGTCCTTAGTTGCATTAGTATTTTTTTTATTTTCTTTTAAAACAAGGTCGCCGATCTCAAAGGATCGATGACGAACTTTTTTAGCATATGATCTTTTAAGCTTGTTTTGGTAGGCACGGAGATGCTCCAAAGCATTGATGCATTTTTCATCTAGGAGTTCCAGCTGACTGAGTCTGCCAGCTCGATATTCATCTCCTACTTCGGTATCTTGAAGTAGTAGAGCCAAAGAAGGAACTTCTAATTCAAATGGAAAAACGGCTTCAACACCATAAACCAAAACAAATGGTGAAGTTCCCGTGGGGGTTCGAACACTAGTTCGATAGGCCCACAAGGTCGGATATAACTGAATGTGCCAGTCACGGCCAGTTTTATTGACCAATATTTTAAGGATTTTGATTAAGGTTTTGTTAGATGCTTCTGCTTGACCATTACCCTAAGGATAATAGGGAGTGGACCAGACGATGTTGAATCTTGTATTTTTGGCATAATTTTTTAACATCTTTATTTTTGAAACAAGTTCCATTGTCAGAGATGAGATTTGCAGGAATTCCGAACCTACAAATGATTTGATTAAAAATAAATTTAGAGACTTGTGTGCCAGTGCAGGAAGCTAAAGGCATAGCTTCAACCCACTTCGTGAAATACTCAGTGGCGGTTATGATGAATTTGTGTCCATCAGATGACACAGGATTAATTTTGCCAATAATATCTAAGCCCCATTTTGAAAAGGGCCAAGGAGATGAAATAGCTTGCAGCTCTTGTGCAGGCGCATGGACAAGGTCAGCATGTTTTTGGCACTTGTCGCAATGGCGCACATAATCATGTGCATCCTTTTCCATGGTAGGCCAAAAGTATCCTATCCGAAGGAGCTTTTTAGCAATGACACTACCACTGAAGTGTCCTCCACAAGATCCATCGTGGGCTTCACTCAAGGCTGATTTGGATTCTTCTAAATTCAAACATCTTAATAGGATACCTTCAAAAGATCTCCTATATAAAGTATTGCCAATTATTACAAATCGACTTGCTTGTCTACGTAATAACCGATGCTGGTTTCTATTAGAATTGGCAGGGAAAGTCCCATTTTGGAGAAAATCAAATATATCTGTATACCAAGGTTCAGGAGTAGTTTCGTTGATTAGAAACACATCCAAAGGTTCTAAGCATGATTTATTTGAAGCGGGTTCCTGGAGTCGATGAATAATGATAGTAGCATATTCGTCATCTAACTCCAAGGGGAGGAGAGATGCAGCTGCGGCCATAGCATCAGCCGCACGGTTGCAAGTTCGAGGAATAGCTTCCAAGGTAACTTGATCAAATAGAGACATTAATTGTAAAACATAGGCTTTATATGGGCACAGTTTATCATCTCTCGGTCTGATAAACTTCATTAATTTGGTTTATAACCAGTTGAGAATCACCAAAAACTAACAGATGTTTAATTTTTAGCGCCAAGGCAGCTCGTAATCCAAGGATTAGAGCTTCATATTCAGCAGTATTGTTGGTGCAAGCAAATGTTAATTTGAAGGACAGAGGAATAAGATGTTTTTGTGGGGATATTAAAATAATACCCGCACCAGCCCCACTCATGCATCGGGCTCCATCAAAGTATAAGGACCATTGTTCAATATGGTCTGCCTCTAATTGAAGGCATTCATCAAGAAACTCAATGATGAGGGGATGGGTAGACTCTAAGGGTGCAGCAGCTAATTGATCTGCTATGATTTGACCCTTAACAGACTTTTGTCCTATGAATGTGAGATCAAACTCGCTTAGAGCAAGAACCCACTTGGCTGTGCGACCCGATAAATAAGGTCGACTCATGAGATACCTTAAGGGATCGTATTTAGCAATGACATAAGTTTTCTGACTAAGCATATAATGGCGTAATTTTTGCATAGCAAACACGACTGCTAGACATAGTTTTTCTAATGTTGTATAGCGGGTTTCATAACTGATGAAGGTTCGGCTAATATAATAATTAGCACGTTCTCTCTTTTCATCATCAAGTTGAGCTAACATAGCTCCTAAGGCAGAATCTGAAGCTGAAATATACAGGAGAAATGGGCGATCAGGTCTAGGTGGTGAAAGCACAGGTGGATTAAGGAGGTATTGTTTGAGAAGTTCAAAAGCTTCTCTACATTCATCGTCCCAATTAAAAGGGACATCCTTCTTAAGAAGTTTAAGAAAGGGACCGGTTTTGTCCGCCAGCTTATCGATGAAGCGACGGATGGCTTGAAGCTTACCTTGTAAACTTCGTAACTCAGATATATTAGTAGGTGCGGGCATATCAGTGATAGCCGCAATCTTGAGAGGGTCGATTTTGATACCACGTAAAGAAACTAAAACCCCTAATAGTTTACCGGACTTAACTCTGAATATGCATTTGGCTGGATTTAATCGAATAAGATATTCTCGTAATCGATTAAAAACTTTTCTCAAATCATCTAAATGATTATCTTCATTAATAGAGCGAGCTATAATATCATCTACATAATCATGTAGGATATCATGCATCATATCATGAAAAATATAAGTCATAGCTCGTTGATATGTTGCACCTGCGTTCTTTAAGCCAAATGGCATCACTTTCCAACAAAAGGTACCCCAGGGGGTAATGAAGGCTGTTTTAGCCTGATCTTCAGGAGCTATCCTGATCTGATTATAACCGGAGAATCCATCCATTAAGGACATCATCCCACTCCCGACAGTAAAGTCAATGATTTGATCCATATTTGGAAGAGGAAAATCATCTTTAGGGCATGCAACGTTAATATCTCTAAAATCTGTGCAAACCCTAACTTTGGTGGCTTCTTTCTTGGTAACTGGAACTACATTTGAGATCCATTCAGCATAATCAATAGCTTGTATAAAAACAACATTTAGGAGTTTTTCTAACTCCCCTTTGACTAGAAGAGCCACTTTGGGATGCATTTTTCTAAGTTTTTGTTTAACAGGTTTAGCATCCGGATGGACCACTAGATGATGCATGACTACAGAAGGGTCGAGACTTGGCATATCTTCATATGTCCAAGCGAAGACATCTTCATACTCTTTAAGGAATGCAATATATTGTTCTTGTTTTTCTTGACTTAATTCTGATCCAATATTGATTATGTGAGGACTATCCTCAGTTCCAATATTAATTTTAATGACGTTTTCTACCTCCATGTGTAGATCTCTTTCAAAATTAGGTGGGGCGGGTGAAACGCCCAATTCTTGTAATTCTTGTAAGGTTAATTTGGATAATTCATCTTGAGGATTAGTGGCCTCAAGTTGGGCTATAGTTGGTATAGAACCATCAAAATAAAATCCATTGTGTAACATCTCTTCAACAGAGACGTCGTGGAAGATATCTCCTTCCAACTCCTCATCGGAGTCAGCAATCATTTCAGGGTAAGCTATGGATAGCATGTTACATGTAAATGGCTGATTTTTTAGAGGCAAATCATCACACCTATCCAAATAATCTTGATAACATATGAGTTGATCATCATCTTCAAAAGGAAAGGGTTGACCCTTACTAGGAAATAGGCCCACACCACAGCGGGCAAGCCACGGTTCTACCTCGAAAGGTTCTTTCATGCCATTTTGGAAAGGTCCCAAGCCTTTCCCTTTATATCCCATTTTAAGCATTATGGGTTTAGCTTTAATATATTCATTGGTAAAATAACATCGAGCATATCCCTCATGATGAGTTTTGATATTTCGAGGGATTCTTCCCTAGTCATATCCTTTATAAATGAAGGCACAACTCCCGACTTGGTAAGTACTTCCCATAGGTTGTGGGAGGCCCAAAGTACGAGGAGATGGTGGCAAGTTATTTAAAAGAATTGAATCTTGCATGAAAGCATTTGTTTTTTCTGATATTAAGATTGTGGATAAATCTGGTAAAAGTTCATCAGAAAGAGCATAAGATGTAGAAGGATCATTCCCTATATCTTTAGATGTGGAAGGTATGATAGATGTTGATAATGTGGAAGTGTTAATAGATGGGTCTATAGGTTTTGAAATTATAGGGATAGAACATGAAGGATTGGTTGTAGATTGAAGATATTTTTGAGGTTCTAGAGTGGTTTGTTTAGAAGATTGTTGATCTATATAGGAGGATGAAATTAATGGAGGGGAAATAGGTGAAGTTATGGGTGTGTGTTTCATAGTTTTGGATGAAAAATAAGAGTTAGGATGTGTGGATGACAGAGCAGGGCAAAATTGCACTCCAACAGGTTCTGCCAAGGCACACATATCAAAGGGTCTAGGGTCACCATGGATAGTGACCAACTGATTTTTAAATTCGAATTTAACACATTGGTGTAAAGTTGATGGGACAGCCCGCATTGCATTGATCCAAGGACGACCCAAGAGTATATTGTACGATGCGGGGCAATGTACAATAAACATAGTGGTATCTAGAGTTCGAGGACCAACTTGCAATGGGATGGTAATAACTCCACACGTTTCTTGTGTTTCGTCATTAAAAGCTTTGATAATCATGTCAGTTTTCTTCATTTCATCACTTCTAAAGCCAAATCGTTGGTAGAAGTCAAGAGTGCAAATGTTTAGAGATGAACCATTATCAATCAAGACTCGTTTAATAGCTACATCTCCAATTAGAGCAGTAATATATAAGGGATTATCCTTATGTAAACTGTGTTGTGGGATATCTTTATCCCGGAAGTCAATACAATCAACTTCTCGAGTGATGATAGTATTGGCCATGGCTTCAAAGTTGAATGTTTTGAGGTACCATCATTTGGCTTAATGTAAGCATCAACTCATCCCTATGGGTGGGAGAAGATCTTAACAAATCCAAAAGGGAAATTCTGGCCATAGTATTGGATAATTGCTCATTAATATTGTAAGGGGGTTTAGGTTGAACATTGGAAGCATGATTCCCTTTATTGGGATTTTTCAAAACGAATGGAGCTGATCCATCATTCTGGTTTGGTTCTTGTTGAGAATTTTGAGCCTGTTGTCGGGTAACGACTCCAATGGTACCTACAATGTTATATTGAGGACGTTGAACTGGTCTCGGTCGAGCATTTATGGCTTGTTCATCAGGGAGGAATTGATTAGAAGAAGGTCGAGTAGTAACTCTTCTAGGAAATGGTTCTTCTGGAACCATAGCATCTGTGATGGGTTGAATAGGATCTGACTCATTTTCAGAACTATTCGATTGGTTTGAAGTGATGTCTATTTCACTTTCAGTATCTGATTCTATATCACTAGAATCTGAAGTTGGAATATTATGTAAGGGCCTGGTCGTAACCATGGATAAGGTTGTGTCAAATATTTGAGGATCAGGATTAAGTAAATGTCCACTAATAGTTCCTACATATCGGGTAGGAGGAGGAACATTATGATGTTCGATTTGATTGGCCACCTCTTTACCATGTCTTGGTAAAGGGTGTTGAAATATGTCTAATGATTGATTAGCATTTTGATTTTGATTTTGGGGAATGTTCTTTTGAGGATTATTAGGAGCATTTTGTTTAGGTTGGAAGGCTTGCACCTCCATTTCATTATTATCAATTAGATCCTGTATTTTATGTTTCAACCTTTTACAAGCGTTGGTAGAGTGTCCAGGTCCTCTATGGAAATCACAGTGTAAGTCAGCTCTATATCCGGGTATAGTTGGATCAGGTTCCCGGATAGCTGGTAATTGGATCAAACCTCTTTCGAGTAATTGAGGTAAAATAGTTGATAAGGGTTGATTCAATCTAGTAAATTCTCGAGGAGGTTTATCAAGAGGTTTCAATATAAATTTTTCTGTTGTTTTCGTTGCATTGATATTAGCAACATTTCTGCTGTCAATGACTCCGTCACCAACAACTTGTTTGTTTTTATATTGATTTCTGGAGATTTTCTCATCATCCTTCTTCCTAAGTTGGCCTCTCCTAATGAGGGCATCTTCTACTCTTCGAGCTAAATCTATAGCTTGATCGAAGGTAGTTAAAGTAGCAATTGATAACTCATAAGATATTTGTTCTTGTAAATTATTGATAAAAATGTCCAACATTTCCCTATAAGGTAGCACAAAGTGCAGTTTTCCTGTCAACTGCCTCCATCTAGCTAAGAAATCGGCAAAACATTCATCCTTGTCTTGTTTTAAGTTGTATAAATCTTTAATGGTTACATGCCTCTCGATGTAGGCACTAAATTGATGGACAAAAGATTCAATTGTTTCTTCAAAGTTTCTCAAAGAATGAGTGGGCAATTGATAGTACCACTCTAATGCCATTCCACCTAAACTTTTTGGGAACATTTTTAGTAATAGCAAGTCATCATGTGATATATCATGACATGCTATCCTAAACATGCGAAGATGCTCTATGGGATCTTCGGTTCCTTTATATATAGGCAAGATAGGCATGGGAAAATGCTTAGGGTAAGGTTGTGCTACAACTATGGGATCCAAAGGTTGACTACATATCTCTCGATAATTATACGAGGGACGGTAAGGATCTATCTGGTCCATACGTGAAGCTAACTGTTTCACCATGGCTTCCAGATTACTAGTTTGCCCACCATATTGGTTCGGTAGGGCATTGATATGGGTTTTGTGAGCATATGATGGAGGGACATGAAGATTAGATGCTATGTTGCTATTGTGTAAATTGTTGGTAGGAAAGGTGTTATGAAGGAATTTTGAAGTTGTATTATGTTGTATTCCAGATTGTTGAAAATTGGTGTTTGACTTCATTTTAGGTTTTTGTTTACTTGAAGCATATTGATCAATAGTTTGGCGAAGTAAAGCAGTGAAGGAAGTTTTCTTTTGTGTGGGAATGATTTTAGGCTGAATAACAGTGTTCCTTAGGAGGTTGGGTAACCTCTTGTTTTGACATGTTTTGAATCATAGTGACCATATCTTGTATTGGATGGTCCAGCCTTATCACTTTCTTGATCAATGAAAGACAAGGGATTAGTGCGCACATCAAACATATGTTCCATGGCTGCTTGAGTGTCACTAATTTGCCCTTTATCCATACGAACTGCCATATTAAGAACACCAATGTTATTATGGAAAAATTTCCAGAAATGATCTACGTTGTCAAAAGCAATAGTTCCATCTGGAGCTACTCTAGGGGATGAGGATCCATCCTCTTTAACATTTTCTTCTTGTTCATTGTCTTCACCTAGGTCATCTTCTGGTTGATCTAGAGTTTCTCCTTCCGAAATTGGATCTTCAGGAAGGACATTTGGGTCTCTAGTTTTATCTTCTAACCAATCTTCTTCTTCTCCTTCAGTTTGTTTACCATTCCTAAGTTTAGGCATTGTGCTTAATTTTAGATTTCAGCAAATATATATATATATATATATATATATATATATATATATATATATATATATGCAACAAGCTTAAGAGGTATATATTAATTATATACCTACTACAATATTTAAAATGAAAGGTTTTGGTTTTTGTTATGTTTTTTAGTTTTTCTTTGTTTTTGAAATAATATTGTAAAGATAACAAATAACACAATATGCAAGAAATAATACTGAAAACAATGATCTAATTTTCTATAAACAATTTATAAATATCATTAATGGGCTCGAGTTCTTCAGGAGTCATGAAGTGTTCTTCTTCAAATTGAAAGTTTTCCTTCAAAAATTTAATGAAAAGAGCTATAGTAATATTATCTGTCTCAGATGTTGGTTGATAGAAGTAAAGCTCATGGCAATACTCTCGATATAACATAGCTCGAGGAACTCTATTCCATATTTCCCTATCCGTAAGAACAACCTCTTGGTCTTCTACAAGACCTAGGAACTGGTGTATAATGGCTGCGTTCTCGAGGTATTCCTCGAAGGTGAACAATTTTGAAGACACAAGAGCTCTCCTATAAGCTAACCATCTATGGGAGGCTCTCTGAAGTTCATGATAAAAGATGAGTTGATGAGGATCCAGGATTCTATCTAGGACTAGCCTCTTGATTTGTTTAAGTTTTGTTGACCTAGATGAAATGACACTAAGTCTTCTATCAAGTTCGTCCCACAAGAGTTGATTTCTATCTGTTTCGGGCACACTAAGCACAGAATTGATTTCTATGGCTGCCAATTGGTTTTCAACATTTATAGTAACTGCTAATATTTTCTTAGGAGCTACCATCTAAACATGACATGCAACTTATTAATTTTAAATGATTTGAAATGCATCTATGTTTTGGTTGTTTTATTTTTATTTTGTTTTTGTTTTCAAAAGGTTTTAAATGCATTCACGTCGGGTTCACCAAAATGTATCGCTCCAAATTTTTCACATCCCTACCTTCAGGCTATAGGATCCATGCCCGGAAGGAGGATGGGAAAAGGATGGCATGGTACCTCGGACTGAGAGGCCTTGCGAAGGTCCCGCCTCTCAAGGGAGGTGTATTATGGTGATTTTTCGACGGATGGTGGGTTCACCAAGAAACATTTAATGGCAGTTTCCACGCCTAGGTTGGGAATGTGTTTTGTGTGTTCAATTTTATCCTTAAACATCCATATCCTAGGTTTGGCCAAAATGCATCTAAGTTATTCTATATGAAGATGCAGATTAAATGAATACAGAAAAGAAGAATTAAGACAAAAAAATAGAGAAATTAAGCAAGATTAAAAGATCATACCTGATCCGGATGTCTGATGAAGATTCTGATTCTTGAAGCAGTCAGGATCGCCTCTGATTTGACAGGATCGTCTGCTATCAGACAAGATCATCTGAGATCTGACGAATTCGTCAGAGACCTACAAACAGAGAAATAGGTGCAAAACACAGAAAATACAACAATGCTAACATAGGGAAACAATGTAAAATGATAATAACAATATCAAACTAAGAATTGTGAACAGAAATATGAATGCATCATACTGATTAAATAATAATTATGACTTAATTATGCATTTGATCTAGATGGGTGAACTCCAAGATGCAAGATAGCATAAAATAATAAATAAACTAGCTAATTGCAGAATAAAACAGCAAATTGAAAGGAAGAAAATGCAAACTTTGGGCACTGATTGCCTCAATGTTGACTGCAATCGAAATCGTCTCGCATTGGTACGAAATCATCTCTGATTCGACAAGATCGCCTCCGATCTGAACAGGATCGTCTGTGACGATGTAAGCTTGCTCCGGCTGAAAAACACTAAGGTACCTACAACAAAATTTGAATAGAACTAATGCAAATAACAATTTGGGATGCCTTAATGCGTGTGAAGTCAGTTTACAGAGAATTTCAGCCAGGGGGGTGCTAAGGGGAGGGCTTAGGATTAAATAAGCTTAGGAGGGAGGTTAGGAGGTTGGAGATCATCCCTATTTGGGAGATCTCCAACGGGGAAGGGTCTCTAACGATGCAGACACGCTTCTGCCCGGATTAGAGACGTCGTTGGAACATAAGCTAATTGTGCAAAATTAGTTTTGGGACAAGATCGTCTGGACGTCCTAGCCCAGATGAAATCGTCCGATCTGAGGCGATATCGTCTGATCGGCGACGATATCGTCAAACGGTCAAAACAACCTCTAAAAATGGCACGGGAAAGGAGGAAACGGATTACACGATGGTTAACGGGCGGTTTGGGAGGTTAAAATTTGAATTTGAATTATTTACTAGAGTAAATGTAATTATTAAGGTTTTACTGCGCCAATTTTAGGGTGCTACAAGTTTAACAATATAATGTATGACACCACAGAATGTATAACAATCATGAAATGTAATTGCTATATATTTTTATAAGAATTAATCAATTGGACACCCATATGTGAGATGTAATGATGTATTTTTTCTATTCATAAACTTTTTAAAATTAAAATAATATGGATAACATAGTCAATGGCCATTTAAATATCATTTCTGACATCCATCTGATATCTAACCTATATTATGGACATGTCTAATAAACAAACTCTCATAAAAGAAGTTGACATTTGATGATTGCATTGAAAATTGGTTTTTGCTATTTAAGAATTTTTGAGGTATTCCATGAAACTCAAAAACCCTAGTTGAATTATCAAAACTTGTATAATAACTATACTAGACTTCTGAAAAATAAAATTTTCATTATGAAAGACCAAGATATTCATTATCCCTATGTGTGCAAATGAATATATTAGATAAGGCATAAGCATACCCTAGTGCCAAGCGGGATTCATTCAGCCCATTGTTGTATTGGGGATCCTCAAATGTCTATCCGATCCTAGGTTTGAACTCAGTTAGACTAAACCACAAGGTAATCTAGGCCACCTAAAGCTAGCTTAATTGTAAATTTCTTAGACCTACCCCAATGTCACGCGATATTCATTCAACCCATTTATGTATTGGGGACCACCCTATGGCTTTCAAGTAATGATAATTCCAAGTATTCAAGCTCACCCACTTCTTTTCTTTAATTTATCAGGATACTTGCTCATGTATATAGTGATAAAAATCACTATTATTATTAATTCCCTTTTTGTATAGTAATAAAAATCACTATTTATTTTGTACTTTATTTTTCTCTTGAGAAAGGGATTTGAATTCACATTGATTTTGATCTTGATTTGATTATGATTATGGGATTTTTCTCCTTCATTTGTAAGCAAGGGATTTATTTAGGTAGGGGGTAAACTTGTCCTTTTGCCAACAACCACCAATCTAGATAATTGTGCCTCTCAAAATGAGCAAGTAATAAAACCTTTCACCTAAAGTGATCTGGACCACTTTGTAGTGTTCATATTTCCTTATCCTAATTAGGATTGTTAATGTGTTTGATTAGTGATGGGATTTTGATGTGCTAAGTGCTATCAAAATAGGACCTCATCTACAATCTCAAAGATGATATAAGGACCTAACCAATTAGCCATAAATTTTTCTCATAGTTTTGGCAGTAGATTTGAGTTTTATTGGTTCTCTTTCAGCACAAGATCACCAACCTCAAAGTCTCTCAGATGGAATTTTTTATTATAAGCTCATTTCAAGTGCTCCAAATAAATGTAGATATGCTCAAGGGCATTCAGACGTCGTTCATCAAGTAGCATCAATTGATCTAGGTGAGCTTGTCATGCAATGTCATCATCAATGAACTCCTTCAATGCCATGTGTAGCATTGGAATCTCCAACTCTAAAGGCATAATGGCCTCAGTGCCATATACTAGAAAAAATAGAGTTGCCTTAGTAGGTTTTCGAATGAGAGGTATTTGAACATACCAATATTTGTGGTGCTCTTGTACCATCATTTTCAAGATAGATATCACTATCTTGTTTGAAGCCTCAGCTTGCCTATTTTCCTATGGATAATATGGAGTCACAAAATTATGTTTGATCTTGTACTTGAATGTCAAAGCCCTCATATTTTTGTTCTTGAATGACGTTCCATTATTCAATATTATTTTGTATGGTATCCCAAAACAACTTATGATATTGGTGAATATGATCGTCGAAATACGTGCTTTAGTTGTCATTGTTAATGGGACTACTTCCACCCACTTATTAAAATACTCAATAGCCATAATAATGAATGTATGTTGACCCGATGATGGAGGATAGATATTTCTTATGAGATTCAAACTCCATTGAGAAAATGGCCAAGTCGCTTGAATGGGTTGTAAGGCCTATGATGGCAAGTGCATAATATTAGCATGATGCTCAAGTGCGTAATTTAGTATTTCCTGACATACACATTGCAATCCTTATCCATAGTAGGCCAATAATAGCCCATGCAAAGGATGTGCTTGACGATAGACATGTTGCTAAAATGGCCACTGCACATTGTTGAGAAGCAACACACCCCTACTAAAAATTAAATTTTGATTCCTTTGAAATGATTAATTCTTATTTTCAAGGGGACCCTCTTGAAGTTTTCATTTTTTTAGTCCAAGTTCTGTTTGCATCAAGTCTTTAAATTTTATCTGCATCGAGGTATCAAAAATGTTTGCCTAGCGCATTGATTTGAATTAATTTATTTTGAGCATCTATGTTTCAATGCTATTATTTTTGGTTAAATATTTCAGAAATTTTGATTTTCAATAGTTTCCTAAGGTTGAAATATTTAAATTAATTTCTAAGGTTCTTTGAAAAATTTTCATGTTGCCCTAATGTTTACTTCAATATTGGAAATGCAATATCTTCTGCCACGGAAATTTGTTTTGAGTGCTTCAAATTCTGAGTGAAGTATCTTGATCTCACCTTTCTAATAGTACCAAATTTTTAAGGTTTCAGGCATGATTCACCTTCCAAAAATAATAGTTTCTATTTCCATCTAGAACACTTATTAATGTAATATATTATTATATGAAGTGAATTTTCAATATTTTTCTACACATTTGGATACCCATGTGGCTCATTTGAATGCCTACAATGTTTCATTCAATTATGAGTACTTTGTTTTTGCCCTAAATCTCACACCACGTGAAACTGGTAACTTATGGGCAATTAAAATTCATTTTCTAGTATTGGAAAATCATTTCTGAGAATGGATAATCCTTCAAAATATTTCAAAGTACCAAAATGCAAAGTGTCGGGTCATTGGAATCCATGTTTGATTTTTTTTAGGAATTTTGCAAAGTGCCCGGTAGGTTGAAATTTGCAAGTGTTGGAACAAAGGAGGCTTCAATGAAAAATGTCATAATTTTAGGAATTATTTGTTTTTCATGATGGCCAAACCAAAGGGAAATGAATGTGAAGATGTCACAATTTCAGAACATCCCAACATTAGAAGAAAGATAATTTAATTTTTTTGGTTTTTATGATATTTCTATGGTTGGAAGAAGAGAAAATGAAAATTTCGTCGCCACATGCTTAGAAAGATAGAAATTTTCCTTGGAAGAGAAAATAAAAAAGGAATGTCATGGTTTCAAATGTGTTTAATTTTTGTGACATTCTCACCAAAGAAAGAAGAAAAATTTAAAAATGTCACTATTTCACGACATCCTATAGTTTTAAATGAAAATAATTAAAGATGTCGCGATATCGTGACATCCTCATAAAAGGGCAAGAATAGAATGAAACATGTCATGATTTCATGACATTATTAAAGAATATAGCAAAAAATAATTAAAGTGTCATGATTTGTGCAGATATAGAAGATGCGTGAAATTGATGATCCACCCACATTTTCCAAGGCCCGCCACAAATAAAGACTTTGTCAGGCATGGCAGAGGGAGTGCCCATTTAATGAAATACATTTACAACTTGTCGGAAAGTGAAAATATTTACACGAAGTTATCTTTTGATTGAAGATAAAATCAGATTTTATCTTCTCCATTTATGGCAATATTATCTGGGCGGATTTCCAAAGTGGTTAGAGTTTATCAGAACTCTATTTTTAAATACCTTATATTGTAAGGCTTCGACGTTGATCTTTTAAAATTATTTTTTAATTATCGGGGAGCTAGATATTTTCTAAAAAATATTAGGGCATGTCTCGAGTCTATAAATACTCCCATTGAATATAAAAGAATGATGCAAGAATTTATAATAGAAGTTCTTTTTCTAAAATTTGTTTTCTGGAAAAACCTATGTTCTCGACATAGGATTTGTTGTGGTGTTGTTACTCTGAAGTGGCATGGCCAGGCATCTAATCTACTTCTAGAGCTTGAATGGTGCTCATTTTCTTATTCTTGTTTTCACTAAAATATCTATGGTTCTAATTGTTGTGAATTTAATTGATTTTAGTATGTTGTTGGTGTTGTTTGAAAGCTAAATTGCAGTTTAATATTTCTAAAATTAATTTATTTTCCTACTAGCTCTAGTTTTGTTGTGTGTGCTATGCTACCGGTAAAATCATCCCAGAAAGTCTAAAATTTTAGAAGTGTTAAGCTATCTTAAGAATTATTTAAATCACCTAGTTTGAAGATCTAAATTTGATAGTTCTAGTATGTGTGCATGAGTGTTGGCTATCTATAGATTCATCCTATTAATTTTAGGGAAAATTATAATTTAAATAAGTTACTCTATTATATTACCCTATTCTGCCCTTTGCTAGATAACAATTTAATCTTAGAAAGCTGGATAATTTATTATTCTATTTGTCCCACTTAGTGAACACAACAGTATGTTTTAATTAAAATAATGATTAACAATTAAAATTGCAGTATTTCATCCTTTATTTCCTACCCTACCCTACTGTAGCACCCTAAAATTGGCGCAATAAACCTTAGCAATAATTAAAATTACCTTAGTAATAATTCAAATTCAAATTTTCAACCCCAAATCGCATTTTAACCTCTTTCCTCGTTTTCCATGCCATTTTTAGGATTTGTTGTGACCGTTGGATGATATCGTCGCCGATCAGATGATATCACCTCAGATTGGACGATTTCATCTGGACTAGGACGTCCAGACGATTTCGTCCCAAAACTAATTTTTCATAATTAGTTTTTGTTTCAACGACGTCTCTAACTTGGGCAAAAGCGTGTCTGTGTGGTTAGAGACCTCCCCCATTGGAGATCTCCCAAATTGGGATGATCTCCAACCTCCCAACCTCCTTCCTATGCCTATTTAATCTTAGGCCCTCCCCTTGACATTCCCCTGGCTGAATTTTCCTGTAACACGAGTTTTACATGCATTAGAATATCTTAAATCACCATTTGCCTTCGTATTTGTCCAAGTTTATTTGTAGGAACTTTATTGTTTTTCAGTCGAAGCAAGCTCAGATCATCGTGGACGATCCTATCCAATTCGAGACGATTTCGCACCAATTCGAGACGATTTCGACTGCAGTCAATGTTGGGGGCAATCAGTGCCCTGAGTTTGCATTCTTTCTCCATTTATCTATTGTTCTACTTTGTATTAGTTAAACTTATTACTATTCTGCATTTTGGAGTTCACCCATGTAGCTTAAATACATAATAAAGTCACGATTAGCTATTAAAGCATGATAATTTATTTGCATTTCTATTTGGGATTATCTTATTAACATCATTATTATCATTTCACATCATTTTCCTCTATTAGCATTGCTGCATTTTTTGTGTTTTGTATCTATTTCTCTGATTGTAGGTCTCTGACGAATTCGTCTGATGAATTCGTCAGATCTCAGATGATCTTGTCTGATCGCAGATGATCCTGTCAGATCAGAGATGATCCTGACTACTTCAAAAATCAGAACCTCCATCAGACATCCGGATCAGGTATGACTTCTTAATTTACTATATTTTTTTGTGTTTTTTGTTCAAATATATTTTTTGTATTCATTTAAATCTGCATTTCATATAGAACAGTTTAGATTCATTTGGCCAAACCTAGGATTTGAATGATTAAAGATAAAATTGAACACATCAAACACATTCCCAACCTAGGCGTGGAAACTGCCATTCAAAAGTTTCCTGGTGAACCCACCATCCGTCGAAAAATCACCTTAATACACCTCCCCCGAGAGGCGGGACCTTCCAAAGGCCTCTCAGTCCGAGGTATTGTCCCATCCTTTTCACATCCCCCTTCCGGGCATGGATCCTATAGCCTGAAGGTAAGGGTGTGAAAAATTTGGAATGATACATTTTGGTGAACCCGACGTGAAACTAAAACCTTTTGAAAACAAAAACAAAAACAAAAACAAAAAAAATAGATGCACTTAAAATCACTAGAAAACTACTAAGTTGCATATCATGTTTAGATGGTAGCTCCTAAGAAAAGACTAGCAGTTACTATAAATGTTAAAAATCAATTAATAGCCATAGAGGTTGATTCTTTGTCTAGAACATCTGAAACATATAGAGTCCCACCTTTGTGGGATGAACTCAATAGGAGACTAGGTATCATTTCATATAGGTCAACAGAACTTAAACAAATCAAGAGGCTTGCCCTAGATAGAATCCTGGATCCTCATCAACTCATTTTTTATCATGAACTTCAGAGAGCTTGCCATAGGTGGTTAGCTTATAGGAGAGCTCTTATGTCTTTAGAATTGTTCACCTTCGAGGAATACCTCGAGAACGTAGCCACTATACACCAATTCCTAGGTCGTGTAGAAGACCAAGAGGTCATTCTTACGGATAGGGAAATATGGAGGAGAGTTCCTAGAGCTATGTTATATCGAGAGTATTGCCACAAGCTTTACTTTTACAAAATAGAATCTAAAATAGATAATATCACTATAGCACTTTTTGTCAAATTCTTGAAAGAAAATTTTCAATTTGAAGAACATTTCATGAATCCTAAAGAACTTGAGCCCATTAATGATATTTATAAATTGTTTATAGAAAACTAGATCATTGCTTTCATTATTATTATTTCTTGCATTTTGTGTGTTGTTTGTTATCTTTATAATATTGTTATTAAAACCAAAAACCAAAAAAACATAACAAAAACCAAAACATTTCATTTTAAATATTATAGTAGGTATATAATTAAAATATATACCTCTTAAGCTTGTTGCATATATATATTTGCTGAAATCTAAGTTTAAGCACAATGACTAAACTTAGGAATGGTAAACAAACTGAAGAAGAAGAAGAAGAAGATTGGTTAGGCAAGAAAAACAAAAAATTAAATGCCCTTCCCGAGGATCCAATTCCGGAAGAAGAAACTCTAGAACAGCCGGAAGATGAGCTCGGTGAAGAAAATGAACAACAAGAAAATGTTAGAGAGGAAGGATCCTCATCCCCTAGAATGGCTCAAGATGGAACTGTTACTTTTGATAACATAGATCATTTCTAGAAATTCTTCAATAATAATATTGGTGCTCTTAATATGGCAGTTCGTATTGATAGGGGACAAATTAGTGGAACTCAAGCAGCCATGGAACATATGTTTAACATACACACTAATCCCTTGTCTTTCGTTGATCAAGAAAGTGATAAAGCTGGACCATCCAATATGGATATGGCCGCTATAATTCAGAACATGCAAAAACAATAGGTTACCCAACCTCCTAAGGAACCTGTTATTGAGCCTAAAATCATGCCTACACAAAAGAGACCTTCATTCACTACTTTATTTCGCCAAACTATTGATCAATATGCTTCAAATCGACAAAAATCTAAAATGAAGCCAAACACCAATTTCCAAAAATCTGTGATACAACATAATACAACTTCAAAACTTCTTCATAACACCCTTCCTACCAACAATTTACACAATAGTAATATAGCATCTAATATGCATGTCCCTCCATCATATGCTCACCAATCCCATATTCATGCTCCACCGAATCAATATGGTGGGAAAACCAATAATCTGGAAGCCATGGTGAAACAGTTAGCTTCCCGCATGGACCAGATGGATCCCTACCATCCCTCGTACAATTATCGAGAGATGTGTAGTCAACCTCTAGATCCTATAGTTGTAGCACAACCGTACCCTAAACACTTTCCCATGCCCGTCTTGCCTATATATAAAGGAACTAAAGATCCCATAGAGCATCTTCGCATGTTTAGGATAGCATGTCATGATATATCACATGACGACTTGTTGTTACTAAAAATGTTCCCAAAAATTTTAGGAGGAATGGCATTAGAGTGGTACTATCAATTGCCCACCCATTCTTTGAGAAATTTTGAAGAGACCGCTGAATCTTTTGTGCATCAATTTAGTGCCTATATCGAAAGGCATGTAACCATTAAAGATTTGTACAACTTAAAACAAGACAAAGATGAATGTTTTGCTGATTTCTTAGCTAGATGGAGGCAGTTGACAGGAAAACTGCACTTTGTGCTACCTTATAGGGAAATGTTGGATATTTTTATTAATAATTTGCAAGAACAAATATCTTATGAGTTATCAACTACTACCTTAACTACCTTCGATCAGGCTATAGATTTAGCTCGAAGAGTAGAAGATGCCCTCATTAGGAGAGGCCAACTTAGGAAGAAAGATGATGAGAAAACATCCAGAAATCAATATAAAAACAAACAAGTTGTAGGTGACAGAGTCACTGACAACAGAAATGTTGCTAATATCAATACAACGAAGAAAACATAAAAATTTATATTAAAACCTCCTGATAAACCTCCTCGAGAGTTTACTAGATTAAATCAACCATTATCAACTATTCTACCCCAATTACTCGAAAGAGGTTTGATTCAATTACCGGCTATCCGGGAACCTGATCCAACCATACCCGGATACAGAGCCGATTTACACTGTGATTTCCATAGAGGACCTGGACACTCTACCAACTCTTGTAAAAGGTTAAAACATAAAATACAAGATCTGATTGATAATAATGAGATGGAGGTGCAAGCCTTCCAACCTAAACAAAATGCTCCTAATAATGCTCAAAAGAACATTCCCAAAAATCAAAATCAAAATGCTAATCAATCATTAGATATATTTCAACATCCTTTACCAAGACATGGTAAAGAGGTGGCCAATCAAATTGAGCATCATAATGTCCCTCCTCCTACCCGATATGTAGGAACTATTAGCGGACATTTACCTAATTATGATTTACAAAAATTTGACACAACTTTATCCATGGTCACGACCAGGCCCCTACATAATATTCAAACACCGGATCTCAGTGATGTAGAATCGGATACTGAAAGTGACATGGAAATCACTTCAAATCAATCGAATAGTTTTGAAGATGAATCAGATCCTATTCAACCTATCACAGATTCTATGGTTCCAGAAGAACCATTTCCTAGAAGAGTTACTACTTGAACCTCTTCTAATCAGTTCCTTTCTAATGAACAAGTTATAAATGCTAGACCAAGACCTATTCAACGTCCTCAATATAACATTGTAGGTACCATCGAAGTCGTTACCAGACAAAAAGCTCAAAATTCTCAACAAGATCAAATTCAAAATGATGGATCAGCCCCATTTGTTTTGAAAAATCCCAATAAAGGGAATCATGCTCCTAATGTTCAACCTAAACCTCCTTATAATATTAATGAGCAATTATCCAATACTACAGCCAGAATTTCCCTTTTGGACCTATTAAGATCTTCTCCTACCCATAGGGATGAATTGATGCTTACATTAAGCCAAATGATTGTACCACAAAACATTCAACCTGAAGCCATGACCAATACTATCATCACTAGAGAAGTCGATTGTATTGACTTTCTAGATAAAGATATCCCACAACATAGTTTACATAAGGATAACCCCTTATACATTACTACCCTAATAGGATATGTAGCAGTCAAAAGGGTTTTTATTGATAATGGTTCATCTCTAAATATTTGCACTTTTGACTTCTACCAAAGATTTGGGTTTAGAAGTGATGAAATGAAGAAAACTGACATGATCATAAAAGCTTTCAATGACAAAACACAAGAAACATGTGGAGTTATCACCATCCCATTGCAAGTTGGTCCGAGAACCTTAGATACGACCGTGTTTATTGTACATTGCCCCGCATCGTACAATATACTCTTGGGTTGTCCTTGGATCAATGCAATGCGGGTTGTCCCATCAACTTTACACCAATGTGTTAAATTTAAATTTAAAAATCAGTTGGTCACTATCCATGGTGATCCTAGACCCTTTGATATGTGTGCTTTGGCAGAACCTATTGGAGTCCAATTTTTCCCTGCTCTGTCATCCACACATCCTAATTCTTATTTTTCATCTAAACAATCTTCTAAACAAACCACACTAGAACCTCAAAAAGATCTTAAATCCATAACCAATCCTTCATGTTCTATCCCTATAATTTCAAAACCTATAGACCCATCTATTAACACCTCCACATTATCTACATCTATCATACCTTCCACATCTAAAGATATAGGGAATGATCCTTCTACATCTTATGCTCTTTCTGATGAACTCTTACCTGATTTATCTCACATTCTTATATCAGAAAAAACAAATGCTTCTATGCAAAATTCCATTATCTTAAGTAATTTGCCGCCATCTCCTCATACTTTGGGCCTCCCACAACCTATGGGAAGTACTTACCAAGTTGGGAGTTGTGCCTTCATTTATAAGGGATATGACTGGGGAAGAATACCTAGGAATATCAAAACTCATCATGATGGATATGCTCGATGTTATTTTACTAATGAGTATATTAAAGCTAAACCTATAATGCTTAAAATGGGATATAAAGGGAAAGGCTTGGGACCTTTCCAAAATGGTATGAAAGAACCTTTTGAGGTAGAACCATGGCCCGCACGATGTGGTGTGGGCCTATTTCCTAGTAAGGGTCAACCCTTCCCTTTTGAAGATGATGATCAACTCATATGTTATCACGATTATTTAGATGGGCGTGATGATTTGCCTCTAAAAAATCAGCCATTTACATGCAATATGTTGTCCATAGCTTATCCTGAAATGATTGCTGAATCCGATGATGAGTTGGAAGGAGATATTTTCCATGATGTCTCCATTGAAGAGATGTTACACAATGGTTTTTATTTTGATGGTTCTATACCTACTATAGCCCAACTTGAGGCCATGAATCCTCAAGATGAATTATCCAAGTTAACTTTAAAATAATTACAAGAATTGGGCGTTTCACCCACCCCACCTAATTTTGAAAGAGATTTACACATGGAAGTAGAAAACGTCATTAAAATTAACATTGGAACTGAGGATAATCCCCACATAATCAATATTGGATCAGAATTAAGTCAAGAAAAACAAGAGCAATACATTTCATTCCTTAAAGAATATGAAGATGTCTTTTCTTGGACATATGAAGATATGCCAGGTTGAGACCCTTCTGTAGTCATGCATCACCTAGTAGTCCATCCGGATGCTAAACCTGTTAAACAAAAACATAGAAAAATGCATCCCAAAGTGGCCTTGCTAGTCAAAGGGGAGTTAGAAAAACTCCTGAATGTTGTTTTTATACAAGCTATTGATTATTCTAAATGGATCTCGAATGTAGTTCCAGTCACCAAGAAAGAAGCTACCAAAGTTAGGGTTTGCACGGACTTTAGAGATATTAATGTTGCATGCCCTAAAGATGATTTTCCTCTTCCAAACATGGATCAAATCATTGAATTTACCACTGGAAGTGGAATGATGTCCCTAATGGATGGATTTTACGGTTATAATTAGATCAGGATAGCTCTTGAAGATCAGGATAAAATAGCCTTTATTACCCCCTGGGGTACCTTTTGTTGGAAAGTGATGCCATTTGGCTTAAAGAATGCAGGTGCAACCTATCAACGAGCTATGACTTATATTTTTCATGACATGATGCATGATATCCTACATGATTACGTAGATGATATCATAGCTCGTTCCATCAAAGAAGATGATCATTTAAAATATTTAAGGATAGTGTTTGATCGGTTAAGGGAATATCTTATCCGACTAAATCCTGCTAAATGCATATTCGGAGTTAAGTCCGGTAAACTCTTAGGGGTTATAGTTTCTTTACGTGGCATTGAAATTGACCCTCTCAAGATTGCGGCTATCACTGATATGCCCGCACCTACCAATATCTCTGAGTTACGAAGTTTACAAGGTAAGCTTCAAGCTATCCGTCGCTTCATCGATAAGCTAGCAGACAAAACCGGTCCCTTTCTTAAGCTCCTTAAGAAGGATGTCCCTTTTAATTGGGACGAAGAATGTAAGGAAGCTTTTGAACTTCTCAAACAATACCTCCTTAACCCACCTATGCTTTCATCGCCTAGACCTGATCGCCCATTTATCCTATATATTTTAGCTTTAGATTTTGTTTTAGGAGCTATGTTAGCTCAACTTGATGATGAGAAAAGAGAACGTGCTAATTATTATATTAGCCAAACTTTAATTAGTTATGAAACCCACTACACAACATTAGAAAAAATATGTCTAGCAGTCGTATTTTCTACGTAGAAATTATGCCATTATATGCTCAGTCAGAAAACTTATGTCATTGCTAAATATGATCCCTTGCGGTATCTCATGAGTCGACCTTATTTATCGGGTCGCACAGCAAAGTGGGTTCTTGCTCTAAGCGATTTTGAACTCACGTTTATAGGACAGAAGTCTGTTAAGGGTCAAATCATAGTAGATCAATTAGCTACTACACCCTTAGAGTCTACCCATCCCCTCATCATTGAGTTTCCTAATGAATGCCTTCAATTAGAGGCAGAACCATGTTGAACAATGGTCCTTATACTTTGATGGAGCCCGATGCATGAGTGGGGCTAGTGCAGGTATTATTTTAATATCTCCACAAAAACACATTATACCTTTGTCCTTTAAATTAACATTTGCTTTCACCAATAATACTGCTGAATATGAAGCTCTAATCCTTGGATTATGAGCTGCCTTGGTGCTAAAAATTAAACATCTGCTAGTTTTTGGTGATTCTCAACTTGTTATAAACCAAATTAATGAAGTTTATCAGACCAAAGATGATAAATTGCGTCCATATAAAGCATATGTTTTACAATTAATATCTCTATTTGATCAAGTTACCTTGGAAGCTATTCCTCGAACTAGCAATCGTGTGGCTGACGCTATGGCCGCAGTTGCATCTCTTCTACCCTTGGAGTTAGATGATGAATATGCCACCATCATTATTCATCGACTCCAAGAACTCGCTTCAAATAAGTCATGCTTAGAACCTTTGGATGTGTTTCTAATCAATGAAACTACTCCTGAACCTTGGTATACAGATATATTTGATTTTCTTCACAATGGGACTTTCCCTGCCAATTCCAATAGAAACCAACGTCGGTTATTACGTAGACGAGCAAGTCGATTTGTAATAATTGGCAATACTTTATATAGGAGATATTTTGAAGGTATCCTATTGAGATGTTTGAATTTAGAAGAATCCAGATCAGCTTTGAGTGAAGCCCATGATGGATCTTGTGGAGGACACTTCAGTGGTAGTGTCATTGCTAAAAAGCTCCTTAGGATAGGATACTTTTGGCCTACCATGGAGAATGATGCACATGATTATGTGTGCCATTGCGACAAGTGCCAGAAACATGCTGACCTTGTCCATGCCCCTGCACAAGACCTACAGGCTATTTCATCTCCTTGGCCCTTTTCAAAATGGGGCTTAGACATTATTGGCAAAATCAATCTTGTGTCATCTGATGGACACAAATTCATCATAACCGCCATCGAGTATTTCATGAAGTGGGTTGAAGCTATGCCTTTAGCTTCTTGCATTGGAACACAAGTCTCTAAATTTATTTTTAATCAAATCATTTGTAGGTTCGTAATTCCTACAAATCTCATCTCAAACAATGGAACTTGTTTTAAAAATAAAGATGTTAAGAAACTATGTCAAAAATATAAGATTCAACATCGTTGGTCCACTCCCTATTATCCTCAGGGTAATGGCCAAGCAGAAGCATCTAACAAAACCTTAATTAAAATCCTCAAAATATTGGTCAATAAATCTGGTCGTGACTGGCACATTCAATTATATCCAGCTTTGTGGGCATATCGCACTAGCGTTCGTACTCCCACAGGTACTTCACCTTTTGTTTTGGTTTATGGCATTGAAGTTGTTTTTCCCTTTGAATTAGAAGTTCCTTCTTTGGCTCTACTACTTCAAGATACCAAAGTAGGAGATGAATATCGAGCTGGCAGACTCAATCAATTGGAACTCCTCGATGAAAAGTGCATCAATGCTTTGGAGCATCTTCGTGCCTACCAAAACAGGCTTAAAAGATCATATGCTAAGAAAGTTCGTCATCGATCCTTTGAGGTCGGCGATCTTGTTTTAAAAGAAAATCAAAAAAATACTAATGCAACTAAAGACCTTAAAGGTAAATTTGAACCCAACTGGCTTGGACCATATATTATCACTACTAAATTTGAATCGGGAGCATACAAATTATCTACCTTAGATGGTAAAGAACTTAAAGAACCCATGAACATTTTGCATCTTAAACGTTACTATGCATAAAAATTGGTCATTTCATCATTGTATATATTTGTTTAAAATATTTCAAAAACCACTATCTTGTATTTCTTTCAATTTATAAACTTAAAAATCTAAAAAAACACCAAAAACATTCAAAATCATCAAAATATTCAAAAACATATTTTATTTTTGTACTTCTCAAATTGTGACATATTGTAGTTATATTTCCATTTATTTTGGATAAATTAGAATTTATTTGGAATCCCGCACTTTCACATTCACATGAATAAATATCTTGATTTATTTGGCATGATTACTAATCTCTCTTATATCAAAGTCCACAAAATTCAATTAAATAAAGTTTGAGCACAGAGAATTGATCTTTTTATTTACTTAAACCAAGCATATCTTTTCACAATAAAATGATTATATTTGTAATGTCCATGCTATGCTACATAGTAGAAGTGGTTTCTTGAGCGAAAAGTTTCCCCTGCTATCCTATCATGCACATGGTCTAGAATCTTTGAGAATTGACAAAAGGACAAGCTCACCCCTACCTAGAATAAAAATCCCTTGCTCTACAGCTAATCCGAGCAAGTATCCCTAGAATAGGAAGCAAAAGAAAAAGAAAAGTTCAAGAAAAAGAGAACAAGAAAAAGCGTTCTTTCAGCATTATCTCAAATATCAAAGCAAAAGATACGAAAAAGAAAAATACAAAAGAGAAAAGAAAGAAAGAAAGCAAAATGAGCACAAGCAAAAGCAATAAAATCCCTTTCCCTACCCCTTGAAAAGAAAATAAGGGTTGATGAGCTTGAATCCCTAGAATTCTCAATTATTCGAAAACTGTGAGGTAAGCCCCATAACAGGTGGTTTGTGCCCAACCCGCTTGGCCTTGGGTAACTCCTAGCGTGGCGATATGTCTGTCACATTAGCGACCTTCTTTTGTATAGACCTATGTCTGCTTATGGATTAGCTAGCTCTTGATAACCCGACTTACATAGTAGTCTAGTATGGTTATATGCATCTAAATCATGGTTAATGAACACTTATTTGGTTAATTCAAATCACTTGTATCATAGTATCTTGCTCAAACATGGTAAATGAATACTACAATCGCACACACATTTGTATTTGAGATATTTTGTGTATCATTATGATAAATCAAGATCAGAAATGAACTCACATACGCACATGGGATTCCTTATAAATCTAACTTTTGTCTTTAAGATACCTTGAAATATTTTTGCAAATTGTCTGGAATAATTTCATTTTCTTCTCTAAGAACAATTGTTTAGTATAAAGACAACCACATGCATTACCAAAAAAATCAAAATCATTTTCAAAAACATGCAATAAAGTTACAGTTATATATAACTTTTGACTTTCGTGATGATGGTATAATTCCAAAACCACAATTGGAATTTTATGCCTAGCGCAAGTCCTCATCTTCATATTTTCTATTTATTTTCAAAAATTAAAAATCAACCATGCAATAAAACTATTATTTTCTTCTTTGGATTTTGCGATGATGGTATAAGTCTATACCTAAATATTCTATGCCTAGCGCAAACCATTGTTTTAATTTTATTTTCCCATCTATTTCAAATAAATCATTAAAAACATGTGACTTAAATCATTATGTTACACAATTATGCTTTACAAACAAACAAACACTTATTCTACTTCATGACATTATGTTCAAATTCAATATTGCAACCATGGTATAAATTCTAAGGAATTATTCAAAATTTTATCACACTTAGGAATTTATGCCTACCAAAAATCATTTCAAAATATTTCATGCATACTATTTTTATGAAAAGTCTGAAAACAAATCACCATCATCATCATCATTTGCATCATTGCAACACAAAGTCTTAAGACAGTCTCTTAAGCACTCTTTTACTTTTAACAATATTTCTATACTGGGATTAGCTTGACGACCGAGTGAGCGGTGACTCCATGAAATGGTCTATAACAGCGATAATGTCCTTTGAAATTATTGTTAGAATTCCCTTTTTATTTCTTTTATCAAATCACACCACCACAACCAATTGTTTACATCAGATTATTTCATTTAAAATCTTATAGCATGACATCAAATTATACTATTTCAAATGACATAATTACATGAATCATCCATCCAAATAAACAAACAATTCAACCATTAAAGCATCATAACAACATATGAACAAGTCATATCATCAGAAACAAGATCATATATATATATCAAAAAAATTATATGCATCATATCAAAGTTGGATTGGTATGCCACAATCTATACCCTGGAATACTCAATCCTCTCAACAAATCTCTCCAAAATCTATACAGACCATAGCCACCTAGTCTCGAGAAGCCCTCGAGCTCTCAGCCTCATCTCCTCCCCTGCCCTGACGTGGAGGAGGTGGTCCCAGTAAAAATGAATAGTAAAAATGAATTAGGGTTTTCCCTATTTTTCTTAATTTTATTCAAAATGAGCAACATTTTAATTTTTCTTTTTCGAGTTTTTACCTCAAACGTTCGATTTGGGTAAAAACACGGAGGGGGCACCATAGTAAGTTGTACGATTCGACCTAGAATCATCTCCTAAAAATGGGAATAATTTTTGCTTTCTCGTAGATCGAGAAGAACTCATCTTTAACGCATTTTCTTCAAAAAATTCGCTAAAGAGGGGGCAAAATGTAGCACCCTAAAATTGGCACAGTAAACCTTAGCAATAATTAAAATTACCTTAGTAATAATTCAAATTCAAATTTTCAACCCCGAACCACCTTTTAACCGCTTTCCTCGTTTTCCATGCCATTTTTAGGATTTGTTGTGACCGTTGGACGATATCATCGCCGATCAGACGATATCGCCTCAGATCGGACGATTTCGTCTGGACTAGGACGTCCAGATGATTTCGTCCCAAAACTGATTTATCATAATTAGTTTCTGTCTCAACGGCATCTCTAACTTGGGCAAAAGCGTGTCTACGCGGTTAGAGACCTCCCCCATTGGAGATCTCCCAAATTGGGATGATCTCCAACCTCCCAACCTCCTTCCTATGCCTATTTAATCTTAGGCCCTCCCCTTGAAATTTCCCTGGCTGAATTTTCCTTTAACACGAGTTTTACATACATTAGAATATCTTAAATTACCATTTGCCTTCGTATTTTTCCAAGTTTATTTGTAGGAACTTTATTGTTTTTCAGCCGAAGCAAGCTCAGATCGTCGTGGACGATCCTGTCCAATTCGAGACGATTTCACACCAATTCAAGACAATTTCGACTGCAGTCAACGTTGGGGGCAATCAGTGCCCTGAGTTTGCATTATTTCTCCATTTATCTATTGTTCTACTTTGTATTAGTTAAACTTATTACTATTCTACATTTTGGAGTTCACCCATGTAGCTTAAATACATAATAAAGTCATGATTAGCTATTAAAGCATGATAATTTATTTGCATTTCTATTTGGGATTATCTTATTAACATCATTATTATCATTTCACATCATTTTCCTCTATTAGCATTGCTGCATTTTTTGTGTTTTGTATCTATTTCTCTGATTGCAGGTCTCTGATGAATTCGTCTAACGAATTCGTCAGATCTCAGACGATCTTGTCTGATCGTAGACGATCCTATCAGGTCAGAGGCGATCCTGACTGCTTCAAAAATCAGAACCTCCATCAGACATCCAGATCAGGTATGACTTCTTAATTTACTATATTTTTTGTGTTTTTTGTTCAAATCTATTTTTTGTATTCATTTAAATCTGCATTTCATATAGAACAGTTTAGATTCATTTGGCCAAACCTAGGATTTGAATGATTAAAGATAAAATTGAACACATCAAACACATTCCCAACCTAGGCGTGGAAACTGCCATTCAAAATTTTCCTGGTGAACCCACCATCCATCGAAAAATCACCTTAATACACCTCCCCCGAGAGGTGGGACCTTCCAAAGGCCTCTCAGTCCGAGGTATTGTCCCATCCTTTTCACATCCCCCTTCCGAGCATGGATCCTATAGCCTGAAGGTAAGGGTGTGAAAAATTTGGAACGATACACCTACTCTCTCTATTTTATTTTGGAAAGGTTCCCATTTTTATTTTCTTTAAAATTCTTTATTTGTTTAATCCGTTGAGATACAAAGAGCTAGATCAATTCACAAAAATACAAATCTGATTGATAAACCAAAAAACACCAGACAAAAGTTGAACCCCCTTGCAAGTACATAGGCAATCTACTTGAAACTATTCTAGAAGTGGAAAAGAGTGAGGACGTTCGACCCAACCATGTAACTCACACCTTGGATAACCAACAAGATCCTAAAGTGAGAGGGAATTTATTCCCATTTATGTGTTATTGGTGTTTCTTGTATACTCTTCTCAAGGTGTGTATAAAACACTAATCAACATTGTTTTGGCGCTAGAAGGAGGGCCTGAAACTTGCATTTGGCCTTGTTTTTAAGATAATCAGTTAGGTTGGATTCTTTCTTCAGAGTAACCAGGTCCCACCCAAGAGCTGGAGAGCTCCTTGTGTCTGAGTTGGAAACCCCAAAGAGAAGTAATCTCAGGAAGGCCAGATCTTTGTCCAACATAGTTTTATCTCCATTAGTGCTTCCTCCAACTGTGACTCAGAATCTTACCATTAATCAAACAATCATGGCCAACTGGTTGGGTTCCACTACTTTGAATATCCCTGGGGCAGCCCATGATTTATCGAGAAACCTTGAAAAGTATCTTTCCACCTACAAACATGATGGAATCAGGACAATGGAAGAGCACTTGGTGGCATTTAAAAATTCTTTAAAATTGTTAAATGTACAACATGAAGATGTGGCTTGTAGATTATTCCCATTCACTCTTCAAGAAGGAGCATATGACTGGTTCCTGAATCTTACAAATGATTCAATCACTAGTTGGGATGGTTTGGAAAAGGTTTTTGTGTCTCAATTTGGTCAAGTGATTGATCCCAATGTCCTATATCAATAGTTTTCCAGCATTAGAAGAGAATCCAATGAAACTGTTAGGTCCTTTAATGTGAGATTCTAGAAGGCTTATGGCAGGATGATAGGTCATTACATCCCAAGTGCAGATTTAGCCCTAGAAATTTATAAGAATGCTTTGGATCCAGTAACCTCTATTTTCTTGAAAAGAGACACCAATATCACAAACTTGATAGAGGCTTATAAGGAAGCTCTAACTCTTGAAAGGCAATTGGGACCTCAACCTCTGAATAGTCCTTTGATACCCTTTGTTACACAAAATACACCAGTGTTGAATCCCATTCCACATCAGATGATGTTGCCAACATGTCAAGCTCCACCTACAAAAAATTCATTGACTTTGCCACATGTGCAGACTGTGGAGAAAGAATCAGATAAAACTGCGGTTGAAGAAGTTACAAAGATAGTCCAAAAATTGGCAAATGACTTCTTGAGTTTCAAGAGGCAAGTGTCTACGAGAGAAAATTCAAATAGGTTTCCCTACCAACAGAATAGATTTTCTAGGCCTTCGTATGAACCTAATAAGGATTATAACAAAGGAAAGGGGCCTGAAGTGAACATTTGTGACTTGGCTTTACCCAATTGGTGCAGGATTCATGGAACATCTCAACATGGAGAACTAGATTGCTTGGAATTTTGTAATGCTTTTGAAGCTTTATCTGGTGAATTTAGTTATCCTAAAAATCAAAAAAATCTTGATGGTGCTAGTTCATCCAAACATAGTACAACTATGGTGTTGGATTCATTCACTTTCCTAGATGAGTCTGAAAATATTGCAGAAGTGCCTATGGATGAAGTGCAGGCTTTTCAACAGTACAGAAGAGATAATTACAATCTCAGGAATAGAAATCTAGAGCCCAACACTACATCTACACCTCCCAACAACTCTCACAGTATTCCTCCTGATCCTTCTCCAAATAATAATCCACCTCCACCAAAGGGGGAGATCCAAGAGTGCAGGATGGATTTACTACTCCACTCAACAGAGGGTATAATATAGTGGAGGACATGAAGAAAATCAAGGCTAACATTACCCTTCATGAGCTAGCTCAGATCACTGAGCAGAGAGATAACTTGATTAAAACTTACTCTGAGCCCTCCACCAAACCTCCAAAAAAGGGGAAGAAAATAGCAAATGCCAATGTGGCCATCTACAAGGAAAATACTGAAGTTCCACCTTTCCTATTGACAGTCCGTATATTTGGAAAAAACTTACATAACTGTCTAGTGGACTCTGGTGCTTCAGCCAATGTCATACCTCTAGCCATTTGCCAAAAATTGGGATTAACTCCTGTGAAGTCTGAGAGAAGAGTTATTCAGTTAGATAAAACTGAGGTCAAGGTAATAGGTGAACTTCAAGGTATACACATCCAATTAGCATCTGAGCCGAGAGCACAACACAAAATTGATATTCAAGTGGTAGATATTCCTATGGGATATGGAATGCTTCTAAGTAGAGATTGGTCAAAATATTTGAATGGGTATTTGGCCACTGATTTTTCACACATGTGGTTACCTTGGAAAGGTATAGCAAATCAGTTAAGAATTGATAGGGAACCTCGGTATAAGCTCATGATAACTGAATACAATGTCAAGAATGAGACTGTTAATTTTACTGATACAGATGTGGGGGTTTATAATCTGACAACTGCACAAAAGGTAAAATCAGTTAAGGTTTTAACTGATCATGATAATGATGTTTGGACACTTCATGTTGATGGAGCTAAATCCAAGAAAGGCTCTAGTACGGGGGTTGTTCTCAAAGGGCCTCACAATCAGACATATTTTATGTCTTACCGCTTGCAGTTTCCTTGTACCAATAATTTGGCTGAGTATGAGGCACTAATACTGGGATTAAAATTTGCTTTAGATAAAAATGTGAAGAATATCCAAGTTTTTATAGACTCTGAGTTGGTAGCCAATCAGGTTAAAGGTAAGTTTCAGTGCAAGGCTTCTTACCTAAAAAGATACAAACATCGAGCTTGGGACCTCATTGAGGATTTTAATGCTTTCAATCTGATGCATATTCCCAGGGAAGAAAATTCACCTACAGATGCTTTGGCTTCATCAGCTGCCAATCTAAAGCCCTTGGAGGAATTTAAATGGGAAAAATTTTTAGTGGAATTAATTCCTTGCCCTTCTATTCCGGATAACATAGATACATTTCAAGTATTTTCTGATGACCAACAAATTATAAATTTCTTACAGAATACAAATGCATTTGAAAAAACTATAATTGATGATGGTCAAAGGGATACTATGCTTGAATATTTTGATGATGAAGAGGGAATAATGAGGTTGAAAAATAATAGGATTCCTAGGGGAATGGTAGAACTTGAGAGGCTATTTGACAATGATAAAATTAAACAAAGGATAAATTCTAGAAATTCTGTAAACATGACAGGAAATGAGACTAAAAAATTGAATGTAGGAACTAAAGGGGATCCCAAGCACATTCAATTGGCTAAGGTTTGTGACCCTATAATTAAAAGAGATCTCACGGAGTTGTTGCATAAGTCCAAAGATGTTATGGCTTGGTCTTATAAAGACCTGAAGATTTTTGATCCGAAAGTGTACACACATACTATACCCCTGAAAGAGTTATGTAAACCCTTCAAGAAAAAATAGAGGCATGTTAACGCCTTGTTGGAACCTCTCATTCTAAAAGAGGTAGAAAAATTATTGAGTGCTGCCATTATTTTTCCTATCAGGCATTCTACTTGGGTAGCTAATTTAGTGCCAGTTAGAAAGAAGAATGGGGAAATCCGCTTGTGCGTAGATTTTAGAAATCTGAATAAGGCTTCTGAAAAGGATAATTATCCTTTGCCTTCCATGGATGATGTACTACAGATTGTGAATGGTTCAGAGATGATGTCCTTCTTGGATGGATTTTTTGGGTACAACCAGATATTGGTGGAAAGAGAAGACCGAATGAAGACTGCCTTCACAACCAAATGGGGCACCTTTGCCTACAAGAGAATGCCATTCAGATTGATAAATGTTGGAGCCACCTTCCAACGTGCAATGGATCATGCCTTCAAAGGTCTCATGGGTAAGTGCATTGTGGTATACATGGATGACTTGACAGTATTTTCTAAATCTCGATTTGATCATGTCAAACACTTGGAGTCTATCTTTGATAAATGTAGAGAATTTGGCATTTCTTTAAATCCAAAGAAATGTGTTTTTGGTGTAACTGAAGGAAAACTCCTTGGCCACTTGATCACCAAAAATGGTATTTCTATGGACCCTGAGAGAGCTGAGGCCATATCAAAGATACCCTTTCCCAACTCTAAGAAAGAGTTAAAATCATTTTTTGGGAAAATTAACTTTGTTAGGAAGTTTATTTCCGGTTTTGCTGAAATAGTCAAACCACTCAATGATATGTTAAAGGAGACTGCTCAGATTGTTTGGTCAACAGAAGCCAAGGTGGCATTTCAAGAGATTAAATCTGCTATCCAACAAGCCCCAGTTCTAGTAAGTCCAGATTTTAGTGCAGATTTTTACCTGTACTCTTTTGCTTCTGAACATACACTTGCTGCAGTTTTAACTCAACGGAGAGAAATAGGGGAGCACCCCATTGCCTTCAAAAGTACCAATCTGAAGGGTGCTGAGTTGAAGTACTCTCATTTGGATAAGCAAGCCTATGCCTTAGTGAAAGTAGTTAAATAGTTCAGGCATTACATTATGAGGAGCAAAGTCTATGCCATAGTCCCTGATCCAAATTGTTAAATATTTGTTAAGTCAAAATGAACTGGGTGAACTAAGGGGCAATTGGGCCACAAAGTTATAGGAATTTGACTTAGAAATTTGACCTGCTAAATTAATCAGAGGCCTTGGTCTATCCCAACATATTGTTGAAATACCTATAAAGGAAGAAATTAACCAGTTGGACTCTAGATTGGATGATTGGTATGGGGATATTATCCATTTATTGAGCTTTGGGAGTTGTCCACCTCACCTGAATAGAACTCAAAGAAGAGCACTAAAGTTGAAATCTGCTCATTTTCTACTCAAAGGGGGTAAATTGTACAGGGAGAATTATGTTGGTGTATTTTTAAGATGCATTTCTCAAGAGGAGGTGAATGAAGTCATGTCTAGTTTTCATGAAAAGTTAGGGGCAGGACACCCTTCAGGTTCAACTACTGCACACAGAATATTGAGAGCAGGCTACTATTGGCCTACATTATTTAAAGATGCACATCTGCATGTGAGAACTTGTCACCAATGTCAGATATTTGCAGCCAAGGAGACTAAATGAGCTCTACCATTGCAACCTATTATAATAGATAAACCTTTCACACAATGGGGACTTGATTTTGTAGGAGTGATGAACCCAAATTCATCAACAGGGCACAAATATGTATTAACTACCACTGATTATTGTACACGATGGGTTGAAGTAGTAGCCACAATGAGAAGCACAACTCATGAAGTGATTGAATTTTTGGAGGTAAATATCATAACCAGGTTTGGGGTTCCTTTGAATTTGGTTTGTGATAATGGGCCAACCTTTCAGTCATTGGAATTTGCAGAGTGGGCATACGAGAAAGGGATAGTCATAAAATTTTCATCTAACTATTATCCCCAAGGAAATGGACTAGTTGAGTCCACAAATAAAAATTTGATAAATACCATTAAGAAATCTATTGTAGATAAACCCAGACAATGGCATACATTACTAAAGTATGCACTTTGGGCTGATAGGATAAGACACAAAGAGGCTCTTAAAACTTCACCATTTACTTTATTGTATGGTACTCAGCCTATTGTTCCTGTTTCTTTAAAATTGCCCACATACCAGTTTGCCTTGGATTATTTTAATGATCATGCAGATGCAGAAGCTCGTGTGTTGGACTTAATTAATTTGCAGGATGAACGACTCCAAGCTTTGGAGCATTTTAGTCGACATCAAGAGACAATCAAGCATTGGTTTGAAAAAAGAGCAAAAGTAAAAGCCTTCAGGCTTGCAGACCTGGTGCTCCTATGGGACAAAGCCCATGAGAAGAAAGGTAAGCACACTAAGCTACAACCTCTATGGATAGGGCCATACCAAATTGTAGAAATTTTGGGTAATAATGCATTTCGTCTACAGGACCTGGAAGGTAATTTTTTGAACTTACCTGTCAATGGTCAATATCTGAAGCATTACTTCTCGATTGTTCCATATGCTATATCATTTGAGTAATTGAAGGAACCTTTGTACATATGTATATATTAAAAAAAAGAGTGTTAGTGCTTTTGTTTAGTTTATTTTTCAGCTGTAAGTTAGTTTCTCCTAGTTTTCTTTGTTTTCCTTTTTCTTTCTTCTTGTGGGTCTTTCTCTTGGTTTCATGAATCAAAGAGGGGTGATTTAATAAAGGGATGTTCTAAGTAGGGAGAGAGTGGTAATGTTTGCTATCCGAATTAATAGTAGAGAGATAGTTTAAATTTTGTATCTTGTCTGCCATAATTATTTTAATCATAAAAGAATTGTTAGAGAACTCCTAGGGAATCCAAGAAAAGTTGGTCATGAGAGGAGAACTTTGATTCACAAAGATCATTTTAATAACTCTTAAGAGGCTATTGGTGTCTGAAAACTGAAATGGTTAGTTGATCGACTATTTGGTGAATGAAATATCAAGGCAAATGCAACTTTCGAACCTTCAGTAAGGCTTCTTGGCTATCTAGTCTGTATTTTCCAAAAAAAAAAGAGAAAAAGAGAGTTCCAAAAAAAAGAGAGAGAAAGAGAGTTCCAAAAAAAGAAAGAGAGAAAGAGAGTTCCAAAAAAAAAAAGAGTTCCATAATAAGAGGGAGATAGCCGAGATTTTTGAAAGAGAAATCTGAGACATGTTCACCAGGGCTATAGATGCTCCATGGCTGTGAACCAAGGTCTTAAAAAGAAAGTTAAGAGTAACTCTGTCGGGGCTCTAAAAGGCTAAACTAGCAATAGAGCTCTACTCAAATAAAATTTTGTAGCCCAAGCAGTCTGGTTAATCCTAAGTAGGAGTTCTAAGCCATGGTCATCTTAAGAGGAAGAATTTATGCACTACAACCACACACCAGAGTTTTCCTTGAGTGATTCAACCTAGTATGTCCCTGGGAAATTTCAATGGATGGGCAGATAATAATTAAAATATTTTGAAAATATTTATGGCAAGGTAGGATGCATGGTTTAAATTGTTTTAAAACTAGAGTTCTGGGTTCTAAATAGTGCTACTATTTCCTCGCAGACGTCGCCATTTGTTGAGAAGCAACACACCCCTACTGAAAATTAAATTTTGATTCCTTTGAAATGATTAATTTTTATTTCCAAGGGGACCCTCTTGAAGTTTTCATTTTTTTTAATCCAAGTTTTGTTTTGCATCAAGTCTTTAAATTTTACCTGCATCAAGGTGTCAAAAATGCTTGCCTAGCGCATTGATTTGAATTAATTTCTTCTGAGCATTTATGTTTCAATGGTATTATTTCTGGTTAAATGTTTCAGAAATTTTGATTTTCAATAGTTTCCTAAGGTTTGAAATATTTAAATTAATTTCTAAGGTTCTTTGAAAATTTTTCATGTTGCCCTAATGTTTACTTCAATCTTGGAAATGCAATATCTTCTGCCACGGAAATCTGTTTTGAGTGATTCAAATTCTGGGTGGAATATCTTGATCTCACCTTTCCAACAGTACCAAATTTTCAAAGTTTCAGGCATGATTCACCTTCCATAAATAGTAGTTTCTATTTCCAGCCAGCGAACTTATTAATGCAATATCTTCTTATCCGAAGTGAATTTTCAAGATTTTTCTGCATATTCGGATACCCATTTGGCTCATTTGAATGCCTAAAATTTTTCATTTAATTATGAGCACTTTCATTTTTGCCCTAAATTTCACACCACGTGAAACTAGCAACTTTCAGGCAATTAAAATTCATTTTCTAGTATTGGAAAATCATTTATGAGAATGGAGAATCCTTCAAAATCCTTCAAAGTGCCAAAATGCAAAGTGTCGGGTCATTGGAATCCATGTTTGATTTTTTTAGGAATTTTGCAAAGTGCCCAGTAGGTTGAAATTTGCAAGTGTTGGAACAAAGGAGGCTTCAATGAAAATGTCATAATTTCAGAAATGTTTGATTTTCACGATGGCCAAACCAAAGGGAAATGAAGGCAAAGATGTCACAATTTTGGAACATTCCAACATTGGAAGAAAGAAAATTTAATTTGTTTGGTTTTCATGACATTTCTATGGTTGGAAGAAGAGAAAATGAAAATGTCGCGATTTCGCGACATGCTTAGGAAGATAGAAATTTTCCTAAGTATTGGAAGAGAAAATAAAAAGAATGTCATGGTTTCAGACATGTTTGATTTTCACGACATTCTCACCAAAGAAAGAAGAGAAAATTAAAAATGTCACGATTTTGCAACATCCTATAGTTGGGAATGAAAATAATTAAAGATGTCACGATATCACGACATCCTCATAAAAGGGCAAGAAAATGAAACATGTCACGATTTCACGACATTCTCAAAGAATAGAGCGAGAAATAATTAAAGTGTCACGATTTTTGCGACACTCTTCGGGAGATAGAAATTTTTTGAAGTGCCAAAGTGTTGGAAGACATAATATTAAAATGTCATAATTTCGTGACATTCTTGGGAGAGAAAATATGCAATGGTTGGACATAGAGCTATATTGAAATGTAGCGATATCGCGACATTATTAGGGAAGGAAGTAAAGGCAATTAAAATGTCTCAGGACATCCCTCGGGAGATAGAAATTTTCAAAGTGCCCGACAAATTTGATGATGGCCAATATCAAACCCTAGCAAATTAAAATAATATTAAGAAAATCAATTAAAATCTCAATCATGGCAAACTTTGAAAAATGATTAAAAATTTAAAACCTAAAGAATTAAAGTCCGAAACCTTAGAAAAAATTAAATTAATTTAATTTAATTTTAAACCTAATGTTCTAACATTTGCTCTTTTTTAAATTTTTGCAGGAATTTGCTGGCAAACGCATTTATCACGGAAGTAATGGCGGGATTGGAATTTCACCGAGAATCAAGCAAAAGGTGATTGTGCAGAGATAGAAGATGCGTGAAATTGATGATACACCAATATTTTGCAGATAGAGAATTAATGAAGTACATATCCAACTTGTCGAAAAGTGAAAATCTTTGCACGAAGTTATCTTTTGATTGAAGATAAAATCAGATTTTATCTTCTCCATTTATGGCAAGATATCCGAGCAGATTTCCAAAGTGGTTAGAGTTTATCAGAACTCTATTTAAAAATACCTTATATTGTAACGCTTCGGCGGTGATATTTTAAAATTGTTTTTAATTCTCGGGGAGCTAGATATTTTCTAAAAATATCAGGGCATCTCCCGAGTCTATAAATACTCCCATTGAATGTAAAATAAGGATGCAAGAATTTATAATAGAAGTTCTTTTTCTGAAATTTCTTTTTGGAAAAGCCTTTGTTCTCGACATAGGATTTGTTGTGGTGTTGTTACTCTGAAGTGGTGTGGCCAGGCGTCTAATCTACTTCTGGAGCTTGAACGGTGCTCATTTCCTTATTCTTGTTTTCACTGAAATATCTATGGTTCTAATTGTTGTGAATTTAATTGATTTTAGTATGTTGTTGGTGTTGTTTGAGAGCTAAATTGTAGTTTAATATTTCTAAAATTAATTTCTTTTCCTACTGGCTCTAGTTTTGCTACGTGTGCTATGCTACCGGTAAAATAATCCCAGCAAGTCTGAAATTTTAGAAGTGTTAAGCTATCTTAAGAATTATTTAAATCACCTGGTTTGAAGATCTAAATTTGATAGTTCTGGTCTGTGTGCATGAGCGTTGGCTATCTACAGATTCATCCTATTAATTTTAGGGAAAATTATGATTTAAATAAGTTACTCTATTCTATTCCCCTGTTCTGCCCTTTGCTAGATAACAAGTTAATCTTAGAAAGTTGGATAATTTGTTATTCTATTTGTCCCACTTAGTGAACACAACAACATGTTTTAATTAAAAGAATGGTTAACAATTAAAATTGCATATTTTCACCCTCTCTTTTTTGCCCTACCTTACTCTCTTTGTTTTATTTTTGAAAGGTTCCCATTTTTATTTTCTTTAAAATTATTTATTTGTTTAATCTGTTGAGATACAAAGAGCTAGATCAATTCACAAAAATACAAATCTGATTGATAAACCAAAAAACACTAGACAAAAGTTGAACCCCCTTGCAGGTACACAGGCAGTCTACTTGAAACTATTCTAGAAGTGGAAAAGAGCGAGGACGTTCGACCCAACCCTGTAACTCACACCTTGGATAACCAACAAGATCCTAAAGTGAGAGGGAATTTATTCCCATTTATGTGTTATTGGTGTTTCTTGTATACTCTTCTCAAGGTGTGTATAAAACACTAATCAACACACGTACCATTGTGAGCTTACAAAATTGCCCAAAATGATTCTTGGGGCTCAAGACAATGAAGGATAACTCTATCATAGCTTCAATCATATAAAATATCTCTTAAAAAAATATACTTTGTCACTTTCTATTTAAATGTCTATTTTGTAGCATGCAATAATCCTTGAGAGATCACACCAAGGTTTAGGAAGTCATGTATTTGTGACATATAGTTCTGATAGACCTCAACCTCAACTAATAATACAACATGTTCCCCCTTATGGTTCAAAATTTGTAAATGTAGACTAGGAAACAACCTTATGGTGAATGGTGGTACCATTCCCCATAGGACCCTATGAGATCAAAGACCCCCAAGATGCCCTCTTGAGAAAGTATTTGGCTTTTTATAACCATTCATGGTTTGGTTCTATATGAATCATGTTGATTGGTTTTTTTTAATCCAAAGCCTTGTACTGCACAGCAGAGTGTCAAAATATTTTCACATGGATTATAGTGAAATTGGTAGGTGGATTATGAGGAATTAAAGATCCCAAAGATTCCATAGTGTCTACAAATATGTTTGACGAATGAGAGATTGCATCAATGTCATACCATTCCAACTGAGCTAGATAAATGTCAACAAGATATTTGTAGGCCTTTAGGATAGGACACCTATATTTAAAAGTCCCTTCACTTGGTTGACAATGAGAAGGGAATAAGCAAATATGTTTAACCTTTTAATCTTCATGGTGATAGCTATTTGGAGGCCCAATATTAAGGCTTTGTATTCAATGTTATTTTTGGTGCAAAGAAAATCTAATTTAAACAACAAGGGTATGAGAGCACCTTGCAGTGTGAATACCACTACTCTTGCACCACCCCCTTGCTCACACTTCGAACCTTAAAATAATAAGGTCATATCAGCTTTGTTATCTAGTTCTTCAGGTTTGGGTGCTTTTGATAATGCAAATACTGCATCATCAAGAAGCACAATGGTGAGAGACCTACTATTTTCTAGTGGTGCCTCAACCAGTTGATCAGCTATGACCTATCCCTTGATGGAATTTTGGCTAATGAATTCCAAGTCAAATTCGGTCAATAGCATGATCCACTTTGCAGTACATGTATTATGATATGTCTTGCTCATCATATACTATAAAGGATTTGGTTTTGATATGACATACATTGTATAACTTACCATATAATTCCACAATTTATTTGTAGTGAATACCATTGCTAAACACAACTTTTCTACGTAGGCATATCCTAGCTCGTAACTCACCAAGGTTCAACTAATGTAATATATGGCTTGCTCTTTTTCTTGCACATTATTTTGGGCTAACATGGTCCCTAATGCAAAGTCAGTTGTAGATATATATAGTAGAAAAGGCTCATCTAGTCTTGGTGGAGCTAGCATTGGTAGCATCACTAGGTATTACTTAATCTCAATGAAGGCTACTTGACAATCCTCATCCCAATTGAATGGGACACCCTTGTGTAGCAGTAAATTTATGGATTGATATTTATCTAATAATTATGTGATAAATCACTTTATGGATGCTACTTGACCCTGTAGGCTTATTAATTCCTTGATATTCATGGTAGGACACATTTCTAAAATGGCCTTGACCTTTGTTGGATCAACTTCTATTCCTCACTTTAAAACTATGAATCCCAAGAGCTTTCTTGAAGTCACGCCAAATATGCACTTCTTAGGATTCAACCTTACATTATGCTCTATCATGTGATCAAAGACCTTTCTCAGGACATCTACTCTGAATGCAAAAATGACTTTTCTAATAAGTCATCGATGTAATATTCCAAGATATTTTACATGTAGTCATGAAAGATGTATGTCATAACCCGCTGATATGTAGCACCAACATTCTTAAGGCTGAATGACATAACCTTATAAGAAAATATCCCCTAGGGTGTTGTGAACACAGTATTATGATGGTCTTAGAGCTTAATTCAAATTTGGTTGTAACCAAAAAAATCATCCATTAGGGAGATAATTTCAAGACCCAAAATTGTGTCTATGAGAGCATCTATGTTCGGAAATTAAAATGAATCCTTTGGTGTTGCCTTTTTGAGGTCTTTAAAATCCATACAAATATGGATCCTTCCATCAAGTTTTCCTATAGGTACCATATTTGATACCCATTATGAATAGTCGATAGAAATGACAAACTCTACATCTAGTAGCTTTTGCAATTTGTCTTTAACCATTAAGGCTACTATTGGATGCATCTTCTTGAGTTTCTACTTGATTGGATTTTTTGAGAGATCTAGCAAAATGTTATGGGTAACCAATTTTGGATCTAGACCTAGCATGTCCTTATAATTTCAAGCAAAGAGATCATACCTATATTTTATTAGAGAAATGAGGTTGGCATGCTCATCAGGAGATAAAATTTCTCTAAATTTAACCTTCCTAAGAATTATGGGATCATCATTGATATCCACTTCAAAGGTTTCCTCTACTGACATGTGGGATCCCTCCTCAATCCAGTGAGGTGTAGAGATAAAGTAAATGTCATCTGCTAGGTTTATGGGTTCCACATTTAAAGCTTCCTTAGCATGAAAAACATCATGTGCATAGCCTGGCATAAAATGAAAAGGTTGCAATATTTCTTCATTGGGGAAGAAATCTTCAGGCTCTAGTGGTGAATTAGTGTGATCCTAATAAATAACATGTACATTAAGATACAATGGTTTGGAGGGATCATCTAGATTGTGAAGTGGAGTGGTCAAATCAATGGAGATCATGTTTATGGAATGGATTATGTCTCCAAGACCATGTGCATGTGACTCTACACTGATATAACTTCCATCCTTGATATGTGGTTCTTGGGGTATGGGGATCTCTATATCTAGTCTATGGACATACTGGAAGGCATGATCATTAGGCTCTAGGAGCTCCATGTATGTTGATGACTCAGGGAAGACTATATGATAAATCACATTAATATTCAGTGATCTTCCCTTGAGGTGAGGGTGGATATTGATATCTCTTTATATATCCTTTGTAGTGTATGGCACATTATGATGATGAAAGTATGGAGGCCCCAAATAGGCTCTCTATTTCATATTCATAATCACTATCATAATGAAAACCCTCACTGCTACCTACTAGCACTGTAATATTAGGAATATGGGATCCCATGTAATCTCACTCTTGATAGCTACTATCGTCAATGAAATATTGCTCATCCTCTACAACTGCTTCCAAGGGTAACAACTAGCATAAATTTAGGAGTTCCAACTAAGCCATATTAATTTTATCCACATATTACACATTGTTTGAGTACTCATCATCATAATAACTCTCGTACATGCAACTTGGTCCCCCTCTTCTAGAGATGGATTATGCATTATCCTCATTAGAATGATCCTCTGATTTGACATTTACCGCTATGCTAGCATTTTGAACTTGCAGGCTTGTGTCATCGGATACCCCATAGATTTTTTCATCTAATTCATCTCTTGGTATGTGCTTTGAACCAATCTCCACCAAGATGTCTTCATGATATATTTAGGGTAGTTCTATAGTGACGTAAGACACTATTCGGTTATCCTTTCGAAAGGAGGAAGGATTGGGGTGATAAGGATTGAAGTTTACTTCACCCTCCAGACTGAGGTACAAGCGATCTAAATATGTCATGAGGAGTTCATCCTGTCCTCTGGTATAATATCCTAACCCAAACCTATCAGTTGGAAACTAATATTATGGTTCGTAAGACCTCCTACACCCTTGCTTGAATAATTTGAGACCGTAGCCATGCCAATGGTAACACTCAAAATATCATAAGGCATATTTAGAGTTAGAGATATAATGAAAATTCATAGCAAATGGTTCATCCTAATCCTCATACATGGGAGTGCGATATGCAAGCTGGTCAAATCCTCATACATGGGAGTGTGATATGCAATCTGGTCAAGCCTTCCATAGATAAAATTGGTTTGATTGGGAGATAACCCCAATGGTACCACTGTTCCTACGAGAAGGTGATGAACTTGTGGTTAGCCCATATATTGTGTAGTCTTGATGATCAATGTAAATGTCATATTATGCATAATATACTCCCCTAATCTAGGATTAACCAAATGAATAGTCACTTGTGGTGCATATGACCCTGCTAAAGACGTAGGTGAAGCAGGTTGAGGTGCCACTTTGACTACTCCTTGAAAATCCTATACTTCCATGGGAGTAGGGATCTCGATGAAAACTAGTTTGGGTGCTTGTTTTATATATTTTTTCCCTATCTTTGCCTTCAACTTCCTATCATCTTGAAGCATTATGGATGCAGACGGTCTAGTATAAGTAGCTATTGTGTTCTATGATCATTGAGATACAGATTTTGTAGGTTTGATATAAACTTCTTTTATTTTACCTCTTGGATATTTGATCATTGATGTTGGTTGTATGTCTAGGTGTGTTGAGGGGAGTACAAAGTCCCCCATAAAATCTACTAAGTTCACATATTTGAATGGTTCTTCAACTAAAAACTCGTCGTGTGCTCTTGAGCATTCTCCTCTCCTTAAATGGGTCATAACAAAGGTCCACAGGAGTAAGGCATCATTACTTTCGATATGAAAGTACATTTCTAGAAAACTTGTGGTGTGATCTTGAGCATCCTCCTCTCCTTAAAACTTTTCTAGCTTAGGCATCTCAAAATGCTCAAGATAAGATGAAATAGGCACTAATGGGTATAAAGGTTCAGTATGAATATTATTCAAGGTAGGCTTTTGATAAGTCGTTCCTTGCTTCTCGATAGTTTTAACCTTTTATACCAAGACCTTATAGGCCTGCGAAGATAGGAACTCCTCTTCTTTGGATTATCTTTGTGGCATCTTTGGAGGCACATTCCTCTTCGATCAAGGTGAGGTGGAGTACTAGGCTCATCGTCCACTTTGACTTGGGATATTTTAGGATATTCTTAATCTGGTTCATCTCCCAATTCTTCTTCATACTACCTATGCCCATGATGTTTGGATGTGGGGCACCAATCTCTATGTTGGGTTGTATAGCGAATACAAGTGTCTACATACTCAGGGTGCAACTCAGGCTATGAATTAGCTCATCTATAAGTGTGCTTCATGTTCTCACTGTAAGGAGGTAAACTAACACTGGCTAATTGGTCCTCCCTATCAGCATGCTCTCTTTTATCAAAAATACATTGATCGCGCATGCATTGTTCATATAAGCATTGTATTATGAACCTTTGCCTCTAAGTTTACTCATTTTTGAGGTGTTCCTACTCTATGTGAACATCTTCCAATTGGTCTTGGAAGATCTGGCATCTATGATATAACACCAGCTTGTGATATATATCTATGTGATCAACCATATGAGGCCTCTGGTGTGTGCACTCTTTTTGAGTGACTTTTTGGGTGTGTTCCCCAATAGACTAATTTGCTACACTCTTGTCCTTGTTTGTGAATATGGTATTTACATCTAGCTATCGTATATACTCTATGCCTGCATGGGATGCAAGGGTATGCATATCATGAGAATGCTTGGAGCATTCTCTAGGTTCCTTGATGGTCCTAATTGTAATTTTTCTATGCACACTCATAGAAGTAGAGGGTGTAGGTGAATGTTTATAACCTAGCTATCCTAAGACTTTATATAGAACATATAACTACCTACTACACCATGGCTCATGTGGTGGCATACCATTAACTCCCACTTTAGATATGTCTATGGTGATCCTAAAAGGTTCACTTCTATTGGGATTTTGCATGGGCCTACACTCTATTTACCCCTGAATGGGTGGATATTGAGCCTATCTATACTTAGATGGTGGGGACCTTGAGCTTCCCTTAGGTACAGGTTGAAGGGGTACCAATCTAGATCCTCCTATGACATAATCTTCAGTATATCCCATGGATGCACATAAAATACGATCACGATAAATGCTAACATGTTTGGGACCCCATATTGGGAAGCCCCATACTTTGATCTGTGTCTCAAAGAGTTTCTAGCACTTCCACTAATTAGGTTATTCTCAATAGGATCCTCATGCATATAATTATCCCCTCTAATACTCATTGAATGATTATCAGGAGGATTCTATGGTTGAGGGTCCTACACATTTTGTTTTGCATTGGGTGGAGCTTCGGCCTCAACATCAATTCTATTCCCATATTGGCCTCTTTGTGTTTACACCATGATATTATATTATCTTGTATGTAAATTTTTAAGGCAAACAAAGCAAACAATGATGATTACTTCTTTTAATTGTTTTTGTTTGTGAGCCCTAAATTGTTTTGATGTTTTTTGATATTTGATGTATCATAAAGTAACTCTCATCGTGTTTTCAATAAGTTGATGATATACTAAAAATTTTAATGGTTTTCACCTGTATGCTCATATCTCAACAACCTAGCTATGAAATCTAGGGTGTGTAATCCCACCTATAATGTGTGGTAATGAAGTCCACACACGGTTAGGGAGCATAGGTCCTCTTGGTCCTCACCCTTTTCACCCACAGTTAGTGATATACATCTCTGAAGAGAGATACATACAAATTTTCCACTTGCTATGATGGTATATTGGATACGATATTGGTCTAGTAACAAAAAATATCGAGGGAGTTGGGCCAACAGATGAAAATAACTGCCATCATAATTGAAACCTACTAGTGGTTCGATGTGAATTTCAACTCACTAGTGTTTACAATGTATCATGGTGTTTGTGGTTATTTTTTATTTTCATGAAAATAAAATGCATAAAACAACATTCAAATGACTTTTATACATGCTTTTCAAAAGAACGTTTGATTTTAAGAAAATGCACGACTATGCTAGATGATTTTTAGAGAATGAAACTATCTATGAGGAAAATGGCTACTGATTGGGCATCATACATGCAAAATCTAAACACACAATGTCCTAGGCCACTGGATTCTAGGACAAACTACAATCAGAGATCCGTTGTTCCTAGCAACGACTAGTAGAAAACTAAAAATAAACTAGGATTTTCCCATTTCTACCTTTCATTAAGTTTTCTAATTAATCTAACATTTTTGCATTCTACTAGAAAAAAACATAGATAGGAAGTCACAGAGGCAGGAAAGGCTCCTACCTAAGATCCAAGTCTGGTGGATATCTAGATGCTTGTTGTATGCTCTATTTTCTATTGACCGTATTTGTCAAGCGCGGTTGCAACTTTTACCTATAGTTGTCAGCTATGGCTACAACTATTAACCATGGTTTTTAGCTTTGGATAAGTCCTATCATCACAAAACATAGTAATTCAGTATTCTATGACATAAAATGTGGGGTTCCACCATGATCGCCTTCTGTAGCAATCTAGGATGCATACACCTAAGCTAATAATAACTGAAAAATCACATAAGCATAAAGAATGGATGAATTTTTAAATAACAAAAAATAAGTTATTCTTTTATTAAATTTCCATTTAAATGTGATTACAAATCCATCCCTCTTAGGAATACCCAATGTGATACAATTATTACAATCATAGAAACTCCCCATGCAAGGGTAGGTGTAATCCATAGGCTTCCTAGGTTGACACAAAATTCTCCAAGGAAAATGTGGCCTTCTTCTCCATGATTAGAGGCATTTGTTGCTTTGAATTAAAATATCCTATTAACCCTACATCCAAGAAGCAAAAAGAAACATATTAAAAGCAAAGATATCCTCTCTTGATGAGGCCTTTAATCCAAATCTTGCATAAAATATACTATAAGAAACATGAAATCAAGAAAGCATGTAAAGATACGAATCTATACTAAAACATGGTAAATTTTCCATAAATAATGCAAATAAGACATTTATTTAGTCATATAACATATTAATTAAACATTGAGAGCATACATGCATGAAAATAATAATACCTAGTCTAGAATTGACTAATACTTGGAAACGAGAGGAATCTACCCTAGATCAATGATTCTAATAGTCTAATGAGAAGACAAAAAATAAATCTATAGTAAATTTACCTAAATGAACAAATATAAATGTAAACCTACTGCTAAAACTAGCTAAAAAGAGGATTAAACCTTGACCACAGGTCTGTGAAGCGGTTGGCACTATTAGCCATAATTGACAACTGCGGATAAGTCATGAATATCCTTGTTCTCTAAATTAGGGCTTGATTCCTCAATTCATTGTATGGAATTGATGTTCAAAGGTCAAATTGATGTCCTATGATAGATTTTGTGGTTGAATTGCTCAGATTGGTGGTGTATTGGGCTCAATTTATTTTCTTGATTTCTCCTAGCTCTCCATAGCCTTCTTGGTTCTAAGTGTCATTTGATCTCCAATTAGGCATCAAGAGTGTTCATCTCAATGGATGCAAGTGAGTATGCAATTTTATAGGGCTTCATTGTGCTTTAACTCAATATTCTTATAGAATTATCCCCAATTTGAAGGGAGGTTTTATAGCACATGGGAAGGCCTTGTCTTAGCTTCATGGAGAAGCAAAGATTAATAAAGGGTAGTTGGGACAGTTGGATGGAAACTTTTGAAACTTTTTTTCCTCTAACCACTTGGACCTTTAACCAATTGGCCATTTGTAACTTATTTTGGATTAGATAAGTTCTAACTAATTTTGAAGGCTAGCTATGACTCTGAGGTGTGGCCAGCTCTGTTAACCATAGGTGTCAACCGCAACCAACACTGATTAGGCCAAAATGCCTAAATGAGTGGTTAAAACCACTACCTCACCTTGGAATCTATCCAAGATATTTCATATGGTCTTCTAGCATGTTCCATATTAGTAGTTGCATTGAAATGACACATTTTATGTGTATACAAAAACTATCTTCAATATGACCAAAGTTACCACATCTAAAACTTTTGAGGATTATTGGTGTCCTTTTCCTAACCACTTATTTTTATTTTTTTAGAAATAGAACTTCATATCTATAATTATCTTAGGAACTATCATCACTATCACTTGAGATCTTACCTACCTTATCTACATAGAAACTCTTCTTATGCCTTTGGAAAAACTTATTTCCTTGTGTACCTTGTCCATCCCTATTTTTATTTTGGTACCTATGCCTTCCTACATCCATGTTCTTATGATCATGTTTCTCATCACCATTTCTATTTCTAGCTTCTAGAAAATCAGATGCATAGTGACCATATTTTCCACATTTAAAACATCTAACTGATTTCGTACCTTTATACTTTCTTGAGTCCTTATTCCTTATGCCATAATTGGCTTCTTCCTCATTGTATAGCTCATTGCTTTAATCTGACTTCTTACCCTTAGTATTCTTAGTGGCTTTAAATGCTACTTCTTTTTGGGGAATAGGTTCCTCTTTTATTCTTATCTCAAATGCTATGAGAATGCCATGTAATTCATCTCTTACCAAAAGATCAATATCTTTCAACTCTTCTATAGCTAAAATATTTTCACTAAAAAATTTTCTAAGTGACCTTATAATCTTAACACACACATCAAGTTCTAAAACTTCAATCCCAATTCTTTGCATGGAGCTAAAAACTTCATCCATAAGAAGTAGATATGCAGAAATATTTTCCTCATCCTTCATTTTTAGATCAAATGCTCTTTTTAAGTTTTTCAACTTGGCCCTTTTGACCTTTTTATCTCCTTAATATAGCCTTGCAACTTATCCCAAATTTCCTTTGCTGATTTACAATGCATAATATTTATAAACTCTCTTTTACACAAGCCCTTTTGAATTGCATTCATTGCTCTTAAATTATAATGATGTAGAATCTTACCATATTTATCTATAGGTGGAGTTTTTGGTGGTGTGTATTCATTTTTAACAGCTTCCCACACTTCATTTCCAAGTAAAATTATATGAAACTTCATCCTTGTGCTCCATAGTGTATAATTGTTCCCATCAAACAATGGTGTTGAATTTCTTGAGGATCCACTCTAAGAATCCATCTATATTTTTGTAAGCTTTTCCTTAAAGTTGTTAAACTCTTCCGAAGGAACTCGCTCTAATACCAATTTAAGAACACAAGCTTATACTAAGGGGGGTGAATAGTATAATACTACTTTTTACTTTTCTTTCCCAATTAATATTATGCAATGTATCAATAGCATTATCAATATTAGTAATCAAAGCAATGCACAAATCACCACACCCAATAAAGACACCAATTTCATGTGGTTCACCCAATGTGGGATACTCCAGGAAGAAAATATTTCACGAAATTTTTCTCAATAAATATCTTGGGAATCCTTTCTCTATTACAATGTTTATGGACCTCTATCCAAAGGAGACACCAATCCCATAATCAAGTTAATGGATATCTATCTATAGGAGAACTTCTTATCCTCTGCTCTGGCTGGTGATATTCTAGAAGAACTACTACCTCCACTACACTAGCTTATAGATCTCTATCCACTAAAGACTCCTAACCTCATTCAGAATACATGTCTTAACTACCTTGGCTAATGGACCTCTATCCATTGGATACTATTGTCCTATATACTCTATCACCTCCAAAGCTTGCTCTTAGCTCTATCTCAAATTTTTACCAAACACAGTCCTTCGATCTAGCACAAATTAGCTCAATCTCTATCTTTGATCGATACTAAACATAGTCCTTCTATCTAGCACAAATATTCTCAATATCTATATTTGATCTGCACTAAAAACAATCCTTTGATCTAGCACAAATCTTCTCAATATATTTTTTTGATCTACACTAAACACAGCCCTTTATTATACCACAAATTTGCTCAATATATATATTTGATCTGCACTAAATATAGTCCTTTGGTCTAGCACAAATCTACTCAATCTCTATATTCAAGCCTTAACACAAAGCTTGACTCAATCACAAATCAACTATGCTAGATCTACCCCAAACCTTAATCCAATTTCTAAACAAATAAATCAATCAACTATGCTAGATCTACCCCAAACCTTAACCCAATTTTAAATAAATCAATCAATCAACTCTTCTCTCAAGTCTTCTCAAATACTTGTCTCAAATCTACCTTGTAAGCTTCCATAAAATCTCACACTAATCTATCCACAAGTCCTCTCTAGAACTTGTCCAATCTGCTCAACAAGTTTTCACCAAGACTTACCTTAAATCTGCTCAATAAGTCCTCACTAGAACTTGTCCAATTTTCTCAACAATTCTTCACCATGACTTACCTCAAATATGCTCAACAGTTCCTCACTAGAACTTGTCCAATATACTCAATAAGTCTTCACCAAGACTTACCTCAAATCTACATTTCAAGCTTCCATAGAAGCTTACTCAACACAACTCAATCTATCACAAGTTTCACATAGAATCTAGTTCAATCTCATAAAATATATAGAGAATTGTTAGAGACTCAATATGCTTCACACTCACAACAATTCTCAATCACTTTCACTCTCTTTCTCAAATCAATTCATAATATAGAACAATTTGTTTCACATAACTTGAACTATCACTTCAACACTTTTGCTTGACTAGGCTTATACAAATACACTAAATCAGTCACTCAATGAAACACTCCTTGCTTGCAAACCCTAGTCCAAGATTATGAACACGCACTCAATTATTTCCAACAATTCTTATCAAACTATCTCACATAACAATGATACTCATGATCTTGCACAAACCCTAGTTCAAGATAGTTCTCAACTTCACATAACAATGATACTCATGATATTTCACAAAACCTAGTTCAATATAGTTCTCAACTTCACATAACAATGATACTCATGATATTTCACAAACCCTATTTAAATCCTATAAAAGCTTTACTTAAATGTTTCCAACAATGCTTATCAAACAAGGTTTTTATCATCAAATTGCACTCGTAAAAACCTTTAACAATCAAACTCAACAATGCTTATCAAACAACCCTTTCACTCCAACATAGCATTCAAAACATTCTATAATCACTCACATGGAATATGTGCCCATACCTTTTTGTTTGATGAAGAATTTCCCTTAAAAACCTATCTCAATCACAATTACTTTCTTTGCCAATTTTAAGGGGTTAGGTAGCAAAAACCTTCTCAAAATTTCAATCAATAATTTCCTCACAAATTATTCTCACCATACAAAACATGAGAACTCAATTACACCTTATTACTCCTTTCAAATAACCCAGGTGTTGTAGGTGAGTTGGAGAGGAGAGGGTAATCCTCCAAGGGAGGTCCCAGGTTCGAATCTCCACCCTACCAAAAAGCTGAACTGGGTACCCAAAATGCAATATATAATGTTGGTGCAGGTAGGGCTGGGTGCGACTCCCGAGTGATTTTGATGGTGTAGAACCTCATGTTCATGGTCTCTCAGACCAAGGCGGCCCCACAAGGGGTTTTTTCCAAAAAAAAAAAAAAATTTACTCCTTTCAAATACTAAGCAAAATGATTTTATTTTCAAATAAAATTTAAAACCATCTAAAGCCTTATCATTCCATTCAACACTCTAATCACCAAAATCACAATATAAATTTCAATTTTCATAAACCTGATATCTCCCTAAAATCTTATGCCAAACAACCTTAGGACAAAAATTAAATTTAAAAATTTAAATACCTTTTACCCTTTGTGGAAATCAAACCCATGCTACGTTTCCAGCAGCGCCCTAGCTGTAGCTTCAACTACTGCATGAGATAGGCACTCACCTTGGAATTAAGTATCACCTTATGTGCTATATGCTTCCCTTTGGTACCTAAACCAATAAATTGAATGTGTTGCTTCCTTTGGCACCCAAACCAAAACCTTCACCAAAATTATCGTCGAGATTCGATCGCGAAAATTGAATGCACTACTTCCTTTGGTGCCCAAACCAAAACCTTCACCAAAAATATCACCAATATTTGATCATAGGTTCTCCCACTTGCCAAAGCCCTAATTCATATCCACTTGCCACTATGCCAACCCACCAAATGGATATGAGGCTTAAAGCCTCACAAACCTTGTCCCTTTGCTGGCACAAACAAGAAAAAAACCATTTATCTTCTTACTCATATGAAAATCATAGAAATCGTAGGCTAAGTTATCTGAACGAAGGATATTTCTTTACCACCAAGGCACATGGTATGTATACCATTGTGACACCACAATATTAGACATCGATGGAGGAATTTATTCATGACGTCGGTGCATTTCTTTTTGCCCTTATAACCCTAAATTTAGGGTTAATTAAATTAGATTATAATTTAATTAATAATAAAATTATTATAATTAATTTAATAACCATAGGGTTAATTAATTTATAATAAAATTATTATAATTAATTTATAATTAATTTAATTACTTTATAATTAATTTAATTACTATAGGTCTTACCATTAGACCTTTAATATTATAATAAAATATTATAATATTGTTTTTCTTCGGCCTTCTAACTTCTACTGTAGACCTTATATGATCACCTTCTTATTTCTGAAACTAACTCTTGACATGCTTCCTCTTGCACTACTCACTAAAACTGACTCTTGACATCAATGACAACAAATCTTGCTCATATTTCCAATATTATAAGCATCCACTACATAACTAAAGACATTAACTAAGCATCCTGTCACAAAATTTGAGATTTCTCCTTTCAAAATTGAAATTGTCAATATTCAAAATCATTGGAAATAATATTATAAAAAATAGCCTTCTCAATCAAATTTGATCTATTTCACCTCATTTGACCTTTGACAGTCCAAATGACAAAAAATTTGGTTGATGATATCAAAGCAAAATCTTAACAATTATCAATTTTATTTGTCAAGAACACAATATTAAAATCTCATATTCTTTGTTACCTTGAGCCTCCAACCATTTATTGCTTGATCTCACCTCAAATATATGCCATTTGTATGCTAGTTCCAAACCCAAAAATATACCCCTTTTATTTGTTTTGACCATGAATGCACCTTCTTCTCTCCCAAAGGTAAGGAAGATCTATAAATTTAGTCGTTATCATGCTATAAAAACTCTATCAATTTACTTCCTCAATTTGTTCACTTGCTCTTATTCTTGCTCAAGTTCTTAAAGGATTTGTTGGCCAAGAAAAGTAGGGGGTAATAAGGATAAGAAGACAACATAATTTGGTTAGTGTAGACATTTAAAAATGACCTATTTTCCATCAATGTTTATTAATTAACCCTCATGCATTGACCCTCTAACCAATCAAGTCAAATTTACCTTTTAAAGACCTAAAATTGAGCACTTATTGCTTCAAAGAGTAAGGTCATCTTTGATTCAACTTTTACTTGATCAAATATTCTCTATTCTTTCCAAAATATTTTTTTTGGAATAGGCTCAAAAAATATCTTTCCAATGAGTATAGGTTTTCTTTTCCAACATCATTTGGTCCCCAAAATTATAGAAAAACTACACATAAGTCTAGCTACCATGATTATGTGATTTTTGGAAGTTTTAGACCATTTAGGGTCCTAAAACCCTAGTGGTCACCTTAGACCTAAAATCTATTTTTTTAATTTTGTTTTTTCCCACCTTGCTCCCAAATTTTCTCTATAAATAGAGGGGTTGGACTCCCTTTTTGCATCCATATTTGATTTGCTCCCATGTTTGAATGTTCCATGTTCAAACGCTTAGATTCTCTATATGTGATATCATTTTTACTCTCTTGTGTTACCTATGATCTTGCTTCCTTTCCTTTTGAATGATCATTAATATAGCTTCCATGGATGAGCAAGTAGAAGAGCTTTCAATGATAGATCGTCCATGAGATTCATCTCTAGTTTTGCTGATGGAGAAAGGGGGATAGGCTCACCATTTATGGTTGGTGTGTTTACTCTTTTTATTTATATTTATGCTTCCACCCTAGTTAGTGATTATGTTGTATTATTATTATATAGTTCATTGTTTTTTATTAGATAGGGTCATGCATTTTTATTTTCTTTATTCTCTTTAATAGAATAGATTTAAGATTTTATTATTCTACACTTAGATTAATATTTTTTCTACACTCTTTTGCATTCTAAATCATAATTACATTTTTGTTTAATCATTTACATTACTTTATTTAAGTTCTTATGTATGTCTCCTCTGCATCCATATTAGTATAACTCTCTTTAGCATTCATTCACTTTTACAACATTGCATGTTTTAGCTAGTGTTTTTTGTGTTTTTAATTTTGTATCAACCTTAGTATATATCATCTTAGATACATTTATTTACTATTGGTTTAATCATTATTGTTACCAGGATTTATGTTTTCCTTCTATAGGTAATTTTTTAACTCATCCATTTTTCATTAAGTCCACTTTATTGCATTTTTTTTCTATCTAATTTATTTAGCATCTAAAATAGCTATATTTTATCATCTATACTTATATTATTGCACTTAAGTTCATTTGTACTTAGAATATTTTTTTGTACATTTATTTCTCTCAGTCTACATTATTGCATTTAATGTTTTTTGCCATTCTCATCTATGTTATTTATTTGCATCTCAATTTCCATCATCTTAGGTTCACATTTGCAATTTATTTTCCCTTTTTTCTACATCACATATGGTTGCAAGGATTTGGTAGCAAGTTTTCACTTCAAAAACCCTCATTTCATCTTGTATTTTTTATTTCCTATTTTGGTCTTATCATTTTGTTTGCACTCTATTTTCTCTTGTGTCACTTTGCATTTTATTGCATTCTTGTTTTACTTCTAAAAACCTCATTTTATCCATATTTTTGCTTTGCATTTACACTGCTCTACCTCAGTTCTATATGCACTCTATATTTTTTCTTTGCTCTATCGTACATTACATTACATTTTGTTCACCATTCCAAATTATCAAAAATTACATTTATATCACTATTTTCTAAAGGACCAAGGGGGCTTGAATACCACACATAGAATTTTAGCCTTATATTGACTTAAGTAGGCCGTTGAATAATAATCAATATTTAGTCATTTTTATCCTCAAGTCATTGTGGTAATATCGATATCAAGTCATGTATCCAAGAGTGATTGATATTTGTATCATTCCTAGTCCAATACCTCAAGGTTTTCCCTCCTGTATGAATATGTATATTGAGGTAACCAAGTCATCATAGTACCAAAAAGCATATTTAAGTGTTAGGTATATCGATAAATCCTTTTGAGGTATATTGGCTAGTTGAAATTAATATTTTTAGCTTTACTACCTTTCTTTAATCAAGAGTTAGTTAATGTAGACACCTAAAATACATCATGTCGAGGCAACTACTCATATGGAACATGCTAGAAGATCATATGGAAGACCTTGGATAGATTCCAAGGTATAGCAATGGTTTTTACCACTCATTTGGGAACCTTTGCCTAGTCAGTGCTAGCCACTGTTGACACCCGTGGTTAGAAATGTTGATCGCGCTTGTTAAGCACAATCCAATTGGCCTTCATCTAACCCAAAGTTGGTTGCAATGGCCAATTGGTTTTGGATTAGAGTTATTTGAATGAGGACAGTTCTGGATCCTTCAATCCAAAAGGCTCAATTGCCCAATCTTGATCTTATATTCCTCATGAAGCTACCCTTGGACCTTATCATTTGCTATATAATCCTCCTCTGAATTGGGGAACAGAGAGAGAGAATCATAATAAATTGAGCATCAAAGCCTTATCAAATTGCATACTCATTCACATGCATTGATAGGAATCCTTTTGCTACCCAATTGAATATCACATTGCCATGGATGTCCTAGGAGGATAGGAGAGCCAAGAAACACTAATCTATTGAATATGTGTACTCACTAAACAATTCAAACACCACATCTATCAAAGGACACAAAGGTAACACTTGACCATAAATTTGGCAAGGATAATAAAAAAATTAGCCCTGATTTGGAGGGTAAACTTACTTTAGGCTCAATTGCGACTGTCAGCCGCGATGAACAGTGCCACTCGCTTGAATGACACGCAGTCAGAGGGTAATCCCTGATCTACCTGTTCTATGTTTTATAGTTTGTTTATCTATGTTAGATCAATCATTTTGTAGGTTTAATTCAGTAGTATAGAGCTTTTTGACCAACAAATTAGGAGTTAATTATAATTTCTCTTCATTATTGTAGTATAAGCATAATGAATATTTTTCAAGATTTCATGTCTTTAATCGGTTAATTAGAAGCTTAGATAGATACATTTGAGTTTCTTTTATGTTTCTAATGCTTATTTACCATGATTTAGGCATTTTATGTTGATCATATGCATTTTTTTTATTCCTTGATCACTATCATGTTTATTGTTAAATGACCTTTAAAAGCCCCATTAAGAGAGGCCTCCTTGTGGTTTAATCATGTTTTGTTGTTTCTTGAATATAGGGAATAGGTATCAAAGGAGATAAAGCATTCAATTCCCTCCAATCATGGAGAAGAGGGTCAAATCCACCCTAGAGCAGTTTGTGTCACCCCAAAGAGCATTGAAACCACACCTACCCTTGCGAGGGAATTTTCCACCTATTGTAATAAGAGTATCAAAATGAGTATCCCTAAGAGGGACATATTTGTAATGTGAATTGGCTTCAATAAATGATGGAATAAAATCTTGTTTTCATTCTTCATTTGTTGTCAATATTGTATGCATGCATTTTGAGTTTTATTTTGATTATTGCAATAGGACAATAGGTGTGAGCCTTTTTGGTGGTCACAGAAGGTGATCACAGTGGGACCTCATATTTTTAGCCATGATCTAGTGACTATGGTCTATGTTTTTATTGTAGTTACTCACTGTAGTTGACAGTCATGATAAAAAATTTGGCCTACGGTTGAAAGGTGTGGGTAACAGTCATGACCACATGGGAGAGCTATGATAAACAACATACCAACCATAGAGCAGGAGTAAAAAGATAAATCAAATGAGGACCTGAGGTAGGTCCTTCTGACATCCTCTATTTCTATTTTCTATTTTTGTATTTTTCTAGAACATCAAAAATGAAACCTAGCTAGGATAAGGATAAAAAGAACAGTAAATAAATTAGGTCCTTGGGATTTTTATTTGGTGCTTCTACTAGTCATTGCTAGGAACAGTGGGCCTCTTTGTGCAACCAAATCTAGTATCCAGTGGTCTAGGCCATATGAATGTTATATTTTTCTTGCATGAGGCCCAATCAGTGGCGAATTACTCATACTAGTTGCATTCTTTGAACATCATGTATCATAATGTGCATATATCTTTGAATATCAAACGTTATTTATTGCATATTAGGTAGTAAATGATCATTTTAATGTTGTATTATGCATATTTCCTTTGTGCAAATTAAAAATAACCCACACACACCATGACATATTTAAACACTAGTGAATTGAAAGTCACATCCAACCACTAGTAGGGTCCGTTGGCCCAACTCCCTTGAACCTTTGTTACTAGACCAATACTAGATCTGAGAACCTTTTGTAGCCTATAAAATTTGCATATACTCCTATCTAGAGGATATGAAACTAACTGGGTTAAAACATGTGAGGATTTGAGAGGACCTATGCTCCCTGATCATGTGTGGGCTTCATTAGGACACATTATAGGTTGGATTATGCAACCTGGAGTTCATCGTCAGGTTTTCAAAATGTGATTGTATAGGTGTATAGGTGAAAGACCTTTAATAATTGAGTATATCATCAACATATTGAAAACATGATGAGAGTTACATATAGATACAACAAATTTTAAAAACACATCAAACAGTTTATGGCTCACTTTAAAATTGTAAAAGAGATAATCAACATTGTACTCTTTGCATGCTAATAAAAGTTAAATCTAGACATAGGATACACATCATGGTAATTACACGAAGTGGTTGATCTAGGTATAGACCCACAGTCAAATCCAAAGCTCCACCTAACACACAAAAAGTTGCACATAACCCTCACTCACAGGATCCTCCCGAATGTCGTTCGATGAGCATTAGAGGGGATAATTCTATGCATGGGGATTCCATTGAGAATACCCCTATTAGAGGAGCTACTAGACACTCTTCTAGACATAGATCAAAGCATGGAACTTCCCAACATGGGGTTTCCAAAAATGCTAGCATTTACCATGATCGCATTCCACGTGCATATATGAGATCTGCTGAGGAGTACGTCATTTAAGGATTCAGATTGGTACCCCTCCATCCTATGTCTAGGGGAGGCTTGAGGCCCCCACCTTTTTATTATAGATAGGTCTAGGATCTACCCATTCAAAGGTTGATGAGTGTCGTTGTTCATTCATCATTTAATCATTATGTGTGTCAATCCAGGGCGGTGTCCAAGGCTATATACGAAAGAAGGATCCAACACGGTAAAGATTAGTTCATTCAGAAAACAAGCTTTATTGATGGATCAGATTAGCATTTGGGGGGTTTGTTGTGACCTCTAACTCCTAAGAATTGAAATTAACTCCTATTTACCTTTGCAGAAATAAAATTGCAGGAAATGAAATTGCAGAATCTGAAAATGACAGAAAATGAAATGTTGCTAAATTGAGAGTGACAGAAAAGTAAATTGCAGAATTGAAAACACACACACACTTGCATGAAAGTAAATCAACTGGAGAATTTAAAAATAGAATTTTAACTATTGCAAAACCAAATCAACAATTACTGCAAAACTAAAAAATGACAAAAATCTGGAAATTGCTATGAAATGCAGAAAATGTTGTCAAAGGCTGAAAACTGTGTTGAAAACTACTAAAGAAATGGAAAACTGGCAGAATTCTGCTAATCTGCTGCAACAAGAAATCAGCAAGAAATTCTATCAGAAATTGCCTTCCTCTGGCCCTGCAAGTGGCCCTTGCTTCCAGAACCAGAAGAAGGTGAGAAGTTATGCTAAGAAAATCTAGATGCTAATCATCAACCTCAAAATGCCAATTGATATCTGAAGATTGCACCTTTTTATTCAATCTGAAATTGCATTACAGTAATGCAGGAAAAACCTGCAAATTACTTTTGCTACAAAGAAACTTCACTCTATGCTAATTTCGGTATTCTATTGCCTATCTATCTATATGCTCAACCATCTAGGAGCTTTCTTATTTATAATATAATGCTGATATGCTTGGTTACTGATTTGTAGGGATTTACAACTGATTGCATAACTATTTCCTAGAATGCAGGAATTTGCTTTGTCAAAACTTTATCCATTCATCATTGTTGGGCTGCATTTGTTGAGGAAATCATGTTAAGATGAGTTGGGACAACCTCCTGGTCAATTGCCAATAATTTCCTCCACTGATTTGTCACTTTTTGACCACTTTCGGTTGTTCCTGCGCTATTCCCTATTCCTACGCCGCTTATTCTTGTGCTGCTCTAGAATAACAGGGGTGACAATTCATTGCTTATCTGCGCTCCAAACGCATAGGGAGGAAGTTGTTGACCGTTTGGATTGTTTTCCCTTATCTTGTACACCCTTCTGCATTGGTGGCATGTGCTGGAGTGACTGATTCCAAGCCCTGTTGTATATGTACAGCTGGCTGGAATTTGCATGACTGTGTCCTGCTTTTACCAAATTTCTTGCATTTTAGCCTTTTGACTTGTTGCTTCCATTTGCATCACGTGGCAGTGCTGTCAGGTGGAGAAAGAGTCATGCCTATTCTCCCTCAACTGTTTCCAAGCATTTACCTCTTCTTTATTTGACAAATTCCATGCCTTCCTTCAAAGTGACAAGTGGCTGGAATTTGTATGGACTGGTGACCTGTTGTTTCCAACTGCCAAAACATGCCCAGGATGCCCTTTTGGAGTGCTCATAACTTGTTCATCGTAACTCCATTTTTTACCAAATTATGTCCACGTGTTCTTGGTTATATGAACAACATTGGGTTCAATTTTCAACTCTTAATTCCTCAGAAATTACTCCTTGCATCGTTGTCAAGTTGGCCTTTAACACAGATTTTTACCAAGGATTTCCAGTTGTCAAAAAGTGTGAAACTGCCATTTTGCAGGCCCCATAACTTCCAGGTTACTTGTCCATATGCCTTCAAATTTGGGTCATGTTTTCTCTATATTATGAAGTACCATTGGTATGAATTTGGTACCTTAACTCACTCTGGATCATTCCCAGTAGATCCGCCAATGTTCCCTTTAACGTAGATTTGCACCTGTTAATAGCTCCAGAAAAGACTAAGGCATGAACAATGAGCGCAGGAACGATGTAACCTTCATAAATTTTTATCTATAGCTCGGATTGACTTGCTTCAAAAAGCAAAGTTGTAGTTCTTGATGAGAGGAATCTATTCATGCCATCAGAATGTAATTGCAATACATGTTTTATTTACTACCTAATCAACTGAAACTAGTGCATAAAATGTTGAAAATAGTCAAAACAGAGGTATAATGTTCCAAACATAAAATCATGCAAACATGTAACAAATAACATATTCTAATCACTATTTGGCACTTTAACTTTGTCATATTTAATATTATGGCAGTTTTTATATGTCAACCATAGTGTAATAATGAGGCATTTCTAGGCCTCATCATTCCCCCGACTTGAACCGATGCATGCCCTCATGCATCCTAGTAGGCCCTAGTAAGATGAACAACATACTTTTGCCACCTACTACCCGAGAAAGTTCTTCTTACTGCACTACACCAAGCATTGTAGTTCCTGCAATTTTTTTCTTTTTTTTCTTTTTTTTTCTTTTTTTTTTTTTTCTTTTCTTCCTTTGTACTTGTGGTAGAACTTTAAGAAACTTAATATCTAATGTGCCCTGCTGTTCTGCAACATTTTCAAGAATTTTTGGCATAATTTGTCTCATTTTGAAGCTTGCTCTGGAATGAGACTGTTGTTCCAAAGTTTCTCTGGAATGAGACTGTCATTCTGAAGATGTGTCAAAAACATGCTGAAATGGCCTCCTATGCAAAATTTAGCTGTAGATTCTAGTGTGGGCCCATATTTAGAGTGTATAAGCCTTCCATAACATCAAAAATTCTTTTTCCATGCTATTTTTTTTTGTCTGTTGTTGTTTTATTGCAGTAGTAGTAAAACAAAATTTTCAGGTGCATTTTGTCCTTCTCAGATTTATGAGGTATTGGTGGGGACATTTTATTCTGAAATCTGCCCTACTAATAAAGATAAAATGGTTGTCATATCTGTCCCAAAATCAGGTTTTTCACAATTTTGAATTTCCCATGCAACTAAGGGCAGAAGGGGGTGTTTCTTGACATTTTGAACAACATGTTCCATTTTTTTTTAACTTGCCAATATTGTATGAACAGTTTATGCCAAATATTGATTATCATATACTAAATGCTAAATGCTTACCATGACTAAATGCAAGAAACACATACCTTACTATCCTGAAAATTTATCATCCACCTTACAAGTTGCTTCTGATGATGATTTTTTTTTTAAATAAGAACAACATAGGTGCAGTAGGTGAGATTTGTACAATGGTAGAACAATGATGGGTGGATCAACAAGGCAATGCATGCCGGAAAACCGGTTTTCATGCAAGCCAACTCAGCAGCGCCTCCGAGAAGGTTTTCACTACTGAATTATTCATTTTTTTTTCTTCTCTTTTTTTTTTTCATTTTTTTCATTTTTTTTTATCAGAAGAGGCTGCCATTTCTGGTTTTCAACCAACTTTTTTTTTTTTTTTTTTTTTTTTTTTGCTTGTGCCCATGAAGGAATTTCACAATTTTTCTTGAAATTGTGCCCGTGAAGGAATTTCACAAACAAGATTATTTCCTTCCTTTTTTTTTCGTATTTTTTTTTCAAGGCTAAAAAAAATATGATCATTTGGAAACCTTGTCAGAAGAGGAATCCTCTTCTATCATATGCAAATGTGACTGTGTGAAAGATTGAGCAAATTCCTTCTTTGTGAGTGGTTTATGGTACAAATCGTAAAAGATGTCCATTCACCACTAATGTCCTTCTTGAATCATCAACTGAAGAAAGTTGAACAACTCCATTCTCAAACTCTTCTGGTTCATCCTTGTTGCTCTTAATGTGATCATCATGCCACATTTTCCATTTTTGTTGAATGAACTCTATTTGGTGAAGTGCTTCCAACCAAAGTTCATTAACTGCATTCAACTACGAAATCTATTTTTTCTGTACCTGCAACAACTCAATGCCAACTGCTAAAGATGCATAAAGTGTTAGTAGAGCATTAGGATGTTGGATCAATACATCAAACAAATTTACTTCCTGGTTTTTAGTCAACCAACTATTGTTGTTCAAAGGTTGTTTTGGCTGCATTTCAGTTTGTTTTGTACCAAGATGTTTTGAATTGGTTCTTGGAGAATGATGCATTAATGAATTAAGAGGACAATGATATGGTGGAAAAGAATGGAAAATCTGTGTATGTTTACCAAAAACAATTCTTAAAAGAATTAACTTTGATAAATGGAAAGGAAAAGATGAGAAAAAATGATGACATCCATGTGACAAGTGAAGAAAATTGTTTTGTATTGGAATGGATGACAAATTTTTAGAATTTTGTTTTTCATCATTCCATAATAATTGTTGAACAATGATTGGTTCATCTTTAAAATCTGCATTCTGAACATTTTCATCAAAAATAGACTGTTTGGATGAATCCATCTCTTCTACATTATCCTTTACAACGATGGAGGCCAAAATTGAAATGTCCGTTTCATTTTCCTTATATGTTTCACGAAACCATGGGCATCCTAGACAATCATACTTAGGTGGACTAAGGTTTCCTGCAAGCAAGTTTACTCTTTTACCACCGACTTGTATGTTTTTAGGATATATTTTCTTCTTTTTTCTTGGTTTGTTAAAACATATTTCTTGAACAATTGTATTAATGATTGGCACATCTTTAATAGCTTGAAGTAAAGGGACTATAACATTTAAATGTTTTAATTCCCTTATCAAATCTGATTTCAAAGATGTTAGTTTTGATATTTCAAACTGTTCAAGATATGATTCTTTTTGTGGGAGATTTTCTTTTTCTTCTTCTTGTTTCAGTGCAGATTTGTTTTTATGTGCATTCATTTTAGCTCCTATTTCTACACTGGTAAGTGGAATATGTTCAAGAAGTGGTTTTCCTAAACACAACTGATTTTTATGACAGTCACCAGCATTTATTATGGCTGTATTTTTTGATTTAGCCATAGAGACAGGGGTTACCTGTTTAACATTGTTTGGACTGACCACAAGTTGAGCTGAAAATAGAGGTTGTTTTTCATTTTGTTGTTGTTGTCCATGAGAGAAACTATGGGTATGAGTGGGCAATAAATTTGATTTCTGTGTTTGATAATGTTGCTGCCCTTTGTGCAATTTTTGTTGTTGTCCCCATTGATATCCTTGCAGTTTTGGTTGCAACCATGGTGGATGTGGTTGATTCCATTGTTGTTTCATCCATCCATGTTGAGACCACTCTTGGGAATATGCCCATGGTGGTTGACTCCAACATTGTTGAAGTGGACCTGAAGCATACCATGGCATATACCAAGGATTATTTCCCCAATGTGTAGGAAATTGAGAAGCATTCTGATATGGAAACTTAAGAAAATTATCTCCTTGTCCTTGTCCTACAAAATTGAGTTTTTTCATAGGTTGAGGTTGTTTTTCAAAGACACTTTTGAGTTCTGGCAATAAACTACATTGATTTGTGGAATGTCCTTTTTGACAAATGCTACATGTAGCTGGTATAAATGTTTTGTTCAAAGGACAATCATGAACAGAGTGTTGTTGCTCACATCTTGAACAATAGATAACTCGAAGGTTCAGTAGATTTACTCTTTTTATCTATTGTTTTATCAAGATGTACAACAATATCAGCTTTAGCAAACTCTTTCATGCATTCTTTCAAATCATGTTTATCATTACCAATTCTATGTTTTCTATGCCTTGAATGAGAATAATTTTTGCAAAGTTTAATGATTTCCTGGATTTCAAGTGCATTTGCATCGCCTCTTCCTAAAATATCCAATGCATCCCGAAATTCATCTTGTAGTCCCCTTAAGAATATAATTTTGCACATTTCAGGTTCAACACTACCACATCTCTTATGAACAAAAGAAAATCTGTCTACATAATCTTCTAAGATTTCATTTTCCTTTTGTTTCATTTCAAGCAATTCATTGTTTTGATTCTTGACTTGACAATATTCTTGGTATCTCTCCAAAAATATATTTTCCATCTCATTCCAGGTTCTAATTGAATCAGGTGCTAAGGTGATAAACCATCGTAGAGCTGACTCTTTAAGAGTGGAAGGAAACAATTTGAGCTTTTGATTGTCGTTAGTGTAATCATGAGCTTGACACACAATTTTAAACTCAAACAAAAACAAATCAGGGTCTTCAGATGTAACTCCCTTAAAATTCGGTAACACAGAAGGTGAAATGACCTTCATGGGAGCATTTTGATTAGGATCTAATTGGATGGGATTTTGAAAAGTTTTGGCAGGTGTACTAGTTGCACTAGGTTGGAGCACATTATTGGCTCTCCCTAGATTCTCTTGTGAGCCTACCCTTATAGGTTCCCAATCACAATTATATATCCTATTAAACTGTCCTGATTGTATGGATTTGTCAAGAAAAAAGGTGTTGAACTATTGATTGTTCCTCCTTGTGATGATTTCTCAAAGGATCCTACAGTTCTGGACATAGATGATTGTAATTCTTTGAAAGTTCCAACAGTTTTGGGAATCATAAATTTGGACAACTTTGACATACTTTCAACCTCTTGTGAAATTTTTCTTCCTGTGGTAGGCAAAGGATTTTTCATACTTTGACATCGTGCTTTCACATCCTTTAACCTATTCATACTTGCTTGTTCTCTAAATGAACTGAAATGGAATTTACCAACAACTATTAATTATGCCAGTTATTACATTCAGATTTCACTCTAAAGTTCACAACTTAGCACACTAACAATTATTGGACTGCTTTCCTCTTCTAACAACACCTATCCCCGGCAATGGCACCAAAAATGATGAGTGTCATTGTTCATTCATCATTTAATCATTATGTGTGTCAATCCAGGGTGGTGTCCAAGGCTATATACGAAAGAAGGATCCAACACGGTAAAGATTAGTTCATTCAGAAAACAAGCTTTATTGATGGATCAGTTAGCATTTGGGGGGTTTGTTGTGACCTCTAACTCCTAAGAATTGAAATTAACTCCTATTTACCTTTGCAGAAATAAAATTGCAGGAAATGAAATTGCAGAATCTGAAAATGATAGAAAATGAAATGTTGCTAAATTGAGAGTGACAGAAAAGTAAATTGCAGAATTGAAAACACACACACACTTGCATGAAAGTAAATCAACTGGAGAATTTAAAAATAGAATTTTAACTACTGCAAAACCAAATCAACAATTACTGCAAAACCAAATCAACAATTACTACAAAACTAAAAAATGACAAAAATCTAGAAATTGTTGTGAAATGCAGAAAATGTTGTCAAAGGCTGAAAACTGTGTTGAAAACTACTAAAGAAATGGAAAACTGGCAGAATTCTGCTAATCTACTGTAGCAAGAAATCAACAAGAAATTCTATCAAAAATTGCCTTCCTCTGGCCCTGCAAGTGGCCCTTGCTTCCAGAACCAGAAGAAGGTGAGAAGTTATGCTAAGAAAATCTAGATGCTAATCATCAACCTCAAAATGCCAATTGATATCTGAAGATTGCACCTTTTTATTCAATCTGAAATTGCATTACAGTAATGCAGGAAAAACCTGCAAATTACTATTCTGCTACAAAGAAACTTCACTCTATGCTAATTTCGGTATTCTATTGCCTATCTATCTATATGCTCAACCATCTAGGAGCTTTCTTATTTATAATATAATGTTGATATGCTTGGTTACTGATTTGTAGGGATTTACAACTGATTGCATAACTATTTCCTAGAATGCAAGAATTTGCTTTGTCAAAACTTTATCCATTCATCATTGTTGGGCTGCATTTGTTGAGGAAATCACGTTAAGATGAGTTGGGACAACCTCCTGGTCAATTGCCAATAATTTCCTCCACTGATTTGTCGCTTTTTGACCACTTTCGGTTGTTCCTGCGCTATTCCCTATTCCTACGCCGCTTATTCTTGTGCTACTCCGAAATAACAGGCAGGTGACAATTCATTGCTTATCTGCGCTCCAAACGCATAAGGAGGAAGTTGTTGACCATTTGGATTGTTTTCCCTTATCTTGTACACCCTTCTGCATTGGTGGCATGTGCTGGAGTGACTGATTCCAAGCCCTACTGTATATGTACAACTGGCTGGAATTTGCATGACTGTGTCCTGCATTTACCAAATTTCTTGCATTTTAGCCTTTTGACTTGTTGCTTCCATTTGCATCACGTGGCAGTGTTGTCAGGTGGAGAAAGAGTCATGCCTATTCTCCCTCAACTGTTTCCAAGCGTTTACCTCTTCTTTATTTGACAAATTCCATGCCTTCCTTCAAAGTGACAGGTGGCTGGAATTTGTATGGACTGTGACCTGTTGTTTCCAACTGCCAAAACATGCCCGAGATGCCCTTTTGGAGTGCTCATAACTTGTTCATCGTAACTCCATTTTTTACCAAATTATGTCCACGTGTTCTTGGTTATATGAACAACATTGGGTTCAATTTTCAACTCTTAATTCCTCAGAAATTACTCCCTGCATCGTTGTCAAGTTGGCCTTTAACACAGATTTTTACCAGTATTTCCAGCTGTCAAAAAGTGTGAAACTGCCATTTTGCAGGCCCCATAACTTCCAGGTTACTTGTCCATATGCCTTCAAATTTGGGTCATGTTTTCTCTATATTATGAAGTACCATTGGTATGAATTTGGTACCTTAACTCACTCTGGATCATTCCCAGTAGATCCGCCAATGTTCCCTTTAACGCAGATTTGCACCTGTTAACAACTCCAGAAAAGACTAAGGCATGAACAATGAGCGCAGGAATGAACAATGAGCGTAGGAACGATGTAACCTTCATAAATTTTTATCTATAGCTCGGATTGACTTGCTTCAAAAAGCAAAGTTGTAGTTCTTGATGAGAGGAATCTATTCATGCCATCAGAATGTAATTGCAATACATGTTTTATTTACTACCTAATCAACTAAAAAAGTGCATAAAATGCTGAAAATAGTCAAAACAGAGGTATAATGTTCCAAACATAAAATCATGCAAACATGTAACAAATAACATATTCTAATCACTATTTGGCACTTTAACTTTGTCATATTTAATATTATGGCAGTTTTTATATGTCAACCATAGTGTAATAATGAGGCATTTCTAGGCCTCATCAAAGGCAAGTGGATAGGGTTGCTTCCAAGCATATGCCCATACACACTCCCACCAAAAGTGATCCTTATAGGATCACCATCAATATATTTAAAGTGGTAGCCAATGGTACACCACCTCATGATCCATGGCATAGTAGACAATCGAATGGTCTAAACAGAGTCCTAGGATTGTTAGTCTACAAGCCTACCCCTACGTCATCTTTTCCTATGATTTTACATAGTTGTAGCACCATTAGGACTGTCAAAGAGCTTGGAGAGTTCACCAAGTGCTCTCGAGATATGCATACTCCTGCTTCTCATGCAGACACAGAGTATGAGTGATAGCTAGATATAAATGCCATATTAGGCAAGAGTGTAAAAAATTAGTCCATTTTGGGACATACCCACAAGTCTTCTCGAACAGAGCTCATACACTAGAGTCCTCAAACGTCTGACCATATAGATAGATCTCATAGACTGGTGTCCGAGCAAAGACATAAGATCCTCCAAGACCAATTGGAGGATGTTCATGCAAAGAAATAATACCTCAAAAATGAGAACACTTAGAGGTAAAGGTTCATAAAATAGCATTATACAAACAACACATGTGTGAACAACACATCCTTGATTAGGAGTGTGTTGAGAGGGAGGATTGATTAGCCAGTGTTGGCTTACATCCCCCTAGTTAACACAGGGAGTGCATTGATATATGAGCCACTTCATAGCCTAATTTGCACCCTAAGCACATAGATGCTTGTACTCACCTTATGACCCAACACAAAGACCTGAATCCTGCATCCAAACATCATGGGTATAGTCAGTATGAAAATGAAGTGGGAGAGGAACTAGATCAAGAGTATCCTTAGATATCCCTAGTCAAATAGGTGTATGAGCCTAATCCATCACTTCGATCGAAGAGGAATATACCTCCAAATGTGCCTAAAAGGCAATCTAGAGAAGAGGAGTTCCTATCTTCGCAGGACTATAAGGCCTTGGTAGAAAATGTCAAAGCCATTAAGAAACAAGAGATGGCCTATAAAAATCCTACTTTGAACAAAATTCACAATGAACCTTTATGCCCATTTGTACCTATTCCAGCCTATCCTAAGAATTTTGAGATGCCTAGACTGGATAAGTTTAGAGGAGAGGAGGATGCTCAGGAGCATGTGATGATTTTTCTAGACATGTGCTTTCATATTGAGAGGAACGATGCCTTGCTCCTATGGACCTTCATTATGAACATCTCAGGCCCAACCTAGGAGTGGTTCAACCAACTCAAGAGGTACAATATCACCAATTTTGAGCAATTTTTTGATGCATTTCTTGAATGCTTCTTCTTTAGCATCAATAAAAACGTAAATTTATCTGATCTGGCTGATTTAATGCAACATGATGATGAGACAGTTATGGATTATGGGAAATGATGGAGGAAGATGATGGTCAACTTTCCATTCTCCATCCCTACTTCTGAATTGAGTAGAATGTTTTTGAAAAGTTGTGCCAAGCACATTTTGTTATTATTACAGTTGCAACAGTACCAAAATTTTGAGGAGGCTTTGGCGCAAGCCAAGGTGATTGAGGATATCAAGTTACAGGAGGGTAACTTGAAGCTTAGTAATAAGAAGGAATGGAACAATAAAAGCACTAAGAAATAACCGACCAAGCCAACTCATGTTAATTAGGTGGTGTTAAACCTTCAAAAAGGGGATAAGGGGCAACAACAATGTGACTATCAAGCCCAAACTCCTCCTACATAGTATGAAAAGCACAATAATAATTACAAGGGTAAAAATAAGGAACAACACCCACCTCATGTATTCTCTTAGTTATCAAAGTCATTGGATTTGATTTTTCATCATTTATGTGAGGCCAAGGTCATAAACTTACCCAAAGTAAAATTAGTGGATCCTAATCAACCCAAACCTAAGGGCTACAAAGATGATCAATATTGCATATTTCATAAAATTAATGGGAATGACATAGAGGTATGTTGATCCTTCAAAAATCTAGTGAAAAATATGATCAAAAGAGTTATGTTTCTTGTATATAACCTGCAAGCACCTAATAATAAAAATATAGGGATTTATAAAAATCCTTTACCCAACCATGAGGCATCGAGGAATAATGTTGTCAAGGTCAACCAAGTACACCTCGAACCACCAACCCATAGGTTTGTCAGAATGGCCAATGTTATCACAAGGAACATGAGGTATGAAATACCCAATCAACCTTCGATCCCTATTAGATTCCAAGTTGTGCCTCCTCCAAGGCCAGCCCAGAATATACTAGGCCCAAAAACTAGATTGGTGATGACCATCAGAAGTAGGTTGGTTCAATACCTATAGATAACTCCAATAAAATTGTCAATCTATGAGCTTATTCAAAGTCTCCTAAAGCATAGTGAGACACTTATGGATATTTTAATGTCCATCGAGGTGTAGTCCCAAGATCCAGAAGCATTCACACACTTTGTGGGACATGTGCAATAATTCTAGGAACTGGTCATTCAATTTTATGATCATGAAGTCGAGACAGTTTCCACTATTATAGCGGACCCACCATTCCATATTATTGCATTTGTGAATCACATACCGTTCAAGTGGTTTTTTATCAATACGGTATCATCGATCAATATTATCACAACCAAGGCATTAACTTACCTAAAGTTACCAAAGATGCATATCATACCTTCTACCTTCACGTTGAGAGCATTTAATGATGCATTATGCTTGATTGTTGGTACTATAGTTTTACCTATTTAGGTAGGACTAAAGACCATCCCCATGATGTATCATGTCATCGAAGGTGCTATGCAATACAACATACTTCTAATGAGACCTTGGATTAGAGAAATGCATTGTGTCCCTTCTATACTACATCAATGTATCAAATAAGTACATGAGGGATAGGTTCATGTGGTGCCTTCATATGAGGAACCATTTAAATATGTTAATCTAGTGGATTTACTTGGGGATTTTATTATTCCCTCAATGCACCTGGACATATGATCTGCATTGCCAATAAAAGAGCTAGGAGGCAAGAAGAAATAAGTATGTGCAAAACCAACCATGTTCGCATCTCAACAATCAGAGCACACGACAACTGCTTCTACTAGACTTCCTACATCCATGATGCATCATGATGATGAGAAGCTAAAATCAAATATGGTCAAAAAAGAGATAAAGCATACACCCAAACTAGTTGATATTGAGGTTCCTACTCTGATGGAAGTAGAGAATGCTCAAGTAGGAGTCAAGGAGGTACCTAAGCCTACTTCACCTGCATCTTCAGTAGGGTCATTTGCACCACAGGTGATCATTCATTTGGTTAATCTCATATTGGGGGAATACATTGTGTAGAATGTGATGTTTATGCTGATCATCGATACTGCACAAGACATGGGCTGACCCAATGCCCATCACCTTCTCGTAGGTATAGTGGTACCTCTAGGGGTACCCCCTAACCAAACAAATTTTATCTATGAAGGGATAAACCAACTTGCATATTGCACCCTCATGGATATAGATGATGATGAACCATTTGTTGTAAATGTTTATTATCTTTCCAACTTGGAATACATCATGCAATACTTTTAGCATTACCATTGGCATGGTTACAATATCATATTATTCGAGCAAGGGCATAGGAGCCTTATAGAACCATAATATAAGTTTCCTACTGATAGGTTTGGTTTGGGATTTTATAGTGGAGGATAGGATAACCTTCTCACAGCATCATTAGACTACCTGTACCTCAGTCTGGGGGGTGAAGTCAATTTTAATCCTTATCACCCTAATCCTTCTACCTTTTGAAGGGATAACCTAATAGTATCTTATGTCACTATTGAACAACCCAAGACATATCACAAGGATATCTTGGTGAGTACTAGTGCAGATCATATCCCCATAATCAACCTGGGTCACAAAATCTGTGAAGCAGTCGATGACACAGGCATGCAGGGTCAAAATGATATCATAGTAATATATGCGAAGTTGGAAGGGTATTCTGATGAGGACAAAGTATAGTCCATTTTTGAGATAGGTGTACCAAGCTACAATGTAGGAGATGATAGTGATTCCTCACCTAATGATCAATTTGAGGATGAATCTGAGATAGTCTACTTAAAAATTTCATATTTTTGGTATTTGTACCTGGTTCTACAGAAAAATGATGATAGTGATCAAGATATAACCTATATGGGGCCACATTTGCTAAATCATCCCATTATTTTTGTGGTTAATGTGTAGGTCCAAAGATAAGTTCACAAGATAATTAATTGAACATTAGCTTAGGAAATAGATTGCCCAAAATATATATAATAATAATAATCAACTAATCTAACGTCTATCTCACTAACCAACATGGTAGGAGAGATGTGTAGCTAACTACTAACCTAGGTAGAGATTTCTAACCATAACACTAACCTAAATATCTAACATAGGATATTTAGGTACTTACCTAGTTTAACCATGAGGAAAATATCTCATGGTAATTACATAATTACATAGAAAAGTAAATGTAATAACCCCACATAGTGTAATGCAATACACTACCTTATTTTACCCTAACATCCCCCCTTTATTACATTACTTTGATATACAAAGTTTACTTCGAAATAGTTGAAATTTGACACGTCCAAGTGCCTTTGTAAAAAATTTTGCAACCTATTCGTCGGTGGGAATGTGTTGGAGCTTGATTCTATGCTTAGGAACTTCATCACGAATGAAATGACAATCTGTATCAATATGCTTAGTTCATTCATGATGCACTAGATTCTTGACCAAGTTCAAAACACCTGAGTTATCACAAAATATGTGAATGGGAAGTTTCTTTGGTAGGCCCATGGTAGCCAAGATGCGACTTAGCCATATCGCTTCACACAAAGCTCCATGTGCAGCATGATATTCTACCTCAGTTGAAGATAAAGCAACCACCTATTGATTTTTACTATGCCATGAGACAGGACCAGATCCAAGATGAAAAACATAGCCTGAGGTTGATTTTATGTCATCTATGGATCTAGCATAATCAGAGTCAATGTAACTCTATAAGAAGAATGATTTATTCTTCTTATACTCTAGACCATAATCGACACTACCTTGAATGTAGTGTAAGACTCTCTTAGCTGCTTTCAAATGGGAGACCTTTGGTTCTTGCATGAACCGTGAGAGATAGTTTACAAAATAAGTAATATCTGGTCTAGTATTAGTCATAAAGATGAGGCTTTCAATCATCTATCTATGAAGTGCTCCATCTACCTATGGTGAGTCTTCATATCATGATAATTGTAGACCTGATTCCATCGGTGTTGCTTTGGGTTTACAATCAGTCATACGATATTTTTCTACTAAAGTCTTAGCATACTTTGTCTGAGTCACCCTTAGATGATTATTTTTCTATTCTATCTCAATGCCAAGATAGTAATGGAGAAGTCCTAGATCTGTCATATCAAATGACTCTTTCAAGTCATCTTTCACGGATTTAATCAAGTTCTCTAAATTTCCAGTGATGATCAGATCATCTAAATATTACACAAGAATCACTATCTTAGAACCTGAGTTCTTGATATAGATATTTGTGTCAGATGGACTTCTCTTAAATCCATGTTGTAGTAGGTGACTATCCATTTTTATGTACCATGCTCTTGGGGCTTGTTTTAGCCCGTATAATTATTTGACCAATTTGCAAACATGTTGCTCATGGCCTACCTTTGCAAATCTAGGAGGTTGAGTCATGTATACTTCTTCTTTTAAGTCATCATTAAGAAAGGTGCTTTTTACATCCATTTGATGTAATTTCCATCCGAACTGTGCTTCCATAGCACAAAGTACTCGAATGGTGGTCATCCTTGTTGTAGGAGCAAAGGTTTACTCATAGTCAAGTCCTTCCTTTTGAGCATAGCCCTTTGCCACAAGATGGGATTTATGCTTATCTATAGTTCCATCTACCTTATATTTTATTTTGTAAACCCATTTGCCACCTATGGGTTTATTTCCTTTAGGCAAATCCACTAGCTTCCATGTTTTATTCTTTATGATGGAGTTATATTCTGCATCCATAGATGCCTTCCACTGAGGAAGTCTAAGTGCTTCATCAACTGTAGAAGGTTCATTCTCATCACATGTTGATAAGTAAACCCTCTCCTCATCTATTTCCATCTCATCTTCCCTTGGTAAATCTCTATCAATAGAAAGATCTTGAAAATCTGCACAAAGATCATCAACTGAAGTGGATGCTTCATTCTTTTCTTTTTGTGGCATGCTTCTTGTCTTTGGACGATTGAGAGTAAGATCAGGTGGGGAAGTGAGTTTAGAGTCTTTCACTATGCTTGTATACCATTTGGGTGGCTTTTTCTATTGTGAAGAAGGAAGTTGATGTTCCTCCTCATCATCTAGGTATACTGATGTAGTGTTGGATGTGAAAGCTTCATCAAACTACATCTCTACTTACATGTATCTTCTTGGTAAATGGGTCTATCAACCGATAGCATTTTGAAAATTCATCATATCCAATAAATATACAAGGTAGGTATTTCTCATCTAATTTCTTTCTTTTCTCCTTAGGTATATGCATAAATGCCTTACACCCAAATACCCTTAGATGAGTTATGGAGGGTTTCCTACCACTCCATGATTCCTGAGGAGTCATACCTTTAAGAGCCCTTGTGGGAGCCCTATTCATAAGATATACTACAGTTTGAATAGCTTCAGCCCAGTAAGCATACATCAAACCATTTCCATTATGGACCGATTTCTTCTCTCAACAACCCCGTTGTATTGAGGAGTGTAGGTTGTTGTTAACTATCTCTTTATCCCATGTGTCTATAAAAATGAGGAAGATTCTTTTGATGTGTATTCCCCCCCTCGATCTGAACGGAGGGTCTTAATAAATCATCCTGATTCCTTATCAACAAGATTTTTAAACTGTTGAAAATAGGAAAATGCTTCAGACTTCAACTGCAAGAAGAAGACCCACATTTTCTGTGAGTGATCATCGACAAACAATTTAAAATACCATTTTCCTCCACAACTTGTAGACATGGGACCACACAAATATGTGTGAACCAACTCCAAAGGTACCTTAGATCGAAAAGAGCTAGGTTCAAAAGGTACTCTATGTTGCTTTCCTTACAAGCAATCAGAGCACACTGGCAAGGTAGATAAAATATTAGGAAGTCCTTTAACCATTTTATATTTACTCAACTCTAGTAAATATCCTAAACTCAAATGCCCAAATCTCTTATGCCAAAGAGAAGTGGCCTCTTTTGTGGATACTGCCATTGTAGTATGGGTAGAGGTAATTGCATCTAAGACAAAAAAACCATGTTTTTATGAACCTATTGCTATCTATTTTCCCTTTTTAGTGATAAAGCAATGTTTCTTTTCTTTTTCCACTATAAAATTGACATTCATGTTATTGTCCAAGATTTGTGGAACTAACAAGAGATTATTTTTCAATCCTGGTACATAAAGAACTTTTTGATATTACATTCTCCATCTGGAAGGGAGAAAAAAACACTTCCTTCTCCCTGAACTCGATAGGTCTGATCATCAACAATGGTGACCGGTCTACCTTCTCAAGCCTCAAATGTTGCAAACCAAGATTTATCGCCAGTCATATGTTTACTAGCACCTGAATATATGTACCACATAGAGTCCTTGTGGGAGGAATCTATATGTATCATGAGCACTTTGTGTGCTCTCTCAAAATCTAAACTAGAATATTCAGTTGCAATGTGTCCCTTTTGCTATTTTTTCTTGTTCTTAGGTTTTCCTTGGCCCTTTTTGTTTCCTTGTTCATTGGGCAATTTGTTCTTAAACCAACATCTTTTGGTTTCATGAGTGTCTTTGTCACAAATATTACAATACTGCTTCTTCTTCAAAATCTCTTTGGCTTTACCATTTTCTTGATTAGAAGAAGAACCTTTTTAGTTATTCCACTTTTTCTTACCACCTTGTATTTTTGAGAAAAGAACATTGTTTGATGCCTCATCTCTTTGGAGTTGATTAGCTTCTTTTGTTTGAAGCATGTTTACCAACTCGACAAAAGTTACTGTTCTGCCAAAAACTTGTAGTGAAGTGATCAACGTTCGGTAGGAGTCAGGAAGAGCTCTCAAAATGATAGATTTCAAGACTTGGTATTCCACTTTCTCTCCTAAAGATTGCAGTTTTGTTTTCAATTCTACGACTTTGCAGAGGAATAGCTCTATTGTTTCTCTTGATTTCATATGTAGAGTATGAATTTGTGTTTGAAGGTTAAGAATCGTTGATTGATTATTCCCCTCAAATATGGTATTTAAGGCATCATTAGTAATAGCAAGCAAGATCATTAAGGATAGTTTTTTATCCTTTTTATCAAAGTCTCTTTGATCTTCTCCAGGTGATTGAGGTCTAGTGACACTTCCATCCACTATTGACCATAATTCCTCTACAATTAAGATAGCTTTCATCTTAGTCTTCCAAGATAAATAATTTGAACCTTTGAGCAGTTGGCTCTCAATGAGATACTTGTGTATCATGGCCATGGTTTAGGTTTCAAATTTGATAGGACTAATATGGTGATATCTTGCACTATACCCTCAAAAGAGTATATGGAAGTTGTTTTCAATTTGCCTCTATAAGATATTTAATGGCACCTACCTTAACACCCTTACCAAGGGATGAAAAGTTGGAGGAATTTTAAGCCAAACAAAATAGAGCAAATGAAATAGGGGTAGGTTTGTTTAAAACTTTTGATTTTGCCCTCTAGGATATTTAATGGCACCTACTTTAACACCCTTAAAGAGGGATGAAAACTTTGAGGTTATTAAGCCAAAAAAAAGAGAGTGAATCAAGGTGATTTGAATTTTTGACCTTTTGATGGGGATTAAAAAATGACTTGTTTTAACCTATGCAAAGTTTAGCATGGTTTTTGAGTGAAGTTTGGGTTTTGTGAAATGCTTCTTTTAATGTTGTATTTGAATTTTTAATTGCACACAAAAACATGAGTGTTAGTGCAATAATCAAAATATGAGAGCAACCCAAATTTGTATCACTCTAGGTGTCGGATGCAACCGAAAATGCACCTAGTACAAGCAATTTTTAAGAGAAGGTGTCAAGTAAAATCGAGAATGCACCTTTCTTACTCTGAAATATCCCCCCTTTTTCATTACAATTTTGCAAACTATAGAATAAAAAAAATGAATTCTATCCCCCCTTAATGTTTACAAAATGTAGAATTTAGAGCACTCCTTTCAAGACAAGTCGACACACGACCCGCGTTTGAAAGGCTTCCAGAACTAGTCGACACACGACTTAGTTTTTATGGACCCAAGGTTACAAAGTCTTCTCAATTTTGCAGAAAAAAAATAGATGTGCAATTTTATGTATTATGTCTCCTTGGAGAAAACAAATGCACTCTTTGTACTTTTGATCTTTACAAAAAATTTCAGGCTCCTTGTCTAATTTGCAAAAAAAAATCAAGTGTGATCCTTTCTTGTATGCTAAATTAACAAGGTTTGAGAAGAGTTGTCTAATTTGCAAAAAAATGTGCTCTTACTATGTCTTATATCTCCATTTTGTGAGAAAAACACTAGCACCTTTAAATATCAAAGTTGCAAAAATATTTCTTTAATTTTTAATTTGCAATAGTTAAGAAAATTTTAATAAATCATTTTAATTAATAATGAAAAACTAAAAAATATATCTTTTAAATAAATCAACTTAAATATTTAAATAAAAATTGATTTAATAAAAAATATGTTCAAGTTTAAATTATTAAAAAAAATAATAAAAAGAAAAAACTTTAATTAAAAATTGCAAATAAAAAAAATTAAAAAAAAATACCTTGGAAGTGGCGAAGGCAAAAAATTGCCTTTTGTTCCTGGTGGGAGTCAAACCCTAGACTCCCCACCTAGGGCCGTAGCTTGACTCGATCAATTGGTTGGGCTAAAGCGCCCGATGGGAACTAAGGCACACAACATGCCTTATACACTCTACGGACGATGATTTTTTTTGTTTTAAAAACTATAGGAGTTTTATCCCACATGCATCCCATAGTGGGATGCTATGGGGTTGATAAGGTGGAGGGCTCCCCTTATCCATCGATTGCCTTCGAGAAATTGACTAGAGTCGCCTGCCCTTTTGGTCGTCGCCACATGGCACCAGGGGTAGGCAAGTCTATCCGGGTCAGTCCTATGGCGATGTGCCACATGTCGAGTCACGTCCAATGGTTGTCCGCCACTTGTCCGGTCTTGGTCCAATCTACATCTGCCAGTGGCTGTCCACCACATGTCTGCCAGTGGCTGTCCGCCACATGGACGGTCTCGGTCCTATCTAGTCAACACCTTGGGGTGCATGCCAGGGTCTAGTCTACATCAATCCAGTCCACATGCCCCTCGAGGTGCTTACTAGGGCTAGTCTATGTCGATCCAGTCGACATGTCCCTCAAGGTGCATGCTAGGGCCAGTCTATGTCAGTCTAGTCGATGTGTCCCTTGGGGAGGGTAGGGTTCTCCTAGCCTCTTTGCTCTCCCATGATTGGCATGCATGGCCTACATGGCTCTGCGGGCCCGAGGTCGATGTGGGAGCTGAGGTTGAATGGCCTTGGGATGTCGACCACATCTGGTCTAGGGGAGCACGGGCCCTTGGCCTATGTCGGACAAGTTGGCAAGTGAATCTGTGGGCCCTATGGTTGGGTCCACTGTGATGGCTAGGTCTATGGGCCAACACATGGTCCCTTGGCCTGTGTTGACTATGATGGCCTGGTCTGCGGGCCTTCTGGCTGTGTCAACTATGATGGCCAAGTCTATGGGCCTTCTCTATGAGGGAGAGACCACATCGAGCACCTCAGCTTCTCCATGGGAGTCCACTATGATGGGGAAGGAGCGAGAGCTCGTATTCTCCTCCTTGGTGAATGGTACCAATGTAGGTTCGAAGATAAGCTCACAAGATAATTAATTGAACATTAGCTTAGGCAATATATTGCCCAAAATATATATAACAATAATAATCAACTAATCTAACGTCTATCTTGCTAACCAACATGGTAGGAGAGACGTGTAGCTAACTACTAACCTAGGTAGAGAGTTCTAACCATAACACTAACCTAAATATATAACATAGGATATTTAGGTACTTACCTAGTTTAACCATGAGGAAAATATCTCATGGTAATTACATAATTACATAGAAAAGTAAATGTAATAACCCCACGTAGTTTAATGCAATACACTACCTTATTTTACCCTAATAGAATGAAGTATTGTGAATTTATGATAGTGACAATGAATATGAGATAGAGAGGGCCTACCTTGGTCCTAACTATTTATGTCACCATCTTCAGTCCATCGATATGAATGAGGTCTATCATTAGCTATATGTTGGTCCTCACTTGAGGGAGAGACGACTAACCTTGGATCAAATCTATCATTTGGTTAATTTGCCTCCTCCAAACTACATTGAAATCTTTGAGCCAAATGATCATATTTTTCAATTGGTACATAGGGAAGATCTGATCATATCGATAGAGCATAGAGAGGATCCATTTATACCTGTGCTTCTAGAACCAAATTTTGGGTATGGAATCTGCATCAAAGATGTATATTCACACGCACATGGTCCTGGAGATATGACCCATTACATCAATATAATATCCATTGATTTGACCACTCCACTCTACAATCTAGCCGATCTGTCCAAGCCATTGTGTCTTAATGTAGACACTATCAATAGGGATCATGCTGATTCACCACTAGATCATGAATATTTCTTCCCCAATGAAGAAATTTTGCAACCTTTTCATTTTTATTTAGGCTATGCACATGATGTTTATCATGTTGAGGATGCTTCTGATGCAGAACCCATAAACCCAGTAGATGACATCCATTTGATGCCTATGCCTCATCATCTTGAGGAGGGATCTCATATGTCAGAAGAGGAAACCTTTGAAGTGGATATTAGTGATGATCCTATAAATCCAAGGAAGGTTAAATTTAGGTAAATTTTGACTCCTGATGAGCGTACCAACCTCATCCCTCTGCTAAGAGAGACCTAATATCTTCACTTGGACTTACAAGTACATGTTAGGTCTAGATGTGAAATTGTTTACTCATAACCTTTCGCTAAATCTATCTAAGAATCCAGTCAAGAAAAATCTTATGAAGATGCATCCAACAGTATCCTTAATGGTTAAGTATGAATTAAAAAAGCTTATGGATGTAGAATTTGTCATTTCCATAGACTATCCATAATGGGTATCAAACATGGTGCTTGTAGGAAAACCTGATGGAAGGATTTGTATCTGTACAGATTTTAAATACATAAATAAGGCAACACCAAAGGATTAATTTCTATTTCTAAAAATTTATGATCTTGTAGATGCAACTGCAGGTCATGATATGCTCTCCTTAATGGACAATTTTTTTGGATACAACCAAATTCATATTAAACCTAAATATCAGCATAAAACCACATTTATAATGCCATGGGGGACATTTTGCTATAATTTTATGCCATTCGGTATTAAAAATGTTGGTGTCACATATCAATGGGCTATGACATACATCTTTCATGACTATATACATAATATCCTAGAGTATTATATCAATGAATTATTGGTGAAGTCATTATTGCATTCTAAGCATGTAGAGGTCTTGTAGAAGGTCTTCGATCACCTAATAGAGCATAATGTTAGGTTGAATCCTAAGAATTGCATATTTGGCATGAATTCAAGAAATATATTAGGATTCATTATTTCAAAATGAGGCATCGAAGTTGACCCAACAAAGGTCAATGCTATTTTAGAGATGTGTCCCCCCACAAGCATCAAGGAATTAATAAACCTTTAGGGAAAAGTAGCATCCATAAAGTGATTTATCATGCAATTATCGAATAAATGTCAATCCATAAATTGACTGCTACACAAGGGATCCCATTCAATTAGGATGAATACTGTCAAGAATACTTTGCTAATATTAAGCAATTCTTGGTGACGCCACCAGTGCTAGCTCCACCAAGGCCAGATATATCATTTTTGTTATATATATCAGCAATTGAATTTGCATTTGGAATCATGTTAGCCTAAAAGAATGTGCAAGGTAAATAACAAGCCATATATTACATTAGTCAAACATTGGTGAGTTACAAGCTAGGATATGCATATGTGGAGAAGATTTTTTTAGCAGTAGTGTTTGCTACCAAGAAATCATGACACTATATGTTGATTCATACAATGTATGTCATATCAAAATAAAATATTTTGTAGTATATGATGACCAAGACATCATAATACATGTACTGCAAAGTGGATCATGCTATTGATATAATTCAATTTGGAATTCATTAGCCAAAATTCCATCAAGGGACAAGTCATAGTTGATCAACTAGTTGAGGCACCTCTCAAGAATAGTAGGCCTCTCACCATAGAACTTCCTGATGATGCAGTATTTACCTTATCGAAAGCACCTGAACCTAAAGAACCAAATAATACAGCTGATATGACCTTGTTATTCGATGGTTCAAAGTGTGAGCAAGGGGGTGGTGCAAGAATAGTGTTGTTCATGCCATAAGGTGCTCCTATGCCCTTGTCATTCAAGTTGGATTTTTCTTGCATTCACAATAACATTGAATACAAAGCCTTAATTTTGGGTCTCCAAATAGCTATCACCATGAAGATCAAAAGGCTAAATATATTTGGTTACCCCAAAAGGCTCCAAGGGTTTTCTCAAAACTGCTTGGTCAATCCCAAAAGGCTCCAAGGGTTTCTCCAAACCACTTGGTCAATCTCAAAATGCTCCAAGGGTCTCTCAAAACCACTTGGTAAATTCCAAAAGGCTCTAAGTGTTTCTCAAAACTGCTTGGTCAATCCCAAAAGGCTCTAAGGATTTCTCAAAACCACTTGGTCAATCCCAAAAGGCTCCAAGGGTTTCTCAAAACCTCTTGGTCAATCCCAAAATGCTCTAGGGATTTCTCAAAACCACTTGGTCAATATCAAAAGGCTACAAGGGTTTCTCAAAACCGCTTGGTCAATCCCAAAAGGCTCCAAGGGTTTCTAAAAACCGCTTGGTCAATCCCAAAAGGCTCCAAGGGTTTCTCAAAACCACTTGGTCAATCCTAAAAGGCCCTAAAGGTACCTGTAAGCCCTTTGGTCATCCCAGTCAAAAGGCTCCAAAGGCGTCTGTAAGCTCTTTGGTCAAACCAAATGTTAAAATCTAAAAAACAAAAATGGAAAACTATCAAAAATAAAAAACATTTACATTTCATTTGCATCATTGCATTTCATTTGCATCATTGCATTTCATTTGCATCATTGAATTTCATTTGCATCATGCATTTCATTATCCACATGCATTTCATTTTTGCATTGCATTAGGCATATCCATTTGCCGCACTTGCACTGGAATAAATTGTGTTTACAATATTACAAACGACACCATGTTTGTGTTTTAATCATGCATCTATGCACTATATTTTTCATCCATTTATCACCCTTGTGAGTAAGTGTGTTTTTCAACACAACCCCAATTGTTTCTATGAAGAATATACTAGGGTTTTTCGGTCATTCAACCATACCTAGAGGTATTCTCAAGAGTTGGTAAGAAATCTTACTTTGCTTTTGCAAATGAGGTCTAGTTAGTATAGCCCTTAGCATATCAGAATTCTATCACTAATCAACAAATTAAACAATCCTAATAAGGACTAGGGGAAGATGAAAGCTACGAAGCAGGACCAAGTATATTGAGGTGAAAAGATATATTCTTGCTTATCCCCTTGTGCGGATGATCCAGGTAATTTTGGCAATTGGAAAAATGATAGGTTTATTCCCTAGCCATAATCACTTGCTTACATTAAAATGAACAATATCCCAGAGTGGTATCCCATATCAATCCTCCAGATTGATACCCTAGATTGATATCATAGATCGACATCTCAGATTGATATCCCATATTGATATCATAGATCAATATCCTAGATCGATATCCCAGAAAAAATTCCCCAAAGAAAAATCCCTGAAGGAAGTTTTTGAATCAAATTACAAAATGTAAATCCCAAAAAGTCAAATATCAAGTCAAATGAAGATAAAGTTATACAAAGAAATTCAAATCAGTATCAAATCCCTTTCTCAAGAAAAAAAAGAGAAAGAAAGAAAGAAAAAGAAAAAAAGAAAAGAAAAAAAGAGTATATACAAAATAAATAGTGATTTTTATCACATTATATGAGCAAATATCCCAAAAAATTGAAGAAAATAAGGGAGCGAACCTGAATCACTAGAATTGTCTACACTACTGTACCTTACACACGATGATATATCTGATACATTAGCATCTTGTTTGTATGTAGACCAATGTTTGAATGTTTAAGAGATAGCTTCAGGTGTCTTGTATAGCCTAGTGGTCTAGTCTATCTAAAATCTAAACCTAGGATTGGATAGACATTTGAGGATCCCTAATATTAGCAATGGGCTGAAAAAATCCTACCTAACATCGGGGTATGCTTATGTCTTATCTCAATATACTCATTTACAAACATAGGAATAATGAACAATTAGGGCCTATCCTAGCGAAATCCTTATATTTCAAAAGTCTAGTAAGGTCAGTATACAACTTTTTATAAGTCAAATAGGGTGTTTGAGTATAATGGAAAACCTCAAAAATTCCCAAATAACAACAACTAATTTTCAATGCAATCATCAAAATATCAATTTCTTTTAGGAGAGTATGTTTATTAGAATTATTCATAATACATGTTAGATACCGGATGGATGTCAGAAATGATGTTTAGACGGCCACTGACTATGTTATCCATATTATTTTAATTTACAAAAGCCCATGAATAGAAACCATATATAATTGCATCTCACATATGGGTGTGTTATCTTTCACAAAGAGATAAAGCAACTACAATACATGATTGTTATACATTATGTGGTGTCATCCATTATATTGATTAAAACTCATATTACATACATTATTTTTTAAGTGATTAAAGCATACATGTTCATTTCACAAACACATTATCAATGAAACAAATATATACATGCAGTACATACATGGCATAAAATAAATGCATACAAGTAAAGCAAAGTGTACATGCATGTAACATCAAAATATGACATTTATAATGCATCAACCATAAGTAATACATCTGCATACATAACTCATAACATCTAATAATCTATCACATAGATATTTAGTGCATGTTATCCCTACATCACATCATATAGCATTAAATAAATTAAGCATTGCATCCATGTGCATAACATAAAACATAAAATACCAAAAATAAAGTACACATGTAATGAGATGAACTGTAATATCATATATATATATATATATGTGTGTGTGTGTGTCAAATGTACATCATAGTGGGGTACATCAAAATGCCTACATGCTACATATGTGTAGGTCCTCGACCTTACACTCAAAAATGGTACAATGATATCTCTAATATCATTACTAGCTAGGGCATGTACCCCCAGTTTGTGAGGCACCACCGCCACCACCACCATCCCTATGGGTGCTCCATGAGATGGTACCATAATTCCTATCAGACCTGTGTGTCTTGTGGTTGGAGCTAGATGATGACTACCCTGTATCCCTGGTCCTACTCCTATGGGACCCTATAGTAGTGGTCCTTTCTGGCACCTGCCCACCTAGCAACCTGATTATTCCCTACAACTGAGCATTATGGGCTACATCCACTGTGTGTTGCTCATTATCCTCCTCCATGAGGGTACATAGCCATCAAATATCTACCATTAGATCAAAACCTATCAACATTGAAGTAGATGGTACTGTGGCAGGTACCATGATAGCCTGTGAAGATGAGGGATCCCCCCTCACCGCCCTAAGTAGGTCTCACTCCATGGTCACTACATCCACCTATGCTTGTTGCTAAATCACACACCAATGATATGCCTAATATAAGTGTCTATTTTAGCTACCTATGCTTAGATAACTATCATCTCCTCCTCGTATCCATGCCACTACCTCTAACCATGTGCTAGCTTCACCTCCATAGTGGTGATAGAAGTATCTCTATGTAAGAGTTGGGTCCAGAGTATCCCCACCTATATCTGGAGGTTAGCAACCTATTCTCTCAGCTATCCAACATTGTTATCTGAAGGTGCCTCATCCTACTTAGAGACCCCCTCATCTACTTATACCTATGGGACCTCATCTTCTACAGCCCCTATGACCCATGTGCCTTCTATCCTCTAATGAGTCCTACATCCATGAGGGTCCATCTATGCATCCTCTATGCCCTATATTATGAACCCATTAGTTGTTCAACCTAGAGGACCCTCTTCATGCCACTAGAAGTCTACCCATCATCCATATTAATCTATAGTAGTGCCTACATCTGCCAGGCCCGAATCCTAAAATTCATTAGCATCCTCCCCTAGTGGAATCACCTAGGACCAGGTCAAGTTCCTCTATAGGACCAAGTGTCTATATATAGTAGGTAACTCTAGGAAATCTCGACGAATCCCAAAATGCCTTAGGATGCGAGAGTAGAACTGGTACTCGCGTATGTTAGCCTTTAGATTGATGATCCACATATCTTTACACGCTTGACGTAGGTATCTATTTGACTCCATCCAAGGTGAGTAGTCCATGTAGGGTTGTCACTATATCTACTTGGGATGAAGCTATGTAAAGTGACCAATGTATTAATCTAGGTCTCCTACATTAGACCTAATCCTGAAGCCCTCCTTCTCCCAAGGCCAGTAGGCTATGTATCACTATTACTCAATAGTAATGGCAGTAATATCCAAGGGTAAATCAATAGGGTGCTCTATCAAAATGTGCTACTAGCCCCAAATATATATAAGTATTTTGTAGCTAATACCCACTATGCTATGACATGTGATTTGATATAGCTTATGCTAGAGCTATGCTAATAAAGTGCTCCACCATGCCAAAATGAGAGGTTGATCAGTCGAACTCACCATCATAGTTACAATAATAATGTATTAGGCCTTGCCAAGTATTCAAATGCTAAATCTTAAGTTGTTCAAGATCATTCACAGTAGTCAATAAACCTCGTCGCTTCATTTAATTGTCATTACCCTCATTGACTCATTGCTTGAGGGGGTAGTCATAATATCATAATAATAATCAAAGTCAACAGAAGATCCCTTGATCGTAAATCCCTTGATCTTGTCAAAATTGTGTTCGTATTAAAAATCATTGCCAAAGACTATCATAAGCTTACCCTTATTTTGGGGAAATATAATATATGACAATTTATTTTTAGCTCTCTTCCTTTAGGTTATATAGGCCTATCTCCTATTGTAGCACCAAATCTACCCAGATTTTTGATGACTAGCGCAAACTCTTTCAAATTTAAGCCTTCTATAGAATTGGAAGCAATAATTCTAGGATATGAATCCTTTTGTAGGACCTTGGGCATCTAATATTGATCAGACTAATGATCATGCAAACTATGACATTATTTTAGGAGGTCTATTTTTTATCAATGTTGTTCGATCTCACAACGCATCTCAAAAGAGGCATTTGTAAACACCTTAAATGCATCATGCCAATGTGACTACTCATATGGGATATGCTAGAAGACCATTTGGAATACCTTGGGTAGATTCCAAGGTATAGAAGTGGTTTTTACCAATAATTTTGGAACCTTTTCCTAGTTAGTGCTAGTCGCTGCTAACACCCATGGTTAGCAGTGCTAACCGCGCCTGTTAGCCATGACCAAGACTCAAAGGTAGTTGGCATTCATCTAACCCAAATTTGGTTGCAACGACCAAGTGGTTATGGATTGGAGTAGTTTGAGTGAGGAAGGTTTTGGATCCTTCCACCCAACAGGCTCAACTGCCCAATATTGATCTTATATTCCTCATGAAGCTACCCCTAGCCCTTGGAATTTGCTATATAATACCCCTTCAAATTGGTTAAAAGAGAGAGAAGCATAATCAATTGAGTAGTGAAGCCTTATCGAATTGCATGCTCATTCACATGCATTTATAAGAATCCTTTTGCTACCCAATTAAAGATCACATTGCCATGGAGGTCCTAGGAGGATAGGAGAGCTGAGAAATGCTAATACATACAATCTATGCACTCACTGAATAATTCAACCACCACATCTATCAAAGGACATAGAAGTGACCCTTCACCATCAATTTGGCAAGGAGAATCAGATAATTGACCCTGATTTTGAGGGCAAACTTACTTCATGCTCATTCGTGGCTATCACCCATGGTGAACAATGCCACTCGCTTGAATGACCTACGATTAGAGGGTAATCCCTGATCTCCCTATTCTTTTTTTTTTTTAATTTGTTTATCTAGGTTAGATCAATAATTTTGTAGGTTTAATTTAGTATTATAGAGATTTCTAACCGGTATATTAGGAGTTAATTGTAATTTCTCTTCATTATTGTAGTATAAGCATAATGAATATTTTTCAAGCTTTCATGTCTTTAATAGGTTAATTAGAAGCTTAGATAGATACATTTGAATTTATTTTATGTTTCTAATGCTCATTTACCATGATTTAGGCATTTTATGTTGATCATATGCATTTTCTTGATTTCTTGATCACTATCATGTTTATTGTAAAATGACCTTTAAAAGCCTCATTAAGAGAGGCCTCCTTGTGGTTTAATCGTGTTTTGTTGTTTCTTGACCGTAGGAAACAGGTATCAAAGGATACAAAGCATTCAATTCCCTCAAATCATGGATAAGAGGGTCAACTCCACCCTAGAACAGTTTGTGTCACCCCGAAGATCATTGAAACCACACCTACCCTTGCAAGGGAATTTTCCACCTATTGTAATAAGAGTATCAAAATGAGTATCCCTAAGAGGGATGTATTTGTAATGTGAATTGGCTTCAATAAATTATGGAATAAAATCTTGTTTTCATTCTTCATTTGTTGTCAATCTTGTATGCATGCATTTTGAGTTTATTTCTATTATTGCAATAGGACAATAGGTGTGAACCTTTTTGGTGGTCACAGTTAATTAATTAATTGATCTATTTTTTTAAACCTTATTCAATGGCCATCTTTCTAAACCTTCTTGTAATTTTGAAATTCATTCTTTTTTCTTTACAAAATAGTATCTAAAAAATGCTTTAAAACCCATAAAAATCATAAATAAAATGGAAAAAATTAATCTCATCACATAATAATTTTAATAAATAACGTGAGGAAAATATTAATTAATTTCTTGATCTTTATCAACATTAGAATATACTAATTAATAAAAATAAATTATTAAAAAAATATTTAATAATCTTGACAATAATTCTTTCAAAACATTTCTTTCACATACAAATAATATTCGAGAATTCCTTAATCATATTTGTAATGACCTTAATTTCCCTCCACAAAAATATTTCATCACATATAATCTTAAAAATAAATAACAAATACTTCTTTACCCTCCATCATTAACAACTCATAAGTGGCCATTAATTATAATCCTCCTATCTTTAATATTCCTAACAACATTAAGGAAAAAACCACTTAATAATCAAAAAATTCCTCATAATAAGTAATTTAAAAATAAAATAAGATATTTTTACCTTATCAATCCAATATTAACAATAACATATCTAATAATAATCATATTCCTCCTTCATTCATTTATATCTTCACTTCAAATAAGCTCTCTAATCATAATTATCATCAAAATATTCTTCCTATTTCATATACACATCTTGAATCATCCAATCAAGAACCATATCAAATTCAAATTATAACCACTCAAATAAAACAACTAGAATAAAGAATAAATTCTATCTATAATCCTTCTCTCCATCATAATCCATCATATAAATGTTTATTCAATCAACCTTTAGATCCCTTTGTGCTCAAATATTTATTTCCTCCCAATTATAAAACACCTAACCTCCAAATATATAAAGGTCATCAAGAGCCTATTCAACACCTTAATGACATTTCACATGATGAAATATTGTTACTCAAGACATTCCCTAAGATTCCTAGAGGTAGTACACTAAAATGGCATTATCAATTATCAAAAAAAATTCTTAAACATTTTAGTGACCTTGTTGATCCATTTTCCATATTCATTGAAATAAAACTAAGTCTTATTGATCTATTAAAACCAAAACAATTGAACATGAATCCTTAAAAAAATTTCTTACTAGATGGAACACAATTGTAGTAAAACTTAATCACATCCCCCCTCACTTTGAACTTCTTAATAGCTTCATCAAATTCCTTAATGACCAATTATCCTACCTATTAGAAAAAGCTAGAGTGTGCACCATACCAGGTGTAATTGACTTAGCCACACATTTGGAGGAAGTTGTTAAGAAAAGAGGGTAGTTAGGGATTGGAAAAGACATAACTTTTTCTACCCTTCAAAGAGAATACTAAAGAATACAAGCTTATGCTTAAAGAGGGGGTGAAGAGTACAAGATAAAATTTTGCTTTTCTTTCCAAAACAATATTATCCAATTTTATCAATTACAATATCTTTCCAAAGTAGTATTATTAATAGTAGTAATAAAGTAATGCACAAATAATCACACATATGAGAGAAATATATTTAATGTGGTTCACCCAATGTGAGTTACGTCTATGGAGAAAATTTGTCTTATAAAATTTCTCAACAAATCTCTTGGGAACCAATTTCTTATTACAATTTTATGGGCCTCTACCCAAAGGAGATATCAATACCTTATGCTCAAGTTTATGGACCTCTATCCGTAGGAGATATTTATCCTCACGAATCTGGTTTATGGACCTCTATCCATAGGATACCTATGTTCTCACTATTATGGTTTGTGGACCTTTATCCACAAGAAACCACTGTCTCCACTATTCTGGTTTTTGGACCTCTATTCCACAGGAGATCTCTATCCTTGTTGCTCTGGTTTTTGGACCTCTATCCATAGGAGACCTCTATCCCAACTATTCTGGTTTGCTCCAAATCCTACCCAAATATTTTCTCTAATAATTTACACAAGGCTTGATCAAATATGCTCTAGTCCTTATCTTAGCTCTACTCAAATCTGCTTCAAGCCTTCACACAAGGCCTACTCAACTCTTTTCTACAACCTGTTTTCAACTCTGCTCAAAGTTACTATTTATTTCTTAAATATACTCACCAAAATATTCTCAAGTCCTCTCCAAACCTACACATAAGTCTTGCTTAAATATGCTCACCAAACTTGCTCAATCTACTCATAAATCCTACTCAAAACATATACTCAAATCTGCTCATAACACATACCCAAATCTGCTCATAACACATACTCAAATCTTATCATAACACATACTCAAATCTGATCATAACACATACTAAGATTTACTCATAACACATACTCAAATATACCCATATCACATGCTCAACCAATCCCAAATCTTGCACACAAATGATGTTCAAAATAATTCTTGTATCTCTTTCATACATGCTTTCTTCAACTTGGCATTTCAAACATATTCTTCCCAGAATTATTTCAAGAACATATAAAGAATAACATGCAATTCAAATTCTCAATATGTTCTCTTCACATTCATTAAGTCTATCGCTTTCACATGTCTCACATTCATCAAATCATATCTCTACTTCCTACAAATTCCTTTCAAATCAAATCACTCTAGTGTATAAATTTGCTTCACAAAATTGGTTTATGTTCCTTGCAAATTTACTCTCAAATATCAAACACAATAATGCATAAATTTACTTCACAAAACTGGTCTCTAACACTTTCCCATTCACATTCAATGTCACTCAAATCAATGCCCAAATGCTTCACAAATTCATTCAACAATGCTGCACAATTTGTTCTCAAACCCTAGCACATGTGGTTCTAATTTCACTAATCAATGATTCACAATTTGTTCACAAACATTAGCACAATTTTTTCCTATCTCATTCAACAATGAAGAACAATTTTATTCTCAAACTCTAGCACTTATATTTCCAAAAATTCACATATATAATCCTTATTTGTCCACCTTATGATTCAAAAATATTTTCTCAACCAAACACCTTAAATAATAAATAATATCACCATACCTCTTAACTTGCTTTGATGAAGATGTGCCCTCAAAAACCTGTCTCAAAAGAATTTCCCTTTCAAAGTGCCACTTCAAAACTGGTTAGTAGATATCTCTTTCAAATCATCCACATTAATTTTTTTCTCAAAAATATGTGCTCAATAGAATCTAAAAATAATGCTCTATGACTCTCCTTTTGTTCTCAAAATATAAAGCATCAAAAACCTCTCAAATTTCTTTTCCACCACACAAAAATTACAATAAAAAATTGAACCACAATAACACCTTATAAATCCTACTTTCACAAGAAATAATTCTCAATACACCACAATATTTCTTATAGTATTTAATAACCCAAGGTACAATTTACAATTATTTAAATCAACCACATACACCTTATACCTCCTGATTTCATAAAATATTTTTCAATACAATTACCATTACAAGGCAAAAATTAAAATATTGAAATTACCACATACACCTTATACCTCCTACTTGAAATAAAATTATTTTTAATGCACTCAAACTCTCAAGGTGTAAATCATAATATCAACTCTATATCATGCACATTACACAACCAGAGATCTTAATTTTTATTTCACATTGTCCTTTTGACCTTAAAAGATAAAACAAAAATTTTAACCTTGACTCCCTAATGCAAGCGAATGGAGTGCATACCTTATACCTTAGGATAAATTTAATTCAAAAAACATTTCCCTCACTATTGTAGCCACTACGAATTGAACCTTCCACCTCTTCTTGACCTACAACCTAGCTCAAAGCTAGGCTACCATGTGGGCAACCTTCTCACACAATAGCCAAGGCGTGTAATAAACCTTTTCTACTACCTTTGTGATGCCAAAAGTATTCAACAAAAAATTGACCTTCTCGTGCCTTGAACCCGCAACCTCCTCTCTACCATGACTTAGTGTAGGGACTCCCTACCATCTAGGCTAGCTACCCATATGAAACCTAGGCCATGCACTCCCCCTTTTTGAATTTTGAAATCATCTCTGAAACATGTGTGCTTTGACCTTTCTTTCCTCTCTACCTCCACGAATGAATTGGGAATTTTGAATTTTTATTGGCACACACAACTTAACCTTAGCCTTGCAATAATGTATGCTCCTTATATACTTGTTTCTTGCCCTTAAAATTTTTGTTGTTGGCACTTAGAAATGTGAAATAATAATTTATGATTTTGAACCTTTGCCACCAAAATTTTTAAATATTTCATTTAATTATAATAATTTAAATCTTAATATATTTAAATATTATAATTTAAACTTTTTACCTTTGGGCCTTTGCAAATTAAACCTTTTTATAACAAAATGAAGTCTTGTATTTTTCTTACAAATACAACCATGGAGAATATTTTTCAACCGATTAAAACCTTATCTTTTTCTTGCAAATATAACCATGGACAATATTTTTAAACAAATTAAACCTTGTCCTTCTCTTGCAAACATAACCATGGAGAATGATTTTGCCTTGAAAATTATTATACTTTTGACATCAATTTTCTATCTCATGTAACCTTTCAATATATGTGCCTTGACCTTTAATATTTCAACCTTGAAGATAATTATCAACTATTTCACTTTTGAAATCAATGATAACCAATGTACTCAATATTTCCAACAATATCCCCCTTTGTCATTGATGGCACCCTTCTAAAATTTTTCTTTTTTCTACCACTGGATTACAAATATGCTCCCCTGAAGGAGCCACTCCCACTTTCTGAATTCTCTCCATCTTACTGAAATCTCTTTCCATTTGACATCAATGGCAAAGGGATTCCTTTGGGGATAAAAATAAGACTCTTAGCTCAGTCCCCTCACCAAATCATTTCCTTTAGGTGATCAATTTTAGGGTGGTAGTAATACTACTCCCAAATTACAATGCTCTTCTATTTTCTCAACTTTCTCTTTCCATACCTTTGAATTCCTACCCTTTTGAACATTTTGAACATCAATTCTTTTGCTTGTGCTTGGAGATTCTTGAATTACTATTCTAAACCACTTTGTTGTATGCCCAAAATTATTACAATTGAAACTTGTGATGTTGTAATTCTTGGAAGGTGAAAATGAATTGAAGTACCTTTTTGTGAAGCCATAATAATTCCTACTATAAACCTTGCAATGTATAGCTTTGTGACCAAAATGATTACATGAGAAACAATACCATTGGAAGAAATGTTCATCTTGCCTTGGAAAATATGGTGTCTTGGTCCTTTCTTTACCTTCTCTCTGATGATATTTGTTTCTTGATTGTACTTTTTTTTCTTCCTCAATGATGCTTTCACTTCTTAATTCATCAACATAGGTCTTAGGTTCTTCTTAAATATATCCCTCTGAAACTTACTTAAAATTGAGCTTGACTCCCCTTTTTGTACCTCTAGACCTTCTTCATAGCCTAGTCTTGTTTTGATATGTGAAGATCTTTGTGCTTTGATAATGTTATCCAAAGATTTTGAACTTTTCCCAAACTTGTGCAACTTATCCTTAGAATTTTTCACTTCCATACTTAGAGAAACCACTTCATGTTCTAATCTTTCACATTCTAACTTTTTTAACCTCTAACTTTTCAACCATAACTTCTTCAAATTTTCTTACCTTTTCAACCTTAACTTTTAAGTTTTCGAGATTTTGTAGAAGTTTTCTTTTGTTTTCTCATCTTCTTAAACTTGAGACTTCAGTCTTGAGTTCTTCTTTCTAACTCTTTTTAAATATATAAGAGCAACAATATGTTCCTCTTCTAGGTCAACTATGGCTTCTTCTTATTTTTATGAACCTTCCTCTAGGTCATAAAATATAGGAGCATCTTCTTTTTCTTCTACTTGGTCAGGAACATCTTCTACTTGGTATTTAATAGGTGTGTCCTCTTCCTCTTCTATTTCCAAAAATAGAATATCTTCCTTCTCACTATCTAAGAAAATTTTATCACTGTAACTTGAAACATTGTTTGCATTTTCAACATAGAAACTCTTCTTGTGCCTTTGAAAAATCTTCTTCTCATGTTTGCCTTGACCATACCTATTTTTCTTTTTATACCTAAATTTTCTTTCTTCCTCCTTGTTATAATATTTTTTCTCTTAATTGCTACTGCTTCTAGCTTATGGGAAATTAGATGCATAGTGACCATAAATACCACAATTAAAATATTTTAAAATCTTCATATCTTTGTGTTTTATTTAGCCCTTATTATTTCTTATCAGAAAGTTAGCTTCTTCATTACTGCTTGACTCATCACTTGATTCTGGTTTCTTATATTTTATCTTATTTTAAAATTTGAATTTTACCTCTTTCTTGGAATTTTGATATTTTACTATCCTCATCTCATAAGTTGTGAGAATTCCATGTAACTCATCCATTGTCAACTTATCATTATCTTTCATCTCTTCTATTGTTGAAACCTTTGCATCATACCTCATAAGAAGTGATCTTAATACTTTTTGAGCAACACTAGAGTCCTCAATTTCTAATCCAAGTCCATGCATGGTATTAACAATATCATCAACAGGAGTAAGTATTTAGCAATATCTTCATCATATTTCATCTTCAACTCTTCAAACCTCCTCCTGTGAGTTTGAATTTTTACCAAATTAACCTTGCTATCTTCTTCATATGATTGCTTTAATTTTTTCCATATTTATTTTGTTGATTTGTAGTGCATAACTTTCAAAAATTTTGATTCATGTAATCCACTCAAGATTCCATTCATAGCCTTGGAGTTAATTTCATATGGTTTCATTCTATCCTTATATGTAGAACAAATAGTTGAAGGTTTTAACCCATCCTCAAAATATTTCCATGTTTCATATCCTTGTGCCATAAAATAAATCTTCATCCTCATATTCCAAAAAGCATAATTATTCCCATGAAATATTGGAGCCTTATTTGTTGAAGATCCACTTTGAGAAGCCATCTGTGTTCCTGTAAGATCTTTCTTTAAGCTGATATATTTTTTCAAAAAAACTCGCTCTGATACCAATTGAAGAACACACACTTATACTGAGAGGGGGATAAACAATATAAGACAAAATTTTACTTTTCTTTCCAAAACAATATTATCCAATGTTAACAATTGAAATATATTTCCAAAGCAATATTATTAATAATAGTAATAAAGCAATGCATAAATCATCACACACATGAGAGATACAGAGTTAAAGTGGTTCACCTAATGTGGGATAAATCCATGGAGAAAATATTTCTTATATAATTTCTCAACAAATCTCTTGGGAACCAATTCTCTATTACAATTTTATGGGCCTCTATCCAAAGGAGATCTCAATCCCCTATGCTCATGTTCATGGACCTCTATCCATAGGAGACCTTTATCCCCACTACTCTGGTTTGTGGACCTCTATCGATAGGAGAAATTTATCCCAAATATTTTGGTTCATGGATATCTATCCATAGAAAAATTCTATACCCAATTTTTCAATTTGTAGATATCTATTCCATAGGAGATCTCTTTCCCAACTACTCTAGTTTGTGGATATCTATCCATAGGATACCTCTATCCCCACTATTTTAGCTCACTTTAAAGCCTACCAAACACTCTACTCTAAGCCTTTACACAAGGCTTGCTCAAATCTGCTCTAGGCCTTCTCTTAGCTCTACTCAAATCTACTTCAAGCCTTCATACAAGGCATGCTAAAATCTTATATGTAAAATGCTCTCAACTTTGCTCAAAGCTGCTTACTATTTCTTGCTTAAATATACTCATAAAAACCTATTCAAATCGTCTCGAAGCCTAAACACAAATCTTTCTTAAATATTCTCACCAAACCTTCTCAATCTAATCACAAATCCCACTCAAAACATATAGTCAAATATTCTCATAACACATGCTCAAGCCTTATCATGACACATACCCAAATTTACTCATAAAAAATACTAAAATATTATCATAACACATACTCAAATATTCTCATAACACATGCTCAAATATTCTCATAACATATTCTCAAATCTTCTCATAACACATTCTCAACCAATCCCAAATATTGCACACAAATGAAGTTCAAAATAATGCTTGTATCTCTTTTAATGCTTTCTTAAACTAGGCAATTTAGACTTATTCTTCCCAAAAAAAATTCAAGAACATATAAATAATAATATGCAATGCAAATGCTCAATATTTTCTATTCACATTCATTAATTATATTGCTTTCACATGTCTCACATTCATCAAATCAAATATTTACTTCTTGCATATTCCATTCAAATCAAATCACGCTAGTGTATAACTTTGCTTCACAAAACTAGTTTATGTTTCTTGTAAATTTACTATCAAAGATCAAACACAATAATGCACAAATTTGCTTCACAAAACTGGTCTCTAACACTTGCCTGTTCATATTTAATGTCACTCAAATCAATGCCCAAATGCTTCACAAATTAATTCAACAAAATATGTTTAAAGAATAGTGGTATGAGTTTTTGTGGTGTGACCAAGATGATACCTTCCCCTACATATTTGACACATATAGTTTCGTCACAGTATAAGATCCAAGATTCAGATTTTTAGGTTTCTATGGTTAGAACTATTTTATCAAGGAATGAGATATTTATGAGATTTTTTTATTTTAGAGGTGTGAAAACAAGTTGATCAACTATAACTTTTGATTTTAGATATTTTTTATTTACAAATTATCTTAGAGTATATTACATTTTTTTGTGCATGATAATGTACCCTCATGGTACCTTCATCGTACATCTTGTAAATATTAAATTAAGAATGTGTCCTAGTTTAGAGTGTGAGTAATATTTTATGTAATGTACTAATATGCAAGAAATGCACAAGTGTCATGTGAGTAAGTGTGCAAGTGTAATGTGAGTATATGTGCACAAGTGTATGTGCACAAGTGTCTTATATGTAAGTGTGCACAAGTATCCTTAGATTAGAGTATGTTAAGTGAAGATTCTTGTCTAGGTGTGCATACAAGATAGAGTCATGTGTATGCAACTATCAAGTAGAGAAGCCAAGATTCATGAGATTTGGCATAAGGAAAGGAATATTCAGGTGTACATAGATTCATTATACTATAGCTATATAGTACTCCATAGATAAACATGAATCAATCCAACATCAATCAATATTCATCAAGTGTAGAAATGCAAGTGCTATATTATAAGAGAAAGAGGAGTAATAAAGTTTACATACATTTGAGCAACTAATATTGTAAGTTGTACTACATGCTTTGTAAATTTATAATTTAGGAAATTTACATTCATATTGTTGCTCATTAATGAATTCTAGTTTATATTATAAGCCTTGATATACATATTAGTTGGCTCATATTATCTTTTCTACATCTTCATCTTAATCTTACTATATTGTGGCTATATTATATTTTATCTTGTGATATTTATCCTATGATATTTATCTTAATATTAAGTCTAACAAAGCCATCAATGGTATCATAGCTTCAAATATAATTTCTTGCACATGTTGAATTTATTTAGCTGCATATAAAATTGATTTTGTCCAATTTTATAAAATTGTTTTGAAGTATTTCTACTTTAAAGGGATATAGACCAAGAATCTATTGTAAGATCAAATAAGTAGAAAGGCTAGAGTCCTTCTACAGTTGTAGAAGCAACTAGTGAATACTAAGACTCAACTATGCAATATTTTCACAATTTTTTAATAATAACCAATGAAGACAAGGACTCATCTATTAGATGACGAATCAACTTTAATATAATTTGATCATTTAGATAAATAGACAACCCTTGACATAAAATGGATTTCATGGACATAGATAATTATTGATCTGATTTCTATCAACATAGAAATAATTTGAATAATTTTGTATGATTAATTCATATTGAATTTGGTTAAGGCATGATTGAAATCTGAGTCACCTTGATATTATTTGAGTTCTTAGGTGTGACCTACGACAGTTTAATATAGATTTGTAGTGAAAAATTATCATCATAAGAGTGAGAAAATTCCTACAATAGATAGAGAAGAAATTCATCTTCTAAATGTGAGAGTAAGTAGAGAAGAATATATCAAGGATGGATATATTTATATTTCATCAAGTAGATATTAATGTGTAGTATAATTAATATTCAGGTCTTGAAGACAAACCTTGACATATTGAAAATTTTAGGTCTTTAAGTGAGACCTTGATATAAGGAATTCTACAGATTAAAGAGAAGCAAAATATTGAGGATACCTATTATGAATTAATTTTTGGAATAGAGGCAGTCTAAGAAGATAATATTTCTTGAAAAGAGAGCTTGAAAAATAAGAAGGAAGATTCAAGTCTTTAGATATATATCTTAACTAGTAAGATCAGCCTAAGAGTTTGAATAAAGAGTTTAGTTGTTTGAAATCAATCCTAAGAGAGAAGAAAGTGCAACTGAAGTAGTGCAACATTAGAAGTAGTAAAATAAGAGGATAGTGAATATATAAGATTAAAAGCTATTTTTTGGTGCTAACATTTTTAGGTTTGATGCAAAACCAACAATAAATAAAGGTATAAAAATTTAACATTTAAGGTGTAATTCTTGAGTCTAAGCAAGAGAATAATATAGCATATTATAAATAAAAGACAACACCAAGCATAACATAGTGCCATAGCACACGTGACATAGTTGAGTACCTAGCACAACACCTTGTGTATTGCCAAATAGTAGTGATGAAACATGATGTTAGATAAAGCATGCTATTAACTAATTTCATAACAAATATGTCCAATATTTGCAAGAACTTCAAGCACTCATGGTTGAACTAGTTGGAAAATCAAGAGCCAAGCCACTGATGAAAAAGAGAAGAAAGAATGCAAATAGTTTCTAAGCATACCAAGGTAGCATCAAGAAATAACAAGTAATGGGTATATAGTGTAATAAAGGTAATGCATAAGAAACAAAGTAAGTAATAGATAGATAATACAGGGAGTTTTATCAATAAGTAACAATAGGCAGTGCCAAGGATGAGTAATGTATCATCAATATTTAATGTCAGAGGTCGAAGAAAGGAGTAGTGCTATAGTAACATCTTCCAAATAGAATTTGAAATGGAATTCTAACATTTACCCACTTTAAGGTTGAATACTAAGAAATTAAGTGATTATATGACATGTGGTGCTTGAAATATTCTTGATTATAGATTAATTATGGTTGCACAAAGTGGAATAGCATCTCTAAATATCTATCACATAAATTCCATCCAAAGTCTTGGAGAGAAGAAAAAAAGGTGCATAGCATTTTAAAAGGTATTTAATTTTCCATTAATAGGAGTGATAAGCTTTATTTTAATTTAATTTTAAAATTTTAGTAAGTTTTAACATTAGGAGTAATAAGGATGGATATTTATTAAAGTTAATTGTCCTATATAAATGTTAATTATGACTGATAAGGTAGAAGTGTTTTTATTAATTGCTAAACATGTTTAATAGAGGGATAAGTAGAATAATTTTCTTATTACTTATAAATTTTGGAGTTACAAGAAGTTATTTAATATTTGTTTGCTTGGTAGATAAAATTTTATTTAATATTTTTTGAAAAATAAGGTTATTGAATTTTTGCAAATTAATTATTTTGGGAGTCAAGAAAGTTCTACTTCAAACTTAAGAAAATAAAATTTGTAAAATTTACTATTTTTTAGTTTCTAAAAATTGGGGAGACATGAGGATTACTACTTCATTAGAAACTTTAAATTTTTCAAACCTAGGAATTTATAAGATACAAAAATGGATAAGCTATAAAAAGGAAGTTTTCAACATAGAAGATGTTATCAGAATATAAAACCATATTCTTTAAAAATAAAAGTTCAAGAATAATTTTCATCAAGTGAACAACATAAAATTCCTCAAAACTCTTGTCAATAATGTAAAATAGTTTCAATTAAGGACATTCAAGTGATTCAAATATAAAAAGATATTTGGTATATAGACTTGGGTGCTAGTCATCATATGATTGGTAATTTACAATGGTTTGATTATTTGGAAGTCAAAGATAATCTCTATCTAAAAATTATTGGTGATAAGAGGTACCTAGTTCATGGAAGTGGTAGTGTATCACCTAGAACACCATTCATATGTTTTATACTAAAATATGTCATGTATGTTCAAGGGTTGTCAACCAATATCATTTCAATTACTAAGTTGGTTGAAAGTAGAATATCAATTGAGTTCAAATATATAAATGAAAACAATAAATGTATTATCAAAAATCAAAATATATCATAAGCCACGAGATTAATTAAGAATGGGATATATTCTTTAGATTCAATTGGTTTTTCTTAAGAGCTTGTATTATTTCAAGATAACATTTATAAATATTTTGAAAGGCAAAATACAAGAAATGAGATTCAAGAATTCTTCTATTAACAAAAGTATTTTGTGAATTCAAAGTTTGAGATGATGAAACAAATGTGAGGATAGCAAAATATCACATGTATTACAAAGTCACTTGAAGATGAATACTATAATTGAAGATAATGTCTTTAGTAACCAATTAATGTAATATAGCGAGTGTTGGAGTATATTACATTATTTGACACATGTTAATGTACCCCCATGGTTTCTTCATGGTACATCTTGTAAATATTATATTATGGTTGTGTCTTACTTTAGAGTGTGAGTAATATTTTATGTATTGTAATATATGTAGAAAATGCACAAGTTTTATGTGAGTATATGTGCATAAGTGTCTTATATGTAAGTGTGCACAAGTGTCCTTATATTAGAGTATGTTATGTGAAGATTCTTGTCTAGGTGTGCATACAAAATAGAGTCATGTGTATGCAACTGTCAAGAAGAGAAGCCAAGAGTCATGAGATTTAGCATAGGGAAAGCAATAGTCAAGTATACATAGAGTCATTATACTATGGCTATATAGTACTCCATATAGAAACATAAATCAATCCAACATCAATCAACATTCATCAAGTGTAGAAATGTGAGTGCTATATTGTAAGAGAAATAGGAGAAATAAAGTTTACATACATTTGAGGAACTAATATTGTAATTTGTGCTACATGATTTGTACATTTATGATTTAGACTATTTACATTTATATTTTTGTTCATTAATTAATGCTAGTTGATATATTATAAGCCTTGATATACATATTAGTTGGCTCATATTATTTTCTTTACATCATTATCTTGATATTACTATATTGTGGTTTTATTATATTTTATCATATGTTACTTATACCTAGTGATATTTATCTTAATATTAAGGCTTCAAAATCCATAAAATTTAAGATCAAGTTCACTAAGGGCTATGACCCACTTGTCAATTATTTTAGATAGGTAAGGTTTTGACATGAGGGAATTTAGGGAATCTATCCTTGCTATGATGTAATAATTCTTTTGGTTGAGCATATAATTTCTTAGTTTAAGAGAGAAGAAAAAAACTGCTAGGCATACCTTCTCCAATGGTGTGTAACACATTTTTTAATTCACCAAAGTTCTACTTATATAGTAAATACCCATTTCTTAATGTTGATCATCATATTGACCTAGTAAGGCTCCAAGGGTATTCTTGATAGTAGTTATGTATAATAGAAATGGTTGGTCATTTTTTGGTAGTATTAAGATAGATGGTGTAAAGATATAAGTCTTCAAGGCTTCAAAGACCTTTTGACACTCACTATCCCACTCAAATTTTATATTTCCTAAGTAATATAGAGAAGGGTTGGTATTTGTTTGCTAATTGTGAGATGAATCTTCAAATGGTTTGGACTTTGCCTTGAAGGATATGTAATTCTATAAAAATTTTATGTGGTGACATATTTGTTATTGCCATAATTTTGGAAGGGTCAATATTGATTCCTTGTTGAGAGATGATAAACCCTAATAGTTTTCTTGATGTTACCCCAAAGGTGCAATTTTGAGGTTTTAACATAATTTTGTATTCTTGTAGCATTTCAAAAATACATCTTAATTCACGAACATGGTTTTCATTTCTTTGGAGCAACCCAAAAGTTTATCTACATAATATTCCATAGTGTTGTATAGAAGATCATGAAATATATGTTGGAAATATGAGCAATATTTGTTGTTATTGATGTCAAGAATAAGTTTCAGTGAGCAGTGCAAGAGGGAGGATGTCAAGAGTTAGTTTCAATCATCATTACAAGTGAAAGATTTCTTCGAGACCTAAGGGAAATAATATTATAATATCTCCCATTATAATATTCAAAGTGGTCAGATAAGGTCTACAGGAGAAATAAGAAGGCCCAAGAAAAATAATATTATAATATTTTATTATAATATAAATGTCAAATGGTAAGACCTAAAATAATTAAATTAATTATAAATTAATTATAATAATTTCATTATAATTTAATTTATAATTTAATTTGATTAAATTTATAGTTATTAAATTAATTATAAATTAATTATAATAATTTTATTATTAATTAAATTATAATATAATTTAATTAACCCTAAGGTTAGGGTTATAAGGGAAAAAAGAATGCACCAACATCATACATTATTTCCTTCGTAGACATCTAAAATGGTGATGGCAACATGGTATAAATACCATGTGCCTTGGTTGTAAATAAAATACCTTTGTTCGAATAACATTAATCAAGCCTACGATTTCCATGATTTTTGTGCAAGGAAGAAGATAAAGTTTTGTTGTTTTATTAGTACCAACAAAGGGATAATATAAGAGAGGCTCTAAGCTGCATAACCAACCGGCTGATTGGGATAGTGGCAAATGGTTGTAACTTAAGGCTTTGGCAAGGCAGGAGGACCAGCGATCAAATCTCGATGATAGTTTTTGGTGAACATTTTTTGGTTTAGGAACCAAAGGGAAGAAATAAAGTGCATAAGGCTCTTCTTGCTTCTAAGGTGAGCACCTAGCTCATGTGGTAGTTGAAGCCACGGCTAGGGCGTTGGTGGTAGTGCAACATGGAATCACTTCCCACCAAGGGTAAAAGGTATTTAATTTTTAAATTTAATTTTTTTCCCAAGGTTTGTTTGGCATTAGCTTTTAGGGAGATATAAGGTTTATGAAAATTAAAGTTTATATTGTGATTTCAGTGATTAAGTGTTGAATGGAGTGATAAAGCTTTAGAGGTGTAACTAGAATACTTGAGCACTTGCAATATAAAATCACACAGACACAAAGAGATTGCCCAAAATAATGAAATCCTTTATATATTGACTCTCGCGATACAGATTTACAATGTTTCGGATTGCCCCAAGTAGCTTGGGTACAATGTTACAATCTTGGCCTCAATGTGATACAAATTTCTCTCTGGGAGTTTTCCAGATCTTCTCGCAATGTACAATGCTCTCCTCGTATCCAGTTGCAGCTTCAAAAGGTGAGTGGGCTTTGGTATCCAGCATGGGACCACTCCAGCTTCAGCAACCTATCCAAGATACATGTTACCTGCACACATGCAAACCAGCAAAGGGGATTAGTAGCACCCGTATATTCAAACAATAAATCCAATGCTACACATAAAACCTATTACCGATATGGATGAACAACAGATAGCGCAAAACAATTAACAAATAAAACCTTGCTTACTACTCGGATCGCTAATCTCTGTCGATGAAACCCGCTTCTGTTCTCGGGACTGTGGAACCGTGGAAGCATGGTTGTGGGCTGGAAATCGTGGACCTACGGTTGTGAAACCGTGGATGCACGTTCTCGACTGTGGAACCGCGGATGGGCAATTTCGATTGAACGAAAGATTGCCTCGAAATTCGAGCCAACGGTCAGAGTTCGGCTTGCGCCCTCAACTTCTCGTCGGGTCCAGATCTAATTCGATAGCCTATCGGTATGCAGATTCAGCTCCCTCTATTTGGTGGACTGATGGTGTCTTTATAGGTTGATTGGGGCTTTGGAGAGGAATGTGAGGTGGCAAGCCTGATCTGCCAAGTGGCCAATCTGGACTACCAGGTGGAAGGGGCAGTTACAGTGAGTCACTCAGATGTGGCTCACTTAACTGGGGTGATGTGGCTCCAAGTGGAGTGGGATGTGGGATGTTGTTTTATGTGAAGGGACAAGGGGACAACAACAAAGGAGTTGTGGCATGGGTGTTGGGAATCTGTCTCATGTGCAAGGACAAAGGGGACAGGAGTGGGTAAGATGTGGCATGGGTGTTGGATGAAGTGTCCAGGACACATGTCCAATGGGTAGACAGGGTATCCTAGGGTGATTTTCCTAATTAAATAAATTAGGAAAGTATAATGATGTGCAGGATTTTATATCCCTAAGTTAGAACTTAGGCATATATCTTTATTATGCAGGGTTTGATGGTGAGGTGGTGAATGTGAATTGAAGGGTGCTAGATTTTGGTGTCTACAGTTGCCCCTTTTTGTACTGTGTTGTGTACAACACAATGCGGTGCAAAAACTAATGACATCTAACTTTATTGGACGAATGGGTTCACTCCTTTTTGACATTCAGAATGAATGAATTGTTTTTCATTTTGATTTTTGCTTATTTGCTTACCCCCTCAATTGGAGAATGGGTAAAGGATGAAACCCACGAGCCGATTGACCAATTGTGGTTGCTGAACGGATGCGGTTGTTTGAATGATATGGATGTGATTCAAATGTATGTTATGTTGACCAACTTGATGCCCCAAGTTTGGGATTTTGTGTGTTCTTGCAAATTTGCCTTTGGTTTCGTTGATGTGCATAATATGTGGTAAAATCTTAACCACATTTGGAGTTCTTTTCCACATTGACTTTAGCAATTCCTTCCAAATGATGGGTTCAAGGAACCAGTCGTTCGAGAATTTGATACTCAAGTGATTTTTGATTATTACCAAATTGTGTTTGTTTGTTTTCCGCTTTTGACCCAACGGAAGGGGTTGAAGGATAACCTTGTGCAAATCTATTTTAAACACATCTATCTCAAAGATTTAGGGATCTAGCTGATTTAATGTCATAGTGATTTGATGTTGGATGTTTGAATGAGTTTCCTTATGGTGAGCTACCCATCCGACCGGTTTGCATGGATTGCTAGTCGCTGCAACCGCTAGGTATATAGGGTAATCCACTAGATACAAGGTTCACTTGAGATGATGATGATGCGAGATGATGATTTGGTGGGGTTTGCAATATATATATTTGTTTTTTTGCGCCTCAAAACACGGGTTTGCATTTTCTTCCGCTGTGGAAAACATGGGTGGGATTTTTTTTGTCGCTGCAAAAATGTGGGCGCACGTTTTTCGTCACGAAAAGCAGCTATTTATAGGCTGCTGTCATTTTCAAAATCATTCTGCCAGTTGTCATTTGTTTATTGGCTGAAGTGATGAGTGAGATGGAGGTTGGCGAGGGGAGCGGTGGTGGTGGCTCGGCTGGAGCGGAAGTTGGCGGCCGGTTTGCAGAGGTAGGCGATTTGGCCTTTTTTGTTTTGGGTTTGTTTTGCTTGTTTGAAAACTAAGTTGGGCTGGTAAATATTATTGTTTGCTCATTAAGCGGGGCTGGCAATGAACTTGTAAAAAAAAAAATCATTTTTGCTTTATTACCTAGGTAGGTAAAAAAAAATTGTTTTTGTTTTTATTACCTAAAAAAAATTGTTTTTGTTTTTATTACCTAGGGTAGGTAAATTTTTTTTGTTTTTGTTTTTATTACCTAGGGTAGGTAATTTTTTTTTTTGTTTTTATTTTTTTTTTTTTTTATTCCTAGGTAGGTAAATTTTTTTTTTTTTTTTTGTTTTTATTACCTAGGGTAGGTAAATTTTTTTTTTTTTTTAGTTTTTGTTTTTATTACCTAGGGTAGGTAATTTTTTTTTTTTTGCTTTTATTACCTAGTGTAGGTAAAAATTTTTTTTTTTTTTTTTTTTTTTTTTTTATTATAGGTAAAATTTTTTTTTTTTTATTACCTAGGGTAGGTAATTTTTTTTTGTTTTTTGCTTTTATTACCTAGTGTAGGTAAAAAAAAATTTTTTGTTTTTATTACCTAGGGTAGGTAAAAAAAAATTGTTTTTGCTTTTATTACCTAGTGTAGGTAAAAAATTTCATTTTTGCTTTATTTTTAGCATGTTGTGCTAACTTTCATTTTTTTTATATGTTTTCTTTTCAGGTTAAGCTTCTTGATGCTCGGCATAGGTGGCCGAGGACCATTCGAAAAGTGCGGAAAGCACTTTCTGACGATGATTGGGCTCTACTTCAGACCATCGGTTTGGATGGTTGCGGGCGGTTAGGCACCGTCCGAGCTGATGAGGATCTTCTTTCGATGCTTGTTGAGCGCTGGGATCCAGACAGAGGCACATTTTAGCTCCCAATGGGGGAGCTATCACTCTCGAGGATATCTATCGCATATTTCACGTCCCTATCGAGGGTCCTACCGTTCATGTTGGCCTTGACAAGAAGGAGGCCCTTTTCCCTCTGTTTGGTGAGATGTGGGACATCGATTGCAGTAGGGGGCATTGCGTATCTGGATCTCTTTGTAGCTGATAGCTTGGGTGCATTGTCGACCTTCATGATGTACATTTTGAGCAACATGTTGTTGCCCAATTCCATGGGATCGAGGATCCCATGGAATCAGGTGTCTATTGTTCTTGACTTGATAGTTGATCCCCGTCGGTTAGCTTGGGCTCCTGCTCTTCTCTACGAGGTTTACAATGAGCTTTATGAGGTGAAGAGGCGCGGGTGCAAGGGCCTGGGCTACAGTTTGTTGCTCCAAATTTGGTGTTGGGAGCATGTCATCATTGGTCACCCTGCTGGTTTACCGTGTGGCATGGATGCCACCTCTCCTCATGCGTACAGGTGGTTACTCAGTGAGGAGGTCAGTCGATCTACTATGAGCGCATCGGAGTTCAGAGATACCTTGAGTTCTCTGACCAGGGACCTGATGTGTTGGCGATCATGGAGGGGATTGGATTGGGTGACGGATGTAGCAGAGCTTCATCGCATTAGGCAGGGGTGATGGGTTGTTGGTGCCCATTTGAGGGATATGGAGTTTATCCAGTTCTCTCATGTACTACGGTAGTTTGGTCTTGTTCAGGATGTTTTGGATGTGCCTGTTACGTATAGGCGATGTGACGATGAGTTGGGGTTGCCTGTTGCTCCTAATTTTTGGTGAGTCGATGATCCTACTGACGATTCAGACTTGGAGGTGCTTGACTTGGATGATGTTGGCATGACTGCTGAGTATGATGCTTGGTTTGTGAGTCAGCCTCTATGGACTCCTAGCATCATTGTAGATGATGATGGGAGCGATGATGATGTTGATGCGGGTGGATGGGTTCCTTGGTCGATGAAGCACCGATGTGGTAGCTCTTCGAGAGTTGACATGGGGATGGACGTTCAGCCGCCTAAGGAGGGTGGTGGTGATGATGAGGGTTTACCTCCTCGACGGTCCGAGGAGGAGTGGGGGATTCTCTAGGTTGAGCGAGATAGCCTGGATTTGGAGCTGGGTCGAGTGAAGGCCGAGTTAGCACGATATCAGGGTGAGGTTACTCATCTTCAGGCTGAGGTGGATGGGCTATGGGTTGGACCTAGCAGCACTGTTGTGGCTGCTAAGGATGTAGAGATCACCAGACTCGATGGTGAGATTACCCATTTATAGGGTGAGCTTTCTCGATTGTAGTCAGGTGTTGGAGGTGATGATTCGGCTCTGACTATTGCTTCTCTATGAGCAGATATTTCTTAGAGGGTCGCTCACCAGGGTGCTGATTTGAGGAGCCTGCGTAAGCAGGCTATCTATATCGAGATGTTGGAGAACATTCTTCATGAGCGTCAGATTCCTTTACCTGTTCCTCCTTCATCATCTGTTGCCACTGCTACCCGAGGGACTGAGATGAGTCACAGGACTCATCGTACTTCTAGCTCTCATGGGGCTTCTACTACTCAGGGTCCACGGAGGGATCCTGCTGGCACTAGCTAGATGTTGTATTTGCCTCATTTTTGTTTTTTGTATATTTTATCTTAGTATGAGCCTCAGTGCTTCGATGTATACTGCCTTCGGGCATTTTGTACTTTGTAGACTTTCGTATTTATATATATATATATACATGGCATTTTATTTCGGTATTTGTATATGTATTCTTCTTGTTTATGCTTTTTGCAATGTTTATATTATACAATCCTATATTTGTATGTTAATGCAATGATAATGAATGCAAGTGAACATGTAAAATGCATTTTGATTTATAGTAATGTAACTGAATGAAGGTATGCATGGTGCTCATGTAATCTTATTTAGCTCGGAGTAGTTGACCTTTACTCATTCTTATTTGCAATTGGGGGTTCCCACTTGATTATTCTTTGTTGTGATGTATGTGGTATGTATAAATGGTATGTGGATGGTGATATGGATAATGATTTTGCTTTTGGTATGTAACTAAAAATATTCTCAAATACTCAAAGAAGCTAGTAACGTTAACCATTTTTCTTGAATGTTGTCTTACTTTCTTTAGGACCATATTGTGTGCAAGTGAAGTTCATTTTCTAAATATTGTGTGTCGATTACCCTAAGCAATCCAGAACCAGTGCATGTGATTGTGATGTTTATTGCCCCATCTTGAGTAATTTTTGGACGGTGCCTTTCTAGGTTTTCCTTTTTTTTTTGCTAGCTTACCCGTATGTGCGTTCAGAGGTCTCCCTCTTAAGAGAGAGACATGTCGCCCTGCATGAGTTTACTCCACTGCCAATCAAGCGTCTATAGCCCCGGTGGAGGCTCACTCCATAGTCCAATGGTTTTGATCTTTAAGCCTTTGTGATGACTACATAACTTTCTGAGGGGAACATAGTACGATATTTTCAGCTTTAGAGATCTGTGGTGTGTGTTGTTAATTTGTTTTTTTGTGTAGAGTGTTGGGGAATCGGATTCTCAACCGAAGTATGATGAGAATTTTACCCTATCCTTACTACTCTACATTTATTTATATTTGTTGTTTCACTGTGGTAGTGGTGATAACCACTATTTTTGTTTTTGGACTATGTTGCGTGATAGGGTAAGCGAAGAATTTGACTTCTTTTTCACTTTGAGGTTTACCCAAATTGGCGTTATCTTTCTATTATTCAAGATGTTTTAAGATTTGTAAAAGTGTATTTGGTTCCAGATTGCTTTTGGATCAATCTACCATACTCAAGATTTTCTTAATGTGACGAAGGTGCTTTGGTCCTAAAGAAAATTGGACACTTCATGAAGTTTGGTTTTTCACTAGACATGTTTGAGTGACTAAAAATTGTATGATATATCATGTATGATGTGTATGATTTGTGAGTTGTAAAGAATCTTAGTTGAATACCCCCAATTCTTGGAATTTGTTTTCTTGGTCTTATCATCACCACTATTAAAGATTACTGAGCAAGGGATGGGATGGATGCAACTATATATATATATATATATATATATATATATATATATATATATATATGGAAATGAAAGAAAGAAAAAAAAGAATATGAAATATGTCTAAATGAAATGAAAAAAAAATTTAAAATGAAATATATTGTTTAATTTATTTTATTTTTATATTTTTAGCCATGTACATATATATATACATATATTGCAAGTCGTTTTATGCATAAAATGCCTTTAGGTGCATAATGTTCAGTGGTTCGGCTCCAATTTCCCTTCTAAATTGGAGAGTCTCGTACGTTCCTTTTCCCAATTTTTGCTTTACTATATATGGGCCCAACCAATTTGCTGCAAATTTATCCCTTAAGTGTGGTAAAGCATTGGTATTTTGTTGATTTTCTTTGAGCACTAGGTCCCCCACTTGAAATTCACGAGGATGGACTTTTGCATTGTAAGCGCGCTTGACTCTATCTTGATATACTCGTAAATGTTCTAGAGCGTTAATACGTTTCTCATCAATAATTGTCAATTGGTCAAGACGCTCCTGTCTAGTTGTATCATCGTTCATGAATTCCTGTATCTCGATTCGCAAGGATGGTATCTCGAGCTCCAATGGTAATATTGCTTCTGCACCGTAAACTAGTGAAAATGGTGTTGCTCCCGTTGGTGTTCTTATGCTTGTTATGTAAGCCCATAGTGCTAAAGGGAGGCGAGTATGCCAATCTCGATGATTATCTTTTACCACTTTCTTGAGAATGGATATGACTATTTTATTTGTTGCTTCAGCTTGCCCGTTTGCTTGTGGGTAATAAGGTGTTGAGAAGTTGTGTAGTATTTTGAATTTATTGCACAATGCTCTAACATATTTATTCTTAAATGACTTTCCATTATCTAAAATTATTTTTGAGGGTATTCCAAAATGACAGATAATATGTTGAAGTATAAACTCCGCTATTCGAGGTCCAATCGTAGTTGTCATTGGAATTGCTTCCACCCATTTTGTGAAGTATTCTGTAGCAGTTATGATAAATTTATGTTGTCCTGATGAAGCAGGTGTTATTTTACCGATCAAGTCAAGGCCCCATTGTGAAAAGGGCCACAAAATTTGAATGGGTTGCAAATTTTGTGATGGCACATGGGTCAAGTTTGCATGATGTTGACATTTTTGGCATCTTTTGACATATTTGCAATAGTCGTTTTCCATTGTCGGCTAGTAGTATCCCATGCACAATATTCTTTTTGCAATTGCCATTCCACTAAAGTGACCACCGCAAGTACCATCATGGGCTTCTGATATTGCTCTTTCTACTTCAATTGGATTTAAACATCGTAGTAGTATTCCATCATAACTACGTTTATATAACACATCTCCAAGTAAAGTGAAATGAATGGCTCTTTGTTTGAATGTTCTTTTTGCAGCTCGTGTTATGTCCATTGGTAGTGTGCCTGTTTTGAGAAAATATTTTATCTCATCAAGGTAAGAATTGTAAGGTTCGACATGTATCAAACAAACATTTTTCTCACCCACAGATTTTGCTTTTTGAATTGATGGTTTAGACACCCTTGTTATGATTAGCGGTTGCATTTCTCCATGTTCATTTTTAGGAATGAGAGATCCCAAAGAAGCCATTGCATCCACAAATCTATTTGTTGATCGTGGCAAGTTACTAATTTCATACCAGTCAAATTTTCCCAGCAACTGTATTGCTTCTTCATGATATCTCTTTAAGACTGGCTCTTTACATTGGTATTCTCCTTTTATCTGGTAGACAACTAATTGAGAATCACCAAAAATGCTTATTCTTTTTATTCCCATTGCTATAGCTGATTTAAGACCTAGTATTAAGGCTTCATATTCTCGCATTATTGTTAGTGCATGTGAAGTCGAGTTTGAATGATAAAGGAATGGGCATTCCTTCAGGTGTGTAAAACACAACTCCTGCACCTTGCCCTTTTTTGCACTTTGATCCATCAAAGAACATTGTCATATCTGCTTCATCCTCAGGTGAAACTATTTCTTCTTGCTCTGTGATAGAAAATACTGAATCATCGAGAAGTTCAATCACTAATGGTGTATCATTGCACAGTGGAGCTTTCGCTAATTGATCAGCTATTACTTGCCCTTTTATGGATTTTTGACTTGTGAATTCGAGGTCGAATTTTGTTAAAAGCATTATCCATTTAGCAGTGCGGGTGTTGTTGTAAGTGTGATTCATCATGTACCACAAAGGGTTTTCTCTAGCTATAACATAGGTGGTATTGCTTAGCATGTAATGTCTAAGTTTCTTGGTGGCAAAAACCATGGCTAAGCATAACTTTTTGACATAAGCATACCTTGTTTCGTAACTTACCAGTGTTCGACTGATGTAATAAACCGCTTGCTCTTTATTTTTCTCATTCTTTTGTGCAAGCATTGTTCCTAAGGCAAAATCTGTTGCAAAAATGTATAGGTGAAATGGGACTCCTATTTTTGGTGGCGTAAGAACCGGCGGTGAGGCTAGATATTTCTTTATATCATCAAATGCCTCCTGACATTCAGTTGTCCAAGAAAATATCACTCCTTTTTGTAACAGGTGATTAAAAGGCCTGCATTTATCTCGAGAGTTGTGCAATGAATCGATGAATAGATTGGACTTTTCCTTGTAAACTTTGCAACTCTTTCAAGTTTTTGGGAGGTGACATTTCTAAAATTGCTTTTACCTTGCCTGGGTCTACTTCAATGCCTCTCTTGGAGACAATGAATCCTAGAAGTTTTCCTGATGTTACACCAAATACACACTTCTTAGGATTTAACCTTACCTTATGTTCTATTAATCGATCGAATGCCTTTTCTAGCACGCCTATGTGTTCAAGACGCATTTTTGATTTAGCAATGAGATCATCTACATAATCTTCGATTATCTTATGCATATAATCATGAAATATGTACGTCATGGCATGCTGATATGTAGCTCCTACGTTCTTTAATCCAAAAGGCATCACTCTGTAGCAGAATGTCCCCCAAGGCATTGTAAACGTTATTTTATGTTGATCTTCTGGATTAATCCGAATTTGGTTGTATCCGGAGAAACCATCCATTAAAGAGAGCATTTCATGACCAGCACAGGAGTCTACTAATTGATCTATGTTTGGCAAAGGAAAATCATCCTTGGGACACGCTTTATTTAAATCTCAAAAATTAGTGCATACTCGTATCCCCCCATTTGGTTTGCGAACGGGTACCATGTTCGAAAGCCATTCAAGATAATCGATTGGTACTATGAAGTGTACATCCAATAACTTTTGCAGCTCTTCTTTTACAATTAATGCGACCGTCGGATGAACTTTCCTAAGCTTCTGCTTGAATGGCTTGGCATCACGTGCTAACGTAAGGTTGTGGACTACCAAGTCCGGATCTAAGCCAGGCATGTCTTTGTAGGACCATGCAAACACTTCCTTCTTTGTAATAAGCATGTTTATGAGGCTGTATTTTTCTTCTACGGATAATTCTTTTGCTATTTTGAAAATCTGGGGATTATCCACGTCTTCATTAAGGTTCACATCTATAGACTCTTCTATTAGCATGTGAGAACCTTCTTCTAGCTGATGTGGAGTTGGGATGAGGTGGATATCATCCGCCACATTTTCAAATGTGTCTGGGGTGTCCCCTTCTATCTCAGTTTGAAAAACTGAATTGTTTGATGATGAAGGTTGTTGCAAAATATAAGTGTTTGAAGTGCGCAACAACTCTTCGGACAGGATGAAGTCAGCAGTGGATGGTGGGGATGAAATCCTGTCCATGGCTATGAGACTGGTGTTGATATAGATCAGTTTTGTCTCATTGTATGGATTGCGGAGTGGGGTGAGAAAATCAACAGAAATCATGTTGACTTGATGGAAATGAGGTGGTCGTGATTCAAGAATTGATGACTCGTATTCTCTAGGTTGCAACTGACCTAATGTTTGTGATTGATTTTGTTGTATGCTTTGCCAATGTGATGGAGGAGGTTCTGGTTCAGGACCCTCACGCTCTTTGTTCAACCAAAAAAGTGTGTGGTCTATTGGAAACTTCTGCTGATACCAGTTACCTTTTTGCATGGTTTCTCCATATATTATCTCTTCCTGAGGTTCTTCTTCTTCTTGATTAAACCATTCGGGACATTCTTCATCTTGGAGCATTCTCCTGGCTTGTATCTCAAGAGCATGGTTGATAAAAATCATTTCAGTTTCATCATCATCACTGTCACTTATCCAGAATCCATTAGCATTTGTATGAGGTCCTAGCATTAGTGGCTCAAGGTCTTGCCTAAGGTATGCTATCGCAGTAGGATCTTCATAATCTGCCTCTCGTTGTAAAGCTTGCTCTCGAGGGTAAAAATTGTATATGTGGTATCTACTTTCTAGTTGTTCACCCTCATCATTATGTTCATCCTCATCATTAGGTTCATCCTCATCATCGCTCTTTTCCTCCTCTTGTTCGCATTCTATGTCCAGTTCTTGGAAAGCTTGATTAAGCGAAGAGCTTGCGATGGAAGGTTTATAGCCTAGATCGGAGCGGTCACTTGGCTCTCTATATTTTGGTTCAATGATGTGGTGAGGACCTTGTTCATGTCTTCCAAGTCCATATCCTTGCCAACTAACCCTTCAAAAATATCTGACTGGGAAACTTGGGTTCGATAGATAATCAATGTTTTCATTAAACTCTTGTAAAGAGTTGTCATTTTGAGGGGATGGGTCCGATGAAGAATCCATCCCTCCATATATGAAATTGATTGCATTTGTTTGAGAACCCATTCTATATATATCACCAATAGCTAAAGGTGGGTCACGAGGGCGACCGTAATCTTTGACTGACTCGATAGGTGGTGTAACCGTGACACTCTCAATGATGTACTCACCAATACTTGGATTGGCGAGGTGTACTGCAACTCTAGATGGTTGTGTGGCTAATGGCTCAGTGGATGAAGAGGGTTCTTGAGCCTTAGCTCTTGGCTCTGCTAGAGGTGTTGGATTATCTCTAACAGGCGGCCCTATTTGTGAGACTACGGGTTCTAATGACTGCGAAGTAGTGGCTGATGATATGGGTTGTGCTGTGAATGTGAAAGGTGGCTTTGAATCTGGAAGTGTGCTAGATGGAATTGACCATTGGTTAGCAGGATGAGTGGGTGTAATTTGGAAATGGGATGCAGTGTTTGAAGGATGCGCTGAGCTAACGCTTTTGGATGCGAAAGTCGGATCAACTATAGGCAACTCTTCTGGAATGGGTGCTTTTGATGATGTGGTGTTTGATGGAATTGTTCTAACGACTAGTGGTTGGATGGTTAGATGTGTTGATGGGAGTAAAGGCTCATAAGGATTTGAAATAAAGTTGTAGTATTTGAAAGGTTCAGTGTCTGCTGGTATGCAATGTACTTTGCCTTCATGCACATATTTTAAGCATTGATGCAATGTTGAAGGCACACATTTCATTTCCCTAATCCAAGGGCGTCCAAGAAGTATGTTATATTGCATTTCCCCTTCCAAGATGTGAAAGAGAACATGTATTGTTTTCACCCCCACTATGATGGGAAGGACAACATTCCCTACAGTTGAGCATAAAGCGTCATTAAAGGCCCTAAGAGTGAATGTGGATGTTGTGATGTGAGATGATGGGACGTTGAGCTTCATCATGGCAGGTGTGGTAATGAGGTTGATTGAAGAACCTGTATCAATAAGCACTCTCTTGAAGGGTTTCCTGTCAATGTGAGCTACTATGTGCAATGGTGGGTCAGGTGAATCTACTGATATTTGTTTTTCCTCGAAGTCATAGAATACTATCGAGGGTTCCATACACTTTTGCACACTACCCACAAAGGAATTGAACGCATTTGGGTCTTTTTATTGTACCTGAATAGACTTTAAAATTTCCATCAATGCTTCCCTATGAGGTGTTGATTGTTGTATTAGTTCATAAATTGACAATTTTGCTGAAGCCATCTTCAAACTCTGTGTCAACCGGCTGTTCAATGTAACAACAGGGTGGTTGTGAAGTGGTAGTGGTGGCCCACTCGATCCAAGTTGTATGGGCACATTAGTTGGTGATGCTACCGGAGCTTGGGTTGTGCGATTAGCTTACCTTTGTCCATGGGTAACTATACTAATAGCCCCTACAAAACCTTGTGGTAGTTGAGACACATAATTAACCTGATTGGGAGGAACTGTAGAAGTTGATGCTCCCATCGGTTGTTGATTCGCCTCTCGATGTGGCAAAGGTGTCTGATATATGCCTAGGTTTTGGTTATTTTGGGCTAGTGGGTTGTCAATTTTGATTGTACCCACTTCCAATAAATCTTGCACAATTCCTTTAAATCCATGACAACCTTCAATATCATGTCCTCTTTGTCTATGATAGATGCAAAAGAGGTGTTCTTTGTAACCTTTTGTCTTTGGTTTGTTAGGATCATCAGGTTTCATTTTCGGTAAATTAAAAAGTTTTGCCGCATACAACTTCTGAAATACTAATGAATATGGCTCTTGTACTGGCGTGTAATTTATTTTTGGTTTAAAATGACGTTGTTGCCTTTCCACAGGTTGTGTCTAATTTTGTGCCTGTTGTGGGGGTGGAACTGCTTGATAATTTGGTTGATGTGGTTGTTGTTGTTGTTGGGGTTGTTGGATTTGTGTTTGAACCGGTTGATTTGACTGTGGTTGGCTCAAAACTATCTGATTAACCTATGCGGTCTTGGACTGACCATGGTTATTCCCCTTTTGATTCTTATTATGCCACTCTTTCTTCTTAGGCTTAATCTCGCCTTCTTGAATTTTGATTTCTTCAATCATTTTTGCTTGGGCGAGTGCCTCATCGAATGTTCTATACTGTTGTAGCTGTAGTAATGAAGAGATGGGTCTACCAAAACTCTTCATGAACATTCGTATTATCTCTGGCATGGGGAGTGAAAATGGTAACTTGATCATGACTGATCTCCATCTGTTGCCAAAGTCATAGACCGATTCATCGTCATATTGTTTTAGATAAATTAAATCAGTCAATGTTGTTTGTTTTCTAACATTTAGGGCGAATCTTTCCAGAAACTGGTCCGCTAGTTGTTCAAAGGTGAAAATACTTTGATGCGGGAGATGATTGTACCAGTCTTGGGCTTCCCCCCTAATGTTTGAGGAAATGTATGTAATAGCAATGCATCACTGCTTTTGATTCTGAAGCATGCATTCACAAATCTCGTTACGTGCTCTCTAGGATCCTCTTCTCCTTTAAATTCAAGCTTCGGTATTTGGAAATCATGTGGATATGGCGGTTCTGGTATCGAAGCATGAATAGGGTGATTGAGTAGTTGCCTTAAAGTTGGTTTTTGGTATTGCAAGCCTGGGGTTTGCATGGCAAGACTATCAATATGACTCTATAAAAATTGGTATCTAGGATCATCTACAAAATTGACACTCGAATGTACTTGATGTTGTTGGTAATGGGGTGGATTGTATGTAGGTTGGGGATGATAAGATGTGTTTGGTGGAAATGTGTTATGGTATGGATGTTGAGGGATGTTATGATATGGATGGGGTGATGAAGGTATGGTATTATGCTGACCTACTGCATTAGCATATGGGTGTGGTGGTTGATTGTGAACAATAGTGGTAGAGGGAGGACGCATTACCCAAGATGGATCTTGGATAAAGGCATTAGGTTGATGAGATGTAGGTGGAAGATTTTGCTCAATCCCTTGCAAATGTCGGTTAGGGTCAGGGTTTATGCTACGGTTAGCATTATCTAAAATCATTTGCTGCAACTGTAAGAAAGCTTGTTGCATATCAGTTGCATTTGACATAGGGACTACTACCTATGATGTGGTGGACTGAGTTGGTTGTGGAACAACCATGGTAGTGGAGGTGGATGGGGGGTAAGTAGCAAAGGGTATCACCACTGACTATGGAATGGTATGAGATGTATGTCCTACAAGTGTGGATGGAGGAATGAATTTTGGGGCTTGCAAAACAATAGGGATTGTTTCATACAAGGGATTAGTGGTAATGGTCATTTGTTGTGATAATGTGGGGGGAATTTGGTCGGATGACAATGGTTGATTGGCTAATGCTACAACGACCAACTCAAAGAGAGGATTGGTGAAAATCCATTGTGACTATTGTGGATAGGCGAATATGGATTCTTGTTGTGATGAGGGTACAACACATGATGGGATGGAGAGTGGTGGTAATGATGGGAAGACCATTCCAGCTGCATTCAAGTACATTCTAATAGTGTCCATATCTATCATGGTGGCCTGACTGTCTATTGTTGCAAGAGGTTCACTCCTAGGTGTCTCAGGTATAGTCGTGTGAGTAGCTCTATGCATAATGTCTATGTCCATGTTGGGGGCATTACTAGAAGGCCCTATATCAAGACTCGAGGACATAGAAAGGGGCACCTCTACTTGTCCCACCATCGAAGTGTGAGGGACATTGCCAGACTGAGAGGCCATAGGGGATGACCACTGACTTTGGCTTGACACTAATCTCTTAGCTTGATTACGAGTCACTACCATACGCTAATATGCTATCTATGTGAATGAAAAAGAAAGTACAATGCAATACAACACGCCAAGAAAATAAACATACAAAGTGTTTGACCCTAGTTTGCACTAAGTTTTTGAAATTTTTTTTTTGTGTTTTTGTGTGTTTTTTTTTTGAAGTTTTTGAAGAGATTTTGTTTTTTTTTGGAATAGAATAATAGAACTCAATGAATATGGTTATTAAGAACACTAGCACCAAGCATGATTTCTCAAAAGAGGCTAGGGTACACCGCTTAAATCCCAGTGGGGGGTTCGCCTAGCTCTTCCACTATGATTCAACAATCGTTCCAATAGTGGGAGACAACTTGAATACCAATGACTTATACCAGCTTAAAGAGCACTTTTATCCTATCTACGGATGATCTAGGGGGCAAGCCGATGGAAGGAGATGAATTCCAACGTCATCGGTCTGAATTGGGGGTTGGTGATGAAATCCAACCGGACCAATGTTTTAATTATACGTGTGTGTGTGAATGTTTTGTTTTCTATCATGCGATGCAAATCTAACATGCAATTCTATTTTTATGCCTAATGCAGAAAGCAAGAAAGACATAGAATAGCAGACAAAATCATATCAGGGGTAAAATTGCAAATCCAGGTAAGACTCGGCCTAATTCTATTTAATAGGGCTAACCATGGGTGGGTGGTTAGTTCTAGTAAACCATAGGTACACGGTTTTCCAACCGCACATGCACATTTGGGAGATCCCAACCATGGGTGCACGGGTCCTTTCTGTCAACAGAACAAAAGCCGAATACAAGCCCAAACCCTGAAATAGAAATACCTGGGTTATTTCTAACCTAGTACATGCAATATGATTATTCCCTACTATGCATATGCAGATTTTCATTTATTTTGCTTTGTTATTGTGTTTATGAATGCAAGATTTAAGTAGATTTTTCTATCCTAAGACCTAAATGCAAGCATTGGCATACAAAACTGAAACCCTTAATCTACTTAAATGTAACCTAAATCCAGAACTAAAGGAGCAATTTAAAAATATGACATAGGGTACATACATGCGTTCCTTTCGCTGCTCCTTCTTGCTTTCAACCGCCAGTCCATGTTTCAACAGTGCAGCAACCACGAATGCACGTTTCCTCAAATTAGAAACCGTAGATGCGCGGTTTCACAAATTAGAAACCGTAGATGCGTGGTTTCACAGTGATAGTTTAAGCACAATCCAGACTCGCCAACCCGAGATTAAATCCTCACGTGCTTCAAATTATTAGCACCTGTACATGCAAACAGAGATTAGTAAGATTAAAATAAAGCAAGGCAAAACAAAATGAAACCCTTGGGAGGTCCCACCATGATCGCCATTCTCTGTAACTAGAATACTTGAGCACTTGCAATATAAAATCACATAGACACAAAGAGATTGCCCAAAATAATGAAATCCTTTATATATTGACTCTCGCGATACAGATTTACAATGTTTCGGATTGCCCCAAGTAGCTTGGGTACAATGTTACAATCTTGGCCTCAATGTGATACAAATTTCTCTCTGGGAGTTTTCCAGATCTTCCACAATATCCAGTTGTAGCTTCAAAAGGTGAGTGGGCTTTGGTATCCAGCACGGGACCACTCCAGCTTCAGTAGCCTATCCAAGATACCTGTTACCTGCACACATGCAAACCAACAAAGGGGATTAGTAGCACTCGTATATTCAAACAATAAATCCAATGCTACACATAAAACCTATTATCGATATGGATGAACAATAGATAGCGCAAAACAATTAACAAATAAAACCTTGCTTACTACTCGGATCGCTAATCTCTGTCGATGAAACCCACTTCTATTCTCGGGACTGTGGAACCACGAAGCACGGTTACGGGCTGGAAATCGTGGACCTGCGGTTGTGAAACCGTGGATGCGCGTTCTCGATCGTGGAACCACAACGAAATATTGCCTCAAAATTTGAGCCAACGGTCAGAGTCCGGCTTGCACCCTCAACTTCTCGTCGGGTCCAGATCTAATTCGATAGCCTGTCGGTATGTAGATTCAGCTCCCTCTATTTGGTGGACTGATGGTGTCTTTATAGGTTGACTGGGGCTTTGGAGAGGAATGTGAGGTGGCAAGCCTGATCTGCCAAGTGGCCAATCTGGACTACCAGGTGGAAGGGGTAGTTACAGTGAGTCACTCAGTGTGGCTCACTTAACTGGGGTGATGTGGCTCCAAGTGGAGTGGGATGTTGTTTTATGTGAAGGGACAAGGGGACAACAACAAAGGAGTTGTGGCATGGGTGTTGGGAATCTGTCTCATGTGCAAGGACAAAGGGGACAGGAGTGGGTAAGATGTGGCATGGGTGTTGGATGAAGTGTCCAGGACACATGTCCAATGGGTAGACAGGGTATCCTAGGGTGATTTTCCTAATTAAATAAATTAGGAAAGTATAATGATGTGCAGGATTTTATATCCCTAAGTTAGAACTTAGGCATATATCTTTATTATGCAGGGTTTGATGGTGAGGTGGTGAATGTGAACTGAAGGGTGCTAGATTTTGGTGTCTACAAGAGGAGTTTAAATGTTAATTTAAAATAATGTCTTATTGTGTTAATATTTGAGAGGAGTAATAAGGTGTAATTGAGATCTAATGTTTTGTATGGTGAGAATAATTTGTGAGGGAATTATTGAATGAAGTTTTGAGAAGGTTTTTTCTACCTAACCCTTGATATTGGAAAAAAGAGTAATTGTGATTGAGACAGGTTTTTAAGGTCAATTCTTCATCAAACAAAAGGTATGGGCACATCTTCCTTGTGAGTGATTTTTGGATGTTGTGAATGCTAAGTTGGAGTGAAAAAGATTTTTTGATAAGCATTATTGAGTTTACTTGTTAAAGGTTTTTCTAAGTAAAATTTGATGATAAAAACTTTGTTTTATAAGCATTTTTGAAAATATTGAATGAGCCTTCATGTGCATGACTAGGGTTTGTGCAAGATCATGAGTATCATTGTTATGTAAAGTTGTGAACTATCTTGAACTAGGATTTATGAAACATCATGAGTATAATTTTTATGTGAGGTTTTTTTGATAAGAATTATTGACTTAGCCTTCATTGAGTGATTGGTTGAGTGGAGTTGATTGAGCCTAGTTTATAGGAAGTGTTGGAGTGATAGTTCAAGTTTTATGCAATAAATTGTTCCATATTCTAATTTAATTTAAAAATAAATTGAAAGTGATTGAGTGGTTGTGAGTTTGAAATATATTGAGTCTCTAACCATTCTGTATATGTTTATGTGATTGAGCAAAAGAGATCAAAATTATTTGATCATTATTGTGAGTGTGAAGGATATTGAATCTCTAACCATTATCTATACTTTTCTATAAGTTAAACAAGATTTTGTGTGAAGATTGTTTGTGTGATTGAAGAGGTTTTATGTGATAAAGTGAGTTGTGTGGAGTAAGATTTTGAGGAAGCTTACAATGCATATTTAAGGTAAGTCTTGGTGAAAATTATTGAGCAGATAGAACAAGTTCTAGTGAGGACTTGTCGAGCAAATTTGAGGTAAGTCTTTGTGAAGACTTGTCGAGCATATTGGACAAGTTCTAGAGAGGACTTGTAGACGGATTTGAGGTAAGTATTTGAAAAGGCTTGTGAGAAGAATTGATTGATTTGTTCAAACCTTGAGTTAAGGTTTGGGATAGATCTAGCAAAGTTAATTTGTGATTGAGTCAAGATTTGTGTTAAGGATTGAGGATAGATTTTGGTGTAGATTTGAGGATAGGTTTATGCCAGAACAAATATAAATATTGAGCATATTTGTGCTAGATCAAAGGATTATTTTTAGTGCATATTTGAGGACAAATATTGAGAAATGTTGTACTAGATTGAAGGACTATGTTTATTATAGATTTGAGATAGAGTTGATAGCAAGCTTTGGAGGTGATAGAGAAGAGTATAGTAATCTCCAGTGTATAGAGATCCATTAGCCAAGGTAGTGAGGATAGATATTTTTAGTGAGGATCACCAACTGGAGAGAGATCCACAATCCAGTGTAGTGAAGGCAGTAGTCTTCTAGAGGATCACCAACTAGAGCAGAGGAGGAGTTTTCCTATGGATAGAGATCCATGAACCAACTAAGGGGATTGGTGTCTACAGTGGATAAATATCCATAAAATTGATTAGGGGATTGGTTTCCTATTTGGAAAGAGGTCCATAAATATTGTAATAGGTAAAGGATTCACAAGAGATTTGTTAAGAAAATTTTAGTGAAATATATTCTTCGTGGATTAGCCCACATTAGGTGAACCACATTAAATTGGTGTCTCTATTATGTCTGGTGATTTGTGCATTGCTTTGATTACTATTGTTGATATTGCAATTGATATATTACATAATACTATTTGGGACAAAATAATAAAAAGTGGTCTTATACTATTCACCCCCCCTCTCAGTATAAGCTTGTGTTCTTCAATTGGTATCAGATTGGGTTCCTTTGAAAGAGTTTAACAGCTTGAATAAAAATATTATAAGAACACATATGTATTCTTAGAGTGGATCTTTAGGAAATTCAGCACCATTTTTTGATGGGAATAATTATATACTTTGGAGTACAAGGATGAAGTTTCATCTAATGGCACTTGGAAATGATATATGGGAAATAGTCACGAATGGATACATACCACCAAAAAATCCACTAGACAAATATGGTAAGATCATACATTATTAAAATACAAAAGCAATGAATGCAATTCAAAAGGGCTTATGTGAAACAAATTTTATAAAGGTTATGCATTTTACATCAAAAAAGGAAAATTGGGATAAGTTACAAGACATATATGAAGGAGATAAAAAGGTCAAAAGGGTAAAGCTGCAAAATTACAAGAGAACATTTAAAGACCTAAAAATTAAGGATGAGGAAAATATTATTGCATATCTACTTCATGTGGATGAGGTTGTCAACTCCATGCAAGGACTTGGGTTTGAAGTTAAAGAACCTAATGTTTATTATAATATTTTAAGGTCACTCCCAAAAATATTTAGTGAAAAGATTTCAGCTATTGAAGAGTCAAAATATATTTATCTATTGACAAGGGATGAATTACATGCTACTCTCACAAATTTTGAGATAAGAACAAAAGAGGAATCTATTTCTCAAAAAGAAGCAACCTTCAAAGCTATTAATAAGACAAATGATAAGAAATTAAATTCAAGCAATGAATTATCCAGTGATGAAGAAGCAAATTATTGCAGAAGGAACAAGGACCCAATAAAGTATAAAGGTACAAAATCATTTAGATTTTTTCACTATGGAAAGTATGGTCATTATACATATGATTGTCTAGAGGCTAGAAATAGCCATGGTGAAGAAAACCAGGATCAAAATAATAGGGAAGCAAGAAATCACAAGTACCAAAATAAAAATAAATATGGACAAGGCACACAAGGAAAGAAGTTTTTCCAAAGGCATAAGAAGAGTTTATATGCAGATAAGGTAGGTAAGATCTCAAGTTATAGTGATGATAGTTCTCAGATAATGATAAATATGAAGTTCTATTTTTGGCAAAAGAAAAAGAATTAGTTAAGAAAAAGTCACCAATAATACTCAAGTGTTTTAGATGTGGTAACTTTGGTCATCTTGAAGATAGTTGTACAAGGAATGAATTTAGTTTCAGTGATGATAAATATGAAGATACACCTGAAGGAATATAAGAGAATCTACTCTTGGCATTAGAATAATAAGGAGGTGATCCTATAGAAGACAATTCAAAAATGAATAAAGATGATTCCAAAGGCAAACAAATAGAGGAAAAATCAAAGACAGGAGAAGTTGGACTTGAGGGTGAGCTTATTCATGCCCTTGATGCATTAATGGAGGTAAGAAATCAAAACTCAAAACTCAAGCTTAAATTTCAAGAATGCGATGAAGATAAAGGAAATCTTATAGAGGATCTAACCAACTCAATAGCTAATACAAGGAGATTCAAAGATAAGTTAGAAGCAAAGTTTTTAGAATATGAAATATAGATCATGAGGTAGATTCACTAAGGAAGGAAGTAAAAGAGTCTAAGGACAAGTTAAACAAGTTTGGGAGAAGCTTAAAAATTGTGGATAAGATTATAAAAGTACAAAGATCTTCGACAAACAAGATAGGTCTTGGATTTGAACAGGTACAAATAAAACATGGAGAGGAGTCAATCTCAAGCTCCGAAGAAGAAGAAACTTTAGAAGAAAATAATGTAAGAGAAAGTGAGACTTATAAGGATGAATTGGACACAGGGTTATGCATAGTGGTGAATATTCACAAATTGGGTGAATATTAGGATTTTCAAAATTGAAAATTTATGAATATGAGGACCCTCGACGTCGACCCATTCGCCATAATTTTTTAGGACCAATGTTTTCTTAGGATCAATTCACCACAATATATATCTAAACATAGCCATATTTGTACTCATTGAAAATTTCTTTTCAAACTTGATCTAATGGTGGTGTTTTTATGAAGTTATACATTGATTTAGTGGGTTAAAATTTACCCCAAATATGAACTTACTTTTTAGGGCTTCAAATACCCCAAAATTTGGTGTGAAGATGATTGATTTGATTTGCTTAGAATTTTCCATGATTCACCTTGATTTAACTTAGGATTCACCAATGTTTTACAAGTACATTTTGAGCCCAACCCCTTATGCATAACCCTGATTGAACAACAAAAATTTCAAAAAGGAAAGGAACAATGCACAAATGAGGAATAGATGGAATAGGAACTAGTACAGAGTAAAAGAAACTAAAATACTAATGGGATAAAATAAAGGTATTTTCAATGGACGATGCTTCTCATGTCATATATTTGGGCACAAGGCTACATAGTGTAGGACACATGAAATACAGGATTATGGGAATTTTAGAAACAAACAATTTTTTCAAGGGTATTGCTACTCTTGTAATCAGTTTGGTCACAAGGCAGTGAATTGCAGGGTTCATGATAGGAATAGATATGACCTCACTAGGATAAATACCAATACATTTGCACCTCCAAGGAATAACAACATTAAGTGTTATAAGTGCAATAATTATGGACATACAACAAAGTGGTATAGAGTAGAAACTCCAAAGACAAGCAAGAAAAAATATAGTTAGAGGAATCATATGGATCAGATGAGGAAGAAAGTGGACAAAGGTAAATATCAGTGCTTTTTGGTAGTAGAAATATCCCACCCTAGAATTAACCACCTCAAAAAGAGGTGGAGGAGGGGCTAAGCTAAGATTTTCATTCTTAGACCCAAGACCCAAATGTGGCCCTTTTCCATTGATGATAAAGGGGGAGAGATTTGAGTTAGGGGGAGAGCATTTAGTAAGGGGGAGCAATTTCTTAGGGGTAGTAGAACAGGAAAATATAAAAGAAATGGTAAAATATAAATGGATTGCCATCAATGACAAAGGGGTATATTGTTGGAAATATGAGCAAGAGTTGTTGTCATTGATGTCAAGAATAAGTTTCAGTGAGTAGTGCAAGAGGAAGGATGTCAAGAGTCAGTTTCAGTCATCAGTACAAGTGAAATATTGCTTCTAGACCTAAGGGAAATAATATTATAATATCTCCCATTATAATATTCAAGGTGGTTAGATAAGGTCTACAAGAGAAATAAGAAGGCCTAAGAAAAATAATATTATAATATTTTATTATAATATTAAAGGTCTAATGGTAAGACCTAAAGTAATTAAATTAATTATAATAATTTCATTATAAATTAATTTATAATTTAATTTGATTAAACTTATAGTTATTAAATAAATTATAAATAAATTATAATAATTTTATTATTTATTAAATTATAATATAATTTAATTAACCCTAAGGTTAGGGTTATAAGGGCAAAAAGAATGCGCCGATGTCATACAATATTTCCTCCATCGATGTCTAAATGGTGATGGCACAATGGTATAAATACCATGTGCCTTGGTTGCAAAAAAAATACCTTTGTTCGAATAACATTAATCAAGCCTACAATTTCCATGATGCGAGAAAAAGTTTTGTTGTTTTATCAGTGCAAATGAAGAGATAAGATAAGAGAGGTTCTAAGCCACATAACCAACTGACTGGTTGGGCTAGTGGCAACCAAATGTGACTTAAGGATTTTGCAAGGTGAGAGGACCTATGATCGAATATCAATGGTAGTTTTTGATGAATGTTTTTTAGTTTAGGTACCAAGGGGAAGCAATAAAGTGCATGAGGTGCTTCTTGCTTCTAAGGTGAGTGCCTATCTCATGTGGTAGTTGAAGCTACAACTAGGGCACTAATGGCAACACAGCGTGGGATCGATTCCCACCAAGGGAAAAAGGTATTTAATTTTTAAATTTAATTTTTATCCTAAGGTTTGTTTGGCATGAGCTTTTAGGGAGATATAAGGTTTATGAAAATTAAATTTTATATTGTAATTTTGGTGATTACGAGTTGAATGGAGTAATACGGCTTTAGAGGAGTTTAAATGTTATTTTAAAATAAATTCTTATTGTGTTTAATATCTAAGAGGAGTAAAAAGGTGTAATTGAGATCTAATGTTTTGTATGGTGAGAATAATTTGTGGGGGAATTATTGAATGAATATTTGAGAAGGTTTTTACTACCTAACCCTTGAGATTTGCAAAAAGAGAATTGTGATTGAGACATGTTTTTAAGGTCAATTCTTCATCAAACAAAAGGTATGGGCACATATTCCTTGTGAGTGATTGTTGGATGTTGTGAATGCTAAGTTGGAGTGAAAAGGATTTTTTGATAAACATTGTTGAGTTTACTTGTTAAAGGTTTTTTTGAGTGAAATTTGGTGATAAAAACCTTGTTTGATAAGCATTGTTGGAAATATTAAATGAGCCTTCATGTGCATGACTAGGGTTTGAGCAAGATCATGAGTATTATTGTTATGTGAAGTTGTGAACTATCTTGAACTAGGATTTATAAAATAGCATGAGCATCATTGTTATATGAGGTTTGTTTGATAAGCATTATTGACTAAGCATTCATTGTGTGATTTGTTGAGTGGAGTTTATTGAGCCTAGTTTATAGGAAGTGTTGGAGTGATAGTTCAAGTTCTGTGAAACAAATTGTTCCATATTCTTATTTTATTTGAAAAGAGATTGAAATTTATTGAGTGGTTGTGAGTGTGAAACATATTGAGTATCTAACCATTCTCTATATGTTTCTATGATTGAACAAAAGATATTAAAATTGATTGAGCATTATTGTGAGTGTGAAGCATATTGAGTCTCTAACCATTCTCTATATGTTTCTATAAGTTAAACAATATTTTGTGTGAATCTTTTTTGTGTGATTGAAGAGGTTTTCTATGATAAAGTGAGTTGTGTGGAGTAAACTTTTTTGGAATGTTACAATGTAAATTTGAGGTAAGTCTTGGTGAAGACTTGTTGAGCAGATAGGACAAGTTCTAGTGAGGACTTGTTGAGCAGATTTGAGGTAAGTCTTGGTGAAGACTTGTTGAGCATATTGGAAAAGTTCTAGAGAGGACTTGTAGATATATTTGAGACAAGTATTTGAGAAGGTTTATGAGTAGAATTTATTGATTTATTCAAACCTTGAGTTAGGTTTTGGGATAGATCTAGCAGATTTGATTTGTGATTGATTTAAGTTTTGTGTTAAGGCTTGAGAATATATTTGAGGATATATTTTGGTGAATATTTAAGGACAAGTTTGTGCCATACCAAATATATATATTGAGTATATTTATGATAGATCGAAGGACTATGTTTAGTGTAGATTTGAGGAAAAATATTGAGAATATTTGTGCTAGACCGAAGGGTTGTGTTTAGTATAGATTTAAGACAACTGATAGTAAGATTTGGAGGTGAGTATATGATAGTAGTCTCCAATGGATATAGATCCATTAGAAAAAGTAGTTAGGATAGGTCTTCTAAGTGAGGATAGGAGTATTCAGTGGAGAGATATCCACAAGCTAGCATAGTGGAGGCAATAGTCTTCTAAAAGATCACTAGCTAGAGCTAAGGAGAAGAAGTTCTCCTATGGATAGAGATCCATAAACTAGCTAAGGGGATTAATTTATCCTATGGATAGATATCCATGAACTTTATTAGGGTATTGGTGTCACCTTTGGATAGTGGTCCATAAATATTTTAATAGGGAAAGGATTACCAAGAGCTTTTTTGAGAAAATTTTAGTGAAATATTTTCTCCATGGAGTAGCCCACATTGGGTTAACCATGTTAAATTTGTGGATCTATTATGTGTGGTGATTTATGCATTGATTTGATTACTACTATTGATATTGCCATTGATATATTACATAATACTATTTGGAAAATAAAAATAAAAAAGTGGTCTTATACTGTTCACCCCCCTCTCAGTATAAGCTTGTGTTCTTCAATATATATGTCATAGCTCTTTGATAAGTAGCTCTTGCATTTTTGAGTCCAAATGGCATAAATAAATAGTAGAAATTTCCCAAATAGATTTTGAAAGTTGTTTTGGATTGGTATTCAAGAGAAATTATTATTTGGTTATAGCTTGAGAACCCATCTATTAAAGATAGAATTTTAGATCCAATAGTGAAATCTACTATCATGTCTATGTTTGATAAAGGGATATCATATTTTGGACATGCATTGTTTATATATAAAATATATGTAGATTCAAATGGATCCCTCTTTCTTGGTGATAGAGATAATGTTGTAGATCCAATCTAAATAATCTATAGATTTGATAAAATCAACATCTAGGAGTTATGTAGTTCATATTTCATCAAAAAAGCAATTTGAGGATGTATTTTTCTTAGTTTTTGTTTGACATTTTTGGCATATAGATGTACATCTAAATGATTTACTACTAATATAGGGTCAATCCCTAGCATGTTATCATATTCCCAAGAAAAGATATCATGAAATTATTATAGCAAATTTGTATGTTTAGTTTGCTCATCTTGGGTTAGTACTTTTTCCAATTTAAAAAGTTAAGGGTTTTTTCTATACTGATATTAACATCTATTGTTTCTTTTATCAAGGCTTGATATTCATATTTAAAATGAGAAGGAGAAATTAGTATATCTAATTATTCAATTTCTTATGGATCTAGTGATGTTTTCTTTAATTTAGATATTTGTACAAAAACTAAATTAAAAAAATGTGTAAGAGATTTTGCAATATGAGTCTAATTAGAGGATTGTTCAATATTATCTTCATTCAAATCCACTATTAATTTTATGTGTACAAGTGTCAAAATGTTAATGATGGTGAAGCATATAGTTTTATGGGGTATTTTATTGAGGAGTGACCATAGTTCTTTCTTATCTTCATCACCCCATTGAGAACCATGTAAATATTTGGGATAGTTGTCCTCATCATCCTCCTCTAATAAAGGTGAGGGTTCATTTTTACCTAGGATAAATCTGATACCACATCATCCAAACCAAGGTTTAACTTCCAAAGGTTCTTTGATACATTGTTCATATCAAACTAGACCTTTGCCTTGATATCGCATATTAGTCAACATTTGCCTGGCTATGAAAAATGTGGGTGACATGTAGCATGATGTCTATGTCCTTTCACTATGTATGAAATTACATCCTTGGATTTTTCATCAAATATGTTTTCCTTGTAGATGAAATCACAAGTTCCTATTTGGACCTCTAACCCTTCTACTAGGTAATCCTGTTATTTTAGGGGATAAGAACATACTTACCAATTTTGCAAGTGGATTAGGATTTTGGTAGATTAAGTTGATTTGATTTTTGGTGGAATATTGGGGATCATCCCATAAATTTATAAGGGGTTATTACAATATTTCATTTTCTTTATTTAATTTAGCATAATTGTATGGTAATGTTAGTTGTATTTAGGGGCAAAGGTTGAGTTCTTGAACATCTATGAAGTTATATAATATGAATGGTTTTGGGTCCCTAGGAACATGGATAATCCTTCCTTGATATTCATATTTCAATCATTGATGTAAGGTGGAAGGTACTACCTTCATGGTGTGTATTGAGGATCAAAGTCAATTTTCTAGAAATATTTATCTTGGTTTTGTGAGGAACAACTAAAGGTGGTTGATCAAAAAGGTTGGTATTTTACTTGTTGTCTAGTCATTGAATATGATGGTCTTGATAAATGCATAGTTACTACAAAGTTGGTAGAATTTTGATCACATGGTGGCAAAGGATTAAAAAATATCCCTAAAAATTGTTTGGGGAATCTTTTTGGTTGAAAACTATCTTACCTTATTCCTTTAAGATCTTGAATAAGGTCCTTTAAAGATATGAATTTATTGGTTGTGTACTCTTTTGTGTGATGGTACTCACATTATTCATATTTATACTAGTTAGGTAATTATTTAATTGTATCCCATGGTATAATGGGTGGAAGTTCCACCATATTTGAGTTAAGGAGCATTTTTAACATTGTATCTTGAATTTATCTAGTATTTATATATTGTATTTTAGGTTTATCTTATATTTGTAATACTAGTTTTTGAGGATTCTATTGGGCTATGTTAACATCATTTTTTTGTTAGGAATATGCTACATTATATCCTATGACATGTTTATTCTTATATTGTCCTTTGTGGGGAGATATTTCTTCCTCATTTTTTTTGTAGTTGAGTTGTCCTAACTCTATGAGGGTGATTTCCACTCTTTTATCCATATCTATGACTTCTTAGAAAGAGGTTATGTTTGTCATTTATAAGGGATATGATAAAAGTTTCTTATGAAAATATGTAAGATTTATTTAGGGGGAGGAATATATTTAGGTATTACCACTAAATACCTCCATTTGGATAGGAAATCTAAAGTGTTATATCTTGGATTGTTTAAGTTGGTATCGGTCATCTATGGTGACCTTTTCTTATATATAGACTAAATATTATCTCACAAAAGTTTCCAAAAGTTCTTTGGATTTTTTGACTGAATATTGGATCCAAGATCCTGGATATTCTGTTTTATGTGGCATATTGCCCTTCACCTTACAACCTACTTCTTAGAAGTCCTTGGATTCATACGATGAGGGTTTTCCCTTCCACTCTTCACCAATGTTTGAAGTTTGAACTTGCAAATAAAAGTGTTACCATACATGGTGACCCAAAACCATTTGAAGAATATTTAATGGTTGAAACATCAAGTTCTATACATTATCTATTGTCACAATTATCTTCTATCCATCACTTTTCTTCATCCATATATGATCATTCTTGTTTACCAAATAACACCCATGCATATATTTTATATATGCTCCCTCTATCTTATCAAGACCTGGAATATAATAATAAGAATGAAGAACCTTCTTATCCTTCTTACATTTTATTTTGTAACATGATCAATTTTACACATATAAAAGTCAAATCTTTTTCTACATTATTCTACATTATAACAAAGCATTTGTTATCGCTACCTTTTATTCATCACCTTTTGTTCTTACCTTCAACTCAACCAGATTATCCTTCAAAACCTCCTTTGATTTTGAAGCAACCTTAGACACGCTATACTCAAATAACCTTGTATAGTGTATATAGATCATCTTGTATATACCACCAATTTCAATTCATAAATTAAAATCAAAATACAAAAAAATCAAAATCTTCAAAAAAATACTAATGCAACTAAGGACCTTAAAGGTAAATTTGAGCCCAACTGGCTTGGACCATACATTATCACTGCTAAATTTGAATCAGGAGCATACAAATTATCTACCTTAGATGGTAAAGAACTTAAAGAACCCATGAATATTTTGCATCTTAAACGTTACTATGTATAAATTTGGTCATTTCATCCTTGTATATATTTGTTTAAAATATTTCAAAATCACTATTTTGTATTTCTTTCAATTTATAAATTCAAAAACACCAAAAACATTCATAATCATCAAAATCTTCAAAATTATTTGGCACTTGTTAATTCTTTCAAAAATAATAAAAATCAAAACAGCAATATTCTTGACTCTTTCGAAACCAAAATAATATAAAGAAGAAAGAGAGAGTCAACATTCTCAAAGCTTCTCAAAAACAGTATTTATTTATATATATCTGCTTACAAATGTTGCAATTATATGTTTCAAATTATTTTGGATAAATTAGCATTTATTTGGAATCCCTCACTTTCACACTCACAAAAATAAATATCTTGATTTTATCTGGCATGATTACTAATCTCTCTTATATCAAAGTCCACAAAATTCAATTAAATAACGTTTGAGCACGGAGAATTGATCTTGTTATTTACTTAAACCAAGCACATATTTTCACAATAAAATGATTATATTTGTAATTTCCATGCTTTGCTACATAGTAGAAGTGGTTTCTTGAGCGAAAAGTTTCCCCTGCTATCCTATCATGCACATGGTCTAGAATCTTTGAGAATTGGAAAAAGGACAAGCTCACCCCTACCGAGAATAAAAATCCCTTGCTCTACAGCTAATCCGAGCAAGTATCCCTAGCCTAGCACAAAAAGAAAAAGCAAAGTTCAAGAAAAAGAGAAAAAGAAAAATGTTATTTTATATCATTACAACAATGTTTCAAGCATTATCTCAAAAATCAAGCAAAAATACAAAAGAAAGCAAAAAGAAAGCAATAAAATCCCTTTCCCTACCCTTTGAAAAGAAAATAAGGGTTGATGAGCTTGAATCCCTGGAATTCTCAATTATTCAAAAACTGTGAGGTAAGCCCCATAACAGGTGGTTTGTGCCCAACCTGCTTGGCCTTGGGTAACTCTTAGCATGGCGATATGTCTGTCACATTAGCGACCTTCTTTTGTATAGATCTATGTCTGCTTATGGATTAGCTAGCTCTTGATAATCCGACTTACATAGTAGTATAGTCTGGTTATATGCATCTAAATCATGGTTAATGAACACTTATTTGGTTCATTCAAATCACTTGTATCATAGTACCTTGCTCAAAACTGGTAAATGAACACTGCAATTGCACACACATTTGTATTTGAGAGATTTTGTGTATCATTATGATAAATCAAGATTGGAAATGAACTCACATATGCACATGGGATCCCTTATAAATCTAACTTTTGTCTTTAAAGTACTTTGAAATATTTTTTTTGCAAATTGTTTGGAATAATTCATTTTCTTCTTCAAGTACAGTTGTTTAGTATAAAGACAACTACATGCATAATAGAAACATCAAAATTTCTTTCAAAACCATATAATAAAAACACACACACATATATATATATATATATATATATATATATATATATATATATATATATATATTATTGAATTTCGCAACGATGGTATAGTTCCAAAACCAAAATTGGAATTTTATGCCTAGCGCAAGTCCTTATCTTCATATTTTTTGTTTATCAAAAATCAACCATGCAATAAAACTATCTCTTTTTGGATTTTCACGATGATGGTATAAGTCTATACCTACATATTCTATGCCTAGCACAAACCATTTTACCAATTTTTATTCCTCATTTATTTAAAAATCATGAAAAACATATGACTTAAATCATTATGTTACACAAATTATGCTTTTCAAAAGAATGCACATTATCACTATTTCATGTCATTATGTCAACCTTCAATTTTGCAATGATGGTATAATTCCTAGGGAATTATCCAAAAATTTTATCACTTAGGAATTTATGCCTAGCAAAAATCATTTTAACATTATTTCATGCATACTATTTTTATGAAAATCTGAAAACAAATCATCATCATCATCATTTGCACCATTGCACCAAAGTCTTAAGATAGTCTCTTAAGCACTCTTTTACTTTTCACAATATTTCTATACTAGGATTAGCTTGACAACCGAGTGAGCGGTGACTCCATGAAATGGTCTATAATAGCGACAATGTCCTTTGAAATTATTGTTAGAAGTCTCTTTTTATATTTTATCACATCACATCATTACAACCAATTTTTTACATCAGATTATTTCATTTAAAATATTACAGCATGACATTCAAACCATAATATTTCAAAATGACATAATTATATGAATCGTCAAATCAATCAATCAAAACATTTAAAAACATCATACAAATACATAAGACACAAGTCATATGATCAAAAACATATCTCATCTCATATATATATCAACAGTATATATACATCATATCAAAATTGGATTGGTATGCCACAATCTGTACCTCGGCATACTCAATCCTCTATCAAAAAATAATAAATGCTATCATATCAATCTGTACAATGTCATGTAGTAGTCTAGCATTGAGAACCCCTCGAGCTCTCAGCATCATCTCCTCCCCTGCCCCGAGGTGGAGGAGGTGGCCCCATCGTAGTATGAGTGGTACTGCAAGTCCTCATCGTGGATTGGGATGAAGTCCTCGATGATCCAATTTGGATCAGATCTGTGATGTTAGCTGGTAGTGGTAGTCTATCCTCCTCTGGCACCATCTGATAGTATAATTTCTGGTAGAAAGTGATTTGGACAATAGCCCATGCTAGCTCCCCAGTGCTCGCCCCTCCGCCCCGTGCTCTAAGGTGTGCAATCTCATCTCTGAGCTGTGTCACCTTAGCTCGGTGTCCTGTAGCCTCCTCCTATAGAGTCTGCACCTGTGCCTAAAGATGAACTATCTTTGCTTAGAGAGTCGCTATCTCGCTACTCTCCCTAGTGTCAACACCCTTGCCCTTATCGAGTGATGGTGGCCTCTCTCTGTGGAGAAGGGGGTCTCTCCGCCCTCCTCTCCCGCTGTCATGGCCTCTCCTGCACCTGTGGCCTCATCTGCTCCCTCCCACTATGACCCTGGGCTGCCTCCATAGCCACCTAGCATTGCCTCCCTATCTGACACACAACTATATGAATTAGACCCTGAGCCCTCGTCATCCGAGGAGGGCGGATGCCTACGTACCAGGCATCGTAGCCATCGGCTACCCCTGTGTCGTCCCCATCCACTGGATAAATGGGGGCATCATCTGAGTCTCGACTCTAGAAGCACTACATATCTAGAGCCCCGCTCACTGTGGTGTTATCTCAAATAGTCCAGGAAAACTCATAATCCTTGAGAGATGGGATCCCTTGCTATAGACTGAACTGTCACAAAACTCGATCATACCGATGGAGCTCCACCTCTCCCCTATCCATCCACAGCCAGTAGACTTGCCTGATGCGAGCTAGCTCCTATCCATCCTTGGCCCACCCTGGGTGCTCTCACCATGGCCTCCAGGTGATCTAGTCTGGGACAAGGTCATCCGGTAGTCTCTAGGACATCGGTAGGTCAATCCGCTGTTGTGACCCTCTCCGAAGCCACCAGTAGAAAACTCGAGGCCTCTCCCCGTCAATCCCTGTCAAAGGAAGCCCTATTAGCCTCCGCACTGCAATGTGCTCCCAGCACCAAACCTATAGAAGCGATGTCATAACCAAACATTGGCTGCCCTTGTACATGACCCCATGCAGGATCCTGTACAACTGGCATAGAACAAAACTGCCCTAAGAGAACCTGTAACCATGGTACAGCATGTTGCAGATCACATCTGCTAGCACCCATGGTACCCTGCACCCACTTTGGTGGCATAGTAGAAGTCCACCAACTACTCTGGCCAAAACTTGTGTGAGTCTCGATGCCCCAGGCATCTGACGTAGCGACTCGATGTTCACTCCGCCCTTCTCTAGGGCAAAGCTCGGGTCACCACACAACCGCATCATAGCATGGCCCTGATTGGTCGTAGGAGTGATCAACCATCCTTGTATGGGGATCCTCAGAATCCTCCATACATCCTCTAGTGTGGGAGTCATCTCCCCTGTGGGTAACCGGAAACAGGAAGAACCTGGATACCACCTCTCTGCTAGGGCTGTCAGTAGCCCCATGTCTGTAGACACTTGTGGCATTTCTGCCACATGCTGTAAGCCGGCTTGTGCCAGTTTATCTCACTCTTCCTGTGATAGAGCGGCCAAGTCATCTCTCAACCCATCGTATTTCCATTCTCTGCTCTTTAGCAAACCTCTCTGCAACATAAACAACAATAAAAAACAAATCATTAATAAAAAACTCAAGTGATCAATAATGCAAATTAAAATAAGTTCAATTTTACAAATGATGATATTGTCCACTATTGGACGATATCGTCCCCAATTTGAGCACAATCGTCTTCGATATCGCAAGCCGAAATCATCCCTAATTTTACGAAATCGTCTCTCTTTCATCGATTTCGCCTTTAGACGAAATCGGCGAACTTGATATGATTTCGTCAAAATCGGGACGATTTCGTCTCGACGACGTCGACGGCCCAAAAATGGTCGTGATGCTCAAAATTTACTCAAAATTCACCTAACAAGCATGTCAATTCAAATTCAAGCATTCTAAGCTAAGTTTAGACTCTTACCCGTAGCCCGCGCTGGACCTCTGTCGATCTGTGCGTCGTCTCCACCATTTTTGCTTGCAGAGCTCTAAAAACCAGAAAAATGAACAGTAAAAATGAATTAGGGTTTTTCCCTATTTTTCTTAATTTTATTCAAAAATAATTAAAAACAAATTTGCTTTTCCGCGTTTTTACCTCAAACGTTCGATTTGGGTAAAAACACGGAGGGGGCACCATAGTAAGCTGTCGTACGATTCGACCAAGAATCATCGCCTAAAAATGGGAATAATTTTTGCTTTCTCGTAAATTGAGAAGAACTCATCTTTAACGCATTTTATTCAAAAAATTCGCTAAAGAGGGGGCAAAATTTAGCACCCTAAAATTGGTGCAGTAAAACCTTAATAATTACAATTACTCTAGTAGATAATTCAAATTAAAATTTTAACCCCCAAAACCGCTCCCAAACCGTCGTGTAATCTGTTTCCTCCTTTCTCGCACCATTTTTAAAGGTTGTTTTGACCGTTTGACGATATCGTCGCCGATCAGACGATATCGCCTCAGATCGGACGATTTCGTCTGGGCTAAGACGTCCAGACGATCTTGTCCCAAAACTAATTTTTCATAATTAGTCTCTGTTCCAACGGCATCTCTAATCCGGGCAGAAGCATGTCTGTGTCGTTAGAGACCCTCCTCGTTGGAGATCTCCCAAATAGGGATGATCTCCAACCTCCTAACCTCCCTCCTAAGCCTATTTAATCCTAAGCCCTCCCCTTAGCATTCCCTTGGCTGATAATTCCTGTAACTTGACTTCACACGCATTAAGACATCCCAAATTGTTATTTGCATTAGTTCTATTCAATTTTTGTTGTAGGTACCTTAGTGTTTTTCAGCCGGAGCAAGCTTACATCGTCGCAGATGATCCTGTTCAGATCGGAGGCGATCCTGTCGAATTAGAGACGATTTCATCGCATCCAGACGATTTCGACTGCAATCATCATTGGGGGCAATCAGTGCCCAGAGTTTGCATTTTTCTTTCTTCAATCTGCTGTTTTATTTTGCAATTAGCTAGTTTATTTATTATTTTATGCTATCTTACATTTTGGAGTTCATCCATCTAGATCAAATGCATAATTATGTTATAATTGTCATTAAATCAGTATAATTCATTCATGTTTATGTTTGTAATTTTCAATTTGATATTGTTATTATCATTTTACATTATTTCCCTCTATTAGCATTGCTGTATTTTCTGTATTTTGCACCTATTTCTCTATTTGTAGGTCTCTGACGAATTTGTCAGACAAATTCATCAGATCTCAGACGATTCTATCAGATCTCAGATGATCCTATCAAATCAGAGGTGATCCCGACTGCTTCAAGAATTAGAAATCTTCATCAGACATCCGGATCAGGTATGACCTTTTAATATTGCTTAATTTCTTTGTTTTCTATCTTAATTTTGTTTTTTGTATTCATTTAATCTGCATCTTCATATAGAGTAATTTAGATTCATTTGGCCAAACCTAGGATATGGATGTTTAAGGATAAAATTGAACACACAAAACACATTCCCAACCTAGGCATGGAAACTGCCATTAAATGTTTCCTGGTGAACCCACCATCCGTCAAAAAATCACCATAATACACCTCCCTTGAGAGGCGGGACCTTCGCAAGGTCTCTCAGTCTGAGGTACCATGCCATCCTTTTCACATCCCCCTTCTGGACATGGATCCTATAGCCTGAAGGTAAGGGTGTGAAAAATTTGGAGCGATACAGTTGTAGTTCTTGTTTACATATTTCAAGCAATCTTGATGAATATTGCATATGTCTAACAACTTTTATTAGCTTTATTGATTTTAGTTATGATGGCATATACATGTTTATTACCTTCAATGGGCCTCATCACGAGAGGCTACCTATGTTTTTATCTTCTATTGTTTCTTGACCGCAAGGATCTATATTCAAATGAGCCTAAATTCAAATCCTTCCTCAATACGAAGAGGGTCTACTCCACCCTAGGGTAGTTTTTGACTATTTGGAAAAGCATTTATAGTGTGCCTACCCCGTTGGGGGCTTTGGAAATTGTATTAAGAGTATCAACATTCTGGTGACCCTAAGAGGGGCAAAATTGTAACCGAATTTCACTAATAATATTAATAAAAGAAATACACATTTTTCATTGTTACATGTAATATTGTTATGTTATCATGCTTTTATGTTGATTTCATTAATCCAATAGTTAGGTGTACACTTTTTGGGACAGGTCAGAAAGCGATCATGACAAAACTCCATAATTCATGAGATCTAACTACTATTTCTTGATTTTTTAAATTGCAGGTATAGACCTCAGCTACCAACTATGGGTCAAATTGAACCGCAGGTTCAACATGTGGTTTACATTCTGAACCGTAGACCAGACCTATGGTTTACACCTGACAACACAAACAATAGGTAGAGTGCAAATCAACCCAAGACCTAAGGTAGGCCCTATTTTCCTCTCTGTTATTTTTTTACTCTCTATGTTTTTATAGAATTCATAAAAGTGAATGAAATTAGGAAAAATAAATTAAAAAATAAAAATTAATCGTGTTCTAGTTCATTTAGCATTTACATCTATAGAAAGGTGCTTCTGGGAAAAACGGACCTATGATTGTAGTATACCCTAGGCTACAACGTGCTTGATAGAAGTGTTTGTTTGGTTTGTATGTGTGAGGCCCAACTAGTGGCTATTGTCATCGTAATATGCATTGTCTAAAAGAGCATATAGATTAGTTTACATTTTTTGAATGTAAAACATTCTTTCATTTTGCATAGCATATAGAAATGAGCATGAGTGCTATATGATGCATTTATTTTATGTACAATAAAACAAACCACATACACCAGTTGGCACTTAAACGCTAGTGAGTTGGGCTTAACATCCAACCACTAGTAGGGTTTAGCTACGATGGGCATAATTTCCATCTGTTGGCCCAAATCCTATTCACCCTTTGTTACTAGACTAATATCAGATCCAAAAACCTTTCGTATCCTGGAAAATTTGCATGTATTCTCTTCGGAGGGTATAATTCTGACTAGGGGAAAATGGGTGAGGATCTGGGAGGACCTGTGCTCCTTGACCATGTGTGGGATTCATTACCACACATTATAGGTTGGATTACGTGACTTGGAGTTCATAGACAAGTTTTTGAGCTACGAGTATATAGGTGAAAGCCAATTTAAATTGAGAATATCATTCAACGCTTTTCAAAACATGATAAGGAGTTCTATATTGATACAAAAAATATTGAAACAACATCAAAAAATATAGGGCTCACTTTTAAAACTTAATACGAGATAAAAACCATTGTATACATTATTTTATTAATAAAGAATAAATCTAGACATCAGGTGCACCATGGTGGAGACACAGGGTGATTGGCAAAGGCACAATCCTAAAGCCCATGACCAAGCCCCAACAGATTCACATCAGCACATGTCGAATCCTCACCCACATGCACTCCCCAAACTTCATTCGGTGAGCATTAGAGGAGATAATTCAACAAGGGGGGATCCTATTAAGCATACCTCCAATAGAGGAGCTTATGTGCATTCCTCTAGATGTAGAATAGAGTATGGAGCCTCTCAACATGAGGACGTTCCACTCTGAATCCATTACCAAGATCATATTACATGTGCATCCACATGATCGGCTGAAGAGTATGTTATACAGAGATCCAAATTGGTACCCCTACATCATAGGTCTATAGGAGGATCTGTGGCTCCACCTTCGAAGTATAGATGTGATCGAGACCCACCCATTCAGGGGCATGCATATAGGGCTACCACTAAGCATAGGCATGTGTAGACTCCCACACATGGTTAACATTGAAATATCACTATTGATATGGCTAAGGTGGGAGCCAATGGCACACCACCGTACGAGAGGTGGAGATCCAAAAAATTAGATGGATTATGTAGTTTCCTTGAGTAGCTAGGCTATAAGACTTCGGCTCCACCCACCCGTGGTCTAAGTGAGCATAGTGGAGGTTCTATTAGGATTGCTTGAGAACATGGATAGGCTTTGAAGTACCCTCATATGACACATCCACCATCCAAACATGGTGGCATAGAGCATAGATCATAGTAGGATGCCCATGTCATATTTACAGACAAGGGCAAAAGCATCACAAATCAGCCAGATGGGTATAGAACCCATAAAGTCGCTTACATAGAGCATGCATACTAGAGGCCTATCATGGCCAATGACCTTGATAGATCATACAGACTGGTATCTGAGCAGTGGCGATAGCTCCTCCAAGACCAATTGGAGGATGCTCACCTAGAAAGACAAGACATTGAAGAGGATAATCTTCAATCACAAAGGCTCATCAGACAAATACTATACGAGCAGTGTCTGCATGAAGAACGCATCTTTACCCAAAAGGAGCACATAGAGTAGGAGGATAGGCTAGCTAGGGCTGGTATATATACTCGTGTTGAGAATAGAGAGTGCACTCAGAGAAAGGCTTTTTCACAAGCCGATGCATAGCAGGAGCACATGGACGCTCATACTCATATTAGCGCATAACAAAGGGAATGACCACCACTGTTTGAACATGAGGGGTAACAACAATATGAGGAAGAAGAGGGAGCAGGAAACAACCAATAATATCCTTAAGAATACCTAGTCGAGGAGGAGGATGAGAAATGACCTCCACCTTGACAAAGGAAGAATGTACCTCCGATACCACCCTCACATCGGCTTAGGGAGGAGGACATATTATCCTTAGAGGATTATAAAGCCCTAACTAAGAAGGTAAAAGAGATTGAGAGGCAAGGCACGACACTTCAAAAGCTAACACTAAGAAATATTCACAATGAGCCTTTGTACCCCTTGATACCTACTCCATCTTACCCTAAGCATTTTTTTATGTCTAGGTTAGACAAATTTAAAGGTGACAAAGATGCACAGGAGCATGTCATAGGGTTTTGGTATGCATGTTTCCAAATTAATAGGAATAATGCCTTGCTTTTGCACATATTTTTTATGACCCTTTTAGGCCTAGCCCAAGAGTGGTTCAATCAACAAAAGAGGCAAAAAATTACCAATTTTGAGCAACTGGCTGATGCTTTTATTTAACGCTTTTCTTTTGGCTTCAAGAAACAGGAAAACCTTTCCAACTTGGCTATGCTAGATCAGTGTGATGATGAGCCAATTGAACAATATGAAAAGAGGTGGATAATATTGATGGCAAAGCTACCATTTTCTATTCCTGCTACAAAATTAACCTGAATGTTAACTAGGAGTTGTTCTAACCACATCTCGCTACTATTGCAACTGCAGTAGTATCCAAAATTTGAGGAGGCTTTGGCACAAGCCAAGGTGATTGAAGACATCAAGTTGCAAGAAGGAAAATTTAAGCTTAAGAATAGGAAAGAGGGACCTAAAAAAAGCTCCACAAAGCAAAAGGGTAAGCAAGCCCACATCAACCAGGTAGTGCTAAGCCTCTAGAGAGAGGATAAATGGTAGCAAAAGCAGAATTATCAGGCCCAACCTCCTCCTGTGCAATATGGAAAGTGCAATAACAACTATAAGGTCAAAAAAAAATAACAACACCTACCTCACCAATTCACACCTCTAAAGAAATCATTGAATTTAATATTCCACCAGTTATGTGAGGCTAAGGTGATTAGACTACCCAAGGTTAAGCTAGTTGATCTAAATTAGCCCAAGTCAAAGGGATATTAGGATGACTTTTTTTGCATCTACCAATGAGCGAAGGGTCACGAAATGGAGGTATGTTGGTCCCTAATGCATATTGTGTAGAACATGATTGAAAAGGGTGAGCTTGTAATACCAAGTAATCCATAGGTGCCTAACAACCAGAACATGAGGATTTACAAAAATCTATTGCCAAACCATGAGGTACTACGTAACAATGTTGGCTAGGTCAACCAAGTGCGAGTTGAACCCCCTACCCAAGGGTTCATAGGTATGGTCAGAATACAAGCCATGCCGAATCAGTGGTTGAAATAGAATATTCTAGGCCCACCAACAAGACCAGTGGTGACCATACGGAGTAGGCTAGTCCAAAACTTGCAGACATTGCCTACAAATTTATCTATATATGAACTTATACAACAATCCCCTAGGCACAAGGAGACACTTATGGATATTATAAGGTCCATCTAAGTACAGTCTCAGGATGCACAAGAATTTACCAATTTCATGGGACATGTGCAACAGTGCCAGGAGCCCATGATTTAGTTTTATGATCATGAAATTAAGATGGTTCCTACACCATGAATCATTTGAAGCTACCAAAGTCACACATTGTGCCCACTACCTTCATGTTGAGAGTATTCAATGACGCCCTATCCTAGATGGTTGGCACGATTGTCCTGCCTATACAGGTAAGCATAAAGACCATCTCTATGATGTGTCATGTGATTGAGGGGGCCATGGAATACAACATCCTACTTGGGAGGCTTTGGATTCATGAAATGAATTGTGTTACCTTTATATTACACCAATGTGTAAAATATCTGCATGAGGGACTGGTTGACGTAGTGTCATCAGATGAAGAACCTTTTAAGTTTGTGAACCTAGCATATTTTCCTAGGGATTTCATACTCCTATCAACACACCTAGACATCTAGCCTACATCATCGATTAAAAATAGAGGAGTCCAACCATCATTACATGCTCAACCATCGATATCTGTGTCTCAAATATCTAATCACACTACTGCTACTTTGTTGAAATCGACTGCATTAGTGATGCTTTGGTACAACAGGAAGTTAAAGGTAAAGATGTGCAAAAAAGAGAAGAAGCAAACACCCAAACCAGTCACCAAGGAGGCTCCCATCCCCATGGAAGTGTAGGAATCCCAAGACATAGCCAAGGAGGTACCTCAATCTACCTCACCTACATCATTAGTAGGGTCATCCATGTCACGGGTGACAAAAAATCTCACCAACACCAAACTAGGTGAGTACCTTGTGCATAATGTAACCTTTGAACCTATTCTAGAGACTATACAAGAGATGTATTGGCCATCTGCTCATCGTTATCCATTTGGATCAGTGGTTCCATTGGGAGAACCACCTAATTAGACTAATTTCATCTACACTGGGCTAGATTAGCTTCCAATACGATAGCCCATGGATGAAGATAGTGATGAACCTTTTTTAGTAAATGTTCATTATTTATCCAACCCAGAGTACTCCATGTGTATTTTCAAGTTGTATCACTCACATGGGTATGAACTTGGTATGTTTGAACAAGGGTATAGAACTCCATTCGAGCCATTTTATTAGCTAGCAACTGATAGGTTTGGACTAGGATTATAGATACAAGGGCAACACAACTTTCTTGCAGCATCCTTAGATCATTTTTAACTGAGTCTAGGGGACGATGTGGACTTTAACCCATATCATCCTAATATTTCTAGCTTTTGGAGGATTAACCTGATGGTATCTGTCGTCACTACTGAGCCACTTGAAGAACATCATAAAGGGCTCTTAGAGCATAATGTTATAGATCAAAACCCCAGAGGCAACATGGGTAATAAAATTTGTAGTGCAACCAACAACATAGGTGTACAGGGGCATAACCCCATAGTTTTATGTGATCTCAATTCAGGAGATATTTACATCAATTATGGGGAGGATTCCACCTCTGATATAAGTGGACCAAGTTATGATGTAGACAGTGAATCATCAAACAATGATAAATTTGAGGAGGAAGCTAAGGGGGGCTATTTAAGGCCTTTGTATGTGCATAACCTGCTGCCTATAGAGTTGGTACATGTTACCAAAGAGATATTTCCCAACACTAATCATTCTGGGGAAGAAGGAGAACTAGATTTCTTAGTGATGTTACACTTGCGGTATAATTATCTAGTTTTTCTAGATAGTTATGATAGCAATCAAGAAGTTAGATTCATGGGACCACACTTTCTAGAGTGCCCCACAATATTAGGGATGAATGATGGGTTTTGGTTGTCTAATAGTGATAAATAAAATGAGTTAGAGAGGACCTACCTTGGTCCTCCTTATTTGTGTTAACATTATCAACCCATTGACATAAATGATGTATATCGTCTGTTATGTGTTGGTCCTCATTTGAGAACAAGACGGTTAAACTTGGATCAAATTTATTGGTTGGTTAATCCTATTCCATTGACCTACATGGATCTCCATGAGCCGAATGATCCTATTTTGCATTCAATGCATAGGGAGGATCCAATTTTCTACAATCCTCAGAGGGAAGACCCCTTTGTTCCTATGCCATTAGAGCTAGATCATGGGTATGAGGACTACATTGATTATGTATAAGTTGGTCCATGTGGTCTTGGATATCAATTCCATTCCATAAACATGGTCTCCATTTATTTGACCACTCTACTCCACAATCCAACGTATCTGTCAAACCATTGTATCTTAACAAAGATGCTATCGATTGGGATCGTGTTGATTCACTCATTGAGCCTAAAGATTTATTCCCCAATGAATAAATGTTACAACCATTTAATTTTGTGCTAGGTTGTGCATATGATGTCTATCATGCTAAAAATTCTTCCAACGTGGAACCTATCAACCTGAATGAAGACATCCATTTGATTCCTATGCCTCATCAAATTGAGGAGGAATCACATATGTCAGTAGAGGAAATATTTGAGGTGGATATCAGTATTTATTCCACTAATACAAATAAGGTTAAATTTTGAGAGAGTCTCACTCCAAATGAGCAGGCCACCCTCATCCCTCTACTAAAAGAGAGACCAAATCTGTTTGCTTGGATGTATAAGGATATGCTAGGTCTAGACCTAAAATTGGTTAAGCATAACCTTTCACTAGATCTAACGATGAAGCTGGTCAATAAAAAGATTAGAAATATGGACCCAACAGTAGAATTAAAGGTGAAAGATGAGCTATGCAAGCTATTGGATGTAGAATTTGTAATCTCGATCGATTATCCAGAATGGGTGTCCAATATGGTACCCATGGGAAAACCTAATGGAATAATTCATATTTGCATAGATTTTAGAGACCTAAATAAGGCAACACCCAAAGAATCATTTTTGTTTCCCAATATTGATGCTCTCATAGATGAAACTACAGGTCACAAAATGCTATCCTTAATGGATGGTTTTTTTGGTTATAATCAAATTAGGATTAAACCCAAATACCAACATAAAAACACATTAATAATACCATGGGGAATTTTTTGCTATAAAGTTATGCCATTTGGCCTCAAAAACACTGGTACCACATATCAGCAGGCCATGAAATATATTTTTCATGACTATATGCATAAAATTCTAGAATATTATATTGATGACTTGTTGGTCAAGTCATTGTTATGAGAAGAGCATGCAGAGGTCTTAAGGAAATCATTCAATCACCTAATAGAGCACAATGTCAGGCTTAATCCGAAGAAGTGTGTATTTGGCATAACTTCTGTAAAACTATTAGTATTCATTGTCTCTAAGCGAGGCATCGAAGTTGACCTAGCGAAGGTCAAGGTTGTCTTGGAAATGCATTCTCTCACTAATATTAAAGGGTTAAGAAGCCTTTAGGGCAAGGTAGCATCGATAAAGTGATTCATCACTCAGTTATTGGATAAATTTTGACCCATGAATCGACTACTACATAAGGGGATCCCATTAAACTGGGAAAAGAACTATCAAGAAGCCTTTACTAAAATAAAGTAATACCTTGCGACACCACCACTGCTAGCTCCACCATGGCCAGAGGTGCATTTTCAACTATATATATCGACAAATGAATTTGCACTGGGAACCATGTTAGCCCAAAAGAACATCCAAGGCAAAGAATAGGTAATATATTATATTAGTCAAACCTTGGTGAGCTATGAGGTCGGGTATGTATATGTAGAAAAATTATGTATAGCAGTAGTTTTTTTACAAAGCAATTACAAAACTATATGTTAAGACATACGACATATGTTATATCCAAACAAAATACTTTGTAGTACATGATGAGTAAGACGTATCACAATACATGTACTGTGAAGTGGATCATGCTATTGATAGAATTTGATCTGGAATTCATAAGCCATAAGTCCATTAAGGGACAAGTAATAGAAAATTAATTAGATGAGGCATCATTGTCAAAAAGTAGGTCTCTGACCATAGAGCTTCCAGACGATGTAGTATTCATCATATTTTAAGCTTACGAACCCAAAGAACCAGAGAACAATGTTGATATGACTTAGTTCTTCAATTATTTGAAGTGCGAGCAAGGGGGTGGTATAGGAATAGTGTTTTTCATACCATAAGGAGCTCCTATGCCCTTGTCATTTAAACTAGACTTTCCATGCACCAACAACAATGCTAAGTATGAAGCCCTACTGTTGGGCCTCCACATAGCCATCGCCATGAATATTAAAAGATTAAACATATTTTGTGACTCCTTGCTCATAGTAAATCAAGTTAAGGGGATCTTCCAATATCGATGTCCCGTATTGAGAGCTTACAAGTATCTTGTTGTAATATATCTGGATAAATTGGAACGATACGACATTAAGGCAATCCCTCGATCGTTAAATAGGTTCACAAACACCATGGCCTCATTGGGATACTTAATCCCTCAGAATCCATCTGCTCATTTCACTACCATTCATGTTAAAATTCTTTCACACCTAGTTGTGTAACATGAAGCCTTTGATAATAGAATTCCAGTCAACATGATCAGCGTAGAACTAAAATCCAAATGGTTCTACAGAGCTGAAGACTTTCCAAAGAAGGCACCCTAGGGATCATTAACCTCTCAAAGTCCGAAAGGGAGTGGTACCACCATTCACCATAAGGTTATTTCCCAATATACATTTAGAAAAGTAAATGCACAGGGAGAGCAAGTCATCTTAGCAATCGAATTTGAGTCTTATCAAAATTGGATGTCACAAATCCATGACTTCTTGAAGCTTGGTGTAATCCCAAACAGATTGTCGTGTGCTGTGAAGTGCACATTTAAATAGAAAGTGGTTAAATATATCTTAATAGGAGACATATTGTACTGACAAGGCTATGATGGAGTTCTCCTTCATTGCTTAGAGCCCCAAGAGACATCATGGACAATTTTTTAGGCTCATGATGGTATGTGCAGTGGCCATTTTAGCAACATGGCCATTGTCAAGCGCATCATTCGAATGGGCTACTATTGGCCTACTATGGAGAAGGAGTGCAATGTGTATGTCAATAAATGCATCAAATGTCAACATAATGCTAATATTATACACTTGCCATCATAGGCCTTGCAGCCCATCCAAGCGACTTGGCCATTTTCTCAGTATGGACTAGATATTATAGGCAATATCTCTCCTCCATCATCGAGTCATCATACATTTATAATCATGACTACTGAGGATTTAACAAAGTGGGTGGAAACAATACCCTTAAAAATGACAACTGGAGATTGTATAGTAGAGTTTATACTGGAGCATATCATAAGTCATTTAGGGATTCCATCCAAAATAATACTGGATAATGGAACATCCTTCAAGAACAAAATTGCGAGAGCTTTGACATCTAAATATAGAATCAAACATAGTTTTACAACTTCATACTATCTACAAGCAAATGGGTAGGATGAAGCTTCAAATAATATAGTGGTGGCCATATTGAAAAATGCGGTCTAAGAAAACCACAAATACTGGCATATCCAGCTACCCCTTGCATTATGGGCTTATAGGACTAGTATTCGAATGCCCAGTGGGCCAACACTGTTCTCACTAGTATATGGTACTGAGGCCATTATGACCTTGGAATTAGAAATTCCAATGTTGTGCATCGCATTAAAAGAGTTCATCGATGATGACACCACGTGGAAATCTTGAATGGATCAAATGATGTTGCTTTATGAATGTCACGTGAATTCCCTAGGGCATCTTCATGTTTATCAAGAGCGACTAAAATGAGCTTACAATATCAAAGTCCACAACAAAGACTTTGAATTTGGGGATCTTGTCTTGAAAGAGAACCAACATAACTCTAATTTATCGCCAGATATGCGAGAAAAATTTATGGCTAATTGGCTAGGATCCTATATCATATCTAAAAATATTGGTCTAGGTACCTATTTCCTAACGTCGCTAGGAGGTTTTGAAGAGCCTAAACCTTTCAACATCATCCATATTAAGATGTTTTATGCTTAAGAGCATAGTAAAAGGATCTGAGGGTTTCTTGTAACCGCTCGATCATCCTAAAAGGCTCCAAACACTCTCATAAGTAGTTTGGTAAATAAAAAAGATCCAAAGAAATCTATAAGCCCTTTGGTAAAATCCCAAAAGGCTATAAGGGTTCCTAAAACTACTTGGTCATGTCAATCAAAGGCTTTGAGGGTTGCTTTTAACCTCTAAGTCATCCTAAAAGGCTTCAAACACTATCATCAGTAGTTTGGTCAATCAAAAAGCTCTAAAGGCATCTATAAGCCCTTTGGTCATATCATTCAAAGGCTCTGAGGGTTTTCTTAAAACCACTCGATCATCCTAAAAGGCTCCAAGCTTGTCTATGAGTATTTTGGTCAATCAAAAGGCACCAAGAGTTTCTAAAACATTGCTTGGTCAACCAAAAATCCCCAACAATTCTTAAAATATCACTTGGTCATCCCAAAAATTCCCAAAGGTGCTCATAAACCCTTTGGTCAAACCCAAAAGGCTTCGAGGGTTTGCTTAAAACCACTCGGTCATCCTAAAAACCTCCAAGGATTTTGTTGAAAAATTGTTTGGTCAATCTAAAGGCTCCAATGACATTTCATGTTGTTTGGTCACTCCTATGATGAGCAAGGTGCAACCAAAGTATTGTCATTGTTGTCAACATAGTCAGGTTGATCAGTTGATGCAATGGACAAGAGTTCATTGATGAGTAAGGTGTAGCCAAAGTGTAATGGATAGGAGTTCATTGATGAGCAAGGTGCAGCCAAAGTATAATGGACAGGAGTTCATTGATGAGCAAGGTGCAGCCAAAGTATTGTCATTGTTGTCAACACAGACAGAGGATCGGTTGATGGAATGGACAGGAGTTCAGAGGTCATTAGAGAGATCGGTTGATGCAATGGACAGGAGTTCAGAGGTCATACAGAGCATGCACAATGAATTTCCAAGAAGATAGAAGTGGCCCATAGGCAAAAGCTCAAAGAAAAAGACAAGTAAGAAAACTGTCGCGATATCACGACATGTTGAGAAGCTGGAAAATAAACTGTCATGATATTGTGACATGTTGAGAAGCTGGAAAAGAAATTTTCAAGATATCGCGACATGTTAGAAGAGAGAGAAAGCACAAGGAAAATTGTCATGATTTCGTGACATGTTAGAAGAGAGAGAAAGCGCAAGGAAAACTGTCATGATTTCACGACATGTTGGAAGAGAGAGAAAGCACAAGAAAAACTATCACGATTTCGTGACATGTTGGAAGCAAAGAAGGCAAGTAAGAAAATTGTCGCGATTTCATGACATGTTCGAAGAAGCAACGCATACAAGAAAAACTGTCATGATTTTGCGACATGTTGAAAGCAAAGAAGGTGAGTAGAAAAACTGTCGCAATTTCGTGACATGTTGAAAGCAAAGAAGCCAAGTAGAAAAACTGTCGCGATTTCACGACATGTTGGCAGAGAAAAAGCCAAGTGGAAAAATTGTCACGATTTCACGACATGTTCGAAGAAGAAGCGCATGCAGGGAAAACTGTCGCGATTTTGCGACATGTTTGGAGAGAAGGCACAGGCAAAGAAATCTATCACAATTTCATAACATGTTTGAGAGAAGGAGCTCGCAAAGAAAAGTGTCACGATTTCGTGACAAGCTACAAGAGAGGCAATATGGACGAAAATGTGTCATGATTTCGTGACATGTTTGAGAGAAGGAGATCGCAAAGAAAAGTGTCGCAATTTCGCGACAAGCTGCAAGAGAGGCAGTACGGATGAAAATGTGTCATGATTTCACAATATGTTTGAGAGAAAGAGCTTGCAAGGAAAAGTGTCACGATTTTGCGACAATTTGCAAGAAGGATTGTACGGATGGAAAAGTGTCACGATTTCGTGATAGGTTCGAGAGAAAGAGCTCACAGAGAAAAAGTGTCATGATTTCGCGACAGGTTCGAAGAGAAAGTGCCAAGGAGAAAAAGTGTCATGATTTCGTGACAAGTTCGAAGAGAAAGTGCCAAGGAGAAAAAGTGTCACGATTTCACGACAGGTTCGAAGAGAAAGCGCCAAGGAGAAAAAGTGTCGTGATTTCATGACATGTTTCGAAGAGAAAGCGCCAAGGAGAAAAAGTGTCACGATTTCGTGACATGTCGGGTTTTTGCGACCCGAAGAGGAGATAGAGTGCAAGGTAGCGCATGTGTCACGATTTCATGACATGTTGTGTTTTCACGGGTGAAATACAGAGAAAGGCACAAGGCAACGAATGTGTCACGATTTTGTGACATGTCAGGTTTTCGCTGGTGCTTGCAGAGAAGAGTGTACGGAAGCGAAAGATGTCGCGATTCACGACATGTCTTGTTTTCGCTAGTGCAAGCAGAGAAGAGTGCAAGGAAGCGAAAGATGTCATGATTTCGTGACATGTCTTGTTTTTGCTAGTGCAAGTAGAGAAGAGTGCAAGGAAGTGAAAGTGTCGCGATTTCATGACATGTTTTGTTTTTGCTGGTTGAAGCCAAGAAGAGTAGCAAGGAGGCAAAAGTGTCGCGATATCGTGACATGTGTTTTCGCTGGTTGAAGCCGAGAAGAGTAGCAAGGAGGAAAAGTTTCGTGATATCGCGACATGTCATGTTTTCATGGGTAGAAGGTGAGAAGAGTACAAAGAGACAAAAGTGTCATGATTTCACGACAGGTCGCAATAGCATGATTACGAACAGTTAACTGAAGTAGAATGACAGTTAAAGGGGTAGTTGTAGAGGAAAATCATGCAACCAAAATAAGAAGAGTCAACTATAGTTAGTATGACAGTTACAGGGGCAGTTACAGATAGAAATCATGCAAGCTAAAATTAGCACAGTGCATTAAAGATAGAACAACAGTTACAGGGCCCGTAAAGCAGTGTAACCGTCAAGCGACAGTTATACTGAAAGTCCAAATCAAGAGACATAACTATTAATAGGTTGCATGCAGAAATACTGTGCCAAAAAGGAGTTACTTTCAGAAGTGTCTATTAATAGGGTGCATGAAGGATTATGGAAGTGACAGAAGAACAAGAGTTTCAAGTTGGAAATATTGTTATAAAAGGGCAGTTGCCTGGAGAATTAGGTTGATGTTGAATGTGTAAAAGTGCTATCGAAAGAGGGTTAGATGAGTGCTATTGAAAGAGAGCGATAGTGCTGCTCAAACCAGAGTAAAAGTGCTGCAAGAAGTGGGCTGGAAGAATGTTGTAAGAGAGTGTTAAGCAGAGCCATGAGAGCTATAAGAGTGCAGTAAGAAGTGCAGCAAGAGGGCTGTAAGAGGGCCACCAAAGTGCAGTAAGCAGAGCCATAGGTATGTGCTGTGTGAACTGTGGGCAATGTTGAGTGAGCAATAGACCAGTCAGGGTCTTGTAATAGTGAAGGCATTTATATGTCAATATTCAAATTTCAAAATTGAAGTCCAAGTTGGTGCTTGGAATCAGGGGTTGGTGCTAGTAAATTAGGGGTTGGTGCTCCTTCCATTTGGTGCTAGTAAATTGATTGTAAAGTTGTTGCTTTGCAAAGGCTAGATTTGGATGGAAGTCCAAACAGTCTATTTTTGAGGAGTAGCCAAAACTAGTGAACCTCGGTACATCTTGTGTTGTGTGTGATGCTCTCTTGTTATATTTGCTTTATGTGGTTTTAAGCTTTCATTGTTTTGGCTTTAAGAGTTAAAGTTTTAAGTTATAAAGAGCCACACTGATTCACCCCCCCTCTTAGTGTCATTGTGAGACTAACAATTGGTATCAGATCCAAGTTCCCAATTCAAGATAAATCAGTCAGGGTTGATCTTGGATTAGTACACAATGGGTAAGAAGAATAGATCCTCCTCCAAAAAGGCATCTCAACCAGTTTTAGTTCTTGTGGAAGAGAAAACTGAACTAGAGAAGGTAGAAGAAGTGGATTCTGAAGTATGCAATGAAAACCTAGAGATTGAAGTAGATCTAGAAGGTGAGTTGATAGCCGCACTTGAAGAGTTGAGTATAGAAAAGAAAAAGAACAAAATAATGTCCAAGAAGTTAGAAGAATATGGGGATGAGATTGAAGATCTCTTCCTACAAGTTCAAAAGGCCAAGAAATCAGAAGAAGCCTTGAAGACACACCTGGATGATGAGGATTATGTATGCAGCACAAGTGAAGAGGAATCTAACAAAGTTATTGTTGATCTAAAGTTGCAAGTAGAACAAGTACAAAAGGATTGAAGATATTCTCAGGTCTCAAATCAATGAGAAAGAGACTGTTTGCTGCCAACAAGAAGAAGAGATTGTTTCATTGAAGAAACAACTAGAAGAGGCCAATATAAATCTCAAATTTGAGAAGAGCACAAAGTTGCTAGATAAAATGATAAAGCAACAAAGAAGCTCCACGGCTAAGTTTGGTCTTGGATATGAAGCTGAACAACCTTCATCTTCCAAAAATGCAGAGAAGAAGAAGCACACTGCTGAAGGATCGAAGCAAGAAAAGTTTGAAGCTAAATATTCAAAAGGAAGAAAATATCAAAGAAGATCTACAACAAAGCAACCACAACAAAAGAGGTTCTCTCACTCTCACTCTTTTAATAATAATGCTTTTAATGGCTATTGTTCTAAATGCAACTGTTATGGTCACAAGGCAATTTATTGTGGACTGAACAATAGATCAAAAAGTTATGCTGATAAAAACACATCTGCTTTCCTGAGTGAACACCCTGTGCAATGTTTTAAATGTAATGGCCATGGGCACATAGCAAGGTTTTGTCCAAGCACTTTTGTATCCAATCTAAGGCAAGACCATAGATTTCATCATACACACAAAATGCAATATAGATAGGGAATAAAACATGTGCAATGTTTTAAATGTAATGGTCAAGGGCACATAGCAAGGTTCTGTCCAAGAACTTCTGTATCTAATCTAAGGCAAAACCCTAGATTTCATCAGACACAAAGAGGGCAACACAGATAGGGAACATATCATGTACATAAAAGAAAAGAAAATAATCATCCATCAAGAATGCACAAGAGACAACCCCGCAAGAGAAATGTTCAAGTTCACGAACAGGGGCAAAATAGGGAAGTAATTGAAAAACTCAAGCCCAAGTTCAAGAAAGTTTGGAGAAAGGCAGAAGAAAGGAAATTGTGTCTCCTTGGACTGAAGGAGGCTACTCCGCCATTGCTCTAAGAAACTCCAGGTGGCACATCCTCAGGGGGAGGAATCTTAAAGTCCTATTTTAATGCTCCTATGTATGTGTTTGGTTATCTGAGGATGAAAGGCAAGCAGTCGGGTTATTTTCGTATAGTTGTCAAAATGTTTTTTAGTTCATATAAATGTTTGTGGAGATAGTATCAAACTGATGTGCTTCAGTAGAACAACATGGTGAACATCTAGGTTTTTGATGCAGTAGCTGATAGGCATTATCTAGGGATAGAACATGCAGCACAGGTCAACGTATCGTGGAAGCATAAGCTGGCAGGTGCTAGTTTATGAAGCCTGTAACATTCCCAATCTACAGATAAAATAGAATCCTTGTTCTAAGTGGGAAGGCATGCGGTTCTTAACCAAAAAAAAATACAACACATCGTTTGGTATAAGAAAGCATTAATTTTCTCTAAAGAAGTAGCCATTATCAAAGAGATGCCAGAGTCAAAGCAATCAGTGGCACTAGCACATAGTTGGTCAAGAGTGCCAAGTGGTACATGCAAGGCAGAGATGTTGAGAGAATAGCGCCCAGGTGGTGAAGCGCCAAGGAGGACAAGATGCCTATGCACCTAAGAAAGTCTTGCATTATTTGAGGAATGCGAGATATTTCCTGAGGAGGCATAATACCGAGAGTCGATGACTATGCACAGAAAGAGGTTCCAATGCTAGAGGTAACGGTCCAAAAGTATGAGTTTGAGTAAGGTGTAAAAGGATATATTGTTTGTATGCTTTATATTTTTTTTGGTAGTTGACTTCTAAGGATTGGAGTCATAAGGTGTTTTATGGAATAAATATTTTTGTGGTTACTTTTATGATCTAACCCTAACTTGGTGGCAAAGTTGAGGGTGGTGTTGGTAACAAGTTGAAGAACTATTCTCTTCTTCCTCAAACAAAGAGGAAGTATTTTGCACTAGGGTTTATGTTAGTAAGTCTTGCTACTTGCATTGAGATGGTGAAACCCTTAGTTGGCTGTTTTGAGATTGATGGTTGAGTTGCTTTCATAGAGGTTGTTTTGATCAAGTTAATGCTTTACTTGATACATGATTTGGGCTTACTCCATTGAGATTGATTTGAGCAAGTTATTCTTTGCATTGGTGATTTATGTTGGTGACTGTTTTGTTCAAATACCTTTGGAAGGAAAAGGATGTCTATTGGTTTCCTTTTCATGTAGTGATTGGTTGAATGCTTCAAGGTTAATCTTGAGTTGAATGATGTTGGTTAAACCTTGTCTATAAGCATTGTTGTTAAAGCCCTAATTGGTTGAGAAAAGATATTGGTTGTGGAAAGAACATGAGTATCATTGTTATATGAGTTATTGCATGGTTGGCAATTGTTGGGTTGTGTTTCATGTTCTTGAGAAAAGCATACCACATCTATCTTATTCTTTTGAGATTGATATTGAGTTGAGATTGAGATTGGGAGTTAAGTATAGAACATATTGAGTCTCTAACAATTCTCTTTATGCTTCTATGAGGTGGATTGAATGAGATTGGGTCTCTAACAATTCTCTTGGTGGGTTCATTTTGAATACTACTTGAGCCTTTGATGAAGGCCTTTGGGAGATGATTTGAGGACAGTTTTGGGATAGACTTCTAGAGAAGTTTTCGGACAGGTTCTTAGTGAGCTTGTTGGAGCAGATTTGGATAGGTTTTGTATGAGCCTTTTATTCAACATTGGAAAATTTCTATGTTAAATTTTTAAGCAGGTGCTTCACATAAAGTGTGAGTCTATTGATAGAGTACAACAGAGGGTTGAGGCTCGAGATGGATAGAGAGTCACATATTCACCAAGAATAGTCGAAGAATTGATCTGAGCTAGCGGGATCACATTCTCAGGGGGAGCATTTATGTATTTTTTTATCTTTTTGCTCATATTTGTGATTTTTGCTAACTGTCATAACTTTTGCCTGAGAATGTTGTGCATGGACTCAGGGGGAGTTTTGCAACCGCCCTTTGGTATTATTGTCAAAGGGGGAGAAGAATTACAGGTAATTGCACACAATTACATGTGTTGCCAACAATTCCAAAGGGGGAGATTGATGAGCAAGGTGCAACCAAAGTATTGTCATTGTTGTCAACACAGTCAGGTTGATCAGTTGATGCAATGGATAGGAGTTCATTGATGAGCAAGGTGCAGCCAAAGTATAATGGATAGGAGTTCATTGATGAGCAAGGTGCAGCCAAAGTATAATGGACAGGAGTTCATTGATGAGCAAGGTGCATCCAAAGTATTGTCATTGTTGTCAACACAGACAAAGGATCGATTGATGCAATGGATAGGAGTGTAGAGGTCATTAGAGAGATCGGTTGATGCAGTGGACAGGAGTTCAGAGGTCATACAGAGCATGCACAATGAATTTCCAAGAAGATCGAAGTGGCCCATAGGCAAAATCTCAAAGAAAAAGACAAGTAAGAAAACTGTCACGATATCATGACATGTTGAGCAAGCTGGAAAACAAACTGTCGCGATATTACATGTTGAGAAGCTAGAAAAGAAACTGTCACGATATCATGACATGTTAGAAGAGAGAGAAAGTGCAAGGAAAACTCTCATGATTTTACGACATGTTAGAAGAGAGAGAAAGCGCAAGGAAAACTGTCACGATTTTGTGACATGTTGGAAGAGAGAGAAAGTGCAAGAAAAACTATCGTGATTTTGTGACATGTTGGAAGAAAAGAAGGCAAGTAAGAAAATTGTCATGATTTCATGACATGTTGGAAGAAGAAGTGCATACAAGAAAACTGTCATGATTTCGTGACATGTTGAAAGCAAAGAAGGCAAGTAGAAAAACTGTCACGATTTCATGACATGTTGAAAGCAAAGAAGCCAAGTAGAAAACTGTCATGATTTCGTGACATGTTGGCAAAGAAAAATCCAAGTGGAAAAACTGTCATGATTTCATGACATGTTCGAAGAAGAAGAGCATGCAAGGAAAAATGTCATGATTTCACGACATGTTTGGAGAGAAGGCACAAGCAAAGAAATGTGTCACGATTTCACGACATGTTTGAGAGAAGGAGCTCGTAAATAAAAGTGTCATGATTTCATGACAAGCTGCAAGAGAGGCAGTATAGATGAAAATGTGTCACGATTTCACGACATGTTTGAGAGAAGGAGCTCGCAAAGAAAAGTGTCACGATTTCGCGACAAGCTGTAAGAGAGGCAGTACGGATGAAAATGTGTCACGATTTCATGACATGTTTGAGAGAAAGAGCTTGCAAGGAAAAGTGTCATGATTTCATGACAATTTGCAAGAAGGATTGTACGGACGAAAAAGTGTCGTGATTTTGTGACAGGTTCGAGAGAAAGAGCTCACAGAGAAAAAGTGTCACGATTTCGCGACAGGTTCGAAGAGAAAGCGCCAAGGAGAAAAAGTGTCACGATTTCGTAACAGGTTCAAAGAGAAAGCGCCAAGGAGAAAAAGTGTCACGATTTCATGACAGGTTCGAAGAGAAAGCACCAAGGAGAAAAAGTGTCACGATTTCATGACAGGTTTGAAGAGAAAGTACCAAGGAGAAAAAGTGTCGTGATTTCGTGACATGTCGGGTTTTCACGACCCGAAGAGGAGATAGAGTGCAAGGCAGTGCATGTGTCACGATTTCGTGACATGTTGTGTTTTCATGGGCGAAATATAGAGAAAGGCACAAGGCAACGAATGTGTCATGATTTTGTGACATGTCAGGTTTTCACTAGTGCTTGCAGAGAAGAGTGTACGGAAGCGAAAGATGTCATGATTTCACGACATGTCTTGTTTTCGCTAGTGCAAGCAGAGAAGAGTGCAAGGAAGTGAAATATGTCATGATTTCATGACATGTCTTGTTTTTGCTAGTGCAAGTAGAGAAGAGTGCAAGGAAGCAAAAGTGTCACGATTTCGTGACATGTTCTGTTTTCGTTGGTTGAAGCCAAGAAGAGTAGCAAGGAGGCGAAAGTGTCACGATATCATGACATGTTGTGTTTTCGTTGGTTGAATCCGAGAAGAGTAGCAAGGATGTGAAAGTGTCGCGATATCATGACATGTCATATTTTCATGGGTAGAAGGCGAGAAGAGTACAAAGAGACAAAAGTGTCATGATTTCGTGAGAGGTTGCAACAGCATGATTACGAACAGTTAACTGAAGTAGAACGATAGTTAAAGGGGCAGTTGTAGAGGAAAATCATGCAGCCAAAATAAGAAGAGTCAACTAGAGTTAGTATGACAGTTATAGGGGTAGTTACAGATAGAAATCATGCAAGCTAAAATAAGCACAGTGCATTAAAAATAGAACGATAGTTACAAGGCCCGTAAAGCAGTGTAACCATCAAGCGACAGTTATACTAAAAGTTCGAATCAGAGAGACAGAACTATTAATAGGTTGCATGCAGAAATACTGTGCCAAAAAGGAGTTACTTTCAGAAGTGTCTATTAATAGGGTGCATGAAGGATTATGGAAGTGACAGAAGAACAGGAGTTTCAAGTTGGAAATATTGTTATAAAAAGGCAGTTGCCTGGAGAATTAGGTTGCTACTGAATGTGTAAAAGTGCTACTAAAATAGGGTTAGATGAGTGCTATTGAAAGAGAGCGATAGTGCTGCTCAAACCAGAGTAAAAGTGCTGCAAGAAGTGGGCTGGAAGAATGCTGTAAGAGAGTGTTAAGCAGAGCCATGAGAGCTGTAAGAGTGTAGTAAGAAGCGCAGCAAGAGGGTTGTAAGAGGGCTGCCAAAGTGCAGTAAGCAGAGCCATAGGTATGTGTTGTGTGAACTGTGGGCAATGTTGAGTGAGCAATAGACCAGTCAGGGTCTTGTAATAGTGAAGGCATTTATATGTCAATATTCAAATTTTAGAATTGAAGTCCAAGTTGGTGCTTGGAATCAGGGGTTGGTGCTCCTTCCAGTTGGTGCTGGTAAATCAGGGGTTGGTGCTCCTTCCAGTTGGTGCTGGTAAATTGATTGTAAAGTTGTTGCTTTGCAAAGGCTGGATTTGGATGGGAGTCCAAACAGTCTATTTTTGAGGAGTAGCCAAAACTGGTGAACCTCGGTACATCCTGTGTTGTGTGTGATGCTCTCTTGTTATATTTGCTTTATGTGGTTTTAAGCTTTCATTATTTTGGCTTTAAGAGTTAAAGTTTTAAGTTATAAAGAGCCACACTGATTCACCCCCCCTCTCAGTGTCATTGTGAGACTAACATCCTAAAGGCTCCAAAGGCATATGCCCATCGTTTGGTCAGATATGAGGCTCAAAAATCATAAAAATATAAACTCAATATAATCCAAAAAAAATGGTAAAGCATAAAATCCAAAAATATTTGAATTTGAATTTGAATTTTACATTCACTCATGCATCCACAACATTATTGCACTGCATATAGGCATTCGTCATCTGTTGTATTCTGTAATAGAAGGGATTATGTTTATCATTCTTAAAAATGACACCATGTTTATGTTTAAATCATGCATATCTGCATTTATCATAAATCCATCATTCATGTGAGTAATTATGTTTTTCAACACAACCTATTTTATTGTTATGGATATATACTAGGGTTTTTCGGTCATTCAACCATACCTAGAGGTATTATCAAGAGTTGATAGAAATCTTGATTTGATTTTGTAGGTAAGATTCAGTTAGTATAGCCCTTAGCCTATCAGAAGCCTATAACTAATCAAAAAATTAAACAATCCTAACAAGGACTAGGGGAAGATGAAAGTTGTGAAGCAGGACTAGGTATCCTAAGGCAAAAAGAGTTATTCTTGCTTATCCCTCTATGTATATGGTATGGTAAATATTTGTAGTTGGAAAAAGGACATGTTAGCTCCCTATTCAGAATCCCTTGCTTACGATAAAATTTGAAATATCCCAGAGTGATATCCCACATAAATCCTCAAGATTGATACCCTAGATTGATATCATAGATTGACTTCCTAGATTGATATCCCATATTGATATCATAAGATCGATATCCTCAAATCGATATACCATAAATAGTTTTCCTAAGTAAATCCTTCAAAGGAAATTTTTTGAAGAAAATTATCAAATGTAAATGCCAAAAAGTGAAGATCAAATGAAGATAAAAAAACAAGCTCAAATCAAGTTCAAAGTGAAGATCATATGAAGATCATAAATCAAAGTTCAAGTGGAGATGAAATGAAGATCAAAAATCCAGTTCGAAGAGAGATCAAATGAATATCGAGAGATAGTTCATAATGAAGATGGAATCAAATCCCTTGCTTCACCATATATGAGCAAGTATCCTAAAAATTGAAGGATAGAAAGGAATGAGCCTGAATCCCTAGAATTATTGGCACTACTAAATCTTACGCATGATGATATATCTGATACACTTGCATATCGCTTATGGGTAGATCAATGTTTGAATGTGGAAGAGCTAGCTTCAGGTATCCTACATTGCCTAGTGGCTTAGTCCAACAAAAATCTAAACTTAGGATTGGATAAGACATTTGTGGAACCCCTATCTTAGAAATGGTCTAAAAGAATCCTACTTGACATTGAGGAATGCTCATGTATTATCTTAAAATATTCATGTGCACACATGGATAATGAATAGTTAGGGCCTATCCTAGCAAAAGCATTGCACTTTAGAAGTCTAGTGTGGTTAGTATGCAACTTTTGATAAGTCTACTAGGGTGTTTGAGTCTCATGGAAAACATAAAAAATTTCTCTAATAGTAGAAAAATACCAACTATCGTGAACCATATAAAATCATCAAACTGCAAAGTATCGAGTCCATGATACATCATCATATAAAGTACAATCAAATATATAGGATAGATACCGGATGGATATTAGAAATAATATTTAGACGACCACTGACTATATCGTGCATATTTTTTAAATTTGCAAAGGAAAATAAAATGACACATTATATCTTCGCATCATACAACTGCATACCATTGCATTTCATATATGGGTGATTAATTGATCAAATTCTTATCTTAAGGATTTTCAATTACATTCATGATTTTTATACATTCTATGATGTCACCCATTATATTGATAAACATAATTGCATTCATTCCTTATGTTTTAAGTGATTAAAGCATACAGATTCATTTACATTAGATTACCATCATGTAAATAATGCATTACATACATCGCACATCTAAGTATCTAGATCACTGCATATCATCATCATCATCATCATAAATTAAATAGCTATCTAGTGCATGTTATCCATACATCACATCATATAGCATCAAATTAACATAAGCATTGTATCCATGTGTATTAAATAAATAGAAAATTAAACATACACAAGTACACATAATGAGTCATAAATGATCAATTTCATATATATATATTGTGTGTGTGTGTGTGTGTGTGTGTGTGTGTGTGTGTGTGTGTGTGTGTGTGTGTCAAACAAAGTACATTAGGAGTACAAAATGCTCGTAGGCTACAATCATGTAGGTCCTAGACCTTACACCAAAAAATGATACATATGCAAAAATATAGCCTAGATTTATTAGAGCCCTAGCTCTAGCTTGCTCCCCTAAATTGGAGCTCTTTCCACCTCCCTTAGCCCTGTGATCTAGAGCCTACTCTGTAGTTAGCTATAGTACCTAGTGTGTGCCCTATTGAGGGTCCTATGTGCCACCTAGCCCAAAGAGACCTAGCACACAGGATATTGGTATGTCTATGTAGCTAGACCTATGACTAGAGGTCACACCCATCTCACTGTGATCCCTGTGCGAGATACATCCATGTGTGATAGAGGACCTATGTGTCCTCTCTATCCTATGATTCTGCTAGCTGGAGCTCATTGTGGATTGTCTTATAGTCCTAGACCTGGTCCTTTGAGACCCCATAGCATTTCTATCCTCTAGTACCTGCAAACCTCACAATCTAATAAATCCCTCTAGTTGGGAGATGTGAGCTACCCTCACATTGCAAAGGTCATTTCCATCCTCTATGAGGGAAGTGAGCCGCCTAATATCCACCATGGGATCACCACCTCCTAGCAGTATAGTTGATGGTGCTACTAGTGGTGCCATGATAGCTTGATATGATGAGGGGTCTCTTCTATGAGCCTAGGACTGATCCAAGTCCCTCTCTACTATAGCCATAGGTTGTCATGCCTCTGATACCTATAGTAAGCTTGTTAGCTCCTTAATTTGACTCTCTACTATTATGGCACAAGAGGTGGAACCTGTGAGATCCTCCTAGATCTACTACCACTATCTCTCACTATGAGCTAGCTTCACCTCTAAAATGGTTATTCTAGTGTCCCTCTACAACATCGTAGTGTGGAATCGTCCAACCTGGCTCTATAAATATACTACCTAGGCTAGTAGCTGGTTTACCTCGCTATATGGAGGCACCTCGCCCTCATCTAGTGCCTCCTCATAAATATTCATAGGGGGTGCATCTCCTACTGCATCCTATACCCCCTAGAAACCCTCAATCCATGGGTGCACATTACACCCCTATGGATCAACCTCAGATTCATCATCAACCCGGTCGAGGGGCCCAGATCCCTACCATTGTATTAGCGACCACAAAACATCATATGTAGGAGTAGTCCTAGCCACATAAACCCCTAAATCCTAGAAATCGTTAGTCACATCACCAAGTGTTATTAGATATATCCACTACAAACTTTTCTCTAGAGCCAGCCGCCTATAGATGATCAGTAGCTTTGGTATATCCTAAACTAATCCAAACTACTACAAAACATGTGAGTAAAAATGGTACTCCATGATCTCGTACTTGTGGCCCAAGATCCACCTATCCTGATGAGCCTGACACAACTGCTTGTCAGCATTCAAACATGTAGGGCACCCCATGTATGGGTGCCACTCTATATTGTTAGACCTCAATCCTATGAATCTACTTAGGTAATGTCTGATATCCCCTACATGGGACATTCTTTGGAACCCCTCCTCCTCATGGGGCCAACAAGCTGCATAGCAATGATACTGATCACCAATGGTAGTAATTTCAAGTGGTAGCTCTATAGGATGCTTAATCTAGGTATGTTGCCAACCCTAGACCTGTAGAAGTAGGCTACAACTGATGTCTACCTGACTCCTAATTCTAGAAAGAAGGTTCCAGGGGATCCTCATGCCTGAGGACTATGGAAGGGCTATGTACACAACCAAGTGCATGAATACTGACTCTTTGATAGATAATATGTGCTCCCCATACCAGTAGCTGATGTGTACACCTCCATGATCCATCTGCCACTAGGCCTTGTCACTACGATCACCAAAGATAGCATTGCAAATAGCCTTCTTCCTCTAAGAGAAAGAGGATGTGATAGCCTCACCATCAATAGGGATCCTAAAGATACAATAGACATCCTCTAGGGTGATGGTCATTTCACCCATAGATAGATGAAATGTGTTGGTCTGGGTATTCCAACTCCAGTACAACGTGGTCATATATGTTGTATCTACCCTAATCATGGGTAGATCCAAGATATAGCCAAAGCCGATGGCTCTAAACCACTCCTGATACCCTGCAGTAAGCTTCCCATGGAGGGTGCAAAGTATGTTTGGCTCTCGGGCCCTAGAAGTCAATGTCTAGAAATAAACAATGCATAAGAGAAAAATCTAACTAAAACAAGAAAAAATAGATAAAAAAATGACTCTAATGTTGGCAATTTTGGGTACCTGTTGGCATTTTTGCCACATTTATTTTAATTGTTGATTATTAATGCATAATATATTGCAATTCTAACTTCTCTACAGGTTTTGATGCAAAAAATGACTAAGTCAGAAATATGTCTTGAAATCGCGACAAAAAATAGCATAGAGAGCCAAGTCGGAAAACCGTCGCGATATCACGACATGTCGCAGAATAGTGGGTCGGATGAGGAGAGAGAAAATCAATGCAGAATTGGCACGATTTCATGACGTGTCACAAAATCATGATCAACGTAGTCAACGACAGCAGGTGGACAAAACCGTCACGATATCGCGACGTGTTAGATTTTCACGGCTTGCGACGGGCATAAGGCATAAGACACAAAATGGTCGCGAAATCACGACAAAAACTGACACAAAGCGCATAAGTCGAAAGACGTCACAAAATCATGACACATCACGTTTTCACAATGCAGGGTGGATTAAAAGGCTTAAGTGGTAAAACGATAGCGATTTCGTGACAGTTAGAGGGTGAAGTCGAGCAAAGCAAAGAAGCGTAGCGAAATCGCTCACATGAATGAAAAGAGACTAAGTGCAGTGAAACATAGAGAAATCGCGACAGAGTGAAGTTGAAGACATTCTAAGGCAGAATTTTCGTGTTTTCATGGCTTAAGAGCTAGACCATACAACATGAAGAGAAATGGTAGCGAAATCGCGCATTGTTGCATTTTCACGGAAACAAAGCAGAGATAGAGCCGAAGATAGAAAGACGTAGCGAAATCGCGCAGCGTCGCATTTTTGCGGTGCAAGGTAGCGAAGGAGAACTGAAAGCCGAATATGTAGTGAAATCATGACATGGTTGGTTTTCATGGCTTAGAAGCGGCAGAAGCGTACGGAGCAGAAGGACGTCGTGATTTCGTGACCTGTCGCATTTTCGTGACCTGTTGCAGTTTCGCGCCTGGAAGCAATTCAAACGGTTCGATGCTATTTTGTGAGTTCTGATGATTTAAAGCACCCCAGAATTTAATGTGCTGCTACTTTTTGATGCGGTCAAGGTAGAAGAATGTGCCCAAGCTACCAAAATTGAATATTTCCAGGATTCAAAGCTGTTGTTCATGATTTTTCTAACGATTTCATGCATATTTTCAAGAACACCATTTAATGAAGGCGACCGACTCTTCCATATGGCATTAAATTTTTTGTTTCTCCGAGGCTGTGTAAGGCTATTATTTCCTTGTTTCTGTTACAATTGTAGATCTCAAGGAGGTCCGTTGCAAATTTTAAATGCTGCCAAGAGGCCAGACCTCTATAAAAACCAATGTAAATCTCATTTGCAAGGGTCGGGAGTGAGAGATACTTTTGCTAAAATCTTTTAAGTGCTTTGCATGAATATAAGACATTCGGCTCTCTGGTTTCACGAGTGATTTTTCTATGCATTGTCCCTTCTACATACTGCATTCCTAATTTGTGCTCGGATCTTTTATTTGCTGCTTAGTTTTAATTCTGTATTGAGTTTTAACAATTGCTAGTAAAAGAGTGGGTTCTGGAATGTTATTTTGGAGGTCATCTATGCAAGGTTGTGAGTGGATCACGCCATTGTTTTCTGTTATTTTCTGTTGTTGTACTTAGAGTTATTTGCTATTGTTCTTCCTCAACCAGATAAATTCAGCTATGACCATATTTCTCGTTTATTTTTGCAGCTTTACAATTTCTTTCCTGTAACTTTCATCTAAAAACAAGTTTAGAATAGTAAGGGAACCAGCCCACTCTGGAGATTGGTCCTGGGAGACATTTCTTTCTCCCAGAATTTCAATTTTGGCTGGGTCTAGGGTGCATTTTCTATAAAAATCCTTTCCTATGGTAGATTCGTGACCAACAATTTTTGGCACGCCCGGTGGGATAGACTTCTTCTGTCTCAGAAAGATCCCATAGCATTGAAGGTTTAATGTTCGCCTTCATGCCGTAAGATTAGAGCATTTGGTGACTCTGCAGTACTCAAAAATCTCTGAACGTGGATGCAGTGAAAGTTGTACTTCATGATCACGAGATCACAGTCTAAAAAAGTTGGATATCTTGTTGAGTTTTTTGAACTTGACAGCACAAGAAGTGGTGAGCATTCTAGGTTGGTTCCCCCACCATCATCTGCCATATCCACGCAAATCCCTGATATTGTTACTAGTCTTCCATATTCTCAATTACATACACCAGTTCCAATGGCCCAGTATCCTCCACCTAGGCAATTTTTAGCTTGGAACAGCTCAGGGGCCTTGAATCTCCAGGCTCAAAACCCAGTTCCCCAGGCTGCCTTGAAGGCATTGCCAACTTATGATGGTATAGGAAAGACTGCATATGAACATATTCATGATGTAGCTTCTCTGGAAGCTATTCATGACATAACAGATGAAGATGTAATGGTGAAGTTACTAGTGTTATCTTTAAGAGGAAAATTGTTGTACTGGTATAGATCTCTGCAACCAGGCACTATTGCGTCCTGGGATCAGCTAGGAGAATTGTTAGTAAAGAATTTTCATGAACAAGCTGACCCATTTTCATTGTTGCACCAATTTAATGCAATCCAGAGGCATCCGTAGGAGGCAATAGCAAATTTTAATGTTCGCTTCACCAGGAGCTGGTAGTGAGTGCCTGAAGGACTTCACCCTACCCCTGAGCAAGCTACGTTTTACTACCTCTGAGCGTTCAATACAGATATTGGCTTGGCGATCAGGCAGTCCAATGTAATGACTTTCCCAAAACTGTTCGAGCAAGCATAGAAGGCGGAGGCAGACTTGATTGCAATCGACAGGCTTCCCCCAAAGGTAGCAATGCCCATTCTTCCTAATATTCCACAACATTTATATCCTAGTTCTTTTGCGCAATCTATGTCCACTATGTATCCTGTCCCATCATGGAATTCTAGTGCACCACAAATTGCACCTATCCCAGCTCCTCAGATTTCTACTTTAGCAAGTCTATAGCTGCCTGCACCCAGCATTCCACCATTCCTTGCTTCCACCTCATTTCCAACATTGCCAGCACCACCAGCTCCTTTGCCCTTACCAACACCTCCTGCACCTGTAAACCCTGATCCTTATACAACAATCTTGTAAGAGGTAAAATCTGCCAATTCAGCAATTAGAGCAATGGGTAACAAGATCACACTTATTGAGAGGAAGCAAGCTAAGCGAGATTTCCAGCCAAGGAGATTTCAACCTCCTCCAATTACTAGAGATCAAGCTGCTTCAACAAGCAAAGCACCTGAGAAAAGCCTGACTGCTTTGGTAAATGAAGATGCAATCCTTGCTGAAATAACGTATTGGTGTTCGACTTGGAATGACCCTCATGGAGAAGACACCTGCATGGTCCATCTGAATTATGTGCAGACATTGGCTGCTAGTTCTTTAGGAGGGCAAGTCAATATGATCTCTGAGGTAGGCCACAACTTAATGACTCCACTGGAAGAGCAAGTTTCGGTTCTCACAAGGACTGGAAATAAGTCTGTAACAGTAGATCCTGCTGAGTTAGAGCCATTAAAAGTGCCAGCTGATTTGAAGAAGCCAATGAAAGCTCCTGTGCCAGTTTCAAAACCTGATGCGCCTATTTTTCCGAAGGATCCTGTTTCTCACAGAGTTCAAGAAAAGGTTGCAACTGCACCAGCAAGATCAGAAGCAGAAGAGCAAGCTCGAGAAAAGTTGAAATATCCTTCATTGAAAAAGAGGCTAAGAGTGGAAGCTACTCAGCAATATCGAAGCAGATATGAACATCCTGTTGAAAAGGACTCTACTGTGGTTGCATACAATGAAGAACTGAAGAAGACCCCAGCTAATGTTAGGCTTTACGATGCATTACAGTTGCCTGGGCAGGTAGATTTATTGCAATAATATTTAAAATCTGTTAAGGATAATGAAAAGGGTCCTACCCAGACAATTTATGCTCAAGCCTTAACCACTTTTGTTACTGGTAAAAATAGACCACCCCCATTTTATTTATCATTGCAAATAGAGGGTTGGATCGTGCATAATTGCATGATCGACTCTGAAGCTGCTACAACTATCATGCCAAAGGCAGTTTGCGAGGTTATGGGCATGGAATACACACGAAGTAGCCCTAGAGTTTTGCAGTTAGATGGTACTCCTATAAAAATGGTGGGTGTAATCAAATATGTCCCGATTGTTTTGCATACTATGCCTCAGATTATAGTCATTCAAGAGATTGTTGTGGTAGATTTAGAACCCTATTTTAGTATGTGCTTATCTAGAGAGTTTACTGCAAATTTGGGAGGTTACCTGGCACTGGATTATTCCCACTTAGAAATTCCTTTCAAAGGTAAACGCCTCAGGATCCAGAATGAAAAACCTTCCTCTTTTCATATCGAGAAGTTGGAAGAAGCAAAAAAAAACATGCAGTCTGTTAACATGCTAACCGAAGAGTCAGAGGATTCTATTTTGATGAGTGAGGTTTTAGATGAACTCCAGTTGGACGATCAGTTTTCTATGCTTGATTTCAATGCCATGCTGGAGACTGAAATCGGTTGTTATTCCATCACAAAACTAGAGGGTGGCACAAGGCAGGTATTTCCTAACCAAGATGATCAAAATTCTGTCACATATCAACTATGGAAGTTATATTTTGATGGGGCTAGATGCAAAAACGGTGCAGGAGCAGGTATTTTTTTGATTTATCCTTCTGGTTTACAAAGAACATATTCATATTGTCTTACTTGGAATTGTACTAACAATGCTACCGAGTACGAAGCATTATGCTTAGGCTTGAAAAAGGCAAGAAAGTTGGGAATCGAACAGCTCCAGATTTTTGGTGATTCTGAGCTTATTGTAAACCAAGTCACAAACAGGTGTATTTCTAAGCAGCATTACCTTAAAGCATACCGCAACCAAGTTTGGGACCTGTTTGAGTTTTTCACAGCTCTGAATATTCAAGCCATTTCCCGAGAGCTGAATAAGCATGTAGATCTTTTAGCATCTCTTGGAGCCAATTTTTCTCCTATTGAGCAGGTAGTGAAGAAACCAAAGACAGTAAGGATGGTGTACAGGCCAAGTGTCCTAGACAAGGATACTTTCTGGCAAGTCTTTGAGGACGATGAGCAGATTGTCAACTTTTTGATTCATGAAGCTGCCACTATCAAAGGGAGAACCTTGGAGCACGAAGAAGCTGAAGGTCTAATTCAGTTACGGAATAATCACATTCCGAAGGGTCTTATAACTCTGGAAAGTTTTTTTGATCAGCATGATCGGTCCAAAAAACATCGGATTGAGATTGATAAAAAAGAATACATGGAGTTGCAGTTGGAACCCAACAAAGTCATTAAGGTTGGAACTGATTCTACTCCTGATGAACTGCAAGAAATCAGGAAAATGTGTCAAATTTTTTTTGATATTGTGGCTTGGAGTTATGAAGATCTGAAAGGATACGATAAATAGATTGTGCAGCATACTATAGAGCTGGAAGAAGGAGTCAGACCCTTCAGGCAAAAGCAGCGACCAGTAAATCCAAATATTGAGACTCTAATGAGGGCTAAGCTTGTGAAAATGCTGCAAGCCAAAATTATATATCCAATTAAGCACTCAACTTGGGTTGCCAATCTGGTTCCAGTTCGAAAGAAGAATGGAGACATACGAGTGTGTGTAGATTTTTGGAATCTGAACCGTGCATCTCTGAAAGATCATTATCCCTTGCCTTGTATAGATCAAATACTGCATGTTGTTGCTGGAGCTCAACGTTTTTCACTAATGGATGGATTCTCTGGATATAACCAAATTTGGGTTAGAGATGAGGACCAGTACAAGACAACATTCATAACTAAGTGGGGCACTTTTGCTTATCAACGAATGCCTTTTGGACTATCAAATGCCGGGGCTACCTTTCAGAGAGCCATGGACATTGCATTCAAGGAACTCTTGAACAAGATTATTGTTATATATCTTGATGACATGACTGTCTTTTCACATAGACGGGAAGATCACTGTTCGCATCTGAGGCAAATTTTTGGAAAGTGTAGAGAGTTTGGGATTTCCATTAATCCAAAGAAGTCAGTGTTTGTAGTGAAGGAAGGTAAACTCTTGGGGCATGTTATTTCAGAGGATGGTTTAGCAATAGATCCAACTCGAGTTGAAGCATTGAAAAAATTATCACTCCCTACAAATAAAAAGGAACTGCAGTCTTTCTTTGGACAGATTAATTTTATCAGGAATTTCATTTCTGATTTTTCCCGGGTTGTGAAACCTATGACTGAGTTTTTGAAAAAAGATGCAGACTTTAAATGGACAGCTCAAAGAAAAGAGGCATTCCAAGAAATTAAAGATAGAATAGCGCAGGCTCCTGTACTGATTAATCCTGATTATTCAAAAGATTTCATTCTGTATGCAGTTGGGGAAGATGAAAGTTATGCTGTAGTTCTTACACAGAAAGGGGACGATGGGAATGAAAGGCCCATTGCTTTCCTTAGTCAGGTTATTTTACCTCATGAGGCAAAGTATAATTTCATTGAAAAACAGGTGTATGCTGTCATGAAATCTCTTAAGAAATTCAAGCATTTCATATCTCAGAGTAGAACAGTTGTCTATGTTATACATCCTGATGTAAGAAATTTCATCATTCAAGGAGAAATGGGTGATAAATGCACTGGTTGGGTCACCAAGATCCAAGAATTTGATGTTGAAATTCATCCAACTAAGCTAGTGCGTGGTAAGGCTTTATGCCAACACTTAGCAAAGATGGCAGCATCTGGTATAGTTGAATATCAAGCAGATGACCTTGCTAGTGATGACAATTTGATGAATCTCTTAGTTCAGGAACAAGATTGGGCAGATGACCTCATTGATTACTTCACGACTGGTAAATGCCCTTCACAGTTGGATGCCTCATAGTGCAAAATATTTCGTCTGCAAGCTCTTAGGTATGTTTTATTGCCAGAAGGATTGTTTTTTAAGAATATTGATGGCGTCCTTCTAAGATGTGTCAAGGAATCAGAGAAGGCTAGACTCCTGGAGGAGTTTCATTCTGGCATATCAGGAGGACACTATGCAGGTAGACCGATGGCTTTAAAAATAATTTGAGCTGGTTACTATTGGCCGACCTTGTTCGCAGATGCTTTCAGGATTGCCCAAGCATGTGACAAATGTCAGAGTTATACAAGAAGAGTTAGGAATGCATCACTGCCTTTGCATCCAATTCAGTTTGAAGCACCTTTTCAGCAGTGGGGGTTGGATTTTATTGGGATTATTGATCCGAATTCTTCAGCCGAACACAGGTATATTTTGACAGCTACAGATTATTTTACGAGGTGGTCTGAAGCTATTCCAACCAAGGTTGCGAATCAGAGTGTGGTGATTTCTTTCATTGAAGGCCTGATTACACGCTTTGGCATCCCTGATGCTATTATTATAGATAATGGGACTCCATTTATTGGAGCTGAACTAGCTGAGTTTGCAAACAAGTATGGTGTTTTTTTGAAAACATCCTCTAACTATTATCCTCAGGGAAATGGCTTGGCAGAGTCCACAAATAAAAATTTGCTCTGGATTTTAAAGAGGTCTCTGGGGGATAACAAGAGATCATGGCACCTTATACTAAATCAATCTTTATGGGTAGATAGGATTTCAATCAAGAAGTCTATCAAGACTTCACCCTATGCCCTGGTTTATGGAAAAGAGGCAAGGTTGCCTGTTCATCTAGAGTTGCCAGTATTGCAGCAGTTGCAAGATTTTTAGGATGATGAAACATATATAAATTCCTTGGATATGAGGTTGGCTCAGTTGTTGTAGTTGGAAGAGTAGCATTCTGAGGCATATGAAGAGTTTGCTAAACACACACAGGGTATTTCAAAGTGGTTCCATAAACATTCTGCTGATCGTCCACTTAAGGTGGGAGATTTGGTCCTGAAATGGAACGAAAACAAAGCTAAGCCTGGGAATCACAAGAAGTTTGATGCTCTGTGGGATGGGCCTTTCCGCATTATCAATGTTGGTGCCACAAATTCGTTTTATCTGGAAGACTTGGATGGCAACCTACTTCCTATTTCAATGAACGAATTTCATCTAAAAGCCTACACTTCATGAACTGGTAGTCCAGTATCACATTGTATATAGTATATATATAAAAAAAAAGAAACAAAATATATAAAAAGAGATTAAAAAAAAAAAGTATTGTTTTTCTTTGTCCACTTCGGCTCTTTTTGCATGCGAGCCGTAGGTGCCTTTCCTAGTAGTTGGTGGCTTTCTAGAAATTTCTTTCTTTCCCCTTCCTTTTTTTCTTCCTTTCCCTTCTTCATTTTCTTCCTTCTTCTTCTTCCTTTTCTTCTACAGTAAAAAAAAAAGGCCACTGCTGTTGTTTCTTTTCCCCTTTCCTATTATTCCCGCTTCTTCTTATCCCCTTTCTTCTAAGTTCTCTATTGTTTTATGCATTTATTTACAGTTCAGTTCATTTTCATTCCACTTCCATTCCATTATTTCATTCACTTTCATTCCCCTTCCATCGCAGCTGGTAGCACAAAAGCATTCTGTTACTGTCTACCACATTACTTTTTTCATTCCATTCATTCCACCACATCACTACACTTCTTTTATCACTTTCCATATTCCATTTGCATTTCACCACCTGCGCATCCACAGGATCTCATTCCATTCATTTCCATTCCATGATCAGTTGAGCCAAATGCAGGTTCTTTTAGTTTCATTCATTCAGCAAATGATGTTGCAGCAGTTCCATTGAGATGTACCCCAGCAACTACCTTTCTGTTCTAATTTTCATGACTCTGTTGCCCAATGGATTCAGTCCTGGGATTCTTGCATACAACAGAACTGTATACCCCGCGAGCCGCCAAGAATGTTGGCATTTTTGCCACATTTATTTTGATTTCTGATGATTAATGCATAAGCTGTTGCAATTCTAACTTCTCTATAGGTTTTGATGCAAAAAATTACTAAGTCCAAAAGTTGTCACGAAATCGCGACAAAAAACAACATAGAGAGCCAAGTCGGAAAACCGTCGCGATATCGCGACATGTCGCAGAATCGCGGGTCGGACGAGGAGAGAGAAAATCAATGCAGAATTGGCATGATTTCGTGATGTGTCGCAAAATCGTGGTCAACGCAGTCAACGACAGCAGGTGGGCAAAACCGTCACGATATCGCGACGTGTTAGATTTTCGCGGTTTGCGACGGGCAGAAGGCATAAGACACAAAATGGTCACGAAATCGTGACAAAAACTGACACAAAAGTGCATAAGTCGAAAGACGTCACGAAATCACGACGCATCACATTTTTGCGGTGTAGGGTGGATTAAAAGGCTTAAGTGGTAAAACGGTAGCAATTTCGTGACAGTTAGAGGGTGAAGCCGAGCAAAGTAAAGAAGCGTAGCGAAATCGCTATGTGTTATGTTTTCGCGGTTCACATGAATGAAAAGAGACTAAGTGCAGAGAAACGTAGCGAAATCGCGACAGGGTGAAGTTGAAGACATTCTAAGGCAAAAGTGTCATGTTTTCGTGGCTTAAGAGCTAGACCGTACAACATGTAGAGAAATGGTAGCGAAATCGTGCATTGTTGCAAAAACAAAGCAGAGATAGAGCCGAAGATAGAAAGACGTAGCGAAATCGCACAGCGTCACATTTTTGTGATGCAAGGTAGCAAAGGAGAACTAAAAGCTGAATATGTAGTGAAATCATGACATGGTTGGTTTTCACGGCTCAGAAGCGGCAGAAGCGTATGGGGCAGAAGGACGTCACGATTTCGTGACCTGTCATGTTTTCACGACCTGTTGCAGTTTCGCGCCTGGAAGCAGTTCAAACGGTCCGATGCTATTTTGTGAGTTTCGATGATTTAAAGCACCCCAAAATTTAATGTGCTGCTACTTTCTGATGTGGTCAAGGTAGAAGAACGTGCCCAAGCTACCAGAATTGAATATTTCCAGGATTCGAAGCTGTTGTTCGTGATTTTTCTAACGGTTTCATGCATATTTTCAAGAACACCATTTAATGAAGGTGACCGACTCTTCCATATGGCATTAAATTTCTGGTTTCTCCGAGGCTGTGTAAGGCTATTATTTCCTTGTTTCTGTTGCACAATTGTAGATCTCAAGGAGGTCCGTTGCAAATTTTAAATGCTGCCAAGAGGCCAGACCTCTATAAAAACCAATGTAAATCTCATTTGCAAGGGTCGGGAGTGAGAGATACTTTTGCTGAAAGCTTTTTAAGTGCTTTGCATGAATATAAGACATTCGGCTCTCTGGTTTTGCGAGTGATTTTTCTATGCATTGTCCCTTCTGCATACTGTATTCCTAATTTGTGCTCGGATCTTTTATTTGCTGCTTAGTTTTAATTATGTATTGAGTTTTAACAATTGCTAGTAAAAGAGTGGGTTTTGGAATGTTATTTTGGAGGTCTTCTATGCAAGGTTGTGAGTGGATCACGCCATTGTTTTTTGTTATTTGTTGTTGCTGTACTTAGAGTTATTTGTTGTTGTTATTTCTCGATCAGATAAATTCGGCTATGGCCATATTTCTTGTTTCTTTCTGCAGCTTTACAATTTCTTTCCTGTAACTTTCATCTAAAAACAAGTTTAGAATAGTAAGGGAACCAGCCCACTCTAGAGATTGGTCTGGGAGACATTTCTTTCTCCCAGCATTTCAATGTTGGCCAGGTCTAGGGTCCATTTTCTATAAAAATCCTTTCCTGTGGCAGATTCGTGACCAATAGTACCTTGGGTACATTGCCTTTACTCAAGTGTAGATGTTGTCATTGATGTCAAGAAGTTCTTGAAGCAATTTGATTTGATGCCAAGGAATTTGTTTTGTTGAAAGGTTATTCAGAGCATGATCAATGAGTTTCCAAGAAGTTCTTAGTGGCCCATTTGCAAAAGATCAAGAAAAAGACAAGTAAGAAAAAGTATGCAACAGGCTAGAAAAACTGTCGTGATTTCATTACATGTTAGAGGAGAGAGAAAGTGCTAGAAAAACTGTCGCGATTTCGTGACATGTTTGAGGAGAGAGAAAGTTCTGGCAAAACTGTCATGATTTCGTGACATGTTGGAGGAGAGAGAAAGTGTTGGGAAAACTGTCATGATTTCGTGACATGTTGGAAGAGAGAAGAAGCTGGAAAGTGTCGCGATTTCGTGACATGTCGCATTTTCGTGACTCGAAAAGTGCAGGAAGGCAAAGAAGGAAAAGTGTCACGATTTTGTGACACATTGCAAAGAAGGTTGTACGGACGAAAAAGTGTCACGATTTCGTGACATAATGCAGAAGAGAGAGTCCGCAATGTGAACTGTCACGATTTCATGACAAGTTCGAAGAGAGAGAAAGTAACATGAGAAATGTCACGATTTCGTGACATGCTGTAGAGGTCGAGGTGAGAACCCTTTGCACATGCACAAAAGTGAGGACTATCACGATTTCGTGACATGCTAAAAAGCTCGAAGTGAGAACTGTCATGATTTCGTGACATGCAGCAAAGGGAAGAGTTTGAAATGAGAAGCGTCATGATTTCACGACAGGTTGCAAAGAAAGCTTTTGGAAGCTGAAAGCGTCGCGATTTCGTGACAGGATGAAAGAAAAGCATACGGATGCAGAAAGTGTCATGATTTCGTGACATGTCGTAGTTTCACAACTAGAAGGCAAGTGAAGACGTTAGCAGAGAAAGTGTCATGATTTCATGACAAAAGCAGAGAGGAAGGCTATGAAGACAAAAGTGTCATGATTTCGTGACATGTTCCAGTTTCGCGGGTGTAAGGCAAAAAGAAGCTCAAGGTAGCGAAAGTGTCATGATTTCATGACAAAAGCTAAGAGGAAGGCCATGAAGATAGAAGGGTCATGATTTCATGACAGAATTGAAGATGACGTCAAAAAAGGTAAAAGTGTCATGATATCGTGACAAAAGCCAAAAGAAAGTGTACGGTTGCAAAGGTGTCACGATATCGCGACATGTTGTAGTTTCGTGAGAAAAGCTGCTAAACCACAGAGGCGGTTGAAGCCGACAGAGTTAAATTTGGGCCGACGAAGATTAGGGTTTGTAGCTAACGTAGTTTGAGGATGTGCAACCGACTAAGATCAAGGTTTTAATCTTGAAAGGTTTAGTATAAAAGGAGGGCTGCTTGGAGAGTTTATCATCGATCGAAGTGTGCGTTCGAAGAGCGGCATTCATAGACTGTGTGAAGAGAAGAAGTTCGATCATCGAGAGCAGAGTGTATTCTGTCGAAACTTCCAAGTAAGAGAGATCGCAAGGAAGCAGAGTGCGTGAAGACTATGTGGTTGTAATTGCACAGAGGTGCAAAGGTCAAAGTTTGATCGAGTGCAGCTGTGATTGCGCAAAAAGAGCGAAGGACTATGTTTTTGTGCAGACCAAAAAAAGAGGACAAAGACATTTGTGCCAGACCGAAGGACTGTGTTTGGTGCAGATCAGAGAAAGAGATCGAGGACATTTGTGCTAGACCGAAGGACTGTGTTTAGTGCAATTTCGAGGACCAGCTTTGAGGTGATAGAGTTGAGGACAGAGGTCTCCAGCAAGAGCAGGGAAGACAGGTGTCTTCTATGGATAGAGTTCCATTTGCTAAGGGCAGAGGAGGCAGAGGTCTTCTAGAGGATCACCAGCTAGAGCAGAGTTAGGGGAAGGTATCTCCTTTGAGTAGAGGCTCATAAACTTTGTAATTGGGAAGGTTTCCCAAAGAATTTGAGATAAACTTTTAGAGAAAAGTTTTGTGGATGTAGCCCAGCCATTCTGGGTGAACCACGTTAAAAATGGGTCTTCAATGTGTGATGTTTTCTGTCTTGTTTAATGTTGTGTTGATGCCACTGCTATCTAAAATTAAAATTATTAAATGGTTAAGTCTTATACTGTTCACCCCCCCCTCTCAGTATAAGTTCATGTTCTTCAATTGGTATCAGAGCGGGTTTCTCCAGAAAGAGCCTAACAGCTTGGAGAAGGATCGATCAGAGGAACATATAGATTCAGAAAGAGATAAAGAGGTTGAGTTCGATCTCAAAGGTGAATTCTTCTTGGCTTTAAGAAAGCTTGAGAAATTTAGGGAAGAGAATTCTGTTCTCAAGCATCAATGTCAGGAAGAAGAGATAGCAAGATCAAATTTGTCTCAAAAGGTTATAGATTTCAAAATTCTAGCTGAAGAAGGAAAGAAGATTGAACAGGTTCTGACAGAGGCTTTAAAAGGAAAGGAAGTTGATTGCGAGAAACTAGAAGAAGAGGTTATGACTCTTAGAGTGAAGTTGGAACAGTTGGCTCCATGTGAAAAGCAAGAGAAGGATGGTTTCACCATTCATGAAATAGGGTCTTCGAGCAAGATCAATTTTCATCCTGAAGAGCGGTGGATTCCAGTCCATCACAAGAAGAACAATCATCCAAGACATCAAAACAGGTTACATAATACTTTCCATGACTATTGTTTATCCTGCAAGAATTTTGGTCACAAAGCTATGCATTGCAAAAAATCCTTGAATAGTCATAGTAAGGAAAATGTTAACTCTTTTGCTCCTCTTATGAATAAAAATGTCATGTGTTTCAAATGCAAGAATTTTGGGCATATAGCAAGGATGTGCAGTTTAAATAGATCTAGCCTTGAGTTCACTAAAAAGAGAAATGAGATCAAATCTAAGTCAATGATAGTTCAAACTGCTTTTCATGCTCAAGACAAAGTAGAAAAATGGTATCTTGATAGTGGCTGTTCAAAACATATGACTGGTGAAAAGGAAAAGTTCTTGGTCTTTAAAGAAACAAATAGAGGAACAGTCAGTTTTGGTGATAACAGGTCAGCTAAAATCTGTGGTAAAGGAACTCTTAGTTTGGATGGGAAATCCAAAACAGAAAATGTGCTTTATGTAGAAGGCCTAAGACATAATCTTCTAAGCGTGAGTCAACTTTGTGATCAAGGGCACATAGTATCCTTCTTTTCAGATAGATGTGAGATAAGTAAAGAAAAAAATGGAAAACTCATTGCGAGTGCTACAAGGACTCCAAACAATCTTTACATGTTAAGTGAGATAAAAAGGGAAAAATGTTTTCTAACTCAAGAAGATGAGAGTTGGCTATGGCATAAAATACTGGGGCATTTGAGCTTTGATAATCTTGTCAATATTAGTAACAAGGAAGCAGTAAGAGACTTGCCCAAAATAAAAAGGCCCCATAACATCGTTTGCGGTCCTTGTCAACATGGAAAATAGACCAGAACCAGTTTCAAATCAAAAGGGTATACTTCTTCAAAACCATTGGAGCTTATTCATACTGATTTATGTGGCCCCACCAGAACTCAGAGCATTCAGGGAGAAAGCTACTTCATGTTGTTTATAGATGATTATTCTAGAATGACTTGGGTTACTTTTCTCAAAGAAAAATCTGAAGCGTTTGAAAAATTTAAAGCTTTCAAAGAAATGATTGAAAATGAGACTGACAAGAGAATCAAATGCTTAAGATCAGATAGAGGAGGAGAGTTCACTTCAAATGAATTTGTGGAATACTATGAGCAACACGAAATCAAAAGAGAATATTCAGCAGCAAGAACTCCTCAACAAAATGGAGTAGTTGAAAGGAAAAATAGAACCATTGAAAATATGGCTAGAGCAATGTTAAATGAGTCAAAACTTTCAGATGGCTTTTGGAGAGAAGCAGTCAGTACAGCAGTCTACATCATCACCAGGGCTCAACTCAGAGTCAATCATCATAAAACTCCCTATGAATTATGGAAAGGAAGACCAGCTATAGTAAAATACTTCAAAGTGTTTGGGAGTAAGTGCTTCATCAGAAGGGAAGATCAGAATCTGGGTAAGTTTGATCCTAGGTGTGATGAGGGAATTTTTCTTGGATATTCCAGCAAAAGCAAGGCCTACAGATGCTTCAACAAAAGAACTCATACAATTGTAGAGAGCATAAATGTAATAGTAGATGAAAAGATAGGGATAAGAGAACCAGTCAAGGAACTCAGTGATGAAATTTGTCAAGAAGAATTCAGAGAGGTTTCAGATGAAGAAGAGGAAAGACAACAACTGCTTCCCAAAACTCCTTCACGGTATGTTCAGAAACATCATCCCAAATATTTGATCATTGGTGATCCAAATAGCAGGCAAACAAGAAGAAGAGTCATTCCTTCACATGATTCTACGAATGTTTCATTGTTATCTCAGATTGAGCCAAAATATTTTAGTGAAGCATGTACAGATAAGTTTTGGGTAAAAGCAATGGATGAAGAGCTAAATCAAATAGAGAAAAGTGAAACCTGGGATTTGGTTCCAAGACCTAAGGGCAAGAATGTCATTGGCACAAAATGGATATTCAGAAATAAACTCAATGAGGATGGAAATATTGTCAGAAACAAAGCGAGGTTAGTCTGTAAGGGTTATGCTCAAGTCGAAGGTGTTGATTTCGAAGAGACGTTTGCGCCTGTTGCTCGTCTTGAAGCTATCAGAATGTTTTTGGCCCTTTCAAGCTTCAAATCATTCAAGGTATATCAAATGGATGTAAAGTCAGCTTTTTTAAATGGGGTGTTGGTAGAAGAAGTCTACATAGAACAGCCAGAAGGAGTGTCTCTCTCAGAACAGTCAGACTATGTGTGTAAACTAAAAAAAGCCTTATATGGGTTAAAGCAAGCACCGAGGGCGTGGTACTCAAGACTTGATAGTTATCTTCATGAGCAAGGCTTCAGGAAAGGCGTGGAAGATAGCAATCTGTATATTAAGAATGAAGATGATGATATGTTGATTATAGTTGTCTATGTTGATGATATTATTTTTGGGGGAAATAATAATCAGATGTGCAAAGTTTTTGCTAATACCATGCAGAAGGAATTTGAGATGTCTATGATTGGAGAGCTGTCATTCTTTTTAGGTCTTCAGATTGCGCAATCAAAAGATGGTATATTTCTCTCTCAGGGAAAGTATATCAAAGAAATGTTGAAGAAATTTGGGATGATGGACAGCAAACCCGTGTGTACTCCAATGATTACAGGGTGCAATCTGAGTAAAGATGATGAATCTCCAGTGGCGGATCAGAGGTTGTACAGATCTATGATTGGTAGTTTACTATATAGTACAGCTACCAGACCAGATATCATGCAGGCCATTGGGTTAGTAGCAAGATTTCAGGCAGCTCCAAAAGAATCTCATGTTATAGCAGTTAAGAGGATATTCAAATATTTGAAGGGCACTATGGACTTTGGGCTTTGGTATCCCAAAGGTGATGATTTCACCCTCACAGCTTATACAGATGCAGATTGGGCAGGCAGTATTGATGACAGGAAAAGCACTAGTGGTGGAGCATTCTTTTTGGGAAAGAGTTTGGTTTCTTGGCTAAGTAAGAAACAACCTTCAATTTCCTTATCTACAGTAGAGGCTGAATACATAGCAGCAGTGGCTGGGTGCACACAAGTTTTATGGATGAAAACCACCTTGGAGGATTTCAAAGTCAAGCATGAACAACCCATCTCCATTCTTTGTGATAATACAAGTGCCATAAGTATTTCCAAAAATCTGGTAATGCACTCAAGGACGAAGCACATTTCCATCAAATATCATTTTCTAAGGGAGAAAGTGCAAGACAAGCAGGTCAAGCTAGAGTATGTGTCTACTAAAGAGCAGATTGTCGATATCTTCACCAAACCTCTTCCAAGAGATACGTTTGAGTATCTAAGGGAGAAATTGGGAGTTGTACTCCCACCCCAGAATTAATCACCTCATCAGGAGGTGGGGGAGGGACCAAGCTAAGAAGATCTTTCTTAGTCCCGAGCCCCAAAGGTGACCCTTTGCCATTGATGACAAAGGGGGAGAGATATGAGTAAGGGGGAGAGCTTCAAGTGAAGAGGAAAGCTTCAAGTCAGGGGGAGCAAAACTTCAAAGGCAGATTCTCAAGTTGTTGGCACAGTTGGTTTCAGTTTTGGCTCTTAAGATGTGTTTCAGTAAAGGTTTGCCATCAATGACAAAGGGGGAGATTGTTGGCAATTTTGGGTACCTTGGGTACATTGCCTTTGCTCAAGTGTAGATGTTGTCATTGATGTCAAGAAGTTCTTGAAGCAATTTGATTTGATGTCAAGGAATTTTTTGTTGAAAGGTTATTCAGAGCATGATCAGTGAGTTTCCAAGAAGTCCTTAGTGGCCCATTTGCAAAAGATCAAGAAAAAGACAAGTAAGAAAAAGTATGCAGCTGGCTAGAAAAACTGTCATGATTTCGACATGTGGAGAGAAAATCTAAAAACGTCATGATTTCACGACATGTTTGAGGAGAGAGAAAGTTCAAAAAACTATCACGATTTCATGACATGTTTGAGGAGAGAGAAAGTGTTGGCAAAACTGTCATGATTTCGTGACATGTTGGAAGAAAGAGAAGAAGCTGGAAAAACTATCACGATTTCATGACATGTTGGCAGAGAAGGAGAGCAAGATGGAAAGTGTCACGATTTCATGACATGTCGCATTTTCGTGACTCGAAAAGTGCAGGAAGGCAGAGAAGGAAAAGTGTCACGATTTCATGACACATTGCCAGGAAAGTTGTACGGACAAAAAAGTGTCACGATTTCATGACATAATGCAGAAAAGAGAGTCCGCAGTGTGAACTGTCATGATTTCACGACAAGTTCGAAGAGAGAGAAAGTAACATGAGAAATGTCATGATTTCATGACATGTCGAGAGGTCGAAGTGAGGACTATCACGATTTCATGACATGCTGAAAAGCTCGAAGTGAGAACTATCATGATTTCATGACATGCAGCAAAGGGAAGAGTTTGAAATGAGAAGCGTCACGATTTCACGACAAGTTGCAAAGAAAGCTTTCGAAAGTTGAAAGTGTCGCGATTTCGTGACAGGATGAAAGAAAAGCGTACGGATGGAGAAAGTGTCATGATTTCATGACATGCAGAAATAGAAGGCAAGTGAAGACTTCTAGAGAGAAAGTGTCACGATTTCATGACAAAAGTAGAGAGGAAGGCTATGAAGACAAAAGCATCACGATTTCGTGACATGTTCCAGTTTTGCGGGTGTAAGGCGAAAAGAAGCTCAAAGCAGCGAAAGTGTCACGATTTCATGACAAAAGTAGAGAAGAAGGCCATGAAGACAGAAGGGTCATGATTTCATGACAGAAGTGAAGATGACATCAACAAAAGTAAAAGTGTCATGATATCATGACAAAAGCCAAAAGAAGGTGTACGGTTGCAAAAGGTGTCACGATATCGCGACATGTAGTTTCACGAGAAAAGCTGCTGAACCACAGAGGCGGTTGAAGCCGAAAGAGTTAAATTTGAGCCGACGAAGATTAGGGTTTTGCAGCCGATGTAGTTTGAGGATGTGCGGCCGACTAAGATCAAGGTTTTAATCTTGAAAGTTTTAGTATAAAAGGAGGGCTGCTTGGAGAGAAAGATATCGATCGAAGTGTGCGTTCGAGGAGCGGCATTCGCAGTCTGTGCGAAGAGAAGAAGTTCGATCGTCGAGAGCAGAGTGTATTCTGTCGAAACTTCCAAGTAAGAGAGATCGAAGGAAGCAGAGTGCGCGAAGACTATGCAGCTGTAATTGCGCAGAAGTGCAAAGGTCAAAGTTTGATCGAGTGCAGCTGTGATTGCGCAAAAAGAGCGAAGGACTGTGTTTTTGTGCAGACCAAAAAAAGAGGACAAAGACATTTGTGCCAGACCGAAGGACTGTGTTTGGTGCAGATCAGAGAAAGAGATCGAGGACATTTGTGCTAGACCGAAGGACTGTGTTTAGTGCAATTTCGAGGACCAGCTTTGAGGTGATAGAGTTGAGGACAGAGGTCTCCAGCCAGAGCAGGGAAGACAAGTGTCTTCTGTGGATAGAGTTCCATTTGCTAAGGGCAGAGGAGGCAGAGGTCTTCTAGAGGATCACCAATCAGAGCAGAGTTAGGGGAAGGTATCTCCTTTGAGTAGAGGCTCATAAACTTTGTAATTGGGAAGGTTTCCCAAAGAATTTGAGATAAAATTTTAGAGAAAAGTTTTGTGGACGTAGCCCAGCCATTCTGGGTGAACCACGTTAAAAATGAGTCTTCAATGTGTGATGTTTTCTGTCTTGTTTAATGTTGTATTGATGCCACTGCTATCTAAAATTAAAATTATTAAATGGTTAAGTCTTATACTGTTCACCCCCCCTCTCAATATAAGTTCATGTTCTTCAATTGGTATCAGAGCCGATTTCTCCAGAAAGAGCCTAACAGCTTGGAGAAGGATCGATCAGAGGAACATACAGATAAAGAGGTTGAGTTCGATCTCAAAGGTGAATTCTTCTTGGCTTTAAGAAAGCTTGAGAAATTTAGGGAAGAGAATTCTGTTCTCAAGCATCAATGTCAGGAAGAAGAGATAGCAAGATCAGAATTGTCTCAAAAGGTTATAGATTTCAAAATTCTAGCTGAAGAAGGAAAGAAGATTGAACAGGTTCTGACAGAGGCTTTAAAAGGAAAGGAAGCTGATTGCGAGAAACTAGAAGAAGAGGTTATGACTCTTAGAGTGAAGTTGGAACAGTTGGCTCCGTGTGAAAAGCAAGAGAAGGATGGTTTCACCATTCATGAAATAGGGTCTTCGAGCAAGATCAATTTTCATCCTGAAGAGCGGTGGATTCCAGTCCGTCACAAGAAGAACAATCATCCAAGACATCAAAACAAGTTACATAATACTTTCCATGACTATTGTTTATCCTGCAAGAATTTTGGTCACAAAGCTATGCATTGCAAAAAATCCTTGAATAGTCATAGTAAGGAAAATGTTAACTCTTTTGCTCCTCTTATGAATAAAAATGTCATGTGTTTCAAATGCAAGAATTTTGGGCATATAGCAAGGATGTGCAGTTTAAATAGATCTAGCCTTGAGTTCACTAAAAAGAGAAATGAGATCAAATCTAAGTCAATGATAGTTCAAACTGCTTTTCATGCTCAAGACAAAGTAGAAAAATGGTATCTTGATAGTGGCTGTTCAAAACATATGACTGGTGAAAAGGAAAAGTTCTTGGTCTTTAAAGAAACAAATAGAGGAACAATCAGTTTTGGTGATAACAGGTCAGCTAAAATCTATGGTAAAGGAACTCTTAGTTTGGATGGGAAATCCAAAACAGAAAATGTGCTTTATGTAGAAGGCCTAAGACATAATCTTCTAAGCGTGAGTCAACTTTGTGATCAAGGGCACATAGTATCCTTCTTTTCAGATAGATGTGAGATAAGTAAAGAAAAAAATGGAAAACTCATTGCGAGTGCTACAAGGACTCCAAACAATCTTTACATGCTAAGTGAGATAAAAAGGGAAAAATGTTTTCTAACTCAAGAAGATGAGAGTTGGCTATGGCATAAAAGACTGGGGCATTTGAGCTTTGATAATCTTGTCAATATTAGTAACAAGGAAGCAGTAAGAGACTTGCCCAAAATAAAAAGGCCCCATAACATCGTTTGCGGTCCTTGTCAACATGGAAAACAGGACTAGAACCAGTTTCAAATCAAAAGGGTATACTTCTTCAAAACCATTGGAGCTTATTCACACTGATTTATGTGGCCCCACTAGAACTCAGAGCATTCGGGGAGAAAGCTACTTCATGTTGTTTATAGATGATTATTCTAGAATGACTTGGGTTACTTTTCTCAAAGAAAAATCTGAAGCATTTGAAAAATTTAAAGCTTTCAAAGAAATGATTGAAAATGAGATTGACAAGAGAATCAAATGCTTAAGATCAGATAGAGGAGGAGAGTTCACTTCAAATGAATTTGTGGAATACTGTGAGCAACACGAAATCAAAAGAGAATATTCAGTAGCAAGAACTCCTCAACAAAATGGAGTAGTTGAAAGGAAAAACAGAACCGTTGAAAATATGGCTAGAGCAATGTTAAATGAGTCAAAAATTTTAGATGGCTTTTGGAGAGAAGCAGTCAATACAGCAGTCTACATCATCACCAGGGCTCAACTCAGAGTCAATCATCATAAAACTCCCTATGAATTATGGAAAGGAAGACCAGCTACAGTAAAATACTTCAAAGTGTTTGGGAGTAAGTGCTTCATCAGAAGGGAAGATCAGAATCTGGGTAAGTTTGATCCTAGGTGTGATGAGGGAATTTTTCTTGGATATTCCAGCAAAAGCAAGGCCTACAGATGTTTCAACAAAAGAACTCATACAATTGTAGAGAGCATAAATGTAACAGTAGATGAAAAGACAGGGATAAGAGAACCAGTCAAGGAACTCAGTGATGAAATTTGTCAAGAAGAATTCAGAGAGGTTTCAGATGAAGAAGAGGAAAGACAACAATTGCTTCCCAAAACTCCTTCACGGTATGTTCAGAAACATCATCCCAAATATTTGATCATTGGTGATCCAAATAGCAGGAAAACAAGAAGAAGAGTCATTCCTTCACATGATTCTGCGAATGTTTCATTGTTATCTCAGATTGAGCCAAAATATTTCAGTGAAGCATGTACAGATAAGTTTTGGGTAAAAGCAATGGATGAAGAGCTAAATCAAATAGAGAAAAGTGAAACCTGGGATTTGGTTCCAAGACCTAAGGGCAAGAATGTCATTGGCACAAAATGGATATTCAGAAATAAACTCAATGAGGATGGAAAGATTGTTAGAAACAAAGCGAGGTTAGTCTGTAAGGGTTATGCTCAAGTCGAAGGTGTTGATTTCGAAGAGACGTTTGCGCCTGTTGCTCGTCTTGAAGCTATCAGAATGTTTTTGGCCCTTTCAAGCTTCAAATCATTCAAGGTATATCAAATGGATGTAAAGTCAGCTTTTTTAAATGGGGTGTTGGTAGAAGAAGTCTACATAGAACAGCCAGAAGGAGTGTCTCTCTCAGAATAGTCAGACTATGTGTGTAAACTAAAAAAAGCCTTATATGGGTTAAAGCAAGCACCGAGGGCATGGTACTCAAGACTTGACAGTTATCTTCATGAGCAAGGCTTCAGGAAAGGCGTGGCAGATAGCAATCTGTATATTAAGAATGAAGATGATGATATGTTGATTATAGTTGTCTATGTTGATGATATTATTTTTGGGGGAAATAATAATCAGATGTGCAAAGTTTTTGCTAATACCATGCAGAAGGAATTTGAGATGTCTATGATTGGAGAGCTGTCATTCTTTTTAGGTCTTCAGATTGCGCAATCAAAAGATGGTATATTTCTCTCTCAGGGAAAGTATATCAAAGAAATGTTGAAAAAATTTGGGATGATGGACAGCAAACCCGTGTGTACTCCAATGATTACAGGGTGCAATCTGAGTAAAGATGATGAATCTCCAGTGGCAGATCAGAGGTTGTACAGATCTATGATTGGCAGTTTACTATACAGTATAGCTACCAGACCGGATATCATGCAGGCCGTTGGGTTAGTAGCAAGATTTCAGGCAGCTCCAAAAGAATCTCATGTTATAGCAGTTAAGAGGATATTCAGATATTTGAAGGGCACTATGGACTTTGGGCTTTGGTATCCCAAAGGTGATGATTTCACCCTCACAGCTTATACAGATGCAGATTGGGCAGGCAGTATTGATGATAGGAAAAGCACTAGTGGTGGAGCATTCTTTCTGGGAAAGAGTTTGGTTTCTTGGCTAAGTAAGAAACAACCTTCAGTTTCCTTATCTACAATAGAGGCTGAATACATAGCAACAGTGGCTGGGTGCACACAAGTTTTATGGATGAAAACCACCTTGGAGGATTTCAAAGTCAAGCATGAACAACCCATCTCCATTCTTTGTGATAATACAAGTGCCATAAGTATTTCCAAAAATCCGGTAATGCACTCAAGGACGAAGCACATTTCCATCAAATATCATTTTCTAAGGGAGAAAGTGCAAGACAAGCAGGTCAAGCTAGAGTATGTGTCTACTAAAGAGCAGATTGCCGATATCTTCACCAAACCTCTTCCAAGAGATACGTTTGAGTATCTAAGGGAGAAATTGGGAGTTGTACTCCCACCCTAGAATTAATCACCTCATCAGGAGGTGGGGGAGGGACCAAGCTAAGAAGATCTTTCTTAGTCCCGAGCCCCAAAGGTGACCCTTTGCCATTGATGACAAAGGGGGAGAGATATGAGTAAGGGGGAGAGCTTCAAGTGAAGAGGAGAGCTTCAAGTCAGGGGGAGCAAAACTTCAAAGGCAGATTCTCAAGTTGTTGGCACAGTTGGTTTCAGTTTTGGCTCTTAAGATGTGTTTCAATAAAGGTTTGCCATCAATGACAAAGGGGGAGATTGTTGGCAATTTTGGGTACCTTGGGTACATTGCCTTTGCTCAAGTGTAGATGTTGTCATTGATGTCAAGAAGTTCTTGAAGCAATTTGATTTGATGTCAAGGAATTTGTTTTGTTGAAGGTTATTCAGAGCATGGACAGTGAGTTTCCAAGAAGTCCTTAGTGGCCCAGTTGCAAAAGTTCAAGAAAAAGACAAGTTAGAAAAAGTATGCAACAGGCTAGAAAATTGTCATGATTTCATGACATGTTAGAGGAGAGAGAAAAAACCCCCGATTTCGGACATGTTTGAGGAGAGAGAAAGGAAAACTGTCATGATTTCATGACATGTTAGAGGAGAGAGAAGCAATATCACATTTCCGACATGTTGGAAAGTAGAGAAGGAGAGCAAGATGGAAAGTGTCACGATTTCGTGACATGTCGCATTTTCGTGACTTGAAAAGTGCAGGAAGGCAAAGAAGGAAAAGTGTCACGATTTCACGACACATTGCCAAGAAAGTTGTACGGACGAAAAAGTGTCACGATTTCATGACATAATGCAGAAGAGAGAGTCCGTAGTGTGAATTGTCATGATTTCACGACAAGTTCAAGAGAGAGAAAGTAACATGAGAAATGTCATGATTTTCGTGACATGCTACAGAGGTCGAGGTGAGGATTGTCACGATTTCGTGACATGCTAAAAAGCTCAAAGTGAGAACTGTCACGATTTTGTGACATGCAACAAAGGGAAGAGTTTGAAATGAGAAGCGTCACGATTTTGCGACAGGTTGCAAAGAAAGCTTTCAAAAGTTGAAAGCATCACGATTTTGTGATAAGATGAAAGAAAAGCGTACGGATGCAGAAAGTGTCGTGATTTCATGACAAAATGAAGAAGTCTTCTATAGGAGAAGTGTCATGATTTCATGATAAAAGCAAGAGAGGAAGGCTATGAAGACAAAAGCGTCACGATTTCATGACATGTTCAGTTTACTGGTGTAAGGCAGAAAGAAGCTCAAGGGAGCGAAAGTGTCACGATTTCATGACAAAAGTAGAGAAGAAGGCCATGAAGATAGAAGGGTCACGATTTCACGACAGAAGTGAAGATGACGTCAGAAGAAGCAGAAAGTGTCACGATATCGCGACAAAAGCCAAAAGAAAGTGTACGATTGCAAAGGTGTCATGATATCATGACATGTTGTAGTTTCGAGAAAAGCTACGAGAAGAGTAGTTGCGGTTGATAGCCGACAAAGTTAAATTTGGGCCGGCAAAGATTAGGGTTTGCACCGATGTAGTTTGAGGATGTGCAACGACTAAGATCAAGGTTTTAATCTTGAAAGGTTTAGTATAAAAGGAGGGCTGCTTGGAGAGAATATATCGATCGATGTGTGTGTTCGAAGAGCGGCATTCGTAGACTATGTGAAGAGAAGAAGTTCGATCATCGAGAGAAGAGTGCATTCTATCGAATCTTCCAAGTAAGAGAGATTGCAAGGAAGCAGAGTGCATGAAGACTATGCAGTTGTAATTGCGTAGAAGTGCAAAGGTCAAAGTTTGATCGAGTGCAGTTGTGATTGCGCAAAAAGAGCGAAGGACTATGTTTTTGTGCACAAAAAAAGAGGACAAAGACATTTGTGCCAGACCGAAGGACTGTGTTTGGTGCAGATCAGAGAAAGAGATCGAGGACATTTGTGCTAGACCGAAGGACTATGTTTAGTGCAATTTCGAGGACCAGCTTTGAGGTGATAGAGTTGAGGACAGAGGTCTCCAGCCAGAGTAGGGAAGACAGGTGTCTTCTGTGGATAGAGTTCCATTTGCTAAGGGCAAAGGAGGCAGAGGTCTTCTAGAGGATCACCGACGAGAACAGAGTTAGGGGAAGGTATCTCCTTTGAGCAGAGGCTCATAAACTTTGTAATTGGGAAGGTTTCCCAAAGAATTTGAGATAAAATTTTAGAGAAAAGTTTTGTGGATGTAGCCCAACCATTCTGGGTGAACCACGTTAAAAATGAGTCTTCAATGTGTGATGTTTTCTGTCTTGTTTAATGTTGTATTGATGCCACTGCTATCTGAAATTAAAATTATTAAATGGTTAAGTCTTATACTGTTCACCCCCCCTCTCAGTATAAGCTTGTGTTATTCATATAAAAACATGAAAAAACATCAAGAAAATTCAAAAGGCATCTCAAACATGCAATAACTGGCATTAATTGCCAAAAAACCTTAGAAAAGTGAGAAAATTTGGAAAAAAATTCTAGTCATTGAATCGCGGGTCAACCTTACGGTCCAACTGCGATTAAATTTGACTGTTGGAAATCTAAATTATAATCGTAGCTGATAGCTATAGTTCCCAAACTGATAATTGGGAGCTGTAGGTTCTAGCTATGGTCTAGGAAAAAGACCCATTTTGGGTCCCTTCATATCCTAGCTAACCAAAAAAATATATAAATCTAACCTAGCCTAGCCTATGGTGAGGTTCGTTGCCAACAATTTAGTGAAATTTATTAACCCATTACTTATTGTAATTTACTTTTAGTTGGTAATGAGTGTGAGGACTCAGTTTCAAGTTACCTTTCCTGCATTGCGGCCTCTGCTAGTGGATGGTTGTCTCGGGTCTACCATCAGGGTATGAGTGAAATTTGAGGTCAATTTTGGTAGCATTCCGGATCAAGGAATGTCTCTCACCTCTCAGAGCTCTCTAAAATGCAATTATTTAAATGAGAATAATGAAATTTTCAAAGTGGGAAAACTATTTATAGTTTCCCTAATTTTGACGGACAGCAGCCCCGACTTGCGATTCAAAATTAGAAATTTTCAACTGCAGACCGTACCCATGGTTTACAACCAGTATTAAATGCACTCAAACCCCACTGTGGGAAGGTCTAAAATGACAAATTAATGACTCCTAATGGATAAAATTTCAAAAATAGCAATCAATATTACAAATTTGGTGATATTCAAAGCACTAGGATTGATCAATAAATCAAAATTAACAAAAAAATAAAATAATAAAAAAACCAAATGTGCCTCGTATTCAGTAATTTACCTTATACACTTTGCGGTTGCAGTGACTTGCAATCCATGCAATTCAAAAAGATGAGTAAATTACCATAAGGACATTTGGGCCAAAATTGTCATCATTGATCTAATATGCTTCTTTTCAATCCCTAAGAAGGTCGTTGAGGCTGGACTGCTCCACGAGAATGAGGCGTTGCATGTCATTTATCCTATGACATATTTTTAGCAATTCATAGATAATTTTATTCAACACAAATATAATTGGACTTGTATCAATTTGATTCTCTAAGATGGTTATTATAGCCCGACTGCTCCATGGTATAGAAATATGCAAATACTTTTAACAGTTGGAATCATACACTGAACTAGGCCTAGCCAAGGCATTAAAATGCTCAAATTTAAATTTGTTCAGATCATTCATAGTGGTCAAGTGACCTTTTCACTTCAATAATTGTCATTTATCCTCATTGAATCATCACTTGAGGGGGTAGTCATCATCAAAATTAGTAGAAGATCCCTGAGATTGTAGATCCCTTGATCTTGTCAAAATTATTTTTGTCCTTGTGAATTATTGTCAATAGCTATCATTAGCTTACCCCTTTGCTTGGGGAAATAGAAAATATGATAATTTTTTTGTAACTCTCATCCTTTCGGTTATATAGGCCTAACTCCTATTGTAGCACCAAAGCTACTCGAATGTTCGATGACAAGTGCAAACTCTTTCAATTTTAAGCCTCGAAAGAGTTGGATGCAATGATTCTAGGATGTGCATTTTTTTGCAAGACTTGGGGCATATAATTTTGATCTGACTAATGATCATCATAGAACCTTTGGCATCATTTTAGGAGGTATATTTTTGCTTAGCATTGTTTGATCTCGCAATGCATCTCAAAAGGTGCATCTGTAGACACCTAAAATGTGTCATGTCGATGATGACTACTCATATGGACATGCTACAAGACCATATGGAAGATCTTGGATAGACTACAAGATAGAGCAGTGGTTCTAACCACTTAAGCTAGGCTCCTTGTCCTATTCAATCTAAACCATAGCCCAGACCTATGGTCTACAATATGAATCATGGATAAGGCCTACGATTTATAGTCTGAACTACAACTGTAACTTACAGTCTTAACTAAAGTTCAGTTGGCCTTCATTCGAGCCAAATTAGTTTGAATGGCCATTTGTTCTAGAATAAGGTCGTTAGAGTACAAAAGCTTCCAATCCAACTGTCCTAACCACCCCTTCTTGATCTTGGATTCTCCATGAAGCCACCCCTAGCCCTGGGACATCCTATAAGTACCCCTAAGAATTAGGGCAAAATAGAGAGAGTGCATTTTTGAGATCAAAGAAGCAAAGCCCTATCAAATTGTGTACTCACTTGAGTGCATAGGGAGAGCCTTTTTTTCATCCTCATTGTCAATTTTTCAAGAATCATGACGAATTAGGCCATGGATGCCCTAAGGACCTAGGAGAGCCAAGAAATGCTATTTCGGAAAAACGAAGGTCCCATTCAACGATTCAACCACTAAAATTGTTAGAGGAAATCAAAGGCGACCATTGAACATAAATTGGACAAGGATATAAATCCCACAACCCTTTAATTTTAAGGTCAAACCACTTGGTTACTCACCGTAGCTTTCAGCCGTGGTTTATAGTGCATACCGTTAATCAGATCTACGGTTTGCAACAGGGGTAAAATCTCTTTACTATTTTCATTACAATATGATTAGTTAGGTTAGAATTAGCATTTTATTTGATCAATTATTTTTTTAGAGATCTCTAACCGATAGATTTAGTGTTTAGAGTAATTTTGTCATATTAGTGTAGAATATGCATTAATGGCTTATTTTCATGCTTTCATTCTTCATTTCGCATAATTGATCCATTAGATTGATAGTTGTAGTTCTTGTTTACATGTTTCAAGCAATATTGATGAATCTTGCATATGTCTAACATATTTTATTAGCTTTCTTGATTTTAGTTATAATGGCATATACATATTTATTACCTTCAATGGGCCTCATCATGAGAGGTTGCCTATGTTTTAAACTATCTTTTGTTTTTTATTGATTGCAGAGATCTATAATCAAAGAAGCCTACAATCAAATTCTTCCTCAACACAAATAAGAAGGTCTACTCCACCCTAGGGTAGTTTATGACTATTTGGAAAATCATTTATAGTGCACCTACCCTATTGGGGGCTTTGGCAATTGTATTAAGAGTATCAACATTCTAGTGACCCTAAGAGGGGCAACATTGTAACCAAATTTCACTGACAATATTAATAAAAGAAACACACATTTTTATTGTTACATGTAATCTTGTTATATTTTCATGATTTTATGTTGATTTCATTAATGCAATAGCTAAGTGTACGCTTTTTGGGATAGGTCATATGTGATCTAATGTAAATAAACTTGTATGTTTTAATAATTTAAGACAAGAAATGAATGCAATATGAGTTTAAAAATCTAATGGATGACACCACAGAATGTATAACAATCATGAATGTAATTGATAACTCTTATCATAATATTTAATAAATTAGGCATCCATATGTGAGATGAGATGATGTTGTTTCTCTTCATAATATTTTGTAAGTTAAAATATATGCACAAAATAGTTAGTGTCCATCTAAATATCATTGTTGATATCCATCCGATATCTATTATATGTTATGAACACCCCTTAATAAACAAAATATCATAAAAATAAATTGATGTTTGATGTCTTAATTTGATTTGTTGCTATTTGGGAAATTTTGAGGTTCTCCATGAAAATCAAACACCCTAGTTGACTTATCAAAAGTTGTATAATGACTATACTAGACTTCTAAAATATAAATTTTTATCTATGAAAGACCAAGTTATTCATTAGCCCTATGTGTGCAAATGAATATATTATATGAGACATGAGACTACCTCATTGCCATCTGGGATTCATTCAGCCTGTTGCTATAATGAGGATCACCACATGCTCACTGATCCTAGGTTTGAACTTAGTTTTACTAGACCACTAGGTAATACAAGCCAACTAAAGTTAGCTCATTTGTAAATTGCTTAGACCTACCCCAATGTCAGGTGGGATTCATTCAGCCCATTGTTGTATTGAGTATCACTCTATGATTTTTGAGTATTGACCATTTTAGAGATTCAAGCTCTTCACCCCCTAATTTTCTTCAATTTATTAGGATACTTGATCATATATAGTGATAACAATCACTGTTTATTTTGTATATTGTTTTTTTTAGCAAGTTATTTGATTTGATTTTGGGATTTTTCTCCTTTTTGTAAGAAAATAATTTATTCGGGTAGGGGGTGACTTTTCCTTTTGCCAATGACCACTACTCTAGACCATTGTGCCTCACAACTAAGCAAGTAACAAAAAATTTCGCTTAAGGTGACCTGGACCACTTTGTAGTGTTCATATTTCCTTTCCCTAATTAGGATTTTTAATGTGTTGATTAGTGATGGGATTATGATATGCTAAGTGTTATCAAAACTAGACCTCATATACAAAATTAAAGCAATATTTCTACTAAATTTGAGAATACCACTGGGTATGTTTGAATGACCAAAAAACAATAGTATATTCTTCATAGCAATCGAAGGGGTTGTGTTGAGACACACAATTACTCACAAGGGTGATGGAAGATGATGATGCATAGATGCATGATTAAGATACAAACGTGGTGTCATTTGTAAGATTGCGAACACAACCTACCCTAATGCAAGGTGTGATGGATGAAAATGCCTAATGTATTGCAATTAACTAAATGTAAGTGCAAAATAAAATGTATAATGTAAATGTTTTTGAACTTTGATATTTTGTACGTTTTTTAGGTTTCATTGCTTTTTGATTTTTATGAATTTTTAAAATTTCCATGTTCTTGAAATTTTTAAATTATTATGTGTGGAATGCCTTAAGATGAATAATTTTGAGAGGTTCAAGCTCTTAAACACCTTAAAGTGATGTTAGGTGATATGTTCTAGGTCCAATCTACTCTAAGATGATATATGGACCTAACCAATTAGCCGTAAATTTATCTCGCAAGTGTGGTGGTAGGTTTGAGTTCTGTTGGTTCTCCTTCAACACAAGATCACCAATTTTAAAGTCTTTTAGATGGAATTTATTATTATAAGCTCATTTTAAGTGCTCTTGATAAATGTAGAGATGCTCAAGGGCATTCACATGATGTTCATCAAGAAGCATTAGTTGATCTAGGCAAGATTTCCATGCATGTCATCATCAATGAACTCTTTAAATGTGATGCATATCATTGGAATTTCCAACTCTAAGGGTATAATGGCCTTATTTTCATATACTAGTGAAAATGGAGTTGCCCCAATGGGCATCCGAATTCTAGTCCTGTAAGCCCATAATGCAAGGGGCAGCTAGATGTGCCAATATTTATGGTTTTCTTGTACCATATTTTTCAATATGGCTACCACTATCTTGTTTGAAGCCTAAACTTACCCATTTTCATATAGATAGTATGGATTTGCAAAACTATGTTGTATATTATAATTGGACATTAAAGCACTCACAATGTTTTTTTAAATGATGTTCCATTATCCAATATTATCTTGGATGGTATCCAAAATGACATGATATTGTGAAGTATAAAATATATAATACATGCTCTAGTTATTGTTATCAAAGGGATTGCTTTCACCCACTTAGTAAAATACTCATTAGTTATTATAATGAATGTATGCTAACCTGATAATGGGAGAGAGATCTTACTAATTAGATCCAAACCCCACTAAGCAAATGGCCAAGCCACTTGGATGGGTTGTAAGGCCTACGATGGCAAGTGCATAAGATTAGCATGATGCTAATATTTAACGTATTTCTTGACATACATAGTGCAATACTTCTTCATAATGGGCTAGTAATAACCTATTAAAAATATGCACTTAATAATAGCCATGCTGCTGAAATGACCATCGTATGTACCATCATGAGCCTATGAAATTTCCTAAGCTAACTCTTGGGGATCTATACAAAAATATATAATTACATCGTAGCTTCAATAGTACAATATGTCTCCTAGCAAGATATACTTTATCACCTTTTTTCTGAATGTGTGCTTCATGGAACACAATAATCCCTGAGGAATTAAACCAAGCTTGAGGAAATAATTTAATTGTGATATCTAGTCCTGATAAGCTTTTGCCTTGATTGACAAGATGACTTTTTCCCCTAGTATTTTTTGTGCATGAATGCAAACTGGGACACAACCTTGTGGTTAATGTTGGTGTCATTCCCTACCACACCATGTGAGATTAAATAACCCCAAGTCACGTTCTTGAGAAATTCTCTGGATCTATAGAACCACTCATGGTTTGGTTCTATATGAATCATTTTTATTGATTCCTTGTTATCAAAAGCCTCATGCTACATCATAGCATGCAACAATGTCTTTACATGAATGGTAGTAAAATTAGCAGATGAATTTTGAGGGATTAAATATCCTAAATATGCCATAGTATCTATAAATCTATTCAAAAAATGAGGGATTGCTTTGATGTTGTACCATTCTAGTTGGTCTAGATAAGTGTTAGTGTTGGTCACAAATCTACCTAAGTACAATATTTCATCACTTGTGCACCCTAGAATCGACCAACATTGAAATTCTAATAGAAAGAGAAGTATCCCAGACCAATCTCCAAAGAGGTCTAGCTCCCAAACTAATCTAAACTTGTTTGAAGATAAGGGTGCGGGGAAAGAAATGGAAAATGCAGAAAGAAAGGGAAATAACAGAAAGAGATGGAAATATGGCCATAGGCTAAAGTGTATAATTTGGGGTAGAATAACAACAAGAATTCCACCAAGTTTTATAGCAGCATATGATAAAAGGAAAGCAGCAAAATTTCACTCACACCTTTGTAGAGATAACCCCCACATTGCATTTCAAAATCTACTCACTAACCAGCAATGTTTGAATTCAGAATGTAGAATTCAAAACCTAACAACAAGAACATGAGCATAAATAGAAATGACTTTAAAAATAGAAGGAAATCACACACATAAGAATGCTTGCAAATTTTAGAATTCAAGTCTCTTCTATTGATGCAGATAATTTAGAGAATTTTCTTGCAAAATGTCTAACCTTTTTTCTTTAGATATACATGAGTATTTATAGAGGTCTTCCCTCTCTCTTTTGCATCACAACATTTAAAACATAAAACAAATTTTTAAGAGGAGATCTGCAAAGTATGCACTTGAAAAGAGAAACAATCCCCCTTGGAGAAAACACGTTCCCTGCTTTTATGGATCAAAACTAAAAATTGAATGGAAAAAAGGGACCAGATTTCTCCATTAAATGACCATTCTCGGGGCATGCTTAAAGTCGATAGGAGATCATGAACACGAGCTTTTAATACTAGAGGCATCTTTAATTTTGGTGGCTTCGAGAACTGCCTCATGTTCTTCCATCTTGCGTACATAGGTAAACATCAACATTTAATCTTGGAGCCTCTTTGACCATAATATTAAACTCAGTTGGAGAGCTTTTAAAACATTACTTCACTTGATCTTATCTTCTCCTCATGTTATCCTATGCAGTTTTAAAGAAAAATGCAGACAAAACTATATCGGGCCTTTGTTTTTGCTTCTATCACAAAAATGCGACATGTCACAAAAATGCAACATGTCACGAAATCGTGACGTTTTTACCTTACTATTTTCTCCTGTTGCCACCAGTCATGAAAATGTGACATGTCATGAAATCATGACATCTTCTCTTCGTTCATCTTTCTCTTCTTGCACTTCCATGAAAATGTAACATGTCATGAAATCGCGACATCTGCCTTCATTTTGTTGTCTTTCCACAACATGTCATGAAATCATGACATTCTCCTCTGTCTAGATTTGTTCACTGCTCCAATTAATGAAAACTCACCATGTTGCGAAATCATGACATATTCCTCTTTCTTGGATTTCATCTTCTTGCAAGTGGTAAAAATGGGACATGTCACGAAATCGTGACAATATTCACTATTTTTGTCATTCTTGCTTTTGCCTCGCGAAAATGTGACATGTCACGAAATCGCAACAATTTCCTTCGGCCTTGTACTTTTCAACTTTCGTTCCGCGAAAACGCGACAGGTCACGAAAATGCGACATGTCGCGATATCGCGACGTTTTCTTCGTTTTGTTCTTCCGTCTTCAACAAGTCGTGAAATCATGACATGTTTCTATCTTCTTGTACTTGGCTGCTTTTTGGCCACAAAAATTTTTCATGTCACGAAATCGTGACATTCCGTACTATTCGGCTGCTTCCTTGCTTTCTCCTCACGAAAACATGACATGTCATGAAATCATGATATTTCTCCGTGCTTTGCCCTTCCACCCCAACATGTCATGAAATCATGACAATATCCTGTGTTCTCCTTCATTTTCACTTCCTGTCATGATATCGTGACAAGTTTTGCTTGCTTGGCTTCGTTTCCAAAAATGTCGCAAAATCATGACATCTTTTCTCCCTTTGGCTGCGTCTCCTCGACATGTCACGAAATTGTGACATCTTTCTCTATTTTGTTCCTTTGCTACTCCAAGTCACGAAATCATGACATTTCATACTTGGTGCTGTCATTCTTGCTTTTTCACCATGAAAACGTGACATGTCGTGAAATCATGACATGTTTCCTATCTTCTCCTTCGTTGCCGCTTCTTGTCGTGAAAATGCAACAAGTTGTGATGTTGCGACATTTCCTTTGGCGCTCCTCCTTGCTGCTATATGTCATGATATCATGAAATTTTTCTATCACTGTGCTCTTTTGCCACTGCAAGTCACAAAAATGTGACATGTTGTGATATTGCAACAACTTTTCACTTTTCACTTGCCTACCGCAATAAGTCGTGAAAATGCGACATGTCGCAATGTCGTGACAATTTTCTGTTACTACTACCTTTTTTGTTTCCTAGTGCAAAAACGTGATAGGTCACGAAAATGTGACATGTCATGATATCGCGACATTTTTCTTTGGTTGCACTTTTCAGCTTTAGACCCCACGAAAACGTGACAGGTCGTGAAAATGCGACAGGTCGCAAAAACGTGACATGTCACGAAATCGCGACAACTTCTGTGCTTAGCTTTTTTTGGGTACAGACGTCGTGAAAACATGACAGGTCATGAAAATGTGACATGTCACGATATCATGACAATTTTCACTTACTTTTATTTGGCACAAAACTTAGTTATTTTGCATGAACAGCAACAATGAAAAATAAATAAAAAAATATGGTAAAAATGTCAACATTCTTGGCGTCTCACGGGGTATACAGTTTTGTTGTATGCACAAACCTCTGGCCTTTATCCATTAGGCAATAGATTCAAGAAGCTGGAGGGGTAGAAGAAGTGAGTGCTGGTTGATGTTGAACATCTCTACAGGCTGCTGCAACAAGCTCTTACTGGTACTTAAAACGGGACCTTTAACAAAAATTTATGGAAGAGCATAACTTCCTTTATTCTTTTAACTATTGTGTTTTGCCTAGCTCTGTTGAGATGGATAGCTAGGTAATCACCAGGTGTTGTGCAAGGATCTCCATGGTAGTAGTGAGAAGCACCTGAGTTGCAAAAATAGGAATGAATGGAGTGATGACCGGCAAATGCGTAGGTCATGGAACGGGAATGGGGAATGATGGAATGGTGGAATATGGAGGAGTAGAAGTGGTAGATACAACAACTAAAGAGGGTGCTACTGTGCTACCAGCTGCTAGGATTTCATGAAAATAGATAATGAAATGGAAGTGGATGGGATGGAGAAAGCAGTAGAAACTATGGAGAAGTGCTCAAAAGACAAAGGATTAGAAGAAATGAGAAGTGAAGAAATGGGAACATCAGAGAGAGGATTAGAAAAAATAGTAGTGGCTTGAGTATGTACAGTGAAAGGAGTGGGAGAGGAAGAGAATGAAAAGAAGGAAGTGGAAGGAAAAAAAAGGATATGGAAGCCACTACCTACTGGGAAGGAAAAGAAAAAGATAAATAAATAGACATACCTACGGGCTCGTGTGCAAGAGGAGCCGAAGTTGATTTATTCTATACAAAGGGGAACTCCAACAAGTAGTGCTTCCTTCTTCTTCTTTTTTCTCTTTTTTCTTCTTTTTTTCTTTTTTTTTTATTTATGTACAAGGTAACACTGTGTTGTCGCATTATGAAATTGGCCATGGAAAATTCATTTTCTTCATTATGAAATTGGCATTGAAATTGGCCATGGAAAATTATTTTTCTAGGCAGAGCTCTTCCAAAGCTTCTTCCATTAAGTCAAGCTCACCAAATTCTTCAAACTTCATGTGTACTAAATTTTCTAATCTGTCCACTTCATCTATTCTCTCCACATGAAATGTGGAAGGCTTTTCATTGAAAATTTTCACCTTCTTACCTTTATGGATCACCTCCAAATGAGTAAAATATAAAGAAAGGTAATCCCCGAGTTTAGTCGTGAAATATCGGGAGAGACACATACCAAAACATGGCTCCAGGTCCACTACTATGATTTCTTGGATCACAAAAATTTGAGGCATGGCGTGCAGGGATATGGGACCATCCTTAATTATGCCCACTGTCTTTACTGAGGTACCATCTAGCTGCAAAAATCTCGTGCTAGTCCTTGTATATTCCATGCCTATGACATCACATATTTCCTTAGGCATGATAGTAGTTGTTGCTCCTAATTCAATGAGACAATTATGCACCACATGTCCCTCCACTCTCAATGAAAGATAAAAAGGTGGTGGTCTATTTTTTTTGATGACTGAAGAAGTCAAAGGTTGTGCCATAACTACCTATGCTAGAGCCTTCCCATTACATTGTATGGTCTTTAGGGATTCTTGTAAGAGATTCACCTATCCAGGCAGTTGCAAGGTGTCATACAAACTTACTTTGGATGGTATCCTTTTGAGTTCTTCAATGATGTTGCACTCCATTGAAATTGGATCTTTTCCCCCACTAGCAGATTCAAATTTTCTTCTATATTGTTGGGTGGACTCCACTCGCTGCCTTTTATTCAATTATGGATACCGTAACATCTCTCTAGCTTGTTCCTTTTTTTTTGCTTGTGGCTGAGAAGTAGAAGCCTTAGCTGGAAAAATCTCTTTTACTTGTGGTGGAAGCAAATACTTCGTCAAAATAGGTGGATTTTGTTGCTAAGCTGGACAATCATGAGTTTGTGCAAGTATTTATTGCTTTGTTGCTTGTGCAGGAGGCACTTTCAAAGGCTCCATCTTAGCCAAATCTACCAACATTAGTTTCTTGACACTATGTGTCAAGATGGCAGTGTGTTCCTCAGGAGACATCACAAAATTATGATCCACCTCTTGAGTCATGTTTATACGACTCCCCATAAGAACTTGTAAATAATTTTTGTGGACCATGCAAGTGGACTCATCATGTGGGTCATTGCATGAATAACACTAGTAAGATGGTTCATGTGAAACTTCGGAGGGGCCAGCCTCTTCACTTACCAAGATTGCTGAGTTCCTTTCAGGTACTTTCTCTATAGCCTTTCTAGGAGCAACTTGCTCTCTAGTTACCACCAGAACAACTCTTCGTGGCTGATAATTCCTTTCTACCTCTCTTCGCTCCATAGATGTCACCTTGTTAGTGAGGGTTCTCATAGCCGATTGAATTTATTACAAAATAGCCAATTGAGGATCTTTTCTTGAGGACACAGGTGATGTCAGTATAGGTATAGGTGCTGGCGGTGCTGGCAATGCTGGAAATGAAGTGGGAGCTGGTAATTATGGAATGGGAATCATAGGTACTATAGTTGTGGGAGGATTCCATGAAGATGAAGGGTACATGGATGGAGCAGTGTAAGATGTGGAGGCTGCACCTGTATGCTGGTATTGGGAATGCTTGGTGTAGGCAATTGTGGAATAGTTGGAGCAGGGAGCTGGGGAAATGGAATGGGCATGATCTAAGGTGCACTTGATCTCCATGATGGAATAGGATACATGGAAGGCATAGGCTATGAAAATGAACTAGAATACAAATTCTTAGGAATATCAGGTAAGATAGGTATTGTTACCTTTGGGGGAAGCCTACCTATGGCAATCAAGTCATCTTTCGCATTTTGTGCTTGTTCGAACAATTCTAGGAATTTTGGATAGCCAAGCCAATGTCTGTGTTAAAATCTCTGAGATAATAGAATGCACCTTGCTCATGAGTGGGCTGAAGACATTCAGGAACTTTCTGTCAGCTTCTGGTAAATCTGACATTGAAGTCTATTATATCCTCCTACGGGTGCCTTTGAATTGCATTAAATTGATGCAACAAGGAAAATGGATCAGCTTGTTCATGAAAATTTTTTATTAACATCTCTCCTAACTGATCCCATGATGCAATAGTTCCTAGTTGCAATGATCGATACCAATACAACAATTTCCCTCTCAATGACAACAAAAATTTTATCATCACGTATTCATCTGTTATGTCATGGATGATCGCCAAAGAGGCTACATATTGAATTGAAGAACACAAGCTTATACTAAGATGGGGGGGTGAACAGTATAAGACCACTTTTTACTTTTGCTTCAAAACAGTTTTAAAATTAGTATTATGCAGTGTAAATATAGCAGTATTAATAGCAGTAATCAAAACAATGCACAAAACACCATCCACAAAAGAGACACAACAATTTATGTGGTTCACCCAAAGCGGGCTACTCCACGGATAAAATTTCTCTCTAAATTTTATCAATTCAACCTCTAGGAAAACCTTTCCTTGTTACAATGTTTATGGGCACCAACCCAAAGGAGATACCTTCCCCTAGCTCTACTTTGACTGGTGATCCTCTAGAAGACCTCTACCTCCTCTGCCCTTAGCAAGTGGAACTCTATCCACAGAAGACACCTGTCTTCCCTGCTCTGGCTGGAGATCTCTGTCCTCAACTCTATCATCGTAAAGCTGGTCCTCGAATATGCACTAAACATAGTCCTTCAATCTAGCAAATATGTCCTCTATCTCTGGTCTGCACCAAACACAGTCCTTCGGTCTGACACAAATTTGTCCTCTTATCTCGAACTAGAAATGCGGGGAGATCCCCGAAACATCAGACGTAAATCCTACTTCGAAACAGTGGGGCGAAAAGGGAGACTCTCCCGGATCGGCGGCACTTCATGGAGGGTTTTCTCCGGCATTGGATCCTTTTAAGAGCGGTCGCTTCTTTATATATTAGAAAACTTGGGAGATCGCGGAGGAGGTCGACCCGGAAAGAGAAACAACAACAACTCTGTTACAGCCGCACTTGGTCGAAACCAACTTTTGCACTGGTCATGCAAACACAGCAGCACTCGATCAAATATCAACTTATGCACCTCTATGCAAACATAGTAGCACAATATTCACACACTCTACTTCTCGATGATCAAACTTCTCCCCAACACTCTATCTGTGAATATCACACTTCAAAATGCACACTTTTATCAATTCGACACGACTGCTCTTTTGCGCACCACGAACTTAACTTACACAATTTCGATACACTCATTTGATTCCTTCAATCTCAAACCAGCCCTCCTTTTATAGAATAAATTTCATGATCAAAATTCTCAAACTTAGTTGGCTGTAACCCTCAAACTACGTCGGCTGCAAAACCCTATACTGCGTCGGCCCAGATTTAACTCTATCAGCTCAAATTTAACTATGTCCTTCAACCGCCTCTGGTTCTGTAGCTTTTCTTGTGAAACTACAACATGTCATGATATCGTGACACCTTTGCCTACCGTACACCTTATTTTGCCTACTGTCACGAAATCGTGACACTTTTTGCCTTTGTTTGCCTTGACTGCGTCCTTGTCATGAAATCGTGACACTTCTATCTTTTGTTGACATCATCTTCACTCCTGTCATGAAATTGCGACACTTTAGTCTTCATTGCCTTCTTCTCTGCTTTTGTCACGAAATCGTGACACATCTGCTTCTGCTGATGTCATATTTAACTCTATCATGAAATCATGACCCTTTTGTCTTCATGGCCTCTCTCTCTGCTTTTGTCGCAAAATCGGGACACTTCTCCTATAGAAGACCTGCTTCCAGTTTTTGTCACAAAATCATGACTCTTTCACCATCCGTACACTTTTCTTTCAGCCTGTTGCGAAATCGCTACAACTTCATCCATTGGCTTCTTCACTTCTACCTGTCATGAAATCGTGACACTTTCTACATTCGTACATTTTTATTTCATCCTATCACGAAATTGTGATGCTTTCAGCTTTCGAAAGCTTTCCTTGCAACCTATCGTGAAATCGCTACACTTCTCCTTTCAGACTCTTCCCTTTGCTGCATGTCACAAAATCGCGACAGTTCTCACTTTGAGCTTTTTAGCATGTCGTGAAATCACGATAGTCCTCAACTTGACCTCTGCAGCATGTCACAAAAACACGATAGTCCTCACTTGGAACTTTGCATCATGTCACAAAATCATGACAGTTCCTGAATAACTTTCTCTCTCTTTGATCTTGTCGTGAAATTGTGACAGTTCACACTGCGGACTCTCTTTTCTGCATTATTTCATAAAATCATGACACCTTTTTGTCCATACAACTTTCCTGGAAATATGTCACAAAATCGTGAAACTTTTCCTTCTCTGCCTTCCTACACTTTTCGAGTCGCAAAAATGTGGCATGTCGCAAAATCGTGACACTTTCCAACTTGCTCTCTTTCTTTGCCAACATGTCACGAAATCATGACAGTTTTGCCAGCTTCGTCTCTGTCTTCCAGCATGTCGTGAAATTGCGACACTTTTGCTAGAACTTTCTCTCTCCTCAAACATGTCGTGAAATCGTGACAGTTTTGCTAGCACTTTCTCTCTCCTGAAACATGTCGCAAAATCGTGACAGTTTTTCCAGCCTCCTGCATACTTTTTCTTACTTTTCTTTTTCTTGATCTTTTGTAACTGGGCTACTCTGATCTTCTTGGAAACTCACTTTCCAAACTGAAACCTTCATCAAAACACATTCTTTGACATCAAACCAAATTGCTTCAAGACCTTCTTGACATCAATGACAACATCTACACTTAGAGCAAATGCAATGTACCCAAGGTACCCAAAATTGCCAACAATCTCCCCCTTTGTCATTGATGGCAAAATTTAACTGAAAACACTAGTCAAGAGCCAAAACTGAAACCAACTGATCCAACAACTAAGAATTTGCCTTTGAAGTTTTTGCTCCCCCTGACTTGAAGCTCTCTTCTTTACTCATATCTCTCCCCCTTTGTCATCAATGGCAAAGGGCCACCTTTGGGACTCGAGACTAAGAAAGAGCCTCTTGGCTTGGTCCCTCCTCCACCTCCTAATGAGGTGATTAATTCGGAGGTGAGAGTACAAATTCCAATTTCTCCCTTAGATACTCAAACATATCTCTTGGAAGAGGTTTGGTGAAGATATCTGCAATCTGCTCTTTAGTAGGCACATACTCTAGCTTGACCTGCTTCTCTTGCACTTTCTCCCTTAGAAAATGATATTTGATGGAAATGTGCTTCGTCCTTGAGTGCATTACTGGATTTTTATAAATACTTATGGCACTTGTATTATCACATAGAATGGATATGGGTTGTTCATGCTTGACTTTGAAATCCTCCAAGGTGGTTTTCATCCATAAAACCTGTGTGCACCCAGCCACTGCTGCTATGTATTCAGCTTCTGCTATAGATAAGGAAACTAAAGGTTGTTTCTTACTTAGCCAAGAAACAAGACTCTTTCCCAGAAATAATGCTCCACCACTAGTGCTTTTCCTATCATCAATATTGCCTGCCCAATCTGCATCTGCATAGGCTGTGAGGGTGAAATCATCACCTTTGAGATACCAAAGCCCAAAGTCCATAGTTCCCTTCAAATATCTGAATATCCTCTTGACTGCTATAACATGAGATTCTTTTGGAGCTACCTGAAATCTTGCAACTAATCCAATAGCCTACATGATATCTTGTCTGGTAGCTGTATTGTATAGTAAACTTCCAATCATAGATCTATACAACTTTTGATCTGCCACTGGAGATTCATCATCTTTACTCAGATTGCACCCTGTAATCATAGGAGTACACACGGGTTTGATGTCCATCATCCCAAATTTCTTTAAAATTTCTTTGATATACTTTTCTTGAGAGAGAAATATACCATATTTTGATTGCGCAATCTGAAGCCCTAAAAAGAATGACAACTCTCCAATCATAGACATCTCAAATTCCTTCTACATGGTGTTAGCAAAAACTTTGCACATATGAGTATTATTTCCCCCAAAAATAATATCATCAGCATAGACAACTATAATCAACATATCATCATCTTCATTCTTAATATACAAGTTGCTATCTGCCACACCTTTCCTGAAACCTTGCTCATGAAGATAACTATCAAGTCTTGAGTACCACACCCTTGGAGCTTGCTTTAATCCATATAAGGCCTTTTTTAGCTTACACACATAGTCTGACTGTTCTGTGAGAGAAATTCCTTTTGGCTGTTCTATGTAGACTTCTTCTACCAACACCCCATTTAGAAAAGCCGACTTTACATCCATTTGGTATACCTTGAAATATTTGAAGCTTGAAAGGGCCAAAAACATTCTGATAGCTTCAAGATGAGCAACAGGCGCAAACGTCTCTTCGAAATCAACACCTTCTACTTGAGCATACCCTTTACAGACTAACCTAGCTTTATTTATGACAATCTTTCCATCCTCATTGAGTTTATTTCTGAATATCCATTTTGTGCCAATGACATTCTTGTCCTTAGGTCTTGGAACCAAATCCCAGGTTTCACTTTTCTCTATTTGATTTAGTTCTTCATCCATTGCTTTTACCCAAGACTCATCTGTACATGCTTCACTAAAATTTTTTGGCTCAATCTGAGATAACAATGAAACATTCGTAGAATCATGTGAAGGAATGACTCTTCTTCTTGTTTGCCTGCTATTTGGATCACCAATGATCAAATATTTGGGATGATGTTTCTGAACATACCATGAAGGAGTTTTGGGAAGCAGTTGTTGTCTTTCATCTTCTTCATCTGACACCTCTCTGAATTCTTCTTGACAGATTTCATCACTGAGTTCCTTGACTGGTTCTCTTATCCCTGTCTTTTCATCTACTGTTACATTCATGTTCTCTACAACTGTATGAGTTCTTTTTTTGAAGCATCTTTAGGCCTTGCTTTTTCTGGAATATCCAAGAAAAATTCCCTCATCACACCTAGGATCAAACTTACCCAAATTCTGATCTTCTCTTCTGATGAAGCATTTACTCCCGAACACTTTGAAGTATTTTACTGTAGTTGGTCTTCCTTTCCACAACTCATAGGGAGTTTTATGATGATTGACTCTGAGTTGAGCCCTGGTGATTATGTAGACTATTGTACTTACTGCTTCTCTCCAAAAGCCATCTAAATGTTTTGACTCATTTAACATTGCTCTAGCCATATTTTCAATAGTTCTATTTTTCCTTTCAACTACTCCATTTTGTTGAGGAGTTCTTGTTGTTGAATATTCTCTTTTGATTTCATGTTGCTCATAGTATTCCACAAATTAATTTGAAGTGAAATCTCCTCCTCTATCTGATCTTAAGCATTTGATTCTCTTGTTAGTCTCATTTTCAATCATTTCTTTAAAAGCTTTAAATTTTTTAAAAGCTTCAGATTTTTCTTTGAGAAAAGTAACCCAAGTCATTCTAGAATAATCATCTATAAACAACATGAAGTAGCTATCTCCCTGAATGCTCTGAGTTCTGGTGGGGCCACACAAATTAGTATGAATAATATCCAATGGATTGGAAGAAGTATACCCTTTTGATTTGAAACTGGTTTTGGTCTGTTTACCATGTTGACAAGGACCGCAAATGATGTTATGGGGCCTTTTTATTTTAGGCAAGTCTCTGACTGCTTCCTTGTTACTAATACTGACAAGATTATCAAAACTCAAATGTCCCAATATTTTATGCCATAACAAACTTTCATCTTCTTGAGTTATAAAACACTTTTCCCTTTTTATCTCACTTAGCATGTAAATATTGTTTGGAGTCCTTGTAGCACAAGCAATGAGTTTTCCATTTTTTTCTTTACTTATCTCACATCTATCTGAAAAGAAATATACTATGTGCCCTTGATCACAAAGTTGACTCACACTAAGAAGATTATGTCTTAGGCCTTCTACATAGAGCACATTCTTTGTTTTGGATTTCCCATCCAAACTAAGAGTCCCTTTACCACAGATTTTTGTGGACTTGTTATCTCCAAAACTAACTGTTCCTCTGTTTGTTTCTTTGAAAACCAAAAACTTTTCTTTTTCACCAGTCATATGTTTTGAACAACCACTATCAAGATACCATTTTTCTACTTTGTCTTGAGCATGAAAAGTAGTTTGAACTATCATTGACTTAGATTTGATCTCATTCCTCTTTTTAGTGAACTCAAAGCTAAATCTATTCAAACTGCACATCCTTGCTATATGCCCAAAATTCTTGCACTTGTAACACATGATATTTTTATTCATAAGAGGTGCAAAAGAGTTAATATTTTCCTTACTATGGCTATTTAGAGATTTATTGCAATGCATAGCTATGTGACCAAAATTATTACAGGAAAAATAATAGCCATGGAAGGTATTATGTAACCTGTTTTGATGCTTTGGATGATTGTTCTTCTTGCAATCAACTGGAATCCACTGCTCTTCAGGATGAAGATTGATCTTGCTCGAAGACCCTATTTCATGAATGGTGATACCATCCTTCTTTTCATACGAAATATTCTGTCTGAGAGTCAACTGTTCCAACTTCACTCTAAGAGACAAAATCTCTTCTTCTAGTTTCTCACAATCAGCTTCCTTTCCTTTTAGAGCCTCTGTTAGAACCTGTTCAACATTCTTCCCTTCTTCAGCTAGAATTTTGAAATCTATAACACTTTGAGACAATTTTGATCTTGCTATCTCTTCTTCCTGACATTTATGCTTGAGAATAGAATTATCTTCCCTGAGTTTCTCAAGCTTTCTCAAGGCCAAGAAGAATTCACTTTTGAGATCAAACTCAATCTCTTCATTTCTTTCTGAATTTATATGTTCCTCTAATAGATCCTTCTCCAAGCTGTTAGGCTCTTTCTGGAGTGACATGCTCTGATACCAATTGAAGAACACAAGCTTATACTGAGAGGGGGGGTGAACAGTATAAGACCACTTTTTACTTTTGCTTCAAAATAGTTTTCAAATCAGTATTATGCAGTGTAAAGATAGCGATTAATAGCAATAATCAAAGCAATGCAAAAAAACACCATCCACAAAAGAGACACAACAATTTACGTGGTTCACCCAAAGCGGGCTACTCCACGGATAAAATTTCTCTCTAAATTTTCTCAATTCAACCTCTGGAAAAACCTTTCCCTGTTACAATATTTATGGGCACCAACCCAAAGGAGATACCTTCCCCTAGCTCTGCTCTGACTTGTGATCCTCTAGAAGACCTCTACCTCCTTTGCCCTTAGAAAGTGGAACTCTATCCATAGAAGACACCTATCTTCCCTGGTCTGGCTGGAGATCTCTGTCCTCAACTCTATCACCGCAAAGCTGGTCCTCGAATATGCACTAAACATAGTCCTTCGGTCTAGCACATATGTCCTCTATCTCTGGTCTGCACCAAACATAGTCCTTCAGTCTGACACAAATTTTTCCTCTTATCTCTTTCTGTTCTGTTATAGCCGCACTTGGTCGAAACCAAATTTTGCATTGGTCATGCAAACATAGTAGCACTCGATCAAATATCAACTTATGCACCTCTGCGCAAACACAATAGCACAGTCTTCACACACTCTACTTCTCGACGATCGAACTTCTCCCTAGCACTCTATCTGTGAATATTGTACTTTGAAATGCACACTTCGATCGATTCGACACGACTACTCTTTTACGCATCGCAGACTTAACTTGCGCAATTTTGATACACTCATTCAATTCCTTCAATCTCAAACCAGCCCTCCTTTTATAGAATAAATTTCATGATCAAAATTCTCAAACTTAGTTTGCTGTAACCCTCAAACTACATCGACTGCAAAACCTTATGCTGTGTCGGCCTAGATTTAACTCTGTCAGCTCAAAGTTAACTCTATCCTTCAACCGCCTCTGGTTCTGTAGCTTTTCTTATGAAACTACAACATGTCATGATATCGTGACACCTTTGCCTGTCGTACACCTTCTTTTTCCTGTTGTCGCAAAATCGTGACACTTTTTGCCTTTGTCTACCTTGACTGCATCCTTGTCGCAAAATCACAACACTTCTGTCATGAAATCATGACACTTTAGTCTTCATTGCCTTCTTCTCTACTTTTTTTGTGAAATCATGACACATCTGGTTCTACTGATGTCATCTTTAACTCTATCGCAAAATCATGACCCTTTTTTCTTCATGGCCTTTCTCTCTGCTTCTGTCGTGAAATCACGACACTTCTCCTATAGAAGACCTACTTCCATTTTCTATCACGGAATCGCAACTCTTTCACCATCCGTACGTTTTTCTTTCAGCTTGTCACGAAATCGCTACAACTTCATCCGCTGGCTTCTTCACTTATGCCTGTCATGAAATCATGACACTTTCTACATCCGTACATTTTTCTTTCATCCTATCATGAAATCACGATTCTTTTAGCTTCTAAAAGATTTCCTTGCAACCTGTCATGAAATCATGATTCTTCTCCTTTCAGACTCTTCCCTTTGCTACATGTCGCGAAATTGCGATAGTTCTCACTTCGAGATTTTTAGCATGTCGCAAAATTGCGACAGTCCTCAACTTGACCTCTGCAGCATGTCATGAAAATGTGACAGTCCTCACTTGGAACTTTGCATCATGTCACGAAATCATGACAGTTCTTGAATAACTTTCTCTCTTCGATCTTGTCATGAAATCGTGACAGTTCACACTGCAGACTCTCTTTTATGCATTATGTCATGAAATCGTGACACCTTTTTGTCTGTACAACTTTACTGGCAATGTGTCGTGAAATCCTGACACTTTTCCTTCTTTGCCTTCCTGCACTTTTCGAGTCACGAAAATGTGACATGTTGCGAAATCATGACACTTTCCACCTTGCTCTCTTTCTCTGCCAACATGTCACAAAATCGTGACATTTTTTCCAACTTCGTCTCTGTTTTCCAGCGTGTCGCAAAATCATGACACTTTTGCTAGAACTTTCTCTCTCCTCAAACATGTCATGAAATCACGACAGTTTTGCTAGCACTTTCTCTCTCCTAAAACATGTCATGAAATCACGATAGTTTTTCCAGCCGCCTGCATACTTTTTCTTGTCTTTTTCTTGATCTTTTGCAAATGGGCTACTCTGATCTTCTTGGAAACTCACTTTCCAAACTAAAACCTTCATCAAAACACATTCTTTGACATCAAACTAAATTGCTTCAAGACCTTCTTGATATCAATGACAACATCTACACTTAGAGCAAAGGCAATGTACCTAAGGTACCCAAAATTGCCAACATGAATATGCTCATAAGCAGTTATACTAGTATCGTCATAGGTCGAAAAAGCTTTCAAGGTAGCTTGAGGGACTGGATTTTATGTCAGTAAATTCAAGGCTCCCAAACTATTCCATGTCGAGAACTTCCTTGGTGGAGAATACTGGGCCATTTGGACAACTGGATCTAGATGTAGCAAGCTCGTAACAGTACTGGGAGGAGTTGGAGATGGCACAAACTGACTTGCCACCTACGATGAGATAGCAAATGATGGGTTCACAGGACTTACCAATCTTGAGCGCTCCCTCCAGTTTTGAACATCAATATTAAAGAATTTGATTGGATCTTCCGATTCTTTGGCACTTGATCTCGTGATCATGAAGCAAATATTTTCACCAGATTCACGATTAGAAATTTCTAGGTACTATACAGTCATCTTTAGCAGAGTCACCAGATGAAATTACAATCTCCGCTTTGAGGTCAAAGCAGTTCATCAAAATCTTGATTCCTCCGGGTGTCAAAATATGGGACTTGTGTGTCCCACCGGGCGTGCCAAAAACTATTGGCATAGGTGGGTTTATCAATTTAGAATAATACTTGTCCCACCAATTATGGATCTTACTGAGATAGAAACAGTCTATCCCACTGGGCGTGCCAAAAATTGTTGGTCATAAATCTACCTAAGTACAAGATTTCATCACTTGTGCACCCTAGACTCGGCCAACATTGAAAGTCCGAAAGAAAGAGAAGTCTCCTGGGCCAATATCTAGATAGGGTTGGCTCCCAAACCAATCTAAACTTATTTGAAGATAAAGGTATGGGAAAGAAATGGAAAATGTGGAAATAAAGGGAAATAACAAAAAGAGATGGAAATATGGCCACAGGCTGAAGTGTATAATTTAGGGCAGACTAACAGCAAGAATTCTACCAAGTTTTATAGCAGCATATGATAAAAGGAAAGCAGAAAAATTTCACTCACACCTTTGTAGAGATAACCCCCAGATCGCATTTCAAAATCTACTCACTAACCAACAACATTTGAATTCAGAATGCAGAATTCAAAACCTAATAGCAAGAACATGAGCATAAATAGAAATGACTTTAAAAATAGAAGGAAATCACACACATAAGAATGCTTGCAAATTTTAGAAGCCAAGTCTCTTCTATTGATGCAGAGAACTTAGAGAGTTTTCTTGCAAAATGTCTAACCTTTTATCTTTAGATATACATGAGTATTTATAGAGGTCTTCCCTCTCTCTTTTACATCACAACATTTAAAACATAAAACATATTTTTAATAGGAGATCCACAAAGTATTCAATTGAAAAGAGAAACAATCCCCCTTGGAGAAAGCACATTCCCTACTTTTATGGATCAGAACTAAAAATCAAATGGAAACAAGGGACCAGATTTCTTCATTAAATGACCATTCTCGGGGCATGCTTAAAGTCGTTAGGAGATCATGAATAGGATATTTTAATACTGGAGGCATCTTTAATTTCGGTGGCTTCGAGAACTGCCTCATGTTCTTCCATATTGCACACATAGGTAAACAACAACATTTAATCATGGAGCCTCTTTGACCATGATCTTAAAATAAGTTGGAGAGCTTTTAAAACATTACTTCGCTTGATCTTATCTTCTCCTCATGTTCTCCTATGCAGTTTTGAATAAAAATGCAGACAAAACTATATCGGGCCTTTTTTTTTGCTTTTATCGCGAAAATACGACATGTCACGAAAATATGACATGTCACGAAATCATGACGTTTTTACCTTACTGCTTTCTCCTGTTGCCACCGGTCGCGAAAATGCGACATGTCATGAAATTGTGACATCTTCTATTCGTTCAACTTTCTCTTCTTGCACTTCTATGAAAATGTAACATGTCACAAAATCATGACATCTACCTTCATTTTGCTGTCTTTCCACAACATGTCATGAAATAACAACATTCTCCTATGTCTGGATTTTTTTGCTGCTCCAAGTTGCGAAAACTCACCATGTCGCGAAATCACGACATCTTCCTCTTTCTTGGATTTCATCTTCTTGCAAGTGGCAAAAATGGGACATGTCACGAAATTGCAACAATCTTCACTATTTTTTTCATTCTTGCTTTTGCCTCGCAAAAATGTGACATGTCATGAAATCATGAAAATTTCCTTCAGCCTTGTACATTTTAGCTTTCATTCCACAAAAATGTGACAAGTCATGAAAATGCGACATGTCATGATATTGCGGCATTTTCTCCATTTTGTTCTTCTGTCTTCAACAAGTCACGAAATCATGACATGTTTCTATATTCTTGTACTTTGCTACTTTTTGGCCATGAAAATTCATCATGTCATGAAATCATGACATTTCGTACTATCTGGCTGCTTCCTTTCTTTCTCCTTGCGAAAATGCAACATGTCACAAAATCGCAACATTTCTCCGTGCTTTGCCCTTCCGCCCCAATATCACGATAATTTCTTATGTTCTCCTTTTTTGCTGCTTCCTATCACGATATCGTGGCAAGTTTCTCTTGCTTGGCTTCATTTCCAAAAATGTCACAAAATTGCAACATATTTTCTCCCTTTGGCTGCGTCTCCTCGACATGTCGTGAAATCATGACATATTTCTCTGTTTTGTTCCTTTGCTGCTCCAAGTTGTGAAATTGTGACATGTCATGAAATCATGACATTTCGTACTTGGCATTGTCCTTCTTGCTTTTTCATCGTGAAAACGTGACATGTGAAATCGCAAAATGTTTCTTGTCTTGTCCTCCATTGCCGCTTCTTATCACGAAAATGTGACATGTCGTGATATCATGACATTTCCTTTGGTCCTCCTCCTTGCTGCTGTATGTCGCGATATCATGACATTTTGCTATCACTGTGCTCTGTTGCCACTACAAGTCACAAAAATGCCACATGTTGCGATATCGCGACAAATTTTCACTTTTCACTTGCCTACCGCAACAAGTCACGAAAATGCGACATGTCGCGATAATTTTCTGTTACTACTGCCTTTGTTGTTTCCTAGCATGAAAACGCGAAAGGTCACAAAAATACGACATGTCGCGATATCGTGACATTTTTCTTTGCTTGCACTTTTCAGCTCTAGACCCTGCGAAAATGCGACAGGTCGCAAAAACGTGACATGTCGCGATATCGCGACAACTTCTGTGCTTAGCTTTTTTCTAGTACAGACACTGCGAAAATGTGACAGGTCATGAAAATGTGACATGTCATGATATCGTGACATTTTTCACTTACTTTTATTTGGCACAAAACTTAGTTATTTTGCATGAACAATAACAACGAAAAAATCAAAAGATATGGCAAAAATGCCAACAGTTAGTAAGATATTTATAAGCTTTCAAGATAGGAAACCTGCATTAAAAAATTCCCTTGACTAGATTTACTATGAGAAGGTAATCACAAAATATGTTTAGCATTTTAATCTTCATGGTGATAGCTATTTGGAGGCCCAATATTAGGGCTTCGTACTTAGCATTATTGTTGGTACAAGGAAATTCTATCTTAAATTACAAGGACATTGGATCATCTTGTGGCATGAAGAAGATAATTTCTACACCACCTCCTTGCTCACACTTTGAACCATCGAAGAACAAAGTTATGTTAGCTTTGTTATTTGGTTCTTGAGGTTTAGGAGATTTCGATAACGCAAATACTGCATCATCAAGAAGCTCTATGGTGAGAGTCCTACTATTTTCAAGAGATGCCTCTACCAGCTAATTAGCTATGACCTATCCCTTGATGGACTTTTGGCTAATGAATTCCAAATATAATTTTGTCAATAGCATCATCCACTTTGCAGTATGTGTATTATGATATGTATTGTTCATCATATACTATAAATAATTTTTTTTGGATATCACATACGTTGCATGACTTAGCATGTAATGATGCAACTTATTTGTTGAAAACACCATCGCTAAACAAAACTTATCCATGTATGCATATCCTATCTCATAACTCACTAAGGTGCAACTAATGTAATATATCACTTGCTCTTTGTCTTATGTGTTATTTTAGGCTGACATAGTTTCCAATGCAAAGTTAGTAGCTAATATATAGCATGAAAGGCACATATGGTCTTGGTGGAGCTAACACTGGTGGTGTTGCTAGGTATTTCTTGATTTCAAAAAACATCGCTTAATAGTCCTCATCCTAGTTTAATGGGACCCCCTTCTATAGTAGTCGATTCATGGATCGATATTTGTCTGATAATTATGTGATAAATTTCTTTATGGATGCTACTTTACCCTGTAGGCTTCTTAGCTATTTGATATTTATGGTATGATGCATTTTTAATATGGTCTTGACCTTCGTTGGGTCAACTTCAATCTCTCATTTTGAAACAATGAATCCCAAGAGCTTTCTTGAAAGTATGCCAAATATGCACTTCTTGGTATTCAACCTAACATTATGCTGTATTAGGCGATCAAAGATATTCCTAAAGACCTTTTCATGCTCTAAACACAGTAATGACTTTGCCAATAGGTCAATGATATAATCTTGTAATATTTTGCGCATATAGTCATGGAAAATGTATTTCATGGCTCACTGATATGTGGCACTAGTATTTTTAAGGCCGAATGGCATAAATTTATAATATAATTTTCCCCAAGGCATTGTGAACATGGTTTTGTACTGGTCTTTAGATTTAAGTCAAATTTGATTATAACCAAAAAATCATCCATAAGGGAGAGCATCTCATGACCTGTAGTTTCATATACAAGAGCCTCTATGTTGGGCAATAGGAATGAAATTTTTGGTGTTACCTTGTGGAGGTCTCTAAAATCCATATAGATATGGATCCTTCCATCAGTTTTTCCTATAGGTACCATGTTTGATACCCATTTTGGATAGTCAATGGAGATAATGAACTCTACATCCAATAGCTTCTACAACTCATATTTAATGATTAAAGTGACCGTTGGATGTATCTTCCTAAGTTTCTGCTAGATAGGCCTTTTAGAGGTATCTAGCGAAAGGTTATGAGTAACCATTTTTGGATCTAGATTCAACATATCCTTGTATGTCCAAACAAAGAGATCAAGTCTCTCTTTCAGTAGAGGGATGAGGTTGGAATGCTCATCAGGAGATAAACTCTCTTCAAATTTGATCTTCTTAGGATTAATGGTATTATTACTTGTTGTGGCTAATCCACAACACACCCCAAAATTGGGGACCCACATTTTTTGCTTGCTTTCAAATAAGATCTCAGTGACCCAGATGCTAAAAATCAAGAAAAGGGCAAAATTGCATAAAAATGAAAAAGTGTCGCGATATCGCGACATGTTGCTCCATCGCTGCCAAAAAATAAAAAGTGTCGCGATATCGCGACATGTCGCTCCATCGCTGCCAAAAAAAAGAAAAGTTGTCACGATATCGCGACATGTTGCTCCGTCGCTATCGAAAAAGAAAAGTTGTCACGATATCGCGACATGTCGCTCCGTCATTGCCGAAAAAGACAGAATGGAAAATTGTCACGATTTCATGACATGTTGTGAAATCGCGGTCTAGAGAGGAGAGAGAAAGACAGAATGGAAAATTGTCGCGAAATCACATGTCACAAAATCATGGTCAAACCAGTCAAATAGGGCAAGGCACTAAAAGCGTCGCGATTTCGCGACAAAAAGCAGCAAAGGGGCACAAAGAAGAAAAACATCGCGATTTCATGACAGGAAGCAACCAGAGATTCTGGGTTTGGGAAACCAGAGATTCTATTGTTGTATAATGACCAATTTTTAATACAAAAAATTCAGAGAGTTGCACCTCATTGGCAAGAAAGGAGTTATTTTCTGCATGCAGGATTAAATGTTTATCTTTCCCATTTTTAGATTTCTAGGCTTATAGGTGAAGTTTAATGCAAGTTCTCTTGGTTGCTTCATGCGAATGTCTAAATCTGAAAATTACAGTTTAAACCCCAAAAACCAGCACCTAACTTACCTGGATTGTGTGAGTTTGCAGGTTCAATAGGTTAGGTTGTGTGTAGAAAACCTCATTAGCTTCGGTTTTGTCAGAGAGGATAGCATCATACTGAATGCACTTTTTATTTTTCTTTCACATTTTATTTTCATTTTTTTTCTGCATTTTATTTTATTTATAGGCATTAAAATAAAAATTAAAAAACTAAAAAATTCCAAAGTCAGAAAATATAAAATTTCCATTTTAAGGCCAGAATTTCATTTTACAGTTTTTCATTCATGAGCAGATGATGATATTCCCTTCATAAAATTCCAATTTCATTGAAGGGGTTATGTTTCAAGGCATTTCATTAGTTTCCATTTTGAAATTACAACTTGGTCATATAGAGATCAAATCACATTTGCTTTATTAGGGTTCAAAGAACAATCATTAAAGTTTCATAGTAAAATAAACCAACATTGCCGCTTGTTAACAGTTACTTGCAACCACTGAGGTGTTCCAAGCATTTTTATTGAATATCTTTATTTGAGATTATTGATGCACATATACCAAATTCTGATATAGCGAAACCTTGGAGAAATTGTTTCTTTGCAAGAGAGGATTTAGAACCCAAATCCTATCGGAGAGTGTGTTTTCACAATCGGGTGAAAATACCACTCAACAGATTGGCGCTAGAAGGAGGGCTGGATGAGTTTATTTTAGTGAGATTTAAAATTTTTGTATATTTCATGCCCTACTGATTGTTATCTTTAGCCTTCTAACACCACTCAACAGATTGGTGCTAGAAGGAGGGCATGAAAGGGTTTATTTTATCATGATTTTAGATGCTACGGGTTTATAATTGTTTAAGAGCTTTACATTGCTAAATATTTCAAGTCGATTTGATTAGCATCTTCGGCCTCCTATAACACCACTCAATAGATTGGCGCTATAAGGAGGGCCTGAAGCGGTTTATTTCATTATGATTTTAGATGTTACAGGTTTATAATTGTTAAGAGCTCTACATTGCTAAATATTTCAAGTCCATTTGATTAGCATCTTCGGCCTCCTCTAACACCACTCAACAGATTGGTGCTAGGAGGGCCGAACGGGTTTATTTTAGTGTTAGTTAAATTTAAATTTTTTATGCTTTAGTCCTCTAACACTCGACAGATTATAAAAAGGACGGCCTGAATTTATTTACTTGTTCTATTTTAAGCAATTCAGGTATGTTGTATATTATTCTAACACTTTTCTGATTGTTCATACAAAATATGTGATTTGATTTAATTTTGAAAATTTTGGTCTCATGCAATTACTTGACATTTGATTTCAATAAGTACATCTCTTAGTTGATGCTAACTTGATGTTTTTTTTGGGCATTGCAAGGTTGAATATTCAACAGATTTGGTTCTGAAATTACATTTTAAGTTTCACTAATGGCAACACTTGAGGAGCAAATGGTATCCTCGAGAGCTGAAATAGTGTCTCTAAGAGAGAGAATGGTATCAATGATAGAGGATCATTATAAGGGTTTGTCTATACCTGTGGTACCCTATCAAATTCCTACAATGTTATTGGATTTTTTACGGTGTTTTAATCAAGAGGTGCCACTAGGATACTTGCAAAAACTGCATGTCTACAAGGATACATTATGTAAATTCTAGATTTTCTATGAGGAGGTGGCTTGTAAGTTATTTGCATACATTTTGGATGACAAACCATTATTTTGGTACAGCCAACTACCCATGGAGGTTAGGACTTCTTGGATACAACTAGAAACAACCTATCTTCACCATTTTGGTAATCAGGTTGACTTAGAAATCTTGAAAAATCAGTTTTCCTCCATATGTAAGGAGCCTAATGAATCCTTGAGTCAATTTAATGGAATATTTCGTGAGTTGCACTCCCATATGTGGGAAAATTTTAACACATTAGAAGAGGAAGCCATGGAAGTATACCTAGGAGCCATACACCCCACACTTGCTTCACTCATTGAGGAAAAACTGAGTGGTTTGTCTCTAGATAAAATCCATGAGATCTTGGAAGAGATAGAACGACAAGGTCTTAAATAAGAAAAGGCACAACATGTTCACATGAGAAATTGTTCTTTTGATGCCAACCTACACCAACCATAAAACATAGCACCCTACACTCCAATGATATCTAAGGTAAATAATCAAGAGGATGAATTTGAATATCCAAATCTTACAACCACCTTAGATGTAGTTCACGAGGAGGTGCAAAGTGCTAAACCAAAATCCACTAGTGAGGATTATGCAGAAATGATCTCATTCATAGAGATACATGATTATTCGGATGAAGGGGTTCTAAATTCAACAATGTTTGAAATATGTGATAGGAAAGAACCTACCATAGAATTGAATGAAGTGGTTGAAAGTGAAATTGGGAGAAAACCAATAAACGAATTTGAAGACATGATAGAGTCTCACCACTTGTTCTTGGAAGATACTATTGATGAGATGTGTAAAATTAAAGATCAAGAAATTCTTCACCCTCCAAATTATGATAAAATTGAATCATGGGTTACTAATTTGGATTATGATGGCCTTACAAATTTGAATTCAAGAAATGACCCACTTTTGGAAATAATTGAACCATCTAAGGAAGGTGAAGATGAATTTGATGAGAAACACATTGATGAATTGGAATATGTTGAGGAAGTAGTTGAACGCCACCACTTTATTTTGAAGGATGATTATTATGATGCTTGGAAGAAATGGGAAGACTACACTCAATCCAAAACTACTAATGAAACTTGTGTGCCAATTGATATACATGACAACATAATTGCCTACTCAAAGGAAGATATTACAACTCTTGTACAATTTGAGGATGTTTTGGAAGAGGGTTTCAAATCTCATCAAATTTTGAAAGATTATAATGATTCTATTACCAAGGACAAAGAAGAAAATGAATTGATGAATGAATCAAGAGATCATGTCACAAATACCATGGAGTTTCATCTCACAGATCTAGATGACGATTTTCACAATGGTTGGGGGAGATATGATGATGCATTCTTTTCTCACATCTCTATAGGTGAAACTCATACCTCACTTGATATGCAAGATATGGAAACTTCCACCTCACATGAAGAGATACCATGGATAGTGAACAAAGAATTGGAACCAAATGACAAAGAGATTGATCAATTGGAAGCAACTCAAATGAAGGATCATCATGAGTCATGGGACATACACTTTGAACAAGAATGTTTGAGGATTGAAAAGGATGACCATATTTTGAATTTAAATAATGTTTATGGTGAAATGTCATTAAAGGTGAATGAAAAACAAGGTATAATTTTTAATCACACCTTTAATAACATTGTTTTAATGAATGGAAAAGAAGTTGATGCACTTGAATTGTTAAATCAAATTCATCAACAATTACTAAATGAATCTAGGATAAAAACTTTTAATGATCCTAATTTAGTAAATATCCTAAATGCTTGTAAATTGTTAACAAATTTGATTGGCCTACAAATTTGGAAAATGATTTGGCTTTGAAATTTGTAGAAATAGGCTCCTACTTACAAAATTGTATATTTGAAAAAGATAGCCTAATTCTAAATCAAGGAGGGAATTATGAAGTTTACATTTTAAAGAATAGACATGATAAAATTGAAAATCATTTATTGTCTAATCATTTTAGTAATTTGATGCTCACCTATGGGAGTATTATTGGAACTAAATCAAATTGGTATGGTGAGCATGGCAAGTGGAAATTTGTTGCATTGTTTGGTCTAGTCTTGTGTGTGTTGGATTCCCACAACATTTGGCATGCATATCACGTTATATTTTTGTTGAAATGTTCTAATCATGTTTGGGATCCAGGAAAGTGATAGTCCAAGCTTTGCATCATCTTGTATTATAGTGTACATTTGTATATAGATTTTGGTTTCTGGTTTTGGGTTTGTGTTTTCAAGTTTCATTTTGGGATTGCTATTTGGATTTGGATTTAAAGTTGTGTGTTTTATTTGACATGTTTTGTTTGTCTATATAAAAAAAAAAAAAATGATGAAAAAGTTGCCTTGAGATGCTAACTTATGTTCTAGATCGGGAAATATGGAACATTGGAATTATGTGGTAGAAAGCTCCACAAGAAATACAAACAATTTAATAATATCGTTTGAAACTTGTGATGCATGAAGTTGTCAGTTTTCATTATGGCAATATTTCATTTGCATTTCAAAAGACAATGCATTCATATTACATCTCACTTTGCACATGCATGCCATCTTAGTTGCATATGCATTTCAAATACAAATCATGAAAGTGTGTCAAATCCTCTTAAGGTTATGCTATCACATAAATAAGAAGAAAATCCTAAGGTTGGGAACTGAGTCTTGAGATATCTAGAACCAAGCACATTTTATACACATTAAAAAGGATCTTGAGCAAAATGATCAAAACTTTGCTTGGAAGAAAAGGTTGGGCAAAAGAAATATTTCATGTCTATCCTATTATGCAACATGATCCTTAAAACAATGGTTTTGACCACTTCCATAAAGCTTAAAGCCTAAAATCAGAGAAGGAAGGATAGGGCTAAATCCTCATCGAACTTAGGTTGAGGATCCAACTCCCTAAAGCTTTGATTTGACCTACATGGAGTAGTAAGGATAGGGCATAAATTCTCATCTCGCTTAGGTTGAGAATCTGATTCCCCAAAGCTCCTATGTCTCATTTCATGTTAAATCTTGGATTGGAAGGATCGTACTACTTGTCCTCTGCAAAGGATGGGTAGTCATCCCCAAGGTCCAAGCAATAAAATTAATATTCTCCATTTACATCTAAATATTGGATTGGAAGGATCGTACTACATGTCCCTAGCAAGGATGGGTAGTCATCCCCAAGGTCCAAAGAAATGAAGCTAAGTCATGGATTATGGGGTTAAGTATGCCCATGCATGGCAACATGTCTTGTCTAAAAAACAAGACCACTGATTGTCCAAAGGGTTAGACTAGCATGACCATTTCTTCCATAGTTGGTTAAATTATTTTGCTCAAAGTGAGGTAATGAATTCCAAATCGAGTAGTAAGGATAGGGTTAAACTCCCATCTCAATTAGGTTGGGAGTCCGATTTTCCAAAGCTCTGATTTCACTTTCACTTACACATGGGTTCAAGATAGTAGTGACTCATAACCAACTTTGGGATCTAATAAAGCAATTCATTATACATATAGTTGATCCTAAGAGGGTTTGATAATCTAAAATGTTTGTGTATGATATTAGAAGAAAGACTATGCCTTTTATAAAAACAAAATCTCTTAGCATATTTATTAGGTTACACAAATCATTCACAATCTCACATATGCATTCATGTAAAACTAATGATGGAATGTTGATCAATTTCAAATGATAGGGAATGAAACACATTGCACACACCGAGCTGATACTTAACAATTCTGATAATTCATGTATTTCTGATCTATGGGCATTTTTTTATATTTATTATGTGCTAACACTGGTTTTCGAGTTTGTATACTTCCAGGTTGGGTTCTCACAAAATGCTCAGGAGCATTTGATAGCAGAGTCACCATTTGTTGTGGCTGATCCACAACACACCCCAAAATTAGGGACCCACCTTTTTTGCTTGCTTTCAAATAAGATCTCAGTGACCCAGATGCTAAAAATCAAGAAAAGGGCAAAATTGCATAAAAATGAAAAAGTGTCGCGATATTGCGACATGTCGCTCCATCACTGCCAAAAAATAAAAAGTGTCACAATATCACGACATGTCACTCCATCGCTGCCAAAAAAAAGAAAAGTTGTCACGATATCGCGACATGTCGCTCCGTCGCTGTTGAAAAATAAAAGTTGTCGCGATATCGTGACATGTCACTCCGTCACTGTCGAAAAATACAGAATGGAAAATTGTCACGATTTCGCAATGTGTTGTGAAATCACGGTCCAAAGAGGAGAGAGAAAGATAGAATGGAAAATTGTCACGAAATCGTGACATGTCACAAAATCACGGTCAAACCAGTCAAACAGGGCAAGGCACTAAAAGCGTCGCGATTTCGTGACAAAAAGTAGCAAAGGGGCACGAAGAAGAAAAACATCGTGATTTCGCAACAGGAAGCAGCCGAGGCGTATGGAGATGAAAAGCGTCATGATTTCACGACAGGAAGTAGCCGAGGCGTACGGAGATGAAAAACATCATGATTTTGCGATAGGAAGCAGTCAAGGCGTATGGAGATGAAAAGCATCGCGATTTCGTGACAGGTTGCATCCTCACAGCTTGAAACAGAAAAACGTCATGATTTCACGACAGGTTGCATTGGCAAGGTTGCTGGCAGGAAAATATCACGATATCGCGACATGTCGCATTTTTGCGATGAAAGTAAAGGAGCAAGGCTGCATGCATAAAAACATCGCGATATCACGACATGCTATTTTTTGTCACGATTTACATAGGGCCATTACAGAACATGCAGAGGAAGCACGAAACACGTGGCATATAGGTGTCAGGGTTACAGAAGCGTTACATGTCAACAGAAAATATCGAACGTTTCGACATCGAACATAAATTCAAAAGCAACAAAAAGGCAGGAATACAAAACAATGCATTCTGGGAGGTGAAATGAAGCACCGCAGAGCAAAACAAAGAGCCGCATCAGGAACTATAAAATCAAAAGCGCAGACTGATACAGGGGTCAAAAAACCACTACGGGCAGTGTTGCAGAGCCAAGGGCGATAAGCCATTCTGGGCCTGCTTTTGTGGTGTTTTTCTTCCACTTTGTCTAGATATTCCTTTACATTGGACTGGGTAGGAAATTGTTGTAAGCAGAGTTGCAGTGCTGAAGGCCAGAGGGCCATTTCGGGCCTACTTTGAGGTTGTTTTCTTCCATAGACTGGGTTTGGGAAACCAAAGATTCTGTTGTTGTATAATGACCAATTTTTAATACATAAAATTCAGAGAGTTGCACCTCATTGGCAAGAAAGGAGTTATTTTCTGCATGCGAGATTAAATGTTTATCTTTCCCATTTTCAGATTTCTAGGCTTATAGGTGAAGTTTAATGCAAGTTCTCTTGGTTGCTTCATGCGAATGTCTAAATCTAAAAATTACAGTTTAAACCCTAGAAACCAGCACCTAACTTACCTGGATTGTGCGAGTTTGCAGGTTCAATAGGTTAGGTTGTATGCGAAAAACCTCATTAGCTTCGGTTTTGTCAAAGAGGATAGCATCATACTGAATGCACTTTTTATTTTTCTTTCACATTTTATTTTCATTTTTTTTTCTGCATTTTATTTTATTTACAGGCATTAAAATAAAAATTAAAAAACTAAAAAATTCCAAAGTAAAAAAATATAAAATTTTCATTTTAAGGTCATAATTTCATTTTATAGTTTTTTTTTTCATTCATGAGCAGATGATGATATTCCCTTCATAAAATTCCAATTTCATTGAAGGGGTTATGTTTCAAGGCATTTCATCAATTTCCATTTTGAAATTACAACTTGGTCATATAGAGATCAAATCACATTTGCTTTATTAGGGTTCAAAGAACAATCATTAAAGTTTCACAGTAAAATAAACCAACATTGCCCCTTGTTAACAGTTACTTGCAACCACTGAGGTGTTCCAAGCATTTTTATTGAATATCTTTATTTGAGATTATTGATACACATATACCAAATGCTGACATAGCGAAACCTTGGAGAAATTGTTTCTTTGCAAGAGAGGATTTAGAACCCAAATCCTATCGGAGAGTGTGTTTTCACAATCGGGTGAAAATACTACTCAACATTACTGATATCCACATCGAAGGTATCATATATTCACATATGTGATCCCTCCTCAAGATGGTGAGTCATAGGAATTAAGTGGATGTCATCATCTGGGTTTAAAGGTCCTGCATCAAAATTTTCCTCAGTGTGATAAACATCTTGTACACAGCCTGGTGCAAAATGAAAATATTGCAACATGTCTTTGTTAGGAAATAAATATTTAGGCTCTAGTGGTAAATCAGTATGATCTCAATCAATATCATCTAAATTAAGACACAATGGTTTGGAAGGATCAACTGGATTGCTAAGTGGAGTGGTCAAATCAATGGAGATCATATTTATGGAATGGATTAGATCTCCAAGACCACGTGTGTGTAATTCTAACTTATCTATGCTATTCACATACCCAATATGTGTCTCTAAGGCTATGGGGATCTCTGGATTTGGTCTTTGAATAGATTGGAAAATGGGATCAATTGGATCAAGGAGTTGCATGTATATCGGTGAATTAGGAAAGACTATATGATAAATCATATCCAAATTTAGTGGTATTTTTTTGAGGCATAGGCTAGGATAGAATATTTGATACATATATTCAATGTCAATCGATTCATGATGATGCTATAAATAGTGAGGCCCAATATAGGCCCTCTCAATTTCATCCTTGTCATCTCTATCATATATGAGTCCTTCACCCCTACCAATAGAAATCAAGCAATTAGCAATATGAGGCCCAAGGTAGACCCACTCTTCATAGCCATTATCATCAATTAGGGGTCCCTCATTCTTGTCCACTGTCTACATGGGTAACAAATGATGTAAATGTAGAGGGCCTAAGTAGACCAACTCATATTATTCCTCATATTATTCATTGTTTGAGGATTTATCATCATCATCTATTCCAGAATCGCAGTCAGGTCTATTGCTTTTTACAATGGACTCTACTTGAACTTATTTAGAAGAAAATTCTGATTTAGTGTCTATTACTATACCTATATTTTAGATCTGCATGCTAGTTTCATCAGTAGCTTCATGACTTTCAGTATAATTCAGCTCTTGGACTGTTTACTACATTTACCTCTACCAAAATGTTATTATGATAGATCTCAAGTGGTGCAATAGAGACGTAGGTCACCAACCTATTACCCATTTGTATGTAGGAAAGGTTAGGATGATAAGGATTCCAATCCACATCATCCCCTAAACTAAGGTTTAGACGATTGAGAGATGCTGCTAAAAGCTCATCCTGACCTCTGATATGATGGTAGGATCTTGCTATAAAATATACTAGACAACACACTCTCAACTCAAATAAACACACTCTCACACATTTGCTTGGAAATAAACTCACAGAAACATTATAACAATATTCAGAATTAATTGCATATGATAACAAAAACTGCTTAAAAGGAACAATCTCACAATAGATAGAATCGTAGGCCTCTTCGAGGGGGCAACCTCCTTCAATACTTCATTAATTTGCAAAAATATAATTACATTGGTGCCTTTTTAGGTATTTAAAGAGTTTCCTTCCAAGGTTGGCTTACATGCAAAATGCCACCTGGATTACATGCATAATGCCACCCGAATTACATGCAGAGTACCACTTTGAATTACATGCACAATGCCACTTGAATTACATGCATAATGCCACATGAATTACATGCACAATGCCACCTTACCTAACCTATCTACCATGTGTTACATAGAAATGGGTGCCATTTGTCATAGGTACTACCTAAGCTAAAACTTAGAACATTACAAAATATTAATCATGGGTACTACCCACATTCACTAGGAATTATTACATCAAGGAAGTTATTACATTAAGGGTTAGGATGAGATCCTAACATGCCCTTCTCCTTAAAGAAGCTTTGTCCTCAAAGCTGAAAATGAGGAAACTGTTGCTGGATTTGATGGAGAGACTCCCATGTAGCATCCTCAGGTTGAAGCCCATGCCACTGAATAAGGACCTCTGTAATGGTACGATTGAGCAGAGTGCGAGTTTGACGATCCAGTAGCTGCTCAGGTGCGAGTAATATGGAGCTTTCTTCATCCAATTCAGGAAGTGTTGATTGAACCTGTACCTTTGTGCCCACAAATTTCTTGATAAGGGAAACATGAAAAATAGGGTGGATCTTGGAAGTGGGGGGAAGATCCAATTTGTAAGCTATAGGGCCAATCCGTTGTAGAACCTAATAAGGACCATAGAATTTTGGAGTGAGATTCTGACACCTACGAAGTTGTAGGGTGATTGTTTGTATGGCTGTAAGCGAAGGAAGACCATATCACCCACATCAAAACTGCACTCAGAATGATGTTGATTCGCTTGTTGGCGCATCCGATTCTGGGCCATGTTCAAATTTTTCTTGAGTTGGCGGAGGACCTCGGTGTGTTGACTCAGAGCATTGTCAATGGCCTGGACCTTGGAGCTGCCTAGAATGTAGGAGGAAGGTGTGAGTGGAGGGCACCCGTAAACTGCCTCAAATGGTGTGAGTTTGGTGGTGGTATGATAGGAAGTGTTGTACCACCATTTGGCCAAGGAAAGCCATTTTTCCCAATGAGTAGGATGATCGAAGGCAAAGCAGCAAAGGTAGGTTTCCAAGAATTTATTAACAACCTTTGTTTGACCATCCGTTTGTGGATGGTAGGCTGAACTCATTTTGAGCTGAGTCCCTTGCAACTTAAACAACTCTTGCCAAAAATTGCTAGTAAAGGTGGGATCACAATCAGATACAATGGAGGTTGGCATGCCATGAAGGCGAAATATGGAGTCAAGAAAAATTTGGGCAATAGTGGATGCTGTGTAAGGATGGGCTAGGGCACAAAAGTGAGCATACTTTGAAAGGCGGTCCACTACTACAAAAATAACTGACTTGCCTCCCGATTTAGGTAGCCCTTCTATGAAGTCCATGGAGATGTCAGTCCACACCTGCTCTAGAATCGACAATGGTTGAAGAGTGCCCAGAGAGCGCACTATTTCCCCTTTCATCCTTTGACATGTGTCGCAGTCAGCTACAAAATAGCGAATGTCCTATTTCATACCTTTCCAAAATAAGGTGCGCTTGAGTCGCTCATAAGTTTTGAGGAACCCTGAATGGCCAGCAGATGGAGTAGCATGTGATTCCTTCACGAGGAGCTCTCGAAGTGAGGACTTAGGAGGAAGAACCAGGCATTGATGGTAACATAGATCCTAGCCATACCAACTATATCCTGGTGTAGACTCATGTCATCCATAAGTGAAGCAACCAAGTCACTCAAATATGCATCCTGAAGTATTTCCTGATGTAAGGGCTCAATCCATTGGGGCAACGGTGCAGAAATGGCACACAACATACTAAGGGTCTCAAATTGGTGAGAGAGAGCATTCGCCACAAGATTTTCCTTTCCTTTTTTGTACGTGATGTCATAATCATAGCCCATAAGTTTTGATACCCACTTTTTTTGCTCAAGGGTGGCAACCCATTGTTCTAGAAAGTATTTCAGACTCTGGTGGTCAGTTTTGATGGAGAAATGGTGCCCAATGAGGTAAGGTCGCCAATGTAGGACTGCATGCAATATTGCCATCATTTCCTTGGCATATGTGGATTTCCCTAAATTGTGATCAGATAGGGCTTTGTTGGTAAAATCCAAAGGGCATCCTTCTTGCATCAATACTACCCCAATACCATGACCAAAAGTGTCACTTTCAATGACAATTTTTTTAGAGAAGTCTGGCATGGCTAAAACTGGAGTGGTGGTCATGGCATGCTTGAGTTCTAGGAATGCTTGCTCAGCCGGCCCTGTCCAAGTAAAATAATCCTTCTTCAACATGGAGGTGAGAGGGGTGGCTATCTTTGCATAGTTATAGAAAAATTTACGATAATAGCCTGTAAGCCCTAAAAATCCTTGAAGTCCCTTGAGAGTGCGAGGTTTTGGCCATTCTTGGACTGCTTGGATCTTCTTAGGGTCAACCTTGACACCATCCTTTGAGACAATGTGTCCCAGATACTCCACTTCAGTCAAACCAAAGGAACACTTGGATATTTTTGCAAATTAATGAAGTATTGAAGGAGGTTACCCCCTCGAAGAGGCCTGTGATTCTATCTATTGTGAGATTGTTCCTTTTAAGTAGTTTTTGTTATCATATGCAATTAATTCTGAATACTGTTATAATGTTTCTGTGAGTTTATTTCCAAGCAAATGTGTGAGAGTGTGTTTATTTGAGTTGAGAGTGTGTTGTCTAGTATATTTTATAGCAGGATCCTAACACCTACTATGGAATCGGTAATGGTTGAAGAGTTCTCGAAGAGCGCACTGTTTCCCCTTTCATCCTTTGACATGTGTCGCAGTCAGCTACAAAAGAGTGAATGTCCTATTTCATACCTTTCCAAAAGAAGGTGTGCTTGAGTCGCTCATAAGTTTTGAGGAACCCTAAATGGCCAGAAGATGGTGTAGCATGTGATTCCTTCATGAGGAGCTCTCGATGTGGGGACTTAGGAGGAAGAACCAGGCGTTGATGGTAATGCAGATCCTGGCCATCCCAACTATATCCTAGTGTAGACTTAGGGTCATCCATAAGTGAAGCAACCAAGTCTTTCAAATCTGCATCCTGAAGTATTTCTTGATGTAAGGGCTCAATCCATTGGGGCAACGGTGTAAAAATGGCACGCAACATACTAAGGGTCTCAAATTGGCGAGAGAGAGCATCTACCACAAGATTTTCCTTTCCTTTTTTTTATGTGATGTCATAATCATAGCCCATGAGTTTTTATACCCACTTTTGTTGCTTGGGGGTGGCAACTCGTTGTTCTAGAAAGTATTTTAGACTCTGGTGGTTAGTTTTGATGGAGAAATGGCACCCAATGAGGTAAGGTCGCCAATGTAGGACTGCATGCAATATTGCCATCATTTCCTTGGCATATGTGGATTTCCCTAAATTATGATCAGATAGGGCTTTACTAGTAAAATCCAAAGGGAATCCTTATTGCATCAATACTGCCCCAATACCACGACCAGAAGCGTCACTTTCAATGACAAATTTTTTAGAGAAGTCTGGCATGGCTAAAACTGTAGTGGTGGTCATGGCATGCTTGAGTTCTAGGAATGCTTGCTCAGCCAGCCCTGTCCAAGTAAAAGAATCCTTCTTCAACATGGTGGTGAGGGGGGTAGCTATATTTCCATAGTTACAAACAAATTTACGGTAATAGCCTGTAAGCCCTAAAAATCCTTGAAGTCCCTTGAGAGTGTAAGGTTTCGGCCATTCTTGGACTGCTTGGATATTCTTAGGGTCAACCTTGACACCATCCTTTGAGACAATGTGTCCCAAATACTCCACTTTGGTCAAACCAAAGGAACACTTGGATATTTTTGTGAATAGTTGGTGGTCAGTCAATAGTTGTAGGGTTTGATCTACATGCTTGAGATGCTCTTCCCATGTGTGACTGTAAATCAAGATGTCATCAAAGAACACAAGGATGAACTTCCGCAAAAAAGGGTGAAATATGTTGTTCATCAGGATTTGAAATGTGGAAGGAGCATTTGTGAGACCAAATGGCATTACCAAGAATTCATAATGACCTTCATGAGTGCAAAAAGTAGTTTTAGGAATATCTTCATCCCTGAGTCGGATCTGATGGTACCCAGAGCGAAGGTCTAGCTTGGTGAAGTACATGGTCCCATGTAATTCATCTAGTAATTCATCAACCATGGGGATAGGAAATTTATCCTTGACAGTTATCTTATTGAGTTCTCGGTAGTCAATACACAGTCGCCAGGAGCCATCCTTCTTGAGGACCAATAATACTAGTGTAGAGTAGGGACTAGTACTAGGCCGAATGATACCCGCCTTGAGTAATTCTTGTATCATTTTCTCAATATTTGACTTCATGGCATGAGGGTACCTATATGGTCTGATATTGGGAGGTGCACTATCCGACAATAATGGAATGGCATGGTCGTGAGAGTGATGTGGTGGTAGTGTAGTTGGTTCTAAAAATATGGCCTCATGTTTGTGGAGAATCTGTTGTAGGTCTGATGGAGTTTCACCCATTGGAGAGGTGGATGGTTGGATGGATAATAGTTGTGCAATGACCCCACATGATGATTTTTTTAGCAATTTCTCCATGCCATTTGAACTAATAATTTGAGGTGTTCCTACTGGGGAGCCCTTGATGATGTGTGTTTGTCCATTTTGGGAGAACTGCATCCAGAGTTCAACAAAGTTCCAACTGATAGTGCCCAATGTACTCAACCATTGAGATCCCAAAACAATATCACATCCACCCAACTAGAGGGCAAACATGTCCTGCTTGAGTTCATAGTCCCCTATCTTGATTTTAACATTGCGACATTTTCCTTTACAAGGTAAGGTTCCCCCATTGGCTACCATGACCTCAAAGGAATTACAAGTGTGGATATAGCAATTTTTCGTTGAGCCACTCTAGGGTCTATGAAGTTGTGCGTGCTTCCAAAATCCATAAGGATGGAAATACGTTGGCCCTTGAAAAATCCCACAACATTCATGGTTTGTGGAGTAGTAATGCCTGCAAGAGCATGGACTGTAATTGTTGTCTTAGGTTCCTGTTTCACTTCTTCTTGTGGAGAAGGTGTTTCTAGAGGGTCCTCATCCTCATCACTCTGGTCAGAGTCATCAGGTTCTTCAACATCTATCAAGAACAATTTTTTGTGTGCACACTTATGCCCTTTAAAAAAAAATTCATCACAATTGTAGCATAATCCTTGGGCATGACGTGCATCCATATCTTCTGTGGTTAGGCACTTGGGTGCAGCAGGTTTATTATCAACTGGGTGTTGAGATCGAGGAGGAAATGAAGGTCTATTTTGAGGAAACTTTGATGGGCGCCTTTGGGTAGAGAGTTTAGATTCGGCCAAACGGGCCAAACTAATAGCTTCCATCATAGTTTGTGGTTTCAAAATTCTTACTTCTGCTTGGAGTTCCACCTTCAACCCACTGATATAACAACTCTAGAAGAACCCTTCAGTCAATCATCTTGTCTTATTGGCCAATTTTTTAAATTGAGCTTGGTATTCACGGATTGACCTTGTTTGTTGTAGTTTGGTCAAGGCCCCTGTAAAGTCTTCATACTCACTAGGACCAAATTGAGTGAGTAGTTGGGATTCAAAATTCTCCCAAGAGAGATTTGGGTTGGCAATACGTAACCATTGAAACCAGTGTAGAGCCTCATTTTCCAAGTTAAAGGAAGCCATATGGACTCGATGAAATATGGGGACATTATGAAGTCTAAAGAATTGATCAACCCTACATAGCCACCCATCAACATCCTTCCCACTAAATTTGGGAAAGTCCAATTTGGGCATTCTGAAGGATGGTTCATGGTCATGATTCCTTGTAGAACCCTCAGCTTGGTGTTCTATTTTGGGGGGTCCTCTTTTTAGTTTGTTGTCTACTTCTGTCAGCGCTTCTTCTAAGTGGTTACTAGTGGCCTCATGCTCTAGGCAAAGACCTTGGACTTCTTCCCTTATGGAGTGAAAATCCAAGTGCAAGTTCTCAATGGCTTTTGTTAAGGATTCCAAGTGGTCTAGTTCCTTTTGATGTCCACGGGTACCCTGGGCCATTTTGAAACCTTTTGTGACTAGTTACTAAAAATAGAATTGAGTTTTTAGGACTTACTATTTTTAGTAAGTGCCCAAAAAAGTGCTTGGGTGTTATATATAAAAAAAAATCAGCTTGAATAGGTGGTCACAATGAGCTATATCTCTCAACACTACTTTTTGGCACCCCTGACTTTTTTTTTTTTTTTTATATGCTATTTTGCAAAGTCTAATGGTGTTTACAGTTTTTGATTCTGAGCTACAGAGCAAAAGTTGGGTACTGGAGCACTATCTATAACTGGCCTTCTGTCATGCTTTCACTGGTTGGCTCAGTCCTGACTTCACTAGCTCCAAGATTCTTTGTATTTTGCAGGTGACTATTACGACAGTTCTGTTCTGACTCTGAAAACTATAAATTCTGACCTGACTGTGCTAACCTCTCTGACCTGACTGACCTGACTATGACTGCCACTATAAATTTTATTGTTATTCTCCATACTGTCAGCTTAAGTGTCACCCTCATGGTCTATCCCGAATGCATGTTCTTTCTATTATTTTTTAGTAGAGGACTCCTTTCTCATATGCTCACTTTTTGGGGATTTGAAATGTAGGTTTATGAATAGGGAGGTTTGATTTTTTTATATATTTTCATTTTTTACAGGTTGAAGTTTTAACAGAATCAGGGAATGCTAGGTAGAGGAGTATGTACCACCCATAGGCCCTCTAATTTACCAACAGTGACGAACAATAGTGCTTGGACCAATACTTCAGGCCACTACTCAAGGAGGATTCCACACATACCCTTGAGCACACTACCTACCTTTCTGAAAATACAGGAGGGTAATCGTGCAAGATGATGTGTCCTATAGACTATGAGTAATACAAGGCCAAAAAGATTCCTAATGGCTAAAATTTTGTTTAAACCTAGATGGTCTCTCGATATACCCGAAGATACGTGGGATCTCAAGTCCGTGTGCGAGTTCTGTCTGAGGCCTAGGTATTGGAGCCTGATCGCCCCTCACTTCACTAGACGCTTTATGGACTATCTAGCTTAGCCAATAACGATAGATCCTTCACGATATTTTAAAACCCCCGACACAGGGTTTCTACCTACTCAACTAAAAAGATTTTTTTTTTTGGGTCTGGAAAAAAAAAGCACAGTATTTTTTTGGATTTTTTTTTAATAAGGAAAAACAGGAACAAAAAAACATAGAATTTATACCTAATAGGAAGATTGGATGGCAAGAATCATTGCAGTTATAGTAGAACTTGGCCCTGGAAAGCGCTCTGATACCACTTGTTAGGATCCTGCTATAAAATATACTAAACAACACACTCTCAACTCAAATAAACACACTCTCACACATTTGCTTGGAAATAAACTCACAGAAACATTATAACAGTATTCAGAATTAATTGCATATGATAACAAAAACTACTTAAAAGGAACAATATCACAATAGATAGAATCGTAGGCCTCTTCGAGGGGGCAACCTCCTTCAATACTTCATTAATTTACAAAAATATAATTACATTTGTGCCTTTTCGGGTATTTAAAGAGTTTCCTTCAAAGGTTGGCTTACATGCAAAATGCCACTTGGATTACATGCATAATGCCACCCGAATTACATGCATAGTGCCACTTTGAATTACATGCACAATGCCACTCGAATTACATGCATAATGCCACATGAATTACATGCACAATACCACCTTACCTAACCTATATACCATGTGTTACATAGAAACGGGTGCCATTTGTCATAGGCACTACCTAAGCTAAAACTTAGAACATTACAAAATATTAATCATGGGTACTACCCACGTTCACTAGGAATTATTACATCAAGGAAGTTATTACATTAAGGGTTAGGATGAGATCCTAACATATGATAGCCTAACCCAAACCTATCAGTTGGAAACTAATATTATGGTTCATAAGGAGTTTGATGCCCTGGCTTGAATAAGCCCAAACTGTAACCATGGCAATGGTAATGTTCAAATTAGTGTGAGGTGAACTCAAGGTTATACAAATAATGAATATTCACCATGAATGGTTCATCATCATCCTCATCTATGGGCATGCAATTTGCAAGTTGGTCAAGCCCTCCATAGATGAATTTTTTTTGGTTGGGTAGCACCCCCAGTGGTACCACTATACCTATGGGAAAATTATGGGCTTGAGGTTTAACCATATCCTATGTAGTCTCAATAAATTATGTATTCTTTGGGTGAGAAAGGTTGGCCAGTAAAAATAAATCACCCTTATTCCTTTCTTTGCTACATCTTTTTCATACAGTCTCTCATTAGAGATACAATATGCAATGATGATTTGCCAACCATGAACCATTTTGTCAAAATTCAAACTCTCCATACAATCCAACATAGAGAAAAAAATAGGGTTTGTGAACTTGTCAATGGAGATGGGGACTTTAGGTGACTCTTCCTAGGGTTTGGTATTAAGTTTCTTATAAACCCAATTCTTAAATGACTCGCCATCATTGGCCCATTTCTTTGTGGTATAAAACCCAGTTTGTTCAACAACCTTAAAGGATTTTGGTGCTACTAGAGGGTTGGACCCTAAGGCAAAGAGATCATGATAGAAAGAGGTAGTGATGCTAAAAAGGGTCTTGCCCTCATGGGTATTTACTACCTTGGATAGTGGGTCATAGAATTTCACTATTGCAGCTATTAACTCAGGACATGGGTGAAAAAATCACAAATATAAAAGGATAGATAAGAAAGGATGGAGCATATACCTTCTACTAATAAAGTAGCCTTCTTCTTGTATCTGTCATTCACACTCTTTCTTAGTCTCATCATTTTGGTGATGGTCATCTCCATGTCCACTACAGCCTTGGATTTATCAAGGTAAGGTCAAAATATCTTGTTGTCAAGAGTTTCAAACTCTAGAACATCTTTTGTGGCCTTATTGGGTGATTTCTTAGGATCCATTTTGTAGAAGTAAAACTTTATGCACTGTAATCAATGGGGAGAACTTCAGAATGTTGTTATGCTTCTTAACAGCCTTGTGGTTACTAAATGAACCTTGTGCATGACTTCATTACTTTTTATCTCCTAGAATGTGCGTATCACCCACCATAAATGCAGACACTGCGTGATACCTCTATTGAGACACTTTACCATCCTTTCCATTATTTAATTTAGTGGCCCAAATGTGGCATCCTATCTTCTTATTGGTCAAATTTTCAAATTGTTTTGCCAGCTCATCACATCCCTTCAGCTACTCTTCGATCCATGTGCGAGTTTGTTAGAATTGAATGTGGGAGCACTTTCTAGCGTCTAGGTGTCAAATTGGAACTTCCTGTTTGGCTTCAACTTGATTTCATTCTGGTGGCTTAGAACCTTTCGAGTCCACTTGGTACTTGAAGCTTGCATGCATGGCACTCTACCTTGATTTTTCTCTATATATCTCCAGCTTTGAGAGATTCCTAGATTAGTGTCATTCTTTTTCATTATTTATGCGGGATATAAATTGATAGACCACTCCATGGAAATCTAGATTTTCCAATGCAAACTTGAGGGTGAAACGTTGTTCCAAAGAGTTTTACATAGCACTATGTGTGGAATGGAACATTACTACGCATTTGGCCAACACTTAGTCATTTCTTGCAAACTTTCTTCTCCTTTTTTTTTTTCGAAATCTTTGAAAATAACCAATTACAAAGTGTAGAAAAGAAATCAAATACAAAGTTCATAAAGGAAGGGGAAATATTTGTACAATGTATATACATATGTTACAATGAGATCACTTCTTACATATAGTAGAGCTTGAGGTGAAAACTATTCACTGAAATTGGTTGTATGTTTCCTTCTGGATCCTCCAACTAAAATACATTAGACTCTTTAGCTTCCACTATTTTGAAGGGACCATCCCAAAATGTATCAAAATTTTCATGCTTGCCTAGATTTGCCCTGTCAATATTCCATCTAAGAAATGAGTCTCCAACTTAGATTTTTTTGAACCTAGATTTTTTATCAAACCATGCTTTAATGTCTGAAGAATAATTTTTAAAATGATCATATGCTTGAGTTTTGCTCTCTTCCAATTGAGGCAAGTGTGTCAACCTAGTTTTTACTGGATCCTCCTCTAATTCTTCTTCTATACTAACAAGCTTAAGTGTTGGGATATCTAAGTGAATTGGAAATACTACCTCCTTACTTTATACCAGTGCATAAGGAAAATTTTTGATGGAATTTTTAATAGTAATCATGTTTGCCCACAGAGCATGGTCAAGAAATAGGTACCAAATCCTTTTGTTACCTTCCAGATATTTTCTCAAAATACTTAATATGTTTTTGTTGGTAGATTTTGCAAGTCCATTACCTTGTGGGTAATAATTTGAAGTATTTTTAAGAGTGATGCCATACTTGATGGTAAACTCAATGTACTTAGCTCCTATGAAATTAGGGCCATTATCACTCACCAAAGCTTTCAAGACTCCAAATATGGAAATCAAATTCTCCATAAAGTTGATCACAACTTCATGGTCCGACTTTTTTGTAGGAATGACCTCCACCCATATGGTAAGATAATCTATAGCTATCAATATAAACTTATGTTCTACTAAAGAATTAGGATTTATAACTCCTATGAAATCTAATACCCATTGTTGAAAAGGCTCCTCAACTTGAATAGGCTTCAGGGGAGATGAAGCATTTTGTGTTCTTCCAACGTACCTCTGATATTTATCACAAGCTTGGGTAACTTTAAAAGCATCATTGAACACAGTAGGCCAATAATAGCCTACTCTTATTATCTTCAAAGTCGTAACTCTACCTGAGCTATGAGCACCTTCTGACCCTCCATGAAATTCTTCTATGAATCTTTTTTGTTGGTCCTCCTTCAAAATTTTTAGGAGAATACCATCTAAGTTTCTTTTGATCAACCCTTCAAGTAGTAATACATATTTTAGAGCATGAAGTCTATATATTCTTCTTTGATAAGGATTCAGATCAGGTGGGCAGATCCCATTTTGGAAATACCTGGTAATTTGGTTGATCCAATCAGAATCTGCAATGTGTACAATCTCTATTTTATCCTCTTTTGTTATCTACCAAGCTGTCATTTTGGCAAATGTTGAAGGATATGTCAATCCTTAGTACAAGTATCTACTTCTTATCATCTTGGTGGGATGTACTTCTACATCATATTCCTAGATCTTAGCAATCCAATCAGTCCTTTTATCACCTAGGTCACCTTGTAAGATAAAAATTCTTACATCTAGATGAACCACATACACCAGGGTTTTGCTCTGTACCAGATATTGTCTAAAATTATTTAGTAACTTCATCACAAAAACACTTGTATTTCAATAAATTTATATTTTACCTGATAATAATGTAAATTTTGACTCCAAAATAACACAAGGTGTTCATCCCCTTGATTATATTTCTAGGTGAGTATCGAGGCACAACTATCTTCAGCTCCATAAGCATAGAGAATAAAATATTTACTAAAATCAAGATTTATCAAGACTGGGGCTATTGCAATGGATTTATTGATGACCTCAAAAGCTTACTTCCTAACCTCAGTCCACTTGAACTCTACCTTTTTCTTGAGTAGTTCAAATATAGGCCTCACTTTCTATGTGAAATAAAAAATGAATTTCTTGATGAAATTGATTTGACCTAGGAAATACTGCAAGGTCTTCTTATTCGTAGGCAAAGGAATAGATATAATTACTCTAATTCTATCCATATCTATGGCCATACCTTCTTTTGAGACCACATGGCCTAATAATTTTCCCTCGTGTACTACAAAAAATGACTTCTTAGGATTTAGTGAAATACCATATTCTCTATACTTTTGAAAAACTTGTTCCAAATGAGATAGATGATCATTTTTATCATGAGAAAACACAGTCATTTTGTCTAGGTAAATCATAATAACTTCATTTATAAGTGTACCAAATGCATAGTCCATGGCATTTTTAAATGTAGCTCATGCATTAGACAGCCCAAAGGACATTATTTGATAGGCAAATGTACCTCATTTTGTGGTGAGATCTGTTTTGTATTGGTTTTCATATTTTACCCAAATTTGGTTATATCCAAACTAACCGTCCAATAATGAGAATATTTCTGCTCCTACTCCTACCTGTAAGATCTGGTCAATCTGAGGGAGGGGTAGTTATCCTTGAGGGGTGCTTGATTCAGATTTCTAAAATCTACGCATAGGCTTATATCTCCATTCTTCTTTCTTATGGGTACCAAATTGGCTACCCAAGTGGAATGTTTTATTGGATATATTATCCTAGCCTTTAATAGCTTTAATATTTCCTCTATCATAATGGCTTCTATACTCGGATTGACAGGCCTCTATTTTTTTGGAATGGTTTAGCATCGAGCTCTAACTCAGTAGTATGTCGAATAATCCTTTTTCCATACACCTTAAGGTATTCATATGACCAAGCCACAATGTATTGGTATTTTAAGCATAAAGTTGTAATCTCTTGTGCTTCCTTAGGTGAACATTGTATTCTAAAATTGAGCTTCTTTCCTATTTTGACCTCCACTTCTTTATAGCTATTTTCACCGACCTTCATGGCTTCAACCTTCTTTCTATATTCATTATTGAATAAATGTTAAAGGGTTACCAACCCCCTTGGAATATGATTGTTTCTTAGTTGGATAAAGTCTTGCTGATCTATTTCCTCCAAGTCTTCCTCTTGGAAAGTTGAGAGGTATGCTTCCTTTATCATAAAATCCAAAATTTGTTCATCACATTCAAAAACTTACCAGAATATCTTCTTGTCTATTCTGAAAACCATTTAAATTCCCTTGGTCTTCTTAGTTCTAAAATATATAGGGGGGCTGAAATTAGCTACATTCGTTGCCAATGAATCCACCAGGATATTGTCTTCTCTAGGCACAAAGCTTAGATTTAGGGCATCAAATGAATCCATTAGGTCCCATACCCTTCCTTTAATATTTTAAGTAATGGTGCTTACTACTGCACTTATTCCTTACCTGATGGACTATCAAATTAGAATAACCATATATGTCCAAAATCTTGATGCCCATGCTTTCTACTTGCATCAATCTAAGGCACAAAACCTCATTTTCTATAGCATTATTAGTACATGACCATGTCAGTATATAAGAAAAATTCTTTATCCCTTCTGACTATGATTGTAGGAACACACCAGAACCTGCACCATTTCTACATTTAGCACCATCAAAGTGCATAACCCATGTTTCCTTTTTTATTAGGGATTGATTAGAAATAGCATGGAGTTTCTTTTCCAATTCAGTTATGATGTTGTATGTACCCATACCAATTCCAAAATAACTATAATATTTTATGAAAGGTAACTCATCTTCAATTTCTAGTTCCTCGATGTTCCCACTATCTCAAATTCCTCCAAAGGATTAAGATTGCACATAGCTTCTTCAATATTTTCAATATGACAAGAAATTGGTTTCTCAGGTGTTATACTTATCATTTTACATTTGAAATGGATTACCATGCTGGAGTAATCCATGTACATACATACCCCTAGCTTTGTAGTAAACTCTCTTGAGAGGCATAACATAAAATAGGGTTCTAATTCCACCACCACTATTACCTCGGGAGCTTTGTGCAACCCCATAAGTACATCTTTAATAACCCCAACTATCTTGATAGGTGTCCCATCTAGCTGTAACACTCCAATACAATACTAGGTATACTCCATACCCATATCTTCATAGACCGCCTTTGGTATAATTATGGTTGATGCTTCTGAATCAATCATACAATTTTGGACTACCCATCCTTCTATTCTTAAGGATATGTAGAAATGGGGAGGTTTATTATTTAGAACAATAGGTTTCATTTCTTTCTTTTGTGATGGTATACTGAGGATGGTAGTGGCCAATCTTTTCTAGGTATTTTTTTTGAGGGAAGCTTTAAGCAGGTCAATTTGGCCCATAATGAAAATAGTGTAATACATGCTAGATTTTAATGGAATCCTTTTCATATCTTCAACAATGTTGTACTCAGACTTGGTCAAAGATAGTTTTTCCAATCCTCTATCTATCTCACCATATTTCCTTTTGTATTTTTGGGTTACCTCTAATATTTATCTTTTTGTAATAAAGGGGAACCCGAGCCTTTCTTGATCCTCACCTTTGGATCTCATTATGTATCCTTTCATTTATCTTTATAGATTTTTAGGGAGACAATCTGTCTTCTCCTTCCATCTAGCTCAAGGAATAGGAAAAGTGTTACTGCTTTTAGGGGGGAGTCAACTTTATTTTGAGAAGGGACTCAAAATTATTCCATCTTCTGGGGGTCCACTTGTAAAGTTTTATTTCCAGACCTTGTCATAACAGTAATTGAAATTTCTTCCTCTAACTCCTTTCCAACCATGATCTGATCAGGGTGTCATAACATATTAACCCTCCCATTTCGATTCCTTTAAACTTAATCCATGGCTTGTTGAACATGGTGTTGGTACATCACACAAGATTGTGAGTCATGGGGGTCATTACATATCAAACACCAAATATTTGCAAGAGTGGTATCTGTAGAACACTCTGGCTCCTCATATGTTGCATTCACCCTAACCCTAGTACTATTACTAGGACCAATACTTTTATATTTGTTTACATATGGGAATATCCTATGTTGTGAACTTTCTTGATCTCTCTTTTCCATTGAATTAATTCTGTTACTTAGAGTTTTCAAGGTATTTTGTATATCCATAATAGAAAATAATTATTGAGAAGGTTGAGAAGGAAGGGGAGGAAAAGGAGGTGCAGAGGATACAAGTATAGACCAAGAAATTAGATTAATTTGTGGATATGGATATGGTAAATAAATGGGGTCCATGTAAGAGGGCTTTGTGGATTGATCCTGGCTACTATTGGTTTTTGAATTATAGGGTAACACATTTTTGGGGAAATTCTTCCTACTTTGATCAAGATATTTCAGCATGGACAGTTGCATTATAAACTTGGGGGAAGGTTTCTACTCCATATTGTTGTGTTTGTATACCTATATCTGATCCCAAAGCTTGGATATAATACATATAATCCAAACATAAAACTCGTCCAGAAGTGGGGGGAATTCTATTCCATATTCTGCTAAATATCAAATTAAAATCTAAGATAGTTTCTTACTGGATTTCTTGCATGGATGTAAACTAATTCAGTATAGAAAAGGGATCAGTAGATTCATTAAATTATTCTATGAATGTTTTAGCCAATTATTTCCATGAAGTGATAGAATTATCTTCCAGAGTTCTAAGCCAATGCAATATCTTTCCATGAAAGTATAGGGTTAGAATTCTGACAATAATATTTTCTTCCTTTATGTTGTGGATTGCTACCAGATTCAAGATATCTTGGCAATGCTCATAATATATTTTCCCAAATCCATCATACATGGGGATTACCTTAGATACAACCTAGGGGATGGCATCCATTTGGGCTAATCTAAGGGGCCCATTTGAATCCCAGTTAGTGTACTTATGTAGTGGCTGATTAGGAGCCATATTTTATGCCATATTTTTGGCTATAGGTATTCTTGGGGGAACTATTCGATTTTCTTCCAAAAGTTCTTCTTCAATAAAATATTGATCCAAATTTTTGATAATAGCAGCCCCTGTTTGAGGTAACTCACAATAAAAGAAAGAATTAGGGTTGTTCCTCTTGAAATACCTAGTATACATGAATGGATAATGGTCTACAATACTTTTTTAGGGTCTTCTGACCAGGGATTCGCTAGGTGAAATTTATTTTCTCCAAAAAGTTGAATACAATTCACCAAATCTTGATTCCTTTGGGTTGAGATAACAATAAATCTTTAGAAGGGTTTCATGTTCCTTGTGAACTTGTCCCACCAGACATGCAAAAAACTATTGGGAACTGAATTACACCAAGTTTTCACTTGATACTATGGTTTTTTATCTTCCTAATTTCTATCCAGGCTTGCACCTGGTAGTTGCAGCTCAACACTCAACATTGGATGGACCAAAATAAGGTTTTTCAATCCAACTTCCATAGTATATTGGTTCCTTGTCAACTTAGCAAGTTGTTGACACAATTATGCTCACTTAGGGTTTGAATTTTAGGATAAGAGAAGGTTAGGGTTAGATATATGTAGATAATAGTGGACAAATAGGTTAACAACATTGCTTTACCATAAAAATCTCCCAAATAACCATACTAAAGATGTATATTCAGATCAACATTTATCTCAAATCAAATTGTTTCATATATTAAAGCACAACAGAGAAATATTGTAGCAAGCAATTTCAATATCTAGGGAACGATAATCCAAATAAATTTTTTTATAAAATACCTATATTTCATAGAAATGTACTTCCTAACAACATAGAATGAACTCAAAATCAGATTTCAATTACTCAACAACTAGTAATCCAAAAATAGGCACAAACTAACCATCAAAGTATTTATATAAATGCAACTAAAGAATCTGAACCTCTAACATCAAGCATGAGAACGTGAAATTAAGGTAAATATAAATGTATTGCTCCTTTCATTAGATTTTTTAGAAATATTTACAATGGCATAGACAAACATGCTAGAGCTAACCCTTAAAAATGAGGGTTTGACCTCTACTTATAGTTTTTAAATTATAATAATCAAGAAGAAATACAAAAGATCTTATTTTAACATCATGACAAAGATATTTAGCTAGCATTATCTCATTGGTCTATCCTTTGGGAATTCTACTGAAAGAAAGTCCACCATGGCAGCTTGGGATCTCTACAACTTGTTGATCACTCAGTGGAACTAAATTTTAGGCCTTTAAAGATCATGCATTTTCATCGATCCTTCTTGGGAGTGAATTAACTCTATCTATCCATAACCACCTCTAGTTTGATCTTTTTGAAAACCTTCAACACTTCATATTCTAGCCGATTGTTACAATTTTGATGCAATAATATCTTTTAAACAACAAATATTTGGTAGCCTAACCTCCACCATAGATTATTTTCATCACATGATTTAGATTCAATCTAGCATAAGCTAAATTCTAGTCCACTTTAAAATTTATGACGTCATCTCTCTTATCAGAAGTAGTGGAATCTCCAATATGGATCTCTAATATTTGAACATCGAATCCGCTCTAGGATCTATCATACTCAACATTATCTTCTTCAATCCACATTAGAATATTGATGACATAATCGCTTTCTTATAGATTTTGTAGATTTCATTCCAGATAGAACAAGTGCATTGTGTTATAATTGCCAATCCGAGTTTGGAGCTAGTCACCTAACTCTTCTATTATGAATTCACACTTTCATTACTCTATCATCTTGTTTTGTCTTCATTCCAAAAAGGAAACACTTGTTCATTCTCTGAATCAACAATCCACACTTTTTTTTCATTGATGTCATCATCTCTTAGGAACTTTTGTGGATTTGAAATCTACCATCATTCTGGATCTGGAAGGAAATCACCCAAAATCACTTCAAACATGAAAATTTCACTAACCATTGAGCGGATTCATATCTTCTGACACGGTTCTGCTTCAAAGTATATTGTAAGGTTTGCGGAATTATGATTCTATCACTTAGTCAAAATTATACAAAATTTTACTAAGTATGTGGCCATTTTGGACCTACAATTAGTATTGAGGGAGATATGACCTTTTGAAGTTAGTCATATGAAACAAGGATAGTGACAAATTTTACAATTTTAATATCTCATCTTTCAGGAGCCATATCTCTATGAAATGTTATTTTATTTAGTTTATTCTTGGATCATTTGATGCAGAATTTGAAGAGCTTTAAAATGAGTGGTTATATAAAGAAATATGTACAATATTGAGAGATATATGGCCTTTTGAAGTCAGTCATCTAGAACAAGGGCAATGACAAATTTTTAGTTCAAATTGTTTTTGAAAGATAAAATTTGTTATTTTGGGTAATCAAATCAGTTGCAATTTATTTTTGTTTGGAAGAAAAATGTATATTTGTAGCACCCTAAAATTGGCACAGTTAAACCCTTAGTAAAAAGATAAAAATTCAAATTTTAACCTCAAACCGCCCGTTAACCGCCTGTTACCCGCTTTCCCCATTTTTCGTGCCATTTTTAGGATTTGTTTTGACCGTTGGATGATATCATTGCAGATTAGATGAAATCATCCTAGATCTGACGAATTCATCTGGAACAGAGCGTCCAGATGATTTCGTCCCAAAACCAAATTTTCATAATTAGCTTCTATTTCAACAGCCTCTCCAACTTGGGAAGAAGCGTGTCTGCGTAGTTGGAGATTCCCCCGTTGGAGATCTCCCAGATTGGGATGATCCCCAACCTCCTAACCTCTCCCTAATCCTATATAAACTGATATTTTCTTAGTTTATCCCCCTGAATCTCTGCCTGAAACTCTGCTTAAACCCCTTGCACTTCCACGCATCTCAGAGCATCCCCACACCATCATTTGCATTCTGTATTTCGTGTTTTCTTGCAAGAACTTTACTATTTTTCAGTCGAAGCTAGCTCGGATCGTCGCAAGTGATTCCATACTATTTCGGACGATCTTGTCAAGGGGCACAGACGATCTCGTACGATTGGAGGTGATCCTGACTGTAGTCCAGATTGGGGGCAATCAGAGCCCAGAGTTTGCATTTCCTTAGTTTTTTATCTGCATTTTCCTATTATATTTTTGTACTATCTTAAATTATTATATTTATGCATCTTGGAGTTCACCTCATTTAGCCTAACCGCATGATAAAGTTAAGATCAATCATTAAATCTACTACATTTTCCTTATTTTGTTATTTGAATTTATGATTTAGGCATGTTTGCTGTTATTGCTATCATTTTCCTTTGCTTCTGTAGTTGCATATTCGGTATTTTGTATCTGTTTCTGTGATTGCAGGTTTCTGATGAATTCGTCTCATGAATTCGTCAGATTTCAGATGATTCTGTCTGATCTCAGACGATCGTCTATGATTTGAGATGATCCTATGAAATATCAGATGATTACATACGAATTGAGGTGATCTGGACTGTTACAAAACTCAGAATCTTCATCAGACATCCAAAATTAGGTATGTTATGTTCTAGCTAGCATATTCTCTGTGGTTAGCATTCATTCCTATTTTTTGTATTCATCTAAATCAGCATTGGCATATAGAATAGTTTAGATTCATCTTGGCCAAACCTAGGAGTTGAATGATTAAAGTGCAAAATGAACACATCAAACTCACTATCAACCTAGGCATGGAAACTACCACTCAAAAGTTTCCTGGTGAACCCACCATCCATCAAAAATTCACCCTTATACCCCTCCCCCGAGAGGCGGGACCTTCAAAGGGCCTCTCAGTCCGAGGTATTGTCCCATCCTTCTCGCATCCCCCTTCCGGGTGTGGATCCTATAGCCTGAGGGTAAGGATGCAAAAAATTTGGAGCGATACATTTTGGTGAACCCGACGTGAAAACTAAACAACCTTTTGAAAACAATCCAAAAAAAAATAAAAAAATAAAAACATAAATGCATTTAGAATCAATGATTGCATATTATATTTAGATGGTAGATTATAATAAAAGATGAGCTGTCACCATTAATGTTGAAAATCAATTAGCAGCCATAGAGATTAATTCTTTACTTAGAGTAGCTCCAACATATAGAGTCCCACCTTTATGGGACGAGCTTAATAGGAGATTGAATCTCATTTCATCTAGAGCAACCGAACTTAGGCAAATCAAGAGGTTTGTCCTAGATAGAATCCTGGATCCCGATCAAGTGACTTTGTATCATGAGCTTCAGAGAGCTTGCCATAGGTGGTTAGCAGATAAAAGAGCCCTTGTGTCTTCTGAATTGTATACCTTTGAGGAATACCTCGATAATGTAGTTATAGTACATAAATTTTTGTCTCGTATAGAGGACCAAGAGGTCATTCTTACGGATAGACAAATATGGAATAGAGTTCCTAGAGCTGTGTTATATCGAGAGTATTGCCATGAGATTTATTTTTACAAGACAGAGTCTGAAATAGATAATATCACTATAGCACACTTTATCAAGTTCTTGAAAAACCATTTCCAATTTGAAGAGGAGCATTTCATGACTCTTGATGAACTTGATCCTATCAATGATATCTATAAACTATTTATAGAAAACTAAGCTATTCTTTTATTATTGTTATTTCTTGCATTTAGTGTGTTGTTTATTGTCTTTATAAAGCATAAAAACAAAAAAAAAACAAAACAAAACAAAATCATAACAAAAATCAAAACATTTTATTTTTAAGCATTATAGTAGGTATATAATTAAAATATATACCTCCCAAATCTATTGCAAATATATTAATATATATTTGCTAAAATCTAAATTTAGACATAATGACTAGACTCAAGAATGGAAAACAAACTAAAGTAGAAGAAGATTGGTTAAGAAAACCAGAAAATAACCCAGATGTCCTTCCTGAAGATCCAATTCAGGAAGAAGGAACCTTCGACCAACAAGAAGAAGAATTTGTTGTAGGAAATGAACAAAAAGAAAATGATAGAGAGGAAGGATCCTCATCCCCTAAAATATCTCTAGAAGGAGTCATTACTTTTGAGAACATGGAACATTTTTGGAAGTTCCTCAATACTAATATTGGCACTCTTAATAGAGCAGTCCATATGGACAAAGATCAAATTAGTGACACTCAAGCAACCCTAGAAGACATCTATCACACACGCACTAATCCCTTGTCCTTCGTTGATCAAGAAAGTGATCAAGCTGGACCCTCCAATTTGGACATGGCTACTATAATTCAAAACACGCAACAACAAGTTACCCAACCACCTAGAGTGCTTGTTACTAAGCCTAGGGTTATCCCCACACAAAAGAAACCTTCATTCACTACTCTATTTCGCCAAGCTATTGATCAATATACCTCAAATCAACAAAAGCCTAAAACAAAACCAAATACCAATTTCCAACAATCGAGGATACAACATAATGCTACAACCAATCTTCTTCATAATACTCTTCCTACCAACCATTTGCATAACAACAATATAGCATCTAATCCTTACATCACGCCATCCTACGCTCACAAATCCCATACTCATGTACCACCGAACCAATATGGTGGACAAACTGGTAATCTGGAAGCCATGGTGAAACAGTTAGTCTCCCGCATGGACCAGATAGATCCCTACCATCCCTCGTACAATTATCGAGAGATGTGTAGTCAGCCTCTAGATCCTATAGTTGTAGCACAACCATATCCCAAACACTTTCCTATGCCTGTCTTACCTATATACAAAGGAACTGAAGATCCCATAGAGCATCTTCGTATGTTTAGGATAGCATGTCATGATATATCACATGATGACTTGTTATTACTAAAAATGTTCCCAAAATGTTTAGGAGGGATGGCATTGGAGTGGTATTATCAACTACCCACTCATTCTTTGAGGAATTTTGAAGAAACCGCCGAATATTTTGTGCATCAATTTAGTGCCTATATCGAAAGGCATGTAACCATTAAAGATTTGTACAACCTAAAACAAGACAAAGATGAGTGTTTTGTTGACTTCTTAGCTCGATGGAGGCAATTGATAGGAAAATTACACTTTGTGTTACCTTATCGGGAAATGTTGGATATTTTTATCAATAATTTACAAGAACAACTATCCTATGAATTATCAAATGCTACCTTGACCACCTTCGATCAAGCTATAGATTTAGCTCGAAGGGTGGAAGATGCTCTCATTAGAAGAGGTCAGCTCAAAAAGAAAGATGATGAGAAAACATCCAGAAATCAATATAAAAATAAACAAGTTGTGGGTGATGGAGTCACTGATAGCAGAAACATTGCCAATGTTAATACTATGAAAACAATAGAGAAGTTTATACTAAAACCTCTTGATAAACCACCTCGAGAATTTACTAGGTTAAATCAACCTTTATCAACTATTCTCCCACAACTATTAGCACGAGGTTTGATCCAATTACCAAACATCCGGGAACCTGATCCAACCATACCCGGATACAGAGCTGATTTACATTGTGATTTCCATAGAGGACCTGGACACGCTACCAACTCTTGTAAAATATTAAAACATAAAATACAAGACCTGATTGATAACAATGAGATGGAGGTGCAAGCCTTTCAACCTAAACAAAATCCTTCTAATAATGCTCAAAAGAACATCCCCCAAAATCAAAATCAGAATGCCAATCAATCATTGGACATATTTCAACATCCTTTACCAAAGCATGGTAAAGAGGTGGCTAATCAAATTGAGCATCATAATGTTCCCCCTCCTACCCGATATGTAGGAACTATTAGTGGACAATTACCTGTTCACGATCCGCAAGTCTTTGACACAACTTTATCCATGGTTACGGCCAGACCTCTACATAATATTTGGACACTTGATCTTAGTGATACCGAATATGAGACCGAAAGTGACATGGAAATCACCTCAAATCAATCGAATAGTTCTGAAGATGAATCAGATCCTGTTCAACCCATCACAAGTTCTATGGTTCCAGAAGAACCATTTCCTAGAAGAGTCACTACTAGACCATCTTCTCACCAAATACTTTCTAATGAACAAGTCATAAATGCTAGACCAAGACCTATTCATCATCCACAAAATAATATTGTAGGAACCATCGGAGCCGTTACCAGACAATAGGCTCAAAACTCTCAACAGGATCAAACTCAGAACGATGGATCAACTCCATTTGTTTTGAAAAATCCCAATAAAGGGAATTATGCACCTAATGTTCAACATAAGCCTCCTTATAATATTAATGAACAATTATCAAATACTATAGCTAGAATTTCCCTTTTGGATCTCTTAAGATCTTCTCCTACCCATAGGGATGAATTAATGCTCACATTAAGCCAAATGATGGTACCACAAAATATTCAACCTGAAGCCATGTCCAATACTATCATAACTCGAGAAGTCGATTGTATTGACTTTCGGGATAGAGATATCCCACAACATAGTCTACATAAGGATAACCCCTTATATATTACTGCCCTAATTGGGGATGTAGCAGTTAAACGAGTCTTGATTGATAATGGTTCATCTTTAAACATATGCACTTTTGACTTCTACCAAATATTTGGGTTTAGAAGTGATGAAATGAAAAGAACCGATATGATTATAAAAGCCTTCAATGACGAAACACAAGAAACGTGTGGAGTTATTACTATCCCCTTGCAAGTTGGTCCTAGAACCTTAGATACGACCGTGTTTATTGTACATTGCCCTGCATCGTACAATATACTTTTGGGTCACCCTTGGATCAACGCGATGCGAGTGGTTCCATCCACTTTACATCAGTGTGTTAAATTCGAATTTAAAAATTAGTTGGTTACCATTCATGGTGATCCTAGACCCTTTGATATGTGTGCTTTGGCAGAACCTGTTGGAGTTCAATTTTTCCCTGCCCTGTCATCCACACATCCTAATTCTCATCATCCGCCCAAACGTGTGAAACACACACCCATAACATCATCTACTCTTTCAACTACACCTCTACATATAGCTCAACCATATTCCGAACAAACCACATTAGGACCTCGAAAAGATCCTAAAACTACAACCAATGCTTCTTGTTTTACTCCTATAACTTCCATACCTATAGACTCATCCATCGATATCCCTATAACATCTACATCCACTACAGGCATCCTTTCCACATCCGACGATGTAGGAAATGTTCCTTCTACCTCTTATGCTCTTACTGATGAGCTCTTACCCGATTTATCTAAAATTCTTATATCAGAAGAAACCAACACTGCCATGCAAGCTTCCCTTATTTTAAATAAACTCCCACCCTCTCCTCATACCTTGGGCCTCCCACAGCCTATGGGGAGTATCTACCAAGTCGGGAGTTGTGCTTTTATTTATAAGGGATATGATTGGGGAAGAATACCTAGAAACATCAAGACACATTGTGATGGATATGCTAGATGCTATTTTGCTAATGAGTATATTAAAGCTAAGCCTATAATGCTTAAATTGGGATATAAAGGGAAAGGTTTGGGACCTTTCTAGAATGGTATGAAAGAACCTTTTGAGGTCGAACCATGGCTCGCTCGATGTGGTGTGGGCCTATTTCCTAGTAAAGGTCAGCCCTTCCCATTTGAGGATGATGACCATCTTGTGTGTTACCAAGATTATTTGGATAAACGAGATGTCTTGCATTTAATGAATAAGCCTCTTACATGCAATATGCTATCCATAGCTTACCCTGAGATGATTGCCAAATCCGACGATGAGTTGGAGGGGGATATCTTTCATGATGTCTCCATTGAGGAATTGTTATATAACGGATTTTATTTCGATGGCTCTATACCTAGTATAGCCCATCTTGAGGCCACGACTCCTCAAGATGAATTATCCAAGCTAACCTTGGAAGAATTACAAGAATTAGGCGTTTCACCCGCCCCACCTAATTTTGAGAGAGATCTACATATGGAAGTAGAAAACATCATAAAAATTAACATTGGAACCAAAGACAACCCTCACATAATCAACATTGGATCAGAATTGAGTCAGGAAAAACAAGATAAATATATTGCATTCCTTAAACAATATGAAGACGTCTTTGCTTGGACATATGAAGATATGCCAGGATTAGACCCTTCGTAGTTATGCATCACCTAGTAGTCCATCCAGATGCTAAACCTGTTAAACAAAAACTTAGAAAAATGCATCCTAAAGTGGCCTTACTAGTCAAAGGGGAATTAGAAAAACTCTTAAATGTTATTTTTATACAAGCCATTGATTATGCTGAATGGATTTCAAATGTAGTTCCAGTAACTAAGAAAGAAGCCACTAAAGTTAGGGTTTGCACAGACTTCAGAGATATTAATGTTGCATGCCCTAAAGACGATTTTCCTCTTCCCAACATGGATCAGATCATTGACTTTACTGCTGGAAGTGGAATGATATCCCTAATGGATGGATTTTCCGGTTATAATCAGATCAGGATAGCTCCTGAAGATCAGGCTAAAATAGCCTTTATTACCCCTTGGGGAACCTTTTGTTGGAAAGTGATGCCATTTGGTTTAAAGAATGCAAGTGCAACCTATCAACGAGCCATGACTTATATCTTTCACGATATGATGCATGATATTCTACATGATTATGTAGATGATATTATAGCTCGTTCTATCAAAGAAGATGATCATTTAAATGACTTGAGAAAAGTATTTGATCGGTTAAGGGAATATCTTATCCGACTAAATCCAGCCAAATGCATATTCGGAGTTAAGTCCGATAAATTATTGGGGGTTATAGTTTCTTTACGTGGCATTGAAATTGACCCTCTCAAGATCGTGGCTATCATAGATATGCCTGCACCCACCAATATATCAGAATTACAAAGTTTACAAGGTAAGCTTCAAGCTATTCGCCACTTCATCGACAAGTTGGCAGACAAAACCGGACCCTTTCTTAAGCTTCTTAAGAAAGACGTCTCTTTTCATTGGGACGATGAATGTCAAGAAGCATTTGAACTCCTTAAGCAATATCTTCTTAAACCATCGGTGCTTTCCCCACCTAAATCTGATCATCCATTTATTTTGTACATTTTTGCTTTCGATTTTGCCTTAGGAGCTATGTTAGCTCAACTTGACGATGAGAAGAAAGAACGTGCTAATTATTACATTAGCAGGACCTTAATCAGTTATGAAACTCGCTATACCATATTAGAGAAATTATGTCTAGCAGTTGTATTTTCTACACAAAAACTATGACATTATATGCTCAGTCAGAAAACGTATGTTATTGCCAAATTCGACCCTTTGCGATATCTCATGAGTCGACCATACTTATCTGGTCGTACAACAAAGTGGGTTCTTGCGCTAAGCGAGTTTGAACTCACATTTATAGGACAAAAGTTTGTTAAAGGTCAAATCATAGCAGATCAATTAGCTGCTGCACCCTTAGAGTCTACCCGTCCCCTCATCATTGAGTTTCCTGATGAATGCCTTAAACTAGAGGCAGACCATCCAGAGCAATGGTCCCTATACTTTGATGGAGCCCGATGTATGAGTGGGGCTGGTGCAGGTATTATTTTAATATCTTCGCAAAAACATCTTATACCTCTGTCCTTCAAATTAACATTTGCTTGCACCAATAACACTGCTGAATATGAAGCTCTTCTCCTTGGATTACGAGCTGCTTTGGCACTGAAAATTAAAAATTTATTGGTTTTCGATGATTCTCAACTTGTCATAAATCAAATCAATGATGTTTATCAGACCAGAGATGATAAATTACGCCCATACAAAGCATATGTTTTACAATTATTATCCTTGTTTGATCAAGTTACCTTGGAAGCTATTCCTCGAACTAGCAATCGTGCGGCAGACGCTATGGCTGCAACCGCATCTCTTTTGCCCTTGGAGTTAGATGACGAATATGCTACCATCATTATTCATCGACTCTAGGAACCCACTTCAAGCAAATCATGCCTAGAACCTTTGGATGTGTTTCTAATCAACGAAACTACTCCTGAACATTGGTACACTGATATCTTTAGTTTTCTCCAAAATGGGACCTTCCCTGATGGTTGTACTAGCAACCAACGCAGGTTATTACGTAGACGAGCAAGTCGCTTCATGATTATTGGTAATACCTTGTATAGGAGATCTTTTGAAGGCATCTTACTATGATGTTTGAATCTAGAAGAATCTAGATCAACTTTGAATGAAGCCCACAATGGATCTTGTGGGGGATATTTTAGTGGTAGCGCCATTGCTAAGAAACTCCTTCGGATAGGATATTTTTGGCCTACCATGGAGAGCCCTGCACACAAATTTGTGTGAAAATTTGACAAATTCTCGAAACACACTGACCTTGTCCATGCGCCTACACAAGAACTGCAAGCTATTTCATCTCCTTGGCCCTTTTCAAAATGGGGCTTAGACATCATTGGAAAAATCAACCCTGTGTCATCCGATGGACACAAATTCATCATAACCACCACTGAGTATTTCACGAAGTGGGTTGAAGCTATGCCATTAGCTTCTTGCACTGGAACCCAAGTTTCCAAGTTTATTTTTAATCAAATTATTTGTAGGTTTGGAATTCCTGCAAATCTCATTTCAGATAATGGAACTTGTTTTAAAAATAAAGAGGTTAAGAAATTATGTCAAAAATATAAAATTCAACATCGTTGGTCCACTCCCTATTATCCTCAGGGTAATGGCCAAGCAGAAGCCTCTAATAAAACATTAATCAAAATCCTCAAAAGACTGGTCAATAAATCTGGCCGAGATTGGCACATCCAATTATATCCTGCTTTGTGGGCTTATCGAACTAGCGTTCGTACCCCCACAGGCACTTCACCTTTTGTTTTGGTTTATGGTGCTGAAGCCATTTTTCCCTTTGAATTAGAAGTTCCTTCTTTAGCCCTACTACTTCAAGATACTGAAGTAGGAGATGAATATCGTGCTGGTAGACTTAGTCAGCTAGAACTTCTAGATGAAAAGTGCATCAATGCTTTGGAGCATCTTCGTGCCTACCAAAACAAGCTTAAACGAGCATACCTCAAGAAAGTTCATCAACGATCCTTTGAGATCGGTGACCTTGTCTTAAAAGAAAATAAAAAAAATACTAATGCAACTAAAGACCTTAAAGGTAAATTTGAGCCCAACTGGCTCGGACCATATGTCATCACTGCTAAATTTGGATCGGGAGCATATCGATTAGCTACCTTAGACGGTAAAGATCTTAAAGAACCTATGAAAATTATGCATCTTAAGCGTTATTATGCATAACATTGGGTCATTTCATCATTTGTATATATTGTATTTTGCATATTGTTTCATTTTTGCCATTTCTATCAAAATATTTTTCAAAAAAAAAAAATAGTAATAGTATTTCTTCTTGCAATTCATCAATCAAAATCACAAATATAAAAATATAAAACATCAAAATCAAAATATTCAAACACATATTTTATTTTCATACTTGTCAATTCTTGAAAGTGTTGCAGTTATATTTTCAATTATTTTGGACAAATTAGCATTTATTTGGAATCCCGCACTTTCACATTCACATGAATAAATATCTTGATTTTATTTTGTCCGATTCTTAATCTCTCTTATATCAAAGTCCACAGTTGAATTAAATAAATTTTTGAGCATAGAGAATTGATCTTGTTATTTACTTGAACCAAGTATATCTCCTCACATTAAAATGATTTCATTGCAAATTCGATATGATGCTACATAGTAGAAATGGTGTCTTGAGCAAAAAGTTTCCCCTGCTATCCTATCATGCACATGGTCTAGGATCTTTGAGAATTGACAAAAGGACAAGCTCACCCCTACCTAGAATAAAAATCCCTTGCTCTACAACTAATCCGAGCAAGTATCCCTAGCATAGGAAGAAAAGAAAAGTTCAAAGAAAAAGAGAAAAAGAAAAATGTTATTTTGTATCATCACGGCAATATTTCAGCATTATCTCAAATATCAAGCAAAAATACAAAAAAAAAGAGAAGCAAACAAGAGAAAAGCAAAAGAAAAATGCAATAAAATCCTTTCCCTACCCCTTGAAAAGAAAATAAGGGTGAATGAGCTTGAATCCCTGGAATTCTCAATTATTCGAAAACTGTGAGGTAAGCCCCATAACAGGTGGTTTGTGCCCAACCCGCTTGGCCTTGGGTAATCCCTAGCGTGGTGATATGTCCGTCACATTAGCGACCTTATTTTGTATAGACCTATGTCGACTTATGGATTAGCTAGCTCTTGATAACCTAACTTACACGTGAGTCTGGTACGGTTACATGCATATAAATCATGGTCAACGAACATTCATTTGGTTAAGTCAAATTACTTGTATCAAATTATCTTGCTCAAAATTGGTGAATGAACAATACAATTGCACACACATTTGTATTTGAGATATTCTCTATCATTATGATAAATCAAGATCGGCAATGAACTCACATATGCACATGAGGGTTCCTTATAAATCTACATTTTTCTTTGAGATAATTTAAAATATTTCTGCAACTCTTTTGGAATAAATTTTATTCTTATTTCAGAACATCTGTTTAGTATACTCACAATTACATACATTGTTTTCAAAAATCCAAAATTATTTTAAACAACCTATTACAAAATCTAGCAAAATAAAGTCAAGTTTATATTATTATTTTCTGTTTATCAAAAATCAAAAATCAATCATGCAATAAAACCAAAATATCAAATTCTCTTTGGATTTCGCGATGATGGTATAAGTCTATACCTATAATTCTATGCCTAGCGCAAACCATTGTTCTAATTTTATTTTCCATTTATTTTAAAACAAATTCATAAAAACATATGACTTGCATCATTATGTTACACAATTATGCTTTAAAACAAATGAACACTTATTATATTTCATGTCATTATGTCAACATTCGATTTTGCAACCATGGTATAATTTCTAAGGAATTGTTCAAAATTTTATCACACTTAGGAATTTATGCCTAGCAAAATCATATTTCTTTTAGTATCTCATGCATACTATTTTTATGAAAATCTGAAAACAAATCATCAAACCATCACCATTTCCATCATCACAACACAAAGTCTTAAGACAATCTCTTAAGCATTCTTTTACTTTTAGCAATATTTCTATACTGGGATTAGCTTGACGACCGAGCGAGCGGCGACTCCATGAAATGGTCTACAACAGCGACAATGTCCTTTGAAATTATTGTTAGAGGTCCATTTTATTTTTCATCAAATCACACCAAAACAACCAATTGTTTACATCAGATTATTTCATTTAAATTTTATAGCATGACATCAAATTATAATATTTCTAAAAATGACATAATTACATGAATCATCAATCAACAAACAAACAATTCAAACATTGAAGCATCATAAACACAAGTTATATCACAAAAATATTATATATATATATCAAAAATATCTATACATCATATCACAACTGGACTGGTATGCCACAATCAATAGCCTGGCATACTCAATCCTCTCAAAAAAATAAATATATATAATAATACAATCTGCCCTCTATAGTAGCTAGCCTCGAGAAGCCCTCGAGCTCTCAGCCTCATCTACTCCCCCGCCCTGACGTGGAGGAGGTGGTCCCATAGAGGTCCGAGCTGTGTCTCGGGTCCTCATCATCGATCGTGAGGATGTCCTCGATGATCCCATCATGACCGGCTCCACAATAGGGGCTGGCAGTGGTACCCTCTGGTTCTCTGGAACCATGTGATAGTATAGCCCCTGGTAGAATGCGGTCTGAGCAATAGACCACGCCAGATCCTGAGTGCTCGCTCCTCCGCCTCGAGCTCTGAGCCGTGTAGCCTCATCCTGCAGCGTCTGCACCTGAGCTCGGAGGCGGGCAACCTCAGCTCGGAGAGCCGTCGTCTCGCTGCTCTCCCCTACCTCGACACCCTTGCCCTTATCGGGCGATGGTGGTCTCTCCCCCTACTAAGGAGGCAGTCCCTCCTCCCTCCTCCCTAGCTGTTGTGGTCTCTGGGGAGCCCGTGCCATCCTCTGGCGTCTCTCCTGTAGAGACCATCGTTGCTCTACCCCACCGCGACCCCGCGTTGCCTCAATCATAGCCTACCGTCGCCTCCCCATTCGGTGCACCACGACATGCACTAGACCCTGCGCCCTCGTCATCCGAGGAGGGTGGATGCCTACGTACCAGGCATCGTATCCATCAATCACCCCAGCATCATCACCATCCACTGGTTGGATGGGGGCATCGTCAACATCCTGGCTCTAGAACCACTCGCATGTCTGGAGCCCCGCTCAACGTAGTACTATCTCGAATAGTCTGGGAGTACTCATAATCCCTAAGAGAAGGGATCCCCTATTGAAGACCAAACTACCGTAGTACCCGGTCATAGCGGTGGAGCTCTACCTCTCCCCACTCCATCCTCAGCCAGCAGACTTGCCTGATGCGAGCCAGCTCCTGCCCATCCTCTACCCACTTGGGGTGCTCTCGCCATGGCCTCCAGGTGATCTGGTCTGGGATGAGGTCGTCCAGCAACCTCCATGACATCGATAGATCTATCCACCACTGTGACCCCCTTTGTAGCCACCAGTAGAAAACCCGGGGCCTCTCCTAGTCAACCCCTGTCAATGGGAGCCCTATCGGCCTCTACACCACAATGTGCTCCCAGCACCAAACCTGTAGTAGCGATGTCAAGACCAGACATTGGCCTCCCTTGTATACGACCCCATGCAGGATCCTATACAAGCGGCACAGTACAAAGCTGCCCCATGCAAACCTATACCCGTGGTCTCTCATGTCGCAAACTATGTCTGAGAGGAGCCACGGTAGTCTACACCCGCTCTGGTGGCACAGTAGGAAGCCACCGACCACCCCTACCAAAACTCGAGTCAGCCTAGATGCCCCAGGCATCTATCGTAGAGACTCGATGTTCACCCCGCCCTTCTCTAGGGTGAAGCTCGGGTCTCCTATCAATCTCATCATAGCCTGGCCTTGATTGGACGTAGGCGTCATCAGCCATCCCTGTATGGGGATCCTCATGATCCTCCATACGTCCTCTAGAGTGGGAGCCATCTCCCCTGTCGATAGCTAGAAGTAGGATGACCCCGGATACCACCTCTCTGCTAGGGTTGTCAATAGCCCCATATCCATCGATACTTGTGGCATCTCTGCCACATGTCGTAGCCCGACCTGTGCTAGTTGGTCACGCTCTACCTGGTCGAGAGCGGCCAAGTCGTCTCTCAGCCCATCGTATTTCCATTCCCGGCTCTTTAGTAATCCTTTCTGCAAAACAAACAATAAAACAACAAAATTTATTAATAAATCAATCATTGCAATCAAATTAAACACATTTTAAATCAAGTTTAAAGATGATATCGTCTACCATTGGATGATATCATCCCAAATTGGGCAACATCATCCTTTGTTAGGATGAAATCATCTTCGATTTCGCAACTTGGGGATCGCCCCTTGTTGGACGAGATCGCCCCTAGTTCGCCGATTTTGCCCTCAGACGAAATCGACGATTTAGGGACGATTTCGACGAAATAGGGACGATTTCGTCCCGACGTCGTCGACAGCCTAAAAATGGCCATGATGCCCCAAACAATAAAAATTTAAATCCAAAAATTGTACAAAGTTAATTCAAACCTAATCTACTAGGATTAGATCCTTACCCGTAGCCCGCGTCGGACCTCTGTTGCTCTGTGCGCTGTCTCCACCATTTTTCTCTCTACAGAGCTCTAGAACAATAAAAATGAATAGAAAAAAAAATGAATTAGGGTTTTCCCTATTTTTCTTAATTTTATTCAAACCCAACAACATTTTAATTTTGCTTTTCTATGTTTTTACCTCAAACGTTCGATTTGGGTAAAAACACGGAGGGGGCACCATAGTCAGCAGTCATACGATTCGACCTAGAATCGTCGTCTAAAAAATTGAGTACATTTTTGCTTTCTCGTAAAATAGGAAAAACTCGTCTTTAACGCATTTTCTTCGAAAAATTTGCTAAAGAGGGGGCAAAATGTAGCACCCTAAAATTGGCATAGTTAAACCCTAGTAAAAAGATAAAAATTCAAATTTTAACCTCAAACTGCCCGTTAACCGCCTGTTACCCGCTTTCCCCTTTTTTTTGCCATTTTTAGGATTTGTTTTGACCGTTGGACGATATCGTCGTAGATTAGATGAAATCATCCCAGATCTGACGAATTCATCTGGAACAGAACGTCCAGACGATTTCTTCCCAAAACCAAATTTTCATAATTAGCTTCTATTTCAACAACCTCTCCAACTTGGGTAGAAGCATGTCTACGCAGTTGGAGATTCCCCTATTGGAGATCTCCCAGATTGGGATGATCCCCAACCTCCTAACCTCTCCCTAATCCTATATAAACTAAGATTTTCTTAGTTTATCCCCCTGAATCTCTGCCTGAAACTCTGCTTAAACCCCTTGCACTTCCACGCATCTCAGAGCATCCCCACACCATCATTTGCATTATGTATTTCATGTTTTCTTGTAGGAACTTTACTATTTTTTAGTCGAAGCTAGCTCGGATCGTCGCAAGAGATTCCATACTATTTTGGATGATCTTGTCAAGGGGCATAGATGATCTCGTACGATTGGAGGCGATCCTGACTGTAGTCTAGATTGGGGGCAATCAGAGCCTAGAGTTTGCATTTCCTTAGTTTTTTTATCTGCATTTTCCTATTATATTTTTGTACTATCTTAAATTATTATATTTATGCATCTTGGAGTTCACCTCATTTAGCCTAACCGCATGATAAAGTTAAGATCAATCATTAAATCTACTATATTTTCCTTATTTTGTTATTTGAATTTATGATTTAGGCATGTTTGTTGTTATTGCTATCATTTTCCTTTGCTTCTACAGTTGCATATTCGGTATTTTGTATCTATTTCTGTGATTGCAGGTTTTTGACGAATTTGTCTCACGAATTCATCAGATTTCAGATGATTTTGTCTGATCTCAGATGACCGTCTACGATTTGAGATGATCCTATGAAATATCAGATGATTACATACAAATTGAGGCGATCTGGACTGTTACAAAACTCAGAATCTTCATCAGACATCCATAATTAGGTATGTTATGTTCTAGCTAGCATATTCTCTGTGGTTAGCATTCATTCCTATTTTTTGTATTCATCTAAATCAGCATTGGCATATAGAATAGTTTAGATTCATCTTGGCCAAACCTAGGAGTTGAATGATTAAAGTGCAAAATGAACACATCAAACTCACTATCAACCTAGGCGTGGAAACTGCCACTCAAAAGTTTCCTGGTGAACCCACCATCCATAAAAAATTCACCCTTATACCCCTCCCCCGAGAGGCGGGACCTTCAAAGGGCCTCTCAGTTCGAGGTATTGTCCCATCCTTCTCGCATCCCCCTTTCGGGTGCGGATCCTATAGCCTGAGGGTAAGGATGCAAAAAATTTGGAGCGATACATTTTGGTGAACCTGACGTGAAAACTAAACAACCTTTTGAAAACAATCCAAAAAAATATATATAAAAAAATAAAAACATAAATGCATTTAGAATCAATGATTGCATATTATATTTAGATGGTAGATTATAATAAAAGACGAGATGTCACCATTAATGTTTAAAATCAATTAGCAGCCATAGAAATTAATTCTTTGCTTAGAGTATCTCCAACATATAGAGTCCCACCTTTATGGGATGAGCTTAATAGGATAAGTCAAACTACCCGTTAACCGCCTGTTACCCGCTTTCCCAGTTTTTTGCACCATTTTTAGGATTTGTTTTGACTATTGGACGATATCGTCATAGATTAGATGAAATCATCCCAGATCTTAAAAATTCATCTAGAATAGAACGTCCAGACAATTTTGTCCCAAAAATGAATTTTCATAATTAGCTTCTGTTTCAACAGCCTCTCCAACTTAGGCAGAAGCACGTCTGCATAGTTGGAGATTACCTCGTTGGAGATCTCCCAGATTGGGATGATCCTCAACCTCCTAACCTCTCCCTAATCCTATATAAACTAAATTTTTCTCAGTTTATCCCCCTGACTCTCTTCCTGAAACTCTGCTTAAACCCCGTGCACTTCCACGCATCTTAGAGCATCCCCACACCATCATTTGCATTTTTTATTTCATGTTTTCTTGTAGGAAATTTACTGTTTTTTAGTTGAATCTAGCTCTAATCGTCGTAAGCGATTCCATACTATTTTGGATGATCTTGTCAAGGGGTGCATATGACATCGTACAATTGGAGGCGATCCTGATTGTAGTCTAGATTGGGGGCAATCAGAGCCCAGAGTTTGCATTTCCTTAGTTTTTTTTATCTGCATTTTTCTATTATATTTTTGTACTATCTTAAATTATTATATTTATGCATCTTGGAGTTCACCTCATTTAGCCTAACCGCATGATAAAGTTAAGATCAATCATTAAATCTACTACATTTTCCTTATTTTGTTATTTGAATTTATGATTTAGGCATGTTTGCTGTTATTGCTATCATTTTCCTTTGCTTCTATAGTTGCATATTCGATATTTTATATCTGTTTCTGTGATTACAGGTTTTTGATGAATTCGTCTCACGAATTCATCAGATTACAGATGATTCTATCTGATATCAGATGACCATCTATGATTTGAGATGATCTTGTGAAATATCAGATGATTACGTACGAAGTGAGGCGATCTAGACTGTTACAAAACTCAAAATATTCATCAGACATCTGGAATCAAGTATGTTATGTTCTAGTTAGCATATTCTCTATGGTTAGCATTCATTCCTATTTTTTGTATTCATCTAAATCAGCATTGGCATATAGAATAGTTTAGATTCATCTTGGCCAAACCTCGGAATTGAATAATTAAAGTGCAAAATGAACACATCAAACTCACTATCAACCTAGGCGTGTAAAATGCCACTCAAAAATTTCTTGGTGAACCCACCATCCATTGAAAATTCACCCTTATATCTCTCCCCCAAGATGTGGGACCTTCAAATGGCCTCTCAGTTCGAGGTATTGTCCCATCCTTCTCGCATCCCCATTTCGGGCATGGATCCTATAGACTGAGGGTAAGGATGTGAAAACTTTGGAGCGATACAAGATTTACTTGTTAATGTGGAATTTTAGCTTCAAATCAGTGGGGAGATATATATTTCTATGAAATCCTAATTCATAAAACCCTAGTTTGCATTATTGGGGTGTGAACTTATGGAGCTACAACATTTTTTTAGGAAGGATGATATTGATGCTAGAGAATGGTGGAAAAAGTTTATATCTCTATATTGTAATAATTCTTTCTGGAAAGTCATCCTTCATATGAGTCTTAAAGGGAAGCTTGGTCTTGGTTGAAAAAGTTTTATAATTAAAGGAATAATGAATACACTTAGGATGAAATAGAGCATGAATTCTTGAGTAAATGGGACCCATATTATATAGGTATCCTAATGGATGTCATAAAAGACCTTGAAAAGAAACTATAATGAATTCAAAATGAGCAAAATGAAATAAAATGAGAATGAAAATGTTTCAAGAAACAAAATGAATACTATGAAAAAGAAATAAAATTACTCAAGAAAGAGAAAAAGTAAAATGTTAAGGAAGATAGTGGGAGGAATGAAGCCACATATTTGGATTTTTAAAAGCAAGCAAAGGATCAAAAGGGTTTAAACTCATTTAAAAGTTCTATTTTGCAGGTTCATGGAAGCATTCAAAAGGAATGAGTTATTATTTCCATTGACCCTAGTAGCATATATAATTTTATTAATATTTCTTTGGCTAAGAGGTTGCAGGTTCAAGCAACAAAAATTAAGGAAATACAATTGGAGGGTGAGAGTTTTCAGATTTTTTAAGATTTAAAGATCACCATGGATAAATATATTTGACATTCATATTTTAAGGCTATTGAGATGGATGATGAGGATATTGTTCTTGGTTATCCATGGTTAGATTTTTTGGGTACCGTTAACATTAATTTGCAAAAGAAGTTTATGTAGTTATGGTACAAGAAAAAGAAGATGTTAGGATCCCACATCCTACCATTACTTATTAATTATTATTTATTACTTTAATTATATGTTTCATTATTATTGAAAAGTCATTGTTGAAAATTCATGATTGAAAATTCATGATTGAAGAGTCTTGATTGAAAAGTCATGATGGAAAAAGTCTATATATATGATATGAGAGGAATCCATATCAAATCATCCAATAAGAAGAATATATAATTGTTTATTGAATGCATTGGAGGGACCTTCCTACCAGTGAAACAATGATTCTTTATAAAAGTGATTCTTTTAATTTAGATGCTATTTTAATTATTTCTTTATTAAAATTGTGTTAGAACCTTAAAGGTTCTCCCAGAAGATAACATTGCAGGATATTTCTCAACTTAAGGAGCAAGGATCCAAGGAAAAACAAGAAGTGGTTGTAGAGAAACACATTGAAGAACAAAGAGAAGAACCTAAAATAGAATCAAATAAGAAAGAAACAATAATATATTCTATGTAAGAGTAAGTAGAACCAAATTCCATGGAAATAATAGTAGCAAAGTCGAAGAAAGATTTGATAGAAGAGCACAAGGACACACCAAAACAAGAGAGCATAAAAGAATAATGTATAGAAGAATTTAAAATAATGGAGCAAAATGTTGAGAAGTCAAATAAGGTAGAACATCAAGTTAAGGTTGCACCATATCACCATCCACACCACCATGAGCAACAACAATATAGGAGTCATAATTTAAGGTAACAATATTATGATTCTACATGGAATCAGAAGGGCACCAACTACGGTAGTTTTTGGTATAGAAAGCATAGTTATCTTAGTTTCCAAAGCGGTTCATCAACATCAAGGAATAAGTGGACCAATAATTCAAGTTATCAAAATACATTAGCAGAAGTGCTAAGCCAAAGAAGTATATTTGGATACTTAAGTAACAAAATGGCATACCAGCATCAACGTGTTTCACTTGGATGGATGGATGATCGATATTGGTACTAGTTTCTAACATTGCTTAGCAAATCATATTATCTTGTTTCTTCACATGTTTCAAGGATGAAACATTTGTAAGAAGTGTGGAATGTTAAGGTACATAGGAATAGATTTTTAGGGATATATTACTATATTTTATAAGTGTTGTTGGCATGGGCCACATATAACCCAAGGTTGATTGTATTTTAATATTATATTATATTATAATATTATATTATATTAGTAGTAGGATCCCCAAAGTAGAATGAGAAGATAGATATATAAAGAAGATATATTTATCATTGTAATCATCATGGAGATCAATCATATGTAATAATATTTGCCCATGAAGTGGCTTATGGGACTTTACCCTCCTTAAGTGGCATCTCTCATATTGGGAGATCTTGTGGATTTGTTCTTTCCTTAAGGATTAATATTGGTGTTTCCCTACTTTAAGGGTATTATATATCTCTCTCTCATTTGTGGATTGTTATTGTGGATGAATGATTTGATATTTGTGCATATTGGTGAATGAATTATGTTATGATAATAAAGTTCTACAACAAAAATTGATCCATCGAAATGAGTAAATTATTCTTTATATCCCTAGCCAACCACCCAAACTTACCAAGTGCAAATTTGGGACCCTTTTTCTCTTTTCCTTTGCCCTTTTCCCATAGCCTTACAAAATCCATGTATGATCCTTTCAAGGCATTAATTTGGATTTCCATATTCATGTCCTATAAATTTAGGACACAAATTTGGTATTCTAAGGATTTTTCTCACTAAAACCCCTCTCCTTGTCAGCCATCTTGGGATCGTCCCTTGCCTACGATGAAATTTTGTTTTCTTATTTTTTTGCCCTCCAAGCCTATTATTTGTTTTTTCGTAGATAAGATACTATAGCATTAATACCGAGTTTTACAGGTTGACCCAAAACCTTTTACAAAAATCAGCCCAGGGTTGTTGATGAACATGTCCTTACTAAGGATCCTATATATGTAAAATCTACATGCTGCCAAAGCCATTACATTTGGTAAGGCACATATCCTGTTATCAAAAAGAAACTTCCCATACAACATTTTGGGTATACCCAAAGAAAATACACCTACATCATAATTAAAAAAAATAAATAGACACATATCCCTTCCTTGAAATAGTGGAGAAACAAAAATTTATAGATACACATAGCAGAGTATTCAAAAAAACTCCCACAAGATCTGTATTGACATTTACTCTTAATAAATATTTGGTAATTGCTTTCTTCTTTATATGACATGATTTGGGACCACATCCTGTCTTGGCCAATAAGCCTTGGAGAAGTGAACATGCTAGCTATATTTATGGTGGTGGCTATCTGGTGGTCCATGTGGCTCTGGTTCGAAGTCTTATATGGTCGTTTCTTTCCTGCCCTATGATTATCAACCAACATCAAATTACTAATATGAATAGGAGCCATGTTATATAATATGTGACTATCCCCATTAGTCTTTATGTTATTTCAAAGCAGCATCCACCAAGACTGACAGCTCAGATAATTTATATTGTGAGTCCATTTCAAAAAATATATGGGAATACTCATAGCCTTTGAACTTACAGTGCCTTCCCTGTTGGTAAATTTGACTATCATTCTTGGAATTCTTGTTGAATAACCTCCTCTACTTCGATCGAGACACCGTATTCCCATTTGAAAATTTTGTCACCATCGACACCGGCCAGCTTATCAGAAACTTTGTTAGCTTCCCGAAATACATGTTGGGCTTTTCTATCCTGTCTTCCCTGGAAAAGGATCCTAGCCTCTTCAACAATTTTTTTAATCCTCCGAAGAGGTGTTTTCCAATTATTGAGGATATTTATAACATGCATAGAGTCTCCTTCTATGATCAAATTGCCTTCTAAGTCTTGATTCATTTTAAGGCCTCTCCACATAGCTCTAGCTTCAACTTCGTTGTTCGTCCTTATTCCCAAATATTCAAAAAATGCAAGCATCATATTCCCATTATGATCTCACACAATTCTGCAAATGCCTACTTTTCTAGGATTTTCCTTAGCCGCTCCATCAAAATTAAGCTTAAACCAACTTGTAGGAGGTGGGGACCACTTAACATTGGCTTTGGAGTTGACTACCCTAGGCACAAACTCATATAACAAGGTTAAGCTTAAATATTGAGCAATCGTGGTCTCTTGCAGATGAGGTTTACAACTATCAAAATGTATAAGGTTTACATTCTCATTGGAAAAGGATAGGATCCTGGAAATGATAATTTTATGATCATAGATAGACTCATTAAAGACTCTATGGTTCCTTTCTAACCACACCTACCAAAGATAGTGATTGAGACAAATTTTCCATATGTATCTAAGTCTTTAGCTTGAAAAGGGGCAAGGCCACTGGATGAACAAATCAAGTACGGTGGCTGGTTTAACCCAAGAAATATTGAAGTCCTAAAAAACCCAACTTAGGACAATCAAGGAAAAGGGGAACTCAAGAAAAATGTGATAAATGGTCTCCCAATTAGCCCTGCACATATAAAAATGATTAGTGATACAAATACCTTTACACATCATATTATCAATGGTTAGAATTCTTCCTTGGATAACCAACCATGAAAAGACTACAATTTTTGGAATTAACTTTTTTATCCAAACTAAGTCCTTTTGAAGGAAAAAATCCTTGTCATCAAGCAAAAACTTGTAAGCTAATTTAACAGTGAACTACCTATTTTTCGTAGGAGACTAGGTCACTTGATCTTCCTTGGGCCTCATGGGGATAAACTATTTCCTTATAATGTTACAAAGATCATTTTATTCCACTTGAAATCCCTGAATCCTTATTTTTTTCCACTTCATTCTACCTTTGTCCTCAACCATATAATCGGAGACTTTTTTGCCAATGAGTTTTTTCATGATATCTATGATTCAGGCTAAGTTAGGATATTGCGTCAGTGGTCCATCCTTAGCCCACCTATCATTCTAGCATTTTATCCTCTCACCATTGCCTAAAACCCATCTTAAACATTTTTTTATGATTTCCTTACAATTGAGAATTGCTTTCCAAAAAGCAGAACCTCTGATTGGAACTGAGTCACTTAGAAATTCCATATTTTGAAGATACTTTCATTTGATGATAGTTGTCCATTAATTTTCTTCACTAGAAATGAGGCACCACGCTTGCTTAGCTAGTAAAGCTAAATTCATATGAGCAATTATCCTCAGACCTAAGCCCCCATTTTACCTGGTCTGCACACTTTGGTCCATCCTACAAGGTGTATCCTTTTTTTGTCCTCTGATCCTGTCCATAAAAATTATTTTTGGAGTTTCTCAAATTTTTGGAAAACCTTCACAAGGGCTTTGAAAATAGAGAGGAAATAGACTGGAATGCTCTGAAGAGAGGCCTTAGTGAGGGTCAACTTTCTTGCTTGAGATAGAATAGGACCTTTCCATCTAGCAAGTTCTTTTTGAATTCTTTCAATAACCCTGTCCCACATTGACTCTCTCGGAGAACCAATGAAAAGAGGGAGACCAAGATAAGAAAGTGGGGAGATTTACTTATCACACCCTAAAATTTTTGCAATCCTTCCATGCCTCTAAATGGGGGTGTTCAAGAAATATAACTTGCTTTTACTAAATTAACTTTCTGACCAACAACGTCCTTGTAGAGTTGCAGGATGTATTTAATTATTTTGGCCTTAACCACCGACACCTTAGTCAATAGAAGGGTATAATCAACGAATTGTTGGTGAGAAATAGCCCTAATAAGAGATGTTGCCTTGATTCCTGATATTAGCCTTAAACTGCAAGTATTTTTGATGGTTCTGCCTAAAGATTCTACCACAATAATAAATAACATAGGACTAATAAGGTCCCCCTACAAAATTCCTCTGCAACTTTGAAAGTAACCAGCAGTTATTCCATTAACCAGAATCGAGAACCATGCTTTAGAAATGTATTTTTTGATCAAATTAACCCATTGGTGGTGAAAACCAAACTTAAGAAGGACAACAATCAGAAAGTCCCAATTTAGCCTATCAAATGCTTTGTTCATATCAATCTTGAGGGCAAAAATAGACCTGTTAGTATTATGAGCTGAGTGCAGAGCTTCATGAACTATGATAAGTCCATCCAAGATTGACCTACCCTGGATAGAGCTTCCCTAGCATAGATCTATGATGCAAGGCAGAACATCTCTCATTATATTTACAATGGCTTTAGTTAGGATCTTGTAAGAAACATTGCACAGACTGATTGACCTGAAGTTAGCCATATATTCAAGGGTTTGCTTCTTAGGAATTAGAGAAATAAAATTAGATTTGATACCTTTTGGGATATTATTGCTTGCTTGGAATTATAAGATAGCAAAAATTACATCCTCACTTATGATGTCCCAAAAATCTTGATAGAAACGAGGGGGAAAGCAATAGGGTCCTGGGGATTTTTCTGGCTCCATGTTAAACAAGGCTTCCTTAATTTCCTCATCAAAAATGGGAGCTAGAAGCTTAAGGTTTATATCCTCATTTATTATTCTAGGAATGGATTGCAAGAGAATATCTTTGGCCTTCTCATTGCACTAAGATTCCTTACTAATGATAGAATTGAAATAAGTTGTTGTCTCATGTATCGCTCCAAATTTTTCGCACCCTTACCTTCAGGCTATAGGATCCACGCCCGGAAGGGGGATGTGAAAAGGATGGGACAATACCTCGGACTGAGAGGCCCTTTGAAGGTCCCGCCTCTCGGGGGAGGGGTATTAAGGTGATTTTTCGACGGATGGTGGGGTTCACCAGGAAAATTTTGAATGGCAGTTTCCACGCCTAGGTTGGGAATGTGTTTGATGTGTTCAATTTTATCTTTAATCATTCAAATCCTAGGTTTGGCCAAATGAATCTAAACTATGCTATATGAAAATGCAGATTTAAATGAATACAAAAAATAGAATTAAACCTAAAACATAGAGAATATACTAGATAAGAAAACCATACCTGATCCGGATGTCTGATGGAGGTTCTGATTTTTGAAGCAGTCAAGATCGTCTGGAATTTGACAGGATCGTCTTTGATCTGACAGGATCGTCCCTGATCTACTAATCTGACAAGATCGTCTCTAATCTGACGATATCGTCTCTAATTTGACGAGATCGTCTCTAATTTGATGAGATCGTCTGACGAATTCGTCAGAGACCTGTAATTGCAGAAATGGATACCAAGAACAAAAAATACAATTGCAAAAGCAAGGGAAAATGATAGAAATGAAAGTATGAATGCTAGAATGACAACTTTAGATAACAAATTAAGTAAAATGCATTGTTTTAATGACTAACTTTGACTTTATTATGCATCTAGGCTACATGAGGTGAACTCCAAGATGCAAAGCAATAATAAGCTTAACTAATGCAAAGCAAAACAACAAAAAAGAGTAAAGAAATGCAAACTCTGGGCACTGATTGCCTCCAATGTTGGCTGTAGTCGAAATCGTCTGCAGAATACGAAATCGTCTCAAATTTTGGCGTGATCGTCCGAGATCGTACAGGATCGTCTACGATGATCTGAGCTTGCTCCGGCTAAAAAATGACAAAGTTCCTGCAAGAAAATTCGAAAAGGGACAAAGGCAAACAGTAGTCTAAGACATTCTAATGCATGTAAAACTCGAAGTGCAGAAAAATTCAGCCAGGGGAATGTCAAGGGGAGGGCCTAAGATTAAATAGGCATAGGAAGGAGGTTGGGAGGTTGGAGATCATCCCAATTTGGGAGATCTCCAATGGGGGAAGTCTCTAATCGCGCAGACACACTTTTGCCCCAGTTAGAGACGCCGTTGAAACAAAAGCTAATTATGAAAAATCAGTTTTGGGACGAAATCGTCTGGACGTTCTTCTCCAGACGAATTCGTCCGATCTGAGGCGATATCGTCTGATCGGCGACGATATCGTCCAACGGTCACAACAAATCCTAAAAATGGCATGGAAAACAAGGGGAGCGGTTTAACAGGTGGTTAACGGGCGGTTCGGGGTTGAAATTCAAATTTTAACATTTTATCTTTTTACTAAGGTTTAACCGTGCCAATTTTAGGGTGCTACATTTTGCCCCCTCTTTAGCGAATTTTCCGAAGAAAATGCGTTAAAGACGAGTTTTTCCCATTTTACGAGAAAGCAAAAATATACTCAATTTTTAGACGACGATTCTTGGTCGAATCGTACGAATGCTGACTATGGTGCCCCCTCCGTGTTTTTACCCAAATCGAACGTTTGAGGTAAAAACGTGGAAAAGCAAAATTAAAATGTTGTTGGTTTTTGAATAAAATTAAGAAAAATAGGGTAAAACCCTAATTCATTTTTACTTTTCATTTTTACTGATGGTGAGAGCTCGAGGGTGAGGCTAGGTGTGGACTAAGATTTTGGAGAGATTTGTTGAGAGGATTGAGTATGCCAGGGGATAGATTGTGGCATACCAATCCAATTTTGATATGATGTATATAATTTTTTGATATATATATATGATCTTTTTGATGATATGACTTGTTCATATGTTGTTATGATGCTTTAATGTTTGAATTTTTTTGCTGATTGGATTGATGATTCATGTAATTATGTCATGTTTGAAATATTATAATTTGATGTCATGCTGTAAGATTTTAAATGAAATAATCTGATGTGAACAATTGGTTGTGGTGGTGTGATTTGATAAAAGAAATAAAAAGGGACTTCTAACAATAATTTCAAAGGACATTGTCATTGTTATAGACCATTTCATGGAGTCGCCGCTCACTCGGTCGTCAAGCTAATCCCAGTATAGAAATATTGTTAAAAGTAAAAGAGTGCTTAAGAGACTGTCTTAAGACTTTGTGTTGTGATGATAGAAATGATGATGGTTTGATGATTTGTTTTCAGATTTTCATAAAAAAATAGTATGCATGAGATACTGAAAATATGATTTTGCTAGGCATAAATTCCTAAGTGTGATAAAATTTTGAACAATTCCTTAGAATTTATACCATGGTTGCAATATTGAATTTGAACATAATGTCATGAAATAGAATAAGTGTTTGTTTGTAAAGCATAATTGTGTAACATAATGATGCAAGTCACATGTTTTGATGAATTTGTTTTAAAAATAAATGGAACATAAAATTAGAACAATGGTTTGCGCTAGGCATAGAATTATAGGTATAGACTTATACCATCATCGCGAAATCCAAAGAAGAAAATAGATTGTTTGAGTTTTATTACAAGATGAATTTATGATTTTTGTGATAAACAGAAAAATATGAAAATTTTGTTTGAAATTATTTTTGAGATTTTGATTTTGTAAAAAGGTGTATGTAATTGCTCTTATACAAACAACAAATTCTGAAATAAAAGGATAAAATTATTCCGAAAAGAGTTACAGGAATATTTTAAATTATCTCAAAGAGAAATATAGACTTATAAGGAATCCTCATGTGCAAATGTGAATTCATTACCGATCTTGATTTATCATAATGATACAAAATCTCTCAAATACAAATGTGTGTGCGATTGTATTGTTCATTCACCAATTTTGAGCAAGATAATTTGATACAAGTAATTTGCCTTGACCAAATGAATGTTCGTTGACCATGATTTATATGCATGTAACCGTACCAGACTACTATGTAAGTTAGGTTTATCAAGAGCTAGCTAATCCATAAGCTGACAGAGGTCTATACAAAAGAAGGTCGCTAATGTGACAGACATATCGCCACGCTAGGGATTACCCAAGGCCAAGCGGGTTGGGCACAAACCACCTGTTATGGGGCTTACCTCACAGTTTTTGAATAATTGAGAATTCCAGGGATTCAAGCTCATTCACCCTTCTTTTCTTTTCAAGGGGTAGGGAAAGGATTTTATTGCATTTTTTGCTTTTCTCTTTTGCTTTCTTTTTTTTTTTTTTTGTACTTTTGTATTTTTGCTTGATATTTGAGATAATGCTGAAATATTGTTGTGATGAAAAATAACCTTTTTCTTTTTCTCTTTTTCTTGAACTTTTTCTTTTCTTCCTATGCTAGGGATACTTGCTCGGATTAGCTGTAGAGCAAGGGATTTTTATTCGGGTAGGGGTGAGCTTGTCCTTTTGTCAATTCTCAAAGATTCTAGACCATGTGCATGATAGGATAGCAGGGGAAACTTTTCGCTCAGGAAACCAGTTCTACTATGTAGCATCATATCGAATTTGCAATGAAATCATTTTAATGTGAAAAGATATACTTGGTTCAAGTAAATAACAAGATCAGTTCTCTATGCTCAAAACTTTATTTAATTCAACTCGTGGACTTTGATATAAGAGAGATTAATAATCATACCAAATAAAATCAAGATATTTATTCATGTGAATGTGAAAGTGCGGGATTCCAAATAAATGCTAATTTATCCAAAATAACTAAAAATATAACTGCAATACTTCACAGTTTGAGAAGTACAAAATAAAAGATGTTTTTGAAGATTTTGATGATTTTGAATGTTTTTAATTTTAAGTGATGAATTAAAAGAATACAGATTGTTTTTGAAACGTTTTAAAGAAGTGACTAAAAGGAAATAATATGCAAAACAAATATATACAATGATGAAATGACCAATTTTTATGCATAGTAACGTTTAAGATGCATAATGTTCATAGGTTCTTTAAGCTCTTTACCATCTAAGGTAGATAATTTGTATGCTCCTGATCCAAATTTAGCAATGATGACATATGGTCCAAGCCAGTTGGGCTCAAATTTACCTTTAAGGCTTGTAGTTGCATTAGTATTTTTTTGAAGATTTTGAGGATTTTGATTTTTTTTTTTTTGATTTTAATTTATGAATTGGTGGTATATACAAGATGATCTATATACACTATACAAGGTTATTTGAGTATAGCATGTCTAAGGTTGCTTCAAAATCAAAGGAGGTTTTGAAGGATAATTTGGTTGAGGTGAAGGTAAGAACAAAAGGTGATGAATAAAAGGTAGCGATAACAAAAGCTTTGTTATAATGTAGAATAATGTAGCAAAAGATTTGACTTTTATATGTGTAAAATTGATCATGTTACAAAATAAAATGTAAGAAGGATAAGAAGGTTCTTCATTCTTATCACTATCTTCCAAGTCTTGATAAGATGGAGGGAGCATATGTGAAAGATATGCATGGATGTTATTTGATAAACAAGGATGATCATATATGGATGAAGAAAAGTGATGGATAGAAGATAATTGTGATAATAGAGAATGTATAGAACTTGATGTTTCAACCGTTAAATATTCTTCAAATGGTTTTGGGTCACCATGTATGGTAACAATTTTATTTGCAATTTCAAACTTCAAACATTGGTGAAGAGTGGAAGGGACAACCCTCATCGTATGAATCCAAGGACTTCTGAGAAGTAGGTTGTAATATGAAGGGCAATATGCTACATAAAATAGAGTATCCAAGATCTTGGATCCAATATTGAGGGGAAGAATTATAGTACCTTGAGCTTCTTGAATTTCATTGTTAAAAGATTTTATAATAACATTTGATTCATTAATATGTTCTTCCTTTAATTTGAGTTTTTGGAATAATTGATAAGTGCATAAATTAAGAGAGGAGCCATTATCTACCATGATAGTTTTAACAGGTGTTTCTTTACTAGATCCTGTAATGTAAAGATAGTAGTCTTCTTGTGGAGTAGAGGAAGGAATCTCCTCATCATAGAATGAAATATGGTTAACCTCAAGAGGGTTTACACCATTAATTATGTTCTTAGAGAAAATATGATGAGGAACAAATTGTTGGCTAGGTATCTTGAACAAAGTTTCCTTATGAGAACTTTGTAATACTTCTAAAAGGGATATCTTTGCTTGAGGATTAATCACTTGTTGTTGGCTATCAAAGTGGATTTCAGATTGAGATTTTGATTCTAAAGATGAGCTTTCTATGCTTACATTCCATTTTGGATCATTCTCTAGAGCCAAAGATAGTTTTGAAGGTTGGTCAAATGAGGAATCCATATCTTGAATATCGGATTGAGTTGATTGAACTTGAGGTTGCTCATTTGTAGTTTCTGTTACAATATTAGTAATATCATCATGATGGGACACATTAACATGCAATATTTGATTGGTTTCCTGTTGTTGATAATTGAATAGGGGTTCTTGGGAGATCCCCATGTCTTGATTGATTATTGGTATTTGTTGTGTAGGAGTTTGATTGTTTAATGGAGATTTATAATCAGTTGTAGATTGTAATTCCTTTATATTAAAAAGACCCTTATCAATCAAATCTTGAATTGCACATCTTAAATCTTTACAATTTTGTGTCATATGTCCATCTACTCTATGATATTCACAATGTAGCTCAGGTTTAAACCAATCTATTGTGGTATCAAGTTGTCTTATGGAAGGAAGTTCAATCCTATTTGTATCAAGTAAATGCTTGAGAATTATATCCATTGGTTGATTGAGCTTTGTAAATGTACGTGATGAAGGTTTTCGAGAGGTTTTTGATATGTGCCTTAGGAGTTCAGTCATAAAAGGACCTAATGGTTTCTTACCTCTATTTTCTTTGTTATGGGTAGAATGATGATAGGAAGATTGTGAAGTATGATGTGAGTGCATGGTAGGATTGGAAGAATAAGTATTTTCTTGTTGAAATGGATGTGTTGTATTGAAAGAAGAATATTGAAAGGGTGGAGGAGGATTGTATGTGGATTGATAGACATAATATGGATATATGGGAGAATAGATAATATCGTTATGAAGAGGATTGGAAAAGGGATTGTCCTGTTGGGTTAAGGATGAAAAATGAGAAAAGTGTGATGGAGGTGATGTTGAATAGGGATGAGGTTGGTCATAATCAACAAATGTATTTGGCTGAATTCTTCCAACATTACTGATGGGCTCATATTGATTTGAGTAAAAACTCATGGTTTCTTTAGTACTTCTAAAAGTAATATTTAATATCTACTATTTAGAATTGAATCTAAAACATACAAACTTGAAATGATGATTTTGTTAATTTTTTTTTTTGTATACATATATATATATATATTATTTTATTTTTTTTTGTTTTTTTTTATATATTTTTTCAAAAGGTGTTTATGTTTTCACGTCGGGTTCACCAAAATGTATCGCTCCAAATTTTTCGCACCCTTACCTTCAGGCTATAGGATCCGCGCCCGAAAGGGGGATGTGAGAAGGATGGGACAATACCTCGGACTGAGAGGCCCTTTGAAGGTCCCGCCTCTCGGGGGAGGGGTATTAAGGTGATTTTTCGATGGATGGTGGGGTTCACCAAGAAAATTTTGAGTGGCAGTTTCCACGCCTAGGTTGGGAATGTGTTTGATGTGTTCAGTTTTATCTTTAATCATTCAAATCCTAGGTTTGGCCAAATGAATCTAAATTATGCTATATGAAAATGCAGATTTAAATGAATACAGAAAACATAATTAAACCTAAAACATAGAGAATATGCTAGATAAGAAAAACCATACCTGATCCGGATGTCTGATGGAGGTTCTAATTTTTGAAGCAGTCAAGATCGTCTAGAATTTGACAGGATCGTCTTTGATCTGACAGGATCGTCCCTGATCTACTGATCTGACAAGATCGTCTCTAATCTGACGATATCGTCTCTAATTTGACGAGATCGTCTCTAATTTGACGAGATCATCTGACGAATTCGTCAGAGACCTGTAATTGCAGAAATGGATACCAAGAACAAAAAATACAATTGCAAAAGCAAGGGAAAATGATAGAAATGAAAGTATGAATGCTAGAATGACAACTTTAGATAACAAATTAAGTAAAATGCATTGTTTTAATGACTAACTTTGACTTTATTATGCATCTAGGCTACATGAGGTGAACTCCAAGATGCAAAGCAGTAATAAGCTTAACTAATGCAAAGCAAAACAACAAAAAAGAGTAAAGAAATGCAAACTCTGGGCACTGATTGCCTCCAATGTTGGTTGCAGTCGAAATCGTCTACAGAATACGAAATCGTCTCAAATTTTGGCGTGATCGTCCGAGATCGTACAAGATCATCTACGACGATCTGAGCTTGCTCCGGCTAAAAAATGACAAAGTTCCTGCAAGAAAATTTGAAAAGGGACAAAGGCAAACAGTAGTCTAAGACATTCTAATGCATGTAAAACTCGAAGTGCAGTAAAATTCAGCCAGGGGAATGTCAAGGGGAGGGCCTAAGATTAAATAGGCATAGGAAGGAGGTTGGGAGGTTGGAGATCATCCCAATTTGGGAGATCTCCAATGGGGGAAGTCTCTAACCGCGTAGACACGCTTTTGCCCTGGTTAGAGACGTCGTTGAAACAGAAGCTAATTATGAAAAATTAGTTTTGGGACGAAATCGTCTGGACGTTCTTCTCTAGACGAATTCATCCGATCTGAGGTGATATCGTCTGATCGGCGATGATATCGTCCAACGGTCACAACAAATCCTAAAAATGGCACGGAAAACAAGGGGAGCGGTTTAACAGGCGGTTAACGGGCGGTTCGGGGTTGAAATTCAAATTTTAACATTTTATATTTTTACTAAGGTTTAACCATGCCAATTTTAGGGTGCTACACCTCATTTTTTATTTCTGTTAAGTCCTAAGAAATAAAACCATGTACTTTTTTTTTAATTTTTTATCTTGTTATTGATTCTATTTCTAATCATGGTGATGTGAAAAAACTTGGAATTTGAATCTCCATATTTCAACCAAAGAGCCCTTGATTTTTTCCTATTGCTCATTTTCTCATGCTAACAAGTGCCCTTCCACTTTAAGTTCTATTATTTTGTGTTTTGGTGTTGGCTACCCTTGGGGATCAAGTGGAGGATTCTTGATGATTGGAGATATCCACCATATTAGAGTGCTTCTTCCACCTCTTCATTTCTCCTTGATTTCTCCATCAACTCATCAAATTTTGTGTTTATATTATTTGCTTTGCAAGTCTATTTTTTGTTGTTTTACTCTCTATTTTTTGCTATTTTAGGGCCCAAAAAGGGCATTTGAACCAAATTCATGCCCTACCTATACAGGGAAAAATTATGGTAATCCAAATTTGTGTTTCCTATATATAGAACATGAATTTGGTAAATAAGGGCTAGGGTAAGCTTTTGCACCCCAAAAGGTTTTAAACTCCATATTTATATAGCATCCCCCAATATAGAAATTATTGATTCTAAAATTTTTGAATTGCTCATTTTCTCATGCTAACAAGTGCCCTTCCACTTTACGTTTTTCTATTATTTTGTGTTTTGGTGTTGGCTACCCTTGGGGGTCTAGTGGAGGATTCTTGATGATTGGATATATCAATGATATTAGAGTGCTTCTTCCACCTCTTCATTTCTCCTTTATTTCTCCATCAACTCATCAAATTTTGTGTTTATATTATTTGCTTTGCAAGTCTATTTTTTGTTGTTTTACTCCCTATTTTTTGCTATTTTAGGGCCCAAAAAGGGCATCTGAACCAAATTCATGTCCTACCTATATAGGAAAAAATTATGGTAAGACAAATTTGTGTTCCCTATATATAGAGTAGGAATTTGGTAAATAAGGTCTGGGGTAAGATTTTGCATCCCAAAACCCTTATTTATCTTGTTTGCATTTAATTTTATTGTTATACATCTATTTTAATTTTTTTGTGCATGTTCCAAATATCAAAGATCATTTTAATTTCGAATGGTTAGCTAAAAGGACCAAGGGGGATTGACTATTGCACCTCCAAGTTTAGTCAAATAGCAACCTAATTAGGTACCTAAATGTTGATAAAATTTTCTAGTATTTGTGAACCTATTTTGTAGGTTTGAAATTATTTAGATATTCTAGAGATAAGTTAAATCTAGGATCAAACACTAGATTAGATAAGTAACCTAAGTAAATATTCTATGTTTTTTGTTGTTTGCTTTCTATTCAATTTTATTCATAAGTAAAATAAAATATTTAGCTAAATTTATAGGCATTTAAAAGAATAAAAACATATAGTGTGCATCTAGGGTTTTAATCTTGTTTATGCATTCCCTTGAACCCTTGATCAAAGGAAAATATCTCATTATTTTGCAAAACCTAGGGATATATATAATTGAATCAAAGAGTCATACTAGTGTTAGTCCTTGTCTTATTGCATCATGTATCTTGCATTGTTATTTCATTCTCATAAGCTTATTTTAGAAAGGCCAAACAATAGGTACTTTCTTAATTGACACATTAAATATTTCCACCCTGGACTTGGAGTGAGTCTTAAAACTATTCTTAATGAACCCATTTTTTGTTTCCATGAGTGTAGATATTATAACAACCACCATGATCATATCAAATCCCAATGGATATAGTTGAGAATCATATGCAGTGCACAATTTTTCCCCTCTACACTTCTTTCAAATGGTGCTTAGAATTCCTAAGTGCTTCACTCCCTTTACCTTAGGCTAAACACTACACTTGATACTTAACAACCAATGTAGGTGAGATGTTTGAAATTATTTTTTATTCTTCTATATTATTGTAAACATCTAAATCACGTAAATAGGATAAGACTATTATCGCATCACATATGACCTCTTATCGACAACATATTTCCCTATTGGGCACCCCTCTAGGCTAGCAAAAGGCTTCCAAAAAGCTCTAAAACTTAGTTTGGAGGGTTCCTAGTAGTCTGGGGCAATTTTGGGATTCCTAATGGTGAACGTTCCACCCAAGGATGATCATAGGATGTGACCATCCCATACAGGGATGGCCATCCACAATCGTCCCTTGGTGGGATGACCCCTAACTAGACCCTTGAAAAAGTCAAAGGACGTGCTAAATGGCAATAAAATACTATCATTAGCATGTCTAATCATCCCAAATTTATTGGGGACCTACTAATGGATAGTGAGGTAGTATATTGGGAGCACCCAAAGGGGTAACCTTCTCCCAATCACCCCATGATGCAATTAGGACATGTGGCATCACCTACCTCGCATGGCAAAGATGCCATTTTTCCCTAGATGCCCTTTTGGGCTATAAAAAGAGCCTCAAAATCCCAATTTTAGAGATGAGGATTTGGATAATTACGCTAAGAAGTGCTATCCAAATTGAAACCCAACTTTTGTAAACCAAAAACCCGCCTTACCTTGGCCTTGAAACCTTCTTCACTTTGAAGGCGATTTTAGGGGTAATAGGCTCAAACCATCCAACCCAAACCATCCAAGTTGAATAATTCTTTGGCCCCATCCATCGACAACACCCTTACCCAAGTTTTATACCAATTTCCACAGCCATAGGTGACAAAACTAAGTTTTGTAACTGTCCCACCTAGGGACGGTCAGCAGTCTATGCATGGCACACCTAGGGATGACCAAACAATAGCTTGGAATTTTAAAGTAATTCCTCCATAGTACCCTTAGGAATGGCTAGAAGGACCTCTGGTCCAAATTTGAAGTAATTTGGAGGGGTTTTGATGCAATATTGGTGATTCCCAATGTTGTAGATTTATCTGGCTCACACAAGAATGGTCACCATTTTTGCATAGTTTCACCTTAGATCTTGCTTCCAAATTTGTTTATTTGTATTTATATTAATCAATAACATGTTCATGCTTAATGTAGATCAGTTTTCATGCATGTAGATCACCTTTTATTGTTGTAGAATATGCTCTCCTTTTATGGTTTTATGGGTTTCTTCTATAACACAGGTGCTAATAATCCCATTTCAATCCCTTGTATTTAGGAACAGGAATGCTAGGCAAGAGAAGGAGCTAAGAAGGCATAATATTGTTAGCCCAACACTAGATCTCGAGTGTAGGAAGCAAAAATTCACTACCATTATTTATCGCCTTAGAGGTATCCTTCCAAGGGACTAAATTCCCTTGGTTATTGTAATGAAAATGTATCAATTTGTAAAGCCCTCAAGGGGATATTTTGTAATATGGTTTTGAAACTACTTATGAATTAATAGAGAGATATTTTTATCATTTGGATTACCTATTTTGCTTCATTTTAGTAGATTACATGCTTATGCCATATTTCCTTTGAATGCTTTATAACTGATATACATTTCTAGTAAATGCCCTTAAGGTGATATCGTGAATTTCACTTCTTTAGTGGTGATCATAGTATCTAGGTTTAATTTCAATATCCCATTGAAATATGCTAATTTGGACCTATATTTTTTGTTTTCTTTGTTATAGGTACTAACCGTTCTGAGCAGAAACGACCCCTTTGCTGCTCCATGGCACTGGGTGAGATGGCCAGCTACATGGCATTGGGTGGGATGACCCCCAATATGTTATCATCCCTGCTTGAGATGACCACAAATCTAGAGGGTTTCTACAAAAAATTGTAGAAACAACAACTTCCAGGTTTCATTTTACACCTGTCTACATCATAAATTTGACTTTTTACTGCTTAAAATTGCTCAATTTCATGTTTTTCTCACTTCTTATTTGCATAGAAAGGTTAGAATTTCTCTTTCCTAAATTGTGCATTAATTATATTAGAAAAACAAAACAAAATACAATAGAAGTCACTACATTTGTCTAGTTTTTCCTGTTGAAACCTTACCCATGAAGGTTAAGGTCATATAGTTTTTTTTGCATTTTTGAATTTCCTTTTATGATACTAATGTGTCTAAAATAAAAACACACCTTCATGAATTTAGTAAATAACAATTGAGTGCTACTTTGTTTTCTTCCAAATTTTAAAAGGAACCCCACACACCAAGTTCTATTTTAACATCAATGGTGTTGGGATCTCACATCCAACCCATTGATCGAGACCAACAGTGGATGTAATTACCACTTGATTGGCTCATGAGAAATCATACTATCAGGACCCATCTATGGCCAAGGATGACCCAACATCTATTCTAACCATGAAAAATAGCACGCATTCCTCTTTGGAGGAGTGTATCATTGTGCACGGGGTGCTGGGTGAGGGTTGGTAGTACCTATGCTACCTCGTTGGATATGGATTTCATCCCCATATTTGACTTGTGTGAGTATATAGGTGAAATCATTTAAAATTTGAGAATATCATCCAACAAAATATCAAACACGAGAAAAGGATTTTCTTTACAAAGCAACACATCATTGAAACACAACAAATATTTTAGGATTCACATCTAAAAAAATTTAAAATGAGATAATCACTTCTATGCTTGTGTGTCTCTATTATTTGTTTGTTTCAAATTCATAGAAATTGTAAATAATATAAACACATAGTGGTTAGAGTAGATAGTTATGGTATGTATCTATAGCCAATCCCATTCAGGGGTAAAAGTTATGGGCAATAGAGAAGAGGATATAAGACGTCCTTGTGTCGAGCCTAGGGATAGGATCATTACTCCTTGGCAATCAATGACTCTACCTAGTCATATATCGATAGATGAGTGGATGGTTAGTCCTAGAGTGTCAACTAGAAGGGTTAGCCTATATGGTATGCCTTCGCAGGGTACCCTTGTAGGTCATAGTCCTAGTTTGAGAAAATATCTTCATAATTAACATGCTACAAATACCTTCTTTAGAGAAGTGTCACCGTGTAATTAGGCACCTTCACATAGAGAAATACCATGCATTCATGTTCCTTCTTGATCTTCTACTCCTGTTCACACATAGGATCAAGAGCTCACACCTCGAGTAGGGTTGAACGATCATCTCAAGATTTCAAGTCACACTACTCCAAGGTATGAAAATCATGATAAGTATGATACTCATCAAATTAGGTAATATTATTCCACCTTACCTTACCTTTTTTATGAGGGAATACCTAAGGAACATCTAGAGTATCCTCATGAAAATGTATCAACGCAAGCACATTGTGCCTCTACACCAATAGTCTCTCAAAAAGACTTGTTTAGGAGAGAAACTCAAGTCAATGTGACTTCCCTTGATCGAGGTAAGCACATAATTGATCTTATAGATCATCTTGAACATGATAGACAACAAGGAAATAATTCTTAGGCACTTAGACCTCATTCAGATGATCAAATTAATAATTTGGTCTAGAGATATGCTGACCGCCAGGTCAAGTTTAATCAACTTAGGTTGGATAAACATCGCTTAGATCTCTTAGAGCAGCGGCAAAAAATAGAGAAAAAAAATATTGAATGAAAAATTCAAGAAACTTTGCATCATGGAGCCGTAACTCCAAGTACGCATAGACAAGAGGCTTGCCCGAGTCAACCAAATTTCCAACAAGATAGGTCACCTAGACCTAATCCTATGTTACCTTATAGACCTCGTAGGCCTGAATAGAATACATATTATAGGACAAATATAGATCACCTTCAATAAGAGTTTGTTCCTGCTTTTAGGCCCATACCTAAAACACCTTATGGGACTTACGATTATTTAGAACATAATGAGGATTATATAGAAGCACCTTATGGAGGAGTGGTTGATGCCAATAAACCACCCCAACCTAGGCTTAATATTCCTCATCCACCTCTACAAGTTCAAAATAAGGAAGAAGAGATCAAATATTTAGATGTTTATCAAGATTTTCTTGCACGCTTAGAAATTGTAGAAGGTAAGACAACTGGAAATGGGCTTCAAAAGCCTACCTTGCGTCAGCTAAAGAACCAATCATTACACCCATCTATTCCTTACCCGATCTATCCTGAGCATTTCAAAATGCCCAAATTTGATAGATTCAAGGGCAAAGAATATGCTCAATAGCACGTCACTAGATTTATAATTCTGTGCTTCAACATATAGGACAATGATGCATTGCTCCTAATACGATTCTTGAGTACCCTCACTGGTCTTGCCATTGAGTGGTTCAACAAACTTCCAAAACATAGCATCTACACTTTTGAACAATTTATCGATGCATTTTTGGAATGTTTCACCTTTAATACCAAAATTAAGGTGACATTAACCGACCTCATAGGCATGAAACAAACTAATGATGAGTCGATCATTGACTATGGAAACCTATGGCAAACACTTTTGGCTAAGCTACCCTATCTATTGCTAGTGACTGAATTAACTCATTTGTTTTCAAAGAGTTGCTTGAGACCCATATCTTTTAAATTATAATTATAGTAATACCCTACCTTGGAAGAAGCTCTATCACAGGATAGAAACATAGAAGAAATCAAAATCCAAGAGGGAGAAATAACAAAACCTTGTAAGGAGTGGACAAAGAATCCTAAGAATATCTCAACACCTGCAAAGACATCTATGGTCAATCAAGTGGCCATAAATGTCCCTACACCTCCTCAAGTTACTCCTCCCCAAAAGGTGAACTATCAGGCCCAACCTCCTCCTACAAGTTATAATAATAATGGTACAATGAATCAGGGATAAAAACAACATTGACCTCAGCGATAATTTACTCCCATCGCTGAATCCACGGATTCTATTTTCGATCAATTATTGGCTACAAATATGGTTAATTTACTAGATATTAAACCCAACGATCTAGAAATAGGTAAACCCAAGCCTATGGGATATCGAGAGGATCAGTATTGTAAATTTCATAGGCAAGGTGGCCATGATTTACAATCATGCTATGGTTTTAAACACATAGTACAAGACATGATTGAGAGGAATGAGATTCAAGTAGATGCTCCATTAGCTCCTAACAATCAACAAATGGGTATTTACAAAGACCCTTTACCAACTCATGAGGTACAGGCAACGCCTGCTAAACCGATGAATGAGGTAAAGAAACAACACCCTATGCAAGGGTATGTTGGGATGGTGAGTATTGTGACCAAGAATAAGAGATATCCAAGTCAAGTTGCATATAGCTGCAACTTCGAATGATGTTCCAACTACATTGCAAACTACACCACCTGTAGTATAGGGCCTTCCTTCTAGGCCAATAGTGACAATTAAGAGCAAGCTTACACAAAGCTTGAGGACCAAATCAGCATGACTGTACATCTATGAGTTGATCCAACAATCACCCCCACATCGGGATTACTTTATGGACATTTTAAAATCCATAGAGTTGCAACCACAAGAATCCAACTCTTTCATATATTTTGTGGATCATGTGCAACATTGCAAGGAACCAATCATACAATTTCATGAGCACGAGCTTAAGAAAATAGCTAGTGATGTGGTAGATCCTCCTTTACACATCATTGCATGTATAAATGAGATACCATACAAGATGGTGCTTATAGACATCGGTTCCTCAAGTAACATAATAACAAGTAAAGCACTAAAGCACCTTAAATTTTTAGTATCTCATGTTGTGGCATCAAATTACACTCTTCGTGCTTTCAATGACATAATATGCTCTACTATCGGTACCATAGTTTTACCAATTTAGGTGGGGAAAAATATTATATCGACATTGTGCCATGTGCTAGAGGGTGATATGGCTTATAATATTTTGCTCGAAAGACCTTGGATATGAGATATGAAGTGTGTCCCCTCCATTGCACATCAATGTATTAAATACACTCATGAAGGGCAAGTACATGTAGTATCTACCAATCTAGAGTCCTTCCAAAACTATAATATGTTGCAGCATATGCCAGAGTCAACATTACATTCGAATCACATAGAATTTTGACTAAATGCACCTGGTCAGATTCTGCCCATTCCACCACCTTCATTGTCATCTACTCCATCCTCATCATCACCACCTTCATATAAGGCTTCGACATCATAAAAACTTCCATCAAGGAACATGTTGAAGAGGCCTATTGATGAGAGCTCGCCATTAGTTTCCACCATATCCATAGAGGAGGTTACCTATGTCATTAATGAGGAATTACCTCTAGATGTGAATACTGAATCACCTCAAACCTCCATTATATCTCATCCATTTTTGCCATCCCAGGTCATAGTCCAGATGTCTAGTACAGGGATGGGGAAATACTTGGTGAGAAATGTCATGATAGTTCCATCATTGGAGATAGTGCAAGACATGGGGAGACCTTGACTTCCCATAAGTAGCATTGTACCTCTTGGTATACTTCCTAATAAAAAAAATTTCATATATGGAGGTTTAGAGTATGGAGCTTTACCCATTCCTCAAAAATAAGATGATGATGAACCCTTTTCTGAAGATGTAAATTATTTATCGAATCTAGAATATGCATTGTAGTACTTAGACCACTGTATTTTGCATGGGTTTGGACTTGGACTATATGATAAGGGTACTCATGTTCCTTGTCAACCCCAATATCAACTTTCGTATGATAGATCTAGGTTGGGATAAAATAAACTGGTATCATTGGATGTCCTCACTAAGGGTCTTGAAAACCTATGCCTAGGTTATCAGGATAAGCTCGCCCATGACCCATATGCTAATTTAAATCATGTCCATTCCTTGGGATATCATTTCCCCATAGAAATGATAGATCAAGGTCTATCCAATGATGTTGCCCAACCCCATGAATTGGATGAGAGCTCACACACCTTGCAATATGATACTGAGGAACAAGACCAAGGTACTCCTCATGAATGAATGAGCAATGATGATGATGACTATGACGTCACACCCATTAACTATCCTAGATCAGATGATGAACACGAGCACATGTTACATTTGTACAATGAGGATGAATATTATCTTTGTATGTTATTCCCCATCCAAGGACCCATATGATTCTAGCTACTTCTATGTGAAGAGCAAGCTTGCCCTCTTCTGCATAGGCCATCACCATTTCTTCCATTTTTGCTAGAGCCACACCCGTGAGTCACGATGCAACATCAAGTCTCTAGACCCACTCACCCTAGAGCAGGAGATCATGTATCCATCAACATGATTTCCATAGATTTAAATACACCACTGATAGATCCGAATAACCCATTAAAGTATTTGCATCTCGACATTGAGGCAATTGAATTTGATTGGGGAGATTCATCCCCATCACCCTCAGAGTACTGGACTTGCAAGGAAATTTTATAGCCATTTCAATTTTCTCCAAGCACTACTCAGGATATTTATCAAGATAAGGTTGATCTTGAATTTCCTATGGATGAAGTAAACCTCGTTGATGATATTCATTTAATTTCCACTCCACATCATTTGGAAGATAGGTCTCATTTGTCAATTAATCCAATAATTGACAAGGATATCGGTATAGATCCCGATAATCCTTACATTATCAAACTAGGGGAAGGTCTATCCCTAGTTGAGAGAGATGATTTCACAAGAGTGCTAAAATAAAGGATAAAATATTTTGCTTGGTCATATAAAGACATGCCAGGACTAGACCCAAATCTAGTCATGCATAATCTTACACTGGACCCAAAGATCAAGCCAATCAAGAAAAAGTTGCATAAAATGCACCCAATAGTCACCTTGATGGTGAAATATGAATTAAAAAAGTTGTTGGATGCAGAATTTATAATCTCAGTAGATTATTTTCCATGGTTTTCAAACATGGTTCCCTTCAAGAAGCCTGATGGGAGGATTCATATTTGTACTAACTTTAGATATCTTAACAAAAAAAGTCCTAAGGATGAATTTCCCTTACCTAGCATCGATGCATTGGTAGATGCCATAGCAGGACATGAAATGCTCTCCCTTATGAATAGCTTCTTTAGATATGATCAGATTCATATTAATCCAGAAGACCAAATCAAAATGACATTCACAACGCCTTGGGGGACATTCTGTTATAAGGTCATGCCTTTTGGCCTTAAGAACATTGGCACCACCTATCAATGAGCCATGATGTACATCTTCCATGATTATATGCATAATATTTTGGAAGATTACATGGATGATTTATTGGTGAAATATTTAGAACGTCATGAGCATATCAGTGTACTATGTAAGGTCTTAGATCGCCTCATTGAGCACAATGTCAGGCTTAATCCCAAAAAGTGTGTCTTTGATGTCACATATGGTAAAATTTTTAGATTCATAATCTCCAAGAGAGGCATAGAAGTAGATCCAAACAAGGTCAAGTTAATATTAGAAATGCCTCCCCCCAAAACCATTAAGCAACTACATAGTTTGCAAGGAAAGGTCACATCCATAAAATGCTTCATAGCGCAGTTATCGGATAAGTGTCGACCCATGAATAGGTTGCTACACAAGGGGGTCTCATTTCATTGGGACAAAGAATGTAAAAATGCCTTTGATAAAATAAACAATACTTGGCTTCACCACCTATATTTTCTCCACCGGGACTAGGAGTGTCATTCTATTTATACATATTAGATACTAATTTAGATTTGGGTACCATTTTGTCCCAAAATTATGAATTTCACAAAGAATAGGCTACTTATTACATTAGCCGCACACTGGTCAGCTATGAAGTTAGATACACATATGTTGAGAAGCTATGCTTAGCAGTGGTATTTGCCACCAAAAAGCTATGTCATTATATGCTCAATCATACCACGTATGTCGTATCTAAATAAAATTCATTGTGCTACATGATGAGTAAAATATATCATAATAGTCACATGGAAAAATGGATAATGTTGTTGATGGAATTTGACCTAGAGTTCATTGGACATAAATATATCAAAGGATAGGTCATAGCTGATCAACTAGTCGAGGCTTTTCTACACGATGATCATCCTATAAATGTAGAATTTCTTGATGATGGAGTGTTTCATCTATCAGAGTCACCTGATTCTGCAGATCCTGAGTCACAAGTAGACATAACTCTATTCTTCGATGGTTCCAAATGTGAGCAAGGTGGTGGTGTAGGTATCATATTTTTCACACCACAAGGGGATCCCATACCTCTTTCGTTTAAACTCGATTTTCCTTGTACCAACAAAAATGTCAAGTATGAAGCTCTCATCATAGGACTTTAGATGACAATCACCATGAAAATAACAAAGTTAAATATTTTTGGTGATTCCTTTCTCATAGTTAATTAGTTTAAAGGGATTTTGCAGTGTTGATGTTTCATATTTCAAGCCTACAAAGCCCTAGTGGACAAAATCCTGGTAAAATTTGAATGGTATGATATATAAGCACTCCCTCGCTCATCTAATTATTTTATGGACACAATGGCTTCCTTAGGGTCACTAATCCCACATGACCCTTCGGATGATATCACAACTATCCAAGTAAAAATTCTAGTGCAATCTACTACTGAGCATGAAGAGCATAATGCTATACCAGTTGTTCACATGATTCATATTGAGCCTTCTAATAAAATTTTCTATCAACTACACCAATATTTGAATAAAACTAATTTGGGGGCTTTGTTTCATCATAATACTTTTGATAATAGTACAATGCTATATATCCAATTTCACTCTCAATCAACATTCGTACGAGACAAACATCAAAATAATAACATGATTCATAATATTGAGCCTTCTTCAAAGCAATATTAGGCCATCCAGATTAAATATTATCTTAATTTGGGTAATATTCCACTTGGATTGTCGTATGCTGCAAATCAAGCATTCAAACAAAAGGTGACAAAATATGTCTTACTAGGAGACATAATGTATCATCGAAGTTATGAAGGTATCCTCCTTCGTTTCTTAGACTCACAGGAGTCAGCTTGGGCCATCACCCATGGACACGACGGTACATGTGGTGGCCACTTTAGCAACATGATCATCGCCAAGTGCATTCTTCACATGGGCTATTATTGGCCAACTTTAGAGTAATATTGTTGTGCTTATGTTAAGAAGTTTGTGAAGTGTCAACACCATGCAAATTTGACACACGTACCTTCATAGGCCTTACAACCAATTCAATCGGTCTGGCCATTTGCACAATGGGGGTTTGATTTAATTGGAAAAATCTCACCTGCCTCATTGGGTCATCACACATTTATCATAATGGCAACCGAGTATTTCAAAAAATGGGCGGAAGCAATTCCCCTTACCATAATGGCTGGACCTCGTATTACGGAGTTCATGCTACATAACATCATATGTTGTTTTGGTATTCCATCCAAAAAAATATTGGATAATGGAAAACCATTTAAAAATAAGGATGTACATGTGTTAAAAATAAAGTATAACATAAAACATAGCTTTTCCATGCCCTAATATCCATAGGCCAATGGGTAATCAAAGGCATCAAATAAAATAATAGTAGCCATATTGAAGAAAACCATGTAGGAAAATAATAAATATTGGCGTAATCAATTACCTCTTGCCCTTTGGGCCTATCACACTAGCATTCAGATGCCCACTGGGGCAACTCTATTTTTACTAGTGTATGGTGCTGAATCCATCATGACTCTAGAGTTAGATATTTCATCGCTACGCATTTCCATGTAGGAATTCATCGGTAATGATACAACTAGGTAAGCTTGGTTAGATCAGTTAACATTGCTTGATGAACAATGCGTGAATGCCCTCGAGCATCTATGTGTTTATAAAGAGAATATTAAGAGAGATTACAAATTGAAATTACATTATAGATACTTTCAAGTAGGTGATTTAGTTCTAAAAAAGAACCAACAAAACTCAAATTTTCCCTCCAATTTGTGAGATAAATTTACAGTAAACTGGCTAGGTCCATTCATAATTAAAAATTAGATTATACCTAGAACTTATTGCCTAGCATCCATGAAAGGAATTTAAGAGCCTAAACCCATTAATATAAGTCATTTGCAACCATTTAATTCTTATAGAACCAACCAAATACCCCTAGGAAGTTATAGAAACTTTCTAAGTGTCGCTCATCACCTAGGTCATCCTAAAGGTTTCTAGCAGTTTTTGACCGTCTAGGTCACATAAAAAAAATCCCTATACTATATATGATCATCTAGGTCAACCTTAAATTCTCCAAAGGTATTCATAATCCCTTTGGTCACAACCAAATTCCCCTAGGCAGTTGTAGACACTTTTTAAGTGTCGTTGCTCGCCTAGGTCACACGAAAGGCTCCTAGCAGTTTTTTATTGTCTAGGTCAAATAAAAACTTCCTTAGACTATCTACGATCATATAGGTAAATCCTAAATGCTCCAAAGGCATCCATAAGCCCTTTTTTCACAATGAAATATGCCTATGTAGTCATAGACACTTTTTAAGTGTCGTTGATCGCCTAGGTCACCCTAAAGGTTCCTAGCAGTTTTTGACTATCTAGGTCACATAAAAAAACTCCTAGACTATCTAAAATCATGTAGGTCAACCCTAAATGCTCCAAAGGAATCCATAAGCCCTTTGGTCACAACAAAATACCCCTAGGTAGTCGTATACACTTTGTAAGTGTCGTTGACTGCCTAGGTCACCCTAAAGGTTCCTAGCAATTTTTGATCGTCTAGGTCACACAAAAAAGCCCCTAGACTATATATGATAATATAGGTCAATCCTAAATGCTCCAAAGACACCCATAAGACCTTTTTACACAACCAAATTTCCCTAGGCAATCGTAGATACTTTCTAAGTGTCACTGACCGCCTAGGTCACCCTAAAGGCTCCTAGCAGTATTTGACCGTCTAGGTCACATAAAAAGCCCCTAGACTATCTACGATCATCTAGGTCAACCTTAAATTCTCCAAAGGCATCCATAAGCTCTTTGGTCACGACAAAATTCCCCTAGGCAATCGTAGACATTTTCTAAGTGTCGTAGCCCACCCCGGTCACCCTAAAGGCTCCTAACGGTCTTTGACCGTCGAGGTCACATAATAAAAAAATTCCTAGACTATCTATGATCATCTAGGCCAACAATAAAAGCTCCAAAGGCATCTATAAGTCCTTTTGTCACCTTAAAACACTCCTAGATAGTACATGATCATCTAGGTCAACTTGAAATGTCCCTATGTAGTCTATGACTGTCTAGGTCAAGCTAAAACATTCCTAGGTAGTCTATGACTATCTAGGTCAAAAATAAATGCTCCAAGCATTTATAAGCCCTTTGTTCACCCCAAAAGTCCCAATGGAATTCATTAAACCCATTTTTCAACTTGTACATATATATACATATCTCAAAAATAATAAATAAAATCATTAAAATCATCAAAATACAAAAATATTGCATTGTATTACATTTCTCATCACTTGCATTATAATCATAGTTGGATTAGGCATACTCATCATTGCATTATGCATCATTCCAAATAAATCATATATGTCTAGCACCAGGTCTATACATTAGGCATATGGTAAAAATTTATTGTTATTATATGACAGTTATACCACTTGTTTATATTACATATACCATTTACATTATATGTTTGTTTCCTATCACTTAGCCATTGTTAGCAAAATATAGTTAAAGTTTTTGATCACTCAGCCATATCTAGTTGTCTTATCAAAATTGTAGAAAGCTATCATGACCTTTAGAAGGTATAATCATGTTGGGATAATGCTTGGTATACATAAAAATACCAACACAATATTCACATTAATAAATCCAAGTCTAGTATAAGGAAATATGAAAACTATGAATTGGTTTAGGTTACTTTAAGTGAAAAGGTTATATTGCTCATCCCCCTGTGAGAATGGTTCAAATATGCTAAGAATTGACAAAATGACAAGTCCCTCCTTACCCAAAAATCCCTTGCCCTACACTAGGGAAAGTATCCCAAAGATAAAAATCAATAGTGATTATCATCCCTTCAAAGTAATCCAACAAGAAATAGTGATTATTATCACTTCAAAATATGCAAAAGAAACAATGATTATTATCACTAGGAAAATCACAAAGAAATAGTGGTTCTCACCACTACAAAAATCCCTTGCTCACAAAATAAAAATGAGCAACTCCCTTGAGAAAGTCAAATATAAAATAAAATAAGGGAGTCTTGAACTTGAATCCCTGGAATTCTTAGCATTAGAGAACCATAAGGTGATCCTCATTATAGGTTTGGTGGATAGCCTACTTGTCAATGGTGGTAGCCTCCCACATGATGATATGTCTATCACTTAAGAAAATTTCTTAGGTATAAACCAATGCTTCAATGTGGATGAGCTAGCTTGTTGTAACCTATATTACCTAGTGGTATAATCCAACTAAGTACAAACCTTAGGATAATGAGACTCGTAGAATGATCTCTAATATCGATGGGCTGAGTGAATCCCATTTGCACTAGGATAATCTTATGTGTTATCATGGTAATGAACTCACGTGCACACACAAGGATATTTATTATCTTGGTTATCTTAGTAGGTGTATAATTTATCAAAATATATTGTATAGTTATTATATGACTTTTGATTAGGTAACTAGATGAAGAACACAAGCTTATACTAAGAGGGGGGGTGAATAGTATAAGACCACTTTTTACTTTCTTTCCAAACCAATATCAATTAATGTCCTTAATTGCAATAACCAAATATACCAGCATGCATTAATAACTTAGATAACAATAGTAAGCAAGAGCACAAGTCACAATAAACAATTAAGACACAATATTTAACATGGTTCCTCCAATGTGGGGTACTCCACAAGATAATTCCCTTATAATATTTCACATAGAAATAAGGATCCTTATCCAATACAATGATAGGCAATAACAATCTCACATAGAACTTGTCTAAATTTGCATAAAAATCTCACATAGAACTTGTCCAAAACTACTCAACAAGCTCACACAGAACTTGTCCAAATTTCTTTGATCTGCTCAAAGCTAGGCAATAACAAGCTCACATAGAAATTTTCCAAATCTGCATAACAAGTTCACATAGAACTTGTTCAAAATTGCTCAACAAGCTCACACATAACTTGTCCAAATTTGCTCAACAAGCTCACATAGAACTTGTCCAAATCTGCTCTAGCAAGCTCACCAAGAACTTGCTCAAATCTGCTCCAACAAGCTCACTAAGAACTTGTCCAAATCTGCTCTAGCAAGATCACCAATAACTTGCTCAAATCTACTCCAACAAGATCAATAAGAACTTGTCCAAAATTGCTCTAGCAAGCTCACAAAGAACTTGTTCAACTTTTCTCAATAGGCTCACTCATAAACTCATCAAAATCTATTCCAAATTTGTCCACAAATCTAACTAAAACTGTCCACAAAGTTTTCCTAAAAAATGTCCATAAATACTTCTCAAAGGTTCAATCAATCATACACAAACTGCCACAAATCTGTCTATAAATCTATCTTAAAGACCTTCTCAAAGGCTCAATCAATAATACACAAACAACCACAAATCTATCCAAAAATCTATCCCAAAGGCCATCTCAAAGGCTCAATAAATCATTCTCAAGTAGTACTCAAATATCATCCACAAATATATGAAGGTAAGGCTCAAATATGAAATCAACAATGAATGGCAATGCACTTTACAATGGATGACAACAATGATCCAAAATGATATCAACTCAACTCAACTCAAATCAACTCATAGAATCACAAAGATAATTGTTAGAGACTCAATATGTTCTAAGCTCAATATCAACTCAAATCAAAATTATAGAATAGTTTGTTTCATGGGACTTGAATAATCACCTTACATAATCACTTGACTAGGCTTAATCAACTCAACTCAACCAATCACAACAAGGGATAACTCTTTCTCACAAAACCCTAGTCCAAGAATGTATCAACCAACTCAAATATTTCCAACAATGCTCAACCACAAATCTCACATTACAATGATACTCATGTTCTTTTTAAGTTCTTTACATAACCAATAGGCTTCAACAAATATGCTTATAGAACAAGGTTTAAACACAAATCTCAAACTAGAAAATCTTGAAGCATTCAACGAACCACTTTCAAAAAGGAAACCACAATCAATCCTTTTCACTCCAATGGTATTTCAGGAATCAACCACCATGAACAATCAATAGGAGAATGTGCCCATACCTCTTTGATGCCAAGAAGTTGTCCACAAAATCTGCCACACTAAACACAACTTTCATTTCTAATCTCAATAAGGGTTAGTGGACTTCAAATATAATCACAATATAAAGCATAACTCAATCTACACCTTTTTACTCCAACTTAATAAACACATCCACCAAAGTCCTTTTTCTAAAAAAAACCTTATCAAAATAATAATCAATAAACCTCTTAGAAATTATTTTATAACAACTCCTTATTTATCCTAAATCTTAATTCTCAATTTTATGAACATCAAATTAAATCAAAAACTCATCCACCTTTGAAATAATAATCACAACCCTTATAAAAACAAATTTTAATTAAAAACTTTAATTATTCCTAACCACCTTATAACTCCAACTTAGGGATTAATAGAATTAATTAGAGAAAACACGTATTTACCTCCTCAAGGAGATTCGAACCCCTGACTTGCCCACACTAGAGCACCTTAGCCATGGCTAAGGTTGCCACACGAGCTAGCCGCTCATTTGAAAGGGAAAGGCACAACATGCCTTAAAACCTTTCCTCCCTTTCTGTAAATCAAAAGTGCTTCGAGCGCTTTTCTTCCAACACCTTCCGAACATAGTCAAGGGGATTCAAAACCTTGACATTTCATCTGCCCCACACCTTAGCCAAAATCCAATTTCCAATGCATCACACTACCCACTATGCCTTTTGTCTTGACCTCACTTTGTCTTATTCGCTGCTTTCACTTTCCAAAGGATTTTGCATGAGCTCTTATTCGGATTCTTTTTCCAATGATTAATTCACGAGCAAGCATTATATTTGAGAACTTTTGGTACCCCCTTTATATAGTCTCCTCATTATTTTGATGACATTGGTAGAAATATTGCATATTTAATTTTAAATTTAAATTTAAATTTTAAATAGTTAAAATTTAAACTAAATATTAAAAATTAAATTTATCCATCACCGAGGCACCTTTTTCGAAGAAACAAAAGGCCAACATGGGTTAAAAAAAAAACATTTCAAATATGCCATACATGGTTTTAAATAAAACCTTTTATTTTGCCTACCTTGGTTCTTACAAAATCCTTGTATATATCCATGCTTTCCAAAATATCATTTGACCACCAAAACTCAATGTGATCCATGTGACATCCATGAAAACATAAAATAACGCAAATTAACAACACTAGAATGTTTAAGTATCTTCAAAACCACTAAATAATATCATATTATATTACATTATCCATTTCATTTTAAATCATGTTGTCACATGTTTGTCATAATTCTAAAATCCATTACATAGTGTCAATAATAACATGAAAATAATAAGGATACATTTTGTACAGTCTATGGTGCTAGCATCTAATGCATAAAAAAATCATCATATATATAATTAAATCCAATCAATCATTACTTTTAAGTATACACATTTAAAAAAATTTGTTTATTAAGTGGTATTCATGATCTAGGATAGATACTGGTTAAATATTAGCAATAATATTTAGACGACCACTGAATATTTTATGCATACCTTTTAATTTACAAAAAGCATATAAAATGAAGCATCCAAATCTACATATCATCAAATCACATCATCGGATAAATGCATTCATCCATGTTAGACATCTATCATAACATCATATAGAAAATACAAGCATTGCATTCATATCATAAAGCAGTAAAAAAATGATATAATGATCAAAGCTAAGTCATATATATGCCCATATATGTAAAAGATGAAAAGCTACATCATAGTCCATAAACTTCCCATAGGCTACAATAAAAGTGAGTCATCTAACTTCACAACCCAAAAAGACCAAAAAGAACCACCAGAGTCTGCTGACCATGGTCACGTAGGACTGGTATCTCAACCCTCTCCTCTACTCTTAGTATGAGTCTGTCATGAGCTCCCAGACCTGCTACCCCCTGATCTGCTGCATTCAAATACCTCCATATTATAAGAAGAGCTTAAAGCCCTCATTTGAGCATATGACTATCCCATCCCGCTCCCCTGGCTATGCTGTGATCCAATGGCTAATGCTCAATCTGGTATACACCCATTAAAACACATTATCTCATCCTCCATAATATCTATATAGGTGTGCTCCTCTAAATACCTAGTCTAATAGGTCACCACCAAAATATGAATATGTGCTATCTCTTCTTGCATCCTAGCTAGATTGCCACTGTTGGACTCCCCATGGCTAGGGCCCTGTCCACTGACCTGTGCCTGAAGCATAGCTATCACTGTTGTCTGCCTCTCCATATCAATCTGTGCACTCTACACTTGTACCTTTAGTAATGCCTGATCACTCTACAACTTAGAAATCATAGCATCCAGTGTTGCTAGATATGTAAAAAAACCCTGATCTCCTGAGTCTCCCTCATCAAATCCCATTAGATCCTGGATATATATCAGCTCCATCCTATCCACTGACACACGTTAATGCACAACTCACTCACCTATGTCTGCCTACTCATCATCTGGAGACTCACCATAACCCTCATTATTCAGATATCCCCTAGCTGTATCTACTTCCCTGGTAGCTACATCCTCTCCTAGTGGTCCCTCCCCTCACCACTGCCACATGACCCACCATGCATCATACTACTCTACAGTACCCACATCATCTAAATAAGAAACTACCATATCAAGATCTGACTCATCTCCCAAGTCCTCTATCATAATTCATGGTAGAGTCCTCTCACCCTATGATGATGGTAGACCATCGAATCCCTAGGCAATCCTTAGCATAGCCCAAAATTTCATAGCACACGATCATAAGAGAAGTACTCTCGCTCTATCCCATGTCGACCTATAAACCATTTGCCTCATCAAACATGGTGTAGATGTGTATCAACCTCCTCCTAGGCAGGACAATACCTGTAGGGTATCCACTCAATGTCCACTACCCTAAGACATGCAAAAACCTTTGCATAGTACTATACCTCCCAAGCATATCATCGGCTATGCTTTGACTCCTATGACTTCTTCCATAGCTCCCCATAGCCAATATCCCTATCTAGTAGCTTTACTCGAGTGGTCCATGGTAGTCCCCGTGGTCTCTCCACTATAATATGCTACCAAGCCCAAACCTATAGTACAAAAATATAGCCCAAGACCTTCCACCTATGAGAGTGGATCTCATACAGCTCGTCATATAGCTGTGCCAATAAAGTAGGACCCCAAGCCATAACTATGGAATCATCCTCTATGCAAACCACCAGAGTGAAAACCAACTCTATTAGGTTCCATGGAAACCCAGAACCTAAAGAATTAGGTAGCAAAATTTTTCTAATAAATGTCATCAACAAAGTGTGCCTAAATCCAAGTACACCATCCTGATACCATGTAGCCACTAGAATCCCTCCATTCATAAGATCAATCAATACATCCTCCTAGTGAGCTTTGAAGTACCTCCGCACTATGACCTCTCGTCGTTCTATCGAAGAAGATACTATCGGGCATACCTCTATAAGAATACATAGTATCTGGTATACATCCTCTAGTGTCATTTTCATCTCTCCCATAGCTAAATGGAAAGTATTAGTACAAGGGTCCATAGGTCTATCAAAGCAGTCTGATAGGCGTGATCTCCCACAACAGGATCTAACTGCGTAACATGCTTCAAATCGATGGCATCAATCCAATTCCAGTTTGCAATAGTAAAATGGTCTCTAGTGACCTTAAAAAGAAGTGGTACCCTATATAGAATTCTAACTATCTGCTCATGCAAATTAGGGTGTCAAAAATGTCCTAAAAATGCAAAATTTTGCTATAAAAATACCTAGAAAACACCTAATAGAGAGCCTTTTTTGGGCAAGTTTTTGGCCGTCCCACCCAGGGAAAACCCCTAATATGGTAGTTTTCCTACCCAGGTATGACTACCAGTGACCATACCTCACTGGGATAGTCCCAAAATAGGGGTAAAATAGGGTCAATTTGACCCTTAAAAATGCCCTAAAAACCCTAAAAAACACAAAAAATAGGCATCTAACCCTAGTTTTTTGCAAATAAAACATAATTAAAAGTTAAATTTTATGAATTTCAGTCCTCATAGGGTTTCTTAACCATTGGTGTGGTTGTAGTCATGAAATTAGAGCATAAATTGCAAAAACTTAATAAAATAGGGCAGAGAAAGCATGTAGTTCATACCCGTTTCACACCGGCTCCATCGCCTGTCGCATCCATTGGTTGGATTATGTTATGGGTTGAAATTTTGATAGTACTACAATTTATAACTTCCTCTTCTACTCCTCCCATCTCCAATGCATCCAAATAGAATGCAAAAATGAACTCATATGACCCATTTTGGTCTTTTATAACTCTAAAAGAAGCCGACCACCCCTGGCTGGGACGAGCACATTTTTGGCTGGCCATCCCACCTTGGGATGGTCATAAAGGCTGTACTCATCCCCCATATGATGGTCACAAGAAAATTTCACTTAAAAACATCAAAAATATCAAAAAATGGGCCAAAAACCCACCAAAAACAAGGTAGAATGGGCAAGAAAATTGGAGGGATCAAGATTGAACCTATAATAATTTTGGATGCATTATAAGACTCTATTTTACTCCCTAAGAAGGCCTCCATGGCTAGACCACTCCATGGAAATGAGATATTTGACCTTTTGCTTCCAAAACTATTCATCACAATTGTTGAAAATCACCTCCAAATAGGTATTTAGTACCATGGGCAAAACAAAGAGTTACCCCAATTAAGTCATATGTGTCAATAGAATCTTCGCTTTAATATTTTTCATACCCTCATTGAATCGTCACTTGAGGGGGTAGTCATCATAATGAATTCAAAAATTGAATCAACATTAAAACACTCAAAAGTTTAAATTCCATGCATTAAAAAGAATCTTGGCTAAAGATAAATCTTCAAGCCCATGCTGGGGAAAATAATCAACATAAGAAGTAAATTAAATAGGCTTGATATCCTTGAAACCTCGATAATTAACCCATGTAAATTTTAACAAGAATACAAGGCACCAAGACCTAGTATGCCCTAAGCCCCATAATAATGTCACTAAAACATGACTGAAAGGTATACCTACAATCGATCCTTCAACTATGTCAATAGAAAGGATTCTAATAATGTATGTTTTTCCACAATGAAGACATCAAAAGTTTATTAGGTTAATTAACAACCTTGATCATTCAACGATTTAGTGATCTATTTTTTCTCAGCACTTTTTTTCACATCACACATCCCAAAAATGGGGCATCTATAGACACCTAAATCATGTAAATATGATAAGACTATCAGTGCATCACACATTCCCTCTTATCAAAAACATATGGCCCTATTGGGCACCCCTCTAGGCTAGCAAAATGCTTCCAAAAGGCTCCAAAACTTGGTTTTGAGGGTTCCTAGTAGTTTGGGGCAGTTTTGGGGCTCCTACTAGTGACCTCCCACCTAGGGATGGTCACAGTTGGTGACCATCCCACCCAGGGATGACTATCTACAACTGTCCCTGGGTGGGACGACCCCTAACTGGACCATTAAAAAATTCAAATGATGTGCTAAATGATAATCAAAGACTACCATTAATGCATCCAATCACCCCAAATTGATTGGGGACCTGCTAATGGACAGTGATGCAGTAGATTGGAAGAACCCAAAAGGGCAACCTTCTCCCAATTACCCCATGATGGAATTAGGACATGTGGCACCACCTGCCTCACATGGAAAGGGATGCCATTTTTCCCTAGATATCCTTTTAGGCTATAAAAGGAGCTCCCAACTCCCAATTTTAAAGAGGATAATTTGGAGAATTACGCCACGAAGTGCTGCCCAAATTGAAACCCAACTTTTGTAAACCAAAAACCCGCCTTACCTTGGCCTTGAAAAATTCTTCACTTCAAAGGAAATTTTAGGGGTAATAGGCTTGAACCATCCAAACCAAACTGGCCAAGTTGAAGAATTATTTTGACCCATATTTCAACAACACCCTTACCCAAGTTTTGAACCAATTTCCATAGCCATAGGTGACAAAACTAATTCAGTTTTGTAACCATCCCACCTTGGAATGGTCAGCAGTCTGTGCATGGAAAACCTAGGGACAACCACAAAATAGGTTGGAATTTTAGAGGAATTCTTCCATAGTCCCCTTAGGAATGGCTAGAAGGACCCTTGGTCCAAATTTAAAGCAATTTGGAGGAGTTTTGATGCAGGATTGGTGATCCCCAATGTTGTAGGTTTATTTGGCTCACCCAAGAACGATCACCATTTCTGCATAGTTTCACCTTAGATATTGCTTCCAAATTTTCTGATTTGTATTTAGATTAGTTAATAACATGTTCATGCTTAATGTAGATTAGTTTTTATGCATGTATATCATCTTTTATTGTTGTATAATATGCTATCCTTTTATGGTTTTATGGGTCTCTTCTATAACAGAGGTGCTGCTAATCCCCTTTCAATCCCTTGTCTTCAAGAATAGGAATGGTATGCAAGAGGAGGAGCTAATAAGGCATAAGCTTGTCAGCCCAACAATAGCTCTTGAGTGTGGGAAGCAGGAGTTCACTACCATTATTTATCGCCTTAGAGGCCTCCTTCCAAGGGACTAGATTCCCTTGGTTATTGTAATGAAATGTATCAATTTGTAAAGCCCTCAAGGGGATATTTTGTAATCTAGTTTTGAAGCTACTTATGAATGAATAGAGAGATATTTTGATCATTTGGATTGCCTATTTTTCTTCATTTCAGTATATTACATGCTTATGCCATATTTCCTTTGAATGCTTTATAACTGATATACATTGCTAGTAAATGCCCTTAAGGCAATATCGTGAATTTCACTTCTTCAGTTATAAGTGATATAAAAAGTTTCATGTTGTTTTATCTCTTGTCCTCTAATATATCCTTTCTCAATTTTATCTTTTCTATGATGATGTTATTGACCTCTTGAAATATTTTAGTTTTACATTGTTTTAAATTCTGTAATGCTTTAACTATGCATACTTGGTCCTTGACTCTTAGCTCCTATAATGTACTGACCCAAATTTTTTGCACCCTTGCCTTCAGGCTATAGGATCGGTGCCCAAAATGGGGATGTGAGAAGGATGGGACAATACCTCAGACTAAGAGGCCCTTTGAAGGTCATGCCTCTCGGGGGAGGGGTATAAGGGTGAATTTTTGACAGATGGTGGGTTTCACCAGGAAACTTTGAGTGGCAGTTTCCATGCCTAGGTTGAGAATGGGTTTGATGTGTTCATTTTATACTCAATCATTCATATTACTAGGTTGGAAAAAATGAATTTAAGCTATTCTATATGAAAAATGCCAATTTATATGAACACAGAAAGAATGAATGAATTCTAAATTCCAGGAATATGTTAAATGAAAAATAATGCACCTAATTCCAGGTGTCTGATGAAGATTTTGAAGCTTTTAGGAGTCTAGATCATCTTGAATATGATAGGATCATCTACAATTGTACAAAATCATCCCATATCATAGTCGATCATCTAAAATTAGACAAGATCATCTTCGATCTGATGAATTCGTCAGACGAATTCATCAAAAACCTGCAATCACAGAAACAGACACCAAAAACCAAAAATGCTACTACAAGAATAATGCAAAAAAGATAAAAATGACAGTATAAATGCTTAACTAATAAATCTAAATAGAAGATTAAAGAAAATGCATTGTTTTAATAACTTATTTTAACTTTATCATGCATTTATGCTAAATGGGGTGAACTCTAGGATGTAGAATGAAAACAAATCAAGTTAATGCATAATAAAATAAGGAAGGAAAATGAGAAATGCAAACTTAGGGCTCTGATTGCCCCTAGTATGAACTACAGTCGAGATCACCTCCAATCATATAAGATCATCGATGATTTGTGACAGGATCATTCGAAATTGTATGGAATCACCTGCGATAATCTGAGCTTCCTCCAACTGAAGCATAGTGAAAACCTGCAATGAAAACTTAAAACTACGAGTGCAAACAATGGTAGATAGGACATATTAACACAACAAAGCTAAATGGCAGGGAAAATCAACCAGGGAGAGAGTCAAGAGGAGATCCAGGCAGGGAGTCACGGGGATAAACTAAGAAAATCCTAGTTTATATAGGATTAGGGGGAGGTTAGGAGGTTGGGGATCATCCCAATCTAGGAGATCTCCAATGGAGGAATATCCAACTATGCAGACACGCTTCTGCCCAAGTTGGAGAGGTTGTTGAAACAAAAGCTAATTATGAAAATTTTATTTTGGGATGAAATCGTCTGGACGTTTTGTTCCAAATGAATTCGTCCGATTTGGGACGATTTCGTCTGATCGACGACGATATCGTCCAACGGTCAAAATAACTCCTAAAAATGGCACGAAAAATGGGGGGAGTGGTTAACAAGCGATTTCGGGGTTAAAATTCAAATTTTTATCTTTTTACTAAGGGTTTAACTATGCCAATTTTAGGGTACTACATTTTTCCCCCTCTTTAGTGAATTTTTCAAAGAAAATGCGTTAAAGACGAGTTCTTACCACTTTACAAGAAAGCAAAAAAAAATTATTCCATTTTTTTTTAGACGACATTTCTAGGTCGAAGCGTACGACTGCTTACTATGGTGCCCCCTCCATGTTTTTACCCAAATCGAATGTTTGAGGTAAAATCATGAAAAAGCAAAATTAAAAAGAAGTTTTTAAATAAAATTAAAAAAATAGGGTAAAACCCTAATTCATAGTTACTATTCAATTTTGGCTATTTTAGAGCTCTGCAGGAAAAATGGTGGAAACGACACACAGATCGACATAGGTCCGACACGGGTTGCGGGTAAGGATCTAAACCTGACATATTATGTTTTTAATTTGATTTGTGTGATTTTTAATTTGAATTTTGACTATTTTTGGGGCATTGTAACCATTTTTAGGCCGTCGATGATGTCTAGTGACGAAATCTGTGAAATAGGGCAATCCCGTCCAACAAGGGGCGATCCCCAAGTTGTAAAGTCAGAGATGATTTCATCCTATAAAGGATGATTTGACTTAATTTAGTACGATATCATCCAATAATGGACGATATCATTTTTTTATAAGATGAAATTGATTTAACTAATTTTAATGATTATCTATTAATAATTTTTATTGTTTTATTGTCTATTTTGCAGAAGGGATTACTAAAAATTTGAGAGTAGAAATACAGGGGACTTAGATATGATGTAGTCGCACTCTAATAGGTGGAGCGAGATTGAATAGGGGAGGTTGGACTACAACATGTGGCAGAGATGCTACAAATACCTACAGACATGGGGCTATTGACAACCTTAGTAGAGAGGTGGTATCCGGGGTCATCCTACTTCTGGCTACCAATAGGGGAGATGGATCCCACTCTAGAGGATGTATGGAGGATCTTGAGGATCCCCATACATGGGTAGTTTATGACTCCTATGACCAATCAGGGCCATGCCATGATGTGACTATGTAGAGACCCTAGCTTTGCCCTGGAGAAGGGCAGAGTGAACATCGAGACATTGAGGCATATACCTGGGGTGTCTCGATTGACTCAAGTTTTTATGGGGGTAGTTGGTGGCCTACTACTATGCCACCAGAGTGGATTCAGGTTACCATGGCTACTATCATATGTGGTCTGTGATATGAGAGACCACGACTATAGGTTTGCTTGGGGCAGTTTTGTATTATGTCGCTTGTATAGGATCCTGTATGGGGTCGTTTACAAGGGAGGTCAATGTCTAGTACTGACATCGCTGCTACAGGTTTGGTGCTGGGAGCACATTGCGATGCAAAGGTTGATAGGGCTTCCACTGATAGGGGTTAACTGAGAGAGACCCCAGGTTTTCTATTGGTGGCTCCAGAGAGGGTCACAATGGCGGATAGATATGTCAATGTCCTAGAGGTTGCTAGATGACCTCATCCCTGACCAGATCACCTAGAGGCCATGGAGAGAGCATCCAAGGTGGGGAGAGGATGGATAGGAGTTGGCTCGCATTAGGTGAGTCTTTTGGCTGAGGATGGAGTGGGGAGAGGTAGAGCTCCACCGCTATGACAGAGTTTTGAGGTAGTTTGGTCTACAACAAGGGATCCCTTCTCTTAGAGACTGAGTACTCCCAGACTATCCGAGATAATACTACACTAAGTAGGGCTCTAGATATGCAGCAATTCTAGAGTCAAGACACTGATGATGCCCCTATTCAGCCAATGGATGGGGATGACATTGGGGTCACATATGGATATGATGCCTAGTACATAGGAATCTACCCTCCTTGAATGATGAGGGCATAGGGTTCGATGCACGCTATGGTGTGACAGATGGGGATGTGGTGCTAGGCTACCATCGATGCAACAAGGAGTCACATAGGGAGTGAGCAGCGATGACCTCCTTAGGAGAGATGCCAGAGAGTGCCATAGGATTCGGAGGGACCACAACATCCAAAGAGGAGGGAGGAGGGACTCACTTCTTAGCAGAGGAATAGGCCACCATCGCCCGACAAGGGTAAGGGTGTCGAGGTGGGGGAGAGCAGTGATATGGTGGATCTTCATGCTAAGAATGCCTGCCTTCGGGCTCAGGTACAAACACTACAAGATGAGGCTACACGACTTGGGGCTTTGAGTAGAGGGGTGAGAACTTGGGATTTGGCATGGGCTATTTCTCATATCGCATTCTACCAAGTATTGCACTATCATGTGGTTCCAGAGGGGCAGAGGATACCATTGCCAGCTAGCATTATGAATTCGATCATGATGGGATCATCGAGTACGTCCTCACGATCAACATCGAGGACCCACGATACAACACGAACCTTGATGGGACAACCTCCTCCATGCTAGGGCAGGAGAGGAGATGAGGCTAAGAGCTCGAGGGCTTCTTGAGACTAGCTACTCTGGACTATAGACTGTATATTTGAGAGGATTGAGTATGCCAGGGTATGGATTGTGGCATACCAATCCAGTTGTATATAATTTTGAATATATATATATATATATATATGATATTTTTGTGATATGACTTGTCCATATGTTTTATGATGCTTTAAATTTTGAATTGTTGATTGATTATTCATGTCATTATGTCATTGGCAATAGTATAATTTTATGTCATGTTATAAAATTTAAATGAAATAATCTGATGTAAACAAATTGGTTGTTGTGGTATGATTTGATGAAAAATAAAGGGACTTCTAACAATAATTGCAAAAGACATTGTCACTGTTATATGACCATTTCATGGAGTCACCGCTCGCTAGGTCGTCAAGCTAATCCCAGTATAGAAATATTGCTAAAAGTAAAAGAGTGCTTAAGAGACTGTCTTAAGACTTTGTGTTGTGATGATGAAAAATGATGATGAGGATGATTTTTTTTTAGATTTTCATGAAAATATTATGCATGAAATATTAAAAAATATGATTTTTTCTAGGCATAAAATTCCTAAGTGTGATAAAAGTTTGAACAATTCCTTAGGAATTATACCATCGTTGCAAAATTGAATGTTGACATAATGAAATGAAATAGAAAAAAGTGTTCGTTCTTTTTAAAGCACAATTGTGTAACATAATTATGTAAGCCATATGTTTTTATGAATTAAAATGAATGGGAAATAAAATTTAGAACAATGGTTTGCGCTAGGCATAGAATTATAGGTATAGAATTATACCATCATCGCGAAATCCAAAAATAATTTTATTGCATGATTGATTTTGATTTTGAGATAAACATAAAATATAATATGAGGACTTGCGCTAGGCATAAAATTCCAGTTTAGTTTTTAGGAATTATACCATCGTTCCTGAAGTCAAAAGTATATATAAATGTGACTTTATTGCTAGATTTTTGAACATGTTTTGAAAAAAAAATTGGATTTTGAAAAAAAAATGTATTTAATTGTTTTTATGCTAAGCAGATGTTCTCAAATAAGAAGAAATTATTCCAAAATATTTGCATAAATATTTTAAATTATCTCAAAGACAAAATGTATATTTATAAGTAACCCTCATGTGCATATGTGAGTTCATTGCCGATCTTGATTTATCACAATGATACAAAATCTCTCAAATACAAATGTGTGTGCAATTGTATTGTTTATATACCAATTTTGAGCAAGATAATTTGATACAAGTAATTTGAATTAACCAAATAAGTGTTCGTTGACCATGATTTATATGCATGTAATTGTACCAGACTACTATATAATTTGGGTCATCAAGATCTAGCTGATCCATAAGCAGACATAAGTCTATACAAAAGAAGGTCGCTAATGTGACAGACATATCACCACGCTAGGAGTTACCCAAGGCCAAGCGGGTTGGGCACAAACCACTTGTTATGGGGCTTACCTCACAATTTTTGAATAATTGAGAATTCTAGGGATTCAATCTCATTCACCCTTATTTTCTTTTCAAGGGGTAGGGAAAGGGATTTTATTGCTTTTTGCTTTTTATTTTCTCTTTCTCTTCGTTTTTTTTTTTCATATTTTTGCTTGGAACTGAGATAATGCTGGAATATTGCTGCGATGGTACAAAATTATATTTTTATTTTTCTCATTTTCTTGATTTTCTTTTTCTTCCTATACTAGGGATACTTGCTCGGATTGGCTATAGAGCAAGGGATTTTTATTCTGGGCAGGGATGAGCTTGTTCTTTTTTCAATTCTCAAAGATTCTAGACCATGTGCATGATAGGATAACAGGGGAAACTTTTTGCTCAAGAAACCACTTCTACTATGTAGCATCATATTGAATTTGCAATGAAATCATTTTAATGTGAAGAGATATACTTGGTTCAAGTAAATAACAAGATCAATTCTCTATACTCAAAAATTTATTTAATTCAACTGTGGACTTTGATAAAAGAGAGATTAATAATCATACCAAATAAAATCAAGATATTTATTCATGTGAGTGTGAAAGTTTGGGATTCCAAATAAATGCTAATTTATCCAAAATAATTGAAAATATAACTACAATACTTCAAGAATTGACAGGTGCAAAAATAGAAAATGTTTTTGAAGATTTTGATGATTTTGATGTTTTTTATATTTTTATATTTTGATTTTGATTTATGAATTGAGACGATACACAATATGATTGTTTTTGAAAATTTTATATGAATTTACTAAAATGAGACAAGATGTACAATATATAAAATGATGAAATTACCATAATTACACATAATAGCGCTTAAGATGCATAATTTTCATAGGTTATTTAAGATCTTTACCATCTAAGGTAGCTAATATGTATGCTCCCGAGCCAAATTTAGCAGTGATGATATATGGCCCAAGATAGTTAGGTTAAAATTTACCTTTAAGGTCTTTAGTTGCATTAGTATTTTTTTTATTTTCTTTTAAGACAAGGTCACCGATCTCAAAGGATCGATGATGAACTTTCTTGAGGTATGCTCGTTTAAGCTTGTTCTGGTAGGCTTGAATATGTTCCAAAGCATTGATGTGTGTAGCACCCTAAAATTGGTGCAGTGAAATTGTAATAATTACATTCATCCTAGTAAATAATTTAAATTCAAATTTTAACCTCCCAAACCGCCCGTTAACCGTCGGGTAATCCGTTTCCTCCTTTTTCGTGCCATTTTTAGAGGTTGTTTTGACCATTTGACGATATCGTCGCCGATCAGACGATATCACCCTAGATCTGACAATTTCGTCTGGGCTAGGACGTCCAGACGATCTTGTCACAAAACTGATTTTGCATAATTAGCTTCTGTTTCAACGAGCCTCTAATCCAGGCAGAAGCATGTCTACGCCGTTAGAGACCCTTCCCCGTTGGAGATCTCCCAAATAGGGATGATCTCCAACCTCCTAACCTCCCTCCTAAACCTATTTAATCCTAAGCCTTCCCCTTAGAACCCCCCTAGCTGAAATTCTATGTAACTTGACTTCTCATATGATAAAACATCCTAAGTTTCCATTTGCATCAGTTCTATATCAATTTTGTTGCAGGTACATTACTGTTTTTTAGCCAGAGCAATCTTACATCATCATCGACGAACTTGTTCAAATTAGAGGTGAACCTGTCGAATCAGAGACAATTTTGTACCAATGCGAGATGATTTCGACTACAGTCAATATTGAGGCAATCAGTGCCTGAAGTTTGCATTTCTCTATCTTTTCTCTGTTATTTTATTCTGCAATTAGCTTATTTTATTCAGTATTTTATACTATTTTGCATTTTGGAGTTCACCCATCTAGATTAAATGCACAATTAAGCCATGATTGTGATTAAATTAGCATAATTCATTCCTGTTTCTATGTTTATGTTTCAGTTTGATAGTGCTACTATCATTTTATACTATTTCCCTCTGTTATCATTGTTGTATTTTCTATATTTTGCACCTATTTCTCTGTTTGCAGGTCTCTGACAAATTTGTCTGACGAATTCGTCAGATCTCAGATGATCTTGTCTGATCTCAGATGATCCTGTCAAATCAGAGGCGATCGTGACTGCTTCAAGATCAAAATCTTCATCAGACATCCAGATCAGGTATTCTTCTTTCTATCTTCTGTAATTTCTTTGTTTTTTTGTCCTCTTCTATTTTTATGTATTCATTTAATTTGCATCTACATATAGAATAGCTTAGACGCATTTTGGCCAAACCTAGGATTTGAATGCTTAAGGCTAAAAACGAACACATAAAACACATTCCCAACCTAGGCGTGGAAACTGCCATTAAATGTTTCCTGGTGAACCCACCATCTATCGAAAAATCACCAATATACACCTCCCTTGAGAGGTGGGACCTTCGAAAGTCCTCTCAGTCCGAGGTACCACGACATCCTTTTCACATCCCCCTTCTGGGCACTGATCCTATAGCCTGAAGGTAAGGGTGTGAAAAATTTGGAGCGATACAATGTGCTTCTCATCTAGGAGTTCCAACTAACTAAATATGTCAGAATGATATTCATCTCCTACTTCAGAATATTGAAGTAGTAGAGCCAAAGAAGGAACTTCTAATTCAAAAGGAAAGACAACTTCAGTGCCATAAACCAAAACAAAAGGTGAAGTTCCCGTGGGAGTACGAACACTGGTTCGGTAAGCCCATAAAGTAGGATATAATTGAATGTGCCAATATCAGCCAGATTTATTGACTAGTCTTTTGAGGATTTTAATTAATGTTTTATTAGATGCTTCTGCTTGGCCATTACCCTAAGGATAATAGGGAGTGGACCAATGATGTTGAATTTTATATTTTTGACATAATTTATTGACATCTTTATTTTTGAAACAAGTTTCATTATCCGAGATGAGATTTGCAGGAATTCAAAACCTACAAATAATTTGATTAAAAATAAATTTGGAAACTTGGGTTCCAGTGCAAGAAGCTAAGGGCATAGCTTCAACCCACTTCGTGAAATACTCGATGGCGGTTATGATGAATTTGTGTCCATCAGATGACACAGTATTGATTTTTCCAATGATGTCTAAGCCCTATTTTGAAAAGGGCCAAGGAGATGAAATAGCCTACAGTTCTTATGCAGGCGCATGGAAAAGGTCAGCATTTTTCTGGAACTTATCGCAATGATGCACATAATCATGTGCATCATGCTCCATGGTGGGCCAAAAATATCCTATCCTAAGGAGCTTTTTAACAATGGTGCTACCACTAAAGTGTCCCCCATAAAGTCCATCGTGGGCTTCACTCAAAGCTGATCTAGATTCTTCTAGATTCAAACATCTCAATAGGATACCTTCAAAAGATCTCCTATAAAATGTATTGCTAATTATTACGAAGCGACTTGCTTGTCTACGCAATAACCAACATTGGTTTCTAGTAAAACCTTCAGGGAAGGTACCATTTTAAAGAAAATTGAATATATCAATGTACCAAAATTTAGGAGTAGTTTCGTTTATTAGAAACACATCCAAAGGTTCTAATCATAATTTATTTGAAGTGGGTTCCTAGAGTCGACGAATAATTATGGTAGAATATTCGTCATCTAACTCCAAGGGTAAAAGAGATGCAGCTGCAGCCATAGTGTCAGCCGCACGATTATTAGTTCTAGAATAGCTTCCAAGGTAACTTGATCAAATAAATATATTAATTGTAATACATATGCTTTATATTGACACAATTTATCATATTTGGTCTGATAAACATCATTAATTTGATTTATAACAAGTTGAGAATCATCGAAAACTAATAGATTTTTAATTTTCAGTGGAAAGGCAACTCGTAAGCCAAGGATTAGAGCTTCATATTCAGTAGTATTATTGGTACAATCAAACATTAATCTAAAGGACAAAGGTATAAGATGTTTCTATGGAGATATTAAAATAATACCTGCACTAGCCCCACTCATGTATCAGGATCCTTCAAAGTATAGGGACCATTGCTTTGGATGGTCTGCCTCTAGTTTAAGGCATTCGTAAAGAAACTCAATGATGAGGGGATGGATAGACTCTAAGGGTGTAGCAGCTAATTGATCTGCTATGATTTGACCCTTAATAGACTTTTGTCCTATAAAAGTGAGTTCAAACTCTCTTAGAGCAAGAACCCACTTTGATGTGTGACCAAATAAATAAGGTCAACTCATAAGATACCGTAAAGGATCAGATTTAGCAATAACATAAGTTTTTTGACTAAGCATATAGTGGCATAGTTTTTATGTAGAAAATACGACTGCTAGACAACTTTTCTAATGCTGTGTAGTGGGTTTCATAACTGATTAATTTTTTGCTAATGTAATAATTGGCATGCTCTCTCTTTGCATCATAAAGTTGAGCTAACATAGCTCCTAAGGCAAAATATGAAGCATAAATATACAAGATAAATGGGCGATCAGGTCTAGGTGGTGAAAGCACAGGCAGGTTAAGAATATATTATTTGAGGAGTTCAAATGCTTCCTGACATTCGTTGTCCCAATGGAAAGAGACATCCTTCTTAATAATTTTAAGAAAGGGTCTGGTTTTATTTGCCAGCTTATCGATGAAGCAATGGATAGCTTGAAGCTTACCTTATAAACTTTGTAATTCTGATATATTTGTAGGCACGAGAATATCAGTGATAGCTGCAATATTGAGAGGGTCAATTTTGATGCCACGTAAAGAAACTATAACCCCCAATAATTTATCAAACTTAACACTGAATATACATTTGGCTAGATTCAATCGGATAAGATATTCCATTAACCAATCAAATACTTTTCTCAAGTCATCTAAATGGTCATCTTCATTAATAGAACAAGCTATAATGTCGTCTACATAATCGTGTAGTATATCATGCATCATATCATGAAAGATATAATTCATGGCTCGTTGATATGTTGCACCTGCATTATTCAAACCAAATGGCATCACTTTCCAACAAAAGGTCCCCCAAGGGGTAATAAAGACTATTTTAGACTGATCTTCAGGAGCTATCTTGATCTAATTATAACCAGAAAATCCATCCATTAAGGATATCATTCCACTTCCAACAGTAAAATCAATGATCTGATCCATATTGGGAAGAGGGAAATCATATTTAGGGCATGCAACATTAATATCTCTAAAGTCTGTGCATACCCTAACTTTGGTAGCTTCTTTCTTAGTTACTGGAACTACATTCGATATCCATTCAGCATAATCAATGGCTTGTATAAAAATAACATTCAAGAGTTTTTCTAACTCCCCTTTGACTAGTAATGCCACTTTAAGATGCATTTTTCTAAGTTTCTGTTTAACAGGTTTAGCATCAGGATTGACTACTAGGTGATGCATAACTACGTAAGGGTCTAAACCTGGCATATCTTCATATGTCCACACAAAGACATATTCATATTGTTTAAGAAATGCAATGTATTTATCCTATTTTTATTGACTCAATTCTGATCCAATGTTGATTATGTGAGGATTATCCTCGGTTCCAATGTTAATTTTCATGACATTTTCTACTTCCATGTGTAGATCTTTCTCAAAATTAGGTGGGGAGGGTGAAACACCCAATTCTTGTAATTCTTCCAAGGTTAGCTTGGATAATTCATCTTGAGGAGTCATGGCCTCAATCTGGGATATATTGGGTATAGAGCCATCAAAATAAAATTCATTATGTAATAATTCCTCAATAGAGACATCATGGAAGATATCTCCCTCCAACTCATCGTTGAATTCAACGATCATCTCAGGGTAAGCTATAGATAGCATATTACATGTAAATGGCTTATCCATTAAATGCAAAGCATCGCGTTCATCCAAATAATCTTGGTAACATATGAGATGGTCATCATCCTCAAATGGGAAGGGCTGACCCTTACTAGGAAATAGGCCCACACCACATCGAGCGGACCACGGCTCTACCTCAAAAGGTTATTTCATACCATTTTTGAAAGGTCCCAAACCTTTCCCTTTATATCCCAATTTAAGCATTATAGATTTGACTTTAATATACTCATTAGTAAAATAACATCAAGCATATCCATCATAATGAGTCTTGATGTTTCTAGGTATTCTACCCTAGTCATATCCCTTATAAATAAAATCACAACTCCCGACTTGGTAAATACTTCCCATAGGCTGTGGGAGACCCAAGGTACAAGGAGATGGTGGAAAATTATTTAAAATAAGGGAATATTGCATAGAATTATTTGTTTTCTATGATATAAGAATTTTAGATAAATTGGGTTGAATCGTACGACAGCTTACTATGGTGCCCCCTCCGTGTTTTTACCCAAATCGAACATTTGAGGTAAAAACGTGGAAAAGCAAAAATTTTAAAAATGCTTTTAATTGTTTTTGAATAAAATTTAGAAAGGGTAAAACCCTAATTCATTGTTACTGTTCATTTTTACTGGTTTTTAGAGCTCTGGAGACAAGATGGTCGAGACAGCGCACAGATCAACAGAGGTCTGGCGCGGGCTACGGGTAAGGGTATAAACTGAATTTAGAATGCTTAATTTTAGAATTTCATGCTTTGTAGATTAGATTTGATTAATTTTTGAGCATCGCGGCCATTTTTGGGCCGTCAACGTCGTCGAGACGAAATCGTCTCGATTTTGTCGAAATCGTCTCGATATCGTCAATTTCGTCCAGAGGCGAAATCGGTGAAATGGGGACGATTTCATCAAAAAGGGGACGATTTCGGTTGGAGAAATTGAAGACGAATTTGCTCAAATTGGGGATGATATTGTCCAATTGTGGACGATATCAACATTTATGAAATTGAACTTATTTTAACTTGCCTTTTTAATTAATGATTTTTATTGTTGATTTGATTTATGTTGCAGAGAGGATTACTAAAGAGCAGAGAATGGAAATACGATGGACTAAGGGATGACTTGGCCACCCTATCTCAGGCAGAGAGAGATTAGCTGGCTCAGGTCTTCTTGCAGCATGTGGCAAATATGCCATAAGTTTCTACAGATATGGGGCTACTGACAGCCCTAGCAGAGAGGTGGTATCCGGGTTCTTCCTATTTCTGGTTATCGATAGGGGATATGACTCCCACACTGGAGGATGTATGGAGGATTTTGTGGATCCCCATACAAGGACGACTGATCACTCCCACGGCCAATCAGGGCCATGCGATGATGTGACTGTGTGGCGATCTGAGCTTTGCCCTAGAGAATGGCGGAGTGAATATCGAGTCGCTACGCCAGATGCCTAGGGCATCTAGACTCACACAAGTTCTGGATGGGGTGGTAGGTGGATTTTTGCTGTGCCACCAGAGTGGATGCAAGGTACCATGGGTGCTAACGAATGTGGTCTACGACATGAGAGACCATGGATACAGATTTTCTTGGGGGAGCTTTGTGCTCTATAGATTGTATAGGATCCTGCATGGGGTCATGTACAAGGGTGGCCGATGTCTGGTTATGACATCACTATTATAGGTTTGGTGCTGGGAGCACATTATGGTGCGGAGGCCGGTGGGGCTTCCAATGATAGGGATTGATAGGGAGAGGTCCTGAGTTTTCTACTGATGCCTCCGAAGAGGGTCACAACAGTGGATAGATCTGCCAGCATCCCAGAGACTACTAGATGACCTCATCTCTGACCAGATCACCTGGAGGCCTTGGAGAGATCATCTAGGTTGGGCCGAGGATGGATAGGAGCTAGCTCACATCAGGCGAGTCTACTGGCTGAGGATGGAGAGGGGAGAGGTGGAGCTCCATCGGTATGACTAAGTTTTGAGGCAATTTGGTCTATAGCAGGGGATTCCATCTTTGAGAGACTATGAGTTTTCCCAGACTGTCCAGGATAACACTATAGTTAGCAAGGCTCTAGATATGCAGCGATTATGGAGTCAGGACGTAGATGATACCCCCATTCAGCCGGTGGATGGGGACGACACTGGGGTAGCCGATGGCTACGATGCCTGGTACACAGGCATCTGCCCTTCTCGAATGACGAGGGCTCAGGGTCTAATTCATGCAATTGTGCATCGGATGGGGAGGTGATGCCAGGAAGCCATTGAGGTAGCATAGGGTCATAGCAGGAGAGAGCAGAGGAGGCCACAGGCTCAGTAGAGGCCATGGCAGTGGGAGAGGAGGGAGGAGAGACCCCATTCTCCATGGAGATAGAGGCCACCATCACTTGATAAGGGCAAGGGTGTGGACACAAGAGAGAGTAGTGAGATGGCTACTCTCCGGGCGAAGACTGTTCATCTCCAGGCATAGGTGTAGACTCTACAAGATGAGGCTACATGCCACCGAGCTGAGGCTACACAACTCAGATATGAGGTTGCATGCCTTAGAGCATGGAGTGGAGGAGCGAGCACTCAGGAACTGGCACGGTCGATTGCTCAGATCATGTTCTACCAGGGTATCTACTTCCAGATGGTGCCAAAGGGTCAGAGGGTATATCTGCCAGTCGGCATTGCTGACCTAATCAAGATTGGATCGTCGAGGACTTCATCTTGATCGACAACTAGGACTCACAGTACCACACATACTACGATGGGGCCACCTCGTCCACCTCAAGGCGGGGGAGGAGATGAGGCTGAGATATCGAGGGGTTCTCGAGGCTAGGCTACTGCACTATATAGGCTGATTATATGATTTGAGAGGATTGAGTATGCCAAGATGTAGATTGTGACATACCAATCTATTTTTGATATGATGGACATATATTTGATATATATATAGATGAGATATTTTTTTGATCATATGACTTGTTTTATGAGTTTGACTTGTTTATATGTTTTTATGATGCTTTAATATTTGAAGTGTGATTGATTTGATGATTCATGTAATTATGTCGTTGGAAATATTATGGTTGAAATGTCATGCTTGAAAAATTTAAATGAAATAATCTGATATAACAAATTGGTTGTTGGTGATGATGTGATAATTTGGTAAAAAAATAAAAAGGACTTTTAACAATAATTTCAAAGGACATTGTCGTTGTTATAGACCATTTCATGGAGTCGTCGCTCACTCGGTCATCAAGCTAATCCTAGTATAGAAATATTGTTAAAAAGCAAAAGGGTGCTTAAGAGACTGTCTTAAGACTTTGGTGTGATGATGCAAATGATGATGATGATGATTTTGTTTTGAGAATTTTCATGAAAATATTATGCATGAAATATTGTTAAAATTATTTTTACTAGGCATAAATTCCTAAGTGTTATAAATTTTTTGGATAATTCCCTAGAAATTATACCATCATTGCAAAATTGAAGGTTGACATGATGACATGAAATAGTGATAATGTGTTTGTTTGTTTTAAAGCATATTTGTATAACATAATGATTTAAGTCATATGGTTTTTAGGATTTCTAAATAAATGGGGAATAAAATTGTTACAATGGTTTGCGCTAGGCATAAAATATGTAGGTATAGACTTATACCATCATCACGAAAATCAAAGAAGAAAATAGATTGTTTTATTGCATGGTTGATTTTTAATTGTTGAAAATAGTCAGAAAATATGAAGATGAGGACTTGCGCTAGTCATAAAATTCAAATTTTAGTTTTGGAACTATACCATCGTTGCGAAAGTCAAACAATATATAAATATGTGTTTTTATTGTATGGTTTGAAAGAAATTTTGATTTTTGATTATAACTGTACTTTAAAGAAGAAAATGAATTTATTCCAAACAATTTGCAGAAATATTTCAAAGTATCTTAAATACAAAAGTTAGATTTATAAGGAATCCCATGTGCATATGTGAGTTCATTTCCAATCTTGATTTATCATGATGATACACAAAATCTCTCAAATACAAAATGTGTGTGCAATTGCATTGTTCATTTACCAGTTTTGAGCAAGATAATTTGATACAAGTAATTTGAATGAACCAAATAAGTGTTCATTAACTATGATTTAGATGCATATAACCATACCGAACTACTATGTAAGTCAGATTATCAAGAGCTATCTAATCCATAAGCAGACATAGGTCTATACAAAAGAAGGTCACTAATGTGATAGACATATTGCCACGCTAAGAGTTAACCAAGGCCAAGCAGGTTGGGCACAAACCACCTATTATGGGGCTTACCTCACAGTTTTCGAATAATTGAGAATTCCAGGGATTCAAGCTCATCAACCCTTCTTTTCTTTTCAAAGGGTAGGGAGAGGGATTTTATTGCTTTTGCTTTTGCTTTCTTTTGTTTTTTTTTTTGCTTGATTTTTGAGATGATGCTTGATACATTGCTGTAATGATATAAAATAACATTTTTTTTTTTTTTTTTAACTTTAACTTTGCTTTTCTTCCTATGCTAGGGATACTTGCTTGGATTAGCTGTAGAGCAAGGGATTTTTATTCTGGGTAGGGGTGAGCTTGTCCTTTTGCCAATTCTCAAAGATTCTAGAACATGTGCATGATAGGATAGCAGGGGAAACTTTTCGCTCAAGAAACCACTTCTACTATGTAGCATAGCAAGGATATTACAAATATAATAATTTTATTGTGAAAGGATGTGCTTGGTTTAAGTAAATAACAAGATCAATTCTCTGTGATCAAACTTTATTTAATTTAATTTTGTGGACTTTGATATAAAAGAGATTAGTAATCATGCCAGATAAAAATCAAGATATTTATTTTTGTGTTTGTGAAAGTGAAGGATTCCAAATAAATGCTAATTTATCCAAAATAATTTGAAATATATAACTGCAACATTTGTAAGAAGAAATATATACAAATACTCTTTTGGGAAGTTTGAGAATGTTGACTCTCTCTTTCTTCTTTATTTTGTTTTGGTTTCGAAAGAGTCAAGAATATTGAAGTTTTTATTTTTATTATTTTTGTTTGTTTTTGTTTTTGTGTAAACAGTTTGATATATTTCTAAGACAACATGCAAAATATGTACAAATTATGAAATGATTAATTTTTGTTACGCATAGTAACGTTTAAGATGCAAAATTTTCATGGGTTCTTTAAGTTCTTTACCATCTAAGGTAGATAATTTATATGCTCTTGATTCAAATTTAGCAGTGATAATGTATGGTCCAAGCCAGTTGGGCTCAAATTTACCTTTAAGGTCTTTAGTTGCATTAGTATTTTTTTGATTTTATTTTAAAACAAGGTCGCCGATCTCAAAGGATCGATGACAAACATTTTTAGCATATGATCTTTTAAGCTTGTTTTGGTAGGCACGGAGATGCTCCAAAGCATTGATGCATTTTTCATCTAGGAGTTCTAGCTGACTGAGTTTGCCAGCTCGATATTCATCTCCTACTTTGGTATCTTGAAGTAGTAGAGCCAAAGAAGGAACTTCTAATTCAAAGGGAAAAACGGCTTCAGCACCATAAACCAAAACAAAATATGAAGTTCTAGTGGGGGTTCGAACACTAGTTTGATAGGACCACAAGGCTGGATATAATTGAATGTGCCAGTCACGGCCAGTTTTATTGACCAATATTTTGAGAATTTTTATTAAGGTTTTGTTAGATGCTTCTGCTTGAACATTACCCTGAGGATAATAGGGAGTGGAGCAGCGATGTTGAATCTTATATTTTTGGCATAATTTCTTGACATATTTATTTTTGAAACAAGTTCCATTATCAGAGATGAGATTTGCAGGAATTCCGAACCTACAAATGATTTGATTAAAAATAAATTTAGAGACCTGTGTTCCAGTGCAGGAAGCTAACGACATAGCTTCAACCCACTTCGTGAAATACTCGATGGCGGTTATGATGAATTTGTGTCCATCAGATGACACAGGATTGATTTTTCCAATAATGTCTAAGCCCCATTTTGAAAAGGGCCAAGGAGATGAAATGGCCTGCAGCTCTTGTGCAGGTGCATGGACAAGGTCAGCATGTTTCTGGAACTTTTTGCAATGGCGCACATACTCATGTGCATCATTCTCCATGGTAGGCCAAAAATATCCTATCCTAAGGAGCTTTTTAGCAATGACACTACCACTGAAGTGTCCTCCACAAGATCCATCGTGGGCTTCACTCAAGGTTGATTTGGATTCTTCTAAATTCAAACATCTTAATAGGATACCTTCAAAAGATCTCCTATACAAAGTATTGCAAATTATTACAAATCAACTTGCGCATCGACGTAATAACCAACGTTGGTTTCTATTAGAATTGGCAGGGAAAGTCCCATTTTGAAGAAAATCAAATATATCTATATACCAAGGTTCAGGAGTAGTTTCATTTATTAGAAACACATCCAAAGGTTCTAAACATGACTTATTTGAAGCGGGTTCCTGCAGTCGACGAATAATGATAGTGGCATATTCATCATCTAACTCCAAGGGCAGAAGAGATGCAGCTGCGGCCATAGCGTCAGCCGCACGGTTGCAAGTTCGAGGGATAGCTTCCAAGGTAACTTTATCAAATAGAGACATTAATTGTAAAACATAGGCTTTATATGGGTGCAGTTTATCATCTTTGGTCTGATAAAATTCATTAATTTGGTTTATGACAAGTTGAGAATCACCAAAAACTAGCAGATGTTTAATTTTTAGCACCAAGGCAGCTCGTAATCCGAGGATTAGAGCTTCATATTCAGCAGTATTGTTGGTGCAAGCAGATGTTAATTTGAAGGATAGAAGAATAATGTGTTTTTGTGGGGATATTAAAATAATACCCACACCAGCCCCACTCATGCATCGGGCTCCATCAAAGTATAAGGACCATTGTTCAATATGGTCTGCCTCTAATTGAAGGCATTCATTAGGAAACTCAATGATGAGGGGATGGGTAGACTCTAAGGGTGTAGCAACTAATTGATCTGCTATGATTTAACCCTTAACAGACTTCTGTCCTATGAAATTGAGGTCAAAATCGCTTAGAGCAAGAACCCACTTGGCTGTACGACCCGATAAATAAGGTTGACTCATGAGATACCTCAGGGGATCATATTTAGTAATGACATAATTTTTCTGACTAAGCATATAATGGTGTAATTTTTGCATAGAAAACATGACTGCTAGACATAGTTTTTCTAACACTGTGTAGCGGGTTTCATAACTGATGAAGGTTTGGCTAATATAATAATTAGCACATTCTTTCTTCTCATCATCAAGCTGAGCTAACATAGCTCCTAAAGCAGAATCTGAAGCTAAAATATATAGGAGAAATGGGCAATCAGGTCTAGGCGGTGAAAGCACAGGTGGGGTAAGGAGGTATTGTTTGAGAAGTTCAAAAGCTTATATACATTCGTTATCCCAATTAAAGGGGACATCCTTCTTAAGGAGCTTAAGAAAGGGATCGGTTTTGTCCGCCAACTTATCGATGAAGCAACGGATAGCTTGAAGTTTATATTGTAAACTTCATAACTCAGATATATTGGTAGGTGCGAGCATATCAATGATAGACGCAATCTTAAGAGGGTCAATTTTGATACCACGTAAAGAAACTATAACCCCTAATAGTTTACCAAACTTAACTCCGAATATGCATTTGGATGGATTTAATCGAATAAGATATTTGCTTAATCAATTAAATTTTTTTCTCAAAAAATCTAAATGATTATCTTCATTAATAGAGTGATCTATAATATCATCTACATAATCATGTAGGATATCATGCATCAGGTCATGAAAAATATAAGTCATAGCTCGTTGATAGGTTGCACCTACGTTCTTTAAGCCAAATGGCATCACTTTCCAACAAAAGGTACCCTAAGGGGTAATAAATGTTGTTTTATCCTGATCTTCAGGAGCTATCCTGATCTGATTATAACCAGAGAATCCATCCATTAAGGACATCATCCCACTCCCAGCAGTAAAGTCAATGATTTGATCCATGTTTGGAAGAGGAAAATCATCTTTAGGGCATGCAGCATTAATATCTCTAAAATCTGTGCAAACCCTAAATTTGGTGGCTTATTTCTTGGTGACTGGAACTACATTTGAGATCCATTCAGCATAATCAATAGCTTGTATAAAAACAACATTCAGGAGTTTTTCTAACTCCCCTTTGACTAGCAGGGCCACTTTGGGATGCATTTTTCTATGTTTTTGTTTAACAGGTTTAGCATCCAGATGGACTACTAGATGATGCATGACTATGGAAGGGTCCAGACCTGGCATATCTTCGTATGTCCAAGCGAAGACATCTTCATATTCTTTAAGGAATGCAATGTATTGCTCTTGTTTTTATTGACTTAATTCTGACCCAATATTGATTATGTGAGGATTATCCTCAGTTCCAATGTTAACTTTAATGACGTTTTTGACTTCCATGTGTAGATCTCTTTCAAAATTAGGTGGGACGGGTGAGACACCAAATTCTTGTAATTATTTTAAGGTTAAGTTAGATAATTCATCTTGAGGATTAGTGGCCTCAAGCTGGGCTATAGTTGGTATAGAACCATCAAAATAAAATCCATTGTGTAACATCTCTTCAACGAAGACATCGTGGAAGATATCTCTTTCCAACTCCTCATCGGAGTCAGCAATCAATTCAGGGTAAGCTATGGATATCATGTTACATGTAAATGGCTGATTTTGTAGAGGCAAATCATCACGCCTATCCAAATAATCTTGATAACATATGAATTGATCATCATCTTCAAAAGGAAAGGGTTGACCCTTACTAGGAAATAGGCCCACACCACAGCGAGTAGGCCATGGTTCTACCTCAAAAGGTTCTTTCATGCCATTTTGGAAAGGTCCCAAGCCTTTCCCTTTATATCCCATTTTAAGCATTATAGATTTAGCTTTAATATACTCATTAGTAAAATAGCAGCGAGCATATCCATCATGATGAGTTTTGATATTCTGAGGTATTCTACCCCAGTCATATCCTTTATAAATAAAAGCACAATTCTCGACTTGGTAAGTACTTCCCATAGGTTGTGGGAGGCCCAAAGTATGAGGAGATGGTGGCAAGTTATTTAAGAGAATTGAATCTTGCATGAAAGCATTTGTTTTTTCTGATATTAAGATTATGGATAAATCTGGTAAAAGTTCATCAGAAAGAGCATAAGATGTAGAAGGATCATTCCCTATATCTTTAGATGTGGAAGGTATGATAGATGTGGATAATGTGGAAGTTTTAATGAATGAGTCTATAGGTTTTGAAATTATAGGGATAGAACATGAAGGATTGGTTGTGGATTGAAAATCTTTTTGAGGTTCTAGAGTGATTTGTTCAAAAGATGGTTGAGTTAAATGTATAGGTGTAGTTGATGGGGTAAATGATGTTATGTGTGTGTGTTTCACACGTTTAGATGAAAAATAAGAACTAGGATGTGTGGATGATAGAGCAGGGAAAAATTGCACTCCAATAGGTTCTGCCAAAGCACACATATCAAAGGGTCTAGGATCACCATGGATAGTGACCAACTGATTTTTAAATTCGAATTTAACACATTGGTGTAAAGTTGATGGGACAACCCGCATTGCATTGATCCAAGGATGACCCAAGAGTATATTGTACGATGTGGGGCAATGTACAATAAACACGGTCGTATCTAAGGTTCTAGGCCCAAATTGCAATGAGATGGTAATAACTCCACACGTTTCTTGTGTTTTGTCATTGAAAGCTTTTATGATCATGTCAGTTTTCTTCATTTCATCACTTCTAAAGACAAATCATTGGTAGAAGTCAAAAGTGCAAATGTTTAGAGATGAACCATTATCAATAAGGACTCTTTTAACAACTACATATCCAATTAGAGCAGTAATATATAAGGGATTATCCTTATGTAAACTGTGTTGTGGGATATCTTTATCCCGGAAGTCAATACAATCGACTTCTCTAGTGATGATAGTATTGGCCATGGCTTTAGGTTGAATGTTTTGAGGTACCATCATTTGGCTTAATGTAAGCATCAACTCATCCCTATGGATAGGAGAAGATCTTAATAAATCCAAAAGGAAAATTTTGGCTGTAGTATTAGATAATTGCTCATTAATATTGTAAGGGGGTTTAGGTTGAGCATTGGAAGCATGATTCCCTTTATTAGGATTTTTCAAAACAAATGGAGCTGATCCATCATTCTGGTTTGGTTCTTGTTGAGAATTTTGAGCTTTTTGTTGGGTAACGACTCCAATGGTACCTACAATGTTATATGGAAGACGCTGAACTAGTCTCGGTTGAGCGTTTATGGCTTGTTCATTAGGGAGGAATTGATTAGAAGAGGGTCAAGCAGTAACTCTTCTAGGAAATGGTTCTTCTGGAACCATAGCATCTGTGATGGGTTGAATAGGATCTGATTTGTTTTTAGAACTATTCGATTGGTTTGAGGTGATGTCTATTTTACTTTCAGTATCTGATTCTATATCACTAGGATCTGGAGTTTGAAAATTATGTAGGGGCTTCGTGTGACCAGGGATAAGGTTGTGTCAAATGTTTGAGGATCCTGAACAGGTAATTGTCCGCTAATAGTTCCTACATATCGGGTAGGAGGGGGAACATTATGATGTTTGATTTGATTGGCCACCTCTTTACCATGTCTTGGTAAAGGATGTTGAAATATGTCTAATGATTGATTAGCATTTTGATTTTGATTTTGGGGAATGGTATTTTGAGCGTTATTAGGAGCATTTTGTTTAGGTTGGAAAGCTTGCACCTCCATTTCATTATTATCAATCAGATCTTGTATTTTATGTTTCAACCTTTTACAAGCGTTGGTAGAGTGTGCAGGTCCTCTATGGAAATCACAGTGTAAGTCAGCTCTGTATCCGGGTATGGTTGGATCAGGTTCCCAGATAGATGGTAATTGAATCAAACCTCTTTCGAGTAATTGAGGTAAAATAGTTGATAATGGTTGATTCAACCTAGTAAACTCTCGAGGAGGTTTATTAGGAGGTTTCAATATAATTTTTTTTGTTGTCTTCGTTGCATTGATATTAGCAACATTTTTGTTGTCAGTGACTCCATCACCTACGACTTGTTTTTTTTTATACTGATTTCTGGATGTTTTCTCATCATCCTTCTTCCTAAGTTGGCCTCTCCTAATGAGGGCATATTCTACTCTTCGAGCTAAATCTATAGCTTGATCGAAGGTAGTTAAAGTAGCAGTTGATAACTCATAAGATATTTTTTCTTGCAAATTATTGATAAAAATGTCCAACATTTCCTTATAAGGTAGCACAAAGTGCAGTTTTCCTGTCAACTGCCTCCATCTAGCCAAGAAATCAGCAAAACATTCATATTTGTCTTGTTTTAAGTTGTATAAATCTTTAATGGTGACATGCCTCTTGATGTAGGCACTAAATTGATGGACAAAATATTCAGTTGTTTCTTCAAATTTTCTCAAAGAATGAGTGGGCAATTGATAGTACCACTCTAATGCCATTCCACCTAAACTTTTTGGGAACATCTTTAGTAATAGCAAGTCATCATGTGATATATCATGACATGCTATCCTAAACATGCGAAGATTCTCTATGGGATCTTCAGTTCCTTTATATATAGGTAGGATGGGCATGGGAAAATGCTTAGGGTATGATTGTGCTACAACTATAGGATCCAAAGGTTGACTACATATCTCTGGATAATTGTACGAGGGACGGTAGGGATCTATCTGGTCCATGCGGGAAGCTAACTGCTTCACCATGGCTTCCAAATTACTAGTTTGCCCACCATAATGGTTCAGTATGGCATTAATATGGGATTTGTGAACATATGAAGGGACATGCATATTAGATGCTATATTGCTATTGTGTAAATTGTTGGTAGGAAAGGTGTTATGAAGAAATTTTCAAGTTGTATTATGCTATATCCCAGATTGTTGAAAATTGGTGTTTGGCTTCATTTTAGGTTTTTGTTTACTTGAAGCATATTGATCAATAGTTTGGCGAAGTAAACTAGTGAAGGAAGTTTTCTTTTGTGTGGGCATGATTTTAGGCTCAATAACAGGTTCCTTAGGGGGTTGGGTAACCTGTTGTTTTGGCATATTTTGAATCATAGTGACCATATCTCTATTGGATGGTCCAACATTATCACTTTCTTGATCAATAAAAGACAAGGGATTAGTGTGCACATCAAACATATGTTCCATGGCTGCTTGAGTGTCACTAATTTGCCCTTTATCAATACGGACTGCCATATTGAGAGCACCAATGTTATTATTGAAAAATTTCTAGAAATGATCTAAGTTATCAAAAACAATAGTTCCATCTAGAGCTACTCTAGGGGATGAGGATCCATCCTCTTTAACATTTTCTTCTTGTTCATTGTCTTCACCTAGGTCATCTTCTGGTTGATCTAGAGTTTCTCCTTTCGGAATTGGATCCTCAGGAAGGAAATTTCGGTTTTTTGTTTTATCTTCTAACCAATCTTCTTCTTCTCCTTCAGTTTGTTTACCATTCATAAGTTTAGGCATTGTGCTTAATTTAGATTTCAGCAATATATATATATATATATATATATATATATATATATATATATATATATATATATATATATATATATATATATATATATATATATATATATATATATATATGCTATAAGCTTAAGAGGTATATATTAATTATATACCTACTACAATATTTAAAATGAAATGTTTTGGTTTTTATTATGTTTTTTAGTTTTTCTTGTTTTTGTAATAATATTGTAAAGATAACAAACAACACAATAAATGCAAGAAAAATTGAAAGCAATGATCTATTTTTCTATAAAAAATTTATAAATATCATTAATGGGCTCAAGTTCTTCAGGAGTCATGAAGTGTTCTTCTTCAAATTGAAAATTTTCTTTTAAGAATTTAATGAAAAGGGCTATAGAAATACCATGTATTTCAGATTCTGGTTGATAATAATAATTCTCACGACAATATTCACGATACAACATAGCTCTAGGAGTTTTGTTCCATCTTCTTCTAATCATAAGATCAGTTTCTTGGGATTCTATATGAACTAGAAATTGGCGTACCACAGTTGTGTTCTTGAGGTATTCCTCGAAAGTGAAATTTTTGAAGACACAAGAGCTCTCCTATAAGCTAACCATCTATGGTAGGCTCTCTGAAGTTCATAATAAAAGACAAGTTGATGAGGATCTAGGATTCTATATAGGACAAGCCTTTTGATTTGTTTAAGTTTTGTTGACCTAGATGAAATGACACCTAGTCTTCTATCAATTTTGTCCCATAAAAGTTGATTTCTATCTGTTTCAGGCACACTAAGCATAGAATTGATTTCTATGGCTTCTAATTGGTTTTCAAAATTTATAGTAACTGCTAATATTTTCTTAGGAGCTACCATCTAAACATGATATGCAACTTATTAGTTTTAAATGATTTTAAATGCATCTATGTTTTTGGTTTTTTTTTTTTAATTTTTTGTTTTGTTTTCAAAAGGTTTTAAATGCATTCACGTCGGGTTCACCAAAATGTATCGCTCCAAATTTTTTGCATCCTTACCTTTAGGCTATAGGATCCATGCCCGGAAGGAGGATGGGAAAAGGATGGCGCGGTACCTCGGACTGAGAGGCCTTGCGAAGGTCCCACCTCTCGAGGGAGGTGTATTATGGTGATTTTTCGACGGATGGTGGGTTCACCAGGAAACGTTTGAATGGTAGTTTCCATGCCTAGGTTGGGAATGTGTTTAATGTGTTTAGTTTTATCTTTAAACATTCGAGTCCTAGGTTTGGCCAAATGAATCTAAGTTGCTCTATATGACAATGCAGATTAAATGAATACAAAAGAACAAATTAGGACAGAAAATAGAGAAAATAAGCAAGATTAAAAAGCCATACCTGATCCAAATGTATGATGAAGATTTTGATTCTTGAAGCAGTCAGGATCACCTCTGATTTGACAGGATCGTCTACTATCAGACAGTCTGAGATTTGACGAATTCGTCAGATGAATTCGTCAAAGACCTGCAATCAGAGAAGTAGACACAAAATGCAAAAAATGCAACTATTCTAACAGAGGGCAATGATGTAGAATAACAATAATAACATTAAAATGATGATAATAAACAAAATACGAGTGCACTACAATGATTTAATGACAATTGGTGACTTTATTATGCATTTAAAGCTACATGGGTGAACTCCAAAATGCAAAGTAATAAGAAATAAACTTAGATTTAACTAAATGCAGAACAATATATAAAATAAAAGGATGAAGAAACGCAAACTCTGGGCACTGATTGCCTCAATGTTGACTACAGTCGAAATCGTCTCGCATTGGTGCGAAATCGTCTCGAATTGAACAAGATCATCCACGATGAACTGAGATTGCTCTGGCTAAAAAATACTAAGGTTCCTACAATAAAATTTGGATAGGACAAGTGCAGATGGTAATTTAGGATGTTTTAGTGTGTATAAAGTCAATTTACAGGAAATATCAGCCACGGGTAGGTTAAGGGGAGGGCCTAAGTTTAAATAGGCTTAGGAGGGAGGTTAGGAGGTTGGAGATCATCCCAATTTGGGAGATCTCCAATGGGGAGGGTCTCTAACGGTGCAGACACGCTTTTGCCCGGATTAGAGATGCCATTGGAACAGAGGCTAATTGAGAAAAAATAGTTTTGGGACAAGATCATCTGGATGTCCTAGTCCAGATGAAATCGTCCGATCTGAGGTGATATCGTCTGATCGGCGACGATATCGTCAAACGGTCAAAACAAACTCTAAAAATGGTGTGGGAAAGGAGGAAACGGGTTAAACGACAATTTGGGAGCAGTTTTGGGGGTTAAATTTGAATTTACATATTTACTAGAGTAATTGTAATTATTTAAGGTTTTATTGCACCAATTTTAGGGTGCTACAACAGGTTCTGCAAAAGCACACATATCAAAGGGTCTATGATCACCATGAATGGTAACCAATTGATTCTTAAATTTGAATTTAACACATTGATGTAAAGTTTAGAGAACGACTTGCATCACGTTGATCCAAGGGTGACCCAAGAGTATATTGTATGATGTAGGGCAATGTACAATAAATATGGTCGTATCCAAGGCTCTCGGACCAACCTGCAATGGGATGGTAATAACTCCACATGTTTCTTGTGTTTCATCATTGAAGGCTTTTATGATCATATTAGTTCTTTTCATTTCATCAGTTCTAAACCCAAATCTTTGGTAGAAGTCAAAAGTGCAGATGTTTAAAGATGAACCATTATCAATCAAGACTCATTTAAATGCTACATCTCCAATTAATGTAGTAATATATAAGGGGTTATCCTTATGTAAACTATGTTGCGGTATGTCTCTATCCCGAAAGGCAATACAATAAACTTCACGAGTTATTATAGTATTGGTCATGGCTTTGAGTTGAATGTCTTGTGGTACCATCATCTGGCTTAATGTGAGCATTAATTCATCTCTATGTGTAGGAGAAGATCTTAAAATGTCCAAAAGAGAAATTCTAGTTGTAATATTTGATAATTGTTCATTAATATTGTAAGGAGGTTTAGGTTGAAAATTAGGCGTTTGATTCCCTTTATTACGAAATTTCAAAACAAATGGAGCTGATCCATCATTCTGTATTTGATCTTGTTGAGATTTTTGAGCCTGTTGTCTAGTAACAACTCCGATGGTACCCACAATATTATTCTATGAATGATGAATGGGTCTTGGTCTATCATTTATGGCTTTCTCATTAAACATTAATTGGTGAGAGGATGGTCTAGTAGTGAATCTTCTTTGGAATGGTTATTCTGGAACCATATAACTTGTGATAGGGATAATAGGATCCAATTCATCTTCAGAGCTATTTGATTGATTTGATGTGATTTCCATATCACTCTCAGTCTCAAATTCTATATCACTAAGATTAGGTGTCCAAATATTATGTAGAGGCCTGGTCGTAACCATGGATAAGGTTGTATCAAATATTTCCAAATCATGAACGGATAAATGCCCACTAATAGTCCCTACATATCGGGTAGGAGGGGGAACATTATGATGTTCAATTTGATTAGCCACTTCCTTACCATGTTTTGGTAAAGGATGTTGAAGGATGTCCAATGACTGGTTGGCATTCTGATTATGGTTTTGGGGGATGTTCTTTTGAGAATTATTAGGAGGATTTTGATTAGGTTGAAATGCTTGCACCTCCATCTCATTGTTATCAATTAAGTCCTGTATTTTATGTTTTAATCTTTTACAAGAGTTGGTAGTGTGTCCAGGTCCTCTATGGAATTCATAGTGTAAATCAGCTCTATATCCAAGTATAGTTGTATCAGGTTCCTAGATATTTGGTAATTGAATCAAACCTCATTCTAATAATTGTGGTAGAATGGTTGATAAAGTTTCATTTAACCTAGTAAATTCTTGAGGAGGTTTATCAGGAGGTTTCAGTATAAATTTCTTTGTTGTCTTTGCAACATTAATAGTAGCAATATTTCTACTATCAGTGACTCCATCACCCACAACTTGTTTATTCTTATATTGATTTTTGAATGTTTTCTCATCATATTTCTTTTTAAGCTGACCTCTCCTAATGAGAGCATCTTCCACTCGTCTGGCTAAGTCTATCACCTGATCTAAGGTGGTCAAGGTAGCAGTTAATAACTTGTAGGATAGTTGGTCTTGTAAATTATTAATAAATATGTCCAACATCTCCCTATAAGGTAACACAAAGTGTAATTTTCCTATCAACTGTCTCCACCTAGCTAGGAAATCAGCAAAACATTCAAATTTGTCTTGTTTTAAGTTGTACAAGTATTTAATGGTCACATGCCTTTCGATGTAGGCACTAAATTGCTAAACAAAATACTTGACTGTTTCTTCAAAATTCCTCAAAGAATTAGTGGGTAATTGATAATACCACTCTAATGCCATTCCTCTTAAAATTTTTGAGAACAATTTTAGCAATAATAAGTCATCATGTGATATATCATGACATGTTATGCTAAACATAAGAAGATTCTCTATGGGATCTTTGGTTCCTTTATATATGGTCAGGCCAGGCATAGGAAAATATTTAGGGTACGATTGTGCTACAACTATAGGATCTAAATGCTGACTACACATCTCTTGATAATTGTACGAGGGACGGTAGGGATCTATCTGGTCCATGCGGGAAATTAACTATTTCACCATGGTTTCAAGATTACTATTTTGTCCACCATATTGGTTTAGTGGGACATAAGTATGGGATTTGTGAGTGTATGATGGTGTGACATAAGGATTAGATGCTATATTTCTATTATGCAAAGTGTTGGTAGGAAGAGCATTATGAAGGGGATTTGTAGTAGTATTATGTTGTATCCCAGATTGTTGGTAATTGGTGTTTGGTTTTATTTTTGGCTTTTATTTATTTTAAGTATATTGCTCAATAGCTTGGCGAAATAGAGCAGTAAATGATGGTTTATTTTTTATAGGAATAACCCTAGGATTGCTAACAGGCACTTTATATGGTTGGGTAACCTGTTGTTGTTGCATGTTCTGGATTATAGCGGCCATATCCAAATTGGATGGTCCAGCTTGATCACTCTCTTGATCAATAAAGGACAAAATATTAGTGCGTGTGTTAAATATGTCTTCTAGGGTTGCTTGAGTGTCAATAATTCGATCCTTGTCCATATGGACTGCTCTATTAAGAACACCAATATTAGTATTGATGAACTTCTAGAATTGTTCCATGTTCTCAAAAGTAACAGCTCCTCCTGGAGACATTTTAGGGGATGAGGATCCTTCCTCTCTAATAATTTCTTCATGTTCATTTCCTACAGCAAGCTCTTATTCTTACTGGTCTAGGGTTCCTTATTTCGGAACTTGATCTTCAGGAAGGACATCTGGGTTAGTTAATGATTTTCCTAACCAATCTTCTTCTTCTTTAGTCTATTTTCCATTCCTAAGTCTAGGCATTGTGCTTAAACTTAGATTTCAGCAAATATATATACTTGTATATATATATATATATATATATATATATATATATATATATATATATATATATATATATATATATATATATATATATATATATGCGATAGGATTGAGAGGTATATATTTTAACTATATATCTACTATAATACTTAAAAGGGAAATGTTTTTGTTTTTTTTTTTTATATGTTTTTTTTTCGTATTATTATTTCATAAGTATAAAAATAAAAAAAAACATGCTAGTTGCAAAAAGAATAACAATAGTAAAAAGAATGACTTAGTTTTCTATAAATAATTTATGGATATCATTAATAGGATCAAGTTCATCAGGAGTCATAAAATGATCCTCTTCAAATTGGAAATGGTTTTTCAAGAACTTGACAAAGTGTGCTATGGTAATATGATCTGTTTTAGACTCTGACTTGTAGAAATAAAGTTCATGGCAATACTCTTGATATAACACAACTCTAGGAACTCTATTCCATATTTTTCTATTCGTAAGAACGACTTCTTGATCCTCTATACGAGATAGAAACTTATGTACTACAATTGCATTCTCAAGGTATTCCTCAAAGGTGTACAATTTTGAAGACACAAGTGCTCTTTTATCTGCTAACCACCTATGGCAAGCTCTCTGAAGTTCATGGTACAAAGTTACCTGATCGGGATCCAGGATTCTATCTAGGACAAACCTCTTAATTTGCCTAAGTTCGGTTGATCTAGATGAAATAATATCCAATCTCCTATCAAGTTCGTCCCATAAAGGTTGGACTCTATTTGTTTGAGGTACTCTAAGCACAGACGTAATCTCTATGGCTATTAATTGATTTTCAACATTTATGGTGACAGCTCGTCTTTTATTATAATCTACCATCTAAATATGACATGCAACTTTAATTGTTTGTCTAATGATTCTAGATGTTACTTAATAATAAATTTTTATTTTTATTTATTTATTTAATTTTTGTTTTCAAAAGGCTTTTAGTTTCACGTCGGGTTCACCAAAATGTACTGACCCAAATTTTTTGCACCCTTACCTTCAAGCTATAGGATCCGTGCCCGGAAGGGGGATGCGAGAAGGATGGGACAATACCTCGAACTAAGAGGCTCTTTGAAGGTCGTGCCTCTCGGGGGAGGGGTATAAGGGTGAATTTTCGACGGATGGTGGGGTTCACAAGAAAACTTTGAGTGGAAGTTTCTATGCCTAGGTTGAAAATGGGTTTGATGTGTTCATTTTATACTCAATCATTTATATTCCTAGGTTGGCCAAAATGAATCTAAGCTATTCTATATGAAAAATTCTAATTTATATGAACACAGAAAGCATGAATGAATTCTAAATACCAGGAATATGTTAAATGAAAAAGAATGCACCTGATTTCGGGTGTTTGATGAAGATTCTGAAGCTTGTAGGAGTCTAGATCATCCCAAATATGACAAGATCATTTGCAATTGTATAGAATCATCCCAGATCACAGTCGATTATATGAAATCAGACAATATCATCATCGATCTGATAAATTCATCAAAAGAATTCGTCAGAAACCTGCAATCACAAAAATAGACACCAAAAACCGAAAATGCTATTGCAAGAATAATGCAAAAGGATAAAAATGATAGTAGAAATGCTTAACTGATAAATCTAGATAGGATATTAAAGAAAATGCATTTTTTTAATAATTTATTTTAACTTTATCATGTATTTATGCTAAATGGGGTGAACTCCAAGATGCAGAATGAAAATAAATCAAGTTAATGCATAATAAAATAAGGAAGGAAGATGAGAAATGCAAACTCAGGGATCTGATTGCCCCTAGTCTGAACTTTAGTCGAGATAGCCTCCAATCATATGAGATCGTCGATGATCTGCGATAGTATCATCTAAAATCATGTGGAATCGCCTACGACGATCCGAGCTTCCTCCAGCTGAAGCACAGTGAAAACCTGCAATGAAAAATTAAAACTACGAGTGCAAACAATGGTAGATACGACGTCTTAACACAACAAAGCTAAACGGTAGGGAAAATCAACCAGGGAGAGAGTTAGGAGGAGAGCTAGGTAGGGAGTCAGGGGGATAAAGTAAGAAAATCTCATTTTATATAGGATTAGGGGGAGGTTAGGAGGTTGGGGATCATTTCAATCTAGGAGATCTCCAACGGAGGAATCTCCAACTGCACAGACATGCTTCTGCCCAATTTGGAGAGGATGTTGAAACAAAAGCTAATTATGAAAATTTGGTTTTGGGATGAAATCATCTGGATGTTTTGTTCTAGATGAATTCATCCGATTTGGGACGATTTCGTCTGATTGGCGACGATATCGTCCAACGGTCAAAACAACTCCTAAAAATAGCACAAAAAATGGGGGAAGTAGTTAACGGGCGATTTCGGGGTTAAAATTCAAATTTTTATCTTTTTACTAAGGGTTTAACTACACAAATTTTAGGATACTACATATAACAACTAGTTTTAGCTTTGATAGCCATGGCTCAACTACTCTATTGCTTGAAGGAGATTGGATCTTGTGTTAGACTATATCTAATGGCACTTCTTCTAGCTCTATCATACTTACCACCTATGGTGTAATAACACCTCCCTTAGCTTTGTCATGTTAATTTCCTATGGTATCATAGTGCTTCTCTCAACTATGTTATATTGTCTACTTATAACAGTGCTTTCCTTGGATCTATCACATTGAAATCTATGGCATTATATTCTATATTCTTCCACTTTATTTTATAATGGTACTCCTTTCTCTTTAGCAATGACACTCTCTTTCCTTTAGCAACTACACTTTCTCTCCTTTACCAATGGTATTTTTTGTTCTTTAACAATGTCACCCTTTCTTTACCAATGGTGCCCTTTGTTAACTTTAGCAATAACACCTTTTTTATATAAATGATGCTTACAATACTTATATAAAAAATAGTTTGAATATAACCAAATCCCTTGTCTATTAAAAATTAATAAAATAAATAACCATCTAGTTGACAATATTTAAAAAACTAAAGCATTATCTATCAAAATGGTTGGCAATTTCAATCTAAGAACTAGTTTCTTGTTTGTAGGGATCTTAATTAGACCCAAAAATATTTTAAAAGCTAAAGAAAGCTACACATTTAAAAGATAAAAAACATCATCATAATAAAAAAATAATTATATCAAAACTAATTATATGTAAAGGTTATTAATATAGTTAATTAAAATTTCAAGAGATACAGAGTGCAGGCTTTGGCTTTTTTTTAGGAGGTCCAAGGTTCAAACCACAGTGCAAGCGAGTGTGTGAGGGGATGAGGGATGGGTATGTGTATAGCTATGTGATTGACCTCTATTGATAAGTTCAGCTCTTGCCCTTATGAAAGGTTATGGTTGGAATGAGGATGCCCAAACATACCATCTAACTTCAAATAATAATAATTTAATTAAAAAATATTTTTAAAATGTATTATTATTATTATATTTTAAATTTAAAATATAATAATTCTAATCTTATGATTTTTTAAATTTAAATAAGTTTATATATATTTAATAAAAATAAATAACAATATAAATTAATAATAAAATGCTTTTAATAATAAATTTATATATTAATTTTTTTTGTTTTGATTAGTGTGAAATTTTTTTACTACATAAGTTTATTTTATCATAACTTCTCATATGAGGGAGACACTTAGGATTGGGTATTGAGAGGCTTAAGATATCTCCAATTTACCATGTCCTCTAGTAAGGGGATAGCTGAACTTATTAATAAGAAATTTAACACATAGTCAACTCTATCAACTAAAAAACAACAATCTAGTGTGAAAAAGAAAACCCAAGCAAACAATTAACAACTAATCATTAACAACTAATCAAAAGTATTTTACAAACTACAATCAATACAAAACAAAATAATAAAAAATTATAAATATAATTTACATAACAATCGCATGTAATTTTTATAAATAAAAAGAAATCAAATCAAATCCAAATTAAAATGACATATGCTATGATACAAAATACAAAAGAAATTAGGGTCACTTCCCTCCACTTTGGTTTGAAGAGTCACGTCACTTCATGCACTATAACTCTATATATCCAACACTCTACAACAAATCTCGTAACTGTTGCACCATAACATAAGTTTCCAAACCAAAATGAACGGATCTAGAATTATAATACCTCACATAAAAAGAAAGAGAAGCAGTAGCAAAGATGAGAGAAACATACCTGAAATACCAGATGAATTTTACTGTCCTTTCTCCTCGGAGTTCATGATTGATCCAGTTATAGTCCCCTCCACAGGCAAAACTTATGACCGAAGATCAGTGCAACACGTCCATCCCACAGAAGACCCAGAGCCCAACTTAGTCTTGAGAACAAAAATGAAGAAATGGGTATCACAATATGTCCTCTTACCCGTCTTCGCTTATATCTCTAATCTGCTTGATCTTTTAAATGCCATAAATTTTCTGCTAGATAATCCTGGCTATCAATACCAACTGCTCCTTAAAGAACTCAAGAGAACTCTCCAACAACCTGACAAATCCCATTTAATCAGAGAATATGGAGTTCTATGCACTGCAAAACTTCTGACTGTTAGTAACAGAATCCTAACCAGTGAATGGGTCGTCACTGCTGTCTCCGTCCTTGCTCATCCCCAAGGTGACCAGGACCTAAAACTGCCCCAAGGTATTGACATCAGGAATCTATGCACTCCAAAAGAATTCATGATCATAGCAAAAGTATGCAATAACTGTGAGGACTCGGACTTTCAGATCGGACTAGTGAACCTCATGCATGTTCTCATCACGAACACGTCTTCATACACCAAAGATTCTCCCCTTGGTGAGATATTGGGAAATTCAAGTGGCAAAAGAGTGCTGAAAACTTTAGTGAATTATGTGTGGCCTGTAAATTATAATCTGGAATCTTCTTCTTCTTTGAGGCTTTTCATTACATTAAATAGACTATCAGATACCCAATCGGACATTCTGATCTCCGCAGGGATCATTGAGTCTTTGATCAAATATATGGGTTTTGTTTTAAGGGATTCTAAGAGAGATAGAGATGCAATGGACCAAATTCTTGAAAAGATCCAGGAAATGGTGTGCATGTTGTGCAGTGAATCTAAGGAAGCTTTGAGGTGTTTAAGATCGCTGACACAAAATCCTGTGTACAAAGAAACTTATGTGGCAACAGTAGCAGAAGATATTTTAAACCTCATGATAAAAGAGCCTCAAGAGGAGTCTGAGAGTCCTTAGATCATTGCCATTTGAGAATGGAGTGGAATTTAAAAGGTGTTTGGATGGTTTTAAATAAGAATAAGTGGATAGTGGGTGCAAAAGAAAATAGCAAGATTTTAAATTTTATAGAGTTTTTCAAATATACCATAATTGAAAATGCTTTTAGAAAATGATAGAATGTATAACAACTTTTTTTTTAAGTTTTTTAAATAAATATATATTTTTCTATATGAATTTAGTTATATTTTTATTTTTGTCATATTTTTTTATATTAATTCAGTTACATTGAGTTATAAATTTGAATTTTGGTGTGCGCTACATTATCCATATGTTTAACTAGACTAAGTTGTTCGAGGCTTTGGATTATCTTTGGGATGTTCAAGGTTTAAACCATGGTGTACCTAGATAGGGATAGATAGGATAGGATGTTTGTTGATAGTTTGATGCTTTAGTGACCTGAGTATAGTTAGATAACCATATATTTTGTAAAAGATATTCTTAGTTGGCAAGAATACTTATTTATAAATTACAATGGTAAAAGAAGATTCGCATTGGAGCCAAATATCTTAAATCATATGTTTGCAATGGTTGTCCAAATTAGCTAAATACTAGATTTTCTTACTAACTTATTTAATCCTTTCATCCTCAATAGCCATGGCACTATATCATTGAACCCCTAGTTCCTTCTCAATAACCATATTAACCACGAACTTTGTCACTTTATCTAAAGCTCTACCCACATAGATTAAAATCACATCATTTAATTTTCGCTATAGTTCCTTAATTAGGGTGACAAAAATCTTAAACCTCCATGTCTCTAAAGCAAAGTTCTTGGGTTTACATCTAGGATAAAAGAATCCATAGTGGTAAGTCCTTGGGTTTTCATCTAGGAGACAAGAATTCATAGTGGTAAGTCCTTGGTTTTTCATCTAGAAGACATAGGTTTAAACACCGGTATGAGGGGAGGATAGCGACCCTTCATAAAAACCTGTGTAAACTTAATTATTTTTTATAAGGACAATGTAGTGGTTAGGGCTTTCACCTATCTTTGGTAGGTTCAAGATTTAAACCATGGCATACCTAGATATGGATAGGTTGGATGGTACCACTAGAGTGTTTGTTGATATTTCAATGATTTAATGAATAGAATATGGTTACTTCATGACTAGAATATGGTTACATAAGCATATATTGGATAAACGATATCCTTCATTATAGTTGTCTCATATACCCTAGAAGGTTGGATCTATTGACTTCATTTAATCAAGAGGGCTATGGCTTCTAATGGTAACATCTAGTGATGTTACCAATTCCTCTATGTATTTGAGAAAAAAAAATATTTATAATAAACTAAAAATATGTTATTAGTTATAAACTAATACAAAAAAACAATTCAATTTATAATATTTTTATTGAATTAATTTTTTTTTAAATATTTTTAAATTAATAATAGTTATAAATATATTTTTTAAGAATTTAAAAAAATTATACTAAAATAAGATTATTTACAAGTTGAGACAAGACTCCTCCCATCCTTAGTTAGAGAGAATACTTGTTTACAATATTAATAGGAGGTCTGCATTGGATCCAAATCTCTTAAATCATATGTTTACAATGGTTAACCAAATTAGCTAAATATTAGATTTGCTCACCATCTTGCTTAATCATCTTATCCTCAATAGCCATGCCACTATGTTATTGAACCCCTACCTCCTTTTCGATACTCATCTTAACCAGGAAATTTGCACTTTATTTAGAGATCTACCCACATAGATAAAAATTACATCATCTAATTACCTCTACAATTCCTTAATTAGTGTGACAAGAATCTTCAACTTCCACATCTCCAAAGCAAAGTTCCTAAAGCAATCTAGAGCTTCTACTAAGATTTCAATTATTGATTCTATGATTATTTAAGAACACAAGCTTATACTAAGATAGGGGGTGAATAATATAAGATAAAATTCTTCTCTTTTCTTTCTAAAGCAATAACTTCAAATAATATCAATGCAATAATGAAAAAATACACAAATCACCATATACATAAGAGACAAATATTTTACATGGAAACATCATCTCAGGAGAAAACCATAACAAAATATTTCTTATATATTCCTTCAATAAATTTCATGGGCACTAACCCACAGAAGACACCAATCCCCTATACAAGCTTGTGGACACTAATCCATAGGAGACACCAATCCCCTATACAAGTTTATAGACACCAGTCCATAGGAGACAAAAATCCCCTTTCTCAAGTTCATGGGCATAAACCCATAGGAGACATCAATCCCATTGCTCAAATTTTCTCAAATACTTGCTCATAAAACTTTCTCAAATCTACTCCAAAACCTGCTCACAAACCTGGTCAAATCTACTCCAAAACTTACTCATAAAACCTACTCAAATATACTCACAAAACCTACTCAAATCTACTCCAAAATTTACTTACAAAACTTGCTCAATTCTACTCCAAAACCTACTCATATCTTGCACAGAAAATTAATGATGTTTCTCTTGCATGTGCTTTACTAATCTGGTCAATAATTCCCTTATTTTCTTATTTATTTAAATATTTAAATCAACCACTTTTAAACCCTTATAAATTATTTCGAAATATACATAATAAAACTTAAAAAAACTCTTTATATATCCCTTATAAAACTTACAATATAAAGCTTTATTTTAACAACATTTCCTCTATATATATTTTTATGATTTGCAAGGAATAGAATGTTATACTAACAACTTCTCCCTTTACAAAAATGAAATCACAACATTACACCTTATATCTCCCCTTTTATAATTTACAAAAATCAAATCACAAAATTACACCTTATATTTCCCCTTTTATCAAATTTAATAAAACAAAATTTATAAATACCTTGCATAGTCACGGATGGGATTTGATCCCTCGATATCTAGAAGTGCAATACCCTATCTCATACTAGTTACCAGCTATGCTAATGCAACACATGAAACCAAAAGGTGCAAAACAATATTTAATTCCTTCGGTGCTCTATTTTGAATTCTTCAACAAAATGACATCCAAGAGATTCGACCCCTTAACCTCCTACACAACATTGTTCTATGCAAGCTAGGCAACTAACTGGGCTACCCCAATGGATGGAACCAAATATGCAAAAAAACTATTTAAATACTTAATAGCTCTTTCTTTAACACCTCAAAAAAATAGCATCGAAGAGATTCGATCCCTTAACCTCTTGAACCACAACATCCTAGCGTAAGCTAGGCTACTGATTGGTCTAACCATTCGATTGAGATAGAAGTGGCATGAACCAATGTTTAAATTTTTCTTTTTGTTGTGACTCTGCCAAAACCTACTCTCCTCTCCTCCCTCCTTTTTCTCGTTTTCACTCTTCACTTGATTAATCTTCTTTGAATTGCTTGCCATTTTCAAAGTGAACTTAGGAGCACATATTTATATGCTTCTTCATGCATGTCCAAAAAATTCAACCCAATATTTTTTGAATATTTGAATTTGTAACCTTTTGCATGGTCGGAAAATAATATTTAATTCCCTTTTGCATGGTCCTCTTAATGAGGTCACCCAATATTTAAATATTTAGATTTTGAATATTTAAACTTTTAAATTATATTTAAATCCATTGATTTAAATTTTTACCTCCTTATATATTATTTAAATCACCTACAACTCAACATTTCATCCTTGAATATATTTCTACCTTTGACATAAATGACAACTCAATATTTCCAACAATATCCCCCTTTGTCATTGATGGCAACCCTATAATGAAACTAACCTTTACTGAACAAGATCACAAGTTGCTCCCCTTGACTAGCTTCTCCTCCTTACTAAAAACTCTCTCCCTTTGATATCAATGGCAAAGGCTCCTTGGGGATTGTAATATAATTCACTTGATAATGCCCTCCACTCCTTGCTCTTCTTTGAAATGTTCAATCATGATATGGGAGTGAAATTAATCCCCACTTACTTTTGAGATACTCAAAGGTCTCCTTTGGAAGTGGCTTGGTAAAGATGTCAACAATCCATTTATTTGTAGCAATGTATTCCAACTTGACTTGTTGATTAGTCATTTCATCTCTCAAAAATTGATACTTGATCGAAATGTGCTTGGTCCTTGAATGCATCACCAAATTCTTTGAAATATTGATCATACTTGTATTATCATAAAGTATGGATATAGGATGATCATGTTTTACTTTGAAATTACTTAAGGTTTTTTTCATCCATGAAACCTGAGTGCAACAAGAAACTATTTCAATTTACTCTACCTCTATAGTAGATATGGACACTGATGCTTGTTTTTTACTTAGCCAAGAGATCAAATAGTCTCCAAGAAGAAATGCTCCTCCACTTGTTCTTTTTCTGTCATCAACATTGCCTACCCAATCCACATTTGTATATGTAGTGAGAGTGAAATTATTGCATTTGGGATACCATAGTCTAAACTCCATAGTTCCTTTAAAATACTTAAATGTTTTTTAATTGCTTGTACATGTGTTTCTTTTGGTGCAGCTTGGAATCTTGCCATCAATCCGACTACCTGCATTATATCTTACCTTGTAGCTATAACATACTGTAAAATTCCAATCATGGATATATACAATATTTGATTTACCTCAGGAGACTCATCATATTTACTTAACTTACATCCTGTAATCATGGGGGTACTCATAGGATTGCAATCTTCCATCCTAAATTTTTTCAACATTTCTTTTACATACTTGGTTTGAGAGAGGAATATACCTTTATCTGACTATGGGATTTGTAAACCAATAAAAAAGGATAGCTCACCATGCATTGACATATCAAATTCATGTTGCATACATTTTGTAAATTTTTGACACATCTTGTTGTTACTACCTCCAAAAATAATGTTGTCCACATAGACTACTATAATAAACTGATCATTTCCATCATTTTTGATGTATAGATTGCTATCAACTATACCTTTTTTGAAACCTTGTTCTTGGATATATTTATCCAACCTTGAGTACCAAGCCCTAGGGGCTTGCTTTAGTCCATAGAGATCCTTTTTCAATTTGCATACATAATCTATCTTGCTTATTAGGATACAACCATATGGTTGCTCTATGTATACTTCTTCTTCTAGGTAACCATTAAGAAATGCTAATTTTACATTCATTTGGTACACTTTGAATTTTTTGAAGCTTGAGAAGGCCAAAAAAAATCTTATGGCCTCAAGACGTGCAATAGGAGAAAATATCTCTTCAAAATAAATCCCCTCAACTTGTGCATAGCCTTTCCACACAATTATTGCTTTATTTCTAACAACATGACCATCTTCATTCAACTTATTTTTGTAGACCCATTTGTTGCCAATTACATTCCTATATTTTGGATGTGGAACAAGTTTCTAAGTATCACTCTTTTCTATTTGGTCAAACTCTTCTTCCATTGCCTTAATCTAATATTTATCTTTACTTGCTTCATTGAAATTCTTGGACTCAACTTTAGATAGCAAAGAAATATTTACATGTTCATATGTTCCTATTATCTTCCTCCTTGTTTCTCTCATCTAGATTCCTAATAATCATTTCTCTTGGATGGTTCTTTTGCACATATATGGATGGTGTCTTAGGTGGTGCCTTTCTTGAGAGTGTGTCATCTTCTTCAGTTTCTTCACCTCCTTCTTCTTTGTAACTTTCTCCTTCTTGATACACAATCTCTTGAGCTGGTTCTCTTAGATATATTTCTTCATAAAATCTTACATTTGCACTTTTCACAATTGTATGTGATCTTTTAATGTAGCATCTATAGGCTTTGATTCTATTTTTTCTTTTAAGAATGTTACCCAATTCATTCTATAGAAATCATCAATAAATAACATGAAGTAATTCTTACCTTGTAAACTCTTTGTGCTTGTAGGATCACATAGATCGGTGTGAACTAGCTCCAAATGCTTAGATGAAGAAAACTTCTTTGATTTGAAACTTGATCTGTTTTTCTTACCATGCTCCTATTTTGCACAAATCGTGCTTGGGAGTTTTGCTATTTTGCACAAATATCTGACTACCCGTTTGTTACTTATTTTCACTATGTTGTCAAATTTTAGGTGACCCATTCTTCTATTCCATAACCAGCCCTCATCCTCTTGTGATAAAAAGTAATTTTCTCAACATGTAGAGATTTTTTGCATTTCTACTAGTGTCTGCAATAAGCTTTCATGTCTTGGATTTCCTGATCTCACATCCATTTGGATGAAATGTGAGTGTGTGACATTTATCACATAGTTGACTTACACTTAGTATATTGTGCTTCAATCCTTCAACATATAATACATGGTTGAAATGTGAGTGTGTGTTCTTGATCACATAGTTGACTTACACTTAGTAGATTGTGCTTCAATCCTTCAACATATAATACATGGTTGAAATGTGAGTGTGTGTTCTTGATCACATAGTTGACTTACACTTAGTATATTGTGCTTCAATCCTTCAACATATAATAAATTTTATATCCTTGATCTTCCATTATCCAAGTTCAAAATCCTTTTTCCAACAATTTTGGTAGAAGCATTATCACCAAATTTTATTGTTCCTCCATTTATTTCCTTGAGAGAGAGAACTTTGCTTTTATCACCTGTCATATGGCTTGAATAACCACTATCAATGTACCACTGATTTCCTTCATTTTGCACATGAAGAGTCATTTGTACCAACATGGATTTTTCTTTTTCTTGTTTCTTTTTATTTTTACAAACTTTTGAGGACATATCATTTTGAATTGTTTGACCCTCCTCCTTCTTTCTTGATTTAGGAAGTTTAGGAAACATTGTTCTACATCATTTAGCTTGGTGCTCAAAATGTTCATATTTATAACAAATGATATTGTAATTCATGAGAGGTGCAAATGATTTGAAATTTCTATTGATGAATCCAATATTATTTTTTACACGAACCATGCAATATACAAATTTATGACCATATTTTTTTCATAAAAAACAACCATGGAAGAAATATTGAAACCTATTTGATTGCCTTGGATGATATAATTGCATGGTTCTTTCATTGTGATTTCTGTGATTGAATTTTATCCATGATGATTCTTTGTTTCCTTCCTCCTTGATGCTTTCACTTTTCAATACATCACCATAGGTCATGGGCTCTTCTTTACTTATTTTCTTTGACTTTTTTGTTCCTTTTGAGCTTGACTTATCTTTCTGTTTCTATTGACCTTATTTAAAACCAAGTCCAAAATTTATACCTAAAAGTCTCTATGCTTTGATAATATCATCCAATATTTTTGTGCTTTTCTCAAACCTCATATTTTGTTGTAACTTATCCTTATATTTTTTCACTTCCTTTCTTAGAGAGACAACCTCATTTTTAATACATCAACATAGGTCATGGGCTCTTCTTTACTTATTTTATTTGATGTATTTGTTCCTTTTGAGCTTGAATTATCTTTCTATTTCTCTTGACCTTCTTCAAAACCAAGTCCAGTATTTATACCTAAAAGTCTCTGTGCTTTGATAATATCATCCAATATTTTTGTAATTTTATCAAACCTTGTATTTTGTTGTAACTTATCCTTGTATTTTTTCACTTCATTTCTTAGAGAGACAACCTCATATTCCAAATTTTCACATTCTAGCTCCTTTGATTTTAATTGCTCAACCATAACTTCTTCAATTCTCTTTGCCTCTTCAACCTTCACTTTTGAATCGGTGAGATCTTGTAGAAGCTTTATCTTTTTTTCATCATCCTCTTGTATTTTATCCTTCAATATTTAATTATTCTTTCTAACCTTTTTCAATTCTTCAAGAGAAATAATAAGTTCCTCTTCTACATTAACCATGACTTCCTCTCCAATTTTTGGATATCTCTATTTTATTTCAACCATAGGGACATATTATTTCACCTCAATGTCCATGTATGTTCTTGTAAGATCTTATTTCAAGTGGTTAGGCTTTCACAAAGGAACCCGCTCTTATACCAATTGAATAACACAAGCTTATACTAAGGGGGGAGTGAACAGTATAAGATAAAAAAAATTCTTTTCTTTCCAAAGAAATAACTTCAAATAATATCAATGCAATAATGAAACAATGCACAAATCACCATACACATAAGAGATAAATATTTTGCATGGAAACACGCTCTCAGCACAAATAAACATAGTATATCTCTTTTTATGATTTGCAAATAATAGAACCTTATACTAACAACTTATCCCTTTGCAAAAATGAAATCACAAAATTACACCTTATATCTCCCCTTTTATAATTTACAAAAATCAAATCACAACATTACACCTTATATTTCCTCTTTTATAATTTGTAAAAATCAAATCACAATACTATTCCTTATATATCCCATTTTATCATTTGTAAAAATAAAATCCCAATACTATGCCTTATATCTTCTCCTTTTATCAAATTTAATAAAATAAAATTTATAAATATCTTGCATAGCCACGGATGGGATTTGATCCTTTAATCTAAAGAAGCACAACACCCTTACATGGGCATAGCCATGAATGGGATTTGATCCTTTAATATAAAGAAGCACAACACCCTTACATGGGCTAATGACCAGCTACACTAATGAAACACATGAAACCAAAATATGTAAAACAATATTTAATTCCTTCAGTGCTCTATTTGCAATTCTTCAACAAAATGATATCCAAGAGATTTGACCCCTTAACCTCCTACATAGTAGCACTCCACACAAGCTAGGCAATCGACTAGGCTATCCCAGTATATGGAACCAAATATTCAAAAATAATATTTAAATCCTTCTTAGCTCTATCTTCAACACTTTAGCAAAATAACATCGAAGAGATTCATCCCCTTAACCTCTTGTAACACAATATCTTAGTGAGATCTGGCCTATCAACTGGTCTAACCACTCGATTGATATAGAAGTGGTATAAAAAAATGTTTAAAATTTTCGTTCTACTACGACGCTACCAAAACGTATGCTCCTCTCCTCCCTCATTCTTCTTGTTTCCGCTCTCTACTCGATTGATATTCTTTGAACTGCTTGGCATTTTTCAAAGTGAACTTAGGAGCTCATATTTATATGCTTCTTCATGTACGCCCAATGAATTTGGCCCAACATTTTTTTAATATTTGAATTTTTAACCTTTTTCATGGTTGACCCATAATATTTAATTCTCTTTTGCATGGTGTTCTTAAGGAGGTCATCCAATATTTAAATATTTAGACTTTAAATATTTAAAATTTTAAATTATATTTAAATCCTTTGATTTAAATATAAACCTCCTTCTTTAATATTTAAATCACCTACAACTCAATATTTCATCCTTGAAGATATTTTTGCCTTTGACATCAATGAAAAATCAATATTTCCCACAATCATCCTCTTATAACCTTGTATTACAACCCAAATAGAAGTATATTTGATATCTAAGGCTTATGCTTCATTATTTGTGGCATTTTCTAGGTCCTACAATTTTTAATAGAGCACTATCCCAACATGATTCCTATAGACCACTCCAATTTCAGCTCTACCGAGTATACCTTTTATAGATCCATTAGTATTAATTTTAATCTAACATTTTAGAGGTGGTTTCCAACTAGCTTTGTCTTATCCCTCTTGCACTTCAACTTATTTTCCCATCATCCCTATATTAGTTTGAGTTTCATCTTTAGCATACACTTCAATAGTCTTTTTAACTTTGCTCCAAATGACCTGCTAACTTTATCTAAGGATGAAAATATTTCTCTAAAACGTTTTCCTTTTCTCTCCCCACACTTGCCACCAAATAAAGTTTAATCCAAGATTTCACTTGATACGAAGAGCTTAAAATTTAAATTCATCCCTCTCCCATATTTCCCAAATATTAATCTAATAAAAAACACCACTGGCTTAGGATTTATAAGCTAAAAACCATCACTCCTAGATTTGACATATGAATGGGAACTCAAATATCAAGTGGTCAGATGTTTCCTCACTTTAATAGCATAAAACAAATTGGGATGGACCACTGATTCCCCTATGTCTCATATTATCATAAGTAAGAATTTTATTATGCAAGAACTATTAGACAAAGAAGTTAACTTTTGGCTAACCCTTGGATTGCTAAATATTTCTTCAATATTCAACTTGATATGAATGAGGGAGAAGTTTTGGAAGGATATTATAATATTCATCCTTAAATATGTAGAATCCAAGGCTCCCATAGCCCCAAGCTAATCCATACTCCCCATATCTACTTATGAGAAATATTTCTAACAAGATTTTAATCATGATGGGTGTCAATTTTGCAAGAATTGAAATTTTCTACTCATACAACTTAAATGACTTAAACCTATAATCCTACATCTGAATAATTTTGAAATAAATTTTATTTTAGATCCAAACTTTGCTTTTCATGGTTGTTTTTTCTTGCAATTTTAAAAATTTAGCAATGATGATAGGTATTGATCCTAGGAATCCATCCAAAATATTGTTTTCTTTCCTTTCTCCACTTTCTAAAATAATTTATATTTCACTACTTGATATCCTAACTTTAGATCCTACCACACTCCATAGGAAAATGAATCACCTCATTTAGGTTCACATATCCCAAATATTTACTAGTTAAAATACTATTGAAGAAAGAAGTTGGCTAGGAGATCCACCTATAGTAAATATTTTCAACCAAAGTTTTATTATTTAACTCTAATATTCTTAATCCCACACCTCCATTTACATTGGGATGGATTACTTTCTTCCAAGCTACTAAGGCACATTTACTCTTTGCTTTTGCTCCTCCTCATAAAAATTTGCTAGCCATCTTGTCCAACTCTTTCCATATGGTATGCGAGGTAGCAAGGATAGAAATTATATAAATTGGCATGGTCATGGGTTGAATGATTGACTACAAAAAATTTAATCTACCCCAAAATATTAACTATTTGTGAGACCAATGGTTAATTTTTCTTTGATATTATATCTTTAGTTTTTCAAAATGCAAAGGAAAATCCAAATATACTATTGGGATAGAATTCCTCATGAATCCTAAGGTCTCTAAAATTTTGTTTTGAAACCTTTGATCAGGAATGAAGAATATTACTTTGTATTTATTATCAATTATGACTTAGTTTGTGGCCCTAAGATAAACATTAAGAATATCTTTGATCATTCTTGCTTCCTTGAATTTGACCACTCCTACCAAATATTGTATCATCCACAAATTTTAGGTGAGTCAAAATATCCTCACACACCTTGATACCTATTAGCAAAACTTAATGTCTTGTTCTCAAAGAGATTCTACCCAAGCCCTTAGCAAATATTAAAAAATATAAGTGGAACAACAATATCCCTATAGAATGCCTTGAGTGGATCCAAATGGTTGCAAGGGGAGGCATTTTATTAATATTGAGTATATTGGAGTAGAAACACAACTCATGGCCTATTTTATCTAATCTTAATATAAACTAAAGGCTATCATCATCATTGAAAAGAATCTACACTTCACCCTATCATAAGCCTTTGACACATCCAATTTTATAAAAATTCCTCTATTACCAAAATTTTACATTGGGTGGATTGTCTCTCGAGCTAGATCCACTACCATCCAAGATCCATCTACTCTTTAAAATACCCCCTCTCTCTCAGGATATAATACTATGTAGGAGAGGTTTTATCCACTTAGCCATTACCTTCATGGTTATTTTTATATATGACATAACATAAGGCAATAGGTCTATAATATCAACTATGCACCCCTCATTCCATTTTGGAATGAAGGAATTAAATGTATTATTTAATGCTTTAAGAATTATTTTACTACCTCTATAATCCTCTATAATAGTCATTACATCATCCCAAAAGGTCTAAAAAAGCTCAAATGGAAAGTCATTTGGACCTAACATTTTTCCTGTACTCATTCCAAAGACTACCTTATTTAGTTTTTCTCTTTCAATGGGTTTAAGTATGGGCTGATTTTCTTCTTTAGAGATAATAGAAGGTATGATATCAAGAAATTTGTTCTAAGCCTCTTTGTATTGCACTATACTTTTCTTAAACAATTTAGTAAAATAATCAATTAAAAGGAAATGCATACCTAGGATTCTATCAAAGGAGTGTTTGTTCTCATTTTGAATAGCTTCCATATTGTTTATCTATCTCATAGTGCAAGCAACCCAATGGAAAAAATTGGTGTTTTTTATCACCTTTCAATAACCAAGTGGTTCTTCCTCTCTATTTCTAGTAGATCTCCTCTTGGTTTTTAATGTCCTCAATTTCTCTATGCAACACATCATCTTATTCTTTGTGTTGCTATGTAATTATTTCTTCCTTAAAGTGTTTTTGCAATGCATACCATTTGGCCACAAATAAAGCTCTTTGGACCTAAAAGTATTATTGGAAATTTGAGCAAGTTTTGTTGTCATTGATGTCAAGAGGTTTGATGTCTAGTTTTGTCATCATTGATGTCAAAAGTTTGATTCTCCAAAAAACAAAGGGAAGCAATTTTAAAAAGAAATAATAATATTATAATATTTAATATTATAATATCTAGGTATAAGGAATAGGTTAATAATAACAGGGTCCCAGGAATCATTAAAAAATATATCCCCAACAAATTCCATTGAGCAAGGTTGACAAAGGTTTTAATTTAATTTATTTAAATTAAAATATTTTAATCTAAGGTTAAAATTTTAATTTAAATAATTAAAGGTGCCAAGTTTAAATTTTTTATTTTCAAATTTGAAATTTGAAAAGGCCAACATATTTCAAATGCAAAGGAAGAGTATTAATAGGAAATGTTTTTCATTTCCTAAGTCTAACACCAATGTGATATTTGAATGCCCAAGTCGTGTGATAAATCGTGCGCTCCATATGCGAAAGGAAGAAGCTTGTGAGTTGTTTTAAATAAGGAGGTAGACTTGTATTGATATTCATGTGATGCAATAGGATAATCTCATAGCACTGGGTAGCGCAAATGGTGGTCGAAGTTCTGGCTAAGGCATTCACAAATGGAAGGTCATGGATTTGAATCCCACACAATTTATTTTGGCAAAGGAGGAGAGGAGTTTTATTTTCACTAAAATTCATGTGGCAACTTTAATAAGAAAGCGTGGACCTTTAGTTCACATATGGGCATGTAGCCTAGGTGGTAGGTTATCTTTGAGCTAAGGCGTTATGGCAGTATAGGTCATGGGTTCGATTTTGGTCACTAGTTTTTGGGAACTGGTTGATGAAGACAATCTTTTTGGTGACGTGGACCAACATTAAGGTATGCATTTTTAATATAATTATTGCTAAATATTGGAATGAGGAAAAGTGTTTGAGGCCACATGAAATTTAAAGGACATGTGTTAAATATCTAGGGCGTCATAAGGATTATTGAAATAAGTAATTTATTTTTGATGCTTAGAAAATAAATAAAATATTGGAGATTATAAGTTTTTAACAAAGGAACTTCATTTTTATGTATTGAATATTATTTTGAGAAGATTGGAGATTATAAGGTGTTAACAAGGAACTTTATTTTTATGTGTTGAATATTTTTTTGAGAGTATTGGAGAGAAACTTTATTTTGATATATGTTGAATATATTTTTAAAGGAGTAATAAGGTGTATTTGTGACTTGACATTTTATTGTATTATTTGTATGGTGAAATATTTGTTGAAAAAAATATTCATGTGGAGATTTTGAGATAGACTATTGCTATCTAGCCTAGAATTTGGAAAAGTATTTGGTTGTGAGTAAAATATTTTTTGAAGAAATATCTCTATCAAAGCAAAGAGGTATGGGAACATCATATTTTGGTTGAAATTTCGGAATGAATGTTGTGAAATATAATGTGGAGTGAAAAGGATTGTTTGATAATCATTGTTGGAAATATTTGAGTGAATTTTTATATGCTTCATTGATGAATGTTTAGAGAACATTTGAGATAGATGATGAGTGTCATCAATTCTTCACCATTTAATCATTATGTGTCAATCCAAGGTAGTGTACAAGGCTATATATGAAAGCAGAGGTTAACAAACTAATTTTTAGGTCATCTAGATCATGGCCTTATTCATGGAACAGTTAGTATTTCAGGATGTCAAGCGTCCCTTTTAATCTCCTAAAAACTAAAACTAAGTGCCTACTTATCCTTGCATAATTTAAATTCACACAATTATAGAAAAACAAATTTGAACTATTATAGAATTGAAAATGACATAATTTTAATTGACAAAATTTAAAATAAAAAAATTGAAATCACAGAATTAACTATAACAACAATGAAACTTTTCAGAATTGAAACATCACACCTACAAAAAATGAAACCTAATACAATGATGAAATTCAAAGGTTGGTAAGCAAATATTGCAAATCTAGAACAAACGAAATTAACAAAAAAATTTGGAAATGCAGACTGCACATGCTAAATCTGAAACAGAAAATGTTGTACTTTAAATTCTACCCTAGATGATTTAAATATAATGAGTTCATGTGCCACATGTTAGATGAAGTTTAATTCAATATTAATAATGTAGAAAGCTATCAAATTCTTGTTAATTTGTTGTAGTAAGAAATGAGAAGAATTCTGGTAGAAATAATCCTTCCTCTAGGCCTGGAAGTGGCCCTTGCTTCTTGAACTAGAATAAGGTGAAAATACTTGCTTTAAACTATCACAAATTCACACCAAACTCAAAATGCAAAACATGAATGATAAAACTACACCTTTATTCAATTTGCAATAACATAATAGTAGTGCAAGGCAAAATCCTATAGAATATTGTTCTGCTATAATACAAGGTTACAACATGATGAGTGTCATTGAGTCTCATAATTTAATCCCAATGATTTATCAATTCGGGGTGGTGTCCAAGGCTATCTACAATAGAAGGCTAGGGCAGAGTACAATTCAGACATTCAAATTTCAAGCATTTATTGGTGAAGCAGATTTTGGTTTAGCATTTTGGTGTCACACTAAACCTAGTCTGAAGAATGGAAACTAAAATAAATTACAAGAATTGAAAACTAAATCTAAATTACAGAATTTAACAACTAACTACAATTGCATGAATTGAAATTGCTAAATTGAAATCTAATCTACTTTTGCAGAATTGAAATCTAGTTACTCTTGCATAATTGAAATTGCTAAATTGAAATCTAATCTACTTTTGTAGAATTGAAATCTAATTACTCTTGTAGAATTGAAATGATGCTTGTAAATGAAACTTATTCTAAAAAAAACCTGTCAATGCCCTGCCACAAAAGGTCGTCAAGCTTCTGCTACAGGAATTGACAACAAAATAAAATATGCTGAAAATGGAAAGTTGCTAAAGTAGGGAGAACATAGAAAGCAAAAGAAAAATGTGTAATATAATTTATCAGCTGACATACACACAAATGTTGTACACAAACATAATAGAAAACATAAATCACATAATAAAAAATAAAAACAAGAAAATGAAATCTGGAAAGCAATCTATTAATTTTGTTGCAACAAAATTACAGATTAAAACTTGCCATAAAATCCCTTCTTCTAGATCTAAAAGTGGGCCCATACTTCCTGATATAGAAGGAGGTGAAAATAACTTCTTAACTAATTAACACTCAATAGAAAATGATAAAATAGATACACTTTTATTGATGACAAAACATGTTGAAAATTGTTACAGAAAATTACTGTACAATCCTAATTGCTGCAATTGAAAACTCTCCTCTATTCTAATTCCTAACTGGCTCAACCAAGGAGGGATCTATGTTATTTATATAAATATTTACAACATATTCCATGCTCAAATTAGCCTATGTGCTGCTTTACAGTGATTTGTCAATAATTTTGGATCTGAAATAAAAGCAAATCTGGACAGTTTGTGTTGCGGTAGTAGTCATTGGCCCTTAGAAAGCATCTTCAGTGGTGGGAGTACATGGTATGAGTCTAGAAATATCTCACACATCATTATCCACTTCATAATATGTCATTCCTATCTTGCAAACAACTTTCTATTATGTTGTAGTTTTTTTGGGTTTATCTTAGAAGAGGATCAAAATTGACCTTTTCCATGAATGGTGGCTTTGGATGGCAAGGACAGTAAAATCAGATGGGAGATATTTTCCCTTAACTTTATCAACCTTCTTATCCCATTTTCCACCACCAAAAGTCATTCAACAAGTCAAAAAGTACATTATGTTTTCATTTCGAAGATAAGTGGCTCATTCTAAAGACACTAGAATTCTCATTTCGAAGACATTGTGTTCATTTCGAAGATCTTTAGAATGACCAACTGTGTTGAATCCAAATGGTTTTAGTTGTATTTCTAATTTGGATTAGCCCTCAGGATCAGATTGCAATAGTCTTCATTCTTCCTTGGATGTGAATTTCATGCCTTGTCATTCATTGGTAGCTTGTTAGAATTTACGTGGTAAATTACTGCATTTTCTAGTTCTGCTGCACAGTTGTAGAATATTGGCATTTCTTGCAAATTCAATCAAATTATAACATATAAAAATTATTCAAATATCAACATGAAGAATTACATCAAGCTGCTACTAAATTTATACACTTCATTCACCAAGTAACCATGCTGAAATAGTGCAACAGTGCTGCATAATTGCCCCTGCTCTGTTATACCCTATTGCTACCTATTTAGACCATGTGGGAATGCTTCTAAATAGTTCAAATGTATTTTGTAGTCCTTCTGAACTCATTCCATCCATATCATCATGATTTACTTGAAAACTTCAAGGTGTTCCTATAAAGTGATAGCTTGCTGATTTTTATATGGCTGTTTTTTCTAGATTTTCAGATTTATGACAGTCCTAAACTTTTGGCTTCAATGTGGATTTGAAACAAGTTGAAGTTCAGGAAAACATTCAAAAACCATTGAGAAGTTAATGGATATCATCATACCACATTTGGTTAATTGAAATGCATGTTTTTACTTGCTACTTAATCAAGCAAAATCAGTCATAAAATGTTGAAAATAGTCAAAAATAGAGATATAGTATTCTTAACATAAAATCATGCAAACACTTAACAAACAATATATTTTAGTCAATTATTTTGCAATTAACTTATCATATGGTAGTCAAACATTGTGCAATAATGAGGCATTTTTAGGCCTCATCACAACACTTAAAATTATACTAATATGTATCCTCTAGCTCCTATATCCTCCTATATGCTAAACCAAATGGGAGAATTTTATTTATACAAGTAGGGTACAACATTGATAAGGTTTTGTGCTACCATGTAGGAATTTTACAATTGTTACAAGATTGTTTCCCAGAATGCAGGGATTAGGTCTATTATCTCTTATCCATTCCATCTGTTGGGCTTCATCCATTGAGGGATAGGTTGGAAAAGATAGGAATATCCCTAAAATAGCTCCAACCACCGTTTACCACCATCTATTGCAATTAAGGGTGCTTTTGACCCAAACTATTACTTTTGTGCTTATTTTGAAAGCTGCTATGGAATATCAGGCAACAGAATAGAGTTTATATTAATTCATGCTCCAAAAGTGCATGAGAATAGTTGTGATGGTGGAAATAGTCTCCATAAGTGCCTAGAAGATTGATTCCATATTTTGCATGATCTGAAGTGGACAAATTCCAAGCCATGTTGTATATGTACAGTTGGATGAAATTTGTATGGAAAAGTTCCTATTTTTTGCACAGTCAAACTGTTGACAAATTTTTGGCACCTTTTGGTTACTTAAAATGGTTAAATGGTGGGGAAAGCTTATGAAAGAAGCACAAAACCAAATAGATAAAAGCACCTTAATATTACAAAATTAATTTAATGTAAAATATAATAAATAATATAGCTAAAACAGATTATAAAACATAGATAAACAGTCAAAATAGGTCATATGCACTTTATCATTCCAATATGCAAACATCATCATATAATACATAATATCACTAAAATTAGTACAAAAAAATATCATAAGTAGTTCCAAATAGTTTAATAAGTTATCAGAAGCAGTATTTGTATGAGGCAATGTTCTACCTCATCATTTCCCCCCAACCTATTGCAATGCTTGTCCTCATGGATTCTGTTCTACTACAATAGCACCAAGATCTATGTCAAGATAGCGCTCAACATATTTCCATAGTCTTCTTCCAACATTTTAATATCCTTTGTGGTCTTTAATCTCCCCGATCCACTCCTAGAATTGATTGTCTGATTGAGGGTCATTATCAAAGAAATATGGAATAGGGATGATGATTGTTGGATTCCTGTACCTAAGACCTATCCATTGCTCCTTTACCTAAAATATGGTCTAGATTATACATTCTGACCTTCTTCTAGACCACATCAAGTTATTTGGAGAGATGGGTTCTATTTTCTATAGTGATATAGGTAGCTCTCCCCATCTGCTTTTGCAGGCTGATAAAGCATCAGCAAATGATGCTACATAAAAAGTTTGAAAACCATCTATGCATTTTTGCAAGTTCCCCAAATATATTTTTCTTACTCTGTCATCCCTCATTAGAGTGTAGTGCTCATTAGTGGTAGTTCTGTGGTTCAGGTGAACAGGCCTAATGAGCAAGACTGCCTGCAATTCCATGGCTTTGCTAGATTTCTTTTCCTGCTACCAATAAATTTGATTTTGGAGTGTAGACTAAAAAGCCCTAAGCTAAATATCACCAGTGAATACATGGGGAAGGAATATAATTTTGGTTGGCAAAAAGAAATTATGCAGGAAAAATTCACATAGCAAATTTTGGTGTTCTACAGAACTTTACCAAAAAGCATCTAGAAACTCACTAGGTGTTTCCAATTTGTGAGAGAGGCCAGAGGTGATCCTCATCGTTTGCCAACGGAGGTATTTTTATTTCAACATTAAGCTATAGAATCTGGCTAGCCTCCGACTTTGAACCATACACTCTGCAATATGGCATACATCCTGCACTTGTTCCTTCAATTTTTTAATTTCTAAATTTTTATGTTCTAGCTCTTTTGTTAAGGTCTATAATTATGAGACCTTTCCTTCTAATTGATGACATCTTGCCATAAAATATGCCACATATTCATTATATTTTGCTAATGTAACTATTTTTGGTGACCCAACTATTGGTTGCATTTGTGGAGTGACATTAACTTGGATGCCTACATCCACGTTTTCAATTACAAGGGGCTTTGTCTATGTTTCAATTTCTACTAGTTCAATCTCAGGTGCATTCAAATTAACAAGATTTTGAGGAGACTGTGGAATTACCTCTTCTTGTACTATTATTTCTCCCTCTGTAGGTGTTATTGATTTGGTTATCTACTGTGTCCCTGGATGCTCATCCCCTGGACTCTGTTGTACTTCTTGTGCAACTTCTTCTTCTTCTATTACAACTCTGCTAGGTGAGTTTCTCTTTGTATTTCCTGCTAAGTTTAGTAACATACTAGCTAATTCATCCCCTGAATAATTCTAAGGAGGCTATTTCTTCAGGAAGTGTGAGTCTAGCCTTTACAGCCTCTATCTCTTGCCATAACTTAGCAATAATATCATCTTTTTCCTTCAAAGAAGCTTCACTTTATTCAATCCATCCTGTCTATGTTTTAATTACACTCTTGGCTGAATGCAATTGAGTCCTAATGTCCATTTCCTCTTCTTATTTAGTGCTCAAATCATTATTTCCTTCTTCAGCTACCTCATATTCTTACTTAGAATCTAAATAATCCACAAGTGGTGCAAATATTTCTGCAAAAGTGGTGTGTCCATTTACTTCTTCTGTTATGGTTCTATCTTCTGAATCTGGTGGGTAATTGAGGGACATTGTAGGCATAGCCATATCTATTGCATTATTCATGCCCTTGGTACTTATATCTTTGAATTTATCCATAGTTTATTCCACCTATAGAGTATCAACATGTGCAGTTCCTTCTTCCTTTTCTACATCACCTATTTTGGTGGATTTCTAAAGTCTTGAACACCTTCTCAATCCTGAATTTGATTGATTTTATTTCTTTTTAGATTGTGAAATAGGGTTTTTCAATCCTAGGGTAGGGTCTTCTTCAGGTGTTCCCTTCTCCATCAGCCCTTCCCTACTTGAACTTTTAAATTGCTTAGTGGAATGAGTGGGAAAAATAGTTACATTTTCATAAAATGTAACCTTTCTCCTCTTTCCTATAGGATCAATAATAGACTGTTTCTCTCTTTACTTCCTCATCCTGGAGGATGGAGATCCCTGTCATGAGGAGAGAATTTATTTTTTAGAGGATTCAGTTTCAATTTCACATTCAAAACTTTCAATTTCTATTTTTGCTTCAGATTCAGGTCCTTCAACCTCTACCTGTTCCTCAAATCTAGGGCTTTTAACTACCTCTTCCTCAATCAACTCATTCCATGCATGAAAAAACCTATCAAAGCTTCTAGGGTTTCCCCTGAAGTGATGTCTGCATATAATCTTGATTAGGCCATAGTGTTTGCGAGACCCTCTTCCTGCTTGGTACTTTTTGGCCATATTTACCAGCTCCTAATATAAATACAGAGGAAGGTTTACCTTAATATCAGGGTTTGAGTTGCCATGGTGAAGATGGGTCAGAATTCTTATGTGATGTCCAAACAGGATAAGGAATTTCCCATTGCAAGTCAAAAACCTAATGACCCATACTGCAACTTCATCCCAAGGAGGCTGTAAACTTGTTCTTTTGACCCCCTTGCAGATATTATTACTTAATACAAACTCAGTGGGCCTATCCTCATTTCCCCTAAACTAATTTACAAGTTCAACTAAAGTATTTTCCCCTGATTTTCTAATTTGAACCCCATGCAACAGCAATTCAGTAACCTGGATGAGAATTTTGGGTCTTACCTGGATTACCATGCCATTAATGTGGATTTTATTGTTGCGAAAGGTGCATGCAAAATCAGCAGCCAATCCTTCTAAATTCCCATTGAATTTACACAATAAGGGTAGAAATCCTCCTTCTATAAAAATTCACATGGACTCCTCATATTTCTGCAAAAATTCTATGTTTTCGGTTCAATTTTGTTCTTCTATCCACCCATTGTTAATTTTTTGTGTGCAGAGTATCTCAGGCTTACAAATTTTGGACAACAGGGTTTTTTTTAGTTTTTCAAATGCTTAATTTTTTCAATGGTAATGCTCGAGGGTGAGGAGTAAATAGATGCAGTACCAGAACAACTTCAAAATGTGCTAGGAACATGAAATCAGAATGTGACGACAAGGTATTACACATAGAAGCCATCATTAATTTTTACTGCATATTATAGCTATCAGGAGTGGCATGGCTTATTTTATGGAATTTCTTATTTTAAATAGATTTTGAATCATGTGCCAAGTGGTCATGTGTTTTAGTATTCAAAACTCCATGCCCTCCTCAAAATTTTTCCTTGGAACTCGTACTTGAAACTTGGATTCCAAGTGCTATTTCCAACCCAACGCAAAACCTTAGGAACTAAAAAAAATTGATTTATTTTATTTTTTAGCCACATGGTTCCAGAGTAAAATGAATTAACTTTTTTTTTAATTCATTTAATTGGTTTTATCACAAAGTTTATCCTTGAGTAAAGACCCTTTTTATTCCAAAGCTAATTCCAAAACTGAAACTGTTATGTGCAGCAGGTTCATTTTAGAGTAGTACCATTCAAATGCATTTGAAGAGTCTTTTCTACATTATACTACCTTGATAACTTTTTGTAACCAGACCTTATGTATTTTTTATGCTAACTAGGGATATCATACACTACATAATAAATATTTATAATATTAAAATAGAAAAGGCACATACCTGAAGAAACCATTCTATGTATATTTTGTATAGATGTTATTTTATGTTGATTTTAAACTGACTCCTCATAGAATGTAACAGGTGCAATCTAAAAAATAGTGAAACAAAGGGAAAAATGAGTGGAACAAACATTAACAATGATGGAGTGAAGTGAAAATTAATGGACCAAATGTGAGTAATAGTGAGAGTGAATGGAATAATGAAATTATGAAGAGTGAATGGAATAATAGTGGAGAGTGAGGCAAACATGCCGGTCAACCCTATTTTCAGGTAAAATCAACTCAGATGTGCCTCAAAGAGGTTTTCACATTCTGATTTATTTGTTTTTATCATGTTTTTTTTCATTTTTCTATATTTTTTTATTTTTTTTTCATTTTTTTTTTGTTTTTTTTTAAATGACAAATTGTTCATGTCACTTGATGGAATTCATCTTGGAATAAATATTTTCTTCCAATACTAATACATCCAAGTTTCATATTTTCTTGAGAAACTCCTCCTTGGTTAACGGTTTGTGATATATCCAAAGACGATGACCATTAACCACCATTTTCATTCTTGAATCATCTATTGGTGAAAGAAATATAACTCCATTTGCAAATACCTCCTCAATCTCATAAGGTTTGAGCCACCAGTTCTGCAACTTGCTAGGAAAATATTCATACTGGGATTCAAACAACAAAGCCCAATTGCCTTGTTGAAATTTCTATTGTTGGATATGACTATCATGCCACAACTTGCATTGTGACTAGATCACCTCGATCTGGTTCAATGCATCCCTCATTAGCTCATCCAATGCATTAAAAATTTGGTCCATTTGTGCCTATGACAAATCAATGCCAACTTCCAAAGTAGTTTGAAGAGTTAGTAATTCCAACTTAATAAGCAAAAGAGACTTTTTACCATAAACCAATTCATAGGGAGTAAATCTAGTAGTGGATTTCCAAGTGGTGTTAAAAACCCAAATTGCTTCAGGTAATTTCTCCACCCAATTCCTTCTATGGTCTGCTCCAGTTTTTTTTAAGATCCTCTCTAATTCCCTATTTCTCACTTCAACTTGGCCATTGGCTTGTGGATGGTAAGGTGAGGATTTTCGATGTTCGATTTCATACAGCTTTGTAAAGGCTTCAACAAATTTTGAGGTAAAATAAGGTCCCTGATCAGTGGTGATAGAGTGTGGGGATCCAAATCATAGAAATATTTGTGAATACATGAAATCAACAACTTTCTCTTCTCGAGCATGCTTAAAAGCATGAGCTTCTACCCACTTGGTTACATAATCAGTACATACCAAGATATTCACTTTCCCTTGGAAAGGTGGATCAATGGGTCCTACAAAATCTAACCCCCACCTTTCAAATGGTTTTGTACCTAATTGAGGTTGTAAATGCATTTCACTAGTAAAAGTAGGCTTACCCATCCTTTGGCATGTATCACAATTTTTGACATACCTTTTGACATCTTTGTGCAAGGATGGCCAATAGTAACTAGTACCTAAAATATTTTAAAAGGTACTTTTAACTAAATAATGCCCTCCTGATGGTTCATCATGACATGCTCACAGGATGTCATATACCTCATCCTTGCGAACACACCTACAAAATACATGGTCATGACTGCATTTACATAATAAACCTGCTATCCATTCAAAAGAAGAACTTTGCTTGATCAACTATTTCTTTTTTTTAGGAGTAAAGTGAAGAGGAATATTACCTGTAGCTAAATAATTAGCTATATCTACAAACCATGGAGATTTTACAGAAACAACAAATAATTTATCATCAAGAAATGCATCCTCAACCAATTCCTCTGTAACTGCATTTGACAATCTTGACAAGAAATATACCACTACATTAGACTTCCCTGGTTTATTGACTATAGTAATATCAAATTCCTACAATAGTATTAACCAGTGAATAATTCATGCACTAACCAAGGGTTTATTCATCAAATACTTTATAGTAGCATGGTTTGTGTGGATGAATACGGGATATCCTGTGATATAGTGTCAAAATTTGTTAATAGCATACACCACAGCTAAAAATTCCTTCTCGTTTGTGGTATAATTCTTTTTAGCTCTAGTCAAATTTTTACTAATGTAGTATATGGTATAGTTTTGTCCATATTCAATCTACCCTAATGTAGCTCCAATAGCAATATTGGAAGCATCAGTTTGAATATGGAAGGGTAACTCCTAATTATGACCTCTCAATATAGGCAAAGTTGTTAAATTTTCCTTTAAAACTTCAAAAGCCTGTTGACACCCAGTAGACAAAACAAATTCAAAATCCTTTGTTAACAATGCGAACATTGGATTAGAAATGGAACTAAAATTAGTAATAAATCTGTGATAAAAGCCAATATGTCCTAAGAAACTACAGACATCAGTTTGATTTTTTGGAGGAGGAATTTTCTTGATGACCTCTACCTTTTTAGGATCAACTTTAATTCCATAAGTAGAAATATGATGTCCAAGAACAATTCCTTCTTCCATCATCAAGAAACATTTATCAGGATTCAGAGACAAATGATATGTTTCATAGTGTATTAAAACTTTTTCAAGTTGTTATAAAGTATATTCAAATGTAACTCCAAATACTGTGAAGTCATTCATATAAATCTCTACACTTTCATTTGTTATATCAGAAAATATAGCCAAAACAACTCCCTAAAATGTTGTTGGTGAATTGCACAAACTGAAGGGTAACACTTTGTAAGCAAATTTTCCCCAAGGACTTGTGAAAGTTGTCTTTTCTTGGTCTTCTAGTGCAACCTGGATCTGATTATAACCACTAAATCCATCAAGAAAACTAAAAAATTTCTTACCAGCAAGGGTGTCTAACACTTGGTCTATAAATGGTAATGGAAAGTGATTTTTATGTGTGACCTTATTCAAGTCCTTGTAGTCCACACATACTCTCATCTTCCTATTTTTCTTTGGAACAATGACCAATGGTGAAACCCACCTACTGTCTGAAATTGGATAAATGAATCCTACATCCAATAGTTTTTCAATTTCTTCCTTAACAATATCCTTCAAAGCGGGATTCATACACCTTTGTGGTTGTCTTACTGGTTTGACATCTTCAGTGTATAGCCTATGTGTACACACATTAGGGTGCATGCCAATCATGTCATTATAACTCCAAGCAAAAGCTTGAACATGTATCTGTAAAACAACAAATAATTTGGCTTCTTGCTCATTAGTCAAGCAGCTATTAATGTTCAAAAAAATTCTTGGTTGTATCTCAATCTGCTTAATCCCTGGATAAATAGAGTTGACAACCTCATATTTACTGATTAAAGCATTTAAGGGACAATTATGTGGCTACAGAGTATGAAAAACTCTTGATTTTGGTGTAAATGTGATACCTTATGGGATCATTTGCATAGGACATGTGAAATAATTCAGAAGATGATGATGTCATCCATGTGGCAATGTGAAGGAGATTTCTTGTAGTGGAATAGATGATAGATTTTCAGCAATTTGTTCTTCATATTTCCATAACAAATGATGGACAATAATTTGATCATCCCTAAGACCTTCTTCTTGCAATGTTTTCACCAAAATTGTTTCATGTTCAAAGATTTCTGTTTTTTATGAATTAAGTTCTTCAATATGTTCTTTTACTACAACGGTGGCCAAGGTGACAATAGTTTCATGTTCTTCATCTAACACAGGATACCATATCTGTCCAAAAAAAATGGTTGAAGGTTGGGCTGGTGGATACAAAGAAATATTTTTTAGGTCTACACCATTTGAAATGGTCATCTCACCTGACCTATAGTCTATAAATGTAGCTATAGTGGCAATCCAAGGTCGTCCTAGAATAATAGGACAACCATTAGCTGAGTTTCTAGGCTTCAACACTAAGAAATATACAGGGCATTACCAAGAAGACACTTCAATGGCAACATATTCTAGAATTCCTTCTAGTTTAGCCACTGAACTATATGCCATTTCCAAAACTATGGTAGTAGGACAAAGGTTATTGAGCTAAAATTTTTGCATGGTTTCCTTAGTCATCACATTGATTGTAGCTCCTAAATCGATAAGTACATTTGGAATTTGAACTAACCCAACAGTAATTGTAACTACTGGACTCCCTGGATCACCATATTTATGGGGTAATAGTTTTCTAGAAAGTAGGTCAACCAACGTACCTTATAATTGTATAGTCTTAGGAAAGGCTTTCTTCTTCCTACCAGGTTTCCTAATACACAACTCTTGAATGGTTTTCCTAATCGGAGGTACATCCTTTATTTCCTGCAACAAATGGAGTGAGATAGAAATTTTCCTCAATTCTATGATTAATTTTGATTCAAGCGTAGTGATAGTGTGGTCAAAACTTTTAGGATGCGATAGGTCTACCGAGGTAGGTTCAATTTTTCCTTGTAAGATTTCTATTTTTTCTTCTTTTTGCTTTGTTTGTGGTTTTTTGGGACTTGAAAATTCTTGCTTTCCATAAATTTCTTCAATAGTGGATGGTGTAGGGTCAGGTAAAACCTTCCCTGAATGTAACTGGATGTTACTCCAATCAAGGACATGGACTACAATAGTCTCTTTAGACTCAACTCCATAAAAATTGGTTGCTTTTATGTTGTTATTGGGGTTAGCCATAGACTGAGATGGAAGTGGAGGTTTCCTAATTGGCTATGTTTTTTGTGATTGAACTCTTCCCTAAAAATTTTGATTAGGGGCTAGCAGCAAGTGTTGATTTGGTGATTGATACCTTTGCTACCCTTGATAGGATGGGTATTGTGGCCCCCATATTTTCCTTGACTGATTTGGTATCCAAGATGGATTAAATGAATGCCATGGCTGATTCCAACCAAAATGTGACAAATATTGAGGGGATTCCCAAGATTGATTCCAAGTTTGGGGAGGAGGTTTGATATACGCCCATGGCATATTCCAAGGATTATGTCCCCAATTTGAAGAAAAGCGAGGGGTATTTTGGTTTTTTATGAATTTTACTCCTAGCCTTTGCCCAATAGCATGAATTTATTTAACTTGGTTTTATAAAACACTCCGAATATGGGGAAAAAGGTGACATTTATCAGTTTTATGCTCCTTTGAGAAAATGCCACAAATTGCTAAAATTGAAGTCTTGTCCAAAGGACAATCTTGCAGAGCATGCTTATTTTTGCACCTAGGAAAATAGATAGACAGGGGTGGTGAAGAATTGGATCTTGTATTCCTTTCTCCTAAAGCAGTGTTTAGTTGAACAAGTATATCAATTTTCATATTAGCCATTTCCTCCATCAAATATTTTATATCAGTATTACTAGGATTCCTTTTCCTTCTTCTTTGCCTAGTGTAGGAATAATTTTTGCACAACTCTACAATATCATTAATATCAAGTTGGTTTATATCTCTTTTTCCCATTAATTCTAATACTTCTCTAGAATCATCTTGCAAACCTCTCAAAAATATAGTTTTTAATAAGTCAGTTTCCATAGGACCACATCTCTTTTAGATAAATGTAAATCTATCAAGATAATCCTCTAAGTTTTCATCCTCTTTTTGTCTTATCCAAAATAACTCATTCTTCCTATTTCTCACTCTACAATACTCTTGATACTTATCCAAAAATGTAGTTTTCATTTGATCCCAAGTGCGGATTGAATCTAGTTCAAGGCTCATAAACAACTATAAGGTTGCATATTTGATTGTAGAGGGAAATAAATTCAGTTTCTAGTTATCATTGACATAGTCATAATTCTGACACAAGACCTTGAATTCAAACAAAAATTAATGAGGATCTTCAAAAACAACTCCACTAAAGATTGGTAATACTAAGGGTGAAATTATTTTCATATAAGCATTATGATTAGGATTTAGATGAATATGGTATTCAAAATTTCTAATAGGAGGATTTTCAGCATCATGACCAACAATGTCCCTATCATGTTCTCCTTATTCTGCCATAGGTGCTTCTTTAGTTTTAATTTGTTCAACTGGTTCAGATGGAACAGCCCTATGGGTATGTCTAGAAGAAAGTGCATCTAAGAGCTCTTCTTGCAAAAATCCTACAATTTTAGTTGATGAATAAGATGATTCTCTTTTAAGTCTTTTAGTAAGTTCATAAATAGGTAGATCTTCACCTTATAATGAAGAACACTTTGGTGGAAAATAGCCAATTCTGATAAACCTTCCTCTTTAATCTCTTGGCCTATGCATTCATGTCTATTTATTGAATAAACTAAACCTCAGGTTTCTAAAAACTATTTCCTAAAACAAGATAGTTTCTATACTGCTAGACCTATCCTAACAACACCTAAGTTTCCCCGAAAATGATGCAAAAAATGATTAGTATCGTCAATTATTCACCATTTAATCATTGTGTCAATCTAGGGCAGTGTCCAACGCTATATATGAAAGCAAGGATTAACAGACTGATTTTTAGTTCATCTATATCATGGCCTTATTCATAGAAAATTTAGTGTTTGGGGGTGTCAGGAATCCCTTTTAATCTCCTAGAAACTAAAACTGAGAGCCTACTTATCCTTGCATAATTGAAATTCACATAGTTGTAGAAAAACAAATATGAACTATTGTAGAATTGAAAATGACAAAATTTTAATTGACAGAATTTAAAATAACAAAATTGAAATCATAGAATTAACTATAACAACAATGAAATTTTTCAAAATTGAAACATCACACCTGTAGAAAATTAAACCTAATACAATGATGAAATTCAAAGGTTGGTAAGCAAATATTGCAAATCTAGAACAAACTGAATTAACAAGAAATTTTGGAAATGCAGACTGCAAATGCTAAATCTAAAATAGAAAATGTTGTGTTTTAAATTCTACCCTAGATGATTTAACTATAATGCATTCATGTGCCACATGTTAGATGAAGTTTAATTCAATATTAACCATGCAAAAAGTTGTCAAATTCTTGCTAATTTGTTGCAATAAGAAATGAGCAGAATTTTGGCAGAAATAATCCTTCTGTAGGGCATGGAAGTGGCCCTTGCTTCCTAAACCAGAAGAAGGTGAAAATTACTTTCTTTAAACTATTGCAACTTCACACCAAACTCAGAATGTAAAACATGAATGATAAAACTGCACCTTTATTCAATTTGTAGTAACATAACAACAATGCAGGGGAAAATCCTACAGAATATTGTTCTGCTACAATACAAGGCTACAACACTTAAACTTCTACTAATATATATAATCTAGCTCCTATATACTCCTATGTTATCAACCAAATAGGATCATTTTATTTATACAAGTAGGGTACAACATTGATAAGGTTTTGTGATGCCATGTAGGAATGTTACAACTATTATAGGACTGTTTCCTAGAATGCAAGGATTAGGTCTATTATCTCTTATCCATTCCATCTGTTGGGTTTAATATATTTAGGGATAGGTTGGAAAATGTAGGGATATCCCTAAAATAGCTGCAACCACCGTTTACCACCCTCTATTGCAATTAAAGGCACTTTTATCCCAAACTATTGTTTATGTGCTTATTCCAGAGTTACTTCGGAATATCAAGCAGCAGAACAAATTTTATAGTAATTCATGCTCCAGAAGCACATGAGAATAATTTTGATGACAAAAATAGTCTCCATAAGTTCCCAAAAGACTGATTCCATCTTTTGCATGAGTTGGAGTGGACAAATTCCAAGCCATGATGTATATGTACAGCTGGCTAGAATTTGTATGTAAAAGTTCCTATTTTCTGCACAGTCAAACTATTGACAAAGTTTTGGAACCTTTTGGTTATTTAAAATGGTTAAACGATGGGGAAATCTTATGAAAGAAGCAAAAAACCAAATAGATAGCAGCACCTTAATATTACAACATTAATTTAATGCAAAATATACTAAATAATATAGTTGAAACATATTATAAAACATAGATACTTTATCATTACAATATGCAAACATCATCATATAATGCATAATATCACTAAAATTAGTACAAAAACATATCATAAGTAGTTTCAAATAGTTTAATAAGTTATCAAAAGTAGTCTTTGTATGAGGTAATGTTCTGCCTCATCAATAGAGATTGAAGACTATTTGAGTTAGGGCTTGAGACCCACATTGTGCTCTTTGTTTGAAGAAGTTTGAAAACACTTGTTTAGGGTTAGTGAGCAAGTTGTGTTTCATTGATTGAATGATTGAGTGAAATTCTTGAGCATTGGATTTGAGTTATATTGAAAGTGAATGTGCAAACATTAGAAACCAGATTTATTAAAGTGACAGACTTAATGATTGAGTATAACATATTAAGTTTTTGATAGAGTACATCATTATCTATATGTTCCAGAGGTTAAATTTTTTTTGAATAGAATATATCTAAACTGCTTCAAGTTAAAGGAATTACTTTAAATATTAGAAAAAGCATTTGATAAGTATTGTGTGCAATATTTGAGATTGTTTGAGTATGTTTTGTGAGTTGTTTTGAGTTTGTATTAAGGCAGATTTGAGGTAAGTCTTTGTGAAGACTTGAGAGTAGATTGAGCAAGTTCTTGAGAGGACTTGAGAGCAGATTTGAGGCAAGTCTTAGTGAATACTTGAGAGCATATTTAAGGCAAGTCTTTGTGAATACTTGAGAGAAGATTTGATTGATTAATTTTTTCAAGCATTGTTTTAAGGCTTGGGGCAAATCTGAGCAGAGTTTATTTGTGATTTGTTCAAGATTTGTGTTAAGGCTTGGGTTAAATCTGAGTAGAGTTGATTTATAATTTTTTCAAGCTTTGTGTTAAGGCTTGTGGTAAATTTAAGCATATTTGATTTATGATTTGTTCAAGATTTGTGTTAATGATTGGGTCAAATATAAGCAGAGTTGATTTGTGATTTGTTCAAGCTTTGTGTTAAGGCTTGGGATAAATCTAAGCAAAGTTGATTTGTGATTGGATAAAACTTTGTGTTAAGGCTTGAGGATAGATTTTAGGATAGTCTTTGGTGCATATTTGAGAGAAAATGTATGCTAGAACTAAGATAGATTTAGAGCAAATTTATACTATATTGAGGATAGTGTTTAGTATATATTTGAGATAGATATTTAGCAGAGTTGAGATCAATCTTTTGAGGTGATAGAGTAGAGTACATTAGTCTCAAGTGGATAGATATTCATTAGCTAGGGCAATGAGGATAGAGGTATTCTATGGAGAGAGATCCACAAGCCAGAGCAGTGGTAGTAGTAGTGTTCTAGAATATCACAAACCAAATCAAAGGAGAAATAATTCTCCTATGGATAGAGTTCCATGAACCAAAGCATAAGAGAAATAGTTCTCTTGTAGATAGAGTTCCACGAACTAGAGTAGAGGATAAAGAGTTCTCTTTTGGATAGAGATACATTAAAAAGGGTAAGGGGAAAGAGTTCTCCTATGGAGTGTGATCCATGAACCAGGTAGGAAGATAGATTTCTTCTATGGAGAGAGATTTATGAACAAGTTGAGAAGATAGAGATATTCTAGATCAAGTTCTATGAACAAGAGAAAAGGGGAAAGGTTTCTCATGTGGAGAGAGATCCACAAATAATATTATAGGGTATTGGTGTCTCCTTTGGACAGAGGTCCATAAAAATTGTAATAGGGAAGTGATTCCTAAGAGATTTGTTGAGAAAATTTTAGTGAAATATTTTCTCCGTGGAGTAGCCCACATTGGGTGAACCATGTTAAATTGGTGTCTCTATTATATGTGATGATTTTTACATTGATTTTATTATTGCTATTGATATTTTCAATTTTTTATTGGATATTATTGCTTGGGAAAGAAAAATAAAAGTTGATCTTATACTGTTCACCTCCCTCTTAGTATAATCTTATGTTCTTCAATTGGTATCACAACGAGTTCCTTTGAAAGAATTTAACATCTTGAAGGAAAAGTATACAGGACAATAGATGGCATCTTAGAGTGGATCTTCACAAGTAAGGTAGCATTGTTCAATGGGAATAATTATACTTTTTGTAACATAAGAATTAATACTTACTTGATGGCACAAGGATATGAGACATGGAAATCAATTGAGGATGGATATACACCTCTAGCTAGTCCTCCTACAGATAAATATGGTAAGATCCTACATCTATATAATGTAAAGGCAATGAATACAATATTAAGTGGTTTACATGAAGCTAAGTTTGTAAAATTTATTCATTGCACATTAGCAAAATATATTTGGGAAAAGTTGAAGAAAACATAGGAGGGAGACAAAAAGGTCAATATGAAAAAATTGTAAAATCACAATAAAAAATTTGAAGACTTGAATATGAAGGATTAGAAAGACATTGATACATACTTACTTCATGTGGATGAGGTTGTTAACTCAATGCAAGGATTTGGGTGTAAATTTTAAGAATCAAATGTTTGTCAAAAGGTTTTAAGGTCATTTCCTATGAGGTATAGTGAAAAGGTTTTCAGCCATAAAATAAATAAAAGATATTGAAACTTTGACTATGGATGAGTTGCATGGAAATATTATAGCTTTTGAGATGAGAATAGGAAAGGATCCTATACAAAAGAAAGAGGTAACCTTCAAAGTAGCAAAGAATAAAAAATATAAGAAAGTAGATTCAAGTGATGAGTCATCCAGTGATGAAGAAGTAAAATATGGTAGAAGGAACAAGGACTCAATAAAGCACAAAGGTATGAAAATATTTAAGTGTTTAAATTGTGGTAAATATGGTCACTATGCATCTAACTGTCCAAAAGCTCTAAGTAGTAGTGTTAAAGAGAGACAAGATCATAAGAACAAGGAAGCATGAAAATCTAGGTATCAAAAGAAAAATAGGTATGGACATAACACGCATGAAAAAAAGTTTTTGAGAGGCATAAGAAGAGATTTTATGTTGATAAATGAAGCAATATTTCAAGTGATAGTGATGAAAGATATTCAGATAGTGAATAAGAAATTATCTTCTTGGAAATATAGGAAGAAGGAAGTGCTTCTATTGAAGATAAATTTGAAAGGTATGAAGATGCTCTTGAAGATAGAGAATTAGAGGAAGAATAATAAAATGGAGAGGAACGAGTAGTAGATCTATAAGGTAAGATTATTTTTGCTCTTAAGGAATTAAGTAAGGTAAGAAACAAGAATTCAAGACTCAAGGTTCAATTCCAAAAATGTGATGAAGAGAAAGGAAAGCTTATACAAGATATGACAAAATCAATATCTAAGACAAGGAGATTTAAAGAAAAGTTAGAGGTAAAAGTCTTATAATGTTAAGGATTAGAGCATGAGGTAGCTTCACTAAGAAAATAAGTGAAAGAGTCTAAATATAAGCTACATAGGTTTGGGAAAAGATCAGAGACCTTGGATAAGATTATCAATGTACAAATATCTTCATCAAATAAGACAATATTTGGTTTTGAATATGGACAAAAGGAAAAATGAGAGGAGTGAAGCTCAAGCTCCAAAGAAGAAGAAGCTTCAAAATAAGATAGTTAAGGAGACAATGAGACTTATGAGGATAAGTTGAAAAATAGAAGGTTCACCAAGGAAGGAAACAATGCGCAAACAAGGAATAGAGAACATCACAAGGAATAAAGGACTAAGAGACCAATGGGTCAAAAAAAATATTTATTCAAAGGATGTTTCTTCTCATCTCATAGGTTTGGTCACAAGGCTATGTAGTGCAAGACACATGAAAAGAAGGTACATGGTTCACCAAGAGAAATTTTAGAAATGGACATCACTTCCAAGGGTATTGTTACTCTTGTAATCATTTTGGTCACAAAATAACTCATTATAGGTTTCATAAAATGAATGGATATGGCTTCACCAAGAGGAAATTCAAGAAATTTGCACCTTCTAAGAACATCAACATTAAGTGTTATAAGTGCAATAATGTTGGGCATATGGCTAAGTGGTGTAGAAACAAAATTTCTAGAGATAAGAAAGAACAAGAATACTCAAAAGAACCAGAAGGATCAGTTGAGGAAGAAGGTGGACAAAGAAAAAGAGCATCGTATGTTGGTAGTAGAGATACTCCCACCCCAAAATTAATAACCTCAAGGAGAGGAGGTGGGTAGGAGGTTGAGTTGAGTCTTATATTTAGACCTAAAGGAGTCCCTTTGCCATTGACGTCAAAGGGGGAGAGATTTGAGTAATGGGGAGAGAATTCAGTCACGGGGAGCAATTTCTCAGGGGGAACATAACTAAAAAAGGTAAAAGGAATGTGTAAAGAAAAAAAGGCTTTCCATCAATGAAAAAGGGGATATTGTTGGAAATTTGAGAAAGTTTTGTTGTCATTGATGTCAAGAGGTTTGATGTCCAATTTTTTCGTCATTGATGTCAAAAGGTTGATTCTCCAAAAAGCAAAGGGAAGCAAGTTTAAAAAGAAATAATAATATTATAATATTTGGGCATAAGGAAGAGGTGAACAATAACAAGGTCCAAGGAATCATTAAAAAATATATCCCTAACAAAGTACATTGACCAAGGTTGGAAAAGGTTTTAATTTAATTTAATTAAATTAAAATATTTTAACCTAAGGTTAAAATTTTAATTTAAATAATTAAAGGCACCAACTTTAAAGTTTTATTTCAAATTTGAATTTTTAAATGGCTGATGTGTTTCAAATGCAAAGGAATAGTATTAATAAGAAATGATTTTTCATTTCCTAAGTCTAACACCAATGCGATATTAGAATGCCCAAGTTGTGTGATAAATCGTGCGCTCCATATGCAAAAGGAAGAAGCTTGTGAGTTGTTTTAAATAAGGAGGCAAACTTGTATTGATATTTGTGTGATGCGATAGGATAATCTCATAGTGTTGGGTAGCATAGATGGTGGTCGAAGTCCTGGCTAAGGCATTCACAAAGGGAAGGTCATGGTTTTGAATCCCACACGATTCATTTTGGCAAATGAGGAGAGGAGTTTTGTTTTTCCAAGATCTGTGCAACAACTTTAATAAGGAAGCATGGACCTTTGGTTCATGTATGGGTGTGTAGCCCAGGCAGCAGCTTAGCCTTGGGCTAAGGTTCTATGATGGCATAGGTTGTGGGTTTGAGTTTGGTCACTAGTTGTTGGATGCTAGTCAATGAAGACAATCTTTTTGATGATGTGGGTCAACATTAAGGTATGCATTTTTAATTTAATTATTGCCAAAGTTTGGAATGTGAGAAAGTGTTTGAGGCCATGTGAAAATTAAAGGGCATGTGTTAAATGTCTAGGGAGTCATAAGGATTGTTGAAATAAATATTTTATTTTTTATGCTTAGAAAATAAATAAAATATTGGAGATTATAAGGTGTTAACAAAGGAACTTCATTTTTATGTATTGAATATTATTTTGAGAAGATTGGAGATTATAAGGTGTTAACAAAGGAACTTTATTTTTATGTGTTGAATATTATTTTGAGAGTATTGGAGAGAAACTTTATTTTGATATATGTTGAATATATTTTTAAAGGAGTAATAAGGTGTATTTGTGACTTGACATTTTATTGTATTACTTGTATGGTGAAATATTTGTTGAGAAAAATATTCTTGTGGAGATTTTGAGATAGACTATTGCTATCTAACCTAGAATTTGCAAAAGGATTTAATTGTGAGTAAAACAAGTTTTTAAGACATATCTCCATCAAATCAAAGATGTATGGGCACATCATATTTTGGTTGCAATGTTGGAATTAATGTTGTGAAATATAAGGTGGAGTGAAAAGGATTGTTTGATAAGCATTGTTGGAAATATTTGAGTTAATTCATATATGCTTCATTGGTCAATGTTTAGATAACATTTGAGATAGAGATTGAAGACTATTTGAGTTAGGTCTTGAGACCCATATTATGATCTTTGTTTGAATAAGTTTGAAAACACTTGTTTAGGGTTAGTGATCAAGTTGTGTTTCATTGATTGAATGATTGAATGAAATTCTTGAGCATAATATTTGAGTGATATTGAAAGTGAATGTGCAAATATTAGAAACCAGATTTGTGAAAGTGGCATACTTAATGATTGAGTAGAACATAATGAGTTTTTGATAGAGTACATCATTCTCTATATGTTCCAGAGGTTAAACGAATTTTGAATAGAATATGTCTAGATTGCTTCAAGTTAAATGAATTACTTTGAATATTAGACAAAGAATTTGATAAGAATTGTGTGCAATATTTGAGACTGTTTGAGCATGTTTTGTGAGTTGTTTTGAGTTTGTATTAAGGTAGATTTGAGGTAAGTCTTTATGAATACTTGAGAGCATATTGCGCAATTTCTTGAGAGAAATTGAGAGCAGATTTGAGGTAAGTAGTAGTGAAGACTTGAAAGTAGAATTGAGGTAAGTCTTTGTGAATACTTGAGAGCAGATTTGATTGATCAATTTGTTCAAGATTTGTGTTAACGCTTGGGGTAAATTTGAGCAGAGTTGATTTATGATTTATTCAAGCTTTGTGTTAAGGCTTGGGTAAAATCTGAGCAGAGTTGATTTGTGATTTGTTCAAGCTTTGTGTTAAGGCTTGGGGTAAATCTAAGTAGATTTGATTTGTGATTTTTTCAAGATTTGTGTTAAGGCTTGGGGCAAATCTGAGCAGATTTGATTTGTGATTTGTTCAAGCTTTGTATTAAGGCTTGGGTTAAATATGATTAGAGTCGATTTGTGATTTTTTCAATATTTGATTTAAGGTTTGGGGTAAATATTAGTAGATTTGATTTATGATTTGTTCAATATTTGTGTTGAGGCTTGGGGTAAATCTGAGCAAAGTTGATTTGTGTTTTTTTCAAGCTTTGTGTTAAGGCTTGGGGCAAATATAAGTAGATTTTATTTGTGATTGGATCAAGCTTTGTGTTAAGGCTTGAAGATATATTTAAGGACAGTGTTTGGTGGATATTTTAGAGCTGATTTATGCTAGACCTGATATAGATTTAGAGTATATTTGTAATAGAATTTTGATTTCAATATTTTAAAAGACAACGTCTATGTCAACTTTCCACATATTTATTTTGAAATCATAATAAAAAAAATATATTGAGCTTAACTTATGGACATTTTCATATTATCAAAGATGAATGAATGTTATTTTTGTTTACTACAAATTATAAATAATGTTTGTATGTACATTTAAATATTATAATTAAAAAACCATATTTCCCTATTTATGCTTGGTATTTTTCATGATGATCGTCATGTTTATAATCATTATATAAGAGGTATAATTACATGGTGCTAAATCTAGCTATGATTTTAATATTTATTTTATAATTTTGTATTATTTATTTTAAACCATAGAATCTAAAAAGGATAAATCCTTTAAATAATGCATAAAACTTTAGCTTTGAAACAATTAAACCAACCTTCTCAACTACTTGTGTAACTATAACTATTCATTTTTTAGGTGTGCTTGTAACAAAAAAAATATATATTCCTAGCTAAGTTTGTAATTGCAATTATTGATTTTCCTAGGTGTGCTTGTAGTTTTAGGGTGCAATTAGTTTGTTAGTATGTTTCTTTTGTGTATTTAAAAAAAATAGAATGATATTTTGGTGTAAATTTTCTAAGGTGTAAAAAATATTGTGCAAATTTTGCTTTAATTTTTTTATAATTTAGCTGAGTAAATTGGTTGTAGTTTACATATTAGATATTGAATCCATTGTTGTTCATGGGTTGAAGTGATATTATTTTCCTAATTTTTCTAACCATTGATTATGGAAAACAATAAATTCCTTCCTATTACAGAGTTTAGTGGGCAATATTATGGCTATTAAAGAATGTTGAGGATATTGCTACAAAAGATATTTAGGATATAGTTAAGCCTAATTATGATGAGATAGTAAATTTGTATACTATCCCACATAATTAAAATAAGTAAATAAGGATACCAAGAATAAAAAATATTTGATCTTGTGCTACAATTAGTTAGCTATAGATAAGAGCTTGTTTCCAAGAATTGTAGATGCATATTCAGTCAAGGAAGCTTGGAAGGCTCTACAAAAGGCTTACCAAGGTAGTGAACACTTTCACTTGGTCACTACCTTGGTAAGTCTCTTATTGAAATGATAAGGACAAGGTATACGATAGAATAAAAGTTCTTATGAGGAAGAGGAGTAAGAAGAGGTCAACCTACTACTAGAGGAAGAGGAAGAGGAACAATTAACAAGAGAAATATCCAATGCTTACTACTACTAAAGGTATAAATATTCTAAGAAGAATGTAGAGTAAAAGCTACAAATGAAAAAAAAAGACTAGCTTATGTAATTGAGAATGAGGATGATTCAAGAAACTTGTTCTTATCCTATGACAAGGTTGAAAAGACTCTTTGAAAGACTTAGTAACTTTATTCTAGCTATTCCAACCACATAATAAGCAACAAGGAGTTGTTTGATCCTATAGATGAGAAATTCAAATACAAGTTAAATCTTGGTGATAACAAGTTTTTGGAGGTGGCAAAAAAATAGATAATGGATGTAATTACTAAGAAATATGAAAATGAAGTTCATGATATTTATTATGCTCCTAATATTAAGCTTAATTTATTGAGTTTTGAGCAACTTTGTGCAAATATTTATAGAGTATTTCTTGATAATAAGCAATGTACAATATATGATAAGAACTATGGGAACAAATTTATCACTATTATTCCCATGTCAAGCAATTGAATGTTTTCCTTGAAGTTTAGAGGTAATGAATATTGAATAAAAGATCTTGTTATGGAATTTCATATATGGCCACTTAGAATTTCAAATATTGAAGTTGTTGACTTGCCAAATTTTGGTTTTTGGTTTACCCAAATTTAAATATCACAAAGGCAAAGGCAAGAATCATAGATAAATAATTTTTTTTTTTGGTAAGTAAGAGAATATTATAATTAACACCGGGTTTTAGCTAGTTGACCCAAAACCATTTTACAAAATAGGGTCCACTGACCAACTGGACAAAGGCCAAGCCCTAAAAGTTTAAACTGACAACAAAAAGGGCCAAGACCTACTCTTCCATCAGAATACAACCAAACTAAACTATGGAAGCCTAATATTATGGCCATCAGAAAAGAAAGACGCAAAATAGAACTAACAAAGACAAAAACTAATCATGCAAGCACCATGCAGGGTAGCTTGTGCCCATATAAAAATAATAGAATATAGTCAAAAAAACATCCCATAGAATGGAAATCCAAGAGGCCAAGCAGTCTTCCTTGTAGTCCTCATCTAACTTCTTATCATCCTTCTTGCCATCATCTTTAGATTTTGCCTTCGACTCCTTGTGCCCCTGGAACTGCTGGCTATAAAATAGAAGATTTAGAGAATCACACAAATCAACAGCTGCACTAATGAGGCCAGACAGACTCTTCAACTGGTTGATACTGTTGGAGGCTGATGAAATTGTCATCTTCTCCAAGACTATTATGGTGGGGTCTGGTACCTCATTGTCAGGGATGTCCAACACTTTGTTATTTCTTGCTAGGGCCTTTTTGCGACATCGAATCCAAACACACCTTGGGAAATACTTGAGGCCAAAGAAAATGTTTCCCATGCATGAATTTGTAGATAAAAAAACTATATCAGTGCCCCACCAGCTGCAAAAAACACTAGTCACATGAACAAAAAAAACAAATATGACAAAAGCCATTATAAGGTTCAAAAAAATATTTTTAAAAAAGCCCCCATTTTCTGTCATTGATCCACTTTGAGCCTTCCAATCTAAAATTTTTCATTATCTATCACCATTGAGACTGCATGAGGAATATTTTCAATCCACGTGATCAAATTTTTTGCTACAATGCCTTCATTTTCCAGCCTATCAGCTGCCATGTTTGCTTCCCAGAAGGTATGCAGAATTATGGCCTCAGGTCGATCATGAATTAGAGCCCTTGCTTCATGGATGTAGTCATAAAATATCCAAGGAGATCTCTTAGTGTTCTTTAGGAGATTTATAATAATAAGAGAATCACCTTCCACCAACAGTTTCCCTGGATAATTCTCTTCCACCTTGAGGCTCCTCCAAACTGCCATCGCTTCAGCCACATTGTTAGTTTGAGCTCCAAGATGTTCATCAAAAGCTACAAGCACATCACCCTTGTGGTCTCTAAGTAAGCCACCAGCCCCAGCTTCACCTGGGTTGCCCCTAGATGCCCCATAAAAATTTAACTTAATCCACCCTAGGGGGGGTGGGGTCCATGTGATCATGGTTCTAGGACAGACTTGAGGATGATTGAGGCCATCAGTGAGAGGTAAGTTTAATGACTGGCCTAATGAAGCTTCAAAAGGATTTGGAGGTCTAGATGTTGTAGGCACTAAAAAAGCATTCTCATTAGCATATACTAAAATTTTTGATAGGATAGAGGATGACTGAGAAACCTTGTCCAAGAAGGCCCGACGATTCCTTTCCAACCATATCTGCCACAAGTAGTGGTGAAGGCAGATCTTCCACATATACCTAAGATGCCTATTTGAAAATGGAGAAGGCCACTGGACAAACAAGTCAAAAATGGACTGAGGATGGACCCAATAAATATGAAACACTTGTAACAGACCTAACAAGATTGAGACAGAAAAATTACAATACAGAAACAAATGATCAATAGACTCCCACTCGTAAATACAAAGATAACACCTATTAACAACAATCACACCTCTTTTTATTAAGTTATCCATGGTGAGGATCTTATTTTGGATGGCCAACCATGCAAAAAACCCAACCTTCGGAACAATGCTTTTGGGCCAAACTTCCAAGTGAGGGAAAGTAGGTTCATCATTATCAATAAGCATCAGATAAGCAGTCTTGACAGAAAATTCCCCATTTTCTGAAGCTTCCCAGATAAGCTAGTCCTCAAGAATTCCAGAAGGGAGTAAATACTGTCTTAATTCATTCTCCAGTGTTATTGATGCCCCTGATAGATCATTGTTCATTATTGGCTTCCATACCCTTCTATTGTTTGACAAAGTAATAAAATCTGCAACTTTGGTACCAAAAAATTCAATTGTCCAAGCTCTAAGGGTTGAAAGTATGGGGTCTGCAAAGAGGGGATAGTCCTTTAACCATTTGTGGTCCCAAAAATCAATGTTTCTTCCATTTCCCAGTAATGGAAGAAAATAAATCATAGATAAATAATTCAAATAAGAAAATATTAAACAAATCAACATTCACTCTAATTAGTTCATTCTAATATTTTTTGTCCAATGCAAACTAAAATCTTGGGTAATCATCTTATTGTATTACTTTTAGCGATGATTTCTCAAGTGTTGGATATACATTTTAAAGAGTATAGATGAGGCTTTAAAGTTTTCAAGAGGTTTAAAGCCGTTGTATAAAATAAAAGTGGATATAAAATAAAATATTTAAGGAATGACTATAGTGGTGAGTATTGTTCAATTTATTTTAGCAAATTTTGTGATAAGAATGGGATCAAGAGGTAGCTTACAACTACCTATAGACATTAACAAATATGGTGGCTAAAATAAAGAACTAGAATATGGTTGAGATGGAAAGAAGTATACTTAATATGAAAAGGTTGAGAAATTTTTCTTAGGTTGATGTGATTACTACAATAATATATATTTTTAATAGGAGTCCCACAAGTGCTCTTGATAAGATGACTCCTTATAAAGCATAGCATGAGAAGCAACCTAATGTTGATCATTTTATTTTTTTTGGTTGTTTAGCCTATGATCATGTTTCTATTGAGAAAAGAAATAATATTGATTCAGAATGTAAGCCTTGCAATTTTATTGAATAATGTGAAAATAGCAAAGCTTATAGGACTTATAGTACAAATACTAACGAAGTGGTGGCTTCTAGAGATATATTTTTAGATGAAAGGGAGTATATGATCATAAAATAGGACAAGGTGGTAAGATCATTAATATTTGCAATGGTATTGTTGGTGGTGAACAATCCACTAGTGTGTCTACTCATCCATTAAGCCCTCCAAGTAGTCCTTCAAGTAGTTCTTGAAATACTTCTAAGAATATTTCATCAAGTTACTAAAGTAGCTCATCACCCATTATTGACTTAAGAATACTAAGAAGGAGAAGATAACTCTTCAAGATCACCCACAAAGTCAAATTATTGATATCAATTTTGAAATGAGGATTATAAGAATCCAATCCCAATAAGTTTATCATGTTGTTTTAATATTGAAAAGTCTATACATTCAAGGAGATGATGAATATTCTAAATGGGAGTCAATTAATTATACTTTGATTTCTCAATATGAGTTTGAACCTTCTTGTTTTTTATATGCTTATACTAATTATGTGTGGGTGCAAGCAATGCAATAAGATATTGATTACATTCAAAATAATTATACATGGGAGCTTGTAAAACTTCCCAACGTAAGAAATGTGTGGGTTCCAAGTCGTTATACAAGACCAAGTATAATAGTTATGGTAGTTCTAGATAGGAAAATGATGCACCATGGGAATGTATGTAAATAAAGAAATAGTGAATATGTGTACTATATGCCTTGTGTCCTATTTTTATTATAATAAAACCCTAATGCGGTTGTACAAATGTATGGAATGGATGAATCCCTTTTACAAGATACAATGGCGCATGTGTCTTCTACTATAACATTTTATGAATGGGTTTTTTTGTGACCACAATTTTGGTAGATCTGGATCTAGATGTGGTGGATATGTTAGCGTTTGAGGTAGATTACAATGGAATATGACAATCACAGGATGCAAAAATATAATATAAAGTAAATTTACAAGACTATAGAAATATGCTATAAATAGAAATAATGGAAATGAATACAATATTGCTATAGAGGAAATGGACACTCCATGTAATATGCTACAAGACTCTAATGTACTCCATCACTAATGTCAAAACTCTACCTAGCTATCAATCTCTTACAATGAGGCCATTTTTATAAAGGATGATAGATTCCTTGGCCAACACTCCACCTAGCTATACAAGGGACACCTTGCACATTTAAAAAAAACATTGCCACTTGTGCATTTATTACATTGTATAAATTAATTAGATAGCTTCCCCCTAAAGTAATATAATGTCCTAAGTATGTACCAAGGAAGTTACATTTACATGATCCAAATGATGTAATAGACTCTAACTCTAACACCCCCCTAAAGCTTCTTAAGTTGCACATATTTTGCAATTAAATGGGGATAAATATTTCTTTTCTTACTTCACACAATTTTTTGTAAAAAGAGAAGAAGACTTATAAGGGTGCATTTTGGACAATGACCGACACCTTAGTCATACTTCTCTTAGAATTTTCATTACATATTTTTGCAACAAGGGGGAAACTTATAAGGGTGCATTTTTGGCAACGATCGGAACCTTAGCTACCTTATAAATTTTTTTTGCAAAATCATATTGTAACCGAATGAACTTCATATGAAGTGATCTACTCTACTATACCTAGAATTTGTAGTGGTTGATTACCCATGCAATCTAGTTGGATGACAAGATTACAATAAGGACATTTGTTGATGTGAAGACAAAATGACAAATGACCCACTTTTTTCATAGGAGTAGTCAGAGCACTGTGATAGAGCAAGAACCAGTAGTTCAACATTTTTTTCACTATATTGGGATAGTTATATACATTACCCAAATAATGTAATAAGGAGGGATGTTAGAGTAATATTCCATTATTTGGGATATTTACCCTTTCCCTACATTAGGTCATTTCTATTTACTATTTACCTAGGTTAATAAGCCATTGTAGTCAACTTGACTACATAACTAGGTTGGTAGTTAGTGTCGACATCATTGCCATAATTAGTTAGTTTTTAGCGTAATGTAATGGGATATTATTTTCCACATTGTATTTAAACCTATGGTTATCAATAATAATTCATAATATTCTCCTATTTCCCTATAGATTGTAGAGGGGAAAAATTACCCTACCATATACAATTCCTAAAAAAAAGGCTGGATCTATAAGGAGAGAACCTTTCATGGGGTGAACCATGGGGGTATGTTGTACTCTACAATAATTTCTAGGGGTAAGGCTTCACCACGAATGGTTTAAGGAATTGTTCCAAGTCCTTAGGATATTCAAGAATGTTTGATGTATTTAGTTTTAAAAAATACACCTAAGTTTGGTCTTTCTAAATATAAGCTATAAAAATATAAATAACAATGTAAAAATTAGAATGCAAGAATACACAAGCTAACCTAATATGATTATTTCTTTGAATGCTTGCTAACCTATGGTTTATTTCAGAAAACCTTTAAAGAAAAAAATACAAAATAAATGCACAAAAATTATCCCTAGATGTAAACTGAATGCTTTTCACTTTTAGATACCTAAAAATTAATGATTAGATCGGATATTTAACCAATGAAATTATTAGGGCACTTATATACATTGGTGTTTGATTTAGATTTTTCTGCCTCTTGTCCAATGATATCAAAAATACTTGTTTCTACAAAATAACTCATAAAACACTTAAAAATGGGATTAGTATTATGGGGCTTGCTTAGACCACTGTGTAATATTTCTTAAAAGCATAGCAGTCAAGCAACCTAGGTCCTTTTAGATGAATTTTTAAAACAAAAGCAAAAATTGACTCTTAGATGATTAATCATAAAACAAAAATGCAGTAACAAAAAATAGAAAATGAAATGCAGTAGTATGATATAGATGCCAAATGGAATGCAACAGTGAAAATAGAATCTTGAAATTGACCTCGATGTTCTTTCAGGAAAAGGTGTGCCTCACTTGGAGTGGTTGTGGTAACATAGAAACAAAGTCACACCCTGCCTAAACAAGGCATAATTTTTCTTTTGCAAACTAGTTTACCCTAATCTGGGCAAGCAAAATCATGCCTCACTAATGTCAGGTATGATATCATTGTAGACTAATGAAAATAAAAAGTGAATGTAGGAAGTTAAATAAATGCTAGAAATAAAGTAAGCAAACCCTAATGGACATTGTAGAAGAAGGCAGAGAAAATTAAAATATCCATGTGGCCACTCTATCCCTCTAAACCACACCATGAATCCACCAAGCCACACAGAAATACAATCCAATCCATGTAATATAAGATCAAATCCAAAATTTGCACTTCAAGGTTATCTTGAAGCAAAAGAAATCAAAATAAGAAGTGCAAGCTATCATTTAAATTTTGAGCTTATCAATAATAAAAATTTTGCATTAAGATCGCAAATCACTTGTATATTTTTCAAGCAAGAATATCCTTCCTTTTATAGACAAATCAAAGGAAAAAAGGTGGGAAAAATAAATCCAAAGTCGACACCAAAATAGGTTGGAGGGTTTAAACCTAGGCCTAAGTGGTTCAAAAAAAATAAAATAAAATAAAATTTAAAAATTTAAAATAGCAAAGTCACACCTCATCCTAACGAGGCACGATATCGCTTATGCGAAGTTGCACCTCGTGAAAACGAGACATGATTTTTCTAAATATAAAATAAAACAAAAATAAGGGGCAAATAAGTATTCCATTTCTCTTGGCATGGGTTGAGGACCTCTTAGAGGTTACAAGGAATATTACCCACTAAAAGTGGGTCAAATTTTTTGTGTCTACATTTCCCCTCTTTGATGCATTTATGGCCTATTAAATGCATCAAATAAAGGATGTAGGCACAGATACTAGAAAAAGAAACAAGAAGAAATAGTGTGGCCAAGTTAGAAGAAAGGAATGGTGCAAAAATGGTGTCATTCTATACACTTTTAATTTTGCACACAAATTGAAGCATTAGGGACATTAATGCCTCTATAGGTTGGGGTGCCCCTTCAAGTTTTTATGAAAAAGTGACATTTAATAAAAACTCAAAAAAACTAACACAAAAGAAGAGGGAGAGAGAAATAGCAAAAACCAAGTGAAGCAAAGGGGTAAAAAGAAACAAAAATATAGGGCTTAAAAATGTAAAAAGGGGTAGGACCCTAATTCATTTTTACCATGAAGAGGAGAGAAGACAGATCTCTGGGAGAGAAAAGACAATGGTGCTTCTAGTTCATCGAGCGACGACCATGAGGGGTGATGTTGGGGCATGAGAATGGGTAAGGATCATTTTTTACTCTCCTCATGCATAATTTTATCTCATTTTTCATAATTTGACTAGGGTTTTAAGGGATTTTTGGGGAAATCACTGTAGAAATCCACGACCTGAGTGCAACTTTGTGGCCCGACCACGATTTTACCTTGGATGAAGCATAGTGAAATTGCACCTGGAATAAATTGGGTATGATTTTGCGAAGTTGTGCCCAAAAAATTGCTAGCATGATTTCACAAAAGTGCAGTTGCATGCCCCTAAAATAGGATGCAACTTTACAAAAAAAATAAGAAAAATAAAAATAAATAAAGAAAGAGAGAAAAATAAGAAAAGAAAGAAAACAAGTAAACTCGAAGTGCAATTTTTTAATTGGAATGTCCATATGCTTAAAATTAAGAAGTGATGTTGAATTAATTTAATTCCTTTAATTTTATTATAGAATCAATTAAATTTTATTTTGTGAATGCATCTAGGTATTCTTAAGAGTCGAGAGTAGTGGGTAGGGGCTTTGGTATAGTTGGATACTTTGGGTTAGGCAGAGAGGGCTATACTAGAGGTGGTTGGGTTGGACCATATGGTGAGGATTCCATGGATAAATATGGATAGGGTGATGTTAACCACACTAGTAGAGAGGTGGTATTCGAAGACTTCCAATTTTTAGTTACCAATAGGGGAGATGACCATCACATTGGAGGACATGTGGTATATTTTAAGGATTATCATTAGGGGTAGAAATTTCTATTAAGCATGAGGGAATGTGGTTACTCTTCAATGGTTTTCTAAAGGTTTCACCTACAAGGTGTGAGAGGGCACCATAGTGGTTGATGACCTGGTCAGTCACTACAGAGTAGACCCTCTGACTTCTATGCTCCTAGGGGTTGTGGCTGGTCTCTTAACATGCCATAATAGTAGACGATACTTTCCATGGGCACTAGAAGGAGTAGTAGGACATACAACTTTAGGGGTTTTGATTTGCATGGGACCCTTATGTGTTGGTCCGCTTATATAGGACATTATATAATGTCATGTATAAGTGGTGTACATGACTAGTTTGTACAACTTTGCTCTAGGTGTGGTGCTAGGATCACATCATGGTATGAAGACCATTAGAACTACCAAGACCATTTCCTAACCTAGAGAAGCTAGCAGCATAAATATGGCCAAGATCGCTAGTGAGGACCACGAGGGCCTATGTAGGAAACCTGCCACTAGCTAGGTGGGTGATCGATGAGCTTCGAGATACGTAGCTCATATGGAAACCTTGGAGGTAGGATTATGCATAGTGGAAAATATTCACAAATTGGGTTAATATTAGGATTTCCAAAATTGCAAATTGGCAAATATGAGGACCCTCAACGTCGGCCCATTTCCTTAAAATTTTTGGGACCAATGTTTTCATAGGGTCAATTCACCACAATATATATCCAAACATAGCATATGTGTACTCGTTGGAAAGATATTTTTGATTTGGATCTAATGGTGGTATTTGTATGAATTTATAAGATGATTTAATGGGTTAAAATATACCCCAAATATGACCTTGATTTTTACGGCTTCAAACACTCCAATTTTTGGTGTAAAGATGATTGATTTGATTTACTTCGGATTTACCTTGATTTCAATTAGGATTCACCATTTTTTAACAAGTATATTTTGAGTCCAACCCCTTATGCATAACCCTACATGGATGCATCACCCTAGTTGGGTAGATGATAGGACAAATCTAACAAGGGTGAGGAGTATAAGATGGTTGAGGTTAGAGACTGGAGGGCTAGAGGTATTCAGGTTCGATCAAATCCTGTGATAGTTTAGGATCTTACATGGAGTCCTAGACCTAGGGGACTACTGGTATCGAAGGGTGACCCAAGACCCAATAGGGTTTGAGGTAAGACAAACCTCACCACATGGGATGAGAAGGACATATACAATCCTCATTATGTTGAACCAAGGATAGGTAATACAGGTGTGGCCATCAAGTATAGGTAATGGTACATAAGAGTCATGCCCCAAAGGATCTATCCATCCATACAAGTATAGAGGTACTAGGTGATTGACCTAGGCATACAATGAGTATTGTAAGAGATAGCTCATAGGGCCACAAAGCGGATATAGTAGGCTCCTACTATGTCGAGATAGAGGCTAACATAGGTCTAGATTTAAATGGTAGAGGAGACCATATCGGTAGTAGAAACTAAAGAGGGAGGGGCAAGAGATACCCCCACATATATAGAGGGTCCATAAGTTAGATACCTTGGGTAGGCATCCACATAAGTAGCGATGGGAGTCTAGATCTAGGGGATAGAAGAGATATAGGTACAACTAGCTTCTCTTTAGATCATATGGTCCAACTGTAGGCTAAGAGAGATAGGGAACAGGTAGAGGCCATAGCTCTAGGGAGAGGTGGCTTAGTTGTATGGAGATTTTAAGTGAGCCAAGGGTAAGGATATGTCTATAATTGGGAGAAGCCAAACAAGGAATGTAGTGTAGCTCCTTCAAGTGGAATTGTAGTAGATAGATGATAGGTTGGAGGTAGCCATTTGAAGGGCCACATTTTTGAAGGTATCTTACCTCACAGTTGTCCCTTAAGAGTGGAGGATGAAGCCTCCTCCATCCCTTTGGTCAATGAAAAGATCATGATCCCAATCATGGGTGTTGATGATATCTCAGTAGTCAGTGATTCAATCGAGGTTACCTCCAACTTAAGGAGGACCAGAGGGAGCTAGTTCTTAGAGCTAGGAGAGGGTAGGCTAGGTATCGGGATGACACACCAATTTTTCATTGTGGTGTGAATCCTTAGGTTGAGTGTATTGAGTATGTATTATGGTACACCAAACTCACACAATGTAATCTTTTTATTACGAGTAATATATAGATACAAATATTATTATGATTCTATGTGTTCTATGTGTAAAGATTTAATGCATGTTTTATATGTTGTGCTTGTTTAATTTAAGTGATTTTATGTATGAAAACTATTCTAATGCAAACTACACAGGGATTAATGAATGAAAAAGAAAATAACAAGAAGAAATATGAATAAGAACGAAATCAGACAAGAGAAAGAGATAAGAGAAGAAAAAAGAAGAGAAGAAGAGATAAGAAAGAGAAGAAAAAGAGAAAATAGGGAGGTCCAAAGGTCAACCATAAAAAAATTGAAGAATTAATGATCCATCGTATAATATTAGTGTAGATTGCAAGGATCCAGTGTAGTGAGATACTATAGATCGTATTAATGAGGTAGCTAAACCCGCTATGGGTATAACACTTGTAATAATGTGAAAAAGTGTATGTAGATTTTTGACCTGCTATGGGTGGTTGCTCCCTTATTGATTGTTGTGATATGATTACCTACTATGATGTATGTTGAGGTCTACTATAAATTACTAAGGAGCTTATCCTATAATGGGGTGTTGAGCCTATTGATTCAAAAGAAAGTATGACCCGATAGAATATTGTGAACTATGTATACCTGCTAGGATGTATAAATATCCCATGTGGGGTGTAATATTTATAAGAATAGTATGCAAGTGGTATCCCCAAATTGTTACTTTTGAGGAAGACTTTGTGCAACAATAGTATCCAACTGAATGAAAGAATCAAGAAAAGGAGAAGAAGCGATCATAAGAAGAAAATAATAAGACAGGAAATAATCCCTAGGAGGGATATTTCTAGGAATCATAGTCCTAGTGATAAGTGAAATGCATGTGAGATATGACCTAAATAGGTATCATCACATGCCATTATCACAAAATCCCCAAAATCTATATGAGCAAGCAATTATGAATAATCAAGCATGCATTTATGATAGGCAAACATGCAAGGTGTTAGGTTAGATGTCAAGAAATAATGCAAGGATGATAGGCAACAATGCAATATGAGAAATCAGGTGAATGCAAATGGAAAATAAATATGCAACTATATGATAATTTCTTTTTCTTATGGAGAGTTAAAATCAATGCAGTCTAAATGCACCATACGTCATCAAAATAAATAGGTGTGCAATGAGGTGTTGGATCAAATACATTCTCAAAATCATGGAGAAGTTATTTTAAGGCTCTTAATTCAACATCCATGACACAATAATCTCAACATATTATAATAGCACCATTATTTTTAGCATAAAATATATCATACAAAAATTCATCTTTTTCTTGAACAAAAACAATGTTATTTTTAGAATGGACATAATCAACCATATTACAAGACATTATCTTTGGAGAAAAAGAACAATTAACACCTTTATTATCATATATTGATGACTTTTGATATTCCATGTATTTTGCATAAGTCATAATATGGTCATCATCCTCAAAAGGTAGAGGTTGATTCTTATTAGGTATAAAACCTATACCACATCTCCTAGGCTAAATCTCAACATACAAGGGTTTTTGAATACCCTTATGTTGTGGTCCCAATCCTTTACCTGCATATCCCATATTGGATAGGATCTTCTTAGGAAGGGGATAATAATTAGTGAGATAACATTCAGCTAAAGAGTTCTCATTGAGATATGGTTTGCTACCATGGATATTTTCGTTGAAAGTTATACCTATGAAGATGAAAGAACACATGCCAATGTGTATAACATCACCCTTATTATGAGGTGAGCCCATAGTTTAGGGTGGAGTTTTTATCTTGTCTAGATACAAAAGAGGCTCTTGAAGAAACTTATTAACATGATTCAAGGAGAACGAATGGGTTTTATGTTCCTCACTCACTTTTAAACTTTGAAGATGCTCAAAAATTTGAGATGAGGAAAATGGAGAAATTGTTGAAGAGATAGAAGGACATGAATAAGAATCTATTTGAGCTAACTCTATATTTGAATAGAATTCAAATGGTCGAGGGTCACCCGAAATGGTGATAACTTGATTCTTGAATTCAAACTTGAGACACTGATGAAAATTAGAAGATACAACCTTCATAGCATGGATCCAAGGTCACCCAAGAAGATTATTAAAATATGTAGGAAATATACCACATAAAACAAAGTATCCAATATTATTAACCCTACTTTTAAGGGAAGATATATGACACCATAGGCCTCTTGGAACTCATTGTTGAAATCTTTAATGTCGGTATCAGTTTTTATTAAATTTTCCTCTTTTAATCTAATTTTTTGAAAGAATTGATATGTACACAAATTGAGGGATGACCCATTATCAATAAAAACTCACTTTATAAGGGTATACCTAATAAGTGTGGTGATATAAAGTGAAAAATATCCATTTAAGTTTGAGGAAGGTTTATTATCATCTGAGAATGAGACATGATGTATCCCAAAATAACCTACTATATCAACTATAGCATCAGAAGAAATATTTGGGAAAATAGATTATTGTTGTAAATTTTTTATTAAAGTATTTCTATGATTAGGAGAAGTCTATAAAAGTTCTAACACTAATATCTTTGCTGGCATACTAGCTAACGGCTTCTGAAGATCAAATGAAACTTGCAACTATTGTCTCAATACTATAGGTGGAATCCTTGTAGCTAAATCCCTTCTCTAATTCTCCTTTAGAACTAAATTGGGTTGAGATACTGAATTATGTCCTTGTTGATGTTGATGATTTTAATAATGCATCCATGTAGTTATCCCAACTATGCCAACCACATTACTATGGTATAAGGAATCATATTGATGATTCACCTGATTGGTTGTTTGTTGGTCATGCTTTGGTAGGGGATCCTTAAATATCCCCATGTCTTTATTCATTGTTAGAAACTATTGAGTAGGAGTTTTGTTAATTGTTGATTGGATATTTCCTAAATCAATGCATCCTGCATCAATCAAGTCTTGAAGCACATGCTTCAATTTCTTATAAGTTTTTGTCCAATGTACTTATACCCTATGGTAAGTGCAATAATGATTTACCTTATACCAATGAATTGTAGTATCTGGTTGTCTTACTAGAGGTAATTCTATTACCTTAGAATGTAATAGTTGTTTTAAAACTACTTCCATAGGTATATTAAGTCTTGTGAAATTCCTTTGAGGAGGTTTTTGAAGTACAATATTTTGTAGGTCGTTAGTGATATTGTTAAAAAACATACTATCAATATTGCATCCTATATGCTTATTCCTAGGTTGAGAATTAATTGGCTTATATTATTTAACCTTAATTTGATCTCTTCTAATGAGAGCTTGTTCCACTTTTCTTGCTAACTCAATTGCTTGATCTAAAGATATCAAAGTAGTAGTTTCTAGAGCATAATTGTTCTTGTAAATTTCTAATCAATATATCAAGCATATATTTACGAGACACATGTTGTATTAATGGGCCAAATAAACTTCTCCAACGAGCTAGAAATTTAGAAAATATCTCTTTTTTACTTTGTTTTAAATCATATAGATCTTTCATAGTCATTTCCTTCTCAATGTAAGGACTAAACTTATGAATGAACATATCTACAGTATTCCCAAAACTCTTCAAATAATAATTGGGTAATTGATAATACCACTCTAATTCCACTCCAGAAAGACTCTTTGGAAAAAATTTCAATAAGAGCATATTATCATAAATAAGATCATGGAAAGCTATTCTGAATCCTCTTAAACGCTCTATTGGATCTTCAGTCCCTTTATATATTGGAAATATTGGCATAGAAAAATGCTTAGGATAAGGTCTGGCGACAACAATACGATCCAATGGTTGACTACACATTTCCTTATAACTATATGTAAACCCTGAAGGATGAATCATGTCCATCCTTGAAAAAAAATAATTCACAAAACTTGCCAAATTTTGCACCTCTGAATTACTATATATGTTTCCTATACTTCCCAAATGAGGAAAGTATGTATGTTGAAATATTGATGTTTGATTCAAGTTTTGGATTCTTTGGTTTAATGTGGAACTTTGTGGATAACTAAAATTTTGTGGAACAGAAGCAATGGTGTTGATATTAGATGATGAAGAAGGAAATTGAGAATATTTTTTTGGGCCACTATTAGTTAGAGAGACTTGTATATTCCCTCCAACATTTGTGATATTAGTAGTGGAACAAGTCACTTGGTTCTTAAAAAAAAATTGATGCAAGGATTGATATGTAGGAATGCCATGATAAAGCAAAGGAGACCTATTAGGAGGGGAAGGGGTAGAATTCTCTTTTTCAATATGAGCTTCTCATTCTACATATTCCAAGAGTTTTTCCTTATGAGCTTTCATGAATTCCCAAATGTGATTAAATGATGAAAAGACATAAATACCATTAGGTCTAGTAAAAGTATTAGGATTAGTTTAAGTTTCCATGTCTACCTCTTATTGCTCTTATGAACCTACATTAGGGTCTTCCATATCAATTTGATCATCTTCAAAGAAACATAATTAGACTCTAATTGTTTTCTCTGACTTCTAAGGAAAGCAGCCATTAGAAGTAGTGAGAAATAAATAGAGGAAAACACTAAAAAGCAAATTTTAATTACTTAAATATTTTTCAAAAAAAGTAATAATTTTTCTTAGTGTTTGAAAGAAAAAGGATGTGTGCTTGTCGGGTTCACCAAGTATGTAGAGGGGGAAATTTTTCCTACCACATAAAATTCCCAAACAAAAGGTTGGATCCACAAGGAGAGAACCTTTCTTGGGGTGAAACATGGGTGTATGTTGTACTCTACACTCGGTTATAGGGGGAAGGGTTCACTAAGAATGGTTTAAGGACTCACTCTAAGTCCTTAATATATTCAAGAATGTTTGATGTATTCAGTTTTAAGAAACACACCTAAGTTTGGTCTTTCTATATCTAAGCTAAAAAAATATAAAGGACATTGCATAAATCAAAATGCAAGAATATAATATATAACCAAATATGATTCTTTATTTGAATGCTTGCTAACCTAGGTTTTATTTCAAAAAAACCTTTAAAGTAGAAAATACAAAATAAATGCACAAAAATTATCCTTAAATGTAAACTAAATGCTTTTCACTTTCGGATGCCTAAGAATCAATAATTAGATTATATCTTCAACTAATGAAATGATTAGGGCACTTATCTAGATTGGTGGTTGATTTATATTTTTTTGCCTCTTGTCCAATAATATTGGAAATACCTATATTTGCAAAATAACTCATAAAACACTTGAAAATGGGATTAGTATTAGGGGTCCTATTTACGCTATTGTGTAACAGTTCTTGGAGGCACAACAAGAAATCCCCATAGGTCCTTTTAGATGAAATTTTAAAACAAAAGTGAAAATTGACCTTTGGATGATTAATCATAAAATAAAATTACAGTAACAAAAAATAGAAAATAGAGTGCAGCAATATGTTATTGATACCAAATGGAATGCAATAGTGAAAATAGAACCTTGAAATTTACCCCGATGTGCTTTGGGTAAAGTTGTTCCTCACCTAGAGCGGAAATGATAATGTAGTAGCCAATTCGTGCCCTACCTATATAGGGCATGCTTTTGCTTTTGTATACCAGTTACCTTAATCTAGGCAAGCGAAGTTGTGCCTTGCTAATACTGGGCATGATATCACTGCAAACTAACAAAAAATAAAAATCGAATGTAGGAAGCAAAATAAATACTAAAAATAAAGTAAACCCTGATGGACATCACAAAATCAGGTAGAGAAAATTGAAGTATCCAAGCAATCACTCTATCTCTCCAAACCACACCATGAATCCACCAAGTCACACAACAATCCAATCCAATCTTACACAATAGAAGATAAAATCTGAAATTCACACTTTGGGGTTAGCTTGCAGCAGAAGAAAGAAAAGGAAGAAGAGTGAGCTATCATAAAAAAATTGAGCTTAATCAATAATCAGAATTTTACATTAAGATCACATATCACTTGTATATTTTGAAGCAAGAACATCCTTTCTTTTACATATGTAATTAGAGGGAAAAAGGTGAGCACAATAAACCCATGGCTACTTGAGTAAGAAATTCATATTTGGGTTACTTGAGTAAGAAATTCATCTTTAGGCTCTTGTCCAAGAGTTTACATTTTTCTTAAATATTTGCTACCTTAGAAAAAGTTCTATGCTTTTCCAACTGCTCAATTTCAAATAATGTAAATTAGTTCGCAGATGAATAATGGTGGCTTTATTCTTCCATTCAAATATTTTTTCTAAGCTTGTCCAATATTCAAAATATGTTTTTGTTGAACTGATATAAGGTTGTATTTCATCAGTTATAGCAAATATTATGATCATTAGGGCTTTTGAATCATTTTCCTCAATTTTACAATATTAGTATCATATGTGGTAGGTTTATTTATTTTTCCTTGGACAATATCTCAAATTTTTTCATATACCAAGATTGCTTTTACTTTATTCTTCAAAGAGAAATAATTTGGGCCTTTGAGTAGTTGAGATTCAACTAGGAAGATTTTTTTGGATGCCATTGTATTCTCTTTATCAATTATTTAGATTTTGTGGACTTCCTTATGTCTCGCTAATGATGAGAGCTTGCAAACCTAATATGATTTTAGGTTTTGTAAGAAACTTACATCTATTCAAAGAATTTAGAACTTGATAATTTTTTATGGATGCTAATATTACCAAGTTTTGAATAATTCCTTATGACTCCCTAGGATGTTTTGGATAAGATATATGATCAATATAGTGTTATTGTAAATTGTAATTCAATTTTAAGTTGATTTTGTAAAATTTTGTAAATGAAAAAAAATAACTTTTTTATCTTTTTATTACTCCTAAAGCACTATTTTCAAATATTTTAAGTGGTTTTGAAGTTGGATTTATTTTTCTTCTTTTAAGTGTTTTGAGACAACACTATTAGAAAAATAACAACCTTTGAAAATTTTAATAAACCTCTTTAAATACCCCTTTTTGGTTGATTTAAATGTTTTCTAATTTCCAATTCCTAAGTTTGATGTTGTATTTCTTATAACTCCCAAATTTGGAATAATTAGAAAATAATATTTGCAAGTAATTTTAATTTCAATAATAACCCGTATTTATCCTTGATAATCTTTTGCAAATATTAACAAATTTGACTTATGCTTGCTTAATAAATCTCTAATGATGAATATTTCAATAGAATAATAAACGTTCCCTTATAAATCCAAAAATCCTATATTAAAAGTAAGCTTAAAAAATCAACCTTTACCTCAACAGTCATTTAATGTTGTGCATCGAAAGATTCATAGCTATGTGTTGTGTAGAGTTCATGGGCATTCAAATCCCTCTTTGATTCGTTCCTTGATTGGTGATCCTTCTCTTCTAAAACTAGTACCAAAAGATACCTTAGGATTTTCTTTGCAGGGCTTCTCCAAATGCAAGTGTTTTTCACTGGTTTTATAACAACATCTTAAATGTTTTACTTACACCATTGAATGGTGTATGTCTTGAAATAGTCATTTTATCCTCAATTATTTAACTCCTTTTGACTACATTATTTTTATCTTTGTTTCATTCTGCTTCACACTGATGTATTCTTCATTTTCCAAGATTAGCATCTTAAGTAAGATGGGCTTCGTAATAAGTGTCACACAAATCATTACAAGATACACATATTTAACGTTCCTTCGACAATGATGAGGTTGGTGGTAATTTCCAAAGATTCTTAACTCCCTCTAAAAAATGTAACTCCATTTAGGTGAGCACTTGGGTCTTTATGAACATTGTAAATCATAGAGAACTTGTGCCAAGTGGCTTGTCCATACAATCCTCCTTTCTAATGCTCCAAATATGAGCTTGCAACCCTAATTATTCCTTTATCTTTGCACCCTATGTGAGCTTGCTATGTTTATTTATATGCAAGCTTTCTTTTGTATGCTAGCTTGGTGAGGATGATGAAAGGCTACATCTAGATTGCTTCATGATCTTATAGCACAATTTTGAGCTTTTCTTTAGATGGATGTTCACTTCAATAGAAACCTTAGGTATAACTCTTATCTCTGCACTTATTTGCAGGTTTTGTAGCTCATTTTTAATGCTAATTTTTACCTTTCTTTAGTGTTGGTTATAACAGTCAATGAGTGGCCATTTTTCTTTATATTTTACATAGATAACATTTTATTGAATGTTGCCTTTTTTCTACGTAATCATAAGTTATAATTCCTTATTTCAATGGCTCCACTATTTTAGGTGATGTGTTGCTTATAGGGCTAAATTTTATGGAGGAAAATGATGTTTTTAAACACCTCAACTCTTAGGCGTGTGAGATCTTTCATATATCCTTCCTTTGGTTGTAAATATATTATTCATGTGATTTTTTTGATAGCTCATTCCTTTGGCCACAAGTCTACTAGATAATGACGTCCTTCTTCCCCCCATAGATAGTAATACTTTTGTTTTTCCAAGGAACAAAATAGGTGCCTTTTGTAATATGTAAATCTTGCACCAAAATGAATAAATTTTATAATACTTCTTGCTTCTTCTACTTTGAATGATATTCAATCCAAGCTAATGAAATGAGGATTCCTTCACTCTATACTGAAAAATAAACACTTATATTCTCCTTGAATATTAAGACTTGTAAGGTCTCAATTTGAGGCTTCCTTCAAGAATTTCAATGGTGGTTTTTTGCTTCACCTGTTTGCTTGTAATGGTGGCTACTTTTGGCCATGAAAGTACTACAAATATTTTTTATTTTTGTGCTTCTTAACAACACAAAATAATTGAGAGCAACTAGTTAAAAAATCAACTAGAATGGTTCTTAATAGATGCACTTAAATTAGTAACAATCAATTCACCTTATTACTCCACTAATATCTCAAAAATACTCATAACAAATCCATTGCAATATTTCAAACATAATCTGGAATAAATTCTTATGAATTTCACTATAAACATAGTTGTAAAAATTTTGTCTTCTTTTTCCATTTATAAGAAAGGTAGTTGATTGTAACTTCTTAAATCAACTCCTAATTGTGAAAATGAACCTTAAAAGGAATTTTTGCTTTTGTACTTTTGAAGATTGTAATTTAATTTTCCTCTTTGCAAATTCTAATATAACATAAGGTGATTTAAAAAATCTATTGAATAATCTGATTAATGAATCTACTTTTGTAATTTATTGAGAATGTATATCAAGATTTTTGCTTTAGATTTTTGCATATTTTGTTAGCTTTTCCAAACAACTCCTCCTTCACTAAAAAGAGGTCTCAAAATTTATTTCACGAGCATGGGGTTTCATGATTTTTTCTTATTTAGTAATCTTATCCTTTCAATTGCGGATTCATAGGAATATTTATGCCTTCTTGAAAGGTAATCTTCAAATCTCTCAACTTTGACAAGCTTATTTTATCTTCAATCTTCTTGTCAAATTTTGACTTCAAGTAGGATATTCTTCTCAAGACTCTAAATGTCTTGTGGTATTTTGTATCTTCTTTGAAACTCCTTGCCAATTTTTCTTGTCCTAATTGGAATTGTCATATGGTAAAAATTATCCCAAATATGTTCCTTATTATAATGTTTATCCTTGATGGATAATTTCTCTAATGAGTTCTTCTAGGAACTCTTTTTGATTATCTTGCTTCAGAAACAAGGCTTTCCAAACCTTTTCCTTGAAACCTTTCCTAGATATTTGATTCTATAGCTACTTTAGTCTCCCTTGATACCTTCTTCTTCAACTTCTAGAATTGAGATCTCCTTCCTGAATATCTTGATTCTACTACTTCTATATTTGAACAGGGCTCTCCTAGTCCTTCTTATCCTTCCAATACTGGAAGTTTCTTCAATGAGATCTCCACCTGATCTATTCACCTTCAAGTTTACTTCATATGTTGGATTGATTATGAAGAAAATAATATTCCTAACTTTCTTGTAGGAAGTTTCCCAACTTATTGAATCTCATTTCCCTACAACAAATAATTAGTACTAAAATCTAAATCTACTTCTAAATTAGGAACTCTCTTTTGGAGTTTTCTGTAGGATCAAGGCTTATGTGGCCTTTCTTAGATCAAGGATTCTATAGCATTTTCTTAGATCAAATATTTTGTGGTCTTTTCTACTATGAATTTGAATTTATTAATAGAGATCTTAAATCTCTAAACTTCATTATGACTCTTTCTCATAAAGTCTCTTCTGTAGTATTATTGTTTTACAACAACTAATCTTTGCACTATGAAGGCACTTCGACATTTGGCTAATGAAGTTGAAATATTCTAGCTTTATATTATAGGAAGTGTCCCAATCATCTGAGGGTTAGTTACGTATATTAAAAAATACTTCAGGCAATAGTAAAAATTTTAGATCTCTTAGATGAGCTTCACTAGTTGATTCATCAAACTAGTGGATCAAATGTTGAGTCCTTATCTTCATAAGTTTTTTTGTAACTCTATGGGAAGACTTTGAGCCAAATAAATTTCATAATTTCTCTTTTCAATCTATTCTACCATATAATCTTAACGAAATTCACATGCAATAGATTCAATGGAACATCTAGTTTGTAAAAATTGAAGCTATGATGACTGGTCCTATTTTAACAATAGCACTTTCTCAAAGCTCTCCCTACCACCTTGATTCTTTTGAATATTTTTTCAATAGCCTATACACTATGGTAAATCAGGTTCACAAAAAAATTAGGCTCAATAATATTAGTGGTTTTCCTCTCAATCTACAGTAGCTAGTTCTACTATGACTAGACCTACCGTGGATCTGATACCATTGTTAGATTTTGATGTAGATTGCAATGGGATATGGAAATCATTTGATGCAAAAATATAATATAAATTAAATTTAAAATATTACATAAATATGCTATAAATAAAAATAATGGAAATATATACATATTTCTATGGAGAAAATAGACACTCCATGCAATATGCAACATGACTATAATGTACTCCATCACTAATGGAGTCACATAGTACTACTACTACTACCTACTGACTTACATATCAATCTATTACAATGAGACCCTTTTTATAATGAAAGATATATTCTTTGGCCAACACCCCACCTAGTTGTACAAGGGACACCTTGGACATTTACAACTTGCACATTAACACTTGTGCATTTATTACATTACATAAAGTAACTAGATAACTTCCCCCTAAAGTAATATAATGTACCAAGGAAGGTACATTTACATGATCCAAATGATGTAATAGACTCTAAATCTAATAGGATATATTTTTTATCTATTGGATGTGTTAGATTGGATCTAGATGTGCTGAATCTACTAGCTAAATTTAGGTTAATTTCAAATTTGATGATTGGATCTGGTGGATGTGAAGGATCTACTTGCTATGGATTAATGTCTAGATCTACCAAATCTGGATCTATGTATTTGTACACAAATTATCTACAAATGTAGTAGAAATATATGTCAAGAATCCTAAAGTGAGGCCTAGATTTAAAAATATAAACTAAAATAAAATGCAAAAAACAAGCTTGAAATATGATAAGAGAGGCAAATACAAAAGAATATTACCTATCTTATGACTATTTTTGTTGTGTTGCACCATGCCATGTTTTGCTATTTCTAAAATCTCTATTTAGATTGGATTCCAATTATTTGGGGTTTGATAACTTAGTTTGTAGACCATCTAGGTCTGGATGACTATGATTGAAGTTGGTTTAGGGTCATATGACCATATATTGTGGTGTCTTATTGCTACTAAAATTTGGATCTATATCTATAAAATGATATAATTGATGTCTAGGACAGGATGGAAATGGTTGCATGTGATTACTCGAGCATTGAGATGTGAATTGGGCTCAATATTTTGACAATTTTTATGTACCTATACCTTCCTAATGCTTAATGGGGACCAAGAGGGTGCATTTATAGAACTTTTAAAGGAAATAGATAAGGTGGTGATTCAACTATTTAAGTGGTGTAAATAAAATTCTCTCCTTTATATTGATATTATCATAGAGTATGCATGCTTTCAAATGAGGATATGCTGACCTTGTTATTATCATCAATTTGTACACCTTAGAGTTATCACCAAGAATGCACGTGCAAATTGTAATGGATGTGTTCTTTGGAATCTTCACTAGATAATGTGTGTGTATTAAATTGAATGTGTTCATTGAAATAAATGTGCATGTGAATTAAATATACATATTAAATTAAATGTGCATGTTTATCTATATATGCATGTTTGAACTAATTGTGCATTTAAATTAAATGTGTATATTAATTTAAATGGACATGTTGAATTGTGTGTGCCTGTTGGAATCCTTATCAAGTGTACACGCCTACTAAAATATCTGATGTGAGGATGGAGGTGCAATTGCAATATATGGCAAGTGAAATAAATTAGAGTTAATTTTTGGAGAAAGGTAATATTTTCTTGCACATCATCGAAATGAGGGATGTGACGTAGAGATGATGTGGAACGACGATGGAAAGGGGTAATGCTACCACAAAGAGGGCATGGAAGGTAGTCTAGGTATTAATTAACTAATTAATTAATTTATTAATTAATACTTAGGTAAATGAATATTTAATTAATAGTAAAATATCTTATGTGAGGATGGAGGTGCAACTACAAGGTGTGATAAGTGCAATAAAATGAAGTTCATTTTTGGAGAAGGGTAATTCTTTCTTGTGCATAACTGAAATGAGAGATGTGATTTGGAACTAGTGAAAATTATGTGGAAGAGAGATGTAAATGGGTAATATTCCTACAAATAGGGCATGGAAGGGTATCCTAAGTATTGATTAGTGATGAGTGGGTAGAGGGTAGAATGGATGAAGAGGCAATTGACCTTATTAGAAATGGATGAAACTAGGTAGGTGTTGTTTTGTGGGTGGGGTTTGTTTTTGTTTTTTCTTTTTGTGATGGATAATGGAGGGAGTGTAGGAATGGTAACTTGGTGTACCCTTTCTAAGTTTATTTGTAGATAAAATGGATAAATATTTTGTGTGTGTTGCTCTTGATTCTTTGTTGGCGTTCTTTTGTATTTTGTTATTTTTTTAACAAGTGCCCTTATGGTAATCTAACCATCCTACTAGATTACATGTATAACCAATCACCACAAATGCTAGGTGAATGTAGTAGATCACTAGATATGATGTTCACTCAAGGATATAAGCTAGCAAATCAACAACAAGAAAAAAAATATAATCTATGAAAGTAGTAAAGTACATGAAAGTAAATCTAATTTATGAAATCAAGTAAATTGTGTGAAATGGGGATTTTAAGCTAATCTAATCTAATCGATGGCTTTGATTTTATCCAAGTAGAATGGGGTTGCTAACCTAATATAATTTATGAACTTAACAATAAAGTAATTTTATGTTTCTACTTTTGCTCGAGTAGAATGGGGCTTTAAGCAAAGCTAATCTATGAACATGAAAGGAAAGTTATTCTATGAAAATATGAATTGTACATGATTGATTAAAATGTGCTAATTGATGATTAATTATGAGTGTCCTTATGGTAATATTCTCATCCTATCAGATTGCATGGATAACTAGTCACTACAACCACTAGGTGTACTATATTAGATTACTAGGTACAAGGCTCACTCAAGGATTTATTGAAGTTGAGCTAAGACAAGAAGGTAAATCCTAGGGTAAATCTAATATAATACAATAAAGTAAATTCTAAGCTATTGTAGGAAATAAAAAGATATTCTAGATATTGAAAAAAGGTGTTTGATGCCTTTTGAGACTTTGATCAAGGAGTTGAATGTAACCAAAGTGGGTCGATACCTTTGGAACCTTTGAAAAAGGAGTTTAATGTGACCAAAGGGAATTTGTGCCTTTGGGGTATTTGAATTTAAATGTGACCAAAGGAGGTTGGTGCATTTGTGGCCTTTGAATTGAAATGTGAAAAAGGGGGTTTTTTGCCTTTGGGGCCTTTGAATTGAAGTGTGACCAAAGGGTTTTGATGCCTTTGGAGCCTTTAAAATTGAATTATGACCAAAGGATTTTGGTTCCTTTGGAGCTTTTGAATTGAAATACGACTTTTGAAGTCTAGTACCTTTGGATACTTTTGAGAGCAAAGGGTTTTGGTGCCTTTTGAGTTGAAATATGACCAAAGGGTTTTTGTGCCTTTAGGTCCTTTTGAATTGAAATGTGACCAAAGGGGTTTGGTGCCTTTGAATTGAAATGTGACCAAAGGGGTTTGGTGCTTTTAGAGTCTTCTAAATTGAAATGTGACCAAATGGGTTTGGTGTATTTGGGACATTTGAATGGGGATTTAAATGTAACCAAAGGGGTTTGATACCTTTGGAACTTTTGAACTAAAATGAAAATTTTTAACCAAAGGTGTTTAGTACCTTTGGGGCCTTTGAACTGAAATTGGTATTTGACCAAAGGGGTGGGTGCCTTTGGGGCCTTGTAATTGAAATTGATATTTTACCAAAGGGGTGGTGGCATTTGGAGTATTTGAATTGAATTATGACCAAAGGTTTTTGGTACCTTCAAAGCCTTTATATTAAAATATAATTTTTGAGATGGTAAGGCAAAGGGCACAACCTTTGATAAAATGGTGCAACCTTTTGAACCTAGAAGATGGTTTTTTGTGATATGTGAAGGTGAGGCAAAGGGAAAAACCTTTAAAAAAGCACAGAACCTTTTAAAATTGGCAATTTATATGTTTTGATATGTGAATGTGAGATAAAGGCCATAAACCTTTACAAAATGACACAACATTTTGAATCTACAATTTATGTTGTGTTAAGATGTAAATGTTTGATGGCATACATAAAACCATACAAAAGTCTTGAAGGTAAGGTAAAGGTGTTTGATTTATTGATTGGTTGACATTTTTGATTTATTGGTAGGGAATGTGAAATACCTTGAATATCCCCAATTGTGTTGATAATTTTTTTATTATGTAGACACTAAAATCAGGTCAATATGATTAGGCAACTGAAAGCATTGACTAAGTGATATCATATGGCCCCATTAGGTAACCCTCAAAGGTTTAATAGTGGTCCTAACCACTCTTGGAAGGCTCTACCCCACTTTTGGGAGGTTTTGGGCCACATAGACATGACTATAACACCCTGGGATGGTCACAGTTCATGGTCATCCCACCCATATATGGTGGCAAAGCGGTCATCCCTAGGTGGGATGACCACAAGATTTGACTCCCAAAAAGTCAAATTTGGATAAATGGCACCCAAAAACTACAATTTATCCCACCTATTTGAGAATTCAATACATAAGGGCACATAATCCTTATGACATGCTATAGAATGGAGGACAAAATGGGATATTCTCTTCCCCTTCCAACGCATGCTCAGTTTTAGACAAGTGGTACCTCTTGCCCTACATGCCCTTGCATGTCCATTTGCTCAAAGGACCCCTTTGGCTATAAAGTGGATTCATTTTCCATAAAAATAAAATAGAGGAGTTTTGATACATAGAAACAAAAAGCTATCAAGATTTTCCTCACCTTTTTGTGACAATTTCCCTCAAAATATTTACCTAGCAAAGGAGGTTCTCAAGTGACTCAAGAGGTACAATCGGCTTACAAAACTAAATCATCTGAGTGAATTTTGCCACCAAATTCTATTAAAACACTATTAGGGAGGTTTTTGACCAATCCACTAATGAATTGGTGGTAAATTAGGTGCATAACTAGTGGCCATCCCACCCTAGGATGGTCCCCATTCTATTATAGTCACCACTATCCTTGAAAGTTATGGTGATAGATTTGTGCATTATTTTTCTACTATTTTTAATTATGAATTTTCTAGGTTATATTATTAACATGATGTCCAAATTGCATGAAATTTGAAGTTATATTGAGTGATATATTGCAATTTTAAGGTTTTGTAGGCTTTCGGGGACCATATGAAAATGCACATGAAACTATGATTTATCTAGATAATCCACTGACATGGGTCCTCTTAAAATCTCATTTTTTTTAATAAAGGGGTAAAAATTTATTGATAAAAATTTTGTATTATAGAGTACAACTGAGCTTCCAACTAGGACTCAAATAAATAGCCAAACAGGCTAAAACCACTAGACTAGAATGACACCCGGAAAAGACAACAAGAATAAACCACATTAAGTCTGTACATCCTTGTGGATCAACTCCCACAAGTGTTGAGAGTCCCCATATGGGAGACTCTCCCAATTATCGATACTCCAAGGATCTAGTAGCTTAGAAGCCCTTTTGTCTAGGTAATCAGCAACCACATTCCATTCCCTTGGAATGTGCACAAAGGATATAAATTCAAACTCTTCACTCATTCTGAGAATCTGAATGGCTACAGAGGCCAAATACCAATTAACTTCCTCCACCATTTTATTGTTTAAAATATTAACCACAATTTGAAAGTCATACTCATAGATAATCCCATACCAACCAAGAGAAAACCCCCTCCACAAGGCCTCAAGAATTGCAAGAGCTTCCATAAAATTGTTGGAGTGAACACCTTTATAAATGGAAAAGAAAAAATTGACACCACCAGTAGAATCTCTCCCAACACCGCCAATGCCAGCATGTCTAGGATTACCCCTGGATGATCCATTAGTATTAATTTTTAAAACTCCTCTAGGGGGTGGCCTCCACCTACCATCTCTCCTAACCGTTTGCTAAGCTGAGGAACCCTACTAGGGCTAGAAGAGTTCACACCATCCCTAAAGAGACCAAGGGCTTGTTGTAACTTCTCCTCCCTAGAATCTAAAAGAGGGTCTACATCACATTTGCTATGTATGGTTTCCTAAACCATATACAAGATCATTTTCCAGATCTTTTGAACAACCAAATAACTACCTTGAAATATGTGCCAATTTTGTTCAAGCCAAATTTTCTAGATGATGCAATAAGGGCCCAAATTCCAAGCCACCCTAAGGAAGGGGGCCTTGGCTGGATTTCTGCCTAGAATACTCTAAAAATTCACCAGGGATAGCACATGAAAACATGGATGGTTCCAAGCGCTTCACCAACGGTGCCAAATGTCTCTAGAAAAGGATCATTGGAAAAATAAATGAGAAGATTCATCCTCATTCTTACTGCAAAGTACACAAAAATAGGGACCCTGAAATGCCCTCTTCCTCACATTATCCTAAGTGAGGCATTTATTACGAACTACCAACTAGAGAAAGAAGTTACATTTTGGCAAAGAAAATTTGTTCCACACCTTTTTCCACCAAGCGACAGGAATAATCCCATACTTTTGCTTATCAAGAACCTGATAACCATAGGCTACAAAGTAGGTTCCCTTAGGATCAGGGTTCCAAGCTAGAATATCTTTACCCCTCAGTGAAGAACAAGGCTTCCCCATAAGAATAAGAGCAAGCACCTCTTTGTCCTTGGCCAGTCCCCCCTGGGGCCATTCTTATGGATATTTCCACCTATACATCTCCATATTTCCAAAATACTAGAATTTTTTAAAGTCCTCCACATGAGACCAGCCTACTTCCAAGAAAAAAATATTAGGGAACGTAACCTAGGATATTGATTCAATATATGAGGGTGGCCATCCCAAGAATCCTCCCAAAAAAAAGCATTTGATTCCTGATTACAAATCCATAAAAAACCCTGCTTGATTAAATTAGCTCCTCTTTTTAGAGTGTCCCAGATAACTGAACCTTTCCCAACCAAGCTGACTCTAGGGATTTTAGCCTCAAAAATACCTCTCAAGTATTTACAAGATAATATTTTAGCCCAAATTTGGTCTTGATAGGTACACCATCTCCAATAAATTTTTACAACCAAATCCTACCAAAAAAGAGTTTTTTGTCGCAACCCAAGGCCTCCTTCTTACACCGGCCTACATATAGAATCCCACCTAACCAAACTCCATTTAGATTGATCAAGTTTTCCAGACCATAAAAATTATCTTGATAAAGCATCCATGTCCTTGATGAAGTGAGAGGGAGCTATTTGTACAAAACATCTATAAATGGGTAAATCTTGAACAACAGATTTTAAAAGCAATACTCTACTTGCAATGGAAAGCCATTTGAAATTCTAGTGATTCACCTTCCTTCTAAACTTATCAAGCATATACTTCCAAGAAGATCTAGGTAGAGGGTGAGATGAAATTGGAATACCAAGATAAATGAAGGGGGGAGTCCCAACCTATAATCTTAGAATGCGATCAATCCTAGATTGAATAAGAGGAGGGGTATTGAAGAAGAAAATAGAAGACTTGTCCTCATTAATCAATTGTCTAGAAGCACCAAGATATATGTCAAGAGACTATCTAATATTGCCAGCTTCCCTAATAGTGGCAACTCCCAAAAAAGTAGTATCATCAATAAATTGAAGGTGGGAAAGAGGTGGCAAACTACTATCCCACTTCCACCCTTGAATGAGACCTTGCATGACTTGAAACTTGAGAAATATTCCTAACCCTTCCGCCATAATGATAAAAAAATAAGGAGATAATGTATCTCCTTGCCTCAATCCCCTTGAGGCCTCAAACAACTCTAATGTCTCATTATTAACAAGAACAGAGAATGAGGAAGAAGAAACACAACTCATCACCCATCTGATCCATTCCTCCTCAAACCCAAAAGTAGCAATAAATTTCTGAATAAAGGACCATCTGACCTAATCATAGGATTTGGTCATGTACACCTTAATGAACATAGTTTTCTCCTTAGAATTTTTCATCAAGTGAATAGATTTTGTAGCAATAACAACCCCATCCAATATTTTTTTGCTAGAAACAAACCCTCCTTTCTCCTTAGAGATGATTTTGTTCAACCATATCTTCAGCCTCTCAGCAATAATTTACATGATGATCTTATACATAACATTGCAGAGAGCAATAGGCCTGAACATATCCAAGGAATTTTCTCCCTCTATTTTTGGTATGAGCACCACAAAGGTAGCATTTAGGGTCCTTAGCATCTATTTGTTCTTTTGGGACTCATGGACCACCTCCAAAAGATCAAATTTGATTAAATCCCAAAACTCCTGATAAAACTCAATTGGGAATCCATCTAGGGCCTTTTCATTTTTTCATCTTGAATACAACATTTTCCAACTCCTCAAGGGAAATTTGACCCATCAAGTGCTCATTCATCTCTCTAGAAACAATCAATGGAATACAGTTTAGAATAAGCTTTTCATTCTCATCATCTGATAGGGAGTCCTCCTTGAAGAGAGAGGAAAAATACCTCTTAGTCTCTTCTAAAATATCCTTGAAAGAAGAGAGCAGGGCACCCTAAGAATTCACAAGAGAGGTAATCAGGTTACCATTACGGTGAGCCTTAACTGAGTTATAAAAGAAGGTTGTGTTCCTATCCCCTTCGTGAAGCCAATCTACTCGAGCTTTTTTTTTCCAAAAAATTTCTTCCCTCAGTTCCCATTCAGCAAGGTCTTTCGTAGCCTCATATTCCTCAACAAGAAGATCCTTCGTGAATCCTTGATCTCTAATATTCCTTGAATATTCTTCCATCCTCCTAAGAGCTACCAGCTTAGCCAAGGAAAGGTTCCCAAAATTCAATCTATTCCATCTCTTCAATTTATGTTTTACAAATTGTAGTCACTTCATAAAGGAATACATAGCGGTACCATGAGGAGGTTTGCTAGTGGTCCACCAACCTCACTTGAAATCATGAAGCTTAAGATCACGAAGCCACATAAGTTGAAACTTAAATGAGGGATTTTTTTTAACCCTAAATCCAAATCAGAGAGTTTGATAGGACAATGATAAGATCCCCTACCCTCCAGAATCACAGAACTAGCACCTTTGTTATTACCCATCCAATAACTAGATATCAAAAACCTATCCAGTCTCTCTGAGATGGAATCTTCCCCACACCTTCTATTGTGCCAAGTAAATATCCCATTATCTGGCTTGATTTAAACCAAGTTTAGGGGTTGGATATGATCACTGAAGACAGAAGAAAAAGGCTCAAGATGGTCCACCCACCACGTTTCTCCTCTAGACAAGTGATAGAGTTGAAGTCTCCAGCCAAAATCCATGGGTATAGGGGAACCAAACTTCTCACAAAGAAAATGTGCTTCCACAAATTCACTTTACCATTGTAATCAATAGGAGCATACACATTTGTAAGTAGGATGATTTCACTAGATTCATTATCATGTCCGACCATTGAAATAGACCATATGCTAGAAATCCAAGTAAGAGGGGATATCTTAACTGGATTCCATAAACAAGCGACGCCACCAACATATCCACATGCACCAATACACTTGAATTACCACCTTATCCACAAATTGGGAGCAATACTAAACATATTATCAATAGCCAATTTAGTCTCCTGAATAAACACCACATCTAGAAAATGCACACGAACCAAATCACAAACAATTTTTTTTCTAGGGATGTTATTCAACCCCCTTACATTCCATGAGAGGATAATATTTTTTGGGGGTTATAAAAATGGGAGTCAATATTCTCACCAAGCCTGACTCCACCAAAGTCTCCCCAATTAACTTAATTTTATCCTGGTCCTTCTTTCGACCCACCTTCATATTCTTATCCAATTTTTTTTTTTAATTTTTTTTTTCTGCAATCCCAACACCGTAGGAGTTTTGCAGTCCAAGGATGACTGCATCAGTGCCTGAGTAGGATAGGGCATAACTAAATTTGTACCACTTTCCAAAATAGTTTCCCTTATAGGGCTTGACCCAACCATGTTCCCTATACTCAAATACAAAGCCCTTTGTTCTTCATTTAAACCCCCTAGATATGATTCCTTAAGTTGCCCCTCAAGAAGAGACATCTTATTTGGCCTTGTCATATTTGCATCAGGTAGTGATATTTTAGGTATCTCCATGCACTAATCAAGATATCTAATATTTCAAAATGGTTGAGTAGAGCATCTGGCTAGCTATCCTTAAGGTCTTTGTTTGCCCTTCATCCTCTATTTTGGGATTTTATCGAAATAAAACCTTCCTTATCCCATTCCCCTTCCTTTATCAAGGCATTTCCTTTATCCAAAATTTTTCCAGATTGAGAGGACCCAGGATTTGAAGCCACGGGTGAGACAAACTTAGGGCATTTTCTTTGCAATTGGCCATATTCATGACAAATATGATAAGGAAATGGAAGAGCTTCATAGTCAAGTTTTTGAACCCATGTAGTTGATCCAAATTGTATTTCAATAGACTATAGAATAGGATTATTTAAGTCAATTTCAACATAAATATGAGCAACAGAGATTACCTTTTTATCCATTATCGGTTGTGATGGTCAAATTGGCTTCCCAAGCATAAGGGCAATCTTATGCAAGATATCATTTCTCTAGAATTCCAACAAGAGCCATGGAAGCCGCACCCATACTGGAACCCATGATGGTCGCTCCTCTGATGGGTTAAAATCCACATGTCAGGGTTTAATAAATATTCCCACTTGGTTATAGAAATAAGGACCCCATTCAAATGCTTTGTTACGATATGCAATACAAGAGAAAACCACCATAAAATAGTTGTTCGCACTCAGCATCACCTCCACATCACCTTCAATATTCCAAGTCTTCCTAACCCAAGCCTCCACAAAGGGAGAGAAATTCAAATGCCCAAAAATTTGCCAATAAGGGCATGTTTGGTTAGATACTCCACATCTTCCGCCATCGAGTCTGGTTGAACCACTAGAACTAGCCTGGATTCACATCGTTCCAAACATCCATTGTTCTTTAACAAGTGGTTCCCGACATGCACTGGAAAATAATGTTCCTTCCAATCATTTTTAGATGAAAAAATATCACGAGCATGCACTCTCTATGCAAGACCCGACGCCATCATGACATTCCTCCAATTTTTTATACCTCCTTCAGAAGTTATTGCCATCCCCATAGGGCAGTTTTTCTTCATCAAACCCTAGCAAAGTAGTTTTTCCTCATAAAACCCTAACAGAGCTCCAAAGTCCTCTTAAAATATTATTTTATGCATAATATCCAATTTTGGTTTGATTTAGAGGTGTTTTAGTCAAGAAATTGCTTATTTTGGGTTTTACAAGCTTCATAGGTACAGTAAGAATGAGCCATAGATTCAAAGGTAATTTCTATTATATTTTTAGTTAGATATTTTCAAAATCATCTATTATGCATGTATCTATTATTTATGATAATTTGGAGCTGTTTTAGATAGGTGCATTACATATTTACACTTTCTAGATTATAATTGCATGTATGGCTTTTGCATGTTTCACATTCTACACACTTGCTATTTTATAAATTTGGTTTCCTTGTGTGTAGGTGCAAGTTTTACAAAATATGAGGAAGGAATAAAAGATAAGAAAAATTAATAATTAAGTGGCAGCATCATAGGTTCGCCAACCTCAATTGTCGATACAAGGAAGAACATTGGAAGTGCACATGAGCTTGTTTGAAAGGGCTTGATCCTTGGGCACCCATTTTAATAAACAAGTGTATCACACTAAGAGCCCTAAAGTGGAAATATATGTAACCATGATTTTAATTTATGAAATGAAATAAAAAGAAACACCATTTTTCTTGCATTTATTTGGCTTCCATGGTTGCTTGCATGTTTCCTATTATAATGTTTGGTTAATACCAGATATAGATGCATATTATTTAGAATTATTAGGTGCACCATTTTTACCCTACTTCAATGGTGATCATAGTGGGACCTTGTCCATATTTATTTGGTTAAGCATTTAACCATGTTTTTGTTTTTATTCTGTTGCAGGAACTGGTCATTCTGGCCTGAAATGGCCTTTGGACTACTGATCGTCCCACCCTAGGATGACCACACAACCATCCCACCCTAGGATGGCCATCGAACTGGCCACCATGCCACCCTAGGACAATCACAAAAAAGGAGCTTTTATGCTCCAAATTCCAAAAATAGAGGATTATAGGCCATTGAGGTAAGTACTAAAATCCTCTACTTTCATTTTTACTGCAATCTAGTTTTCTCGCCTCTTTTGATTGCTTGAAAAGTAGAAAGTATATTTTTCTTTTCTATAATTGATAAAACAAAAAAAAGAATAAAAACTAGAAAATAACTAGGTAGAAATGCACCTATATGGCTTGCTTGCTTATAGCATACATAATGGGTAGAATATCATTTAGGGAATGCATCTTATAGGTTGCTTTTTATCTAGATCTTTTGAAAGTAAAATATTATTTCCTTGAATTAAGTGAAATATCATTAAGTGCTACATTATTTATTTATTTTAATCTTAAAAGGAACCTCACACACTTGCATGTATCACAATAACATTGGTAAGGTTGTATTTCATCACCAACCTCCAATTTAGAATGGTGACGTTCAATTTCACCTCCTTACATTGGCTTGCCCCACCTTAGATATAATAGGGAACTCTCTCAAGATGGAACATGTTACTGGTGTTCAAAATCCCTCGCTTGTTGTTTTAGAGTGGAAGATCTAGGATAACCCTCCACTCATTGTAGGTTTTAAGCGGTGTACCCTAGACTCTTTTGAGGACCTCTTGTTTGGCACTAGTGTTTGTAGTCACCACTTTGGTTGAGTTCCCTCATTCTAAGTCCAAAAAATGAACAAGAAAGCAAGAGGAACAACAAATCTAAACACATAAAATATATTAGATATTCGCATCTAAAACTTAAAGGAGATAATCACATTGTTTCTTGTGTGCTTCTTTGATCATTTGATTCTGTGTCTCTATGATTTAAAAGAGATAATCATATTGTCTACTTTGTGTGTTTTCTTATTGTCTGGGTAGTCAACATAAGATCCTTGATCTACAACCAAAAACTAATTTTAAAAGAAATCTACTTTTTGATTCTACCTTCAACAGATCGAGAATCATGCAAATCATAGCTATAACAAAAAATTTATGTTGGTTTTACGATTACTCTATTTTTGAAGCCAAAAATAGGGAAACAACTACACTAAAATAGGCATAAAAAGCTCTAGACAACCCCAAAAAATTCCAAATTTATTTTTTTTATCTTAGTTAGCTCCTTCTACACCTCTCACAAAAAATTTGAGTCCTAACTCTTTATTTATCATAATGTCCCAAAAATTCCTAAAAGTGGGAATTTTCCCACGAGCCCCGGTTGACCAAATATTTCAAAACTATAAAATTTTGACACAAAAGTCAAATTTTGGAGCCCTAGCCCATTGTGATCATATTTTTGCACTGATATTTTTGATACTAAAATTCTAACACAAGGTCATCTCATATCTTGCACCATATCAATGGCTGAAGCTATTGTAATATTTCTCACTAGGTCTTTTCCTAGACCTATATTGGCTAAATGGATTGTAAACTAGGATGATGAAGGTGGAGGATATGGAAGTGAGGTTTGAGATGACTTAATATGTACCTCATGATATGGTTCCTCATATGCTATACTAGGAATATATTCTATAGAGATGGTGGAAATAATGGGAGGGATATCATCAATTGGCCTCTTTGATGTGTTCCTCTACGGAGGATTGGATGATGACGAAGGTGTTTTTGAAGTTGCCAAAAATCATGATGGCATAGATAAATATGGTAATAAGGTAATGGAAGGTGATGGTGATGGAAGTGTACCTTGAATAGATGTGTTTAGTTGGAAGTCCACATGAGTCAATAGTAAGGTTCACTCAGGGATTTGTTGCACCAAGTTGTAGTACTTAAAGAGCTTAAGTTCTATAGAGACTACGTGTTCCTACCATTCATAAGTATACTTTAGAAATTGATGAGAAATAGAGGAAACACACTGCATATCCTGAATTCAAGGTTTGTCCAGCAATATGGTATAGGCCATTGCACCCTCTAAAACATGACATAATATTTCTTTATTTACATGATATGTAAATAAAGAAATAGTGAATATGTGTACTATATGCCTTGTGTCCTATTTTTATTACAATAAAACCCTAATGGGGTTGTACAAATGTATGGAAGGGATGAATCCCTTTTACAAGATACAATGGCACATGTGTCTTCTACTACAACATTTTATGGATGGGTTTTTTTGCGACCACCACTTTGCTAGATCTAGATCTGGATGTGGTGAATATGTTAGCATTTGAGGTAGATTACAATGGAATATGACAATCACAATATGCAAAAATATAATAGAAATTAAATTTACAAAACTATAGAAATATGCTATAAATAGAAATAATGGAAATGAATACAATATTGCTATAGAGGAAATGGACACTCCATGCAAGATGCTACAAGACTCTATTGTACTCCATCACTAATGGAGTCACATAGTACTATTACTACTACCTATTAACTTACATATCAATATCTTACAGTGAGGCCCTTTTTATAATGGATGATAGATTCCTTGGCCAAAACTCTACCTAGTTATACAAGGGATACATTGCACATTTAAAAAAAACATTGCCACTTGTGCATTTATTACATTGTATAAAGTAACTAGATAGCTTCCCCCTAAAGTAATATAATTTCCTAAGTATGTACCAAGGAAGGTACATTTACATGATCCCAATGATGTAATATAATCTAACTCTAAAACCCCCCTAAATTACAATATTTGGGTACTGAAGACTTCTAGTCTTTAATATGGATCTTCTTCTTCATCTTGAACTTTGTATTATTTCTTTGGATTCTTTGTAACTTGTTCAAGAAGAAGTATTACATTTTTTGATAGAACTTTATCCTCATAAATTTTTTATTACTCATCTAGTTCTTAAATTTCTTATATCCTTTGAACTAGGTGTCCTTTCTGATTCCCCTTTTGGTACTCCAATTGAGGATAATTGGTTGGTCGCTGAAATTGTTGTTGACAAGAATTCATTTGATATAGTCTTGGTTGAAATTGGTTTCCATTATTTATTTTATTTCCTTTATTTTGGTTTATGGGATTGTACCTACAATAACCGATACTATGATATTTCTTTCTGCATATCTAATAATACCATGTTCTTCATCATTTTGTTGATTGTGTTAGAGTAATATTCTATTCTTTGGGATATTTACCCTTTTCCTACATTAGGTAGAATTTATTTATCACATGGTAAAAAGTAGTTTGTTACTTTTTACCACTAGGTTATTTCTATTTACTATTTACCTAGGTTAATAAGTCATTGTAGTCAACTTGACTACGTAACTAGGTTAGTAGTTAGTGTCGGTATTGTTGTCGTCATTAGTTAGAATGTAAGGGGATATTATTTTCCACATTGTATTTAAACCTATTGTTATCAATAATAATTCTTAATTTTCTCATATTTTTTATTTTTATTCTGGTTTAGAAAAATCACACAGAGTGCTCATGGCTAAAATAGTATTGTAGAGGAAAAAAAAATTTGTCACCTTAAGCAAGCACCATTTCCTCTCTCTCTTTTTTAGGATTCATAAATATAATAAGTTTTTTTTTGAATTACTAGAAATAAAGGGGTGATACTACCTCTTTTAGGCTTCATAAATAGCAAAGTCTCATTATTTGAAGTACTTGTAACAAAAGGAGGGAATTTTATGGTAAAAACTTTGCTTAGGAGACAATCTTTGTACAATCCTTCACAAATATTCTTAAGTTGCACATATTTTGCAATTAAATGGGGATACATATTTCTTTTATTACTCAACACATTTTTTTGTAAAAAGAGAAGAAGACTTATAAGGGTGCATTTTGGACAACGACCGACACCTTAGTCATACTTCTCTCAAAATTTTCATTACATATTTTTGCAACAAGGGGGAAAATTATAAGGGTGCATTTTTGGCAGCAACCGACACCTTAGCTACCTTATACAAAATTTTTACAAAATCATATTGTAACTGAATGAACCTCATATGAAATGATATACAATACTAAACCTAGCAGCTGTAGTGGTTGATTACCCATGCAATCTAGTTGGATGACAAGATTACAATAAGGAAATTTGTTTATGTGAAGACAAAGTGAGGAATGACCCACTTTTTGCTTACGAGTAGCCAGATCACTGTGATAGAGCAAGAACTAGTAGTTCATCATATTTTTCACTGTATTGGGATAGTTATATACATTACCCAAATAATGTAATAAGGAGGGATGTTAAATTAATATTCCATTCTTTGGGATATTTATCCTTTCCCTACATTATGTAGAATTTATTTACCGCATGGTAAAAAGTATTTTGTTACTTTTTACCACTAGGTTATTTCTATTTACTATTTACCTAGGTTAATAAGTCATTGTAGTCAACTTGACTACGTAACTAGGTTAGTAGTTAGTGTCGGCATCGTTGCTGTCATTAGTTAGTTGTTAGCGTAATGTAAGGGGATATTATTTTCCACATTGTATTTAAACCTATGGTTATCAATAATAATTCTTAATGTTCTCCTATTTCCCTATAGATTGTAGAGGGTAAAAGATGCCCTACCATGTACAATTCCTAAACAAAATGCTAGATCTATAAGGAGATAACCTTTTATAGGGTGAAACATGGGGGTATGTTGTACTCTACAATCAGTTCTAGGGGTAAGGCTTCACCAAGAATGGTTTAAGGAATTGTTCCAAGTCCTCAGGATATTCAAGAATTTTTTATGTATTTAGTTTTAAAAAACACACCTAAGTTTGGTATTTCTATATATAAGCTATAAAAAGATAAATAATAATGTAAAAATTATAATGTAGGAATACACAAACTAACCTAATATGATTTTTTATTTGAATGCTTGCTAACCTAGGGTTTATTTCAGAAAACCTTTAAAGCAAAAAATACAAAATAAATGCACAAAAATTATCTCTAGATGTAAACTGAATGCTTTTCACTTTCATATGCCTAAGAATAAATAATTAGATCAGATATTTAACCAATGAAATTATTAGGTCACTTACCTAGATTGGTGTTTGATTTAGCTTTTTCTGCCTCTTGTCCAATGATATAAAAAATACTTGTTTCTACAAAATAACTCATAAAAAACTTTAAAATGAGATTAGTATTATGGGGTCTGCTTAGGCCACTGTGTAATAGTTCTTCAAAGCATAGCAGTCAAGAAACCTAGGTCCTTTTAGATGACCTTTTAAAACAAAAGCAAAAATTGACTCTTAGATGATTAATCATAAAACAAAAATGCAGTAACAAAAAATAGAAAATGAAATGCAGTAGTATGATCTAGATGCCAAATGGAATGCAATAGTGAAAATAGAATCTTGAAATTTCCCTCGATGTTCTTTTGGGAAAAGGTGTGCCTCACTTGGAGTGGTTGTGATAACATAGCAACAAAGTCACACCCTACCTAAACAAGGCACAATTTTGCTTTTGCAAACTAGTTTACCCTAATCTGGGCAAGCAAAATCATTCCTCACTAATGTCAGGTATGATATCATTGTAGACTAATGAAAATAAAAAGTGAATGTAGGAAGTAAAATAAATGGTAGAAACAAAGTAAGCAAACCCTAATGGACATCGTAGAAGAAGGTAGACAAAATTAAAGTATCCAAGTGGCAACTCTATCCCTCTAAACCACACCACGAATCCACGAAGCCACACAAAAATCCAATCCAGTAATATAAGATCAAATCAAAAATTTGCACTTCAAGGTTATCTTGAAGCAAAAGAAATCAAATAAGAAGAGAGAGCTATCATTTAAATTTTGAGCTTATAAATAATCAAAATTTTGCATTAAGATCACAAATCACTTGTATATTTTTCAAGTAAGAATATCCTTCCTTTTATAGATAAATCAAAGGAAAAAAGGTGGACAAAATAAACCCAAAGTCAACACAAAAATAGGCTAGATGGTTTAAACCTAGGTCTAAGCGGTCCAAAAATAATAAAATAAAATAAAATTTAAAAATTTAAAATAGCAAAGTCGCACCTCATCCTAACGAGGCATGATATCGCTTATGTGAAGTTGCACCTCATGAAAATGAGACACGATTTTTCTAAATACAAAATAAAACAAAAATAAGGGGCAAATAAGTATTCCATTTCTCTTTGCGGGGGTTGAGGACCTCTTAGAGGTTACAAGGAATACTGCCCACTGAAAGTGGATCAATTTTTTGTGTCTACATTTTACCCCTCTTTGATGCATTTATGGCCTATTAAATGCATCAAAGAAATGATGTAGGTATAGATACTAGAAAAAGAAACAAGCAAAAATGGGGTGGCCAAGTCAGAAGAAAGGAATGGTGTCATTCCAGAGACTTTTAATTTTACACACAAATCAAAGCATTAGGGACATTAATGCCTCTATAGGCTGGGGTGCCCCTTCAAGTTTTTATGAAAAAGTGACATTTAATAAAAACTCAAAAGAATTGACACAGAAGAAGAGGGAGGGATAAAGAGCAACAACCAAGTGAAGCAAAGGTGTAAAAAAAAAAAAAAAAATAGGGCTTAAAAATGTAAAAAGGGGAAGGACCCTAATTCATTTTTACCATGAAGAGGAGAGAAGACAAAGCTCTGGGAGAGAAAATACAATGGTGCTTCTAGTTCACCGAGCGATGACCGTGAGGGGTGATGTTGGGGCATGAGAATGGGTAAGGATCATTTTTGACTCTCCTCATGCATAATTTTACCTCATTTTTCATAATTTGACTAGGGTTTTAAGGTATTTTTGGGGAAAATCACTATAGAAATAGATGAATTTTGTGCCACGACATGGTGCAAATTTTTGGCCTGACCACAATTTCACCTTGGATGAAGTGCAGTGAAATTGCACCTGGAAGAAATTTGGTATGATTTTGCAAAGTCATGCCCAAAAAATAGTTGGCACGATTTCACGAAAGTGCAGTCGCGTACCCAAAAAATAGGATGCGACTTTACAAAAAAAAAGAAGAAAAATAAAAATAAATAAAGAAAGAGAGAAAAAGAAGAAAAGAAATAAAACAAGTAAACCCAAAGTGCAATTTTTGAATTGGAATCTCCGTATGCTTAAAATTAAGAAGTGATGTTAAATTAATTTTAATTCCTTTAATTTTATTATGGAATAGATTAAATTTTATTTTGTGAATGCATCTAGGTATTCTTAAGAGTCGAGAGTAGTGGGTAGGGGATTTGGTATAATTGGATACTTTGGGTTAGGTATAGAGGGCTAGACTATATGTTGTGGGGTTGGACCATATGGTGAGGATACCATGGATAGAGATGGATAAGGAAATGCTAACCACCTGTAGAGAGGTAGTATTCGAAGACTTCCACTTTTTAGTTATCGATAGGGGAGATGACCATCACATTGGAGGACATGTGGTATATTTTGAGGATTCTAATTAAGGGTAGAAAGTTTTATTAAGCATGAGGGAATGTGGCTACTCTTCAATGGTTTTATAAAGGTTTCACCTACCAGGTGTGAGAGGTCACCATAGTGGTTGATGACCTGGTCAACCGCTACGGAGTAGACCCTCTGATTGCTATGCTCCTAGGGATTGTGGTTGGTATCTTAACATGCCATAATAGCATACGATACTTGCCATGGGTACTGGAAGGAGTAGTAGCACATACAAATTTAGGATTTTTTATTCAAATGGGACCCTTATGTGTTGGTCCACTTATATAGGACATTGTACAACATCGTGTATAAGCGGTGTACATGAGTAGTTTGTACAACTTTGCTCTAGATTTTGTGCTAGGATCACATCATGGTATGAAAACCATTAGAACTACCAGTACCCTTTCCTAACCTAGAGTAGTTAACAACATAAATATGGCCAAGATCCCTAGTGAGGACCACGAGGGCCTATGTAGGGAACCTGTCACTAGCTATGTGGGTGATCAATGAGCTTTGAGATACGTATCTCATCTAGAAACCTTGGAGGTAGGGTTATGTAAAGTTGCAAATATTCACAAATTAGGTTAATATTAGGATTTCCAAAATTACAAATTGGCAAATATGAGGACCCTCGATGTCGACCTATTTGCTTAAATTTTTTGGGACCAATATTTTCTTAGGGTCAATTCACCACAATATATATCCAAACATATTCATATTTGTACTCATTGGAAAGATATTTTTGAGCTTGATATAATGGTGGTATTTGTATGAAGATACCCAAAATGTGACCTTGATTTTTAAGACTTCAAACACCCCAATTTTTGGATTAAATATGAATGATTTGATTTACTCAGGATTCACCTTGATTTCAATTAGGATTCACCATTTTTTAACAAGTATATTTTGATTCCAACCCCTTATGCATAAACCTACATGGAGGCTTCACCCTGGTTGGGTATATGATAGGACAAAGCTGACAAGGGTGAGGAGGATCATATGGTTGAGGTTAGAGAGTGGAGAGATAGAGGTATTCTAGTTGTATCAAGTCCTATGATAGTTTAGGATCTTACAGGGAGTCCTATACCTAGGGGACTACTTGTATTGAAGGAAAACCCAGGAACCAATAGGTGTTTGAGGTAAGAGAGGCCTCACCATATGGGATGCGAAGGACATAAATGATCCTCCTTATGTTGAACCAAGGATAGGCAATACAGGTGTGGCTATCAGGTATAGGCAATGGTACATAAGAGTCATTCCCCAAAGGATATATCCATCCATACAAGTATACAGGTGCCAGGTGATGTACCTAGGCATACAACAAGTATTCTAAGAGGTAGCTCATAGGGCCATAAAGAGGGTATAGTACTCTCCTACTATGTCGAGATAGAGGCTGACACAGGTCCAGATTCAAATGGTAGAGGAGACCATCCTGATAGCAGGGACTAAAGAGGGAGGGGCAAGAGATACCCCCACATATATATAGGGGCCATAGGTTAGATACATTGGGTAGGCATCCATATTAGTAGTGATGGGATTCTAGAGCTAGGGAATAGAAGATCTATAGGCACAGCTAGCTTCTCTTTAGATACATATGGTCCAACTATATGCTGAGAGATATAGGGCACAAGTAGAGGCCATAGCTCTAGGGAGAGGTGTCTTAGTTGGATGGATATTTTAAGTGAGCCAAAGCTAAGGATATGTCTATCATTAGGAGAAGCCAAGCAAGGGATGTAGTGTATCTCCTTCAAATGGAACTATAGTATATAGATGATAGGTTGGAGGTAGCCATTTTGAGGGCCATATTTTTTAAGGTATCTTACTACATAGTTGTCCCTTCAGAGTGGAGGATGGATCCTCCTCCATACCTTTGGTAAATGAGAAGATATTGATCCCAACAATGGGTTTCGATGATATCTCAGTATTCAGTGATTCAATCGAGGTTACCTCCAACTCAAGGAGGACCATAGGGAGCTATTTCTTAGAGCTAGGAGAGGGTAGGCTAGGTATCAGGATGACATACCAATTTTTCATTATGGTGTGTATCCTTAGGTTGAGTGTATTGAGTATGGATTATGGTACACCAACCTTACACGATGTACTCTTTTTCTTATGAGTAATATATAGATACAAATATTATTGTGACTCTATGTGAAAATGTGTAAATATTTAATGCATGTTTTATATGTTTTGCTTGTTTAATTTAAGTGTTTTTATGTATGCAAACTATTCTAATGCAAACTACATGAGGATTAATGAATGCAAAATGAAATAACAAGAAGAAATATGAAGAAGGAATGGAATTAGACAAGAGAAAACAAGAGAAAGAGAGAAGAGAAGAAAGAGGAGAGAAGAAAGAAAAAAGAGAAGAAATAAGAAAGAGAAGAAGATATAAGAAAGATAAAAAAAAGAGAAAACAGGGAGGTCCAAAGGTCAACCATAAAAAAATGAGAAGAATGAATGATCCATAGTATAATATTAGTGTATATTGCAAGGATCCAGTGTAGCGAGACACTATAGATCGTATTAATGAGATAACTAGACACGCTATGGGTATACCACTTGTAATAATGTCAAAATGTGTATGTATATTTTTGACCTACTATGGGTGGTTTCTCCTTTATTTATTGTTGTGAGATGATTACCTACAAGGATGTATGTTGAGGTCTACTACAAATGACTAAGGAGCTTATCCTATAATGGGGTGTTGATCCCGTTGATTCAAAAGAGAGTATGACCTGATAGAATATTATGAACTATGTAATACCTTCTAGGATGTATAAATATCCCATGTGGGGTGTAATATGTATAAGAATAGTATGCAAGTGCTATCCCCAGATTGGGACTTTTGAGGAAGACTTTGTGCAACAAGAGTTTCCAACAGAATGAAAGAATCAAGAAAAGGAGAAAAAGCGATCATAAGAAGAAAAGAAGAAGGAAGGAAAGAATCCCTAGGAGGGATCTTTCTAAGCATTATATTCCTAGTGAGAAGTGAAATGCATGTGAGCTATGACCTAAATAGGCATCATCACATGCCATTATCACAAAATCACCAAAATATATATGAGCAAGCAATTATGAACAATCAATCATGCATTTATGATAGGAAAACATGCAAGGTGTTAGGTTAGATGTCAAGCAATAATGCAAGGATGATAGGCAACAATGCAATATGAGAAATTAGTTGAATGCAAATGGAAAATAAATATACAACTATATGATAATTTCTTTTTTAATGGAGTGTTAAAATCAATGCAAAGTCTAAATGCATCATACGTCTTATGAAGAGGAGAGAAGATAGATCTCTGGGAGAGAAAAGACAATGGTGCTTCTAGTTCACCGAGTGAAAACCATGAGGGGTGATTTTGGGGCTTGAGAATGGGTAAGGATAATTTTTTACTCTCCTCATGCTTAATTTTATCTCATTTTTCATAATTTGACTAGGGTTTTAAGGGATTTTTGGGGAAAATCACTATAGAAATCGATGAATTTTATGCCATGACCTGGGTGCAACTTTGTGGCCTGACCATGATTTTACCTTGGATGAAGCACCATCAAATTGCACCTGGAATAAATTGGGTATGATTTTGCGAAAGTCATGCCCAAAAAATAGCTGGCATGATTTCACGAAAGTGTAGTCGCATGCCCCAAAAATAGGATGTGACTTTGCAAAAACTAGGGAAAAAGAAAGAAAAATAAAAAGAAAGAAAGAGAGAAAAAGAAGAAAAGAAAGAAAATAAGTAAACCCAAAGTGCAATTTTTGAATTGGAATGTCCATATGCTTAAAATTAAGAAGTGATGTTGAATTAATTTTAATTTCTTTAATTTTATTATAGAATCGATTAAATTTTATTTTGTGAATGCATCTAGGTATTCTTAAGAGTCGAGAGTAGTGGGTAGGGGCTTTGGTAGATTTGGATACTTTGGTTTAGGCAGAGAGGGCTATACTAAAGGTGGTGTGGTTGGACCATATGGTGAGGATGCCATGGATAGAGATGGATAGGGTGATACTAACCACCCTATAGAGAGGTGGTATTCGAAGACTTCCAATTTTTAGTTACTGATAGGGGAGATGACCATCACACTGGAGGATATGTGGTAAATTTTAAGGATTATCATTAGGGGTAGAAAATTCTATTAAGCATGAGGGCATGTGGTTACTCTTGAATGGTTTTCTAAAGGTTTCACCTACTAGGTGTGAGAGGGAACCATAGTGGTTGATGACCTACTCAGTTGCTATAAAGTAGAGCCTCTGACTAGTATGCTCCAAGGGGTTATGGCCGGTATCTTAACATGCCATAATAGTAGATGATACTTGCCATGGGCACTGGAAGGAGTAGTAGCACATACAACTTTAGGGGTTTTGATTCACATGGGGCCCTTATGTGTTGGGCCACTTATATAGGACATTGTAAAACATCGTGTATAAGTGGTGTACATGACTGGTTTGTACAACTTTTCTCTAGGTGTGGTGCTAGGATCACATCATGGTATGAAGACCATTAGAAATACCAAGACCATTTCCTAACCTAGAGTAGCTAGCAGCATAAATATGGCCAAGATCCCTAGTGAGGACCACGAGGGCCTATGTAGGGAACCTGCCACTAGCTAGGTGGGTGATCGATGAGCTTCGAGATACGTAGCTCATCTAAAAACCTTGGAGGTAGGATTAAGCACAATGGAAAATATTCACAAATTGGGTTAATATTAGGATTTTCAAAATTGCAAATTGGCAAATATGAAGACCCTCGATATTGGCCCATTTGCTTAAAATTTTTGGGACCAATGTTTTCATAAAGTCAATTCACCATAATATATATCTAAACATAGCATATGTGTACTCGTTGGAAAGATATTTTTGAGTTGGATCTAATGGTGGTATTTGTATGAATTTATAATATTATTTAATGGGTTAAAATATACCACAAATATGACCTTGATTTTTAGGGCTTCAAACACCCCAATTTTTGGTGTAAAGATGATTGATTTGATTTACTTAGGATTCACCTTGATTTCAATTAGAATTCACCATTTTTTAAAAAGTATATTTTTATTCCAACCCTTTATGCATAACCCTACATGGAGGCTTCACCCTATTTGGGTAGATGATAGGAAAAAGCTGACAAGGGTGAGGAGGATAAGATGGTTGAGGTTAGAGAGTGGAGAGCTAGAGGTATTCAGGTTTTATCAAGTCCTACAATAGTTTAGGATCTTATGGGGAGTCCTATACCTAGGGTACTATTGGTATCGAAGGGTGACCCAGGACCCAATGGAGTTTGAGGTAAGACAAACCTCACCATATGGGATGAGAAGGACATATACGATCCCCCTTATGTTGAACCAAGGATAGGCAATACAGGTGTGGCCATCGGGTATAGGTAATTGTACATAAGAGTCATACCCCAAAGGATCTATCCATCCATACAAGTATAGAGATACTAGGTGATTGACCTAGGCATACAACGAGTATTCCAAGAAGTAGCTCATAGGGCCACAAATATGGTATAGTATGCTCCTACTATGTCAAGATAGAGGCTGACACAGGTCTAGATTCAAATTATAGAGGAGACCATCTCGATAGCAGGGACTAAAGAGGGAGGGGCAAGAAATACACCCACATATATAGAGGGGCCATAAGTTAGATACCTTGTGTAGGCATCCACATCAGTAGCGATGGGATTCTAGAGCTAGGGGATAGAAGAGATATAGGTACAACTAGATTCTTTTTAGATACATATGGTCCAACTATAGGCTAAGAGAGATAGGGCATATGTAGAGGCCATAGATCTAGGGAGAGGTGTCTCAGTTGGATGGAGAGTTTAAGTGAGCCAAGGCTAAGGATATGTCTGTAATTAGGAGAATCCAAGCAAGGGATGTAGTTTAGCTCCTTCAAGTGGAACTATAGTAGATAGATGATAGGTTGGAGGTAGCCATTTGAAGGGCCACATTTTTCAAGGTATCTTACTACACAGTTTGTCCCTTCAAAGTGGAGGATGGAGCCTCCTCCATCCCTTTGGTCAATGAGTAGATCATGACCCCAATCATGGGTGTCGATGATATCTTAGTAGTTAGTGATTCAATCAAGGTTACCTCCAACTCAAAGAGGACCAAAGGGAGCTAGTTCTTAGATCTAGGAGAGGGTAGGCTAGGGATCAGGATGACACACCAATTTTTTATTGTGGTGTGCATCCTTAGGTTGAGTGTATTGAGTCTGTATTACGGTACGCCAACCTCACATGATGTACTCTTTTTATTATGATAAATATATAGATACAAATATTATTGTGATTCTATGTGTTCTATGTGTAAATATTTAATGCATGTTTTATATGTTTTGCTTGTTTAATTTAAGTGATTTTATGTATGCAAACTATTCTAATGCAAACTACATAAGGATTAATGAATGGAAAATGAAATAACAAGAAGAAAAATGAAGAAGGAACGAAATCAGACAAGAGAAAACAAGAGAAAGAGAGAAGAGAAGAAAGAGGAGAGAATAAAGAAAAAAGAGAAGAAGAAAGAAGAAATAGAAGAAGAGATAATAAAGATAAGAAAAAGAGAAAATAGGGAGGTCCAAAGGTCAACCATAAAAAAATGAGAAGAATGAATGATCCATCGTATAATATTAGTGTATATTGCAAGGATCCATTGTAATGAGATACTATAGATCGTATTAATGAGATAGCTAAACCCGCTATGGGTGTAGCACTTGTAATGATGTGAAAAAGTGTATGTAGATTTTTAACCTGCTATGGGTGGTTTCTCCCTTATTTATTGTTGTGAGATGATTACCTACTAGGATGTATGTTGAGGTCTACTACAAATGACTAAAGAGCTTATCCTATAATGGGGTGTTGAGCTTGTTGATTCAAAAGAGAGTATGACCCAATAGAATATTGTAAACTATGTAATACTTGCTAGGATGTATAAATATCCCAGTTGGGGTGTAATATTTATAATAATAGTATGCAAGTGCTATCCCCAAATTGGTACTTTTGAGGAAGAATTTGTGCAACAAGAGTTTCCAATAGAATGAAAGAATCAAGAAAAGGAGAAGAAGTGATAATAAGAAGAAAATAAGGAAGGAAATAATCATAGGAGGGATAATTCTAGGCATCATAGTCCTATTGATAAGTGAAATGCATGTGAGCTATGACCTAAATAGGTATCATCACATGCCATTATCACAAAATCCCAAAAATCTATATGAACAAGAAATTATGAACAATAAATCATGCATTTATGATAGGCAAACATGCAAGGTGTTAGGTTAGATGTCAAGCAATAAGGCAAGGATGATAGGAAACAATGCAATATGAGAAATTAGGTGAATGCAAATGGAAAATAAATATGCAACTATATGATAATTTCTTTTTCTTATGGAGAGTTAAAATCAATGCAAAGTCTAAATGCACCAGATGTCTTATCAAAATAAATAGGTGTGCCATGAGGTGTTAGATCAAATACATTCTCAAAATCATGGAGAAGTGATTTTAAGTCTCTTCGTTCAACATCCATGACACAATAATCACAACATATTATAATAGCACCATTTGTTTTAGCATAAAAGATATCATACAAAAATTCATCATTTTATTGAATAAAAATAATGTTATTTTTAGAAGGGACAGAATCAACCATATTACAAGACATTATATTTGGATAAAAGGAACAATTAACACCTTTATTATCATCTATTTATGGCTTTTGATATTCCATGTATTTTTCATAAGTCATAAGATGGTCATCATCCTCAAAAGGTAGAGGTTGATTCTTATTAGGTATAAAACCTATACCACATCTCCTAGGCTAAATCTCAACATACAAGGGTTCTTGAATACCCTTATGTTGTGGTCCCAATCCTTTACCTGCATATCCCATACTTGATAGGATCTTCTTAGGAAGGTGATAATAAATAGTGAGATAACATTATGCTAAAGAGCGCTCATTGATATATGGGTTGCTACCATAGATATTTTCATTGAAAGTTATACCTTTGAAGATGAAATAACACATGCCAATGTATATAACATCACCCTTATTATGATGTGAGCCCATATTTTAGGATGGAGGTGTTATCTTGTCTAGATACAAAAGAGGCTCTTGAAGAAACTTATTAACATGATTCAAGGAGAACAAATGGGTTTTATGTTCCTCACTCACTTTTAAACTTTGAAGATGCTCAAAAATTTGAGATGAGGAACATGGAGAAATTGTTGAAGAGATAGAAGGACAATAATAAGAATCTATTTGAGCTAAGTCTATATTTTAATAGAATTCAAATGGTCGAGGGTCACCCAAAATGGTGATAACTTGATTCTTAAATTCAAACTTGAGACACTGATGAAAATTAGAAGGTACAACCTTCATAGCATGGATCCAAGGTCACCTAAGAAGAATATTAAAATATGTAGGATAATGTACCACATAAAACAAAGTATCCAATATTATTAACCCTACTTTTAAGGGAAGAGATTTGACACCATAGGCCTCTTGGAACTCATTGTTGAAATCTTTAATGTTGGTATCAGTTTTTATTAAGTTTTCTTATTTTAATATATTTTTTAGAAAGAATTGATATGTACACAAATTGAGGGATGACCCATTATCAATAAAAACTCACTTTATAATGGTATCCCTAATAAGTGTGGTGATATAAAGTGAAAAATATCCATGTAAGTTTGAGGAAGGTTTATTATCATCTAAGAATGAGACATGATGTATCCCAAAATAACCTACGATATCAACTATAGCATCAGGAGAGATATTTGGGAAAATAGATTGTTGTTGTAAAAATTTCATTAAAGTATTTCCATGATTAGGAGAAGTCTAAAAAAGTTCTAACACTGATATCTTTGCTGGTGTACTAGCTAACTGCTTTTGAAGATCAAATGAAACTTGCAACTATGGTCTCAATACTATAGGTGGAATCCTTGTAGCTAAATCCCTTCTCTAATTCTCCTTTAGAATTGAATTGGGTTGAGATACTGAATTATGTCTTTGTTGATGTTGATGATTTTAATCATATATCCATGTAGTTACCCCAACTATGCCAACCACTTGACTATGGCATAAGGAATCATATTGATGAGCCACCTGATTGGTTGTTTGTTGGTCATGCTTTGGTAGGGGATCCTTAAATATCCCCATGTCTTGATTCAATATTAGAAACTATTGAGTAGGAGTTTTATTAATTGTTGATTGGATATTTCCTAAATCAATGCATCCTACATCAATCAAGTATCGAACCACATGCTTCAATTTCTTACAAGTGTTCATCCAATGTACTTATACCCTATAGTAAGTGCAATAATTATTTACCTTATACCAACGAACTGTATTATCTGGTTGTCTCACTAGAGGTAATTCTATTGCCTTAGCATGCAATAGTTGTTTTAAAACTACTTCCATAGGTATATTAAGTCTTATGAAATTCCTTTGAGGATGTTTCTGAAGTACAATATTTTGTAGGTTGTTAGTACATTGTTAACAGACCTACTATCAATATTGCCTCCTATATGCTTATTCCTAGGTTGAGAATTAATTGGCTTATCTTCTTTAACCTTAATTTGATCTCTTCTAATGAGAGCTTGTTCCACTTTTATTGCTAACTCAATTTCTTGATCTAAATATATGAATGTAGTAGTTTCTAGACCATAATTGTTCTTGTAAATTTCCAATAAATATATCAAGCATATCTTTCTAAGACACGGGTCATCTTAATGGGCCAAATAAACTTGTCCAACAAGCTATAAATTAAAAAAAATCTCCCTTATTTACTTTTTTTTAAATCATATGGATCTTTCATAGTCACTTCCTTCTCAATGTAAGCATTAAACTTATGAATGAACATCTCCGCAGTATTCTAAAAAATCTTCAAAGAATAATTGGGTAATTGATAATACCACTCTAATTCCACTCCAGAAAGAATCTTTGGAAAAAATTCCAATAAGAGCATATCATCATAAATAATATCATGGAAAGCTATTATGAATCCTCTTAAATGCTCTATTGGATCTTCAGTCCCTTTATAGATTGGAAATATTGGCATAGAAAAATGCTTAGGATAAGATCTGGCAACAACAATAGGATCCAATGGTTGACTACACATTTCCTTATAACTATATGTAAACCTTGAAGGTTGAATCATGTCCATCCTTGAAATAAACTAATTCACAACACTTGCCAAATTTTGCACCTCTAATTACTATATATGTTTCCTAGACTTCCCAAAGGAGGAAAGTATGCATGTTGAAATATTGATGTTTGATTCAAGTTTTGGATTCTTTGGTTTAATGTGGCACTTTGTGGATAACTAACATTTGGTGGAACAAAAATAATGGTGTTGATATTATAGGATGAAGAAGGAAATTGAGAATAATGTTTTGGGCCACTATTAGTTAGAGATACTTGTATATTCCCTCCAACATTTGTGGTATTAGTAGGGGAACAAGTCACTTGGTTCTTAAAATTGTTTTGACACAAGGATTGATATGTAGGAATTCCATGATAAATCAAAGGAGACCTATTGGGAAGGGAAGGGGTAGCATCCTATTTTTCAATATGAGCTTCTCATTCTACATATTCCAAGATTTTTTTATTATGAGCTTTCATGAATTCCCAAATGTGATTAAATGATGAAAAGACATAACTACCATTATGTCTAGCAAAAATATCATGATTAGTTTAAGTTTCCTTGTCTACCTCTTCTTGCTCTTATGAACCTACATTAGGGTCTTCCATAGTAATTTGATAAACTTCCAAAGAAACATAATTAGACTCTAATTGTTTCCTCTGACTTCTAAGGAAAGTAGCCATTAGAAGTAGTGAGAAATAAATAGAGGAAAACACTAACAAGCAAATTTTAATTACTTAAATATTTTTCAAAAAAAAATAATAATCTTGCTTAGTGTTTGAAAGAAAAATGAGGTGTGCTTGTCGGGTTCACCAAATATGTAGAGGGGTAAATTTGTCCTACCATGTAAAATTCCCAAACAAAAGGTTGGATCCACAAGGAGAGAACCTTTCGTGGGGTGAACCACAAATGTATGTTGTACTCTACACTCAGTTCTAGGGGGAAGGGTTCACCAAGAATGGTTTAAGGACTCACTCTAAGTCCTTAATATATTCAAGAATGTTTGATGTATTCAGTTTTAAGAAACACACCTAAGTTTGGTCTTTCTAGTTCTAAGCTAAAAAAATATAAAGGACAACGCATGAATAAGAATGCAAGAATACAAGATCTAACCTATGTTGGCAATTTTGGGTACTTTGGGTACATTGCCTTTGCTCAAGTATATAAGTTGTCATTGATGTCAAGAATCTTTTGAAGGAATTTTATTTGATGTCAAATAATTTGTTTTGATGAAGGTTATGGCATGATAGTTTCAAAGGTCTTTTGCAAACCCCAAGCCAACAGGTTCGCGAGAAAGAGCGCACAAAGAAAAGTGTCACGATTTTGCGACAATTTGCAAGAGGGATTGTACGGATGAAAAAGTGTCATAATTTCATGACAAGTTCAAGAGAAAGAGCTCACAGAGAAAAAGTGTCACGATATCATGACATGTCGGGTTTTCGTGACCCAAAAAAAAGAAAAGCGCTAAGAAGAAAAAGTATCGTGATATCGCGACATGTCGGGTTTTCGCGACCCGAAGAAAAGAAAAACCGCTAAGTAGAAAAAGCGTCATGATATCATGAAATTTTGGGTTTTTGCGACCCGAAGAACAGAAAAGATCTTAGGAGGAAAAATTTCGTGATATCACGACATGTCGCATTTTTGTGACTTAAGCAGGAGAGAGAAAGCAAGTTAGAAAAGTGTCGTGATATCACGACATGTTGCATTTTCGCGACTTAAGCAAGAGAAAGAAAGCAAGTTAGAAAAATGTCATGATATCGTGACATGTCACAATTTCATGACTCAAAAAGCAAAGAAAATGTATGGAAGCTAAAAGCGTCGCGATTTCATGACAGGTTACAAGGAAAGCATATGGAAGCTAAAAGCATCACGATTTCGTGACGGGTTGAAAAGTATGCGTACGGATGCAGAAAGTGTCGCGATAGGCAAAAAAGAAAGCAGACAGAAGCAGAAGTGTCATGATTTCATGACAAAAATTGAAAGTAGGTCTTCTATAGGAGAAGTGTCATGATTTCATGACAAAAGTGAAGATGAAGTATGCAGAGGCAGAAGTGTCATGATTTTGTGACAAAAGTAGAAAGGAGGTCGACGAAGGGAGAAGTGTCACGATATCGTGACAAAAGCCAAAAGAAAGTGTATAGTTGCAAAGGTGTCATGATATCGTGACATGTTGTAGTTTCACGGCAAAAGCTATAGAAGATTTACAGAGGTAGTTGAAGCCAAAAAAGTTAAATGTGAGCCGACAAATATTAGGGTTTGCAGTCGACGAAGATCAGGGTTACAGCCAACTAAAGATTAAGGTTTTGATCTTGAAAGTGTTATTATAAAAGGTAGGTTGTTTTGAATAGTTTGTTGAGTTGTTAGTTGAGATGTTTGTAGATAGAGCGCAAAGTGAAAAGTTTGATCTCTGAGAGCAGAGTGTGAAATTCGATCGAAGTGCACAGAGTGTGCGAAGATAGTGCAGAGTGTGTGCAAAGAAATGACTGAGAGAAGACGAAGTATGGCTGTAAGAGCACAGAAGATGTGTATAATTCTTGAACATATTTGGATAGGTCTTAGCAGAGGACTTGTGAACTGAGTTTGATAGTTCTATTAGAGAACTTGAGGACAGAGGTGCATTGGTTCTATGAGAAGAACCTGAGGACAAATTTGATTGTTGAGCTGCTATGGACATGATCATAGAAGGTCGAGGTCTCTTAGGCTAAGCATTGAGGACAGGAGGTCTTCGGTTGAAATGAGTTCTACGTGCTGGCAAGAGGTAGAGGCAGTTGATCTTCTGAGGGATCATTTCCAGAGCGAGAGGGAAGGTATCTCCTTTGAGCAGAGGCTCATAAATTCTGATTAGGGGAAGGTATCTCCTTTGGGTCGAGGCTCATAAACATTGTATTTGGGAAGGATTACCAAAGAACTTTGAGATAAATTTTAGAGAAAAGTTTTTGTGGACGTAGCCCAACCATTTTGGGTGAACCACGTTAAAAATGGGTCTTCAATGTGTGATGCTTTTTGTCTTAATTAATGGTGTGTTGATGTCACTGCTATCTAAAGCTAAAATTATTAATTGGTTAATTCTTATATTGTTCACCCCCCCTCTTAGTATAAGCTTGTGTTCTTCAAACTAATATGATTCTTTCTTTGAATTCTTGCTAACCTAGGTTTTATTTCAAAAAAACCTTTAAAGTAGAAAATACAAAATAAATGCATAAAAATTATCCTTAAATGTAAATTGAATGCTTTTCACTTTCGGATTCCTAAGAACCAATAATTAGATTATATCTTCAACTAATGAAATGATTAGGGCACTTATCTAGATTGGTGGTTGATTTAGCTTTTTTTGCCTCTTGTCCAATGATATCAGAAATACCTATTTTTGTAAAATAACTCATAAAACACTTGAAAATGGGATTAGTATTAGGGGGCATGCTTAGGCTATTGTGTAACAGTTCTTGGAGGCACAACAGGAAAGCCCCATAGGTCCATTTAGATGTCATTTTAAAACAAAAGTGAGAATTGACCTTTGGATGATTAATCATAAAATAAAATTACAATAATAGAAAATAGAAAATAAAGTGTAGCAATATGTTCTAGATACCAAATGGAATGCAATAGTGAAAATAGAACCTTAAAATTTACCTCGATGTCCTTTGGGTAAAGTTGTGCCTAACCTAGAGTGGAAATGATAATGCAGTAGCCAATTCATGCCCTGCCTATATAGGGTATGCTTTTGATTTTGTATACTGGTTTACTTAATCTAGGCAAGCGAAGTTGTGCATTTCTAATACTAGGCATGATATCACTGTAGACTAAAAAAAAATAAAACTGAATGTAGGAATCAAAATAAATACTAAAAATAAAGTAAGTAAACCTTGATGGACATCACAAAAGCAGGTAGAGAGAATTGAAGTATCCAAGCGAGCACTTTATCTCTCAAAACCACACCACAAATCCACCAAATCACACAACAATCCAATCCAATATTACACAGTAGAAGATAAAATCTGAAATTCACACTTTGGGGTTAGATCGCAGAAGAATAAATAAAAGGAATAAGAGTGAGCTATCATAAAAAAATTGAGCTTAATCAATAATCAAAATTTTACATCAAGATCACATATCACTTGTATATTTTTAAGCAAGAACATCCTTTCTTTTAAATATGAAATCAGAGGTAAAAAGGTGAGCACAATAAACCCATGGCTACTTGAGTAAGAAATTCATATTTAGGTTACTTGAGTAAGAAATTCATCATTAGGATCTTGTCTAAGAGTTTACATTTTTCTTAAATATTTGCTACTTTAGAAAAAATTCTATGCTTTTCCCATTGCTCAATTTCAAATAATGTAGATTAGTTTGTAGATGAATAATGGTGGCTTTATTATTCCCCTCAAATATTTTTTCTAAGCTTGTCCAATCTTCAAAATATGATTTTGTTGAACTGATATAAGGTTGTATTTCATCAGTGATAGCAAATATTATGATCATCAGGGATTTTTAATCATTTTCCTCAATTTTATAATATTAGTATCACATGTGGTAGGTTTCTTTATTTTTCCTTGGACAATATCTCAAAGTTTTTCATATACCAAGATTGATTTTACTTTATTCTTTAAAGAGAAATAATTTGGGCCTTTGAGTAGTTGAGATTCAACTAGGAAGAATTTTTTGGATTCCATTGTATTATCTTTATCAATTATTTAGATTTTTTGGACTTCCTTATGTCTCCCTAATGATGAGAGCTTGCAAACATAATATGATTTTAGGTTTTGTAAGAAACTTACATCTATTCAAAGAATTTAGAACTTGATATTTTTTTATGGATGCTAATATTACCAAGTTTTGAAGAATTCCTTATGACTCCCTAGGATGTTTTGGATAGGATATATGATCAATATAGTGTTTTTGTAAATTGTAGTTCAATTTTAAGTTGATTTTGTAAAATTTTGTAAATGTAAAAAAATGACTTTTCTATCTTATTATTACTCCTAAAGCACTATTTTCAAATATTTGAAGAGGTTTTGAAGTTGGATTTATTTTTCTTCTTTTAAGTTTTTTGAGACAACACTATTAAAAAAATACCAACCTTTGAAAACTTTAATAAACCTCTTTAAATACCCCTTTTTTGTTGATTTTAATGTTTTCTAATTTTCAATTCCTAAGTTTGATGTTGTATTCCTTATAACTCCCAAATTTGGAAAAATTAGAAAATAATATTTGCAAGTAATTTAAATTTCAATAATAACCCATATTTCTCCTTGATAAACTTTTGCAAATATTAACAAATTTGAATTATGCTTGCTTAATAAATCTATAATTATGAATATTTCAATAGAATAATAAATGTTCCCTTATAACTCCAAAAACCTTATATTAAAAGTAAGCTTAAAAAATCAATCTTTACCTCAATAGTCATTTTATGTTGTGCATCGACAGATTCGTAGCTACGTGTATGTAGCGCTCATGTGTATTCAAAGCCCTCTTTGACCGGTGCTTATTAGTTCCTTGATTGTTGATCCTTCTCTTTTAAAACTAGTACCAAAAGATACTTTAGGATTTGCTTTGCAGGGCTTCTCCAAATGCAAGTGTTTTTCACTGGTTTTATAATAACATCTTAAATGTTTTACTTACACCATTGAATGGTGTATGGATTGAAATAGTTATTTTCTCCTCAATTATTTAACTCCTTTTGACTACATTATTTTTATCTTTGTTGCATTCTTCTTCACACTGATGTATTCTTCATTCTCCAAGATTAGCATCTTAAGTAAGATAGGCTTTGTAATAAGTGTCACACAAAGCATTACAAGATAGACATATTTAACATTCCTTCGACAATGATGAGGTTGGTGGTAATCTCCAAATATTATTAACTCCCTCTAAAAAATGTAACTCCATTTAGGTGAGCACTTGGGTCTTTATGAACATTGGAAAGGATAGAGAACTTGTGCCAAGTGGCTTGTGCATACAATCCTCCTTTATAATGCTCCAAATATGAGCTTGCAACCCTAATTCTTCCTTTATCTTTGCACCCTATGTGATCTTGTTATGTTTATTGATATGCAAGCTTTCTTTTGCATGCTATCTTGGTGAGGATGATGAAAGGCTACATCTGGATTGATTCATGATATTATAGAACAATTTTAAGCTCTTATTTAGATGGATGTTCACTTCAATAGACACCTTAGGTATAACTCTTATCTCTGCACTTATTTTCAGGTTTTTTAGCTCATTTTAATGCCAATTTTTACCTTTCTTTAGTGCTAGTTATAAAAACCAATGAGTAGCCATTTTTCTTTATATTTTACATAGATAACCTCTTATTGAATGTTGCATTTTTTTTCTATGTAATCATAAGTTATAATGACTTATTTCAATGGCTCCACTATTTTAGGTGATGTGTTGCTTATAGGGCTTAATTTGATGGAGGAAAATGATGTTTTTAAACACCACAAATCTTGGGCATGTGAGCTCTTTCATAGATCCTCCCTTTGGCTGTAAATCTATTATTCATGTGATATTTTTGATAGCTCCTTCATTTGGCCACAAGTCTACTGGATAATGACATCCTTCTTCCCCCCATAGATAGTAATACTTTTGTTCTTCCAAGGAAAAAAATAGGTGTCTTTTGTAATATGTAAATCTTGGACCAAAATGAATAAATTTTATAATACTTCTTGCTTCTTCTAGTTTGGATGATAGTCAATCCAAGCTAATGAAATGAGGATTCCTTCACTCTATGCTGAAAAAAAAACACTTATATTCTCCTTGAATCTTGAGACTTCTAAGGTATCAATTTGAGGCTTCCTTCAAGGATTTCAATGGTGGTTTTTTGCTCCACATTTTTTCTTGTAATGGTGGCTACTTTTTTCCATGAAATTGCTACAAATATTTTTTATTTTTATGCTTCTTAACAACACAAAATAATTGAGATCAACTCATTAAAAAATCAACTAGAATGGTGCTTAATAGATACACTTAAATTAGTAACAATAAATTCACCTTATTACTCCACTAATATCTCAAAAGTACTCATAACAATTCCATTGCAATCTTTCAAACATAATCTAGAATAAATTCTTATGAATTTCACTATAAACATAGTTGTAGGATCTGGTATTCTTTTTCCATTTATAAGAAAGGTAGTTGATTGTAACTTATTAAATCAAATCCTAATTGTGAAAATGAACCTTAAAAGGATTTTTTTCTTTTGCACTTTTGAAGATTGTAATTCAATTTTCCTCTTTGCAAATTCTGATATAACATAAGGTGCTTTAAAAAATCTATGGAGTAATCTGATTAATGAATTTACTTGCGTAATTAGTTGCTTACCATTTTAATAGCTTTTGTAGAGAATGTAGATCAAGCTTGTTGCTTTAGATTTTTGCATATTTTGTTAGCTTTTCCAAACAACTCCTCATTCACTAAAAATAGGTCTCAAACTTTCTTTCACGAGCATGGGGTTTCATGATTTTTTCTTATTTAGTAATATTCTCCTTTCTATTATGGATTCATAGGAATATTTATGCCTTCTTGAAAGGTAATCTTCAAATCTCTCAGCTTTGACAAGCTTGTTTTGTCTTCAATCTTCTTGTCAAATTTTGACTTCAAGTAGGATATTCTTCTCAAGACTCTAAATGTCTTGTGGTATTTTGTATCTTATTTGATACTCCTTGCCAATTATTCTTCTCCTAATTGGACATGTTTTCATATGGTAACAATTATCCTAAATATTTACCTTATCATAAAGTTTCTCCTTGATGGAAAATTTCTCCAATGAGTTCTTCTAGGAACTCTTTTTGATTATCTTGCTTCAAAAACAAGGCTTTCCAAACCTTTTTCCTTGAGACCTCTCATAGGTATTTGATTATATAGCTACTTTGGTCTCCCTTTATACCTTCTTCTTCAACTTCTATAATTGATATCTCCTTCCTAAATATCTTGATTCTACTACTTCTATATTTGAACGAGGCTCTCCTAGTCCTTCTTGTCCTTCCAATACTGGAAGTTTCTTCAATGAGATCTTCACCTGATCTATTCACCTTCAAGTTTAATTCATATGTTGGATTGATTATGAAGAAAATAATATTCCTAAATTTCTTGTAGGAAGTTTCCCAACTTATTGAATCTCATTTCCCTACAACAAATGATTAGTACTAAAATCTAAATCTACTTCTGAATTAGGGACTCTCTTCTGGAGTTTTCTCCAGGATCAAGGTTTATGTGGACTTTCTTAGATCAAGGCTTCTATAGATTTTCTTAGATCAAATATTTTGTGGTATTTTCTACTGTGAAGTTGAATTTATCAATAGATATCTTAAATATCTAGACTTCATTATGACTCTTTCTCCTAGAGTCTCTTCTGTAGTATTCTTCTTTTACAACTAATATTTGCACTATGAAGGAACTTAGACCTTTGGGTAATGAAGTTGAAATATTCTAGCTTTATATTATAGTAGGTGTCCCAATCATCTAAGGGTTAGTTCCCTATATTAAAAAAACTTCAGGAAATAGTAAAATTTTTAGATCTCTTAGATGAGCTTCACTATTTGATTCATCAAACTAGTGGATCAAATGTTGAGAACTTATCTTCATAAGTTTTTTTGTAACTCTATGAGAATACTTTGAGCCAAATAAATTTCACAATTTTTCTTTTCAATATATTCTACCATATAATATTAATGAAATTCACATGCAATAGATTCAATGGAACATCTAGTTTGCAAAAATTGAAGCTATGGTGACTGGTCCTATTTTAACAATAACACTATTTCAAAGCTCTCCCTACCACCTTTATTCTTTTGAATATTTTTTCAAGATCCTATACACTATGGTAAATCAGGTTCACAAAAAAATTAGGCTCAATAATATTAGTAGTTCTCCTCTCAATCTACACTAGCTAGTTCTACTGTGACTAGACCTATCGTAGATCGGATACCATTGTTAGATTTTGATGTAGATTGCAATGGGATATGGAAATCATAGGATGCAAAAATATAATATAAAGTAAATTTACAATATTACATAAATATGCTATAAATAAAAATAATGGAAATAAATACATGTTTCTATGGAGAAAATAGATATTCCATGCAATATTGTACATGACTATAATGTACTCCATCACTAATGGAGTCATGTACTACTACTACTACTACTACCTATTGAATTACATATCAAATCTTACAATAAGACCATTTTTATAATGAAAGATATATTCTTTGGCCAGCACTCCACCTAGTTGTACAAGGGACACCTTGCACATTTACAACTTGCACATTAACACTTGTGCATTTATTACATTGCATAAAGTAACTAGATAACTTCCCCCTAAAGTAATATAATGTACCAAGGAAGGTACATTTACATGATCCAAATGAAAAATGATGTAATAGAATATAAATCTAATAGGATATATGTTTGATCTATTGGATGTGTTATATTGGATCTAGTTGTGCTGAATCTACTAGCTAAATTTAGATCTACTTTAAATTTGATGATTGGATCTGGTGGATGTGAAGGATCTACTTGCTATGGATTAATTTCTAGATCTACCGAATCTGGATCTATGTATTTATGCACAAATTATCTAAAAATATATTAGTAATAAATGTCAATAATCCTAAAGTGAGGCCTAGATTTAAAAATATAAACTAAAATAAAATACAAAAAACAAGCTTGAAATATGATAATAGAGGCAAATACAAATGAATATTACCTGTATTATGACTATTTTTGTTGTGTTGTACAATGCCATGGTTTTCTATTTATAAAATATCTATTTAGATTGGATTCCAACTATTTGGGGGTTGATAACTTAGTCTATAGACCATCTAGGTCTAGATGACTATGATTGAAGTTTGTTTAGGGTCAGACGACCATATATTGTGTTGTCTTATTGCTACTGAAAGTTGGATCTAGATCTATAAAATGATATAATTGATGTCTATAACAGGATGGGAATGGTTGCATGTGATTACTTGAGCATTGAGATGTGAATTTGGCTCAATATTTTGACAATTTTTATGTACCTATACCTTTCTAATGCTTAATGGGGACCAAGAGGGTGCATTTATAGAAATTTTAAAGGAAATAGATAAGGTGGTGATTCAACTAATTAAGTGGTGTAAATAAAATTCTCCTTTATATTGATATTATCATTAGGGATGAATGCTTTCAAATGGGGATATTCTGACCTTCTAATTATCATCAATTTTACAACTTAGAGTTATCACCAATAATTCACTTGCAAATTGTAATGGATGTATTATTTGGAATCTTCACTAGATAATGTGTGTGTGTTAAATTGAATGTGTCCATTGAAATAAATATGCATGTGAATTAAATGTACATATTAAATTAAATGTGTATGTTTATCTATATATGCATGTTTGAACTAATTGTGCATTTAAATTAAATGTGTATATTAATTTAAATGGACACATTGAATTGTGTGTGCCTGTTCGAATTCTTATCAAGTGTACATGCATACTAAAATATCTGTTGTAAGGATGGAGGTGCAATTGCAATATGTGGCAAGTGAAATAAATTAGAGTTCCTTTTTGGAGAAGGGTAATATTTTCTTGCACATCATCGAAACGAGGGATGTGACATAGATATGATGTGGAAGGATGATGGAAATGGGTAATGCTACCACAAAGAGGGCGTGGAAAGTAGCCTAGGTATTAATTAACTAATTAATTAATTGATTAATTAATATTTAGGTAAATGAATATTTAATTAATAGTAAAATATATTATGTGAGGATGGAGGTGCAACTACAAGGTGTGATAAGTGCAATAAAATGAAGTTCATTTTTGGAGAAGGGTAATTCTTTCTTGTGCATAACTAAAATGAGATATGCGAGGTGGAACTAGTGAAAATTATGTGGAAAAGATATGGAAAGGGGTAATATTCCTACAAATATGGCATGGAAGGGTAGCCTAAGTATTAATTAGTGATGAGTTGGTAGAGGGTAGAATGGATGATGAGGCGATTGACCTTAGTAGAAATGGATGAAACTAGGTGGGTGTTGTTTTGTGGGTGGGGTTTGTTTTTGTTTTTTTCTTTTTGTGATGGAGAATGGAGGGAGTGTAGGAATGGTAACTTGGTGTACCATTTCTAAGTTTATTTTTAGATAAAATGGATAAATATTTTGTGTGTGTTGCTCTTGATTCTTTGTTGGCATGTTTTTGCATTTTGTTATTTTTTTAACAAGCGCCCTTATGGTAATCTAACCATCCTAATAGATTACGTGTATAACCAGTCACTACAAATGCTAGGTGAATATAGTAGATCACTAGATATGATGTTAACTCAAGGATATAAGCTAGCAAATCAAAAACAAGAAAGAAAATATAATCTATGAAAGTAGTAAACTGCATGAAAGTAAATCTAATTTATGAAATCAAGTAAATTGTGCGAAACAAGGATTTTAAGCTAATATAATATAATCTATGGCTTTGTCTTTGTCCAAGTAGAATTGGGTTGCTAACCTAATCTATTTTATGAACTTAACAATAAAGTAATTTTATGGGTATACTTTTGCTCGAGCATAATGGGGATTTAAGCAAAGTTAATCTATGAACATGAAGGGAATGTTATTCTATGAAAATATGTATTGTACTTGATTTATTAAAATGTGCTAATTGATGATTAATTATGAGTGTCCTTATGGTAATATTCTCATCCTACCATATTGCATGGATAACTAGTCACTACAACCACCAGGTGTACTAGAGTAGATTACTAGGTACAAGGCTTACTCAAGGATTTATTGAAGTTGAGCTAAGACAGTAAGGTAAATCATAGGCTAAATATAATCTAGGACAAGAAAGTAAATTCTAAGCTATTGTAGGAAAGAAAAATATATTCTAGATATTGAAAAAATGGTTTTGATGCCTTTCGATACTTTGATCAAGGAGTTGAATGTGACCAAAGTGTGTTGATGCCTTTGGAACCTTTGAAAAAGGAGTTTAATGTGACCAAAGGGAATTGGTGCCTTTGGGGTATTTGAATTTAAATGTGACCAAAGGAGGTTGGTGCCTTTGTGGCCTTCGAATTGAAATGTGACAAAGGGGGTTTTTTGCCTTTGGGGCCTTTGAATTGAAGTGTGACCAAAGGGTTTTGGTGCCTTTGGAGCCTTTAAAATTTAATTATGACCAAAGAATTTTGGTTCATTTGGAGATTTTGAATTGAAATATGACCAAATAGGTCTGGTACCTTTGGAGCCTTTTGAGACCAAAGGGTTTTGGTGCCTTTGGAGCATTTTGAATTGAAATATGACCAAAGGTTTTTGGTTCCTTTAGGGCTTTTTGAATTGAAATGTGACCAAAGGGGTTTGGTGCCTTTAGAGTCTTCTAAATTGAAATGTGACCAAAGGGGTTTGGTGTCTTTGGGACCTTTTAATGAGGATTTAAATGTAACCAAAGGGGTTTGATGCCTTTGGAACTTTTGAACTAAAATGAAAAATTTTAACCAAATGGGTTTAGTACCTTTGGGGCCTTTGAACTGGAATTGGTATTTGACCAAAGGGGTGGGTCCCTTTGGAGCCTTGTAATTGAAATTGATATTTTACCAAAGGTTTGGGGGCATTTGGAGTATTTTAATTGAAGTATGACCAAAGGGTTTTGGTGCCTTCAAAGCCTTTATATTAAAAAATAATTTTTGAGATGGTAAGGCAAAGGGCACAACCTTTGATAAAAATATGAAATCTTTTGAACCTAGAAGATGTTTTTTTGTGAGATGTTAAGGTGAGGCAAATGGAAAAATCTTTTAAAATTTGCAATTAATGTGTTTTGATATGTGAATGTGTGATAAATACCACAAAATTTTATAAAATGACACAACATTTTGAATCTACAATTTATGTTGTGTTGATATGTGAATGTTTAATGGCATCAATAAAACCATGCAAAAGTCTTGAGGGTAAGGTAAAGGTGCTTTATTATTTATTGGTTGATATTTTTTATTGATTGGTAGGGAAGGTGAAATACCTTGAACATCCCAAATTGTGTTGATGATTGTTTGATTATATAGACACTTAAATCAAGTCAATCCGATTAGGTGACCAAAAGCATTGACTAAGTGATATCATATGGCCCCCTTGGGTAACCCTAAAATGTTTAATAGTGGTCCTAACCACTCTTGGAAGGATCTACCCCACTTTTGGTAGGTTTTGGGCCACATAGGCATGACCGTACCACCTTGGGATGGTCACAATTCATGGTCGTCCCACCCATATATGGTGGTAAAGCAGCCATCCCTAGGTGGGACGACCACAAGATTTGACTCCCCAAAATTCAAACTTGGATAAATGGCACCCAAAAGCTACAATTTACCCCACCTATTTGAGAATTCAAGACATAACAACACATAATCCTTATGACATGCTACAGAATGAAGGATAAAATGGGATATTCTCTTCCCCTTCCAACGTATGCTCAGTTTTAGACAAGTGGTACCTCTTACCCTACATGCCCTTACATGTCCATTTGCTCAAATGCCCCCTTTGGATATAAAGTGGATAAATTTTCCACCCAAATAAAAGAGAGGAGTTTTGATACATAGCAACAGACTGCTACCAAGATTTTTCCTCACCTTTTTGTAACAATTTCCCTTAAAATATTTACCTAGCAAAGGAGGTTCTCGAGTGATTCAAAAGGTACAATATGCTTACAAAACTAAATAATATAAGTTAATTTCCCAAAAAAAATCTATTAAGACACTATTAGGGATGTTTTTGACCAATCCGCTAATGAATTGGTGGTAAATTAGGTGCATAACTAGTGGTCATCCCACCCCAAGATGGTCCCCATTCTATGACAATCACCACTATCCCTGCAAGGTATGGTGATATATCTGTGCATTATTTTTCTACTATTTTTAATTAGGTATATTCTAGGTTATATTATGAACATGATGTCCAAATTTCATGCAATTTGAAGTTATATTGAGTGAGATATTGCAATTTTAAGGTTTTGTAGGCTTTCGGGGACCATATGAAGATGCACATGAAACTATGACTGATATTTCTAATCCACTGACATGGGTCCTCTTAAAATATTATTTTATGCATAATATCCAATTTTGGTTTGATTTAAAGGTGTTTTAGTCAAGAAATTGCTTACTTTGGGTTTTACAAGCTTTGTAGGTACACTGCGAATGCGCCACAGATTCAAAGGCAATTTCTATTTTATTTTGAATTATATCTTTCCAAAATCATTTATTATGCATGTATATATTATTTATGATAATTTGGATTTGTTTTACATAGGTGCATTACATATTTACACTTTATAGCTTATAATTGCATGTATGGATTTTGCATGTTTCACATTCTACGCACTTGCTATTTTATAAATTTGGTTTCCTTGTGTGTAGGTGCAGGTTTTATAGAATATGAGGAAGGAATACAAGATCAGAAAAATTAATAATGAAGTGGAAGCATCATAGGTTCACAAACCTTAATTGTCGGTATGAGGAAGAACATTGGAAGTGCACACGAGCTTGCATGAAAGGGCTTGATCCTTGGGCACCCATTTTTATAAACAAGTGTATCACACTAAGAGCCCTCAAAGGGAAATATATGTAACCATGATTTTGATTTATGTAATTAAATAAAGAGAAACACCCTTTTTCTTGCATTTATTTGGCTTCCATGGTTGTTTGCATTTTTCCTTTTATAATGCTTGGTTAATACCAGATATAGATGCATATTGTTTAGAATTATTAGGTGCACCATTTTTCCCCTACTTCAATGGTGATAACAGTGGGACCTTATCCCTATTGATTTGGTTAAGAATTTAACCATGTTTTTGTTTTCATTTTGTTGTAGGAACTGGCCATTCTGGCCTAAAACAACCTCTGGACTACTGACTGTCCCACCCTAGGATGACCACACAACCATCCCACCCTGGGATGGCCATCAAACTGGCCACCATCCCACCCTAGGATGATCACAAAAAATGAGCTTTTTTGCTCCAAATTCCAAAAATAGAGGCTTGTAGGCCATTGAGGTAAGTACTAAAACCCTCTAATTTTATTTTTACTACTAAAATATGCTAAAATTTGGTTTTTCTCACATATTTTGATTTCTTGAAAAGTAGAAAGCAGATTTTGCTTTTCTATAATTGATAAAACAAATAAAATTAAGAATAAAAACTAGAAAGTAACTAGGTAGAAATGCACCTGTATGGCTTGCTTGCTTATAGCATACCTAATGGGTAGAATATCATCTAGGGAATGCATCTTGTAGGTTGCTTTTTATCTAGCTTTTCTGAAAGTAAAATATTATTTCCTTGAATTTAATGAAATATCATTAAGTGCTACATTATTTACTTTTTTTAAGCTTAAAATGAATCGCACACACTTGCATGTATCACAATAACATTGGTAAGGTTGGATTTCATCACCAACCTCCAATTCAGAATGGTGACGTTCGATTTCACCTCCTTCCATTGGCTTGCCCCACCTTAGATATAATAGGGCACTCTCTCAAGATGTAATATGTTACTGGTGTTCAAAATCCCTCGCTTGTTGCTTTAGAGTGGAAGATCTAGGAGAACCCTCCACTCATTATGGGTTTTAAGTGGTGTACCCTAGATTCTTTTGAGGACCTTATGTTTGGCACTAGTGTTCGTAGTCACTGCTTTGGCTGAGTTCCTTAATTATAAGTCCAAAACATGAACAAGAAAGCAAGAGGAACAAAAAATTTAAACACACAAAAAAGCTTAGATATTCGCATCTAAAACTTAAAGGAGGTAATCACATTGTTTTTTCGTGTTCTTCTTTGATCATTTGATTGTGTGTCTCTATGATTTAAAAGAGATAATCATATTGTCTACTTTGTGTGTTTTATTATTGTCTGGGTAGTCAACATAAGACCCTTGATCTACGAAAAAATCCTAATTTAAAAAAAAATCTACTTTTTTATTCTACCTTCAACGGATCAAGAATCGTGCAAATCATAGCTATAACGAAAAAGTTATGTTGGTTTTATGATTATTCTATTTTTGAAGTCAAAAATAGGGAAAAAAATGCACTAAAATAGGCATAAAAAGCTCTAGACAACCCCAAAAATTTCCAAATTTATTTTTTTATCTTAGTTAGCTCCTGCACATCTCACAAAAAGTTTGAGTCCTGACTCTTTATTTATTAGAATGTCCCAAAAATTCCTAAAAGTGGGAATTTTCCCATGAGCCCCGGTTGACCAAATATTTCAAAAATACAAAATTTTGACACAAAAGTCAAATTTTGGAGCCCTAGCCCATTGTGATCATCTTGTCACACTGATATTTTTGATACTAAATTCTAACACAAGGTCATATCATATCTTGCACCATCTCAATGGCTGAAACTATTGTAATATTTCTCACTAGGTCTTTTCCTAGACCTATATTGGCTAAATGGATTGTAACATGGGATGATGAAGGTGGAGGCTATGGAATCAAGGTTTGATATGACTTAATGTGTACCTCATGATATGGTTCCTCATATGCTATAATAGGAATATATTCTATAGATATGGTGGAAATTATGGGAGGGATATCATCAATTGGCCTCTTTGACATGTTCCTCTATAGAGGATTGGATGATGATGAAAGTGTTTTTGAAGTTGCCAATAATGATGATGACATAGATAAATATGGTAATAGGGTAATGGAAGGTGATGGTGATGGAAGTGTACCTTGAATAGATGTGTTCAATTAGAAGTCCACATGAATCGATAGTAAGGTTGACTCAGGGATTTGTTGCACCAAGTTGTAGTACTTAATGAGCTCAAGGTCTATAGAGACTACGTGTACCTAACCTTCATAAGTATTCTTTAGAAATTGGTGAGAAATAGAGGGAACACACTGCATATCTTGAATTCAAGGTCTATCCAACAATATGGTATAGGCCATTACACCCTCCAAAACATGACATAATATTGGTATAATTTTGCATCCTACCTGAATGGGTACGACTATAGTGCTGACTATGGAGCATATCATATAATTGAATGATTGGAGGGTGTAGGTAGATTCAAAAACATGAGATACTAGAATTCCTAGGTGTTTAAGAGCACTAGTGGTTATTATGTTACTTGATGAACTAGTATCAATTAAAAGTCTCTTATATGGTGTCCCATTCACACATGCAATGATGTGTAGAGGAGGGTCAACCACATCACTTGATATCGGTTTGAGTTCATGCTCATGGAACATAATAACTGGTTCCTTACACTACTTAACATGCTCCAAAAAAAATATAAAGAAGTTAGAATCCTAGGGTTGTAACTCAATCAACTTAAGAATGTCCATAAGAGCTTCTCTATGAGGTGGAGATTGTTGAATAAGCTCATATATGGAAATTCTAGATGATGTTGTTTGTAAGCTTTGAGCCAGCTTATTTTTACTATTGGGCAAGGTGGTAGGATTTACACTGGAGGTGGTGGAGGCTATTATGTTGATGGAATATCGCTTGAAGCTACAAGTGGTGCAACTTGACTTGGGTAGCATCTATTCCTTGCCACAATACTAACCATATTGATGAATCCCTATAGAGGGGGTGCCATCTTGACCTCATTCATTTTATTGGTAGGAGCTACCTATACCTCATGAGTGGGTAATGGGTATATGAACACACCCATTTGTTGATTGCTTGTGGTGAGAGTATTGTCCACTTGAAGGTAATTCTTATTGATCATATCCTGCACTAGGTTTTTGAAACCATAGCATGTAGGTAAAGCATGTCCAATTTGCCTATGATATCTATAAAATAGCTCTTCTCTACATTCCATAGGATTTTTTTGCCTGTACTTAGGTCTATAGGCTAGATTTATAGTAAAGTAGTCACTTATGTAGCCCACAAATGATCGAATAGGGAGTCCATTGATTTAGAGAAAGATGTATATTTTTGCCTAGGATGATGTTGATTTTATCCCTAATTTGCTTGGGTATTATTATTATAACTTGCAAGAGGAGGTTGGGTGTAATAATTTACCTTTTGAGGAGGCATTGATTGTGTAGGCCCTAGGACATTGATGGTCACTTGATTTAACATTGCTAGCTTTGATGGCATCAGATTTTCCTTTGGATTCTTGGTTCACTCCTTCTTGTGAGGTTTTGATATTTCCCCCTCTTGAATCTTAATCTCTTCTATGGTTCTAGCCTATGCAAGAGCATCTTCAAGAGTGGGATACTACTAGAGTTATACCAATAATGATATTAGTTTTAGAAAAATCTTTGAAAACATACAAGTCAACTCAAGCACTGGCAATAAATAGGGTAGCTTAGCTAGAAGCATTCACCGCCTATTATCATAGTCTATGATAGACTCATATTCATATTGTTTCAACCCCGTAAGGCTGGTTAAGGTCACCTTTATCTTGGTATTGAAGTAAAAATATTCCAAGAACACATCTATAAATTATTTGAAGGTATAGAGGCTATGCCTTAGAATTTTATTAAACCACTCAACAGTTGGGCCAGAGAGGGTGATTAAAAATTTTCTCAGGAGTAATGCATCATTCTCCTGGATGTTGAAGCATTGGTTCATGAACCTAGTGACATGCTCTTGTGCATCTTACTCACCTTTAAATTTATCTAATTTGGACATTTTAAAATGCTCAAGATATGTAGGGGAAGGTATAAATGGATGCATTGGTTGACTATGCAATTGGTGCAAGGTGGGCTTTTGAAGCCCAATACCAATTGTCTTACTCTCTATAGTTTTCATGCACTCAAGAAATGCTCGATACGCATCACAAGATTTAATATATTCTTCTTTATTTTGGACCCCAAATGGGATCAAGGAATGTTAAAAATATATTGAGGTGGTTGATTGTGATCAACCATGCCTCGAAATGGTGCTTCTAGGTATTCCTCATATTGTTCCAAATCATCATAAGCCCCATAAGATATTTCTTGAATGGGCCTATAAGGAGGAACTAATACCTGATGAATATGATATATGTTAGGCCTAGTCGATAGTTCTAATCAGGTTGAGGAGGTCAAGGTGGAAATATTTGATTATGTCTAGGGGACCTATTTTTGTGGAAAGTGGGTTTCCTTTGACGAGCCGCCTATCTATGCGTGCTTGGGGTAGAAACCCCATTGCACAATTTTTCTTGAAAATTTTGTTCAATTTTGTCTTTCTAAATAATATCATTGATCTAAGAGATCTAATATTTATTTATCTAATCGAATTTGATTAGACTTAGCTTAATGACTAGCATACATTTTGACTAGTTGGATTATTTGTTCAATCGTGTGAGGCATATGTGCCCTGGAACTATTTTTCTGATACCTATCCTATTTATGAGGATTTATAAGGTCTACTAAAACTTTCCCTTAAGTGAGATAAGTTGCATTTAATTGATGCTCAATCCTAAAAATATGTTCTTGGTATTCTACTAGTGTAGAGGCACATTGTGCTTGCATGGAATGATGCGACCAAGGATAATCAAGATTATCCTTAGGTTTTTCTTCATAAATTAGGAAGGGTAAGGTAGAATTGGCTCACCCAATGCGATGAGTATCATACTCATCTTGGTAATTGTACTTTGGATAAGGGTGATTTGAGAGCATAATATGATAATTTAGCCCCACCCTTGGTTTATAGTCTTGATCCTAAGCAGGTATGTGAATGCATCGTATTGCTCTATGTGTATGCACCTAATTGCATGGTTTCATTTATTTCAATAAATAATTTGCAATGTCTATGCTTGGAAAATAATTTCCCAAATTAGGACCACAACCTATAGGGGTGTCCCTTGTGGGGGTCCCTTGAGGGCTAGGTTCCTTATCTGACCTTCTAGGACTTGGGAGAGTAGGTTGTTGCCAAGGAGGTATAACCATGTCCTTGGGATAAAGTCAAAGATGATCCATGTCTCCTTGCCTACTTCCCGTAGTGTCAGCCCTTAAGTGGGCTTGGTTACTGGTATATACCATGACTATTTTCTCTAAATCCCTACATGATTATCTCCTTTACAAATTTTAATAATTCAAATACATAAAAATAGAAGCACACAAGAATACAAATGTTTATCTCTTTTAAAGATTAATATGTGTTCCTAAATTTTTTAGTGTGTTTTTGATTTGTTATTTTTGTAAAGAATCTCTTTCACATGTTTGAATGTTGTTGATGTAACTCTCAATTGTTCAAGGGATTTCACCTGTGTACTCATATCTCAACAACCAAAAATGAAACTATGGTTATGTAAACCAACCAAAGTATGGAGATGAAGCCTATACCTGATCAGGGAGCACAAGTCCTGCCAGTCCTCACCCATTTCATCATGGTCAATGATATACCTCTTAAAAGAGAGATACGTGTTCTATTCCATAAGCTATAATGGTTATTGGAGCTGGTTTTGTCCAAAATAGGGTTCATAGGATTTTATGCAATGTGTGAAGATGAAATCCACCATCGTTGAACTCTATTAGTGGTTGGGGATGAATTGCAACTCACTAACATTTAAAAGTAGTCTGGTGTGTGTGGTTCCTTTTATAATTAATGAAAGTAAACAAAATAGCATTCAATAAATTTTCACTAAATGCATAATAAGCTTTTTAATTTTAGAATTAGATGCATAAATAAGGAACATAGAAAATATTTAGCCTATATGAAAACCTAACCCTTAGGTCAGTCACACGCAGACAAACCACTAAAATGCAAATCTAAGATTGTTCTTTTTCCTATTTTTCTTTTTTTTCACTACTTAGGAGTTTAATAAAGGGAAATATAGCTTTCAATCACCTAAGAAAAGACACGAAAAACATAAATTTACCCTTTTATGAATAACATAACTAAAAATTGACTGTTTAGGCACTTACCTTGTCTATTTTGGAAGTTATTTATGGAAATCTCTATAGAAAATCCTTGGTTTTGTGGTTGTCCTTGGGTGGTATGGTTACAAATTTGCAGGCTATCCCTAAATGGGATTATTTTTGTGGCCATCCCTAAGAGATCCAATTAATAATTTAGGGGTCGTTTAAGCCTAGAATAGCTAGAACATACAACATCCAAAGTGCAAAACCAATGTAAAAAATAGCAAAATTGAAAAGGGATAAGTGTCCCACCGTGATCATTACTAAAGAGCATAAAAAATGGCACACCTAACAATTAAAATTGAAATGCATATAATATCCTATTAAATCATGTAAAAGAGATGATAAAGTAATCAAATGAGTTACAAATAAGTTAAAACAAAAGGTGGGGTTATCTTTGTATTCATTAATTTGTCAAATGAGAGGTTACATTACATCCCTTTGAGGGATTTTCAATTTGATATATTTCAAGTTACAAATTTTGAGGGATCAAATCCCTTCATGAAATTATGGCATGCTTCCAATGTTCCTCTCGCACTCATGAATATAGAGCTTGTTATAATCACAATGACACTGAGAGGGGGGGTGAATCAGTGTGTTCTTTAAAAACTTAAAACAATTTAGAATTTTAAATAAACTGCAGCAGATTAAAACAAAAATAATAAAAGTACTAAGAGCATCACACATAACACGGCATTTTAACGAGGTTCACCTATGTGGCTACTCCTCAAAAGGACTGCTGGACTACCATCCAAATCCAGTCAAATGCAAAGCTCCAACTTTACATAATCATTCACCAGCACCAACTGGTAAGAGGCACCAACACCTAAGTTTTATCTGCTACAACAGAATGGAGCACCAACTCCAATTTTTTCAGCTCCAACTGGAAAGAGGCACCAACCCCTTTTTCAAGCTACAACTTGAAGATAATAATAAAAATTGCAAAATGTAAATTTTCACCTCAATTATCACGATCTGCTATTTTTTTGTGATCTGCTGCTTGTCGAAATTCGACTGCTGCTGTGAAAAATGATTCACACTTTTTCAACCACTCCTCTATATCTCTTCGCGTTCTCTGCTACAACTTCACAGAAATATCACTTCTATAGCTAGTGCACTGTCATTTCACACTCGGAACATGACTTCTGCATACCGTGTTCTTATCTTCTCTTCGCACCACTCACTCTGCTGCACCCGAACTTCATTCACATATATCGTATCACTCTCCACCTTTTAAACTCGAAGAACCCTTGCTTTTATAGAAGAAATTTTAGAGGCAAAACCTAGAAGAATGTCAGCTGAGAAACCCTAGAATTTGTCAGCTGCCAAAAACTAAAATCCGTCGGCTGTAACCCTAAGAATGTCTGCTGCCAAACACTAGAAATTGTCGGTCTCAAACTCTTCTCCACCTTCGTTACCTTCCTATAGCTAATTGCCGTGAAATAGTAACACGTCGGCCCTTTTAATTTAATTTAATATTCTAATTTAAATTTTTAATAAAATAAAAATTTAAACTAAATATTTAAAATTAAATATCTTCATCACCAGGGCATATTTTTCAACAAAACGAAGAGCCAACTTGGGTTTTAAGAAAAACCCATTTCAAGTCTGTTATCCACTGCATCCTTGGATCTGACTGCCTGTTTTGACAACAATTACAATCCTTCTTGCGACACCTTGCTCAAAAATCTCCCCCTTTGGAATTGTTGGCAACACCTGTATACATTTTTGTAACTCTTCTCCCCCTTTGTCAATAATATCAAAGGGCTGCTGCAGACTCTCCCAAAGTCCATTCTTACACTTCTCAGACACAAATTGACTCCCCCTGAGTCCATCCTCACACTTCTCAGACACAATCTGACTCCCTCTGAGTCCATCCTCACACTTCTCAGGCACAATCTGACTCCCCCTGAGTCCATCCTCAAACACTCAAGTGCTCCCATTGAGAATGTGATCCCTGTATCTAGTCACTTCTTAGGAAGTGTGACTACTCCTAATTTGCTTCGAAGATACTCAAATACTTCCTTGGGCAAAGGTTTTTTAAAAATTTCTGCTACCTGTTCTGTAGTTGGGACATAGTCCAATCTGACTTCTCCTTCTACAACTTTGTCTTTCAAGAAATGATACCTTATAGCAATATGCTTTGTCCATGAGTGCATTATTGGATTCTTAGAAATGTTGATTGCACTGGTGTTGTCACACTTTATTGATATTGGTTCACTAAAATTAATACCAAGATCTTTCAAGGTCTGTTTCATCCACAAAACTTGTGTGCAACATGTTGCTGCTGTAATATACTCTGCCTCGACTGTAGATAAAGACACTGACTCTTGCTTCTTACTATGCCATGCAACCAATCTGTCCCCCAAATAGAATGCTCCTCCACTGGTACTCTTCCTGTCATCAACACATCCAACCCAATCTACATCTGAATATGATATAAGAGTGAAATATTTGCCTCTTGGATACCACAATCCATACTCCATGGTGCCTTTGAGATACCGAAAAATCCTTTTAACTACTGTTACATGAGTCTCTTTGGGACTAGCCTAAAATCTGGCTACCATACAGACTGCCTGTAGAATATCAGGTCTGTTTGCCATTAAATATAGTAAGCTTCCTATCATTGATCTATACATGGTTTGATATACAGGTGGAGTTTTGTCTTCTTTACTTAACTTACAACCTGTTGTCATGGGAGTACTGACTGGCTTACTATCCTCCATAGTGAACTTCTTTAACATCTCTTTCACATATTTGATTTGGTGAATATACCTTTCTCATTCTGATTAACCTGTAGTCCCAAAAAATAAGACAGTTCACCAATCATTGACATTTCAAATTCATTTTGCATCTTGTTTGCTAGGTCTTTACAAGATTCATCTTTGTTGCTACCAAATATGATGTCATCCACATAGACAACAAGAACAATGAGATACCCATATTATGTTTTCACATACAGATTGTTGTCCACTAAACCTTTCTTGAATCCTTGTTGAGAGAGATAATTATCTAGCCTAGCATACCATGCCCGTGGTGCTTGTTTTAATCCATACAGTGCTTTCTTTAATCTGCAGACAAGGTTAGGATCTTCAATGATTTGAAAGCCATATGGTTGTTCAATATAGACTTCTTCTTCAAGTTTACCATTTAAAAATGTAGATTTAACATCCATCTGATAAACTTTGAATTTCTTGTAGACTGCTAGTGCCAAAAACATCCTAATAGATTCTAATCTAGCTACTGGTGCGAAAGTCTCTTCAAAGTCAATCCCTTCAACCTATGCATAGCCTTTGCAAACCAGTCTTGCTTTATTTCTAATAACCTGACCGTATTCATTTAATTTATTATGAAATATCCATTTGGTGTCGATTACATTCTTGTTTGCAGGTCTAGGTACTAACTCCCAAGTTCTATTCTTTTCAATCTGATCCAACTCTTCATTTATTGCCTTCATCCAGCTGTCATATCGGCTTGCTTCATCTATGTTTTTGGGCTCAATGATGGATAAAAGAGAGTAATTACTTATTACTTTCTTTCTTGTTTGAATGCCAACTGTGGGATCTCCAATTATTTGGTTTCTAGGATGATTTTTTTGCCAATTGCTCATTCTGAATGTTTTGTTTTCTTGTACCTCTAAGTCATCGGATAAGTTCTCTGCATCAGCCGTAGATGTATTTTAACTTCTTCGTAGATTGGGTAGTTTTCTTGAAAATTAACTATTTGTTTCCTCCCTTCATAAAATTTAACATCTACACTATCCATAATTTTCTTGAGTCTCTTGTTGTAGCATTTGTAAGCTTTGCTATGTGGAGAATAACCAACAGACACACCTTCATCTACTCTATCTTCAAACTTTCCAAGATTATCATCTATTTTTCTGATGTAGCACTTGTAGCCAAATACTTTGAGATGTTTTGTTGTTGCTTTCCTACCAAACCACAGCTCATACAGAGTTTTGCATTCATGAGTTCTTAACATATACCTGTTCTGAATGTATACTGCTGTGTGAACTACTTCTTTCCAAAATCTATCTACTATTTTGCTTTCTGCCAGCATGGTGCGTGCCATTTCTTGAATTGTTCTGTTCTTCCTCTCTGCTACACCATTCTGCTGAGGAGTTCTGGCTGCTGAATATTGTCTCTTGATGCCATGTTTTTCACAGTATTCTAAAAATTCATTCAAAATGAATTCTCCTCCTCTGTCTGATCGCAAGCATTTAATTATTTTCCTTGTTTCATTCTCTACCAGCTGTCTGAAAGTTCTGAACATTTCAAAGGCTTCTGATTTATCTTTTAAGAAGAATATCCAAGTCATTCTAGAAAAATCATCAATACACAGCATGAAGTATTTGTCGCCGTTTATGCTTTGAGTCCTCATTGGTCCGCATAAGTCAGTATGAATGAGTTCCAAAGGCCTGCTAGTGTGATGTTCTTTTGTTTTAAATGAAACTCTGGTCTGTTTTCCCTTCTGACATGAAGCACACATACTATTTGTAGGTTTTTTAATGATTGGAATATCTCTCACTGCTTGTTTAGCGCTAATTCTTACCAAATTATCAAAACTTATGTGTCCAAGCCTCTTATGCCACAACCAGTTCTCTTCTTCTTGTCCCATGAAGCACATACCTTCTAAAAATTCTGATAATGTGTATAGATTTCCAGACATCCTTGAGCCGGTTGCTATTAATTTCTCGTTCTTTGTTTTTCTGACTTCACAACCCTAATTCTTGAACAAAACTTCATGTCCTTTTTCACAGATCTGACTCACACTTAACAGGTTATGTTTCAGACCATCCACATATAGAACTTCTTCTGACTTGATTTTCCCTTCACTTATTTTGATCGATCCTTTACCTATTATTTTGGCTCCATCGTTATTGTCGAACTTCACAGAACCACCCTCATATTTATGAAGATTTTCAAATTTTTGTCTATCACCTGCCATATGACTTGAGCAGCCACTATCAAGAATCCACAGTACATATTTATTCTGAGCTCTAAAAGCAGTCTGCACTATTAAGGATTCTTGTTCTTTCCTGAGTTGTTCCTTTTGTTTCCATTCTGTCTTAACTATGTTGTTGGGTTCTAGCTGTGACTTCCCCTTTTTAGAATTTTGCACATATCCTTCAGTATAAATTCTATTTTGTTTTGCTCTATACGGTTGAAATCTGCTTTCCTGAGGTTGATATGAAACAGACATACTACGACAATTTCTGGCAATATGCCCAAAGTTGTGACACTTAAAACACTCTACTACATAACTCATTAAAGGAGCAAATGCATTTTTACTAGTGAAACTTCTTGGACCTACGTTGTATTTGCAGTCAGCAATTTTATGCCCATAAACATTACACTTGAAACAAAAACCATAGAAATAATGAGTAAACCTGAAAGATGGTCTTGGCCAGGTTGTTGCTGGAGCCTTGGATCTTCTATTCTTTTGATGTGTGACCTTAGTAAAGCCTTCATTGTCAGTTGTCATTTCAGGTCTGGCATTATATCTTTCTTTTTCCTGATTCGTTTTACTTTCCACAACCTGTTTCTTGTCTTTGTTCTTTTCACTTCAACATTGCTTGTTTTTGGTTCAATTGATGATTCTCCTTTAGTAAATCCGAGACCAAATTTGATGCCTGTGAATCTTTGATCGCTTAGAATTTTGTCCATTTTCATCGAGATTTCTTCACGTTTTAGATGACAGTTGATTTTTCGATCTAGCTCTTGTATTTGTATTCGGAGACTCACATTTTCTTCTTCCAATTTGCAGCAGTGGTCTATCTTCATAGAAACTTGTATTTCCAGATCTTCAGACATTTTCTTGTATTCTTCAGTCTATGTTTTTAAACTGGCAATAATGTCGTTTGCATCCTTAAGTTTCCTTGTCAATTTTTCATTCTTCTTTTTCTTTGATTCCCATTCCGTAAGAGCAGACACTAGCTCACCCTCTAGATCAACTTCAACCTCAACATCTTCAACTTCAGAGTTCATCCCCTCTATGTTTTCTGATTCGTCTATTTCAAACGCCATAAAGAGAGCCTCACCTATTCCTTCTTCAGAGTCTTGTTTTGTGCTTTTGCCTTTTTGAGCTTTGAAGGCTGCTTCTCTATTTGTGGGATTAGACTTTCCTATTCTCATTTCAAAAGCAGTCAAGGACCCACGCATCTCATCCATACTAAAATGATTTAAATCTTTGGCATCTTCTATGGCAGAGACTTTAGAATCAAATCTAGGAGGAAGTGATCTCAATACCTTTTTCACAATAGCAGCATCGGTTAATTCTTCGCCAAGACCTCTGATTGAATTTGTGATCCCATTGACTCTTTGCATGAAGGTCTCTATGTTCTCATCATTGTCCATATTTAAAGATTCGTATTGAGCTCAGTGTGCTTGAAGTTTAGCCTCCTTGATCCTGTCATCTCCTGCAGTGTCTGTTGGAGAAGTGGCAGGAGCTTTGTAACCATTGACTACCGCACCCCAGATGTCAAATCCCAAAGCACTGAGATAAGTTTGCATTCTAATTTTCTAGAACGCATAATTTGTCCCATCAAACAGCGATGCTTTGTTCGAAGAGAATCCTTCACCACTTGCCATTGCTTGATTTCCAAGATCACCTTAGCTGTTTAAGCCTCTTCAGGTACTTGGATTTGATACCAATTGTTATAATCACAATGACACTGAGAGGGGGGGTGAATCAGTGTGTTCTTTAAAAACTTAAAACAATTTAGACTTTTAAATAAACTGCAGCAAATTAAAACAAAAATAATAAAAGTACTAAGAGCATCACACATAACACGGCATTTTAACGAGGTTCATCGATGTGGCTACTCCTCAAAAAGACTGCTTGGACTACCATATAAATCCAGTCAAATGCAAAGCTCCAACTTTACATAATCATTCACCAGCACCAACTGGTAAGAGGCACCAACCCCTAAGTTTTATCTGCTACAACAGAATGGAGCACCAACTCCAATTTTTCCAGATCCAACTGGAAAGAGGCACCAACCCCTTTTTCAAGCTACAACTTGAAGATAATAATAAAAATTGCAAAATGTAAACTTTCATCTCAATTATCATGATCTGCTATTTTTCTGTGATCTGCTGCTTGTCGGCATTTGACTCTCTTTGTGAAAAATTATTCGCACTTTTTCAACCACTCCTCTATATCTCTTCGTGTTCTCTGCTGCAACTTCACAGAAATATCACTTCTGCAGCCAGTGCACTGTCATTTCACACTTAGAACATGACTTTTGCATACCATGTTCTTATCTTCTCTTTGCACCACTCACTCTGCTGCACCCGAACTTCATTCACATATATCGTATCACTCTCCACCTTTTAAACTCGAAGAACCCTTGCTTTTATAGAAGAAATTTTAGAGGCAAAACCTAGAAGAACGTCGGCTAAGAAACCCTAGAATTTGTCAGCTGCCAAACCCTAAAATCCGTCGACTGTAACCCTAAGAATGTCGGCTGCAAAACCCTAGAAATTGTCGGCTTCAAACTCTTCTCCACCTTCGTTACCTTCCTGTAGCTTATTTCCGCGAAATAGTAACACGTCGGCCCTTTTAATTTAATTTAAATTTTTAATAAAATAAAAATTTAAACTAAATATTTAAAATTAAATATCTTCATCACCGGGGCATCTTTTTCAACAAAACGAAGATCCAACTTGGGTTTTAAGAAAAACCCATTTCAAGTCTGTTATCCACTACATCCTTGGATCTGACTGCATGTGTTGACAACAATTACAATCCTTCTTGCAACACCTTGCTCAACAGAGCTCTGTTTGGGATATGTTTATTCAACTCCTTAGCTCCTCTCTCATGCATGGAATATTTGTACCTACACATAATATATTGAAAGATGTTAATAGCATATTCATAAGATGATAAAAACTATGAAAACAATGTAGTATTGAATATAAAAAGTGTATGCGACCAATATAAACTACTCAAAATGATAAAAAAACTTAGTGTGATGTCTACTATATGGTTTTGTAAATATCTTAGTAGAAATAAAAGTGATATTATGAGCAGAACCTATGGCCATCCCTGGGAGGGCCAACTAGGACTATAATCACAAAAACATTAATTGACATATCAAATCAACTCCAAATGCAACCAAAATTGAATATGAGGCTAATATAATGCTATTAAATTGATCTAAATAGAAATTAGATCAAAATTGTGGGCCAATTTATGGTCATCCTTGAGAGTTCCAACTAGTACTGTTAACCATCCCTACTGGGGATGACCATAAAATAGGGTGGTTTTTGCCATCAATTCCACTTGGATCTAGTCTATAATCCTCATAGGAATATTATAATAAAATTTAGAAAATTAAATTTTAGGAATTTATAGGTTTTGGAATAGATGAACATATTTTGGAATACCTTGAAAACTCTTTCGATTGATGAGGTTTCCAAGGTAAATATGTGGGTAAAGAGTGAGGGAAAATATTAGCAGCACTTCATGGTCAATAATTGTAGAAGTCTCTCTTTAAAATGAGTGCAAAAACTTAAATTTATAGTCCAAGAGGGAAAAGGGGTCAAAGGGGCAAGTTTGGTCATGCAAGGCAGGTGCTGCCACTTGGCAATGTATTTTCCATACATAGGGTGGAAGAGGCCTCCCATTCAGGCCTTCAATTTATAGACCCTAATGGCCATGATAGCCTCTCAATATGTAATGATTGATTGGGTGGGATAAATGGTAGAAAATGATTTCTATTTGTCCCACCCTTTGAATTTTGAGGGTTCTATACCATGGTTGTTCCACCCAGGGATGGTTTCTTGTGGTCATACCTAGGTGGGATGGTCATGAACTATGACCATCCTGGGTTAGGGATGTCATGGCTACATGGCCCAAAAACATTCTAAAATTGGGGTAAACCTTCCTAAAATTGGTTGGGATGCCTAATTAACCCCTGAGGGTTACCCAATGGGACCATATGATATCAATAAGAGTTGCACCTTGGTAGTCTTATCTGATTTACATTATTTTAGTGTCCACCAATCATAAAATATCCAACACAATGCACTTTGGGGCTCTTCAAGGTGCCACACCTTCCTCATCATCCACATCATGATCAATTAAGAAAAGTGAGATCTTAAAAGGTATTGCACCTCCCTCACTTTCATTGAGTGGCACACACATTGGGGGTACCTAAGGTAGCGTGCCTCCCCCTTAAAAATATAAAAACAAACAAATATCATAAAATATAAAAATTCAAAAACATTCAAAACATTTAAATTTCAAAAACATTTGAAAAACACCAAAAATCAAAACAAATAAAAAAATAATAAAATTTAAAAATATTTCAAAACATTAAAAATATCAAAAACATTTGCATTTTACATTGTGCACATATATTAATTTAATTGCATTGCATTAGGCATTGTCATCCACTGCACTTGCATTAGGATAGGTTGTGTTTACAATTTTACAAATGACACCATGTTTGTATGCTAATCATGCATCTATTCATCATCCATCACCCTTGTGAGTAATTTTGTTTTCAATATAACCCTTCCTATTTCTATAAGGAATATACAAGGGTCTTTTTGTCATTCAACCATACCTAGTGATCTCAAATTTTGTAGAAAGCTATCATTGTTTTTGGATATGAGGTCTGGTTTTGATAGCACCTAGCATATGTCAAAATCCCATCACTAATTAAATACATTAACAATCATAGGTTATACAATCAAATGTGAACACTACAAAGTGGTATTGGTTATCTTAAGTGAAATACTTTTACTTGCTCATATTGTGATGTGCATGGTCTAGAGTGTTGATCATTGACAAAAGGAAAAGCTCCCCCATACCCAAAGAAATCCCTTGCTTTCATACAAAATAAGCAAAATCCCTTGCTTAAAAAAAATGTAAAATAAACACTAATTTTCATCACTATGCATGAGCAAGTATCCCAATAAATGTTGAAAATATGAGCAGGTTTTGTTATCATTGATGTCAAGAAGTTAGGATCAGTGAGTGTCAGTTTTAGTGAGCAACATCAGTTTTAGTTTTCGTAATTAGTGCAAAATAAAGATTGCTTCTAGGTAGTCAGATGAGGTCTAAAGGGCAATAGGAAAGCTCAAGAAAAATAATACTATAATATTATAATATTAAATTTCTAAGGTCAAGACCTAGAGATTTAAATTAATTTAAATTAATTATAATAATTTCATTATAAATTAATTTATAATTTAATTTGATTAACTCTAAAAGAGTTATTAAATTAATTATAAATTAATTATAATAATTTAATTATTAATTAATTTATGATTTAATTTAAAACCCTAAAATATAGGGTTATAAGGGTGCAAAGTTTAAATAATTCGAATTAATCAAATTAAAATGTTCATCGACGTCTTGGAGCTTATGGCACTTTGCATATAAAGGAGGGCAAACACTATGGCAAATATTATCCATGCGATCCATATGACATAAGCGAATATCGTGTGCAAGGCAAGGAAGAAGATCATGTGTGTTTTAAAATATTTTGAGAGGTAGAACATAGGACAAGGGAGAAGGGAACTCACTCCATATTGTAAGGCACTGGGTAGCACTATTCAAAGCTAGAGGCTATGCTAAGACATTGCCTAGTGTAAGGTTAAGAGATCGAATCCTGTGGTATTCATTTTTGCTAAGTAAGGTAATTTTTTTCTTTGAAGTCTGCACGGTCGATGAAGGACAAAGGGAAGGCACTTGCCTTTCCCTTTGCATGGAGGCACATAGCCCACATGGTGGATGTGCACTTGGCAAAGGTGCTCAATAGGAAGAGGTTGTGCATTTAAAACTCATTGAGGCCATTTTGGTGGACTATGTAAGGTATGTGCTCATAATTATAAGGTTCCAAAAATTACAGAAATTAATTTTTTAATTTCTTAAAGGTTGTATAAAGTGGAAATTGCATATTATAAGGTTTTGTGAGTGATACAAAGGGAGATAAAAGGATATGCATAGTATTATTTTTGGGTGTTGTTTTTCTTTGAGTGCTTAGAGTTTAGAAGAGAAGTAGTAAGGTGTGCCAAGGGAGTTAGATATTTTTTGTTAAAATAAAGTTAATAAAAATTGTATTGAAAGGAGAAATAAAGTTGAGTAATTTTTTGATATTTTGACTTGGTGAAATATTTTTGTGAGAAAATATTAAGGATAGATATTTTCTAACCCTAGTATTGGAAAAAAGAGTGGTTGTGATTGATATAGGTGTTTGAGGTCAAATCATATTCAAACAAGAGGTAAGAGTACATTATCCTTGACACTGATTGTTGGATGTTGTAAATGCTAAGTTGAAGTAAAAAGGATTGTTTGATAAGCATTGTTGAGTTTGGTTTTCTGGAATGAAAGTTGATACTAGAAACCTTATTTGATAAGCATTGTTGGAAATATTGAGTAAGATTTTATATGCTTGACTAGGTTTTGTTAAATAATATGATTATCATTGTTATGTGAAGTTGTGAACTATCTTGAACTAAGGTTTGGGGAAGATCATGAGCATCATTGTTATGTGAGGTTTATTTGATAAGCATTGTTGAATATGTCTTCATTGAGTGATTCATTGAGTGGAGTTGATTGAGCCTAGTTGATTGGAGAGATTGAAGTGATAGTTCAAGTTCTGTGAAACAAATTGTTCCATATTTTGATTTGATTTGAAAAGAGATTGAAAGTGATTGAGTTTTGTGCAAGAGTGAAACATATTGAGTCTCTAACCATTCTCTATATTTTTCTATGGTTAAGCAAGAGAGTTTGAAAGTTATTCAGTAGTTTTTGTAAGTTTGAGGCATATTGAGCCTCTAAAAATTCTCTATATATTTCTATAATATTAAACAAGATTCTATGTGAAGCTTTTGTATGTGATTAAAGAGGTTTTCTATGAAAGATTGATTTTAATTGAATAAGATTTTGTGAAGGCTTGTGAGATGATTTGAGTAAGTCTAAGAGTGGAATTAAGGACTGAGTTGAGTAAGATTTTGTGGAAGATTATAATGTAGATTTGATACAAGTCGTAGTGAGGACTTGTTGATAAACTTTGAGGTAAGTCTTGGTGAAGACTTGTTGAGCAGATTGAGCAATTTCTAGTGAGGACTTGTTGAGAAGATTTGATATAAATATTGGTAAAGACTTGAGAGTAGTAAGAGCAAGTTCTAGAGAGGACTTGTGGTTAGATTTGAAGCTTTTGTGTGAGATTACAATGCAAATTTGAATATAGATATTTATAGTAGATTGTATAAGTCCTTGATAGAACTTGTGGATATATTTAAGGTAAGTCTTTAAGAAGACTTGTGAGTAGAGTTGATTAATTGATTTGTTCAAACCTTGAGTTAAGGTTTGGAATAAATCTAGAACAGTTGATTTATGATTGATTCAAGCTTTTTGTTAAGTCTTGAGGATATATTTGAGGATAAAGTTTGGTTTAGATTTGAGGATAGGTTTTGTACGACCATAAAGGTGTGCACCTGATATTGCAATTGCGTAAAATGAAACAAAATGGACATTCACACACAAATTGACAAAGACAAAAGTAATTAAATGAAATGCATATTTATTCCTCTTTGAATCAATTCATGTTTTACAAATGAATCCCTCTTAGGGATACCCTTTTTGATACGTAATTACAGTGTTACAATCCTCTCAAGGATAAAATGCACTTTTCAAGCCTTTAAGGTGACACAAACTACTCTAGGGTGGAGTTGACCCTCTTCTTCGCATTGAGGAAGGAATTGGATGATTGCATCTCCTTCAAACCTATTTTCCTGCGGTCAAGAAACAACACAAAAGCATCAAAAATAGGTAGCCTCTCATGATGAGGCCCTTTGAGGAAAATATGCATAAATATGCCATAACAACTATGAAATCAAGAAAATGAGTAAAACATATTAAACTTATGCAAGATTCATAAATATTGTTATAAATATGAAAGCAATAAGTATAGTTATCTATCTACTAGATCAATTGCATGAAATTAAGCACGTTAGCATGAAAAGAAGCCATTAATGTCTTGCTATAATGAAAACAAGATTGATTAAACCCTGAATATACTGGTCATATTGTCTCTAAACATGAATTAACCCACTAAAATGACTAATATAACCTAATTAAGCATAATGGAAAGAAAACAGTAAGGAGATCTATCACCTGTTGCAAATCGTAGCTTGTATGAAAGGTCTACACTATAAACCATGGCTATCAACCGTGGTTGGCAATCAAGTAGTTTTACCCTTAGAATCTAGGGCTATGGGCTTGATCTTCCTTGTCCAATTGATGTTCAAGGGTCACCTTGGTGTCCTCTGATAGGTTTGGCGATTGAATTGCTTGGTTGGGCATCTGTTTTCCCAAATTCATGTTTCTTGGAATTTTGGCTCCTTAGGGCATCCATGGCATGAATTGAAATGATGCTTGATGAATTGGTAAATGAATAGCAACTAGGCTCTCTCAGTATAGTAAAGTGAGTCTACAATTCGATAGGGCTTTTTTGCTATAATCTCCAATACTTTGTATCTCTCTTTACCCTAATTCAAAGGGGTATTTATAGGATTACCCAAGGGATAGGGATGGCTTCATGGAGAAGTCAAGATCAATAAGAGGTGTTTAGGACAGTTGGATTAGAAGTTTCCATTATTTAATCACCTTCTTCTAGAAAAAATGGCCATTCAAACTGATTTAGTTTAGATGAAGGCCAAATAAACTTTAGTTTAAAGTGTAGGTGACAACTATGGTTCAAAATGTAGACCACAAGTCTCAGTATTGGTTTAGACTATAGACCGTAGGTCTCAATTGTGGTTTAGACTGATTAGGCCAAGGAGCCCAAATTGAGTGATTATAACCACTACTCTATCTTGGAGTCTGTCCAAGATCTTCCATATGGTCTTGTAGCATGTCCATATGAGTAGTCGCCATCGACATGATGCATTTTAGGTGTCTAAAGATGCCCTTTTGAGATGCGTTGTGAGATTGAACAATGCTTAGAAAAAATAGACCTCCTAAAATGATGTCGAAGGTTCCATGATGATCATTAGTCGGATCAACATTAGATGCCCCAGGTCCAGCAAAAGGATGTGCATCCTGAAATCATTGCTTCCAACTGATTGGAATCTTAATTTCAAAGGGTTTGCACTCATCATCAGGTATCTGGGTAGCTTTGGTGCACAATAGGAGTTAGGCATATATAACCAAAATGAGGAGAGCTACAAACTATCATTTTTTATATTTACCCCAAGCAAAGGGGTAAGCTTATGATAGATATTAGCAATGATTCACAAGGACAAACACAATTTTGATAAGATCAAGGGATCTACAATTTTAGGTATCTTCTATTAACTTTTATTATGATTATGATATTATGACTACCCCTTCAAGCGATGAGTTGATGAGGGTAATGACAATGTATGAAGATACGAGGTCTCTTGACCATAATTAATGATCTACACAAACTTAGAATTAAGCATTTAATTACTTGGCTAAGCCTATTTCAGTGTATGATTACAACTGTTAATAGTAATTGCACATTCCTATCCCATGGAGTGGTTGGGATGCAATAGCCTTCTTAGAGAATCAAAATGATACAATACCAATTAGATTTATGTTGAATCAATTTGTCAATGATTTTCTAAAAAAGGTGTCATAAGAGAAATGACATGAAACACCTCGTTTTCGTGGAGCGGTCTAGCCTTGAAGGCCTTCTTCGAAATTGAAAATAATCATATCAAATCAATAATGAAAATTTTACCCCAAACGTCCTTATGGTTATTTACTCATATTTCTATATTGCATGGATAGTTAGTCACTGCAACCACCAAGTTTCTAGGGTAAATAACTAAATACGAGGTGCATTTGGCTTTTAATTATTTGATTTTTTTGGTTAATTTGAATTTTTAGTTGATCATGGTGCTTAAAAATCACCAAATGTGTTAAATTGATTGCTCTTATTGAGAATTTGGTTCATTAGGAGATATTTATTTGTCATTTAAGACCTTCATATAATAGAATTTTGCTACATTTAATGCCAGTCACAAACTATGTCTAGAGCCTGCAGTTGAAATTTCAAATTTTGGGAATCACGGATCATAGCTACGATTAGTAAATCCTAATTCTGGGAAGGCATTTGTCAGTTATGGTCCAAAAAATTTAGAAAATATTATTTAAATTTACCCATTTTGAAAAATTATCATTATTCCTTGAAAATGATTGCAATTGAAGAGCTCTGAGAGGTGTGAGAATAAACTTGATGCAAAATGTTGGTAAAACACATACCAACTACCTTACAAACATCCTGATGCTAGACCATGGACAACCATCTACTAGAAGAGGCCTTAGTGCAGGTAAAGTAACTCAAAATTGAATCCTCGCATTCATTACCAGTTAAAAATAAACCACATTACGTAATGGGTTAAATCAATCTCACTAGATTGTTGGCAATGAACCTCACCTTAGACTAGGTTAGTTTAGGATTTAATTATTATTTTTATTTATTTTTTATTTCTTGTTTAGGAAATGACCCCAAAAGGGTCATATTCCTAGACTGAAGCTGGCAGCTGCAGTTCCCCATTAACATATTGGGGACCGCAGGTATCAACTGCAATTAGATTTAAATTACAACGGTAAATTTTTTTACCATTATGCGAACTACGGGTTTGAATTGCAGTTCCCTATTTTTAGAAAAATTTCCAAATTTATTGATTTTTTTGTGATTTTTCTTGGCAATTAATGCCATTTATTGCACTCCTGAGATGTACTATTGGAATTTTTTATCATGCTTAGCATAATTTTGTATTTTTAGTGATTTTTAGCTTTATTTATCTCTTTTTAGGTCATTTTTAGCTAGCTTTTTCCTTACGCATCATTTCATTTTAGAAATTTAATTCTAGAGCTAGGGAGCCAAACATCCTTTGCACCCTCCACCCAAAACTTACTGACCTGGATCAAAAGTGGTTTGGATCTTTTGACTTTGGCTACATTTTGGATCTACCCACTATCAGGGTAGATCAAGCCTACATGACTACGTTGGCCCGCTACTGGAATACGTGGACTAACACATTTCACCTACCAATAGGTGAAATGACTATTACACTAGAGGACATCTACCAGATATTTAGGATCCCTATTGATGGTGAGGCCATCACCTCCTCCTCCTTTTGGAGTAAAGGGGTAATTTTTTATTCTATCTTCGATGATCAAAGCCAGGATGCCCAGGGTAGGATCGACCATGGAGGTGTCCATAACGGTTACTGGTAGGGGAAGGTCATCTTCTCAGTCAGAGAGGTAGTATTTATGTACTTGGTCATGCAGATTGTGATTCTAGACTCCTCGGGCATGAGGATCCCCTGGAACCTTCTAGCTAGTGTCAGGAGGTCACACTGAGCTCTACTGATCAACCACTACTCCTAGCCTAGGGGAGCACTTTATTATGCTAGTTGTATTGAGAGCTCTATCAGATCACTATTAGGAGCCAGCTAGGGATTATCTATAGTTTACTCCTCTAGATCTAGGGTTGGTAGCACATAAAGATCGAGTAACCTATAGAGCTATCCCTAGATATAACTTTGATTGATGATAATCATCAGTGCTATCCTACATGCTAACCCTGCAAGGAGGAGGGGTTCTAGAGTAGGTCCCATGTTGGGGATGTACAGTACTACATTGGCAAGTTTGCAACACTTCAGCCAGATAACATTGAGTGGCATCCATACATGAATTGCCCTACATGGGAGGAGGCTAGTGAGCGGTTGCACTAGACTCGGTGATATCGATAGCTACTCGGGTGTAAGGTCAAGGTCCATGAGTACCAGTTCTACTCGTAGGTCCTATGAAAATTTGGGCTATTGCGGGACATCCTACAACTACCCATAATCTATAGGTGGTTGGCACTAAAGATAATTTTACCTTGGATTCAATCGACAATATTGGGAGATGAGGCTAATTATTTCCAGGATTCAAGGATTGCTAGGACTAGGACCACCCCTACATATGACACTTGGTGGTCCCTACTATAGTGTCAAGGATCTAGACCCCTCAAACGGACAGACGACAAGGCATAGGCTAAGGCACAATGGCACAATATGGGCTAGTGGACTAAGGGTGGATGGGGGTCAAAGGCTAACATAGGGGATGCACCATATATTGAGGCCAAGGAGGAGGCCTTAGATGAGGGCAATGTGTCTCCAGACAGTGAAGTGGGGTAGTTGCTAGCCCAGGCTATATATCTATAGAGTCAAGTTGGGAGACTTCAATCCCAAATGCTGTAGAGGGAGACATCTATCACCATGTTAGAGGTGAAGTTGTTTCATAGTGATAGGCAACTGCATTAGGCCTGGGAGGATATCACAGATGTGATAGTGCATGCTATAGTGATAGAGGGGTGGGTCCATGAGCTCACTAGTGTGCTTGATCTGGCAGAGGTGCGATGGAGCACAACTATAGTGGAGAGGGACTTGACCCTAGCTTAGAGATGAGATCCTTCATCCTCCCATGTTTTCATGGAACCACTTGAAGCATCATAATCCACACTACCAGGAGGTCATGACCCAATGACAAAAATTATGTGACTTACTTCCCTCGTAGAGGAGGGGAATAATTGATGCGATGCTAGGGTAGCTCACATATACCAACTGGAGGGATATATTAGATTGATAGGTGGTGAGGTTCCTGAGGATCCTCATGCTTCAGGAACTCATCAGAGTAGATCCAAGACTAGGACTATAGGATAGTCATATACGAGCTTGATCCATAGGACTCACAAGATTAAGAGAATACATAGGTCCTCTAGCACTCACGAGGCTAGCTCGCAAAGGAGCGATAGGTATGGTAGAGGTGATAGTGGTGATTCATAGGTTGGGGGTGTAGGACCTTCGTAGTATACATGCTGAGATACTATGATGTACTATTTTTGCATGTAAGGTCGAGGACCTACACATTGTAGCCTATGGGTATTTTTGATGTACCCCCATGTACTCATGTTTGGACACACACACACACACACACACACACACACTATATATATATATATATATTCTATTTTAATAATTTTGGTTCATTATATGTACCTATGTATTTTTAATTTTATGTTTATGTTATGTACATGGATGCATATGTTTATATTGATGCTATGCTTATGTAATGTTATGTATGGATTTCATGCACTAGATAGCTATTTAATTTATGATGATGATGGTATGCAGTGATATAGATGTTTAGATATGCTTTTTATGATGGATGGATATGCATGTGATGTTTACTTTTAAATGCATATTTAATTTTTATTTATTATATGCATTTGATTTATGATGATATCGCGATATGGTTATGCAATATATGTAATGCATTATTTACATGATGGTATTCCAATGTAAATGAACCTGTATGCTTTAATCACTTAAAACATAAGGAATGAATGTGATATAAGTTTAACAATCTAATGGATGACACCACAGAATGTGTAAAAATCATGAATGTAATTGAAAATCCTCATTACAATAATCTAATCAATTAATCACCTATATATGAAATACAATGATATGAAGTGGTATGATGTGAATGATATGATATGACACTCTATTTTCTTTTTGCAATTTGTAAAAATATGCACAATATAGTCGATGGCCATCTAGATATCATTTCTGATATCCATCCAGTATCTATCCTATATCTTGATTGTGATTTATGTAATGATGTATCATATATTCAATACTTTGTAGTTTGATGATTTGAATGACTTTATTCTATATGGTTTGTGATATTTGATATTTTTTTGCTATTATAGAAACCTTTGAGGTTTTCCATGAGACTCAAACACCCTAGTATATTTATCAAATGTCCCATACTAATTGTATAAGGCTTTTTTTGGACAAGGATTTTGTCACAAATGACCCAACTATTCATTACCCCTGTGTGTGCATGTGAGTATTTTTATATAGACCATAGGCATACCCTAGATATCATTCAGGACTCTCTCAACCTATATGTGAGATCTAGTTCCTCCTATGTTTTTATCATCCATGTTTTAGAATTTATTGGACTATAATGCCAAACAACCCTAGGTACCCAGATCTAGCTCATATTTCAAATTGATCAGGACTACCCCTCAAAAAATAGTTGTGACTCTTTCAACCCATTGTTGTGTTTATGAATCACCCAATAGAACTACTATTCCAGAAGCATGCAGGACTCTTTAAACCTATTACTGCAATCGAGGTTCACTTCATGGCTTTGAATGGTGAACAATTCAGGGATTTAAGTTCTCACCCTTCTTTTCTTTCTATTCATGGGGATACTTGCTCATGTGTAGTGATAAAAATCATTGTTTTTCACATTTTACTCTGAGTGATAAAAATAACTATTTATTTTTGTTTTTCTTGAGCAAGGTATTTATATAGTTCTTTTGATTCACTATGTAAATTTATTTTTGACTTTGAAATTGATTTTGATCTTCATTTGATATTTGATTTGAACTTTGGGGATTTGAAATTTTGAGGTGTCAATTTGGGATATCGATTTTAGGATATTGATTTGGGGTATCAATATTTGATGTTAATCTGGGATGTTACTCTGGGATATTGCTTCTTTATTTGTAAGCAAGGGAATGTATGGGTAGGGGAAATCTTGTCCTTTTGCCAAGGTTCATAATTATAGACCGAACTATTTGCAAGATAAGTAGGTAATAAAATCCATATCTCTAAATACCCAAGACCACTTCGTAGCTTTCATATTCCCTCATATTAGCAGGATTTTAAATGTTTCCATTAGTGACGGGGTCCTAATATGCCAAGCACTATCACAACTAATTACCTCATCTACAAAAGCAAAAGAAAATTTCTACGATGTCTGAGAAACCCACTAGGTATGGCTAAGTGTCTGGAAAACTTTGGTATACACACATATCTCATAACAACAAGTGTTATGTATGAATGCAGTAGATTATAATGAATGCAAAGGGGCATGATTAAAACACAAATGTGGCATTGTTTGTATGACTAAAAAACACATTCCATCCTACTATAGAATGTAATGGATGATGAATGCCTATTTGAAATTTAATGAAGTGAATGCATGTGTGAATGAAAATGCATGATGTAAATCCAAATGTTTTTGGATTTTATGCTTTACCAATTTTTTTGGATTTTATTGATTTTATAATTTTTATTGATTTTGAGCCTTTATATTTGACTAAATGGTGAGTACATGCCTTTGGAGCCTTTTTATTGACCAAGTGGTTTTTAGGAACCCTTGGAGCTTTTTAGGATGACCGAGCGGTGTTAAGAAAACCCTCGGAGCTTTTTGGGATTGACCAAAGGTTTGAAATACCTTTGGAGCTTTTTGATTGACCAAACTACTCACAAGAGATATTGGAGCCTTTTAGGATGACCAAAAAATTTTAAGAAAACTTTTGAGGCCTTTTGGGATGATCGAGTGGTTATAAGAAAACCCTCAAGGCCTTTGAATGACATGACCAAGCGGTTTTAGGAACCCTTGGAGCCTTTTGGGGTTGATCGAGCAATTTTGGGTAAACTATCAAAGCCTTTTACTATGGTATCAAGCATAAAACACCTTAATATGGATGATGTTGAGAGGTTCAGGCTCTTCAACACCTCCTAGTGATGTTAGGAGATATGTACCTAGACCAATATTTTTAGATATGATATAGGGTCCTAGCCAATTAGTCACGAATTTTTTTTGCATATGTGGAGGTAAATTAGAGTTATGTTGGTTCTCTTTAAATACAAGATCCCAAAATTCAAAGTATCTATGGTGGAATTTGCTATTATAATCTCATTTTAGTTGCTCTTGATAAACATGAAGATGCTCTAGGGCATTCACACAATGTTCATCAAGCAATGTCAGTTGATCCAGTCAAGCTTGTCGTGCAGTTTCATCATCAATGAACTCCTTCAATGTTATGTACAACATTGGAATTTATAATTCCAAGGGCATAATGGCATCAATGCCATATACTAGTGAAAACGGTGTTTCCCCAATGGGTGTTCGAATGCTAGTCCTGTAAGCCCATAATGTAAGGGGCAACTGGATATGCCAATCTTTATGGTGTTCTTGTATCATTTTTTTCAAGATGGAAACCACTATCTTATTTGAAGCTTTAGCCTACCCGTTTTCTTGTGAATAGTATGGAGTCACAAAAATATGTTTGATTCTATACTTAGATGTCAAAGCTCTCACATTTTTGTTCTTTAATGATGTTCCATTATCCAAAACTATTTTTGATGGGATCCCAATTGACATATGATATGCTCGAGTATAAAATTTGCTATGTGAGATCCAGTAGTCATTGTTAAGGGTATTGATTCCACCCACTTTGTAAATTACTCAATAGCCATGATAATAAATATATGTCGACCCAATGATGAGGGAGAGACCTTGCCTATGAGATCAAATCCCCATTATGAAAATGGCCAAGCCTCTTGGATGGGCTGTAAGGCCTACGATGGAGAGTGCATAAGATTAGCATGATGTTGACATTTGATGCATTTCTTGACATACACATTGAAATACTTATCCATAGTGGGCCAATAATAGCCCATTTTAAGGGTATGCTTGATGATGGCCATGCCACTAAAATATCCACTACATGTATTGTCATGAGATTGTGAAATCACCAAAGATGACTCTTGGGACTCTAAACAATGAAGGAGAACTCCATCGTAACCTCATTGGTATAAAATATCTCCTATCAAGACATATTTAGTCAATTTTTTCTTGAATGTGTGTCTTGCAACATGTGAAAATTCCTCTGGTATCAGACCATGTTTTAATAAATATTGTATTTACAACATCCAGCTTTAACAAGCCTCATATTCAACGGCTAAGACGACTTGATCCCCCTACATATTTATTTTTGAAAATACAAACTAGGAAATAACCTTATGGTGAATGGTAGTACCACTCCCCATGAAATTATAAGAGGTTAATGACCCCTAGGGTGCCTTCTCTAGAAAGTATTTAGCTCTAAAAAACCATTTAGATTTTGGTTCCACACTAATCATGTTGACTGATATTTTATTATCAAAGGCTTCACTCTCTGCTGTAGGATGTGAAAGTGTTTTAACATGAATGGTAGTGAAATCAGGAGATGGATTCTAAGGTATTAAGGATCCCAAATATGCCATGGTGTCTGTAAATCTATTTGATGAACGAGGGATTGCCTATTGTTTGATAGCAATGCCTCAACCATCTGATTAGCTATGACTTGTCCTTTAATGGACTTTTGGATTATGAATCTAAATTGAATTCTATCAGTAGCATGATCCACTTTGCAATACGCATATTATGATATGTCTTAATAATCATGTAATGCAAAGGATTTTGTTTTGATACTACATATGTTGTATGACTTAGCATATAGTGTCACAATTTCTTTGTAGTGAACACTATTGCTAAACATAGTTTCTCCACATATGCATATCCTAGCTTGTAACTCACCAAGGTTTGGCTAATATAATATACAACTTGCTCTTTACATTGCATATTATTTTGGGCTAACATGGTCCCTAACACAAATTTGGTTGCTAATATATAGCAATAATGACACATATAGCCTTGGTGGAGCTAGCACTGGCAGTGTTGCCAGGTATTGCTTTATTTTAGTGAAAGTTGCTCAATAGTCCTTGTCCCAATTGAATGGGACCTCCTTGTGTAGAAATTGATTCATGGGTTGATATTTATCTGATAATTAAGTGATAAATCACTTTATCGATGCTACCTTGCCTTGAAGGCTTCTTAACTCTTTGATATTGGTGGGGAGAATGCATCTCTAAGATATCCTTGACCTTCACTGGGTCGACTTTGATGCCTCATTTTGAAATGATGAATCCTAAGATTTTACCAGAAGTTACACCAAATACACACTTCTTATGATTCAACCTAACATTATATTCTATCAAGTGATCGAAGACCTTTCTCAAGACCTCCACATGCTCAACACATAGTAATGACTTGGCCAACAAGTCATCCATATAATCCTCTAGGATATTATGCATATAGTCATGAAAGATATATGTCATGGCCCACTGATATGTGGCACCAACATTTTTAAGACCAAATGGCATAACTTTATAGAAAAATATTCCCCATGGAATTATAAATGTGGTTTTATGTTTGTCTTCAGGTTTAATCCAAATTTGATTGTAACCAAAAAAAATTGACCATTAAGGAGAGCATTTCATGACCTACAGTTGCATCTACAAGAGCATCAATATTTAGCAACAGAAATGAATCCTTAGGTGTTGCATTATTTAGGTCTCTAAAATTTGAGAAAATATGGATCCTTCCATCAGTTTTTCCTACAAGTACCATATTGGATACCCATTCCAAATATTCAATGAATATTACAAACTCTATGTCCAACAACTTTTATAGCTCATATTTCACCATTAAGGCTACTATTGGATACATATTTCTAAGCTTTTGCCTAATTGTCTTCTTTGATAGATCTAGAGAAAGGTTATGGGTAACCAATTTCGAGTCTAGACCTGGCATATATTTGTATGTCCAAGAAAAAATATTAGGTCTCTCTTTCAGCAGAGGGATGAGGGTGGCACACTCATCTGTAGTGAGAATCTCTCCAAATTTAACCTTCTTTGGATTGGTGGGATCATTAAAGATATCCACATTGAAGGTTTCCTCTATTGACATGTGTGATCCCTCCTCAAGTTGATGAGGCATAGGAATCAAGTAGATTTCATACGTTGGGTTCATAGTTTCCGCATCATAAGCATACTTAGCATGATAGACATAATAAGCACAACCTGGTGCAAAATGAAATGGTTGTAGCATTTCCTCATTAGGGAAGAAATATTTAGTTTCAATAAGCAATTTAGCTTGATCCCAGTTGATAGCATCTACATCATGATACAATGGTTTGTATGGATCTACTATATTGCAAAGTGGAGTTTTCAAATAAATAGATACCATATTAATGGAATGGAATTTATCTCCAGGACCACACATATAAACTTCTACATAATCTATGTAGTCGTCATACCCAAGGTCTAGCTCTAATGACATAGGCATAAATGGATCCTCTCTATGCGGACTACGGATGACTAGGTCCTCTTTATGCATTGATTGCATTATGGGATCATTCGACTCATGGATATCCATGTAGGTAGGTAGATGGTGAAACAACATGTGATAAATCACATTAAATTTTGGTGGTATTCCATTAAGGTGAGGGTTTATATTGATTTATCTATGCATGTCCTTAGCCATATAAGGCACATTATAGTGACATAGGTAAGGAGGTCCTAGATGGCCTCTCTTTGTTTCATCCTCGTAGTCACTGTCATAATATAATCCTTCGCCACTATTCACTAGAATGGAACACTCTAGAAAGTGTGGCACCATATAAGTCACATCCTGGTCAGTATCATCATTGTTCGATAAAATCAAGTATGAGTGCTCTAAATACGATACCGCATCATTAATTGGTTCAAATTCATCCTATGATTGATTGTTAGGTGAGATATCACTATCCACCAAGGTATATTCATGATATGACTCAGGTGGAGCTATGGTGACATAAGATACCATACGATTATCCCTCTAGAATGTAGAAGAATCAGGGTGATATGGGTTGAAATCCACATCATCCCCCAGACTAAGGTACAGGTGATCTAATGATGGTACATGTAAATCATCTTTTCCTTGTATCTATAATCCTAGTCCAAACCTATTAATTTCCAACTGATAACGTGGCTCGATTAGAGTCCTACGTCCTTGTTTGAACATACCAAGGTTGTACCCATGCTAATGATATAATTCAAAAATGTTTTTGGAATATTTAGGATTGGATAGATAACGAACATTCACTATGAATGGTTCGTCATCATATTCATCCATGGGTGTTCACGTGGGAAGCTAATCTAGCCTAGCATAGATGAATTTCATCTGGTTGGGCAGATATCCTAATGGCACCATTGATCCAACCAAAAAATTATGAGCATGGAGTTAGCCCATCTCTTATGCAGTCTTCAAAATTGATCCAAAGGTGATGTTCTACACAAGATATTTGCCTAAACCTATGTTGGCTAGGTGAACAGTAACCCATGGTGTGGATGATCTTGTGATGATGTAGATGAGGTAGGTTGAGGTACCTCCTTGACTATGTCTTGGGATTCCTCCACTTCCATAGAAATGGGAGCCTCATCGATGATTGGTTTGGGCATATGTTTCTTTTCTTTCTCACCCACTTTTACCTTTAGCTTCCTCTTGTATTGAAGCATTGTTGATGTAGTCGGTTTCAAGGAAGTAGTAGTAGTGTGCTCAGATCTATATGGTATAGATATCGATGGTTGAGCACATACTCTTTTTTTTCTCCTAGACTATTAACTTGTGATGTTGACTAGACATCCAGGTATGTTTATGGGAGTATGAAACCCCATGGAAAATCAAACATAGTCATGAATTTAAATGGTTCTCCGTCTGATAGCACCACGTGAACTTGTCCCTCATGAATGTACTTCACACATTGATACAATATAGAGGGAACGTAATATATTTCTTGAATCCAAGGTCTCCCTAGTAGGATGTTATACTGCATGGCACCTTCGATCACATTATACATCACATGGATGGTCTTTAGGCCTACATAAATAGGTAGAACAATCATGCCAACCGTTGAACATAACATGTTGTTAAACACTCTCAACATGAATGTAGTGGGTACAATATGTGATTTAGGTAGCTTCAAGGGACTCAATGCCTTGGTCGTTATAATGTTGATCAATGAACCAGTGTCGATCAAGACCCTCTTAAATGCCATGTGGTTGACACATGCGATTGATGAGCATCAGAAATGCTCATATTTTGTATACATTTTCTTGATTATTATGCAATTGTATAATAAGGATTGCATATGTTTATGAATGATTATATAATTATTTTATGAATTATGCGTGTTATCTAATTCATGTGTTTTTATGGAATTGTAGTTGATTTAGTCATATTTGAATCAGTCGAGGTATTTTCATGGACCTGACACTTTGTTTCTTTTAGAATCAATACAGAGAATGTAGGCGCATTCCTCTTCCAATAAGGAGCCAAGCGTAAGTAGGCACCTTCCTCTTTCAGGAAGGTGCCAAGAAAATACAAGCACCTTCCTCTCCCAGGAAGGCACCAATAGAAGGCTAGCACCTTCCTCTTCCAGGAAGGCACAAAAGGAAAATAAGTGCCTTCCTATCACAGGAAGGCATCGACAGGAATGCACCATTAGAAGGCAAGCACCTTCCTCTCTTAAGGAAGGTGCCGACAGGAAGGTGTCATGAGAAGGCAAGTGCCTTCCTCTCACAAGAAGGCACCAATAGAAGATAAGCACCTTCCTATTCCAGGAAGGCACCAATGGTAGTAAGGTGCCTTCCACATAGAGAAGGAACCCGACATACTTAGGCACCTTCCTCATAGGAAAGGCGCCCTTGTTCTTCGTCCGTTAACCAGACAAGCATGACATGGAAAATAGAGATTGGTGTAGTTCCAATTCTATGTCATGTAGAGTTAAATTGAGGATCACATCGATGTATGAGAACATCCTACCAATGCCAGGTGAAGCACAAACCAATCAGTGAGCATGCCACCATTAGGAACAAATGCTAGTTTTAGCAGATTTTGATCACATTTACCAGACTATCTTAGTTTAGTCTGGAATGAATTGACAGTTATAACTTCTTTGTAATAGAATATCTGTGGGTGTGCTATATAAACACACGTAGAACTCTCTGAGGATATATAGAATATTTTTATAGTAAATGTAGAGAGATATACAAAAGAAGCATTGTAATACTTTAATAATTATATTACAGTTTTAAGAGTTTCTAAGTGCGTGTTTAGCTAGGAGGAAGTTGTTGGAGCCTGGGCCCACTCCAAGCCAGTATTTCTTCCCCTATTTTTCCTATGTTTTCTAGATTAGTTTACCGCTTTTATAAGATTGTTTATCACATTGTTATTTCTAGTATTGCAATAGGTTTATTTCCAGGAATGCGTGAATATTTCCTTTCTGTAGATTTAATTGTTTTTACATAAATTATTAAGGAGTGTATGAATTATTGATGATCATTGAAACACCCCCAAATAGTAGAACTAGTGGACAAATCTCAAAATGTATTGTAAGCAATATCGTTCAAGACCCTTATCAAGTTTACAAAGCTCCCTGGGTTGATAAATTAAATGCACGGGCATGTGACAAAAGTAGGAAAGAAGTTAACCTTGTTTTTCCCACAACATTTTGGTGTCGTTTCCAGGGAAGCGTCTCAACTAGATTATTTACAATACCTGGAAACCTTCCATCTAACCTTGTATGAGTTCTTCGAGAAGAATAGGACCTAATGGTTGGTTTATAAAAACCAGTCCACCAAAACCTGAGTCAGCCAAACATTTTGAATTTGAATTAGACTCACCCGAACCACCACCAATAATCCATTGGAGTGAGGATACACACTTTGTACAAAGTGCCTCCTCATCCCATAAACTTGGGGAAGAACAAATCATCATAAATCCCCTATTTAATAGGACACCCTTAGAGGAAGCCCTGTTGTAGAAAGTTGTAGAAGATCGGACAATAACACCAGAAAACCTTAAAGCCTTGACTCAGAAAGTCTTAAATGACCATAAGGCCATAAATACTGCATTAGAGACTACATTTCCTAAAAATATGGCTAACAACGAAGAAGTCTCATCTGGATTTAGTTTCCCGATTGATGAAGGAGTAGAAAATACCAAAATAAAAAGCATATCCCCTGCTCACCTTCTGACCTTCAGAGGATACCCAACTGAGAACCCTGACCTATTTTTATTTAATTTTGATGTCTTATGTAGGTCTGTGGACTACAAATTTGATACGTAGAAGCTAAAAATATTTCCTTCCACATTAGATGATGCAGCTCTATGGTGGTTCATCGGTTTGGGAGACAAACACATTGCCACTTGGGATCAAATGAAGAAGCTCTTTTTAGAGCAATACCAAGATTTTGGGAGAGCAAGAGACTCCAGATAAGAGGTCTTGAGCATGACACAAAAATAATACAAGTCTCTAAAGGAATACTGGGAGAGATTCAAATTCAATCTTCAATGATATCCTCACACGAAACTATCTGATAAGTCCCTAAAAAGCATCTTTTTGAGAGGACTTACCAATGAATCACTGGAGGCTCTTAACATGATTTTTAGAGGTGATGTCTACCAGCACGCTATGGAAGACATCCAACAACTATGCCATAACTACTCAAGAAGGAGAGGCAAGACCACTTCTAGAACCATGAAAGCGACTACTTCAGTCACAAAGACAGAAATAGGTAACATGCTAGAATATTTAAAGAGTGAAATGCTCTCATCTCTAGCATTGTAGATGGATACGTTGTTGTTAGAGAAAAAGAAGCAAGAAAATGAAGCAACATTGGCTTATTTTTGTCTAAAATACAGAGGGAAGCATGCAAAGAATGCATGCCCGGAGAACAAAGTTAGAGTATGTACAGTTTGTAGGCTGAACCATAAAAATTGATTATGCCCACAACTGCCCAGTAATCATGAGGATGCTAAAAGCATGGATGCCTATTTCATAGGCAATCAGAAGAGTTGGCCATAAACCCTTGAGGGTAATATGCCAATTAGAATGTCATCATATGGGAGAGGACCATACATGTCCCAAGGCCCACCTCAACCACCTAACATGGGGTGGTGGGGGCCATCACCTTGGTCCAATGCATCCCCAGTAGCATTCCCAAACCAGCAGCCATGGATGCCATATCCATATCATGGATAGCAATGGAGATGCCACACCACGTGGAATCAAGTTCCATAGAATGTAGCACTAGCTCACCCCCAACAAAATTTACCAACGTTGCCATTAGTGAGACTTGCGCATCTACCCACACAATCGATGACAAATCCTAATAATAGGGTGAACCAGCTAGCATACAACATGGAGGGTGAGATGTATCTGATGTACCATATTTAGCTTAGGTTTGGTAGATAGCTAGGAGTAGGAATGCATCCACTGGTAGAAGAGGAGGAAGAGGTAGGAGAAACAACTCTTGTAGAAGAGGTGATAGAAGAAATGCCTGAGAGAGAAAAAGCTCCATTTCCCAACTATCTACAAGAACAGAGGAAAGTAACATAGTCAGAGTTTGATATCTTGTCTAGTTTTAAGAACCTCATCATGATAATTCCATTATTTCAAGCCATTCATGATGTTTCGATATATACCAAGGCGATAAGAGAAATGTATCTAAGGAAGCTAGGATGAAGAGCAACCCAAACTATCAATGTCATGGGTAAACTACTAGATTTGATGATGGGAAAAATATGCCATCCTAAGTATGTAGACTCAGGCAGCCCAGTACTAACTATAAAAGTTAAGGGACATTCCTTGTCCAATACGTTGGTCGATCTCAAAGCAACCATCAACGTAATGCCTTAGGAGACCATGCATAGGCTATATCTCACAAACCTGAAACCCACTATGACAATGCTATAGCTGGCTGATTGATTGATTGTGGCATCAAAAGGAATGTATGAAGACATAATAGTAATAGTCATTGCATGGGAATACCCAATCAACTTTTTAGTCTTACAATCTAAAACTAGGCTAGGCGGTTACCTACTCATCTTGGGCCATGGCTGGCAATAGCTGACACTTACATCAGCTGTCAATATGGGCTTATGACCATATCTAATGGAAAAAACATTAAAAGGTTGACTATTTCACCCCCAACATAGTCCGTCGACTCATTAGGAGAACCCATGTTGATCGAGCATAAAAATCCTGAGCTATCGATGATCCAGTCGATGATGCTGTTGGATGAGTTGGCAGAAGAAGATGAAGATGGTGCTATTGTGGAGTTACTCCATGGGGAGTCCTCCATCTCCACACTTGGATCACCGTTGGCTAGTGCTCAATATCACCACATTCAATAGATACACGTTAGGCCAAGAAGAACATTGAATGTCAGTAGTGGGTTGACTCCCACATAATTGAAGAAAGTAGAAGAGCTCCTGGTTAGACACCAACAAGCATATGCATGGGATTACTCAGATATGAAGGGTATCAGCCCAGATATCTATACCCATTGTATATACCTCGATGATCAAGCAACTTCAAGTAGGAAACCATAGAGAAGAATGAATTCGGCAATGAAATACATTGTAAAGGAAGAACTGCAAAAAATCTTGACTGTCGGATTCATCTATTCAATTTTTTATAGCGAGTGGGTATCACCATTAGTGGTAGTCCCTAAAAATAATAGGAAGTGGTGAATCTATGTGGACTATAGAGCATTAAACAAAGTGACCAAGAAGGACCACTTATCGCTCTTGTTCATTGATCAAGTCTTGGATACACTCTTCGGGAGGAAGTACTTCTCCTTCTTGGACAAATTCAATGGATACAGCCAGATCCAGATAGGAGAAGAGTATAATGATAATAAAATGTTCACCTACCCATGGGGAACATTTGCCTATCGGATATTACCTTTTCATATTATGCAACACACCTGCTACCTTTCAAATGGCGGTGCTTAGCATATTTTTATACATGATGGGAGACATGATCGAAGTATACATGGATGACTTCATCATCTATGGAGAAACCTTTGATGAAGTAATGATGAACTTGGAAAAAGTTCTTGAAAGAAGCAAGGAAAACAATTTTTCCCTGAGCAATGAGAAATACTTTATGATGATGCAAGAAGACATCATACTGGGATACCACATCTTCATAGAAGGAATAAAGGTTGATAAAAGAAAATTTGAGGTCATAAGAGACCTACCCAGCCCCAGAATGCAGAGAGAGGTGAGGAGTTTTCTTGGATCAAATGGGTACTACCGACGATTTATCACTGAATTTAGCAAAATTGCAAAACCCCTGCACACTCTATTATCTAAATATGTGGAGTTTTATTGGACGAAAGACTACGAAGAAGCATTTCAGTTTCTTAAATAGAAATTGATATCTACACCAGTTTTAAGAGGACCAAATTGGGCCATACCATTCCATATCTATTGTGATGCATCCAACAATGCGATTGGAGCAGTCCTCGGATAAAAGGATGGCGAAGAATTTTATGCCATCTACTATGTCAAAAAAAACTTGGTAGGATTCGAGCTCAACTACACGGTGACAGAGAAGGAGTTCCTTGCATTTGTGCATGCCATAAACAAATTCCATAATTATATCACTAGGTATAAGGTATTTGTCCACACGAACCATGTGGCCATCAGATACTTGATGAGAAAACCAGCCATTGGTAGAAGAATTATTAGGTGGCTCTTGTTATTATAGGAATTCAACATCACAATAGTCAACAAACCAGGCAAATACAACATCGTAGAATATTTTCTATCCATATTGATACTGGTAGACCATACATCAATGGAAGACTAATTTTTGGATGAACATTTTTTCATCATTAGTGAGCAAATATCATGGTACATAGATATAGCCAATCACTTGGCCACTAGAAGAACCTCACCTACTCTCTCTTTTTGAGAAAAGCAGGTGGTCATAGAGAAAAGTGCATCGTTCCTATGGATTGATGGCCTCCTGTTCAAAATAGGATGTGACCAGATTATAAGGAAATGCATAGCACAACAGGAGTTCTCAGAAGTACTCAAAGTGTGTCATGATGAACCATGCAAAGGACACTTTGTAGGCAAATGAACTGCCTACAAAATCCTATAGGCTAGGTACTTTTGCCCACTTTGTTCAAGGATGTGATTGCATACACCAGCAAGTGCGATGAATTCCAAAGAATGGGTAGACCAACCCATCGAGAAGAAATGCCCCTCCAACCTTAGGTACACTCAGAACCCTTCGATAAGTGGGGCATGGACTTCATGGGACCAATTAATCCACCTTCAATAGGGAGGAGTTTTATTTTGGTCTATACAAATTACATCACCAAATGGGTTGAATTTCAAGCGTTGAGAGATTCAAAAGAAATAACAGTAATTGATTTCTTATTTGCCCATATTTTTACATGATTTGGGGTCCCTAGAGTGATAAAAATAGACCAAGGGCCTCAATTTACCTCCAAGTTGATCAAGGAGCTAATGGAGCAATATAGAGTTTGGCACAATAAAACTACACCCTATCATCCATAGGCAAATGGACAAGTGGAAGTGATGAATAAAGAAATAGAGAACATCCTGACGAAGACCGTGCAACAACATAGAAAATATTGGGCTACATGGTTTCTAGAGGCAGTTTGGGCATATAATACCACATGGAAATCCACCACAAGCTTCACACCCTTCCAACTGGTCTATGGGAAGAGTGCGATGATGCCCATTGAATTTGAAATCAAGACATTGAGGATGGCTTCAAAATTGAACTTGAGCTTGGATGATGCTCAAAAAGAAAGGATTCAACAGCTAGATCAATTGGATGAAATATGAATGGACGCTTTGTAGAGAACAAAAATCATACAAAAGCAAAGAAAGCGATGGCATAATTGCCACATTAAACTAAAGCAGATCCAATAAGGAGAATGGGTGCTATTGTATGATTCTCGATTCTAGGAAATAAAAGGTAAATTAATGCAAATATGGATGGGACTATATGAGGTGTTAGAGCTCATCAAGAATGGGGCAATGCGTGTTAGAGAAATTAATGGTAGCAACACTGTGTTAACATTCAATGGCCTCTGACTGTGCCCCTATAACACATCCAAAACCTTATAGGTGAAATCTATAATAGACATGGGGGAGACCCCATCTTGTTAGATCTGGACCAAACTCTTAACAAGAAAAACGGTGGGCATGGAGGTGCTCACAAAAATTAGTTAATTTAGTTTTTTTCTTACGATGTGTTTTGGATGGACGATGCCCGCATGTAAGCTACAGGCATCCTAATACAGGGCCTAACAAGCATGGACTGCATATAAATGCCTTCATTTTTCTTTTTTTAATTTTCTTTTTGTAGGTGGAAGACCTGATAGCATGAGGAATAGGTATCTGGGAAACCAAGCTTGATTTGGCTCAGCATTCTGACATCGACACTCGTAGGTAGAAGTTGAGTCAGTGTGAAGCAAGACTAAGAAAGCTTGATCACCCTTTCTCAGTCAATTACAACATGATTGCCAAGAATAAAGCACCTTCCACATTGAGAAGGCATAGAAGAAGGCACCTTTCTTATGAAAAAGGTGCCTAGCCAGAAGAATGCACCTTCCGTATGAAGAAGGAGCCACGCCATAATAAGGCACCTTCCTTATAAATAAGGCACCCAGCCAGAAGAAGGCACCCTTCCAGAATAAGGCACCTTCCTTATGAAGAAGGCACCCTCTAGAAGAAGGCAAAAAAATATATAAATAAAGTAGGCGCCTTCCACATCGGGAAGGCGCCACATACAAAAATAAATAAAAATAAAAAATAAAAAATAAAAAAAATAGGTGCCTTCCATGGCAGGAAGGTGCCACACAAAAAAAAGAGAGCTTGAGGTGCCTTCCACATTAGGAAAGCGCATATAGATCGAGGTGCCTTCCACCCTAGGAAGGCATATGTATACAACGACACCTTCCACTCTAGGAAGGTGTAGGTATTTAGCAGTGCCTTCCACATCAGGAAGACACACCCATTTAGAAGCACCTTCTATATTAGGAAGGTGCCATCATCAAAAGGGTGCCTTCCTACTATATAAAGGCACATCCAATCAAATACACCTTCCACCATCAGAATGCACATCCATTCAAAGAGCACCGAGAACATCAGGAAGGCACCATATAAGTGCCTTCCACATAAATAAGGCACCACATAAGTGCCTTCAACATTGGGAAGGTACCAAATAGTTACTTCTACATAAAGCTAGCACTTAAGTCTCATGGATGCATCAATAAAAAAAATCACCACACGAATGAGCAGCATTAGATAACCACCATCACCCATGTGATGGAAATTTGCCCCAATCAAAAAAGTCTCAAAGAATTATGGGGTGATATCAACACGCACATTCCAAATATGATGGACAAATGGTTTTTTGAGACAATTGAGAGTTTATCTTCAACACCAACCATCAAACAACTCAGCACCAAAGTCTAGCATAATCCACACAAATGAAATACCCCTCCCCCATGTCACAAATAAGTGAATCAATGCTCTTCATGATGCATGAAACACCAAATAAGGTACACGCATACTAACTCAAATATTTATATAATTATTCATAAATTATGCAGTACCAAAAAAATATTTCTATCATAAAAATCATATACCCCCATGGTCGGAACCATGTGCCAATGATATGGCTCAAAAGGCATACCCTAGAATTAAATGCTAAGGTTAGGTGCCTTCCCTATAAGAAGGTGCCTTCCTGAAGAAGTAAGGACAGAAAAAAAAAGTGCAGTAGTAAGGGAAGGTGCCATGGGAGGAATGTCAAAGAATCATGCGATGAAAAAGAATGAGTCGAGGGATATGTAAGGAATTAGGGGGACGGTAAAAATATAGTTCAAGGTCAAGTGATGGTTTGAATACTATACCCTAGTCATTTAAGGCTAGGATATGGAGGTAGCCAAGGATTTTGCTGCCTCCTTGAGGGGTGACATAGCTCAGGTGCAAGGGGTAGAAATTTTGGTCACCCCCAAATACATCTTGTAGGCGACTGGATTGCCCCTCTAGGGTGAATGCATATACAAATGTGGACTGTTTATGTCATACATTGAAGTGCTACTTCCAAGAGAAAATGTGCAAATAGATAAGGAAGGGTTACCCAAAAGTAGCCTACCCATGAATCTATGAAATATATTTGAGCAGGTTGCTCAATTCTTTACATGCACCAGGAAGTATACCCATTTGTACACTAACCATGTGTAGTTTTTGAATCACCTGGTTCATGGAAGGAAGTTGAACGTGCCATTCTACCTAGAAAATGCCTTGAAGAAAGAAGAGGATAGGTACCAGAAGGGAGCACTATCCATCTTGTCCCACCATGGGCTGATATCAGCACTGGTCTACCATGTAGAAGTGCAAAGATAGAACCCCGACACAGAGGGAGATGGCAAACAAGAAATGCAATAGGATGCTATTGCAAAAATAGGGCAAGAAGAGGGAAGCCCTGTAGAGGATATGGCAAGTATCAGGCAATTGACATTGCCTAATTTCATAGAAGGAAGAGAGCATTCACCAGTGCCCAAATGCATAGAGGAAAGAGGGCATTCCCTAGTGCTCGAGTATGAAGAGGAAGAAGCACCACTTATTAGTAGCGAGGCCAAGTTACAAAAACCAAAAATAGTCCCTAGGAGGAAATGCCTGTGGTGACTCCTCCTCTCGATAGAAGAAGAAGAGAATGACCTGAAAGTTGACATTGCAGCCTAAACCCTCTGAGAATTGACAAACTAGAGCCCACAATATGCAAGGACTTTCAAGAGAATTTATCAGGTCGACACAACCTTGGAGGAAGCACTGGAGTGGTAGATCAATTGTTGGATGGCCCAAAAAATTTTTGAGGACTACCAGAACAAGCATAGAGGGGAATTGGAATAACAAGAAAGATGAATCACCCAGCTCAAGCAGCTAGTCTAGTAGTTGCGATAGAACCAACAAATCCAATACAGGGGAACAGAAAGAATGGACACATCGACCCAAATTAACTAGGCAATAGAGGTCCCAAAAAATTCTCCCACATCTATAGAACGAGTATTCTCTTTGGGAGAATTTTGATTAGACGCCTGATAGAGCAGCCTAGAGGTATGGTAGAATTCCTCTATTTTTTGGAGTGAAGGGTAAAGAAGTCCCAAAACACTCCCTGTCATCGACCTGAGTGATATAGAGTAGGATGAGGGCCAACAGTAGTATACAGGACAGAGGGATAAGGAAGAACTCCCCAGACCTAAGGAAGAAAGAGAAGAACCTGAGGGGTTAGAACAGGAAAAATAGGGGGGTGAAGAAGCACCCCCAGGGATGGTAGCATAGGTCCCCCAAAGTGAAGATAACACTCCAGGGATTGTAGAGCAGGCCCCTCAGAGCGAGAAGATGTTCACTAGGGAGAAAGGAAAAACCCTTGTTCAAGCTACCACATTTTCTATAGAGGCTAAATGAAAAAGGCCCAGGACGGCTCGAAATAAGGTGAAGGTGACCTTCGCCAAGCCAGAAGAAGATGAGTGGGATATGTAGTCATTCACAAAGATGCAAAAATAGTTTGAACGGATACTCAAAGAGATAACAATAGCTAAGTAGACCAAGAAGGCAACCTCAAGGATGTAGGGGGACTCTAGTATCTATGTAAATTTGACAGATAACAACAAGTTCTAGGATATTTACAGGTCATCCTAGGGATGGCCCTACAAGATAAGAAGGTATTTTGAATTATGGGGGTTATATGACCCAAAATTTGAAGTTGTTGCCATTGCAAAGGAGAATGTAGGGCTTACTCCTAAAGCAACTTGATTGTACAAAGCCCAAGTAGTTCATCTCAAGAGGGATAATTCAGATATCCCTCTTACAATGGTCAGACCTCCAGATTTTGACCTATGGCAAGCTATAGAAGCTGCATTTTAGGTAGTAGATATGACGTTGGCTAGATCACCTTTGATAGTGGCCAAGATGAGGAAATCAAAGCCAACAGCAACACATATAGCCCCGTATAGAAAAAGAGGAGCCACACCTCCATATGCCAATGAATAGAAGATGCAGACACATTTCGTAGGTATACCTAGATCCACCAAGAAATGACAATGATGAGGGGTCAACAGGGCTACCTACAATTTTTATGCCATGAGGGCATGGCATATGATAGGCATGGGGGGATGATGAGCATTAGAAATGCTCATATTTTGTATACATTTTCTTGATTATTATGTAGTTGTATAATAAGGATTTCATATGTTTATGAATGAATATATAATTATTTGATGAAATTATGTGTGTCATCTAATTCATGTGTTTTAAATGTGTTTTTATAGAATTGTAGTTGATTTAGCCAGATTTGGATCATTCGAGGTCTTTTCATGGACCTGGCACTTTTTTTCTTTCAAAATCAACGTAGAGAAGGTAGGCTCCTTCCTATTCTAGGAAGGCGCCAAGCATAAGTAGGTGCCTTCCTCTTCTAGGAAGGCGACAAGGAAATACAAGTGCCTTCCTCTCCCAGGAAGGCACCAATAGAAGGCTAGCACCTTCCTCTTCCAGGAAGGCACCAAAGGAAAATAAGTGCCTTCCTATCACAGGATGGCACCGACAGGAAGGTGCCACTAGAATGCAAGCACCTTCCTCTCATAAGGAAGGCACCGACATGAATGCACCACTAGAAGGAAAGTGCATTCCTCTCACAGGAAGGCACCAATAGAAAATAAGTACCTTCCTCTTCCAGGAAGGTGCCAATGGCAATAAGGCACCTTCTGCATAGAGAAGGTGCCCGACATACTTAGGCACCTTCCTCATAGGAAAGACACCCCTATTCTTCACTCGTTGACCAGACAAGCATGATGTGGACAACAAATACTGGTGTCATTCTAACTTTATGTCATGTAGATTTAAATTTGGTATCACATCGATGTATGAGAATGTCCTACCAATGCCAGGCAAAGCACAAACCAATTAGTGAGCACACCACTGTTAGGAACGAATGCTAGTTTTAGCAGATGTTGATCACATTTACTAGACTATCTTAGTTTAGTCTAGAATGAATCAACTATTATAACTTATTTGTAATAGAAGATCTACGGGTGTGCTATATAAACACACATAGACCTCTTTGAGGATATATAAAATATTTTGATAGTAAATGTAGAGAGATATACATAAGAAGCATTGTAATACTTTGATAATTATAATACAGTTCTAAGAGTTTCTAAGTTCGTGTTCAGCTATGAGGAAGCTACTAGAGCCTGGGCCCACTCCAAGACAATATTTCTTCTCCTATTTTTCTTATGTTTTCTAGATTATTTTACCACTTTTATAAGATTGTTTATCGCATTGTTATTTCTAGTATTGTAATAGGTTTATTTCTAGGAATGCATGAATATTTCCTTTCTATAGATTTAATTGTTTTTACATAAATTATTGAGGAGTGTATGAATGATTGACGAAAGTTGAAACACCCCCCAATAGTAGAACTAGTAGACTCATCTCAAGTGGTATTGTAAGCAATCTTGTTCAAGACCCTTTGCAAGTTTACGAAGCTCCCTGGGTTGATAAATTAAATGCATGGGCATGTGAAAAAAGTAGTAAAGAAGTTAACCTTGTTTGGTCCACAACAATTATGATATGCAATGGTGGATCAACCGTATCTATAGGAACCATCTTAATTTTATGATCATAAAATTGGATCGTCAATTCTTGGCATTGTTGTACATGTACCACAAAGTTGGTGAATGCTTGAGCATCCTAGGACTGTACTTCAATGGACCTCAAAATTTCTATGAGAGTATTCCTATGCCTATGGGACTACTGTATTAACTCATAAATAGACAAATTAGCAGGATTTATCTATAGGTTTTGAACCAACCTGCTCCGTATAGTCATCACCGGTCTAGTTGGTGGGCCTAGAATATTCTAAGTCGGCTATTGATTTCGTGTGGCTTGTATTATTATGGGAGTGCATGGTTGATTTGAATGTTCATATCTCCTATGTCTCATAAAAACATTAACCATACCTTCAAACCCATTGGTAGGTGTTTTGACATGCACCTGGTTGATACGACTAACATTGTTGCATGGTACCTCATGGTTTGGTAGTGGATTTTTGTAAATCCCCATATTCTGGTTGTCTGGTGCTAGTGAATTATTTTGTACTACAAGATCACCTTTTTAAATCATGTTTTGCACAATATGCTTCGAGGACCAACACACTTCTATGTCATGACCCTTCATATGATGGAAGATGCAAAACAGATAATCCTGGTACCCCTTTGACTTGTGCTAATTTGGATCGACCAGTTTTATGTTGGGCAACTTGATTGCCTTGGCCTTGCATAACTAATGGAATAGTGACATCAACAATTCTATCAAAGGTGTGAATTGGTGAGGTGGGTGTTGTTCTTTGTTTTTTTCCTTATAATTATTATTATGCTTTTCATACTATGCAAGAGGAGGTTGGGCCTGATAATTTTGCTCTTACCGCCCTGTATCCTTCGTCTAGAGGTTTAGTACCACTTGGTTGATGTGGGCCTACTTGCCCTTATGTTTCATGGAGCTCTTCTTAGGCCCCTCTTTCATTTTATTATGCTTCATGTTGCCTTATTGCAACTTGATATCTTCAATTACCTTGGCTTGCACCAAAGATTCCTTGAATGTTGGATACTATTTTAGTTGCAACAATAATGAGATGTTTTTGGCACAAATCTTGGTAAACATTTGGGTCAATTACATAGTAGGAATAGGGAATGGAAGCTTCACCATCAACATCCTCCACATATTTTCATACTATTCAATTGAATCATCATCATGATGAGCTAGCGTAGCCATATCAGAAATGTTAGCCTATTTCTTGATGCCAAAAGAAAAGCGTTCAAGGAAAGAATTAGCCAGTTTCTCAAAACTAGTAATGTTGTGCCTCTTTTACTGATTGAACCAATATTAGGCTAGTCCTGAGAAGGTTTTGATGAATGTATGCAAAAGAAACACATTATTTCTCGTAGTTTGGAAACAAGAATCCAAAAATCCTATGATGTGCTCTTGTGCATCTTTGTCACCTTTAAATTTATCTAGCATGGGTATAACAAAATGCTTAGGATAGGCAGAAGCAGGTATCAATGGGTCCAAAGGCTCATTATGAATATTTCTTAATGTCATATTTTTAATAGTCATGCCTTATCTCTTGATCACTTTTACTTTTTCTGTTAAGGCTTTATAAGCCTTCGAGGATAGAAAGTCCTCCCTAAGCTACCATGGGGGCAGTCTTGGAGGTACATTCTTCCTCTATCAAGGTGTAGGATGTTTCTCTTCCTCCTCATCAACTTGGGTGTCTTCAGGATATTGTTGTTGCCTCTCATATTCGAATGATGGTTGTCATTCTCTTTGTAGTACACTAATATGATTGTGAGCATCTATGCACTCCTATTGCACACCGGTTTGTGAAAAATCCTTTCTCTAGACACACTCTCTATTATCTATGTGAGTGTATAGACTAGCCTGGGCTAGCCTATCCTCCTACTCTATGTGCTCATTTTGGGTAAGGATGTGTTCCTCATGCATGCGCTACTCGTATAGTCTTTGTCTGATGAGCCTCTACGATTGAATATTCTCTTCTTCAATGCATTGCCTTTCTAAGTGACCATCATCCAAATTATCTTGGAGGAGCTATCATACTTGCTCGGATACCAATTTGTGTGATCTATCAAGTTGATTGGCCATGATAGGCCTCTGGTATACATAATTCATGTGAGTGACCTTATGGGTTATGTACCCAACTGACTAATTTGTGATGCTTTTTCCCTTGTTCATGTAGATGATATTAGCATCCTATTGAGCTATGTGTTCTGTGCCACCATGCGTGGATGGTGGATGTGTCACATGAGGGTGCTTGGAAGTCTCTCCATGTTCTCTAGAAGTCCTAATAGAAATCCTACTATGCTCACTTAGGGCACAAGTGGGTGGAGCTAAAGGATTATTTCCTAGCTCCTCAAAGACACTACCTAAGTCGTAAAACTATCTGGATCTCCGTCGCTCATGTAGTGGTGTGTCATTGGCTCCCACTTTAGCCATATCAATAGTGATTTTTCAATGTTCACTATGTACAGGAGTCTGCCTAGGCCTATGCTCAATGGTGGCCCTATCTACATGCCCTTAAATGGGTGGGTCTCGATCCTATTTGTACTCCGAAGGTGAATCCATGGATCCTCCTATAGACCTATGATGTAGGGGTACTAATTTGGACCCCTGTATAACATACTCTTTGATTGACCCTGTGGATGTAGGTGCGACACGATCTTGGTAATGGCTTTCTAGTGGATCACCCTCATGTTGAGAGGCTCCCTACTCTATATTGTGCCTATAAGAATGCACGAAAACTCATTTATAGGGGGTACACTCAATAGGTTCCCTTATTGTTGAGTTGTCTCCTCTAATGCTTGTCAAACAATGATTGAGGAGCACATATGGATGAGGATTCGACATATGTTGTTGTGAATCTATCGGGGATTGGTCATTGGCATTAGGATTATGCCTTTGTCGACCACCCCGTGTCTCCTCCATGGTGTACTTAGTGTCTAGATTTATCCTTTATTACAAAAACAAGGTATACAATGGTGTTTATCTCGTATTAATTTTTAAAAGTGAGCCCTAAATTGTTTGATGTTATTTCAAATTTGTTGTATCAGTAAATAACTCCTTATCATATTTTGAAAGCTTTTTGGATGATATTCTCAGTTTAATTGGCTTTCACCTATATACTCGTAGCTCAAAAAATTGGCTATGAACTCCAAGTCACATAATCCAACCTATAATGTGTGGTAATGAAGCCCACACATGGTAATGGAGCACAGGTCCTCCCAGATCCTCACCCATTTTCCCCTAGTCAGTGTTATACCCTCCGAAGAGAATACATGTAAATTTTCTAGGGTATGAAAGGTTCTCGAATCAGGTATTGGTCTAGTATTCAAGGGTACATAGGATTTGGGACAATTTATGGAAGTCACCTCCACCATAATTGAACCCTACTAGTGGTTGGATGTCACTCCCAAATCACTAGAACTTAAGTGAAATGTTGTGTGTGTGGTTTGTTTTAATATTTGCATAGAAAGGACAATGTATAATATAGCATGAATGATTATTTCCTATTATATATGTAAAAAGAAGCATTTTTATTTTATAGAATGCATGCTATATCCTATATGGCTTTTTGAAAATGCAAATTACTATGATATAGCATCTGATTGGGTCACAAGCATACAAACTAACACATAATTTAAACCTAGCACTCTAGATTCTAGGGTGGACTGCACTCAAAGGTTCATTGTTCCTAGCAGTGCCTAGCCAGACTTAGAAAATAAAACCTAAGACGTAATTCATTTCCTTTTAGTGTCTTAATTAGATTTTTGCCTTTTATGCTTTTTGGAAAATACAGATAGAATAAAAAATTACAGAGTGAAAAATGAGGCCTACCTCAAGTCCTCATCTGATCAAGCTTTGGATCCCTACTGTCTATTGTATCTACTGTGAACTGTAGGCCTAATTCATGATTTAGAATACAACCCGTATTTTGAAGCCATGGGCCAATAATGATACTGTAGCTAAAACCTATGATTTGCACCTGATATTAAAAAACATAGAGGTTAGATATTAGATGCATAAATTGTGGAGTTCTATCGTGATTGCCTTTTGTACGACCATAAAGGCATGCACCCGATATTGCAATTGCGTAAAATGAAACAAAATGGACATTCACACACAAATTGACAAAGACAAAAGCAATTAAATGAAATGCATATTTATTCCTCTTCGAATCAATTCATGTTTTACAAATGAATCCCTCTTAGGGATACCCTTTTTGATACACAATTACAGTGTTACAATCCTCTCAAGGATAAAATGCACTTTTCAAGCCTTTAAGGTGACACGAACTACTCTAGGGTGGATTTTACCCTCTTCTTCATGTTGAGGAAGGAATTGGATGATTGCATATCCTTTGAACCTGCTTTTTTGTAGTCAAGAAACAACACAAAAGCATCAAAAAAATAGGCAACCTCTCATGATGAGGCCCTTCGAGGAAAATATGCATAAAGATGCCATAAAAACTATGAAATCATGAAAATGAGTAAAACATATTTATACAATATTCATAAATATTGTTAGATATCTTAAAGCAAGAAGCACAATTATCTATCTACTAGATCATTTGCATGAAATTAAGCACGTTAGCATGAAAATAAGGCATTAATGTCCTACTTGCTATAATGAAAACAATATTGATTAAACCCTAAATATACTAGTTAGATTGTCTCTAAACATGAATTAACCCACTAAAATGACTAATCTAACCTAATTAAGCATAATGGAAAGAAAATAGTAAGGAGATCTATCACCTATTGCAAATCATAGCTCGGATGAGCGGTCTGCACTATAAACCATGGCTATCAGCCACGACTGGTAATCAAGTAGTTTTACCATAAAAATTTAGGGCTATGGGATTGATATTCCTTGTCTAATTGATTTTCAAGGGTTTCCTCGATGTCTTCTAATAGTTTTGGCAGTTGAATTGTTCTGTTGGGCCTCCGTTTGCCCAAATTCATGTTTCTTCATGTTCTATCTCCTTAGAGAATCCATGGCATGAATTAACATGATGCTTGATGAATTGGAAAATTAATAGCAACTAGGCTCTCTTAGTATACTCAAGTGAGTCTACAATATGCCAGGGATTCACTTCTCTAATCTCCAATACTTTGTCTCTCTCTTTGTGCTAATTCAAAGGGGTATTTATAGGATTACCCAAGTGCTAGGGATGGATTCATGGAGAAGACAATATTAAGAAGGGATTTTTAGGATAGCTGGATTGGAAGTTTTCATATTTTAACTGCCTTCTTCTAGAATAAATGACCATTCAAATTGATTTGGCTTGGATGAAGTCCAACTGAACTTTAATTTAGATCGTAGGTGTAGAATCCGAAAGCAGTAACACAAACAAAAATAATGCAGAGGACAAAAATTAAATCATTTATTTAATTTGAAGCACCCCCTAACCTTATTACAAATGTATATCCAATAATATATAGAGTAGGGAATAGGAAGAAAGTCGGCAAAGGAGAGATAAGGGGAAATAGGAGGATAAGGAGGGAGAAGATAGGGGAAAGAAAGGCGCGGAGGGATAAGGAGGTTGGAGGGATAAGGGGGAAGAAGGATTCACGGAGGGATAAGGAGGAGGGAAAATAGGAGGAAGGTAGGAGGAATAAATAAAAAAAAAAACTTGCCGACAAAATTTGCCGACATAATGAGGGAGAATTCACACTGAAGCTTAGAAAAGAGATTTTTCTAAGCCAGTTTCGAAACAACCCTATTCACACTTGTAACATTCTCCCCCTTAAAGTTGAGAGGACTGACTACACAGTCTCTCAGCTTTACAAATTGAGCTTTTGTCATCGCCTTGGTGAAGATGTCAGCGACGTTCTCCAAAGTGTGACAAGATTGAAGCTCAACAATTTCATGTTCCACCATATCTCTGATGAAGTGGTACTTCATATCAAAATGCTTGGTTCTGCTATGGTGGACAGGATTATATGCCAACTGAATGGCACTGATGTTGTCACAGTAGATTCTGGTCGGACCACTTTGCTGTTCTCCAATCTCTTCTAGTACTTTCCTTAGCCACAAGGCTTGAGTACTAGCATAAGTAACCGCTATATACTCGCTTCTGTTGAAGATAGCGCTACTACTGTCTGCTTTTTTGAACTCCAAGTTATTAGTCCCGATCCAAGACTAAAATAGCTTTCCCGATGTTGACTTCCTGTCATCAATATTGCTACCCCAATCACTATCACTGAAGCCTACAAGCTTGATAGTGTTACATTTATGGTACTGGATTCCAAAATCCAATGTACCCTTCACATATCTCAAAATTCTTTTAGCTGCCTGCAAATGCAGCTCAGAGGGGTTAGACATAAATCTAGAAACAAGAGATACAGCATACTGAATATCTGGTCTGGTGTTGGCGAGAAACATCAAACTCCCAACCATGCTTCTGAAAGTGGTCACATCAACTTTCGGTGCTCCATCATCTTTGCTTAATTGGATCCCATGTCCAACTGGAGTTGCAACCGGTTTGCAATGCTCCATAGCAAACTTCTTGATCATGTCCTGAGCATACTTATGTTGACAGATGAAGATCCCTGTATCTGACTGATGAACCTCCATTCCAAGGTAATAGTGCATTAATCCAAGATCCTTCATCTCAAACTGCGTCATCATGGAGTGTTTGAACTCCCTATTCATTTTTTCATTACTACCCATAAAAATGAGATCATCCACATACAAACAAACTATGAGGATGTCATTACCTTGCTTTAGGTAGTAGAGTGTGGGTTCATTTTTGCTCCTTGTGAACCCATATTCTTTGAAGTACCCATCAATGCGTGAGTACCAAGCTCTTGGTGCCTGTTTGAGGCCATAGAGTGCCTTCTTCAATCTGTAAACAAGGTGTTCCTTACCTTGTACTTCAAATCCCTGTGGTTGCTCAACATACACTTCTTCTGTCAAGTAACCATTGAGAAATGCACTCTTCACATCCATGTGTTGTACTTTCCATCCTTTGTGTGCAGCTAAGGCAAGAACTGCTCTGATTGTCTCCTGTCTGGCTACAGGAGCAAATGTCTCTTCATAATCTATTCCATACTTCTGAGTAAAACCCTTTGCCACTAATCTTGCCTTATGCTTCTCAATGCTTCCATCAGCATTAAACTTGGTCTTGAAGATCCATTTACAGCCAACACATTTCTTTCCTTTCGGAAGCTTCACGAGCTCCCAAGTGTCGTTGTTTTTTATAGAGGTTATCTCCTCTTTCATGGCATCTTGCCAAATCTTCTCGAGTACATGCCTTCTCATAACTAGAAGGTTCAAGCTGTGCACTAGTTAACAAAGCATAGTTAACTTGATCTCCTCTGGGTTCTTGCTGGGATTCATCATCACCATACAAGTGCATACTTTCTAATCTGTGTAAAACAGATTCCATTTCACTAGCTTGACTCCTAGTATATCTTCTTGAAAAATTTTATCCAACATCTGAGATGATGGATGATACTGTAAAGTTCTCTTACCTTTGGAAGGAACATCAATATACATTGGTGAGGAACTTACCGATCGCTGTGGAGAAGGACTTGGTGAAGCAGCTTGAATCGGAAGATGGACTTGGTGGATGTGTGGGTGGAGACCGCTTTCCTTTCGTGGTAGCCGTGGTTGCACCTACTGAGCAACTACATCAGTGGCTTCAACATCACTGAATATTTGGGGCTTACCCCACTCTCCCCCTTCATCAAAAATCACATCCCTTGAAACCACTATCTTTCGAGTTGTAGGATTGTAGAGTCTATACCCTTTTGTGTTTTCACAATATCCTACAAAAATGCAAGCCTGACTCTTTGGATCCAACTTCTTTCTCAGCTCATCGAGAATGTGAGCATATGCCAATGAACCAAATACTCTAAAATACTTCACATTTGGTTTCTTACCATACCAGGCTTGGTAAGGTGTCTTCCCTTTCAAACTTGAAGTAGGACTTCTGTTCAAGATGTGAACACTAGTCCTTGTTGCATCTCCCCAATATGCATTACTCAAATGCTTTGTCTGAAGCATTGATCTCGCCATCTCCACAATGGTGCGATTCTTTCTTTCTAGTACACCATTCTGTTGTGGAGTGTAGGCAATTGTGAACTGCCTCTTGATGCCATGATGTTTACAAAAATTCAAAAACTGATTAGAGGAGTATTCTCCTCCTCTATCTGATCTAAGACATTTTATAGAATATCCACTCTCACTTTCAACTTTTGCTTTAAAATCAACAAAGCATGCAAATGCTTCATATTTATGCTTCAAAAAAGTATATCCAACACATTCTTGTGCAATCATCAATGAAAAGTAGGAAGTAAGAGTGATTACCTAGACTCTTGGTCCGCATCAGACCACAGATGTTTGAATGTACCAACTGAAGAGGATAGTTGGCCCTCCATGCTTGTCCACGAGGAAATTTCGATCTGGCATGCTTGCCCAAGGCACACCCTTCACAGACTTCCTTACTATCTTGAACTTTGGGAAGTCCAATCACCATTGCTTGTGAAGTTAGCAATTTCAAACTTGTCTGAATTCAAGTGACCATATCTCAAGTGCCATAGGACACTTGGATTGGTAATAGCAACATTTGCTAACTTATTTCCTCCCGGCTGGCCAAACTTCAAAGGGAATAATCTATTTTTTGACATTGGCACTTGTGTAATGATTCTATTACTATTGTTTTTGTCAAAAATGGTGCATTTACCCTCATCAAAAATCAACTTATAATTCTTTTCAAGCATTTGACCAACACTTAACAGATTGTGTTGAAGATGAGGAGTGTAATAGATATCACTTACATGTTTTATGCCTTCTTTTGTTGGAACCTCCATGGCTCCAATGCCTTCAACTGCCAATGACTTGTCATCTCCCAACCGAATGCTGGATTTGTATGAGGAGTCTATCTTAGCAAAGAGTTCTTCTTTGCCACTCATGTGATTTGAACACCCTGTGTCCAAAATCCATGTATCATTCAAATTTTGCTCTGTCTGACCATAAGAAAGAAAGAGATTTGAGGACTCTTCCTCTTCTCCAAAATTCCCAAACTGATCGTCGCTCCGGTTGCTCGTCGCTTCCTTGCGAAGTCTTTGACCAACAATCACGAGCATAATGGCCAGGTTTGCCACAATTGTAGCAAACTTGTTTTGATTTGTCTCCTCCTTTTCCTTTGCCGGATTGTTTCCCTCTATATTGTTGTTGTCCTCCTCTATTCTGGTTTCCACCTCTCGTTGGATGATCCTCCTCCGTTAGGAGTTCCCCCTCTTTGATTATTCCCGCCTCTGCCTCTTTGTTGACCTCTCGCCATGGCCTCTACCTCTTCCTTCATGTGTGGCAAAAGCTTTGTCATCTCCTCCATAGCTGGTGGTAGGATTTTCCTGCAACCTCTCTTCATGTGAGAGAAGTGAACTAGTTAATGCATCAAAAGACAATGTGGTTAAGTCTTTTGATTCTTCAATAATTATTGCAATGTAATTCCATTTTGGAAGAAGTGTTCTCAACACTTTCTTCACCATCATCTCTGGCTTAATATCCTCCCCTAGTGTGACCATTTTGTCGACTACTGCTTTCACTCGCACACAGTAATCACCGACTCTTTCATTCTCTTGCATTTTGAGATTCTCAAAATCTCGTTTCAAGGTTTGCAGTTTTACCTGCTTCACTTGGTCACTGCCTCTATAGCTTTCTTTTAAGGCATTCCATGCATCTTGTGCAATTACATAAGATGCAACCCTAGGGAAGATAGTTTTATCTAAGGCAGCATGAATGTGATATAAGGCAAAAGCATTATTCTTTTGTGCTTCTTTTCTTGTCTTTTTATCAGCATTAGAAAATGCTGCCCATTCAGCAGCAGTTGGTTCTGTATAACCTTCTTCAACTACATCCCAAAGACCTTTTCCTATCAACAAAGTCTTCATTTTTATAGACCAGTATTCATAGTCACTACCATTAAATTCAGGGATTGGTAGACTAGTGTTTGCAGCCATTGCAGAATAAAAAACAACCTTTATTCGAAGCAAACAAGTACTTTTATTGAGGCAAACTGGAAATACAAAGTAGAATGCAGTACAGAATGATTTAATAATTTAAATCAAATCTCGCCTTCTTAGTACATTCATGTTCTGCTTCGGAACTGCTGCTAATGATGATGAACTCAAGTTTCACTTCCACCGGATTCTTCTTCTTCTTCTTCTTCCTCTTCTTCTTCTTCCTCTGGTTCAGGTTCAGGCTCAGGAGAGCGTGGTGTATAGCCCTCACTCAATTCAGTTGTTGGTACACCTGGTGTATAACTGGCACTAGATTGTACGTCCGAAACAAATTGCACGGTCTCGGACTCTTCAATTCTCTGTCCGAAGATATTGTCTTCTGAATCTGCCTCGTATCCTGAATCCGGCTTTCTCAGGTGAGCAATCACCTGATTCTCCAACTGACAAAACACAGTATGAAGCCCTGATCGATGAACCCTTGCATCAAAGGATTCTGGCGTTTCTCTCTTCAAAAGAGAGAGAAGTGCATGATAGCACCCTTCAGATCGGAACATCTACCATTTCACAGGCACATTAATTTTCTTTTTCCAAAAATCTCCTTTAAAGGTTTACAAAAATAAAAGTTTTATAAAGGTTTTCTTTTTAAATAAATTTAATAATTTTTCACTATTTTTCAAATTACCCTTTTTAAAAAATAAATAAATTTAAAAAAGATAATTTAAAAAAAAATAAAAAATATTAAATAAATTTTAAACCTTTAAAAACTTTTTTCTTTAAAAAAAATGTTACCTTGCGCGAATCGAACGCGCATCCGCTGCTCAAAGAGGGAAGCGCCTTCACCGCTGCACCACCCAGCACGGCTGGTAACCAACAACCAATTCCTCATTTTTATTTTCTTTGGGCGGCACAATTTCGAAAGGGAAAAAAAAAAATTTCCTCCTTCTAACTCCCGCCAGGACTCGATCCTAGCACCTCGCCCACGCAAACGAATAGCCTATTTGCTACGCCAAGCCACTTGGCTGAAACCACAAATGACGGTGTCAACTATATACCGCGACGGTGAAATTAAAAAAAAAAAATGTTTTACGGGATTCGATCCTGGGTGGTTGCAAAGCTATCAGACCACTCTATCCGCTACACCACAGCCGCGGACGAGAATGAACAGGGGGGGCGAACGGTTTTATATCGACGACGGTGAACATTTTTTTTTTTTAAATTGACGTGGGATTATCCCACATGCGTGATGCAATCGTGCAGCGAGGGTTTTTAACCCTCACGCCGCACAGTCTTGTTCGACTGCCTTCGGGCAGTCGAGCTTTGACCAACCAAACTGCCATGCTGTCAACCAATCGCGCTTCGCCACCTCACTGCCACGACGAATCGCCACGTGGCGAAATTTTGCCCACTCGCTGCCAACCAAACTGCCAATCGCCCTGCGCCACGTGTCGTCCAGTCACTACCTCGACTACCGTGCCACTGCCTCGAGATCCGTGCCCGACCTGCCTCGGGATCCATGCCCGAGCTTGCTCGCGATCCACCTCGGGATCCGAGCCCTGCTGTGACCTACTTCGGGATGCGTGCCCACCTCGAGAACCGTGCCCGTTCTGACCTCACTTCGCCTCGGGAACCGTGCCCGACGGATGACGAAGTCTGGCTCTGATACCAGATGTAGAATATGAACGCAGTCAAACAAACAAAAATAATGCAAAGGACAAAAAATTAAAACATTTATTTAATTTGAAGCACCCCCTAACCTTATTACAAATGTATATCCAATAATATATAGAGTAGGGAATAGGAAGAAAGTCGGCAAAGGAGAGATAAGGGGAAATAGGAGGATAAGGAGGGAGAAGATAGGGGAAAGAAAGGAGGGATAAGGAGGTTGGAGGGATAAGGGGGAAGAAGGATTCACGGAGGGATAAGGAGGAGGGAAAATAGGAGGAAGGTAGGAGGAATAAATAAAAAACAAACTTGCCGACAAAATTTGTCGACATAATGAGGGAGAATTCACACTGAAGCTTAGAAAAGAGATTTTTCTAAGCCAGTTTCGAAACAACCCTATTCACACTTGTAACAGTAGGTGATATCTATGGTTTAGACTGTAGATTGTAGGTCTCAGTTGCGATTTATACTATATACTTCAGGTATCAACTGCAATTTAGACTGATTAGGTCAAGGAGCCCAAATTGAGTGGTTAGAGCCACTTCTCTATCTTTGAGTTTATCCAAGACTTGTAGCATGTCCATATGAATAGTCACCATCGACATGATGTGTTTTAGGTGTCTACAGGTTTATACCATATTAGAGACAGATATTGATCATATTTGTGCTAGATCGAAGGACTATGTTTAGTACATATTAGAGATATATATTGAGCATATTTTTTCTATATCAAAGGACCATGTTTAGTTTAGATCAAAGATAGATATTAAGCATATTTGTGCTATACCTAAGGACTATGTTTAGTGTAGATTTGAGATAGAGCTGAGAGTAATATTTGGAGGTGACAGTGTATAAAGGACAACAATATCCAATGGATAAAGTTCCATTAGCCAAGGTAGTGAATATAGGTCTTTCAAGTGAGGGTAGGAGTATTTAGTGGATAGAGATCCATAATCCAGTTTAGTGGAGGTATCAGTTCTTCTAGAAGATCACCAGCCATAGTAGAGGATAAAGAAGTTCTCCTATGGATATATATCCATAAACTTGGTTAGGGGATTGGTATCTCCTTTGGACAGAGGTCCATAAATATTATAATAGGGAAGGTTTCCCAAGATATTTGTTGAGAAAATTTTAGTGAAATATTTTCTTCGTGGAGTAGCCAATATTATGTTAACCATGTTAAATTGGTGTCTCTATTGTGTGTGGTTATTTGTGCATTGATTTGATTACTGCTATTGATATTGCCATTGATATATTACATAATATTTTTTGGAAAAGAAAAGTAAAAAGTGATCTTATACTGTTCACCCCCCATCTCAATATAATCTTGTGTTATTCAATAAATGTGAATAAAATAAGGGGGTGAAGAGCTTGAATCCATGGAATGTTTACTACTCAAATCCATTGAGTGATCCCTAATATAGAAATGGGGTGAATGAATCCTACATGCCATTGGGATTGTTTTAAGAAATTTACAAATTAGTTAGCTTTAGGTGGTATTTATTACCTAGTAGTCTAGTCCAACTGTGTCTAAACTTAGGATCATGATGAACATTTGGTGATCCTCACTACATACATTATCTAAATGAATCCTACCTGGAAATGAGGTAGTATTATGTCTCATATAATATATTCATTTGCACACACGGGGATAATGAGTATCTTGGTCTTCTTAAAAAATATTTTATCTTTTAGAAGTCTTATATAGTCATTATACAACTTTTGATTAATCAATTAGGGTGTTTGAATCTCATGGAAAACTTTAGAAATCCCTTATAGAAATAAATCATCTCATCTCACATATGGATGCTTAAATTACTAACTCTTATGATAAGATTTACCATTTTCATTAATGATTTTTATACATTATGTGGTGTCATACATTAGTTTGTAAAACACATACATATTTATTTGCATTATATCTTCTTCGTGTATTAATGCATTACATACACAATCTATCTTATCATATCACATAGATTAAATGTATTAATAGTTAAAAAAATTTAAAATGCATTTAACAATAAGAATTGCATCCATATGCATATATAATAGTCCATCTATACTGTAGCACCCTAAAATTGGCACGGTTAAAACCTTAGTAAACAGATAAAATATTAAAATTCGAATTTTAACCCCAAACTGCCCGTTAAACCACCTGTTACCCACTTTCCTCGTTTTCCATGCCATTTTTAGGATTTGTTTTGACCGTTGGACGATATCATCGTAGATTAGACAAAATCGTCCCTAATATAACGAATTCTTCTGGAACAGAACGTCCAGACGATTTCATCCCAAAACAAAAATTTCATAATTAGCTTATGTTTCAATAGCCTCTCCAACTTGGGAAGAAGCATGTCTGCACAGTTGGAGATTTCCTTGTTGCAGATCTCCCAGATTGGGATGATCCCCAACCTCCCAAACCTCTTCCTAATCCTATATAAACTAGGATTTTCTCAGTTTATCCCCTTGGCTGGCTGGCTGATTCTCCCTAAACCCCCAACCCCTTAGTTGATAGATTTCATTGCAGAGTTAGCTCCTTATTCCCTTGCACTATTTTGCTTGCATTCGGTATTTTTGTATTTTTATTGCAAGAACTCTACTATTTTTTAGTCAAAGCTAGCTTGGATCATCATGGACGATCTCAAACGATTGTTGATGATCTCGTACGATGGGAGGCGATCCTGACTATAGTCTAGATTGGGGGCAGTCTGAGTTTAGAGTTTGCATTTTCTTAGCTTTTTCTGCATTTTTCATATCATATCTCTGCACTGTTTTAAGTTATTATGTTTTATGCATCTTGGAGTTCACCTCATTTAGCATAATCGCATGATAAAGTTAAAATCAATCATTAAATTTATTGCATTTCCTTATTTGTTATTAGAATCTATTATTTAGGCATGTTCGTTGTTATTTCTACCATTATCCTTTGCTTCTACACTTGTATGTTTGGTATTTTGTGTCTGTTTTTGTGATTATAGGTTTTTGACAAATTCTTCTGATGAATTCATTAGATTTTAGATGATTTTGTCTGATTTCAGATGACCTTATGTGATTTGGGATGATTACATACAAACTTAGATGATCTGAACTACTACAAGACTCAGAATCTCCATCAGACATCCAGGATCAGGTATGACAACTTCTAGTTAGCATATTCTGTGTTATTTGCATCCATTTCTATTTTTTGTATTCATTTAAATCAGCATTGGCATATAGAATAGTTTAGATTCATATCGGAAAAACCTAGGAGTTGAATGATCAAGCATAAAAATGAACACATCAAACACACTATCAACCTAGGCATGGAAACTGCCATTAAAAAGTTTCCTGGTGAACCCACCATCCATCGAAAATTCACCCTTATACACCTCCCCCGAGAGGCGGGACCTTCAAAGGGCCTCTTAGTCCGAGGTATTGTCCCATCCTTTTCACATCCCCCTTCCGGGCGTGGATCCTATAGCCTGAAGGTAAGGGTGCAAAAAATTTGGAGTGATACATTTTGGCTAACCCGACGTGAAACAGAAACCTTTTGAAAACAAAAACCTTTCTAAAAATTAAAAAAAAAATAAGAAAACAAAACATAAATGCATTTAGACTTAAGAAAATTTGCATGTCATATTTAGATGGTAGACTATAATAAAAGATGAGCTGTCACCATTAATGTTGAAAATCAATTAGTAGCTATAGAGATTACTTTTGTGCTTAGAGTACCTCAAACAAATAGGGTTCAACCTTTGTGGGATGAACTTGATAGGAGATTGGATCTCATTTCATCTAGAGCAACTGAAATTAGGCAAATCAAGAGGTTTGTCCTAGATAGAATCCTAGATCCCGATCAAGTGATTTTGTATCATGAACTTCAGAGAGCTTGCCATAGGTGGTTAGCAGATAAAAGAGCCCTTGTGTCTTCTAAGTTGTATACCTTTGAGGAATACCTTGAGAATGCAGCCATAGTGCATAAATTTTTGTCTCGTGTAGAGGACCAAGAGGTCGTTCTTACAGATAGACAGAGATGGAATAGAGTTCCCAGAGCTGTGTTATATCGAGAATATTGCCATGAGATTTATTTTTACAAAATAGAATCTGAAACAGATAATATCACCATAGCACACTTTGTTGACTTCTTGAAAAACAATTTCCAATTTGAAGAGGAGCACTTTATGACTCTTGATGAACTTGATCCTATCAATGATATCTATAAACTATTTATAGAAAACTAAGTTATTATTTTATTATTGTTATTTCTTGTATTTAGTGTGATGTTTATTGTCTTTATAAGCATAAAAACAAAAATAAAAAAACAAAAACAAAATAAAATCATAACAAAAAAATCAAAACATTTTCTTTTAAGTATTATAGTAGGTATATAATTAGAATATATACCTCCTAATATCTATTGCAAATATATTAATATATATTTACTAAAACCCAAATTTAGACACAATGACTAGACTCAGGAATGGAAAACAAATTGAAGTAGAAGAAGATTGGTTAGAAAAAACCACAAATAAACCAGATGCCCTTCTTGAAGACCCAATTTAGGAAGAAGTAACCTTAAACCAACAAGAATAAGAACTTTTGGATGCAAATGAACAAAAAGAAAATGATAGAGAGGAAGGATCCTCATCTCCTAAAATAACTCTAGAAGGAGCTGTTACTTTTGAGAACATGGACCATTTTTGGAAATTTCTCAATAATAATATTGGCACCCTTAATAGAGCAGTTCATATGGATAAAGATAAAATTAATGATACTCAAGCAACCCTAGAAGACATATATCACACACGCACTAATCCTTTGTCCTTTGTTGATCAAGAGAGTGATCAAGCTGGATCGTCCAATTTGGACATGGTTGCTATAATCCAAAACATGCAACAACAATAGGCTACCCAACCACCTAGAGTGCCTGTTACCAAGCTAAGGGTTATTCCCACACAAAAGAAACCTTCATTCACTGCTCGATTTTGCCAAGTTATTGATCAATATACCTCAAATCAACAAAAGCCTAAAACAAAACCAAATACCAATTTCCAACAATCTGGGATACAACATAATGCTACAACAAATCTTCTTCCTAATACTCTTCCTACCAACCATTTGCATAATAGCAATATAGCATCTAATCCTTATGTCCCACATTCCTACGGTCAAAAATCCCATACTAATGTACCACCAAACCAATATGGTGGACAAACTGGTAATTTGGAATCCATGGTGAAATAGTTAGTCTCTCGCATGGACCAGATAGATCCCTACCATCCCTCGTACAATTATCGAGAGATGTGTAGTCAACCTCTAGATCCTATAGTTGTAGCACAACCATATCCCAAACACTTTCCTATGCCTATCCTACCTATATATAAAGGAACTAAAGATCCCATAGAGCATATTCGTATGTTTAGGATAGCATGTCATGAAATATCACATGATGATTTGCTATTACTAAAAATGTTCCTAAAAAGCTTAGGGGGGATGGCATTGGAATGGTATTATCAACTACCCACTCATTCCTTGAGAAATTTTGAAGAGACCGCTGAGTCTTTTGTGCATCAATTTAGTGCCTATATCGAAAGGCATGTAACCATTAAATATTTGCACAACCTAAAACAATACAAAGATGAGTGTTTTGCTGACTTCTTAGCTCGATGGAGACAGTTGATAGGAAAATTACACTTTGTGTTACCTTATCGGGAGATGTTGGATATTTTTATCAATAATTTACAAAAACAACTATCCTATGAATTATCAATTGCTACCTTGACCACCTTCGATCAAGCTATAGACTTAGCTCGAAGGGTGGAAGATGCTCTCATTAGAAGAGGTCAGCTCAAAAAGAAAGATGATGAGAAAAAATCCAGAAATCAATATAAAAATAAACAAGTTGTGGGTGACGGAGTCATTGATAGCAGAAACATTGCTAATGTTAATACTGTGAAAACAACAGAGAAGTTTATATTGAAACCTCCTAATAAACCACCCCAAGAATTTACTAGGTTAAATCAACCTTTATCAACCATTCTCCCGCAATTACTAGCACGAGGCTTGATCCAATTACGAGCTATCCGGGAACCTGATCCAACCATACCCGGATACAAAGCTGATTTACATTGTGATTTTCATAGAGGACCTAGACACGCTACCAAATATTGTAAAAGATTAAAATATAAAATATAATATTTGATTGATAACAATGAGATGGAGGTGCAAGCCTTCCAACCTAAACAAAATGCTTCTAATAACGCTCAAAAGAACATTCCCCAAAATCAGAATCAAAATGCAAATCAATCATTGGACATATTTCAGCATCCTTTACCAAAACATGGTAAAGATGTGGCAAATCAAATTGAGCATCACAATGTTCCTCCTCCTACCCGATATGTAGGTACTATTAGCGGACAATTACCTGTTCATGATCCTCAAATATTTAACACAAATTTATCCATAGTTACGACCGGACCTCTACATAATATTCGAATACTTGATCTTAGTGACACCGAATATGATACTGAAAGTGACATGGAAATCACCTCAAATCAATCGAATAGTTCTGAAGATGAATCAGATCCTATTCAACCTATCACCAGTTCTATGGTTCCGAAGAACCATTTCCTCGAAGAGTCACTACTAGACCATCTTCTCACCAAATAGTTTCTAATGAACAAGCCATAAACGCTAGACCAAGACCTATTCATCACTTGCAAAATAACATTGTAGGAACCATCGGAGCAGTTACCATACAACAGGCTCAAACCTCTCAATAGGATCAAACTCAGAACAATGGATCAGCCCCATTTGTTTTGAAAAATCCCAATAAATGGAATTATGCATCTAATGTTCAACCTAAACCTCCTTACAATATTAATGAACAATTATCCAATACTACAGCCATAATTTCCATTTTGGACCTGTTAAGATCTTCTCTTACCCATAGGGATGAATTAATGCTTACATTAAGCCAAATGATGGTACCACAAAATATTCAACCTGAAGCCATGTCCAATACTATCATCACTTGAGAAATCGATTGTATTGACTTTTGAGATAAAGATATCCCGTAACATAGTTTACATAAGGATAACCCCTTATATATTACTGCCCTAATTGGAGATGTAGCTATTAAATGAGTCTTGATTGATAATGGTTCATCTTTAAACATCTACACTTTTGACTTCTACCAATGATTTGGGTTTAGAAGTGATGAAATGAAAAGAACTGATATGATTATAAAAGCCTTCAATGATGAGACACAAGAAACGTGTGGAGTCATTACTATACCCTTGCAAGTTGGTCACCCTAGATACGACCGTGTTTATTGTACATTGCCCTGCATCGTACAATATACTTTTGGGTCACCCTTGGATCAATGCGATGTGAGTGGTTCCCTCCACTTTACATCAGTGTGTTAAATTCAAATTTAAAAACCAGTTGGTTACCATTCATGGTGATCCTAGAACCTTCGATATGTGCACTTTGGTAGAACCTGTTGGAGTTTAATTTTGCCCTACCCTATCATCCACACATCCTAATTCTTATCATCCATCCAAATGTGTGAAACACACACCCATAACATCATCTACTATTTCAACTACACCCATACATATAGCTTGACCATCTTCTAAACCAACCACATTAGGACTTCGAAAAGATCCTAAAACTACAACCAATGCTTCCTGTTTTACTCCTATATCTTCCATACCTATAGACTCACCCATCAATATCCCTATGACATCTACATCCACTACAAGCATCCTTTCTACACCCAACGATGTAGGAAATGTTCCTTCTACCTCTTATGCTCTTACTGATGAGCTCTTACCTGATTTATCTATAATTCTTATATCTGAGGGAGCCAACACTACCATGTAGACTTCCCTCCTTTTAAATAAACTCCCACCCTCTCCTCGTACCTTGGGCCTCCCACAGCGTATGGGAAGTATCTACCAAGTCGAGAGTTGTGCGTTTATTTATAAAGGATATGGTTGGGGAAGAATACCCAAAAACATTAAGACACATTGTGATGGATATGCTAGATGCTATTTTGCTAATGATTATCTTAAAGCTAAGCCCATAATGCTTAAATTGGGATATAAAGGAGAAGTTTTGGGACCTTTCCAGAATGGTATGAAAGAAACTTTTGAGGTAGAACTGTGGCCTGCCCGCTGTGGTGTGGGCCTATTTTCTAGTAAATGTCAGCCCTTTCCATTTGAGGATGATGACCATCTCGTATGTTATCAGGATTATATAGATAAACAAGATTCTTTGTGTCTAAAGAATAATTCTTTTACCTGCAATATGCTATCCATAGCCTACCCTGAAATGATTGCCCAATCTAACGACGAGTTGGAGGGAGATATCTTTCATGATGTTTCCATTGAGGAATTATTATATAATGAATTTTATTTTGATGGCTCTATCCCGAATATAGCCCAGCTTGAAGCTACGACTCCTCAAGATGAATTATCCAAGCTAACCTTGGAAGAATTACAAGAATTAGGTGTTTCATCTACCCCACCTAATTTTGAGAGAGATTTACATATGGAAGTTGAAAACGTTATAAAAATTAACATTGGAACCGAACATAACCCTCACAGCAAAAATGTCCTTTGAAATTATTGTTAGAAGTCTCTCTTTTATTTTTTATCAAATCACACCACCACAACCAATTGTTTACATCAGATTATTTCATTTAAAATTTTACAGCATGACATCAAATTATCATATTTCAACATGACATAATTACATGAATCCTCAATCAAATAAGTAAACAATTCAAAAATTAAAGCATCATAAAAACATATGAACAAGTCATATCATCAGAAACAAGATCATATATATATATATATATATATCAAAAAATTATATACATCATATCAAAACTGGATTGGTATGCCACAATCTATACCTTGGCATACTCAATCCTCTCAACAATCTCTACAAAATCTATAGTCCATAGACACCTAGCCTCAAGAAGCCCTCGAGCTCTCAGCCTCATCTCCTCCCCCACCCTGACGTGGAGGAGGTGGTCCCATAGAGGTCCAGGCTATATCTTGGGTCCTTGTCATTGATCGGGAGGATGTCCTCGATGATCCTATCATGACCAGCTCTGTAATAGGGGCTGGTAGTGGTACCCTCTGGTTCTCTGGAACCATGTGATAGTATAGCCCCTGGTATAATGTGGTCTAAGCAATAGACCGTGTCAGATCTTGAGTGCTCGTTCCTCTGCCTTGAGATCTGAGTCATGTAGCCTCATCCTGCAATGTCTGAACCTAAGACCAGAGGCAAGAAACCTTAGCCTGGAGAGCCACCGTCTTACTTCTCTCTCCCACCTTGACACCCTTGCCCTTATTAGGTGATGGTGGTCTCTCCCCCTACTATGAAGGGAGCCTCTCTTCCATCCACCCTATCTCTCATGGCCTCTATGGAGCCCGTGCCATCCTCTGGCATATCTCATGTGGGATATGCCACTGCTCTCTCCCCCTACAACCTCATGCTACCTCAATAGTAGCCTGCCATTGCCTACCCATCTGGTGCACCATAGTGTGCATTGGAACCTACACCCTCATCATTCAAGGAGGGAAGATGCCTGCATACCAGGCATCGTAGCCATCTGCAACCCCAACATCGTCACCATCCATTGGTTGGGTGGGGGCATTGTCCGTGTCTTGACTCTAGAATATTTTTACATCTAGATCCCCGCTTAGTGTAGTACTATCTCGAACAGTTTGAGAGTACTCATAATCCCTGAGAGAAGGGATCCCCTATTGTAGACCAAACTATCATAGTAATCGATCATAGCGGTGGAGCTCTACCTCTCCCTGCTCCATCCTTAGCCAGAAAACTTGCCTGATGCAAGCTAGCTCCTACCCATCCTTTGCCCACTCGGGGTGCTCTCGCCATGGCCTCTAGGTGATTTGGTCTAGGATGAGGTCGTCTAGAAACCTCCATAACATTGGTAGATCTATCCACCACTGTGTCTCCCACTGTAGCCACCAATAGAAAACTTGGGGCCTCTCCTAGTCAACCCCTATCAATGGGAGCCCTACCAGCCTTTGCACTGCAATGTGCTCCTAGCACCAAACCTGCAGCAACAATGTCAAAACTAGACATCGACCTCCCTTGTATATGACCCCGTGCAGGATCCTATACAAGGGGCATAGAACAAAGGTGCCCCATGCAAATTTGTACCCATGGTCTATCATGTCGTAGACTATGTCTGAGAGCACCCACGATAGTCTACATCCACTCTGGTGGCATAGCAGTAAGCCACCGACAACTCCTACTAAAATCTGTGTCAACCTAGATGCCCCAGGCATCTACCATAGAGACTCGATGTTCACTCTGCCCTTCTCTAGGGTGAAGCTCGGGTCTCTAGTGAGCCTCATCATCACCTAGCCCTAATTGGCCATAGGCATCATCAGCCGTCCTTGTATGGGGATCCTCATGATCCTCCATACGTCCTCTAGAGTGGGAGCCATCTTCATTATTGGTAACCAAAAGTAGGACGACCTCGAATACCACCTCTTTGCTAGGGCTGTCAGTAGCCCCATGTCAATCGATACTTGTGGCATCTCTACCACATGCTGTAGATTGACCTATCCAAGTCGGTCACGCTCTGCCTGGTCAATCGCGGCTATGTCATCTCTTAGCCCGTCGTATTTCCATTCTTGGCTCTTTAGTAATCCCTTCTACAAAATAAACAATAAAACAACAAAATCATTAATAAACCAATCATTAACATAAAATTAAACTTAAAATCAAGTTTAAAATGATATCGTCCACCATTGGATGATATCGTCCCCAATTGGGCAAAATCGTCCTTTATGAGGATGAAATCATCTTCGATTTCGCAACTTGGGAATCGCCCCTTGTTGGATGAAATTGCCCCTAATTCATCGATTTTTCCATCAAACGAAATCGACGATCTAGGGACGATTTTGATGAAATCGAGATGATTTTGTCCTGACGACGTTGATGGCCTAAAAATGGATGTGATGCCCCAAACAATAAAATTTAACTCAAAAAACTTGCACAAAGTTAAATTAAACCTAATCTACTATGATTAGATCCTTACCCGTAGCCCACGTCGGACCTTTGTCACTCTGTGCACTGTCTCCACCATGTTTCTTCTCTGCAAAGCTCTGGAATAGTAAAAGTGAATAGTACAAATGAATTAGGGTTTTCCCTATTTTCTTTAATTTATTTAAAAATCAAAATTTTAAATTTTTTCTTTTTTCGCATTTTTACCTCAAAGGTTTGATTTGGGTAAAAACACGGAGGGGGCACCATAGTCAGCATTCGTACGATTTGACCAAGAATCATCGTCTAAAAGTTTGAGTATATTTTTGGCTTTCTTGTAAAATGGGAAAAACTTGTCTTTAACGTATTTTCTTCAAAAAATTCACTAAAGAGGGGGAAAAATGTAGCATCCTAAAATTGGCACGGTTAAAACCTTAGTAAACAGATAAAATATTAAAATTTGAATTTTAACCCCAAACTGCCCGTTAAACCACCTGTTACCCGCTTTCCCCATTTTCCATGCCATTTTTAGGATTTGTTTTGATCGTTGGACGATATCGTCACAGATTAGACAAAATCATACCTGATCTGACGAATTCCTCTGGAACAGAACGTCCAGACAATTTTGTCCCAAAACTAAATTTTCATAATTAGATTTTGTTTCAACAGCCTCTCCAACTCGGGCAAAAGCGTGTCTACACAGTTGGAGATTTCCTTGTTGGAGATCGTCTAGATTGGGATGATCCCCAACCTCCCAAACCTCTTCCTAATCCTATATAAACTAGGATTTTCTCAATTTATCCCCTCTAGCTGGTTGGCTGATTCTCCCTGAACCCCCAACCCCTTAGTTGACGAATTTCATTACAGAGTTAGCTCCTTATTCCCTCACACTATTTTTCTTGCATTCGGTATTTTTGTATTTTTATTGTAGGAACTCTACTATTTTTTAGTCGAAGCTAGCTTGGATCATCACGGACGATCTCAGATGATTGTGGATGATCTCGTACGATTGCAGGCAATCCTGACTGTAGTCCAAATTGGGGGTAGTCCAAGTTTAGAGTTTGCATTTTCTTAGCTTTTTTTGCATTTTTCATATCATATCTCTGCACTGTTTTAAGTTATTATGTTTTATGCATCTTGGAGTTCACCTCATTTAGCATAATCACATGATAAAGTTAAAATCAATCATTAAATTTACTACATTTCCTTATTTGTTATTAGAATCTATTATTTAGGCATGTTTGCTGTTATTTCTACCATTATCCTTTGCTTCTGCACTTGCATATTTGGTATTTTGCATCTATTTTTGTGATTACAAGTTTCTGACGAATTCGTTTGATGAATTCATCATATTTTAGATGATTCTGTCTGATTTCAGATGACCTTCTGTGATTTGGGATGATTACATACAAACTAAGATGATTTGAACTGCTACAAGACTCAGAATCTCCATCAGACATCTAAGATCATGTATGACACCTTTTAGTTAGCATATTTTGTGTTATTTGCATCCATTTCTATTTTTTGTATTCATTTAAATCAGCATTGTCATATAGAATAGTTTATATTCATATCGGCCAAACCTAGGAGTTGAATGATCAAGCATAAAAATGAACACATCAAACACACTATCAACCTAGGCATGGAAACTACCATTCAAAATTTTCCTGGTGAACCCACCATCCATCGAAAATTCACCCTTATACACCTCCCTCGAGAGGCGGGACCTTCAAAGGGCCTCTCAGTCCGAGGTATTGTCCCATCCTTTTCACATCCTCCTTTCGGGCGCGGATCCTATAGCCTAAAGGTAAGGGTGTAAAAAAATTGGAGTGATACATATACATATAGATCATGGCATATAATAATACATTTATCATCTAGCTAGTGCATGTCATAAGTACATTGTATACATATAGCATAATAACATCATCATTTAGGCATTGCATTCATCATTGCATCCATAACATAAAATCAAAGCAAAAATATTTGCAAGCATTAACTAGGGCATGATCCATTTCATACGTCCCCATAATCAATAATCAAACAATCAAGTAACATGGGGTAAATAAAGGTAGCATGCCTTCCTAATAAATAGCATAATTCAATCCCATCATTAATCAATTGCTAGGTTTCCAAAATGTTGTGCCCTTTGCCTCACTATATCAATCCCCAAAAGGCTCCAAAGAAGCCCAATTTTCTTTGGTCAATCCCAAAAAGCTCCAAAGAAGTCTAAACCTTTGGTCTTTTCATTCAAGTCATAAATGCACATATTTTCTCACCATAAGGAGTTTCATAATGGATATTTAAGCCTATATACCGGTCCATAATCATCAAAACTCATCAAAAAAAAATTATAATTCAAAATTCAAATGCACCTCGTATCCAGTTATTTACCCTATACACTTGGTGGTTGTAGCGACTTACACTCCATGCAATCTAGCAAGATAAGTAAATTACCATAAGACCAATTGAGACAAATTACTCATGAATGAATTGAAATTTATCCACTTCAATCCCAAAGAAGGCCATGGCAACCAAACTTTCCCATGAGAATGTGGTATTCATTTCCTTTATTCTATGTAGTTTCATCAGATCATCAAACATAGTGATTCACCATAAGCTTAAATGGAATTACTATCATATTTATTCTCTAAGAAGGCCATTTCATCCAGACTACTCCATGGGATAGATATGTACAATACTATTAATAGTTGAAATCACAGCTAAATAGGACCTACCTAACAATAACATGCAAAAGTATTAAATTATCCAAATTATTCATCTTGGTCAAGTGACTTGTCACTTTCATCACTTATCCTTTCCACATTGATTAGTTGCTTGAGGGGGTAGTAATAATAACAAATTCATAATCAAAATCAATAATTACACTCTCAATCATTACTAAGTGCATTGTCGAAGACAATCGTGCACCCTAGAAGACAATCATGCACCCTCCTTGCTTGGAGTAAATAATCAAAATATCAAAAGAAAATTCAAGAAAACTAGGTATTTTATCTCCTAATTTCTACCAATGCTAATATTAGACTTAATATTGCCTCCTAATTTCCACCAAGGCTAGGATTAGACTTAATCTTGTCTCCTAATTACTACCAAGTCTAGGATTAAACTTAATCTTGTATCCTAATTTCCACCAAGGCTAGGATTAGACTTAAGCTTATCTCCTAATTGCCACCAAGGCTAGGATTAGACTTATGTTTATCTTCTAATTTCATCCAAGACTAGTATTTTGACTTAAGCTTACCAAAATCAAGTTCTTCAATTAATCGAAGGCAATGATTCAATGATGTATGCTCTTTTGTGATTGGAGCATCTAAATTTGCCTAGATCACTAAACATAAATCAACCTATAATATGATGTTAGGTTATCTATTTTTGCTCAGCATTGTATTTTTCCACAATGCATCCCAAAAAATGGGTATCTATAAATACCTAAAACATGTAATTTTTAGGCAACTACTCATATGGGCACCTTTACAGATCATATTAATGACCTTGGAAATTTCCAAGACTTAAGTAGTGGTTCTAGCCACTCATTTTAGGAAATATATGTTGAGCAAGGTGCAGCGACAGTATTGTCATTGTTGTCAACACGGTCAGATAGATCGGTTGATGCAGTGGACAGGAGTTCAGAGGTTACTCAGAGTATGTACAGTGATGTTAAATGCTTATGAGGATGTTTTTGATGTTTGGGTGAAGTTGTTACAGGTTGTCCAAGAAGACCGAAGTGGCCCATATGCAAAAGATAAAGAAAAAGCAAAGAGAAAAAGTGTCGCGATATCGCGACATGTTGCATTTTCATGGCCAAAAGAGAAGAGAAAATGCAAGGAGAAAAAGTGTCGCGATATCGCGACATGTTGCATTTTCACGGCCAAAAGAGAAGAGAAAATGCAAGGAGAAAAAGTGTCACGATATCGCGACATGTGCATTTTTGCGGGCCAAAGCTAAGAGAAAGAGCAAGGAGAAAAAGTGTCACGATATCATGACATGTTGTATTTTCAGGGCCAAAGCGAAGAGAAAGAGCAAGGAGAAAAAGTGTCGCGATATCGTGACATGTTGTATTTTCGTGGCCAAAGAAAGAAAAAGTGCAAATGAGGAAAAAGTGTCACGATATCGTGACATGTAGCATTTTTTGCGAACCAAAGCAAAGAGAAAAAGAGAGAAAAAGTGTCACGATATCGTGACATGTTGCATTTTCATGGTCCAAAGCGAAGAGAAAGAGCAAGGAGAAAAGTGTCACGATATCGTGACATGTAGATTTTGAGTCCAAAGGAAGAGAGAGAGAGAGAGAAAAAGTGTCACGATATCGCGACATGTTGCATTTTCGTGGTCCAAAGTGAAGAGAAAATGCAAGGAGGAAAAAGTGTCACGATATCGTGACATGTCATATTTTCATGACTCAAAAAGGGAAGGAAGGAAGAGAAAGAAAAAGTGTCACGATATCGTGACATGTCGCATTTTCGTGACTCAAAAGGGCAGGATGGAAGAGAAGAAAAGTGTCATGATATCGCGACATGTCACATTTTTCGCGACTCAAAAAGGACAGAGAAACAAAAGTGTCACGATATCGCGACATGTCACATTTTACAGAGGAAAAATAACATGCACAGAGAAAAAGGTCGATATCATGACATGTCACATTTTTGTGACTCAAGAAGGGCAGAGTAACAAAAGTGTCACGATATCACGACATGTCACATTTTGTGACTCAAGAAAAGCCTCAAAATAGAAATGAATAGTCATGAAGAAGAAAATGAACAGTCATCGAAGGAGAAAACAAATGCATGCACAAGGGAAAAGAAAACGAACAGTCAGACATGCAAAGAGAAAACGAACAGACATGCAAAGAGAAAATGAACAGTCATGACCGAGAAGACGAACAGTCATGGTAGGAGAACATGGTGTCAATTATTTGCATGTGACGTGTTTGATGAAATGCCTTCTCAAAATATACAAAAGGAGTTACAACTAGAGTTACAAAGAGAAAGGATGGTTATAAAAGGAGTGTTGCTTGGAGAATTTTAGTTGGGGAATTTATTCGGTGAAGTGCGTGAGAGGAGCGTGAGAGGAGAGCGAGAGGTGAGCGAGAAGGATGTGTGTTTTGTGAATTGTGGGAGATGTTGAGTAAGCAATAGACCAGTCAGGGTCTTGTAAAAGTGAAGGCATTTATATGTCAATCTTCTAGTTTCAAAATTGAAGTCCAAGTTGGTGCTTGGCATCAGGGGTTGGTGCTCCTTCCAGTTGGTGCTGGTAAATTAGGGGTTGGTGCTCCTTTCTATTGGTGCAGATAAATCAGGGGTTGGTGCTCCTTTCTATTGGTGCAGATAAATCAAGGGTTGGTGCTCCTTTCTATTGGTGCAGATAAATCGGGGTTGGTCCTTCATTGGCTATAATTAGGGTTGGTGCTCCTTCCATTGGTGTAGATAAATCAGGGGTTGGTGCTCCTTTTAGTTGGTGCTAGTAAATCAGGGGTTGGTGCTCCTTCCAATGGGTGCTGGTAAATTGATTGTAAAGTTGTTGCTTTGCAAAGGCTGGATTTGGATGGGAGTCCAAACAATCAATTTTTGAGGAGTAGCCAAATCGGTGAACCTCGGTACATCTTGTGTTGTGTGATGCTCTCTTGTTATATTTGCTTTATTTGGTTTTAAGTTTTCATTGTTTTGGCTTTAAGAGTTGAAGATTTAAGTTTTAAAGAGCTACACTGATTCACCCCCCTCTCAGTGTCATTGTGAGACTAACAATTGGTATCAGAGCCAGCTTTCCTTATCAAGCTAAATCAGCTAGGGTTGATCTTGGATTAGTATGCAATGGGTAAGAAGAATAGATCCTCCTCAAATAAGGCATCTCAATCAGTTTCAGTTCCTGTGGAAGAGAAAATTGAACTAGAAAAGATTGAAGGAGTGAATTCTGAAGTATGTGATGAAAACCTTGAGGGTGAAGTATATCTAGAAGGTGAGTTGATCGCTGCACTTGAAGAGTTGAATATAGAAAGGAAAAAGAACAAAATACTGTCCAAGAAGTTGGAAGAATATGGGGATAAGATTGAAGATCTCTTCTTACAAATTCATAAAGCCAAGAAAATAGAAGAAGCCTTGAAGTCACACCTGGATGATAAAGTCGATGTATGTAGCAAACGTGAAGAGGAATCTAACAAAGTTTTTAGTGATCTAAAGCTGCAAGTAGAAGAGTCCAAAAGGATTGAAGAAACTCTCAAGTCACAGATCAATGAGAAAGAGATTGTTTGTTGCAAACAAGAAGAGGAGATTGTTTTATTGAGGAAACAACTAGAAGAGGCCAATACAAATCTCAAATTTGAGAAGAGCACAGAGTTGCTAGATAAAATGATAAGGCAACAAAGAAGCCCCATGTGTAAGCTTGGTCTTGGATGTGAAGCTGAACAACCTTCATCTTCTAAATCTGCAGAGAAGAAGAAGTCCACTACTGAAGGATCAAAGCAAGAAAATCTTGAAGCTGAATCTTCAAAAGGAAGAAAATATCAAAGGAGATCTACAACAAAGCAACCACAACAAAAGAGGTTCTATCACTCTCACTTTATTCATAATAATGCTTTTAATGGCTATTGTTTTAGATGCAACCATTATGGTCACAAGGCAATTTATTATGGATTGAATAATAGATCAAAGAGTTATGTATGGTAGAAATACATCTCATTATTCCGGTTGAACACCATGTGCAATGTTTTAAATGTAATGGTCATGGGCACATAGCAAGGTTTTGTCCAAGAACTTTTGTATCTAATCTAAGGCAAGACAATAGATTTCATCAGACGCAAAGAATGCAACACAGACAGGGAAGAAATCATGTGCATCAAAGAAAGGAAAATAATCATCCATCAAGGATGCACAAGAGACAACCACCCAAGAGAAATGTTCAAGTTCACAAAAAGGTTCAAAATAGGGATGCAGTTGAAAAACTCAAGCCCAAGTTCAAGAAATGTTGGAGAAAGAAAGAAGAGAGGAAATCGTGTCTCCTTGGACTGAAGGAGATTACTCCTCTATTGCACTAAGCAGCTCCAGGTAGCACATCCTCAGGGGGAGCAATCTTAAAGTTTTATTTTAATGCTCCTATGTTGTTTGGTTATCTGAGGATGAAAGGCAAGTAGTCAGGGGGAGTTGTCGTATAGTTGTCAAAATGTGTTTCAGTTCATGTAGTTGTTTGTGGAGGTAATAAGCAGGAGCATGAGACGTTGGCTTGACAGAGCCAATTTTTTTATTATTGTGAAATCTCTCTGGTGATGGCGGTTACAATAGCAGATAGTGTCAAACTGATGTGCTTCAATAGAACAACATGGTGAACAACTAGGTTTTCGATGCAGCAACTGATAGGCGTTATCTGAGATAGAACATGCAGCACAGGTCATCGTGTCATGGAAGCATAAGTTGGCAGGTGCTGGTTTTGAAGCCTATAACATTCCCAATCTACAGATAACATAGAATCCATGTTGTGAGTACGTCTCAATTTATCTACCAATATCGAGGGAGGACTATGGTAAAGCTCTTCATGATCATTATGAAAATTACTGCCAACGTGTAGGTGGGAAGGCGTGAGTTTCTTAACCAAAAATACAACACATCGTTTGGTATAAGAGAGCATTAATTTTCTCTAAAGAAGTAGTCATTATCAAAGAGATGCCAGAGTCAAAGCAAACAATGGCACTAGCACCCAGTTCGTCAAGAGTGCCAAGTGGCACATGCAAGGCAGAGACGTTGAGAGAATAGCGCCCAGGTGGTGAAGCGCCAAGGAGGACAAGATGCCTATGCACCTAAGAAAGTCTTGCATTATTTGAGAAATGCGAGATATTGCCCGAGGAATCCCTTGATCGCAGCGAGGAGAAATGCTCCCTGGAATCACGTGAAGAACGTTCGCCTAAGACATTGAGTAGCCCTGACATATGCCCTAGCAAGAAGCAGAATACCGAGTGTTGATGACTGCACGTAGATTGAGGTTCCAATGCTAGATGTAACGGTCCACTGTCAATACCTACGTAGATGATGAAAACATTCATGGCAGCCATTAGAAACCAGAGACATTGAGCTGCACAATGGATGCGAGGCAAAGTCGTTAGTCACGGAGGAGGTGGCAGTCAAAAGGCTAAAGAAATTACGCGTAGGCTGCCTGGAGAGTCGATCACTTTTGATTTGGGAGTAAATTTTGCATAGCTGAGAGTTGCGTGTTGATCAAACTATACTAAATAAGTAACAAAGCAAGGTACAACAAGAATTAGTAATCCATGATGAGCAGAGATTAGAGTGCTTATCCAAGAAGACTTTATGACAGAAAGAGTACCAGTGGAGGTGCATTCTATCTTGGAGATAGGTTGGTCACGTGGCATAGTAAGAAACAAGAGTCAGTCTCCTTATCCATAGCAGAGGCAGAATATATTACAGCGACAACATGTTGTACGCAGGAGAAAGTTGCGAAAGGTGAGGTTAAGTTGGATTTTGTTCCAACAACAGAGCAAGTAGCGGATATCTTCACAAAACCATTGCCCAAGGAAGTCTTTGAGTACCTTCGCAATAAATTGGGAGTGGTCACGCTTCCCAAGAATTGACTAGCTATCGGGATCACATTCTCAGGGGGAGCATTTGTGTATTTGTTTATCTTTTTGCTCATGTTTGTGATTTTTGCTAAGTGTAATAATTTTTGCCTGAGAATGTTGTGCATGGACTCAGGGGGAGTTTACAGCAGCCCTTTTGGTATTGTTGTCAAAGGGGGAGAAGAGTTACAAGAAATTGAGTTACAGGAAATTGCACGTGTGTTGCCAACAATTCCAAAGGGGGAGATTGTTGAGCAAGGTGCAGCGACAGTATTGTCATTGTTGTCAACACAGTCAGATAGATCGGTTGATGCAATGGACAAGAGTTCAGAGGTTACTCAGAGTATGTACAATGATGTTAAATGCTTATGAGGATGTTTTTGATGTTTGGGTGAAGTTGTTACAGGTTGTCCAAGAAGACCGAAGTGGCCCATATGCTAAAGATAAAGAAAAGAAAAAAAAAAAGTGTCGCGATATCGTGACATGTTGCATTTTAGGCCAAAAGAGAAGAGAAAATGCAAGGAGAAAAAGTGTCACGATATCGTGACATGTTGCATTTTCACGGCCAAAGAGAAGAGAAAATGCAAGGAGAAAAAGTGTCACGATATCATGACATGTTGCATTTTCACGGCCAAAAAAGAGAAAAGCAAGGAGAAAAAGTGTCATGATATCGCGACATGTTGTATTTTTGCAGGCCAAAGAAGAGAAAAGCAAGGAGAAAAAGTGTCGCGATATCACGACATGTTGTATTTTCAAGGGCCAAAGAAAGAGAAAGAGCAAGGAGAAAAAGTGTCACGATATCGTGACATGTAGCATTTTCACAGGCCAAAGCAAAGAGAAAAAGAGAGAGAAAAAGTGTCGCGATATCGCGACATGTTGCATTTTCGTGGTCCAAAGTGAAGAGAAAATGCGAGGAAAAAGTGTCGCGATATCGTGACATGTAGCATTTTTACGGTCCAAAGCGAAGAGAAAGAGCAAGAGAAAAAAGTGTCGTGATATCACGACATGTTGCATTTTCACGGTCCAAAGCGAAGAGAAAATGCAAGGAGGAAAAAGTGTCACGATATCGCGACATGTCCATTTTCGCGACTCGAAAAGGACAGGAAGGAAGAGAAAGAAAAAGTGTCACGATATCGTGACATGTCGCATTTTCATGACTCAAAAGGCAGGAAGGAAGAGAAAGAAAAAGTGTCATGATATCACGACATGTCGCATTTTCGACGACTCAAAAGGAGAAGGAGAGAAAGAAAAAGTGTCACGATATCATGACATGTCACTTTATGACTCAAAAAGGATAGGGAGAACAAAAGTGTCGTCGATATCACATTCATACATTACAAAAAGTGAACGCAAGTAAAAAAAGTTTCATGATATCGCTGACATGTCACATTTTACTCAAGAAAAGCCTCAAAATAGAAACAAATAGTAATGAAGGAGAAAATGAATAGTCATCGAAGGAGAAAACAAATGCATGCACAAGGGAAAAGAAAATGAACAATCAGACATGCAAAGAGAAAATGAATAGACATGCAAAGAGAAAATGAACAGTCATGACCGAGAAGACGAACAGTCATGGTAGGAGAATATGGTGTCAATTATTTGCATGTGACGTGTTTGACGAAATGCCTTCTCAAAATATACAAAAGGAGTTACAACTGGAGTTACAAAGAGAAAGGATGGTTATAAAAGGAGTGTTGCTTGGAGAATTTAGGTGGGGAATTTATTCGATGAAGTGCAAAGAGAGCGAGAGGAGAGCGAGAGGCGAGGAGAGGGAGCGAGAAGGTGTGTGTTTTGTGAATTATGGGAGATGTTGAGTAAGCAATAGACCAGTCAGGGTCTTGTAAAAGTGAAGGCATTTATATGTCAATCTTCTAGTTTCAGAATTGAAGTCCAAGTTGGTGCTTGGCATCAGGGGTTGGTGCTCCTTCCAGTTGGTGCTGGTAAATCAGGGGTTGGTGCTCCTTTCTATTGGTGTAGATAAATCAGGGGTTGGTGCTCCTTTCTATTGGTGCAGATAAATCTAGGGGTTGGTGCTCCTTTCTGTTGGTGCAGATAAATCAGGGGTTGGTGCTCCTTCTAGTTGGTGCTGATAAATCGAGGGGTTGGTGCTCCTTCCATTGGTGTGGGTAAATCGGGGTTGGTGCTCCTTCTATTGGTGATAAATCGAGGGGTTGGTGCTCCTTCCGGTGTGTGCTTGGTAAATTGATTGTAAAGTTGTTGCTTTGCAAAGGCTGGATTTGGATGGGAGTCCAAACAGTCAATTTTTGAGGAGTAGCCAAATCGGTGAACCTCGGTACATCTTGTGTTGTGTGATGCTCTCTTGTTATATTTGCTTTATTTGGTTTTAAGTTTTCATTGTTTTGGCTTTAAGAGTTGAAGATTTAAGTTTTTAAGACTCCCCCCCCCCCCCTTGGTGTCATTGTGAGACTAACAATTGGTATCAGAGCCAGCTTTCCTTGTCAGGCTAAATCAGCTAGGGTTGATCTTGGATTAGTATGCAATGGGTAAGAAGAATAGATCCTCCTCAAATAAGGCATCTCAGTCGGTTTCAGTTCCTGTGGAAGAGAAAATTGAACTAGAAAAGTTGTAGGAGTGAATTCTGAAGTATGTGATGAAAACCTTGAGGGTGAAGTATATCTAGAAGGTGAGTTGATCGCTGCACTTGAAGAGTTGAATATAGAAAGGAAAAAGAACAAAAGACTGTCCAAGAAGTTGGAAGAATATGGGGATAAGATTGAAGATCTCTTCTTACAAATTCATAAAGCCAAGAAAATAGAAGAAGCCTTGAAGTCACACCTGGATGATAAAGTCGATGTATGTAGCAAACGTGAAGAGGAATCTAACAAAGTTTTTAGTGATCTAAAGCTGCAAGTAGAAGAGTCCAAAAGGATTGAAGAAACTCTCAGGTCACAGATCAATGAGAAAGAGATTGTTTGTCTGCAAACAAGAAGAGGAGATTGTTTTATTGAGGAAACAACTAGAAGAGGCCAATACAAATCTCAAATTTGAGAAGAGCACAGAGTTGCTAGATGAAATGATAAGGCAACAAAGAAGCCCCATGTGTAAGCTTGGTCTTGGATGTGAAGCTGAACAACCTTCATCTTCTAAATATGCAGAGAAGAAGAAGTCCACTATTGAAGGATCAAAGCAAGAAAAGCTTGAAGCTGAATCTTCAAAAGGAAGAAAATATCAAAGGAGATCTACAACAAAGCAACCACAACAAAAGAGGTTCTATCACTCTCACTTTATTCATAATAATGCTTTTAATGGCTATTGTTTTAGATGCAACCATTATGGTCACAAGGCAATTTATTGTGGATTGAATAATAGATCAAAGAGTTATGCTGGTAGAAATACATCTGTTATTTCGGTTGAACACCATGTGCAATGTTTTAAATGTAATGGTCATGGGCACATAGCAAGGTTTTGTCCAAGAACTTTTGTATCTAATCTAAGGCAAGACAGTAGATTTCATCAGACGCAAAGAATGCAACACAGACAGGGAAGAAATCATGTGCATCAAAGAAAGGAAAATAATCATCCATCAAGGATGCACAAGAGACAACCACCCAAGAGAAATGTTCAAGTTCACGAAAAGGTTCAAAATAGGGATGCAGTTGAAAAACTCAAGCCCAAGTTCAAGAAAGGTTGGAGAAAGAAAGAAGAGAGGAAATCGTGTCTCCTTGGACTGAAGGAGATTACTCCTCTATTGCACTAAGCAGCTCCAGGTAGCACATCCTCAGGGGGAGCAATCTTAAAGTTTTATTTTAATGCTCCTATGTTGTTTGGTTATCTGAGGATGAAAGGCAAGTAGTCAGGGGGAGTTGTCGTATAGTTGTCAAAATGTGTTTCAGTTCATGTAGTTGTTTGTGGAGGTAATAAGCAGGAGCATGAGACGTTGGCTTGACAGAGCCAATTTTTTTATTATTGTGAAATCTCTCTGGTGATGGCGGTTACAATAGCAGATAGTGTCAAACTGATGTGCTTCAGTAGAACAACATGGTGAACAACTAGGTTTTTGATGCAGCAACTGATAGGCATTATCTGAGATAGAACATGCAGCACAGGTCATCGTGTCATGGAAGCATAAGCTGGCAGGTGCTGGTTTTGAAGCCTGTAACATTCCCAATCTATAGATAAAATAGAATCCGTGTTGTGAGTACGTCTCAATTCATCTACCAATATCGAGGGAGGACTATGGTAAAGCTCTTCATGATCATTATGAAAATTACTGCCAACGTGTAGGTGGGAAGGCGTGAGTTTCTTAACCAAAAATACAACACATCGTTTGGTATAAGAGAGCATTAATTTTCTCTAAAGAAGTAGCCATTATCAAAGAGATGCCAAAGTCAAAGCAAACAGTGGCACTAGCACCCAGCTCGTCAAGAGTGCCAAGTGGCACATGCAAGGCAGAGACGTTGAGAGAATAGCGCCCAGGTGGTGAAGCGCCAAGGAGGACAAGATGCCTATGCACCTAAGAAAGTCTTGCATTATTTGAGAAATGCGAGATATTGCCCGAGGAATCCCTTGATCGCAGCGAGGAGAAATGCTCCCTGGAATCACGTGAAGAACGTTCGCCTAAGACATTGAGTAGCCCCGACATATGCCCTAGCAAGAAGCAGAATACCGAGTGTTGATGACTACGCATAGATTGAGGTTCCAACGCTAGATGTAACGGTCCACTGTCAATACCTACGTAGATGATGAAAACATTCATGGCAGCCGTTAGAAACCAGAGACATTGAGCTGCACAATGGATGCGAGGCAAAGTCGTTAGTCACGGAGGAGGTGGCAGTCAAAAGGCTAAAGAAATTATGCATAGGCTGCCTGGAGAGTCGATCACTTTTGATTTGGGAGTAACTTTTGCATAGCTGAGAGTTGCGTGTTGATCAAACTATACTAAATAAGTTCAAGCAATGGAGGATTATAATATGATGAGCACTCCGATGATGAGAGGTTGCAAGTTGAGCAAGGATGTGTAGATGACAGAAAGAGTACCAGTGGAGGTGCATTCTATCTTGGAGACAGGTTGGTCGTGTGGCACAGTAAGAAACAAGAGTCAGTCTCCTTATCCACAGCAGAGGCAGAATATATTGCAGCGACAGCATGTTGTACGTAGGAGAAAGTTGCGAAAGGTGAGGTTAAGTTGGATTTTGTTCCAACAACAGAGCAAGTAGCGGATATCTTCACAAAACCGTTGCCCAAGGAAGTCTTTGAGTACCTTCGCAATAAATTGGGAGTGGTCACGCTTCCCAAGAATTGACTAGCTATCGGGATCACATTCTCAGGGGGAGCATTTGTGTATTTGTTTATCTTTTTGCTCATGTTTGTGATTTTTGCTAAGTGTAATAATTTTTGCCTGAGAATGTTGTGCATGGACTCAGGGGGAGTTTACAGCAGCCCTTTTGGTATTGTTGTCAAAGGGGGAGAAGAGTTACAAGAAATTGCACAAGAGTTACAGGAAATTGCACGTGTGTTGCCAACAATTCCAAAGGGGGAGATTGTTGAGCAAGGTGCAGCGACAATATTGTCATTGTTGTCAACATAGTCAGATAGATCGGTTGATGTAGTGGACAGGAGTTCAGAGGTTACTCAGAGTATGTACAATGATGTTAAATGCTTATGAGGATGTTTTTGATGTTTGGGTGAAGTTGTTACAGGTTGTCCAAGAAGACCGAAGTGGCCCATATGCAAAAGATAAAGAAAAGCAAAAAAAAGAAAAAAGTGTCACGATATCGTGACATGTTGCATTTTCATGGCCAAAAGAGAAGAGAAAATGCAAGGAGAAAAAGTGTCATGATATCGTGACATGTTGCATTTTCATGGCCAAAAGAGAAGAGAAAATGCAAGGAGAAAAAGTGTCGCGATATCGTGACATGTATTTTCACGGGCCAAAGAGAAGAAAAAGCAAGGAGAAAAAGTGTCGCGATATCGTGACATGTTGTATTTTCGCAGGCCAAAGCAAAGAGAAAGAGCAAGGAGAAAAAGTGTCACGATATCGCGACATGTTGTATTTTCACGGGCCAAAGGAAAGAGAAAGAGCAAGGAGAAAAAGTGTCACGATATCGTGACATGTATTTTCATGGGCCAAAGAAAGAGAAAGAGCAGAGAGAAAAAGTGTCATGATATCACGACATGTTGTATTTTCATGGTCCAAAGCGAAGAGAAAATGCAAGGAGGAAAAAGTGTCATGATATCGCGACATGTAGCATTTTCGCGGTCCAAAGCGAAGAGAAAGAGAGAGAGAAAAAGTGTCACGATATCGTGACATGTAGCATTTTCATGGTCCAAAGTGAAGAGAAAATGCAAGGAGGAAAAGTGTCGATTTTGAAAAGGAGGAAGGAGAGAAAGAAAAGTGTCACGATATCATGACATGTACAGACTCTTCAAAGGGAGAAGGAAGAGAAAAAAAGTGTCCTGATATCATGACATGTTCGCATTTTTTCTTGACTCAAAAAGAAAAGAAAAAAGTTGCGATATCGAGAAAAGAAGAGAAGAAAAAAAGTGTCACGATTCATGACATTCAAAAAGAGAAAAAAAGTGTCGATATCTGACATTCCATTAACTCAAAAGAACAGAGTAACAAAAGTGTCATGATATCGCGACATGTCGCATTTTCGTGACTCAAGAAAAGCCTCAAAATAGAAACAAACAGTCATGGAAAAGAAAACGAACAGTCATGAAGAAGAAGATGAATAGTCATCGAAGGAGAAAACAAATGCATGCACAAGGGAAAAGAAAATGAACAGACATGCAAAGAGAAAATGAACAGACATGCAAAGAGAAAATGAACAATCATGACCGAGAAGACGAACAGTCATGGTAGGAGAATATGGTGTCAATTATTTGCATGTAACGTGTTTGACGAAATGCCTTCTCAAAATATACAAAAGGAGTTACAACTAGAGTTACAAAGAGAAAGGATGGTTATAAAAGGAGTGTTGCTTGGAGAATTTAAGTGGGGAATTTATTCGATGAAGTGCGCGAGAGGAGCACGAGAGGAGAGTGAGAGGCGAGTGAGAGGTGAGCGAGAAGGATGTGTGTTTTGTGAATTGTGGGCGATGTTGAGTAAGCAATAGACCAATCAGGGTCTTGTAAAAGTGAAGGCATTTATATGTCAATCTTCTAGTTTCAGAATTGAAGTCCAAGTTGGTGCTTGGCATCAGGGGTTGGTGCTCCTTCCAGTTGGTGCTGGTAAATCAGGGGTTGGTGCTCCTTTCTATTGGTGCAGATAAATCAGGGGTTGGTGCTCCTTTCTATTGGTGCAGATAAATTAGGGGTTGGTGCTCCTTTCTGTTGGTGCAGATAAATCAGGGGTTGGTGCTCCTTCTAGTTGGTGCTGGTAAATCAAGGGTTGGTGCTCCTTCCAGTTGGTGCTAGTAAATCAGGGGTTGGTGCTCCTTCTAGTTGGTGCAGATAAATCAGGGGTTGGTGCTCCTTCCAGTGGGTGCTGGTAAATTGATTGTAAAGTTGTTGCTTTGCAAAGGCTGGATTTGGATGGGAGTCCAAACAGTTAAATTTTTGAGGAGTAGCCAAATTGGTGAACCTCGGTACATCTTGTGTTGTGTGATGCTCTCTTGTTATATTTGCTTTATTTGGTTTTAAGTTTTCATTGTTTCGGCTTTAAGAGTTGAAGATTTAAGTTTTAAAGAGCTACACTGATTCCCTAGTCAGTCTATTCCATTTTTATCAATGGAACTTCTTGATGGTATTTTAAGCGATATTGAGTATCTAATAAATACCAAATTAGAAGCTAAGTAAGATGAGAAATATGAGAAATATTTTTAAAACAAGGACAATGAGAAAGAAATACCTGATCCCACCAATGTCAGCAATTGGTTTGATATATCAAAAGTGATTAATGCACCAAGCAAGGATGAGGTAGACATACCCGAAGTGATAAATGCCAGCCAAAAATACACTCTACAATACCTACACACACCTTACTCACCAATAGTGAGTTATTACCATATGACCAAACCTATTCATAACACACATAGAGTAACTAAACTCTCCTTCTCTATTGGCTCTACCAAGGAACCACAAAAGGATATGAAAGTGTTACCATAACTTTTTATGCATCATTCTAAAGTGCTTGAGGAACCCCAAGGGTTGCCCTCCCATAATCATCATGATTATCCTAAGAAATATTCTACTATTGTTCCTGGAAACCCATCACTAAAACTTTGACCTTCAATATATCCTAGCCTTCAAAAAAGTGACATTAAGATAGTACAAGAACTTGCACAAATTCATCTGGGAAAATAAGAAAAGAAGCTCCTTACTTTGATCTTTGAGGACAAAGATCTTTTTAAGGAGGGTGGCATGTTAGGATACCACATCCTAACATTACTTACTAATTATTATTTATTACTTTAATTATATATTTCAATATTATTGAAAATTCATGGTTGAAAAGTCATAATTGAAAAGTCATGATTGAAGAGTCGTGATTGAAAAGTCTATATCAAATCATCCAAGAATAATAATATATAATTTTTTATTGAATGCATTGGAGGGACCTTCCTACCAGTGAAACAATGATTCTTTATAAAATTGATTATTTTTTTTGGTAAGTAGTGTTTGTATTTACAGCGGGTTTTAACAAGGATCCCAAAACCTGATTACATAAGCAATGGGCCTAGGGCATCAATCCCTTGAAACTGAAAACCAAAACAGAAATCCCGCCTAGCGATAACAGTAAGCATGAAACAATCCCTCTCAGCGGGAAACAAACAAATAAGAAAGAAAGTAGTTTTGGAGATCCCGCCCAGGGGGGAGTAGCCAAAAACCACCATCGAGAAGATCCCGCCAGCAGGAAGCAAAGAAAAATTGTTACAATAAAATCCTGCCTTGTGGGAAGCAGTCAAAACCACCACAAACAGTCCCACCTAGCGAGAAGCAACAGGGAAATCCCACCATCCGGGAAACCAGCAGAAAAGAAAGGATCCCGCCTCGCGAGAAAACCGACGGATTTGGCGGATCCCGCCCTATGGAGAAACCAGCCGCCCACCGGGAAAACATTTCGTTCAGCGAGAGCCATCCTACAAGAAGCCGACAGCCAGCACAGAGAGGATCCAACCCATCAGGAAGTGACCAGAGAGTTGCACCACAAGGAACCCGCCCCGAGAAAACAGAAGAGGATCCCAGCAGCAGGGACCAAGAATCCCATCCAAGCACAGATCCTGATGAGGATTCACAAGAAAAAAGGGGGAAGCTGTCCAAACCCTAAACCACCACCTCCACCGCACCGAGAAATGTAGGGGACCAGATCCACGCGAATAACCTGCAAAAAACCCCAGGGGGAAGCCTGATGGAAAAAGGGAAGGGATCCCCAACCAAATAGGGATCCCTGGGAAGCACCAGTCCGAAAAAACAACCAAGGAAACCCTAGCCGACTGGGAGGGGCGCAGATAGTGGAGAAGGATCTCCCCCCAGGAGATCATCTGCAAACAACCACTCCCCGGGAGGGATGACCTGGGTTGAGCCAGGGACTGGGCAGGAACCAGAAGCCATGGGAGGGGGAGCAGGGGAGGGACCAGAGCCCTCCCCTCTCTACTTTCTTCCCTCCAAAATATAAGATCATAAAATTGATTATTTTAATTTATATGCTATTTTAATTATTTATTTATTAAAATTGTGCTAGAACCTTCAGGGTTCTACCAAATTATGAAGGAAAAGTATAAGTGAGGGAGAAAAAGTCAAAGTGAAGTGCTACTAACTGTAGAACAAATGATATGGAATGGTGAGTGCATTAGCGAGCATTAGTGTGGGGGTGGCAACACCAGAGGTAAGCTAATTATGCTAGCTTGAAATGTGTGTGAATTACTAGGGTAAACATAATAGTGTGAGTGTTTTAAATGGTATGGAATATTATTGCATGTTATATCTGAGTAAAATATGTATACTTTATGGAAAATAATCCAAATAGGTATCCTAGGTTGCTATTTGTTTTTGACCATGTCAATTTTTAGAAACCTTCTAGAGCATGTGTAAAAATGTGCATTATAGCATATCACTGTGTTTGCTATTTATGTGCATATGGGATGAAAATGGATGGGATAGTGTCAATGTGGGACCAAATGGGTATCAAAATATGCAATTAGGTGACTTTTTTGACTTGAAATTTTTGACCTTGTGTTGTGTGCATGGTTGTGTGAAAATGTTCATGTGTATGTTCTCATTTGATAGCATAGAACTATGTAGTGGAAAAATTGGTGGGACTACTACACTGATTGGGCCAATGGGTTGATGCATGTCTTGATAACTAAGGTTTGCATGGGGGCATGTGAATGGGGGTGGTTCACACAGGGTCATGCGAATCAGTATGTTTTTTATTATTTTTTTGTACATGTGAAAGGTGGGATAAATGTACATGATGTATTTAAAATACACGAAATTGAAATGTGGTGGATGAGATTTATTTGACATGAAATTTATGTGACTTGTGAATTGAAAAATTAAATTGTATGAAATAATATTATTTGCAATGTGATTTGGAAGTGTATGGATGATTTATGATAGATGGTTCAAAATTGGATGCAAGTGAAGAAGATATTCACTTGACATCGATTGCAAAAATTTAGGACAAAGCTATAAGATGTATGATGTGTAGAGGATGGAGAGTGGTTGCGTGCAGTGGGGATTTATGGTGTATGGGATATGCATGAGGTGTATGCAAATCATGCATACATATTCATGTTGTGTGAGATGTGGGATCCTAATAGTAACACCTTTCATCTTCCAATAAGAGATATGGCAGTGATCTTGGAGGACATATATCGCATCTATCAAATATCTATAGATGGTATTACAGTGATGACTATGGAGAAAGATGCACGAGATGGCATATTGCAGAGGGTGTTTGGGTATGAAAATTTTATAACCAAACTTGTTCTAGAATAATAAAATATAATTAAATAACTTAGAAGAAAATAACTCACAATATACATTTACATAGAACACAAGAGATTTACCCTGGTTCACGCAATATGGGCTAATCCAGCAAAACAAGAGCCACACCTCCTTTGATATTATTTTTCAATCCTTGCCCAAAATGGGATATTACAATAAATATAAAGGAAAATTTTACAACAGTAAACCACAATGTGGTATTAGGATACCATGGGCACAATACCATGGGATAAAACCACCCAAACACACCAACCATGGGAATTTTGGAAACTGCTCCGCAAATCACTCTAGAAAAAGGGGAAAAATTTTGGGGGGACTATTCCCCATTGAAAACCCCTTAGGAGGACTTTTCCCTCCTTGTAGCCCCCTTAGAACCCCCTAGGATGGCTTCACCCTCCCCTTTGGGTCTTCACCCGTCACCTTGGGCCCCAAGCCGCTCATCGGTGAGCAAGACCACCAAAAAATGGGCCTATTGTACAGTGCTTCCTCTACAAAGGATGAGATACATCCAAAATTATCCCACTTGTTGAATAATTTACATAAATGTTGTAATCAATGTTATTTGCACCACTTGATCTTACGAAACCCATTTCAACTATACAAAACATGAACTTTTATGTGTTAATTGCCTTGGTTAAAGCATCTACAATATTTTCCTTGGTATCCACTTTTTCCACCAACACTTTCTTTTGTTCAATCATGTCCCTACTGAAGTGGTATTTTGTATCAATGTGCTTCATTATTTAATGGTAAGTAGGGTTCTTTACCAAAAATATAGCACTCTGGATATCACAATTTATCTTCACAACTCCTTGATGGAACCCAATTTCAGCACATAGTCTTTGTAGCCATACTACTTCCTTAATTGCATATGTGGTTGTCATGTACTTAGCTTCAGTGGTTGAAAGAGCAACAACATCTTACCTTTTTATCATCCAACTAATAGCTCCTCCAGACAAATTAAATACATATGAACTAGTAGATCTTCTATTGTCTAGATCTCTAGCCCAATATGCATCAACAAAACCTTCTATATCTAAGGATTTGTTTTCTTTACTTGCACCTTAACAACAGATTGAAAAATTAGATGTACCATGCAAGTATCTAAAGACCCTTTTTACAGAATTCCAATGCTCTTTACCATGTTTAGACATATATTTACTCAAAACTCTCACTACATAGGAAATATCTGGTCTAGTACACACCATGGCATACATTGAACTCCCTACAGTATTTGCATAAGGAACATGAGACATTTCTTCTACCTCTTCTTCTATTTTGGACATTATTTAGTAGATAATTTTTCACCCAAATTAATAGGTACCTTCACTGGTTTGCAATCTTACATAATGAATCTCTTCAAAACTATCTTAACATACTTTTTCTAATCTAGCCATAACTTCCTATTTGAACGATCTCTGTTTATTTGCATACCCAAAATAAAATTTTTAGGGCCTAGATATTTCATGTCAAACTAAGATGCTAATTGAGACTTCACTTCCATGATCATTTTATTATTGTTTCCAATTAGTAACATATCATCAACATACAAAACAATAATGACAAGTATATTACCGATTTGCTTTGAGTATACACAATGATCAACATTGCTACAAAAAAAATCAAGTCCTAAGACATAAGTATCAAATTTATGATACCACATTCTAGGTGACTATTTCAGCCCGTACAGAGATTTCTTTAACTTACATACAAAATCCTCCTTTCCTTTAGCAATGAATCCTTCAAGCTATCTCATATAGATTTCTTCCTCCAAATATCCATGAAGGAATGCAGTTTTTACATCCATTTTTTCTATTTCAAGATCAAATGTAGTAGCCATAGATAAAATAAATATTATTGAGGTTAGCCTTGCAATAGGAGAAAATACTTCACCATAATAAATTCCCTCTACCTGATAATAGCCTTTAGCAACCACGCAAGCTTTATATTTCTTAACTTTTCCTTCAACATTTTGCTTCTTCTTGAAGATCGTTTTGTAACCTATTGCTTTTCTCCCACCAGGTAATTTTACTAGATCCCATGTATTGTTATTTTTTAGGGTCATCATTTCCTCATTCATGGATTCTTCCCAAATGTTTACCTCTTCAGAATTAACATCTTCTCTAAATGTTCTAGGATATTCATTAGTAAAAGATAAAATAAAGGAATAAGGAAAATCAAATGGACTATACCTATCAGGTTCATCATTTTCTTCTTATTTTGAGTAGGATTCTTCTTCCATGAGATAAAATTGTACCTTTTTAGGTTCATCTTTTGTTACTTCCTGTAGAAACCTAAATCACGTAAATTGGATAATACTATCAATGTATTACATATGCCCTCTTATCAAAAACATATGACCTTATTAGGCACCCCTATAGGCTAGCAAACGGCTTCCAAGAGCCTTCAAAACTTAGTTTGGAGGGTTCCTAGTAGTATGGGGTAGTTTTTGGGCTCCTACTAGTGATCGTACCACCTAGGAATGATCACATTTGGTGACCGTCCCACCCAGGGACGACCATCAAAAACAATCCCTGGGTGGGATGGCCCCTAACTAGACCTTTGAAAAAGTCAAAGGATGCACTAAATGGCAATAAAATACTACCATTAGCATGTATAATCACCCCAAATTTATTGGGGACCTGCTAATGGATAGTGGGATAGTTAATTTGGAGCACCCAAAGGGGCAAAATTCCCCCAATCACCCCATGATGTGATTAGGACAAATGGCGTCACTTGCCTCGCATGGCAAATATGTCATTTTGACCTAAGGATAATCTTGGGCTATAAGAGTAGCTTCAAACTCCAAATTCCAAAATAGGATAATTAGATCATTTTAGCAATGAAGTGCTACCCAATTCTATCCTCACCCTTTTGCAAACCAAACCCAAACCCAAAACATGCCTTTGCCTTGGCCTTGAAACCCTCTTCCTTTCAAAGGTGATTTTAGGGGAAATAGGCTCGAACCATTGAAACCAAACCAAAAAAATTGAATAATTCTTTGGCCCCATCTATCGACAACACCCTTACCAAGTTCTGGACCAATTCCCATAGCCATAGGTGATAAAACTAAGTTAGTTTTGTAATCGTCCCACCTAGGGATGGTCAGCAGTCTATCCATGGCACACCTAGGGATGGTTTCCAAATAGTTTATAATTTTAGATAAATTCCTCCATATTCCCCTTAGGAATTTCTAGAGGAACCTCTGGTCCAAATTTGAAGCAATTTGGAGGAGTTTTGATGCAATATTGGTGATCCCCAATGTTACAGGTTTATCTGGATCACCCAGGAACGATCACAATTTCTACATAGTTTAGCCTTAGATATTGCTTCTAAATCTACTTATTTGTATTTATATTAATCAATAACATGTTTATTCTTAATGTAGATAAATTTTCATGCATGTAGATCACCTTTTATTGTTGTAGAATATGCTCTCCTTTCATGGTTTTATGGGTTTCTTCTATAACGCAGGTGCTACTAACCCCCTTTAAATACCTTGTCTTTAGGAATAGGAATTCTAGGCAATAGGAGGATCTAAGGAGGTATAATCTTGTCAGACCAACAATAGCTCTCGAGTGTGGGAAGCAGGAGTTTCACACCATAGTACTTTGCCTTAAAGGCCCCTTTCAAGGGACTAGGTCCCTTGAACATTGTAATGGAGAAATTGTATCAAATTTGTAAAGCCCTCAAGGGGATGCCTTGTAATCCTATTTTGAAGCAATAGATGAATAAATAAAAGGAGAAATCCACCCTATTTATCACACATTTGTTTCATTTCATTTAGATTACATATTTATGCTATTTCCCTTTGAATGCTTTTATACTTGTTTTCCATTGCAATAGAGGGCCCTTAAGGTGATGTCGTGAAATTTGCTTCTTCAATAGTGATCATGGTATTTGATATTTTTAATTCTCCACCTTGTATGATGCTAATTTAGACCTCAAAATCTGGTTTTTTAGGTTGCAAGTGGTGATCGTTCTGATCAAAAATGACCTCTTTGTTGCTCCATGGCACTGGGTGAGAAAGTTAGCTAAATGGCACTGGGTGGGATGGCCTCCAATATGTGACCGTCCCTAAAAGGTACAACCATAAAACTAGAGGGTTTCTATATAAATTTGTAGAAACAAGTTCTAGGTTCACTTTTACACCCTTATGCACTATCAATTTGCAAATTTACTGTTTAAAATGATTAAATTTCATGTTTTCTTGCTTTTTGGATGCATAGAAAAGGTTAGACTATCTCTTCCCAAAATATTGCATTAATTAATTAAGAAAAATAGAAGAAAAATATAGTAGACTTTCTACTTTTTTTTTTGGTTTGACTACTTGCCACTTGCCCAAAAAGGGTTAAGTTCATATAGGTGTTTGATTTTAGTGCTTTCCTTTTATGCTACTGACAAGTCTAAAATAAAAATGCACCTTCATGCATTTAGTAAATAATCATTGAGTGCTCTTTTGTTTTATTTCAAATATTTAAAAGGAACACACACACACACCATAATCCACTTAAAAATTTGTGAGTTGGACTTCATTCCCAACCATTGATAGAGTTCAATGATGGTGGGTTTCATCTCCATCCATTGACTCAAATCCTACAAAACTTGTTCTATTGGCCAATACCAACTCCAAGATCTATCCTAACCATGCAAAATAGCACACATTCCTCTTCGGAGGGGTGTATCATTGTGCATGGGATGCTGGGTGAGGATTAGTAGGACCTATACTCCCTGATCGGGTATGGATTTCATCTCCATACTTTGGTTGGTTCACGTGACTAGAATTTCACACTTAAAAGATTTAAAATGAGATAATCACTTCTATGCTTGTGTGTATCTATTATTTGTTTGTTTTAAATTCATAGAAATTGTAAATAAGATAAACACATAGTAGTTAGAGTACATAGCTATGGTACATACCCATAGCCAATCCCATTTAGGGGTAGAAGCTATGGATAATAGAGAAGAGGATATAGAACATCCTCATGTTGAGCCTAGGGATAGGATCATTCCTCCCTAGAAATCAACTACTCTTCCTAGTCATAGACCAACTAATGAGTGGATGGTTACTCCTAGAGAGTCAACTAGAAGGTCTAGCTTATAGGGGACTCCTTCACAGGGTACTCCTGCAGGTCATAGTCATAGTTTGGTAAAATATCTCCCTAATTCATATGCTACAAACACCTTCTTTTGAGAAGAGTCATCATGCAATGAGGCACCTCCACATAGAGAAATACCATGCATTTGTGTGCCTACTTGATCCTCTACTCCTTATTATATATAGGAGCAAGAGCTCACACCTCAAGTAGGGCTAAACAATCATCTCAACATTTCAAGACACCCTAATCCAAGGTATCAAAATCACAATGAACATGATACTCATCAAATTAGGTGACCTTATTCCACCTTACCTTACCTTTTTTATGAGGGAAGACCTGAGGAACATCTAGATTATCCTCATGAAAATGTGTCAATGAAAGTATGTTGTGCCTCTTCACCAGTAGTTTTTCAAAAAGACTTATTTCAGAGAGAACCTCAAGTCAATGCGACTGCCCTCAATTGAGGGAAGCATGTAATTGATCTCACAGATCCTCCTGAATAGGATAGACAACAAGGCAATAATGCTAAGGTACTTAGACATAATAAAGCAGATCAAATTAATAATTTGGTCCAAAGATATATTGACCGTTAGGCTAAGTTTAATTGACTTAGGTCGGATAAACATTGCTTAGATCTCTTAGAGCAGTGGCAGCAAATAGAGAAAGAAAATATTGAACAAAAAATTCAAGAAAATTTATGTCATTGAGCTATAACTCCAAGCACATGTAGACAAGAGGCTTTCCCAAGGTAACCAAATTTCCAAAAATATAGGTCTCCTAAACCTAATACTATGTTGCCTCCTAGACCTTGTAGACCTGAACAAAATGCATATGATAGGTCAAACATAGATCATCTCCAACAGGCATTTTTTCCTCCTTGTAGGCCCATACCTGAAACACCTTATGGGGCTTACGATGATTTGGAATAGAATGAAGATTATGTAAAAGCACTTTATGGAGGTGTGGTTGATGTCAATCAACCACCCCAAACTAGGCTTAATATTCCTTGTCCACCTCTATGAATTCAAAGCAAATAATAGGAGATCAAATCCTCAAATGCGTATCAATATTTTATTGCACGCTTAAAAACTATAGAATGTAAGATAGATGGCAATGGGATTCAAAATATGACCTTGCATCAGCTAAAGAACCACTCATTACATCCATATATTCCTTCCCCGATCTATCCTGAGCATTTCAAAATGTCTAAATTTGATAGATTCAAGGACGAAGAAGATGCTCAAGAGCACATCACACATTTTTTAAATATGTGCTTTAACATACAAGACAATGATGCATTACTCCTAAGAAATTTCCTAAGTACCCTCATTGTTCCAACCATTGAGTGGTTCAACCAACTTCCAAAATAAAGCATCTAAACATTTCTATAATTTGCTGATGTAGTTTTGGAATGTTTGACCTTTAACACCAAAAGGAATGTGACATTAACTAACCTCACATGAATGAAATAAACCAAGGATGAGATGATCATTGACTATGGAAATAGGTGGCAAACACTTTTTGCTAAGCTACCCTATCTATTGTCAGTGACTAAATTGACTCATTTTTTCTCAAAGAGTTGCTTGAAACCCATCTATTTGACATTTCAATTATAGCAATACCCTACCTTGAAAGAAGCTCTAGCACAGGCTATAAACATAGAAGAAATAAAAATCCAAGAGGGAGAAATAACAAAACCTCATAAGAAAGAGTGGACAAATAATCCTAAGAATATCTTGGCACCTACAAAGCCAGCTATGATCAATCAAGTGGCCATAGATTTCCCTATGCCTACTCAAGTTACACCTTCCAAAAAGGTGAACTATCAGGCTTAACCTCCTCCTACGAGTTATAAAAATAATGGTACAATGAACCAGGTTCAAAAATAATGTCACCCTCAGTGATAATTTACTCCCATCACTAAATCTATGGATTCTCTTTTCGATTGATTATGGGTTGCAAATATGGTTAATTTACCAGATCTTAAACCCAATGATCCGAAAATAGGCAAACCCAAGCCTATGGGATGCTGAGAGGATCAATATTATAAGTTTCATTGGTAAGGTGGCCATGATTTACAATTGTGTTGTGGTTTTAAACACATATTACAAGACATGATTGAGATGAGTGAGCTTACAATAGATTCTCCATTAGCTCCTACCAATCAACAAATGGGTATATACAAAGAACCTTTACCAACTCATGAGGTACAAGTAGCGCCTACTAAACCGATGAATGAGGTGAAGCAAAAACACCCTGTGCAAGGGTATGCTGGGATGGTGAGTATTGTGACCAGGAATAAGAGATATCCAAGTCAAGTTGCACAGCCCATAGCTTCGGATGATGTTCCAACAATATTGCAAACTACACCACTTGTAGTACAAGGCCTTCCTTCTATGCCAATTCCTCAAAAAGAAGATGATGATGAATCCTTTTCTGATGATGTAAATTATTTTTCAAATATAGACTATGCATTGTGGTACTTAGATTGCTATAATTGGCATGGGTTTGGTCTTGGCTTGTATGAATAGGGTAACTGTGTTTCAATTCAACCCCAATATCAACTTTTTTATGATAGATATGGGTTGGGACACAATAAATCGGTACCTTTGGATGTCCTCACTGATATTCTCAAACACCTATGCCTAAGTCATCAGGCTAAGCTCACCAATGACCCATATGCTAATTTGAATCATGTCCATTCCTTGGGAGATCACTTTCCCATAGAAATGATAGATCAAGGTCTTTCCAATTATGTCACCCAACCCCATGAATTGTGGGAGAGCTCACACACCTTGCAATATGAGAATGTGGAACAAGGCCAAGGTCATCCTCATGAATGGAAAAGTGATGACGAAGATTATTATGGCGTCTCACCCATTAACTACCCTTGCGTAGATTATGAACATGAGAACATGTTCTCTTTGGATGATGAAGATGAATATTATCTTCGTATGTTATTCCCTATACAAGGACCCATCTGACACCAACTACTTCCATGTGAAGAGCAGGCTCACCCTCTTCCACATAGGCCACAACTAGTTTTTCCACTTCCACCCAATCCACACCCATGAGTTATGAGACAACATCAGGTCTCTAGACCCACTCACCCTAGATAAGGAGATCATGTATCCATCAACATTATTTCTATAGATTTAACAACACCATTTGTGAATCCGAATAACCCATCCAAGCTATTACATCTTGATTTAGAGGTAATTTAATTTGAATAGGGAGATTCTTCTCCATCGCCCTCAGAGTATTGGCCTTGTGAGGAAATGTTACAACCATTTAACTTTTCTTCAAGAACTACTCAAGATGTTTTTCAAGATGAGATTGGCCCTAAATTTCCTATGGAAGAAGCAAATCCAGCTTATGACATTCACTTAATTCCCACACACATTAGTTGGAGGATGGGTCTCACATGTCAATCGAGCCAACAATTGACAAGGACATCGGTATAGATCTCGATAAACCCCATACCATTAAATTAGGGGAAGGTCTCTCCCTAAGTGAACACAATGATTTCATAGCTACATTAAAATCAAGGATTAAAGCTTTTGCTTGGTTGTATAAAGATATTCCAGGACTAGACCCAAATATAGTCATGCATAATCTTACATTAGACCCCAAGATCAAACCTATTAAGCAAAAGTTACAAAAAAATGCACCCAAAAGTAGCCTTAATGGTGAAATATGAATTACAAAATTTATTGGATGCTGATATCATCATCTCAATAGATTATCCGCCATGGGTTTCAAACATGGTTCCCATAAAAAAACCTTATGGGAGGATTTGCATTTACACCAACTTTTGAGATCTTAACAAAGTGAGTCATAAGGATGAATTTCCCTTACCTAACATTGATGCGTTGGTAGACACAACAACAAGACATGAAATGCTATCCCTAATGGATGGATTTTTTGGATATAATCAGATTTGTATTAATCCAAAATACCAAATCAAAATAGCATTCACAATGCCTTGGGGGACATTCGGTTACAAGTTCATGCCTTTTGGCCTTAATAACATTGGTGCTACCTACCAACGAGCCATAACATATATCTTCCATGACTACATGCACAAGATTTTGGAAGATTACATGGATTATTTATTGGAAGAATATTTATTATGCCATGAACATCTTGATGTATTGTGTAAGATCCTAGATTTCCTCATAGAGCACAATGTTAGACTTAATCCCAAAAAGTGTGTCTTTGGTGTCACATATGGTAAACTTTTGGGATTCATAGTATCCAAGTGAGGCATAGAGGTAGATCCAAATAAGGTCAAGGCAATATTAGAAATTCCTCCCCCCACAACCATTAAGCAACTACGTAGTTTTCAAGGAAAGGTCACATCTATAAAATGCTTTATAGTGCAATTATCGGGTAAATGTCGACCCATGAATAGGTTGCTGCACAAGGGGGTATCATTTCATTGGGACGAAGAATGTCAAAATACCTTTGAAAAAATTAAACCTTTGACAAAATTAAAAAATACCTGGCTTTGCCACCTGTATTGGTTCCACCATGACCAAGAGTGCCATTCTATTTATACATATCAACTACTAAGTTGGCTTTGGGCACCATGTTGTCCCAAAATAATAAATTCCACAAAGAACAGGCTACTTATTACATTAGGCGTACACTGGTCAGCTATGAAACTAGATATGCATATGTTGGGAAGCTATGCTTAGCAGTGGTATTTTCCACCAAAAATAAAATCCATTATATGCTTAATTATACCACGTATATTGTATCTAAAGAAAATACATTGTGCTACATGATGAGAAGAACATATCATAATAGTCGCACAGAAAAATGGACAATGTTGTTGATGGAATTTTACCTAGAGTTCATTGATATAAATATATAAAAGGATAGGTCATAGCTGATCAACTAGCAGAGGCTCCTCTACAAGATGATCAACCTCTAAATATAGAACTTCTCGATGATGGAGTATTTCATATTTTAGAATCACCTGATTCTATAGAGCCTGAGTCATAGGCAGACATACCTCTATTCTTTGATGGTTCTAAATGTGAATGAGGTGGTGGTGTAGGTATCATGTTTTTCACACCAGAAGGGGCTCCCATACCTCTTTTGTTTAAACTCGATTTTCCTTGTACTAACAACAATGTCAAGTACAAAGCTCTCATAATAGGAATTTAGACAGTAATCACCATGAAAATAACAAAGTTAAATATTTTTGGTGATTCCTTGCTCATAGTAAATCAGGTTAAAGGGATTTCCAAGTGTCGATGTCCCATATTGCAAGCCTACAAAGCCCTAGTGGACAAAATCCTGGTCAAATTTGAATGGTATGATATAGAGGCACTCCCTCACTCTAATCATTTTGTGGATACAATGGCTTACTTAGGATTGCTAATCCCACATGATCCTTCAGATGATATCACAACTATCCAAGTAAAAATGCTAGCATAATCTATGACTAAGTGCGAAGAGCATAATTCTATACCAATTGTTCACGTGATTCAGATTGAGACTTCCCATGAAAGGTTCTCTCAATTACACCAATATTTAAATAATGCTACCTAGGGGGCTTTTTTCCCTCATACTCCTTTTGATACTAGCACAATGCTATATCTCTAGGTTCACTCTCAATCAACATTCACATGAGATAAACATCAAAAGGATAGCATGATTCATAATATTGAGGCTTCTTCAAAGCAATATTGGTCCATCCAGATTAAATATTATCTTAAGCTGGGTAATACTCCACCTGGATTGTCGCATGCTGCAAAGCGAGCATTCAAACAAAAGGAAGAAAAATATGTATTATTAGGAGACATAATTGTAGACACCAAAATTAGGTAAATCGGATAGGACTACCAGTGCACCAAATGCATCATCCTATCAACATCATATGACCTCACCAGGGGTAGTTTATAGGTTCAAAAGGCATCCTAGGATAGTTTTGGGAAGGTCTCCACTAGTTTTGGGAGCCTTAGAGGCCTTGGTTTGTGACCATACCTACAAGGGATGGTCATGATTAGGGTTAGGATTTGTGGTCACTCCTACCTAGGATGGTCACATATGACCATCCCAGGCAGGGATGACCCCCAAAACCACCTACCAAAAAGTATGTGGGATCAATATTGGCAATCAAATCTTACCAATATCGACCCTAATTAGTGCCCATGCTAATTAGGAGTGACCTAGCACAATTTGGGCTGCCTAATGGGTTACCCAAATGGGGCAGCCTTCTCAAACCCATCTAGGGCAACCTTGGACAAGTGGCAAGGGTTGCCCTGGATGGGCAACATGCCATTTTGGGCATTAGGGTTCCAATTGCCTATAAATTGGAGCCTTCCCCTCAACCAAAAAAAATGAGGATAATGGAATGCAGGTTTGGAGTAATGAAGTGCTAGTAGAATTGGGAGAGAACCGGTGTTACTTACCTCACCCATTTTTGCAAAATTTGTGCCCCTTTGCCTTTGAATCCCTCTTCCCTCGTGAAGCCAATTTGAAGGATTAAAAAACCTATAGACATAATTAAAAAACTGGTATGCTCTAAAATAGATACAAACCCTATTTGCCTAAAAACCTAATTTGTGAGCTCTATAATTGATCCAATACGGATTGGTGGCCATTTTTGAAGCAGACCTACTGACCGTCCTGAGCAGGAGCGATCAACATTCATTACCATCCCTAACTATGATGACCATAAAATATGTAGGTATTTTTCCAAAGATTCCACCATAGGAGTCTTCAATAGGTTCTCCCCTAACCCTTGTCCAAATTTGAGCTTATTTGGAGTTGATTTGGCAGGGTAACCGACCATTTGAACATCGTAGGGTGAGGTGGACAAACATAGGCCTTCATCGTCTTTCACCTAGTTTGGTCCCTAAAAGACCTCAAAATGATCTGAAACTTGGATAGAATAATTTTAGAACATATATCTATCTATTGTATGCATTTTTATATGTTTTTATAGCTTATATTGCTTTCATTTTATTTGATTTCGATGGATGTATGTTGTTTTCCATTATAATATCTATGCTATTAACCCCCTTTCAAGCTCCCATGTGTGTATATTGTAGGATTGAATAAAACAAGAGTTATAGGTATAGGAATCAACCTCAAAATAGCTTCTTCATGGTAAGAGGATTCAACCATTGGATGAGACATCAATTTACCACTAAGGGATAGGATCCCTTAGTACCATCATTTTCATTGTTTGTATGGTTGATGTATCGCCAGTTTTAAGCCTCTATTAATGGAGTGCATATTGTAATCAAAGTTCTAAAAATCAAATTAATAAAAGACATCTTATTGCATTTCATTCGGTTATTAGATTCATCTTTTGTTTTGTTCTAGCTTAGTTTCATTATATGCACTCTTTTTGGCCTATAAGACCCTTAGCTTAAATATACCTATTTTAAGGCCATACAAACATAAGTAGAGGCATATTTGTTGATTTTCTACTTCTATAGTGGCGATAACGGTGGTAGGAACCTTATATTCCTTGTTGTTTTCACTTTTTACAAAGGTTTAACTCACTTTTCCCATTTTTGTGTTGTAGGTCAGAGTCATTCCTGCTGAAAACGACCCCTAATTATGATCATCCTTACCTGGGAAAGCCCCCAAATTGACTGGTCTGTGACCATACCTGTCTAGGTTGACTTAAAAAATAGGAGGTTTTGTAGAAAAAACAAAGAACCAAAAGGTCCAGGTCTATTCAATTTTCTATTTTTTGTCAATTTTTACAAATTTTCTATCAAATTCTAGCAAGTTTGAAAGTTTTTTTTTTCATGTTCCTGAGTGCTTAGAAAGGCTAGTTGCTTTCCAAAACATAATTAAAAACACAATTTCTAAATTTGGAAAAACAAATGTAGTCCTTCCTTTCTTGCTCTTTCATGACTGATTGAAGCATAATTCACCTCCAAGAGGTTGAATTCATTTAGGGCTAGTATAAATTTGATTATATTTTATGCTACTAACCTCTTTCAAAACATAAAATGTTTTTACATGCATTAGTGAAAGATCATGTGCTTCCTTCTTTGATTATATTTCAAAGTTATAAAAATAACAACACACACCACTTAGTGTAAAAAATATTGGTGCGCAAACCACTGATAGAGTTCAATTATGGTGGGTTTCATATCCATACATTGACTCAAATCCCATCGAACCTTGGTTACATAGACCGCCAGGCCTGAGATCCTATCGTACCCCAAAAAATTTGCATATACTCTCCCTTCAGGGAGGTATGATTATAACTGGGGGAAATAGGTGAGGGACTAGTAGGACCAGTTCCCCTTGTTTATGTGTGGACTTTCATTGCCACATACAGGGCATTTACATGACCAAAATTTCACTATCGATTGTCGGGCTACGGGTATACTGGTGAAAGACTCTTAAAATTTGAGTATTACATCAACTATAAAAACACGATAAGAGTTATCTTACAAATATAACACATATTGAAACTCATAAAATAGTTTAGGATTCAAATAAAACTTGTAATTCAAATAATCATCTTTTGGTTGTGTGTTCCCATTATTTTTTTGTTTCTAATTCATAAAAATTGCAAAAGAACATAATAACATAGTTGATAGAGTTTTAGATATGGTCATCACTCGTAGCCAAGCCCATTCATGGGTGGAAATTATGAGGAGTAGACAAGAAGACATTCAACATCTTTGGTATGGCCCTGAGGAGATGCTCATTCCTCCTTGAAGACCATCTATTTATCCTAGTCATCCTCTAGTGAGTAGTTTGGGACCTAGTCCATAAGGGACCCCTCATAAGGGCAACCCTACAGGTGAAAGTCCCAACATAAGGAACCCCATCCATAATCGTCGATTGGTTGATGACTGGATGGTTAGTCCTACTGAGACTAGGCATAGACATAGGCCTAACCAATAAGGGATATCTATATGGGGTACCCCAACTAGTGAGTCAAGGAGTTATCTCTCTAATAGAGATCACATACGTGCCTCCTTTTTTGGAGAGAGGGTGCATCATGATGAACCCATAGATAAAGAAATCCCATGCATTCATGTGCCAATGATATCAACTCCATAGTCTATAGTGAGGGAGCAATCCACACCACCCAAAGTAGGACCGAATAATCATCGTAGGTTGTCAAACCATCCTACTCCTATGTAGTCACCAAGGAACAATTTTGAGACTCGCCCTAGTGGTAAGCCTAATACTACTCCTAGGCCACTGCTAAGGGATGAGTTTGAGACTCACCCTAGTGGTAGGCCTAATCCTACCCCTAGACCACCACCAAGGGAGGAGTTCACCACTCGCCCTAGTGGTAGGGTGAGTTCTGCTTTACCCTTCCTCATCTATGAGGGAGAATATGAGAGGGATCAGATTCCCTCTCCCTTATGTCATTCCACATAGGTAATATGCAATTTTGTGCTTGTAGTTTATGCTGACTACCAACGTGAAAGGTAACAAAGAGTCAATACAAATACCCTCCACGATAAGAATCTCACACCTGATTTCAAAGAAACCTTAGCGTATGGTAGATACCCAGAAGAGAGGGTACAAAGACCTTCTATCATAATACATATCAATGATATGGTATAATGGTATGCTAGATGTCAAGCTAAGTTTAATCAAATTCACTCTAACAAGCAATGCCTCGATCTCTTAGATAAGAGACAAAAACTAGAAAGAGAGAGGCTAGAGAATCAAATCAAATAAACCTTATGTCAAGGGTATCAAGCTCCCAAAATGCATAGGGAAGAGAATAGACCAATGCAGGTGCACCAAGGTATGCCTCATAGGCCCAATACTCCACTACTTCCTAGACCAAATAGGCCAGAAGAAAGAGTACATCATAGGCCTAATCTAGAGCACCTTCAAGAGGCGTTAGTTCCTCCATGTAGACCACTGCCTGATACACCTATCGAGGTCTACGATGACTTAGAGGACAATGAGGACTATGTGGATGCACCATATGAGCAATTGGAAGATGTATATTGACCACCCCCACATCCACATAGAGTACCTTAGGCACCTCTTAGGGTTCAAAACAAAGAAGAGGAGATCAAATCCTTGCCTCAATATCAAGCTTTTTTAGAATGCCTTGAATAGGTTGAGACAAATATAGTGGCAACTGGGACTTAAAATCCCATAGTTCACTAGCTTAAGTGCCAACCATTACACCCATATATTCCTTCTATTGTATACCTTGAGCATTTCAAGATTCCCAAGTTGGATCAGTTTAAAGGAGAGAGATTCTCAAGAGCATGTGACACAATTTCTTAATCTATGTTTTAGCATTCATAACAACAACATGTTGCTCTTGCAAATATTTTTAGGCACCCTATCAGGGCCAGCCAATGAATGGTTCAACCAGTTACCTAAGTACAATGTCCATAGCTTTGAACAACTAGTGGATGCATTCCTGGAGTGATTTGCTTTCAATACCAAAAGTAAAGCAACATTGACTGACCTCATCGGGTTGAGGTAGTATGTCAATGAATCCATAACTAATTATGGGAATAGGTTGCGAACGCTTCTTGCCAAGATATCTTACCTAATACTAGAAAGTGAACTCTCTCGCATGTTTTCAAAAATCTGCTTGAGACCAGTCAATATTGTACTACAGCTCCAATAGTTCCTCACTTTAGAAGACACCCCAGTTTAGGCTAGGAATGTCAAGGAGATAAATATACAAGAGGGGGAACTAGAAAAACCCAAAAAGGAGTGGACTAGAAATCCAAAAAATACCTCGACTGCCCAAAAACCAATTACAGTCAATCAAGTGGCCATAAATTTCCCTAGGCCTATTCAGGAAATGCCTCCTCAAAATGCAAATTATAAGGTCCAACCTCCTCCTGCTAGTTATGATAATAACAATGCAACAATAGAAAAAGAGAGAAAGCAAGAGTGAAAGAATCGAGTATTCACACCTTTATTTGAGTCTTTATATTCCCTATTTGATCGCTTTATGGCAGCATGAGTGATGGGTCTTCCAAAACTTAGACTAAATGATCCATACATAGAAAAACCCAAGCCTATGGGTAGATTCTTAGATCAACAATTTAAATACCATAGGTAGAATGGTCACAATATATCTAGATGTTATGCTTTCAAACACCTTGTTCAAGACATGATTGATATGCACGAGCTCAAAGTGGATGCTCTTCTAGCGCATAACAACCAAAATATAGGGATATATAAGGACCCACTACCATCTCATGATGGCCAGGCTATGCCTGCTAAGCCTTTAAATGAGGTAAAGACCACACCTCCTCTACAAGGTTATGTGGGAATGATTAGCATTGTGACTCATAATAAGAGATACCCTAATCCAGTCACACCACCTACAGCTATGAAGGAGGGACCTTCAACATCACAATCCAATCCAATTGTGGTACAAGGCCTTCCATATAGGCCTGTATTAACCATAAAAAACAACCTAGCATAAATATTGCAGATGACTTATGCAAGATTTTCCATATATAAATTAATCCAACAATCTGCTCCACATAGGAAGGAATTAATGGACATCCTAAAGTAGATCGAGTTGCAACCCCAAGAGACAAAATCCTTTGTAGACTTTGTGGGGCATGTGTAATAGTGCAAATATCTAGTCATTTCATTCTATTAGCATGAGCTCAAACCAATTATAGGTGACTTGGTAGAACCTCCATTGCATGTTATTACAAGTATCAATAGTCTACCATTCAAGAGAGTGCTAATAGACACTGGGTCCTCAAGTAACATCATTACGACCCATGCTTTAAAGCACCTTAAATTACTAGCATCGCATGTTATAGCATCAACATACACATTGAAAGCATTAAATGATACTATCGGCTCTATTGTCGACACTATTGTCTTACCTATCCAGGTAGGACAAAAGGTTATATCTACCCTTTACCACGTGCTAGAGGGAGAAATAGCCTATAACATATTACTAGGTAGGCCATGGATTCAGGATATGAAGTGTGTTCCTTCCATCGTGCATCAATTCTTAAAATACACCTATGAAGGGAAAGTCCATGTAGTGGATGCTGATCCAAAGCCATTCAAGTACTGCAACATGTTGCAACAAATTCTAGAGTCGACATTACCTTCAACTCTAGTGGACTTCAAACTGAATCCGTCAGTACAGAGTCCACTCCATTCTCCATTTCCATCATCATCCACTCCATCCTCATTAGAGGCCAAATATGACATTCCATCGACATCGTCAAGTCCTCTTGTGAGGAATATGTCAAAGATGCCTATTGATGAGACCCCACCCATAGTATCGACCATCTCATCAGATGAGATTACCTCTTCAGCAAATGAGGATGTAAATACTCGCTTGCTAAAAAAGGAAAGCCCATAGGAGGTTCCTATTGAGCATGCTCAAGCCTCCACTTCATCCCTTCCTTATTCTTCTTCGCAAGTGACAGTGCATATAGAAAAAACTGGCATGGGGGAGTACATTGTCAAAAATTTCACAACTCTCCCAACAATCGAGTCAGTACAAGACATGAGAATACCTCATCTTCCTATATACAACATTGTTACTTTAGGTAAAGTCCCTACCCAAATAAATTTTGTATATGGGGGCCTAGGGTTTGGAGCAATCACACCTCTTTCTCAGGAGGAAGAGGATGATGAACCTTTCTCAAAAAGTATATCATATATTTCAAATCCTGACTATGCCCTAAAGTATTTGGACAAATGCAATTGGTGTGGTTATGGACTAGGAATTTCTAAGCAAGGCACTCACATACCTTGTCAGCCACATTATCAAATGCCATACGATAAATCTGGGCTAGGGTCAATACACAGGTTTTTGTTGAATTCTTAGCAGAAGGAATGGATTGTATGTGCATAAATGCAAAATATGAGCTTGCACATGATCCATATGCCAACTCACATCACCTTCACTCTTTAGGGGATTCCTTTACCCAAAACTTAAGAGACTAGGGATTTTCCAGTGACATGGCTCAATCCTATTAAATAATAGAAAGCTCACACACCCTAGAATTAGAAAGTGAACAGGAGGATCTAGGTCCTCTTGGTGAGTGGACAAGTGATTATGAAGAGGACTATGGTATAGCACCAATCAATGATCCAATCTCAAAAAAATATTGTGCTCAATTTATCCCTCTAACAGAGATGGAAGACCAATACCTTCGTAGATTCAATAACAACCATCCCATCTTGTGGTATTTTATTATGCAAGAAAAGCAAGTTAGGGACATCCCAAACATCTTACCTTTAGGATATCAAGAGGATTATTACATTCATAATCTCTTTCCTGATCGAAACCCCATATGACACCAACTACTACCAAGAGAGGTTTAGATACCTCCTCCCCCATGTAGACGGCTGCCATTCATTCCATTTCCACCCGAAATCCCCCTACCTATGAGTTATAGAACCACCGTAGGTTCCTAGACCCACTCGTTACTCACATGGGAATCATGACACCATCAACATGATTTCTATAGACCTGAATTATCCTTTGAGAAGTTTGAGTAACCCTCTTAAGCCTTTATACCTCAACTGCAAGGCAATTGACTTTGAGAGGGCTAACTCTCCCCCATCACCATCTGAGTACTGGCCTTACGAGGAAATGTTCCAACCATTTAAGTTTTATCCAAGTACTAATTGAAATGTCTTCCAAGCTGAGGTAGAGTCAGATTTTTCTATGGAAGAGGTGAACCTCGCTAACGACATTCACTTGATACCCACTCCACACCAGTTGGAATATGGGTCTCATATGTCAATTGAGCCAACAATTGACAAGGATATCGATACCAATCCTGATAATCCTAAGATTATCAAGCTTGGGAAAATTCTATCCCCAGATGAGAGACAAGAGTTTATTTAAGTCATGCAGGAAAGGATAAAGAGGTTTTTCCTGGTCATACAAGGATATGCCAACACTAGATCCAAATCTAGTTATGCATAAACTCACAGTTTTTCCATCGATTAAACCAGTTAAGTAGAATCTATGTAAAATGCATATGATAGTAGCCTAGATGGTTAAATATGAATTACAAAAGCTATTAGATGCAGACTTCATAGTCTCAGTAGACTACCTGCCATGGGTACCGAACATGGTCCCTGTTAAGAAGCTGGACAAGAGGATTCACATTTGCATAGATTTTCAAGATCTTAATAAAGCGAGTCCCAAATATGAGTTTCCTTTGCCCAAAATCGATGCATTGGTAGATGCAATGGTAGAGCATGAAATGGTTTCCCTAATGGATGGTTTCTCTGGATACAATCAGATTCGTATCAATCCATAAGATCAACTAAAAATAATGTTTAGAATGCCTTGGGGAACATTCTGCTATAAGGTCATGCCTTTTGGCCTTAAGAATGCTGGTGCTACTTATCAACGTGCCATGACATGCATCTTCCATGATTACATGCATACTATAATGGAAGATTATATGGATGATCTACTGGAAAAATCTAAATTGTGCCAGGATCATATTGATGTACTATGCAAAGTGTTAGATCACCTCATAGAGCATAATGTGAGACTTAACCCCAAGAAATGTGTATTTGGAGTCACATCAAGAAAATTCTTGGGATTTATAGTCTCAAAACAAGGAATCAAGGTTGATCCAAACAAGTTCAAGGTAATAATGGAGATGTCACCCCCCAAAACTATTAAGCAGCTACGTACCTTGCAAGGAAAGGTCATGTCCATAAAATGCTTCATAGCATAATTATCAGACAAGTGTCGGCCTATGAAAAAATTGCTTCACAATGGGGTCTCATTTCAATGGGACAAAGAGTGTCAAGATTCCTTTAACGCAATCAAATAATACTTGGCTTCACCACTTGTATTGGCTCCACTGTGACCAAGAGTGTCATTCTATTTATACATCTCAGATACTAAGGTGGCATTGGGAATAATGTTGTCCCAAAAGAATGAATTGCACAAAGAACAGGCTACATACTACATTAGTCGTACCCTAGTTAGCTACAAGATTAAATATGCATATGTAGAGAAGCTATGCTTAGCAGTGGTATTCACCATGAAAAAGCTACACCACTACATGTTGAATAATACCATGTATGTCATATCTAAAGAAAATCCATTGCAATATATGATGAGCTGAACTTATCATAGTACTTGCATGATGAAATAGATAATGCTATTTATAGAATTTGATTTAGAGTTCATTTTATGGAAATATATAAAAGGACAAGTCATATCTAATCAATTAGCAGAGGCTCCTCTACAAAGCGAAGAACCTTTAAGTATAGAACTTCTTGATGATGGAGTGTTTCATATGATAGAATCACCTAATTCATCTGAGCCTAAATTCTAGGCTAAAATCACTCTATTATTCCATGGTTCTAGATGTGAGCAAGGGGCGGTGTTGGTATCGTGTTCTTTACACCACAAGGGACTCCCATATCCCTTTCATTTAAACTTGATTTTCTATGTACCAACAATAATGCTAAGTATGAAGTGCTAATCATTGGGCTTCAAATATCTATCACCATGAAAATTATGAAGTTGAATATCTTCGATGATTCCTTACACATAGTCAACCAGGTAAAGGGGATATTTTAGTGAAAATACCCTGTCTTGCAAGCCTACAAATCCCTTGTGGATAAACTTTTGGTAAATTTCTAATGGTATGATATAGAGGCACTCCCTCATTCAACTAATTATTTTTTGAATACAATGGCATCCTTGGTATCACTTATTCCCCAAAACCCTTCAGATGATATCACCACTATTTAGGTAAAAATGCTAGTGCAATCAGTGCCTATGTGTGAAGCACCTAAATTCCCATCAAAATTACTCATGATTCAGATTGAACCTTCCATTGAACGGTTCTTTCATCTACGCAACTTTTTAGAAAATGCCAATTGGGGGACTTTGTTCCCTAAAAATTCTTTTGATACAAGCAACACACTATATCTCAAAATTCATTCGTAATCATCATTTGTGAGAGATGAATGTCAAAGGAAATGCATGATCCATACAATTGAGGCTTATTCCCAACAAGACTAGGCCTTGCCTATAAAATATTATCTTAAGCTAGGAAGCATCCCACCTGGATTATCGCAGTCTACAAAGCGAGCATTTAATAAAAATATGACAAAATATTTCTTGATAGGAGATATTATGTATCATCAAAGTTATGAAGGAATTCTCCTTCATTTCTTAGACTCACAGGAGTCTTCTTGGGCCATTGTCCAAGCACACGATGGTACATGCGATGGCCACTTTAGCGGCATGGCCATCGCTAAGCACATACTTCGTATTGGTTATTATTGGCCAACTTTAGAGTGAGACTGCTATGCTTATGTAAATAAGTACATGAAGTGTCAGCATCATGCAAATTTGACATACGTACCTTCATAGGCCTTACAACTGATTCAAGCAGTTTGGCAATTTTTGCAATGGGGGTTTGACCTAATCAGGAAGATCTCACCTCCATCCTCAGGTTGCCACAAATTTATTTTCATGATGACTAAGTACTTCACCAAATGGGTGGAAGCAATTCCCCTTACCACGATGACTAGACCTTGCATTGCGAAGTTCACATTGCATAATATTAAGTCATTTTGGTATTCGATCTAAAATAATATTAGATAATGGGACACCATTTAAGAACAAATATATGCATGTGTTAACTAAAAAATATAACATACAACATAGTTTTTCGACTCCCTATTATCCGCAGGCCAATGGGCAAGTAGAGGCTTCTAAAAAAATAGTAGTTGTCATCCTCAAGAAAACTATCAAAGATAGCCATAAGGATTGGCATAATCAACTACCTCTTGCCCTGTGGGCTTACCGCACTAGCATTTGGACCTCCACTGGAGCAACTCCATTTTCACTAGTGTATGGTGCTGAGGCAATCATGCCTCTCAAGCTAGAAATTGTATAATTATGAATATCTATGCAAGAATTCATTGACGATGATACTGCAAGGCAAGATAGACTCGATCAACTACTGTTACTTGATGAACATCACGTTAACGCCCTCGAGCATCTAAATTTTTATCAGGAACATCTTAAGAGAGCTTACAACATGAAGGTCCACTACCATGAATTTCAGGTTGGAGATTTAGTTCTAAAAGAGAACCAATAAAAATCAAACTTACGATCTCATTTATGGGACAAGTTTGCAGCTAATTGGTTAGGTCCATTCATTATTACAAGTTATATTGTACCTAGAAATTATCACTTAGCAGCTATATAAGAGAAATAATAGAAAGAACCCATGAATATTCAGCATTTAAGGCCTTTCCATGCCTATCTAGCACCATCAAAGGCTCCTAGATCATCTACGACTATCTAGGTCAAACCAAAATGCCCCAAAGGTTCCCCTAAACCCTTTGGTCACCCCAAATGATCCTAGATAATATAAAATTTTCTAGGTCACATAAAAATTCCCCAAAGGTTCCCATAAACCCTTTGGTCACCCCAAAAGACTCCTAGATCATCTACAACTATCTAGGTCAAAATAAAATGCCCCAAAGGTTCCCATAAACCCTTTGGTCACCCAAAAAACTCCTAGATCATCTATGACTATCTAGGTCAAACCAATATGCCCCAAAGGTTCCCATAAACGCTTTGGTCACCCTCAAAGGCTCCTAGATCACCTATGACTATCTAGGTCACATCAAAATGCCCAAAAGGTTCCCATAAACTCTTTGGTCACCCTAAAAGGCTACTAGATCATATACGACTGTCTAGGTCACATCAAAATTCCCCAAAGGTTCCCATATACTCTTTGGTAACCCTAAAAGGTTCCTATATCATATATAACTATCTAGGTCAAACCAAAATACCCCAAAGGTTTCCATAAACCCTTTGGTCACCCCAAAAGGCTCATATATCATCTATGACTATCTAGGTCACATCCAAATGCTCCAAAGATTCCTATAAACCATTTGGTCACCCCAAAAGGCTCCTAGATCATCTATGACTATCTAGATCACATACAAATGCTCCAAAGGTTCCTATAAACCCTTTGGTCATCCCAAAATGCTCCTATATTGTCTACGACTGTCTAGGTCACATCAAAATTCTCCAAAGGTTCCCATAAAATCTTTGGTCATCCCAAAACACTCCTAGATCATCTACGATTGTCTAGGTCACATAAAAATTCCCCAAAGATTCCTATAAACCCTTTTATCACCTAAAAATCCCCAATGGTATCCATAAAAATGATTGGTCAACCTGTATATCTTATCAACAAATTCAAAAAAAAAATCAAAAATCATCAAAATAACAAAAATAATGCATTGCATATCATCGTAGTCACATCTTAGTGTCATTTGCATTAGGCATAATAGTCACATCATGCATATCTAAAAATTTGATAACAAGATGTCTAGCACCAAGTATGTATATTAGGTATTTTTCAAAATCATAGTTGTTAAAAGTCAGTTTTATCACCTATCCATTTTATATTAATACCATAGTTACATACCACAATATGTGTTTAGTCACTTTAAATTAAACCATTGTATAAAAGAGTCAATAAAGTTGTTGGTCACTCACCCATGTTTTGTTGTTTGGTCAACTTTTGTAGAAATTTATAGTGATGTTTTAAAAGGTACAACTCTTGCTTAGGTCATACCTTGTATATATCAGAATTCTAACATCATGCTACATTAAATAAATCCTAAGTATAGTACAAAGTAAGATGAAAACTTAATAGTAGTATAGGTTATTCCAAGCAAAAATGATTATCCATGCTCATCATCCTATGCAAATGGTTCTAGGGCGCTAAGAACTAGCAAAAGGACAAGATCTCCTTTCTCATAGGTCCCTTGATCTACAGTCTAAATTAGAGCTTGTATCATTTTCAAAAGAGAAGCAATAAAAGCAATAGTGATTATCATCACTTATACAAATCAAAAATAAAAAAGAGAAGTACATTATTACCAAATAAAACAAATGGTATTCACCACTACCAAAAAATAAATAAAATTGGATCTTACCACTATCATAAAATCCATTTCTTGCTAAATTACACAACGCACATTTCCTTAGTGATTCAACACAAAAGAAAGGAATCAAGATTTTGAATCCCTAAAATTCTTAGCATCAGAGAGCCATAATGTGATCCTCATTCCAGGTTTTGTGGATAGCCTACTTGCAATGATGGAGTAGCCTCTCGCATGAAGATATGTCTATCCCATAAGTGTTCGCTTTGTACAGACCAATGTTTGCATTAGGATAAGCTATCTTGGAATAATCTTTATTGCCTAGTGGTCCAATCTAAAAAAGTGCAAAACTAAGGATAATGATGTGTATAAAGTTTCCTCTACTATAGGTGTGATTCGTCAAACCTATTTGCACATTAGAGATTATTTTATGCGTTATCATGGTAATTAATAAATATACAAATGAATATAGGTTATCTTGGTTACCTTAGTAGGGTTTGTAACTTAACAAAAAGTCATAACATAATTATTACACAATTATAGACTTAGTGCTTAAACTTGGTTGAGTTTCACAACACAATACATGTCCCATAACATATTATAGTATATATTCTATTTATACAAAATTTAGTATACATTTATCAAAACCAAGTTATAAATTCCATCATAGAGTGTCATAAAAATAACATGAAATGATAAAATACATTTTGTACAAGCTATAGGGCTAGCATCAAAATTATCAATTCATATTAAATCACAACATGTCATTTGCATATTCATTCCATTTTCATGTCGCATATAGATCATCAACATATACATTTATCATCTAACTAAATGTATCCCATCATAATACATCAAATCATCTAAATAAATGCATACATGATAGACATCATGAAAGCATCATAAAAGAATATAGACATGCATACATTGCATACATTGCATACATCAATAAAGGACATCATGATGATCAAAATAAAAACCATGTATATATCCATATATATATATGTGAACTAAAAATACATCGTCATGTCCATCATATCTTCCAAGGGCTACAAAATAAGTGGTTCCCAAAGCCCACATAATGTACATCACAAAAATAGCAAAATAAAGACCCATCTGTCTCTAATAAAGTCATGCACCTCCATGACTAAGTGCCATGACTCTCTCCTCTACCCTCGGTATGAGTGCATCATGAGCTAACAGATCAGCTCCCTCCTAGTCTGTAAGTCCATATCACTAAGATTGATGGTCCCATTCATGATGACTGCCCTACCTCACTACGATACCTAGTCACTAACCCAATAGACAAAGCTCTATCTAGTAGGCATACCTAGAGATGCATGATCTCATACTATAATAGTCTGGTGAAGACCTGCTCCTCCTGATAGTGAACAGTCAAACTCTCCATCAAAACTTGTAGTCACTCTACCTCGCCTCATAGTCTCACCACCTCATTGCTACTCGATGCACCCTACCTTGATCCCTACACCACAACCTGAGACTAGAATTTTGCTATCTCAATTTCTTGCCTCTGGATCTTTGTAGCCTGCCTCACTATCTTAGACTACATAGACTCTAACTATACATGAAGAACTGACACCTTAGAATCTCACCTAGAGTCCTCAATCTGACTAGTCTGTACCTATGCATGAAGGATATCATGCTCCTCAGCATACTACTATCGTAACCTACTCAATTCCCCTCATAATCTGGTGATAGTAGTATCTCATGTCACTAGCTCCCCATCCAGGTCTCGCTCATCGAGTGCATCCATACCAAACCCCTTTGCATCTTGGACATCCAGTAAAACATCCTTGACATCCTCCCTATGAGGGTTAACATGTCATGCCTCTATTATATCTAGAGCTTGAGCCTCCTGAGCTACCTCTCTAAGGTCCTCTCTAGGTGCATCCTCCTCTACAGTAGCATCGAAACCCCCTCCTAGTGGGTCATCCCCATGATATATCCACATAATCCACAAAGCACCATACTCATTAGTAGTACCAGTGTCATCCACATCTGGTATGTCTATCAGTAGGTCTGACTCCTCACTGAGGGGCTCTATGATAGGCTCCTCTAGTCCCCTCTCCATGACTTTATGCCTATATAATCATGGCTCACTGGGTAACCCCTGGTGTAGCCCAAACTATCAAAGCACACAGTCAAACTAGAAGTACTCTTTCTCAGTTTTGTGCCTCCCTACCATCCATCTACCATGTCTCACTCAACACAAGTGTATCGTAGCCTCTGGCCATACAAGGAAATATCTGTAATGTCTTCAGATAATATCCTCTAATCAGAGCTATGCAAATTCATCAACATAGATCTCAATTTTTCTAGCCTTATGTTGACTACCATGCTCCTCCCTCACTGTCTCCCAGAGTGCAGTGTAACCAATATCTCTTTCCTCTAACTGAGACCACGTCATCCATTGTAGTCCTGTTGGGCACTACACTATAATATGAGACCATCCCCAGACCTGTAGCAAATAGCTACATCCTATCCCCATCCATCCATGATAGAAAATATCATAAATCTCATCATAAATTTGTGTGAGTAAAGTTAGACCCCAAGCCATAATCAAAGGTTGCTCTGGCGTGCACTCACATAGAGCATACACTAACTCTAGTAGGTTCCAAGGGAACCTAGCTCCTAAGGAGTCTGGAAATAGTTGGTTGCTAATCAATGTCATCAGTAACGCATGTCTAGTTTTGAATACCTCACATGTCTAGTTTTGAATACCTCCCTCTGAAACCAATACACCACTAACAGGCCTCCACTGAGTAGCTCTACAGCTGCCTCCTCCCACCTCTCTATAAAGTACCACTGCAAGATTGCCTCATGTTGACCAGTAGGTGTGTTGAGGATTAGACATCCCTCAATAGGGATCTGAATTATCCTATATACATACTCAAGGGTAATAGTCATATCCCCGATAACAAAGTGAAAGGTATTGGTACGAGGATTCCACAAATCTATAAGTGCATTAATATAAGCCCTGTCAGCCATGACGGGTTTCAACTGAGTCACCTGCTTGAGGCCAATGGCATCGATCCATACCCAATACTTAGGTGTCAACATGCCTCTAGCTTCCATGAAAATATTCAGTACCCTATATTGACTCTTAATAATCTTCTAACATAAAAAAAAAAACAAAATTGGGTCACTCAAGTGCACCAAAAATGCACTTTTTACCCTCCAAAAACACCTAAAAAGGGTCAATTTTGACCCCAAAATGGGCCATTTTTGGCCCAGTTTGTGGCCAAACCAACTAGGGATGGCCCCTAATTTTGTGACCATCCCATCCCCAGTTTCATCACCTTTCTCCTCCTCTCCTCTCCAGTTTCTAAAATCAAGTTGCAATAATGAAGATTTTAGGGCCATTTGCCCTTTTATATAAAACCATAGGTTTGCGACCATTCCTACCAGGGATGATCAAAAAAATTGGGGACCGTACCCACATAGGAAATTCATAAAAATCATGGCCATCACTGGGTGTGACGACCACAAAAAAACTGAAAAAAAAACAACTCAAAAACAACAAAAACAGGGTAAAAAATCCACCAAAAAGAAGGCAAATGAGGTCATTTTCAAAACTTGTCTAAATAACTCCAAAATAGGTTTTTGAAAGCATTATGTGACCCTAATTGAATCCCTAAGAAGTACCCTAGGGCTGTAAAACTCCACGGGTACCCAATTTTAGTCACTTGCGCTCTCAAATTTGACCAAAAATAGTAAGAAAAATGAATAAAAGTGCATAACATAAAATGGTAGAACCATGAAATTTTCCCAAAATTATCATATGGTGTCAAGAAATTCATCACTTTGTACATTGTGAATTACCTCATAAACTCATCACTTGAGGGGGTATTCATTATAATGATTTCAACAATTTAATCAACAAGAGAACACTCAAAAGTGTTAAAACTCATGCATCCAGAAGAGTCTTTGCTTGAAGAAAATCTTCAAGCCCATGCTGGGGAAAATAAAAAACATAAAATGCAAATTAAAATAGGCTTGGATATCCTTGCAATCTAGGGTATTAATCCTCTATGAAGGCTATTCACACACCTGGCAGGACTTGCAAGGATACAAGGCACCAAGACCTAAGTATTCCCAAAGCCTAAAAGTCATCGTATAAAAATGTCTAGGGATACTTGCAAATCATTAGTCTATGTCAAAGGAAATGATTCTATGGATGTATGTTTTATTTTTCACAGGAGAGACATCATGAGTTGGTTAGGTTAAAAAAAAAAAACCTTAATCAATTTACCATTTTGGTTATATATTTTTGCTCTATGCTTTCTCAGATAAAGCACATCATAAAAAGGGGCAACTATAGACACCAAAATTAGGTAAATTGAATAGGACTACCAGTGCACCAAATGCATCATCCTATCAACATCATATGAGATCACCAGGGGTATTTTCTTGGGTCAAAAGGCATCCAACGATAGTTTTGGGAAGTTCTCCACCAATTTTGGGAGCCTTAGAGGCCCTAGCTTGTGACCATACCTACTAGGTATGGTCATGATTAGGGTTAGGATTTATGGCTGATCTTGCCTAGGATGGTCACATATGACAGTCCCAGGCAGGGATGACCCCTAAAACCACCTACCAATAATTATGTGGGATCGATATTGGCAATCAAATCTTGCCAATATCAACCCCAATTAGCGCCTATACTGATTGGGAGTGGCCTGGCATAATTTGGGCTACCTAATGGGTTGCCCAAATGGAACAACCTTCCAAAACCCATCTATGGAAACCTTGCACAAGTGGCAAGGGTTGTCCTGGATGGGCAACATGCCATTTTGGGCATTAGGGCTCCAATTGCCTATAAATTGGAGCCTTCCACTCAATAAAAAAAAATTAGGAGAATGGAATGCAGGTTTGGAGAAACGAAGTTCTGATGGAATTGGGAGAGAACCGGTGTTACTTACCTCACCTATTTTTGCAAAATTTGTGCCCATTTGCCTTTGAATCCATCTTCCCTCATGAAGGTGATTTGAAGGATTACAAAACCTACCAAACCAATTACAAAACTGGTCTTCTCTGGCATAGATATAGACCCAATTTGCCTAAAAACCTAATTGGTGAGCTCTAGAACTGATCCAATAGGGATTGATGTCCATTTTTGAAGTGGACCCGCTGACCATATCGGGTAGGAGTGGTCAACAATCATGATCATCCCTAACTATAATTGCCACAAAATATGTAGGTATTTTACCCCATATTCCACCATAGGAGTCTTCAATAGGTCCTCCCCTAACCCCTATCCAAATTTGAGCTGATTTGGAGTTGATTTTGTAGGGTAACCGACCGTTTGAATGTCGTAGGGTGAGGTGGACCAGCATTAAGGCCTTCATTGTATTTCACCTTTTTTGGTCCCTAAACGACCTCAAAATGATCTAAAACTTGGCTAGAGTAAATTTATAACATAGATATATCTATTGTATACATTTTTATATGTTTTTATAGCTTATATTACTTTCGTTTTATTTGATTTTGATGGATGTATGGTATTTTCCATTATAATATCTATGCTATTAACCCCCATTCAATCTCCCATGTGTGTAGATTGCATGATTTAACAAACCAGTATCTAGAGTTATAGGAATAAAACTCAACAAAACTTTTTCGTGGGAAGAGGAGTCAACCACTGGATGCGCCAACATCAATTTACCATCGAGGGATAGGATCCCTTAGTACCATTATTTTCATTGTTTGTATGGTTGATGTATCACCAGTTTTAAGCCTCCATTAATGGAGTGCATATTGTAATTGAAGTTCTAAAAATAAAATTAATAAAATACATATTATTGCATTTCATTTGGTTATCATATTCGTATTTTGTTGCTTTCTAGCTTAGTTTCATTATATGCACTCTTTTTGGCCTATAAGGCCCTTAGCTTAAATATCCCTATTTGAAGGCCATATAAACATAAGTAGAGGCATCTCATTTGATATTTTTCTTCTACAATAATGTATCATCAGAGTTATAAAGGTATCCTCGTTCGTTTCTTAGACTCACAAGAGTCAACTTGGGCTATCACCTAAGAAAATGATGGTACATGTGGTGGCCACTTTAGCGGTATGGCCATCACTAAGAACATTATTTGCATGGGCTATTATTGGCCAAATTTAGAGCAAGATTGCTATGCTTATGTTAAGAAGTGTGTGAAGTGTCAACATCATGCAAATTTGACACACGTACCTTCATAGGCCTTACAATCGATTCAATCGGTCTGGCCATTTGCACAATGGGGCTTTGATTTAATTGGGAAAATTTCACTTGCCTCATCAGGTTGTCACATGTTTATCATAAAGACAACTGAGTACTTCATAAAATGGGTGGAATTAATTCCCCTTACCACAACGACTGGACCTTGCATTGCGGAGTTCATACTACATAATATCATATGTCATTTTAGTATTCCATTCAAAATAATATCAGATAATGGAACACCCTTAAAAAAAAGGATGTGTGTGCGTTAACAACAAAGTATAACATACAACATAGCTTTTACACACCCTATTATCCTCAATCCAATGAGCAAGCAGAGGCATAAAATAAGATAGTAGTAGCCATCTTGAAGAAAACCATCAAGGAAAATAATAAATATTGGCATAATCAATTACCTCTTTCCCTTTGGGATTATATCACTAGAATTTGGACACCCATTGGGGCAACTGTGTTTTCACTAGTGTATGGTGTTGAATCCATCATGCCTCTAGAGTTAGAGATTCTGTTGCTATGCATTTCCATGTAGAAATTCATTGACAATGATACAACTAGACAATCTCGTTCAGATCAGTTAATGTTGCTTGATGAATGATGTGTAAATGCCCTTGAGCATATGCGTGCTTATCAGGAACATATTAAGAGAGCTTAAAAATTTAAAGTACATCAAAGAGACTTTCAATTAGGTGATTTAGTTCTAAAAGAGAACCAACAAAACTCAAATTTGGCCTCTAATTTGTGAGACAAATTTGTAGTAAACTGGTTAGGTCCATTCATCATCATAAACTAGATTGGACCTAGAACTTATCACTTAGCATCCATAAAAGGAAGTGAAGAGCTTGAACCCATGAATATAAGTCATTTGCAACCATTTCATGCTTAGAGCATCAATCAAATACTCATAGGTAGTCGTAGAAACTTTCTAAGTGTCCCTGAACTAGGTCACCCCAGAAGGCTCCTAGTGGTCTTTGACCGTATAGATCAAATCAAATGCTCCTATACTATCTATGATCATCTAGGTCAACTTTAAAAGCTCCAAAGGCATATATAAGCCCTTTGGTCACAACAAAATTCTCCTAGGTAGTCGTAGACACTTTCTAAGTGTCATTGACCATCTAGGTTACCCTAAAGGCTCCTAGCAGTCTTTGACCATTTATGTCAAATAAAAATGCTCCTAGACTATCTAAGATCATCTAGATCAACCTTAAATGATCCAAAGGCATTTATAAGCCCTTTGGTCACAATAAAATTCCCCTAGGTAGTCGTAGACACTTTCTAAGTGTCGTTGATTGTCTAGGTCACCCCAAAATGCTCCTAGCAGTCTTTGATTGTCTAGGTCAAATAAAATTCTCCTATACTATCTACGATCATCTATGTCAACTTTAAAATCTCCAAAGGCATCTATAAGCCCTTTGGTAAAAACCAAATGCTCCTAGGCAATTGTAGACACTTTCTACATGTCGTTGACCATCTAGGTCACCCTAAAGGCTCCTAGTGGTCTTTGACCATCTAGGTCAAATAAAAATGCTCCTAGACTATCTATGATTATCTAGGTCAACCTTAAATTCTCCAAAGGCATCTATAAGCCCTTTGGTCACAATAAAATACCCCTAGATAGTATATGGCATTTCCTAAATATCCTTGACCATCTAGGTCATCCAAAATTCTCCTAGCGGTCTTTGACTGTCTAGGTCAAATAAAAATGCTCCTAGACTATCTATGATTGTCTAGGTCACCTTAAAAAGCTCCAACGGTATCTATAAGCCATTTTTTCACAATCAAAATACCCTAGGTAGTCTACGACACTCCCTACATGTCAATAACCATCTAGGTCACCTAAAATACCCCTAGGCGGTCAACGACCATCTAGGTCAAATAAAAATTATCCTAGACTATCTACGATCATCTAGGTCAATCCAAAAAGCTCCAAAGGCATCTATAAGCCCTTTGGTCCCCATCAAATGCCACTAGGCTATCTATGATCGTATAGGTAAAAAAAAAACATTCCTAGACTATCTACAATCCTTTAGGTCAATCCAAAAATCTTCAAAGGCGTCTATAAGCCATTTGGTCATCCCAAAAGCTCCAATGACATTGCTTAAGCCCATTTGTCAACCTATATATACGTATATATCAAAAATATAAAAATACTATCAAAATCATCAAAATACAAACATATTTGCTTCATTGCACTTCATATAAATTACATTAGGCATTCTCATCACTGCATTATGCATTGTTCCAAATTGATCATACATGTCTAGTACCATGTATGTGCACTAGGCATCTATTAAAATCATGTTTATTACAATTTATTATTACCACCTGTTAATACTACATATACCATTTACATTAACATTTCATATTATATCCCTATTTTTTGTCACTTAGTCATTGTTAGTAACACATAGTTAAGTTTTCGGTCACTCAGCCATATCTAGTTGTCTTGTCAGATTTTGTAGAAAGCTAGCATGATTTTTAGAAGGTAGAATCCTACTTAGATAATTCTTGGTATACATCAAAATCCCAACACATTTTCACATTAAAAATCCAAGTCTAGCGCAAGGAAATATGAAAACTATAAAGTAGTCTAGGTTACTTTCAAGCGAAAAGGTTATCTTGCTCATCCCCCTATGCGAATGGTTCAAATATGCTGAGAATTGAAAAAAGGAAAAGTTCCTCCTTACCCAAAATCCCTTACCCTACACTGGGGTAAGTATCCCAAAGAAATAAAATCAATAATGATTATTATCCACCCCTAGTATTGAAAACATACATTGCCCTACACTAGGGCAAGTATCTCAAAGAAATATTCCAAAGAAAATAGTGATTATTATCACTCCCAAATGTACATAAGGAAACAATGATTATTATCACTAGGAAAAGAAAAAATAAATTGTGGTTCTCACCACTATTAAAATACCTTGCTCAAAAAATTAAAATGATCAATTACCTTGAGAAAGTCAAAGAAAGGTAGGGACTTCGAAACTTGAATCCCTAGAATTCTTAGCATTAGAGAACCATAAGGTGATCCTCATTACAAGTTTGGTGGATAGCCTACTTGTCAATGGTGGTAGCCTCCTGCATGATTATATATCTATCACTTAAACAACTTATTTAGGTATAGACCAATGTTTGAATGTGTATGAGCTAGCTTGTTGTAACCTAGGTGATATAATGGTCTAACCCAACTAAGTACGAAACTCAGGATAATGAGACTCGTAGAATGATCTCTAGACTGATGGGCTGAATAAATCCCATTTGTACTAGGGTAATCTTATGTGTTATCATGGCAATGAACACACACACACACACATAGGGATATTTATTATCTTGGTTATCTTAGTAGGTGCATACTTTGTCAAAATATCTTGTATAGTTAGTATATGAATTTTTATTAGGTAACTAGAGTGTTTGAGTCTCTTAAAAACTATCAAATAATATCATATCACATTACATTATCCATTCCATTTTACATCATGTTGTCACATGTTTGTCAAAATTACAATGTCCATCAAATAAAGTGTTATAATAACATGAAAATAATCAAGATATATTTTGTATAGTCTATGGTGCTAGAATAGTATGCATCAAAATGTCATCACAAATCCATCATACAAAATTAAATCTAATCAATCATTACTTCCAATCATACACATTTACACTTTTTTTCATTAAGTGATGTTCATAAGCTAGGATAGATACTGGTTAAATATTAGCAATAATATTTAGATGACCACTGACTATTTTATGCATCTCTTTTAATTTACAAAAGCATATAAATAAATCATCCACATATACATATCATAAAATTACATCATCGGATAAATACATACATTCATGTTAGATATCCATCATAACATCATAAAGTAAATCTAAGCATTGCATTCATATCATAAAGCAGTAAAATATGACATAATGATAAAAACAAAGTCTATATATATATATATATATATATATATATATATATATATTTAAAATCCAAAAAGTTACATCATAGTCTATAAACTATCCGTAGGCTACAATAAAAGTGAGTCATCCAACTTCGACCCAAAAAGTCCAAAAAGAACCATCAGAGTTTGCTGACCATGGTCATGTAGGACCGGTACCTTGACTATCTCTTCTGCTCTTAGTATAAGTCCATCATGAGCTACTAAACCTACTACCTCTTGATATGCTACCTCTAGATACCTCCATCCTTCAAGAAGTTCTCAAAGCCCTCATTCGAGCAAACGAGTGTCCCGTCTCGCTCCCCTGGCTATGTTGTGATCTAATGGCTAATGCCCAATCTGGTATGAGCCCCTTATAGTGCACTATATCATCCTCCATCATATCCATGTAGGTGAACTCATCTCGACACCTAGTATAATATATTACCACCAAAACCTGGAGATATTCTATCTTCTCTTGCATCTTACCTAGATCACCATTGTTGGATTCCCCATGGCTAGGGATCTATCCACTGACCTATGCTTGAAGTGTAGCTATCAATTCTACCTACCTCTCCATATCAACCTATGCACTCTGCACCTATGCCTATAGTAATTCTCAATCACTCTACATCTCTGCAATCATAGCATCTCATGCTACTAGTTGTGCCTGCATACCCTGATCCCCCAAGTCTTCCTCATAAAATCCCACTAGATCCTCTACAACTATCAGGTCCACCCTATCCATTGACACACATTGACACACAAATTGCTCACTTGTGTCTACCACCTCATCATATGGAGACTTATCTTGACCCTCATCATCTAGAGCACCCCTAGCTACATACACTACCCTAGCAGTTGCATCCCCTCCTAGTGGACCCTCCCCTCACCACTATCATATGACCCACCATGTGTCATAATCTTCTTTAGTGCCCACATCATCTGAATCAAAAACTTCCACCTCAAAATCTGACTCATCTCCCAAGTCCTCTACCATAGGCCATGCTAAATTCCTATCATCCCCATGATGATGATAGACCATAGGCTCCCTGGGTAGTCCTTGGAATAGCCCAAACTATCGTATCACATGATCATAAGAGAAGTACTCTCACTCTATACCATGTCACCCTATCAACCATCTACCTCTTCAAACTCGGCATAGATGTGTCTTAGCATCCCTCCAGTTAGGATAACCCCTGTAGGATCTCCAATCAATATCTTCTACCTTTATCCATGCAAAAGCCTCTACATAGTGCCCTATCTCCCCAACATATCATCGAATACATCCTAACTCCTATGACATTTTCCATATCTCCCATAGCCAATCTCTCTATCTGGTAGCTCTACTCGAGTGGTCCATGGTAGTCCCTGTGTTCTCTCTATTGTAATGTTCTTCCAAGAACAATACTATAATAGGAAGATACAACCCAAACCCTTCTACCCACATGAGTGGATCTCATACAACTCATCATATAGTTGTGCCAATAAAGTAGGACCCCAAGCCATAATTATGGGCTCATCCTCTATGCAATCCACTAGAGTAAAGACCATCTCTATTAGGTTCCATGGTAACCTAGACCTCAAAGAGTTGGGTAGAAACATGTTTCTAATCAAGGTAATCAACAATGTGTGCCTAATGCCAAGCACACCCTCCTCGTACCATCTAGTCACAAGAATTCCTCCGTTGGGAAGATCAATCGATACATCCTCCCAGTGGGCTCCAAAGTACCTTTGCATTATGGCCTTTTGCCACTCTATCAGAGAGGATACTATTTGGAACCTCTCTATCAAAATACATAGTATCATATAGATGTCCTCTAGTGTCACTATCATCTCCCCCATATCTAAATATAAATTGTTAGTGCAAGGGTCCCATAGGTCTATCAAAGCAGTCAGATAGGCACGGTCTCCCACCATGGGATCTAACCATGTAACTTGCTTCATATCAATGACATCAATCCAATGCTAGTATGTAGTAGTAAAATGATATCTAGTAACCTGAAAGAGACTCGTTGCCCTGTATTGACTCCTAACTATATGCTCATGCAAATCAGGGTATCAAAAAGGCCCTAAAACTACAAAATTTTGCTATAAAAACACTAAAAAAAACACATAAAAAAGGGCCTTTTTGGCCCAGTTTTTGGCCATCCCACCTAGGGATGACCCCTAATTTTGTAGCCGTACCACCTAGGGATGACCACTAATGACTGTACCTCATAGGTATGGTCCCCAAATCAGGGTAAAATAGGGTCAATTTGACCCTTAAAAATGCCCTAAAAACCTAAAAACACACAAAACATTGGTATTTTATTCTAATTTTTTGCAAAAAAAATATAAATATAAGATAAATGTCATAAATTTTAGTCCTCATAGGTTTTATTAACTCTTTTTAGGGCTGTAGTCATGAAATTATAGCATAAATTGCAAAAACATAATAAAATAGGGCAAAGGAAGCATGTAATCCATATCTGTTTTGCATTGGCTCCACCGCTCGATGCATCTGTTGGTTGGATCATGTTATGGGTTGAGATTTTTGGAGCACTCCACTTCAGAAAACTCTCTTCTACCTCCTCTCCTCTCCAAATTCTCCAAGAAAGTTGCACAAATAAGCTAAAATGGCCCTTTTTGGCCTTTTATAGCTCCAAAAGAATCCGACAGCAGCTAGGTGGGATGAGAAAAATTTTGGCTTTCCATCCCACATTGGTATGCTCAAAAATACTGCACTCATCCCCCCTAGGATGGTCACAAGAAAATTGCACTTAAAAACATCAAAAATATCAAAAAATGGGCCAAAAACCCACCAAAAACAAGGCAAAATGGGCTAGAAAATGAGAGGGATTTACACTAAAATTATAATAATTTTGGATGCATCAAAAGACTATATTTTACTCCTAAATAAACCCTCCATGTCTGGACCACTCCACAGGAATGATATGTTGGGACTTTTCCCTTCAAAATTATTCATCCAAATAGTCAAAAATCACCTCCAAACAGGTATTTAGTACCATGGGCAAAATAGAGAGTTGCCCCAATTTAGTCATATGTGTCAAGTGACCTTTAGAATTTTTCATGTCCTCATTGACTCATCTCTTGAGTTAGTAGTCATAATAATGAATTCATAAATCAAATCAACATTTAAACACTTAGAAGTGTAAATTCCATGCATTCAAAAGAATCTTGGCTAGAGATAAATTTGCAAGCCCATGATGGGGAAAATAAATAGCATAAGAAGAAAATTAAATAGGCCTGACCTCATTGAAACCTCATGAATTGACCCATTTAAAGGTTTAAAATAATACAAGGCACCAAGACCTAGTATGCCCTAAGCCCCATAATACTGACATTACAACACGACTGAAAGGTATACCTACAATCGATCCTTCGACTATGTTAATAGAAAAGATCCCAAGAATGTATGCTATTCCAAAATGAAGGCATATAAATTTTATTAAGTTAATAAAAAACATTGATCATTCGACGTATTGGTGATCTATTTTTTCTCAATGCTTTGTTTCACATCATGCATCCCAAAAATAGGGCATCTATAGACACCTAAATCATGTAAATTAGATAATACTATCAATGCATTACATATGCCCTCTTATCAAAAACATATGGCCTTATTAGGCACCCCTCTAGGCTAGAAAAAGGCTTCCAAAAGCCTCCAAAAATTATTTTTGAGGGTTCCTAGCAGTTTGGAGTAGTTTTGGGGCTCCTAGTGGTGACCATCCCACCTAGGGATGGTCACAGTTGGTGACCATCCCACCCAGGGATAACGATCAACAACCATCTCTGGGTGGGATGGCCCCTAACTAGACCTTTGAAAAAGTTAAAGGACACACTAAATGGCAATAAAATACTACCATTAGTGCATCCAATCACCCCAAATTGATTAGGGACCTACTAATGGATAGTGGGACAGTTTATTGGAAGCACCCAAAGGGGAAACCTTCTCCCAATCACCCCATGACATGATTAGGACACATGGCGTCACTTGCCTCGCATGGCAAAGATGCCATTTTTCCCTAAGTGCCCTCTTGGGCTATAAAAGGAGCTTCAAACTCCCAATTCAAGAGGAGAATTAGAGAATTTTAGCAATGAAGTGCTACCCAATTCTATCCTCACCCTTTTGCAAACCAAACCCAAACCAAAACATGCCTTTGCCTTGGCCTTGAAACCCTCTTCATTTTGAAGGTGATTTTAGGGGAAATAGGCTCAAAATGTTGAAATCAAATTATAAAAATTGAATAATTCTTTGGTCCCATATGTTGACAACACCCTTACCAAGTTTTGGACCAATTCCCATAGCCATAGGCAACAAAACTAAGTCAGTTTTGTAACCGTTCCACTTGGGGATGGTCAGTAGTCTATCCATGTCACACCTAGGGATTATTGCCAAATAGTTTAGAATTTTAGATAAATTACTCCATAGTAACCTTAGGAATGTCTAGAGGAACCTCTAGTCCAAATTTGAAGCCATTTGGAGGAGTTTTGATGCAGGATTGGTGATTCCAATGTTACAGTTTTATCTGGTTCACCCAGGAATGGTCACAAGTTCTGCATAGTTTAGCCTTATATATTTCTTCTAAATATACTTATTTGTATTTATATTAATAAATAACATTTTTATGCTTAATGTAGATCAATTTTCATGCATGTAGATCACTTTTTATTGTTATATAATATGCTCCCCTTTCATGGTTTTATGGGTTTCTTCTATAACGTAGGTGTTACTAACCCCCTTTCAATCCCTTGTCTTCAGGAATAGGAATCCTAGGCAAGAGGAGGAGCTAAGGAGGCATAAGCTTTTCAGCCCAACAATAGATCTCAAGTGTGGGAAGCAGGAGTTTCACACCATAGTACTTTACCTTAAAGGCCCCTTTCAAGGGACTAGGTCCCTTGAACATTGTAATGGAGAAATTGTATCAAATTTGTAAAGCCCTCAAGGGGATGCCTTGTAATCCTATTTTGAATCAATATATGAATAAATAAAAGGATAAATCCACCCTATTTATCACACATTTGTTTCATTTCATTTATATTACATATTTATGCTATTTCCCTTTGAATTATTTTATACTTGTTTTCCATTGCAATAGAGGGCCCTTAAGGCAATGTCATGAAATTTGCTTCTGCAAGTGCCATGTAAATAAGTGTGCAAATTTTATGTGAATAAATGTGCACATGTATCTCATATTTAAGTGTGAATAAGTTTTCTTATATTAGAAAGTGTTTTGTGAAGAGTCATATCCAAATGTGCATACAAGATAGTCATGTGTATGCAAGTATAAAATAGATAAGCTGATTCATGAGACTTGGAATAAGGAAAGGGAGAGTCAAGTAACCCAAGATTCATCCTACAATGGATATATATTACTCCATAGAGAGATAGAAAATACCATCCACCACCACCTAAATTATCAATATCACCTACAAAGTCTACATAGAGAGTATTATGATTATATTGTAATAGATTTTTATGATACATTTGTAAGAGAAGGAGGAGTAATAAAGATTGCATACATTTGAGCAATTAATATTGTAAGTCTTGCTACATGCTTTTACATGTATGATTTAGGCTATTTATACATTCATATTGTTGCTTATTAATGAATGTTATTTGACATATTATTAGCCTTGATTTACATATTAATTGGCTCATATTATTCTAGTTACATTATTATTTGATCTTATTATATTGCAGTTATCATATATTTTATCCTATGATAATTATCCTATGATATTTACATTAATAGTAAGGATTTAAAAACCATCACTTATTTTATTTCATTTAAGTGTGTTTAAATTTTGCAATTATGGTTTGATTTCCCCAAATGTGTTTAATTTTTTTATACATATTTGTATTTTTATGAAGTATTACAAGACCTAATACGCACACAAACTTCTTATCTCTAGCACATACAACCATCAAATGCCATCCTGGATTGATAATTTTTAAAGTACAAACATTAATGGCATTCATAACTTTTTGGCACCATTGCCAAAGAACTTAAGTGTCAATAGAGAATTTTAATTACTATTCAACATTATTGTTCTTATTATGAACCCTCATCTTAGTTAGTCCATAAATATGTGCTAAACCACATCTCCTTATTTTATATATTTTATCCACCATAATTTATATATTGTTATAACAAACATTCATACTACACCAATGATATCATGAATAATAATCTTGTGAGATAAGTTGTAAATTGCATCTTCATATTCACATCCCATATAAGTTATAATTGATATGTTTCTATCTTTATAAGTAATATTTTTTGAAGTGATCTTACTATTGTATTTTTACCAGTCTAATGATAAATGACAAAAATGCAATTCTATCATTATACTTGAATAGATTTAAAGGATAAGGATATATCTTACAATAGAGATAGTGGTGTTGCCAAGAGGTGAGTTAAGGTATTTATTTGTAGCATGAAAATATAGTTAACTATTTGGTATTTTAAGGATAATGGTTATTGCTTTTATTTATTTTCAAAAAGTATTTTTCCTTTATTTTAAAATAGAATGCATGTATAGACCTAGAGGTAGAAGGGGAACATTTGTAAATAAAAATCCTTGATGAACCATAGGGAATAGACATCAATGTCAAGAGGTTGAAAACAATGTTGAATTACCAATAAATAAGACAAACTTAGGAGAAATATCTAGTGGAGAACAACTCTCATCATGTTTTGAGTCCCTAGATCTTGGAAACCTTAAAAAAAAATGAGTCTTAGTCAAGCAATTTTTCCCCACCATGTCCAAAAAAGACACCATCTTCCAAAGGTTTGAAGAATATTTATAATATTTATTAGGAGTACACAAACATGGTAGGAGAAAAAATTAAGATAAACTTGGGTTATATAGAAATACAAATCAAATATATACATAACCTATAAAATTAAATCCTGATGTAGAAGCCTTATACAAATATTTGACCATCTATATTACATAATTTGCAGGGAATCATATCGAAATATACAAACCAATTATTGTTTGAATTCAAAATTATTTATGATATTTATGACTATAAAATTGGAAACCAAAAACTTATTATTCCCAAAAATACTCAAATACTTGTTGTGATTGTTGCACAACTTGACTCAAAATTGGGGACCCACCTTTTATTTTCATTATTTTAGGAATCTTGGTTCAGTTTGAGTGTCAGTATTGTGGTCTCCAAGATTTGGTTTGGTAATGTAGTGGGTTTATTTTATTTTTTAAAGTCCTAGTGTTGGTTTGGGTCATTTTTTTTATTTTTTTAAATTAAACCCATTCAATCTTCTAAACTAATAATAGGATAAAGTCATGGGGTGATTCTAGGGGTTCACAAGGTGGTTGATCCAAGAATTATTGAGGCAGGTGGTGGTTAGGAAGATATGGTCTATGAAGATGCTGAGGCAGAGCTCCTAAAAGACCCTTGGATGGGCCTAGTGCTGATGTAATATCTCCTCATGGGCCCCTCATTGCATTGGGGTAGGACTCAAAACCTCCTCTCAATCCAAAAGCATCCCTCATTGATAAAGTGAAGGGGCATATTCATTAGGCCTGGAAAGACCCATCACTAAGTATTAGAACCCTATTTTATGATTTTAGGGAGATCAGTCTTCCTGGTGATGTCATAGCCTTTGTGTTGAATAGGAAATTCCTTTTCCTTGTTGGAAATTTCATTGGGTCATGACCTGACATTGAATCCATTCATAGATGGGTGGTGGGTAAATGGAACCTAGAATGTCACATGAACCTTGTTGTTCTATCTTACATATTTTTCATCATCTGTATGAATAAATCAAACAACACCAGTTGGATTTTAATAGGAGGACCTTGGTTCTTTAGGAGGTGAAACTTGTTCATCATGTGCTAGAACCTTGGTTTAAGCCCAAAAACCCAAAGCATAAATGTTGCCCCAATATAGGTTAGGCTACCCAATATCCCCTATCAGTTTTGGGGTGAAGGTATCATCTAAACCATTGCTTGTGTAGTTGGTGACCTAGTTGCTTTTGACTTAACCACAAAAGCTCAATCTAGAATACCTTACGCTCATTTTTGTGTCATGTCAAACCTATATTCTTAGATTTTTATGTATATCAACCTAACCTATGGGTCATATCATTAGAGATAGATCTTTTAGTATGAGAACAAGACTACTTTCTATGAGGAGTGCCAAAAATATAGGCATATTTGATTCCAATTTCCTCAAATCAGGAAAGAAAAACAAGTGAAATATGGGGTCTATAGTAATTTTCATAGACAATACCATCCCAAAGAGTAATGCCCATCATTTAAGAAATATTTCTATGGAGCACGTCCTATCAGCAAGTGATCCTACAATTTCAATCCTCAACAATGACAAGGGGACCCCAACTCAAAATATTATATTGATAAAGGAAAACAAATAGAAAATCATCCTAAATATTCATTCGAAGGATAAAATTGAGGTACCAAAAAGGTATTTTCTCTCTTTTCTAACCAATTTGAAATTTTTACTGATAAGGATAGTGAAGTCCCTTCTAAAGGGTTTTTCATTGAACAATTTACCCATCCTGATCCATCCCTTGCAAACCAAGGTATTCCTAGTAATCCTCACCTCCCTTTGGTGTCCCCTCTTATCATCAATTATCCCCTTACCTCATACCATCTTTATTTTATCCATGCATGCCCCCTTGTTTCCCCCCCAAGAGATGACCTTCATCCAAAACCCCCCCTTCCACTACCCCATCCTCGTTGCCCTCTCCTCTCAAGTATATTTACCCCTTTTCCTCTTTGTAGACACCTAAAACATGTCATTTTGATGGTGACTACTCATATGGACATGCTACAAGACATATGGAAGATCTTGGACTGAATCCAAGATAGAGCAGTGGTTCTAACCACTCAATTTGGGCTCCTTGGCCTATTTAGTATGAACTATAGCTGAGACCTATGATCTATAGATTGAACCACAGCTGATACCTATGGTTTATAGTCTGGACCGTAGCTATAACCTATGATTTTAACTAAAGTTTAGTTGGCCTTCATCCAAGCCAAATCAATTTGAATGACCATTTATTCTAGAAAAAGGTAGTTAAAGGACAAAAGCTTCCAATACAAATATCCTAACCACCCCTTATTGATCTTGGTTTCTCCATGAATCCACCCCTAACCTTGGGACATCCTATAAGTACCCCTTCAAATTAGGTTAATGATATACAACATTTTTTATAGTGAAGCACTATCGAAATATTAAATCAAGCAAGCATTGGAGTTTAGAGTAGTGAAACCCTATCGAATTGCGGACTCACTTGAGTGCATAGAGAGAGCCTTATTGTCATCACCATTTTCAATTTTTCAAGCATCATGAAAATCATGCCATGGATGCCCTAAGGATCTAGAATGCCAAGAAACACCAATTTGGGCAAACATAGGTCCTATTAAAAAATTCAACCACCAAACCTGTCAGAGGATACTAAGGCGACCTTTGATCATCAATTTGACAAGGATGATCAAGCCCACTACCCTTGAAATTGGAGAGAAAACCTACTTGGTTGCTCATGATGTCTTTCAGTTGTAGTTTACAGTGCAAACTACCCATCAGAGCTATGGTTTGCCACAGGTATAAGATCTCCTTACTATTCTTGTTTTATATTACTTAATTAGATTAGATTAATTATTTTCATGGTTAAAATAGGGTTTTACATATATTTGACTCGTAGATTTAGTGTTTAGAGTAATTATAGTACATTAGTATAGAATATGTAATAATGGTTTCTTTTTATGCTTTCATGCTCTATTTCATTTAATTGGACCATTCAATACTTAGTTGCAATAGTCTTTTATGCATTTCCATGAATATTTACTAATTTGGCATAGTTTAGATGTGTTTTTCATGCTTTCTTGATTATATGCTTTTCATGGCTTTTCATGCATCAATCCTTCAAAGGGCCTCGTCACGAGAGGTTGCCTATTTGTATAACATTCTTGTGTTGTTTCTTTATCATAGGAAATAGGTTTAAAGGGAGTTTCAATTGTTCAAATACCTTCCTCAATGTGAAGAAGAGGGTTAACTCCACCCTAGAGTAGTTTGTGACTATTTGGAAAAGTAATAATAGTGTGCCTACCCCATTAAGGGATTTGGCATTGTATTGATTGTATCAATATTTGGGTGACCCTAAGAGGGGCATGATTGTAATCAAGATTCACTTCCAATATTAATAAAAGAAACACGTATTTTCATTGTTATATGCAATATTGTTATCTTGTCATGCTTTTATGTTGATTTCCATTAATGCAATAGCTAGGTGTATGCTTTTTGGGATAGGTTAGAAGGAAATCATGGTGGAAATCCATAAAATAAGTGATATAACTGTTGTTTCTTGATTTTTGGAATTGCAAGTACAAACCGCAACTATCAACTTTAGGCCAACAATTGAACCACAAGTTCAACATGTGGTTTATAGTGTAGACCGTAGAATAGACCTATATTTTATATCTGATAGAGCAGACAACATAAAATAGAGTACAGATCAGATGAGGACCTGAGGTATGCCCCATTTTCACCCTCTGTATTTTTTTTATTTCTATCTATGTTTTCTAGAGAAAAAAAATTGAAACATAAATTACTAAGGCTAAAATGAACTAAAAATGGATTAGGTCCTTAGGTTTCTTTTTCTAAGTTTTTTATAGGCACTACTAGGAATAGTGGACATCTGATTTTAGTCCACCCTATAATCCAATGTGTTATATTAGAATTATTTGTGTGGTTTGCATGCTTGAGGCCCAATTAGTGGCCATTTGTATACTAGTTTTCATTGTCAAAAAATCATGTAGAGTATAACATGCATCTCTGAATATAAAATGTTTCTTTTAAATTACATGTAGGAAACAATCATTGTGCTATATTGTGCATTTTTCATTTCATGCAAATTAAAATGAACCACACACACCACATTTCACTCAAACTTAGTGATTTGGGCTTAACATCCAACCACTAGTAGGGTTCAATGATGGTGGAGGTTATTTCCATCTGTTGGCCTAAATCCTACGTACCCTTGGATACTATACTGATACTAGATCCAATAACCTTTCATACCTTAGAAAATTTTGATGTATTCTCTTCAGAGGGTATAACACTAACTGGGGGGAAAAGGGTGAGGATCTGGGAGGACCTATGCTCCTTGTATGAGTGTGTACTTTCATCACCACACATGGGGTATTTATGCAGCTTGGAAGTCATATATAGGTTGTCGAGCTACGAGCATATAGGTGAAAGCTAATTTAAACTAAGAATATTATTCAAATATTTTCAAAACATGATAAAGAGTTCTATACTGATACAACGAATCATTGAAACAACATCAAATAGTCTAGGTATCACTTTAAAAAATTAATATGAGATAAACACTATTGTATACCTTGTTTGTGTAATAAAGCATAAATCTATATTCTAGGTACACCATTGATGTAGGAACAATAGTATGAAGCTATATTATTCATCATAATGCAAGTATATATAGAATTACAATGGATGTTACGTAGGTTAAGTGGTTGCAACAATCTGCCAAACATGGCCAACCACTTAACTACTAGTTAACCAAATGCTAACTAGGGATGTCCATTAACTGCTAGAGGACAAAGGAGATCTCTAATAGTTAACAACCATCTAACAACATGCTAACAACATGCTAACAACCTATTTCTAACATGGGCATACTATGCCTCACGTGAATACAAAGTGCAATGAAATAGGAATAGTAAATAATAATAATAATTAACTTAGGCTTAAGTGGATAAGCCTAAGTTATCCTCAACACTCCTCCCAACCATATAAGCATTGGACCCCAATGCTCTCAACAAATGTGGAAAGTCATGGGCCATCTCATGGTGAGGAATCCAGCGAGCCATGTGTGGAAAGTGACCATGACGAGCGACAAGGTAAGTAGTGGAAGAACCCTGTCCAGTGTGATGAGTCTTCATCTCGAAAACTCTATCTGAAATGAGCGAAAGCTGACGATCAGGTGCCACTGCTGTTGTAGGACTGAAAACAGGATCAGGTACCAAAAGAGGGTCCTAAAATGGTGTCTCTGGAAAGCGGCGCTCATCCAAAGGAACCCAAACTCTGCCTCCAACCTGTGGTGAGTGAGGATTGTGATGCTTTCGCACCACTCCCTACGGAGTCTCCTGCAAGTCCTGTGGTACCTTGCCTAGAAGGCTCTGCCGGTGCTTAGTAAGGGAAGTAACCTTAGCTTGCTCCTCCATGTGTGCAATGGTGGGAGTGGGCAAAGCCAAAGGTAACTTCTATGGAACAAGTGGTTCAGTAGTTGTAGGTGTACCCAAAATTATACCAATGGAATCAATGGCATCTTTCTCATGAGTGAGAATGGTGGGTTCCTTAACCACTTGCTCTTGTGATTGTTCATCATGTGGGAGTGAAACTTCTTCCTTTGCATGTTCCTTAGGTGGTGCTTTTTCTTCATTTTGTGTGGGACAAATGCTAGTAGGAGCTAAAATAAGTGCTTGACTCAATGGCTTCCTTACTTGCCTACAACTTAACATCAAATTGGAAGTAGGTGTAGTGCTTTGTATCAAGTAGTTTTTACCATGCAACTCCAATGTGTAGGTGTTCTTTTTAGCATGATAAATAGCATTCCTATCAAATTGATAGGGTTTACCTAGCAAGAGTCCACAACAATCCATATCTGTGACATCACACCTAACTTTGTCCACAAACTTGTCACCAAAAGCAAAAGTCAAGGTGCAAGTATGGGTGATGTTGGATGTGGAGTCTACATCTTTCCACCCAAGTGCATAAGGTTGGTGATGTGGTTTGATGGGAAGTTTCAACTTCTCCACAATGGACTTCGCAATGAGGTTCTTTTGTGATCCGTTATCAATGATACAATCAACATAGAAATCATGCGTCAAGTGGGCTCTAGTGACAAACAAATGATCACGCCCCCCTTGAGCAAACACATTGGACATTAGGGTAACTTTGTTCAGTTTACCCTTTAAAGCAAGATATTCTTCTTCTATCCCTGTAGCCAAAATGGGACCATCTTGTGGTTCCTCATGTGTAGGTTGTACAATTAGGGATTTCTTCTTCTTAAACTTCTCAAAAGTATAGCATTTGGATTTTACATGTCCATGCTTTTTACAAAAGTCACAATACAATGAAGAAGAAGAATCTTTAGCATGAAAGGAAGAAGAATGTGCTTTAGGAGAAGTGGGAGGAGAAGAAGAATGAGGGGAATATTGAGAATTGTTCTTCACCTTCTGTTGATGCTGATTCCCACCTTTGGAAGAGCCCTCCTGTGATGAACGAGACTTTTGATATGCACCAACTTTCTCCTCTGCAAGAATGGCATGATTGAATGCCACATCCAAGGTGAGGAAGACATTGAATTTGATCTCCCTAAAAATCTGATCTTGCAAGCCACGAGTGAATTTATTAATCAAATCATCTTCTGAATCTTTCACACCAAGCAATACCCTCAACCTATTAAATTGGAAAATGAAATCAGAAACTGACATTCCATAGGTTTGCCTCAATCTATACCACTTGGTAGTGAGGTCACTTTGGTAGTTTGGTGGAAAGAAGGTGTTTTTCAGAATTTGAGTTAATTCTTTCCAAGTCATGGTGGCATTATGGCTCTGTCTTTCTACAATGAGAACTTTTGCTAAACCTGTGAGTTTTAGTGTAGCAAATGTGGCTTTTTCATCCTCCGAAATTTCAGCATAAGCAAACCAAGTTTGCATATCCAAAATCCATGCAGATAAGACATCGGGATCCCTAGATCCATCATACATTTTAACCTCACATTTAGCTTTGTTGGCATGATTATGGTGGATTTTGATTTCACCAGGATTGAATTGCACAACAATATCTCTTACCTTCTCTGCTAAAATGTCTACTGCAGAAGTAAGGTTTTCCATGTTTGATCTGAGGTCTTGAGCCATATTTTTCCTAGTATATGCCAGACTAGGAGGATTACAAAATGGTCTTGCAGAATCTTAATCTAGGCTTAGGAACAATTTCAGTTTCCTATGCAGCCAAATTGCCTAGATTTTACAAGTTTTGCTCTCAAAAATAGGGCTATTTTAGTGCTTTTACAAAAATAAATCAAGTTTTGTAATTACAAATTAGCACTAAAAAAATGCTGAAATTTAGCCCTTTTACAATGCCAAAATTTGGTTAGGAGAAAAAATTATCAATCTGCTAAAAATTTGCAACACAATGCAAAAAATTTGGTCAAAAACGGACCAAAAACGGAGAAGATATCACCTTTTGAAGTTTGCTTCTCCTTTTTTGCTGGTTTTGGCGCCAAATATTTGAATTTGAAATTTCAAAATTTCAAAATTCTAGGAATATTCCCTTCCTTTCCCTAAAAAAAAAACATCACGCCAATATTTGGTTTCCCGCCCAAAAATTTGGGACTATTCCCCGGTCAACTCCTGTGCTGAACAGTCCACATCTATTGTACGGTCAACTGGTAGGTCAACGGTGACTGCCACGTGGCCAATGGTGAAGGCCAAAAACACTGTGAAGTGGCGCTAGAAGAGAGCCTACACCAAAGTCAACCAGCGCGTGCACTATAATGTGCTCGAGAGTGACCACCACAAGGTGGTCACCTCTTTATGTGCGCGGGGGTGGTAATAAACTCCTTGTTGCCCCCCGCACGTGTAATGTGGGACAAACTTGGTCCCCAAATAATTCACCTCCCCGTCGTAGGTCATCGATGATAATTTTTCTGATGACCAAAAAAATTTTAAACTTTAGAATTTTTTTTTAATTATTTCTATCGTAACTTCTATGCACGTCGAAAACATCTGCAGTGACGTCGATCTCATCGGATTCGATCAGAACTGAGCACACTGTTCGTTGGACTACGTTACCTATTGTTCTCTACAACCTGCACTATCGTCAGTATTTTGCAAAACAAGGAAACCTGCCTTTGAGGTGGAGATGGTCGAAGCATTGAGGAGAGAAGTGCGGTGAGTCTTGCCGATTATTTTCTCTGCCTATGTCTGCTCTACAGATTGATGTTGTCTACAATCGAGTCGAGTGAATAGCGTCGATGCGATGAACACCGTCGGGATCATCAACCACCTGATTCGAGGCCCATCGGTGGCTATGGTGCACCGATCGGTGTCGGTTGGCTGTTGGTGTTGGGTGTTGATGTTCGTCGATGGCTATGGCCCACCGATGTGTCGATGTCGATTGGACGTCAATCGGTTGCTACTACCAATGGTCAGGGCGTCGGCTGGCTGGTGGTCGCTGGTGGTGGTCGTCGATTGCCTAGCTGGTGGGTGTTGCCACCTGGTGGTGCGATGGCCAATGATGGCCTACCAGTGAGGTGGTCGGTGGCTGGTCGTCAGCTACCATGAAGTGGCACCGGTTGCCTTTTTTTTTTTTTTTAAATAGAACTAGCCCCAAAAAAATTCGCCGTCGCGAGCTTGCAAGCAGCGAGTTTTTTTTTTTTTTTAAATATTAATAAAAAATATTAATATTAATATAATATCTTTTCATGGAGAAAAAGAAAAGATATTGCATGCAAGAGAAGGGACTCTTTGTCCAACTCCACTCCTCTTTCTGCAAATTTGAAACTCCAATTGGAACTCAACTTGAACTGATGAGGTAAACTCAACTTCTACTTTTCAAGGTAGATCTGGTGCTCCTTGACAAAGAAATGGTGCAGGGGTAATTTCTTCCCTCTGCCCTCAGCTTCACTTGTGTTGTGGATTGCTTCAATCTCCACTTAACACCTTCCTAGGATCTTGATGACTAGTTGAAAACTCCAACTAAACACCTAGCAAAAAGTGGATCAAACTTGCCCTCCTTTCTGCAACTTTTCCTAAAGCTAACTGATACCAATGATGTAGTAACAATAGTATGAAGCTATATTATTCATCATAATGCAAGTATATATAGAATTACAATGGATGTTACATAGGTTAAGTGGTTGCAACAATCTGCCAAACATGGCCAACCACTTAACTACTAGTTAACCAAATGCTAACTATGGATGTCCACTAACTGCTAGAAGACAAACAAGATCTCTAACAGTTAACAACCATCTAACAACATGCTAACAACATGCTAACAACCTATTTCTAACATGGGCATACTATGCCTCATGTGAATACAAAGTGCAATGAAATAGGAATAGTAAATAATAATAATAATTAACTTAGGCTTAAGTGGATAAGCCTAAGTTATCCTCAAAAACCATGGTGGAGACACAGAGAGGTCGACAAAGGAACAAGCCTAAATCCCATGACCAAGCCATAAAATATTCACATCAACACATGTTGAATCCTCACCCACATGCACTTCCTGAATGTCGTTCGAAAAACATTAGAGGAGATAATTTGAAAAGAAGGGAACTTAATGAGCATACCCCCAATAGAGGAGTTTCTGTACATTTTTCTAGGCATAAAATAGAGTAGGGAGCCTCTCAGAATGAGGGTATTCCACTCAAAACCCATTACTAGGATTGCATTGCATGTGCATCCACATGATCGACTAAAGAGTATGTTATACAAGGGTCTAAGTTAGTACCCTTACATCATAGTTCTATAGGAGGATCCATGGCTCCACATTTAGATTACATATGGGATCAAGATCTGTCCATTCAAGGGCATGCAAATAAGGCCACCGCTAATCATAGGCCTGGGTAGAATACCACACGTGGTGAAAATTGAAATATCACTATTGATATGGTTAAGGTGGGATCCAATGGTACAAAACCACATGAGTAGTGGAGATCCAAACAGTTGGATGGATTAAGTAACATCCTTGAGCATCTAGGCTATAAACCTTCGACTCCACCCACTTGTGCCTTGAGTGAGTGTAGTGTGAGTTCTATTAGTACTACTAGAGAACATGAAGAGGCTTCTAAGCACCCTCATGTGATACATCCACCATCCATGCATGGTGGAACTAAGCATAGAGTTTAGTAGGACACCAATGTCATCTTCATAGATAAGGGCAAAATCATCATAATCAATCATATGGGTACAAAACCCATAAAGTCACTTGCACAAAGCATGCATACCAGAGGCCTATCATGGCCAATGACCTTGATATATCACATATAATAGTTTCTTAGTAGTGATGATAACTTCTCCAACATTAACTGGAAGATGCTCATCTAGAAAGGTAGTGCATTGAAGAAGATAATCTTCAATCGTAGAGACTCATCAGACAAAGACTATACGAGTAGTGCATACGTGAAGAACGCATCCTTACCCAAAAGGAGTGCATAGATCAAGAAGATAAATTAGCCAAGGCTGGTCTATATACTTGTATGGAGAATAGAGAGAGCATTTATAGAAAGGCTTTTTCACAAGTTGATGTGTAGCAGGAGTGCAGGGATGCTCATACTCATATTAGTGCCCTACCAAGAGAACGACCACCACCAGTTGAACATGAGAGGCAACAACAATATGAGGAAGAAGAATGAGAGGGAAAAAATCAAGAGTATCCTAAAGAATCCCAAGTTGAGGAAGAGGAAGAGCAATGCCATCCACCTCAGTAGAGAAATAATGTACCTCTAAGACCGTCCCCACGATAGCTTAGGGAGGAGGATTTCATAGCTAAGGCAAAAGTTATTGAGAGGAAAGACATGGTTGTTCAAAAGCCAACGTTAAGATAGATTCACTATGAGTCTTTGGACCCCTCGATACCTGCTCCTGCCTATCCTGAGCATTTTGTTATGCCTAGGTTAGACAAATTTAAAGGTGATTAATATGCACAAGAGCATGTCACAGGATTTTTGGATTCCTAGTTACAAATTGTGAGCAATAATTCCTTGCTTTTGTACATGTTTTTCATGACCCTATTAGGCCTAGCCTAGGAGTGGTTCAACCAGCAAAAGAGGCACAACATTACCAGTTTTGAACAACTAGCTGATGCTTTCCTTGAACACTTTTATTTTGGCATCAAGAAATAGGCCAACCTTTCCTATTTGTTTATGCTATCTCAGCATGATGGTGAGCCAATTGAATAGTATCAAAATAGATGGAGGAGGTTGATGGTAAAGCTGCCATTCCCTATTCCTACCACAAAATTGACCTAAATATTTACCAAGAGTTGTGCCAAGCACATATCTCTATTATTGTAGCAGTAGTAGTATTCAACATTTGAGGAAGCTTTGGTGCAATCCAAGGTGATCGAAGACATCAAGTTGCAAGAAGGAAACTTGAAGCTTAAGAACAGGAAAGAGGGGCCTAAGAAGAGCTCCACAAAATGTAAGGGTAAGTAGTCTCATGTCAACGAAGTGGCATTGAACCTTTAGAGAGAGTATAAAGGGCAAGAAAAGTAGAATTATCAAGCCCAAACTCCTCCTATGCAGTACAAAAAGTGAAATAGTACCTATAAGGGAAAGAAAAAAGAGTAATGCCCATATCACCAATTCATTCCTTTGATAGTGTAGATTAAAAATACAACGCCAAACAAAAGATAAAGAAATCACGATAAAAAGTAATGCAAAACATAGTTGTACAAAATAAACGATTTTTTTATTAATCAATGGAGTTTAGAAACTCCTTTTAAGTACAACAGGGCCTGTAACCCTTTTCGTGATACAGATGTTACAATTTGTGCTAGGGTTCTCCGAAACCCTAGCTGGCACAATGTGGTGGCATCTCCGAAGAATGTATATTTAACATCAATAGTATGAGTGGGCTTCATTGTATCCTTTGGCTTGGACCACTCCAGCTTAAGCAGCTGCTTTTAACCAATCAAATCTGCCATTAAAATCCTGCACACACTAAAAACTATAAAAAGGTTAGAAAATAGTAAGAGGGCTCCACTGTGTGAGCCCTCAAAAATAGTCTAAAACCTTGGAAATGAAATAAACAGAATGCAAAATCTAACGGCAGATTAATACATAAAAATATTACTTGCTTTAGAATCTATACCTCTTTTTCTGTTAACGCGGCGAGACCAGGCGGCACCTGGAAGTGATGTGACTGTCAAATCGGCTGCAGAAGGCGCCCTGGTGAGCTCGCTGAATGCCCGCGTGCTTATGGATCGGGGTTGCAGACACCGATCTGCATCTGAGACTGTGGGTAAACGCTCGCAGGCACTTGCGACAAGAATGGGGGATTTTGCAGAGTGCTGTAGAAGGGATGGCGATGAAGTTGGCGACGGATGTGGCGATGGATGCGACAAAAAGCGACGGTGATGGATGCGGCGATTTTAGCAAAAGAGATAGATAGAAGAGATAGGTATGTAGGTAGCAGAAAAGATCGAAGATAGGGGAGAGAGATAGCAAAAAAGAGAGCAAAAAAGAGATAGGGTTTGAGCCATCAAGGTGACTCAATTTATAATCTACTCTTAGGGCACACTTTAGGGTTTTAACGACACTTTGAACGTGTGGCTAAGATTAAAGTGGATCCAAGGGTAGAGAATAAATCTAGGTTGTGAAACGGATTAAGGTGGATGGACGGATGAGATTAAATGAAGGATGGACGGCTCAGATTAAATCACTTAAACTTATATATATATATATATATATATATATATATATATTAAAATATATTAAAATATTAAAAAATATATATATAAATATTAATTTAAATAAATTTGGGGATGAAAAATGGCGAGAAAGGTGAAATTGGGCCAAATAATGGCGGGAAGGTGTGGATTTGGGCCAAATAATGGCGGGAAGGATGGATGACCGACACGTGGCTGACAGGAAGGTATAGATGACTTACAAGTGGCTGGATTTTGGTGTCTACAGATGCCCCTTTTGAGCTGCTTTGTGTGAAGACACAATGCAGCACAAAAACTTAAGACACCTGATAAGCTGGATCAGACGCAACTCTCTCTATCAAGACTAAAGCACAACTTTGAAGATCAAAGAATAAAAGAATATTTAAAAATTTTCAGCTTACCCCCTCAATTGGCGAGCGAGAATGGTTCTTACAAGCCAATTGGAAGAAATTCATAAGAAAATGAACCGTTTTTGCCCCAACGGTGAAAAAAAGGGGTTGGTGTATGAGCCATCTGTTTATGTCCCAACAGAAAAGGGGTTGGTGTACAAACCAGAAAAGAATATGATTGAAGACGATATGAGTGATGTGAAAGATGGACCGTTTTTTGCCCCAACGGTTATAAAGGGATTTTTGCCAAACTATGAATTCCATGATCATGTAAGATGAATTCCACTATAGGAAAGTTAGAAATTGATAACGGATGCCCCAAATCCTGTGTGTAAATCCATACTGTTGATGAAATCGCCTTGTTGGCGCCATTGATATGCAGAGATGAAAGATGCATGAAAGATTCTAGAACTCAGAGATGCTCCTAGTGACTGTATGGATAATTCCTCGGGTCGGAACCAATCAACCTAGGTAGCCACAATCTCTAGCAAGACTTAAAATAATGACGATATGAAAGATTGTCCATGTTTAAGGCCCCATGAACTAGGCCATCAATAACAACTTTTGAGCAAATTAATCTTGGTATGAGGTCACTTGAAAAGTAGAATACTCAAAATTGATTTCCAATTTTCAAACAGTGAAAGAATTGATGATGATAAATGGTAAGTGTCCTTAAGGTGGTTTAATCCTCTTACCGAATTGCATGGATGCAAATCGCTACAATCGCCAAGGTGATAGAATATACCACTAGATACGAGGTTTACTTTAATTTGATTTGGCAAAAACATGCATGATGAAAAAAGAATGAATGAAATTGACGATAGATCAGAAGAATTGATGAATGTGGTTAATTTTGTGAAGGTTTTGAATGTTTTTAACCCGATTTGTAAAACAATGATGAATGATGCGCTTTTTGAGCGAAATGACAAAATTTGTGTCCAAAACTGTTGTAACCTTCAAAAAATGTTTTATTATGATAATAAGAATGGCTGAATGCAATTTAATGAAATTTGGAGGAGATAAGCTTCAATTTTGCAGGGTTTGTTCCTTTATTCAATACTGACACCAAACGCCGGTCTGCATTTGGGGGTGGCAGAGACGCCCGTCGGTGTTTAGGCACTCTGCAGATGTAGCACTGCATTTGAATGCACCATGAAACACCCCACTGCGTTTCAGGGCACCCAAAACCAGCTATTTAAACAGTTTCAGTGAAAATTTTGCTCATTTGTGCATTCGAGCTTGAGAGAAGTGCGTCTAAGGGAGTTGAGTGAAAGGTTTGTGTGGTAGATTGAAGCACATGGGAGCTATGGCGGAGATGGGAGTAGATGCGCCAGTGCAGCCAACTGAGGTATTTGTTCATTTAAGCAAGTACTTATTATGTGTTGTTTTTTTTTTTTTTTTTTTTTTTTGCGTTTTTTTTTTTTTTTGGAAAAATTTGTAACAAATTTTTTTGTTTTGTTGTTTTGCAGCTTAGGGTGTTAGAGGCATGACACCGATTCTCCCCTATAATTTTGGGGATGAGGAGGTCATTGTCCCAGGAAGACTAGGAGATATTGGAGGCAGTGGGGCTAGCGGAGGCAGCCCGATTGGAGGTAGTTCGGGCGGATGAGGGGTACCTCTCGGCTTTGGCCGAGAGGTGGGATCCAGATCGGGGGACATTCCAGCTCCTGACTGGAGAGATGACGGTGATGCTTGAGGATGTATACCGCATCCTCAAGGTGCTTATGGAGGGGGCGCGAGTGGAGGTTGGACGAGATAGGGCCATGGAGATGGCCAAGTTTTTTGGGGATGACTGGAGGGAGATCTGGATGGAGAGCGGGGGGATCCCATACTTGGCCATGTATACGACCAAGGAGTTGGTAGCGGTGGAGGTTCTGATGATGTTTGTGTTGGCCAACATTGTGGCCCCGAATAGCACTGGGTGCAGGTTCCCATGGAACCTGATGGGTGTAGTAAGTGAGATGCTCACTAATAGGGTAGTGTATGCCTGGGTGCCCGCTTTATTGGTGCAAGTGTACCGAGAGTTGTATGAGGTTCGGAGATGGGGCCGAAAGGGCCTGGGTTGCAGTGTGGTGCTCCAATGCTGGGGCTAGGAGCACTTCAGAGTGGCTCAATTGGAGGGGTTGCCATGGGCTCACTGGGACGTGAGCCAGGATTATGGTAGGAGATGGCCAGTGGTAGAGGAGAGACAGTCGAGTTGCCCCGTGAGATCGAGGCAATGGTATAGGAGACTATGGGCAGACTTGATAGTTGCCCAAGTCATTTGGAGGCCTTGGTGGGGGGTGAGGTGGATCGGGGATGGAGAGCACCTGAGACGGGTGCGACAGGCCAGATGGTTAGTGGGGCAGAGTCACGATGAGGCAGAGTACATACAGATGTCTTGAGTACACCGCCAGGTCGGATTGAGGCAGGATGTCCCTAGTGAGCCAGTGCGCTATCGGAGGCACAGATCAGAGGGGGATTTGTCATGTGTCGAGCTATGGAGGGAGGTGATAGAGGACGATGAGGACATGGAGATCTTCGACGTGGACGATGTCAGAGTGACAGCTGAGTATGCAGCCTGGATGGCCACAGAGCCGAGGTGGGAGCCACCATTGGTGGCTGGTGGAGCCGGAGAGCCCGAGGCTATGGTTGGAGAGGGCGAGGGAACCGCAGAGGTTCCCAAGCACAGGGAGGGTCCCCAACTTCGATCTGACAGTCGAAGGTGAAAGGGGAAGATGACACAGTATGCTCTGAAGAGCGGAGATGACGGGGAGGATGGCGGAGAGGGCCTAGGATAGGCCATAGGAGAGGCTAGGGAAGTACCCCCTAGCAGGCACGAGAACAAGCTGGCATAGCTACAGTAGCAGATAGCAGAGGGAGATGCTATGCTAGCTGCCCAAGATGAGAGGATAGCTCAGCTGGAGCAGTAGGCGATAGAGCGGGATGCCCTCTTTGCTGCTCAGGAGGAGAGGATGGCCCAACTGCATGCAGACTTGGATGGAGCGACCAGGGTGCCCTAGGATGACAGGGTGACGAGACTCTAGGTAGAGCTAGCGAAGCGGGAGCGACAGCACGGTATAGACGTATCTAGGCTTAGGTCTAGGACTTGTTACATTGAGGCTCTGTAGGATACATTGTTTAGGCATCACATTGTGTTGCCTGATCCTCCATCCTCCTTTGTCTCTAGGCGTAGTGAGTCTAGGCACACCACTAGGTCTAGGGCTCCTACTAGGTCTCAGGGGTCCTATTTTGATGGTTAGCTTAGTGCTTAGATGCACTCTTTATGAGCCTTGGTACTCTATTGTATATTGTAGCCTTTTGGCATTCACTTCATACATATATTTTACATATATATATATATATATATATATATATATATATATATATATATATATATATATATATATATATATATATATATATATATATATATATATATATATATATATATATATATGACTTTTATTTATTTGGTGTTTTACTCTCTTTTGTGTGAATGCCTATGTTTTTGTGATGCATGTTTTTATATGTTTTAATGTTTTTGATGCATATGTGATGGAATGGAATGCAAACTTATAGATGATTAATGCGAGACTAAGTAAATGAAATATGCACTAAGAAGCACTCATACTTTTAGATAGTTAGATTTAGCCAACTGTTATCATAATTATTTAATCAGGGGCACCGAACTTGGTGGCTTGTGAATGGATGACGTATGGAATGACATGAATATGGAAGAAGATATGGAGGAAGACTGTTTTACAAAGACTCAAACATGCTAGTGGTATCAAACAAACTTACTAATACTGCCTAATTCAACTAGGACCAAATGTGTGTGCATGCGAGTTCATTAACCAAATCAGAAGCATGGTAGTGACTCTAGGAAATCAAAAACCTGTGTGTGTGCAAGTGTGTTCATTAACCTCATCTTGCATAAATTAGGTAACCCTGTTATGGAGAAGACCTCGAAGCTATTTTGTTCGTATGAGCATTCAGAGGTCTCTTTTTGAGGAGAGACATGTCGCCACGTAATGAGTATACTCCACTGCCAGTCAAGCGTCTATAGCCCCGGTGAAGGTTAACTCCATAGTCCATGTTGTTTTTGACCTTTGTAAGCCTTGGGGATGACTACCTATCCGTATTACTGGACAAGTAGTATGATCCTTACAACTTATTTGGGATCAGTGGTGTGTGAAAAATGTTTATTTCCTTAGAGCTTTGGGGAATCGGATTCTCAACCGAAGTATGATGAGAATTTTACCCTATCCTTACTACTCTGTTTATATTTATATTTTGTGATTGCTTGTGATAGTGGTAATAATCACTATTTTATGGACTATGTTTGCATGATAGGACAAACGAGGATTACCCTTTTCACTTCAAGGCACAACCCAAGGATGGTGTTATTTCTCTTTGACACAAGATGTTTTTAAGATGTGAAAATGTGACAGGTTCAAGACCGCTTTTGAAATCATTTCCCAATACTCAAGACTTTATTTAGTGTAATTTGTGATATGGCCCTAGAGAACTTTGACATGCATTTTGAAGTTTGCTTAAAACACTAGAAATGGCTGAGTGACTGAAAGCATTTTGGCAATGTAAATATGTGCAAATGGAAAAATGGGTGTACGAATGACAATTCGGTTTGATGGATTTTATGAAGGTGCCCATGATTAAGGCAACATGACTTTTGCTTGACAAAATTTTATATCCAAAAGATAGAATGGTCTCTAACATGATATGCAACTATGGCTGAAAATGAAATGTTATGGTTTTCAATGAGATGTATGCACATGAAATGCAATGTTTTTGAATGAGATGTATGCAACTAACAATGAAATGCAAATTCTTTTTATTTTATTTGTTTTTTTTTTTTTTGTACAAGCCATGTATATATGTACATATAAAATTCAAACTATGCGTAGAATGCCCTCAAGTGTATAACATTAAGTGGTTCGGGTTCTTCCTCTCCCTCTAAATCGGCAAGTCTATAAGTTCCATTACCCACTCTTTCAGTGACCATATATGGACCTAACCAATTAGCCGTGAATTTATCTCGAAGATGCGGTAATGCATTGGTGTTTTGTTGATTCTCTTTAAGGACAAGATCCCCTACTTGAAATTCTCTTAGATGAACTTTGGCATTGTAAGCACGTTTCAATCGGTCTTGATAAAATCGCAAATGCTCTAAAGCATTGATTCGTTTTTCATCTATGAGTGTGAGTTGATCAAGACGTGCTTGTCTAGCAGTATCATCATCGATAAATTCTTGCAAAGAAATTTGCAAGGAAGGGATCTCGAGCTCAAGAGGCATGATTGCTTCAACTCCATAGACCAAAGAAAATGGTGTTGCCCCAATGGGAGTTCTGATGCTTGTTCTGTAAGCCCATAATGCCAATGGGATTTGTGTATGCCAATCTTTATGATTTTCTTTAACAAGTTTCTTAAGAATAGCAATTATGGTCTTATTGGAAGCTTTAGCTTGTCCATTGGCTTGTGGGTAGTAAGGAGTTGAGAAACTATGTTGGATATTATACTTTTCGCAAAGAGCTCAAACATCCTTATTCTTAAAAGACTTGCCATTATCAAAAATGATTTTAGAGGGAATACCAAAACGACAAATGATATGGTGAAGTATAAACTCCACAATTCTAGGACCTGTCGTACTAGTTAGAGGAATAGCTTCAACCCACTTTGTGAAGTATTCAGTGGCTGTAATGATGAAAGTATGTTGTCCTGAAGAGGCAGGTGAAATCTTGCCAATTAAATCGAGACCCCATTGTGAGAAGGGCCAAAGGCTTTGGATGGGTTGTAAAGCTTGTGATGGTATATGGGTTAAATTAGCGTGTTCTTGACACTTTTTACATTGTTTAACATATTTGCAACAATCTTGTTCCATAGTGGTCCAATAATACCCCATACATAAAATACGCTTTGCAATGGCCATTCCACTAAAATGACCACCACAAGTACCATCATGGGCTTCAGCAATAGCTCTATGTGTTTCACCTGCTTCTAGACAGCGGAGGAGTACTCCATCATATCCACGTTTATACAACACATCCCCAAAAGAACAAAACGAGCTACCTTTTGCTTAAAATAGTGGCAGGTAGTTCGAGACAAATCAGATGGGAGTGTTCCAAACTTGAGGAAGGCTACTATCTCACTAGACCAAGGCTCATATGGATCCGAATGGATAAAGCAAACATCTTTTTCATCTTTAGACTCAAGCATGGACAATTGCAGACTTAGAGATTGTGGAAATGATTAGGGGTTGTACCTCTCCAAGGGAGTCCTTTGGAATCAATGATCCAAGAGAGGCCATGGCATCCACAAATCTATTAGTTGAACGATGCAAACTAGTGATCTCATACCAATCAAACTTAGAGAGCAACTTCATTGCTACATCATGATAAAGATTAATGGTAGGTTCTTTGGCTTGGTATTCTCCTGTAATTTGTTTAACCACGAGTTGAGAATCCCCAAATATCCAAATACACTTAATGCTCATAGCTATGGCTGATTGAAGACTTAAAATTAAGGCTTCATACTCTGCTATATTATTGGTGCATTGGAAGTCTATTTTGAATGATAAAGGGATGGGAATCCCTTGAGGTGTATGGAACACAACTCCAGCACCTTGACCTTTCGCACACTTAGAGCCATCAAAGAATAGCGTGATGTCAACATCTTCCTCCAGAATGATGTCCTCTTCTTGTTCGATGATAGCAAACACCGAATCATCTGGGAGCTCAATAATCAAAGGATGATCACTAGGTAGTGGAGCTTCCATAAGTTGATCGGCTATAACTTGACCTTTAACAAATTTTTGGCTAATGAATTCAAGATCGAATTCGGTAAGCAACATTATCCATTTAGCGGTACGAGTGTTATTATAAGTGTGAGACATCATATAACGCAAAGGGTTTTCTCTAGCTATGACATATGTTGTTTGGCTAAGTATATAATGATGAAGTTTCTTAGTAGCAAAAACCACTGCTAAGCACAACTTTTCCACATAAGCATATCGGGTTTCATAGCTTACCAATGTTTGACTAATATAATAGACAGCTTGCTCACAATTTTGTTCATTCTTTTGTGCAAGCATTGTCCCTAAGGCAAAGTCCGTTGCTGAGATATAAAGATTGAAAGGGACCCTTGGACGAGGCAGAGCTAAGACTAGCGGAGACGCTAAGTACTGCTTGATGTCATCAAAGGCTTTCTGACACTCATCTGTCTATGAAAATTGTACCCCCTTTTGTAGTAGGTGGCAAAATGGCCTACATTTATCAGAAATCTGTGCAATAAAGCAACGGATTGAATTAATCTTTCCTTGCAAACTACGTAACTCCAAATTAGTTGGGGGACACATTTCCATAATGGCTTTGACCTTGTTTGGGTCCACCTCAATACCTCATTTAGAGATAATAAAACCTAGGAGTTTGCCTGAGGTAACACCAAAGACACATTTCTTAGGGTTCAACCTTACTTTATGCTCTAGAAGTCTATCAAAAACTTTTTCCAATACATCAAAATGCTCTTGTCGAGTTTTAGATTTTGCCAATAAATCATCCACATAATATTCGATAATCTTATGCATATAATCATGGAAAATATAAGTCATGGCTCATTTATAGGTTGCACCTGCGTTCTTAAGGCCAAAGGGCATCACACTGTAACAAAAAGTTCCCCAAGGTGTGGTAAATTTTGTTTTGTGTTGATCTTCAGGGTTTATTCGAATCTGGTTGTATCCTGAAAATCCATCCATGAACGAAAGCATTTCATGACTAGTGCAGGTGTCAACAAGAGTATCGATGTTTGGAAGAGGAAAGTCATCCTTAGGACATGCTTTATTTAGATCTTGAAAATTGGTGCAAACACGTATCCCCCCGTTAGGCTTACGAACGGGTACCATGTTAGAAAGCCACTCAGGATGATCAATCGGGACGAAAAATTTAACATCCAGAAGTTTCTGAATCTCTGATTTAACTATGAGGGCTACGGTAGGATGCATTTTCCTAAGTTTTTGTTTGACGAGGTTTAGCATCTTTTTGTAAGGTGAGGTTATGGACAACCAAATTAGGGTCTAGGTCGGCATGTCTTTGTAAGACCATGCAAATATCTCCTTCTTCCGCTTGAGTAGAGCAATCATTTGCTCTTGTTCCTCTGATGATAGACTTTTAGCCATTTTCACAATTTGGGTGCCATCTTGGTCTGGACTAAGGTCTACATCGATAGTTTCTTCAATAGACATGTGGGAACCTTCCTCAAGCTGATGGGGAGTAGGGATCAGATTTATGTCATCTAAAATTTCATCAAGCTCCTGTGCCTTGCTCTCATCTATGTCTTCCTGGAAGACCTCTGGCTTAGAAGATGAAGGTGAATGTGGAGGTGAAGGAGGAATGTATTTGGCGGAAGCCCTTAACAATTCCTCGAAAAGGATGAACTCTGAAATAGATGGAGGGGATGAAATCCGATCCATGTTAATCAGGCTTGGGTTGATCAATATTGACTTATCCGGATCATATGGATTATGGAGCGGGGTGAATAAGTCTTCAAAATTCATTTTCGACTTATGGAATAAAGGATGAGCGGAATGGAAGGGAAAACCGGTGAAGACTTTGGAAGACCTGAAGTGCAAAACAACATAGTTTTTCAATTTTTTTTTTTTGTAGTTTGAGTTTTTTTTTTTTTGCAGTGGTGAAAACCACTATTACACACATACATAAAGCAATAAAGTATATTTTTTTTTTTTGGGAATTTTCTGATTTTTTTTTTAGGTAGTGGTGAAAACCACTATTTTAGTATATACATATAATACAGGTTTGGATTATGGCTTATGGATGTGGCTGAGGGGGTGGTTCACCTCGTTCTTGTGGAAGAAGCAAGCGAAATATGGCCTCTTGGAGAGGAAACAATTGGAGATAAAACTCATCTTGTTTAGTGAAGGGAACGATGGGCGCCGACTCTTCTTCAGATTCATCACCATTTGACATGACGTCAAATTCTTCATAGACTTCATCTTCGGATTCGTCGGGGTGGAGGATTTCTTCTTCTGAATTAAAATTAATTCTTTGAAAAGCTTGTTCCAAAGAAGAAAGGGATGGAAGTGGTTGGTAGCCTAGACCAAAATGCTCAGTAGGTCTCTGGTATGGCATATCGATGCGTTTAGTTACCCCTTGCTCGTATCGACCTAGGCCAAATTGCTGCCAATTATGTCTGTGGAAATAGCGAGAGGGAAAATCCTCCATCATTTCGATATTGGTAGGGATTGGATGCTTGGGTTCTGGTATGGTGGTAGGAGTAGAAGATGACTCTATTCCCCCATATACAAAATTAATGGAATTTGGCATAGAACCCATGTTATAAACCGATCCAATGGATAAATGTTGGTCATGTGGACGACCAAAATATTTAACTGTTTGCACATTGAACGGTGTGATGTGGACATCTTGGATGGCATACTCACCAATACCTACATCAGTGAGATGGACCTTGACTTGGGAGGGAGGTGGACTAGATGATGGAATAGAAGAATGTGGGATAGAAGAATTGGAAGGATTTGGTTGGGTTGATGCTTCACTGACTTGTGAAACGTCAGCTGGTGATGGTTGGGAAGATGGAGGAATAATAGGTGATGTTGAAGAAGGTGTAGAAGAAGGGGGTAATGACGTGAAAAGATATGACTGGTCATGGCCACATGTGCATGTGGTCACTGATGAAGAAGAAGGAAGATTAGGAGATGAAGAAAGTGATATTCTTACAATGACACTGAGAGGGGGGGGTGAATCAGTGTAACTATTTAAAAACTTAAATCTGCAACTTTTAAAACTAATAGTGCAAGCTTAAAAATAGATAATGCAAGTATCACACAAGAGCATCACACAACACAGGATTTTACGAGGTTCACCGATGTGGCTACTCCTCAAATAATGACTGTTTGGACTTCAATCCAAATCCAAGTCTTTGCAAGGATTCTCTCTTTACAAATAATTCTCCAACACCCACTGGAAGGAGCACCAACCCCTGATTTTTTTTGTTGCTAACGTGAAAGGAGCACCAACTCCCTTTACCAAGCACCCACTTGGATTTCAAATTTTTTAACAAAATAATGACATAAAAATGCCTTCTCTTTTACAAGACCCTCACTGGTCTACGGCTCAAACAATCTATCTTACAGAAGCATAGAGAGACTTGTTAGAGACTCAATATCTTCTATTTCTATCTAAAACCTCTCTCTTGAATATTCAACAAAATTGCAAGTTTTTGTTCTAAGGCTGTTTTCATACAGCTCTCATACACAACTGAGACTTTTGATATGCACAATAAAACACAGTCACAGTAACCGTCTCACTATGCCAGTTCGATCCTTATATCCTTGATTTTCTCGAATGGCTCAATTTTTAAAACGGTTCAAGTTTCCCTCCAATCTTTCATGTACTTTCGGCTACGATCAATGCATTAATCCTTCTCTGACCTGATCCGCCTTTTAGCCACTTTCTTACTGACATTCTGACCATATTTTTCTCTGCATATTCTGCATATACTGACAGTCCTTCTCTGCACATTCTGCACATATTGACAATATTTTTTCTCGCATATACTCGACAACCCTTCATGTGCGTTTCGATGCTCTATTATCTTGTTCTTCCAAAATCTACGTAACTGCTCTTTCTAATTCTTTTGCACTCTTTTCTAAATGGTGTCGATCCTTCTATTCTACCCGTTACTTTCTTGTGAGTCAAGCACAACCATCGAGAGAATTTCTTGTTTGCAGAGATTATCTGAAAAACTGCTCTTTACGCCAGCTTGCAGCATCACGGCCCTGCAACAGCCGTTCTCTTCTTAAATGCAATGCTTCGTAACTTTCCTTTTAACTTCAGCTCACAGCTGCAGCATTTTTCTCTAATATTTCCTCAACACCTGTCACTGGGAACTACAGGTCTTACTCCAGTTAATTCTTCGTAACTGGCGCCTTTTTGACACCTGTCACTTTGAATGCCTCTTAGACCTTTTTCCCGCCAAAACATTACCTGTCGCGATATCGCGACATTTCTTTCGGTTTGACTTTTTCAGGGCTGTTGACCGCGAAAATCCTACATGTCGCGATATCGCGACGTTTTTGGCTTGCAACGTCATCTTCAAAGATGTCACCCGAAATCGCGACGCTTCCGACTTTCAAGGCTTTTCCAGAAACTTGTCACGATATCGCGACATTTTTTGACTTGCTGACGTCATCTTCAAAGATGTCACAAAATCGCGACGTTTCCGGCTTGCAACGGCTTTTCCGGTAACTTGTCGCGATATCGTGACATTTTTAAACTTGCTGACGTCATCTTCAAAGATGTCGCGAAATCGCGCCTTTTTTCTCCGACGAATTAAAATTCTCACAAACCTTACATGTAGCGAAATCGCTACACCTTTTCGACTTAACATTTTTCTTTGTTGCAGCTATAGTGAAACTTAGACTTGTAGCGAAATCGCTACACCCTTTTCTATCCACTTATGCACTTGTAGCAAAATCGCTACACCTATCCCAACATGCTTTTCAAACCCGTAGCAAAATCGCTGCACCTTCTCACTATGCATTTTCAAACTTGTAGCGAAATCGCTACACCTTTGCACTATGCACTTTCAACCTGTAGCGAAATCGCTACACCTTTTTTCGATCATTTCAACCTTGTAGCGAAATCGCTACCACTCTTTGCATCTGAAGTCTTCTTCATCCCACGAAAATCTAACATGTAGCGAAATCGCTACACTTTCTTCACTTTGCTGCTTTGCCTTCAACATGTCGCGAAATCGCGACAATTTTTATGAACTTTCTCTCTCCTTTTTGTCGCGATGTCGCGACACTTTGCGCCCTTAGTGCTTTTCTTCCAAAAGTGTCGTGATATCACGACACTTTCTCATGCACTTCTCTCTCATCCTTTTTGTCGCGAAATCGCGACACTTTGCGCCCTTAGTGCTTTTCTTCCGAAACTGTCGCGATATCGTGACACTTTCTCATGCACTTTCTCTCTCATCCTTTTTGTCGTGAAATCATGACAATTTTGCTTGCGCCTTCTCTCTCCTCAGCCATGTCGCGAAATCGTGACAGAAAACATGTCGCGATATCGCGACAGTTTTCTTCCTTGTATTTTTTTGCAAATTTCTGGATCTGGGTCCCCTCTGTTTTTCTTGAAATTTTCTGCACTTGATCTGACTGACCTCTGAACCGCATCAACTGCATCAATCTGTCCGTGTTGACAACAATTACAATACTTTTGCATCGCTTTCTCGCACCTTGCTCAACAATCTCCCCCTTTGGAATTGTTGGCAACACTTTGTAGCCTTGCTCAAATTCTTCTCCCCCTTTGCCAATAATGCCAAAGGGCTGCTGCAGACTCCCCCTGAGTCTATGCACAACATTCTCGGGCATAAATAACTTGAATGCTCCCCCTGAGAATGTATTTCCCATAGCTAGTCAGTGCTTGGGAAGTGTGACTACTCCCAACTTCTTCCGAAGGTATTCAAAGACTTCCTTTGGCAAAGGTTTGGTGAATATGTCCGCTACTTGCTCTGTAGTGGGAACAAACTCCAATCTGACCTCTCCTTCGCAACCTTATCCTTCAAGAAGTGATACCGGATTGCAATATGTTTGGTGCGGGAATGCATTACCGGATTCTTTGAAATGTTGATTGCACTAGTGTTGTCACATTTGACTGAAATGGGCTCATTGAAGTGAATACCTAGATCTTTCAATGTTTGTCTCATCCATAGTATTTGTGTGCAGCATGTTGTTGCTGCAATGTATTCTGCCTCGGCTGTGGATAGAGAGACTGATTCTTGCTTCTTACTGTGCCATGCTACCAATTTATCTCCAAGGAAAAATGCTCCTCCACTTGTACTTTTTTTGTCATCAATGCATCCGGCCCAATCTGCATCAGAATATGCAAAGAGAGTGAAGTCTTTTCCTTTTGGATACCACAGCCCATACTCCATAGTACCCTTGAGGTACCTAAAGATCCTTTTCACAGCTGTTACATGAGTCTCTTTTGGACTAGCCTGAAATCTTGCAACCATGCAAACAACTTGTAAGATATCCGGTCTGGTTGCTGTCAAATACAACAAGCTCCCAATCATTGATCTGTACATTGTTTGATCAACATCCGGAGATTTATCATCCTTGCTCAACTTGCAGCTTGTTGTCATGGGGGTGCTCACTGGCTTACTATCTTCCATAGTGAACTTTTTCAAGCATTTCTTTCACATATTTAATTTGAGAAATAAAGATCCCCTTTTCACTTTGATTAACTTGTAATCCAAGGAAATATGAAAGTTCACCTATCATAGACATTTCAAACTCTTTCTGCATTTTGTTTGCTATGTCTTTGCATGATTCATCATTGCTACTCCCAAAAATTATATCATCTACATAAACAACTAGAACAATGAAATTGCCATTTTCAGTTTTCACATATAAATTGCTATCCACCATACCTTTCTTGAATCCTTGCTTAGTGAGATAGTTGTCCAAGTCTTGCATACCAAGCTCTAGGTGCTTGTTTCAAGCCATACAATGCTTTCTTCAACTTGCAAACAAAGTTAGGATTATCACAAAGTTGAAAACCATCAGTCTGTTCAATATATACTTCTTCTTCAAGATTTCCATTCAGAAATGCTGATTTTACATCCATCTGATAAACCTTGAAATTCTTATGAACAACTAAAGCCAAAAATAGTCTTATTGCTTCAAGTCTGGCCACGGGTGCAAAAGTCTCTTCAAAATCAATCCCCTCAACTTGGGCATATCCCTTACGGACTAGTATCGCTTTATTCCTTACAACCTGTCCATCTTCATTCAGCTTTGTTTCTAAATATCCATTTAGTACCAATTATGTTTTTATTTTCGTGCCTTGGTACTAATTCCTGTGTTTTGTTTTTCTCAATTTGATCTAGTTCTTCATTTATCGCTTCCATCCAGCCTTTCATCCGTGCTTGCTTCAATAATATTCTTGGGCTCAATACCGGATAACAGAGAATAGTTATTTACTACTCTTCTTCTTGTCCGAATGCCAACCGTAGGGTCCCCAATAATCTGCTCTTTGGGATGATTTTTCTCGCCAACCGCCTGTTCGTATTTTCTATTTTCATCTCTTTCTAAGTCCTCCGAATCTGATTTCTGTCTCTCTTCCTTTTCTTGATCTTCATCTTCTTCAATAAATTCTTCATAGGTTGGGTAGTTTTCATTATTGCTGATTTCTTGTTTCCTGCCTTCATCAACCTTCACATCCGCACTCTCCACAATTTTCTTTAGTCTTTTGTTGTAGCATGTGTAAGCTTTACTTTTTGTTGAGTAACCAAGAAAGATACCTTCATCAGCTCTATCTTCGAATTTGCCAAGATTGGCTTCAGTCCGTTTAATGTAACACTTGCCGCCGAACACTTTGAAGTATTTTGTCGTAGCCCTTTTGCCAAACCACAGCTCATAAGGTGTTTTGCTTTCATGCGGCCTTAACATACACCTATTCTCGAATATAGACTGCAGTATGGACCGCCTCTTTCCGTAACCCGTCAGCAATTTTGCTCTCTCGTTAACATGGTCCTTGCCATTTCCTCGTATAGTTCTGTTCTTTCTTTCAACTACTCCATTCTCGCCGAGGTGTTCTTGCCGCTGAGAACCTGTCTTCTTATTCCATGTTTTTCACAGAATTCAGCAAACTCATTTGAAATAAACTCTCCTCCTCTATCTGATCTCAAACATTTAATTCTTTTTCCAGATTGATTCTCAACAAGATTTTTGAAAGTTTTAAACATCTCAAAGGCTTCAGATTTCTGTTTCAGAAAGAGTACCCATGTCATTCTGGAAAAATCATCTATACACAAAGATAAAATATTTGTATCCATTTATGCTTTCTGTCCTCATGGGTCCACACAAATCAGTGTGAATCAGTTCTAATGGCTTGCTAGTGAAATATTCTTTTGCTTTGAAGGTAGATCTGGTTTGCTTCCCCTTTTGGCAAGACTCACATATACTGTTTGATGGTTTACCAATAGTGGGTATGTCTCTTACTGCTCTTTTCGAGCTGATTTTTATCAGATTATCAAAGCTTATGTGACCGAGTCTTTTATGCCACAGCCAGTTTTCTTCTTCTTGACCAACCAAGCAGGCTCCTTCTGAAGTCTCCGAGAGAGTATACAAATTTCCAGAAGTTCTCAGTCCAGTGGCTATTAACTTTCCATTTCTTGTCTTCCTTACTTCACAGCCCTCCTTCTTGAAAATTACTTCATGACCTCTGTCACAAATCTGACTTACACTCAACAAGTTATGCTTTAGTCCTACCACAAAAAGAACTTCCTTAGAGTTGATTTTACCGTCACTTAACTTAACTGATCCTTTACCCACTATTTTTGCTCCATCATTGTTTTTGAATTTTGCGTAACCACCTTCGTATGTCTCGTAGCTTGTCAAACTTCTGTTTGTCTCCCGTCATGTGACTCGGAGCATCCACTCGTCCGGAATCCAAGGAGCAGATTTATTCTGTGCTTTGAGAGCTGTTTGAACAATCAGAGATTCCTTGTCTTTCATTGGTTGTTCCTTTTCTTTCCACTCGAGATTTAATAGCAGGATCTGGTCACTTGTTTTACTTTCTCCCTTTCATTGGCTTGTGACAGCTTTTTCGGGAAATTTTCTGTATTGTTTTGATCCAACTCGAGTGATATTTTCTTTCCCGGTATTTATTTCCTGCAAAAGAGCTACGACAATTCCTTGCAATATGACCGAAGTTATGGCAGTTATAACATTCTACAAAATAATCTATCAAGGGAGAAAAAATATTTCTACTAGTAAAATTTCTTTGTTCTACATTATATCTACAGCTTGAAATTTTATGACCATATGCATTGCACTTAAAACAATAACCGTAAAAGGAACGAGTGTACCTGGGAAGTGGTTGTTGCCAGTGGAGGTAGGAGCCCTGGGTCTTCTTCTTCTTTGATGAGTGACTTTGATGAATCTATCATTTGCAACACTCCTTTCAAGCTTGGACTTGTTGTTTTCTTTTGCATGATACGGCTTATCTTGGTCAACTTTAATCTTGTCTTTAATCTTTATTGGTTCTACAGTTACAACCTTTGAGTTCTTTGAGGTTTCTCCTTCATCAAAGCCCAAACCAAACTTGATACTTGTGGGCCTTTGATTATTCAACATTTTATTCAGTTTCTCAGAACTGTCTTCAAATTTTTGATGACAACTTAGTTTTCGATTCATCCCTTCTAGCCGCAACCTTAATCCAACTATATCTTCTTCTAGCTTGTTGCACTCATTTATTTTCACGATTAGCTGTGCTTCAAAATCTTCAGACTTTTTCTTATGCTCTTCAGTTTGTACTTTCAAACCGATTATTACATTGCTGGCCTCCTCAAATTTTCTTGTAATATTTTTATTTCTTTTCCTTTCGCACTTAACTCTTCAAGAGCAGCCACCAACTCACCTTCCGGATCTACCTCGGCCTCATCGTCTAATTTTTCTTCACACTCCCTGGGTTTCTTCAGCTTCTTTGTTCTTCGAAGGCCATGAACAAGGCTTCACCAGCTTTCTTCTTCGTAGTCCTCACTGGAACTGTCTTCAGAAGAATCAATGTTCTGAGAAATGAAACTTTTCTTCTTGAAGTTCCTTTTTCTAAAATGTGGTTTCTTTTTCCAGACATTTCTTTCTGGATGTGTTCCTTCATCATTTTTATTTTTCTCCTTCATTGGGCATTTTGCTGCAAAGTGCCCGATGCCTCCACAGTTAAAACATTTGAACGACAACTTACCTCTGTACTTTCCTTTTCCCTTTACTAACTTCCTAACAAAGTTTGCTTCAGTCTCATCTGCAGATTCTTCTTCCTCAGATTCCTGTTTAGATTTTATAATTTTCTGTGCTTGGAAAGCTGCTTCTCTATCTGAGGGCTTAGTTTGACCAATCCTCATTTCATATGCTGTTAGAGAACCATGCATTTCATCCATACTAAAAAAATTTAAATCTTTTGCTTCTTCTATGGCAGAAACCTTTGCATCAAACCTTTTATTGAGGGTTCTTAGTACCTTCTTCACAACAACTGCATCTTCCATTTCTTCCCCGAGTCCTCTTATTGCATTGATGATTCCATTTACTCTCAAGCAGATAGGCTTCAATGTTCTCATCATCGGTCATCTTTAATGCTTCGAACCGGGCACGATGTGTTTGCAGCTTAGCTTCCTTGATTTTGCTATCTCCTTCATGAATGCTTTGCAGCTTGTCCCATATGTCTTTAGCAGATTTGCAGTTCATGATTCGTATCAACTCACTGTCGACCAATCCACACATAATAGCATTCTTGGCTTTCGAGTTGTTCTCAAAATTTTTCTTCTCAGCCGCATCTCGTTGGAGGAACAAGTGGGAGTGGTGTATCCATTTTCAACAGATTCCCAAATGTCATAACCCAATGCACATAGATAGGTCTCGCATCCCGAGCCTCCGTAAAGAATAGTTTGTTCCATCGAACAGAGGAGCTTTGTTAGAAGAAAAACCTTCACCACCGGCCATTGTATATCTCCCAAGAACACCTTAGCTGATTAAGCTTGTGCAGGTGCCTTGCTCTGATACCAATTGATATTCTTACAATGACACTGAGAGGGGGGGTGAATCAGTGTAACTATTTAAAAACTTAAATCTGCAACTTTTAAAACTAATAGTGCAAGCTTAAAAATAGATAATGCAAGTATCACACAAGAGCATCACACAACACAAGATTTTACGAGGTTCACCGATGTGGCTACTCCTCAAATAATGACTGTTTGGACTTCAATCCAAATCCAGTCTTTGCAAGGATTCTCTCTTTACAAATAATTCTCCAAAGCACCCACTGGAAGGAGCACCAACCCCTGATTTTTTTGCTGCAACAGAAAGGAGCACCAACCCCTTTTACCAGGCACCCACTTGGATTTCAAATTTTTTAACAAAATAATGACATAAAAATGCCTTCTCTTTTACAAGACCCTCACTGGTCTACGGCTCAAACAATCTATCTTACAAAAGCATAGAGAGACTTGTTAGAGACTCAATATCTTCTATTTCTATCTAAAACCTCTCTCTTGAATATTCAACAAAATTGCAGGTTTTTGTTCTAAGGCTGTTTTCATACAGCTCTCATACACAACTGAGACTTTTGATATGCACAATAAAACACAGTCACAGTAACCGTCTCACTATGCCAGTTCGATCCTTATATCCTTGATTTCCTCGAATGGCTCAATTTTTAAAACGGTTCAAGTTTCCCTCCAATCTTTCATGTACTTTCGGCTACGATCAATGCATTAATCCTTCTCTGACCTGATCCGCCTTTTAGCCGCTTTCTTACTGACATTCTGACCATATTTTTCTCTGCATATTCTGCATATACTGAAAGTCCTTCTTCTCTGCACATTCTGCACATATTGACAGTATTTTTCTCTGCATATAATGACAACCCTTCACGCACGTTTCGATGCTCTATTATCTTGTTCTTCCAAAATCTACGTAATCGCTTCTTTCTAATTCTTTTGCACTCTTTTCTAAATGGTGTCGATCCTTCTATTCTACCCGTTACTTTCTTGTGAGTCAAGCACAACCATCGAGAGAATTTCTTGTTTGCAGAGATTATCTAAAAACTGCTCTTTACACCAGCTTGCAAGCATCACGACCTCGCAAATGCCCGTTCTCTTCTTAAATGCAATGCTTCGTAACTTTCCTTTTAACTTCAGCTCACAGCTGTAGCATTTTTCTCTAATATTTCCTCAACACCTGTCACTGGGAACTACAGATCTTACTCCAGTTAATTCTTCGTAACTGGCGCCTTTTTGACACCTGTCACTTTGAATGCCTCTTAGACCTTTTTCCCGCCAAAACATTACCTGTCGCGATATCGCGACATTTCTTTCGGTTTGACTTTTTTAGGGCTGTTGACCGTGAAAATCCTACATGTCGCGATATCGTGACATTTTTGGCTTGCTCGACGTCATCCTTCATGATTGTCACGAAATCGCGACGCTTCCGGCTTGCTCCAAGGCTTCCTCTCCGCGAAACTTGTCGCGATATCGCGACATTTTTAGACTTGCTAACGTCATCTTCAAAGATGTCGCGAAATCGCGACGCTTTCGGCTTGCAACGGCTTTTCTGGCAACTTGTCGCGATATCGCGACATTTTTAAACTTGCTGACGTCATCTTCAAAGATGTCGCGATATTCGCACGAAATCACTTCCGACTTGCACGGCTTTCTGACTTGTCGCGATATCGCGACACTTTTTAGACTTGTCGACGTCATCTTCTAAGGTTGTCGTGAAATTACGACACTTTCGGCATCCTACGACTTTTCTTTGAACTTGTCGCGAAATCGCGACGCTTCTGTCCTCTGTACAATTCTTTCTTCATGCAGCCGTGAAAACCTTACATGTAGCGAAATCGCTACACCTTTTTGACTTAACATTTTTCTTTGTTGCATCTTCCGAAAGCTACGTCTTGTTAAACTTAGGCTTGTAGCGAAATCGCTACACCAACTTGTTCTTTGGCATTTTGCACTTGTAGCGAAATCGCTACACTTTGCCCCTTGCATTTCGAACCTGTAGCAAAGTCGCTGCACCATTTCACTTTGCTTTTCAAACTTGTAGCGAAATCGCTACACCTTTGCACTTTTCATTTTGAACCTGTAGCGAAATCGCTACACCCTTTTCGTCGATTCATTTCATCCTTGTAGCGAAATCGCTACCACTCTTTGCACTAGCATCTGAAGTCTTCTTCGTCCCACAAAAATCTGACAAGTAGCGAAATCGCTACGCTTTCTTCACTTTGCTGCTTTGCCTTCAGCATGTCGCGAAATCGCGACAGTTTTTATGAACTTTCTCTCTCCTCATTTTTGTCGCGATGTCGCGACACTTTGCGCCCTTAGTGCTTTTCTTCCGAAACTGTCGCGATATCGCGACACTTTCTCATGCACTTTCTCTCTCATCCTTTTTGTCGCGAAATCGTGACACTTTGCGCCCTTAGTGCTTTTCTTCCGAAACTGTCGCGATATCGCGACACTTTCTCATGCACTTTCTCTCTCATCCTTTTTGTCGCGAAATCGCGACAATTTTGCTTGCGCCTTCTCTCTCCTCAGCCATGTCGCGAAATCGCGACAGAAAACATGTCGCGATATCGCGACAGTTTTCTTCCTTGTATTTTTCTGCAAATTTCTGGATCTGGGTCCCCTCTCGTTTTTCTTGAAATTTTTTGCACTTGATCCGATCGACCTCTGAACTGCATCAACTGCATCAATCTGTCTGTGTTGACAACAATTACAATACTTTTGCTCTGCTTTCTCTGCACCTTGCTCAACAGAAAGTGGTGAATGAGATGGAATAGCGGAAGAGGAAGATGGTTGCGATACGATGGGTAGCTCCTCAGGAATGGGAGCTTTAGAAGAAGATGGTATAGAAGAAGTAGATGGGGTCAAGAAGAGATGAGTGGATGGCAACACAATCTCATAAGGATTTGAGACATAGTTGCAATGTTTGAAGGGTTCAGTGTCAGCAGGTACACAATGAACCTGTCCCTCATATACATACTTCAGACATTGATGCAGTATAGAAGGGACACATATCATCTCCCTAAGACAAGGTCGTCCAAGCAATACATTGTATGCCATGGTCCCTTCCAAGATGTGAAACAAGGTATGCAAAGTTCGGGCCCCTACCTCAATGGGCAAGATAACCGTGCCAACCGTGGAAGATAAAGCATCATTGAATGCTTTAAGAGTAAAAGTTGACTTTGTGATAAGGGATGGCGACAACTTTAGATGACTCAACGCCGATGTTGTAATGATATTGATTGAGGAACCGGTGTCAATTAAGACTCTCTTGAATGGCTTGTGATCGATCTTGGCCATGATATGTAGTGGAGGATCTATACTTTCTGTTGACATAGGTTTGATTTCAAAATCATAGAAAGTGATGGAGGGCTCCATGCATGTTTGAATACTCCCCACAAAGTTGTTGAAGGCATTAGTATCTTGAGTTTGAAGCTCTATTGACTTTAGGATTTCCATTAATGCCTCTCTATGCGGGGGAGATTGTTGAATGAGGTCATAAATCGATAACTTGGCAGAAGCCATTTTTAAACTGGTAGTTAACTGGCTACTCAATGACATGATGGGTCGTTGGCATTGAGTAGAATGATTTAGCAACTGTTGAGAAGTACTAGCATGTCGTTGGGTCACTGTTACCTGAGGTGGACTGGGGGTTTGTACAGGTGGCTATGGTTCAGCCTGATTTGGTTGGTTCGCCCTTTGACCCCGGGTTACTACGTTAATAGTACCCACAAAACCTTGGTATTGTTGTACATGGTTGACTTGATTAGGAGGAGTTACCTGAGTTACTCCCCCTAAAGTTGTTGGAGCTTCCTCCCGATGTGGAAGGGGTGTTTGAAATATACCAAGATTTTGATTTTGTTGGGCTAAGGGGCTATCCAATTTAATGGCTCCAATCTCAATAAGATCTTGGATCACATGTTTGAAAGTTGTACAATTATTGATATCATGCCCATTTTGCCTATGATAAGGACAAAATAGGTACTCCTTGTAATATTTTCCCCTTATAGATGGTTCTAAAGGTTTAAACTCAGGTAAAGTTAACTGATTTGTGCTATATAACTTGTTGAATATGACCGCATATGGTTCATCTAAAGGTGTGAACTGTCGCTTGGGATGATTTGTTTGCCAAGGTCGAGTTTCCATGGTTGGCTCGAAGTATTGTGAGCTGGTTGAGGAGGGGCGGGTACCGCATGATAAGTAATTGGTTGCGGTTGACTTTGCATTACTTGTTGTTGTTGAGCCATTATGGGCTGGCTCGCCACCACTTGATTAACTTGGTTAACATTTGAGGCTGTACTAGCCTGTGCTTGTTTGTTTTGGCCATAATTATTATTTCATTGTTGGCCCTTTTGTTGCCATTCTTTTCTATGGGTTTTTAAAACACCCTCTTGGACTTTAATGTCTTCTATGATACTTGCTTGGGCCAAAGCCTCTTCAAAAGTCCTATATTGTTGTAATTGGAGTAACCAAGAGATAGGTTTTAGACAACTCTGGGTGAACATTTTGGTTAACTCCTCCATTGGTAGGGAGAATGGCAGTTTATTAATGATAGCCCTCCAACGGTTTCCAAAGTCATAAACAGTCTCATCGTCATGTTGCTTGAGCTTGTATAAGTCGGACAATGAAACTTTCCTTTGTACATTTAGGGAGAATCGTTCTAAAAATAGATTAATCAATTGTTCGTAAGCATAAATGCTATGGTGAGCTAAATGATTGTACCATTGTACAACATCTCCCCCTAATGTCTGAGGAAAATTTCTGAGCATAAGAGCGTCATTATTTTGGATTCTAAAGTAGGCATGCATGAATGAGCTCACATGTTCATGAGGATCCTCAGTTCCTCAAAATTTGTCAAACTTCGGTAATGTGAAATCAGTCGGATATGGTGGTGAAGGTATCGAAGGATGAATTGGTTGATTGATCAACGACCTTAATGTAGGTTTCTGACTAGATGAGCCAGACATGTTGAGCATAAGGTTGTCAATCTGTTGTTGCATAACATGGAGTCGAGAATATTCATGAAAATTTTGATTCGTTTGATGATTATGATGATGCAATGGAGGAGTGGAAAAATGATGAGATGGGATGAAATTGCCTGGATTAGGCGGTGTGGAATGGACAGGTTGTTGGTATGGATGATACCGAAAAGAAGGTGATTGGGGGCCACCATTGGTGGCTGGTGGATGATGAATTGGACTAGGTTGGGAGAAAGGTGGGGTAGGAATGGACACCACCGAATATTGGGGTACCCAGGTGGGGCATGAGCTAATAAAAGCTGGCTGTGTAGAAATTGGTTGAGGTGTAGGATTTACTACGATAGGTGGTTGAGCATTTTGTTGCTATTGTTGCAGAAGAAACTTGTCGAGATACTCCCTAACCTTATTAATCTCTAACCCAAGGGAGGTGGGATGATTGGATGAAGGTGGAGGGCAGGCTGCCATGGTAGTCATAGGAGACTGCATAGCAGGGGCAATGAAGTTGGGGGAGGCGGGGGGGCAATGAAGGTGGCTGAAGTAGGCGGTACCTGGGAAGAAATAGTAGACTGTGCCCCAGGTAGGGTGAAACCATAAATGGTTTCGGAAGAAGAGGGTTGAAATTGGTCATGGCTAGAGGAGGTTCTACCAACCTCATAAAGAGAATTGGTGTACACCCGGGTAAATGGAGGATAAAGTGGTCGGGAAGACACTACATTTGTCTCCAAAGGAGGGCAATTGAGCATTTGGGAAGATGTTGGAGATGAAGCCGACTGAGCAGATACAATATTAGCCTCAAAAAAAGGGTTAGTGTAGACCTGAGTGAAACCAGTAGGTATGGTTGATGCAATATCCTATTGAAAAATAGGATCTTGCATAGGGGAATCTTGGATTGGCTTAAGGACATAACCAGTGCCATCTCTTAAGTGAGTTTGCAATTGGGCCATATCAATGTGGGTAATATGACAGGAATTGTCTTCCTCCATGGGCATGGCCATGCAATAGATGGTAGAAGGATGTGAAAGACCTGCAGGCGAACCTACCTAAAATTCACTAGGATAAGTGGTCATGTTGGTGGTGGGGATGTTCTGTGAATTACCCATTTGATTATTTAGATTTAACATTTTAGATTGATTCCTTGTTAAGACCATGAAGAAATAAATCTAAACAAATTCAGAAAAGAAGAATGCAAAACTGGAATGATAAATTTACACTAAATAAATTATCAGAAAACAGTCACAACCTAGGTTTCAACCAATGTGTCTTACCTGCGGTTAATTAATTATTTTCTGATATTAATCGTAGTAAATTTTAAGTGTCCGGTTTATGAGTTTTGCATGTGATCTAATCTTGAATTATTCACAAAAAAGGTAAAAACTATGGCTAGGAAAGAACAACGAGATTCTTACTGGTGATGAAATCCAGCAAGTTTGCTCTGGGGTGACCTATGGTGTCTAAGGCAGAAGTTTAATGGATGGAGATGAATTCCACCGTCACTAAACTTCAAGCAATACCTGGTGATGAAATCCAAATATTACTGTTTTAAATGCAATATGAAATGCAATGAATTTTATTTTAAGTGTTTTAGTTATCTAATGTATACATACAAAAGCTATAAATCAAAAGTTCTAATGATCTAAGCAAGAGGCTACTGAAAACATGTCATTTCCTCTAAAGAAGTGGAGTACACCGTTTAAAACCCCCTGCCTACCAATGATATCAGATATCAAAGGAGCAACCGGAAGGTTCATCCACTTCTCTACCTGGAATCACCCAATGGCAGGAGTACTATTGACATCCAATCAATAGTCCTACTTAGATAACTAAAACAGATAATTCGTAGCTATTCTAATATGCAGCTAGGTATGCAATTTTTTTTTTTTTATGCAAGCAACAACCAATAATGCAATGCAAAAAAATGTAACTAAAAATAACTTGTTCTTTTCCAGATTACTTATTTTTTGTTCATTTTAAAGCAATGATCTGAAAAAGAAGCAGAATACAACAGAAAAACCAAAAAACGTAAAAAGTACATTTTAACAACAAAAGAAAAACGCACTTACTCGGAAGCCTACGCTGTTTCTGTAAAACTATCTTCAAACGCCCAAGGGAGTCTGCATAGGCTGAAATGCACCTCTGCATTTCGGATCGGACTTCCAGATGCCACTCTGTGTCTGCTGCATTTTTTGCAAACTCCTCAGAAACCCTAGTTCACTGGAACAGCGAATTTCATGATTTTCGAAACCTGCAAAATAAAAAAAAAACAGGAATAGATCAGTAAAGCAAGTATTAAAAACATGAAACCCTAGGGGGTCCCACCGTGATCGCCATTTGTAGATTAAAAATACAATGCCAAAAAAAAGATAAAGAAATCACGATAAAAAGTAATGCAAAACACAGTTGTACAAAATAAATGTTTTTTTTATTAATCAATGGAGTTTAGAAACTCCTTTTAAGTACAACAGGGCCTGTAACCCTTTTCGTGATACAAATGTTACAATTTGTGCTAGGGTTCTCCGAAACCCTAGCTGGCACAATGTGGTGGCATCTTCGAAGAATGTATCTTTAACCTCAACAGTATGAGTGGGCTTCGTTGTATCCTTTGGCCCAGATCACTCCAGCTTAAGCAGCTGCTTTCAACCAATCAAATCTGCCATTAAAATCCTGCACACATTAAAAACTACAAAAAGGTTAGAAACTAGTAAGAGGGCTCCACTGTGTGAGCCCTCAAAAATAGTCTAAAACCCTAGAAATGAAATAAAAAGAATGCAAAATCTAACGGTGGATTAATACATAAAAATATTACTTGCTTTAGAATCTATACCTCTTTTTTTGTTAACACGGTGAGACCAGGCGACACCTGGAAGTGATGTGACTATCAAATCGGTTGCAGAAGGTGCCCTGGTGCACTCGCTGAATGCCCGCATGCTTCTGGATCGGGGTTGCAGATGCCGATCTACGTCTGAGACTGCAGGTAAACACCCACGAGCACTTGCGACAAGAATGGGGGATTCTACAGAGTGCTACAGAAGGGATGGCGGCGAAGTTGGCGATGGATGCAGCGAAAAGGGACGGTGATGGATGCGGCAATTTTAGTAGAAGAGATAGATAGAAGAGATAGGTATGTAGGTAGTAGAAAAGATCAAAGATAGGGGAGAGAGATAGCAGAAAAGAGATAGGGTTTGAGCCATCAAGGTGACTCAATTTATAATCTACTCTTAGGGCACACTTTAGGGTTTTAACGACACTTTGAACGTGTGGCTAAGATTAAAGTGGATCCAAGGGTAGAGAATAAATCTAGGTTGTGAAATGGATTAAGGTGGATGGACGGATGAGATTAAATGAAGGATAGACGGCTCAGATTAAATCACTTAAACTATATATATATATATTAAAATATTAAAAAATATATATAAATATTAATTTAAATAAATTTGGGGATGAAAAATGGTGGGAAAGGTGAAATTGGGCCAAATAATGGTGGAAAGGTGTGGATTTGGGAAAAATAATGGCAAGAAGGATGGATGAATAACACATGGCTGACAGGAAGGTATAGATGACTTACAAGTGGCTGGATTTTGGTGTCTACAGATAGAATCACTGACATTGATATTCCACCAATTATGCAAGGCCAATACTATCAAATTGCTCAAAATTAATATGGTCGATCCAAATCAACCCAAGTCAAAAGGGTACTAGGATGATTTTTTTTACATCTTTCACTAAGTGAAGGGTCATGACATTGAAGTATATTGGTCCTTCAAGCATATTGTGCAAAATATGATTGAGAAATCCAAGCTTGTAGTACCAAGTAATCTACTGGCACTTGACAACCAGAACATGGGGATTTACAAAAATCCACTTCCAAACCATGAGACACCATGCAACAATGCTGGTTAGGTCAACCAAGTGTGAATCAAACCACCTACCCAAGGGTTCATTGGTATGGTTAATATTGTTACAAGGCATAGGAGATATGAACAACTAAATCAACCATGTGTTCCCATAAGAATACAAACCACATCAAATCAACAATCGATGCAAAATATTCCAGGCCCATCAACGAGACTAGTGGTGACCATATGAAGTAGTCTAATCCAAAACCTGTAGATAGCTCCTGTGAAGCTGTCTATATATGAACTGATACAACCATCCCCTAGGCATAGGGAGACTCTCATGGATATTTTAAGGTCTATTGAAGTACAATCCTAGGATGCTGAAGCATTCACAAATTTTGTGGGACATGTACAACAATGGTAAGAACCGACAATTCAATTTTATGATCATGAAATACGTATGGTTCCCACTGATATGACTGACTCACAACTACATATTATTGCATTGAAATGCTCAAACTAGTTCCTTTAATTTTAATTCCAATCAATTTCTTAATTTTTAATATAAAGAAATATGAAAACCGCAACAGTGAATCAAATAAATCAAATAGTGTATAGATCGCCACTCAAGGAGGGCACGTCCCCGTCATGAAGGCAATTGTGCGAAATACGCAGTGAAAGAAATAAAAGAAGATGATTCAATTTTATAAACTATCTAATCTATATATATGAAATATTAACACATGGAATACCTAGCCGACGGCTAGGTTTGGTGTGTAACATGACTCCCCTCCTCAGAAAGCTTTGTCCTCAAAGCTGGAAACATCTGGAAAATACTTTCAGGTTCCCATGTGGCATCCTCCTCTGGTAAGTCTTGCCATTTGATGAGAAATTCTTGAATCTGGCATGACCGTAGTCTCTGTACTCTTTGTTGTAAGATTTATTTATGTTGGAGATATATGCGTCCTTCCTCATCGAGCATTGGTAATTCTGATTGACCTTGCACTTTCTAACCAATTACTTTTTTGAGACATGAAACATGAAATACCGAGTGTATTCTTGATGATAAGGGTAGCTCTTACTGATAGGCTACTTCTCCAATGCGACACACAATTTTGTAAGGACCATAGAATCGTGGAGCCAACTTTTTGCTAGACTTTATCCTTAATGATGATTGTTTGTAAGGTTGCAACCTTAGGACAACCCTGTCACCTATATTAAAAGTTATCTCTGATCGGTGCAAGTCTTGTTGTTGTTTCATATGATTTTGTGCTTGGACTAAATTCTGTTTGAGGATGGTGAGTGTAGACTACCTTTGTTGGAACCAATCATCCACTTTGGCTACTTTGGATGACCCTGGTACATAATCTGTGACAATTGGAGGCTTGGTGCCATACAATGCTTCAAAGGGAGACATCTTAATTGAGTAATGGTAAGAAGTGTTGTACCACCATTCTGCCAATGCTAGCCACTAGATCCATTGGTATTGTTTATCTTGAACGAAACATCTTAAGTACGTACCCAAACATTTGTTAACTACTTCTATTTCACCATCTATCTGTGGGTGGTAGGATGAAGACATATTCAATTTGGTACCACTAAGCCGAAATAATTCCCACCAAAATTTACTAGTGAAGATGGGATCTATATAACTTACAATATTTTTAGGCATACCATGTAATTTGAAGATTGAATCCATAAATACCGTTGCCACCTTGCTTGCAGAAAATGGATGTTGTAAAGCCTGCAAATGAGCGTATTTGGATAACCGATCTACGACTACGAATATTACTGTCTTGCCTTCTGATTTAGGAATAACTTCAATAAAATCCATGGATATATTTTCCCACTGATGCTCAGGGATGGGTAATGGTTGTAACAACCCTGGTGATTTGAATTTTTCTCCTTTGTTGCGCTGGCAAACTTCACATTATGCTACCCATTGTTTGACTTCTACTTTTAATCCTTTCCAACAAAATGATTTTTTGACCCTTAAATATGTTGTCAAAAATCCTGAATATCCCACTGATGGAGAAGCATGTGATTCGTCAAGGATATTTGATTTGAGTTCTGAATTGTGTGGAATGTAAATGCGGTTCTTCTTCCGGAGGATTTTATCTTCATAAGAGAATAAAGGGTGTTTAGAGGACCCTATAGATAATTCTTGAATTATCTAAGTAGTTTCGCTATTGGATAACCATTCATCTTGTAATTGATTCACTCATTGAGAGTAAGGACCTGAAATAGCGTTAATGACTACTTCATCTTCATATTTCCTAGATAACGCATCGACGGCTACATTTTCCTTCCTCTTCTTATATTCGATAACAAAATCATAACCCAATAGTTTGGTTAACCACTTATTTTGTTCCGGATAGGAAAACCTTTGCTCAAGAAAATGTTTGAGACTACTATGATCTATTTTTATAATGAAGCGGCTACTGATTAGGTAGTGTCTCCATTTTTCTACTGCATGAAGAATTTGTTAGTGCATATGACATATTGTATTTCATTATTATAAAAATATTGCTCGTAGGCAATCTCCAAGTTAGGAAGTTAGGTTGATTAACCAATTCATCGGTTATCAACTGCTTTCAACTGTTTGTAAACTGTTTGTAAATCTTTATATTACAATCAATGAGAATGTATCCAATGCTTCGCAAGTTTCAATATGGCATCAGAGCCACGGTCGCACTGGCGGACTGGCAGAAACCTGGACGACGCAGACAGGACCTAACCTAACCGGACGGACTGACAGCAACCGGCGGGCGGACGGACCGGCGGGCGGACGGACTGGACAGCAGACAGAAACTGGGTCCTAACCGGACGGACTGACAGCAACCGGCGGGCGGACGGACTGGACAACAGACAGAAACTGGCGGACACAGAAGAGGACACAGAAGACCTGACTACCCACTGACAAGCCACTGGCGGACACAGAAAACCGGACAACAGAACGTGCAGAGACCAAGGTTCGCGGATCGGGGTGCTTCGACGGCGGCTGAGGAGGCAAAGGCAAAAGGAAGGGGGTGGTTGCCCGAAGGCAACCGAAAGGTTGTTTGTTCTCCGCGGTTTTTACACCCTCCCACAGTGGCCGCATAGGCCATGTGGGATCAAGTTTTAAAAAAAAAACTTATCCGCCTCCCAGAGTTTAAAACCGGCGTATTCCTGATTTCTTTCATCAGGGTCTCCGGCTCCTGTGGTTGGTATGGTTCTTGCTTGGCGGCAGGTTATGGTTTCGAAACCCGTCGGGGAAATTTTGACGGAGATTTTTTTATTTTGACGCCCGAATGGTCGCATTGACGCCCGAATGGTCGCATTGACGCCCGAATGGTCGAAATGACGCCAGCCTGGTAGAATTGACGCCCGAAAGGGGTAAATGACGGCAGTGACACAGAATTGACGGCTGTTGACGCACACAAGGTGTCATTCACACCCAATGATGTCTTGAAGACTCCCATTTTTTCATTCTTTTGGGGTTTTCAGGTATTTTTTTTCACATTCTTATCTATTTTGCAAATTGAAGGGGGATTTGACTTGATTTCACTTGCAAAATTATCAGATAAAGGGGGGAATGTGTAATAGGAGTTATAATTTGTGGGCATTTATGATTTTTTGCATTTAAATACACTATTTTCTTGCATTCACAATCATAAATTAAACTAAAAATAAGACCCCAAATTTATACCCTATTTGTGCAATTTATTGCACAACAGCGTTCGGTATTTGAGATACCTCTGGTCCACACTTACAGGTAATGCTGTCGTGCTTTGGACTACTGTATTCGCCGCCTAATATAGCTGCAACAACGACGTCTGAGCTTGTTCTCTATAAATCGTCGGGGAGAAATAAGGCAAACTTGTTTTTTTTCCACTTCATACCTACATCGTGATTGTTGTTAGGCGTAAATCCTGACGAAAGTTTTTTCCAAAGTGTTTAGGGGAAGTTACGCCCCACGCATGCGGAATAAAACTTTCTATGGTAGGTGTCATTAACAACACGATGCCCTTTCAGTATCGCCTATGTTCAATATATTGTGCTTCTCATATGTACTTATAGTCTCCCTCACGTAAGGGCGAGTACATATTGAGTAGTATGTTGTTCATATATACCTATAGTTTCCCTCACGTAAGGGCGGGTATATGTTGAATGGTTACGAGTATAGAGATCGGCGGGTATAAAGAAAGGGAGACCAATTGGTGATATAAGGAACCTTCATAATGGCCACCATTCATAAGTATCTCTCGGACTCACAATTGTTGAAAGGTCCTAACTTTGTTCCATGGAAGACAAAGATGAAAGCCATACTTCAGTTGGAAGATTTATGGGATGTCATGACTGGCACTGAAACATGTCCTACATCATCAGGAACAGATCAAGATGCTTGGGATAAAAAAGACAAGAAAATTTTTGTATTTATCTTGCTTGCTACTACAGATGAGGTGCAGCCTCATATTTGTGATGCAAAAACCGGTAAGATAGCCTGGGATGCCCTGCTCACAGTTTTTGAAGGCAAGAATCAATCTTCTATCCTTCATCTTCAAACTCAACTACATAATCTCGGTATGAGTTACGGAGAAACAGATTGACATATTCCTTTGCGAGTAGCGAGACTTGAAAGCAAAATTGAATGCTATGGGAAAACCTGTGGATGATGATGTCTTGAATTACAGTTATCTTGAGAGCATTACCAAGTTCCTACAAGATGTTGATCACTTCTCTCAATGTCTCTGGTAGACAAGTTTCTTTTGTGGAGCTGGTAAACTTGCTTCAAAGCTGAAGAGGCAACTCAGGTCCAGAAAGATGATATGCCTGATAATGCTCTATCCACACAACAAAGTGGTAAAAAGCAAGGTCAGTTTCAAAAAGGAGGTGCTTCTTCCAAAGGCAAAGGGAAGCAATCTCAACAACAAGATACAAAATATTGCAAAATTTGTGACATGAATAACCATGACACCAACAGGTGTTGGTTTAAAAATAAGCAACCAAATGACAAAGGTTCACAGAAGAAGGGCAAGCACAAGAAAAAATACAATAAGCATAAGCAATCTAAAGGCCATGTTGCTTATGCTGAATCCAACTCTGACTCAAATTCTCCTGAGTCTGATTCAGATTCTGACTCTGAAAGAGCACACAAGGTGCTCATGACACATACTTCGTCTTCCCAGATAGATGTTGTATGGTATATTGACTCAGGAGCTAGCAAACACATGACTGGCGATAAATCCTGGTTTGATACTTTTGTGGCGAAAGAGGGCAAGCCAGTCACGATTGTTGACAATTAGGTATATCAAGTACAAGGAGAAGGAGATATTTTTGTGTCTCTTCCTGATGGTAAATGTCAGATTGAAAAGGTTCTCTATGTTCCTGGCTTAGCCAATAATTTGCTATCAGTTCCACAAATGTTGGATAGAAACATGGAAGTCATGTTTCGCATTGTCAATGGCAAGAAGAGATGTTTTATCACAAACAGTGGTAAACATGTTGCAACTGGCTCTTACAAACATGGCTTGTTTATTCTCGATGCTATTTCCACACCCCATGTTGCTTTGGCTGCAACTACAAAGGAGGCCACCTCCCTTTGGCATCGACGTTATGGTCATCTCAGTTCTGGATATTTGCTTGAATTACACAAATATGGGTTGGTGAAAGGTCTTCCACCTCTCTCATCTACCTTACCAGTTTGCTCGGATTGCTTAGCAGGGAAGCAACATCGAGTGCCTTTTGAAGCCAGCTCCTCCCGAGCTGAAAAACCTTTAGAGCTTGTCCATACCGATCTGTGTGGTCCTATGCCAACCAGCTATGGTGGGAAAAAATATTTTCAACTATTCGTTGATGATTACTCACGGAAAATGTGGGTTTTCTTTCTTCAGTTGAAATCAGAAGCGCTTCTCTACTTTCAACAGTTCAAGAAACTTGTTGAGAAGGAGTCGGGATGTTTGATCAAGACCCTCCGCTCAGATCGAGGGGGGGAATATACCTCTAAAGAGTTTTCAGAGTTTCTTAAGGAACATGGGATCAAAAGACAATTGACTACAGCCTATACACCTCAGCGAGAATGGAGTTGCGAGAGAGAAGAAATCGTTCCATTATGGAAATGGTTCGATGTATGCTAAAAGGAGCACATCTTGAGGATCAATATTGGGCGGAAGCAGTAAATACAACATCATACCTTCTAAATAGAGCACCCACTAGAGCTCTACAAGGGAAGACCCCACAAGGAGCATGGAGTGATAAGAAACCTTCCATTGCTCATCTGAAAGTGTTTGGGTGTAAAGCATTCATGCACATTCCAAAACGAGAAAAGGAGGAAGGCTGGATGAGAAAACCCTGCGAGTGTATCTTTCTTGGTTATGATGAGTACTCAAAAGGATATCGATTGATTGATCCTAAGACTAAGAAGACACATGTAAGTAGAGATGTTATATTTGATGAAACTCTCACATCAAAAAACACATCCACAAACTGTATACCTAGATGAAGAAGAGCCTAAGAAGGAGGTCCAACTTCCACGACAAAAACAAAAAATTCCAAAATGGTATACTAGCACTTTGAGAGATGCTAAGTTGAAATCCCTTCGAGATCTATCTCTTGATAGGCCATGTACTCGCAGTATGACTCAAAAGATGAGAGCAGAAGAATCTACTTCAGAGGTTGACGAACTTTGTCAACACTTTGATGATTTGTCAGTGGGTACAAAAAATGATAGAGAGGAAGAAAAGGATGGAGAAAAAATTTATATGTCTACATTGAATACAAACGAACCCACAACGGTTCAATATGCACTTGATGAACCACGGTGGAAAGAGGCCATGGATGTAGAACATCAATCTCTCCTTAGAAATAATACTTGGAAATTAGTCGATCCGCAAAAGGGAAGAAACCCATAGAGCTGCAAATGGGTGTTCAAAGTGAAATATAAGGCGAGATGGGTCTATTGATAAGCATAAAGCCCGGCTTGTTGCAAAGGGGTATGCTCAGAAAGAAGGCATAGATTATGAAGAGACTTTTGCCCCTACTGCAAAAATGACTACCATTCGTGTACTTTGTGCCATGGCAGCTCAGTTTGGGTGGAAATTACATCAGATGGATGTTAAAAGTGCTTTCTTGAATGGTGACTTACAAGAAGAAGTCTACATGACTCAACCAGAAGGATTTGTGGTCAAAGGGAAAGAACAAAAAGTATGTAAATTGATTAAATCCTTGTATGGGCTAAAACAAGCTCCTCGAGCTTGGTACATCAAGATAGACAGTCACCTTGTGCAGCATGGATTCGAAAGAAGTCCTTCAGATGCAAATCTCTATATCAAGAAAAATGGGTCCGATATAGTAATTCTTGTACTCTACGTAGATGATCGATCATTACGGGAAGCTCGGAAAGTATGATTGGCTTAGTAAAAAAAGACTTGAAGCAATCATTTGAAATGACGGATCTAGGACTTACTGCACTATTGTCTTGGTTTAGAATTTACTCAAGAACAATTTCATATACGAGTAACACAAAAAAAATATGCCAAGACTTTAGTAGAAAAATATCGGATGACTAATTGTAAGTCCAAAACAACTCCAATGGAGCAAGGACTTAAGTTATCTCGATATGATGAGTCACCTCAGGTAGATGGAACTCTCTATCGTCAGTTGATTGGGAGTCTCCTATATATGACAAATACCAGGCCAGATCTCAGTTTTTTTGTGGGATATCTTTCAAGGTTCATGCAAGAGCCTAAGATGAATCAACTGGAAAGCGGCAAAAAGAGTTCTTCACTATGTTCATGGTAGTACAAATTATGGCCTGGAATATAGAAAGAATAATAAATTTTTCTTACTTGGATACACAGACTCAGATTATGTTGGATCTATTGATGATCGTAAATCCACTTACGGATATGTTTTTCATCTCGGGTCTGGACCAATCTCATGGCACAGTAAGAAACAGCATGTGGTTGCTCTATCTTCAACAGAAGCAGAATATCGTGCAGCCAGTGAAGCAGTCTGCGAGATAATGTGGTTAAGTCGCATTTTTACAAACATGGGCCTTCCAAAGAATCTTCCACTTCATTTGTTTTGCGACAATCAAGGTGTTTTGAATCTTGTAAAAAATCCAATTTTTCATGAACGTACCAAACATGTTGATACCGGATGTCATTTTATTCGGGATGAAGTTCCAAAGCACCATATACAACTCCACTACATTCCTACTGATGAGCAAGTTGCCGATATCTTTACCAAAGCACTTGGCCGTATCAAATATGAGAAATTTCGAGCAACTATTGGAATTTGCCAATAATGAAATAAGGGGGGATGTTAGCGCATATGACATATTGTATTTCATTATTATAAAAATATTGCTCGTAGGCAATCTCCAAGTTAGGAAGTTAGGTTGATTAACCAATTCATCGGTTATCAACTGCTTTCAATTGTTTGTAAACTGTTTGTAAATCTTTATATTACAATCAATGAGAATGTATCCAATGCTTCGCAAGTTTCAATAGAATTGCCAACATTTCTTTTTCGTATGTGGATCTTCCAAAGTTTTTTCCTGATAACTGTTTAATTTCAAATGCCAACGGATGACCTTCTTTCATTAATATAGCCCCAATTCCTGTGCCTGATGCATCACATTCGATAATAAATGGTTTGTGAAAATTTGGAGTTGCTAAAACTAGAGTTGTACACATGGCCTCCTTAAGAGCTTTGAAGGCTTGAGTGGCCTCTTCTGACCAACGAAAAGCATCCTTCTTTGTGAGTGCTTGTTTGTAGGGTTGCAACCTTACCATAATTTCGTACAAACTTGTGATAGTAGCCCGTGAGACCCAAAAAACCATCAATGGTTTTAGGTAAAGGCCATTCTTGAATTGCCTTAATCTTATTGGGATCGACTTTGATGCCCTCATGTGAAACTATATGACCAAGATACTCGACTTTTTGGACACCAAATGAACATTTGGAGTGTTTGACAAATAACTTTTCTCTGTGTAAAATGTGAAGGGCCTTATCCACATTATGTAAATGATCCTTCCATGTTTTGTTGTATATGAGGATGTCATAAAAAAAACTAACACAAAATTACGGGGAAGTGGACGAAAAACTTGGTTCATGAGACTTTGGAATGTGGATGGTGCATTAGTGAGACCTAAAGGCATGACCAAAAATTCGTAATGGCCTTCATGAGTACGAAAAGCCATTTTGGGAATATCTTCTTCTTTGACACGGATTTGGTGGAAACCTGAGCGAAGGTCTAATTTTGTAAAAAATTTTGCACCATGCAACTCGTCTAGTAGGTCATCTATGACAGGGATAGGAAATTTGTCTTTGATAGTGAGTTTATTGAGGGAACAAAAATCAGGACACATACGCCAAGAGTTATCTTTTCATCGGGCCAAAACTACAAGTGAGGAATAAGGGCTAGTGCTATCACGAATGACTCCATGATCTAGCAGATCCTGAATGATCTGCTCGATTTCTATCTTTTGTGGTTGAGGATAGCGATAAGGATGATTGTTAGGTGGGACACTCCCTGGAATCAAATGGATGGCATGGTCATGAGATCGTTTAGGTGGTAATCCTTTACGTTCTTGGAAAACCTCTTCGTAATTTGCTACGATGTCTCGTAAATCTAAAGCAGTAATATCTGAAGTTGCTCGAGATTGTTTTTCCAAACAATTAATTTGAGCTATAAATCTGTATCCACCATTTTTTAACATCTTCTCCATACTATGAGAGCTCACCATCTATGATGAAGGAGTAGTAATTCCTTGTAAGCGAATGATCCATCCGTTTTCCTTCCTTTCCACAAATAATTTTTTGAAATTGAAGCTAACTGTGTCTAGTGTTTCCAACCATTCAACTCCCAAAATGACATTAGAGTTCCCTAAATTCATGATGAAAAGAGATCCAAACCAGGTATAAGTTCCCATTTTAATGGAAACTTGAGATGTTCTACCAACACATTGAGCGTTCACCCCGTTGGCTACTAGAACCTGGAATGTGTCTTTGTTGGAAGAGTTAATGAATAAGTTCAAAGCTTTTGTTGTTTTGATGTCGATAAAATTATGGGTACTGCCAAAATCAATTAGCACATTCACCTTTTTCTGGCGAAGAAATCCCGGTACCTTGATGGTATGGTGGGTGGTTAACCCCATGAGGGCATGCACGGAGATAGCCATTGTATCCTCTTCCTTCTCGTCTAGAGTACTTGGTAGTTCTTCTTGCATAGGTTCTTCTTGGTGGTGAGCTTCTTCCTCTTCTCCTTCATATTGATCACATTCAATATGAAAGTTTTGTTTTTGTGCACATGCTTGTTCCCTGGGATGATTATTACGACATTTATAGCAAAAGTATCTTGATGGTTGATCATTTTTGTGAAAGGAATTATTGCGATATGAAGGACGACTATAAGTTTCACGTCGTGCATATAACTGAATCCTCTTCTCAGCCAAATTGGCTATTCTTATGCAATCATTCAGCGAGGTTGGATTTTGAATGTCCACCTCAACCCTAATATTTTCTTTCAATCCATTGCGAAAAGCTCCTACCACTATGTCGGGACTGAGGTCTAATGTATACGGTAGTAAACTGGTGAATTTTGAGATGAACTCACTAACCGATCCTTCTTGTTTAAGAGATAACAGTCTTACTGTGTATGACGATGTAGCTCCTTCATCAAATCTTTCTAAAAATTAGGTAGTGAATTTTTTCTAGTTAATAGTAGCTCCTTTCTCGTGCTTAAGCCATACAAACCATTGGTAGGCCTTAGTACTTAATTTTGACGTAGCGAAAGGGACTTTATCAAAATCCCTAATTTGGTATAAGTCTAGAATGCCTTCCATCTTTGCTATCTAACCACGAGGATCATGACCTTCAAAAGTGGGCATATCAATGCATGGAAAATTATTAGGGCCTCTCGGTTGGTGATAACCCATATCCCTATCCTGATCTTGGTTATATCTCTATCGATGAAAGTGATTCCCGTAATTATCCGGATTGCCTCTTTGCTGCTCCCAATCTTCATCCTGGTCGTCATTTTCTTCATTCCTTTGTTCATGGGAGTGATTTTGGGAATTAGTGTTGGGATTAGGTCAATTTTGTGCGTTCAAAAATTTAGTTAGGTTGACATTAATTTGGCGCATACCATCTAGTAAGTATCGAAGAGTTTCATCCATGGTAATGGCCGAGTTGCTTGATTCTCCTTGTGTGATGTTTTCGTGAGTTGGGGGAGGGTTAGTAGCCATGGGGTCGACCAGTGGATGATTCGGATTATAACTGCCAATTTTGAAAGGAGAAGGAGAATTTTTTGTACCTTGGCTTCGATGAGGTCTTCTTGCATTGTTATTGGGCGTCTCCGAGCTTGTTAGTCGACCGTCAGGTCCTTTGGTCCACTGTTTGGTCATGCACTTTCAAAATTCCCTGCTTAGTAATCCTTGAGCTTCAATTTTTACAAAATTTGGTTGAATTTGGTAAAAATTTGGATTTCGCTTCAACTGTGATGTGGATTTGAATTTGGGTGGCCTCCTTGACAACAAATTTCAACAAATTTTCAATTTGGACAATTTTAGCAACTTTGACATCAAGTTTTTTTTTCTTAACAACTTTTCAAGTTTGACAATTTTTTGTACAACTTTGACAGTAACTGGACTGGGACTAACCCTGAGATGATAGAGAACAACTCGTAAGATAGAAATGTAATGACACAACAAGACACAAGGATTATGGACAATGATGACACAGGTGATAGACAGTGAGGACAGACAACGAGGACATAGGCGACAGACAGAACTGATAGTGAGGCACAGGCAACAGACAACGAGGAATGAACAACGAGGACACAAGTGATCGACAGCGATGAACGATGATAGACAACAAGGAATGAATGTAATGACATGTCAGACAAAAAACCAATGATAAGCGACTCCAGACACTTGGACGACAATTCAACGAAACGACAAGGACAAGGTAACGTATGTGCGAGGAAGGAGCTATGTGACCGAAGTCACAATCAAATGGGAGCGTGAACGTAGTATTATATCCCTTCTTTTCAATTGCACCAGACATGTGGGATAATCGTCGTGATAAAAAAATAAAAAATTAAAAAGACAAGCAAGTGTACCTTAGGATATGGCAAAAATTTATTTTATTCTGGCTTGTTGATTGGTGCGCGGCGTTTGTGAAACCGATGTTTATTTCCAGCGAATCTGATGATGATTTTGCTGTGTTTTAAGGTTCAACTATGCCTTAAAAAATGCTCTCATGATTGTGTGATTTCTTGAAAGCGAGTAGATGAATGGATTGCTTGGAATGGGGAACGTTGCTAGTTTTTTATGTGAATAGAGCACGGATTAACAATGGCTTTCCCTGATGAATAAAATAGTGGCTTACCCCAATGATTAACAGACGTCTTTAGCATGATTTTGGAAACCTATTTCTTCAATGGTTATTGCCTCGTCTGCACGCACGATTTAGGCAGTGGCTTCATCGAAGGGAACAGAGTGGCTGTACCTGGTGATAGTAGTGAACTCCTTGGCGTCACGATAGTGAAAATGTCACTCCTTCGAGTGTGCAATCGACCCAACCTGATACCACTTGAAATGCTCAAACTAGTTCCTTTAATTTTAATTCCAATCAATTCCTTAATTTGCAATATAAAGAAATACGAAAACCATAGCAGTGAATCAAATAAATCAAATAGTGTATAGATCACCACTCAGGGAGGGCACGTCCTCGTCGTGAAGGCAATTGTGTGAAATATGTAGTGAAAGAAATAAAATAAGATGATTCAATTTTATAAACTATCTAATCTATATATATGAAATATTAACACATAGAATACCTAGCCGATGGCTAGGTTTGGTGTGTAACACGCATGTATCAACCACATGCCATTAAAAATGGTCTTGGTAGACATTGGTTCATTGATCAAAATCATAATGACCAAGGCATTGAGTTCCTTGAAGCTGCCTAAGTCACATATCATACCAACTGCATTCACGTTGAGAGCGTTTAATGATGCATTATGTTTGATGGTTGGCATGATTGTCCTACCTATTTAGGTAGGACTAAAGACCATCCCCATGATGTGTCATGTGATATAAGGTGCCATGCAGTATAATATCCTTCTAGGTAGACCTTGGATTTGGGAGATGTGTTGTATTCCCTCAATATTACATCAATTTGTGAAGTACATTCATGAGGGACAAGTTCATGTGGTGCCATCAGATGGAGAACCATTTAAATTTATGAACATGGCTGATCTACCAGGGGGTTCCATACTCCCATCAATGCACTTGGATGTCTATCTAGAATAACAGGTTAAGCACCTAGAATAAAAACAAATAGTATGTGTTCAACCATCGATATTTATGTCACACAGATCTGAGTACACTACTGCTACTTCCTTGAGACTGATAGCATCAATGATGCTTTGAGAAAATAGAAAGTTAAGGGTGAAATTGGATGAAAAAGAGAAGAGACATATGCTCAAACCAGTCACCAAGGAGGCTCCCATTCCCATGGAAGTAGAGGAAGTTGGAGCCCAAGACATAGCCAAGGAGGTACCTCTTCCTGCCACACCTGCATCATTAGTAGGGTCATTTGCATTGTGGGTGACTGTACATCTCACCAACACAAGGTTAGGCTACTTTATGTAGAATGTAACCTTCAAACCAATTTTGGAGACTACACAAGAGATGGGCCTACTACCTACTTATCATTATCTGATTGGATCGATGGTACCATTTGGAGAGCCACCTAATTAGACTAATTTCATCTACATTTGGATCAAATTCAAATGCAAGATCCCATGGATGAAGATAGTTACAAATATTTCATAGTAAATGTTCATTATTTATCCAACCCAAAGTATTACATGCATATTTTTGAGTTGTATCATTGGCATGGATATGAACTTGGTCTATTTGAACAAGGGTGTAGAAATCTATTCGAACCACAATATCATCTAGAAAGTGATAGGTTTAGGATGGGGTTACAAATACAAGGACAAGATGATTTTTTCGTAGAATCCTTAGATCGCTTGTACCTTAGTATGAGGGATGATGTGGACTTCAACCCATATCATTCTAATATTTCCAACTTCTAGAGGACTAACCTGAAGATATCTATTATCACTTCTAAGCCACTTTAAGAGAATCATGAAGGGATCCTAGAGCAGACTGACATAGCATAGAACCCCAAAGACAACCTGGGTCATCAAATCTGTAATGCCACCAATGACATAGGTGTGTAGGGGCATAAGCCCATAGTTTTAATTGATCTTGAGTCCACTTATCTCAGAGGTGCACTCCTATCCATCATCACTGTATAGATATCCTAACAGTGATGATATCTATACAGTGAATCCTCAAATAGTGATCGATATGAGGATGAAGCTGAGGTGGCCTATCTAGGGCCATTGCATACTCATAATTTACCACCTATAGAGTCGATACATGTTACCAAAGGGAATCTTACCAAAATTGATATTTTAGGAAAATAATTAGAGCTAGTTTTCTTGGCAGCATCATACATGAGGTATAATTATCCATTTTTTTTAGATAGTGATGACAACAATCAAGAAGTTAGATTCATGGGGCTGCACTTTCTAGAGCACCCCACAGGAGTAGGAGTGAATGATGGGTAATATTTGTATGATAGTGATGAAGAATATGAGTTAGATAGGGCCTACCATGGTCCTCCTTATTTGTGTTACCATCATCAACCCATTGACATATATGATGTCTATCATCAGTTACATTTTGGTCCTCATTTGAGAGAAATATGATTAAACTTGGATCAAACTTATTGGTTGGTTAATTCCCTTCCACCGACCTACATGGAGCTCTATGAGACATGTGATCCTATTTTGTAATTAGTGCATATGGAAGATCCAATTTTCCATAGTCCTCACAGAGAAGACCCCTTTATGCCTATGCCATTAGAGATAGATCATGGGGATGAGGTCTACATTGATTATGTAGAAGTTTATCTATGTGATTTTGAAGACCAATACCATTCCATAAATATGGTCTCCATTGATTTGACCACTCCACTCTGTAATATAGTAGATTATTCTAAAAAATTGCATCTCAATATAGATGTTATTGATCAGGATCATGCTGACTCACCTATAGAGCCTGAAGATTTCTTCCCTAATGAAGAAATGTTGCAACCTTTCCATTTTGTGCTAGGATGTGCTTATGATGTGCATCATGCTAAGGATGCTTCCAATGTGGAACTTATGAACCCAATGGATGACATCCATTTGATTCCTATGCCTCATAATATTGAGGAGGGATCACATATGTAAGTAGAGGAAACCTTTGAGATGGATATCAGCAACTATCCCACCAATTAAAATAAGGTTAAATTTGGAGAAAGTCTCACTCCAGATGAGAAGGCCAACCTCATCCCTCTACTAAAAGAGAGACCAAATCTATTTTCTTGTATGTATAAGGATATGCCAGGTCTAGACCCAAAATTGATTACACATAACATTTCGCTAGATCTAACGAAGAAGTCGGTCAAGAAAAAGATTATAAATATGCATCCAATAGTAGCCTTAATGGTGAAATATGAGTTATAAAAGTTGTTGGATGTAGAATTTGTAATCTCCATCAACTATCTAGAATGGGTGTCTAATATGGTACCCATAGGAAAACCTGATGGAAGAATTCATATTTGTACAAATTTTAGAGACCTCAATAAGGCAACACCCAAAGATTCATTTTTATGTCCTAATATCGATGCTCTTGTGGACACAACTATAAGTCACAAAATGCTCTCCTTAATGGATGGTTTTTTCTGGTTATAATAAAATTTGGATTAAACCTGAAAATAAACATAAAACCACATTTATAACTCCATGGAGAATATTTTGCTATAAATTTATGCCATTCAGCCTCAAAAATGTTGGTGCAACATACCAGTAGGCCATGACATACATTTTTTATGACTATATGCATAATATTATAGAAGATTACATGGATGACTTGTTGGCCAAGTCATTGCTACGTGCTGAGCATGCAGAGGTCTTAAGGAAGGTCTTTGATTGCCTAATAGAATATAATGTTAGGTTGAATCCTAAGAAGTGTGTATTTGGCATAAATTCTAGTAAGCTATTAGGATTCATCGTCTCAAAGAGAGGCATCAAAGTTGATCTAGTGAAGGTCAAGGCTATCTTAGAAATGTATCCTCCCACCAATATTAAAGAGTTAAGAAGCCTTCAGGGTAAGGCAGCATCAATAAAGTGATTCATCATGCAGTTATTAGATAAATGTCAACCCATGAATCGGCTGCTAGATAAGGGAGTTCCATTCAATTGGGACAAGGACTGTCAAGTAGAATTCACTAAAATAAAGCAATACCTAGTGATATCGCTAGTGCTAGCTCCACAAAGACTAGAGGTGCCTTTTCTACTTTATATATCAACAACTAACTTTGCATTGGGAACCATGTTAGCCCAAAAGAACGTGCAAGGCAAAACATAAGTCATATATTATATTAGTCGAACCTTGGAGAGTTATGAGCTCGGGTATGCATATGTGGAAAAACTATGTTTAGCAGTAGTGTTCACTACAAAGAAATTGTGACACTATATGTTAAGTCATACGATATATGTTATATCTAAAAAAAATACTTTGTAGTACATGATGAGTAATATGTATCATAATACACATACTGCAAAGTGGATCATGCTACTGATAAAATTTGATATAGAATTAATAATACAGAATTACATTAAGGGACAAGTCATAGAAGATCAATTAGTTGAGGCTGTAAATGTGCGAACAACATTGTATTATTGAAGAGTAGTTTAAATAATACAACATGTGAAAACAGCACTCCTGGATTAGCCCGGGTTGGGCGCATCTCAACAGGATGCCGCTGCAACAAGGTGCTAAAGTTAAATAACAAATTAACTAATATAACACCTATTGTAATAGTACGCTAACATCCCCCTTTATTACATTATTTGGGTAATGTAATAACTAATAGCTATACTAGACTACTAACATCCCCTTACATTATTTTGCAATACAAAGTGAGCTGCGAAACAATTCAAATTTGACACGTCCAAGTGCCTTAGTGAAAATGTCTGCAACTTGAGCATCGGTGGGAATGTGTCGAAGCCGAATTCGGTGCTTTGGAACTTCCTCTCGAATGAAATGACATTGTGTGTCAATGTGCTTTGTTTTTTCATGATGGACTGGATTCTTGACGAGGTTCGTAACACCCCGATTGTCGCAAAACAAGTGTATTGGAGATTTTGATGGATGGCCCATACTTGTTCGAATGCGACGTAACCATATCACTTCGCACACAGCCTTCACGTGCGGCGCGATATTCTCGCTCTCGTTGAAGAAATAGCAACCACCGTTGCTTCTTGCCGTGCCAAGAGACAGACCGGATCCCGTATGAAAAATGTATCCATAAGTTGACTTGCGATCATCAAATGATCCGGCATAGTCGGAGTCCGTGTATCCTTGCAAGAAGAATTTGTTGTTCCTCTTGTATTCTAGGCCATATTCTATAGTACCACGGACATAGTGAAGAACACGTTTTGCTGCTTTCCAATGAGTAATCTTAGGCTCCTGCATGAACCTCGAAAGATAGTTTACAGCAAATACGAGATCCGGCCTAGTATTGGTCGATATATGAGACTCCCAATCAACCGTCGATAGAGAGTGCCATCTACCCGAGGTGAGTCATCATATCGCGATAATCGAAGTCCATTCTCCATAGGAGTTGCCATTGGCTTGCAATCACCATGCGATATTTATCGAGCAATGTCTTGGCATACTTTTTCCGAGACACTTTGATGGTGTGCTCCTTCTCGGCTGAATTCCGCACCAAGACAAGAATGGAGAAGTCCGAGATCCGTCATCTCAAAAGATTTGCACAAGTTTCTTTTGACAAGAGAGATCATATCTTCCGAACTCCCCGTAATGAGCAGATCATCCACATAGAGTACAAGCAACACTATCTCGTAACCCTGTTTCTTGAAATAGAGGTTTGCATCCGACGGACATCTCTTAAATCCATGCCGCATTAGGTGATTGTCCATTTTTATATACCAAGCTCGAGGAGCTTGTTTCAGCACCATACAAGGATTTGACCAATTTGCAAACTTTCTCGCTGTTGGCCTTCCACTTCAAATCCTTCAGCCGAGTCATATAGACTTCTTCTTGGAGATCACCATTAAGAAAGGCACTTTTGACATCCATTTGGTGAACTTTCCACCCATATTGTGCTGCCATAGCACACATAACCCGAATTGTGGTCATCCGAGCAAGTAGGTGCAAAAGTTTCTTCATAGTCGATGCCTTCCTTTTGAGCATAGCCCTTTGCAACAAGACGGGCCTTATGCTTATCAATTGTTCCATCTCGCCTTGTACTTGACTTTGTATACCCATTTGCAGCCAATAGGTTTCTTTCCATGCGGCAGATCAACAAGCTTCCAAGTTTTATTCTTCATCGTAGACTCATACTCGTATCCATAGCGGCCTTCCACCGAGGCTCACTAAGAGCATCTTGCACTGATGCAGGTTCAAGACTATCTATGGTAGACATGAATGCCCCGTCATCATCAATATCCATATCCTCAACTTCTCTACTTGGAGTCACAGTAAAGTTCCTCAAAAGATTGACAAAGATCATCAACCTCACCAGCTTCTCGGCTTCTCTTTCCTTTTGAGCCATACCGCGTGTACGAGGTCTATCCAAATTCAAATTGGGAGGAGTGGATAAATTTGCATCTCTCGATTGTATTTGTACACCATTTAGGATTCTCCTTCGGTGGTGGTGAAGAAGATGTAGAAGGACCTCCCGTCTGTGTTGACGAAGGAATCTCCTCTTCCTTTGGTTCCACAATATCCTCGGTGTACCGTAGATGTGCTCCGTGATGTGAAAGCTTCATCAAAGACAACATCTCTCGCTGATATGAATTTTCTTGGTCAAAGGATCTATCAACCGATATCCTTTAGAGTGCTCGTAATATCCAAGAAAAATACATCTCAGTTGTTTCTCATCTAGCTTCTTCCTTTTTTCTTTCGGTATGTGCATGAAAGCTTGACACCCGAAAATACGTAGATGAGATATGGAGGGTTTTCGACCACTCCATGCTTCCCGTGGAGTCATTCCTTTTAGGGCCTTTGTGGGTGCCCTATTCAAAAGATACACCGCAGCTGGTGACAACTTCTCGCCCAATATTGTTGCCCAAGAGTTGCACCCGTGAGCATACAACGAACCATTTCCATGATAGAACGGTTCCTTCTCTCAAGCAACTCCATTCTCGCCGAGGAGTATAGGCAGCTTGTTAACCGTCTCTTGATCCCATGCTTATCTAGGAATGCAGAAAATTCATTAGAGGTAAACTCTCCCCCTCGATCTCGAGCGGAGGGTTTTGATAGAAGCCCCCGACTCCTTCTCAACGGATTTCTTGAACTCGCCGGAAGAATGCAAAAGCTTCAGATTTCAGCTTGAGAAAGAAAACCCACATCTTTCGTGAGTAGTCATCTACGAATAACCGAAAGTACCTCTTCCCTCCAACACTGTTGGGTGTGAAAGGACCGCATAGATCGGTGTGAATTAGCTCCAGAGGTTTTCGTGCTCTTGTAGAGCTCTTCTCAAATGGTACTCTATGCTGCTTTCCTGCCAAGCGATCGAGCACACTGGCAATGTGGCAGAAAGGGAAGGAAGACCCTTTACCATCTCATACTTGCCGAGCTCAAGTAAGTAGCCGTAACTAAGATGCCCATATCTCTTGTGCCATAGGGAAGTTGCCTCCTTGGTAGAGACAACCATGGCAACATGTGGAGTAGAGATAGCATCTAGTGCAAATAAGCCATGCTTATATGAAGTCGTTGCAACCGCTTACCCTTCCCGGTAATTGTACAACACTTCTTTCCATTCTCAACACGAAAGTTGACAACCATATTTCTGTCCAGGATTTGTGTCACCGACAACAAATTGTTGGCCAATCCCGAACATAGAGGACCTTGTCAATCTGACACTTGCCATCATGAAGAGTGACTGAAACTGTACCCTCTCCCTGAACCCTGTAGGTTTTATCATCAGCAATGGTGACAGGTTTGCCCTCCTTGGCCACAAATGATTCAAACCACGATCTGTCGCCAGTCATATGTTTACTAGCTCCATAATCGACATACCAAATAGGATCCCTCTGAGTGGAATCCATGGTAGTCATGAGCACCTTGTGTGCCCATTCGTAATCCGAGTCGTATTCTTCAACAACGAACATTCACCCGGGGTTGCTTGTTCTTATTTTGTGGTTTGTTTTGGCCTTTTTGCTTGTTCTTATGCCAACACCCGTTGGTGTCATGGTTGTCTTTCTCACGGATCTTGCACCACCTCTTCTTCTCGTTGAGGTTGCTTGCCTTTTCCTTTCGTATCCCGTTGAGAATTTCCTCCTTTCTCGAAAGTTGCCTCCTTTTTGCCCATTACCTTTCTTCCTAGAACCCCGCCTCGTTGGTGTATAGGGCCGTATTGGAAGAATCATCCTTGTGAAGTTGGCGTGCCTCCCGTTGTTGGAGCAGATTGACCAACTCGATGTAGGTAATTTGTCGTTGGGACACCCGGATGGAGGTTATCAACATATCAAATGAAGAAGGTAAAGCTCTCATCACAAGTGAAATGAGAAGCTTTTCATCCACAAGTATCTCCTAGAGAACTCAATTTCTCTTTCAACTCGTACACTCGCACGTAAAGAGTTCAACCGCTTCACCCCGCCTCAAACTCAAAGTTATGAAGTTGTTGTTGAAGATGAAGAATGGTGGATTCATTCTTCCCCTCATAGATGGTTCTAAGGGCATCCCATGCCTCTTTACCACTTGCTTTATCAGCTATATGAGGTTGCACTTCATCCGAAACAAGAAACAAAATGAGCACCTTTGCTCTACTCGTCTTTCTTGTCAAAAGCAATCCGATCTCGCCGAAGGACCTCGTGGATCCCGTCGTTGGTGAAGGCCTTGTTGCTACTCCAAAGAATAATATCCCACAAATCTTCCATTTGGAGAATAGCCTTCATCTTATGTTTCCATGGTGTATAATTTGGACCTTTCAATAACCGATGCGGATCGCTCATCAACTTTGCAACAACGGCCATAGTGAAGGTTCCTTATATCACCAAATTGGTCCCCCTTTCGATATACCTTTTGCTAGGCCAATATACCGTACAAAATACCCGCCCTTACGTGAGGGAAACTATAGGTATTTAGAAAGATCAACAAAAATCACCCGCCCTTACGTGAGGGAGACTATAGGTGAATTTTAGAGATCATACGATACGTGGAACATAAGCGGTACCGAAAGGGAATCGCCTTGTTGATGGCACCTACCATAGAAGATTCTTCTCATGCGTGGGGCGTAACTTCCCCTAAACACTATGAAGAATACTTCGTCAGGATTTACGCCTAAACACAAGTGCGATAAAGGGTAGTGGATGGAGTAAAAAATGCAAAAATGGCGTACTTATTCCTCCCCGACGATTTATAGAGAACAAGCTCATACGTCGTTATAGCAGCCTATATTAGGCGGCGGATACAAGTAGCCAAATCACGACAGCCTTTACCTCGTAAGTGCCGGCCGTAGGTATCGCAAATACCGAACGCTGCAGAGTGCAAATAAATTGCACAGATGGGTTTTATATTCCGGGGACTTAGGGAGTGTTTTGATTTTAAGTTTTTAATGTTATAGTGCAAAAATGAAATATGCAACATACAACATAAAAAAACTGCCCACAAGAATAACCCACAAGGTGTCGGTCACAGCCGAAAATGCACCTTTTACAATGCCAAATTGCTATTTTTCATAAAATTACTCTCTATCCCCCTTTGATTTTTTGAAAAAATATCCCCCCTTAAAAGGCTTTCTTTAACAAAGCATTTTTATAATCATTATTTATTTAAAATTAAAATAAATAATTTCAATTTATATAGTTTTAAAAACTTTAGAAAAAATAAATTAAAATTAAATTTTAATTTATAAAGTTTAAAACTATATTAAAAAAATTAAAATTAAAAATTTTAATTAAAAATAATAATAATTAAAAAATTACTTTGAAAAAAAAATATACCTGAGGGGAGTCGGCGGGATTTGAACCCCCGACCTGCAAGCTCCCTGAGCCTTACCGCACAGCTCATTGCCAAGTGAGCTTGCGGGCTGATCCGGAAGAAACAATGGAGCACCTCTCCTTTGTCCCTTCTCGGTCTGCCCAAGCCCTCTGCCACCTCCTCTGCTAGTCGCGGTCCGTCCCGCGTTCTACAGCCTCTTCCTCGTCGCAGTCTGCAACCTTCCCGGACGATGCGCTGCTTCGGCCTCCGGTTTGTTTTTTTGTTTTTTTTTTTTTTTTTTTTTTAAATTCGCCTTCTGCGAAAGAAAAAAAATCCGGAACGCGTCTTCTTCGATTTGAGAGGGGGGGAGGGGGAGTCGCGCAAATTGCGCCGGGCGGGGGGGGTTTATACCCCTGTGGCGGGCGGCGGGCGGGAAAAAAAATTAAAAATCCCTGCCCGGAGGGTGGTCCCCCTCCAGCGCGTCGCGGAGCGTGGGCTGCGTCTCCTTCACGCAGGCCCGGAGCTGCGTCTAGAATGACGCAGTCGTTGGGGGGGGGGGGGTTTATACCCCTCCTGCCGCGGCGGGCGGGAAATTTGAATTTCCCCCGCAGGCGTCGGCCAAGGGGGAGGGGGCCTCCCCTCCTGTCGCACGGCCTGCGCGACGCCCCGTCGCACGGGCTCGCCGCGGCAGCTCCGGGAGCGCACGGGCCTGCTGCGACAGCTCCTCTGTCGCGCGGGGGAGCGGGCCCCTCCTGGTCGCGCGCACACGCGGGGAGTGGTCTCTCTTTCCCGTCAACCGCGCGCAACGGGGTCCGGGCCTCTCCGCGACGCAGCCGCGCCGGCTGCGTCTGCTTCGACGACCGGTGGGGAGTCTACCTGTTAAACTCAATGTCTCTTTCTATCGCGACTGCGCGACAAAAAAAAAAATTTAAAATTAACTGCACACCCGCCCAGATTCTCCAGCCTCGGCTTCTCGTCACGCCTCCCTGCACATCGCTGGCTCTGATGCCATGTAAATGTGCGAACAACATTGTATTATTGAAGAGCAGTTTAAATAATACAACATGTGAAAACAGCACTCCTGGATTAGCCCGGGTTGGGCGCATCTCAACAGGATGCCGCTGCAACAAGGTGCTAAAGTTAAATAACTAGTTAACTAATATAACACCTATTGTAATAGTACGCTAACAGGAGGCACCATTGTAAAATAGTAGGCCTCTAACAATAGAGCTTCTAGATGATGTAATATTCATCGTATCTGAAGCTCCCAAACTTGAAGAACCAGAGAACAATGATAATATGACTTTTTTCTTTGATGGTTCAAAGTGTGAGCAATGGGGTGGTGTAGGAATAGTTTTTTTCATGCCATAAGGAGATCCTATGACCTTGTCATTTAAATTATCTTTTTTGTGCACCAACAACAATGTTGAGTATAAAGCCCTACTGCTAGGACTCCACACAACCGTCACCATGAATATTAAAAGATTAAACATCTTTGGTGACTCCTTTATCATAGTAAATCAAGTTAAGGGGATCTTTTAGTGTCAATGTCCAGTACTAAAAGCCTATAAAGATATTGTAATTACGTATTTAGCTAAGTTGTAATGGTATGACATCAAGGCAATCCCTCGTTCATAAATTTTTTTTATAGACATAATGGCATCTTTGGAATATTTAATCCCTTAGAATCCATCTACTTATTTCACTACCATTCATGTTAACATGTTCTCACATCCTACAGTAGAGCGAGAAGCCTTTGGTAATAAAATTTTAGTAAATATGATTAGCGTAGAACCAAAGGCCGAATGGTTTTGTAGAGCTGAAGAATTTATGAAGAAGGCACACTAGGGGTCATTAAACTCTTAGAGTCTGACGGGGAGTGGTACCACCATTCACCATAAGGTTATTTCCTATTACGCATTTACAAAATTAAATATGTAGGTGGAGCAAGTCATCTTAGAAGTTGAAGTTGAAGTTTATCAAAACTGGATGTCAAAAATTCAAGACTTCCTAAAACTTAGTATAATCCTAGAAGGATTATCGTGTGCTGCAAAATTTATATTTAAAAAAAAAGTGACTAAATTTATCTTAATAGGATACATCTTGTACCATCGAGGTTATGATGGAGTTATCCTTCATTGTCTAGATCCCCAAGAGTCCTCTTGGGAAATTTCACAAGCTCATGATGGTACATGTGGCGGCCATTTTAGCGGTATGGCCATCATCAAGTTCATCCTTTGAATGGGATACTATTGGCCCACTATGAATAAGTATTGAAATGTGTATGTCAAGAAATTCATCAAATTTCAACATCATGCTGATGCTATGCACATGCCATCATAGGCCTTATAGCCCATCCAAGCAGCTTGGCCATTTTCTTAGTGGGGACTAGATCTTATAGGCAAGATATCTCCCCCGTTGTCGGGCTGACATACATTTATTATCATGGCTACTGAGTATTTTAAAAAGTAGGTGGAAGTAATACCCTTAATAATGACAACTGGATCTCATATAGCAGAGTTTATACTAGAGCATATTATAAGTCATTTTGGGATTCCATCCAAAATAATATCGAATAATGGAACATCATTCAAGAACAAAACCGTGAGAGATTTGACATCTAAATATAGAATAAAACACAATTTTGTGACTCCATACTATCCATAAGCAAATGGGTAGGCTGAATCTTTAAATAAGATAGTAGTGGCCATCTTGAAAAATATAGTCCAAGAAAACCACAAAGACTGGCATATCCAGCTACCCCTTGCATTATGGTCTTACAGGACTAGTATTCAGATGCCCATTGGGGCAACATCATTCTCAATAGTATATGGTGTTGAGGCCATTATTCCCTTGGAATTGGAAATTCCAACACTATGCATCACATTGAAAGAGTTCATCGATGATGACATCGCATGGCAATCTCGACTAGATCAACTGATGCTTCTTGATGAACATCACGTGAATGCCCTGGAGCATCTTCGTTTTTATCAAGCATGACTAAAAAAAGCTTACAATATCAAATTACACCAAAGATACATTGAGGTTTAGGATATTATATTGAAATAAAATCAACAAAACTCTAATTTACTACATCACCTTAAGGGCATTCCATTGCAATGTAAAGCATTTATAAAGCATTCAAAGGAAATAACACATAAACTTGTAATCTATTAAGGTGAAGCAAACATATAACCAAATGGTGGATTTATCCTTATATTTAATCAATGTATATTTTAAAATATGTGATTACAAATATCCCCTTGAGGGATTTTACAAATTGATACAACTTCCATTACAATGTTCAAGGGATCTAGTCCCTTGAAAGGGGCCTCAAAGCGGTGTAAACTATGGTGTTTGATGTAAATATCGCATCCCACGATTGAGATATATCCTTCAACCTATTCTTATAGTCTTCTTAGCTCCTTCCTTCTATGTATAACTACTTGGGCCCACACACAAGGGACTAAAATGGGGTTAATAGCACATGTTTCATAATATGAAGAAATCCTTGAAAACATATCAAAAGCAACATATAATATGACTAAAAAAAGTGATCTACATATACAAAAACCAATCTACAATAAGCATATGCATATTATAATATAATATAAATGCAAATAAGCAACTTTGGAGGCAATATTAAAGGTGAAACAATGCATAACTACTGGTCGTCCCGGGGTGAGCCAACTAGACCTACAACATTGGGGATCACCAAACCTGCATCAAAACTCCTCCAAACTACCTCAAATTTGGGCCATAGGTTCCTCTAGACATTCCTAAGGGTACTATGGAGGAATTTATCTAAAATTCCAACTTTTTTTATGGTCATCCCTGGGTGTGCCATGGGTAGACTATTGGCCATCCCCAGGTGGGGAGGTCACAAAACTACCTTAGTTTTGTCACCTATGGCCTTGGTAATTGGTCCAAAATGGTATGGGAGTGTTGTAGATAGATGGGGCTAAAGTGTACTTCAATTTGGATGGTTTTGGTTCAGTGGATAGAGCCTCTTACCCCTAAAAACCCCTTCGAAGTGAAGAGGATTTCAAGGTTTGGCAAAGGTGAGTTTTCTTTTACAAAGTGTGGGGTATGATTTGGGCAGCACTTCGTTGCTTTATTCTCCAAGTTATCCTCTTCTAAAATTGGAAGTTTGGAGCTCCTTTTATATCCCAAGAGGGCACTTAGGGAAAAAGAGCATATTTTTCATGGGAGGCAGGTGGCACCATGTGTCCTAATCATGTCATGGCATGATTGGGAGAAGGTTTCCCATTTGGGTGCTCCCAATCAACTATCCTACTATCCATCAATAGGTCCCCAATCAATTTGGGATGATTGTACATGCTAATTGTAGTCTTTGATTGCCACTTAGCACATCATTTGAATTTTTCAAAGGTCCAGTTAGGGGCCATCCCACCCAGGGATGATTACTGATGGTCATCCTTGGGTGGGATGGTCACCAATTATGGCCATCCCTGGGTGGGGTGGCCACCAGTTGGAGCCCCAAAACTACCCCAAACTGCTAGTAACCATTCAAAATAATTTTTGGAGGCTTTTGGAAACCTTTTGCTAGCCTAGAGGATTGCCTAATAGGGCCATATGTTGTCTATAAGAGGGCATATGCAATGCGTTGATAGTCTTATCCGATTTACATGATTTAGGTGTCTACAAATGCCCTATTTTTGCGATGCACAATGTGAAACAAAGTGTTGAGAAAAAATAGATCACTAAATCATTGAATGATCAAGGTTGTTTATTAAATTAATCAACTTTGGATGCCTTAATTGTGGAAAATCATACATTCTTGGAATCCTTTCTATGGACATAGTCAAGGGATCAATTGCAAGTATACCTTTCAGTCGTGTTGTAGTAACAGTCTTATGGGGCTTAGTACATACTAGGTATTGGTGCCTTGTATTCTTTTAAACCTTTACATGGGTCAATTCCTAAGGTTTAAAGGAGGTAAATCCTATTTAATTTGCTTCTTATGCTATTTCTTTGCCCCAACATGGGCTTGCAAATTTATCTCTAGCCAAGATTCTTTTGAATGCATGGAATTTACACTTTTGAATGTTTTAATGTTGATTTGATTTATGACTTCATTATGATGACTACCCCCTCAATAAATGAGTCAATTATGGTATAAAAAATTCTAAAGCTATGAGTCACTTGACACATATGACTTAATTAGGGTAACTCTTTATTTTACCCATGGTACTATATACCTATTCGGAGGTGATTTTTAACTATTTTGATGAATAGTTTTGGAAGTAAAAGGCCCAATATATCATTCCTGTGGAGTGGTCCATACATGTATGCCTTATTTAGGACTAAAATGGAGTCTTTTTATGCATACAAAATTATAGGTTCAGTCTAGATCCCTCTCTTTTTCTTGCCCAATCTGTCTTGTTTTTGGTGGGTTTTTGGCCCATTTTTTGATATTTTTGATGTTTTTAAGTGCAATTTTCTTGTGACCATCATAGGGGATGATGAGGATAGTATATATAACCATATTAGGGTGGGAAAAACAGCAAAAAGTGTGCTCATCCCACCCAAGAGCGGTCAACTTCTTTTAGAGCTATAAAAGTCCAAAAAGGACCATTTTAGCTCATTTGTGCAACTTGTTTGGAGAAGTTGGAGAGAAGAGGATGTAAGAGAGAGTTTTTTGAAGTGGAGAACTACCAAAATATCAACCCATAGCATGATCCAACCAGCGGATGCATCGGGCGGTGGAGCCAGTGCAAAATGGGTATGGATTACATGCTTCCTCTACCCTATTTTATTGATTTTTTGTAATTTATGCTCTAATTTCATAACTAAAGTCACAACCATGATTTAATAAACCCTATAAATACTGAAATACATAAAAAAGAACCTTATGAATGCTTTATTTGCAAAAAAATTAGGGTTAAAATTTGATTTTTTTATGTTTTTTAAGGTTTTTAGGGAATTTTTAAGGGTCAAATTGACCCTATTTTACCCCTATTTGGGGACCATCCCGATGAGGGAAAGTTACTAGTGGACATCCATTTTTGGGATGGCTACCAAATTAGGGGTTTTCCCTAGGTGTGACGATAAAAAACTGGGCCAAAAAATACTCTTTTTATGTGTTTTTAGTTTTTTTATAGCAAAATTTTGCATTTTTAGGGTCTGTTTGACACCTTGATTTGCATGAGAAGATAGTTAGGAGTAAATACAAGGTATTGAGTCTATTTAAGGTAACTAGAGACCATTTTATAGCTGCAAACTATCATTGGCTTGATGCCATCGGTCAGAATCAAGTTATGCAATTAGATTCCATGGTGGGAGACTACACCTATTTGACCGCTTTGATAGACCTATGGGACCCTCGCACTAACACTTTCCATTTAGCTATAGGGGAGATGATAGTGAAACTAGATGAAATATATAGGATACTACATATTCTGAAATATGGGAACCAAATAGTATCTTCTTCGATGGAGCGACAAGAGGTCATAGTGCGGAGGTACTTTAACGCGTGCTAGGAGGATGTATTGACTTATATGATTAGTGGAGGTATTTTAGTGTCTAGATGGTACCATGAGGGCGTTCTTGGCATTAGGTATACTTTTTTTATGACCTTTATCACAAACATGATACTACCTGACTCTTCAAGAGCTAGGTTCCCATGGAACCTAATAGAGTTGTTCTTTACTCTAGTTGACTGCACAGAGGAGGAGCTCATAGTGATGGCTTTGGGTCTTACTTTATTGGCACAGTTATACAATGAGCTATATGATATATTATCTCATGGATATAAGGGTTTGGGCTATAGCTTTATACTATAGTATTGGGCTTGGTAGAATATTGCAATAGAGATACCACATGGACTACCATGGACTACTCAAACAGAGCTACCAAATAGGGAGATTGGCTATGGAGAGCTATGGATGAGGTCACATGAGTCAGGGCATAGTCGATGCTACACTGGGGAGGTGGAGCACTATGTAGAGGATTTTGAATGGCTCAGGATAGTGAATATTAAGTGGAGACCCTACAAGGATTGTCCTATCTAGGATGAGGCTTTGATACATCTACATTGAGTTAGGTGAGGTAGATGACTGATAGGGTGACATGGCATTGAGCAAGAGTAATTATCTTATGATTGTGTGCTACAATAGTTTGGGCTACACCAAGGATTACCCTATGAGCTGATGGTTTATCATCATCATGAGGATGAGAGGACTCTAGCATGACCTATGGTAGAGGATTTGGGATATGAGTCATATTCTAAGGTGGTCGTCTCAAAATTAGATTATTTAGGCACTATAGAGGATTATAATGCATGGTGGGTCATGCGGTAGTGGCAAGGAGAGGAAACACTAGGATGGGATGTAGCTACCAGGGTAGTGGATGCAGCTAGGGTTGCTCCATATGAGGAGGGTTTTGGTGAGTCTCAATATTATGAGGAGGTAGACACGGGTGAGCGAGCTATGCATCAACGTGTGTCAGTGGATAGGGTGGAGCTGATAGATGTTCAGGATCTAGTAGGTTTTAATGAGGGATACTTGGGAGATCAAGGTTTGTAGGAAAAGTTAGTAGCACAATATGTTAGGATCACAAAGTTGTAGAGTGATCAAGATTTACTATAGGTACAATTATAGAGTGCACAGGATGATATGGAGAGGTATGCAGTAGTGATAGCTACATTTTAGGCACAAGTCAATAGATAGGGCCCTAGCCATGGGGATTCTAATAGTGGTGAGCTAGCCAAGATGTATGAGGAGATAACACATCTCTAGGGTTTGGTAGCAACCTATCAAACTAGGTGTTGTGAGGGGCACATACTAGATCAGGCATTAGCTATTAGATCACAACATAGCTAGGGAAGCAGGACGGGACACTCATTTGCTTGGATGAGGGCTATGAGAACTTCTCAGAGGATGGAGGTATTTGGAGGTAGTAGATCTGGGGGGATTAGGTCTAGGAGCTCATGACAGACTCATACTGAGAGTAGAGGAGAGAGTCGAGGTACCGGTCCTATGTGACCATGGTTAGTAGACTCTGATGGTTCTTTTTGGTTTTTTGGGTTACAAAGTCAGATGAATAACTTTTATTGTAGCCTATGGGCAGTTTATGCACTATGATGTTACTTTCAGGTTTTATATATATAGACATATATATATATATATGACTTAGCTTTGATCATTATGTCATATTTTACTACTTTATGATATGAATGCAATTTTATATTTGCTATATGATGTTATGATGGATGTCTAACATGGATGCATGTATTTATCCTATGATGTGATTTGATGATATGTAGATGTGGATGTTTCATTTTATATGCTTTTGTAAATAACAAGGTATGCATAAAATAGTCAGTGGTCGTGTAAATATTATTGCTAATATTTAATCGGTATCTATCCTAGGTCATGAATACCATTTAATAAACAAAAGTTTTAAATGTGTATGATTGAAAGTAATGATTGATTATATTTAATTTTTGTATGATGGATTTACAATGACTAGTTGATGCATTATATGCTAGCACCATAGACTATAAAAAATGTATCTTTGTGATTTTCATGTTATTATAACAATTTGTTTATTTAATGGACTTTTTGTAACTTTGACTAATATGTGACAACATAATGTAAAATGAAATGGATTTTGTAATATGATATGATATTATTGAGTGGTTTTGCAGATACTCAAACACTCTAGTTACCTAATCAAAAATCATATAATAACTAGACAAGATCTTTTGACAAAGTATGCACCTACTAAGATAACCAAGATAATCAATATCCTTGTGTGTGCATGTGAGTTTATTACCATGATAACACATAATATTACCCTAGTGCAAATAGGATTCACTCATCCCATCAACACTAGAGATCATTCTATGAATCTCATTATCCTGAGTGTTGTACTTAGTTGTATTATACCACTATGTAATCCAGGATACAAGAAGCTAGCTCATTCACATTAAAACATTGGTCTATACCTAAACAAGTTGCTTAAGTGATAGACATATCATCATGCGGGATGCTACTACCATTGAAAAGTAGGATATCCACAAAAATTGTAATGAGGATCATCTTATGGTTCTCTAATGTTGATAATTCTAAGGATTCAAGTTTTGGAGTCCCTACCTTTATTTGAATTTCTCAAGGGAATTGCTTGTTTTGATTTGTTGAGCAAGGGATTTTAATAGTGGTGAGAACCACTGTTTATTTTTTCTTTTCCTAGTGATAATAATCATTGTTTATTTATGCATATTTGGGAGTGATAATAACAACTATTTTCTTTGGAATATTTCTTTGAGATACTTGCCCTAGTGTAGGGAAATGTATGTTTTCAATACTTGGGGGGGATAATAATAATTACTGATTTTCTTTCTTTGGGATACTTACCCCAGTGTAGGGTAAGGGATTTTGGGTAAGGAGGAACTTGTCATTTTGTCAATTCTCAACATATTTGAACCATTCACACAATGGGATGAGCAAGATAACATTTTCGCTTGAAAGTAACCTAGACTACTTTATAGTTTTCATCTTTCCTTATGCTAGACTTGGATTTTTAATGTGAAAAATGTGTTGGGATTTTGATGTATACCAAGAATTATCTAAGTAGGATTATACCTTCTAAAAATCATGCTAGCTTTCTACAAAATATGATAAGATAACTAGATATGGCTAAGTGACCGAAAACTTAACTATGTGTTACTAACAATGACTAAGTGACGGAAAATAGACATATAATATGGAATGTAAATGTAAATGGTATATGTATTATTAATAGGTGGTAATATTAACTCATAACAACAATGATTTTAATAGATTCCTAGTGTACAGACCTGGTGCTAGACATGTATGATCAATTTGGAACAATGCATAATGCAATGATGAAAATGCCTAATGCAATTTATATGAAGTGCAATGAAGCAATATTTTTGTATTTTGACTATTTTTATAGTATTTTTGTATTATATATATATATATATATATATATATATATATATATATATATTTTTGGGTGACCAAAGGGCTTATATATGCCTTTGGAGAATTTAGGTTTTACCTAGATAGTTGTAAACTACCTAGGAGCATTTTAAGGTTACCAAAGGGCTTATAGATGCATTTGGAGATTTTTGGATTGACCTAGATGATTGTAGATAGTCTAGGAATATTTTTATTTGACCTAGACGATGAAAAACCGCTAGGGGCATTTTGGGTGACCTAGGTGGGCAATGACACTTAGAAAGTATCTACGACTGCCTATGGGTATTTTCTTGTGACCAAAGGGCTTATAGATGCCTTTGGATCTTTTTGTATTGACCTAGATGATTGTAGATAGTCTAGGAACATTTTTATGTGATCTAGATGATCAAAAACCGCTAAGAGCCTTTAGGGTGACCTAGGTGTGCAAAGACACTTAGAAAGTGTCTACGACTGCATAGGGGAATTTGGTTGTGACAAAAGGGCTTATGTATACATTTGGAGATTTTAGGGTTGACCTAGATGATCGTAGATAGTCTAGGAGAATTTTTTTATGTGACCTAGATGGTCAAAAACCGCTAGGAGCCTTTAGGGTGACCTAAGCGGGCAATGACACTTAGAAAGTGTCTACGACTGCCTAGGGGTATTTGGTTGCGACCAAAGGGCTTATGGATGCCTTTGGATATTTTAGGGTTGATCTAGATGATTGTAGATAGTCTAGGATATTTTTTTATGTGACCTAGACTATCAAAAACCGCTAGGAGCATTTAGGGTAACCTAGGCGGGAAACGACACTTATAAAGTTTCTACGATTGCCTAGGAGCATTTTATTGGTTATCTAAGCATGAAATTGTTGCAAATGACTTATATTCATGGTTTTTGGCTCTTAATTTACTTCGATGGATTCTAGGTGATAAGTTCCATGTCCAATATGATGTGTAATGATGAATGGACCTAGCCAGTTTGCTACAAATTTGTCTTGCAAATTGGAGGGAAAATTTGAGTTTTGTTGGTTTTCCTTTAGAACTAAATCACCTACTTGAAATTCTCTTTGATGTACTTTCAATTTGTAATCTCTCTTAAGATGCTCTTTATAAACACATATATTCTCAAGGGCATTCACACGTCATTCTGATTGAGTGTTAACTTGGAGATATAGCACTGTGCTAGTATCAAAAGGATTATGAGGGAAAAAATTCCCCTAGTTAACATTATTCAAATATTGGTGTATTTGAGAGAATATTTCATGAGAAGGCTCAATATGAATCATGTGAACAACTGGTATAGCATTATGCTCTTCATGCTTAGTTGTAGATTGTGCTAGCATTTTTACTTGGATAGTTGTGATATCATCTAAAGGGTCATGCGGGATTAGCGACCCTAAGGAAGCCATTGTATCTGCAAAATGATTTGATGAGAGAGGGAGTGCCTCTATATCTTGACCAAGAGTTTGTCCACTAGGGATTTGTAATCTTGCAAGATGGGACATCAACACTAGAAAATCCCTTTTACCTGATTAACTATGAGCAAGGAATCACAAAAAATGTTTAACTTTGTTATTTTCATGGTGATTATCATCTGAAGTCCTAAGATGAGAGCTTCATACTCAGCATTGTTGGTGGTACAAGGAAAATTGAGTTTAAAAGAAATAAGTATGGGAGCCATTTGTGGTATGAAAAATATGATACCTGCACCACCACCTCACTCACACTTGGAACCATCAAAGAATAGAGTTATGTCCACCTATGACTCAGGATCTATAGAATCAAGTGATTCTAAAATTTGAAATACTCCATCATTAGGAAGTTCTATATTTAGAGGTTGATCATCATGTAGAGGAACCTCTGCTAGTTGATCAACTATGACCTGTTCTTTGATATATTTCTATCTAATGAACTCTAGGTCAAATTCAATCAACAACATTATCCACTTTGCCATGTGACTATTATAGCGCAATGGATTTTCTTTAGATACAACATATGTGGTGTGATTTAACATATAATGGCATAGATTTTTTATGGCAAAGACCACTACTAAGCATAGATTCTCAACATATGCATATATAACCTCATAGTTGACCAGTGTGCTGCTAATGTAATAAGTATCCCGTTCTTTGTGAAATTCATTCTTTTGGGATAGCATGGTACCCAAAGCTAGCTCAGTAGCTGAGATATATAAATAGAATGGTACTCCTAGTCGTAGTGGAGCCAATATAGGTTATTAAGCCAAGTATTGTTTTATCTCATCAAAGATATTTTTACATTATTCATCCCAATGAAATGAGACCCCCTTGTGTAGCAACCTATTCATGGGTCGACACTTATTCGATAACTATGCTATGAAGCATTTTATGGATGCAACCTTTCCTTGCAAATTGCATAGTTGCTTAATGGTTTTGGGGGGAGGCATTTCTAATATTTCCTTGACCTTGTTGGGATCTACCTCTATGCCTCTCTTGGAGACTATGAATCCCAAAATTTTACCAGATGTTACACCAAAGACACACTTTTTGGGATTAAGTCTGACATTGTGCTCAATGAGGTGATCTAGGATCTTACATAGTACATCGAGATATTCATGGCATAATAAATATTTTGCAAATAAATCATCCATGTAATCTTCCAAAATCTTGTGCATTTAGTCATGGAAGATATATGTCATGGCTCGTTGGTAGGTAGCACCAACGTTCTTAAGGCCAAAAGGCATGACCTTGTAACAAAATATCCCTCAAGGTTTTGTGAATGCCATTTTGAGTTGGTCTTCTAGATTAATATGAATCTAATTATATCTAGAAAATACATCCATTGGGGATAGCATTTCATGTCATGTTTTTGCATCTACCAACACGTCAATGTTAGGTAAGGGAAATTCATCCTTAGGACTCACTTTATTAAGATCTCAAAAGTCGGTACAAATGTGAATCCTCCCATTAGGATTTTTAATGGGAACCATGTTTGAAACCCATGGCAGATAATCTACTAAGATGATGATATTAGTGTCCAAAATATTTTGTAATTCATATTTCACCATTAAGGCTACTTTTGGGTGCATTTTTTGTAACTTTTGATTAACAAGTTTTATCTTTTGGTCTAATGTAATATTATGCATGACTATATTTGGGTCTAGTCCTGGCATATATTTATATGACCAAGAAAAATATTTAATCCTTGATTTCAATATAGTTATGAAATCATATTGTTCACTTAGGGAGAGATCTTCCCCTAATTTAATGGTATGGGGATTATCAGGATCTATACCGATATCCTTGTTAATTGTTGGATCAACTAGGTTTCCTTCTTTCATAGGAAATTTAGGGTCAAGCTCAGCTTGAAAAACATCATGAGTAGTTCTTTAAGAAAATTTAAATGGTTGTAACATTTCCTCACAAGGCCAATACTATGAAGGCAATGGAGAAGAATCTCCCTGATCAAATTCAATTACGTCTAAATCAAGATGTATTTTCTTGGATGGGTTATTTGGATTCACCAATGGTGTCATTAAATCTATGGAAATCATATTGATGGATCCATGATCTCCTGCTCTAGGGTGAGTGGGTTTAGAGACATGACATTGTCTCATAACTCGTAGGTGTGTCTTGGGTGGATTTGGAATAACTTGCAGTGGCCTATGTGGAAGAGGGTGAGTTTGATCTTCATGAGGCAAAAAATGGTGTCAGATGGATCCTTATATGGGGAATAACATATGAAGATAATATTCATCATCACCATCTAAAGGGAACACATGCTCGTGTTCATCATCTAAGCTAGGGTAGTTAATGGATACAACACCATAATCATCTTTGTCATCACTCATCCATTTGTGAGGAGGACCTTGGTATTGTTCCTCACTATCAGATTACAAGGTGTGTGAGCTCTCCCCCACTTCATGGGGTTGGGTGAAATCAATGGAAAAACCTTGATCTATAATTTCTATGGGGAAATGATCTCCCAAGGAATGAACATGATTTGGATTAGCATATGGGTCATGGGTGAGCTTATCCTGATGACTTAGGCATAGGTGTTTGAGAATTTCAGTGAGGATGTTTGTAGCACCCTAAAATTGGCATAGTAAAACCTTAATAATTACAATTACTCTAGTAAATATTCAAATTCAAATTTCAACCTCCAAAACCGCTCCCAAACCACCGTTTAACCCGTTTCCTCCTTTTCCATGCCATTTTTAGAGTTTGTTTTGTCCGTTTGATGATATCGTCTTCGATAAGACGATATCGCCTCAGATCGGACGATTTCGTCTGGCGTAGGACGTCCAGACGATCTCGTCCCAAACTAATTTGTGCATAGTTGGACTCTGTTCCAACGACGTCTCTAATCCGGGTAGAAGCGTGTCTGCGCCGTTAGAGACCTCCCCCATTGGAGATCTCCCAAATTGGGATGATCTCCAACCTCCCAACCTCTATCCTAAGCCTATTTAATCCTAGGCCCTCCCCTTAGCATCCCCCTGGCTGAAATTCCCTGTAACTCGAATTCTACACGCACTAGACCATCTTAAATCACTGTTTGCATTTGTATTTTTCCAAGTTTGTTTGCAGGAACTTCATTGTTTTTCAGCCGGAGCAAGCTCAATTCATCTCAGACGATCTCGTACAATCTCGGATGATCTCGACCCAATTCGAGATGATTTCGACTGTAGTCCACATTGGGGGCAATCAATGCCCAGAGTTTGCATTTTCTCCACTCTTTTTCGCTGCATTATTCTGCATTTAGTTAATTCTATGGTTATTCTTTATTATCCTGCATCTTGGAGTTCACCCATGTAGCTTTAATGCATAATAAAAGCATAAATTGTCATTAGATCGTTATAATGCATTCGTGTCTTAGTTTGATATTATCATTTTAATGTTCTTACTACCATTTTACATCATTACCCTCTGTTATCATAGTTGCATTCTCTGTATTTTGCATCTGTTTCTCTGTTTGTAGGTCTTTGACGAATTCGTCTGATGAATTCGTCAGATCTCAGACGATCCTGTCAGATAGGAGACGATCCTATCAAATTCCAGACGATCCTGACTACTTCAAAAATTAGAACCTTCATCAGACATCCGGATCAGGTATGGGTCTTTAATCCATCTTGTTCTTTCTATTTTCTGTCTAATTTTGTTCTCTGTCTTCATTTAAATCTGCATTTCATATAGAATAGCTTAGATTCATTTTGGCCAAACCTAGGACTTGGATGATTAAAGATAAAACTGAACACATCAAACACATTCCCAACCTAGGCGTGGAAACTGCCATTCAAACGTTTCCTGGTGAACCCACCATCCATCAAAAAATCACCATAATACACCTCCCCCGAGAGGCGGGACCTTCGCAAGGCCTCTCAGTCCGAGGTACCGCGCCATCCTTTTCCCATCCTCCTTTCGGGCACGGATCCTATAGCCTGAAGGTAGGGATGCAAAAAATTTGGAGCGATACATTTTGGTGAACCCGACGTGAATAACATAGGCATCTTTCTGATTCAAAAATATAAAAAAAAAATATATATATATATATATATGTATACAAGAAAAAAAAGTAACAAAATCATCATTTCAAGTTTGTATGTTTTAGATTCAATTCTAAATAGTAGATACTAAATATTACTTTTAGAAGTACTAAAGAAACCATGAGTTTTTACTCAAATCAATATGAGCCCATCAGTAATGTTGGAAGAATTCAGCCAAATACATTTGTTGATTATGACCAACCTCATCCCTATTCAACACCACCTCCATCACACTTTTCTCATTTTTCATCCTTACCCCAACAGGACAATCCCTTTGCCAATCCTCTTCATAACGATATTATCTATTCTCCCATATATCCATATTATGTCTATCAATCCACATACAATCCTCCTCCACCCTTTCAATATTCTTCTTTCAATACAACACATCCATTTCAACAAGAAAATACTTATTCTTCCAATTCTACCATGCACTCACCTCATACTTCGCAATCTTCCTGTCATCATTCTACCCATAATAAAGAAAGTAGAGGTGAGAAACCATTAGGTCCTTTTATGACTGAATTCCTAAGGCACGTATCAAAAACCTCTCGAAAACCTTCATCACGTAAATTTACTAAGCTCAATCAACCAATGGATATAATTCTCAAGCATTTACTTGATACAAATAAGATTGAACTCCCTTCCATAAGACAACCTGATACCACAACAGATTGGTTTAAACCTGAGCTACATTGTGAATATCATAGAGTAGATGGACATATGACACAAAAATGTAAAGATTTAAGATGTTCAATTCAATATTTGATTGATGAGGGTCTTTTTAATATAAAGGAATTACAATCTACAACTGATTATAAATCTCCAGTAAACAATCAAACTCCTACACAACAAATACCAATAATCAATCAAGACATGGGGATCTCCCAAGAACCCCTATTCAATTATCAACAACAAGAAACCAATCAAATATTGCATGTTAATGTGTCCCATCATGATGATATTACTAATATTGTAACAAAAACTACAAATGAGCAACCTCAAGTTCAATCAACTCAATCCGATATTCAAGATATGGATTCCTCATTTGACCAACCTTCAAAACTATCTTTGGCTCTAGAGAATGATCCAAAATGGAATGTAAGCATAGAAAGCTCATCATTAGAATCAAAATCTCAATCTGAAATCCACTTTGATAGCCAACAACAAGTGATTAATCCTCAAGCAAAGATATCCCTTTTAGAAGTATTACAAAGTTCTCATAAGGAAACTTTGTTCAAGATACCTAGCCAACAATTTGTTCCTCATCATATTTTCTCTAAGAACATAATTAATGGTGTAAACCCTCTTGAGGTTAACCATATTTCATTCTATGATGAGGAGATTCCTTCCTCTACTCCACAAGAAGACTCCTATCTTTACATTACAGGATCTAGTAAAGAAACACCTGTTAAAACTATCATGGTAGATAATGGCTCCTCTCTTAATTTATGCACTTATCAATTATTCCAAAAACTCAAATCAAAGGAAGAAGATCTTAATGAATCAAATGTTATTATAAAATCTTTTAACAATGAAATTCAAGAAGCTCAAGGTACTATAATTTTTCCCCTTAATATTGGATCCAAGATCCTCGATACTTTGTTTTATGTAGCATATTGCCCTTCACCTTACAACCTACTTCTCGAAAGTCCTTGGATTCATACGATGAGGGTTGTCCCTTCCACTCTTCACCAATGTTTGAAGTTTGAACTTGCAAATAAAATTGTTACCATACATGGTGACCCAACACCATTTGAAGAATATTTAATGGTTGAAACATCAAGTTCTATACATTCTCTATTATCACAATTATCTTCTATCCATCACTTTTCTTCATCCATATATGATCATCCTTGTTTACCAAATAACACCCATGCATATCTTTCACATATGCTCCCTCCATCTTATCAAGACTTGGAAGATAGTGATAAGAATGAAGAACCTTCTTATCCTTCTGACATTTTATTTTGTAACATGATCAATTTTACACATATAAAAGTAAAATCTTTTGCTACATTATTCTACATTATAACAAAGCTTTTGTTATCACTACCTTTTATTCATCACCTTTTGTTCTTACCTTCAACACAACCAAATTATCCTTCAAAACCTCCTTTGATTTTGAAGCAACCTTAGACATGCTATACTCAAATAACCTTGTATAGTGTATATAGATCATCTTGTATATACCACCAATTCTTTCAATTCATAAATTCAAAAACACCAAAAACATTCACAATCATCAAAATATTCAAAACTACTTGTTGTATTTATTTATGGCACTTGTTAATTCTTTCAAAAACAAAAAAATCAATAATAAAAATAAAAAACACAATATTCTTGACTCTTTCAAAACAAAAACAACATAAAGAAGAAGAGAGAGTCAACATTCTCAAAACTTCTCAAAAAGTATTTATATATATCTTCTTACAAATGTTGCAGTTATATGTTTCAAATTATTTTGGATAAATTAGCATTTATTTGGAATCCCTCACTTTCACACTCACAAAAATAAATATCTTGATTTTTATCTGGCATGATTACTAATCTCTCTTATATCAAAGTCCACAAAATTCAATTAAATAAAGTTTGAGCACAGAGAATTGATCTTGTTATTTACTTAAACCAAGCACATCCTTTCACAATAAAATGATTATATTTGTAATGTCCATGCTATGCTACATAGTAGAAGTGGTTTCTTGAGCGAAAAGTTTCCCCTGCTATCCTATCATGCACATGGTCTAGAATCTTTGAGAATTGGCAAAAGGACAAGCTCACCCCTACCCAGAATAAAAATCCCTTGCTCTACAACTAATCCGAGCAAGTATCCCTAGCATAGAACAAAAATAAAAAGCAAAGTTCAAGAAAAAGAGAAAAAGAAAAATGTTATTTTATATCATTATAGCATTATCAAGCAAAAATACAAAAAGAAAGCAAAAGAAAGCAAAAGCAAAAGCAATAAAATCCCTTTCCCTACCCTTTGAAAAGAAAAGAAGGGTTGATGAGCTTGAATCCCTGGAATTCTCAATTATTCGAAAACTGTGAGGTAAGCCCCATAACAGGTGGTTTGTGCCCAACCCGCTTGGCCTTGGGTAACTCCTAGCGTGGCGATATGTCAGTCACATTAGCGACCTTCTTTTGTACAGACCTATGTCTGCTTATGGATTAGCTAGCTCTTGATAATCCGACTTACATAGTAGTCTAGTATGGTTATATGCATCTACATCATGGTTAATGAACACTTATTTGGTTCATTCAAATCACTTGTATCATATTATCTTGCTCAAAACTGGTAAATGAACATAGCAATTGCACACACATTTTGTATTTGAGAGATTTTGTGTATCATTATGATAAATCAAGATTGGAAATGAATTCACATATGCACATGGGATTCCTTATAAATCTAACTTTTGTCTTTAAGATACTTTGAAATATTTTTTTTGCAAATTGTTTGGAATAATTCATTTTCTTCTTTAAAGTACAGTTGTTTAGTATAAAGACAACTACATACATAATAGAAAAAATCAAAATTTCTTTCAAAACCATACAATCAAAACACACACACACACACACACACACACATATATATATATATATTGTCGACTTTCGCGACGATGGTATAGTTCCAAAACCAAAATTGGAATTTTATGCCTAGCGCAAGTCCTCATCTTCATATTTTTTGTTTATTAAAAATCAACCATGCAATAAAACTATCTATTTTCTTCTTTGGATTTTCGCGATGATGGTATAAGTCTATACCTACATATTCTATGCCTAGCGCAAACCATTGTACCAATTTTTATTCCCCATTTATTTGAAAATCATGAAAACCATATGACTTAAATCATTATGTTATACAATTATGCTTTTTACAAAAAGCATGCACATTATCACTATTTCATGTCATTATGTCAACCTTCAATTTTGCAATGATGGTATAATTCCTAGGGAATTATCCAAAAAATTTATCACACTTAGGAATTTATGCCTAGCAAAAATCATTTTAACATTATTTCATGCATACTATTTTTATGAAACTCTGAAAACAAACCATCATCATCATCATTTGCACCATTGCACCAAAGTCTTAAGACAATCTCTTAAGCACTCTTTTACTTTTTAACAATATTTCTATACTGGGATTAGCTTGACGACCGAGTGAGCGGCGACTCCATGAAATGGTCTATAATAGCGACAATGTCCTTTGAAATTATTGTTAAAAGTCCCTTTTATTTTTTTATCAAATCATCACATCACAAACAACCAATTTGTTCTATCAGATTATTTCATTTAAATTTTTCAAGCATGACATTTCAACCATAATATTTCCAAACGACGTAATTACATGAATCATCAAATCAATCAATCAAAACATTAAAAGCATCATAAAAATACATAAGACACAAGTCATATGATCAAAAATATCATCAGAGAAAATGAATAGTAAAAATGAATTAGGGTTTTACCCTATTTTTCTTAATTTTATTCAAAACACAATTAAAAACATTTTTAAATTTTTGCTTTTCCGCGTTTTTACCTCAAACGTTCGATTTGGGTAAAAACACGGAGGGGGCACCATAGTAAGTTGTCGTACGATTCGACCAAGAATCGTCGCCTAAAAATGGGAATAATTTTTGCTTTCTCGTAGATCGAGAAGAACTCATCTTTAACGCATTTTCTTCGAAAAATTCGCTAAAGAGGGGGCAAAATGTAGCACCCTAAAATTGGCGCAGTAAGTAATTACAATTACTCTAGTAAATATTCAAATTCAAATTTCAACCTCCAAAACCGCTCCCAAACCGCCGTTTAACCCGTTTCCTCCTTTCTCACGCCATTTTTAGAGTTTGTTTTGTCCGTTTGACGATATCGTCTCCGATAAGACGATATCGCCTCAGATCGGACGATTTCGTCTGGCGTAGGACGTCCAGATGATCTTGTCCCAAACTAATTTGTGCATAGTTGGACTCTGTTCCAACGGCGTCTCTAATCCGGGAAGAAGCGTGTCTGCGCCATTAGAGACCTCCCCCATTGGAGATCTCCCAAATTGGGATGATCTCCAACCTCCCAACCTCTATCCTAAGCCTATTTAATCCTAGGCCCTCCCCTTAGCATCCCCCTGGCTGAAATTCCTTGTAACTCGAATTCTACATGCACTAGACCATCTTAAATCACTGTTTGCATTTGTATTTTTCCAAGTTTGTTTGTAGGAACTTCATTGTTTTTCAGCCGGAGCAAGCTCAATTCGTCTCAGACGATCTCGTACAATCTCGGATGATCTCGACCCAATTCGAGATGATTTCGACTGCAGTCCACATTGGGGGCAATCAGTGCCCAGAGTTTGCATTTTCTCCACTCTTTTCACTGCATTATTCTGCATTTAGTTAATTCTATGGTTATTCTTTATTATTCTACATCTTGGAGTTCACCCATGTAGCTTTAATGCATAATAAAAGCATAAATTGTCATTAGATCATTATAATGCATTCGTGTCTTAGTTTGATATTATCATTTTAATGTTCTTACTGTCATTTTACATCATTACCCTCTGTTATCATAGTTGCATTCTCTGTATTTTGCATCTATTTCTCTGTTTGTAGGTCTCTGACGAATTCGTCTGACGAATTCGTCAGATCTCAGACGATCTTGTCAGATAGGAGACGATCCTGTCAAATTCCAGACGATCCTGACTACTTCAAAAATTAGAACCTTCATCAGACATCCGGATCAGGTATGGCTCTTTAATCCATCTTGTTCTCTCTATTTTCTTGTCCAAATTTGTTCTTTTGTCTTCATTTAAATCTGCATTTCATATAGAATAGCTTAGATTCATTTTGGCCAAACCTAGGACTTGGATGATTAAAGATAAAACTGAACACATCAAACACATTCCCAACCTAGGCATGGAAACTGCCATTCAAACGTTTCCTGGTGAACCCACCATCCGTCAAAAAATCACCATAATACACCTCCCCCGAGAGGCGGGACCTTCGCAAGGCCTCTCAGTCCGAGGTACCGCGCCATCCTTTTCCCATCCTCCTTCCGGGCATGGATCCTATAGCCTGAAGGTAGGGATGCGAAAAATTTGGAGCGATACAATGTCCAATGGTACCAGTTTATTTTTCCCAACCCAAATTTATCATATGAAAGTTGATATTAGGGTTGATATGGAACACAGTTACCCTAATCATACAGGACAAGACCAAACCCATGCAAATTACAATGGTCAAAGTACAGCAATGCATAGTCTAGATTTGATAAATAATTTACATCCTCAAAAAATGATTCATCATAATCTTATTTTTGATGAATGGGCAGAGCTCCATACTCTACACCTCCATATATGAAATTCATTTGATTATGTGGTATACCAAGAGGTACAATGCTACCTATGGGAAGACGAGGTCTTCCCATATCTTGCATTGTCTCCAATGATGGAACTATCATGATATTTCTCACAAATTATTCCCCTATCCCTGTGCTAGACATCTAGACTATGACCTGGGATGGCAAATATGGATAAGATGAAATGGCGGTTTGAGGTGATCCAGTGTTCACCTCTGGAGATGATTCCTCATTAATGACACAAGGAACATCCTCCATGGATATGGTAGAAACTAATGGTGGGATCTCATCAATAGGCCTCTTTAATGTGTTCCTCAAAGGAGGGTTTGATGATGTCAAAGTCTTCTCTAAAGGTGGTGATGATAAGGATGGAGTAGATGATGATGAAGGTGGTGGAATGGGTACACTATGAACAAGTGTATTTAATTAGAAGTCTATGTGAGTCGAAGGTAATGTTGAATTTGGCATCTGCTACAACATGTTGCAAAATTTGAAGGGCTCTAGATTAGCAGATACTACATGTATTTACCCTTTGTGAATGTATTTAAGACATTGATGCGCGATGGAGGGGATAAAATTCATATACCGTATCCAAGGTCTTTCAAGAAAAATGTTGTAAGCCATATCATCCTCTAGCACATGGCACAATGTTGGTATAATATTTTGTCCCACCTAAATGGGTAAAACTATGGTACCAACAATAGAGCATATTATTTCATTGAATGCGCGAAGAGTGTAAGTTGATGCCACAACATGAGATACTTCAATTTAAGATGTTTTAGTGCTTTAGTTGTTATGATGTTACTTGAGGACCCAGTGTCTATAAGCACTCTCTTGTATGATATCTCATTTATACATGAAATTATGTGTAAAGGAGGATCTACCACATTGCTAGCTATTTATTTTAGCTCATGCTCATGAAATTGTATGACTGGTTCTTTGCACTATTACACATGTCCCATAAAATCTATGAAGGAGTTGGACTCTTGTGGTTGTAATTCTATGGATTTTAAAATATTCATCAAAGCATACCTATGTGGAGGTGATTGTTGGATCAACTCATATATGGATAGTCGTGCTAATGTGGTCCTCAAGCTTTGTGCAAGCTTGCTCTTAATTATGACTATTGGCCTAGAAGGAAGGCCATGTACTACAGGTGGTGTAATTTGCAACGTAGTTAGAACATCATTTGAAGCTATAGGTTGTGCGACTTGACTTGGATATCTCTTGTTCTTGGTCCTAATACTTACCATGCCAACATACCCTTGAGAAGGGTATTTTTGGTTCACATCATTCATTGGTTTAGCATGCACTACCTGTACCTCGTGAGTTGGTAAAGGGTCTTTGAAAATACCCATTTGTTGATTGGTAGGAGCTACTAGAGCATCTACTGTAAGCTCATTTATCTCAATAATGTCTTGTACTACATGTTTAAAACAATAGCATGATTGTAAATCATGGCCTCCTTGTCTATGAAACTTACAATACCGATCCTCTCGGTGTCCCATAATCTTGGGTTTGCCTATTTATGGATTTTTGGGTTTGATATCTAGTAAATTAACCATCTTTGCAGCCTATAACCAATTGAAAAGGGAATCCATGGATTCAATGATGAGAGTAAATTTTCACTGAGGGTGACGTTATTTTTGTCCTTGGTTTGCTATACCATTATTGTTATAACTCGTAGGAGGAGGTTGAGCCTAATAGTTCACCTTTTGGGGAGGCATAACTTGAGGAGGCGTAGGAAAATTTATGGCCATTTGATTGACTATAGCTGGCTTTGTAGGTGCTGAGCTATTCTTAGGATTCTTTGTCCACTCCTTCTTATGAGGTTTTGTTATTTCTCCCTCTTGGATTTTGATTTCTTCTATGTTTCTAGCTTGTGCTATAGCTTCTTCCAAGGTAGGGTATTGCTGTAATTGTAATGTGAAAGAGATATGTCTCAAAAAACTCTTTGAAAATAAGCAAGTTAATTTAGTCACTGGAAATAGATAGGGTATCTTAGCCAAAAGCATTTGCCACCTATTTCCATAGTCAGTGATCATCTTATCCTTAGTTTGTTTCATTCTTGTGAGGTCGATTAATGTCACATTTTTTTTGGTGCTAAATAAGAAACATTCCAAAAATGCATCATTAAATTATTCGAATGTGTAGATGCTATGTTTTGTAAGTTGGTTGAACCACTCAGTGGAAGGACCAGTGAGGGTACTCAAGAAATTTCTTAGGAGCAATGCATCATTGTCATGTATGTTGAAGCACAAATTTAGAAATCTAGTAACATGCTCTTGAGCATCTTCTTCACCCTTGAGTCTATCAAATTTGGGCACTTTGAAATGCTCAAGATAGATTAGGGAAGGAATGGAAGGGTGTAACAGTTGGTTCTTTAGCTAACACAAAGTAGGCTTTTGAAGCCCATTTCCATTTGTCTTACCTTCTATAATTTCTAAGCGTGTAAGCAAAGCTTGATACACATGCAAGGATTTAATATCCTCTTCCTTGTTTTGAACTCGTAGAGGTGGATGAGGAATATTAAGCCTAGTTTGGGGTGGTTGATTGACATCAGCCAAACCTCTATAAGGTGCTTCTACATAATCCTCATCTATTTCCAAATCATCATAAGCCCCATAAGGTGTTTCAGGTATGGGCCTCCAAGGAGGAACTAACACCTGTTGAAGGTGATCTATGTTTGGCCTATCATATGAATTTTGTTTAGGCCTATGAGGTATAGGAGGCAACATAGGACTAGGTCTAGGAGACCTATCTTGTTGTAAATTTGGTTTCCTCATGTGAGCCTCTTGTCTATGTGTACTTGGAGTTACAACTCCATGATGTAAAGTTTCTTGAATTTTTTGTTCAAGATTTTTTTTCTCTATTTATTGCCACTACTCTAAGAGATGTAGGTGATGTTCATCTGACCTATGTTGATTAAACTTGGCTTTGCGGTTAGCATATCTCTAGACAAAATTATTAATTTGATTATCTGTATTAGGTCTAAGTACCTTAACATTATTGCCTTGTTGTCTATCATGTTCAAGAGGATCTGTGAGATCAATTACGTGCTTCCCTCGATCAAGGGAATTCACATCGACTTGAGGTTCTCTCCTAAAAAAATCTTTCTAAAAGACTATTGGCGCAGAGGCACAACGTGCTTTCATTGAAACATTTTCATGAGGATAATCTGGATGTTCCTCGGGTATTCCCTCATAAAGAAGATAAGGTAAGGTGGAATAAGGTCACCTAATTTGACGAGTATCATACTCATTATGATTTTGATACCTTGGAGTAGGGTGACTTAAAATATTGAGATGATCGTTCAACCCTACTCAAGGTGTGAAATCTTGCTCCTGTATTTAATCAAGAGTAGAGGATCGAGTAGGTACGTGAACGTGTGGTATTGCTCTATGTGGAGGTGCCTCATTGCATGGTGACTCTTATCGAAAGAAGGTGTTTTTAGCATATGAATGAGGGGGATATTTCCCAAACTAGTACTATGACCTATAGGAGTACCCTGCGAAGGGGTCTCCTGTAAGCTAGACCTTCTAGTTGAATCTCTAGGAGTAACTATCCACTCATCAGTCGATCTACGACTAGGAAGAGTAGCTAATTTCCAAGGAGGAATGATCCTATCCCTAAGCTCAACACGAGGACATTCTATATATTCTTCTCTATTGCCCATAGCTTCTATCCCTGAATGGGCTTGGATATGGGTATGTACCATACCTATATACTCTAACTACTATGTATTTATCTTCTTTACAATTTCTTTGAATTTGAAACAAACAAACAATAGCACAACTTTATTTCTTCCTTAAAATCAGATTCTGGAGATGTTGTTTATACTTGGGATGGCATGAACTCTATTGTTATTGATTACTTTTCCAATATTTTTGCTGCTAATCCTCTTGACTTAGCTTCACAACAAAATTTTCTTCAAGCAATCCCTTCTCTTATCACTTTTGAGGAGAACTCTATTTTGACTGCTTCTATTACTATCAATGAGCTTCAACAAGTTGTTTTTAAAATGCAAAAAGGTAAAACCCTAGGTCATGATGGTTTTCCCATTGAATTCTACCAAGAGTTTTGGGATATCATTCATGTTGATTTGTTAGAGGTGGTGGAAGAATCCAGGAAAGCCAAAGAAATTTTGAAGGTTATCAATAAAACTTATATTAATCTTGTTACAAAAGCTCAAGAGGTTGATCACATCTTAGCTTTTAGACCTATTTCTTTATGTAATGTTCTTCTCAAAATCATTACTAAAATCATGGAAGAAAGGTTGAAGCCTCTTTTGCATAATATTATTTCCCTAGAGCAAAGGGGTTATGTGGAAGGACATCAAATAGTAAATGAGATAGTTCTTGCTCAGGAAGCCATCAATTCCATGGATATGCAAAATTCTCCTTCCATGTTCATTCGGTTAGACTTATCCAAAGCTTATGACAAAGTGGATTGGCACTTCCTTATCAAATTTTTGAGGCAATTTGGTTTCTCTAAGTATTGGATGGATTGGATTATGGGATGTATCTCTTCAGTTTCCTACTTAGTTCTTATCAATGGTAGGCCTTCTCAGTCATTCCTAGCTTCTAGAGGTATTAGGAAAGGTGACCCGCTATCCCCTTATTTATTCATCATTCTTATTGAATGCTTGAAGAGGACTTGTTGAGTGGTATTTTCATCCAATTGTGAAAGTACACTCTTCCTTAGTATTTGGATTCCAAATCCCCTCTTGCAAAGAAGTTAAACAACCAACTTCTCCAAGGTCTTCACTATATTAGCATTTGCATATGTGTATTAGTAATATCAAATAAATATATTCATTTTAAATGCTTGGAACACCTTAGTGATTGTAAGTAACTATAAAAAAGGGGCAATGTTGGTTTATTTTACCATGAAACTTTAGTGATTGTTCATTAAACCAAAATAAAGCAAATGTGAGTTGGCCCTCATATGACCACAATGTAGTGCCTTAATTCCTTTTATCTTGAGAGTTTTAAGGTAAATTTTATCTTCTTTATTAATTCCAAATATGGCTTCTTTTCACGAAGATAAAGATAGCTTTCAATATGATTGATAAACTATCCCTCTTTGGTGAAATGGATTTTCACAAAGAGGCAATAATTTACGGCCTTGGATAAAGGGCTTTAAATGTCACTTTAACTTATCCCTCTTAAATGAAATAAAATTTTCATAAAGAAGAATAATTAAGTGCTTTGAATAAAATAACTTCAATTTAATACTCAAATTACCCGTCTTTCATAAAATTAGAATTTTTATGAAGAGAGAGTAATTTTAGGCTCAAAATGGAAATTTGTGAAAATGCCATAAAACATAACTCCTTCAATGAAATTGGAATTTTCATGAAGGTAATGTCATCATAGGCTCATGAGTGCAAAACAAAACTGAAAAAATGAAATTCGGTCCAAAAATGGAAACTTTCTATTTTCGGATTTTTAAAATTTGTAATAAAACAACTTCGGTGAATTTTTAAAAATACTAAACAACTCCGAAAATGAAATTTCAAAATGTTTATTGGAAGTATGAAGTATAACCTACGCAATGGTGAAATTATTTTTGGATTTTGAATTTTTTTTAATGTTTATTTTAATGCCTGAAAATTAAAAAAAAAGTTAAAATTTCTGGAAAAATAAAATGCAAAAAAATGAAAATGAAATGCAGAAAACTGAAAATAAAATGCATTTAGTATGATGCTATCCTATTTAGACAAAACCGAAGATGTGAGTTTTCCATGCATGCAACCTAACCTATTGGACTTGCAAAACAAGCACAATCCCCATAGACTAAGTGTTGGTTCCTAGGGTTTAAAATAAATTTTAGGTTCAAGCATTCACACGAAGCAACCAAGAAAATTTGCATTAAATCCATATACAAACTCGAAATCTAAAAAAGAGAAGAAAAATAGACATTAAATCCATAGCATGCAAAGAGAATCTCCTTCTTTCTTGCCCACAAGATGCAAATTTTTGAAAACTCCTGCATTAAAAATGTGTCATTTTACAATAGCAAAATTTTTGGTTTTCCCAAACCAGTCCATGGAAGAAAAATAGCCCCAAACAAGTCCAAAATAGCCCTCTTGCCTTCAAATCTATAACTTTGCTTGTAGCAGTTTCCAACCCTTGTGCAAGCCTTTGCTTCCCCTTTTAAAATTTTTGGTTTGACTCTCTGTTTTGTGGTGTTTCGTTTCATTTCCCAAAGCCTTTTGTTGTGCTTTCCCATGCCTCTTCATTGTTTTGGCTCTTTTTTTGGGTCTCGAAACATTTTTCTTTCACTTCTCTCTGACATTCTTTACTTTGGTTTCAATACGCCTCTCCCCCGTGACTTCATTGTAACCGCCACCTTATAACATTCCACCATCTTATATAATGGACAAAAAGGGGCCACAAACACCTTTTAATTTCCCTTAATAACCTTGTTTTAAACTTTGTGGGTTACAACAATCAGTCCGGTGGTCAACATCAGTGACTGATGTATCCAGCTTATAATCGAGCTTCTCCTAATGTCCTTCATATTTGATGATTTGAAAACCTGGCTCTACCCTTTGTTGTATTTGTAATGCCATCATGATTCAAGCATTATCTTCACCTTTCGACCATCCCTTGATGCGTTCAAACTTTATTGTGGCTCTACCATCATGATTCATATCTTCTGCACCATTTTTACCTTCTATAATGATATAATCTGACCAAAAATGCTTCCCATGTGTTAAATCCTATCACTACACCAAATCTATCATCGAAGATGTCGTGTATTCACCTTAGTCTCTGATGACATGTTGTTGTCTGGCGTGCTAGAATTAATAAAACATACTTCCTCGATGACTTTATTTTGAAACTACTAGAGACATTCTTTGGGTTTCATCCACCTCATGTCTGCCTTAGCAATGCTATCGTCATGCCCGCCCGAAACTGCCAGCTCCAATCTACTCATTTTGATGAAATAGCCACCATGTAAATGAATGCCAATCCTTCTTCAACATTAAGAATGGGTTATTCTTACCCACTGGTTTCCCTATCATCATCTAGCTTGCTGCTCGAGTCACCCTAAAAATCATGGTCCACATGGTCGTTGGCTTCCTTTACTTGCGTAGCTACCTTTCGAAACGTAGTCTGCCATCAGTGGTTACACGCCATGTCATCGATGTTCCATCCACCATAGCGAAGAATGCAGTGCCCTCAACACCATACTTTGTCTGTTTCAACGGATATATCAATTCATATCCACATTATGATTTATGTTATCTACTGCCCACTCAGATTTGCATTTAACTGTTCATAATCCCGCATTGTCCGATGTAATAGGGATTTCGCTACGTGCTTGGCATCAATCGACAATGAAGAACATGCAATCTATGTCACCTGAAGGTGTCTTGGTATTTGTTGGCCCTTTCTATCAAATGTAACACCTTGGAAATAGTAATCCCATTGTTGGCTTATTCAAGTCACGTTCGACGGTTGCATTTCTGTAGCTATGCCTCAATATGTTCTCAACTGCTTTATCCATGACACCTCCATGCTGAATGTTGCTATTTTAGGTTATGAAATTCTTCTTCTAATGAGTCATCCATGTGGGTTGCCACATTTGCACTCTCCCAAACCACCTATCAATTCCACGTAGACATTAGCTTGGTAATCTCATGTCACTCATATTCCAATGCCATGTAGCTCATTTTCTAAGTCAACATCATGCCCCATTCATTCGTAGCATTGTCTAGGGCATCCACGTCGACACATAGACCCATATACCTTTTCCATGTTATTGTCCAAATGGAACTGCTACTTATGCATCATTCATGTCCATCTGATACAACATGGTAATTAACACTCTAATGAATAGATGCTACCACCGTAAATTCCCACCTTTTATTGTCACTGAGCTCCATGGCATGCCTCGCTCGAGTGAGCACCGCGCAGCAGTCACCGATTTTGGCCATAAAAAGTGACCACCTCTCACCATGACAACAATGGCACATCCCCATCGGACATGATGCCTATGCACATTATCCCCATGTTGATCTATGTCATAATTGAAGTTTGAAACCTAGCTCTGCTATGCCATGATCTTTCTGCTGTCCATCATGTGGTATGGGTAATCTTAGTTGACCTTCAAAAATTGACATTACTCCTGAATTCACCTACGTAAATGAAATACCTACACTTTATCATCATATAAAGTTATTAAATTGTGGAGCTCTTTCATATTTCAAGTCAGCATCCTTCCTGGTCAATATCCCTATGTTCTCCGAATCACGACCATGCTTGGTTGAACAACCTGCAAAACACAAAAAAAAAAAACATATATTAAAAACCATTATGCTTTAACCCATTTTATAATTATTTTTATTTTTTTATATTGAGTAAATACTTCTTATACATATACATGTCCATCGAGATTGAACCCGGGTCACATTACCGATATGTTTGTTTTACTTTGTATAGATGTATATTAAAGAAGTATTAAGGTGGAATGAAGTTTTAACATAAAACTTTCTTTATATATAGCACAAGCTCATTATACATGAATGATAAAAACAAGAAATTTAACCATCACAATGCTAACAATAAAATATTAGCAATAACATTGCTAACACAACACTGACGATAAAAATTGTCGACAACAAAATGACATTAAAAAAAATGTCAACAACAATTCGACAATAAAATATCGTCGACAAGAAAAAGTCATTGACAATAAAAATTCATCACCAATAAAATATCGTCGACAATAAAAAAGTCATCGACAATAAAAAGTCATCGACAAGAAAAAATCGTCGACAATAAAAAGTCATCGACAAGAAAAAAAATCATCGACAAGAAAAAAAATCGTCAACAATAAAAAATCATCGGTAAGAAAAGCATTACTAACAAAAACTAATGACAAATGCAAATTAAAAACAAACCGATCATTATACACTTGAAATCAACATGCAAACACCCAAATACCAAAGATAAAAAGGTGGGTCCCCAATTTTGGGGTACGTTGTGGAGTAGCCACAACAAATGGAGACTCTATTAGAAAATGCTCCTGAGCATGTCGGTGAGAACCCAACCTAAAAAACTACAATAGTCAAACACGAGCGTCAGTAAATATCCAAAGAATGAAACTAGATGATAAATACATGAAACATTAGAATTATTCAGCGTCAGCTCAATGTGTGCGATGTGATTCATTCCTTATCGTTTGAAATTGATCAACATTCCATAGTCTATTTCTCTTATGATTCATGCATATGAGAAGTTATGAATGATTCCTGTAGTATTTAATGCATGGTGAAGATGCTAGAGATATAACAACCTGCTTTGCAAAGGCTCAAAATTTCTAGTACCATGAAAAATATATTAAAACTATCAAACCCTCTTAGGACCAAATATATGTATACTAAATTAATTTACTAGATCCCAAAGTTGGTTATGTGCCTCTACCCTCTTGAACCCATGTGCAAGTGTAAGTGAAATCAGAGCTTTGGGGAATAGGATTCCCAACCTAAGCGAGATGGGAATTTAACCCTATCTTTACTACTCTGATCTGGAGTTCATTACCTCGTTTTGAAAAAAATGATTTAACCTGTTATGGATGAAATTTTTAGGCTAGCCTATCCGTTTGAGTAGTCAGTGGTCTTTCTTTTAGACAAGACATGTTGTCATGCATGAGCATACTCCACTGCCAGCTAGGTTTCTATAGCCCTGGTGGAGATTAACCCCATAATCCATGATTTGGCTTTACTTTTGATTTCTTGAACCTTGGGGATGACTACCCATCCTTGCAAGGGACATGTAGTATGATCCTTCCAATCCAATATTAATGATGAAATGAAAAGAAAAATTTGCTTTGGAATTTCAAGTTCTTGAGTGGGAAAAATAGAAGCTTTGGGGAATCGGATTCTCAACCTAAGTGAGATGAGAATTAGACCCTATCCTTACTACTCCATGAAGGTCAAATCAGATCTTTGGGGAGTTTGATCCTCAACCTAAGTTCGATGGGGATTTAACCCTATCCTTACTACTCTGATTTTAGGCTTTAAGCTCTATGGGAGTGGTAAAAACCACTGCTTAAGGATTATGTTGCATGATAGGATAGACACGAAATACTCCTTTCACCTCATCTTTTCTTCCAAGTATGGTTTTGACCATTTTGCTCAAGATCCTCTTTAATATGTGTAGAATGTGCTTGGTTCACGATAGTTCGGGCATCAGTTCCCAACCTTAGGATTATTTTAATATATGTTAAGTAATATGTTAGGATCATATCCTAACATTAATTAATAATCTTAATAATAATAATATATTCTATCCTATGGTCATAATAATAAAATAATATAATAATAAATAATATAATAATTAATTATATTAATTATTATATTATTATAAGATTAGGGTTAGGAAGCATTGCAACCTTTCACCTATAACCCTAGAGTGGGTATAAAACACTATACCACTCTATCATTCGGAATCATCCATGAAATATTATATAAAACATTTATTAAAACATTGAAGGGACTTCCCAACAATTCAAAAGTGATTCTTTTAGATTTAGGTTATTTATTATTTATTTATCATTTTATGTGCTAGGAACCCTAGGTTCCTACCATCTGGTATCAGAGCTTATGGATCCAACCATATGGGACATAAATATCAAAGGAATAAAAAATGATATTGTAAAAATTAGAAGAATGATTGAACAAAAACAAAATAAACAAATGGAACATTTTGATTGTATTATACAATATTTAATGGAAATGCAAGAGGAGGAGACCCTAGCCATGGAATATCAGGTTAGAGGAGGAATAACCCATAGCCATGGAATCCTAGGTGTAGGAAGAACCCATAGACGACGAATCTTAGGTGGTACCCATTGCTCTTCCCAAGAAAGAAAAAAATGCAATTGAACATATTGCTCCAAACCCTAAATTTTATGAACTAAAGTTTGAATGCACAAATTTTATATTGCATCATTCTGATTATGAAAACCCTAAAAAATTTATTGTGAGAGACAAAATGGAGAAGATAATAGAACCCACATCACATGGCTTACATGTAGAAGGGTGTCCAATCAAAGGAATTTGTCTTGAAAATATAGAAGAGCACTATCACAAGAAGCCTCGGAGTATTGAAGATTTATCTCTTGATTGGAAAGATGACCTAATGAAGGTAGAAAGCCTACCAACAACACTCAAGAGAGTATTTATATCCATGGTTGTGCACCAGCGACCTCCACCATGGCCACCTCCTCCTCTAACAATGCAACATTCTAAAACTCCTCCAATATATTAGACCTAAAAAATACAACGTTGAAAGTGTGTTGCTAAAATTAAAAAAAAAAAAAATTCTACATCATTCTCCGTAGTTCCTCCGTCAATGACATATCCCATATGAGATTAAATTATAAGCATCAAATTCATAAAATTTCCATCATGAATCAAATTAGATGCTTAGAAATTTATGAAATATGAAGCAATTACTTTGTTAATGCATTCGTGAGTTGTTTTAGTTATTCAAGGTTCCATATGTGTCGTAAGTGCCATCTATGAGACAAAACAATTGTCCATTTGCCAAAATCGATTTTACCTTCACAGAATTTGAGCGCATAGCCCCCAAAAATAGAACTCCACATGATTATGGCGTACAAAATATAGCTGAATTACCTCCGAATCTTTCCACCATCTATACAGCAAGTACGAGACATCAAAACCAAATCCATGAAAATTGGTAGTGAATTTTGATGAGAATTTCACATTCAGTAATGATTGTGAGTAGAAATTGCATGGGCGATGGTGAAAGCTCTTTGTCTTCATTTCAAATGACACATGATGTATTGAGGATGTAAATGGGAAGCCTTTTGGTAGCGTAAGTGTTTAAATAATAATAAAAAAAAGCTAGCAGAGCTCAAAATAGGCATCTCAAATAGCCTTAAACAACAACTATGGTGTGGAAAACAAGAGGAAGGAGTAAGTGTTCAAATAAGGACAACTAGATACTGAGAAATAATTTTTTCTCTGTTTAAAATTTAAAATTTGAAGTTTTGATTTTCATAGTTAAACGTATGGAATCTTAAACAAGATTTCCCTGTATGTCGTCCCAGCTTTTTACTTGCTCCTTTATCAACCATAAGCGAGATTCCCATTTCCCAGTAATGTGTTTCAAGGAAGAAGTGTTAGCTCAAGAATTTGTAACACATAAAAAGACTTTCCATGAATATGGACAACCATGAATTATTGCATAGTTTCATCAGACGACTTGAAATTGACTCCAGTAGATGACACTCTACCCTACCATACTTTAATTGTTGAAGCCATCTCTCGGTTCCAATTTTTGAGCATATTAACTCCACATACAAATTTGATTTGGGTGCCTCTTAAATAGATTTATTGTTGGTGGTAATACTGAAATCGACAATTGCATAGACCTTAATATATTAAATTTTGTGGTAAAGTTGTACACCCTTCTTAACATCTCCGCCTAAGAATCTCATTGTCTTAATATTAAAAACAAATAAGTTGAGTGAAAGTAATGCATAATTAATTTTTTTATTTAATGCGAAAGAGGCATTCAATATTTGCATTATACAGAGAAACCAACACAAACCATCACTCATTCTCCTTCGCCAACCATATCAACAACACATTATGGTTTGTAAGCAACATTTTGGCTTTAATAAAGAAGTTCTAGATCACGAGCAAGGGCTTATACATATTCTATCATTCATTACCTGGATTTCAAAGGAAGTTGGTTCTCTGGTAGCCCCTTGCCCAGATGAGTGTTCAAATAATTCTTAATTTCATTTTTAGTTCTACCTGGCAGTCGTTCAATGACTAGAAAACCATTCAACATTTAATGATCGAATGTTGAACGTAAAACTTCCTACCAGCAAAGTAACATTCACCCTTGAGAATTGAAGAAAAAATCAATTCATTGTTCATTTCCATTGGGTAGATTAGAGAAATATGGGAATTTTATATGATATTTTGGTAGGACTGCCTCAAGTCTCAGAACTCTGGAAAAATTCCAAATGCATACGTGCCACTAATGAAATTTAAATTCGATGGAGTAGCAATGCCTTATTCCTCCAATTCTGTCCCCAACATGTGCGTTTCTTCTCTTGCTATCATGAAAGAGGAGTTTCAAATTGGCCAAAAAATATGCTTTGATATTTTATGTAAGAACAAAGAATGGGATGCCCTTTTCGAGTCTTATCCTTTCTTTGAAAAAAATATAGAATTTATATCGAGGTTGCAGTAATATTTGAAACCACTAATCTCTTGAGGATGGAAAGGATATGTGGAACATAGCACTAATTTCTACATCAACTGTGACTACCATAGCCTATCATGAAGTGAAATAATGATAAGCGGCAAAGCAACTATGAGAAATGGATAGTGTCTTACTATGATTTCACAAGATAGGTATACAATTATTATTGCTATAGGTTCAACAATATGGAGGTAGGTCATTCCTAATACTGTACAGTTCAACCAATGTTGTTTCTTTCTCCCTATGACAACAAGAAGACAATGGAGGGAGTATTTTAATTGACGTTCCACACGAAGTTCCCTCGGAGACATTGTGTATTTTCCAATCATTTCCAAACTTTGAGGACAAAGTTTTTTGAAGAGGGGTGGCATGTTAGGATCCTATCCTAACATTAATTAATAATATTAATAATAATAATATATTCTATCCTATGGTCATAATAATAAAATAATATAATAATAAATAATATAATAATTAATTATATTAATTATTATATTATTATAAGATTAGGGTTAGGAAGCATTGCAACCTTTCACCTATAACCCTAGAGTGGGTATAAAACACTATACCACTCTATCATTCGAAAACATCCATGAAATATTATATAAAATATTTATTAAAACATTGAAGGGACTTCCCGACAATTCAAAAGCGATTCTTTTAGATTTAGGTTATTTATTATTTATTTATCATTTTATGTGCTAGGAACCCTAGGTTCCTACCATAATAACCCTAAGAGGATTCAACACCTTTTCCATGATTGTATTTAAAATATAGATGCAACTGAGATGAAATGTATATGCAATGTGGAATCTAACATGAGACATGGATGAATGCATTGCTCTTCTTGAAATGCGGATGGAGTATACCACCTACTTTGCCATAATTTGTAAAACTGACAACTTCATGCATCACAAGTTCCAAACAATATTCTTTAATATGTTTGTGATACTCGTGGAGCTTTCAGTAATATAATTCCCATGTTTCATATTCTCTTAGTCTTAATAAACATTCATAAGGATATAAGTTGACATCTCGCTTTTATTTTCTTGTTTTGTTTTGTTTTGTTTTTTTTTTTTTAAAGACAAACCAAAAGTGTCCAAAGGACCAACACACAACTTGAAACCAAAACTGAAATGCAACACCAACATAAAAACCAATAAATATATACAAATGTATAATATGATACACATCTCACATGACTTAAGGGCTAAAATAATGCTTTAGAACTTGCCCAGTAACCGGTAACATCAAATATTTCCCATCCAAAGTTCTTAGTTTGAAAGTATTTTGCCCTAGGATTTCAAAAATTTGATAAGGGCCTAACCAAAGACAATCTTTTTGTGATCCCCTTTCTACTCATGTTTTTTATCCCATAATAAAACCAAGTCCGAGATCCTGAAAGACTTAATTTTGGCTCTTTTATCAAATATTTTTTTGACCACATCTTGATGTTTGCTCATGTGGAGCATGGCTTCTTCTCTTTTTTCATCAAGGTGCATTAGATGACTTAATCTAGCCTCAATGTGATTATTAGTTCCAAGGTATTCTTGTGTGAAACGAAGGGTTTGAAGTTTCAAATTTGTAAGAAAAATTGGATCTTGCCCATAAACTAGATGATAAGGTGTATTCCCTATTGATTATTTTTCTCTAGTCCTATCTGCCCAAAGAGCAAATTTTAATTGGTTGTGCCAATCCCAAGAATTATTTTCCAATAACTTCTTAATGATGGTTAACAAATTTTTATTTGAAGCTTCTGCCAAACCATTGTCTTGAGGGTAATAGTTAGACAAAAACTTTAAACTCACCTTATTACCATATGCCCAATTTTCAAATTGAGTGGAAGCAAAAGCATTACCATTATCACTTACAATAGAATCGGGCATTCCAAACCTTGTTACAATGTGATCTTCGAGGAACTTTATTACCACATCTGTAGTGGAATGTTTCATAGGAATTGCTTCTGCCCACATAGTGCAATAATCTGTAGCTGTGAGTATGAATTTATGGGAATCTAAAGAATTTGGGTTAATAACCCCAATGAAGTCTAATCCCCATTGTGCAAATGGTCTCATCTCAACTACAGGTTGCAATAGCATAGTTGCATTCCTTTCTTTATTGGCAGCCACTTGACAAATATGGAAAGATCGTACGTGTGCATGTGCATCTTTAAAAATGTGGGGCTAATAATATCCCACTCTTAGGATTTGATGTGCTATTGAATTTGCCAAACCATGGCCAATTCCGTATTTACCATGAAACTCTTGCAAAACATTGGTAGCTTCTTCTTGATTTAAGCGTCATAGGTAAATTCCCTCATGTTTTTTCCTGTAAATAGCACCATACCTAATAATATAATTGGCAAATTTAAGTCTCAAGGTTCTTATTTGAGTAGAATTAAGATATGATGGACACTTACCATTTAGCAAAATATACACAATATCAACATACCAATCATCTTTAGAAATGTGCTCTACATTTGAATATTGGCATGTGACTTGGGGATTGTTCTCAGCAATATTTTTCACAAGTCCTTGTCCATGAACTAGTTTCATGGGTTGAATTTCAAGATCAAATTCTTGAATGGTAGAAATCCATTTACCTCTTCTCTCACCTAGCTTGTTTTGCATAAACATGGTTTTGACAGCAGGGTCAGGCACAATGGCAAAGACCCTACTATGCACAATGTAATGTCTGAATTTTTTTACTATTTTGAAAAGTGCATACATTTGCTTATCAAGAATGTAATACCTCAATTGAGCATCCTTCAAGTGAGAACTTAGAAAATCTATGAGATTTTGTGTTATCTTCACCTTTCTGAGTCAAGACACTCACAAAAGAGTGTTCAGATGTGAAAGCATAAATAAAGAAAGGCTTAGAATAATCTGGGCTTATAAGGATAGGGGCTCTAGAAATAGCATCCTTGATGCTTTGAAAGGCAACCCTACTTTATTCGTTCCATCTAACATTCACATCCTTTTTGAGCATCTCATTCAGCGGTTTAGCTATCTCAGCAAAGCCAAAAATAAACTTCCTCATGAAATTGATTTTCCCAAAGAAAGATCTTAATTCCTTTTTGCTACCTAGGAGAGGCAAGTTTTGGATAGCTTCTATCCTTTCGGGATCAATGGAGATACCTTCTTTTGAAATGATATGGCCAAGCAATATTCCTTTTGTCACTCCAAAGATGCATTTTTTTGGATTTAAAGAAATTTCGTGCTCTCTACACCTTTGGAGAACTTTACTCAAATCTTTCACATGGTATTCTCTTTCCTTTGAAAACACAAGAATGTCATCCACATACACAATGATGCATTTACCTATGAGCCCTTTAAACGCATAATCCATGGCATGTTGAAATGTTGCGCCTACATTTAACAATCTGAAAGGCATTCTTCTATAGGTAAATGTTCCCCATTTGGTAGTGAAGGCCATTTTAATTATGTCATTGGGATGAATAAGAATCTGATTGTATCCCGAATACCCATCAAGAAAATACATCATTTCAGACCCATTCATCATTTGCAAGATTTCATCAATTGATGATAGTGGGTAATTATCCTTTTGTGAGGCTTTATTGAGATTTCTAAAATCTATGCATATCCTTATCTCTCCATTCTTCTTTCTCACCAGGACAAGATTAGCAACCCAAGTTGAGTGCCTAACGGGAAATATTATCTTTGTGTCCAACAATCGCTTGACCTCTTTCCCTATCAAGGGCTCAAGTAATGGGTTAACAGGTCGTTGTCTTTGTCTAAAGGGTTTGGAATACGGTTTTAGAGGGATGGTGTGCATAATAATTTTTTGATCATACGTTTTCAACTCATTGTAATTCCAATCAATGTAATCCATGTAATACTTTAGTGCACGTATTATATTTTCCCTCTCATCAGCTGTACATGCCTTTGTAATGTACACTTCATGCGGATTATCCACACTCCCTATATTGATCAAGTCACAAGCATCTTTAGGAAGTGGAACCCTTTTTCCTTTTCTAGCTTTATATCCCATATCAAACATCTTCTCCAATGAAACAATGTTCTTAGGTATCTTGTTGGATTGAAATGTAGCTTCACTTTCTCCTTCTATTTCTTCTTTCCACCTTTGATCTTCATCAATCACTTGGTTCTCAAAAATATTTGAATTGGTGACAAATTTAAAAATATGTCTATCATCTTCAAAAACTTGCAAGTTTCTGACGTTATCAGGTATCGATGGGCAAGGGACCAACTCAATGGAAAAATTCTTGCATTTTTTTATTTCAACTGGATTTAGCATGCCTGCAGTGACTGCAAGAGAATCATCTATATGATTTAATTTCCTATAAATAAGGGATATATTAAAAGCATCAAATTCCTCAATGAGGTCCCTCACCCTTTTTCTATAAAGGCTCAATATCTTATCGTGACAGGTATATTGTCCTTTAACTTGTTTGACCACCAACTCCGAATCTCCCATTACTTTCTAACACTTAACCTTCTTGCTCAAAGCCAATTGTAATCCAAAGATAAGAGCTTCATATTCTACCACATTGTTAGTGCAAGGAAATTACAATCTATAGGCAGCAAACAATGGTTTACTTCTTGGACAAGTGAGTTCAACTCTAGCTCCTACCCCTTGTTTTGACTTAGATCCATCAAACTTGAGTAACCACACGATATTATCTTCTTCAAAAGAGCTACAAGAAAATGTTTTTTTTTTAGGTTCTTCGATAGCTCTTTCAACATCAAAAGCATAGACTCCTAACTCAGGTTCAAAAAATTGAACTTCATTTGGATTTTTGAATTCTGTGATGATTTCCTTAAGCCTTGGATCATTTTCCACTCTAAGTTGATTAGCAATCCCTTTCTAGGGTAGCCACATGTGTGAGCAATCAGTGGAGAAATAATCATTCAAACTTTTCATCTAATCCCTAGAAAGTAGCATTCCATATCGACTTGGGATATTGAAAACCAAAATATCAACCACCTGTTGGACCCTAGGTTCAGAATTGAGTTGAATCTTAACATCGTAGAGGGTCCCTAACACATTTACCTCAGATTGATCCAATTGCAAAACCTTGCATTTAGAAGAAATAGTCTCTAGGCCTAGCATTTGACAAATTTTTGAAGGCATGAGGTTACTTGTGGCACCTGTGTCCACCAAACAATTGTGCAAATTTTTCTAGCAATCCTCATAGTCAATAAAAAAGGAGGGACATCTTGTCTTTCCTTTCATAAAACAATGTGAGATTCAACTTCCTTTCCTTCATGTATTTGACTAGGTGAGTCCAAAGCTTTTATGAATGCTTCCTTTTGGCTAGGCAACCTAGCCACCTCTAAAAATGAAAGGCTAGACTTGGATTTCCTTAAATCCTCCACTATGTCATAAGTTGACTTCCCAAAATTCAATATTTTTACATGGCCTTAGATGTTTCTCTTCCAGATGGAGGGGGATTATTATCAGCCTTAGTATCAGGAGGAAGGATAGATTTGTTTTATGGAATTGAGAATGTTTTAGGGGTTTTGAACTTACTCCTCAAATGGTATCCATGGTTCCCCTTTCTAAATTCTCTAAAAGGTTGCACTTCCTATTCCAAGATTTCATCCTCTTCTTCTTCCTCATTCTCACTTTCTTGATGATATAGAGTTTCTACCACCAAAATGTTGTCATCCCCTTGTTGATGTTGGGGTGGACCCTCATTTGGCATAAATTCCAAATCATCCACTTGAGCTTGGAGACAATGGGTATACCTAGTGATTTCGGGGCAATTACTTTCATTATGCTCCTTTGTATTATGCAATCTACACCCCTTTTCCCACAAAAAATAAGAAATATTAAGAATGGAACTAGAGTGACTTGGTCCTGCAAAAGTATCTATCTAATTAGCAATAGGGGAAGGCACACCCCCATTGTTTGGCTTCGTATTCCACTGTCTCCTATTTTTGAAGTTTCAATTTGGATGAGGGGCATGGGATTCATACTTCTATTTTTGAACCAAATCATTACTCAATTTGTGAACTATATTTTTGAGCTCTTCAACCTCTGAATAAATCTCTTTTGGTTGAGCTATGTTATTGCTAGTTCTAGTAGGGTTTGCATAATTGGTGAGATCTTGACTTAACATTTGAGTTGGATTTTGAACCACTTGATTTGCATAGGGATTCACACTTTGAATCGGAATTGGATTGGGAAAAGGAACTATAGCCTGAGAATTAACCGGACTAGCTCCTTGCATAGTCTGTTGACTATTTTACAAAAATGAAGGAATGGGGGGAATGGATGTGATTGGTTGAATTGGAATGGGTGTGTAAGCGGGTGTTGATGAATATGGTTGTTGATAAGGCAAAGTATTCATACCTAGTATTTGTGGTGCCATGATCTGATTCATCATAGGAACTTGACCATATGGACCATATTGTCCTACCATAGGCATCTGGGGAAACCCATAACCCTGTGGTGTCATTTTTTGTTCAATGGTCATAGCTTCATTATAGGCTAGAGAAAGTGTGGTAACTTGAGGATTTTGCCTTGCAAACATTGCAGTCATAGGATCCAATGCCCCAAAATATATTTGCAAAGCTACTGCGATATCAATGGAAAAATGTTGAATTGCTCTATTATAGCACTTCTAAAATCTCTAATTAAAAGTTTGGATTGGCTCACCCTGGCCTCTTTTGCATGTAATGAACTGATTATAGATGATTGTGGGATCTAATGGTGACCTGAATTTGTTGACAAAAGCATTCTCCATTTGCATCCATGACGTAATGGAACCAATAGGTAAGAAAATATACCATTCATAGGCCACTTGGTCTAGGATCATGGGGAAGAGTCTACAAGCTACATCTTCATGTTGAACTTGCAATCTTATCAAAAAATCCCTATAGGCCTGAATATGTTCTTCTACCGTCCTTAGGCCATCCGGTTTGTATTTGGGCAAAAATCTCTCTATATTATTAGGGATCTCATGAATATCCCTTGCAATATTCAAATGAATGTTATGGGCTCCGTACCAAGGATCTGGTGGAGGTTGGGCCATTTTATTCAAAATCAACGAGGATAACCCTACAAGAATCGTGGAAATGGTACTAATAATTGGTACACTAGTGGAAATTGACACCATCGATGCAAGTCCGCTAGATGCACCTGAAACAGAAGGATCTTTTGTAACAAAGGTATCTGGTGGGATCACAATTTGTTTGGTTTTATTCCTTGGATTCCTATGAGTGGGTGAGAGGATTTGGAATATGGTTTCCTCGGTTGTTTTGGACCTAGTTGCGATGCGATGCGGTGGGTCCATCTTGTAAATGAAACTACCCTACAAAACCTGACAAAAATCTCAATACCTCAAAGAAAACCTGTGACACAAAGAAAATCCTACAGTTATAGCCATTAATGAAATTCAAAGAATAACTTCAAAATCAATTTGTTAGTCGTGAATGAAATAAGGAACCATGACAAAGCAGTATTCTAAAAATGTAAGTTTTTGATTCACCAGATCACATATGCGCAAGTGAAGAGCATACTCCTAGTTTTCTAATTCACAAGATCGCATTACACACAAGTGAAGAGCATAATATCGACAACAAATACATTTTTAGACAAAAAATAATTCCTTACAAATAAGCATGAAATGACTAGAAAATATACATGTAACATATTAATAATCATGTTAGCATCAACCAAGAGATGTATCCATTAAAATAAAATGAAAGTAATTGCATGGAGACAACCTCGTTAGTCAAGACCAAAATTTTTTAAAATCAAATCAAAACACATTATTCTTGTATGAACAATCAAAAGCGTTAGAACAATGCATAGTGATTCATGTCCTCCTTTTAACACTACAAGGTTGTATTGTTAAAATAGGGCTAAAGATAATAATCAATAGGGCATGAAATATTCAAAATTTAAATCCCTATAGCATTTAAATCACTCTGAAATAAAACAATTCAGTCCCTCCTTCTAGCACCAATTCTGTTGAGTGGTACTTTCACCCAATTGTGAAAGTACACTCTTCCTTAGGATTTGGGTTCCAAATCCCCTCTTGCAAAGAAGTTAAACAACCAACTTCTCCAAGGTCTCCGCTATATTAGCATTTGCATGTGTATTAGTAATCTCAAATAAATATATTCATTTTAAATTCTTGGAACACCTTAGTGATTGCAAGTAACTGTAAACAAGGGGCAATGTTGGTTTATTTTACCATGAAACTTTAGTGATTGTTAATTGAACCAAAATAAAGCAAATGTGAGTTGGCCCTCATATGACCACAATGTAGTGCCTTAATTCCTTTTATCTTGAGAGTTTTAAGGTAGATTTTATCTTCTTTATTAATTCCAAATATGGCTTCTTTTCATGAAGATAAAGATAGCTTTCAATATGATCGATAAACTATCCCTCTTTGGTGAAATGGATTTTCACAAAGAGGCAATAATTTATGGCCTTGGATAAAGGGCTTTAAATGTCACTTTAACTTATCCCTCTTAAATGAAATCAAATTTTCATCAAGAAGAACAATTAAGTGCTTTGAATAAAATACCTTCAATGTAATACTCAAATTACCCCTCTTTCATAAAATTAGAATTTTTATGAAGAGAGTAATTTTAGGCTCAAAATGGAAATTTGTGAAAATGCCATAAAACATAACTCCTTCAATGAAATTGGAATTTTCATGAAGGGAATGTCATCATAGGCTCATGAGTGCAAAAAAAAACTGAAAAAATGAAATTCGGTCCAAAATGGAAACTTTCTATTTTCGGATTTTTAAAATTTGTAATAAAACAACAACTTCGGTGAATTTTTAAAAATACTAAACAACTCCGAAAATGAAATTTCTAAATGCGTATTGGAAGTATGAAGTATAACCTACGCAATGGTGAAATTATTTTTGTATTTTAAATTTTTTTTAATTTTTATTTTAATGCCTGAAAATAAAAATAAAAAGTTAAAATTTCTGGAAAATTAAAATGCAGAAAAATGAAAATGAAATGCAGAAAACTGAAAATAAAATGCATTCAGTATGATGCTATCCTATTTCAACAAAACCTAAGATGTGAGGTTTCCATGCATGCAACCTAATCTATTGGACTTGCAAAACAAGCACAATCCCCATAGACTAAGTGTTGGTTCCTAGGGTTTAAAATAAATTTCAGGTTCAAGCATTCACATGAAGCAACCAAGCAAACTTGCATTAACTCCATCTACAAACTCAAAATCAAAAAAAGAGAAGAAAAATAGACATTAAATCCATAGCATGCAAAGAGAATCTCCTTCTTTCTTGCCCAAAAGATGCAAATTTATGAAAACTCCTGCATTAAAAATGTGTCATTTTACAATAGCAGAATTTCTGGTTTTCCCAAACCAGTCCATGGAAGAAAAACAGCCCTAAAAAAGTCTAGAATAGCCCTCTTGCATTCAAATCTATAACTTTTCTTGTAGCAGTTTCCAACCCTTATGCATGCCTTTGCTTCCCCTTTTAAAATTTTTGTTTTGACTCTCCGTTTTGTGGCGCTTCGTTTCATTTCCCAAAGCCTTTTGTTGTGCTTTCCCATGCCTCTTCGTTGTTTTGGCTCTTTTTTGGGTCTCAAAATATTTTTCTTTCAACTCTCTCTGACGTTCTTTACTTTGGTTTCAAGACGCCTCTCCCCCGTGACTTCATTGTAACTGCCACCTTATAACATTCCACCATCTTATATAATGGACAAAAATGTGCCACAAAAACCTTTTAATTTCCCTTAATAACATTTTTTTAAACTTTGCGGGTTACAACAATCAGTCTGATGCTCAACATCAATGACTGATGTATCCATCTTATAATCAAGCTTCTCCTAATGTCCTTCATATTTGATGATTTGAAAACTTGGCTCTACCCTTTGTTGTATTTGTAATGCCATCATGATTCAAGCATTATCTTCACCTTTCGACCGCCCCTTGACGCGTTCAAACTTCGTTGTGGCTCTACCATCATGATTCATATCTTCTGCACCATTGTTCCCTTCTGTAATGATATCGTCTGACCAGAAACGCTTCCCATGTGTTAACTCCTATCACTACACCAAACCTGTCATCGGAGATGCCGTGTATTCACCTTAGTCTCTGATGACATGCTGTCGTCCGGCGTGCTGGAATTAATAAAATAGACTTCCTCGATGACTTTATTTTGAAACTACTAGAGACATTCATTGGGTTTCGTCCACCTCATGTCCGCCTTAGCAATGTTGTCATCATGCCTGCTTAAAGCTGCCAGCTCCAATCTACTCATTTTGACAAAATAGCCACCATGTAAATGAATGCCAATCCTTCTTCAACATCGATAATGGGTTATTATTACCCACTAATTTCCCTATCATCATCTAGCTTGCTGCTCGAGTCACCCTAACAATCACGGTCCACATGGTCGTTGGATTCCTTTACTTGCATAGCTACCTTTCAAAACGTATTCTGCCATCAGTGGTTACACGCCATGTCATCGATGTTCCATCCACCATAACGAAGAATGAAGTGCCCTCAACACCATACTTTTTCTGCTTCAATAGATATATAAATTCATATCCACATTATGATTTACGTTATCTACTACCCACTCATATTTGTATTTAACTGTTCATAATCCTGCATTGTCCAGTGCAATAAGGATTCCGCTACATGCTTGGCATCAACCGATAATGAAGAACATGTGGGCTATATCGCCTGAAGGTGTCTTGGTATTTGTTGGTCCTTTCTATCAAACATAACACCCTAGAAATAGTAATTCCATCATTGGCTTATTCAAGCCACGTTCGACGATTGAATTTCTATAGCTATGCCTCAATATGTTCTCAACTGCTTTATCCATGACACCTCCATGTTGAATGTTGTTATTTCAGGTCATGAAATTCTTCTTCTAACGATTCATCCACGTGGGTTTCCATGTTTGCACTCTCCCAAACCACCTATCAATGCCACGTAGACATTATCTTGGCAATCGCATGTCACTCATCTTCCAACGCCATGTAGCTCATTTTCTAAGTCAACATCATGCCCCATTCATTCGTAGCATTGTCTAGGGCATCCACGTCTACACATAGACCCATATGCCTTTACCATGTTACTATCCAAATGGCACTGCTACTTACACGTAATTCATGTTTTTCCAGTACAATGTTGTAATTAACACTCTAATGAATAGATGCTACCACCATAAATGCCCACCTTTGATTATCGCTAAGCTCCACAGCATGCCCCGCTCGAGCGAGCACCATGCAGTAGTCATTGGCATTGGCCACAAAAATGTGACCACCTCTCACCATGAAAACGATGGCGTAGCCCCATCGGACATGATGCCTGTGTGCATTATCCCCATGTTGATCTATGTCACAATCGGAGTTCGAAACCTGGCTCTGCGGTGCCATGATATTTCTGCTATCCATCGCGTGGTATGGGCAATCTTAGTTGACCTTCAAAAACTAACATTATTCTTGAATTCACCTACGTAATGAACTACCTCCACTTTATCATCGTATAAAGTTATTAAATGGTGGAGCTCTTTCGTATTTCAAGTCAGCATCCTTCCTGGTCGGTATCCCTACGTTCTCCGAATCACGACCATGCTTGGTCGAACAACCTGCAAAACACAACAAAAAAAAACATATATTAAAAACCATTATGCTTTAACCCCTTTTATTATTATTTTTATTTTTTTATTTTTTTTATATTGAGTAAATACTTCTTATACATATACATGTTCGTCGAGATTGAACCCAGGTCACATTATTGATATGTTTGTTTTACTTTGTATAGATGTATATTAAATAAGTATTAAGGTGGAATGAAATTTTAACATAAAACCTGCTTTATATATAGCACAAGCTCATTATACATGAATGATAAAAACAAGAAATTTAACCATCACAATGCTAACAAAATAGTAGCAATAACATTGCTAACACAACACTCACGATAAAAATCGTCGACAACAAAATGAAATTAAAAAAAATGTCAACAACAATTCGACAATAAAATATCATCAACAAGAAAAAGTCTTCGACAATAAAAATTCGTTGACAATAAAATATCATCGACAAGAAAAAAGTCATCGACAATAAAAAGTCGTCGACAAGAAAAAGTCGTTGACAATAAAAAGTTGTTGACAAGAAAAAAAATTGTCAACAATAAAAAGTCATCGACAAGAAAAAAATTGCTGAAAAAAACTAATGACAAATGCAAATTAAAAAAAAACGATCATTAGAAACTCGAAATCAACACGCAAACACCCAAATACCAAAGATAAAAAGGTGGGTCCCCAATTTTGGGGTACGTTGTGGAGCAGCCACAATATGACTATAACCAAAAATAGGGAAAACAAAACCCTTGAGGGAATTACCATTGCTCATGGAGCTAGAACTATCTCTCATATTCAATTTGTGGATGACTCTACTCTTTTAGGTAAAGCTACAATTAAGGAATCTTCTAATATTAAGCAAATCATTAGTTGTTTTTCTAAGGCTACTGGGCATTTGATCAATGAAGACAAATCTAAAGTTATTTTCTTTCACTACTCTACTGGACAGGATTCCATGGTCTTGGATAAATTAATATATAAGAAGACCTCTCTTTCAATCACTTATTTAGGTATTCCCATAAATATTCAAAGGCAAAAAAATAAAGATTGGAATTGGTTGTTGGACAAAATCAAGAAGAAAATTGGAAAGTGGACCAACAAATGGCTTTCTTCTAGGGGTAGAATCACCTTGGTAAAATTAGTCCTTCAAGCTATTCCTATTTATGTTTCTTCCATTTTGAATATCCCAAAGGTTGTTCTTCAATAATTGGATCAAATCAGTTATCGTTTCCTTTGGAGTGGTACTAAGGAGAAAATAAAATGGGCCTTGGTGAAATGGGATACTTTATGTCTTCCTAAGAGTGAAGGGGGGTTAGGATTTTGGTATTCTATTAATAACAACAAAGCTTTAGCTGCTAAATTATATTGGAGGATTTTTCATAACCCCAATGCTCTTTGGTCCAATAATCTCCATGTTAAATATGCTGAGAACAAAAGTCCTAAAGACCTTGTTCACTATCAACTTCCTACCAAAGGTTCTCCCATTTTAGCAGTTCTTAATACTGGTGAGGATTTGATAAAGAAAAAATTATTTTGGTTCATTCATAATGGTCAATAGGCAAATTTTTGGATAGATTGTTGGGATGGTCACAAGCCTTTGGTAACTCAGTTTCTCGATTGGAGGCCTTGGATGGAGGAGCTTCACCGAACTAATTGGATAAAGGTGGCTAATTACTATAGGTACCATATTGGTAATTCAAAGGTTGGTAGATATTGGATCCCTATTGAGGACTAGCCTATTCAAATCTCAGAAAGGCAAAGCCAAGATATCCAAGGCATCCTTCATATGATTTCCCTCTCTTGGTCCCATGAAAAATATTGTTTTGGATGGAACAACACTACTAAGGGTGAGTATATAGTTGCTCAAGGTTATTTGACCTTATGCCATAATAATCCCAGCCATTCTTCTGATATATTTTCTCGATTGTGGGCTAAAAAGCTCTAGCCTAAGGTGAGGTTCTTTAATTGGCTTTTATTGTATCATAGGGTGCTTATTGGTGAGCAACTTATGAAGTGTGGTTTTCATGGCCCTTTTAGATGTGAAATGTGTGAAGAGAATGTAGAAAATCTCAACCATATTTTTATTGAGTGTACTTTATCCTTTGATCTATGGAGGAGAATGGCCACTTTACTTGGCTTACAGTGGTCCAATTTTTTTACTTTTGAACAACTTTGGAGGGATTGGCCTAATCAAGAGGGTGTTGATCATTTTATTAGGCAGTTAATTTGGATGGGTTCTACCATTATTCTTTGGAATATTTGTAATGAAAGGAACAATCAAATTTTTAATCAAGATAGGAAGGATATTCACTATATTTGGAAAAATACCATAGCCAACTTAGGTGAATCAGTCCATCAACTCCTTAATCACCCCCAAAACTCCCACCAAAGATGGATCAAGTGATGCAAAGATTGAAGATTAAATATTCTAAGGGTAACCAACTTAAAGGAATGTGAGTATTAGTAATATGGATAGGACTAGAAATTGGCAACCTCCTCCTAAGGATTTTAGAAAAGTCAATACTGATGGAGCCTCTAGAGGGAACCCTGGAAAATCCAGTTTGGGAGGAATTTGTAGACTTTCAGATGGCTCCCTGGTTTTTACTTTTTCTGAGAATTTGTGTATTCTTTTCAATAACCTTGCTGAGGGGTATGGTATCCTCATAGGCCTTCAAGAGGCTACTAATGTTGGATGGGAAAAGGTGTTAGTTGAGTCTGACTCTCAAATTATGATTAATCTCTTGAAGGCTCCTTCTAAGAATCATAAGGTAGATTGGAGAATAAAAAGAATTATTGAGAAGATTCAATTAATCTAGATGGGATTTTTGAAAGTTGATTACAATCATGTGGTCAGATATCAAAACAAAAGTGTTTATGCTTTAGCTAATTGGGCTTTGGACAAAGGTGATCTTACTTGTTATGGCCACCCTCCTATATGGTGGGCTTCTCAAATTAGGGAAGCTCTTCTTTCTATCATTTCTTTGGATGGCTCCTGTTCTGAAGGTACCTAGTTTCTTCTTGCTTTTTTTATTTTTGCTTCTCTTTGGTTCATTTAGTTTTTTTTAGTTCCCTAGCTCATTCTATTCTTTTTTTTTTTTCCTCTGTTGATTCTTGCCTTAATAGTCTTCTAGTCTAGATAGGTCATTGTTATGTTCAATTTTTTTTTCTTTTTTGTTTCTTTTTTTTAGTTTTTTAAGGTGGGTGGGTTCTTTTGTTTTGTTTTGTTTTGTTTTTGTGTTATTTGTGTTGTTTTTTGTTGTTCATGTGTTTTTGTTGTTTTGTGTTTTTTTAATGTTTTTGTTATTGTTCTTGTGTTTTTTTCATTCTTGTTCTTGGGTTTCTCTTTATTTGTGTTATTTTGTATTTTTATGTGTGAGTGTTTTCTATGATTTTTGTTTTTTTTTATTGTCTATTGTTAGTTGTTTTTTATTTATTTTATTTTTTTTAGGTTTTGGTTGTGTTTATTTTTCATGTTTGTTTTGGGTTATGTCTTTGTAGTGTTCTGTTGTTTTTGTCTTGTTTGTGTTTTATTATGTGGTTCTTGTGTTTTTCTATGTGGTTTGTGTTGTGGTTTCTTTTATCCTATTGTGCGTGTTTGATTGTGCTTTTGTTTTTGACACACTCAAGGAGCATGTTTTTTATTTTATTTTATTATTTTTGTTGTTATTTACTTATTTTTAAATTGGTTTTCTATGTTTGTTTGCTCCTTGAGTATGTCAAATGTTGTAAGCCAAGTCTGAGTCCTAGGTGTTTTTTGTGAAATGGATACCTCTACCTCCTTGGGTATTACCAAAAAGTGGCATCCCTTTTGGGATGTTTTCCACAAATAAAAAATAACAAACAAACAATCATACTAACATACTTTTATCTTCTACCACTTATTTGAAATTTGCTAGCTCTCTTTTTATTTCCTTTTGTTATTTTTGAAGCATATTTATTTCTTCTTCATATCCCTTGATGGTGATCTTCAAACTAGCTATCTTTTTATATGGGTCCCATCTACTCAAGAATGCATGCTCCATTGTTTCCCAAGTTAGTTCATCTTGATGGGCACGAGGAATTTTACAATACCAAAGAAGAGCTTCTCCTCTAAGACAAAAAAGAAGACTACATTTCCAAAGAGGATAACAATGATACAAGGATTTAAAAATTACCACCAATCCCTAACATCAATATCATATTCTCCAAAAAAATTGGAGTTCTATAGTGATGCCCTAATGCAAACTAGGTTTTTTTTTGTTGATAATATATATCATGCCCTAATATAAACTAGGTTTTTATAGAAATAAACATCTTCCCAATGAGTTGAAGCTAAAATTATATATAGACAACTAGATCTACAATTTTTATTCCAAACAAAATAAATTGCAACTGATTTTCTTACTCGAACTAAACAAATTTCATCTTTCAAAATAATTACGAATTGAAAATTCTTCACTACCCTTGTTCCAGATGGTTGACTTCATAAGGTTGTATTTCCATCAATACTACTCAAGTTACTTTTTATGACCACTCATTTTAAATCTCTTCAAATTCTACACACACTGATCCAAGAATCATCTAAATTGGAAAAACTTTCATAGAGATATGGCTCTAGAAAGATGAGATGTTTTTCCAAATTTTTTGCAAAATTCGTTATTATCCTTATTCTAGATGACTAACTTAAAAAGGTTGTATCTCCCTTAATACTACTTAGATTCCTTCATATCACCACTCATTTTAAAACTCTTTAAATTATACACAAACTAAATCCAAGAATCGTTTGAATTAGATAAAAGTTTTTAGAGATATGGCTCCTAAAATATGAGATATTTTCTAAAACAATTTGCCCTAATTCTACAATTTCACACAAAAAATTCCCACTTTGCCAAAATCATTGCTCTAATTCCACTTGTTGTAGAACTTTATTATTATTAACATAAATCATTCACCAATATGCAAAAGTATAGAATCATTCATCCAAAAATAATTATCCATAATAACAATCCACAAATGAGAGAGAGATAGATAATACCCTTAAAGTAGAGAAACACCAATAATAATCCTTAAGGAAGGAATAACTCCACAAGATATCTCAATATGAGAGAGCCTATTAAGGAGGGCAAAGTCCCATAAGCCACTTCTTGGTAAAAGATGATTACATATGATTCAGCTCCATGATGATTACAATGACCAATATCTCTTCTTTATATATCCATATTCTTATTCTACTATGGGGATCCTACTACTAATATAATATTATATTACAATATTATATTATATTATAATACAATCAACCTTGGGTTATGTGTGGGCCATGCCAACCCTTATACAATATAATAATATATCCCCAGATATTTATTCCTAGGTATCCTACCACCTACCAATGGAAGAGCTAACTCGATTTTTTACCAAATGTTGCTTAAAACCATCTCCTGGTTATTGCGATTATAATAGTATAGATCATTTGAAGAAGATATTACCTAGGATAGAATAATTGAGGAGATAAAAATCCAAGAGGGTGTGCTAAAACCAAAAAATAAGAATGGTATACAGGGTCCAATCCAAAGGTACCTACTGTATCACCCAATTTTTTTTCACCTTTACCTTCAGGCTAAAGGATCCGTGCCCAAAAGGGGGATGCAAAAATGATAGAACAATACCTCATATGGAGAGGCCTTTTGAAGGTCGCGCCTCTCAGGGGAGGGGTATAAAGGTGAATTTTCAATGGATGGTGGGGTTCACTAGGAAACTTTGAGTGGCAGTTTCCATGCCTAGGTTGAGAATGGGTTTGATTTGTTCATTTTATATTCAATCATTCAGATTCCTAGGTTGGCCAAAATGAAGCTAAGCTATTCTATATGACAATTCTGATTTATATGAAGACATCAAACATAAATGAATCCTAATGCAATTAAATACAAAGAATATGTTAAATGGAGAAGAGTACACTTGATTTTTGATGTCTGAAGAAGATTCTAAATCTTGTAGGAGTCCAGATCATCCCGGATATGACAGGATTGTTTATAATTGTATAGAATCATCCCAAATCATAGTTGATCATCTAAGATCACCCAATATCATCAGTGACTTGACGAATTCATCAAATGAATTCATTAGAAACCTGCAATCAAGAAAATAGACACCAAAAACCAAAAATACTATTGCAAGAATGATGCAAAGTGATAGAAATGATAGTGTAGATGCTTAAATAACAAATCTATATACCAAATTAAATGAGATGCAATTTTTTGGTAACTTATTTTGAATTTTATCATGCAATTATGCTAAATGATGTGAACTCCAAGATGCAAAATAGAAGTAAATTAATCTAATGCACCAATAAATAAAGAAACAAGGTAGAAAATGCAAACTCGGGACTCTGATTGCCCCCAAGCTGAATTGCAATCAAGATCATTTGCAATCATACAAGATCATCGTCGATCTTGACAGGATCGCTCAAAATTGTGGTTGAATTGCCTGCAATGGTCCGAGCTATCTCTAAATGAAACATAGTGAAATCCTGCAACAAAAACTTGAAAACACGAATATAAAATCTTGTAGGGAGTCATGGAGAGAGTCAGGTAGGGAGAGAGTCAAGGGAGATGGGGGAAGAAGGCAGTCAGGGAATCAGGGGGATAAAATAGAAAAATCCTAGTTTATATAGGATTAGGGGGAGGTTAAGAGGTTGGGGATCATCCCAATATGGGAGATCCTCAATGTGGGAATCTCCAACCATGCAGACATGCTTCTCCCCAAGTTGGAGAGGTCTTTGGAACAGAAGCTAATTATGAAAATTTTGGTTTTGGGACAAAATCGTCTGGACATTTTGTTCCATACAAATTCGTTCGATTTGGGACGATATCGTCAGATCGACGACGATATCGTCTAATGATCAAAACAACTTCTAAAAATGGCACAAAAAATGAGATGATAAATTAATGGGCGGTTTCAGGGTTAAAATTCAAATTTCTACCTTTTTATTGATGGTTTAACTGTGCCAATTTTAGGGTGCTAAAATTTTCCCCCTCTTTAGTGAATTTTTTGAAGAAAAGGTGTTAAAGACGAGTTCTTTACGCTTTACAAGAAAGCAAAAATTTATTCCATTTTTTAGACGATGATTCTAGGTCAAATCGTACGATTGTTTGCTATGGTGCCCCCTTTGAGTTTTTACCCAAGTCGAATGTTTGAGGTAAAAGCACAGAAAAGCAAAAAAAAAATATCATTTTAAAATAAAAATAAGAAAAATAGGGTAAAACCCTAATTCATTTTTACTGTTCACTTTTGCTGTTTCAGAGCTCTACAGGCAAAATGGTGGAAACAATGCACAGATCGATAGATGTCCGAAGCGGGTTGTGGATAAGTATCTAAACCTAGTGTACTATGTTTTTAACTTGATTTACTTAATTTTTTTATTTGAATTTTAATTGTTTTTGGGCATCGCGGCTGTTTTTAGGCCGTTGATGACATCGGGACAAAATCATCCCAATTTCATCAAAATCGTCTCTATATCACTGATTTCGTCTAAGGACAAAATCAAAGAAATAGGGGTGATCCTGTCCAATAAGGGGTGATCACCAAATTGAAGAACGAGGATGATTTTGTCCTATTAAGGATGATTTTGTTTGAATTTTTTACGATATCATCCAATAATGTGCGATATAAATTTGTATAGGATGATTTTAGTTTTAATTAATTTTTTAATGATTATGTACTAATGATTTTTGTTTTTTTATTGTTTATTTTGTAGAGGGGATTACTAAAGAGTCAAAGTGGAAATATGGAGATCTAAGGGATGACTTAGCCGTGCTCGATCAGGCTGAGCAAGACAGATTGGCAGCATGTGGTAGAGATGCCACAACTTCCTACAGATATGGGGCTACTAATAGCCCTGGCAGAAAGATGGTATCCAGAGTCATCTTGCTTTTGGCTATCGATAGGGGATATGAATCCCACCCTAGAGGATGTATGGAGGATCTTGAGGATCCCCATACATGGTCGATTCATGATCCCTTCGGCCAATCAAGGCCATGTTATGATGAGATTGTGCAGTGACCCAAGCTTCACCATGGAGAAGGGAAAAGTGAACATTGAGGCTTTGAGGCAGATGCCTAGGGCATCTTGGTTGACCCAAGTTTTGGTAGGGGTGGTGGGTGGCCTTCTTCTATGCCACAAAATTAGATGTAGATTACCATGGCTACTCTCAGATGTGGTCTATGACATGAGAGACCACAAATACAAGTTTTCTTGGGATAGCTTTATATTATGTCGATTGTATAGGATCCTTTGCAGGGTCGTATACAAGGGAGGTCAATGTCTGCTGCTGACATCGCTGCTATAGATTTGGTTATGGGAGCACATTGCAATGCAGAGGTCAATAGGACTTTCACTAATAGGAGTTGATCGAGAGAGACCCTGGGTTTTTTATTGGTGGCTCCAAAGAGGGTCACAGCAACGGATAGATCTATCGACATCCCAGAGTTTTCTAGATGACCTCACCCTATATTGGATCAGCTGGAGACCATGTAGAGAGCATCCAGGGTGGGCATAGGATGGATGGGAGTTGGCTCACATTAGGAAAGTCATATGGTTGAGGACAGAGTGGGGAGAGGTAGAGCTCCATCGCTATGACCAAGTTTTGAGGTAGTTTGGTCTACAGTAGGGGATCCCTTCTCTTAGGGATTATGAGTACTCCCGAATTATGTGGGATAACACCACACTGAGTGGGGATCCAAAAATACAACGGTTCTAGAGTCAAGATGCTGATGATGCCCCCATTTAGCCAATGGATGGGGATGATGTAGGGGTAGTAGATGGGTATGATGCCTGGTATGCAGGAATCCACCCTCCTTAAATGACGAGGGCATAGGGTCCAATGCATGCCATAGTGCAACAGATGGAAAGGTGGTGCCAGGCTGCCATCGATGCAGTGAGGAGTCACATAGGGAGGGATCAATGATGGCCTCCTCAAGAGAGATGCCAAAGAATACCATAGGCTTTAGAGATACAACAATAGCCAGAGAGGAGGGAGGAGAGGAGAGAGAGACTCCATTATCAGTAGAGGGATAGGCCACCATCACTCGATAGGGGCAAGGGTGTCGAGGTGGGGGAGAGAAGTGATATGGTAGATCTCTGAGAGGATAATTCTAGCATACGAGCTCAGATGCAGACTCTACAAGATGAGGCTACATGGCTCAGAGCTCAGAGCAGAGGGGTGAGCATTCTAGAGCTAGCACAATCAGTTGCTCATACTACATTCTATCAAGAATTTTACTACTAGCTAGTTCCAAAGGGCCAGAGGATACAGTTTCCAACTGGCATTATGGAGACGATCAAGATGGGATCATCGAGGAAATTATCATGATCGACATCGAGGACCCATGAAACAGGATGGACTTCGATGGGAACACCTCCTCAACCTCAGGGTGGGAGAGGAGATGAGGATGAGAGCTCAAGGGCTTCTCAAGACTAGATGCACATTGTACATAGACTATTTATTTTGAGATGATTGAGTATGCCAGGGAATAGATTATGGCATACCAATACATTTTGATATGATGTATATAATTCTTGATATATATGATGTTCCTTTTGTGATATGACTTGTGCATATGTTTTATGATGCTTTAATATTTCAATTTTTGATTGACTATTCATGTAATTACGTCATTGAAAATATTATAATTTTATGTCATGCTATAAAATTAAATGAAATAATCTTATGTAAACAAACTAGTTTTTGTGGTGTGTTTTGATGAAAATAAAGTGACTTCTAACAATAATTTCAAAGGACAGTGTCGTTGTTACATGACCATTTCATGGAGTTGTCGCTCACTAGGTCATTAAGCTAATCCCGGTATGAGAGAAATATTGCTAAAAGTAAAAGGGTGCTTAAGAGACTTTCTTAAGACTTTGTGTTGTGATGATGAAAAATGATGATAGTGATGATTTGTTTTTAGATTTCCATGAAAGTATTATGCATGAAATATTAAAAATATGATTTTTTCTAGGCATAAAATTCCTAAGTATGATAGAAATTTGAACAATTCCCTAGGAATTATACCATCGTCGCAAAAAAATGAATGTTGACATAATCAAATAAAATAGGAAAGTTTTCGTTCTTTTTAAAGAACAATTGTGTAACATAATGATTTAAGCCATATGCTTTTATGGATTAAATAAATGGGAAATAAAATTAAAATTATGCTTTGCGCTAGGCATATAATTTTAGATATAGACTTATAGCATCATCACGAAATCCAAAGAAGAAATTCATATAATAGTTTTATTGCATAGTTGATTTTTGAATTTGAGATTAAAAAAAATATAAAAATGACAACTTGTACTAGGCATAAAATTCCAATTTAGGTTTAGAAACTATACCATTGTCACGAAAGTCAAAAATATAAATGTGACTTTATTGCTAGCTTTTGAACATGTTTTGCAAGAAAATTTTAGATTTTTGAAAAAAATGTATTTAATTGATTTTACGCTAAATAGATATTCTCAAGATTTTACGCTAATTATTCTAGAAGATTTGCATAAATATTTTAAATTATCTCAAAGACAAATTTGACATTTATAAGGAACCCCGTGTGCATATGTGAGTTTGTTGTTGATCTTGATCTATCATAATGATACAAAATCTCTCAAACCCAAATGTGTGTGCAATTGTATTGTTCATTTACCGATTTTGAGAAAGATAATTTGATACAAGTAATTTGAATTAACCAAATGAGTGTTCGTTGACCATGATTTTGAGCAAGATAATTTGATACAAGTAATTTGCCTTTAAGGTCTTTAGTTGCATTAGTATTTTTTTTATTTTCTTTTAAGACGAGGTTGCCGATCTCAAAGGATCGATTATGAACTTTCTTGAGATATGCTCGTTTGAGCTTGTTTTGGTAGGCACGAAGATGCTCCAAAGCATTAATGCTCTTCTCATCTAGGAGTTCCAGCTGAGTAAATCTGCTAGCACGATATTCATCTCCTACTCTAGTATCTTGAAGTAGCAGATCCAAAGAAGGAACTTCTAATTCAAAGGGGAAAAAAGCTTCAGTGCCATAAACCAAAATAAAAGGTGAAGTGCCCGTGGGAGTACGAATGCTAGTTTGATAAGCCCACAAAGCAAGATATAATTGAATGTGTCAATCACGACCAAATTTATTAACTAGTCTCTTGAGGATTTTAATTAATTTTTTATTAGATGCTTCTGCTTGGCCATTACCCTGAGGATAATAGGGAGTGGACCAACGATGTTGAATTTTATATTTTTGACATAATTTCTTTATATCTTTGTTTTTGAAACAAGCTCCATTATCCGAGATGAGATTTGCAAGAATTCTAAACCTACAAATAATTTGATTAAGAATAAACTTGGAAAATTGTGTTCTAGTGCAAGAAGCTAAGGGCATAGCTTCGACCCACTTTGTAAAATACTCGGTGGTGGTTATGATAAATTTATGTCCATCAGATGACATGAGATTGATTTTTATAATGATGTCTAAGCCCCATTTTGAAAAGGGCCATGGAGATGAAATAGCCTATAGTTTTTATGCAGGCGCATGGACAAGGTCAACGTGTTTCTGACACTTATCGCAAAGGCACACGTAATCATGTGCATCATTATCCATGGTAGGCCAAAAATATCCTATCCTAAGGAGCTTCTTACCAATGGTGCTATCACTAAAGTGTCCCCCACAAGATCCATCATGGGCTTCACTCAAATCTGATCTAGACTCTTCTAGATTCAAACATCTTAATAGGACACCTTCAAAATATCTCCTATACAATGTATTGCCAATTATTACGAAGTGACTTTCTTGTCTATGTAATAACCGGCACTGGTTTCTATTAAAACCTTCAGGAAGGTCCCATTTTGAAGAAAATTAAGGATGTCAGTGTATCAAATTTTAGGAATAGTTTCATTGATTAGAAACACGTCCAAAGGTTCCAAGAATTATTTAGTTGAATCGGGTTCCTGGAGTTGACAAATAATGATGGTAGCATATTCACCATCTAACTCCAAGGGTAAAAGAGATGCAGTTGCGGACATAGCGTCAACCGCATTATTGCTAACTCTAGGAATAGTTTCCAAGGTAACCTGATCAAATAAAGATATTAATTGTAATACATATGCTTTATATGAATGCAATTTATCATCTCTGGTCTGATAAACATCGTTAATTTGATTTATAACAAGTTGAGAATCATCGAAAACTAATATATTTTTAATTTTTAGTTCCAAGGTAGCTCATAATCCAAGGATTAGAACCTCATATTTAGCAATGTTATTAGTATAGGAAAACGTTAATTTAAAGGATAGAGGTATGAGATGTTTCTATGGAGATATCAAAATAATACCTGCACCAGCCCCACTCATACATCAAGATCCATCAAAGTATAAGGACCATGGCTCTAAATGATCTGCCTCTAGTTTAAGGCATTCATTAGAAAACTCAATGACGAGGGGATGGGTGGACTCTAAGGGTGTAGCAGTTAATTGATCTGCTATGATTTGATGCTTGACAAACTTATGTCCTACAATCATGAGTTCAAACTCACTTAGAGCAAGAACCTGATAAATAATGTATCAGAGCAAGTTCAAAGGCCTTAGAGAATCATCAAGTGGTATCAGAGCAAGTTCTTTTGTAAGGCCTGTGTATGTAAGGTAGAAGGTTTCAAAATTTGGAGTTAGTTCCTTATAACCCAAAAATTGGGAGAAGGAAAAGAAATACTTCCATGGCTGAAGAACAACGAGCCCGAATGTCTGATGAGGAATATGAATGAAAATTCCTCAAGATGGAAAACACTCTTGCATAACTCACCAAAATGATGGAGATGATGCAATTACAGCTGAACCAGTCTAGAAATGAGGAGCAAGCGATTTCTATGGGAGAGGATGAAGGTGCTTCAATTTCTAATAAGGTACCATTGGTATCTGATCCATTTAAGATGGAGGTGAAGTTGGACATACCTGTCTACAGTGGAGAGTTGGATCCTGAGAAGTTGGACGGCTGGTTGAAGCAGTTGGAGGTATACTTCAGTATCAAGCATTATATGAAGCCCCAAAAAGTGAGTTTTGCCATATTGAAGCTTAGAGGACATGCTCTCACATGGTGGGAGGCATATGTTGCTGGTTTGGCTCGTAATAGGCAACCACCTGTACAAACATGGGCTCAATTTGTGGCTGCACTCAGAGCTCAATTCTATCCGGTTGGATACCAAGAAAGGATGGAGGAGAGGTGGCAATTTTTAAGGCAAAAACAAGAACAAGATGTTCAAGAATGCACCACTAAATTCAGGAAGCAAGCGATGTTATTGAACATAAATTTGCAGGACCCATCAATTCTGAAGAAGTACAAGGGTGATTGCACTACCATCTCAGAACAAAGTTGGCACTTTTCAATGTCACAAGCATAGATGAGGCATGTGTCAAGGCAATGTACTTGGAGATGAAGAATAGGAAGCCAAATAAAATGTAGCAGACCTCTAATCAGCCCAGTGGTAGTAAGAATGTGGCAAAACCACAAAAGCAAAGCAAAAATCAGACCAAAAAGGCTTCTACAATAGTGCAAAAAGATGAAAAACATTGTGACCATTGCAAGGTTGATGGGCACACTATAGAGAAATGTTGGAAATTTTGGAAATGTATAGGCAATCAGTATTGGAATCTGCCCATCAATCCTTAAATACTAGTACCAACACTGATTGCCTATACATTTCCAACATTTCCAACATTTCTCTGTAGTGTGCCCATCAACCTTGCAATGGTCACAATGTTTTTCATCTTTTTGCACTGCTGTAGAAGCCTTTTTGGTCTAATTTTTGCTTTGCTTTTGTGGTTTTGCCACATTCTTACTACCACTGGGCTGATTAGAGGTATGCTGCATTTTATTTGGCTTCCTATTCTTCATCTCCAAGTACATTGCCTTGACACATGCCTCATCTATGCTTGTGACATTGAAAAGTGCCAACTCTGTTCTGAGATGGTAGTGCAATCCACCCTTGTACTTCTTAAAAATTGATGGGTCCTACAAATTTATGTTCAATAACACCGCTTGCTTCCTGAATTCAATGGTGTATTCTTGAACATCTTGTCCTTGTTTTGCTTCAAAAATTGCCACCTCTTCTCCATCCTTTCTTGGTATCCAACGAGATAGAATTGAGCTCTGAGTGTAGCCACAAATTGAGCCCATGTTTGTACAGGTGGTTGCCTATTACGAGCCAAACCAACAACATATGCCTCCCACCATGTGAGAGCATGTCCTCCAAGCTTCAATTTGGCAAAACTCACTTTTTAGGGCTCCATATAATGCTTGGTACTGAAGTATACCTCCAATCGCTTCAACCAGCCGTCCAACTTCTCAGGATCCAACTCTCCACTGTAGACAAGTATGTCCAGCTTCACCTCCATCTTAAATGGATCAGATACCAATGGTACCTTATTAGAAATCAAAGCACCTTCATCCTCTCCCACAGAAATCGCTTGCTCCTCATTTATAGACTAGTTCAGCTATAATTGCATCATCTCCATCATTTTGGTGAGTTGTGCGAGAGTGTTTTCCATCTTGAGGAATTTGCATTCATATTCCTCATCAGACATTCGGGCTCATTGTTCTTCAGCCATGGAAGTATTTCTTTGCCTTCTCCCAATTTTTGGGTAATAAGGAACTAACTCTGAATTCTGAGACCTTCTACCTTGCATACACAGGCCTTAAAAAAGAACTTGCTCTGATACCACTTGATCTGTAATGGTAGCCAAACCTGACTATTCTCACAATTACAGATTTAAGGATTGAAAAACAATTACCAAATCTCTATGCAATTGCTAAAATCTAATTCAAAAAACATTCACACAAATTTGACATAGAAATTTATAGTGGTAAAACCCCAATGTGGGGAAACATCCATTGTACAAGAGAGCTCATTATTTTATTACTGAACAAACATTACATTGCAACCTTCGAAGGGCTACCAAGCATTGCTACTATTTTGAAACAGCCAATACTAAGCAAGAAATTTTACCCAACAGTCTGCAAATTGTTCACCATAAACAAAGCTCACGTACATACTCTCCAATCCCTCATTAACCCTGCCATAGATGCTAAAAATGACATAAATAAACATTCCAATAACTCCTGGCCTTTTAGCTACCAAGAGTGACTTTTGGTCTCCAACTATTTTTTTGGTATTCTGTTGTCAAAAGCATCAGATTGCCATTTTGGAATATGTACAACTTTTGGATTGCATATCCAATCGACCTAAAATTTATACCATATGTTCCCAATAGTTTGAACTACATACGCCTAAAAATTTAGATCCTAAATCCTTATGAGTAACTCCTAGCATGTCCACGAATATGGCCACTAAGGCTGATTTTTATCCTATTTCCAGCTGTCAAAAGTGCCAGATTGTCATTTTAGAACGTGCACAGATTTCGGATTACCTGTCCAATCGACCTAAAAATTTTACCATGCATTCTAAATAATTATAAATACATTTGGTTAAAATTTGAGGTCCTAATTCATTATGAGTCATTCCCAGCATGTCCACGAATATGGCCACTGAGGCTGATTTTTACCCTGTTTCTAGCTGTCAAATGTGCATTCCAGTTTTGCAAAAGAGTATGTAGTTGCCAAATTTTACAAGATTTGTTGGTACTAAAAACACCCAAAATTGAAGTATGATGTCAAATAACTCCACTCAGATGTTTACTTACTCACCATGATTATTAAAATTTTATTTATCCGCAAAATAATTCTGGATCAGGCCTCCCTACTTGGGGAGCTTTTGGTCCCTCGAAATATTTAAGCCATTAGGTGAGGATATAAATACTTCACCCGAGCCAAAGGTAACCATATTGCTTTGTTCAGTATTTTACATTTTCCACAAACTAACCAAAACTCTTGGTCACCCCTTCTTGAAGTACGAATTTTCTTTTCAAGCACCACATCCTCTACAGCCTCTTCAAAAGTTGATGAATTCAGGTCATCCCAATGTGGTAGAACTGGAGTATCTTCTTTGGAATCCAATAATGAAGGCTCAAACAATTTCAAATTCTCCACATTAACAACAGAATACATTTGCATATAACTAGGCAAGTCAAGTTTGAATGCATTATCCCCATATTGATCCACAATCTTGAATGGTCCATAACATATGGGTTTTAGCTTCTTACCAGCTCCTTGAAGCCTCTCCTTACCCAAATGCAACCACACCATATCTCCAATCTGAAACTGATGTGCAACTCTGTGTTTATCATGGCACTCTTTGTATTGTTGTTGAGTCTTCTTCAACTTCTCCTCAATTCGTTCATGGATAAGCTGAATTTTCTGGATGAACCTCAAAGCCTTGCTACCTTCTGGCTCATTACTCCCTGCTGCATCTGAACCACTTGAAAATACTCCATCAAAAGGTGAATGTGGTAGGAAACCATAGCATACCTCAAATGGTGATAGCTGAGTTGATGAATGAATAGCCCTATTGTAGCAATATTGCACATAAGGCAGATTGTCATCCCAAGTATTTGGTCTTTGCTAGTTAAATTCTCTCAACAAATGAACAATGGTCCTATTGACAACTTCTGTTTGACCATCAGTTTGGGGATAAAATGCGGTAGATATTTTCAACTTTATATCCAACATTCCCCAAAGTGCAGTCCAAAACTTGCTACGGAACCAGGTATCACGGTCACTAATAATGCTTTTGGGTAGACCAAAATTCACAAAAACCTGTTGAAAGAACAAATCAATGGCTCCTTCAGCTGTGATAGTCTTCTTAAATGGAATCATAACAACCATTTTACTAAATCTATCAACTATCACATACAAATAATCATTCCCCTTGTGAGTGGTAGGCAGTCCACCCACAAAATCCATTGAAATGCTCTCCCAAGGCCGGCTAGGAACTGGTAGGGGAGTGTACAATCCTAATTTCCAGTTACTTGGCTTACTTGTATTACAAATGGCACACCCACGGATGTATCTGGAAACATCATTTTGCATATTTGGCCAGTGCACATAACGCTGCAAATTTGCTACTGTTTTATGCACCCCAAAGTGACCAGCAATCAATGAAGTATGAGCTTCTCTAATCAGCTGCAATCTACTACCAACTGGAATACAAAGCTTGCCAGCCTTGAACAGTAAGCCATCCTCCAAGTGATAGTCTTCCACTGAGGTATTTTTTCCTGCTCCAAGACTGAGATACACTTCCTTAAATTCCTTATCCTCCTCATATTCACCTTTATAACTATCAAAAGCAAAAGGCTCTAACTCCATAACAACTGAAGCAAGTTTCATGGGAGGTCTGGATAATAGATCAGCCAATTTATTAGCTTTACCCCTCTTATACCTGATCAAAAGGTTAAATTGTTGCAAGAAACCCATCCATTTAAAATGTCTTTATTGCTACAATTTACTCTGATTTTGCAAATATTTTAAGGGTTCATGATCAGTATGAATAACTGATTCTTTACCCATCAAATAGTGCCTCCATTTCTTAACCACGTGCACAAAAGCATACAATTCTCTGTCATATGTAGGATAATTAAGAACAGCTCCAGAAAATAACTCAGAATGATAACATACCGGCTTACCTCCTTGGAGTAAAACTGCTCCCATAGCATGTCCAGAAGCATCAGTCTCTACTTCAAAATGTAATCTCATATCTGGCACGACAAGAACTGGTGCATTGCAAACCTTATCCTTCAACTTCTGAAATGCTTGTTCTTCTTCTTTACCCCACATAATACTACTATTTTTTTACAACATTTTTTGCAGTGGTGCAGCCACATGTGAGAAATCTTTAATGAACTTCCTCAAATACTGAATTGCTCCAATAAAGCTTCTTAATTCAGTCTGAGATTTTGGCTGAGCCCACTCTAAGATGGCTACAACTTTCGCTGGATCAATTCGAATCTCTCCTCCACCAATCACATGGCCCAAATAAACCAAAGAAGTCTTTCCAAACTCATATTTCTTGATGTTTAATTTCAATTGTGACTGCTGCAAAACTGCCAATACCTCTCTCAAGTGTTGCATATGCTCCTCCCAAGATGCACTATACACAAGTATATCATCCAAGAAGACAACTGCACATTTATCCAAAAATGGACGTAGTACATCGTTCATCATTCTCATGAATGTTGCAGGAGCATTAGTTAAACCGAATGGCATAGCTAGCCACTCAAAAAGACCTTGCTTAGTCTTGAAAGTTGTCTTCCAAATGTCTTCCTCCTTCATCCGGATTTGGTGATAACCAGATTTTAAATCCAACTTGGTGAAATATCGGGCATGCTTCAACTGATCAAGTAAATCATCAATGCGAGGAAGTGGATATCTATTTTTAATGGTGATTTTATTGAGTTCTCGGTAGTCAATGCACATCCTCCATGTCCCATATTTCTTTGGAACCAACACAATGGGAGAACTTGCTGGTGATGTACTAGGCCTCACAAGCCCTTGTTCCAATAATTCTTGGACTTGTCTCTTCACCTCATCAGATTCCAATACTGACTTCCTATACAACCCAATATTTGGTACTGGTGAATCTGGTAATAGCTGAATCTCATGTTCTACATCTCTCTTTGGTGGGATGCCCCGAGGTGCCTGCATAATTTCTTGGAATTCTTGAAGCAAATTCTTTAACTCTCCCCTTTGCCTAGGAGTACAATCAGCTGCCTCTACTTTAGGTCCATCAATTTGCAAGTCTTCACCCACACGTCTCACCATGAGAAGCACAAAACTATTGCTAGTATTCACCATATGTTTTTCTTGTTGAGCAGTAACAAGCTGAAATTTCTTTTTCCCTTTGTAGGCATGAATTCTAAATCCCTTGCCATCTTTCACCAAGCGCCACTGGTTCAGCCTTCTATAAAAAACAACATCTCTTTCCCATAAATATGGGCTACCAAAGACAACTTGGCATATATCTAGAGGTACAATATCACAAACTACCTCATCTTTAAACTTCTCATCAATAGAAAATTTAAATGTGCATTGCTTAGTTACCTGCAATTCTACATCTTTGTGTAGCCACCCCAATGGATACGGTTGAGGATGAGGTTTTACCTCAAATCCCAACTGCTGTACTAATTTTTCTGAGATCAGATTTCTTTGTGATCCAGAATCATACAATGCAACTAACTTCATCATATTTATTTGGATATACACCCAAAAAAATTCTTCTTTTGTGGTTTCTGAAACTATCTCCTCCTTTGTAGCTTGAATATGGGTTTTTCCATGAGCCTCCAAAATCTGTAGTTTCTTTTGCCCTTGCTCGGCTACACAAGCCAATTTTTCTTCAACCTCTACAGTGCTAATACAATCCTCATCTTGTTGACACACATTGGCTGTTTTATTTTTACCTTTGTTCAACCATTTGGGCTTATTTTCTGGATGCAATTTCCAACATTTCTCTGTAGTGTGCCCATCAACCTTGCAATGGTCACAATGATTTTCATATTTTTGCACTGTTGTAGAAGCCTTTTTGGTCTGATTTTTGCTTTGCTTTTGTGGTTTTGCCACATTCTTACTACCACTGGGCTGATTAGAGGTCTGCTGCATTTTATTTGGCTTCCTATTCTTCATCTCCAAGTACATTTCCTTGACACATGCCTCATCTATGCTTGTGATATTGAAAAGTTCCAACTCTATTCTGAGATGGTAGTGCAATCCACCGTTGTACTTCTTCAGAATTGATGGGTCCTACAAATTTATGTTCAATAACACCGCTTGCTTCCTGAATTCAATGGTGTATTCTTGAACATCTTGTCCTTGTTTTTGCCTCAAAAATTGCCACCTCTCCTCCATCCTTTCTTGGTATCCAATCGGATAGAATTGAGCTCTGAGTGCAGCCACAAATTGAGTCCATGTTTGTACAAGTGGTTGCCTATTACGAGCCAAACCAGCAACATATGCCTCCCACCATGTGAGAGCATGTCCTCCAAGCTTCAATCTAGCAAAACTCACTTTTTGGGGCTTCGTATAATGCTTGATACTGAAGTATACCTCCAACTCGCTTCAACCAGCTGTCCAACTTCTCAGGATCCAACTCTCCACTCGTAGACAAGTATGTCCAACTTCACCTCCATCTTAAATGGATCAGATACCAATGGTACCTTATTAGAAATCGAAGCACCTTCATCCTCTCCCATAGAAATCACTTGCTCCTCATTTCTAGACTGGTTCAGCTATAATTGCATCATCTCCATAATTTTGGTGAGTTGTGTGAGAGTGTTTTCCATCTTGAGGAATTTGCATTCATATTCCTCATCAAACATTCGGGCTCGTTGTTCTTCAGCCATGGAAGTATTTCTTTGCCTTCTCCCAATTTCTGGGTTATAAGGAACTAACTCCAAATTTTGAGACCTTCTACCTTGCATACACAGGCCTTACAAAAGAACTTGCTCCGAATTCTGAGGCCTTCTACCTTGCAACTCGATAAATAATGTCGACTCATGAGATAGCGCAAGGGATCAAATTTAGCAATAAAGTATGTTTTCTAACTGAGCATATAATGGCATAGTTTCTGTGTAGAAAATAGTACTGCTAGACATAACTTCTCTAATGTTGTGTAGTGGGTTTCATAACTAATTAATGTTACGCTAATGTAATAATTAGCATGCTCTCTTTTCTCATCATCAAGTTGAGCTAACATAGCTCCTAAAGCAAAATCTGAAGCAAAAATATACAAGATAAATGGGCGATCAGATTTAGGTGGCAAAAGTATAGGTGGGTTAAGAATATATTGTTTGAGGAGTTCAAATGCTTCCTTACATTCGTCGTCCCAATTGAAAGATACATCCTTCTTAATAAGCTTAAGAAAGGGTCCAATTTTATTTTCCAACTTCTCGATGAAGCGACGGATAGCTTGAAGATTACCTTGTAGACTTCGTAATTCAGATATATTTGTAGGTGCGGGCATATCAGTGATAGCCATAATCTTGAGAGGGTCAATTTTGATGTCACTTAAATAAACTATAACCCCCAATAATTTACTTGACTTAAATCCAAATATACATTTGGTTGGATTCAATTAGATAAGATATTCCCTTAATCGATAAAATACTTTTCTCAAGTCATCTAAATGGTCATATTATTTAGTAGAACGTGCTATAATGTCATCTACATAATCATGTATTTATCATGCATCTATCATGAAATATATAATTCATGGTTCATTGATATGTTGCACCTGCATTCTTCAAACCAAATGGCATCACTTTCCAATAGAAAGTCCCCCAAGGGGTAATAAAGGTTGTTTTAGCTTGATCTTTAGGAGCTATCCTAATATGATTATAACCAGAAAATCCATCCATTAAGGATATCATTCCACTCCCAGCAATAAAATCAATGATATGATTCATATTGGGAAGGGGAAAATCATCTTTAGGACATGCGGCATTAATATCTCTAAAGTCTGTACAAACCCTAATCTTAGTAGCTTCTTTCTTAGCTACTGGAACTACATTCAATATCCATTCAGTATAATCAATGGCTTGTATAAAGATAACATTCAAGAGTTTTTCTAACTCCGCTTTGACTAGTAAGGCCACTTTAGGATGCATTTTTCTAAGCTTTTGCTTAACAGGTTTAGCATCTGAATGCACTACTAGGTGATGCATAACTACAGAAGGGTCTAAACCTAACATATCTTCATATGTCCAAGCAAAGACATCTTCATATTCTTTAAGAAAGGCAATGTATTTATCCTATTTTTCTTGACTCAATTTTGATCCAATGTTGATTATGTGAGGGTTATCCTCAGTTCCAATTTTAATTTTTATGATATTTTCTACTTCCATGTGTAGATCTCTCTCAAAATTAAGTGGGGTGGGTGAAACACCCAATTCTTGTAATTCTTCCAAGGTTAGCTTGGATAATTTTTCTTGAGGAGTCGTGGCCTCAAGCTGGGCTATACTAGGTATAGAGCCATAAAAATAATATCCATTATGTAATAAATCCTTAACGGAGACATCATGGAAGATATATCCCTCCAACTCATCGTTGGATTCAATGATCATATCAGGATAAGCTATAGATAGCATATTACATTATAATGTCTTATTTGTTAAACACAAAGCATTGTGTTCATCTAAATGATCTTGGTAACATATAATATGGTCATCATCCTCAAATGGGAATGGTTGACCCTTACTAGAAAATAGGCCCACCACATCGGGCGGGCCATGATTCTACCTCAAAAGGTTCTTTCATGCCATTCTGGAAAGGTCCCAAACATTTCCCTTTATATCCCAATTTAAGAATTATAGGTTTGCCTTTAATATACTCATTAGTAAAATACATCGAGCATATCCATCATAATGAGTTCTGATGTTTCTAGGTATTCTACCCCAATCATATCCCTTATAAATAAAGGTACATCTCCTAACTTGGTAAATACTTACCATAGGCTTTGGGAGGCCTAAGGTACGAGGAGATGGTGGTAAATTATTTAAAATAAGGGAATCTTGCATAGAATCCTTCATTTCTTCTGATATAAGGATTTTAGATAGATCGGGTAAGATCTCGTTAGTAAGAGCATAATAGGTAGAAGGAACATTCCCTACGTCTTCTGATGTAGAAAATATGAATTTGGTGGATGTAGACAGTGTATATGTGTCGATAGATGGGTCTATTATAGGTATGGAAGTTATAAGAGTAGAACAAGAGACATTGGTTGTGGAATTAGGATATTTCTTAGGTCCTAATGTGGTTTGTTCAGAAGATGGTTGAGCTATATGTGGAGGTGCAACTTATGGAGAAGTAGATGATGTTATGGGTGTGATTTTTGCATGTTTAGATGGATAATGAGAATTAGGATGTTTGGATGACAGAGTAGGGCAAAATTGAACTCCAATAGATTCTGCAAAAGCACACGATCAAAGGGTCTTAGATCACCATGAATGGTAACCAAATGATTCTTAAATTTGAACTTAACACATTGATGTAAGGTTGAGGGAATAGCTCACATTACATTGATCCAAGGATGACCCAAGAGTATATTGTATGATGCAGGGCAATGTATAATGAACACAGTTGTATCCAAGGTTCTCGGACCAACCTGCAATGAAATGGTAATAACTCCACATGTTTCTTGTGTTTCATCATTAAAAGCTTTTATGATCATATCAGTTCTTTTCATTTCATCACTTCTAAACCCAAATATTTGGTAGAAGTCAAAAGTGTAGATATTTAAAGATGAAGCATTATCAATAAAGACTCGTTTGACTACTACATCTCTAATTAAGGTAGTAATATACAAGGGGTTATCTTTATGTAAACTATGTTATGGTATGTCTCTATCCTGAAATTCAATACAATCAACTTTATGAGTTATTATAGTATCGACCATGGCTTCAGGTTGAATGTCTTGTGGTACCATCAACTGACTTAATGTGAGCATTAATTCATCTCTATGTGTAGGAGAAGATCTTAAAAGGTCCAAAAGAGAAATTCTAGCTATAATATTTGATAATTGTTTATTAATATTATAAGGAGGTTTAGGTTGAACATTAGGTGAATGATTCCATTTATTAGGAACCTTCAAAAAAAATGGAGCTGATCCACCATTCTGAATTTGATCTTGTTGAGAATTTTGAGCTTGTTGTCTAGTAACAGATCTGATGGTACCCACAATATTATTCTATGGATTATGAATGGGTCTTGGTCTAGCATTTATAGCTATATCATTAGAAAGTAATCGATGATATGAAGGTCTAGTAGTGACTCTTCTTGGAAATGGATATTTTGGAACCATATAACTTGTGATAGGGTGAATAGGATCTGATTCATCATTAGAACTATTCGATTGATTTGATGTGATTTCCATATCACTCTCAGTCTCATATTCTATATCACTAAGATCAGGTATCTGAATATTATATAGAGGCCTTGTTGTAACCATAGATAAAGTTGTGTCAAAGGTTTCCATATCATGAACAAGTAAATGCCCACTAATAGTTCCTACATATCGGGCAGGAGGAGGGACATTATGATGTTCAACTTGATTAGCCACCTCCTTACCATGTTTTGGTAAGGGATGTTGAAAGATGTCCAATAACTGATTGGCATTTTGATTCTAGATTTGTGTGGTATTATTTTGAAAATTATTAGGATGATTTTGCTTAGGTTGAAAGGCTTGCACCTCCATCTCATTGTTATCAATCAAGTCCTGTATTTTATGTTTTAATATTTTACAAGAGTTGGTAGTGTTTCCAGGTCCTCTATGGAAGTCACAATATAAATCTGCTCTGTATCCAGGTATAGTTGGATCAGGTTCCTAAATATTTGGTAATTGAATCAAACCTCGTTCTAATAATTGTGGTAGAATAGTTGATAAAGGTTGATTTAACCTAGTAAATTCTTGAGGAGGTCTATCAGGAGGTTTCAGTAAAAACTTCTCCACTGTCTTCACAGCATTAACATTAGCAATATTTCTACTATTGGTGACTCCATCACCCACAACTTGTGTATTCTTATATTTATTTTTAGATGTTTTTTCATCATCTCTCTTTTTAAGCTAGCCTCTCCTAATGAGAGCATCTTCCACTCTTCGGGCTAAGTCTATAGCCTGATCGAAGGTGGTCAAGGTAGTAGTTGATAATTCATAAGATAGTTTCTCTTGCAAATTATTAATAAATATGTCCAACATCTCCCTATAAGGTAACACAAAGTGCAATTTTCCTATCAATTGTCTCCACCTAGCTAGGAAATCAGCAAAAAATTCATATTTGCCTTGTTTTAAGTTATACAAATATTTAATGGTCACATATCTTTCGATGTAGGCACTAAATTGATGAACAAAAGACTCGGTAGTTTCTTCAAAATTCCTCAAATAATTAGTGGATAATTGATAATACCACTCTAATGCCATTCCTCCCAAGCTTTTCAGGAACATTTTTAGTAATAACCAGTCATCATGTGATATATCATGACATGCTATCCTAAACATATGAAGGTGCTCTATGGGATATTCGGTTCCTTTATATATGGGAAGAACAAGCATAGGAAAATGTTTATGATAAATTTGTGCTACGAGTATAGGATCTAAAGGCTAACTACACATATCCCAATAATTGTATGAGGGACGGTAGGGATCTATCTGGTCCACGTGAAAAACTAACTATTGCACCATGGGTTCAAGATTGCTAGTTTATCCACCATATTGGTTCGGTGGCACATAGGTATGGGATGTATGAGTGTATGATGGTGTGACATAAGGATTAGCTGTTATATTGCTATTATGCAAAGTGTTGGTAGGAATAGTATTATGAAGGGGATTTGTAATAGTATTATGTTGTACCTTAGATTGTTGGTAATTGGTGTTTGGTTTTGTTTTGGGTTTTTGTTGATTTGAGGTATGTTGGTCAAGATATTGGTCAAATAGAGTAGTAAATGATGGTTTCTTTTGTGCAGGAATGACCCTAGGCTTGTTAACAGGCACTTTAGATGGCTGGGTAACCTATTGTTGTTGCATGTTCTGGATCATAGCTGCCATATCCAAATTGGATGGTCCAACTTGATCACTCTCTTGATCAATAAAGGACAAGGGATTAGTGCATGTTTGAAATACTTCTTCTAGAGTTGCTTGAGTGTCACTAATTTGATCCTTGTCCATATGGGCTGCTCTATTAAAAACACCAATATTAGTATTAATGAACTTCCAGAATTGTTCCATGTTCTCAAAAGTGATGGCTCCTCCCAGAGACATTTTAGGGGATGAGTATCCTTCCTCTTTAACAGTTTTTTCTTGTTCATTTCCTATAAAAAGATTTTCTTCTTGCTGTTCTAGGATTTCTTCTTCCTAAACTTGATCCTCAGGAGGGACATTTTGGTCAATTAATGGTCTTCCTAACCAATATTCATCTTCTTCGGTTTGTTTTCCATTCCTAATTCTAGGCATTGTGCTAAACTTAGATTTTAGCATATATATATATATATATATATATATATATATATATATATGCGATAGGGTTGAGAGGTATATATTTTAACTATATACCTACTATAATACTTTAAAAGGAAATGTTTTGTTTTTTTTTTGTGTGATTTTATTATATTATTATTTTGTGAGAATAAAAATAACAAACATCATGCTAGTTATAAGAAAAAATAGTAGAAAGAATAACTTAGTTTTCTATGAATTGTTTATGGATATCATTGATAGGGTCAAGTTCATCAGGAGTCATGAAATGCTCCTCTTCAAATTGGAAATTTTTTTTCAATAACTTGACAAAGTGTGCTATGGTAATATGATCTATTTTAGACTCTAACATGTAAAAATAAAGTTCATGGCAATACTCTCGATACAACATAGCTCTAGGAACTCTATTCCATATCTTTCTATCCATAAGAATGACTTCTTGATCCTCTATATGAGATAGAAATTTATGTCCTACAACTGCGTTCTCAAGGTATTCCTCAAAGGTGTATAATTCAGAAGACACAAGTGCTCTTTTATCGACTAACCACCTATGGCAAGCTCTCTGAATTTCATGGTACAAAGTCACCTGATCAGGATCCAGGATTCTATCTAGGACAAACCTCTTAATTTGCCTAAGTTCTGCAAATCTAGATTTAATAATACCCAATCTCCTATCAAGTTCGTCCCACAAAGGTTGGGATCTATGATGCGTAGTCGTTATACCATCATTAATTCTCAAAGAATCTGTCAATCCAGGGCAGTGTACAAGTCTATCTGTGGGAGAAGAAGTGAAACAACTATAACTTAGGTCAATCTAGGGCAACAAGTCTTATTGGTGGAACTGGTTTTGTGGGGGGTTTTAGAGCATTCCTATCTCTAAATTGCATGAATTAAATCTTAATCTAAGTTGCAGAATTGGAAACTAATCTCTAACTGCAAAAATGAAGTCCTAATTATAATTGCAGAATAATACCTAATTATATTGCAAAATTAACAGTTGTAGAATTGAAAGTCTGATCCTAATTGTAGAAAAGAAATCTAATTACTTTTGCAGTAAAGAAAGTCTAGATCTAATGTGGAAATAAAAACTATCAAAATTCTATAACAGAAGGTTGTCAATCCTCTGTTTAGATTTTGATAGCAAAACATAAAAAATGTAGGAAATTGCTGAAAAAATAGTAAATTCTGAATATAACAGTTCTAAAAATAAAGTGAAAGCTTGGTTGAAAGTAATATTGCAACTAAAACATTAAGCACAAATATGAATAAACTAATATTGCAAATATTGTCAACTTATTCACAAGCAATTTACATAACAAGTTCTGCAACTCATTCTGCTGCAGCAAAATCAGAATAAAAACCTGTTCTATTAGTCCTCCTCCTAGGTCTGGAAGTGGCCAACCTCTTTATCCAGAAGAAGGTGTAAGTCTCTCTTTCTTCCTAAATATTAATCAAACTCATTTACAAGTAATTTGAAATAGAACTGGTGCACTTTATTGATCAAAAGACATGATTACAAGAAATTTGCTAAAAAAATGTTACAGGACTGTAACAGTCAATTTCTAGTTATACTCTGTATTTTTTGCTAGCTTTCTCTATTTTCTATCTTCTGCTATTTCTCTACCTTCTACCTAGCTCAACCTGAATGGGAGAAATATTTATAGCTATCCTATGATCTGATTACAAACAAAGAATATCTCAAAAGATCTAATCCTACAATGCTGCAACAAATTCTGGTTTTATCCGAGAAGAGGACTAAAACCTGATCTTTCCCTTAATGATGGCTTTGGTTGGCAATGACGAAAAAAATAGATGGCAGATATTTCTATTTACTTTTTCCAACCTTTATTTCCATTTTTCCAGCTTCAAAAATTGGTCAAAAAGGTCAAAATCACATTCTGTTCTTCATTTCGAAGACAGTGTAGTTTTCATTCCGAAGATCGCTCATTCCAAAGATACTGTATTCTCATTCCGAAGATCGCTCATTTCGAAGATACTACATTCTTCATTCTGAAGATCCGCTCATTCCGAAGACGTTGCATTCTTCATTCCGAAGATCTACTCATTTCGAAGATGTTGTGTTTCTTCATTCTAAAGATATTTGTTCATTCCGAAGATGCTTCGGAATGAAAAAATGTATGTTTTTCCTTTGATTTCTTCTGCATCTCTCAGGTGGGTTATCTCCTAAGATCAAATTCTAATGGTCTTCATTCCTTTCCTCATGTGAATTCCATGCCTTGCTATTTATGGACAGTTGGCTGGAATTTATATGGGAAAGACCAGTTTTTGTTGCACAGCAACAGTTTGCTTGCACTGTTGCAAGATTTAGGTGAAGTAAATGCTTGAAACAAATCAGAATATGATTAGTGAAATGTTTCTATTATTCTAAGCATATCCCATTGTAGCAAATCATAACAAAAAGAACACAAAACTATGAAAAAAGCTATAAAATCAGCATATAATATCTCAAATACATTGATCATGCAAAATGGTTAATATACAGCATATTAAATCAACTTAACTAACATATCAGATAAAACATAAGAGTTTATAGGCATTTTTAATGTAAAAAACATGTTATAATTGAGGCATTTCTAGGCCTCATCATTTTCCCCCCAACTTATATTGATGCATGCCCTCATGCATTCTGTTGGGCTATGGAATCACAGATGTCCATGTTCAGATTCCATGACCTGTAGAATAACTTCTTGCGTATGTAATATCCCCTATTTTCCTGAATGTTTATGAGCCAATCTTCAAATTGTTCATCAGGTTGTTCATCCTCCTCAAAGTAAAATGGAACTGGAGTAATTATGGTTGGAGGCCTGAACCTAAGACCTATCCAATTATGCTGCATGATCTGGATCAGTTGGACTACACCTTTTGCTCTTCTTTTGGACCACTCTAGATTGATGGGGGAGATAGGTTCTCTTTTCCTCAAGGACATGGAAAGTTCATTCCATCTGTCTTTGCATATTGACAATGCTGGAAAGAAATTGTGATCACAAAAATTGTTAAATCTGGTCACACAGTCCCTCAAATTGTTCAAGTACATTCTCTTGATATCATCCCTGTTCATCATTGAAAAGTGTTGTTGAGTGATATTTAGGTGATTTGGCTGGATTGCTCTGACTAACAACTCAGCCCTTGTTTCAATCACTTTATTTTGCCTTTTCTCATGATCCCAATAAAGCTGATTTTGCAAGGTTGACATAAATGCTCTCAACTGAACATCTCCAATGTAGATTTGAGGATGAGAGTCAACTTCCTCTGGTATGAAGAAACTATGCAAAAACAGTTCACATAGGAGATTTTTCTGCTCAAAAGGACTGTCAAAATATGCCTCCAAAAAATCTTCAATAGTGTCCAATTTGTATGGAAGGTTTGAAGTAATCCTCATGACCTGCCATCTAAGGTATTTCTCCTTCAAAATAAGGCTATAAAATCTGGCTGTCCGTCTAAATTGGACTAAAAACTTAGTAATTTGGCACAGGTCAGATACCTTTTCTTTCAATGCCTAAATTTTTGTGTCCTTGGCTTCTAGCTGTTTTGCTTCCAATTTGAATTTTTTAGTTTTATTGGCAAGCTATTCATATCTAATCATCCAGCTAGCTATGTCTGCATTGTACTGCTCTAAGGACACAGTATTAGGTGGTCTTACTACAGGGGGAATCCTAGGCACCAGATTTGTCTGAACTCCTTTTTCTGCCACTTCCATTGGCTATTCATCTGTCAATATCTCTACTTGCACCCCCTTATTTGCTATTTCTATGGGGTTATCATCAAATAGTATTTCTACTTGTACCCCCTTATCTGTTGTTTCTACTGGAAGTGTAACAAGTTGAAATGCAGGGACCTCAGTAGGAGTACTTAAACTTTTTCTTGTTGTTGGGACTGTTCTTGTGCTGGTGGCTCATTTTTAGCATCCTCTGCAATATTCCTCACCATTTCTGAAGCATCTTCAGAACAAGAAGGCACTGCTTCAGAATGAACAGGCACCTCTTCAGAATGAAGGAGTGCTATTTTAGGATGAACTTCTATGTTTGCTTCAACAGAGTCATCTGCTCTTGACAAACCCAGAAGCAATTGAGCCAAATTATCTTCATCATGGGACACAGCTGGCTGCTTTTCAGATTGTGCCAACAACTTTTTTAGTTCTGCCACTTCCTACTGGAGTTCTACAATTTTTCTTTCTTGCATCTCAATGATGCTTTCTTTCTCTGTGATCCATCTGGTTTGTGTCTTGACAACACTCCTTGCTGCCCTCAGCTACTTAGTGATGTCTTCCACTTCTATTTCTGCTTCAGAAGCTGATGCAGACAAATCAGTTGTAGTTGGTTGTTCAACCAAATTTTCCTCTTCTGCTGCAACATTCTGTTCTTGTTCAGGAGGCTCTGTGAGACTGTCCACAAGGACATCTACCATATCTGTAGCCTATTGAATTGTAGCCTCATTCAAACCAACTTGCTCAGTTTTTGCTTTAGCTATCTGTTCAGGGAATTATGGAAAATTGTCAGATGCTGGTTGTATCTCTGTAACATCTGGGCTACTTGGTCTATCTTCTTCCTCCATGACCTGTTTTATAGTTTATTTCAAATGGATTCTTGTAGACCTCCTAGTTCCAGATGCAAACTTCTTCTTTTTGCTCTATTTTCTGGTGACAGTAGGGGTCATGGGGTCAGTTTTTGATGCCTCTGTTTCTCTTTTTTCACTTATTTGTTCTGACAAGTCAGTTGCAGCTTCAGCAAACCGAACTTTCTTTTGTTTTTTTGCTCTGCTGCTAGTTCCGGATCCTCTTCTCTTTTGTCTCCTAGCCTGTGAAGTTGAAGGCTCAGGAGCAAGGTTTTCTGCTGCTGCTATTGTGGGGTGTAGTTCTGTAGTAGCTTCAGGGGTATCTTCTACAGCCTCTTCTATAGCATCCTCTACAACATTTTCTGTAGTAGTTGTTTCCTCCTCTGCCTCAACATCATCAGTACTTGGCTCCTCTTCTTCCTCACTTTCATATCCAAAAATAACATCATTTAAGTTAGAGTAAAACCTGTCAAAATTCCTAGGGTTTCCTCTAAAATGATGTTGGCAAACTAACTTGATAAGGCCATGATGGCGAAGGCTCCCTTTACCCTCCTGATATCTTTTTGCCATATTATTTAATTCTTGATACAAATACAAGGGAAGATTAACCCTAACTTTTGGTTGTTGTCTACCATGTCTGAGATGGTTTAAAATTCATAGATGATGCCCTGACAACAACACATACTGCCCTTCACAGGTCAAAAACTTAATCACCCAGGTGGCTACTTCATCCCAGGGTTCCTGCAGGCTAGCTATTTTTAACCCTTTGCATGTGTTGTTGTGGGTTAAGTATTCAGGTTCTCTATCATTTTCTTCTACAAACTGATTAACTACATTTGCTAATGTGTTCTTGCCAGATCTAGTAATTGAAATTCCCTCTAATGGCAGCTCTGTAATCTGACTTAAAATTTCAGGGCTTACCTCAATAGACATGTCGTTGACATGTGCTCGGTTGTTTCTGAACGTATGGGCAAACATGCCAGCTAAATCTTCAGAAGATCCATTGAATTTTTCCAAAAACGTCATAAACCCTCCATCTTCAAAAATCTGCACAACTGCCAGATTTTCTCGGAGGAAATTGGTATCTGTCGGCTCTGTTCTAATCTTTCGCCCCATTTTTCTTTGTTTCACAATCGTACACTGTGGCTGCTATCCTACTGCAAGATTTCTATCTATTTTTCATGGCAAATTTGTAGAGTTTTGAGTTAGAAACCTTTGTTTCCCTGTTTTGCGTCTTCTTATTCGGAATGAGCCATATTCTATGCATTGTACCTCGTAACACGTCTTCTAAAAGAAAGATGGCACACATATCTACTTCTGCACTATACACCTGTTCATTGATAATTGCATGGATGTCCTTGTCGTCAGATCCACCTCATTCATTTCGTAGACTCTCATGTGCATGTTAATTGATATTAAAAATTGGTGGCATATGGTTGCAGATTCTCCGTATTTCCAATGAGTGCAAAAATAGACCATGTGCTGATTGACACGTGTCCCTTCTTCGTATGCAACTAAGAAAAAATCTTAATTTTATCGTACCTTATTTTATTGGATGCCACGTGGAAATGTTCTTTCTGAAAATGCAAATAAAATTTCATTTCGAAGATTATGACCTCATTCCGAAGACAAGTCTTCATTCCGAAGACAAATCTTCATTTTGAAGATTATGACCTCATTCCGAAGACAGGTCTTCATTCCAAAGACAAATCCTCTTTTGCAGAATTTTCATTTCGAAGATAGATCTTCATTTCGAAGATCAATCCTCATTTCAAATATTAATCCTCATTCCGAAGATCAAGCTGTATTATGAAAGTAAATCGTCATTCCGAAGACATACCCTCATTCCGAAGATAGATCTTCATTCCAAAGACATATCTTCATTTCGAAGATGATGCAGCAAGTCGTCATTCTGAAGACCAAGTTTCATTCTAAAGACAATTTGTCATTCCGAAGACAACTTTTCTTTCTGAAGATAAAGTGCAACATTCATTTTTCTGTCATTCTGAAGACAATTTCATTCCGAAGATAATACAGTAGGCACTATTTTTGGCATTCTTGTTCCAAAGATTAGGCAGAAATCAATATTGTCATTCTTAAAACATGTTTTTAAGTATGCCAACTCTTATGAATACCTTTTATGCTAATGGTTAATTGTCACATACTATATACCAATCATTTTACAATGAATAAATGTAAGAAATATATACCTGATAAAAATAGTTAATGCCAGTTTTGAAGAATGACTGCTTTTGTTGATATTCTACTGAGATTTTCTGCAACATTTCAAAACAAGTGCACTAGGTGAATTTGTACAATGATGGTTCAAAAATTCTTCAAGGTTATGCATGCTAGAAAAATGGTTTTCATGCACACCAACTCAGTAGTGCCTTAAGAAAAGGTTTTCACTGCTGGGTTATTCATTTTTCTCTTTTTTTTTTTTTTTGATTTTCCCCTTTTTTTTTTTTTTTTAACCTCTCCTTTTCTCTTTTTTTTTCTTTTTCTTTTTCTTGATTCTGACTATGCCCATGAAGGAATTTCATGATTTCCTCTGAAACCATGCCCATGAAGGAATTCATACTCAGAATTTATTCCTCTTTTTGTTTTCTATTTTTTTGATTTTTTTGTATTTTCTATTTTCTTGAAATCCACTGATCAGGTTGATTGTTTTGAAGTGGAAGAAGGATTCTTTTCCACCTGCTGTGTATCCAAACTGTTAAGTTGCTGCAAGAACTCTTCTTTAGTCAGAGGTGTATGGTATACCCTGAGGCGATGTCCATTCACTACCAAATTTCTTCGTGACCCATCAATGGGGGATAAACGAACTGTTCCATTGTTGAATACCTCTTCAATCCAGTAAGGTCCCAACCATCTAGTTTTTAGTTTTCCAAGGAAGTCTTCATATTGATAATCGAATAGTAAAGCCCAATCTCCTTGTTGAATTTTTCTCTGCTGAATGTGACTGTCATGCCATAGCTTCCTCTGCTCTTGAATTACCTCAGTTTGGTGGAGAGCATCCAATCTAAGTTCATCCAATGCATTCAGCTGCAGAATCCTATCTGTCTGTGCTTGCGACAAGTCAATTCCAATTTCCAGTGCTGTGCACAATGTTAGTAGCTCAAATTCAATAGGTAAAAGAGGCTTTTTACCAAAGACTAGTTCATAAGGTGTGAATCCAGTAGTGGACTTCCAAGTGGTATTGTAGGCCCAAACTACTTCAGGTAATTTATCTAGCCAATTTCTCCTATGAAAAGCTACTGTTTTTGTTAAGATGCGTTCTAGTTCCCTATTTGTTACTTCAACTTGGCCATTTGCTTGTGGGTGGTAGGGTGATGATTTCCTATGTTTGATTTCATACAATTCTGTAAATACTTTTATGACTTTGGATGCAAATTGGGGTCCTTGGTCTGTGGTGATAGACCGTGGAGCTCCAAATCTCTAAAAAATTTGAGTATACAAGAAATCAATGACTCTTCACGAACATGTTTGAAAGCACGCACCTCTACCCACTTTGTCAGGTAATCAGTGCATACTATAATATGCACCTTTCCTTGAGAAGGTGGATCAATAGGTCCTACAAAATCAAGCCCCCACTTCTCAAATGGTTCTAAAACCATTTGAGGCTACAGTGGCATCTCATTTATATGAGTGGGTTTCCCCATTCTTTGGCATGCATCACAATGCCTGATGTACTTTTTTACATCCTTGTGAAGAGATGGCCAATAATATCCTATCCCCAAGATTTTTCTAAATGTTCTTTTTACAGAATAGTGTCCACCTGAGGGTTCATCATGACAATATCTAAGGATATCATACACTTCATCCTTTTGGATGCACCTACGTAACACATGGTCAGGACTGCACGTAAAAAGCATACCCTTAATCCATTCAAAAGAAGAAATCTGTTTGATTAATTGTTTTTTCTATTTTGAGGTGAAATGTGAAGGAACTTTCCCTGTGACCAAATAATTGGCTATATCTGCAAACCAAGGTGATTGAAATGATATAGCAAATAGTTTTTCATTAGGAAAAGTGTCATCAACTAATTCCCCTTCATTTGTGTTCTGCAACCTGGACAAGAAATCTGCAACAACATTAGCTTTTCCTGGTTTGTTGATTATGGTGATATCAAATTCTTGCAGCAATAGCAACCAATGAATAATTCTTGCACTTACCATAGGTTTATTCATCAAATACTTAATGGTTGTATGATCTGTGTGAATAAATATTTGATAACCTGTGATATAATGCCTGAATTTGTTGATGGCATAAATCATCGCTAGGAATTCTTTCTCGCTTGTTGTATAATTTTTCTCTGCTCCTGTCAAGTTTTTGCTAATGTTGTAGATGGTATAATGTTCACCATTATCAATTTGTCCTAATGCTGCTCCAATTGCTGTATTGGAGGCATCAGTCTGAATGTGAAATGGTAATGTCCAATTAGGTCCTCTAAGCACAGGTGGAGTTATCAATTTCTCTTTCAGAGCTTCAAATGCTTCCTGACACTTTGCAGTCCAGGAGAATTCAAAATCTTTAGTCAATAAGGCAAATAGAGGACTGGCTATTGTACTAAAGTTGGGAATAAACCTGTGGTAAAAACCAATGTGTCCTAGGAAACTTCTGACATTAGTCTGAGTTTTAGGAGGAAGGAGGTTCTTGATAATTTCAACTTTCTTTGGATCAACTTGGATCCTTTCAGGAGAGATGTGGTGACCAAGAACTATCCCTTCCTTCATCATCATGAAGCATTTATCTAGATTTAAGGATAAGTGGTATGTTTCACAGTGAGTTAAGACTTTGTCAAGATTTTCCAGTGTAAAATCAAAAGTTTGTCCACATACTGTGAAATCATCCATGTAAATTTCAACGCTTTTGGTGGTTACATCAGCAAAAATTGCTAGGACTGCTCGCTGAAAAGTTGCTGGGGCATTACACAAACCAAAAGGTAAAACCCTATAGGCAAATGTTACCCAAGGACATGTAAAAGTTGTCTTTTCTTGATCTTCGAGTGCAATCTGAATTTGATTATTTCCACTAAATCCATCAAGAAAGTAAAAGTATCTTTTTCCAAGCAAGAGTATCTAACACTTGATCTATGAAAGGTAATGGAAAATGGTCTTTGTATGTCACCTTATTCAATTCTCTGTAGTCTACACATACTCTCATTTTTCCATTTTTCTTAGGAACTATTACCAATGGAGAAACCCATTGACTATATGAAATTGGGTAAATGAATCCTACTTCCAAGAGTTTTTCAATTTCTTCTTTCATAATATCTCTTAAGGTAGGATTCAATCTTCTTTGAAATTGTTTGATTGGCTTGACTTATTCAGTATAGATTTTATGGGTACATATATCAGGATGAAATCCTGACATATCTTTGTAGTTCCAAGCAAAAGCATGAACATGCTTCTGCAAAACAACTATCAATTTTGCTTCCTCTTCCCTAGTAAGCTGGATGTAGATATTCAAAAATTTGCCTAGCTGGACTTCTATTTGTTTGGTATTTAGAAGGATTGAATTTACTCCTTCATACTTGGTGATTAAGGGATTAAGAGGACATTGCTGAGATGGGAGAAACGAAGCAGTTTCTGTTTCATTGCTGCTTGAGGGAAGCATTTCTTGTATGGAACAGTGAGAAGGAAAAATCAGATGATGGTGCCATCCATGTGATAGTGAAACAGAGTTTCCTTGTGATAGCACAGATGATTCATCTTTAGATTTTTGATTCTCCTCATTACTTATCATTTGTTGGATATTTGTTGCTTCCTCTTCTAAACCTTGTTCATGTAGAACATTCATCAAGATTGTTTCATTTTCTAAGGTTTCTATGTCACTGAGGTCTTTTGTGTGTTCTCTTACTACTAAGGTAGCTAATGTAGAAATGACCTCTTCTGGTTCCTCATCTGAGTCAGGAAACCATAACTGACCTAAAAATTTGCTAGATGGTTTTGCAGGAGGATATAAAGAAATTTGTTTCAGCTCAATACCATTTGAAATGGTCATATTTCCAGATCTGCAGTCTATGAAGGCTGCTGCATTTGCAAGCCAAGGTCTTCCCAAAATAATGGGATATCCATGTGCTGAATTTCTTGGCTGTAAAACCAGAAAATATGCAGGGAATTCCCAAGAATAAACTTCTATAGGGACATCTTCAATGATTCCTTCAGGTTTTGCAACTGACCTATCAGCCATTTCTAAAACTGTAAATGTTGGGCTGAGATGTTTGAGCTGTAATTGTTCCATTGTATCTTTAGTCATGACATTTATTGCAGCTCCTAGATCCACTAAAACATTTGATATTGGCACTGAACTTATGGTGACTATGATAACTGAGCTTCCTGGATCACTATACTTTGGAGGTAGTAGTTTTCTAGATAAGAGATCAGCTATCTTCCCTTCAACCTACACAATTTTGGGAAATGCTTTCTTTTTTCTCTCTGTTCTTTTAATACACAAATTTTGGACAGTACTGTTAATTTCTGGTATTTCCTTAATGGCTTGCAATAAGGGTAATGAGATAGTCAACTTTTTGAGTTCCTTGACTACTTCTGACTCAGAAATTTCTGGTATTGCATTAAGTCTTTCAAGATATAGAACTATCCTTGGTAATTGTTCTGCTTGTGTCTCTTTTTCTATTGTTGGATCCAATTTTTTTGTTTCTTTTTTTGGTTGGATTCTCTCTAGTTCTGATGATTCTTGCTCTTCATTATCTTTGATTTCTATTAAAATTGGTTTAGGTACAACTTTTCCTGAATGGAGTTGAATATCACTACAATCAAGAACATTAATTTCAATATTTTCTTTAGCTTTAGCCACATAGATAAGAGGTGTCTGTCTTACACTGTTTGGATTAGTGACTGGCCGAGCTGGCAATTAAGGTTGCTTCACTTGTTGTGTTTGTTGTTTTTCTTGAAAATTATGATTAGGTGTAGGCAACAAATGCTGAGTTTGACCTTGATTCCTTTGCTGCCTTGGATAGGACTGGTATTGTTGATTCCATTGTGGTTGGTTTTGCACCCAATGTGGATTAGTCTGATTTTGATTCCATGAGGGGTTGTTTTGATTCTGATTCCATGAGGGGTTGTTTTGATTCTGATTCTAGGCTGGATTACTCCAATTTGATTGTGGCCATTCTTGGGAATTTGTCCATTGAGGATAATTCCAAGGACGTTGGGGTGGTTCTGATTGTCCCCAAGGCATAGTATTAGGATTATGCCCCCAATTTGAAGGAAAACGAGGGGGATTTTGATATTGAGAGTAATTCCCCCCCTGTTTTGGTCCAATATAATTGAGTTCCTCAGTCTGGTTTTCTAACACAGTTTTGAGTTGTGGTAGCAGGTGGCATTGATCAGTTGAATGCCTTTTTGAACAGATACTACAAATGGCTGAGATGGTTGTTTTATTCAAAGGACATTCCTGCAAAGCATGTTTACTTCTATGTCTTGGGCAATAAATTGCCAAAGGTTTTGTATTTTTAGATTTTGCAGAGATTTCCCCTAAAGTAGTGTTTAGATGCACTAGGATATCAGTTTTAAAATTTGTAAGTTCCTCTATCAGGTCCTTTACATCAGTGCCATTTGTGTGGTTTTTTCTTCTTCTCTGCTTAGTACGAGAGTAATTCCTGCATAGATCCATAATCTCCTCATTACTGAGAGTGGTTACATCCCCTTTTCCCATAAAATCCAGAACTTCTCTGGATTCATCTTGTAATCCTCTCAAAAAGATAGTTTTACACAATTCTGGTTCTACTAGTCCACATCTCCTTTGAACAAAGCAGAACCTATCAAGGTAATCTTCCAAGGTCTCATCATATTCCTGCTTTATTCTAAATAACTCATCTTTTCTATTCCTTACATGGCAGTATTCCTGATATTTGTCTAAAAAGACAGTCTCCATTTGATCCCAGGTTATTATGGAATTTGGCTCTAAACTCATGAACCAGCGTAATGCTGAATCCTTGAGAGTTGAGGGAAAAACCTTAAGTTTTTTATTTTCATTTATATAATCATAGGTCTGACACACTACCTTGAATTCAAACAAAAACTAGTCAGGATCTTCAGATACAACACCTCGAAAGGTGGGAAGTACTGAAGGTGAAATGGTCTTCATGGGAGAGTTTTGTGTTGGATTCAGATGAATAGGATATTCAAATGTTCTGGATGGTTGGAGTATATCCTGATCATCCCCTTCATTATGAACATAGCCATGCTGGCCATCTGCATTTCCTCCTTCTGCCATAGTTTCTTGTTTCCTAGGAGAAGTTAAAGCTTCCCAAATTGTTCTCTCAAGAGGTCCAAGCTTCTTTGCTGATGAGTCTGATGAATTGTCTTCTTTAAGATATTCTATTGATACAATTGGTGATTTTCCTTTCTCAGAATGTTTTACTGATGGTGAGATTGGTGATTTTTCTATCAATATTTCAGGTAGTTCAAACACAGGTGATTCACCCCTTAGGCATGAAGATCTCCTTAATGGGACAAGCCAGGGATCCTTTGGGGTCTCCCTAGACTTACTCATTCATGTTTACTCCTAAATGACATAAATTAAGTCAATAGTTGTTATCTTACTCTACTGCTATATTCAGATTTTAACCTGAATATTCACAGTTTAGTCTGATTATAGCTATTGGACTATTTGTTTTCTTCTGACAACACTATTCCTCGGAAACAACACCAAAATGATGCATAGTCGTTATACCATCATTAATTCTCAAAGAATCTGTCAATCTAGGGCAGTGTACAAGGCTATCTATAGGAGAAGAAGTGAAACAACTATAACTTAGGTCAATCTAGGGCAACAAGTCTTATTGGTGGAACCGATTTTGTGGGGGGTTTTGGAGCATTCTTTTCTCTAAATTGCATGAATTAAATCTTAATCTAAGTTGCAAAATTATAAACTAATCTCTAACTGCAGAAATGAAGTCCTAATTATAATTGCAGAATAAGACCTAATTATATTGCAAAATTAATAGTTGCAGAATTGAAAGTCTGATCCTAATTGTAGAAAAGAAATCTAATTACTTTTGCAATAAATAAATTCTAGATCTAATGTGGAAATAAAAACTATCAAAATTCTGTAACAGAAGGTTGTCAATCCTCTATTCAGATTTTGATAGCAAAACAAAAAAAATGCAGGAAATTGCTGAAAAAATAGTAAATTCTGAAAATAATAGTTCTGAAAATAAAGTGAAAGCTTGGCTGAAAGTAAGATTGCAACTAAAACATTAAGCACAAACATGAATAAACTAATATTGCAAATATTTTCAACTTATTCACAAGCAATTTACATAACAAGTTCTATAACTCATTCTGCTGCAACAAAATCAGAATAAAAACCTGTTCTATTAGTCCTCCTCCTAGGTCTGGAAGTGGCCAGCCTCTTTATCCAGAAGAAGGTGTAAGTATCTATTTCTTCCTAAATCTTAATCACACTCATTTACAAGTAATTTGAAATAGAACTGGTGCACTTTATTGATCAAAAGACATGATTACAAGAAATCTTCTGAAAAACTGTTACAGGACTGTAACATCAATTTCTAGTTATACTCTGTATTTTCTGCTAGCTTTCTCTATTTTCCATCTTCTACTATTTATCTACCTTCTACCTAGCTCAACCTGAATGGGAGAAATATTTATAGCTATCCTATGATCTGATTACAAACAAAGAATATCTCAAAAGATCTAATCCTACAATGCTGCAACAAATTCTGGTTTTATCCTAGAAGAGGACTAAAACCTGATCTTTCCCTTAATGATGGCTTTGGTCAGCAATGACGGAAAAAACAGATGGCAGATATTTCTCTTTACTTTTTCCAACCTTTATTTCCCTTTTTTTGGCTTCAAAAATTGGTCAAAAAGGTCAAAATCACATTCTGTTCTTCATTTCGAAGACAGTGCAGTTTTCATTCCGAAGATCGCTCATTTCGAAGATACTGTATTCTCATTCTAAATATCGCTCATTCCGAAGATACTTCATGCTTCATTCCGAAGATCTGCTCATTTAGAAGACACTGCATTCTTCATTCCGAAGATCCGCTCATTCTGAAGATGCTATGTTTCTTCATTCCGAAGATATCTGTTCATTCCGAAGATTCTTTGAAATGAACAAATGTATGCTTTTCCTTTAATTTATTCTGCATCTCTTAGGTGGGTTATCTCCTAAGATCAAATTCTAATGGTCTTCATTCCTTTCCTCATGTGAATTCCATGCCTTGCTATTTATGGACAGCTGGCTGGAATTTATATGGGAAAGACCAGTTTTTGTTGCACAGCAATGAGTTTGCTTGCACTGTTGCCAGATTTAGGTGAAGTAAATGCTTGAAACAAATCAGAATATGATTAGTGAAATGCTGCTATTATTCTAAGCATATCCCATTGTAGCAAATCATAACAAAAAGAACACAAAACTATGCAAAAAGTCAGTAAAATCAGCATATAATATCTCAAATACATTGATCATGCAAAATGGTTAATATACAGCATATTAAATCAACTTAACTAACATATCAGATAAAACATAAGAGTTTATAGGCATTTTTAATGTACAAAACATGTTATAATTGAGGCATTTCCAGGCCTCATCAATCTATATGTTTGAGGTAATCTAAGAACAAAAGTAATCTCTATGGTCGTTAATTGATTTTCAATATTTATGGAGACTGCTTGTCTTCTATTATAATCTACCATCTAAGTATGATATGCAAATTTAATAGTTTTCTAATGATTCTAGATGTTCTTAATAATGTGTATTTTTTTTTTATTGTTTTCAAAAGGTGTTTTAGTTTCATGTCAGGTTCACCAAAATGTATCACCCAAATTTTTTGCACCCTTACCTTCAGGCTAAAGGATCCGTGCCCGGAAGGGGGATGCAAAAAGGATGGAACAATACCTCGGATGGAGAGGCCCTTTGAAGGTTGCACCTCTTAGGGGAGGGGTATAAAGGTGAATTTTTGATGGATGGTGGGGTTCACCAGGAAACTTTGAGTGGTAGTTTCCATGCCTAGGTTGAGAATGGGTTTGATTTATTCATTTTATATTCAATCATTCAGATTCCTATGTTGTCCAAAATTAAGCTAAGCTATTCTATATGAAAATTCTAATTTATATGAAGACAACAAACATAAATGAATCCTAATACGATTAAATATAGATAATATGCTAAATGGAGAAGATTACACCTGATTTCTGATGTCTGATGAAGATTCTAAAGCTTGTAGGTGTCCAGATCATCCTGGATATGATAGGATTATGTGTAATTGTATAGAATCATCCAAAATCATAGTCGATCATATAAGATCACCCAGGATCGTCAGCGACCTAATGAATTTGTTAGGCGAATTCGTTAGAAACCTGTAATCAAGAAAACAGACACCAAAAACCAAAAATACTATTGCAAGAATGATGCAAAGTGATATAAATGATAGTGTAGATGGTTAAATAACAAATCCATATATCAAATTAAATGAGATGCAATGTTTTGATAACTTATTTTGAATTTTATCATGCAATTATGCTAAATGAGGTGAACTCCAAGATGCAAAACATAAGTAAATTAATCTAATGCACCAATAAATAAATAAACAAGGTAGAAAATGTAAACTCGGGACTCTGATTGCCCCCAAGATGAATTGTAGTCAAGATCATATGCAATCATATGATATCATCGCCGATCTTGATAGGATCACCCAAAATTATGGTTGAATCACCTATGACAATCTGAGCTATCTCTGACTGAAACACAGTGAAATCCTACAACAAAAACTTGAAAACACGAACATAATATCCTAGAGGGATTCAAGGAGAGAGTCAGGTAGGGAGAGAGTTAGGAGAGGTAGAGGAAGAAGGCAGTCAGGGAATCAAGGGGATAAACTAGAAAAATCCTAGTTTATATAGGATTAGGGGAAGGTTAAGAGGTTAGGGATCATCCCAATCTAGGAGATCCTCAATGTGGAAATCTCAAACCACATAGATGTGCTTCTGCCCAAGTTGGAGAGGTTGTTGGAACATAAGCTAATTATGAAAATTTGGTTTTGGGATGAAATCATCTGGATGTTCTGTTCCAGATGAATTCATCCAATTTGGGACGATATCATCAAATCGGTGATGATATCATCCAACAATCAAAACAAATTCTAAAAATTGTGTGAAAAATGAGGTGAGCGGTTAACGAGCAGTTTTGGGGTTAAAATTCAAATTTCTACCTTTTTACTGATGGTTTAACTGCACCAATTTTAGGGTGCTACACCTACTTTGGCCAATCCAAGATAAATCAGACTAATCAAGTAAATCAAGTGGTCATGATCCAGTCAATATTATTTCAACAACACCAACACATGCAACAAAAACCATAAGAAATTGCATATCAAGTGGTTCCCCCACCATCACAAGTTTAAAATATAGTGCCAACTATGGAAAATCACCAACTTAAACAATCTATATGACAAAATCACCAATACACCCCCTTAGCTAAATCATATACCTCCATATTTTGCAGGTTGTATGACACAAATCAACTTGCTTGATGCGGGCATAAAATAAGAGACTAGGGTTTAGGTACTTAGTTAGGCTAGGTCTTAGGGCTTAGTCTTAGTTTTTAATATTTTAATGTAAGTGAGACTTTTCTCACATAATAGCTAGCTGACTTCTAGATGAAGCTAGTTGGATTGATATTTATCAATCCCTAAATAATTCCTCAAAGGTGAGTCAAGTTTCTCCATTTGGAATTTCGTTGCTCCTTTGTAGGGAATTGGTTGTTAATTTGGGTATTTTTAAACCCTTCATTTTTAATTAATCAAACATGTAGTTTTATACCACAACAGTGGTATCACATAAGGAGAATTTCAGAGGTTTTGGGTCAATTCCAATCTCCATAGTCCTGGTTTGGGTTAATTTTGACCCATTTTTATTCCTAGTTTTGAAGCTCTTTTTCATTTTGTTGCATAAGTGTTGTGCTTAGTAGTAACTTTTGTCAACGAATTGCTACAAACTTAATTTTTTGAGGTGGTCATTATCTTGGCTTAATTTACTATTAGGATTTGTTGTCTGCATAATTATAGATGTCATAAAATTTTGTTGCCAATTGTTGGATGAGTGCTACTGCTAACCAAAATTGCTACTCTCAATAATTATTTGATGTTTTAGTGTGAGTTTGATTTTGTAAAAAAAATAAAAATAAAAATAAAAATTTGAAAGGCGTTAAAAAAAAAGTGTAGCACAGGCCCACACTTGAGGCCTGCATCCTTTGCAGTAGCAAGGCTGAGGTGATAGTAACCTTTATGGTTGTGAAGCCTACCTATGCTTACAATAGTTTTAACAAACCCAACTGATAGCCATCGATGCAAAGCGATCGTTGCCCCGATCACTAGCGACAATAGTCAAGAGAGGTTTTCCTTGGCCCATCCAACACCAAGGCCCCAACCTAGCTAGAGACAGGCGATCACCATCTTGGTCATCGATGGAATCTAACCTATGGAGTCAAAAGGACCTCACAAATTTATGGAAAACTTGGATTCATAGAGGAGCCATGAAATACACTAGTATTACCTCTGCATTCGGTTTGCATCTCCAAAATTACAACACGGAAATTCACTGTGCATGTTGTTTTGAGATGCGTTATCCTGTATAAAATTTGAAACTTGCAATTCTTTGATGCACAAAAATCAAAGGCCAAACATCGAGGCTTGGCATGGAAATTAACATTGATTCTTTTATCAGTATTTTTTGACACACCAGAGGACAAATGGCTTAAGATTTGGTGTAGAAAATAGCTGCAATCATCATAGTCATTAGTACATTGGTCAATAAGGTCAATGATATTACTTCTAAAAGTGGTCCCAGTCAAGCCCCTGACCTTTGCATGAAAGCAAAATGTGAAGTTAAAATTTATGATGGCTCCCATGATCCTGAGGTTCTAAATAGTTGGATCCTCGACATGGACACATGGTTTGCCTATAGAAAAATACCACCAGATGAGCAAGTTTCCTTTGCCCTTTTAAAACTTTATGGCATAGCCAAATTTTTGATCATGAACCACTTTAGTAATCAGAATCGCATTGATCATTGGGATGATTTTGTGAAGAATTTGATGGATCTTTTTATCCATCAAATTATGTAGAAGATCTTAAATTTTGATGGCTTCGATTAAGGTAGGGCTACAACATGAGTGTCAAAAACTACATCGACCTATTCAAAAAATTGAGAATTTTGAATGGTATTCAGGACTCTACTGCTAAGTTAGTCACAAAATTTAAGAGTGGACTGTAGGAACCACTTTTTAGGGAGATGAAATATACTCCTATCATATATTTGAATGCCATGTATAATCAAGCATAGCTTGTGGAGGAGAATCTATATGTCCAATCTGGTGGATCTCGCTCCTTTGATTCCACCAAAGCTTCTAAACAAAAGCAATCTCCATAGCAATAGAATACTTCTCCCTCTTCTTCCTCTTCTTCTTCTTCCCCTTATTCTAACACTTCTTCTACTCCTTTTGATCCTAATAAATTCTATGATTATTGTAAGAAGAGAGGCCATAAATAATTTGAGTGTTTTAGGAAGAAGAATATTATTGTCAAAGCTCCACAAAAGGAAAAATAATAAGGGCCTATTGAGGCTACGGAAGAAATTCGCCCTTATCTAGAGCTTCAAGGGCTTAACAATCATACTTTTTTGACACACAATATGATTGAAAGAGGTTGTGACCATTTGTTTGTCACATGTGCTCATTTAAAGCACAATTACTTTGTAGATTGCATAATCGACAATGGCTCCCAAATGAACTTGATTTCTAGAGTTGTTTTCGATCAATTGAAGCTTCCTGTATAACCCAATCCTCATCCATATCCACTTGCATGGAAGGATGTGGGTACCTCCTCCATGATTACAGAAACATGCACTATGTCCTTTGCATTTGGGCCATGCTATGTGGATAAATTCACTTGTGATGTGACTCCAATTGACTGTTGTGATCTCATTCTTAGAAATCCCTATAAATTTAAAAATGGGCTCAATATGATGCTTATACCAATACCTATACATTGCATCATGAGAACATGAAGTTTCTCATTTCTTCCATGAAACCCACATATAGTTATGCAGGTCCACGAAATACAACATTGGTATTTCATAATCCAAAGGACACATCAGCTCCAGTAACACACAAGGAGGATCCTCCTCCTTATTTCTTAGCACTTTCTCCTATTGCTCCAATTTCTCCTCCTCCTATTTCTATTATGCACTAGGTTCCTAATGTGCAGTAAACCTTGCAACCACAACCATAGGAGATTCATCCTCAACCTCATCCATAAGCTTTCACCTGAGTTGAACCTCCATTCATGAGTAGGTGAGGTCCTTCACCATTAAAATCTCTTGGCCTTCTTGACATCATCATTGTACCTACTCTTCTGGTGCCTAATTTTCCACTTTCGCTTCCTCCAGCTCAAGTTCTTCACCCTTCACCCACTACTATTGTAAAAGTATTGGATTCCAATGCTTACTTTTTTGGGAGGTATGATGAGGGCATCAAATAAGAGACTAGTGTTTAGGTCCTTAGTTAGGCTAAGTATTAGGGCTTAGTCTTAGTTTTTAATATTTTAATTTAAGTGAGACTTTTCTCACATAATGGCTAGTTGACTTCTAGATGAAGCTAGCTGGATTGATATTTATCAATCCCTAAATAATTCCTCAGAGGTGATTTGAATTTATCCATTTGGAATTTTGTTGCTCCTTCGTAGGGAATTGGTTTTTAATTTGGAACTTTTTAAGCCCCTCATTTTTAATTAATCAAACATGTAGGTTTATACAACAACATTGCCTTACCTGAGGTCAAACGATATAATCCCACCAAATGTAGCAAAAGCTATAGGGAACATTTTTTTTGCCCTTATCATCAAAATAATGGGCATGATATCAATAACTAATCTTAACTTAAATATATAGTGCAATACCTAAGTGACTTATGGGCCATCAAGTTTGATAGTACCTTAGCTCAATAAAACTAAAATATTAGCATCTATCAAACACCACTTCCTCATCTTGAGGAAGTGCAACCAATAAGAGGGTAAAATACCAAGACTCCTAATCAAGTTAATCATGTTCAACAGTACCAAGGTTTTATGGGTGCTATTCATGTAGTCAACCGAGTTCAAAAACACACAAATCAACAAAATGTACAACAATAACCTACTCAATATCCCATAGTACCACAAGCAAGTGTGTATCAACCTAATAATTCATCATCTCCCATCTAGTTCTCCACAAATCCTTTCCAATCCATTTATATTCCAAGTCAACCATCCCCACACTTTCATCCTTCCAATAATCCATCAAGGCTAATCATCTCTCTAAGTAGCTGGCTAACCACTATCCTTAAAATGGCTTTAGTAAAACTATCTATTTATGAGTTGATTCAAAAATCTCCCCCACATCATGAGACATTAATGTAAATTTTAAAATCCATTGAACTCCAATATCAGGATGCCAATGCCTTTAGCAATTTTATGGGAAGAATAAAAAAATGTGTGGATCCCACCATTACATTCTATGATCTTGAAATTAAACTAATATCATTAGGATCGGTGGACCTACATTGCATATCATGGCTCAAATTGATAGGAAGCCATTAAAATAAGTTTTTATTGATACTAGCTCCTCCATCAATATCATCACCACATCCAATCTTCAACATATTAAGCTTCCACCATCTCACATCACTAAATCCACCTTCACCTTGAAAGCATTTAATGATGCTCTTTGTTCCACAATTGGTGTTGTAGTTTTACCCATCAAAATGGGGGTAAAAATATTACACACCATGTTTCACATCTTGGAAGGGTCTGTGGCATATAATGTACTTCTTATATGTACTTGGATTAGGGGAATGAGATGTGTCCCCTCTATATTACATTAATTCTTGAAATATGTACACGAGGGGAAAATTCATTGCATACCAACAAATATTGAATTGTTTAAGTATTACAATTTCATTTCAAATCCCTATAAATCCATGCTTCCATCTACCCATATTTTCCTCACATCATCAACCACATCATATACCACACCATCCAATTCTTCATCTAAGGTTCCTATTCCTAAGGAAATCCCCATCACTACCCCTTCCAATTCCATACTCTAATCATCATCATCGAATAGATGTAAATGTAGTCAATCCAAGTCATCCACATCAAATACATCATCATCATCAACATCCTTCATCATCACCCCCTCCACGTCATCACCCATTTAATAAAAAACTCATCCAAATCCATCTCCATATACATCATCCAATGCCTCACAAGTTGAATTAATGGATTGTGAGATGCCATTCAATCCATACCTCTTTCATTGTCAGAGCCCCAAGCTAATCACGAGTCTTACACATCCACTTCCATTTCATCCCAAGTTGTGATCCACATCACTAATCTTGGTATTAGTGAATATGTGTTCCAAGACATCATCGTCACACCACTTAACATCCAAATAGCTAGGTATTATGGTCATCCACATGACTCATCCTTATTCATAGGAGTAGCTTATAATATGGATTCAATTTTCAATAGCATAAATTTTATGTATGGGGGGATTGATTCATCATCCAATACATCTTCCCAAGATGAACCCAAGAAAACAACACATACCAAAATACAACGCATATTGGGTTTTCCATCCTCATATTTTTACGGAGTTAATTGGTAAGGTTATGGCTTAGGGAAACATGAATAGGGAATGCACGAACTCATTCATACTTCATATTATAGATATGGTCTCTCCAAATCTAACCTTATTTGGATTGGTGGGATCTTTATTGATATCCACATCAAAGGTTTTCTCTACTAACATATGTGATCCTTCCTCAAGCTGGTGAGGCATAGGAATCAGATGGATGTCATCAATCGGGTTCACATGTTCCTCTTGGGAAGCATTCTCGATGTGACAAACATCATGAGCGTAGCCTGGTGTGAAATGAAATGGTTGCAACATTTCTTCATTTGGGAAGAAATATTCAGGCTAGACTAGTGAATCAATGCGATCCCAATCGATAGCATCCATATTTAGATGTAACAGTTTGTACGGATATACTAGATTGTGGAGAGGAGTGGTCAGATTGACAGAGACCACATTGATGGAATGGAGTTGATATCTAGAACCACATGAATAGAACTCTATCTCTAAAGCATAACTTTCATACCCAAGATCTGGTTTAGATGGTACGAGCACAAATGAATCCTCTCTATGGGATGCCCATATAACTAGATCATTTTGGTGCACTGGCTATAGAATGGGATCTCTCAGCTGAAGGAGCTCCGTGTACGTAGGTGTATCAGAAAAGAGTTATTGATACCTCTCTTCAAGCTCTCTTCTTTCCCTTAGACTGCGATGGAGATTGATATCTTGATGCAAACCTACAACTATAATAGGTGGGGGACCTCTAGGTGGAGGCCTATTATGTAAGTGATGAGGTCCTAGATAGGCCATCTCCATCGAGTCCTCATCATTGCTATTTAAATACAATCTGTCACTTCCCTCCTCTTCTAAGGAGGGATTAGGTAGATGTGGTCCCATGTACCTGATCATGCGGTCACTATCATCACTATCTAGATAAATCTAATAGAATGATCATATATATGATACTATCATGTAAACTAGTGCTACTCCTTCCTTAGAGCACTCAGTGTTGGGAAGGACTTCCTCCATAACATGCTCTGATTCCCTAGGCAATAGCTATTGTAGATACAGAAGCCTAAAATTGATTCTCTCATCTACATCACTGTGGTAATTAGCATGGATGGTCCAATCTGTTGTGTTTGTGTATAGTGGGAGATCCACTGGGTGAGGCTTTAAGTAAGCCTCCTATGTTTCATCTTTGTAATCACTATCAACTATGGAGTGCTCGTTCACCTCTTCCACTTGTTCCATAGGTAGCAGATGGCATATAAACACCAAACCTAGAAAGGTCGGCCTAATTTGCTCTTCAAATTGATCATCATTTGAGGACTCATCATCTGCATCATAACTAGGTCCACTCATCTCAAAGGTGGACTCCACTTCATCATCATCATAAATATCTCCTGATTTGAGATCACCTACAACATGGGGGTCATGCCTCTGCACACTAGTGTTGTTGGTAGCACCATGAATTTGGTTACCCAGGTTGTCTCTAGGGTTGTCCTCTAAGGGCCCATTATGGTATGAATCAGGTGGCCTTATGGTAACAAATGATACCATTTGGTGAGTCCTACAACAGCTAGAAGGATCAGGGTGATACAGAGTAAAATCCACATCATCCCCCATACTCAAGTACATGCGATATAAGGATGCAAAAAGCAAATCGTCATGACCTTGTACTTGCAATCCTGATCCAAACCTATCAGTAGCCAATTGATAATGAGGTTTGAGTGGAGTTCTCCATCCTTGTTCAAAAATACCAAGGTTGTGCCCATGCCAATGATACGACTCAAAAATGTGCATGGCGTATTTTGGGTTGGACAAATAGTGCACATTCACAACAAATGGCTAATCATCATCCTCATCTATGGACATTCTGGTGAGCACTTAATCCAGCCCTATGTATATGAAGTTTTTTTGGTTGGGTGGCTCACCCAATGACACTACGGATCCAATCAAAAATCGATGAGCATGCGGTCAGTCCATATCTTGCACAGTTTTTAGGATAGGTCCAAAAGTAACATTTTGTACAAGATACTCACCCAATATTGTGATGGCCAGATGAACGATCACCTACAGTGCAGATGACCCTACAGAAGATGTAGGTAAAGCAGGCTGAGGTGCCTCCTTGAATTTGTCTTGAGGTTCTTCCACATCCATGGGAGTGGGAGTCTCATTGGCAACTAATCTGGGTGCTTGATTTTCCACTTTCTCACCTAATTTTACCTTTAGCTTCTTGACTTGCTAGTGCATTGCCAATGCAGTTGACATTAGAGAAGTTGTAGTTGTGTGCTCAGATCTATGTGACATAGATGTCGATGGTTGAGCATGGGCTGTTATTTTACCTATTGGGATCTTAACTGATAAGATAGGTTAGATATCCAAGTCCATCGACGAGAGTACAAAACCCCTAGGCAAATCTTCTAAGTTCACAAACTTGAATGGTTCTTCATCCAAGGACACTACATGAACTTGTACCTTGTGAATGTATTTCACACACTGATGCAAGATAGAGAGAATGCAACGCATTTCATGAATCCAAGGCCTCCCAAGCAGAATTTTATACTGCATGATGTCCTATATCACATGACACATCATAGATATGGTCTTGAGTCCCACCTAAATAGGTAGAACAATTTTATGAACTATTGAGCATAGCACATCGTTAAATTCCCTCAACATAAAGGTGGTAGGTACAATGTGTGACTTGGGTAGCTTGAGGTGGCTTAGTGCCTTGGTTGTGATTATGTTGATTGAGGACCCCGTGTAGATCAAGACCCTTTTGAAAGGCATGTGGTTAACACACATGATAATATGCAGCGGTGGGTCAATCATAATAGTAGGAACCATCTTCACTTCATGATCATAAAATTGTATCGTGGGTTCCTGACACTGTTGTACATGTCCCACAAAATTTGTAAATGCATGGGCATCTTGGGATTGTACCTCAATGAACTTTAGAATGTCCATAAGAGTCTCACTATGTCTAGGGGACTATTGAATAAGCTCATATATTGATGAATTTGTAGGAGTTGTCTATAGGTTATGAACTAGCTTGCTCCTTATGGTCACCACCGGTCTAGCTGGTGGGCCTGGCATGTTCTGAGTTGGTCATTGATCCGGTGTAGCTTGTATTCTAATGGGAGCATGAGGTCAATTCGGTTGGTCATAACTCCCATGTCTAGTAACAATATTGACCATGCCTATGAACCCCTGGGTAGGTGGTTCGATTCACACTTTATTGACATTGCTGACATTGTTACAAGGTACCTCATGATTAGGTAGTGGATCCTTGAAAATTCCCATGTTTTTATTGTTGAGCACTTGTGGATTTCTTGGTACTACCAGCTCTCTTTTTTCTATCATGTTCTACATGATGTGTTTGAAAGACCAACATATCTTGATGTTGTGACCCTTCACTCTGTGGAATATGCAAAATAGATTGTCTTGATGCCACTTTGATTTTTGCACATTCGGATCTACTAATTTGACCTCAAGTAATCGTATGGCCTTAGCCTCACACAGTTGATGAAAAATTGAAGTCATCAATTCTGTAAAGGGTGTGAACTGGTGAGGTGGGTGCTCTTCTTTGTTTTTGCCCTTATAGTTATTTTTACATGTCTCATAATGTGTAGGATGAGGTTGATCTTGATAATTAGGCTTCTGTTGTCTCTTTTTTTCTCCTTCGAGATTTAGTACTACTTGATTCACATGGACCTGCTTGCCATGTTGCTTTGTAGTACTCTTTTTAAACCCCTCTTTCTTGATTTTGAGCTTCAAGTTGCCTTATTGCAACTTGATTTCCTTGATCACCCTAGCTTGTGCCATGGCTTCCTCGAATTTAGGGTACTATTGCAACTATAACAATAGCAAGATGTGCTTGGCACAACTCCTTGTAAACATCTAGGTCAATTTAGCCATAGGAATAGGGAATGGTAGCTTTACCATTATTCTATGCCATCTCTTTTCGTATTGCTTGATGGGCTCATCATCATGCTAAGCTAGCATAGCCAAATCAGAAAGGTTGGATTGTTTCTTGATGCCAAATGAATACTGTTAAAGAAATGCATTGGCCAACTATTCAAAACTAGTAATATCGTGTTTCTTCAGTTGGTTGAACCACTCTCGGGCTAGGCAAAAAAGTGTCGTAATGAAAGTGCACAACAACAAGGCATCTTGACTCTCTATCTAGAAACACGCATCCAAAAAACTCATAACATGCTCTTGTGCATAATCATCACCCTTGAATGTTTCCAACCAGGGTATATCAAAATGCTCAGGATATGGAGGTGTAGGTACTGATGGGTCTAGAGGCTTGTTGTGTATCTTCCTCAGTGTTAGCTTTTGCATAGTAGCGTCTTGCTTCTCTATTGCTTTGACCTTATCGGCCAAAAAATTGTACACCTTAGAAGATAAAAATTCCTCCTCCCTAAGCTACTATGGAGGTGGTATTGGAAGCAATGCCTTCTTTGAGGGAGGTGGAGAACATGGCTCTTCCTCCTACTCAACTCGAGAACTCTCAGGGTAGCCCTAATTGTATCTATCTGCATCTATGTGCTCATGTTACCTCTATATAAGATCATTGAGTGACGACAATCTCTCCCTCCATTGGGAACTGGCATGACTACGAGCATATCTTCGCTCCTTGTGCATATCGGCCAGGGACACAACCCTTATATGTACACACTCTCTATGGTCCTTAGGAGGGTATAGGCCATCCCTAGCTAGCCGATACTCCTACTTTATGCGCTCCTTCTAAGCTAGAATACTCTCTTTGCACATGCGCTGCTCATATAATCTCTGCCATAAGAGCCTTTGTGCTTGAAGATTTTTATCTTCAATATGTTGTCTCTCTAGATGAGCATCATCCACTTGATCTTGAAGTAGCTGACATCTTTGCTCGAACACTAGTCTATGTGATCTATCAATCTGGTCGGCCATAGGAGGCCTTTGATGTGCATGCTCTATGTGAGATACCTTATGGGTTCTATACACATCAGATATATGTGTGGATGGTGGACGTGTGACATGAGAGTTCTTAGAAGCCTCTCCATGCTTTGTAGTGATCTTGATACAACTACCGCTATGCTCACTCAAAGCATGAGTGGGTGGAGTTGTAGGCTTGTAGCCTAGCTACTCAAGAACACTACCTAGACCATCTAGCTATCTATACCTCCATCGCTCATGCAATGGTGTTCCATTAGCTCCCACATTTGATATATCAATGGTGATCTTGCATGGTGAGCCATTCACGGGAGTATGGGTAGACCTATGCTAAAAAATGATCCTGTCCTCTTGCCCCTGAATGGGCAGATCTCTAACTCATATATACTTTGACGATGGAGGGTTAGAACCCCCTGTGGACCTAGCACGTATGGGAACAAACTTGGTTCCCTGCACCACATATTACTTGGTCGATCTCGTGGATGCACGTGTGATGCAGTCTTGGTAATGGCTTTGGGGCAAAGCATCCTCATGCTAAGAAGCTCTGCACTCAGTCCTATTCCTAGAGGATTGTATTGAAGCTCCTCTATCGGGGGTTTGCTCAATGGGATCTCTCCATGTCGAGTTGTCACCTCTAATTCTAGTCGAATGTCGTTCAGTTCACTTATGTGTATGAGGAATTGACACATGCTACTATGAACCAGTTGGGGGTTGATCATGGGAATTGGTCCTAGAACTTTTCCGATCACCCCATGTGTTCACCATTTGTGTTCCTAATATATAGATGTATTTTATTATGTAGACAATGTAAAAAAATGGTGATTATATCTTTTAAATGTTTGATTGTGAGCCCTAATCTATTTGATGTTGTTATCAGATGTGTTGTATCAGTGTTAGAAAATCTTTGCATGTTTTGAAATATTATTGAATTTTAAACTCAGTTAAATTGGATTTCACCTATATACTCGCACAAGCTGAATATGGTAATGACGTCCATACTCAAGGAAGTAGCATAGGTACTACCAAACCTCACCCCACACACTATGCGCAACAATACACCCTTTCGAAGATGAGTGTGTTCTATTTTGCATGGATAGGATAGTTCTTGGGTTGGCCTTGGCAATGAGTGGGTCCCGACAGTACAATTTCAAATGAGCCAATCAAGTGGTAATAACATCCACTGTTGGTATTAATCATGCAGGTTGGATGTGAGAGCCCAACGCCATTGATGTTTAAATTATATGTGGTGTATGTGGTTCCTTTTATTTTGTAAAAATGACAAATGCATCACAGAGCACAATGAACAGTCCTACATGATGTACATGAAAGGAAAAAAGGAGAATTTTGCATTCAGAAATAATGCACTCTAATGTCCTACATGATATTTTGACGATGCAATTATAATGACATGACCATTGATTGGACCTCAAGCATGCAAACGACACACAATACTTATCAAGGTCATTGTATTTAGAAGCAGACTATAATTAGAGGTCTGCTATTCCCAATAATGCCTTCCCACTAAACAAAAATCAAATGCAAATTAGGACTTATTCATTAACCCCTTATCTTTTGTTCCTAATTTGTAGTGATTTGATACTCTCTAGAAGGATGCAAAGAAGAAATTTGAATATAGAAAGTGAAATTAGGATCTACCTCAACTCCTGCTCTATTGCCCACTGATTACTTTTATGTCTGTTTCTTCCTCTATGAACCATAGGTACAACCTACGAGCTGCAATGGAGACCACAAGTTACAGATGTGGGTCAAAAAATAATCGCATTTGAAAGCTACGGTCAGCACCTGTGGACAAAAAAAGCCAAGAACAGTTAGAATTCAAGGCTAAAATTATGGGGTGCCACCATGATCACCATCTGTGATAATCGAAAAGGCTCACACCTATTGTTTTCCTAGGCTAATAATAGACAAAAGCATAACATAGATAAAAGAACAAGAAATTGACAATAAATGAATCAATAAAACATGCTTGATTCCATTATATTCAAAGTCAAAATCAAATTACAAGTACATCCCTCTTAGGGATAATCATCTTGATATAATATTACAATAGGAGTGTGTAATTTTTTCCCTCTTAAGGGTAGGTGTGATCAAAATACCCCTCAGGGTGACACGAAATGCCTTGGGGTAGAGCTAACCCCCTTCTCCACGTTGTGGAAGGATTATGATATAGGCTCCTTTTTGCACTTGTCTCCCTATGAACAAGAAATAACAATGCATGATTATATAGATTGATAGCCTCTCGAGATGAGGCCCTTTAAAGGATTATACATGTAAATATCATCAAACTAATGAAACAAGAAAGCATAAATAAAGGTTCTACGCTATTCTGATTGTATCAAGAATTACACTACAATATACAAAAAATGAATAAAAGCATGATGCATTAAACAATTATTGAATTGAAATCAATAAAGCATAAAAAATATTCAATGTAATTCTAACCACTACAACATGTAAAATACCTAATTCCTACAGTCAAAGTTTCTCTAAAAGTGCAATTTAACCTATGAAAGAACTAATCTAACTAACCTATGCAATAAAAGCAGATTAAGTAAGGTGATCTCTAACCTATTGCAAACCGAACCTATTGCAAACCATAGCTGTGAGGGGTGGTCTGCACTATAAACCATGACTGACAACCATGGTTTGAACTTTGGTGTGTTTTCCCTCAGAATTAGGGACAGTGGGCTTGACCTCCTTGTCCAAATTGATGTTCAAGGGTCGCCTTTATCGTCTTCTAATATATTTGGTGGTCAGATCACTATGAAGGGCCTTCATTCACCTAGATTTATGTTTCTTGATCCTCCTAGGAACCTAGGGCATCCATGGCTAATTGATCATTGAATTGATAGCAAAGGGGCTCCCAAATGCACAAGGTCATTATGCAATTTGACAGGGCTTCACTGCTCTCTTAATCAACTAGTTTGATTGACAATTCGATAGTTCTTCGCTATGCAAATTATCTCTCCTCAGTCCTCTTTTTCCCATTGAAAAATGGGGGTACTTATAGCATGCCCCTAGGGCTAGTGGTGGCTTCATGGAGAAGCCAAGATCAAGAAGGTTGGTTAGGTCATTTGGGATGGAAGCCTTTGGAATCTTCCATCCTCCAACTGCCTCCTTCTAGATCTCTTGGTCATTCAAACCAATTTGGATCGAATGGAAGGCCTAATTGAACTCTAGTTTAAACTACAGGTCATAGCTATGGTCCAAACCAGATACCACAGGTGTTAACCATGATTCATATTGGAGACCATAGGTCTGGGTTGTAGTTCAGACTACTTAGGCCAAAATGCCTAAATTGAGTGGTTAGAACCACTGCTCTATCTTGGAGTCTATCCAAGATCCTTCATATGGTTTTTTAGCATGTCCATATGAGTAGTCACCCTTGGCATGGCATGTTTTAGGTGTCTACATCTAACTCAAGTTAATTTACAATCAATGGGCTTCAATAACTATGATTATAACACAAGGTTTAAACACAACTCTCAATTTAGAAAACCTTGATGCATTCAATCAACCACTTTCGAAAAGGAAACTACAAACAATCATTTTTTCCTCTGATTATATTTAAGAAATTAACCACCATAAAAAATCAATTGGAAAATGTGCCTATACCTTTTATGAAGATGAAAAAATCTCTTTGTAAATCTGCCACAATCACAAAATTCTTTTTCCAGTCTTCACAAGGGTTAGTAGATCACAAAATAATCAACATTACTTCACTTTCCAATAATCATCACCAAGGCCTTTAATTGCACAACTTCCTTATCTCTCCTAAAACCACTTGTAACATAAAATAAAATAAATCAAAACATTGCATAACCTTTTCACTCCCAAAACCACTTATACCATAAAATAAAATAAATCACAATATTGCATACCTTGTCACCTCATGAAAGAATTAATCCTCTTGAAAAATAACAAGGCAAACTTCACTTTTGGAACCCCTTTGAAAAATAAGAAATATCTCTTTACACACACCTTATTTCTCCTTGTAAATAAGTTAGTCAAATAGCCCTCAAAATAAGCTTTCGATGATATATAATATACCCCATTTCCTAAATAAATTGAAACCTTTACACACACACACACACACACACACACACACACACACACACACACACACACACACATATAAATTCCAACCTCCATTAATTGCACATAGGTCGGCCCTCCATTAATTTAAACTTAAACTTTAAAATTTAATATCTTCATCATCGGAGGTCCTTTTTCGATGAAACAAAATTCTACCTTGGATTTTAAGAAAATCCCTTTCCACATAAGCCCACCATGGTTTTAAATAAAACCTTTTATTTTGCCTACCTTTGTTTTCATAAAAACCCTATATATATCCATGCTATCCAAAATATCATAGATGATTATCTATGAAGTGATTTTGCCACCAAAACCAAATATGATCCATGTGACATAAATGATACATGTGACATTAATGAAAACACAAAATACCTCAAATTACCTCAAATGTCCAACAATATCCCCCTTTGTCATTGATAGAAACACTTCTAATGCAAACACCACAATCACTGCAAAAACCATCTCTGAGAATCAAAGTTGCTCCCCATGACTCAATACTCTCTATGGAGGCTTCTCCCCCTATCTCAATACTCTCTTTGGAGGTTGCTCCCCCTAACTCAATGCTCTCTTTAGAGGCTGCTCCCCCTAACTCAATGCTCTTCCCCTTACTCAAATCTCTCCCCCTTTGACATCAATGGCAAAAGGGACACCTATGGGGCTAAAAAATATGACTCTTAAGCATAGCCCCATCACCCTTCTCTTTTGGGGTGATTAATTTTGAGGTGGGAGTACCTTTAATCCCATATTACATTGATTCTTTACTCTATCAACTTCCTTCCATATTTTTTTGATATCCTTCTCTTGATGAATTACTTGATCTTCTTGTCTTGAACCTGTTTGACCTTCTTGCGTTGAACCTGTTTGGAATTGAGTCCTACACCATATTGCAATATGCCCAAAGTTATTACAATTAAAACACTTGATATTGTAGCCTTTATATGGTGCCCATGTCCTTAATTATTTCTTGAAGTAATTTCCATACCCATTCCTTTCCTGAACCCTGTATTGTGAAGCTCTATTTTCATGACCATTATTACCATGACTTCTGAATTGTGTAGCTCTAAAACAAAAACCATGTTGCTCATTTCCTTTACACTAAAAATATTTATGGCCAATCATGTTACATGAGAAGCAATGTACCTGAAAACCATACCTTCTTCCTTTGAAGTTTCTTCTAGAAAAATCAAACTTCTTTGATCCATGGATCCTGCAATGTATAGCCCTATGTCCAAATCCATTAAAAGAAAAACAATATACTTGAAAAGCCCTTTGTTCATACCTTGGTTCCTCATAACTATTTTGAACATTATCCTTATGATCATATTCAACTTGTGCATTGCATTATTGAACCTTCTTTGTAGCATCTAAAACATCTTCCTTGCCATTCTCTTCAAGAATTTCTTTTCCTTTTGAAATTGATTCACCTATCTAAAAACAAGAACTAAACTGAATATTTGGAGCTATAGGAACTTTGGAAATTTCCTCACAAATATGAGGTGCTTCCTTGCTTTCATATTTTAGAACTTCCTTTCCTTTTGAGTGTGACTTTTCTTGGCAGTAAGATAAACCCTTAAAATAAGTTTCCACTCCTTTTTGAATCTTTTCATCTAATGTGTCATGTCTTTTCATTGTTACCCTTAGTTCTTCATTCATCCTCTCTTCTATCCTTTTTGCATTTTGAAGCTCTTATCTGAGATTACTAATTGTTTGAAGTATTTCTTCTCTGATTTTGGCATCTATTCGAATCTTATTTTCAAGATTCCTGTATTCTTCTTTTAAACTTTTGATTTCTGATTTTTTTTCACTTGGCTCATCCTCTTCCTTTTCTATTACCAAAAATAAGACTTCTTTTTTTTCACTGCTGCTAGAATTATCACTAGAACTGTTGCTTTCTTTTTCAAATGCACTTTCCTTGTTGTAATTGTTGTATTATTTGCATCATCATCTATATGCCCAAAATCCCCACATATAAAGAATTTTAGTATCCTTAGACCTTTCTTGTACCTATCTGCTTGCTCAATGGATATGGCAAGCTCTTCATGTCTTTCTTCAATAGGCACATCCTCTTCTTTAACTTCAATACCTAGAAATAGGTATTATTGCTTTTCTTCACTTATTCCAAAGAATGTACATTATTTTTCATATGACTGATATTTATCACTGTAATCTAAATTATCACTTGCTTCTACAATGTAGTAAGATTTATTTGCCAACTTTACCTTGGAATATCCTTCATAAGTATTTCTCAACTTGGTCCACATATCATTAGATGAAGTAAATACCATGACCTTTGCAAAATTTGTCTCACGTAGCCCACTCAATATACAATTCATTGCTCTTGCATTTATCTCAACCAATATTTTGGTAGTCTTATCTTCCTCAGGATCACCTTCAACCTTATACTCTTTTTCAACCATCTGCCATACCTCATATCCTTGTGATTGTTAGTCTCACAATGACACTGAGAGGGGGGGGTGAATCAGTGTAGCTTTTTAAAACTTAAATATTCAACTCTTAAATATGAAATAATGAAAACTTAAAACCAAATAAAGCAAATATAACAAGATATCATCACACAACACAAGATGTACTGAGGTTCACCAATTTGGCTACTCCTCAAAAATTGACTATTTTGACTTCCATCCAAATCTAGCCTTTGCAAAGCAACAACTTTACAATCAATTTACTAGCACCCATTGGAAGGAGCACCAACCCCTGATTTATCTGCACCAATAGAAATGAGCACCAAACCCTGATTTACCAGCACCAACTAGAAGGAGCACCAACCCCTGATTTATCTGCATCAATAGAAAGGAGCACAAACCCCTGATTTACCTGCACCAATAGAAAGGAGCACCAACCCTTGATTTACCAGCACCAACTGGAAGGAGCACCAACCCATGATTCCAAGCACCAACTTGGAATTCAATTTTGAACTATAAGATTGACATGAAAATGCCTTCACTTTTACAAGACCCTGACTGGTCTATTGCTTACCCAACATCTCCCATAATTCACAAAACACACATCCTTCTCGCTCACCTCTCGCTCGCCTCTCGCTCTCCTCTCGCGCTCCTCTCGTGCACTTCACCAAATAAATTCCCCACTAAATTCTCCAAGCAACACTCCTTTTATAACCATCCTTTCTCTTTGCAACTCTAGTTGTAACTCCTTTTGTATATTTTGAGAAAGCATTTAGTCAAACACATCACATGCAAATAATTGACACCATTTTCTCTTACGATGACTATTCATTTTCTCAGACATGACTGTTCATTTTCTCCTTGCATGTTTGTTCATTTTCTCTTTGCATGTCTGTTCATTTTCTCTTTGCATGACTTTTTCTCCTTGCTCTTTTTCTTTGGTTATGCCCACAAAAATACATGTCACGATATCGCAACACTTTTTCTCCTTGCTTTTTTGGCCACGAAAATGCAACATGTCATGATATTGCGACACTTTTTCTCTTTGCTATTTCGATCGCAAAAATGCAACATGTTGTGAAATTGCAACATGTTTTTCTTCTTTGTTTTTTTGCTTCTCTTTAATCTTTAGCATATGGGCCACTTCGGTCTTCTTGGAAAACCTGTAACAACTTCATCCAAACATCAAAAACATCCTCATAAGAATTTAACTGCACTGTACATACTCTGAATAACCTTTGAAATCCTACCCACTGCATCAACCGATCTATCTGACTGTGTTGACAACAATGACAATACTGTCACTGCACCTTGCTCAATAATATCCCCCTTTGGAATTGTTGGCAACACACTTGTAATTTCTTGTAACTCTTCTCCAATTTCCTGTAACTCTTTTGCAATTTCTTGTAAATCTTCTCCCCATTTGACAAAAATATCAAGGGGCTGCTGCAGACTCCCCCTGAGTCCATGCACAACATTCTTAGGCAAAAATTATTACACTTAGAAAAAATCACAAATATGAGCAAAAAGATAAAAAAATACACAAATGCTCCCCTTGAGAATGTGGTCCCGATAGCTAGTCAATTCTTGGGAAGCGTGACCACTCCCAATTTATTGTGAAGGTACTCAAAGACTTCATTGGGAAATGGTTTTGTGAAGATATCTGCTACTTGCTCTATTTTTGGAACAAAATCCAACTTTACATCTCCTTCCACAACTTTCTCCTTCAAAAAGTGATATCGGATAGCAATATGTTTTGTGCGAGAATGCATAACCAGATTCTTTGAGATGTTAATGGCATTGGTGTTATCACACTTAATCAAAATTGGCTCACTGAAGTTAATACCAATATCTTTAAGGGTTTGTTTCATCCATAATACCTATGTACAACATGCTATCACTGTAATATATTCTGCCTCTGCTATGGATAAGGAGACTGACTCTTGTTTCTTGCTGTGCCACGTGACCAACTTGTCTCCAAGATAGAATACACCTCCACTGGTACTCTTTCTATCATAAAGTCTTCTTGTATAAGCACTCTAATCTTTGCTCATCATATTATAATTCCTATTGTACCTTAATTTTACTTATTTGGTATAGTTTGATCAACACGCAACTCTCAACTATGCAAAAGTTACTCCCAAATCAAAAGTGACCGACTCTTTAGGTAGCCTGCACATAATTTCTTTAGCCTTTTGACTACCACCTCCTCCGTGACTAATGATTTTGCCTCACATCCATTGTGCAGCTCAATGTCTCTGGTTTCTAATGGCTACCATAAATGTTTTCATCTTCTATGTAGGTATTGACAGTGGACCATTACATCTAGCATTGGAACCTTAGTCTATGTGTAGTCATCAACACTCGGTATTCTACTTCTTGCTAGGGCATATGTCAGGGCTACTCAATGTCTTAGGTGAACGTTCTTCACGTGATTCTAGGGAGCATTTATCCTCACTATGATCAAGGGATTCCTCGAGAAATATCTCACATTTCTCAAATAATGCAAGACTTTCTTAGGTGCATAGGCATCTTGTCCTCCTTGGTGCTTCACCACCTAGGTGCTATTCTCTCAACCTCTTTGCCTTGCATGTGCCACTTGGCACTCTTGACCAACTGGGTGCTAGTGCCACTATTTGCTTTGACTCTGGCATATCTTTGATAATGGCTACTTCTTTATAATAAATTAAAGCTCTCTTATTACCTCCACAAACAACTACATGAACTAAAACACACTTTGGCAACTATACGACAACTCCCCCTGACTACTTGCCTTTCATCCTTAGATAACCAAACAACATATGAGCATTAAAATAAAAATTTAAGATTGCTCCCGCTGAGGATGTGCTACCTGGAGCTGCTTAGTGCAATAGAGGAGTAATATTCTTCAGTCCAAGGAGACACTATTTCCTCTCTTCTTTCTTTCTCCAATATTTCTTGAACTTCGGCTTGAGTTTTTCAAATGCATCCTTATTTTGAACATTTTTGTGAACTTGAAAATTTATCTTGGGTGGTTGTCTCTTTTGCATCCTTGATGGATGATTATTTTCCTTTCTTTGATGCACATGATTTCTTCCCTGTTTATGTTGCATTCTTTGCATCTGATGAAATCTACTGTCTTGCCTTAGATTAGATACAAAAGTTCTTGGATAAAACCTTGCTATGTGCCCATGACCATTACATTTAAAACATTGCACATGGTGTTCAATCAGAATAACAGATGTATTTCTACCAGCATAATTCTTTGATCTATTATTCAATCCATAATAAATTTCCTTGTGACCATAATGGTTGCATCTAAAACAATAGCCATTAAAAGCATTATTATGAATAAAGTGAGAGTGATAGAACCTCTTTTGTTGTGGTTGCTTTGCTATAGATCTCCTTTGATATTTTCTTCATTTTGAAGATTCAACTTCAAGATTTTCTTACTTTGATCCTTCAGCAGTGGACTTCTTCTTCTCTACAGATTTAGAAGATGAAGGTTGTTCAGCTTCACATACAATACCAAGCTTACACATGGGAATTCTTTGTTGCCTTATCATTTTATCTAGCAACTTTGTGCTCTACTCAAATTTAAGATTTGTATTGGCCTCTTCTAGTTGTTTCCTCAATAAAACAATCTCCTCTTCTTGTTTGTAGCAAACAATCTATTTCTCATTGATCTGTGACCAAACAGTTTCTTCAATCCTTTTGGACTCTTCTACTTGCAGCTTTAGATCATTAATAACTTTGTTAGATTCCTTTTCATGTTTGCTACATACATCACCTTTATCATCCTGGTGTGAATTCAAGGCTTCTTCTATTTTCTTGGATTTATGAATTTGTAAGAAGAGATCTTCAATATTATCCCCATATTCTTCCAACTTCTTGGATAGTCTTTTGTTCTTTTTCCTTTATATACCCAACTCTTCAAGTGTAGCGATCAACTCACCTTCTAGATATACTTCACCCTCAAGGTTTTTATTACATACTTCAAAATTCACTCCTATCTTTTCTAGTTCAATTTTCTCTTCCATAGGAACTGAAACTGACTAAGATGCCTTATTGGAGGAGGATATATTATTTTTACCCATTGCATACTAATCCAAGATCAACCCTAGATGATTTAGCCTGACAAGTGAAACTAGCTCTGATACCAATTATTAGTCTCACAATGACACTAAGAGGGGGTGAATCAGTGCAGCTCTTTAAAAATTAAATCTTCAACTCTTAAAGTCAAAATAATGAAAACTTAAAACCAAATAAAGCAAATATAACAAGAGAGCATCACACAACACAAGATGTACCAAGGTTCACCAATTTGGCTACTCCTCAAAAATTGATTGTTTGGACTCCCATCCAAATCTAACATTTGCAAAGCAACAACTTTACAATCAATTTACCAACACCCACTAGAAGGAGCACCAATCCTTGGTTTATCTACACCAACAAAAATGAGCACCAACCCCTAATTTACCAACACCAATTGGAAGGAGCACCAACCCTTAATTTATCTATATCAACAGAAAGGAGCACCAACCCCTAATTTATCTGCACCAATAGAAAGGAGCACAAAACCTTGATTTACTAGCACCAACTAGAAGGAGCACCAACCCCTGATGCCAAGCACCAACTTGGAATTCAATTTTTAACTATAAGATTGACATAAAAATGCCTTCACTTTTACAAGACCCTGACTGGTCTATTGCTTACCCAACATCTCCCATAATTCACAAAACACACATCCTTCTCACTCGCCTCTCACTCTCCTCTCACGCTCCTCTCATGCACTTCATCGAATAAATTCCCCACTAAATTCTCCAAGCAACACTCCTTTTATAACCATCCTTTCTCTTTGCAACTCTAGTTGTAACTCCAGTTGTAACTCCTTTTGTATATTTTGAGAAGGCATTTTGTCAAACACGTCACATGCAAATAATTGACACCATGTTCTCTTACCATGACTATTCATTTTCTCGGTCATGACTATTCATTTTCTCCTTGCATGACTATTCATTTTCTCTTTGCATGTCTGTTCGTTTTCTCTTTGCATGACTATTCATTTTCTCTTTGCATGTCTGTTCGTTTTCTCTTTGCATGACTGTTCATTTTCTTCTTCATGACTATTTGTTTTCTTTTCCCTTGTGCATGCATTTGTTTTCTCCTTCAATGATTGTTCATATTCTTCTTCATGACTGTTCATTTTATTTTCCATGACTATTCATTTCTATTTTGAGGCTTTTCTTGAGTCACAAAAATACGACATGTCATGATATCGCAACACTTTTGTTACTCTGCCTACCTACCCTTTTTGAGTCACAAAAATGTGACATGTCATGATATCATGACACTTTTGCTTCTCTACCTTCCTACCCTTTTCAAGTCGTGAAAATGTGACATGTCACGATATCGTGACACTTTTTCTTTCTCTCGCCTGCTTGCCCTTTTTGAGTCGTAAAAATGTGACATGTCGCGATATCATGACGTATTTTTCTTCTTGCTCTTTATCTTCACTTTGGACCGTGAAAATGCTACATTTCATGATATCATGACACTTTATTCCTTGATCTTTCTCTTCGCTTTGGACTGCAAAAGTGATACATGTCACGATATCGTGACACTTTTTCTTCCTTGCATTTTCTCTTTGCTTTGGACCACGAAAATGCTACATGTCATGATATCGTGACACTTTTTCTTCCTTGCATTTTCTCTTTGCTTTGGACCGCAAAAATGCTACATGTCGCGATATTGTGACACTTTTTCCTCGCATTTTCTCTTTGCTTTGGACCATGAAAATGCATCATGTCATGATATCGCGACACTTTTTCTCTCTGCTCTTTCTCTTTGCTTTGGTTCACGAAAATGCTACATGTCACGATATCGCGACACTTTTTCTCCTTCTTCTTTCTCTTTCCTTTGGCCCACAAAAATACATGTCGCGATATCGCGACACTTTTTCTCCTTGCTCTTTTTCTTTGCTTAGGCCCATGAAAATACATGTCGCGATATCGCGACACTTTTTCTCCTTGCTCTTTTTCTTTGCTTAGGCTCGCAAAAATACAACATGTCATGATATCGTGACACTTTTTCTCCTTGCTTTTTTGGTCACGAAAATGCAACATGTCACAATATCATGACACTTTTTATCTTTGCTCTTTCGGCTATGAAAATGCAACATGTCATGAAATCATGACACTTTTTCTTCTTTGCTTTTAGTCTTTAGCATATGGGCCACTTCGATCTTCTTGGAAAACCTATAACAACTTCATCCAAACATCAAAAACATCCTCATAAGCATTTAACTACACTATACATACTTTGAATAACCTCTAAACTCCTGTCCACTACATTAACCGATCTATCTGACTTTGTTGACAACAATGACAATACTGTCACTGCACCTTGCTCAACAGTGATATCAAGTAGTTCTTCATCCTCATGCTCTAGAAAGCATAATTGTTACCATCAAACAATGTAGTCTTATTTGTAGATAATCCATTTTGTGAAGCCATGTATGTTCTTATAGAATTTTCCCTCAAGCTATTACCCTTTTCAAAGAAACCTACTTTGATACCAATTGAAGAACACAAGATTATACTAATAGGGGGGGTGAAAAGTATAAGATCACTTTTTACTTTCTTTCCAAACCAATATCAATTAATGTCCTTAATTGCAATAACCAAATATATCAGTGTGCATTAATAACTTAGATAGCAGTAGTAAGCAAGAGCACAAGTCACCACACACAATTGAGACACAAGATTTAACATGGTTCCCCCAATGTGAGGTACTCCATGGAGAAAATATTTTACTAAAACTTTTTTAATCAATATCTTTAGGAATCATTCCCAATTACAATGTTTTATGGATCTCTGTCCAAAGGAGATGTTGATCCCCTAATCTCAAGTTCATGGATCTATTCCACATGAGAACTCTTTCTCCTTCTGCTTTGGTTATGTGATATTCTAGAAGACTTTGTCTCTCTATTGCACTGAATGGTGGACCTCTCTCCACTTTAATACTCCTCACTTAGATCTATCTTCAACTATGCTAGCTGTTGGATCTATATCCATTAAGACTTTATACTCTATACTCTATCACCTCCAAAGCTCTATCCATAGGATCACTAAGAACCTACTCAATAGGCTCACATAGAACCTGCTTAACAAGCTCACACATAACTTATCAAATATGTGCTAGCAATCTCACCAAGAACTTGCCCAAATATGCTCTAGCAAGCTCACAAATAACTTGCCCAAATATGCTCTAGCAAGATCACCAAGAACTTTCCCAAATCTGATCTAGCAATCTCACTAAGAACTTGCCCAAATTTGCTCTAGAAAGCTCACCAAGAACTTGCCCAAATATGCTCCAACAAGCCCACTCAGAACTTGTCCAAATCTTCTCTAGCAAGATCACCAAGAACTTGCCCAAATATGCTCTAGAAAGCTCACCAAGAACTTGCCCAAATATTCTCTAGCAAGATCACCAAGAACTTGCCCAAATTTACTCTAAACTCTATCCACAAATTTATCCATAAAGCTATCCACAAATCTATCCCAAAACTATCCACAAATATTTCTCAAAACTATCCACAAATGCCTTCTCAAAGGCTCAATCAATCATGCTCAAGTAGCACTCAAATCTCATCCAAAAATCTATCAAGGCAAAGCTCAAAGATAAACTCAATAATGAATGGTAATGTACTATTCAATGGATGACAAAAATGATCCATAATGATCTCAAATCAACTCAACTCAGAGAAGCATAAAGAGAATTGTTATAGACTTAATATGTTCTAATATCAATCTCAACTCAACTCAAATCAAATCAACTCATAGAAGCATAAAGAGAATTTTTAGAGACTCAATATGTTCTATTATAAATCTCAACTCAACTCAAATCAAATCAATCTCAACCAACTCAAGTTAATCTCATAGAAGCATAAAGAGAATTGTTAGAGACTCAATATGTTCTAATCTTACTCTCAACTCAAATTAGAATAATGGAATAGTTTGTTTCATAGGATTTGAACAATCACTTCACACATCACTTGACTAGGCTCAATCAACTCAACTCAACCAATCACCATAAGGGAATACTATCTCTCACACAACCCTAGTCCAAGTATGTATCAACCAACTCAAATGTTTCCAACAATGCTCAACCACAAATCTCACATAACAATGATACTCATGTTATTTTCTAACTCAAGTTCTTTTACAATCAATGGGATTCAACAACTATGCTTATAACACAAGGTTTAAACACAAATCTCAATTCAGAAAACCTTGATGCATTCAATCAACCACTTTCAAAAAGGAAACCACAAACAATCCTTTTTTCTCCAATGATATTTTAGAAATCAACCACCATAAACAATCAATAGGAGAATGTACCCATACCTTTTATGAAGATGAAAAAACCTCTTTGTAAATCTACCACAATCACAAAATTCTTTTTCCAATCTTCACAAGGGTTAGTAGACCATAAAATAATCAACATTACTCCACTTTCCAATAATCATCACCAAGGACTTTAATTTCACAACTTCCTTATCTCTCCTAAAACCACTTGTAACATAAAATAAAATAAATCAAAACATTGCATAACATTTTGAATCCCAAAACCACTTATATCATAAAATAAAATAAATCACAATATTGCATACCTTGTCACCTCATGAAAGAATTAATCCTCTTGAAAAATAACAAGGCAAACTTCACTTTTGGAACCCCTTTGAAAAATAAGAAATATATCTTTACACACACCTTATTTCTCCTTCTAAATAAGTTAGTCAAATAGCCCTCGAAATAAGCTTTCCGACGATATATAATATGCCCCCTTTCCTAAATAAATTGAAACCTTTATATATATATATATATATATATATAGATAGATAGATATATAGATATGCCAACCTCCATTAATTGCACATAGGTCGGCCCTCTATTAATTTAAACTTAAAATTTAAAATTTAATATATTCATCACCGAAGGCCATTTTTCGATGAAACAAAATTCCACCTTGGATTTTAAGAAAAGCCTTCCACATAAGCCCACCATGGTTTTAAATAAAACATTTTATTTTGTCTGCCTTGGTTTTCATAAAAACCATGTATATATCCATGCTCTCCAAAATATCATAGATGATTATCTATGAAGTGCTTTTTCCACCAAAACCAAATATGATCCATGTGACATTAGTTATACATGTGAAATCAATGATAACATAAAATACCTCAAATTACCTCAAATTTCTAATAAAATTTAAATACCTTTTGCCCTTGGTGGGAATCGAACCCAGACTATGCTTACACCAGTTCCCTAGTTGTGGCTCCAAACATCGCATGAGCTAGATGATCACCTTGGGAGAAAAGAGCACCATGTGCTCTATATCCTTCCCATGTGGTGCCTAAACCAAAATGAGTGCACTACTTTCTTTGGTTTCCAAACAAAATTCTCACAAAAACTAGCATCGAGATTCGATCGCAGGTCCTCCCGCTTCCAAAGCCTTAAGTCACAACCGCTTGCCACCAAGCTAATTAGTTGGATGGGTATGAGGCTTAGAGCCTCACCACTTTTATTCCTTTAGCTAGCGCACACAAGATATTTTGTCTTCTTCCTCGCACGAAGATCACATAAATCACATAAATCGTAGACTAGAGGAAATTTGAATGAAGGGTAAGGTATTTATACCATTATGCCACCATAATCATTAGATGTCGGCAAGGGAATTATTTATGACGTCGATGCATTTATCTTTGCCTTGCAACCCTAACTTTTAGGGTTAATTAGATTATATTATAATTTAATTAATAATAAAATTATTACAATTAACTTTTAATTAATTTAATAACCATAGGGTTAATTAAATTAAATTACAAATTAATTTATAATGAAATTATTATAATTAATTTAATTACTTTAGGTATTTCCATTAGACCTTTAATATTATAATAAAATATTATAATATTATTTTTCTTGGGCCTTATAACTTCTTTTGTAGACCTTATATGATCACCTTCTTATTTTTGAAATTGGCTTGAAATCCTTCCTCTTGCACTGCTAACTGAAACTAACTTTTGACATCAATGACAATAAATCTTGCTCATATTTCCAAAAAAGGATTTAAGATGTACATCATGCATATAGGTTCTTGTGTGGGCAGCTAGCCCATGCGGCACTCTAGCTTGCGCTAGAGCATGGGCTCCATGAGATTTTATGTTTGACTCCCTTTAGCAGTAGAATTGGTAAGGGCATTAATTTTTGTTAATAAAATATTGTTTTGACTATTAGGGAGTCATAATGGTTGAGTTGAATAAAGTGTTGTTTGCAAATTAGGGAGTCATAAGGTTGTTAGTTTAATAAAGTTTATTTTTGCTATTAGGGAGTCATAAAGATTGAGTTTAATAATGTTTGTTTTTACTATTAGGGAGTCATAAGGGTTGAGTTTAATAAAGTTTGATTTTACAATTAGGGAGTCATAAGGGTGTGAGTTAATAAATTTTTTTGTGCAAATTAGGATTTATAAGGATATGTTATAAAAGTTTTCTATTTTAAAAACAAAAATTATAAAAGTGTTTTATATAGTTTTATTTTACAAAGAGCATAAAGAGAAGATACAAAGGGGATAATTTTTGCATGTGAGAGTAGGAGTTATAATGGTTTGATATTTAGTGGAAATTTTGTATTGTGAAAAGTAAGTTTTAGGAGTTTTGATAATTGTTAATATCCTATCTTTTGAAAATAAATGAAAAGTCAATGAACATCATTGAGCACATATTTTTTAGAAGAAAGTTAATGTTGATGGTTTGAAAGAGAAATATACTAATCAATTTTGAAGTAGCACTTGGAAGAGGAATTTTTTTTGAGCTAGGGTTTTGAGAACAAATTGTGCATCATTGATTAGTGAAATTGAAAATAACTGTGCTAGGGTTTTGAGAGAAAATTGTGTATTCTTGTTGAAAGAATTTATGAATCATTTAGGCATTGATGTGAGTTACATTGAATGTGAATGGGCAAGTGTTATAAACCAATTTTTTGAAGCAATGTTATACACTAGTTTGATTTGATTTGAAAGGGATTTGCAAGAGGTAGATATCTAATTTGATGAATGCAAGATATGTGAATGTGAATAACATATTGGGTATTTCATAGTACATATCATTCTCTATATTTTCAAGAGGTTAAACAAATTCTAGGTAGAATATGTCTGAACTACCTAGTTGAAGATTTTTTTTTTGAAAAAGATATAAGAATTATTTTGAACATCATTTGTGTGCAAGATTTTGGATTGTTTGAGCATGTGCTATGAGTTGTTTTGAACATGTATTAGAGTAGAGAAGAGAAAAATTATTTATGGTATATTTGAGAAGACTTGAAGCAGGTTTGAGGTAGATTTGAGCAAGTTGTGTGAGAAGACTTGAAACAAGTTTGAGGTAGATTTGAGCAAGTCATGTGAGAAGACTTGAAGCAGGTTTGAGGTAGATTTGAGCAAGTATTATGAGAAGACTTGAAGCAGGTTTGAGGTATATTTGAGCAAGTCTTGTGAGAATACTTGAAGCAAGTTTGAGTTAGACTTGTGAGGAGGTGTGAGATAGATCAGTGCAGGCAATTGAGAATATTTATGATATATTTGAAGATAAATTTGTGCATGTAATGTGTGCAAATTTGGGATAAATTTGAATATAGATTTGTTCATGTAATGTGAGAATCTTTATGAGTAGATTTGTGAGTAGGTTTTGTTGTAGATTTGAGCAAGACTTGTGTGAAGGCTTGAAGTAGTTTTTTAGCAAAGTATCAAAACAGCAAGGGGATAGAGTTCTCTTGTGGATGGAGTTCCATTAATTAGAGAATAGGATAAGAGTCTCCTATGGATAGAGTTCCATGAACTAGACTAGAAAGGGTATAAAGTTCTCCTATGGATAGAGTTCCACAAAACAAATTAGAGAGGAGAGGTGTATCCTATGGATAGAGTTCCATGAACCAGAGGAGAGAGAATATGCATATATTATGTATATATATCCATGAACCAAAGTAGAGAGGAGAGGTATCTCTTATGGATAGGTTTCCACAAACCTGAGTAGAGAGGATAGGTGTATCTTATGGATATAATTCTATGAACCAACACAAAGGGATAAATTTTTCCTATGGATAGATATCCACAAATCAAAGCAATGGGGATAGAGGTCTCCTATGGATAGAGATCCATGAACTTTAGCATAGGGGATTGGTGTCTCCTTTGGACAGAGGTCCATAAACATTGTAATAGGGAATTGGTTTCCAAGATATCTATTGAGAAAATTTATAAGAAATATTTTCTCCATGGACATAACCCACATTGGGTGAACCATGTTAAATTTGTGTCTCTCATGTGTGTGATTATTTGTGCATTACTTTGTTATTGGTATTGATATTACAATTTATAACATTGGATAGTATTTTTTGGGAAATAAAAGTAAAATTTTATCTTTACTATTCATACCCCTCTTCGTATAATATTGAATTATTCAATTGGTATCAAAGTAGGTTCCTCTAAAAAAATTCTAACAACTTGAAGGAAGATATTACAGAAACACAGATTGCTTCTCAGAATGGATCTTCAAAAAATAAGGATCCAATGTTTGATGGGAACAATTGTGCTTTCTAGAGTATGTGGATGAAGACTTATTTATTGGTACAAGGATATGAAACATGGCAATATATTGAGGATGAGTTCACACCTACAACTATTCCTCCCATAGATAAGGATGACAAGAAATTATATTTGAATAATGAAAAGGATATGAATGGAATATTAAATGGATTACATGAATTAGAATTTATGAAAGTTATGCAATGCAAATAAGCAAAAGAAATATGGGATAAATTGAAGAAATCATATGAAGGATATAACAAGGTCAAGTTGGTAAAACTACAAACTCAAAGGAGGAGGTTTGAAGAGTTGAATATAGAATATGAGAAATATATTTCTAAATACTTAGTTTGTGTTGATGAAGTTTTTAATACCATGTGTGGACTTGGATTCAAAATTGAAGAATATAGTGTTGCTCAGAAAGTGTTAAGATCACTCCCTATAAGGTATGATGCGAAGGTTTTAATTATAATAAAGATGAAAGATCTTGATAATTTGACTATGGATGAGTTATATGGAATTCTCATAGCTTATGATATGAGGATAGAAAAAGATCACAATTCCAAGAAAGAGACAACATTCAAAGTTTCAAATAAAATAAAATATAAGAAACCAAAATCAAGACATGATTCAAGCAGTAATAAAATGATCTAACTACATAATAATAAATAAGGACTCAATAAAATACAAAGATGTAAATATAGTAAATCAAAAATTTCCTCTTGGACGATGGCGATGGTGGGAACGGGAGCGGGTGCATCTGTGGACGATGGCGATGGTGATGGCGATGTTGGAGGGACGCTGGAGGGTGCTGGTCTGGCAGGTTTGTCCTCGAGTCCTGTAGATGATGTTGGGCCTACTGCAGGCCCACTCAGCAAATGTCACGATGAAGATCCAAACTGCGTGGTGAAATCGATGTCTGATAACATTAGGGTTTCACCCTCCTCTCCTTCCAAAACACAACCTTGGTATTTGTCCTTTGTGAATAAAGTTAGGTCTTCAACAAGAGCATTTTATTTCCAAAATCCTTTTCCCTTCTCTATTAAGGGCATTGAAGTCTCTTTTCCAAGTGAGGTTATGGAGCCACTAATCTTCCAAGAGTCCCTCTCTCTGGTTGGGAAATTTTTCGGTGCCAGACCTGATATGGAAACTATCCGAGAGTGGGCTCTTTACAAATGGTGGCTTTCGGGCATCTTGGAGTTAGTGGCCTTCCCTAGGGGGTTTTTCATGATAAGGCTAAATAATGCCCTCGAAACCCATCGCATTCTTATTGGAGGACCTTGTTTTTTCGATCGTCGTAGCCTATTTCTATAGAGATGGGGGGAATACTTTGACCCTAAAACCCAGTCTATCAACATCGCTCTGATTTGGATCAAACTCCATGGGCTTCCCCCATAGTTCTTCTACAATGATGCACTCAAAGGCATCACTCAACCGATTGGAGATTTAGTCACCATCGACCCTGCTACCCGAGACAGAACCAGAATGACCTATGCTCGTGTCTATGTCATGGATAACCTGGATTTGGCTTTGCCTACCTGCATCGACATCGACTACGGGAGCTACAGAAGACGTCAAGGAGTTGAGTATGAGAACAAGCCCGCTTTTTGTTTGGAGTGCAACACTCAGGGCCACCTGGCTTCTCAATGCCCTTCCAAAAAAAAATATATCCCCAGCGATTCGAGCTAAAATAAGGATTCCCAGATCCCCAACACCCAAAAAAATGCTTTTGGCCAGGGTCGTGGTCGATCTGTAGGCCCTCGTAAAACCTCTGTTTCAAATCATGGCAAACCCAACAATGTAAGTGCTCTGCCTTCTTGTTCTAATCAATTTGCTCCCTTAAATAATCTTCATACTAGAGAGGACATCTCCGATGACCTTCACATAGATCCAAACATCTCATCCACACCCACTGTGATTCAGTCTCCCTTGTCCAAAGGTAAGGCTGCAATGACCTTCCCAAACTCACCCATCAATTTTGGTCCCTCTCACCTTCCTCTTCCCTTCCCACCCCTTCCCTCAACTCAAAACCATCCTCTTTCCCTCTCCCCTGAGTCTGTTGCCCTGTGCCAGTCTCCCCATTCTCCATCCCCCCATCGGCCTGCCCCTGGGACTGACACTACCGACATTCTCCAAACATCCAACCCGCTAAAATCTCCCATTCTTGCACCCAAAGCTGATGTCAACAAAGAACAAATAAGGGGAAGACCATCCAATGCTGAAAAGCTTGCCAAAGTAGCTAAGATCAAAATGGCTGATGGCTCTGTTCCTACCTCCTTGGACCCTATTTTCGAACAACCCACCCACCAATACTTGGATGAAGTTAGACCTAAACTTACTCTATCTCAAGGGAGAGGCAGAGGTCGCAAAGCAAACCCTAAGTCAACTCGATGAAGTTCATCTCTTGGAATATCAGATGCCTCAACGGAACTGCTAAACAGAGGATTGTCAAATTAGTAAGGAAAAACCTAAAACCAAATATCATGTTATATCATGTTTCTTCAAGAATCCAAACTAGACGAGAATAGCAGCACTCAAGTTTGCAAGCTAATCTGGGAAAATAACAATTTTGCCTTTTGTCCCTCCTTAAGGGCATCTGGGGGTCTCCTTTGTTTGTGGGATCCGAAAACTATTGAGGGGAGATTTCTTTCAGTATTTGACAGAACCATCAACATTTTGTTCACTAATAAAGTCACTAACCTCCAATGGATTGCCACCAATGTTTATGGACCAAACAACCCTATCAATAGAAGATTTTTGTGGGATAACATTTTCGTAATGCACAATAACTTTCTTGACTTTCCATGGATGCTCTGTGGCAATTTCAATACTCCCCTTCACATGTTTGACAAGCAAGGAGGCAACCCGATCACTAGCAGCTGCATTGAAGATTTTAGCGATTTTTTCAACCTCAATGAGCTAACGGCCTTGCCGCTCCAAGGATCCAACTACACTTGGAGCAACAGACGGGTGGGCATTCATCACATCCAAATTCGGCTTGACAGATTTCTTTTATCCAAAGAACTCATTCCTATTTTTGGTGATGCCAGGCTTCATAGCCACCCAAAAATTGGATCCGATCATAACCCCTTAATTCTGGATTGTTCTCGCCCTCAAAAAATCTTCAAAACCCATTTCAGGTTTGAAAATATGTGATTCACCCATCCAGATTTAGGTCAGTGTATTAGAAAATGGTGGCAAAAAATCCTTTGTCCAAACCCTCTCACAAATTTGTTCCTCAAACTCAAAGCGGTCAAGCTCAAGCTAAAATGCTGGAACAGGGAGGTTTTAGGCAACCTCTTTACCAAAAAAAAGCATTTGATGGATGAGCTCAAAATGGTGGAAACTATTATTTAGGGAGGGGATCAGAGGGTCAAAACTTTCATGGAAGAAAAAAACATCCTTTCAAACTTTCGCAATACCTTGGCTAAGGAAGAGTCCTACTGGAGGCAAAAATCCAGAAGCCTCTGGCTCAAATAAGGAGACACCAACATGAAGTTTTTCCATGCTTCCACCATGCGCCATAGAGGCTCAAATAAAATCTCTAAGTTGACCAAGGCTGATGGAACCATTGTCTCTGACATCCATGCTATCAGACAGGAAGCTGTGCACCACTTCTAGGAAATCTTAGGTCCAAGTGTTGACTGCCACCCCTGTACAGCAATTTCTCTGCTTCAGAACATACCAAAGTTGGTGTCTAACAATGATAATGGGAAATTGCTCCAATTCTTCCCTGAAGAGGAGATCAAGGAAGCTCTGTTTGCAATGGAACCTGATAAGGCCCCTGGACCCGATGGCTTCCCACCCCGATTTTTTCAACACTTTTGGGACATTGTGGGCCCTGATGTTGTTGCTATGGTTAAATTCTTCCAAAGAGCCAAAAAGATGCCGAGAGAAGCCAATTCCACCTTCATTGTTTTAATTCCCAAGTCCAATGATCATGCTTCTCTCTCCGACTTTAGACCTATTAGTCTCTGTAGTGTCATCTACAAACTTATCACCAAAGTTATGGCAAATAGGCTAAGAGATATCCTTCCCTCCATCATCGACTAGTGCCAAGGGAGCTCGATCAAAGGTAGATTCATTACTGATGGAGTGATAACCATCCATGAATTGGCCCATTCAGCATCAAAAAATAAAAAACCTAGTATGTTCCTTAAGCTTGACATGAATAAGGCTTTTGATCGGGTTTCCTGGAAATTCCTGTTTGAGGTCCTAGAGAAGTTTGGGTTTCACAAAGAATGGATCAATATGGTTCATGAATGTATCTCTACTGCTTGGTTCTCTATTCTTATCAATGGTTCTCCCGCTAGCTTCTTCCAAAGTTCCAAAGGCATCCATCAAGGGGACCCTCTGTCACCCTTCCTCTTCATCATTTTGGTCGAAACCCTTGGAAGAACCCTTACTGCTGCTTGCAACAGTGGACTCATCTCCGGGATCAAACCAGCCTCAACAACCAATGCCATTTCCCATCAACAATTTGTGGATGATACCATTCTTTCCTCTCATGCTTCGTTCCTGAAGCAAAAATCATTAAGAACATTCTTGATTCTTATGAAGAGGCGGCTGGCCAGAAAGTCAATTACCGCAAAAGCGAGCTATACTTTCTCAATACTCCCATCCACAGGAAAAACAAGATTGCTGAGATCCTTGGGTGTATCATCGGGAGCCTTACAACTACTTATCTTAGATTACCGCTTTTCCATGGAAAATCGGTCTTGGCTATGTGGAACCCTATTTTAGATCACCTCAACAAGAAACTTGTAGGTTGGAAAAGTTCAATGCTTAGTCAGGCAACCAAAGCCACTCTGGTCCAAGCTTGCTTGCAAAGTATTCCTATTTTTTTCTTATCTATCTTCAAAGCTCTAGCTTCCATCTGCCAAATAATTGAGCAAATTCAACGTAGATTCCTTTGGGCGGGAAACAAATACAAGAAATTTTTTTCCCTTGTTGCCTGGGATAGGGTTTGTTCCAAGAAAAATGACGGAGGACTCGAATTCAGGGACATCAAGTGGATGAACATGGCCCTCATTACCAAGCAGTCCTGGAGACTTACCACCAATGAAAATGTCACTTGGATTGACATCATCAAAGCTAAGTACCTCCATCAGGTTCCCTTTCTTGGAGAGCACAACCTTCCTAGCGGATCTCATTTTTGGAATGGCGTCACCAAAACAAGGAAGATCATCATGGAAGGCTTAAGGTGGTGTCTTGGAACTGGAATGACCATTCATTTCTAGGATGACCCATGGATCCATGACAAACCTCTCAGCCAAGATCCTCATCTTGCAGTGCTCAAGACGGTTATCGAAGCCACCTTTGGAGATAAGGTGTGTCATTTCATTAACCTAGGTATTACAAGACCTGAATGGAAACACCTGGCTCTTAATGGGCCTAGGCATATCACAGAGGTGCTCAGGCGGTTACAAAACTTGTTGAGGACTTGCATCATCCCCAACTCTCACAAAGATGATTCCATGGTCTGGAACCTTGAAGATTCAAGGAATTTCACTATTAAATCAGCTTACTATAGTCAAGAAACTCCCAATGATGGTCGAGACTTATCTAATCAGGTATGGGTTCCCAAGATCATTCCCAAGGTCAAATTCTTCTGCTGGTTGGCCATCCAAAACAGAATCCTCACCACTGACAACTTGATAATCAGAGGGTTACTCATCCCCAATTGGTGCATCCTGTGTAAAAACGCCTGTGAGTCAACTTTGCATGTTTTTTTGGAATGTCCCTTCTCTCTTGCAGTGCTCAACCAGGTTCTTAACACCTTCATCATATTTGTAGACCTCCCTCATTCCATTCCTCTCATTTTTCAATAATGGCCCCGACATTTCAAGAATAATCAACTTAAATTCATGTGGCAAGCTTGCCTTCACATCTTCTTGTGGCAGATTTGGCTTGAGAGAAATGCTAGAATTTTCAAAAACCAAGCCACTAATATGAATATTGTTGTTGCCAAAATATTGGCCCTTGCTACGGAGAATGCCTCTCTTGTCTCGTCTTCCAAACCCCCCCCGCCTGGCCTTGAATCGGACCTAACAAAACTTTTCAATATTTCCAATTTCTCTGCCACACCCCGTACTTCTATTGATAGGTCTATCATCAAGTGGGTCTTACCTCCTACTAGGTGGCACAAGCTTAATTTTGATGGTGTGGCCAAAGGCAACCCAGGAGCGGATGGCGGAGGAGGAATTATCAGAAATCATAGAGGAGAAATTATTTTGGCCTTTTCTCAAAACATAGGAATTCAATTTAACAATATGGTAGAGGCTCGGGCTCTGCTCCAAAGCTTGATTCTCTTGGAAGGCTTGACCATAGATAAACTTATCATAGAAGGAGACTCACTGCACTGCATCAACTAGCTCAATGGGACTTTTGTGCCTCCCTGGGCCCTTGTTTCGATCTTCCAAGAATGCAAGGCACTAATTGGCATTTACCCAGAACTAGTCATTAAGCATCAGTACCGAGAAGGCAACCAAGCTGCAGACTAGCTTGCTAACAAGGGAGTTGGCAAAACGGACATTCATGTTTGGAGAGACTCCTTTCCCATTGGCCTAAGGGATGCTTCTACAAGTTCCAATGTCTGCACAATGTGAGTGGTTAATAGGGGACCAAGTTTGTTTGCCCTTGGAACTGGTTGAGTTTTCATGTCCTTTCTTCCTTCTTCTCCCTCTTCAGCTGTGTTTCGACAACTTGTCATGATATCGTGACACTTTTCATCATTGTCCACGAAATTTCAGCATGTCACGATATCACGACATCCCTTTTTCCTCTGGTCGTGAGGTTGCTACTTGTCGCGATATTGCGACACTTTTTTCTCCTTTGGAAGCGGTCTTTCAACTTGTCACGATATTGCGACACTTTTTCTCTCCAGCTACGATTTTACAACATGTTGCGATATCACGACACCTTTTATCTTCAGCTATGATTTTGCAACATGTCGCGATATCGTGACACCTTTTCTCTTCGGGTGCTTTTTTGCAACATGTCGCGATATCATGACACTTTTTCTCTTTGGGTGCATTTTTGCAACATGTCACGATATCATGAAACTTTTTCTCTCTAGGTGCTTTCTTACATCATGTCGTAATTTTGTGACATTTTTTCTCTTCGACTGCCGTCTTCCATTTTGTCACAATATTGCGCACTTTTTATCTTTGGTGTTGAGAAGCAACACACCCCCACTAAAAAATGATTTTTCATCCTTTGAAAACTTTGAGCTTTCATTTTTTAGTAAGGACCCTCTTGATGTTTTCCAGGTTTCAAATTCCAAATTTGCTTGCCTCCTTTTTAAGTTGTGCTTTTATTTGCATCTGGTTTTGTTTTATTCCAGAATTCATTTTTCACATGTTAGAATCATTGCTGATCAAAGAAAATCTTTCATCGGTATGAAAAAAATGCAGAAAACAGACAGATAAATTCATTAGAAACCAAAACTTTCCTTTTTTGGCAAAGTCACAAAATCGTGACACTTCCATTTTTGGAAATGTCACGAAATCGTGACAGGTTTTCAGAAAATCCGCCAAGTCAAAAAAATGTAGTGAAATCGTGACACTTTCCATTTTTTGAAATGTCGTGATATCGCGACATTTCCATTTTTGGAAATGTCGCGAAATTGCTACAGTTTTAGAGAGAAAAAGCCAGTGTACGGAACGTCGTGAAATCGCGACATGTCGTGAAATCGTGACATGTCATGAAATCGCGGCTATAGGAGGCAAAAGGAAGCAAAGGGGAAAACATGTCACGAAATCATGACATGTCGCATTTTTGCGGCTGCAAGAAGAGAAAATCAACTAAGGCACAGAAAGGGCGCGATTTTGCGACATGTCGCGAAATTGCGACGTCACGAAATTACGACGTCATGAAATTGCGACGTCGCGAAATCATGACATCGTGAAATCATGACATTTTTTGCAGAGGAAGCCCGGGGCGTATGGACTATCATGATTTCATGACATGTCACGAAATCGCGACATGTCGCAAAATCGCGACATGTCGCGAAATCACGACAGGTCCAAGTCGAAGCAAAGCAAGCAAGAAGAAGCAAGAGGAATCAAATGAAAGAAGCAAAGGTAGGAACATGTCATAAAATCATGACGTCGTGATTTTGCGACATCGCGAAATCATGACAGTTTGAGAGGAAGGGGGGCAAGGCCAAAAGGTGTCACGAAATCGTGATGTCGCGATTTCATGACGTCACAAAATCGTGACACAAATCACAAAGGCAAGGCAGGCCACCACCATGTCGTGAAATCGTGACATGGTGGGGCGAGGGCAAGAAGAGAAAGCAGTCAAAAGGAACCAAAATTGAAAAATCAACTAAGGCATAAAATTGTCGCAAAATCGTGACGTCGCGATTTCGTGACGTCGCGATTTTGCAACATCGCGAAATTACGACGCAGTTGGCAGAAGGGGCCCGAGACGGGAAGGTGTCACGAAATCACGATGTCGCAATTTCGCGACGTCGCGAAATCGTGACACAAATCAAGAAAAATGCATGAACGCAAATAAAGGTCACGATTTCGTGACATGTCATGAAATCACGACATGTCGCATTTTTGCGGCTCGTAGTGAAGAAAGATGCATGAAGGCAAGGAAGGGTCGTGATTTCGTGACATGTCACATTTTTGTAGCTTGTAGTGAAAAAAGATGCATGAAGGCAAGGGAAGGTCATGATTTTGTGACATGTCGTGAAATCACGACATGTCGCATTTTCACGACGGAAGGAGCGAAAAGTTGCATGGCTCTGGGGATGTCGCGATTTCATGACATGTCACGAAATCGTGACATGTCGCATTTTCATGGCAAAGACAAAAAAAATCTTGAAAGTGGAAAACAGCTGGAAATGGACACGTGTCATGATTTTGTGACACGTGTCAAGACAAAGCAAGCCATGTATCAGATGATTAGAGCCGTGTATACTGAACTTTAGGGCTTCATTTTAATATTTAAGCTTTTGATTTAATAATTTTAAAATCCTAATCCTTATTTGTCTTTCATGCAGAAAGCCATCTGGCACTTACATGATAACGGAGAAATGGCCATAAAGACAAAGTTAAGTGCAAATTAATCGAAGACAATCGTATTGAAAAGAAAGGTGCCGAAAATTGCTCTCATCCAAATTTTATAGATCTGGCCGTAAAGAGATTTTACGGTGACTAAGCAGCTACCCATTTAATGGAGTATGTCAAGAATTGGATGAAAAGTGAAAATATCTATACTTAGTTATCAAAATTTTCCGATGGATGCATTTAATGAAAATTTATGGCAAAATTAATGGCTTGCAAGCATTTTCAACTCAGGGATGGCTCTGTGGAGATGAAATGTCAGAGAAGTGGTGATTCATCCAAATTACCCGAGGGAATTAATGAAGGCATTTACTCACAGTTGCGAGTGAATGCAAGTGGCATTCGAATTCTATTTTCTCCATTTATGGCAAGTGACTACACTGATTTGCAGAGTGGTTAAGTTTTATCAAGACTTTGTTTTAAATGGCTTTATATTGTAAAACCCGGGTCCTAGGGTTTAAGATGATAAGATTTACGATTGGAGAAGAAGATATTTCTGAAAAGATCAGGGTCTATCCTGAGTCTATAAATACTTCTTCTTAATGTAATTGCAGGAGGCGAAAACTTAGAAATAAAAGGCTATTGAAGCAATTTCTTGCAAATTTTGTTAAATACTTTATTTTTGGACTTGGAGTTGATGTGCTTTTATTTTCTATGATAGCATGGCCAGGAGCCTAATATTTTTTAGATTGTGATAAGTTCATCTTATTTTGTTATCCGTTTCTTTAAATTTTATTAAATATATACTGTATATCTGTGACATCAAGATTAAATATGCTGTTAGGCTTCAGTTGTTCTATTGTATGCTAGGGAATATTATAGATTTAAGGTTTAGGTCTATTCTAATTGCTCTGTCCTCACTGTGCGAGCTAGGCTACCAGTGAAATATATCAATTTTAACCAACTTCCCTTCGATTTATAATTTTTTGTTAGATTTGTTCCATCTCTGCCTTATGCTCTTAGTAGAAAGTGATCTTAGAAAGCTAGACACTTTCTTCTTTGATTTGTTCTGTTGTGAAGCTTATAGTATAAATAAAATTAGTAGCTTTTTTTTACAGTTAGGTTTGATAAAATTCTATTTCTACCGTACCCTACCCTCTTTGTTTTACCGTGAAATGATCCAATTTTATTTTCTTTTAAATTTGTCTTTTATTTAAATTTGCTGACCCATAAGAGCTAGATCAAAGAATTAATTTTAAATCTGATTGTCAACAAGTGACAATTTCTAAACATTACTGAACAAGTTCAGTGAGCCCGTTGTAAGGTACAAACAGTCCATATTGAAAACTATTCTAGAAGCGAAAAAGAGTGAATTGACATTCGACCCGACTTTGTAACTCACACCTTGGATAACCAGCTAGATCCTAAAGTGAGTGGGATTTATACCGTATAAGTGTTATCAGAGTTTTGTGCTCATTCTTCATAGGGTGTGTATAAAAGTTGGACCAACATTTAAAAATGGTGCTAGAAGGAGGGCCTACTGAAATTCGATCAGTATTGTAAATTATCAGTACAATATTTTAAGATTACCAGAAAAGAAGACCTCAAGTTCAGTACTCTGTTAAGGATTGTAAGTTTGTAAGTGCTTGAGAAAAGCTAGATTCTACATATAGGGTAACAAGGTCCCACCCCAGAGCTAGAGAGCTCCTTGTCCCTGAATTAGAAACTTCGAGAAGAAGTAGCCTCAGAAGGGCCAAGTCTCTGTCTGAAATAGTTTTATCACCGCTGATAGTTACTCCAACCACAACTCAGAATATCACTGTCAACCAAGTAGTAATGGAAAATTGGTTGGGTTCCACTGCTTTGAATATTTTGGGTATAGCCCATGACCTGCCCAGAAATCCAAAAAGATATCTCCCCAGATATAAACATGATGGGACAAGAACTGTAGAAGAACATTTGGTTGCATTCAAGAATGCTTTGAAATTATTAAATGTACAACATGAAGATGTTGCCTGCAGACTATTCCCGTTCACTCTCCAGGAGGGAGCTTATGACTGGTTTCTAAACCTCACTAATGATTCTGTCACCAGCTGAAATGACTTAGAAAAGGTTTTTGTGTCATAGTTCGGTGAAGTGATAGATCCTAGTATATTGTACCAGCAATTTTTTGGTATCAAAAGAGAATTAAGTGAATCTATCAGATCTTATAATGTTAGATTCCATAAATCTTATGGTAGACTTACTGGGTATTATGTACCGAATGCAGACCTGGAATTAGAGATCTTTAGAAATTCCCTAGATCCCATGACCTCTGTCTTCTTGAAGAGAGATCCCACTGTTACTAATTTGATAGAAGCTTATAAAGAAGCTTTGATTTTGGAAAGACAGTTGGGACCCCAACCTTTAAATGCTCAGCAAATTCCTCTGGTCACACAAGCTGCCCCTATGTTCAATCCCATACCACATCAGATGATGTTGCCAGTTTGTCAGACTCTACCATCAACAAATCCATTGGCTGTAGCACCTGTTGAGAATGTACAGAACCCAGGCAAAGAGGCTGACAATGCAAGAGTTGAAGAAGTCTCAAAGATTGTTCAGAAGTTGGCCAATGATTTTTTGAGTTTTAAAAGGCAAGTTTCTACTGGGGACAACTCCAATAGGTATTCATATCAACCAAACAGATTCAACCGGCCCCCGTATGAACCTAATAAATATTACAAGGGTAAAGCCCATGATGTGAATATTTGTGATTTAGCTCTGCCTAACTGGTGCAGAATACATGCCACTTCTCAGCATGGGGAGTTGGATTGTCTAGAATTTTGTAATGCATTTGAAGCCTTGTCTGGGGATTTGATCTCTCCAGAAAATCAAAGAACTGCTGATGGCCCAAGTTCATCCAACCATAGTGCAGCTATGGTCTTGGATTCTTTCACTTTTATGGATGAATATGAGAATCTAGTTGAAATGCCTATGGATGAGGTGCAGACTTTCCAACAGTATAGACAGGATAACTACAACCTAAGGAACAAGAATCCGAAGCCTAATACTACATCAACCCCTTCGAACAACTCTCACAATGTTCCTCCAGACCCCTCTCCAAGAAATAATCCATCTCCACCAAAGGAAGGGAATTTGAGAGGACCAAATGCTTTTGTCCCTCCACTTAATAAAGGATATAACATAGTGGAGGATATGAAAAATATTAAGGCCAACATTACTCTACATGAGTTGGCCCAAATTTTAGAGCAAAGGGACAACCTGATAAAAACATACTCTGGCCCTACTACTAAACCTATGGACAAGGGAAAGAAGATGGCAAATGCCAATGTAGCCATGTACAAAGAAAAAACTAAAGTTCCCCCCTTTTTACTGACTATTCATATTTTTAGGAAGAACTTACACAATTGTTTGATAGATTCGGGTGCATCTGCTAATGTTATGCCTTTGGCCATTTGTCAGCAGTTGGGTCTAACCCCAATGAAGTCTGAAAGGAGAGTTGTCCAATTGGAAAAATCAGAGGTTAAAGTTGTTGGAGAACTTCAAAATATTCATATTCAATTAGCATCTGAGCCAAGGGCTCAACATAAAATTGAAATTCAGGTTGTGGATATTCCCATGGGGTACGGGATGCTGTTGAGTAGGGATTGGTCGAGGTCTTTGAACGGATAATTGGCAACAAATTTTTCACACATGTGGTTGTCGTGGAAAGGAGTGGCAAATCAATTATGGGTTGAAAGAGAACCCAGGTACAAGCATACAATTACTGAGTACAATGCAGAGAATGAAACTATAAATATTACGGAGGTAGATATTGGAGTTTACAATTTAACGAGGAAAAATGAGAAGTTTAATAAATCCCATCCTATTCATAGCAATGAATTCTGGACACTTCATGTGGATGGGGCTAGATCTAAACAGGGTTCTGGAACAAGGGCAGTCCTTAAAGGGCCTGAAAGTCAGACATATTTTATGTCTTACCGCCTACAGTTCCCTTGTACAAATAATTTAGCAGAGTATGAAGCTCGGTATTAGGATTGAAATTTGCTTTGGACAAAGGAGCAAGAAATATTCAAGTTTTCACTGATTCAAAATTCGTGGCAAATCAAGTCAAGGGTAAATTCCAGTGTAAAGCATCTTATTTAAAAGGATACAAACATCGAGCTTGGGATCTTGTAGAAGACTTTGATGCTTTCAATCTGACACACATACCCAGAGAGCAGAATTCACATGCAGATGTCTTGGCTTCTTCAGCCGCAAGTTTAAAGCCATTGGAAGAATTTAAATGGAACAAGTTTTCAATTGAGTTAGTCCCTTGTCCTTCAGTTCCAAACAATATAGATAATTTTTAGGTTTTCTCTGATGATCAATAGATTGTAAACTTTTTGCAGAGTACTAACACATTTGAAAATGCTATAATTGATGAGGGCCAAAGGGATACTCTGCTGGAGCAGTTAGATGATGACAAGGGAATAATGAGGTTGAAGGACAACAGAATTCCAAAAGGGATGGTGGAGCTGGAGCGGCTCTTTGATGTTGACAAAATCAAGAAAAAGGTGAATTTTGAGGATTATGTGGGTGCCACAGACAATGATACTGAAAACCTGAACATAGGGACTGAAGAAGATCCCAGGCACATCAAGTTGGTTAAGAACTGTGATCCAGAAATAAAAAGAAGTATGATTGATTTTCTTCACAGGTCCAAGGATGTTATGGCCTGGTCATACAAAGACTTAAAAGTATTTGATCCGAAAGTTTACACTCATATTATACCTTTAAAAGAATTTTGCAAACCTTTTCGACAAAAAGAGAGGCATGTCAATGCTCTGTTAGAGCCCCTCATCCAGAAAGAGGTAGAAAAACTATTGAGTGTCGCCATTATTTTTCCCATCAGGAATTCTTCTTGGGTGGCCAATCTGGTGCCAGTCAGAAAGAAAAATGGAGAGATCCACCTATGTGGGGATTTTAGAAATTTAAACAAGGCATCTGAGAAAGATAATTACCCTCTACCTTCCATGGATGAGGTGCTACAGATTGTCAATGGTTCGAAGATGATGTCTTTCCTGGATGGTTTCTCAGGGTATAATCAGATATTGGTTGAGAAGGAAGACAGAATGAAAAATGCTTTCACAACTAAGTGGGGAACTTTTGCTTACAAGAGGATGCCATTTGGATTAATAAATGTCGGAGCTACATTTCAATGAGCAATGGATCATGCTTTCAAGGGCCTTATGGGTAAATGTATTGTTGTTTACATGGATGATTTAACAGTCTTCTCTAAATCTCGGTTTGACCATGTAAAACACTTGGAGTCTGTGTTTAACAAATGCAGGGAGTTTGGCATTTCTTTGAATTTGAAGAAGTGCATTTTTGGTGTAACAGAAGGAAAGCTCCTTGTGAACTTGGTCACAAAATATGACATTTCCATGGATCCGAACAGAGTTGAGGCCATATCCGGCATACCATTTCCCAACTCCAAGAAAGAGTTGAGGTCCTTCTTTGGAAAAATTAACTTTGTCAAGAAGTTCATCTTCGGTTTTGTAGAGATAGTCAAGCCAATGAATGACATGCTAAAGCAAACTGCTCAGATTGTCTGGACCATAGAAGCTGAGACAGATTTCCAAGAAATCAAGATAGCCATCAAACAAGCACTAGTTCTGGTAAGCCTAGACTTCAGTGCAGATTTTTATCTATACACCTTTTCTTCTGAACACACACTTGCTACAGTTCTGACCCAATGGAGAGAAACTGGGGAACATCCAATTGCTTTCAAGAGTACCAATTTAAAAGGGGTTGAGCTGAAATATTCTCATTTAGACAAACAAGATTATGCCTTGGTAAGAGCAGTTAAGCAGTTCAGGCACTACATACTAAGAAGCAGAATTCATGCTATAGTTCCAGACCTAGCTGTTAAATACCTGTTAAGTCAGAATGAGTTGGGTGAACTGAGGGGTAATTAGGTTACAAGGCTGCAAGAATATGATTTAGAAATTCGGCCTGCAAAATTGATCAGAGGACTTGGTTTGTCCCGACACATTGTCGAAATACCTGTACGGGAAGAAGTTAATCAGTTAAATTCTGAATCTAATGACTGGTATGGAGATATCATTCATCTGCTGCAATTTGGAGTTTGCCCATATCACTTGAATAGAACCCAAAGGAGAGCATTAAAACTAAAAGCTGCTCATTATCTCCTCAAAGCAGGTAATTTATACAGAGAGAATTATGCTGGCATTTTCTTGAGATGCATTTCTCGAAGTGAAGTCAATGAAGTCATGTCCAGTTTTCATGAAAGGTTAGGGGCAGGGCATTCATCAGGATCTGCTATTGCGCACAAAATACTAAGAGCAGGCTATTACTGGCCTACACTATTTAAAGATGCCCATCAACATGTGATAACCTACCATCAGTGCCAAACTTTTGCAGCCAAAGAGGCCAACCGGGCTCTACCATTACAGCCTCTTGTAATAAATAAACCTTTCATGTAGTGGGGACTTGATTTTGTGGGAGTGATTAATCCAAATTCTTCAGCAGGGCATAAGTATGTTCTAACAGCTACTGATTACTACATAATATGGGTCGAAGCAGCAGCCACCACAAGAAGTATAGCTCATGAAGTGATTGAATTTCTAGAGTCAAATGTCATAACTAGGTTTGGGGTTCCTCTGAATTTGGTATGTGATAATGGACCAGCCTTCCAATCATTGGAGTTTGTAGAATGGGCATACCAGATGGGGATAGTTATCAGATTTTCATCCAACTATTATCCCCAAGGCAATGGACTGGCTGAGTCCACAAACAAGAATTTAATGAACGCCATTAAGAAATCTACAATAGACAAACCTAGGTAGTGGCATACATTATTGAAATATGCACTTTGGGCTGATTGGATAAAATATAAAGTGGCTCTTAAAACTTCCCCTTTTGCTTTGTTGTATGGTACCTAGCCAATTGTTCCCATCTCTCTAAAGGTACCTAGCCAAAAGCCCATGTTTTAGATCTAACTAACTTGTAGGATGAAAGACTCCAAGCCCTGGAACACTTCAGTCAGCACCAAGAAACCGTCAAGAACTGGTTTGACAAGAGGGCCAAAGTGAAAGATTTCAGACTGGAAGACCTGGTGCTTCTATGGGACAAGGCCCATGAAAAGAAGGGTAAGCATACAAAGTTGCAGCCATTGTGGATAGGCCCGTACGCATTGCTGAGATTCTGGGTAACAATGCATTTCGTTTACAAGACCTTGATGGTAATTTTTTGGACCTCCCTGTTAATGGTCAATACTTAAAACATTATTTCTCAGCTGTTCCGTCCAATGTATCATTTGAATGAGTCACAAAGAAGTTGTAACATGTGTATACATTGTAAATAACTCTACAGTTTTTAGTTTATTTTAGTGTTGTTTTATTTTATTTAATTCTAAATGTCTGTACAGTTTTTAGTTTTATTTTATTTTAGTTTTATTTTAAAAATGTCTGTACAGTGTGTTTATTTTAGTTTGTTTTCAAATGTATGTATAGTGTTGTTTATTTTAGTTTTTTTTCAAATGCCTGTACAGTGTTGTTTATTTTATTTTTTTATTTTTTTAAAATGTCTATGCAGTGTTCTTTTGTTTTATTTAATCCTAATTGTCTGTGCAATTTCAGTCTGTCTTGAAGTTCTGTATTTTATTTCCTTTGTAAATAACCCTGTAGTTTTATTTCCTTTCAGGTCTGTACATTTATGTATTTTATTTCCTTTGCTGTCTGTGCAGTGTTGTTTTATTTTAAAGTTCTGTGTTTTATTTTTTTATTTTTATTTAAAGTTTGTGCAGTTTGTTTCCTTTGTAAATAGCTCTGCAGTCTTATTTTATTTCATTTCCTTTGGTGTCTGTACAGTTTTATGTTAAAGTCTGTACAGTTTTATTTTTATTTTGTTCTTAAAGGCCTGTGTTTATCCTTGGAAGTCTGTACAAAGTTCTTGAGCTTTTAAGATTCTATTCTTTAACCTTTGCCTGAGCATCAATAAAAAAGTCAGCCTTCTAAAAATTGTTTCATTCTGAGTCCAGATCCAGTGTTCATTATCATAATTGTGAGATAGTCTATTTGAACTGAATAGTGGAACTATTTTTTTAGTCAGAACAATAGTGGAAGGATGATTTAATTTTGTGTCTTGCTTGCCACAGTTGTTTTAATTATAAATAAACTGCTATGCTGTTTGGTTGGAGAAACTCTCGAGGAATCCAAGAAAAGTTGGTCATAAGAGGGGACTATGATTTATGTAATTATTTGAGTATCCACATAAGCTATCAGTGCCCAAGCTGAAGTAGTTCCAGATTGATGAAATACTAAAAGAAAATTGTTATTCTTTCTAAGGCTTTTTAGATGTTGATGTATTTCAAAAGAAAGAGATGAAAGTTGAATTGGCACTCTGTTATTTCCAATATATATATATATAAAAAGAGATATAAAAAAAAGAAAAAAAAAAGAGTTATATAATGAAAGAGGCAGCCAAGTTGTAGATTCTACCTTACATTTGTAAATTTGGGTCGTGTAAATCTAAAGTGTAGCTCTATCAGGGCTGTAAAAGGTTAAACTAGTAAACAGAGCTCTACTCGGTTTCCCCTTTTTACAATCTAGAAAAGCTGATCAATCTAGAGTTCAACATTCGATCTAGTCATTCTTGAAGAAAGTTTTATACCCTTGTAATTACACATCAAAAATCTTCCTTAAATGATTCAGCCTAGTATGTCCTTGGAAAATTTTAACAACTATCAGTTAGTAGTCTATTTATTTTGAAGAATATCTGTGGCAAGGCAAGATACATGGTCAATGTTGTTTTGAAACTAGAGTCCTGGGTTCTAAAATAATGCTACTATTTTATCCGTAGATATCGCCATTTGTTGAGAAGCAACACACCCCCATTGAAAAATGATTTTCCATCCTTTGAAAACTTTGAGCTTTCATTTTGCAGTAAGGACCCTCTTGATGTTTTTCAGGTTTCAAATTCCAAATTTGCTTGCCTCCTTTTTAAGTTGTGCTTTTACTTGCATCTGGTTTTGTTTTATTCCAGAATTCATTTTTCACATGTTAGAATCATTGCTTATCAACAAAAATCTTTCACCGGTATGAAAAAAATGCAAAAAACAGATAGATAAATTCATTAGAAACCAAAACTTTCCTTTTTTGGCAAAGTCATGAAATCGTGACACTTCTATTTTTGGAAATGTCGTGAAATTGCGACAGGTTCAAGAAAATCCGCCAAGTCAAAAAAACGTAGCAAAATCGTGACACTTTCCATTTTTGGAAATGTCACGAAATCGCTACAGTTTTGGAGAGAGAAATCCAGAGTGTACGGAACATCGTGAAATCGCGACATGTCGTGAAATCATGACATGTCACGAAATCACGGCTGCAGGAGGCAAAAGGAAGGAAAGGGTCACATTTTCATGGCTGCAAGAAGAGAAAATTTTCTAAGGCACAGAAAGGGCATGATTTTGTGACATGTCGCAAAATCGCGACGTCACGAAATCGTGACGTTTTTCGCAGAGGAAGCCTGGGGCGTACGGACTGTTGTGATTTCGTGACATGTCACAAAATCATGACAGGTCCAAGTTGAAGCAAAGCAAGCAAGAAGAATCAAGAGGAATCAAATGAAAGAAGCTAAGGCAGGAACATGTCGTGAAATCATGATGTCACGATTTCGTGATGTCGCGAAATCATGATAGTTTGAGAGGAAGGGGGGCAAGGCCAAAAGGTGTCACAAAATTGCGATGTCGTGATTTCACAAATCACAAAGGCAAGGCAGGCCACCACCATGTCAGGAAATTACGACATGGTGGGGCGAGGGCAAGAAGAGAAAGCAGTCAAAAGGAAACAAAATTGAAAAATCGACTAAGGCATAAAATTGTCGTGAAATCGCGACGTCGCAAAATCACGACGCATTTGGCAGAAGGGGCCCAAGACTGGAAGGTGTCATGAAATTGAGACGTCGCAATTTCATGACGTCACGAAATCATGACACAAATCAAGAAAGATGCATGAACGCAAGGAAAGTTCACGAAATCGTGACATGTCGCAAAATCGTGACATGTCGCATTTTCACGACTCGTAGTGAAGAAAGATGCATGAAGGCAAGGAAGGGTCATGATTTCATGACATGTCACATTTTTGCGGCTCGTAGTGAAAAAAGATGCATGAAGGCAAGGGAAGGTCGTGATTTCGTGACATGTCGCATTTTTGCAGCGGAAGGAGCGAAAAGTTGCACGGCACTGGGGATGTCGCGATTTCGTGACATGTCACAAAATCGCGACATGTCACATTTTTGTGGCAGAGACAGAAAAAATCTTGAAAGTGGAAAACAGCTGGAAATGGACACGTGTCATGATTTTGCAACATGTGTCAAGACAAAGCAAGCCACGTATCAGATGATTAGAGCCGCGTATATTGAACTTTAGGGCTTCATTTTAATATTTAAGCTTTTGATTTAATAATTTTAAAATCCTAATCCTTGTTTGTCTTTCATGCAGGAAGTCATCTGGCACTTACATGATAATGAAGAAATGGCCATAAAGACAAAGTTAAGTGCAAATTAATCGAATACAGCCGTATTGAAAAGAAAGGTGTCGAAAATTGCTGTCTCATCCAAATTTTACAGATCTGGCCGCAAAGAGACTTTACGATGACTAAGCAGCTACCCATTTAATGGAGTATGTTGAGAATTGGCCAGAAAGTGAAAATATCTATACTTAGTTACCGAAATTTGCCGATGGATGCATTTAATGAAAATTTATGGCAGAATTAATGGCTTGCAGGCATTTTCAACTCAAGGATGGCTCTACGGAGATGAAATGTTAGAGAAGTGGTGATTCATCCAAATTACCCGAGGGCATTAATGAAGGCATTTACTCATAGTTATGGGTGAATGCAAGTGGAATTCGAATTCTATTTTCTCCATTTATGGCAAGTGACTGCACTAATTTGCAGAGTGGTTAAGTTTTATCAAGACTTTGTTTTAAATGGCTTTATATTGTAAAACCTAGGTCCTAGGGTTTAAGATGATAAGATTTGCGATTGGAGAAGAAAATATTTCTAAAAAGATCAGGGTCTGTCCTGAGTCTATAAATACTTCTTCTCAATGTAATCGCAGAAGGCAGAAACTTAGAAATAAAATGCTATTGAAGCAATTTTTTGCAAATTTTGTTAAATACTTTATTTTTGGACTTGGAGTTTATGTGTTTTTGTTTTCTGTGATAGCATGGCCAGGAGCCTAATCTTTTTCAGATTGTGATAAGTTCATCTTCTTTTGTTATTTGTTTCTTTAAAGTTTATTAAATATATGCTGTAAATCTGTGACATCAAGATTAAATATGCTGTTAGGCTTTAGTTGTTCTATTGTATGCTAGGGAAAATTACAGATTTAAGGTTCAGGTCTGTTCTAATTACTCTGTCCTCACTGTGCAAGCTAGGCTATTGGTGAAGATATCAATTTTAACCGACTTCCCTTTGGTTTATAATTTTTTGTTAGATATGTTCCATCTCTGCCTTATGCTCTTAGTAGAAAGTGATCTTAGAAAGCTAGACACTTTCTTCTTTGATTTGTTCTATTGTGAAGCTGATAGTATAAATAAAATTGGTAGCTTTGTTTTACAGTTAGGTTTAATAAACTTCTCTTTCTGCCCTACCCTACCCTCTTTGTTTTACCGTGAAATGATCCATTTTTATTTTCTTTTAAATTTGTCTTTTATTTAAATCTACTGACCCATAAGAGCTAGATCAAAGAATTAATTTTAAATCTGATTGTTAACAAGTGACAATTTCTAAACATTACTAAACAAGTTTAGTGAGCCCATTGTAAGGTACAGACAATCCATATTGAAAACTATTCCAGAAGCGAAAAAGAGTGAATTGACATTCGACCCAACTCTGTAACTCACACCTTGGATAACCAGCTAGATCCTAAAGTGAGTGGGATTTATCCCATATAAGTGTTATCAAATTTTTATGCTCATTCTTCACAGGGTGTGTATAAAATTCGGACCAACACTTGGCAGCAGTCTTCCATCTTGTCGTGATATCATGACACTTTTTCTCTTCCTTGCATCATGTCACGGTATCATGACACCTTTTATCCTCGGCTGCGGTCTTCCATATTGTCGCGATATCTCGAAACTTTTTCTCTTTGGCAGCGGTCTTCCATCTTATCGCGATATCGTGACACTTTTTATCTTTGGCTACAGTCTTCCATCTTGTCGCGATATCGCAACACCTTTTCTCTTTGGCAGCGGTCTTCCATAATGTTGCGATATCACGACATTTTTTCTCTTTGGCAGTGGTATTCCATCTTGTCACGATTTTACGACACCCTTTCTCTTTGGCAGCGGTCTTCCATAATTGTCACGATATCGTGACACTTTTTTTCTTTGGCTGCGGTCTTCCTTGTCGTAATTTCGTTACACCTCTTCTCTTTGGCAGCGGTCTTACTTCTTGTCATGATTTCATGACACCTTTTCTATCTGGTCATGGTTTTCTTTCATGTCATGATTTTGCGACTCTTCTTATCTTTCGGCTCCAACCTAGCAACACGTCACAATATCGCAACACTTCCTCTCTTCTGACAGCAACCTTCCAACATGTCGCAATATTGTGACTTCTTCCCTCCTTCGGTTCCGATGGCACTTCTTGTCACGATTTCATGACATCCTTTCTTCTCTTGGCAACAACGGTGCAACTTGTCGTGATTTCGCAACATCACCAATTTGGTCACGATTTCGTGACACATTTCCTCGTGTGGAGGTTTGCTCGCTCTTTGATCTTTATTTCTTGGACCACCTCGGTCGATCTGGAATTCATGTAATTTCTCTTGTACAAGGTTCAGGGACCTTTCAACACCCTTTCTACCAATAAAAAAAAAAAAAAAATTAGCTGTGGTAACTTTGGTCACTATGCATCAAATTGTCCACAAGATGGAAGTAGTAGCAGTGAAGAGAAATAGGATTATAAGAAAGAAAGAAAATTTAGGTATGAAAAGAAAAATAGGTATGGTCAAGGTAAGCATGAAAATAAGTTCTTTCAAAGGCACAAGAAGAGTTTATATGTTAAAAGAGCAAGCAGTGCTTCAAGTGACAGTGGTGAAAGACTCTCAGATAGTGAAAAAGAAGAGATTATATTTTTAGAAATAGAAGAGGAAGAAAACACTCCTGTTGAAGACCAAGTAGAAGATGTTCCTATAATTGAAGACCTAGAAAAATGTTTAGAAAAAATAAGAATAAGGTATGATTTATCTAGAATAGGAACTTATTGTTGATCTTAGAGAGTTGAAAAGAGTTAGAAAACATAATTCAAGACTAAAGACTCAAGTCCAAGAAGATGAAGAAATAAAAGAAAAGCTTCTACAAGATCTCAAAAACTCAAAAACTAAGGAAAGGATATTTAAAGAAGTCGTGGTTGAAAAATTAGAGGTAAAAGAGTTAGAATGTGAAATATTAGAACATGAAGTGGTTTCTCTAATAATGGAAGTGAATGATTCCAAGGATAAGCTACACAGGTTTGGGAAAAGTTAAAAAACTTTGGATACCATTATCAAAGGACAAAGATCTTCATTTATCAAATAAGTACTTGGTTTTGAAGAAGGCCAAAAGGTGCAAAAAGAGGAGTCAAGCTCAAGATAAAATGAATTTTTAGGGGAAGATATTGAAGAAGAATCTAAGACCTATGTTGATAAGTTGAAGAGTGGAAGATTCACTAAGAAATAAAACAATGCACAAACAAGAAATAGGGACCATCACAAAGAAGGCAAAGAAAGGACTAAAAGACCAGATATTTCAAGAGAAGATGAATATTTATTCCAAGGGCATTTTTTTTCATGTAATCATTTTGGTCACAAAGCTATACATTGTAGGGTTCATGGAAAGGAGTATGGTTTCACTAAGAGGAACTTCAACTCATTCAAAGATGGATATTTATTTCAATGTTATTGCTACTCATACAATCACTTTGGTCATAAAGATATACACTACAAGGTTCATGATATAAATGATTATGGCTTCACCAATAGGAACATGAAGTCATTTGCACCTTACAATAACTACAACATCATGTGTTAAAATTATAATAATATTGGGCATAAGGATAAGTGATGTAGAATAGTTTCTAGAACTTCCAGATTCAAACAATAACATGGAAACTCAAAAGTATCAAAAGGGTATGATTACAAAGGTTTTGAAAAATAAGGTTGCAAAGGAAAAAGATCATTGTATGTTGGGAGTAGATTTAATCCCACCCCAAAATTAATCACCTCAAGGAGAGGAGGTGGTGAGGGAGCTGAGCTAAGAGTATTTTGTTTTTAGCACCAAATGAGCACCTTTTACATTGATGTCAAAGAGTGAGAGTTTTAGTAAGGGGGAGAGAAATCAGTAAGGGGGAGCAGCTTCTCAGGGGAAGTAGATTTGGAGTTAATGGTTGGAAAAGAAATTTTTGGAAAGGGTTACCATCAATGACAAAGGGGAAGATTCTTTAAAATTTTGAGTACATTGGTTGTCATTGATGTTAAAAGTGAAATGGTTGAGAATTATCTTCAAGGTTGAAATATTAAAGCACAAGGCAAATATCTTCAAAGGACTGAAAAATTGATGTCAAAGGTACAATAATTGTCAAGACAAAAGATTCTCCATGGTTGTATTTGCAAGGAATAGACAAGACTTTATTTGGTTAGAAAAAGGTTTAATTTGTAAAGGCCCAAAGGTTAAGAGTTTAAATTATAATATTTAAATATTTTAAGATTTAAATTATTATAATTAAGTAAAAGGTTTAAAAGAAAAGGTTTCATTTGATTGATAGAGTTTCAAATACTACAAGGAAGGCAAAAGGTTTTATTATAATATTTTTATTTAAAAAAATTATAATATTAAAGTGCAAGGTTATAATGTGCCAAAGTAAATTCATATAATCAAAAATCAAATAGCACCAAAATATTCATAAAAATAAATATGCATATTTAAGAGGAATAATGTTTTCACTTTTGGGTGAATTAAAAAAATATGCAATAATGTGCCAATCATTTCGTTCACTAAATTTGTGGAAGCAGAGAGAGTTCGTTGGAATCATGGAAATGGAGAGAGTTCAATGTAATCATGGAAGAATAGTGAGCGCACACCTGGAGGTAGAGAGAGTGGACACGAATCACTAGTTGAGGGTAGAATATTTTATGTACGATTATCGAGGACAGAGAAGAAGGAAGGAAACAATGCACAAACTCAGGGGTAGAATAAGGTTAGAATAAATATTGATTATCATATTATAATTTTCATCTTGATGGCTGGATCAAATGAAAGGGAGTCCCTACAATAAGACATGGCATGGCAAAGGTCTCAGGGTCAAGACTCGATGATGATATTTTTGTATTTTTGTTGACCAAAGAAATCGACAAAGGGTTTAAGACGTGCATTGTACACATGGGTTCTGGTATGGATAGCTAGCGCATGCAACACTCTATTTCATGCTAGAGCATGGGCTCGGTGAGGTTTCACGTTTGACTCCTGTCAATGGCAGAATTGGTAAGGGAATTAATTTTTGTTAATAATTTTTTTTTTGCTATTAGGGAGTCATAAGGGTTGAGTAGGGAGTCATAAGGGTGTGAGTTTGATAAATTTTGTTTTTTCTATTAGGGAGTCATAAGGGTTGATTTTAATAAAGTTTTTTTTTGCTATTAGGGATTCATAAGGGTTGAGTTTAATAAAGTTTGATTTTACAATTAGGGAGTCATAATGGTGCGAGTTAATAAAGTTCTGTGTGCAAATTAGAAGTTATAAGTATATGTTATAAAAGCTTTCTATTTTGAAAACATAAACTATAAAAGTGTTTTATATAGTTTTATTTCGCAAAGAGCATAAAAATAAAATACAAAGGGGATATTTTTTGCATTTGAGAGTAGCAGTTATAAGGTGTTATTGTGGTTTGATTTTTGGTTGAAATTTTATATGGTGAAAAGTAAGTTTGAGGAGTTTTGATAATTGTTAAAGTCCTATATTTTGAAATTAAATGAAAATTCATTGAACATCATTGAGCACATATTTTTAAGAAGAAATTTAATGTTGATGGTTTGAAAGATAAATCTACTAATCAGTTTTGAAGTAGCACTTGGAAGAGGAAATTCTTTTGAGCTAGGGTTTTGATAACAAATTGTGCATCATTGATTAATGAAATTGGAAATACTTATGCTAGGGTTTTGAGAGAAAATTGTGCATTATTTTTGAAAGAATTTGTGAAGCATTTGGGCAATGATGTGAGTGACATTGAATGTGAATGGGCAAGTGTTATAAATCAATTTTGTGAAGCAAAGTTATACACTAGTTTGATTTAATTTGAAAGGGATTTGCAAGAGGTAGATATATGATTTGATGAATGAAAGATATGTGAATGTGCAAAAATATTTGGTATTTTATAGTACATATCATTCTTTATATGTTCAAGAGGTTAAATGAATTCTAGGTAGAAAATGTCTAAACTGCCTAGTTGAAAAAAACATTTTTGAAAAGGATATAAGCATTTTTTTGAACTTCATTTGTGTGCAAGATTTGGGATTGGTTGAGCATGTTCTATGAGTTGTTTTGAGCATGTATTAGATCATGGCAAAGCAGAATTATATATGGTATATTTAAGAAGACTTAAAGCAGGTTTGAGGCAAATTTGAGAAAATCATGTGAGAATACTTGAAACAGGTTTGAGATAGATTTGAACAAGTCATGTGAGAAGACTTGAATCAGGTTTGAGGTAGATTTGAGCAAGTCTTGTGAGAAGAATTAAAGAATGTTTGAAGTAGATTTGAGAAAGTCTTATGGGAATACTTGAAGGAAGTTCAAGGTAGAATTGTAAGTAGGTGTGAGACATATCAATACAGGTAGTTACACATATTTTATCAAGTAGTTGAGAATATTTGGGATAGAGTTGAAGATATATTTGTGAATGTAATGTGTGTACATTTGGGACATAGTTGAAGATAGGTTTATCCATGTAATGAGAGCAAGTTTTATTGTAGAGTTGTGCAAGCCTTGTGTGAAGGCTTAAAGCAATTTTTGAGAAGAGTATTGAACCAACAAGGGGATAGAGTTCTCCTATGGATAGAGTTCCATGAACCAGAGCAAAGGATAAGAGTCTCCTATGGATAGAGTTCCATGAACTAGACCAAAAAGGGGATAGAGTTATCCTATCGATAGAGTTCCATGAACCAAATCAAAGAGGAGAGGTATCTCCTATGGATAGATTTCCATGAGTCATAGTAGAAAGGAGAGGTATATTTTGTGGATATTTTTCCATGAACCAGATTAGAAAGGAGAGGTGTCTATTGTGGATAGAGTTCCATGAACCTGAGTAGATAAGAGAGGTGTTTCTTGTGGATAGAATTCCATGAACCAACACAAAGAGAATAGAGTTATCCTATGGATAGATATCCAAAAATAAGAGTAGTGGATATAGAGGTCTCCTGTAGATAGAGATACATGAACTTGAGCATAGGGGATTGGTGTCTCCTTTGGATAGAGGTCCATAAACATTGTAATAGGGAATTTCTTCCCAACAGATCTATTGAGAAAATTTATAATAAATATTTTCTTCATGGATGTAACCCACATTGGGTGAACCATGTTAAATCTATGTCTCTCATGTGTGTGATGATTTTTACATTGCTTTGTTATTGGTATTGATATTACAATTGATAACATTGGATAATATAGTTTGGGAAAGAAAAGTAAAAGTTTATATTATATTGTTCACCCCCCTCTTAGTATAACCTTGTGTTCTTCACTTCATGACAAATGCAAGTCATTCAATCAATTTTTACAAAAGGGGTGACATTTTCATGGATAGATGAGTTCTAAAAAGCCTTTTATGACATCAAGAAATACCTAGATTCTCCACCAGTCTTAACGCCTCCTCATCTGGAGGTCCTCTTCCATACTTATGTTTTAGCAATGTACTTTGTATTAGGGACAATGATTTCACAAAAGAATAAAAAAAATCAAGAGAAAGATGTCTATTACATTAGTGAAACATTGGTAAGCTATGAAACTAGATATGCTTACATGGAAAAATTATGCTTAGAAGTGGTTTTTACCACTAAGAAACTCAAATATTACATGCTTAGTCACACTACATATATCATATATCACAAAAATACTCTCTGTTATATGATGTCTTGTACGTACAATAACAACCATACCACAAAATGGATAATTCTTCTCACTAAATTTGATATTGAGTTTATTAGCCAACAATCCATTAAAGGTTAGAGCATAGTTTATCAGCTTTTGGAAGCTCCAATTCCTAGTGATCAACCCTTGATTATTGAGCTCCCAGATGATTCAGTATTTACTCTCACTAAATAAGAAGAAGATGTCATTCCAAAGGAAGATGTCGATATCACACTCTTCTTTGATGGTCTAAGTGTAAAAAATATCAAGGTGCTGGAGTCATTTTTTATACACCATAGGGGATACCTATTTCCTTATCATTCAAAATTGACTTCCAATGCACAAATAAAAATACAGAGTATGAAGCCTTAATATTAGATCTTCAAGCAACCATAGCTATGGGCATAAAGTGTATTAGGATAATTTATTATTCTCAACTTGTCATTCATCAAGTAATCAAAGAATACCAATGCAAAGAACCTACTATAAATCTTTACTATGAAGTAGCAATAAAATTGTTAATCAAATTTGATTGGTATGAAATATATAATTTACCATATTTGACTAATATATTTGCACATGTGATGGCCTCTCTAGGATCATTGATTCCATAGAATTATGTAGAAGAGGTACATCCACTCATTGTTATAATGATCTCTAAATCTACAATTGTCCATGCTAAATATAAGAATGAATAAAGATGGTTATTTTATTCCTTTAGAGCCATATGAGCCTTGGTCAAACCAAATAGTAGCATTCATCAAGTTTTTAACACTCCCATAAGATATTTCACAAACTGCTAATCACACTTTTAAGAAAAAGGTAGCTTGTTTTACTCTCTTGGAGGATGTGTTGTATAGATATAGTTATGATGGAGTTCTCCTTTATTATCTCAAGTTTGCAGAGGCACAAAGAGCCATAGTTGAAGTTCATGATGGTACTTGTGGTGGTAATTTTAGTGGAACAACCATTTCAAAGTATATTCTATGCATGGGTTACTGTTGGCCCACCATGGAATGCGATTGTTGCATTTATATCAAACATTGTAAGCAATGTCAAGAGCATGCTAATTTAACTCATGTGCCATAACAAGAATTAAATCTTATTCAAATCCTTTTTTCCTTTTCACAATGGGGTATTTATTTGATTGGAAAAATCTCACCTCCTTCCTTGGGATAATACACATTCATCATCACAACCACTGAATACTTAACAAAGTGGTTTGAGGTAATTCCTATAACTAGTATGATAGGTTCTTGAATTATGGAGTTTATACTTCACCATATAATCTATAATTTTGGTATCCCATAAAAAATTCTCTGAAAATGGTAAGTCTTTGAAGATCAAGGATTTTTGAGCACTTTGTGAGATATCCAACATAGTTTCTCGACTCCTTACTACCCATAAGCAAATGGAAAAGTTGAGGATACCAACAAGACCTTAATTTATATTCTCAAGAAAATTGTCAAAGAAAATCATCAAGATTGACATACTTAAATCCCCTTGGCATTATGGGCTTATCTAACAAGCATCTGCATGCTTATTGGGGAAACATCATTTTCATTGGTCTATGGAGCCAAAGAACTCATACCTCTTGATATTGATATCCCTTCATTATGAATTTCATTGCAAGAATTCATAGATGATGATACTGCTAGACAAGCACATTTTGACCAACTCATGCTTCTTGATGAAAGGTAGGTCAATGCTTTAGAGGATTTATAATTTTATCAATACTACCTCAAGCATACTTACAAAACCAAATTTCACCTACATGAATTCCAAGTATGATATCTTGTACTTAAGTAGAACGAATAGAACACCAATGCATTGCTACATCTTCATGATAAATTCATGGCTAATTGGTTAGGTCCATACATTATCATTCAGAAAGTGGGTAAAGGAAATTATAGGTTTGTCAATCTAGAGGGAGTTGAAGAGCCTGAACCTCTTAAAATTATCCATTTGAGAGCATTCTATGCTTAATGTTATTTTTTATATACATATATATACATGGCTAATACACAAAAAAAACTTCACATTTCACACATTACATTTTACACTTTGCATTTCACACATTGCATTGCATAAATTACATTTTTTTTAATTTACATGGTGGAATCGGTAGCCACCACAAATATGGGTAGGCTGTCTAGATTTTATGGCTACCACAATATTCTACGTTGTCCACCCCAAAAGTTACCACATAGATCTTTGTGCAATCTGCCCCTATAACCACCATGCCACAATCATTTTAAATCTTTTATGCCACTGAAAGCACTAGGAAATGGACAAGCATTCAGTACGATGAGGCCTGATATTTTAACCTTGAACCTCCTCATCCCTTATGGGGTTTGGATGAACCAATTGGTCTACACCTTGGACCTCATAAATTACATTTTAAAAATTTTATTTCATACATTTGCATTCACAACCATCTTCACACATTTTTAGGGTTATTTATTCAGTTTAGATAATAATTGGTCCAACAAAGTCTTGTTACCTTAATCAAGGGCACCTCAAAATTATCATCCATGTGATTGCACCATTCTATAGAATAAAATTATCATTTGCAAGCCATATTTTCACAATATTTAGGTTTTTCGGTCACTCAACCACTTCTAGTGTTTCCAGAAACCTACAATGCATGTCAAATTTTCTTTAGGACCAAGACACATTTTCACTAAGAAAATCTTGAGTTCTAGGAATTGACTCTAACACTCTTGAGCTAAACACAATCACACATCTTAAAAACATCTTTTGTCAAAGAGGGATAACACCATGATTGGATTAAACCTCAAAGTGAATAGGATAATCCTTGCTTGTACCATTATGCACATAGTCCAAAAATAAAAAATAGTGGTCTCCACCACTATCACAATTAGTTCCAAATAAAAGATAGAGCAGTAAGAATAGGTTAAAATTATCATCACACTTCGGTTGAGAATATGATTCCTAAGAAATTTAAATATTTTACACATCACACATCATAGATCCTCAAGTTGTAAGGATAGAACTACATTTCTAGTTAGATGGTTAGGTAGTCTAAATCCCCAAAACTTAGAGATTAGATTATTGGACTATGGATATAATATCCACTAGAGCTATAGATGCTTGTATGGTAGTGGATTACACTCATGCATGGTGATATATCTCTCTTGAAGAGACCTCTAACCACACATGAGGACAAAAAAGCTTCTTGTTCTCCTCCATAATAGGTTTCATCTCAATTTACTCAAGATGATTTAATGAACTCACTTTCACACACATTGGTTCTTGATTTCCTATAGTCATTACCATACTCATCATTCGGTAAATGAATTCACTGCACACAAATTTTATCCTAGATAAATTTGGTAGCATCTAGTGAGTTTGTTTGACATCACTAGTATGTTTGAGTTTTTGCAAAAAAAATAGTTTTCCATATAAACATCCATATATTCTTCCATGTCAACATCCATGTCAGTTTTCCATATTAACATCCATATCAACATCCATATATTCATCCATATAAACATTTATATCATTACACGAGTTTTCCATTTCATATACTACAAGTTTGATACCCCTAATTAAACAACAATGGTATGCATGGTCAAGTAAAATATAAACTAGACAGAAAAGCAGAAACAAAAGCAGGGAATGCTAGACATAGGAAATTTGAGGAGTTTCCCTGATAGATGTGATTTCAATCAGGTAAACTATGTCTACCAAAAAAAGAAAAGATAGGGTGTAGGGTCCTAGAAACACAAAGGAAAACAATAGGTTGTTGGCAACAAAAATAATCAGGTAAGTTCCAATCCTCTAGTTTCAAATAAATTTTCAATTCTATCCAACATGGAAGTAGGAGGATTATCAAAATATATGGAAGCACAACACCTTCAAGCTAACATTTATGACTCTCTCGAATCCCCATCCAAGTCAAGATCCTAAAACCCTAATGCTAAAATTAATGTAAGCCCCGTGGGCATCACAAATCCAAACCCTAATGCACGATCTCTAGAATCCACATCCAAGTTAGGATCCTTAAACCCCAATGTTGGAAATACTTCAAGCCTAGTGGGCATCCCAAAGCCAAACCCTAATCTTTGAAGAAATTAGGAAGAAATTTAAGGCATTGGAAAATAAAAAATCTCATCTCCCTAACATCATCATCCTACTGAGGGGTCATCTCGTAGACCATGGGAATACATGAAAAAAGAAGAATATTTGGATGTAGGGGTGGAGATATGTGAAACTCTTCAGACTGAGTAATATGGCAGTCCAGTTCTATAAAAAATTACCTCCCCTCAATTTAGTCCTAAACAAACCAGGAGCACTGTGAAGTTTCCTAGAGATTTTGGCAGTGAAAAAAGAAGAGGGAGAATATCAAATGTTGAGCATAAAAAAATTAAAGTTGATAATGACATTGCCAATGGAAAACCAAGAACCTTGTTTCAATAGGTTATTATGGGTTCTGAAGACAAAAAATTAGGAAAACTCGCTCAAGGGATGGGGAGAGGAAGAATTCCCAAACAATCTAAATGAAGTTCCTCTCATGGAATGTGAGAGACCTCAATGGCCTGCCCAAACACATGGAAATTAGTGCAATAAGAAATCAAGTGAATCCAACTATTATCATGTTGCAAGAAACAAAAACTAATGATATTCTATCAAAAAAGTAGCAAAAAAAATCTAGAATCAAGGGGAGATGGTTTACAAATAATCCAAAGGAGCATCTGGAGGCCTTATAACTTTATGGGATCCTCGGATAGTAGAAGGCACAATTATTTAGAAATATGATAGGGTTCTTAGTGTTTTATTTAAGGAAATAAACAACTACAGAATATAAGATCAAGATGGATTGGTTCTTCCTATCACGGTGAATGCATTTCACCTAAAGTTATATTTTTGTTGAGAAAATAGAAAAGAAATTATATCTATAGTATAATATAAGTATATTCAGACAATATTTGTAAATATTACCGTTTTCCTATTTTCTTTGTCTTTCTCTAAAAGATTCTTTTTACAACTGCGTTGTTGAATTCGTTTCCCAATGGATAAATGCCTGGTTCAAAATTTTTGCAAGCAAAAATTTCCCCCGAAAGGTGCCAAGAATGTTAGTCAAAAAGTGACTAACTATAGAAAAATAGATGATGCACCTTTTTTGCATATTTTCCAAGAATATCGAAGTGGCCCATATGCTAAAGATCAAAGAAAAAGCAAAATACCGCAAGGAGGCAAAAGTGTCGCGATATCGTGACATGTTGCATTTTCGTGGCTAAGAGCAAAAAAAGGGAGCAAGGTGGAAAAAGTGTTGCGATATCACGACATGTTGCATTTTCATGGCTAAGAGTAACAAAAGAGAACAAAGAGGCAACAGTGTCGCGATATCCTGACATGTTGCATTTTCATGGTCCAGAGCAACAAAAGGGAGCAAGGAGGCAAAAGTGTCACGATGTCGTGACATGTTGCATTTTTGTGGCTAAGAGCAACAAAAGGGAGCAAGGAGGCAAAAGTTTCGTGATATCGTGACATGTTGCATTTTCGCAATCCAAAGCAAAGAGAAAGAGCAAGGAGGAAAAAGTGTCGCGATATCACGACATGTTGCATTTTCACGGCTAAGAGCAACAAAAGGGAGCAAGGAGGCAAAAGTGTCACGATATCGTGACATGTTGCATTTTCATGGTCCAAAGCAAAGAGAAAGAGCAAGGAGGAAAAAGTGTCGCGATATTGCGACATGTTGCATTTTCATGGGAAAAAGAAAAGAGAAAGAGCAAAGAGGAAAAAGTGTCACGATATCGTGACATGTTGCATTTTCGTGGTCCAAAGAAAAGAGAAAGAGCGAGGAGGAAAAAGTGTCACGATATCGCGACATGTTGCATTTTCGTGGACAAAATCAAAGAGAAAGAGCCAAGAGGAAAAAGTGTCGCGATATCACGACATGTTGCATTTTTATGGCTAAAAACAACAAAAGGGAGCAAGGAGGAAAAAATGTCGTGATATCATGACATGTTGCATTTTTGCTGCTAAGAGCAACAAAAGGGAGAAAGGAGGCAAAAGTGTCGCGATATCGTGACATGTTGCATTTTCATGGCTAAGAGAAACAAAAGGGAGCAAGGAGGCAAAAGTGTCACGATATCGCGACATGTTGCATTTTCATGGTCCAAAGTAAAGAGAAAGAGCAAGGAGGAAAAAGTGTCGTGATTTTGTGACACACCAGCTATAAAGGAATAAAGTATATTTTTGGCAACTAGGAACATGCACTGACATTAGGTTCTGATTTTTGAAGAATGGTCTGTTGATTATAACCTGGCAGGTCCGTTGGATGATTGCAGAATAATAGGTTCACCTAAAATTAGCCAGAAGGAAATTTATCCAATCTGCAGGAAATCCTTTGTATATTATTAGAAACTGCAAACAATTACTTGTAATTGATTGAAGAAATTAAATGTATGTAGTAGAAGATACTCTTTTTAGGATATAAATAGGAGTGAGTCGACCATGAAAAATGTCGGCTCTTGGACATTTACAAGCTTGATGTACATGTACTGGATTACAAGCAATAAAAGATTTCTTCCTCTAGATTTCAAAACTTCTGTGTGCTTGTATGTATCTAATGTTTTAAATTCTATTCACTCTAAGTTTTATGATGTATCTATTCTAAAATATGGATTGTGCACGTATAAATCTTGTTTCTAGAGTTGAACATTAAAATATAGTTACATGCTTTTAGACAAACATCTAAAAGTCACACTTAGGAATTTGTATTTTCTATAAAGAAGATATAAAGGAAACTCTGAAAGTAGTAATCTACATCATCAATGTTTGTTATTGTGCAATCTGTACCATGAGAAAAGTTTCTAGCTTAGGCTATATTTCCCTTATCTCTTGTTCCCCTTTTATCTAAAAAACTCAAAGGAACCAGCCTTCTATGGAGACTAGACAGATGATATCAAGCAAGATCTGTCTATTCAATGTTGGAAAATTCTAAGGCGCAACACTATTAACCGAAGGTGAATTTTGTTCCAACAATTTTTTGCATGCCCGGTGGGACCAACAATCCCATAGTATTGTATAATTTTTGGTGTTTTACCTTAAGAGCATTTTTTAAAAATCTCAAGAAAAATCACCTGGTGACTCCGTTGCATTTAGACCATAAAAGAAAGACCTTGTCTAAAAACCTTCTGGTTATATAGCCATATGATAACCAGATCTTGAGCTAGAAAAACTGAAGAACCTATCAATTTTTTTGAACTACATCTCAAAAGCCTAAAAGCACACCCTGTACTAGCCACAAGATCAAATCCGCTTAGCACCATTATCACCTCATTAACACCCACTATAGGAGAATCTGCAAGAAATCCCATAGTAGTTGTAACTCCTTTAGTAACCATGGCAGCCACCCCTACCCTAACACATCTTGTATGGAATCAAATTGGCCCTTTGAACTTGGGAACACACGACCAAATTCCACAAGCTACACTAAAAGCATTACCGACATTTGATGAAATAGGCAAAATAGCAGATGAACATTGTTTAGATGTATCAGTGCTAGCATCTGTTTACAACATCACTCATGAAGATGTAATGGTCATATTGTTGATTATATATTTGAAAGGAAATATGCTCTATTGGTACAAAGCGCTTCCCACTGGATCCATTATTTCTTGGGTAGTACTGGTCGGCCGTCTGGTCGATGAATTCAATATACATGTGGATCCTTTCACATTGTTGAATCAATTCATTGTCATTGAGAGGCATCCACAAGAAGAAATCCAAGATTTCAACATTATATTTACCAAAACTCGTGATAGAGTACCGTAAGGCCTAAAGCCCATGGAAGAACAAGCTATATGCTATTATTTAAGGGCTTTTGATTCAGATCTCAGTATGATAATAAGGCAATCCTGTGTAACCACTTTTCTTGGGATCTATGTAGAGGCAACAAAGGGCGAAGCTGATCTCATCGCTACAAAAATATATCCATCAAAAAGTCTATTGCCAATTTTACCAGAGCTTTCCCAAGCATAAATTCCTAAACTGCTTGTACTCCCATCAACGCATGCCCTCCCAGCTATAGCTACAACTCCTACATTCCTTGCATTACCAGCCACACCCCTTGCATCAGCTCCCCCCAATGATCAATACACGACCATAATTGATACAATGAAGACATTGTCAAATGAAATGACATCCATGAAAAAGAGAGAGGCTGAATAGAATATCCAAGCAAGAAGACTTCCACAGAACAAAAGGAAGGTGCTTCGACAAGCAATAGGGGACAAGAGAGACTGAGCACGATATATACAAATAAGATAGTGGAGGCCGAAGAGCCTCCCACTGATTCTAATTTTTGGTGTACTACATGTAACGATCCACATGGGGAAAGTTCATGTTTGATACACCAGCATTATGTACAAAGTATAGTAGTTGAAAAGAGTAAAGAAAGAATGAAAGGCCATGTAAATATAATTAGAGAGAAGGACCATAACTTCATGATGCCTACAGTAGAATAGGTTTTAGTTTTGACAAGATCAGGTAAGAAACCACTGCAAGTAGACCCTAAAGAGCTTCAGCCATTAAATGATTCCCCTACTCCCAAGGAAGTTCCCAAAGAAACTCCTAAGGGAAGTCTCCCTCAGGAAAGAAAATATCAGTTTCCAACCAAAATTCAAGGGCAAGAAACACACAAAGAATTTATTCCTTAGGGGGAAAATGAAACCTAAGAACAGGCTAGGGAAAGGTTGAGATTCCCCTCGCTGACAAAAAGGCAAAGAACTGAAGCTACCCAGGGATACAAAAATAAATATGAAACTTTTGCCAAAGAAATATAAAGAATAGTTGATTCATCTACATACAATATAGTAGATGAGATGAAAAAGACTCCTTCTAAGGCAAGTATGTATGATGCTCTTCAAATCCCAGGTCAAATTGATCTCCTATAGGAATCCCTAAGAACAATGGAAAATGGAGGTGGGACTGCATCATCTTCAAAAATGGTTCTAACAAACTTGACATCTACCACTGGTAATAATAGGCCACCACCCTTTTATTTGTCCCTTCAAATGGAAGGATGGGTTGTCCACAACTGCATGATAGATTCAGGCGCTGCTACCACTGTGATACCCAAAGCAGTATGTGATATTATGGGAATGGAGTACACTAGGAGTAGCGCAGGAGTCCTATAGTTAGATGGTACTCCAGTAAAAATTGTAGGAGTGATAAAGGATATTCCTATACGACTGCATAAAATGCCTCATATGACAGTCATACAAGAGGTAGTAGTCATAGACTTGGAGCCCTATTTTGGTATGTGTTTATCCAGAGAGTTCACAACAAATATGGGAGGATACTTATCCTTAGATTATTCTCATTTGGAGATACCTTTCAAAGGTAGAAGGGTCAAGATTTTTAATGAGAAACCATCTACGTTTCATGTAGAAAATATTGGTGAAACTGACCGTGTAAATATGATGATTGAAGAAGTAATAGAAGAAGATCTAATGGAAGAAACATTAAAAGAGCTCCAAGATGAGGACGAGTTTTCTCTACAAAATTTTAATGCCATGATAGAAACAGAAATAGGAAACTATTCCATTGAGAAACCAAAATGAAAATTGATACCCTCCTTAGAAAAGGATGGTTCTGTGAATTAATTGTGGAAGATTTTCTTTGATGGGGCTAGGTGCAAGAATGGAGCTGGTGCCGAAATAGTTTTTATTTCCCCCATCGGAGAAGAAAAGTTTTTCTCTTATAGGTTGACTTGGAGTTGCTCCAATAATGCATCAGAATATGAGGCCCTATGCTTAGGGTTAATAAGGGCTGAGAAATTGGGAATCAAACAGTTACTCATCTATGGATATTCAGAACTTATTATGAATCAAGTCACCAAAAAATGTATAAGTAAACAACATTATTTGAACACTTACAGGAACAAAGTGTGGGATCTCTTAGAGGCCTTTGAAGCCCTAAATATAAAGTTTATCCCTAGATAATAGAATACCCACGTAGATTTGTTAGCTTCAGTGGGAGCTAATTTTTGTCCTATAAGTAATTTTATTCAGAAGTCTAAAACTGTTAGACTTATATACAGGTCTTCAGTGCCTGATAAAAATATTTTTTGGCAAGTTTTTGAAAATGATGAATAGATACTAGATTTCTTAATCCATGAAATGAATTGCTTAGCCAACCGGGATCTGTAGGATGAAGAGGAAGAGGACATTATTCAGTTAAAAAACAATCATATTCCTAAGGGTCTCATCACCCTTGAAAGCATTTTTGATAACAATGATAGAGCAGTTGGCCAGAAAATCAAGGTCGATAAACAAAGATACAAAGATGTAGAGTTGGAGCCAAGAAAAATGATTAAGGTTGGAATCAGTTGTACAAAAGAGGAAGTGAACTAGATCAGATAATTATGTAAAAAATTCCCTGACATCATAGCTTGGGTGTAGAGTGATCTAAAAGTGTACAATAAAGATGTTATTCAACATACCATAGAATTAGAAGAAGGAGCTAAGCATTTTAGGCAAAATCAAAGACCAATGAATCTGAAGGTAGAATCTTTGATGAAACAAGAACTGTTAAAAATCCTTCAAGCTAAAATAGTATACCCTGTTAAACACTCCACCTGGGTGGCAAACTTGGTACCAGTCAAGAAGAAAAATGGAGATATCAGATTGTGTGTACATTTTAGAAATTTGAACAGAGCATCACTCAAATATCATTACTCGCTACCTCAGATTGGCCAAATTCTACACACAGTTGTAGGAGCAATGTAGCTCTTACAATTAGAAGAACAAAGAGAGCAATCATACAATCACAATCGAAGCATATGGCGGATCATCGAAGGATGGTTCAACAAAGAGACAACTGCCAGAAAATTTAGAGTGGGAGACTTGGTTTTGAAATGGAATGTAAAGAAAGCAAAGCCAGGTAACCATGATAAATTCAATGCTTTCTGGGAGGGACCATTTGAAATTGTTTCATAGAAACAGTTCAATGCTTTTGAGTTGAAAGATCAAGATGGATTGGTTCTTCCTATCACGGTGAATGCATTTCACCTAAAGTTATATTTCTGTTGAGAAAATAGAAAAGGAATTATATGTACAGTATAATATAAGTATATTCAGACAATATTTGTAAATATTATTGTTTTCCTATTTTCTTTGTCTTTCTCTAAAAGATTATTTTTACAACTGCGTTGTTGACTCCGTTTCCCTATGGATAAAGGCCTGGTTCAAAATTTTTGCAAGCAAAAAACTCCCCCAGAAGGCGCTAAGAATGTTAGTCAAAAAGTGACTAACTACAGAACAACATCTGATGCACCGTTTTGCATATTTTCCAAGAAGGCCAAAGTGGCCCATATGCTAAAGATCAAAGAAAAAGCAAAATACCGCAAGGAGGAAAAAGTGTCGCGATATCGCGACATGTTGCATTTTCGTGGCTAAGAGCAACAAAAGGGAGCAAGGTGGCAAAAGTGTCGTGATATCGTGACATGTTGCATTTTCATGGCTAAGAGCAACAAAAGAGAACAAAGAGGTAAAAGTGTCGCGATATCGCGACATGTTGCATTTTCACGGTCCAGAGCAACAAAAGGGAGCAAGGAGGCAAAAGTGTCATGATATCATGACATGTTGCATTTTTGCGGCTAAGAGCACACAAAATGGAGCAAGGAGGCAAAAGTGTCGCGATATCATGACATGTTGCATTTTCATGGTCCAAAGCAAAAAGAAAGAGCAAGGAGGCAAAAGTTTTGCAATTTCGTGACATGCTAGTTGTAAAGGAATAGAGTATATTTTTGGCAACTAGGGACATGCACTGAAATCAGGTGCTAATTTCTGAAGAATGGTCTATTGATTATAACCTGGTAGGTCTGCTGGATGATTGCAGAATAACAGGTTCACCTAAAATTAGCTAGAAGGAAATTTATCCAATCTACTTGAAATCCTTTGTATATTATTAGAAACTACAAACAATTAATTATAATTGATTGAAGAAATTAAATGTACGTAGTAGAAGATACTCTTTTTAGGGTATAAATAGGAGTGATTCAACCATGAAAAAATGTCGGCTCTTGGACGTTTACAAGCTTGAAGTACATGTACTGGATTACAAGCAATAAAATATTTCTTCCTCTGGCTTCCAAAACTTCTGTGTGCTTGTATGTATCTGATGTTTTAAATTTTATTCACTCTAAGTTTTATAATGTATCTGTTTTGAAATCTGGACTCTGCATGTATAAATCTTGTTTCTAGAGTTGAACATTAAAAGATAGTTACATACTTTTAGACGAACATCTAAAAGTCACACTCAAGAATTCATGTTTTCTATAAAGAAGATATAAAGGAAAATCTGAAAGTAGTAATCTGCATCATCAATGTTTGTTATTTTCCAATCTGTACTGTGAGAAAAGTTTCTAGCTTAGGATATATTTCCCTTATCTCTTGTTCCCCTTTTCTCTAAAAAACTCAAAGGAACCAGCCTTCTCTAGAGACTAGATAGATGATCTCAAGCAAGATCTATCTATTCAATGTTGGCAAATTCTAAGACGCAACACTATTAATCGAAAGTGGATTTTGTTCTAACAGGTCCCATAAAGACAAAGGAAAACAACAAGTTTTTGGCAACCAAAATACTTAGGTAAGTTCCAATCCTCTAGTTTCAAATAAATTTTCAATTCTATCCAATATGGGAGTAGGAGGATTATCAAAAGACATGGAAGCCCAACACCTTCAAGCTAACCTTTATGACTCTCTCGAATCCCCATCCAAGTCAGGATCCTCAAACCCTAATGCTGAAATTACTGTAAGCCCCATGGGCATCACAAATCCAAACCCTAATGCATGATCTCTAGAATCCACATCCAAGTTAGGATCCTTAAACCCAATGCTGGAAATACTTCAAGCCTAGTGGGCATCCCAAAGCCAAACCCTAATGCTAAAGAAATTAGGAAGAAAGTTAAGGCATTGGAAAATAAAAAATCTCATCTCCCTAACATCATCATCCTACTAAGGGGTCATCTTGCAGACTAGGAGAATACATGAAAAAAGGAGAATATTTGGATGTAGGGGTGGAGATATATGAAACTCTTCAGACTGAGGAATATGGCAGTCCAGTTCTGCAAAAAATTACCTCCCCTTAATTTAGTCCTAAACAAACCAGGAGCATTGTGAAGTCTCCTATAGATTTTGGTAGTGAAAAAAGAAGAGGGAGAATATCAAATGCTGAGCATAAAAAAATTAAAACTGATAATGACATTGCTAATGGAAAACAAAGAACCTTGTTTCAATAGGTTATTTTGGGTTCTGAAGACAAAAAATTAGGAAAAATCCCTCAAGGGAGGGGGAGAGGAAGAAATCCCAAACAATCTAAATGAAGTTCCTCTCATGGAATGTGAGAGACCTCAATGGCCTACCCAAACACATGGAAGTTAGTGCAATAAGAAATCAAGTGAATCCAACTATTATCATGTTGCAAGAAACAAAAACTGATGATATTCTATCAAAAAAGTAGCAAAAAAAATCTAGAATCAAGGGGATATGGTTTACAAATCATCCAAAGGAGCATATGGAGGCCTTATGACTTTATGGGATCCTCAGATAGTGGAAGGCACCATTATTCAAAAATATGATAGGGTTCTTAGTGTTCTATTTAAGGAAATAAACAACAATAGGTCATGGATACTTTCAAATATTTATGCCTCAACTTCAATAAAGGGAGAGCTCTATTGTGGGAGTACTTAGGCAATCTGAGTGAAATCTTCCATAATGTCCCTTGGATTCTGGTTGGGGATTTTAACACTCATCTTTATCCTTCAGACAAAATGGGTGGAAATGGACCACCTATCAGGAGCATGGATGAGTTCAATGACTTTGTGAACTCCAACATGTTGATGGATGTAAAACTTAGAGGAGCAAATTATACCTGGAGCAATTGGTGAATAGGGTGTCATCTCATTCAAGAAAGTCTTGATAGGTTTTTCTATCAAAGGAGGCTACAAATTTGTTCGGTGATTCTACCCTGCAAGCCCTTCCTAAAATTGCCTCTGATCATAATCCCATTTTATTGGAGATCCCTAACTCTTTGTACTTTAAGAAACCTTTTAGATTTCAATCTATGTGGATCAAACATTCCAGTTTCAGAGATAACTTAAGTCAGTGGTGGTAGTAGCCTATCAGGGGTAGTGCAACTTTTAAACTTGCTGGCAAATTAAATTTTGTTAAGGAAAATCTTAAAACTTGGAAAAAATAGGTCTTTGGGAAACTCTTAGAAAATAAAAAATAGGTTGTTGAAATTTTGAAGATAATTGATCAGAGGATCCAACATGGTGATGCTGATGAAACTACTAAGTAGGAGGAACAAACAAAACTAGCAGAGTTTCATAACATTTTGGCCTGTGAGGAAATATATTGGAGGAAAAAATCAAGGGCTCTTTGGTTGAAATATGGAGATTCAAATTCTAAGTTTTTTCATGTCACCACGCTTAGAAATAGAAGCAATAACAAGATAATTTTTTTATAAAAAGCATATGGTTCTATTACTCAAGACTTAACAAAAATCAGAAAGGAGGCAGTAACTTATTTCAATTCTATCCTTGGTCAGGAATCACAGTGCAATGAGGATGCCAAAGATATTCTCTTGCAATACATTCCTAGAATAATAAATGAGGATATAAAACTTAAGCTTCTAGCTCCCTTTTCTGATGAGGAAATTAAGGAAGCCTTGTTTAGCATGGAGCCAGACAAAGCCCCGGGACCCGACGGCTTTCCCCATCATTTATATCAAGATTTTTAGGACATCATAAGTGAGGATGTAATTTCTACTATTAGATAATTCCAAGTAAGCAATCATATACCAAAAGGTATCAAATCTACTTTCATTTCTCTAATTCCTAAGAAGCAAACCCTTGAATCTATGGCTAACTTCAGACCAATCAGTATGTGCAATGTTTTTTACAAGATCCTAACTAAATCCTTTGCAAATATAATGAGAGATATTCTGCCCCACATCATAGATCCATGCTAGTGAAGCTCTATCCATGGAAGGTCAATATTGGATGGAGTTATCACAATTCATGAAGCTCTGCACTCTGCTCATAAGACTAACAGGTCTGTTTTGCCCTTAAGCTTGATATGAACAAAGCATTTGACAGGCTAAATTGAGACTTTCTAGTTTCTTTCCTCCTTAAGTTTGGTTTTCACCACCAATGGGTTAATTTGATCAAATAATGTATTTCTAAAGCATGGTTCTCAATTCTAGTTAATGGAACAACTACTGGTTACATTCAAATTCATAGAGGAATTTGGTAGGGGGACCCTATTAGCCCCATGTTATTCATCATTGTGGCAGAAGCTTTAAGAAGAACCATAAAAAATGCTTGCAATTCAATGCTAATATCTAGAATCAAGGAAACATATCTCACTAGGGTTGTTTCTCACCAAAAATTCGTTGATGATACCCTTATATTGACTAAGGCATCAGTGGTTGAGGCAAAAATAATTAAATACATCCTGCAACTCTATGAGGACGCTACTGGTCAGAAAGTTAATTTTAGTAAAAGCAAGTTATATTTCTTGAACACCCCCATTCAGAGGTAAGGAAGGATTGCAAAAATTTTAGGGTGTGATATAACAAACCTCCCCACTTTGTATCTTGGTCTCCCTCTTTTCATTGGTTCTCCGAGAGAGTCAATGTGGGACAGGGTTATTGAAAGAATTAAAAAAAAACTTTTTGGATGGAAAGGTCATCTTCTATCTCAAGTAGGAAAGCTGAACCTCAATAAGGCCTCTCTTCAGAGCATTCCAGTCTATTTCCTCTCCATTTTCAAAGCCCCTATGAAGGTTTTCCATAAAATTAAGAAAATCTAAAAAATAATTTTTATGGACTGGATCAGAGGAGAAAAAAAGGATACACCTTGTAGGATGGACCAAAGTGTGTAGACCCAAGGAAAATGGGGGCTTATATCTGAGGATAATTTCTCATATAAATTTAGCTTTAATAGCTAAGTAGGTGTGGCGTCTCATTTTTTGTGAAGAAAATGAATGGAAAACTATCATCAAATGAAAGTATCTTCAAAATATGGAATTTCTAAGTGACTCAGTTCCAATCAGAGGTTCTACTTTTTGGAAAGCAATTCTTAATTGTAAGAAAATCATCAAAAAAGGTTTAATATGGGTTTTAGGTAATGGTGAGAGGATAAATTTTTGGAATTATAGGTGGTATAAGTACAAATCACTAACGTAATATCCTAACTTAGCTAGAATAAGAGATATCATGGAAGAACTCATTGGTAGAAAAGTCTCCAATTATATGGTTGAGGACAAAGGTAGAATGAAGTGGAAACAAATAAGAATTCAAGGATTTCAAGCAAAATCAAATGATCTTTGTAACATTCTCGGGCAATAATTTATCCCCATGAGACCCAAGGAAGATCAAGTGACCTAGGATCCTACGGAAAATGGGTAGTTCACTGTTAAATCAGCTTACAAGCTTCTGCTTGATGACGAGGATTTTGTCCTCCAAAAGGACTTAGTTTGGATAAAAAAATTAATTCCAAAAATTGTAGTCTTTTCATGGCTGGTTATCCAAGGAAGAATTATAACCATTGATAATATGATGCGTAAAGGTATTTGTATCACTAATCGTTGTTATCTATGTGGGGCTAATTGGGAGACCATTTATCACATTTTCCTTGAGTGCCCTTTTTCCTTGACTGTCCTAAGTGGGCTTTTTAGGCCTTCAATATTTTATGGGTTAAACCAGCCACCATACTTGATTTTTTCGTCTAGTGGCCTTGCTCCTTTTCAAGCCAAAGACTTAGATACATGTGGAAAATTTGTCTCAATCACTATCTTTACCAAGTGTGGTTAGAAGGAAACATAGAGTCTTTAATGAGTCTATCCATGATCATCAAACTATCATTGCCAGGATCCTATCCTTTGCCAATGAGAATGTGAACCTTATCCCTTTTAATAGCTATAAACCTCATATACAGGAGACTGAAATTGCTCAATATTTAAGCTTGACCTTTTTAGATGAGTCTGTGCCTAGGGTAGTCAACCCCAAAGCCAATGTTAAGTGGTCTCCACCTCCTACGGGTTGGTTTAAGCATAATTTTGATGGAGTAGCTACATATAATCCTGGAAGAGTAGGCATTGGTAGCATTGTGTGAGATCATAATGGGAATATGATGCTTGCATTTTCCGAATATTTTGGAACAAGGATGAACAATGAAGCTAAAGCTAGAGCTATGTGGAGAGGCCTTCAAATGACTCTTGAATTAGAAGGAAATTTGATCATAGAAGGAGACTCTATGCATGTTATAAATCTCCTCAATAATTGGAAAACACCTCCTTGGAGGATTAAAACAATTTTTGAAGAGGCTAGGATCCTTTTCTAGGGAAGACATGATAGAAAATCCCAACATGTCTTTCGAGAAGCTAACAAAATTGTTGATAAGCTGGAAAATTTGGGTGTCGATGGTGACAGAATTTTCAAATGGGAACACGGTGTCCTAAGTGAAGTAGAGGAGCTTATTCAACAAGAATGCCAAGAATTATAGTCAAATTTACCAATAGGGAAGGCATTGTAAGTTCGAAGGCTAGGAGTATTCCCGTCTCTTTTTTGAATTGGACTTACAATACAAATTATCTGAGCTGTCAGTCTTTGTGGATGCTTCTTGGAAATACCACAAAGACTAATGGGGATAGTCACATTTTAGTTAACATGGCTCCTAGTCATCTTAGTAATTTGAGGTTGGTTGATAATCACAGGGAAGGAAAGAAATAGTAATATAAGACTTTTAACCAAAGCCACGTGGACCACCAAATAACCATCACCATAAATCTAGCTAGCAGGTTTACTTCTCCAAGGCTGATTTACCAAGATAGTATGTGGTACCAAAGCATGTCATATACAGAAGAAAGCAATTACCAAAGAATTATTAAGAGTAACTTTCAATAAAGAGCTTGTGGGATTTTTTTTCAGTACTCTGCCATGTGTGTTTGCAGCTTTTTATTTCTCCATTGTCTCAAATAAGGGATACGTGTCTTTTTTTTTTTGTAATTATGATGCATGTGTGTTTTCTTGGGGTATACCCAAAATATTGTATGGGAAGTTTTTTTTTTATAACAGGCTATGTGCCTTATCGAATGTAATGGCTTTGGTAGCATGTAGATTTTACATATATAGGATCCTTAGTAAGGATATGTTCATCAACAGCCCTGGGCTGATTTTTGTAAAAGGTTTAGGGTCAACCTATAAAACCCGATATTAATGTTATAGTATCTTATCTACCAAAAAAAAAGTAAAATATAAACTACGAATGATCATTAGAGCATTAATTAATTTACATTTCATACACATTATCATTAAATTATTATCCATCACACATATACATGGGAATTTACATAAACGTATTCACACAAAAGCATAACATAAAAGTAAAAACCATATATATAATATCGCATGTACAATGAATTCTGAAAGGCTATATACAATGGAGCACCAAGACTCATATACAATATGTGCATCTCAATACTAGATAACACCTATAAGAGGATCCCTATGACCTTGAATAAGCCCTAGACCTAGAACCACTATACCTAGAGTCACTATTACTAATAAACCTAGATATGGATGAGGAGAGTGAAACTGGAAGTCTAATGTGGTGTTGCATCAATCGATCCTCCAAATATTAGATATATCCATCTCAAGCTTGAATGTGTAGTACACCATGTATTTTATGATGATCCCTCTCAAGTAGCTCTACCTAGAACCTCGTTATCCTATCCTAAACCCCAATTGCAACCATCTATGCCTCTAGATCTACCTGTAGTTGAGATATATTTACATCTGAAGCTACTATCCCTACTGCCTAAGCTGCTATCTCTACATCCTACTCAACCATCATATGGTTGAATTCTCACCCCATCCTTCTCACTCCATCATCATCATCACATTCACCCACCTCAATCACCCATAACATTCTCCATCCTACATCCTACTCAACCATCATATGCTTGAATTGTAACCTTGTCCATATCATCATCATCACCATATTCACCACCTCAATCACCCATAATATCTAGAGCCTACTCTACTAAATCCTTCACCCACCTTATTTGACTGCTATATTGAAGGTAAATTCAAGGTTTGAAAGCCTCATCTACCTCATCCTCATTAGACTTTACCTCATCCTCATCCACTATCAGATCTAGTACCCATGGTGACTATGCAGTGAACCATGCATCATACTCCATAGTAATCCCTTCATCATACACATCAAGGAGATATATCTCCTCATCATCTTCAAAGGTCACCCTCCATGCCTCAGTGCAAGGTAGACCCATATCATAGTGATGATGCTTGTATATAACTGGTGCCTCAGGCTATCCCTATTGTAGCCCAAAATACCTCAATATCCATGAGAATTGGATTATATTCACCTCACTCTTGTGCCTCCCAACCACCAATCTAGCCTATTTACTCTCTACAGCTACTCCATATCTCCAATCTAAGTGGCACCTCACCACGACATCCAATGCACTTGAGTAGATATCAATCATACCCATAAATACTTGTACTCATGGCCAGTATAGATAGGATATTTCAACTACACCTCCTCATCCAATTCCATCTCATAGCATAGGGTTACTCCTCATATGATGCCTCAATAGGAAATCCCACAGGTTGAGCCACACTAAAGTGCTATCAATACCAAAACTATAGTAGCACATTTCACTCTATGCCCTTTCACTTCCTCCTCTTCAACTTGTATAAATTTTAGTATAGTTGAGTTAGCAGAGTAGGTGCCCATGCATTTACCCAAGGCATATCGATCATATCATACACCAGCTTAATCAAGTTCCAAGGGAACTTATAGCTACTACTATTCAAAGCCACTATGTTGACCAAAATGAACATGACCAAGGTAGGTAATGCATCCAAATTATTATCCACATATAGCTAGTATCTTATCCCTCCATCCTTCACGATCATATTTTTCCATCCATATCCAAATATGTAGCTCATATCATATTGTTTATCATGTCCAACCTCGATATATAACCCTTCCACCAGTACTTTGAGGATGTGGTATACATCCTCAAGTATCATTATCACCTCTCCAGTAGGAATCTGAAAGGTCCCCCTAGCTGGATCTCATCTCTCTGCCAAGGTAGAGAGATACCTCTCATCCATCCTTACAATATCAATCTTAGCTGCCTCAGCTAGCCCCATTGTCTCCAACCAATTCCACTACTCATCATGCAATGCCTTTATCATCCCAAGAATAAGAGGTTATAACTGATGTATAGCCTCCAAGATATTTAGCTGTAGCATAACACATACACAATGCACATGCATTAATGTCACATTCATTGCATAATTTAAAAAAACAAATTATAAAAGCTCTAACAAAGAGTTCCAAGGGTACTTACCTCAACAACATGCACCCATACTCCTACCTCTACATCCACACCATACATTACCATAGATTTCGCACCACCAAACTCTTTCATTCCAACTCACTTCCCCACTCACTCCTTTATATGCAACTTCCTAAGTTTGAAAACACAAAGAATGAATATTATTTCACCTCTACATAATATTTATAGCTATTTTGTATTTACTATAATGCCCATGGATATTCACAGGTGCACTGAAATACTGACCAGAATTTTTAGATTTCCAAATGCAAGCAAGCATCTAAGAATGCTAAGATGCAGGCCGATGTTTGGTGTCAAAATTGGAAAAAATACCAAAATGCTGCAAAATTATATCTTACCTCCATAAAATAATTACAAATTGCATCTATATATTCATTTCATAATCATATCATGTCTTGTGAACACAAAAAACGATTTGGATGCTTAATTTTTGCTTGTAACCAAAAGGCACAAAATCGCTTTACAACTCTCAAAACACACCAAAACGGTCCAAATTTTCACAAAATAACTATATTCATAATTCCAATCATCCACTCCATCATTTCATTCATCTTTGTGATAACATGGATTGATTTAGATGGTTAAATTTTGTTTACGACCAAAAGTCATAAAATTGTCCAAAATTGCTTTACAAAATGCTCCAAATCAATGTAAAATTTTACAAAATCATGCAATCCAATATTCAATGAATTTCAATCATCAAATCATAATTTAAACATCGTTTTCATCCATAAGTCATTATATTTGCACATTTTCCAAGTTCACATACAATTTCAAGTGAACCTCATATCTAGTGGTATATCCTATCTTCTTAGCGATTGTAGTGATTAGTTGTCCATGCAATTTGGTAAGATGGATAAATCACCATAAGGATGTTTTGCCATTATCACCATCCATTATATCATCATTTGAAATAAAATTACATTTTCTCCCTCATTTTTTAGTGCACCTATATTCAAATTAATTTTCTCAACAACTCCTTGGGTTGACAAGTAAATGAAAGGGTTGTAATAGAAATAGGAAGAAATTAACCAATTTTTTTATCCCAAGAGTGTGCGGGTGGTACAGGTAAGTCGATTTCAAGATCTGTACAATGTAAATTTTATAAATTTTAAAAATAACCCTAGGGTATTTTTATAGATGCACAAAATGGAATGAAAATGTAGATGTAGGATTGTATGCATATGAAAGTGAAATTGCATCGATGTCTATGCATGTGTGCAATGTTTGTTGTGTGTTTCTATTTTTTTGACTATTGTGTGTGAAAATTACATATTTTTCAAGAAGCATGTGTGTGAAATGATTTTTTTAATGTTTTTTCTTTTTGTATGCTTGTGAGCTATTTTGTGGAAAAGTGTTGTGATGTGTGAGAAAATTGGCCAAATGGGTGTCCAGAAATGCCATTTATTTTTGTTTGTGTGATGTGGCACATTTTTTGATGTGCATGAATGAGAGTGTTTTTGAACTTTTTTGCATGGAATTTTGTTATGTGTGGACAAATGAGCCAAATGGGTATCCAAAAATACCATTTTTTTTTCGATGTGTGATGTGGCATGTTTTACGATGTGCTTGCATGAATGTGTGTTTGAGACATGTGAGGATGAATTTTGGGATGGATGGAAAAATGAGCAAATGGGTATCCAAAAATACCATTTATTTGCTCCTGTGAGATGTGGTACATTTTACGATCTCCTTGTATGAGTTTGTGTTTGACGTGTGTTGGAATGATTGTGAAAAATATTTTTCATGGGGAGGTAAAATAGGCAAATGGGTATTCTAAAATACCCTTAACTCTCTGGTCACTCGGTACCTTGTGACCATGAGATTGTGCTAATATTTTTGTGTTATTGAGACACCAAAAGGATGAAGGCATAGAGTGCATGATTGTATGCATGAATTGAGTGTGTGTTTGATCTAGTTTTGGTTTTTGTGATTGTGTACTAATAAAGAGATGTGTGTGTGAAATAGGCATCAATGGAGATTGATCTATGACACCAATTTCATCCAATGTTAGAGGGCTTGAGGAAGAAAATCAAGGATGTAGTCCTTTCGTGTATGTAAAATGTGGGGTTGCATGGAGTGTATAATATGAGGATGATACACTGTGATCATGCTTATGTTGAGGTATTATGTGAGCGTTGAGATTCTGATCATAACACCTTCCATCTCTCGATAGGGGAGATGATGATTACATTGGAAGATGTGTACAAGATATATAGGTTACCTATGGATGGTTTAATTATGATCATCATAGGGCATAAAAAATGGGAGATAATATTTCGATGGTTGTTAGATGATATGTGGGAGGAGGTGAGAGTATCGAGTAGTGAAGTGTACTATGGGTAGTGTTGGTTGGAGGGGAGGATCACTCTGAGGCATTTGGTGGCTATGATGCTGATAGCAAACCATATGATGCCAGATGTGTCAATATGTTGATTTTCATGGAGGTTTATGGCTATATTATGTGATATGGTGGACCATGGGAATTAGTATGCATGAGCACTAGCTTTCTTGGTGTAGACCTATAGGTATTTGAACGAAGTGTGGTAGGATGGTCAATGGACTATGCGAGTTGATGTGCTCCTCTAGGTGTGGGGATGGAAGCATATTGTAGTAGAGCAACCTGGGGGTTGTCATATAGAGTGCATGAGTTGATGGTTATAGGTGTGCCCTATGCAATGTGATAGTAGATGAATATGGAGGAGTGACTATACATGTCACATGAAAGGTAGGGATTACACTACAATGATGCATTCAAGTAACTGAGACCTAAGCACATCTACTAGAAACCATGGAGGGGGCACCCGATTGGGATGAGATAGGTTATGAGATGATACTAATTATATGGTGTCACTAGATGCTTAGATGAGAGGTAACTCAAGCATAGTGGTTCCCATTCAGCCATGTGTTATAGTAGTTTGGGTTGCAAAAAAAAGGTACTAGAGGAACCTATTGTGAGTAGGCAGGTGAAGAGAGAGCCTAGACAAGAACTAGTAGTGATTCCCATCAATTTGGAAATGGATGTGGAAATAGATATTCTTGATGTAAGTGATGCAAGGACCATACCAGGGTATGATTCATGGTGGGAAACTTAGAGCTAGGAGCCAAGAGTAGGTGTGATAGATAGATATGTAGAGGTTGTAGTAGCTGGGGTAGGTGGTGGATTGGGGTGGATTAAAGCATGTTGGAAATTTTGAGTATATTGTGTTGTCATTGATGTCCAAAGGATTGATGGCATAGGTTGATGTCATTGATTTTCATTGATGACAAAGGATTGATGTTAAAGATAGTTTGGTATGGAAAAAAAATAAGGTTTATAAGTTGGTTAATTATGCAAGGCAAGGTTCATCCCAATACAAGGAAATTGATAAAAAGAAAAGGTTATAATATTTACTTTAAATATTATAAGCCAAAGAGGTTTGGGACAAAGTTCTAAGTGTTTGGTTAAAAGTTTGAAGGCCCAAGTTTTAAGACCATGGTTCAAAAAGAAAGCAAGTGACTAAGGCTTAAAAGAGATAATATTATAATATTTTAATATTATAATATTTGGGATAAAATTTTGTGAAAAAAATGATTTAAAATACCACCATGGGCTTAGAGGTCAAAGGTTATAATATTTAATATTTTTAAAAGATTTAAATATTTCATAAAAAGTTTGGGTGCCAAAATTTAAAGGTAGGCATTTGAAATTATTTAAAAAATCTTCAATGGGAGGCACCGACGTCATGACAAAGGGAGGACACGACTTGCATATAAATCAAGGTTCAAAACCTTGGCAAATGGTAGTAGTGTGAGTGTTATCAAATATACTCGTTTGCATTTCATTCGATGAATAGAAGAAGATGAAGGGCATGTTTTTCAATGAAGAGGTCAGATAGGTCAAATATGAGGTGTTGGTCAAGAGGACACAGCTGGCAGGCTAGCACAACTGGTCACAGGGGAAGTTAAGGCGTTGGTGCAGAATAGGTCATGGGTTCGAATCCCTTGGAGGGAGGTTTTTGCAAGGTAGTTAAAGGAGCATGATTTTCAAGGCAAAGATAGCGAAGTAAAAGGGAGACTATGCATGCTTGGTTCCAGCTAGGTGGCTAGCCTAGGTGGTAGGTGGGTCCTACATAAGGTGCTTGCAGCAGATAGGTCTCGTGTTCAAAACCTGGTGGTAGTTGTTTTTGTGACTTTTGACTGGGCAGAAGAAAGGCATATAAAATTGTTTTAGTGCATATTTATTCCCAGTGGGTGGGCCAGCCCAACTAGCACTCTAGCTCATGCTAGAGCATGGGCTCCATGAGGTCACAAGTTTGACTCACGAAAGTGATAGCAACAGATGTGGTAAGGGCAATAATAAATTTTATTATTATTAAAGTGTGGCATTGCTTAGCGCTTGATCTAGGAAGACAAGGTTTAATTTTTGATTTGGAAGAAGTGCATAGTGTTGACCTAGGGAGACATAAGGACGATGTTTTAAAATCCAATATTGTATGCAATTCAGATTTCTATGTGGTTCTATAAAGTTAAAATAACTTTAAATTTGGAGATACAAGGTGTATGAAAGTGGATTTAAACTTTGTTATGTGACTTAGGGTTTTGGTTGATAATATTGAAATTGCTTGTGGGTTTTTACAAGTAGGAGTTATAAGGTGTGTTGTGGTTGATTTTTGTGTGTAATTTTTGCATGGTGAAAAAGGGGTTTGAAGGAGTTGTAAACCAATATTATTGTGCACAAAAGGTTTTTATGTGGATGGTTGAAAAAGTGCTATGCTAACTAACCCTTGAAGTGGCATAAGATTGAAATAACTTTTTGTGAGCTAGGTTCTTGAGGATATTTCTTCATCAAAGCAAACTAAGAGGTATGAGGACATTACTCCTTATTTGAGGTGTTTAGTTGGGCATATTTCTGAATTATAAGGTGGAGAAATAAGGTTTGAATATGTGCTTTGTTGAATGAATTTGTGCATTCCTTTTAAGAGTAACATTGAAGAGAACATAGTGATTTGTGGAGAGAGATAGAAGTATTGTTTGAATGCAAGATTTGGGATTGATTGAACATTTTCTGTGAGCCTTTTTGAGCATGTATTAGAGCATATTTGTACACATGTTGAGCAGTTTTGAGCAGAATTAAGAGCAGGTTTGGTTGTTATTTTGAGCAAGCCTTGTGAGAAGGCTTGAGGTAGTTTTGGATAGATTGTATGAGCAGGTTTGGTTGTTGTTTTGAGCAAGCCTTGTGAGAAGGCTTGAGGTAGTTTTGGATAGATTGTATGAGCAAGTTTGGTTGTTATTTTGAGCAAGCCTTGTGAGAAGGCTTGAGGTAATTTTGGATAGATTGTTGAGTAGGATTGAGCAAACTAGAATAGAGGGGATAGAGTTCTCCTATGGAGAGAGATCCACAAACCAGAGTATTGGGGATTGAGATCTCCTTTGGATAGAGGTCCATAAACATTGTAATAGGGAATTGATTCCCAAGATATTTATTGAGAAAATTTAGAAGAAATATTTTCTCCATGGATGTAACCCACATTGGGTGAACCACGTTAAATTTGTGTCTCTCATGTGTGTGATGATTTATGCATTGCTTTGTTACTACTATTGATATTGCAATTAATAACATTGGATAATATTATTTGGAAAGAAAAGTAAAAGTTGATCTTATACTATTCACCCCCTCTCAGTATAAGCTTGTGTTCTTCAATTGGTATCAGAGTAAGATCCTTCAAAAAGTCTAACAACTTGAAGGAAGATCTTACAAGAACACAATGGCCACTAAAGTGATAGAGGATGGTCCTATGATTGAAATCAACAAAAGAGACTCAGATCTGGATAACTTAGAGAAGGAATTCACTGCTACTCTAGTCAAATTGGAAGTTCAGGTACAAAAGGATGAAGAAACAAAGACAAGATTTCTACAAGATCTCAAGGACTTAAAGATTAAAGTTGAAGAGGCAAAAATAATTGAAGAAGTAATGATTGAGAAATTAAAGGTAAAAGAATTGGAATGTGAAAACTTGGAAAGTGAGATTGTCTTCTTGAGAAAGGAAGTTGAAAAGTCTAAGGATAAGTTACAACAAAATATAAGGTTAGGGAAATAGAAAGAGGAATCAAGCTCCAAAGGAACAAGGATATCAAAGAAAGAAGAGCCCATGACCTATGCTAATATATTGAAAGGCAAAAGTATCAAGGAGAAAGAAAATAGAGAAACATCATGGACAAAAGTCAACTACAAAAATGGCAAGGGAAGAATCATGCGACCATATCATTCAAGGCAATCTAACAGGTTACAAAATTTCTTCCATGGTTATTGCTTTTCGTGTAATAAATATGGTCATAGAGTTGTACATTGCATGGTCCATGTAAGAAATAATGTTGATGGTAATTTCAATTCATTTGCACCTCTCATGAATAACAATATCATCTGTTACAAATGTAATAACTTTGGGCACAAGGCCAAATGGTGTAAAATAATATTTCCTGAACCAAGCAAAAAGAAGGAGGATCAGAAGATTCAAAATATTACAACCTCAAAAGTTTGGAAAGAGGAAGAGAAACAAGAAAAAGAAAAATCAATGTTGGTACAGACAACCCTTCATGCACAAGATAAGGGAAATCAATGGTATGTTGATAGTGGTTGTTCAAGTCATATGACAGGTGACAAAAGTAAATTTCTTTCACTTAAAGAAATCAATGGAGGATCAGTAAAATTTGGAGATAATGCTTCAGCAAAAATTGTTGGAAAAGGGACTTTGAGTTTAGATAATGGAAAATCAAAGACATAAAATGTGTTGTATGTTAAGGGATTGAAGCACAATTTACTAAGTGTAAGTCAGCTTTGTGATCAGGGGCACATAGTCACCTTTCACCCAAATAGATGTGAGATCAAGAAATCCAAGACAGGAAAGCTTATTGCAGATGCCAACAGAACTTCAAACAATCTCTACATGTTGAGTGAAATTAAAGGAGAAAAATATTTTCTATCACAAGAGGATGAGAGTTGGTTATGGCATAGAAGAATGGGTCATCTAAACTTTGAAAACATTGTAAAAATAAGCAACAAATAGGCAGTCAGAGATTTACCCAGGATAAAGAGACCTCAAAGCACAATCTGTGCACAATGTCAGCATGGTAAGCAAACAAGGACAAGTTTCAAGTCAAAAGAATTTTCTTCATCCGAACCATTGAAACTAGTTCACACTGATTTATGTGGTCCTACAAGGACAAAGAGTTTACAAGGTGAAAGTTACTTCATGCTATTTATAGATGATTTCTCTAGAATGACTTGGGTGGCTTTCTTAAAAGAAAAGTCAGAAGCCTTTGAGAAGTTCCAGGTATTCAAAGTTTTAGTAGAAAATGAAATAGGTAAAAAGATAAAGTGTCTAAGATCAGATAGAGGAGGAGAATTTACTTCAGGTGAATTCATAGAATTCTATGAACAACATGGAATCAAAAGAGAATACTTAGCAACAAGGACTCCACAACAAAATGGAGTAGTTGAAAGAAAGAATAGAACTATCGAGAATATGGCCAGAGCTATGCTAAATGAGTCTAAGATTTTAGATGGTTTTTGGAGAGAGGTAGTTCATACAACTATCTATATCATTAATAGAGCTCAAGTAAGAGTAAATCATCACAAAACCCCATATGATATTTGGAAGGGAAGACCAACTACTATGAAGTATTTCAGAGTTTTTGGAAGCAAATGCTACATTAGATGAGAAGAGAAAAATTTGGGTAAATTTGATTCAAGGTGCGATGAGGGTATCTTCCTTGGCTATTCCACTAAGAGAAAAGCCTATAAATGCTATAATAAAAGGACACATACAATTATGGAAAGTATAAATGTGACAATTGATGAACAAATAGGGTCAAAAGAATCAGCTCAAGAAATTGTATATCAAGAAGAAGAAAGTTGCCAAGAAGAAATAGGTGAAGAATCAGAAGAAGATGAAGCACAAAGAACACCACCTAAGACACCATCCAGGTATGTACAAAAGAATCATCCAAGAGATCTGATTATTGGAAATCCTGATGAAAGACAAACAAGGAGGAAGATAATAGGAATAGGTGAACAAGTAAATCTTTCCTTGCTATCTAAAATTGAGCCCAAGGATTTCAATGAGGCAAAAGAAGATAAATGTTGGGTCAAGGCTATGGATGAGGAATTGGATCAAATAAAAAAAGTGAAACTTGGGAACTTGTCCCAAGACCAAAAGACAAGAATATAATCGACACTAAATGGGTCTACAAAAATAAGTTAAATGAAGATGGTCAGGTAGTCAAAAATAAAGCCAGACTAGTATGCAAAGGCTATGCACAGGTTGAAGGGATTGATTTTGATGAAACATTTGCTCTTATTGCACGACTTGAGGCCATAAGGATATTTTTAGCTTTCTCAAGCTTTAAAAACTTCAAAGTATATCAAATGGATGTAAAATCAGCTTTTCTCAATGGCTTCTTAGAAGAAGAAGTCTACATTGAGCAACCTGAGGGGTTCAACTTGACTGATAAGCCAGATTATGTATGCAGATTAAAGAAGGCTCTTTATGGATTAAAGCAAGCTCCTAGGGCTTGGTATTCAAGGCTGGATAAGTATCTTCAAGAACAAGGTTTCAGAAAGGGAATAGTTGACAACAATTTATACATCAAAAATGAGGGAAGTGACTTGTTGATTGTGGTAGTCTATGTGGATGATATCATTTTTGGAGGCAGTAATGATAAGATGTGTCAGAAGTTTGCAAAGTGTATGCAAAATGAATTTGAAATGTCAATGCTTGGTGAGTTATCTTTCTTCCTTGGATTGCAGATTTCACAATTAAAAAGGGGTATATTTCTCTCACAGACCAAGTATATAAAAGAAATGTTGAAGAAATTTAGATTGGAAGATTGCAAACTAGTGAGTACTCCCATGGTTACAGGATGCAAGCTAAGCAAATATGATGGGTCCCCTGAAGCAAGTCAGACATTATATAGATCGATGATTGGAAGTTTACTATATGTTACAACTACAAGGCCAGATATAATGCAGGCAGTGGGATTAGTGGTAAGATTTCAAGCAGCCCCAAAAGAGACACATGTACAGGAAGTAAAGAGAATTCTCAGGTATTTAAAAGGTACTATGGAATTTGGACTATGGTATCCTAGAGGTAATAGTTTCACTCTCACAACATATACAGATGCAGATTGGGTAGGCAGTATTGATGATAGGAAAAGCACAAGTGGAGGAGCATTCTTTCTTGGAGATTGTTTAGTCTCTTGGCTAAGCAAGAAACAAGCATCAGTTTCCTTATCCACAGTAGAGGTAGAGTACATCACAATAGTTTCTTGTTGTACACAGGTTTTATGGATGAAGCAAACCTTAAAAGACTTCAAAGTAGAGCATGATCATCCCATCTCGATACTTTGTGATAATACAAGTGCCATAAGCATTTCAAAGAATCCAGTAATGCATTCAAGGACCAAGCACATACCAATCAAATATCATTTTTTGAGAGAGCAGGTGATGGATCAATAGGTTAAATTGGAATATGTAACTACAAAGGAACAGATAGCAGACATATTCACTAAGCCACTTCCAAAGGAAACTTTTGAGCATCTTAGAAAGAAATTGGGAGTAGTTTTACTCCCACCCCAAAATTAATCACCTCAAGGAGAGGAGGTGGGAGGGGGCTGAGCTAAGAGTCTTATATTTAGCCCCAAAGGAGTCCCTTTGCCATTGATGTCAAAGGGGGAGAGATTTGAGTAAGGGGGAGAGCATTCAGTCAGGAGGAGCAGTTTCTCAAGGGAGAAAATTTGGAATCCAGTGGTTGGAAAAGGAATTTTTAGAAAGGGTTGCCATCAATGACAAAGGGGGAGATTGTTGGAAATTTTGAGTATATTGTGTTGTCATTGATGTCAAAGGATTGATGTCATAGGTTGATGTCATTGGTTGTCATTGATGTCAAAGATAGTTTGGTATGGCAAAAAGATAAGGTTTATAAGTTGGTTAATTATGCAAGGCAAGGTTCATCCCAATACAAGGAAATTGATAAAAGAAAAGGTTATAATATTTACCGTAAATATTATAAGCCAAAGAGGTTTGGGACAAAGTTCTAAGTGTTTGGTTAAAAGGTTGAAGGCCCAAGTTTTAAGACCATGGTTCAAAAAGAAAGCAAGTGACTAAGGCTTAAAAGAGATAATATTATAATATTTTAATATTATAATATTTGGGATAAAAGTTTGTGAAAAAAAGGATTTAAAATACCACCATGGGCTTAGAGGTCAAAGGTTATAATATTTAAATCTTTTTAAAGATTTAAATATTTCATAAAAAGTTTGGGCACCAAAATTTAAAGGTAGGCATTTTAAATTATTTAAAAAATCTTCAATGGGAGGCACCGACGTCATGACAAAGGGAGGACACGACTTGCATATAAATCAAGGTTCAAAACCTTGGCAATAGTAGTGGTGTGTGTTATCGAATAATCTGCTCGTGCATTTCATTCAATGAATAGAAGAAGATGAAGGGCACATTTTTTGGTGAAGAGGTCAGATAGGTCAAAGATAAGGTGTTGGTCAAGAGGACATAGTTGGTAGGCTAGCACAGTTGGTCGTAGGGGCAGTGCTAAGGCGTTGGTGCATAATAGGTCACGGGTTTGAATCCCTTGGAGGGAGGTTTTTGCAAGGCAGTTAAAGGAGCACAATTTCCAAGGTGAAGACATCAATTTAAAAGGGAGATGGAGCATGCTTGGTTCCAGCCAGGCGGCTAGCCCAGGTGGTAGGTGGGTCCTACGTAAGGTGCTTGTAGTAGACAGGTCTCGTGTTCGAAACTTGGTGATAGTTTTTTTTGCAACTTTGAACTAGGCAGAAGAAAGGCATATAAAATTATTTTAGTGCACATTTGTTCCTAGTGGGTGGGCTAGCCCAGCTGGCACTCTAGCTCGCGCTAGAGCGTGGGCTCTGTGAGGTCATGAGTTTGACTCATGGTGGTGGCAATGGTAGATGTGGTAAGGGCAATAATAATTTTTATTATTATTAAAGTGTGACATTGCTTAGCGCTTGATCTAGGAAAACAAGGTTTAATTTTTTATTTGGAAGAAGTGCATAGTGTTGACCTAGGGAGACATAAGGATGATGTTTTAAAATCCAATATTGTATGCAATTCAGATTTTTGTGTGGTTCTATAAAGTTAAAATAAATTTAATTTTTGGAGATACAAGGTGTATGGAAGTGGGTTTAAACTTTGTTATATGACTTAGGGTTTTGGTTGATAATATTGAAATTGCTTGTGGGTTTTTACAAGTAGGAGTTATAAGGTGTGTTGTGGTTGATTTTTGTGTGTAATTTTTGCATGGTGAAAAAGGGGTTTGAAGGAGTTGTAAACCAATATTATTGTGCACAAAAGGTTTTTATGTGGATGGTTGAAAAAGTGCTATGCTAACTAACCTTTGAAGTGGCATAAGATTGAAAGAACATTGTGAGATAGGTTTTGAGGGATCTTTTTCATCAAAGCAAATTAAGAGGTATGTTGACATTATTCTTTCTTTAAGATGTTTTGGTTGAGCAAATATTTCTGAATTATAAGGTGGAGAAATAAGGTTTGAATATGTGCTTTGTTGAATGAATTTGTGCATTCCCTTTTAAAGTAACATTGAAGAGAACATAATGATTTATGGAGAGAGATAGAAGTTTTGTTTCAATACAATATTTGGTATTGATTGAATAGTTTTTGTGAGCCTTTTTGAGCATGTATTAGAGCATATTTGTACACATGTTGAGTAGTTTTGAGCAGAATTAAGAGCAGGTTTGGTTGCTATTTTGAGCAAGCCTTGTGAGAAGGCTTAAAGCAGTTTTGGATAGATTGTATGAGCAGGTTTGGTTGTTTTTTTGAGCAAGCCTTGTGAGAAGGCTTGAGGCAGTTTTGGACAGATTGTATGAGCAGGTTTGGTTGTTGTTTTGAGCAAGCCTTGTGAGAAGGCTTGAGGCAATTTTGGATAGATTGTTGAGCAGGATTGAGAAAACCATAATAGAGGGGATAGAGTTATCCTATGGAGAGAGATCCACAAACCAGAGTATTGGGGATTGAGATATCATTTGGATAGAGGTCCATAAATATTGTAATAGGGAATTGATTCCTAAGAGATTTGTTGAGAAAATTTAGAAAAAATATTTTCTCCGTGGATGTAACCCACATTGGGTGAACCACGTTAAATTTGTGTCTCTCATGTGTGTGATGATTTGTGCATTACTTTGTTACTGCTATTGATATTGCAATTAACAACATTGGATAATATTGTTTGGAAAGAAAATTAAAAGTTGATCTTATACTGTTCACCCCCTCCTCTCAGTATAAGCTTGTGTTCTTCAAAGGGGATGTCGAGGGTGGAGGAGGTAGCCTTGGAGGATCTCCCATGGTAGGAGAGAGTAGTTATCAATGGACAGTGATGGGATCAACTGATGCAGGAGGTGCGGGATCTAGCAGTCCCTATCAAGCAGTGATGGAGCCTAATAATAGAGGGGAGAGAGAGATTAAGGAAGATTCAGATATTGAGATGGTATACCGATTGCAATAGTAGGTGGAGAGGGGCGATATTCCCATAGGGAGGTGGGAGGATCTAACCATTGGACTAGAGGGGTTAGGTGCCCTTGCTCCAGGTTGGATAAACTTATGTGTTTGTCTATGCAACATCATAAATACCTATGAGGATATTAACATGTTATAGGATAAAGTATGTCAGGTAGAGAGTGAGATGACCCATTGGAAGATGGCCTATTCATAGAAGTGGGACACCTTGATAGGAGAGAGGGATGGCGTAGACATGTTCCAGGATAAAGTATGTCAGGTAGAGAGTGAGATGACCCATTGGGAGATGGCCTGGTCATAGAAGTGGGACACCTTGATAGGAGAGAGGGATGGCATAGTGACGGGATGCCTAGAGGCTGAGAGAGAGATGGTCCATGTGAGAGGGCATATGGAGACTATGGAGGCTAGCTTGGGGTTATTGCAGGAGGAGGTCATACAAGAGCAAGCTTAGAGGGAGACCATGGTGATTGATGTAGCTGGACTATGGGAGGTGACCACATAGAGAGACTATATATATATTTAATTTATAAACAAATGTATATAAATGTAAATACATATATATATACAAATATAAAAAACATATCTGTCAAAAGGTATGCCATTCGGTAACCTTCTAAAACAACACTAAGAGCATGTTTGGTCTATGTGTCATTAAACTAGTTTACCTCTTTATTATAAGGAGGGAGTAGTATGATATTAGAAGTATATCTTGGGTACTTTCGATTGCCAAGACAACACTACGAGCATGCTTGGTCTATGTGTCATTAAACTAGTTTACCTCTTTCTTATAAGGAGGGAGTAGTATGATATTAGAAGGATATCTTGGGTACTTTCGATTGCCAGGATTGGTGTGAGTGTTGGAAATTATAAATCTAACTTTGCACCCATAAGTGCTTCGGCACGAAGCTTTTCTGAAATGGCTTCAAAAAATGCTTCGGGGCAAAGCATTTCTAAATCAACCTCGATGCAAAGCACTTTCGAAACACCTTCGAAAAATGCTTTAGCGCGAAGGACATTTTGGCAGCCCTCGAAACACGTTTCGGCCCGAAGCAAACTTGACTCGGCCGTTGAAAGCATTTTGCCATGAAGGAAGAACAAGTTGCCCTCCAAAGCCGTAAATAGCCGAAGCAGAATGCAGATGCGCAAATCGGGACATTAACTGTCCAAGCATGCGAGTAGTTGGGGTTGTTCGACAGTTGGTCGAAAAGCCATTTTGGCATTTAAAGTTTGTTAGCGGGTTGGTGAGTTTATCCCGCCCTTTGTCCTCATTCCCCGCCTATAAATATCGGGGCCATTTTGACATTTAGTGATATGAGGAGAAGTGAGAGGAGCAGAGCAGTAGAAAGGCAGAGCAGCAGCAGCCATCAGCAAGTGAGTGGAGCAGCAGTCTCCCATCCAAGTTTTCGGTTTATCCTGCAAAGTCTTTACTTGCAGAAGTTTGTAATCGCTTCAGAAGGAAGCTATTGTAACCCGAGATTATAAGTTAATACATAAATATTTATTCTGCATATTTGGTCTCTGTACATTGTTTTTATCCCCAGATATTCCAGAGCTAGGGTTTGGCCCGAAGTAAGAAATCACCTGTTCGATCCAGACAGGAGTCGAGTTTATTTGTCTGTGCCAAAGCACATTGCGGGACTTCGTCTCCCGAAGTTGGAACCAGGAGCCACTTCGCAGAAGTTCCCACGAGTTGCCGAATTTCGGAGCTTTGCCGTCCGAAGAAGTTATCTTGGCACGAAGTTACCCGAAGTAGATTTACTTCGGAAGGTTTTTCCCCCGAAATACATACTTCGGAAATATCTTCCCCGAAGCATTTCCAGTTCGGCGGTCTATTCCCCGAAGTACATACTTCGGGAGAATTCTCACCGAATCTCCTCCCGAAGTTCATATCTGCCCGAAGTAGAAATACTTCGGCAGTTTATCCCCGAAGTAGATACTTCGGGCGTACTCTCCTCCGAGACTCTTTCCCTCGCCGAAGTAAAATTGCCGAAGCAATTTTTCGTGACCCGAAGTAGTTTTCCGACGCGATTTTAACTCGCGATTTGGAATTTAATTTGCTTAATTTCATCAAATAGGGAACAAATACAAATGCGAAAATTCGAGGATCTTTAGACATGCCCTATTACAGGCAAATACAGACAGGCGGAGGCACATAAAATACATTTACAGGGTTTGCATTAATAAACAGGGGAGGGAACAGAACATGGGAACTGGCTCTGCGGAGCCTTACATCTGCGGCATCTGCCGTCTTCGAAATAAACCATACACACAACCCATCTGCAGAATTGGTCTGCTGGGCATACAAATAGATCTGCACCGCGACAGAGAAGAGTCTGCTAAACTGCCAGGAAAGGTTCTGCGCTAAGGAGCAGCAAGAACCCCCGAACCCTTTCTGTGCGTGCAACTGCGGCAAGGCTTGCTGCCGGATCCTCTGCACTGCTGGTGTGCAGGGAATGGCCTGCACAGCTGGTGTGCAGGGAAACTGGGGCTGCTGCCCAGAATACCGAATGCGGACTCAGGGGCCGCCATTTATAGCTGCAGAGGACCTCAGACAGGCATGGCGCAAATCTCGAGTCCAGCCTGGAGGTATACGGAGTTCACCTACTCCCTTAACTCGCCCATACTTCCTCTGTCAGACGGGACATCCCAGCGGCGCAGGCGAGTACAGAATTTGGATTAAATAATATTTCCAAGAGTGAGTTCATCGAATAGCAACTATCGTCTATCATCATCTGCTCCCAAATTGCTGTCAAATTTAAAAGTTCAGATTCTCTTTTATTCTGTTGCGGTAGTTGTGTGATCATATTGCTTCTTAAGTGCTATGGATATTACTGTTTGTGTACATTTGCTCTGATTTCAAGCTTTAGTTTGTTGTTAATGAGATTTAGATTAAGAAAATTATATTAAAATTTATATCTCTGTAGAGTGATTCTATCCAGATAGTAGTTGTTATACCACGAATGTGAAGCTTATTTGGTATTATATATATATATAAGTTTGAGTCTGTGACTCATAGCCCCGCTCATGGCCCGTTGCGACATTATCACTTGCAGCCATTTTTTTATCTGTTTTCTGTCAATTTTTTATTCGTTGGTCGAATTTATACGCAAAATTTTAAATTCGAGGAATTTCAAATTTGGTAACTAAGCATATTCCACGAATTTCAAATTTTATCTAAATTGGACGAATTTGGTAACTCAGCATACAGTCAATAGTTGTCAGCGCAAAGCCATTAATGGGCAGCGTGATTCATTATTAAATTGAAGTATAAATAAATGAGTGTAAATTAGACTGTCTTAGGATTTATTTTAAACACTCATTTCAGCGATGTTTTCTAATAACAATTCTTAAGAAATTTGTTGAGCAAATGTAGAAGTTAAGAACTATTCTTTCTGTTGATTGAAACAATTGATTGAGTTTCAGCCTTCCAAGTATGCTGTCTATTTAAAATTTATATTCTGAAGTATGTAAAGGAAAACCTGTCCGCCGTCTTGAGCATTATAGAGGAAGATACCTTGTAAATGAAATTAATTTAACAGAGAAATTTTGACTACGTTGTAACAACGTTCACTGTATGGAGAAAAAATATAAATTGAATAATATTAAGTGTTCTTTGGATGTGGAATAAAAATAGAATGGAAATGTTTTGGGTTATGAAGGTTTATTTTTAAATTATTTTTAATGCTTCCTATAGAAATCCGTAATGCAATTCTGTTTAGCCTTATATGGTTCCTCAAGAAATAGAGCGATAATTGCCTTCACACGAGGATACATGCCAAAACAGCAATTGTATGGGATATGTTTTTGTTAAATAGAACAAATTTTAATTAAGAAAACGTATCCTTGTATTCATTGAATTATATGGGATAGATGTCATTAATTATTTAGGGTTTTCCTCAACGTCGCTTTGGGAGATGTATAAGAATAGTTCAATGCATAACATTTAAGAATAGTTGAATGCATAACGTCGCTTTAGGTTTTTTATCCTTATCCGCCTGCCCAACTGGATAAAAGTTTTAGGTGTTGATTAATATTCATGCCGATAAGATTTCATTCTTCTTATACTTAAAATCTTTTACATCCATTTTGTTGATAGAGGTTTACATCCTAATAAAAATCTTATTTTTACTAATTCATTAGTCGGTCAGGGTTAGGTGGATTGATAAAACTTTAGGCACTTACTAGAGGAGACTTAGGTTCTAACCTCTGGGCATGTCCACCTTGTGCTAAAAGTATCTGTTCTGAATCCTCTAAGTGCAAGCCAGACTAACCATGATAATACGAATCCGGAAGCTATAGTGGTGGTTATAAATTTCGTGGAAAATCGAACCTATTATTGTTCTTGAGATTTGCACTTGTGTTGATATTCGGTTCAGACACTTATATTCAAACATTCTTAGTTTAACTGCAGAACCCATATGTCACCTTTTCAAATTCTTTTAAGAGTATTGTAATGAACCCTTGCTTCAAATATGTATTTTAAGAGTATTGTAATGAACCCTTGCTTCAAATAAGTTTTACCTATTGTAAGATATATGGGTTATGTCCAATATGGGTTAGATGGGCCTGAATAAATAAAAAATTAAAGAGCATTGCATAGATTTTAGAGAGGTTTTACGTTTCTGCTAGTATCATAGGTGTAAATTGTAGAATGCTAGATTGTACTTTATGTTCCTATAAATTAATTTTTCAAATACGTTATTCCGAAGCAAATCATTTTCTTAGACGCTTATGGCATATATGTCTATACAATCTCTTTTAACATAGATTGGGTGTGGCATTGACTTTATTAATAAAATCTTTTGCCTTTCATAAAATTTTGAAAAAAACTCAAAAGTTTCTGAATTCGTAGCATGACTTAAGTTTTATTTGGGATTAACTATAGCAGAATTTCATATAAGTAGGGCCAACCGTTTATCTTGCCGGCAAATACGTCGCGTAAATAGGCTATGGGCGATGGCGTTTCGGTAAAGGAAACAAAGCAAAACTTAAATTGCATGTTTTATAGTTCTCATGGTTCATCCATTTTGTCTGGTTAAACATTTTTTAAGAAGTGTTTGTGTAGTTAGATATTTACTAAGAAAATATTTAGGTTCAAACATGGAGGATTAGTAAGTGCTTGTGTGGGTAGGCATTTACGAATAAGACATCCAAATTCAAACCTTGGGGGCAAACCTGTTTGCAAAGGTAGTCCTTTGAGTGTGCATCACACCTTCCAAGAGTACGAATCTCGAGCAATTTGGTAGTATGAATCTCGAGAGAGTTGGTCCCCTTCAAGCCGGGTCACCCCTTCACGTAGGTTCAAGTGGGGTTTGGCGGAAGCAGCCCCAGTGGTTTGCAGTTTGGTGGAAGCAATCCATATGATTTGAACAGGTTTAGTGGAAGCGCAGTTTAGTGGAAGCAATCCATATGATTTGAACAGGTTTAGTGAAAACAACCGTAAAAGCAGTCCATATGATTTGAACTTTGTGGTTCTTAATCATTAAAAATAATGTAATGGTGAGCAACCAAAAAAATTATGGTATCATCATACTCCTGAAAAAAATGATGGTATCATGGATACTCGTTCTAAAATTATTTAAATAATACTCCTGATGAAATCAGGTGTGGGGCCACGTAGCCTACCTTGATAAATCATAATTTGTTAAAATAAAATCTGTTCTCCGAAGGACGTGCTCGGGTAAAACCTGAAAGAAATAAAACCAACGGAAACGACGAATGCAGGCAGAAAAATAGAGTGCAGGGGCAGAAACACAAACAGAGACAGAGCAAAAAACCAGACATAAATTTAATTGAAACAGGGGGTAAATGGCTCTGCTAAGCCTACAAGACCACGAAGGTCATCAATCACTCTGCTGAGCATTACAGATCTGCAGCGACGCTGTTGCAGAATAGAACCTGCTAAACTGCAGGGAAACTGGGGCGGCTGCCCAGATTGCATAAACATCAGACGCATGCGTACATTTATAGGCGGTCTAGGCCCCCAAACCCTAAACCGGTTTCACAAAACAATGGGCAAAACAAGCGGTAGGAGCTCCAGACCGACGGTATTCTGCCTTCGACGGATTCTGAGACACGCAGTTGCGATAAATTTCCAACACACCCCCTTAATCACAACTACAACAGACACAGAGCTTCTCCTCATCAATGTCGGTGGCATCTTGTCCTTGTTGGCCCACACTGCAACCATGAGCACGAACCACCCATTCTCACTTCGCCAGATCCTTCGAAACCCTTGGCTCTGATACCATGAAAGAAATAAAACCAACGGAAATGGTGAATGCAGGCGAAAAAATAGAGTGTAGGGGCAGAAACACAAACAGAGACACAGAGCAGAAAACCAGACATAAATTTAATTGAAACAAGGGGTAAATGGCTCTGCTAAGCCTACAAGACCACGAAGGTCATCAATCACTCTGCTGAGCATTACTGATCTGCAACGACCCTGCTATAAAATAGAACCTGCTAAACTACAGGGAAATTGGGGCGGCTGCCCAGATTGCATAAACATCAGACACATGAGTATATTTATAGGCGGTCTAGGCCCCCAAACCTTAAACCGGTTTCACAAAACAATGGGCAAAACAAGCAGTGGTATGAGCTCCAGACCGACGGTATTCTGCCTTCGACGGATTCTGAGACACGGTACCTAGCTGTAGTTGCGATAAATTTCCAAAAAAACCTAATTCAACGAAAGGTTCTATACCTACTCCAATCTGTTTAAGAAATCCCCTCGATAGATAGGTTCTATACCTACTCCAATCTGTTTAAGAAATCCCCTCAATAGATAAATACTTAGTATAAGTAATATTTGAAAGGAAACGTCTTTGAAAAGTTCATCATAAGATCTTATGAATACCAATTATAGGCATAATAATCTATAATTTAAGGTTATTTAAATAAAAGCAAACAACGTTCATTATGAGTGTAACAAACGAATTGGAAAAAGTTTAAGAAAAAGGAAGACTTGGCCTTCTTTTGTCTTTATTAAAAATTACACATTATGAATTTTTTTTTTCAATTGCGTATTTATGAAGTAATTTACTTGTACAAAGTTTTTTTTAATTGTTTAAATTAATGGGTTTTTATCAAGGGACTCAAAACATGATTACAAAAATAATGGAAAACGTTGTAAATTTTTAAGGATATAATATAAAATATTTTCTTTAAGAAGGCAAACAAATTGCTCACACAACTAGTGGAATTAGCAAGATCTTATAAAAAAAGCGAGATGGAAACATATTTACAAAATACCATAGAAGTAAAGATACAACACACACATAAGGAATAAAATAGGGCCATCCTACCCAAAATCATCCTCGAAGAACACAACACGTGTATTAAAAATTTAAAATAGGGTCATCCTACCCAAAACATCCTTATCCTCGAAGAACACAATACATGTATTAAAAATTTAAAATAGGGTCACCCTACCCAAAACATCCTTATAGGTTACAACACGTGCAAAAAAGATGACAATTAAATTAGGGTCATCCTGCCCAAAACCATCCTCGAAGAACACAACACGTGTATTAAAAATTTAAAACAGGGTCATCCTACCCAAAACATCCTTATTATTAAAAATTTAAAACAGGGTCATCCTACCCAAAACATCCTTACAAGTTACAACACGTGCAAAACGGATAGCAAATAAATTAGGTCCATCCTACCCAAGCAACACATGCATGAAAAGTTTAAAACATGGATATCCCGCCTAAAACATCCTTGCAAATTATAGCACGTGAATAAAAGGATGAAAAGTTTGAATCAGGGCCATCCCACCCACCACTAAAATTTAAAATTTAAATTCAAAATTAAAGCGGGAGATGCAAAAAATTGAAATTTGAAAAAATCATTCTCACCTAAGGACGTCCTAGGATGCAACTGAAGGACGTAAACCAGGAAGCATCAGTAAGGATGCAATAGTGTGATGGATGTCTTCTCCAACAAAAACCCAGGGACATCATAATACAAGGCCTAAAACCACAAAATAAAAACTTCTCCAAGAAGGCTAAAGAAGTAGAGAAACCATCAAGAAGGATCATCATGCCCAGGGAAGCAAGCAGGGATGTAGAAAAGTAGGACTAAAACATCATCCCGAATAGGCCTCGAAGATGGAGTAGCAAATTTGAGGATTTCCACAAGCCACGAAATTCCCTTGCACACGAAATAGATCTGGTAGATCTGCGAGGAAGCTGAAAGAACCAAAGGAAGTAGTAGAGGAAGAAAGATGCACCACATCCAAAGAATCGCTAAGACTTGACTCCAAGAAGAAACTTGCAATAGATCAGGGTCATATATGAGAAAAAGGCATCCCAACAACATCACAAAAAACCCATGGAGGGATCTAAGGGTATCCCAGACCAAAGGCACAAAAAGGAAATCCTCGGAATGAATGGGAAAAGGGCAGACAAGAAGAGAAGTGACCTCCCACCCCAAGGAGATTGTCTACAACCATAGACAACCTAGAGAGAAGGATCCAAGAAGTACCAACAAATTAGAACAGAGTTGAGCCACACCAAGAAGGAAACCTACAAAAAATTGGGACAACCCAAAGAGCAGAAGGGAAAAATCCCTGAAGCACAAAAAATAAACACAAGGACAGACCCAAGGATGTCCCAAAGAGCAGAAGGGAAAATGAATCCTTGAAGCACAAAAAGGGCACTTGGATGGACCCAGGGATGTCACTGTCTACAAGCATAGGAAGAAAACTCTCAAAATGGCAAGGAAATGGGCATACAAGAAAAAAAGAGACCTCCCATCCCAAGGAGATCATTGCAGCCATAGTCAATCGAGAGGAGGATCCAAAAATTTCCAAAGGATTGGGACAGAGCTAGGGGAGGGGGGAAGAAGGGAAGCAGATCATGACATCCCGTAGGGTGTTCCCTGCTCCCCAGAGCCCCATTTACTTTTACAAGTTGACTATAAAATATGCTTTTAAAATATTGATACCTAAAAAATTTATAGGATAACTTATTTTAAAGATATAGAGACAGTTATTTAGAATCCTTTTACCTTTAAAAATTGCTAAACTTTTATGTAATAAAAGTACCTTCCTTTTTATGAGAATGTTATTAATTCCTTATATTTTAAAATAGAAATGGTATGTATTAATTATATTATTATCTTATATTTAAAAATAGAAATTAAGGGATTATTTATAGATAAAGTATATTTAATAGAAGATGAAACTAGACCATAATTATGAGGTGGTATGCATTAAAGTGGTGGTATGTACTTGAACCAAATATTCATGCAAAATATTTTAGGTTCAACTAAACCTTAAATATAAATTGACCTCAATTTAATCCAACCATCGAGAAGGGTGGTAAACCTAAAAGGCACTCAATTTAACCAAATCATCGAGAAGGATGGTAAACCTAAAAGGAAAACCAAAGATCATCAAGAAGGATGGTAAACCTAAAAGGTAAACCAAATATCATACTACTATCGAGAAGGATAGAAATAAAAATTATGATGCTTAACCATCAAGGAGGATGGTATACCAATATTATGAACTTCCATCAAGTAGGATGAAAATTCACCTAGCACCGATATTTACAAGAAGGGTAGATGTTGTGAATCATATTCAGTAGCAACGAAGCTAGAGTGGTTACGAGAGGAGGCTACTCAGGAGATGGCACAATGAGAGGCCTTGATGACTAAGATGGACATGATGCACCGTTCTAAGGATTAAATGGAGGGTTTATTATTTTGATGGGGAAGGAGGGTGCACCTATTGGAGGTATGTTTAGCAGCCCATGGGATTAGCATCCTAGAGATTTCAGAGTCAGAATCATGGTCCCACCATAGCAGGAGCAGGCGATCAAAGAGACGGTCATAAGCGAGTAAGGTCAGTTCTAACCATAGCAACCAAGGTATATTGAGGAGAGTAGAGGATACTCCTACCCCACGATAGGGGAGTGGGGAGACACATGATGAGACATAGAGCTAAGGTAGAATGTGGTATTGTCTTATTTTGTGTTTTATTGATGTGGTGAGAGTGCCACTAATTTTGTAGATGATAGCCCAATGTGGTGATGTATGATCAATGTAGCCTATGGACAATGAGATTATGTATTATGTACACATATTTTTTATATATAATGATGATTTTGTTATGATTATATATTATGTGTGTAATGTGTATGATGTGATGAATACAAATGATGTATGTGATGTATGCATTTGATTTGATTGACATGAATGATGCAAATTGTGTGTAAATGATGTGAAACACAAATAATTGTGTATGATGTGCTTTAATTCAAGATAAATATTAGGTAAGATGAACCCAATGATTTCATGAAGATGCATATATGAATGTGTGCCAATAGAAGATAGAGAAGTGTGTGCATATGTGAAATATGAGAATGTATCAGGTGATTAGTTATCTGTGTTGTGGTTGACATGTCTCACTTTGTGTTATAAGGTCAAAACAAATGAATGGGATTATGAACTAATGACCCAAATATGCATTGGGTAGGTATGAAGTGCTTGAATCGACGTGCGTGTATAAAAAATGCATGAATGAAATATATTTGAGGATGATGTGTAACTGTAATGAAGAGACACTTGTTATAAGTAGAGGTAGGGGTGATATTTTTTTCCCCTAATAATGAAGCATGGTGTATTTTTAAGAGTTTTTAGACACTCAAACAACATAGTGTGAATAATCAAACTCGTCTAATAGTTACACAATATCCAGAAAATATCTAGACTAGCCTAATTGAATTTAATTCTATCATGGACCTATGTGTGCAGATGATGTTCATTTATCCCTTTTGAGGGAGGTTGGACTAACCCATTGCAAACTTAGCCAAAGCAGCTAGCTCATTCATAAGCATGCAATGATCTGTACAAGATAAGGTCACTAATGTGATAGATGTGTCACCACTTGTAAGACTATTCCACTGCTTGGAAATCTATTGGAGCTTATTGTTGGTGATGAAAATTACCTCGTGATGTTATTTTGGACCTAAGGACCAAATATATTCAAGCATTTTGATGATACTCTTGAAGGCTTTTCCTTTTATTTTATGTCTCTATTCCTTTTGTTTTTTGTGGTGCTCTTTTTTTGGGCGTTGTCTTTTGTTTTCTACCCATTTTCTATTTTGCTTATGCTTGTCCCTTTGTTTATTCCCATGTTTATTTTGATCATTAAAATGATAGTATGAGCAAGCAAAACCATTCACTAAATGGTGAGGCTTACGTAAGGTGTTGTCCTCCCTAGACTTAAAATGTGCTTAAGATGTAAAATATGAGTGATCCATGAATGACCTGAATTCAACTAGGGGTAGCCTTAAAATCTTGTAGAACTTAATAGCATTCAATACAAATTGATTAGAGTATGAATGATTGAGTAACAAAAAAAGCTTCATTTTATCACATAACTAAGAACTAGATTGGACACCACGATAGTCATGCTAACAAATGTGATTTTAACTCCTCAAAGTAGTACTATATGCAAACAATTGGTGGTCAATGCATAAAAGGGATATGGACATGATGACAAATAATGTTGATACGGTGATATATACTAGAGGATCTAACATAAAAAAATGACTAAAACGTATGGTGGTAGATGAATGACATATGTTTGATAGACCCAATGCAAGTGAGATAGGAAAACACAAGGTGATGTATCTTGATATGATGTTTGATGTGTTGGACGTGATCATGTAGGTATATGTAGAAATGCAGTGAAGAGAATGTTGATGTGTGGTAGTAGCAACCATGAGTTATATGTGTGAATATGCATGAAAGAGTGATGTGAGTAAGCCAAAGGTAGTAGATGCATTTGGAATGGAGATAATGGTGAAGTGAAACCAAAGGGATTTGGTACCTTTGGAATAAGTGGAGAAATCAAGCAAGTGCATGAGATGAATGCAAAGTGGTATATCCCCATATGATGTCCAATGTACTAGACCAAAGTGAACAACTAAGGAAGAATATACAAGCAAAGTAAAAGAGTACCAATGTAAGGTTGTAGCAAGTGTGAGTGATATGTATGAATGTGCATGCCAGAGTATTGTGATGATGAGTAGGTAAATGCAAAATATGACTAAGAGGTCCTGATGATTGGGCAAGTAAAATAAGGAAGAAGGTGAAGATAATGGAAAGAAAAGAGAAAGGAGAGAAGAGGGCAAAATAAAAATGGGGAGATAATAAAAGAAGCTCAAACTAAATTAAAAGTATGTAGTCACTCATAGCGTGACCATACAATAATGACATAGGTTGAAAAATTATAAGGGAATAGAAGAAAATAATATTGAACCAAGTCAAAGGTATGTATCCGATCGAAGCGTGACCGTACAACATTGAGAAGGTTTTAGAGGAAATAATGGAAAATGTGGAAAGGGAAACGAAGAAAAAAAAAGAAATAAAGAGAGAAATAGGAGAGAAAACTTGTGAATCAAACCAAAGGTATGTGGCCACTCGAGCGTGACCATACAACATTGATATGATTCTAGGAGAAGAGTTGGAAAAGGGAAGAAATAAGAAATGAAATGAAAACAAATGTTGAAAGTGATATGTACAGTGTGAAAAATGGGGATGAGTGAATGCAACTAACCCAATATTGAGAAATGTGGTAAGAGGAATATGAGTCTCCCCCTAGTATGATGAATGGGTTAGAAGAGGATGAAATACTCCTCCCTAAATATGTACAAGAGAAGTGAATATGGGGAAATTTTGATAAGCAGTGATGGAATGTACAGATGCAAATAAAGTAAATGAAGAGCAATGAACGCCACAAAGTAGGTGAAGATGCTAAGCAGGTGGGGGAAATTGTCATGAAGATCATGATAGGCTAGTAGCAAGGTCAGTGCAAATACAATATCGGTAAGAAATGTGGTCATGGACTTGAAGAATCTAGTGATTTTTAGATGAAGATGATGAAGTGCTATTGTGTAATCATGGTTGCATGGCATAGGGTGATGAATCTAGAGACATGTCTCAATGATAAGTGGAAGAGAGAATGATGTGTGTGTTGCAATTTCTCTTCATCTATCATGTTACAAACTAGGTGTTCAAAAACACAATAAGTGTTGATATCATACCCCTATTAGTGATCATAAAAACATAATTGGTGTTCATTGTAGCCTTTCAATATCCAGTGATGTGGATAAACTAGTTTGATCTCAAGAAAAATTAGAAGTCCTATATGATGTAGTTGCTAGAAAGTTCAAGATAAAGGTATGGGAGAATCGATGTTGGAAGAGTGGAGCGTGTTGACTATGATGATCGAGTGTGGGGTGGACTAGGTAGGTATGGATTGGGTACCTACCTAGGTTGTGGAGGATCTTTCTCTCGGGGAGGAGGGATCTAGGAAAGCGAAGTCATGTGATAGTATGTCATGAATGAGTGATGAGGGGATCCATGACACTTGTAGTTTCTTAGGTGTAATTCAATATTGTCAAGACATGTCAGGATGGATCAATAGAAGAAGGTAATATTGAATATAGTGGTGTAAAAGTGGGATGGGCAAGAGTGTTCGTCATGGTGGATGGTGATCGAACAAGAGAGAATATGAAGATGAGTGCGAGGAAGAAAGTGAAAATGGAGGATAATAATGTTTTGAAGGGGTGGATGCAGGCTGAGTGATGTAGAATGGAAATTGAGGTGAAGAGGGAAGAGGAGGTGAAGTTGATACTTGGGTAGATTGATGATGATGCAAAGGAGATATGCATGGAGATGAGAGGATGGGGTTTGCATGTGAGCTCAAAGGTGAAATGATACAACTAGTCTAGTACCTGAGGTCATGATCATAGGATAAAATATTATTTTCCAATCCATGAAGTGGGCTTAAAGGATGAGGGGGAAGGGATTGGGTTCTAATACCAGTGAAAAAATAGGTAGGTGGATGTTTGTTATCGATATGGGAAGGAGAAAGTGGGTCCATATTGCTTGAATGAGAAGAATCATACAAAATATCATCATCATAATGAGATAAGACTAGAGGTTGTTGCTTGTATGGATGGGGAGAGACAGGTAGAGTACCATCATAGGAATGGGAAGACATGGATGAATGTCAAGAATGAGTAGAGGTGTTATCCTCTAGATGGGTTGGTAAAATGGTTTGAGAAGGAAGTAGCATGGGAAGAGCTTCCATAGCTAGGAATGTATGTGTGTGGGAGTCAACCTTAGGTAAGGAGACTAATTGAAGAATAACAAATTGGAAAAACCTTAGTTTTGGACAAATCTAAGGTGAAAACTTGTTATAATGATGTTTTAGAAGCAACTAGATCATGGGATACCTAGCGACTGTGTCTGAAATAGATGATAGAGGCTAAAATTGCTCGAATTGTGTCCAATAATGTGGGGAACCTATTTTTTTTGGGTTTTGCAACCTGTAATTGTGTGTTTTGTGAGAGAAATCCAATCAATTACAAGAAACAACATGTCAAGATAAAATTTTGCAAAGTGTGTTTCGATGTTAGAATATCCCTAAAAATGAAATAAAACAGAGTGTGATGGATGTATGCTAAAAGAAGGTATGCTTGTAGATAATTTCCTATTATGCCCAAAGGTATGCAAGGTGTGATTGTATACGAATGGGTGAATGGATTCTAAATGGAGGTAATAGGTCAAGATATAACCTAAGGAAATTAAAATGCACCTACAATACAAAATCCTCTATAGAAATAGGTAGCACTATCTAAGACCTACTATTGGCATACCCATGCTTTTGCTTCACCCTTGGGTGGGCTTAGTCAAGAATGATAGTTGCACACTCATTGATTATAATGAAGCCCTGTGAGTAGGGGCATCTAATCCTAACTTACCCTAAGGGTCTCTCAAGAGTAAGGAGTTTTTTGGTGATGAAGTCTAGAAAACCACTTGTGGGTTCCACTAAGGTGTGATGGTGGAAGGAAATGAAATTAAACATCACCAGTATTGAGTGGATATTGGTGATGAAATTTAATATTACCACTATTTATGTTGAACATGAAGTGTGTGTTCTAATATAAGAAAGTAGGAAATGCCTTTTCAAAATTTAAATGATTTATTTGTTTTTGAGAAATAAAATAAACACAACAAAGAATGATGCAACCTTTTCATTCAATTTTTTTTTGTCTTTGAAAATGAAATACTCTTTACAAAAAAAAAAAAAACAAATGCAATGAACTATGTACAATGAGTGTTTTGTAACACAAGATATATTCACAAATTACAAATAAGATAATGTACAATCCCTTCAAATTTTGTTGTTTCTAAACTTAAAAAAAGAGGTTTTTATAGAGTTTACCTATATCTCCAGCTGTTGTAAATCCTTTTGAATGGATTTCTATTATTTAATTACACTTTTCCTTGGGTCACTAGGTACCTAGTGACTGGATTGAGTCACACCCTACCTAGTGACTATAATAAAAATGTACTTTTAGACCAGATCTGAGTTTTAGGATAGTGAATCTTGCTATAGATAAGTACCTGCAACCAAAATAATTAGTAAATCATATTTTGTGGATATAATAAGCATATAAAAAATCTAAATATCAAGTAAAAAAATTCTTACAAAAATGGCATGGTGTTGAATATTGCAAGAGTACAAGATATAGCAATTTTGCAAAGGTGGCATGATGTCGAATATTGCAAATAGTCTTACAAGGTGGCATGGTGCCAAATTTTGTAAGAAGACTAGAAACATCCAAGTGTTAGTAAAATAACATGATATCAAGTTATGCTAAACACAAAATGATATCCATATTGCAAAGGTGTAGTGTTGAATATTGCAAACACACTTACAAGGTGGTATGGTGTCAAGTTTTGCAAGAGGTCAAGAGAATCAAGATGTTAGCAATGGTGGTGTGATACCAAATATTACTAAAAAAATCTCACAAGGTGGCATGGTGCCAAATTTTTTAAGGGTTCCAAATTCACAAATAAGGGTTTATTATACCTTTCTATGAAACTAGTTTCTTTAGGCAATTTGTAGTTGCAATAGCTATATTTTTGTTAAGGAGGATAGCAATCCTATAATGTGGCAAATTAGTCCCCCAAACTTACCTACAATAATGTAGTTGATGTGAGATGTATCATAAGTGGCTTCTATATCATTTCCATGAGTTTTTTCTTTGGTCGTAGGGTACCTAAAGATTGGATTGGGTTACACCCTACCTGGTAAATGAAATTTGCAAACAAAAAAATAACTATATCAGGTCGAAGCAACATTTTTTAAGATTTTATGAGATTTTGGGTGATTTTTAGGAGCTCATGTAACATAAAAAACCATAAAAATTAGCTAACCAATAAGATGAGATAACTAATAGGAAATAAAGCAAGTGGGGGTTCCATCGAGTATGTCAAAATGAACTCAATAAAAAATAGATGTAAAGTCTATGAAATTGTATTATATTCAAAAATGGGTTACATGATGTTATTTTTATAGATTTGCCTTAGAATACTATAAAATAAGGGTTCAACATGGTGAATGTTAATTTTATTAAAATTAACTATTGATTACATCTTGGATTGGTCTTTCAATGATCCTCAAGGGATGGTGGACTTGTTGCAAGTGTGCCAAAATTAGTCAAACCATCCTCTAAACCTGTGTAACCTACAAAATGGGGTTAGTGTGTTTAGGGACCTATCATGGATCAGATCATATAGTAATGAAGACAAATGACATTGAATAAAGTAGTAAAAAGCATGAAATAAGTTGTTGTAAATGCCTTAAAATGATAAAAAATAGTAAATTAAACATGAAGGGAGGATTTTATAACTTTTTATCTTTTGGAAATGCACTCTGTCTAGAGTTGCACCCTACCTAGTGATTGGATTGGGTCATTGGATACCTAAATATTAGGACTGTAACAATATTTTTTTGGATATGTTAGTAGATGGTTTTGTCCTGTTATTGTAGTAGCTCTTGGTCGATGTCGGATGTGCTCCTATACTTGTCGAGACAAATCAAAAGGGGAGACAAAAGTGTACAAATGGTGTATTTACCATTTTGATTTAATGGTTGATAGATGGTTGATTGATGAGTAGAATTCTGATGTAATTTTAGTAGAGTTTTGTTATGTGAAATGAGATGGATGGATTTTAGGAGGAAAAGTACTCCTATTTATAGCCTTTGGAGAGCTTAAGGGGGAGAGGTGTCCCTTGTGATGTGGCATGAACCTTGGGTTAGATCCCCTCCATGGTAATGTTAAAGGGGTGAGGTGGAAGATGAGTCATACCCTTACATACTCTAAAGATAAATATTCTAAATATCTAGAAATATCCATGTGCACACATGCGAGAGCAAAGGTTAGGATTAACCTTGGTTAACTAAATACTAGGTTAGGTTATGGTTAAGTTAAGCATATTTTAAATATCTTAACTAAGTGGTGGGTGCACACATGTGTGAGTATGGGATTAGTATTAATATTTATTATGTCATAAAGTGCACTTTTAATGATAAAGTGACTTTAAACCAAGATTAGAGTTACCATGGTTAGACTATTTGAAGGTGGTTGTATGAGAACCATGATTAGAGATAAGAAAGGTATTAGATGACCTAAAGGGTATTATGAATAGCCATTTTGATAAATGTAATTTTTTTTTAAATTAATTAATGTAATTTGATGGATTTTTATAAATTAATTAACCATGAAGAAGAAATGTATGGCCATGTGCAACTTTTAGATGTCTACAGAAGCAAAACCAAGAGAAAAAGTAAAATCCAATCCTTCTATTTATAAGAGGTTTGTAGGGGTTAAGGAAGGATAAAAATACAACCTTGGCCAAGAGTCAATGCCATAGAGGTCAACCCAAAATTGGAGGTTTTCAAGAGAAAAATTCTAACTTTGCTGAATTCCTACCCTATATTGGATGATTGTGAATTTGGTAAGGCCAAGGAAAAAAACAAGCAAAATGGAGAAAAAGAAGCCTAAATTTACCCTTGGTAAGCTTGAGGAACTTCTTAGGGATCTAAGGGGAAAGGGACTCATTTTAATGGGTCAAATTTCTATGTCTAGAATTGCCACCTCCAAAAATATGTTATCACCAAGTTTGATCTTGGATTTGAATTTCTCATCCATAGGAGAAAATGACTCTTTATTTCTTATTATGTGGTTGGAATAGCAAAATTCAAGTTACTAAGTATTTCTAAGAGTCTTTTTAGCCTTTTCATAGAATAATAACAAGTTGCTTAAATCATCCTCATTCTCATTTACATAGTTTACTCTTTTTATTTCATTTATAGCCTTTACTCTACATTCTTCTTAAAATGCTTACACATTTTGCAATAGTTGACTTTGGACATTTCTCTTGTTAATTATTCTTCTTTATCTTCCTCTAGTCGTAGGTCCACTTCTTCCTCCTCCTCTTCCTATTGAAAAAAAATATTATACCGTCTACCTAATCCTTGTCCTTTCTAAAGGAGGCTTACCAAGGTAATGACCAAGTAAAAGTGGTCACTACCTTGGTAAGCCTTTTGTAGAACCTTCCAAGCATCCTTGACTGACTTTGCATCTACAATCCTTGGAAACAAGCTCTTATCTAGAGATAACTAAATGTGGTACAAGATCAAAGAGTTATTCATTTGCTTGTTTATCATTATTTGGGATATCAGACCAATTTACTATCTCATATTAATTAGGATCAACAATATCCTAAATATATTTCTTAGCCAAAAATGTCCTCATCTTAATGCTTTAGTAGCCATAATATTGCCCACTAAACTCTAGAATAGGAAGGGAGTTATTGTTGGCCATAATCAATGGTTAGAAAAATTAGGAACACAATATCATTCCAACCTAATACCAATAATGAATTCAATATATAATATGTAAACTAAAACCCTTTTACTTAGTAAAACATAAAAAATTTAAAAAAATTAGACAACAATATTATTTTGTTTTTTTGCAGATAGAAAACACACCCACAAACAAACTAATTCTACCCTACAGTTACAAGCAAACCTAGAAAAATGCATAGTTATAGTTACAAACCCAGTTGAGAATATTGGGTTAATTTTTTCAAAGCTAAAGTGTTATGTATTATGTAGAGGATTTATCCTTCTATTCTTTTTTATATTCTATGGTTTAAAATGAATAATACAAAATTGTAAAATAAATATTAAAATCATAGCTAGATATAGAATCATATAATTGTACCTCTTATATAATAATTATAAAGATGGTGATCTTCATAAAAATACCAAGTGTACATAGAGAAAGGTGTTTTTTTTTAATTATAAGATTTATTTTTTAGTTATAAGATTTAAATGTACATACCTTTATAATTTGGATCTAACAAATATTGATGAATTCATATTTGATAATATGAAAAAATTCATAAGTTGGCCTCATTCAAAAGGAAAATTTATTATGATTTCATAGTAAATATGTTGAAATTTGACATAGGTGGTGTATTTTAGAATATTTAAATAAAAATTCTTCTCACTTAATTACAATTATTTTGAACTTTAACAAAAAATAAAGAAGAGTTTCGATGTGTAGACCAATTGGTTCGACCAAACTCCATAAGGGGTGGAGGTCCAAGGTTCAAATCTCGAGCCTCATTGAATTGAATGTTTATCCCTTTCTTGGTGCTTTAAGAAACGTAAAAGGTTTAAAATAATTGTGACATGGTGGTTATAGGGGCGGAATACACGAAGATCTATGTGGTGTCTTTAGGGGTGAACAATGCAAAATATTATGGCGGCCATAAAAACTGGAAAACCTGCCTGGATTCATGGTGGCTACTGATTCCACAATGCAAATTAAAAAAAAAACAACAAATAAGAGGCCAGGTCATTTCTAAGAATCAAGATTTTCACTAAAAAAGTAAAAAAAATATTTATTAATTGAGGGGATTTACAAAACATTATTAATGTTAATAATAAAAAATAAAAAATTTCCTTTGGTGATCCTTCCTGGATTCCGGTATTGGTTTCCTTCTAGGCGAGATTGTTGTTGAATGGTTTTTTTGGTGTTGCAAGACTAGTTTACCTCTTCTCCCACCATTCAGGAAGTTTCAAATTTGAAATCTTTAGTTTGAGCAGGAGGTTGAAATTTCTAAATCTTCTTCAGTGTTCAGGTTCAAATTTTGGCTAATGTTTTTACCTGATTTTTGTGATAGGACACTATTCTATGGTAGTCTCATTTTGTAAAAAAGGGTTGAGGTCCCTTTCAAAAACTCATCTTTAATATAATAAAATAATAATAAATATAAAAACTACTTCAATAAAAATATTATTTTTGTTCCTATCATTTATTAGTAGAGATAATATCATTGAAATCCATATATATGAAGAACACAGGCTTATACTGAGAGGGGGGTGAACAATGTAAGACCACTATTTACTTTTCTTTCCAAATAAATATTATGCAATGTATCAATAGTAATATCAACAATAGTAATCAAATCCATGCATAAATCACCACAACCAATATAGACACCAATTTAATGTGGTTCACCCAATGTGGGCTACTCCATGGAGAAAATATTTCACTAAAATTTTCTCAATAAATCTCTTGGGAAACATTTATCTATTACAATTTTTATGGACCTCTATCCAAAGAAGACACAAATCCCCTAATCAAGTTCATGGATCTCTATCCATAGGAGAACTCTTTCTCCTTAGCTCTAGCTAGTGATATTCTAAAATAACTACTGTCTCCACTCCACTGGCTTATGAATCTCTATCCACTGAAGACTCTTGCCTTCACACAAAAGACCTATATTCACTACCATGGCTAATGGACCTCTTTCCACTGGATACTATCATGCTCTATACTCTGTCATATTCAAATCTTGCTCTCAACTCTGTCTCAAATCTACACTAAACACAACCCTTCAGTATAGCACACATATGCTCAATATCTGTCCTCAAATCTACACTAAATACAATCCTTCGATCTAGCACAAATCTACTCAATATCTACTCAAAATTGCACTAAACATAGTCCTTCGATCTAGCATAAATATTCTCAATATGTATCCTTAAATATACATTAAACACAGTCCTTTGGTCTAGCACAAATCTCCTCAGTATCTGTTCTCAAATCTACACTAAACATAGTCATTTTGTCTAGCACAAATCTGCTCAATATTTTTTCTCAACTCTGCACTAAACATAGTCCTTCGATCTAGCACAGATATTCTTAATCTTTGTCCTCAAGCTTTTAACACAAATCTTGACTTAATCGCAAATCAAATATACTAGATTTGCCCTAAACCTTAACTCAAGGTTTGAAAAAATCAATCAATCAACTCTACTCACAAGTCTTCTTAAAGAATTATCTCAAATCTACATTTTAATCTTCCACAAAATCTCACACTAATCTATCCACAAGTCTTAACAAATACTTACCTCAACTCTGCTCCACAAGTCCCCACTAGAACTTATCCAATCTACTCAAAATGTCTTCCAAATACTTGCCTCAAATTTGTATTGTAAGCATCCACAAAAGCTTACTCACCTAAACTCAATCTAACACAGAATATTCTCCAATCACACAAACAAGCTTCACATAGAAACTTATTCAATCTCACAGAAACATATAGATAATTTTTAGAGACTCAATATGCTTCACACTCATCACAATTCTAAATCACTTTCAATCTCTTTCTCAAATCAAATAAGAATATAGAACAATTTGTTTCATATAATTAGAACTATCACTGCAACACTTCCACTTGACTAGGCTCAATCAACTCCACTCAATCAATCACTCAGTGAAATACTCCTTGATTACAAACCCTATTATAAGCGTATGAACGCTCACTCAAATATTTCCAAACCAATCTCATATAACAATGATACTCATGTTCTTTCACAAACCCTAGTTCAATATAGTTCACAACTTCACATAACAATGATACTCATGTTCTTGCACAAACACTAATCATGCATATAAAAGTTCATTCAATGAGTCCAACAATGCTTATCAAACAAGGTTTCTATCTTCAACCTTTATTATAGAAAAACCGTGAAGCATTAACACAAAACCAAAATTAATAATGCTTACCAAACAATCCTTTTTACTCCAACTTAGCATTCACAACATCCAACAATCACTCACAAGAAATATGTGCCCATACATTTTTGTTTGATGAAGAAGTACCCTTAAAAACCTTGCTCAATCATAATTATTCTCTTTACCAATTTTAAGGGTTAGGTAGTAAAAAATTTCTCAAAATTTAATCAATAATTTTCTCACAAATTATTTTCACCATTCAGAACAAGAAAACTCAATTAACCTTATTACTCCTTTCAAATATTAAACAAACTAAAACTTTATTTTGAAATAAAATTCAAAACCATCTAATGCATTATCACTCCATTAAATATTCTAATAACCAAAAACCATAATATAAAAATCAACTTTCACAACCTTTATATCTCCCTAAAAACCTTATGTCAAAACAACATTAGGAAAAAATTAAGTTTAAAAAATTTAAATACCTTTTGTCCTTTGTGGGAATCAAACCCACGCTATGCTTCCACCAGTGCCCTAGCCATGGCTTCAACCATCGCGTGAGCTAGGTGCTCACCTTGGGAGAAAAGAGTACCACATGCTCTTTATCCTCCTCTCTTGGCGCCTAAACAAAAATTTTGTTGCTTCCTTTGGTGCCCAAGCAAAACACTCACAAAAATTATCATCGAGATTCAATCATGGGTCCTCCCACTTCCAAAATCTGAGCTCACAACCATTTGCTACCAGGCCAACCCCTTGGATGGATATGAGGCTTAGAGCCTCAACGAATTTATTCCTTTGCTGGCACACACAAGATAACTAAAAAATTGTCTTCTTCCTTGCACAAAATTGCATAAATCACATTAATCACAGGTCTTTTAGAATTTAAATGAAGGTAAGGTGTTTTTCATTAAGGCATATGGTATTTATATTACTATACAACCATTAGTTTTAGATGTCGACGGAGGGATTTTCTTTATGATGTCGATGCATTTCTTTTTGCCTTGTAATCCTAACTTTAGGGTAAATTAAATTATATTATAATTTAATTAATAATAAAATTATTATAATTAACTTATAATTAATTTAATAACCATAGGGTTAATTAAATCAAATTACAAATTAATTTATAATGGAATTATTATAATTAATTTAATTTCCTTATGTATTTTCATTAGACCTTTAATATTATAATAAACTATTATAATATTATTTTTCTTGGGCCTTCTAACTTATCCTATAGACCTTATTTGATCACCTTATTATTTCTAAAACTGACTCTTGGAATCCTTCTTCTTGCACTACTCACTAAAACTGACTTTTGGCATCTATGACAACAAATATTGCTCACATATCCAACAATATTCCCCTTTGTCATTGATTGCAACCCATTTTCCTTTTACCATTCCTTTTACATTTTTATGTTTAGCTCCCCCTGAGAAACTACTCACCTTGATTGAATGCTCTTCCCCTAACTCAAATCTATCCCCCTTTGTCATCAATGGCAAAGGGTCAACATTGGGGCTCGGGGCTAAGAATAAGAATCTTAGCTTAGCCCCTCCCCCACATCCTCTTGAGGTGGTTAATTATAGGGTGGAAGTATTTCTAATCCAAGCATGCACTGCTCTTTTCCTTTGTCCACTTTCCTCATCATCTGATACTTCTGATTCCTCTAACTATTTATGTTTCTTCTTGTGTCTGGAATTTATTCTCTACACTACTTTGTTGTATGTCCATAATTATTGCACTTATAACACTTAACGTTATTTTTCATTGGAGGTGCAAATTTCTTAGTATTTCTCTTGGTGAAGCCATATCTATTCTTTTCATGAACCCTACAATTCATTGCCTTGTGACCAAATTGATTACAAGAGTAGCAATACCCTTGAAATAGTTACATGTTTCTAAAGTTTCCATATTCCTGTCTTTCATGTGTCCTACATTGAGAAGATTTGTGCCCAAATCTGTGACATGAGAAGCATCATCCATTGAAATTTCCTTACCTTAACCCCATGGGTCTTTTATTCTCTTTTATCCTGTGTTGGTTCCTGTTCCATCTATTCCTCTTTTGTGCATTTTTTCTTTCCTTTTTGAACTTTCTATTGTCCAACTCATCCTCATAAGTCTCATTTTATCTTACGCTTTCTTATTCTAAAGTTTCTTCTTCTTAATTTTTTGAAGCTGACTCCTCTCCTTATTTCTTTTGTACTTGTTCAAAACCAAGTCACGTTTTGCTTGTTGTAGGTTTTTGTGTTTTGATAATCTTGTTCAAATTCTTTGAGCTTCTCCCAAACCTGTGTAACCTATCCTTAGAATATTTTACTTCCTTCCTTAGTAAAGCTACTTCATGCTCCAACCTTTAACATTCTGAGACCTTTGCTTCTAACATATCTTTGAACTTCCTTGTATTAGCCATTGACTTATTTAGATCATCTATAAGCTTTCCTTTCTCTTCATCACATTATTGAAACTGAAGCTTAAGTTGGGAGTTTTGCTTTCTTACCTTTTTTAATGCATCAAGAGCATCAATAAGCTCTCCCTCAAGATCAAATTTTCCCTTCTTTGATTCTTCCTCTATTTTTTTACCTTTGAAAACATCTTCATTATTTTTTGACTTGTCTTCTTTAGGATCACCTCATTCTTGTTCTAGTGTCATAAGAATATTCTCTTCTGGTCCTTCAAGTGTATCTTTATATTCATCATAACTAAAACCGAAACCACTCTTTGTACAACTATCCTCAATATGACTAAAATTACCACATCTAAAATATTTAATGATTATTGGTGTTCTTTTCCTAACCACTTCTTTTTCTTTTGCCAGAAATAGAACTTCAAATCTATCATTATATGAGGAACCATCATCACTATCAGTTGAGTACTTACTCGCCTTATCTACATAGAAACTCTTTTTTTACCTCTAGAAAACTTCTTCCCTTGTGTACCTTGTCCATACCTATTTTTATTTTAGTACCTATGCCTTTCTGCATCCCTGTTCTTATGATCATGTTTCTCATCACCACTGCTATTTCCAGCTTCTGGACAATCAGATGCATAGTGACCATATTTTCCACATTTAAAACATCTAACTAATTTCGTACCTTTATATTTTCTTGAGTCATTGTTCCTTCTACCATAATTCACTTCTTCATCAATGTATAGCTCATTGCTTGAATCTAACTTCTTACCCTTAGTCTTCTTAGTGGCTCTAAGTACTGCTTATTTTTGGGTAATAGGTTTCTCTTTTATTCTTGTCTCAAATGCTGTGAGAATACCATGTAATTCATCTCTTGTCAAATGATCAATATCTTTTGACTCTTCTATAGCTAAAATATTTTTAGTAAACCTTTTTGGTAGTGACCTTAGAATATTATCACACACATCAGATTTTGAAACTTCAATCCCAAGTCCTTGCATGGAGCTAACAATCTCATCCACACGAAGTAGATATCCCACAATATTTTCTTCATCCTTCATTTTATGTCTTGAAATGCTCTCTTGAAATTTTACAACTTTACCCTTTTTACCTTTTTATCTCCTTCATATATGCATTATAACTTATCCCAAATATCCTTTGCTAATTTGCAATGCATAATCTTTATAAACTCTATTTCACATAAGCCCTTTCGAATTGTATTCATTGCTCTTGAATTATAATGATGTAGAAGCTTACCATATTTATTTATAGGTGGAGTTTTTGGTGGTGTGTATCCATTTTTAACTCCTTCCCATACTTCATTTTTAAGTGCCATTAGATGAAACTTCATCCTTGTGCTCCATAGTGTATAATTGTTCCCATCGAACAATGGTGCTGAATTTCCTAAGGATCCACTATGAGAATCCATTAGTGTTCTTGTAATATTTTTCTTCAAGTTGTTAAACTCTTCCGAGGGAACCCACTCTGATATCAATTTAAGAACACAAGCTTATACTAAGATGGGGATGAATAGTATAAGACCACTTTTTACTTTTTGTTTCAAATCAATATTATGTAATGTATCAATAGTAATATCAATAGTAGTAATTAAAGTAATGCATAAATCACCACACACAATAGAGATAACAATTTAATGTGGTTCACCCAATGTGGGCTACTCCATGAAGAAAATCTTTCACAAAAATTCTCAACAAATATCTTGGGAAAACTTTCCCTATTATAATGTTTATGGACCTCTGTCCAAAGGAGACACAAATCCCCTAATCAAGTTCATGGATCTCTATCCACATGAGAACTATTTCTCCTTAGCTATGGCTAGTGTTCTTCTAGAAGAACTACTACCTCCACTACACTGGCTTATGAATCTCTATCCACTAAATACTCTTGCCATCACACAAAATATTTTTCTTCATTGCCCTATCTAATGGACCACTATCCACTGGAGACTATCACCCTCTATATTTTGTCACCTCAAAATCTTTCTCTTAGCTTTATCTCAAATTTGCACTAAATATAGTCCTTAGGTCTAGCATAAATTTGCTCAATCTCTATCCTTAAATCTGCACTAAACACAATCTTTCATTCTAGCACAAATTTGCTCAATATTTATCCTCAAATTTGCACTAAACACAATCCTTCAATATAGCACAAATCTACTCAATATTTGTCCTTAAATCTGCAATAAACATAGTCCTTCAATCTAGCACAAATTTTCTCAATCTTTGTTCTCAAATATGCACTAAAAATAGTCCTTCAGTCTAACACAAATCTACTCAATATCTATTCTCAAATCTGCACTAAACATAATCCTTCAGTCTAGCATAAATATTCTCAATCTCTATCCTCAAGATTTTAACAAAAAGCTTGAATTAATCACAAATAAACTCTACTAGATCTTCCCCAAACATTAACTCAAGGTTTTAATAAATCAATCAATTAACTCTGCTCACAAGTATTCTCAAAGACTTATCTTAAATCTGCATTATAAGCTTCCATAAAATCTCACACTAATCTATCCATAAGTCTTCACCAAGACATGCCTTAACTCTATTCAACAAGTCCTCACTATAACTTGTCCAATCTACTCAATAAGTCTTCCAAAGACTTACCTTAAATCTGTATTGTAAGCTTCCACAAAAGCTTATTCACCTCAACTCAATCTAGCACAAAATCTTCTTCAATAACACAAACAAGCTTCACACAAAAACTTATTCAATATCACATAAATATATAGATAATTGTTAGAGACTCAATATTCTTCACACTCATCACAATGCTCAATCACTTTCAATCTCTTTCTCAAATAAAATAAGAATATAGAATAATTTATTTTGCAAATTTAGAACTATCACTTTAATACTTCCACTTGACTAGGCTCAATCAACTTCACTCAATCAATAACTCAATAAAATACTCCTTTCTTACAAACCCTAGTCCAAGCATATGAAAACTCACTCAAATATTTCCAACAATGTTTATAAACCAATCTCACATAACAATGATACTCATATTCTTTCACAAATCCTAGTTCACGATAGTTCACAAATTCACATAACAATGATACTCATTTTCTTGCACAAACCTAATCATGCATATGAAATTTCATTCAATATTTCCAACAATGTTTATCAAACAAGGTTTCTATCTTCAACCTTTATTCCAAAAAAACCTTAAAGCATTAATACAAAACCAAACTCAATAATGCTTACCAAAAAATCCTGTTCACTCCAACTTAGCATTCACACCATCCAACAATCACTCATAATAAAGATGTGCCAATACCTTTTTGTTTGATGAAGAAGTGCCCTTAAAAACCTGTCTCAATCACAATTATTCTCTTTGCAAATTTTTAGGGTTAGGTAGTAAAAACTTTCTCAAAATTTAATCAATAATTTTCTCACAAATTATTTTCACCACTCACAACATGAACACTCAATTAACCTTATTACTCCTTTCAAATATTAAACAAAATAAAACATTATTTTGAAATAACATTCAAAACCATCTAATTCCTTATCACTCCATTCAATATTATAATCACCAAAAACCACAATATAAAAATAAACTTTTACATCCCTTATATCCCCCTAAAAACCTTATTTCAAAACAACCTTAGGATAAAATTAAATTTGAAAATTTTAAATACCTTTTTCCCTTGGTGGGAATTGAACCCACACTGCACTTCCACGAAGGCCCTAGCTACGGATCCAACCATCGCAGGAGCTAGGCTCTCACCTTGGGAGTAAAGAGCACCACATGCTCTTTATCCTCCCCTCTTGACGCCTAAACAAAAAATAATTCTACTTCCTTTGGCGCCCAAGAAAAACACTCATGAACACTACCATTGAGATTCAATCATGGGTCCTCCCACTTTCAAAGCCTTAGCTCACAACCGTTTGCCACAAAGCCAACCCGTCAAATGGATATGAGGCTTATAGCCTCGCCGAATTTATTCCTTCACTAGTGCACACAAGACAAAAAATAATTTATTTCTTCCTCACACGAAATCACATAAATCACATTAATCATAGGCCTTTTAGAATTTGAATGAAGGTAAGGTATTTGCCACTAAGGCATATGGTATTTATACCATTATGCCACCTTTATTTTAGATGTCAATGGAGGGATTTTCTTTATAACATCGACACATTTCTTTTTGTCTTGCAACCCTAACTTAAGGGTAAATTAAATTATGTTATAATTTAATAATAATATTATTATAATTAACTTATAATTAATTTAATAACCATAGGGTTAATTAAATTAAATTACAAATTAATTTATAATGAAATTATTATAATTAATTTAATTTCCTTAGGTCTTTTCATTAGACCTTTAATATTATAATAAAATATTATAATATTATTTTTCTTCGGCCTTCTAACTTCTCCTATAGACCTTTTTAGATCACCTTATTATTTTTGAAACTAACTCTTGGAATCCTTCTTCTTGCACTACTCACTAAAACTGACTTTTGACATCAATGACAACAAATCTTGCTCATATTTCCAACAATATAGATAATTGTGTGGCCACTAAAAAAATGAGAGTGACGGTCTTGCTAAAATTAGTGACCAAGAAAGATTTGTTATATCTAATGATCTGATAGAGCTCATAAAGAAAAGATAACAATTTAAGAAAGATGAAAATTTCTTTAATAAATAAACAATATGATCTATTTAACCTAGCAAGTATAATATTTTTTTATAAAATATTATTTATTTTAACAATTTTAAACTTAATTTTATTAGTATTTTAAATATTTATATGTGGATTCTTTGAAGACTATCAGGAAATGAGATCTAGAAGAGAATACTAGGGCATCATTTGGGTAGACAAAGTACTTTCTAGTTGCTTAAGAATTTAAGACAAGATTGATACCCTAGGAGGGCCTAATGGGGATACCTCCTAATCCTATTTTAGATAGATAGAGTTCATTTGTAGATTTGTTGAAAGAAAAATATCCAACAAAGGCTTAAGAATCATAAATAAATGCACTTATAACGCTCTTTTTGGTTGCTAGATAAATATCAACATCTCAAAGAGTCAATGGATCCTTGCCATAGTCAAAATAAAGGTCAACAATTATCATTAAGTAGAGGATAGTAGGAGAAACAATCTTATATAGAACCAGTCATGAATTGATCAGTAAATTCATAGGTATTCACCATACTCTAAATTTTTGGCATATATGTTTTGAATAAAACTAGGGGCCTCTTGGTGGGTATTCTTTATGGTTTACTAGTAATGGATGTTTTATTTTTAGTTTTATTATCACTTGTCGATAGAAATAGGGATTTCAAATAAAAAAGAGGAATCATGGCCTGAAAAGATTATTTATTTATCCATAAAGAGTAGGATTTGATCCTTGAATTAAACTCAATATTATCCTAGTTTGGATTCATTTGTATTCACTCCCAATGGAGTATGAGAGTGAGTAGATATTGAAAATTACCAATAATTTTCTTAGAAGATATTTAGGTATTTTTAGAGACACAATGAAATAAAACACATTCATTAACACTAGATTATGTATGGAAATGGATCTCAATCAACCTTTATCAATAGAGGTGGAAATTGAACTTGTAGGATTATCTTAGATTCAACAACTAGATTATGAGATGTTACCTTTTAGGTGTAGATTTTTCCACAAATATGGGTATTTGACCCAGTCCTATCTAAAAAATATGAACACAAAAATGGAGGATTCTATGGCAATGTCAAATCTTCCTAAGGAGGGTAATTCAATAGTCAATAAAGAAGCAACCAATATTTCTTAGGGAGGAGAAACACAAGAAGATTATTTTGAGCAACCCAAAATAAGGAGAAGTTAAAAGAAAAGAGATGGTAAAGAGTAAACCTAGCTAAAGATCACAAATAGGTATGAGATATTCAAGACAATAGTGGAGCAGGAAGAAGAACAATTCATGGAAGGAGTATATGAAAAGAATAATAACCATGTTCAATCCCCTCTTTTGGCTTCTCCCATCCTAGATCAAGTAATAAAGTGTAGTGACTTACCACAATTAGATATTATAGGGGTATTGATAATGGATAACTAAGAGTAGTTGATAATAAAGGATGTCATCATCGGTAAGGTAGAAAATAGTAGATAAAACTCAACTCTAGGGATAACGCAGGTGGATAAGAGATCAAATAATATAAGCTCTCAAGGAGTGGATAGAAAATCAAATAAGAAATTAATAGCAACTCAAGGATATAAACTCATCATTGGGGGATTAGTGATGCCAATAGTATCTTATTGATCTCAATTTAATCAATAATTATATAGTCATAGAATATTAGGGGTTTAAATAGTAGAATCTATCAATCTATTGTTCAAATAATCTTAGAAAAAAATTAAAACAATATTTTTGCTTATCTAGGAGATAAAAATGTCACTAGATTCTATGTGCAAAAAATAAATAGACTTTGGAGGGGTTTTGGTAAAATGGAAGTGGCTTCCCAAGGGTCCTGATTGGAGGATAGTTACCTTTTAGAACTCTTACAAATGGATTATAATAGAACAATAGGTTGAAGGGGTGTCCTCACATTAAATTTTAGGAATAATATGATAGTTGAGTAGGTTTTAATCAAAAAACATTATGGGGCTCAAAACATAGATGGTCAAATTCATCAATGGAAAGTGGTGAATAATGAGTGTTGAGGTAGGAGTTAGACTAGATTGTTGCTAGGGATTTTAATGCTAAATTAACATCCAAATATCAATAAGGGGAAACCTAATTTTGGACCCAAGGGATCAAATTATGATTGCCTAGGTCCATGCATTACACTTGGTGGATATTAAATGTCCTAGAACCAACTATACTTGGACTAATAAGAGGAGGGAGCCACATAGAAGGAATGTGAAGTTAGACCATTTTTTGGTTTTAGATGAGGTGTTTGCGAAATGGAATCTAAAATTTCATATTTTAGAGGGTCCATTTTTATCACTTCCCCATTCTATTGGAAGGAGTATCAAGATAAGCAAACATATCAAACCATTTAAATTTGATAAATTTTGGTTATAAAAATAGGAAATTTGATATAAAATCCCACAATGGTGGGAAGTGGGATGCCTGACATGTGAAATAACAATATTTAGATTGCATAAGCAACTTCATTATGTCAAGGATCAATTGAACCAATGGAGGTGAGCTAACAAGACATACTTCCATATCCAAAGAGCTTCATTTGTGGCTAGATGATATGAGGTGCAAAAATACATTAGGAAAAGAATAATTACAGAGCAAATAAAATAAGATGATGATGCATTGTGTAAAGAAATTGAGGACATTGAAAATCAAAAGGAGATCTACTAGAAACAAAGAGCAAGAACTAATTGGGTTTCGAAAGGTGAAAAAAAACCAATATTTTCCATCAAGTTGTGTATGCTAGGAGACAAATGAACAAGATGGAAGCTCTTCAAGAAGATAATAAACATTCCTTTGGTACAATCCTAGGTATGCATTTCTATTTAATGGATTATTTTCCTAAATTGTTTAAGAAAAGTATGGTGCAATATGAAGAGGCTTAGAAATAAGTTCTTGTTTTCATACCCTCTATTATCTCTAAAGAATAAAATTAGGACCTACTTAAACCCATTGATGGAGAGAAACTAAATAAGGTAGTATTTGGAATAAGAATGGGAAAAATGAAAGGTCCAAATGGCTTCCCAATTAAGTTTTTCAAACATATTGGGATACCTTTGAGAAGGATGTAATGGTTGTTATAGAGGGGTCCAAAGGTAGTAAAATAATGCTTGAAACATTAAATAATACATTCGTTGCCTTAATTCCAAAAGGGGAGGAGGGGTGCACATTCTAAACTATAAACCTATTGCCTTATGCAATGTCATGTAAAAAATAATCATGAAGGTAATGGTTGAGCAACTAAAACATATCCTACATAGTTTTATATCCTTGGATAAAGAGGGTTTTGTAGAGGGTAGATAGATATCATATGGTGTGGTTATTTATTAGGAGACAATCCGCTCATTGTAAAAATCTAGCAATAGAGGAATGTTTATAAAATTGGATACGTCAAAGGTTTATGATAAGTTGGAGTGGAGCTTGTTATCAAGGATGATACTAGCCTTAAATTTCTCTCAAGATTGAATATAATGGGTTTTAAGATACATTTCTACTAGAACATTGTGTTAATCAAAGGCCTTCCCTCATAATAATTTATAGCTAGTAGAGGCCTTTATCAAAGAGATCCTTGCTCCTCTTATTTTTTTATCATATTGTATAAAGGATTGGGTAGAATCATTTTAAGGATAAGACAATAGGGTTTGCTAATAGGTATCAAGGTGTGTGAGGAGGTTTTGACTCACCTACAGTTTGTGGGTGACACAAGATTGGTGGGAGTGGCCAACTTCAAGGAAGCAAGAATGATTACAAATATTCTTAATGTTTATCTTAGTGCCATAAACCAAGTCATAAATGATAAGAAATAAAAAGTGGTCTTATTCAATATTTAATCAAAGGCTTCAAGATAAATTTTAGATGTCTTGGGACTCACAAGGACTTCTCTCCAACTGGTATATTTGGGGGTCCCTTTGCATTTTAAAAATTTTAAGATATTTGGAGGAATATTTTGGATTATATCAAAGAAATAATTAAACATTGGTATCATAAATAGTTATCCTTTGGAGGTAGATTAGCTTTTGTGTATTCAGTAATTCAAGTCATGCCAATTTATAAATTATCTATCCTTACTACCCCACATACCATATGAAAAGAGTTGAACAAGATGACTAAAAATTTTTATGGGGAGAAGTAAAAGGAGAGAGAAAATGGACCTTAGTATCTTAGGATAAAGTAAGCCAACCCAAGGTAGAGGGATATTTGGTACTGAGAAAATCATAGTTAAATAATAAAATATTGGCTAAAAATCTTTATTGGAGGTAAATATCCTAGCCAACTTCTTTATTTATTAGAGTTTTAAGCATAAATTTGGGACATGTGCAAGTAAATGAGGTGAGTTGTTTCCCTTTGGATGGTAATCAGTCCTTAGTGTGGTAGGCTCCAAAGTTCGGATCTCAAGTAGTGAAATATGAACTATTTTGGAAAGTGAGGAGAGAGAAAACTTTTGGACAGATATATGGGATCAATACCTACCTAACATTGTTGAATTATTAGAACTACAACCGATAAAAAAACCATGGAAAGTAAGGATTCGATCTATTTGAAATTTATTTCAACAATAGTTATCTAGAGTATTATAGATATAAGCAGTTTAAGAAGTTAGATGAGTGGTCATTTCTAATCCCTTCAAAATTGAAACCTATCATGACTAAAATCTTGGTAGAAATATTTCTCACAAGTAGAGATAAGGAGGATGAACTAGCTTGGGGTTATGAGAGACTTGGAGTCTACACAGTGAAGGATGGATATGATAAGACCCTTCTAAAACCTCCTCCTCATGCATATTAGGTTAAGAATTAGAGAAATATTTGGTGGCCTAAGGGTTGACCAAAATTAAACTTCTTTACTTGGTAATTTATACATAATGGAATTCTTACATTTGATAATCTGAGACATAGGGGAATCATTGGTCCATCCCAATATATTTTATAATATAAAAACAAATAAACATCTAAAAACTTGATTTTTGAGTGTTTGTTCACATGCCAAATTTGCGAGTGATGGTTTTTAGCTTATAAAATCTAAGTCAATGATGATTTAAATTAGTTTAATATTTGAAAAATATGAAGGGTGGATTTAAATCTGAAAATATTCATATTAGGTGGAAGCTTGGATTAAACTTTATTTGGTGGCAAGTGTGGTTGGAGAGAAATAGCAAAAAATTTAGAGAAATATTTTCATCCTTTGGATGGCATCTCACAAGTCATTTGGAACAAAGTCATGGAAACTATGGCAATGTATGCTAAAGATAAAACTTAGACTAATCTAGGGATAATGGAGAAGGACGTTGAAGTGCAAGAGGGGCAAGATAAAGCTTGTTGGAAACCACCCCTAAAATTTTAGATTAAAATTAAATATTTATGGAGATGTAAAACGCAATTTGTGTAGAGTTGAATTAGAGTGGTCTATAGGAATCATGTTGGGACAATGTTCTATTGGTAATTATTGAGGGAATTAGATGATGTGATTTTGATTTATGTGAGTAGATATTTGAATAAAGTGTTATACTTCTTGGCTAAGACAAGAATTGAGAAGGAGGTAGGGATTCAATGGCATAGTGGAATGGCTATTGAGGATGATAAGATTAGGTAAGTTGGTGAGCAAATCCAATGTTTAGCTAATTTGAACAACCATTGCAAACCATTGCAAGTTGAGATATATTTTACTACTATAATAAAATGTTCTTACTGGCTAAGGCTATGAGGAGTCTTATCTCAACTTGTAAATAATTATGTTTTAATATACTTTTTTCTTTTTCAATAAAAAATTATAACTATTATTTAATGTTCAAAATATTTTAAAAATAAATTTAATATATAAAAATGTGAATTCTTTGTTTTTTTAATGTTTATGACTAATAAAATATTTTTAAGTTTATTGTAAATGTATTTTATTTTTGTTAATACCTAGGGAATTTGTAGCACCATTGGTTGTTGCCTAGGTAAACCCTAGCCCACTAGGTTAGATGAAGTTAATAGATCCAACCCTTGGGGACATGGAACTAGGGTAAGTAACAAACAAACACTCCCACTATCCATTTAAAATCTTACTATTTTCTTTTGTACCCACTATCCATTTGTTCTTATTTAAGACCTTCAAAACACGCTATAGATCCCACTCCGTTCTCAGATGGCAATGATCTAAGGACTATCACGCATCTGTTGAGGCTCTTCTAGCATGAGATTTAAAATATCTGCTGCTATTGTTGGCACATAAGTTTTTTTGTAAACAGGATTTTGTGTTAGGCTTCTTAAACACATCACTGCTTCCTTAGATTCACTGCACATCATGGCCACCATTTCCTGGCTCTTTTCAAGAATTTTGCCCAGTGCATCTTTATCTTTCCTAATCAGGATATCATATAGAGACTTGTCAGCAGCACCTATAACAAAATCCATATATTTGATCAATGACTCAATGATCCCTTCGGAGATCAGAAAGTGGGATTGGGTATCTGATAGTCTATCTAATGTGATGAAAAGTCTCAAAAAAGGAGTTGATCCCAGATTATAATTTACAGGCCACACATAATCCACTAGAGTTTTCAACACTTTTTTGCCAATTGCATTTTTCAATATCTCATCAAGAGGAGAAGTTTTGGTGTCTGAAGATGTGTTAGTGATGAGAGCATGCATGAGGTTCACTAGTCCCATCTGAAAATCTGAGTCCTCGCAATTATTGCATACTTTTGATATGTTCACGAATTCTTTTGGAGTGCATAGATTCCTGATGTCAATGCCTTGGGGCAGTTTTAGGTCTTGGGCACCTTGGGGATGGGCAAGGAGGGAGACAGCATTGATGATCCATTCACTTGGGAGAATTCTGTATTTAACAGACAGAAGTTTTGCAGTGCATAGAACTCCATATTCTTTTATTAAATAGGACTTGTCAGGTTGTTGGAGAGTTCTCTTGAACTCATTAAGGAGCTCTAGATGTTGATAGCCAGGATTCTTTAGCAGAAAATTTATGGCACTTGTAAGATCATGCAGATTAGAGATATAAGCGAAGACGGGTAAGAGGACATATTGTGATACCCATTTCTTCATTTTTGTTCTCAAGACTAAGTTGGGCTCTGGGTCTTCTGTGGGATGGACGTGTTGCACTGAACTTCGGTCATAAGTTTTGCCTGTGGAGGGGACTATAACCGGATCAATCATGAACTCCGAGGAGAAAGGACAGTAAAATTCATCTGGTATTTCAGGTAAGTTTGTCTCATGATCATCTCTGCTCCTGCTTCTGTTTCTAGTTATGCGTGGTATTACAGTTTGAGATCTGTGCATTTTGGTTTGGAAACTTCTGTTATGGTGCAACTGTTTTGAGATTTGTTGTAGAATGACTCTAGTGCTTGTCTTAAGGATATTTAGAGTTATAGTGCATGAAGCGACGTCACTCTTCAAACCAAATTGGAGGGAAGTGAAACTAATTTTCTTTTGTATTTTATATAATAGCACATCATTTTAATTTGGATTTGATTTGATTTATTTTATTTGCGATTGTTATTTAAATTATCTTTATAAACTTGTATGTATAATAAAAAATAATATGAATATTAAATTAGTTATATATTATTAAAATAATTTTAGGTGTATTTGTGTAAGAGTTACATTTTAATAAATTAATATTTTATTATTAATTTTTTGGGATCTGTTTGGAATAGTAATAGTTCTTCTTTTCTATGATTCAAATTAAGGTAACCATGATTAAACATCAATACATTAAAGAATTTGAACAAGTATGCATTCTGTAAGTTTATATTATCATTCATTTATATAAAAATATATATATATATATATATATATATATATATATATATATATATATATTTTGATATTTATAAATTAAAAAATAATAATTTTAAATTATTCTATTTTAAATATTATGTATAATAATAATAAATTTTAAAATATTTTTTGTCCTAGAGGATAGTGGTTCTTTTTTGAGAGGTCCAAGGTTTAAACTGCAGCATGGTTGAGTGTGTGTATGACTGTGCCAATCCTTTATTGATAAGTTTAGCTCTCGGGGTCATGGTTGGGATGAGAATGCTTAGCCCTAAGGCTTTGTTGTTGAGCTTTTTCACACTACCCAAATAAAAAATAAATAAATAAATAAATTATTTTTTAATAAAAATATTAATTACCTTGCATATATCTAATTTTAATTTTTAATATTAATTATTTATTTTTGTTATTTTGTTTTTGTAGTTGGTTTTAAACCTATGCACCTTTTTTAATTAGACTAAAAAATGTTTTGAAAGCTAATATAATATCTTGTAGAGTTGTTATTATGCCAAAACCATGGGACATTATTGTTTAATACAATCTCCATATCTAAATACCTCACGGACCCCAAGGCTTAGGGTGGTCCAAGGTGGTGATTAGTCTATAAAATCAATCCTTGAGTTGTGGTAGTTAGTACAATATGATTGACCAAAATAAATGTGAATTTAGGCGAATAAACTATGAAAATAGAGATCAAAAAGCAAAAAAAAAAAAAAAAAACAAAGATCAAAGAGGTGCAGTGGTAAGGTTACATTTTTTGGAGCATGGTTAAATTCACCACTAAATATCGAATTTATCACTAATAAATTTACTATTGATTGAAAATTTTGAAAAACCTGTAAAATAAAGGAGAAAAACTAGGTTTTCTATTTTTGAGGGACTATCTAATTGTTGAGAGGTGATAAACTATCTTTCCAACTGATTAGACCCTCTATTAATACAAAAAGAGTGTGAATGAGCCTTCCTTTGGAATGGATGCAGGGCCTATCAAATTTACCAATGGGTGGAAAATTTGCTAGTGGTAAATTTGATATAGTGGTGAACAAGGTTATGCACAATGGTGAATATTCACAAATTGGGCGAATATTAGGATTTTTAAAATTAGAAATTGGTGAATATGAGGACCCTCAACGTCGGCCCATTCGCCTAAAATTTTTGGGACCAATTTTTTCTTAGGGTCAATTTGCCACAATATATATCCAAAAATAGGTATATTTGTACTTGTTGGAAAGCTCTTTTTGAGCCTGATCTAATGGTGGTGGTTTTATGAAGTTATAAGATAATTTAATAGGTAAAAATGTGTCCCAAATATAATCCTAGTTTTTATGGCTTCAAATACCCCAATTTTTGGTGTGAAGATGATTAATTTTCTTAGGATTCTCCATGATTCACCATGATTTTGATTAGGATTCACCATTTTTTTACAAGTACATTTTGAGTCCAACCCCTTATGCATAACCTTGGTGGTGAATTTTCTCCATGTATTCTAAAGAGTCAAATTTTCCAGTGGCTATAGGGAGTGGTGAAGTTATCCTAAAATAGGGCTAAATGAATCTCAAGTTGGATTTTGGAGATATTTTTTATTAATTCTAAGGTACAATATGGGGGAAATATGGTGTGGAATATTTCCAAGGCTTGTCACCTATTAAATTCTAGAATTAAGTTATACAAATCCTAATTTTAAGAATCAAATTAAATGTGCATGAAAGAAGACAAACAATCTCTAAAAATGATTGAGATTAGAGTTTTTAGGATCTTGAATGGCATAGAAATATCTACAAAAGGGGAAGAAATAGATTTCAAAAGCCTATTTCATGTTAAGATAAATAAAAGGTAATGCAAATGCAATATAGATGCTAAATACAAGTGTATATGATGCTGCTATTAACTTTAATATAAAGGAAAGAGCATGAAAATGGTAAAACTCTTATGGTAGGATAAGAAATAAAATGTTACTCTTGTATCAATACCAAAGAAAGCTCAAGTAAATGTTTCATGAGACTAAAATAAAACTAATATGATATGTATGAAAGAAAATAAAATTAGAAAAACAAATAATATATTTATGTTTACATGCAATGAGAAGGCAATATGAAAGAGTCTACAAGTAAAGTAATATCTACAAATAGTGATGGGTTAGAAATTAAATGCATGGAGAAGAAAATAAAATGTAGTTAGTATGCTTGTAATGAGAAGAAATACACTTATGAACAAAATAAACTTATTGTAAATGAAGAAGCATGAAAGTAAATGATATGGAGCATATGCTATAGCTATAAAATATGCAATAAAAACAATTAATGACTATAAATGAAAGAGATAAATGCAAATGAACTTCAAATGGTCTGCAACAAAGATGTTAGAAACATAAGATAAAATAACAAAATATAAATAAATGACTATGTATACCAAGAACCAAGTTAGCAAGGCCTAGAAATAAAAGAGAAAATGCATGAAAGAGAATAATAAGATGAAAATAAAGAGGAGGTAGGAGTGATACAACCTAGAAAAAACTCCTTCTTATCCCAAAGACAATTCTCCTTAACCCCAATATATCTCCTTACCTTGCTTGAATTACCTCCAAGATAGCTTGATGAAGATACAAAAAAGAGAATATGAAGAATACCAATGAAGAGAATGACAAGAGAATTTTTGTAGAGTATTCCTAGCTAAAAATTTGCTTATGGCATGCCTACCTCAAGGACTACATTTATAAATTTTTGAAGGGATTGAGAGATAAAATTGGTTGGGATACCCTTAGTTATTTTTTAATTTGTAGGCCTGGTTCATTGTTGGAGCATGCAAGGTCAAAGGAGGTAGTGGGACGAAGGAATCTATATGCTCTTGGTTCATGCCAAAATATTTTACCATTTTACAAATTTGCCATTGATGGTCAAATTTACCACTAGCAAATTTTCCATTGACTGGTGAATTTAAACGATGGTCATTTTGACTAGCCTAGGTTCAAAAATTTGCCAATTAGTGTCAAGTTTTCCAATGAGTAGTAAATTTGACAAGGGCTAAAATTGATTTTCAATTTTTTGTGTTTGAGTTGATTGAGTATATATTGATGCTTGGTGTCTCATTTGATATCTTTTGATTTGAGGGTGCATCAAAATTGGTTTTCTACATTTTACCTCAGTTTTGACATATTTTTTGTGAAATTATGTTAAAAGGGGTAGGACTCCAATTTTGATGTTGTGATGCTTGTTGTTATCTTGATGTTGTGTTGAAGAAATGGTTGTGATTGTGATTGTTTTGATGATGTATACCTTATCAATATCTAAAAATTTTGTGCCCTATATGCCTATATACTCCATGGATACCCCCTCAGGAATTATTTCTAATGTATAGTTAGAGAGAATTCTCAATTGATGGGTGGACTTGAGAAAAAAAGTTGTGGCAGAAAGCGGTTGTAGGGTGGATTGGGTAGGTTAAAATGGGAAAAGGGGTAAAAATTGTTATCATTTTTTCTTAGCTTATTGGGAAATTTGGATAGCTTGGTCAAAGGGAGTTCAAGAGTAATGGTGGATAACACGATATTGGCACATTGGGCTGATATAGTTTGAGGGACAGTTGAAAGTGCATTGTAATGGTATGCTCAAGAAAAAAGGTCAAGTGTTTTCTTTTTTAATTAGTTTTTTATGTTTTTAAATGTTAGTGGAAATTTTACCAATGGAAATTTTTCCACTAATGACAATTTTTCCAATGGTATTTTTACCATTGGTGAAAAATTTACCATATGCTAAAAATGATCTAAAAATGTTGGTGAAGTTATTTTTAGATGTGCTTTTTGGTAGGGAACTAAGGTTTTAGTGAGTTAGGAGTGTCATCTAAAGGTTATGGAAAGAATTATTGTTGGTCAAGGATACAAAACCTGATGCACCTATGGACCCATTCCAATATTGAACAACCACCACACTTGGGGAGGTAGAGCTGGGCAATCGATCTCCAGAGAAGACCAGTTCCTTACGAAAATTACTAGCCACTTTACGTCTAAAATAGAAGAGGTAAATGGGAGAGGAAAGAGAAAATAAAAGGAATGCCATAGCCATAACTCACAAGTATGGGTTATGACTAAATCAAGACACATGCACCCTCTTCATCATAGGCAAACACACAAGCATTCTACCTAACATATCATTCGAGTGTGCCTCACTTATCATTCAATGTGGTGGGTTGAAAAGTGAATTCCAAAACCAATGGATGGGTGAATGAAATCCAGGATGGAAAATTAGAGCACTCACACCTGACCCACCTAAGAAAAAATAAACCCCAACCCCAAGCTAATGCAAATTCTAGAACCACTAAAAAATACCCATAAAATCTAGATAGCAAAATTAAATGATATCACTCATATAGCCATAGTAGAAATAAGCATTATAAATTCAACATAAATATAGAAAGATACAATCAGAGACTAGAAAGTAGTATACTTGCATTTACGCAATGATGTGAATTATTACATATAAATTGTAATGGCTAAAGAGTCATCCCTAGAACATATAACATCCCAATATTTATAGAAATATTTACAATGAATTCAAATTACATGCATTAATGGCATTAGGTAGGAAGATTTTGTTGAGGCGGGCTAGTGCTTGGTCAATACTCTGCTCCTCAGGATAATGGTGATTGTCCAAAAGGGGTTAGGTGCATTTGCACCAATATGAGCCTCTAATCACTTTAACATTTCTATCAGGCCATAAATTTCCATATACTTTGTCCTTTAATTCATATGATGGGTCAAAGTTGATTGCTTTTGGGACTATGTAATTTGAAATGCCACCTTCATGCCCATTGTTCCTTTGTACCATAGTAACTATGGTCATTCATGCTCATGGTGCAAGATCCCTATGTTCCTTTTTGGTGGGCAGTGATATTTATATGGATGGAATGAACAATACTTTGTTTAATGCATCATTTATGATTGGGTAGAGTTTTGGGAAAGGTCCACCCTACCGACTTCCCAAAGTTCCACCCTCCATAGTTTTTTCCAGTCTACTAACCTAGAGTTATACCATCCTGATGGGTTGGATTCTAAAATAATTTTGTCCTACTAGCTTCCCAAAGTTATACCCTCTAATGGATAGACCATGAAATATCAACTCCCCCATGGGAGATAGACCATAAAACACAACTGTATAAAATAGCCATCCTAGCTCAGAAGAAAGGACACAAAAGGAAAATATAAACACACATGGAGACATTGCTAACACAAAAAACAAGAAGGTGGATCCATAAACCAAATAAGCAAAGCAAAGGTAAGATCAACAATGAGATAGCTCTGGATTTCCACCAAGGAGTATTTGAAACCTGACTGCCATGAAGGACAAAGTCAAAATGGGTACCATTCTTCTAGTTTGAATTTGAACAAGAGCAATTATTGAAGGATGTGAATAACACCAACTGCCCATAATGAGATGCAATGGAGAATTATTATCCTCATGCAGAACCTAGGCCACCAATGAATGAGATGATCATCGCAATCATAGGGCATAACATTCCAACAATTAAAACTACCATAAGTGCCAAGACTTTTGAAATAAAGGTGATGTAACATACTGAAATGCCATTGATCAAATTCTTGATGGACTTTAAAAGAGTTCTAAATTAAGAAATGTATCGCTCCAAATTTTTCACACCCTTACCTTCAGGCTATAGGATCCGTGCCCGGAAGGGGGATGTGAAAAGGATGGCACGATACCTCGGACTGAGAGGCCTTGCGAAGGTCCCGCCTCTCGAGGGAGGTGTATTATGGTGATTTTTCGATGGATGGTGGGTTCACCAGGAAACGTTTGAATGGCAGTTTCCACGCCTAGGTTGGGAATGTGTTTTATGTGTTCAGTTTTATCCTTAAACATTCAAGTCCTAGGTTTGGCCAAATGAATCTAAATTGCTCTATATGAAGATGCAGATTAAATGAATATAGAAGAACAAATTAGGACAGAAAATAGAGAAAGTAAGCAAGATTAAAAAGTCATACCTGATCCGGATGTTTGATGAAGATTTTGATTCTTGAAGTAGGCAGGATTGCCTCTGATTTGATAGGATCATCTACCATCAGACAAGATCGTCTGAGATTCGGCAAATTCATCAGACGAATTCGTTAGAGACCTGCAATCAGAGAAGTAGACACAAAATGCAGAAAATGCAACTATTCTAATAGAGGGCAATGATGTAGAATAATAGGAATAACATTAAAATGATGATAATAAACAAAATACGAGTGTACTACAATGACTTAATGACAATTGGTGACTTAATTATGCATTTAAAGCTACATGGGTGAACTCCAAAATGCAAAATAGCAAAAAATAATAAATAAACTAGCTAATTGTAGAATAAAACAATAGATTGAAAAGAGGAAAATGCAAACTCTGGGCACTGATTGCCCCCAATGATGATTGTAGTCAAAATCATCTGGATGCGACAAAATCGTCTCTGATTCGACAAGATCGCCTTCGATCTGAACAGGATCGTCTGCGACGATGTAAGCTTGCTCCAGCTGAAAAATACTAAGGTACCTGCAACAAAATTTGGATAGAACAAGTGCAAATAGTAACTTAGGATGTCTAGTGTGTGTAGAATTCGAGTTACAAGGAATTTCAGCCAGGGGGATGCTAAGGGGAGGGCCTAGGATTAAATAGGCTTAGGAGGGAGGTTAGGAGGTTGGAGATCATCCCTATTTGGGAGATCTCCAACGGGGAGGGTCTCTAACGGCGCAGACACGCTTCTGCCCGGATTAGAGACGCCGTTGGAATAGAGACTAATTGTGAAAAATCAGTTTTAGGACAAGATCGTCTGGACGTCCTAGCCCAGATGAAATCATCCGATATGAGGCGATATCGTCTGATCGGCGACGATATCATCAAACGGTCAAAACAAACTCTAAAAATGGTGCGAAAAATGAGGAAACGGATTAAGCGGAGGTTTGGGAGCGGTTTTGGAGGTTAAAATTTGAATTTGAATTATTTACTAGAGTAATTGTAATTATTAAGGTTTTACTGCGCCAATTTTAGGGTGCTACATTTTGCCCCCTCTTTAGCGAATTTTTTGAAGAAAATGCGTTAAAGATGAGTTCTTCTCGATCTACGAGAAAGCAAAAATTATTCCCATTTTTAGGCGACGATTCTTGGTCGAATCGTACAACTTACTATGGTGCCCCCTCCGTGTTTTTACCCAAATCGAACGTTTGAGGTAAAAACACGAAAAAGCAAAATTTTAAAATGTTTTTAATTGTGTTTTGAATAAAATTAAGAAAAATAGGGTAAAACCCTAATTCATTTTTACTGTTCATTTTTTTGGTTTTTAGAGCTCTGTAAGAAAAAATGGTGGAGATAGCGCATAGATCGACAGAGGTCCGACGCGGGCTACGGGTAAGAGTCTAAACTTAGCTTAGAATGCTTTAAGTTGAATTTACATGCTTTTTAGGTTAATTTTAAATAAATTTTGAGCATCGTGGCCGTTTTTGGGCCGTCGACGTCGTCGAGATGAAATCATCCCGATTTCGACGAAATCGTCTCAAGTTCGCCGATTTCGTCGAAGGGAAAAATCGGCGAAAGGGGGACAATTTCGTCAAATAAGGGACGATTTCGGCTTGCAAAATTGGAGACGATTTTGCTCAAATTTGGGACGATATCGTCCAATAGTGGACGATATCATCATCTAATTTTACTTGCATTATTAATCACTTGAATTTTTATTAATGATTTTTATTGTGTTGTTGTTTATGTTGCAGAGAGGTTTACTAAAGAGCAGAGAATGGAAATATGATGGGTTGAGAGATGACTTGGCCACTCTATCATAGGTAGAGCGGGATCAGCTGGCTCAAGCCGACTTACAGCATGTGGAAGAGATGCCACAGGTTTCTACAGACATGGGGCTACTGATAGCCCTGGCAGAGAGGTGGTATCCGGGTTCTTCCTATTTTCGGTTACCCATAGGGGAGATGACTCCCACATTAGAGGATGTATGGAGGATTCTGAGGATCCCCATACAAGGATGGTTGATCACTCCTATGGCCAATCAGGGCCATGCTATGATGCGGTTGTGTGGCGATCCGAGCTTCGCCCTGGAGAAGGGCAAAGTGAACATCGAGGCACTACGTCAGATGCCTGGGGCATCCAGACTCACATAGGTTTTGGCTAGAGTGGTAGGTGGACTTCTGTTGTGCCACCAGAGTGGGTGCAGGGTACCATGGGTGCTAGCAGATGTGATCTGCGACATGCGTGACCATGGTTACAGATTCTCTTGGGGCAGTTTTGTTCTATGTCGGTTGTATAGGATCCTGCATGGGGTCGTGTACAAGGGCGGCCGATGTCTGGTTATGACATCGCTTCTACAGGTTTGGTGCTGGGAGCACATTGTAGTGCGAAGGCCGATAGGGCTTCCTTTGATAGGGATTGATGGGGAGAGGCCCCGAGTTTTCTACTGGTGGCTCCGGAGAGGGGCACAACGGCGGATTGATCTGTCGATGTCCCGGAGACTATTGGATGACCTTGTCCTAGACCAGATCACCTGGAGGCCTTGGAGGGATCATCCAGGGTGGCCTGAGGATAGACAGGAGCTGGCTCGCATCAGGCGAGTCTGTTGGTTGAGGATGGAGAGGGGAGAGGTGGAGCTCCACCGCTATGACCGAGTTTTGTGATAGTTCGGTCTACAGCAGGGGATCCCATCTCTCAGGGATTATGAGTTTTCTCGGACTTTCCGGGATAACACTACAGTTAGCGAGGCTCCAGATATGCAACGCTTCTAGAGTCAGGACATGGATGATGCCCCCATTCAGCCAGTGGATGGGGATGACTAGGGTAGCCGACGGCTACGATGCCTAGTACGTAGGCATTCGCCCTCCTCGGATGACAAGGGCTCAGGGTTTGATTCATGTAGTTGTGCATCGGATGGGGAGGTGGCACCAAGTGGCCATTGAGGTGGCCTAGGGTCGCGACGGGAGAGAGCAGAGGAGACCACGGGCTCAGGAGAGGTCATGGCAGTGAGAGAGGAGGGAGGAGAGACCCCCTTCTCCATAGAGAGAGAGGCCACCATCGCTCGATAAGGGCAAGGGTGTCGACACTGGGGAGAGCAGCGAGACAGTGACTCTTCGAGCGAAGACAGTCCATCTCCAGGCACAGGTGTAGACATTGCAGGATGAGGTTGCACATCACCGAGCTGAGGTGACACAGCTCAGAGATGAGATTGCACGCCTTAGAGCATGGGGCGGAGGGGCGAGCACTCGGGAGCTAGCACGGGCTATTGCCCAGATCACTTTTTATCAGACACTATACTACCAGATGGTGCCAGAGGAGGAGAGATTACCACTATCGGCTAACATCGTGGATCCGATCAGGATTGGGTCGTCAAGGACTTCATCTCGATCCATGACTAGGACTCGTAGTACCACACATACTGCGATGGGGCCACCTCGTCCACCTCAGGGCGAGGGAGGAGATGAGGCTGAGAGCTCGAGGGGTTCTCGAGGCTAGACTATTGCACTTGCACTGTACAGATTGAGATATAGTTTTTATTATTTTTGAGAGAGGATTGAGTATGCCGAGGTATAGATTGTGGCATACCGATCCGGTTTTGATATGATGTATATATATTTGTGATATATATAGATGAGATATTTTTTGATCATATGACTTGTGTCTTATGTATTTTTATGATGCTTTTATGTTTGATTGATTGATTTGATGATTGGATTGAGGATTCATGTAATTATGTCATTTTGAAATATTATAATTTTGATGTCATGCTGTAAGATTTTAAATGAAATAATCTGATGTAACAAATTGGTTGTTGTGATGATAATTTGATAAAAAATAAAAGGGACTTTTAACAATAATTTCAAAGGACATTGTCATTGTTATAGACCATTTCATGGAGTCGCTGCTCACTCGGTCGTCAAGCTAATCCCAGTATAGAAATATTGCTAAAAGTAAAAGGGTGCTTAAGAGACTGTCTTAAGACTTTGGTGCAATGGTGCAAATGATGATGATGATGGTTTGTTTTTAGAGTTTCATAAAAATAGTATGCATGAAATAATGTTAAAATGATTTTTGCTAGGCATAAATTCCTAAGTGTGATAAAATTTTTGGATAATTCCCTAGGAATTATACCATCATTGCAAAATTGAAGGTTGACATAATGACATGAAATAGTGATAATGTGCATGCTTTTTGTTTAAAAACATAATTGTATAACAGAATGATTTAAGTCATATGGTTTTCATGATTTTTAAATAAATGGGGAATAAAAATTGTTACAATGGTTTGCGCTAGGCATAGAATATGTAGGTATAGACTTATACCATCATCGCGAAATCCAAAAAGAGAGTTTTATTGCATGGTTGATTTTTAATAAATAGAAAATATGAAGATGAGGACTTGCGCTAGGCATAAAATTCCAATTTTGGTTTTGGAACTATACCATCGTCGCGAAAGTCGATAATATATATATATATATATATATATATATATATATATATATATATATATATTGTGTGTGTGTGTGTGTGTGTGTGTGTGTGTGTGTGTGTGTTGTGTGTTTTGATTGTATGGTTTGGAAAGAAATTTTGATCTTTTTTATTATGCATGTAGTTGTCTTTATACTAAACAATTGTACTTTAAAGAAGAAAATGAATTATTCCAGACAATTTGCAAAAAATATTTCAAAGTATCTTAAAGACAAAAGTTAGATTTATAAGGAATCCCATGTGCATATGTGAGTTCATTTCCAATCTTGATTTATCATAATGATACACAAAATCTCTCAAATACAAAATGTGTGTGCAATTGCTATGTTCGTTTACCAGTTTTGAGCAAGATAATATGATACAAGTGATTTGAATGAACCAAATAAGTGTTCATTAACCATGATGTAGATGCATATAACCATACTAGACTACTATGTAAGTCGGATTATCAAGAGCTAGCTAATCCATAAGCGGACATAGGTCTGTACAAAATAAGGTCGCTAATGTGACAGACATATCGCCACGCTAGGAGTTACCCAAGGCCAAGCGGGTTGGGCACAAACCACATGTTATGGGGCTTACCTCACGATTTCGAATAATTGAGAATTCCAGGGATTCAAGCTCATCAACCCTTCTTTTCTTTTCAAAGGGTAGGGAAAGGGATTTTATTGCTTTTGCTTTTGCTTTCTTTTGCTTTCTTTTGTATTTTTGCTTGATGGATAATGTGACATTGTAATGATATAAAATAACATTTTTCTTTTTCTCTTTTTCTTGAACTTTGCTTTTTCTTTTTGTTCTATGCTAGGGATACTTGCTCGGATTAGCTGTAGAGCAAGGGATTTTTATTCTGGGTAGGGGTGAGCTTGTCCTTTTGCCAATTCTCAAATATTCTAGACCATGTGCATGATAGGATAGCAGGGAAACTTTTCGCTCAAGAAACCACTTCTACTATGTAGCAAAGCATGGAAATTACAAATATAATCATTTTATTGTGAAAGGATGTGCTTGGTTTAAGTAAATAACAAGATCAATTCTCTGTGCTCAAACTTTATTTAATTGAATTTTGTGGACTTTGATATAAGAGAGATTAGTAATCATGCCAGATGAAATCAAGATATTTATTTTTGTGTTTGTGAAAGTGAGGGATTCCAAATAAATGCTAATTTATCCAAAATAATTTGAAACATATAATTGCAACATTTGTAAGAAGATATATATAAATACTTTTTGAGAAGTTTTGAGAATGTTGACTCTCTCTTTCTTCTTTATGTTGTTTTGGTTTCGAAAGAGTCAAGAATATTGCTGTTTTTTTATTTTTATTATTATTTGTTTATTTGTTTTTGAAAGAATTAACAAGTGCCATAAATAAATACAACAAATAGTTTTGAATATTTTGATGATTATGAATGTTTTTGGTGTTTTTGAATTTATAAATTGAAAGAAATACAAGATAGTGATTTTGAAATATTTTAAACAAATATATACAAGGATGAAATGACCAAATTTATACATAGTAACGTTTAAGATGCAAAATATTCATGGGTTCTTTAAGTTCTTTACCATCTAAGGTAGATAATTTGTATGCTCCCGATTCAAATTTAGCAGTGATAATGTATGGTCCAAGCCAGTTGGGCTCAAATTTACCTTTAAGGTCCTTAGTTGCATTAGTATTTTTTTTATTTTCTTTTAAAACAAGGTCGCCGATCTCAAAGGATCGATGACGAAATTTTTTAGCATATGATCTTTTAAGCTTGTTTTGGTAGGCACGGAGATGCTCCAAAGCATTGATGCATTTTTCATCTAGGAGTTCTAGCCGGTCGAGTCTGCCATTTCGATATTCATCTCCTACTTCGGTATCTTGAAGTAGTAGAGCCAAAGAAGGAACTTCTAATTCAAAGGGAAAAATTGCTTCAGCACCATAAACCAAAACAAAAGGTGAAGTTCCAGTGGGGGTTCGAACACTAGTTCGATAGGCCCACAAGGTGGATATAACTCGAATGTGCGAGTCGCGGCGGTTTTATTGACCAATATTTTGAGAATTTTGATTAAGGTTTTGTTAGATGCTTCTGCTTGACCATTACCCTGAGGATAATAGGGAGTGGACCAGTGATGTTGAATCTTATATTTTTGGCATAATTTTTTAACATCTTTATTTTTGAAACAAGTTCCATTATCAGAGATGAGATTTGCGGGAATTCCGAACCTACAAATGATTTGATTAAAAATAAATTTAGAGACTTGTGTGCCGGTGTAGGAAGCTAAAGGCATAGCTTCAACCCACTTCGTGAAATACTCGGTGGCGATTATGATGAATTTGTGTCCATCAGATGACACAGGATTGATTTTGCCAATAATATCTAAACCCCATTTTGAAAAGGGCCAAGGAGATGAAATAGCCTGCAGTTCTTGTGCAGACGCATGGACAAGGTCAACATGTTTCTGGCACTTGTCGCAATGGCGCACATAATCATGTGCATCATTCTCCATGGTAGGCCAAAAGTATCCTATCCTAAGGAGCTTTTTAGCAATGACACTACCACTGAAGTGTCCTCCACAAGATCCATCGTGGGCTTCACTCAAGGCTGATTTGGATTCTTCTAAATTCAAACATCTTAATAGGATACCTTCAAAAGATCTCCTATATAAAGTATTGCCAATTATTACAAATCGACTTGCTCGTCTACGTAATAACCGATGCGTTGGTTTCTATTAGAATTGGCGGGGAAAGTCCCATTTTGGAGAAAATCAAATATATCCGTATACCAAGGTTCAGGAGTAGTTTCATTGATTAGAAACACATCCAAAGGTTCTAAGCATGACTTATTTGAAGCGGGTTCCTAGAGTCGACGAATAATGATAGTGGCATATTCGTCATCTAACTCCAAGGGTAGGAGAGATGCAGCTGCGGCCATAGCATCAGTTGCACGGTTGCAAGTTCGAGGAATAGCTTCCAAGGTAACTTGATCAAATAGAGACATTAATTGTAAAACATAGGCTTTATATGGGCACAATTTATCATCTCTGGTCTGATAAACTTCATTAATTTGGTTTATAACAAGTTGAGAATCACCAAAAACTAACAGATGTTTAATTTTTAGCGCCAAGGTAGCTCGTAATCCAAGGATTAGAGCTTCATATTCAGCAGTATTGTTGGTGCAAGCAAATGTTAATTTGAAGGACAGAGGAATAAGATGTTTTTGCGGGGATATTAAAATAATACCCGCACTAGCCCCACTCATGCATCGGGCTCCATCAAAGTATAAGGACCATTGTTCAATATGGTCTGCCTCTAATTGAAGGCATTCATTAGGAAACTCAATGATGAGGGGATGGGTAGACTCTAAGGGTGCAGCGACTAATTGATCTGCTATGATTTGACCCTTAACGGACTTTTGTCCTATGAACGTGAGGTCAAACTCACTTAGAGCAAGAACCCACTTGGTTGTGCGACCCGATAAATAAGGTCGACTCATGAGATACCTCAAGGGATCATATTTAGCAATGACATAAGTTTTTTGACTAAGCATATAATGGCATAATTTTTGCGTAGCAAACACAACTGCTAGACATAGTTTTTCCAACATTGTGTAGCGGGTTTCATAACTGATGAAGGTTTGGCTAATATAATAATTAGCATGTTCTCTCTTCGCATCATCAAGCTGAGCTAACATAGCTCCTAAGGCAGAATCTGAAGCAAAAATATACAGGATAAACGGGCGATCAGGTCTAGGCGATGAAAGCACAGGTGGGTTAAGGAGGTATTGTTTGAGAAGTTCAAAAGCTTCTCTACATTCGTCATCCCAATTAAAAGGGACATCCTTCTTAAGAAGTTTAAGAAAGGGACCGGTTTTGTCCGCTGGCTTATCGATGAAGCGACGGATGGCTTGAAGCTTACCTTGTAAACTTCGTAACTCAGATATATTAGTAGGTGCGGGCATATCAGTGATAGCCACAATCTTGAGAGGGTCGATTTTGATACCATGTAAAGAAACTAAAACCCCTAATAGTTTATCGGACTTAACTCCGAATATGCATTTGGCTGGATTTAATCGAATAAGATATTCTCGTAATCGATTAAAAACTTTTCTCAAATCATCTAAATGATTATCTTCATTAATAGAGCGAGCTATAATATCATCTACATAATCATGTAGGATATCATGCATCATATCATGAAAAATATAAGTCATAGCTCGTTGATAGGTTGCACCTGCGTTCTTTAAGCCAAATGGCATCACTTTCCAACAAAAGGTACCCCAGGGGGTAATAAAGGTTGTTTTAGCCTGATCTTCAGGAGCTATCCTGATCTGATTATAATCGGAGAATCCATCCATTAAGGACATCATCCCACTCCCGACAGTAAATTCAATGATTTGATCCATGTTTGGAAGAGGAAAATCATCTTTAGGGCATGCAACGTTAATATCTCTAAAATCTGTGCAAACCCTAACTTTGGTGGCTTCTTTCTTGGTAACTGGAACTACATTTGAGATCCATTCAGCATAATCAATAGCTTGTATAAAGACAACATTCAGGAGTTTTCTATGACTCCCCTTTGACTAGCAAAGCCACTTTGGGATGCATTTTTCTAAGTTTTTGTTTAACGAGGTTTAGCATCCGGATGGACTACTAGGTGATGCATGACTACGGAAGGGTCTAGACCTGGCATATCTTCATATGTCCAAGCGAAGACATCTTCATATTCTTTAAGGAATGCAATGTATTGCTCTTGTTTTTCTTGACTTAATTCTGATCCAATATTGATTATGTGAGGACTATCCTCAGTTCCAATATTAATTTTAATGACGTTTTCTACCTCCATGTGTAGATCTCTTTCAAAGTTAGGTGGGGCGGGTGAAACGCCCAATTCTTGTAATTCTTGTAAGGTTAAGTTGGATAATTCATCTTGAGGATTAGCGGTCTCAAGTTGGGCTATAGTTGGTATAGAACCATCAAAATAAAATCCATTGTGTAACATCTCTTCAACGGAGACATCGTGGAAGATATCTCCTTCCAACTCCTCATCGGAGTCAGCAATCATTTTGGGGTAAGCTATGGATAGCATGTTACATGTAAATGGCTGATTTTTTAGAGGCAAATCATCACGCCTATCCAAATAATCTTGATAACATATGAGTTGATCATCATCTTCAAAAGGAAAGGGTTGACCCTTACTAGGAAATAGGCCCACACCATAGCGGGTAGGCCACGGTTCTACCTCGAAAGGTTCTTTCATGCCATTTTGGAAAGGTCCCAAGCCTTTCCATTTATATCCCATTTTAAGCATTATGGGTTTAGCTTTAATATATTCATTGGTAAAATAACATCGAGCATATCCCTCATGATGAGTTTTGATATTTCGAGGGATTCTTCCCTAGTCATATCCTTTATAAATGAAGGCACAACTCCCGACTTGGTAAGTACTTCCCATGGGTTGTGGGAGGCCCAAAGTACGAGGAGATGGTAGCAAGTTATTTAAAAGAATTGAATCTTGCATGAAAGCATTTGTTTTTTCTGATATTAAGATTGTGGATAAATACGGTAAAAGTTCATCAGAAAGAGCATAAGATGTAGAAGGATCATTCCCTATATCTTTAGATGTGGAAGGTATGATAGATGTTGATAATGTGGAAGTGTTAAGAGATGGGTCTATAGGTTTTGAAATTATAGGGATAGAACATGAAGGATTGGTTGTAGATTGAAGATCTTTTTGAGGTTCTAGAGTGGGTTGTTTAGAAGATTGTTGATCTATATATGAGGATGAAATTAATGGAGGGGAAATAGGTGAAGCTATGGGTGTGTGTTTCACAGTTTTAGATGAAAAATAAGAATTAGGATGTGTGGATGACGGAGCGGGGCAAAATTGCACTCCAACAGGTTCTGCCAAAGCACACATATCAAAGGGTCTAGGATCACCGTGGATAGTGACCAACTGATTTTTAAATTTGAATTTAACACATTGGTGTAAAGTTGATGGGACAACCCGCATTGCATTGATCCAAGGACGACCCAAGAGTATATTGTACGATGCGGGGCAATGTACAATAAACACGGTTGTATCTAGGGTTCTAGGACCAACTTGCAATGGGATGGTAATAACTCCACATGTTTCTTGTGTTTCGTCATTGAAAGCTTTGATAATCATGTCAGTTTTCTTCATTTCATCACTTCTAAAGCCAAATCGTTGGTAGAAGTCAAAAGTGCAAATGTTTAGAGATGAACCATTATCAATCGGGACTCGTTTAATGACTACATCTCCAATTAGAGTAGTAATATATAAGGGATTATCCTTATGTAAACTGTGTTGTGGGATATCTTTATCCCGGAAGTCAATACAATCAACCTCTCGAGTGATGATAGTATTGGCCATGGCTTCAAGTTGAATGTTTTGAGGTACCATCATTTGGCTTAATGTAAGCATCAACTCATCCCTATGGGTAGGAGAAGATCTTAATAAATCCAAAAGGGAAATTCTTGCTGTAGTATTGGATAATTGCTCATTAATATTGTAAGGGGGTTTAGGTTGAACATTGGAAGCATGATTCCCTTTATTGGGATTTTTCAAAACAAATGGAGCTGATCCATCATTCTGGTTTGGTTCTTGTTGAGAATTTTGAGCCTATTGTCGGGTAACGACTCCAATGGTACCTACAATGTTATATTGAATACTGGTCTCAATTGAGCGTTTATGGCTTTTTCATTAGGGAGGAATTGATTAGAAGAAGGTCGAGTAGTAACTCTTCTAGAAAATGGTTCTTCTGGAACCATAGCATCTGTGATGGGTTGAATAGGATCTAATTCATTTTCAGAACTATTCGATTGGTTTGAAGTGATGTCTATTTCACTTTCAGTATCTGATTCTACATCACTAGAATCTGGAGTTTGAATATTATGTAGGGGCCTAGTCGTAACCAGGGATAAGGTTGTGTCAAATATTTGAGGATCCTGAATAGGTAATTGTCCGCTAATAGTTCCTACATATCGGGTAGGAGGGGGAACATTATGATGTTCGATTTGATTGGCCACCTCTTTACCATGTCTTGGTAAAGGGTGTTGAAATATGTCTAATGATTGATTAGCATTTTGATTTTGATTTTGGGGAATAGTCTTTTGAGCATTATTAGGAGCATTTTGTTTAGGTTGGAAGGCTTGCACCTCCATTTCATTATTATCAATCAGATCCTGTATTTTATGTTTCAACCTTTTACAAGCATTGGTAGAGTGTCCAGGTCCTCTATGGAAATCACAATGTAAGTCAGCTCTCGTATCCGGGTATAGTTGGATCAGGTTCCCGGATAGCTGGTAATTGGATCAAACCTCTTTCGAGTAATTGAGGTAAAATAGTTGATAAGGGTTGATTCAATCTAGTAAATTCTCGAGGAGGCTTATCAGGCAGTTTCAATATAAATTTTTTTGTTGTTTTTGTTGCATTGATATTAGCAAAATTTTTGTTGTCAGTGACTCCGTCACCTACAACTTGTTTGTTTTTATATTGATTTTTGGATGTTTTCTCATCATCCTTCTTCCTAAGTTGGCCTCTCCTAATGAGGGCATCTTCTACTCTTCGAGCTAAATCTATAGCCTGATCGAAGGTAGTTAAAGTAGCGATTGATAGCTCATAAGATATTTGTTCTTGTAAATTATTAATAAAAATGTCCAACATTTCCCTATAAGGTAGCACAAAGTGCAGTTTTCCTATCAACTGCCTCCATCTAGCTAAGAAATCGGCAAAACATTCATCCTTGTCTTGTTTTAAGTTGTATAAATATTTAATGGTTACATGCCTCTCGATGTAGGCACTAAATTGATGGACAAAAGATTCAATTGTTTCTTCAAAGTTTCTCAAAGAATGAGTGGGCAATTGATAGTACCACTCTAATGCCATTCCACCTAAACTCCCTAAAATTTTTGGGAACATTTTTAGTAATAGCAAGTCATCATGTGATATATCATGACATGCTATCCTAAACATGCGAAGATGCTCTATGGGATCTTCGGTTCCTTTATATATAGGCAAGATGGGCATGGGAAAATGCTTAGGGTAAGGTTGTGCTACAACTATGGGATCCAAAGGTTGACTACATATCTCTCGATAATTGTACGAGGGACGGTAAGGATCTATCTGGTCCATACGCGAAGCTAACTGTTTCACCATGGCTTCCAGATTACTAGTTTGCCCACCATATTGGTTTGGTAGGGCATTGATATGGGATTTGTGAGCATATGATGGAGGGACATGAAGATTAGATGCTATATTGCTATTGTGTAAATTGTTGGTAGGAAAGGTGTTATGAAGGAATTTTGAAGTTGTATTATGTTGTATTCCAGATTGTTGAAAATTGGTGTTTGGCTTCATTTTAGGTTTTTGTTTACTTGAAGCATATTGATCAATAGTTTGGCGAAGTACAGCAGTGAAGGAAGTTTTCTTTTGTGTGGGAATGATTTTAGGCTCAATAACAGGTTCCTTAGGAGGTTGGGTAACCTGTTGTTTTGGCATGTTCTAAATCATAGTGACCATATCTCTATTGGATGGTCCAGCCTTATCACTTTCTTGATCAATGAAATACAAGGGATTAGTGTGCACATCAAACATATGTTCCATGGCTGCTTGAGTGTCACTAATTTGCCCTTTATCAATACGAACTGCCATATTAAGAGCGCCAATGTTATTATTGAAAAATTTCTAGAAATGATCTAAGTTGTCAAAAGCAATAGTTCCATCTGGAGCTACTCTAGGGGATGAGGATCCATCCTCTTTAACATTTTCTTCTTGTTCATTGTCTTCGCCTAGGTCATCTTCCGGTTGATCTAGAGTTTCTCCTTCCGGAATTGGATCTTCGGGAAGGACATTTGGGTCTCTAGTTTTATCTTCTAACCAATCTTCTTCTTCTCCTTCAGTTTGTTTACCATTCCTAAGTTTAGGCATTGTGCTTTAATTTAGATTTCAGCAAATATATATATATATATATATATATATATATGCAACAAGCTTAAGAGGTATATATTAATTATATACCTACTACAATATTTAAAATGAAAGGTTTTGGTTTTTGTTATGTTTTTTAGTTTTTTTCTTGTTTTTGTAATAATATTGTAAAGATAACAAACAACACAATAAATGCAAGAAATAATACTGAAAGTAATGATCTAGTTTTCTATAAACAATTTATAAATATCATTAATGGGCTCAAGTTCTTCAGGAGTCATGAAGTGTTCTTCTTCAAATTGGAAATTTTCTTTCAAAAATTTAATGAAAAGAGCTATAGTGATATTATCTGTCTCAGATTCTGGTTGATAGAAGTAAAGCTCGTGGCAATACTCTCGATATAACATAGCTCGAGGAACTCTATTCCATATTTCCCTATCCATAAGAACAACCTCTTGGTCTTCTACACGACCTAGGAACTGGTGTATAATGGCTGCGTTCTCGAGGTATTCCTCGAAGGTGAACAATTTTGAAGACACAAGAGCTCTCCTATAAGCTAACCATCTATGGCAGGCTCTCTGAAGTTCATGATAAAAGACGAGTTGATGAGGATCTAGGATTCTATCTAGGACAAGCCTCTTGATTTGTTTAAGTTTTGTTGACCTAGATGAAATGACACTTAGTCTTCTATCAAGTTCGTCCCACAAAAGTTGATTTCTATCTGTTTTAGGCACACTAAGCACATAATTGATTTCTATGGCTGCCAATTGGTTTTCAACATTTATAGTAAATTGCTAATATTTTCTTAGGAGCTACCATCTAAACATGATATGCAACTTATTAATTTTAATGATTTGAAATGCATCTATGTTTTGGTTGTTTTATTTTTTTGTTTTCTATTTTCAAAAGGTTTTAAATGCATTCACATTGGGTTCACCAAAATGTATCGCTCCAAATTTTTCACACCCCTACCTTCAGGCTATAGGATCCGTGCCCGAAAGGGGGATGTGAAAAGGATGGCGCGGTACCTCAGACTGAGAGGCCTTGCGAAGGTCCCGCCTCTCGAGGGAGGTGTATTATGGTGATTTTTCGATGGATGGTGGGTTCACCAGTAAATGTTTCAATGGCAGTTTCCACGCCTAGGTTGGGAATGTGTTTTATGTGTTCAATTTTATCCTTAAACATTCAAGTCCTAGGTTTGGCCAAATGAATCTAAATTGCTCTATATGAAGATGCAAATTAAATGAATACAGAAGAACAAATTAGGACAGAAAACAGAGAAAGTAAGCAAGATTAAAAAGTCATACCTGATTCGGATGTCTGATGAAGATTCTGATTCTTGAAGCAGTCAGGATCGCCTCTGATTTGATAGGATCATCTGCTATCAGACAAGATCATCTGAGATTCGACGAATTCGTCAGACGAATTTTTCAGAGACCTGCAATCAAAGAAGTAGACACAAAATGCAAAAAATGCAACTATTCTAACAAAGGGCAATGATGTAGAATAATAGGAATAACATTAAAATGATGATAATAAACAAAATACGAGTGTACTACAATGACTTAATGACAATTGGTGACTTAATTATGCATTTAAAGCTACATGGGTGAACTCCAAAATGCAAAATAGCAAAAAATAATAAATAAACTAGCTAATTGCAGAATAAAATAGCAGATTGAAAAGAGGAAAATGCAAACTCTGGGCACTGATTGCCCCCAATGATGATTGCAGTCAAAATCATCTAGATGTGATGAAATCATCTCTGATTCGACAGGATCGCCTCCGATCTGAACAGGATCATCTACGACGATGTAAGCTTGCTCCGGCTGAAAAATACTAAGGTACCTGCAACAAAATTTGGATAGAACAAGTGCAAATAGTAATTTAGGATGTCTAGTGTGTGTAGAATTCGAGTTATAGGGAATTTCAGCCAGGGGGATGCTAAGGGGAGGGCCTAGGATTAAATAGGCTTAGGAGGGAGGTTAGGAGGTTGGAGATCATCCCTATTTTGGAGATCTCCAACGGGGAGGGTCTCTAACGGTGCAGACACGCTTCTGCCCGGATTAGAGACGTCGTTGGAACAGAGACTAATTGTGAAAAATCAGTTTTGGGACAAGATCGTCTGGACGTCCTAGCCTAGATGAAATCGTCCGATATGAGGCGATATCGTCTGATCGACGACGATATCGTCAAACGGTCAAAACAAACTCTAAAAATGGCATGGGAAATGAGGAAACAGATTAAGCGGCGGTTTGGGAGCGGTTTTGGAGGTTAAAATTTGAATTTGAATTATTTACTAGAGTAATTGTAATTATTAAGGTTTTATTGTGCCAATTTTAGGGTGCTACAAGAAAATTTAGGAGATCTGCAAGGAAGTTATTTCTCCACACTATAAAGCAAGGAAGGTTGGTTCCAAGAGTGGTCAAACAGTCAACAAGCAAATTATTTCTCCACCCTAAATTGATTTAAACCTTGGAGGTACCTTCTCAACTCCCACATCATATTTATGATATTCTAGCTTAAATAAGGCGTAGAATTAAGAATATTAATCACATTCTTTGAGTTTCCTTCAATATCAACATTCAAATATTCCAAATAAGCCAATATTTTAATGCCTTGGAAAGCATCTTGGGCCTCCATGAAATAGGAATTTTGGGATGATAAATACTCACAATATGCCATAGAAACTTCACCCATGATTTTCTTAATGATGCCACCCATATTAGTGATCCTGGGATTGACTTTTGATGCCCCATAAAAGTTCAATTTGAGCTAACCAATAGGGGGTGACCATCTCACATTATTCCTTGAATTTGACACAAGAAGCCCAGGGTTAAATCTTGGGAACCCAACTTAGCTTGCAATAGAACTTTAGTAGGAGAAATATTTAAGAAATTTCTCCCCACATTAGGAAACACATTGGTAACATTCTCAATTGAACTCCACAAGATTCTGAGACCTATTCTAAGAGCATATATTTTGTAGTTTTTAAAATCCCTAGCATTTCATTCTTTCCAAATACCCAAAAAAATATGTGGTAGGAGGAAGCTCCATAGGCACTTGAGATGAGGGGCATTAAAGGGGGAGGTCCATTGTAGAATAAAATTTTCCAAGGAATTAGGAAACACCCACTGCACCCTCAACTTATCTAGAATGCAGATAAAAACATCATGAAATAAGGGACATAAGAGAAACAAATGAGTAGATGACTCCCAATCAACTTCACACAAGTAACATCTATTTACAATTTGCATACCTCTCTTAAGCAAATTCTTAATGGAAATAATCTTATTAAAGTTGGTTAACTTAATTTTTTTTTACTTTAGGATTTAGTCCTTTTGGCTACATTCTTTAGATAAAAAACAAGCATGAAGCATTAGGATCAAGTAAATTATACATCACTTTGATAGTGTAGTCTCCCTCATTATAACCAACCCAAATGATCTTGTCTTTGATGTCTTTAGATCGAAGAACCTAAAACTATGATTCCTTAGCAATAAGAGACTAAACCTGTTGGATATCCAAATCTCCAATCATCGTTGGGAGTTGAAACCAATATTTATAACCATTATCATAAATAATGAAATCAAAAACTTTAACACAACCCAAGTCATGGGTGGCTAGCTCAAGAATACAAAATATTTTGTCAAAAGAAAGGGACTTTTATCCCAACCATGAATCATTCTAAAAATCCACAAATTTTTTGTTACCAATAATCCACATGCTACTATTGTGTAGGAAGACTCTATATTTTAAAAGGCTTTTCTAGAATGGAGAACCTCCTTCAAGAAGTGGGTCTAAGAGAAAATTGACAAAATTGTATTTCACCTTGAGGATCTTCACCCACTCCACTACTTTATTAGATGTGAATTTCTACCCCAAATTAGCACCTAAGACCTTATTCATATGCTTGAATATTTTTAAACCCAAACCACCATACTTCTTATGGCGACAAACCTGCTCCCATGAAGCTAAATGAAAATTACTTTTCATATTTGGACCAACCCATAAGAAGGATTTGAAAATACTTTTAAATTTGGTAATGATCTTTCAAGGAAGGCTAAAGAGCGACATGAAATAATTTAGGATGCTTTGGAGAGTGCTTTGCACAAGAATAAATTTCTCAACGTAAATTAGTAATGCTCCCTTCCAAGTCACTAATTTTCTTTGCAGTCTTTCAATGACTGAAGACCAAAGAGAATCCCAAAACTTACTAGTAAATAAAAGGATGCCAAGGTAGATTGTGGTAAAGAGGAAATACAACAACCCAAGATATTATCTATTTTTCATTGGTGTTCAATCAAATTATTTAAGCTACTCATAATAAAATTGATTTTTTGAATTGCATATCTCTCATAGCACACCAAAAGATCTTTAATTTCTCTTGATTGAAGCATAGAGGCAAAATAGGAAAGGAGAGTATCATCTGTAAACTATTGATGATAAATTTATCTATAAGAAAATTCAAACCTTCTATTACTAAGTTCAAATCTAGGGACCTTCCTAGGGCTTCCATGATGATTATGAAAAGCCACAGGGATGGAGGACCCCCTTGGTGAATATCATGATGATATTGAAAAAAATCGATAAGAGAGCCATTGACAAGCACCGAAAACCAAGTAGTGGAAACACAAGCTTCGATCAACTCAATCCACTTGGAACCAAAACCAAACTTTTGAAGAACTCTGAACAAGAAGGCCCAAGACACACGATCATAGACCTTGTTCATATCAATTTTACGAAAGAATCTTGATATCCCAATTTTATAAACTGATTTAATTAATTTATGGACAAAAATAGTTCCATAAAGAATCTACCTACCTACTAGAAATATACTTTGGGTGCTATCAATAAGAGTCATAGAAGGGGCTTGATTATATTAGCTAAAACAATTTATCATAATCTTATAAACTGTATTGCACAAACTGATTGGCCTAAAATCATTAAAGGATATGGTATTAGAATATTTAGGGATCAAGACCAAAAAGGTGGAATTGAGATCCTTTAGAACTACCATTATCGATTGCACTAATATCAAGGTATTGCAGATATCCTCCCCATAAATGTGCCAATATTTCTAGAAAAATGCAAAGGGAAAAATCTGGTCTTAGAGCTTTTAATGGACCTATAGAATCCATAACTTCTTTTATTTCTTCATCTAAAAACACTACTTCTAGGGAGTTCATTTCTTGAGTTACCAGGCTAGGAATCAAGATGAGAAGATAATCTTCCACTTGAATATATCTCAGAGTGGTTGAACCCAACATAGATTCAAAATGCATACTTTCATCCATTTTTATTTCATCGATATCATTGGAAATTGATCTGTATTATTTGATAATTTCCTTGATCCTGTTATGGATTTTGTGGTGGAGGGTCAAGGCATCAAAAAAATCATGTGACTTCTACTTATAAAATAGATCCTCGTTAGAAAACTTGTTGTACAGGGCAATAAGGATGTCTTTCTCCTTTTTAGTAGTCTCTATGGAAAGGTCTTCTTCCACTGAATCTTCTAAATCTTTAATTTGGGCTCTCAGACTCTCTTTAGCTTTGAAGATATCACCCAAGGTTTTCTTATTCTGGAATTTGATATTAATTTTGATCTTCCTAAGTTTATCTACTAAGATATCCATACATTCACCTTGTAGGTCTTCATTCCACCATTCTTTGATATGGTCTTCAACCTTCAAGTGATTACACCACATTGCTTCAAATATAAAAGGACTCAAATAAAAAGAATAATTTTACAACAATTCCATCCATAATGGGTTATGGCCCAAGCCAACCCTAGGAAAAGAAGAAAGAATAACTTCCCAAAAGAGACGAATACATGGTTTGGATTCTAATAGTCTATCTAATATATAGAGGATGAGATTATTTCTTGTTAACCAATTACTTTAGGTGAATTTGGCACCTTTGATATCAAGATCTAGGAGCTCTACCGAATTGATAAAACCAACCAAATCCTCCATGCTCCTAGGATCAACACAATTTTATCATATTTTTTTTATGAAAACAAAGAAGTTTTGAAATCATCCGTTAAAACCCAAGCTTCATCTATAAATATTTTTCTCATTTCTAATTGTTCAAGCTATAATGAACACCTCTCAATTCTATAATCGGGGGCATAAATGTTGGACATAACTCATATTCATCCAGTTAACTTACAAAAAGATAAAATATTAATGACATGTATAGAGGAAGAAATAACATTATCATCAAATTTTAATTTATTCCAAAAACATAAAATACCCCTGGAAGAATCAAAAGTCTCACTGGCTGTAAATCCCGCTTCCCTCCAAAATGTATAGGGAACTAAATTACAACTACATTCCTTCAACTTGGATTCCTGAATAAAGATAATATCCATGGAATTATCTCTTCTTAATGATGATATGATGCACTTTTTAGAGGAACTGTTAAGTCCTCTAATATTCCATGAGCACATCTTCATTTATGGGGTTTAAAATTCAACTTTTTCATACCCTCCTCATGTAGAGGAGACTTGTACCCATCCAATATCAATTGGTTACTATTATCATCACTTCATTTTTCCATATTTATGTAATCTTGACCACCATTTTCAATATCATTCTCAATTTATCTTTTCTTGATAGTGTTTCTTGATGGTTTTCCAACTTTTTTTGCACCCCAAAGTCAATACGACCCCTTCTGTGTCTTATGGTCTTCAAACTAGGAGAACCTTTCTCCAGCACAAGCTTTCCATCCCTTACTTCTAAGAAGTCAAATATAGCTTTGGAGAAGCCAAAACGCTAGTTGTTCTTGAGGAAGCCACCAGACAATTTATTAATACCTCCATGAGAAATTATAGAACTAGATCCTCCATAGATAGACTTTCAAAGAAATTTTGAATGGGAAGAGCATCCCCTTTCTTAGGATGGCCCGACTCTAGATTCACCTCCTAAATTTTGAGAGGTTTCTCATTATCTTAAGTTAAGATAATAGAAGGTAAAATGTCCTTATCCTACACATCTCCATTATCTTCTATCTACATTGTTATACCCCCTGAAGAGAAAGCAATATCTTTGCCTTTTGAAGCCACTGGAGGTTTTCTAGGGGTCCATCTCCCCTTAGTCATTATATGAATCGAATGCTTGGATTTAAAATGAAAAGGGCATAGATTTTAATGATGACCACCCTTCCCACAAGCCTAGAATACTAAAGGCTTATTCTCATACTCAATGGATTGGACCCATATCCCCAGGTGGGTGATGAGTTTGACTTAAACTAGTAGTTTCTTTTCAATGTCTATCATAATGTACATTCTAACATATTGCATTCAAGATCTAGATTTGGTGGTTCAATAAAATGCGACAAAGTCCCCAATGGTTATATCCATTGTGTGAAAAACACTCTCATGACAGATGAAGAGGAAAATTTTTCAACTTAGCCCATAAATTAACTACGTTAATACTCTACATCATAAATTAAAATTTGGTCCCCATATTCAAAGAAATAGTCTATTTTTTTTTATTATTATGGAAAGTTCTAGCAAATTTTATTCCTGAAAGTGTGATCTCACAAGTGCTATTGTGCTTTGGATTCTTCTGCTATTGATTTTGCTTTATGATTTGCTACTCTTGGTGGATGAGTGTTGGAGCCTTGGGGAGCGGTATACCATTTTTATAAATATCTTCAATCTTTTGGTTGTTTTGTTACTACCACTAGGTTTCTTCTTGTTTTTTTAGTCTTCTTAGATCATTAATTATCCATCTTATGTTTCATTTTTATATTATTAGATATTTTAAAGTCATTGTAATGAATTTGTGCCCTCTCCTTATAGGGCATGAATTCGATAGGGTAAAATTTATGGCTACCTCTTGTGGGGCACAAATTTAATTCTCTAGGACTTGGGGTAAGATTTCACTTCCAAACCCTAGGTTTCTCTTGCATAATACATTTAGGTCATAATATCTCAACTTGCACTTTTTTTTCACACTACTTCATGTTATTGCATTTTATCTCATTCACTTCCAAATTTCAACAATCACTTTTATTTTTAAATGGTCAGCTAAAAGTACCAAAAGGGATTTATTATTGTGCCTCCAAGCTCAATCACATAGCGACGTTAATTAGACCCCCAAACATTGATCAATGTTTCAAAGGGTTTTGAAACTACTGTCTATATTAGAATGGAAGTTAAAATCTAGGTTTAACCATCAGATAAAGTAAGTACTTTGAATATACTTCTTAGGTTGTTTGTTTTTTGCCTTCTATCCATTTCTATTATGAATTTTTATCATAAATAAGAAGAAAAATATTTGACTTTATTTCTAGGTATTTGAAAGAGAAAAATCATATAGTTTGTATCCTAGGTTAAATCTATTTGTGCATTCTCTTGAAACCTTGCTAAAAAGAAAATATTTTCATTCTTTACAAAATTAGGGTTTTAGTCCTCATCAAAATTAAAAATCATTGTAAGGATTGTATTTTTTTATTGCATTATTTTTTTCCTTGCATAGTTCTTTAATTATTAATAGCTTAGATATTAGTAATACCAAGCATAGGTCCTTGTGCAAATAAACACATAAAACATTCTATCTTGGACTTGGAGTGAGTCCTTAAAGCATTCCCAGTGAACCCTTTGATACCTTGATCCCTTGAGTGTAGAGGATATAACATACCCCTACAGTCACCTTAGCTCCTAATGGATCCATTTGAGAATCATACGTGGTAGGTAAGTTCTCCCCCCTCTAATAGTTAGTGAACCCAATGTGAAACACATCCTTAATGGTCATCTAGGAAGTCATTTATTTCTACTCTTCTTTGTTTTTATTTAATTCAATAAATATGATAATGAAATTTTGTTTGTTTATATTTTTAAAAAATAATTTGAAAAAAATTTTATTAAAAAAAATATCATTTACAATTTAGGATGAGACTTTTCCCAGCCTTAGCCAAAGAGAAAACATGTCTACAATAGTAAAATAAGATTTGCATTAGAGCAAAATCTCTTAAACCATATTTCTACAATGACTGTTCACCTGTTTGCAACTATAAAAGAAGATCTACATTGAAGCACAATTATCCTAAACAATATTTTTGGAATGGTTATCCAAATTAGCTAAGTATTGGATTTGCTCACCAACCTTCCTAATCATCTCATCCTCAATAGCCATGTCACTATGCCACTGAAACGCTACCTCTTTCTCAGTGCCCATCTTAGCCAAGAATTCTACCACTTTATTTAGATATCTACTCATATAAACTAAAATCACATCTTGTTGAGCAAGGTGTTGCAAGAGGTTTGTCATTGTTGTCAACACAGTCAGTTAGATACAATGATGCAGTGGACGAGCAGTTCAAAAGTCATTCAAATGCGGAGGACAGAAGTTCAAAGGTTAGTCAGAACATGGACAGTGAGTTTCCAAGAAGACCATAGTTGCCTTTTTGCAAAAATTCAAAGAAAAAGACAAGTAAGAAAAGTGTCGCGATATCGCGACATATTCAGCAGGCAAGAAAAACTATCACGATTTCGTGACATGTTAGAGGAGAGAGAAAGTGCAAACAAAATTGTCATGATTTCATGACATGGCCGAGGAGAGAGAAGGCACAAGGAAAACTGTCACGATTTCGTGACATGTTTGGAGAAAAAGTGCTAAGGAAGAAAACTGTCGCGATTTCGTGACATGTTTGGAGAAAAAGCGCTAAGGCAAAAAACTGTCACGATTTCATGACATGTTTGGAGAAAAAGCGCTAAGGCAAAAAACTGTCACGATTTCATGACATGTTTGGAGAAAAAGCGCTAAGGCAAAAAACTGTCACGATTTCGTGACATGTTTGGAGAAAAAGCGCTAAGGCAGAAAACTATCACGATTTCATGACATGTTTGGAGAAAAAGCGCTAAGGAAGAAAACTGTCGCGATTTCGTGACATGTTATGTTTTCGCGGGCGAAAGGCAGAAAAGAGCTTAAGGCAGGGAAAGTGTCACGATTTCGTGACATGTCATGTTTTCATGGGTGCAAGCCTAGAAAAGGACAAAGAGGCAAAAAGTGTCACGATTTCATGACAGGTTGCAAGAAAAGCCTCCGAAAGCTGAAAGCGTCACGATTTCATGACAGGATGAAAGAAATATGTACGGATGAAAAAAGTGTCACGATTTCATGACAGGCAGCAGTGAAGAAGCTAGCAGGATGAAGATGTCACATTTTCATGACATGTCACGATTTCATGACTCTAGGAGGAGAGAGACTGTACGATGCCAGAAATGTCATGATTTCATGACAAAAATGGAGAAGAAGGCCTAGAAGCAAAAAGGGTCACGATTTCATGACAAGAGTGAGGATGACATCAACGAAAGTTAGAAGTGTCACGATTTCATGACAAGAACGGTGGCAAAGCAGACAAAGGCCAAAAGTGTCACATTTTCATGATAGCAGGGTAAAGAAGGCGTACGACCACAAAAGGTGTAGCGATATCGTGACATGTTGTAGTTTCATGAAGAAAGCTACAGAACTAGAGAGGCGGTTGAAGCTGACAGAGTTAAATCTGGGCCGACGAAGATTAGGGTTTTGTAGCCGACATTCATTAGGGTTTTACAGCCAACGATCTCTAGGGTTTGCAATCGACTAAAATTAGGGTTTTTCAGCCGACTAAGATTAGATCTTTGCTCATGAATTTATGCTATAAAAGGAGGGCAGTTTTTGAGTTTGAGTGTATCGAATGTGTATCGAACTTGCGCAAGTAAAGTCTACATTGAGCAGAGAGCGAGTTGTGTCGATCTAAGTGCGAAGTGAGAGCGAACTGAGGGTAGTAAAGAGCAAAGGAGTAGAGGCGATTCAGTTATTGGTGCGTGACTATTGCATAGAGGCAAACTATTGGTGCGAAGAAATTGCACAGAAGCAGTAGAGTGTACAGAAACAACAGACAATTTGCAAAAGGTTGAAGGTATTTTTCTATTATTTTCTTTGAAGTCCAAGTTGCAGCTTGGCATAAGGGGTTGGTGCTCCTTCCAGTAGGTTCTGGTGAATTAGGGGTTGGTGCTCCTTTCTGTTGGTGCAAAAAAATTGAGGGGTTGGTGCTCCTTCCAGTTGGTGTTGGTAAATGAGTTGTAAAGTTGTTGCTTTGCAAAGGCTGGATTTGGATGGTAGTCCAAGCAGTCATTTTTGAGGAGTAGCCACATTGGTGAACCTCATTAAATCTGTGTTGTGTGTGATGCTCTCTTGTTATATCTGATTTAAATTTGCTTCATTTTTGCATTAAGTATTGCTAGTTTAAAATTTTAAAAGATCACACTGATTCACCCCCCCTCTCAGTGTCACTGTAAGTGTAACAATTGGTATCAGAGCAAGGTTCCTGAATAGGCTCAATCAGCTAGGGTGATCTTGGAAGTGATGCAATGGCAAGTGGTGAAGGTTTCTCCTCAAACAAAGCACCATTGTTTGATGGAACTAACTATGCTTTCTAGAAAATAAGGATGCAGACATATCTTCGTGCTTTGGGTTTTGACATCTGGGGTGCAGTAGTTAATGGTTACAAAGCTCCCGCCACTGCTCCAATAGACACTACTGGTAAAAAGGCATTTGAAAATGATTCGAAAGCAAAAAATGCCATCATGTGTGGATTAGTGGACAGTGAGCTAGTCAAAATCATAAACTGTGAATCCACGAAAGATGTATGGGATAAACTAGAGAACATTCATGAAGGAGATGATAGGATCAAGGAGGCCAAGCTTCAAACACATCGAGCTCAATTCGAATCCTTAAATATGGACAATGATGAGAACATAGAGGCTTTCATGCTAAGAGTCAACGAAATCACTAATTCAATCAGAGGTCTCGACGAAGATATGGATGATGCTACGATCATGAAAAAGGTATTAAGATCTCTCCCTCCAAGGTTTGATTCGAAAGTCTCAGCCATAGAAGAAGCTAAAGATCTAAATCGCTTTAGTATGGATGAGATGCATGGTTCTTTGACTACTTTTGAAATGAGAATAGGAAGGTCTAATCCCACAGATAGAGAAGCAGCTTTCAAAGCCCTAAAAGGCAAAGACACAAAACAAGAGTCTAAAGAAGAGGATGTATCAGATGAAATGGAAGCAAATTTTGTCAAAAAACTGAGAAAGGGAAAAGGAAAATACAGAGGAAAGCTACCATTTAAATGCTTTAACTGTGGAGGCATTGGGCACTTTGCGACAAAATGTCCACTCAATGAGAAGAACCAGGGTGAGGAAACTTCGCACCAAGAAAGAAGTGACTGGAAGAAGAAATCAAACTTCAGGAAAGGCAACTTCAAAAAGAAAAGCTTCATCTCCAGGAATACAAATTCTTCAGAGGACAACTCTAGTGAGGATTCTGAAGAAGGAACGGGTGAAGCTCTATTCATGGCATTTGAAGTAGAAAAATCAGAAGAGGTAGAAAAATCAGAGAAGAGAGAAGGAATGAACTCTAAAGCATGTGTTGAAAAACCTGAGGCAGAAGTTGATCTAGAAGGTGAACTGGTCTCTGCTCTTGTAGAATGGAAATCCGAGAAAAGAAAAAATTATAAACTTTCAAGGAAGCTTGAGGATGCAAATGACATCATAACCAGTTTGAAAATATAGACAGAGGAATACAAGAAAATATCTGAGGATCTCGAAGTTCAGATAACCATGAAGATAGATTACTATTGTAAACTAGAAGAAGAGAATGTCAGTCTACGAATGCAGATGCAAGAACTGGATCAAAAAATTAGCTGTCATCAAAAGCGTGAAGAAAGTTCGATGAAGCTGGATAAAATTTTAAGTGACCAAAGACCTGCTGGCATCAAATTTGGTCTAGGCTTCATGGAAGGAGAATCGTCAAATGGACCAAAAGCCAGAAATGTAGAAACTATGAGGAATGAAGAGAAGAAACAGACTGATGAAAGAAAAACAACTCAGGCAAATAAAAGCAGTAATGCCAGGCCCGAAAGGAGAACTGACAATGATGGTTTTACCAAGGTCACAAATCAAAGAAAAAGAAGATCTATGGTTCCTACTACAACCTGGCAAAGACCATCTTTCAGGTTCAATCATTACTTTTCTGGTTTCTGTTTCAAATGTAATGGTTATGGGCATAAAATTGTAGACTGCAAGTATATTGTAGGACCAAGAAGCTTTATTAGTAGAAATGCTTTTGCTCCTCTAACAAATTATGCAGTAGAATGTTTTAACTATCACAACTATGGGCATATTGCAAGAAATTGTCGTAGTACCTCTGTTTCAAATCAACTTCAGAAAAGAAAATTTCAACCACAGAGGCCAAGACAAAATGGAAATTTTTTTGAAAGATATGCAAAAGATATTGAAAAAGGGAAGTCCAAACTAGAACCCGATATCACAGTCAAATCAGAATGGAAGCAGAAAGAACAACTTAGGGAAGAAAAGGAATCCTTAATAGTTCAAACAGCTTTCAAGGCATAGAGCAAAAGGGTACCATGGATACTTGACAGTGGATGCTCAAGTCATATGACAGGTGATAAACAGAAGTTTGAAAAATTGCAAAAATATGAGGGTGGTTCTATAAAATTTGGAAATAATGATGGAGCTAAGATAATCGAAAAAGGATCAGTTAAAATTAGTGATGGGAAGATCAAGTCAGAAGAAGTTTTGTTTGTCGATGGTTTGAAGCACAACCTGTTGAGTGTCAGTCAGATCTGTGATAAAGGACATGAAGTTGTTTTCAAGAAGCAGGGTTGTGAAGTCAGGAAATCAAACAGCAAAAAATTGATAGCTACTGGATCAAGGACATCTGGAAACCTGTACACACTCTCAGAAACCTTAGAAGGTAATTGTTTCATTGGACAGGAAGAAGAAAATTGGCTATGGCACAAGAGACTTGGACACATTAGTTTTGATAATCTAGTGAAAATCAGCTCGAATCAGGCGGTAAGAGACATTCCAACCATTAGAAAACCTTCAAATAGCATTTGTGCTTCGTGTCAAAAAGGAAAGCAAACCAGAACCTCATTCAAAACAAAAGAGTACTACACCAGCAAACCTCTGGATCTTATACATACAGACTTATGTGGACCGATGAGAACTCAAAGCATAAATGGTGATAAATACTTTATGTTGTGTATTGATGATTATTCCAGAATGACATGGATATTTTTCTTAAAGAATAAAATAGAAGCTTTTGAAATGTTCAGATCTTTCAAACATCTAGTTGAGAATGAAACAGGAAAAAGGATCAAATGCTTACGATCAGATAGAGGAGGAGAATTCATTTCAGATGAATTTAAAGAATACTATGAAAAACATGGGATCAGGAGACAATATTCAGCAGCTAGAACTCCCTAGCAGAATGGTGTAGTAGAAAGAAAGAACAGAACAGTACAAGAAATGGCACGTACTATGTTGGCTGAGAACAAAATAGCAGACAGATTTTGGAAAGAAGCAGTCCACACTACAGTATACATTCAAAATAGGTACATGCTGAGAACTCATGAAAGTAAAACTCCTTATGAGCTGTGGTTTGGAAGAAAGGCAACAACAAAACATCTCAAAGTTTTTGGCTGTAAGTGTTACATCAGAAACACTGATGACAATCTTGGGAAGTTTGAAAATAGAGCAGATGAAGGTGTCTTTGTTGGGTATTCGATAAAAAGCAAAGCTTATAAATGCTACAACAAGAGACTCAAGAAAATTGTGGATAGTGCTGATGTTAAATTTGATGAAGGAAGGGAAAGAACAGTTAACTATGAAGAAAATTACCCAATTTATGAAGAAGCCATTGAAGGTGATGAGGAAAATGAAACAGAAAAGAAATCAACACTTGACTCAGATGACTTATTTGATGACTCGGAGGTGGAAGAAAACAAGAAATTCAAAACAGTAGCTGGCAGAAGAATCATCCCAGAGATCAAATAATTGGAGATCCCACAGCTGGTGTTCAGACAAGAAAGAAAGTAGTAAGCAATTATTCTCTTTTATCCTGCATTGAGCCCAAAAGTATAGCTGAGGCAAGCAAAGATGATAGTTGGATGAAGGCAATAAATGAAGAGTTAGATCAGATTGAAAAGAACAGAACTTGGGAATTAGTTCCTAGACCAACAGATAAGAATGTAATCGGCACCAAATGGATATTTCGAAATAAATTGAATGAAGACGGACAGGTAGTTAGAAATAAAGCGAGATTGGTCTATAAAGGGTATGCACAAGTTGAAGGCATTGATTTTGAAGAGACTTTTGCACCTGTGGCCAGATTAGAAGCAATCAGAATGTTTCTGGCCTTAGCAGTTCATAAGAATTTTAGAGTTTACCAGATGGATGTAAAATCAGCTTTCTTAAATGGGAAACTTGAAGAAGAAGTGTACATTGAACAACCAGATGGTTTCCAAATTGGTGAAGATCCCAATCTTGTCTGCAAATTAAAGAAAGCTTTATATGGCTTAAAATAGGCACCCCGAGCATGGTATGCACGGCTAGATAACTATCTCTCTCAACAGGGGTTTAAGAAAGGTATGGTGGACAGTAATCTGTATGTCAAAACAGAAAATGGGCATCTCATTGTTCTAGTTGTTTATGTAGATGATATCATATTTGGCAGCAACAAAGATGAATCATGTAAAGACTTAGCAAATAAAATGCAGAAAGAATTTGAAATGTCTATGATTGGTGAACTGTCTTACTTTCTTGGGTTACAAGTTAATCAAAATGAGAAAGGCATATTTATTTCCCAAGTCAAATATGTGAAAGAGATGCTAAAAATATTTACAATGGAGGACTGTAAGCCAGTTAGCACTCCTATGGTGACAGGCTGCAAGTTGAGTAAAGATGACAAATCTCCACCTGTAGATCAAACCATGTACAGATCAATGATTGGAAGCTTACTTTATTTAACAGCTACCAGACCAGATATTCTACGCAGGCAGTTTGCATGGTAGCAAGATTTCAGGCCGATCCCAAAGAGACTCATGTGACAGCAATAAAAAGGATTCTCAGATATCTCAAGGGTACTATGGAGTATGGGTTATGGTATCCGAAAGGTAAAGACTTCACCCTTATATCTTATTCAGATGCAGATTGGGCAGGATGTGTTGATGATAGGAAAAGTACAAGTGGAGGTGCTTTTTATCTCGATGACAGAGTTGGTTGCTTGGCACAGACAAGAAACAAGAGTCAGTTTCTTTATCAACAGCTGAGGCAGAATATATTGCAGCAACAACTTGTTGTACACAAGTTTTGTGGATGAAACAAACTTTGAAAGATCTTGGTATTAATTTTAGTGAACCAATATCAGTTAAGTGTGATAACACCAGTGCAATTAACATCTCCAAGAATCCATAATGCACTCACGGACAAAACACATTGCCATCAGGTATCATTTCTTGAAGGAGAAAGTTGCAGAAGGAGAAGTTAAATTGGATTTTGTCCCAACCACAGAACAAGTAGCAGATATTTTTACAAAACCATTGCCCAAGGAAGTGTTTGAGTACCTTCGAAACAAATTGGGAGTAGTCACACTTCCCAAGAAGTGACTAGCTACAGGGATCACTTTCTCAGGGGGAGCATTTGAGTATTTGCCTATTCTTTTGCTCATGATCATAATTTGTGCTAAGTGCAACAAATTGTGCCTGAGAATTGTGTGTATGGACTCAGGGGGAGTCTGCAGTAGCCCTTTGGTATTATTGACAAAGGGGGAGAAGAGTTACGAGGAATTTACACAGGTGTTGCCAACAATTCCAAAGGGGGAGATTGTTGAGCAAGGTGTTGCAAGAGGTTTGTCATTGTTGTCAACACGATCGGTTAGATCTAATGATGCGGTGGACGAGCGGTTCAGAAGTCATTCAGATGCAGAGGACAGAAGTTCAAAGGTTATTCGGATCATGGACGGTGAATTTCCAAGAAGACCATAGTTGCCTATTTGCAAAAATTCAAAGAAAAAGACAAGTAAGAAAAGTGTCGCGATATCGCGACATGTTCAGCAGGCAAGAAAAACTGTCACGATTTCGTGACATGTTAGAGGAGAGAGAAAGTGCAAACAAAATTGTCATGATTTCGCGACATGGCCGAGGAGAGAGAAGGCACAAGGAAAACTGTCACGATTTCATGACATGTTTGGAGAAAAAGTGCTAAGGAAGAAAACTATCGCGATTTCGTGACATGTTTGGAGAAAAAGCGCTAAGGCAGAAAACTATCGCGATTTCATGACATGTTTGGAGAAAAAGCGCTAAGGCAAAAAACTATCACGATTTCGTGACATGTTTGGAGAAAAAGCGCTAAGGAAAAACTGTCGCGATTTCGTGACATGTTTGGAGAAAAAGCGCTAAGGAAGAAAAGCTGTCACGATTTCACGACATGTTTGGAGAAAAAGCGCTAAGGAAGAAAACTGTCACGATTTCGCGACATGTTATGTTTCCGGCAAAAGGCAGAAAAGAGCTTAAGGCGAGGAAAGTGTCACGATTTCGTGACATGTCATGTTTTCACGGGTGCAAGCCTAGAAAAGGACAAAGAGGCGAAAAGTGTCACGATTTCACGACAGGTTGCAAGAAAAGCCTTCGAAAGCTGAAAGCGTCACGATTTCACGACAAGATGAAAGAAATATGTACGGATGAAAAAGTGTCACGATTTCACGACAGGCAGCAGTGAAGAAGCTAGCAGGATGAAGATGTCGCATTTTTGTGACATGTCACGATTTCATGACTCTAGGAGGAGAGAGACTGTACGATGCCAGAAATGTCATGATTTCATGACAAAAATGGAGAAGAAGGCCTAGAAGCAAAAAGGGTCACGATTTCACGACAAGAGTGAGGATGACATCAGTGAAAGTTAGAAGTGTCACGATTTCATGACAAGAACGGTGGCAAAGCAGACAAAGGCCAAAAGTGTCACATTTTCGTGATAGCAGGGTAAAGAAGGCGTACGGCCACAAAAGGTGTAGCGATATCATGACATGTTGTAGTTTCACGAAGAAAGCTACAGAACCAGAGAGGCGGTTGAAGCCGACAGAGTTAAATCTGGGCCGACGAAGATTAGGGTTTTGCAGCCGACATTCATTAGGGTTTTGTAGCCGACGATCTCTAGGGTTTGCAGTCGACTAAAATTAGGGTTTTTCAGCCGACTAAGATTAGATCTTTGCTCATGAATTTATGCTATAAAAGGAGGGCGGTTTTGAGTTTGAGTGTATCGAATGTGTATCGAACTTGCGCAAGTAAAGTCCGCGTTGAGCAGAGAGCGAGTTGTGTCGATCTAAGTGCGAAGTGAGAGCGAACTGAGGGCAGTAAAGAGCAAAGGAGTAGAGGCGATCAGTTGTTGGTGCACGGGACTTTTGCAGAGGCAAACTATTGGTGCGAAGAAATTGCACAGAAGCAGCAGAGTGTACAGAAATAGCAGATAGTTTGCAAAAGGTTGAAGGTATTTTTTTGTTATTTTCTTTGAAGTCCAAGTTGTAGCTTGGCATAAGGGGTTGGTGCTCCTTCCAGTAGGTGTTGGTGAATTAGGGGTTGGTGCTCCTTTCTGTTGGTGCAAAAAAATTGAGGGGTTGGTGCTCCTTCCAGTTGGTGCTTGGTAAATGAGTTGTAAAGTTGTTGCTTTGCAAAGGCTGGATTTGGATGGTAGTCCAAGCAGTCATTTTTGAGGAGTAGCCACATTGGTGAACCTCGTTAAATCTGTGTTGTGTGTGATGCTCTCTTGTTATATCTGATTTAAATTTGCTTCATTTCTGCATTAAGTATTGCCAGTTTAAAATTTTAAAAGATCACACTGATTCACCCCCCCTCTCAGTGTCACTGTAAGTGTAACAACATCATCTAATTCCCTCCATAATTCCTTAATTTTGGTGACAAGAATCCTCAACCTCTATGTTTTCAAAGAAAATTTTCTCATGCAATCTAGAGCTCTAACCATTATTTGAGAATATGATTCTAGGAGTATCTTCTTGTGACCATGTTTTACTCCCCAAATGGAATAAAATTTGATAGCTAAGGCTTCTGATTCATTATTTTTGGATCTTCCCAAGCCTTGTAGTTCTCAATAGAGCATTTTTCCAACATGATTTTGGTAAACCACTCCAATCCCAACTCTACTCGGATTGCCTTTTGCAGCTCCATCAGTATTAATTTTAATCCAACCTTTTGGGTGTGGTTTCCAACTAGCTCTATCTTCTTGCACTTCAAATTCCTTCTCCATTTCCCCAATAAAAACATGAGTTTCTTCTTTAGTATAGACTACCACAGTTTCTATGACTTTGCTCCAAATGACCTGTCAAACTCCATCTAAAGAAGAAAAAGTTTCTCTAAAATTTTTGGCATTTCTCTCCAACCACACTTACCACCAAATGAATTTTAATCCAAGATCCCAACCAATACAAAGATATTTATATTTAAATCTACCTCTCTTCCATATTTCCCAAATATTAATTCAATTCAAATCACCATTAACTTGAATTTTATAATATAAAAACCATCTCTCCCAAATTTGGTGTGTGAATGGGCACTCAAACATCAAGTGATCAGTTGTTTCATCACTCTTGTAGCATAAAACACATTGATATGGAAAAATGATTCCCCTACATCTGAGATTATCAAAAGTAAGAATTACATTATGCATGAACTACAAGGCAAAAAAGTTTACTTTCGACCAACCCTTGTACTTTGAAATATTTCTCCAATCCTCAACCTGATATGTATGAAGAGGAGGCTCTAGAAATATCTTATCATGTACGTCCTTCACTATGTAGACACCAAGGATACCATAGCCCAAATATAGTTCAGCCTACTCATATCTACCTCTGAGAAATATTTTTGCCAAGATTTTAGTCATGATGGGTGTCAAATCCGGAGGGATTGAAATTTGCCACTCATCCAACTTCTTAAACTGCTTAAACTTATAATCCCCTAGCTGACTAGTGTTGAAATAACTTTCAATTTGGACCCACCCCCTAGTTTCTATGGCTATTTTTATTGGTTATAGTTCAGGAAATTCAACAATGATAGGTGGTTATTGATCCCATGAATCTGTCCAAAATCATGCCTTCTACCCTCTCCCCACTTTTTAAAATAATCCATATTTTATTACCTGAGATCCTAACTTGAGAGCCTACCACACTAAGGATCCATTACCATCCAAAGAGAAACAACCCACCTCATTTTGTTTTACCTATCCCAAATATTTACTAGTTAAGATTCTACTGAATAAAGAAGTTGGTTGGGAAATCCACCTCCAGTAAAGCTTTCTAGCCAAAGCTTTATTATTTAAATTTTATTTTCTCAGTCGCAAAACTCATTTTACCTTGGGTTTGTTTACTTTCTCCCAACCTACTAAGGCACATTTCCTCTCTCCTTTTACTCCTTCCTATAGAAATTTTCTAGCCATATTGTCCAACTCTTTCCATATGGCATGTGGGGCAACAAGGATAGAAAATTTATAAATTGGTATTTGCCTGAATGATTGACTGTAAAAAAATTAATCTACCCCGATAGCTTAACCATTTGTGAGACCAATGATTAATTATTTCCATGACACAGTCCAAAATATTCCTACATATATCTATTTTTAGTTTTTTAAAATGCAAAGGGACCCCCAAGTATGCCATTGGAAGAGAAGTCCTTGTGAATCCCAAGATCTCTAAAATTCTATCCTGAAGCATTTGATCAAGATTGAAAAAGACCATTTTGGATTTTTTATCATTGATGACTTGGTTTGTAGCCCTAATATAGACATTAAGTGTATCTCTAATAATTCTTGCTTCCCTGAAGTTGGCCACTCCCACCAATCCTATTTCATCCACAAACTGTAGGTGATTCAAAACTTCCTCATCCACCTTGATACCTGTTAGCAAATCTTGTTGTCTTCTCCTCAAGATGAGTCTACCCAATCCTTTAGCTAATATGAAAAAAATATAGGGAGATCAAGGATCTCCTTGACAAAGGCCTCGAGTAGCTCCAAATTATTGTGAGGGAATATCCTTGATTAACACTGAGTATGTCGAAGTAGAAACACAACTCATGACCCATTCTATACAATCCTGATAGAAACCAAAGGTTTCCATCATCTTTAACAAGAAGCTCCACTCCATCCTATCATAAGCCTTTGGCATATCTAATTTTATGAACATTCCTCTGTTACCAGATGTTTGCATTGAATGGATTGCCTCCTGAGCTAGAATCACACCATCCAATATCTGCCTACCCTCTATAAAACCCCCTTGCTCTGAGAAGATAATGCTATGTAGAATAGGTTTTAGCCGCTCAAACATTACCTTTGTGATTATTTTATATATAACATTGCATAAGGCAATAGGTCTATAATCTTAAATATGTACCCCCTCCTCCCATTTTGTAATTAAGGTAATGAAAGTATGATTTAATGCTTTAAGCATTATTTTACTACCTTTGGACTCCTCTATAACAACCATTACATCCTCCTCCAAGTTATCCTAGAATGCCTAAAAAAATTCAATTGGAAAGCCATTTGGACTTGGTGTTTTTCTAGTGCTTATTCCAAAGACTACATTATTTAGTTCCTCTCTATCAATGGGTTTAAGTAGGGCCTTATTTTCTTCTTTAGAGATAACAGAGGGTATGACAACAATAACTTATTTTTAATCCTCTTCATCTTGCACCATACTTTCCTTAAATAGTTTAGAAAAATAATTTGTTAAATGGAAATGCATACCTGGAATTATATCAAAGGAGTGTTCGTTCTCATCTTGAAGAGCTTCCATGTTGTTCATATATCTCCTAACACAAGCAGTCCGATGAAAATTTTTGGTATTTTTATTACCTTCTAATAACCAAGTGGTTCTTTCTCTCTATTTCCAGTAGGTCTCCTCTTGGTTTTCAATGTCCTCAACTGCTTTACGCAATTCATCATCCTCTTATTTGAGCTTCTCTATAATTTTTCCTTCCCTAAAGTTTTTTTGAACCTCATCCCATATGGCCACCAATTGAGCTCTTTGGACCTGAAAGTCTGTCTTGTTAGCTCACCTCCATTTTTTCAGTTGATCTTTGACATAATGAAATTGTTTGTGGAATATAAACATTGTTGTCCCATATGTTGGATGACCTTCTTCCCACCACTGTGTAATTTTCTTTCAAATTTCCTCTTTTTCTAACCAAAATTTTTCAAATTTAAATGGTTTGTGATGTTGCATTGTCTTGATCCCTCCTTCCAAAAAATGGGAAAGTGATCTGAAACTGGACCCTCCAAAATCTAAAATTTTATATTCCATTTTACAAATGCCTCCTCTGAAACCAAAAAATGGTCTAACTTCACCTTCCTACTATGTGGATCCCTCCTCTTATTAGTCCAAGTATATTTGTATTCAAGGCATTTAATATCCACCAAGTGTAATGCCTAGACTTGGGCAATCATAAGTCGATCCCCTAGGTCCAAAATTGGGGTTCCCCCTTCCTGATATCTAGAGGATAATTTAGCATTAAAATCCTCATCAATAATCCTGTCTAACTCTTTCCTTGAGACTCTCATGTTATGCATAAATTTCCATTGATGCATCTGACCATCTAGGTTTTGATCCCCATAAAAATTTATGATTAAAACATGTTCAGCTATGACATTATTTCTAAAATGTGATGTGAGAACACCCCTCCAAGCTATATGTTCTATTGTAGTCCATTCAAGAGAGTTCTAAAGAGTAACTATCCCCCTTGAGGCCCCTTGGGAAGCCACTTCCATATGACCAACACCCCTCCAAATTCTGTTAACTATTTTACACATAAGATCAAATGATATTTTTGTCTCTTGGACAAGCAAAAAATATGTTTTACATTTTTCTAAGAGTCTTCGGAAAACATATTTATGGGTTCTACTATTTAAAAACCTAACATTCCATGATTGTATAATCATTGGTTAACTTGAGAGCAGTAAAAAACTATTGGACTCACCGATCCTCCAGTGATCAGTTTGTGTCCTTGAACTGCTATCAATTCCTTATTTTATTTTCTACCCACTCCTTGAGAGCTGTTATTTTTTGATCTCTTTTCCACCTGATTTATCTCTAGAATTGGCCTTTCTCTATTCTTTTATGCTATGCCCATGCTGACATCCTTAATTATCGGTTTCTCTTGGTTATGCACTATCAATGCCCCTGCACTCTCTGATTACAGTAACTCACTGTACTTAATTACCTACTCTATGATAGGGGGAGATGAAATAGGAGATTGAACATGGCTATTATTATTTTTATTATTTCCATCCACTCCTTCCATTAATTGTTCTTCTTCTTGATCCATTAGTGTCTTAAAGATCTCATACCTATTGGAGGGTTTGAGTTAAGTTTGCTCTTTACCATATTTTTTCTTTTTCCTTATCCTTATTTTGGGATATTCAAAACCATCTCCCTATGCTTCTTTACCCTAAGAAATATTGGTTGCTTCTTTGTTGATTGTTGACTTACCCTCCTCAGGAATATTTGACATTCCTAGAAGAGCCTCAATTTTTATGTTCATATTATTTGGGCAAGATCGGGCCAAATACCCATATTTATGGTAAACTCTACATTTGAAGGGCAATGCCTCATAATCCAGCTGTTGAATCTAATATAGTCCTGCAAGTTCAAGTTCCACATCTTCTAACAGAGGCTGGCTTCTATTTTCACACATAATATTGCATAAATAGTTGTGTTTCCTTCTATTGTGTCTTTGGAAACACCCAAATGTCTTCCAAGGGAAATACCGATCATTTCCAATACCTACTCATTCCAAAAATCCATTGGAAGTACATACAAACATATCCAAATTGGGACAACAGTGAGTTCAATTTGAGGATCAAATCCCACTCTCCAGGGTTGAACAAATAATATTTTCAAACCATGATTGCTCTTTTTTTATTTGAAATCCCTATTTCTATTGGAAAGTGAAGAAAAACTAACAATAAAATATCCATTACTAATAAACCACAAAGAATACTCACCAAGAGGCTCCCAGTTTTTCCGGACCCAAGAATGCAAAAAATTTAGGGTAGGGTGAATACCCATGAATTTACAGATCAAATCATGATTGGCTCTATATAAAACTATTTCTTCGACCATCCTTTTCTCAATGACAATATTTGGCCTTGATTCTGACTATGGAAATAATCCATTAACTTGTTGAGATGTTGATCTATTTCCAAAATCCGTAAAGAGATTTTTTAATGCAATTTTTTGTGCTTCTTCAGTTTTTGATGGGGATTTATCCTTTAACAAATCTGCAAAATAACTATGTCTTTCTAAAAGAGGATCCAAAGGTGTCCCCATTGGGCCCTCCTAGGGCAGCAATCTTGTCTTCAAATCCATAGTAACCAAAAATTTCTTTGGCTACCCAACTGATGCCCTAGTTCCTCAATTATCCTTTGTTGGAGGTCTCTTCTACTCTAATTTCTAATTAGTGAAACCTTTTGTTTGTTTATATTAGAAAGACATAAAAACCCTTAATACAAATATTTTGTGTCTTTTGTTAGTTTTAAATCTCCCTTCATATCTCATATCATTTCCCTTAATCCTAATGGATCCCAACCTTAGGAGGTAAGTGAAATATTTTAGAATTTGATTAAATTTCCCAAGAAGATGATCATATTGATAGGGAGAATCCCACTCTAGCTGTAGAAGAGGACTTAGAGGTTGATAATAACCTTGATACTACTAAGGTTTCTAATGGACAAATCACATTTAAATAATTTGATAATATCTATAATTTATTTAAGCATCATAGGGATGCTTTTAATAAATCTATGGATGAATAATCCCAAGTCAAAGAGGTTGGGACATCTTATCATCAAATAAATTTGCATCTCAACATTCGTATCAATTCTCTATTTAAATTTGAGCATAATGTTAATCCATTTCATAAACCTACATATGTCACTATTACAACCATCAATGTTGGTGGAATTCCACAAGTTCTTCCAACTAGTAGTGCATCTCAAAATTATGTTCAATTTCTCCTCATTCTATTCCCTCATAACATTTCTTGTATTTCACCAAATGTGAACTACATTTATCATCAAGATATCACAAAATATCCCATATCATAATCCATATCATAACAATGTTAATATTTAAAACATTAACCAAACCCCTCTTCAATAATCCACCTATAAGCCTCTAGGGAATCTAGGGGTATTGCACAACAACAATCCCAATATGTAAAGTTTAACAAATGTAGTGGAAAAATGGGTGTCAAGAATGGATATGATTCAACCTTCAATTTTCACTTATGCCTATAAGAAAATGTGTAATTAACCTCTAGACCCTATGTTCACCACTAGGTCCTCCCCTATGCATTTCCCAATATCGGTCTTACCTATTTATAAAGGAACTTAGAACAACATGCCATGATATTATATATGATGAAAAATTGTTGCTAATAATATTTCCTAATAGCCTTTGCGGTATAGCATTGGAATGTTATTAGAAACTACCTCAAAATTTGTTAAGGAATTTTGAAGAGATAGTTGGGTTATTCGTTCTATAGTTTGGAGCTTGTATTGAGAAAAATGTGACTATGCACGATCTATATTTTTTGAATCAAGGTAAAGATGAAATTTTCTTAGAATTTTTGGCTTTATGAAGTATTTTAGTTGGAATATTAATATATACCTTACCTCCTCAATATATGTTAGATATTTTTATTGTAAATTTACAAGAACAAATCTCATATGCGATGGAAACAACAACCGTTATCGCTTTCGAACAAGCAAGATTTGGAAATATGAGTAGATAAGGATATAATTAGAAGAACTCAAATAAATTTAAGGAAAGAAGAATAAAGGGCCACATAAGTTAAATATAAGAATAAGAATGTAGTTGGTAATGGGGTAACAGATAATCAATAAATTGATAATTTTAATGTTGCTAGTACATTGTAGAAGATGATATTTAGTAGGTCTCAAAAAATACAACTAAAAATTTTTACTAGATTCAACATGCCTATGAAAATGGTCCTAAAGAAACTCTTCAAATCTAACATGATTGAGTTGCCTCCCACAAGGCAACCTGATACCACAACAAACCGGTATAAGCCTAGTCAACACTGTATAATAGGGCAGATGGACACATGACACATTTATGTAAGAGGTTGAAATGTGTGATTTAGGAATTAATAGACAAGTACAATATTATCATAGAGGACTTCCAACCTACTCCTAACTATAAAAATCCAATAAATAAACCTCCTACCCAACAGGCACCTATGACTAATCAATATATGGAGATCTTCCAAAATCCCCTATCCAATCATCAATAATAAACAACCAAATAGGTATCTTATCACAATGTGCAACCATCCTACAACAACATGGTTGGTATGATAGATGCTACTAGAATGCAATAAGCTTAAACTCAACCAACTCAACAATCTCAGCAAGGGATGAGTTATACAAACAACCAACCTTCTAGACCACCTTTAGTTTTAAACAGTACCCAAAAAAGAAGCACAAGTGTAGATAAACTAGCCTTAGTGTTTAAGCCATAGCCAAAAGTATATTTTTATATTCAATAATAATTAAGTAACACACCTACCATGATATCCCTCTTAGAGATTTTACAAACTTCTCCTATTCATAAGAAAACCTTATTGAAACTTCTAAGTCAATAATTTATCCTATAAAATCTTCCCCCTAGAAACCTACCCAGTACTATGCGTTCCCTTGGGATTAATCATACATCCTTTTATGATGATGATCTTCCTTCATGAAATTTGCTAAAGAGAAATAAATATCCCTAATAAAATAAAACTAGAAAAGTAGTAATTGCAAAATCAAAGGAAGAAGATAGCAAATTCACACATTACACAATATTTATCCTGGAAACCCTCAACTAGGAAAAACTAGCACAATATTATCTTATTATTGCATTAACTTGACCGTCTCCAATACAATAATATTCTCCTTTTGTCTCTCTCCAAACCCTAATGCAAGTGTGATATATATAACAAAGGCACATGCATGGATTTTACAATATCATGGGCAAAAAATCAAGGGTTCAAATATAGTAACCCTAAAAGCCCATATGGGTCTAAATATAACTTTAAAAATCCTAAATATTTGGTTGAGGGATTTCGCCCCTAGAACCCTACTTTTTGGAGGGCTACCAACCCTAAAACCTAGTGAGTATATCATACACAACGTCTAGTACCTTTTAGTGTTAACCCCACCAGAATAACATGGAAAATATTCAACATATTTCCAATATTTGCAAGGGGATTCTCCCCCTAACATTACTCCATATATTGGAGATAATTTTATCAAGATAATATTGGTGGACAATGGTTCCTTCCTCAATATATGCACTTATAATTTTTTTCCAAAATCTTGGATTAAAGGATAAATACCTAATCAAATTTGTTGTCATCATAAAAGCTTTCAACAATGAATATCAAGAAGTCTACAATAGTTTATCCCTTCCCCTTAGAGTAGGACCCAAGATTTTAGATACCTTATTGTAGACACCAAAATTTAGGCATTTGTAATTCACCACATAATATAATATATGCCTAAGCCTAAACTTAGGCATGTTTATCCTTGCACATTCCACCCCACATTGTACATCATAATATTACATAATATATGCCTAAGTCCAAACTTAGGCATAAAAATCTGCACATTAAAGTATTTTCCAAATTTTCTAAATATGGAAAATCTACCTTGGATGCCCTACCTACTCACTAGACATGTATCCTAGCCACATAACCACCACAATTTTCCACCTCTCACACACCCATTTTCACCCTTATCCCTTCACATGGGACATCGCTCACACCTCACTCCAATTGCACCTACCCACTGGACACATCACCCTAATTAAGTGAGACATCCTAGGTGACTCACAATAACTGACCCTTCTATTTGGCAACCCTTGCTTGTCATTTGGCAATCCAGGCTTGCCACCTCCTTTTCCCTCCAAAATACCAAAGGGCATTTAAAGGCACCTTCATCCATAAACCATAGGGGGAAAAAAGAGCATACCATTAGGCTACCAAAATCATGCTAGGATTTCATATGTATCCCAAGGAGACCAAATATTCAAAGCCCTAGAGTGCCATTTTGAAGGTTTCTACCATCCAGCATCAACCAACCACTCATTATTACATAGTATCAACCACCCTCTCATATTTTCCTAACCACCTTCTCATAGTTGGATAGTCTCACCCATGCACCTGCAGTTACTCAGGAGTGATTTCAATCAACCACAATAATGATCAGTAAGCTAAAATCTAGCAAGGCATTTAGGTTTAGTTTTTATGTTTTCTACACTATATTTTTAACTTCTTGAAGCATTCATTTAAGGCTTTTATTGCATAGGTTTTAAGTCATATATACATATTGTACTAAACCCTTGTTTGCATTTCATGTGTGTGGAGGAGATAGATCCTTGAGCAGTTATTGAAGCTAAAATGGCCCTATTCCTAAGATATTCAAGCCCACTCAATGTTTGAAGTTGTAGAAAAGGAGTGAAAGACACCAGTTTAACTTTATTAGAGAATTAGAGAGCATCATCTAGAGAATTATATTTTTTTAAATAATGCATTGTGATATATACCCCTTCACATTAGGGCAATAAAATTGTAAAAATTGGATATCAAGTTTCCCTTGTTTAAAACAAAGATCATTCATTATAATGCAATCGCTTCATTTTCATATTATGTGTTTGGTGTCATTTTTTTTTTTTTAAACAACGGTGATCATGGTAGGACCCCTAAAGGGTTTCATTATTGATACCTTGCTTTTTTTTGCTAACTGAATTCTCTATTGTCTATTATTATAGGTTTTCAAATTTGGTTTACAAAGATCGAGGATTGAATGTGAGATCCCTGAAGCCTATTTCAGATCAAACCTACACTTCAGGAACCATGAGCATATGATTATAGATCTAAATAACCATGGAGGTATGTTTATAACCTCATAGAACCATACACACATGATTGGACAAGAAAGAGGAAGCGATGAAAGGACCGTAGGTCTATACATTTAAAACCCTCTCTTTTTCTTTAGAATTTCAAAAAATAATAATAATAAGAGAATCTCTACCTTGTTAGTCTTGTTTGTTGTGTGCATACATGTTTTAGGCTAGGTTCGTATTAAAAATATATATAAAGGTAATAAAAATATGCATTTTAGGTTAGATCCTAGATCATTTGCATTGTCTAGCTAGGGATATTCTAGGTATTTTTCCTTAGGGTTCATATCAGTCCTTATTGGCTTTGAAGTACAATCACAATCGTGGACTAGTAGTTGGACTTCTCCAATCATGGGCCTATGGTTTGGTAATCACCCAGAGGTAGTTGACCAGATCTAACATCCCAACGATGATTGGCTATGTACTTTAGAATCCTTATAGGATTGGTATGAAATTTGCATTTGGGCCCCTAATATTTTATTGATTGTATATATTCAGTTTTTTCTCCTGCATAGAGGTAATAATTATAATTGCATATTAATTTGCATCATACTATAATAAAAAAAAACCCTCACACGCTCCCAATTTAACATTGGCAAGGTTGGGTTTTATCACCAACCCCCAATTATTATTCTATTCTTTTGGACAAGGCTAATCCAAGAACCATCATAATTATGGAAATAGTGCATTCCTCTTTTGAGGGTGTATCTCTACCCATAGTGAACTAGGTGAGGACTAGTAGTACCTAGGCTCCCTCATTGGACTTGGACTTTATCACCAAGCCTTGATGGGATTCATAGCTTGGATTTCATCACCAAGTTAGTGTGTGCAAGTATCTAGGTGAAAACCTTAGATTCATTGTAGGGTTAACATTGCACTTTCATTTACATAAATAAATAAATTTTTAAAACTCAAAAAATAAAATCAAAACCTTACATAAACTTAGAAATAAATTTGTTTTTTTTTTGCTTTGCATGTTATTTGTTTGCACTTTCATCACATATTCACACACGTACCCTCACAATTTCCACCTCATCTTACCCTTAGTGTATGGTAACAACTCGTATTCAAGCTAGCCCAAGTTCAAAATTAGTTGCCCTCATCCATGGAGTTTCCACCTCAGTCCTCTCAAGCCCCTACCACTTTAGTCATAGGGCAAGTCAGTGTACTTGGTACTATGTCTTTGAACTTGAATTTTGAACCATCTAGTGGTGCCCCACTTCAGAAATAGATATGATACATAAAGCTACTCATGTTGCCATTCTTGAAACTCCTAATAGTAAGCCACCCACACCATATGATGGTCATGTCACACACATGGATAATAGATGTTGTTCATATATATATCTGAATGTAGTTGGATTACTATTTCTATAATTTCCTTCCATTATCATGTCACCTCATACCATTCCCTCATTACAATAGGAAACCATTTTTCTACACCTATAACATGCCAATCAAATCTTGATGAATCCACTCTTTGAACCAACTGTTGTAACCATGACTAACATTCATCCATCGTAATTTCATTAACACCCCTCCATCTTGTTGAATCAAAACATCAATTGTACTAGGTCCCTCTATGAAGCAAAAGTCAATTTTTCTTTGTAGATCCCTGCATCCATCCCATATACTAAACCTATAGATACCACACATCATAACATCCCTCATTTAGCAATAATATATTTTACCACTTACCCTCCACCTACATCCACTCACATGGTTGCCACTCCCAACCACAACAATACCTACCAATTCAATTCATCACATGTATGCTAACTCATCAGGGCAACATACCATAATAACCCCATCCCCTTATCATTATCAAAATCATCACCAAAAATAACTTCATAATATATTTCACAAACACCCATCATCAAATCTTGACTAATAATGCACATCATTTTTAGTAGTAGAAAACCGATCAAGGTTTTACCCCTTTGCTAGAATATTCTAAGTTTCAATTTTTGCACAATTTGTTTTATAGCTTGGCCATGCAAACATAAGGTATGTAATATCATAAACCCACTTTAAGGCAACTAATCAATCATCCTATTCATGCTTTAGTACCATCATCACCTTACCTAATAGATTTTTACATACCAAAGATTTATAAATTCAAGGGGGTAAGGACCCTCACGAGCATGTGAGCGGATTTATCAATGCATATTTTCGAATCCAAAAATATGATGCACTTATGCTCTGCAATTTTCCTCATACATTTAGATGGAATGCTCTATATTTGTACAATCATCTCCTACATTAAATTATCTATACTTTTGATTAACTAGAAAACCAATTATTGGAATGTTTCTCTCTAAATGTAAGAAATAAAACAACAATAACTGACTTATTCAACTTATGATAATATGATGACAAGTTAGTTTATGGATTTGGAAACCACTAGAGGACTATCATTACCAAGTTTCCATTCTCCATACCCATGGTGGAATTAACCTGAATGTTCACAAAGATTTTTTCTAAACCAATTTCTTTATTACTACAATCACAACAACATAGAACATTTGAGGAATCACTTACCCAAATTAGAGTGATAGAAGAAATAAAAATCCAATAGGGTAAGATAAAACTAAAAAGAAAGAATGGTAAAAAAAATGTCAAAAGAGTAATAACCATGGTAAACCTAAAATTGGATAGATTAATCAAGCAGTCTTGATCCAACCTTCGTATCAAATCCGATAAGCTCAAGTGCAAGTACAACAACCCCTACAACAACAAAAATTGCAATAATATATTTATCAGGCGGTTACACCCCCACAAAAAATACAAAATCAAGTCCAACCTATAGATAATTGCCATCATCAATATAATCGGTCACCCTGCAACTACACCCCATTGCTCGAACCATATCCATCCATATTCCAAAATTTGTATTATGCACAAAATTTCACAATGCTAGAAATGAAACCTGAAGATCCAAATAAGCCAAAATATAAAATTTATAAGGATCATATGTATTGCACCTATCATCGACATAAATTCCATGACATTGAGACTTACTATGCATTTAAGAACATTGTGCAAGATATACTTGAAAAGGGAAAAATCAATATTGATAACCCCTTAGCCCAATAAAACCAAAACATTGGAATATTTCAAACACCATTGTCATGAGGTAAATAAAAAATCAATGGGAGCATCAAATTATATATTTTCTCCCAATCAATTCAATCACATGTCTCAATTATACCAAGGTTTTGTGGGGGCTATTCACATAGTTACCTACAGGCAAAAAATATCAAATCACACACAATAAAATGATCCAACTCAAATATTACTAGCTCTTGTAGCACAACAAAATATGACCATGCAACCAAACCCCACCATTCCATATCCGCCTATTCATATTCAAAGTCATCCACCCAAACCAATCATCACATTAAAAATTTGGTTGACACAAAGCTTAAGGATGGCCTTAGCCAAGTTATCAATATATGAGATCATACAATGATCTCCCCCACATCATGAGGTATTGATGGAAATATTAAAATCCATCAAAATTCAAATAAATTATCCTAACATATTCAACACTTTTATGTGGAGTGTTCAAAATTATATGGAACCTTCAATTGTGTTCTATAGTTTTGAAGAAAATAGCATATCATCGTTGTTGCCTAATCCTTCGTTGCATATTATAGCTCATATTGATCAAAGATCCTTTAAAAGAGTGCTCATTGATACTGACTCCTCTATAAATCTCATCACTACCCTAGCCATCAAACATCTTGACCTACCATTATCTCACATAACTACATCCACCTTCACTTTATAGGTATTCAATGATGCTTTGTGCTCCACTGTAGGAAATGTAGTTCTACCCATGATAGTGGGGTGAAAAAAATCCATGTACTCTTCCATATCTTGGAAGGATCCATGTAGTACAACATACTTCTTGGATGTCCCTAGATTAGGGAAATAAAGTGTGTTCCCTTGATATTACATCAATGTTTGAAATATATGCATAAGGGAAAATTACATTGCATTTTAGCTGACACTGAGCCATTCAAGTACTACAACTTGATATCCAATCCATATGATCCATCCCTTCCATCCTCCTACCTTTCCATTCAGCTCCTCATTATTCAAACGACCCCAATTAGCAATAACTCTTCCCAAGCACATATCTTAGAGGCTTTACCAATAGTTAATCATGCCTTTGCATCTCAAACCATCAACCCAATACAAACCTCATCCATTTCATACCATTTTTTTATCACACCTAATCATCCCACCAATAAACCATTATCTTTGTCAACTACACCTCCCACTTTGCCAACACATTTCATCTTTTCATCCCAAAGCAATCCACAAACCTCTAACCAATCCGTATCAAACCCCACCCTCAATTGTCTCACATATAGGGTCACCTATCTGAGAAGAACCATTGTTGAGTGAACCATATCCTCCATCCAAATCACAAGCCACCATTACAGCCTCTACCTTGGCACTCGATGCATCCACGTCCCAACCAACTCAAATTGTAGTCCATCTCACAAATCCAAGTGTTGGTGATTACATGGTTGAAACCATTGTGATAACACCACCTATTAAATCTATTAGATATTGCAATCACCTACAAAACCCACCTTTAGCTATAGGTGAAGTGTAAATAATGGTTTTTGAGCCAAATAGGATTAACTGTATATATGAGGGAGTGGATTCTTTATCTAATCCATCTCCTTCTAATGAAGATCCCATGCAAGATTTTTGTGCTAACTTAGAATATTTGTCCAACCTAAATTTCCCCATGTGATATTTTCATCTGGTTAAATGGTAGGGATTTAGTCTTGGATGATATGAGTAGGGTCCACATCATATCATTTATCCCCACTATCGAGAATCACATGATCTCTCTGGCTTAGGATACATGCCATTATCCTCAAACTCCTCCTTTGAGCATACATTTTAGCAACTCACCTTAGATTCCAAAGAGGAGGATGAGGAGAGTGAAGACAATGATAATAGTGATGATGAGTATTTAGACCCTACGTTTACACCTTATTTAAATGAGGCCTTTCAAAAAATGAGACCATAAATAGCTATGATCAATTATATTTTCAATGATAACTTTGAGGATTTTCTACAATGGGACCAAACATGGACATAATCAATGCCATTTTTTATGGTCCTAAAGAATATGTGGGACCTATAGAGCCCCTTGATAGAGATGAGTACTACCTTATAATGTTTCCCATTCATCGATCCATCTTTCACTTGCATATTTTGTGAGAGTGATCTGAACTAGATCCACCACCACCACCTTGGTTTTATTTGCAAAATCATAATTCACCCGCTATAGGTTAGTGTTGGGCAAAATATTGGTTAGTTCCTATGATTTAATTAATTTCCTCCATTTAATTATCAACCCGGGGTAGCTCGTAGTCTTATGAGCAGCCGTGCAAAATCTATGCTTGTAATTTCTCCTTCAAAGATGAGTCCCTTGGATTATGGTTTGGGGGGTGTTTAGTGTTCATTGAAGTTTATGTTTAAACCAATAATCCTATGCTAAGTCTAAGAAATAGGACTAAAAACATTCAAACTCTAAATAACTACCTTGCTGGAAATTACAGAAAATAGGAAAAATGCTGGAAATAAATTAATATATTAAAATAATTATAGAAAAATAGAGGAAATAGGGAAGAAATCTATTGTAAGTGGGTCCAAGCATCTAGTTTTTTCTTCTCATGGTAGAATGTTCACCGAGCGTTTAGAATATGATTTTTACAAGAATAATGCAAGGATTTTCATTAAAAAAACTTAGCTAATAAAATTACATAAAAATTCTAGGATGTCTTCTTAAGGGGTGGTTTGCATATGTATAAGATATGCAGCCAACCCTGTTACAATCATTTTCTCAAATAAAAGAGTCAAGCAAAATATCATGATATTCCAGCGTATTTTGTTTCTAGAATACATTGATATTTGATTTGCCCGACTTACAAAATAAATTTGTGTTTCAACTAAAAATAGGTGAGGAGATACCTTTATGTTGGTTGCCAATATGTTTGCTCTGTTCTATCGACCACAGAGTCGTGTTCAAGTTTAACGTTAATGAGAATCTAGCACCACAATTAAATAAGTAAGGAAACAAATGCCTTTTGTTCATATAACGGGAAGCAGGTGCCTTCTACCATAAAATGGAAAGTAGGTGCCTTCCACCATATAATCGAAAGTGGGTGCCTTCTACCATACAATTAGAAGTAGGTGCCTTTCATCGTATAACTGGAAGAAAACAACTTTCATCGTAAAATGGGAAGCAGACACCTAATGGTTAGGATCTGAATAGAAGTCAAGCGCTTCAAAGAACTTGTGCAACTGATTTCGTGCCTCTTTACCAATATTATACATATTTTTTCCCTTCATTTATTTATAAGTTCTAGGTCTGAGTTTTACCTCGAAGAAAATATTCCAAAATACAACGATTTCCACTAAATCTACACAAATTTCACTTAAAGACAAATATTAGAGAACATGCAAAATAAACTATCAATTATATATATAATTTCCATAAAATATTTATATCTACAAGAATATATACTGCACATTATGGGGAAAAAAGTACAAAAAATGAGAAATTCTATGGCTCATCATCCTCCCATGCTTAAAGGGTGGCACGTCCCTATGCCACTTTGAATTGGTAATTACCAATTATGTTCACCTCATCCTAATAGGCCCGGTTGTGATGTGTCCTCTTTCTCTTAGAGGCCTTGGATTTCTATTTGTCTCAGGGATTTAATCCCTTTCATGTTGTGGGAGCTATTGTCTCTTTCCCCTACTAATTCTAGTTTTTGTTGCATCAAAGTGGTTCAATTGGCCCTGCCCTCTTCTTGGGTGGTTCTCTAGTCTAGGTCACCTTGCCATTATAAACATTCATATAAAAACTAGTGAATCTGGTGGCATCCTTCTAGAACGTAGGCTTAGCCATTTTCTAGTACTCGTGATGAAGTGGCAAATTCTCACCCACATGCACTGATTTCTTATCTCCAAATGAGATGCTAGATTCTTTGGCAACCCTGGATGTGGGAAAATCTCCCCCTGTTGGTTCAATCTCAGGTTCAACTTTAACCTTGATTTTTGACACAAGGGGAGTTATACTACTTGATGCTATATCCAATTTTTGTACAAGGCCTAGAAATACCATCTACTTAAAATATGTGTGCATCCTCAAAGGCTTTCCATCCTATGATCCATACAAATACCATAACTACTCAGGTTGAGCAACTTGAATCTTATTTTGAGGTCTTCCAGATTGTTTTTTGACCTCCTTTTTTTCTTCCTTGAGGTATTTATTAGAGGTCTTCTTCTAGTTCTTCTTGTCTACCTTAATTTACTCATTGATCTTCTCAAATTTATTTTTTTGGTTAGCAAACAGATTCTTTGCTGCCTCCCATTCCTCATCAGAATTCAGCTCTGATTCTTTGTCAAATTCAATACCCAAGGCCTTAAACTCTACAACCCTTGATCTGGTTCTAGGTTGGAATTGAGATGATCTTATAACTTTTTTTTTATCTCAGATTAATACTTTATACCCCAGGGTATGTTGGTTCAACTAGTGTTTCAAAGTGTACAGGGGATACAAGTTGTTGAGCCTCCTGATCTTATGTAGCTACTTGATGCACATCAAGGACTATTTCTTTTTTCTCTGTCACTTCTTTCTACACATCAAGGTCTACTGCTTCTTCTTGAGGCTGAGCTACCCCTATATTAATTGGAGAGTTATTTGACTCTCCCTATTTGCCTATAATTTGAGGCTCTTTAGCCTCCATCTCCTTTTCTCCATCTTCTCTCCCATTTTTAGGTTGCTCTACATTTTTAGGTTCTTCAACTTCAACCTCATCCTCCTAAATTACCTTATATGAATAGGGGGATGTAGATTAGGGCTTCTCTACTTCCATTGTAGTAGTATCTCCATGTTCTATTTCCTTATCAGTAGGGGACACTTCTATTGCCCCATTGGTTTGCATTGCTACATCAACTATGGATGGTTTCTCAGCTCCTTTTGGTCCACCCTGCAACTGAAATTGTCTTCATAGTTATCAAATTGTTTGATATAATTCATGTATTTTGAGGGTGACCTCATTCCTAGATTCTTCAAATAGAGCCCATTTCTCTTTAAATTTGGCTTCCCTAATGGAAGACCGCTCTTTCATAACCTATAGCAGTTGTTGTAAAACCTTCGCCTAGCCCTCTGGTGGTACATCTGCCATGGCTGCCTCATATTGAGGAGTTGGCCCACAATAAATTTCCTATAAAATGTGGGTGAAATACTCCTTCATTTTGAGCTCATCAATGGGTGCCTCCTCATTGGATGAGTTTGAAACCACCCTCAATGCCCTTATTCTTCTGCTTTTTATCCTTGTGGATATAGGCATGGAATCCTATGTTGCCTCATCCTCAAATTGAGGTGCAAAAAGGGACTAATCCTACCTTATTTCTTCCCAAAATTTGAGAAAATTACAGAATGAGGTATATCCTACTTCCCCTATATTTTTTACAAGTTGGTATGCAGACACCATCGTTTCTTGTTCTATCACCACTTGGGTTGATTGTTAATTTTGAATGGGTACCTCCTCTGCTATTGCACTAGTACCCGTAGCTTCCTCAATTGTCACATTTCTATGTGACTTTACATATCTCACCAAGGTATAAATAAGGCCATGGTGATCTACAACAAAAATGGTGCCTACCTAGTATCACTTGGCCTCATCTTTCAAGGCACATACAAGATAGTGGGGGATGTTGATTTTGTCCCCATGTAGAATATGATTGAGGAAATGGAAGTGGCTGGAATTCAGGTGGTAGTACCTACCATAGCATGTGAATAAATGGGTATTATGTTCAAAAATGGCCCTCCAAATCTCGAGAATATGTTGTTTTGGCAATCCAGTGCACGTCAAGTGCTATGTTGGTACTCTAAAAAATCTTTGTGTACAGAGCATAAGTTTATCCTCTTTGTATGTGCACTCCCTTATAAGAGGGAGGCCCATAACTCTGGTGATGTAGTCCTCTATGACTAGGATATTCAGCCCCCACATGCGCATGACCCCCTTGCTCATCAATGTCATAAATTCATTTGCTACTACCACATCCTGGCCCTGATTGACCAGTTGATAGTATTTTATCTATTTTGTAGCATCCAACTATGTTTAGATGTCTGCAAAAATACCCGAGCAATTGATCAACTCACTCTTCTTTAGGTCATTATTTTTCAACTTTTCCCCCATGCTTTACCTCTAGTTCACAATTCACTCAATAATATTACTATCCCCTATTCAAATTACCATTGTACCTCAATATTCTATGTTTTTCTTATTTAATTTGATTGCATAGTAGCTGGAAAACAAATTTTTAAAATAATTACATTTATGTATGCAGGCGGTTAATTACTGTAATCAATAGTGATTATGGTTATCCATAGTAAATTTCCTTTGATAATGTTCCCGATTATGTGGAGATGATAACCATAAATTGTTGACAAATCATAGGCATACCATGCAACATCATGCCAAGTGGATTTTTTCAAGTGGTTAAGGTAATAATGGGGGGTTGTGCCAACATATTATCATAGACACACATGCTCCTAGAAAATAATATAGACAAGAAATAGAAAATTTAAACATGCACCTAAATGTGTTTTGTGGGTGCATACGTGTAAATATCCATGGTGCATCTCTATTGGCTGGTGTTTGATGATAGAGAAAACCATAACAGATAATTATGGTCTTGGTTCCATGCAATGAATTTTCTTGGATGTGATTGGTGCTTGGTAGTTGCACTATGGGTTATTCAAGAAATCCTACAAAAATTAAAAACAAAAATTAGAAAAAAATAGTTCCTTGGGATGACAAACATCCCCTCCTTGAAAATTGGTTGATGTCAACTTTTAATTTTTTCTATGGTGGAGTTGACTTTGCACATGTAGGGGGTGCTGAAATGGTTCGAGCTACATCCCAAGGATAACATGTTATTCTATCAAGGTAGAAAATGGCTATAGTAAATGGAAATTAGACATCTTTTTCATATGGAAATTAGGTGCCTTTTTTTGAGTTATGACATGTAGGTACCTTGTAAACTAGAAATATGCACCGTAGGAATCGAGTGCTTTGCTTACATGGGAAGAAGGTGCCTTAGCAATTAGGTGCTTATGTCTATCATGTGAAACAAGTATCTTTTTTCTAACTTTCGAGTTTTGTACTTATAAAACAAAATTTGTACAAACTTTTTTTTTATGCTAAGAAGACTTGGTGTTAGTTTTCTAAAAACTAGGAGTTGACCATTCTCTTGAAAAATGAGATTCGGGCATTGAACTATCAATAAATGGAATATAGGTTCCATATTTATAACATACTAGGTGTATCGCTCCAAATTTTTTGCATCCTTACCTTCAGGCTATAGGATCCGCGTCCGAAATGGGGATGCAAGAAGGATGGGACAATACCTCATACTGAGAGGCCCTTTGAAGGTCCCACATCTCGGGGGAGGGGTATAAGAGTGAATTTTTGATGGATGGTGGGTTCACCAGGAAACTTTTGAGTGGCAGTTTCCACACCTAGGTTGATAGTGAATTTGATGTGTTCATTTTGTACTTTAATCATTCAATTCCTAGTTTTGGCCGAGATGAATCTAAACTATTCTATATGCCAATGCTGATTTTTATGGATACAAAAAATATGAATAAATGCTAAACACAGAGAATGTGCCAAATGGGATAGAACATACCTGATTCTGGATGTTTGATGAAGATTCTGAGTTTTGTAGCAGTCCATATCATATCAACTCATACGTAATCATCTAAAATCTCACAAAATCATCTCAAATCACAGTCAGTCGTCTAAGATCAGACGAAATCATCTAAGATCTAATGAATTCGTCAAAAACCTGCAATCACAAAAATAGATACAAAATACCAAATATGCAACTGTAGAAGCAAAGGAGAATGATAGAAATAATAGCAAACATGCCTAAATAATAGATTCAAATAACAAATAAGAAAATGCAGTAGATTTAATGATTTATTTTAACTTTATCATGCGATTATGCTAAATGAGGTGAACTCCAAGATGCATAAATATAATAACTAAGATAATGTATAAAGGAATGCAAAAAATGATAAAGAGATGCAAACTCTGGACTCTGATTTCCCCCAATCTGGCCTATAGTTGGGATCGCCTTCAATCGTACGAGATCATCTGCACTCCTCAACAGGATCGTCCGAAATCTCTTGGAATCACTTGCGACGATCCGAGCTAGCTTCGACTGAAAAACAGTAAAGTTCCTGCAAGAAAACACGAAATACATAATGCAAATGATGGTGTGAGGATGCTTTGAGGCGTGTGGAAGTTTAAGGGGTTTAAGCAGAGTTTTAGGCAAAGCGTCAGGGGGATAAACTGAGAAAATCTTAGTTTATATAGGATTAGGGAGAGGTTAGGAGGTTGGAGATCATCCCAATTTGGGAGATCTCCAACGGGGAAGATTCTAACTACACAGACACGCTTTCTGCCCAGGTTAGAAGAGATGTTGGAACAGAAGCTAAGTATGAAAATCTAGTTTTGAGACAAAATCGTCTGGACGTTTTGTTCCAGATGAATTCGTCAGATCTGGGATGATTTTGTCTAATCTGTGACGATATCATCCAACGGTCAAAATAAATCCTAAAAATGGCACAAAAAATGAGGAAAGCGGGTAACAGGTGGTTAACAAGCAGTTTGAGGTTAAAATTTGAATTTTTATCTTTTTATTAAGGTTTAACTATGTCAATTTTAGGGTGCTACATTTTGCCCCCTCTTTAGCAAATTTTTTGAAGAAAATGCATTAAAGACGAGTTCTTCCTGTTTTACGAGAAAGCAAAAATGTACTCAATTTTCTAGACGACGATTCTAGGTTGAATCGTATGACTGCTTACTATGGTGCCCCCTCCGTGTTTTTACCCAAATCGATAGTTTGAGGTAAAAGAACAGAAAAATAAAAATAAATAAAAATAAAGTTGTTATTTTTAAATAAAATTAAGAAAAATAGGGTAAAACCCGAATTCATTTTTACTGTTCATTTTTACTGGTTTTAGAGCTCTGTAAGAAAAAAATGGTGGAGACAGCACACCGATTGACAGAGGTCCGGTGCGGGCTACGAGTAAGGATCTAATCCTAGTAAATTAGGTTTGAATTTAATTTGGGCAATTTTTTGCTTTAAATTTTGATTGTTTGGGGCATCGCGACCATTTTTAGGTCATCGACGACATTAGGACGAAATCGTCCCTAGATCCAATTTGGGACGATATCATCCAATGGTGGACGATATCATCATTTTTAATAAATTAAGCTTGATTAAAATGTGTTTAATTGATTTTAATAATTAATGAAATTTTGTTGTTTTATTGTTTGTTTTGTAGAAGGGATTACTAAAGAGTCAGGAATGGAAATATTGTGAGTTGAGAGATGACTTGGCCACTCTTGATTAGGCATAGCATGACTAACTAGCTCAGGTCGGTCTATAGCATGTCGTAGAGATACCACAAGTACTGACGGATATGGGGCTACTAACAGCCCTAGCAGAGAGGTGGTATCTGGGGTCATCCTACTTTTTATTACCGATAAGGGAGATGGCTCCCACTCTAGAGGATGTATGGAGGATTATGAGGATCCCCATACAAGGATGGCTGATGACGCCTATGGCCAATCAGGGCTAGGTGATGATGAGATTGATTGGAGACCCGAGCTTCACCCTAGAGAAGGGTGAGGTCAACATCAAGTCTCTAAGGCAGATGCCTGGGGCATCTAGGATGACTCAGGTTTTGCCAAGGGTTGTAGGTGGCTTACTGCTATGCCACTAGAGCAGATGTAGATTACTGTGGCTCCTCTCAGATATATTTTATGACATGAGAGACCATGGTTATAGGTTTGCATGGGGCAGCTGTGTACTATGCCGCTTGTATAACATCTTGCATGGGGTCGTATACAATGGAGGTCAATTTTTGGTCTTGACATCGCTACTATAGGTTTGGTTTTTGGAGCACATCATGATGCAGAGGCCGGTAGGGCTCCCACTGATAGGGGTTGATCGGGAGAGGCCCCAAGTTTTCTACTGGTGGCTACAGAGGGGGTCACAGTGGTAGATAGATCTGTCGATGTCGTGAAGGTTGCTAGACGACCTCATCCCAGAATAGATCACCTAGAGGCCATGGTGAGAGCACCCTGAGTTGGCAGAGGATGGGCAAGAGCTAGCTCACATCAGGAGAGTCTACTAGATGAGGATGGAGCAGGGAGAGGTAGAGCTCCACTGCTATGACTGGGTGCTACAATAGTTTGGTCTGCAATAGGGGATCCCTTCTCTCAGGGATTACGAGTACTCCTAGACTATCTGAGATAGTACCACACTGAGTGGGGCTCCAGATATGTAGCGATTCTGGAGTTAGGACACAGATGATGCCCCCATCCAACCAGTGGATGGTTATGATGCTAGGGTTATCGACAGATACAATTCCTGGTACGTAGGCATTTGCCATCCTTAGATGATGAGGGTGTAGGGTCCGATGCACATCATGGTGCGATAGACGGGGAGGTGAAGTCAGGCTGCTATTGAGGAAGTGCGAGGTTGTGATGGGAGAGAGCAATGATGATCTCTATAGGAGATATTCCAAAGGATGCCACGGGCTCCATAGAGACCATAGCAGATAGGGAGGAGGGAGGATGGACTCCCATCTCAATAAGGGGAGAGACCACCATCACCCGATAAGGGCAAGGGTGTCGAGGTAGGGGAGAGCAATGAGACGATGACTCTCCGAGATGAGGATGCCCACCTCCAAAATTAGGTGCAGACACTACAGGATGAGGCTACCTGGCTCAAATATCGAGGCAGAGAAGTGAGCATGTAGGAGTTGGCATAGTCTATGGATTAGACTACGTTCTATCAAGGAGCATACTACCAGATGGTTATAGAGAGCTAGAGGTTATAGCTACTAGCTGACATTGTAGGGCCGATCAGGATGGGGTCGTCAAGGACATCATCATGATCGATGTCGAGGACCCACGACACAGGGCAGAATCTGATTGGGCCTCCTCCTCCACCTCAAGGTAGGAGAGGAGATGAGGTTGAGAGCTCGAGGGCTTCTCGAGACTAGACGCTCACTGCACAGAGATTGTATTTGTTATTATATATTTTTTGAGAGGATTGAGTACGTCAGGCTATTGATTGTGGCATACCAGTCCAGTTTTGATATGATGTACATAATTTGTTGTGATATATATAGTATTTGTGATGATATGACTTGTTTATATGTTTTATGATGCTTCAATTCATTATTGATGATTCATGTAATTATGTCATTTTAGAAATATTATAATTTTATGTCATGTTGTAAAATTTAAATGAAATAATCTAATGTAAACAATTGGTTGTTTTGGTGTGATTTGATGAAAAATAAAAAGGACTTCTAACAATAATTTCAAAGGACATTGTTGTTGTTATAGACCATTTCATGGAGTCACCGCTCGCTCGATCATCAAGCTAATCCCAGTATAGAAATATTGCTAAAAGTAAAAGAATGCTTAAGAGACTGTCTTAAGACTTTGTGTTGTGATGGTGATGATTTGTTTTTAGATTTTCATAAAAATAGTATACATGAGATACTAAAAGAAATATGATTTTTCTAGGCATAAATTCCTAAGTATGATAAAATTTTGAACAATTCCTTAGAAATTATACCATGGTTGCAAAATTGAATGTTGACATAATGACATGAAATAGAATAACTGTTCGTTCGTTGTAAAGCACAATTGTGTAACATAATGATGTAAGTCATATGTTTTTATGAATTTGTTTAAAATAAATGGAAAATAAAATTAAAACAATGGTTTGCGCTAGGCATAGAATTATAGGTATAGACTTATACCATCATCGTGAAATCCAAAGAAGAAATTGATAGTTTAGTTTTATTGCATGATTGATTTTTGATTTTCGATAAACAAAAAATAATAATATGAACATGAATTTATTTGCTATATTTTGTAATAGGTTGTTTAAAATAATTTTGTATTTTTGAAAACAATGTATGTAATTTTGTTTATACTAAACAGATGTTCTAAAATATATTCCAAAAGAGTTGCAAAAATATTTTAAATTATCTCAAAGACAAATGTAGATTTGTAAGGAACCCTCATGTGCATATGTGAGTTCATTGCCGATCTTGATTTATCATAATGATAAAGAATCTCTCAAATACAAATGTGTGTGCAATTGTATTGTTCATTCACCAATTTTGAGCAAGAAAATTTGATACAAGTAATTTTGACTTAACCAAATGAATGTTCGTTGACCATGATTTATATGCATGTAACCATACCAGACTATTGTGTAAGTTAGGTTATCAAGATCTAGCTGATCCATAAGCCGACATAGGTTTGTACAAAAGAAGTTCGCTAATGTGACAGACATATCACCACGCTAGGGATTACCCAATGCCAAGCGGGTTGGGCACAAACCACTTGTTATGGGGCTTACCTCATAGTTTTCGAATAATTTAGAATTCTAGGAATTCAAGCTCATTCACCCTTCTTTTCTTTTCAAGGGTAGGGAAAGGATTTTGTTGCTTTTGCTTTTGCTTTTCTATTTTCTTTTTTTTTTGTATTTTTGCTTGATATTGAGATAATGCTGAAATATTGCTATGATGATACAAAATAATATTTTTCTTTTTCTCTTTTTCTTGGACTTTTCTTTTTCTTCCTATGCTAGGGATACTTGCTCGGATTAGCTGTAGAGCAAGGGATTTTTATTCTGGGTAGGTATGAGCTTGTTCTTTTGTCAATTCTCAAATATTCTAGACCATGTGCATGATTGGATAGCAGGGGAAATTTTTTGCTCAAGAAACCATTTCTACTATGTAGCATCATATTGAATTTGCAATGAAATCATTTTAATGTGAAGAGATGTATTTGGTTCAAGTAAATAACAAGATCAGTTCTCTATGCTCAAAACTTTATTTAATTCAACTGTGGACTTTGATATAAGAGAGATTAATAATCATACAAAATAAAATCAAGATGCTTATTCATGTGAATGTGAAAGTGTGGGATTCCAAATAATTGCTAATTTATCCAAAATAATTTAAAATATAACTGCAATACTTCAAGAATTGACAGGTATGAAAATAAAATATGTTTTTGAAGATTTTGACTATTTTTATGTTTTTATATTTTGATTTTGATTGATGAATTGCAAGAAGGAATACTATTACTATTTTTTTTTTGAAATTTTACTAAAATGAAACAATATGCAAACTACAAAATATATATAAATGATGAAAAAGGACCAAATGTTATGCATAATAATGCTTAATATGCATAATGTTCATAGGTTCTTTAATATATTTACCGTCTAAGGTAGCTAATCAATATGCTCCCGATCCAAATTTAGCAGTGATGACATATGGTCCAAGCCAGTTGGGCTTAAATTTACCTTTAATGTCTTTAGTTGCATTAGTATTTTTTTTTATTTTCTTTTAAGACGAGGTCACCGATCTCAAAGGATCACTGATGAACTTTCTTGAGGTATGCTCATTTAAGCTTGTTTTGGTAGGCACAAAGATGCTCCAAAGAATTGATGCGCTTTTCATCTAGGAGCTCCAGCTGACTAAATTCCTGCCCGCACGATATTCATCTCCTACTTTAGTATCTTGAAGTAGCAGAGCCAAAGAAGGAACTTCTAATTCAAATGGAAAAACTGGTTCAGCGCTATAGACCAAAACAAAGGGGGAAGTGCCTATGGGAGTACGAATGCTAGTTCGATAAGCCCACAAAGCAGGATACAGTTGAATGTGTCAATCTCGACCAGATTTATTGACCACTCTTTTGAGGATTTTAATTAATATTTTATTAGATGTTTCTGCTTGGCCATTACCCTAAGGATAATAGGGAGTGGACCAATGATGTTGAATTTTATACTTTTGACATAATTTCTTGACATATTTATTTTGGAAACAAGTTCCATTATTTGAGATAGATTTGCAGGAATTTCAAACCTACAAATAATTTGATTAAAAATAAACTTAGAAACTTGGGTTCCAGTGCAAGAAGCTAAGGGCATAGCTTCAACCCACTTCGTGAAATACTTAGTGACGGTTATGATGAATTTGTGTCCATCGGATGACACAGGGTTGATTTTTCCAATGATGTCTAAGCCCCATTTTGAAAAGGGCCAAGGAGATGAAATAGCCTATAGTTCTTGTGCAGGCGCATGGACAAGGTCAGCATGTTTTTGGAACTTGTTGCAATGTCACACATAATTATGTGCATCATTTTCCATGGTAGGCCAAAAATATCCTATCCTAAGGAGCTTCTTAGCAATGGCGCTACCACTAAAATGTCCCCTACAAGATCCATTGTGGGCTTCACTCAAAGCTAATCTAGATTCTTCTAAATTCAAACATATCAGTAAGATGCCTTCAAAAGATCTCCTATACAAGGTATTACCAATAATCACGAAGCGACTTGCTCATCTACGTAATAACCTGTGCTGGTTGCTATTACAAACTTTAGGAAAGGTCCCATTTTGAAGAAAATTAAATATACCAGTGTACCAATGTTCAGGAGTAGTTTCATTGATTAGAAATACATCCAAAGGTTATAAGCATGATTTGCTTGAAGCGGGTTCCTAGAGTCGATGAATAATTATGGTAGCATATTCGTCATCTAACTCCAAGGGCAAAAGAGATGTAGCTACATCCATAGTGTCAGCTGCACGATTTCTAGTTTGAGGAATAGCTTCCAAGGTAACTTGATCAAACAAAGATAATAATTGTAAGATATATGCTTTATATGGGCATAATTTATCATCTTTGGTCTGATAAACATCATTGATTTGATTTATGAAAAGTTGAGAATCACCGAAAACCAATAAATTTTTAATTTTCAGTGCCAAGGCAGCTCGTAATCCAAGGATAAGAGCTTCATATTCAGCAGTGTTATTAGTGCAAGCAAATGTTAGTTTGAAGGATAGAGGTATAAGATATTTCTATAGATATATTAAAATAATACCTGCACCAGCCCCACTCATACATCGGGATCTGTCAAAGTATAGGGACCATTGCTTTGGATGTTCTACCTCTAGTTTAAGACATTCATCAGGAAACTCAATGATGAGGGGATGGATAGACTCTAAGGGTGCAGTGGCTAATTGATCTGCTATGATTTGACCTTTAACAGACTTTTGTCCTATAAACGTGAGTTCAAACTCACTTAGTGTAAGAAATCACTTTGCTATGTGACCAAATAAGTATGGTCGACTCATGAGATATCGCAAAGGGTCAAATTTGGCAATAACATACGTTTTCTAGCTAAGCATATAATATCGTAGTTTATGTGTAGAAAATATGACTGCTAGACATAACTTCTCTAATACGGTATAGCGAGTTTCATAACTGATTAAGGTCCTGCTAATGTAATAATTAGCATGTTCTTTCTTCTCATCTCAAGCTGAGCTAACATAGCTCCTAAGGCAAAATCAGAAGCATAAATGTACAAAATAAATGGATGATGAGATCTAGGTGGGGAAAGCATCGATGGTTTAAGGAGATATTTTTTGAGGAGTTCGAATGCTTCCTGACATTCGTCATCCCAATGAAAAGAGACATCTTTCTTAAGAAGCTTAAGAAAAGGTCCGATTTTGTCTGCCAACTTATCAATAAAGTGGCGAATAGCCTAAAGCTTACCTTGTAGACTTCGTAATTCTAATATATTTATGGGTGTGGGCATATCAATGATAGTTGTAATCTTGAGAGGGTCAATTTCAATGCCACGTAAAGAAACTATAACCCCCAATAATTTATCGAACTTAACTCCGAATATACATTTGGCTAGATTTAGTTGGATAAGATATTCCCTTAACCAATCAAATACTTTTCTCAGGTAATTTAAATGATCATCTTCTTTGATGGAACGAGCTATAATATCATCTACATAATCATGTAGAATATCATGCATCATATCATGAAATATATAAGTCATGGCTCGTTGATACGTTGCACCTGCATTCTTCAAACCGAATGGCATCACTTTCCAACAAAAGGTTCCCCAAGGGGTAATAAAGGTTGTTTTAGCTTGATCTTCAGGAGCTATCCTGATCTGATTATAACTAGAAAATCCATTCACTAGGGATATTATTCCATTTCCAGCAGTAAATTCAATGATCTTATCCATGTTGGAAAGAGGAAAATCATCTTTAGGGCATGCAACATTTATATCTCTGAAGTCTATGCAAAACCTAACTTTAGTGGCTTCTTTCTTAGTTACTGGAACTACATTCGAGATCCATTCAACATAATCAATGGCTTGTATAAATATAGCATTTAAGAGTTTTTCTAATTCTCCTTTGACTAGTAAGGCCACTTTAGGATGCATTTTTCTAAGTTTTTGTTTAACAGGTTTAGCATCCGGATGGACTACTAGGTGATGCATAACTACAGAAGGGTCTAATCCTGGCATATCTTCATATGTCCAAGAAAATATGTCTTCATATTGTTTAAGGAATGCAATGTATTTATCTTGTTTTTCTTGACTCAATTCTGATCCAATGTTGATTATGTGAGGGTTATATTTGGTTCCAATGTTAATTTTCATGATGTTTTCCACTTCCATATGTAGATCTCTCTCAAAATTAGGTGGCACGGGTGAAACGCCTAATTCTTGTAATTATTCCAAAGTTAGCTTGGATAATTTGTCTTTAGGAGTCGTGGCCTCAATATGGGCTATACTAGGTAGAGAGCCATCAAAATAAAATTCGTTATGTAACAATTCCTCAATGGAGACATGAAATATATCCCCCTCCAACTCATCGTCAGATTTGGAAATCATCTCAAGGTAAGCTATGGATAACATATTGCATGTAAGAGGCTTATTCATTAAATGCAAGGCATCCCATTTATCCAGATAATCTTGGTAACATATGATGTGGTCATTATGCTCGAATGGGAAAGGCTAAACTTTACTAGGAAATAGGCCCACACCACATCGGGTAGGCCATGGTTCTACCTCAAAATATTCTTTCATACCATTCTAGAAAGGTCCCAAACCTTTCCCTTTATATCCCAATTTAAGCATTATAGGCTTAGCTTTAATATACTCATTAGCAAAATAGCATCTAGCATATCCATCACAATGTGTCTTGATTTTTCTAGGTATTCTTCCCCAGTCATATCCCTTATAAATAAAAGCACAACTCCCAACTTGGTAAATACTTCCCATAGGCTATGGGAGGCCCAAGGTACGAGGAGAGGGTGGGATTTTATTTAAAATAAGGGAATATTGCATGGCAGTGTTTATTTTTTTTTATATAAGAATTTTAGATAAATCGGGTAAGAGCTCATCAGTAAGAGCATAAGAGGTAGAAGGAACATTTCCTACATCGTCGGATGTGGAAAGGATGCCTATAGTGGATGTAGATGTTATAGAGATATCGATGGATGAGTCTATAGGTATGGAAGTTATAGGAGTAAAACAAGAAGCATTGGTTGTAGTTTTAGGATATTTTTGAGGTCCTAATGTGGTTTGTTCGAAAGATGGTTGAGCTATATGTAGAGGTGTAGTTGAAAGAGTAGATGATGTTATGGGTGTGTGTTTCACATGTTTGGGTGGGTGATGAGAATTAGGATGTATGGATGATAGAGTAGGGCAAAATTGAATGCCAATAGGTTCTGCCAAAGCACACATATCAAAGGGTCTAGGATCCCCATGAATGGTAACCAACTAATTTTTAAATTTGAATTTAACACACTGATGTAAAGTAGAGGGAATATCTCGCATCGCGTTGATCCAAGGGTGACCCAAAAGTATATTGTATGATGTAGGGCAATGTACAATAAACATGATCATGTCTAAGGTTCTCGAACCAACTTGCAAGGGGATAGTAATAACTCCACACGTTTCTTGTGTTTTGTCATTGAAGGATTTTATGATCATATCAGTTCTTTTCATTTCATCACTTCTAAACCCAAATCTTTGGTAGAAGTAAAAAGTGCATATGTTGAAAGATGAACCATTATCAATCAAGACTCGTTTAACTACTACATCCCCAATTAGGGTAGTAATATATAAGAGGTTATCCTTATGTAAACTATGTTGTGGTATATCTCTATCTTGGAAGTCAATACAATCGACTTCACGAGTTATGATAACATTGGACATGGCTTCAGGTTGAATATTTTGTGGTACCATAATTTGGCTTAATGTGAGCATTAATTCCTCCCTATGGGTAGGAGAAGACCTTAAAAGATCCAAAAGGGAAATTCTAGCTATAGTATTTGATAATTGTTCATTAATATTATAAGGAGGCTTAGGTTGAACATTAGGTGCATAATTCCCTTTATTGGGATTTTTCAAAACAAATGGAGCTAATCCATCGTTCTGAGTTTGATCCTGTTGAGATTTTTGAGCCTGTTTTCTGGTAATGGCTCCGATGGTACCTACAATATTATTTTGCGGATGATGAATGGTCCTTGGTCTAGCGTTTATGGCTTGTTCATTAGAAAGTATTTGGTGAGGAGATGGTATAGTAGTGACTATTCTAGGAAATGGTTCTTCTAGAACCATAGAAATTGTGATAGGTTGAATAGGATCTGATTCATCTTTAGAACTATTTGATTGATTTGAGGTGATTTCCATGTCACTTTCAGTCTCATATTCGGTATCACTAAGATCAGGGGTCCGCATATTATATAGAGGTCTGGTCATAACCATGGATAAAGTTGTGTCAAATACTTCCACATCATGAGTAGGTGAATTTCCACTAATAGTTCCTACATATCGGGTAGGAGGGGGAACATTATGATGCTCAATTTGATTAGCCACCTCTTTACCATGCTTTGGTAAAGGATGTTGAAATATTTCCAATGATTTATTGGCATTCTGGTTCTGATTTTGGGGGATGTTCTTTTGAGCATTATTAGAAGGATTTTGTTTAGGTTGAAAGGCTTGCACCTCCATCTCATTGTTATCAATCAGGTCTTGTATTTTATGTTTTAATATTTTACAATATTTGGTAGCGTGTCTAGGCCCTCTATGGAAATCACAATGTAAATCAGCTTTGTATCCGGGTATAGTTGGATCATGTTCCCGGATATTTGGTAATTGGATCAAACCTCGTGCTAATAGTTGTAGATGAATGGTTGATAAAGGTTTATTTAACCTAGTAAATTCTTGAGGTGGTTTATCAGGAGGTTTCAATATGAACTTCTCTATTGTTTTCATAGTATTAACATTGGTAATGTTTCTACTATTAGTGACTCCATCACCCACAACTTGTTTATTTTTATATTGATTTAAGGATTTTTTCTCATCATCTTTATTTTTAAGTTGACCTCTCCTAACAAGAGCATCTTCCACTCTTCAAGCTAAATATATAGCTTGATCGAAGGTGGTCAAGGTAGTAGTTGATAATTCATAGGATAATTGTTCTTGTAAATTATTGATAAAGATATCCAACATTTCCCGATAAGGTAACACAAAGTGTAATTTTCCTATCAACTACCTCCATCGAGCTAAGAATTCAGCAAAACACTCATCTTTGTATTGTTTTAGGTTGTACAAATATTTAATGGTTATATGCCTTTCAATATAGGCACTAAATTGATGCACAAAAGACTCAGAGGTTTCTTCAAAATTCCTCAAAGAATGTGTGTAGTTGATAATACCACTCCAATGCCATCCCTCCTAAACTTTTTGGGAACATTTTTAGTAATAACAAGTCATCATGTGATATATCATGACATGCTATCCTAAACATACGAAGATGCTCTATGGGATCTTCAGTTCCTTTGTATATTGGTAGGACAGGCATAGGAAAGTGTTTAGGATATGGTTGTGCTACAACTCTAGGATCTAGAGGCTGACTACACATCTCTCGATAATTGTACGAGGGATGGTAGGGATCTATCTGGTCCATGCGAGAGACTAACTGTTTCACCATGGCTTCCAAATTACCAGTTTGTCCACCATATTGGTTTGGTGGTACATGAGTATGGGATTTGTGAGCGTAGTATGGCATGATGTAAGGATTAGATGCTATATTATTGTTATGCAAATGGTTGGTAGGAAGAGTATTATGAAGAAGATTTGTTGTAGCATTATGTTGTATCCCAGATTGTGGGAAATTGGTATTTGATTTTGTTTTAGGCTTTTGTTGATTTGAGGTATATTGGTCAATATCTTGGTGAAATAGACCAGTGAATGAAGGTTTCTTTTGTGTGGGAATAACCCTAGGCTTAGTAACAGGTACTCTAGGTGGTTGGGTAACCTGTTGTTGTTGCGTGTTCTGGATTATGGCAGCCATATCAAAATTGGATGGTCCAGCTTGATCACTTTCTTGATCAACGAAGGAAAAGGGATTAGTGCATGTGTGATATATGTCTTCTAGGATTGCTTGAGTGTCACTAATTTGATCTTTTTCCATATGAACTACTCTATTAAGAGTGCCAATATTAGTATTGAGGAACTTCCAAAAATGTTCCATGCTCTCAAAAGTAATAGCTCCTTCTAGAGATATTTTAGGGGATGAGGATCCTTCCTCTCTATCATTTTATTTTTGTTCATTTCCTACAAAAAAATCTTCTTATTTTTGGTCGAAGGTTCCTTCTTCCTGAATTGGGTCTTCAGGAAGGACATCTGGATTATTTTTTGGTTTTCTTAACCAATCTTCTACTTCAGTCTGTTTTCCATTTCTGAGTCTAGTCATTATGTTTAAATTTAGATTTTAGCAAATATATATTAATATATTTGCAACAAATTTGGGAGGTATATATTTTAATTATATACCTACTATGATGCTTAAAATAAATTTTTTTGATTTTTGTTATGATTTTGGTTTGTTTTTTATTTTTTTTGTTTTTTTATGCTTATAAAGACAATAAACAGCACACTAAATGCAAGAAATAATAATGATAAAAGAATAGTTTAGTTTTCTATAAATAGTTTATAGATGTCATTGATAGGATCAAGTTCATTAGGAGTCATGAAATGCTCCTCTTCAAATTGGAAATGGTTTTTCAAGAACTTGATAAAGTGTGCTATAGTGATATTATATGTTTTAGACTCTGTCTTGTAAAAATAGATCTCATGGCAATACTCTCGATATAACATAGCTCTAGGAACTCTATTCCATATTTTTCTATCCGTAAGAACGACCTCTTGGTCCTCTATACGAGACAAAAATTTATGTACTACAGCTACATTATCCAGGTATTCCTCAAAGGTGTACAATTCAGAAGACACAAGGGCTCTTTTATCTGCTAACCACCTATGGCAAGCCCTATGAAGCTCATGATACAAGGTCACTTGATCGAGATCCAAGATTCTATCTAGGACAAACCTCTTGATTTGCCTAAGTTTGGTTGCTCTAGATGAAATGAGATTCAATCTCCTATTAAGCTCGTCCCATAAAGGTGGGACTCTATATGTTTGAGATACTCTAAGTAAAGAATTAATATCTATGGCTGCTAATTGATTTTGAACATTAATGGTGATAGCTCGTCTTTTATTATAATCTACCATCTAAATATAATATGCAATCTTTAATTCTAAATGCATTTATGTTTTGTTTTTTTTTTTTGGATTGTTTTCAAAAGGTTTTTTTAGTGTTTCACTTCGGGTTCACCAAAATGTATCGCTCCAAATTTTACACATCCTTACCTTCAGGCTATAGGATCCATGCCCGGAAGGGGGATGTGAGAAGGATGGGACAATACCTCGGACTGAGAGGCCCTTTGAAGGTCCCGCCTCTCGGGGGAGGGGTATAAGGGTGAATTTTTGATGGATGGTGGGTTCACCAGGAAAATTTTGAGTGGCAATTTCCACACCTAGGTTGATAGTGGGTTTGATGTGTTCATTTTGTACTTTAATCATTCAATTCCTAGGTTTGGCCAAGATGAATCTAAACTATTCTATATGCCAATGCTAATTTTTATGGATACAAAAAATATGAATAAATGCTAAATACAGAGAATGTGCCGAATAGGACAGAACATACTTGATTCTAGATGTTTGATGAATATTCTGAGTTTTGTAGCAGTCTAGATTAGCTCAACTCGTACGTAATCATTTGAAATCTCATAGAATCATCTCAAATCATAGTCAGTCATCTAAGATCAGATGGAATCATCTGAGATCTGACGAATTCGTTAGACGACTTTGTCAGAAAGCTACAATCACAAAAATAGATACAAAATACCAAATATGCAACTGCAGAAGCAAAGGAGAATGATAGAAATAACAGCAAACATGCCTAAATAATAGATTCAAATAACAAATAAGAAAATGTAGTAGATTTAATGATTGATTTTAACTTTATCATGCGGTTATGCTAAATGAGGTGAACTCCAAGATGCATAAATATAATAACTAAGATAATGTATAAAGGAATGCAGAAAATGATAAAGAGATGCAAACTCTAGACTCTGATTGCCCCCAATCTGGACTATAGTTGAGATCACCTCCAATTGTACGAGATCATCTACGCTCCTCGACAGGATCATTCGAAATCGCCTAGAATCGCTTGCAACAATCCAAGCTAGCTTCAACTGAAAAATAGTAAAGTTCCTGCAAGAAAACACAAAATATAGAATGCAAATGATGGTGTGAGGATGCTCTGAGGTGTGTGGAAGTTCAAGGGGTTTAAGAAGAGTTTCAGGCAAAGATTCAGGGGGATAAACTAAGAAAATATCAATTTATATAGGATTAGGGAGAGGTTAGGAGGTTGGAGATCATCCCATTTTGGGAGATCTCCAACAAGGAAGATTATAACTGCATAGACATGCTTTTTGCCTAGGTTAGAGGAGTTGTTGGAACAAAATCTAAGTATGAAAATTCATTTTTGGGACGAAATCATCTGGACATTCTGTTCCAAATGAATTCATTAGATCTGGGACGATTTAGTCTAATCTATGATGATATCGTCCAACGGTCAAAACAAATCCTAAAAATGGCATAGAAAACAAGGAAAGCGGGTAACAGGTGGTTAACGAGTGGTTTGAGGTTAAAATTTGAATTTTTATCTTTTTACTAAGGTTTAACTATGCCAATTTTAGGATACTACACTAGGATTCAGGTGCCATGAAATGTACAATGGGAAGTAGGCACCTTCTGTCGTACAATGGGAAGCAAGTGTCTTCCATAGTATAATAGGAAGTAGGTGCCTTCCACCGGACAATGAAAAGTAGGGACATTTTTTGATAACTGGAAATAGGTTCCACCCCATAAAATACAAATACATGGCACTTTTATTTTATTCAATAGGTGCTGACTTGTCCTTGTGTATGTGATGTTAGGTTGATCAGGCCTTTTAAGTGCTTTTGATTAAAAAACAAGTACATGATCAGCATCTGCCCCTGAACCAATAGTTTAGTATTTTATTATCCAAAAATACCAATCTAAACACTCTTGGCCAAGTTTAGGTTTATTATTCCCCTCTCTAAATTGGGACTAACTACTACTGCAAGAAAATTCTCTTAGAAATATTGAAAGCATGGGTTCATGGATCCTATGCTTGTTAGGTCTAGGTCTCCTATACTGCATAATAGTTGCAAAAAGGGCATTGTTCCTACAAAATAAAAATACAACTAAAAAAAAGAATAATTTTTAAAATAATAATTATCTTTGGGACTATGTGGATTAGGTCCACATATCATTGACTCAAGATAAAATTAGAATCAATTGGGTTATCCACCATGCCTAATCTAGACTCAATCATGTATGCTTCAGACACATAGTATGGATGCAAGCGGTGGCCATTGATTGTTAATATAATGTTGCTACCATCTATTGTTCTAAATCTTAAAAACCCATTATTAATGATTTCAATTACTTCATATGGACCCATCCAACATTGCATGAGCTTATTGTTTCTTTCTTGGAACCGAGAATCATAGAGTAATACTCATTCTCCCACTTTAAGATACTTTGGCCTAGTGTGGCGGTCATGCCACTTGACCCTTTGTTTTTGAATGATCTCTATTTTCTACAAAACCTCAAGGTAGTATTCATCAATCTGATTAAGCTATTGGATTCTATATTTTTGTGCATCATCCATACTGATATTCAATTCTACAGTAGCCCTAAGTGTTTTAACTTCAAAATCTATAAGAAAAATGGATGTTTTTCTATAGACTAATTGAAATGGTGTGAAACCAGTAGTAGTCTTCCATGTGGTCCTATAGGCCCACACTACTTTTGGTAATCTAGTAGTCCAGTACTTCTTGTGTTTTTACACTGTCTTTTTTAGGATATTATTCAATTCTCTATTGGTCATCTCAACTTGCCCATTTTCCTGTGGATGGTAGGGAGTGGTTTTGTTATGCCTGATTATGTATTATTTCATGAGTTCTTGGATCATCCTTGAAGTAAATTGAGGTTTTTGATCTTTTGTGATATCTCTTAGGACCCCAAATCTTGTAAAAATTATTGAATACAAGAAGTTTGCTATAGTTTTCTCCTTTGAATCATGCAAATCCTATACTTCAATCCACTTTTTCACATATTTAGTACAAACTAGGATATACCTCTTACCTCCTGACTATGGATTAATAGGTCCTACAAAGTATATCACCAATTTATCAAATGGTTCAATGTGAACATGTGGTTGGAGTGGCATCTCATATTTGAGAGTAGGTCTTCCCATCCTCTAATATTGATCACACTAGCTCACATGCTTGGTTGCATCTTTGAATAGTGAAGGCCACTAATAACTAGCCTACAACACTTTATATGCATTTATTTTTCCTACAAAATTGCCACCACAAGGTTCATCATGGCAATCCTTTAGTATTTCAATTATTTCTTCTTTAGCAACACATCTCATGATTTTATCAGATCCTATTTTAAATAGGCACCCATCAATCCATGATAAATCTGCACTTTTATCAATTAAAGTTTATTTTTAATGAGGTAAAAGTGCATGGGATACTCTACCAGTGGATAAATAATTAGCCATTTATGCATACCAAGGCATCTGATCATTTAGAGAAAATGCTCATCTAGAAATTGGTCTTCTATAGCTGCATAGTCTGGAGGTGTCAATCTACATAGGAAATCAGCTACCATATTATCCTTTCCTGGTTTATCTACTATTGTCACATCAAATTCTTGCAAGAGCAACAACCATATGATAATTATGCCACTAATCCTAGGTTTTTTTGTCAAGTATCTGATTGTTGAGTGGTCAGTGTGTACAAATACCTGATAACCTATAATGTACTAAGAAAATTTATTAAGAGCATATATTACTATAAGAAACTCTTTCTCTCTAATAGTATAATTTAGTTCGATACCTATAAGGTTTTTACTAACATAATAGATGGCATAAAAATCATCACCATATTTTTGTTCCAGTATTGAGCCTATTGCATTATTAGATACATCAACATATATGTGAAAATGTATGGTCCAATTTGAACCTCTCAGTACTGGAGCAGTAATAAGTTTTTTTTGTAGGGTGTTGAATGCTTGTTCACATTATTTAGTCCATACAAACTCTGCATATTTTGTTAACAATGTGGTAAGAGGTTTAGAAATTTTTATAAAGTCTAATATAAACCTCCTATAATAACCAGCTGATCCTAGGAAACTATGAATATCCTTTTGTATTTTGGGAGTAGGCAGAGCTTGTATGACTTCAATTTTTTTTCTATCTACTTTTATCCCTTATACAAAAATGTGATGTCCTAATACTATCCCTTCCTACATCAACATATAACATTTCTCATTGCATAAGAATAGGTTAGTTTCCTCACAACGTTTAAGTGTATTTTCTAGATTTTCTATGGTAATTTCAAAATTCTCACCATATACAGTGAAATGATCTGTTGTGGCTGATCCACAACACACCCCAGAATTGGGGACCCACCTTTTTGTAGGCTTGCAGAGAAGATCTCAGGGACCCAGATGCTAAAAGTGAAGAAAAAGAAAAAATGCATAAGTGTAGAAAGGTGTCGCGAAATCGTGACATGTCGCGAAATCGTGACATACCTGCGCCATCGCGACCGAAACCGGAAAACCGTAGCGAAATCACGACGTGTCAAAAAATCACGGTCAACGCGGTCAACGACAGCAAAACAGAAAAGGTGTCACGAAATCGCGACGTGTCGGCAACAGAGCAGAAAGGATGTCACGAAATCGTGACGTGTCGGTGGCAAAAGCAGAAATGCTGTCGCAAAATCGTGACGTGTCGGTGGCAAGGAAAGAAAAGGTGTCACGAAATCATGACGTATCACTGGTAAAATTGAAAAGGGGTCGCAAAATCGTGACGTGTCACTGGAAGAATTGAAAAGATGTCACGAAATCGTGACATGCTTTAGCAAACTGTACGGACAGAGAAAATGGTAGCGATTTCGCGACGTATTTCGGCAAGTTGTACGGATGATGAAAAGTGTCGCGATTTCGTGACGTGTTTTGGCAAAGTGTACGAAGCGGAAAAACGTCGCGATATCGTGACAGAAAACAGCGAAGGGACTCGAAGCGGAAAGACGTCGCGATTTCGCGACCGATTGCAGCGAAGGTGTACGAAACAGGAAAATGGTAGCGAAATCGCGACATGTTTTGGAGAGATGGCCAGAAGGAGAAAGTGGTCGCGATTTCGTGACGTATTTTGGCAAGTTGTACGGCACAAGGGAGATGTCGCGAAATCATGACAGAAATGAAGACCATGCCCGAAGCAGAGAAACGGTAGCGAAATCACGACAGGTTTTGGCAAAGCGTACGAAAATAAAAAATGGTCGCGATTTCGTGACGTAAAGTTGCCGAAGAGGATCAAAGGCAAAATGGTAGCGATTTCGCTACAACTTCTGGGAGGAAAGCTCAAAGTCAGAAAAAGGTAGCGATATCGCGACAGTTGGCGGCCAGAAGGCACAAAGTGCAAACGGTAGTGATTTCGCCATAGCTTTGCGAGAAAGCAGTCTGAAGTGAAAATGGTAGCGATTTCGCTACAAACTTGCCGAAGGAGAGCTCAGAGTGAAAATGGTAGCGATTTCGCTACAACTGGTGGAGAGAAGGCACCAAATGGAAAATGGTAGCGATTTCGCTATAGTCGGAAAAGAAAGCTCAAAGCAAAATGGTCGCGATTTCGCACATTAAGGCGAAGGAGAAGCACGAAATCGTGACAAGTTGCTGCAAGGAGGTCCGAAGGGGAAACGGTAGCGATTTCGCTACGACTTGTGGAAAGAAGGCACAGAGTCAAAAATGGTAGCGATTTCGCTACGACTCATGAAAAACGCCACAGAGTCAAAAGTGGTAGCGATTTCGCTACAGCTGGAGGCAAGAGGGTCCAAAAGCAAAAATGGTCGCGATATCGCGACAAGGTGCTGCCGAAGACGTACGGTCGGGAAGAGTGTCGCGATATCGCGACATGTCACGATTTCGTGACATGTCATGGTTTCGCGGCTTGGAAGGTGAACGGGCTGCATGCAGTTTTTGTCGGGATTTTCGTAGAAAGGCGTTACAGAAGGCGCAGGGAGCGTGTGACACGTGGCATGCAGGTGTCAGGTCTATAGAAGCGTTACATGCAACGAAGGATTTTAGGCGTTTCAGCGTTAAGCATGGAATAAAGACAAGGAAAAGGTGGGAATTTGAAAGGCCACATGCAGGAAGGTGAAACAAAGCGACACAGGGAGAATCGAAGAGCCATTTCAGTCCCTATAAAACCAGAAATGCAGATTGAAGGAAGGGTTGGAAATTGTCGATTGCAGAGTTGCAGAGACAAAGGCTTTTTGCCATTCTAGGCCTGTACTTGGGCAATTTCCTTCTTTTTGTTCTGGAATATTTATGCCTGGAACATTCTTTGAATGTAATTGACATATCATTTAATACAAAATACAGAGTATTGGCATCTCATTGATGAGAAAGAAGGAGTCATTTTGTGCATGCATGATTTAATGTTTTATCTTTCATTCCAGATTTCTAAGGCTTTTAGGTGAAGTTTAATGCAAGTGTGCTTGGTTGCTTCATGCGAATGCCTAAATCTAGAATTACAGTAGAAACCCTAGAAGCTAGCACCTAATTTATTTGGATTGTGCGAATTTGCAGGTTCATTAGGTTAGGTTGCATGCATAAAACCTCAATATCTTCGGTTTCATCGAATTGATGACGATATTCGATCTGTAGTTTAGTCTTATTTCCATTTACTTTGCTTTATTTTTCAAACCCTTATTTTATTTCTTGCAGTTTAATTACTGTATTTGAATAAGCAACTGAAAATCCATCAGAATTGAAGATTAGAATAGATTTATTCACTTTGAGTCCACTAGAAATTCAAATTAAATAAACCATCAGTGCCCCTTGTTAACATCCACTTGCAAACCCTAAGATATTCCTGGCATTTCATTTGAACAACATTATTTAAGCATAACAGGAACCTTGGAGAAAGTTATTTTCTTTGCAAGCAGAGGATTTTGGGACTCAGATCCTACCGGAGAGTGTGCTTTCACAACTGGGTGAAAACACCACTCAACAGATTGGCGCTAGAAGGAGGGCCCGAACTGGTTTATTTGATTTTGATTTTCATATCTGAATATTTTGTTTTTGATTTAATTTTGAAATCATTTACGGCTAAACTGCAACATTTGTTTTTGTCTCTGTTGCAGATTTTCTTGGAAATAGCCGAGGATTTTATCAGGCAGACTGGACCCACCACGGCGTATTGCAACCAGGTCCCAAACAACCGGGGAAACCATTTTCCATGACCTCACTGGTACTCCCAAGAGTAAAACCAAGCAAGTAGTAGGTTCACCAGCCGCAAAAGACCTATTTTCTCCAGGGAACATCGAGTGGACCTACGCCGGTAATATCCCGTTGCCCCTAGTGTGCCTATAGTAAGTAATATTTCTACTGCTATTGTAGGTCTGTCTTCATCAATTCTGAGTCAAATGGCTCAAGCTCCAGCAGCTCCTTGGTATGGAGCCAACAATACTCCTTTGAACATTGTTGGGGATATCCATGAAATCCCCAAGAACATTGAAATATTTCTGCCCAAATACAAACCAGATGGCCTGAGAACAGTAGAAGAACATATCCAAGCCTATAGGGATGTTTTAATTAGGATGCAAGTTCAGCATGAAGATGTAGCCTGCAGACTTTTCCCCATGAGCTTGGATCCAATAGCATATGAATGGTATATATGCTTGCCAACTGGTTCAATCACCTCTTGGACACAAATGGAAAATGCCTTTGTCAATCAATTTAGATCACCCTTGGATCCTGCAACTATTTACAACCAGTTTATTACATGTAAACGGGGCCAAGGGGAACCAATCCGAATGTTTAATCAGAGATTCCAAAAGAACTATAATAGAGCAATTAGACATTTTGCCATCGATCCCGCAGTGGCTTTGCAGATATATTTTGGGGCATTGGACCCCATGACAGCTATGTTTGCAAGGCGCAATCCTCAGGTCACCATGTTGGCTTTGGCCTATAATGAAGCCATGACTATTGAGCAGCAATTGACACCGCAAGGCTACGGGTTTACCCAGATGCCTATGATGGGACAGTGTGCTCCATATGGTCAAGCTCCCCAGGAAAATCAACTCATGGCACCACAAATGCCAAGTATGAATGCCTTCCCATATCAGCAGCCGTATCCACCAGCACCCGCATATGCACCCATTCCAATCCAACCAATCACAACCATTCCACCTGTTCCTGCATTTTTGTAGAATAGTCAATCAACTATGCAGGAAGCTAGTCAAGTCAATCCTCAAGCCATAGTTCCCTTTTCGAATCCAACCCCGATTCAAAGTGTCAATCCATACGGGAATCAAATTCCTCAGAACCCGACCCAAATGTGGAATCAAGACCCCATTAATTATGCAAATCCAATGGGGGTTAACAACAATGTGGTTCCACCGAAGGATGTTTTTTCGGAAGTCGAAGAGCTCAAGAAACTAGTGCTTAAACTGAGCAATGACAGGGTTCAACAGCAGAAGTATGAGTCCCATGCCCCTCACCCAAATCGAAATTTTAACAACAGAGGGAGGCACTGGAACACCAAGCCTAACAATGGGGGAGTTCCTGCTCCCATTGCTAATCAATTAGATGCTTCTGCAAGCCCTAGCCAATCCAATTCTCTTTTGAATCTTTCAGATTTGGCATGGGAAAGGGGGTGCAGGTTGCATAACACGAAAGAACACAATGAGAGAAATTGTCCTGAGATTGCTAGATACACTCATTGTCTTCAGGCACAAGTTGATGATTTGGAATTGGTATCAAATGAGGATCCATCGCAACATCAAGATGAGAATATTATGGTGATGGAAACAGTATATCACCAAGAAGGGGAGAGCGAGGAAGAAGAAGACGAAATTTTGGAACAGGAGGTGCAAGCTTTTCGAGATTTTAGAAAGGGGAATCATGGGTACCATTTGAGGAGTAAATCTAAAGCCCCTCAAACCTCATCAACACCTCCAAATAATTCTATTCTTCCTCCAGACACTAAGGCAGATAATAATCCTCCTCCTCCACTCAGAAAAGAAATGTCTAATGGCATGCAGAAGATAGTCAAATTAGAGAAACCAAATTATGACATAGTGGAGGATATGAAGAAGTCCAAATCTAGCCTTTCGTTATTGGATGCAGCTAGATTACCTGGCCAAAAGGAGGCTTTGATCAAGGCTTTGAACTCATCTGATCCAAAGTGGAAGGAAAATAGAGTAGAATCCCATCTGATTTTGCGAAAGGAGAGAAGGGATGTCCCGCCATTCTTACTGACTGAGAATTGCGGGTAAGAATTTGCATAACTATTTGGTGGACACGGGTGCCACGAGCAACCTCATGCCTGCAAAAATATGTAAAATGCTGGGTCTGCAGTCCTGTTTCATCCAAATGTACAGTCCTGCAACTAGACAGATCAGAGGTAAATGTAGTGGGGACTTTATATGATGTCAAGATTCAATTGAATTCTGAACCAAGGGTCCAGCAGGTTGTAGACATTTTGGTGGTTAATATCCCAAGTAGGTATGGAATGCTACTTGCTAGGGACTGGATGAAAACTTTGAATGGATATTTTTCGACTGCTTGCATATGTGGCTACCATGGAAGGGAATTGCAAATCAAATAAGAGTGGAAAACGAACCGAGGCTTAAAGAGATTATAACAGATTTTAATAAGCCGAATGAAGTTCAATTTTTTGAGCCAGACCTAGGAGTCTATGCACTTGATGTTGAGAAAGTTGTTGAAGAGCTTAAAGAAGAAGTGTGTCATGGTGGTTCTTCTGAGGAAAAGGATTACACATGGTTGCTCAAGTTTGATGGATCAAAGTCTAGACAGGGAGCAGGAGCTGGAGTCGAGCTCACTGGTCCAGGAGGTAAACCATTATTGGCTGCTTACAGACTGCAATTTCCTTGCACAAACAATGTGGCAGAATACGAAGCATTGATCTATGGTTTACGTCTAGCATTGAGCAAACATGTTAAATGCTTGAAGGTTTTGGGAGATTCTGAGTTGGTAGTCAAGCAAATCAAAGGATAGTATACATGCCGCGACAAAATACTGAGCCTTTATAGAACTAGGGTTATGGACCTCATGGAGGAGTTTGATGCATTCAACATAGCCCTTATTTCTAGGAGAGGAAATCGAATAGCAGACTCTCTTGCAGTCGTCGCGGGCATGTTAAACCCGGTGGATATAAAAAGATGTAAAAAGTTTTCCATTGAACTGGTTCCTTGTCCATCAATACCTGATAATGTAAAGAATTTCTAGGTTTTTGAAAGTGACAGGCACATCTTCAAGTTTGTCACAAACTCGGGTATTTTTGAAAATCAGGTGATTGATGAGGAACAAAGGTGGCAGGATGAAACAGAAGAAAGTGAAACTGCGTATCAATCCAACAAAATTCCTAAAGACGTGGTTTCATTGGAAAAGATGTTCGACATAGAATGCAAGAACAAGAAAAGAAAAAGAGTCCCACTCCCCAAAGATGCATGTGATTCAATTAATCTAGGGAGTGCAGAAAATCCAAAGGAGGTGTACATAGCAAAGGCATGTACAGAGGAAGAAAGGAGCAATATAATACAGGCATTGAAGCATTACATAGATTGTATTGCCTGGAACTACAATGACTGAAGACTTACAACCAGAACATTATCACACATACCATCCCTTTGAAGCCAGACTCCAAGCCTTTTAGGCAAAGACAACGAGTTGTTAACCCGCTATTGGAGCCTTTGATTGAAAAGGAGGTTAAAAGGTTATTGGAAGCGAAAATCATTTTTCCTGTTAGGCACTCAACTTGGGTGGCTAACCTCGTTCCAGTGAGAAAAAAGAGTGGAGAGATTAGGCTGTGCATAGATTTTCGAAATCTTAATAAAGCCTCTCAAAAAGATAATTATCCATTACCATCAATCGATGAAATTCTGCAAATGGTAAATGGATAAAAAATGATGTCCTTTCTCGATGGGTATTCTAGGTACAACCAAATTCTTATACATCCAGATGACAGGATGAAAACAGCCTTCACTACCAAGTGGGGGACATTTGCATATAAGAGAATGCCGTTCGAACTGTTAAATGCTTGGTGCAACTTTTCAACGCGCCATGGATTACGCATTCAAAGGGCTCATAGGCAAATGCATCATCGTGTATGTGGATGATATCCCAGTTTTCTCGAAGAAGAGAGAGGATCATGTCAAAGATTTGAAGAAAGTGCTTCAAAGATGCAGAGAACATGGAATTTCCTTAAATCCCAAAAAGTGCATTTTCGGAGTGACAGAAGGAAAATTGCTGGGTCACATCATTTCAAAAGAGGGCATATCCATCGACCCAGAAAGGATACAAGCTATCCAAGACCTACCTCTCCCGAGCAGTAAGAAATAATTGAGATCTTTCTTTGGGCAAGTCAATTTTGTGAGGAAGTTTATCTCTAGCTTTGCTGAGATAGCTAAACCTCCAAACCAGATGCTCAAGAAAGATGTGGATGTAAAATGGAACGAGGAAAGTAGAGTGGCTTTCCAGAATATCAAAGATGCCATTTCCAGAGCCCCTGTCCTTATAAGCCCAGACTACTCCAAGCCTTTTTATATTTATGCTTTTGCATCAGAACACTCCTTTGCGAGTGTCTTAACCCAAAAAGGTGAGGATAGTGCTGAAAAACCCATTGCATTTTTAAGTGCCCCCTTGAAAGATGCTCAATTAAGGTATTCAATCCTTGATAAGCAAATGTACGCACTTTTTAAAACGGTGAAAAAATTTAGGCATTACATTGTACACAGCAGAATTATTGCCATCGTGCCCGATTCTGCTGTCAAGACCATGTTTTTACAGAATGAACTAGGTGAGAAGAGAGGAAAATGGATTTCAACCATCCAAGAATTTGATCTCGAAATCCAACCAATGAAACTAGTTCGAGGACAGGGACTGGCGAAGGCGATCGGAGAAAATAATCCGCAAATAACAGGTCAATGCTCAAATACAGAATACATGGCTAAGGAGGACTGGTATGTTGATATTGTGCAATTTTTATTGACTGGTAAGTGTCCTTCTAATCTGAATTCAACACAGAGAAGAGCTTTAAGGCTTAAGTCTGTTAACTATCTAATAAAGTCTGGTGTGCTTTACAGGAAAAATCATGAAGGTATCTACCTGAGGTGCTTGAACAAAGAAGAAGCTGCCAGGGTGTTGCGGGAATTTCACGGGAAACATGGAACTGGTCATGGTGCAGCCAATGCTACAGCACATCAAATCCTGAGAGCAGGATACTACTGGCCACATATTTTCAAAGATGCACATGCCCATGTACGATCTTGTCATATCTGTCAAGTGGCTGCAAACAGAGAAAGAAATGCAGCCATGCCGTTGCAACCTGTAGTTGAAATGAGACCGTTTGCACAGTGGGGACTAGATTTTATCGGGGTTATTAACCCAAATTCTTCGAATTCTCACAAATTCATTTTGACGACTACGGACTATCTGTACAAGGTGGACGAAGCGATTCCTACTAAGCATGCCACCACGGACGTTGTGATTAAATTCCTTGAGGACCAAATTATAACAAGATTTGGAATGCCCGATTCTATTGTCGATGACAATGGTAAAGCTTTTATTTCTACACAATTTGCGGATTGGGCATATGATAACAAAGTGAGCTTAAAATTTGCATCCAATTATTATCCTCAAGGAAATGGGTTGGCCGAGTCTTCAAATAAGAATTTGTTGAATACTATTAAGAAGTTGCTGGAAAAGAACCCTCGGGACTGGCACAGCCAATTAAAATTTGCCCTTTGGGCAGATAGGACCAGAGTGAAAGAGTCCATAGGGAATACTCCCTATCATTTGGTCTATGGGCAAGACCCGATATTTCCAGCAAATTTGAGGTTGCAGACCTTACATTTCATACAAGAGTACTTGGGGACAGATGATCAAGTTGAAGCCAGGTTGAGCCAGTTGTTGCACCTTGATGAAAAGAGAGAAGAGGCCATGAATCACATGAATAAACACCAGGAAGTTATCAAGAGATGGTTTGATAGAAGGGCCAAAGTTAAATCATTCAGAATTTCAGATTTGGTATTACTATGGGACAAAAGACATGAGGAAAAAGGAAATCATCAAAAGTTTGATTGTCTTTGGTTAGGCCCATATCAGATTTCAGAGATTCTTGGGAAGAATACCTTCAGGCTAAAAACCTTAGAAGGGAAAGATTTCATGCTACCGGTTAATGGGCAGATTTTAAAGCATTATTTTAGCCCTTAGGTTGTGAGATTTTGATATTTTGATTTTGGTGGGGATTTTCAGATTTTGTTTTTATTGTTTAGGATTGTTAATCTAGTTAGGATTTTGATTCTGGATTTGATTTCAATTGACATGTTTTGTTTTGAAAAAATAAAAAAATAAAATAAAAATAAAAATAAAAAATTGAGATGTCAACTTATGCTTAAGGTTAGGAGAGTATGAAATATTGGAATTATCTTGTAAAAGCTCCACAAATAACATAAAGCATTTTAAGTTATATTGTTTGATTTTGTGATACATGAAAGAGTCAGTTTTGCATGACAAATCATTTCATTTGCAATTCAAGAAATAATGCATTCATGTTCCATCTCACCTTACATACATCTCATCTTAGTTACATATGCATCTTAGGTACAAGCCATTAAAGTATGTCAAATCCTCTTAGGGTTGTGTTATAACATATATGTAAGTGAATCCTAAGGTTGGAAACTGAGTCTTGAGATATCTAGAATCAAGCACGTCCCATACATTAAAAAGGATCTTGAGCAAAATGATCAAAACCTAACTTGGAAGAAAGGGTTGGGCGAAAGAAGTTTTTCATGTCTATCCTATTATGCAACATGATCCTTAAAACAGTGGTTTTGACCACTTCCATAGAGCTTAAAGCCTAAAATCAGAGTAGTAAGGATAGGGTTAAATCCTCATCAAACTTAGGTTGAGGATCCAATTCCCCAAAGCTTTGATTTGACCCACATGGAGTAGTAAGGATAGGGCATAAATTCTCATCTCGGTTAGTTGAGAATCTGATTCCCCAAAGCTCTTATGTCTCATTTCATAATAAATCTTGGATTGTAAGGATCGTACTATTTGTCCTCTACAAAGGATGGGTAGTCATCCCCAAGGTCTAAGTAACAAAATTAATATTTTCCATTTACATCTAAAGTTTGGATTGTAAGGATCGTACTACATGTCCCTAACCAGGATGGGTAGTCATCCCCAAGGTCCAAGAAGTAAAAATAATAAATAAATTTTTCCCATCTCATATTTATATTGGATTGTAAGGATCGTACTACTTGTCCTCTGCAAAGGATGGGTAGTCATCCCCAAGGTCCAAGGAAATGAAGATAAGTTTTGGATTGTGGGGTTAGATATGCCCATGCATGGCATCATGTCTTGCCTAAAAAACAAGACCACTGATTGTCTAGAGGGTTAGACTAGCATGACTATTTCTTCCATAATTGGTTTAATTATTTTGCTTAAAGTGAGGTAATGAACTCCAAATCAGAATAGTAAGGATAGGGTTAAACTCTCATCTCGGTTGGTTGGGAGTCTGATTCCCCAAAATTCTGATTTCACATTCACTTGCACATGGGTTCCGGATAGTAGGGACTCATAACCAACTTTGGGATACAATAAGGTAATGAATTAGTGGATCTTAAGAGGGTTTGGCAATCTTGAATGCTTGTACATAATAATAGAAGAATGACTTAGCCTTTTACAAAAGCAAAAATCTCCTAGCACATTCATTAGGGTACACAAATCATTCACCATCCCACATATGCATTCATGCAAAACTGATAATGGAGTGTTGATCAATTTCAAATGATAGGGAAGGAAATTCATTGCACACACTGAGCTAATACTTGATGATTCTGATAATTCATGTACTTCTGATCTTTGGGCATTTGTTATATTGCTTATGTGCTAACTCATGTTTTCAGGTTTGTGATATGTTTTCAGATTGGGTTCTCATTAAAATGCTCAAGAGCATTTGACAGCAGAGTCGCCATTTGTTGTGGCTGATCCACAACACACCCCAAATTGGGGACCCACCTTTTTGTAGGCTTGCAGAGAAGAATCTCGGGGACCCAGATGCTAAAAGTGAAGAAAAAGAAAAAATGCATAAGTGTAGAAAGGTGTCGCGAAATCGTGACATGTCGCGAAATCGTGACATACTGCGCCATCGCGACCGAAACCGAAAAACCGTAGCGAAATCACGACGTGTCGGAAAATCATGGTCAACGCGGTCAACGACAACAAAATAGAAAAGGTGTCACGAAATCACGACGTGCAAAAAAAGTGTCACGAAATCGCGACGTGTCGGCAGCGAAACAGGAAAAGGTGTCACGAAATCGTGACGTGTCGGTGGCAAAATTGAAAAGGTGTCACAAAATCGTGACGTATCGCTGGCAAAATTGAAAAGGGGTCACGAAATCATGACGTGTCACTGGAAGAATTGAAAAGATGTCACGAAATCGTGACATGCTTTAGCAAACTGTACGGACAGAGAAAATGGTAGCGATTTCGCGACGTATTTCGGCAAGTTGTACGGATGATGAAAAGTGTCGCGATTTCGCGACGTATTTTGGCAAAGTGTACGAAAGCAGAAAAATCGCACCACAGAAAACCGAAGAAAACGCCGATTTCCGACCATGCAAGTGTACAACAGAAAAGGTAGCGAAATCACACATTTAAGCAAAAATCAATTCACTATTTTAGTAGATTGTACGGCACAAGGGAGATGTCACAAAATTGCGATAGAAATGAAGACCATGCCTGAACAGAGAAACGGTAGCGAAATTGCGACAGGTTTTGGCAAAGCGTCCAGAAATAAAAAATGGTCGCGATTTCACGACGTAAATTTGCCAAAGAGGATCAAAGGCAAAATGGTAGCGATTTCGCTACAACTTCTGGGAGGAAAGCTCAAAGTCAGAAAAAGGTAGCGATATCGCGATAGTTGCAGAAGGCACAAAGTGATAATGGTAGCGATTTCGACGACATTTGTGAGAAAGGATGAATGAAAATGGTAGCGATTTCGCTACAGTTTGTCGAAGAGAGCTCAAAGTGAAAATGGTAGCGATTTCGCTACAGCTGGTGGAAAGAAGGCACAAAATGGAAAATGGTAGCGATTTCGCTACAGTGAAAGAAAGTCAAAGAAAAATGGTAGCGATTTCAAGGGTAAGGAGAATGTCACAAATCTAATTGAAGGAGGTCCAAAGGAAATGATAGCGATTTCGCTACACTTGAAAGAAGCACGAAGTGGAAATGGTAGCGATTTCGCTAGAGGTGATTCCTGAAAAGAAAGCAAAAACGGTCGCGATATCGTGACAAGGTGCTGCCAAGGACGTACGGCCGGGAAGAGTGTAGCGATATCGCGACATGTCACGATTTTGTGACATGTCACGTTTTCGCGGCTAGGAAGGTGAACAGGCTGCATGCAGTTTTTGTCAGGATTTTTGCATAGAGGCGTTACAGAAGGCGCAGGGAGCGTGTGACACGTGGCATGCAGGTGTCAGGTCTATAGAAGCGTTACATGCAACGGAGGATTTTAGGCGTTTCAGCGTTAAGCATGGAATAAAGACAAGGAAAAGGTGGGAATTTGAAAGGCCACATGCAGGAAGGTGAAGCGAAGCGACCAAGGAGAATCGAAGAGCCATTTCAGTCACTATAAAACCAGAAATGCAGATTGAAGGAGGGGTTGGAAATTGCCGATTGCAGAGTTGCAGAGACAAGGGCTTTTTGCCATTCTGGGCCTGTACTTGGGCAATTTCCTTCTTTTTGTTCTGGAATATTTATGCCTGGAACATTCTTTGAATGTAATTGTCATATCATTTAATACAAAATACAGAGTATTGGCATCTCATTGATGAGAAAGAAGGAGTCATTTTGTGCATGCATGATTTAATGTTTTATCTTTCATTCCAGATTTCTAAGGCTTTTAGGTGAAGTTTAATGCAAGTGTGCTTGGTTGCTTCATGCGAATGCCTTAAATCTGGAATTACAGTAGAAACCCTAGAAGCTAGCACCTAATTTATTTGGATTGTGCGAATTTGTGGGTTCATTAGGTTAGGTAGCATGCATTAAAACCTCAATATCTTCGGTTTCATCGAATTGATGACAGTATTCTGACTGTAGTTTAGTCTTATTTCCATTTATTTTGCTTTATTTTTCAAACCCTTATTTTATTTCTTGCAGTTTAATTACAGTATTTGAATAAGCAATTGAAAATCCATCAGAATTGAAGATTAGAATAGATTTATTCACTTTGAGTCCACTAGAAATTCAAATTAAATAAACCATCAGTGCCCCTTGTTAACATCCACTTGCAAACCCTAAGATATTCCTGGCATTTCATTTGAACAACATTATTTAAGCATAACAGGAACCTTGGAGAAAGTTATTTTCTTTGCAAGCAGAGGATTTTGGGACTCAGATCCTACCGGAGAGTGTGCTTTCACAACTGGGTGAAAACACCACTCAACATGATCCATGTATACTTCCACAATCTCTTCAATCATATCTAAAAAAATGCTAAGAAATGCCCTCTAAAAGGTGGAAGATGCATTGCATAGGAAAAATGGTAAGACTCGATAAGAAAATGTCCCCCATGGACAAGTGAAGTTGGTTTTTTCTTGATCTTTATCCCCTATTTGGATCTGATTATATCCACTGAATCCATCCAAGAAATAAAAGTACTTCTTTCCTACGAATGTGTCAAGGACCTGATCTATAAATGGTAAGGGGAAGTGGTACTTTTTGGTTTCTTTTTTTAGAAACCTATAATAAACACAAATTCTCCACTTTCCATTCTTATTGGGCACCACCACTAATTGTGATACCCACTCACTATCTTAAATGGAGTAGATGAATCCAAATGTGAGGAGTTTTTGTAACTCTATTTTAATAATTTCTTTCATGGTTGGTTTTATTCCCTTCTATAGTTGTCTTACTAGTCTGACCTAGTCTTCCAGATGTATTCTATGTATACAGGTCTTAGAAGCTATTCCTCTCATGTCAAAATACTCCCAAGCAAAGGCATATTGATGTTTTTCCAATGTTTGTTTCAGTTTGGTCTATTTTTTGGTTGTCAACTTGTTATCTACATTTAAAATTCTACTAGGTGCAACTTCTATTTGCTAAATATGGTGGTCTTTCACACCTACTAATGGAAACTCAAGAGGAGGACAAGAAGGTTCTCCCTAAAATAAGTGGGAGATCATCTTATATTCATTATTTTCATGTTCCAAATCCTCAAGTGTTATCACAGGTTGGAGCATTTATAGACCATCAAAATTTTGATTTTCATTATTAGGTTCTTGCAAAAAATATGTAAACTGTGCAGGTGGGTGTATGATCAATTTCTTTATATCCTAACCATCTGAAATAGTCATTTTTCCATCTCTACAACTTATTGATGCATCATTTATTACCAGCCAAAGTCTACCTAAGATTAATAGGTATGCACCTAGTCCAAACTTAGATTGCAATACTAAAAAATCTATTGGATACTCCCATGCATCTACTATAATAGTGATGTCTTTCAGTATTCAATCAAAAAGTACTATAGACCTATCTGCCAACTACAACAAAATTTTAGTGGGCTTTAGGTTGGTCAATTTTAGTTTTTTTATGGTTTCCTAGGGCATGACATTGATGGTAGCCACCAAATCTACTAGTGCATTGGGTAAAATATAGCCTTCTATTTAGGGTTATGCATAAGCACAAAATATCATAAATTGGATATATTTAGGGTTTTTGAAATTTGAAATTTGCTATTTTTGGAACCTTTCACTAGGACCCATTTTTGAAACCTTTCACTAGGACCCATTCACCCAAAATTTATAGGGTGGAATTTTTTTTGGGGTCAATTCACCCGAATTTGATAATAATTATCCTATTTTTATTTTAATTTGCCAACCACTTTCACCCAATTCAAAAGACAATTCACCTTCAAATTATAAACAATTTTATTTTTCCCACCCAATTCGCCTTCAAATTATAAACAATTTTGTTTTTCCCACCCAATTCACCACATATACTACCCATATAAATACTAAATGGGGTACAAATAAACATACATCCAAAAAATCTCTACAACTAACTGAAACCTCTACAATTGACCGACACCTCTACAACTGATCAACATAAGCTGATCGATTACAGAGGCATGTCAATCAGCCTAGGATGATCAGTTGCAGAGTTGCAACCAATCAGATTAGGTCAATTGACACACCTTTACAATCAATCGACCTATATTGATCAGTTGCACTCTACAATCGGTCAATTTAGGTTGATTGACATACCTCTGTAATCGATCGACTTATGCCATGTCGATCAGTTGCAGCCATGTCGATCGATTGAAAACATGACAATCGATTGTACTCTAAAATCGATCAACTTAGGTTGATTGGCACATCTCTACAACCAATTGGTTTATGTTGATCGGTTGTAGAGGTACATTTTTGCAGAGAACCTTCTAGGAGGCATAAATTTTGATCAAAAGCTTCATTTTCAATTTTTATTAAAACCACCTAGCTCAACAATATCTACGCAAAAATCTTAAGAAAATCCTAAAAAAAAATCTAAAATCTATCGACATGGCTGTAATAGACTGATTGTAGCCATATCGTTCAGTTGTAGCCATGTTGATAAATTTCAAATTATTTTTTGAGGATTTTAATAATATTTTTGTGTAGATCTCATTGATCTAGGTGGTTTAAAAAAAATGAAAATGGAGATCTGGATCAAAAATTATACCTCCTATAAGATGTCAATCGGTTACATCCATGTCAATCGGTTACAACCATGTTGATTAGTTGCAGCCATGTTGATCGGTTATAGCCATGTCAATTGACTACAACCATGTTGATCGACTACAATCTATAACTGATCGACTTAGGCTGATTGACACACCTCTGCTACCGAACTTATGTCGATAAATTGCAGAGGTGCGCTTTAGCAGAGAACCTTCTAGGAGGCATAAATTTTGATCCAAAGCTACATTTTGAATTTTTTTAAAAGCACCTAGCTCAACGATATCTACACAAAAATATTATTAAAATCCTCAAAAAAAATTGAAATCAATCGACATGGCTCCAGCTGACCGATAATCGATTGGTTGTAGCCATGTCGATCGGTTTCATATTGTTTTTTGAGTATTTTAATAAGATTTTTGTTTATATCTCATTGAGGTAGGTGGTTTTAAAAAAAATATAGCTCTAGATCAAAATTTATGCCTCCTAGAAGGTTCTCTACAAAAGCACACCTCTATAATCAATCGACATAATCCAATCGGTTGTAGAGGCATGTCAATCAACCTAAGTCAATCAGTTGCAAAGCCATGTCACTCAACCTAAGTAGATTGGTTGCAGAGTAAAATACTAAAAAAACCCTCTACAAATAACCAAATGAAACACTCTGCAATAGACTGAAACCTCTAGAAATTTTTTCAATTGATTCACCACGGTTTGAAAAATTTTGGTGAAAAATGAATGCGATTCACCATGTATCCTTGGAAATAATTCACCAATATTTTGATACAATTTTCCTTTATTTTATAAATATATTTTGGGATCAATACCTTATGCATAACCCTGCTTCTATTTCTATAGTCAGCATAGGGCTTCCTGGATTTGAATCCTTCTGGTTGTAGGTATTTCCTAGCATAAGGCCAGCTAACTGAACTGCCAAATTAATTGATTTAGTTGGTTTCCTCCCTGGTTTCTTGAGGTACAGCTCTCTTATGGCCTTCCCATAGATAGGTATGTCTCTAATGGCCTAAAAGAGAGGAATTATTATTGCTAAGTTCTTTAAACTAGAGAGGATAACAAACTTTGTTTGTATTGGTTTCTTGGGTTCCTTCAATCTTTGTGGAAAAGGTGGAACCTCCTCTTTGTTATGTATAGGAGTTGATTCTTCTTATACCTCTTCTATAAGGGGTGATTTACCTTTCTCTATTTCTAATGGTTCCTCTTCTTCTACAATAGGAGTGACTTCTACACCTACTTTCTTTCCTGATCTTAACTAGATAGGATCACAATCCACCTTAATATTATACATAGATTACATCTCATTTTCCATATGATAGGCAGGCTGCTTTTTGTTTGGGTTTTTTTTTGGTTGTGCTAGTAATTGAGGAGTCCTTAGACCAGGTAAATTTGGTATACTTGGCTATAGGAGATGTGGAGGAGTATTTTGTGGATACTAATTCCAAGCATTTTGATTTCTCTACTGCTGCCTAGGCTATTGATATTAGTTCCAAGTATAAGAATTGTAAGGATTTGATCCTTAGGGAACTAGATTCCAAGGTTGTTGACCATACCAACCAATATTGGATGGTTGGTTTTGACCTTGATTCTAGTAATTAAAGCCCCCATAGGATGACATTCCTAATTGCATATTATTATCCATAGGAGACTGTTACCAGTTCATACTATTGCCCATGAAGTATGCCTCAGCTACTTTAGGTTCCTCTTTAGATTTCATTAATTGTGGATACAGATTCATTTTATGATCCTTCTTACAAACAACACATGCATGAACTTTGTTCTTTGGCCACTCATTTTTGGGGTGTTTACCTCTACATTTAGGATAGAAGTAGGTCAATGCTGCCACATTCTCCTGCTTCTTTACCTGAAGCAGAAGAGTATCCATTTGAAGAGCCAGAGATGATAACATCTCACTCTTAAGGTCTTCTAACATGTTGCCTATTTCTATTTTAGTGATAGTGGTTGACTACTTAACATTTCTAGAGGTTAATTTACCCTTTCTTCTTGAGAAATTTTGACACAACTATTGAATATCATCCATTTGGTGTTGGTAAATGTCTCCCCTAGAGATCATGTTTAAAGCTTCCAAGGATTCATTTGTCAGTCCTTTCATAAAAATTCTTCTTAGGGACCTATCTCCTAGTTTTGAATTGGGTGATCTTTGCAAATTGAAGCTAAACCTATTCCAGTATTCTTCCATAGATTCCCTATCCTTTTGGATCATATCTAGGACTTTCTCTCTTGCATCTCTTGCTCTTCCAAAATCCTGATATTGATCCAAGAAAATTTTCTTCAACTATTCCTAGGTAGTTATTCGTTTATCCCCCAAGTTGATGAACTAGTGTAAAGCTGAATCATCAAGGGTGGAAGGGAATAATTTTAGTTTTTGAGGATATATGGTGTAATCCACAGATCTACATAAAACATCAAATTTGAACAAAAAAAAAATGGATCTTCTATTGATAGTCCTCTAAAATTTAAAATATGGGCAGGAGATATGTGTTTCATCTTGTGATATCCTCCTACCTATCCTATTGGAAAACTAGAACTATTGTATTTTTTCTCTAGATTTTATACCATTATACCTACTACTAATGTTTCTACCCCTACTTCATTCAAATCAACTGTCAATGCTTATATTTAATTTCTTGTATCCTTTAGAAGGAGGAATAAATCAATGTTTGATATATTTTTGTCTAACACTGCTTGCCAACATTCAACATTCAATAGATCCTCCTTATATTGAACTCTAATTATCTATGATCCTGCTCTAGGATTATGCTCAATTTTTTTATAGGGATAGAGTGCAAATAATGGGTGTTTCCACCAATGCACAGGTGGATATTGAGATGGTGAGAGTTTAGTCTCAGGTTGAGGTTCTACTAAAGTAGAAGTATTTTGAAAAACAACTTCTTTTTATAAAATGACCGTCTGGTCCCCTGTTCTTAGGTGGACTAATACAAAGTTTTAGATGAATATTTCTAAAGAAAACACTCTAGAATACTATAACTATGCTTTATTTAGAAAAATAAATTACAATGGCTACTCCCCAATAATGGTGCCAAAATTTTGGGCAAACCATTGGTTAGTTTTTCTATGGTTCAATTAATTGCCTCCATTTAATTGCCAGTATGGGGTAGCTTGTAGTCTTATGAGTAGTCATGCAAAATCTATGCTTGTAATTTATCCTTCAGAGATGAGTCCCTTAGATTATGGTTTGGGGGGTGTTTAGTGTTCATTGAAGTTTATATTTAAACCAACAATCCTATTTTAAGTCTAAGAAACAAGACTGAAAACATTCAAACTCTAAATAACTACCTTACTAGAAATTACAAAAAAAAAGAAAAATGTTGGAAGTAAATTAATCTATTAAAATAATTATAGAAAAATAGGGGAAATATGGAAGAACTCTGTTGTAAGTGGGCCCATGATTCTAGCAGGTTCTACCCATGGTAGAATGTTCACCGGACACTTAGAATATTCTTTTTACAAGAATAATGCAAGGATTTTTATTAACAGTTTATAGTTGATAAAATTACATAAAAAGTTTGGGGGTCTTCTTCAGGGATGGCTTGCATATTTATAAGATATGTTTCCAACCTTGTTACAACCGTTTTCTCAAATAAAAAATTTGGGTAAAATATCATGATATTCCAATGAATTTTGTTTCTAGAATACATTGATATTTGATTTTCTCAACTTACGAAAGTAATTTATGTTTCAACTAAAAAATAAGTGACAATTCACCCTTGACATTATCCCATGTTTAGTTGTGATTCTAGAAATCCCTTCATGCTAGTTTTTGATGTGTTCACTCTATTATCTCGACCATAGATTCATGTTGAAGTTTGAATTTAATGGGAATCAAGCACCACGATTGAAGAATTCAGGAAGTAGGTGCATTTTGTTTGAATAACGAGAAGCAGGTGCCTTCCACCGTACAATGGTAAGTAGGTGCATTTCACTATACAATGGGAAGTAGGTGCCTTATACCATACAATGGGAAGTAGGTACCTTCCACCATATAATGGGAAGCAGGTGTCTTCCACCATAAAATGGGAAGCAGTCGCCTAACGGTTAGGTGCTGAACGAAAGTCAAATGCTTCAAAGAACTTGGGTGCCTAACTTTGTGCCTTTTCACCAATATTCTATAGATGTTTTACCTTCATTTATTTTTAAGTGTCAAATCTGAGTTGGACCTCGATGAAAAAACATGCCAAAATTCGACAATTTCCACTAAATCTACACAAATTACACTTAAATACAAATATTAGAGAACATGTAAAATAAACTATCAATTTTATATATATATATATATATATATATATATATATATATATATATATATATATATATATATATATATATATATATATATATAATTTCCATAAAAAATTTATATCTACAAGAATATATGCCACACATTATGGGGAAAAGAGTACAAAAATGAGCAATTTTGTGGCTCATCAACTAGTTGCTCCCTAGAGAGAGTGAGTAAAATAGTTCACTCTCCAAATCACATCTAATTTATTTCCACCAATTTACCATGGTTTCTATTGAATTTTTCACCCCACTATGAAGATATTTACAAAAACTTATTCCTACAAAAATAAACAACTTAGAAGAAATGACAACACACAATGTACATATAGTACATGAGATTTATCATGGTTCATCCAATATGGGCTACGTCTAGCAAAATAAGAGCCACACCTCCTTGATATTATTATTCACTTTCTTGCCCGAAAATGGGACATTACAATAAAATATAAAGGAAACTCTTACAACCCTAAACCACTATGTGGTATTAGAATACAATGGATACAAAATTTTGGGATAAACCACCCACACCCACCAACCACCCACCAACTATGGGAATCCTAAAAATTGCTCCAAAAAAAGAGGAAAAATCATCGGTGCTTCACGTCGAACGTACACCTCTGACATAGTCGAGGGGGCTACTGCCCCTCAGAACCCCCTGACACCCCCCTTTGAGGAGCTTTGCTCCTCTTACCCTTTTTTACCTACCGAAAAATACTTCCTCGTCAAAGGATGAGACACATCCAACATTCTCTCACTTGTTGAACCAGACCCATTTCAATTGTACAAAATCTAAAATTTTATGTGCTAACTTCCTTGGTTAAAGCATAGGCACAATTTTCCTTCATATCCACTTTTTCTAGCAACACTTTCTCCTATTCAATCATGTCTCTATTGAAAGGGAACTTTGTATCAATGTGCTTCATTATGGAATGGTAAGCAGGGTTCTTTGCTAGAAATATAGCACTCTGACTGTCACAATTTATCTTCATAGCTCCTTCAAAGAACCTAGTTTTAGCACATAGTCTTTTTAGCCATAATGCTTCCTTACTGGCGTCGGTGGCTACCATATACTTAGCTTCAATGGTTTAATGAGCAACAACAGTGTACCTTTTACTCATCCAACTGATAGCTCCTCCAAACAATTTGAATACATATGCACTAGTAGATATTTTGTTGCCTAGATCTCCAGCCCAATCTACATCAACAAAACCTTCTATATCCAAGGATTTGTCTTCTTTACCTATACCTTCATAACAGATAGAAAAATTAGATGTACCATGCAAATATTTAAAAACCCTTTTTATAGCAATCCAATGCTCTTTACCAGGTTTAGACATATATCTACTCAAAACTCCCACTACATGGGCAATATCAGGTCTAGTACAGACCATGGCATACATTAAAATCTCTACAACATTTGCATTAGGAACATGGAACATTTCTTCTACCTCTTCTTCCATTTTTGGACATTGTTTAGTTGAAAATATTTCGACCAATGGAATAGGTACCTTCATTGGTCTGAAATCCTACATATTGAATCTCTTCAACACTATTTCAACATATTTTTTTTGATCCAGCCACAACTTTCTGTTAGAATGATCTATATTTATTTTCATACCCAAAATAAAATTTGTAGGGCCAAGATATTTCATGTCAAACTGAGATGCTAACTGAGACTTCACTTCCTTGATCATTTTCTTACTATTTCCAATTAGTAACATGTCATCAACATACAAAACTATAATGACAATTACATTACCAATTTTATTTGAATATACACAGTGATCAGCATTGCTAAAAACAAAATCAATTCGTAATACATAAGTATCAAATATTTGATACCACATTCTAGGTGATTGTTTTAGTCCGTATAGAGATTTCTTTAACTTACATACAATATCCTCCTTTCCTGTAACAATGAAACCTTCAGGCTACCTCATATATATTTCTTCCTCCAAATCTCCATGAAGGAATGTAGTTTTTACATCCATTTGCTCTATTTCAAGATCAAAAGTAGCAGGCACAGATAACATAAATCTAATTGAGGTTAGGTTTACAACAGGAGGAAATACTTCACCATAATCAATTCCCTCTACATGAGAATAACCTTTAGCAACTAGGCAGGCTTTGTATTTCTCCACTTTATCTTCAACATTCTGCTTCTTCTTGAAAATCCATTTGCAACCTATTTCTTTTCTTCTACTAGGTAATTTCACTAAATTCCATGTTTTGTTATTTTCAAGGCCATAATTTCCTCATCCATGGCCTCTTCCCAATGGTTTACATCTTCAAAATTAACAAATTATGTAACTATTCTAGGATCCTGATTAGTAACAGATAATACAAAAGAGGTAGGAAAATAATATGGTCTATACCTTTCAGGTTGCCTTCTTTCCCATGTTGATCTCCTTACCATAGGTGTATGAACCTCTTGTTCATCCTCTTCTAGATCCTCTTCTATATGATCCTCTTCTAGATCATATTTTGTCTGATATTCTTCCATGAAATCAAACTGGGCCTTTTCATGTTCTTCTTTTGTTACTTCCTTCCTGTGATCACTTTTCATTTCTCTAAACACCACATCTCTACTATAAACTATATGTTTAGTTTCTAGATTCCAAAGTTTGTATCCTTTAACACCCTCTTTATAACCAATAAAGATACATTTAACAGCCTTATTATCGAGCTTACTTCTTTTCTCATTTGGAATATGCATGTATGCATCATAGCCAAAAACTCTAAGATGTGAGAGAGAAGGTTTCTTACCAAGCCATGCTTCAAATGGAGTTTGATCCATCAATGCTAATGTAGGATATCAATTTTGCAACTAAAATGTTGCACTCATTACCTCTACCCAGAATTCTTTTGCCAAACCTTCACCACTCAGCATACTTCTAGCTTTTTTCGTGAGTGATATGTTCAATATCTCAGTAACTCCATTCTGTTGGGGTGTGTATGGAGTATTCTTTTGTATTGCAATGCCAAATTTCTTATAGAAATCCTCAAATTTATTTAAAAAATACTCTCCTCCATTATCAGACCTCAATACCTTAATATTTTTCCTAGATTGATTTTCAACAAGTGCTTTAAATTCTCTAAACTTATCAAACACTTCATCTTTACTCTTAATAAAATAAATCCATGCATATCTTGAAAAATCATCAACAAAAGAAGCATAGTATCATGATTTTCCAAGGGATGGTATAGGAACAGGACCAAATATATCACTATGAATAAGATCTAATACCCCTCTTGATCTAGCAACACTAGATGGAAAACTCACACAATTATGTTTTCCATAAATAGAGTTTTCACAGATACCAAAAACCATTGAGCAATCAGGGATACTATGAACCATACCTTTTGTGTGCAGGGTACACAATCCCTTTTATCCAATATGTCCCATTCTTTAATGCCATAGTGTTGAGATTTTATCTAATTTAACCATAGGAATAGTTGAGCTATTGCACTCATTTTTCATAGTGCTTCCAAATAACTTATACAAAGTTCCAATCCAAACTCCTCTTGCTAACACCATTGATCTATGAACCATTTAGTATGAACTCTTACTAAAACTGATTTTTATTACTGCATCAACCATTTTCCTTACAAAAATTAAATTTCCAACAAGACCAGGAATATGCATCACACCTGGGAGGGTTTTAACCCTACCATTCTAAAACAATATTTTCACCCTTCCACGACCAATGATTCTAAGTTGTGAATCATCTCCCAATAGTACCTCCCCTCCATCATATCTTTCATATTCGCTGAACTGATGCCTATGAGGGGTCATATGAAAAGAGACACTTGTATCAATCAACCAATCATTTTTATATGAACATGTGGAGCAAGATGCCAGATATACATCTCATCCTTCATCATTGGATTTATGCGCCTTTGTGGAAGTGGATTCATCAAACCTCTTTCTAGAATCAAAATTCTTTGATATGCAATCCTTCTTCATGTGACCAGACTTACCACATTTCTAGAATTTTCTCTCAAAATTTCCTTGAGACTTAGATCTACCTCTATACTTAGATCTATCACAATATATTATTTTATCATTTTCCTTGGCATACCCTCTCACTATTAGGGCATCCTTTGAAGTGCCCTCCATGGATTTTCTCCTCATATCCTCTAATATTAGAGATGCCACAACATCCTCAAACTTTAATGTGGATGTTGTTGTACTACCAATTGCTACAACTAGGTTATCCCATGAATCTGGTAAAAAATATAGTAGAGTAATACATTTATCTTCCTCACTTAACTTAATATCAATAGATGTAAGTTGACTTACCACTGTATTGAATGCACCCAGGTGATCTACAACTAAATCTCCTTCATTCATCTTGAGATTGTATAGTTTCTTCCAAAGAAATAATTTGTTCACCAGGGACTTATATTGATACAAATACCCTAACTTCTCCTAGAGATACTTTGCATTAGCTTCTCCAGAAACATTGATTAGGATTGAATCTATAAGACATAGTTGAATCAAACTCCTTGCTTTCTGATTCATCTTTTCTCAATCTTCATCTAATGTAGCTGCAGGTTTTGTTTCTCAAAAATAATAGCCCATTGATCTTTGTCCACAAGAAGATCCTCCATATTTAACTTCCATAGCTCAAATATTTTTCCATCGAATTTCTTGATATCAATCCTTGATTGACTTCCCATCATTTTATTTCAAGCTCCTTTTGCAAGAAACCTCACACTCTTAAATAGGTTTTCTCTAACTCCTAGAAACCCTAGAAAATATTTAGATGAAGTAAAACCCTAGCAATAAAGGCATCCCCTATGGCTAACAAATTGGATCTAATACCAAATGAAGAGATTTACAGAAACTTATTCCAAAAATAATGCAGAAATAAACAACTTAGAAGAAATGACAACACACAATGCACATATAACACACGAGATTTATCCTAGTTCACCCAATATGGGCTATGTCCAAAAAACAAGAGCCACACCTCCTTGATATTATTATTCACTTTCTTGCCCAAAAATGAGATATTACAATAAAATATAAAGGAAAATGTTACAACCCTAAACCACTATGTGGTATTCGAATACAATGGGCACAACACCATGGGCTAAACCACCCACATCCACCAACCACCCACCAACTATGGGAATCCCAAAAATTTCTCTAAAAAAGGGAAAAATCATTGGTGCTTCATTCTAGATGTACACCTTCAACATATCTGGAGGGCTACCACCCCCTTGGACCCCCCCCAACACCCCCTTCGAGGATATCCACTCCTCTTACCCTTTCGTACCTATCGAAAAGTACTTCCTCAGAAAAGTATGAGACACATCCAACACATTATACAATCCATATGATTTGGTGAATTTGATCTCAATCAATAGTATTCTTATTGATATGTATAGGATTTCATCCCTACCATCCATAGTCGAGTTCATCTTGTTCGAATAATTACTAAAAGCTTCAAATGCTTATATTCCTCAAGAATATTCACCTTTACCTACTTCTATTTTCTAAATCAAAGTAGAAGAAGCCTCACCTGAGTTCTTTGAAAGTGTGGAGGATGACATTCATCTCATCCCTACTTCACATTAGTTAGAAGAAGTTTCACACATGCTTATCGAATAAATAATTGACATGAACATAAGTCAGGATGTGAACAATCCCCAAATTATGAAAATAGCAAAATATTTATCCACAAAATAGAAAGAACACATCATATATGTATTGACAAGGAATAAAATATCTTTGCATGGTTATAAAAATATATGCTTGATCTTAATACCAACTTGGAAGTCCATAACCTCACCTTAGCTCCTGAATCTAAACCATTCAAGAAAAATTTGAGAAAACTTCATCCTATCATAGCCCTCATTGTCAAAGAACAGCTACACAAATTATTGGATGTGGGTTTCATACAACCCATTGATTATTGCAAATGGCTCTCAAAAATGGTACTCGTTCACAAGCCAAATGGGAGGTACGTGTATGCATAGATTTTAGAGACTTAAACAAAGTGTGTCCCAAGGATGATTTTCCATTATCAAACATCAATAAACTAGTAGAATATTACACCAACCATGAAATGCTTTCTCTAATGGATGGTTTTTCATAATACAACCAAATTAAAAACAATCATAATGACTAACACAAAATAGCATTCACCACACCTTGGGATACTTTCTATTACAAGGTGATGCCATTCAATATCAAAAATGTAGGATCTACTTACCAACATGCCATGATGTATATCTTCCACAACTATATGCAAAAAACACTAAAGATTATGTGGATGATTTAATTGCTAAATCTAAAATGCATATTGAGCACATCAAAGTACTAGAAATTGTTTTTGATTGATTACTTGAACACAAGGTGATATTAAATCCTAAAAAGTGTATATTTGAAGTTACATTAGGTAAACTTATAGGATTCATTATCTCCAAGTGAGGCATTGAAGTGGACCCCGATACGGTCAAGGCCATTGTTGAAATGTCCCATCCAACTAATCTTAAATAATTTTGAATTTTTCAAGGAAAAATTCAATCCATTCATTGGTTCATTACACAACTCTCAGATAAATGTAGATCGTTCAATCACTTGCTACAAAATGGGGTCACCTTTTCCTAGAAAAATAATTTCAATATGCTTTTGATGACATCAAAAAATATCTATCTTCACCACCAGTGCTAACGTTGCCTCATCGAGGAGTCCCTTTTCATATTTATATTTTTACCATAGATTTTGCATTAGGGATAATGCTTGCACAAAAGAATGAAAATCAAAGAGAGCAAGCAATATATTACATTAGTTGAACTTTGGTGAGTTATAAAACAAGATATGCTTATGTTGAGAAGTTGTTCTTAGTAGTGGTTTTTTCCACTAAGAAACTTAGATATTATATGATAAGTAACACTACCTATATCATAGTTAGAGAAAATATATAGTGATGATTAACTTCTGCAAGCATTCATTTAAGGGTTTTATTGCATAGGTTTTCAATCATATATATATATGCTACTAAATCCTTTTTTTATTTCATGTGTGTGCAGGAGATAGATCTTTGAGCAACTATTGAAGCTGGAGTGGCCCTATTCCCAAGATATGCAAGCCCACTCAATATTTGAAGTTGTAGCAAAGTATCAAAAGACACTAGTTTAACTTACTTGGAGAATGAGAGACCATCATTTGAAGCATTGTATTTTGTAAAATAAAGTATTGTAATATTTACCCCTTCACATTGGGGTAACAACATTGTAAAAATAGGAGATCAAGGCTCCCTTAATACAAATATCATTCATTATATTGCAATCGTTTCATTTTTAGTTTATGTGTTTGGTGTCATTTATTTTGTTGCAAACACTTATGTTATGTGGTATATTTCCCAAAATATTCTAATATTCTTCTTGGATGCCCTTGGATTCACACAATAAGGGTTGTCACTTCTACTCTTCATAAATGTTTAAAATATGAATTCAATGGTTGAGCATGCTTATTCAAGTCTTAATTTATGTAAATTTTTTTCTCTTCACATGATTTCTTCTAATTCTTCTTCCAAAATCATCAAGAAATTTTAATATTTTAAAATAAGTGATGAACCACCAGCCATAATATCATCATGAGATCAAATCAACCTACTCGATAAAATTCCTCTTCTAGATCTAGCAAAGCTGACACCTTCACCCTGAACTATTGGTTTACCCCATAAAATGGTGAAGTAGTGCACATCGATATGGGTATATTTGTCTACATGGGTATATCTCTTGAATAGAATATTTGTGGTAGCAATCCCTTTATTGTAGAGAGAGCCTTTACCCACTATTATCTATCCAATGATAACCGACTTTCTAATAAAATCCTATCTAGTATGGGATATGTAGGTAAGGGTTTGGAACCACAATAGAAAGGTATTCAAGAACCTTTGAAAGTTTATCTTTGGCCTAGGATATGTGGCATAGGCTACATCCCCCAAAAAAGAAACCCTTACCAATTTATGATGATCTATTTTTTACTTACACTAAATTCATTAATCATTAGGGATTAGAGTGGAGTAACAAGGATGAGGAACCACCTTCTCCCTAAAACATTTTTATTTGCAATATGATAACTTTGGTGCACCTTGATTTAGTTTCAATTCGTAGAGAGTATGCCAAATGGGATACTATTTTCTATATAGATCATGAAGATATCCTTCAATATAACTTCTTCTTTGATAGGTTAGTCACTTATGTCTCCCATGTTGAGTCTTCTAGTTAACAAGAGGATTTTTTTCCTATATATCTTGAAGAACTTAAGAAACTAGGTGTCATACCATACCCTCCTTATTATTATTATGAATACTACATACTCATAGAGGAGGCCATAGAGGTATATATAGGTTACAAGAAAAGCCAAAGAATCTTTAAGGTAGGTAAAGCCTTGTCCATGGATGAACAGGAGTATTTGACCAATTTGTTAAAAGAATTTCAAGATAGTTTTTTTAATCATATGCGGACATGTTATGATTTAATCCCTCTATTTTTATGCATCATTTGGTATTTAGGTCTAATACCAAGCCCGTTAAGCATAAAATTAGGAAGATGCATCCTAATATCATCATTTTGATCAAGGAGGGGCTCCAAAAACTCCTTGATGTAGGATTTATCAAATCCATTGACTATGCTAATTGGATCTCCAAAATCATTATTGTAGCTAATATTAAATATAAATATGATATTTATACAAAATTAATATAGCTAAACATAACAAGGAGCAACAAAATAAATATGTAAACACAAAATAAGAGAATAACAAGAGAAAACCCCCCTTGGGGACTTCCAAACATTCTACTATTTTCTATTATCAATCTCAAATAAATACTACATCTCATATTCTACAAGGTAAACCCTAACATCTACCACTACCAACTTACAATGTATGCAAGGTGACACCTCATCCTTACATACACATTAACACCTCATCCTTGGACTTTGACCCATATTACAAATATGTGATTACATAGGTATTTAATGCCAACTGTGAATACAAAAATCAAACAACACCAAATATAAACTATGAAATAAATTAATAAGAAAGATAACACAAATGTTTGCACAAAGAAATGAACTCTTTTATTACTATTGGTGGATCTCGCGTATTACAATAAATTTACCTCAAATGGGGGTTTACAATTCTTAATATTTTAATACAATTGTTACAAAGCACAAAGGTTCTTTGAAATGTTAGGATTAAATAATAAAATGCAAGAAATAATTAAATGTGGAAATAAAACATAGAATAATAACACAATACAAGATAGACACACATTTACATGGTTCACCCAATATGGGCTACGTCCACGAAGAAATTAATCAGGTCTTTTATTCCATCTAGAAAATATTTACATCAACAACCACACCTCACTACACATGGTGTTCCCCCCCTTTGGGGGTGTCCAAACATTCACTATTTAGTATCTCAAATCCATCCACAAACCCTCATGCAATTGTTTCTTTATATACCAACAACACAAGAAGGGGTTTTATAATATCATGGCCATAAAACTTGAGTTTAAATCTAATAACCCAAATATAATAATCTATGGGTTCTATTTTGGATTTTTTCCGCTTACCCTTAGCATATTTGTCATGTCACGGAAAAATCTGAAGATCACAATCAACACTATGAATTTTGGCTGATCCACCTCTTTAAACTAGAAACATATTACCTATAAATCTCTAGAAAGACTAGGTTGGGTAAGGAAACCCCAAACGGTGGGTTTTCCGATTAGACTATTATGGTGCAAATACCCACTATGCAAAATAAAAGTGTTTTCATATTGCTTTGATAGTTTTTAGTGACAAAACCTATAAATAATAATTCTTATCAAGACCAGACCAGTGCCTTATCCATTAAACAGTCATAGCAAATTTGTATTAATGACCCAAAGCAGAAGGAGAGAAGAGAACTAGTTTGTTTTAATTCATTCGAATAACGTAATGCAAGAAAATGATTAAACTAGTGAAAATAATGTGTCATCCATAGGTTTTGATTGCAATAACATACAAATACATAGACCATAAAACACATAAGATAATTCAACAGGGTCAACAGAGTGCTTGGGTCCTGTATGTCAATGATTTACAATAAACCTCCATTAAAATAATGTAACAAAGGGGTTGTTCCTCTCCATATTTATTGCAGTGATGTAAGAGTCTCCAACCTCAATACATTCCATAGGAAATAATCACAGTGAACAATGCTCCCTAGAAATCCCTGGATATGGTAGAAAGAAAGGTGATATAAGAAACATAGGAATAACACACAAGAAAATACGACTAGCACTTGGACAAGACTATACCTAGAATTTTATCTCTTAGGGGTTTGATGAAAAATCTTTAGTGGTAACATTCATCTTCTTATAGCACAGGATTGCTTGACTACTGTAACCACTCATTCCATCTAGAGGAATCCTACTGTACCAAAATTGAGATGCATTCAAAATTGGGCATGTAGCCCATGTCCCTCTATTTATGTAGGTGGTAGCTGAGATTATCCATAATTCCTTATACTACCCTAGGTTGGTGGTTATGCATCTCCAGGTGTGTGCATTTCGGGTGAACTAGGTCCCACTCTCTCTTCTAGGTTTTGAATGGTCTGATTAATACACTCTCAGGACTCATCATTAAAAGTCAATGATAATATCAACAAATTCAAGTCTTCAAAAAAAAAATTGACCCTATATCTTACCCACTACATAGTACTATTAGTGAAGACACAAAGGCGGTCCACCATATCCACCAAGGATGTGAACTGCTTTGATAATTTACCACAAGCCCAGTCATTAGATTACTGAGGATATGATTGACAAAATTAATGTAGAAAATACAAATAAAAGCAGGTCCTCCTCCAATATGAAGTCGGCAAAGAAAAAATGAATGCTTCCTAAGAAGAAAGTTGCAGAATAAGGAGAAGAGGAGGATTATAAAGGGCCATGGTATGAAGCCAATATTATGGATTGGTGGTGTATGAGAGTTGAAATTGGAAAAACTGAATCTAAATTTGGAATGAAATTTGATAAGGAGTTTTCAAAAATATATAATGATAATATTGATACTTGGAGACTGAAGAACGTGAGGCACATAGTATTAATTATTGAAAATCCCCAAGGTGATTCTGAATCTCTCCAGCCTCCTACAGATCAAAAATATTCTTTAACAACCACTGGAGTGTTGAAAACCTTCAGTCCTACTTCTGAGCAGGTGGAGAAATTCCCTAAAGGGGCTAAGTTGATGAGCAAAATGAGGTATTCTAAAGAAAAGGCTATTAGTACCCTTATTATTGAAACAAAATCTAGGCCTCCACATTTAGATCTAGGGGGATAGCCTCAAGACACAAATATTAATTGGAAGAAGAAGGATGAGAGTTTTAGGTTTAGGCCACTTTCTTTTGCTCCTACAACATCAACTAAATCACAATCCATTACCGAGCAATCATTACTTCTTGGGGTAGTGCAAGGAGATTTATCAGAGGAATATTCTGAAGATGAGATGGATGTTTTTTTATTAGTTCATAAAAGGACTAAGAGAGCCCCAAAAATAGAGGAGAGAGAGGTTTCCAAGAAGCAAAAAATGAATATGGAAGAAATTGCTGAAGAGGTAGCTATTTTTACTATAGAAGGGTTAATTTAGCAAGAGCAACAACTGGAGACAGAAACTGAACAAGAACACCCTATATCTATAGGTAAAGGTATGGTTTCTAATCTCTCTTCTACTTTTCATATCCATGAATCCCCAAAAGAATTTCCCTCCCTTTCTAGTCAAGAATATGTAGCAAATATACCTCCTCCACCTCACAGTTATTTCCTTCCCTCATCAGTAGTTATGGAGGTACAAGTCAGTTCTATTGTGTCACAACCTCCTCAAAGCCCACCTTCCACTTTTTAGATATCCACTTCAATGTCCACCATTATTGCACCCTCATATATTTCATTGCCACCATCAATGGGACACTACGTTCTGAGTTCATCCATCACTTCTACTATCAGTTATGTACCTATTTATCTAAATTTACCTATATCAACAACAACGATAGTCACAGAGTCTACCATTGTAACAGAGGCTGATGTCAATATATCTTCACCCCCACCAACAGCAAGTTAGTCCACCATTATTTTTTTTATGCCATTATCTCCTTTGGCTACTAATTTTTAAAATTTGATACTGTATCAAAAGAACAAGCAACCACTCAGAGCATAAATGACTATTGGATAGAGAAACTTACTAGGTCTTCCAAAAGGATGGTTGTGACAAGAAAAAGTATGTATGTTAACCCTATCACTAGGCAAAGGGTCTCAAGGTCTATGATTCTGCAAGTGAGCAAACCTGAAAATAAAATGACAAATCAAGATTATAAAGTAGAGGAGATCATAGAAGATGTTGACAAACTTCTTGTTGAGGATGAGTTGGGGATAGCCAAGGCTCACTTAGATACCTTTTATGTGAAAGATGATATAGCCAAAGAGAAGGTAGATAAGCTGAAACAACAAGTTGAAAAGCTTAATAAGAGCCTCAATGATAAAAAATAAGTAGAGAAAACTCTGAGAAAAGAGGCTAAGGGTTGGTAGGAAAAGTTTCAAAATGCTAATGAGTTGAAAGACCAGTTAGAAGAACAAAAGAAGCTAAATGAGGATCAGGCAAAAGAAATTCAAAATTTAAAGCATCATCTTTAGATTGAGAAAGCCAAGTCCTCAGGTTTTTCCAAAGATTATTTGAAAAGGATAAAGTAGGAGTTACTTTCTAAAGTTCAAGGAAAATGTTTAGGTCTCCAACTCATAATCGACTATCTAAAAGATGCCAGCCAATTGCTCTCCACCATTCAAAAGGATTTGGATCAAATCACTGGAGAGTTACAACCTATGGTGATTTCGATGGAACAAATGTACAGGTTGGTTGGTAGTAGGCTCAGTGATGCTGCTAAACCAATTTCCAATAAGGAATGGAATCTAGCCAAGGTAGCTACCAAAATAGTGGTGAAAACGCACAGGGTATTTTAGAGAGCCTAGATGTTTTTTGATAGGATGGACAGGGGAATTAAAGACATCATTGAAATAAATGAGGAAATGGTTCATGTTGGTTTCAAAGGACTATGGAAGGAGGATCACAACTTTTTATCTATGGAATAAGCCCACCAAATAATCAAGGATAACTTACAGGATGAGGCTATAATTGATTCATTGGAAGATCCACTATCCCAAGAACAAGTTGCCAAACTAATTATGGATTACACTTGCTTAAGAGATCTCATAGAATATCTGGTGAATAGAGGGAATGATGCTAATTATGAGGATGTTGGGTAACTACAATATGTTTATAAGTAGATTAAAGAGACACCAAATCCCTCTAAGGAATCCTGGAAACAAGCTCTTTAGTCTTTGGAATCAATGGTCTAGTTGTTTGGAGACACCTTCGGTGAGGATAATCAAAAAGTACATGCTCTAGAATAACAGAGAGAAGAAGAATGAGAAGATGAGGATGAAGAGGCTATAGAAGAATGAGAATAATATTGAGTAGTTATAGGCCCAGGAGGGGCTCATGCTTAAGTCATTTCATTTCTATTTGTACATATACATAAGTTTTGTATTTCTATACATCAGTTTTGTATTTCTATTTTTACTCTGACAATTGTAAAAAATAAGCAATAAAGGCATGAATCCTACAACACAACATATTTTGTGTGAAGATATTCTTTGAAATAAAGCCTTATAAATGAGGTAGACTTGTGTATATTTTTTGAAGGTAGTAATCATAATGATATTATGGACACAATATCTAATTGAACAGGTGAGTTTTATGATGTTTTTGGCATGGTTTCCATATGAACCTTTACCCTCTAGGAAGAATTTGAGTTTTCAAAGGGTAGTGTTTGTATGGAAATCATTCCTTAAAATATATATTCAAATATAAGTATTGTTTTTGACTCCTAAGTCCGAATGGATAAGACTCTGTATTCGATTGGATTTGCAAGAAAATCCACCCGGGAGGTGCTAGAATGTAGGCCCAAAATGGCCACATACTTAGTAAAATTTTGTATAATTTTGACTAAGTGATAGAATCATCATTCCGCAAACCTTGCAGTACACTTTGAAGTAGAACTAGGTCAGAAGATATGTATCTGCTCAATAGTTAATGAAGTTTTCATGTTTGAAGCGATTCTAGGTAATTTTCCTTCGGCTCTGGAATGATGGCTAATCTCAAATCTACAAAATTTCCTAAGAGATGATGACATAAGCGGTAGAAAAGTGTGGATTGGTGATTCATAGAATGAACAAGTGTTTCCTTTCTGGAATGAAGACAAGATGGGATGGCAAAGTAATGAAAGTGTGGATTCACGATAGAAGAGTTATGTGACTAGCTCTGGACCTAGATTAGTTATTATAACACGATGCACTTGTTCTATACGGAAAAAAACCTATAAAAGCTATAATAAATAGGTGACATCATAAATATTCTAATGTTGATTGAAGAATATAATGTTGAGTATGATAGATACCGGAGTGGATTTGATGTTCAAATATCAAAGATCCAGATTGAATATTCTGCTGCTTCTAATAAGAGATATGAAATCATCAATTTTAAAGTGGAATGGCATTTAACTTATGTCATATTGAATCTAAATTATTCAATGAAGAGAATCAATGGTGGAGGTTAGGCTGCCAAATCATGGTTGTTTAAAAGATATTGTTGTGTCAAAATTGTAACAGTCAACTGGAAGACAAAGCGTCAAAGGTTTTCCAAAAGATCAAACTAGAGGTGGTTACAGATCGATAGTTGTAATTCACTACCAATAAGGATCGACAAAAACACATGATCTTTAATGGCCTGAAATTCAGTTCAACTGAGTAATCAACAAGTTGTAGAGACCCCGAGCTGCCATGGTGGACTTTCTGTTGGCATTTTTGCCACATTGGAATTTTGTTGTAGTGTGCCACATTGAAATTTCATTGTAATCATTGGTGCCACATTGAAAAGTGTTTTTTCTTTTTTAAGTGTTTTCACACATTGAACACTTTTTCCTATAGATGTAATTGTATCGCTCCAAATTTTTCGCATCCCTACCTTCAGGCTATTGGATCCGTGCCCGGAAGGAGGATGGGAAAAGGATGTCGCGGTACCTCGAATGAGAGGACTTTACAAAGGTCCCGCCTCTCAAGGGAGGTGCATTTTGGTGATTTTTCGACGGATGGTGGGTTCACCAGGAAAAATTTGGTGGCAGTTTCCATGCCTAGGTTTTGGAATGTGTTTAGATGAGTTCGTTTTATCCTTTAAGAATTCATCCTAGGTTTTGCCGAATGAATCTAACTTAGTCTACATGAAAATGCAAGTTCAATGAATACAAAAAATAGATTTGAAAGCATAAATTAGAGAATTTATAAGATGCCAATGAGAATTACCTGATCCGGATGTCTGAAGAAGATTCTGAAGTCTGTAGCAGTCTAGATCGTTTGGAATTCTACAGAATCGCCTGCAATCTGACAGGATCATCTCAAACTGACAAGATCGTCTGAAATCTTATGAATTCGTCAGACAAATTCGTCAGAGACCTGCAAGACAGAAGATAGATGCAAAATACAAGGAATTCTACTGTGCAAACAGAGGCAAATTACATAAAATTGCAATATGAATACTGAACAATAGTCAAGAACAAAAATTAAAGCATATTACTGTACTTTAATGGCAGATTATGAGTTTAACATGCAATCTAAACTAGATGGGTGAACTCCAGATGCAAAATAGGATAAAAATTAAATAGATTATCTAATTTGTAAAACAAAATAATAGAGGCAAAGTTAAGAAAAGCAAACTCCAGGCACTGATTGCCTCGATGTAAACTACAGTCGAGATCATCTCGCATCAGTATGAAATCATCTCAAATTTGACAGGATCGCCTCCGATCTTGACAAGTTCGTCGGCGGTGATGGGTGCTGGCTTCGATTGAAAATCAATGGTGTACCTACATAAAAATTGCTATAGGACTAGTGCAAAAGATAAATTATGATGTTTTAGTGCAGAGGGATTCGATGTGCAGATAAATTCAGCCAGGGGTTGGGGAGGGAAAGTCTTAGAGTTTAAATAGGCATAGGGGAGTTGTTGGGAGGTTGGAGATCATCCCAATTTGGGAGATCTCCAACGGGGGAAGGGTCCCAATGGTGTAGACACGCTTCTGCCCGAATTGGAGACCCATTGGAACAGAGTCTAATTATGAAAATTTAGTTTTACGACAAAATCGTCTGGACGTCCTAGTCCAGACGAAATCGTCAAATCTGGGGCGATATCATCTGATCGATGACGATATCGTCCAATGGTCAAAACAACCTCTAAAAATGGCGCAGAAAAAGGGGAAACGGGTTTCTCGGTGGTTAACGGGCGGTTTGGGAGGTTAAATTTGATTTTTAAATTATTTACTAAGGTGAATGTAATTATTCCAATTTGACTATGCCAATTTTAGGGTGCTACATTTTGTCCCCTCTTTAGCAAATTTTTTGAAGAAAATGCGTTAAAGATGAGTTCTTCTCGATCTACGCAAAAGCAAAAATTTATTCCCATTTTTAGGTGACGATTCTTGGTCGAATCGTACGACAGCTTACTATGGTGCCCCCTCCGTGTTTTTACCCAAATCGATCATTTGAGGTAAAAACACGGAAAAGAAAAAAATTATTTTTGAATTATTTTGAATAAAATTAAGAAAAATAGGGTAAAACCCTAATTCATTGTTACTGTTCATGTTTCTGATTTTAGAGCTCTGGAGCAATAATGGTTGAGACAGTGCACAGATCTACAGAGGTCCGACGCGGTCTACGGGTAAGGGTCTAAACTCAATTTAGATTGATTTAATTTGATTTTACATGCTTGTTAGATAGATTTGGAGGGGAATTTGGAGCATCGCGGTTGTTTTTGGTCGTCGACGTCATCGGGACGAAATCGTCCTGATTTCGACGAAATTGTCTCAATTTCGGCAATTTTTTCCGAGGGCGAAATCGTCGAAAGGGGGACGATTTCATCAAATTAGAGACGATTTCAAACTGCAAAATCAGAGATGATTATGCTTAAATTTGGGACAATATCATCCAATAGTGGGCAATATCATCAATTGCAAAAAAAATTGAATTTTTAACTTGCATTATTATTGTATTTGAATTGTTATTAATGATTGTTTGTTGTTTTGTTGTTTATGTTTGCAGAGAGGATTGCTAAAAAGTAGAGAGTGGAAATACGGCGGACTGAGAGACAACTTGGATATGCTCACATAGGCAGAGCAGGATTTGCTAGCACAAGCTGGCTTGCAGCATGTGGCAGAGATGCCACAAGTGTCCACCGAAATGGGGCTACTGACAGCCCTAGCAGAGAGATGGTATCCAGGGTCTTCCTATTTTTGGTTACTGACAAGGGAGATGGCTCCCACACTGGAGGATGTATGGAGGATTCTGAGAATCCCCATACAAGGATGGATGATCACACCTGCGGCCAATCAGGGCCATGCGATGGGACGGCTGTGTGGTGACCCGAGCTTCGCCCTAGAGAAGGGCAGAGTTAATATCGAGGCACTACGCTAGATGCCTGGGGCATCTAGACTCACACGGGTTTTGGCTGGGGTAGTTGGTGGACTTCTGTTGTGACACTAGAGCGGATGCAGGGTACCATGGATGCTCGCAGATGTGATCTGTGACATGCGGTACCATGGCTACAGGTTCTCATGGGGCAGCTTTGTACTGTGCCGGCTGTACAGGATCCTTTACGGGGTCATGTACAAGGGCGGGCGATGTCTGGTTATGACATCGTTTCTACAAGTTTGGTGCTAGGAGCACATTGCGGTGCGAAGGCCGATAGGGCTTCCACTGACAGAGGTAGACGGGGAGAGGCCCCGAGTCTTCTATTGGTGGCTCCGAAGAGGGGCACAGCGATGGATCGACCTACCGGTGTCCCGAAGACTACTGGATGATCTAGTTTCGGACCAGATTACCTGGAGGCCATGGAGGCAGCATCCAGGGTGGGCAGAGGACGGACAGGAACTGGCTCGCATCAGACGAGTCTGCTGGCTAAGGATGGAGAGGGGAGAGGTGGAGTTCCATCACTACGACCGAGTTTTGTGACAGTTTGGTCTACAACATGGGATCCCATCTCTTAGGGATTATGAGTTTTCTTGGACCATCCAGGATAATACTACAGTTAGCAGGGCTCCAGACATGCAGCGATTCTGGATCCAGGACTCAGATGATGCCCCCATTCAGCTAGTGGATGGGGATGACGTAGGGGTAGCCGATGGCTATGATGCCTAGTACATAGGCATCCGCCCTCCTCGGATGACAAGGGCTCAGGGTCCAATCCACGCAGTTGTGCGTCGGATAGGGAGGCGGTGCCAGGCGGCGATAGAGGTAGCCCAGGGTCGCAGCAGGAGAGAGCAGAGGAGACCATAGGTGCAGGAGTGGCCGCGACAGAGAGAGAGGGAGAGGAGGGAGGTGAGAACCCCATCTCCACAGAGGCCACCATCACCCGATAAGGGCAAGGGCATGGATATAGGAGAGAGTAGCGAGATGGCTACTCTCCGGGAAGAGAGGGACCATCTGCAGGCTCAGGTGTAGACACTATAGGATGCAGCTGCACAACACCAGGCTGAGATGTCACAGCTGTGAGATGAGATCGCACGCCTCAGGGCACGGGGTGGAGGGGTGAGCACACAGGAGCTGGCACGGTCGATTGCTTAGATCACGTTCTACTAGGGCATCTACTTCCAGATGGTGCCATAGGGTCAGAGGGTACAGCTACCAACTGGCATTGCTGACCCTATCAGGATTGGGTCCTCGAGGACGTTGTCTCGATCGAGGATGAGGACTACATAGACCACTATGGGGCCACCTCGTCCATCGCAGGGCGGGGGAGGAGATGAGGCCAAGAGCTCTAGGGTCTCTCGAGAAACTGCTCGGAGGACATGGGATTGAGGGGATTGAGTATGCCAAGATGTATATTGTGGCATACCAATCCAAAGCTTTGATATGATGTACATATATTTGATATATATATATATATATGAGATATTTTTTGATCATATGACTTGTGTTTTGTGATGTGTATGATGCTTTTAGATGTTTTAATTGATTGATTTGATTGATTTGATAATTCATGTAATTATGTCATTGGAAATATTATAATTTGAATGTCATGCTTATGATATTTTAAATGAAATAATCTGATGTAACAAAATGGTTGTTTGTAATAAAAATGTGATAAAAATAACAAGAGACTTCTAACAATAATTTCAAAGGACATTTTCGCTATTATAGACCATTTCACGGAGTCGTTGCTCACTCGGTCGTCAAGCTAATCCCATTATAGAAATATTGTTAAAAGTAAAAGAGTGCTTAAGAGACTGTCTTAAGACTTTGGTGCAATAATGCAAATGATGATGATGATAATTTGTTTTCAGATTTTCATGAAAATATTGTGCATGAAATAATGTTAAATGATTTTTTCTAGGCATAAATTCTTAAGTGTGATAAAATTTATGAATAATTCCTTAAGAATTATACCATCATTGCAAAATTGAAGGTTGACATAATGACATGAAATAATGAAAATGTGTTTGCTTTTGAAAAGCATAATTTGTATAAAATGAAGTCATATGGTTTTTATGATTGTTGATAAATGGGGTATAAAATATTGTTACAATGGTTTGCGCTAGGCATAGAATATGTAGGTATAGACTTATACCATCATCACGAAAATCCAAAAAAAATATTTTATTGCATGATTGATGTTTGATGAACAAAAAATATGAAAATGAGGACTTGCGCTAGGCATAAAATTCCAATTTTGGTTTTGAAACTATACCATCGTCGCGAAAGTCGATATGATATGTTTGATATGTTTTGAAAGAAATTTTTTATTTTTCTATTATATAGTTGTCTTTGTGGTAAACAACTGTACTTGATTTATTCCCAAACAAGGTGCAAATAATATTTCAAAGTATTTTGAAAACAAAAGTTAGATTTATAAGGAATCCCATGTGCATAGGTGAATTCATTTCCGATCTTGATTTATCATAATGATAGAAAAAATCTCTCAAATACAAATGTGTGTGCAATTTTGCATTGTTCATTTACCAGGTTTGAGCAAGATACTATGATACAAGTGATTTGAAGAAACCAAATAAGTGTTCATTAACCATGATGTAGATGCATATAACCATATGAGACTACTATGTAGGTCGGATTATCAAGAGCTAGCTAATCCATAAGCAGACATAGGTCTGTACAAAAGAAGGTTGCTAATGTGACAGACATATCGCCATGCTAGGAGTTACCCAAGCCAAGCAGGTTGGGCACAAACCACTGTTATGGGGCTTACCTCACGTTTTCGAATAATTGAGAATTCCAGGGATTCAAGCTCATCAACCCTTCTTTTCTTTTCAAAGGGTAGGGAAAGGGATTTTATTGCTTTCTTGATTTCTTTTGAACTTTGCATATTTTTCTTTTGTATTTCTTTTCCTGGATAATGCTGTAATGATATAACAAAACCTTTTTCTTTTATTTTTCTTGAATTTTTTTTTTTTCTTTTTCTTTTTGTTCTAGGGATACTTGCTCGGATTGGCTGTAGAGCAAGGGATTTTTATTCTGGGTAGGGGTGAGCTTGTCCTTTTTCCAATTCTCAAATATTCTAGACCATGTGCATGATAGGATAGCAGGGGAAACTTTTCACTCAAGAAATCAGTTCTACTATTTAGCAAAACATGGAAATTACAAATATAATCATTTTATTGTGAAAAGATGTGCTTGGTTTAAGTAAATAACAAGATCAATTCTCTATGCTCAAACTTTATTTAACTGAATTTTGTGGACTTTGATATAAAAGAGATTAGTAATCATGCCAGATAAAATCAAGATATTTATTGTTGTGAGTGTGCAAGTGAGGGATGCCAAATAAATGCTAATTTATCCAAAATAAGTTGAAACATATAACTGCAATAATTGGAAGAAAAATATAGATATAACTATTTTTGAGAAGTTGGAGAATGTTGACTCTCTCTTTCTTCTGTATATTGTTTTGGTGTCGAAAGAGTCAAGCATATAGTTGTTTTTAGATTTTTATTTTGATTTTTGTTTTTGAGCAAAAGGACTTAACAAGTGCTTTAAATAAATGCAATAGATAGTTTTGAAGATTTTTGGAGATTATGAATGTTTTTGATATTTTGGATTTATAAATTCGAAAGAAATATAAGATAAAAATTTTGAAAACAAATTATATACAAGGATGAAATGACCAAATTTATGCATAGTAACGTTTAAGATGAAAAATATTCATGGGTTCTTTAAGTTCTTTACCATCTAAGGTAGATAATTTGTATGCTCCTGATTAAAATTTGGCAGTAATAATGTATGGTCCAAGCTAGTTGGGCTCAAATTTGCCTTTAAGGTCCTTAGTTGCATTATTATTTTTTGAAGAGTTTGAGGATTTTGATTTTGATTTTTTTTTGTATTTTGATTTTAATTTATGAATTGAAATTGGTGGTATATACAAGATGATCTATATACACTATACAAGGTTATTTGAGTATAGCATGTCTAAGGTTGCTTTAAAATCAAAGGAGGTTTTGAAGGATAATCCGGTTGAGGTGAAGGTAAGAACAAAAGGTGATGAATAAAAGGTAGTGATAACAAAAGCTTTGTTATAATGTAGAATAATGTAGCAAAATATTTGACTTTTATATGTGGAAAATTGATCATGTTACAAAATAAAATATCAAAAATATAAGAAAGTTCTTCATTCTTATTATTATATTCCAAGTTTTGATAAGATGGAGAAAGTATATGTAAAAGATATGCATGGATGCCATTTTGTAAACAAGGATGATCATATATGGATGAAGAAAAGTGATGGATAGAAGATGGTTGTGATAATAGAGAATGTATAGAACTTGATGTTTCAACCGTTAAATATTCTTCAAATGGTGTTGAGTCACCATGTATGGTAATAATTTCATTTGTAAGTTCAAACTTCAAACATTGGTGGAGAGTGGAAGGGAAAACCCTCATCGTATGAATCCAAGGACTCTGGAGAAGTAGTTTGTAAGGTGAAGGACAATATCCTACATAGAATAAAGTATCCAGGATCTTGGATCCAATATTGAGGGGAAAATTTATAGTACCTTGAGCTTCTTGAATTTCATTATTAAAAGATTTTATAATAACATTTGATTCATTAAGATCGTCTTCGTTTGTTTTGATTTTTTGGAATAATTGATAAGTGCATAAATTAAAAGAGAAGCCATTATGTACCATGATAGTTTTGACAGGTGTTTCTTTACTAGATCCGATAATGTAAAGATAGTAGTCTTCTTGTGGAGTAGAGGAAGGAATCTCCTCATCATAGAATGAAATATGGTTAACCTTAAGAGGGTTTATACCATTAATTATGTTCTTAGAGAAAATATGATGAGGAACAAATTGTTGACTAGGTATTTTGAACAGAATTTCTTTGTGATAAATTTGTAATACTTCTAAAAGGGATATCTTTGCTTGAGGATTAATCACTTGTTTTTTGCTATCAAAGGGGATTTCAAATTGAGATTTTGATTTTAAATATGAGCTTTCTATACTTACATTCCATTTTGGATCATTCTCTAGAGTCAAAGATAGTTTTGAAGGTTGTTCAAATGAGGAATCCATATCTTGAATATCAGATTGAGTTGATTGAACTTGAGGTTGCTCATTTGTAGTTTCTGTTACAATATTAATAATATCATCATGATGGGACACATCAACATGCAATATTTGATTGGTTTCTTGTTTTTAATAATTGAATAGGGGTTCTTGGGAGATCTACATGTCTTGATTGATTATTGGTATTTGTTGTGTAGGATTTTGATTGTTTACTAGAGATTTATCATCAGTTGTAGATTGTAATTCCTTTATATTAAGAAGACCCTTATCAATCAAATCTTGAATTGCACATCTTAAATATTTACAATTTTGTGTCGTATGTCCATCTACTCTATGATATTCACAATGTAGCTCAGGTTTAAACCAATTTGTTGTGGTATCAGGTTGTCTTATGGAAAGGAGTTCAATCCTATTTGTGTTAAGTAAATACTTGGGAATTATATCCATTGGTTGATTGAGCTTAGTAAATGTACGTGATGAATGTTTTTGAGAGGTTTTTGATATGTGCCTTAGGAATTTAGTCATAAAAGGACCTAATGGTTTCTCACCTCTACTTTCTTTATTATGGGTAGAATAATGACAGGAAGATTGCAATGTAGGAGGTGAGTGCACGATAGAATTAGAAGAATAAGTATTTTCTTGTTGAAATGGATGTGTTGTATTGAAAGAAGAGTATTGAAAATGTGGTGGAGGATCATATGTGGATTGATAGACATAATATGGATATATCAGAGAATAGATAATATCATTATGAAGACGATTGGAAAAGGGGTTGTTTTGTTGAGTTATGGATGAAAAATGAGAAAAGTGTGATGGAGGTGGTGTTGAATAGGGATGAGGTTGATCATAATCAACAAATGTATTTGGCTGAATTCTTCCAACATTACTAATGGGCTCATATTGATTTGAGTAAAAACTCATGGTTTCTTTAGTACTTCTAAAAGTAATATTTAGCATCTACTATTTAGAATTGAATCTAAAACATACAAACTTGAAATGATAATTTTGTTTTTTGTTTTTCTTGTATACATACATATATTTTTTTGTTTTTTTGTTTTTTTGTTTTCAAAAGGTTTACAATGCATTCACGTCGGGTTCACCAAAATGTATCGCTCCAAATTTTTTGCATCCCTACCTTCAGGATATTGGATCCACGCCCGGAATGAGGATGGGAAAAGGATGTCGCGGTACCTCGGACGAGAGGACTTTGCGAAGGTCCCGCCTCTCAAGGGAGGTGCATTTTGGTGATTTTTCGATGGATGGTGGGTTCACCAGGAAACATTTGGTGGTAGTTTCCATGCCTAGGTTTTGGAATGTGTTTAGATGAGTTTTTTTTATCCTTTAAGCATTCATCCTAGGTTTGGCCGAATGAATCTAACTTAGTCTACATGAAAATGCAAGTTCAATGAATACAAAAAACAAATTTGAAAGAAGAAAACAAATAATTTATAGGATGCCAATGAGAATTACCTGATCCGAATGTTTGAAGAAGATTCTAAAGTCTGTAGCAGTCTGGATCGTCTGGAATTCTAAAAAATCGCCTACAATCTGACAGGATCGTCTCAAACTGACAGGATCGTCTAAAATCTGATGAATTCATCAGACGAATTTGTCAGAGACGTGCAAGACAGAAGATAGATGCAAAATACAAGGAATTATACTATGCAAATAGAGGCAAATTACATAAAATTGCAATATGAATACTGAACAATATTCAAGAACAAAAATTAAAGCATATTAATGTACTTTAATGGCAGATTATGAGTTTAACATGCAATATAAACTAGATGGGTGAACTCCAGATGCAAAATAGGATAAAAACTAAATAGATTATCTAATTTGTAAAACAAAATAACAGAGGCAAAGTTAAGAAAAGCAAACTCCAAGCACTGATTGCCTCGATGTAAACTACAATCGAGATCGTCTCGCATCAGTATGAAATCGTCTCAAATTTAACAGGATCACCTCCGATCTTGACAAGTTCATCGACGGTGATGGGTGCTGGCTTCGATTGAAAATCAGTGGTGTACCTGCATAAAAATTGCTATAGGACTAGTGCAAAAGATAAATTATGATGTTTTAGTGCAGAGGGATTCGATGTGCAGATAAATTCAGCTAGGGGTTAGGGAGGGAAAATCTTAGAGTTTAAATAGGCATAGGGGAGTTATTGGGAGGTTGGAGATCATCCCAATTTGGGAGATCTCCAATGGGGGAAGGGTCCCAATGGTGCAGACACGCTTCTGCCCAAATTGGAGACCCATTGGAATAGAGTCTAATTATGAAAATTTAGTTTTGCGACAAAATTGTCTAGACGTCCTAGTCCAGACGAAATCGTCAAATCTGGGGTGATATCGTCTGATCGACGACGATATCATCCAACGGTCAAAACAACCTCTAAAAATGGCACAGAAAAAGGAGAAATAGGTTTCTCGACGGTTAACGGGCGGTTTGGGAGGTTAAATTTGATTTTTAAATTATTTACTAAGGTGAATGTAATTATTCCAATTTGACTACGCCAATTTTAGGGTGCTACAGTAATTTTGGGTGAAGTTTGGTGCAAATATTCCTTGAAGAGGGATTAATATTGATAAAGATAATTCTTGAGGTGATATTATCATTGAAGCTACCAATTTTAAGCATGTTCTCTTGATTCTAGTGCAATATTATTCATTTTTGAGGCATCGACCACTTCATGGGCATGCATTTCCAAGGTGCCACCATGGAGATTGAAACTAGACCGATGATTTGTGTTGAAGCTTGATATGCCATGTGATAAAATCATCAAATGTTTTATTTGAAATTTTCTCATTGGTTCATTGTTGTGGTCGAGGAGAAAGTTTTTGCTATTGGTGGTTGAGTGGCCGACACTTTGCCTCCACATGTATTTAATGAAAGAGGCAAAAACCTCTATAAATACTAATCAAATTCTTATTGTAAAGGGAGGTTAGATATTTTGCAAGAAAAATCTCTAAGTTCTCTGCATCAATAGAAGAGACTTGGCTTCTGAAATTTGCAAGAATTCTTATGTGTGTGATTTCCTTATTTTTTTAAAATCATTTCTGTTTATGCTCATGCTCTTGCTATTAAGTTTTGAATTCTGCATTCTGAATTCAAACATTGTTGGTTAGTGAGTAGATTTTGAAATGTGATCTGAATGTTATCTCTACAAAGGTGTGAGTTAAATTCTATTTCTTTCCTTTTAGTATATGCTGTTATAAAACTTGGTAGAATTTTTGCTGTTAGTCTGCCCTAAATTATACACTTTGTCCTGTGGCTATGTTTCCATTTATTTTAGTTATTTTTCAATTTCTTTCCTGCATCCCTAGTCTTCAAATAGTGTAGAATTTAGTAAGGGAGTCAGCCCTCTCTGGAGATCGGTTCAAAGGAATTTTATTTTTCCCTCGGCCTTTCAATGTTGGCTGAGTCTAGGGTGCACAAGTGATGAAATATTGTACTTAGGCAGATTTGTGACCAATAGTTTTTGGCATGCCCGGTGGGACCCTAAAAGTTTCACTTTCAATAGTATTGAGGTTTAATGTTCACCTTCATGCTATATAGTTAGAAAATTTGGTGACTCAGCACTACCTAGAAGCCTCCGAACATGGAGACAGTGAGAGCTGTACTTCATGATCACAAGATCGAAGGCTAAAAATTTTGAAAATCCTGTTGAGTTTTTTGAACTTGACAATCAAAATTAAGTGGACACCATAAGTTGGTCTCCCCATAACTTACGTCCTCTACAACATCCTCACAAATTGCTAGTGTATTTTTTGTTCCTTCAAGTTCATCTAGTACTGCTACTAGTTTTCCACCTCCTCAGCCACACACACCAGTCCAAATGGCCCAGAATCCTCCACCAAGGTAGTTCTTAGTATGGAATAGTTCAGGAGCCTTGAATTTATTGGCACAAAATCTAGTCCCTCAAGATGCTTTGAAAGCTTTGCCGACCTATGATGGTACTGGTAAAATTGCTTATGAGCATATTCAAGATGTAGCCTCTTTGGCGACCATCCATGACATAACGGATGAAGATGTGATGATAAAATTGTTGGTGTTGTCACTGAGAGGGAAATTGTTGTATTGGTACCAATCATTGCAACCAGGAACTATTGCATCAGATCAATTAGGAGAGCTATTAATCAAAAAATTTCATGAACAAGCTGATCCATTTTTCTTGTTGCATCAATTTAATGCAATTCAAAGGCATTCGTAGGAGGAGATAGCGGACTTAAATGTCAGATTTACTAGAAGCTAGCAGAGAGTTCTTGAAGGTCTTCAGCCCACTCATGAGCAAGCTATATTCTATTATCTCAAAGCTTTTAACACAGACATTGGCTTGGATTTTTGGAAGTCCAACATGACTACATTCCTAGAGTTGTTCGAACAAGCACAAAATGTAGAAGCAGACTTGATTGTCATAGGTAGGCTTCCCCCAAAGGTAACAATGCCTATCTTACTTGATCTTCCTCAGCATTTTTATTTTGGTTCATTTTCATAGACTATGCCTTCCATGTATCCTATTCCATCATGGAGCTCAAGTGCGGCTCAGATCTCACCCATTCTAATTCCCCAGCTCCCTATTCCAACTATTCCATAATTTCCTACACCAAGCATTCCACAATTACCAACTCTCACTTCATTCTGAGCATTTCCTACATCACTAGCACCTCTACCTATATCGACACCTCCTGCGCCCTCAAATCCTGATCCTTACACAATGCTATTACAAGAGGTAAAATTTGCTAATTCAGCTATAAGAGCAATGGGAAATAAAATCACAATTATTGAAAGAAAGTAGGTCGAGAGATATTTCCAACCCAGGAGATTTCAACCTTCGTCGATCACTAGAGAACAAGCAACTTCAAAAAGCAAAGTTCCTAAGAAGAACCTGACTGTGTTGATGAATGAGGAAGCTTGCCCTACAGAAATAACATATTGGTGCTCTACATGTAATGATCCACATGGTGAGGAGACTTGTATGGTTCATTTGAACTATGTACAAACATTGGCCACAAGCTCTTCTGGAGGACAAGTTAACATGATTACTGAGGTAGATCATAATTTTATGGTTCCATCTGAAGAACAAGTCTCAGTTCTCACGACTAGGAAGAAGCCAATCATGGTAGATCTAGTAGAGATGAAACCATTAAGGGTACCAGCTAATCTGAAGATGTAAAATGATAAGAAACAAGTACAAGTGAAAGCTCCTACTTCAATACAAAATCTAGATTCACCTGTTCTATTAAAATATCTTTTGACACCACGAGCAAAGGAAATATTGCAAGAAAAAGCCTCAGCTTCATAGGCAAGAGCTGAAAAAGAGGAACAAGCCAGATAAAAGCTCAAGTACCCATCTTTGACTAAAATACTGAGGGTAGAAGCCACTCAACAATATCAGAGCAAATATGAAGCCACTATTGAAAAGAGGGAGTCTGGTGCATCTACATACAATATTGTTGAAGAATTGAAGAATATTCCAGCCAAGGTTAGTCTCTATGATGCATTACAATTACCTGGGCAAGTTGATTTGTTACAATAATCATTGAAGTCTATGAAAGATAATGAGAAGAATCCTACCCAGATGATTTTTTCTCAAACATTAACTACTTCAACCACCAAAAAAAATAGACCACCCCCATTTTATTTTTCACTTAAGATGGAGGGTTGGATAGTGCACAACTACATGATTGATTCTGGTGTTGCGACAACTATCATGCCAAAGGCAGTTTGTGAAGTCATGGGTATGGAGTATACAAGAAGTAGCCCTGGTGTCTTGTAGTTGGACGGGACTCCCATGAAAATAGTGGGTGTAATCAAGTATATTCCTATTTTTTTACATAGTATGCCTCAAATTACAATAATTCATGAGGTAGTTGTGGTTGATTTGGAACCATATTTTAGTATGTGTTTGTCAAGAGAATTCACTTCCAAACTGGGAGGCTACCTTTCTCTAGATTATTCTCACTTGGAGATTCCTTTCAAAGGAAGAAGAATCCGGATCTACAATGGGAAGCCTTCTACTTTTCATATAGAGAAGATGGAAGAAGAAGAAAAGTCCACACATTCTGTCAACATGATAACTGAAGAATTGGAAAATCCTTATTTGATGGATGAAGTCCTGGATGATCTTCGCTTAGAGGATGAGTTTTTAATGCTCGATTTTAATGCCATGATGGAAACTAAAATTGGTTGTTACTCCATTACAAATCCTGAAGATGTTGAAATAAATATGCCTCTTGATCAAGATGATCAAGACTTTGTGCCCACTCAATAATGGAAGTTGTATTTTGATGGAGTAAGATGTAAAAATGGTGTAGGGGTAGGGATTATTCTTATTTCTCCATCTGGCTTACAAAAACAAATATTCATATCGACTGACCTGGAGCAGGGATGGTTTGAAGAAGGCAAAAATATTAGGGATTGAACAATTGTAGATTTTTGGTGACTTTGAATTGATTGTGAATCAAGTAATGAACAAGTTCATCTCCAAGCAGCATTATCTCAAGGCGTAACACAATAAAGTTTGGGACCTATTTGAGGTGTTCACAGCATTGAATATTCAATCCATTTCATGAGAGCTGAATAAGCATGTTGATCTTCTAGAATATCTTGGAGCAAACTTCTCTCTTATTGAGCATGTAGTGAGGAAACCTAAGACCGTAATGTTAGTTTATAGACCTTCGATCCCAGACAAGAACATGTATTGGCAAGTATTCAAAAGTGATGAGCAGATTGTAAATTTTTTGATAAGAGAAGCGAGTACTGTGGAAGAGAGAATGCTTGATGAGGAGGAAGCCAAAGGGCTTATTCAACTAAGGAATAATCATATCCCAAAAGGATTGATTACACTTGAAATCCATTTTGATCAAAATGGTAGGGTAGAGAAGCATAGGATCACAGTAGATGAAGAGTATACTGAACTGGAGTTGGGTCCAAAAAAATCGATAAATATTGGGACGGATTGTACTCCCAAGGAGTTAGAACAAATCAGAGATGTCATGAATTTCTTGACACGGTTGCTTGGAGTTACCATGATTTGAAGGGATATCACAAATATGTAATACATCATACTATTGAGTTGCATGATGGGGTGAAACACTTCAGAAAAAAGAAGAGACTAGTTAATCCCAAGATTGAAGTACTGATGAAGGCAAATCTTCTTAAAATGTTGGATTCTAAAATCATTTACCCCATCAAGCATTCAACTTGGGTGGCAAATCTGGTCCTAGTATGAAAAAAGAATGGAGATATTCGCCTATGTGTTGATTTTTGAAATTTGAATCAAGCCTCGCTAAAAGATCATTATCCTCTGCCTCAGATTGACTAGATTCTTCATGTGGTTGTGGGAGCTCAGAGATTATATTTGTTGGATGGATTCTCTAGGTATAAGCAGAATTGGGTCAGGGATGAGGACCAACATAAAACAACGTTCACCATAAAATGGGGAACCTTTTCTTACCAGCGAATGTCGTTTGGACTCTCAAATGCTAGCGCAAATTTTCAAATGTCAATGGATGTGGCTTTTGGTGAGTTTTTAAATCATATTATTGTGATTTATTTGGATGATATGACTATTTTTTCTCACAATAGGGAGGAGCACGGATCTCATTTAAGGCAGGTATTTGAAAAATGTCGAGAATTTGGCATATCTATTAATCCAAAAAAGTCAAATTTTTCTATAAAGGAGGGAAAGCTCCTAGGACATGTAATTTCAGAAAATGGCCTAGCTATTGATCCAGCTAGGGCCCAAGCTCTTTTGAAGCTTCCATTTCTAACCAATAAGAAGGATTTACAATATTTTTTTGGGTAAATTAATTTTTTTCAAAATTTTGTTGCAGATTTTTCTCAAGTAATAAGGTCAATGATAGAGATTTTAAAGAAAAATTCTGAATTTAAATGGACCGAGCAGAGGAAGCAATCATTTGAGGAGATCAAAGAAAGGATCACTCAAGCTCCAGTCCTAGTGAACCCTAATTATTCCAAGGATTTTATTCTTTATGTTGTTGGTGAACAAGAAGCTTATGCAATGGTGCTTACATAGAAGGGAGATGATGAAAATGAACGTCTGATTACTTTCCTAAGCCAAGTCATCCAACCACATCAAGAGAAGTATAACTTCATTGAGAAACAAGTGTATGCGATAATGAAATATCTGAAGAAGTTTTGACACTTTGTTTCATAGAGTAAAACAATAGTTTATGGTGTTCATCCAGATGTCCAAAATTTTATCATACAAGGAGAACTTGGAGATAGGAGAGATGGATGGGTTTCTAAAATTCAAGAATTTGATGTTGAGATCCGACCAACAAAACTTGTTCGAGGTCGAGCATTGTGCCAAGAGCTTGCAAAGAATGTTTCCTCTAGATCCACAATTCATGAGTATGAGGATGTAGTAGATAATTGTAATTTTGACAATCATTCTATAGTGGATCAAGATTGGACAGAGGAGCTGATTGAATTTTTTTATTCTAGGAAATGTCCTTCACATCTGAATGCCTCATAGAGAAGAAGATTTATACTACAAGCCCTCAAGTATGTCTTGCTGCCAAATGGCTTGTTTCATAATAATATTGATGGGGTTATTCTTAGATGTGTCAAAGAATATGAGAACGAGAAAATTTTAGAAGAATTCCATTATGGATTATCAGGAGGTCATTATGCAGGTAGACCCATGGCATTAAAGATTATTCGAGCAGGCTATTTTTTGCCTACTCTTTTTGCATACGCCTTCAAAGTTAGTCAAAAATGTGATAAGTTCCAAAGATACATCGGTAGAACTAGGAATGCATCATTACCTCATCACCCGATTCAATTAGAAGTACCATTTCAGTAATGGGGCCTAGACTTTATTAGGGTCATTGATCCTAACTCATCTGCTAGTCACAAGTACATCTTGACTACAACCGACTATTTCACTAGATGGACTGAAGCAATTCCAACCAAAAAGGTGGATCAAGCCACGGTCATAACTTTTCTTGAGGGGTTGATCACTCTCTTTGGTATCCTAGATGCAATCATAACAGATAATGGAACTCCTTTCATAGGTTCTAAAATTAGTGAATTTGCGGGTAAGTACAAAATTTATTTGAAAACTTCATCTAATTATTATCTGTAGGGGAATGGCTTGGCCGAATCTACAAACAAGAATTTGCTTTGAATTTTGAATATGACCCTTAGCGACAATAAGTGGAGCTGGCACCTACTTTTGAATCAAGCATTGTGGGTTGATCGCATCTCGGTGAAAAAATCTATCAAGACATCCCCTTATTCATTGGTATACGACAAAGAAGCAATTTTGCCAATTCATATTGAATTACCAGCCCTCCAAACTTGGCATTTGATTGATGATGAGGATGATGAATCTGATTCTATGAACATGAGATTAGCTCAAATTTTACAGTTGGAAGAAGAATGGGAGAAATCATACCAGGATTTTATAGAACACGTTGAGATGACAAAGAAATGATTCAGTAAAAAGGTCTCTGAAAAGAATTTTAAGGTTGGCAATCTTGTATTGAAGTGGAATGAAAAGAAATCAAATCCTGGAAAACATCACAAGTTCGAGGCAATATGGGAAGGTCCATTTCAAGTCACAGGTGCCAATAAAGTTAATTCTTTTTATTTGCAATATATGGATGGTCATGCACTGTTAATTCCAGTTAATGGTTTTCATTTGAAGGCCTATTATTAGTAAAAAAAAAAAAAATGAAAAAGTGTGTAGAGCCCGGGACTTCCTAGGAGGTCACCCATTCGAGTACTACTCTAGGAATGTTATGCTTAACTAGGGAGTTCTTTAAAAACTTGAAAACCAAAAAAATTAAGTTGGATGAGGTGTTTAGGGGGTCCAAGGTTCTAGAGGTGTAATAAAAAAAAAAAAAAACATGGCCTTGCCTTAAAACCCTTGTTTTTTGGGATTTTGGCTGTTTTTTTTTTCCAACTGCCCCATGCAAGATATCTAAAAATAAATAAAAAATAAAAATAAAAACAAAACCTCTCCACTCCCTCCATGCTCAATTCAAAATTCAAATTCTGAAATTTGAATTTTTCTTCCCAAACCCTTTAAAAAAAAAAAAACATAAACCGCAATTCCTTTTTCGAGCCTCTAAAACACCCATTTCGGACTTAAAATAAAATATTATAAAAAATTTATTCCGTACCTCCTGTTCCTCCATGCCCGAAACACCCTCTTCGGATCTTGAAATAGTGTTCTTGGGATCCCGAAACCCTTCCCTCTCGCCCTTTGACTAGTAAAAAAAAAACACAAAAAAAAACAAAATATATATATATATATATATATATATATATTTATATATTTATATACATAATTAATAAAAAATTGCATGCTTCCCGAGCTCGTTTTTCTCCCGCCCCAATTAGCCTTTTTGGGTCCCCGAAAACACTATTTCGGGTCCCGAAATTCCCATTTCGTCCCCCTTCCAAAAAAAAAATTTAACGTGCTCATGCATGCCCGAAATTTCTTCAAATTCCCCCCAAAATAGCCTTTTCGAGTCCCCGAAAACATTATTTCAAGTCCCCAAAATTCCCTTTTGGACATCCCAATATACATGTCTTCCACCACTCCCCATCCGCAACCTTCGTTATCCTTCTGAAATACTCATTTCGAACGCCTGAAAACACTATTTCGGGTCCCGAAATTCCCATTTTGTCCCCCGAATAAACCATTTCGGCCATTTAAAAAAATAAATAAATTAAAAAAAAAATACAAAAACAACCCGCCCTCTACTTTGCTTTGTTATTTTTCGGAAAGCTCATTCCTTGTTCGCTTTCCACCCTTTCAGCTTCCATTCCAAAAAAAAAAAGCAATGATACTAAAATAGGAAAAACCATTATGCATTTAAATCCTTTCACTTGTTTTTTTTTTCATGCACCCCCCATCTCCATGCTGCACTATCCGTAAATTCTACTCATTAACATTTCTCACTCCGCTCACTCATTACACTTTCTAAAAAAAAAAACTACCACTTCTCGCATTTCAAGAAGTGGTAAGAAGCATAAAAATAAAAATAAATAAAAGCATCATTGGAATGCATGCAATGCCCATGAAATTAGAAAGATTTCCAACGGATGTGTATCAAAATTTATAAAAAGGAGGCCCATCCTTTTGTTTTCAATAAAAGTATTTGTAGGGTTCCTATATCAAAGTCTTGTGAATCCCTTTTGCTCCAGGGTTTGTTGTTCGTTGCTGCATATTCAAAGGAAGCTGAAGATGGGGAGGAAAGCTGCAGAGGCCAAGAAGGTGAATGTACAAAAAATTCCTGAGATGACAAAGAATCCGTGAAGATCTCAAGTATAAAAGGTAGAAGATATGGAACTGAAACCTTATGATGATCGCTTGGGATAGATTAAAGATTACAATATCACCAACAAGGGAGTAGAAAGACTGTGTCTAGATGCTGAGTTTGTTGCATAACATATGTCTACTGGGAGTCCTCATACTATAGCATTTCATTCTCATATCTCTTGGTACTTGTGTACACATGTGCATCCATGCCCTAAGCTGATCTGGGCAATCGCACAATGCTACAACATTGCTGCAAGAAATGTCCAAAATGCCCACGAAGAAGTATTGTTTAGTATCTCGGCTAGTTCCATACAGGATGTGTTTGCTTGCGGTGCACAAATTTCATCTTCTGCTACATTAAAAAAATTTAGTTTTAAGGAGGAGGAGAGGTATCAACCTACCATTCAGATGCGGCAGTTCATGGAGAGCTAGTTATTAAAGACCCCACGATTGGGAGAGTTGCCAAAAATACCGACACCATTGAAAAGTTTCAAGAGCCCAGATTTGTATTCAATGATAGCATGGCTAACAGGATTATCTTCAGATTTTGCAATACAAAAGTGGCAAGCATCATTGGTGCAATTCATTTCATAGCCAAGGTTTTATGCTCCAACTGTCGTGACAGCAACTCCAAATTCAATTTTCTTTGATTGGGCAAGTTTCCTATAAATGAGGATACATTCATAATTGAGAAAGGTACAAAATGGAGAAGCACATGATGACATTGATTCCTTGGGTTTAGAAAACTCAAAGAGAAATGACATCTCGTGACTATTCATACCTAGCTATCACTGAAGACCTCACAAAGAAGCATCCAGTTGAGCACATGGGCATCATACAAGAGGCATCAAGTTCCATGTATCTGCAGGTAGAACATTACAAGGATCTTCTCATTCAGGCTGAAGAGAAAATCAAAAATCTCGAGTAAGCCTTAGAGGAACAACAGGCTAAATCTGATGCAACATAATTTGAATCTCAATAGTGAAAACAATAGGTGATGAATTTGGAAAGTGACATAGTGGAGAGCAATAAAATAGCTACATAGTTTTAGGCAGCCGATCAGGAAGCACAATTGAAAATTCAAGCTTTACAGGATCAGCTTCAGAACTTGCAGAATCAATTGGCAGCAAAATCATTGCACTATGTGTCCCTCACCAAGGACAAGATTAAGGAATCTCACAGTCAGATGTTGACTAATTGTAATAAAATGGTGACCAAGGCTACATTAGTGCTATTATTACTTCAGGATGTTCAGGCAGCTATTTCATATGGTGGACCTATAATAGACAACATGGAGCAAGATTTAGAGCCAAAATTGGAAATAGCCATGAAGATCCAAGCAATGACTCAAATAAATCTCAAGTTGTGTCCAATGAGTGATATATCCCATGCTTGGGCGAGTGCTAAAATCACATTACGTAGATATTTCTCCAACATGAATCTGATTAAAGAAGCTTGTCAGTTGCAAGAGACCCTTGAGCATGAAAGATGTATTTCATTGGTTTATTTTGAAACACTTGTAGATAATGGTTTTCCTAGTTTTGTTGATGATCAAGGAAATATTCTAGAAAAGAAATACCTGGAAACATTATGGGCTATTTTTATGATGGATACTTCAGATATTGATTATTTTGAGGAGCCCATCACCGAAGAGCATGTGTTACCATTAATGAGAAAGTTCATTCACATTGAATCTGGATTATTGGAGCTCAGTCATAGGGCCAAACATCTTGATATAGAAAAGTTTGAGACTTTTCGATATCTTGTGGGTACTCTCAAAGATTAGGAGGTGATTACCATAGATGTATGGGTTGAAGCAATTACGATATATGAATCCACCGTAGCACATCTCAAAAATCAAGACAAATCTGATACAAGTAGCTAACCATCAGATGCATCTGCAAGTGGAACTTTGTACCCAATGAATAAAGGCCTGGAATCGATTACATTCTGGTGATATGAATACCTCGTGAGCCACCAGAAATGTTGGAATTTTTGCCACATTGGAATTTTGTTGTAGTGTGCCACATTGACATTTCGTTGTAATCATTAGTGCCACATTGAAAAGTGTTTTTGCTTTTTTTTTTTTTTGTGGAAAACATCCCAAAAGGGATGCCACTTTTGGGTAAGACCCAAGGAGGTAGGGGTATCCATTCCGCCAAAAATGCCCATGACTCGGACCTAGCCTACCACCTTTGACATACTCAAGGAGTAAACAAACACACAAAACAAAATTAAAAAAAGTAAATAACAACAATAATAATAAAATAAAATAAAAAACATGCTCCTTGAGTGTGTCAAAACCAAAAGCACAACCAAACACGCACAATAAGATAAAAGAAACCACAACACAAACCACATAGAAAAACATAAAAACCACATAACAAAACACAAACAAGACAAAAACAACAGCACACTACAAAGACATAACCCAAAAAACATGAAAAATAAACACAACCAAAACCTAAAAAATAAAATAAAAATAAAAATAAAAATTAAAAAAACCAACAACAGACAATAAACAAAAATAAAAAACATAGCAACCCAGGTCATCCCTCCCGGGGAGTGGTTGTTTGCAGATGATCTCCTGGGGGGAGATCCTTCTCCACTATCTGCGCCCCTCCCGATCGGCTAGGGTTTCCTTGGTTGTTTTTTCGGACTGGTGCTTCCCAGGGATCCCTGTTTGGTTGGGGATCCCTTCCCTTTTTCCCTCAGGCTTCCCCCTGGGGTTTTTTGCAGGTGATTCGCGTGGATCTGGTCCCTTGCATTTCTCAGTGATGTGGAGGTGACGGTTTAGGGTTTGGAAAGTTTCCCCCTTTTTCTTGTGAATCCTCGACAGGATCTGTGCTTGGACGGGATTCTTGGTCCCTACTGCTGGGATCCTCTTCTGTTTTCCCGGGGCGGGTTCCTTGTGGTGCAACTCTCTGGTCACTTCCTGATGGACTGGATCCTCTCTATGCTGGCTGTCGGCTTCCTACAGGATGGCTCTCGCTGAACTGAATGTTTTCCCGATGGGCGGGATGGTTTCTCCATAGGGCGGGATCCGCCAAATCCGTCGATTTTCCCGCGAGGCGGTATCCTTTCTTTTCTGTTGGTTTCCCGAATGGCGGGATTTCCCTGTTGCTTCCCGCTAGGCGGGACTGTTTGTGGTGGTTTTGACTGCTTCCCGCGAGGCAGGATTTTATTGTAATGGTTTTTCTTTGCTTCCTGCTGGGCGAGATCTTCTCGATGGTGGTTTTTGGCTACTCCCCGCTGAGCGGGATCTCCAAAACTACTTTTTTTCTTATTTGTTTGTTTCCCACCGAGAGGGTTTGTTTCATGCTTACTGTTACCGCTGGGCGGGATTTCTGTTTTGGTGTTCAGTTTCAAGGGATTGATGCCCTAGGCCCATTGCTTATGTAATCAGGTTTTGGGATCCTTGTTAAAACCCGCTATAAATACAAACACATAATTATAAAAAAAAATAAAAAACATAGAAAACACTCACACATAAAAAAATGAAATAACACAAACAAAGAGAAACCCAAGAACAAGAACGAAAAAAACACAAGAACAATAACAAAAAACATAAAAAAAAAAAACAACAACAAACACAAGAACAACAAAAAACAACACAAAGAACACAAAAACAAAACAAAACAAAAGAACCCACCCACCTTAAAAAACTAAACAAAGAAGACAAAAGAAAAAAAAAATGAACAAAACAATGACCTATCTAGACCAGAAGACTATTAATGCAAGAATCAATAGAGGAAACAAAATAAAGAATAGAATGAGCTAGGGAACTAAAAAAATTGAATGAACCAAAGAGAAACAAAAAAAAACAAGAAGAAACTAGGTACCTTCAGAACTGGAACCATCCAAAGAAATGATAGAAAGAAGAGCTTCCCTAATTTGAGAAGCCCACCATATAGGAGGGTGGCCATAAAAAGTAAGATCACCTTTGTCCAAAGCCCAATTAGCTAAAGCATCAGCACTCTTGTTTTGATCTCTGGCCACATGATTGTAATCAACTTTCAAAAATCCCATCTGGATTAACTGAATCTTCTTAATAATTCTTTTTATTCTCCAATCCACCTTATGATTCTTAGGAGTCTTCAAGAAATTAATCATAAGTTGAGAGTCACTACTCAACTAACACTTTTTCCCATCCAACCTTAGTAGCCTCTTGAAGGCCTCTAAGGATAGCATACCCCTCAGAAAGTTCATTGGAAAGAATACCCAAATTCTTAGCAAAAGTAAAAACCAGGGAGCCATCTAAAAGTCTACCAATTCCTCCCACACTGGCTTTTCCAGGGTTCCCTCTAGAGGCTCCATCAGTATTGACTTTTCCAAAATCCTTAGGAGGAGGTTGCCAATTTCTAGTCCTATCCATCTTACTAATACTCACATTCCCTTTAAGTTGGTTGCCCTTATAAGGTTTAATCTTCAATCTTTGCATCACTTGATCCCATCTTTGGTGGGAGTTTTGGGGGTGATTAAAGAGTTGATGGACTGATTCAACTAAGTTGGCTATGGTCTTTTGCCAAATATAGTGAATATCCTTCTTATCTTGATTAAAAATTTGGTTGTTCCTTTCATTCCAAATATTCCAAAGAAGAATGGTAGAACCCATCCAAACTAACTTCCTAATAAAATGATCAACACCCTCTTGATTAGGCCAATCCCTCCAAAGCTGTTCAAAAGTGAAAAAAATGGACCACTGTAAGCCAAGTAAAGTTGCCATTCTCCTCCATAGCTTAGAGGCTAAAGTACACTAAATAAAAATATGGTTGATATTTTCTACATTCTCTTCACACATTTCACATCTAAAAGGGCCATGAAAACCACGCTTCATAAGTTGCTCACCAGTAAGAACCCTACGATGTAATAAAATCCAATTAAATAACCTCACCTTAGGCCAGAGCTTTTGAGCCCACAATTGAGAAAATATGTTAGAAGAATGGTTGGGATTATTATGGGATAAGGTCAAATAACCTTGAGCAACTGAATACTCACCCTTAGTAGTATTGTTCCATCCAAAATAATATTTTTCATGGGAAGAGAGGGATCTCATATGAAGGATGCCTTGGATATCTTGTCTTTGTATTTCTAGGATTTGAATAGGCCAGTCCTTAATAGGGATCCAATATCTACCAACCTTTGAATTACCAGTATGGTACCGACAGTAATTAGCCACCTTTATCCAATTAGCTCGGTGAAGCTCCTCCATCCAAGGCCTCCAATCGGGAAACTGAGTTATCAAAGGCTTGTGACCATCCCAAGAATCTGTCCAAAAATTTGCATGTTGACCATTATGAATGATCCAAAATAATTTTTTCTTTATCAAATCCTCACTAGTCTTAAGAACTGCTAAAATGGGAGAACCTTTGGTAGGAAGTTGATAGTGAACAAGGTCTTCAAGACTTTTGTTCTCAGTATATTTAGCATGGAGATTATTGGCCCAAAGAGCATTGGGGTTATGCAACATCCTCCAATATAATTTAACAGCTAAAGCTTTGTTGTTATTAATTGAATACCGGAATCCTAACCCCCCTTCACTCTTAGGAAGACATAAAGTATCCCATTTCACCAAGGCCCATTTTCTTTTCTCCTTAGTACCACTCCAAAGGAAACGATGACTGATTTGATCCAATTCTTGAAGAACAACCTTTGGGATATTCAAAACGGAAGAAACATAAATAGGAATAGCTTGAAGGACTGATTTTACCAAGGTGATTCTACCCCTGAAGAAAGCCACTTGTTGGTCCACTTTCCAATTTTCTTCTTGACTTTGTCCAACAACCAATTCCAATATTTATTTTTTTGCCTTTTAATATTTAAGGGAATACCTAAATAAGTGATTGGAAAAGAGGTCTTCTTATATATTAATTTATCCAAGACCATGGATTCCTATCTAGAAAAGCAGTGAAAGAAAATTGCTGGCAATTTTGGGTACTTTGGGTATATTGCCTTTGCTCAAGTGTATAAGTTGTCATTGATGTCAAGAAGCTCTTGAAGGAATTTGATTTGATGTCAAATAATTTGTTTTTATGAAGGTTATGGCATGACAGTTTCAAAGGTCTTTTGCAAACCCCAAGTTGGAAGGTTTAGAGATTACAGGTGGATGCATTGGTTTAATGCATTTGGGTCCAGGAGGAAGTATTTATTTAAATAATTAAAAACCTTGTTAAGGTTCCATTTAATTATTTTTAAATAAATAAATTATTATTTGCAATGGGTTCTCCTAATCCATGGCACAAATATTTTAACATTGTGGGCGCTAGCCAAGACCTTCACCGACATGTTAAACTCCTCCTCGACATCAAAGAGCTTGGTAAATTGCATATAAATCTCCCTCGTTGAAAAACAAAGATTCATCCCATCCAAATTTTGAAAGGTGTTGCTCGTTGTAAATTCGACTGTGTCTTCGCTGATTTTTGTGGATCCACTATTCATTTGTCTGCACTCGCCGTTTGTCAAATCCGTCGTAAAGTTTATTTTCATCGTGTCACGACAGAGGAAATGAAGGGACTATGGTTTCATTTTATCCCTGGTGCAGAAGGATCAAGGTTAACAACGTGAGGTTTAAACCTCACCGGGTGCCTTTGGCGCACCGATAGCGGCTAGGCTATTGGCGCACTACCTGAATGGGAGGTTTCGCGTTCGAATATCACGAAAGGGTTTTTCGTCGTGAAGTGGATGCAACAAGTGGTGTTAGAATTCATGCACAAATTTCTCCATAGCGATTTTTGATGTTGGCTAAGGTATTTTCAAAATTAATTTTTGCTATGTGTTTTTACGAATGGAGGAATTTTATTAGAGGGAAAAATAGCTTAGGAGTTATAAGGAGTTTAAAGCTTGTTTGTATTTTGATAAAAAGATTCTTTTTGAAGATGTTGAAATATCTTATTGCATTATTATGAGAGATAAATTTTATTTTTGATAAGACTATAAGGGAGAAATAAGGTGTATAAGGTTTAAATATTTCTTGTAATGTTGAGAGTGCTTTTGGTTGATTATGGAAATGAAAGCATGATGTTTTAAGGTTAAAATTTCTTCTTGTGTGAAGTTGTGAAACCTTAAGTGGGCAGCTTTGAGATTGACATTTGCTTTCATTAAATTGGTAATAATCAAGCTATTCTTTACTTGGTTAAAGTGTTGAGCTTACTCCTTTGTTGATGATTTGAAAAGTTGTGTGTGCTATTGCGAGTTGAGTTGGTGGATCCTTTTGTTCAAACAATATTGGAGAGAAAAGGAGTTCTACTTGTTTCCTTTTTCTAATGTTGATTGTGAAATGCTTCAAGGTTATGTTTTGAGTTGAATGGTGTTGATTGAACCTTGTTTGATGAGCATTGTTGTTGAAGCCCTAATTGATGGTGAAAAGAACATGAGTATCATTGTTATGTGATTCTTTGCATAGTTGGCAATTGTTGGAGTTTCATGTTCTTGAAAGAAAGCATTCTATCCTATCCATTTCAGATATTGAGTTGAATTTTGATATTGGGAGTTGAGTATAGAACATATTGAGTCTATAAAAATTATCTTTATGCTTCTATGAGTTTGACAAATCACATTGGGTCTCTAACAATTCACCTTGTGATTTCCTTCTAAGAAAGTTTTTTCTTGGTGAGCTTGCTGAGGTTTTGGACAGGTTTCGATGGGGACTTGTGAGCAATTTTGGACAAGTTTCGGTGGGTACTTGTGAGCAAGTTTTGGACAGGTTCTGGTGAAGACTTGTGAGTAGTTTTGGATAGGTTCCGGTAGGGACTTGTGATCAGATTTGGACAGGTCCTAGCAGTGGACTTATGAGCTGATTTTTGATAGTTCTATCAGAGAACTTGAGGACAAAGGAGCACTGGTCCTTTGAGAAGAACCTGAGGACAAATTTGGCAAGTATTTGAGAAGGCTTGTGTGTAGAGGATTGATTTGTTCAAGTGTTGGATAGATCTGACAGACAGAGGAAGACTTGTACTAGACCGACTGACTATGTTTGGTATAGGTTGTTGAGCTATTTTGGACATGATCATAGAAGGTAGAGGTCTCTTAGGCTAAGCATTGAGGACAAGAGGTCTTCGGTGGAAATGAGTTCCACGTGCTAGCAAGAGGTAGAGGTAGTTGATCTTCTGAGGGATCATTTCTAGAGTAGAGGGGAAGGTATCTCTTTTGAGCAGAGGCTCATAAATTTAGATAGAGGGGAAGGTATCTCCTTTGAGCAGAGGCTCATAAATTTAGATTAGGGGAAGGTATCTCCTTTGAGCAGAGGCTCATAAATTCTAATTTGGGGAAGGTATCTCCTTTGGGACGAGGCTCATAAACATTGTAATTGGGAAGGATTACCAAAGAACTTTGAGATAACTTTTAGAGAAAATTTTTGTGGACGTAGCCCAACCATTCTGGGTGAACCACATTAAAATTGGTGTCACTTTGTGGATGATATTGTGCATTTCTTTGATATTGCTTTGGGTATATTGCTTTACTATTTTGAAGTATAAAGGAAAAAGTAAAAAGAGGTCTTATATTGTTCACCCCCCTCTCAATATAAGCTTGTGTTCTTCAATTGGTATCAGAGCAGGTGCCTTCAAAAAGTTTAACAGCTTGAAAGAAACTCTAGTAAAGAACACAATGGATCATTCAAGTAGTAATGCAGCACCTATTCTTGATGGGTCAGATTTTGGTCTTTGGAGTGCAAGGATGAAGGTTCATCTAATGGCACTTGGTAATGAGATATGGGAAGTGATTGAAGATGAGTACACTATTCTTGTACATGGTCCTAATACTAAAGAAGAAAGACTCCTACATCACAGCAATTCAAAAGCAATGAATGCAATCCTGAAAGGCTTACAGAAAGTAGATCTCACAAAAGTGATTCACTGCAAGACAACTAGTGAAATGTGGAAACAGATTGAATGTGGTTCATACAGGTGATACAAATGTCAGAAAAGCCAAGTTAAGACACTTCAAAGGTATGTTTGAAAAACTCAAGATGAATGATGATGAAAATATTAGTGACTACATGCTTCGTATGGATGAGGTTGTTAACTCCATGAAAGACTTAGGTCTTGAGCTTGCTGAAAATGATGTTTGTGATAAGATTTTAAGATCTCTTCCTAATAGATTTAGTGAAAATATTTTTGCTATTGAGGAAGCTAAAGATTTGGATAAGTTGAAAAAGGATGAGCTCCATAGTATACTTGTAGCATTTGAGTTGAGAACTCAAGTAAAGGTTGATGTCAAGAAAGAGGCAACTTTCAAGGCTGCCAAGGAATCCAAGGGTAAACAACTTCAAGATAGTGATGAGTCTTCTAGTGATGAAGAGGCATATTACAGCAAGAAAGGCAAGTTCTCTAGAAAACACAAAAGTATGAAAAATATAAGATATTTCAATTGTGGAAATTTTGGTCATTATGCTACTAGCTGTCTTGTTCCCAAGAATGAAAGTGATGAAGATAAACAGGATTCTAAGAGCAAGGATTTTGAAAAGCACAAGCATCACAGGAAGAAAAAATATGAGCACAACAATCAAGGAAAGAGGTATTCTCACAAGCACAAAAAGAGTTTCTACCTAGACAAAGTAAGTAAGTGTTCTAGTAGTGATAGTGAAAGTTCTTCAAGTGATGATGAAAATGAGATGTTGTTCATATCATAAAAATAGGAAGAACCGAAACATAGATTCATTATCATGAAATGTCTTAGATGTGGAAACTTTGGTCACCTTGAGGATGATTGCACAAATAATGATTTGGTTTCTAGTATGTATGAGGATGCTTCAAAAAACTATAAGGAAGATGCATGTATGGTTTTTGAAAAGAGTAGCACCTCTAGTGATAAGAAATATGAAAAAGGCTTTGATGATTCAAAAGGCAATAAAATAAAGGATCTTGAAAGTGAACTTATTAGTGCTCTTAGTTTTTTGAAAAAGGAAAGAAAGAAGAATGCTAGACTTAAGGATAAGTTAGATGAATGTTGTATGGAGAGAGATGATCTTATAGAAAGTCTTGACTTCTCTATAGCTAAGACACAAGAACTCAAGGATGAGTTAGAGTCTAAGGTTCTTGAGTATAGTGAGTTAGAACAGAAAATGGCTTCTTTGAAAGAGGAAACTAAAGAGTACAAGGATAATATTTATAGGTTTCAAGATAGCTCCAAAAATTTTAAGTCACTCATCAAAGGTCAAAGAAAGACAACAAATAAAACAGGCCTTGGTTTTGTTAAGCCACACAAGGAACAAGTTGGAGAGTCTAGTAAGAGACTCCAAAAGGAAGAGATTTCTGATGAGGAAAGTACTTTAGAAAAGGAGTCCTTGAATGATAGATGCACAAAAATAGAAAATAGAATTCAGAATGAGAAGAAGAAGTTTTTAGGACCCAAGAGGTCAAATAAAGGAAAGTTTCAAGGCAAATGTTTTTCTTGTCACAGGTTTGGTCACATGGCTTCACATTGCATGGCTCAAGTGAAGAATGTAAATGAAAATTTTAGAAGTGCTAGTTTCTTTCAAGGGTATTGCTACTCTTGTAAACAGTTTGGGCACAAGGCAGTCTATTGCAAGGTAAATAACAGGAACAAGTTTTATCAGAATAGGTTTGGTCAGAATAGGTTTGGTCAGAACAGGTGGATTCAAAGATCAGGTTTACCTCAGAAAAACAACATTGTCAAGTTTTTCAAGTGCAACAATGAAGGTCACAAAATCAGACAATGTAGAGCTAAAATTCTAGAATATAGGAATAGGAACAGTGGCATGATCAGGTCCAAGTATCAAGACATGGACAAGAACAGAGATGAGAACAAGAACAAGAATAGTGACAAGAATAGGAATATGGACAAAGAATTCAAGAGAATGCCCGGCAAGGAAGTAATAGACGCTGATGATGATCAGTTCCTAATGGGATTTTTACTCCCACCCCAGAATTAATCACCTCATCAGGAGGTGGGGGAGGGACTAAGCTAAGAGGCTCATTCTTAGTCTTGATCCCCAAAGGTGGCCCTTTGCCATTAATGACAAAGGGGGAGAGATATGAGTAAGGGGGAGAGATTCAAAGTGAAGAGGAAAGCTTCAAGTCAGGGGGAGCAAAACTTCAAAGGAAGATTCTCAGTTGTGGGCATAGTTTCTCAGTTGTTAGCACAGTTGGTTTCAGTTTTGGCTCTTGAGAAGTGTTTTCAGTAAAAGTTTGCCATCAATGACAAAGGGGGAGATTGTTCGCAATTATGGGTACTTTGGTTACATTGCCTTTGCTCAAGTGTATAAGTTGTCATTCATGTCAAGAAGCTCTTGAAGGAATTTGATTTGATGTCAAATAATTTGTTTTGATGAAGGTTACAGCATGACAGTTTCAAAGGTCTTTTGCAAACCCCAAGTTGGCGAGGTTTAGATATTACAGGTGGATGCATTGGTTTAATGCATTTGGGTCCAGGAGGAAGTATTTATTTAAATAATTAAAAACCTTGTTAAGGTTCCATTTAATTATTTTTAAATAAATAAATTATTATTTGCAATGGGTTCTCCTAATCCATGGCACAAATGTTTTAACAATGTGGGCGCTAGCCAAGACCTCCGCCGACATGTTAAACTCCTTGCCGATGTCAAAGAGCTTGGTAAATTGCATATAAATCTCCCTCGTTGAAAAACAAAGATTCATCCCATCCGAATTTTGAAAGGTGTTGCTCGCTATAAATTCGACTATGTCTTCACTAATTTTTGTGGATCCGTTGTTCATTTGTCTGCACTCACCGTTTTTCGAATCCACCATAAATTTTATTGTCATCGTGTCATAGCAGAGGAAAGGAAGGGACTGTGGTTTCATTTTATCCTTGGTGCAGAAGGATCAAGGTTAACAGCATGAGGTTTAAACCTCACTGGGTGCCTTTGGCACACCGATAGTGGCTAGGCTATTGGTGCGCTACCCGAATGGGAAGTTTTGCATTCGAATATCACGAAAGGGTTTTTCATCATGAAGTGGACACATCATGTGGTGTTAGAATTCGTGCACAAATTTCTCCATAGCGATTTTTGATGTTGGCTAAGGTATTTTCAAAATTAATTTTTGCTAAGTGTTTTTGCGGATGGAGGAATTTTGTTAGAGGGAAAAACAGCTTAGGAGTTATAAGGAGTTTAAAGCTTGTTTGTATTTTGATAAAAAGATTCTTTTTGAAGATGTTGAAATATCTTATTGCATTCTTATGAGAGATAAATTTTATTTTTGATAAGACTATAAGGGAGAAATAAGGTGTATAAGGGTTAAATATTTCTTGTAATGTTGAGAGTGCTTTTGGTTGATTATGGAAATGAAAGCATGATGTTTTAAGGTTAAAATTGCTTCTTGTGTGAAGTTGTGAAACCTTAAGTGGGCAGCTTTGAGATTGACATTTGCTTTCATTAAATTGGTAATAATCAAGCTATTCTTTACTTGGTTAAAGTGTTGAGCTTACTCCTTTGTTGATGATTTGAAAAGTTGTGTGTGCTATTGCGAGTTGAGTTGGTGGATGCTTTTGTTCAAACAATATTGGAGAGAAAAGGAGTTCTACTTGTTTCCTTTTTCTAATTTTGATTGTGAAATGCTTCAAGGTTGTGTTTTGAGTTGAATGGTGTTGATTGAAACTTGTTTGATAAGCATTGTTGTTGAAGCCCTAATTGATGGTAAAAAGAACATGAGTATCATTGTTATGTGATTCTTTGCATAGTTGGCGATTGTTGGAGTTTCATGTTCTTGAAAGAAAGTATTCTATCCTATCCATTTTAGATATTGAGTTGAGTTTTCAGATTTGATATTGAGTTTGAGTTGAGTTGATTTGAGTTGAGTTTTGAGATTAGGAGTTGAGTATAGAACATATTGAGTCTCTAACAATTCTCTTTATGCTTCTATGATTTTGACAAATCACATTGGGTCTCTAACAATTCACCTTGTGATTTCCTTCTAAGAAATTTTTTCTTGGTGAGCTTGTTGAGGTTTTGGATAGGATTCGGTGGGGACTTGTGAGTAGTTTTGGATAGGTTCTGATGGGGAATTGTGAGCAGGTTTTGGACAGGTTTCGGTGAGGAATTATGAGCAGTTTTGGATAGGTTCCGATGGGGACTTGTGAGCAGATTTGGACAAGTCCTAGCAGTGGACTTGTAAGCTGAGTTTTGATAGTTCTATCAGAGAACTTGAGGACAAAGGAGCAGTAGTTCTTTGAGAAGAACCTGAGGATAGATTTGGAAAGTATTTTAGAAGGCTTGTGTGTAGAGGATTTATTTGTTCAAGTGTTGGACAGATCTGACAGACAGACGAAGACTTGTACTAGACCGACTGATTATGTTTGGTACATGTTACTGAGCTGCTATGGACATGACCATAGAATGCAGAGGTCTCTTAGGCTAAGCATTGAGGATAGGAGGTCTTCGATGGAAATGAGTTCCATGTGCTAGCAAGAGGTAAAGGTAGTTGATCTTCTAAGGGATCATTTCTAGAGTAGATGGGAAGGTATCTCCTTTGAGTAGAGGCTCATAAACTCAGATAGAGGGGAAGGTATATCCTTTGAGCAGAGGCTCATAAATTTAGATTGGGGGAAGGTATCTCCTTTGAGCAGAGGCTCATAAATTTTTATTGGGGGAAGGTATCTCTTTTGGGTCGAGGCTCATAAAAATTGTAATTGGGAAGGATTCCGAAAGAACTTTGAGATAACTTTTAGATAAATTTTTTGTGGATGTAGCCCAGCCATTCTGGGTGAACCACGTTAAAATTGGTGTCACTTTGTGGATGATATTGTGCATTGCTTTGATATTGCTTTGGGTATATTGCTTTACTATTTTGAAGTATAAAATAAAAAGTAAAAAGAGGTCTTATATTTTTCACCCCCCCTCTCTGAGTATAAGCTTGTGTTCTTCAAAAATAACTTTAGATTTGTCTTCATTGATCAACTGCCCAGTAGCCTTAGAAAAATAGCTAATGATTTGCTTAATATTAGAAGCTTCCTTAACTATAGATTTACCTAAAAGGGTAGAGTCATCCATAAATTGAAGATGAGAGATAGGTCTAGCTTCATGAGCAATGGTAACTCCCTCAAGAGTTTTGTTTTCCCTCTTTTGGTTATAGTCCTACCTAAGCATTCAGCAAGAATGATGAATAAATAAGGGGATAGCAGGTCACCTTGCGTAATACCTCTGGAAGCTGGGAAAGACTGAGAAGGCCTACCATTGATAAGAACTAAGTAGGAAACTGAAGAGATACATCCCATAATCCTATCCATCCAATCCTTAGAGAAACCAAATTGCCTCAAAATTTTGATAAGGAAGTGCCAATCCACTCTGTCATAAGCTTTGGATAAGTCTAACCGGATGAACATAGAAGGAGAATTTTGCATATCCATGGAATGGATGGCTTCCTGAGCAAGAACTATCTCATCTACTATTTGACGTCCTTCCACATATCCCCTTTGCTCTGGGGAAATAATCTTATGCAAAAGAGGCTTCAACATTTCTGCCATGATTTTAGTAATAATTTTGAGAACATTACATAAAGAAATAGGTCTAAAATTTGATATATGATCAACCTCTTGAGCTTTTGGAACAAGAGTAATATAAGTTTTATTGATAAACTTCAAAATTTCTTTTGATTTCATGGCTTCTTCCACCACCTCTAATAAATCAACATGAAGGATATCCTAAAACTCTTGGTAGAACTCAATAGGAAAACCATCATGACCTGGGGTTTTCCCTTTTTGCATTTTAAAAACTACTTGTTGAAGCTCATTGATAGTAATAGGAGTAGTCAAAATAGAGTTCTCCTCAGAAGTGATAAGAGAAGGGATTGCTTGAAGAACATTTTGTTGTGAAGCTGAGTCAAGAGGAGTAGCAGTAAAAAGATTGGAAAAGTAATCAACAACAATAGAGTTCATGCCATCCCAAGTATAAACAACATCTCCAGAATCTAATTTTAAGGAAGAAATAAAGTTGTGAGATCTTTGATCTAGAATATATTTGTGGAAGAAATTTGTGTTTCTATCTCCTTCTTTGAGCCATTGAATTCTAGATTTTTGCTTCCATAAGATTTCTTCTCTTTTTTCCCATTCCTCTAACTGAGTTGCAAGTTTAATTCCATCTGTACTTATCTTCTCTGTGAGGCCATCTAAACGGATTTTTTGATTCAAATTTTTAATATGAGTAATAACTTCATGTTTTTTTTATGAACATCCCCACACTCTTTCCAGTTCCAAGTCTTGATTTTGGATTTAATGTATTGCAGTCTTTTTGCAAAACAGAATATCTTAGTCCCATGCCTAGGTTTACCTTCCTTCCACCATTGTTGCACATGAGGTCTGAAGGAAATGTCTCTAAGCCACATCAATTGAAAATGAAAAGGAGAGAAACTCACATTGGTTTTCCACATTTCCACCATGACAAGCCAATGATCCGAACCAGTATTATTAAGAGTCTTCACTTTAGGAATGTGACCATGGATTAAGAAATTTTTAGAGAGAAAAAACCTATCCAATCTCTCCATTATACAAGCTAAGCCTTGCCTTCTGTTAGACCAAGTCATAAGGCCATTATCTGGTTGGATATCCACAAGATGGAGGTTTGCAATATATTCGCTCATGAGGTCAGTATTTTTGTCCAAATTTCTATTTCCCCCCCTTTTCTCATCCAAAGAGAGGATGGTATTGAAATATCCTCCGATCAAGATCCAAGATTTAGGAAAATGAGATATAATATGAGTAATATCCTTCCACTGTCTTCTTTTTTCCTCCAAATAATTTGGGGTATAAATAGTAATGTAGAGCATAATCTGGTTGGAATGTCTACTTTGAATAGCTATAGCCAACAAACCCCAACTGCCGACCATATGGTGAATAACTACCTCTTTTGGGTCCCAAAGACAAGCAATGCCACCCGAAGTCCCTTGGGAACTGAGGCAAACCACTTTTCCAGCTGGAAAAATTTTATTGGCAATTAAGTCCATATCCTCCATTGACATCTTTGTTTCTTGAAGGAAAACAAGATGTGGATGATTTATCTGAATCATTCTTCTAATTTCATTTTGTTTTGAAAGACTTCCTTTGAGTCCTCTAATATTCCAAGTGATGATCTTCATTAATACCGGGGCTAAAAATGTTGGGAAGGGCATTAATCTTACCTTCCTCTACAAGCTTTTCACCTTCTTTTACCATATGATATTGATTGGTCTTGCGACCTACTTTTTGATTAGAATCCATCTTCAATTTTTTTTTCCCTATTTCTTGACTTATTCCAATTGAATCTGATATGGCTTCTAACCTTGAAGAATGCTCATACACAACCAAAATTTTACTAGATGGTTCAATGGAGTCTATATTGGGACCTGCATTATTTGAAGTTTTGACATTTGAAATATTGTTTTTCTTGTGTAAATTTTCTCCTTTTTTTTTTTCTGTTGAAAACCTTTGATTTGTTGGTTTGTCTCTGAGTTCTTTCCTTCATATTTAAATTGTGTTTCTAAGATTTTAGTTTCCATTATTTCCTCTTCCTCACTTGGGACATCATTTGTGGAAAGGATTTCAAACATATTAGGAAATGACTTTGATTGATCCTTCATTACTGGTTTTTTCTGAGTGTTCTTCTTCTTAGGTATTTGGAAACCTGCTGAGTTTATATCTTCTTTATTTTGATTAGGAATTTTATTTGGGCAAGTACTGGCCAAATGACCATATTCATGGCAAATTATACAATGAAAAGGAATGTTCTCATAGTCCACTTGATATGGAATAAATGAAGCTACGTATTATTGAAAACATAGGACTTTAAATAAGTCCAAAAATAAAACCGTAATCCTGGAAATCATCAACTGCTCCAAGGATTTACGTACAAAATCAAGGAAAGGCTAAAGATGAAAGCCCTAAAATTCCGAAAAGAAAAGCACCTAGACCTAGACCATTCAACGGAGGAAACCAACAACTCACATTGATTATTTTTCATACTAAGTCCTAATGAACATATCCTAGGTCTAAAAATAATTAGCCCCTAGGTCTAATATTCCTCATCATTCGTCTCAACAAAAGAAGCATTGGACTCCAATGCTTTCAACAAAGAGGGAAAATCTCAGGACAAAATGTGAGCAAAAATCCAGTGAGCCTGATGTGGAAATTAGCCTCGTAGGGCCAAAAGATATGAAGTAGAAGTAACCTGGTGTGTGTGTCAGGTCTTCGTATCAAAGACTGTATCGACGTCAATCAAAAGTTGAGCATCAGGAACCACATCAACTAGATGAATGATGGCTAGAATAGTTTCCAATGTGGAATCATAGTATGGTTTGAGAAGATCAACATTGACAACATCGTGAATGCCAAGATGAGTTGGAAGGTCCAAGCAAAAGGTATTCTTAGAGATTTGCTAAAGAATAGTATAAGGCCCATAACGAAGAGGCTTGATTTTGCTATGTGCCTTATCTACAAATCATCATTTTTCAAGATGAAACCATACTTTGTCACCAACTTGAAAGGAATGAGGTGTGCGGTGCTTGTCCATCTGTTGTTTTTGCTAAGTCTTCTAAAGAATTTGAACCACTTTGGCTTGAAGACTTTGCAAATGCTATACAAAAGATTTGGCCTTCTCTTGTTCCTTCTAAATGTGCATTGTGGCTGAAGAAGGCAAAGACAAAGGTAACTCATATGGAGCAAGTGGCTAAAAACCAAAACACACTTCAAATGGAGAGTGCCTGGTAGAACTGTGGACAACCCTATTATAGGCGTGCTCAATGTGAGTGAGGCTTAAGTCCCACTTGGATGGAGTGGAATGATGGTAAATCCTCAAACTCTGCATGAAAGTACGATTAACTACCTTTGTCTACCCATCATATTGAGGATGATAAGCAGTAGAGAAGTTAAGAGACTCCCAAAATCTTCTAAAGTGATCGCCAAAAGTGACCCACAAAGCGTGAGTCATGATCAGAGACAATGCTGGTAGGAAGACCAAAAGAATGCCATACCACCTCAAAGAAGAGTTGGGCAAGATCTTGTGTAGTAGTACTTGTCTTGCGACAAGGAATGAATTTGGCCATTTTGCTAAATCTATCCACCACAACAAAGACACAATCATGCTTGCATATTGTCATTGGAAAACTGGTCAAGAGATCCATGGAGATGCTTTCCCATAGACGAGAAGGAATGGGCAAAGGCATGCTCATTTCCAATGTCCTATTGGCTGATTTGGAGTGATTATAGACTGCACATTATCGCAAGAAGCAAAGAACATCTCTTTGCATGTGTGGCCAAAAGAAAAACCGCTAAAGATGATGAAGAGTTTTCTACCTACCAAAATGTCCCCCATAGAGTGTGGAATGAGCCTCCTTCAGAAGAGACTCCCTATTCCCATGAGGAACACAAAGTTTGTCCAATTTGTACAACATTCCATCTTGAATATGAAAGTCCTGAAGAGCTCTCAAATTTGAAGAAGAAGGATTGGAAAGTTGGTGGAAAACTTTGCCAAAATATAGATCCATAGGATACTATGTAGGCCAATTTTGAAAGCCTAAATGAGAAGTAGTGACAACTGTCAAAACAAGAGTAGAAGGAGAACGACTCAAACAATCAGCCACTGCATTGTTTTGTCCTTTCTTGTACTTGATTACCAAATGGAATTGTTGCAAGTATGATGCCCATTTCATGTGCCTAGCTTCCTCAATTTTTGTTTGAGATTGAAGAAACTTAAGGGGCATGTGATTTGTATGAACAATTGTTTCCTTTCCCAAGAGATAATGCCTCCAATACTTTATTGCTTGAACCAAAGCATAGAACTCCTTATCATATGTAGAATAGTTCTTCTTGGCCTCTGAAAATGTTTCTGAATGGTAGGTCACTAGATGGCCATTTTGCATGAGCACAGATCCAAGTGCAACTTGTGAAGCATCAGTTTCTATCTCAAATGGTTGAGACAAATCAGGAAGAACAAGAATTGGTGCATTACTTAATATTTGTTTCAATGTGTCAAAGGCTTTTTTTTTTATCCTTTGTCCACTAAAATAGAACTTTGATCTTCGTCAAATAGTGTAAAGGTGCAGCAATAGAAGAATATCCTCCAATGAACTTGAGATAGAAATTGGCAAGTCCAAGAAAATTCCTTAACTCTGTGACAGAAGTAGGAGTTGGCCAAGAGAAGATAACTTCAACTTTGGAAGGATCTACTTGAACACCTTTTTCACTAATTACAAATCCAAGATAGGCAATGAATGTTTGCCCAAATGAACACTTAGGAAAATTTGCATACAATTGGTTCTTACGAAGAGTGTGAAGAACCATTTCCAAGTGTTATAAATGATTCTCCCAAGTAGAAGAATATATAATAATGTCATCCAAATAGATGATTACAAATTGATCCAAACAATCTCTGAATACTTCATTCATCAGCCGCATGAATGTAGCTGGAGCATTTGTAAGGCCAAAGGGCATGACAAGCCATTCAAAGAGCCCCATTTTGGTCTTAAATGCTATTTTCCAAGTGTCTTCTACTTGAATTCTCACCTGATGATACCCACTTTTGAGATCAATCTTGGAGAAGAATTTTGCACCTTGCAATTGGTCCAAGAGATCATCAATGCGAGGAAGTGGATAACAATTCTTGATTGTAATATTATTGAGTGCCCTGAAATCAATGCATAATATTCGTGTGTCATCCTTATTCAACACAAGAAATATAGGAGAAGCACAAGGGGAAGTACTGGGTTTGATGAACCCTTTAGTCAACAATGCTTGAATTTGCTTTTTAATTTCTTCCATTTGCACTATTGATTGTCTATACATTGAAGAATTAGGAAGAGAAGATGAAGGAACAATCTCAATACTATGATTAATCTGTCTTTTAGGTGGAAGACTTGTAGGTTCTTGAAAAACATCCAAAAATGATTGAAGTATTGAATGAACTAAAGAACTCCTGTTATTAGTGTGCTTAGGTGCTTGCTTTTCTTCTTGAATTGGTCTGATGAAGATGAGTGCTAGTTCCTTTGCTTGATTTACAACTTTGCATGCTTGTCTAAAACTTAACATCAAATTATGTGGTGTTTGTTGTGTACTTCTGATTATGAAAGCCTTATTGTCTTTGTGCAAAGTGTATGTATTTTTGTACCCATCATGTATAGATCTCTTATCGTATTGATAGGGTCTTCTAAGCAACAAGCCACAACAATCCATTGGAGTTACATCTCACACAACTGAGTCCACAAAAGAAGGACTGAAAGCAAAATTCACAATGCAAGTGTGTGTGATGTCGGATGTAATCCCATTGTCCTTCCATCCCAAAGGATAAGGATGAGGATGGGGATTCATCGGTAACTTCAGTTTGTCAACAACGGACCTCACAATTAGATTTTGATGTTGATTATTTTGCATACTAAGTCCTAATGAACATATCCTAGGTCTAAAAATAATTAGCCCCTAGGTCTAAGATTCCTCATCACCACTACTTGCTCCCAAGTGTCTTCCCCAAATTGTAATGTGATCTTTTTAGGTAGGGGTTTGTCAAAATCCATTAAAACACAAATTTGAGCATAAATAATATTTTCAAAATTTTGAGTACAATCAACAGTCATCATAAAAGTTCCTAAAGAGTTTCCAATTGAAGAAAAAATAGTAGGATTCCAAAATTCAATAGGGAGGCCAAAGAGTCTAACCCACACGAGAGCTATAGAAGACATCTCTTCTTCGGATTTAAATTTAGTATGCCAAGGCTTCATGAAAAACCCTGCCCTTCCAAAAAACCAAGGACCCCCTTGAAAATTTTTCTCTCTATCTTCATTGTTAGCAAATAAAACAAGAAAATAGCCATTTGGATAAATAGAGATTTGTAACTCACCTTTAGTTTTCTAGATTTTTGCAGCCTAGACTTTGAAAGCAGATAGAATCGGATGAAAACCAATAAACCGACAAATTAGTCCTATTTTTTCCAAATCTTCAATGCCAGCCTGAATGTTACCCATATCAAGCTTAACAATAGGAGTTCCATCAGCTACTTATAGACATCCTGACTCCATTTTCTTGGGATCAATCTTAGGAATTATTAGAGGTTTATGAGAATCCCTAATATTGATATTAGCATTGGGCTAAGGCTGTCCACGACAAAGGGCATCCCTAAAATTCATTTTTGGGACTGAGTCTTCAAAATTCTTACCCTTGATAGGGGTTTTCAGAGTAGAATTATTTTTTGGGTGCACCTTAGCACCAGATTCACTTGAGATATGAACCATTTTTTGATCAACTGCTTGAAACTTATTTTGTGGTCTCTTTAATCCTTGCCCTAGATGCCATGGAAAGGTATGGTTTTCACTTTTCTTTTGTGTAGCAAATTGGAAGCCGTTGTCACTCAAGTTCACAATATTATCTATTGAAAGACAAATTTCTAACCCATATTATATCCCTTGCAACATTTCCTGCTAAAATATTGAGCATAAAACACAAACATATTGGCCACTAGGGCCCGAAGGCCCTAAAAACCAACCTCTAGAGCTGCTTGCACTCAACCCAGATGAAACCCTCACATAGCCGCTTGCCAAATATATCATTCACACATATGGATGCACTAGGATCTGTGTTTCTCCAAATGATATGAAAATTGGTGGAGATTTTCTAGGGTTTTTTAGGCATCTACCCTCAAAATTTTAGCTCAATCCAAGTTCGGATGAGTGAGATATGACCGAAACAAGTTTGGTAGTTTGGGAAGTCCTATGAAAAATGTCTCTCTCTTTTTGTCGATAGCTGTTTTTTCCAAAACTAATTTATAGTGGAAAAATCCCCTTTCGAGGTGCCACTTTCAACAGGTTGGGCATAGGAGGAATGGAGCCTTGTTAGCCTCTACCAGCACATAGGACATTACTAACTATACCATATATCTACAGGATGGAGACAAGGAGAATGGAACCTAGGTCGGCCTCTACCAGCACCCAGGGCATTTACCACTATACCACAACAAGCAGATCAAAAATAATTTATAGTGGAAAACACCCCTATCAAGGTCCCACTTTCAACAAGTTGGGCATAGGAGGAATGGAGCCTTGTCGGCCTCTACCAGCACATAGGACATTCCTAACTATACCATATATCTATAGGATGGAGACAAGGGAAATGGGACCTGGGTCGGCCTCTACCAGCACCCAGGGTTTTTACCACTGCACCACAACAAGCAGATTCAAAACTAATTTATAGTGGAAAACACCCCTTTTGAGATGCCACTTTCAACAGGTCAGGCATATGAGGAATGGAGCCTTGTCGATTTTTATCAACACATAGGACATTCCTAACTATACCATATATCTGTAGGATGGAGACAAGGGGAATGGAACCTAGGTCGGCCTCTACCAGCACCTAAGGTATTTACCACTGTACCATAATAAGTAGATTAAAACTAATTTATAGTGGAAAACACCCCTTTCGAGGTGCCACTTTCAACAGGTTGGGCATAGGAGGAATGGAGCCTTGTCGACCTCTACCAGCACATAGGACATTCCTAACTATGCCATATATCTACAGGATGGAGACAAGAAGAATGGAACCTGGGTCGGCCTCTACCAGCACCCAGGGCATTGAAACTTTTTTATATAGATGTAATTTTGGGTGAAGTTTGGTGCAAATATTCCTTGAAGAGAGATTAATATTGATAAAGATAATTCTTGAGGTGATATGATCACTGAAGCTACCAATTTTAAGCATGTTCTCTTGATTCAAATGCAATATTGTTCATTTTTTAGGCATCGACCACTTCGTGGGCATGCATTTCCAAGGCACCACCATGGAGATTGAAATTGGATCGATGATTTGTGCTGAAGCTTGATATGCCATGTGATAAAATCATCAGTTATTTTATTTGGCATTTGCTCATTGGTTCATTGTTGTGGTCAAGGAGAAATTTGTTGCTATTGGTGGCTAAGTGGCCGACACTTTGCCTCCACATGTATTTAATGAAAGAGGCAAAAACCTCTATAAATACTAATCAAATTCTTATTGTAAAGGTTAGATATTTTGCAAGAAAACTCTCTAAGTTCTTTGCATCAATAGAAGAGACTTGGCTTCTAAAATTTGCAAGAATTATTATGTGTGTGATTTCCTTCTTTTTTAAAAATCATTTCTGTTTATGCTCATGCTCTTGTTGTTAAGTTTTGAATTCTGCATTATGAATTCAAACGTTGCTGGTTAGTGAGTAGATTTTGAAATGCGATCTGGAGGTTATCTCTACAAAGGTGTGAGTTAAATTTTGCTACTTTCCTTTTATTATATGCTATTATAAAACTTGGTGGAATTTTTTGTTGTTAGTCTGCCCCAAATTCTACACTTCGGCTTGTGGCTATATTTCCCTTTCTTTCAATTATTTTTCAATTTCTTTCCTGCATCCCTAGTCTTCAAATAGTGTAGAATTTAGTAAGGGAGCCAGCCCTCTCTAGATATTGGTTCAAAAGAATTTTCTTTTTCTCTCGGCCTTTCAATGTTGGCCGAGTCTAGGGCACACAAGTGATGAAATCTTGTACTTAGGCAGATTTATGACCAACACTTTCTTTCAGTGGAATTCCCAAAGGACATACCAATGAGCTAATGCTAGTTAAATATCTTTTTTGTGTTGTTAAAACAAGATCTTTTGTATTTCTTCTTGATTATTGTAATTTGAAAAACTATAAGTAGAGGTTAAACCCTTGTTTTTAAGGGTTGGCTCTAACGTTTTTTCCTATGACATTGTAAATATTCCTAAAAATCTAATGAAAGGAGCAATACATTGATCTTCACCTCAAGTTCGCATTCTCATGCTTGATGTTAGAGGTTCAGATTCTTTAGTTACATTTCTATAAATACTTTGATGATTAATTTATGCATAATTTTGGATTACTAGCTGTTATAAGTAATTGAAATCTACTTTTGAGTTCGTTCTATGTTGTTAGGAAGTACATTTATATGAAATCTAGGTATTTGATGAATTTTTTTATTTTTATTATCATTCCCTAGATATTGAAATTGCTTGCTACAACATTTCTCTTTTGTGCTTTAATATATAAAATAATCTGATTTGAGATAAATGTTGATATGAGTATGTGTATTTAGTATGGTTTTTTGGGAGCTTTTTATGGTAGTGAAATGTTGTTAACCTATCTGTCTACTATTATATAAATCTCTCTAACCCTAACCTTATCTTACCCTAAACTCCAAATCCTAAGTGAGCATAATTGTGTCAACAACTTGCTAAGTTTACAAGGAACCAACCTACTCTAGAGGTTGGATCAAAAACCCCTATTTTGTTCCATCCAATTTTGAGTGTTGAGTTGTAGCTATCAGGTGCAATCCTGGATAGAAAGTAGGAAGATAAACAACCATATTATTGAGTGAAAACTTGGTGCAATTCAGTGCCCAACACTACTTATATTCCTTCATATGACCACTCATTTTAAAATTCAACTTTTGTACAAAATAATCCAAGAATCGCCTGGATCAGATAAAATTTCATAGAGATATGGTTCCTAAAAGGTGAGATGTTTTTCCAAAAAAAAAATTGCTCTAATTCTGCAACTTTACATAAAAAAATCCCATTTTGCCAAAATCGATGCTCTGATACCACTTGTTGTAGAAAATTATTATCATAACATAAATCATTCACCAATATACAAAAATATCAAATCATTCATCAACAAATAATTATCTACAATAACAATCCACAAATGAGAGAGATAGATAATACCCTTAAGGTAGGGAAACACCAATAATAATACTTAAGGAAGGAACAACTCCACAAGATCTCCCAAGATGAGAGATGCCACTTAAGGATGGAAAAGTCCCATAAGCCAATTTGTGGGCAAAGAGGATTACATACGATTGATCTCAATGATGATTACAATGACAAATATCTCTTCTTTATTATAATATAATCAACCTTGGGTTATGTGTGGCCCATGCCATCCCTTATACAATATAGTAATATATCTCCAAATATCTATTTCTAGGTACCCTAACATATATTATTATAATACAATCAACCTTGGGTTATGTGTGGCCCATGCCAACCCTTATACAATATAATAATATATCCCCAAATATTTATTCCTAGATACCCTAACAATTTTCCATGTATACATTCCCCCCATCTTTGATGCACTTATGGCTAAATAAATGCATCAAAGAAATATGTAGACACTGATGGGTGAAAATAGCAAACACAAAAAGGGGTGGTTGGGTTTGTATGGAGGGGCAATGCAAAAGGGGTTGTTAGCTTGAACACCACAAATTTACACATAAAACAAGGTATTGCTACCATTAATGCTTCTAAGGATAGGGTACCCCCTCAATGTTTTAAAGAGAAAGCAAGATTCCAGTTAAAAACTCAAAAAGGTGAAAAACAAAGGATAAACACACAAAAACAAAGAAGAAAAAAGATTAAAAATAAAAATAAAAATAAAGGGTGGAGAGAGAAAAAAAGGAGGGAAAAATAAAAGAAGGGAAGAAAATAAGAAAATGAGAGAAAGGGAGCTCATTTTCACTGCACAAGGAAGAGAAAAGAGTTTTGGGGAAAGAAAATAATAAACGACACTATCAAGTCACTAAAATATCGTGGGAAGGGGTAAAGTGGGAACCACTACTGATCGGGTGAAAGTATGCATCAAAATCCACTTGCTCATTTTGGATATTGCACCTACACACAAAAAATTTAGGAGTTATTTTTTTTTAAGTCAATTTTTGGCAAAATTCATTGTTGACCATGAATTTGGTAATCTTTCCAAATCAAATTCATGCCTTGTATAAAGTGGGCATGAATTTGGTTAGGATATTTTACCAAATATACACTCGATCATTACAGGGCATGAATTTGATGAATTGTGCACAAAAAATATATATTTTTAAATTTTTATGTTAATAATTTTTATGTGTTAAATGATGAACTGATAATAAAATTATATTATTATGCAACTAGATGTACTCGAGAGTAGAGAGTGGAAACTAGTCAAGCTAGAGACTACCTTGGGGTAACTCATATTAGACAAGAGGGAGACACTAGGGAATGTGGGGCTACTACACTTAATAGAGATACCCCACACTGAGGCATATAGAGCCCTACTAATAACTTTGGTAGGTTTATGGTTTCCAAATTCATCCATATTCCAATTACCAATTGGGGAGATGATAATCACATTATAAAAATGTGTAGCACATATTGAGGATACCCATTAAGGGAAGTACTATTTACATGGTATGGGTGCAAATTGTGGTATTAGAGATGATGTTGGGAGACCCAAAACATGTGATTTGATAAAGTGAATTCTATATCAATAAGATGCCATATTGATATGGAGTTAGGGCACTAATATTTGCACTATGCAGAATGGTGGAAGGGATATTGATATGCCATACCAATGGGTGATACTACTAGGGATGTTGGTGGAAGTAGTGATAAAAATGTAGGATTAGAGAGTGAGATTTGCATAGGTACCATATGTGCCAAACCATTTATACAAAATTCTACATGGTGTCATGTATAAATGATAAACATAGTTGATCTATACAATATTGCTCTAGGTGTGGTGCTAGAAGCACATAGCAATTGGAATACTGAATGCACTGCTAGGATTGTTGTCCAATATGGAGTGACCAACATCATATAATTGGAGTCAACACTATGAGCATGTGCATAGGATGTATGTTGGTGTCTTACCACTAGGAAGGTGGATGATAAAGGAGCTACAAGAGAGATATAATATATGGCAATCATGGTGTCTACACCTAGGATAGTGGGAGTACATAGAGGAGTTATCTTGGGTGAGGAGTATTTGATGTATTATCACCAAGAAGGGCAAGCAAGAGTTGTTTAGTTTTTATTGCGTACAATGCCAGTTTGACATTCTATAGGAGATTCCAAACCTAGAATACTACTAGTTTAGATAGTTTATGAGGGACCCACTAGGATGTGGAGGCACTTTTGATGTGGAAAGGTGGGTAGAGGAGGACTTGGATGACCCACTATATTTAGATCCAAGGGTGGATGATGTCAAGGTGACCCTCAATAATAAGATATGGTATAGAAGAATTATACCCCTAAGGATCTCTCCATTAGTGCCAATGTATAGATATCAAATGATGAGCTAGTAAATGTAGTTGGAATTTTGAGAGACCACTCGATGTGCCATTGAGACGTAGTAGAGATGCATGGTCCAATAGATACTATCCCAGTCATATGTTTGGATGGAGATAGTAATAACCACAAGGGAAATCATCATGATATATGTCTCAAGAGGAGGGGAAGCTATAGGGATTACCCCACCATGGCATAGGCAAGACTTGAGATGATAGGTCCAAGAGAGGGAAATGGGCTATTAGCCATAATGGAAGAAATACATATAGAGATAAGAGTTCATCTACAGTGTAATAGACTAGGCCTAATTAGAGTAAGATACAACATGGTATAAGACAGAGTACCTCAAAGTAGATATGGGATGGTAGACCTAGGAAAAGGGGATGAATTTCATGGTAGATAGAAAATAGATTTAGTGAGGCCATCTATTATTTATGGAGCTATATAGAATGGGGGAGTCATATGAGGTAGTAGTATAGAGAGTGGCCTACTACCAAATGGTCTATAACCATGCCATCCCAACTAATCAAAGGGTTCTAAAACCATCCCCTCGATGGTCATAAAGTTTTTCACAATTACAAGCAAGATTTAGTTCAATATTTATGAACATGACTACTCCACCATCTCCAAAATATAGAGCAAAGAAGATAGGCTCACATGGCTAGATCTAGGATTAGGATGACATATCAATTTTAATCATGGCATGCATCCTTGGGATGGTCTAGTGTGCGAAGCTCTATTTTGTGGCACATCGATCGATGGGTATACACAGTCCTATTAAGTAATACTAGCTTTGATTTATTTGTGTTATGGTGCAATTAAAATGTGTGTGTTTATGTATGATTACTTTTATTTTTTTGTGTTGATTAACTATTCATGGTAAGCACAAAAAAAATGAATGTAATTTATGATGGACTTAACCAAATGGAATGCAAGAATGAATCTAACTAATGCAAACTATTATTCTAACTAAATGTAGTGGATGTAAATCAAATGCATGTATGAGTGAAAAAAGGGCAAAATAAAATAAAATGGATAAAGAAAAAAGTGAAGCAATCATGAAGGCACAAAACTCTAAAGAGGCCAAAGAAGAAAAAAATAATTAAAAATAACAAAACCTTGTGAGGATGTATGGTTACAAATGACCAAGATGGAGGTTGCCCCTCATGTGAGGCCATGAAGCTTTTCTATGAGTGTTGCAAGCTTGCAAATATGGGCAAGGTGGAGTTGTATCTGCTATGGGTGTAATACTCACAAAGATGGATAATGATGACAAAGAGATTTTTGTTTGGATGTCTTCTCAAAAATGGTCGAATGGAGGTTACCTCTCACTTGTGACCATGAAGCTTATTGTGTATGGGGATGTGAGAGAAAAATTGATGTACTTAGTGAGTACTACTTGATAGGGGTGTGGTGTGCGCCAAATATGAATGGATAAAACAAAGTAGTGGAAGTGTGTGCACATGAAAAAAATAACAAAAAGGAAAATCATAAAGCACGAGAAAAAGTGATTGTGTGTCCTTCAAGAAGTTTCGACCAACAAGGTGTGAGTAAGAAATTCAGTGGTCATAGGGACACTATAAATGATGGTCATATGGTATCTACCATATCCTATGAGGACATATTAATAATCAAAATATAAAGAAGAAAAGTGTGAGTGACAACAAGATGAACCATATCCCAAGACTTGGAGAGATGAAACAATGAAAACTTACAAGGTCAAGGGATACAAGAAAAATAAAAAAGCAAAAGCAAAAGAAAAAGCATGGGAAATAGCCCTAGGTTGGGGATTCACTAGGCATCATAGACTTAGTGAGATTGCAATGCATGTGAGCTATGACCTAATTAAGTATCATCACTTGCCATTGTCATGGATCCCTAAAATCTATATGATCAAGCAGTCATGCAAATATGAGCAAGCAAAAATGCAAGTGGAACAAAATATTAAGTAAACCATGCAAGGTATGAAAAGTAATCATGTAGTATGAACAAGAAAATTGGATGTGATGCAGGAGCATCCAATGGTGTAAGAGTGATTTTGCATCATCCAAAATTTGTATTAATTTTTAGTATGTTCTAAATTGTTTAGTTTGAATCCTACCAATATGGTGAAAATCCTACCACTAAAACTTAAAGGTGATATTTGAAGGCCTTATAGGCCTCATAGAGGGATGAAAATTGGTTGTGGTGCCCTAAAGGGCACTAAATTATTGTAGATTATTTTGAGATATTTATGAAAATATGCACTAATAGTCAATCCAAGCAACGAGTGGGAAGTTATGACCCCAGGAAGTTTTACCTCTAAAATTTGAATTTCAAATGAATTGTCCTAGGCAAGAAAAGGGGAACCAGGGTATTGTAGGGGAATTTAAAAATTGTAAAGGGGTATCTGGTCTATAATGGTATTTTCTATGAAAAGTAATATGAAATATATGGTTCTCTATTTTTCAAAATATTATATGTGATTTGTTGACCTAGTTCTGCACCAAGATGCAAACTAGATGAAATAAAAATGTAATGCCATGCATAGTATTTGATTGATATTTATGATTTTTAATTATTAGATATTTTTATTATTATTATTTTGTAAGATTAAATTACTTTCATTGGTTCCTAAATTCAATACAAATTTTGAATGTGCTACCTATTTTAACAAACATGATGGTGATACAAGGATTTAATCCATCAAATAAAGGACTATAATGGAGGATATGTTCATGATTATCATCATGAAGGGGATCACCCACAATACATTCTCTGGGAGATGTTGCATAAAATTCATTGCAAACTCTTATTGTACCATTATTTTTGACAAAAATGGGGAAAATTCCAACTTCGCAAGGTCTCTATGAGATAGATAAATAGAGTCCCCTTTAGAACAAGAAAACTCAATAGATGCAATGCAAGGGATAGATCCATAAAAGGAGAATATATTTTGAGATATATCATCATGAGATATGCCACAAGGGGTATTCCTTTTAGCATACTTATTTGAGGTCATACTAGACTCAGGATGCCAAAAAGTTATCATATTGAAAAATTAAATATCTAAGGTATAATGGGGTCCCTCATCCTCATCACTCTACTCCAAGCCTTGATGATCTAAATATTTAGCATAAGTAATAATATGATCATCATCACCAAAGGGTAAAGTTTGGTTTTTATTGGGAATGTAGCCTATGCCACACCTCCCAGACAAAATATGAACATCCAAGGTCTCTTGAATACTCTTCTATTATGGCCCCAAATATTTACCTACATATCCCATGCTAGATAGGATCTATTTAAGGAGTGGCTAATCATTGGATAAATAAAAGTAGGCAAATAAATGCTCAACCTGACAAGGACTGCTACCATGTATCTTTTCTTTGAGGGATGTAACTACAAAGATAAAGGTACACATGCCAATACAAACTCATAGTCCTTGGTGAATGTGGTAGCTTGGAAATATATAGAAGAGGATTTTGAAGAAATGGATTAATTTGATCCTATGATGAAAAATTGATGAGAGTTTTCTCACTCTTAAATTTTTAAGTTGCTTTGTTATGTGAAATGAGAAAACTGAAGGATAGAAAATAATATTTTATTGAGCATGCTCAACCTTTGAACAATATTCAAATGGGTGAAAATCACCTAGAATTGTGATAAGTTGATTCTTAAAGTTGGAGTTCAAAAATTTATGAAAAATAGAAGGCATGACCTTCATCACATGAATCAATGGATGCCCAATAAGGAGAGTAAAAGATGTTAGACATGATACCACATAGAACAAGGTGTCTAAGATCTTAGGTCAAACCTTAAGGAGGAGATACAATATAACAAGATTCTTGGGATTCATTTTTGAAATATTTGATGATGACATCAAATTTAGTTAAGTCTTCCTCTTTTAATCCAAATTTTTGGAAGAATATATAAGTGCATAAATTGAGGGAATAACCATTATCAATTAGAATTCACTTGATAAATTTTTCCCCAATAAATGTAGTGATGTAAAGGGAAGAATCCCCTTGTAAGTCTAAGGAAGGCATATCATAATCTGAGAATGTGATGTGATGTATCCCAAGAGAACATACAACATTAAATATAGCACTAAGAGATATGTGATGTGATGTGATGTCTTGACAAATAAATTATTGTCATAGAAGCTCCAAAAAATATTTCATATGAATAGGATAAGTTTGCAAAATTTCTAAGAGAGATATCTTGGTTGGTATAGTAACTAACTATTGTTGAATGTCAACGAAGACTTTAGGTTGAGGTTTCAACACTAAAGGTGGGCTTTCTAATATTATACTCATTTTTTGTTTACTCTTCAAAACTAAGTGAGGTTTTGAAGGTGAGTTTTATGTGGAACTTATCTCTTTCTAATAAATTTTACTTAGTCAAACATATATTTTTTGCCTTGTAGTTGTTGCTATCATACCAACCATATTATTATAATAAAACACTTGATTAGATATCTATTTACCATTCTTAGGTAGGGGATCTTGGAAGATCCTCATGTCTTGATTTGTTATGGATGCTTATTGTGTAGGAGGTTGATTGTTTTTTGGAGGATTAGATTGAGAACCTTCTATAACAAGGTATTCAACATCAATGAGGTCTTGAATCACATGTTTCAACCTCTTACATCCATTTGTCATGTGCCCCTCCACTCTATTATATTCACAATGTTGTCCAGGCTTATGCCAATAAACCATGGTATCTAGTTTCTTTATGGGAAACAACTCAATCAATATGTGATTAAATAAATTTTTCTTGAGGACCAATGAAAGAGGATGGTTGAGTTTTGTGAAATTCCTCAATGGGGGTTTTTGAGGTTTACAGAGCACCATCATTTATAGGTTGTAAAATTTACTATTAACATACCTACTATTTTCTACCCCATCACCTACATTCTTTTTATTATACTATGCTTTCATGGTCCTCCATTATTTTATCTTAAGGTGTCCTCTTCTAATAAGGGCTTGCTCTACCCTTCTTTCCAAATATATCGCCTGATCAAAAGATGTAATATTTGTTGTTTCCAATTCATAATATAGTTGCTCTTATAAATTTCCAATGAATATCTCAAGAATTTCTCGAGGAGGTAAGGTATATCTCAAGAATCCAACTAAATTCCTCCAATGGGATAAAAATTCTAAAAAACTTTCATCTTTACCTTGTTTCAACATTGTACACCCAATTTTGACATGCCTAGTGAAATCTTCCAAAAATAGTTGTAAACACTCAAAAAATTTCAAAAATCAACTGCAAATGTTACAAAACCATAATTTAATCACTCCCAAAGGTTTTGAGAACCATTTATCACATTTACAAAATTCACCACTCTAACCAATTTTGCTAGTGGTGAATTTGGCAAGTTGAGTGGTGAATTTAGTAAAACTACAAAAATAAATCCCTAATAGTCATAATCAATTCTAATAATATTCACCACTCCTACCAAATTATCCAGTGGTGAATTTGGAAAATTTTCAAATTTCAAAACTCACAAAATCAGATTTGGCTCCTTACCAAATATGCCACATGGATAGCCAAATTTACTAGTGGTGAATTCGGTTCATAGTGGAAAATTTGGTAAAGATAATTTAGATTCTCCAACATGAACTAGAGAGGCATGGATTGACCTCCCTTTCACCTCTAGCACTTATTCCACATGCTTATACAAGGTCTCAAATGCATTAGTTTGAATTTGGTATTATCCTTTCTCCCTCTAAGTCCCCTACCAAATCCTATTTAAGGAGGCCATGGGGAAAGCATTCCATAAGTTTTTTCATTGTAGCAAATCTCTACCAATATTTTATATAATCCTCTCTCTCATAGTGTTTTCTATTCTTAAGTTCCCCTCAAGCATTTATAATTTTTCATCAAGATTTTGGAGCATTTCATGATCATTGGGAGCAATTCAAGCAAGGCAAGGAGGTCACCAATGGAGTTAAGAAAAATATCTCTCCTAGATTCTTTATTATATTCTCCCACCTTAGCTTAATTGCATCTTATCCTCTAGGTTGTAGCCTTGTTAACTTATCATATTTATTTAATGCATTTTACATTCTATGCTCTAACCTCTCTTGCAAGGTTCTAATCCTTGATTTTAGCAGCATACAACATTATTTTTACAGTATTCTAACAATTTTTTGGTAGCTTATTTTCAACCTTAACACTTCTATTTCATTTGTAATCCCTAATTTTATAGGTTTATTTAAACTTGCATTCATTTCATCACCATCTTCTTGGTCATAATCATCCATTTTTTAGGGTATTGTTATATCTACTAACATATTTTATACTATAGATCTTGTTGTCCTTTATTTATGTTCTTTTGATTTATATTGATAGCATACTAATATAAATTTCCATTCCATAACTCTTTAATTTAGCATCTCTTTCATGTACAAGCATAAATCTAGTTTTTGCTCTTCTACTTACCATTTTCTTCCATGCATTTTATGTAGTTTTACATTACATCTACATAGCAAGCAAGTTCTTCTTCATCCTTTAAGGTAGGGTGTTGATGATAAAAATCCATTACTACCTTGTATCTCACATCCCTTTGTCTATATTAAAAAATATCTCCACTCCCAAGCCCTCTAACTATTCAAAACAATAATTAAAGCATTTTCCCTATTACTTTTCATCCAAAAATTTACTTAAATAATAAATTAGTAAATATCTTATATAAATATATATCTATTCTATAATAATAACAATAGTAATTAGTGTTAAAATCATTCCTAATAAATTTACATGTATTTCTCACTCCCTTTCCCTCTCATGTAATTGAATTTTTAGTTATATTGGGCATTTTAATTATCTTAGCATACATATTAATTTTAGTCCTTAAAATCTCTATTTTTGTAGCTTAATCATTTGATTTTATTAGTAAAAAATATAGTACATATTGTTAGGATCACTCCATATAAATTTTATCTTAAAAAAGAGTTGAAATCCATCAAAATTAATCTTTGAAACTCTTAAAATCCATCCCAAGACCAAATTCACCATCTTGAACTATTAGTGGTGCATTTGACAGCCTGAAATACATAGAACCATATTTACCACTCAAACTAAATTTTCCAATTGGCATACCCATTGATAAATTTGAAAATAAGTCAAATTCCACCCCAAGAGGTAAGCATACTCATTTTCACATCCCACCTTGGAGGACTATTTTTAATATGCTATTTGTGTAGTAATATTTGGTTTTAATACTAAAATATTTGCATTGTATTGGTCAAAAGAAAATGATGTTGCATTTCTTTATTGTAGGAAAATGTATTCTCGTAGGTGGAAGACTAACCACCAAGATATGAGAAAGGAAATTATGACCTATGACAACTCAACAGGTAAAGCTCATATTCCTATCATCACTAATTCCCTCCTTGATGGCAGTGTTGCTTGAATATCACTCTAAAAAAATCCTACCTAATCAAATGAAAAATGGTGATGGGGAATACTGAGCATATGCATCGAGTGCTTGTATGCCATTTGCATGTGATTTAAATTTTATTTCATGATTAATTTACATGAGTTTGGTTTAATTGAATTTTACTTTGAAAATGCACATTAATAATATTTTGAATTTTACAAATCATTCTAGAAAATATAGAAAAGAATATCATGCAATTTATTATGATTTTGTGAAATCTTTAAATTGAGCAATTTTTAAATTAAAGGATTTATTTTTTTGAGCATGCTTGTTGGATCTAGTTGATCCTATTTTAGAAGGAAATTAGGTAGTTTTTTTTTTTTTTTATGATCTTGTTCAATTTTAAATTAGATTAAAGCATAAAAAAAAAAAAAAAAACTACTTTGTAGATTTAAATAATCAATTTTCCCTACACATGCATGGCTACTTTGGGAAGGTTGAATTGGTGGATGAGATTTTTCTCTTATCACCATGGATTCCCTTTCCATTAAAATAATATATAGGAAGCTTTAACTTGTAGGGAGAAAAATAAGATATATATATATATATATATATATATATATATATATATATAGAAGCATATTTTTTGAAAGAAAGAAAACAAAATAAATAAAATATACATATATTTAGAAATATCTTTCTTGTCTAAGAAGAAAGAGAGCTATAAATCACCATTAATATTGAGAAAAAATGGACGCTATGTTATGACGTGAGAAGATTATATTAGAAGGAAGAAGCTGAGGGAAGCACTAGGGAAGCATTCAACTGTTAGAGTTCCAGGTCGGGAATTTCCATTCTAATTCACTTATGTCTTGTTGAATACTTGTTTATTTTGAAAGTAAAGCCATTATGTCTGTTTAGATTGTGTTTTTCTTCTCAATGATATAGTCGAATATTGACTACAATTTTGATAATGGAATCAAATTTATATTATCCATAAGAAAAATTTTGTGACCACACATCCATTCTAGAATGAGACACAGTAGTAATATCATGATCGACTTATAAATATTAAGCCATATAATATTTCATTATTATCTTATAAGTAATATTTATGCAAATATGGGGATAAATGGACTTATATGAAATTGAACTCTACGAGTTCGAGTTGTACGAGCCAAATTTTGTGTTGGCATTACTCCCAACCCAGTCCATATAAGGGAACCAAGAGGGGTCTACATCATCCTCATTTATGCAAAAACTTAATATCATTACATTAATAGCCTTAAGTTTTGTGATCATTCAACAAGAATTTGAAGCGTTGGTAGTCCTTGATTAGGATTTGCTTTATCTTTATCTCATGTCGATCACACACACTTAGGATTTTATCCATCTATTGTTACCTTTATAGTGCATAGAACTTCATCTACTACCAAGGGATCAATACTAGTACATCTGCAATATCATTAGATCATTATCAATCGATCACCAATATTGGGATAGGCATGTCAGAACTCAAGGACTCCCATTCTCATTCTCGTAGATTCAACATTTATGTCATTTATACCAAAATAGACTTCAAACTAAGTCTTTCTATAATTTTATGGTGCCCTATTAATTATTATCAAATATTAGATAGGTTTTTGTTGTCATCCATATCAATTGTCTATGTTGTGTTGTATTACCACTGGTTGCACTTAAGGTGACCTTTGTGTGAAGCAACTGATAAAACTCCTATACTATCCTCCATGGCCGATAATTTGTCTTCAAGGCTAAATTATGGTGAAGTGAAATATCTTTAACCAAAAATTCATCTGGTGTTTACCTCTATTTGGTTTTTTTCCACATCCAAATTGAAACCATCCTTGATCTACAACCAACATTACACCCATGTCAAAGTTATCTTGCAAACCTTCTCTATCTGTCGTCATAAACTTTTGCATGATAATGTAAATTTAACCTTTTTGGATCTTAGTTGAGCTTTAATCGACCACTCTATGGGAATTTTATTCCACCTTAATACCTTTTCTACTGGAAATGTTGAGAATCCATTGATGATGGTGTCCATTTGCGTTAATCCATACTACCAGATATTTGTTGAGCCATGTCTATGACTGCACTATTCATATCTTCTAACTGTAGTTTCCAAAAGGAACCTTGAATATGTAAATGTACCTTACGGATTGAAAGATAGTAGATTATCGAATTGTATAACTACCTAAGCTACTATACTTACTGATCGAATACATGAGAATTTGGCGTGGACTTTGACCCCTATATATGGACTAAAAACCTCCCATGAATGATTATAGCTTTCATTGATGCTGATGAGTAACTCTTGTGATGAAAATTATTCATAATTGACTTTATGATAATGTCTACTTTTGGTTGAAGATGATTTTGTAGCTATATATACCACTTAGTGAAGGAAAAACCCTATTGAGATTTATAAAATATGGTATACTTAATTAATTTATGAAATGAGAATAGATAATGGCTTTACAATTTACTAGGAATATCTTCCTATTTGTGATAGTAAGTAGAATTTTTTGATTTTGTATAAGAAGGAAACCAAATATTAATATTATTGGATATTGGGTTATATTGGATAATAGATTTAAGATCTATTACTAGGTAATAAGGAGATGAACTTATAGTTTTTGTATGCAATATCTTGAGTTTTTAATGAGTAGAAACATTCAGTAAACTTTCAAATGTGTGATAATAAAATTTTGAGATTAAAATAGCTTATGATTTATGATAAATTTGTAAATGTATATAATCATCTAGAAGGAAGAAAAATCTTCTAGTTTGGAAGGTTTGGATTGGTGTCCATTCCTTGGGAAGAGTTATGGGACTCTTTCCTATGTTTGGTAATAAACCAAACAAATTATGGTTGGGATTATGAATTAATCCTTATTTATAAAAATATTAAATATGGATGAATTGTGTGTTCATGTTTTATGATTTCTTGATATATGTTATAAAATTGGCAATTGTTTGATGCACGATTTCATTTAAATAAGATAAGAATGGCTTTCTTGTATTGCATTTGGTATACTTTACATCCGAGTTGTCTTGATCCCTTCACTATCATCTCTTCCAACCATGAAGAACTCAAGGTATTCCAGAGAAGGACCGAACAACAATTATTGAAGACTATTATACTAGTCATTTTGTATAAGCCTGTTTTGAGATAGTCTCATTGTAATTATGGATAGCTGAAATTATTGATGTATAAACAACCAAGAGTTGTAATATTTGATGTATTTTAGATTACATGCTTATGTATATGTTGAAAAGAAGACTTATAATGTAGTATTCACCTCCAATATATGTTAGGTGATATATGATTTGGAAATTGATCAAGTAATGGAAATTCTTTGATTAAAATATATTCTATCAAATGTATGATGTTTAATGAATGTTTATATTTTCTATATCTTATTGATTACAATAGTGTAGAGGTAAAATTATGGACGACCTACATAACAATAATATATAGAATAATACCATTAATTTAAGATAATTAGAAGCAAACAAAGCACTCAATACATTTGGGAAGATGATAATAAATCACCAACACCATCCCACCTAGTAAATGAGTAAATTCTATTATGGTGTTTAAGACAATATCCCAAGTCACATGTAAGTTTTCATGAGAAACAATAAGATTAATGACTCTCTCTTTAATACTAGTCTTCATGGATAGTATTCCCTTTGGGTAAAACTCCCAATTAATGGTTAAACCATTGAGATGTCCCCATGAAGGACTTAGCCATTGTATTATCCTCACATCAAATGATGATGTTATGGAGGAATTAAAAGAGATGGTACTCCTATTTATGAATGGCAGTAAATGAATTTAAATGTGAATTTGGATTAATATTTTATGGTTCGAATCACTTATTGAGCATTTGGGATATCCTCATCTTAGATCATTATTATACTCTTGACTCATTGAAAGGTGAACATGATTATTATATGGGTTTAAAAAAAAAAATTAGTGGATGAGAAGTAACAACTAGGGTTGTTACAGTTGGTATCAAATCCCAGGATAGCTAGTAGATTATAGCTAGATCTAGGTTAGAAAAGACTTGGCCATGACACAAAATAACTTAAACATAATTTCCATAACTCTAAATTATGCACACTTTCTAAGGACAAGGTCAGTACTTGAGATTACTGATGTCTAAGTTCCTCTCCCCACGAATAGATCTACAGTCATTCGAAAGTGTAAGAGCTAAGTGAACCCTCCTTCTATGGGTTTTAAGCGGTGTACCTTAGACTCTTTTGGGAAAATTAATCGAAATCCATATATTTTGACTTACTTATTCCTTATTCTCAAGTGTGTATGAACAAAAATAGAGTTAGTGGACTAAACTAAGAAATGAACCTAGTAGTAATAGATTACTTGAGAAATTATGATGAAATCTAGTTGTCTAGAATTTCAACTACAAAAATCAGTGAGAATTAATACAATTTTTTACTCCAAGTAAACATGGCAACAAGATTGAGAAGTAATAATAAATGAAACTTACAATAAGCTTGTCCCGATAGTCCTAAAGTTAGACAATTAGGAGAAATTTCTGTGAATTTAGACAAAGATATAGAGAACCTTACTGCTACAATTTCCATAATGTAAGATCAAATTCAATAGATTTTTCAAGATATAAGTTCACAGTATCACCACAACAATAATCATGAGGTGGAAAATCTATAGGTTGATATTAGAGAGGATGAAGGTCCCAAAGAGCATGAAAACAAGACCCGCATGAAGAAAGAAATGGGTAATGATATAAAGCATATTAAAGTGACTAAGTTCATGAGAAAAGAAGGAGAAGATACAACTGAGTCATGATTAGATGAACTGGAACTTCATTTTTCCATAAGAAATTACTCCTATGAAACTAAAACAACATTTGCTCTTTCTCGTCTAGGAGGAATAGGAATTGATTGATGGAATGCTTATAAATATGAACATAAGATCTCACATAACAAGTTGAACTGGAAATTTTTTATGGAAGATTTAAGGATAGAATCCTTACAAAGCAATTTTATTTGAATAAATGTAACGAATTCTTCACATTTCAACAAACATCAAGATCTGTGGAGGAATACTATGAATAGTTTGTGATACTCCTTAAATATGTAACATCCTATAATTAGAATAATGAGATGAAAATACACAAATTTATCCTAGGAATGAAGCCTTGGTAAATTTCTAGGAGAGATAAATTTATTTCACCAATGAAGACAAAGGAAGGCAAAGGATGTATAGTGAACCAAGAGAATTTCAACCAATGCTAATTTTAGCTATGTAATTGAAGAAAAAAATTAAAAAATGAGGAATGGTTTCTATAGTTAAACTCAAGGAAAAAGAGGAAATTCAAAAGGAATAAATTATTGGAAAATTTCCATTGTTGTAGGAATTTCATGATGTTTTTGTTAATAAGATACCTGGATTGCCACTTACACCTGGATTTGGTTTCACCATAGAATTGATGTTGTACAACATTAAGAAGTGTGCACCACACTTACGCTACTTGCAATGTTATTATATCAAATTAAAATGAAGAAGCACACAAGAAAATATAACGTGAAAGTAATAAGTAAAGAAAGATTAATTTATTAATGCTTTCAGATCTTGGTTACATGTGCGTCCCTCTAAGGGATACTTATTTTTTTGATACAATATATTACAAGTGAAGTAACGGTGAATGTATACCCTACAATGGGATGGTGCACCTCCGTAAGCCTCTTGATCTCACACATCAAACTGTTTGAGGCCTTACAGATGCCTCCTTCTCCTGATTTCATCTCGGAGGGATCTCATGCTCTAGATACCTTGAACTAATCTTGTGAACATATATCTACTTATATGAATAGGAATTGATTGATGGAATGCTTATAAATATGAACATAAGATCTCACATAACAAGTTGAACTGGAAAGTTTTTATGGAAGATTTTAAGGATAGAATCCTTACAAAGCAATTTTATTTGAATAAATGTAACGAATTCTTCACATTTCAACAAACATCAAGATCTGTGGAGGAATACTATGAATAGTTTGTGATACTCCTTAAATATGTAACATCCTATAATTAGAATAATGAGATGAAAATACACAAATTTACCCTAGGAATGAAGCCTTGGTAAATTTCTAGGAGAGATAAATTTATTTCACCAATGAAGACAAAGGAAGGCAAAGGATGTATAGTGAACCAAGAGAATTTCAACCAATGCTAATTTTAGCTATGTAATTGAAGAAAAAAATTAAAAAATGAGGAATGGTTTCTATAGTTAAACTCAAGGAAAAAGAGGAAATTCAAAAGGAATAAATTATTGGAAAATTTCCACTGTTGTAGGAATTTCATGATGTTTTTGTTAATAAGATACCTGGATTGCCACTTACACCTGGATTTGGTTTCACCATAGAATTGATGTTGTACAACCTCAAGAAGTGTGCACCACACTTACGCTACTTGCAATGTTATTATATCAAATTAAAATGAAGAAGCACACAAGAAAATATAACATGAAAGTAATAAGTAAAGAAAGATTAATTTATTAATGCTTTCAGATCTTGGTTACATGTGCGTCCCTCTAAGGGATACTTATTTTTTTGATACAATATATTACAAGTGAAGTAACGGTGAATGTATACCCTACAATGGGATGGTGCACCTCCGTAAGCCTCTTGATCTCACACATCAAACTGTTTGAGGCCTTACAGATGCCTCCTTCTCCTGATTTCATCTCGGAGGGATCTCATGCTCTAGATACCTTGAACTAATCTTGTGAACATATATCTACTTATATGAATAGGAATTGATTGATGGAATGCTTATAAATATGAACATAAGATCTCACATAACAAGTTGAACTGGAAAGTTTTTATGGAAGATTTTAAGGATAGAATCCTTACAAAGCAATTTTATTTGAATAAATGTAACAAATTCTTCACATTTCAACAAACATCAAGATCTGTGGAGGAATACTATGAATAGTTTGTGATACTCCTTAAATATGTAACATCCTATCATTAGAATAATGAGATGAAAATACAAAAATTTATCCTAGAATGAAGCCTTGGTAAATTTCTAGGAGAGATAAATTTATTTCACCAATGAAGACAAAGGAAGGCAAAGGATGTATAGTGAACCAAGAGAATTTCAACCAATGCTAATTTTAGCTATGTAATTGAAGAAAAAAATTAAAAAATGAGGAATGGTTTCTATAGTTAAACTCAAGGAAAAAGAGGAAATTCAATAGGAATAAATTATTGGAAAATTTCCACTGTTGTAGGAATTTCATGATGTTTTTGTTAATAAGATACCTGGATTGCCACTTACACCTGGATTTGGTTTCACCATAGAATTGATGTTGTACAACCTCAAGAAGTGTGCACCACACTTACGCTACTTGCAATGTTATTATATCAAATTAAAATGAAGAAGCACACAAGAAAATATAACGTGAAAGTAATAAGTAAAGAAAGATTAATTTATTAATGCTTTCAGATCTTGGTTACATGTGCGTCCCTCTAAGGGATACTTATTTTTTTGATACAATATATTACAAGTGAAGTAACGGTGAATGTATACCCTACAATGGGATGGTGCACCTCCGTAAGCCTCTTGATCTCACACATCAAACTGTTTGAGGCCTTACAGATGCCTCCTTCTCCTGATTTCATCTCGAAGGGATCTCATGCTCTAGATACCTTGAAATAATCTTGTGAACATATATCTACTTATATGAATAGGAATTGATTTATGGAATGCTTATAAATATGAACATAAGATCTCACATAACAAGTTGAACTGGAAAGTTTTTATGGAAGATTTTAAGGATAGAATCCTTACAAAGAAATTTTATTTGAATAAATGTAACGAATTCTTCACATTTCAACAAACATCAAGATCTGTGGAGGAATACTATGAATAGTTTGTGATACTCCTTAAATATGTAACATCCTATAATTAGAATAATGAGATGAAAATACACAAATTTATCCTAGGAATGAAGCCTTGGTAAATTTCTAGGAGAGATAAATTTATTTCACCAATGAAGACAAAGGAAGGCAAAGGATGTATAGTGAACCAAGAGAATTTCAACCAATGCTAATTTTAGCTATGTAATTGAAGAAAAAAATTAAAAAATGAGGAATGGTTTCTATAGTTAAACTCAAGGAAAAAGAGGAAATTCAAAAGGAATAAATTATTGGAAAATTTCCACTGTTGTAGGAATTTCATGATGTTTTTGTTAATAAGATACCTGGATTGCCACTTACACCTGGATTTGGTTTCACCATAGAATTGATGTTGTACAACCTCAAGAAGTGTGCACCACACTTACACTACTTGCAATGTTATTATATCAAATTAAAATGAAGAAGCACACAAGAAAATATAACATGAAAGTAATAAGTAAAGAAAGATTAATTTATTAATGCTTTCAGATCTTGGTTACATGTGCGTCCCTCTAAGGGATACTTATTTTTTTGATACAATATATTAAAAGTGAAGTAACGGTGAATGTATACCCTACAATGGGATGGTGCACCTCCGTAAGCCTCTTGATCTCACACATCAAACTGTTTGAGGCCTTACAGATGCCTCCTTCTCCTGATTTCATCTCGGAGGGATCTCATGCTCTAGATACCTTGAACTAATCTTGTGAACATATATCTACTTATATGAATAGGAATTGATTGATGGAATGCTTATAAATATGAACATAAGATCTCACATAACAAGTTGAACTGGAAAGTTTTTATGGAAGATTTTAAGGATAGAATCCTTACAAAGCAATTTTATTTGAATAAATGTAACGAATTCTTCACATTTCAACAAACATCAAGATCTGTGGAGGAATACTATGAATAGTTTGTGATACTCCTTAAATATGTAACATCCTATAATTAGAATAATGAGATGAAAATACACAAATTTATCCTAGGAATGAAGCCTTGGTAAATTTCTAGGAGAGATAAATTTAATTCACCAATGAAGACAAAGGAAGTCAAAGGATGTATAGTGAACCAAGAGAATTTCAACCAATGCTAATTTTAGCTATGTAATTGAAGAAAAAAATTAAAAAATGAGGAATGGTTTCTATAGTTAAACTCAAGGAAAAAGAGGAAATTCAAAAGGAATAAATTATTGGAAAATTTCCACTGTTGTAGGAATTTCATGATGTTTTTGTTAATAAGATACCTGGATTGCCACTTACACCTGGATTTGGTTTCACCATAGAATTGATGTTGTACAACCTCAAGAAGTGTGCACCACACTTACGCTACTTGCAATGTTATTATATCAAATTAAAATGAAGAAGCACACAAGAAAATATAACGTGAAAGTAATAAGTAAAGAAAGATTAATTTATTAATGCTTTCAGATCTTGGTTACATGTGCATCCCTCTAAGGGATACTTATTTTTTTGATACAATATATTACAAGTGAAGTAACGGTGAATGTATACCCTACAATGGGATGGTGCACCTCCGTAAGCCTCTTGATTTCACACATCAAACTGTTTGTGGCCTTACAGATGCCTCCTTCTCCTGATTTCATCTCGGAGGGATCTCATGCTCTAGATACCTTGAACTAATCTTGTGAACATATATCTACTTATATGAATAGGAATTGATTGATGGAATGCTTATAAATATGAACATAAGATCTCACATAACAAGTTGAACTGGAAAGTTTTTATGGAAGATTTTAAGGATAGAATCCTTACAAAGCAATTTTATTTGAATAAATGTAACGAATTCTTCACATTTCAACAAACATCAAGATCTGTGGAGGAATACTATGAATAGTTTGTGATACTCCTTAAATATGTAACATCCTATAATTAGAATAATGAGATGAAAATACACAAATTTATCCTAGGAATGAAGCCTTGGTAAATTTCTAGGAGAGATAAATTTATTTCACCAATGAAGACAAAGGAAGGCAAAGGATGTATAGTGAACCAAGAGAATTTCAACCAATGCTAATTTTAGCTATGTAATTGAAGAAAAAAATTAAAAAATGAGGAATGGTTTCTATAGTTAAACTCAAGGAAAAAGAGGAAATTCAAAAGGAATAAATTATTGGAAAATTTCCACTGTTGTAGGAATTTCATGATGTTTTTGTTAATAAGATACCTGGATTGCCACTTACACCTGGATTTGGTTTCACCATAGAATTGATGTTGTACAACCTCAAGAAGTGTGCACCACACTTATGATACTTGCAATGTTATTATATCAAATTAAAATGAAGAAGCACATAAGAAAATATAACGTGAAAGTAATAAGTAAAGAAATATTAATTTATTAATGCTTTCAGATCTTGGTTACATGTGCGTCCCTCTAAGGGATACTTATTTTTTTGATACAATATATTACAAGTGAAGTAACGGTGAATGTATACCCTACAATGGGATGGTGCACCTCCGTAAGCCTCTTGATCTCACACATCAAACTGTTTGAGGCCTTATAGATGCCTCCTTCTCCTGATTTCATATCGGAGGGATCTCATGCTCTAGATACCTTGAACTAATCTTGTGAACATATATCTACTTATATGAATAGGAATTTATTGATGGAATGCTTATAAATATGAACATAAGATCTCACATAACAAGTTGAACTGGAAAGTTTTTATTGAAGATTTTACGGATAGAATCCTTACAAAGCAATTTTATTTGAATAAATGTAACGAATTCTTCACATTTCAACAAACATCAAGATCTGTGGAGGAATACTATGAATAGTTTGTGATACTCCTTAAATATGTAACATCCTATAATTAGAATAATGAGATGAAAATACACAAATTTATCCTAGGATTGAAGCCTTGGTAAATTTCTAGGAGAGATAAATTTATTTCACCAATGAAGACAAAGGAAGGCAAAGGATGTATAGTGAACCAAGAGAATTTCAACCAATGCTAATTTTAGCTATGTAATTGAAGAAAAAAATTAAAAAATGAGGAATGGTTTCTATAGTTAAACTCAAGGAAAAAGAGGAAATTCAAAAGGAATAAATTATTGGAAAATTTCCACTCGTTGTAGGAATTTCATGATGTTTTTGTTAATAAGATACCCGGATTGCCACTTACACTGGATTTGGTTTCACCATAGAATTGATGTTGTACAACCTCAAGAAGTGTGCACCACACTTACGCTACTTGCAATGTTATTATATCAAATTAAAATGAAGAAGCACACAAGAAAATATAACGTGAAAGTAATAAGTAAAGAAAGATTAATTTATTAATGCTTTCAGATCTTGGTTACATGTGCGTCCCTCTAAGGGATACTTATTTTTTTGATACAATATATTACAAGTGAAGTAACGGTGAATGTATACCCTACAATGGGATGGTGCACCTCCGTAAGCCTCTTGATCTCACACATCAAACTATTTGAGGCCTTACAGATGCCTCCTCCTGATTTCATCTCGGAGGCATCTCATGCTCTAGATACCTTGAACTAATCTTGTGAAAATATATCTACTTATATGAATAGGAATTGATTGATGGAATGCTTATAAATATGAACATAAGATCTCACATAACAAGTTGAACTGGAAAGTTTTTATGGAAGATTTTAAGGATAGAATCCTTACAAAGCAATTTTATTTGAATAAATGTAACGAATTCTTCACATTTCAACAAACATCAAGATCTGTGGAGGAATACTATGAATAGTTTGTGATACTCCTTAAATATGTAACATCCTATAATTAGAATAATGAGATGAAAATACACAAATTTATCCTAGGAATGAAGCCTTGGTAAATTTCTAGGAGAGATAAATTTATTTCACCAATGAAGACAAAGGAAGGCAAAGGATGTATAGTGAACCAAGAGAATTTCAACCAATGCTAATTTTAGCTATGTAATTGAAGAAAAAAATTAAAAAATGAGGAATGGTTTCTATAGTTAAACTCAAGGAAAAAGAGGAAATTCAAAAGGAATAAATTATTGGAAAATTTCCACTGTTGTAGGAATTTCATGATGTTTTTGTTAATAAGATACCTGGATTGCCACTTACACCTGGATTTGGTTTCACCATAGAATTGATGTTGTACAACATCAAGAAGTGTGCACCACACTTACGCTACTTGCAATGTTATTATATCAAATTAAAATGAAGAAGCACACAAGAAAATATAACGTGAAAGTAATAAGTAAAGAAAGATTAATTTATTAATGCTTTCAGATCTTGGTTACATGTGCGTCCCTCTAAGGGATACTTATTTTTTTGATACAATATATTACAAGTGAAGTAGCGGTGAATGTATACCCTACAATGGGATGGTGCACCTCCGTAAGCCTCTTGATCTCACACATCAAACTGTTTGAGGCCTTACAGATGCCTCCTTCTCCTGATTTCATCTCAGAGGGATCTCATGCTCTAGATACCTTGAACTAATCTTGTGAACATATATCTACTTATATGAAAAGAACATAGCACAATAAGTGGCACAAATAACTTCTCAAAATGAGGTTTTATGTTAGAAAATCTAATAAATCAAATAAAAAAGCATAAGAACTGAAATGAAATAAATTTAAGCCATATACATACATGAATCTTAGAAATATTGATGTAAATATCATGAAAGAACCAGATCTATGCTTTAGATATCTAATAGAATAATGAAAATTAAGGATCTAATTATAAGAACACCTAGGTGTTGTAGGTGAGTTGGAGAGAAGAGGGCAATCCTCCAAGGGAGGTCATAGGTTTGAATCTCCACCCTACCAAAAAGCTGAATTGGGTATCCAAAATCCAATTGATAATGTTGGTGCGAGCAGGGCTAGGTGCGACTCCTAGGTGAATTTGATGGTATAGAACCCCCTATTCATGGTATCTCAGACCAAGGCAGCCCTACAAGGTGTTTTTTGCTTAAAAAATAAAAAATAAATAAAGAAATTTTTTTTTTAACCCTAGTTATTACTGCTCAAAGTGGCTATGACTGTGGGCCACTATCAAAGACAATGGCCACAAATTGAAAGGTTTACATCAAATTTTATGGGCTATGATTGTCGATCTCTTCACTCGAATTGATATTCAAGGGTCATAAGTTGTGTCTCCTACACTGGTTGGTGGTTGGGAATGATGGATCTGAATACTAATGCATGGACATGGCTTAGCTAGACGGTGCTCTAATGCTCCTCAAGGGGTGTAGATTGGCTCTTCATTTCAATAGGGCTCTACTACACACAATTTGAACTCTCTCTACCTATTTTTATATTATTGGAAGTCTACATATGTAGGCTTCTTAGTTTTAGGTCCATATCTAGGGCTTGGCTTCCTGAGGAAGCCAAGCTCTAGATCTACAAGCAAAATAATTATCCCAAAGGGATGGTTCAGTCTTGGATTGGTATAGAAGGGGCAATCAAGAGGAAATCTAGGAGTTCCTTATCGATATCCCTTCAAAACGTATGTGAACTACCATTACCACCCATGATTTGGATAATCCCTCATAGCATTTTGTATTTTAGTCCTACTCGCTATCGTCGACAATGACTAGAGGTGGCCACTTTGATGTTTAGTAGCCAATTTTGGTAGCCGCTCTGACTAATATTGGCTAAACCTAAATGGGCTATAACTACCTCTTTTGAGTGGTTAGTACCAATGCTTACTCTTGGAAAGGTCTAAGATGATTTATATGGTCTTTGAATGTGTCCATAAGGGTAGTCTCCTAAACATGATGTATTTTAAGTGTTTACAAATACCCCTTTTTGGGATGCATTGTGGGAAAATACAATGCAAAGCAAAAATAGACCACCTAGGGTCACATTGTAGGTTGTGTTATCATAATTTATCTAATCAAAATTGGATGTCCTATTCATGAGAAATATCACACATCCTAGAATCATTGCTTCCAAGAGGGTGGAAGGCATAAATTTTCAAAAGCTTGCACTCGTTCATCAGATAATCAAGTAGCTTTATTACTACTATAGGTATGAAAGGAGGAGAACTATAAAATTAATTGTCATATTTGATTTTCACCAAAGAAAATGGTAAGATTATGATAGTTGTTGGTAATGATTCATAAGACAAATGCAATTTGACATAATCAAGTGATATTTTATTAATTTTAATTATGATTGTTGATATTATGACTACCCCATCAAACAACGAGTCGATGAGGGAAGGACAATGAAATAAGAGATGAGTCACTTGACCAATATGAATGATTTGAACCCTTTTAGAGGTCCACTTTGTTGTTATAGGGTATATTTCATCTTAGGTGTGATTTCAACCATTTTTAGTAATTGTACATCTCTATCCCATGGAGCAGTTTGGCCATAATGGCCTTCTTATGGAGTCAATATGATAGCAATTAAATTTAAGATTGTGTTGAATCACTACATTTGAACAATGTTATAGATTAAATGAGAATAATTTTCGTTCCCATGGGGCAGTCTGACCACCATGGCCTTCTTCGGGTTTGAAGTAAAACTTCTCAATTTTGCCATAACTAATTTTTCCAAGTGGCCTTATGGTAATTTACTCATCCATCCATATTGCATGGGGTGTTAGTCATTACAATCACCAAGTTTATAGAGTAAATAATTGATTACAAGGCTCACTTGAAATTTTTTTGTTATTTGAATTTTATGGTTATGTAATACAGTATTATGATCTTATGTTATATGATGTGATGTATTGATATGCAGTTAGCTAGATGATGAATGTATGTCTTAGATGATATGATCTATATGTGTGGATGCATTATGGTGATGGATGTATATATGGATGCAGTGTTTTTGTTAAATGTATGTTTAATTTGATTCTATTGTATGCATCTAACTTATGTTGTTATTGTATGGTGAATTGCAATATGTGTAATGCAATATGATGATGATCTAATGTAAATGAACTTGTATGCTTTAATCACTTAAAACATAAGGTATGCATGTGATATGATTTTAACAATCTAATGGATGACACCACATAATGTATAAAAATCATGAATAAATAATAACTCTTATAATAAGAATTACTTATTTAAACATCCAAGTTAATGAGATGAGATGATTTGATACATATGTACTTTCTTTATAATCTTCTGTAAGTTAAACGATATACCCAAAATAGTTAGTGTCCGTATAAATGTCATTGCTAAAATTCATACGGTATCTATCTTATTTCAAGAACACACTTTAATGGACAAAACATCATAAAGAAATTTGATGATTTGACTGAAGGAATAATTTGTTTCTATGAGGGAATTTTTGAGGTTTTCCATGAGGTTCAAACACCCTAGTTATTCGATCAAAGGTTGTATACTGACCATACAGAGCTTCTGAAGGATAAATTTCTTGTTATGAATACCTAGATACTCATTATCCCTATGTGTGCAAATGAATATATTAGATAGAATATAAGCATACCCCAGTACCAGGCAGGATTCATGGAGCTCATTATTGTATTAGGGATCCTCAAATATTCATCCTAATTCTAAGTTGGACTTAGTTGGATTAGACTACTAGGAGATACAAGATACCTTAAGCTAGACCTTCCACATGTAAACATTGGTCTGTACAAAAGTAGGATGCTAATGTAACATGTATATCATCATACATAAGGATCACCTTATGGTTCATCAATATTAAGAATTCGAGGAATTAAAGTTCAATACTACCTTCTTTTCTTCATATTTATTTTGGATACTTTCTCATGCTTAGCGATGAAAATTTCTATTTGTTTTGACTTTTTGTTTTTCTTTTGAGCAAGGGATATTTGTAGTGATGATAATCACTATTTATTTTATTTTTTGAATTTTGCTTTGTTCAGGATTTTTGCTTGTTTTGATTAAAGCAAGGGATTTCTTTGGGTAGGGGTGAACTTGTCCTTTTTTAATTCTCATCATTTTTGAACCGGTCGCATAGGGGGATGAGCAAGATAAAATTTTCACTTAAGGATGCCTAGTACCACTTCATAGCGTTCATATTTCCATTGTTCCAACTAGGATTTTAGTGTTTTGGTTAGTGATAGGATGTTGAAATATACCAGGTGCTATCAAAACCAAACCTCATCTATTAAAAGCAAATATAACTTTCTATAAAGTTTGATAAAACCACTAGGTATGGCTAAGTGATCAAAAAACCCTAGTATATTATTTATAGCAATAGGAGGGGTTGTGTTTAAAAATACAGTTACACACATGGGTTATGGATGATGATGAATTTTGATGATGCATGATTGAGATACAAATGTGGTATCATTTGTAAGATTGTAAACACAACCTATCCTAATGTAAACATAATGGATGCAATGTGCCTAATGTAATACAACTAGATGGATGCAAAGTGTGAATGCATAAATGCAAATGTTTTTGTATTTTTGATGCTTTCAATTATTTTTGAGTTTTAACTATTTTGCACTATTTTGACCTTTTGATTTTTGAGTTATTTTTGTGATTTTGTGTTTTTTTGTTGACCAAAGGGCTTATGGTGCCTTTGGGGATTTTTGTGAGTTTACCAAAGGTCTTATGATGCCTTTAGAGCTTTTTGTGTGTTGACCAAAGAGCTTTAAGATGCCTTTGGAGCTTTTTGTCATGTGACCAAAGGGCTTTAAGATGCCTTTGGGCATTTTTGTGCATTGATAAAAGGGTTTGAAGATGCCTTTTGAGCTTTTTGTGTGTTGGAAAAAGGGTTTTAAGATGCCTTTGAGGCTTTTTGTGAGTTGACCAAAGGGCTTATGATACCTTTGGGGATTTTTGTGTGTTGACCAAAGGGCTTTAAGAGGCCTTTGGGGCTTTTTGTGATGTGACCAAAGGGCTTTAATATGCCTTTTAAGCTTTTTGTGTTTTGAACAAAGGGCTTTAAGATACCTTTTGAGATTTTTGTTTTTACGATTTTCTATTGTTTTTGTGATTTTGAAATTTATGAATATTTTTTATATTTTGTTGGTTTATTTGAATGTTTTTGTATTTTGGTGTGCTTATATTTTAAATGCCCTTATATGAATAATGTTGAGAGGATATAGCTCCTCAATACCTTCTAGATATGTTAGGCGATATGTCGTAGGTCCAATTTTTCTCAGAGATGATATAGCGATCTATCCAATTGGCTGTAAATTTGTCTAATAGGTGTGGGGGTAAATTTGAGTTCTATTGGTTTTCTTTAAGTACAAGATCCCCAAATTTAAAGTCTCTCAGGTGGACTTTATTTTTATAAAGCCCATGTTTGAAGATCCTGGTAAATGTGAAGATTCTCAAGAGCATTGATGCGACATTCATCTAGAAGGGTCAAATGATCCAAGCGAGCTTACCACGTACTGTCATCATTGATGAACTCTTTTAATGCAACATGCAATGTTAGAATTTATAACTCTAAGAGCATAATGGCCTTAGTACCATATATGAATGAAAATGGTGTTGCCCTAGTGGGTTTTTGTACGCTAGTCTTGTAAGCCCATAATGCAAGAGGTAATTACAAATTCCAATCCTTATGATTCTATTTCACTGTTTTCTTTAAGATGGCTACTATTGTCTTGTTTGAGGCTTCTACTTTCCCATTTTCTTATGGATAGTATGGTTTCATAAAACTATGTTGAATATTGTATTTGGTTGTTAAAGCTTACACATTTTTTTTTAATGATGGACCATTATATGAGATTATCTTGAAGGGAACCCCAAAATGATATATGATATTGTGAAGTATGAACTCCATAATTCGTGGTCTGATTATAAAGGTTAAGAGGGCCACTTCCATCCATTTGGTGAAGTACTCAGTGGCCATTAATATGAATGTGTGTCAGCCCAAATACAGGGGAGAATGTTTTTGACAAGATTGAAATCCCACTAAGAAAATGGTCAAGCTGCTTGAATGGGATGTAAGGCCTAATATGGCAAGTGTGTTATATTTGCATGATGTTGACATTTAACACATTTCCTAACATACTCACAGTAATCCTTTTTCCATGGTGGGATAGTAATAACCCATTTTAAGGATGCGCTTAATAATGTCCATGCCACTGAAGTGGCCACCATATATACCATTGTGAGCTTGAAAAATTACCCAAGCTGATTCTTGGGGCTCTAAGCAATAAACGAGGACTCCATCATAGATTCAATGATATAATATACCTCCTAGAAAGACATATATTGTATATTTTTTCTTGAATTATCATCTTTCAGCATGTGACAATCCCTATGGGACAATTCCAAGCCTTAGGAAATCTTGTAACTAGATTAGCCAATCCTTATAGGCTATAGCCTCAATAGATAATATGACTTGTTCCTCCTATAATTTGATTTGTGCAAATGTAGATTAAGAAATAACCTTGCAGTAAATTATGATACCATTCTCCATAGGACCCTACGAGATCAAGGATCCCCAAGGTGCCTTATTTAAAAATTATTTAGCTTTACAGAATCAGTCATTGTATGGTTATATGAATCATGTTGAATGATTCTTTGTTATAAAAATCCTCACACTGCATCACTGAGTGTGAGAGCATTTTTACATGAATGGTAGTGAAATCAGTAGATAAATTTTGAGGGATAAAGGATCCCAAATATGCCATGGTGTCTACAAATATGTTTGATGAACGAGGGATTTCCTCGATGTTGTACCACTCTAGTTGGGCTAGATAGGTGTCAACAAGCTCCTTGTAAGCTTTCACTATTGGATCCCTGAATTTAAATAGTCCCTTGACTTGGTTTACTATTAGAAGGAAATCATCGAAGATATTTAGCCTCTTGATATTCATAGCAATGACTGTTTGGAGACCCAAGATTAGGGCCTCGTATTCAATGTTTTTATTGGTGAAATGGAAGTCTAGCTTAAATTATAAGGGCATATGAAAAATATAATTCCTGCACCACCTCCTTGCTCACACTTTAAACCATCAAAGAACAAAGTCATGTTAGATTTGTTTTTAGGTTCTTCAAGTTTGGATGCTTCTGATAATGTGAATACTGCATCATAAGGAATTTCTATGGTGAGGGGCCTACTATTATAAAGAGGTACCTTAACCAACTTATCAGCTATGACTTGTCCCTTGATGGACTTTTGGCTAATGAATTCCAAGTCAAATTTTTTCAATAGCATGATCCAATTTGCAGTACTTGTATTATGATATCTGCTACTCATCATATACTACAAAGGATTTTATTTGGATATTACATATTTCATATGGCTCAACATGTAGTGGTGTAATTTATTATTTGCAAATACCACTGCTAAGCAAAGTTTTTCTACGTATGCATATCCTACCTTGTAGCTTACCAAGGTGTGGATGATGTAATATATCACTTGTTCTTTATATTGTGCATTCTTTTGAGCCAACATGGTTCCCAAAGAAAAATCAATAGCAAATATATAGTAGGAATGGCACATCTAGTCTTGGTGGATCTAGAATTGGTAGTTTTTCTAGGTACTTCTTTATTTTAGAAAAGGCTTGCTGACATTCTTCATCCCACTAGAATGGGACTCCCTTGTGTAGTAGTCAATTCATGGGTTGATATTTATCTAAAATTTGTGTGATGTATCACTTTATGGATGCTACTTTACCCTATAGGCTTCTTAGATCTTTGATTTTTGTGGATGGGGCCATTTCTAGGATAGCATTTACCTTTTTATGGGTCTATCTCGATGCCTCATTTAGAAATGATGAATCCCAAGAGTTTTCCAAAAGTTATACCATAGACATATTTCTTAGGATTCAACCTGAAATTGTGCTCAATTAGGAAATCGAAGACCTTTATGAGGGTCTCAGGATGCTCTTCACATAGAAATGACTTGGCCAGTAAGTCATCAATTTAGTCTTATAAGATCTTATGCATGTAGTCATGATAAATGTATGTCATAGCCCATTAATATGTGGAACTAGAATATTTAAGATTGAATGGTATTACTTTGTAGTAGAATGTTCCCCATGGCATGGTGAAAATAATTTTATGTTGGTCTTTAGGTTTAATCCAAATCTGATTATAACCAAAAAAAATATCCATTAGGGAGAGCATCTCATGACCTATAGTTGCATCTATAAGAGCATCTATTTTTGGAAAAGGGAATGAATACTTGGGTGTTGCCTTATTGAGATCCTTGAAATCTATGCAAATGTGAATTCTTCCATCAGGTTTTCCTACGGGTACCATGTTTGATACCCATTCTAGATAGTTTATGGGAATAATAAATACTACATCCAATAGTTTTTGCAACTCGTTCGTTACCATCAAAATGATAGTTGGATGCATCTTCCTAAGATTTTTCTTGATTGGTTTCTTTGAAGGGTCTAGAGAAATATTGTGGACAACCAACTTTGGATCTAGCCCTGACATATATTTTTAGGTACAAGCAAATATATTTAGTCTCTCTTTCAAAAGAGCAATAATTATGGCCAGATCTTCTGGAGATAATATTTCTCTGAATTTGACTTTCTTTGGATTAGAAGGGTCATCACTGATGTCCCCTTCAGAAGCCTCCTCTATTTCCATATTTTACCCCTCCTTAAGCTAGTGAGGAATGGGGATTAAGTGAACATCATCTGCTCGATTTATAGGTCCCACTGAAAAAAATAAAAAGCAGTGTGATAGACATCATGTGCATAGTCTAGTGTAAAATGGAACGATTATAGCATATCTTCATTAGGGAAGAAATATTTAGGCTCTAGGGGTGAATAAGCGTGATCCCAATCAATAGCATCTAAGTTAAAACACAATGATTTGAAAGGATCTACTAGGTTGTGAAGTGGAGTGGTCAAATCAATAGATATGATGTTGATGGATGGGATGAAATCTCTAGGACCATATGGGTTAAAATCTTCATTAATGATTTGTCTTCCATACCCAATATGTGGATATGGGGGTATGGGGATCTCTGGATCTAGTCTATGAATAGATTATATGATGGGATCATTAGGCTACAATAGGTATCTAAATATTGGAGGATCCAGGAAGACCATGTGATAGATGATGTCTAGATTTGGTGGTCTTCTAATGAAGTGAAGGTCAGGATCTATGGTGCCAAGTAATGCTTCTATTTCAACAAGCTAAATGACTTGATGTAAGTTATAAGGCCCAAGATAATCCATATCGATCTCATCCTCAAAGTCATCATCACTTATGAAGAAACCCTCATTTTTGCCTACTAGGATTGGGTGGTGATTTACCTGTTGATGCCTAAGATAGACCATTTCAGTCTCATCTTCATAATCATAATCGCTTATGAAGAATCCATTAGCATTTACTATTGGACCTATTATTTAGTGTGCATATCTTATGAAGGCCATCTTAGTTGATTCTTCTAACTCATATCCACTCTCATTGAAAATGAACCCACTCTCTACGTGGCTAGACCAATAAAGGTTTTGAACATACCAAGGCTCATGGTAGGCCAGGTCGGCTTCATATTCAACTTCACTTGAGAAATAATCATACTCCTCTCACTCATACCATGGATTGGCTCATACTCCCATAGGATGAATCCTGATGGGTGTGCTTCAATAGAGGATTCAAGGTGATACTAATTAGGTGGTGTAATATTGAAAATGGACACCCATCCATCATTGATAGGGATTCCAGTCAACGTCTTCCCAAAACCCTAAGCTTAGCCTATCTAGGGATGCTACTAGAGAATCATTGTAGCTTTGTATTTGATACCGAATATCGTACCTATCAGTAGGTAGTTGGTATTATAGCTATAATAAAAGTTGATGTCCTTGCTTGTATAGGCCTAAACAATAGCCGTGCCAATGGCACTACTCAAATTACCTTAGAGAAAACTTTTGATTCGACAAGTAATGAACATTCATGGTGAATGGTTCATCCTTATCCTCTTCAACATCAGAAGCAAATGGGTATAGTCCAAACCAGCATAGATGATGTTGGTTTGGTTAGGAGGAACCGCTAATAGAACTACTATCCCTAATGGAAAATTTGGGACTCTTGGCGATCCCATGTCTTACGTAGACTCAATAATAGGTGTGAAAGTCAAGTTCTACACAAGATATTCACCTAACCCTGTATTGGCTAAGTGAACTATCACCTATGGTGCATATGATGTTATTGATGAAGTAGGAGAGGCAAGTTGAGGTTCCTCCTTGGCTATATCCTAGGAATCTTCTTCCTCCATGGGATTTGGAATTTCCATAGCTGCTATAGTTGGAATTTCCTTAGGTCCTTACTCTGCTAGGGGTGCTTTCAGCTTTTGATTATCTTTTTCTTTAGATGTTGAAGATTTTTCAGAAGCACTAGTAGTCTTAGATGTAGGAGGTAGTTTTTATGTGGATGGGTCACCTCACACTGATCTACTTTTATTTTCTAGATGCATGATTAGGGATGAAGGTATTATGTACAAATGTATTGATGTAAGGACAAAGACTTCCAATAAGTCAAATTTATGCACGTATTTAAATGGTTTTTCATCGAATGGAACCACATGAACTTTTCCCTCATGCACATACTTGATGCATTAGTGCAAGATTGAGGGAACACACTACATGTACCTTATCTAGGGATGCCCTAGAAGGATCTTATATTGCATTAAACCTTCCAACATGTGACACATCATAGGGATGGTCTTATTTCCTACTTGAATAGGTAGAACAACTATACCTACTGTGGAGCATAGTGCATCATTAAAAGCAATTAACATGTAGGAGGTTGGGATAATGTTGGACCTAGGGATATTTAGGTGCCCTACAGCCTTTATCATGATAATTTTGATCAACAAGCCCATGTTGATTAGAACCCGCTTAAAGGGTATGTTATTGATTGATGCAATGATATGCAAAGGTGGTTTTTCTATTGTAGTAGGTGCTACCTTGATTTTTTTATCATAGAAGTGGATCATAGGCTCTTGGCACTACTACGCTTACCCAAAAAAATGTGTGAATGCATCTAGGTTTTGGTGTTGGAGCTTTATTGATATTAAAATATCCATTAGTCTTCTTGTGCCTAGGATATTGTTGTATGAGCTCATAAATTGACAACTTGGCTAGAGTCGTTTGTAGGTTTTGTTCCAATCTACTCCAGATAGTTACCATAGGTCATTTTAGTAGACCTGGAGGTTTTTTGTATACCTACATATTTTGATTTGTAGTCAATATATAATTAGGATCCACTAGAGGTTGTGGTTTCCCATATCATTGACTCCTAGTTGCCATGTTGACTATCTCAACCATATTGATGTATCCCTGAGTGGACATCTCAAATTAGACCTGGGTGACTTGGGTTCCTTGATCTCTAGGGGTCTCATGATTTGGCAATGGATTCCTGAATATACCCATGTCTTTGTTATTGAGTGCTTATGGGTTGTCAACTTTTAGCTCACCCTTCTCAATTATGTTTTGCACGACATTCTTGAATCTAATACATGTCTCCATGTCATACCCCTATATTCTATGATATGGGTAGTATTTATCTTACCTATATACCTTTGGATTGGTATGGTTAGGATCCAAAAGTTGTGCATCAAGAAATTAGATTATCTATGCCTTGCTCAATTGATTAAATATCTATTGCATCGATTCATTTAGAAGTATGAAATAGTGAGGTGTCCAATTATAATTTTTTTAGACCTGGTTGTTATTTGGATCGTAATTAGATGGTGGGGGGTGATACTGATAGTTTTGTAGTTTTTGGTCATTGCCCCCATTAGGCATACTTAAAATAACTTGTCTAAATTATGCAAGCTAGGCCTGCTTCTGTTGATTCTTGTTATGGTTGTGTAGACACCTAAATATTGTAAATTAGATAAGATTACCAGTGCATCACATATGCCACTCTTATTGATATCATATGGACCCATTGGGCACCCCTCTAGGCTTTCACAAGGATCCAAAATACATTTTGGAGGTTTCCTAGTAGTTTAGGGTAGTTTTGGGGCACCTCCTTGTGATCATCCCACCCAAGGATGGTCACAGTTGGTGACCATCCCACCTAGGGACATCCATCCATAACCGTCCATGGGTGGGATGAACCCTAAACAAACCTTTGAAAAAGTCAAGGAACGAGGGAAATAGAAATCAAAGACTACAATTACCACATCCAATCACCCCAAATTGATTGGGGACCTTCCATTAGGGTTAGGGATAGAATATTGGGAGATCCAAATGGGTAACCTTCCCTAACCTATGTATGTTATCAAATTGGACAAGTGGCATCATTTGTCTGGCATGGCAAGACTTCACCCTTTGCACTAGATGACATTTTGGGCTATAAAAAGAGGTGTATGCACCCAATTTTAAGGAGGATAATAGAAGCAATCGAGAAATGAAGTGCTACCCAATTTCATCCCCACCTTTTGCAAATCAAATATCACCCCCATTTGACCTTGAAACCCTCTTCAAATGAAGGCACTTTTAGGAGCAATGGAAACCTATATGAACAATTCCAAACCATCCAAATTGAAGGTAAACTTGGCATTATCTATCGAAAACACCCCCAAACCAATTTTAGACAAATTTCCTTGAGTATTGGTGGTAAAAATAATCCATATCTATAATTTTCACACCTGGGGATGGTCAGTAGTCAGTAGATGGCACACCAAGGGATGGTCACAAAACAATAGGTAATTTGGATAAAATTCTTCCATAGACCCCTTGGGAATGCTTAGGTGAACCCCTAGTCCAAATTTGGTGAATTTGAGATCATATTTGATGGTAGATTTGAGGTCTCCAATGTTGCAAGTCTAGGTGTCCCTGTCAAGGATGGTCACTATTTCTGCACACTTTTACTTTGAATCTTGTGTTTAAATCTCTCCAAAACCATTTATATTAGTTTATATTGCATTTATATATCATCTAGAATAATTTCCATGTGTTATAGATTAGTTTTGATGTTGCTAAATTAACTCCTTTGTTATGTTTTCAATGGTTTTATATCTATAACATAGGTGCTATTAACCCATTTTTCAATCACTTGTGTGTAGGTTTAGGTACGCTATATAGGAGGGAGGATCTAAAGAGGCAAGGAAGAGAAGCCCAAGACTAGCTCTCAATTGTGGGAATGTGAGATTCACACCATAAGAACATCACTTTAAGACCTTGCAAGGGATTAGATCCCTTGCACATTGTAATGTTGAAAGTATCAATTTGTGAAAGCCCTCAAGGGGATGTATTTGTAATCTCATTTTGAAGCCATGAATAAATGAATAAAATGAGAAATCCACCATGTTATTACACACTTTGCTTCATTTTAGTAGATTACATGTTTATGCTCTTTTCCATTTAAATACTTTCAAACTGCTTTACATTGTGATTAAGTTCCCTTAAGGTGATGTAAATTTAACTTCTTCAGTGGTGATCATGGTATTTGATATTTTTTATGTATCCCATTTGAATGTGTCAATTTTAACCTCCATTTTCTATTTTTCAGGTTGGAGGTTTTGACCGTTTGGAGTAGAAACGACCCCTTTGCTGCTAGGTGTCACTAGGTGGGATGAACCCCAAACTGCTAACTGTCCCTGCTAGAGAAGGTCACAAAAATAGAGGTTTTGTTCAAAAAATTTTAGAAACAACAAGTTCCAGGTTCAAAAAGATACCTTTCCCAACCTTCAATTTGCATATATGTTGTTCAAATTAGTCAAATTTTACATTTTCTTGTCTTCTCTATGCATAGAAAGGTTAGACATCCTCTTTAAAAAAAATTTCATTAATTAAATTAGAGAAAACAGGGAAAATAATAGTATATTACATGCTTTTTGTCTAGTTTGCCTGCTTGAAACTTAACCAAAAGAAGGTTAAGTGCATATAGATTGTCAATTTCAATGGTTTCCTTTTGCTACTAACAAATCTGAAATTAAAATGTACTTTCATGCATATTAGTGAATCATCATTGTATGTTGTATTGTTTTATTTCAATATTTAAAAGGAACCCCACACACCACGAGTTATTTTAACATCAATGGTAGTAGTGGATGTAATTACCACTTGACTGGCTTGTCTGAAAGAGTATCATCAGGACTCAACTTACTGGCCAATACCAACTCCAAGATCTGTCCTAACCATGCAAAATAGTATACATTCCTCTTCGGAGGAGTGTATATCCGTGCACAGGGTGCTCGGTGAGGATTGGTAGGACCTATGCTCCTTGATAAAGTATGGAATTCATCACCACACTGCATATTGGTTTATGTGATAATCACCATACCGGTTTTCAAGCTGTGAGTATATAGGTGAAATACTTTAAAATTTGATAATATCATTCAACAAAATATCAAACACACCAAGTATTTTCTTTACAAAGCAACACATCTTGAAACACAACAAATAGTTTAGGGATTCACATTTAAAATATTTAAAATAATATAATCATCTCTATTTTTTAGTGTTCCTATTGTTTGTTTGTTTCAAATTCATAGAAATTGTAAAGAAGATAAACATATAGAATTTTAGAGTACATAGCTATGGTACATACCCGTAGCCAAGCCCATTTAAGGGTGGAAGTTACATGGAGTAGGGAAGAGGATGCACAACGTCTTCACATATATCCCAAGGACATGGTAATACCTCCTTGGAGACAACCTACTATTCTTGGCCCTAGAAGGGCTAAAAGGAGACCTAGACAACAAGGGACCCCTACATGGGGCACCCCCATAGGTGATGGCACCAATTTAGGAAGTCATATCCCCAATCACCACATGGCAGATGAATGGATGGTTACTCCTAGAACAGAAATACAGAGACCTAGTCAAAAGGTACATCTACACGGGGTATCCCCACAGGCAACAATCCCCTTTTAGGGAATTATTCCCCTAATATAGATTTTTCTAATGCCTTCTTTTGAGAATAGTCACTGTGTAATTGAGTGATTCCAAATAGATAAATCCCACACATTCATGTGTTTGCTTGATCTACCCCTTGCACTGCTGCATAGGATTATGACTTGTCACCTAAGGTAGGGTTGAATAATCATCTTATGATTTCAAACCACCCTTCCCCACAGTTACATGATAGTGATGAGGGTAATGTTCATCACCATAGGTGACCTCATTCCACCTTAACTTTTCTTATTTATAAGGGAAGACCTTAGGAACATCCAGATTATCCTCATTCAAATGTGTCAATGCAAGCATGTTGTGCCTCTACACCAGTTGTACTGACCCAAATTTTGTGCACCCTTACCTTCAGGCTATAGGATCCATACCCAAAAGGGGGATGTGAGAAGTATGGGACAATACCTTGGACTGAGAGGCTATTTGAAGGTCGCGCCTCTTAGGGGAGGGGTATAAAGGTGAATTTTTGATGGATGGTGGGGTTCACCAGGAAACTTTGAGTGGCAGTTTCCACGCCTAGGTTGAGAATGGGTTTGATGTGTTCATTTTATACTCAATAATTCATATTCCTAGGTTGGCAAAAATGAATCTAAGCTATTCTATATGAAAAATGTTGATTTATATGAACACAGAAAGCATGAATGAATTCTAAATACCAGGAATATGTTAAATGAAAAAGAATGCACCTGATTCTGGGTGTCTGATGAAGATTTTGAAGCTTGTAGGAGTCTAGATCATCCGAATATGACAAGATCATCTGCAATTGTAAATAATCATCCTAGATCACAGTCGATCATCTGAAATCAGAAAAGATCGTTGTCAATCTGACGAATTCGTTAGAAACCTGCAATCACAGAAACAAACACCAAAAACCAAAAATGCTACTACAAGAATAATGCAAAAGGATAAAAATGATAGTATAAATGCTTAACTGATAAATCTAGATAGAAGATTAAAGAAAATGCATTTTTTTAATAACTTATTTTAACTTTATCATGCATTTATGCTAAATGGGGTGAACTCTAGGATGCATAATGAAAATAAATTAAGCTAATGCATAATAAAGGAAGGAAGATGAGAAATGCAAACTCAAGGCTCTGATTTTCCCCAGTCTGAACTACAGTCGATATCACCTCCAATTGTATGAGATCATCACCAATCTATGACAGGATCATCTAAAATCATGTGGAATCGCCTACGACAATCCGAGATTCCTCCAACTAAAGCATAGTGAAAACCTGCAATGAAAACTTAAAACTACGAGTGCAAACAATGGTAGATAGGATGTGTTAACACAACAAAGCTAAATGGCATGGAAAATCAACTAGGGAGAGAGTCAGGAGGAGATCCAGGCAGTGAGTCAGGGGGATAAACTGAGAAAATCCTAGTTTATATAGTATTAGGGGGAGGTTAGGATGTTGGGGATCATCCCAATCTGGGAGATCTCCAACGGAGGAATCTCCAACTGCACAGACACACTTCTGCCAAAGTTGGAGAGGCTATTGAAATAGAAGCTAATTATGAAAATTTTAGTTTTGGGACAAAATCATCTAGACATTTTGTTCCAGACGAATTCGTCTGATTTGGGACAATTTCGTCTTATCAACGACGATATCATACAACGGTCAAAACAACTCCTAAAAATGGCACGAAAAATGGGGGAGTGGTTAACGGGCAGTTTTGGGGTTAAAATTCAAATTTTTATCTTTTTACTAAGGGTTTAACTGTGCCAATTTTAGGGTACTATATTTTCCCCCTCTTTAGCAAATTTTTTGAAGAAAATGTGTTAAAGACGAGTTCTTCCCGCTTTACAAGAAAGAAAAAAATTATTCCATTTTTTTTAGACGATGATTCTAGGTTGAATTGTACGACTGCTTACTATGGTGCCCCCTCCGTGTTTTTACCCAAATCGAACATTTGAGGTAAAAGCATAGAAAAGCAAAATTAAAAAAAATTTGTTTTTAAATAAAATTAAAAAAATAGGGTAAAACCCTAATTCATTGTTACTATTCAATTTTTGTTGTTTCAGAGCCCTGCAGGCAAAATGGTGGAAACGACACACAGATTGATAGAGGTCCGATGCTGGTTGCGGGTAAGGATCTAAACCTAACATATTTAGTTTTTAATTTGATTTATGTGATTTTTAATTTGAATTTTGACTATTTTTTGGGGCATCGTGGTTGTTTTTATGCTGTCGATGATGTCGAGATGAAATCATCCCAATTTCATCGAAATCGTCCCTAGATCACCGATTTCATCTAGGGGCCAAATCAAAAAAATAGGGGTGATCCCATCCAACAAGGGGCGATCCCCAAGTTTCAAAATTGAAGAAGATTTCATCCTACAAAGGACGATTTGACTTAATTTAGTACGATATCATCCAATAATGGATGATATCATTTTTTATAAAATGAAATTGATTTAACAAATTTTAATGATTATCTATTAATGATTTTTGTTGTTTTATTGTCTATTTTGCAGAGGGGATTACTAAAAATTCAGGAGTGGAAATATGGGGGGCTTAGAGATGATGTAGCTGCACTTGACCAGGTGAAGGGAGACCGACTAGCGGAGGTTGGACTACATCATGTGGCAAAGATGCCACAAATACCTACAAACATGGGGCTATTGATAGCCTTAACAGAGAGATGGTATCCGAGGTCGTCCTGCTTTTGGCTATCGACAAGGGAGATGGCTCCCACTCTAGAGGATGTATGGAGGATCTTGAGGATCCCCATACATGGGCGATTTATGACTCCTATGGCCAATCAAGGCCATGCCATGATACAACTGTGTAGAGACCCTAGCTTCACCCTAGAGAAGGGTGGAGTGAACATTGAGACATTGAGGTAGATTCCTAGGGTGTCTCAATTGACTCAGGTTTTGGTGAGGGTAGTGGGTAGCCTACTGCTATGCCACCAAAGTGGATGCAAGTTATTGTGGCTACTCTCAGATGTGGTCTATGATATGAGAGACCACAACTATAGGTTTGCTTGGGGTAGCTTTGTACTATGTCGCTTGTATAGGATTCTGTATAGGGTCGTATACAAGGAAGGTCAATGTCTAGTACTGACATCGCTGCTACAGGTTTGGTGCTAGGAGCACATTGTAGTGCAGAGGCCGATAGGGCTTCCACTAATAGGGGTTTATCGAGAGAGAGCCTGGGTTTTCTATTGGTGGCTGCAGAGAGGGTCACAATGGTGGATAGATCTACCGATGTCTCGGAGGTTGCTAGATGACCTCATCCCTGACCAAATCACTTGGAGGCCATGGAGAGAGAATCCAAGGTGGTGAGAGGATAGATAGAAGTTGGATCACATTAGGTGAGTCTTTTGGCTGAGGATGGAGTTGGGAGAGGTAGAGCTCCACTGCTATGACCAAGTTTTGAAGTAGTTCAGTCTACAGTAGGGGATCCCTTCTCTCAGAGACTGAGTACTCCCAGACTATCTAGGATAATACTACACTGATCAAGGCTCCAGATATGTAGCAATTCTAGAGTCAGGATTCTGATGATACCCCCATTCATCCAGTGGATGGGGACGACATTGGGGTCATAGATGGATATGATGCCTGGTATGTAGGCATCTACCCTCCTTGAATGACAAGGGCACAGGGTTTGATGCATGCTATGGTGCGATGAATGGGGAGGTAGAGCCATGCTGCCATCAATGTAGCAAGGAGTCACAGAGGGAGGGAGTAGCGATGGCCTCCTCAAGAGAGATGCCAGAGAGTGCCACAGGATTTTGAGGGACCACAATAGCCAGAGAGGAGGGAGGGACTCCCTTCTCAGTAGAGGGATATGCCACCATCACTCGATAAGGGCAAGGGTTTTGAGGTGGGGGACAGTAGTGAGATGGCAGCTCTTCGAATTGAGAATGCCTACATCTGGGCTTAGGTGCAGACACTACAAAATGAGGCTACATGACTTAGGGCTCAGAGTGGAGGGCCGAGCACTCAAGATCTGGCATGGGCTATTGCTCAGACCATGTTCTACCAGGGATTTTACTATCACATGGTTCCAGAGGGTTAAAGAATATCGCTGCTAGCTAGCATTGCGAATCCAATCATGATGGGATCATCGAGGATGTCCTCATGATTAGCATCGAAGACCCACAATACAGCATGGACCTCAATGGGACCACCTCCTCCATACTAGGGTGAGAAAGGAGATGGGGCTGAGAGCTCGAGGGCTTCTCAAGACTAGATGCTTTGGACTATAGACTATATATTTGAGAGGATTGAGTATGCCAGGGTATGGATTATGGCATACCAATCCAGTTGTACATAATTTTGATATATATATATATATGATATTTTTGTGATATGACTTGTACATATGTTTTATGATGCTTTAAATTTTGAATTGTTGATTAATTATTCATGTAATTATGTCGTTGGCAATAGTATAATTTTATGTCATGCTATAAAATTTAAGTGAAATAATCTGATGTAAACAAATTGGCTGTTTTGGTATGATTTGATGAAAAATAAAGGGACTTCTAACAATAATTTCAAAGGATATTGTCGCTATTATATGACCATTTCATGTAGTCACCGCTCGCTAGGTTGTCAAGCTAATCCCAGTATAGAAATATTGCTAAAAGTAAAAGAGTGCTTAAGAGACTGTCTTAAGACTTTGTGTTGTGATGATGAAAAATGATGATGGTGATGATTTGTTTTCATATTTTCATGAAAATATTATGCATGAAATATTAAAAAATATGATTTTTTCTAGGCATAAAATTCCTAAGTGTGATAAAATTTTGAACAATTCCTTAGGAATTATACCATCGTTGCAAAATTGAATGTTGACATAATGAAATGAAATATAAAAAAGTGTTCATTCTTTTTAAAGCACAATTGTGTAACATAATGATGTAAGCCATATGTTTTTATGAATTAAAATGAATGTGAAATAAAATTTAGAACAATGGTTTGAGCTAGGCATAGAATTATAGGTATAGACTTATACCATCATCGCGAAATCCAAAAATAATTTTATTGCATGATTGATTTTTGATTTTGAGATAAACAAAAAATATAAGATGAGGACTTGCGCTAGGCATAAAATTCCAGTTTAGTTTTTAGGAACTATACCATCATTGCGGAAGTCGAAAGTATATATAAATATGACTTTATTGCTATATTTTTTAACATGTTTTGAAAGAAAATTTTGGATTTTGGAAAAAAAATGTATTTAATTATTTTTATGCTAAGAAGATGTTCTCAAATAAGAAGATGAAATTATTCCAAAATATTTGCATAAATATTTTAAATTATCTCAAAGACAAAATGTAGATTTATAAGGAACCCTCATGTGCATATGTGAGTTCATTGTCGATCTTGATTTACCACAATTATACAAAATATCTCAAATACAAATGTATGTGTAATTGTATTGTTCATTTACCAATTTTGAGCAAGATAATTTGATACAAGTAATTTGAATTAGCCCAATAAGTGTATATTGACCATGATTTATATGCATGTAATCGTACCAGACTACTATGGAATTTAGGTCATCAAGAGCTAGCTGATCCATAAGAAGACATAGGTCTGACAAAAGCAGGTCACTAATGTGACAGACATATCACCACGCTAGGAGTTACCCAAGGCCAAGAGGGTTGGGCACAAACCACATGTTATGGGGCTTACCTCACAGTTTTTGAATAATTGAGAATTCCAGGGACTCAATCTCATTCACCCTTATTTTCTTTTAAAGGGGTAGGGAAAGAGATTTTATTGCTTTTTGATTTTTCTTTTCTCTTTCTCGTAGTTTCTTTTTTTTCATATTTTTTCTTGGAACTAAGATAATGCTGGAATATTGCTGCGATGGTACAAAATGATATTTTTCTTTTTCTCATTTTTTTTATTTTCTTTTTCTTCCTATACTAGGGATACTTGCTCAAATTGGTTGTAGAGCAAGGGATTTTTATTCTGGGCAGGGGTGAGCTTGTCTTTTTTTCAATTATCAAATATTCTAGACCATGTGCATGATAGGATAGCAGGGGAAACTTTTCACTCAAGAAACCACTTCTACTATGTAGCATCATATTGAATTTACAATGAAATCATTTTAATGTGAAGAGATATACTTGGTTCAAGTAAATAACAAGATCAATTCTCTATGCTCAAAACTTTATTTAATTCAACTATGGAATTTGATATAAGAGAGATTAATAATCATATCAAATAAAATCAAGATATTTATTCATGTGAGTGTGAAAGTATGAGATTCCAAATAAATGCTAATTTATCCAAAATAATTGAAAATATAACTGCAATACTTCAAGAATTGATAGGTGCAAAAATAGAAAATGTTTTTGAAGATTTTGATGATTTTGATGTTTTTTATATTTTTATATTTTGATTTTGATTTATGAATTGAGGCGATACACAATATGATTGTTTTTGAATTTTTGATATGAATTTACTAAAATGAGACAAGATGTACAATATATACAATGATGAAATTATCAGAATTACGCATAATAGTGCTTAAGATGCATAATGTTCATAGGTTCTTTAAGATATTTAGCATCTAAGGTAGCTAATATGTATGCTCCCAAGCCAAATTTAGTAGTGATGATATATGGACCAAGCCAGTTAGGTTCAAATTTACCTTTAAGGTCTTTAGTTGCATTAGTATTTTTTTATTTTATTTTAAGACAAGGTTGTTGATCTCAAAGGATTGATGATGAACTTTCTTGAGGTATGCTCGTTTAAGCTTATTTTGGTAGGCTCGAAGATGTTCCAAAGCATTGATGTGCTTCTCATCTAGGAGTTCCAATTAAATAAATCTGCTAGCACAATATTCATCTCCTACTTTAGAATCTTGAAGTAGTAGAGCCAAAGAAGGAATTTCTAATTTAAAGGGAAAGAAAGCTTCAGTGCCATAAACCAAAACAAAAGGTGAAGTGCCCATGGGAATACGAACGCTGGTTCGATAAGCCCACAAAGCAGGATATAATTGAATGTACCAATCTCGAACAAATTTATTGACCAGTATTTTGATGATTTTAATTAATGTTTTATTAGATGCTTCTGCTTGGCCATTACCCTAAGGATAATAGGGAGTGGACCAACGATGTTGAATTTTATATTTTTGACATAATTTCTTGACATCTTTATTTTTGAAACAAGTTCCATTATCCGAGATGAGATTTGCAGGAATTCCAAACCTACAAATAATTTGATTAAAAATAAATTTGGAAACTTGGGTTCCAGTGCAAGAAGCTAAGGGCATAGCTTCAACCCACTTCATGAAATACTCGATGGTAGTTATGATGAATTTGTGTCCATCAGATGACACAGGATTGATTTTTCCAATGATGTCTAAGCCCCATTTTGAAAAGGACCAAGGAGATGAAATATCCTGTAGTTCTTGTGTAGGCGCATGGATAAGGTCAGCATGTTTCTAAAACTTGTCACAATGGTGAATGTAATCATGTGCATCATGCTCCATGGTGGGCCAAAAATATCCTATCCTAAGGAGCTTTTTAGCAATGGTGCTACCACTAAAGTGTCCCCCATAAGATCCATCGTGGGCTTCACTCAAAGTTGATCTATATTCTTCTAGATTCAAACATCTCAGTAGGATACCTTCAAAAGATCTCCTATATAATGTATTGACAATTATTACAAAGCGACTTGCTCGTCTACGCAATAACTGGCACTAGTTTCTAGTAAAACCTTCAAGGAAGGTCCCATTTTGAAAAAAATTGAATATATCAGTGTACCAAAATTTAGGAGTAGTTTTGTTGATTAGAAACACATCCAAAGGTTCTAAGCATGATTTATTTGAAGTAGGTTCCTAGAGTCAATGAATAATGATGGTAGCATATTCGTCATCTAACTCCAAGGGTAAAAGAGATGCAGCTGCAGCTATAGCATCAGGCGTACAATTATTAGTTCTAGGAATAGCTTCCAAGATAACTTGATCAAATAAATATATTAATTGTAATCCATATGCTTTATATGGATGCAATTTATCATCTTTGGTCTGATAAAAATCATTAATTTGATTTATAACAAGTTGAGAATCACTAAAAACTAATAGATTTTTAATTTTTAGTACCAAAGCAACTCGTAAGCCAAGGATTAGAGCTTCATATTCAGCAATATTATTAGTACAAGCAAACGTTAATTTAAAGGACAAAGGTATAAGATGTTTCTATGGAGATATTAGAATAATACCTGCACCAGCCCCACTCATGCATCAAGCTCCATTAAAGTATAGGGACCATTGCTCTAGATGGTCTGCCTCTAGTTTAAGGCATTCATCAAAAAACTCAATGATGAGGGGATGGGTATACTCTAAGGGTGCAACAGCTAATTGATCTACTAATATTTGACCCTTAATAGAATTTTGTCCTATAAACATGATTTCAAACTCACTTAGAGTAAGAATCCACTTTTCTATATGACCAAATAAATAAGGTTGACTCATAAGATACCGTAAAGTATTAGATTTAGAAATAACATAAGTTTTTTGATTGAGAATATAGTGGCATAGTTTCTGTGTAGAAAATATGACTGCTAGACATAACTTTTCTAATGTTGTGTAGCGGGTTTCATAACTAATTAATGTTCTTCTAATGTAATAATTGGCATGCTCTCTCTTTGCATCATCAAGTTGAGCTAACATATATCCTAAGACAAAATTTGAAGCAAAAATAGACAAGATAAATGGGTGATCAGGTCTAGGCGGTGAAAGCATAGGTAGGTTAAGAAGATATTGTTTGAGGAGTTCAAATGCTTCTTGACATTCATTGTCCCAATGGAAAGAAAGGGTTCAGTTTTATCCGCCGGTTTATCAATGAAGCGATGGATAGCTTGAAGCTTACCTTGTAAACTCCATAAGTGATAGCCGCAATCTTGAGAGGGTCAATTTTGATGCCACGTAAAGAAACTATAACCCCCAATAATTTACCGGACTTAACGCCAAATATACATTTGGTTGGATTCAATCGGATAAGATATTCCCTTAACCGATCAAATACTTTTCTCAAGTCATCTAAATGGTCATCTTATTTAGTAGAAAAAGCTATAATGTCGTCTACATAATCATGTAGTATATCATGCATCATATCATGAAAGATATAAGTTATGGCTCGTTGATATGTTGCACCTACATTCTTCAAACCAAATGGCATCACTTTCCAACAAAAGGTCCCCCAAGGGGTAATAAAGGCTATTTTAGCTTGATCTTCAGGAGCTATCCTGATCTGATTATAACCGGAAAATTCATCCATTAAGGATATCATTCCACTCCCAGCAATAAAATCAATGATCTGATCCATATTGGAAAGAGGAAAACCATCTTTAGGGCATGCAACATTAATATCTCTAAAGTTTGTGCATACCCTAACTTTGGTAGCTTCTTTCTTAGTTATTGGAACTACATTTGAGATCCATTCAGTGTAATCAATGGATTGTATAAAAATAACATTCAAGAGTTTTTCGAACTCCCATTTGACTAGTAAGGCCACTTTAGGATGCATTTTTCTAAGTTTTTGTTTAAAAATTTTAGCATCAGGATGGACTACTAGGTGATGCATAACTATAGAAGGGTCTAAACTTGACATATATTCATATGTCCACGCAAAGACATCTTCATATTTTTTAAGAAATGCAATGTATTTATCCTATTTTTCTTGACTCAATTCTAATCCAATGTTGATTATGTGAGGATTATCCTCAGTTCCAATGTTAATTTTCATGAAATTTTCTACTTCCATGTGTAGATATTTCTCAAAATTAGGTGGGGCGGGTGAAATGCCCAATTCTTGTAATTCTTCTGAGGTTAGCTTGTATAATTCGTCTTGAGGATTCGTGGCCTCAAACTGGGCTATACTGGGTATAGAGCCATCAAAATAAAATTCATTATGTAATAATTCCTCAATGGAGACATCATGGAAGATATCTCCCTCCAATTCATCATCAGATTTAATGATCATCTCAGGGTAAGCTATAGATATCATATTACATGTAAATGGATTATCCATTAAACACAAAGCATCGCATTTATCCAAATAATCTTGGTAACATATGATATGGTCATCATCCTCAAATGTAAAGGGCTGACCCTTACTAGGAAATAGGCCCACACCACATCGGGAAAGCCATGGTTCTACCTCAAAAGGTTCTTTCATACCATTTTAGAAAGGTCCCAAACCTTTCTCTTTATATCCCAATTTAAGCATTATAGATTTGGATTTAAATTACTCATTAGTAAAATAACATCGAGCATATACATCATAATGAGTCTTGATGTTTCTAGGTTTCTACCCCAGTAATATCCCTTATAAATAAAAGCACAGCTTCCGACTTGGTAAGTACTTACCATAGGTTGTGGGAGGCCCAAGGTACGAGGATATGGTGGCAAGTTATTTAAAATAATGGAATCTTCACAGAAGCATTTTTTTTCTCTAATATAAGAATTTTAGATAAATCAGGTAAGAGCTCGTCAGTAAGAGCATAAGAGGTAGAAGGAACATTTCCTACATCTTTTGATGCAAAAAATATGCCTTTGGTGGATGTAGATGTTGTAGAGGTGTCAATAGATGGGTCTATTATAGGTATAGAAGTTATAGGAGTAGAACAAGAGGCATTGGTTGTGGGATTAGGATATTTCTAAGGTCCTAATATGGTTTGTTTAGAGGATGGTTGAGCTGTATGTAGGGGTGGAAATGATGTAGAAGAAGTAGATGGCATTGTGGGTGTGTGTTTCACACATTTATACAAGTAATGAAAATTAGTATGTGTAGATGACAGATTAGGGCAAAATTGAACTCCAACAGGTTCTACCAAAGCACACATATCAAAGGGTCTAGGATCACCATGAATGGTAACCAGCTGATTCTTAAATTAAAATTTAACACGTTGATGTAAAGTTGAGGGAATGGCTCACATCGTGTTGATCCAAGGGTGACACAAGAGTATATTGTATGATGCAGGGCATTGTACAATAAACACGGTCATATCCAAGGTTCTTGAACCAACCTACAATGGGATGGTAATAACTCCACACGTTTCTTGTGTTTCGTCATTGAAGGCTTTTATGATCATATCAGTTCTTTTCATTTCATCAGTTCTAAACCCAAATATTTGGTAGAATTCAAAAGTGTAGATGTTTAAAGATGAACCATTATCAATCAAGACTCGTTTAACTGCTACATCTCCAATTAAGGCAGTAATATATAAGGGGTTATCCTTATGTAAACTATGTTGTGGTATGTCTCTATCTCGAAAGTCAATACAATCAACTTCATGAGTTATTATAGTATTGGCCATGGCTTCAGGTTGAATATCTTGTGGTACCATCATCTGGTTTAATGTGAGCATTAATTCATCTCTATGTGTAGGAGAAGATCTTAAAAGGTCCAAAAGAGAAATTCTAGCTATAATATTTGATAATTATTCCTTAATATTGTAAGGAGGTTTAGGTTGAACATTAGGAGATTGATTCCCTTTATTAGGAACTTTCAAAACAAATGGAGCTGATCCATCATTTTGCATTTGATCTTGTTGAGAGTTTTGAGCCTGTTGTCTAGTAACAACTTCGATGGCACCCACAATATTATTATACAGATGATGAATGGGTCTTGGTATAGCATTTATGGCTTGCTCATTAGAAAGTAATTGGCGAGAGGATGGTCTGGTAGTGACTCTTCTTGGGAATGGTTCTTCTATAACCATATAACTTGTGATAGGGAAAATAGGATCTGATTCATCTTCAGAGCTGTTTGATTGATTTGATGTGATTTCCATATCACTCTTAGTATCGTATTCTGTATCACTAAGATTAGGTGTCCAAATATTATGTAGAGGCCTGGTCATAACCATGGATAAGGTTGTGTCAAATATTTCCAAATCATGAATGGGTAAATGCCCACTAATAGTCCCTACATATCGAGTAGGAGGGGGAACATTATGATGTTCAATTTTATTAGCCACTTCCTTACCATGTTTTGGTAAAGGATGTTGAAAGATGTCCAATGACTGGTTGGAATTCTAATTCTGGTTTTGGGGGATGTTATTTTGAGCATTATTAGGAGGATTTTTCTTAGGTTGAAATGCTTGCACCTCCATCTCATTGTTATCAATTAAGTCATGTATTTTATGTTTTAATATTTTACCAAAGTTGGTAGTGTGTCCATGTCCTCTATGGAAGTCACAGTGTAAATCAGCTCTGTATCCGGATATAGTTGGATCATGTTCCTGGATATTTGGTAATTGAATCAAACCTTGTTCTAATAATTGTGGTAGAATGGTTGATAAAGGTTGATTTAACCTAGTAAATTCTCGAGGAGGTTTATCGGGAGGTTTTAGTATAAACTTCTTTGTTGTCTTCGCAAAATTAATAGTAGCAATATTTCTACTATCAGTGACTCCATCACCCACAAGTTGTTTATTCTTATATTGATTTCTGGATGTTTTCTCATCATCTTTATTTTTAAGCTAACCTCTCCTAATGAGAGCATCTTCCACTCGTCTGGCTAAGTCTATAACCTGATCGAAGGTGGTCAAGGTAGTAATTGATAATTTGTAAGATAGTTTCTCTTGCAAATTATTAATAAAGATGTCCAACATCTCCCTATAAAGTAACACAAAGTGCAATTTTACTATCAACTGTCTCCACCTAGCTAGGAAATCCACAAAACATTCATATTTGTCTTGTTTTAAATTGTACAAGTCTTTAATGGTCACATGCCTTTCGATGTAGGCACTAAATTGATGAACAAAAGACTCGGTTGTTTCTTCGAAATTCCTCAAAGAATTAGTGGGTAATTTATAATACCACTCTAATGCCATTCCTCCTAAACTTTTTGGGAACATTTTTAGCAATAATAAATCATCATGTGACATATCATGATATGCTATCCTAAACATACGAAGATGCTCTATGGGATCTTCCATTCCTTTATATATGGGCAGGATAGACATAGGAAATTTTTTAGGATACGACTATGCTACAACTATAGGATCTAGAGGTTGACTACACATATCTCGATCATTGTACGAGGGACGATAGGGATCTATCTGATCCATGCGGGAAACTAAATGTTTCACCATGGCTTCAAGATTACTAGTTTGTCCACCATATTTGTTCGATGGGACATAAGTATGGGATTTGTGAGTGTATGACAGTGTGACATAAGGATTAGACACTATATTTCTATTATGCAAAGTGTTGGTAGGAAGAGCATTATCAAGGGGATTTGTAGTAGTATTATGTTGTATCCCAGATTGTTGGTAATTGGTGTTTGGTTTTATTTTGGGCTTTTGTTGATTTGAAGTATATTTCTCAATATCTTGGTGAAATAGAGCAATAAATGATGGTTTATTTTGTATGGGAATAACCCTAGGCTTGCTAATAGGCACTTTAGATGGTTGGGTAACCTGTTGTTGTTGCATGTTCAAGATTATAGCGGCCATATCCAAATTGGATGGTCTAGCTTGATCACTATCTTGATCAATAAAGGACAAGGGATTAGTCCGTGTGTGAAATACGTCTTCTAGGGTTGCTTGAGTGTCACTAATTCGATCCTTGTCCATATGGACTGCTCTATTAAGAACACCAATATTAGTATTTATGAACTTCCAGAATTGTTCCATGTTCTCAAAAGTAACAGCTCCTCCCGGAGATATTTTAGGGGATGAGGATCCTTCCTCTCTAATAATTTCTTCATGTTCATTTCCTACAGAAATCTCTTCTTATTGCTGGTCTAGAGTTCCTTCTATAACTTGATCTTCAAGAAGGACATCTGGGTTATTTAATGGTTTTCCTAACCAATCTTCTTCTTCTTCAATCTGTTTTCCATTCCTAAGTCCAGGCATTGTGCTTAAACTTAGATTTTAGCAAATATATATATACTTGTATATATATATATATATATATATATGCGATAGGGTTGAGAGGTATATATTTTAACTATATACCTACTATAATACTTAAAAGGGAAATGTTTTTATTTTTTTTGTTTATATATATATTTTTTTGTATTATTATTTCACAAGTATAAAAATAACAAACAACATGCTAGTTGCAAAAATAATAACAATAGTAAAAATAATGACTTAGTTTTCTATAAATAGTTTATGGATATCATTAATAGGATCAAGTTCATCAGGAGTCATGAAATGCTCCTCTTCAAATTGGAAATGGTTTTTCAAGAACTTGACAAAGTGTGCTATGGTAATATGATCTGTTTCAAACTCTGACCTGTAGAAATAAATTTCATGGTAATACTCTCGATATAACACAACTCTAGGAACTGTATTCCATATTTTTCTATCCGTAAGAACGACTTCTTGATCCTCTATATGAGATAAAAACTTATGTACTACAACTTCGTCTCAAGGAATTCCTCAAATGTGTACAATTCTAAAGACACAAGTGCTCTTTTATCTGCTAACCACCTATGGTAAGCTCTCTGAAGTTCATGGTACAAAGTTACCTGATCGGGATCGAAGATTCTATCTAGGACAAACCTCTTAATTTACCTAAGTTCGGTTGATCTAGATGAAATAATATCCAATCTCCTATCATGTTTGTCCCATAAAGGTTGAAATCTATTTGTTTGAGGTACTCTAAGCACAGACGTAATCTCTATGGCTATTAATTTATTTTCAACATTTATGGTGATAGATTGTCTTTTATTATAATCTACAATCTAAATATGACATGCAACTTTAATTGTTTGTCTAATGATTCTAGATGTTACTTAATAATAAATTTTTATTTATTTATTTATTTATTTATTTTTGTTTTCAAAAGGCTTTTAGTTTCATGTCAGGTTCACCAAAATGTACTGACCCAATTTTTTTGCACCCTTACCTTCAGGCTATAGGATTCATGCCCGGAAGGGGGATGTGAGAAGGATGTGACAATACCTCAAACTGAGAGGCTCTTTAAAGGTCGTGCCTCTCGGGTGAGGAGTATACGGGTGAATTTTTTATGGATGGTGGGGTTCACCAGGAACCTTTGAGTGGAAGTTTCCATGCCTAGGTTGAGAATGGGTTTGATGTGTTTATTTTATACTCAATAATTCATATTCTTAGATTGGCCAAAATGAATCTAAGCTATTCTATATGAAAAATGCCGATTTATATGAACACAGAAAGCATGAATGAATTCTAAATACCAATAATATGTTAAATGAAAAAGAATGCACATGGTTTCTAGTGTCTGATGAAGATTCTAAAGCTTGTAGGAGTCCAGATCATCTGAATATGATAGGATCATCTACAATTATACAAAATCATCTCAGATCACAGTCGATCATCTAAAATCAGACAAGATCATCGTCGATATAACGAATTCGTCAGACAAATTTGTTAGAAACCTGTAATCATAGAAACAAACACCAAAAACTAAAAATGCTATTGCAATAATAATGCAAAAGGATAAAAATGATAGTATAAATGATTAAATAATAAATATAGATAGCATATTAAATAAAATACATTGTTTTAATAACTTATTTTAACATTATCATGCATTTATGCTAAATGGGGTGAACTCCAAGATGCAAAATGAAAATAAATCAAGCTAATGCATAATAAAATAATGAAGGAAGTTGAGAAATGCAAACTCAGGGCTATAATTTCCCCCAATCTGAACTACAGTCGAGATCACCTCCAATCGTACGAGATCATTGCTAATCTATGACAAGATCGTCCGAAATCATGTGGAATCGCTTGTGACGATCTGAGATTCCTCCAGCTGAAGCATAGTGAAAACCTATAATGAAAACTTAAAACTACAAGTGCAAACAATGGTAGATAGGATGTCTTAACATAGCAAAGCTAAATGGTAAGGAAAATCAACCAGGGAGAGAGTTAGGAGGAGAGCCAAGTAGGGAGTTAGGGGGATAAACTAAGAAAATCCTAGTTTATATAGGATTAGGGGGAGGTTAGGAGGTTGGGGATCATCCCAATATGGGAGATCTCCAATGGAGGAATCTCCAACTGTGCAAACATGCTTCTGCCCAAGTTGGAGAGGTTGTTGAAACAGAAGCTAATTATGAAAATTTAGTTTTGGGATGAAATCGTCTGGACATTCTGTTCTAGACAAATTCATCCGATTTGGGATGATTTCTTCTGATCAGTGATGATATTGTCCAACGGTCAAAACAACTACTAAAAATGGCATGACAAATGGGGGGAGCAATTAACGGGCAGCTTTAGGGTTAAAATTTAAATTTTTATCTTTTTACTAAGGGTTTAACTGTGCCAATTTTAGGGTACTACACCAGTATGTTATCAAGAAGATCTATTTAGGGGTGAGCCTCAAGTCAATGCAACCTACCTCAATAGAGGAAACATTGTAATAGATCTAACGAACCCCCTTGAACAATATAGATATTAGAGTAATAGTGCCAAGGCACTTAGACCTCATATAGTTGATCATATAAATAAATTGGTAAAGAAATATGTTGACCTCCAGGCCAAGTTTAATCAACTTAGGTCTGATAAACATCACCTAGATATTTTAGAGCAATAGCAACAATTAGAAAAAGAAAAAATTGAACTCCAAATTCAAGAAACTTTGCATAATGGAGCTTCTACTCCAACTACACATAGATAGGAGGCTCCACCGAGACAACCAAACCTCCAAAAATATATGTCTCCTTTTCCTAACCCAATTTTGCCTCCTAGAACTCATAGGCATGAACAAAATATACATGATAGGCCAAATATAGATTGCCTTCAAGAGGCCTTCGTTCCTCCTTGTATGCCCATACCTAAAAAACCCTATGGGGCTTACGATGACTTGCAAAAAAATGAGGATTATGTAGAAGAACCTTATGGAGGAGTGGATGATTTCAATAAACCACCACAAACTATGCTTAATATTCCTTGTCCACATCTACTAGTACAAAACAAGGAAGAGGAAATAAAATCCTCATATATGTATCAAGATTTTATTGCATTCTTAGAAACTGTAGAAGGTAGGACAACTAGCAATGGGCTTGAAAAACCCACTTTACTGCAGGTAAAGAACCAACTATTACATCCATCCATTCCTTACATGGCATACCTAAGAATTTTAAAATGCTAAAATTGGATAGATTCAAGGGGGAAGAATATGCTCAAGAGCATGTTACTCAATTTCTAAATTTGTGCTTTAAAATACAGGACAATGATGCATTTCTACTTAGAACCTTCCTAAGAACCCTCTCTGGTCCTACTATTGAGTGGTTCAACCAAATTCCAAAATATAGTGTCTACACATTTGAATAATTCACTAACTCATTTTTGGAACATTTCACATTTAACACCAAAATGAAGGCAACATTAACAGACCTCACGGGGTTGAAAAAAAATGAGGATGAATCAATTACTGATTACAAAAATAGGTGGCAAACGCTTTTGGCTAAGCTACCTTATCTATTACCAGTGATTGAATTAACTCAGTTTTTTTTAAATAGTTTCTTAAAACCCATCTCTTTGAAATTGCAATTATAGTATTATCCTACCCTGGAATAATCTCTAGCATAAGATAGAAACATAGAGGAAATAAAAATCCAAGAGGGAGAAATAACTAAACCTCGTAATAATTAGTGGACAAAGAATCCTAAAAATAGCTCAACACCTGCAAATCTAGCAATGGTCATTCAAGTGGCCATAAATTTCCTTGGGCCTACATAAGTGATGCCTCCTCAAAAGGTGAACTATTAGGCCCAAAATCCTCTTGTGAACTATAATAGTAATGGTCAAGAAAATCAAGGAAAAAACCAACAACGTCACCCTAAGAGACAATTTACTCCATTCGTTGAATCCATAGATTCTCTATTCTATCGATTGTGGGTTACAAAAATGATTAATCACCTAGATATCAAACCCATCAATCCAAAAATAGGAAAACCCAAGCCTATGGGATGTCGAGAGGATCAATATTGCAAATTTCATTAGCAATATGGCCATGATTTACAAATGTGCTATGGTTTTAAACACCTAGTACAAGATATGATTGAGAGGAATGAGCTTCAATTTGATGCTCCACTAGCCCCTACCAATCAGCATATGGGTATATACAAATACCCATTACCAACTCACAAGGTACAAGAAGGGCCTGCTAAACTAATGAATGAGATGAAGAAAACACCCCTTGTCCAAGGGTATGTTGGGATGGTGAGTATTGTGATCAAGAATAGAAGATATCCAAACCAATTTGCACTAGCTGTAGCTTCAAGTGATGCTCCCACTACGTTGCAAACTACACCACCTATAGTACATGGCCTTCCATATAGGCCAACGTTAACAATAAATAACAAGCTTGTGTAAATCTTGAGGATAACATCAACATGATTGTTCATCTATGAGATAATCCAACAATCACCTCCACATCGAGATGCTTTGATAGACATCTTAAAGTCAATAGAGTTACAACCACAAGAGTCTAACTCCTTCATTGATTTTATGGGTCATGTGCAACAGTGCAAAGAACCAGTAGTAACATTCCATAAGCACGAGCATAAGGAAATATCTAATGACATGGTAGATCCTCCTTTGCACATCGTTGTATGTGTGAATAAGTTACCATAGAAAAGTGTGATCATAGACACTGGTTCCTAGAGCAATATCATCACAACCATAGAATTGAAATATTTAAAATTGCTAGCATATCATGTCATTGCTTCAACTTACACTCTTCATGCATTTAATGACATAATATGTTTTACTATTGGTACCATAGTATTACCAATCCAGGTGGGGTGCAAAACTATACCGATATTGTGTCATGTGTTGGAAGGTGAGATGGCATACAAAATTTTTCTAGGAAGTGTAGCGACCCCAGGATGCACACACCGCTCATTTTATGCTACTTGTAATGTATTAAAAACCCAAAAAAGAAATGGAAGACAATAAAAATCATATAACACAAAAATAACAAATATGGATCTCTTTATTCATATTGAAACCCGGTTACATGTCAGTCCCTCTTAGGGATACCCATTTTGATACAATAAGGTTACAAATAAGCAAAGAGTGTTCCTTTCACGAAGAGGTGGTGCGCTTTCAAAAAATGTTCCCAGTTTCATACACAAAAATGTATGAGGGCTTATATATGGCTCCTTCTCTAGTCTTGTTTCCTAGAGGGATCCATTTTTCTCTCGTATTTTGTAGATTCCATCTGATGAACCTCTAACCCTATAAGAAATAAAACAACAACGCATGCTTAGATGTTCGATAATACTTCCCAGGATGAGGTTGTTAGCAATGGATATAACAAATGAAAGCAAGTGCAAATTAGACTAATGCTATGAATGCAAACAAATAAAGTGATGCTATGCTAATGATATGCTAAACAAAATAATGAATCTAATGTCTAAACCGTAAGCTGAGCCTGCAGGCCACTATCCAAGACAATGGCCGCTAAAGTCACTCTCGTTCTCTTTGCTCAAAAGCTATGGATCAAAGCTTTGTATATGATATTGAAATAATGGTTGCTATAATATCCAATCTATCAGGGCTTCACCGTACACGTGATCTCCAAGGGAAATATCCAAGTCTTGAAATCTCTCCTCAATGACCTATCTTGATAAATTATCTGGATAAATATCTCTTAGATAAAATATGTATCTACTCTCTTCCAAGATCGATGGATAAAATATAGATGCCCCTCTGTTGCTCTTATGCTTTCACCTTTTATAGTGTGAAACCCTAGGTCCATTTCCAATCCCTAGGAATTAATTTCTCATGCATAGTGTGAGTTAGCATGAGAAGATTTGTTTTGTCTTTTCTATATTTGGAGGCTAGTTAACTAAAATATAATTGCCAACTTGAGTCTCCTATGCGAAATGGTCATTAGCATGAGAAGTTTTTATCATTTATTTATGTTTGGAGGCCAGTTAACTAAAGTCTAAATGCAAACTCAAGTCTCCTATGTGAACTGGTCATGAAAAGGAATGCAAAGTTACTCTCACTCACCTTTATTATATGCAGACTGCCACTTTTGCTCATGATTAGGCATGTTTGTTAGAAAAATTGCTTCTAGGGTTTAGCAACTATCATATGCAGTGACTAAAATCTAGCCACTTTCATCTACAGTGGCTAAGCTCTGGTCGATCTAGGCTTGAGCGACTAGGATTTGGCCACTCTTGGCTTGAGCATCTAGGCTTGGATGGCTTGAAAAGATCCCAAATGAGTGGTGAGAACCACTGTAAATGCTTTGAAAATACAATATTATGTCATATGATCTTATGAATGTTTCTATGTGAGTAGCTCCCATAAGCATGACATATTTTAGGTGTCTACAGATATCCCTTTTGTGATGCGTTGTGTGGAAAATACAATGCTGAGAAAAAACATAGACTCATCTATTTATAAGGTGCATGGTGATCAATGGTTTGATTAATGTTGTATGGCCCAATCATGCAATATGGTATGCATCCCTTGAATCATTGCCCTAAAGTTCAGGGGACTTAGCTCAGTGGCTTGGGTATGTTAAATTGCACTCATTCCTCAAACTCAATTGGGTACCTTTATCTCTACAATAGTTTCGATCGGTAGGAGAGCTACAATTGAATATGTCATTTATGCTTATGTTCCTAGAAAAAAATGGAAATTTATGATTGTTGTATGCAATGATTCATAATATGAACATGAATTTGATGTGATCGAGTGATATTTTATTGATTTTGATTATGATTATGTTGAAGTTTTGAACTACTTCCCCACATGATGAATTGGTGAAGAAATGAAAATGAATGAAGCAACAAGTCACTTGAAAAATATTACTAATCTGGTTCCTTTATAGCATTTATTGATTTTAATGGGTAATCCTACATCCAAGTGTGATTCCAATTATTTATGATAATCATCTATCCCTCTCCTGAGGAGTGGTCCAAATATCAATAGTGTTCTTAGGGAGTTAGGATGAATGATTCTATTTATGTTCATATTGCATCACTTTGGCTTAATATTTTTGGTATCATAAGGGAATTAGGATGATCCTTTCGCACCCCTGGAGCAGTTCAACCATATTGGTCTTCTTTGGGATTGAAGGGTGGCACATCATTATTCCAAAATGAAATATTTTTGTCCTAAGTGGCCTTATGGTAACCTGCTCATCTCATCGAAATGCATGGAATGTGAATTGCTGCAATCACCAAGTGGATAGAGCAAGTAACTGGGTACGAGGCCTACTTGAGATTATACTTTTATGTAATTTTTTTGTTATTTTGGTCATTAAGATGACTTCTATTCATCAAAATACATATATTTAATGTTTTTGTCATCCCTCCATGGAAGGAATTTTATTGTTTTATCTATGGATCAGGCCACTGTCAGGTCCAATGGCCTTTGAGTTTTTGCCTATGTCCACTATTGCCTTGAGCGGCTATGAATTTTGGGCCGCTAACACCAATAGAAGACAAGGCATGATTTGAAAATATATAAAAATGTATTTTTAGGGTTTTGACTTATCACTTTCATTTGTTGTGAATTCACTTTTCAGAGCTCTAGTGAGACAATGACAGTTGTGATTTCTAAATCTACCTGTGTCGAGGACATGGCTACATAGGGTGAGGCATCAGCTATTGGAGGAGCCAAAGATTCTTGGGTATTCTTATTTTTTAACCCTAACCTCCTTTCCTTTTTTGGGTAAAATTGAACCTCACTAAGTAAGTGTCAAATGAACCTCACTAAACCTGTTTGTAATGAAAAGAATCCGTAGTTAGGCTTAGTATAGGTTTTTAAGTGGTGGGTTGGTCCCCATTTTTTTTCTTTCCAATTTTTTGAATTTTATAGCCTAGGGTTCATGTGTTTGTCGTGTTACCTTTCGGCCGCTATCACTCAGAGTGGGAAAAATTATGTCGTTGTCACTTAGAGCAACTAAGTTTGAACCCCAATGGTCAAAAATTTGACCGTTGGGATTTGGCTTTTGCTGTCTCCAGCAGCAAAACTCTAACAACTATAGGCGATAGCAGCTAATCCCCTTAGCCACTTTTGCACAATTGTTTTCATTTTATTAGATTTTTGAGATAGTTTAATAATTTTTTTAGAATTTTGAACTACTCTTTAGCATGTGTTCCACGCCTCGATGCATTTATTCCCTCCCATTTGATCAAATTTAGGAGAGTGTCAAATTTTTATGTTTAATTTTTTATTAGGATTTATGCCTTAGATGCACTATAGTTATGTTTCATATTTCTTTTACTTTGCTTAGATCCTTACTACTTAGGATCGGGACCTTAGGCCGATGAATGACCTTCTACCTCTTCTATATGACATGGATTAGAGGTGGATTAATGCCCATAGGCTCCAATATGTTACAAGAATACCTCACATTATGTCATAATAGGCTTACTTTATGGCTTTGGCCCATCGTTGGTGTTGAGCAAGGTGCAACGACAATATTGTCATTATTGTCAACACAGTCAGATAGATCGGTTGATGCAATGGACAGGAGTTCAGAGGTTATTCAGAGTATGTATAGTGATTTTAAATGCTTATAAGGATTTTTTTGATGTTTGGGTGAATCTTTTACAGGTTGTTTGTGCAAATTTGCAAAAGTTGAAAAAATCGTCAGAAAGTTGTCAAAGCAGCAAAATAGTCAAAAAGTTACAAAAGTTGCCATGGGCACAGTTGGACAGGATGGATCAGTTTGGAACATGCCATCATGTCAAGAAATAATCTAGAATAGCATTTGATATGTCAGCACAGTGTTTGGAGTGATCGGTGGTGTTTCGGTATCTTGGTGGATGATTTGGCAAGTGGTTGTATAGGCTGAAAAAGTGCAGGTTTTGTCAGAAGCACTACGAACAAACCGTAAGGATTTATGCAAAAATGAATTAACTAGATGTGATAGTTATCCTCAAGAACATGTGTTCCAAATTTCAATGAAAATGGAGAAATGAGACAAATTTTAAAAGCGTTACAAGACTCATAAAAATGCTCTTTTTTGAAAAAGTGTGTCAGTAGCAGTTTTTATGGAAGTGGTACAGGTGAACCATAAGGAGTTAGGTAGTGAGTTTTTGTTTTGACATATTCAATGTTGTAAATATTCTACGTTTCAAATTTCATATAAAACCGAGTTACGAGGTGAGAGTTATGATTTTTGCAAAAACGTTACAAGTCTCTTTTATGTCAATTTGTGCCACTTGGGCAAAATTCTTTAGTTGGCCGTTTCGACCTTGAAGAGTCACCAGAGTTTTAGTTTCAGTATTGTTACACCTTCAAGGCATCAAATAGATCATATTTTTTTTTTGTTTTGAGTTGTCACGTGGCTCCGAAGTATGAGAATGAGTAAGGTGTCAATTCTTTGCATGTGACGTGTTTGACGAAATGCCTTCTCAATATAAAAAAAGGGAGTTATATTATTTTAAGTAGTTTCATTAAATAAATATCTTTGGAGAAAGTGAAAAGTGAAAAGGAATATAAGTGTGTGCATTTAAGTTAGAAGTGTTTTTATTGAAGAATGTGCTTTTATTTTGTGCGGAGAGAAGAGTGTGTGGAGAAAAATAAAGAGTGAAAATCCGTGTTTTTGGGAAAAAGGTGAAAAACATCACTTTAGTATTTTGGGTATAACTTTCTCATACGATATTAGTTTTGGCTGAAATTTTGAAAGAGTTCTACACAATACCCAGAAAGTGTTTAGTAATTGACAGAACGAACTAAGAGAATGGTCAATTTTTATGTGAGAAGAGAAGATTCATATATGTCATTTTATTATCAATATCAAAATCAAATGGGTGCTTGGTAGAGGGGTTGGTGCTCCTTTCTATTGGTGTAGATAAATTAGGGGTTGGTGATCCTTTCTATTGGTGCAAATAAATTAGGGGTTGGTGCTCCTTTATGTTGGTGCAAATAAATCAGAGGTTGGTGCTCCTTCCAGTGGGTGCTGGTAAATTGATTGTAAATTTAGTGCTTTGCAAAGGATGGATTTGGATGGGAGTCCAAATAGTCATTTTGAGGATGTAGCAAAATCGGTGAACCTCAGTACATCTTGTGTTGTGTGATGTTCTCTTGTTATAATTGCTTGATTTGGTTTCAAGTTTTCATTGTTTCGGCTTTAAGAGTTGAATATTTAAGTTTTAAAAGAGCTACACTGATTCACCTCCCTATCAATGTCATTGTGAGACTAACAATTGGTATCAGAGCAAGGTTTTTGAACAAGCTTAACCAGCTAGGGTGATCTTGGAAGTGACACAATGGTAGGTGGTGAAGGCTTCTTATAAAATAATTCACCATTGTTTGATGGAACTAATTACGCATTTTGGAGACTCAGGATGTAGAAATATCTTTGTGCTTTGGGATACGACATTTGGGATTTAGTAGATAGTGGATACACAATAGCCACCACTTCTCCAACCGATGTTGCCAATAATAAACTATTTGAGAATGACTCAAAAGCAAAGAATGCTATCATGTGTGGATTAGTGGACAGTGAACTGGTAAATATTATGAGTTGTAAAACGACAAAAGAAATATGGGACAAACTGAGGAGCATTCATGAAGGAGAGGGAGACCAAGTTACAAACACATCGAGCTTAGTTCGAAGTATTAAATATGAATGATGATGAGAACATAGAGGCATATATGCTAAGATTTAATGAAGTCATTAATGCGATTAGAGGACTCGGCGAGGAAATCAAATATTTTGTCATCATGAAAAAGGTATTAAAATCTCTTCCCCAAATATTTTATTCTAAATTTTTAGCTATAAAAGAAGCTAAAGATCTAAATTCTTTTAGTATGGATGAGATGCATGGTTCTTTGACTGCATATGAGATGAGAATAGAAAAATCTAAACCCACAGACAGAGAAGCTACTTTTAAAGCCCATAAAAATATGAAATAAAAACAAGAATCCAAGGAAAAAGAGACATCAGATGAAATGGAAGCAAACTTTGCTCGAAAACTAAAAAGAGGAAAAGGAAAATACAAAGGAAATTTACCGTTTAAATGTTTCAATTATGGAGGCATTGGAAATTTTGCAGCTAAATTTCCACTTAATGAGAAGAAAAAAAGTGATGAAGGATCGCACCAAGAAAGAAGTGACTGGAAGAAAAAAATAAATTTTAGAAAAGGCAACTTCAAGAAGAAAAGTTTCATCTCCAAGAATGTCAATTCATTAGAAGACAGCTCTGGTGAGGATTCTAAAGAGGAAACAGGTGAAGCTCTTTTCATGGCACTCGAAGAAGAAAAAATAGAAAAAGAATAGGAATGTGATGAAGAAGAAATTGATTCAGAAGTAAATTTGGAAGAGGAACTAATTGTAGATCTGGATGAATTGAAGATAGAAAGAAAAAAGAATAAGAAAATTTCAAGAAAGCTTGAGGATGCAAATGAAATCATAACTAGTTTGAAAGTATAGATAGAAGAATCCAAGAAAATATCTGAAGATCTCAAAGTGCAAATAACCATGAAAATAGATTATTGCAGCAAGCTAGAAGAAGATATTGTTGGTTTAAGGATGCAAATAGAAGAGATGAATCATAAAATTAGTTGTTATCACAAACGTGAAGAAAGTTCTATGAAGCTGGATAAGATCATAAATAACCAAAAGACTATAGGCATAAAATTTGGTTTGGGATTTGACAAAGGAGAATCATCAAATGGATAAAAGGCCATAAATAAAGAATCCATAAATAATGAAGATAAGAAACAGGTTGATAAAAAAAAATTGACTCATGCAAAAGAAAGCAATAATGCAAGGCATGAAAGGAGAATTGACAATGATGGATTCACCAATGTCACACATCAAAGAAGAAGAAGATTTATGGCTCCTATGACAACATGGCAAAGACCATCACCCAGGTTCAATCATATTTTTTTTGGTTACTATTTTAAATGCAATGGTTATGGACATAAGATTTTAGATTGCAAGTATAATGTAGGACCAAGGAATTTTACCAATAGAAATATTTTTTCACCTTTGATGGATTATGCAGTAGAATGTTATAACTGTTATAATTTTTGGAACATTGCAAGAAATTGTCGAAGTACATTTGCATCAAATCAATTTCAAGAAAGAAAATTTCAACCAAATGGAATGAGACAAAATAGAAAATTTCTTGAAAAACATGCACAAGCTACTAAAAAAGAAAAGTCAAAACAAGAGCCCAAAACTGTAATCAAACCAGAGTGGAAAGAAAAAGAGTGATCTAAGGAAGAAAATGAATCCCTGATCGTACAAACAACATTTAAAGAATAAAATAAATCTACACCATGGATACTTGATAGTGGATGATCCAGTCATATGACAAGTGACAAACAAAAATTTGAGAAGTTACAAAAATATGAAGGTGTTTCAATAAATTTTGGAAATAATGATGGAGCTAAGATAGTTGGCAAAGGTTCAGTTAAAATGAGTGACAAAAAAATTAAGTCAGAAGAATTCTTGTTTGTGGTTGGTTTGAAGCATAAATTTTTGAGCGTAAGTCAAATTTGTGATAGAGGTCATGAAGTGATTTTTAAGAAGTAGGGTTGTGAAGTCAGAAAAGTAAATAGTGGAAATTTGATAGCAACTAGATCGAGGACATCTTGCAACCTATACACTCTCTCAGAGACTTCAGAAGGAGCTTGATTGATTGGACAAGAAGAAGAAAATTGGTTGTGGCACAAGAGGCTCGGTCATATCAGTTTTGACAATCTAGTAAAAATCAGCTCAAAAAAGACAGTGAGAGATATTCCCACCATTGAAAAACCATCAAATAGCATTTGTGCTTCATGCCAAAATGGGAAGAAAACTAGAGTCTCATTTAAAACAAAAGAGTACTACACAAGCAAACCTTTGGAACTGATACATACTAATTTATGTGGACTCATGAGAACACAAAGCATAAATGGTGACAAATATTGTATGTTGTGTATAGATGACTATTCCAGGATGACATGGGTAGTATTTTTGAAGCATAAATCAGAAACTTTTGAGATGTTCAAAGTTTTCAAAAACCAATTTGAGAATCAAATAAGAAAAAGGATTAAATGTTTAATATCAAATAGAGGAGGAGAGTTCATTTCAGAGGATTTTATAGAGTACTGTGAAAAATATGGTATTAGGAGACAATTTTCAGCAACCAGGACACCTCAGCAGAATGGTGTGGTAGAAATAAAGAACAGGACAGTGCAGAAAATGGCATGGACTATGTTGACTGAGAGTAAAGTAGTAGACATATTTTGGAAAGAGGCAGTCCATACTACGGTATACATCCAAAATAGGTGCATTTCGAGGACACATGAAAGCAAAACTCCTTATGAGTTGTGGTTTGATAAAAATGCAACAACAAGATACTTTAAAGTTTTTGGCAGCAAGTGTTACATCAAAAGAACTAAAGAAAACCTTGGTAAGTTTGAAGATAGAGTGGATGAAGGTATTTTTCTTGGCTATTCGTCAAAAATCAAAGATTACAAATGCTACAACAAGATGCTAAGGAAAAATTTTGATAGTGTCGATGTTAAAGTTGATGAAGGTAGGGAATGAGTAATTAGCTATGAAGAGAACTACCCAATTTATGAAGAGGATATTGAAGGAGATGAGGAAAAGGAAATGAAAAAGAAATAAAAAATTGACTCGGATGATTCAAACAGTGATTCAAAAGTGGAAGAAAATAAGAAATTCAAAATAGGCAGCTGGCAGAAAGCTCATCCTAGAGAGCAAATAATTGGAGACCCCACAGTTGGTGTTCTGACAAGAAGAAGAGTATTAAGTAACTACTTTCTATTATCCAGCATTGAACCCAAAAATTTTGTTGATGCAAGAAAAGATGAAAGTTAGATGAAGGCAATAAATGAAGAATTAGATCAGATCGAGAAAAATTAAACTTGGGAGTTAGTACCAAGACCTGCAAATAAAAATATAATCGATACTAAATGGGTCTTTCGAAACAAATTGAATGAAGACGGACAGGTAGTCAAGAATAAAGTAATATTGGTATGTAAAGGCTATGCACAAGTTGAAGGTACTGACTTTGAGGAAACCTTTGCACCTGTGGCTAGACTAGAGGCAATTAGAATGTTTTTGGCTTTAGCATTTTACAAGAATTTTAAAGTTTATCAAATGGATATGAAATCGACATTTTTGAATGGGAAACTTGAAGAAGAGGTTTATATTGAGCAGCCAGATGGTTTCCAACTTGGTGATGATCCCAACTTTGTTTACAAGTTGAAGAAAACATTATATGGCTTAAAACAGACACCCCAAGCATGGTATGTAAGGCTAGACAACTATCTTACTCAACAAGGGTTCAAGAAAGGTATGGTGGATAGTAATTTGTATGTCAAAATAGAAAATGGACATCTTATTTTTCTTGTTGTATACGTAGATGATATCATATTTGGTAGTAGCAAAGATGAGTCGTGTAAATATTTAGCAAATAAGATGTAGAAAGAATTTGAAATGTCAATGATTGGTGAACTTTCATATTTCCTCGGGTTGCAAGTTAATCAAAATGAGAAGGGCATATTTATTTCTCAAATTAAATATGTGAAAGAGATGCTAAACAAGTTCATAATGGAGGATAGTAATCCAATTAGCACTCCCATGAAGACATGTTGCAAGTTGAGAAAGGATGAAAAATCTCCACATGTTGATCAAACCATGTATAGATCTATGATTGGGAGCTTACTGTACTTGAAAACTACCAGACTAGATATTTTGCAGGCAGTATGCATGGTAGCACGATTTTAGGCTAGTCCCAAGGAGACTTATGTGACAGTAGTGAAGAGGATTCTTTAGTACCTCAAGGGTACTATGGAGTATGGGTTATGGTATCCGAAAGGTAAGGAATTCACCCTTATTGCATATTCAGATGCAGATTGGGTAGGATGTGTAGATCATAGAAAGAGTACTAGTGGAGGTGAATTCTATCTGGAGACAGGTTGGTCGCATGGCACAGTAAGAAATAAGAGAGTCTCCTTATCCATAGTAGAGGCCAAATATATTGCAGCGACAATGTGTTGTACACAAGTATTATGGATGAAATGAACCCTGAAATATCTTGGTATTAACTTCAGTGAGCCAATTTTAGTTAAGTGTGATAACACCAGTGCCATTAACATCTCAAAGAATCTAGTTATACATTCTTGCACAAAACATATTGCTATCCAGTATCACTTTTTGAAGGAGAAAGTTGCGGAAGGTGAGGTTAAGTTGGATTTTGTTCCAACAATAGAGCAAGTAGCGGATATCTTCACAAAACCATTGCCCAAGGAATTCTTTGAGTACCTTCACAATAAATTAGGAGTGGTCACACTTCCCAAGAATTGACTAGCTATCGGGACCACATTCTCAGGGGGAGCATTTGTGTATTTGTTTATCTTTTTGCTCATGTTTGTGATTTTTGCTAAGTGTAATAATTTTTGCCTGAGAATTTTATGCATTGACTCAGGGGGAGTTTGTAGCAGCCCTTTGTTATTTTTATCAAAGGAGGAGAAGAGTTACAGGAAATTGCATGTGTGTTGCCAACAATTCCAAAGGGGGAGATTGTTGAGCAAGGTGCAATGACAGTATTGTCATTGTTGTCAACACAATCAGATAGATCGGTTGATGCAGTGGATAGGAGTTTAGAGGTTATTCAAAGTATGTATAGTGATGTTAAATGCTTATGAGGATGTTTTTGATGTTTGGGTGAAGTTGTTACAGGTTGTTTGTGCAAATTTGCAAAAGTTGAAAAATCATCAGAAAGTTGTCAAAGTAGCAAAATAGTCAAAAAGTTGCAAAAGTTGCCACAGGCATAGTTGGATAGGATGGATCAGTTTGGAACATGCCAACATGTTAGTAAATAGTCCAGAATAGCATTGGAGATGTCAGCATAGTGTTTGGAGTGATTGGTGGTGTTTCTGGTATCTTGCTGATGATTTGGCAAGTGGTTGTACAGGATGAAAAAGTGCAGGTTTTGTCAGAAGCACTGTGAAGAAACTGTAAGGAGTTATGAAAAAAAATTTAACTAGAGGTGTCCATTATCCTCAAGAACATGTTTTCCAAATTTCAATGAAAATGGAGAAACGAGGCAAATTTTACAAGCGTTGTAAGACTGTCACAAAAACACTCTTTTTTGAAAAAGTGTGTCAGTAGTAGTTTTTGTGGAAGTGGTATAGGTGAACCATAAGGAATTAAATAGTGAGTTTTGGTTTGGAAATATTTAGTGTTTCAAAGATTCTACATTCAAATTTCAGAGAAAACTAAGTTACAAGGTGAGAGTTATGATTTCTGCAAAAATGTTACAGGTCTCTTTTATGTCAATTTATGCCACTTGGGCAAAATCCTTTAGTTGGCCGTTTCGACCTTGAAGAGTCGCCAGAGTTTCAGTTTTAGTGTTTTTACACCTTCAAGGAATAAAATATATCATATTTTGTTTTTGGTTTGATTTTTCACGTGGCTCCGACGTATGAGAACGAGTAAGGTGTCAATTCTTTGCATGTGACATGTTTGACGAAATGCCTTCTCAATATAAAAAAAGGGAGTTATATTATTTTAAGCAGTTTCATTAAATAAAGATATTTGGAGAAAGTGAAAAGTGAAAAGGAATATAAGTGTGTGCATTTAAGTTAGAAGTGTTTTTATTGAAGAGTGATTTTATTTTGTGTGGAGAGAAGAATGTGTGGAGAAAAATAAAGAGTGAAAAACCGTGTTTTTGGGAAAAAGGTGAAAAAAGTCAGTTTAGTATTTTGGGCATAACTTCCTCATACGATATCATTTTTGGCTAAAATTTTTAGAGGAGGTCATAGACATAGTTTTGCACAATACCCAAAAAGAGTTTAGAAATTTATAGAATGAGCTAAGATAACGGTTAATTTTTATGTGAGAAGAGAAGATTCATATATGTCATTTTATTATCAATAACAAAATCAAGTGGGTGCTTGGTAGAGGGTTTGGTGCTCCTTTCTGTTGGTGTAGATAAATCAGGGTTTGGTACTCCTTCCAGTGGGTGCTAGTAAATTGATTATAAAGTTGTTGCTTTGCAAAGGCTGGATTTGGATGGGAGTCCAAACAGTCATTTTGAGGATGTAGCCAAATCGGTGAACCTAGGTACATCTTGTGTTGTGTGATGTTCTCTTGTTATACTTGCTTTATTTGGTTTCAATTTTTCATTGTTTCGGCTTTAAGAGTTGAAGATTTAAGTTTTAAAATAGCTAAACTAATTCACCCCCATCTCAGTGTCACTGTGAGACTAACAGTGTGGACCCTCAGACTAATACCTTTCACATCTCGACCAGTGAGATGACCATTACATCATAGGATGTGTATAGGATCTTTCAAATCCCTTTTTATGGAGTGGCAATCATTTCTTCAACCACTAATGATCATGTGGTTGTCTTCACTTGGGTGTTCATATTACACTCTGTGATGGCCCTCAAGGACATCAAGTTTGGGGAAATGTCCATCATCCGCTAGTATAGAGAGCAAATTTTCATAGCGAGGCACGCAATAATGCTGATGGTCATCAGTAATGTCCTTATCCTAGAATGCTAAGGCTTGAGGTTCCCTTGGAACCTCCTTGTGATGTTTTAGGACCTAATGGATAGGGAGTAGCCTCTTAGATATGCATGTGGTAGATCTCTATTGGCTTAGTGTTATGACTAGTTGTACCACATCTACTGGAGGGGTCATGTTAGCATCGCCTATAGTTGGATCTTGTAGATCTATGGATGGGAGCACATTAGGGTAGATAACCCTAAGGGGATTCTTATTAAGATCATAGCTATGGATGAGTGGATGTAGTGCTATGCTACTCTATGGGCTAGAGGGAGTGAGGAGCACAAGAGCCACACTTTTGTATGGGATTTGACTCATTACACTGATACATTTACTAGACTATGAGTTGGAGATGTCATATGGCACCCGTATCATGAGTGTCCCGCTTGGGATGACCTTGAAAACTTTATTGCTAGGATGTGACACAAGCGATGGCTCATTGACCACAAGGCTAACATTTGAGATCACTTCTACTCTCGAATTATTCATCAGTATGGGTTGTAGTAGGATGTTCCACTAGTACCATTTATGTATAGGTGAATCAAAGCAGAGAGAGACCTCCCTCCCTAGAAGGTTATAGATATGGCTGACAAGGAGGATGCCCCAACTATTGATCCTAGAGTGGCTGGTGGAGTTATAGATGTATTTAAATGATGGTAGGGTGACTTGATGTGGTATGGTGAGGGTAGTCTAGACTAAGAGGATTATGGGGAAGATGGGGTAGATCCATTAGGGTGCAATGTTTGTGCTAGGACTACAATGTGGGTCCAATAGGTAGAGTAGGTGGCAGTGGAGGAGTAGGAGGCTCTTGAGGAGATAGAGGAGGATATGGAGCCTAAGGAGAGAGATTATACTATTAGGGAACAACTACATGATGTGGAGATCAAGCTCCAATAGGCCAAGATACAAGTACAATAGTGCAATGCCATCATAGCTCAAAGGGATACTACTATAGCGTAGCTGTTGGACCAAATACAATATTTGCAGGCCACTATGGGAGGAGCTACCTAGATGTAGTTTGTTGTTACTTATCCTGCTCCTGAGGATCCTTCAAGGGCAGCTCTTGAGGGTGATATCAGTTGTATACAGGTTTTTCTTGATGAGAGTGATGTTTAGATTTTTGAGGACGCAGCCTAGATTGCCACTCTCTTGAGGTAGATTAGGAGGATAGGAGCCATAACTAGGGAGAGATGGGCTACATGTGGGTCATAGATTAGCAAGAGCTCTATAGTAGTGTAGTCTTCTATTTTTCCTAGTCATGGGGCTTGAACTCATACTGAGAGACCAGCAGGGTCTAACTCGCACAATTCTACCAGATATCCATCCATAGGGGGCGGTGTTGTAGGAGGTGCAGGTCGAGTACTTGATTGATGATGCACTTGGTTTTGATTCATTTTTGAGGTTGAATGACCTATATTATTGTCACCCATGGGTATTTTTTTACATTCATGGACTTGACACACATACTTTTATGATGTCTTTTCATTATGACTCCTTATGTGTATCATTTTTTGCTCATGTTTTTGTTGTTATTTTATTTTATGATGTGATGTGATAATGATGTTATGATGATTTGATGTATATGCTAGATGATAGATGATATATTATATGCTTATATGGATGTGTAGATGCTTATATGATTTGATTATATGACGTGATGTATTTTGATGATGAATGATGAATTCATGATTGTATGCAAATGGATATTGCCTATATGTTTTATGATGTGCTCTATGATGTAATGATGGATGATTAATGACTTGATGTATATGCTAGATGATAGATGATATTGTAGATACTTATATGGATGTGTAAATGCTTATATGATTTGATGATATGATGTGATGTATTTTGATGATGAATGATGAATTCATTATTTTATGCAAATGGATATTGCCTATATGTTTTATGATGTGCTCTATGATGTGATGATGACGATTAATGACTTGTGTTTGTGGATGCAATGTTTTTTTTTTTAATTTAAATAGTCTACCTGTAGTCACCATGAATCTGGGTAGGCTGTCAATATTTTATGGCAGCCACAGTATTCTATGATATCTGCCCTAGAAGCCGCTACATAGATCTTCACACAGTTTACCCCTATAACCACCATGCCATAATCATTTTAAACCTTTTACGTTGTTGAAAGCACCAAGAAAGGGACAACCATTTAGTTCGATGAGGCCTAAGATTTAAACCTTGGACCTTCGCCCCCATTATGGGTTTTGGATGAACCAATTGGTCTACACCTCGGACCTTTGTGGATGAAATGTTATTTGTTAAATTTTTCTTTAATTGTATGCATCTAACTTATGTGATGGGATGGTATAAACGAACCTGTATGCTCTAATAACTTAAAACATAAGGACTGCATATGAAATTTGATAATCTTAATGGGTGATATCACATAAAGTAAAAAAATAATCATGAATTTAAATCATCACTCTTATCATAAGAATTGATTAAGTATTCATATATGAGATGCAATGGTGTGTAATGTATTTTCTTGATAAGTTTCTATAAATTAAAATATATAAAGTAGTTGGTGTCCGTCTATATACTATTTCTAATATATATGCGATATTTGTCCTACTATGTTAATATCCCCTAATTTATAGAATCTTATAAAGAAAGTTATGGTGTGAATTATGATATGATTTGTTTCTATGTAAAATTTTTTGGGGGCTTTATAGAGATTCAAACACTCTAGTTACCCTATCAACAGTTGTCTACTGACCACTCTAAACCTTTGAAAAGTAAGGCTTTTACCATGGACTTGGATATTTTTTATCTCTGTGTGTGCAAGTTATTGTATATTTTGAGATAGAACTCAAGCATTTCCTCTAATTTCAGATGTGATTCTTTCATCCCATTGCTAATATAAGGGATTCTCAAGTGTTCATCTCGTCCTAAGTTGGACTTAGTTGGACTATACCACTAGGCAATATTGGGTTACCTAAGCTAGCTTATCCACATTCAAACATTGGTATACACCAATGCATGAAGCAATTGTGGTAGACATATTGTCATGCATAAGGATCTCTCCTTCCATTTTTGTACAATGCTAATAATTCGAGGGTTTCAAGCTTTATTCCCTTATTTTCTTCCTTTTGGCTTTGGATATTTGCTCTATGTAGTGATAAAAATCATTGTTTATTTTTTATTGATTTTATCTTTGAGCGAGGATTTTTGTAGTGATGATAATCAATGTTTATTTTGCTCATATGTAGTGATAAAAATCACTATTTATTTTTTATTGATTTTCTCTTTGAACGAGTTTTTTTGGAATTTTTGATTTGTGTATCGGATCATTGCTTTGAAATCTGGAATGTATTCTTGGATTTTTGAATATATATTTTGCTTTGGGTTTTTTCTTATTTTGATTTAAGCAAGGGATTTGGATAGGGAAAAGCTTTTCATTTTGCCAATTCTCAACATCTTTAAACCATTTTCATAGGGGCATAAGCAAGGAAAAACCTTTTCACTTAAGGTAACCTAGACCGCTTTGTAGCTTTCATATTTTCCTTGTACCATCTAGGATTTTAGGGTTTCAATTAGTGACTGGATATTGAATATCCAAGGCATTATCACAACTAGACCTTACCTTCTACTAATCAAAGTTATTTTCCACAAAAGTTGATAATATCACTAGGTGTGGTTGATTAACCGAAAAACCTTAGTATATTATGTATAGCAATAAATAATGGTTATGTTGAAAAACACAATTACACATGTTTTGATGGAGTTATGGATTTGAATTATTTGTGCGATGAACTTTTGTATAACTTGTAAGGCTATCATGACATATGCAATTGTAATGGATGTAAAAAAAATGCAATGTAATTATGTGGATGCAAGATGTGAGATGCAATTATTTTTTTATTTTTTATTTTTATTTTGTTTTTGTACTTTTGTTTAATTTTGACCAAAGGGCTTATTATGCCTTTGGGGCTTTTTGGTTTTTGACCAAGTAGCATGAAGTACCCTTGGAGATTTTTTATTTTGACCAAGTGGCATGAATTACCCTTGGAGCATTTTTTGATTGAAGTTGACCAAGCGGTTTGAATACCCTTGGAGCATTTTGAATTGATTGGAGTTGACCAAGCGGTTTGAATACCCTTGGAGCATTTTTTATTTGATTTTTGACCAAACATATTTTATGCCCTTGGAGCATTTTGAATTGATTTTGACCAAGCAAATTTGATGCCCTTGGAGCATTTTGATTTTATTTTGACCAAGTGGCTTGAATGTCCTTGGAGCCTTTGATTGTATTTTGAAATTTTATGTTTTTATGATTTGTTTGTTTTTTTGATGTATTTGATTTGTTTTTGTATTTTTAGGAAATATTTGAATGTTTTTGTGTTTTTATGGCATATTTAAATGTTTTGTGTTTTACGAAATATTTGAATGTTTTTGTGTTTTTATGACATATTTGAATGTTTTTGTGTTTTTATGACATATTTGATTTTTTTGTATTTTATGTGTCAAATTCCTTTAATTGAGTGATATTGAGAGGTTCAAGATCCTCAAAACCATATAATGATATAAGGTGATATGCTCCAAGCCTAGATCTTTGTGAAATAATGTATAGACCTATCTAATTGTAGCACCCTAAATTGGCATGGTTAAAAACTTAGTAAAATATAAAAGATAAAAAAAATTGAATTTCAACCCCAAACTGCTCGTTAAACCGCCTATTACCCACTTTCCCTATTTTTCGTGCCATTTTTAGGATTTGTTTTGACCGTTGGACGATATCGTCACAGATTAGATGAAATCATCCTAGATTTGATGAATTCATCTAGAATAGAATGTCTAGACGATTTCATCCCAAAACCAAATTTTCATAATTAGCTTCTATTTCAACAACCTCTCCAACTTGGGCAAAAATGCATCTACGTAGTTGGAGATTTCCCTGTTGGAGATCTTCCAGATTGGGATGATCCCCAACCTCCTAACCTCTTCCTAATCCTATATAAACTAGGATTTTTCTAGTTTATCCCCCTGAACCCCTTAGATGATGGATTTCCCTACAAATTTAGTTCCTTATTCCCTAGAGCATCCTCGCACTACTTTCTGTATTCTGTATTTTGCATTTTCTTGCAGGAATTCTACTATTTTTCAGTTGAAGCTAGCTCAGATCATCACAATTGATCTCGGACGATTATAGATGATCTTTTCGAGGAGAGCATATGATCTCGTACGATTGGAGGTGATCCCGACTATAGTCCATATTGGGGGCAATCAGAGCCTAGAGTTTGCATTTCCTTAGCTTTTTTGCATTTTTCTATTGTATTTTTGCACTGTCTTAAATTATTATGTTTATACATCTTGGAATTCACCTCATCTAATATAAATGCATGATAAAATCAAAATAAATTATGAATTTGATGCATTTCCTCTTTAATTACTATTTGGATTTGTTATTTAGACAAATTTATAGTTATTTCTGTCATTTCCCTTCGCTTTTGTAGTTGCATCTTGGGTATTTTGTATCTATTTGTGTGATTGTAGGTTTCTGACAAATTCGTCTGACAAATTCATCAAATTTTAGATGATTCTATCTGATCTCAGATGACCAACTATGATTTGAGATGATTCTATGAAATATCAGATGATTACGTATGAATTGAGGCGATATTGACTGTTACAAAACTCAGAATATTCATCAGACATCTAGAATTAGGTATGATACATTTTAGCTAGCATATTTTCTATGATTAGCATTCATTCCTATTTTTTGTATTCATTTAAATTAGCATTGGCATATAGAATAGTTTAGATTCATCTTGGCCAAACCTAGGAGTTGAATGATTAAAGCACAAAATGAACACATCAAACTCACTCGTCAACCTAGGCATGGAAACTGCCACTCAAAGGTTTCCTGGTGAACCCACCATCCATCAAAAATTCACCCTTATACCCCTTCCCTCGAGAGGCGGGACCTTCAAAGGGCCTCTCAGTCCGAGGTATTGTCCCATCCTTTTCACATCCCCCTTCCGGGTGCGGATCCTATAGCCTGAAGGTAAGGATGCAAAAAATTTGGAGCGATACATTTTTGTGAACCCGACGTGAAAACTAAAAACATTTTGAAAATAAAAATAAGAAAAAATACAAAACATAAATGCATTTAGAATCAAAAATTGCATATCATATTTAGATGGTAGACTATAATAAAAGACGAGTTGTCACCATTAATATTGAAAATCAATTAGCAGCTATAGAGATTACTTCTCTGCTTAGAGTACCTCAAACAAATAGGGTTCAACCTTTGTGGGATGAACTTGATAGGAGATTGAATATTATTTCATCTAGATCAACCAAACTTAGGCAAATCAAGAGGTTTGTCCTAGATAGAATCTTGGATCCCGATCAAGTGACCTTATATCATGAACTTCAGAGAGCTTGCCATAGGTGGTTAGCAGATAAAAGAGCCCTTGTGTCTTCTGAGTTGTACACCTTTGAGGAATACCTCGATAATGTAGCTGTAGTACATAAATTTCTATCTCGTATAGAGGACCAAGAGGTCGTTCTTATAGATAGAAAAATATGGAATAGAGTTCCTAGAGCTGTGTTATATCGAGAGTATTGCCATGAGATTTATTTTTACAAGACAAAATCTAAAACAGATAATATCACTATAGCACACTTTGTCAAATTCTTGAAAAACCATTTCCAATTTGAAGAGGAGCATTTCATGACTCTTGATGAACTTGATCCCATCAATGATATATATATATATATATATAAACTATTTATAGAAAACTAAGCTATTCTTTTATTATTGTTATTTCTTGCATTTAGTGTGTTGTTTGTTGTCTTTATAAGCATAAAAAAATAAAAAATAAAAACAAAAACAAAATCATAACAAAAAAATCAAAACATTTTCTTTTAAGTATTATAGTAGGTATATAATTAAAATATATACCTCCCAAAATCTGTTGCAAAATATATATATATATATATATATATATATATATATTAATATATATTTGCTAAAATCTAAATTTAAGCATAATGACTAGACTTAGGAATGGAAAACAAATTGAGGTAGAAGAAGATTGGTTAGGAAAAACCATAAATAAACCGGATGCCCTTCTTGAAGACCCAATTCAGGAAGAAGGAACCCTAGACCAAAAAGAAGAAGAATTTGTGGATGGAAATGAAAAAAAAGAAAATGTTAGAGAGGAAGGATCCTCATCTCCTAAAATATCTCCGGAAGGAGCTGTTACTTTTGAGAACATGGAACATTTTTTGAAATTCCTCAATACTAATATTGGCACTCTTAATAGAGCAGTCCATATGGACAAGGATCAAATTAGTGACACTCAAGCAACCCTAGAAGACATATATCACACATGCACTAATCCTTTGTCCTTCGTTGATCAAGAAAGTGATCAAGTTGGACCATCCAATTTGGATATGGCCACTATAATCCAGAACATGCAACAACAACAGGTTACCCAACCACCTAGAGTGCCTGTTACCAAGCCAAGGGTTATTCCCACACAAAAGAAACCTTCATTCATTGCTCTATTTTGCCAAGCTATTGATCAATATACCTCAAATCAACAAAAGCCTAAAACAAAACCAAACACCAATTTCCAACAATCTGGGATACAACATAATGCTACAACAAATCTTCTTCATAATACTCTTCCTACCAATCATTTGCATAACAACAATATAGCATCTAATCCTTATGTCACGCCATCATACGCTCACAAATACCATACTAATGTACCACCAAACCAATATGGTGGACAAACTAGTAATCTGGAAGCCATGGTGAAACAATTAGTCTCCCGCATGGACCAGATAGATCCCTACCGTCCCTCGTACAATTATCGAGAGATGTGCAGTCAGCCTCTAGATCCTATAGTTGTAGCACAACCATATCCTAAACACTTTCCTATGCCTATCCTACCTATATATAAAGGAACAAAAGATCCCATAGAGCATCTTCGTATGTTTAGGATAGCATGTCATGATATATCACATGATGACTTGTTATTACTAAAAATGTTCCCAAAAATTTTAGGGGGGATGGCATTGCAGTGGTATTATCAATTGCCCACTCATTCTTTGAGGAATTTTGAAGAGACATTCGAGTCTTTTGTGCATCAATTTAGTACCTATATCAAAATGCATGTAACCATTAAATATTTGTACAACTTAAAACAAGACAAAGATGAGTGTTTTGCTGACTTCTTAGCTCGATGGAGGCAGTTGATAGGAAAATTACACTTTGTGTTACCTTATCGAGAAATGTTGGATATCTTTATCAATAATTTACAAGAACAACTATCCTATGAGTTATCAACTACTACCTTGACCACCTTCGATCAAGCTATCGATTTAGCTCGAAGAGTGGAAGATGCTCTCATTAGGAGAGGTCAGGTCAAAAATAAAGATGATGAGAAAACATCCAGAAATCAATATAAAAATAAACAAGTTGTGGGTGACGGAGTCACTGATAGTAGAAATATTGCTAATGTTAATACTACGAAAACAATAGAGAAGTTTATATTGAAACCTCCTGATAAACCACCCCAAGAATTTACTAGGTTAAATCAACCTTTATCAACCATTCTACCGCAATTATTAGCACGAGGTTTGATCCAATTACCAAATATGCGAGAACCTGATCCAACTATACCCGGATACAGAGCTGATTTACATTGTGATTTCCATAGAGGACCTGGACATGCTACCAACTCTTGTAAAATATTAAAACATAAAATACAAGACCTGATTGATAACAATGAGATGGAGGTGCAAGCCTTTCAACCTAAACAAAATCCTCCTAATAATGCTCAAAAGAACATCCCCCAAAATTAGAATCAGAATGCCAATCAATCATTGGACATATTTCAACATCCTTTACCAAAGCATGGTAAAGAAGTGGCTAATCAAATTGAGCATCATAATGTTCCCCCTCCTACCCGATATGTAGGGACTATTAGTGGACATTTACCTACTCATGATCCAGAAGTATTTGACACAACTTTATCCATGGTTACGACCATACCTCTACATAATATTCGGACACTTGATCTTAGTGATACCGAATATGAGACTAAAAGTGACATGGAAATCACCTCAAATCAATCGAATAGTTCTAAATATGAATCAGATCCTATTCAACCTATCACAAGTTCTATGGTTCCAGAAGAACCATTTCCAAGAAGAGTCACTACCCGACCATCTTCTCACCAATTACTTTCTAATGAACAAGCCATAAACGCTAGACCAAGACCCATTCATCATCCTCAAAATAATATTGTAGGAACCATCGGAGCCGTTACCAGACAACAGGCTCAAAAATCTCAACAAGATCAAACTTAGAACGATGGATCAGCTCCATTTGTTTTGAAAAATCCCAATAAAGGGAATCATGCACCTAATGTTCAACCTAAACCTCCTTATAATATTAATGAACAATTATCCAATACTACAGCTAGAATTTCCCTTTTGGACCTTTTAAGATCTTCTCCTACCCATAGGGATGAATTAATGCTCACATTAAGCCAAATGATGGTACCATAAAATATTCAACTTGAATCCATGTCCAATACTATCATAACTCATGAAGTCGATTGTATTGACTTTCAAGATAGAGATATACCACAACATAGTTTACATAAGGATAACCCCTTATATATTACTACCCTAATTGGAGATGTAGCAGTTAAACGAGTCTTGATTGATAATGGTTCATCTTTAAACATTTGCACTTTTGACTTCTACCAAATATTTGGGTTTAGAAGTGATGAAATGAAAAGAACCGATATGATCATAAAAGCCTTCAATGATGAAACACAAGAAACGTGTGGAGTTATTACTATCCCATTGCAAGTTGGTCCAAGAACCCTAGATACGATCGTGTTTATTGTACATTGCCTTATTGTACATTGCCCTACATCGTACAATATACTTTTGGGTTGCCCTTGGATCAACGCGATGCGAACGATTCCATCAACTTTACATCAATGTGTTAAATTCGAATTTAAAAATTAGTTGGTTACCATTCATGGTGATCCTAGACCCTTTGATATGTGTGCTTTGGTAGAACCTGTTGGAGTTCAATTTTTCCTTGCCTTGTCATCCACACATCCTAATTCTCATCATCCACCTAAACGTGTGAAACACACACCCATAACATCATCGAATTTTTCCCCACCAACTACACCTCTACATATAGCTCAACCATATTCTAAACAAACCACATTAGGACCTTGAAAAGATCCCAAAATTACAATCAATGCTTCATGTTTTACTCCTATATCTTCCATACCTATATACTCACCCATCGATATCCCTATAACATCTACATCCACTACAGGCATCCTTTCCACATTCGACAATGTAGGAAATGTTCCTTCTACCTCTTATGCTCTCATTGATGAGCTCTTACCAGATTTATCTAAAATTCTTATATCAGAAGAAACAAACGCTGCTATGCAAGATTCCCTTATTTTAAATAAATTGCCACCCTCTCCTCATACCTTGGGCCTCCCACAGCCTATGGGAAGTATCTACCAAGTCGGGAGTTGTGCTTTTATTTATAAGGGATATGATTGGGGAAGAATACCCAGAAAAATCAAGACACATTATGATGGATATGCTCGATGTTATTTTGCTAATGAGTATATTAAAGCTAAGCCAATAATGCTTAAATTGGGATATAAAGGGAAAGGTTTGGGACCTTCCTAGAATGGTATGAAAGAACCTTTTGAGGTAGAACCGTGGCCCGCCCAATGTGGTGTGGGCCTATTTCCTAGTAAAGGTCAACCCTTCCCATTTGAGGATGATGACCATCTCATATGTTACCAAGATTATTTGGATGAACGTGATGCTTTGCATTTAATGAATAATCCATTTACATGTAATATGCTATCCATAGCTTACCCTGAGATGATTGTTGAATCCGATGATGAGTTGGAGGGAGATATCTTCCATGATGTCTCCATTGAGGAATTTTTATATAACGAATTTTATTTTGATGGCTCTATACCTAGTATAGCCTAGCTTGAGGCCACGACTCCTCAAGATGAATTATCCAAGCTAACCTTGGAAGAATTACAAGAATTGGGCGTTTCACTCGCCCCACCTAATTTTGAGAGAGATCTACATATGGAAGTTGAAAACGTTATAAAAATTAACATTGGAACCAAAGATAACCCTCACATAATCAATATTGGATCAGAATTAAGTCAAGAAAAACAAGATAAATACATTTCATTTCTTAAATAATATGAAGATGTCTTTGCTTGGACATATGAAGATATGCCAGGTTTAGACCCTTCCGTAGTTATGCATCACCTAGTAGTCCATCCGGATGCTAAACTTGTTAAACAAAAACTTAGAAAAATGCATCCTAAAGTGGCCTTACTAGTCAAAGGGGAATTAGAAAAACTATTGAAGGTTATTTTTATACAAGCCATTGATTATGCTGAATGGATCTCAAATGTAGTTCTAGTAACTAAGAAAGAAGCTACCAAAGTTAGGGTTTGCACAGACTTCAGAGATATTAATGTTGCATGCCCTAAAGACGATTTTCCTCTTCCCAACATGGATCAGATCATTGATTTTATTGCTGGGAGCGGAATGATATCCTTAATGGATGGATTTTTTGGTTATAATCAGATCAGGATAGCTCTTGAATATCAGGCTAAAACAACATTTATTACCCCTTGGGGAAACTTTTGTTGGAAAGTGATGCCATTTGGCTTAAATAATGCAAGAGCAACCTATCAATGAGCTATGACTTATATCTTTCATGATATGATGCATGATATTCTACATGACTATGTAGATGATATTATAGCTCGTTCCATCAAAGAAGATGATCATTTAAATGACTGAGAAATTTTTTGTTAAAGAATATTTGATTAGTTAAGGGAAAATTTAAATCTAGCCAAATGCATATTCAGAGTTAAGTTCGATAAATTATTGGGGGTTATAGTTTCTTTACGTGGCATTGAAATTGACCCTCTCAAGATTGTGGCTATCACTGATATGCCCGCACCCACAAATATATCGGAATTACAAAGTTTACAAGGTAAGCTTCAAGCTATTCACTGCTTCATCGATAAGTTGGCGGACAAAACTGGACCCTTTCTTAAGCTTCTTAAGAAAGATGTCTCTTTTCATTGGGACGAAGAATTCCAAGAAGCATTTGAACTCCTCAAACAATATCTCCTTAAACCACTAGTGCTTTCCCCACCTAGATCTGATCGTCCATTTATCTTGTACATTTTTGCTTTCGATTCTGCCTTAGGAGCTATGTTAGCTCAACTTGACGATGAGAAGAAAGAGTGTGCTAATTATTACATCAGAAGAACCTTAATTAGTTATGAAACTCGCTATACCATATTAGAGAAGTTATGTCTAGCAGTCGTATTTTCTACATAAAAACTACGACATTATATGCTTAGTCAGAAAATGTATGTCATTGCCAAATTCGACCCTTTGAGATATCTCATGAGTCGACCGTATTTATCTGGTCACATAGCAAAGTGGGTTCTTGTGCTAAGCAAGTTTGAACTCACGTTTATAGGACAGAAGTATGTTAAGGGTCAAATCATAGTAGATCAATTAGCTGTTGCACCCTTAGAGTCTACCCATCCCCTCATCATTGAGTTTCCCGATGAATGCCTTAAACTAGAGGCAGACCATTCAGAGCAATGGTCCCTATACTTTGACAGAGCCCGATGCATGAGTGGGGCTAGTGTAGGTATTATTTTAATATCTCCACAAAAACATCTTATACCTCTATCCTTTAAATTAACATTTGCTTGCACTAATAATACTGCTAAATATGAGGCTCTAATCCTTGGATTACGAGTTGCCTTGGCACTAAAAATTAAAAATTTATTGGTTTTCGGTGATTCTCAACTTGTCATAAATCAAATCAATGATGTTTATCAGACCATAGATGATAAATTACGCCCATATAAAGCATATGTCTTACAATTATTATCTTTATTTGATCAAGTTACCTTGGAAGCTATTCCTCGAACTAGCAACTGTGCGGCTGACGCTATGGCTGCAGCTGCATCTCTTTTGCCCTTGGAGTTAGATGATGAATATGCTACCATCATTATTCGTCAACTCCAAGAACCCGCTTCAAACAAATCATGCTTAGAACCTTTGGATGTGTTTCTAATCAATGAAACTACTCCTGAACCATGGTACACTGATATATTTAATTTTCTTCAAAATGGGACACTCCATGATGGTTGTAATAGCAACCAATGTAGGTTATTACGTAGAAAAGCAAGTCACTTCATAATTATTGGTAATACCTTGTATAGGAGATCTTTTGAAGGCATCCTATTGAGATTTTTGAATCTAGAAGAATCTAGATCAGCTTTGAGTGAAGCCCACAATGGATCTTGTGGGGGACATTTTAGTGGTAGCACCATTGCTAAGAAACTCCTTAGGATAGGATATTTTTGGCCTACCATGGAAAATGATGCACATGATTATGTGTGACATTGTGACAAGTGCTAGAAACACGCTGACCTTGTCCATGCGCCTGCACAAGAACTATAGGCTATTTCATCTCCTTGGCCCTTTTCAAAATGGGGCTTAGACATCATTGGAAAAATCAACCCTATGTCATCCGATGGACACAAATTCATCATAACCACCACTGAGTATTTCACGAAGTGGGTTGAAGCTATGCCCTTAGCTTCTTGCATTGGAACCCAAGTTTCCAAGTTTATTTTTAATCAAATTATTTGTAGGTTTGGAATTCTTGCAAATCTCATCTCAAATAATGGAACTTGTTTAAAAAATAAAGATGTTAAAAAATTATGTCAAAAATATAAAATTCAACATCGTTGGTCCACTCCCTATTATCCTTAGGGTAATGGCCAAGCAAAAGCATCTAATAAAACATTAATCAAAATCCTCAAAAAATTGGTCAATAAATCTGGCCGAGATTGGCACATTCAATTATATCCTGCTTTGTGGGCCTATCAAACTAGCGTTCGCACCCCCACTAGTACTTCACCTTTTGTTTTGGTTTATGGTGCTGAAGCTGTTTTTCCCTTTGAATTAGAAGTTCCTTCTTTGGCTCTACTACTTCAAGATACTGAAGTAGGAGATGAATATCGTGCTAGCAGACTTAGTCAGCTAGAACTCCTAGATGAAAAGCGCATCAATGCTTTGGAGCATCTTCGTGCCTACCAAAACAAGCTTAAAAGAGCATATCTCAAGAAAGTTCATCATCGATCCTTTGAGATCGGTGACCTTGTCTTAAAAGAAAATAAAAAAAATACTAATGCAAATAAAGACCTTAAAGGTAAATTGTTGAGTGGTATTTTCACCCGATTGTGAAAACACACTCTCCGATAGGATTTGGGTTCTAAATCCTCTGCTTGCAAAGAAATTAAACAAGTAACTTCTCCAAGGTCTCCGCTATGTTAGCATTTTACATCTGTGTATTAATAATCTCAAATAAAGATATTCAATTAAAATGCTTGGAACACCTTAGTGGTTGCAAGTAACTGAAAACAAGGGGCAATGTTGGTTTATTTTACTGTGAAACTTTAATGATTGTTCGTTGAACCCGAATAAAGCAAATGTGATTTGATCCTTATATGACCACACTGTAACTTCAAAATGGAAATTGATGAAATGTCATAAAACATAACTCCTTCAATGAAATTGGAATTTTCATGAAGGGAATATCATCATCTGCTCATGAATGAAAAACAAAACTGAAAAATGAAAAGCTGGCCTTGAAATGGAATTTTCTATTTTTGGATTTTAAAGTTTTTTAATTTTTTATTTTAATGACTGTAAATGAAAATAAAGTGCAAAAAAAATGAAAATAAAATGCAAAAGGAAAATGAAAAGTGCATTCAGTATGATGCTATCCTGCTCTGACAAAACCGAAGACAATGAGGTTTTATGCATACAACCTAACCTATTGAACCTGCAAAACACGCACAATCCAGATAAGTTAAGTGTTGGTCTCTGGGGTTTTACTATGATTTTTTAGATTTAGACATTCGCATGAAGCAACCAAGAGAACTTGCATTAAACTTCACCTATAAGCCTAGAAATCTAAAAAGGGGAAAGATAAACATTCAATCCTGCATGCAGAAAATAACTCCTTCTTTCTTGCCAATGAGGTGCAACTCTCTGAATTTTCTGTATTAAAAATTGGTCATTATACAACAACAGAATCTCTGGTTTCCCAAACCCAGTCTATGGAAGAAAATAGCCTCAAAGCAGGCCCAGAATGGCCCTCTGGCCTTCAGCATCGCAACTCTGCTTACAACAATTTCCTACCTAGTCCAATGTAAAGGAAATATCTAGACAAAGTGGAAGAAAAACACCACAAAAGTAGGCCCAGAATGGCTTATTGCCTTTGGCTCTGCAACTCTGCCCATAGTGGTTTTTTGACCCTTGTACCAATCTGTGCTTCTGCTTTTATACTTTCTGGCAATGCTCTCTGTTTTGCCTTGTGACGCTTCGCTTCATCTCCCAGATCGCTTTGTTTCACCTTCCCCGCCTTTTCGTTGTTTTTGACTTTATGTTCGACATCGAGACGCTTGATCTTCTCTGTGACCTGTAACGCTTCTGTAGCCCTTACACCTTTATGCCACGTGTTTCGTGCTTTTTTGCATGTTCCGTAACGGCCCCCTGTAAATCGTGACCAAAAATAGCATGTCGCGATATCGTGACATTTTTATGTATGCAGCTTTGCCCCTCTACCTATATCATGAAAACAAGACATGTCACGATATCATGACATTTTTCTGTCAACAGCCTTGTTTGTCATCATGCATCACGAAAATGATACATGTCGCAATATCACGACATTTTTTTGCTTCGGACCGCATGGATGCAACTTGTCACGAAATCACGACGTTTTTCTCTTTTGGGTTGTCTTGCTGCTTTCTGTCACAAAATCATGACGCTTTTCTATTTTGGGATATCTCGTTGCTTTCTGTCGTGAAATCATGATGCTTTTCTCTTTCGAACTGTCTCGTTGCTTTCTGTCACAAAATCGTGACGCTTTTCATTCCGTTCACTTTGGCAGCTTTCTATCATGAAATCATGATGCCTTTCATCTTTATACCCCTTGGCTGCTTCCTGTCGCGAAATCGTGACATCTTTTCATTTGGCATGTCTTGCTGCTTCAAGTCATGAAAACGTGACATGTCACGATATCACAACTTTAGTGCCTTGCCCTATTTGACTAGTTTGACCATGATTTTGTGACATGTCACGATTTCATGACAATTTTCCATTCTGTCTTTCTCTCTCTTCTATGAACCGCGATTTCACAACACATCATGATATCATGACATTTTCTCTTCATGATGCATTCTACTACTCCTAGCCATGAAAACGTGACATGTCGCGAAATCATGACAACTTTTCATTTCTAGCCGTGATGGAGCGACATGTCATGAAATCGTGACAAATTTTCATTTTCAGCCGCGATGGAGCAACATGTCACGATATCGTGACAAATTTTCATTTCTAGCCACGACGGAGCAATATGTCATGAAATCGTGACAACTTTTCATTTTTGGTCGTGACGGAGCAACATGTCGCGATATCGTGACAACTTTTCATTTTTGGCCGCGATGGAGCAACATGTCGCGATATCGTGACAACTTTTCATTTTCAGCCATGACGGAGCAACATGTCGTGAAATCATGACAACTTTTCATTTTCGGCTGCGACGGAGCAACATGTCGCGATATCGCGACAAATTTTCATTTCTGGTCATGACAGAGCAACATGTCGCGATATCAGGACACTTTCTTTTTCTTGCTATATTTTGCTCTTCCTTTGATTTTTTTAGCATCTAGGCCACTGCAACCTTCTGGGAAAGCATACAAAAAAGGTGGGTCCCCAATTTTGGGGTGTGTTGTGGATCAGCCACAACAAATGGTGACTCTGTTGTCAAATGCTCCTGAGCATTTTGGTGAGAACCCAACCTAAAATATACAAGCTTAGATACAAGCGTCAGCACATAAAAGATAAACAAATACCGATAGATCAGAAATACATGAAACATCAGAATCATTAAGTATCAGCTCGGTGTGTGCAATGTGTTTTCATTCCCTATCATTTGAACTTGATCAACATTCCATTGTCAGTTTCACTTATGATTTGTATGCAAGGCTATGAATGATTTGTGCAGGATTTGATGCATGATGAAGATGCTAAAGATATAACAACCTGCTTTGCAAAGGCTCAAACCTTCTAATATCATGAACAAACATATCAAAACTATCAAACCCTCTTAGGATCAAATATATGTATACTGAATTAATTTATTAGATCCCAAAGTTGGTTATGTGTCACTACCATCTTGAACCCATGTGCAAGTGTAAGTGAGATCAGAGCTTTGGGGAATTGGATTCCCAACCTAAGCGAGATGGGAATTTAACCCTATCCTTACTACTCTGATCTGGAGTTCATTACCTCATCTTGAACAAAATGATTTAACCTGTTATGGATGAAATGGTCAAGCTAGTCTATCCATATGAGCAATCAGTGGTCTTGCTTTTAGACAAGACATGTTGCCACGCATGAGCATACTTAACCCCATAATCCATGATTTGGCTTCATTCATTATTTTTCTTTTATTTCTTGGACCTTTGGGATGACTACCCATCCTTGCTAGGGACATGTAGTACGATCCCTCCAATCCAATATTAAGATGAAAATGGAAAATATTTTTTTATTTCTTGGACCTTGGGGATGACTACCCATCCTTGCTAGGGACATGTAGTACGATCCTTCCAATCCAAGATGAGATGAAATGGGAAATATTAGTTAATTTTATTTCTTGGACCGAAACACGAGGGCAAGACGACCAAAATAGAAGATGGAAAATATTAGTTTTACTTTTTATTGCTTGGACCTTTGGGATGACTACCCATCCTTTGCAGAGGACATGTAGTACGATCCTTCCAATCCAAGCTTTATGATGAAATGGGAAAAATGGAAGCTTTGGGGAATCGGATTCTCAACCTAAGCGAGATGAGAATTATGTCCTATCCTTACTACTCCATGTAGGTCAAATCAGAGCTTTGGGGAATTGGATCCTCAACCTAAGTTCGATGAGGATTTAACCCTATCCTTACTACTCTGGTTTTAGGCTTTAAGCTTTATGGGAGTGGTAAAAACCACTATTTTAAGGATCATGTTGCATAATAGGATAGACATGAAATATTCTTTTCACCTCACCTTTTCTTCCAAGCATGGTTTTGACCATTTTGCTCAAGATTCTCTTTAATGTGCATAGAATGTGCTTGGTTCAAGATTGTTCGGACATCAGTTCCCAACCTTAGGATTTTTTTATATGTTTCATGTTATAGAATAACCCTAAGAGGATTTGACACCTTCTCAATGATTGCACATGAAATGAAAATGTAACTTGAGATGACATGTATATGCAATGTGGAATGTGACATGAGATATGAATGCACTGCTTCTTTTGAAATGTGGATGGAATATATCATCTACTTTACCATAATGTGTAAAACTGACAACTTCATGCATCACAAGATTCAAACGATATTACTTAAAATGTTTGTGTTACTTGTGGAGCTTTCTACAACACAATTCCAATGTTTCATATTCTCCTGATCTTAGGCATAAGTTGACATCTCAAATTTTTCCTCTTTTTTTTTTTTTATATAAAAACCAAACATGTCCATAGGACCAACACATTTAAATTAAAACTTACAATCCAAAACCAAACTAGCAATCCAAAAATGAAAACTTGAAAACACAAACCAAAACCCAAAAACCAAAATCTATATACAAATGTACAATATAATACAAGATGATGCAAAGCTTGGATTATCACTTTCCTGGATCCCAAACATGATTAGAACATTTCAACAAAAATATAACATGATATGCATGCCAAATGTTGTGGGAATCCAACAAAAACAAGACTAGACCAAACAATGCAACCCACTTCAACTTTCCTCTCTCACCCCACCAATTAAATTTAGTTCCATTAGTATTCTCATAGGTGAGATTCAAATTTTCAAATTGATTAGACAATGATTGATTTTCAATTTTATCATGTCTATTCTTTAAAATGTAAATTTCATAATTCCCTCCTTGATTTAGAATTAGGCTATCTTTTTCAAATATGCAATTTTGTAAGTAGGAGCCTATTTCTACAAATTTTAAAGCCAAATCATTTTCCAAATTTGTAGGCCAATCAAATTTGTGCAACAATTTACAAGCATCTAGGATATTTACTAAATTAGGATCATTAAAAGTTTTTATCCTAGATTCAATTAGTAATTGTTGATGAATTTGATTTAACAATTCAAGTGCATCAACTTCTTTTTCATTCATTAAAACAATGTTATCAAAGGTGTGATTAGAAATTATACCTTGTTTTTCATTCACCTTTAACGACATTTCACCATAAACATCATTCAAATTCAAAACATGGTCATGCAAATTTTCACCTAAATCTTGGATGTTTGAACACAAAAGGTTAGACTCTAACTTTTGAACATTTTTATTTACCAAAATTTGATGGGGATTTGTAATTCCCTCTTTTACCTCATGGTCTTCATATTCTTCATTGATTACTTGTTCATCAAACATACCAAAATTGGGCACCCAATTGAAAACATGCCCATCCTTTTCAACCCTCAAATGTTTTTGGTCAAAGTGTATGTCAAGTGATCTATCTTGATGATCACTTCATTTGAGTTGCTTCCAATTGATCAATCTCTTTGTCATTTGGTTCTAATTCTTTGTTCACTATCCATGGTATCTCTTCATTTGAATCCTCAAAATCATCATGCAAACTTGTATCCGCACCTTCAATGAATTTATATTCAACATGATCAAATTTTGTCACCTTTTCAAATCTTGTGAATGTGAGATCTTCGTATGATGTAGAAGGTTCAACATCCTGCATATCAAGTGAAATATGAGTTTCATCTATAGGGATGTGAGAAAAGAATGCATTATCATATCTCCCCCAACCATTGTGAAAATTGTCATCCAAATCCATGGCATGAAATTCCATGATGTTTGTGACATGATCTTTTGATTCATTCATAAATTCTTTTTCTTCTTTGTCCTTGGTAATAGGATCATTATAATCTTCCAAAATTTGATGAGATTTGAAACCCTCTTCCAAAACATCCTCAAATTGTACAGGAGTTGTAATATCTTCCTTTGAGTAGGCAATTATGTTGTCCTGTATATCAATTGGCACACAAGTTTCATTAGTAGTTTTGGAGTGAGTGTAGTCTTCCCACTTCTTCCAAGCATCATAATAATCATCTTTCAAAATCAAGTGGTGACGTTCAACTACTTCTTCAACATCTTCCAATTCATCAATGTGTTTCTCATCAAATTCATCTTCACCTTCCTTAGATGGTTCAATTATTTCCAAAAGTGGGTCATTTCTTGAATTCAAATTTGTAAGGCCATCATCATCCAAATTAGTAACCCATGATTCAATTTTATCATAATTTGGAGGGTGAAGAATTTCTTGATCTTTAATTTTACACATCTCATCAATAGTATCTTCCAAGAACAAGTGGTGAAACTCTATCATGTCTTCAAATTCATTTATTGGTTTTCTTCCAATTTCACTTTCAACCACTTCATTCAATTCTATGGTGGGTTCCGTCCTATCACATATTTCAAACATTGTTGAATTTAGAACCCCTTCATCCGAATAATCGTGTATCTCTATGAATGAGATCATTTCTGCATAATCCTCACTAGCGGATGTTGGCTTAGCAATTTGCACCTCCTCGTGGACTACATCTAAGGTGGTTGTAAGATTTGGATATTCAAATTCATCCCCTTGATCATTTACCTTAGATATCATTGGAGTGGAGGGTGCTATGTTTGATGGTTGGTGTAGGTTGGCATCAAATTTAGAAGAACAATCTCTCATGTGAACATGTTGTGCCTTTTCTTCTTCAAGACCTTGTCGTTCTATCTCTTCTAAGATCTCATGGATTTTCTCTAGAGACAAACCACTCAGTTTTTCCTCAATGAGTGAAGCAAGTGTGGGGTGTATGGCTCCCAGGTATACTTCCATGGCTTCCTCTTCTAATGTGTTAAAATTTTCCCACATTTGGGAGTGCAACTCATGAAATCTTCCATTGAATTGACTCAAGGATTCATTAGGCTCCTTACATATGGAGGTAAACTAATTTTTCAAGATTTCTAAGTCAACCTGATTACCAAAATGATAAAGATAGGCTGCTTCTAGTTGTATCCAAGAAGTCCTAACCTCCATGGGTAGTTGGCTGTACCAAAAGAATGGTTTATCATCCAAAATGTATGCAAATAACTTACAAGCCACCTCCTCATAGAAAATCTGGAATTGACATAATGTATTCTTGTAGACATGCAGTCTTTGCAAGTATCCTAGTGGCACCTCTTGATTAAAACACCGTAAAAAATCCAATAACATTTTAGGAATTTGATAGGGTATCACATGTATAGACAAACCCTTATAATGATCCTCCATTATAGATACCATTCTTTCTCTTAGAGACATTATTTCAGCTCTCAGGGATACCATTTGCTCCTCAAGTGTTGCCATTAGTGAAACTCAAAATGTAATTTTAGAACCAAATCTGTTGAATATTCAACCTGCAATGTATAAAAAAAAATCAAGTTAGCATCAACTAAGAGATGTATTCATTAAAATCAAATGAAAAGTAATTGCATGAAACAACACTTTGTTAGTCAAAACCAAAATTTTCAAAATTAAATCAAATCACAATGTTTCTGTATGAACAATCAGAAAAGTGTTAGAATAATATACAACATACCTGAATTGCTTAAAATAGCATAAAGTAAACCAATTCAGGCCATCCTTTTAACAATCTGCCGAGTGTTAGAGGAGTAAAGATAACAATTAACAGGGCATGAAATATTCAAAATTTAAATCCCTGTAGCACTTAAATCACACTAAAATAAACCCATTCAAGCCCTCCTTCTAGCGCCAATCTATTGAGTGGTATTTTCACCCGATTGTGAAAACACACTCTCCGATAGGATTTGGGTTCTAAATCCTCTGCTTGCAAAGAAATTAAACAAGTAACTTCTCCAAGGTCTCCGCTATGTTAGCATTTTACATCTATGTATTAATAATCTCAAATAAAGATATTCAATTAAAATGCTTGGAACACCTTAGTGGTTGCAAGTAACTGAAAACAAGGGGCAATGTTGGTTTATTTTACTGTGAAACTTTAATGATTGTTCGTTGAACCCGAATAAAGCAAATGTGATTTGATCTTCATATGACCATGCTGTAACTTCAAAATGGAAATTGATGAAATGCCATAAAACATAACTCCTTCAATGAAATTGGAATTTTCATGAAGGGAATATCATCATCTGCTCATGAATGAAAAACAAAACTGAAAAATGAAAAGCTGGCCTTGAAATGGAATTTTCTATTTTTGGATTTTAAAGTTTTTTTAATTTTTTTATTTTAATGACTGTAAATGAAAATAAAGTGCAGAAAAAATGAAAATAAAATGCAAAAGGAAAATGAAAAGTGCATTCAGTATGATGCTATCCTATTTCGACAAAACCGAAGCTAATGAGGTTTTCTGCATACAACCTAACCTATTGAACCTGCAAAACACGCACAATCCAGATAAGTTAAGTGCTGGTCTCTGGGGTTTTACTGTGATTTTTCAGATTTAGACATTCGCATGAAGCAACCAAGAGAACTTGCATTAAACTTCACCTATAAGCCTAGAAATCTGAAAAGGGGAAAGATAAACATTCAATCCTGCATGCAGAAAATAACTCCTTCTTTCTTGCCAATGAGGTGCAACTCTCTGAATTTTTTGTATTAAAAATTGGTCATTATACAACAACAGAATCTCTGGTTTCCCAAACCCAGTCTATGGAAGAAAATAGCCTCAAAGTAGGCCTAGAATGGCCCTCTGGCCTTCAGCACTGCAACTCTGCTTACAACAATTTCCTACCTAGTCCAATGTAAAGGAAATATCCAGACAAAGTGGAAGAAAAACACCACAAAAGTAGGCCCAGAATGGCTTATTGCCTTTGGCTCTGCAACTCTGCCCGTAGTGGTTTTCCGACCCTTGTACCAATCTGTGCTTCTGCTTTTATACTTTTTGGCAATGCTCTCTGTTTCCCTCGTGACGCTTCGCTTCATCTCCCAGATCGCTTCATTTCACCTTCCTCGCCTTTTCGTTGTTTTTGACTTTATGTTCGACATCGAGACGCTTGATCTTCTCTCGTGACCTGTAACGCTTTTGTAGCCCTTACACCTTTATGCCACGTGTTCCACGCTTTTTGCATGTTTCAGTAACGGCCCCTGTAAATCGTGACCAAAAATAGCATGTCGCGATATCGTGACGTTTTTATGTATGCAGCTTTGCTCCTCTACTTGTATCGTGAAAACGAGACATGTCGCGATATCGCGACATTTTTTTGTCAACAGCCTTGTTTGTCATCATGCATCGCGAAAATGATACATGTCGCGATATCGTGACATTTTTTTGCTTTAGACCGCATGGATGCAACTTGTCACGAAATCGCGACGTTTTTCTCTTTCGGGCTATCTCACTGCTTTCTGTCGTGAAATCATGACGCTTTTCTATTTTGGACTATCTCGCTACTTTTTGTCATGAAATCATGACGCTTTTCTCTTTCAGACTGTCTCACTGCTTTTTGTCGTGAAATCGTGACGCTTTTCATTTCGTTCACTTTGGCAGCTTTCTGTTGCAAAATCATGATGCCTTTCATCTTCGTACCCCTTGGCTGCTTCCTATCGCGAAATCGTGACATCTTTTCATTTGGCATGTCTTGCTACTTCAGGTCACAAAAATGTGACATGTCGCGATATCACGACAACTTTAGTGCCTTGCCCTATTTGACTAGTTTGACCACGATTTTGTGACATGTCACGATATCGTGACAATTTTCATTCTGTCTTTCTCTCTCTTCTATGACCCGTGATTTCACAACACATCGCGATATCATGACATTTTCTCTTCATGATGCATTCTGCTACTAGCCCCAAAAATGTGACATGTCACAAAATCGTGACAAATTTTCATTTCTAGCCGTGACAGAGCGACATGTCATGAAATCATGACAACTTTTCATTTTTGGCCGCGATGGAGCAACATGTCGCGATATCGCGACAACTTTTCATTTCTAGCCGCGATGGAGCAACATGTCGTGATATCGCGACAACTTTTCATTTTCGGCCGCGACGGAGCAACATGTCGCGATATCGCGACAACTTTTCATTTTCGGCCGCGACGGAGCAACATGTCGCGATATCGCGACAACTTTTCATTTTCGGTCGCGACGGAGCAACATGTCGCGATATCGTGACAACTTTTCATTTTCGGCCGCGATGGAGCAACATGTCGCGATATCACGACAACTTTTCATTTCTGGCCGTGACGGAGCAACATGTCGCGATATCATGACAACTTTTCATTTCGGTCGCGATGGAGCAACATGTCGCGATATCGCGACACTTTCTTTTTCTTGTTATATTTTGCTCTTCCTTTGATTTTTTTAGCATCTGGGCCACTGCAATCTTCTTGGAAAGCATGCAAAAAAGGTGGGTCCCCAATTTTGGGGTGTGTTGTGGATCAGCCACAACAGAAATTTGAGCCTATGGATTGGCCATATGTCATCCTCTAAATTTGGATCAGAGAGCATACAAATATAGCTACCTTAAATGGTAAAGATCTTAAAGAACCTATGAACATTATGCATCTTAAATGCTACTATGCATAAAATTTGGTCATTTCATCATTGTATATATTTGTTTTGCATATTAGTTTCATTTTAGTCATTTATATAAAAAAATTTCAAAAACAATCACATTGTATTTCTTCTCAATTCATCAAAATATAAAAAACATCAAAATCATCAAAATCTTCAAAAACATCTTTTATTTTTGTACCTGTCAATTCTTGAAGTATTGCAGTTATATTTTCAGTTATTTTGGATAAATTAGCATTTATTTGGAATCCCGCACTTTCACACTCACATGAATAAATATCTTGATTTTATTTGGTATGATTATTAATCTCTCTTATATCAAAGTCCACAGTTGAATTAAATAAAGTTTTGAGCATAGAAGAATTGATCTTGTTATTTACTTGAACCAAGTATATCTTCTCACATTAAAATGATTTCATTGCAAATTCGATATGATGCTACATAGTAGAAGTGGTTTCTTGAGCGAAAAGTTTCCCCTGCTATCCTATCATGCACATGGTCTAGAATCTTTGAGAATTGACAAAAGGACAAGCTCACCCCTACCCGGAATAAAAATCCCTTGCTCTACAGACTAATCCGAGCAAGTATCCCTAGTATAGGAAGAAAAGAAAAGTTCAAGAAAATGAGAAAAAGAAAAATATTATTTTGTACCATCATAGCAATATTTCAGCATTATCTCAGTTTCAAGCAAAAATACAAAAAAAAAAAGAGAAAAGAAAGAAAGAAGCAAAAGAGAAACGCAAAAGCAAAAGCAATAAAATCCCTTTCCCTACCCCTTGAAAAGAAAAGAAGGGTGAATGAGCTTGAATCCCTGGAATTCTCAATTATTCAAAAACTATGAGGTAAGCCCCATAACAGGTGGTTTGTGCCCAACCCGCTTGGCCTTGGGTAATTCCTAGCGTGGCGATATGTCTATCACATTAGCGACCTTATTTTGTACAGACCTATGTCAGCTTATGTATTAGCTAGCTCTTGATGACCTGACTTACATAGTAGTCTGGTACGGTTACATGCATATAAATCATGGTCAACGAACCCTCATTTGGTTAAGTCAAATTACTTGTATCAAATTATCTTGCTCAAAATTGGTGAATGAACAATACAATTGCACACACATTTGTATTTGAGATATTTTGTATCATTATGATAAATCAAGATCGGTAATGAACTCACATTTGCACATGAGGATCCCTTATAAATCTACATTTGTCTTTGAGATAATTTAAAATATTTCTGCAACTCTTTTTGGAATAGTTTTATCTTCTTATTTCAGAACTTTTGTTTTGTATAAAAACAATTACATACATTGTTTTCACAAAATCACAAAAATCCTTTCAACCAACATATTTCAAAATCTAAAATCTTACATATTATTATTTTTCTATTTATCAAAATTCAAAAATCAATCATGCAATAAAACCAAAATATCAATTTCTTCTTTGGATTTTGTGATGATGGTATAAGTCTATACCTATAATTCTATGCCTAGCGCAAACCATTGTTCTAATTTTATTTTCCCATTCATTTTAAAACAAATTCATAAAAACATATGACTTACATCATTATGTTACACAATTATGCTTTAAAACAAAGAACGAACACTTATTCTATTTCATGTCATTATGTCAACATTCAATTTTGCAACCATGGTATAGTTCCTAGGGAATTATTCAAAAATTTTATCACACTTAGGAATTTATGCCTAGCAAAACTCATATTTCTTTAATATGTCATGCATAATAATTTTTATGAAAATTTGAAAACAAATCATCACCATCATCATTTCCATCATCACAACACAAAGTCTTAAGACAGTCTCTTAAGCATTCTTTTACTTTTAGCAATATTTCTATACTGGGATTAGCTTGACGACCTAGTGAGCGACGACTCCATGAAATGGTCTATAACAACGACAATGTCCTTTGAAATTATTGTTAGAAGTCTCTTTTTATTTTTCATCAAATCACACCACAAAACAACCAATTGTTTACATCATATTATTTCATTTCAATTTTACAGCATGACATAAAATTATAATTTATTTCCAAATGACATAATTACATGAATCATCAATCAAACAAGCAAAAATTCAAAATTAAAGCATCATACAACATATACACAAGTCATATCAAAAAGATCAAAAATATATATATATCCAATAAATTATATACATCATATCAAACCGGATTGGTATGCCATAATCTATACCCTGGCATACTCAATCCTCTCAAAAATCTATACAATGTCTGTTCATTCTATAGTCGCCTAGCCTCGAGAAGCCCTCGAGCTCTCAGCCTCATCTCCTCCCCCGCCCTAACGTGGAGGAGGTGGCCCCATAGAGGTTCGGGTTGTGTCTCGGGTCCTCATCATCGATCGTGAGGATGTCCTCGACGATCCCATCCTGATCGGCTTAGTAAATTTTGGCTGGTAGCTGTACCCTTTGGCCCTCTGGAACTAGCTGGAAGTATACCCCTCGGTAGAATGCGGTCTACATCATAGACCACACTAGCTCATGCTTGCCCCTCCACTCCGTGCCCTGAGCCATGTAGTCTCATCCTACAGTGTTCGTACCTGAGCCCTGAGCCATGTAGCCTCATCCTGTAGTGACTACACCTGAGCTCGAAGGTGGGCAGCCTCAGCCTGGAGAGCCACCATCTCACTACTCTCCCCTACCTCGACACCCTTTCCCTTATCGAGTGATGGTGGTCTCTCCCCCTCCTGAGAAGGGAATCTCTCCTCCCTCCTCCCTATCTCCTGTGGCCTCTATGGAGCCTATGCCATCCTTTGGCATCTCTCCTATGGGGACCATCGCTGCTCTCTCCCATCGTGACCCCATGTTGCCTCAATAGCAGCCTATCATCGCCTCCCCATCTGGTGCACCACAATGGCATGCATTGGACCCTGTGCCCTCGTCATCCAAGGAGGGTGGATGCCTACGTACCAAGCATCGTATCCATTAGCAACCCCAATGTCGTCACCATCCACTGGCTAGATGGGGGCATCATCCACGTCTTGACTCCAAAATCGTTGCATATCTGGAGCCCCGCTTAGTGTAGTACTATCCCGAATAGTCTAGGAGTACTCATAATCCCTGAGAGAAGGGATCCCCTACTGAAGATCGAACTATCATAGAACCTGGTCATAGCGGTGGAGCTCTACCTCTCCCTGCTCCATCCTTAGCCAGCAAACTTGCCTAATGCAAGCCAGCTCCTGCCCATCCTCTGCCCACCCAGGGTGCTCTCTCCATGGCCTCCAGGTGATCTAGTCTGGGATGAGGTCGTCCAACAACCTCCGTGACATAGGTAGATCTATCCACCATTATGACCCCCTCTATAGCCACCAATAGAAAACCCAGGGCCTCTCCCAGTCAACCCTTGTCAGTGGGAGCCCTATCGGCCTCCGCATCGTGATGTGCTCCCAGCACCAAACCTGTAGTAGTGATGTCAAAACCAGACATCGACCTCCCTTGTATATGACCCCATGCAAGATCCTATACAAGTGGCAAAGTACAAAGCTGCCCCATGCAAATCTATACCCATGGTCTCTCATGTCATAGACCACATCTGAGAGGAGCCACGGTAGTCTGCACCCACTCTGGTGGCACAACAACAAGCCACCCACCACCCCTACCAAAACTCGAGTCAACCTAGATGCCCCAGGCATCTGTCGTAGAGACTCGATGTTCACCTCGCCATTCTCTAGGGTGAAGCTCGAGTCTCCAGTCAGTCTCATCATCACCCGGCCCTGATTGGCCATAGGAGTCATCAACCGTCCCTATATGGGGATCCTCAAGATCCTCCATACGTCCTCTATAGTGGGAGCCATCTCCCCTATCAATAATAGAAGCAGGACGACCCCGGATACCACCTCTCTGCTAGGGCTGTTAGTAGCCCCATGTCAGTCGGTACTTGTGGCATCTCTGCCACATGTCGTAGCCTGACCCATGCTAGTCGGTTGCACTCTGCCTAGTCGAGAGCGGCCATGTCATCTCTTAACCCACCGTATTTCCATTCTTGACTCTTTAGTAATCCCTTCTACAAAACAAACAATAAAACAATAAAATTTATTAATAAATCAATCATTAAAATCAAATTTAATGTAATTCAACCAAGCTTAATTTCATAAAAATGATGATATCTTCCACCATTGGATGATATCGTCCCAAATTGGGCAAAATCATCCTTTGTTAGGATGAAATCGTCTCCAATTTCGCAACTTGGGGATCGCCCCTTGTTGGACGAGATCGCCCCTAGTTCACCGATTTCGCCCTCAGACAAAATCGACGATCTAGGGACGATTTCGATGAAATAGGGACGATTTCGTCCCGACGTCGTCGATGGCCTAAAAATGGCCGCGATGCCCCAAAAAATCAAAATTTCAATCCAAAAATTGCACAAAGTTAATTAAAATCTAATCTACTAGGATTAGATCCTTACTAGTAGCTCGCATCGAACCTCTGTCGATCTGTGCGTCTGTCTCCACCATTTTTCTCTCTATGGAGCTCTAGAACAGTAAAAATGAATAGTAAAAAAATGAATTAGGGTTTTACCCTATTTTTCTTAATTTTATTCAAAAACCAACAACATTTTATTTTTTGCTTTTTCGTACTTTTACCTCAAATGTTCGATTTGGGTAAAAACACGGAGGGGGCACCATAGTCAGTAGTCATACGATTCAACCAAGAATCGTCATCTAAAAAATTGAGTAAATTTTTGCTTTCTCGTAAAACGGGAAGAACTCGTCTTTAACGCATTTTCTTCAAAAAATTCGCTAAAGAGGGGGAAAAATGTAGCACCCTAAAATTGGCACGGTTAAAACCTTAGTAAAAGATAAAAGATAAAAATTTGAATTTCAACCCCAAACTACCCGTTAAACCACCTGTTACCCGCTTTCCCCATTTTTTGCACCATTTTTAGGATTTGTTTTGACCATTGGACGATATCGTCGTAGATTAGATGAAATCATCCTAGATCTGACGAATTCGTCTGGAACAGAACGTCCAAATGATTTCGTCCTAAAACCAAATTTTCATAATTAGCTTTTGTTTCAACAACCTCTCTAACTTGGGCGAAAGTGCGTCCGCACGGTTAGAGATCTCCCTGTTGGAGATCTCCCAAATTGGGATGATCCCCAACCTCCTAACCTCTTCCTAATCCTATATAAACTGGGATTTTTCTAGTTTATCCCCCTGAACCCCCGAACCTATATTATGGATTTCCCTATAAATTTAGTTCCTTATGCCTTAGAACATCCTTGCATACTCATCGTTGGCATTCTGTATTTTGCATTTTCTTGCAAGAACTCTACTATTTTTCAGTCGAAGCTAGCTCAGATCATCACGAGCGATCTCGGATGATTTCGGATGATCTTGTCAAGGAGAGCAGATGATCTCGTACGATTGGAGGTGATCCCGACTATAGTCCATATTGGGGGCAATCAGAGCCTAGAGTTTGCATTTCCTTAGATTTTTTGCATTTTCCTATTGTATTTCTGCACTGTCTTAAATTATTATGTTTATGCATCCTGGAGTTCACCTCATTTAGTATAGATGCATGATAAAATCAAAATAAATTGTGAAATTGATGTATTTCCTCTTTAATTGCTATTTGGATCTATCATTTAGGCATGTTTGCTATTATTTCTATCATTTTCCCTTGCTTCTGTAGTTGCATCTTTGGTATTTTGTATCTATTTGTGTGATTGCAAGTTTTTGACAAATTCGTCTGACGAATTCATTAGATTTCATATGATTTTGTCTGATCTTATATTACCAACTGTTATTTGAGATGATCTTATGAAATATCAGACGATTACGTATGAATTGAGGTGATCTTGACTGTTACAAAACTCAAAATCTTCATCAGACATCCGAAATCAGGTATGATACATTTTAGCTAGCATATTTTTTGTGATTAGCATTTATTCATGTTTTCTGTATTCATATAAATCAGCATTGGCATATAGAATAGCTTAGATTCATCTTGGCCAAACCTAGGAGTTGAATGATTAAAGTACAAAATGAACACATCAAACCCACTCTCAACCTAGGCGTGGAAACTACCACTCAAAAGTTTCCTGGTGAACCCACCATCCATCAAAAATTCACCCTTATACCCCTCCCCCGAGATGCGGGACCTTCAAAGGGCCTCTCAGTCTGAGGTATTGTTCCATCCTTTTCGCATCCCCCTTCCGGGCATGGATCCTATAGCCTGAAGGTAAGGATGCAAAAAATTTGGAGCGATACACTAATTTACCATGAACTTGTCTTGCAGATGTGGTGGCAGATTTGAATTCTGCTGGTTTTATTTGAGCACTAAATCTCCAACATTGAATTCTCTTAGGTGGAATTTATTATTGTAAGCTCACACAAGGTGATCTTGGTAAATGTGAAGATGCTCTAAATAATTTACTCAAAATTCATCAAGAAGCATCAACTGATAAAGGCGACCTTGCCACACAACATCATCATCTATGAAGTTCTTTAATGCTATATGTAGAGTTGGAATTTCTAAATCTAGTGGCATGATGGCCTCAGTGCCATATACTAGTGAAAATGGTGTTGCCCCAGTGGGCATCCATATACTAGTCCTGTATACCCATAGTGCAAGAGGTAACTACATGTGCCAATCCTTGTGATTGTCTTACATCGTCTTCCTCAATATGGATATTATTGTTTTGTTTAAGGATTTTGCTTTCCCGTTTGCTTACAGATAATAAGGTGTTGAAAAACTATGATGAATATGGTATTTGTTCATTAAATATGCACATTTTTGTTCTTGAAATATTACCCATTATCTGATATTATCTTCGAAGGGACCCCAAAATGACTTATGATATTGTGGAGTATAAACTCTGCAATCCTCGGTCCAGTTGTTGATGTTAAGGGGATCACTTCCACCCATTTAGTGAAATATTTTGTGTCTGTTATGATGAATGTGTGTTGATCTAAGGATGGGGGTGAGATCTTACCAATCAAGTCTAGTCCTCACTATGAGAATGGCCATGTTGCCCGGATGGGTTGCAAGGCTTACAATGGTAAGTGCGTTAGATTTGAATGATGCTGGCACTTACTACATTTCTTGACATACTCATAGCAATCCTTTTTTATGGTGGGCCAATAGTAACCTATTATCAAGATGTGTTTAACAGTGGCCATGTCATTGAAATTCCCTCCACATGTGCCATCGTGACCTTGTAAAATTGCCTAGGATGCTTCCTTGGTCTCAAGACAACAGAGTAATACCCCATCATATCCTTGTCTAGGGAGGATTTCTTCTAGAAAGATGTATCTTGTTGCTTTTTGTTTGAAATTTCACCTTTCAATATGTGAAAAACCTTGATGTACTATTCCAAGCTTTAGGAAGTGCTACAGTTGGAAAAGCCAATCCTGATAAGCCACAACTTCTATAGAAAAGATAGCTTGCTTTTCTTGTATTTTCGAGCTAGTGAACATAGATTGAGGAACAAATCTATAGTGTATGGTTGCACCACACTCCACAAGTCCTTGGGAGATCAAATACCCCCAAGGTGCCATTTGCAATAAATATCTTGCTGTGAAGGACCAATCTTGATTTGGCTCAATGTTGATCATGTTGATTGATTCTTGATTTTCAAAATCTTCATAGTGTACTGCTGAGTGTGAAAGCACTTTCACATGAATGATTGTAAAATTAGCAAAAATATTTTAAGGTATTAAGGATCCCAAATATGCCATGGTGTCTACCAATATATTTGATGTATGAGGGATTGCCTTGATGTCATACCATTTCGGCTAGGCTAGGTAGGTGTCAACAAGTTCCTTGTAAGTCTTTAGGAGTGGGCATCTACATTGGAATATTCCTTTGACCTGGTTTACTATGAGCAAGGAGTCACCAAAGATATTCAATATTTTAATACTCATTTCTACGGCCTTTTGGAGTCCCAAGATCAATAACTCATATTCCATGTTGTTGTTTGTGCATGGTAATTCTAGTTTGAAGGATAAGTGCAATGGAGCACTGTGCGGTTTGATGAAGATAATCCCTACTCCACCCTCTTGTTCACACTTTGAACCATTGAAGAACAATGACAAATTTTTTTATTTCTTAGGTTCTTCAAGTTCTGGTAGATATGATAATGTAAAGACTACATAATCAGGCAATTCTATAGTGAGAGGCTTGTTATCCTGAAGAGGCACCTTTGCTAATTGATCTGCTATGAATTATCCCTTGATGGACTTTTGGATTATTAACTCTAGATCAAATTCTATCAATAGCATGATCCACTTTATGGTACGTGTATTGTGATATGTCTTGCTCATCATATAATAAAAAGGATTTTTTTTTGATATGGCATAGGTCATATGGCTCAACATGTAGTGTTGCAACTTTCGAGTTGCAAATACCACTACTAAACACAAATTTTTGATATGCGCATATCCTAGCTCATAAATCACCAAGGTGTGACTAATGTAATATATGGATTGCTCTTTATCTTGTGAATTATTTTGGACTAACATGGTGCCCAATGCGAAATCAATAGCTAATATATATAGTAAAAATGGTATGTCTGGCCTTGGTGGAGACAATACTAGCAGTGTGGCTAGATAAGTTTTGATTTCTACAAAGGCTTTATGACATTATTCATTCCAATGAAAGGGAACTTCCTTGCATAGCAACCAATTCATAGGTCAGTATTTGTATAATAATTGCATGATGAATATGTTGATGGATGCTATCTTGCATTGTAGGCTCTTTAGCTCTCTAATGTTGGTAGGGGCAGCCAATTCTAATATATCCTTTACCTTTGTAGTATCTACATCGATGCCTCTTTTGGATACGATGAATCCCAAAATATTGCTAGAAGTTACGCCAAATACACACTTCTTAGGATTTAATTGGACATTATGTTTTATGAGGTGATCAAAGACTTTTCTAAGGACTTTAGCGTGCTCTTGCCACAATAGGGACTTGGCCAGTAAGTCATCCATATAATCCTCTAAGATCTTATGCATATAGTCATGGAATATGTATGTCATGACCCTATGATATGTGGCACCAACATTTTTGAGACCGAATGACATCACTTTGTAATAGAATGTCCTCCATGGAGTAATGAAAGTAGTTTTATGTTGATCTTCAGGCTTAATCTAGATTTGGTTGCATCCATAGAAACCATCCATTATGGAGAGCATATCATGACCCATGGTTGCATCTACAAGAGTATCTATGTTTGGCAATAGGAATAAATCCTTTGGTGTTGCCTTATTTAAATATCTAAAGTCTATGCAGATATGGACTCTTCCGTCATGTTTCCCCATGGGTACCATGTTTGACACCCACTAAGGGTAGTCTATAGGGACTATGAATACTACATCCAGTGGTTTTTGCAATTTGTTCTTCACCATCAAAGTGATGGTTGGATACATTTTCCTCAAATTTTGCTTGATCGGCTTCTTCAGGGGATCCAATGAAATATTGTGAATGACTAACTTTGGATCTATCCTTGGCATGTCTTTGTAAGTCCAAGCAAAATTATTTGGCCTCTCTTTGAGGAGAGGAATTAGGATGGCTTGTTCCTATGGAGATAGAAATTATCAAAACTTGACTTTCTTTGGTTGGGTAGGATCATCGCTGATTTCCACCTTGAAAGTCACTTCTATAGCCATATATGACCCATCCTCCATAGTATGATGTGTGGGTATCAAATGAATGTCATCGGTGAGATTTATAGGATCTACTAACTCAGTTTTCAAACCAACATGGAAGACATCATACGTACAACCTGAGGCAAAATGAAATGGTTGTAACATATATTTTTTGGGGAAGAAGTCTTCAGGATCAATGGGAAAATTAGCACAGTTCCAATCAATAGTCTCTACATAAAGATGCAATGATTTGGTAGGATCTGATGGATTATGAAGTGGAGTGGTAAAATCAATGGAGATCATGTTGATGGATGGGATGAAATCTCTAGGACCACATGGGTGCAATATTATCTCAGGGGTTTTCCTTCCATATTTACAATGAGGTTCTGGAGGAATGGGAAATTATAGATCTGGCCCATGAGTAGGGCGAATAATAGGATCATTTGGCTCTAATCGCTCTTTGAATATAGGTAGAGGGGGATTTACCATCTGGTGAATGGTAGCTAGGTCAACATGTCTCTCCAAAAATCATATATGAGGGTATATAGCATAGATTGCCACCTCTCTCTACTAGATCATTGACTTGCCGCAAGTGGCAAGGCCCAAGATAAACCATCTCAGTTTCATACTCAAAGTCATCATCACTTATCCAAAAACCGTTAGCATTGGTATACGACCCTAATACAATTGGCTTATGTCTTGGCCCTAAGTAGGCCATATATGTTTCATCTTCATATTCTTTGTCACTTATGAAGAATTCATTTGCATTTTTCTCTTTCCCCAAAGTCAAGGGATGATGGTTCAGGCCTAAGTAGGTTCTTTCTATTGAGTATTTTGATTCATAGTAACTTTTCTCTAATGTATATCCACTCTCATCATGGATGGACCATGTGAATCTTTGTAAATAGTGAGGCCCCTAGTAGGATAAGCTAAGTTGAACCTCATCATCACTTTCTTCATATTCATTATCCTCATCCCATGAGTTGTACCCTATTAGCATGGAATCAATTGAGATGTTTGGATGATAAATTTTTGGTGGTGGTATGTTTACCTTGTCTGTTGCTCAAATTTCCTATTCTTATGGGGTGATAAGGAATGAAATAAACATCTTATCATAACCCTAAGCTTAATCTATCCAATGCCACTATAAGAGTGCCATATTGACCTCTAATATAATAGCCTAACCCAAATCTATCAAAGGGAAGATGATATTGTGAATCATATGGCCACCTTCACCCTTGATCATATATACCAAGGCCATAGCCATGCCAATGGCAATGCTCAAAGCATCTTAGAGAAAACTCAGGATTAGAGAGGTAACAAACATTGACTGTGAATAATTTATCACTATCCTCTTCTATTTTTGAAGACTTATGGGCGTAGTCCAGGTCGACATAGACAAAATTGGTTTGGTTGGGAGGGATTCCAAGTGGAACCACTATTTCCACTACAAGACTCAAGTCCTTAGGCATTCCCATGTTTTGCGTAGACTCAATGATAGGTGTAAAGATAATGTTCTATACAAGGTACTCCCCTATGCCTGTGCTTGCCAAGTGTATTTATGCATGTGATGTGGATGACCCTACGGATGATACTGGTGAAGTAGGGTGGTAATCATTATCTTCATATTCATATTGAAGATCTTATTCTTCCATAGGACTTGGCATTTTAGCAATGGCTATAGTTGGAACTTCCTTGTGCATTTCTTATTTGACTAAGGGTACCTTTAGCTTTTGATTATCTTTTGGTTTTGATTTTGATGGTACTTTAGAAGTATTGACTATTTTGATTACACCAGGAGGTATTGATGTGCATGGGTCTTTTCTTACCCTATTGTCTTTGTTATCTATTTGTGTGGTTGGAGATGAAGGTGCTACATACATGTGGGTATAATGGATTAAAAATTCTCTCGAAATATCCACCTGATAGACATATTTAAAAGGCTCTTCATCGGCCAGAACCACATAGACTTTGTTTTCATGAACATACTTGACACATTGGTGCAATATCGAAGGCACACACTTCATGGCCCTTATCCAAGGATGCCCTAATATGATGTTGTACTACATAGATCCTTCCAAGACATGACACATCACAGTGATGGTCTTGTGCCCAACTTTGATTGGTAGGACTATCATTCCCACAGTATTGCATAAAGCATCATTAAAATCTCTCAATGTGTAAGCTCCTGGAATGATATTATACTTGGGGATCTTTAGGTGCTCTATTATTGTTGTAATGATGTTTATTGATGAACCTGTATCGACCAAGACCCTCCTGAAATATAAGTCATTTATTTTTGCCATAATGTTTAGCGGAGGGTCTGGTAAGGCAGCAGGTATTGTCTTAATATCATAATCATAGAATCAAATTATAGGTTCCTGGTATTCTTGTACTATTCCCACAAAGTGAGTGAATGCATTTGCATCTTGTGGTTGGAGCTCAATTGTCCTTAAAATCTCTAATAGAGTCTCCCTATGCTTTGGGGACTATTGTATGAGCTCATATATGGATAACTTAGCTTGAGTCATCTGTAGGTTTTGCTCTAATCTACTCCGAATAGTTACCATAGGTCATGTTGGTGGACCTGGAAGGTTGTATTGCCTCTACCTAGGTGTGACTGGGACATTCATGGGAGTTGCAGGAGTTGTGGTTGACCATACCACCTAGTCCATGTTTCTATGTTAAAAATATCAACCATCCCAATGCATCCATGGGTAGGTATATCAGCCCAAACCTAATTGACTTGGGCCATTTGCTCTCTAGGGGCCTCATGATTGGGAAACGGTTTTTTGTATATGCCCATGTCTCTGTTATCAAGAGCCAATGGGTTTTCAACTTTGATTTCTCTTGCCTCAATCATGTTTTGCACTTGATGCTTAAAACCAATGCAAGCCTCAATGTCATACCCTAGTATCATGTGATAAGGGTAAAATTGATCTTCCCTATATCCTTTTGGCTTAGGATATTTGGGATATATAAGAGGCATATCAATAAATATGATCCTCCTAGCCTCACTCAACTAATTGAATATTGATTGCATTGATTCTATCAAAGGCATGAAATATCAAGGCGACTTGCATTCCCTGTTTCACCCTTGATTGTTTCTTTGGTTGTAATTGGCTGGTGGAGGATGTGCTTGATAGTTCTAGGGTTGTTGTACACCCCCATACTTGGATGTATCCAATACAACCTAATTGACTAGAGTAGGGTTGTCCTGCTTCTATTTGTACTTGTCATTATTACCATTATTGTTCCACTCATTTTTGTTTCATATTTTTATGGTTCCCTCATCTACTTTTATGTCTTTGATGAGCTTGGCCTATTCTAAGGCTTCCTCAAATCAAGGATACTGCTAAATTTTTAGCAATATGGATATGTGTTTAGAGTAACTCCTGGTGAACATGCAAATGATATCTTCTGTGGGAATAGAGAATGATAATTTCACCATAATTTTTCTCCATCTATTCCCATAATCCATTATTGGCTCATCATTATATTGTTTCAAGTTGACCAGATCTGAAAGGTTCACATTTTCTTAGCACCAAAGGAGAAACACTTTACGAATGTTTTTACTAGTTGTTCAAAGTTGGTTATGCTATGCTTAGGCAGTTGGTTGAACCATTGAGTGGCAACACCTAAAAATATCATTATGAATGTTCTTAGCATGAGAGCATCATTGTATTCAATATGAAAATAGGTGTTGATAAAATTGATGATGTGCTCTTATGCATCCTCTTCACCCTTAAATTTTTCTAACCTAGGCATCTTAAAGTGCTTAGGATATGGAGGACTAGGGATTGATGGGCACAATGGTTGGTTGTGTATTTTTCTTAATGTTTGTGAGTTCTCGACTACCTCTTGTTTCTCAAAGGCTTTCATATTTTCAGCAAGCTCTTGAAATACCCTTGATGCATGAATTTCATCCTCTTGTAGGCCTACTCATAGTGGCAATGGAGGTAAATCTCTATCCATTTGATTTGCTTCATTTTCCTCCCTCCTATGAGGGGACTCAGGATTGTGATCATGGTTTGTTATGTTTACCCTTTCCCCACTAGGTGGAATTCATTCATGGTTTGGTGGGGGATTTCATTATGGGCTATATTACCTAGTATGCCTCTCCTTAGGAGAGTAAGCACGTCTAGTTCTTTTGTGGTCACCATCATTTGTCTATAAATTGTTAAGAGCTAGCTACTCAACCTACTCTCTTAAGCATTGCTCATGTGGGTGTAAGATTCTTTCTCTTTTTTTATCTTGTTTGAGAGCTTCTACTAGCTATCGCTCCTTACGTAATGCATTTTATAACTACCTCATTCAGTCAGTTTGCACTATCACAAAAGACTCATTTTTATCTGACTTTGTTCTTATTATCTTGATTCATAGATTCCTCAAGGAGGTTTCTGTTGTACCTATACTCTTGCTAGCTAATGTGACATGTTCAATGTATTATTGAGTATCCCTACGATCAGACTTTATGCATCTACTATGGGATCACTCTGAGATACCCCTAGACTAAGAAATGTGTTTAGAAGTCACATTTTGTGAAATTCCAAATGCATAGTTCTCAATAGCTAGAGTTATTTGAGTTGGTCATGTAGGAAATCGATCCAACCCATCTAACTATCTTGTTTTCCATGGTTGGTCATATGGGGTGCCATTCACTCCTATGAGGTCATATTCTAAGGGAATATTTTATTTTGTGTAAAGGATTTTTTCTATCTCATTCCCACAACTATATGTAGCTCTAGTTTCTTGCCCTTCAGTGGTCAGACCTATTTCATATGTTTCTTGTGAATCTTAAGGTGTTACAACTCTTACTTTCCTTCTTGATGAAGAGGGCTTTGTGGTGACATGTTTTCTCCATGTGGATGGAGATGTAGCAGTATCGTCATCCCTATGTGAAGAATAATTTTTAGAAATTTTCTTATGTCAATGTGAAGAGGAGGCCCTTGAAGCTTCCTCATGTCTTTAAGATGTTTATGTGTGTTTAGAGGAGGCCCTTGAGGTCTCCTCATGTCTCATTTATGAGGATGGCTATGAAGACTCTTTTTTTCTATGTGACTTTGTTTCATGATGTGGTTCCCTACTTGGTATTTATCGAGGATATCCCCAAGGGTTGAGTTATCACCCCTTAGGCTCATAGAGCTATGTCTCATAATCTTAAGGGTAGGTCATTCAATGTTACTACGACTCTATCTATGGGTATGAGTTTCTTCAGTATCTCCCTTGGTATCATATCGAGGGTGTTTACTTCTTATTTTGACCATGTTGTCTATAAATTTATCCTTTGAGTTGTAGTTTAGAAATAGCCACACAATACCAAACAAATTTTTATCTTGATTATCGATTTAAATGTGCCCTAAATTGTTTGGTGTGTTTTGATGTGTTCTTTCAATTTCTTGATCTTGTTCTTAGATTAAGAATGAGAAGACTCATCCATAGTGATAATCAAGTACACCCACATCAAACATAATTTTCTCAAAAGAAAATAGGGTACACCACTGAAGACCTAGTGAGGGATCTACCTATCTCTTCCACTCTGAACCAATGATTGTTCCAGTAGTGGGAGATAGTTTGAGTACAAGTAACTTAGTATCACTATAAGTAAGTTTCTCAATATATTTCTAGAAAGCTCTAGGGCGTAAACCAGTGGAAGGAGGTGAATTCCAACATCACTAGACTGAATTGAGGGTTGGTGATGAAATCCAACTCCCAAAAATTTAAATGATATGTACGTTTGTGGTGTTCATTTATCTTGTGTAACATAATGTGCATCATATAGTAGCAATGAGTCTTTCCTATATGCCTAAGTGCAAAAATACATTTCAATATTTGGAAAATGCATGGAATACTATTATTTTTATGAACGCACTTTATTTTGTGCAGCTATGGCCTCTAGCAGGGCCTCAAAGCAAGCAAACAACATACAATATCTAGCATGTTGGATTCTAGGGCAAATTTTTTAGGCATAAGCCATTGTTCCTAGAAAAACCTAGTGGAAATATAAAAGAAGATCTAATATATGCAGAATGCTTAATTATTTCTCCTTTTATTCTTTCAATTTCCAAACATAAATGTTCTTTAAGTTCTCTATTTTAGACATAGAAGCATATAGAAATCTATAAAATATCAGAGAATCTACACCAACCTTTGATCCATCTTAGAGAGTCGATGTTTTGACATTTTTTGCACTCCATTTCTGGATGTTATTGACTAGAGTAGCTAGTTCTTGGTCACTGTTAGTGGGAGCGACTAAAGATCTATTGGATGTTGTAGCTTAGAGTGACTTATTTTTGGTCATTGTAGCTTAGAGAGGCTAGACCTTCACATAAAACTAAGTTAGTATTTAGGCAAAAAATAAAAAATAAGTGGAGGTCCCACCATGATCACCATATGTAGCAACCTCGGGATGCACGCACCACTCTTTTTATGCTACATGCAATGTATTAAAAACCCAAAAATTGAATGGAAGACAATAAAAATTATATAACATGGAAATAACAAAGATGGATCTCTTTATTTGTATTGAAACCTGGTTACATGTCGGTCCCTCTTAAGGATACCCATTTTGATACAATAAAGTTACAAATAGGCAAAGAGTGCCCCTTTCATGAAGAGGTGGTGCAATTTCAAAAATCTTCTTGGCTATGCACACAAAAATCTATGAGGGCTTATAGATGCCTCCTTCTCCAGGCCTATCCTAGAGGGATTCCTTTTGTTCTCGTATGTTGCAGATTACATTTGATTAACCTATGGACCTATAAGCAATGAAACAACACACACTTAGATGTTTGAGAATACCTCCCTAGATGAGGTTGTTAGCAATGGATATAAAAAATGAAAGCAAGTGCAAATTAGACTAATGCTATGAATGCGAACGAATAAAGTGATGCTATGCTAATGATATGCTAAACAAAATAATGAACATAATTTCTAAACCCTAAGATATGCCTATGGGCCACTATCCAAGATAGCAGTTGCTAAAGTGACTCTCGTCCTCTTTGCTCCAAAGCTATGGGTCAAAGCTTTGTATTTGATGTTGAAAAAATGGTTGCTATACTCTCTAATATGTTAGGGCTTCACCGTAAATGTGATATCCAAGGGAACTCTCCAAGTCTCAAAATCTCTCCTCAATGACCTATCCTGATAAATTATCTGGATAAAGATATCTTAGATAAAATATGCTCTCCTCTCTTCCAATATTAATGGATAAAATATAGATGTCCCTCTGGTGCTCTTAGGCTTGCACCTTTTATAGTGTGAAACCCTAGGTCCATGTACAAGCCCTAGGAATGAATTTCTCATGCATAGTGTGAGTTAGCATGAGAAGATTTTTTTTGTCTTTTCCATGTTTGGAGGCCAGTTAACTAAAATATAATTGCCAACTTGAGTCTCCTATGTGAACTGGTCATTAGCATGAGAAAATTTTGTCCTTTGTTTATGTTTGGAGGCCAATTAACTAAAATCTAAATGCAAACTCAAGTATTCTATGTGAATTGATCATGAAAAGGAATGCAAAGTTACTCATGTTCACCTTTATTGTATGTATACTACCACTTCTACCTGTGATTAGGCCTGTTTGTCAGTAAAACTACTTTTAGGGTTTAGCTAGTGTTGTCTGCAACGACTAAAATTTGTCCACTGTCATCTGTAGTGGCTAAGGTTTGGCCACTCTAGGATTGAGTGGCTAGGATATAGCCACTCTTGTCTTGAGTGGATAGGCTTTGATGGCTTTAAAATGCCCCAAATAAGTGGCGAGAATCATTGTTAATGCTTGGAAAGTCCAAGATTATGTCATCTAATCTTATGAATGTGTTTATGTGAGTAGCTCCCCTAAGCATGAAATATTTTAGCTATCTACAGGAATACCTTGGATATAGGATATGAAGTGTGTCCCATCCATTGCACATCAATGCATTAAATATACTTATGAATGGTAAGTGCACCTAGTCTCTACCAATTTAGAGCCCTTCAAATACTACAATATGGTACATTAAATTCTAAAGTTGACATTACCTTTGACTCACATAGAATTCTGACTAAATACACCTATTTAGGGTCTACCCATTCCATCATCACCTTCCACTTCACCATCTACATCTTCATCCATCCCATCCTCATCATAGGTAGCCACAAATATGCCTTCAACATCATCAAATCCTCCATCGAGGAACATGTCAAAAAGGCCCATTGATGAGAGCCCACATTTAGTATCTACCATATCCATGGAGGAGATTCCTAATTTAGTAGATGAGGAATAATTTCTAGAGGTTCAAATTGAGTCATCTCAAACCTCACCTCCATATCATTCACCTTCACCAACCCAGACCACAATGCATATGTCTAACATAGGGATAGGAGAATATATAGTGAGAAATGTCATAATGGTTCCATATGTAGAGACAATGCAAGATATGGGGCAACCTCATTTTTCCATAGGTAGCATTGTACCTCTTGTTTTACCTCCCAATCAAACTAATTTTGTATATGGAGGTTTAGAGTATGGAGCTTTGCCAATTCCTTCGAAAGAAGATGAACTTTTTTTAGAGGATGTAAACTATTTATCGAATCTAGATTATGCATTGCGGTACTTAGATCATTGTAATTGGTATGGTTTTGGGTTATGCTTATATGAATAGGGTACTCATGTCCTATGTTAGCCCCAATATCAGTTTCCTTATGATAAATCTGGGTTGGGGCACAATAAGCCAGAACCATTGGATGTCCTCATAGATTATATAGAATACATATGTCTAAGTTATTAGGATAAGCTTACACGTGATCCATATGAAAATCTAAATCACATATATTCATTGGGGGAATATTTCCCCAAATATATGATAGATCAAGGGCTCTCAAGTGATGTTGCCCAACCCCATGTAGTGGGTGAAATCTCACATACCCTAAAATTTGAAAGTGAGGAAGAGGATCAAGGTCCTCCTCATGAATGGATGAGTGATGATGATGATGATTATGGAATCACAAATAAACTACCCTAGCTTAGATGATGAACATGAGAGAGTGTTCCCATTGGATGATGAGGATGAATATTATCTTCACATGCTATTCCTCATCCAAGGTCCCATTTGACGTTAGCTCTTGTCACGTGAAGAGCAAGCTCATCATATTCTGCATAGGCCACCACCATTCATTTCATTTCCACTAGAGAAAAATCCCATGAGTCACAAGACAACATCAGGTCTCTAGACCCACTCACCCCATAATGGGAAATCATGTATCCATCAACATGATTTCCATATATTTAACCACACCATTTCTAGATCTTAATAACCCATCAAATTCATTGCATCTCGACATTGAGGTAATTGACCTTGGTTGGGGAGATTCTAACCCATCACCATCAGAGTATTGGTCTTGCAATTAAATGTTACAACCATTTCAATTTTCTCCAAGAACTAATTAGAATGTTTTTCAAGCTGAGGTTGATCCTAAGTTTCCTATGGATGAAGAAAACCTAGCTGATGATATTCATTTGATTCCCACTCCACATCAGTTGGAATATGGGTCTCATATATCAATTGAGCCAACAATTGACAAGGATATTGGTACATATATCAATAATACTTGCATTATAAAACTAGGGGAAGGTCTATCCCTAGTTGAACAAGATGATTTCACACAAGCATTGAAATAAAGGATGAATTCTTTTGGTTGGTATTATAAATATGTGCCAAGAATGGACCCAAATCTAGTCATGCATAATCTTACACTAGACCCAAAGATAAAACCAATCAAGCAAAAGTTGCGCAAGATGCACCCAACATTAGCCTTAATAGTGAAATATGAATTACAAAATTTGTTGGATGCTGATTTCATCATCTCAGTAGACTATCCACCATGGTTTTAAAACATGGTTTCCATCAATAAGCATGATGGAAGGATTCGTATTTGCATTGATTTTATATATCTCAACAAAGTGAGTCCTAAGGATGAATTTATCTCACCTAACATTGATGTGTTAGTAGACACTACATTAGGACATGAAATGCCTTCCATTATGAATGGTTTCTTTGGATATAATCAAATTCATATTAATCCATAATACCAAATCAAAACAGTTTTTACAACACCTTGGGGGAAATTTTGTTATAATTTCATGCCTTTTGGCCTTAAGAATGCTAGAACCACCTATCAACAATCTATGACATATATATTCCATGAATAGATGCATATTTTTTTGAAATATTACATGGATGACTTATTGGTGAAATATCTAGTATGTCATGAGCATATCAGTGTATTATGTAAGGTGATGGATCACCTCATTGAGCACAATGTTAGGCTTAATCCCAAAAAGTGTGTCTTCGATGTCACATCTGGTAAAATTTTGGGATTCATAGTCTCTAAGTGAGACATAGAAGTAGATACAAACAAGGTCAAGGTAATATTAGAAATACCTCCCTCCACAACCATTAAGCAGCTACGCATCTTGCAAGGAAAGGTCACATCCATAAAATGCTTCATAGCACAATTATCGGATAAGTGTCAACCCATGAATAGGTTGCTACACAAGGGGGTCTCATTTCATTGGGATGAAGAATGTCAAAATGCCTTTGATGATATCAAGAAATACCTATCTTCACCACTCGTATTAGCTCCTCTACTACCAGGAGTGTCATTCTATTTATACATATTAGCTATTGAGTTGGCATTGGGCACCATGTTGTCCCAAAATAATGAATTTCACAAAGAACATGCTACCTATTATATTAGTCTCACACTGGTTAGCTATGAAATTAAGTATGCATACATTGGGAAGCTATGCTTAATAGTGGTCTTTGTCACCAAAAAGCTACACCATTATATGCTAAATCATACCACGTATGTCATATCTAAGGAAAATCCATTATGATATATGATGAGTAGAACATATCACAATAGTCACATGGTGAAATGGATAATGTTGTTGATGGAATTTGACCTAGAGTTCATTGGATAAAAATCAATCAAAGGACATGTTATAGCCGATCAACTAGCAGAGGCTCCTCTCTAGGATGACCAACCTCTGAATGTAGATCTTCTCGATGATGGAGTGTTTCATATTTTAAAATCACTTGATTCTGTAGAGCCTGAGTCATAGGAAGACATAACTCTATTCTTTGATGGTTCTAAATGCGAGCAAGGGGGTGGTGTAGGTATCATGTTTTTCACACCATAAGGGGATCCCATACCTCTTTTGTTTAAACTCAATTTCCCATGCACCAAAAACAATGATGAGTATGAAGCCCTCATCATTGGCCTTCAGATGACAATCACCATGAAAATCACAAAGTTAAACATTTTCGGTGATTCCTTGCTCATAGTTAACCAGGTTAAAGGGATATTCTAGTGTAGGTGTCCCATATTGCAAGCCTACAAAGCCCTAGTGGACAAAATTCTAGAAAAATTTGAATGGTATGATATAGAGGCACTCCCTCATTCATCTAATCATTTTGTGGACACAATGGCTTCCTTAGGGTTGCTAATCCCACAAAACCCTTCAGATGATATCACTACTATTCAAGTAAAAATGCTAGCACAATCTATGACTAAGCATGATGAGCATAACGCCACACCAGATGTTCACATGATTTAGATTGAGCCTTCACACGAAAGGTTCTCTCAACTACACAATTATTTGAATAACACCCAATGGGGGACTTTGTTCCCTCATAATTCTTTTGATACTAGCATAACGCTATATCTTCAAGTTCATTCTCAATTAGCATTCGCATGAGATGAACATCAAAAGGATTGTGTGATTCATAATATTGAGGCTTCTTCAAGGCAATATTGGGTCATATAGATTAAATATTATCTTAAACTAGGAAATATTCCACCTGGATTATCGTATGCTGCAAATCATGCATTAAAAAAAGGTAGCAAAATATGTCTTATTAGGAGACATAATGTATCATTGGAGTTATGAAGGTATCCTCCTTCGTTTCTTAGACTCATAGGAGTCATCTTGGACCATTTCCCAAGCACACGATGGTACATGTGGTGGTCACTTTAGTGGCATGGCACCAATTTCATTCTCTGCATGGGCTATTATTGGCCAACTTTAGAGTAATATTGTTGCGCTTATGTAAAGAAGTGCATGAAGTGTCAACATCATGCAAATTTGACACACGTACCTTCATAGGCCTTACAACTAATTCAATCGGTCTGGCCATTTGCACAATGGGGGTTTTATTTAATTGGGAAAATCTCACCTGCCTCCTCGGGCCATCACACGTTTATCATAATGACAACCGAGTACTTCACAAAATGGGTGGAAGCAATTCCCCTTACCACTACGATTGGACCTCGCATCGTGGATTTCATGCTACATAATATCATATGTTGTTTTGGTATTCCATCCAAAATAATATCGGATAATGGAACACCCTTCAAAAATAAGGATGTGCATGCGTTAACAACAAAGTATAACATAAAGTATAGCTTTTCCACACCCTATTATCCATAGGCCAATGGGAAAGCAGAGGCATCAAATAAGATAGTAGTAGCCATCTTGAAGAAAACCATCAAGGAAAATCATAAATATTGGCATAATCAATTACCTCTTGCCCTTTGGGCCTATCGCACTAGCATTCGGATGCCCACTGGGGCAACTCCATTTTCACTAGTGTATGGTGCTGAAGCCATCATGCCTCTAGAGTTAGAGATTTCATCACTGTGCATTTCCATGCAGGAATTCATCGATGATGATACATCTAGGCAAGCTCATTTAGATCAGTTAACGTTACTTGATGAACGATGTGTAAATGCCCTCGAGCATCTACGTGTTTATCAGGAACATCTTAAGAGAGCTTACAACTTGAAAGTACACCAAAGAGATTTTCAAGTTGGTGATTTAGTTCTAAAAGAGAACCAACAAAACTCAAATTTTCCCTCCAATTTGTGAGACAAATTTGTAGCAAACTGGTTAGGTCCATTCATCATTACAAGCCATATTGGACCTAGAACTTATCACCTAGCATCCATCGAAGGAAGTGAAGAGCCTGAACCAATGAATGTTAGTCATTTGTGGTCTTTTCATGCTTAGAGCACCAATAAAATGCCCCTAGGTAGTCTATGACATTTCCTTAGTGTCTATGACCATCTAGGTCACCCAAAATGCTCCTAGGTGGTCAATGATCATCTAGGTCAAATAAAAATGCTCCTAGACTATCTATGATCATCTAGGTCAACCCTAAAATCCCCAAAGGCATCTATAAGCCCTTTGGTCACAACCAAATACCCCTAGGTATTCTATGGCATTTCCTTAGTGTCAATGACCATCTAGGTCACCTAAAATGCTCCTAGTGGTCAATGACCATCTAGGTCAAATAAAAATACCCCTAGACAATCTACGATCATCTAGGTCAACCCTAAAAGCCCCAAAGGTATCTATAAGTCCATTATCACAACCAAATACCCCTAGGTAGTCTATGACATTTCCTTAGTACCTATGATCGTCTAGGTCACCCAAAATTCTCCTAGGTGGTCAATGACCGTCTAGGTCAAATAAAAATGTCCCTAGACTATCTACGATCATCTAGGTCAACCCTAAATGCCCCAAAGGTATCTATAAGCCCTTTGGTCACAACCAAATGCCCCTAGGTAGTCTATGGTACTTCCTTAGTGTCGATGACTGTCTAGGTCACCCAAAATTCTCCTAGGTAGTCAATGACCATCTAGGTCAAATAAAAATTCCCTAGACAATCTACGATCATCTAGGTCAACCTTAAATGCTCCAAAGGCATCTATAAGCCCTTTGGTCACAACCAAATACCCCTAGGTAGTCTATGGCATTTCCTTAGTGCTGATGACCATCTAGGTCACCTAAAATGCTCCTAGGTGGTCAATGACCATCTAGGTCAAATAAAAATACTCCTAGACAATCTACGATCATCTAGGTCAACCCTAAAATCCCCAAAGGTATCTATAAGTCCTTTGGTCACAACAAAATACCCCTAGGTAGTCTATGGCATTTCCTTAGTGTCGATGACCATCTAGGTCACCTAAAATGCTCCTAGGTGGTCAATGACCATCTAGGTCAAATAAAAATGTTCCTAGACAATCTACGATCATCTAGGTCAACCCTAAAATCTCCAAAGGCATCTATAAGCCCTTTGGTCACAACCAAATGCCCCTAGGTAGTCTATGGCATTTCCTTAATGTCGATGACCGTCTAGGTCACCTAAAATGCTCCTAGGCGGTCAATGACCATCTAGGTCAAATAAAAATGCTCCTAGACTATCTACGATCATCTAGGTCAACCTTAAAATTCCCAAAGGTATCTATAATCCCTTTGGTCACAACAAAATACCCCTAGGAAGTCTATGACATTTCCTTAGTGTCGATGATCATCTAGGTCACCAAAAATGCTCCTAGGCGGTCAATGACCATCTAGGTCAAATAAAAATACCCCTAGACAATCTACAATCATCTAGGTCAACCCTAAAAGCCCCAAAGGCATCTATAATCTCTTTGGTCACAACCAAATACCCCTAGGTAGTCTATGGCATTTTCTTAGTGTCGATGACCATCTAGGTCACCCAAAATGCTCCTAGGTGGTCAATGACCGTCTAGGTCAAATAAAAATACTCCTAGCCATATCTATGATCATCTAGGTCAACCTTAAAATCCCCAAAGGCATATATAAGATCCTTTGGTCACAACCAAATTCCCCTAGGTAGTCTATGGCATTTCCTTAGTGTCGATGACCATCTAGGTCACCTAAAATACTCCTAGGCGGTCAATGACCATCTAGGTCAAATAAAAATGCTCCTAGACAATCTATGATCATCTAGGTCAACCCTAAATGCTCCAAAGGCATCTATAAGCCCTTTGGTCACAACCAAATGCCCCTAGGTAGTCTATGGCATTTCCTTAGTGTCGATGATCATCTAGGTCACCTAAAATGCTCCTAGGAAGTCAATGACCATCTAGGTCAAATAAAAATACTCCTAGACAATCTACGATCATCTAGGTCAACCCTAAAAGCTCCAAAGGCATATATAAGCCCTTTGGTCACAACCAAATTTCCCTAGATAGTCTATGGCATTTCCTTAGTTCCGATGACTATCTAGGTCACCTAAAATGCTCCTAGGCGATCAATGATCATCTAGGTCAAATAAAAATGCCCCTAGATAATATACAATCATCTAGGTCAATCCTAAAATCTCCAAAGGCATCTATAAGCCCTTTGGTCACAACAAAATACCCCTAGGCAGTCTATGAAATTTCCTTAGTACCGATGACCGTCTAGGTCACCTAAAATGCTCCTAGGCGGTCAATGACCATCTAGGTCAAATAAAAATACTCCTAGACTATCTACGATCATCTAGGTCAACCTTAAATGCCCCAAAGGTATCTATAAGCCCTTTGGTCACTTTAAAATACCCCTAGGTAGTCTATGGAATTTCCTTAGTGCCGATGACCGTCTAGGTCACCTAAAATGCTCCTAGGTGATCAATGACCATCTAGGTCAAAATAAAATGCTCCTAGACAATCTACGATCATCTAGGTCAATCCAAAAAGCCCCAAAGGCATCTATAAGCCCTTTGGTCCCCATAAAATGCCCCTAGGTGGTCTATGACCGTCTAGGTCAAAATAAAATATTCCTAGGTAGTCTACGATTGTCTAGGTCATCCCAAAATGCTCCAAAGGCATCTATAAGCCCTTTGGTCACCCAAAAGCCCCAATGGCATTCATTAAGCCCATTGGTCAACTTGTATATACATATATATCAAAAATTTCAAAAAAATCATTAAAATCATCAAAATACAAAAATATTGCTTCATTGCACTTCATCTAAATTGCATTAGGCATACTCATCATTGCATTATGCATCGCTCAAAATTGATCATACATGTCTAGCACCAGGTCTGTACACTAGGCATCTATTCAAATCATTGTTATTATATGTCAATATTACCACCTATTTACATTACATATACCATTTACATTTACAATCCATATTATATGTTTGTTTCCCATCACTTAGCCATTGTTAGTAAAACATAGTTAAATTTTTCGGTCACTCAACCATATCTAGTTGTCTTCTCAGATTTTGTAGAAAGCTATCATGATTTTTAGAAGGTAGAATCCTTCTTAGATAATGCTTGATATACATCAAAATCCCAACATATTTTCACATTAATAAATCCAAGTCTAGCACAAGGAAAGATGAAAACTGTAAAGTGGTCTAGGTTACTTTCAAGAGAAAATATTATCTTGCTCATCCCCTTGTGCGAATGGTTCAAAGATGCTGAGAATTGACAAAAGGACAAGTTCCTCCTTACCCAAAAATCCCTTGCCCTACACTAGGGCAAGTATCCCAAAGAGAAAATAATAAAAATAATGATTATTATCACTTCAAAAATATGCAAAAAGAAACAATGATTATTATCACTTTAGAAAAAGCAAAAAGAAACAGTGGTTCTCACCACTACTAAAATCCCTTGCTCACCAAATAAAAATGAGCAACTCCCTTGAGAAATTCAAAGTTAAAATAAAAGAAGGGAGTCTTGAACTTGAATCCCTGGAATTCTCAGCATTAGAGAACCATAAGGTGATCCTCATTACAGGTTTGGTGGATAGCCTACTTGTCAATGGTGGTAGCCTCTTGCATGATGATATGTCTATCACTTAAGCAACTTGCTTAGGTATAGACCAATGTTTGAATGTGGATGAGCTAGCTTGTTGTAACCTATATTACCTAGTAGTCTAATCCAACTAAGTACAAAACTCAAGATAATGAGACTCGCAGAATGATCTCTAGTATCGATGGGCTGAGTGAATCCCATTTGCACTAGGGTAATCTTATGCGTTATCATGGTAATGAACTCACGTGCACACACAGGGATGTTGATTATCTTGGTTATCTTAGTAGGTGCATACTTTGTCAAAGTATCTTGCATAGTTATTATACGACTTTTGATTAGGTAACTAGAGTGTTTGAGTCTCCTTAAAACTATCAAATAATATCATATCATATTACATTATCCATTTTATTTTACATCATGTTGTCACATATTTGTTAAAATTCCAAAATCCATTACATAAAATGTTATAATAACATGAAAATAACAAAGATACATTTTGTACAGTCTATGGTGCTAGCATATAATGCATCAAATAGTCATCACAAATCCATCATACAAAATTAAATCACATCAATCATTACATCAAATCATACACATTTCTTTTTCCTTTATAAAATTTTGTTTCTTAAGTGGTGTTCATGAAATAGGATAGATACCGGATAAATATTAGCAATAATATTTAGATGGCCACTGACTATTTTATGCATATATTTTAATTTACAAAAGCATATAGAGAAAACTTACACATCTACATATCATCAACTCACATCATATGATAAATACATGCATCCATGTTAGACATTTATCAAAAGCATCATAAAGCATAGAATAAGCATACATATCATAAAGCAACAAAATATGACATAATGATCAAAGCAAAGTCATACATATATATCCATATCCATATGTAAAATCCAAAAGCTACATCATAGTCCATAAGTTGCCCGTAGGCTACAATAAAAGTGAGTCCTCAGACTTCACAAAACCAAAAAGAGCCATTAGAGTCTGCTAACCATGGTCACGCAAGACCGACACTGTGACCCTCTCCTCTTCCCTCAGTAGGAGTCCATCATGAACTCCCAGACCTACTACCACTAGACTTATTCCCTACAAACACCTCCATCCTCCATGTAGAGCTCGAAGCCCTCACCCGTGTAGATGACTATCCCATGTCGCTCCTCTGGCTACACTGTGATTCTATTGTTAATGCCTGATCTGGTATGTACCCCTTAAGGTGCACTATCTCATCCTCCATCATATCCATGTAGGTGCGCTCCTCTTGACATCGAGTCTGATAGGTCACCACCAAACCCTGGAGATGTGCCATCTCCTCCCACATCGTGGCTAGCTCACCACTACTAGACTCCCCATGGCTAGGACCCTATCCATGAACCTACGCCTGAAGCGTAGCTATCAACGTTGCTTGCCTCTCCATCTCAAGCTGTGCACTCTGCACCTATGCCTATAGTAAATCCTGATCACTACGTAGCTCTACAATCATAGCATCTCATGCTGCTAACTGTGCCTACATATCCTGATCTCCAAGGTCATCCTCATCAAAACCTACTAGATCCTATACATCAATCAAATCCACCCTATCCACTGACCCACGTTGATATATAAATCAATCTCCTATGTCTACCTCCTCATCATCTAGAGACTCACCAAAACCCTCCTCATCTAGAGCACCCCTAGTTGCATCCATTGCCCTGGTAGCTGCATCCCCACCTAGTGGTCCCTCCCCTCACCACTGCCGTATGACCCACCATGCATCATACTCCTCTATAGTTCCTGCATCATCCAAATCAAAAAATACCACCTCAAGATCTAACTCCTCTCCTAGTGCCTCTACAACTGGCCATGCTAGAGTCCTCTCATCCTCGTGATGATAGTAGACCATCGGCTCCCTAGGCAACCCCTAGCATAGCCCAAACTATTGTAGCACATGATCATAAGATAAGTACTCTCACTCTATCCCATGTTGGCCTATCAACCATCTACCTCACCGAACTCGGCGTAGCTATGTCTCAGCCTCCCTCCAGTCAGGACAATCCTTGTAGGGCCTCCACTCGATGTATGCCACCCTAAGCCATGAAAAATACTCTACATAGTGCTCAACCTCCCCAACGTGTCATTGGCTCTAGCCTACCTCACGTGACCTCTTCCATAGCTCTCCATAGCCAATATCCTTGTCTGGTAGCTCTGCTCGAGTGGTCCATGGTAGTCCCCGTGGTCTCTCCATAACAATATGCTACCAAGCCCAAACCTATAGTAGAAAGATGTAGCCCAAACCCTTCCACCCATGAGAGTAGATCTCATATAGCTCATCATATAGTTGTGCTAATAAAGTAGGACCCCAAGCCATCACTATGGGCTCATCCTCTATATAATCCACAAGAGTGAACACCAGCTCTAGTAGGTTCCATGGGAACCTAGCACCTGAAGAGTCAGGAAGTAACATGTTTCTGATCAAGGTCATAAATAGGGCATGCTTAATACCAAGCACACCATCCTAATACCATGAAGCCACTAATATCCCTCCATTGAGAAGATCAACCACTGCATCCTCCCAGCACACCCCAAAGTACCTCTGCACTACGACCTCTCATCGCTCTGTAGGAGAAGACACTATATGGTGCCCCTCTATTAGAATACGTAGTATCTGATATACATCCTCTAATTTCACTGTCATCTCCCCTGTAGCTAAATGGAAAGTATTAGTATGAGGGTCCCATAGATCTATCAATGCAGTCAGATAGGCGCGATCGCCCACCACGGGATCTAACCGCGTAACATGCTTCAAGCCAATGGCATCGAGCCATCACCAGTCTATAGTATTAAAATGGTCTCTAGTGACCTAAAATAGATTTGGAACTCTATACCGACTCCTAACTATCTACTCATGTAAAATAGGGTGTCAAAAATACCCTAAAAATGCATAAAATAACCTTAAAAATACCAAAAAACACCTAAAAATAGGCCCTTTTTGGCCTAGTTTTTGGCCGTCCCACCTAGGGACGACCCCCAATTTGGTAGTTTCCCCACCTAGGGATGGCCACCAGTGACCATCCCTTATAGGGAAGACCCCCAAAAATGGGTAAAATAGGGTCAATTTGACCCCTAAAATTACCCTAAAAAACCCTAAAAATCACTAAAAATTTGGCATTTAACCCTAATTTTTTGCATCTAAAACATAAATAAAAGCTCAATTTCATACATTTCACTACTCCTAGGGTTTATTAACCATTATCATAGGTGTAGTATGAAAATTACAGCAAAAATCATAAAAACACAATAAAATAGGGCAGAGAAAGACATGTGATTCATACCCATTTTGCATCGGCTCCACCACATATTGCATATACTGGCTGGATCATGTTGTAGGTTGATATTTTGATATTTATATACTTCATAATATCACTCTCCTACCTCTCTCCTCTCCAACTTCTCCAAGAAAAATGAAAAAATGAGCTCATATGCCCCATTTTGGGCTTATATAGCTCCAAAAGAAGCCGACCACCCCTAGGTGGGATGAGCACATATTTGGCTGGCTGTACCACCCTAGGATGGTCATAAATACTGTACTCATCCCCCTTGGGATGGTCACAAAAAAATTGCATTAAAAAAGCTTAAAAATATCAAAAAAAGGGTCAAAAACCCACCAAAAACAAGGCATAATGGTCACCAAATTAGGAAGGATCAAGATTGAACCTATAATATTTTTGGATCCATCAAAAGTCTCTATTTTACTCCCCAAGAAGACCTCCATGGCTGGACCACTCCACAAGAATGAAATTTTTAGCCTTTTTCCTCCAAAAATATTCATCAAAACAGTAAAAAATCCCCTTCAAACAGGTATATAGTACCATGGGAAAAATAGAGAGTTACCCCAATTAAGTCATATGTGTCAAGTGACTCATTGCTTCATCATTGGTCATGCCCTCATCGACTCATCACTTGAGGGGGTAGTCATAATAATGAATTCAAAAATTGAATCAACATTAAAACACTCAAAAGTGTAAATTCCATGCATTCAAAAGAATCTTGGCTAAAGATAAATTTTCAAGCCCATGTTGGGGCAAAGAATCAGCATAAGAAACAAATAAATAGGCTTGACCTCCTTGAAACCTCGAGAATTTACCCATGTAAAGGTTTACAAGAATACAAGGCACCAAGACCTAGTATACCCTAAGCCCCATAAGACTGTTACTACAACACGATTGAAAGGTATACCTGAAATCGATCCTTCGACTATGTCAATGGCAAGGATTCCAAGAATGTATGCTCTTTCCACAATGGAGGCATCCAAAGTTGATTAGGTTAATGAAAAACCTTAATCATTTGATTATTTAGTGATCTATTTTTGCTCAGCACTTTGTTGCACATAGTGCATCCCAAAAAGGGGCATCTGTAGACACCTAAATCACATAAATCGGATAAGACTACCAGTGCATCACATATGCCACTCTTATCAACATCATATGGCCCCATTGGGCACCCATCCAGGCTTGCACAAGGCTCCAAAACATATTTTGGAGGTTTCCTAGTAGTTTAGGGTAGTTTTGGGGCACCTCCTTGTGACCGTCCCACCAAGGGATGGTCACGGTTGGTGACTATCCCACCCAGGGATGACCATCCATAACCGTCCCTGGGTGGGATGACCCCTAAATAGACCTTTGAAAAATGTAAAGGATGTAGTAAATGGCAATAAAATACTACCATTACCACATCCAATCACCCCAAATTGATTGGGGACCTACCATTAGGGTCAGGGATAGAAGATTGGGAGCCCCAAATGGGTAACCTTCCCTCACCTATGCATGTTATCAAATTGGACAAGTGGCGGCACTTGCCTCACATGGCAAGACTTACCCCTTTGCCCTAGATGCCATTTTGGGCTATAAAAAGAGGTGTATGCACCCAATTTCAAAGAGGAGAATAGAAGCAATTGAGCAACGAAGTGCTGCCCAATTTCATCCTCACCTTTTGCAAACCAAATATCACCCCCATTTGACCTTGAAACCCTCTTCAACTAAAGGCGCTTTCAAGGGTAATAGAAACCTATCTGAGCAATTCCAAACCAGCCAAATTGAAGGTAAACTTGGTCCCATCTATCGACAACACCCCCAAACCAATTTTGGACCAATTTCCTTGAGCATTGGTGGTAAAAATAAGATATATCTATAACCGTCTCACCTGGGGATGATCAACAGTGAGTAGGTGTCACACCTAGGGATGGTCCCAAAAAAACAGGGAATTTGGGTAAAATTCCTCCATAGACCCCTTAGGAATGCTTAGATGAACCCCTAGTCCAAATTTGGTGAAGTTTGGAGCATATTTGATGGTATATTTGAGGTCTCCAATGTTGCAGGTCTAGGTGTCCCTATTAGGGACGGTCACTATTTTTGCACACTTTTACCTTGAATATTGTGTTTAAATCTCTCCAAAAGAATTTATATTAGATTATATTGCATTTATATATCATCTAGAATAATTTCCATGTGTTGTAGATTAGTTTTGATGTTGTTAGAATAACTCATTTTCTATGCTTTCAATGCTTTTATTCTATAACACAGGTGCTACTAACCCCCTTTCAATCCCTTGTGTGTAGGTGCAAGTATTATATGCAGGAGGGAGGAGCTAATAAGACAAGAAGAATAGGTCGAAGGATAGCTCTCAATTATGGGAATGCGAGATTCACACCATAGAACATCACTTTAAGACCTTGCAAGGGATTAGATCCCTTGCACATTGTAATGTTGAAAGTATCAATTTGTAAAAGCCCTCAAGGGGATGTATTTGTAATCTCATTTTGAAGCCATGAATAAATGAATAGAAGGATAAATCCACCATTTTATTACACACTTCACTTCATTTTAGTAGATTACATGTTTATGCTCATTTCCCTTTGAATGCTTTCAAACTGCTTTACATTGCAATTAAGTGCCCTTAAGGTGATGTAAATTTTACTTGTTCAGGTTGGTATTATTACATTCCTTCTTGTTATGGAGCTTGAGGTCTCCTTCATAAAAAATTATGTCCTCTATAATCTTGGCTTGATTCAAGGATTCTTCGAATGATTCATACTACTATAGTTGTAATAGCAATGAGATGTGTTTGGTGTAGCTCTTTTTGTATATTCGAGTGAGCTTTTCAGTGGGAATAGAGACTAGTAATTTTACCATGATTTTCCTCCATCTATTCCCATAAGCCATGATTGGATCATAATCATATTGTTTTAAGTTGGCCATATTGGATAGGTTTACCTTCTTCTTAACACCAAAGGAGAAGTGTTCAAGGAAAGCATTCACCAAATGCTCAAAACTAATGATGTTATGCTTGGGCAGTTGATTGAACCATTGAGTTTTTGTGCCCTATAATGTCATGATGAACATTCTCAGCATTAGGGTGTTGTCCTAATCAATATGGAGGTGCACATTCATGAAATTTTTAATGTGTTCTTGTGCATATTCCTCTCCTTTAAAATTGTCTAGCCTAGGCATATCAAAGTGCCTAGGGTATGCAGGACTTTGTACTGAGGGGCACAGAGGTTGGTTATGTATTTTTCTCAAAGTTGGATTTTGCTGAATTGTGTCTTACTTATTGAGATATTTGACTCTCTCAATGAGTATTTGTTATACCTTCAAGGAAATAATCTCCTGTTCCTGAAGGTTTACTCATGGTGGCAAGGGAGATAATCTTGTGTTTGCCTAATTTGGAAGTTTGTACTCATCTTCCATAACTATGGATGGAGGTTTAGGATATGTCTATTCCTAATATTCCATACCTATATGTTCCTCATTGAGTTGTGTCTATTTAGGATCCATGTATTGTTGCTATTATGAGCCATGGTGAGTGTGCTCATCTATGTTTTTAGTGTGTCTCTCATGCTGAGAATCAACACGTCTATTATGGTGGTATTCCTTACCACCTGTGTAAGTCAGCCTGATCCAGTCTGTTGACTTGCTCTTTGCACTCAACCCTTTATTCCCTCAAGTATTGCTCATGTAGACACAAACACCTCTTCCTTTTTTCTTCATGCTCGAGAGTTTCCACATGCTCTCGCTTAATGCGCAGTGCTTCTTATAACCTATGTATGCAGCTGGACTGATCTACTACTAAATGTTCATGTCTTTCTAACTTTATACGAGGAGCTCTAATGGATAGGCCTCATAGATAGGCTCTTGATATGTTCTTGCCCTTGTCTACCAGGGTGTCTTATTTTGTGTACTGTATTATATGTTGTATACCCCTATGGTCAGAAGTAATGTATATGTTGTGGGGTCACTTTTAAGCTCTCCCTGGTTCATTGGTGTGCCTAGTAGTTATGCTACACATACTTACTAAAGTAGAATGTGTGATAGCAATGCTTCTTGGAGATGGTCTTGAGGGAACTCAATACAACTCATCAAGCTATCTGGTTCTCCATGGCCAATCCTGTGGAGTCCCCTTGGCACTAATGAGATTATAATCTAGGGGTATCATCCCATATGCATCGAGGCTATAGGATGTTCTAGGTATATGACTAGGTGTAGCTCTAATGACTTACCCATCAGTGTGCTGATCTATCCTAAGTATATTATGTGAAATTTGGGACCTTGCATCCCCTACATGCCTATGTGATGATGGAAGTCTTGATGCCTCTGCATGCCTGTGTGATGAGGTAGGCCTTGAGGCCTTCATATGTATGGGTACTGATGGAGGCATTGAGGCCTCTACATGTCTATGTACTAATGGAGGTCTTGAAACCTCCACACACCTATGTGATGAGGGAGACCTTAAACCCTCCTCATATTTGTGTGATGACTAAGGCCTTGAGTCCTCTGTATGTCTATGTGATGATGATTGCGATAATCCTTGGAGCTTTTTGGGATGACCAAGCGATTGCGATAATCCTTGGAGCTTTTGGGATGACCAAGAGATTGCGATAATCCTTGGAGCCTTTTGGGGTGACCAAGTTATTGCGATAATCCTTGGAGATTTTGGGGTGACCAAGTGATTGCGATAATCCTTGGAGATTTTGGGGTGACCAAGAGATTGCGATAATCCTTGGAGATTTTGGGGTGACCAAGAGATTGCGATAATCCTTGGAGCTTGTGGTGTGACCAAAGGGTTTATGGACACTTTTGGAGCTTTTGGTTTGACCAAATGGTTTATGGACACCTTTGGAGCGTTTTGTGTAACCCACTGGCTCTTCAGGGAATAGAGGTACCCCCAGCATGATGATCTTTATGCATCGGATCTGGCTCTGTAGGAATTGGCACGAATGGATCAACCTTATGCACGGATAGGAGGGCAAGGTCTGCCTTCGGCACTGATGGTGCTATGATATCTCTGGGTGGAAGGTGCTTGCGATCTTCCCAAAGGAGTGGGATCAACATGTGATGCCAATGGGCTGGGTCTATGTGCCACTCATGCCCTAGTCTTATGCCTAGTTGGGCCATTAGTTCGTCATGGGTGACAGGGTGATTGTGCCGTTGTGCATGATTGATATAAGCCATCTCAGTTTCATCTTCGTAATCATTGTCAGTGATCCAAAGGCCCTCGTTGGCCTCGATAGTTGTCTACGACATGTTAAGCTCTTCTTGTTCGAGCAAATTTATGTGGTCCTCATGGAGTTGTTTCACGCTTTGCGGGGGGACCTAATTTTTTGGCAATGGCACGGGTTCAATGGGAGCCTCCAAAGGGAGTAATGTTAGGAGAATTTTGTGATGCTCATCCATGGGGACCACCTATGAATTAATGCTGTCAGAATCGAATGGGTCCCATGGCGCTATTGCATATGATGACTCATCTTTGGCGAGAGAGTCAAGCTTATCAGAATCTAGTGATTCTAAGACATGGAAGACCTCATCATCAGGTACCTCTACAACCAGGGGTTGATCCTCTTTGAGAGGAGTTTCATGTGAGTTGGGCTTTTGGGGCCCCAAAATCTTGGTTTCTACCAACTCTAAGTTATCGGGCAGCACATTGCTTGTATCGGGGGATTTGAGCTCCTCCACTTTGATTTGTTCCCGTTGCAGGTTGTGGGGAACTTGGGGCCTTGGGAGGGGTGGCCGAATAGCACCCCCCATGTCTTGGTAGGGCATTTCATCCCGCTCTTCTTCACACTTAGGTTCCTTAGAGGCTTCTTGAAGAATTTCTGGGGGTGGCCCATGAACCTGGGTGGGCGCTTGAAGAAGGCACCTATCATTGGTCTTAGGATTGGCCTCCCACTCAAGTCTAGGAGGCATCGAGGGCAACGTTTGATAAGGTCGTAGAGACCTGTCTTGCACCCAGTTGTGTCTCTCATAATGTTTTGTCTTATGCATGTGAGGGGTTGGATTCTTCACCTGCATAGTGTGTTGTAACAACTCATCCTCCTGGCACTGAAGGCACTCCTGATTTAAAAGATACTGTTGCTCTAACTGTTGTTGTTCTAGCTCAAGTAGTGTGAGTTGCATCCGACATGCAATATGCTTGGTAGATTTTAAGATAGTTGGTCCTGTCGTCTCATGTCTAGAAGGCCTAGATGCCTCTCCTAGATATCTATCTCGGTCATGGTGATCCGAGATCTCTATAGGTCACCTCCCTCTATTGGGGGTAGCGGCATTCCCCCGAGGCTTTGGCCTCAATAGGTAATCCTGAAAGCTAGCAATTGCGGAGGCGTATTGTTCTTGTGATGTATGTTGCTCTTGAGGAAGGTAAGGGTTTTCCTCGTGCTCTCTTTTGTAAGTGAAATAGGAACGGGAAGAGTTGGCTCGCCCCGCCTGAGGAGCCTTATGCTCTAGATTTGTCCTTGTAGTCTTGACAACTAGAGGGGGTGAAGGAGGGATAGTGTAATCATGTGGTTCCTCCCGTTGAACCCTATGTTGACTTAGTGCTTCATTGTGTGGTGACCACTCATAGCGAGCATCTAAGGGAGCTCTCCTACGGATGTACCCCTCATGGGAGGATGCGTGTTGGGTGCTATGCTGAACAGGAGTGCCCCTAGAAGAGGTTCCCCTATAGTCCCTTTCTGTTAAGGTGTGTAGGGGACTGCCTTGTGTGGTAGGTCACCAAGGTGGTATGACCAAATCCTAGGGACTATAACGGATGTGACTCGTGTTTCTTTGGACATTCCCCACAACATTCGCCCGTGATTGGGCTTGGCTGCAGGTGAGCACCATGACGATGTCTCTCTAAAAACCCTAAAATTGAAAATGAGTCATATGGGGCCTAAAATTGGTGTGTGCATCCCTCTTACAGTAGATAAGCCAAAAATGAAGTTTCAAGTCCTAAATCTAAATACATTAGGAGATATTAACCTTCGAACAGCTCAAAAAGCACAAAAAAATAGGTAAGCAATTTTAAAACCTAATTTTGAGGCCCTAGATGGAATTTGGCCCTGAAAATGAGTTTTCTAAGAAAATAAAACTCTAATATTTAAAAATCTCCCAACTAACTCCCTGTAAAATTTCACGTCAATCGGAGCTACGGTTGAGAAGTTATGGCCCTAGCAAGATGCACTAAAATTTAGAGAAAAATATAAAATTTCCCATATTTTGTTGGATGGTCCTGCATCACTTATGGGAACCTTAGGGCACTTTTGGGTTGACCAAAGGGTTCATGGACACATTTGGGGAATTTTGGAGTGACCAAGCGATTGCGAGAATCCTTGGAGCTTTTGGAGCGAGTGGCAAAATGCGTAGATTTTTATCTTTGTTTATGATTTTTTTGATTTTTGATTTTTTTTGTCTAAACAGAAAATAGCATACACACACAAGCAATGCTTATCTCTTTTAAAGATTAATAGTGTGCCCTAAATCTGGTTTAGTGTGTTTTTGTTGTTTGTTTTGTTTTTGAAGATTTTTGTGAAATGTTTAAATGCAAGTATGAAGGCTCTTATGACTCCCAATATGGTCGCCCCTTCAATATACCATTGCCGGACCGATATACCAACCTCTCTATATACCCGCCCTTACGTGAGGGAGACTATAGGTACGTGAGAGTAGATGATATGTGGAACATAGGCGGTATGAAAGGGGAATCGCTTTGTTTATGACACCTACCATAGAAGACTTATCCTCGCGTGCTGGGAATCACCCCAAGCTACACTTGGTCGACTCGTCAGATTTACGTCTAGAAACAGTCGTGATCAAGGTAATGGATGCAATATATCAAGCCAAAGTGATAATAGAATCCACCTTTGGTCTTGTTCAAGGGTTGGGGTTTTACGACCAACGCCTTGGTTTAAAATGCCTCGTGATGTGTGGGGTTTGTTTTAATTGTGCAAAATTGAAACAGGCAAACGAAAAGAAATCTTTCCCTAAGCCATACAAACTGAAAACCAGAAAACATAAAAACAAAAATTTGACAGAAGATATAAAAACCCCTACCTCTTCTCTGCCTAACAGGATGTCTCTAATTTGCTCTGAAAATTGCACAAAATTATAATCGTCCCTGGGTGGAGCGAATAACAGACCGTAATCGTCCCAGGGTGGAACGAATAGTTTATTCGTCCCGGGGTGAGACGAGTACCAATTCTGTAATCATCACGTGCAGAGACGAATAACAGTCCGAGGTTAAAAAATAGGTACCTGTAAAAACAAGCAATTTTAGATCAGTAAATTAACCTAAAAAAATAGAGGACAGTCGTCCCACCGTGATCGCCATTGAAAACACGAGATTCCAAAAACAAAAAGGAAATACTAAACAAAATTGCATTAAAATGAAAGAACACAAATGAATGAACACAAGATATAAAAGCAATATAAAATACAGCCTTTCTTTATTGATATTCTTTTCAATTCGTATTACAATACGTCTCCTTCCTTTTTAGGGGATAGGAGCGTTAGATATTGTTCTCTACAACTTGTCTCTAAATTCCTTCTTCCACGTGCCCACATATAAAATGGGCGAACCAAAACGTTGTCGCCGCTTGCATTGACAAAGGTCGATTCCTCGCTGCTCCTTCAATAGACCTGAAATCTGTATTCAAAGAAACAAACAAAGAATCAGTAGCACACGTGTATGAAAAATAAAAGATAAATCTAACTATAGCTGAAATGAATCTAAATGCACTAAAAACTTGATAAATGCATAAACATGAAACTAGCTAAAATACTATAAATGAAGTAAAGCGGGGAGGTGCCCGAAGGCAAACCACCCACGGATAAAACCTTGCTTCGACACCAATCCGCTTGAGATGGGTCCGAAACCTGATGTGATGTGTTGTCGTCAAATTGATAGAATATTGTGGTCAAAATATTGGGGTTTGGGCGCAAATCGCAAGTAAGTGAATTAACAGCACTTCATTGCTCAGAATGCTCCTGCTCGGTATATCTTTTGGGTGAGGAAACTCACCATTTTATAGACCCAAGGGGTCTCTTTGAATTAACATGCAAAAGTGTTTCTTTGCATGAATGCTTTTGTTTGTGAAGAGAAGACTTCTTCTTGATCAAGGGCTTCTTAACTGCCTCTCGTGCATGTCTTTGTGTGTTTTAGAAAACTCACTCGCACTCCTATGTCATGCATGAAAAGCCGAGTGGTAGTTCTGAGTTGTCATGCGTTGAGGTCTGACTTTTTTTGGTCAAACCTGGTGTTCGTCCCACCCCAGAGCGAGCGCTAATAATCATCCCTGGGTGAAACGAGTACAAATCCATACTCGTCCTTAGGTAGGACGAGTACAAATTCGCACTCGTCCCTGTGTGGGACGAATAAGAAATAAAGTGTCTAAAAGGTGCCAAACTGATTTTTGACTTGCAAAATCGTTGTGTAAGTGGTTAGAACCACTGTTTAACCTCTGGGGGCTACCCTGGGGGCTGTGTGTGTTAATGTGATCAGTGTTTGTAGTCACATAATCGGATTGGTGTTGTTTTGGTGTCTATAGTATTTCTTAAGAGGAACTAAGATATGGCTCTCTAACTAGGATTTCTCGAGGAGTCCCCCAAAGGGTTGAGTTTTCACCCTTAAGACTTGTTGAACTATGTCCAGTGACACTGTGGATGGGCAACTCAACATTAGTGTGACTGTGACTATAGGGAGCATCAGTTTCTACCTCAGTGTTGGACTGAGGGTGATTGCTCCATGTGTATACCATGATAAACATGAATTATCTTCTTTTGTTAATTTCAAACCATGCAATCAAAGAAAAAAAATGTTTATCTCATTTAAGGATTAATGTGTGTTACATAACCTATTTGGTGTGTTTTTATGCATTGTATATAAAGAAAACCTTATGTCACATGTTTTGCATTTTGTTGGATGGTATTATTGTATTCAAATAGATTTCACCTGTATACTCACATCTCGATAACCTGGTGATGAAATCTAGGCCATGTAATCCAACCTATAATGTGTGGTAATGAAGTCCACACACAATCAAGGAGCACTAGTTCTCTTGGTCCTCACCCAGTTCACCCATAGTCAATGATATACCTCTCCAAAGATAGATACGTGTAAATTTTCCATAGGTTATGATGGATCTTGGAGTCGATATTGGCTAATAATAATGAGCATGTGGGATTTGAGGTAATGGATGGAGATGAAAGTCACCTCACTAATCTCTACCATTGGTTTATCATGACCTCCAACTCACTAGCATTAAAATGATTTGTGGTGTGTGGGGTTATTTTTAGATTTATGGAAAACTATGCATCAAAAAGCATTAATGACTATTTCCCTACATGCCTAAAAAGAATGTTTTGATTTCAGAAAATGCATCTACAACTGATCTAAATGACTTTGATGCAATTCCTACTTTATGATGTAAAGGCCTCTAGTTGGGCCACATGCAAGTAAAATTAAACACACAGAAGACTAGCACACTGGAGACTAGGGTAGACCTTAAAAATAGAGGCCCAATGTTCCTAGAAGTGCCTAGAGGAAACTAAAGAAAATCTAAAAAAAAACTTCAAATGTAATTTCCTTCCATTTTTCTCATTTTTCCTTAATAAAAAAATGTGATTTAAGTTGCTATTTTTTGGAAAAAAGTTGCATATAGAGAAAGATAGAAATCAAAGAATGCTACCAACCTCAAATCCTTGTCTAATGATGAAATGGCTGCCCTCTGCTATACTTTTTCTACAAACTATTGTTGACCAAAGTAGCTACTTCTAACTGTTGAATACAGGAATAGCTAAGATCTACTAGTCATTTTTGACCAGAGTGGCCAAAACTACACATAGACAAACACCTTAAACATTAGTAAAATATATAAAAAAAAAACTTGATGGGGGTCTTACCATGATCACCATATGTGCAACCATGGGAAGCATGCACCACACTTACGCTACTTGCAATGTTATTATATCAAATGAAAATGAAGCACACAAGCACATATAACAAAAAAATAATAAGAAAAGATAGATTATTTTATTAATGCTTTTATATCTCGGTTACATGTAAATCCCTCTAAGGTATACTCATTTTTTTGATACAATCTATTACAAGTGGATTAATGATGAATGTATCCCCTATAAGGGGACTATGCACCTCTACAAGCCTCTCGATATCACACACCAAATGGTTTGAGGGCTTATAGATGCCTCCTTCTCTTGATTTCATCCTAGAGGGATCTTATTCTCTAGATACCTTGAACAAATCCTATGAAACCGTATCTACATGCATGAAAACAATAGAGCATAATAAGTAGTACAGGAAGCCTCTCCAAACAAGGCTTTGTGTTAGCAACTCTGATGAACCAAATAAGAAAGCATAATAAGAAATAAAATACAATAAATCTAAGCCATCTACACACATGAATCTCAAAAATATTGATATAAATGTTGTGAAAGAACCAGATATATGCTACAACTATCTAATAGAACAAATAAAATTAAGGATCTAATGCTAAGAAAAAAGAAAATGACTATTTTGACCCTAGCTACTGCTGCTCAGAGTGGCTATGACTATGGGCCACTATCAAAGATAATAGCCATGAACCAAAAGTTTTACCTCATATTTTATGGGTTGTGACCATCAATATCTTCACTCAAATTGATGTTCAAGGATCGTCGAGTGTGTCTCCTACACTAGTTGGTGACTGGGAATTATGGATATAAATACTAATGTGTGGACATGGCTTAGTCGGATGGTTATCCAATGCTCCTCAAGGGGCATAGATTGGATCTTGATTTTGATAGGGCTCCATTGCACATAATTTGAACTCTCTCCCTCTTTTTACCTTCCTAGAAGTCTGCATATGTAGGATTATCGATTTTAGATCAAGATCTAGGGTTTGGTTTCATGAGGAATCCAAGCTCCAGATATGCATGCCAACTGACTATGCCATAGGGATGGTTTAATATTGGATATGGAAGGGGTAGTTAGGAGGAAATCTTAGAGTTACTCATTAATATCCCTTCAAAATGCATGTAAACTACCATTACCACCCATGATTTGGACAATTCCTCACAATAGTTCATGTTTCAGTCATAGTCATTGTTATCAACAATGACTAGAGGTGGCCGCTTTGAAATTCAGTGGCCATGTTTGGCATCCACTCTAACTAATAGTATCTAAACCTGAATGGGCTATAAATACCTCTTTTAAGTGTATCAACATAGGGAGAACCTATTTTATTTGTGAAGAAGAAATATGGTTCATTAAGGTTAAGCATAGATTATAAAATACTAAAAAAGGTAACTATCAAGAATAGATATCCATTTCCAAGGATAGAAGATTTATTTGATCAACTATAATATGCCATCATTTTCATAAATGTTGATCTAAAATTTGGATATCATCAACTAATAATCCGAGAAGAAGACACACATAAAACTACATTGAAGACTAGAAATGGTCACTATGAATTTACAATTCTACCATTTGGATTGACTAATGCACCAAAAACTTTCATGAATCTGGTGAATAGTGTGTTAGAAAGGAGTTAGATCAGTTTGTGTTGATATTATTGGATGACATTTTGATTTATTCTCGTAATAAATAGGAACATGATAAGCACTTGAGGATAGTGCTAGAAATTTTAAGGAAGAATCAACTTTACAGGAATTTTTCAAAATATGAATTCTATGTTCCACAAGTGAATTAATTGGGGTATATTATATCAGTGGATGGGATCACTGTTGATCCAAAGAAAAAATAAGCCATTTTGAATTGGCTACCCCCAATAAATGTGACAAAATTAAGAAGATTCATGGGTTTATCAAGATATTATAGGAGCTTTGTTAAGGACTCCTCTAAGATTGTTTATTCAATAACCAACATTCAAAATAAATGGAAGGAGTTTAAATGGAAATAAAAGTGTGAAGAAGAATTTAATTTTCTTAAATAGAAACTAACCTCAACACCTATTAAGAATATTTCGGATCCCACAAGAAATTTTTTAGTTTGTACTGATGCCTCTTTGGAAGAGTTAGGAGTTCTATCCCAAGATAGTTATGTATTAGCATATGAGTCTAGGAAAATTAAAAAGCATGAAGTTAACTATGCTACTCATGATTTAGAACTTACTGCAATTGTGCATGCTTTGAAAATTTGGTGACATTATATGATTGGTAGACCAGTTGAGTTAAGAATCGATCACTAGAGTCTAAAAAATATCTTCACTCAACAATTACTAAATGCTAGACAAAGAAGGTGGGTAGAGTTCTTAGTAGAATATGATTTTGGTATTGAGTATATCAAAGGAGAAGAAAATAAATTTGTTGATTCCTTAAGCAGGAGGAAGCACACAGCTGCATTGACTCGAATTCATGTAGATTTAATGGGGCAAGTCAGAAAGATGCAATATTAGGATCCTGAATGTAGTGAAATTCATGTTAGAATAGAGAAAAACTTGAATGAAAACCAATAATATAGCATAAAATATGGACTTTTATGCTTTAGAGATGGAGTAGTCATGCCTAAATTAGGTGATTTTAGGAGATTGTGTAGATACATAAAATGTGTTATGTTTAGGAGACTACTCATATGGGCACATACAAATACCATATAACTGATATTAGACGTTTACAAGAGCTAGCAATGGTCCTAACCACTCACAAGGGAAAGTTATAACCCATTCAAGCATGGTTTCTATCGACTAGAGTGACCACCAATCTTGGTCATTGAAGCTCATAGCAGCCATCGCTAGTCATTGCTATGGACAATGGCTAGCACTAAAACATAAACTGGTCATGAATGAGGATCCAAATCATGAATAGTGATGATAGTTGCATGATTTTTTGAGTTGTTTTTGGCATGGATCTTCTAGATATTCTCCTAACTACCTCTTCCATGAAAATTCATGACTGATCCTTCCCCATCTAATAGTCAATATTACATGCAGATCTAGATCTTGGCTGCTCTAGAAATCCAAGATCTAGATCTAGATCTGAATCTAAGAGGTCTAAATATGCATCCTCCCATAAAAATAAAATATAGTGAATATCATAATTTTTGTGCAGTGAAGCCCTAGAAAACTAGAGAGTGATTCTATACCCCTTTGAGGAGTAGCGAAGTGTTGTCCGAGTGAGTGGTGACTCTGAGCCATCCAAGCATTTAGATCAAGATATTCTTCATCTCCAACTAGTTTATAGACACATAGGTGACTCTTGGACACCAATTTAGATGAGGGATCAAGTGCCACAGGCCTTGGATCTTGAGATAAATGATGTAGGTTAATGACCACTATCATCAATAATGAACTGCAATAATGTCTTCTTTGAGTGATAATAGCTAGGTTTTTAAGCATTATTTTACAATTTTTAGCTTATATCTATCATTAATTTTTCTTTATCAATTATTTTTAGCATAGATTTATTTTTATTAATGCATTTGCACTGTTATTTATTATTTATATACACATTTCTTGCTTAGTTTTTCTTAATTACACTTTTTCTATGATTTTACATCATTCTTTGTATATCTACTAATAAAGCGTCATCATGAGAGGCTACCCATGCTATTAATGTCCTACTATAGTTTATTGTACACAGGATATAGGTTTTAGGATCAAACCCAAGTGTTTAAAACAACAAATCCCTCTAGGAAAGAAGGAGAATAAGGCATCTATAAGCCCTCATACAAGTTCATGTGTGACAATGGGAGGCCTATGGAGTGCACCATCCCCTTTGTGAGGGGAATATACCTATGTCTGTAATCATTGTATCAAATAAGGGTATCCCTAAGAGGAATCAATATGTAACCAGAGTTTCAAAAGAATTTCGTAAAAGATATATTTATATTTTGTTACTTCCTGTAGCACCCTAGAATTGGCACAGTTAAACCTTAGTAAAAGATAAAAATTCAAATTTTAACCTCAAACTGCCCGTTAACCGCCTGTTACCCGCTTTCCCCATTTTTTATACCATTTTTAGGATTTGTTTTGACCGTTGGATGATATCATCGCAGATTAGACGAAATCGTCCCCGATCTGATGAATTCGTCTAGAACAGAACGTCCAAACGATTTCGTCCCAAAACCAAATTTTCATAATTAGCTTCTGTTTCAACAACCTCTCCAACTTGGGTAGAAGTGCATCTACGTAGTTGGAGATATCCCCATTGGAGATCTCCCAGATTGGGATGATCCCCAACCTCCTAACCTCTCCCTAATCCTATATAAACTGAGATTTTCTTAGTTTATCCCCCTGATTCTCCTTGACTCTTTGCCTAAAATGCTACTAAAACCCCCTGAACTTCCATGCACCTCAAAGCATCCTTACACCATCATTTGCATTTGGTATTTCATGTTTTCTTGTAGGAACTTTACTATTTTTCAATCGAAGCTAGCTCGGATCGTCGCAAGCGATTCCGGATGATTTCGGATGATCCTGTCGAGGAGCACAGATGATCTCATACGATTGGAGGTGATCCCTACTATAGTCCATATTGGGGGCAATTAGAGTCTAGAGTTTGCATCTCTTCATCATTTTTTTGCATTTCTTTATACATTATCTTAGTTATTATGTTTATGCATCTTGGAGTTCACCTCATTTAGCATAACCGCATGATAAAGTTAAAATCAATCATTAAATCTACTGCATTTTCTTATTTGTTATTTGAATCTATTATTTAGGCATGTTTTCTATTATTTCTATCATTCTCCTTTGCTTCTGCAATTGCATATTTGGTATTTTGTATCTATTTTTGTGATTGCAGGTTTCTGACGAATTTGTCAGATCTCAGACGATTTTGTCTGATCTCAGATGACCGATTGTGATTTGAGATGATTCGATGTAATTTCAGATGATTACATACAAGTTGAGATGATCTGGACTGCTACAAAACTCAGAACCTTCATCAAACATCCAAAATCAGGTATGTTCTGTCCCATTCGGCACATTCTCTGTGTTTAGCATTTATTTATATTTTTTGTATCCATAAAAATCAGCATTGGCATATAGAATAGTTTAGACTCATCTTGGCCAAACCTAGGAGTTGAATGATTAAAGTACAAAATGAACACATCAAACCCACTATCAACCTAGGTGTGGAAACTGCCACTCAAAAGTTTCCTAGTGAACCCACCATCCATCGAAAATTCACCCTTATACCCCTCCCCCGAGAGGTGGGACCTTCAAAGGGCCTCTCAGTCTGAGGTATTGTCCCATCCTTCTCGCATCCCCCTTCCGGGTGTGGATCCTATAGCCTGAGGGTAAGGATGTGAAAAATTTGGAGCGATACATTTTGGTGAACCCGACGTGAAAACTAAAAACCTTTTGAAAACAATCCAAAAAATAATAATAAAAACATAAATGCATTTAGAATCAAAGATTGCATATCATATTTAGATGGTAGATTATAATAAAAGATGAGTTGTCACCATTAATGTTCAGAATCAATTAGCAGCCATAGAAATTAATTCTTTGCTTAGAGTATCTCCAACATATAGAGTCCCACCTTTATGGGACGAGCTTAATAGGAGATTGAATCTCATTTCATCTAGAGCAACCGAACTTAGGCAAATCAAGAGGTTTGTCCTAGATAGAATCCTGGATCCCGATCAAGTGACTTTGTATCATGAGCTTCAGAGAGCTTGCCATAGGTGGTTAGCAGATAAAAGAGCCCTTGTGTCTTCTAAGTTGTATACCTTTGAGGAATACCTCGATAATGCAGTTGTAGTACATAAATTTCTATCTCATATAGAGGACCAAGAGGTCGTTCTTACGGATAGACAAATATGGAATAGAGTTCCTAGAGCTATGTTATATCGAGAGTATTGCCATGAGATCTATTTTTACAAGACAAAGTCTGAAATAGATAATATCACTATAGCACACTTTATCAAGTTCTTGAAAAACCATTTCCAATTTGAAGAGGAGCATTTCATGACTCTTGATGAACTTGATCCTATCAATGACATCTATAAACTATTTATAGAAAACTAAGCTATTCCTTTATTATTGTTATTTCTTGCATTTAGTGTGTTGTTTATTGTCTTTATAAAGCATAAACAAAAAATAAATAAAATAAAATAAAAACAAAACAAAATCATAACAAAAATCAAAACATTTTATTTTAAGCATTATAGTAGGTATATAATTAAAATATATACCTCCCAAATCTTTTGCAAATATATTAATATATATTTGCTAAAATCTAAATTTAGACATAATGACTAGACTCAGGAATGGAAAACAAACTGAAGTAGAAGAAGATTGGTTAAGAAAACCAGAAAATAACCTAGATGTCCTTCCTGAAGATCCAATTCAAGAAGAAGGAACCTTCGACCAACAAGAAGAAGAATTTGTTGTAGGAAATGAACAAAAAGAAAATGATAGAGAGGAAGGATCCTCATCTCCTAAAATATCTCCAGAAGGAGCTATTACTTTTGAGAACATGGAACATTTTTGGAAGTTCCTCAATACTAATATTGGCACTCTTAATAGAGCAGTCCATATGGACAAAGATCAAATTAGTGACACTCAAGCAACCCTAGAAGACATATATCACACATGCACTAATCCCTTGTCCTTCGTTGATCAAGAGAGTGATCAAGCTGGACCATCCAATTTGGATATGGCTGCTATAATTCAAAACACACAACAACAACAAGTTACCCAACCACCTAGAGTTCCTGTTACTAAGCCTAGGGTTATCCCCACACAAAAGAAACCTTCATTCACTGCTCTATTTTGCCAAGCTATTGATCAATATACCTCAAATCAAAAAAAGCCTAAAACAAAACCAAATACCAATTTTCAACAATCGGGGATACAACATAATGCTACAACAAATCTTCTTCATAATACTCTTCCTACCAACCATTTGCATAACAGCAATATAGCATCTAATCCTTACGTCACGCCATCCTACGCTCACAAATCCCATACTCATGTACCACCGAACCAATATGGTGGACAAAATGGTAATCTGGAAGCCATGGTGAAATAGTTAGTCTCCCGCATGGACCAGATAGATCCCTATCATCCCTTGTATAATTATCGAGAGATGTGTAGTCAGCCTCTAGATCCTATAGTTGTAGCACAACCATATCCCAAACACTTTCCTATGCCTGTCCTACCTATATACAAAGGAACTGAAGATCCCATAGAGCATCTTCGTATGTTTAGGATAGCATGTCATGATATATCACATGATGACTTGTTATTACTAAAAATGTTCCCAAAAATTTTAGGAGGGATGGCATTGGAGTGGTATTATCAACTACCCACTCATTCTTTGAGAAATTTTGAAGAAACCGCTGAATCTTTTGTGCATCAATTTAGTGCCTATATTGAAAGGCATGTAACCATTAAATATTTGTACAACCTAAAACAAGACAAAGATGAGTGTTTTGCTGACTTCTTAGCTTGATGGAGGCAGTTGATAGGAAAATTACACTTTGTGTTACCTTATCAAGAAATGTTGGATATTTTTATCAATAATTTACAAGAACAACTATCCTATGAATTATCAACTACTACCTTGACCACCTTCGATCAAGCTATAGATTTAGCTCGAAGGGTGGAAGATGATCTCATTAGAAGAGGTCAGCTCAAAAAGAAAGATGATGAGAAAACATCCAAAAATCAATATAAAAATAAACAAGTTGTGGGTGATGGAGTCACTGATAGTAGAAACATTGCCAATGTTAATACTGCAAAAACAACAAAGAAGTTTATACTAAAACCTCCTGATAAACCACCCCAAGAATTTACTAGGTTAAATCAACCTTTATCAACCATTCTCCCGCAACTATTAGCACGAGGTTTGATCCAATTACCAAACATCCGGGAACCTGATCCAACTATACCCGGATACAGAGCTGATTTACATTGTGATTTCCATAGAGGGCCTGGACACGCTACCAACTCTTGTAAAATATTAAAACATAAAATACAAGACCTGATTGATAACAATGAGATGGAGGTGCAAGCCTTTCAACCTAAACAAAATCCTTCTAATAATGCTCAAAATAACATCCCCCAAAATCAGAATCAGAATGCCAATCAATCATTGGACATATTTCAACATCCTTTACCAAAGCATGGTAAAGAGGTGGCTAATCAAATTGAGCATCATAATTTTCCCCCTCCTACCCGATATGTAGGAACTATTAGTGGACAATTACCTACTCATGATCTGCAAGTATTTGACACAAATTTATCCATGGTTATGACCAGACCTCTACATAATATTCGGACACTTGATCTTAGTGATACCGAATATGAAACTGAAAGTGACATGGAAATCACCTCAAATCAATCGAATAGTTTTGAAGATGAATCAGATCCTGTTCAACCCATCACAAGTTCTATGGTTCCAGAAGAACCATTTCCTAGAAGAGTCACTACTAGACCATATTCTCACCAAATACTTTCTAATGAACAAGTCATAAACGCTAGACCAAGACCTATTCATCATCCACAAAATAATATTGTAGGTACCATCGGAGCCGTTACTAGACAACAGGCTCAAAACTCTCAACAGGATCAAACTCAGAATGATGGATCAGCTCCATTTGTTTTGAAAAATCCCAATAAAGGGAATTATGCACCTAATGTTCAACCTAAGCCTCCTTATAATATTAATGAACAATTATCAAATACTATAGCTAGAATTTCCCTTTTGGACCTTTTAAGATCTTCTCCTACCCATAGGGATGAATTAATGCTCACATTAAGCCAAATGATGGTACCACAAAATATTCAACCTAAAGCCATGTCCAATACTATCATAACTCGAGAAGTCGATTGTATTGACTTTCGGGATAGAGATATACCGCAACATAGTCTACATAAGGATAACCCCTTATATATTACTGCCCTAATTGGGGATGTAGCAGTTAAACGAGTCTTGATTGATAATGGTTCATCTTTAAACATATGCACTTTTGACTTCTACCAAATATTTGGGTTTAGAAGTGATGAAATGAAAAGAACTAATATGATTATAAAATCCTTCAATGACGAAACACAAGAAACGTGTGGAGTTATTACTATCCCCTTGCAAGTTGGTCCTAGAACCTTAGACACGACCGTGTTTATTGTACATTGCCCTACATCATACAATATACTTTTGGGTCACCCTTGGATCAACATGATGCGAGCTGTTCCCTCCACTTTACATCAGTGTGTTAAATTCGAATTTAAAAATTAGTTGGTTACCATTCATGGTGATCCTAGACCCTTTGATATGTGTGCTTTGGCAGAACCTGTTGGAGTTCAATTTTGCCTTGCTTTGTCATCCACACATCCTAATTCTCATCATCCACCCAAATGTGTGAAACACACACCCATAACATCATCTACTCTTTCAACTACACCTCTACATATAGCTCAACCATCTTCCGAACAAACCACATTAGGACCCTAAAAAGATCCTAAAACTACAACCAATGCTTCTTGTTTTACTCCTATAACTTCCATACCTATAGACTCATCCATCGATATCTCTATAACATCTACATCCACTACAGGCATCCTTTCCACATCCGACGATGTAGGAAATGTTCCTTCTACCTCTTATGCTCTTACCGATGAGCTCTTACCCGATTTATCTAAAATTCTTATATCAGAAGAAACCAACATTGCCATGCAAGCTTCCCTTATTTTAAATAAACTCCCACCCTCTCCTCGTACCTTGGGCCTCCCACAGCCTATGGGAAGTATCTACCAAGTCGAGAGTTGTGATTTTATTTATAAGGGATATGATTGGGGAAGAATACCTAGAAACATCAAGACACATTGTGATGGATATGCTAGATGCTATTTTGCTAATGAGTATATTAAAGCTAAGCCTATAATGCTTAAATTGGGATATAAAGGGAAAGGTTTGGGACCTTTCCAAAATGGTATGAAAGAACCTTTTGAGGTAGAACCATGGTCTGCCCGATGTGGTGTGGGCCTATTTCCTAGTAAAGGTCAGCCCTTCCCATTTGAGGATGATGACCATCTTATATGTTACCAAGATTATTTGGATAAACAGGATGTCTTGCATTTAATGAATAAGCCTCTTACATGCAATATGCTATCCATAGCTTACCCTGAGATGATTGCCAAATCCGATGACGAGTTGGAGGGGGATATCTTTCATGATGTCTCCATTGAGGAATTGTTATATAACGGATTTTATTTCGATGGCTCTATACCTAGTATAGCCCATATTGAGGCCACGACTCCTCAAGACGAATTATCCAAGCTAACCTTGGAAGAATTACAAGAATTAGGCATTTCACCCGCCCCACCTAATTTTGAGAGAGATCTACATATGGAAGTAGAAAACATCATAAAAATTAACATTGGAACCAAAGATAACCCTCACATAATCAACATTGGATCAGAATTGAGTCAAGAAAAACAAAATAAATACATTGCATTTCTTAAAGAATATGAAGACGTCTTTGCTTGGACATATGAAGATATGCCAGGATTAGACCCTTCTGTAGTTATGCATCACCTAGTAGTCCATCCGAATGCTAAACCTGTTAAACAGAAACTTAGAAAAATGCATCCCAAAGTGGCCTTACTAGTCAAAGGAGAATTAGAAAAACTCTTAAATGTTATTTTTATACAAGCCATTGATTATGCTGAATGGATCTCAAATGTAGTTCCAAGTAACTAAGAAAGAAGCCACTAAAGTTAGGGTTTGCACAGACTTCAGAGATATTAATGTTGCATGCCCTAAAGATGATTTTCCTCTTCCCAACATGGATCAGATCATTGACTTTAATACTGGAAGTGGAATGATATCCCTAATGGATGGATTTTCTAGTTATAATCAGATCAGGATAGCTCCTGAATATCAGGATAAAATAACCTTTATTACCCCTTGGGGAACCTTTTGTTGGAAAGTGATGCCATTCGGTTTAAAGAATGCAGATGCAACCTATCAACGAGCCATGACTTATATCTTTCACGATATGATGCATGATATTCTACATGATTATGTAGATGATATTATAGCTCATTCCATCAAAGAAGATGATCATTTAGATGACTTGAGAAAAGTATTTGATCGGTTAAGGGAATATCTTATCCGACTAAATCCAGCCAAATGTATATTTGGAGTTAAGTCCGATAAATTATTGGGGGTTATAGTTTCTTTACGTGGCATTGAAATTGACCCTCTCAAGATCGTGGCTATCACTGATATGCCCGCACCCACAAATATATCAGAATTATGAAGTTTACAAGGTAAGCTTCAAGCTATTTGCCACTTCATCGATAAGTTGGTAGACAAAATTGGACCCTTTCTTAAGCTTCTTAAGAAAGATGTCTCTTTTCATTGGGATGACAAATTTCAAGAAGAATTTGAACTCCTTAAGCAATATCTCCTTAAACCACTAGTGCTTTCCCCACCTAAATCTGATCGTCCATTTATTTTGTACATTTTTGCTTTCGATTTTTCCTTAAGAGCTATGTTAGCTCAGCTTGACGATGAGAAGAAAGAACATGCTAATTATTACATTAGTAGGACCTTAATCAATTATGAAACTTGTTATACCGTATCAGAGAAGTTATGTCTAGTAGTCATATTTTCTACACAAAAACTATGATATTATATGCTCAGTCAAAAAACATATGTTATTGCCAAATTTGACCCTTTACGATATCTCATGAGTCGATCGTACTTATCTGGTCGCACAACCAAGTGGTTTCTTGCGCTAAGTGAGTTTGAACTCATGTTTATAGGATAGAAGTCTATTAAGGGTCAAATCATAGCAGATCAATTAGTTGTTGCACCCTTGGAGTCTACCCATCCCATCATGATTGAGTTTCTTGATGAATGCCTTAAACTAGAGGAAGACCATCCAGAGCAATGGTCCCTATACTTTGACAGAGCTCGATGTATGAGTGGGGATGGTGCAAGTATTATTTTAATATCTCTGCAGAAACATCTTATACCTCTGTCCTTCAAATTAACATTTGCTTGCACCAATAACACTTCTGAATATGAAGCTCTTATCCTTGGATTACGAGCTGCCTTGGCATTGAAAATTAAAAATTTATCGGTTTTTGGTGATTCTCAACTTGTCATAAATCAAATCAATGATGTTTATTAGACCAAAGATGATAAATTATGCCCATATAAAGCATATGTCTTACAATTATTATCCTTATTTGATCAAGTTACCTTGGAAGCTATTCCTCAAACTAGCAATCGTGTGGCTGACGCTATGGCTGCAGCTGCATCTCTTTTGCCCTTGGAGTTAGATGATGAATATGCTACCATCATTATTCATCGACTCTAGGAACCCTCTTCAAGCAAATCATTCTTAGAACCTTTGGATGTGTTTCTAATCAATGAAACTACTCTTGAACATTGGTACACTAATATCTTTAATTTTCTTCAAAATGGGACCTTCCCTGATGGTTGTACTAGCAACCAGTGCAAATTAATACATAGACAAGCAATTCACTTTGTGATTATTGGTAATACCTTGTATAGGAGATATTTTGAAGGCATCTTACTAAGATGTTTGAATCTAGAAGAATCTAGATCAACTTTGAATGAAGCCCACAATGGATCTTGTGGGGGACATTTTAGTGGTAGCTCCATTGCTAAGAAGCTCCTTAGAATAGGATATTTTTGGCCTACCATGGAGAATGATGCACATTCTTATGTGTGACATTGCGACAAGTTCTAGAAACATGCTGACCTTGTCCATGTGCTTGCACAAGAACTACAGGCTATTTCATCTCCTTGGCCCTTTTCAAAATGGGGCTTAGACATCATTGGAAAAATCAAACCTATGTCATCTGATGGAAACAAATTCATCATAACCACCACTGAGTATTTCACGAAGTGGGTTGAAGCTATGCCATTAGCTTCTTGCACTGGAACCCAAGTTTCCAAGTTTATTTTTAATCAAATTATTTGTAGGTTTGGAATCCCTGCAAATCTCATTTTAGATAATGGAACTTGTTTTAAAAATAAAGATGTTAAGAAATTATGTCAAAAATATAAAATTCAACATCGTTGGTCCACTCCCTATTATCCTTAGGGTAATGGCCAAGCAAAAGCATCTAATAAAACATTAATCAAAATCCTCAAAATACTGGTCAATAAGTTTTGTTGAGATTGGCACATTCAATTATATCCTGCTTTGTGGGCTTATCGAACTAGCGTTCATACCCCCATAGGCACTTCACCTTTTGTTTTGGTTTATGGTGTTGAAGCCATTTTTCCCTTTGAATTAGAAGTTCCTTATTTAGATCTACTACTTCAAGATACTGAAGTAGGAGATGAATATCGTGTTGGAAGATTTAGTCAGCTAGAACTCCTAGATGAAAAGTGCATCAATGCTTTGGAGCATCTTTGTGCCTACCAAAACAAGCTTAAACGAGCATACCTCAAGAAAGTTCATCAGTGATCCTTTGAGATCGATGACCTTGTCTTAAAAGAAAATCAAAAAAATACTAATGCAACTAAAGATCTTAAAGGTAAATTTGAGCCCAATTGGCTCGGACCATATGTCATCACTGCTAAATTTGGATCGGGAGCATATCGATTAGCTACCTTAGACGGTAAAGATCTTAAAGAACCTATGAACATTATGCATCTTAAGCATTATTATGCATAACATTGGGTCATTTCATCATTTTTATATATTGTATTTTGCATATTGTTTCATTTTAGCCATTTCTATCAAAATATTTTTCAAAAACAATAATAGTATTTCTTCTTGCAATTCATCAATCAAAATCAAAATATAAAAATATAAAAACATCAAAATCGTCAAAATCTTCAAAAACATATTTTATTTTCATACTTGTCAATTCTTGAAAGTGTTGTAGTTATATTTTCAATTATTTTGGAAAAATTAGCATTTATTTGGAATCTCGCACTTTCACATTCACATGAATAAATATCTTGATTTTATTTTGTATGATTATTAATATCTCTTATATCAAAGTCCACAGTTGAATTAAATAAAGTTTTGAGCATAGAGAATTGATCTTGTTATTTACTTGAACCAAATATATCTCTTCACATTAAAATGATTTCATTGCAAATTCGATATGATGCTACATAGTAGAAATGGTTTCTTGAGCGAAAATTTTCCCTTGCTATCCTATCATGCACATGGTCTAGAATATTTGAGAATTGACAAAAGTACAAGCTCACCCCTACCCGAATAAAATCCCTTGCTCTACAGCTAATCCGAGCAAGTATCCCTAGCATAGGAAGAAAAGAAAAGTTCAAGAAAAAGAGAAAAAGAAAAATGTTATTTTGTATCATCACAGCAATATTTCAGCATTATCTCAAATATCAAGCAAAAATACAAAAAATACAAAAAAAAAGAAAAAAAAGAAGCAAACAAGAGAAAAGCAAAAGCAAAATGCAATAAAATCCTTCCCTACCCCTTGAAAAAGAAAAGAAGGGTGAATGAGCTTGAATCCTTGGAATTCTCAATTATTCAAAAACTGTGAGGTAAGCCCCATAACAGGTGGTTTGTGCCCAACCCGCTTGGCCTTGGGTAATCCCTAGCATGGTGATATGTCTATCACATTAGCGACCTTCTTTTGTATGGACCTATGTCGGCTTATGGATTAGCTAGCTCTTGATAACCTAACTTACATAGTAGTCTGGTACGGTTACATGCATATAAATCATGGTTAACAAACATTCATTTGGTTAAGTCAAATTACTTGTATCAAATTATCTTGCTTAAAATTGGTGAACAAACAATACAATTGCACACACATTTGTATTTGAGATATTCTCTATCATTATGATAAATCAAGATCGGAAATGAACTCACATATGCACATGAGGGTTCCTTACAAATCTACATTTGTCTTTGAGATAATTTAAAATATTTCTGCAACTCTTTTGGAATAAATTTTATTCTTATTTCAGAACATCTCTTTAGTATAAACACAATTACATACATTCTTTTCAAAAAATCCAAAATTCTTTTAAAACAACATATTACAAAATCTAGCAAGCAAAGTCAAGTTTGTATATTATTATTTTATGTTTATCTCAAAATCAAAAATCAATCATGCAATAAAACTAAAATATCAATTTCTTCTTTGGATTTCGTGATGATGGTATAAGTCTATCCCAAAATTCTATGCCTAGCGCAAACCATTGTTCTAATTTTATTTCCATTTATAACAAATTATAAACATATGCTTGCATCATAGTTCACAATTGCTTTAAAACGAATGAACACTTATTCTATTTCATGTTATTATGTCAACATTCAATCTTGCAACCATGGTATAATTTCTAAGGAATTTGTATTATTGAAGAGCAGTTTAAATAATACAACATGCAGAAACAGCACTCCTGGATTAGCCCGGGTTGGGCGCATCTCAACAGGATTCCCCTGCAACAAGGTGCTAAAGTTAAATAACAAATTAACTAATATAACACCTATTGTAATAGTACGCTAACATCCCCCTTTATTACATTATTTGGGTAATGTAATAACTAATAGCTATACTAACATCCCCTTACATTATTTTGCAATACAAAGTGAGCTGCGAAACAATTCAAATTTGACACGTCCAAGTGCCTTAGTGAAAATGTCTCAACTTGAGCATCGGTGGGAATGTGCTGAAGCTGAATTCGGTGCTTTGGAACTTCCTCTCGAATGAAATGACATTGTGTGTCAATGTGCTTTGTTTTTTCATGATGGACTAGATTCTTGACGAGGTTCAGAACACCTTGATTGTCGCAGAACAAGTGTATTGGAGATTTTGATGGATGGCCCATACTTGTTAGAATGCGACGTAACCATATCACTTCGCACACGGCTTCACGTGCGGCGCGATATTCTGCCTCTCGTTGAAGAAATAGCAACCACTGTTGCTTCTTGTTGTGCCAAGAGACAGGACCGGATCCCAGATGAAAAATGTATCCAAAAGTTGACTTGCGATCATCAAATGATCCGGCATAGTCGGAGTCCGTGTATCCTTGCAAGAAGAATTTGTTGTTCCTCTTGTATTCTAGGCCATATTCTATAGTACCACGGACATAGTGAAGAACACGTTTTGCTGCTTTCCAAAGAGTAATCTTAGGCTCCTGCATGAACCTCGAAAGATAGTTTACAGCAAATACGAGATCTGGCCTAGTATTGGTCAGATATATGAGACTCCCAATCAACTGTCGATAGAGAGTGCCATCTACCTGGGGTGAGTCATCATGTCGCGATAACTGAAGTCCATTCTCCATAGGAGTTGCCATTGGCTTGCAGTCAGTCATGCGATATTTATCGAGCAATGTCTTGGCATACTTTTTCTGAGACACTTTGATGGTGTGCTCCTTCTGGCTGAATTCCAGACCAAGACAAGAATGGAGAAGTCCAAGATCTCGTCATCTCAAAATATTTGCACAAGTTTCTTTTGACAAGAGAGATCAAATCTTCCGAACTCCCCGTAATGAGCGAGATCATCCACATAGAGTACAAGCAACACTATCTCGAAACCCTGTTTCTTGAAATAGAGGTTTGCATCCGACGGACATCTCTTAAATCCATGCCGCATTAGGTGATTGTCCATTTTTATATACCAAGCTCGAGGAGCTTGTTTCGGTACCATACAAGGATTTAACCAATTTGCAAACTTTCTCGCTGTTGGCCTTCCACTTCAAATCCTTCAGGCTGAGTCATATAGACTTCTTCTTGGAGATCACCATTAAGAAAGGCACTTTTGACATCCATTTGGTGAACTTTCCACCCATATTGTGCTGCCATAGCACACATAACCCGAATTGTGGTCATCCGAGCAGTAGGGTGCAAAATTTTCTTCATAGTCGATGCCTTCCTTTTGAGCATAGCCCTTTGCAACAAGATGGGCTTTATGCTTATCAATTGTTCCATCTGCCTTGTACTTGACTTTGTATACCCATTTGCAGCCAATAGGTTTCTTTCCATGAGGCAGATCAACAAGCTTCCAAGTTTTATTCTTCATCAGAGACTCATACTCGGTATCCATAGCGGCCTTCCACCGAGGCTCACTAAGAGCATCTTGCACCGATGCGAGTCCAAGACTATCTATGGTAGACATGAATGCCCCGTCATCATCAATATCCATATCCTCAACTTCTCTACTTGGAGTCACGGAAAGTTCCTCAAAAGATTGACAAAGATCATCAACCTCACCGGTTTCTCCGGCTTCTCTTTCTGTTGAGCCATACTCGCGTGTACGAGGTCTATCCAAATTCAAATTGGGAGGAGTGGATAAATTTGCATCTCTCGATTTTATTTGTACACCATTTAGGATTCTCCTTCGGTGGTGGTGAAGAAGATGTAGAAGGACCTCCTGTCTCGTGTTGACGAAGGAATCTCCTCTTCCTTTGGTTCCACAATATCCCGGTGTACTGTAGATGTGCTCTGTGATGTGAAAGCTTCATCAAAGACAACATCTCTACTGATATGAATTTTCTTGGTCAAAGGATCTATCAACCGATATCCTTTAGAGTGCTCAGAATATCCAAGAAAAATACATCTCAGTGTTTTCTCATCTAGCTTCTTCCTTTTTTTCTTTCGGTATGTGCATGAAAGCTTGACACCCGAAAATACGTAGATGAGATATGGAGGGTTTTCGACCACTCCATGCTTCCTGTGGAGTCATTCCTTTTAGGGCCTTTGTGGGTGCCCTATTCAAAAGATACACTGCAGTGGTGACAGCTTCTGCCCAATATTTTTGCCCAAGAGTTGCACTCGTGAGCATACAACGAACCATTTCCATGATAGAACGGTTCCTTCTCTCAGCAACTCCATTCTGCTGAGGAGTATAGGCAGTTGTTAACTGTCTCTTGATCCCATGTTTATCTAGGAATGCAGAAAATTCATTAGAGGTAAACTCTCCCCCTCGATCTGAGCGGAGGGTTTTAATAGAAGCCCCTGACTCCTTCTCAACGGATTTCTTGAACTGTTGGAAGAATGTGAAAGCTTCAGATTTCAGTTTGAGAAAGAAAACCCACATCTTTCGTGAGTAGTCATCTACGAATAACTGAAAGTACCTCTTCCCTCCAACACTGTTGGGTGTGAAAGGACCACATAGATCGGTGTGAATTAGCTCCGAGAGGTTTTCGTGCTCTTGTAGAGCTCTTCTCAAATGGTACTCTATGTCGCTTTCTCGCCAGCGATCGAGCACACTCGGAAATGTGGCAGAAAGGGAAGGAAGACCCTTTACCATCTCATACTTGCTGAGCTCAAGTAAGTAGCCAGAACTAAGATGCCCATATCTCTTGTGCCATAGGGAAGTTGCCTCCTTGGTAGAGACAATCATGGCAACATGTGGAATAGAGATAGCATCTAGTGCAAATAAGCCATGCTTATATGAAGTCGTTGCAATCTGCTTACCCTTCCTGGTAATTGTACAACACTTCTTTCCATTCTCAACACGAAAGTTGACAACCATATTTCTGTCCGGGATTTGTGTCATCGACAACAAATTGTTGGCCAATCCCGAAACATAGAGGACCTTGTCAATCCGACACTTGCCATCGGGAAGAGTGACAGAACCGTACCCTCTCCCCGAACCCTATAGGTTTTATCATCGACAATGGTGACAGGTTTGCCCTCCTTGGCCAAAAATGATTCAAACCACGATCCGTCGCCGATCATATGTTTACTAGCTCCGAATCGACATACCAAATAGGATCCCTCTGAGTGGAATCTATGGTAGTCATGAGCACCTTGTGTGCCCATTCAGAATCTGAGTCGGATTCTTCAACAAGCAACATTCGCTCGGGGTTGCTTGTTTTTATTTTGTGGTTTGTTTTGGCCTTTTTTCTTGTTCTTATGCCAACACTCGTTGGTGTCATGGTTGTCTTTCTCACGGATCTTGCACCACCTCTTCTTCTCGATGAGGTTGCTTGCCTTTTCCTTTCGTATCCTCGTTGAGAATTTCCTCCTTTCCGAAAGTTGCCTCCTTTTTGCCCATTACCTTTCTTCCTAGAACCCTGCCTGTTGGTGTATAGGGTTGTATTGGAAGAATCATCCTTGTGAAGTTGGCGTGCCTCCTGTTGTTGAAGCAGATTGACCAACTCGATGTAGGTAATTTGTCGTTGGGACACCTGGATGGAGGTTATCAACATGTCAAATGAAGAAGGTAAAGCTCTCATCACAAGTGAAATGAGAAGCTTTTCATCCACGAGATCTCCTAGAGAACTCAATTTCTCTTTCAACTCAGACACTCTGCACAAAAAGAGTTCAACTGTTTCACCCCTGTCTCAAACTCAAGTTATGAAGTTGTTGTTGAAGATGAAGAATGGTGGATTCATTCTTCCCCTCATAGATGGTTCTAAGGGCATCCCATGCCTCTTTACCACTTGCTTTATCAGCTATATGAGGTTGCACTTCATCGGAAATAGCAAACAAAATGAGCACCTTTGCTCTACTGTCTTTCTTGTCAAAAGCAATCTGATCTGCTGAAGGACCTGTGGATCCTGCTGTTGGTGAAGGCCTTGTTGCTACTCTAGTAACAATATCCCACAAATCTTCCATTTGGAGAATAGCCTTCATCTTATGTTTCCATGGTGTATAATTTGGACCTTTCAATAACTGATGCGGATCAATCATCAATTTTGCAACAACGGCCATAGTGAAGGTTCCTTATATCACCAAATTGGTCCCCCTTTCGATATACCTTTTGCTAGGCCAATATACCGTACAAAATACCCGCCCTTACGTGAGGGAAACTATAGGTATTTAGAAAGATCAACAAAAATCACCCGCCCTTACGTGAGGGAGACTATAGGTGAATTTTAGAGATCATACGATACGTGGAACATAAGCGGTATTGAAAGGGAATCGCCTTGTTGATGGCACCTACCATAGAAGATTCTTCTCATGCGTGGGGCGTAACTTCCCCTAAACACTATGAAGAATACTTCGTCAGGATTTACGCCTAAACACAAGTGCGATAAAGGGTAGTGGATGGAGTAAAAAATGCAAAAATGGCGTACTTATTCCTCCCCGACGATTTATAGAGAACAAGCTCAGACGTCGTTATAGCAGCTATATTAGGCGGCGGATACAAGAGGCCAAATCACGACGACTTTACTGTAAGTGCCGGCCGTAGGTATCGCAAATACCGAACGCTGCAGATGCAAATAAATTGCACGGATGGGTTTTATATTCCGGGGACTTTAAGGAGTGTTTGATTTTAATTTTTAATGTTATAGTGCAAAAATGAAATATGCAACATACAACAAAAAAAATGCCCACTAGAATAACCCACTAGGTGTCGGTCACAGCCGAAAATGCACCTTTTACAATGCCAAATTGCTATTTTTCATAAAAAATTACTCTCAATCCCCCTTTGATTTTTTTGAAAAAAATCCCCCCTTAAAAGGCTTTCTTTAACAAAGCATTTTTATAATTATTATCAATTTTAAAATTAAAATAAATAATTTTAATTTCTATAGTTTTAAACTTTTAGAAAAAATAAATTAAAATTAAATTTAATTTATTAAAGTTTAAAAACTATATTAAAAAAAATTAAAATTAAAAATTTTAATTAAAAATAATAATAATAAAAAATAACTTTGACAAAAAAAAATTATACCTTGGGGGAGTCGGCGGGATTCGAACCCCCGACCTGTAGGCTCCCTGAGCCTTACCGCACGGCTCACGACCACGTGAGCCGGCGGTCGATCCGAAAAGATCGGCAAGTCACCTCCCTTTTCAACACCCTCTCCAGCAGCCTCCGGCTCGGCTTCCTCTCTGCAAGTCGCAGCGAGAGATTGTTTTTTTTTTTCTCCGGCCCGGGGGGCTTCGTCTAACCGCCCTTTTCCGCTCTCTGCCCGTTGTTTTTTTTTTTTTTTTTTTTTTTGAAAAATTCCAGGGCCAGCCCCGCGCGCAGGGATTCGGGCTAGAGGGCCCTCGGCTTCTCTGCGCAATCACGGGGGGTTTGCGCAGACACTGCGTCTCCCGGACGCAGTCCCGCGGGGGGGGTTTGCGCGGACGGGCGCAAACACTGCGTCTCGCGGACGCAGTCCCGCGGGGGGGTTTATACCCCCTCCGATTTCCCGCGCGGGCGGGAATTTGAATTCCCGCTCCACGGGCGGGCCGGGGGAGGGGGGGGGCGCCTCCTCGGAGTTCCCGCGCGGGCGGGAATTTTAAATTCCCACCCGCGGGCCGGGGGGGGGGCCTCCTCGGGGAGCGCGCGTGCGCAGATTGCGCGTCGCGCGTGGGTGGGGGGGGCGGGCGGGTGGGGAGGCGGGCGGGCGCCTCGGGGTCTCGCGCGGCGGGAATTTTGAATCCCGCGCCGCGGGCCGGTGGGGAGGGGGGCGGGCCGGGGGGGAGGGGGGCGGGGCCACCTCGGGGGGCACGCGCGTCTGTTGACGCGTGGCGCGACCTCCCTCCAACGCAACGTTTGCGCTGCGCGGGGGGTTCTCCCCTCCTCGACTGCCGCGCTCGGCTCCTCTGTCGTGCGTCCAGTGCTCGATCGTCACGAACTGGACGCGCGTTCGGCTCCTCCCCGCTTTGCGCGAGGTCCTGGACGTCCCTTTTTTTTTTTTTTTTTTTTTTAAACGCATGGACTGCGAGAAAAAAAACTCGTCCGAATCAAAAAATCGCGCTCTGCTCCTCACCTCGCCCCTGGCTCGGGTACCATGTAAATGTGCGAACATCATTGTATTATTGAAGAGCAGTTTAAATAATACAACATGCGGAAACAGCACTCCTGGATTAGCCCGGGTTGGGCGCATCTCAACAGGATGCCGCTGCAACAAGGTGCTAAAGTTAAATAACTAGTTAACTAATATAACACCTATTGTAATAGTACGCTAACATATCACACTTAGGAATTTATGCCTAGAAAAATCATATTTCTTTTAGTATCTCACACATACTATTTTTATGAAAATCTGACAACAAATCATCAAACCATCATCATTTCCATCATCACAACACAAAGTCTTAAGACAGTTTCTTAAGCATTCTTTTACTTTTAGCAATATTTCTATACTGGGATTAGCTTGATGGCCGAGCGAGCAGCGACTCCATGAAATGGTCTATAATAGCAACAATGTCCTTTGAAATTATTGTTAGAAGTCCCTTTTATTTTTTCATCAAATTACACCAAAACAACCAATTGTTTACATTAGATTATTTCATTTAAATTTTGTAGCATGACATCAAATTATAATATTTTCAAACGACATAATTACATGAATCATCAATCAACAAACAAACAATTCAAACATTGAAGCATCATAAAAACATATGGACAAGTTATATCACAAAAATATCATATATATATATATATATATATATATATATATATAAAATATCTGTATATCATATCACAATTGGATTGGTATGCCACAATCTATATCCTGGCATACTCAATCCTCTCAAAAATATATATACAATCCATCTATAGTAGCTATCCTCGAGAAGCCCTCGAGCTCTCAACCTCATCTCCTCTCCCGCCCTAAGGTGGAGGAGGAGGCCCCATAGGAGTCCGCCCTATGTTGTGGGTCCTCAACATCGATCATGATGATGTCCTCGACAACCCCATCCTAATCGGCCCCACAATGTTAGCTAGCAGTTGTAATCTCTGGCTCTCTAGAACCATTTGGTAGTATGCTCCTCGATAGAATGTAGTCCGAGCCATAGACCGTGCCAAATCTTGCATACTCGCTCCTCTACCCCGAGCTCTAAGCTATGTAGCCTCATCCTGTAGTGTTTGCACCTAAGCCCGAAGGTAGGCAACCTCAGCCCGGAGAGCTGCCATCTTGTTGCTCTCTCCTACCTCGACACCCTTGCCCTTATCGGGCGATGGTGGTCTCTCCCCCTACTGAGAAGGAAGTCTCTCCTCCCTCCTCCCTGATTATTATGGTCTTTAGGGAGCCTGTGCCATCCTCTGGCATCTCTCCTATGGATACTATCATTGCTCTCTCCCGCCATGACCCCACGATGCCTCAATCATAGCCTGGTGCCACCTCCCCATCCAGTGCACCATGGCATGCACTGGACCCTACACCCTCGTCATTCGAGGAGGGTGGATGCCTATGTACTAGGAATCGTATCTATCAGTCACCCTAGCATCATCACCATCCACTGGCTAGATGGGGGCATTGTCTGTGTCCTGGCTCTAGAACCACTGCATGTCTGGAGCCTCACTTAGCATAGTACTATCCCAAATAGTACAAGAGTACTCATAATCCTTGAGAGAAGGGATCCCCTACTGTAGACCAAACTGCCATAGTACCCAATCGTAGCAATGGAGCTCTACCTCTCCCTAATTCATCCTCATCTAGGAGACTTTCTTAATGTGAGCCAGCTCCTGCCCATCCTCTACCCACCTGGGGTGCTCTCGCCATGACCTCCAGGTGATCTGGTCAGGGATGAGGTCGTCCAGCAACCTCCATGACATCGATAGATCTATCCATCATTGTGACCCCATTTGTAGCCACCATTAGAAAACTCGGGGCCTCTCTCGATTAACCCTTGTCAATGGGAGCCCTATCGACCTCAGCACTATGATGTGCTCCTAGCACCAAACTTGTAGCAACGATGTCAAGACCAAACATTGACCTCTCTTGTATATGACCCCATGCAGGATTTTTATACAAGTGACACAAGACAAAGATGCCCCATGCAAAAATGTACCCATGGTCTCTTATGTCGCAAACTATGTTTTATAGGAGCCATGGTAGTTTGCACCTGCTCTGGTGGCACAACAGTAAGCCACCTGCCACCCCTGCCAAAACTTGAGTCAGCTTGGATGCCCCAGGCATCTGCCTTAGAGACTCGATGTTCACCCTACCCTTCTCTAGGGTGAAGCTTGGGTCTCCAGTCAATCTCATCATAGCCTGACCCTAATTGGTCGTAGGCATCATCAACCATCCTTGTATGGGGATCCTCATGATCATCCATATGTCTTCTAGAGTGGGAGCCATCTTCCTTGTTGGTAGTCAAAAATAGTACGACCTCGAATACCACCTCTCTACTAGGGCTGTCAGTAGCCCTATGTTCATCGGTACTTGTGGCATCTATGCCACATGCTATAGACTAACCTGTGCTAGTCAGTTCCACTCTGCCTGATTGAGCATGGCTATGTCATCTCTTAGCTCATCGTATTTCCATTCTCGGATCTTTAGTAATCTTTTCTGCAAAACAAACAATAAAACAACAAAATTTATTAATAAGCCAATCATTGCAATCAAATTAAACACATTTTAATCAAACTTAAAGATGATATCGTCCACCATTGGATGATATCATCCCAAATTGGGCAACATCATCCTTCGTTAGGACAAAATCATCTCTGATTTCACAACTTGGGTATCGCCCCTTGTTGGACGAGATCGCCCCTAGTTCATCGATTTTGCCCTCAAACAAAATCAACAATTTAGGGACGATTTTGATGAAATAGGGATGATTTCATCCCGACGTCATTGACGGCCTAAAAATGGCTGCGATGCCCCAAATAATCAAAATTTAAATCAAAAAAATTGCACAAAGTAAATTCAAACCTATTCTACTAGGATTAGATCCTTACCCATAGCCCGCGCCGGACCTCTGTCGCTCTGTGCGCTGTCTCCACCATTTTTCTCTCTGTAGAGCTCTAGAACAGTAAAAATGAATAGTAAAAAAAAATGAATTAGGGTTTTCCCTATTTTTCTTAATTTTATTCAAAACCAACAACATTTTAATTTTGTTTTTCTGCATTTTTTTCTCAAACGTTCTATTTGGGTAAAAACACGGAGGGGGCACCACAATCAGCAGTCGTATGATTCGACCTAGAATCGTCGTCTAAAAAATTGAGTACATTTTTGCTTTCTCATAAAATGGGAAAAAATCGTCTTTAACGGATTTTCTTCAAAAAATTTGCTAAAGAGGGGGAAAAATGTAGCACCCTAAAATTGGCATAGTTAAACCTTAGTAAAATATAAAAATTCAAATTTTAACCTCAAATTGTCCATTAACCGCCTGTTACCCTCTTTCCCCGTGTTTCATGTCATTTTTAGGATTTGTTTTGACCGTTGGACGATATCATCATAGATTAGATGAAATCATCCTAGATCTGACAAATTCGTCTGGAACAGAATATCCAGATGATTTTGTCAGATCTAAGATGATTTCATCTAATCTATGACGATAATGTCTAGATGATTTTGTGCCAAAATTGAATTTTCATAATTAGCTTCTGTTTATAAACTAAGATTTTCTCCTGAGGGATGATCCCCAACCTCCTAACCTCTCCCTAATCCTATATAAACTGATATTTTCTTAGTTTATCCCCCTGATTCTCCCTGAATCTCTGCTTGAAGCACTACTAAAATCCCCCTGAACTTTCATGCACCTCAAAGCATCCTTACACCATCATTTGCATTCGGTATTTCATGTTTTCTTGCAGGAACTTTATTGTTTTTCAGTCGAAGCTAGCTCGGATCGTCGTAAGCGATTCTGGATGATTTCAGACGATCTTGTCCAGGAGCACAGATGATCTCGTACAATTGGAGGTGATCCCTACTGTAGCCCATATTGTGGGCAATCAGAGTCTAGAGTTTGCATCTCTTCATCATTTTTCTGCATTTCTTTATACATTATCTTAGTTATTATGTTTATGCATCTTGGAGTTCACCTCATTTAGCATAACCGCATGATAAAGTTAAAATCAATCATTAAATCTACTACATTTTCTTATTTGTTATTTGAATCTATTATTTAGGCATGTTTGTTGTTATTTCTATCATTCTCCTTTACTTCTACAATTGCATATTTGGTATTTTGTATCTGTTTTTGTGATTGCAAGTTTTTGAAAAATTCATCTGACGAATTCGTCAGATCTCAGATGATTCCATATGATCTCAGATGATTGACTCTAATTTGAGATGATTTGGTGTAATTTCAAACAATTACATATGAGTTGAGATGATCTGGACTACTACAAAACTTAGAACCTTCATCAAACATCCAAAATCAGGTATGTTCTTTCTCATTCGGCACATTCTCTATGTTTAGCACTTATTTATATTTTTTGTATCCATAAAAATCAGCATTGGCATATAGAATAGTTTAGACTCATCTTGGCCAAACCTAGGAGTTGAATTATTAAAGTACAAAATGAACACATCAAACCCACTATCAACCTAGGTGTGGAAAATGTCACTCAAAAGTTTCTTGGTGAACCCACCATCCATCGAAAATTCACCCTTATACCCCTCCCTCAAGAGGCGGGACCTTCAAAGGGCCTCTCAGTCTGAGGTATTGTCCCATCCTTCTCGCATCCCCCTTCCGAGAATGGATCCTATAGCTTGAGGGTAAGGATGCAAAAAATTTGGAGTGATACACTTCCTGTAGGTCTAAAATTCACACACTCATTTCCTTCAAGCTGATGGATCCATGCCTAAAAAGGGAATGTGGGAAGGATAGGTCTACACCTCGAAATAGAGGTACTTGATCGTACCTTCTTATGGTGATTTTTTGATGAATTAGGTGGGGTTCACCACAAAATTTTTTTATGGTAGTTTTCATGGCTAGTTTTGGGATTTTGATGGGGGTCTACAAATCACTCACAACAGATTCTTAATTCTCATTCATTACACTTGGAAAAATTTACAATAATGTGAGCAGTCTGCCAAATAAACTCCTTTATCCTGAAAGATAGTTTATTTTCTTTTCTATTACAACATCTTCTGCCTAGGAAGAAAAACAACCTAAACTGGTCTAGAATGGCCCTCTTGCCTTCACGACTGCAACTATGTCTCAACAGTTTTTTGACCATCGTGCATGCCTTCGCTCCCCCGTGCCTCTTTGTTGTCATGGATTTCGAAACTTCTTTTGTTCCAACTCTTGATCTTCATCTACTTCCATTGCACCTTAGTGCCACGTCTTGTTCAATGCTACCACTGTAGACTATGTCCACCTATCAACCAGTGATGATGTTCGGTATACCACCACTCGATATTTTCCTCTGTAATGGCTCTTGTAATCGCCTATCATTTCTTTTCTTTTGTTTGGTCATGAAAATGTGACATGTCACGATATCGTGACACTTTTGGCTTCTCAACCTTCCTGCCCTCTTCGAGTCATGAAAATGTGACATGTCATGATATCGTGACACTTTTGGCTTCTCTGCTTTCTTGCCCTCTTCGAGTCGCAAAAATGTGACATGTTGCGATATCGCGACATCTTTGGCTTCTCCACCTTCCTGCTCTTTTCAAGTCACGAAAATGTGACATGTCACGATATTGCGAAACTTTTGCTTTTTTGCCTTCCTACCTTTCTCAAGTCATGAAAATGTGACATGTCGTGATATCGTGACACTTTTTCTCCCTTACACCTTCTCTTGTCCTTGGGTCATGAAAATACGACATGTCACGATATCGTGACACTTTTTCTCCTTTGCACCTTCTCTCGTCCTTTGGTCACGAAAATGCGACATGTCGCGATATCGTGACACTTTTTCTCCTTTGTGCCTTCTCTCGTCCTTTGGTCATGAAAATGCGACATGTCACGATATCGCGACACTTTTTCTCCTTTGCGCTTTCTCTTGTCCTTTGGTTGCGATAATGCGACATGTCACGATATCACGACATCTTTCCTTTTTGGCTCTTCTTTCTCCTTTTCGATCATGAAATCATGACATGTCATGATATCATGACATCTTTCCTTTCTGCCTCCTCCTCGCCTCTCGGGTCACGAAATCGTGACATGTCGCGATATCGTGACAGTTTCCTTCCTTGCTTTCTTTCTGCTCCTTCGGTCGTGATTTCGCAACATGTCACAAAATCATGACATTTTCTTCTCTGGCCTTTCCTATCTTCTTTCGATCGTGATTTTGTGACATGTCATGAAATCATGACATTTTTGCTCCATGCCTTCTCTCTCCTTCTTGAGTCACGAAAATGTGACATGTCACGATATCACGACACTTTTCTTTGTCGTGATATCGTGACATCAAGGCAAACACTTAGATTTTTTTTTTTTTTTTGTCGATGCAAGATTGCTCTGCTGCCACCGGATGCTCCTACATCAGACACTCGGGGTGGATTGAGCAATGTCCTTTACTTTTGTACTGTTGTAGGAAGACCCAGGTGGTTGACCTCTATTTTTGACAACCAAGTTGCATCTTCGATAGGTCTACCCTTCCACTTGACTAGATATTTAGAATACTGCCTGTTCCTAGTACTTTTGCCTACTCGAGTGTCTATTATTTCCTCGATTTCATCTACTGCTAGAGTAGATGTTGGAATACTCCAAATTTTGTACTTGGTGTCTTGCTACTCCCTCCTTCATGATATTCTACCAAATCTGCAATGTTAAAAATAGATGATATGTTAAGGCCACTTGGAAATTCCACTTCATATGCATTGCCTAAATCCTGTTTTCCTATAATTCGACATGGTCCAAACTTCTTCACCTTCATATTGTTATAGGTTTTAGTAGGAAATCTTTCTTTTCTCAAATGGACCATGACTTCATCTCCCACTACGAATTCTTTAAACTGTCGCTTCTGGTCCGCCCTTGTCTTATATTGGTTGTTCATGTTAGTAATGTGCTTCTTCACTTCTTCATGCACACTCTTCAGATGCTCTACAAAGTCCTCAGCCTCAAAACTACAATTTTCCCCTATATCCATCTTCTTCAACTCAAAAGCACTCCTTGGACTGCTCCCATATACTATCTAGAATGGAGATTTGTTAGTACTCCTGTTGATAGAATTGTTGTATGCAAATTTTGCCTATGGCAAAACCAAATCCTATCCCGTGGGCTTATCTCCTATCAAGCATCTCAATAGATTTCCCAGACTTATATTCACCACCTTCGTTTGGCCATTGGTCTGTGTGTGGTATGCAAAACTGAATTTCAAATTTGTCTTCAATTTCTTCCACTAGGTCCTCCAAAAATGCCCAACAAACTTGGTATCTCTATCAGAAATGATACTCTTTGGTAGACCATGAAGTCGTACCACCTCTTTAAAAAATAAACCTGCAACGTGAACTGCATCACTAGTTTTCTGGCAGGGGATAAAATGTGCCATCTTTGAAAACCTATCAACCACCATGAATATGGAATCATTTCCTTGCTGCATCCTTGGTAGACCAAGAATGAAATCCATACTGATATCCTCCCACGGTCTCTCTGGTACAGATAATGGCTAATATAATCCAGTGTTCTAGCTCACAACTTTCACCATCTGGAATACTCTACAGATTTGCACAAACCTCTTCACATCTTGCTGCAGTTATGGCCAATAGTAGTTCTCACTAACTTGGGCAATGGTCTTATCCTAACAAAAATGTCCAACCAGCCCTCCACTGTGTTTCTCCTTGACTAGATTTTCCCTCATTGAACTCCTTGGAATGCATAATTGACTTCCTCTAAACAACATTCCATATTGGATCAGAAAATCCAACCACTTGGTCCTGTCCAAAGTGACAGGTGCCAAGCAAGCCTTCCAGGATTATGCAAAATTAGGATCTTCCAGGTACAAACCCTTCAGTTCATCAAATCCCACCACTTCCACCTTAATTTCTATCAACAAACATTGCCTTCTACTTAAGGCATCTACAACTTTGTTTGACCTTCCGCTCCTGTGCTTCAACACAAAGGTATAACTCTGTAGAAACTCAACCCATTTTAGGTGCCTCTGATTTAGCTTCCCTTGGCTATTAATATACTGTAAGGCCTAATGATCAGTATATAGAATGAACTTTTTTGGCAACAAGTAATGTCGCCACTTCTTTAGAGCCTGAACTATAGCATAAAACTCTTGATCATAAACTGAATACTTCTTCCTAGCATCATTGAGTTTCTCACTAAAGTAAGCAAAAATTTTACCTTCTTGACTCAAAATAGCTCCTATGGCACTACCACTAGCATCACAATCTACCTGAAATACCTTATTAAAATTTGGAAGTGCCAAAATAGGTTGCTCTGTAACCTTCTTCTTCATCATATAAAAGCTCTTATCTGCTCTTAAGGTCCACTTAAATTCTTTCTTATCCCCTTTCATTGTTTCTGTAAGGGGTGCACAAATACTGCTGAAATTCTTAATGAATTTCCTGTAAAAACTTGCTAGACCATGAAATGATCTTACCTTAGTCGTGCTTCTCGGAGTAGGTCATTCAATCATAGCTCTCACTTTTTTTGGGTCCATTTTTAAACCTTCGGCTGAGATGACAAATCTCAGGTACACTAACTCCTTCTTCACAAAATTACACTTCTTTAGATTTATTAATAACTACTCCTCCCGTAGCTTCTCAAAAACCATTCTGACCTGCATCAGATGCTCTTCCAGGGTTCTGCTAAATATTAAAATATCATCCAAATAGACAATGATGAATTTTCCTAAAAATTCTTTCAATACCTCATTCATCAGCCACATGAGTGTGCTTGGTGCATTAGTTAGCCCAAATGGCATGACCAACCATTCATATAAACCTTCTCTGGTCTTGAAGGCTATCTTCCATTCATCTCCTTCTCTGACATGAATCTGATGATAACCACTTGAAAGCACGAGGATACGGAAACAAAAAAGAATATGCCACAAGAACAAGAAATAACATATGCAAATAGACACAAGATAAAAGCAATATGAAATATAGTAATCTCTTTTATTGATACGCTTTACAAATTGTGTTACAATACATCTCCTTCCTTTTTAGGGGATAGGAGAGTCAAATGTGTTTCTTGTCACAAGATCCATGGCTAACAATCCTTCTTCCGCATGCCCACATGTAATATGGGCAGAACAAAACATCACCACCGCTATTGTACATGATTCTTTGATCTTTCCTGCTCCTCTGCTATTGAAAACCTGAGTTCAAAGAAACATAAAATATTAATAATACCTACAGACCAAATGAAACATGTATTTCCCAAGGCCTATTGTCAGTAAATGCATGAAAATAATAAAATGACTATCATATGACCTCTGATTGACCTGAAACTTTGAAATAAGCATAAAAATATCATCAAAATACCATTGCAAAAAGAACAATCTGAAAATTCCTCACAGTTCTATACTCGCTCCAGGGTGGGATGAATAGGACTATGAGAATTGGCCAAAAAGCACCCTATTCAATGTCCTACTTAGGAAGCTCCAAAAGACCTAAAAACTTGGGGTTAGCTAATTGGGGGAATTTTGGGATGACCCAGATGCTCAGATTTCTCCAATTTTTCCTCTAGGATCTATATTTTGAAGATGGCATCTGCAAGTTATTGAAAGCGAGAAACAACAATAACCTGGTCAAAAATAATCAGAATGACATGAAATTTGAACTGTAACCTATTTAACCTATATATAGTTAGATGAAAAATAAAAAAAAAGAAATCTATCACATATTTCTAATCATCCCGGGGTGGGGCGATTAGCACTATGATAGTTTGGGGAGCACCCGGGGGCAGGACGCCCATCGATTGAAGCACTGTTTCGACACCAATCCACTTGGGATGGGTCCAAAACTGGTTATGGGGTGTTGTAGACAAATTTGGTGGATAGTTGTGGTCAAAATTTGGGTTTTGGGGACAGATTTGTGCCTCCAATAGTCACCCAATAACCTCCCTTTTGAATGAGAGATTAAGGATGTAAAAGCACAAATCGCAGTTAGGTATGTAAATTGGCAGCACTTCGTTGCTCAAATGCTCCTTCTTTGTATATATTTTGGGTAGGAAAACTCCCAAATTTATATACCTTAGGGTCTCCTTGTTTTAATTGTGCATGAGATGGCGCCACTTGAGTTAACTGTCCTATTTTCAGAGAAAAGCTAACTCCTTGATAAAAAAGCTTCTTGCATGAAGTTTCTAAAATAAAGACACTCATCACTGAAGTCTTTCTCATTGAATAAAATCTAATCATCACAATTGCATGGCCTAAAGCCTTAGTTAACTAGCAGAGTTACCAAGGTTTGACTTTTTTCCAATCAAATTTGATATTCGCCTCAACCTGGGGCGAATGCTGCTACTCGTCCCTGGGTGGGACGAGTGACTGTTTGTATTCATCCTTGGGTGGGACGAGTAGAGAGCAAGGTGCAAAAAGGTGTCAAATTGACCTGTGACATCTAAAAATGCTTTTGGAAGTGGTTAGGACCACTGTTTAACCTCTGGGGGCTGCCCTTAGGGCTGTTTTTATCAATGCGATCAGCGCTTGTTGTCACGTAATCAGATTGGTGCTATTTTTGTGTCTACAAATGCCCCTTTTTGGGAAGTGTTGTGCAAGGCACAACGTGGAGCAAAAATATATAACCAAAGCACTAATGATTAGGTTTTCTTAGTAACCTAACCAACTCTTGATGCCCCAAGTATGGAAAGGGCATTCATTCTTGAATCCTTGCTTCTGACGAGCTAAGGAACTAAAGTCAAGTGTTAACCTGGTTCGGTGAGGTATTACTTGAGCTTGGACATTGATCAGTCATAAATAGGCAAAGGGCACAAACTTTTTTCTATGGGAACCTTGAGTTCATGATTCATGAATTCCAAGTGTTTGATCAGCTTTGATTTTTGCTTGTTTGCTACCCCAAGCAGGGGCGCGATTGTCTTTGTCAATGATCCTTTGAATGTGTGTCATTTCCATGATTGGGTATATTATTGTTGATTGGCGACTAAGTGTGACTACCCCCTCAAGAGACGAATCGATGAGGGAGTGACCGACATGAGAAAAGCAATGAGTCGCTTGACCCAAGATGACTTAGGTAAGGGTGCCTTCAGTTTTTTACCATTGAATGCAAAAGCAGTTTTTGAACATTCTGACCTATTTTTGGTGGGTCTTAACCCTTTTTGTGATGCATTTTGGACCTGAAATTGACAAAAATCCGTCCTCTCATGGAGTGGTCCAGCTATGGTAGCCTTCTTAGGGAGTAGGATAGTGAAAATTTGTAACCCCAACATCTATTTTGGATTCCAATAATGTCAGGCGCAAAAGCGCCTTCGTTCGGCAATGTTATTGCTATTTTTGGATGGGTTTTGACCCGTTTTGGTGACACCGTTTGGGGATGAAATTCTCAAAAATCCGGCTTCCCGTAGAGTAGTCCGGCTATAGTAGCCTTCTTAGGGACTAGGATAGTGAGGATTTGTGACCTCGACATTGGTTTTTCATGCCCAGGATGTCTAGTGCAAAAGCATTATGATCAAACACTTTTAGGGCTTGTTTTAGTGCATTTTTGTGCAGTTTTTTGCTATTTTTGAAATTTTTGCTCTGTATTCGTCCCAGGGTGGGACGAATTCCTGTTTAGTATTCATCCCAGGGTGGGACTAGCACTAACCAGAGTGCTCGTCCCAGGGTGGGACGAGTACAGGCTTAAAAAACCTATTTAAAGGCCAAAACTGAGTTTTGGGCTCATTTGCAATTATTTTTCTACGTGATTTGGAGCTCTGAGGAGGAGGAGGAGGTAAATTCTATGAAGTGAAGCACTGCCAAAATTTTCCTGTGACCATGAGTGCTCATTCCGGATCGAGTGGTGGAGCCGAAGTGACACCAGTGAGTATTTGTCCTCTTTATAACTTTTTGTTGCAATTGAAAAATCGCATTTTGCTTATGTCTTATGTTTGTTGTTTTTTTTTATGGTTTAAAAATGAAAACCCTAGTCTATGAACACTTAAATGAAAATGGAATTTACCCTAGTTAAAACATATATCAAAAGTTTAGTTTAAAACTGAACTTAGAAAGTTAGTTTAGAACAAAACTTACAAGCTGCATTGAACCTAAATGAAACCAAAATCGAAACTGTAAGTTTGAAAAACGTAGGGTACCACTAATCAAAAAGCATAGCGTAAACCCTAGTTGACTGTTGTTTTTGTTTAATTAATCAGTTAAAGTTAAAAAAACCCTAGGTCTAATAAATTAATTTTTTTTTAATTTTGTTGCATTTTTTAATTTAACAGTTAGGATTAGAAACCCTAGGACTGACAAATAATTTTTTTTTTTTTAAATTTGTAAGTGTTTTTTGTAATTAATCAGTTAAAGTTAAAAACCTTAGGTCTGACAAATTAATTTTTTGAATTTTTGTTGTGTTTTTGAATTTATCAGTTAGGATTAGAAACCCTAGGACTGAAAAATAATTTTATTAACTTTTTGCATTGTTTTTGGTTTGACAGTTTTAATGCATTATTGTATATACATGTTAAGGTTGTACAGTTTTTCATTATTTTTAATGTTTTTGTGTTGTTTTCTTTTGCAGGTTGTGAAGAGCTAATATCGGGTGCCTACTGTGTTTACTAAAGCGTGTGCGATGCTGACCTTGGCAAACTAGGACTGGCTTGATGCCCTTGGGCTCAAGTAGGTGACTCACCTGGAGCCGATAGTAAGGGATCGAGCCTATCTGATGGCCCTGATAAATCTGTGGGATCCCCGAACTAATACCTTCCATATACCGACAAGGGAGATAATGGTGACCTTGGAGGATGTCTATCGGATTTTGTGGATTCCAATAGATGGATTGTCGATCTAGACGATACCACAAGCTTGAAGGACAACTGTATTGAGATGCTATTTTGAGCATGGAGAGGAGTTGGGTGTGGAGAGCCCTGTGGAGAGGGCAGAGGGTGATTGCCAGATTGGTGGCATACTAGTGTGATGGTGGCTAGAGAGGGGTGTGTTGGGAATGAGGCATGCATTACTCATGAGCCTCATTTCCAACATGCTGCTCCCCGACTCTTCTAATGTGAGGTTCCCATGGAACCTGCTAGAGGTGGTATTCAGGTTGGTGGAGTGTCCGACAGATACTCTGATGATTATGAGATGGGGACAGATTCTACTAGCATAGCTCTATGATGAGCTGTACGAGGTCCACTGTCAGAAGTGGAAGGGGATCAGTTGTAGCTACTTGTTGCAGTGTTGGGCTTGGCAGCACATAGCAATGGAGAGGCTAGTAGGGCTGCCCTAGATGATGCAGGTAGAGATGGTAGATTGGGAGATTGGATATGGGGTACTATGGCAAAGGTTAGAGGAGCAGGGATAGAGTCGACAATGGGCAGGTGTTGTAGGGCACTATGCCGATGCCTTTGCTCAACTTACTCCTGGGGAGGTGTTCTAGCGCCCCTACCGAGACTGTCCAACCTGGCCTAAGGCTGGAGAGTGGCTTTGGTGGGTACAGAGGGGGAAATGGTTGATTGGGAAGCATGGGACAGAGTAGGAGTTCTTCCCATATAGCCAGGTGACCCAACAGTTCGGGGTGCACCAAGGAATTCCTGGTGAGCCCATAGTCTATCAGCGTTGGGAGATGAGAGGATGTTGGACCGGCCAGTCGTTGCACCACTTGGCAAGGATTCAGATATGATGATTGATGTCCCAGATGTGGATGATGTCAGGATGACTATAGAGTATGAGCAGTGGTGGACTCTACGGTGATGGCGAGGCGAGGGGTCTCTAAAGGGTGTTGCAGCAATAGCAGGGGATGAGGGTACAGAGGTACCAGATGAGGGTTGAGGTGCTCCACCTGATGATGTAGACATGGTCGAGGTTGAGGATGTTGGAGGGGATTTTGGGGTACCGGACCAGCCGGAGATGCAAGACATCCCGGAGCAATGGGAGCTAGAGCAGGCTATTGTCCCGGATTCACCTATGTCTCAAGCAGGTTCGGAGGATGTGGAGGCAAAGCTCAATGCTAAGATAGCACGATTGGAGTACTTGCTATGGATGCGAGATGGGGAGCTAGGAGAGGCTTTGTAGGAGAGATATCTCTTACAGATTCAGTTGGTAGAGCAGTAGAATGCATGGGCTACATCTCATCAAAAGGAGGGGGATACTGATGCTAGAGGGGAGAGGGATCGCCTGCAGGTGCAGCTAGCACAGTGCGATGATGTAGTATCTTACTACCATTGGTAGGAGGCAGAGTGGGGTAGATGAGAGGCAGATTAGGGCTGACGAGAGTCAGATTGGCAATGACAAGAGTCATATTGGTGGTGAAATTGGCTAGATATGGAGGGAGAGATTATCCACCTTGGTGGGCGAATACCTGAGCCTCCTGGAGGTGGCTCATCGTATTGGATGAGAGATAGTGGGACTGAGCAGTCAGAATCATCCCATCGTAGGTAGCTATATGAGGGAGGTGCTAGTGGGCATGATGCAAGGGTGAGCAGCAGTCACCCTGAGAGGTCCCATAGGACCCACATTGTAGGGGGTAGTTCCTGTCGCACCGATCCTACGTGATCATGGTGGCCGACGCCCTAGGCTTGGGGTTTTTTGAGTTTTTGGATTTTGGTAATGAGGTTCGAGGATCGATTCATTGTAGCCTGCGAGCATTTTTGTTATGATATATATATACAGATGACTCTTTTTGGTGTTTATACATTTTTCATGATTTGTTTTTATGTACATGTTTTTTTACATTGATGTATGCATATGCTATTATGAATGTGATGGTTTTAATTTGTATGATGTATGCCAATGGAATGAATGAAATGAGTTGTTGATGTTTTGTCAATGCACCATAGACTGTACAAGATTTGACTGACTTGCTATATTAATGGGATGACTTTGTGGAAAGATTGTGTATGTGAAAACTTTGATTTTGTATTTTGCATTTTTTTTTTGAATGGTGATGTACGAAATGAAATGTACCAGTTGTTTGAAAATGTAATTAAGCTTTTTTGAGATGCAAATATTTTAACTAACTAGCCAAGACTGTACATTTATCTCGCAAGACTTTTGAACAAGGTATAAATCCAACTTGAATTTAACCAAGTTATTTCACATCCCTATGTGTGCAATTGAGTTCGTTTATGTGGTATTTGTCAGGATACCGCTAGTGCTAGATAGGCTATCAACCAAACCTATACTAAGGATCACCTAATTAGCTCCACTAACTCCGTTGTTGTGTTTAACAAGATTAATCCATGGGACAATCTAAGGTACCATAAGCTAGCTCATCCACATGCAAACATTGGTCTGTGCACACGCAAAGCTAATGTGACAGACATATCGTCATGCGGTTAGGATACCACCATTGCCAAGTAGGTTGTCAACCAAACCTGTAATGAGGATCACCTAGATGGTTTTTCGAAAGCTAAGAATTCCAGGGATTCAAGTTCAAGCTTGTGTATTGGCTCAATGGTTTGGATACGTGCTCATATATGTAGTGATGAAAATCACTATTTATTTTTTGCTTTGTTTTTCTTTTTGAGCAAGGATTTTGAATAGTGGTGAGAACCACTGTTATTTGATTTTGTATTTTGAGCTTTGTAAGGTTGAGCTTGTGGATGGCCTTGATCCTTTTGGCCTTGGGGATGACTACCCATCATGTTCAGGGATGTGTAGTATGAATCCTTACAAATTTGGGAAACAAGGGGATGATGGAGATTATGAAGTAAAGGCATTGATCTTTTAGGCCTTGGGGATGACTACCCATCCTGGTTAGGGGTGTGTAGTACGAATCCTTACAACTTGGAGACCAAAGGTGAGTGGAAATGGTTGTGATGATGGTTTGTTGGAACTTTTTTTTTGAATGGCATTGATCCTTTTAGGTCTTGGGGACGACTACCCATCCTTGGCAGGGATGTGTAGTACGAATCCTTACAACTTTGGGGACCAACTATGATTGGGATTTGTGGAAGTGGTGAAAACCACTATTTATTATGGGGAATGGATAGGGAAGAGCTCATCCTTTTTTCAATTCTTAGCATTTTGGAACCATTCGCATAGAGGGATGAACAGGCTAATTTTTCACCTATGATACCCTAGACTGCTTTGTAGGTTTCTCTTGCATTCACACAACTTAGGAATTATTTTATGTGTTTTAATTTGTGTTAGGATGCTATGTAACAAGGCGTGATCCAAGTAAAAAATTTCCCATGTAAAATTTGTTTAACTATGTATAGTTTTGGTGAGAAATTTAAAGACAGCTGAATGACGAAAACCCTATATACATTAGGAGACAACTGACTATGCTAAAAAATGGCGATGGTGTTATTCTGGATGTATGCATTTAGAAAATGGAATTGATGTGGAAAATGATGGAATTGCCAAGTAATGACAGCCTATGGTGCTTTTGACTTGTATGACCAGCAAATATGCAATATATGGATGTGATGCCTAATGCAACCTTGTAGCACCCTAAAATTGGCACAGTAAAATTGGAATAATTACATTCACCTTAGTAAATAAATTTAAATTCAAATTTAACCTCCCAAACCGCCCGTTAACCGTCGAGAAACCCGTTTCCTCTTTTTCCGTGCCATTTTTAGCAGTTGTTTTGACCGTTTGACGATATCGTCTCCGATCAGACGATATCGCCCCAGATTTGATGATTTCGTCTGGACTAGAACGTCCAGACGATTTTGTCGCAAAACTAAATTTGCATAGTTGGAATCCGTTCCAACGGGTCTCCAATCCGGGTAGAAGCGTGTCTGCACCGTTGGGACCCTTCCCCCGTTGGAGATCTCCCAAATTGGGATGATCTCCAACCTCCCAACAACTATCCTATGCCTATTTAACTCTAAGACTTTTCCCTCCCCAACCCCTGGCTGAATTTTTATGTAAATCAACTCCCTATGCGCTAAAACACTTCAAATTTGCTTTTGCACTAGTCCTATATTAATTTTATTGTAGGTACACCACTGGTTTTCAGCTGGAGCCAGCACCTATCGCTGCCGACGAACCTGTCAAGATCGGAGGCGATCTAGTCAAATTCGGGACGATCTCGTACTGATGCGAGATGATTTCAACTACAGCACACATCGAGGCAATCAGTGCCTGGAGTTTGCTCTTATTTCTCTTTTATCTGTCATTTTATGCTATAAATTAGATTGTCTATTTAGTTTTTATACTATATTGCATCTGGAGTTCACCCATTTTGTCTAGTTTGCATATTAAGATCATATTTTGCTATCTAAACACAGTGATTTGCATTTACTTTTGTTCTTGTATATTGTTCAATACTCATATTACTTTTTCATGTAGTTTTCCTCTATTTACACAATAGAATTTCTTGTATTTTGCATCTATTCTCTGTTTTGCAGGTTTCTGACAAATTCGTCAGATCTAAGACGATTCTATCTCAGACGATCCTGTTAGATTCCAAATGATTATGATAGATTGTAGGTGATTTTGTCGAATCCCAGACGATCCATACTACTTCAAGCATCAAAAACTTCATCAGACATCCCGGATCAGGTAATCTTCATTGGCCTCCTGCAAATTCTCTATTTTTGCTTTCTTTTCTATTTACTGTATTCATTTAAATTGCATTTTCATGTAGTTTAAGTTAGAATCATTCGGCCAAACCTAGGATGAATGTTTAAAAATAAAACAAACTCATCAAAACTCATTCCCAAAACCTAGGCATGGAAACTGCAGCCAAATGTTTCCTGGTGAACCCACCATCCATCAAAAAATCACCAAAATGCACCTCCCTTGAGAGGCGGGACCTTCGTGAAGTCCTCTCGTCCGAGGTACCGCACCATCCTTTTCCCATCCTCCTTCCGGGCATGGATCCAATAGCCTGAAGGTAGGGATGCAAAAAATTTGGAGCGATACATTTTGGTGAACCCGACGTGAATGCATCATAACCTTTTGAAAACAAAAGCAAAAACAAACAAAAAAAAAAAAAATTAGAACAACTAAAACTTAGATGCATTTTAAAACATTTAAGGTTCAAAATCATGTTTAGATGGTAGCTCCTAAAAAGAGGTTAGCAGTTACTATAAACGTAGTAAACCAATTAGCAGCCATAGAAGTTAATTCTGTCCTTAGTATCCCTGAAACAAGTAGAAATCAATCCTTGTGGGACGAGCTTATCAGGAGACTTAGTATCATTTCATCTAGGTCCACACAACTTAAACAGATTAAGAGGCTAGTCTTGGATAGAATCCTGGATCCTCATCAATTAGTGTTCTATCATGAACTTCAGAGAGCTTGCCATAGATGGCTAGCCTATAGGAGAGCTTTAGTATCTTCAGAGTTGTTTAGCTTCGAGGAATACCTCGAGAATGCAGACATTGTACACCGCTTCTTAGGCCTTGTAGAAGACCAAGAAGTTGTTCTTACAGATAGGGAAAGATGGAATAGAGTTCCGTGAGCTGTGCTATATCGAGAGTATTGCCATGAGCTTTACTTTTATCAACCAGCATCTGAAACAGACAATATCACCATAGCCCTTTTCATCAAATTCTTAAAAGAAAACTTTCAATTTGAAGAAGAACATTTCATGACCCCTGAACAACTTGAACCTATTAATGATATTCATAAGTTATTCATAGAAGATTAGTTCATCTAATTTCAGCCTTATTATTATTGTGTGCATTTATTGTTTCATTTGTTGTCTTTATTATATTGTTTCAAAGAAAAACTAAAAAACTAAAAATCAAAATCAAAAAACATAGTAAAAAACTTAAACATTTCATTTACAATATTGCATTAGGTATATATAAATATATACCTTTTAATTTGTTGCATATATATATATATATAAAAATATATATATATATATATATATATATATATATTTGCTGAAATCAAAACTTAGCACCATGACTAAACTTAGGAATGGTAAAGAAATTTTAGGAGAAGGAGAAGATTGGCTACAAAATACAACTGAAAACCCAAATGTCCTTCTTGGAGATACAAATCCGGAAGGTGAAACTCTAGGTCAATCGAGATGAAGACTTAGGTGAAGATAAGGAACAAGAAGGAAGTGTTAAAGAATCTTCATCCCCTAGAATAGCTCCAAATGGAGGCATCACTTTTGACAACGCAGAACATTTTCAAAAATTTCTTAATCAACATATCGACGTCCTTAATGTGGCAGTCCGTATTGATAAAGGGGAAATTAGTGATGCTCAAGCAGCCTTAGAACGGGCACTTGATATGCAAACTAATCCCTTGTCTTTCATTGATCAAGAAAGTGATAAGGGTGGACCATCCAATGCGAATATGGTCACTATAGCCCAAGCCATGACCAAACAATAGGTCACCCAACCTCCTAAGCAACCTGTTACTCAACCTAAAATCACTCCCGCACAAAATAAAATTCCCTTCACTACTTCCTTCCTCCAAACTATTGAGCAAAATGCTTTAAATAGACAAAAATCTAAAACAAAGCCAAATACAAACTTTCAACAATCTACAATACAACACAATCCAACTTCAAAATTCCTCCATAATATTTTTCCTACCAATGTTTTACACAATAGTAACATGGCATCTAATCTGCATGTTCCTCCATCCTACGCCCATAACACTTATGGCAATGCCCCACCGAATCAATATGGGGGGCAAACTAGTAGTTTGGAAGCTATGGTGAAACAATTGGCTTCACGTATGGACCATATAGATCCCTACCGTCCCTCGTATAATTATCGAGAGATTTGTAGCCAACCATTGGATCCCATAGTGGTAGCTCAACCATACCCTAAACATTTTCCCATGCCCGTCCTGCCTATCTATAAAGGAACCGAAGATCCCATAGAACATCTTCGCATGTTTAGGATAGCATGTCACGACATATCGCATGACGACTTGCTATTACTAAAAATGTTCCCCAAAATTTTAGGTGGAATGGCGTTAGAGTGGTATTATCAATTGCCCACTCATTCCTTAAGAAACTTTGAAGAAACAGCTGAGTCATTTGTTCATCAATTTAGTGCCTACATCGAGAGGCATGTAACTATTAAAGACCTATACAATTTAAAACAAGATAAAGACGAATGTTTTGCTGATTTCTTAGCAAGATGGAGACAATTGATAGGAAAACTGCACTTTGTGCTACCCTATAGGGAAATGTTAGACATTTTCATTAACAATTTACAAGAACAACTTTCTTATGAGCTATCAACAACTACTTTGACTACCTTCGATCAAGCTATAGACTTAGCTCGAAGAGTAGAAGATGCCCTCATTAGGAGAGGCCAACTTAGAAAGAAGGATGATGAGAAAACATCTAGAAATCAATATAAAAACAAACAAGGTTGTCGATGATGGAGTCATTGACAGCAGAAATGTTGCTAATGTCAATGCAACAAAAACAACAGAAAAATTCATCTTGAAACCTCCCGATAAGCCTCCTCGAGAGTTCACTAGATTAAACCAACCTTTATCAACTATTTTACCTCAACTTCTTGAAAGAGGTTTAATCCAATTACCAGCTATCTAGGAACCTGACCCAAGCATACCCGGATATAGAGTTGATTTGCACTGTGATTTTCATAGAGGTCCTGGACATTCTACCAACGCTTGTAAGAGATTGAAACATAAAATACAAGATTTGATTGACAATAATGAAATGGAAGTGCAAGCCTTCCAACCTAAACAAAACCCTCCTAATAATACTCAAAAGATTGTTCCCCAAAATCAAAATCAGAATGCCAATCAAACTTTAGACATATTTCAACACCCTTTACCAAGACATGGTAAAGAGGTAGCTAATCAAATTGAACATCATAATGTTCCCCCTCCTACTCGATATGTAGGAACCATTAGCGGACAATTACCTGTTCAGGACTCTCACACATTTGACACAACCTTATCCCTGGTTACAACCAGGCCCTTACATAATTTTCAAACTTCTGATTCTAGTGATATAGAGTCAGATAGTGAGAGTGAAGTAGACACCATTCAATCGAATAGTTCTAAAAATGAATCAGATCCTATTCAACCTATCACAGATGCTAATGTTCCAGAAGAACCATTTCCCAGAAGAGTCACTACTCGACCTTCTTCTAATGAAGTCCTTCCTTATGAACAAGCCATAAACTCTCAACCGAGACCGTTTCAACGTCGTCACTATAACATTGTAGGTACCATCGGAGTCGTCACCCGACAACAAGCTCAAAATCCCCAACAAGAACCAAACCAGAACGATGGATCAGCTCCATTCATTCTAAAAAATCCTAATAAAGGAAATCATGCTCCTATTGTTCAACCTAAACCCCCTTACAACATTAATGAGCAATTGTCTAATACCACCGCCAGAATCTCCCTTTTAGATTTATTAAGATCCTCTCCCACCCATAGGGATGAATTGATGCTTACTTTGAGCCAGATGATGGTACCTCAAAACATCCAACCTGAAGCTATGGCCAATACTATCATCACGCGAGAGATTGATTGTATTGACTTTCGGGATAAAGATATCCCACAACACAGTTTACACAAGGATAATCCCTTGTATATTATAGCTTTAATTGGGGATGTAGCTGTCAAACGAGTTCCGATTGATAATGGCTCATCTCTAAACATTTGCACCTTTGACTTCTACCAACGATTTGGTTTTAGAAGTGACGAAATGAAGAAGACTGATATGATTATCAAAGCCTTTAATGACGAAACACAAGAAACTTGTGGAGTCATTACCCTCCCCTTACAAGTTGGTCCTAGAACCCTTGAGACAACTGTGTTTATTGTACATTGCCCAGCATCGTACAATATACTTTTGGGTCGCCCTTGGATTAACGCCATGCGAGCAGTCCCATCAACTTTACACCAATGTGTTAAGTTTGAGTTTAAAAATCAGTTGGTCACTATTCATGGTGACCCTAGACCTTTTGATATGTGTGCATTGGCAGAACCAGTTGGAGTGCAATTTTGCCCTACTCTGTCATCCACATATCCTAGTTCTTCTTCATCTAAAACTGTGAAATATAAACCCATCACTTCATCTATTCCTCCTCCATTAACTTCATCTTCCCATATAGATCAACCACCTTCTAAACAAATTACTGTAGAACTTCAAAAAGCTCTTAAAACTACAACCAATTCTTCAAGTTCTAATCCCATAAATTCAAAACCTTCAGACACATCTATCATACCTTCCACATCTCAAGACATAGGTAATAAGCCTTCTACATCTTATGCCCTTTCTGATGATCTTTTACCAGATTTATCTACAACCTTAATATCAAAAAAAATGAATGCTTTCATGCAAGATTCAAACCTTTTAAATCAATTGCCGCCATCTCCTCGTACTTTGGGCCTCCCACAACCTATGGGAAGTACTTACCAAGTCGGGAGTTGCGCCTTCATTTACAAAGGATATGACTGGGGAAGAATCCCTCAGAATATCAAAACCCATCATGATGGATATGCTCGGTGCTATTTTACCAACGATTATATTAAAGCTAAACCCATGATGCTTAAAATGGGATATAAAGGGAAAGGCTTAGGACCTTTCCAAAATGGCATGAAAGAACCTTTCGAGGTAGAACCATGGCCTGCCCGATGTGGTGTGGGCCTATTACCTAGTAAGGGTCAACCCTTTCCTTTTGAGGATGATGATCATCTCATATGCTATCAAGACTATTTGGATAGACATGTTGATTTGCCTCTTAAAAATCCATCATTTTCATGCAACATGCTATCCATAGCATACCCTGAAATGATTGCTGACCCCGATGAAGAGTTGGAAGGAGATATCTTCCATGATGTCTCTGTTGAAGAGATGTTGCACAACGGGTTTTATTTTGATGGTTCTATACCAACCATAGCTCAACTTGAGGCCATTGAACCTCAGAACAAATTATCTAAATTAACTTTACAAGAATTACAAGAGTTGGGCGTTTCACCCACCCCACCTAATTTTGAAAGAGATCTACACATGGAGGTAGAAAATGTCATTAAAATTAATATTGGAACTGAGGACAACCCTCACATAATCAACATTGGAGCAGAACTAAGTCAAGAAAAACAAGAACAATACATTGCATTTCTTAAAGAGTATGAAGATGTCTTCGCTTGGACATATGAAGATATGCCAGGTCTAGACCCTTCTGTAGTCATGCACCATCTAGTGGTCCATCCGGATGCTAAACTCGTTAAACAAAAACTTAGAAAAATGCATCCCAAAGTGGCTCTGCTAGTCAAAGGGGAGTTAGAAAAACTCCTGAATGTTATCTTCATACAAGCTATTGATTATGCTGAATGGATCTCAAATGTAGTTCCAGTCACCAAGAAAGAAGCTACCAAAGTTAGGGTTTGCATAGATTTTAGAGATATTAACGCTGCATGCCCTAAAGATGACTTTCCTCTTCCAAATATGGATCAAATTATTGATTTTACTGCCGGAAGTGGGATGATGTCCTTAATGGACGGATTCTCCGGCTATAATCAGATCAGGATAGCTCCTGAAGACCAGGCTAAAACAGCCTTCATTACCCCCTGGGGTACCTTTTGCTGGAAAGTGATGCCATTTGGCTTAAAGAATGCCGGGCAACTTATCAACGGGCTATGACCTACATTTTTCATGATATGATGCATGATATCCTACATGATTATGTAGATGATATTATAGCTCGCTCTCTTATTGAAGATCATCATTTAGACGATTTAAGAAAAGTTTTTAATCGATTACGAGAATATCTCATTCGATTAAATCCAACAAAATGTATATTCGGAGTTAAATCCGACAAGTTATTAGGGGTTTTAGTTTCTTTACGTGGTATCGAAATTGACCCTCTCAAAATTGCGGCTATCACTGATATGCCCGCACCCACTAATATATCTGAATTACGAAGTTTACAAGGTAAACTTCAAGCTATCCGTCGCTTCATTGATAAGCTAGCGGACAAAACTGGTCCCTTTCTTAAACTCCTTAAGAAGGACGTCCCTTTTAATTGGGACATAGAATGTAGAGAAGCTTTTGAACTTCTCAAGCAATATCTCCTTAACCCTCCGATGCTTTCACCGCCTAAATCTGATCGCCCATTTCTTCTATATATTTTTGCTTTAGATTCTGCCTTAGGAGCTATGTTAGCTCAGCTTGATGATGAAAAATGAGAACGTGCTAATTATTACATTAGCCGCACCTTCATCAGTTATGAAACCCGCTATACAGCATTAGAGAAGTTATGTCTAGCAGTCGTGTTTGCTACGCAAAAATTACGACATTACATGCTTAGCCAAAAAATGTATGTCATTGCCAAATATGATCCTTTAAGATATCTCATGAGTCGACCTTATTTATCGGGTCGCACAGCCAAGTGGGTTCTTGCTCTAAGCGAGTTTGATCTCACCTTCATAGGACAGAAGTCTGTTAAGGGTCAAATCATAGCAGATCAATTAGCTGCTGCACCCTTAGAGTCTACTCATCCCCTCATTATCGAGTTTCCTGATGAATGCCTTCAATTAGAGGCAGACCTTGTTGAACAATGGTCCTTATACTTTGATGGAGCCCGATGCATGAGTGGGGTTGGTGCGGGTATTATTTTAATATCTTCGCAAAAACATCTTATTCCTCTGTCCTTCAAACTAACCTTTGCTTGCACCAACAATATTGCTGAGTATGAAGCTCTAATCCTTGGATTACGAGCTACTTTAGCACTTAAAATTAAAAACCTCTTAGTTTTTGGGGATTCCCAATTGGTTATAAACCAAATTAATGAAGTTTATCAGACCAGAGATGATAAACTTCGCCCATATAAGGCCTATGTTTTACAACTAATGGCCTTGTTTGATCAAGTTACCTTGGAAGCCATTCCTCGAACTAGCAACCGTGCAGCTGATGCTATGGCCGCCGCTGCATCTCTCCTACCCTTGGAGTTAGACGACGAATATGCTACTATCATCATTCATCGACTCCAGGAACCCGCTTCACATAAGTCATGCTTAGAGCCTTTGGATGTGTTTCTAATCAATGAAACTACTCCTAAACTCTGGTATACAGACATATTTGATTTCCTCCAAAATGGGACTTTCCCTGCTAATTCTAATCGCAACCAGCGTCGGTTATTACGTCGACGAGCAAGTCGATTTGTAATCATTGGAAATACTTTATATAGGAGATCTTTTGAAGGTATCCTATTAAGATGTCTAAATTTAGAAGAGTCTAAATCAGCCTTGAGTGAAGCCCACGATGGATCTTGTGGAGGACACTTTAGTGGTAGCGTCATTGCTAAAAAGCTCCTTCGGATAGGATACTTTTGGCCTACCATGGAAACGGATGCACATGAATATGTGCGCCATTGCGACAAGTGTCAAAAACATGCTGACCTTATCCATGCGCCTACAAGAGCCGAGGTATTTCTTCTCCTTGGCCCTTTTCTAAATGGGGCTTGGATATTATTGGTAAAATTAATCCTGTGTCTTCTGATGGACATAAGTTCATCATAACCGCCACTGAGTATTTCACGAAGTGGGTTGAAGCTATGCCTTGGGCTTGGATATTATTGGTAAAAGAAAATCAAAAGAATACAAATGCAACCAAAGAACTGAAAGGTAAATTTGAGCCCAACTGGCTCGGACCGTACATCATTACTGCAAAATTTGAATCAGGAGCATATAAATTATCTACCTTAGATGGTAAAGAACTTAAAGAACCCATGAATATTTTACATCTCAAACGTTATTATGCATAAATTTGATTATTTCATCCATGTATATATTTGTTCAAAATCATTATCTTGTATTTCTTTCAATTTATTCAAAAACCTCAAAAACATTCATAAAATCTTCAAAAATCTTCAAAAATATTTATTGCATTTATTTAAAGCACTTGTAAAGTTCCTTTTGCTCCAAAACAAAAATCAACATAAAAATCCAAAAACAGATATATGCTTGACTCTTTCGAAACCAAAACAATATACAGAATAAAGAGAGAGTCAACATTCTCAAAACTTTCTCAAAATCATTATTTTCTTACAATTATTGCAATTATATGTTTCAACTTATTTTGGATAAAACTAGCATTTATTTGGCATCCCTCACTTGCACACTCACACAATAAATATCTTGATTTTATCTGGCATGATTACTAATCTCTCTTATATCAAAGTTCACAAAATTCAATTAAATAAAGTTTGAGCATAGAGAATTGATCTTGTTATTTACTTAAACCAAGCACATCTTTTCACAATAAAATGATTATATTTGTAATTTCCATGTTTTGCTACATAGTAGAACCGATTTCTTGAGTGAAAAGTTTCCCTTGCTATCCTATCATGCACATGGTCTAGAATCTTTGAGAATTGGCAAAAGGACAAGCTCACCCCTACCCAGAATAAAAATCCCTTGCTCTATAGCTAATCCGAGCAAGTATCCCTAGCAAAAAAAAAAAAAAAAAAAAAAATTCAAGAAAAAGAGAAAAGAAAAATGTTATGTCAGCAATGTTCCAAGCATTATCAAGCAAAAGAAATACAAAAATAAAAATAAGCAAAGTTCAAAAGAAAGCAAGAAAAGCAATAAAATCCCTTTCCCTACCCTTTGAAAAGAAAAGAAGGGTGAATGAGCTTGAATCCCTGGAATTCTCAATTATTCAAAAACTGTGAGGTAAGCCCCATAACAGGTGGTTTGTGCCCAACCTGCTTGGCCTTGGGTAACTCCTAGCGTGGCGATATGTCTGTCACATTAGCGACCTTCTTTTGTATAGACCTATGTCCGCTTATGGATTAGCTAGCTCTTGATAATCCGATCTACATAGTAGCCTAGTATGGTTATATGCATCTACATCATGGTTAATGAACACTTATTTGGTTTCTTCAAATCACTTGTATCATAGTATCTTGCTCAAACTCGGTAAATGAACAATGCAATTGCACACACATTTGTATTTGAGAGATTTTGTCTATCATTATGATAAATCAAGATTGGCAATGAATTCACATATGCACATGGGATTCCTTATAAATCTAACTTTTTATCTTCAAAATACTTTGAAATATTATTTTTGCAACTTGTTTGGAATAAATCAAGTACAATTATTTTCCACAAAGACAACTATATAATAGAAAAAAAAAAAAATTCCTTTCAAAGCATAACACATATATCTTATCGACTTTCGCAACGATGGTATAGTTTCAAAACCAAAATTGGAATTTTATGCCTAGCGCAAGTCCTCATTATCATATTTTCTGTTCATCAAAAATCAATCATGCAATAAAACTATCCTTTTTTTGGATTTTCGCGATGATGGTATAAGTCTATACCTACATATTCTATGCCTAGCGCAAACCATTGTAACAATTTTTTTCCCCGATTTATCAAAGATCATACAAAACCATATGACTTAATTTTTTACACAAATTATGCTTTTCAAAAGCAAACACATTTTTATTATTTCATGTCATTATGTCAACCTTTGCATTTTGCAATGATGGTATAGTTCTTAAGGAATTATTCACAAATTTTATCACACTTAGGAATTTATGCCTAGCAAAAATCATTTTACAATATTTCATGCGTAATATTTTTATGGAAATCTGAAAACAAACCATCATCATCATCATTTGCATCATCACAACAAAGTCTTAAGACAGTCTCTTAAGCACTCTTTTCTTTTAACAATATTTCTATCCTAGGACTAGCTTGACGACCGAGTGAGCAGCGACTCCATGAAATGGTCTATAATAGCGACAATGTCCTTTGAAATTATTGTTAGAAATCTCTTTTTATTTTTATCACATTTCATTACAACCAATCAATTTGTTACATCAGATTATTTCATTTAAAATATTTATAGCATGACATCCAAGTTATAATATTTTCCAAAATGACATAATTACATGAATCATCAATAAAAATCATTACATCAATCAACTCAATCAATCAATCAAATATAAAAAGCATCATAAGCATCACATAAGACAAGTCATATGATCAAAAAAAATATCTCATCTATATATATCAACAGAATATATACATCATCAAAACTGGATTGGTATGCCACAATCTGTACCTCGGCATACTCAATCCTCTATCAATACAAGTATAATACAATATCAGTAGCAATATCCCGCCCTCTAGCCTCGAGAGCCTCTAGAGCTCTCGACCTCATCTCCTCCCCCGCCCTGTGGAGGACGAGGTGGTCCCATCGTAGTATGTGTGGTACTACGAGTCCTCATCGTCGACCGGGATGAGCTCCTCGTCGACCCTGTCCTGATAGGATCTGCTATGGTAGGTGGCACCTGTATCCTCTGGCCCTCTGGCACCACCTGGTAGTATAGAGCCTGATAGAATGCGGTCTGAGAAACCGACCGCATCAGCTCCTGAGTGCTCACCCCTCTGCCTCGTGCCCTGAGATGAGCATTCTCGTCTCGTAGCTGTGACACCTCAGCCTGGTGCTGTGCAGCTGCATCCTGTAACGTCTACACCTGAGCTCGCAGATGATCTCTCTCCGCCCGGAGAGTAGCCATCTCGCTACTCTCGCCTATGTCCACACCCTTGCCCTTATCGAGCGATGGTGGCCTCTATGGAGATGGGGGTCTCGCCTCCCTCCTCTCCCTCTCCCTCTGCCGCGGCCTCTCCTGTGCCTGTGGCCTCCTCTGCTCTCCTCTGTCGTGACCCCGGGCTGCCTCTACCACCGCCTGGTGCCGCCTCCCTATCCGACGCACAACTGCGTGGATCGGTCCCTGAGCCCTCGTCATCCGAGGAGGGCGGATGCCTACGTACCAAGCATCGTAGCCATCGGCTACCCCTACGTCATCCCCATCCACTGGCTGAATGGGGGCATCGTCCGCGTCCTGACTCCAGAATCACTGCATATCTGGAGCCCCGCTAACTGTGGTGTTATCCCGGACAGTCCGGGAAAACTCATAATCCTTGAGAGATGGGATCCCCTGCTGTAGACCGAACTATCGCAAAACTCGGTCGTAGCGGTGGAGCTCCACCTCCCCCCTCTCCATCCACAGCCAGCAGACTCGCCTGATGCGAGCCAGCTCCTGTGCGTCCTCTGCCCACCCTGGATGCTGCCTCCATGGCCTCCAGGTGATCTGGTCTGGGACCAAGTCATCCAGTAGTCTCCGGGACATCGACAGGTCGATCCGTCGCTGTGCCCCTCTCTGGAGCCACCAGTAGAAGACTCGGGGCCTCTCCCCGTCAACCCCTGTCAGTGGAAGCCCTATCGGCCTTCGCATCGCAATGTGCTCCCAGCACCAAACCTATAGGAGCGATGTCATGACCAGACATCGCCCGCCCTTGTACATGACCCCGTAAAGGATCCTGTACAACCGGCATAGAACAAAGCTGCCCCAAGAAAATCTGTAGCCATGGTCGCGCATGTCGTAGATCACATCTGCCAACATCCACGACACCCTGCATCTGATCTGGTGGCACAGTAGAAGTCCACCAACCACCCCATCCAAAACTCGTGTCAGTGTAGATGCCCCAAGCATCTGGCGCAGTGCCTCGATGTTCACTCCGCCCTTCTCCAGGGCGAAGCTCGGGTCACCGTAGAGTCGTCCCATCGCGTGGCCCTGATTGGCCGCAGGTGTGATCATCCTCCCTTGTATGGGGATTCTAAGAATCCTCCATACATCCTCTAGTGTGGGAGTCATCTCCCCTATCGATAACCGGAAGCATGAAGAGCCCGGGTACCACCTCTCTGCTAGGGCCGTCAGTAGCCCCATATCAGTAGAAACCTGTGGCATCTCTGCCACATGCTACAAGTTGGCCTGTGCCAGTAGATCCCGCTCTGCCTGGGTGAGAGCGGCCAAGTCGTCTCTCAGCCCGCCGTATTTCCACTCTCTGCTCTTTAGTAATCCTCTCTGCAAGCATAAACAATCAAAACAACAAACAATCATTAATAACAATTTCAGCAATCAATAATGCAACTTAAAGATCAAATTTTTGCAATTGATGATATCGCCCACTATTGGCCGATATCGTCCAAAATTTGAGCAAAATCGTCTCCGATTTCGCGTGTCGAAATCGTCTCTAATTTGACGAAATCGTCCCTTTTTCGTCGATTTCGCCTTTAGGCGAAATTGACGAACTTGAGACGATTTCGTCGAACTAGGGACGATTTCGTCCGGATGACGTCGACGGCCAAAAATGGCCGCGATGCTCAAAATTCATCCTAAAATTCATTTACAAAGCATGTAAATTCAAATTAAATCAATCTAAACTAAGTTTAAACCCTTACCCGTAGACCGCGGCGGACCTCTGCAGATCTGTGCGCTGTCTCTACCATTTTTGCTCCAGAGCTCTAAAAACAGTAAAATGAACAGTAACAATGAATTAGGGTTTTACCCTATTTTTCTTAATTTTATTCAAAATAATTCACAAATAATTTTTGCTTTTCCGCATTTTTACCTCAAACGTTCGATTTGGGTAAAAACACGGAGGGGGCACCATAGTAAGCTGTCGTACGATTCGACCAAGAATCGTCGCCTAAAAATGGGAATAATTTTTTGCTTTCTCGTAGATCGAGAAGAACTCATCTTTAACGCATTTTCTTCGGAAAATTCGCTAAAGAGGGGGCAAAATGTAGCACCCTAAAATTGGCGAAGTAAAATTGGAATAATTACATTCACCTTAGTAAATAAATTTAAATTCAAATTTAACCTCCCAAACCGCCCGTTAACCGCCGAGAAACCCGTTTCCTCTTTTTTCGTGCCATTTTTAGCAGTTGTTTTGACCGTTTGACGATATCGTCTCCGATCAGACGATATCGCCCCATATTTGACGATTTCATCTGGACTAGAACGTCCAGACGATTTTTTCGCAAAACTGAATTTGCATAGTTGGAATCCGTTCCAACGGGTCTCCAATCCGAGCAGAAGCGTGTCTGCGTCGTTGGGACCCTTCCCCGTTGGAGATCTCCCAAATTGGGATGATCTCCAACCTCCCAACAACTATCCTATGCCTATTTAACTCTAAGACTTTTCCCTCCCCAACCCCTGGCTGAATTTTTATGTAAATCAACTCCCTATGCGCTAAAACACTTCAAATTTTCTTTTGCACTAGTCCTATATTAATTTTATTGCAGGTACACCACTGGTTTTCAGTCGGAGCCAGCACCTATCGCAGTCGACGAACCTGTCAAGATCGGAGGCGATCTAGTCAAATTCGGGACGATCTCGTACTGATGCGAGACGATTTTGACTGTAGCACACATCGAGGCAATCAGTGCCTGGAGTTTGCTCTTCTTTCTCTTTTATCTGTCATTTTATGCTATAAATTAGATTGTCTATTCAGTTTTTATACTATATTGCATCTGGAGTTCACCCATTTTGTCTAGTTTGCATATTAAGATCATATTCTGCTATCTAAACACAGTGATTTGCATTTACTTTTGTTCTTGTATATTGTTCAATACTCATATTGCTTTTTCATGTAGTTTGCCTCTATTTACACAATATAATTTCTTGTATTTTGCATCTATTTTCTGTTTTGTAGGTTTCTGATGAATTCGTCTGACGAATTCGTCAGATTTGAGATGATTTTGTCTGTCTCAGACGATCTTGTCTGATTCTAAATGATTCTGACATATTGCAGGCGATTTTGTCGAATCCCAGATGATCCAGACTACTTCAAGAATCAGAAACTTCATCAGACATCCCGGATCAGGTAATCTTCATTGGCCTCCTACAAATTCTTTGTTTTTGCTTTCTTTTCTGTTTACTGTATTCATTTAAATTGCATTTTCATGTAGTTTAAGTTAGAATCATTCGGCCAAACCTAGGATGAATGTTTAAAGATAAAACGAACTCATCAAAACTCATTCCCAAAACCTAGGCATGGAAACTGCCGCCAAATGTTTCCTGGTGAACCCACCATCCATCGAAAAATCACCAAAATACACCTCCCTTGAGAGGCGGGACCTTCGTGAAGTCCTCTCACCCGAGGTACCGCACCATCCTTTTCCCATCCTCCTTCCGAGCGCGGATCCAATAGCCTGAAGGTAGGGATGCGAAAAATTTGGAGCGAGATAAACCTATATTTTTGTATTTTGATTTTTATGAGAATGCATGGAAGGGAAATGCAATATTTTTGTGAATTTTGATTTTTTATGAGTATGCATGAAATTGAAATGCAATTTTTTTTTTGTTATTTTTTTTTATGGGTATGCATGGAATTGAAATGCAATTTTTTTTTATGATTTTTGATGATTTTATTGTTTTTGTTTGTTTTTGAATATTTATTCTGACCAAGCAGTTACAGTAATGCCTGGAGCTTTTGGCTTGACCAAAGGGTTTATAGATACCTTTGGGGAATTTAGGGTTGACCAAGCGATTATGAGAATCCTTGGAGCTTTTGGTGTGACCAAGAGATTATGGAAATCCTTGGAGCTTTTGGGTTGACCAAAGGGTTTATAGATACCTTTGGGGCATTTTTGGGTTTGACCAAGCGATTATGAGAATCCTTGGAGCTTTTAGGTTGACCAAAGGGATTATGGATACCTTTGGAGCATTTTTGGGTTTGACCAAGCGATTATGAGAATCCTTGGAGCTTTTAGTTGGACTATGGCTCTCTAGATGTGGAATGGCCTCAAATGACTGATGATCAAGGGTTCTGTTTCCTTGATTCCTTTAAGAGAGGCAAGCCAGTATGTTCCAGGTTCTATTCTACTATCAATGACATAAGGACCTAACCAGTTTTCCGTGAACTTGTCCCATATATGGGACAAAAAATTAGAATTCTACTGGTTCTCTTTTAAGACTAAATCACTAACCTGGAATTCCATGAGGTGGACTTTCATGTTGTATGCTCTCTTAAGTCGCTCTTGATAGATACACAAATGCTTGAGAGCATTAACACATTGTTCATCGAGCAATATAATTTGATCTAACCGGGCCTACCGCATAGTGTCATCATCGATGAACTCTTGCATTGAAATGCGTAGGGAAGGGATTTCTAACTCAAGAGGCATGACTGCCTCGAAACCATACACCAACAAAAATGGAGTTCCCCCAATGGGCATCTGGATGCTGGTGCGATAAGCCCATAGGGAAAGTGAGATCTGAATGTGCCAGTCCTTATGATTGTCTGCAACTGTCTTTTTGAGAATGGCGACTAGCATTTTGTTTGATGCCTCTACTTGCCCATTTTCCTATGGATAATAAGGGGTTGAAAAACCATGCTGAATTTTGTACTTTGTGGTGAAAGCACGCACATATTTATTCTTGAATGGCATCCCATTATCTGACAGGATCTTGGATGGAATACCAAAATGACATATGATGTTATGCAAAATAAACTCTGTAATGCAAGATCCAGTCATAGAGGTTAGCGAAATTGCTTCCACCCACTTGGTGAAATACTCTGTGTCCGTTAGGATGAACGTGTGACGACTAGATGATGCATGGGATATCTTTCCAATTAGGTCAAAACCCCACTATGAAAAATGCCAAGCCAATTGGATCAGCTGCAAGTCCTGAGAAGGTATGTGTGTCAAATTAGCATGGTGTTGACATTTCATGCACTTCTTCGCATATGTGCAACAATCTCACTCTAAAGATGGCCAATAATAGCCCATGTGGAGAATGTGCTTTGTGATGGCCATACTGCTGAAGTGGCCACCACATGCACCATTGTAAGCTTGGGTGATCTTCCAAGCAGACTCTTGCTGGTCCAAACAACGAAGGAGGATTCCTTCATAGTTTTGACGATACAAAATGTCTCCTAACAAGACATGCTTTGCCACTTTCTGTTTGAATGATCTTTTTGTGGCTTGTGTCAATCCAAGTGGGAGGTTACCTAGCTTAAGGTAATCCCTAATGGGTGTGTACCAATCCTACTGATCAGAAACCTTGATAGTATGAACGACCAATCCCTCTTGAAGTCTATCCCTAGCAAAAACTAAGTGGGAAAGAACTTGTAAAAACAACATTGTGTTGCTATTAAGAGGGGTCGGGGAGAACAAGGACCCCCAGTTGGCTTGAGTCAAACAATCATGGATTCGAGAGAACTTATCCGGAGGTGGTTCAATATGGATCAGGTGGATTCCTGGCGTCAGATTAGACTTTGCATGCTCCATCACAGATTATGATAATGTTTTAACCTAAATGGTTGTCATTTCACCATAAGGGTCTTGCGAGATTAATGACCCCAAGAAGGCCATAGTATCTGCAAAATGATTCTATGATCGAGGTAGTTCCTCGATGTCATACCATTCGAGTTATGCCAAGAATTTTTCCACAAGGGCTTTGTAGGCCTACAGAACTGGACATTTACATTGGAAAATCCCTTTTACTTGGTTGACAATCAACAACGAATCACCAAAGATGTTTAAACATTTTATGTTCATGGTGATTGTTGTTTGAAGACCTATGAGCAAGGCTTCATATTCTGCATTGTTGTTGGTGCATGAGAAGTATAATTTGAATGATAGAGGCATTGGAGCCCTCTGTGGAGTGAAGAATACAATTCTCGCACCACCCCATTGCTCACATTTATAACCATCAAAAAATAGGTTCATGTTAGCCTGTGACTTAGGCTCATCAAAATCTAGCGATTTTGAAACATGAAAAACCCCATCATCCGATAATTCTATGGTCAGAGGCTGATCGTCTTCAAAAGGAGCCTCTGCCAGTTGATTGACAATGACTTGACCTTTTATGGATTTCTTTCCAATGAACTCTATGTCAAACTCCATCAACAACATGATCCATTTCATCGTGCGGGTACTATGATAAGTACGACTCATCATGTATCGTAATGGATTCTCCTTAGACACAATATACGTCGTATGACCGAGCATGTAATGGCATAGATTTTTGGTAGAAAACACCATTGCCAAGCAGAGCTTCTCAATGTATGCATAGTTAAGTTCATAACTGACCAGGGTGTAGCTAAGATAGTATGTAGCCTGTTCTTTGTGAAGTTCATTTTTTTGGGATAGCATGGAACCCAATGCCTCCTCAGTAGCTGAGATGTATAAATAGAATGACACTCCTAGTCTAGGTGGTGCAAATACTGGCAGTGAAGCCAAGTACTATTTAATGTCGTCAAATGCTGACTGGCACTCGTCATCCCAATGAAATGTGATCCCCTTATGCAATAATTTATTCATGGGTCGGCACTTGTCAGATAACTACGCTATGAAGAGATTGATCGACACGACCTTTCCCTACAGACTCCTAAGCTGCTTGATGGTAGTAGGGGGAGGCATTTCAAGGATTGCCTTGACTTTGTTTGGGTCTACCTCGATTCCTCGTTTAGAGACTATGTAACCTAAGAGCTTTCTAGATGTGACACCAAAGATGCACTTCTTGGGGTTTAGTCTGATATTATGCTCCATGAGGTGATTGAGGATCTTGCTTAAGTCATCGAGATGATTTGGGCATAAAAGATATTTGGCCAAAAAATCATCCATGTAATCCTCCAAAGTTTTGTGCATGTAATCGTGGAAGATGTACGTCATGGCATGTTGGTAGGTGGCTCCAACATTTTTAAGGCCAAAAGGCATAACATTATAGCAAAATGTCCCCCAAGGCATTGTGAACGCCATTTTTAGTTGGTCCTCGGGATTGATATGAATTTGATTGTATCTTGAGAAACCATCCATGAGGGAAAGCATTTCATGGCCCGCTGTAGCGTCTACCAACGCGTCGATTCTTGGCAAGGGAAAATCATACTTAGGACTCACTTTATTTAGATCTCAAAAATCGGTGCATATGCAAATCCTCCCATCGGGCTTCTTGACAAGAACCATGTTAGACAACCATGGTGGATAATCCACGTAGATGACAAACTATGCATCCAACAACTTTTGTAACTCGTCTTTGACCATTAAGGCCACTATTGGGTGCATCTTACATAGTTTTTTCTTTACTGGCTTGATTTTCGGATCAAGCATTAAATTATGCATGACTAGCTGCGGGTCTAGTCCTAGCATGTCCTTGTATGACCATGCAAAAACCTCCTTCTTCTCTTTGAGAAGGGTAATGTAGTCGGCTCACTCTTCGGGGGATAACCCTACCCCCAACTTGATGATTTGCAAATTCATTGGATCTAAGCCGATGTCTACGTCAGTCATCTCCTCGATCGACATGTGGGATCCATCCTCCAACTGGTGTGGAGTTGGGATCAAATGGATATCATTTGCTAAATTTAGATCATCATTCGAAACATCCAGTTCTACTTCAACATGAAAGACATCCTGAGTCTGTCCTGGAGTGAAATGGAATATTCCTCCGCAAGGCCAGTACTCTGATGGGGATGGTGGTGTGTCAGTGCGATCCCAGTCGATAGCATCTAGATCTAGATACAATGACCATGTGGGATCGGTTGGATCATGGATTGGTGCGGTCAAATCAATGGAGATAATGTTTATGGAATTATTATGGTCTCCATTATCATGGGTGTTATAACTCAAACATCTTAGAAAATCTGTGTGCATCAGATCTGGTTCTGTGGGCACTGGCACAAAGGGGTCAGCCCTATGCATGGAGACGAAGACAGGATCTGCCCTAGGCACTGATGGTTTGATAGGGTCTCTAGGTAGAAGATGCTCTCTGTGGACCTGGAGTGGTGAGTGTAGTAATTGCTATAACTACGTCGGGTTGAGATGCCACCTATGTCTTGGACCTATATGTAAATGTTCAAACATGTCATCTATGTCCAAAGGGTATTGTTGTTGCATTTGTCGCATGTGGTTGAGATAGGCCATCTCATATTCATCTTTTGAATCACTATCAGAGATCCAAAAGCCTTCGTTAACTCCAAAAGTTGCTTGCGACACATGGGGCTCACCTTGTTTGAGCATATTGATGTGGTCCCATCTAGGTTGTTCCGCTCTCTACGAGGGGACCGGATTGTCTTGAAGTGGCATGTGCTCAACTGGAGCATCCAATGGGAATATTGTCAAGAAGCTTTCTTTATCATCATTCAATGGATATTCTTGTGAATGATCATACTCTGACTCCTCTTCAAAATACCCTTCTTGGTCTTGTCCATATCCCCCTTGTGGGTGAGTCCTTGAGTTTTCTCCTTGTTCAGTTGAAGGGAAATGGTTGTTGAGGTCAACAAGGTTGTTTGTTTGTAATGGGAAATAATCCCCCAATGTATAAGTTGTGTTTGGATTAGCATATAGATCTGATGCCAACCCATCCTTGTTGCCTATCCCTAGGCCTTGCATGTTTTCAACCAAGATGTCTAGGGGTAAGGGGTGGTTGAACCCTACTCTTGACTTGTCATATGGCATTTGATATCTCGGTTGGCAAAGAACCCGCACTCCTTGCTCATATCGACCCAACCCATATCCATGCCAATTGCATTGGCCTAGATATCTGAGAGAAAAATTAGGATTGGATAGATAGTTGACATCCTCCACAAAGGGCTCTTCGTCTTCATATTCTTGCATATGAATCTCAATGCCATTATCCAGGCCCCCATAAACAAAGTTTGTCTGATTGGGTGGGTAGCCTAAAGGAATCACTGAGCCGATGGGGAGTTGAGGCCTCCCCATGTCTTGCATGGACTCAAGTGTGGGCGTTGCTACAATGTTTCTCACTAGATACTCCCCTAGGCCATTTCAACGGTGATCGTTTGCGGTTGAGGGGGAGTGAATGGGAGTCCTTCCTGAGTCCACTCCATGTGGGGTGAACTAGGCGTCTCAACTTCCATTCTACTAGGTATCTCTTTTGTCGATATGGTTGATACTAGAGGTGGTTCTTCTTCTAAGGGTTGCTTGCCCTTATCCTTGGATGTGGCCATCGTAGGTGGTGTCATTGTAGAAGGACTAGCGAAAGAAGATGGCCTTGGCTGAGGACTCGATGGATCAATCACTGGAGAAGCCCATGGAATTGAACCCTATTGAGATGGATTCAACTAAAAGTCCAAATGTGTTGGTGGAAGGGTTGATTGCAGCATGATTTGCACTATACTATAGTATTCGAAAGGCTCCAAGTCCACTGGGACTACATGCACCTGCCCTTCAAATGTGTACTTTAGGCACTGATGCATGATTGAAGGGACACACTTCATGTCTCAAATCCAAGGCCGGCCTAGCAGGATATTATAAGCCATCTTGCCTTCCAAGATATGGCACAATGTATGAATGGTCTTTTGTCCTATTTGAATAGGTAGGACAATTGTGTCCACTGTCAAGAAGATTGCATCGTTGAATTCTCGTAGTGTGTAAGTGGAAGTCATGATGTGAGATGTTGGCAACTTCAAGTGCTTTAGAGCTACTATAGTGATGATATTACTGGATGAGCCAGTGTCCACCAACACTCTCTTATAAGGAATCCCATTGACCCGTGCGATAATGTGCAGGGGTGGATCTGCTACATCACTAGTCACCATTTTCAATTCATCTTCCCTAAATGTGATGACTGGTTTTGTACACTATTTTACATGCCCTAAAAAATTGTTGAATGAATTCGCTTCATGGGGTGGCAGCTCTATTGCTTTAAAAATCTCCATGAGAGCCTCCCTATGGGGTGCTGATTGTTGAATTAGCTCATATATGGAGAGCCTAGATGATGTGGTCCTTAGAATTTGAGTAAGTCTAGTTCAAATCATGGCCACTGGTCTAGGCGGGGGAAGTTGCGTAGGAGGTTTTTGAGCCTATGACGTTGATGAAACCTCTCTTGTGGTTGCCACAGGAGCAGCTCCTGGGTATTTTTTGTTCCTAGTCACTATGCTTATCATTCCCACATATCCTTGCATAGGGAAATTCTGTTGTACCTCATTAACCTGAAGGGGATTTGCCTGTGCCTCATGGGTAGGCAAGGGGTCTCTGAATACTCCCATATTTTGATTATTTGGCACTACGGGGTTGTCCACTACTAATGTGTTATTGTCAATGAGGTCCTGTATCAAACCTTTAAACTTCCAGCATGCGTTAAGATCATGTCCTTTACGCCTATGAAACCTATAGTACAAGTCTTCTCGGTACCCTTTAGGCTTCGATGCATTGGGATCTATAGTTTGGATCTCTGGAAGATTGATTAAATTCGTCGCTGACAAGCGGTCAAACAAAGAATCCCTAGACTCTGTATAAGGAGTAAATTGTTGCCTAGGGCGACGCTGCTGATTTTGCTCCTATCTTTGATTTTCCCTCTCATAGTTTTTGGGAGGGACCACCTGATAATTAGCCTTTTGAGGCTGTGGTGCTTGTGCAAGCTTGGGGACATTCATGGCAACTTGATTAACCGCAATAGGTTTTTGTTGCGTAGTCCCTGGTTTAGAATTCTTTTTCCATTCTTTTTTCTTAGGCTTGGCAATTTCACCATCCTATATCTTAATCTCCTCAATAACTCTGGCTTGCACCGAAGTTTCCTCTAAACTGGCGTATTGTTGCAGCTGCAATAGCATGGAGATTGACCTCAAACATCTTTTGGAAAACATTTGAGTCAGATCTGACATGGGAGGCAAGTAAGGTAGCTTTGCAAGCAATGCCCTCCATCGGTTCTCGTATGCCACCATGGTCTCTTCCTCATACTTCTTGAGGCTAGCTAGGTCACTCAATGATGCCTTTTTCCTAGTATTGAAGGTGAAACATTCAAGGAATGTGTCCACCAGTTGATCCAAATTAGTGATGCTATGTTTCAGTAATTGGGTGAACCAATCCGAGGTAGGGCCTGCGAATGTGGTTATAAATGTTCTCAACAAGAAAGCATTGTTATCTTGAATACCAAAACACTAACTTAAGAACCTGGTCACATGCTCTTGGGCGTCCTCCTCCCCTCTAAAGAGTGCCAACTGGGGTAGCTTAAAGTGTTCTAGGTATGGAGGTGCCGGCACTGACGGATGCATAGGATGGCTACAGAGTTGGCGTAGAGTGGGATTTTGAGTCCCAGAGGTCTTGAGCTCCATAGACTCTAAGCATTCTAACAATGCTTTATATGCATCAGAGGATTTAATTTCGTCCTCCTTAGTTTGCTCCCATTGTGGGTTGTGGGGAGCCTGAGGCCTATTGAGAAGTAGCTGGGTAGCACCCCATCTGTCTTGATAGAGCATTTTAGCCCTCTCTTCTTCCTATTCATATTCCTCATAAGCTTATTGAGGAGTGGCTAGCCAAGTCCTATGCACATGGGTAGGTGCCCGCGGAGGGTGCCCATCATTGTTTCGGGGAGTGGCCTCCTGCTCAAGTCTAGGAGGTCTCGGAGGCAATACTTGATAATGTCACATGGACCTCTCTCGTATCAAAGGGTTATGCCTCTCATGCACATCTACTTTGTGCGTGCGAGGGTTTGGAACCTTCACAAGCACATTGTTTTGTAGCAATTCGGTTGTTTGACGCTGAATGCGCTCTTTGTTAAGCCGACAAAGATGATCTAACTATTCTTGATCTTGTCGAAGCTGTGTGATTTGTGCTTGGCAGGTGGCTTGTTTGGCAAATGCCAAGTCACTTTGTTCCGTCGTCTCTTGTTTTGGAAGCCTAGATGCCTCTCCTATATGTCTACCTCGGTCGTGGTGACCCGAGACCTCTATGGGCTGCTTCCCTCTGTCGAGGTTGGCTACATTAACTTGAGGTTGTAGCCTCGATGGGTTATCTGGATACAGGGCAGGCACGGAGGTACATCGCTCCCATGCTATGTATTGCTCTTGAGGAACGTGGTAATCATCCTCATCCTCTTTTTCATATGCATAAAAGGTGCAAGCAGAATTGTCTTGCCTTGCCTAGAAAGTTTGATACTCTAGACACTGTATGGTGTTTCTAACATCAATGCGAGGTAGAGAAGGGAGGAAAAAATCTTGTGGCCCCTCCGTCTGGCCCCTTTGTTGCTCTAGCACTTCATCGCTAGGCCACCCATAACGGGCTTCTAAGGGAGGTCTCCTGTCTGCATTAAGTGCTACATATAGGTTCTCTTCTTGGAAGGACCTATGGTGAGTAGGGGTGCCCCTCAAAGAGGTACCTCTATAGTCTTGTTTTGTTATGGCATGGTGTGGACTCTCTTGTGGGCCAGGCTGCCAAAGCGGGATGGCTAGGTCCTCAAGACTATATCGGAGGTGACTTGTCCCCCTTGGTGCACTTTCTGGAGTGCTTGCCCTTGATCGGGCTTGACTACGAGTGAACACCATAGTGATGTGTTCCTAAAGACGAATAGATTTTATCTCTTTTAGGATTTTTTATGCTACACTTAAACAAAAAAGAAACACACAATCAATGCAGTGATTATCTCGTTTAAAGATTTAACAGTGTGCCCTAAAATTTGGTTTTAGTGTGTTATAATGTTGTTTTGAAAGCTTTGTGAAAGAGCGTTTAAATGCAAAAATGAGGGCTCTTATGACTCCCATAAAATGGTCTCCCCTTTGATATACTATTGCCAGACCGATATACCAACCTCTCTATATACCCACCCTTACGTGAGGGAGACTATAGGTATGTGAGAGCAGATGGTACGTGGAACATAGGCGGTACTGAAGGGGGATCACTCTGTTTATGACACCTACCATAGAAAACTTATCCTCATGCACTGGGAATCACCCCTGCTACACTTGGTCAGATTTCGTCAAGATTTACGTCTAGCAACAGTCGCGAATGGGGTAATGGATGCAATATCTCAAGCCAAAGTGATAATGGAATCCACCTTTGGTCTTACTCAAGGGTTGGGGTTTTACGACCAACGCCTTGTTGTTTCAGTTACCACGTGGTGTGTGGGGTTCCTTTTAAGTTGCATAAATGAAGCACGCAAGCATTCAAACTCTCCTATGCAAGCAAATAAATAGAGAACACAAAGCAAAGAATTGACCAAAGGTGTTTAAGACCTCTACCTTTTCTCTGCCCAAGTCGGATATCTCTGAATTTTTGCTCTGAAATAGTCCAATTTTGGAAAAATTGGTACCTATAATCAAAAGAACGAGCAACTTTAATCAAAAACTTAATTTTAAAAAATCAAGGGACACAGGTCCCACTGTGATCGCCACTAAAAGCACGAGGATACGGAAACAAAAAGGAATATACCACAAGAACAAGAAATAACGTATGCAAATCGACATAAGATAAAAACAATACAAAATATAGTAATCTCTTTTATTGATACACTTTACAAATTGTGTTACAATACATCTCCTTCCTTTTTAGGGGATAGGAGAGTCAAATGTGTTTCTTGTCACAAGATCCATGGCTAACAATCCTTCTTTCGCGTGCCCACATGTAATATGGGCAGACCAAAATGTCACCATCGCTGTTGTACATGATTCTTTGATATTTCCTACTCCTCTGCTATTAGAAACCTGCATTCAAAGAAACAAAAAATATTAATAATATCTACAGACCAAATGAAACATGTATTTCCCAAATATCGCGACACTTCCTTTCTTTTGGCATCAACCTTGCAACTTGTCGTGATATCATGACACCTTCCCTCATTCGGCTCTGACGGTGCTTCTAGTTGTGATTTTGCGACATCCCTTCTTCTCTTGGCTGCAACGGTGCAACTTGTTGCGATTTCGTGACATCACCAAACTGGTCGTGATTTCGTGACACCTTTCCTCGTGTGGAGGTTTTCTCACCCTTTGATATTTAGTTCTTGGACCACCTCGGTAAATTTGGAATTCATGTAAATCCTCTTGTTCAAGGTTCAGGGACCTTTCAACACCCTTTATACCAATAAAAAAAAAAACATGTATTTCCCAAGGCCTATTGTCAGTAAAAGCATGAAAATAATAAAACGACTATCAGATTACCTCTAATTGACCTAAAAATTTGATATAAGCATAAAAATATCATCATAAGACCATTTTAAAAAGAACAATCTAAAAATTCCTCACAGATCTGTACTCGCTCTAGGGTGGGACGAATAGGACTATGAGAATTGGCCAAAAAGCACCTTGTTCAATGTCCTACTTAGGAAGCTCCAAAAGACTTGAAAACTTGGGGTTAGCTAATTAGAGGCATTTTGGGATGACCAAGATGCTCATATTTCTCCAATTTTTCCTCTAGGATCTATATTTTGAAGATGGCATCTGCAAGTTAGTGAAAGTGAGAAACATCAATAACCTGGTCAAAAATAATCAGAATGACATGAAATTTGAATTGTAACCTATTTAACCTATCTAGAATCATATTCAAAAGAAAAAAACAAGAAATATATCACAAATTTCTAATCATATTGGGGTGGGGTGATTAGCACTGTGATAGTTTGGGGAGTGCCCGGGGGTAGGATGCCCACCAATTGAAGCATTGTTTCGGCACCAATCCACTTGGGATGGGTCCAAAACTAGTTATGGGGTGTTGTCAAAAAATTTGGTGGATATTTGTGGTCAAAAATCAGGTTTTGGGGATGGATTTGTGCCCCCAATAGTCACCCAATAACCTCCCTTTCGAATGAGAGATTAAGGATGTAAAAGCACAAATCATAATTAGGTATGAAATTGGCAGCACTTCATTGCTCAAATTCTCCTTCTCTGTATATATTTTGGATGGGAAAACTCTCCAATTTATAGACCTTAGGGTCTCCTTGTTTGAATTGTGCATGTGAGGGTGCCACTTGAGTTAACTATCCTATTTTTAGAGAAAAGCTAACTCCCTGATAAAAAAGCTTCTTGCATGAAGTTTCTAAAATAAATACACTCATCACTGAAGTCTTTCTCCTTGAATAAAAGCTACTCCTCACAATTGCATGGCCTGAAGCCTTAGTTAACTTGCGAAGTTATCGAGGTTTGACTTTTTTCCAGTCAAATTTGATATTCGCCTCACCCTGGGGCGAATGCTACTACTTGTCCCTGGGTAGGATGAGTGACAATTTGTATTCATCCCTGGGTGGGATGAGTAGAGAGCAAGGTGCCAAAAGGTGCAAAATTGACCTGTGACCTCTAAAACTGCTTTTGGAAGTGGTTAGGACCACTATTTAACCTTTGGGGGCTGCCCTTGGGGTTGTTTGTATCAATGCGATCAACGCTTGTTGTCACGTAATCGGATTGGTGCTGTTTTGGTGTCTACACCACTCTTCAGATCAATCTTGTGAAGTACTTGGCTCCACTCAAACAATCCATAATGTCATCCATCCTTGGAAATGGAAATATGTACTTTATGGTGATCTTTTTAATGGCTCGAGAGTCTATACACATTCTCCACTCTCCATATTTCTTTGGTGCTAGTACTGTAGGTATTGCACATGGACTCAAGCTCTCCCAAATCAGTCCCTTCTCCAATAACTCTTGGACTTTTCTGTTTAGCTCTTCAGTTTCTATAGGAGTCATTCTATGTGCTGCCTTATTGGGTAAACTAGATCTTGGTACCAAATCTATATGGTGACTGATCTTCCTCACTGGTGGTAAGCCCTCAGGCACATTATCAGATACAATGTCTGGAAATTCTTCTAATAGTCTTAAGACTTCTACAAGGGTATCCTTGCATTCTTACTTTCTAACTCTAGGAATTAATGCATAGCACATATGCTCATGCTTTAAACTATCCAAAAATCTTCTCCCTTCAACTAAATAGATTCTAGCACTACTACATACCTTTTCGCCCGCCTCCTTCAAGGGCTTCAGCTTATGGTGCACTCCATTCTTTATCACTGAGTAAGTGTTGGTGTGACCATCATGCACTGCACACCGATCAAACTACCATGGCCTTCCCAACAACAAATTGTAAGCATTCATAGGTAGGATGTCACACAGGACCTCATCACAATACTTCTCAATATAAATTTCATCGAGCATTGCTCACTAACCAAAGCCCTATGGTCCTTCTATAACCACACAATCTGATATGGATGTGGGTGTCCCCTCCTCTTTAACTATAACTTAGTAACCATTTCTTTTGATACCAAGTTATTAGTACTACCATTATCTATTATAATTTTATAGAACTTACCCAAATTTTTACACCTTGTGCAGAATAGGCTCCTTCTCTGTTCTAATCCTTTCTCCTCATTCAACACGGTCCTCCTTGTAACCATAACTTCTCCTCCCTCTGCCTCCTCAGAATGTTTTGATTCAGCACCTTCATTGACTACAAAAACTCTAGTAGGACCCTTAGGTCTCTTATTCTTCCTTTCTCGATGTTGTGGATACTCGTATGCTCGATGTCCTTCTTCACCATAGTGGAAACAGGTTCCACAAAATCCTCCCCTTCCAAATCCACATCCAGATCTACCTCTCCCCATTGGGTAACCATTGTTCTGATTATAAGGTTGGTAGGTGTTCCCCTCTTCCCGATCCTGGATATTACTGGTTTCACCAGCCTTCTTCTAATCCTTATATTTTTCTCCACTGGTCCTTCCACCAGTTCTTCCACCATGACCTCTTCCTCTTTGCTTACCCTCAAACCGTTTGTTCATCTTCTCTTCGACTTTGATGGTAAACTGGTAAGCATCCTCAATGGTGCTCATCCTAACTAGACTCAACTCTTCTTGAATATTGGTTCTCAACCCATTGATGTAATGAGAAACCTTCTCCTTGTTAGCCTCTGAATGACCAGTTCTGATTGAGATCTGGTAGATCTCCTCTGTATATTCTTTGATATATTTGTTTGACTGTCTCAAACTCTGTATTTTTCTCAACAGGTCCAATTCGTAATCTATAGGAATAAACTATCTCTTCAACTTCTCTACCATTTGATCCCATCTGGTTATCTTTTCCTTTCCTCATCTATTTCTTTCTAGCTACACTTCTTTCCACCATATGCAAGCATGACATTTCAAATTTTTTTTGCAAACTTGATCTGATCTGGATCTACAACCTCCTCATACTCAAAATATTCCTCCATGTCATTGATCCAATCAATCAACTCCTCTGGATTGAGACTCCCAGAATACGTGAAGACATCAAACTTTGTCTTCTTCTCAATTTGAGATATGGCCTTAATTAATCTGGCTTCTGCAGGATCCGTTGCTTCTTCTATAATCGATGGATCATCAACCTCCTAAGATTCATCTTCACTATGGTCTTCTCTCCTTGGTTCAACCCCTCTTCGCAACTCCTCTTGTAGGGCTTGCACTTGCCTCTGCAAAGCTCTGAAATCTTCTTTAGGTACCACATTTCTTCCACCACCATGGTTTCTTCATGGAGGCATTCTTCCTCACTCTCTTCTCATAACCCTTCCATAGATCCTAGTGCAAACTGCCTCACTTTTGACGATCTACTCACACACTCAGGAACTCTCACTCTGATACCACTTGATGGGGGTCTACAAATCGCTCACAACAGATTCTTAATTCTCATTCATTACACTTGGAAAAATTTACAATAATGGCAGTAGTCTGCCAAATAAACTCCTTTATATTGAAAGATAGTTTATTTTATTTTATATTATAGCATCTTCCGCCCAGGAAGAAAAATAGCCTAAACTAGTCCAAAATGACCCTCTTGCCTTCATGACTGCAACTATGTCTCAATAGTTTTTTGACCATCATGCATGCCTTCACTTCCCCTTTTAAAATCTCTAGCATGACTCTCCGTTTCATTTCCTGTGCCTCTTCGTTGTCATGGCTTTTGAAACGTCTTTCATTTTGACTCTTGATCTTCATCTTCTTCCATTGCACCTTGGTGCCACATGCTGTTCAATGCTTCCACTGTAGACTTTGTCCACCTATCAACTAGTGATGATGTTTGGTATACCACCACTCGGTAATTTCCTCTGTAATGGCTCCTGTAACTACATGCCCTTTCTTTTCTTTTGTTTGGTCATGAAAATGTGACATGTCACGATATCGTGACACTTTTGGCTTCTCAATATTCTTGCCCTCTTCGAGTCACGAAAATACGACATGTCGCGATATCGTGACACTTTTGGCTTCTCTGCTTTCCCGCCCTCTTCAAGTCACAAAAATGCGACATGTCACGATATCGCGACACCTTTGGCTGCTCCACCTTCCTACCCTTTTCGAGTCATGAAAATGCAACATGTCGAGATATCGTGACACTTTTGCTTTTCTGCCTTCCTGCCTTTCTCGAGTCGTGAAAATGTGACATGTCGTGATATCACGACACTTTTTCTCCCTTGTGCCTTCTCTCGTCCTTGGGTCATGAAAATGCGACATGTCGTGATATCGCGACACTTTTTCTCCATTGTGCCTTCTCTTGTCCTTTGGTCACGAAAATGCGACATGTGATATCGTGACACTTTTTCTCCTTTGCGCCTTCTCTCGTCCTTTGGTCACGAAAATGCAAAATGTCGCGATATCACGACACTTTTTCTCCTTTGTGCTTTCTCTCGTCCTTTTTTTTTTGTCGATGCAAGATTGCTCTGCTGCCATCGGATGCTCCTGCATCAGATTTGTTTTGATTTGTTCCTTTTATCAAATCTCACATACACCTAGTTTGGCCAATATACAACTATATTAACCTATATGCAATTTTGATTTATATGAAAACAAAAAACAATAGAAAAGTAAATTTAGATGAACTATGCAGTGCTTAAAAGAATTTTAAACTCTGACCTATATTTGGAAGTCTAATGTAGTTTCAAATTCTTTGTTATAGGAAAAATAAATTAAAATCTAGCAAGATCGGGTGATCCGATTCTACTAATCGGGTGGTCCGATTATGCAGAAATTTACCCGATTAGGGCAAAAAGTTGTAGTTTGAAAACTTTGATACAGTAGATTTATAGAATATAATGCATCCACTGAACTAAATTGTAGAGAATAATGAATTTGAAGGATCAATAAATAAATCATCGAATATGACTCTATTCAAAATACATAAATACTTATGGAAAAGCGACAAAACGTGAATGTAAAAGTTAAAGTATCAATAGAAATGAACTTAAAATTATCTAATGAACATTACATATGACTTTAAACAGAAGAACAAAAAATAAAGAATGCAAACACTGAGGTCTAGATGCCCCCAAGCAACTGAACAACACGAATGTGTGATGCAGAAAAAATTAGGTAGTTTCATCAAAATCAGGCAGATTGATATCGAAATCAGATGGAACAATATCAAAATTGGGTGATATGATATCGTAGAAATGCAAATCTCCCTCAGAAATACAAATATCCCTTAGTTTGATAGCACCATGTTCTGCAAGACCGAATATGTGAGAAGTTTATACATGCAACCCAGCTTATTTGTTCCACAAATTTGTGCAACCGAAATAAACTAAGTGCTAGCTCCTAGGGTTCAAAAATAAACTTTCAGATTCAGAAATTCACATGAAGTAACCAAAAAATAATTGCATAAACTTCATCTACAAGTCCAAAATCTGAAAAGGAGAAAGATGGACAATTAAATTTGAGCATGCATAATAAATCTCATTCTTTCTTACTAACAAGACCTGAAATTTATGAGAAAAGCTTTGGCATTAAGAAAAAAATTTCATTTTACATTCTAGAAGATGTGGCCTCCCAAAATTTCCAGACCGGTATCCTTTATTTTCATGGTATTTAAGGTTTTTAAAATCATTTCATTTTGTTTACCTTGAAAAACTCTTCGTTTCACTTTTCTGGCTTCTCGTTCCATTTTCTCTGTTTTGTTTTCTACAACACGGGTTTCATTCTTCACATGGTAACATTTGATTTTCTTGTGTCTTTATCCTCATGTAACCGCCATCAAAGCCTTCTATTTTATATTTACAAACCATTGGTAATGTTCATTAATGCCCACTAAGCTTTCACCCACGTGGCATGTGTTTTATTTTCTCTATAAATATAGAAGACTAGCCAAAAAAAAAATCTTCCTTCCAAAAATGTTCTTTCATTTCATATATTATAACACTTACGCTATTTGAATGTACGGTTATTAAACACAAGCCCATTTTACAAAATGGGGAGAGCATTTATTTTATTCCCCAATCAAATATTAAGTCCGCATGGGCCCTCATTGCATGCGAATGAGTTTAATCTTTGGGGCTAGTTGTGGAGAAGCCACAACAATTCCATGAAGGAGCAATAAGGTGTATTTGAGCTTTGATTAGTTTTGTGTTTAATGAATATTTTAGAAAGTGTTAAGAGTGATATTTTTTCATCTAACCATTGAAATTGGAAAGAAGAAAATTGTGATTGAGACAGGTTTTCTAAGGCCACTTATACCTCAAACTAAAAGGTATGAGTACATCTTCCTAGTGAGTGATTGTTGAATGTTGTGAATGCAAAGTTGGAGTGAAAAGAATTGTTTGGTAAGCATTGTTGAGTGTTTTTTGAATTAATGCTTCAAAGTTTTCTAGAATAAATAATTGATTGATAAAACCTTATTTGATAAGCATTTTTGGTGAAGTGATTAGTTGAGTGAACTTGAACTAGGGTTTGCAAAGATCATGAGTATAATTTTTATGTGAATATTGTTCGATAAGAACTGTTGTTACGTTATTAATTTTAGTGCACTTGAACTAGGATTTGCAAAGATCATGAGTATCACTATTATGTGAGATTGATTAATAAGCATTGTTGGAAAAACTTGAGTGAGTGTTCTTATGCTTGGATTAGGGTTTGTAGGCAAGGATTAATTCATTGAGTGATTGATGAGTAGAGTTGGTTAGCCTAGTCAAGTGGATGTATTGTTGTTCAAGTTCTATGAAAAAAAATGCTCTATATTATGAATTGAGTTGAGAAAGAGATTGAGTTTTGATGAATGTGAAACATATTGAATCTCTAAAAATTCTCTATATGTTTATGTGATAAAAACATATATTGAAAGTGATTGAGAGTTTGTGAGTGTGAAGCATATTGAGTCTATAAAAATTCTCTATATGTTTCTATAATAAAAAGAGTGATTGAAAGTAATTGAGAATTGTGGTGAATGTGAAGCATATTGAGTCTCTAACAATTATCTTTATGTTTATGGGATTTGGATAAGTTCTAGTGAGGACTTGTTGAACAGATTTGAGAAAATTCTTAGTGAAGTCTTGAGAACAGATTGGACAAGTTCTAGAGAGAACTTGTGGACATATTAGTTTGAGATTTTGTGGAAGCTTACAAGGCAAATTTAAGACAAGTATTTGAGAAGACTTGAGAGCAAAGTTGATTGATTGATTTTTTCAAAACTTGAATTAAGGTTTGGGGAAGATCTAGTAGAGTTTATTTGAGATTAAGTCAAGCTTTGTGTTAAGCCTTTAGGATAGATTTGTGCTAGACCGAAAGACCGTGTTTAGTGGATATTAGAGTATAAATATTGAGGATAAATTTGTGCTAGACTGAAGGACTATTTTTAGTACAAATTTGAGGACAAATTTTGGTGCAGATTTTAGGATAGGTTTGTGCCAGACTAGAGATAGAGATTGAGCAGATTTATGCTAGACCAAAGGACCGTGTTTAGTGCAGATTTGAGATAGATCTTTGAAGGTGATAGAGTATATAGGGTGATAGTCTCCAGTGGATAGAGATCCATTAGCAAGGGAAATAAGGGAAGGTGTCTTCAGTGGATAGAGATCCATTTAGCCAAAGTAGCGGGGGTAATAGTTATTCTATAAGATCACCAACTAGAGTTAAGGAGAAAGAGTTCTCCTGTGGATAGATATTGGTGTCTCCTTTGGACATAGGTCCATAAACATTGTAATAGTAAAAGGATCCCCAAGAGATTTATTGAGAAAATTTTAGTGAAATATTTTCTCTATGGAGTAGCCCACATTGGGTGAACCACGTTAAATTGATGTCTCTATTGTGTGTCATGATTTTCGTATTGCTTTGATTACTAATATTGATATTGTTATTTATACATTAAATAATATTTATTGGGAAAGAAAAGTAAAAAGTGGTCTTATACTATTCACCCCCCTCTCAGTATAAGCTTGTGTTCTTAAAAAAATGTCTCTCTTGGGTTGGTTTTGTTGGCTTGTTACATTGGTATCAAATCTCTAGGTCATATGAATAGAAACTTCTAGGGAGTGTTCCTAGGATGGTCCTTGACTTGATGTTCTACTTTGGGTAAACTTATTCCACTAAGGATATTAACGTGATTAGGATAATTTTAGTATTGCATGTTGAATAGACCAGTCAAACCGAGGAGTAAAAATTCTAGAGAGTGAAGTTTATTATTGGGAATGTCACCTTACAACAAGGCAATTGTGACCATGATCATTATCAAGGAGTGATAATGATCTATATTAGTTCATGGGGGAAATGAAACTAATTGAATATAAGTACAATTAAAGAAAATTGTAACTTACCCAACTCCTTTGTGTGAATAGGAGATGACACCTTTTTTGAGAGGAAAATAGTTGCATAAGGAGAGACTATATCTTAACTCCAAAATAATTCTAGATGAACAATGAAATCTAGCAAGATAAATGGGAGAACTATGGATCCTAGCAGGAAGTCTATAAGAAAAACAAATTCTTGTGAGAAAAACAAAGGAATAATAAGTTATAGTGAGAGGATGAAATATCTTTATTCCATAGTTGAAATACGTCAAGAATATATGGAACAATAGCAAAAATTGATAGAAAACCTAATCAATAAGGAAATTGATATTAGGGATCCAGAGGATAGATAGGAAGAGAATACTATTAGGATAATTCATGTGGGTAAGGTCATGATAGAGGTTGAGTTGGATAAAAACCTTAAGAATTTTAATGTAACCAAATTTAATGGAAAGGAAGGGGGTGACATGGTATATTCATGGTTAAATGAGTTGGAAATCCTATTTTCCATGAAGGTTTACTCTTTTGAAATCTAGACTATGTGGGATACCCTTCATCTTTAGGATGTAGCCATAGAATGGTGAAATACATTTAAGAAAAAAAAAAATATCCAAGCTATATATCTTAAATGGGATAGTTTTGTTAGGGTATTTAGAAAAATAATTTTTTTTGTCAATTTTATGTAGAGAAGTTTGAGGAATTCTCTACACTTCAACAAGGTTCATTATTGATAGAGGTATACTTTCAAAGATATGTTAAACTTTTGAAGTATGTTCTAGAGTATGAGAACAATGAGCAACTAAAGGTGCATAAATTCATCTTAGGGGTGGATCCCAAGATTAGGACAATTATCAATTTTATCAAAATAAAAAATCTATAAAAGGCTTATGATTTGGCTAAATAGGAAGAGGTCCATATTCAAACTAAAAATTATTTCAAATATTTAGGTTGATAGAGGTAAGAAACAAGAGCTTAATAAAAGAAAGAGTGTAGGGTTTATGAAATGAGATAAGTAAAAAAATAAGAATATCAAAGGGAAACCAAAGTTTGGTAATAAAAAAATGGGAACCAAGGGCAGTATAAGAAGAAATTTCAAAAAACAAGGATTGTTCCAACCATAAACCTCAAAAATAAAACAAGTCTACATAGAAAGAAGGAATAAGGGAGAAAAGGTAGGAAATAACTTAGAAACCCAGGATAGGTTGCAATATTTGAGAGGGTCCTAATTATACCAATTGTAGAGGGGGGAAATTAACCCCCATAGATGATTCTTGATGGATTCATTGGGATATAAGGTAACCATGAGGCTATGTTTCTCTACAATATTTAGGATTGGGATATAGAAGGGTTCACTAGGAGTGGTTTTAGGACTCACCCCAAGTCCAATATGGGAGGTTTAATCTGTTTACTGAGCGAGTACCAAAGTTTAGTCCTGATTAAAATCTAAACTAGAAAAAAATCAAGAATGATGCAAGGCAAATGATAATGCAATAAAACAAATAACTATTCCTAGAATTATTCTTAGTTTGATGAATACTATCCCTAAAATAATGAGAAACAAACTTTTATTTTTATTTTTTTATCCTTTTAGCTATAAAAGGTATATGGAAGACATAAATACATAACAATCAGCCTAAAAGAGATATTATAACACTTACTTGATTTGACGATTGGTCATAGCTAAATTCGTGCCCTAGAATATCTAGCCATAAATTTGAATTTGTATCCCAAAAATACCAACCATTAATTTGGTCAGACCTACAAAAAAACTACAAAACCTTAGAAAATTTGATTAGTGTTTGGGGGCCTACTTACTATGTGACTAAGATTGGAGATGTAGTAGTCAAGCCCCCTTGATCCTTTTAGCTAAAATTTTGAAAATAAAAATTATTGTTGACCTTTGGGAACAAGCAATACAAAGCATGGAATAGTAAAATAAAGTGTAAACAGAATGGATGCAATGGAAAATAAGCATGCAAGAGATAACCTAGGGTTTTGCAAGTAGATTATCACCCCCAAGATATTGTGACCAAACCATAGTCTATAATTAGTGGTCATGAATTCAAAATAGAGAATAATATGGTGAAACCAATAGTTTTTCAAATTTGTGCCCCATAAGGGTGAGGTAGAAATTCATAGAAGGGTTTCTAAAACTAATCTATAAATGCAAAATACAATAAACAACTAATAATTTAAGAAATAAAAGTCATAAAATAACCTAATAAGCCTATGGAAGAATCAAGAGAAAAGGAAACAACCAAGGTGGAAGACCTTTCCTCATCTACAATATAAACGATGTGCATAATCTATCATCAAGGCCTTTCCACTTGCTCACCCAAAAGTAATAAATCACAAGATACACACCAAAAACAAATCAACAAAGCATTCCAAAAGCATTCAATCATGAGAGAATTAGCAGAATATAGATCACATCTAGGATATTCATTTGTCTCTCTAAAGGAGAGCCTAAATTATTCTATTTATAGGAGGTTTGAAGGGGTTTAGGAGGGAAAACAAAAACAACCTTGTCCAAGATCTGATGTCATGGAGGTTGAAAAAAACTTGGACTTTCTAAGAGGAAAAAATCTAATTTTTTAGAATTCACACCCCATCTTTGAGTACCACAAATTCGATAAGGCTAGGAGAAAAAGCAAAGCAAAGGAGGAAAAATAAGCTCAATCTTGCACTTAGTAGTTTTGAGTGACTTATTAGGGATCTAATGGAAAAATGACTCATTTTTATGGGTCAATTTTCCACGTATACATTCTTCACTCTCTTTGATGTATTTATGACCTAATAGATGTGTCAAAGAAAGATGTAGATGCCTATGGGGAAAAAATGGCAAACACAAAAAGGGGTGGCAGGTTTAGACAAAAGGATGGTGCTAAAATGGTGTCATTCCAAACACTTTAAAATTGTTCATCCTTTACAGAGCATTAATTACATCAATGAACCTAAGTCTAGGGTGCCCACTCAATTTTTAGAAGGAATGTAAAATTCATCAAGAAACTTGAAATGGTAAACACAAAAGAAAAAAGAATAAGGGGAAATGAACTTTGGAGAAAAGTAATAAATGGTGCTTCCCACACATCGTTTAGCCATTGCGAGAGGTAAGGTTGGCACAAAATTGGAGTGAGCATGGGTATGAACCTAAGAATAACTTCTAGATTATGTTAAATTAGGGTTTTTAAGCATTTTTTTTAAATTTATTAGAGGAAGTCACTGCACAAGACCTTGATGTCAATTTTGGGGTTAACCATAAATTTGGCTAGAATCTAGTAGTGATCAAATTCATGCTTTTGGAACATAGGGTACAGATTCGTTAGTTTGTGCCCTAAAAATATAGGGCATGAATTCAAAGGAAAAAATAGAAAAGATAGGGAAAAATAAGAAAGAGAGAAAAAATTAGAGAATGAGATAGAGATTATTTGATTATCTTGATTATAAGTTTTTATTTTTTTTTGTTGTTTAAATTATGATGAAACTAATTAAAAATTTATTAATATTTTTCTTGCAAATTATGTACTCTAGAGTAGGGAGTGGTAGACAAATTCATTAGAAGAGGTATTATGATAGCTTACAATAGTATAGAGGGACACTCTACGGATGGTGGGACTACTACATCTAGAAGAAATGCCCCAAGTTGAGGTAGATAGAGAGCTATTGAAGACACTAACAAATAGATGGTACCCAGATTCATCTACTTTCTAGCTACCAACAAGGGAGATGATAATTAGGCTAGAGGATGTGTGGTAGATTTTGTGCATCCCCATTAGGGGGAGGGTAGTTTATAGGGCATAGGTGAATCAAGCAACACTACATAGATTTTTAGGATACCCAACTCATGAGATCCAATAGAGTGGACTCTATGTAGACAAGATGCCTAAAAAATATGGAGTTGATGCATTGATGATTATGCTATATGGGATAATGGTTGGGTTCTTGGTGTTCTACACATGTAGCCAATACTTACCATGGCTACTAAAAAGGGTCATGGTAGACATGCAAGACCAATAAGTGAGGTTCATATGGGGTCCTTATGTGTTGACATGTTTGTATAGGATATTGTGTAATGTCATGTATAAGAAATGAATAGAGCTAGTTTGTACTACATTGCTCCAAGTGTGGTATTGGGAACACATAGACATCCATAGACTATAAGCATCACTAGGACCACTACCCAATATAAAGTAAGAAATAGCATATAGGTGGGTCCAAGACTTTAAGTGTGTCTAAAGGACATATGTCAACATCTTACCACTAGGGAGGTGGGTGATTAATAAGTTGTAGGAGAATAAGATCATATAGAAACCATGGTTTTTATACCTTGGATGGATTGAGTATGAATACAAGTTTGTGAGGGTGTAGAGGATCCAATGGATCACCGCTATTAAGGGTGAGCTAAAGCTATATTATTTTGATCGAGTATAGTGCTAGTTTGACATTCTATAGGAGATACCAAACTTTGGAGACTATTGGTTAAAATAAGTATGTATAAATCCATGAAGAGTCAAAGGTGACCTTGACATGTGGAGGTTCATATAGGAGAACCTAGATAATATACTCTACATGGACTTGAGAGTGGATTATGTTGGGGTAGCCTTCAAGTATAGGAGATGGTTCAATAGGATTACTTCCTCAAGGATATCTGTTAGGATCCCATCCTAAAATTATTTTGTATTTCTCATTTGCTTATGTAATGACCCCTTCCAATGTGGGGGATTCCATTATAATGTTAAAGAAGCAAAATTTACGACATCGTCTTAAGGGCTCTTTATTACAATGTAAAGCAGATTAAAGCAAGCATTCAAAGGGAAAGTGCACAATAAGTAATCTATGAAAAAAAGAGTAATATACAATAAAATATGTGGATTTATCATTTTATTCATTCACTCATGAATTCAAATTAGATTACAATACATCCCCCTTTGAGGTTTTTACAATTTGATACATTTCAACATTACAATGTGTAAAGAAATATAATCCCTTGCAAGGTATTTAATGGTGTTATGTAATGTTAATTTCACATCCCACACTTGAGAGCTAGTATTGAACCTGTTATTAAATGCCTCTTAGCTCCTACATCCTATATAGCATACCTGAACCTACACACAAGGGATTGAAATTGGGTTAATAGCATATGCATTATAGATTTAAAGCCTTGCAAACATAGAAAAACATGAATCTAGCAATAATAAAACTTATGTATAACAAATCAAAACTAATTTAAATGATATAGAATTCAAGAATGATGTTATCTAGATAGTTTTAGAAATATCTAAGCATGAAATGAAGGAAAAATGTTAGCAAAAACTATGACCATCCCTGACAGGGACAACTAGACCTGCAACAATGAAACCTCCAATTAGACCATCAAAACTGCTCCAAATCTCACCAAATTTGGATGGAAGGCTAATATAGATATTCCTAAGAGGTCTAAAATGGAATTTACTCAAAATTACCTACTATTTTTTAACCATCCCTAACAGGTGCAACAAGCTATTGCTAATCATCCCCAGGTGGGACGGTTACAAATCTACTTGGAATTTATCACCAATTCCAATGGGATATAGTCCTAAAATCTCCTAGTTGTTGTGTTGGAAAATGGATCAAATTGCTCTCCAATATGACAAGTTTTGGAATGGTTTTAGTGGATTTAGGATTCCCCTAAAAGTGCCTTAGAATGAAGAAGGTTTCAAGGCAAAGTGAGGGTAAATTGTAATGGCAAATGTGAGAGTAGAATTGGGCAGCACTTCATTATCAAATGCTTCAAATATTCTCTCTAAAATTGGGTGAATACACCTCATTTTATAGCCCAAATAAGGCATATAAGGAAATAGGGCAAGTATCGGCATGCAAGGTAGGTGCTGCCACTTGTAAAAACCTTTACCATGATTGGGTAGAATAGGTTGCCATTTGGGGCCTCTAATTGGGAGTTCTTGGTCTCCATGATAGGCTCCCAATCAATTTTTGGTGATTGGGAGAAGAATATGGTTGTAATTGATTGCCATTTCTCCACACCTTTGACTTTTGGGGTGTCTGTTTAGGGACCATCCCACCCAAGGATGGTTAGGAGTGGCCGTATCTGGGTGGGATGGTCACCATCCGTGACTATCCCAAGGTGGGATGGTCATAAGGATATGACCCTAAACCTCCCAAAACTATTGGGGACCTTCCCAAAAGTGCTATGGAGCTCTATATTACCCTAGAGGGCTGCCCAATGGGGCCATATGATGTCGATAAGAGTGGCACATGTGATGCATTAGTAGTCTTATACGATTTACGTGATTTTAGTATCTACAAATGTTATTTTTTAATACTTTGTAATGTATGTGGAAAGTAAGACACCTAGACAAGTGGTGCCATATTATGTAACCATTATCAATATTGTAACCAATTTTTGGTAGAATATTCTAGATCGAGTGGCATTTTGCATGTAAGCCAACTCTTGAGACTTTAGGTAGGGTTGGATGAAGAATTATCTTTAAAAGTCATGGAGACATATACAAATGTATATTTTTTTAAATTAATAAAATATTGAAGAAGGTTTCCCCCTCAAAGAGGCTTACGATTCTGAGTTATTTGTGACATTGTTTCGATTCTGCAATTACTTTTTGCATAATGTTATTCTATTATTTGATGCATTTCAATTATTTTTTAGTATTTTGTGTGAATGATATTTATTTTAATTTTAGGTTCCTAACAAGTGGTATCAAATTTCTTTCCACGACTAAGTTCTACTATGACTATGCTAATTATTGCTTAACCATTTTTGTTTGTTAGGTAAAATTTTCAAATAGCATTTTTTAGTAGTTGAGCAGGCTAGAAACCCTATGCTAGGGATTTTAAAATATCATGAAGGATATATCCTTATTGGCTAAGCTAGATAGCCCATAAATTATCTAGTGAAGTGAGGGGTGATCAAGCTCCAATACCTAGGCCTCAAACAACACTCACACACGAAATTGAGCTCTCATGCATCGTCAAGTGTATCAGGAGATCATTTTAGGATTAAATTTTTTTTATCTAGTAGGAATATTTTTGGATTTGTATCATCCTTAGTCCATGGGACACAACATCCTGGACAATTACCCTCCCATACTATCAAAGAGGCAAATAGTGTTCTCAAGGGTATGTGTTGAATCTTCATTGGGTGGTGGCCTAAAATATTGGTCTGAGCACTATTGTTCATCACTACAACATGACATAGGGCCTATGGGTGCTACATACTCTTTTTCCTAGTGTACCTTGGTTCTATTAAAAATTTCAACCTACAAAAATAATAATTTCCTATTTTGTTAAACCTGTATTCATGATCCCAAAAAATGAGCATACGAAGAAGGAATTCCCTATCACTGAAGAACAAAATTGCATGCACCAAATAGTTAATATAGAGTCTACAAGTGTATAGAATAGTCTAAAATATTCTAGTACCATCTGGGTTAGTGGTAATAACAATCAATTTAGTGATAGTAATAGTAACATTCAAGTCAACAGTGCCAGTAACCGTTATCCATAAAAGCTAGAAAATATAAGTGGTTAGGCTTAGAAACAGAACTAACAATGTTAGTAACTACATAGTATAGAGTATCCTAGGGTTAGATATGTGAATAGTGTTAGTAACTACAGTACAGGTAATAAGGATAGTGTTAAGGTAGTTAGTGGACAAAATTTATAGGCCAGAGATAGTTGATCCAGAATCCAAATTTTGAATCGTATCTTCAAATTAAAAATCGACCACACCAGTAAACTCATCAAAATAGAGGATACAAAAAATTGGGATGTCCAAAATCTATGTTGTGGGATATATCTCATTGTGAACATATTTTTGAGCTGATCATTTTGATACATAACACCCAAGCAATTTTTTGGACTCCTTACTAAAAATAGTAACTCCGAAAAACCACACTTCTATTTTTAGTAATTTAGTAAAAGAGGTAGAAGACTCTTCCAAATGGTTGGTGGTACTAATGGAAACAAATGTTATAGAGAAAACCACCACATTATTGAAGTCCTTAATAAGCACTATTAATAGCTTACAAAGCACAAATCAAAACCTAAAGGTATAATTTCAAAATTTTACAATTGATTATGATATCTCTAGAACCTATCTAGAAGAACAACTTATAGAAGTTAAGTCCAAATTGCATAGTGGTCCAAGAAATTTTAAGTACCATATTGTACACTCACATTTCAATTGAAGTAAAGGAAGGGGAACATATGACTCCCATCCTTTCTTTTATCATGATCCTACCTTTAAGATGCCAAAATTAGACTTTCCTAAGTTCAATGGAAAGGATGTGGATGAGTAGCTATGTCATGTTGCTCAATTTTTTAACCTCTATGATGTCCCTATATATTATCGAGTTCAAATGGTTTCTTTAAAATTGGAATCTAAATATTTACAGTGGTACCAATGGTTGTATAACACTACCCCTAATCCTTCTTGGGAATAATTTGAGTCTCAATTACTCACTCGCTTTTGCCCTATTGAGTATGATGATTTTATAGGATAATTAACAAAGTTGAAACAAACTTTGACAATTCAAGATTACAAAATATAATTTGAGAAATTGGCAAAAAAAACTAAAGGACTAAATGAAGGGTTATTTATGAGTTGTTTTTTTAGAATTTTGAGGGAATATATTCAAGCTAAGGTCATAATGTTTAAACCACAATCCATAATATAGATTATCACGTTGGCTTGTTTGGCCGAGTCAAAATTTTTAGCTCAAATATAGATATCTAGATTTCCACAAGCTAGATCCTCTTTTCCTCCTATATTCTAAAATCAAAATGAATAAAAAATTGCTACACCCACTACTGCACCTAAAAATCTAACCACTACCAAAATGAATGTGCGATGCACCAAAGGGTTGTGCTACAATTGTGATGAAATTTTTCCTTGTGGGTATAGGTGCACCCAAAATAAGTTGTTCCTCATAGATGATAATGAGCCTAGCACCAGTAACAACATTGATGATGACACATAATTAGTAGAGGAACCATCCAAAATAGATGAGGAAAACCAAGATGAACCATAGGCTAATATTTTTTCTCATGCTCTTATCTACATATTACCATCCTAATTGATTCTAGTAGTACACATAAATTTATTGCTCCTTGCATTGCCAAGTAGGCAAACTATTATGTACATACATGTAATTCCTTTGAGGTTATGGTAGCCAATGGTGGTACCTTACCTTGCAAAGGTAGATTTCATAATGTTAAGGTAAAAATTAGAGACTATGAGCTTAAACAAGATATGTTTGTTCTTCAACTTAGGGGATGTGACATCGTGTTGGGAGCTCAATGGTTGGATACATTGGGAACCATCTCATAGAACTTTGCCAAGGTTTGGATGCATTTTTCATAAAATGGATAGTCCCACACTCTCCATGTCTCCAAATCTAAGCCTCCATAGATTATAAATTTAAGTCAAGTGGAGAATTTGCTAAAAAAACATCTCAGGGTGTCATAGATTAAATATTTTTGATCAAACCTCACACTTCTAAGATGGATTATGTTCCCACTTATTTGTAGCTTATTTTGGCCAAAGATAATTCTATTTTCACTAAACCTTAAAATTGATACCTTTTTTCTCACATGACCATGCTATTCCATTATTATCTAGTGGTGCACCATCCAAAATTAGACCATACCGATATCCTCATGCTCTTAATTCAAAATTCAATAAATTTAGTATAGGAATTATTGAAATACAGTGTCATTCACCCAAGCGAAAGTTTTACTCTTCTCTAGTATTACTGGTACACAAGAAAGATGGCCATTGGTGATTGTATATATACTATCAAGAGCTCAATAAGCTCACCATAAAGGATAAGTTTTCTATTTTGGTGTTGGATGAATTATTGGATGAGCTACATGTAACTATGTACTTATCCAAATTAGACCTTCACTCTGGATATCATTAGATTAGGCTCAAGGATGAAGATATTCCCAAGACTACTTTTTGTACTCATGAATATCACTATGAGTTCTTGGTGATGCCATTTGGCTATACTAATGCTCCTTCCATATTTTAAAGCATTATGAACAACATATTTCACCAATTTCTACAAAAATTCATCCTAGTATTCTTTGATTATAGTTTGGTTTATAGTCATTCATGGGAAGAGCACCTCGACCATGTAGATCAAATTTTACAGATGTTGGCACAACATAAAATTTTTTATAGGCGGTCCAAGTGTTCCTTTGGTTTGATGGAAGTGGAGTATTTAATACATTATCACCAAATATAGTGTCAAAGTTGACTGCAAGAAGATCCAAGTGGTCTAATAATGGCCAAAACCCTACACTCTCAAAGGACTCTAGGGATTTTTAGGGCTTATAGGATACTATCATAAATTGATTTGTAATTATGATAAAATTGTATCTCCCCTCACTTCCATGTTAAAGGACTTTTTTACTTGGACGAGACCCGCTGAATAGGTTTTCCTAGAATTAAAGCATGCTATGACCACCACTCTTGCTCTAGCCATGAAAAAAAATTCCAAATCATTTATCATTGAAATTGATGCTTTTGGTCATGGTATTGGTGCAAAGTTGATGCAAGAAGGGCAACCCTTGGATTTCACTTGTAAAGCTCTCTCCAGTCATAATTTGGGAAAAATAACTTATGCCAAGGAGATGATTATAATTCTACTTGTGATAATCCACTAGTGATCGTATCTCATTAGGTATCATTTTCGCATTAAAACTAACCATCAAAGTCTCAAATACTTTTTGGAGCTATAAGTTGCCATTGTGAACAACAAAAATGTGTCTCTAAACTCATGGGATATGATTATGATATTACCTATAAGAAATACAAGGATATTATCATGGTCGATGCTCTATCTCACCAATTTTAGGCTCTTAGTATGGTGTGTAAAATTTTATCGCTTGTTCCCCAATGGATCGATTCCTTACACTAGGAGGTTGCAAACTTCGGTTACCTCCCTACACACTAAGCCCAATTCATGCTTAGGATACACTTTGGATGGCCATGATTTTCATTACCACCAATGCCTTGTTTTTCCCCACACTTCTCCATTTTGAGGACTTCTCATGAAAGAACTACATGTTGCCCCATATATGGGCTATTTTAGATTTCTCAAAACATATGAATTGGTTAAGAAATTTTTTTTTGGAAGGGTAAGAAAAAGGACATTCAAAATTTTGTGGTGGCTTGCGATACCTATCAAAGGATGAAAGGTGAAACAATGCATTCCATAGGTACTCTTCAACGCTTAGCTATTCCTAACCAGGGTTGGACTAATATTTCCATGTATTTTATTGAAGGGTTACCTAAGTCTAGAGGAAAATATATTATCTTTGTGGTAATGGATCATCTTTTAAAGTATGCTCACTTTTGTTTCCTCTCCCATACTTAAATAGCCTCCATCTTACCCAAATTTTCCTTGATCCTATCTTTCACCTTCATGGTATGCCTAATTTCATCATGTTCAATCATGACCCAACCTTTATTAGTCATTTTTTAAGTTGTAGAGAATTAAACTCAAAATTAGTTTAGCCTATCATCTACAAATATATCGCTAGACTAAGATTTTTAACAAATGTTTTGAGATCTACCTTCCTTGCTTTGCATTTGATCATCCTACTGAATGGGAAAAGTGGCTTCCCTTGATCGAACGGTGGTACAAAACTTCCCATCACACAACAACCAAGGTTACCCCTTTCAAGGTGGTTTATGGGTACCCTCCACTCATATCTTCCTCTTACATTTTGAGTAGCTCTAAGGTCCATGCAGTCGACACTACTCTCAACCAATGCATTGCTGTCCTCCACCAACTGAAGCTAAATTTAGATGCAACCTAGAATCAGATGTGCCAACAAGCTGACTAACATTGTTCTAAGTGCAGCTTTAATATGGATGAAATGGTTTTCCTTTAATTTTAGTCATACAAACAATCATCCCTCCAGCTTCATAGGTGCCAAAAAATTGCTATAAAATATTATGGGCACTACTAAGTTTTACAAAATATTGGTGCTACAATTTACAAAATAGACCTCCCACCTACCTCCAAGATCCATCCTATTTTTCATGTCTCCTCTCTTAAAAATATTGTGAGCATTCAGGTACAGGTTCAATATACAATCCTAAATTTGGATGAAGAATGTTCTATCTTACTCAAGCCTACACAATTGTTGGATCATCGGAATCACACTCTCTTCAACCATACCATTACTAAGGTTATTGTTTAGTGGTATGGAATTCAACTAGAAGATGCTAAATGGTAGTCTCTCCACTAGATCTAGCACCAATTTCCTCATATTCAACTTTGAGGAAAAATATTTTTGAAGAGGATGGACATGTTAGGATCCCATCTTAACATTATTTTGTATTTCATATTTTCTCATGTAATGATCCACTTCCAATGTGAGGGATTCCATTATAATATTATTTTGTAATACTTTGTAATGTATGTGGAAATTAAAACACCTAGCAAAGTGGTGGAATATCTTATAACTATTATCAAGATTGTAACCTACGTTTGGTAGAAGATCCTATCTTGAGTGGCATTTTGCATGTAAGACAACTCGTGAGCCTTTAGGTAGGGTTGCATGAAGATTTCTCTTTAAAATAATGGAACCATATAAAAATATATATTTTTACAAAAATAATGAAATATTGAATGAGGTTTCCCCCTCGAAGAGACCTATGATTCTAAGTTATTTGTGATATTGTTTCAATTCCACAATTAATTTTTGCATAGTGTTATTATGTTATTTGATGCATTTAAATTATTTTTTAGTATTTTATGTGAGTGATATTTATTTTAATAGTAGTTTCCTAACAATATCTTCATCGATGTCAATGTAGAGGCACCAAATGTTTTGGTAGATTTAGCTAGCACTTTGAGAGGCCACCTAACACACTATTGAGTGACAACAAATGAGGGCAAACACAAGTGTAGTTTTAGTTGGAAGTGGTGATAAATGTGAGGACTACCATCACCATTATAGGCATAGAAGGATATAGGACATTAGGAGGGTCACCTATATTAATAGAGACTAATCCAAGTAGGATAGCATGAGATGCACCCATACTAGCAACAATAGGACCTAGCGGGACCACAGATCAAGATGACCCAACAAGAGAGGTTGAGGTACTATAAGATAGGACAACAATCATGTAGAATAATATGGAATTGATCTGAAAGGATAGTTCCAAGAGGTTAGAGAGTCTTTGGGGAGCCCTAAACATTGCACTCATAGAGTAGGATTAGGCCATCACTATGTAGGGCATAATAGTAACTAAAAGAGACTTAGCAATGATCAAGTCAAACCACCTTAGGGGAGAGATGGGACAATTGGAGGGTGAGAGGCAATAGGCTTAGGTAGAGAGGATGGATATCATTATTATAAACAAATAGGATGAGGGAATATAGCTTTTTAAAGAGGAACTACACAATTTAGGAGAGAGAATGGAGGTATTTGTATGGAGGGAGACTTTCTACTTGGAATTGTACTTTTAGGAAATACCAACAAAGTAGAGGGTACCTCTATCAACCTAATTATAGTCATAGAGTATATACTAATCATAAAGTCATGGATTTATTCATATTTCATGGGCATACCCCTACTAGGACCACCTCTAGTAGGTAGAGTAGAGGATATTGGCTATCAAAGCTAGGGTGAATATTGGAATGACATGCTAGTTTTGAGTGTGGTATGCAATCGTAGGGATGGTCAAGTGTTCTAGGCTTCTATTGTGGCACATATATCTACTTGATACTCTTTATTTTGAGTAATATATCATGTTGTGGTTTATAAGTATGTGTTCTTGATTACGAGTTTATGAATTTTATGTGTTTAAATGTTTTTTAATTATGCACAAATAGAAAAAAGAACAAATGCATGATGATATAACAAATGCATGTAACTAAATAATGCATGACTAAATGACTATATTGGAAGAAAAAAATTTATTGGAAGAAATAGAAGAAGAAGAAAAACAAGAAGGAAAAATAAAAATAACCCTCCAGCTGAATTCATGCTCGATAAAAATAGAGCGCTTTGTAATGTAGTGAATCATACCCCATAAGGATAGGGAATGTGTTTGGTAAAAGAAAAGAAAAAATAAAGAGGAAGAGAAGAAAGAAAAAAAGAAGAAGGTCAACAAAATATCCCCAAAAGCAATAGTATGATTAGAGTATGATATTTGAGTTAGCATAGACAAGGGGTTAGTGTGATCAACCAATCATAAGCTAAGTGAAAGAAAAGAAAAATATGCAGTGGAACCCTATGAGGATGTATGCTAAAAAATTATCAAGGATGGATTAAAATACGATATGGGTGTGTTGGTCAAATATCTACATAATTACTAAACACTGCATTTATACTCCTTAGATATGACCAATATTGAAAGTCCAGAGGAAAGAGATGTCCTCTGTGCCAATATCCAGAGAGGGTTGGTTCCCTAACTAAATCCTACACTAGTAAAAGACTAAGGATGCAGGAAAGAAATAGGAAAAATGCGGAAAGAAATGGGAAATATGGCCATAGGCCAAAGTACAAGACTAATGTTAGACTAACTAGCAGGAAAAAACTCAAGCACAAAGTAGCATTTGTAAAAGGAAATAGAATAGAACAAAATCATGATCTGACTATAGAAACTATCAAAATGGTGCTCCAACATTCACTTTCTTATTAGCAATTTTAAATCTAATGAAAAAATTTAAACAGAATAGCAAACAAGATGAGCAAATGAAAATAGAAGCACACTACACAGAAAGTAACCATACACAATATCACTTGAAAATTCAAAAATCTGATGCCTTGTATTAATGTAGATATCTTCGAGAAATCTCTCGTAAAATGTCTAATCTCCTCTTACAATAGAAATTTGTCTAGTATTTATAGAGGTTTTCGCATCTTTCATTAAATACATAGGAGGATAAAATATCCCAAGATAAAAGATAAAATTAGCAAAATCCTCCTTGAGTTATTTGAAAATCCATCCCCTATGAAGACAAATTTCTAAAAATCTGAAAATCGGGCGAGGGTGCCCAGATTGCAAAAAAGACATTAAATTATTTTGAGTCCCTTTGGTACATAAGAAATCATGAAAACTCATTTCTCTTCACCTTCCTCTTCATGATCCACAAAAAAATTTACTGAGGGTGTCCTTAAGTAAATGCATAAAATTAGCATCTTTGACCAAATTTCCATTCACCCATACTCACTTTCCCCTCAACATATGTTTTTCCCCATTACAAACTAAAAGGCACGCGTGCGATATAATGGAAGTATATTCACCCATAAAAAGGGATGTTCTCTCTTTACTTGATTGTGTAGGTATTCATTTTCAGTGGTTGTTCTCTCTTATGTCACCCTGCTCTTAGCCAAGGCATTTTCAAGCTCAAGCACTTTATCTTGCATCTCAAAATATTTTTCCTTATAGTGCTCTCTGTGTAGATACAATGAGCTCATATCCACCTACATATTACCCATTTTCTCAATGGGATTACTCCGCGTTAGATATTCAGTTATAGTCTCAGAAACGTAATCTTCAGGATGCAATTCACCTTAGGCTTTCTAGACCAACAGAGTGAATGTTGTAACATGAGCTTCCTTGGCAATTGTATCGAAAGCCACATTCTTGATTGGCCGTGCTGATGCCGAAGCTTCTTTTCATTGCATACTTTTAAACCATTAGGAAGAACTCAAGTGCACCTGATTTAGTTTTTCAACATCCAACTACTTTCAGGCTACCTACATATCTAGAATAGTCTGTAGCTCCAAAAATGGTGTAAAAGGGACAAAAAATTCTGAGCGGCTAGGCCCAGTGGACACAAATGACATGGGTAGAGGTGGAGGAACAAATGCAGGAATAGTGGAAGAGAGAGAAAGGGTGGGTGAAGTGGTAGACACAAGTGTAGTTGCAGTTACACTAATCCTAGGTGGAGCTTGCGTACTAACAATGTCGATGGTAGAGGTAGTGATGACTGAAGGAAGGGAATGCAAAAATATATTTGACCCATATGCATATGAACTGAAAGAAATGGAGGGCAAAGGAGTGGGAAAAAATGGAGCAGTAGTGGTTTCGAAAGTGGAAGGAGTAAAATGTAAAGAGGATACCATGGAAAGTGAAATAGATGGAATACTAAAGTATGGAGAAATAGAGGGTGGAAAGGATAAACATGCAACGGATGAGACCGAAGAAGAAACCACTATGCACTCCATAAGAGAGAGAGAAGAAGAAGGAAGAGATGACGTACCTTGGGGTGCAAGTGCCACTTGTTTAGCTGATGGAGGAGATTGTGTAACCAACTCCTCTTCTCATTTTCCTTCTAGCTCTCCAACATCAAGAGCTACTTCCTCATTCAAAATTTTGACATGCAAATCCTCAGAAAGCTACTCCTCATCCTCTTGCTACACCATTGGAAATATTTTCACGAATGAAGTAGGGAGCTCATTATTGTGTGAAGGATTCATTGTCGATATAGAAGCGACTGTAGAACTTAGCACTACATAAATTTTGACACCCAAAGACATGGGCATTGTAATAGTAATTGTAAGGGCTATGCTAGTTTGAGGTCTTTTGGTCACTTTTGGAAATGGGGCCACCATCGACTGTTTCTACTACTTGGGTGTGGGATCTTCCTCCTGCGGGAATTTTGCTTGTTCAGACCATCTTCAAAAAATATACTGCTCTTCCTCTTCATCCTCTTCTTCAATCTCATATTCAACCATTGGGTCCTCCTACTCAGGTTCGCTTTCACCACTTTTGAACTATTGAAAGCTTTGTGGAAGAACAGTGGTGAAAGCAACGGGTTGATATGATTCCATGAATTTATCATAAGCTTCAAAAAACTAAGTATCAATCTTCAACCCGTAGGCAGCATGTGGCTTACTGTGATGAATGCACATCACCCACCAGTTCATGATTTTCTCCTCGCTCCATGCTGAGTTAGCTTCTTTAACAGTTTAGAACAAACCAGGAGGAGAAATATAGATTTTATTCTTTTCAGGATTATACTCCGCTTCCTGCTCATAATAATCATGCCATGGAGGAAGGAAGGACATTTTCTCTCTGTGTTAGTTCATGTTTGATCCATCAAAATTGTTACGTCACTTCTGAATATCTAGGCACGAGCAGCTATGAAAGGTCTATGCCTTGATAATTTCCAAAAATTTGGCAAGAGGATCATAACGCCATCACTGTGGCAATTCAATTAATCCCAAGTCCTAAAGCACCATCGTTAAAAGGTGATTTTTCCCAACCTGATTCACTTTGATACTCCCAAAATTAAAAGGCATAGTATGGGTTTTCTTCCCTCACCCGATGTCATATATGTTATTGACGTAATCTTCCTGATGCCCAAATTCCATTGCAAAAACGTGCATAGTAGTAAAATAGGGCAACAAAAATGGTTTACTTGTGTACCTAAAATTTTGAACAACCATGCCTTGAGTGAGCAAAAATATATCGCCCCTATTTTCTAAAACAAAAACATCTCTCAAATCGTGTAGTACCCTATCATAGTTTCCACACAGTAGTTCAATTGCAAGCCCCAAAAACCAATTATTAAATTTGTACATAGACTCTCATTTCGTCAACACCTAATTTCACTTGTAAACAGGTAAAGACTCATCCTTTTTACCGACTATGTTACTGTGATAAAAGAGAAACGATGCTATATATAAAATAAAAAGAACCAAACTTGTAGCGAAGTGTGCAAAAATGACTTAGACTTTCCTTCCTGCAACTTCTACAATTGGGAATTAAGCCTTCGGGAAATAAACTTATCCCAATAAAAATAAATTGAATTTCCACCATGTCTCATAGCAGTAAGAGAATAAAATTACACCTTGCAAATGCATTGAGCCATAACTACCTGCCATTTATGCACTGTCTCAACTGAGGGCAACCTAGAAATCTATGAAAGCATAGAATAAATATCTTGGATCTTAATTTTGAAAGCAATTTGGGCAAATTTAGTAGCTACATATCTACGAATCCTTGACGAGTTGTGTCTCTATAAATTGTCTCATAGTAACTGTGGAAACATACCTATCTTCTTGCTTGTCTGTATGAAATTTCTTATTCACTACATGATTTGGGGCCTTCAATCCACATGCAAAAGCCTCTTGATCCTCATTCAGTATAATTGTAAAGAGAATTTATTTCTTGGTATTTCACACAGCTTTGGTAAAAGGATCATAAATTTGTGCAATTAGCTCTACCATCTCAAGACATGGTTGCACAAGCGAACATAGGTACCACAAAAGCTACAAATTATGGGATGTTGTGAGCCAACTATTATATGAAACACCTTGGCTCACTGTAGTCTCAACTTCTTGCCTCAACCGATCGACCCCCTTGTGTGTAATCAAACAATCCCCAATTTTTGCCATTTTATCTTCATAGGGGTCCAGGTCGACATAGTCATTCTTTCGGGCTTTCTTAGCCCTAGAAATTCTTTCTTGCTTCTTAGATGGCTTTGCCTCTACAACCTCTTGTGCCTCACTCGGATCTTTACTGTGTCTTCCTATCCTATCTGACAAAGCACTGAGTGAATTTTCAATTTTCTACTTCAAAATATCTAAAAATTCTTCTACGCTGGAAATGCAAGACACACTAAAACAGGCAATTTTTTTTTTCTTCTTTTAAAATAAAAAAAGTGGATTGGCCTTTTTACCTCCCAAAATTTATAGGAGCATTTTCAGCTACTGCAGTGATTCAAAATTAAATGCAGGTGCATATTCGAAGAGTAATAATCCTTTAAAAACCACTCATGTGCTATTTTTAAGGCACAAAAATCCTTCCCTTTGATTTTCTACCAGATTCTCCTAGAGACTCGTGATTCTGCACTACGTAATCATACTTTAAACAATGTGCCCTAACGTTTGAAGTTTACTAGAAAAACCAACCTAGTTGTTTGCCTACTAATCATTAATGCTTACAATCACCTCAAAAATATAAACTTAGGAACTTCCCATGCTCTAAAAATATGATTAAATTCCAGTGCTTCCCACTTCCGATTATTGACACGTAACCCAAAGGAATATTTATTTCACAATGTGCCCTGAAACTACTATCTCCTCACTTGGAAAAAAATTCTTGGGCACTCAGCTATTCCTTAGTGATTTTAAAATTTGTGCGAAAGTGTTCTATCTTTTCATGTGGGTGACTGTGTCTTAAAACTTTCACGAGCATGATTTTTATAAAACTGGATCTCCTTTCAAAAACATCAAACATGCTTTTCGTTCCTTAAAAAATGCCACATTTTTTTCTTTTTCCCTTTTCTTTTCTCTTCTTCTCCTGGTGACATTATAAAAGTATGTTCACCCCTTAACCTGGGTGAATGTCCCGTTTGCCCCATTGAAAGGGTGAATGCAAAGTTCAATTAATTCAGACTTACTCCCTTTTCTATCAAACAAAGAAATTTAAATCATTCTCGAGGCAAAAAACTTCTCCTTCTCTTTTTTTTTTCTTTTTTTCTTTCCTCTTTTTTTTGAATGTCTATATATATATATATATATAAATATCCTTATATACAAAAATCATCAAAGAAAAAGAGAATATTTACATATGTATAAAGTGTAACCTTTAGCACATTAAAATTATGTAACATAGGCCTTCAAATGAAGGTCGTTCACCAAAATGGGGAACTCGTAACTGTCCATGTCGTAGAGATGATAAGCATTTGTAGAGTTTACTACAAAGACCCAAAAAGGTCCTTCCTATATGGCATCAAACTGATGATGCTTTCTAGGCTTAGATTTCTTCTCATTCCATTTTAGCACTACTTCATCCACCTAAAAACTTCGGTCACTTATCTTATTCTTAAACCATTTCTTCATATTTGTATAATGTTTGGAAAAATCTAGGTAAGCCTACTCCCTTTATTCCTATAATTGTAGCAAATGTGACAACCTTGCTTCCATAGGATCATATTCTTCAACTTCGTCTCGAAATATTTGCAAAGTTTGGAGCACTGGTAGTTCAATGTGGGTAGGGAGGACAACTTATTTTCCATAAACCAAAGCATACGGAGAGGTATTTATAAACTTCTTTACTAAAATATGATCAGCCCAAAGTTCTTGGTTCAATAAAAAATACCAACCCCTCTTGTTATCACCCATCATCCTTTTTAGAATCCATAGCAAATTTTTGTTACTAGAATCAGCCAATCCATTCCCCTGTGGGTAGTAATTGGAATATGTCTTCAGGTAAATACCATATCTGCTAGTGTCCTCTGTAATTTTAGCTCTAATAAAGGGAGTACCATTATCAGTTACCAAATAATATGGTATACCAAAACGAGTGATAAGGCTCTCCAGAAAAGAGATCACCATCACCTGATCCACCTTCTTAGTGGTTATGGCTTTTGCCCACCTAGTGAAGTATTCTATTTTTATTAAGATATACTTGTGCTTTGCAAAAGAGTGTGGATCAATAACCTTGATAAAATCAAGGACCCATTGTTAAAAGGGCACTTCCACCTGAATTGGATGTAGCGGTAATGCTCCTTTTCTGATTTGACCAACATATCTTTGACAACTGTTGCACTACTGGCTTATCTTGTGTGAATTAGCGAATAGTATAGGCTAATAATAACCTACCTAGATAATATTCAAATCCATGGGTATGCCTGTGTAATGCCCTTCTAACAACCCAGAATGGAACTCCTCCAAAAAAAAATTCTTTTTGGAAGTCTTTACACACCTGAGTAATACACCATCTATATTTTTATAATATAATCCATTAGGTAATAGCACATACCTAAGTGCTTTCAATCTGAATTGTTGGTACTTTGATGGATCAAGACAATTTGGACATCTTCTATAAGTAAAGTAATCAACCAATTCCTCTGTCCAATATTTATCACCTACTGTGTGATTTACACACATTAAATCTTCAGGACTTGCTTCAGTTGTTTCAGCAACAACACTTTTGGCCAGCTCTTGATCTAGAGCACATCCATGAACCTATTTTGTTGGTCAGATCTCCACATCATACTCCTAGATTTTTGTGACCCAACCGACCATATTTTCTCATAATTCTCCTTGGACTATAAAGTTCTGAACATCAGGGTGGGTGACATAGACCATAGTCTTACTTTGAAAAACAAAGTGGTGAAATTTCTTTAATGCTTTTATTACTATATGAACTTGCTTCTCTATAAAATTGTACTTCTCTTGGTGTGGCACTATAACCTGGATTAGAAAATCAATAGGCTTCTCCTTGCAATCATCTTGTTTTTGTGTTAGTATGACATCATAACTCTCCTGATCACCTACTACATAGAGGATGAAGTATTTGGAGTAATCGAGATTAATCAAAACTGGATCTTGAGTAATTCTCTCTTTTATTTCTTTAAATGCTCACTTCCTGGATTCCATCCACTTAAAATTAACATCCTTCTTCAAAATTTCATTCATGTGCTTGATGACTTGGGTAAATTCAGCAATAAACTTACGAATAAATTTTAGTTGTCCAAATAAGGACTGCAATTTTTTCTTATTGACAAGTAACGGTAGTTTCATAAGTGCTTCGGCTTGTGCAGGATCTGTGGCCAATCATTCTTGTGAGATAACATGGCCCAACAAATTCCCTTCCTTAACTGTAAAAATTGACTTCTTTAGGTTTATGGAAATCCCAAATTCTTGGCACTTATCAAATATTTACCTCATATGACTAACATGATCTATTTTGCAATGTGAAAACATCGTCATATCATCAAGATATATTACAATAATTTTATTTAACAACTCACCAAAAGTGACGTCCATGGCTCTCTAAAAATTAGCACCAACATTTGAAAGACCAAAAGGCATCCGCTAGTAAGTGAATGTACCCCACTTAGTAGTAAACGTCATCTTATATCGATCCTCATATTTTACCCAAATTTTATTGTACCTGGAGAAGCCATCTAACAATAAGAATCTCTGGGCACCAACCACAACATGAAGAATCTAGTCTATCTGAGGCAAAGGATAATTGTCCTTGAGTGATGCCTGGTTTAAATTTTTGAAATCAACACACAGACGTATGTCTCCGTTCTTCTTCCTTACAGGAACTAGGTTCTCTACCCAAGTAGAATGCTTAATAGGATAAATGATCTTCACCTCAAGCATCTTCAATAATTTTGCCTTCATGAGGATCTCAATATTAGGATTGATAGGACTTTGTTTCTATCAAAAAGGTTTAACCCCTTCTTGTAACTCAATTGTGTGATGAATCACATTCTTATCATATCATTTCAAGTCTTGATAACTCCATGCTACAATATCTAGATATTCATAGCACAAATTTCTAATGCCTTCAATCTCATCCACTTCACAATCAGTCCCAATATTAATGATCTTTCCTAGTTCCAACTGCAATTCTTTATATTCCTTGGTATCTACCTTAATCCTATGCTTATCAGTCCTATAATTATTATCAAACAAGCTCTCTAATGAAATCAATCCCCTAGGAATATGATTATTTCTCAATTAAATCATTGCTTCATTTTCTTCCTCCATGAGGATTTTATTATCCTCATTAGCAGCTTCTTTGAGAAGAAAATTCACTATTTGATCATCATTATCAAACACTTGCCAATAGAGATTCTTATATGTAATGGAGGGCCTATAAATTACTCTCACTATCTTTGGATTTTGAACCACTTGATCAGCAAGAGAAAAATTAGCGCCAAGGGAAGCTAAAATATCAACATATATGTTTTGCTCCCGAGGAATCACCTAAATATTTAGAGCTTTAAATGCTTATAACAGATCCTATAATTTGTTGCAGTAAGCCTTAAAATAATGTTGCTTGCTCACGCATCTATTTGTAACTTGATTTACAATAAGCTCAAAGTCACCAAAAATATACAACTATTCAATTCCCAACTTCTTTGCTTTCTTCAAGCCAAGGCATAATGCTTCATATTTAGCTACATTATTTGTGCAGCTCCAAGTCAATCTATAGGATTAAGTTTTTTGTGTTCCTGTAGACACCTAAAATGCATCATGTCAAGGGTGACTACACATATGAATATGCTACAAGACCATATGGAAGATCTTGGATAGACTCAAATATAGAGAAGTGGTTCTAACCACTCAATTTGGGCTCCCTGGCCTAATCAATATGAACTACAGCCCAGAACTATGATTTAGAGTTGAACCATAGATGAGACCTATGTTTTATAGTCTAGACCATAGCTGTAACCTATGATCTTAACTGGAGTTTAGTTGGCCTTCAATCCAAGCCAAATCAGTTGGAATGACCATTTGATCTAGAAGAAGGTAGTTAATGGACAAAATATTCTAGACACTTCCATTCCAACTATCCTAACCACCTCTTCTTGATATTAGATTCTCTAGCCACCCCCAGTCTTAGGGAATCTTATAAATACCCCCTCTAAATGGGGAGAGATATAGATGATTTTTATAGTGAAGAGCTGATGAATTATCAAGAGAGAGTTAATTGATCAAGCAAGAAACAAATCCCTATCGAATTGCATACTAAATTTATGCATTTGAAAATGTCACTTTGCTATTCACCCAAAGATCAATTTACCATGGAAGTTCTAGGAGCCTAGAAGAACAAAGAAACATAAATTTGGGCAAGTGAAGGCCCATAACAGTGATTCCACCACCAAACATATTAGAATGACATTGAAGGTGACCCTTGAACATCAATTGGACAAGGAGGTCAAGCCCACTGCGATTGGAATTGAGGGTAAGCCTATAAAAGTGCTAACCATGGCTTTCATCCATGGTTTACAATGCAAACCGATCACCAGAGCTGTGGTTTGTAGCAGAGGTATAACCACCTTCCTCTTTTCATTTTTTTATTGTTAACTAGATTAGATTAGTTGTTTTCATGGTTTAAATACATTTTAATAGACTTTTGATCGTAGACTTAGGTTAGTTTAGCTTCTTTATGTTTATGCTTCAATTAGGACTCAAATTGTTTCTTTATGCATGTCTATGCTTCATTTTATATATTTTATCCATGCATAGTGTAGTTGCTACTTTTCTTTATGCTATTATATGAATCTTGATTCGATTTGCATAGCTTAGAAGCACTTTTCATGTTTTCTTTATTATGCATGTTTAATGATGTCATTATGCAATTTACTTAAAAGGGCCTCATCATGAGAGGCTTCCTATCTTTTTTACATTCTTGTGTTGTTTCTTGACCGTAGGGAATCATTTCAAAGGAGAACCAACTATCAAGTTCCTTCCCCATCGTGAAGAAGAGGGCACCTCCACCCTAGAGTAGTTTGTGTCATCCTGAAAGGCATTTGAAAATCACACCTACCCTTGAGAGGGAACAATTACACACTCCTATTGTAATATTATATCAAAATTATTATCCCTAAGAGGGATGTACTTGTAATTTATTTTGACTTCGAATATAATGAAATAAAATGTATTTCTTCTTGATTCATTTGTTGTCAATTTCTTGTTCTTGTATGCATGTTATAATTTTATCATTTATTGCAATAGGACGCCATCGGGTGTGAGCCTTTTTGGTGGTTATAGAAGGTGATCATGGTGGAACCCCATATTTATAGGACCTGACTATGTTTTCTTGTTTTTTACACTTGCAGGTATAGACTACAGCTATCAACTATGGTACAACAATTGAACTACAGGTACAAAGCATAGTTTACAATAAAAATCATAGATCAAACCTGCGGTCTCTTGCTGACAACACAAATAGTCAAATTTAGAATATCAGCCAATGTAGGACTTTAGGTAGACCCTATTTTCAAGCCTCTATTAATTTTTTTCTCTTTGTGTTTTTATAGTAAGTTTAATTCGAATGCAAATTAGGGAAAGAATTAAGAAAAGGGTAAATCAATCATGCTAGTTTGCTTTCATATTTTGCTTCCAATAGAAAGGTATTACTGGGAATATCAAAAATCTGATTGCATTTTTCCCTAGGCTACATCATGCTTGATAGAAATATGTGGATGGTTTGCATGTGTGAGGACCAATTAGTGGCCAATTAGCATCGTAATGTGCATAGTCTTAAAGAGCATGTAGAATAGCTTACATTTTTTGAATTTGAAACATGTTTCATTTGCATAGCATTTAGAAAATAACCATGTATGCTATATGATGTATTTATTTTATATACATTAAAATGAACCACACACACCACTTGGCACTTAAACGCTAGTGATTTGGGCTTGACATCCAACCACTAGTAGGGTTCAATGACGGTGGGCATAACTTCCATCCATTGGCCCAAATCCTATGAACCCTTGATATATAGACCAATACCGAATCCAAGAACCTTTCATACCCTATAAAATTTACATGTATTCTCTTCAAAGGTTATAACACTGACTAGGGAAAATGGGTGAGGATCTAGGAGGACCTGTGCTTCTTGTCTAGGTGTGGGCTTCATTACCACACATGAGGGATTTATGCAACTTGGAGTTTATAGCCAAGTTGTCGAGCTACAAGCGTACAGGTGAAATCCATTAAACTGAGAATAAAATCCAACAAGTTTTGCAAAACACAATAAGATTTTCTACACTGATACAACAAATATTGAAAACACATCAAACAGTTCAGGACTCACTTTTAAAATTTAAAATGAAATAATCATTATTGTATACCTTGTTTGCTTAATAATAATACATTTAAACTCTAGGTACACAATGGTGGATACACGAGGTGGTCAAAAAATGTCCAAATCCAATGTCGATGACCAAAACCTAACAAATTCATAGCAATACATGTCAATTCTTCAACCACATGAGCGAACCCGACATCGTTCGGCTAACATTCAAGGAGATAACTTGACACGAGGAGAGCCAGTAGAGCAAAACCAAGATAGAGGAGCTCCAGTACACTCCTCTAGGCATAGGATAGAACATGAAACCTTCCATTATGAGGGTGTTCCACTTGAGAGCCATTACCAAGACTGCAATGCACGTGCATCCATGGTATCGGTCGAAGAGTTTGTTGTGTAGGGGACCAAGTTGGTGCCCCTACATAGGAAGTCCACTATAGGATCTATGGCTCCACCTTCTGAGTATAAAAGGACTAGATACCCACCCATTTAGGGGTATGCAGACAAGATAACTATAGAGCATAATTCTAACCATACTGCCATGCATGGTCCACCATGCAAGATCACCATTGATATATCAAATATGGGAGATAATGGCACACCGTCGCATGAGTTATGGAGCTCTAGGTAGCTAGAGGGTCTAGGTAGTGTTTTAGAGCATCTAGGCTGCAAGCCTTCTGCTCCACCCACTCGATCCCCAAGTGATCATAGTGTGAGTTTCTTTTGCACTACTATAGAATATGGGAAGGCCTCTAAGCATCCTCATGTCACACACCCACTATCTGCACATGGTGGTTCATAGTATAGGACATAATAGGAGTCCAATGTTATATTTATAGATAGATGTAAAGGCACAACACATTAGTTCGATGGATACAGAACCCACAAGGTCGGTCATACAAAGCAGAGATACCATAGGCCTCCCACGGTTGACCAGACCAATAGATCACATCAACTGGCATCAATGCGTAAATGCCAACTCCTCTAAGATGAATTGGAGGACACTCACCTAGAGAGAAAACATATTGAAGATGAAAATATTCAAGAACAAATACTCATGCAATAGATGTTATATGAGTAGTGCATGCATGAAGAGTGTATCCTTACCCAGAAGGAATGCATAGAGCAGTAGGACCGGTTAGCCAGGGCTATCCTATATCCTCAAGATAAGCATAGAGAGCATGTATATAGGAAGGATTTATCTCAAGTTGATATGCATCAAGAGTATAGATATGCTCATACTCGTGCTAGTGCTGAACAGAGGGAGCATCCACCACTGCTCGATAATCAAAGGTAGAGGCAACATGAAGCAAAAGTGAGAGATGGATACGAGCAAGAATATCCTGAGAGCTCTCGAGCTGAGGAGGAGGAAGAGTAATGACCTTCATCTCATACAAGGAAGACAATACCTCCTAATCCACCTCCACATCAACTTAGAGAGGAGGACTTTCTATCTTCAGAGGCCTATAAGGCCTTATTCAAGAAGATTAAATCCATTGAGAGACAAGACACGACTATTCAAAAGCTGACATTGAGGAAAATCCATAACAAGCCTTTGGATCCTTCTATGTCTACTTTAGCTTACCCTCAGCATTTTGATATACCAAATTTGGACAAGTTTAAGGATGATGAAGACACACAAGAATATGTCACAAGCTTTCTAAATGCTTGTTTTTAGATAGGAAGCAATGATGCATTATTTTTACATACATTCATCATGACACTTTCAAGACCAGCCTGAGAGTGGTTTAATTAGGTAAAGAAACATAGCATAACTAGTTTTGAGCAATTAGCTGATGCCTTTCTTGAATGCTATTGCTTTAGCATCAAGAAACATGCCAATATTTTTGATCTAGTTATGCTAGCTTAGCACACCGATGATCCAATAGAGCAATACATAAAGAAATGGAGGAAACTAATGGTGAAGTTTCCATTCCCTATTCCTATCACATAGTTAACCTAAATTTTTATGAAGAGTTGTGTCAAGCACATCTCATTACTATTGCAGCTACAACAATATTCAACATTCAAAGAGGCTTTGGAATAAGACAAAGTGATTGAGGACATCAAGTTGTAGGAAGGCAACTTGAAGCTAAAAAATAGGAGAGAGAGACAAAATAAGAGTGCCACAAAACAATAGTGCAAGCAGGCCCATGCAAATCAAGTGGTATTGAATCTCCAATGGGAGGACAAGGGGCAACAAAAATAGAATTATCAGGCTCAACCTCTCCCTGTGAAATATGACAAGCGCAACAACAATTATAAGGGAAAGAACAAATATTAACGCCCACCTCGCTAGTTCAAACCATTTACAGAATCCCTAAAGTCAAATTTCCATTAGTTATGCGAGGCCAAGGCAATTAGATTACCCAAAGTCAAGATGATAGACCCCAATAAACCCAAACCAAAGGGGTTCCAAGATGATTTATTTTGCATTTTCATAAAATGAAAGGCCATGAGATCTAAGTGAGTTGGTTTTTAAAACACCTAGTGCAAAATATGATTGACAAGGGTGATATTATAGTGCCACACAACCCATAGGCACCCTATAATCAAAATATGGGGATTTACAAGAACCCCTTACCAAATCATGAGGCACCTTGGAACAACGTTTGTCAAGTTAACCAGGTGCGAGTCAAACCACCTACCTATGGGTTCATAGGTATGGTAAAAATTATCACTAGGCATGGGAGATATGAACAACCGAATCAACCTTGTGCTCCCATTAAAATACAAGCCATGCCAAATCAGCGATCGGTGCACAATATTCCATGTCCACCAACAAGATCGGTGGTGACCATCAGGAGTAGGTTGGTCCAAAACCTACAAAAAAATCCTACGAAGTTGTCAATATATGAATTAATACAGTAGTCCCCAAGGCATAGGGAGACTCTTATGGATATTTTTATGTCCATTGAATTACAAGCCCAAGATGCACAAACATTTACTAATTTCATGGGACATGTAGAGTAGTGTCAAGAATCGATGATCCAATTTTATGATCATGAGATAAGGATGATTTCTACAACTATGACCAACCCACCATTGCACATAATCACATGTGTGAATCACATGCCATTTAAAATGGTCTTGATTGATACTAGCTCATAGATCAACATAATAACCACCAAGTCATTGAGTCATTTGAAGCTACCTAAATCACACATTTTGCCAACTACATTTACATTGACAGCATTTAATAACGCACTATGTTCAACTATTGGCACAATTATCCTACCTATGCAGGTAGGTCTGAAGACCATTTCAATAGTGTTTCATGTGATATAAGGGGCCATGTAGTACAACATAATACTCGATAGACCTTGGATTCATTAAATGCATTGTATCCCCTCAATACTGCATCAATGCATGAAATATATTTACGAGGGATTGGTTCACATAGTGGCATCACATGAAGAGCCATTTAAGTTTGTGAACCTAGCAGATTTACCTAGGGTTTTCATACTCCCATCAATGCACCTGGATGTTTGGTCGTCATCACCAATAAAGAAACCATGAGGTAAACCAATAGTGCATGCTCAACCAATGCCATTTGTGTCACACAGATCGGAGCACACCACTACCACTTCCTTGAAACTATTGGTATTAGTCATGCATCGGGATGACAAGAAATTGAAGATGAAAGTGGGTGAGAAAGAAAAATGGTGTGAGCATGAGCCAATCGTCGAGGAGGTTCCTATTCCCATGTAAGTTTAGGAACCCTAGGACAAAGCTGAGGAGAGACCTTAGCCTACCTCGCCTACATATTCAGCAAGGTCATCCACATCACGGGTGTTGTTACATCTTGTTAATACCAAATTAGGCAAGTACCTTATGCAAAATGTGATCTTCAAACCAATTATGAAGACTATTCAAGACATGGTCCGACCATATGCTTATCGTTATCTGGTTGGATTAGTGGTTCTATTGGGAGAGCCGCCTAATCAAACTAACTTTATCTATGCAGGTCTAGATCAGCTTCCAACGAGAGATCCCATGGATGAAGATGACGAGGAACCTTTCATGGTAAAAATTCCTTATTTGTCTAATCCAAAGTATGCCATGTGCATTTTTGAGCTATATCATTGGTATGGATACGGCCTTGGTCTCTTTGAACAAGGATGGAGGACTCTACTGGAACCTCATTATCAGTTAGTTACTGATAGATTCAATCTAGGGTTATAGATACAAGGGCATGATGATTTTCTCATGGTATCCGTAGATCATCTATACCTCAATATGGTGGACGATGTGTATTTTAATCCATATCATCTAGATCATTCCAAATTTAGGAGGAATCACCCTATGATATCTACCATCACCATTGAGCCACTCGAAGATCATCGTGAAGGGATCCTTGAGCAGATTGAGATAGAAATGAACCCCAAAGATTAACTGGGACACCAAACCTATGATTTAGTTGATGACACAGACATGTAGGGGTATAATCCCATTACTATAGGTAATGTCAAGCTAGGAGATCTTTGTAATGAAGATGGAGCGAATTCCACCTTCGATATGAGTGGACCAGGCTATGATGCAGACAAGGAATCCTCAAATGATGATGAATCTGAGGATGAATTCAAAGGAACTTATGTAAGGACTTTGTATGCATGTCATTTATTTCCTATTGAGTCGGTACAGGATACTGAAGTGATCCTTCCCAATGTTGATAATTCAAGAGAAAATATCGATCCAATTTTCTTAGTAACATCATACATGAAGTATAATTATCTAGTTTTTTTGGATAGCGAATGGGGCCTCATTTGGATGAGTACCCTCCAGGAGTGGGGGTGAATGAAGGATTCTATTATGAGAGTGATAAAGAATATCATTTAGAGAGGGCCTACATTGGTCCTCCTTATTTGTGTTACCATCATTGATCCATCAACATTGATGAGTTCTATCGACAGCTACATGTTGGTCTGCGTCTAATAGCAAGACGGTTAAACTTGGATCAAATCCATCAATTGGTTAATCCCCTTACACCGAATTACATGCAAATTTATGAGCCAAATGATCTTATTTTGCATTCAATGCATAGGAAGAATCCAGTTATTCATAGTCCTCATATGGAAGACCCTTTTGTGCTTGTGCCATTAGAGCTAGATCGTGGGTATGAGGATTATGTAAATTTTGTAGAGGTCAGTCCATGTGGTTCTAGAGATAAATTCCATTCCATAAACATGGTCTCCATTGGTTTGACCACTCTGTAATCCAACAGATCCATCCAAATTGTTGCATCTTAACAAAGATGCTATCAACTGAGATCATGTTGATTCACTCATTGATCCTGAGGATTTCTTCCCCAATGAAGAAATGTTGCAACCTTTCCATTTTGTACCAGGTTGTGCATATGATGTTTATCATGCCGAAAATACTTCCAACATGAAACCAATAAACTCGGATGATGACATCCATCTGATTCCTACGCCTCACTAGCTTGAGGAGGGATCACATATGTTGATAGAGGAAACCTTTGAGGTGGATATCAGTAATGATCCTACCAGTGCAAAGAATGTTAAATTCAAAGAGATTCTCACTCTAGATGAGCGGGCTACCCTCATACCTATAATGAAAGGGAGACCAAATTTGTTCACTTGGTCATATAAGGATATTCCATGTCTAGACCAAAAATTGGTTACACATAATCTTTCACTAGATCTTACGAAGAAGTCGATCAAGAAAAATCTTAGGAAAATGCACCCAATAGTAGCCTTAATGGTAAAATATGAGCTATAAAAGCTACTGGATGTGGAGTTTGTGATTTCCATCGATTATCCAAAATGGGTGTCCAATATGGTACCCATGGGAAAACCCGATGGAAGAATCCATATTTGCACGAATTTCAGAGACCTAAACAAGGCAACACCCAAAGATTCATTTTTGTTGACCAATATTGATGCTCTTGTAGATGCAACTACAGGTCACAAAATGCTCTCCTTAATGGATGATTTTTTTGGTTACAATAAAATTCATATTAAACCCGAAGACAAGCATAAAACCGTATTTATAATGCCATGGGGAATGCTTTTTCTATAAAGTTATGCCATTTGGCCTCCAAAACATTGGTGCCACATATCAATGGGACATGACATACATTTTTTATGACTATATGCACAAAATTATTGAAGATTATATCGATGACTTATTAGCCAAGTCATTGCTATGGAAAGAGCATGTAGAGGTCTTAAGGAAAGTCTTCGATCATCTGATAGAGCACAATATCAGGTTGAATCCTAAGAAGTGCGTATTTGGTGTAACTTCTAGAAAATTACTAGGGTTCATCATCTCAAATATAGGCATCAAAGTAGATCCAACAAAGGTCAAGGCCATTTTTAAAATGCTTCCTCTCACCAATATTAAGAAATTAAGGAGCCTTCAGGGCAAGGTAGCCTTGATAAATTGATTTATCACCCAATTATCAAATTAATGTCGATCCATGAATTGAATGCTACATAAGGGAGTCCAATTCAACTAGGATGAGGACTACAAGGTAGCCTTCACTGAGATAAATAAATACCTGGTGATGCTACTAGTGCCAGCTCCACCAAGGCTAGAGGTGCCTTTTCTACTATATATATCGACAACTGACTTTGCACTGGGAACCATGTTGGCCCAAATTAATGTGCAAGGTAAAGATAAGGCCATATATTATATTAGTTGAACTTTGGTGAGCTATGATCTCGGGTATGCATACATGGAAAAATTGTGTTTAGAAGTAGTGTTCGCTACAAAGAAATTGTGACACTATATGTTAATTCATACAACGTATGTTATATCTAAATGAAATCCTTTACAATACATGATGAGTAAGACTTATCACAATATGCGTACAGCAAAGTGGATCATGCTATTGAAAAAAAATGATTTGAAATTCATAAGCTAGAATTCCATTAAGGGATAGGTCATAGAAAATCAATTAGCTGAGGTGCCACTGTCAAATAGTAGACCTCTAACAATCGAGCTTTCAAACGATGCAGTCTTCATTATATCTAAAGCTCCCAAACCTGAAGAACTAGAGAAAAATGCTGATATAACTCTATTCTTCAATGGTTCAAAGTATGAATAAGGGGGTGGTGTTGGAATAGTGTTCTTCATACCGCAAGGATATCTAATACCCTTATCATTCAATTTGGATTTTCTATGCACAAAAAATAATGCTGAGTATGAATCCCTACTGCTGGGCCTCGACACAGTTGTCGCCATGAATATTAAGAGATTGAACATATTTGGTGACTCCTTGCTCATTGTAAATCAAGTAAAGGGGCTTTCTCAGTGTTTATGTCCTATACTAAAATCTTATAAAGATCTAGTTGAAATATATTTGGCTAAACTTGAATGGTATAACATTGATGCAATCCCTCGATCATCAAATAGATTTGTAGATACCATGGATTCTCTAGGATATTTAATCCCTAATAATTGTTTTACTAATTTCACTACCATCCATGTCAAGACACTCTCTTATCTCACAGTAGAGCATGCAACTTATGATAATAGAGAATCAGTTAACATGATCAGTGTAGAACCACAAGCTGAATGGTTCTGTAGATCTGAATACTTTCTTAAGAAGGCATCCTGGGGGTCATTAACCTCTCAGAGTTCCATGGGGAGTGGGACTACCATTCACCATAGGGTTTTTTCTGAGTCTACATTTTCAAAATTAAATACGTAAGAGGAGCAAGTCGTCTTGGTAGTCTAAGCTAAGATTTATAAAAATTAGATGTCATAAATTAAAGACTTCCTAAAGCTTAGTATAATCCCAGAGGTATTACCGTGTGCCACAAAGCACACATTTAAATAGAAAGTGGCCAAATATGTCTTAATAGGAGACATTTTGTATTGACGAAGCTACGATGGAGTTCTCCTTCATTTCTTAGAGCCCTAAGAGGCATAATGGGAAATTTTTCAAGCCCATGATGGTATATGTGGTGGCCATTTCAATGGCATGGCCATAATTAAGCACATCCTTAAAATGGGTTACTATTGGCCCACTATGGAGAAGGAGTGCAATGCATATGTCAAGAAATGTTTTAAATTCCAGCATCATGCTAATCTTACGCATTTGCCATCATAGGCCTTATAACCCATTCAAGCGACTTGGCCATTTTCTCAGTGGAGATTAGATATTATAGGCAATATCTCTCCTTCGTCATCAGGCTGACATACACTCATAATCATGGCTGCTGAGTATTTTACAAAGTGGTTGGAAGAAATACCCTTAACAACAAAAATTGGAGCTTGTATAATAGAGTTTATACTGGAGCATATCATAAGTCATTTTGGGATTCCATCCAAAATAATATCAGATAATGGAATGTCTTTCAAGAAAAAAATTGTGAGAGTTTTGACATCTAAATATAGAATCAAACACAATTGTGTGACTCCATACTATCCACAAGTAAACAGGTAGGCTATAGCTTCAAATAAGATGGTTGTGACCAACTTGAAAAGTATGGTATAATAAAACCCCAAATATTGGCACATCCAACTGGCCCTTGTGGTATGGGCTTACAAGACTAGTATTCAGATGCCCACTAGGGCAACACCATTCTCACTAGTATATGGCACTAAGGCCATTATGCCCTTGGAATTAGAAATTCCAATGTTGCACATCATATTGAAAGAGTTCATTGATGATGACACTACGCAAAAATCTCAACTGGATCAACTAACGCTACTCAATGAACATCACGTGAATGCCCTAGAGCATCTTCATGTTTATTAGGAGTGACTAAAATGAGCTTAAAATGTCAAATTCTATCAGAGAGACTTTGAATTTGGAGATCTTGTCTTGAAAGAAAACCAATAGAACTCTAATTTATCACCAGATATGCGAGACAAATTCGTGGCTAATTGGCTAGGACCCTACATCATGTCTGAAAGGATTGGTCTAGGTACCTATCGCTTAACATATCTAGGGAGTTTTTAAGAGCCTAAAACTCTCAACATCATCCATATTAAGGCATTTTATGCTTGAGCATCATGGTAAAAGGCTTCGAGAGTTTCTTGTAATTGCTTAATCATCCTAAAAAGTTCCAAACACTCTCATTAGTGGTTTGGTCAATTAAAAAGCTCCAAATGCATCTGTAAGCCCTTTGGTCAACCTTAAAAATATCCAAAGGCATCTATAATCCCTTTAGACAACCTTAAAAATCTCCAAATGTGTTTGTAAGCCCTTTAGTCAAACTCAATCTCTGAGGGTTTGGTCAAAACTGCTCGATTATCCTAAAAGGTTCCAAGTGTTCCTGAAACCACTTGGTCGTGTCACTTAAAAGCCTCAAGGATTTGATTATAATCACTAGGTCATCCTAAAAATCTCCAAAGACATCTGTAAGCCCTTTGGTCAAACCCAAAAGGCACTAAGAATTTATGAAAAACTGCTTGGTCAACCCCAAAGTCTCCAAGGATTCTCAAAATTTCTTGGTCATCCCAAAATGCCCCAAAGGTACACATAATACCTTTGGTCAATCCTAAAATCTCCAAGGATTCCTAAAAATTTCTTGGTCAATATAAAGGCTCCAGAGGTATGTTCTTGTCGTTTGATCAATAATGAGGCTCAAAACCCATAAAAAAATTAAAAAATCAATAAAATCCAAAAAAATTGGTAAAGCATAAAATCCAAAAAAAATTGCATTTGCATTTGAATTTTGAATAGTCATTTTACATTTACACATGCATTCGCTGCACTACTGCATTGCATATAAACATTCATCATCTATTGCATTCCTAATAGAAGGCATTGTGTTTTTTAGTATTACAAATGATGCCACATTTGTGTTTAAATCATGCATCTCTGTATTTATCATAATCCATCATTCATGTGAGTATTTTTCAACACAACCTATAATGTTGCTATGGAGATATACTAGTGTTTTTTTGTCACTCAGCCATACCTAGTGGTCTTATTAAGAGTTGTTAGAAAACTTGCTTTGCTTTTATAGCTAAGTTTCAGTTAGTATAACCCTTAGCATATTATAAGCCTATCACTAATAAAAAAAATTAAACAATCCTAACAAGGACTAGGGGAATATGAAAGTCGCAAAGCAGGATCGGGTATCTTGAAGTGAAAAGAGTTATTCTCGCTTATCCCTTTGTGCAGACGGTATGGGAAATTTTGGGAGTTGGCAAAAGGATAGGTTAGTTCCCTATTCAGAATCCCTTGATTACAATAAAATGAGCAATATCCCAAAGAAATATCCCACATAAATCCTCATTATTGATACCCTAGATTAATATCATTTATCAACTCCCCAGAGTGATATCCCATATTGATATCATAAGATCGATATTCTCAATTGATATACCAGAAACAATTTTTCCAAGTAAATCCCCCCAAAGGAAATTTTTTAAAGAAAATTATCAAATGTATAATGCCAAAAAGTGAATATCAAGTGAAGATCAAAACATAGTCTTAAATCAAAGTTCAAAGTGATGTTTAAAAGTTAATATCAAATAAAGATCATAAATCAAAATTTCGAACAGAGATAAAATGAAGATCCAAAATCCAATTCGAAGAGAGATCAAATGAAGATCCAAAGAAAGTTCAGAAAGAAGATAGAATTGACTCCCTTGCTTCACTACATATGAACAAGTACCCCAAAAATTTAAATATAGAAAGGAATGAGCCTGAATCCATGGAATTGTTAGCACTACTGTACCTTATGCATGATGATATGTCTGATGCATTAGCATCTCGCTTATAAACAAGACCAATGTTTGAATGTGGAAGAGCTAGCTTCAGGTGTACTACATTTCCTAGTGGCTTAGTCCAACTAAAATCTAAACTTGAGATTGGATAAGACATTTTTGGAACCCCTATATTAGCAATGGGCTGAAAATATCCTGCCTAACATCAAGGAACGCTCGTGTCTTATCTTAAAATAATCATGTGCACACACAGGTATAATGAACAGTTAGGGACTATCCTAGCAAAAGCATTTTATCTCAGAATTCTAGTGTGGTAATTATGCAACTTTTGATAAGTCTATTAGGGTGTTTGAGTCTCGTGGAAAACCTCAAAAATTTCCTCCATAACAACAAAATTTCAAATATTGCAACCATTTAAATCATCAAATTGCAAAGTATCAAATCTATGATACATCATTACATAAAGTACAATACACATATAGGATAGATACCAGATGAATATTAGAAATAATATTTAGATGGCTATTGACTATATCGTGCACATTTTTCAAGTTTTCAAAATAAAATCGAATGGCACATTATATCATTCACATCATAAACATCGCATACCATTGCATTGCATATATGGATGATTAATTGATTAAATTCTTATCTTAAGGATTTTTCAATTACATTCATGATTTTTATACATTCTATGGTGTCATCCATTAGATTGATAAACATATTTGCATTCATTCCTTATGTTTTAAGTGATTAAAGCATACAGGTTCATTTACATTAGATTAGCATCATGTAAATAAATCATTACATACATTAATGCATACAATAAAGAAATATCAAATATGCATTAAGAAAATAACATCACATCCATATGAATCCATCATAAAAAGCACATCTAAGCATCTAGATCACTACATATCATCATCATAAATCAAATATCTATCTAGTGCATGTCATCCATACATCACATCATATAGCATCAAGATAACATAAGCAGTGCATCCATGTGCATCACATAAACATAAAATCAAAAATAAATGACTACACAATAATGAGCCATAAAATAATGATAATTCATATCATATATAAATATGTGTTTCAAAGTACATAGGGAGTGCAAAAATGCTCGCAAGCTACAAATGTGTAGGTCCTCGACCTTATATCAAAAATGATATGTATAAAAACTGTATCTTGCAATAGTAGAGCTCTAACTCTGATCTTCTCCCCCTATACGAGAGCTCTCACTACCTCCCTTAGTATTGTGCTTGGGAGTCTGCTCTACCTCCTGCCCTACTGTCTACTGTGGACCTTACTGAGAGCCTTGAGTACCACCTATCCCAAAGAGGCCTAACACTCATCCAATTGCCACCTATGCAATGGGCACCTCTATGTGTCAGGGCCTATGGTTGGATGTTTTAGTAGACTACCCTGCCTCCCTAGTCTTGGTGTAACTACTATTGCCATGTGTACTAGATTACATGTGTGTCCTCTCACTCTGATGGGTGCGATGGCTCAAGCTAATAGTAGACTGTACTGTAGTCCTAGATCTAGTCTATTGGTACTCTGGAGCATACAGATCCTTGGGAACCTCTACACCTAGCATCTATATGTATCCAACTAGCTGGTCCACCTGAGCAACCTTGGATGCATGCTTGTCATTGGTACTCATAAGCAAACCCTACAATAATTGGATCTCTATCATAGGATCTCGACCACCTAGTAGTGCTACTAATGGTACCATCGAAGATCCCATAATTGCTTGAGAGGGTGGAGGATCCCCCCTTTGTGCCCTAAGTAGATCTCGCTTTACTACTATTTCATCCCTCTATACCAGTGCCAAATCATGAGCACTAGTGAGCTCACCAACTTGGGTCTCTGTTGCTGTAGCTTGTTTTGTCAAGCTAGCAACCTACTACTCTATCTATGTTAGTCAGTGATATCTGTTAGTCAACTATACCTACAAAGTAGTGATAGTAGTGTCCCGCTCCTCTACTTTGTCTAGAATTACCCCAACTAACTCTGTAGGTTAGCCACCTATGCCAAGAGTAGTCTCTCTGCACTATCAGGAGGTACCTCACCCCCTTCAGGAGCCTCCTCATTAGGGTCAACCTCAGGAGCGTCCTTAGTTACAACCTCTATGCCCTAGTTGCCCTCTGTCTGCTAGCATACATTACACCCATAAAGATCCATCTCTACCCTTGCCTAATTTGTAGCTTGGCCTAGAGGCCCTATTTCATACCGACAGAAAATATACCACCATCTATCATACTCTAGAGTGGTCGTAGATCTATCAACTCCAGTATCCTAGAAGTCATTTGGAGCATCCCTTAGAGCCAGGGGCTAGATCCATAGTAGATTCCTCTCCACATCTAGGTTCCTATAGATAAATGGGATCTCTGATATGTCCTGCACCATGTCAAAATAACATAGGATATAAGAGAAAAATTGGTACTTTCTAATATCAATCTTTCAACCATGTAACCATCTATCTCGGTGAGCCTGTCGAAGCTGCTCACTGGCCTCAGGCCAGTTAGGACACTCCATATAGGGCCGCCACTCAAAATCATCTAGCTCGAGTCCTACAAATCATGTAATATAATGTTGTATGTCATCAGCATGGGTCCTACTCTAGAATCCCTCCTCCTCTCGAGGCCAGTAGGTAGCATAGCACTAATGTGCATCATCAATATTTGTAATGTGGAATGGAAAATCCCCAACATGCTTTTTCCTGACATCCTACAAGCCCCAGATTTGAAGAAGCAGACTGTAGTTGATCCCCCAGTGGCTCCTATCAGTAATCTGGTAAATCTCTTAATACAATTGGCACAGTAGATTACTCCCCTATGCTAGGAGTAGTGGGTGTCGGATGGAGATCTAAACAATTCTACGTACAGTGGCTAAGAGGTTCCAGGGAATCCTAGCACCCAAGGAGTCTGGAGTCACAAATTTCACCACGAGGTGTATGAAAATGACCTTGTGTATAGAGAAGACATTCTTATCCTATCAATAGTCGATGTGGAACCCTTTGTGGTTAATAGCACACTGAGCCTCCTCACTTCGAGCACCAAATATGACATCAAATACGGACTCCTTAGCACCAGAAGTCGAAGAGACAATGGCCTCGCAATCAATGGGGATCCTAAAGATCTTGTATATGTCCTCCAAGGTAACTATCATTTCACCTGGAGGCAGGTGAAATATGTTGGTCCACGCATTCCAGTGTTGGGCCAACATAATCAAATAGGTTTGATCTACCCTGATAGTGGGTAGATCCAGTATGTAGTCAAAGTTGATAGCTCTGAACCACTTTTGCTCCCTGGTAGTGAGCTCTCTATGGAGAGCCTTAAGAATTTTAGGATCTCAATCTCTAGAGGTCAATATATGAAATAAATAGAATGATATAAGGAAAAAGCTAACTAAAACAAGCAAAAACATTTAAAAATGACCTAAAAATCATAAAAAAAATAGTTAAAACTGATAAAATTACAAAAACATGTCATCATGCAAGCCTAAAAATCAAAATTTTCAATAAGACAAGTCAAAATGCATTAAATGATATTAATTGCCTTTTAAAGCTTAGAAAAATTAGAAATTTTACAATTTTTTTCTAAAGTTGGTGAACTGCAGGTCAACCCTACGGTCCGCATGTGGTCAAAAATTGACTGTTGGGATTTATAATGCTGACTGCAGTTGGCAGATGTGGTCCCCATTGACCAATTGGGAACCATAGTTGGTATCTATGATCTCGGATTGAGATCTTGTCAGGTGCGATACCATGGCAAAAAATGGAAAAAAATTAAATTCTAAGCTACTCTAGCCTAAGGTGAGGTTCATTGCCAACATTTTAATGAGATTGATTTACCAATTACTTAATTGGGTTCATTTTTAGTGGTATTGAATGTGAGGTCTTGGTTTTTTAGTTACCTTGTCCTCGCCTCGTCCATCGAGGCTCGAAGAAGCCTGCCTGCGCTTTGCCATCGTGCTGTGAGTAGGTGTGCGGGTAAATTTTTGTAGATTTCAGGAGAGCTCTCAGTTGTCACTATTAAAGCTCAAAATTTGCAAGTCGTTGTCAGGGAATAATGAGAGACATTTGAAAATTGGACTTTTTATAATCCTCTCATGTTTCGCATGGACCGTAGGCCCTATTCATGGTTCCCAAAATTGCAAATGGGAACTATAGACCCTAGCCGCAGTTTGCAACTGGTAAGCAATTTAGAAAAATCCCATTGTGGGAAGGGCCAAAAAGATAAATTAATGCCTCCAATTGGGTTAAAACTCAATAAAAACAATTTAATTAGGAAAATTGGTGATAATCAAGAACCAAGATCCAATTAAAAACTAAAAATTTGGCTAAGATTATAAAGTACATTCAACCGAGGTCGTCACTATGAAAATCCTTTCATGGAGGGACACACCTCCCAGCCAAATAAATAAACTCAATTCATAAATCAAAACATTCAAAAAAATCAAATAATTAAAAACACCAAATGTGCCTCGTATTTAGTAACTTACCCTATACACTTGGCGGTTGCAGCGACTTGCAATCCATGCAATCCGACAAGATGACTAAATTACAATAAGCACATTTGGGGAAAAATTGTCATCATTGATCCGATATGCTTCTTTTCAATCCCTAATAAGGCCTTCACGGTTGGGCTGCTCCATGGGAATGAGGTGTTGCATGTCATTTCTTCTATGACCTCTTTTCAAAAAATATTTGATAATTTGATTCAACACAAATCTGATTGGATTTGTATTAATTTTATTTCCTAAAATGGCTATTGTAGCCCGAATACTCCATGGGATAGAAATATGTAAATACTATTAATAGTTGGAATAAAAAACTAAACTAGGCCTAGCCAATGCATTACATTGCTCAAATCTAAATTTGTTCAAATCATCCATATTGGTCAAATGACATCGTTGCTTTATTCATTGTCATTACCCTCATCGACTCATCACTTGAGGGGTAGTCATAATATCAAATCATAATCAAAATCAATAGAATATCCCTAAAATCGTAGATCCCTCGATCTTGTCAAAATTGTGTTCCTCGCGAATCATTGCCAACAGCTATGATAAGCTTATTCTTTTGCTTGGGTAAAATAACACATATGACAATTTGTTTGTATCTCATCTCCTTTTAGTTATATAGGCCTAACTCCTATTGTAGCATCAAATGTTACCCGAATGATTGATGACGAGTGCAATATTTTCAAATTTAAGCCTCCAAAGAGTTGGAAGCAATGATTCCACGATGCGTGTCCTTTTGTTGGACCTAGGGTATCTAATTTTGATCTAACTAATGATCATCATAGAACCTTTGACATCATTTTAGGAGGTATTTTTTTTCTTAGTGTTGTTCAATCTCACAATGCATCTCAAAAGGGGCATTTGTAGAAACCTAAAACACGTCATGTCAAGGGCGACTACTCATATGGACATGCTACAAGACCATATGGAAGATCTTGGATAGAATCCAAGATAGAGCATGTGATATAAGCAAAGTCTCTCTAAGATCGAAGAATGCTCCACAAGATCAATCACACACAAAAGAGGAAAACCCACAACACCAATATTAAGTGGTAAAACCCTACTTCAAATGAAGAAGGAAAACATCCACTATGAAGCTCACTATATTACTCAATGATTCAACAATACAATAATGCTTCAATGTTATGCAATAATATGCATCAACATGATATGACTAGATGTAGTAGACAACACCCCTATTTAAAGAGAAGCTTTTCTACTACAACCCTAAAATTACCCTAATCTTATCACAATATTATCTTGATATGTGTGACAAATCTTATCACAATATTATCTTGAGATTTGTGACAAATCTTATCATAATCTTATCTTGAGATGTGTGACAAGTGGCATCTATCAAATATTAAAAAGTGATTGGTTACTTTTTAATATTTTCCAGAAAAGGGGAAATAACTTTTCCCACAAACTAAATATTCCTAACACCCTTATTTTTTTTATTAATTGGGTGGGAATATTTTTACATAAAATAGAATTATTTTCTAATTCAAATATTATTCTTTAGATTTTATATTTTAGTATAAGAATAATTTACACAATATTGCATTACATATTCCAACAGAGCAGTGGTTCTAACCACTCAATTTGGGCTCCTTGGCCTAATCAGTCTGAACCATAACCCAGACCTATGGTTTACATTTTAACCATGACTGTGACCTATGGTTTACAGTCTAGACTATAGTTGTGACTTGCAGTATTAACTAGAAGAACCAAGAAATGTAAATCCAGGAAAATGAAAGCCCATCACAATGTTTCAACTGCAAAACATGTCAAAAGGACACCAAAGGTGACCCTTGAAAATAAATTAGACAAGGAGGTCAAGCCCACTATCCTTAGAATTGAGGGCACGCCTATTAGAGTGCTAACCATAGCTTTCAATCATGGTTTATAGTGCAAAATGCTCACTAGAGCTACGGTTTGTAATAGAGGTATAACCACCTTCATATTTTCATTTATGTATGGTTAACTAGCTTAGATTAGTTGTTTTCATAGTTTAAATATATTTTAGAAGACTTTCAACCGTAGACTTAGGTTAGTTTAGCTTCTTTATGTTTATGCTTCAATTAGGACTCAAATGGTTTCTTTATGCATGTTTATGCTTCATTTTATACATTTGATCCATGCATAGTGTAGCTGCTACTTTTATTTACGCTATTATATGAATCTTGATTCAATTTGTATAGATTAAAAGCACTTTTCATGTTTTCTTGATTATGCATGTTTAAAGGTGTCATTATGAAATTTACCTAAAATGGCCTCATCATGAGAGGATGCCTATATTTTTGACATTCTTGTGTTTTTTCTTGACTACAAGGAATAGTTTCAAAGGATAACCAACTATCAAGTTCCTTCCCCATCACGAAGAAGAGGGCACCTCCACCCTAGAGAAGTTCATGTCATCCTAAAAGGCATTTGGAAATCACACCTACCCTTGAGAGGGAAAAATTACACACTCTTATTGTAATATTGTATCCAAATTATTATCCCTAAGAGGGATGTACTTGTAATTTGATTTTGAATTCGAATATAAAGGAATAAAGCATATTTTTTCTTGATTCATTTGTTGTCAATTTCTTGTTCTTGTATGCATATTATACTTTTATCACTTATTGCAATAGGACGCCATTAGGTGTGATCCTTTTTGGTGGTTGCAATTCATTTAGGAGAAACCAATACAGTGCCTGCTCCTGCACCATTCTTACATCGAGCACCATCAAAGAACAACTTACAAAGCTAGTATGAAATAGAAGCTGGAGACTCAAGGACCTTCTTTTCAGACTGTTCTATATTTTGGATTGAATAAAAATCAATAAATTTCCCAATAATAGCATTGAAATCCATCAACCAAAACTCTTCCTCTAGGTGAAGCTCATCAAGTTCTTCTTCAACCATATCAACTTCCTCCAATTCCTCGGTCATCATGTTTACTGTATCTAGAGCTTGTTCTGCCTCCTCTATATTTTCAATATGAAAAGATGAAGGCTTTTTGTTATGAATGCAAATTTGCCTTCCCTTTAATGGTATCTCCAAATGTGAGTAATATAGGGAAATATAACCTCTAATATTGGCTATAAATTCCCTTGAAAGACACATGCTAAAATAAGGCTCCAAATAAAAAACCACCACCTCTTGGATGACAGTAATTTGAGGCATACTATGGAGTACAATCAGAATATCCTTGATTACCCCAATAGTCTTGACTAGAGTTCCATCCAACTACAACACTCATGGACTACTCCTTGTATACTCCATACCCATTACTTCACATACTTCCTTTGGCATGACAGTAGTAGCAGTACCCGAGTGAATCATGTAATTATGCATGATCCACCCTTCCATTATAAAGGATAAATAAAATGGGGGAGGCCTATTTTTTCCTGTCACTGAAGTGGGGAGTGCTTGGGCCAAGACTTTCTACGAACAATCTTTCTTTTGGTCCTTAGTAGTCTTCAAGGATTCTTGTAACAAATCAATCTATCTAGGTAACTGCAATGCATCATATAAGCTAATCCTTGCTGGAATTTTCTTCATTTCTTCCACAATACTATAGCTATGAGCAATCGAGTCTTTTTCCTCTAGGGGCCGCTCATACTTATCTCGATATGTTGCATAGATTCTACTCTTTGCATTTTATTTAACGAAGGATACTTGAGTCTCTCCTTATCTTGCTCTTTTTTTTCTAGAAACTGGAGCGATCACCATAGGTTGTGAAGTTGAGGGCTTAGCTTGCACTTTATCTTGAGCTTGCCTAGGAAACAAATCTTTTGCCTTAACAACATCAGGTCCCTTAGTTCTAGCATCAGGAGTCTTCATTGAGGATAACTGCTTTTCTTCCTATGCTTTTGGTTCTACAGGCACTTTCAAAGGTTGCAATTATATGGGATCAATAGTCACTAGCTTCTTCCTAGACATATTGAGGACTGAAACTTGCTCCAAGGATGGCATCATAAATTTTGCTCCACTTATCAAATCATATTAACTTACTCGCTCTAGGAACTTTCTGCCAATATCTAAACGTAGTTAAAATACACCAAACATGTATCTTCACTATGAGGATAATTGCATGTGGAACACCAATATGCTCTTTCAAACATATTAACTTCATAATTTACTTGCATTATGGTATTTTTCTCAGGTCCCCTGCTAGTAGATGCTTGGTCTCGAGTGATTGGCAGAGTCTAAAATTTTCTTGATCAAAACTCAGCTTTAGCTTGTCTTTTCCTCACCATTGTAAGATCATTATATATCATCCTCAAAGCCACATTATTGGATTTCACTTCTTATAAAAAAGCGGTGAGGGAATCCAAATTAAACGATGGGATCAATACTAGCAATGACAAACGCACGTGCGACACAGGTAATGGTAAAGGGGTTGGAGGTACTAGCAATGTTGGAAAAGAAATGGATGAAGGCTATGGAGGTACTGGCAATGTTGGAAAAGAAATGAATGAAGGCTATGGAGGTACTGATGGAGCAAAAAGTCATGGAAAAATCATAGTGGATGACTGTGGGATAGGGATATGGGCTACTTACGGGGGACCCAAATTCCATGAAGGGATTGGATACATGGATGACATAGGCTATGAGAACACATTAGAGTAAAGATATTATAGGAGATCAAGGAGAATAGGCATTATTTCCTTTGGAGGAAGTCTGCCTACAACAATTAGGTTATATTTAGCCTTTTGAGCTTATGTGTATATATCTAGAAATGTGGTCACATTGGCTTTGTGCATCACCATACCGATATCAGTACTGAGCACCCGAAGATAATAAAATGCTACTTGTTTGAGCGTCGGCTGCAAACCGTCTAGAATCATCTACTAGCTCTACGTAAATCAGACATTAAAATATACAAGCTCTTCTTGTGGATGTATTTGAATTGTGGTGAACTTATGCAACAAGGAATACGAATTAGCTTGCTCATTGAATTTTTTAATCAGTAATTTTGCCAACTGATCCCATGAAGTAATGGTACCAGGCTACAAGGATCGATACCAATATAGTAACTTTCCCCTTAACAATAAAACTATAAGTTTTATCATTACATCCTCATTAGTTATATCATGGATAGCCACAAGATAGGCCACATATTGGATATGCTTATATGCAGTTTTCCCAGTACCATCATAGGTTGGTAAAGCCTTCATAGCAACTTGAGGTACTAGGTTATGCACCTACAAATTCAAGGCTTCGGATTTTTTCCATGTGGGGAACTATCTTGGGAGCTATTGTTGGTGTGGTGGGGGATTCTGGGCCATATGAATAGGAATATGGGGAGTAGGTTATAGAGCACTAGTGATTGTGCTAGGTAGAGGTTGAGGAAAATTGGTGGTAGTACTCACTAGACTTACGGGAGTAGAAAACACACTAGCTAATAGAGAAGATGAAATATATGGTATGGATGGGATATGAGGGACCGAAGAAATTCATCGAGGCTATTTAAGGATGCTCTCCTAACCTTTGGATATCAAGTTCGTAAAACTCAATTTGATTATCAAGATTCTTGGCTTTCGATCTTGTATTCATGAGAGATATCTTTCACCGTCCTCACACCTATGGAGTTTTGGATAGAATTTGAGTCATAATATGTCCTAATATTAGTAGAAAGGTTAACACCAAACCTAAAACTACTGGAAGTGGAACCTTACTATCCCATTGGGCGTGCCAAAAATGTTTGGTCAAATATCTGCCTAATTATTAAACATTGTGTTTATGCACCCTATATATGACCAACATTGAAATTCCAAAGGAAATATATGTCCTCCATGCCAATATCTAGAGAGGGCTGGTTCCCTAACTAAATCCTACACTGGTAAAATACTAAGGATGCAGGAAAGAAATTGGAAAAGTGCATAAAGAAATGGGAAATATGGCCACAGGAAAAAGTACAAGACTAATGTTAGACTAACTAGCAGGAAAAAGATCAAGCACAAAGTAGCATTTGTAAAACAAAATAGAATATAATAAGCTCATGATCTAACTATAGCAACTATCAAAATGGCACTCCAACATTCACCTTCTTATTAGCAATTTTAAATCCAATGACAGAATTTAAATAGAACAAAAAACAAGATGACCAAATGAAAATAGAAGAACACTACACATAAAGTAACCATAAACAAGATCACTTGCAAATTCAAAAATTTGATGCCTTGTATTAATGCAAAGAGATTAGAGGAATATCTCGCAAAATTTCTAACCTCATCTTACAATAGAAATTTGTATAGTATTTATAGAGGTTTTCACATCTTTCATTAAATACATAGGAGAATAAAATATCCCGAGATCAAAGATAAAATCAACAAAATCCTCCTTGAATTCTTTGAAAATCCATCCCCTGAGAAGACAAATACCTAAAAATCTAAAATTCGGGCGAGGGTGCACAAATTGCAAAAAAGACATTAAATTATTTTGAGCGCCTTTGGTACATCAAAAATCATGAAAAATCATTTCTCTTCGCCTTCCTCTTCATGATAGATAAAATAGAGTTACTGGGGGCATCCTTAATTATGCATAAAAATAGCATCTTTGGCCAAATTTCCATTCACCCATACTCACTTTTGCCTCAACATCTATTTCACCCCATTGCGAACTAAGAGACACACGTGCGACATAATGGAAGTATATTTACTCCTAAAAAGTGTGAATGGGATGTCCACCCCTTAGGAAGGGTGAACATGATCCCAATGCACCAAAATATTGGTTCACCCATAGGAAGGGCGAATGGGGTGTTCACCCCTCAAGAAGGGCAAATGTTATATGGTTCAAGCACACACACAATCCAAATATCATCAAAATGCGTTCTCCCCTAAGAAGGGTGAACGACGTGTTCGCCCCAATGTTAGACCAAACGTGACCTTTCACTCTAGTGCTTTTGCCTTTGTAACTTTTTAAACATGTTCACCCATTTCAAGGGCGAATGGGACATTCACCCCTTAGGAAGGGCAAACATAAAAATATGGTGATTTAACCAAGTTCTTTTTCATGACTTGTCTTCTTCATTATTTTAGATATTTCTCCATTAATATTTTTTAGAGATAATTTCAAAAAGAAACCTTTGGAACATGCACCCAAAATATAAAATTATTCAAAACATCACAAAAATATGCAAATATTATACTGTCGCTACATTCAAAAAATTGAACCCAAAGTCTCGAACAAAATTCCCAATGAATACAAAATGACCAATAGGGTGTAGTGCTCACGAGTGGCTATGATGGTTTTATGTTAATTGAAAATAACAAGCTAAAACAAAGCATTATTTTCTATGAGTGTAGTGCTCACTAATAACCAATAGATGAAAAGAAAACCCACTATGGATGTGTGCTCTTTAGTGGCTATATGTAAAGTAATACCCACTAAGATGTGTACTCATAAATGTTCTAAGTAAATTTCAATGCTTGCTAGTGGGTATGAAGCTATCCTATAATGGAGTGTAGTGCTCATTGAGCTAAAAGAAGTGTAACCTGATAGGGGTGTTAAGCATGTTAAATAAGGAAAAAAGATTGATCAAATCAAAGCAATAAAATATTGTGTGTGCATGTGATAAATAAGACAAAGATAGATAAGAACAAAAATGTGATTAAAAATAATGTGTGTCCTTTTTTAAATTTCAAAAGCTAAGGGATGTCCGTAGAATAGTCAATGGTCAAAATAAAACCATAAATGATATTCATTTGATATCTATCCTAACATAGAAGGACCCCTTAATAGTCAAAATATCAATAAGGGAAAGTGTGAGCAAATTAAGATGCATAAATAGAATAAGGAATGCATATCCTTTATGTTGGAGAAAAGAAGAAATGTGTTGGAAATTTGAGCATGTTTTGTTGTCATTGATGTCAAGAAGTTTGATATCCTAAGTTGATGGATTTAATGTCAAAAGGTTTGATGTCCTATAATTAATGTGCTATGAAAGCAAGGCAAGGTTCTCTCCAAAGCACTTAGGACCATGGGTTCTAAGTTAATGAATAAGAGGTTTGAAGGAGACTTGAAGGCTCAAGTTTAAGGCTATGTGCAAGAAGGCAAGTGAAAAAGGATAATATTATAATATTTTAATATTATAATATTTTGGCCATCAAGGCCTTTCAAAAAGGAGATTGGATAATGCATTGGCCAAAGAGTTATCAAAGAGCTAAGTATTTAATTAATTAATATTTAACCATAAGGTTAAATAAAATAATTAATTAATATTTAATCCTAAGGTTAAATATTAATAAAAATATTTATTAAAATTTTGAAGCACCAAAATCAATTTACAAAGGGCGTCGACATCGAAAATAAAGGAGGCATATATATTAATAGGCTAAAGTTTAGCCTAAGTAAGAAAATTCGAATTTGATGAGCCTCCAAACTATTACCTAGCTCATGCAACATGGTAGAAGGGAAAGAGATAGCGCTTTGCACATTTCTTAGGGTAGTCATTGGTCAAAATAAGGAAGGGGTGTGTCCCCACTCATCCGAGGTGGCAGCCGAGTTGGCAAGCAAGGCTTACGCAATGCATAGCAAGTAGGAGGTACTACGTTCGATTTGCATGGAGGTTTATTTTGTGAGGGTGGTCCGTGGATTTGGTTTTAGCACTGGCACTAGAGGTTAAGGAAGATATCATGTACTTTTTGGTCATGTGGGTTGGCTAGCCCACGCGGTGACCTAGCCATGGCTAGGGTGCAGGGACAACAAGTAGCGTGGGTTCGACTCCCGGTGGCAGGTGGTAGCAAAAGGGGGAATTAATTTTTATTAAAATTAATTTTTTTCCCTAAGGTCTAAGGTGGCTAAGGTATGTGCTAGGGAGATATAAGGAGTTTTAAATTGTTTTAATTTTTGCAATAAAAAGGAGTTATAAAGTGATTTCTTTCTTAAGAAAAATTAAGGTGGCTTGTTTTGTTAATGCATTGGGATAAAAATTGAAGTGGTGTTTTATTTATCTTTTGGAAATGCATTAATGGCAAGTAGGAGATATAAGGTGTAAATGAAATATTTTGCCTATGTAATTTGTGATTCTTGTTGATGAAATTTTGGTTGCAAAGTTAGGAGTAATAAGGTGTAAAAGTGGTTTGACAATTTTTGTATGGTGAAATATTTGTTGAGGTGAAATATTCATGTGGAGGTTTTGAGATAGATTGTTGCTATCTAACCTTGAAGTGGCACAAAAGGATTTGGTTGTAAGTGAGATAGGTTTTGAAGACATATCTCCATCAAAGCAAAGAGGTATGGGCACATCATCCTTTGTTTGAAGTTTTTGTTGGAATGAATGTTGTGAAACATAAGGTGGAGTGAAAAGGATTGTTTGATAAGCATTGTTGGAAATATTTGAGTGAGTCTTATATGCTTCATTGTTGAATGTTTAGAGAACATTTGAGATAGATATTGGGAATTATTTGAGTTAGGGTTTGAGACCTACATTGTGCTCTTTGTTTGAAGAAGTATGAAAACACTTGTTTAGGGTTTGTGAGCAAGTTGTGCTTCATTGGTTGAATGATTGAGTGAAACTTCTTGAGCATTGGTTTTGAGTGATATTAAAAGTGAATGTGCAAACATTAGAAATCAGATTTGTGAAAGCAAGAGTGTAGATCAAAAAGATAGGTGTCATGTGCTAGATTGAATCTATCTTTAAAAAGAGCAATAAAAGTAAGACATGTGGAAGTGATAGACTTAATGATTGAGTAGAACATATTGAGTTTTGATAGAGTACATCATTCTCTATATGTTCTAGAGGTTAAACGAATTTTGGATAGAATATGTCTAAACTACTTCAAGTTAAAGGAATTATTTTGAAGATTAGACAAAGCATTTGATAGCATTGTGTGCAAGATTTGAGATTGATTGAGCATATCTTGTGAGCTGTTTTGAGTATGTGTTAGAGCAGGTTTGAGCATGTGCTAGAATAGATTTGAGCAAGTCTTTGAGAAGGCTTGAAGGTAGATTTGAGCAAGTCTTTGTGAAGGCTTGAAGGTAGATTTGAGCAAGTCTTTGTGAAGACTTGAAGGAAAATTTGAGCAAGTCTTGTGAAGACTTGAAGGTAGATTTGAGTAAGTCTTTGTGAAGACTTGAAGGTATATTTGAGCAAGTATTGTGAAGACTTGAAATAGCATTAAGATAGGTTTGATTTGTTCAAGCTTTGTGTTAAGGCTTGGGGAAGATCTAAGTAGAGTTGATTGGTGATTTATTCAAGATTTGTGTTAAGGCTTGGGGATAGATTTGAGATAGAGTTTGGTGCAGATTTATGAGTAGAGTTAGAGAAAATTTGTACTAGACTTGGGATAGAGTTTGGTGTATATTTGAGATAGAGTTGAGAGTAAGCTTTGGAGGTGATAGAGTAAAGAGGAAAGTAGTATCCATTGGATAGAGATCCATTAGCTAGATTAGTGGGGATAGAGGTCTCCTATGGAGAGATATCCACAATCTAGAGCAATTGGGGTAGAAGTCTTCTAGAAGATCATCAACTAAAGAAGAGGAGAAAGAGTTATCCTTGTATAGAGATCCATAACGAGAAAGAGTTTATGATATTATAGATAAAGGAGAAAGAGTTCTCTTATGGATAGAGATCCATGAACCAGAGTAGAGGAGAAGAGTTCTCTATGGATAGAGATCCAAGAACTAGAGCAAGGGGAAAGAGTTCTCTTATGGAGTGTGATCCATGAACCAGCTAGGAAGATAGAGTTCTTCTATGGAGAGAGATCCATAAACTAGTTGAGGAGATAGAGTTCTCTTGGATCAAGTACCATGAACCAGAGAAAAGGGGAAAGAGTTCTCCTGTGGAGAGAGATCCACAAATCAGAGCTTAGGGGATTGGTGTCTCCTTTGGATAGAGGTCCATAAACATTGTAATAGGGAATTGATTCCCAAGAATATTTGTTGAGAAAATTTAGTAGAAATATTTTCTTCGTGGAGTAGCCCACATTGGGTGAACCATGTTAAATTGGTGTCTCTCTTGTGTGTGATGATTTGTGCATTGCTTTGATTACTGCTATTGATATTTCCATTGATAATATTGGATAATATTATTTTGGAAAGAAAAGTAAAAGTTGATCTTATATTGTTCACCCCCCCCTCTCAGTATAAGCCTGTGTTCTTCAATTGGTATCAGAGTAGGTTCCTTCGAAAGAGTCTAACAACTTGAAGGAAGAGTGTACAGGAACACATATGGCATCTCAGAGTGGATCTTCAGCAAATAAGGCACCATTGTTTGATGGGAACAATTATGCTTTCTGGAGCATAAGAATGAAGACTTACTTGATGGCACAAGGATATGAGACATGGCAAGTAGTTGAGGATGGATTCACACCTACAACTAATCCTCCCACAGATAAATATGGTAAGCTCTTGCATGTGAATAATGCAAAGGCTATGAATGCAATATTAAGTGGTTTACGTGAAGTAGTTTTGTAAAAGTTATGCATTGCGAATCAGAAAAAGAGATTTGGAAAAATTGAAGCAAACATATGAGGGAGATAAAAAGGTCAAGATGGCAAAATTGCAAAATCACAAAAAGATATTTGAAGACTTGAAGATGAAAGAAGAGGAAAATATTGTTGCATACTTACTTCATGTGGATGAGGTTGTTAACACCATGCAAGGGCTTGGATTTAAAATTGAAGAATTCGATGTTGCTCAAAATGCTTTAAGGTCACTTCCTATGAGGTATGATGGAAAGGTTTCAGCCATAGAAGAAACAAGAGATTGAAAATTTGACTATGGATGAGTTACATGGAACTCTCACAGCTTATGAGATGAGAATAGTAAAGGATCCTATCCCCAAGAAAGAGGTAGCCTTCAAAGTAGCAAAGAAATATAAGAAGCCAGATTCAAGTGATGAGTCAAGTAGTGATGAAGAAGCTAACTATGGCAAAAGAAACAAGAAGGATTCAAGAAAGCAAAAAGGTACAAAAATAGTGAAGTGTTTTAATTGTGGTAAATATGATCACTATGCATCTAACTATCCAGAAGCTAGAAGTAGTAGCAATGAAGAGAAACAAGATCATAAGAGAAAGGAAGTAGGAAAATCTAGGTATGAAAAGAAAAATAGGTATGGACAAAGCAAGCATGAAAATAATTTTTTTCAAAGGCATAAGAAGAGTTTCTATGCGGACAAGATAGGCAAGGTTTCAAGTGATAGTGATGAAATATCCTCAGATAGTGAAGAAGAAGAAATTCTCCTTTTGGCAATAGAAGAGGAAGGAAGTGCTCCTGTTGAAGATAAATCTAAAAAGTATGAAGATGCTCTTGAAGACAAAGAAGTAGAGAAATATTTAGAGAATGAAGAGGAAGGAGTAGTAGATCTAGAATAAGAACTTATTTTTTCTCTAAAATAATTGAAAAAGGTTAGAAAGCAGAACTCAAGATTCAAGGCTCAATTCCAAGAATGTGATGAAGAGAAAGGAAAGCTTATACAAGATCTGACAAACTCAATAGCTAAGACAAGGAGATTTAAAGAAAAGCTAGAGGTAAAAGTCTTAGAATGTGAGAGATTAGAACATGAGGTAGTTTCTCTAAGGAAGGAAATGGAAGAGTCTAAGGACAAGCTACACAGGTTTGGGAAAATTTCAAAGACCTTGGATAAGATTATCAATGCACAAATACCTTCATCAAACAAGACAGGACTTGGTTTTGAAGAAGGACAAGAGAAACAAGAAGAAGGGTCAAGCTCAAGATCCAAAGAGGAAGAAGCTTTAGAAGAAGAGAGTGAAGGAGAAAGTGAGACTTATGTGAATAGAAGTTTCACCAAGAAAGGAAACAATGCACAAACAAGGAACATGAACATCACAAGGAAGAAAAGACTAAGAGACCAATGGGTCCAAGGAAATATTTCTTCAAAGGATATTATTTCTCATGTAACAGGTTTGGTCACAAGGCTATGCATTGCAGGACTCATGGAAAGAAGGAGTATGGTATTACTAAGAGGAACTTCAAAGATGGACATCTCTTTCAAGGGTATTGCTACTCTTGTAATCGATTTGGTCATAAAGCAATCCACTATAGGGTTCAAGATAGAAATGGGTATGGCTTCACCAGGAGGAACTTCAAGATATTTGCACCTTCTAGGAACCACAACATTAAGTGTTATAAGTGCAATAATGTTGGGCATAAGGCCAAGTGGTGCAGAACAATATTTCTAGAGCTTCTAGAGACAAGCAAGAACATGGACACTCAAAAGGATCAAAAGGGTATGTTGAGAAAGAAGGTTGACAAAGGAAAAGAGCATTGTATGCTGGGAGTAGAGTTACTCCCACCCCAAAATTAATCACCTCAAGGAGAGGAGGTGGGGAGGGGGCTGAGCTAAGAGTCTTATATTTAGCCCCAAAGGAGTCCCTTTGCCATTGATGTCAAAGGGGGAGAGATTTGAGTTAGGGGGAGAGCATTCAATTAGGGGAGCAGTTTCTTAGGGGGAGCAGAATTGGAAAAAGGTAAAAGGAATGTTTAAGGAAAAAGGGTTGCCATCAATGACAAAGGGGGATATTGTTGGAAATTTGAGCATGTTTTGTTGTCATTGATGTCAAGAAGTTTGATATCCTAAGTTGATGGATTTAATGTCAAAAGGTTTGATGTCCTATAATTAATGTGCTATGAAAGCAAGGCAAGGTTCTCTCCAAAGCACTTAGGACCATGGGTTCTAAGTTAATGAATAAGAGACTTGAAGGCTCAATTTTAAGGCTATGTGCAAGAAGGCAAGTGAAAAAGGATAATATTATAATATTATAATATTTTGGCCATCAGGGCCTTTCAAAAAGGAGATTGGATAATGCATTGGCCAAAGAGTTATCAAAGAGCTAAGTATTTAATTAATTAATATTTAACCATAAGGTTAAATAAAATAATTAATTAATATTTAACCCTAAGGTTAAATATTAATAAAAATATTTATTAAAATTTTGAAGCGCCAAAATCAATTTACAAAGGGCGCCAACATCGAATATAAAGGAGGGCATATATATTAATAGGCTAAAGTTTAGCCTAAGGAGAAGTATTCGAATTCGATGAGCCTCCAAACTATTACCTAGCTCGTGTGACACGATAGAAGGGAAAGAGATAGTGCTTTGCACATTTCTTGGGGTAGTCATTGGTCAAAAGTAGGAAGGGACATGTCCCCACTCATACGAGGTGGCATTCAAGCTAGCAAAAAAGGCTTACATAGTGCGTAGCAAGAAGGAGGTACTGCGTTCGATTTGCATGGAGATTTATTTTGTGAGCATGGCACATGGATTTGGTTTTAGTGCTAGTGGTAGAGGTTAAGGAAGATATTGTGTGCCTTTTGGTCATGTGGGTTGGCTAGCCCATGCGGTGACCTAGCCATGGCTAGGGCACGGGGCCAACAAGCAACATGGGTTTGACTCCCGAAAAAGGGAATTAATTTTTATTAAAAATTAATTTTTGCCCTAAGGTCTAAGGTGGCTAAGGTATGTGCTAGGGAGATATAAGGAGTTTTAAATTGTTTTAATTTTTGCAATAAAAAGGAGTTATAAAGTGATTTCTTTCTTGAGAAAAATTAAGGTGGCTTGTTTTGTTAATGCATTGGAGATAAAAAATTGAAGTGGTGTTTTATTTATCTTCTTGGAAATGCATTAATGGCAAGTAGGAGATATAAGGTGTAAATGAAATATTTTGCCTATGTAATTTGTGATTCTTGTTGATGAAATTTTGGTTGCAAAGTTAGGAGTAATAAGGTGTAAAAGTGGTTTGACAATTTTTATATGGTGAAATATTTGTTGAGGTGAAATATTCATGTGGAGGTTTTGAGATAGAATGTTGCTATCTAACCTTGAAGTGGTACAAAAGGATTTGGTTGTAAGTGAGACAGGTTTTGAAGATATATCTCCATCAAAGCAAAGAGGTATGGGCACATCATCCTTTGTTTGAAGTGTTTGTTGGAATGAATGTTGTGAAACATAAGGTGGAGTGAAAAGGATTGTTTGATAAGCATTGTTGGAAATATTTGAGTGAGTCTTATATGCTTCATTGTTGAATATTTAGAGAACATTTGAGATAGATATTAGGAATTATTTGAGTTAGGGTTTGAGACCTACATTGTGCTCTTTTTTTGAAGAAGTATAAAAATACTTGTTTAGGGTTTGTGAGCAAGTTGTGCTTCATTGGTTGAATGATTGAGTGAAACTTCTTGAGCATTGGTTTTGAGTGATATTAAAAGTGAATGTGCAAACATTAGAAATCAGATTTGTGAAAGCAAGAGTGTAGATCAGAAATATAGGTGTCATGTGCTAGATTGAATCTATCTTTAAAAGAGAAATAAAAGTAAGACATGTGGAAGTGACAAACTTAATGATTGAGTAGAACATATTGAGTTTTGATAGAGTACATCATTCTCTATATGTTCCAGAGGTTAAATAAATTCTGGATAGAATATGTCTAAACTACTTCAAGTTAAAGGAATTACTTTGAATATTAGACAAAGCATTTGATAGCATTATGTGCAAGATTTAAGATTGATTGAGCATATCTTGTGAGCTATTTTGAGTATGTGTTAGAGCAGGTTTGAGCATATGCTAGAGCATATTTGAGAAAGTATTTGAGAAGGCTTGAAGGTAGATTTGAGCAAGTCTTGGTGAAGACTTGAAGGTAGATTTGAGAAAGTCTTTGTGAAGACTTGAAGGTAGATTTGAGCAAGTCTTGGTGAAGACTTGAAGGTAGATTTGAGCAAGTCTTGGTGAAGGCTTGAAGGCAGATTTGAGCAAGTCTTTGTGAAGGCTTGAAGGCATATTTGAGCAAGTCTTATGAAGACTTGAAATAGGATTAAAAGTTTTATTTGTTCAAGCTTTATGTTAAGGCTTGGGGCAGATCTAAGAAGAGTTGATTGGTGATTTGTTCAAGCTTTGTGTTAAGGCTTGGGGATAGATTTGAGATAGAGTTTGGTGCAGATTTATGAGCAAAGTTAGAGCAAATTTGTACTAGACTTGGGATAGAGTTTGGTGTAGATTTGAGATAGATTTGAGAGAAAGCTTTGGAGGTGATAGAGTAAAGAGGATAGTAATCTCTAGTGGATAGAGATCCATTAGCTAGTGTAGTGGGGATAGAGGTCTCCTATGGAGAGAGATCCACAAGCTAGAGTAGTGGGGGTATAAGTCTTCTAGAATATCATCAGCCAGAGTAGAGGAGAAAAGTCCGGGGACACAATAGAGGAGAAAGAGTTCTCCTATAGGAAGAGATCCATGAAATAGAGAAGGAGAAAGAGTTACCTAGGAAAGATCCACAAACTAGAGAAAGGAGAAGGAGTTCTCTTGTGGATAGAGATCCATGAACCAGAGCAAGGGGAAAGAGTTCTCCTATGGAGTGTGATCCGTGAACTAGCTAGGAAGATAGAGTTCTTCTATGGAGAGAGATCCATGAACTAGTTGAGGAGATAGAGTTCTCCTGGATCAAGTTCCACAAACCAAAGAAAAGGGGAAAGAGTTCTCCTATGGAGAGAGATCCACAAATCAGAGCTTAGGGGATTGGTGTCTCCTTTGGATAGAGGTCCATAAATATTGTAATAGGGAATTGATTCCCAAGAAGATTTGTTGAGAAAATTTAGTAGAAATATTTTCTCCGTGGAGTAGCCCACATTGGGTGAACCACGTTAAATTGGTGTCTCTCTTGTGTGTGATGATTTGTGCATTGCTTTGATTACTGCTATTGATATTTCCATTGATAATATTGGATAATATTATTTGGGAAAGAAAAGTAAAATTTGGTCTTATACTATTCACCCCCCTCTCAGTATAAGTTTGTGTTCTTAAAAATTATTGAAAACTTTCAAAGGACAAAGGACATACAAGAAATGAAAAACCATATCTGTTCACTTGGAGAAATTTTAGATTTATTGAAACTTTCAAGGTCAAGTAACATACCCTAGGTTGGGGATTTTCTAAGCATCAGTGACCTAGTATGATTATAATGCATATGAGCTAATACCTAACTATATTTTATCACTTTTCTCATTGCAAAATCCCTAAAAATCTATATGATCAAGCAATAATGCAAGTATGATCAACTAGTGAAGTAGCTATATGAAAATAAAAATGTGAAAAAGAGAATTATGTCAAGTATTTTATGCAAGTTATTATAAGCAATCATATAACATGAAGAATAATTCCAATACAAGTTTGCACATAAGAAGTTAAACAAGAGATGAAATATGAAGAGAAATATTACTAGAAAATAGAGGATAAGAAAGTAAGAAGAAGAATAAATAAAATGATTAATGAAGAAATAAATATGAAAAAAAGATATGTCAAATATGATTTCATGCAAAATATAATTTTAGATGCATTATGTTTATTAGTTATTTAAGTTCTTTACCATCTAACATTGCCAAGCAATAGGATCTTGAGCCAAACTTGATCATTATGACAAAGGAGCCTAGCCAATTGGGCTAAATTTACATTTTATATTTGTATGAGCATTAGTATTCTTATGGTTTTATTTGAGTACAATGTCCCCAACCTCAAAAGCACAAGTGTGAACTTTATTAGAGTAATTTCACTTGATACTATTCTAATAAACTCAAATATTATCTAAGACATGGATGTGATTTTCATCCAACAACTACAATTGGTTTATTTTATCTAAATGGTACTCGTAATTGATTGAGGCATCTTGTAATAATATATGTAGGGATAGAACCTCTAACTCAAATGCAAAGACTATATCAGTGCCATAGATCAAGACATAAGTTGTTGCACCTATAGGAGTTTGTACACTAGTATGATAGGCCCACAAAGTAGGGTAAAGTTGGATGTGCCAGTCTCAACTAGTCTTACTAACAAACTTATTAAGGATCTTAACTAAGGACTTGTTGGAAGATTTTTTTTGACCATTATCCTAGGATTACCATTTATTCTAAATCTTATACTTGGCATAAATTTTATGAAAATCCTTATTCTTAAAAGGAGTTTCATTATTAGAGATGATAACTAAAGAAATATCATACATACAAAGGATTTGGTTGAAGATGAACTTGGAGATTTGGCCACTAGTCACTATGGCCAAGGACATGGCTTCTATCCACTTGGTGAAGTACTCTATTGCCATCATGATAAATTTATGTCCATCAAATGACATGGGTTTAATATTTTCAATAATATCTGATCCCCACATGGAGAATAATCAAGGAGAAGAAATAACCTAAAGGTTTTGAGGAGTATGAACAAGGTTGTCATGGTGTTGACACTTTTCACATCGTTGAACATAGTCACATGCATATTTCTTCATGGATATCCAATAATAACTGATATAAAGGAACTTCTTGGAAAATAAATTACCATTAAAATGGCTTCCACATGATCCTTCATGAGCTTCACTAAGGGCTCGTCAAGATTCATAAAAGTTGATATATTGTAAGAGGATGACCTTGAAATAAAATTGATATAAAATATTTCCAATTATGATGAATCAACACGATATGTTTTGTAAATTTTTTTGTTTATTATGGTCTAATCCATCAAGAATTGAACCATCCTTAAGGAAATTAAATATGTCTATGTGCCAAGGCTCAAATTGAGAAACTTCAATGTTTAGGATGTCTAATGGAATGAAACTAGAGCTAAGAGACATGAGCTCTCTGAGTTATTTAATAATAATAATCACATGATTATATTATAACTCCAAGGGGATAAAGGATGTAGCAAAAACCATGGCATACATATGGTGGTTGGATGATCTAGGGATAGACTCTATGGTTACCTTATTGAAGGCTGGTAAAAACTTGGTGATAATTTATTTCTAAGGTTTTAGTTTATCATATTTGGTTTTATAACTGTTGTTGATCTGATTAGCCATAAGTTGAGAGTCACCAACTATGGAAAATACTATAACCTTTTGTATACACTAAAATCATGTAAATCAGATAATACTGCTAATGCACCACTCTTATCAACATCATATGGCCCCATTGGGAAACCCTCAGGGGTTAATTAGGGATCCCAACCACTTTTGGAAGGTTTATACTACTTATGGAGGGATTTGGATCATGTAGCCATGATCATCCCACCTTGGGATGGTTACAGTTCATGACCATCCCACCCAGGGATAGTCACATCCAATCATACCTGGGTGGAATGACCATGGATTAGACCCTTAAAAAGTTAAAGTATGGGATAAATGACAATCAATTTCTACTATTTATCCCACCCAATAAATAATTATATATTGGTATGCTATCATGGCCATTAGGACCCACAAATTCGAGGTCCAAATGGGAAGCCTCTTCCACCCTATGCATGGCAAAGACATTGCCAAGTGGTGGCACTTGCCTTGCATGCCTAAAATTACCCCTTTTACCCATATGCCCTCTTGGGCTATAAATTGAGGTTTTTTTACCCAATTAAAAAAACATAGGATTTTGTAATTATTGCGTTGAGCAAGGTGTAGCAACAACATTGTCATTGTTGTCAACACAGTCAGATAGATCTGTTGATGTAGTGGATAGGAAGTTCAAAAGCTATTCAGATGCAGAAGATAGGAGTTCAAAGGTTATTCAGAGTATGTACAGTGATTTTCCAAGAAGACCGAAGTGGCCCATTTGCAAAAGATCAAAGAAAAAGACAAGTAAGAAAAGTGTCGTGATATCGCGACATATACAATAGGCAAGAAAAATTGTCACGATTTCGTGACATGTTGGAAGAGAGAAAAAGCAAGTGAAAAACTGTCACGATTTTGTGACATGTTGGAAGAGAAAAAGGCAAGTGGAAAAACTGTCGTGATTTCGTGACATGTTGGAAGAGAAAAAGGCAAGTGGAAAAATTGTCATGATTTCGCGACATGTTGGAAGAGAAAAAGGCAAGTGGAAAAACTGTCGTGATTTCGTGACATGTTGGAAGAGAGAAAAAGCAAGTGGAAAAACTGTTGCGATTTCGTGACATGTTGGAAGAGAAAAAGGCAAGTGGAAAAACTGTCGCGATTTCATGACATGTTGGAAGAGAAAGAGAAAGCAGAAAAAGTGTCGCGATTTTGTGACAAGTTCGGAAGAAAGAGAACAAGTAAGAAAAGTGTCACGATTTCGTGACATGTCGCATTTTCGTGACTAAAATAGGAGAGAGAAAGTAAGTTGGAAAAGTGTCATGATTTCGTGACATGTCGCATTTTTCGTGACTAAAATAGGAGAGAGAAAGTAAGTTTGAAAAGTGTCACGATATCATGACATGTCATTTTCATGACAAAAGAAAGAGAGGAAGCGTACGAGAAGCAGAATGTCACGATTTCATGACAAAAGCAGAGAAGAAGACTTCGAAGGCAGAAGTGTCACGATTTCATGACAAAAGCAAAGAAGCTAAGTACGAAAGTAGAAGTGTCACGATTTCATGACAAAAGCTAAGTTGAAGACTATGAAGGTAGAAGTGTCACGATATCACGACAAAAGCAAAGTCAAAGTCTATGGAAGCAGAAGTGTCATGATATCATGACAAAAGCAAAGACAAAGTATACGAAGGTGAAAGTGTCATGATATCGTGACATGTTGTATTTTTGTGGGCCAAAGCAAAGAGAAAGAGGAGAAAGAAAAAAGTGTCATGATATCGTGACGTGTTGCATTTTTGTGGGCCAAGGCAAAGAGAAAGAGGAGAGAAAAAAGTGTCATGATATCGTGACATGTTGTAGTTTCATGGCAACGACAACAAAAGAAGCTACAGAGGCAGAAATGTCATGATTTCATGATAGGTCATAAATGCGCAAGTCAAGAAGGAGAACCCGACTAAAATGAGAAGTATGACAACCAACTAAAATTAGGGTTTACAGTTGTTATGAAAGCCGACCAAGATTAGGGTTTACAGTTGACTAAGATTAGGATCTTCATCATAAAAAATATTGTTATAAAAGGAGGGTTGTTTGGAGAATTGAAGATATTGTCGAAGGTGTGTGAAATACGGTCGTTGTGCACAGAGAGCAAGTCATGTCGAATCATGCTAAGTGTGAAATTTGCAAAGAGAGCAGAGTGCGCAAAAGGGAGAAGATGATCGTGAAGTTCGACTGTAACAAAGTAGAGTGTGCGAAGTGATTGCGTAGAGAGCAGAGTGTGGAGAGAGAAAAATGTTGAAGTTTGACCAGGTGTTGTTGTGATTGCATAGAGAGAGTAGAGTGCGAGAGAGCAAAAATGTTGAAGTTCGACAGTGCTACTGTGATTGCGTAAAGAGAGTAGAGTGCATAGAGAACGCAAAGGTGAAGAAGACCAGTCAGGGTCTTGCAAAAGCAAAGGTATCTTACTATCAAACTTATAGATTCAAATTGAAGTCCAGGTTGTAGCTTGGCATCAAGAGTTGGTGCTGGTAAATCAGGGGTTGGTGCTCCTTCTAGTTGGTGCTGGTAAATCAGGGGTTGGTGCTCCTTCTAGTTGGTGTAGATAAATAAGGGGTTGGTGCTCCTTCCAGTGGGTGCTGGTAAATTGATTGTAAAGTTGGTGCTTTGCAAAGGCTGGATTTGGATGGTAGTCCAAGTAGTCAATTTTTGAGGAGTAGCCACATTGGTGAACCTCATTAAATCTTGTGTTATGTGATGCTCTTTTGTTATACTTGTTGTATCTAGTAATAAGTTTTAATTGTTGTGATATTAAGAGCTGTAAATTCAAGTTTAAAGAGCTACACTGATTCACCCCCCCTCTCAGTGCCATTGTAAGACTAACAATTGGTATCAGAGCCAAGTTCCTGTACAAGCTTAACCGGCTAGGGTGATCTTGGAAGTAACACAATGGCAGGTGGTGAAGGCTTCTCATCAAACAAAGCACCATTGTTTGATGGATCTAATTACGCGTTCTAGAGAATCAGGATGTAGACATATCTCTATGCTTTGGGATACGACATCTGGGATTCAGTAGTTAGTGGATACACAATACCCATCACTCCTCCAAAAGAGGCTGATGAAAAGAAACTGTTTGACAATAACTCAAAAGCAAAGAATGCTCTCATGTGTGGATTAGCAGACAGTGAACTAGTAAAGATCATGAGCTATAAAATGGCAAAAGAGATATGGGACAAACTAAGGAGTATTCATGAAGGAGACGATAAGATCAAGGAGGCCAAGTTATAGACACATCGAGCTCAGTTCAAAGCATTAAAAATGAATGACGATGAAAACATTGAGGCATATATGCTAAGAGTTAATGGAATCATTAATGCGATCAGAGGACTCGACGAGGATATCGAAGACTCTGCCATCATGAAAAAGGTATTAAGATCTCTTCCTCAAAGGTTTGATTCTAAAGTCTCAGTGATAGAAGAAGCTAAAAATCTAAATTATTTTAGTATAGATGAGATGTATGGTTCCTTGACTGCATATGAGATGAGGATAGGAAGATCTAAACCCATAGACAGAGAAGCGGATTTTAAAGCCCTTAAAAATAAAAATGCAAAACAAGAGTCCGAGGAAGAAGAGACATCAGATGAAATGGAAGCAAACTTTGTTAGAAAACTAAAAAGGGGAAAAGGAAAATACAGAGGAAAGCTACCGTTTAAATGTTTCAACTGTGGAGGCATTGGGCATTTTGTGACTAAATGTCCACTTAATGAGAAGAACAAAAATGATGAAGGATCGCACCAAGAAAGAAGTGACTGGAAGAAGAAAATGAATTTCAGAAAAGGCAACTTCAAGAAGAAAAGTTTCATCTCCAGGAATGCCAGTTCATCAAGAAGACAGCTTCGGTCAAGATTCCGAAGAGGAAACAGGTGAAGCTCTTTTCATGGCATTTGAAGAAGTAAAATCAGAAAAGGAAGGAGTGAACTCTAAAGTATGTGGTGAAAACCCTGAGGCTGAAGTAGACCTAGAAGGTGAGTTGATCTCTGCACTTGAAGAGTGGAAAATAGAGAGGAAAAAGAATAAGAAAATTTCAAAAAATCTTGAGGATGCAAATGAAATCATAATCAGTCTAAAAGTATAGACAGAAGAATACAAGAAAATATCTGAAGATCTTGAAGTACAAATTACCATGAAAATAGATTATTGTTGCAAACTAGAAGAAGAGAATGTTGGTTTACGGATGCGGATAGAAGAGATGAATCACAAAATTAGTTGCTATCACAAACGCGAAGAAAGTTCTATGAAGCTAGATAAGATTATAAATGACCAAAGGCCTGCAGGCATCAAATTTGGTCTGGGTTTCATCGAAGGAGAATCTTCAAATGGATCAAAGGCCAAAAATGTAGAATCCATAAAGAATGAAGATAAGAAACAGGTTGATCAAGGAAAAATATCTCATGCAAAAGAAAGCAATAATGCCAAGCACGAAAGGAGAACTGACAATGATGGATTCACCAATGTCACACATCAAAGAAGAAGAAGACCTATGGCTCCTACGGACAACATGGCAAAGACCATCACCCAGGTTCAATTATCCCTTTTCTAGTTTCTATTTTAAATGCAATGGCTATGGACATAAAATCTCAGACTGCAAATATAATGTAAGACCAAGGAATTTCACCAGTAGAAATGCTTTTTCTCCTCTGATGAATTATACAATAGAATGTTATAACTGTCATAATTTTGGGCACATTGCAAGAAACTGTAGAAGTACATTTGCATCAAATCAGTTTCAGGGAAGAAAATTTCAACCAAATAGGATGAGACAAAATAGAAAACTTCTCGTAAAACATGCACAAGCTATTGATAAGGGAAAGGCAAAACAAGAGCCCAAAACTACTATCAAAACGGAGTGGAAAGAAAAAGAGCGACTTAAGGAAGAAAAGGAATCCTTAATCGTACAAACAACATTTAAAGCACAGAATAAATATGTACCATGGATACTTGATAGTGGATGCTCCAGTCATATGACAGGTAACAAACAGAAATTTGAGAAGTTACAGAAATATGAAGGTGGTTCAGTAAAGTTTGGAAATAATGATGGAGCTAAGATAGTTGGCAAAGGTTCAGTTAAAATTATTGATGGAAAAATTAAGTCAGAAGAAGTCTTGTTTGTGGATGGTTTGAAACATAACTTGTTGAGCGTAAGTCAGATTTGTGATAAAGGTCATGAAGTAGTTTTTAAGAAGTAGGGTTGTGAAGTCAGAAAAACAAATAGTGGAAAATTGATAGCAACTGGATCAAGGACATCTGGAAACCTGTACACGCTCTCAGAGACTTTAGAAGGAGCTTGTTTTATTGGACAGGAAGAAGAAATTTGGTTGTGGCACAAGAGACTCGGTCATATCAATTTTGATAATCTAGTAAAAATCAACTCAAAAAGGGCAGTGAGAGATATTCCCACCATCAACAAACCTGCAAACAACATTTGTGCTTCATGCCAAAAGGGGAAGCAAACTAGAGTCACATTCAAAACAAAAGAGTACTACACAAGCAAACCTTTGGAACTAATACACACTGATTTATGTGGACCCATGAGAACACAAAGCATAAATGGTGACAAATATTTTATGTTGTGCATTGATGACTATTCCAGAATGACATGGATATTTTTCTTGAAGCATAAATCAGAAGCTTTTGAAAGGTTCAAGATTTTCAAAAACCAAGTTGAGAATGAAACAGGAAGGAGGATCAAATGTTTAAGATCAGATAGAGGAGGAGAATTCATTTCAGAGGAGTTTGTAGAGTACTATGAAAAATACGATATTAGGAGACAGTTTTCAGCAGCCAGGACACCTCAGCAGAATGGAGTGGTAGAAAGAAAGAACAAGAAAGTGCAGGAAATGGCACGGACTATGTTGGCTGAAAGCAGAGTAGCAGACATATTTTGGAGAGAAGCGAGTCCATACTGTGATGCATATCCAAAATAGGTACATGCTTGAGAACACATGAAAGCAAAACTCCTTATGAGTTGTGGTTCGGTAAAAGGGCAACAACAAAATACCTCAAAGTTTTTGGCAGCAAGTGCTACATCAAAAGAACTGAAGATAATCTTGGTAAGTTTGAAGATAGAGCGGATGAAGGTATTTTTGTTGGTTATTCACCAAGAAGCAAAGCTTACAAATGCTACAACAAGAGGCTAAAGAAAATTGTGGACAGTGCCAATGTTAAATTTGATGAAGGTAGAGAACGAGTAATTAGCTATGAAACGAACTACCCAATTTATGAAGAGGTTATTGAAGGAGATGAGGAAAATGAAATGGAAAAGATACAAAAAATTGACTCAGATGATTTAAGTTGTGATTCAGAAGTGGAAGAAAATAAGAAATTCAAAACAGGTAAGTTGGAAAAAAATCATCCTAGAGAGCAAATAATTGGAGACCCCAAAGTTGGTGTTCAGACAAGGAGAAGAGTAGTAAGTAACTACTCTCTATTATCCAACATTGAGCCCAAAAATGTTGCTGACGCAAGCAAAGATGAAAGTTGGATGAAGGCAATAAATGAAGAATTAGATCAGATCGAGAAAAATGAAACTTGGGAGTTAGTACCTAGACCTGCAAATAAAAATATAATCGGGACTAAATGGATTTTTTGAAACAAATTGAATGAAGACGGACAGGTAGTCAAAAATAAAGCAAGATTGGTATGTAAGGGTTATGCACAAGTTGAAGGCATTGAATTTGAGGAAACTTTTGCACCAGTAGCTAGACTAGAGGCAATTAGAATGTTTCGGGCTTTAGCAGTCTACAAGAATTTCAAAGTTTATCAAATGGATGTGAAATCAGCGTTTTTGAATGGGAAACTTGAAGAAGAGGTTTATATTGAGCAACCAGATGGTTTCCAACTTGGTGATGATCCCAACTTGGTTTGCAAGTTGAAGAAAGCATTATATGGCTTAAAACAGGCACCCCGAGCCTGGTATGCAAGGCTAGACAACTATCTCACTCAACAAAGGTTTAAGAAAGGTATGGTGGATAGTAATTTGTATGTCAAAATAGAAAATGGGCATCTTATTGTTCTTGTTGTATACGTAGATGATATCATATTTGGCAGCAAACAAAGATGAGTCGTGTAAAGATTTAGCAAATAAGATGCAGAAAGAATTTGAAATGTCAATGATTGGTGAACTTTCGTATTTCCTCGGGTTGCAAGTTAATCAATGTAAGAAGGGCATATTTATTTCTCAAGTTAAATATGTAAAAGAGATGTTAAAAAAGTTCACAATGGAGGATTGTAAACCAGTTAGCACTCCCATGATGACAAGGTTGCAAGTTGAGCAAGGATGACAAATCTCCACCTGTTGATCAAACCATGTACAGATCTATGATTGGAAGCTTACTATACCTGACAGCTACCAGACCAGATATTTTGCAGGCAGTATGCATGGTAGCACGATTTCAGGCTAATCCCAAGGAGACTCATGTGACAGCAGTGAAGAGGATTCTTCGGTACCTCAAGGGTACTATGGAGTATGGGTTATGGTATCCGAAAGGTAAAGACTTCACCCTTATTTCGTATTCAGATGCAGATTGGGTAGGATGTGTCGATGATAGAAAGAGTACCAGTGGAGGTGCATTCTATCTTGGAGACAGATTGGTCACGTGGCACAGTAAGAAACAAGAGTTAGTTTCTTTATCGACAGTAGAGGCAGAATATATTGCAGCGACAACATGTTGTACGCAGGTATTGTGGATGAAACAAACCCTGAAAGATCTTGGTATTAGCTTCGGTGAGCCAATATCAGTTAAGTGTGATAACACCAGTGCCATTAACATCTCCAAGAATCCGGTTATGCATTCACGCACAAAACACATTGCTATCAGGTATCACTTTTTGAAGGAGAAAGTTGTGGAAGGTGAGGTTAAGTTGGATTTTGTTCCAACTACAGAGCAAGTAGCAGATATCTTCACAAAACCATTGCCCAAGGAAGTTTTTGAGTACCTTCGTAATAAATTGGGAGTGGTCACACTTCCCAAGAATTGACTAGCTACAGGGATCACATTCTCAGGGGGAGCATTTAAGTATTTGATTATCTTTTTGCTCATGTCCATGATTTTTGCTAAGTGTAATAAATTTTTCCTGAGAATGTTGTGCATGGACTCGGGGGAGTCTGCAGTAGCCCTTTGGTATTATTGTCAAAGGGGGAGAAGAGTTACAGGAAATTGCACATGTGTTGCCAACAATTCCAAAGGGGGAGATTGTTGAGCAAGGTGCAACAACAGTATTGTCATTGTTGTCAACACAGTCGGATAGATCTGTTGATGCAGTGGACAGGAAGTTCAAAAGCTATTCAGATGCAGAAGACAGGAGTTCAAAGGTTATTCAGAGTATGTACAGTGATTTTCCAAGAAGACCAAAGTGGCCCATATGCAAAAGATCAAAGAAAAAGACAAGTAAGAAAAGTGTCGCGATATCGCGACATATACAGCAGGCAAGAAAAACTGTCATGATTTCATGACATGTTGGAAGAGAAAAAAGCAAGGAAAAACTATCGCGATTTCATGACATGTTGGAAGAGAAAAAGGCAAGTGAAAAAACTGTCACGATTTCGCGACATGTTGGAAGAAAAAAAGGCAAGTGGAAAAACTATCGTGATTTCACGACATGTTGGAAGAGAAAAAGGCAAGTGGAAAAACTGTCATGATTTCGTGACATGTTGGAAGAGAGAAAGAAGTAGGAAAAACTGTCACGATTTCGTGACATGTTGGAAGAGAAAAAGGCAAGTGGAAAAACTGTCATGATTTCATGACATGTTGGAAGAGAAAGAGAAAGCAGGAAAAAGTGTCACGATTTCATGACAAGTTTGAAGAAAGAGAACAAGTAAGAAAAGTGTCACGATTTCGTGACATGTTGCATTTTCATGACTAAAATAGGAGAGAGAAAGTAAGTTGAAAAAGTGTCACGATTTCATGACATGTCGCATTTTTGCGACTAAAATAGGAGAGAGAAAGTAAGTTTGAAAAGTGTCACGATATCGTGACATGTCGCATTTTTGTGACAAAAGAAAGAGAGGAAGCGTACGAAGCAGAACTGTCACGATTTCATGACAAAAGCAGAAAGTAAGACTTCAGAAGTAGAAGTGTCGTGATTTCATGACAAAAGCAGAGAAGAAGACTTCGAAGGCAAAAGTGTCATGATTTCATGACAAAAGCAAAGAAGCTAAGTACGGAAGTAGAAGTGTCATGATTTCATGACAAAAGCTAAGTTGAAGACTACAGAGGCAGAAGTGTCACGATATCGTGACAAAAGCAAATTCGAAGTCTATGGAAGCAGAAGTGTCGCGATATCATGACAAAAGCAAAGACAAAGTATACGGAGATGAAAGTGTCATGATATCGTGACATGTATTTTCGTGGGCCAAAGCAAAGAGAAAGAGGAGAGAGAAAAAGTGTCGCGATATCATGACATGTTGCATTTTCGTAGGCCAAGGCAAAGAGAAAGAGGAGAGAGAAAAAAGTGTCGTGATATCATGACATGTTGTATTTTCACGACAACAGCAACAAAAGAAGCTACAGAGGCAGAAATGTCATGATTTCACAATAGGTCATAAATGCGCAAGTCAAGAAGGAGAACCCGACTGAAATGAGAAGTATGACAATTGACTAAAATTAGGGTTTACAGTTGTTATGAAAGCTAACCAAGATTAGGATCTTCATCATAAAAATATTGTTATAAAAGGAGGGTTATTTGGAGAATTGAATATATAGTTGAAGGTGTGTGAAATACGGTCGTAGTGCATAGAGAGCAAGTCATGTCGAATCATGCTAAGTGCAAAATTCACAAAGAGAGTAGAGTGCACAAAAGGGAGAAGACGATCGTGAAGTTCGACTGTAATGAAGCAGAGTGTGCAAAGTGATTATGCAGAGAGAGCAGAGTGTACAGAGAGTGAAAAGGTTGAAGTTTGACAGGTGCTATTGTGATTGTGTAGAGAGAGCAGAGTGCACAGAGAGTGAAAAGGTTGAAGTGAGTGTGATTGCGTAGAGAGAGCAAAGTGCGCAGAGAATGCAAAGGTGAAGAAGACCAGTCAGGGTCTTGCAAAAGCAAAGGTATCTTACTATCAAACTTATAGATTCAAATTGAAGTCTAGGTTGTAGCTTGGCATCAAGGGTTGGTGCTCCTTCCAGTTGGTGCTAGTAAATCAGGGGTTGGTGCTCCTTCTAGTTGGTTAGTAAATCAAGGGTTGGTGCTCCTTCCTATTGGTGCTAGTAAATAAGGGGTTGGTGCTCCTTCCAGTGGGTGCTGGTAAATTGATTGTAAAGTTGGTGCTTTGCAAAGGGTAGATTTGGATGGTAGTCCAAGCAGTCAATTTTTGAGGAGTAGCCACATTGGTGAACCTCGTTAAATCTTGTGTTGTGTGATGCTCTTTTGTTATACTTGTTGTATCTAGTAATAAGTTTTAATTGTTATGATATTAAGAGCTGTAAATTCAAGTTTAAAGAGCTACATTGATTCACCCCCCCCTCTAAGTGCCATTGTAAGACTAACATATTGACCATGAAGTGCTACCAATATTTGCCCTCAACCTTTGCCCACCTATTTACCTTGGAAACCTCTTTAATCGAAGGTATTTTTAGGGTGTTCTAGGATACATTCATTTGTTCCAAAACCCATCAATTCAAATATTTAATTTACCAAATTCAATGACAATACCCCTAGGAGGATTATTGACCAGATCCAAGTGGAATTGGTGGCAAAAACCACCCTATTTTGTGGTCGTCCCCTCTGGGATGATTAGCAGGTCTAGTTGGAACTCCTAGGGATGGCCATGAATTGGCCCACAATTTTGATCTAATTTCTATGTGGTTCAATTCTATAGCATTATATTAACATCATATTCAAATTTGGTGAAGTTTTGAGTAGATTTGATAGGTCAATTAATGTTTTTGTGATTATAGTCCTAGTTGTCCCTCCCAGGAATGGCCACAGGTTATGCTCATAATATCACTATGATTTCTACTCAGATCCTTACTAAATCATATAATAGACATCATACTAAATTTTCAAGTCATTTGGAGTAGTTTAGATTAGTCACAAATAATTTTTATATTCAATATTGCATACTTTTCATGGTTTTCATTACAAAATGCATATGCTATTAACATCTTTCAATCTCTTGTGTGTAGGTACAAGTATTCCATGCATGAGGGACCCCGAGGATAAGGGAATAAAGGCCCAAAGAGCCTTTGGGGGGGGGGAAAGGCAGGGGGGGTCCCTCAAATTTTCCCACCTAGGGATGGCCCCCAAATTTGTAGCCGTCCCACCCAAGGATGACCACAAAACCAGGGGTTTTTTGCAAAAATTTCTAGAAACAACAATTTCTAGAACAGACAAGGTAAGTTCCTAAACCATCAATTTGCAGCTAGGTTGTTTAAAAAAGGTTAAATTTCAGTTTTTCATGTCTTTTATGTGTGGTTGAAAGTTATATTTCCCATTTCTAAATTCTACATTAACAAATTGAAGAAAAATAGGAAAAAGAACAACTTTAGACATGCATTTGAGTGGTTTTCCTACTTGTGACCTACCTAAGGGTTAGGTTTTCATATAGGTAAAATATTTTGTAGGTTCCTTATTTATATATGCATATGATTCTGAAAGTAAAATGCTATTTTATGCATTTAGTGAAAATTCATTGAATGCTATCTTGTTTACTTTCAATAATTTTAAAAGGAACCACACACACCACATTTCTTTTTAATATTAGTGAGTTGGAATTCATCCCCAACCACTGATAGAGTTCAATGATGGTGGGTTTCATCTCCATCCATTGGCTCAAATCCTATGTACCCTATTTTTGGCCAAGGCTAGCTCCAAGAACCATATTAGCTTATGGAATAGAGCATGTATCTCTCTTCGAAGAGGTATATCACTGACCATAGTGATATGGGTGAGGACTGGTAGGACCTATGCTCCATAACAGGTATGGGCTTCATCTCCATACTTTGGTTGGTTCACATGACCAGAATTTCATTGTTGGTTGTCGAGCTATGAGTGTATAGGTGAAATCCATTTAAACAATTGAGAGTTACATCAACAAACATTCAAAACACGTGAAAGAGATTCTTTACAAAAGCAACAAATCAAAAACACATCAAACAATTTAGGAACACATAATATTTAAAAGAGATAATCATTTGTATTCTTGTGTGTTTCTATTTTTGTGTGTTTAAATCCATAAAACTTGTAAAGGAGATAATCACATAGAGATTAGAAAAAGTAGTTATGGTATATACCCGTAGCCAAGCCCACTTAAGGGTGGATACTATGGGGAGTAGGCAAGGAGACATAGATCATATCCAATTTGATCCCAAGGACATGGTTATACCTCCTTGGTAGCCACCTACTCTCCCAAGTCCTAGAATGTCAGAGAAGGGACCTAGCCTACAAGGGACTCCTACACGGGGTACCCCTATAGGTCATAGTCCCAATATAGGAAATTATTTCCCAAGTATGGATACTTCAAATGCCTTCTTTCAAGAAAGGCAACCATGCAATGAGGTACCTACACATAGAGAAATACCATACATTCATGTGCCTGCTCGGTCTACTCCACACACTTGTGTGCAGGATCAAGACTATACACCTAGGGTAGGGTTAAATGATCATATTATGCTCTCAAATCACCCTTCTCCAAGATATCAAAATCCAGATGAGTATGATACTCATTACATTGGGTGAGTCAATTCTACCCTACCATTCCTCATTTATGAGGGAAGACCTAAGGAAGATCTTGATTATCCTCAATCACATCATTCCATGCAAGCACGATGTGCCTCTACACCAAAAGAATACCAAGAACATATGTTTAGGAGTGAGCCTCAAGTAAATGTGACTTCTCTCAATCAAGGGAAAGCCATAATAGACCTCACAAATCCTCTTGAACAAGATAGGTATCAAGGCAATAATGCTAAGGCACATAGGCCTAACACAACTGATCAAATTAATCAACTAGTCAAAAGGTATGTTGATCATCAAGCTAAGTTTAATCAACTTTGGTCAGATAAACAATGCTTGGATCTCCTAGAGCAGTGACAACAATTAGAAAGACAAATACTTGAATAATAGATTCAAGAGACTTTGCATAATGGAGTTCCTACTCCAAGCACACATAGACAGGAGGCTCAGTAGAGGCAGCCCACTTTCCATCAAAATAGGTCTCCTAGGCCTAATCAAATGTTACCACCTAGACCTCCTAGGCCTGATCAAAACTTACCTACTAGGCCTAATATAGATCACCTTCAGTAGGCATTAGTTCCTCCTTGTAGGCCCATTCTAGAAACACCTTATGGGGCTTATGATGATTTGGAAAAAAATGAGGAATACTTAGAAGCACCTTTTGGAGGTATGGGTGATGACAATCAACCACCTCAACATATGCTTAACATTCCTCATCCCCCTCCATGGGTCCAAAATAAAGAAGAGGAGATTAAATCCTCTGATGTGTATCAAGCATTGCTTGAACACTTGGAAACTATAGAGAGTAAGACAGATGGGAATGGGCTTCAAAATCCCACCTTGCACCAGTTGCATAATCAACCACTGCATCCATATATACCTTCCCCTACATACCTTGAGCATTTTAAAATGCCCAAATTGGACAAATTTAAAGGGGAAGAAGATGCTCAAGAGCACATCACCAGGTTCATGAACCAGTGCTTTAGCATATAGGAGAATGATGCATTACTCCTAAGAATATTTCTAATTACCCTCTCTAGCCTAGCCATTGAGTGGTTTAATCAACTTCCAAGGCATAGCATCTATACCTTTGAATAGTTTGTAGATGCGTTCTTGGAATGTTTCACCTTCAATACCAAGAGAAAGGTGACCCTAACCGACCTTACGAGGTTAAAACAATATGATGATGAGTCTATCACTGACTATGGAAATAGGTGGTGAACACTCCTAGCTAAGCTACCCTACCTATTGCTAGTGTTCGAGTTGAATCAGATGTTTTCAAAGAGTTGTCTAAAACCAATATCTTTATTGTTGCAACTCTAGAAATATCCCACTCTTGAAGATGCTCTAGCATAGGCTAGAACCATAGAAGAGATCAAAATCCAAGAGGGGGAGATAGCAAAACCTCACAAGGAGTGGACTAAAAATCCAAAGAGCAATCTGATGCCATCAAAGCCGAAAATGGTCAATCAAGTGGCCATTAATGTCCTAGGGCCTACACAAATGATGCCTCCTCAAAAGGTAAATTATCAGGCCCAACCTCCTCCTACGAGTTATAATAATAATACTCAAGTGAATCAGGGCCAAAATCAGCAACATCACCCTAGGCAATATTTTACGTCCTTCGTTGAGTCAATGGACTCCCTATTTGATCATCTATGGGCTGCCAAATTGATTAATCTACTAGAAATCAAGCCTATAAACCTGAATATAAGCAAGAAAAAGCCTATGGGACATCGAGAAGAGCTATTTTGTAGATATCATAGGTAGAATGGCCATGACTTGCCTACATGCTATGGTTTCAAAAACCTAGTGCAAGATATGATAGAGAGGAATGAACTCCAAGTGGATAATCCTCTCACCCCAAATAATCAATAGATGGGTGTTTTCAAAGACCCATTACCTACTCATGAGGTACAGGTAGCTCCTACCAAACAAATGAATGAGGTCAAGATGGCACCCCCTCTACAAGGGTACATTGGGATGGTTAGTATTGTGACTAGGAATAGATGCTACCCAAGTCAAGTTGCACCACCTACAACTTCAAGTGATGTTCCATCAATGTCACAACCTCCACCACCTCTAGTACAAAGCCTTCCACCTAGGCCAGTAGTGATAATAAAAAGTAAGCTTGCACAAATCTTAAGAACAACATCGACTAGATTATCCATATATGAGCTCATTCAACAATCTCCACCTCATAGAGAAGCTCTAATGGATATTCTTAAGTCGATAGAGTTGCAGCCCTAGGAGTCTAACTCCTTTATCAATTTTGTGGGGCATGTGCAACAATGTAAGGAACCAATGATCATGTTCCATGAGCATGAACTCAAACCCATAGCAAGTGATGCGGTGGACCCTCCTTTACACATCATTGCATGTGTGAATGACATACCGTATAAGAGAGTTCTAATAGACATTGGTTCATCAAGCAACATAATAACCACTAGTGCTCTTAAATACCTAGGACTTCTGACATCTCATGTTGTTGCATCCACCTACACCCTCTGAGCATTCAATGATACGATATGCTCCATAGTCGGTACTATAGTCCTACCCATTCAGGTGGGATGCAAAACTATACCGACATTGTGTCATGTTTTAGAGGGTGCAATGGCCTACAACATATTGCTAGGTAGACCTTGGATCCAGGATATGAAGTGTGTCCCTTCCATCACTCACCAATGTCTAAAGTATACTTATGAAGGGTAGGTACACGTAGTCTCTATAGACCTTGAGCCCTTTAAGTACTGCAACATGGTGCAGCAAATCCTTGAGTCGACCTTACCATCGACTCATGTGGACTTCCAACTAAACACATCCATTCAAGGTCCACTTCCATCTCCATTACCTTCCATTACACCATTACCATCTTCATCCATACCATCATCATCATTGGCAACATTAGAAATGCCTTCATCATCATCAAATCCTCCGTAGAGGAACATGTCGAAGAGGCCAATCGATGAGATCCCTCCCATCATTTCCACCATCTCTACGAAAGAGATTCCTAGTCTAGCAGATGAGGAACCATCTCAGGAGGTACACATTGAGTCATCTCAAGCCTCACTTCCATATCCTCCACCTTCATCATCCTAGGTTACAATCCATATGGCTAGTATAGGGTTAGGAGAGTACTTAGTCAGGAACATCACAATAGTTCCATCCATCGAGATAGTGCAAGATATGGGATGACCTCATCTCCCCATAGGTAGCATTGTACCTCTAGGTATACCACCCAATCAAATAAATTTTATATATGGGGGTATCGAGTATGGAATATTGCCAGTTCCTTAGCAAGAAGAAGATGATGAACCTTTCTCTGAGGATATAAATTACATGTCAAATCTTGACTATGCCATGTGATATCTACATCATTACAATTGGCATGGTTATGGTCTAGGGTTATATGAATAAGGTACTCATGTTCCTTTCTAGCCACAATATCAGTTACCATATGATAAATCTGGGTTGGGACACAACAAGCCAGTACCTTTAGATGTACTCATAGAGAGTCTAGAATGCCTAGGTCTAAATTATAGGGATGAGCTTGCACATGATCCCTATGCCAATCCAAATCATGTCCACTCATTGGGAGATTACTTTCCCATAAACATGATAGATCAAGGGTTATCCAGTGATGTTGCTCAACCTCATGAAGTGGGAGAGAGTTTGCACACCCTTCAATATGATAGTGAGGAAGAGGATCAAGGTCCTCCTCATGAATGGACAATAGATGATGAATCAGACTATGGCATAGCTCCCATAAATTACCCAAGTTTAGATGAGGAACATGATCAAGTCATCCCTTTGGATGATGAAGAAGAGTTCTATATTTGCATATTCCTAGTACAACATCCTATTTGGTGATAGATTTTACCACTTGAAGAGCAAGCTCATCACCTTCCACATTGACCACAGTCAGTCATTCCACCTCCACCACAACCACCCCCATGAGTTAAGAGACAACCTCAGATCTCTAGATTCACTCACCCATCCAAGGGAGATCATGTATCCATCAACATGATTTCCATAGATCTTAATGCACCATTGAGAGATCTGAATAACCCATCAAAGCCATTGCACCTCGACATTGAGGTAATTGAATTTGATCAGGGAGATTCTCCCCCATCTCCATCAGAGTATTGGCCTTGTGAGGAAATGTTACAACCATTTCATTTTTCTCCAAGGACTACTCAAAATGTCTTTCAAGCTGAGGTTGAGCATGAGTTGCCAATTGATGGTGTAAACCCAGCTGATGACATTCACTTAATCCCTATTCCACATCAGTTGGAAGATGGATCACATATGTCAATTGAGCCAATAGTTGATAGGGATATCGACACAGATCCTGATAATCCCCATAACATCAAATTAGGGGAAGGTCTATCCCCTGATGAACAAGCTGATTATACAAAGTTGTTAACAGAGAAGATAGAAGCTTTTGCTTGGTCTTATAAAGATATGCTAGGACTAGATCCTAATTTAGTCATGCATAATCTTACACTAGATCCAAGTGTCAAACTAGTTAAGCAAAAGTTGTGTAAGATGCATCCAACAGTCACCTTAATGGTAAAATATGAATTGCAAAAACTATTGGATGTCAAATTTATTATATCAGTAGATTATCCACCATGGGTTTCCAACATGGTACCTATCAAGAAACCCGATGGGAGGATTCACATTTGCACTGATTTTAGAGATCTCAATAAAGCGAGTCCTAAGGATGAGTTTCCTTTGCCAAACATTGATGCATTGGTAGATGCCATAATAGGACATGAAATGTTATCCCTTATGGATGGTTTCTCTGGATACAATCAAATTTGTATTAATCCAGAAGACCAGATCAAAATGGTATTCACAATGCCTTGGGGGACATTTTGTTACAAGGTCATGCCTTTTGGCCTCAAAAATGCTGGTGCCACCTACCAACGAGCCATGACATATATCTTCCATGACTACATGCATAAAATTTTGGAAGATTACATGGATGACTTATTGGCCAAATATTTATTATGCCATGAGCATATCGATGTATTGTGCAAGGTTTTAGATCACCTCATTGAGCATAATGTTAGGCTAAATCCCAAGAAGTGTGTATTTGGTGTCACATCTGGTAAACTCTTGGGATTCATAGTCTCTAAGTGAGGCATAGAAGTAGACCCAAATAAAGTCAAGGTAATCCTAGAAATGCCTCCCCCCACAACTATCAAGCAACTACATAGCTTGCAAGGAAAGGTCGCATCCATAAAGTGCTTCATAGCACAATTATCGGATAAGTGTCGACCTATGAACAAGTTACTACACAAGGGGGTCGCATTTCATTGGGATGAGGAATGTCAAGATGCCTTTGATGAGATCAAACAATATCTAGCTTCACCACTAGTATTGGCTCCTCCATGACCAGGAGTGTCATTCTATCTTTACATCTCAGCTACTGAGCTTGCATTGGGCACCATGTTGGCCCAAAAGAATGAATTGCATAAAGAACAGGCTACATATTATATTAGCCACACCTTGGTCAGCTATGAAATAAAATATGCATACATTGAGAAGCTATGCTTAGAAGTGGTCTTTACCACTAAAAATCTATACCATTACATGCTCAATCATACCACGTATGTAGTATCAAAAGAGAATCCATTGTGTTACATGATGAGTCGAACTTACCATAGTAGTCGCATAGAGAAATGGATCATGTTGTTGATGGAATTTGACCTAGAGTTCATTGGATAGAAATCAATTAAGGGTCAGGTCATAGTCGATCAACTAGTAGAGGCTCCTCTCTAGGATGACCAACCTCTCACTATAGAGCTTCCCGATGATGGAGTTTTTCATGTCTCAGAATCACCTGATCCTGAGGAGCCTGAGTCACAGGCTGACATAACTCTATTTTTTGATGGCTCTAAGTGCGAGCAAGGGGGTGGCATGAGAATCATGTTTTTCACACCATAAGGGGCTCCAATACCCCTTTCATTTAAACTCGATTTCCCATGCACCAATAACAATGTTGAGTATGAAGCCCTTCTCATAGGCCTTCAAATGGCAATCACCATGAAAATAACAAAGCTTAACATTTTTGGTGATTCCTTGCTCATAGTTAATCAGGTCAAAGGAATATTCTAGTGTAGGTGCCTAGTCTTGCAAGCCTACAAAGCCCTAGTGGATAAAATTTTGGTAAAGTTTGAATGGTATGATATTGAGGCACTCCCTCATTCATCTAACCATTTTGTGGATACAATGGCCTCCTTAGGGTCTTTAATCCCATAGAACCCATATGATGATATCACAACCATTCAAGTCAAAATGCTATCACAATCCATGATTAAGCGTGATGAGCTTAACTCCATACCAGAAGTCCACATGATTCAGATTGAGCCTTCACATGAACGATTCTCTCAGATACACAATTATTTGAATAATGCCACTTGGGGGACTTTGTTCCCTCAAAATCCTTTTGATACTAGCACAATGCTATATCTACAAGTTCTCTCTCAATCAACATTTGTGAGAGATGAACATCAAAAGGATCACACAATTCATACAATTGAGGCTTCTTTAAAACAAGATTGGGCCACCCAAATAAAAGATTATTTAAAACTTGGAAGTATTCCTTCTAGATTGTCGCATGCCACAAAATGAGCATTTAAGAAAAATGTGATAAAGTATGTCTTACTTGGAGACATAATGTATCATCGAAGCTATGAGGGTATCCTCCTTCATTGCTTAGACTCTCAAGAGTCAGCTTGGGCCATTGCCCAAGCACACGATGGTACATGTGGTGGCCATTTCAGTGGCATGGCCATCACAAAGTGCATTCTTTGCATGGGCTATTATTGGCCAACTTTAGAGCAATATTGTTGTGCTTATGTCAAGAAGTGCATAAAGTGTCAACATCATGCAAATTTGACACATGTACCTTCATAGGCCTTACAACCGATTCAATCGGTTTGGCCATTTTCACAATGGGGGTTTGATTTAATTGGGAAAATCTCACCTACCTCCTTAGGCCATCACACATTTATCATTATGGCTACTGAGTACTTTAAAAAATGGGTGGAAGCAATTCCCCTTACCACTACGACTAGACCTCGCATCATGGAGTTCATATTGCATAATATCATTTATCATTTTGGTATTCCATCCAAGATAATTTTAGATAATGGGACACCCTTTAAGAATAAATATGTGCATGCTCTAACAACAAAATATAATATACAACACAACTTTTCTATGCCCTATTATCCACAAGCTAATGGGCAAGCAGAGGCATCTAATAAAATAGTAATTGTAATCTTAAAGAAAATTATTAAGGAAAATCATAAAGATTGGCATAATCAATTACCTCTTGCCCTTTGGGCCTATCACACTAGTATTCGGACTCCCACTAGGGCAACTCCATTTTCACTAGTGTATGGTGTTGAGGCTATCATACCTTTAGAGCTAGAAATCCTATCACTATGCATCTCTATGTAGGAGTTCATCGATGATGATACTACATGACAAGCTCATCTAGACCAACTAACTTTGCTTGATGAATGATGTGTGAATGCTCTTGAGCATCTACATGTTTATCAAGAGTACCTTAAGAGAGCTTACAACATGAAATTCCACCCTAGAGACTTTTAGGTTGGTGATTTAGTTCTAAAAGAGAACCAACAAAACTCAAATTTGCCACCCCATCTATAGGATAAATTTATGGTAAACTAGTTAGGTCCATATATCATTACTAGTCAGATTGGACCTAGAACTTATCGCTTAGCATCCATTGAAGGAAGTGAAGAGCTTGAACCCTTGAATATCAGTCACCTATGACCTTTCCATGCTTAGAGCACCATGCCCTACCTAAAATCCTCTAGTCTACACCAACCTAGGTCACCCAAAAATCTCCTAGGTGAGTCTACACATCTAGGTCACCTAAAATACCCCTAGGTGGTCTACGACCATCTAGGTCACCTAAAATACTCCTAGTAGTCTATGACCATCTAGGTCACCCCTAGGTGGTCTAACCATCTAGGTCACCTAAAAATACTCCTAGGTGGTCTATCAACCATCTAGGTACCCAACCTAAAATACTCTAGGTGGTCTACGACCATCTAGGTCAACCCTAAAATACTCCTAAGTATCTACCATCTAGGTCACCCTAAAATACCCCTAAGTATCTACAACCATCTAGGTCACCCTAAAATACTCCTAGTGTAGTCTACACCATCTAGGTCACCTAAAAATACTCCTAGGTAGTCTACGACCTATCTAGGTCACCCCTTAAAATACCCCTAGGTGTCTATCTAGGTCACCTAAAACCCAATGTCAACCTTAGGTCACAACCCATCCTAGTCACCCAAAACCCCAAGCCAACACCACCTTAGGTCACCCAAAGTTCTCTAGGTCACCCAAAAGGCCCCAAAGGTATCTACAAGCCCTTTGGTCACCCAAAACCCCAAAGGTATCTATAAGCCCTTTGGTCACCCCAAAATGCCCCAAAGGTATCTATAAGCCCTTTGGTCACCCAAAAAGCCCCAATGGCATTCACTAAGCCCATTGGTCAAACTGTATATACATATATATATATCAAAAATACAAAAACATCATTAAAACATCAAAAACACAAAAATATTGTATTGCATTACATTTCATATCATTGCATTACAACATCACTTGCATTAGGCATACTCATCATTGCATTTTGCATTGTTAGAAGTTGATCATACATGTCTAGCACCAAGTATGTACACTAGGCATCTATCAAAATCAATGTTGTCAAAAGTCAGTTTTACCACCTATTTACATTATATTTATCATTTACATCTACATTCCATATTATGTGTCTATTTCCCTTCACTTAGCCATTATTCATAAAGGTATATTTAGGGTTTTTGGTCACTCAACCATCTCTAGTTTTCTTTTCAAATTTTGTAGAAAGCTATCATGATTTTTAGAAGGTAGAATCCTACTTAGATTATACCTTGTATACATCAAAATCCCAACACATTTTCACATTAATAAATCCAAGTTTAGCACAAGGAAATATGAAACCTACAAAGTGGTCTAGGTTACCCTAAGTGAAAAGTTTATCTCGCTCATCCCCCTGTGTGAATGGTTCAAAGATGCTGAGAATTGACAAAAGGACAAGTTCCTCCTTACCCAAAATAATCAAAATCCCTTGCTTCACACCAAATTGGGGCAAGTATCCAAAAGAGAAAAATAAAAAATGGTTATTACCACTTAACAATATTCAAAAGAAAAAGTGGTTTTTACCATTAGAAAAAAGTAAAATAAATAGTGGTTCTCACCACTACCAAAATCCATTGCTCACCATAAACAAAAATGAGCAACTCCCTAACACAATTCAAAGATAAAAGAAAATAAGGGAGTACTGAACTTGAATCCCTAGAATTCTCAGCATTAGAGAACCATAAGGTGATCCTCATTACAAGTTGGGTGGCATCAAGCCCACCTGGCAATGGTGGTATCCTTACGCATGATGATATGTCTATCACATAAGCAACTTGCTTTTGTACAGACCAATGTTTGCATGTGGATGAGCTAGCTTTTGGTAGCCTATATTGCCTAGTGGTCTAATCCAACTACGTACAAAACTTAGGATAATGATACTCGTAGGGTGATCTCTAGTACAGATGGGCTGCATCAATCATGTTTGGCACTAGGGTAACTTTATGCATTATCATAGTAATGAACTCACATGCACACACAAGGATATTGAATATCTTGGTCATCTTAGCAGATTTATACTTTGCCAAAAAATCTTGCATGGTTACTATACAAATTTTGATTAGGTAACTAGAGTGTTTGAGTCTCCTAAAAATCCCAAACACATCATATAACATTATACTATTCATTTCATTTCATATCATGCTATCACATGTTTGTTAGTTTACATTTACACAAGCCATTACATAGTGTCATGATAACATTAAAATGATGAGATAAATTTTGTACAATCTATGGTGCTAGCATCTAATGTGTCAACTAGTAATCATAATCCATCATACAAAATTAATAAATCATCCATTTCATTATGCATATACATATATACATATCATCAAATCACATCATATTACAAATACATGCATACATGTTAGACATCCATCAAAACATCATAAAGCAAATATAAGCATTGCATACATCTCATAAAGTAGTAAAGAAACACATGATGATAACAAAAAACTCATATATATATATGTATGGGACAAAAAGCTACATCATCATCCAAAAATTACCCATAGGCTACAATCAAGTGGGTCCTCAGACCTCACACTCCCAAAATCATAAAAACAAAAAAAAAATTAGATAAAGCAAAATATCAAGTGTACCTCATACCCAATTATTTACCCTATACACTTGGTAGTTGCAACGACTTGCACTCCATGCAATCTGGCAAGATGAGTAAATTACCATAAGGCTACTTGAACCAAATTATTCATAGTCGAACTGAAATGTCTTCACTTCAATCCCCAAGAAGGCCATTACAGTTGGACTGCTCCATAGGAATGAGGTATTCATTTCATTTATTCTATGAAATCTCATCAAAAATAAAAAATTAAAAAACAATTAAAACACCAAAAAAACTTACAAAAATAACTAAAAAAGATCAAAAAAAGGGCCTAAAACCCACCAAAAACAAGTCAAATTTGATAAAATTAACAAAGGATCAATATTGAACTCAAAGGATTCATGGATGCTCTAAAAATTCTCTACTTCACTCCCCAAGAAGGCCATTATGGCTGGACCGCTCCACGGGAATGAAGTATTTAGTCTTTTGCTTCCATGAAATATCATCAAAATGATCAAAATCTTCATAAAATTGATACATCTTATAATGGGTAAAACTGATGGTTATCCCAATTAAGTCATATAGGTCAAGAGACTCATCACTTTCATCATTAGTCATGCCCTCATTGACTCATCACTTGAGGGGGTAGTCATAATAATGAATTCATAATCAAATCAACACTTAAACACTCAAAAGTGCAATTTTCATACATTCAAAAGAATCATTGCCAAAGATAAATTTTCAAGCCCATGTTGGGGCAAAAAATCAGAAAATGCAACAAAGCAAAGTCTTGGCCTCCTTGAAGCCTCAGGAATTTACCCATGCAAAGGCTTACAAGGAAACAAGGAACCAAGACCAAGTATACCCTAAGCCCATACAACTGTTATTACAGTGTGGCTGAAAGGTATACCAAAATCAATCCTTCAACTATGTCAAAAGCAAGGATTCCAAGAATGTATGCTCTTTCCACAATGGAGGCATCTAAATTTGGTTAGGTTACTGAATAACCTCAATCATTTAATGATTTAGTCATCTATTTTTGCTCAGTGCTCTATTGCACATAATGCATCTCAAAAAGGGGCATCTATAGACACTAAAATCATGTAAATCGGATAATATTGCTAATGCGCCACTCTTATCGACATCATATGGCCCCATTGGGCAACCCTCAAGGGTTAATTAGGGCTCCCAACCACTTTTGGGAAGGTTTACCCCACTTTTGGAGGGTTTTGGGGCATGTAGCCATGGCCGTCCCACCCCAGGATGACCACAGTTCATGGCCATCCCACCTAGGGATGGCCACATGCAACCATCCCTGGGTGGGATGGCCATGGACCAGACCCCTAAAAATTCAAAGGGTGGGACAAATGGCAATCAATTTCTACCATTTATCCCACCCAATCAATCATGAAATATTGGGAGGCTGTCATGGCCATTAGGGCCTACAAATTGGAGGCCCAAATGGGAAGCCTCTTCCACCCTATGCATGGCAAAGGCATTGCCAAGTGGCGGCACTTGCCTTGCATGCCTAAAATTTCCCCTTTTCCCCATATGCCCTCTTGGGCTATAAATTGAGGTGTTTTCACCCAATTCAAAAAGAGAGAATTTGCAATTATTGACCACGAAGTGCTACCAATATTTGCCCTCAACCTTTGCCCACCTATTTTCCTTGGAAACCTCTTCAATCGAAGGTATTTTCAGGGTATTCTAGGATACGTTAATTTGTTCCAAAACCCATCAATTCTGAGAGTTAATTTCCCAAATTTTATGACAACACCCCTAGGAGGATTATTGACCAGATCCAAGTGGAATTGGTGGCAAAAACCACCCTATTTTGTGGTCGTCCCCCTAGGATGGTTAGTAGGTCTAGTTGGAACTCCTAGGGATGGCCATGAATTGGCCCACAATTTTGATCTAATTTCTATGTAGTTCAATTCTATAGCATTAGATTAGCATCATATCCAAATTTGGTGAAGTTTTGAGTAGATTTGATAGGTCAATTAATGTTTTTGTGATTGCAGTCTTAGTTGTCCCTCCTAGGAATGGCCACAGGTTATGCTAATAATTTCACTATGATTTCTGCTCAGATCCTTACTAAATCACCTAATAAACATCATACTAAATTTTCAAGTCATTTGGAGTTGTTTAGATTAGTCGCAAATAATTTTTATATTCAATACTGCATACTTTTCATGGTTTTCATTACAAAACGCATATGCTATTAACATATTTCAATATCTTGTGTGTAGGTACAGGTATTCCATGCATGAGGGAGGAGCTAAGGAGCTGAATAAATGTAGCCCAAAGATAGCTCTATATTGTGGGTTGCGAGAAGAACACTGGAAGCGCGCCATTAAGCTCATGGAGGGATTTGATCCCTCAAGTTTTGTAAATTGAAATGTATCACATTGAAAAGCCCTCAAGGGGATGTATTGTAACCATTGATTTGATGAATTAATAAATACAAGGAGAACCCCCTCTTTTACTTAACATATTTTTCATTTTAGTCACTTACTTTATTGTCTTTCTTTTGCATGCTTTAATTCAATAATTACATTAGATGCATTTCAATTCAATCTATTAGGCACAACCATTTTTCTTGCTACTTCACCTTTAATTCCAAGGCTTACCTAAGGCCTAGGATGAGATTTTGTAGTCTTTATTATTATTAGTGCAAGATAAATGAAGCTTGAAATAAAGGTGTATCAATTATTTCTTAAGGGTGACTAAATTGATTCCAACCCCAACACCCTTTAAGGAATGGGCTCCATAAAAAAACAATAACCAAGACTTCGGCTCTTCTAATTCTAAGCTAAGTCACTCATCGAGAATATCGATGGCTAAGGTATGGATGGACTCTAGTGGAGTAGTGACTAGCTAGTTAGAAATCACCTAATATTTTATAGCCTTTTGACCTATAAAGGTTAAGTTAAATTCATTAAGGGCTAGAACCCACTTAGCAGCTCAACCTAGAAGGCGAGGCTTCAACATTCAGTAGTACAAAGGATCAATTTTTTCAACTACTAATATATTATAGCTAAGCATGTGTTTCTCAACTTTTGAGAAGCAAACACTACAATGAAAAGCTTTTCTAAGGGATTATATCAAGTCTCATAGCTAACCAAGGTTCTATTGATATAGTAGATAGCTCACTCTTTGTTCTAATCATCATGTTGAGCAAGCATGGACTTCAAAACAAGGATAGGTAAGGAAGTCTTATGATACTAATACATGAATGGGGAGTCTTATAATACTAATTATGAATAAGTGAAGCACCTATATAAGAATTAGAAGGATGAGGCTCATGGTATCATTATCCTTTATGTAAAAATGTATATGAAACTCATGTTAAAAACACTATAGATCCTAAAGTGTTGATTGATAAATTTTAAGGGTTGTATGATTGAATTGATTCCATGTAAATTAGTAGGAGGTTTAGTTGAAAAAATTATCCATGAAATAATTTAATACTATTGATGAGTACATCATTCAATTTAATAAACTACAAGAGGACATCCAAATTACAAGAGGACTACTTGAGGAGAGAAGAAAAGGACAAGAAGTAATGGAAGAGAAAAAATACATAATTGTTCAATATTATCTTAAATATTGTGTGGAACATATGAGATAGTTGTTGTATTTGATATGATTCATATGTACTTTCCATATTTGTTAGTATTAAAGCATATTGCACCATTTGGATCAAGTAAATGTACCACCTTTGGTACATAGTTAGAGTAGGATATTACTTTATAGGAAAGTTAGCTACTTCAATAAATGTAATAAATGTACAAGTGTCAATGTGCAAGGTGTACCATTGTAAATATAGGTAGAGTGTTTGCCAAGTAATCTCTATTCCTATATAAAGTATCTCATAGTGATAGATTGAGAGAGTAAGAGATATATCAAGCATATCAATTGTATTCTAGTAGATAGTGGTAGAAATATTGTATGGATTACAATGTAGTTATTTAGCTTGTATTAATGGAGTGACAATTACCTCCATATTGCATTGTATTTTCACCACTTTCTATTTATAATATATTTTAGTCATATTGTAGAATTAATTTTCTTTTATATTTTACGCATCTTATTAGGACCTGTGATAGATATCTCCCACTATAGATATGAAGAACACAAGATTATATTAAGAGGGGGGTGAAAAGTATAAGATAACATTTTACTTTTCTTTCCTAAATAATAGTGTCCAATATAATCAATGACAATGTGAACACCAATAATCAAAGCAATACAAAAATAATCACACACAATAGTCACACCAATTTAATGTGGTTCAACCAATATGGGCTATTCCACGAAGAAAATATTTCACTAAAATTTTCTCAACAAATATCTTGGGAATCATTTCCCTATTACAATTTTTATGGACTTCTATCCAAAGGAGACACCAATCCCCTATGCTTTGATTTGTGTATCTCTCTCCATAGGATACCTCTTTATCCTTTTCTATGGTTCATGGAACTTGATCTAGTTTAACTCTATCTACTCAACTGGTTTCTGGATCTCTCTCCACTAAATAAATCTATCTTCCTAGCTGGTTCATGGATCACACTCCATAGGATAACTCTTTCCCATTTCTCTCATTTGTGGATATCTATCTATAGGATAATTTTTTCTCCTCTACTTTGACTGGTGTTCTTCTAGAATATTTCTACCCCCACTACACTAGGTAATGGATCTCTATCCATTCAAGACCTCTATCCTCACTACCTTGGCTAATGGATATCTATCCACTAGATACTGGTGTAATCTACTCTGTCACCTCCAAAGTTTCCTCTCAAATCTACTCAATATCTATCTAAAATTTATACTAAACACTATCCTTGGTCTAGATAAAATTTCTCTAATTTTGTCTCAGGTATAGCACAAATTTACTCTCAAATATGCACCAAACACAGTCCTCAAATCTATCCCCAAACCTTAACACAAAGCTTGATCAATCACAAATTAATTATTCTTAGATTTACCCCAAGCCTTAACATAAAGCTTGAAAAAATTAGTCAATAAAATTAACTCTCAAGTATTCACAAAGACTTGCTCAAATCTGCTTACAAGTTTTCACCAAGACTTGCTCAAATCTACCTACAATTCTTCCCCAATAATTGCTCAACTATGCCTACAAGTTCTCTCAATAACTTGCTCAATCTACTCTCAAGTCTTCACCAAGACTTACCTCAAATCTGCCTACAAGTCTTCACCAAGACTTGCCTCAAATCTACCTTCAAGTCCTCTCAAGAACTTGCTCAATATACTCTCAAGTCTTCACCAAGACTTACCTCAAATATACCTACAAGTATTCACCAAGACTTACCTTAAATATATCTCAATACATACTCAAAATATCTCACAAGATATGATCAATCAATCTCAAATCTTGCACATAATTCTATCAAATGCTTTGTCTAATCTTCAAGGTAATTATTTTAACTTGAAGTAATTTAGACATATTATAGTTAGAATTTGTTTAACCTCTAGAACATATAGAGAATTATGTAATCTATCAAAAACTCAATATGTTCTCCTCAATCATTAAGTATGTCACTTTCAAAAATCTAGTTTCTAATGTTTACACATTCACTTTCAATATCACTCAAATTCAATGCTCAAGAATTTCACTCAATCATTCAATCAATGAAACACAACTTGCTTACTAACCCTAAACAAGTATTTTCAAACTTCTTCAAACATAGAGTACAGTGTGGGTCTCAAACCTTAACTCAAATATTTCTCAATATCTATCTCCAACCAAATCATTCATCAACAAGGTGCACTTAAAATTGCTCATATATTTCCAATAATATCTATCAATCCTTTTAACTCCACCTTCTATTTCATACATTCATTTCAATCACTCTAGACAAAACATGATGTGCCCATACCTCTTTGCTTTGATGGAGATATATATTCAAAACATGCTTTAATCACAACCAGGGTTATGCATAAGTGAAAATATCGTAAATTGGTTCTATTTAGGATTTTTAAAAACCTTGAAAAGGCTAATTTTGGATCATTTTACCAAGACCCATTCGCCCAAAAATTACGAAGCAAAAGTTTTTTGGGGTATTTTCACCTGCTGTTGAAAATAATTAAAATATTTTTTTAATTCATCAAACTCAAATTATAAGTGAAATTGATATTCCTGCCTAATTTGCCTTCAAATTATAAATTATTTTATTTTTCCTACTCAAATCATCTCATATACTACCTGTATATATACTATAGTGGGTACCGATAAACATACATCGCTTTGAAACAATGAAAAACTTGCCAAGGTTGAAGAGGAGTGTCAGTCGACATAAGACGATTGGTTGCATATGTGTTTTGATTGGTTGCAGAGGTGTCGATCGATTGTATAGGGGTGTCGATCGGTTGCAGAGGTATCGATCAGTTGTAGAGGTTTTGATCAATTATAAATGTATCAATCGAGTTCAGAGGTGTTGATTGGTTGTAAAGGTGTTGATCGGTGGCATAAGTAGATCGATTGCATATTATCATCATTCATGCAGTCGATCTTCATACCTATAGTCGATCGACATACCTACAACCGATCATCATGAATGGAGTTGATCATCATACCTGTAGTCCATCGACATGCCTGCAATCTATCATTATGAATGTAGCCAATCAAAATGTGTGCAGATGATTGTCATGTCTACAAAAAATTAGTTTACCTATAATATATCAGTAAGCCTACAATTGATCGACATTCCCTGAAATGATCGATATACTTGCAACTTATCGATATGGCTACAATCAATCGACATACCTGCAACCAATCGATATTTTGTAACAAATTGATATGGCTGCAATCGATCGGTATGTCTACAACATATTGGTATATCTACAAATGATCGACATGCAACCAATCGATATGACTACAACCAATCAGTATATCTATAACTTATTAGCATGTTTGTAGCATATCGATTTGGCTACAATCGATCAACATGGTTACAACTGATTGGTATAGCTACAATCGATCAACATAGCTGCAACCGATTGACATAACTACAACTGATAGGTATATTTGAAACCGATTGACATATCTATAATTTATCAGCATGGCTATAACAGATCAGTATGGATGTAATTGATCACCATGGCTACAACTGATCGACATGTCTGTAACTGATCACCATAGCTGCAACTGATCAACATGTCTATAGTTGATTAACATGCTTGTAACCAATCAAATTTTATGTCTCAGATCGATTGTCATTAATTGTAAAGTCTAAAAGCCTTTCTTATCGGCCTAAATTCTTTAATTTTGTCGTACATTTTTAGATTTTGCAAAACCAATATTCATGGCACCAAACACAAAAAAATCACCATAGTTTAAATTTTTTTTGAGAAAAAGAATTGAAATTCGCCATAGTTTTAAATTTTTTAGAGAAAAATAATTGGAATTCACCATGTATACTTCTCCATATTCCACCCATATTCCAAGACAATTCACCTTCAATTTATAAACATATTTTGGGGCCGACACCTTATGCATAATCCTGCTCACAACCAAACCCTTTTGAAAATTCTAGGTTAGATAGCAAAAGTCTATCTTAAAATCTCCACAAGAATATTTATCTCAATCAAATATTTTACCATACAAGAAATACAATAAAATGTTAAGTCACAAATACACTTTATCACTCCTTCACTTTCAAAATAATATTCAAAATATATCAAAATTAAAGTTCCTTGCTTAAACCTTATGATCTCTCAAAATAATATTCAACAAATCCAAATAAAGTTCCTTGTTTACACATTATAATCTCCAATACTCTCAAAATAATTTTCAACACATCCAAATAAAGTTCCTTGTTTACACATTATAATCTTCAATACTCTCAAAATAATTTTCAACACACATCAAAATAAAATTCCTTGCTTACACCTTATAGTCTCCAATACTTTATTTATTTTATAAGAATACAAAATAAAATACTTATTCAAAAAACCTTATGACCCCCTAAAAAAAATCACACATGCCCTTTTAATTATCACATGGTCTAAAAAACAGATTCCACATTCCAAAACCTTAGGCAATTTAATTCAAAAATGCATACCTTAATGTTGTTGGCCCATGCCGCAAAAAATATTGTGCACGTCTCAATGACCAACACCCAAACTTGAACCTATGACCTAAGCCATCACAAAGCCTTAGCCTGATGCTAGGCTATCACTTGGGCTACATGCCCACATGTGAACCAAAGGTCCATGCTTTTGTATTAAAGTTGCCTCTCACAAATTTCAGAAAATATAAAAACTCTTTTCCTCTTTCACAAAAACCAAATGGTGTGGGATTCAAAACCATGAACTTCCCTTCACAAGTGCCTTAGCCACACATTTGATCACCATTTGCGCTACTCAGTTCTTTGGAATATTTATGTTTCTCCATGTGAATATCAATACAAGTCTACCTTCCTTTATTTAAAACCTCATGAATATCTTCTTCCTTTCGAAAAATGTAGCACATGAATTCAATTGTCACTTGGGCATTTGAAAACTTAGTCTTTGGAAATGAAAATTATTTCCATTAAATAGTCTTTCCTTTGAATTAAAACATGTTGGCCCTCTTTGCTTTCGAATTTCGAATTCAAATTAAAACTTTGAACTTTGGTGCCATTAATTATTTAAATTAAAATTTTAACCTTAGGTTAAAATATTTTAATTTAAATAAATTAAAACCTTTGCCAACCTTTATAACCTGCTCAATGGACTTTGTTGGGGATATCTTTTTTTTAATTATTCTTTGGACCTTGTTATTTTTCACCTCTTCCTTTTGCCCAAATATTATTATATTAAATATTATAATATTATTATTTCTTTTTAAGCTTGCTTCTATTTTCTTGGGTCTTTAACATTTTTATCCTCTTTATGCATATAATATTTAAAATAAATATTATACCATTTTCCTTTTAACAACTTCCTTTCCTTTTGTAGAAATCAACCTTTTGACCTTAATGACAACAAAACTGGTCACCAAACCTCTTGATATCAATGACAATAAAACTTGCTCAAATTTCCAACAATCTCCCCCTTTGTAATTGATGGTAATCCTCATTTTTATTTAAGAATATATTTTAATTTTTTTAATTCTTCTCCCCCTAATAAACTGCTCCTGTTGACTGAATGCTATCCCCTAACTCAAATCTCTCCCCCTTTGACATCAATGACAAATGGACACCTTTGAGGCTAAATATAAGACTCTTAGCTCAACCCCCTCCCCACCTCCTTTCCTTGAGGTGATTAATTTTGGGGTAGGAGTATCTATAATCCCAATATACAATACTCTTTTTATTTTTCCACCTTCTTCCTCAACTGATCCTTCAAATTATTTTAAGTATTCTTGTTCTTGCTTGTCTCTTGAAATTATTTTCTACACCACTTAGCCATATGACCAACATTATTGCACTTATAACACTTAATTTTGTGATTCCTAGAAGGTGAAAATATCTTGAAGTTCATCCTGGTGAATCCATATCCATTTCTATCATGAATCTTGCAATGAATTGCTTTATGACCAAATCAATTACAAGAGTAACAATACCCTTGAAAGAGATGATCATTTCTGAAATTTCTCTTGGTGAAACCATATTCCTTCTTTTCATGTGTCCTTCACTACATAAACTTGTGACCAAATCTATGACATGAGAAGCAATATTCTTTGAAGAAATATTTATTTTAATCCATTGGTCTCTTAGTCCTTTCTTACCTATGATGTTATTTTTCCTTGTTTGTGCATTGTTTCCTTCCTTGGTGAACCTTCTATTTTTCAAATTATCCACATAAGTCTCACTTTCTCCTTCACTCTCTTATTCTAAAGCTTCTTCTTCTTTGGAGCTTGAGATTGACTCCTCTTCTTGTTCTCTTTGTCCCTCTTCAGAACCAAGTCATGTATTGCTTGATAAAGATATTTGTACATTGATAATCTTATCCAAGGTATTTGATATTTTCTAAAACTTATGTAGCTTATATTTAGACTCTTTTACTTCCTTACTTAGTGAAGCTACCTCATGTTCTAATATTTCACATTCTAAGACTTTTACCTATAAATTTTCTTAAATCTCCTTCTCTTAGATATTGAGTTTGTCAGAACTTGTATAAGCTTTTCCTTATCTTCATCACATTCTTGAAATTTAAACTTGAGTTTCAAGTTCTTCTCTCTTACCTTCCTTAATTCCTTAAGAGCAGAAATAAGCTCAGTTTCTAGATATACTACTCCTTATTTATTTTCTTATTCTTCCTCTATTTATTTTTCTTCAAGAGCGTCCTCATACTTTTTAGATTTATCTCCAATAGAAGCACTTCCTTACTCTATTGCTAAGAAGAGGATTTCTTTTTCTTTATTATCTGCGGATATTTCATCACTATCACTTGAGCTCTTTCCTGTCTTGTCTACATAAAAACTCTTCTTATGCCTTTGGAAAAACTTCTTCCCATGCTTGCCTTGTCTATCCCTATTTTTATTTTCATACATGGATTTTCTTGCTTCCTTGTTCTTATGATCTTGTATCTCTTCACCACTACTACTTCCATATTCTAGACAGTTAGATGCATAGTGACCATATTTACCACAATTGAAACATTTAACTATTTTTGTACCTTTGTGCTTTCTTGAGTCCTTCATGTTCCTTCTGCCATAGTTTACTTCTTTATCACTGGATGAATCATCACTTGAATCTAACTTCTTATATTTTGTCTTCTTTACTACTTTGAAGGTTACCTATTTCTTAGGGATAGGATCCTTTCCTATTATTATCTCATAAGCTATGAGATTTCCATGCAACTCATCCATAGTCAAGGTGTTAATATCTTTTGTTTCTTCTATGGATGAAACCTTTTCACTATACCTCATAGGGAGTGACCTTAAAATATTTTGAAAAACATCTAATTATTCAAATTTAAACCCAAGTTATCATAGGGAAAACAACCACATCCACACAAAGCAAGTATTTAGCAGTATCTTTCTCATCCTTCACCTTTAAGTCTTCAAATGTTTTTTTTTTTAATTTTGCAATTTTGCCATTTTGACCTTTTTGTCTTCCTCATATGTTTTCTTCAACTTTTCCCAAATATATTTTGTTGATGTGCAATGCATACATTTTATAAAATATGCTTAATGTAAACCACTTAATATTACATTCATTAACTTTACATTATATAGATGTAGGAGCTTACCATATTTATCTGTAGGAGAACTAGCTGGAGATGTGTATCCATCCTCAACTGCCTGCCATGTCTCATATCCTTGTGCCATCAAGTAAGTCTTCATTATTATGTTCTAGAAAGCATAATTATTCCCATTGAATAATGGTACCTTATTTGCTGAAGATCCACTTTGTGATGCCATATGTGTTCTTGTATATTTTTTCTTCACGTTGTTAAACTCTTTCGAAGGAACCTGCTCTAATACTAATTGAAGAACATAATATTATACTTAGAGGTGAGGGTGAATAGTATAAGACCGACTTTTACTTTTCTTCCTCAAATAATATTATAACTTAATCAATGGTAATATCAACATCAGTAATCAAATCAATGCATAAATTATCACACACAATAGAGACCAATTTAATATGGTTCACCCAATGTGGGTTACTCCACGAAGAAAATATTTCATTAAAATATTTTCAACAAATATCTTGGGAATCACGTCCCTATTACAATTTTTATGGACCTATATCCAAAGGAGACATCAATTCACTATGCTATTATTTGTGGATATATCTCCATAGGAGAACTCTTTCCCCTTTTCTCTAGTTTGTGGAACTTGATCCAGGAGAACTCCTCAACTAGTTTGTGGATCTCTCTCCATAGAATAAATCTATCTTCCTAGTTGGTTCATGGATCACACTCCACATGAGAACTCTTTCCTCTTGCTATGGTTTGTGAATTTCTATCCATAGGAGAACTCTTTCTCCTCTACTTTGGTTGGTGCTCTTCTAGAAGACTTTTACCCCCACTGCACTGGCTAATGGATCTCTATCCACTGAAGACCTCTATCCTAATTACCCTATGTAATGGATATCTATCCATTGGAGATTATTATCCTCTACTTTTTCACCTCCAAAGATTTCTCTCAACTTTGATCAATATTTATCTCAAATTTGCACTAAACACTATCCTCGATATAGTACAAATCTACTCTAATTCTATATTAGGTCTAGCATAAATCTACTCTCAAATATACACCAAAAACTATCCTTAAATCTGTCCTAAAGCCTTAACACAAAGCTTGATCAATCACAAATCAATTATGCTTAGATATACCCCAAGCCTTAACGTAAAGCTTGAACAAATCAATCAATCAACTTAGCTCTCAAGTCTTCATAAAGACTTTCTCAACTTTACCTACAAGTATTCACCAAGACTTCCTCAAATCTACCTACAAGTCTTCACCAAGATTTGCTCAACTCTACCAACAATTTATCTCAAGAAATTTTTCAATATGCTCTCAAGTCTTCACCAAGACTTACCTCAAATATACCTATAAGTATTCACCAAGAATTACCTCAAATCCACCTTCAAGTCCTCTCAAGAACTTTCTTAATATGCTCTCAAGTCTTCACCAAGACTTACCTCAAATCTACCTACAAGTCTTCACTAAGACTTACCTCAAATCTATCTACAAGTCTTCACCAAGACTTACCTCAAATATTTTTCAATATATACTCAAAACAACTCACAAAATAAGATCAATCAATCTCAAATCTTGCACACAATGCTATAAAATACTTTGTCCAATCTTCAAGGTAATTCCTTTAAGTTGAAGCAATTTAGACATATTCTATCTAGAATTCATTTAACCTCTAGAACATATAAAGAATGATCCACTCTATAAAAAATGTAATATGTTATACTCAATCATTAAGTTTGTTGCTTTCACAAATCTGATTTCTAATGTTTGCACATTCACGTTCAATATAACTCAAATACAATGCTCAAGAATTTCACTCAATCATTCAATCAATGGAACACAACTTGCTTACTAACCCTAAACAAGTATTTTCAAACTTATTCAAACAAAGAGTACAATGTGGGTCTCAAACCCTAACTCAAATATTTATCAATCTCTATCTCAAACCAAATCATTCATCAAAAAGGTGCACTTAAACTTGCTCATACATTTCCAATAATATCTATCAATACTTTTCACTCCACCTTCTATTTCATACATTCATTTCAATAACTCTAGAAAAAAGATGATGTGCCCATACCTCTTTTATTTGATGGAGATATATCTTCAAAACCTATTTTACTCACAAAAAAATCCTTTTGCAAATTCAAGGCTAGATAGCAACAGTATATCTCAAAATCTCCACAAGAGTATTTATCTCAATAAAATATTTCACCATACAAGAAATACAATAAAATTTCAAGTCACAAATACACCTTATCACTCCTTCACTTTCAAAATAATATTCAACATATATAAAAAATAAAGTTCCTTTATTACACCTTATGATATCTCAAAATAATAGTCAAAACACATTTAAATCAAGTTCCTCATTTACACCTTATAATATCCAATACTCTCAAAATAATTTTAAACACACATCAAAATAAAATTCCTTTCTTACACCTTATAGTCTCCAATAATTTATTTATTTTCAAAGCATCCAAAATAAAATATTTATTCAAAAACCCTTATGACTCCCTAAAAAATTTCACACATGCCCTTTTAATTATCATGTGGCCTAAAAATCATATTCCACATTCCAAAACCTTAGGCAATTTAATTCAAAAATGCATACCTTAATGTTGTTGGCCCATGTCACCAAAAATATTGCACATGTCTCAATGACCAACACCTAAACTTCAACCTATGAACTAAGCCATCGCAAATTCTTAGCTTGAGGTTAGGTTGTCACTTGGGCTACATGCCCACATGTGAACTAAAGGTCCACACTTTCGTATTAAAGCTACCTCTCACAAATTTTGGCAAAAATTTAAACTCCTTTCCTATTTTACAAAAACTGAATGACGTGGTATTCAAAACCATGACCTTCCTTTCACAAGTACCTTAGCCACACCTTTGATCACTGTCTGTGCTACTTGGTACTTTGGAATATTTCTATCGCTCGACGTGAATATAATACAATTCTACCTACCTTTGTTTAGAACCTCATGAATATCTTCTTACTTTCGAAAAATGTAGTGCACAAATTCAATTATCACTTAGGCATTCAAAAACTTAGTCTTTGGAAATGAAAATCATTTCCATTAAATAGTCTTTCCTTTGTATTAAAACACATCGGTCCTCTTTGCTTTCGAATTTTGATTTTGAATTAAAATTTTGAACTTTGGTGTCATTAATTTTTTAAATTAAAATTTTAACCTTAGGTTAAAACATTTTAATTTAAATAGATTAAAACCTTTGCCAACATTTATAACCTACTAAATCGACTTTGTCAGGGACATTTTTTTTAATGATTCCTTGGACCTTGTTATTTTTCACCTCTTCCTTTTGCCCAAATATTATAATATTAAATATTATAATAGTATTATTTATTTTTAATCTTGCTTCTCTTTTCTTTTGTATTTAACCCTTTTAGCCTCTTTAGGCATATAATATTTAAAATAAATATTATACCCTTTTCCTTTTAACAACTTCCTTGCCTTTTCGAGAAATCAACCTTTTTGACCTTAATGACAATAAAACTAGTCACTAAACCTCTTGATATCAATGACAACAAAACTTACTCAAATTTCCAATAAGATATCCTCAAAATATAATAGTGGTATCAAAGTGTTGGTATTTTTGCCACATTAAAATTTTATAAAATTTTACCCACATATGTTAAAACAATTTGCAGCAAAATTCATTTGGAGTGTTTTTTGCCCCATGAAAAAGTTTGTTGAAATTAAAAAACTTTGTTAATTTTTTCTTAGTGTTGGATCGATGCAATTTCAGGCAAAATTCAAGCAAAATGCCTTTTTGCTCTCATGCATAGTAAAATACCTTTTCACACCCAAATGTAGAGAAAATTCATTTTGGGCATTTCACTTGCGAAAACACTTCCTGGGCATTTTGGTGGTGAAATCACATTGTCGATAGTTTTGCTCTCATTTTTAGAAAAAATCCTTTGCACTTCATTTCTCAATAAAGTCCAATTTGTAAATATGGGCCCCAATTTTAGGTAGTGTAAGTTCCTCCTAGACAAAGTTGTAGCGCGAAGGCAAGTATGAGGTGAAATGCATTTTCACCCATATTTGGAGTGAAAATACTTTTCATTCAGATTTGGAACAAAACACATTTTCACCCAAGTTTTAAGAGAAACTCCTTTTTGCTCCAATCTGGGGTGAAAATCTATTTTTAAGCATGTCTTGGGTGAAAATATAGCAAAACCCTATTTATGAGTGCATATTGGGTGAAAGCATTGAAAATAATATTTTGCAAGTGTAGGTCCATGCAAAAGTCTATTTTAGATATGACTTAGGTAAAATCATGATAAAGTGTTAGGATCTCACTATTAAAAATAAGCACACTCACACAAAATACTCAAAAATAACTCAAATACATCAAATAACTCAATAATACTATGCAAAAATCAAATGTAGAAATGTAACAATCTCACAATAACATAGAATTGTAAGCCTCTTCGAGGGGGAAACCTCCTTCAATATTTCATTAACTTGCAAAAATATGAATTCGTACATAGATTCATATATTTTAAAGAAAAAATTCATTCAACCCTACCTAAAGGCTCAAGATTTGGCTTACATGTAAAATGCCACTCGAGCTAGAATCTCGTACCTACCATCGGTTACAATCTTGATAAAAATAGTTACATGAGATGACACCAGTTGGTTAGAAATCCTACTTGCCACATACATTACAAAGTATTACAAAATAATATCATAATGGGATCCCCCACATTGGAAGTGGGTCATTACATAAGTAAATAATAATTACAAAATGGTGTTAGAATAGGATCCTAACATGTCCTTCCCCTTTGAAAAGCTTTCTCCTCAAAGCTAAAAATGATGAAACTAGTGTTGGAGCTGATGGAAAGACTCCCATGTAGCATATTCTAGTTAGAGCCCATACCACTAAAGAAGAACTTATATTATGGTGTGGTTGTGGAGAGAGTGGATTTGACGATCCAACAATTGTTCAGGTTCGAGTAATATGGACCCTTCTTCATCTAATTCTGGTAATACTGACAGAAATTGTACCTGTGTGCCCACAACTTTTTTGAGAGAGAAAACATGGAAAACAGGATGGTGCTTGGAGGTGGGTGGAAGAGCCAATTTTTAAGCAGTGGAATCCATCTGTTGGAGAACATGGTAGGTTCCATAGTATTTTTTAGCAAGTTTCTAGCACTGACAGAGTTGTAGAGATGATTTTTTGTATGGCTAAAAGCGAAGGAAGGCCATGTCACCAACATCAAAGCTACACTCAGAATGATGTTGGTTAGCCTGTTGTTACATCCGATTCTGGTCTAGGTATAAATTCACTTCAACTAGCAGAGAACATTGATATGTTGACTGAGAGTGATGTTGAATACATCGATCTCAGAGCTTCATGGGATGTATGAAGAAGGCGTGAGTGGAGGGTGCCCATAAATAGCCTCAAAAAGGATGAGTTTGGTTGTTGTATGATAGTAAGTGTTGTACCACCATTCAACTAAAGGAATCCACTTCGCTCATTGAGTAGAATGATATGATACAAAGAAATGAAGATAGATCTCCAAACATTTGTTGACAATCTCAGTTTGACCATCTGTTTGTGGATGATAGGCTGAACTCATTTTGAGTTGAGTTCCCTGCAACTTAAATAATTCTTGCTAGAAATGACTAGTGAAGGTTGGGTCTTGATCGGACACAATGGAGGTGGGCATATCATGAAGGCAAAAAATAGAATCCAAAAATATTTGGGCAATAGTGGAGTTTGTGTAAGGATGTCCAAGGAAATAAAAATAAGCATACTTCGAAATGTGATCCACCACCACAAGAATAATAGACTTACTGCCAGATTTAGGTAACCCTTCTATAAAATACATGGAAAGATCAATCCAAAATTGATATAGAATGGGCAAGGGTTGTAGAGTACCCAGAGAATGTACCATTTTACCTTTCATCCATTGGCAGGTATCGCAAGCTACTTCAAAATCATGGTTGTCTTATTTCATACCTTTCTAGAAGAATGTGCGCTTGAGGTATTCATATGTTTTAATAAATCTTGAATGGCATATAGAGTGATCAATATGTAGTTCCTTCATGAAAACCTCATGAAGTGGGGATGTTTGAGGAAGAACAAGGTGTTGGCAATAACCTAGGTCATGGCCATCCCAATTGTAGCCCAGGAATGAAGTAGGATCATCACAAAGCGATGCCACCAAAGTTTTCAAATTTACATCCTAAAGTACCTCTTGTCGTAAGGAATCTATCCATTGAGGAACATGTGGGGAAATAGCACTAACATACTAAGGATTTCAAATTGGTGAGAGAGGGCATCAGCCACAATATTCTCTTTTCCATTTTTATAGGTGATATCATAATCATATCCCATGAGTTTAGAAACCCATTTTTATTATTTTGGAGTAGCAAACCATTGTTCCAAGAAGTATTTGAGACTTGGATGGTCTATTTTAATGGAGAAATGACATCCAATGAGATATGGTCGCCAATGAGTTACAACATGTAATATGGCCAACATCACCTTGGCATATGTAGATTTCCCAAGTTATGATCAGAGAGTGCCTTACTGGTGAAAGCCAAGGGTCTCCCTTCCTGCATCAACATGGCCTCAATGCTACGACTGAAAGCATCACTTTCAATGACAAAATGTTTAAAAAAATCTGGCATGGCTAAAACTAGTGTTGTTGTCATAGCATGCTTGAATTCAAGGAAGGCTTGGTCAACAGGTCCTGTCCAAGTAAAATATTCCTTCTTTAACATGGATGTGATGGGGGCTACTATTTTACCATAATTACGAATAAATTTATTGTAGTAACTTGTAATCCCTAAGAATCCCTGAAGCCCATTGAGAGTGTGAGGTTTTGGCCAGTCCTAAACTACCTAAATCTTCTTGGTATTGACCTTGACCTTGATGCCATATTTGGATACAATGTGCCCTAAATACTCCACTTCATTTGTACCAAAGGAACACTTGGACTGCTTAGCAAAAATTTGATGTTGTGCCAATAGTTATAATGTATGATCCACATGGACAAGGTGTTCTTCCCATGAGCAGCTATAAAACAAGATATCATCAAAGAAAACTAGGATGAACTTCTACAAGAGAGGGTGAAAGATGTTGTTCATCAGGATCTAAAATATGGAAGGAGCATTTGTCAGACCAAATGGCATTACCAAGAACTCATAGTGACCTTCATGAGTATGAAATGCAATTTTGGAGATATCCTCATCCTTGAGCTTGATTTGATGGTAGCCAGAATGAAGGTCTAACTTGGAGAAGTACATAGATCCATGTAATTCATCCAATAATTCATCCACTACTAGAATGGGGAATTTATCCTTGATGGTAATTTTGTTGAGCTCATGGTAGTCTATACATAATCGCCATGAGCCATACTTCTTGTGAACTCGTAAAACTAGAGAAGATTAAGGGCTGGTACTCGATCGAATAACACCATATTTGAACAATTCTTGTACCGTCTACTCAATTTTAGACTTGAGAGCATGAGGATAATGATACGGTATAATTTTGGATGGTGCATGACCTGGTAGTAGTGGAATAACATGGCCATGTGAGCGATGAGGTGGTAGGGTAGGACGTTCTAAAAAAATACCATCGTGCTTGGTTAGAACAAGTTGTAAATCAACTAGAATTTGATCCACTGTAGAAGTGCTTGGTTGAATTAAAAATATTTTTGCAATGACCCCGTGGGATGAATTTTTCAACAATTTCTCCATACGATTGGAACTTACAATTTGGGAAGGGTATGTTTTGGCACCATGGAGGGTGTGTGTTTGTCCATGTGAAAATTGCATCCATAGTCCTACAAAGTTCCAGTTGATAGTACCTAAGGTTCTCAACCATTGGGATCCCAACACACTGTCACATCCTCTCAATTGGAGGGAAAATATGTCTTGTTTGAGTTCATAATCCCCCATATTTATTTTAACATTGCAAATTTTACCTTTACAAGGTAAAGTGCCTCTATTTGCCACCATGACTTCAAAGGAATTGAATGTGTGTATAGCAATTGGCCTTATTAGTAACTCAAGGATAAATAAAGTTGTGTGTACTACTTGAATCAATAAGAATAGTAAGGCGTTGGCCTTTGAAAAACCCACAAGTCTTATGGTTTGTGGATTGGTAACCCAAATAATAGCATGGATAGAAATTTCTACTTGAGTTTCTTGGGTTTCCACTTCTTATTAAGTTGGTGCTTCAGTTGTGTCTTCAAATGTGTCACTCTCCTCATCACTATGGTCATTGCTATTAGGTTCCTCTACATCTATTAAGAACAATATCTTATTTGCACATCTATGCCCCCTCACAAAATTTTCATCACAATTATAACATAGCCCTTGGGTGCGACACACATCCATATCATCTATAGTCAGTAATTTAGGAGTAGGAGTTTTATTATCAATATTATTTTGGAACCAATGAGGAAAGGGAGGTCGAGCTTGAGAAAATCATGGTATCTGTTGTTGATATGAGAGTTTAGATTTGGCCAATCAGGCTAAACTGATAGCCTCGATCATGGTTTATGGTTTAAACATATTGAATTCAGCTTGGAGATCATATTTCAACCCACTCACAAAATAAATCATAAAAAATCCCTCATTCAAACCCCTTGTTTTAGTGGCCAATTTATCAAATTGTGTCTAGTAATCACGAACTGTGGTAGTTTGTTTCAGCTTGGTCAATGCTCCTGTAAAATATTCATAGTCATTAGGGCCAAATTAGGTGATTGTTTGGGACTCAAAGTCCTCCCAAGATAGATCAGGGGTAGTGGATCGTCACCATTGGAGCCAATGTAAGGCTTCAGATTCTAAGTTGAAGGAAGCCATCTAAACCCAATGATATATAGGGACATTATAGAGTCTAAAGAATTGATCAACCTGACATAACCACCCATCAAAATCCTTTCTATTAAACTTAATAAAATCTAATTTAGGCATTTTTAAGGTCAGATAACAGTCATAGTGAGTGTCTTCACTTTCCCTTATTCGATATTCTATTTTCCTTCTTCAACCTCATTTAGAGTTTTCAACTTGGTGTTCAGATGTGAGAGTACCTTGCAATTGTGTCTCCACCACTGTAAGTTGTTTTTCTAAGTGAATTCTAGTGGTATTTTGATCCGTTCGGAGCTCTTGAATCTCTTATCTTATGGTGTGGTTTGTAGTGGTCAAGTAGTCAAGGTATTTTTGCATATCGACCAACATTGTAGTAATTTCTAGCTCCTTTTGTCCATGGGTGTCACTTGCCATTGTGAGACCTCTTTTACTTAGTTACTAAAAATAGATGTGGAATTTCATGAGTTACTATTTTTAGTAAGGGTCCAAAATTTAATTTTGTAAATGTATTGCAACTTTAATTTTATAATAGGGTCCACTTATATGGTTGTTTTATCTGAGCGCTCAATGAGGAGATATACTGAATTTCTTGACTTTTTGTGATCTCCCATTGGTTGTAAGTCGATGTCAAGGTAATTTCTTCCACTTGGACTTAAAATATCATCAGTGAGTCCTTGATGGTATTTGGTGTATAATAACAAGTAGCTTCTATTCCCAAAAATTTGGATCAATTTGATTGATCGTTGAAAAGTTATGGCCTTGGCAAGAAAAATAAAAAATTGCTTTATTTGGAAAATTGGTGCAAATTTTGACCAATTGCTACCAAGGAAAATTTTGTCTGGAATGGAGTGTAGAATTATCTATTATATTTTTGAGTCAATCTAAGCTTTGTGTGAAGGGATATCCCTGTTTTAATAAAATTCAATGTTTTTTTTTTCTATTATACTACTGGTGTTGCTGGTTTTTGATTTGGAGTTACAGTTCAAAAGTTGGGGTCTGGGATCAATTGTCTCTGACTTGTAGTCTCCACCATGACCACCCTATAACTAACATTTTCCTTCCTCTATCACCTATATTATGGTTACTGACATAGTTAATATCATTGACCCTGGGGATTCTTTGAGATTGATAGTACTGTTTCTAACACTAAAGCTTGTAATTTTGGACTGTTACAAAGGGTTGTTATTGACTATCTTTGTTATTGATCTGACTATTTCTATCACTCTCTTGAATAGTTTGTTTCTGAAAACAAGTTGTAGACACTTGTAAAATCTGTCTTGACTGTTGGTGAATGCAAGTTTGTTTTCTGTGATAAGGAATGCCTTCTTTGTATGCTCACTTTTGGGGTTGTGAATACAAGTTAGCAGAATGGGGATGGTGTTGATTTGTAGGTGGAAGTTATGTTATGTATAACTAGGGTATGCTAAGTAAGTGAGTATGTAATACCCATAGTCCCTCTATTATGCTGTAGTGATGAACAATAGTTCTCAAAAAAATATTTCAGGCCACTACCCAAGGAGTATTCCACACATATCCTTGAGCACACTATCTACCTCTATGATAGTATGAGAGGGTGATAATCCAGGATTATGTGTCCCATGGACTATGGATAATACAAGGCCAAAAAGCTTCCTAATAGATAAAATTTTGTTTAAACTTATATTATCTCCCGATACACCCGAAGATGCATGGGAGATCAAGTCTGTGCATGAGTGTTGTCTAAGTCTTGGGTATTTGAGCCTGATCGCCCCTCACTTCAATAGATGCTTTATGGGATATCTAGCTTAGCTAATAACAACAACTCCTTCATGATATTTTAAAATCCCCAGTATAAGTTTTCTAACCTACACAACTACTAAAATAGAGACTGTATTTTTTTTTGTGTTTTATGGATTTTTGGTAAAAAAAAATGACTGTAATTTTTGGATTTTTTTAAAGGAAAATAGAAACAAAAGAACACAAAAATTTATACCTAACAAGTGAAATGGCTGGAAAAAATCATCTTAGTTGTACCAGAACTCGGCCCTGGAAAGCGCTTTGATACCACTTGTTAGGATTTCACTATAAAAAATAAGCACACACACAAAATACTAAAAAATAACTCAAATACATCAAATAACTCAATAACACTATGCAAAAATAAAATGCAAAAATGGAACAATATCATAATAACACAGAATCACATGCCTCTTCGAGAGGGCAACCTCCTTCAATATTTCATTAGCTTGCAAAAAATGAATTCGTACATGGCTTCATATCTTTTAAAGAAAAAATTCATGCAACCCTACTTAAAGGCTTAAGATATGGATTACATGCAAAATGCCACTCGAGCTAGAATCTCCTACCTACCATCAGTTACAATCTTGATAAAAATAGTTACATGAAATGGCACCACTTGGCTAGAAATCCTACTTGCCACATACATTACAAAGTATTACAAAATTATATCATCATGGGATCCCTCATGTTGGAAGTGGGTCATGACATAAGTAAATAAGAATTACAAAATGGTGTTAGGATAGGATCCTAACATGAAGGCTTGTTTCAGGTGCGACTTTGAGCGAAAGCTCATTTTTTAAAGAAATGTCATTGCTCCAACATGTTCAGTAGAAATATTCTTTAGGAAAGTATCAAATCTTGCACATTTAATTTCTATGATGACATAATTGATATGTCGAGTATCACTACTAAAAACTACTAAGTTTAAGTATTGTGCTCTTGATTATGGTGCAATCATGTTCATTTCCAAGACATCTTCATGAATATTGAAATCAGACCAATGATCTCCATCAAAGCCTTGATACACTATATGACGAAATCATTGAACATTTCCCAATGCATTTGTTAATTGGTTCATTGCTATTGGCAAGAAAGAATTGTGACTATTTGATCTTTGACTAGCTGACATTTTGTGTCAATGTGTATTTAATTATTATGGCATAAACCTCTATAAATACTAATATTTTAAATGTAAAAATAAGGATAGACATTCTACCAAAAATACTTTGAGTTCTCTGCATCAATTGAAAGAGATATGGCTCTGGTTCCTGGATCAGTGGTGTATGCAATTGATTTTTTCCTATCATTTCTATTATGCTCATGTATTTGTTAAATAAACTTAAATTCTTCATTTGAACTTAATTCCTAATAGAGAATTGAATGCTGAAATGTTTATTGGAATTTATCTCTACAAGTTGTGAATGGTTCCTATACTTTTCTTTCTATTATATGCTAATTAAAACTTAATTTATATTTTAGATGCTAGTTTATCCCCAAATTACGTTTCTAGCTCATAGCTATATTTCCCATTCCTTTCTATTTTTTCTCATATCTTTATATTACCCTAATATTACATCGATTATTAGAGTAGTACGAGAACCAACCCTCTCTAGCGATTGAATCGAAGGACATCTTTAGGGTGCACATATGTTTTGTACTTAGACAAGTTTGTGACCAAAATTTTTTTGCATGCTTAGTGGTACATTAAAAGTTCCACTTTGAGTAGTATTAAGGTTTTATGCTCATCTTTTTACTATTTGACTAGAACATTTGGTGATTCATTATGTCCCAGAAGCCTCCGAACATGAAGTTCATGATCACAAGATTGAAGGCCAACATTTTTGAAAACCCCATTGAGTTCTTTGACCTTGACACCCAAATTTTAGGAGAGCATCTTAGATTAGTCACTCTGACTATTCCATCACAACATCTTCATAGGTAGTTGGTGTATTTTCTATTTCTTCAAGTCCTTATAGTACAAGCACTAGCTTTCCTCCTCCTCAAGCAAACACTTTAGTCCAAATGGCCCAAAATACACCACCATCACCAAGATAGTTTCCATCCTAGAATCACTTTGAAGCTTTGAATCTGTAATCTCAAAACCAGATTCCACAAGTAACATTGAAGGTTTTACCTACTTACAATGGTACAAGAAAAATAGCTTATGAGCACGTCCTAGATGTGGCTTCTCTAGCAACCATTCATAGCATCATAGACAAATATGTCATGATAATATTGCTCATTCTCTCTCTTAGAGGGAAGTTTCTTTACTAGTACCAGTCTTTACAGCCTACCACTATTACTACCTAGGACCAGTTGGCTAAATTATTGATCAAAGGGTTCAATGAAAAAGCAAATTCTCTCTTTGTTACATAAATTTACTACCATTTAGAGGTATCCACAAGAGGAAATTATTGACTTCAATGCCAGGTTCGCTTGAACTTGGAAGAGAGTCCCTAATGGTATTTGATTGATTCCTAAACAAGTCACATTCTATTACCTCTAAGTCTTCAATATGACATTAGCATGGCCATCTATCAGTCCAATATTGATACATTTTTAGCCTTGTATTCTACCACACAAAAGGTTGAGACTGATCTAATTACTATCGGTAAGATTTTTCCAAATATGATGATGCCTATCTTTCCAGATCTCCCATAGTATTTATATTCCAATGCATCTTCTCAGTCCTTACCAATGTACCCCATGTATCTGATAACTTCATGGAATTTGAGTTCATCTCAAATTATAATCATAATTTATTTCTCGCAACTGCCTCTCCATCCATTCCATAACTACCCACTCTAGTTCCATTCTCAGCACTACCATATTCACCTGTATCACTTACATTACCAGCTCCTCCAACACCCTTAAATCCTAATCCCCATGAGAAGTTTATAAAGAGATGTAGTTAATAAAATTAGCCATAAGAGCAATAAGCAATGAGATCATGATGATTATAAAGAAGCAGGTTTTTAAATATTTTCAACCTAAGATATTTCAACCTCCATTAATCAGTAGGAAGAAAACAACTTCAACCAGTAAGGTGCCTAAGAGAAATTCGATTGTATTGACAAATGAAGAAGCTAGCCCATCGAACAAAGTGTACTAGTGCTCTACCTACAATGATCCACATGGTGAGAAAACTTGTATGGTTCATATAAAATACGTGCAAACATTTATAGAAAACTCTTCCAATGGTCAGACTAACATGATTACAAAAGTTGATCATAATTTCATGGTCTCTTCTGAAGAACAAGTTTTAGTTATCATGAGAGCTAGAAGAAAACATGTCACCATAGATCTAGCTGAAATGGAGCCACTAAAGGTACCCACTAATCCAAAGGTGCAAAATGACAAAAACAAGCACAAGTAAAAGAACCCATTCCAACACCCAATCCAAATGCACTTGTCCTGCTAAAAGACCTCTTGCCTCCATCATAAAAAGAAATATTGAAAGAAAAGGCTTGAACTTCACAAACCAAGGCTAAAACAGAAGAACAAGCCAGAGAAAATATTAAATACCCATCATTGACCAAGCATTAGAGGGTAGAGGTTACACAATAGTATCAAAGAAATTATGAGGCTACAAATTAAGGGAAGGAGTCCAATGCATCTACATATAATATCGTTGAAGATCTAAAGAGGATTCCAACTAATGTTAGTATATATGATGAATGCAATTACAATATTAGATGTTCAACTTTGTGTAAGCCTTGAACAAGTCCCAAAATTTGTTGTGGTATGTATTCAGGTAGTGCTTATTGGAGACACATTTATTCGTTACTTGATTCAAAATCAGTTTAGAATATTTGAAAATCTATAGTTGTTTAATCCCAAGCTTCTCCACTTTCCTCAAGCCTAGGCACAGTGCTTCATACTCAACAACATTATTTATACAACTCCAATTCAACTGATACAAATACATTTTCTATATTCTAGAAGGATAAATGGGAATGATCTCAGCTCTAACACCATTATTGCATATTGCATCATCAAAGTACAACTTCCACAATTGATTTAGAATAGGATCTTGATCATTAGACATCTTCACTTTAGCTTTTTTAGTCTTAGTAATGGTGTAATAGCCAATTTCGGTCTCCATCATGGCATTAAAATCAAGCATTGAAAACTCATCTTCAGTTTGAAGCTCATCCAAAACTTCTATCAAATTCAATTATTCCAATTCTTCAGTCATCATGTTGACAAAATTTATGGATTTTTCTTCTTATTCAATCTTATTATATGAAAATTAGAAGGCTTCTCATTATACATGCGGAATTTCTTCCCTTTGATAGGAATATCTAGATGGAAATAGTCTAGAGAAATATCACCTCCCAAATTGGTAGTGAACTCCCTTCAGAGGTACATGCTGAAATATAGATCCAGATCAACCACAACCACCTCTTGGATCACAATAATCTAAGGTATTTTATGCAACACAATGGGTACAATGTACCCTAGATACTCCACTTCATTTAGACCAAAGGAACACTTGGAATGCTTAGCAAAAAGTTGATGTTGTTCCAACAGTTGTAATGTATGATCCACATGGATAAGGTGTTCTTCCCACGAGTGGATATAAACCAAGATATCATAAAAGAAAACTAGGATGAACTTCTGCAAGAGAGGGTGAAAGATGTTGTTCATCAGGATCTGAAATGTGGAAGGAGTATTTTTTAGACCAAATGGCATTACCAAGAACTCATAGTGACCTTCATGAGTATGAAATGCAGTTTTGGGGATATCCTCATCCTTGAGCCTAATTTGATGGTAGCCATAATGAAGGTCTAACTTGGAGAAGTACATAGATCCATGTAATTCATCCAACAATTCATCCAATAATGGAATGGGGAATTTATTATTGATGGTAATTTTTTTGAGCTCACGGTAGTCTATACACAATCACCATGAGGCATCCTTATTGCAAACTAGTAAAACTAGAGAAGAGTAAGGGCTGGTAATCGGTCGAATGACACCAGATTTGAACAATTACTGTACCATATACTCAATTTCATACTTGAGAGCATGAGGATACTGATACGGTCTAATATTGGGTGGTGCATGACCTGGTAGTAGTGGAATAGCATGGTCATGTGAGCGATGAGGTGGCAAGGTAGTAGGTTCTAAAAATTTGCCATCGTTCTTGGTTAGAACAAGTTGTAAATCTACTGGAATTTGATCCACTATAGAAGTGCTTTATTGAATTGAAAATATTTATGCAATTATCCCGTGGGATGAATTTTTCAATAATTTCTTCATAGGATTGGAACTAACAATTTTGGAAGGCTGAAACAGAGGAACAAGCCAGAGAAAATATTAAATACCCATCATTGACCAAGCATTAGAGGGTAGAGGTTACACAATAGTATCAAAGCAAGTATGAGGCTACCAATGAAGGGAAGGAGTCCAACGCATCTACGTACAATATTTTTGAAGAGATAAAGAGGATTCCAACCAATGTTATTCTATATGATGAATTGCAATTGCTTGAACAAGTTGAGGTCTATGTTAGTCTCAATTGGACATAATGGAGGTGGGCATACCATGAAGGCAAAAAATGGAATTGTGGAAGATTTGGGCAATGGTGGAGGCTGTGTAAGGATGGGCAAGGGCACAAAAATTAGCATACTTCAAAAGGCGATCCACTACCATGAGAATAATAGACTTAATTTAGGTAACCCTTCGATAAAATCCATAGAAATATCAATCCAAACCTGATATGGAATGGTCAAGGGTTGAAGAGTACTCAGAGAATGAATTGTTTCACATTTCATTCGTTGGCAGGTATCACAAGCTACCATGAAGTCATGAATGTCCTATTTCATCCCTTTCTAGAAGAATGTGCGTTTGAGGCATTCATACATTTCAAGAAATCTAGAATGACCTGCAGAGGTATCAGTGTGTAGTTCCTTCATGAAGAGGTCACAAAGTGGTGAGGCATAGGGAATAACAAGTCATTGGCGATAACACAAATCTTGACCATCCCAATTGTAGCCTGGGGATGAAGTCGGAGCAGCTTGAAGTGAAGCCATCAAAGCTTGCAGGTCTGCATCTTGAAGTACCTCCTATCATAAGGAATCTATCCATTGGGGGATAGGTGTGAAGATAGCACATATCATATTGAGGGCCTCAAATTGGTGAGAGAGAGCATCAGCCACAAGATTTTGTTTGCCCTTCTTATAGGTGATATTATAATCATAGCCCATGAGTTTAGAAATCCATTTTTGTTGTTCTAGAGTAGCAATCCATTGTTATAAGAAATATTTGAGACTCTGATGGTCTATTTTAATGGATAAATGGTGCCCAATAATATATGGTCTCCAATGGGTGATAGCATGTAATATGACCAACATCTCCTTGGCATATGTATATTTTCCCAAATTACGCTCAGAAAGTGCCTTACTAGTAAAGGCCAAGGGTCTCCCTTCTTGCATCAATACTGCCCCAATGCTACAATCGAAAGTGTCAATTTCAATGATGAATGGTTTAGAGAAATATGGCATGGCTAGAACAGGAGTGGTGGTCATGTCATGCTTTAATTCAATAAAGGCTTGATCAGCATCCATGATGCCCATCCATTGGGATCCTAACACAATGTCACATCCTCCCAATTGGAGGGCGGACATATCTTGCTTGAGTTCATAATACCCTATCTAAATTTTGACATTTTGACATTTACCTTTACAAGGTAAGGTTCCTCCATTGAAAACCATGAATTCAAAGGAATTGCATGAGTGTATATAGCAGTTGGTCCATTTGGCCACCTGAGGATCAATAAAGTTGTGCATACTGCCTGCATCAATAAGAATTGTGAGATGTTGGTCTTTGAAATAACCCATAACTATAATGGTTTGTGGGGTGGTAATCTCGACAAGAGCATAGACTAAAATTTCTATTGGTGTTTCTGATGGTTCCTCTTCCTGTGGAGTTGGTGCCTCAGTTTTATCACTCTCCTCATCAGTATAGTCACTGTTTTTTGGTTCCTCCACATCTATTAAAAACAATCTCTTATTTGCACATCTATGCCCCTTCATAAACTTTTCATCACAATTATAACATAACCCTTGGGCACAACACACATCCATTTCCTCTATAGTCAGTCGCTTGGGAGTAGGAGGTTTATTATCAGTATGGTTTTGGACCCAAGGAGGGAAAGAAGGTCGGTTATGCAAAAATCATGGTGTCCACCTTTGAGTTGAGAGTTTAGATTTAGCCAATCAGGCTAAATTGATAGCCTCCATCATGGTGTGGGGTTTGAACATCTTGAATCCAACCTGGAGATCATCTCATAACACTAACAAAACAAATCATAAAAAATTCCTTATTCAAACCCTTAGTTTTATTGGCCAATTTTTCAAATTGGGTATGGTAATCATGAACTGAGGTGGTTTATTTCAGCTTTGTCAGTGCACCTATAAAGTCATCATAATTATTAGGGCCAAATTGGGTGAGTAGTTAGGACTCAAAGTCCTCCCAAGATAGATCAGGGTTAGCAACTCGTAGCAATTGGAACCAGTGTAAGGCCTCAGATTCTATGTTTAAGGAAGCCATATGAACCTTATGATAGATAGGGACATTATGGAGTCATAAGAACTGATCAACCCTACATAACCACCCATCGACATCCTTTCCAATGAACTTAGGGAAGTCTAATTTAGGCATTCTGAAGGTTGGATCCTCATCATAGTGATTATCATCTGGTGTTCGTCAACCTCATTCAGAGTTTTCAACATGGTTTTTAGTTTTGGTATTGTTGTGCAATTTGATATCCATCTCTGTGAGTTGTTCTTCTAAACAGATTCTAGTGTTATCCTAATCCAGTCGAAGCTCTCGAATATTAGTGCCTATGTTCTTGTTTGTAGAGGTCAAGTTACCAATGGATTTTTTTAGGTCGATCGATAATGTGCCCAAGTCTAAATCCTTTTGTTGTTGTCCTCGAGCGTCGCTTGCTATTGCAGTCCCTCTTATGCCGATTTACTAAAAATAGACCTCGAATTTTTAAGAGTTACTATTTTTAGTAAGGGTACAAAATTTAATTTGGGAAATGAGTTGCAACACTGATTTTAGGATAGGGTCCACTCTGGTGGTTATTTGATCTGAGCGCACAATGAGGGGATATACTGAATTTCTTGACTTTTTGTGATCTCCTATTGGTTGCAAGTCGATGTCAAGGTAATTTCTTCCACTTGTACTTAAAATTTCACCAATGAGTCCTTGAGGGTATTTTGTGCAGAATAACAAGTAGATTCTATTCCCAAAAATTTGGATCAATTTTATGGACCGATGAAAAGTTATGACCTTAGAAAGAAAAATCAAATTTGCTATTTTTAGAAATTTGGTGCAAAATTTGACTAGGAGCTACCAAGGAAATTTTTATCTCGAATAAAGTGTAGAAATTTTTGCTAAATTTTTAAGTCAATATGAGATCTGTGTGAAGAGATATCCATTTTTTAATAAAATTTCAATGGTTTTTCTTTTCTACTGTGTTTACGAGTCTACTGGTGTTCTCTATTTTTTATTTAGAGTTATAGTTCAAAATTTGCCCTATGGAATCAACTATCACTGACTTATGTAGTCTGTACCCTAACCACCGTGTCACTCACTATTCTCTAGTCCTATCACCTATACTAGGGTTACTGACATAGTTGCTGCTTCTAACCTTAGGGATTTTTTTGACACTAAAAACTTTGTTTTTGACACTAAAAGTCTACAATTCTTGATTGGCACAAAGGACTATTACTATTGCTATCTCGACTGTTCAGATTTTGAACATAGGCTATTTCAAACACTTGCAAAATTTTTTCTTGATTGTTGATGCATACAAGTTGTTTTCTATGATAGGGAAAGCCTTCTACATATGCTCACTTTTGGGGATGGTGAATGCAGGTTAGTAGAATAGGGATGGGTTGATTTGCAATGGGATGATACTTTGTTTTTGTTTTGTTTTCATGAACCAGGTATGCTATGTAAGGGATTATGTAATACCTATAGGCCCTCTGTTATACCGCAATGACAAACAATATTGCTCGGACCAATATTTGAGGCCACTACTCAAGGAGGATTCCACACATACCCTTGAGAACACTATCTGCCTCTTTGAAAATATGAGAGGGTAATCGTCCAAAATTTTTTGTCCCATGGACTATGGATAATACAAGGCCGAAAAGATTCCTAATGAATAAAATCTTGTTTAAACCTAGATTGTCTTCCGATATACCTGAAGATACATGGGAGCTCAATTCCGTGCGCGAGTGTTGTCTGAGGCCTGGGTATTGGAGCCCGATCACCCCTCACTTCACTAGATGCTTTATGGGCTATCTAGCTTAGCCAATAATGATAGCTCCTTCATGATATTTTAAAACCCCCCGGCACAAGGTTTCTAACCTACACAACTACTATATTTTGTTTTTTGGTATTTTTTGATTTTTTGCAAAAAAAATGATTGTATTTTTTGGATTTTTTTTTGATAAAAGAAAAATAGAAATAAAAAACACGGGAAAATTATACCTAACAGGCAGAATGACTGGCAAGAATCATCTTAGTTGCAACAGAACTTGGCCCTAGAAAGTGCTCTGATACCACTTGTTAGGAACCTACTATTAAAATAAAGCACACTCACACAAAATACTAAAAGATAAACATTAAATAACTCAATATCACTATGCAAAAATCAATTACAAAAATGAAACAATCTCATAGTAACACTAAATTGTAGGCCTCTTCGAGGGGGCAATCTCCTTCAATATTTAATTATCTTACAAAAGGATAATCTCATACATGGATTCATATATTTTTAAAGGAAAAATTCATGCAACCCTACCTAAATGCTCAAGAGGCGGCTTACATGCAAAATGCCACCTGAGCTAGAATATTTCACCAAATGGTGGTTACAATCTTGATAAAAATGGTGACATGAAATGATACCACTTGGCAAGGTATCTTACCACATCGGTTACAATATTGACAAAAATGGTTACATGAGATGGTACCACTTGGCGAGGTACCTTTATTTCCACCTACATTACTAAGTATTGAATAATAACATTAAAATGGGATCCCCACATTGGAAGTGGGTTATTACATAGGTAAATGAGAATTATAACATGGTGCTAGGATCCTAACACCATCCAAGTGATCTCGTAGGAGCAGAACAAGCAAGATAATATTTGGCAACCCTTGATCCCAAGTTTTCTCTAGTTGAGCACATGGTGAAGAAACACAAGACTATGAGGTTAGTTTATAGACCTTCATTTCTTGATAAAAATATCTATTGGCAAGTGTTCGATAGTGACGATCGGATTGTAAATTTCTTGACAAGAGAAGATCGTATTGTGGAAGGAAGAGCACTTGATGAAGAACATAAGTGATTGATCTAGCTAAAGAATAATCATATCCTAAAAGGATTGATGATTCTTGAGAGTCTCTTTGATTAGAATAGTAGAGTAGAAAAGCATAATATCAAAGTGGATGAAAAGGAGTACACTGAACTATAATTGGGACCTGAGAAGTCAATCAAAGTTGGTACCGATTGCACTCTAAAAGAGCTAAAGCAAATTAAGAAGCTATACCATGAGTTTCTAGATATTGTTACTTGGAGCTATCAAGATTTGAAAGGATGCAACAAGGATGTAATCTAGCATACCATTGAGCTATAGGAAAGAGTGAGACCCTTTAGGCAGAAGTAGAGGCCAATAAATTCCAAGATTGAAACCTTGATGAAATATGAACTACTAAAGATGCTAGAAGAAAAAATCATTTACCTGATTAAGTATTCTACCTAGGTAGCGATTCCAGTCCAAATGAGAAATAAGAATAAAGATATTTTCCTATGTGTTGAATTATAATATTTGAATTAGACATCCTTGAAGGATCATTATCCTTTACTCCAAATTGATCAAATTCTTCACGTAGTTGTAGGAGCTTAGATATTTTCTCTATTGGATGGATTATCTAGCTATAACTAGATTTGGATCAAGGATGAAGATCAATATATAATGGTGTTCACCACAAAATGGGGAATGTTTTCCTATTAGCAAATATCTTTTGGAATCTCGAATGTTGGAGAAACTTTTCAAAGAGAGATGGACGTAGCTTTTGGTGATTTTTTAAATAACATCATTGTAATTTATTTGGAAGAAATGACTGTCTTCTATCACAATAGGGAGGAGCACAGTTTATATTTAAGATAAGTGTTTGAGAAATGATGAGAGTTTGGAATATCAATTAACCTGAAGAATTCCATATTTATGATGAATAAAGGAAAGCTCCTAGGCCATTTAATTTTAGAAAAGTGTTTAACTATTGATCCAACTAAAGCTAAGGCTCTTCTAAAGATTCCATTGTTAGATAACAATAAGGATTTGCAATCATTCTTTGGGAAATTAACTTTATTTGAAATTTAGTTACATATTTCACTCAAGTGGTAAAATTTATGACTGAGATTTTAAATAAAATGTTGAGTTTATATGGAGTGAGTAGAGGAAGTGAGAATTCAAATAAATTAAAGAAAGAATTGTTCAAATCCCAATTCTAGTAAACCTTGATTATTCAAAGTATTTTATCCTGTATTCCATTGGTGAATAAGAGAGTTATGCAGTGGTGCTCATGCAAAAGAGAGATGATGGAGATGAGTGTCTAATAAATTTCTTAATCCAAGTCATCCAACTACATAAATATAAATGCAATTTTATTGAGAATCAAGTGTATATGGTAATGAAGTTCTTGAAGAAGTTTTGACATTTTGTTTCCCAAATTAAAACAATAGTTTACGTTGTTCATATAGAAGTTCAAAGTTTCATCATTCAAGGAAAATTTGGAGATAAGATAACTGGTTGGGTTTCCAAAATCTTGGAGTATGATGTTAAAATTTTACAAACCAAGTTGGTTTGAGTCTGAGCACTATATCAAGATCTGGCAAGAAGTATTGCTTTTGAATCCATGATTTGCGAATTTGAAGATTTAGTAAGTGGAAGTAATTCTGCTAATATATATACCATTGATCCTTATTGGATAGAGGACCTTATAGAATATTGCAATTCAGGAATATGTCCTTCACATATCAATGCTTCACAAAGGAGGATATTTAGACTACAAGCCCTCAAGTATGTGATGTTGCTAAATGGATTATTCCATAGAAATATTTATGGATTACTTCTCAAGTGCATCAAAGGATCAAAGAAGTAGAAAATCCTACAATAATTATATTCTATATTATCAAGAGGCCTTTATGTAGGGAGACCCATGGCATTGAAGATCATCAAAGTAGGTTATTTTTTGCCCACTCTCTTTGAATATGCTTTCAAAATCAATCATATTTGCGATAAGTATCAAATATATGTCAACATAAGAAAGAATACATCATTATCAATTAATACAATTCAAGTGGAGGCACCATTTTAGTAGTAGGGCTTAGATTTCATTGGGATTATTGATCCTAATTTATCTACCAGGCATAAGTAAATTCTAATTGCAACTGACTATTTTACTTGATGGACCGAAGCAATCCTGACCAAGAAGGTAAACCAGGAGGTGGCCATCAATTTTATTGAAGGATTGATTACTCATTTTGGTGTCCCAAAAGTAATTATAACAGATAATGAAACTCTATTCATCAGCACTAAAATCAATGATTTCATGGGTAAGTATGATATTTATTTAAAAACCTCATCAAATTATTGTCTACAGTGAAATGGTTTGGCCAAATCCATAAAAATGAATCTACATAGGATTCTAAAGAGGATTCTTGGATATAACAAGTGAATTTGGCACTTGCTCTTGAACCAAGCCTTACGGGCTGATCGCATACCAGTGAAAAATCTATCAAGACATCCCCCTATTCCTTGGTGTACAATAAAGAAGTAGTCTTTCCTGATCGCATAAAATTATCGGCCTTACTTGATGGTGAAGATGATGAATTCAACCCCATGAGTACAAGGTTGGCTTAGATTTTATAGCTAGAGGAAGAGAGGGATAAATTGTAGAATACCTTCATATAACATGCCTAGACTATGAAGAAGTGGTTTGGTAAGAAAGCTTCCAAGAAGATATTCAAGGTAGGCTACCTAGTGTTAAAATGGAATGAGAACAAGGTGAATCCTGACAAGCATCACAAGTTTGAAGTGATTTTGGAGGGCCCTTTCTATATTTCATGTGTAAATCAAGGTAACTCATTTTATTTGCAAAATATGGATGGATATGTGCTCCCAATTCCTGTCAATGGTATTCATTTTAAGGCCTATTACCAGTGAAAAATAAAAATTACAAGTGTAAATATGTATATATCTTTGTTTAAAATTTATTTTTGTTTGAAAATGTCTAAGGGTGATAAGAGAAATTCATTTTCACTATGAAGGGGTCTTTTCATTGGAAACAATTATTGCGCCAGGGAACAACCTTTTTCATGTTTCTTTTTGGGCATTTTTCCCAAAAGTGCTTTTTCAGCACTAAAGACATCAAAAGCATCCATGCTTTTTAACGTTTTGTTTTTTTAGGTGAAGGAAATAAAATCATGCCAATTTTAAAAATTTGGGTGCCCAAGTTAGAAAAAGCACTTGATAAAGAATAAAGAAGAAGAAAAAAAAGCTGGAAAAAGAAAAAAGAAAAAAAAGATAAATTAAAAAAGAAAGGAAAAAAATGATTTCTCCCAGAAAAATAATTTCACCCATGCTTTTTAGAGAGAAATTCATTTTCATTCCTTTTTGTTCATGCATATCTTGGATTTTCAAGGTAAAACTTAAGTTAGCATACCATAAAACCCAGTTGCATGCTTTCTCGGATAGAAAAGCATAACAAAGGATATATTCAGAGTAAAAGGAAGTGAAATACCTCTTCATCCTGCTTTTTCAGTGAATCCCTAGAATGCATGATGTTTCACCTGTAAAAGCAACAAAAATTTTATTCGACACCCCACATCAACAAAATAAGGCACTCATCATGCTTTTCAAGGTAAAAAGTAGCAAGACATGTTTTCCAAAAATAGTTGTTAATGGCAAGTTGCACCCACCAAGAAAGACAAAATAAATTAAAAATTAAAGCAACCAATCAGAGCACTTGGAGAAGTGGTGGGTCAAACTGATAAATTATTGGACAGCATGGCGTATCCCTAAAATTAGTTGGCATGCTATAGGTATTTTTTTCAGTAGGTGTAGTTTGAAAGTTATAAAAAGGAAAAACTTTTAGTTCATGAATTCAAAATTTGCAAAGCACCTAGTTGTGGAATTGTTGTGAGTCATGGATTGCTATAAAATTTGAATTCATTTACTATCTGCTCAAAGTAAATTGAATATTGGAAAGAAAATATTAGACATAAAGAAGAAGAAATCCCATAAGAAGGCTGACCTAGAAAATATATGGTGAAAGGTGAGGGAAAAATAGGAGGAAATCAAACTGGAACCTTACTACGACCACCTAGCGTAGATCGATGACTGTATAATCATAAAAAAAGGCATGGAGAAATTGCACCAGGATGTTGAGTTTTCTTTATGAAAGGTGTTTGCTGAAAGTTAAATTACCACAATATTCTACTCTCATCTCTTCTGGTACCTGTGTATGCCTGTACACCCATGTCCCAAGCTAGTCTAGGTGATTGCACAATGCTATAACTCCAATTTGAGAACTATTTAGAATGCCCAAGGAGATCAACTATTCAATATTTCAGCCAGCTCTATGAGGGGTGCATTCACTTGTGGTGTGTGATATCCACCTGACATCATATTTAAAAGGTTCAACCTTATAGAGTAGGAGGAAAGGTATCACTCCACTATTCATATGCGATAGTTTTGGAAAACCAGTTGTTGAAAATACCACATTTTAGTGAGTTGCCAAAATTGTTGATGCCACTAAGGGATTTTAAGATCCCAAATTTATACTCAATGCTAGTGTGGTTGGTAAGATTGTCTTCAAATTACACAGTGCATAAGTGACAAGCATCATTGGTATAGTGCATTTCACAAGTGGAGTTTTACGCCCCGACTACCATGACATCAACCATGAATCCAATTTTATTTGATTGGGAAGATTTCTTAGCATGAACAATGATATCATAGTTGTAGAAGATGCAAAGTGGGGAAGATGTTACTTTTAGGTATTGCTCCCTTGTGGTATAGTATTTTTTCTATCACATGCATTCTCATTTCACTTTTAGAGTAGTAAAAAATATAGATGAAATAGGGATAATGTTTCCAGTGTATTAATGGACTCAGAGCCTATCTGGAAGATAGTCCTATTATAACTTTAACATAATATTTTTTGGGGTTGCTCTTGAGTTTATTTATGGGGTATGCAATAGAGTACCTCAAGCAATGAAAATAGAGGTGGTTGACAAGAAATCTAAAATGACCTGCAGAGGGATCGGTGTGTAGTTCCTTCATGAAGAGGTCACAGAGTGGCGAGGCATAAGGAATAACAAGGCATTGGTGATAACACAAATCTTGGCCATCCCAATTGTAGCCTGGGGATGAAGTCGGATCAGCTTGAAGTGAAGCCATCAAATCTTGTAGGTCTACATCTTGAAGTACCTCCTATCATAAGGAATCTATCCATTGGGGGATAGGTGCAAAGATAGCACATATCATACTGAGGGCCTCAAATTGGTGAGAGAGAGCATCAACCATAATATTTTCTTTGCCCTTCTTATAGGTGATATTATAATCATAGCCCATGAGTTTAGAAATCCATTTTTGTTGTTCTAGAGTAGTAACCCATTGTTATAAGAAATATTTGAGACACTAATGGTCTATTTTAATGGAGAAATGGTGCCCAATAAGATATGGTCTCCAATGGGTGATAGCATGTAAGATGGCCAAAATATCCTTGGCATATATATATTTTCCCAAATTATGCTCAGAGAGTGCCTTACTGGTGAAGGCCAAGGGTCTCCCTTCTTGCATCAATACTACCCCAATGCTACAACCGAAAGTGTCAATTTCAATGATGAATGGTTTATAGAAATATGGCATGGCTAGAACAAGTGTGGTGGTCATGGCATGCTTTAATTTAATAAATGCTTGATCAACAAGTTATGTCCAAGTGAAAGAGTCCTTATTTAACATATATGTGAGGGGATTTGCTATTTTCCCATAATTATGAATAAATTTCTTGTAAAAACCTGTAATTCCTAAGAATCCCTGAGGTACTTTGAGAGTGTGGGGTTTTTCTCAATCCTAAACTGCCTGAATCTTCTTAGGGTTGACCTTGACACCATATTTGGAAACAATGTGTCCTAAATACTCCACTTCAGTCAGAACAAAGGAGCACTTAGACCACTTAGCAAAAAGTTGATGTTGGGACAATAACTATAATGTCTGATCCACATGGATAAGGTGTTCTTCCCATGAGTGGCTATAAACCAATATATAATCAAAGAAAACCAAGATGAACTTCTGCATGAAGGTAAAAAATATGTTGTTCATAAGGCTTTAAAATGTGAATGGTGCATTTGTCAAACCAAATGGCATTACCAAGAACTCATAGTGACCTTCATGAGTATGAAAAGAAGTTTTTGGAATATCCTCATCCTTGACCCTAATTTAATGGTACCCCAAACAAAGGTCCAACTTCGAGAAGTACATAGCTCCATGTAATTCATCAAAAAATTCATCCACTACCAGAATGGGAAATTTATCCTTGATGGTGATCTTATTGAGCTCACGGTAGTCTATGCACATTTGCCACAAGCCATATTTCTTGTGAACTAACAAAACTGGAGAAGAATAGGGACTGGTACTAGGTCGAATGACACTTGCCTTAAGCAATTCCTATACCATCTTCTTGATTTTTGACTTGATATCATGAGGATATCAGTACATTCTGATGTTCGATTGTGCACTACTCAGAATTAGTGGAATAGTATGGTCATGAGAGCAATGAGGTGGTAGTGTAGTTGGTTCTAAAAAGATGCCATTGTGCTTGGTTAGAACAAATTGCAAATCTATTAGAAGTGGATCTGTTGTAGAAGTGGGTGGTTGAATGGAAAATATTTGTGTAATGACCCCATGGGAGGAATTTTTCAAAAACTTCTCCATGCGATTGGAAGTAATAATTTATGTAGGGCCAACATTGATACCATTGATGGTATATGTTTATCCATTTTGTGAAAATTTCAGCCATAGTTCTACAAGGTTGCAGGAGAAAGTGCCCAAGATGCTCATCCATTGGGATCCTAACACAATGTCACATCCTCCTAATTGGAGGGCGAACATATTTTGCTTGAGTTCATAATCCCCTATTTGAATTTTGACATTTCAACATTTACCTTTACAAGGTAAGGTGCCTCCATTGACCACCATGACTTGAAAGGAATTGCATGAGTGTATATAGTAGTTGGTCCGTTTAGCGACCTGAGGATCAATAAAGTTGTGCATACTATCTGAATCAATAAGAATTATGAGACATTTGCATTTGAAATAACCCACAAATTTCAAGGTTTGTGGGGTGGTAATCTCAACAAGAGCATAGAATAAAAGTTTTTCTAGTGTTTCTGATGGTTCCTCTTCATGTGGAGTTGGTGCCTCAGTTGTATCACTCTCCTCATCACTATGGTCACTATTTTTTGGTTCCTCCACATCTATTAAAAACAATCTCTTACTTGCACATCTATGCCCCTTCGTAAACTTTCCATCATAATTATAACATAACCCTTGGGTATGACAAGCATCATTTCCTCTATAGTCAGCTGCTTGGGAGTAGGATGTTTATTATCAGTATGGTTTTGGACATGAGGGAAAGAAGGTCGGTTATGCAAAATCATGGTGTCTGCCTTTGAGCTGAGAGTTTAGATTTAGCCAATCAGGCTAAATTGATAGTCTCCATCATGGTGTGGGGTTTGAACATCTTGACTCCATCCTGGAGATCATCTTGTAACACTAACAAAACAAATCATAAAAAATCCCTCATTCAAACCCTTAGTTTTATTGGCCAATTTTTCAAATTGGGTATGGTAATCATGAACTAAGGTGGTTTATTTCAGATTTTTCAATGCACCTGTAAAGTCATCATAATTATTAGGGCAAAATTAGGTGAGTAGTTGGGAATAAAAGTCCTCCCAGGATAGATCAGGGTTAGCAACTCGTAGCAATTTGAACCAGTGTAAGGCCTCAGATTCTAGGTTTAAGGAAGCCATATGAACTCGATGATAGATAGGGACATTATGGAGTCGTAAGAACTGATCAAACTGACATAACCACCCATCGAAATCCTTTCCAATGAACTTAGGGAAGTCTAATTTAGGCATTATGAAGGTTGGATCCTGATCATAGTGATTATCATCTGGTATTCGTTGACCTCGTTCAAAGTTTTCAACATGGTGTTTAGTTTTGGTACTGTTGTGCAATTTGATAGCCATCTCTATGAGTTGTTCTTCTAAATGGATTCTAGTGTTATCTTGATCCAGTCAAAGCTCTCGAATCTCAGTGCCTATGTTCTTGTTTGTAGATGTCAAGTCAGCAATGGATTTTTGTAGGTCAGTCAATAATGTGCCCAAGTCTAAATCCTTTTGTTGTTGTCCTCAAGTGCCGCTTGCCATTGCGGTCCCTCTTATGCTGATTTACTAAAAATAGACCTCAAATTTTTAGGAGTTACTATTTTTAGTAAGGGTCCAAAATTTAATTTGGGAAATGAGTTGCAACACTTATTTTAGGATAGGGTCCACTCCGATGGCTATTTGATCTAAGCGCTCAATGAGGAGATATACTAAATTTCTTGACTTTTTGTGATCTCCTATTGGTTGCAAGTTGATGTCAAGGTAATTTCTTCCACTTGTACTTAAAATTTCACCAATGAGTCCTTGAGGGTATTTTGTGTAGAATAACAAGTAGATTCTATTCTCAAAAATTTGCATCAATTTGATGGACCGATAAAAAGTTATGGCCTTAGAAAGAAAAATCAAAATTTGCTATTTTTAGAAATTTGGTGCAAAATTTGACCAAGAGCTGCCAAGGAAAACTTTATCTGGAATAAAGTGTAGAACTTTCTACTAAATTTTTGAGTCAATATGAGATCTATGTGAAGAGATATCCCTATTTTAATAAAATTTCAATGCTTTTTATTTTCTACTGTGTGAGTCTACTAGTGTTCTCTATTTTTTATTTGGAGTTACGATTCAAAATTTGCCCTATGGAATCAACTGTCACCGACTTGTGTAGTTTGTACCCTAACCACCGTGTCACTCACTGTCCTATGGTCCTATCACCTGTACTAGGGTTACTGACACAATTTTTGCTTCTGACTTTAGGGATTTTTTTGACACTGACAACTCTATTTCTGAAACTAAAAGTCTACAATTTTGGATTGGCACAAATTACTGTTACTGTCACTATCCTGACTGTTCAAATTCTAAACACAAGCTATTTCAAACACTTGTAGAAATTTGTCTTGATTGTTGGTGCATGCAAGTTGTTTTCTGTGATAGGGAAATCCTTCTACATATGCTCACTTTTTGGGATGGTGAATGCGGGTTAGAAGAACAGGGATGGGTTGATTTGCAATGGGATGATACTTTGTTTTGGTTTTGTTTTCATGAACTAGGTATGTTATGTAAGGGAATATGTAATACCCATAGGCCCTCTATTATAAAACATTGGCAAACAATAGTGCTCAGACCAATATTTTAGGCCACTACTCAAGGAGGATTCCACACATACCCTTGAGAACACTATCTACCTCTCACTATGAGAGGGTAATCATCCAGGTTTTTGTGTCCCATGGACTATTGATAATACAATGCTGAAAAGCTTCCTAATGAATAAAATCTTGTTTAAACCTAGATTGTCTCCCGATATACCTAAAGATACATGGGAGCTCAATTTTGTGTGCGAGTGTTTTCTGAGGCTTGGGTATTAGAGCTTGATCACCCCTGATTTCACTAGATGCTTTATGGGCTATCTAGCTTAGCCAATAATGATAGCTCCTTCATGATGTTTTAAAACCCCCGACATAGGGTTTGTAACCTACACAACTACTATAATTCTTTTTTTTGTATTTTTTGCGAAAAAAATGACTATATTTTTTGGATTTTTTTTATAAAGGAAAAATAGAAATAAAAAACACATGGAAAAATTATACCTAATAGGTAGAATGAATGGCAAGAATCATCTTAGTTGCAGCAAAATTTAGCCCTAGAAAGCGCTCTGATACCACTTGTTAGGAACCTACTATTAAAATAAAGCACACACACAAAATACTAAAAAATAACTCACATACATCAAATAACTCAATATCACTATGCAAAAATCAATTACAGAAATGAAACAATCTCACAGTAACACTGAATCATAGGACTCTTCGAGGGGGCAACCTCCTTCAAAATTTCATTAGCTTGCAAAAGGATAATCTCATACATGGCTTCATATATTTTTAAAGGAAAACTTCATGCAACCCTACCTAAATGCTCAAGAGGTGGCTTACATGCAAAATGCCACCTGAGCTAGAATCTTCCACCAAATGGCAATTACAATCTTGATAAAAATGGTGAATTGAAATGATACCACTTGGCGAGGGATCTTACTACATCGGTTACAATATTGATAAAAATGGTTACATGAGATGGTACCACTTGACAAGGTACATTTGTTGCCACCTACATTACTACGTATTGAATAATAACATTAAAATGGGATCCCCATGTTGTAAGTGGGTTATTACATAGGTAAATGAGAATTACAACATGGTGTTAGGATCCTAACACCATCCAAGTGATCTCGTAGGAGCAGAACAAGAAAGATAATATTTGGCATCCCTTGATCCCAAATTTTCTCTAGTTGAGCACATGGTGAAGAAACCCAAGACTATGAGGTTAGTTTATAGACCTTCATTTATTGACAAAAATATCTATTGGCAAGTGTTCGATAGTGATGATTAGATTGTAAATTTCTTGATAAGAGAAGATAGTATTATGGAATGAAGAGCACTTGATGAAGAATCTAAGAAATTGATATAGCTAAAGAATAATCATATCCCAAAAGGATTGATTATTCTTGAGAGTCTCTTTGATCAGAATAATAGAGTAGAAAAGCATAAGATCAAAGTGGATGAGAAGGAGTACACTGAACTATAGTTGGGACCCGAGAAGTTAATCAAAGTTGGTACCGATTGCACTCTAAAAGAGATAAATAAACTTAAGAAGCCATACCATGAGTTTCTAGATATTTTTACTTGGAGCTATCAAGATTTGAAAGGCTGCAACAAGGATGTAATCTAGCATACCATTGAGCTATAGGAAGGAGTGAAACCCTTCAGACAGAAGTAGAGGCCAATCAATTCCAATATTGAAACCTTGATGAAATATGAACTACTAAATATGCTAGAAGACAAAATAATTTACCTGATTAAGTATTCTACCTAGATAGAAAATCTGGTCCAAATGAGAAATGAGAATAAAGATATTTGCCTATGTGTTGAATTATAATATTTGAATCAGGCATCCTTGAAGGATTGTTATCCTTTACTCCAAATTGATCAAATTCTTCACATAGTTGTATGATCTCAAATATTTTCTCTATTAGATGGATTCTTTAGCTATAAGCATATTTGGATTAAGGATGAAAATCAATATATAATGGTGTTCACCAAAAAATGGCGAATGTTTGCCTATCAGCAAATATTTTTTGGAATCTTGAATGTTGGAGAAATTTTTCAAAGAGAGATGGATGTAGCTTTTGGTGAATTGTTAAATCACGTCATTGTAATTTATTTGGATGACATGAATGTCTTCTCTCACAATAGGGAAGAGCATAGTTTACATTTAGGACAAGTGTTTGAGAAATGATGAGTTTGGAATATCCATCAACCCGAAGAAGTCCATCTTTATGATGAAGGAAGGAAAGATCCTAGGCCATGTCATTTTAGAAAAGGGTTTAGCTATTGATCCAACTAGAGCTGAGGCTCTTCTAAAGCTTCCATTGCTAGCTAACAAGAAGGATTTGTAATCATTCTTCGGGAAAATTAACTTTATTTGAAAGTTCGTTGCAGATTTCACCCAAGTGGTAAAATCGATGACTAAGATTTTAAAGAAAAATGTTGAGTTCAAATGGACTGAGTAGAGGAAGCGAGCATTCAAAGAAATCAAAGAAATAATTGCTCAAGCCCCAATTCTGGTAAACCTTGATTATTCAAAGTATTTTATCCTGTATGCCATTGGTGAACAAGAGAGTTATGCAATGATGCTCATGCAAAAGGGAGATGATGGAGATGAGTGTCCAATTACTTTCTTAAGCCAAGTCATCCAACCGCATGAAGAGAAATACAATTTTATTGAGAAGCAAGTGTATATGGTAATGAAGTTCTTGAAGAAGTTTTGACATTTTATTTCCCAAGGTAAAACAATAGTTTACGTTGTTCATCTAGATGTTCAAAGTTTCATCATTCAAGGAGAACTTGGAGACAAGAGAGCTAGTTGGGTTTCCAAAATCTAGGAGTATGATGTTGAAATTTGACCAACCAAGTTGGTTCGAGGTCGAGCACTATATCAAGAGTTGGCAAGAAGTATTGCTTTTGAATCCATGATTTTCCAACTTGAAGATTCAGTAAGTGGAAGTAATTTCTCTAATCACTCTACCATTGATCGTGATTGGATAGAGGACCTTGTCAAATATTTCAATTTAGGAAGATGTCCTTCACATCTCAATGCTTCACAGAGGAGGAGATTCAGACTACAAGCCCTTAGGTATGTGATGTTGCCAAATGGATTATTCCATAGAAATATTGATGGAGTACTTCTCAAGTGCATCAAAGAATCAAAGAAGTAGAAAATCCTAGAATAATTCCATTCTAGATTGTTAGGAGGCCATTATGTAGGGAGACCCATGGTATTGAAGATCATCAAAGTAGGTTATTTTTGGCCCACTCTCTTTGCATATGCTTTCAAAATCAGTCAGAGTTGTGACAAGTATCAAAGATATGTCGATAGAAGCAAGAATGCATCATTATCCCTTCATCCAATTCAAGTGGAGGCACCATTTTAGCAGTGGGGCTTAGATTTCATTAGGGTCATTGATCCTAATTCATCTACCGGGCATAAGTACATTCTAACTGCAACTGACTATTTTACTCGATGGGCCGAAGCAATCCCGACCAAGAAGGTAAACTAGGAGGTGGTCATCACATTCCTTGAAGGATTGATTACTCATTTTGGCATCCCAGATGCAATTATAACAGATAATGGAACTCCATTCATCGGTACTAAAATCAATGAGTTCGTGGGTAAGTATGATATTTATTTAAAAACCTCATCAAATTATTATCCATAGGGAAATGGCCTGGCCAAATCCATAAACAAGAATCTGCTTAGGATTCTAAAGAGGACTCTTGGAGATAACAAGTGAAGTTGGCACTTGCTCTTGAACCAAGCCTTATGGGCTGATCGCATCTCAGTGAAAAATCTATCAAGATGTCCCCCTATTCCTTGGTGTACGATAAAGAAGCAGTCTTGCCCATTCACATTGAATTGCCGACCCTTCAATTCTTGCACTTACTTGATGGTGAAGATGATGAATTCGACCCCATGAGTGCAAGGTTGGATCAGATTTTATAGCTGGATGAAGAGAGGGAGAAATCGTACAATGCCTTCATGGAACATGCCCAGATGATGAAGAAGTGGTTCGGTAAGAAAGCTTCTGAGAAGACTTTCAAGGTAGGCAACCTAGTGTTAAAATGGAATGAGAACAAGGCGAAGCCCGACAAGCATCACAAGTTTGAAGTGATTTGGGAGGGCCCTTTCTAGATTTTAGGTGTGAATCAAGTTAACTCATTTTATTTGTAGGATATGGATGGATATGTGCTACCAATTCCTGTCAATGGTCTTCATTTGAAGGCCTATTACCAGTGAAAAATCAAGATTACAAGTGTAAATATGTATATATCTTTGTTTAATGTTTCTTTTTGTTCGAAAAAATGTCTAAGGGTGATAAGAGAAATTCCTTTTCACTGTGAAGGGGTGTTTTCATTGGAAAAAGTTATTGCGCTAGCGAAAAGCCTTTTTCATGCTTCTTTTTGGGCATTTCTCCCAAAAGTGCTTTTTCAGCACTAAAGACATCAAAAGCATCCATGTTTTTTAACGTTTTGTTTTTTTAGGTGAAGGAAATAAAATCATGCCAATTTTAAAAAGTTGGGCGCCCAAGTTAGGAAAAGCACTTGATAAAGAAAGAAAGAAGGAAAAAGAAAGAAAGTTGGAAAAAGAAAAAAGAAAAGAAGAAAAATTAAAAAGGGAGGAAAAAAGTGATTTTGCCTAGAAAAAGAATTTTGCCCATGCTTTTCAGATCAAAATTTATTTTTTCCCCTTTTTGTTCATGCATATCCCAGATTTTCGAGGTGAAACTTAAGTTAGCAGGCCATAAACCCTAGTTGCATGCTTTTTCGGGTAGAAAAGCGTAGCGAAGGATATTTTCAGAGTAAAAGGGAGCGAAATACCTCTTCGCCCTGCTTTTTCAGTGAATCCCCAGAATGCATGATGTTTCACCCATAAAAGTAGCAAAATTCCTTTTCGGTGCCCCACATCAGTGAAACAAGGTGCTCATCATGCTTTTCAAGGTGAAAAAGTAGCAAGGCATGTTTTCCAAAAATAATCGTTAATGGCAAGTTGCACCCCCAAGAAGGAAAAATCAATTAAAAAATTAAAGCAACCAATCAGAGCGCTTGGAGAAGTGGTGGGTGAAACTGATAAATTATTGGAAAGCGTGGCGTATCCTCAAAATTAGCTGGTGCACTGTAGGCATTTATTTCGGTAGGTGTGGTTCAAAATTTATAAAAAGTAAACATTTCAGTTCAAGAATTCAAAATTTGCAAAGCGCCTGGTTGTGGAATTGTTGTGAATCATGGATTGCTATAGAATTTGAAGTGATTTACTATCTGCTCGAAGGAAGTCGAATATGGGGAAGAAAATATTAGATGCAAAGAAGGAGAAATCCCAGAAGAAGGCTAACCCAGAAAAGAGGCGATGAAAGGCGAGGGAAGAAGAGGAGGAAATCAAACTGGCACCTTACTACGACCACCTAGCGCAGATCAGTGACTATGTAATCACAAACAAAGGCATGGAGAAATTGTACCAGGATGTTGAGTTTGCTTTATAGAAGGTGTCTGCTAAAAGTTCCCATACCATGATATTCTACTCTCATCTCTTCTGGTACCTGTGTACGCCTGTGCACCCATGTCCCGAGCTAGTCTAGGTGATTGCACAGTGCTATAACTCTACTTCGAGAACTATTCAAAATGCCCAAGGAGATAAACTATTTAGTATTTCAGCTAGCTCCATAAGGGATGCATTCGCTTGTGGTGCGTGACCTCCACCCAATATCATATTTAAAAAGCTCAACCTTATGGAGCAGGAGGAAAGGTATCAGTCCACTATTCATATGCGATAGTTTATGGAAAACCAGTTGTTGAAAATACCACATTTTGGGGAGTTGCCAAAATTGTCGACGCCATTGAGGGATTTCAAGAGCCCAGATTTATACTCAATGCTGGCGTGGTTGGTGGGATTGTCTTCGGATTCCACAGTGCATAAGTGGCAAGCATCGTTGGTGTAGTGCATTTCACAAGTGGAGTTTTATGCCCTGACTGCCATGACAACAACCACAAATCCAATTTTCTTTGATTGGGTAGATTTCTTAGCATGAAGAATGCACTCATAGTTGTAGAAGGTGCAAAGCGGGGAAGATGTTACTTTTAGGCACTGCTCCCTTCTGGTATGGTACTTTTTCTATCACATGCATTCTCATTTCACTTTTATAGCAGTAAGGAAGATAGATGAAACAAGGAGAATGTTGTCGATGTATTCATGGACTCAGAGTCTATCCAGAAGAGAGTCCTATTATAACTTTAACATAATATTTTTGGGGCTTTCCCTTGAGTTGATTTATGGGGTATGCAATAGAGTGCCTCAAGCAATGAAAGCAGAGGTGGTTGACAAGAAAAAAGGTGACATATTTTTGCTAACACAAGGAGTGGTGGTCAGAATTTTTGGTTTCACTAGGAAACCCTTTCTATTGTCGTATTTCACCACCGAACATATTTTCACCCTAGAGGTAGCCCGATAAAGTGATTTCACAAATGATACCTATGGGATAGGTAGGGGAAATAAAGCTACATGCACTATGCCCTTCCAGTTCGGTGATATAAGAGTGACTCAATGCAACCAAAATGGATTGATTTTTGAGATGCTGTATGACCACGAGTTGGTTGAGCTTCCTCAATGATGGTGGTACGATCCTTTGGGTGTTTTCATGAGTTTCATCAAAGCCAAGAATTTTCATTGTTACCCTCGAGAAGACATCTTACAATAGAGGAATAATCCCAAGGGGCACGACCTTGAATGGCATGTTGAGAAGATGATGTTACTCCCTCCTTGGCATGATTTTTATGAGATGGAGGTCGAGTATGATCCGAAAAATCATCCAGAGTAAGTTCCTCCTCCTAGTCTATTCAATCAAATGAAAGTGAAACTATCTGATTGGTCCGATGAAAATATTACCAACTAGTGGGTCATGAGGGTCCACCGAAGTAAGCCCAAGTCAAGTTATCTATTGGTTATGGATGATGCATTTTTGTTGATTTATGATGATCAGTTTGAAAAGTACCAGCCCCTCTCTTTTTTTGACTTGGTACCTCAAAGTATCCATAGCCCTGATAAAGAATAAGACGTGGTGAGAGAAAATGAGGCATCGATAGAAGAGAGAGAAATTATTGAATAAAAAGAAGAAGAGGAGCAACCGCCATCTGAGGAATAGATTTTTCTCAAAAAGAGGAGCGTGGGTATAAGGGTGTCATTCCCTAATATTGTGAAGAAGCCCATAAGTGGGGTAGTTTATGTGCTTAGCACAAAACCACCTCCTTCACAGATGGTTGAGCAGACTATTTCTCAGGAGATACTCTCTTCGGCTCAATAGGTGCAGTCAAGTCCAATGGTGACCATAGTAGATCTAGAAGTAGAGGAGGAAAAAGTAGGGGAAGAGCAAGAGTCTCCAGCACAATAGTCTTCACCACTGACTCAAATGGTGTTGGAGCCCGTAGGTACGTATTTTATTTCCTCTTCTCTCTTTGAAAAGCACTTGGTGACCATTATCTCCCCGTTCATAGTTCCCATATCCACTTCACCTCTAGTTGTTGTACCCATATCTTTAGTTCCCATTTCTACCTCATAGTTGTAGGTCACCAACGCTCCCCTAATTTCCTCCATTCCCTCCATTTCTTTATCCTTCAGTTCATTTGCATCCACCCCGAACCCATTTTCCCTTCTATTGTCCTCTGTTTCATATTCCATTCCTTCCAATCCTGTTACCATTGTAAGTACGCAAGCCCCTCTCAAAGTAAGCGTAACTATAGTGCCTTCCACATCCATCCCTACTATTGAGTCAAACCCTCAATAGACCCTTTTCCCATTTTCCCTAGTTTTTGTAGTGAAGGAGCCACTAGATTTGGAGATGGAGTTGCTGCCAGAGCATCCTATAGTAGAAAATATCAATAGAATGCAATAAAGTTCATCATGGTGGATGAAGAATCGCAAGTGGAAGGATGCACAAGCCCTAGAAAAATCGATGAAGAAAGTGACTTTTGACCCAAAGGCAATGGAGGCGCACACAGTGAAGATGGTTCCTCAGGTCCAAAAACCTCAAGGAGAGATGGCACCTAGTGATTATTCATACCAAGTCATCATCGAGGACCTCACAAAGATAGATGTAGCTGAGAAAATGGGTAATATATAGGTGGAGATGAGTTCGATCTACCTGCATGATGAGCATTACAAGGACCACTTCTTCCAGGCTGAGGTAAATATAGCAGAGTTAGAGGAGGCTTTGGTGGCACAAAAGGCCCAACTAGATGTTGCGCAATTTGAATCTCAATAGTGGAAGTAGAAGGCGATGCGCTTGGAGGGTAAAATCAAGAAGGCAACCACACAACATCAAACAACATAGCAGGAAGCACAACAGTAGATCTAGGCCTTGCAGGACCAACTTCAAAATCTACAAAATCAGTTGGAAGCAAAGGTGATGTAGTCGATGACCCTCATGAAAGAGAAAATTAAGGAGGCTCATAGTCAACTATTGATTTATTGCAATATGATGGTGATGAAGGTGACGTTAGTCCTCATGTTCCTCCAAGAAGTGTAGATAGTTGTTTCATATGGTAGACATGTAGTGGAGTATATAGAGGAAAACCTAGAGCCAAAGTTGGAGATAGCAATGAAGATTCAGGTGATGGCTCAAATGGATCTCCAATTCTACCCACTGAGTGAGATGGCCTATGCTTGGGCAAGCACCAAAATCACACTGCGTAGTTATTTCTCCAAGTTGGACCTAGTTAAAGAAGCCCATAAGCTACTAGAGATATTTGAGCACGAGAGGCGCATCTCATTGGTTTACTTTGACATGATAGCAACTAATGGTTTCCCCAGTTTCATTGATTATCAGGGGAATATCTTGGCAAAGAAAGACCTGGATGCGGTATGGGCTATTTTTATGGATGATGCCTCAGATATTGATGACTTGGAGGAGCCCATCACTAAAGAACACGTGCTGCCATTAATGAGAAAATTCATTCGCATCAAGTTTGGGTTATTGGAGCTCATCACCTATATTGATATGGAGTAGGTTGAGACTTTTTGATACATTGTGGATACACTCAATGCTCATGAGGTAATTAGTATGGATGCCTGGGCTAAAGTAGTTGTGGTGTATGAAGCTACAACTTCACATCTCAAAAAGTAGGAAGAAGCTAGTGCAAGTAGCAGGCAATCAGATGCAACTGGTGGTGGAGACTCTGAGCCCAATGAATGAAGGCCTGGGATCAATTGCATTCAGGTAAGTTGAATACCCCATGAGCCACCAAAAATATTGGTATTTTTGCCACATTAAAATTTTGTAAAATTTTACCCATATATGTAAAACAATTATAGCAAAATTCATTTTGAGTGTTTTCACCCCATGAAAAAGTTTGTTGAAATTAAAAAAATTTGTTAAATTTTTCTAAGTGTTGGATTGGTGCGGTTTCAAGAAAAATTAAAGTGAAATGCCTTTTATCTCTCATGCATAGTGAAATGCATTTTCTCTCTCATGCATAGTGAAATGCCTTTTTTCCCCTAGATGTAAAGAAAATCTGTTTTGGGAATTTCATTGGCGAAAACACTTCTTGGGTATTTTTTTGGAAAAATCACTTTGCTAGTAGTTTTACTCTTATTTTTAGAAAAAATTCTTTGCACTTTATTTCTCAGCAAAGTATTGTTTTCAAAGAAGGGTCCTACTTTTAGGTAGCATAAGTTCCTCCTAAATGAAGTTGTAGAACATAAGCAAGTATGAGGTAAAATGCCTTTTTTCCCAGATTTGGAGCAAAAATCCTTTTCACCTAGATTTGGAGTGAAACTCCTTTTTGCTCTAGGTTGGGGTGAAACTCCATTTTTAAGCACGTCTTGGGTGAAAACATAATGAAACTCCATTTCTAAGTGTGTCTTGGGTGAAAGCATTGACAAGGGAATTTTGCAAGCGTAGGTCCATGCAAAAGCCCATTTCAGGCATGACTTGGGTGAAATCATGATAAAGGCTCATTTTGAGTGTGACTTTGAGCGAAAGATCATTTTTTAAGGAAAACACCATCACCCCAACATGTTCAAGTAGAAATATTCTTTGGGAAAGGATCAAAGCTTGCACATTTAATTTCTATGATGACGTAATTGATATGTTCGAGATCACTGTTGAAAAACTACTGAGTTTAAGTATTGCGCTCTTGATTTTAGTGCAATCATGTTCATTTCCAAGGCACCATCATGAATATTGAAATCAGATCGATGATCTCCACCAAAGCCCTGATACACCATGTGATGAAATCATTGGATATTTTCCAATGCATTTGTTAATTGGTTTGTTGCTATTGCCAAGGAGGAATTACTGTTGTTTGATCTTTGACTAGCCGACATATTGTTTTAATGTGCATTTAATTACAGAGGTGCAACCCTCTATAAATACTAAGAATTTTTATGTAAAAATAGGAGGATAGACACTCTGCCAAAAAACACTTTGAGTTCTCTACATCAATTGAAAGAGATTTGGCTTTGGTTCCTAGATCAGTGGTGTATGCAATTGCTTTCTACCTATCATTTCTGTTATGTTCATGTATTTTGAGATAAAATTAAATTCTATGTTTGCATTTAATTCCTAATAGAGAACTGAATGCTGAAATGTTTATTGGAAGTCATCTCTACAAGCTGTGAATGGTTCCTATGCTTTTCTTTATGTTATATGCTAATTAAAACTTGATTTGGATTTTAGCTGCTAGTTTATTCCCACCTTACATTTTTGTCTCATAGCCATATTTCCCATTCCTTTCTATCATTTCCCATCTATTTATGTTACCCTAAGCTTACACCAATTTTTAGATTAGTATGAGAACCAACCCTCTCTAGAGATTAGCCCGAAGGACATCTCTTTCCTTCGACCTTTCAATGTTGGTCGAGTCTAGGGTGCACATATATTTTGTACTTAGGTAGATTCGTGACCAACATAGAGCCATGGTGAATTGAGAATAGAAGGACTTACATACATCATAATAGAAGTCGAGTAGGTCAATAAGAATAGAGAGAGTCACAATTGCTACTATTGACATGCATCTTTGCAAAATCAGATCTATCATTGTGCGTAGCTATATCCAATAGCTACCATTAGGAATCAATTGATAGAAAAAGACACAATAGTCAATAGGATTAGAGAGAATTACATGTGAGGATTAAATCTTAGGTACAATAATTTTGATATTACATTTGGCTATAGTATTTCCATAGAGATGGATAAAAAAACTCATGAAGACTAGGACTCAACATTCATTCCACTAGTTTGATAGATCAACTAGTGAAAATTATTTCATTCTAGTTTCTAACAACTTGTTGTAGGAAAAAATAAATTAAAAAAAATGTTGGGAAGCTTCCTACAAGAGAGTTAGGAAGAATATCTTCTTATAATCATTCCAGAACTTGCAACAACAAGGAGAAAACTAAATATTTCAAATACCTAAAAAATATTCCATTACAAGAGTTGCAATCCTCTAGACCACAAAAGTGAATAAAAGGCCAAAGAAGCCTTGATACAGAAGAAAATGCTAGAGGATATGAGTCAAGGATACTCTAGGAATAAGAGACTCTAGAATATGAGTTAAGGTGAAGATATGATATTAGTGATATCCATCAATACCTGTAGAGTGTAGAAGCTAAAAATACCACAAAAGCCTTGATACAAAAGAAAATGCTAGAGAAGCCTTGTTACAAAAAAGGACATAGAATCCTTAATTCTAAAGATAAATTCTTAAAAAAAAAATTGATTTAGAAGAAAAGTTCCTAATTCAAAAGGAGACTCCATAGAATATTTTTTTAAGAAGAATCTAGAGAAGAGTCCATGAAATAATATATTGTTGATATCCATTAAAATCTATAAATTGCAGAAGAAAATAAGGACAAAAAAAGGTCCAATTACAAAATCCAAAAGAAACATATTTTAGATCCGAGAAGAAGATTTCATCACCAACACTTCTAGAAGTAGAAGGTTGAATAAAAGGTCTCATTTGGAAGACCAAATAAGTTGTAATATAGAAGACCTTGGAGAGGTCTCAAGAAGAAGGCTTGGAGAGCCTTATTGTAGAGCTCATAGAAGCATTATAAAAAGTCTAGGAGAACTATTTGAGAAATACACTACCAAGGAGAAGTTCCTAATAGTGAAGGACTTGGAAAAATTATTGTCATTCGATAATAAGACCAAAATAAGAAGAATTTATCAAGGAGTACCAAATCTAGAAGTAGAATCTAGTGAAAACCTCAAGATATTCAAAATATTAAGAAGAAGAAGATCCTATTTGAAGTCAAAATTTGACAAAAATATTGAATAAAGATTCAGATAGAAGAATCCTACCAAATACAGGAGATTTGGATATTACCTCTCACAGGAAGAAGGTACAGTTCAGAGAAAATATTTCTCTGAATCTACAATAGAAGATTGAAGATCACTGGAAGGATAAAGCCACCAAACCCCATGTTCAATATAGAAAGTTCTAGACCACATTTTGGTGAAGCAAGAAGCTATTCTGGACAACCAAAAGGAAGCTATGAATTCATCCATTACAAGGTAAAAACTTGGAGAATTAAAACACCAAGATCTACATATAATACAAGAGTCATTAAAGGTAAGCAACTTTCTAGAAATTTTGAGTATATTGTTGTCATTGATGTCAAAATTTTGAGGTCATAGATTGATTATATTGGTTGTTATTTATAACTTGGCATGGAAAAAAGACAATTATTATAATTTGGTTAAAATACAAGGCAAAGATCATTTTCAATGTAAAGAAATTGATAAAAATAGGGTTATAATATTTATATTTTAATCCTAAGAGGTTTGGGATAAAGCTCCAAGTGTTTGGTTAAAAGGTTGAAGGCCATGGTTTAAAAATCCTGAAGGAAGCAAGTTACTAAGGATCAAAAAGGAAATAATATTATAATTTTTAATATTATAATATTAAAGTTATAAGGTTAAAGCCTAAGGTTCAATTATAAAATAATTATAATATTTTATATTATAAATTATTTTAAACCCAAGGTGGGTTTTGGTGCCAAATTTGAAAAGAATTTTTATATTATTAAAAAACACTAACGTCCAAAGCATGGTGGTAAATCCATATTAATATGGATGATTTTTCTAGTGCTAAGATTGTGTGTTCGATGAGCGAGTTATGTCAGGCCTTATATAAAATGAACACAACAAGATATTTTACAAATGAAGCATGGTTACAATATATAGGCATAAGCCTATATGAAATGCATGACACTTGTCAAGTAAAACTGACAAGTGTCAAGGAAGGCATAGTGCACATTACATTAATTCTAACATTCCCCCTTAATGTGCACTATCCTAACTAAAGAAAAAAACAAGTCAACATTAGGTAACATTCCCCCTTAATGTTGACTTCTATAAAACAACCTATCATCCTCTCTTATTGTTGATTTGGTCTAGGCTCATGCTCTTTGCACTTGGCTCTCCAACTATGAATAATGCTAGATTCACTATGTATACATCTCGGTCTGTTGCCTCAAGGTTAGCCACTTCCATGGGTCTGTTGCCATCGGGTCAGCCGTCTAAGTGCCTCAGGGTCATCATGGGTGCCTCAGGGTTAGCCACTTCTAGTTCTGTTGCCTCTGCAGGTTATCCTCAGATGATGTTGCCTGTCGTAGGTCACTGACTAGATTCACCATAAATATCTATCCTTATTTATGGTGAACTCAATCTAGAAGGTGTCGGTCTTAGCTGAAAATGCACCTTAATACAAATGAAAAATGAGCCATATAAGAGTGTTGGTTTCTTTCTAAAATGCACTCAATATAATAAAATGAGCCATAGATCCAAATATGGAGGAGAAGAAGAAAGAAAAATAGAAGAGAATCTTCTAAAGTGTCTTCGTCTGTAGTCTTCAGAAGTAGATTCGAAAACCTCGGATAGAGTCTAGGGTGTCTATGTCTGCAGTCCCTAGAATAAGTGTCCTTATGGTAGTCACCTCATCTTATTGAAATGCATGGGTAACCAGCCGCTACATCCATCAAGTAGATAGAGGCTACTACTAGATATTAGGTTCACTTATGAGTACCTTGGGAGTGTTAGGTACAACTGAAAGTGCACTCCAAGGTAGAAAACTTTGAGGCTAAAAGAACTCAAATGAAATAGCCTCAAAATTACAATATGACACCACCATTGTGTCTGTCATGGAAAAATATTTCCAACGACTATAAATACCCCTATACTTGTATGTGAATGGGGCCTTCAACTTGCTGGGAAAACAACATGCTACTCTAGGCAACAAGATAAAAACATCACACTGTGGTGGCATCGCGCTCAGGCGGAATAAAAGAGGAACGACAACATGTTTTTCCCTCGCAGGGGTATTACAAAGACCATAGGGGTCATCGTCTCCCATTTCCACTCTCCTTGTGAAAAAAAACATTAAAGGCTAAAGATAGCCTTGTTCAGATTGTTCCCATTTAAAAAACTATCCCCCACTCACTATATTTCAAAATATTCCCTCACTATCATTTAAATAAATAGCCCCACCACGTGGCTCCACATTCGAGCCATTACTGCCCAACATTGGGCAATGGCATAATATCTGTCTCGCACTGCATTTTGATATGCGCTACTCCTACAGGTTGGATTTTTAAAATAAAGGTAATGGGCCCATGCATATTTTAATAAATTTAAAAAACATTGGGCTAAATAAAGTGGTGGGCCCTCATGGCTCCACCTCATTGAAGAACAAAGGGTGCGAGAAAAGTTTGGGCAAAAATACTCCCCATTGGCATCACCGACGTTAATCATATCCTATCCCGTCCTTCGAAAACTAAGAAAATAGCATACGCAAAATTACTGTGCTTGACAGACACTTGTCGCTTTTCCACATGACCAAGTTTAGAAATCTATCCCTTGAAGAAATCAGGATGGGAGTCAGTGCGCTGCTCTATCCCAACTCTTAGTCCTAGCCATTACTTTATCCGCCCATGAAGGCGAATCAGAAATTTCCTGCGAGCATGGGATGGTTTAGTCCCAGAGCATGAAGTGGATGAGAATGGGGCAAAGCACATGGCTATGCAGGGACAAATTTTGGCTTAGAGAAATGGAGTCGAAGCACCAGATCACCCCCACCAAAGACACCATCCATGACATGATCTTCTCATTTGAAACCCTCAAAATGATGAGTTTTCTCACATTGTGTGCATCTTTGTACAGGTCGATCAGCCTTGATCTCGATGCCACTATGACCGAGCCTTCCTCATCCATCACAGATGTGACGTAGAAGAATCCCTCTTCGGTTCTGCTGATGGCGAAGCCAAGTCTGGTGTCTCCTTCCTTTACTTTGAGTTGTAAGGGAACTTCTCCGACGGCGGGAGAGTACCATAAACGGACCGCCCTCACTACGCCGATGTCGACGCCATGGTAGTCCTCAAAGCTATACAGGCCTACGTTGGATATGTTGGAGAGATCCGAGATCGAGCCATCATTCACCATGGTTGAAGCCCTATCACCGAATATTTCGCTAACGGATCGCTGGACGAAGATTTGAGCAGGTGAAGCAGGTGAAAGAACAGGTGGACAAAGAGGTGTGCTTCTACAAGACAGTCTCAACCACATTAGAACTGCTACTGTTTGCTATGAGATGGTTGCCAAGGCTCTTCACAATCTCTTCAAACATCTTGTAGGAAAATAGATGTTGGTGCCTCTGACAGCATCGTTGTATGTTCCTGGGACTTTAGATAATGCCGACAACGTCTTCATTGATGTGGGCACAGGATATTATGTGGAGAAAACCTTTACTCTGTATTTCTCTGTGCCAAATATGGAGGTGAGCTCGAAAGCTCAAAATCGGTCGACTAATGCAAATCACCTCCCAAAAATGTATTGCCGAGAGCATGGCTCATGTAGGTCGAGTTGCAGCATTGAAGGCGCTGCAGGAAGCCTCTGCAATAGTGACTTTGGTGCAAGTTCTCAAGAAGTTTGCAGAACTCTGTTCTTCTACAGATCCAGCAGTCCCAGGAACTTTTGTGGAACAGTTCCTGCATCTACACAATCAAATCTCACAGGCCCTGGCCAACATGGAAACATTCACCAGGACTTCAACTTCAACTTTAGAAAAAATAGCCCAACATAGAATGCTCTGTTCTTAATGAAATAGAATGCAACAACTCAACCACTTAAAATATAAAAGTAGAAGTTCAAAAAAAAAATAGGTCTTCCTTCATGTAAGAATAGCCAGGGTGACCATTAATTTTCAAAAATCTGGTTTCTGATTCATCCATGATGGATGAAGAGCATACTACCTATTTTGAAAAAAAATGGGGGAAAATGAAAAAATGAGAAAATGGGAGAAAGGATGAGGGGGGAATTTCCTAAGGGAAATCCCCCCTCAAGCTCACAAGGCTAGAGAAATCCTGGAGCTCTGATACCAAATGTCAGGCCTTATATAAAATGAACACAACAAGATATTTTACAAATGAAGCACGGTTACAATATATAGGCATAAGCCTATATGAAATACATGACACTTGTCAAGGAAGGCATAGTGCACATTACATTAATTCTAACAAGATAGTGGATCTTATATCTAGCTAAGTAGTTGGCCTAGTGGCATATTGATCAGTGTTAAGGTGCACGACAGATAGCAGGTCATGAGTTCAATTTTGAGAGGTGACAATTTTGAAAAGATTTTTGTTGGTAAAGAAGTGTGAGTGGATATCAAAGTGTGAATCATGCACTAATGTTTTCATGTGGACGGTTGGCCTAGAGAAAACTCAACCAGGAGGTGCTATGGTCAAACCTCATCCATGATAGTTTTGGTAAGCAAAGATTTAATTTTTATTAATGCCTAAGGTTGAGTTGTTAGGTGCTTAAGGTGTGTTTGATTGTTTGAGTGCCATTGGACTTAGGGAGTTATAAGGAAAATATTTTTTATTTCTTGCCATTGTTTAGAAGAAAAATATAATGTAGAGTGCAATTTTTTGAAGTGTTATTTTGTGGATTAAATTATTGGTAAATATTTTGGGTGTGTTTGTTGGTATTTTAAGTGGGAGATAAAAGGTGTAGAATGTAACTTTATTGTTTGTAATATTTTATTCAATTTGAAGGACTTGGTTCATGATTTAATGTTTTATTTTGAGAAAACAAAAGAGGTATAGAGAATTGGTTTAGAAAAATTGTGCACACATTTTGAGAAGGTTTTCTAACACATAAAGAGGTGTTGTACTAACCCTTTTATAGTTGCAAAATATATTGTGTGTGAGACAATTTTTTTAAGATATATCTCTGTAAGAGCAAGCTAAGAGGTATGTGCACATCATTCCTTGTTTAAAGTGTTTGTTTAAGTGAATGTTTTGGAACAAAAGGTGGAGTGAAAGGGATTGTTTGAGAAGCATTGTTAAAAATATTTGAGTTAGGGCTTGAGACCTCCATTATGCTCTTTGTTGGAAGAAGTTTCAAAATACTCATTTAGAATTTGTAAGCAAATTGTGCTTCATTGGTTGAATGAGTGTGTGAAGATTTTTTCAATTGGTTTCGAGTGATATTGAAAGTGAGTGTGTAAACATTATAAATAATATTTGTGAAAGCAAGTGTGTGCATCAGGAAGATAAGTGTCATGTTCTAGACTAGATCTACCTTTAAAAGATCAATAAATGTGAGACATGTGAAAGCGGAATAATTAATGATTGAATAGAACATATTGAGCTATTTGCAAGTGCGTATAATTCTCTATATGTTGTAGAGGTTAAAATAATTTTGATTAGAATATATATGTTTGAAGAAAGCATTTCTAAAAAGGATATAAGCTTTGTTTGTGTGCAAAGTCTAGAAATATTTGAGCAGGTTTTGTGAGTGGCTTGAGGACAGATTTGAGCAAGTCTTTGAGAAGGGTTAAGGGTAGATTTAAAATAGCATTGAGAGCAAGTTTGATTGTTGATTTTTTTAAGATTTGTGTTAAGTATTGGGGTATCTTTGAGATAGAATTTGGTACAAATTTGTGCGCAGAGTTAGAACAAATTTATGCTATACCTGAGATAGACTTGGTGTAAATTTATGAGGAGATTTAGAGAATATTTGTGCTAGACCTAAGACACTTTTTGGTGTAGATTTATGAGTAGATTTAGAGAATATTTGTGCTAGGCCTAAGATATATTTTGGTGCAGATTTGTGAGCAGATTTATGCTAGACTTGGGATAGAGTTTAGTGCAGATTTGAGATAGAGTTGAGAGTAGGCTTTGGAGGTGATAGAGGAAAGAGGATAACAATATCTAGTGGATAGATATCCATTAGCTAGTGTGGTGGGGATAAATATCTCTTATGGAGAGAGATCCACAAGATAGAGTAGTGGGGGAAGAAGTCTTCTAGAAGATCAATAGCCAGAGTAGATGGGATAGAGTTCTTCTATGGAGAAATATCCATGAACTAGAGCAATGGGATAGAGTTCTCCTATGGACAGAGATCTATGAACTAGAGCAAGAGGAAAGAGTGCTCATGTGGAGTGTGATCCATGAACCAACTAGGGAGATATAGTTATTCTGTGGAGAGAGATCCATGAACCAGTTGAGGAGATAGAGTTATCCTAGATCAAGTTCCATGAACCAGAGAAAAGGGGAAATGTTTCTCATATGTAGAGAGATCCAAAAACCAGTTGAGGAGATAGATTTCTCTTGGATCAAGTTCCAAAAACTAAAGAAAAGGGGAAAGAGTTATCCTGTGGAGAGAGATCCACAAATGAGAGCATAGGGGATTGGTGTCCCCTTTGGATAAGGGTCCATAAATATTGTAATAGAGAATTGAATCCCAAGAGATTTGTCAAGAAAATTTAGAAGAAATATTTTATTTTTTGAGTAGCCCACATTTGGCGAACCACGTTAAGTTTATATCTCTTATGCATGATGATTTATGCATGGCTTTGATTACTACTATTGATATTGCCATTGATAATATTGGATAATATTATTTGGGAAATAAAAGTAACATTTGGTCTTATAATGTTCACCCTACCACTCAGTATAAGCCTATTTTCTTCAATTGGTATCAGAGTGGGTTCCTTTGAAAGAGTCTAACAACTTGAAGTAAGATATTACAAGAACACATATGGCATCTCAGAATGGATATTTTATCAAATAAGAAACCATTTTTCAATGGAAAAAATTATGTTTTCTGGATATTAAGAATGAAAACTTACTTGATGACACAATCAATTGAGGATGGGTTCACACCTACAGCTAATACTACCATAGATAAATATGGTAAGTTATTACATGTGAATAATGCTAAGGCTGTGACTAGATCTTGAGTGGATTACGTGAAGAAAAATTTATGAAATTTATGCATTGCAAATCAATAAAAGAGATATTGGAAAAATTGAAGCAAACCTATGAGGGAAATAAAAAGTTCAAGATGGCAAAACTACAAAACACAAGAAAAGGTTTTAAGATTTGAAGATAGAATATGAGGAAGATATTGCTACATACTTACTTGGTGTGGATGAGATTATTAATGTCATGCATGGAATTGGATTTGAAATTGAAGACTCCAATGTTTCTCAGAAATTTTTAAGGTCACTCCCTATGAGGTATGATTGAAATTTTTTAGTTATAGAAGAGATGAGAGACATTGATCAGTTGACTATGGATGAGTTACATGGATTTATCACAACTTATGATATGAGAATATTAAAGGATCCCAACTCCAATAAAGAGGTAGCTTTCAAAGCTTCAAGGAAGACAAAATATGAGAAACCAAAATAAAGTGGTGAGTCAAGAAGTGATGAAGTTAATTATGGTAGAAGAAACAAGGACTCAAGAAAGCAGAAAGGTATGAAAAAAGTGAAATGTTTTAACTATGAAAATTTTGATCACTATGCATCTAGTTGTATAGAAGTTGGAAGCAGTAGCAGTGAAGAGAAACATGATCATAAGAAAAATGCAGGAGGAAAGTCCATGTATAAAAATAAAAATAGGTATGGTCAAGGTAAGCATAAAAATAAATTCTTTCAAAGGCACAAAAAGAGTTTGTATGTTAACAAGATAGACAAGGCTTCAAGTGACAATGATGAAAGATCCTTAGATAGTGATGAAGAAGAGAATCTATTTTTGTAATAGAAGAGGAAGAAAATTCTCCTATTGAAGATAAATTTGAAAATTATGGAGATGCTTTTGAAGACCAAAAAGTGGAAAAAGATTCAAAAAATGAAGAGGAAGGCATAGTAGATATTGAATAAGAATTTATTGTTGCTCTTAGAGAATTGAAAAAGGTTAGAAAGAAGAATTCAATACTAAAGGATCAAGTTCAAGAATGTGATGAAGAAAAAAGAAATCTTATACAAGACCTGAAAAACTCAATAGCTAAGCCAAGAAGACTTAAAAATGTCATGAGTGAAAATTTAGAAGCAAAAGAGTTAGAATGTGAAAAATTAGACATGAGATAATTTCACTAAGGATGGAAGTAAAATATTCTAAGGACAAGCTACACAAGTTTGTAAAAATTTCAAAAACTTTGGATAATATTATCAATGCAAATATATCTTCATATATCAAAATAGAACCTGGTTTTGAAGAAGGACAAGGGAATCAAGAAGAAGGGTCAATATCAAGATCAAAAGAAGAAGTTTCAGAGGAAGAGAGTGAAGAATAAATTGATAATTATGAGGATAAGTTGAAGAATAGAAGCTTCACTAAGAAAGGAAATAATGCACAAACAAGAAAAAAGGATCATATCAGAGAATAAAGGACTAAGAGACCAGTAGGCTCAAGATAAGAGTTCTTAAAAGGACATTGTTTTTCATGTATCAGTTTTATCACAAGGCTTTGCATTGTAGGGTTCATGGAAAGAAGTGATATGGTTTTACTAAGATGAACTTCAAATATGGACATTTCTTTCAAGGGTATTTCTACTCTTGTAATCGATTTGGTCATAAAGTAATCCATTGTAGGGTTCATGACATAAATGATTATGTCTTAACTAGGAGAAAATTCAAGATATTTACACCTTCCAAGAACTAAAACATTAAGTGTTACAAGTGCAATAATATAGAACATAAGTCCAAGTGGTCTAGAATAGATTTTCCAGAGCTTTCAAATATAAACAAGAACATGGACACTCAAAAGGATCAAAAGGGTATGTTGAAAAGGAAGGTAGACATAGAAAAAGAGCATTGTATACTAGGAGTAGAGATACTCCCACCCCAAAGTTAATCACCTCAAGGAGAGGAATTGGGGAGGGGGATGATCTAAGAGTCTTATATTTAGCCCCAAAGGAGTCCCTTTGCCATTGATGTCAAAGGGGTAGATAATTAAGTAAGGAGGGGAGCATTCATTTAGGAGGAGCATAATTGGAATTCAGTAGTTGCAAAAGGAATTTTTAGAAAGGGTTTCCATCAATGACAAAGGGAGAGATTATTAAATTTTTTGAGTATATTGTTGTCATTGATTTCAAATTTTTGAGATCATAGATTGATGACATTGATTGTCATTGATAACTTGGCATGGTAAAAAGACAAGATTTATAAGTTGGTTAAAATGCAAGGCAAAGATCATTCTTAGTGTAAGGAAATTGATAAAAAGAGGGTTATAATATTTATATTTTAAGCCCAAGAGGTTTGGGACAAAGCTCCAAGTGTTTGGTTAAAATTTTGAAGGCCATGGTTTAAAAATTCTGAAGGAAGCAAGTTACTAAGGCTAAAAAAGGAAATAATATTTTAATATTTTAATATTATAATATTAATGTTATAAGGTTAAAGCCTAAGGTTCCATTATAAAATAATTACAATATTTTATATTATAAATTATTTTAAACCCAAGGTGGGTTTTGGCGCCAACTTTGAAAAGAATTTTTAAATTCTTAAACAATGTCGATGTCCAAAGCATGGTGGTAAATCCATATTAATATGGATGATTTTTCTAGCCCTAAGGTTGTGTGTTCGATGCACAAGTTATTCGTTTCCTGTGTGCACAATGTGAGAAGAAGAGAAATTCATTTTAAAAATGAATAAGGGTCTTGGACATGGATAATAATAAGATCACGAATTATCTCCATCCAAGCGGTTGGTCTAGCAGCATATTGGGTAGTGTTAAGGTGTAGGGAAAATAGTCGGTCGTGTGTTTCATTTCAGCCAATGAAAGTTTTGAAAATATTTTTGTTGGTAAGTAAGTGTGATCGAAGATCAAAGTGTGAATCATGCACTAGTGTTTTCATGTGGGTGGTTGGCCTAGCGACAACCCAAGCAGCATGAGCATGTTGGCAGGCAAGAGGTGTTGTGGTCGAATCTCACCCACGATAGTTTTGGTAAGCAAAGATTTAATTTTTATTAATGCCTAAGGTTGATTTGTTAGGTGCTTAAGGTGTGTTTGATTATTTGAGTGCCATTGGACTTAGGGAGTTATAAGGAAAATATTTTTTATTTCTTGCCATTTTTTAGAAGAAAAATATACTGGAGAGTGTATATTTCTAAAGCGTTATTTTGTGGAATAAATTATTGATAAATATTTTGGGTGTGTTTGTTGGTATTTTAAGTGGGAGATAAAAGGTTTAGAATGTACCTTTCTTGTTTGTAATATTTCATTAAATTTGAAGGACTTGGTTCATGATATAATGTTTTATTTTGAGAAACCAAAAGAGGTATAGAGCATTGGTTTGGAACAAATTGTACACACATTTTGAGACGGTTTTATAACACATAAAGAGGTGTTGTGCTAACACTTTTATAGTTGCAAAAGATATTGTGTGTGAGATAAAATTTTGAAGATAAATCTCCATAAGAGCAAGCTAAGAGGTATGGGCATATCATTCCTTGTCTAAAGTGTTTTTTAAAGTCAATGTTTTGGAACATAAGGTGGAGTGAAAAGGAGTGTTTGATAAGCATTTTTGAAAATATTTGAGTTAGAGTTTGAGACCTACATTGTGATATTTCTTGAAAGAAGTTTGAAAATACTTGTTTAGGTTTTGTGATAAAATTGTGCTTCATTGGTTGAATGAGTGTGTGAAGCTTTTTGGCATTGGTTTTGAGTGATATTGAAAGTGACTGTGTAAACATTAGAAATCAGATTTGTGAAAGCAAGTGTGTGCATCAGGAAGATAACTATCATGTGCTAGACTAGATCTACCTTTAAATGAGTAATAAATATGAGACATATGAAAGCGGAAGACTTAATTATTGAGTAGAACATATTGAGCTATTTTCGAATGCATATCATTATCTATATGTTGTAGAGGTTAAATGAATTTTGAGTAGAATATATATGTTTGAAGAAAGCATTTATGGAAATGATATAAGCTCTTTTTATGTGTAAAGTTTGGAAATATTTGAGCAAGTTTTGTGAGTGGATTGAGGACATATTTGAGCAAGTCTTTGAGAAGGCTTGAGGGTAGATTTAAAACAACATTGAGAGCAAGTTTAATTATTGATTTGATCAAGATTTGTTTTAAGGCTTGCGGTAGATTTGAGATATAATTTGATGTAGATTTGTGAGAAGATTTAGAGTACATTTGTGCTATAACTGAGATAGAGTTGGTGTAAATTTATGAGTAGATTTAGAGCATATTTATGTTAGACCTGAGATAGAGTTTGATGTAGATTTATGAGCAGAGTTAGAGAAGATTTATGCTAGACCTGAGACAAAGTTTGGTGTAGATTTATGAGCATAGTTAGAGAAGATTTGTTCTAGAATTGGGATAGATTTTGGTACAAATTTAATATAGAGTTGAGAATAGGCTTTATATGTGACATATGAAATAGGATATTAGTCTCTAGTGGATAGATATCCATCATCCAGTGTAGTGGAGACAAAGGTATCCTATGAAGAGAGATCCATAAGCCAGAGAAGTGGAGGAAAATGTCTTCTAGAAGATCACCAACCAGAGTAGAGGGTATAGAGTTCTCTTATGAAAAAATATCCACAAACTAGAGCAATGGGATAGAGTTCTCCTATGGATAGAGATCCACCAACCAGATCAAGGGGAAAGAGTTCTCCTATGGATTAAGATCTGTGAACTAGTTGGTAAGATAGATTTCTTCTATGGAGAGAGATCTATGAACCAATTTAGGATATAGAGTTCTCCTGGATCAAGTTCCATGAACTAGAGAAAAGAGGAAATAGTTCTCTTATGGAGAGTGATCCATAAATAAGAGCATAGAAGATTGGTGTTTCCTTTGGACATAGATACATAAACATTGTAATAGGGAATTGACTCCCAAGAGATTTTTTGAGAAAATTTAGAAGAAATATTTTCTTTGTGGAGTAGCCCACATTGGGTGAACCATGTTAAAGTTTGTGTCTCTTGTGTGTGATGATTTATGCATAGCTTTGATTACTGCTATTGATATTTCCATTAATAATATTGGATAATATTGTTTGGAAAATAAAAGTAAAATTTTATCTTATACTTTTCACCCCCCCTATCAGTATAAGCATGTTTTCTTCACAACTAGGGTGTAATTAGTTGAAATTAAAATTAGGTTTCATTATCAAATTTCATTAAGCACCATATTTGGATTAAAGTTGCAAGAAGGAGTCATATTATAGTCTTTAAGAAAGTGCAAAAATAAGAGTTCATTTTATGGATATATTTGCACATTAAATAGGATTTGGATATTTTTTGAAAGAAATAAAATTATCACCTATCTATTCATATATCTAGAAAGCAAGAAGACTACATCCTACAATATTGATTGTAGTGAAAATGTTAAAATATTCATTAAGGGTTCTTTTCAGATTACTCTTAAAAATTTGTAGAGATTATTAAGTGCATTAGAATTTATTTTGAGAATTTAATTATAGGAGCAATAAGGAAAGATTATTGTTATCATTAAAAGTTCATTATTAATTCATTAAACACTATACTAGTTGATATTTAAATAGTTACTCTTAATTAGTTTGTGTTGTTAAAGGTACAAAACTAGAACATAGTTTGTAGTATTTTGTGGCCAAAAGAAACTACCAATAAAGATAAAAAAATGAAGAAGGAATCCACCATTAAATTCCTTGAAGGAAGCCTCAAATTGAGACTCAATGACTCTCAATATTTAATAAAAATAAAATGATATAATATAAGTACAAAGTATACACATCCTTAAGAATTGATATTATCTTGGATTAACTCTCATTAAAATATCTAAGGAAGAAAGAAGCTACCTCATCCAAATCAAGAAAGGATTTTAGAAAGATTATTTATATTGGTACAAATCTAACTATTACAAAGCACCTATTTTATTCTTTTAAAAGAACAAAAGTATTTTTATTTACAGGTAGCATCAAAACCATCATATTCAGTAGGTAGTAGGAAAGAGTTCAAGCAAGAGGAAAGAGCTACAAAAGAGTAAATACTTTGTAAAAATGAAGTTGTTTAAACATACCATTTCTCCACATTCAATCCAACCCTATAAACAAGCGTATCACTTACAAAATTGAAGCAATTACAATAGGCCATTATAATTCAAGTTTACATAGAGAAATATGACATACAAAAAGAGATCATCTATATCAAATAGAACTGTAAATCCAAGTAAAAAGGGTTGTTTCAAAAGCTACAAAATAGTACCATCAATCAACTATTACAAAGGATATACAAAAAACATACTACAAGCATCAATATAGAAAGCAAAAACTGTTATACCCAAGGCCATTACTTGGAGAGAATGACTAATAGAAAGAAGCACACAAGTTACCACAAAACCCTCATTAGGAATACCATATAATCATGGAGTATTACAGTTAAAGCCACCCATTATCCTCATCAATATAGTGTGCAAAAAAATAAAAGGAGATGCTTGCATTTTAAGAAATATAATAAGCCAACATATAATACAAAGATATAGGGTTACAACGCTTATTCTTGGAGTATCAAGAGAAATTCTACATGCATAAGCTATGAGTTCCACTTGGCATAATAGTTCTAAGTACCCAATATTCATGAATAATCTAGTGCTCACCTAAAAGGAGTTATAATTCTTTATAGGTCACCACCAAACTTATCATTGCATACAAATACATTGGAACACCAACATCTATTTAGTAACGCTCGTGTAACACTTATCCACAATCCACAAGGCAATGATCCTATTTAAGGCACCCATTTTGGAGAAGGAAATAGAACAAGATCAATAGGAAGTTAAGCATTAAATATTGTGAAACATGATCATAGGAATGAGGCTAATTCAAGCATGTAAACAATTCAAAGGTGTAATCAAGCATTAAAGAAAATATCATAAACCAACCTTAGCAATGTTCTAGTTTTAAGGATATTCGATGCAAACCAAACATTTATTTAAGGAAAAAATCATCACCATATAGAGAGGAGAGAAGTGCTACTCAAGGGAGGAACTGGTGACCGATCAAAGAGGGTATTGATTACCCATAAGTGCAATATATTCATAAGGTTTAAATCATCCACCTCACTACATCAAAGAAATATAATCTGAGGGATTATTCAAGTAAATTTTAGTATCACTTATTATTTTCTATAAACTAAAGATATATTGGAGTTATAAGGGTACATTATATTTACTATTGCAAATAACTAACATAACATTAGAAATATATTAAGAAAGAAAATTTCAAGAATATTTATATTTATAAATAATAAAGTAGGAAGAATAAGGATTTCAACTTGGAAATTAAATATCCATTATTGTAAATATTATTGTTTTATAATATTCCAAATTAGGGAGTTATAAGGAATACTATACCAAATAAATTATTTGAATTTAGACTATGAAAGGAGGTTCTTTAAGGTATATCAAGAGTTGAAAATTAATTGGTATACTTATCTCAAAAATACATTAAAGGGATAAAATAAATCCAACCATTACAACCTCGTTAAATTAGAAAGTGTTTAAGTTCAATAGGAGTAGTAAGGTGTAACAAAATTTGATTTTGGTATTTACAAAAATTTACAAAATCAACCCAAAATTGAGCTACTATTATCAAAAATCACTTCATCATTTATATAGCATATCCAAAAACACTAGGGAGTCATAAGGCATTCTACAGAACTTGATAATAATAGAATTCATCAAATTTTATCAAGTACTCAATCCATTTGGGAGTCATAAGTCTCTACAAAGATTTTATTAAATTAAATTCACTAGGAAGACATAAGGAAACCTACAAAATCTAAATTTATATAAATATTTTTATCAAATCAAATTCATAAACTTTAAACTAGGGAGTTATAAGGTAGACCACTAATATACAGGTTCTATCAAAGCACTTTATACTCCAATCTAGGGGACTAAAAGGATGTCTATCTCAAGTAATATAGCTAACAATGATATGAATAACACTATTAGAAAAAAAAGAGCAAGTATCATAACAAGTGGAAAAAAATCATTTATAAAGTCTAATGGGAAACCTAGATCCTACTTCAAAAAGGATACACAATGAAGCTTTAAAAGATATATTTGAAACGATGGAGCATTATCTGCATGCTCAACTCATTGAAGTAATTGATAATAAAAAAAATGACATCCAAATTCCTTTCGAATATGGAATCATACTATACATGGCACTACTTATATTTAAATGCTATAAATATAAAAATTGTGGAATAAAGAGAATTTATAGAAATACTTAAATAGAAGATAGAAATAGATGAATCATACCTAGAAAAGATATTTAAATCCTCATTTAGTATTATTATTTCAAGTTCTATTAAATAAATATCTTATCCTGATGTTCTTAGTGTATTTTTAGAAACTTCTATACAATACACAGAGAATGATGACAAGGACAAGAGGAAAGAAAAATACTCTTGTGAGAATTAGGCGATAGCACATCTACCCATGAAAGTACTAACTCCAATAAATAAGAAGAAGAATAACAATTCAAGGAGGCATACAATGCAATGTGAATTAAAGAAAAAAATAAAATACCTGATCAATATGAAGAATATCTAAAGACAAATATCAATATTGAAGATTAAAATATTCAATACCCAAATAATGTAAGACAAGGGGGTGTTAGAGTTAGAGCATATTACATCATTTGGATAATGTAAATGTACCACCTTTGATACATAGTTAGAGTAGGAGATTACTTTAGGGGGAAGTTATCTACTTACTTTAAACAATGTAATAAATCCACAAGTGTCAATGTGCAAGGTGTCCCCTTGTATAGCTAGGTAGAGTGTTGGCAAAGGAATCTCTCTTCCTATATAAATATCCTCATAGTGATAGATTGAGACATCAAAATAAATATCAAGCATATCAATTGTATTGTAGTAGATAGTGGTAGAATTGTATAGATTACAATGTAGTTCTTTAGTTTATATTAATGGAGTGACCATTACCTCTAACTGCATTGTATTTTCACCACTTTCTATTTATAGTATATTTCAGTTATATTGCAGAATTACTTTCTTTTATATTTTTTACATCTTATTAGGACCAGTGATAGATCTCTCCCACTACACATATCCTCAAAAATATAATAAAATTCTCCTACACCAACCATTAATAGGGTATTTAAGTATATTTTATACCATCAAGCTCAAATAAATAGGTGTAATGGAAATCTTATTTTCAATCACTCACCCAAAAATGCTATTGTTAAAGTTTATAATGACAAAAAATAAACAAAATAAGAAGAATATCAAGAAGTCTACTTGTGATATTTTAAAATTAAAAGCTATAAGGTAGAATTATATGTTGAGCAAGGTGCAGCAAAAGCAGTGCAAAAGGATTGTAATTGTTGTCAACACAGACAGAGTGATGCAGTTGAAGCAGTTCAGAGGTCAGTCAGATCAAGTGCAAAAAATCTCAAGAAAAACAGAGGGGACCCAGATCCAAAAATTTGCAGAAAAAGACAAGGAAGAAAACTGTCGCGATATCGCGACATGTTTCCTGTCGCGATTTCGCGACATATCCGAGGAGAGAGAAAATGCATTGAAAACTGTCACGATTTCGTGACATATCCGAGGAGAGAGAAAAAGCATGCCAAAATGTCACGATTTCGTGACATGTCTGAGGAGAGAGAAGATGCAAGGAAAAATGTCGCGATTTCGCGACATTGCTGAAGGAACGAAGAGAAACTGTCACGATTTCGTGACAAGTTTGAAGCAAAGGCACCAAGGATGAAAAATGTCACGATTTCGCGACATATGGGAGGAGAGAGAAAGTTGATGAAGAAGTTGTAGCGATTTCGCTACATGTCTGAGTTTCGCCAGCATAAGCAAAGAAAAAGCCCAAGTAAGAAAAGCGTAGCGATTTCGCTACATGGTCGAGTTGCAAGGCAGAAAGACGTAGCGATTTCGCTACATGGTCAAAGTGCAAGGCAGAAAGATGTAGCGATTTCGCTACAAGTTGAAAGTGCAAGATAAAATGGTGTAGCGATTTCGCTACAAGTTGAAAGTGCAAGGTAAATTGGTGTAGCGATTTCGCTACAGGTTAAAAATGCATAATGCAGAGGTGTAGCGATTTTGCTACAGGTTAAAAATGCATAATGCAGAGGTGTAGCGATTTCGCTACAGGTTGAAACAAAGAGAAAATAAGGTGTAGCGATGGCGCTACATGTTGGAACAGAGGGAAACTAAGGTGTAGCGATTTCGCTACTAGTCAAAAGTGTAGAACTGAAAGATGCAGCAATGATATTACAAGTCAAAATTTCATGAAAAAAGACAAGGTAAAAGCACAAGGCAAAAAAGTTGTAGCGATTTCGCTACTGCATGGAGCAAAGAGTGTACGGAAGCCAGAAGCGTCGCGATTTCATGACAAGAAGATTGATGACGTCAGCAAGAGCCGAAAGCGTCGCGATTTCGTGACAAGGAGGATGATGACGTCAGCAAGAGCCGAAAGCGTCATGATTTCGTGACATGTTCCTTTTTCGCTGCTGCTGGCAAGAAGAGTGTACGGAAGCCGAAAGTGTCACGATTTACGATAGGATGAAAGGAAAGCTGCTGGAAGCCGGAAGCGTCATGATTTCGTGACATCTATGAAGATGACGTCAGCAAAAACAAAATGTGTCACGATTTCACGATAGGATGAACGAAGAGCCATTGCAAGCCAGAAACGTCACGATTTCATGACACCTTAGCGGATGACGTCAAGACAGAAAATGTCATGATTTCATGACATGTTTCCAGAGAAGCCTCATGAAGCCAGAAACGTCACGATTTCGCGACATCTTAGAGGATGACGTCAGCAAGACAGAAAATGTCACGATTTCGCGACAAGTTGCCAGAGAAGCCTCAGGAAGCCGAAAGTGTCGCGATATCGCGACAAAGTTGAGGATGACGTCAGCAAAGCGGAAAACGTCACGATATCGCGACAGGTAATGTTTTGGCGGGAAAAAGTCAAAGATACATGCATTGCGACAGGTGTCAAAAAGATGCCAGTTACGAAAAATTAACCAGAGTTAGATCTGTAGTTCCAAGTGACAGATGGTGAGATTGCAGAGGAGAAATTCATGCTGTAGTTAACTAAAGTTAAAATGTAAGTTACGAAGCATGTGCATTTAAGAAAAGAACGGTTGTTGCAGGGCCGTGATACAGCATGACTGGGAAAGGTGGCAGTTACATGGGAAGCTACGGAACTAAACTTTAAAGACAGAACAGCTGTCACAGGGATGAGTATACCGAGAATCACGTTTAAAGAGAAATTAATTAACAGGTTGCGTATATCAAGAAATCATAATCGCGTGCAGAAGTAAAAGGTAGCACAAAATTCAAAAGCGAAGAAAGAAGAATAACAGAACGTCGAGATACGCAAAAATCCTGTCAAGATACGCAGAAAAAGGCTGTCAGAAAAGGCCGTCAGAATGTACAGAGAAGAATGTCAGAACGTCAGACTGGACAGAAAGAAAGCGGCTAAATGGCAGAACGTGTCAGAGAGGGTTTGACACATTGTTCGTAGTCGAAGATGCATGAAAAGTTGGAGGGAAAATCGAACCGTTCGAAATCGAGCCGTTCGAAGAACTCAAGCATAAAAGGATCGAGTTGGCATAGTGACAAGGTTACTGCGACTGTGTTTTTATTGTGAATTTTAAAAGGTCTCAGTAAGCAAGGGTGCTGTAAGAAAACAGCCTTGGATAAAAACCTGCAATTCTATTGAAAATTCAAGAGAGAGGTTTTAGATTTGAAAAGAAGATATTGAGTCTCTAACAATTCTCTCTATGCTTCTGTGAGATTTTTGAATGTGCTATAGACCAATAAGGGTCTTGCAAAAGAGAAGGCATTTTTATGTCCATTTTATCTAGCAAAATAGAAATCCAAGTTGGTGCTTGGAAAAAGGGGTTGGTGCTCCTATCTATTGCAGCAGATAAATCAGGGGTTGGTGCTCCTTCCAGTGGGTGCTGGTAAACGATTGTAAATATTGAATCCTTGCAAAGACTGGATTTGGATTGAAGTCCAAACAAGTCATTCTTTGAGGAGTAGCCACATCGGTGAACCTCGTAAAATTTTGTGTTGTGTGATGCTCTTGTGTGATACTTGCATTATCTAGTTTCAAGCTTGCATCATTAGTTTTAAAAGTTGCAGATTTAAGTTTTTAAGTAGTTACACTGATTCACCCCCCCTCTCAGTGTCATTGTGAGAATATCAATTGGTATCAGAGCCATGCACCTGCACAAGCTTAATCAGCTAAGGTGTTCTTGGGAGATATACAATGGCCGGTGGTGAAGGTTTTTCTTTCAACAAAGCTCCTCTGTTCGATGGAACAAACTATTCCTTCTGGAGGCTCATAATGCAGACCTATCTCTGTGCATTGGGTTATGACATTTGGGAATCTGTTGAAAATGGATACACCACTCCCACTGTTCCTCCAACAGATGCGGCTGAAAAGAAAAAGTTTGAGAACAACTCGAAAGCCAAGAATGCGATTATGTGTGGATTGGTCGACAGTGAGTTGATACGCATCATGAACTGCAAATCTGCTAAAGACATATGGGACAAACTGCAAAGCATTCATGAAGGAGACAGCAAAATCAAGGAAGCTAAGCTGCAAACACATCGTGCCCAGTTCGAAGCTTTAAAGATGACCGATGATGAAAACATAGAAGCTTACATGCTGAGAGTAAACGGAATCATCAATGCAATAAGAGGACTGGGGGAAGAAATGGAAGATGCAGTTGTTGTGAAGAAGGTACTGAGAACTCTCAACAAAAGGTTTGATGCAAAGGTTTCTGCCATAGAAGAAGCAAAAGATTTAAATTTTTTCAGTATGGATGAAATGCATGGTTCTCTAACGAACTTATGAAATGAGGATTGGACAAACTAAGCCCTCCGACAGAGAAGCAGCCTTCCAAGCACGTAAAAATGTAAAATCTAAACAAGAGTCAGAGGAAGAAGAATCTGCAGATGAAAATGAAGCAAACTTTGTTAGGAAATTAGTAAAGGGAAAAGGAAAGTACAGAGGTAAGTTGTCGTTCAAATGTTTTAATTGTGGAGGCATCGGGCACTTTGCAGCAAAATGCCCAATGAAGGAGAAAAATAAAAATGATGAAGGAACATATCCAGAAAGAAATGTCCTGGAAAAAGAAACCGCAGTTTAGAAAAAGAAGCTTCAAGAAGAAGAGTTTCATTTCCCAGAATATCGATTCTTCTGAAGACAGCTCCAGTGAGGAATCAGAAGAAGAAACTGGTGAAGCCCTATTCATGGCTTTTGAAGAACAAACAATCGAGAAAACACAGGAGTGTGAAGAGAAATTAGAAGATGAGGCTGAGATAGATCTGGAAGGTGAGTTAATTGCTCCTCTTGAAGAGTTAAGTGCAGAAAGGAAAAGAAATAAAAAGATTACAAGAAAATTTGAGGAGGCCAAAGAATGTAATAATAAGTTTGAAAGTACAAACTGAAGAATACAAGAAAAGGTCTCGAAGATGTTGAAGCTCACACTGACCATGAAAATAAATGAGAGCAATAAACTGGAAGAGGAAATAGTTGGATTAAGGCTGCAGCTAGAAGAAATGAATCGGAAACTGAGCTGTCATCAAAAATTTGAAGACAGTTTTGAGAAACTGAACAAAATGTTAAATAATCAAAGGCCCACTGGTATCAAGTTTGGCTTGGGCTTTGATGAAGGAGAAACCTCAAAGGACTCAAAGGCTATAATAGTAGATCCAGTAAATAATAAAGACAAGATTAGAGTTGATCAAGATAAACCGTATCATGCAAAAGAAAACAACAAATCCAAGCTCGAAAGGAGTGCCGCAAATGATGGATTCACCAAAGTCTCTCATCAAAGAAGAAGAAGACCCATGGCTCCTACCTCCACATGGCAACATCCATTTCCCGTGTACACTCGTTCCTTTTCTGGTTATTGTTTTAAGTGCAATGCATATGGTCATAAAATTTCTAGTTGTAGATATAATATAGAACAAAGAAATTTCACTAGCAGAAATAATTTTTCACCTCTGATAGATTATGCTGTAGAATGTTATAACTGCCGTAACTTCGGCCATATTGCAAGAAATTGTCGTAGCTCTTTTGCAGGAAATAAATACCAGGGAAGAAAGTTTCGATCAACTGGATCAACACAGAACAAAAAATTTCCCGAAAAACTGTCACAGCACAATGAAAGGGAGAAGGTGAAGAAAGTAACCAGATCTGCTGTCAAAACTCAGTGGAAAGAAAAGGGACAACCGAAGAAAGACAAAGAATCCCTGATCGTTCAAACAATCTCTCAAAGCACAGAATAAATCTGCTCCCTGGATTCTAGACAGTGGATGCTCCAGTCACATGACAGGAGACAAACAAAAGTTTGATAAGCTGCAGACATACGAAGGTGGTTCTGTGAAATTCGGAAACAATGATGGAGCAAAGATAGTGGGTAAAGGATCAGTTAAGTTAAGTGACGGTAAAATCAACTCTAAGGAAGTTCTTTTTGTGGTAGGACTGAAACATAACCTACTGAGTGTAAGTCAGATTTGTGACAGAGGTCATGAAGTAATTTTCAAGAAGGAAGGCTGTGAAGTAAGAAAGACAACAAATGGAAAGTTAATAGCCACTGGACTGAGAACTTCTGGAAATTTGTATACTCTCTCGGAGACTTCAGAGGGAGCTTGCTTAGTTGGACAGGAAGAAGAAAACTGGCTGTGGCATAAAAGACTCGGTCACATAAGCTTTGATAATCTGGTAAAAATCAGCTCGAAAAAGGTAGTAAGAGACATACCCACTATTGGCAAACCATCAAACAACATTTGTGAGTCGTGCCAAAAGGGGAAGCAAACCAGATCTACCTTCAAAGCAAAAGAGTACTTCACAAGCAAGCCACTAGAACTGATTCACACTGATTTGTGTGGTCCCATGAGGACAGAAAGCATAAATGGATACAAATATTTTATGCTGTGTATTGATGATTTTTCCAGAATGACATGGGTACTCTTTCTGAAACAGAAGTCAGAAGCCTTTGAGATGTTTAAAACCTTCAAAAATCTTGTTGAAAATCAATCTGGAAAAAGAATTAAATGTTTGAGATCTGATAGAGGAGGAGAGTTTATTTCAAATGAGTTTGCTGAATTCTGTGAAAAACATGGAATAAGAAGACAGTTCTCAGCAGCAAGAACACCTCAACAGAATGGAGTAGTTGAAAGAAAGAACAGAACTGTGCAGGAAATGGCAAGAACCATGTTAACAGAGAGCAAAATTGCTGACAGATTCTGGAAAGAGGCAGTTCATACTGCAGTCTACATTCAGAATAGATGTATGTTGAGGCCGCATGAAAACAAAACACCATATGAACTGTGGTTTGGCAAAAAGGCTACAGCAAAGTACTTCAAAGTGTTCGGCAACAAGTGTTACATTAAAAGAACTGAAAGCAATCTTGGCAAGTTTGAAGACAGAGCTGATGAAGGAATATTCCTTGGGTACTCAACTAAAAGCAAAGCCTATACATGCTACAACAAAAGACTTAAGAAAATAGTGGAGAGTGCGGATGTGAAGGTTGATGAAGGCAGGAAACAAGAAATCAGCAATAATGAAAACTACCCAACCTATGAAGAATTTATTGAAGAAGATGAAGATCAAGAAAAAGAAGAGAGACAAAAATTAGATTCAGAGGACTTAGAAAGAGATGAAAATAGAAAATACAGAACAGGCAGTTGGCAGAAAAATCATCCCAAAGAGCAGATTATTGGGGACCCTACAGTTGGCATTCAGACAAGAAGAAGAGTAGTAAATAACTATTCTCTGTTATCCAGTATTGAGCCCAAGAATATTATTGAAGCAAGCACGGATGAAAGCTGGATGGAAGCAGTAAATGAAGAACTAGATCAAATTGAGAAAAACAAAACCTGGGAATTGGTACCAAGGCCTGAAAATAAAAACATAATTGGTACTAAATGGATATTTAGAAACAAACTGAATGAAGATGGACAAGTGGTAAGGAATAAAGCAAGATTAGTCTGTAAGGGATATGCCCAAGTTGAGGGGATTGATTTTGAAGAAACTTTTGCACCCGTGGCCAGACTTGAAGCAATAAGACTATTTTTGGCTTTAGTTGTTCATAAGAATTTCAAGGTTTATCAGATGGATGTAAAATCAGCATTTCTGAATGGAAATCTTGAAGAAGAAGTATATATTGAACAACCCGATGGTTTTCAACTTTGTGATAATCCCGACTTTGTTTGCAAGCTGAAGAAAGCATTGTATGGCTTGAAACAAGCACCTAGAGCTTGGTATGCAAGACTGGACAACTATCTCACTAAGCAAGGATTCAAGAAAGGTATGGTGGATAGCAATTTATATGTGAAAACTGAAAATGGCAATTTCATTGTTCTTGTTGTTTATGTAGATGATATAATTTTTGGAAGTAGCAATGATGAATCATGCAAAGACATAGCAAACAAAATGCAGAAGGAGTTTGAAATGTCTATGATAGGTGAACTTTCATATTTCCTTGGATTACAAGTTAATCAAACAGAAAAAGGAATTTTTATCTCTCAAATTAAATATGTGAAAGAAATGCTGAAAAAGTTCACTATGGAAGATAGTAAACCAGTGAGCACCCCCATGACAACAAGTTGCAAGTTGAGCAAGGATGATAAATCTCCGGATGTTGATCAAACAATGTACAGATCAATGATTGGGAGCCTCGTCGTATTTGATGTACCACTAGACCGGATATCTTACAAGTCGTTTGCATGGTTGCAAGATTTCAGGGCTAGCCCAAAAGAGACTCATGTGACAGCAGTGAAAAGGATTTTTAGGTATCTCAAAGGTACTATGGAGTATGGGCTGTGGTATCCAAAAGGAAAAGACTTCACTCTCTTTGCATACTCTGATGCTGATTGGGCAAGATGCATTGATGACAGAAAAAGCACAAGTGGAGGAGCATTCTTTCTTGGAAACAAATTGGTTGCATGGCACAGTAAGAAGCAAGAATCAGTCTCTTTATCCACAGCCGAGGCCGAATACATTGCAGCTACTACATGCTGTACACAAATACTATGGATGAGACAAACATTGAAAGATCTAGGCATTCACTTCAATGAGCCCATTTCAGTCAAATGTGACAACACTAGTGCAATCAACATTTCAAAGAATCCGGTAATGCATTCCCGCACCAAACATATTGCAATCCGGTATCACTTCTTGAAGGATAAGGTTGCAGAAGGAGAGGTCAGATTGGAGTTTGTTCCCACTACAGAGCAAGTAGCTGACATATTCACCAAACCTTTACCAAAGGAAGTATTTGAATACCTTCGGAAGAAGTTGGGAGTAGTCACACTTCCCAAGCACTAACTAGCTATGGGAAATACATTCTCAGGGGGAGCATTCAAGTTATTTATGCTCGAGAATGTTGTGCATAGACTCGGGGGAGTTCTAGCAGAGCCCTTTGGCATTATTGGCAAAGGGGGAGAAGAATTTGAGCAAGGCTACAAAGTGTTGCCAACAATTCCAAAGGGGGAGATTGTTGAGCAAGGTGCAGCAAAAGCAGTGCAAAAGGATTGTAATTGTTGTCAACACAGACAGAGTGATGCAGTTGAAGCAGTTCAGAGGTCAGTCAGATCAAGTGCAGAAAATCTCAAGAAAAACAGAGGGGACCCAGATCCAAAAATTTGCAGAAAAAGACAAGGAAGAAAACTGTCGTGATATCGCGACATGTTTCCTGTCGCGATTTCGCGACATATCCGAGGAGAGAGAAAATGCATTGAAAACTGTCGCGATTTCGTGACATATCCGAGGAGAGAGAAAAAGCATGCCAAAATGTCGTGATTTCGCGACATGTCTGAGGAGAGAGAAGATGCAAGGAAAAATGTCACGATTTCGCGACATGCTGGAAGGAACGAAGACAAATCGAGAAACTGTCGCGATTTCGTGACAAGTTTGAAGCAAAGGCACCAAGGATGAAAAATGTCACGATTTCGTGACATATGGGAGGAGAGAGAAAGTTGATGAAGAAGTTGTAGCGATTTCGCTACATGTCTGAGTTTCGCCAGCATAAGCAAAGAAAAAGCACCAAGTAAGAAAAGCGTAGCGATTTCGCTACATGGTCGAGTTGCAAGGCAGAAAGACGTAGCGATTTCGCTACATGGTCAAAGTGCAAGGCAGAAAGATGTAGCGATTTCGCTACAAGTTGAAAGTGCAAGATAAAAAGGTGTAGCGATTTCGCTACAAGTTGAAAGTGCAAGGTAAATTGGTGTAGCGATTTCGCTACAGGTTAAAAATGCATAATGCAGAGGTGTAGCGATTTCGCTACAGGTTAAAAATGCATAATGCAGAGGTGTAGCGATTTCGCTACAGGTTGAAACAAAGAGAAAATAAGGTGTAGCGATGGCGCTACATGTTGGAACAGAGGGAAACTAAGGTGTAGCGATTTCGCTACTAGTCAAAAGTGTAGAACTGAAAGATGCAGCAATGATATTACAAGTCAAAATTTCATGAAAAAAGACAAGGTAAAAGCACAAGGCAAAAAGTTGTAGCGATTTCGCTACTGCATGGAGCAAAGAGTGTACGGAAGCCAGAAGCGTCGCGATTTCACGACAAGAAGATTGATGACGTCAGCAAGAGCCGAAAGCGTCACGATTTCGCGACAAGGAGGATGATGACGTCAGCAAGAGCCGAAAGCGTCGCGATTTCGTGACATGTTCCTTTTTGCTGCTGCTGGCAAGAAGAGTGTACGAAAGCCGAAAGTGTCACGATTTCACGAGATGATGTTAGTGAGATACGAGGATGAAAGGAAAGTTGCTGGAAGCCGAAGCGTCGTGATTTCGCGACATCTATGAAGATGACGTCAGCAAAAACAAAATGTGTCGTGATTTCACGACAGGATGAACGAAGAGCCATTGCAAGCCAGAAACGTCGTGATTTCGCGACACCTTAGCGGATGACGTCAGCAAGACAGAAAATGTCGCGATTTCGTGACATGTTTCCAGAGAAGCCTCATGAAGCGGGGGAGAAGCCTCATGAAGCCAAAAACGTCACGATTTCATGACATCTTAGAGGATGACGTCAGCAAAACAGAAAATGTCGCGATTTCGCGACAAGTTGCCAGAGAAGCCTCAGGAAGCTGAAAGTGTCGCGATATCGCGACAAAGTTGAGGATGACGTCAGCAAAGCGGAAAACGTCGCGATATCGCGACAGGTAATGTTTTGGCGGGAAAAAGTCAAAGATACATGCATTGCGACAGGTGTCAAAAAGACGCCAGTTACAAAAAATTAACCAGAGTTAGATCTGCAGTTCCAAGTGACAGATGGTGAGATTGCAGAGGAGAAATTCATGCTGCAGTTAACTAAAGTTAAAATGTAAGTTACGAAGCATGTGCATTTAAGAAAAGAACGGCTGTTGCAGGGCCGTGATACAGCATGACTGGGAAAGGTGGCAGTTACATGGGAAGCTACGGAACTAAACTTTAAAGACAGAACAGCTGTCACAGGGATGAGTATACCGAGAATCACGTTTAAAGAGAAATTAATTAACAGGTTGCGTATATCAAGAAATCATAATCGCGTGCAGAAGTAAAAGGTAGCACAGAATTCAAAAGTGAAGAAAGAAGAATAACAGAACGTCGAGATACGCAAAAAGCCTGTCAAGATACGCAAAAAAGGCTGTCAAAAAAGGCCGTCAGAATGTACAGAGAAGAATGTCAGAACGTCAGACTGGATAGAAAGAAAGCGGCTGAATGGCAGAACGTGTCAGAGAGGGTTTGACACATTGTTCGTAGCCGAAGATGCATGAAAAGTTGGAGGGAAAATCGAACCGTTCGAAATCGAGCCGTTCGAAGAACTCAAGCATAAAAGGATCGAGTTGGCATAGTGACAAGGTTATCATGCGACTGGATTTTTATTGTGAATTTTAAAAAGGTCTCAGTAAGCAAGGGTGCTGTAAGAAAACAACCTTGGATAAAAACCTGCAATTCTATTGAAAATTCAAGAGAGAGGTTTTAGATTTGAAAAGAAGATATTGAGTCTCTAACAATTCTCTCTATGCTTCTGTGAGATTTTTGAATGTGCTATAGACCAGTAAGGGTCTTGCAAAAGAGAAGGCATTTTTATGTCCATTTTATCTAGCAAAATAGAAATCCAAGTTGGTGCTTGGAAAAAGGGGTTGGTGCTCCTATCTCATTGCAGCAGATAAATCAGGGGTTGGTGCTCCTTCCAATGGGTGCTGGTAAACGATTGTAAATATTGAATCCTTACAAAGACCGGATTTGGATTGAAGTCCAAACAAGTCATTCTTTGAGGAGTAGCCACATCGGTGAACCTCGTAAAATTTCGTGTTGTGTGATGCTCTTGTGTGATACTTGCTTTATCTAGTTTCAAGCTTGCATCATTAATTTTAAAAGTTGCAGATTTAAGTTTTTAAGTAGTTACACTGATTCACCCCCCCCTCTCAGTGTCATTGTGAGAATATCATTATATAGCATTCAAATCATGAAACTTGAGGAAGTAGCATGAAAAGGGGTGTTGATGTTGCTCTATTACATGCATAAGGTGAGAATAATTTTAATGAAGAAACCTCACATGATCATGTATTAGTTAATTTTACATATTGTATATCTAGTTATTTAGATGAGTGGATAGACTATTTAGTGATAACTATGCATATGATGAAGCATAACTATCTTATTTAAGCTATAAGAAGATGCATGTAGGAAAATGTGTTATGACTGAATATTATTCTTCATTATAGGTTGCAAGCAATGGAGATATCAACATTGTATCTTAATTATTTAATGAAGTAATTCATGATCTTAATTTTGTACCTAATATCATATCTATTTATCACATTAATCATACAAATAAGAAGGTAGATTTTCAACCTAATAGATAAACATATAGACTATGAGTTCAAAATTATTGCTTCTATTTATTGTGATGAAATTGACCACATATAAGTTAGGAGAAAGACCTACCTCTTCTATTCCTTATTCTATTAATAAATGTTTTGTTCCTATGTGATATGAGCTAGAATTGACATGAAATTTCACATACAATATTATTGATATCTTATATTTATAAAGGAGTACAATGATGCTTATTTGAGAAGAAACACTTTTAAAATAAGACATGCTATTTATTTTAGAAGATATTAAATATAATAATTAACTAAAAAAATATTGCTATATAAGAACTAAGCCTTATGTAGAGGCTAAGTCTTATCAATTCCTCCCTATTTTAGTAGGAAGTGTCTCCAATTTTACCTAAATATGGGAAAAAATATTGAAAAGAAGACTCATAAACCCACTTTGCTTAGGTTGGGAGTTATGATCCACCAAGAATGTAGTGGTAGTGTTGCTCTTGGTAATGCATGTTTTAATATTAAGAAGAGTGTCTACAACTAAAGAAGGCCAAAAATATGGAAGAGAATGCTCTAGAAGTGAGAGTGGAAATGTCAACTTCTAAATGAGATGGTGAAATAATATCTTTCTAGAACTTCAATTTTTAAAATTTAATTTCAAAATAACAATTTGAAATAGATGAAATAGGGGTAGAGCTAAGTTTATCAATAGGGGATTTAACACAACCACACACACATGATGGTTTGAACCTTAGACCTCTCAATGGAAATCCATACCTCAAACTATTGTGTTGTCCTGCAGGACTAAACTCTTGGGTAGAAAGAAACCTCCAAAGTAAATACCTTTTATGTTTCCACAAAGACAGACAACACTGGTGGTGGTTCGAACACTAGACCTCTCATTCATCTTGAGGCCATATCCTAAAAACCAATTACACTTCAAAGGGGGATGGTTCTAATAGATGGAGTGTGGTCTACCGACAAGGATGCCACTTGCATTATCAATGATGTAACCCAAGTTCAATCCCTATGATGAATGTGTATAAGAAGTATTGCTAAAAAATATATATTAAAAAATTGTTTTTTTTTCAACATTATTAATATCTTCCATACACCTTAAAGAATTAAAAATAATAGTTAACCAATTTCATTTCAAATTACAGTACTAATGGTTTTGATTATGATAGTTTTTCTATTTAAAATTGAAAATCATAAGTTCAAATTCCAAAAGAGATGTGTTATAGGAATATAGTATGTGTACATTCTCTCTCCATAGTATATATAATAATATGAAATAATTTTAAGAAACCTTAAAAAATAAAATTAGTTTAAATTTTAATAAATTAAAATTAATATGTTTTTATTGGAAATTATAGTGGTGTGGTTTTGGATTTTTGTTTGAAGTGGCTAAAATTCAAATCACAACAAATATATATATATATATATATATATATATATATATATATATATATATATAAAGGTGTTTCAAAAAATTAAGTAATTAAAAAATATTTTCAATTTGATAGCATTTTTATTTTTATTTCTAAATATTGTTATAGTGCAATCTATTAAATGACATGATTTATGGTGTTCAAATCTTAACTTATTTCATTTTTAACTAGTAATGCCACCATTCCAAGTAATGAACAATAAATAATCATCTTTTTTATAGTGTATTAGTAAAATGTTTGCAAAGTGACTTTTTTTTAGTGTGAGAATCTCTATGACCGACGTACAAGGCTAAGTAGTCTCCTCCCAACCACTAGTAAAATCAAGAGCTATACTTATCAATAAAGAATTTAACACACATCCACCACACACCCACCCCCTCACACACTCGCCCACGCTGACCACGCCACGGTTTGAACCTTGGACCTCCCAAAAAAGAGCCAAAAACTATCAATTGTATTTTAGCATTTATATATCATTTATTTTAATAAATTACTCTATAATATAAAAATAATAATTTTAATATAATATTAAATAATTTAATGAAAAAAAATAGAAAGTAAAAATCATGAAAAATAGAGTCTATCAAATTGAATTTTGATGATTTACAAATAAAACAGAAGAGATATTGTCTTGTTACATATTTAACAGTGGATTTAAAATAGATAATGAAGTTTAAGCTTAGTGAATTTGAAAGGGTTATAAATATGCAAACAAATGGAATGAAATTGGTACTAGGTAATTCATTATATTAATGAATGTAATTTTGAGGAAAATAAACACTGAATGGAGCAAACAAGATATAATTGTGGAAATACAAGACCTTTCTAGAAATACAAGACCTCCCTATAGAGTATGAATAGATTAGGTTTACACATACTGATGGAAAAATACAAATGTGTAGATAGACTAACCAATCGAGGGATTTTAATTGAGAATCATCATTGCTTGAATCAAATAATGATTAAGATTTATTTTATTTTTTCCATTGATAATATTTACTTTATTCTATAACATAAGTGCATTTTCATATAAAATATTTATTACAATTTGTCTAGTTGCACTTATGCTTAAGAAAGAAACAAGCAATCTAGATTATGAAAACATAAAGTTTTAAAAATATTACTATACTAAAATGCAATGTATAGACACTAGAGATGGATTTTATTATTATGAAGGTTGTTGCAAGGAAAATAAAAAGTAGAAGGATGTTGAATTTTGAAATATTTGTATTCATAGAAAAATGAAAATCCAAACAATACAAAATCAAGAATTCATAATTTAGATGAAAAGTTATGTAAATATTTAGTTATAACAACTCAATTAAGATGAGAATTGAAATTATTTGTAAACTCTTAAACTCTTAAAAAGAAATTTCTAATTTATTAAAGGTAGAGGACCTAAGTATTACCCTTTTTCTTCAAAATTAAAATAAAATAATTTAATTTTTAACCGTTGTAAAAATTTGTAAACCTTTAAACTTTGGAAAATAAGTTATAATTTATTAAAAATAAATAGTTTGAATATTTTTTTATTAATTTTAGGGTGAGGGTTTTGAGATGATCCCACAACCTTACCATCAAGCTCCAACCAGAGACTTACAATCATTAAGTCCAAATACACCATCCTTAATTCAAAAGAGGGGGTCAACAACTCCTTAAGGAGGCAGAAAAAATATTCTTTCCTTCATAGAAAAAGTATTTGAAATTTGAATCACTTAGTCAGACAATAAAATTAAAACTAGTCTTGTGTCATAACAAATTTACAATCCCAAGCAACGAGAGCTTCAACAACAAGATGAAACATGAGTGGTAAAAAGGATTAAAAATACAACTCCCACTCAAGTCCCACAAAATGGACTGACAAACCAAGAAATCCTAGCATGTGGTCCTACATACAAGGTGACGTAACTATTTTACAATCCCATGTGACTATAAATCCAACACCAAAAAGAAACAACAATGTTAAAAATTAAAATAGAAATTTAAAAATACAACTTCTGCTCAAATAACATGGACCAAACAATTTTTGCCCAGAAAGACATCCAAGCAGGATCCAAAAATATTTTATAGTAGAGCGCAAACACACAGATCTTGAAGATCTCACTAATCACCCAAGTCTTGAAGATCTCACAAATCACTCGGGGCTTAGAGACAAAAGAACAACAACTGGAAATAAAGAGCACCCTGAAGCTGAAGCTAGATGAAAAGCCATGAAAAGTCCTAGATGAGAAGCATAGAGTCCTTCACCAACAAACTACCAACCAAATGTTCACCAATAGAAACTCATCAACTGACTAGGAATGGAATGTTCACCAATATAAACTCATCAGCTAATTAAAACTACGACTTAAAATATTTTATCACCACAACAAACCTTGTAGTAAACACCACATCCCACTAGAGCCAAGCTAACATAGCACAACTCAACAAAAATAATAAGCCACAAGTGAGAGAACTACCACTGTTTAAGTCATCTACCCATCAACAACGCGTGGTTCCTTCATTTGGTCCAACCTTCCACCCAACCCCCAACTAAAGTTCCATCAGTTGACCCCATCCTAAGAGTACCAATGGCCAAGCCAAAAACCCAACTTTCCAAAAATCTTTGCTTTTGATAGAAGCCCTTAGGGAGGAAACCCTCACGGGCCCTCTGTTTAAGGCTCAGGCCCTCTCTACCATGGTTCTCTACCATGGTGAGGCTGAAATCCTCTCTCTGACTCAAAAAATTATATATTTAAAAGTATACATAATAATTATTTTTAACCTTACAAAGATTATTTCCAATAATTTTAAATTCTTATTTATATTTAAAAAATAAAAGAATCAAACTAAACAACTAAAAACATCTTCCTCCACTTATATCCTATAATAGAATATCTTTAGCATATTTTTGTGATGGAATTTTAATAGTTGTTTAGTTTGATTTAATTTTAATTAAAAATTTAAATAAATAAATTTAAAAAAATAATTTTTGAATTTTGGTTTTGAATTCTTAAACAATAAAAAATATGTGTACCGGTGAAAATGAGCTTACACAAATCAAAAGCTATTTACCCTTCAAACAGTTATGTAGTATCCAATTAAAAACTAATTGGCCTTGGGAGAGCCACGTATTATCTTCACCCCCCTATTATGAGGATTCTTATTTTGTTTGTGCATCTAATTCCATTGGATTCAGTTTTCTGCATTTCAGGAACAACACAACTTTGCAAAAAAGCAAAAGCAAAAGCAGATGTTTCAAACGTTGTAACACAGACTTTCAAGAGTTGCTCTCTCAGAGGTTTCGGCAAGAAAAAGCCCCTCATCAAGCATAGCCCTCAACTCTCTCCTTGCACGCTTAGATCTCACACAAACTAGTCTAAGGATTTGCCCAATTGTCAGAACCACTTGAGGACCATCAATATGTGTGTTAACCAGCAACTGAGAAGCCAAAGGATTCCTATCCTTTATAGGACTCTTAACATACCCCAAATACTTGACCAAATTATAGACCACCCCTGCTGAAACCAAGACATTCACGTTGGTCTGTGACACACGTTTGAATATATCCAAAAGACTACGGAAGCTGTAGTGTGACCCAAGAGAATATCTCACAGGCCACACATAATCCACTAGGGTTTTCACCACCTTTTCAAACTTTCCTCCTGTGAGTGTAGGAATGCCAATGTGCCTGTGTCTAGTAAGGGCCTGCATGAGGTTTACTAATCCTATTTCAAACTCTATGTTATCAGATTCTTCTTGTGACTTCGATTTTTCAAGTACTCTTGCTATGTTGATGAATTCTGCTGGTGTGGAAAGCTCTAAAATATCAACGTCTTGGGGGATGTTCAGTCTTAAGCCATTTTTGGAATGGGCAAGAATGGATATTGTTGTGATCACCCACTTGTCGGGGAGATGTGGTGGGGATAGGAGCTTGGCAACACACAATACACCCAACTGGGTGATCAGATGGGATTTGTTAGGTTTTTTGAGTTCTGACTTGAGTTCAAGCAGAAGGCCCAGATTAAGGTTTGAGGGATTTCTAACAAGAGAATTTATGGCACTTTGGGTGTGTTGTGGAGTGATGATGTAGCTGAAGGAAGGTACCAATGTGTATTGGGAGACCCAGTTTTGGATCCTTTTTCTTAAAATTAAATCAGGCAGCAAAGCTTTCGAGGGATCATTATTTTGCACTGATTTTGGAGCAAAGGGATAAGGGGTTGGGGTGTAGGATGGGTTGGTCATGAAGTTGTTTGATTTTTGGCAGAAAAATTCTTCAGGTATTCTATCAATATTTTGCTTCTTAACATTAGCATGATAGTACCAACGTCCCCGTTTACTTCTACTTCTACTTTCTCTATTGCTTCTGCTTCTACTTCTTTTTCTACCTCTCCTTATCTTTCCAATTCTCTCCGTATTCATCGACATTTTCACTCATATTTGGATGTTTCTGACAGAATTGATCTATCATTCTATGAAATCGTGTACTAGTGAATGCATGTTCCAAGGAACTACAGGAGAAACGATATGACTTTTCGTTTAAAATCTACGAGCCCTTTGCTTTATGGCATAAGTATTTTTATTAATTGTTATTTTTGAACTGATTATATTGAAGAGGCTTTGTTAACTATATAACTATATTAATATAGTTTAATCATTATGTATATATAATTGACCTCTTACGATTGGATTAATGTTATTGCACTCTTATTAATTATTACATGTATTGCAATCCTTTATTCATATTGAATTGTTTCCTTTAAATATTATTTTATATTTTAAATTAATTTTAAAATATATGTTTTGAGAATAAACACACAATACTTCACAAACATATTGATGTCAAAATTGCTTTATGAGAACTTATTTAGATGAATATAGGATTTTGCAATTGTGCATATAAATTATTCGACACAAGTGCAGCAGAGATTTACGAAGTGCACAGAAGTGCAGCAGAGGTTTACTCAAGGTTTCGCAGAAAAAGATGTATATCGTTTTTTACTTCTGCTGTTCGTGGAGGACTGTATATGTGTAGTCACGAACCCTCTTTTGTCAGGTAGTTTTTTTTGGTTTTTTTTCCTCCTTCGAGCCAATTTGTAAATGGGCTTTTCAGTATACAAAGTTTTCATGATGCAATATTTCCGTTCTGGAGTTTACTAGGCTGGAAATTGTCTCGATCCCAACAAATTTAACCATAGAAGAAATACAATTTAAAAGATATAAAAAATATATATATTTTTTATTTTATTAAAAAAACATGTTTATTTAAAATTCTAAATAGTAAAATTAAAATTTGAATAAAAAAAAAATAAGATAACATACTTTTTTTTTTTTTTAATCAAAACTCTTAGTCCCATTATCTCCTTTGGTATTGTAAATATGAATAAAATCATATCACTTCATTTGATTCATTTTTTATTCATTTTATTTCATCGTTTAAAATTTTAAAAATAATTGTTAATCAATATGTTTTGACGTTATTTAATAATGTCTTACACACATTTTGTTTATTTAAATCATAAGGATGCAGTCTCTTACATTGAGTATATTACATCTCAAGCATTTAACCAATAAACAAAGTCATTTGATAAGTAAGATATAACTTTTTTTTTTTTAAATAAAGGGTAAAAATTTATTGATAAAAAAACTGAATTACAGAGTGAGTTTCCAACCAGGACTCAAATAAACAACCAAACAGGCTAAAACTACTAGACTAGAATGACATCCGGAAAAGACAACAAGAACAAACCACATTAAGTTTGTACATCCTTGTGGATCAACTCCCACATGCATTGGGAGTCCCCAGACGGGAGACTATCCCAATTATCGATAATCCAAGGATCCAACAGCTCAGAAGCCCTTTTGGTCAGGTAATCAGCAACCGCATTCCATTCCCTTGGAATGTGCACAAAGGACATAAATTCGAACTCTTCACTCATTCTGAGAATCTAAACGACTATAGAGACCAACTGCAAATTAAATTTCTCCACCCTTTTACTATTTAAAATATTAACCACAATTTGAGAGTCAGACTCGCAGATAATCCTATGCCAGCCAAGAGAAAACCCCCTCCACAAAGCCTCAAGAATTGTAATAGCTTTCATAAAATTGTTGAAGTGAACACCTTTATAAATGGAAAAGAAAAAAATGACACCACCAGTAGAATCTCTCCCAACACCGCCAATACCAGCATGTCCAAGATTACCCCTGGACGATCCATAAGTATTAATTTTTAAAACTTCTCTTGGGGGTGGCCTCCACCTACCATCTCTCCTAACCTTCTTGCTAAACTAAGGAACCCTACTAGGGCTAGAAGAGTTCACACCATCCCCAAAGAGACAAAGGGCTTGTTGTACCTTCTCCTCCCTAGAATCCAAAAGAGGGTCCACATAATATTTGCTATGGATGGTTTCCTGAACCATATATAGGATCCTTTGCTAGATCTGTTGAAAAACCAAATAATTGCCCTGAAATATGCATCGGTTTCGTTCGAGCCAAATTTACCAAATGGTGCAATAAATGCCTAAATTCCAAGCCACCCGAAGGAAGGGGGTCTTAGCCAGAGGTCTACCCAAACTACTCCAAAACTCCACTAGGGACAGAACATGAAAACATGGATGTTTCTAGGTACTCCACCAATGGTGAAAACATGGATGAGCATTGAAAAAATAAATGAGAAGAGTCATCCTCATTCTTACTGCAAAGGACACAAAAAGAGGGACCCTGAATCCCCTTTTTCTCACATTATCCCAAGTGAGGCATTTATTACGAGCTACCAACTAGAGAAAGAAGTTACATTTTGGCTAGGCAAATTTGTTCGACACATTTTTCCACCAAGTAATAGGAAGAATCCCATACTTTTGCTTATCAAGAACATGATAACCATAGGCTACTGAGTAGGTTCCCTTAGGATCAGGGTTCCAAGCTAGAATATCTTTATCCCTTAATGAAGAACAAGGCCTCCCCATAATAATAAGAGAAAGCACCTATTTGTCCTTGGCCATTCCTCCCTAGGGCTATTCTTGTGGATATTTCCACCTGTACATCTCCATATTACCAAAAGACTAGATTTTTTTAAAGTCCTCCATATGAGACCAACTTGCTTCCAAGAAAAAAATTCTTAGGGAATGTAACCTAGGATATTGATTCAAGATATGAGGGTGGCCATCCCAAGAATCCTCCCAAAAAGGAGCATTTGATCCCTGATTGCAAATCTAGAACAAACCCTGCGTGATTAAATTAGCTCCTTTTTTCAAAGTGTCCTAGATAACTAAACCTTTCCCAACCAAGCCGACTCTAGGGATCTCAGCCTTAGAAATACCTCTCAAGTATTTACAAGATAATATTTTAGCCCAAATCTAATCTTGAGAGGTACACCATCTCCAATAAAGTTTTGCAGCCAAAGCCTACCCAAAAAGAGTTGTCTATCACAACCTAATGCCTCCCTCTTGCACCGACCTACATATAGAATCTCACCTAACAAAACTCCATTTATATTTATCAAGTTTTCCAGACCATAAAAATTTTCTTGACAAAGCATCCATGTAATTGATGAAGTTAGAGGGACCTATTTGTACAAAACATCTATAAATGGGTAAAGCTTGAAAAATAGATTTTAAAAGCAACACTCTACCTATAGTGGATAGCCATCTGAAATTCCAGTGATTCACCTTCCTTCTAAACTTCTCAAGCATAGACTGCCAAGAAGATCTAGGTAGAGGATGAGATGAAATTGGAATACCAAGATAAATAAAGGGAGGAGTCCCAACCTAAAATCTTAGAATACGAGCAATCATGTCTTGAATAAGAGGATGGGTATTGATGAAGAAAATAGAAGACTTTTCCTCATTAATCAACTGTCTAGAAGCACCAAGATATATGTCAAGAGACTATCTAATATTGCCAGCTTCCCTGATAGTGGTAACTCCCAACAAAGAAGTATCATCAACAAATTGAAGGTGGGAAAGAGGTGGCAAACTACTATCCCACTTCCACCCATGAATGAGACCCTACATGACTTGAGACTTGAGAAATATTCCCAACCCTTTTGCCATAATGATAAACAAATAAGGAGATAAATGATCTCCTTGCCTCAATCTCCTTGAGGCCTTAAACAACTCTAATGGCTCATTATTAACAAGAACAGAGAATGAGGAAGAAGAAACACAACTCATCACCCATCTAATCCATTCCTCATCAAATCTAAAAGCAACAAGAACTTTCTAAAGAAAGGACCATCTGACTTTATCATAGGCTTTGACCATGTCCAACTTAATGAACATAGTTTTCTCCTTAGATGTTTCCATCGAGTGAATAGCTTCTGTAGAAATAAGAACCCCATCCAAGATTTATCGACCAGCAACAAACCGTCCTTGCTCCTCAAATATGATTTTGCTCAACCATATCTTTAGCCTCTCAGCAATAATTTTTGCAATGATCTTATACACAACATTGTAGAGAGCAATAGGCCTGAATATATCCAAGGAATTTTCTCCCTCTTTTTTGGGTATAAGCACCACAAAGGTAGCATTTAGGGCCCTTAGCATCTGTTTGTTCTTTTAGGACTTATGGACCACCTCCAAAAGATAAAATTTTATTAAATCCTAAAACTCATGATAAAACTCAATCGGGAATCCATTTGGGCCTAGGGCTTTTCCTTTTTTCATATTGAATACAACATTTTCCAACTCCTAAATGGAAATTGGACCCATCAAGTGCTCATTCATCTCTCTAGAAAAAATCATTGGAATACAATTTAGAATAAGATTTTCATTCTCATCATCTGATAGGGAGTTCTCCTTGAAGAGAGAGGAAAAATACTTCTTAGTATCTTTTGAAATATCCCTAAAATAAGAGAGTAGGGCACCCTGAGAATTCACAAGAGAGGTAATCGGGTTACCATTACGGTGAGCCTTAACTAAGTTATAAAGGAAGGTTGCATTCCTATCCCCTTTCTGAAGCTAATCTACTCAAGCTTTTTGTTTCCAATTTTTTTTTTCCTCTGTTCCCATTTAGCAAGGTCTTTTGCAGCCTCATATTCCTCAACAAGAAGCTCCTTTGTGAATCCCTAATCGCTAATCTTTCTTGAAGCTTCTTCCATCCTCCTAAGAGCTTCCATATTAGCCAAGGAAAGGTTCCCAAAATTTAGTCTATTCTATATCTTCAATTTATGTTTTACAAATTGTAGTCGCTTCATAAATGAATACATAGCGGTGCCATGAGGAGGTTTTCCAGTGGTCCACTAGCCTCGTATGAAATCATGAAGCTTAGGATCACGAAGCCACATAAGTTGAAACTTAAAAGAGAGATTATTTTTTAGCCCTAACTCCAAAGCAGAGAGTTTGATAGGCCAATTATCAGATCCTCTACCCTCTAGAATCACAGAACTAGCACTTCTATTATTATCCATCCAATAATTGGATATCAAAAACCTATCCAGTCTCTATGAGATGGAATCTTCCCCACACCTTCTATTGTGCCAAGTAAAGATCCCATTATTTGGCTTGATGTCAACCAAGTTTAGGGCCTGTATATGAGCACTAAATATAGAAGAAAAAGGCTCAAGATGGTCCACTCCACCACGTTTCTCCTCCAGACAAGTGATAGAGTTGAAGTCCCTAGCCAAAATCCATGGGTATAGGGGAACCAAACTTCTCACAAAGAAAATGTGCTCCCACAAATTCACTTTACCATTGTAATAAATAGGAGTATACACATTTGTAAGTAGGATGGTTTCACCAGATTCATTATCATGCCCGACCATCGAAATAGACCATCTGTTGGAAATCCAAGTAAGAGGGGATATCTTAACCAGATCCCATAAACAAGTGACACCACAAACATATCCACATAAACCAATACACTGGCATTACCCCCTTCTCCACAACTTGGGAACAATATTGAATATACTATCAATAGAAAATTTAGTCTCCTGAATAAACACCACATCCGGAGAATGCACACAAACAAAATCATGAACAACTTTTTGTCTAGGGATGTTGTTCAATCCCCTTACATTCCATGAGAGGATAATAATTTTGGGGGGTTATAAAAATGGGAGTCCAATGTTCTCACCAATCCTGAATCCACCAAAGTCTCCCCCATTAACTTAATTTTATCTTAGTCCTTCTTCCGACCCACCTTCATATTCTTATCCAAAAAACTTTTTTTAATTATTTTCTTCTACAATCTCAACACTGTAGGAGTTTAGCAGTCCAAGGATGACTACATTAGTGCTTTAGTAGGAGAGGGCATAACTAAATATGTACCACTTTTTAAAATAGTTTCCCTTATAGGGCTAGACCCATCCATGTCCCCTATACTCAGATCCAAAGCTCTTTTTTCTTCATTTAAAGCCCCTAGATATGATTCCTTAAGTTCCCCCTCAAGAAGGGACATCTGATTTGGCTTTGCTATATTTGCATCAGGTACTGACATTTTAGGTACCTCCATGCATTGATCAAGATCATCTAATATTTCAAAATAGTTGAGTAAAGCATCTGACTCGCTATCCTTAAGGTCTTTGTTTTCCCTTCATCCCTTGTTTCAGGCTTTAACTAAAACAAAACCTTCCTTATCCCATTCCCCTTACTTTATCGGGGCTTTTACTTTATCCAAAAATTTTCCAGACCGAGAGGGCCCAGGATTTGAAGCCACATGCAGGATAAACTTAGGGTATTTTCTTTGTAGGTGGTCATATTCACGGTAAATCCAACAACGAAATGGAATATCTTCATAGTCAATTTTTTGAACCCATGTAGTTGATCCAAATTGTATTCAATAGAATATGGAATAAGATTATTTAAGTCAATTTTAACACAAATACGAGCAAAAAATATTACCCTTTTATCCATTGTCTATTGTGACGGTCCAACTGAATTCCCAAGCAGAAGGGCAATCTTATGCAAGATATCGATTCTCCATAATTCCAATGGGAGCCATGCAAGTCGCATCCATACTAGAACCCATGATGGCCACTCCTCTGATGGATTGAAATCCACATGCCAGGGTTTAAGAAAGAGTCCCACTTGGTTATAGAAATAAGTATTCCCTTCAAATGCTTTGTTACGATCTAAAATACAAGAGAAAACCACCATAAAATAACTATTTGCATTCAGCATCACCTCCATATCACCTTCAGGATTCCAAGTCTTCCTAACCCAAGCCTCCACAAAGGGGAGATAAATTTGAATGTCCAAAAATTTACCAATAAGGGCATGTTTGGTTAGATACTCCACATATTTTTCCATCGAGTTTGGTTGAACCACTAGAACTAGCCTGGCTTCACATCATTCCAAACATCCATTGTTATTTAACAAGCGGTTCCTGACATGCATTGGAAAATCTTTTTCCTTCCAGTCATTTTCAGATGAAAAAAATCACAAACATGCACTCTCTGTGATGGACCCGATGCCATCACGACATTCCTCCAATTTTTCAAACCTCCTTCGAAAGCTGCTACTGCCCTTGCAAAGCAATTTTTCTTCATCAAACCCTAGTAGAGTAGTTTATCCTCATCAAAACATAGAAGCTCCTAAATTAGAGAGATATTAAGATAAGGATTCCTTTGCAATCCTCTTGCTCTTCTACCATGATATAACTTAAATTATAAAACAAGACAGATGTTTTCTTCAATAAGTTAGATGTAGCTTCTATTGAGGTTATTTTCATCAAAATACCAAAATATCATATTTATAGTTAGGTCATTTAAACTATATCCAACTTGCCATATATATATATATTTCAAAATAGCACTCAATTAAACTATAGATATATATAGTTAGGTCATTTAAACTATATCCAACTTGTCCTATATATATATATATATATATATATATATATATATATATATATTTCAAAAACAACTCCTTGATAGTATTTTTTTTATTAAAGATAAAGTCTCACTCAATTAATTGTATTTTAAAATTTAGTTTTACAGGATAAATATCCACACTTTGATTGGCTACATTATTTTCCAAGACTTCTCGATAGATATACTAACATTTCGAAGAAATTACATTGTGTTCTAACATTTGAATTTGACAAAGAGGAATGTCAACTTTACCATTGGCTAAATTGTGTGTTACCTTATTTACATATCTATAGATATGTTTACATTCATAAGAGATTACCTCCAATAGTAAGACAATTCACAATATTTTTTTATTCAATCTTTGCATCTATTTTTTTGGTAGCATTAATGATAATTTGTGAGTCCCCTCAATTAATTTTTTTTTTTTACTTGGTTAGTGTGAGAAATACCTGCAGCCATAACCTCTCTTAAGGCCAAAAGCTAAACTTATCAATAGAGAATTAACACAAAACCATACACCAAATAATTTTACCTTCGCTATTTAAAAAATACACCACGTTAGCATTTTCCAAATTTCCTTTGGAAGCACCATAAAATTAATTTTCACAAACCTAATTTCTATATATATTCATTTTATCATAGATCAAAGTAGATACTTTGTCATAATTCTTTTATCACAAATGATTCTTCATATTAAATTATGTAACCAATTTTTTATCACCTATTTTTCTACACTTGGAACTTCCCATAATGAGCACAAACATTCCATAAGAGAGGCAATAATACAATTTCAAACTTGGCATGATTTTAATATTTTTTCTTAAAATATTGTTATTCCTTTCAAGCCATAAATTAGAATAAATAATGGTAATACCAATCGTCCATAGAATACATGATGCTTTATCTTTAAAATAATTAATCCAATAGTTCATCAACTCTTTCAATTTTGATGGAGCTATCCAATATATTTTAATATTTTTGAAAATTAGCCTTAAATGGTGTGAGCAAAGAGACAACAAAGAAGTAAATGGTTTGTTATTTTAAAATCCTTTTCATGGAAGGTAAATTTTAAAGGTCCATGCTATCCCATTATTTTTTGTCTCTCTTCTATAATAATATTCCTTTAAACTCCTAACCAAAGGGATGTTGAGGCCTTAGGGAGAGACTCTAGTGACAAAAAATTATTTCAATGGAAATATTTTGGAGTAGAAAACTTGGATTTCCCTATATCCTCAGATTCTGTAATTAATTACTATCCATCATAGTTTGATATATTTCAAACTAGTTCATCATTTATTTTAAATGAAGCATATTTTTAAGCTCATATGCAATTTGTTTAAGTTTTTTTTCTTCAAGTATATTATTAATAAAAATCCATGATATGAGATTATTGCTTACATTAATACAATCTTTTATCTTTAAAACTTTACAAGATAGACATATCAAGGATCAACCATAAATTGATACGATGGTAACATATCGACCACAAGTGATTATAGTGATAATAGATCAACCATAGGATACTACAATGATAGTAGATCAACCACAATATGTTACAATGATGAATCAACCATAGGATATTGAGGTGATGATGGATCAACCATAGGTTTCTAAAGTAATAGATCAACCAAAAGTGACTACGATGATGATGAATATACCATAGGCTACTAATATGGTAGATAAACCATTGGATAGTGAGACGATAGATCAACCACAGGTTGTTGAGGTGGTGAGTTGAAATTTTTTATGGCCTCTACTAAGGGTTGTTTGGATAGGACTAGAGAGCTTGAGACTAATAAGAGGGAGAATTTTCATCCAGATATAGGTAGAGATAAAACTTGGGCAAAGCTAGTTATAAGAGTAGTGAACACCAACAAGGAAATTTTTAATAAAAATCTAGAGAAAGGAGATAAAGTGTTGAATCAAAGGGTTCCATAAGTTATTCTGATTAGAACCTCCAAAGAGAGAGAAAATAGAATTATTAGAAAATTGATTAGTTTCAAGCTAGATCTAGATACAGTTAAAAAATGGGTATCCCATGAGTCAAAATCAAAAGGTAACCTAGATATTTTTACATTTTTTAACTTCATGTGTAGAAAAGATATGAATAGGGCTCCATTGAAAGGCCTATGGTTTTTTGGAAGATGCCGACTCTATCTTCAAAAAGAGAAACCAAGATTTGATCAAAATACTAAGAATATAAATATTGCACCGTTATGGGTCAGACACTTGGGACTTCTAGTCAAATTTTAGGATGAAGACACCATTGAAGGGATTGCTAAAGGCATAGGAAAATTAAGAGTATTTTACCTAGATACTCGATCCAAAACCATAATGGTTTTCACTAGATTCTACATGAATGTAGATTTGACCCAACCATTACCTCCCTCAAATAAAACTCATTTCAAATGTAGGGGTATGGAGTCAACCAATCAAATATAAATCATAAATTGTAGTTTATTTTGAATATAAGATAGTAGGGTATCTAATTAAATCACTGTCCAAAAATAAAATAGCCCAAGAAAAAATAAAAGGTGTAGAACATATTTTCTGATAGATAAAGCTAAATTGTTTAATAAAATAGCCCAAAAATCTATAAATTCCAAACCTTACAAGGTATAGAGGAGGATATCATGAGAAAACCAAATCTAGAGGAGGTTATAGAAGTTGAAAAAGTATTGGAGAATGTAGATTTATACACTTAGGAGGATAATTAATAGATCTACTAAATAAATATTTAGACCCAAAATCAAAAGAAGATGATGTAGTTTAAAAATGCCTACGAAGGAAGGAGAGGTTGAAGAAACAAAACTAAGAATATAACCTAAATCAAAGGAAGTATGATTATCTTTGGAAGAGGTAAAAGGTTTCAAAGAGGTGGCATATAAAAGGTAATTAGGAAAGGTAAAGCTTTGGAGGACCAATAAATTCAGTAGAAACAAAAATACCAAGGGCATTGAAGGGATGACGCTAATAAGAAATACATAAAAATTTGTAGATCTAGGTAGTTTGATAAAGCCAAAAAGACCCAAACTAGCAGATGCAAGGAACAAGAAAGCAACTCAAGACATAGCAAATGGAACTCAATAGGTTTTTATATTGAGCGAGGAGAAAAATCCCATAAAAGGTAAGAAATAAAAGTTATTTCTTGGAATATTCAAGGATTGAATGCCCCCAAAAAACTTAAGGTAGCTAGGAATATTAGAAAAATTCATGGGATAGATATTATTTTACTTCAAGAAACAAAAATTGGAGAATGAAATTTAGACAAGATTAAATATCTCGTATGGAATAAAGTAGAATGTACCTATAGAGTAGCTAGAGGTGCTTCTATGGGTTTATGGACTCTCTAAAATCTAGATAATCTAGAATAAGAGTGTGTACAATAAAATGATAGATTTGTTTCTTCTCTTTTGATGTAAATTGACTAATTATTTTTGGTTAGCTATAAATGTCTATGACCCTAATTCTTAAGTCGATGAGATAAGACTTTGGGATGATTTAGAGAGATGTGGCACTTGAATTAGTCTTCCTTGGATGATATGACAGACTTAAATACTACTCTCATATCAATTCAAAGGTAAGTATGAATAGCTAACTTCATAAATAATATGGAGTATTTTGGTAAGATTCTCTCTTCTTTGGATTTAATAGATGTGGATCTATAGGTGGTTGAGTTTGCTTGGTCAAACCAAAGAATAGGAAGGGGTCTTATTCAATCAAGGATTGATGTAGTAGTATATTTTGTTGATTGGTATGGAAACTTTCACTTTTGTTCTTTGAGAGCCTTACCAAAAATCATCTTTGACCATAACCCACTTCTTTTAGATTTTTCAAAGGAAAAAAGATAAAAATATTTCCTTTCTATTTCAAGATAATGTAGTTGAAGCATCCTAAAATTGAGTATACGATCAGAGACTAGTGGAACATAGATGTGTATTGAACTAAAATATTCCAAGTTGTCAAAAACTAAAAATCATGAAGGCAAATCTCAAGAAATGGAATCGAGATGTGTTTGGAAATATTTAATAATAAAAGTAGGATATTTTAGATAACCTAAAGTAAGTGATATGAAGGAAGAAATTTAAAGCTATATAAAATAGAAAGAGAGGTTTGAAAAAATGATACATAATAACAAATTTTGCTTTGACAATTTTTGTAAGAGGACCACTTACGGGAGCAATACATCCTCAACCAAAAGGAGCATGAAGAGAGAGAGGACACATTAGCTAGGACTAATATACCTCCCACTTGTGAATACAAGGAGCAACGTAACACTAAAAATGCTATATCATAACTAGACCTATGCCCTAGGTAAGTTGAGCATCATTCTCACTGTAATTCCTAGCACGCTTCAAGGAAAAAATAATGTCAAACGCTAGATCATCCTGGGCATAGTTAATATTAGGAATCAGAAAGATATGGCTAGGATCAACAATATCCTAAACCCTCTTCCATATATGTGGATGATAAGCATAATTTTCCATCTTGATCTCAGAGAAATTTACCATTGCTTGCACCACAGAGGTAATTAAGAGAAGAAAATATTATTTCTTCTAAAGCGTACAGTCCTTGCTAAGAAAATTAAATATCTTGAGAGATAGGTGATGACTTATCAAAAGCTAACCCTAAATAAGATTCATAATAAGCCTTTGTGTCCCTCGATCCCTAGTCCAACATATCTCAATAATTTTGAGATGCCAAAGTTGGACACGTTTTGAGGTAACGATGATGCACAAGAACATGTGACTAGTTTCAAGAATCTGTGCTTTTAGATTCAGAACAATGATATATTATTGTTAAAAACTTTTGTTATCACCTTTTTAGGCCCAATATTGGAATGGTGCAATTAGATATAAATGCATAGCATCACCATATTTGAATAGTTGGCGAATACCTTTATTGAATGCTTCTCATTTGGCATTAATAAAAAGACCAATTTATTTGATCTAGCTACTTTAAGGTAATACAATGATGAGCCAATCACAGATTATGGAAATAGATGGAGAAAGTTAATGGCTTAGCTTCCATTATTTATCCCACCACATAATTAACCTAAATTTTTACAAAAAGTTGTACGAAACACATCTCACTTTCGCTTCAACTGCAGTAGTATCAAAAATTCAAAGAGGCTTTGATGCAAGCCAAAGTCATTGAGGATATCAAGTTGCAAGAAGGAGACTTAAAACTCCAAACTAAGAATTATTGGAATAATAAGAATACGAGGAATCAAAATTATTAGGTCAAACCTATGTTTGTTAATAAATTCATGTTGATCCTTCCAAAGGGGGATAAGAGCCAACACCAAAATAATTATCAGGCACAACCACCCCTACATAGTACAATCAGTAAAATAAGAATCAGGGAAAAGATAAGCAATGTCATCCACATAACCAATTTACACCATTGTGAAAGACTATGGCATCAATGTTTAATCAACAATGCAAGGCTAAGTAACTTTGATTACACAAAGTGTAGTTGTTGGATCCTAACCATACTAAGCCCAAGGGGTTTATAGAATATCACTATTACCTGTATCATCGACAAATGGGCCATAAAATTAAAGCATATCATGGTTTCAAATATGTGGTGTAAAATATTATTGATAAGGATCAACCACAAATAGAAAATCCCTTGGCACCCAACAACCAAAATATAGAAATATTTAAATATACCTTGCAAAATCATGAACTACCAAGGAACCATGTTGGACACGTCAACCAAGTGTGGATAGATCCATCTACTCAAGGATTTACCAGTATGGTGAATGTGATCAATAGAAACATGAGGTATAATCCACTAGAGCCTCATGTAGCCCCTATTAGTATCCAAATTGTACCTTAGTAGAGGCTAGTGCAAAACCCATTGCCAGACCCACCAACAAGACCAGTGGTAACAATTATAAATAGACTCACCCAGAGTCTACAAATAGCCTCTACAAAATTGTCAATATATGATCTCATACAGTAATCTCCTAGGCACAAGGAGAAACTAATGGAAATATTAAGAGCCATTGCAGTTTAACCCCAGGATCTTGAATATTTCACTAACTTCATGGGGTATGTGCAAAATTTTCATGAGCCCGTGATCAATTTTATGATATTAAAATAAAAATGGTATCTACTACTATAGCGGACCCACTGCTTCATATCATTACATGTTTTAATCACACTCTCTTCAAGTGGGTATTGATTGACACATGATCATAAATCAATATAATAATAAAAAAATCCTTAGGACACCTAAACTTACCTAATTTTCATGTTGTAGACCCAACTTTTATGCTGCGAGTATTCAATGATGCATTATGCTTTATAGTAAGCATAATAGTCCTTCATATTTAGGTTGGGCTAAAAACCATCCCAATGATGTGCTATGTTCTAAAATATTTTATGTAGTATAATATCCTTCTAGGTCATCCTTGGATTAGGGACATGTGTTGCATCCCCTTAATTTTACACCAATGTATCAAGTATGTGCACAAGTGATAAGTACATGTGGTCCCATCAAATGAAGAGCCATTCAAATATGTGAATTAGGTTGACCTATCAAGAGACTTCATCCTCCCATCTACTCACTTGGATATTCAACCTTCATCTCCCATCAGACATCTAGTGAGTAAATAAAAGTCAGTGTGAGTCAATCCATCTACATCGACACTATAACCAATCCCTAGTACAATAGCTACTTCTAAAAAGTTGAAAACATCATCAAAACTAAGGAACAATCAAAAGCTAAAGGTATTTTTAAGTGAAAATGAACCTAGGGTGATGCAAAATATTGTAACCGTAGAAATTCCAAATTTTATGGAGGACAAAAACTTGCATAATTTAGTCGAGGAGGTACCTCAACCTGCCTTGCCTAGTCAATCCAGGGTTAGTTGAATACCTTGTGTAGAATGTGAATTTCACATCTATTATAGAATTTGCACAAGATATGGGGAGAACTCAAGCTCACCACTTTCATGTTGGGATGGTGGTACCACTGGGGGTGCCACCCAATAAGACTATTTTCATATATGAGGACTTAGATCAGGTCATAGAATGATCATCCATAGAAGAAGATGATTATGAGCCATTTACCACAAATTTTCATTATCTATCCAACCTAGCATTCACCCTTCGGTATTTTTATTATTACTATTGGTATGGTTATAGATTAGGTTTATTTGACCAAGGGCATAGGACTCTGTATCAATTGCAGTACCAAATACTGATTTATAGATTTGGATTAGGTTATCACATTAGAGATTAGGATGAGTTATTAGTTATATCTCTAGATCACCTGAACCTAAGCCTTGGGGAAGATATTGAGTGGAATCCCTATCACCCAAAACCTTCACACTCTAGGAGGGGTAATTGTCCTATGACCATGGTTATAGTAGAGTCTCATCTTACTTATCATTTGGGTCTCTTCATAGAAATATCTTAATCAAAATCTATTTATGAGGAGGATAATTTAGAATACAATTTTGAATTAGATGAGAGTGAGTATATAAGTGATGACGATGAGTGTGAGGATGATCTCAAGATGGATTACATTAGGCCTTGGTATCTATGTCATCTTAGGCCACATGTATGTTTAGAATAATTTTATCATATAGTTTTTCTAGGTCCTTAAGTCTATAGGTGACCAGTGAACTTGAATGACATCTATCACATGGTCTTCCCTAATCCTTTGAATGTGAGGTAAGTATTTATTCTAGATTATCCAATTATCTTGTTTGTTCCATGAGTAGACCTGATCATACCAATACTACCTAAGACACATCTAGATCAGGGGGATAGCCTAGATTTATTGAGTTTCTTTAACGTGGTCCTAGAGATTTTTATTCATCCATCAATATGGTCTCCATAAATTTAAACAATCCACTCCATAACCCATTAGACCCTTCAAAACCTTTGCACCTTAATCACAAGGCCATTGATTTTGACCAAATAAATTCACCCCTAAAGCTTACAGATTTCTTCCCCAATGAAGAAATGTTACAAATGTTCCATTTTGTACTAGGTTGTGCACATAATTTCTATCATGCCGAGGTTAATATTGATTTGGTGGAACCTTTAAACTTAGTAGATGATATCCATTTGATGCCTACGCCTCATCAACTTGAGGAGGGATCACACATGTCATTAGAGGAAACTGTCGAAGTAGATATCAACAATGATCCCACCAATCCAAATAAGGTTAAATTCAAAGAAATCTTAACTATTGAGAAGTGTACCAACCTCATTCCTCTATTGAAAGAGAGACCTGATTTCTTTTATTAGACCTATAAAGATATTTCGGGTCTGGATCTAAAATTAGTTACTCATAACCTTTTGTTGGACCCTACCAAGAAACTAATTAAGTAAAAACTTAAGAAGATACATCCAACCATCACCTTGATGGTTATATATGAAATACAAAAGCTATTGGATTTAGAGTTCATAATTCCCATAAATTATCTAGAATAGGTATCAAACATGGTACTCATAGGAAAACCTAATGGAAGAATATGCATATGCATGGATTTTAGGGACCTCAATAAGGCAACACCCGAGGATTCATTTTCTTTGCCTAATACTGATGCTCTTGTAGATGCAACTATAGGTCACAAAATGCTCTCTCTCATGGATGGTTTTTCTTTTTATAACCAGATTTAGATTAAACTCAAATATCAACACAAAACCACTTCTACCACTCCATGGGGAATATTTTGCTATAAAGTTATGCTATTTTACCTCAAAAATTATGGTTCCATATATAAGCAAGATATGACATACATATTTCATGACTATATGAAAAAAATCTTGGAATATTATATTGATGACTTACTAGCGAAGTCATTGCTGCATGAAGAGCACATTGAGGTCCTAAAGAAAGTTTTCGATCACCTGATTAAGCACAATGTCAGGTTGAATCCCAAGAAATGCATCTTTGGCATAACTTTAGGTAAACTCTTAGGATTCATAATTTCTAAATGAGGGATCTAAGTAGGCCTAATGAAGGTCAAGGATATATTAGAAATGAGCCCTCCCACAAATATCAAGGAATTAACAAGCCTAAAGGGCAATGTAGCATCCATAAAGTGCTTCATCACACAATTATCAAATAATTATCGATCCATAAATCAAATTCTACACAAGGGGGTCCTATTTAAATGGTATGAATATTACCAAAAATCCTTCACTGAAATAAAGACATACCTAGCATCCGCCAGTATTATGAATGTTAAGTCAAAAGTCAATCAAAGGATAAGTCATAGCTGAGTGGAATATTATTAAAATATTTTATTAATGTTAAATAAATATAATTAGTGACAATAATTTTATTATTTTATTAATGGAGACAAAAATAGGTTAATAGTCTAAAATTGGAGTTATAAGGTTTATTTAATAGTTTTTTTATTTGTTAGATAAATTTGAAACTGATCTATTTGTTTTTTGAAATAGAATATTATTTAATTTTTGCAAATTAATTATTTGGGAGTCAAAAGGTTTACAACATCAAACTTAGGAAATCAAATTTGCAAAACTTAGTTTCTAACAATTTGGGAGAAATAAGGAATTCAACCTCATAGGTTTTGTAATTTAGAAACTTTGATTTATCTAAACCTAGGAAGGATTAATACTTAAAATGTACATACCAAAGTGTGACCACCAAAATGACCTCACACCTATGCTTCCTACTGCGTAAAAGAAATAAGAGATTCAAAATATTGCATTGCAAAACTGACTACAAATGGGAAAGAAGAAGAAAACTTTTATTCCATTAAAGAAGCCAATTCCAATTACAAATACGTCCCTCTTAGGGATAACATTTTGATACTCTTATTATAGTAGGAAAAGCATATGAAATCCCTCTTAAGGGTGAATGTGAGTTTCAAGCCGTTCAGGGTGACACGAACTACTCTAGGGTGGAGTTGACCTTCTTATTCGCATTGAGGAAGGAATTAGATGATTGAATAGCCATCGAATCTTCTTTCCTACGGTCAAGGAACAACATAAAAGCATTAATAGCATAGGAAAACTCTCATGATGAGGCCATTTAAAGGATATAAACATGAAAATGCCATAACACTAATGAAATCAAGAAAATGAACAAATCATGTTAGACTTATGCAAAAATCATAAATATTTCTTGAAACATATAAACATAAAGTACAACTATCAATCTAGTGGATTAATTGCATGAAATGAAGCATTATAACATGAAAATAAGCTAATTATGTCCTACTTGCCTTAATGAATTAATCATAATAAAATACTTAATTTGGTTAGTCAGAGTCTCTAAAATACTAAACAAATTACTAAAATGCTTAATCTAGACTAATGAAACACATTGCAAAAGAAACAATAAGGAGATCCATCACCAGTTGCAAAGCACATCTAAAATGAGTGGTCTGCACTCTACATCGCGGATGTTAGCCACGATGGAAAATAATGTAACTTTTCCCTCCAAATCTAGGGTTGTGGGCTTGATCCTCCTTGTCAAATTGAAGATCAAGGGTCGCCATGGTGTCCTCTAACTGGATTAGCGGTTGAAATGCACAGTTGGGCCTCCATTTTCCTAGATTTGTGTTTCTTGGTGTTCTAGCTCCTTTAGGCATCCATGGAACAAATTGACATGATGCTTGGTGAATTAGCAAGTAAATAGCAACAATGATCTATCTTAATACACTAAGGTGAGTCTACAATTCAATAGGGCTTCACTGCTAAAATGATCTATATGCTCTCTATAGTTTTCCCTAATTTTGAGGGGTGCTTATAAGATTACCCAAGGACTAGGGGTGGCTCCATAGAGAATCCAAGATCAAGAAGATGTGGTTGTGATAGTTGGATTGAAAGCTTCAGTTATTTAACTTCCTTCTTATAGAACAAATGGTTGTCCAAACTAATTTGGCTCAGATAAAGGCCAACTAAACTTTAGTTTAGATTGCAGGTGACAACTACAGTCTAGCTTGTAAACCACAAGTGTCAAAAGTGGTTCAGACTATATACCATAGGATTCAATGATGATTCAGACTTATTATGCTAAGGAGCCCAAATTGAGTGGTTAGAACCATTGCTCTATCTTGGAGTCTATCCAAGATCTTCCATGTGGTCTTGTAGCATGTCCCATATGAGTAGTCACCCTTGACATGATGCATTTTAGGTGTCTGCAAATTACCCTTTTGTGATGTTTTGTGATATCAAATAATGCGTGATCAAAAATACACCGCCTAAAATGATGTTGAAGGTTCCATGATGATCATTAGTCAAATCAACATTAGATGCCCAAGGTCTAGCAAAAAGGATGTGCATCCTGGAATCATTACTTCCAACTCATTGGAGGCTTAATTTAAAAGGGCTTTGCACTTGTCATCAGGAATTCAGGTAGCTTTGGTGCTATAATAGGAGTTAGGCCTATATAACTGAAATGAGGAGAGCTACAAATAAACTATCATATATGCTATTTACCCCAAGAAAAGGGGTAAGCTTATGATAGTTGTTGATAATGATTCATAAGGACAAACGCAATTTTGACAAGATCAAGAGATCTATAATTTTAGGGATCTTCTATTGACTTTGATTATGATTTGAAAGCACGACTAACCCGTCAAGCGATAATTCAATGAGGGTAATGACAATTAAATGAAGCGACGAGGTAGCTTGACCACTATAAATGATATGAACAAGATTAGAATTTAGCATTTAATTACTTGGCTAAACCTAGTTTAGATTTATGATTGCAACTATTAATAGTATTTGCACATTCCTAGCCCATGGAGCAATCAAGATGAAATAGCCTTCTTAGAGAATTTAAATTATACAAGTACAATTAGATTTGTGTTGAATCAATTTGTCGATGATTTTATGAAAATATGTCATAGGAGAATTGCCATGAATACCTCGTTCCTCTGGAGCAGTCCAGCTGTGTAGGCCCCGTATAGTACATATCTTGCTGATATTTTGTAGTACTATTTTTGAGTGTAAGGTCGAGGACCTACATAGATGTAGCCTACGGGTATTTGATATACCTCTATGTACTCATTGATACACATATTTATATGATATTTGATCATTTTGGCTCATTATGTGTACATGTCTTGTATCTATTTATATGTTTTATGTTTTATATTTATGTTTATGAGATGCATATGGATGTAGATGTTCATATTGATGTTATGTTTATATGATGTGATGTATGGATGACATGCACTAGATAGCTATTTTAATTTATGATGATGATGATGATATGCAGTGATCTAGATGCTTAGATGTGCTACTTATGATGGATGCATATGGATGCGATATTTACTTTTAAATGCATATTTAATTTTTTTGTATTGTATGCATTTAATTTATGATGATGTCATGATATGCTGATGCAATTTATGGAATACATTATTTACAATATGGTAATCTAATGTAATGAACCTATATGCTTTAATCACTTAAAACATAAGGAATGAATGTGATATGTGTTTAACAATCTAATGGATGACACCACAAAATGTGTAAAAATCATGAATGTAATTGAAAATCCTCATTACAAGAATTTAATCAATTAATCACCCATATATGAAATGCAATGATATGCAATGGTATGATGCGAATGATATAATATGTCACTCTATATTTATTTTGCAATTTGAAAAATATATGCACAATATAGTCAGTGGTCATCTAAATATCGTTTCTGATATCCATCCGGTATCTATCCTATATCTTGATTGTGCTCAATGTAATGATGTATCACGGATTCGATACTTTGCAATTTAATGATTGAATGAATTTTTATTTTTGATGGTTTGTGATATTTGGTATTTTGTTGCTATTAGAGAAATTTTTGAGGGTTTTCCATGAGACTCAAACACCCTAGTAGACTTATCAAAAGTTGTATACTGACCAAACTAGACTTTTGAAATGTAAGGCTTTTGCTAGGATAGGCCCTAACTATTCATTATCCTTGTGTGTGCACATGAGTATATTAAGATAAGGCATAAGCATACCCCGATGTCAGGCGGGATTATTTTAGCCCATTGCTAATATTGGGGGTCCGCAAATGTTTATCCAATCCTAGGTTTATATTTTAGTTGGACTAAGCCACTAGGCGATGCAGGACACCTCAAGCTAGCTCTTCCTAATTCAAACATTGGTATATACACCAAAAATATGCTAATGTATCAGATATATCATCGTGCATAAGGTATAATAGTGCCAAAAATTCTAGGGATTTAGGCTCATCCCCTTCTTTTCTTTCAATTTTTTGGGATACTTGCTCATATATAGTTGTGCAAGGGATTTGATTCCACTTTGACTTTGAACTTTCTTTGGATCTTCATTTGATCTTCATTTGAACTTGATTTCTGATCTTCATTTGATCTTGATTTGAACTTTGATTTTTGATCTTCATTTGATCTTAACTTTCTAGAATTTACATTTGATAATTTTCTTCAAAAACTTCCCTTTGGGGATTTTACTTTGGGGAGAACTATTTTTGGGATATCGATTGAGGATATCAATCTATGATATCAATATGGGATATCAATCTAGGATGTCGATCTATGATATCGATCTAGGGTATCAATATTGAGGATTGATGTGGGATATCACTCTAGGATATTGCTCATTTTATCATAAGCAAGGGATTTTGGGTAGGGAATAAACCTATCCTTTTGCCAATTGCCAATATTTCCCAAATTGTCCACATAGGGGGATAAGCAAGAATAACTCTTTTCACCTCAGGATACCTGGTCCTACTTTATGGCTTTCATATTCCCCTAGTCCTTATTAGGATTGTTTAATTTATTGATTAGTGATAGGATTCTGATATGCTAAGGGCTATACTAACTGAACCTCGACTACAAAATCAAAGTAAGCTTTCTATCAACTCTTGAGAAGACCTCTAGGTATGGTTGAATGACTGAAAAACCCTAGTATATTCTTCATAGCAACAAGATGGGTTGTGTTGAAAAACATAATTACTCACATGAATGATGGATTATGATAAATGTAGAGGTGCATGATTGAAACACAAACGTGGCATCATTTGTAAGACTGACAAACACAATCCATCCTACTATGGAATGCAATGGATGAAGAATACCTATATGCAATGCAACGATGAAATGCATGTGGAACATGAAATGCAATGATGCAAATGAAATGCAAATGTTTTTGGATTTTATGCTTTACCAATTTTTTTGGATTTTATGGCTTTTTTTATTTTTTATGGATTTTTGAGCCTTTATATTTGACCAAACGGTGAGTACATGCCTTTGGAGCCTTTAAATTGACCAAGCGATTTTCCAGAAAACCCTTGGGGATTTTAGGTTGACCAAAGGGATTATGAGCACCTTTGGAGCTTTTAGGGATGACCAAGTGGTTCTTAGGAACCCTTGGAGCCTTTAGGGTTGACCAAAGGTTTGGAAATACCTTTGGAGCCTTTTAGGGTGATCGAATGGTTTTAAGCAAACCCTCAAAGCCTTTTGATTGACCAAACTACTCATGAGAGAGATTGGAGCCTTTTAGGATGAGTGAGTGGTTTTTAAAAAACCCTCAGAGCCTTTAACTAACATGACCAAGAAGTTTTAGGAACCCTTGGTGCCATTAACTAACATGACAAATAGATTTTTAGGAACCCTTGAAGCCTTTTTGGGATGACCAAGCGGTTTTAAGAAAACCCTCGGGGCCTTCTTGGGATGCCCAAGTAGTTATAAGAAAACCCTTGGGGCCTTTGATTGACCAAACTACTCATGAGAGATCTTGGGGCCTTTAAGAATGACCAAGTGGTTTTTAAGAACCCTTGGAGCCTTTACTGACATGACCAAGTGGTTTTAGGAACCCTTGGAGCCTTTTGGGATTGACCGAGCAGTTTTAAGCAAACCCTCGAGGCCTTTAACTGACATGACCAAGCAGTTTTTAGGAACCCTTGGAGCCTTTTGCTATGCTCTCAAGCATAGAATACCTTAATATGGATGATGTTGAGAGGTTCAGGCTCTTCAACACCCCCTAGCGATGTTAGGTGATAGGTACCTAGACCAATATTTTTAGATATGATATAGGGTCCTAGCCAATTAGCCATGAATTTGTCTCGCATATCAGATAGATAAATTAGAGTTCTATTGGTTCTCTTTCAGCACAAGATCCCCAACCTCAAAGTCTCTCTGATGGACCTTGGTATTGTAAGCTCATTTTAATCACTCTTGGTAAACGCGGAGATGCTCAAGGGCATTCACATGACGTTCATCAAGTAGCATCAATTGATCTAGGTGAGCTTTTCACGCGGTGTCATCATCGATGAACTCTTTCAATGTGACGCGCAGCGTTGGAATTTCCAACTCTAAGGGCATAATGGCCTCAGTGCCATATACTAGTGAAAACGGAGTTGCCCCAGTGGGCATCCGAATGCTAGTCCTGTAAGCCCATAGTGCAAGGGGCAGCTGGATATGCCAATCTTTGTGGTGCTCTTGTACCATATTTTTCAAGATGGAAACCACTATCTTGTTTGAGGCCTCAACTTGCCCGTTTGCTTGCGGATAGTATGGAGTCACAAAACTGTGTTTGATTCTATACTTAGACGTCAAAGCTCTCATAGTTTTGTTCTTAAATGATGTTCCATTATCCAAAACTATCTTGGATGGAATCCCAAAATGACATATGATATGCTCAAGTATAAACTCTGCTATGCGAGCTCCAGTCATCATTGTTAAGGGTATTGCTTCCACCCACTTTGTAAAATACTCAGTAGCCATGATAATAAATGTATGTCGACCTGATGATGGAGGAGAGATCTTACCGATGAGATCAAATCCCCACTGAGAAAATGGCCAAGCCGCTTGGATGGGTTGTAAGGCCTATGATGGCAAGTGCGTAAGATTAGCATGATGCTGACATTTGATGCATTTCTTGACATACACATTGCAATCCTTCTCCATAGTGGGCCAATAGTAACCCATTCGAAGGATGCACTTGACGATGGCCATGTCACTAAAATGGCCATCGCACGTACCATCATGAGCTTGTGAAATCACCCAAGATGACTCTTGGGGCTCTAGACAACGAAGGAGAACTCCATCGTAACCTCATCGGTACAAAATGTCTCCTAGAAAGACATATTTAGTCACTTTCTACTTGAATGTGCATTTTGAGGCACGCGACAATCCCTCTGGGATCAAACCAAGTTTTAAGAAGTCTTGGATTTGTGACATCCAGCTCTGGTAAGCCTCAACTTCGACTGCCAAGATGACTTGCTCCCCTTGCGTATTTACATGTGCAAATGTAGACTGGGAAACAACCTTGTGGTGAATGGTAGTACCACTCCCCGTCGGACTCTAAGAGGTTAATGACCCCTAGGGTGCCTTCTTAAGAAAGTCTTCAGCTCTGTAGAACCATTCAGCTTTTGGTTCCATGCTAATCATGTTGATTGACTCTTTATTATCAAAGGCTTCACGCTCCGCTGCAGGATGCGAGAGCATTTTAACATGAATGGTAGTAAAATCGATAGATGGATTCTGAGGGATTAAGGATCCCAAAGATGCCATGGTGTCTGCGAACCTATTTGATGAATGAGGGATTGCCTCGATGTCATACCATTCCAACTTAGCCAAATATGTAACAACAAGATCTTTATAAGCTTTTAACATGGGACATCGACACTAAAAAGCCCCTTAACTTGGTTGACTATGAGCAAGGAGTCGCCAAAGATGTTTAATCTTTTAATATTCATGGTGATGGCTGTGTGGAGGCCCAAAAGTAGGGCTTCGTATTCAGCATTGTTGTTGGTGCAAGGAAAGTCTAATTTGAACGACAAGGGCATTGGAGCTCCTTGCGGTGTGACAAACACTATTCCTGCACCACCCCCTTGCTCGCACTTTGAACCATCGAAGAACAAGGTCATATCAGCATTATTTTTTGGTTCTTCAGGTTTGGGAGCTTTGGATATGATGAAGACCGCATCATCCGAAAGCTCAATGGTAAGAGGCCTACTATTTGATAGTGGTGCCTCAGCTAGATGATCAGCTATGACTTATCCCTTAATGGACTTTTAGCTTATGAATTCCAAATCAAATTCTATCAGTAGCATGATCCACTTTGTAGTACGTGTATTATGATATGTCTTGCTCATCATATACTGCAAAGGATTTTATTTTGATATTACATATGTCATATGACTTAGCATATAGTGCCATAATTTCTTTGTAGCGAACACTATTGCTAAACACAACTTCTCCACATATGCATATCCTAGCTCATAACTCACCAAGGTTCGGCTAATATAATATATGGCTTGCTCTCTTTGCCTTGCACATTCTTTTGGGCTAACATGGTCCCTAATGCAAAGTTGATTGTTGATATATATAGCAGAAATGGCACATCTGGCCTTGGTGGAGCTAGCACTGGTAGCGTCACTAGGTATTGCTTGATTTTAGCAAAGGTTGCTTGATAGTCCTCGTCCCAGTTGAATGAGACCCCCTTGTGTAGCAGTCGATTCATGGGTCAACATTTATCTGATAATTGAGTGATAAATCACTTTATGGATGCTACTTTGCCCTGAAGGCTTCTTAATTCCTTGATATTTGTGGGGGGACGCATCTCTAAAATAGCCTTGACCTTTGCTAGGTCAACTTCGATGCCTCGTTTTGAAATGATGAACCCTAAGAGTTTACCTAAAGTTATGCCAAATACACACTTCTTAGGATTCAACCTGACATTATGCTCTATCAGGTGATCGAAGACCTTCCTCAGGACCTCAGCATGCTCACCATGCAGCAATGACTTAGCCAACAAGTCATCGATATAATCCTCTAGGATCTTATGCATGTAGTCATGAAAAATATATGTCATAGCCCATTGATATGTGGCACCAGCATTTTTAAGGCCAAATGACATAACTTTATAACAAAATGTCCCCCATGGCATTATAAACATGGTTTTATGCTGGTCTTCGGGCTTAATCCGAATTTGGTTGTATCCAAAAAAATCATCCATCAGGGAGAGCATCTCATGACCTACGGTTGCATCTACAAGAGCATCAATATTAGGCAATGGAAATGAATCCTTTGGTGTTGCCTTATTCAGGTCTCTAAAATCCGTACAAATACGGATCCTTCCATCAGGTTTTCCTATAGGCACCATATTGGATACCCATTCTGGATAGTCGATGGAAATGACAAACTCTACGTCCAACAACTTTTGCAATTCATCTTTCACCATTAAGGCTACTATTGGATGCATCTTTCTAAGATTTCGCCTAATCGGCTTCTTTGACAGATCTAGCGAAAGGTTATGGGTAACCAATTTTGGATCTAGACCGGCATATCTTTGTAAGTCCAAGAGAAAATATTAGGTCTCTCTTTCAGTAGAGGGATGAGGGTGGCACGCTCATCGGGAGTGAGACTCTCTCCAAATTTAACCTTCCTTGGATTGGTGGGATCATTACCGATATCCACATCGAAGGTTTCCTCTACTGACATGTGTGATCCCTCCTCAAGCTGATGAGGCATAGGAATCAAGTGGATGTCATCTGTTGGGTTCATAGGTTCCGTATTGGAAGCATCCTCAACATGATAGACATCATAAGCACAGCCTAGTGCAAAATGAAATGGTTGCAACATTTCTTCATTAGGGAAGAAATCTTCAGGCTCAACAGGTGAGTCAGCATGATCCCAATCGATAGCATCTACATTCAAACACAATGGCTTGGATGGATCAGTTGGATTGCAGAGTGGAGTGGTCAAATCAATGGAGATCATATTGATGGAATGGATCATGTCTCCAGGACCACATGCATGTGACTCTACATATGTGCACCTTCCATACCCTAGATCTGGCTCTAGTGGTATGGGTATAAATGGATCCTCTCTAAGTGCCATCGATACGATCAGATCTTCCCTATGCACTGATTGCAAAATAGGATCATGTGGCTCGAGGAGTTCCATGTAGGTCAGAGGAGGCAGAAAAACCATCTGATAGATTTGATCCAGGGTTGGTCATCTCACCCTCAAGCGAGGACCAACATGTAGCTGATGATAAACCTCATCCATATCGATGGGCTGATGAAGGTGACATAAATAGTGGGGACCAAGATAGGCCCTCTCTATCTCATCTTCCTCATCACTATCAGAAATCCACATTCCATCATTCGCTCCCCCAGGAGTGACACGCTCTAGAAAATGTGGGCCCATAAAGGTTATCTCCTGATCGCTATCATCACTATCTAGAAAAATAGGGTATAAACACTCGTAAGTACGACACTACCTCATAAAATGGCTTAGCCTCATCCTCCGATCGATCATCAGGTGAGGAATCACTATCCTCTCTTGTACTGCAGCTTGGTCCACCTATATCGAAGATGGACTCTGCTATACCCTCATCATAATGCCCTTCCAACTCGAGATCTATCATTACGATAGCATTTTGATCCTACATGCCTATCTCATCGACTACCCCACAGATTTATTGACCCAAGTTTTCTCTTGGTAAATCATCTAGACTGGCATCCACCAAGATATCCTTGTCATATGTCTTGAGTGGCTCTATGGTGACGTAAGACACCATATGGTCATCCCTTCAAAAAGTGGAAGGATCAGGGTGATAAGGATTGAAATCTGCTTCACCCCCCAAACTAAGATACAAGTGGTCTAAAGATGCTATAAGCAAATCATCATGTCCTCATATTTGTAACCCTAGCCCAAACCTATCAGTTACCAACTGATAATGTGGCTCAAGCGGAGTCCTACATCCTTGCTCAAAAATACCAAGGCCATACCCATGCCAATGATATAATTCAAAAATGTGCATGGAATATTTAAGGTTGGATAGGTAACGAACATTCACTATGAATGGTTCATCATCATCTTCATCCATGGGTGTTCGAGTAGGAAGTTGATCCAACCTAGCGTAGATGAAGTTCGTTTGATTGGGTGGCTCTCCCAATGGCACTACTGATCCAACTAGAAAATGATGAGCAAGTGGTCATCCCATCTCTTGTGCAGTCTCTAGAATCGGTCCAAAGGTGACATTCTACACAATATATTCACCTAACCCTATGTTGGCCAGATGAACAGTCACCCACGGTGCGGATGACCCTACTGACGATGCAGGTGAGGTAGGATGAGGTACCTCCTTGACTTTATCTTGGGCTTCTTCCACTTCCATGGGAGTGGGAGCCTCATTAGTGATTGGTTTGGGCACATGCTTCTTTTCCTTTTTACCCATTTTTACCTTTAACTTCCTTTCATCCTGAAGCATTGCTGATGCAGTCGATTTCAAAGAAGTTGTTGTAGTGTGCTCAGATCTGTGTGATACAGATGTCGATGGTTGAGCACGCACTTTTTTTTTACCTCCTAGATTCTTAACCGGTGATGCTAGCTAGACGTCCAGGTGCATTGATGGGAGTATGAAACCCCCTGGAAAATTAGCTAGGTTCACGAATTTGAAGGGTTCTTCGTCTGACGACACCATGTGAACTCATCCCTCATGAATGTATTTTACACATTGATGTAATATGGAGGGAATGCAACGTATTTCTCGAATCCAAGGCCTCCCAAGAAGGATGTTATATTGCATGGTACCTTCGATCACATGACACATCACGAGGATGGTCTTTAGGCCCACCTAAATAGGTAGGACAATTGTGCCAACCATCGAGCATAGTGCATCATTAAATACTCTCAATGTGAATGTGATGGGCACAATATGTGACTTGGGTAGCTTTAAATGACTCAATGCCTTGGTCATTATAATATTGATCGATGAACCAGTATCGATCAAGACCCTCTTGAATGGCATGTGATTAACACACGCGATGATATGTAGTGGCAGGTCAGCCATATCTATAGGAACCATCCTGATTTCATGATCATAGAATTGGATCATAGGTTCCTGGCACTATTGTACATGTCCCACAAAATTAGTGAATGCTTGAGCATCCTGGGACTGCACCTCGATGGACCTTAGAATGTCCATGAGAGTCTCCCTGTGCCTAGGGTATTATTGTATCAGCTCATAAATAGACAACTTTGTAGGAGTTATCTATAGGTTTTGAACCAACCTACTTCGTATGGTCACCACCGGTCTAGTTGGTGGGCCTAGAATATCCTGAACTGGTCATTGATTCGGCGTAGCTTGTATCCTGATGGGAGCACGAGGTTGATTCGGCTACTCATACCTCCCATGTCTAGTAACAACATTGACCATACCTATGAACCCCTGGGTAGGTGGTTCGACATGCACTTGGTTGACCTGGCCAACATTGTTGCATGGTGCCTCATGGTTTGGCAATGGATTTTTATAAATCCCCATGTTTTGGTTGTCGGGCACCTATGGATTATTTGGCACTAAAAGCTCACCTTTATCGATCATATTTTGCACTATATGTTTGAAGGACCAACACACTTCGATGTCATGGCCCTTCGCACGATGGAAGATGCAAAATAGATCATCCTAATACCCCTTCGTCTTGGGTTGGTTAGGATCAATCAGCTTAATCTCGGGCAACCTGATTGCCTTAGCCTCGCACAATTGATGGAATATCGATGTCAATGATTTCATCAAAGGCGTGAATTGGCGAGGTGGGCATTGTTCCTTATTTTTTCCCTTGTAATTATTCTTGCATTGCTCATATTGCGTAGGAGGAGGTTGAGCCTGATAATTCTACTTTTGTTGCCCCTTATCCTCTCTCTGGAGGTTTAGCACCACCTGATTGACATGGGCCTGCTTGCCCGGATGTTTCGTGGAGCTCTTCTTGTATCCCTCTTTCCTATTTTTGAGCTTCAAGTTGCCCTCTTGCAACTTGATATCCTCAATTACTTTGGCTTGCACCAAAGCTTCCTCGAATGTCTGGTACTACTACAGTTGCAACAATAATGAGATGTGCTTGGCACAACTCTTCATGAACATCCGGGTCAGTTCTATAGTAGGAATGGGGAATGGCAACTTTACCATTAATCTCCTCCACCTCTTTTTGTATTCTATGATTGGCTCATCATCGTGCTGAGCTAGCGTAGCCAGATCGAAAAGGTTAGCTTGCTTCTTGATGCCAAAAGAAAAGCGTTCAAGAAAGGCATCAACCAGTTGCTCAAAACTGGTGATACTATGCTTCTTTAGCTGATTAAACCACTCCCAGGCTAGGCCTGAGAGGGTTGTGATGAATGTATACAAAAGCAAGGCATCATTGCTTGCAATCTGGAAGCACATGTCCAAAAATCTTGTGACATGCTCTTGCGCATCTTCGTCACCTTTGAATTTATCTAACCTGGGCATGTCAAAATGCTTAGGATATGCTGGAGTAGGCATCGAGGGGTCCAAAGGCTCGTTATGAATCTTTCTCAATGTCAACTTTTGGAAAGTTGTGCCTTGCCTCTCAATTGCTTTCACTTTCTCTACTAAGGCCTTATAGGCCTGTGAGGATAGAAAGTCCTCCTCCCTAAGCTGACGTGGGGGCGGTCTTGGAGGTACATTCTTCCTCTATCGAGGTGGAGGACGTTGATCTTCCTCCTCCTCAACCTGGGAGCTTTCGGGATATCCATGATCGGCTCCATCTCCCTCTTCTTCCTCATATTGTCTCTGCCTCTGATCTTCGAATGGTGGTGGTCATTCCCTTTGTTGGGCAATGACATGAGTGTGAGCGTCTCTACGCTCCTGATGTATGTCGGCTTGTGAAAAAGCCTTCCTATGAATGTGCTCTTCGTGCTCAGCGTGAGTGTATAAACCAGCCCTGGCTAGCCTATCCTCTTGTTCTACATGCTCCTTTTGGGCAAGGATGTGTTCCTCATGCATACGCTGCTCATATAATCTCTGTCTAATGAGCCTCTGCACTTGAATATTCTCATCTTCAATGTGCTGCCTCTCTAGGTGAGCATCCTCCAATTGATCTTGGAGGAGTTGTCATCTCTGCTCGGATACCAGTCTATGTGATCTATCAATGTGATCGATCGTAAGAGGCCTCTGGTATGTGTGCTCCATGTGAGCGACCTTATGGGTTCTGTACCCATCAGACTGATTTGCTATGCTTTTGCCTTTGTCTATGAAGATGGCATCGATGCCATGCTGAATCCTATGTTGTGTGCCACCATGCATGGATGGTGGATGTGAAACATGAGGGTGCTTAGAAGCCTCTCCATGTTCTCTGGTAGTCCTAATAGTGCTCTCGCTATGCTCACTCAGAGCACGAGTGGGTGGAGCCAAAGGCTTGTAGCCTAACTGCTCGAGGATGCTACCTAAACCATCCAACTATCTAGATCACCATGGCTCATGCGGTGGCGTACCATTGGCTCCCACCTTGGATACATCAATAGTGATCTTGTGAGGTTCACTATGTGTGGGAGTGTGAATAGGCCTATGCTCGGAAGTGGGCCTATCTGCATACCCCTGAATGGGTGGATCTCACTCTCATCTATACTTCGAAGGTGGAGCCATGGAACCTCCTATAGACCTAATATGTAGGGGTACCAACTTGGCCCCCTATATGACATACTCATCGGCTGATCCCATGGATGCACATGCAGTGTGATCTCGATAATGGGCTTCCGAGTGGAGCACCCTCATGATGAGAGGCTCCATGCTCTATCCTATGTCTAGAAGAGTGTATAGAAGCTCCTCTATTGGGGGTATGCTCAATGGTGTCCCCTCATGTCGAATTATCTCCTCTGATGCTCATCAAATGACATTCGGGAAGTGCATGTGGGTGAGGGTTCGACACATTTTGTTGTGAATCTATTGGGGCTTGGTCAATGGCATCAGGCTTGAGCCTTTGCCGACCACCCCGTGTCTCCACCATGGTGCACCTAGTGTGTAGATTTATCTTTTATTATGCAAACAAGGTATACAATGGTGATTATCTTGAATTAAATTTTAAATGTGAGCCCTAAACTGTTTGATGTTGTTTCAAGATTTGTTGTATCAATAAAGAACTCTTATCATGTTTGAAAGCTTGTTGGATGATAATCTCAATTTAATTGGCTTTCACATGTACTCTCGTAGCTCAACAATCTAGGTATGAATTCCAAATCACGTAATCCAACCTATAATGTGTGGTAATGAAGCCCACACATGGTCAGGGAGCATAGGTCCTCCCAGATCCTCACCCATTTTCCCCCAATTAGTGTTATACCCTCCGAAGAGAATACATGCAAATTTTCTAGGGTACGAAAGGTTCTCGGATCTAGTATTGGTCTAGTATCCAAGGGTACGTAGGATTTGGGCCAACGGATGGAAATCACCCCCACCATCATTGAAACCCTACTAGTGGTTGGATGTCACTCCCAACTCACTAGCATTTACTTGAAACATGGTGTGTGTGGTTCTTTTTAAATTGCATAAAAGGAAATATGCATAATATAGCACTCACATGATCATTTCCTACATGATATGCATAAAAAAAATATTTCATATTTAGGAAATATGCATGCTACATCCTACATGATATTTTGACAATGCAACTTTACGATGAAAATAGCCTTTGATTAGGCCTCAAGCATGCAAAACCACCACATGAAATATTCTAGCATGTTGGATTCTAGGGTGGACTACACTCAGAGATCCGCTGTTCCTAGAAGCACCTAGCCAAAACTTAGAAAAAGAAACCCTAAGGACCTAATTCATTCCCATGTTCCTTTTATCCTTAATCAATTTAGGTTTCAATTTCTCTGTTCTGGAAAAACATAGAGGCAAAATACAGAGACAGAGAGTGTCAGAAGGGCCTACCTCAGGTCCTCATTTGATCTAGCTTTTAACTCCTACTGTCTATTGTGTCTGCTGTGAACCATAGATCTGTTGCATGGTTTCTACTATAGACCGCATCTTGAAGCCGTGGGCCAACAATGATATCGCAGCTATCAACTACGTTTTGCACCTGATATAATAAAACACCAAAACTATCAAAAATCAAGGTTATGAATTGCAGAGTCCCACCATAATCACCATTTGTGACCACCAAAATAGCCTCACACCTATGCTTCCTACCACGTAAAATAAATAAGAGATACAAAAGAATGCATTGCAAAATTGACAACAAATGGGAAAGAAGAACACTTTTATTCCATTAAAGAAGCCAATTCCGATTACAAATACATCCCTCTTAGGGATACCATTTTGATACTCTTATTACAGTAGAAAAAGCATATGAAATCCCTCTCAAGGGTAAATGTGAGTTTCAAGCCATTCGAGGTGACACAAACTACTCTAGGGTGGAGTTGACCCTCTTCTTCATATTGAGGAAGGAATTAGATGATTGAATCTCCTTCAAATCTTCTTTCCTACGGTCAAGAAACAACACAAAAGCATTAAAAGCATAGGTAACCTCTCATGATGAGGCCCTTTAAAGGATATAAACATGAAGATGCCATAACACTAATGAAATCAAGAAAGTGAACAAATCATGCTAGACATATGCAATACTCATAAATATTGCTTGAAATATATAAATAGAAAGTACAACTATCTATCTAGTGGATTAATTGCATGAAATGAAGCATTATAACATGAAAATAAGCTAATTATGTCCTACTTGCCATAATGAAGTAATCCTAATGAAATCCTTAATTTGGTTAGTCAAAGTCTCTAAAAAACTAAATAAACTACTAAAATGCTTAATCTAATCTAATTAAATACACTGCAAAAGAAACAGTAAGGAGATCTATCACCGATTGCAAATCGTAGCTCAAATGAGCGGTCTACACTGTAAACCATGGTTGTTAGCCATGATGGGCAACAAAGTAACTTTGCCCTCCAAATATAGGGCTGTGGGCTTGATCCTCCTTGTCAAATTGATGATCAAGGGTCGCCTTGGTATCCTCTGACTAGATTGGCGGTTGAATTGCATAGTTGGGCCTTCGTTTGCCTAGATTTGTGTTTCTTGGCATTCTAGCTCCTTAGGGCATCCATGGCACAAATTGACATGATGCTTGATGAATTGGCAAGTGAATGGCAACAAGGCTCTCTCAATGCACTCAGGTGAGTCTACAATTCGATAGGGCTTCGCTACTAAAATGCTCTATATGCTCTCTATAGTTTGCCCTAATTTTAAGGGGTACTTATAGGATTACCCAAGGGCTAGGGGTGGCTTCATGGAGAAGCCAAGATCAAGAAGAGGTGGTTGGGATAGTTGGATTGGAATCTTCCATCCTTTAACTACCTTCTTCTAGAACAAATGGCCATTCAAACCGATTTGGCTCGGATGAAGGCCAACTAAACTTCAGTTTAGACCATAGGTGATAGTTGTGGTCTAGCTTGTAAACCACAGGTGTTAGTAGTGGTTCAGACTATAGACCGTAGGTCTCAACTGTGGTTCAGACTGATTAGGCCAAGGAGCCCAAATTGAGTGGTTAAAACCACTACTCTATCTTGGAGTTTGTCCAAGATCTTCCATATGGTCTTGTAGCATGTCCCATATGAGTAGTCACCCTCGACATGATGTGTTTTAGGTGTCTACACAAAGAAAAATCAAGTGAAATAGAAAATAAATGATTAAAAAATAGAAACATGGAAATTGGATAAAAAATAATTGAAATAGAAAACCTGTGTTTTCAAGAAGAAAAAATTTACATCTAAGATGACTCACTAGAAGAGACTAATAAAATATTGCAAAATTTAAAATGTTGTTCTCCAAACATGATAGCAAAAAATGAAAGTGAATAAAATACATCAGAAAAGAAAAATAGAATATTACAATCAATCATGAGAGAAGCTAAAGATAGTTTTTTTTTTGGAGATTATCTATGTTCAAAACTTGATGAAGCTATTAAAAACTCTAAAGATGTTTTCACACTACCTAATTATATAGTAAAGATAATGTATATGGAATTACTTTTTAATAAAGTTCTCAAAGGTAAGAATAGAAAATAAAAGGAAATGACTAATAATTTGGAAAACATACTTGTTGATATTACTGGTGAAGCAAAAAAAATATAATTTTTAATACTTCAATAATGCATGAAAAGTGTTCTTAGTCATGCTAATGATTGTTATGAAAATTTTGTTACTATACCTATTAGTCTATGGAGAACAATTTACAAGGGAATAATTACTCTAAATTTTTCTAAGATAAGAAAGCAAGAAAAGGTTGAAGAATTAGGGAATAAGATAATTATGAAAGATATTTCTTGTTATAAAAATTATTTAAGGTTCGTGATGATAGATGTATGTTATGATACTAGTGATCTTCATAGAAAGAAAAAAATATGCATGTTGTTATTCTCATCAACATAAAAGAAAACATTATGATGCAAGTAATAAAACTTATGATCTAGAATTCATGACAAAGAGATAAGAACTTGTTACAAAAATGGATGTTATATGTGACACAAAGGATTTAAATATAATTCGTGATTGTTTAAAAAAATCAATATAGATTTGATGTATTTCTCATTGATTAAATTTATCCATCTATTCTCTTTCGGAATCATAGGAAATATGCATAATTTATAATAGTCATAATTGGGTATTATATGGAGTTGGAATTAAATAAATCTATGTCCTAACATTTACTAATTCAATAAAATTATATTGTATAAAGATTTTGTGTATTGTATTTTGCATTATAGGGAAATGTGAAAGTTATAATGAAAGTATGCATATTTTTATAGTGTTTGATTTCAGTTGTAGTTTTAAAGTCGTAATGAAAGTATATGCCATCACCAAATATTTCTAATTTTCTCTACAAAGAATGAGTTGGATTCAAAATTCCTACACAAGATATAAATACCATGCTACAAAATTACTTATACAACCTATGAAAATGCATTTCTTTAAGGTGATTTCTTTTTTTATAATAGAACTATCCTATTAAAAAAATGAATATAAGTTTGATTTATCTTCTAGATTTACAGTAGGAATACCACCATGTAGATATGCTAAGTGCATAAAAATATTTCTAAATTTAAAGTTCTAACTATGATAATGTTATGATCATAAAGTCTATCTAGGTTTATTTCTTATCAAGTACACATAATGTAATTTCTTATGTCTATTAGTGTAGGTTTATTACCATTGTTTCAAAACGGGTGGTGTGATTGTCATAATCTCTTCTATACCATAAAATTATTTACATCACAAACTAATATGAGATGGTCTTTGAATAAAATTATTATATATTTATTTGATCATAGACCAAGGTAAAAAATTATGATGAAAATTATGTTATGAAAATAACACTGTAAGTGTATGTAAAATCATGTCATGAATCCTAGCACTTGTGTGTATTCCAATAATTAGAATTCTTTCAAATGAATAAATTCTACTTATTGGAATACACACACAAGTGCTAATTTTCATGAAATAATTTTACACACACTTAGATTGTTATTTTTTATAAAATATTTTCATCATTATTTTTTAACTCAGTCTATGATCAACTGAATATATAATACTTTTATTTGAAGACCATGTCATATTAGTTTGTGAAGTAAATAGTTTTATGGTATAAAAATGAATTATGACAATCACACTACCATTTTTGAAACAATTGTAATAAACCTACACTAATAAACATTAGAAATTATATTATGTGCACTTGATAATAATTAAATCGAGATAGACTTTGTGATCATAACATTATCATAGTTAGAACTTCAAATTTAAAAGTATTTTTATGCACTTAGCATATCTACATGGTGTTGTTGCTACTATAAATCTAGAGAACAAATCCAACTTATATTGATTTTTTAAAATAGGATAGTTCTATTATAAAAATATTAATCTCCTTAAAGAAATACATTATCTTAGGTTGTATAAGTAATTTTATAGCATGATATTTATATTTTGTGGAGGAATTTTGAATCCAACTCATTGTATATAGAGAAAACTAAAAATCTTTGGTGATGGTATATATTTTCATTACAACTTTAAAATTACAATTAAAACCAAACACTGTAAAAATATACATACTTTTATTATAATTTTCACTAGTCTATAATGCAAAATACAATACACATAATCTTTATACAATTGAATTAGTAAATGTTAAGACATACTTTACTTGCTTATGGGTATTATGACTATTATAAATGATGCATACTTCCCATGACTCCCAAAGAGGATAGATGGATAAATTTAATCAATGAGAAATACAATCATATTGCCGTGAACATGCCCTTCATCTCCGTGATTAGGTTCTCTCATTCGAAGGAGCATGCGGACCAACAAAAGACAATATATTAGAAGTAAACTATGTTCATATCTAATTATGGGGTTTAGATTTTATAAAATAAATTACTTTCATATAAGCTATACCCAAAATAAATTAGCATAGCACGTAGTTTAACTGATCTCTCATGGATCATAAGATGCGTAGTATCCATCAAGGTAGTAATTTGCCTATGGCTAAAACAGAAATACATAAAAGAAAAGTCAGAAGTTGCTACCACAAAAAACAATAAACAACATAAGCATTCACATTATTATTAACAATATTACTGGTCTGAGATTTTGTATGTATACATAATAATACTAAAAGGTAATGAGAAAACAAGGATAGACTAAGAAGTAAGAAGTAAATGGCGGCTTGCCTCGTATGTCTTTTGAGAGAGCCTGAATGAAATCATCGTCCCATAGATTGGGGTGATGCTTGCCGTTGCAGCGTTTCACGTCTCCTTCAGTTGCAATGGACGCCATTGTCGTATTCATATTGATATTGATGGGACGCACTGGAAAATCCTGGCGTCGCAATGCATTACTCCGAAAATCCAAGGCCTCCAGCAGACTTTCCGAATGAATGACGATTGTGCGTTTTTAGCAGAAACGTGTCAAAAGCCAAAGATCCCAAGGAAATAAGAGTCATTTTCAAGGCTTTTATGTGGCAAGAATATTCTTAAAAATGGTGATACTTGCCCTGTGACTGAAACCAATCCGTTGTCTGTCCTTATATAGAAAGGGATGGGAAGTTATGAGAACAGACTATTGATGAATCAACACCTAATTACTTATTAAAGTGGATAAATGGGTAAAAATAACGTATTTAGGTACAAGAAACAGAAATATGAAATTATAGGTGAAGACTTGGTTTTTTTTTTTTTTTTTAATATCTTTTTATTGTTTTTATAGATAAAGATTATGTATTATTTGAATATTTTATTTATTTTATATATATAAATAAAATGAACAACATTTATGCATTTTGTTAATGTGATTTATGTTGACTTATGTTACTTTGTTATTATATGATATATATGAAGAAGACCACATGTTAAGTTAGAAATAGGTAGGAAAATATTGTCATACAATGTTATCATAATAAAAATTGTCATACAATGTTATCATAATAAATATTGTCATACAATGTTATCATATAATATTATTATATGATGTTATAGAATATTGTCTTATTATAAGAATCTTGTGTTGTTATATAATATTGTCACATTATATGTGTGTTTTTCACATGGTATTTATGAAGAAGGTTACATATTAAGTTAGGTATAGGTAGGAAAATATTGCTATAGAATATTATGTTTTCATAGAAATTATGATGTCATTATATTGTGTTGTCATAAGAATATTGTATTGTCATAGAATATTTTTACATAATATATGTGTTCATTATTATTAAATTAGAAGAATGTAACCATTAAAGGGATAGACTATATTTGGACTATTTTGTGTAAAGAGTTTATCCTTTTAGAGAGGCCAATGATAGTGAATTGTTTATTTCAAATTTTTGCAATTATTGTTATTTTGTATTTTCATGTCTCATTTATTGAATATTTTTTGTAGACACCAAAACCTAGTCCTTCACAAAGTCCTCATCCACCCTATAATCTTGTATAATAAAATATGCCTAAGTCTTAACTTTGACATTTAAATCCTCCACATTATCTTATTTTCAAAATTTTAATAAATTTGGAAAATCCCCCTAGGATACCCTATTCCCTCATGTGGCATGTGTCCTACCCACCACTACCCCTCCCCTTGCCACATCTCACACCTTATTCCACGCATCACTCTAGTTCCACCTATTAACTTGCCACCACTCTATCTAAGTGAGACATCCCAGATGACTCACTGCAGTTACCCATGATAAGTGGTTGTCTAGTCCCTACCACTTGGCAACCCTGGCTTGCCACCTATATTTTACCTCCAAAATATCAAAATGCCTATAAATGCACCATCATTTGACCACCCAAAAATAGGCTAAAGTTTATACTATTACGTTGTTGGAATAACTATAAGATGTCATCTATGCACTTGGAGATCGAATCATCGACGCTCTTGGGTCAAACCCTAGTAGATTTACCTTTCAACCACAAACACTAGAGGGTATTTACACAGATGTAAAATACACATTCTTGTTTTCTCAAACATTAGCTTGCATTTAGTCAGCCTCAAATACATACCTGCATTTACTCAAGAGCATCTTCCACCATTGACAGACATAGATCAGATCGAGTAGGTCAACAAGATATCAGAGTTTATTATTTTTCTATCTTCTACATATCATTTTATATATTCTACAAATGGTTTATTCAGGGTTTTTGGTAGTTACTCCATTTCTTACATAAACATCTACTACTAATCCCTCTTTCTATTTGTAAGTATATGTGTGCAGGTGATAGATTTTGAAGAGTTGTTGAAGAAAGGATGACCCACAAGGATATTCAAAGCCATTTGACAATTTAATTGGAGCAACAAAATATCAAGGAAACCCACATTCTATTTAATATGCAAAAGGGCATTTTCCCTCTTTTTCTCATTATAAAGTTGAAAGCAAGCATATTTTTGTAACCCCTGTAAATTGGGGCATATCATCATTGTAAAAGAGGAGACCAAGGCTCCCAAAATTTTAATACAAAGATCATCTTATTCATTGCAATTGCTTATTTCAGTCATTCTTTATTTGGGTGTCATTCTTTTGCTTACAAAATGGTGATAATGGTGGGACCCCCGAAGGGTTCCTTGTATTATTGCCTTGCTATTTTCAATTAACTAATCTTTATCTATTCATTTTTACAGGTTTCTAGAGCTTCAGTACGTAAAAAATCAAATATTAGATTCAAAAAGTTTCAAAGCTCGCTCGGCCTATTCCTACACCTATGTGAATGCAAGAGTGAATTTAGAGACTTGTCCAAACACTAGGCGTATTTGGAGACTATGTAAATGCAAAAATACATTTAGGATCCTACATAAACATGGAGTGATATTTGAGAATTTTGAGAAGAAAAAAGAGTAGCAAAAGGATCCTAGGTGAGTAACATAAAATCCCAACTTGAAATTTAATTTGAAAAGGAAAAGAAAAGGGTTTTTTGTTCTTTGTTTCTATTTTCATGGGAGATTCTAGATCAAATGCATGCATAGGTATTTTAAAATATTTTGTAGTATTAAGAAAAAAAATAAAAGAGAGATCAATTTCATTTAATCTGCATTTTAGATCATTTTGGTGCATTTTAGGTCATTTTAGTACATTTTAGATAGGCTTTGTTTATATTTCTAACACATTAAAAAATGCAGATATGCATTTGGCCAAACACAATTTCGTATTTGACCAGTCCCAAATGTTTTATTGCGTTTCAATTTTTGTTTTAAAAGCACCTTAAAATCCTATGAAAACTTTATTTTGTGCATTTTAATTTTAGATTTTCTCTGTTTTACTATTCTGCTTGCTGATGTCTGTGTTTGATTGCACTTATAGACATAAAAATCATAATAACATCTTAAATTACATTGTAGGATCAAATTTATACTTTGTTTTTGAAAACCATAGAAAACATAAACACCTCACACAATCACATGTATCAAATAAACATTGGTAATATTAGACTTCATTACCAATCCCCAATCGATACCGATCACATAGGAATTCACCTCCTTCCATCAACTCACCCCCTAAACACCTTAGTATCCAATAATGAGTGCCTTTCTAAACTTCATCACTGTAAATTCCTCTACTTTTGGGTATGCCTAGATTAGGAAGGACTAGTAATGCCATTTTACCATAAGGCTTAGTAATAAATGGAACACAAGTATAATTTTTGTCCAAGATCGCCCAAGAATTAAGTGAAATCCTATGGTATCTTACCCTAGGTATTAGGCAAGTAGTAGGACTTAGATAGTGTGACCTACCTTGGGGAGGCAATTGTGACTCCTTAGGTTTATCCTTGAGCCAATCATACTTTTAGGAAGCTATTTTTAGTCATTTTTTATTCATCCTTCGTCAGAGGGGTGGATTCGAACACACCCTTTTAGTGGCATACATAATTCACCTTGCATAGTGGTTCTAGGAATAGGAGTCTCAAAATCAAAACACACCAAAACTTGAAAACTTCAAAAAAATAAAAGAGATCAAAAAATTCAAAAACCTTATGAAAAAGCAAAAAGGCAAAAAAAAAACAAAACTTGCAAAAAACCTACAAAAATATTTCTTGTTTGTTTGCTTTATGTGTTGTCCATTTGCATTTCCACCATATTTCACACACACCTTCACATTCACCACCTCATTCCACCCCTAGCTTATGGTAATGACCCACAGTCAAGCCAAAGCTTTAGCCAAAGTCTAGAGTCAACCATCTTCACCCATGGCACATTTTGCTCAACCTTCCCAAGCCCCCACCACTTATGTGGTGGGGTAAGTCAATGTGGCCCACACCCTACACCTACATATATTCGTTGGACTATCTAATGGGGTTTCCAATTTAAAAATAGATGTAATGTAGAGAGCTACCCATGCTACAATTCCATAGACTCCTAGGAGTGAGCCACCCACACCATCTGACCTATACATCATGTATCTAGATATTGATACCATAAGGACTTACTTTACTATAATAGGCTTGGTATTTCTATCATTACCCCCTCTCACAATTCCACCCCATACCGTTCTCTCATTACATCAAGAAGCCACCTAAGCTCATCCATAGTAAATCCATCAATTCATCACCAATCCACTTTTTGAATCAACCGTTGCAACCATGACCCACACTCATACATCATCACATAATCAATACATATCCATCCCATCTTATCAAAATATCATTTTCTCTAACCCCCTCTACGAAGCATAGTTAATACTGCTTTGTAGATACTCGTATCCATACCATCCATAGCATCCATTTATCCCAACCAACACACCATCCCTCATTAAATAATGATAACTTTCACCACCTATCCTCTACTAACATCCACTCACATGGTTATCATGTAACCATAACAATATTCCACACCACATGTGACCATACCATATATATTTGTGATTACTATACAAAAATATTTTTTGCACTTACAACAATTGCTTGTGGATAAGGCCAACCAAAACACTCATTATAATATATAGCAACAATCACAAGTTACAGATCATAACCATCCATATTCCTTACAATAAAGTACCATTTTCACTCAATATCTATCATGGGTGTCACAACACTCACCATAATCATCCCCACCCATCCACTCCATCACACGTATGCTAACATTTTAGGATAGCATACCATTATACCCCCATCACATCATCATCAATAAATCCATCTGCAACATTCATTCCATAACCCATTACAACATAACATCCATCACCATAAAATCCCAATCAATGACACACATCCCTTTCATCAACAAACAATAAATCAATATTTTCACTCATTATCAAAAGACCCTAAGTTTCAATTTATGCATAACCATATTGATAACTTGGCCATGCAAACACCTAGAATGTTGTACTAAAAATTAACCTTGAGGTAATTGATCAATCATGGCATTCATTCTTCAATACCATCATCATCTTATTTGACATATTTCACTTTAGTGAAGTTTGATAAATTCAAGGTGGGTGAGGATCCTCGATAGCATATGAGTAGTTTCATCAATGCATATTTTAGGATACAAGACAATGACCCTCTCATGCTCTGAATATTTCCTCAAATATTTGGAGGAGATGCCCTATATTGGTACAATCACCTACCACACCAAAGTATTTATACTTTTGAGCAACTAGCAGACCAATTCTTGGAGCGTTTCTCTCTTAATGTTAGAAAGAAAACAACATTAATCGAATTTTTCAACCTACATCAATTTGAAGATAAGTTGGTTTATGAATTTGGAAACCATTGGAGGTCAATCATCACAAAATCATCATTCTCCCTCCCCATGGTAGAATTAACAAGAATGTTCACAAGGAGTTGTTCTAAACCAATCTCCTTGTTACTACAATTGCAATAATATAAAACATTCGAGGAAGCTATCACCCAAGACTGGGTAATTTAAGAAATTAAAATCCAAGAAGGTGAGATAAAATTAAAAAGGAAATAATAGAGAAATAAGGGCCAAAGGGGGAATAACCAGGGCTAGTCCAAGACTGGTCAGATTGATCAAATAGTCTTGAGCTAACCACCATAGCAAACACAACAAGCACAAGCCCAAGTACAAAAACCCCCACAACAACAATAGAATTACCAAGCGATTTTGCCCCCACAATAAATGTAAAATCAAGCTCAACCTACAAATAATTACCAGTGCTAATTTAATTGACCATCCCACAATTTTACCCTATTACTTGAATAATATCCATTGCTTTTCTAAAAGTTGTATGATGCACAAGCTATTACATTGCCATAGATAAAACTTGAGGATCCAAACAAACCATGTGACAATAAATATAAGGAGAATTTGTACTAAACTTTTCATCAAAAAAAATGTCATTACATTAATGATTGCTATGCATTCAAAAACATTGTGCAAGATCTTCTTGAAAGGGGACATCAAAATTAATAATCCTTTCACCCAACAAAACTAGAACCTTGGTATCTATCAAACACCACTACCTTATCACGAGGTAACTCAATAAAAATTTGGAAAATCAACTACAATTCCATCCAACCAATTCAATAATGCATATCAAGTGTACCAAGGCTTTATAGGGGATATTAACTTAGTCACTCATAGGAAAAGAAGCATAAATCACACACAATAAGAAAATGGATCAAATCAAGAAGTACCTAATCCTACAACATAACAAATAAATGTGTCAATACAATGAAACTACACCATTTCATCTCCACCCACCCATATCCCAAGTCATACACCTAGACCCATCATCACATTGAGGAGTCGGTTGAAAAAGAGCTTAAGGATGGCCTCGACCATGTTACCCATATATGAGCTTATACAACAATCTTCCTCACATCGTGATGTATTTATGGATATCTTAAAATCCATTAAACATGAGATAAAAGATCCTGATGCCTTCAACACTTTTGCAAAGAGTGTTCAAAATTGTATGAAATATTCAATATTATTCTATATTTTTTAAGGAAAAGAGCATATCATCAGAGATATACATTCCTCCATTGCGTATTGTAGCTCACATTGATTGAAAAACCTTCAAATAGGTACTCATTGATAATATTTCCTTTATCAATATCATCACCACTAAAGCCATAAAACATATCAAATTGCCATCATCTCACATCACCTTATCTACCTTCACCTTACATGTATCTAATGATGCTTTGTGCTCCACTTTAGGAAATATACTTATACCCGTGATAGTGGGGGTGAAAATAATCTATACACTCTTCTATATCTTGGAGGGAGCTATGCACTAAAACATAGTTCTTAGACATCCCTAGATTAAGTAAATGAAGTGTGTCCCCTTGATGTTGCATCAATGCTTGAAATATGTACATGAGGGAAAGATCCATAGCATTCCAACTAACATTGAGCCATTAATGTATTGCAACTTGATTTCAAATCCATATGAGTTGTCCCTACCATCCACTCATTTGTCCATCAAGCCACTCATCATCAGAACCACTCTAAATCACCACATTTCATCCAAAGCTCCCATACTAGAAGCCCGACATATAATTGATCATCCATCTACATATCAAACAATCAACCTGAATCAAGCATCCACCTTAAACACATATCATTTTCTAATCACACATTCTCATCCCATAAATCAACCATCACCTTCATCAAATCAACCAAATAATTATACCTCATCACACACATATCCAATTCAACAAGTCATACCATATCAACCACTAACTACTAACCATCCCATGCAACAAATTCCATCCTCATAACCATCTACCATATCATAGATAGGACCACCTATCCAAGAGGAACCCTCATATCCTATGCCATACCCACCACTTGAACCATCAATCACAATTGGAGCCTCCACATCCATAATTTAGTCATCCACATCTGCCACCACTCAAATTGTAGTCCATATTGCCAATCCAAGCATTGACGAGTAAATAGTTGAGAATGTTACAATAACACCACCTATCCATACTGTTAGATATTATGATCACCCATACAACCCACCTTTACCCATAGGTGCAGTGTATAACATGGGTTCACAACAAAATAGGATTAATATTATATATGCGGGAGTGGAGTCTTCATTCGACCCACCTACTACTAATTATGAATCCATGCAACAATTTTGTGCAAACTTAGAATATCTATCCAATCCATATTTTCCTATGCGATATTTCCATCGCGTTAACTGGTGTTGTGGCTGCTCCACAACGTACCACAAAATTGGGAACCCACATTTTTTGCATGTTTCCAAGAAGACCGAAGTGGTCCATATGCTAAAGATCAAAGAAAATGCAAAATACCACATGGAGAAAAAGTGTCACGATATCGCGACATGTTGCAGTTTCACGGTCCAAGGCAAAGGGAGAGAAGAAAGATGAAAAAGTTTCATGATATCGTGACATGTTGCACCATTGCAGCCAAAATAGAAAAAGTGTCGCGATATCATGACATGTTGCACCATCACGGCAAAAATAGAAAAAGTGTCGCAATATCGTGACATGTTGCACCATCACGGCAAAAATAGAAAAGTGTCACGATATCACGACATGTTGCATTTTTGTGACCGTACAAGACAAGAAAGAACAAGAAAAGAAAAGTGTCACGATATCATGACATGTTGCATTTTCACGACCATACAAGACAAGAAAGAACAAAAAAAGAAAAGTGTCGTGATATCATGACATGTTGCATTTTCATGACCGTACAAGACAAGAAAGAACAAGAAAAGAAAAGTGTCATGATATCACGACATGTTGCATTTTCGCGACCGTACAAGACAAGAAAGAACAAGAAAAGAAAAGTGTCGCGATATCGCGACATGTTGCATTTTCGCGACCGTACAATACAAGAAAGAACAAGAAAAGAAAAGTGTCACGATATTGTGACATGTTGCATCATCACTGCCAAATAATAAAAAGTTTCGTGATATCATGACATGTTGCATCATCATTGCCAAACAAGAAAAAGTGTCACGATATCGCGACATGTTGCATCATCGCTGCCAAACAAGAAAAAGTGTTGCGATATCACGACATGTTGCATTTTCGCGATTCAAAGCATAGAGAGAAGGCAAAAGAGAAAAAGTGTCATGATATCGTGACATGTTGCACTGTCATGGCCAAAAGGGAAAAAGTGTCGCGATATCATGACATGTTGCATTGTCGTGGTCAAAAGGGAAAAAGTGTCATGATATCGCGACAGCTTCGCGGCCACAAGCAACAAAAGAGAGCAAGGAGACAAAAGTGTCGCGATATCGTGACATGTTGCAGTTTCACGGCTACAAGCAACAAAAGAGAGCAAGGAGACAAAAGTGTCATGATATCATGACACGTTGTAGTTTCACGGATACAAGCAACAAATGAGAGCAAGGAGGCAAAAGTGTCGTGATATCACGACATGTTGCAGTTTTGTGGCCACCAGCAACAAAAGAGAGCAAGGAGGCAAAGGTGTCATGATATTGCGACATGTTCCAGTTTTTCCAAGGTAACAGACCTGCATCAATGTGGACATAAGGATAAAATATAATGAATAAGACAAAGCATTACATGATCATTTAAGATGGTCGTTACATACGAAGGGAAATGGACGCAAGCCTATGTGGAGAAATGCAGCGAAGGGCCACAAAATGGAAACCAAAGCACACAAACAATCATAGAAGGGGAAGCGAACGGCCATTGGAAGATGAAATGAAAAGCTTCTTGAAGATTTTAAATACACCAATCAAAGAGGCTAGAAGGGGCTGGAAATTGTAGAGAAAAACAAAGACTATTTTTCAAAATAAAGGAGTTTTTTGGTAAGAGCAACTCTTGTGTGTGATACCAAAAGGAGATTGAAACTAATACTGCTGTTATTTACTATAAATCTTTCCTTTGCCTTATCTTTTCTTGTATCTATTCGTTGATGCCATAAAATGGGTTACGATAGGTGAATGATGGAATGATGAAATAATTTGTTTCCTCAGAGTCTTGCACCTGATCTAATCTGACTGTGTTTGTGTTACAGGTCTGTTAGTTCAGGTAGTCTTAGAATTTCATCTCATAACTTGGGGTTTTGTAGGGAGGAGGTTGCTAACCAAATTAATGTCCTATTTTGTTTTCCAGCTAACTGTTGTAGATAAGGTTTATGTTTTATTTTGATATTTGGATTAACCTCTTCTTAAAATCTACTTTTTTTATTCTGGTTCGTTCTAGAATTTCTTGCATCTCCAAACGCCTTCATCTAATTTATGGATAAGATACGGGTTTAGGAGGGCTACTAATTCCAAATGCACATTAAATTAGATTAAGTGAATGAATCCTAATTTTCTAACTTACTAACCTTACTAACACCAAATGCTAACACAGGTATAGTGGAACACTTTTAAACAAAGATAAAATGAATCTGCTAATTCTAAAAATGAACCTCATGTTAAAGGCACGGAGTTTAAAATGAAGTGTTTTAAACCATGCACATTCTCATTTAGAACCCTTTTTAAGCTGAAGATAAAAGAGGTTACTAACTGGGTTTCGGGTAGATCATTTTAATCTTAGGAACATTTAAAAGAAGCTATCATCACTTTTAGTCAATTTAATGGATTATGGTTGCAAAGTATTCATTCGAATCATTAAAGGCCCCTTGTTAACTATTACTTGCAGGATTTAGGTTATTTTGGCATACATTCATTTATTTGCCTTAGTCTTGATTGATTACATGCACATGAACATTTGTTCACAAGAACCTTGGAGAAATGAGTAATGTTACTTAGTTTCTTTGCAAGAGAGAGTTCTTGTTTGAGACTCTAGTTGTGGTGATCATTTTGCTATAGTGCAAAATATCCACTCAACATTTTGGTGCTAGAAGGAGGGCCTTATTTATTGCTTTGTGATTACAATCTGTTCTAACAATTAACGTGGGTAGTTATTTTTCCACCTATTATGCTTGCAGGTATAACATTTTTTTGTTTCATTTTGTAGGTGAGTTGAGAGAAGTCTTTTAGAAGTCTAGAGTTTTCAAGCTGGCCCAACCTGAGTACATAGCTACTAGGTCCAAAACCACAGGGGAAACTATTTTCTAAAGCCTTTCTCCCACTGGTAGGAAGTCGAGAAACCAAACATTAGAGATCAAAATACCACCCAGTGTACTTGAGTTAGGAGTTTCTTTAGACTCAAGTACATCTCACGGGCCTGAGCCCACAATTTCAAATGTGACAGCTACACCAAGTGCGTCTGTCCCTATCATTACAAGTGTGGCCATTGTTCCTATAGGGTCGATACCTTTGAATAACATGGCCCAACAACCACAACAACAACAATAGCCACCTGCCCTTTGGTATGGTGTGCAAAGTTCTCCTTTGAATATCCCTGGGGTAGTTCATGACTTACCTAGAAATATCGAAATGGGATTGCCTAAATTCATGCATGATGGTCCCATAACAGCTGAAGGGCATGTCTATTGAGTGTTAATTTGTCATATTACAAATAATAACACGCAACTTAGAGTCTCGAACAAAAGACTCTTTCTTGCAAAGAAATAATTTATTTTATTTTCCTTCCTTTTATTATTTCTCCAAGCTTCTTTGTGAAACAACTTTTACGTATATAAAAATGAATTTTAATTTTAATACATACAGCTGATATATCCCAGAATAACTCAAAATCCTGCAGATAGCTGTTAACAAGGGGCCTTTGTTGATTCTCAATGAACTTTATAATCTTGACTTGTTTGATTAATCAAAAATAAACAAAACTCCTTTTGATGTTCTAATATTCACAATTTATTCTAAGGTTAACCTGTTCGTTTTATCTCTATTCAATAGTTCTGTTATTTCAGTGTTAGTCTCTGACATGAAATTAAGCATATCAAGGAATAAAACAGAAACTGTTATTTTGAATCAGCTGGAAAATAATGAAGGATATTAAAATGGTTCACGATCTCCTCCCTGCAAAATCCCAAGTTAAGAGATGAAGTCCCCAAAACAACCCAACCGATCAGATCTGTACTAACACACAATCTAATCAGATCAGATGCAAGACTCTAAGGAAAAGAATATAACTGCATCATTCTACCATTCACCTATCGTAACCCATCCCATGGCGTAAACGAAATAGATACAAGACAAAATGATGCAACGAAAATATTGACAATAAAACAATAGTTTTGGCTTCGATCTCCTTTTGATTTTACACACAAAAGTCGTGTTACCAAAGAAAAATCCTTTATTTCAATAAGTAATGCTTTTTTGTTACAGTCTCCAGCCTTGTATCCATCTACATTTCTGCTATTTAACCTTTCTGTCATGCGTTCTCGGCTGCTCCATGACGCTTCGTTTCGACTCCGGGACCCTTCGCTTCAATTCCCGCCTTTTGGTATTCTAACCCTTGCATGCAATCGTAACGCTCGATCTCTGCGGCCAGTAATTGTTGTTATGAAACGTTACTCTGGTTCTGTCATTTTTGCCACGTGTCCTACGTCTCCTGCACCTTTCGTAACGCTTTCCCATGGAAATCCCGATAGAATTTGCATTCGGCCTCTTCCGTTTCCTAGCCGCGATAACGCGACATGTCACGAAATCGTGACATGTCACGATATCGCGACATGTTCTTGGTCCGTACGCCCGCAGTAGCTCGTTGTAGCGATATCGCTACCGACTTTGCTTTGCCTTCTTTTCAAAAAGTGGTAGCGATATCGCTACCACTTTGGTTCCGAGCCTTCCTTTCAAAAAGTGGTAGCGATATCGCTACCACTTTGGTTCCGAGCCTTCCTTTCAAGAAGTGGTAGCGATATCGCTACCACTTTGGTTCCGAGCCTTCCTTCGATGAAGTGGTAGCGATATCGCTACCACTTTGGTTCCGAGCCTTTGCTTCACGAAGTGGTAGCGATTCGCTACCACTTTTCCTTCGAGCCTCCGCTTCACGAAGTGGTAGCGATTCGCTACCACTTTCAACCTTGTGCTTCCTCTCGACAACTCGTAGCGATGGAGAGACAGGTCGCGATTTCGCGACATGTCGCGATATCGCGACATGTCACGATTTCGTGACCCTTTCAACACTTAGGCATTTTTCTTCTTTTCTTCATTTTTAGCATCCGGGTCTTTGAGATCTTCCCTAAAACTTGCAAAAACAAAGGTGGGTCCCCACTTCTGGGGTGTGTTGTGGATGAACCACAACAAATGGCGACTCTGCTGTCAAATGCTCTTGAGCATTTTAGTAAGAACCCAACCTAACACAAATCACAAATTTGAAAACATGGGTTAGCCCATAATCAATATAACTAATGCCCAAAATCAGAAGTACATGAATTATCAGAATCATCAAGTTCTAGCTCGGTGTGTGCAATGAATTCCTTTCCTTATCATTTGAATTTGATCCACATTCCATCATCGGTTTTGCATGAATGCATATGCGAAATTGTGAATGATTTGTGTATCCTATTGAATATGCCATGAGAAAATGCATAGTCACTCTTGTAGTATTATGTGCAAACATTCAAGACTCGCCAAACCCTCTTAGGATCCACTAGTGAACGGTTCATTATATCCCAAAGTTGGTTATGAGTCCCTACTATCTTGAACCCATGTGCAAGTGGATGTGAAATCAGAACTTTGGGGAATCGGACTCCCAACCAACCGAGATGAGAGTTTAACCCTATCCTTACTATTCTCGATTTAGAATTCTTTACCTCACTTTGAGCAAAATAACTAAACCAATTATGGAAGAAATGGTCATGCTAGTCTAACCCTCTAGACAATCAATGGTCTTATTTTTTAGGCAAGACATGATGCCATGCATGGGCCTATCTAACCCCATAATCCAAAACTTATCTTCATTTCTTTGGACCTTGGGGATGACTACCCATCCCTTGCAGAGGACAAGTAGTACGATCCTTACAATCCAATATAAGGATGAGATGGGAAAAATTTATTTATTTTACTTCTTGGACCTTGGGGATGACTACCCATCCTGGTTAGGGACAAATAGTACGATCCTTACAACCCAAGATTTTAAATGTAAATGGAAAATATTAATCTTGTTACTTAGACCTTGGGGATGACTACCCATCCTTTGCAGAGGACAAATAGTACGATCCTTACAATCTAAGACTTAATACGAAATGAAACATAAGAGCTTTGGGGAATCAGATTCTCAACCAACCGAGATGAGAATTTATGCCCTATCCTTACTACTCCATGTGGGTCCAATCAAAGCTTTGGGGAATTAGATTCTCAACCAACCGAGATGAGAATTTAACCCTATCCTTACTACTCTGATTTTAGGCTTTAAGCTCTATGGAAGTGGTCAAAACCACTATTTTTAGGATCATGTTGCATAATAGGATAGACATGAAAACCATTTTCGCCCAACCTTTTCCTCCAAGTTAGGTTTTGATCATTTTGCTCAAGATCCCTTTTAATGTATGAAACGTGCTTGGTCCTAGATACTTCAAGACTCAGTTTCCAACCTTAGGATTTACTTAAATTTATGTTATAACATAACCCTAAGAGGATTCAACATACTCAAATGAATTGCACCTAAGATGCATATGCCACTACGGTGAAATGTATGAAAAGTGAGATGGAACATGAATGCATTATTTCTTGAATTGCAAATGAGATGATTTGTCATGCAAAACTGACTTTTTCATGCATCACAAGCTTCAAATGATCTAAATTAACTGTTTGTATTACATGTGGAGCTTATACAACATGATTCCAATGTTTCATATTCTCCCAATCTTAGGCATGCGTTCAACATCAAGCTTTTATTCCCCCTTTTTTTTTTTTTTTTTTTTTTAAAGGCAATGAAAAGGAAATCAAAGGAACACCACCGCCTAAATGTCCAACCTGCACACAAACGCAAAAAAAACCCAACATTAATACAAGAAAAACCTGAAATAAAAAATGAATACATACTAACATATCAAATCTGCACATCAAGAAACTAAATTACAGCATTGACACAAAACTAGATATCTCCTGAAATACACACTTAAGTATCAAATCTGCTGCCAGATAAAATGTCTGGATGTTACACCTGCAAGCACAATAGGTGGAAACAAAACTACCCACGTTAATTGTTAGAACAAATCAAAATTGCAAAGCAATACATAAGGCCCTCCTTCTAGCGCCAAAATGTTGAGTGTTAATTTGTCATATTACAAATAATAACACGCAACTTAGAGTCTCGAACAAAAGACTCTTTCTTGCAAAGAAATAATTTATTTTATTTTCCTTCCTTTTATTATTTCTCCAAGCTTCTTTGTGAAACAGCTTTTACGTATATAAAAATGAATTTTAATTTTAATACATACAGCTGATATATCCCAGAATAACTCAAAATCCTGCAGATAGCTGTTAACAAGGGGCCTTTGTTGATTCTCAATGAACTTTATAATCTTGACTTGTTTGATTAATCAAAAATAAAGAAAACTCCTTTTGATGTTCTAATATTCACAATTTATTCTAAGGTTAACTCTGTTCGTTTTATCTCTATTCAATAGTTCTCGTTATTTCAGGTGTTAGTCTCTGACATGAAATTAAGCATATCAAGGAATAAAACAGAAACTCGTTATTTTGAATCAACTGGAAAATAATGAAGGATATTAAAATGGTTCACGATCTCCTCCTTGCAAAATCCCAAGTTAAGAGATGAAGTCCCCAAAACAACCCAACCGATCAGATCTGTACTAACACACAATCTAATCAGATCAGATGCAAGACTCTAAGGAAACGAATATAATTGCATCATTCTACCATTCACCTATCGTAACCCATCCCATGGCGTAAACGAAATAGATACAAGACAAAATGATGCAACGAAAAGATTGACAGTAAAACAATAGTTTTGGCTTCGATCTCCTTTTGATTTTACACACAAAAGTCGTGTTACCAAAGAAAAATCCTTTATTTCAATAAGTAATGCTTTTTTGTTACAGTCTCCAGCCCCTGTATCCATCTACATTTCTGCTATTTAACCTTTCTATCGCACGTTCTCGGCTGCTCCATGACGCTTCGTTTCGACTCCCGGGACCCTTCGCTTCAATTCCCGCCTTTTGGTATTCTAACCCTTGCATGCAATCGTAACGCTCGATCTCTCGCGGCCAAGAATCGTTGTTATGAAACGTTACTCTGGTTCTGTCATTTTTGCCACGTGTCCTACGTCTCCTGCACCTTTCGTAACGCTTTCCCACAGAAATCTCGACAGAATTTGCATTCGGCCTCTTCCGTTTCCTAGCCGCGATAATGCGACATGTCACGAAATCGTGACATGTCGCGATATCGCGACATGTTCTTGGTCCGTACGCCCGTAGTAGCTCGTTGTAGCGATATCGCTACCGACTTTGCTTTGCCTTCTTTTCAAAAAGTGGTAGCGATATCGCTACCACTTTGGTTCCGAGCCTTCCTTTCAAAAAGTGGTAGCGATATCGCTACCACTTTGGTTTCGAGCCTTCCTTTCAAAAAGTGGTAGCGATATCGCTACCACTTTGGTTCCGAGCCTTCCTTTCAAAAAGTGGTAGCGATATCGCTACCACTTTGGTTCCGAGCCTTCCTTCGATGAAGTGGTAGCGATATCGCTACCACTTTGGTTCCGAGCCTTCCTTCGATGAAGTGGTAGCGATATCGCTACCACTTTGGTCTCGAGCCTTTGCTTCACGAAGTGGTAGCGATTCGCTACCACTTTTCCTTCGAGCCTTTGCTTCACGAAGTGGTAGCGATTCGCTACCACTTTTCTTTCGAGCCTCCGCTTCACGAAGTGGTAGCGATTCGCTACCACTTTCAACCTTGTGCTTCCTCTCGACAACTCGTAGCGATGGAGAGACAGGTCACGATTTCGCGACATGTCGCGATTTCGTGACCCTTTCAACACTTAGGCATTTTTCTTCTTTTCTTCATTTTTAGCATCCGGGTCTTTGAGATCTTCCCTAAAACTTGCAAAAACAAAGGTGGGTCCCCACTTCTGGGGTGTGTTGTGGATGAACCACAACAATGTCCAAATTTACAAAGATTACATGTTTAGACAAGGGGTCACCCATGAAGATATCGCTTGTCTAATTTTCCCTGCTAGTCTATACAGTACGGCCAATGAATGGTACAGGAATCTTCTCGCAGGGTCCATTGTTTCATGGGCCCAATTAGAAACTGGCTTTATCAGCCAATTTCGAATGTTGGTAGATCCTTCCATGATTTATAATTTATTTGTATCATGTAAAAGGTTACCCAATGAGCCCATAAGAACATTCAATCAGAGGTTCCAAAAGTTGTATACAAATTTGACTCGCCACTTCATAGTAGATCCTGATGTGGCCCTGCAACTATACTTTGGAGCTTTAGATCCATTAACATCCTTGTTGACTAGAAGGAACCCTTAGGTTATGATGCTTTTGTTAGCTTATGCGGATAAAATTACCCTTGAACAACAAATGAATTTACCAGGAGTAGGGTTGTCTCAATTGACTAGGATGGTACAATATGGTCCATACAGTAAATTTGCCATGATGAATCAATTAATGGCACCACAAGTTCCAACAATGAACAATTTCTAACTACCATCTCAAGTCGCATCATTTCCTACTTATCCTAATGCCTCTGGTCCAACGCAGGCTTTGATTCCAAATAACCCGATGACCTTGACTGGGTTCAATCCGGGCAATAACTTATTAACCATACCTGGGTTTACTCTGATTAATATGCCAAGTCCAGCGACGTATCCAAAAATTACTCCTATTCAAAGTGTGAATCCAAGATGGAATCAAAGTGCCTATACCCAAGCCATCATACTTGTTCTAGAGGTGGCTAATGCAGCAAATGCAGCTGGGTCCGAAATTATAGTGCCCCAACCACATGGACCTGAATCTACGATAGAAGACATGAAGAAAACATTGGCCAAAGTTTTGGTTACTGTGGGAAATGTTAATAAAAAATTTGACCAAGTCATAGGTCATAACTAACCTCATAACCATAGAGGAAAAGGAACATACAACACACATCCTAATAATGGACGAGTACCCAATCTCGTAGCCAATCAGGTAGAGGTCTCGAAATATTTTGGAGAGTCAGGGTCTTGTGATAATGATTGCCCGCACTGTTGCCATGGAAAGTAGGAATATATATTGACTGGAGTTATATACTCCCAAGATAGTGAAGAAGAGGAGGATGTGGAGTTCTTTGGAAAAGAAGATGAATAAACATTGGAAGTTCATGCCAATAAACGTTTTGGGAAAGGAAATCACAAGTATTACACAAGGAGTTCTAAAGATCCCAATACTTCCTCTACCACTTCAAACAACCCATTACTTCCTCCTGATCTCAAAGGAGATGTTAATCCACCTCCTCCATCGATGGTGAAAAAGTCTAAGTTGGTGCAAAATATGTCAAATTTGTAAAAACCCACCTATGACTTGATAGAAGACATGAAGAAAACTAAGGCCAATGTCACAATGTATGATATGTCCCAACTATTAGGCCAAGAAGCAAGTCCACCAAAAGGTTTGGATCCACCTACCCAAGTTCATGAAGCTAAAGGTGTTGAATCCAAATTGGTTTGGAAAGGGGAAAAGCGAGATGTGCCCCCATTCCTCATAACCATTAGAATTGTTGGTAAGAATCTACACAATTTTTTAATAGATTCAGGGGCCTCTGCTAGCATTATGCCCCTAGAAATCTATCAAAAATTGGGACTTACACCAAAACCTTCTAAAAGTAGGGTGGTGCAACTGGATAGATCGGCCATGGATGCAGAGGGAGAATTAAGGGATATTCTTATTCAGGTCAACTCAGAACCTAGGGTTCAACATCACATAGATATATTGGTTCTTAACATTCCTATCAAGTATGGCATGGTGTTGGGAAGAGATTGGAGCAAGAACTTAAATGGATATATTGTAACAGACTCTTCACATATGTGGTTGCCTTGGAGAGGAGTGGCCAATCAAATTCGAATCGATAGTGAACCTAGGCTCAAGGAAATGATAACAGAGTACAACAAGCCGAATGAAATTCAATACGTTGAAACTGAATTAGGAGCCTATTGCTTGGACGTAGAAATTCCTGAGAGTTCTAAAAATGAAAATATTGGATGCAATGATTCTGAAGAACACCACAAGGTTTGGACTTTAAGATTTGATGGATCCAAGTCCAAACAAGGGGCAGGAGCTGGTATTGAACTTTCATGTCTAGACAAACAACCTATGTTGGCTACATATCGATTACAGTTCCCAGCCACCAATAATGTGGTAGAATATGAGGCCTTGATTTTCGGACTTCAATTGGCCCTTCAGAAGAAAATCAAATGTATCAAGGTCTTAGGTGATTCTGAATTGGTGGTAAAGCAAGTCAAAGGACAATATGCATGCAAGAACAAGCGACTCAGCCTTTACCGAACCAGAGTTAGAGATTTAATAAACGAATTTGATGCTTTTAACATATCTCTAATCTCTAGAAAAGGAAATCGTTTGGCGGATTCTTTAGCCGCAGCCGCTAGCATGCTTAAACCAGCGGATCACAAGCAGTGCAAGAGATTTTCCATAGAATTAGTCCCTAGCCCCTCGATACCTGATAACGTCACGAATTTCCAAGTCTTTGATAGTGACAGACATGTGTTCAATTTTGTCACTAATTTTGGTATCTTTGAAAATCAGGTTATTGATGAAGACGAGAGGGGGCAAGAAGAGGCAGGGTTGAAAAGTGAAGCTACTGGAAAATGGAATGAGATGCCAAATGGGATGGCCTCATTAGAAAAAATGTTTGATATTGGATACCAACCGAAAGGAGGGAGAAAAGTTCCACCTCCCAAAGAGGCTTGTCACTCAGTCAATATTGGAAGTATAGAAAATCCTCGTGAAATACTCATTGCAAAGGCATGTACCGAATATGAAAAGAATTCCATTGCCAATGCATTGAAGGAATACATAGATTGCATAGCTTGGAGCTATAAGGAGTTGAGAACTTATGATCAGAATGTTATAATGCATACAATCCCTTTGAAGCCAGACTCCAAACCCTTTAGGCAAAGACAGAGGCCGATCAATCCGTTACTAGAGCCCTTGATAGAAAAGGAGGTAAAGCGACTACTGGAAGCTAAAATCATCTTTCCTATTAGGCATTCCACATGGGTTGCTAACTTGGTCCCTGTGAGGAAAAAGAATGGAGAGATAAGGCTATGCATTGATTTTAGAAATCTGAATAAGGCCTCACAAAAAGACAATTACCCTTTACCTACCATTGACGAAATCCTTCAAAAGGTAAATGGGTTGGAAATGATGTCATTCCTAGATGGCTATTCAGGATACAATCAGGTCCTCATACATCCTAATGACAGAATGAAAACCGCCTTCACCACAAAATGGGGCACGTTTGCATATAGGAGAATGCCTTTTGGTTTATTGAATGCAGGTGCCACATTCCAACGAGCCATGGACTTTGCCTTTAAGGGGCTCATCGGTAAGTGCATTATTGTCTATGTAGATGATATTCCCATATTTTCTAAGAACAGGGAGAACCATGTCAAGGATCTAAGGAAAGTGCTCCAAAGATGTAGGGAACATGGCATTTCACTCAACCCAAAGAAGTGCATTTTTGGGGTAACGGAAGGAAAATTATTGGGGCATGTAATATCCAAAGATGGAATTTCCATTGATCCTGAAAGAATAGAGGCCATACAACAGATTCCTTTTCCCAATAGCAAAAAAGAATTGAGATCATTTTTTGGGAAAATTAATTTTGTTAGAAAATTTATTTCAGGTTTTTCAGAAATTGCAAAACCCTTGAACGATATGTTGAAGAAAGAGGTCCAAATCAAATGGACGAATGAAAATAGGGATGCTTTCCAAAGAATCAAGGATGCGATTTCTAGAGCCCCGATTTTAGTGAGTCCTGACTATGCGAAGCCTTTCTACATTTACACATTTGCTTCAGACCATTCCTTTGCGAGTGTTCTAACTCAGAGGAGTGAACGCAACATTGAAAATCCCATTGCCTTCCTTAGTACTCCTCTCAAAGATGCAAAATTGAGATATTCCATCTTGGACAAGCAGATGTATGCCCTATTTAAGACTGTAAAGAAATTCAGACATTATATAGTCCATAGTAGGGTGTTTGCTATAGTCCCAGATCCTGTAGTTAAATCCATGTTTATACAGAATGAACTGGGTGAAATGCGGGGTAAGTGGATCTCAACTCTTCAAGAATTTGATCTTGAAATTCAATCTATGAGGATAGTGCGGGGACAAGGGTTGGTTAAGGCCATAGCAGAAAATGATCCTTTAATATCCTATCAGCATTATGAAATAGCAGATATAACTGAAGATGAGTGGTATGTAGATGTTGTGCATTTCTTACTAAATGGTAAGTGTCCACCACATTTAAATTCTACTCAACGAAGAGCCTTGCGTCTAAAATTTGCTAATTTTCTAATCAAATCCGATGCGTTATACAAGAAAAACCATGAAGGAATTTACCTTCGTTGCGTTGATCGAAAAGAGGCAGCTCAAATACTCGGGGAATTCCACGGTAAGTATGGGACAGGGCATGGGTCTACTAATGCCACAGCCCATCAAATCCTTAGAGCTGGTTACTATTGGCCTCAAGTGTTTAAAGATGCTCATGCTCATGTGAGGTCATGTCATACTTGTCAAATCGTGGCAAATAGAGAAAGGGGTGCTTCTATGCCATTACAATCTGTAATCGAGTCTAGACCTTTTGCACAATGGGGTTTGGATTTTGTTGGGATTACCAGTCCCAATTCATCTGATTCCCATAAATACATTCTCACGGCTATAGATTATTGCACAAGGTGGACGAAAGCTATTCCCACTAAAAATGCCACTTCAGAAGTCGTTATCAAATTCTTAGAGGATAACATTGTCACTCGATTCGGAATGCCTAACTCCATTGTAAGTGACAATGGTTCCACTTTCTCCTCCTTGGAATTTGCAAATTGGGCATTCGACAACATGGTGAGTTTGAAGTTTTCTTCAAATTATTATCCACAAGGTAATGGATTGGCTGAGTCTTCCAATAAGAACTTGTTATGTGTCATTAAAAAGTTGCTCGAAAGAAATCCTAGAGATTGGCATAACAAACTTAAGTTGGCTCTTTGGGCTGATAGAATCAGAATCAAGGAATCATTAGGAACATCTCCTTACCACTTAGTTTATGGACAAGATCCTATTTTTCCCACAAATCTTAAGTTACAAACATTACATTTCATGAAAGATTACCTTGGAACTGATAATAAACTTGAAGCTAGACTAACACAATTGATGCATCTGGATGAAAAGAGGGATGAGGCTATGCTTCACTTTAGTAAACACCAAGATGTAGTAAAAAGGTGGTTTGATAAAAAGTCTAGAGTCAAAACTTTTAAAGTTTCAGATTTAGTGTTGTTGTGGGATAAGAGACATGAGAGGAAAGGAGATCATGATAAATTTGATTACTTATGGTTGGGTCCTTACCAAATTTTAGAAGTCCTAGGTGAAAACAATTTTAGATTAAAAACCCTGGACGAAAAATATTTGGCTTTACCCGTCAATGGACTGCATTTAAAGCACTATTTCCAGGCCTGAAATGGCAAGGCCTTGTATTATATGTAAATATGTCATGTTTTGTCTTTTCGTGTGTAGTTTTGATTTTCTTAGGTGTGTGTTAGTTTCTTTTTGCTTTCAACCTTTATTTTAGCATGAGGAGATTGTTCTGAAAAAGGTTTTTTAGGCATTTTGATTGCATTGGTCTTGTCTTAGCCTAGTGTGTTGGTCGTGGGACCAGTTTTGGGTTTAAAAAAAAAAAAAAAAAAAAAAAAAAAATATATATATATATATAATATATATATATATATATATAGCAAAGTGGTTAGTGTGTATCCTTAGCAAAACTAGAAATATATGAAACAACAGAATTGTTTTACAGAAATCTCCACGAGCACTGCAAACACATTAAAGAATATCGTTTGAAATTTGGGATACATGAAAGTTGTCAATTTTGCAAGATAGGGTGAAGCATTTTGTATAATCCATCTTACCCATTTGTGTTCAGGATACATTGCATAATAGCCTCGAGTCTCATTCCATCCCATATTTCAAAAACAACCACCAAAAGCATGTCAGACCCTCTTAGGATCATTGCACAATAAACATTAAGTAAGGTCTTGGGGTTGGAAACTGATGCCGCATTGTCTTGAATTAAACACGCTCTGCACATATAAAGAACATCTTGGGAAAAATGGTTGAAACCTTACTTGGAAGAAAAGTTAGGCGAAAAGAATTTTTTCTTGTCTGTCCCATCATGCAAAACATAGTCCAGGAAACAGTGGTTTTCACCACTTCATCTCCATAACATCATTTGAGTTGGAAGGATCGTACTACGTGTCCCTCATAAGGATGGGTAGTCATACCTAAGATTCAAGGAAGCCATTACTACTCCATCTCCATAATATCATTTGAGTTGGAAGGATCGTACTACGTGTCCCTCATAAGGATGGGTAGTCATCCCTAAGATTCAAGGAAGCCATTACTACTCCATCTCCATAACATCATTTGAGTTGGAAGGATCGTACTACGTGTCCCTCATAAGGATGGGTAGTCATCCCTAAGATTCAAGGAAGCCATTACTACTCCATCTCCATAACATCATTTGAGTTGGAAGGATCGTACTACGTGTCCCTCATAAGGATGGGTAGTCATCCCTAAGATTCAAGGAAGCCATTACTACTCCATCTCCATAACATCATTTGAGTTGGAAGGATCGTACTACGTGTCCCTCATAAGGATGGGTAGTCATCCCTAAGATTCAAGGAAGCCATTACTACTCCATCTCCATAATATCATTTGAGTTGGAAGGATCGTACTACGTGTCCCTCACAAGGATGGGTAGTCATCCCTAAAATTCAAGAAATCCAGCATTAATCCACCTCCATCATATCATTTGAGTTGGAAGGATCGTACTACGTGTCCCTCATAAGGATGGGTAGTCATCCCTAAAATTCAAGAAAGCCAAAGCCAAAACCTGGACTATGGGGCTGATCTCCATCGGGGCTATAGATGCCTGCATGGCAGTGGAGTAGGCTCATGCGTGGCGACATGTCTCATTTAAAAGCAAGACCTCTAACCGCTCACACGGACAGGCTAGCCTGACAGTTATCCATAATAGGTTTAATCATTTTGCTTAAGATGAAGTAATGAACTCAAATCAGAGTAGTAAGGATAGGGTTAAATTCTCATCATGCTTAGGTTGAGAATCTGATTCCCCAAAGCTCTGATTTCACTTACACATGCACATTGATTCAATATGGCAGTGGTGCATAACCAACCTTGAGATTGGGTATATGAACTCAATTCATGCGTGATTGGTCCTGAGAGGGTTGGATATGTTTAATGTTTGTGCTCGCGCTACTAAAAGTTAAGAGTCTTGGTAAAGCAGGTCAGCCATAGTTCATTATGCTGGCAATACATTCGATCTTGCATAGACCCTCCACTATTCATCATATGCATTCATGTGAAATTGGCAATAGAATGAGGAACTATTTCAAATGATAAAGAATGAAGCACATTGCACACACCGAGCAGATGCTTAACGATTCTGATGCTTCATGTATTTCTGGTCTGTTTGCATTCTTTGGATATTTGTTGACACTTTGTATTTGAATTCGTGTATTTTTAGGTTGAGTTCTCACCAAAATGCTCAGGAGCATTTTCCAACAGAGTCGCCATTTGTTGTGGCTGCTCCACAATGTACCCCAAAATTGGGGACCCACATTTTTTGCATGTTTCCAAGAAGACCGAAGTGGCCCATATGCTAAAGATCAAAGAAAATGCAAAATACCACAAGGAGAAAAAGTGTCGCGATATCGCGACATGTTGCAGTTTCACGGTCCAAGGCAAAGGGAGAGAGCAAAGATGAAAAAGTGTCATGATATCGTGACATGTTGCACCATCGCGGCCAAAATAGAAAAAGTGTCACGATATCGCGACATGTTGCACCATCGCGGCCAAAATAGAAAAAGTGTCGCGATATCGCGACATGTTGCACCATCGCGGCCAAAATAGAAAAAGTGTCGCGATATCGCGACATGTTGCATTTTCACAACCGTACAAGACAAGAAAGAACAAGAAAAGAAAAGTGTCATGATATCGCGACATGTTGCATTTTTGCGACCATACAAGACAAGAAAGAACAAGAAAATAAAAGTGTCACGATATCGCGACATGTTGCATTTTCGCGACCACAAGACAAGAAAAAACAAGAAAATAAAAGTGTCACGATATCGCGACATGTTGCTACCATCGCAATACAAGAAAGAACAAGAAAAAAAAGTGTCGCGATATCGCGACATGTTGCATTTTCGTTACCATAAAGAACAAGAAAAGAAAAGTGTCGCGATATCGCGACATGTTGCACCATCGCTGCCAAAAAAGAAAAAGTGTCACGATATCGCGACATGTTGCACCATCGCGGCCAAAAAAGAAAAAGTGTCACGATATCGCGACATGTTGCGTCATCGCTGCCAAACAAGAAAAAGTGTCGCGATATCGCGACATGTTGCATTTTCGTGATCCAAAGCATAGAGAGAGAGCAAAAGAGAAAAAGTGTCGCGATATCGCGACATGTTGCACCATCATGGCCAAAAGGGAAAAAGTGTCATGATATCGCGACATGTTGCACTGTCGTGGCCAAAAGGAAAAAGTGTCGCGATATCACGACATGTTGCGTTTTCGCGATCCACAAGCAAGAAAAGAGAGCAAGGAGGAAAAAGTGTCACGATATCGCGACATGTTGCATTTTCACGACTCAAAGCAACAAAAGAGAGCAAGGAGGCAAAAGTGTCGCGATATCGTGACATGTTGCAGTTTCATGGCCACAAGCAACAAAAGAGAGCAAGGAGGCAAAGGTGTCGTGATATCGTGACATGTTACATTTTCGCGGCTTCAAGCAACAAAGGAGAGCAAGGAGGTAAAAGTGTCACGATATCGCGACATGTTCTAGTTTTGCCAAGGTAACGGACCTGCATCAACGTGGACATAAGGACAAAATCTAATGAATAAGACAAAGTGTTACATGATCATTTAAGATGGCCGTTACACACGGAGGGAAACGGATGCAAGCCTATGTGGAGAAACGCAGCGAAGGGCCACAAAATGGAAACCAAAGCACACAAACAGTCAGAGAAGGGGAAGCGAATGGCCATTGGAAGATGAAACGAAAAGCTTCTTGAAAATTTTAAATACGCCATTCAAAGAGGCCAGAAGGGGCTAGAAATTGTAGAGAAAAACAAAGACTATTTTTCGAAATAAAGGAGTTTTTTGGCAGGAGCAACTCTTGTGTGTGAAACCAAAAGGAGATTGAAACTAAGACTGCTGTTATTTTCTGTAAATCTTTCCTTTGCATTATTGTTTCTTGTATCTATTCATTGATGCCATAAAATGGGTTACGATAGGTGAATGATGGAATGATGCAATTATTTGTTTCCTCAGAGTCTTGCATCTGATCTAATCTGACTGTGTTTGTGTTACAGGTCTGTTAGGTCAGGTAGTCTTAGAATTTCATCTCATAACTTGGGGTTTTGTAGGGAGGAGGTTGCTAACCAAATTAATGTCCTGTTTTGTTTTCCAGCTAACTGTTGTAGATAAGGTTTATGTTTTATTTTTGATATTTGGATTAACCTCTTCTTAAAATCTGCTTTTCTGATTCTGGTCCGTTCCAGAATTTCTTGCATCTCCAAACGCCTTCATCTAATTTTTAGATAAGATATGGGTTTAGGAGGGCTACTAATTCCAAATGCACATTAAATCATATTAAGTGAATGAATCCTAATTTTCTAACTTACTAACCTTACTAACACCAAATGCTAACATAGGTATAGTGGAACACTTTTAAACGAAGATAAAACGAATCCGCTAATTCTAAAAAATGAACCTCATGTTAAAGGCACGGAGTTTAAAATGAAGTGGTTTAAACCATGCACTTTCTCATTTAGAACCCTTTTTAAGCTGAAGATAAAAGAGGTTACTAACTGGGTTTCGGGTAGATCATTTTAATCTTAGGAACATTTAAAAGAAGCTATCATCACTTTTAGTCAATTTAATGGATTATGGTTGCAAAGTATTCATTTGAATCATTAAAGGCCCCTTGTTAACTGTTACTTGTAGGGTTTAGGTTATTCTGGCATACATTCATTTATTTGCCTTAGTCTTGATTGATTACATGCACATGAATGTTTGTTCACAAGAACCTTGGAGAAATGAGTAATGCTACTTAGTTTCTTTGCAAGAGAGAGTTCCTGTTTGAGACTCTAGTTGTGGTGATCATTTTGCTATAGTGCAAAATATCCACTCAACAACTGGTAGGGATATGGCCTTGGATGACATGAACAGGGATATAGTTTCATTAAAAAATTGGGTATGTATGATAGGTCTAAAACCTTGAATATTTTTTATTCCTTGTAACTCAAATGTAGTGCTTCTTTTACCAAGAGCTCTTCCTAGTATTTCTACTAGTAATATGTAAAGGTATGGAGATAGTGCATAGTCTTGATGAATTTTTCTAGAAGCCTTAAAGAAAGCATAAATTTATCTATTTATAAAACAAGATATATCTTTGACATAGGCTCTTATCCATTACACTAGTTGTGACAAGAATCTAATATTAGTTAGAGCACTTTCTAGGAACTATAGGTTGACATTATAAAAATATTTGCCATATCTAATTTGAAGGTAATATTATTTGATTCAATATTGAAGTAGGAGTGGATTGTATCATACACCATAATTCCTAGGATACATCCTCATTGTTCTTTTGAAATCAACTTAATAAGTAAAATTTTGATCTAGTTATAAATAATCTTTGTCATAATTTTATATGAGCAGTTACATAGAAGATTGATCTAAATATAGTAAGAGTAGTAGAATTTTTCTCTTTGGAAATTAGAGAAAGAAATGTTGAGTTAATGGCTTCAAAGAGAATATATTTATTTTTGACCTATTCAATCATTTGTAGTAACTCATATCCACTAACATACAATAATTGCTAATAGAAATTATTTATAAAACCATCTGTTCCTGGAAATTTATCTTGAGGAAGAGAGTGCGTCATTGATTCTAACTCTTCCTTTGTCACTCAGGCATATAAATCAACTTTATCATCTTGATTAAGATGGTATGCTTTGGGGAAATGATCTTGAGCTTGAATATCACTAGGTTCATGGTTGACCAACCTTGAAAAGTGGTATTATAACAATTATTTTATCTTTCATTTTCTATTTAAATGGTGTTGTCCTTATTTATTGCTCTAGTTGTGTTCTTATAATAGTTTTGAATTGTTTTGAATTTTTAATTTTTTTGTTCATTTAAATAATATATTGTATAATAATATGGTGGGAGAAGTAGTAGGAGCTGGAGCAAAAGTAGGAGCGAACACAAGGCTTGGGATAGGTTCCATGCATGGTGCAGGTTCCCAGGTAGGATCGAGCATGTCAGGGCCCAGTCCTGGGCTAGCAAGACCCTCGATGGAACCAGAGGATGGTGCTGCACTTGATCCATTTGGCAGCCATGGTAGGATTGGCATCTTGGACCCTAGCCCCCAGGCTAGCCTCGATGCGAGCACAGGACTGGGGTTAAAGCCGCCAGATCCTGGGTTGGGCTTTGTCCCGGGTGCACCCAAACCCTCCTATCAACAAATCTTTATGGGCACCAAGGCCCCTTCCCGGGCCCTGGGGCTAGGTATTTCTCTTTAAGGCACCCACATTTCTATCCAGGAGGAGGTCTACTCTTCCTTAGTAGTTGGTTCCTCTACCTCCCTGGTAGGGAAATTCCTGGGAGGGCATCCCAAAATGAAAACAATCCACAGATGGGTGGCTACCAAATGGAAGGTTTTTGGGCACATCCAGCTGGTTGCCCTAACCAAGGGCTTCTTCATTATCAAACTAAACAATAGTGAGGATACCAAAAATATCCTATTGGGTGGGCCCTGGTTTCTATGGCGCAAAAGCATTTTCCTTAGGTGGTATGGAGCTAAATTCCACCTCAACACCCAAAGCATCAACTTCACCCCAGTATAGGTTCATCTCCTAGACCTTCCCTTTCACCTATGGCACGAAGACGTCCTTAGACTCATTGCTCAGTCGATCGGGGACCTGGTGGCCTTTGACCCCACTACCAAAGAAAGATCCTGAATGGTGCATGCCATATTTTGCGTCAACACCAATCTCAAATTCATTCTCCCCTCCTTGGTGACCATCTCTTCTGGGTTCTTCTTTTGGAGCCAACCCCTGATCTATGAAAACAAACCTGCTTTCTACCCCACCTACAGCACTTAGGGTCACCTCTCCCACCAATTCTTAGTTTCTAGAAAGGACGAAGGCACTCCCCCTAAACCCCCTTCTCAATCAGGGTAGGCCCCATCCTGAGGGCTCCCTCACGATGGCCCTAGATCCCAGGCCTGGACCACCAAGGGTGCCCCCCTTCCTGCCCCAAAGGATTCTCATATGGACCCTGATCTGGAGGGAAGTATTCCCAAGGTTTCCCCTCCCATTGCTCCCTCCCCTAGGTTATCTCTCGGGGCCCCGCTCCTAGGTTCTCCCTCCCTGCCCACTTTGAATCCCTCCCCGTAGGACCTTGCTTGTACCCCCTCTAGGATTTTGAGCTGCCTGGGCCCTCTTCCCCATCGACTCCCTCTATTGGGGCCCCCATCTCCCCCCATTCCTGCTCTCCCTCCCTCGACCCCCTCCTAGCCCTCTTGATGATCCCTATTGGGCTTCCTCCCTTGGAGTGCGGATCTGAGGGGTCCGATGAAGAGATTGAAGCTAGTTCTCCATCCGGGCCCGATGAAGTCAGCCCCAAGATGAACTAGAGCAAGAATTTTGCCACTGAATTTGGCAGCAAACTCAAAAGAGGGCAGCCCACCTTGGGCGATCAGCATACAAGGTTCACCGAAGATGACATACCCAACGGCTCCCAGACAACTCTCTTTGATTTTGGGGCAAGCTTCTCCAAGACAGACGCAATCCGACCCAAACCCCCTACTTAAACTGGGAAGGGGTGCAAGTGACCCCTCAAGGGTGTCAAACGAAGCTCATCACCTGGAATATTAGGGGCCTCAATGGGGCCCTCAAGAAAAGGATCCTCGGCCAACTTCATAGGGTGAAGAACACAAGCTTATATCGAGAGGGGGGTGAATAGTATAAGACCTCTTTTTACTTTTTCCTTTATACTTCAAAATAGTAAAGCAATATACCCAAAGCAATATCAAAACAATGCACAATATCATCCACAAAGTGACACCAATTTTAACATGGTTCACCCATAATGGTTGGGCTACGTCCACAAAACTTTTCTCTAAAATTTATCTCAAATTTCTTTGGGAAACCTTCCCAATTACAATGTTTATGAGCCTCGGCCCAAAGGAGATACCTTCCCCCAATCTAAATTTATAAGCCTCTACTCAAAGGAGATACCTTGCCCTCTATCTAAATTTATGAGTCTCTTCTCAAAGGAGATACCTTCCCCTCTACTCTGGATATGATCCCTCAGAAGATCAACTGTCTCTACCTCTTGCCAGCACGTGGAACTCCTTTCCACCAAAGACCTCCTGTCCTCAATGCTTAGCCTAAGAGACCTCTGCCTTCTATGATCATGTCCACAATAGCTCAACAACCTGTACCAAACATAGTCAGTCGATCTAGTACAAGTCTTCCTCTATCTGTCAAATTTGTCCAACTCTTGAAAAAATCAATCATCTGCACACAAGCCTTCTCAAAGACTTGCCAAATCTGTCCTCAGGTTCTTCTCATAGAATCAATGCACCTCTATCCTCAAGTTCTCTGTTAGAACTCTCAAAAACCAGCTCATAAGTCCTTTGCTAGGACCTATCCAAATCTGCTCACAAGTCCCCACCGAAACCTATCCAAAATTGCTCACAAGTCCCCACCGAAACCTGTCCAAAACCACAACAAGCTCACCAAGAAAAACTTGCTTAGCATGAACCCATAAAGAGAATTGTTAGAGACCCAATGTGATTCATCAACCTCATAGAAGCATAAAGAAAATTTTTTAGAGACTCAATATGTTCTATACTTAACTCCCAATATCAATCTCAACTCAATCTCAATCTCAAAATAATAATATAGATGTAGTATGCTTTTCTCAAGAACATGAAACACAACCCAACAATTGCCAACCATGCAATATCTCATATAACAATGATACTCATGTTCATTCCACAACCAATATCTTTTCTCAACCAATTAGGGCTTTAACAACAATGCTTATAGACAAGGTTTAACCAACATCATTCAACTCAACATTAACCTTGAAGCATTCAACCAATCATCACAAAGAAAAGGAAACAAGTAGAAATTCTTTTCCCTCCAAAGATATTTGAACAAAACAACCACCAACACAATATCACCAAATGCAAAGAATAACTTGCTCAAATCAACTCAATGGAGTAAGCCCAATATCATGAATCAAGTAAAGCAATAACTTGATCAAACAACCTCTATGGAAGCAACTCAACCATCAAACTCAAAATAGCCAACCAAGGGTTCCACAAACTCAATGCAAGTAGCTAGACTCACAAATATAAACCCTAGTGCACAAAGCTTCCACTATATCAAACCAAAAATTATGCATTCACCAAAAACTCTCCTTAAGGATAACAATGCATAAGTAGTCTTCAACAAACCAGAAAATAGGATTTACACCTAGCCAAAGGATACCTAGTAGAGTACCTTTTCACTCCAACCTTATTTCAGAAAACATACACCAATCATACTCATAAGAAGAATGTGCCCATACCTTATTGGAGTAGAAGATAATTGAACCTTCAAGCTTGGCCAACCTTAGTTCTCCATCCTTTGGAGAAAATGAATAACACCACCACAAATGCTAAAGCACTTTCATTGCTGCTATCCTCGTGCATCACGACCAAGACGAAATTGCCCACAACATGGATCAAACTTGGCACCTCTGCCCAATGCTTCTTACTCAACACACCACCACCATTGGAGCACAAGTTCCCAATGAAAAATATAATGTAATCCTATGTGTTGTCTTCCTTCAATTGCCAAGGATTTGAAAACGTAAATATTTTCCTCAAGCCACCACCATCATCATCAGCGCTGTCCAAAAATGTAACTCCCAAAAAACATAGTTCACAATCTTATCAAATGTCAGAGAAATGCAATCTGCCAAATGTCAAATGCAAGAAAAGCTTTGGCAATTCAATATGGATGGACAACGAAATACAGCAAAAAAACATCACTTTTTTGGAAGACACAAATCTATGAAATTGCATCGATCAATGGTACAATTACTTTAGAAAATCATCCCCACTTATATAGCCATTTCTCCTTAATTGTTTGACGTCGGTGCTCCTCCAATGATGGCAACACGTCGGAGAATGAATTCTTTATGTGTGTCGCTTAAGGGTTAAAAGACCCTTTAATAATAATTAAAATAATAATTATTATTATTTTATTAAAAATAAATTAAACTTAGACCTTTGTCAAAGGTTTGAGTTAATTTAATTATTAATAATAAACTTGGACCTTCAAGGTTTTTCAAGAAGTAAAAGCCTTTGCATTAATTTAAGCTTGGTTTTAATAAAAACCCTTAATGAGTCCAAATGGTTTTAAGAAAAACCTTTAACCTTGTCACCATGGTTTTAATAAAAACCCTTTAACATTATGAAGCTTCTCAAGATATTTTTGACATCACACTCTTTTTGATATCAACACAAAAATTCCTTTTGACATCAATGACAACTTATACACTTGAGCAAAGGCAATGTACCCAAAGTACCCAAAATTGCCAACAATCTCCCCCTTTGTCATTGATGGCAAACCTTTACTGAAAACACTTCTCAAGAGCCAAAACTAAAACCAACTATGCTAACAACTGACCAACTGTGCCCACAACTGAGAATCTTCCTTTGAAGTTTTGCTCCCCCTGACTTGAAGCTTTCCTCTTCACTTTGAATCTCTCCCCCTTACTCATATCTCTCCCCCTTTGTCATCAATGGCAAAGGGCCACCTTTGGGGCTTGAGACTAAGAATGAGCCTCTTAGCTTAGTCCCTCCCCCACCTCTTGATGAGGTGATTAATTTTGGGGTGGGAGTAAAACTCCCATTAGGCACTGATCATCATCAGTGTCTATAACTTCCTTTTTGGGCCTTCTCTTGAACTCTTTGTCCATATTCATGTTCTTGTCACTGTTCTTGTTCTTGTTTTCATCCCTGTTCTTGTCCATGCCTTGATCCTTGGACCTGATCATGCCACTATTCCTGTTCCTATAATATAGAATTTCAGCTCTACATTGTCTGATTGTGTGACCTTCATTGTTGCACTTGAAACACTTGACAATGTTGTTTCTCTGAGGTAAACCTGATATTTGAACCCACTAGTTCTGACCAAACCTGTTCTGACCAAACCTGTTATGCCCAAAATTGTTCTGACCAAACCTATTTTGGCCAAACCTGTTTTGACCAAACCTGTTCTTGTTATTTGCCTTGCAATAAACTGCCTTGTGCCCAAACTATTGACAAGAGTAGCAATACCCTTGAAAGTAACTAGCACTTTTGAAACTGTCATTTACCTCCTTAACTTGAGCCATGCAATGTGAAGCCATGTGACCAAACCTATGACAAGCAAAACATCTGCCTTGAAACTTTCCTTTAATTGACCTCTTAGGTTCTGAAAACTTCTTCTTCTCATTCTGAATTCTATTTTCTGTGCATCTATCATTCAAGGACTCCTTTTCTGAAATACTTTCCTCATAAAAACTCTCTTCCTTTTGGAGTCTCTTACTAGACTCTCCAACTTGTTCCTTGTGTGGCTTAACAAAACCAAGGCATGTTTTATCTGTTGTCTTTTTTTGACCTTTGATGAGTGACTTAACCTTTTTGGAGCTATCTTGAAACTTGTAAATCTTATCCTTGTACTCTTTAGTTTCTTATTTCAAAGAAGCCATTTTCTATTCTAACTCACTATACTCAAGAACCTTAGACTCTAACTCATCCTTGAGTTCTTGTGTCTTAGCCATAGAGAAGTCAAGACTTTCTATAAGATCATCTCTCTCCTACAACATTCATCTAACTTATCCTTGAGTCTAGCATTCTTCTTTATTTCCTTTTTCAAAGCACTAAGAACAATAATAAGTTCACCTTTAAGATCTACCTCACCTTCCTCTAGTTGTTTGCTTTATGAATCATCAAAGACTTTTTCAGATTTCTTATCACTAGAGGTGCTGCCCTTTTCAAAAACCATACATGCATCTTCCTTATAGTTTTCTGAAGCATCCTCATACATACTAGAAACCAAATAATTATTTGTGCAATCATCCTCAAGGTGACAAAAATTTCCACATCTAAGACATTTCATGATAATGAATCTATGTTTCGATTCTTCCTCTTTTTTTGATATGAACAACATCTCATTTTCATCATCACTTGAAGAACTTTCACTATCACTACTAGAAAACTTACTTGCTTTGTCTAGGTAGAAACTCTTCTTGTGCTTGTGAGAATACCTCTTTCCTTGATTGTTGTGCTCATATTTATTTTTCCTGTGATGCTTGTGCTTTTCAGAATCCTTTCTCTTAGAATCTTGTTTATCTTCATCAATTTCATTCTTGGGAATAGTACAGTCAGTAGCATAATGACCAAACTTTCCACAATTGAAACATCTTATATTTTTCATACTTTTGTGCTTTCTAGATAACTTGCCTTTCTTGCTGTAATATGCCTCTTCATCACTAGAAGACTCATCACTATCTTGAAGTTGTTTACCCTTGGAATTCTTGGTAGCCTTGAAAGCTGCCTCTTTGTTGACATCAACCTTCACTTGAGTTCTCAACTCAAATGCTACAAGTATACTATGGAGCTCATCCTTTTTCAACTTATCCAAATCTTTAGCTTCCTCAATAGCAAAAATATTTTCACTAAATATTTTAGGAAGAGATCTTAAAATCTTATCACAAACATCATTTTCAACAAGCTCAAGACCTAAGTCTTTCATGGAGTTAACAACCTCATCCATATGAAGCATGTATTCACTAATATTTTCATCATCATTCATCTTGAGTTGTTCAAACATACCTTTGAAGTGTCTCAACATGGCCTTTTTGACATTTGTATCACCTGTATGAACCACCTTCAACTGTTTCCACATTTCACTAGTTGTCTTGTAGTGAATCACTTTGGTGAGATCTCGCTTTTTGTAAGCCTTACAAGATTGCATTCATTGCTTTTGAATTGCTGTGATGTAGGAGCCTTTCTTCTTTAGTATTAGGACCATGTTCAAGAATAGTGTACTCATCTTCAATCACTTCCCAAACCTCATTCCCAAGTGCCATTAGATGAACCTTCATCCTTGCACTCCAAAGACCAAAATCTGACCCATCAAGAATAGGTGCTGCATTGCCACTTGAATGATCTGTTGTGTCTTGAATGATCCGTTGTGTTATTTACTAGCTTTTCCTTTAAGTTGTTAAACTTTTCGAAGACACCTGCTCTAATACCAATTGAAGAACACAAGCTTATACTGAGAGGGGGGTGAACAGTATAAGACCTCTTTTTACTTTTTCTTTTATACTTCAAAATAGTAAAGCAATATACCCAAAGAAATATCAAAAAAATGCACAATATCATCCACAAAGTGACACCAATTTTAATGTGGTTCACCCAGAATGGCTGGGCTATGTCCACAAAACTTTTCTCTAAAAGTTATCTCAAAGTTCTTTGGGAAACCTTCCCAATTACAATGTTTATGAGCCTCGGCCCAAAGGAGATACCTTCCCCCAATCTAAATTTATGATCCTCTACTCAAAGGAGATACCTTCCCCTCTATCTAAATTTATGATCCTCTGCTCAAAGGAGATACCTTTCCCTCTGCTTTGGATATGATCCCTTAGAAGATCAATTGTCTCTACCTCTTTCCAGCACATGGAACTCCTTTCCATCAAAGACCTCCTATCCTCAATGCTTAGCCTAAGAGACCTCTGCCTTCTATGATCACGTACACAACAACTCAGCAACCTGTACCAAACATAATCAATCGGTCTAGTACAAGTCTTCCTTTTTCTATCAGATTTGTCCAACTCTTAAAAAAATCAATCCTCTATGCACAAGCCTTCTCAAAGACTTGCCAAATCTGTCCTCAGGTTCTTCTCATAGAACCAATGCACCTCTGTCCTCAAGTTCTCTGTTAGAACTCTCAAAAACCAGCTCACAAGTCCTCTTCTAGGACCTGTCCAAATTTGCTCACAAGTCCCCACTGGAACCTGTCCAAAATAGCTCACAAGTCCCCACCGAAACTTGTCCAAAACCACAGCAAACTCACCAAGAAAAACTTTCTTAGCATGAACCCACAAAGAGAATTGTTAGAGACCCAATGTTATTCATCAACCTCATAGAAGAATAAAGAGAATTGTTAGAGACTCAATATGTTCTATACTTAACTCCAAATCTCAATCTCAACTCAATATCAATCTCAAAAGAATAAGATAGATGTAGAGTGCTTTTCTCAAGAACATGAAACACAACCCAACAATTGCCAACCATGCAATATCTCATATAACAATGTGTTGAGTGGTATTTTCACCCGATTGTGAAAACACACTCTCCGATAGGATTTGGGTTCTAAATCCTCTCTTGCAAAGAAATCAAACAAATGACTTCTCCAAGGTCTCCGCTATATTAGCATTTTACATCTGTGTATTAATAATCTCAAACAAAGATATTCAATTTAAATGCTTGGAACACCTTAGTGGTTGCAAGTAACTGAAAACAAGGGGCAATGTTGGTTTATTTTACTGTGAAACTTTAATGATTGTTCTTTGAACCCGAATAAAGCAAATGTGATTTGGTCCCTATATGACCATGCTGTAACTTCAAAATGGAAATTGATGAAATGCCATAAATGATGGAATTATTTTTGGATTTTGAAGTTTTTTAATTTTTATTTTATTTTAATGCCTGAGAATTAAAATAAAGTTAGAACTTCTAAAAAATAAAGTACAAAAAAAAGAAATAAAATGTAAAAGGAAAACTGAAAATGAAATTGCATTCAGTTTGATGCTATCCTGTTTCAACAAAACCGAAGATGTGAGGTTTCCATGCATGCAACCTAACCTATTGGACCTGCATGACATGCATAATCCCCATAGACTAAGTGCTAGTTCCTAGGGTACGAAATAAAGTTTAGATTTCAAATATTCGACTAATGTAACCCACAAAGATGGTATTTAACATTATCTATAAATCCGAAATCTAAAAGAAAGTGAAAGAATAAACATTAAATCCATAGCATGCATAGAAGATCTCCTTCTTTCTTGCCAATGAGATGCAAATTTTTGAATACTTCTGCATTAAAAATATGTCATGTTACAATAGCAGAATGTCTCTAGTTTTTCCAAACCAGTCTGTGGAAGAGAAACAGCTCAAACAGGCCCAGAATGGCCTTCTCAACTCTGGCTCTGCAACCCTGCTTGCAATAGTTTTTGACCCTCGTACCAATCTGTGCCTCTACATTTTATACTTGCTGGCAAATTGCTTCTCCTTCCATGACGATTCATTTCATCTTCTAGTGGCTGCTCGTTTCACCCCCGTCTCATCGTTATCTTTGACTTTCTATTCGATGTCTTAAACGTTTAATATTCTCGATGAACTGTAATGCCTCTGTAACCCTTACACCTTTATGCCACGTGTTTCGTGCTTCTCTGCATGTTTCATAACTGCCTCCTTGTAAATCATGACAAAAAATAGCATGTCACGATATCGCGACGTTTTTCATTTGGAACTGTCTTGTGGCTTTCTATCACGAAATCGTGATGCTTTTCTCTTTCAGACTGTCTCGCTGCTTCCTGTCACAAAATCATGATGTTTTCCATTTGGAACTATCTTGTAGCTTTCTGTCGCGAAATCATGACGCTTTTCTATTTCGGGCTGCTCTTGCTGTATTTGGCCATGAAAACGTGACATGTCACGAAATCGTGACATATTTTCTTTTCGTACCATTTCGCTGCTTGGAGCCACGAAAACGTGACCTGTCGTGATATCGCGACGTTTTTTCGCTTCGTACCCCTTTGCTGCTTCCTGTCGTGAAATCGTGACGCTTTTCATCTTTGGCATGTCTTGCTGCTTCAGGTCACGAAAACGTGACATGTCGCGATATCGCGACAACTTTAGTGCCTTGCCCTGTTTGACTGGTTTGACCGTGATTTTGTGACATGTCATGATTTCGCGACAATTTTCCATTCTGTCTTTCTCTCTCCTCTTTGGACCGTGATTTCACAACACATCGCGAAATCATGACAATTTTTGATCAACACCTCTTCCTGCTTGCCTGGGCCGCGAAAGCTTGACATGTCGCGATATCGCGACATTTTTTCATTTTCCGAGACAGAGCAACACGTCGCGAAATCGTGACACTTTATTTTTCTCAGCAGCGACAGAGCAACATGTCGTGAAATCGTGACAACTTTCATTTCGACGGAGCGACATGTCACGATATCGCGACAACTTTTCTTTTTCGGCCATGACGGAGCAACATGTCGCGATATCGCGACAACTTTTCTTTTCTGGCCGCGATGGAGCAACACGTCGCGAAATCGCGACAACTTTTCTTTTCTATCCGTGATGGAGCAACACGTCGTGAAATCGTGACAACTTTTCTTTTCTATCCACGATGGAGCGACATGTCGCGATATCGCGACACTTCTTCCTTTTGTGATATTTTGCTCTTCCTTTGATTTTTTCTTGATTTTTAGCATCTGGGTCACTGTTTTCTTCTTTGAAAGCAGGAAAAAAAGGTGGGTCCCCAATTTTGGGGTGTGTTGTGGATCAGCCACAACAAATGGTGACTCTGCTGTCAAATGCTCCTGAGCATTTTGGTGAGAACCCAACCTAAAATATACAAGCTTAGATACAGGCGTCAGCACATAAAAGATAAACAAATACCGACAGATCAGAAATACATGAAACATCAGAATCATTAAGTATCAGCTCGATGTGTGCAATGTGTTTCATTCCCTATCGCTTGAACTTGATCAACATTCCATTGTCAGTTTCACTTATGATTTGTATGCAAGGCTATGAAAAATTTGTGCAAGATTTAATGCATGATGAAGATGCTAAAGATATAACAACCTGCATTGCAAAGGCTCAAACCTTCTAATATCATGATCAAACATATCAAAACTGCCAAACCCTCTTAAGGCCAAATAAATATATGTATACTGAATTAATTCATTAGATCCCAAAGTTGGTTATGTGTCACTACCATCTTGAACCCATGTGCAAGTGTGAGTGAAATCAGAACTTTGGGGAATAGGATTCCCAACCTAAGCGAGATGGGAATTTAACCCTATCCTTACTATTCTGATTTGGAGTTCATTACCTCATCTTGAACAAAATGATTTAACCCGTTATGGATGAAATGGTCAAGCTAGTCTATCCATATGAGCAATCAGTGGTCTTGCTTTTAGACAAGACATGTTGCCACGCATGAGCATACTTAACCCCATAATCCATGACTTGGCTTCATTCATTCTCTTTTCTCTCTTTTTTTTACTTCTTGGATCTTTGGAATGACTACCCATCCTTGCTAGGGACATGTAGTACGATCCCTCCAATCCAATATTAAGATGAAAAATGGAAAATATTTTTATTTCTTGGACCTTTGGGATGACTACCCATCCTTGCTAGGGACATGTAGTACGATCCTTCCAATCCAATATTAAGACAAAATGGGAAATATTAATTTTATTTTTATTTCTTGGACCTTTGGGATGACTACCCATCCTTTGCAGAGGACATGTAGTACGATCCCTCCAATCCAAGCTTTATGATGAAATGGGAAAAATGGAAGCTTTGGGGAATCGGATTCTCAACCTAAGTGAGATGAGAATTATGCCCTATCCTTACTACTCCATGTAGGTCAAATCAGAGCTTTGGGGAGTTGGATCCTCAACCTAAGTTCGATGAGGATTTAACCCTATCCTTACTACTCTGGTTTTAGGCTTTAAGCTTTATGGGAGTGGTAAAAACCATTGTTTTAAGGATTATGTTGCATGATAGGACAGACATGAAATATTCTTTTCACCTCACCTTTTCATCCAAGTATGGTTTTGACCATTTTGCTCAAGATTCTTTTTAATGTGCATGGAATGTGCTTGGTTCAAGATAGTTCGGGCATCAGTTCCCAACCTTAGGATTTTTTTATGTTTTATGTTATAGAATAACCCTAAGAGGATTCGACACCTTCTCAATGATTGCACATGAAATGAAAATGTAACTTGAGATGACATGTATATGCAATGTGGAATGTGACATGAGATGTGAATGCACTGCTTCTTTTGGAATATATCATCTACTTTACCATAATGTGCAAAACTGACAACTTCATGCATCACAAGATTCAAACGATATTATTTAAATGTTTGTGTTACTTGTGGAGCTTTCTACAACACAATTCCAATGTTTCATACTCTCCTGATCTTAGGCATAATTTGACATCTCAAATTTTTCCTCTCTTTTTTTTTTTTAATAAAGACAAACCAAACATGTCAAATGAAATCAAACACACAACTTAAATCCTAACCTAAATAGCAATCCAAAATGAACTTGAGAAAACAAACCAAAACCAAAACTCAAAATCTATATACAAATGTACAATATAATACAAGATGATGCAAAGCTTGGACTATCACTTTCCCGGATCCCAAACATGATTAGAACATTTCAGCAAAAATATAACGTGATGTGCATGCCAAATGTTGTAGGAACCTAAAAAAAACAATATTAGACCAAACCATGCAACCCATTTCAACTTTCCTCTCTCACCCCACCAATTAAATTTAGTTCCATTAGTATTCTCATAGGTGAGATTCAAATTTTCAAATTGATTAGACAATGATTGATTTTCAATTTTATCATGTCTATTCTTTAAAATGCAAATTTCATAATTCCATCCATGATTTAGAATTAGGCTATCTTTTTCAAATATGCAATTTTGTAAGTAGGAGCCTATTTCTACAAATTTCAAATCCAAATCATTATTCATGTTTTTAGGCCAATCAAATTTGTGCAACATTTTACAAGCATCTAGGATATTTACTAAATTAGGATCATTAAAAGTTTTTACCCTAGATTCAATTAGTAATTGTTGATGAATTTGATTTAACAGTTCAAGTGCATCAACTTCTTTTTCATTCATTAAAACAATGTTACCAAAGGTGTGATTAGAAATCATACCTTGTTTTTCATTTACCTTTAATGACATTTCATCATAAACATCAATCAAATTCAAAACATGGTCATACAAATTCTCACCTAAATTTTGGATACTTGAACATAAAAGGTTAGATTCTAACTTTTGAACATTTTTGTTTACCAAAAATTGGTGAGAAATCACAATTTCTTCTTTTACCTCATGGTCTTCATACTCTTCATTGATTACTTGTTCATTAAACATACCAAAATTGGGCACCCAATTGAAAACATGCCCATCCTTTTCAACCCTCAAATGTTTTTGGTCAAAGTGTATGTCCAATGACTCATCTTGATGATCCTTCATTTGAGTTGCTTCCAATTGATCAATCTCTTCGTCATTTAGTTCCCATTCTTTGTTCACTATCCATGGTATCTCTTCATGTGAGGTAGAAGTTTCAACATCCTGCATATCAAGTGAAATATGAGTTTCATCTATGGGGGTGTGAGAAAAGAATGCATTATCATATCTCCCCCAACCATTATAAAAATTATCTTCCAAATTTGTGGGATGAAACTCCATGGTATTTGTGACATGATCTTTTGATTCATTCATCAATTCACTTTCTTCTTTGTCCTTGGTAATAGGATCATTATAATCTTCCAAAATTTGATGAGATTTGAAACCCTCTTCCAAAACATCCTCAAATTGTATAGGAGTTGTAATATCTTCCTTCGAGTAGGCGATTATGTTGTCCTGTATATCAATTGGCACACAAGTTTCATTAGTAGTTTTGGAGTGAGTGTAGTCTTCCCACTTCTTCCAAGCATCATAATAATCATCTTTCAAAATCAAGTGGTGACGTTCAACTACTTCTTCAACATCTTCCAATTCATCAATGTGTTTCTCATCAAATTCACCTTCACCTTCCTTAGATGGTTCAATTATTTCCAAAAGTGGGTCGTTTCTTGAATTCAAATTTGTAAGGCTATCATCGTCCAAATTAGTAACCCATGATTCAATTTTTTCATAATTTTGAGGGTGAAGAATTTCTTGATCGTTAGTTTTACACATCTCATCAATAGTATCTTCCAAGAACAAGTGGTGAAACTCTATCATGTCTTCAAATTCATTTATTGGTTTTCTTCCAATTTCACTCTCAACCATTCCATTCACTTCTATGATGGGTTCCATTCTATCACATATATCAAACATTGTTGAATTTAGAACCCCTTCATCCGAATAATCATGTATCTCTATGAATGAGACCACTTCTGCATAATCTTCACTAGCAGATGTTGGTTTAGCACTTTGCACCTCCCCTTGGACTACATCTAAGGTGGTTGTAAGATTTGGATATTCAAATTCATCCCCTTGATCATTTACCTTAGATATCATTGGAGTGGAGGGTGCTATATTTGATGGTTGGTGTAGGTTGGCATCAATATCTTTAGAAGAACAATCTCTTATGTGAACATGTTGTGCCTTTTCTTCTTCCAAAACTTGTTCTACCTTTTCCAATGTCTCATAGATTGTCTCTAGAGATAAGTCATCCATGTTTTCCTTTAAGAATGTAGCAAGTGTGGGGTGTATGACTCCCAGGTATACTTGAATAGCTTCCTCTTCCGATGTACCCAAACTTTCCCACATTTGAGAATACAATTCATGAAACCTCACATTGAATTGACTCATGGACTCATTAGGCTCTTTACACATAGAGGTGAATTGATTTTGCAACCTATTTAAGTCAACTTGATTACCAAAGTGATGAAGATAGGCTGCTTCTAATTGTGTCCAAGAAGTCCTAACCTCTATGGGTAGTTGGCTGTACCAAAAGAATGGTTTATCTTCCAAAATGTATGCAAATAACTTACAAGCCACCTCCTCATAGAAAATCTGGAATTGACACAATGTATTCTTGTAGACATGCAGTCTTTGCAAGTATTCTAGTGGCACCTCTTGATTAAAACACCGTAAAAAATCCAATAACATTTTAGGAATATGATAGGGTATCACATGTATAGACAAACCCTTATAATGGTCCTCCATCATAGATACCATTCTTTCTCTTAGAGACACTATTTCAGCTCTCAGGGATACCATTTGCTCCTCAAGTGTTGCCATTGGTGAAACTTAAAATGTAATTTTAGAACCAAACCTGTTGAATATTCAACCTACAATGTATAAAAAAAAATCAAGTTAGCATCAACTAAGAGATGTATTCATTAAAATCAAATGAAAAGTAATTGCATGAGACCAAAATTTTCAAAGTTAAATCAAATCACATTATTTCTGTATGAACAATCAGAAAAGCGTTAGCATAATATACAACATACCTGAATTGCTTAAAATAGAATAAAGTAAACCAATTCAGGCCATCCTTTTAACAGTCTGCCAAGTGTTAGAGGACTAAAGCATACAAAAATTTAAATTTAAATCACAATAAAATAAACCTTTTCATGCCCTCCTTCTAGCGCCAATATGTTGAGTGGTATTTTCACCCGATTGTGAAAACACACTCTCCGATAGGATTTGGGTTCTAAATCCTCTCTTGCAAAGAAATCAAACAAATGACTTCTCCAAGGTCTCCGCTATATTAGCATTTTACATCTGTGTATTAGTAATCTCAAACAAAGATATTCAATTAAAATGCTTGGAACACCTTAGTGGTTGCAAGTAATTGAAAACAAGGGGCAATGTTGGTTTATTTTACTGTGAAACTTTAATGATTGTTCTTTGAACCCGAATAAAGCAAATGTGATTTGGTCCCTATATGACCATGCTGTAACTTCAAAATGGAAATTGATGAAATGCCATAAATGATGGAATTATTTTTGGATTTTGAAGTTTTTTAATTTTTATTTTATTTTAATGCCTGAGAATTAAAATAAAGTTAGAACTTCTAAAAAATAAAGTACAAAAAAAAGAAATAAAATGTAAAAGGAAAACTGAAAATGAAATTGCATTCAGTTTGATGCTATCCTGTTTCAACAAAACCGAAGATGTGAGGTTTCCATGCATGCAACCTAACCTATTGGACCTGCATGACATGCATAATCCCCATAGACTAAGTGCTAGTTCCTAGGGTACAAAATAAAGTTTAGATTTCAAATATTCGACTAATGTAACCCACAAAGATGGTATTTAACATTATCTATAAATCCGAAATCTAAAAGAAAGTGAAAGAATAAACATTAAATCCATAGCATGCACAGAAGATCTCCTTCTTTCTTGCCAACGAGATGCAAATTTCTGAATACTTCTGCATTAAAAATATGTCATGTTACAATAGCAGAATGTCTCTAGTTTTCTCAAAACCAGAAAAAGGGGAAGAGAAACAGCTCCACAATAGGCCCAGAATGGCCTTCTCACCCTCAGCTCTGCAACCCTGCTTGCAACGGTTTTCGACCCCCATACCAATCTGTGCCTCTACATTTTATACTTGCTGGCAAATTGCTTCTCCTTCCATGACGGTTCGTTTCGTCTTCCAGTGGCTGCTCGTTTCACCCCCGTCTCATCGTTATCTTTGACTTTCTGTTCGATGTCTTAAACGTTTAATATTCTCGATGAACTGTAACGCCTCTGTAACCCTTACACCTTTATGCCACGTGTTCCATGCTTCTCTGCATGTTCCGTAATTGCCTCCTTGTAAATCATGACAAAAAATAGCATGTCGCGATATCGCGACATTTTCCATTTGGAACTGTCTTGCAGCTTTCTATCGCGAAATCATGACACTTTTCTCTTCAGACTGTCTCGCTGCTTCTGTCGTGAAATCATGACGTTTTTCATTTGGAACTATCTTGTGGCTTTCTATCGCGAAATCGTGACGCTTTTCTATTTCGGGCTGCTCTTGCTGTATTTGGCCGTGAAAACGTGACATGTCGCGAAATCGTGACATATTTTCCTTCCGTACCATTTCGCTGCTTGGAGCCGCGAAAACGTGACCTGTCACGATATCGCGACGTTTTTCTGCTTTGTACCCCTTTGCTGCTTCCTGTCGTGAAATCGTGACGCTTTTCATCTTTGGCATGTCTTGCTGCTTCAGGTCGTGAAAACGTGACATGTCGCGATATCGTGACAACTTTAGTGCCTTGCCCTGTTTGACTGGTTTGACCGCGATTTTGTGACATGTCATGATTTTGCGACAATTTTCCATTCTATCTTTCTCTCTCCTCTTTGGACCGTGATTTCATAGCACGTCATGAAATCGTGACAATTTTCTATCAACACCTCTTCCTGCTTTCCTGGGCCGCGAAAGCTTGACATGTCGCGATATCGCGACGTTTTTTCATTTCCAACAGCGACAGAGCAACATGTCGCGAAATCGCGACACTTTATTTTTCTCAGCGACAGAGCAACATGTCGTGAAATCGTGACAACTTTCATTTCTGGGCAGCGACGGAGCGACATGTCGCGATATCGCGACAACTTTTCTTTTTCGGCTGCGACGGAGCAACATGTCGCGATATCGTGACAACTTTTCTTTTCGGCCATGATGGAGCAACATGTCGCGATATCGCGACAACTTTTATTTTCTATCCGCGATGGAGCAACACGTCACGAAATCGTGACAACTTTTCTTTTCTATCCGCGATGGAGCGACATGTCGCGATATCGCGACACTTCTTCCTTTTGTGATATTTTGCTCTTCCTTTGATTTTTTCTTGATTTTTAGCATCTGGGTCACTGTTTTCTTCTTTGAAAGCATGCAAAAAAGGTGGGTCCCCAATTTTGGGGTGTGTTGTGGATCAGCCACAACACAATGATACTCAAGTTCTTTCTACAACCAATATATTTTCTCAACCAATTAGGGCTTTAATAACAATGCTTATAGACAAGGTTTAACCAACATCATTCAACTCAACATTAACCTTGAAGCATTCAACCAATCATCACAAGAAAAGGAAACAAGTAGAAATCCTTTTACCTCCAAAGATATTTGAACAAAACAACCACCAACACAATATCACCAAATGCAAAGAATAACTTGCTCAAATCAACTCAATTGAGTAATCCCAATATCATGAATCAAGTAAAGTAATAACTTGATCAAACAACCTCTATGGAAGCAACTCAACCATCAAACTCAAAATAGCCAACCAAGGGTTCCACCAACTCAATGCAAGTAGCTAGACTCACAAATATAAACCCTAGTGCACAAATCTTCCACTATCTCAAACCAAAAATTATGCATTCACCAAAAAATCTCCTTAAGGATAACAATGCATAAGTAGTCTTCAACAAACCAGAAAATAGGATTTACACCTAGCCAAAGGATACCTAGTAGAGTACCTTTTCACTCCAACCTTATTTTAGAAAACATACACCAATCATACTCATAAAAAGAATGTGCCCATACCTTATTGGAGTAGAAGATAATTGAACCTTCAAGCTTGGCCAACCTTAGTTCTCCATCCTTTGGAGAAAATGAATAACACCACCACAAATGCTAAAGCGCTTTCATTGCTGCTATCCTCGTGCATCATGACCAAGACAAAATTGCCCACAACATGGGTCAAACTTGGCACCTCTGCCCAATGCTTCTTACTCAACACACCACCACCATTGGAGCACAAGTGCCCAATGAAAAATATAATGTAATCCTATGTGTTGTCTTCCTTCAATCGCCAAGGATTTGAAAATGTAAACATTTTCCTCAAGACACCACCATCATCATTAGCTCTATCCAAAAATGTAACTCCCAGAAAACATAGTTCGCAGTCTTATCAAATGTCAGAGAAACGCAATCTGCCAGACGTCAAGTGCAAGAAAAGCTTGGGCAATTCAATATGGATGGACAATGAAATACAACGAAAAAACATCACTTTTTCGAAGGACACAAAGCTACGAAATTGCATCGATCAATGGTACAATTATTTTAGAAAAGCATCCCCACTTATATAGCCATTTCTCCTTAATTGTTTGACGTCGGTGCTCCTCCAACGATGGCAACACATCGGCGAATGAATTCTTTATGTGCGTCGCTTAAGGGTTAAAAGACCCTTTAATAATAATAATTATTATTTTATTAATAATAAATTAAACTTAGACCTTTGTCAAAGGTTTGAGTTAATTTAATTATTAATAATAAACATGGACCTTCAAGATTTTTCAAGAAGTAAAAACCTTTGCATTAAGTTAAGCTTGGTTTTAATAAAAACCCTTAATGAGTCCAAATGGTTTTAAGAAAAACCTTTAACCTTGTCACCATGGTTTTAATAAAAACCCTTTAACATTATGAAGCTTCTCAAGATATTTTTGACATCACACTCTTTTTGATATCAACACAAAAATGCCTTTTGACATCAATGACAACTTATACACTTAAGCAAAGGCAATGTACCCAAAGTAGCCAAAATTACCATCATAGGGATCACTGCCCATCATTCCTCCTCCTTCAGGAGACCAAAATAGATGACGCTACTACCTGACATGTAGCCCAAGCTACCTAGTGCAATTGTGAGTCCCTATCTACCCTTATGGCTGGCTCAACTGGGGGTTTGTTGTGCATGTGGGACCCCAGTATTTTGATGGAAGGCTCATTTCTTCATCCCCCAAAATCATCAACATTTTGGTCCATTGCGTGAAGTCAAGGCACTCATGGATTCTATCCAACGTCTATGCCCCTAATAGTCCTATCGAGAAAGTGCCCTTATGGAAGGAAATTATCTCGATGAGAGAAGCCTTTGCCCCCTGCCCTGGATCTTGGCTGGGGACTTCAATAGCCCTCTATTCCTCTTTGACAAGAGTAGGCACTCAACAGTGTAGGGCAAGAGCATGGAGGACTTTGGAACCTTTACTGCCTTCAACGAGCTCATGGACATCAGCCTGAAAGGAGCCAGGTTCACTTGGTCCAACGGAAGAGCAGGAGCAAATCATATCTAGGTTAGACTACATAGAGTTTTCTTGTCCAAGGAAGCCCTGCCCATGTTTTTCTATGCCACCCTATTGGCCCTCCCCAAAATTGGGTCTAATAATAGCCCCCTCATCCTTGAAACTGATCATAGGCCCTCCTCGAAGAGGCCTTTCCGATTCGAGTCCATGTGGCTTCATCACCCTGACTTCCAGGCCCAGGTAGGCCACTGGTGGGCTCCCCCAGTCCTTGGACGCCCCGCTGAACAAGTCTTCCACAAGCTGAGATGCCTTAAAGAATAACTCAAGATATGGAACAAGGAGGTGTTCGACAATATCTTCGAAAAAAAGCGATACTCAAAGAAAAACTCAAAGACCTCGAGTCTAGATTTCAAGCAGGATCCCAAGACTCGGGGCCCAAGGAAGAGGAATACCTTGCCCTTAGTGAGTATCATAACATTATGGCAAGAGAATAAACCTTTTGGATACAGAATTTGAGAGCCTTGTGGCTCCAATATGGTGATGCAAACACTAAGTTCTTCCATGCATCGACTCTCAGGATCAGGGGTTCCAACAAAATTGTTGAGTTGGTGAGCAGTGATGGTAGAATCATCAAGGAAGAAGAGAACATTCAGGATGAAGCCACCCAATTCTTCTAGGAGCTCTTGGGTGATAGCCCCCCCTCATCCCTAGAAATGGTTGATTCCCTTTTGGACCACATTCCTTCTTCTATCTTGGCCATGGCAAACTAGATGCTTGTGTAGCCCCTGTCTGACTCTGAAATCCATGCTGCCACTTTTTCCATGAAGGTTGAGGTAGCCCCTAGCCCAGATGGATTCCCCCCTAGTTTTCCAATCATTCTAGGACATCGTCAGGTCGAAAGTGTGTGCTACCACCCAAGACCTACAGACTGCCATATCCATCCCCAGAGGTATCAACTCCACCTTCATAGCACTGATCCCCAAGACCCAGGCAACCCGATCCCTCTCGAATTTTTGCCCCATCAGCTTGTGCAATGTCCTATACAAAATCCTAACTAAATCCATGGCATCTCGTCTTAAGGATATCCTTCCCTTGATTATTGCCCCCTATCAGGGCAGTTCAGTCAAAGGCAGATTGATCACTGACAGTGTCATTATCATGGACGAGGCCATTCACTCGGCTATCCTATCCAAAAAGGCCTCTTTTATGCTCAATATGGATATGAACAAGGCCTTTGACAGAGTTTACTAGGATTTTTTGTCCAAGGTCCTCCTTAAGTTTGGGTTCCACCCTTCCTGGGTTAGGCTCATCAGCAACTGCATGTCCTCCCCGTGGTTCTCTATCCTTGTTAACGGGTCCCCTATCTAGTTCTTCCCAAACCCTAGAAGCCTCCACCAAGGTGACCTCCTATCCCCGATCCTCTTTATCATCCTAGCTGAGGCCCTGGGGCATACCATCTCAGGCACTGTGACCTACGGGCTCATTTTAGGAATCAGGCCTGCATCGGGCCTGCCCCTTGTGTCCCACCAGTAGTTCATGGATGACACCATCGTCACTACCTCTACCTAAATCTCCCAAGCCAAAACTCTTAAGCATATTTTAAACTTGTATAAGGAGGTGGCCAGTCAAAAAATCAACCTCCAAAAAAGCTTGATTGTGGATCTTGGGTTGCACACCTAGTTCCCTCCCCTCCTCGTATCTCAGGCTTCCCCTATTCACAGGTGTTTCCTCCAAGGCCCTATGGGGTAGGGTGATTAAGAAAATTCAGAGAAAGCTAGCCCCCTGGAAAGATCACATCCTCTCGTAGGCTGGTAGAGCCACCCTCTTGGCGGTAGTTTTGCAAAGCATTTTGATATATTTCATGTCAGTCTTCAAAATCTTGGCATCTATTGCATCTCACATCGAAAAAATTTAGAAATGCTTTCTCTAGTTGAGAAACAAAGATAAGAAGAGGATTCCCCTAGTCTTTTGGCCCCTGGTCTGCCGCACCAAAGGTGAGTGAGGGATAGAGCTTAGGCGGGTAGTCCTCATGAACAAGGCTCTCTTGGCCAAGCACGCCTAGAAGGTGCACACCAACACCCCTGATGAGTGGGTTAGCATCGTGCATAGAAAATACTACCATAGCCACCCCTTCCTCAGTGAATCTTAGCCCCAAGATGGATCAACATTTTGGAAGTCCTTGATATCCACCAAAGACATAATCCGAAAAGGGACCAGATGGATCCTCGGGGATGAAGCCAAGATCGACTTCTGGGATGAAATATGGATTCATGATGAGGCACTGACTGCTAATAGAGAGCTTCTCATTCTCAAACTAGGGCTAGTAGACAGATGACCCAGAGTGGTAGCCTATTTTTCTCAGATCCAAGGATGTGCTACCTAGAAACCCATCCTAGATCCTAGGCACCCGCTTCAAGATGTCAGGCTCCAATGCCTCTTCAAGGTGACTATCATCCCATCCTATGGAGGAAATGATAGATGTGTTTGGCATGGTACTCCTAGTGGAGTCTTTTCTATCAAATTTGCCTACAATCTCCAAAGAGTCCTCGATGAGGCTCCCTTTCCAACTTGGCAAGTGTGGACCAAGAAGCTAGTCCCCAAAATCAACCACTTTGTTTGGGTGACCATCCAAAATAATATTTTGATGATTGAGAATCTGATCAAGAGGGGCTTTCAGATCTCGAATAGATGCTTCCTTTGTTGTGCTGCTTGGGAATCCACCAATCACCTCTTTATCAACTGTCTCTTTTTGTTTGAAGTCTTGGGCATCATCATTTCCCAATTCTCTATCCAATGGGTGGCCCCAAAATCCATATCTGACCTCCTATCGTAGTGGCCCAACCCATTTTTCCATCCCTTCATATGCTTCCTCTGGAGTTCTTGCATTCCCCATATGCTTTTGCAATTATGGCTAGAGCACAATAGCATAGCCTTTTCCTACCTAGCTCGTTCCCCCTTGTGGATAGCGACCAAGGCAGTGACCTTCGCCCTTGAGAATTCCTGCTCCATCCCCTTGATCAAGGTGCCCTGGTGGCTGGGCAAAGCTACCCTTCTTTCCTCCCTCAGCATTTAGCTTCCCCCCGTGGTCCCCCCCCACCCCCTCCTATCGATATTTGACCAGGTGGACTGCCCCCCCCGGTTGGGTCAAGATCAACTTTGACGGCACTTCTAAAGGCAATCCCGAGCCCTCTAGGGTGGGCGGGGTCATCCAAGACTACCACAGGACCTTGATCATGGTGCTTGCTGCTCCGCTCAACTTCTAGACCAACAACTTCATTGAAGCAGCAACTCTGCTAAGCGATCTGACAACCCTCAAGAAGTCTCCCTCAAAATTCATCATTGAGGGCAATTCCCAAGTTATCATCAAAGCTTTCCATATCCCAAGAAATTGCTTCTGGTGCATCTACAACTTCATCTGGGAAGCCCTCTATGTCCTCCAGGGATTCCTTGATCATGCCTTCCAACATGTGTATAGGGAAGGCAATAGGGTAGCAAATTTCATGGCAAACCAAGGCATCTCAGCTGATGCCTTCACCACCTGGACTATGAATTTTCTCATAGCTTTGGTCCATATCACTATGCAAGATCAGTCCAGTAATTTTGAGGACCCTGGTACCTAGCTTGCCCCGAGCCAGGGCCCTGACGTTCCACTGGTGTGATTTCCAGAGGACAGGGGACTTTCCCCCCTGTGGTGCCACATTGTTTACTCCAAGCCCATCTCTTGCCCATGAGTTAGTCTCTTAGATCCCACTCGCGATGCCAAGTGTGCTCGACCACATCAGTAGATCGGCTCTTCCTGACTTGGACCTGCATTGCTCCGCTAGCTATTATGGCAATTCCAAGATAGTTTCCATGTTGGCCCTCTCAAATTTTTTTGCCTCGATCGATTCACTGACGAATCCCCATGTCGTGTCAGTTTGCCTATGACTTTATCCCATGTTGTACCATCAAGGTGCTCCCTTACTTAGTCTGTGCCATTTGGAGCACTGAAAGTGGCCCCTCCCCCTTGCCTTGCATGGCAACCTGTAGTCATGCCCCCTCAGCCCCTCCCCCTCATGTCGCACCTGACCCCGAGCGCTCATTCTCGATGTCGGTGGCTTCCCCCCACTGCGGCCCCCTACATGGTTTTAAATCTACCGCACACTAAGCCTTCTCATAGTCTTGTCTATTTCCCCCGTCCCTATGCCCCACATATTTGGTTAATTTTCCCATATCTCCCCTATCCCTGGGATGTCAGCTCGATCCTCATGGTTGCTAAAAATGTCTTCACCGAGCCTTCCATGCTCATTTTGAGTGAGTCGGCTAGACTGTTCTCCAATGCCAAAAAAATCACTCCTTTCTTCAAAAAATTTGTAGGAGCTGACGATGAAATCACCCAAATATTTTTGGACTCATGGAATGATGGTGAGGTCATGGTAAAGGGCCTTCATTTCAAAGTGAACAAAGATTTCTTGACAGATGTTACAGGCCTTCACCATGAAGAAAAGGGGCGAGTAGTCAGACGAGATAAGCATTATTAGTAGGAGAAGCTGTCCCATTTCCCATAGCAGTAGTGGGACAAGGCAAACCTGTTCCGCTCCAATCTCTTGATCCCCTTTGATGAGGCCATCATCCAGGTAATGTAGTACATTACCTATGATGACCTAGACCAGAGGCTTTTCAGCTTCCACCTGAGCTACTTCAACCACCTTCGAGGGGCCATAGTGGTTAGCACCCCTCGATTCCTATAGTATTCCCTGGGTCTGTCCATTGACCATGCCTACAAAAGCCATTCTTAGCCCTCCCACCAAGGCCATATGGCCATTCTATTTCGGCATGCCCTGGCCAATCAGTCGTAGCTCCATTGCATCCCTCCTATATCTTCTGTCCCCCCCTGAATCGACTATCTCTCCCACGGCCTCCCCTGCTGCTTCCATTTCTAAGGAGACCCCCTCCCTCGAAGGCTCCCCTACCTTGAAGTGTCACAGACCCACTCGAAAGTGTAGGACTTTGGCCCGGGGCCCAGGTGGGGCCCTGAATCCTGGGGGCACTTGCAAAGGCCCCTTCCCTAGTAGCATCAGGGTTGCTGGCAATGCCAAAAGGACCAAACAGGAGGCCTTGAAGCTTGTCAATGTTAGCTTTGATTCTGGCAATAGGATGCAAAATCTAGCTATCAGAGCCCTTCTTGACATGACTATTGGATCCCTGACTATGACTGCCCAAGCGGACTCCTCTGCTGCCAAAGCCCTAGCATAGATCCAATGCAGGCTAGGAGATGGCCCCGATAGGGAGTAAATTTGGTCGGCTATGGGTCCCGTCCTGGCTAGGACCGGTCGTAGGATCCACCGGTACACTGGCGTCTAGCTTTTGCATTGTTGACGATGGCATTTTCTAGTTTTTGGTGGCTTCTAGCCAAGTTTTTATGTTGTGTGTCTTAGTCGGTTTTTGTAGACACCAGGGCCTCGGGCCCCGGATCACTGCCTTTGGGCGCAACCCTAGTTTTTATTCATTTTTTCAGCCTTGACTTCTGATGTAACTAAGGTTTTGGGATCCTGTTCTAAAAAACCCGCTGTAAATATTTCGTTACTTATCAAAAAAAATATATATTATATAATAAAAATATATATATTATGTTTAAGTTTATTATTATTAACGGGTCCCATACTTATTTCTTTCATAACCTCAAAGTTCTCCTTCAAGGCAACTCGATTTTACCTTATCTCTTTATTTTAATGGTAGAGGCTCTTAGGAGAGCAATTTATTTGGATCCTATTATCACTAAAATAAATACAAAACTCTCATCCAATTCATTTTTGCACCCCTAGTTTGGAAACAACATGATTTTATCGCTTGTTTCTTGCATTGTGCAAGCCATATATGTGAAGAGAATTTTGTCTACCTTCAAAATTATTACAGACCAAAAGTTCAATTTTGATAAAAGTTTATTTTTTCATGAATACTCCTCCAGGTTGCCAAAGAAATATTGTGGAGATTCTCATACGCAGAGTTGCATAATTCTCTACTACCTACCTAGGCCTCCCCTTGTTCATAAAAAAAATGCAAGACTATCTCTGGGATCCAGTGATTGAAATATTGCAATTTCGGCTCGCCAGCTAGAAAGGGGCCTTACTAAGTTAATCAAGTAAAATTATATTGGTTAAGTATATTCTTCAAAGCATTTTTATTTATTTCATGTCTATTTTCAAGCTCCCTTTGGAAGTCTTATCCAAGTTGGAGCATATTCAAAAAGTATTTCTTTGGGAAGGTCCCCAAGATCATAAAAAATTCCACCTTGTCTCTTGAAGCCAAGCCTACACAAGTAAAGTCAATGGGGTTTTGGGTCTTTGAAACATTTGATTAATGAATGAAGCTTTGATCTTGAAGCAAGGTTGGAAGATTTTAAAAAGGCCAAATTTAGATTAGGTCAAAATCATTGTAGGAAAGTATTTGCATTTTTTAGATGGGTTGTTATCTGATTTCCTTCCCCTGAAGGGGTCTAATTTTTGGTAAAGTATGCTTATAATGATATTAAATCTTGCGATTGGCCCTCGTTGTCTTGTGGAAATGGTAAAGATATTGAATTTTGGAAAGATAAGTGGTTGCTTGACTGGCCATTTTTTTGGAAGCTAATCTAGCGAAGGTGAAACCTGTCACTCGTAGGATAGGCTAGTTTAAGGTGAAAGATTTTATTTCTTTTATGGAGGACAGATGTGTATGGAAATTAATTCTTAAGCCTATTGTCAACAAGAAAGAAGCAAATTCTTGGATGACTATTTTCTAGTTGTTTAAGTTGTATATTCTAAAGCAATAGGATACAAAATATTTCTTAATCTAGGTGGGAGAGAGTGATGGCTCCTTTGTTAAATTAGCTTATTGTGTTATTGATGCTAATCCTGGTCACTGGAATATTTTTGAAAGGGTTTGAATGAAGAATCAAATACCCAAGGTTAATGTGGTTTTTTGGTTGGCTATTCAAAATATAGACCTTACTCTTGATAAACTTCGTAGGAGAGGAATGTTCTTCCCAAATAGGTGTTATTTGTGTGAAGCTTTTGAGGAGTTTGATCTTTACATTTTCTTGCATTGTCCTTTTGATGTGGAAGTTTGAGATCAGGTTTTCCAATTCCTTGGGATCTCTTGGTTGCTACCTTACTTTATTTTTGAGCTTTTTCTTCAATTATCTCTATCGTTTAGATCCTCACACCTATTTAAGATCTGGTTCTTTTTTACTTCTTCATTTATTCTAGAGTATTTTAAGGGAGTGTAACAAAAGAACATTCAAAAACTCTAAACGTGACCCAAATTCTATATTTTTTGAGGCATTTAGGGTGGTGGTGGAAAATATTTATAATTTCTACCCTGACCTAGCTAGGGTTTTTGAGATGAAGCTTCATTAGAACTCAAATTGGGTTTCATTTGGAGTTTTTCTCCTTATGTTTCTTCTTTGTCTCCCTCAAGAAATTAGGTTCTTTGCCCCTCCCTTCTGTTGGGTGGATAAAACTTATTTTTGATGGAGCTTCAAAAGAAAATTTGGGACCTATAGGTACCAAAGGCATCCTGAGCAATGAAAAATGGGAGCTTATTGGGGCCTTTGTAGAATTTATTTCTATTTAGACTGCACATTTTGTTGAAGCCAAAGCTTTGCTTCAGGGGATTTGTAATGTCCCCTTCTCAATAGTTTTGTGTTGGGACCTATTAGGCTAGACCCAGGGCTCCCCTAGGCTACACAGTGATGTTTTGGGACTCTATATTTGTGGAAACCAAATGGAATATTGTTTTCCCCTCTAATTGTAGTTGTTGACCATAGCAAAAAGTCGCTAGGAGGAAGGGAACTTCATAATGAAGGGTTATAATATTATTTTATAAGGACACTTTATGAGGTTACTTAACAACTTTATAATTAAAGATTTTAAAGTCATTTAAATTATTTATTTATTTATGGTGTGACTTCATAATAATAAATTTATAAAGTTAAAATGTGTAAATATTTGCAAAAAGCCTCGATGGTCTCTGGGGAGATGAAGAAAATAAAATTAATTCAAAATCATTTGGAGGGAATCTAATTAATGCCATCGATGTAATAAAAGGAAAAAAATCATGAGCATTGGGGGGGTATGAGAAGTTCTAATTTTTTAAGAGTTTTCAAGGGGTTTTCCAATGGCGAAAAATATATGGCTTGTTTGGAGTTTCCAGCAAGATACTATGGTTTCTAGTCTGAAATATGGTCACTAGACAGATCAATCATTACAACATTGGAGAATGAGTTAAAGCACACATTTGCATTCTACAGCAGGGGGGTTTGGAGCAAATAAAATAGATGACAACTTCATTACACAACCATAAAATTTTGTGGTAATATGGGATGGCTCATTTTCTAGGCAATAAGTTGTTTTTATCTTCAGATTTTTGGACTTCTGTGGGTCGATCTTCTACATCAGGTGTAGGCATTCACAGATCTTCATTAAGGAGGTGACCTCTACATGAAATTGTGGGTCGGGTGTCTTCAAAAAATTCATCATAAATATGGGTTGTGATGGTTCAATGAATCACTGTCATAAGAAGAGCATTATATGGCGTTGAAAAAATGCTTCTTGGGGTGCTGTTACAACTAGATTATATTCAGTGAAGACCTAAATCAAGGTGCCATTTTCATGCCTTAAATTCTATAAATTTTTTATAATAAATTTTTGAAGCATCAATGGTTGTCTTATTAGTTTGTAATGAATATAAATGACTGTATTATCTAAACATTAGATATATAGATATATAAAGAAAATAAAAACAAGTCATTCCATTGATGTTAATGCTAGAGGGTTATTTCTAAGCAACAACCTTCCTTTAAGTTCATCCTTTATTATTGCATTTTTTTCACACATTGGCACATCAAAATAAAACAAATTTGAAAACCTATTAAACTAAAAACACTCAAAAATTTTGTGATTTGAAGATTTAATTCTAAACAATATCAAAAGCATCATTTAGTGGCTAGTGCATTCAGTGGTTTGTGAGATAGGGGTATCCATTCCAGTGGTATTAGAGTAGGTAATTCCTGCCATCCTATGTGGTTAGTGTATTCATGAGTGATAGAGATAGAAGAGCAGAAGAGAGGGATAGGAAAATAGCGAAACAAGTTTACACAGGGTACAAGCAAAAGGATTAGCCCAAACCACCTCCAAGACAGGGTATCATAGAGACCTTGGGTATATCTTCAGGGTCTTCATCTACAAAAATTATGGGTGATAGAGAGATTCATGATGATTTGGATAGGATGATGGCATAGGAGGAAGCATATAGGAATATGGCAGAGGATATTTAGGGAACTCAGCAAAGGATGGAGCATAGTCTCCAGTAGTTGGTTAGCATTATGCAACAACAGGTCCATGGACTGAATCTGTTGGTAAATAATGTACAGAGCCTATAGTCGGAGGTAATAAGGGGTAGACAAGGTCCAAGGAATGATGAGTCGACAACTACCAGGGGGAGTATTTAGACGAGGGCCAAGAGACCTAGCAGCTCTAGGCCTACTATGTCTAGGTTCATACCTAGACAGGAGCCTGTAGTTGCACCACCATCACCACCACCACAACAACCTATGGAGGAGCTAGAGCCTATAGTGGTTGATCAGTACAGGTAGTATAGGGATGAGTGGGAGGCATTAGGACCTATTTTTCATGATCTCATGTCTTTCTGAGATTACTATGATACTCAAAACAGGTAGACACCTAGAGCTAGAGGGAGACCAGTTCAACAGGGTCTTATGCAGCATGGGCATGGTGAGGGTTATCATCATACACAATAGGGACAAGGAGAACTGCAGAAAAGAATAGGCAAAATACATATTCTATTCTTTGATGGCTTTGTAAAAATGATTGCAAAGGCATGGGTTTAGAATATGGATACCTATCTGTAGCTTAGTCAAATGATAGAGGAAGACGACATCAAGTTTTGCACTCTACACTTAGAGGGTGTTGCATATGATTGATGGCATCAAGGGATGCAGACACTTGGGCATAATCAGGTTGATATGTATGAAAATTTTACCGAGAGGCTCCAGTAGCACTTTGATAGAAAGGAACAGGATCTATAATTCAATGAAATCACACATTTGAGGCAGTGGAGGATAGTATATGCTTACATAGTAGAGTTCCAATGTTTATCAGTCATAGTGACTGATATGTCAGAGAGGAGGCTAGTAGTTTTATTTATGGATGGACTTATGGAGCCCTTATGAGGTTAGGTTAAGTATTTCAACTCATCTACCCTACAGGATGTAATAAAAACTGCTAGGGATATGGATATAACCTCAGTGACATCTAAAAATCAGTTCAAGGGCAAGGATTTCAAGGATAAAGGAATGAAAAAGGATAAAAAATTTAGAAAACAAAAGTGACCAGCCGAAAGGGAACTTCATAAAATTAGATCCAAATACCCTACATGAGCTTAGGAAGAAAGGGCTTTACTTCCAATGTCAAAAACATAGATCCCCCAATCATAAATGTGAGTCCAAAGAAAAACTAAATTTGATTGAGTACTATTTTGATGATGAAATAAAATCAAAAAATTCAGATTAGCAATCTAGTGGAGGTGAAAATGAAGATGAACCAGCAAGGGAAGAGTAAGAAAACGCAACTGAAAAACCTACAGGAGGTCTCAATACCTTGGCTCACTTGCATAGTGCCCAAGGGGTACAATATTTGAGGATCAGGAGTGTATTGAGAGGGCATCAAGTAGTCACACTCATAGACATAGGTGCTACTCATAATTTTGTTGATGAGGGCTTGGTTGCTTGATGTGGGCTAGACACTGTTGAGGTGGATGAGTTTAAGGTGTTGATTGTTGATGGATTCTCCATTTCATGCACTAAGAAGGTACCCCAATTGAGACTCACTTTGGAAAATTACAAGGTGTGTGAGGATTTCTATGTTGTTGGGACACAAGTCCTAGATGTTTTTTTGGGCATACAGTGGCTTCGCACTTTGGGTGATGTAGTATTCAATTTTTAGAAAATGGATATTAAGTTCATAGCATATGGAATGCAGGTTGTTTTACGTGTTATTTCTATAGGTGGGCCACGGGTTTTTACTTTCAAGAGAATGGAGAGGCTCTTACGACATGATCAGGTGGAATGGGTAGCCCATTGTATTATTATGCCAACACAGGAGGAGAAGCAAAGAGTTTGCCATGTGACATCCAATTTTTTTTGGATAAGTACAGTAAGGTGTTTAGTGATATTCCACCAGGGGTACCTCCTAATAGAGGAGTCGATCATATTATAGAGCTTGAGGAGGGACCCTCAGAAGTGATTACTACACCTTACTAGCACCCCAAGAGGCACAAGGATGAGATAGAAAAGGTGATTGAGGAGATTCTTAGGATGGGGCATATCAAGCAAAGCAAAATCCCCTTTGCTTCATTAGTGGTACTTGTGAAAAATAAATATGGTTTGATGAGAATGTGCATTGATTATAGGGCATTAAACAAGAAAACAATTAATAATATATACCCAATCCCTCGTAAAGACGAGCTGATTGATGAGATACATGGTGCCAAGTATTTTACCAATATTTATTTGAGATCGGGTTACCACCATATATGGATGAGGGGTTCGGATGTGGATAAGACTGCCTTTAGGTTCCATTATGGACACTACGAGTTTCTTATCATGCCTTTTTGTCTTACCAATGCACCGACCACTTTTTAGTCCCTGATGAATAAGGTGTTCAAGAAACAGCTGCGAAAGTTTGTACTAGTTTTTTGATGATATATTGATTTACAGTCGTACTTGGGAGGAGAACTTGAGACATTTGGATGAGGTGCATAGTATTTTATAGGTAGAGTCTATTTATGCAAAAGAAACTAAGTGTGATTTCGACATGACCAAACTGTTATATTTTGAACATATTATCAATGCTAAGGGAGTGAGAATGGATCTTGAGAAGATCCGTGCTATTATGGATTGGCCATCACCGATGAATCTGACTCAGCTTAAGGGATTTTTTGGATTATGTGGATTTTACAGGAGATTAGTTAAGGGTTTTTCTTAGTTAGAAACTTCGTTGATAGACATGACTAGGAAGGAAGGTTTCCAGTGGACTGACAGGGCACAACAGACTTTTTACACGTTCAAGAAAGCTATGAGTACTTGCCCAGTGTTAGCCATTCCAAATTTTTATTAGCCATTTGAGGTGGAGTGTGATGCTTATGGTGAGGGCATAGGTATAGTTTTTATGAAAAAGAAGCATCCTATTGCTTTTGAGAGCAGGAAACTCAGAGGTAGTGAGAGCAATTATTTAGTCTATGATCGTGAGATGCTAGCAATCATGCATGCGCTAGCAAAATATAAACAATATCTCGTGGGTAGGAAATTTATAGTGAGGACTGATCATAATAGTCTCAGGTACTTCATGAATCAAAATGACCTAAATGATAGGTAGATGAAATGGGTCAGTCAGATTCAGGCTTATGAATTTGACATCGAGTATGTCAAAGGGAAGAAAAACATAGTGGCAGATGCATTATCACAACGTCCACATTTATGCTCAGTATTAGAGATTGCAGAGGATTGGAGACCTAGATTGGCAGTAGAATATGCCAAGGATGTGTTTGCTCAGAGGATTTTTTATGGGTTACAGGATGATCATAGATATGTGGTTATGGATGACATCATATACTACAAGGATATGATTTGGATTCTAGAAGAATCTAAATTTAGACATCAGATATTCTGATTATTTCATGAGGTACCTATGGCAGGACACCCAGGTTACTTAAAGACCTATAGGCAGATCATAGAGTGGTTTTCTTGGAAGGGATTGAATGATGATATCCTACAGTTTGTCATAGAGTGCTCTATTTTCTAGCTAAACAAGCATGATCATAATTACCCAACTGGATTGTTATAGCCACTTCTTATTCCTTCACAAAAGTGGAAGTGTATTTCAATGGATTTCATGACAGGTCTCCCCAAGGCACAGGGGAAATATTATTTATATGTGGTAGTGGATCGGCTCACTAAGTATGCTCACTTTTTTCTATCACTATAGTATTTACAACAACACAAGTTGTAGAGCTCTTTTTTAGAGAGGTTTTCAGGTTGCATGGACTGCCCAAATCTATAGTGAGTGATAGGGATAGTAAGTTCATGAGCTTATTTTGGCAGGAGTTATTTAGACTATGTGGGACACAACTTACAACCGTACCAGCTACCATCCTCAAACTGATGGGTAGACCAAGGTTATCAACAAATGGGTTGAGGGATACCTGAGGAACTTTATTTTAGGGCAGTAGAGAGCTTGGGTGAGATGGCTATACATGAGTGAGTATTGCTACAACTCATCTTACCACATGTCCATCTAGATGTCACCATTCATGGTGCTATATGGGTATGAGGTGCCTAACCTCATGGATCTGGTGTTGGGTGACAGTAGAGTGCCAAGGGCTAAAGACTTTCTTCAGAAGACACATGACATTATGAGGTCACTACAATAAAATATTAGGTATGCTCAAGAGAAAAAAAAGAGGTATGCTGATCATAAGAGGATAGAGCGATCATTTGAGATTGGCAAGATGATTTATTTGAAACTCTAGCTATTCAGACAATCATCTGTGAAAACGAGTGGGGTTGAGAAGCTTAAGCCCAGATTCTATGGCCCTTTTAGAGTTATCAAGCATATTGGAGAGGTATCCTACGAACTTGAGCTATCGAAAAGCAGTAAAGTGCATAATGTGTTCCATGTTTCTCACCTTAAAAAGGTATTGGGACACAATATTATTCCTTCATTAGATCTTTCCCCTCTAGATGAAGAGGGTAAGTTGGTGCTCATCCTAGAGGCTATTTTGCATCAGTGAGAGCGTGTCCTGACGAGAAGAACAGTCAAAGAGTATCTCATCAAATGGCACAACTTAACAGAGGAGGATGCCACTTGGGAGGGTGAGTCAGTGCTACAAACTACAGGACTCTGATTGCTTATGGACAAGCAATCTCGAGGAGGGGAGACTATGATGTCATCTTCTCAATATTTTTGTGGTGGGACTTGTTAGCCTAGACCCAGGGGTCCCCTAGGCTACACAGTGATTTTTTGGGACTCTATAGTGGCGAAAAACCCAATGGAATATTGTTTTTCCCTCTAATTGTAGTTGTTTACCATAGCGAAAAGTCACTAGGATGAAGGGAATTTCATAATGAAGAGTTAAATTATTATTTTATAAGGACACTTTATGAGGTTACCTAATAATGAATTTATAATTAAATATTTTAAATTCGTATAAGTTATTTATTTATTTATGGTGTAACTTCATAATAATAAATTTATAAAGTTAAAAGGAGTAAATATTTGCAAAAAATCTACGATGGTCTCTTGGGAGATGAAGAAAATAAAATTAATTCAAAATCATTTGGAGGGAATCTAATTAATGCCATCAATGGAATAAAAGGAAAAAAATCATGAGCATTGGGGGTATGAGAAGTTCTAATTTTTTAAGAGTTTTCAAGGGTTTTTCCAGTGGGGAAAAATATAGGGCTTGTATAGAGTTTCCAACAAGATACTATGGTTTTTGGTCTAAAATATGGCCACTCTCCATATCAATCATTATAGCTTTGAAGAAAGAGTTGTATCACACATTTTCATTCTATGGCAGGAGGGTTTGGAGCAAATAAAATAGATGATAACTTCATTACACAACCATAAAATTTTATGGCAATCTTGGATGACTCATTGTCTGGGGAATAAGTTGTTGTTATCTTCAGATTTCTAGACTTTTGTGGGTCTATCTTCTACACCAGGTGTAGGTGCTGACAAATATTCATTAAGGAGGTGACCTCTACATGAAATCGTGGGCCAGGTGTCTTCATAAAATTCATCATAAATCTGGGTTGTGATGGTTCAATGAATCACTATCATAAGAGGAGGATTACATGGCATTGAAATGATGCTTCTTGGGGTGCTATTACAACTAGATTATATCCAGTGAAGACCTCAATCAAGGTGCCATTTTCAAACCTTAAATTCTGTAAATTTTTTATAATAAATTTCTGAAGCATCAATGGTTGTCTTATCAGTTTGCAATGAAGAAAAATGATTGTATTATCTAAAAATTAGATATATAGATATATAAATAATAGAAAAACAATTCATTCCATTGTTGTTAATGGTAGAGGGTTATTTCTAAGCAACAACCTTCCTTTAAGTTCTTCCTTTATTATTGCATTGTTTTCAAACATTGGCACATCAAAATCAAACAAATTTGAAAACCTATTAAACTACAAACACTCGACAATTTCGTGAGTCAAAGACTTAATTCTAAACAATCTCAAAAGCATCATTCAGTTGTTAGTGCATTCAGTGTTTTGTGCAATAGGGGTATCCATTCCAAGATTTTGTTAGTGGAATATTTAGGCTTCCAAAAGGTTGTAGTAGAAGGGGATTCATTGAATATTATTAACTCAATTAATTCTCATAGCTCTTCCTATTTTATGATAGCTAATATCATTAATGAAGTCTCCTCAATTCTCATTTATAGATATGTGGTCCAAGTGTGACATATTTAGCATAAAGAAAACAAAGCAATAGACTTGATCATAAATTTGGAATTTTTTCAATAATGCTTGAACGTGTGGACATCCAATTATTGTCAAATTCTTTAAAACCTGATTGTTGATGATCACAGATAGTATTTTGTTATCATTTTTGAGGGGTTAGGAAGTCGTGTTTGTTGGGCTTTCTTCTCCCTCCTCATGTTGGTCCACCTTATTGTTTTAGACCCCTTACTCTATGTTGGATGGGTCCAGGAATGATTTCATGAAAAATGTGGCTTGCTTCAATTTTTATCTCTATATGCGTGTGGTAGGAGAGTAGCTTTGTCTTCCTCTTTTTTGATAAGTTTAGTTGGTGACTTTTGACGGTTGGAACATTTCCCTGGGTGGGATTTTTGTTGTCTACCTAGATGAGCCCATTGGCTTGTATCTATTCATGGTGGTCCCATCTTGCTATTTCTATTGTAATTTTTTTGTATCATGTGAAGGGTGGTAGTTCTTTTCTTCTACTATAGCTTTCAAAGAGTCATGGTTTCATTTCCTCTACTAGCCTTATGATCTATGTCTTTAGTCCTGAGGGTTTGGTAGTTTTATGGGGACCTTCGAACATTGATTTCTTGTATTTTAGATCTTTTAGTCTTCCTCATTTTTTGTGGCCCTATATTTTTAGTCCTTTATTCATCACCTCATTGAAGTTTGGTGCTTGGAAATCTGGGGCTCGTGGGAGGGGTCCTATGGTTTTAAAAGGCTATATGTCTAGCTAGAAATGTGATGTGTGTGGTGTTTCGAGTTCACCTATAAGTGTGTGTGATGGCTCTCTATAGCTCAAAAGAAAGATTTGATAATCCCTATGGAACCAGGTGTGTTTTATATTGATGATGAAGTGAGGAAAATATTGTGAAAGGGTGATCTTTTGGAGTTTTTTATTTCCTTTCATGGCTACCATAGAGCACTTTTTAGGACCCTGGTCCACTCTTCGAGAATAGGGTATGTTCAAGCTGGAGGTATTGAGTTTAAAATATCTATGGACCTCTTGGCCAAGATGACTGGATTACATAATGACGACGAGTGCCATATGCGCCCAAAGCACTCCCTCAAATGGGAGTATGGGCTATTTTCCAATGCTTGGGAATATCTACTAAAGTTTCAAAATGGATATGAAGCAAAAACTTTGATGGCTTTGTGGAACCATATTCTCTTTGTGATAATGGACTTTTTTACATTGGATTTGAGCAAGGAAGTGATCCAGAGTTATCACATGATATTTCTTAATCATATCAGGTGTAACTAGTTGATGAATGTGTCGGTCTTCCTGTTTTAGTCTTTGAAGAATTTGTTGTATGAATTTGAAAGAGGGAGAAAGTTGGATCTAGTCCACAAAAAATTGATTTTATAGACTTATGAGTATGTGGTGAAGTCCAAAGAGATTATGGTTGAAGAAGACATGAGGACAATTTAATTCTTTAAAATTCCTCCTTCTTTGGTGTTCTCTTTTTCATATTCTAAATCAGATGAGGATTTGAAATCGAATGATGGAGACTTTTCTCCCTCACCCCCAATTCGAAAGGAAAGGGTTCGATGTCTAAGAAATATTTGAGTACCCTTTGTAATCATAATCAAGGTAGTGTATGGAGATCTATTTAGCATTATGTAAAGGCTTCCAAATCTTCAAGTCCACCTTTGTCAGTGGTTTCTTATCACTCCAAAGATGGTTTAGATTTTCGTAAGATTCTAAAAGGTTCTTTGATGTTAGATAGTGCCCATGTTTCTACTGAGCCTTAGATATCTATCCTTTTTAGTTCCTGATAGAGTTTAGATATGCTCAATAGAAAGCATCAGGTCATTCTAGGCTCAATACAAGTGGTTGTTTCTTTTGTTAAAGATATCAATGATATCATTAAGATCTAGGTGAATACTTCAGCCTCATAGTGGTATGGTGTCTTGAGTCTTCATTTTTTGGGTTTTGTTCATCCTTTGGGTGTTGTGTTTTATTTTGTTGTCTTACCTAGTGTTTTCTCATTTTGTTTTTGGTTGGGATACCTCGATCAAGTAGTTCTACTCCCCTTTGGTAGGGGTTTGGTTTTTGATTTGGACATAGATTTTTCTTATGTCCTTCTCTACTTGGTTTGTATTAGGTTTGGGTGCCCTATCGAAATCCCTTTCTTTATCTAATAAATATGTATATTTAAATTGCTTACATGCATCAACCAATTTTAATATAAAAAATAGCATAAGGTAAGCATGTATTAAACATAATAAAACATAATGGTTAAAATAAGTTGGAACATGGATTGGGGTTGAAATGTATGCAAAAGTCTAGTTAGTGATAAAAGGAGTATATATTTCATTTTGTTGCTTCTTTATTCCATTTAAAAGTATGTAGTGTAATAGAAAAACAATCTGGTGCATGCATTTATAAATGGTTGGGGTTCATACCAAAACATTGTATTGTATTGCAAGTTCATGGGGATACTTCTTACAATATATTTTCTATATTTAGAATTTGAATAGGTCTGATGTTGATGAAGGTTTAATATTTTATATAAAAATATTTGAAATTTTAAATCTTGTTTGAGAATATTACATTATTTGGTACATGATAATGTACCCCCATGGTACCATTGTGACTATTAGATTAGTGTGTGAATGAATAGATTAGGTGTGTGAATTTTTCCCTTAAGTAAGTGTATATGTGTAGGATTAGTACAAGTGTCATGTAACAAAATGTGCAAGTGTATAGAGTGACAAAGTGTACAAGTGTCATATAGTAAAGTGTGCAAGCATGTAGAATATAAGAGTGTGCAAGTGTCATATGTTAAAGTGTATATGTAGAATATCAAGAGTCATGTATACAAGTGGTAAGATGTAAATTCAATAGACATAAGAGGTTTATATTATGTATGGAATTGGAAAGGATGCATATCCTAAATATATGAGGAGATAAATAGTAAAATATTGAAGAGTCATTGTCTAATGTTATATTATGGATATGAAGCTCTATGTATTGTATCAAAGAAAGATAGAAATTATCAAGGTTCATTGAATGAATAATAAGAAGTTTGTATATGATTTTGAGCAATTATATTGTAATTTTATTTATACATTTTGTTAATGATATTAACATGATTATTCATAATATTATTATTATTTCTTAAATATTATATTCATATACATTGGACAATTATATTGATTTCTCTAATATTAAGTTTATTTAATATCTTGATATATTGAAACTTATGTCTAATCTCACTAAAAAACCATCAGTGGTATCAAATCTACCTTGAGTAGTCTCTATCATAGCTACATTCAATCCAAGGAGCTTGGAGAATTATTTATCAAAGTGAAATTCAATAAAGTAAGGATCTTGAAAAATTATCTATAGATTGACATTCAAGCCAATAAGAATCTTGGAGAATTGTGCTTGCAAAGCCAAACATTTATCCTCACTTTGAGTAAGAATTTACAGGTCAAAAACTAGAACTAAATTTTATTTTGGTGTGAATATCGAATAGAACATTTTCATAATACAAAGCTAGTATTAGAGGAAAAATTTGATGTGAGTTTGAATTATAGTAGACAAAATAGAATATTGAAGTAGGAGAGGTTGATTATTTTTTACTTGATATATTAAAAAATAAATATTTTCTATCTCTATATTGTTGAAAAGCTAAATTAAATTGATGTCTATTTTATTGAAATAGAAAGGAAAATAAAATTCAAATAGGAGCAATAGGAACATTTTAAAGAACATCGTTTGAAAAATAGAATATAGTTTTAGTGGAATTAACATTGAAAGATATTGGAAAACAAAGAATTCTATGAAGAATTTGAGGTAATTCAACCTGCCCAAGAGAAGCACCTAGACCACATCCAATGAGCATAGAGTAATTAGCATTGGATAAAATATTAGACCAAAAATTGAAAGCAAGGATTTCCTATGTAAATTTAAGTGCCAAATATGTAATGAAAGCCTCTTGATAAAGCATTCAAGAAAAAGAGAATACATTGATAAGGTTGCATTTTATCATAGTATACATTGGAAGTAAAACTATTGCATGAGTATCATTTACATAAATCTTGACATGTTATGCCATAGAGTGATCTAACATGACCTACCAAAATGAATAAGTCCTAATGAGTTAAACCTACCTTGACAAGTCAAACAAGCTCTGTCAAAGTTTTATGAGAACCCATTTGACACCTTTACATAAGGTATGCATGACTTAATTTAAATTTGCATTATTTAATTATTTATATGTTGTTTGGAACTTTTTCCTATAGCCTTGCTTCACTCCAAGCTAGACTAGTCAAAATTAGGATAGGACAAAGCTACCTTGTTTTTTTTTTTGAAAAATAATTTGAAAAAACTTGTATTAAAACAAAGATCATTTACAAGTTGGGATGAGACTTTTCCTAGCCTTAGCTAAAGAGAACACATGTTTACAACAGTAAAATAATATTTGCATTGGAGCCAAATCTCTTAAACCATATTTCTACAATGACTATTCATCTATTTACAAATATAAAAGAAGATCTACATTGAAGCACAAATATCCTAAACAATATTTTTGGAATGGTTATCCAAATTAGCTAAGCACTGGATTTGCTCACCAACCTGCCTAAGCATTTGACAAAGCTACATTTTTTTTTTTTGAAAATTTTGAAAAAACTTGTATTAAAACAAAGATCAATTACAATTTGGTAAGAGACACTTCCCATATGAAATCAGAGAGAACACATGCTTACAAGAGTAAAATAAGATTTGCAATGGAGCCAAATATCTTGAACCAATAACTAGCTAACAGAGGGATCGGTTTGGTCTGTTGATGCAACTTGTCGCGATATCGTGACACTTTTTCCGTCTTCTCCTTTGGTCGCGAAAAAGAAACATGTCGCAATATCGCGACACTTTTCTCCTCTAGCCACAAAAAAGCAACATGTCACGATATCGTGACATTTTTCTCCTTTGGCCACAAAAAAACAACATGTCATGAAATCGCGACACTTTTCTCCTTTGGCCATGAAAATGCAACATGTGATATCGCGACACTTTTTCTCACTTGGCCGCGATGTTGCAACATGTCATGAAATCATGACATTTTTCTCCTTTGGCCACGACGAAGCAACTTGTCACAAAATCGTGACACTTTTTCTCCTTTTGCCGCGATGAAGAAACATGTCACGAAATCATGACACTTTTCTCTCTTGGTCACGACGAAGCAACATGTCGCGATATCATGAAACTTTTCTCCTTTGGCCACGATGATGCACCATGTCGCGATATCGCGACACTTTTTCTCCTTTGGCTACGACGATGAAACATGTCATGATATCACGACACCTTTTCTCTCTTGGTCACAACGAAGCAACATGTCGTGATATCGCAACACTTTTCTCCTTTGGCCACGATGATGCAACATGTCATGATATCGTGACACTTTTTCACCTTTGGCCATGACAATGCAACATGTCGTGATATCATGACACCTTTCCTCCCTTGGCCGTGATGATGCAACATGTTGCAATATCGCAACACTTTTTCTCCCTTGGCCGCGATGATGCAACAGGTCATGATATCGCAACACTTTTTCTCCTTTGGCCATGACGAAGCAACATGTCAAGATATCGTGACACCTTTTCTCTCTTGGTCGTGACGATGCAACATGTCACGATATTGTGACACTTTTTCTCCTTTGGTCGTGATGATGCAACATGTCACGATATCACAAAACTTTTTCTCCTTTGGCCACGACAATGCAACATGTCACGATATCACGACACTTTTCCTCCCTTGGACACGACGAAGCAACATGTCGCGATATCACGACAACTTTCCTCCCTTGGCCGTGATGAAGCAACATGTCACAAAATCGTGACACCTTTCCACCCTTGGTCGTGACAAAGCAACATGTCATGAAATCACGACACCTTTCCTCCCTCGGCCGCGATGAAGCAACATGTTGTGAAATCGTGACAACTTTCCTCCCTTGGCCGTGACAAAGCAACATGTCACGAAATTGCGATACCTTTCCACCCTTAGCCACGATGAAGCAACATGTCATGAAATCATGACACCTTTCCTCCCTTGATCGCAACGAAGCAACATGTCACAAAATCATGACAACTTTCCTCCCTTGGCTGTGATGAAGCAACATGTCACGAAATCACGATAACTTTCCACCCTTGGCCGTGACGAAGCAACATGTCATAAAATCATGACACCTTTCCTCCCTTGGCCGAGATGAAGCAACATGTCGTGAAATCGGGACAACTTTCCTCCCTTGGCCGCGACGAAGCAACATGTCACAAAATTGTAACAACTTTCCACCCTTGGCCGTGATGGAGCAACATGTCACAAAATCATGACACCTTTCCTCCCTTGGTCGCGACGAAGAAACATGTCATAAAATCATGACACCTTTCCACCCTTGGCCCCGACAAAGCAACATGTCACAAAATTGTGACACTTTCCCTCCCTTGGCCATGGCAAAATATGTCACGAAATCACGACACCTTTCCTCCCTTGGCCGCGATGAAGCAACATGTCACGAAATCACAACACCTTTCCACCCTTGTCCGTGACGAAGCAACATGTCATGAAATCATGACACCTCCCCTCCCTAAGATTTTTCTTTGATCATTAGCTCAGGGACCTTTCAAGACCCTGCCTAATTGCCTTATCCTCAATAGCCATGTAACTGTGCAACTTGACCCCTACCTCCTTCTCAGCACTCATCTTAGCCAAGAAGTCGGTCGCTTTGTTTAAATCTCTACTCACATAAACTGGAATCACATCATCTAATTCCCTCCATAATTCCTTAATTTGAGTAACAAGAATCCTCAACCTCCAAGCTTTCAAGGAAAAGTTCCTCAAGCAGTCTAGAGCTCCAACCATTATTTGAGAATCTGATTCAAGAATTATCCTCCTGTGGCCCTCTTTAACTGCCCAAACAAAAGCAGATTTGATAGCTAACAAAGCTACATTGTTGGAAGGCACTTTTTACCTTCAATTAAAATGAAAGAGCTTCAAGGAAAATGTATATATGCTAGAAGCCTTGCTAACCATTAGATCTTTCATCTATGGTCAATGCTCATCTTTCACTCAATGTAGTAACATCAAGGGTACCAAGATCTAAAGGTCATCAATTTTAAATCTAATATATCACAGTGTCCTTCTAATGAATAAGACTTAGAACAAGAAGGGAAGATCTAACTGAAGATAAAATAGGATATGTGGTAACCAGTTGGGAGCTTGAGAGAGAAAAGAACTAGAACTCCAAGGAGAAGGTCTACCATTACCTAAATAAGGTTCCATCCTATTTTATGACACATGAAAATCATACATGTAAGAAGAATATTAGGTGAAAGAACATTAAAGAAGGAATCTACCAATGGATTCAAATCTTAGCTTTCATGGGTAAGCCTATCATAGCAAATCTCACATCAACCACAACCACCACCAACCATATACATGATCCTATCTTGTATACCTATACTAGTTAAGAAGGTCATGTGTGTTGCATCAACAAAGTGATGCACCCTAGAATAAATGCAATAGAAAATTAATGGTGTAGCCACTTCAATGCAAGAATATAGAGCTGAATAGACCATATTTAATCATGCAAATACCCAAAATATTTTATCATTTATGGCCCAAAATCTAGAGATCTCAAAGTTATTATTATTCAAGTTGTAGAAGGATTTCTTAGATACAGGAATGGAATATACTCGTAGTTCTTCTACATATAAATTCATAGAGAAGGAACCCTCCTATCGACTATAAATAGGTTTGATTTCATTGTAAAATATATTGGAAGTTGTTTGTTCATTTTCGATACCCAACCTTGTAGGATCTTCCTTTCACCCTTCTTTCCTACTATAACAAGGGGAGCCCAAACCTTTTCTTGTGCCTAGGGAGCATCAAACTCTCTAGGAATAATTTTCTTGCAATAATTTTGATAATGTTAATATAAGCCATGATAAATTTTGTTGTATCCTCCTTCTCTTGGCTTGTCTAAATTCTTGGCAATGTATTTTTCTTAGTTGTGTTCACTAGCCATAGGTGACATTTTCTATGCTCAATTGCCACTTGTTATAGTAAAAAATTAGGGTTCCCAATTCTTTAGGACATCACCTCTATATATTAGGATATTACTTTCCTATAAGAACTTTACTTTTCCTACAATCATTTACTTTACTATTCTTTTACTTTCCTTGCAAATCATTCTTTTTTCCAACCTTGGATTGTAGAGTTTATTGGTTATCAAGGACTTAGGTATTACAAGGATCTAACCTTGATTAAATGCCCTAGATGCCACTCCATATGAGTTTCTTACCTTTCATACCCAATTATTATTGCTATTTCATTAAATATGAGTTGTGGGCACATTCATCCTGTCGGGTCTCCTCAACTTAACATAAATAGGTATGTTCAAAGATTACAATTGTTTGTTTGACACACCTGGTAGGAAAATATTCTATATTTACTACACTAATATTGAAAAGGTCTGACTATGAATTTAATAAAATTCATAGTCTTTCTGCCTCAAGAGAAGCACTTACATAATTCACTTAGGGACTTCTCTTGATGAATCAAACTAAAAAATATAGACCTTGAAGAATGTTGGAAGTATTACATTATTTGCCTCCCTTGTAATATTAGTTTGGTTCGTGATTTATATTTTGTATAATGTATGTGTCAATATAGAGGATGAAGAGTTGCATAATATATGACAAGGTGAGAGTTTTATCTTCATGAGAGGAATAATAAAAGGTGATATCTTTGTCTTCATGAGAGGAATATGAAAGGTTGCATAATATGTGACAAGGTGAGAGTTTTATCTTCATGATAGAAATATGAAAGGTTTCATATCCCAGATGTTTGAGGAGAGCAATAGTTAAAGTATTGAAAATTCATGTAAAATTATATATTAGAGATAAGGCTCCATGCAATGTAGTCCATCAGTCTAGTTCTTGTGATCTTTGGATATTGTGTACATTTGAGTTATATTTGTGAGATATTACTATTATTTCAATATTGAGATTCATTGTTGTTTTTTATTAATGGTATATATTTGATTTATTCTTTATTCTAGATAAATTTTTCTAAGAACTTACTCTACCTAGAAAGTTAACAATGGTATTAAACCAAGGGTTTGGGATAGTTATCACCATTCGATGACATACCCATAGAAATTATAGAAAGAGGAGATCCATTTAAGGAGGTACCATTGAATATTGAAGATAGAGGAATGAGATCCATTTGAAAGAGGTCCATAATATGAAATATAGTGTTCCTTAATAAGTGAATAGGTCAATTTACAATCCATTTGATAAATGATATAGGTTTGAGATAAAAGAGAGGACATAAGGACAAAGCCTTAGTTTGTACAAGGCATAAGGCAAGTGAAGACAATGATAGAATACTTAGTATAAGAGTAGATTCGACCAAGATAAAGACTGTGAATTTGGAGGAGGACAACATACAAATAGAGGCTTGCAAGATATATAAATGTTTGGACAGGGTAATGGATAAAAAATATCAATATTAAGATTGTAGAACAATGAAGTTAGTGTCAAATTCAAGGACAAGTTTAGAGTACAAATTTTAATAGTGAAATTGGATCCATAGGAGGAAATTTTAAGAAGCCTAAGACCACATGCAAGGAAAAGTTAAACAAGGTATATGATAGCAAAAAAAATATTTGATAGTGATAGTAATAGCTTGTACAATTAGAAAAAAGAATAGCTAGCATAATGCAACAAGAAATATCATAGCATTCAATATTTCATGCAACAATGATCAAAGATTTAGGTTTGGGATGTCAAAAAGAGTATCTAAAGTTGCATATAATAGTGAAATAATAGAGGTGCAAGTTAAAAATCAAGATAGTATTGAAGCCACTTGAACATGCACCAAGACACAACAAGAATAGTCCATTAAAAATCCTTTAGACAAGTCAAGTAAAGGTAAATATAGATGAAAATTCATTGATAAAGCTTTGTAGCTAATATTTGAGCAACACAAAAGCAAAAAAGTGAGTGCAAAAAGCTGAAGTGATGTAGAATTGAAGTAACATATAGCTGAAGTGAAGCATATAACATGAAACATAACATCTAATAGGAAGTGAAGAGTTATCGTATGCTTGCAAGTCTCAATAACACCTAGGAATGCTAAGTGCCATCCTAATCACCGTATATCTAAGAGTAACCATAGTGTTTTTCAAAGCATTCTTTAGGATACAAAGCACTAGTGGAAGTCATAGGTTCAAGAGCTAAGTTGTATTTACCAAGCATTACAAAAGGAAAAGAGGATTCAGAGCACCAAGGAATAAATATTGTAATGTTCATTAATTTTTATTGAAGAAATGTATATTGGCAAGTTAATAGCAACCAAATATTTAGATAATTGATTTAAAAAAGTTCACTCAACTTGGAATTCGAATGCCCAATAAATAATTTTGTTTGAGCTAGTGGTAGTTAGTTGTTCAGTGCAGAATAAAACTGATTTCAAATACCTGAAGAAATATTTTAAAGCATGCACACATTGAGAGGTAAAAACCTTTATTTCTCAAATTTATGTTCTTTTCGAAAAGGAAGGAATTTAATAAAATATTTCGTTAGGATTAATGGAATAATAATATTTTTTATAAAAACATTATTTTGGAGAGAAAAGAAAGTCAACATTAAATCGAGTTGTAAACATTTATAGGGAGATATAAGGAATTTTACTTTCTAGCCTTGTGAAACTTAGAAACTTTTTTGAATTCTTTAGGAGAAATAATTTATAAAGTTTAATTGAATTTAGTAAGGAATGATAAGGTGGGATATTATTAAAATATTTTATTAAGGTTGAATAAATATAATTAGTGACAATATATTTATTTATTTTATTAATGGAGGTATAAGTAGGTTGATAGTCTATAGTTAAAGTTATAAGGTTTATTTAATAGTTTTTTGATTTGTTAGATAAATTTGAAATTGGTCTATTAGTTTTTTAAAATAAAATATTATTTAATTTTTTTTTAATTAATTATTTGAGAGTCAAAAGGTTTAGAACATCAAACTTAGGAAATAGAATTTGCAAAACTTAGTTTCTATCAACCAAGGAGAAATAAGGAATTCAACCTCACAGGTTTTGTAATTTTGGAACTTTGATTTATCTAAAACCAGGGACTAAAAGGATTGATACTTCAAAGGAACATAGCAAAGAAAAACAAGTGAAATGGAAAATAAATGATTAAGAAATAGAAATACAAAAATTAGAAATACATGAGTTGTCAAAAATAATCGAAATAGAAAAATTGTATTTTCAATAAGAATAAATATACATCCAAGATGACTCATTATAAGAGACTAAGAAAATGTTCTAAAATTGAAAATGTTGTACTTATAACATAAAAGCAAAAATTGAAAGTTAAGAGAATACATCAATAAAAGAAAAGATAATCTTACAATCAATCATGAGAGAAGACAAAGCTGAAAGTTTTTTGGAGATTATCTAAGTTCAAATTTTATGAAGCAATTAAAGACTCTAAATATGTTTTCACACTACCCAATGATATAGGGAAGATTATGTATATGACATTACTTTCAGATGAAGTTCTCAAAGGTAAGAATAGAAAACAAGAGGAAATGACTTATAATTTAAAAAATAGTGTTGTTGATATTACCAATGAAGTAGAAAAGGGATAATTTTTAATACTTCAATAATTCATGCAAAGTGTTCTTATTTATGTAAGTGATTTTTATAAAAAAATTGTTACTACACCCATTTGTCTATGGAGAACAATCTACAAGGGAATAATTACTCTAAATGTTTCTAAGATAAGAAAGCAAGAAAAGGTTGAAGAATTAGGGAATAAGACAATTGTGAAAGATGTTTCTTGTGATACAAATGATTTAAGGCCCATGATGATAGATGCATGTTGTGATACTAGTGATATTCATCAAAAAGAAAAAGATGCATGTTGTGATTCTCATAAAAATGAAAGGAAAAATTGTGATGCAAGCAATGATACTTGTGATCTAGAATTCATGACAATGAGAGAAACCTATTATAAAAATAGATGATATATGTGACACAAAGTATTTGAATACAATTCGTGATTATTTAAAAATATTAATATAAGTTTGATTTATCCTTTAGATTTATAGTGGCAATAGCACCATGTAGATATGCTAAGTGCATAAAAATATTTCTAAATTTAAAGTTCTAACTATGATAATTACGTTCATAGAGTCTATCTAGGTTTAATTCTTATCAAGCGTACATAATGTAATTTCTTATGTCTATTAGTGTAGGTTTATTACAATTGTTTCAAAATGGGTGGCGTGATTGTCATAATCCCTTTTTACACCATAAAATTATTTACTTCACAAAATAATATGAGATAGTCTTCAAATAAAATTGTTATATATTTATTTGATCAAAGACCAAGATAAAAAATTATGATGAAAATTATGTTATGAAAAATAACAGTCTTAAGTGTATGTAAAATCATGTCATAAAAACTAACACTTGTGTGTATTCCAATAAGTAGAATTCTTTCAAATGAATGAATTCTACTTATTGGAATACACACAAATGCTAGTTTTTTACATGTTTTTACATACGAAGAATGGATCCACTTATTCATTTAACTCTTTGATCAACAATTTTGCCAATTGGTACTAGGTGGTTATAGTGGTTAGTTGTTATTATGGATACTAGTAAAATTTACCTCTAAGAGAGACAACAAGCAATATTACCATTATATCCTCATATGTGATGCCATGAATTATCATCAAAGTAACTACATCTTGAATATGCTCATAGGTTGTCTTCCTCGTACCATCATAGGTTGGCAAAGCCTTCATCGTCACCTATGAGATTAGGTTTTGATCTTGCATATTTAGAGGCCCGAAGTGGTTCCATGATGGAAACTACCTTGGTGGCTATGGTGGTGGATTTTAAGCCATGTGGACTGGTGTGTGTGGTTGGGAAGGTGGAAAACTAGTGGTTGTGCTATCAGTACTCGAAGGGACAGAGAACACACCATCTAACTGAGAATATGTTACATTTGATGGGACAATTAGAGTAATTAACCTAGGGTGTTCTCCTAGCACTCAGGTGTCAAGATCATAAAACTCAATGAGGTCTTCTAGATTTTTGGCTTTTTATCTTGTGATCATGAAGAAAGCTTTCACTCACTTCACGCTTGGAGGTTTTTGGGTAGAGCCGATTTGCCAGATTTTCTAATCATAAAGTACAAGAGCGAACATCAAACCTCAATACTATTGAAATTAGAACCTTTTGAGAGTCCCACAGTGTGTGCCAAAAATTGTTGGTCACGAATCTACCTAAGGACATAATATTAGTATTTTTGCATCCTAGACCCATCCACCATTGAAAGGCTGAAGGAGATGGATGTCCTTCAGGGTAATATCTAGAGAGGGCTAGCTCCCTTACTAATCTAATATAATTTAAAGCTTAGGCAAATAGGAAATAAATGGGAAATAGCTGAAAGAGAAGGGAAATATGGATATAAGCCGAAAATGTTTAGTGGGGATAAACTAATATCAAGAAATAAAATTAAGTGTTAATTAACATAAAATAGAAATGTAAGCATAGGAACCACTCATAGTTTGCAAAGACAACCTCCAAAGCATATTTCAATGTTCATTCCTTTACTAGTAGTAACTAAATTCAGATGCATAATTTAAAATAAAATAATACTGAACACAAATGTAAGCAGAAAGTGGTCAACCACAAGACTTTTAAAGGAATCATAAATCGACTATCTTTCTATTGATGTAGAAAACTTAAAGCATTTTTTTGTAGAATGTATATCCTCATTTATTACATTGAAATGCTTAGTATTTATAGAGGATTTCACCTCTTTCATTAGATACACAACACAACAAAATATCAATTGGTAAAAAATTTGTGGTAGCAACTCTTTCCTCGGTAATGGCGATGATCGAATCAAATTATTCTTCAAGTAACAAAAATCCAGTTTTTAGGGAGTGTGCTTGGAAAATCAATAAAAATGGATGATAGAGAGAACATTCCAAGCGTAGGTACATTGAGACTCAAAAAATACACATGACAATCGAGATTTTGAATATTAAATCCTAAGTGCCATTACATTCTTCCCTACCTTGCATCGAAATCTTACCCTTACTAGTTGAAATAAGCAAAATTTAATTCTAACTTGAAAAGAAGCAAAGTCCATGGAAAGCACCTCAAAAATCATTGGGATCGCACCAAAAATGAGGACGTAGAATTAAATCCTTACAAAAATTTTGGATCGTAGCTTTGTTCTACCCCAGGCATTCAATTTTATCGATATTTTCTTTTCTCGAAAAGATCTACTGTTATGGCGCTTCTGAGAAGAAAACTACGTTGATGGTTACCTCCAAAGCTGGAATTTCACCCTTCTATTTTAATGGATTTTTCCCTTGACATATTTTAGTTTGAATTACAGTCAAAAACATGAGTTTTGCCTTTAAACCTGCTTTCGCCTATTCCCTGGGTGATTTCACTCCAAATATGATAGAGAACGTCTTTTGTGATAGAGGAGACAAAAAATAATTAATTTCACCCCTAGAAGAGGCGACAATGATTTTTGCCCCTATCTAGGGGTGACGTTGACTTTGACCAACAAAAAGATTGCATTTTGGAGACTTTTGCCTCAAGCTATTTTTTCTTGGATTTTTTTCCCAAAGAGGGACGAAAATGATTTTTCCCCCTCTAAGGGGCAAAGTTGACTTTGACTTCCTATTTAATGCTTGAGCAACATCATCCTCATGCTTGCACTCCAAAAGCTACTTCCATTGGGATTTCACCCCTAAAAGAGGCAAAAATGATTTTTGCTCCTGTCAAGGGGTGATCTTGTCTTTGATTGCACCCAAGTCATTTTCCCTTATATTTTTGGATTGAAGAAGCTATTTCTTGTATTTTCACCCTTCTTTAGGGGTCATGTTGACTTTGACCCCTAAGTTTACTTGCACATTTTTCCCTTCTCCACTTTCAATGGGCGAAATCACTTATCAAGATAGTTTCATCCAAATGAGGGACACAAAGGACTTTTGCCCCTCCTTGGGGAGAAAATGTTTTTACTTTAATTCCTTAAGCGCTTTCACCTTGAATGGAAAATACCGAATAATTTTTATTTTTTAGTAATTCTCTTGGTTTGAAACTGTTTCGATATTGCCTCAAAATGTTTCTTGCCTTAATCACTTTCTTCTTACATTTCATCTATGAGCACCATTAATTTCTACAGGGAGAATTTACTATGCAACATTTTTATTTTCATATAAATGCTTACAAGAAAGAACCAAAATATTTCATTAAAATCATAAAAACAACATAATTACAAAAAAATTTAATGTGGTAAAATTGCCAACATTGACCTGAGCACAAAAGAAGGATTTGAACTTTGGATCACCCGCTCAACCAACTCAATAGAAACTAACCACCAAAAATGGAGATCTGCAACATATTGCCCCAACGATAGTAAAACCCTCCATCTCAAAAATCTATGAAGACTAAAACCCCACAAAACTTTTTAGATTCTAACCATCCTCTAAACTACAGATAACAACTCATACCAAACCTCCATCTCAGAACAAAAATAGGTGTCATGGAGCATGGTTTTTCAAAGGACCCAAAACCTTTGGATTTATGGGTTCAAACCCCACAAACAACCGATGAGAAAATAACCCCCACCCTTGTGGGTTCTAATCCTATTGGTATGTAGAAGAATAGAAGACCCCCCAATGAAGGAACCCAACAACAAAAAAGTAGCCAAACACTACCCCTGGATCAAAAAAGCTCTCGTCCACTACCCAGCCAAAATAACAATAGCATTTTAGAAAAAGCTAGACCAGGGGACTCTGGTACTAACATCATATCACTACGAGGCACAAAATATGTTTCACCACTGCCCAACTAGTTGCACAGTAGTGGATTGGAAAAAACTAGAATAGGAGACTCTGGCACCACCACATGGTCCCCATAAGGTACGAGAAAAGCTTCACCACCAGCAATGATCGGACCAACGGACACATATCTCTCTTGCAAAGACTCCAAAATTATATATTTAATGTTATGTATATATTGTAAAATAATGGAATGGAGAGAATATTATAAAATTGAAACTATTTTTTTTTAATATATATTTTAATGTTATTTATATATTTTAATATAATGAAATCGAAACAATATTATAAAATTAAAACTATTTGTTTTTAATATATATTTTTAATGTATATATATATATATATATATATATATATATATATATATATATATATATATATATATATATATATATATATAATGGAATGGATAATATTGAAACTTTTTTTTTATGTAGGGTTGAAAGGGTTGCCCTTTCTTTTTTACATCAGTTTAGTTACATTGATGTATTTAGTTTAGTTGGTTTTGAGATTTGAATCTTGATGTGGGTTACATCATCCATATGTTTCAACCATTGAACCAAGACCTCGTTGACAACCCAAGACCTTGTAGTAGATAAAGAGGTAGTATTTGTCATTTCTTCTTTGTATTAAATAAGAAATAAAATAAAAATATAAAAATATAATACAAATATTTTTCAATGAGTTTACACATGTTTTTATAAGGGACCATGGTCCCTCATTCTGAGTGGGGTTTGAACCTTGGACCTTTCAAAGAAAAAAATTAATATAAATATTATAACCTTATAAAATATATATTTAAATATTAAATGATTTAGAATGAAATAACTATATTTTAAAATATTTAATATACTTTTAACTTGAATTAATCATCAATAATTATGGTAATTATAAAATTTAGGTTAAATAGAATAATATAATTATATATAATTTTAATTGTAAATTGATAATTATTAATTTGATTTTATACAACTTAAATAAACCTATTTGATAATATAATATATCTATATATAATAGACCTTATACTTATATTTATATATAAATAAATAAATAAATAAGGAACAACATTTATACATCCATTCATGTAATCTATGCAAATTTATGTTATTTTATCATATCATGTGTTGTCATATGGTATATATGAATGCCACAAGCCAAGTTAGAAATACATAAGAAAATGTTGTGTTATCATAGAATATTAGTCTATCCAATAATTTCTTTTGTTAATTGAGTGAAGAAGTGCTTTAAATATCTTAAACATATAAATAAACCAATTAAATATATTTAAAAATAGTTATTAGATATTTTGTAGATTTGATTAGCAAATAATTTTTATTAGCAAATAATTATAAAAAAAATTATTTAAAATAATTATTTTTATTTAATCAAATGAATTTATTCGTTTAATTTTATAATTATCAAGTCATGATACCAAATAGTACTAGTCTACATAACATGTTTTTTTTGTTACATAGGAAAGTTCGTTGCAACCATATTATTTTTAGTAACTGCGAAGGGGCAGGGTTCAAAATGGGCTACTCCCAACAAGCCTAGACATCTCGTTGTTGTTAACCCGGTGTGAGATGGAGACCACATTGGGGTTCATACTGTCATAGTCACACACTCAAATAATTCATATCAAACAATTATCTTTGTAAATGGTAACCCCAAGTTTTAAACATAGTCTCTTCTTGACAAGACATACCAATACACCTAACTCTTGGAGTAGTTTATATAACATGTTGAACCTTGATAAGGTAATAATTTAAGTAAGTTGGTTTTCATATCAAACTTTTAAATATTAACCCTTGGAGTAGTTTATATAACATGTTGAACCTTGATAAGTAATAATTTAAGCAAGTTGGTTTTCATATCAAACTTTTAAATATTATTTAAGATTAGAAGATATATTGCATTATAATATTTTGCATTATCACATAAGACAAGCAATGTGGATGTTGCTAGTTATTAATTATCTCTCTACCTAATTTATTATCTTTCTCGCTAGTTGTTCATATTGTCATAGTCACACACTCAAATAATTCAAATGAGACTATTATCTTTGCAAATGGTACCCTCAAAGTTTATTATCTTTTCAAATGGTACCCTCAAAGTTTATTATCTTTTCAAATGGTACCCTCAAAGTTTGAACCTAGATTTCTTTTTAATAAGTGTTGGACAAACACATACCAATACACCTAACCTTTCAAATAGTTTATATAACATGTTAAACCCGCATAACGTAACAAGTTAAGCAAATTACTTTTCATAACAAACTTTTAAATACCAATACACCTAACCTTTGAAATAATTTATATAACATGTTGAACCTTCATAACGTAACAATTTAAGCAAGTTACTTTTCATAACAAACTTTTAAATATTATTTAAGATTAGAAGGTATCTTACACTATAATATTTTGTCTTATATCACATAAGACGAGCAATGTGGATCTTGCTAGTTATTAATTATCCCTCTTGACTTCAATGCAATCCAACATTTTTAATACTCCGTGGTCTGCAGCAATTACTAATAAAAACAAATATCTTTATTCCATGTTTAAAACATTTTTAGTATTTTATTATGTCATTCACGTGGGCAGGGTAAGCAGACATGCTTATGCAACCTTAGGTATTTAACAGTTTTTCTCAAATTTTAAACTGTGGAAATGAGAGTCCATGAAGCAGGCGCCTTTGTTGTCATCTTACACTCAAAATCATGAAAGTCTCGCAATGGGATTCCAACCCACTTGGTTGCCAGTCACAAAATATGTTTTTTTTTTTTTTTTTCTCTTAAAAGTGATCAATGCCCTTAATCTTTTGCAACTTTGCTCACAGTTGTGTGCCACTGGAATGCCCCCTGCCCAGTTTAGACTTAATGCAAGTCAACATTTTTTTTTAAGTCCGTGGGCTACAACAATTTCTAATAAAACAAATATTTTTATTCCATTTTAAAACATTTTTCGTATTTTATTGTCATTCACGTCGGGGCAGGGTAAGTAGACAGGTTTCTACAATATTGGGTATTTTACCGTTATCATAGAATAATGTATTGTCATAAAAATATTGTTTTACCATAGAATATTGTCATAATAATATATGTGTTCATCATTATTAAAATGTAAGAATCTAACCTTTTAAAGGATAGATAATATTTGGACTATTTTGTATAAAGAGAAGGGATAGAGAATATTTGGACTATTTTGTGCAAGGGGTTGTCTTTTCAAAGAGGTCTACAATAGGAATATAGCTTATTTCCAATTCTTGCAATTATTGCTATAGTGTATTGATATAGCTTATGTTAATAGATAAATTGTATTAGTGTTGTTTTTGCCAATAATTATTACAATTATAGTTAGAATTATATTTGACACTGAATTTCTTATTTCTTATAGCAGTACGACTCAAAACTAAGAACTGTGAAGCAAATTTTTTACATGAGAAGAAGACATCTATTGCAAGTGGTACCAAAGTTCTTTTTATGACATGGTATGATTCTCTTATAAATAAATTGTAGTATTTTTTTCTAAAAAAAAAAAGGAGTATTTTTTCCCTGAAAAAAAAAAGGGTAATATTTTTTCTTTTATTTTAAGCATAGGTCCTATAGGTTAGAAATGGTGTTCCAGCCATTTAAAAAATGTAGAGGAGCTATCATTATTGGCTAAGCTAAATAGCATAAAGTGTCCAATGAAGTGAGGGGCAATCAAGATCCAATACCTAACCCGAGCATGGATTAGAGCTGCCGCATACCTTACATATATTGGAAGACACTTGTTAGGTACCCTAAGCCAAAGCTTCATGTATAGGAAATAATTTGGCTATGTAATACGCATAGTGCGTCCAACATAACACTCTCAAAGATTATCCTCTCATACTATTAGAGATATGGGTAGTGTGTTCAAGGGTATGTGTGGAACCATTCTTAAGTAGTGGTTTGAAATATTGGTTCGAGTACTATTGATCATTGTTGCAATATAATAGAGGGCTATTGAGAGTACACAAACCCTAACTTAGAATCCATTCATTCTTTGCTTGTATTATTAGGAGTAGAGCTCATGAGATAGAAAAAGTGAAATTTAGAGAGATTGGAAGTACATACACAACCTAAAAACCCCTTATTTAAAATATCTAGGGTGCCAAAAATTATCATTTTGAGATATAGCCCAATTCAATCATCTCATGAAGCTGGTCATATTGGTATATAGCACCCATACACCTTTTCAATACCCTTTCTAAAAATAGTAACTACTAGAAATAACATTTTTGTTTTTAGAAAATTACCCGAAAGACTCATTATCAAGCACTAAAGGCCAAAATTGATAAGGTAGAGGAATAACTCTTCGAAATAGATGTGCTCATGGAACTCAATGGTCAAATGTCCTCCCTCATTACCATAATAATAGATTTCCAATATAATCAAGGCTTGGTGAGTCAGGATATTGAGGTGCTTACGATTAAAAATCTAAACTTTGATTAGTATGATGAGAATAGCCCAAATGATAAAAGGGTGAAAACCATTGAATAACTAGAATACTCTAAGGTCTTTGAGGATACCAATCAATATATAGGAAACAATAGAGTCTTGACTCTAAAAGTCCCTAATTTTCTAAGGTTTGATAGAATAGAACCACAAAGTTGGTTGATTCAAGTTGAGAAATGGTATAAGCTTTATGAAACTCCATTTTATGAGAGGATGTTTATAGTTGTCTTTCATTTTGACTCAGAAGGACTACATTGGTACCATTGGTCTTTCATTATAATTGAAGAGAGAACTCCTTAGTTGATTTTGATTGTCTAAGTTTGAAGATTTTATTGGAGCATTCACTAACCTAAGACAAACAAGCACTACACTTGAGTATATCATTACTTTTCAAAAGATCACCAATAGAACTGAATCTATTCTTGATAAATTCTTCAGGATTTGTTTTATAAGTTATCTTAAGGAAGAGATAAGTATTAAGGTTCAAATTCTTAATCCAACCACTTACATGATAGCCATAAGGCTAGAAAATTACATAGAGAACAAATTGAATGCCAAAAGGAGGGCTTCCAAACACCCTACATTTCAAAATAAATTTTTTGAATACACCAATAATAATGCTCTAATATCTCCAATGGTTAAGTGGTTAATGCCAATGGATATGGTCAATCATAGAGCCAAGGTACTTTTTTATAGTTGTGATGAAAAGTAGACCATGGGACACAAGTGCAAAACCCAATACCTCTACCTCTTGTATATGAGCAACACTTTGGATTCTTCTACAAATACAGGGGATGATTTTATGGATTTAATGGAAGAGCACTTATATTAAGTGTATGTAGAACCTTCAACCAATATTAAGGATGAAGTGATCCCCAACATTTCTTTGAATACCATTATAGGAATATTAAAACATGGTGCATGATAGTCCAAGGATTTCTCAAAGGGCACAAGATTTTAATCCTATTAGAATCTATTATCATTGATAATTTTATTTACCCTTGTGTTTCCAAAATAGTAAATTATTTCATTTATGTATGTGATCAAGTATAATTAAAAATTGACAATAGAGATATCATGACTTATGCTAGAAGGTGCGTGAATGCTTGTCTATTCATTAGTGACTATCACTATTAGATTGATATCTATGTAGTCCCATTGGGTGGAGTGGATATTGTATTAGGTTTCTCTTGGCTATAAATATTGGGAATCATGTCATGGAATTTTTCAAAACTATGGATGTAGTTCACTATCAATAACATAACCCACCCAGTTTAGGGAGTGAAGAGTGGTGATTCCCATATTATAACATCCCATCAAATGAAGAGACTACTTAAGAAATATCATCAAGCAGTTATGGGAAGAATTTGCAAAATATAGTTGTGTGTTATCTAGGATGAATGGATGTATTCATACTTGTCATCTATTTTAACCAAGAATTAGTAAATCTTCATCAAACCCAAGCAACTACCACCTAGTCATTTGAAATATCATAAAATTAATTTAATACCTATGATTCAACCTCCAAATATTTGGTCATATAGAAAACCTTATCACCAAAAGAATTATATTGATTAGTTGGTGAAATAAATATTGAATGCAGGGCTCATACATTCAAGCACAAGTCTTTTTTCAACCCCTATCTTACTAGTTTGAAATAAGGATGTTTCATGGAGAATGTGTATGGTATTCCATGAATTCAATAATAAAACCATCGGGGATAAGTTTCTCATATTTTTGATTGCTGAATTATTAGATGAGATGCATGGTGTTTAGTATTTTACCAAATTAGACATTAGGTTAGGGTATGACTAGATTTAGACTCACAAGAATGACATCCCAAAAATAAATTTCAAGATCCATGAGGAGTATTATGAGTTCTTGACCATACCCTTTGGCCTCATCAATGCATCATCAAATTTTCATGGCATGATGAATAAGGTTCTAAAATACTATCTATGGAAGTTTGCATTGGTTTTTTATGATGACATATTGATCTACAACAAAACATGGGAATAACACCTACAATATGCTGATTAGGTATTGAAGCTCCTACAAAAAACTACTTGCATGTAAATAAATATAAATACACATTTCTGAAAATTGAGGTAGAATATTTGGGGTACATTGTGGCCAAAGATGGTATCCATGTAGATCCAAAAAATATTGAGGGCATGAGGGAGTGATCCAAACCCTAAATATTGAAGAACCTTTAAGAATTCCTTACCCTTATAGGATATTAGTAAAAATGTTTCAAGTACTATGGGAAGATAATGGCCCTTTTGAAAGATATGCTTTGTAAGGATGCATTTACATGGAATAATGAAACTAAGTAGGCTTTTTTTACTTTGATAGATGATATGTGCTACACACTAGTCTTATCCATACCTAATTATTCCAAAAATTTTATAATTTAAATCCATACCTTCATAATGGGATCAAGGGTGGTCCTCATGCGAGAATATTAGATCCTTGCATTCATATGCAAAGGATTACCAAGATAGAATATTGCCAAATCAACTTACAAATAGAAGATGATGAATATTGTATTTCTTGTCCTCCATTGGTGACCATACTTGTTAGGGAGTCACTTCATCATCAAGATAGATCATCATAGCCTTAAGTACCTCTTAGAACAAAGATTTTATTCACCTAAGTAGTATAAATGGGCTACTAATCTCTTACAATGTGACTATGAGATAGTCTATCATAAAGAGAAAGATAATGTGACTATTGATTTCCTTTCTAGACTACCTAAAACATAAGATATTCTCTATGCAATATTCATGCTTAAGGTTGATTGGCTAGAAAGACTAAAGTAAGTATGGTAGGGAGATACCACACTTGCAAATATCATTTAGGAATTTCAAGTAATAACAAATAACCATCTCAATTATTCATGGATATGGTGGGAATTGCACTACAAACATTGAGTTGTTATTCCTCCCACTTCACAACTCAAATTCCAAATCTTCATAGAGCTTCATGCTTCTTTGATAGGGGACACATAGGCTTCTTTTAAACCTATAAATAGGTGACATATAGTTCCTATTAGTCTGGGTTTAAGTTTGATGTCAAATTATTCATGGATGGTTATGATACCTGTCAACACCAAAAAGGAGAAACCATCAAAACACAAACATTAATTTAGCATTTTTCTATTCTAGATACACCATGGAGAGATATTTCTATGGATTTTATTGAAGGACTTCCTCTATTGGGTGGTAAATCAATTATAATGGTAATCATGGATCGATTGACCAAGTATGTTCATTTTTGCTCCTTCAGTCATCCCTATACTATGAAAATAGGGGCATGAATTTTCATGGATCAAATATTTAGGCTACATGATACCCACACTTCATAGTCAATAATTGTGATAAGGTGTTCAATAGTAAATTTTAGGAGGAAATCCATTGTATTCAAGGGACCTGATTGAAAAGAAGCAAATCTATCACCCATAAGTTGATGGTCACATGAAGGTGGTGAATAAACATCTTGAGATATATGTGTTAGAAAAAAAAGTTATTTTTCATTATAATACATGAATGATTACATATAGAGATATTAGGGTTTGGAAGAGATTAGGGTTTTATAAAGAAAACCCTAACTCTAACCCTAAAAAGCAATAATGAATATTAAATTAGGTAAAGTGCACTTTAATATTTTAACATCCCCCTTTAATGTGCACTTTCCTAAGTAAAAATACTCATTCATATTCTAATACCTCCCTTGAATTATGAAGCTCATCTAGAAGGTGTCGGTCTATGCCAAAAATGCACCTTTATACAATAATATGAGCCATCCAAAAGTTATGCTAAAATAGCCAAGAATATGATGTTGAAATCTTGATGTGGCACTAATAGAAGTATAAAGTGTGTCATTATGGTAATCTTCTCATACTACTAAAATGCATGGATAACCAGTTGTTGCATCGGCCAGGTGCTATAAAGAAGATGACTAGGTACAAGGTTCACTTGCATCATGATGTTGAAAAACTTGTTGATGAGGAGGAAGCTGAAAATTACTGATCCACTAAGAGACAAACCACTAAAGGCAAAGAAAACTCCAACTGTAGGAGTACCCATGTGACATTCATGATCACATAAAAAAAAAGCCATGGTCTTAGGAAGATACACCGACAACTCTCAAACTAGAGTACCTGAAAGATTCCCATGATTGAAAATAATACCTCCTACTATAAGAGCACACAAAATAATTATGAAATATCAAGAGGTTCATGGTCGTGAAGAAAGCCTACTTCCAAAAATAGTCTTTGATGAAAAAAGTGGATTGAAGGAATGTCGGGTTCAACCGATAATGCACTCTATATACAATAAACTTTGAGGTCCAAAAAACATATGAATTAGCCTCAAAATTTAAAATAGACACCTCTATTATGTCCTACTCAAAAAAAAATATTTCCAATGGCTACAAACATGAATATATTCAGATCTGAATGGAGCCTCGAAACTAAGAAAATAATTAGGCTCACCGGTAGCAAAACAAAAGAGGCATATTCTTTACAATTTGAGAAATAGAATATTCCTAAAATATTCTCACATAAAAAACTTCAATAAATGGAAATAACCCTAAAGCTTAAAGCCCTAAAGATTAAAAAATAATAATAATAATTACTATTTTCGGCAAATTATTTTTTCGTCAAAAAATTGTCATTTTTAGTAATTATCATTTTTGGCAATCAATGTTTTGTCAAAAAATTCCATTTTTAGTAATTACCATTTTCGGAAAAAAATTATTTCCTCAAAAATTACCATTTTTAATAATTATTATTTTCTCAAATTGCTTTTTTTGTCAAATTTTTTCATTTTTAGTAATTTGTAAAAAAAACTCGAATTGACATGCAAATTAACACACAATGTTGTCCAAAACCCACATAGCCATGGTCTTGGTTGAACCCCACGAAGAGCACCTTTCGTGTTGTGATTTTTTTAGGTTTTCATCTCTTGTACTTCATATTTGTAGACAAGCACCCATTATTATTCGTATTCCATCATCGAGTCCATTGTCGTGTATGAACTTTGTCAATACTTTTTGGGGACAAATGACCACCATTACTACAACCAAAATTATAAAGGTCTCCTTCGAAAAAAAAAAACCTAAGACAAAAATCAAGAATTTTTGAAAGGGCAAGGGGGAAGATTTCCTTGAGAGAAATCCCCCCTTTACATGCGAATCACAAGTGAATCTTACCTCTCTCTCACATAGGTGGATCTTACCGCTCTATTACATAGGAAGATCTTATCGCTCTCTTAAACAGGTGGATCTTATCACTCTGATACCAATTGTTATAACCAAAAGCTATTGTTCATTATAATACATGAATGAGTACATATATAGAGAGATTATGGTTTGGAAGATATTAGGATTTTAGAAATAAAACCCTAACTCTAACCCTAAAAAATAGAACCCTAACCCTAAAAAATAATAATGAATATTAAATTAGGTAAAGTGCACTTTAATATTTTAACATTCAATGTTTCATCTTAGATATCCAATCTAAATGGAGATAACGTCTTACCTTACCCAAATTGTGGTATAGAACCACTTTTCACATAGCCATAAGGATGACACCATATGAAATAGTATATGATCAACCACCTCCAACCATTACTTTCAACTTGATAGGAATATCAAAAGTTGAAGTAGCCAACATAATCCTCAATCAAAGAGAGGAATTCTTAGTAGTTTTGAAATAAAATTTATCCCTTAACCAAAATAATATGAAGCAACATGTTGATAAACATAAGTCTAAGATGGAATTTGTCAAGGGTGACATTGTATTCCTTCATATTCAGCCTTATAAGCAGACATATATCAAACAATAGGGTCGAAAAAAGCTAGCACCTAAGTTCTATGAACCCTACAAAGTACTTCAATAGATAGGGAATATTTGTTTCAAGTTGGAAATATACATAGAATCTAAGATTCATGTAGTTTTTCATGTATCTTTCCTGAATAAGGTGGTCGGCATCCACACCCAAGTAAAAATGGTCCTTCCTAAATTGGATGAAGAAGGATTCATTCTTTTCCAACCAATAGCCTTTCTAGATCATAGAACTCGACATCTTGAATCTTGTGATATCATCGAAGTGCTTGTGTAGTGGCAATAGATGCCACTTGTAGACACCTAAAATTCATCATTTGAGGAGAATACCAAAGAGACCTCCACTTTAAATCACACAATTCACCTTGGATAGCCTCAAGGCTAATTCAGTGGTTTTCACTATAATTAGGTAACCTTCCCTATCAAGAACTTAACTGTCTTGACTCGACACAGTCTTAGGGTTAAGATCATCTCAACCTAAGATGATCATGTAAAAACAAAAATAAAAGAAAATAAAATTATAATTAGCAATTGAAATTACCAGTTAATATTGTACGTGATCTCAAGCTGACATTGAATGCTCTACATGAGGTAATTCAAAATTCATGTACAAACTTTCAATCGCATGAATTTTTTCAAGGATATGCATCTACTTTTTCATGTAGACTATCCTATGCTTTTTCATGCAAAGTGCCATTGTCACATTTAGCCTCTATCCAAGAGGTCTATAAATTAGTGCTTTCCTCTTAATTTTTAGAATCCGATTTTGAGTTTTCATACCATAAAGTGCTACCAAAGTAATATGCAAATGCTTTTTTTTTCTACCAAGACCATGTTGTAGGACTGCCCTAAAAGATTCAAAGCCATGCTATCCTTCCTCACATGATCCATACCTTAAATTTGGTGATTGTTCAAACTTGATAAATCACCTTAATTCCATAAGAATTCATAAAGAATTTTTCCCACACCATCACAAATATTTTTTGAACCTAGTCGCATAGAAACGTAAGCCCACGATAGCAATCATCTCAACTAAGATGGTCAATAGATGAAACTTTATTGATCCAAGTTGATCCTATATAGACCACTATTTTTCATATTTTCTATTTCATTTTAGCTTCAAATAACATATTTATAATTTTGTATTAGTTTATATTTTAATTTATACATGTATGCAACTATTTTTCACATCGTTTATCATTTCAATATTCCATACAAGTCCAAATTTGGTGGACCTCTCATATGTTATTAATAAATTTTTATTTTCTTTGTGTGCAGGCAAGAGGACTCTGAGAGAGTAAGAGATATGAAGATACATATCTAACTCTATGTAGTAGTCCTAAAAATCCCTCTCCCCAAACATTGTGCTAGCAAGGAAATATTTGAATATTGTACCAGGATACATCATTGTTTTGTGAAAGAGAAAAGAGGAAACACAATCCCTTATTTGTAATCATCATATCGATATTTAAAATATCCCCTCAAGGTATACAATTGTAAAATTTTTGAAGAGGATAATATTAGCACAAGGATTCTTTCTTACTACTTTTTAATACAACTATGTTACTATTATTTTTATGGTGTAAGTTTCATGCTTTCAAATTTCAATCATGGTGGGATGCATTCCCTATTTTTTTGAATGCAATTTTTTTTTACTAACTTTTATCTATTTTTTTATTATTTTAGGTACTCAAGATTAACCATATCCACTCGAGATAGTCCCTATTTTGCAACCATTTTAGCTTAACATGATTTTTAATAATATGCTAAACAACATCAGACTTGCAAATCTTCATCAAACATAGGGTTTCAAGGTTGGATTTTTTTTCTTTCCTATTCTTGAAAAGGAAGGTAGAAAATATACATATGTAACCTAGTTCCAAAATCCTTTCGCTTTTAGTTAGTCAAATTGTGATCGTCTCAAGTCGAGATGGTCTCTATCTATGATCATTTTAATTCGAGATAGTCCCTTGTTTGTGGTCATATCAGAGTGAGACGATCTTGAATTTCTATTTTTTGGTTTACCTATGGTCATAATTTAGGAAATTCTACACTTTCAGGTTATATTTTTGCATTAGTGAAAGTCATTGCATGCTCTCTACTTTTCCCTTTTGCAAATAAAAAATCCATACACACTCATGAGGTATTTTAATATCAATTAGTTGGATTCCATCACCAACAAATAATAACAATCATATGATGTTGTATTTCATCTCCCATAATGAATTGGCCCCCTACACACCTTAGTAGACCCCACAAGTAGTTTTTCATACTTCATCACCAAAAAACCAATAGTAATTATAACTAGTTGTGCATCTCATATTAAGCAAAAAACCCCTTGCGGGGCCGCCTTGGTCTAAGAGACCATGAATAGGGGATTCTACATCGTAAAATTCACCAGGGGTTGCACCCAACCCTGCCAGCACCAACATTATCAATTGGATTCTGGGTACCCAATTCAAATTTTTTGTAGGGTGGAGATTCGAAGCGACCTTCCTTGGAGGATTGCCCTTTCCTCTCCAACTCACCTACAACACCTGGGTTCACATTAACATATATCTAATATTACATTTAGTCATTTAATTTTAAGCTTTAAACAATTAATTCTATATTTTCTACTATTAGATAGGGTCTTCATACTTCCAAGTTAGAGTCCTATAACATAGTCATAATAATATTATCTCATATTACATTTAATCTTGTTGCTCTACTATCAAAAGTGAAAGTATTGACATATTATATGTTAGTGGTAATGTCACTTTTTGATTTACATAGAGCAAAAGTGTCATAAAGAAAAAGCATTGATAATGCTATCATGACCCAAAAACACTTTCACCACCTAGCATTTATCTCTTGTATTTTTTCATTGTATCATTTTATACATATATAAATAGGTGTTTTATTGATGTTCAAGGAGAAAAACCATCCTTTGCTAGCCTTTATAGGCCTCTCTAACACTATCTCTCCTTTTTTATATATTTTTGCAATTTTAGTGATAACACCATTAGTAGAAGATAGTGTCGGTGGTACTTTTCTGAGAAAGTGGTATTTTTGACACAATGGTAGGAAAATGTCATTATGCCCATAGTATTTGTTATTTGAGCATTTAACATATATATATATATTGTCTATGTATACTAGGTTCTATTTTCTATTTATGTAAAGTGAGTTTTATTTATTGCTTATTAACAAAATAGACAAAAATAAGAGAATATGGTAGTTAATATTAATAATATAGGAGAAAATAGTAATCCTTAATATTTAACGTCCAATAAAAATCATATATAGCTACATATTAAGCTTTGTGTATGACATCTTTTTGGACCCTTTCCTCTTACAAGAAAGAATTTTTTATTTCCTTGTCAAAATCAATAGAACATTTTTGTTGTAGGTATTGATGGTTGCATTTTGTATGTGCTCTAGGGATAGGTTAATTTTAAACTTAGAAAATTAAGCTTATTAGGAAAAATGTAGGTGTTCTTCAATCAAACCAATAAGTTGGACTTTAGGCTCACAACTTCTTCTTATCTCAAAGTGAGAAGAGAATAGAGTGTAAAATATCATGAGGTGGTCCTTCACAATGCTCCTTCTATGTTTACCCCTATTATAATTATAATATTGAATCCATTGAATAATTTGACAAGTGAATTAGAAGTAATGACATTTTCTATAACATTACTTCTTTTTCTATGAATACAAATGACTTGTGTATTCAAATAGTGTTTTAGCTAATTACATATTACTGGTTCATGGTTATTTCATAACTTCAATAATTTTTCACCATAAATAGTTACTTTGTCCCTATTAGAGTCCTAGATAAAATATTGGGCAGTGTTAGGGTCTTATTCAACACATACAACATTAGCCCCTCAAGTATTGTTTTAAGAAATATTTATTTTTATTGTGAGCATCAAAATATCTTGACAAGATAAATTCGTCCATAAATTTAACTTGCTTATATTATAGGTAATATTATTTCTCTTTTAAAACACTATTTTATAAGGAACAAATGAAAAAGAATATTTTCTTGTTTACTTCTTTTAATTCATTCTAGATATACTAGTGGAAAAAGTTTAAACTGCACTATAGTCTTTCAAACATGTCATATGATAACAAGTAATTCTACCTATACATTCAACTATATTTTATAATAATAACCAATTCTATTTTGACCACTATTTTCATTCCTATAGTTTCAAATATGAATTAGTTCAAAAACTTATATATTAGAAATAATTCTACTTATTGGAATACACACAAGTGTAAGTTTCATGACATGATTTTACATACACTGAGAGTGTTATTTTTCATAACATTGTTTTCATCATAATTTTTTTACCTTGGTCTATGATCAGTTCAATATATAAAATAGTTTTATTTTAAGATCATATAATATTAGTTTGTGAAGTAAAACGTATTATGGTATAAAAAGGTATTATGGTAACTAAACCACCCATTTTGAAGTAATTGTAATAAACCTGCAATAATAGAAATAATAAATTATATTATGTGCACTTGATAAGAATTAAACCTAGATAGACTTTGATCATAATATTATCATAGTTAAAACTTCAAATTTAGAAATATTTTTATGCACTTAGCATATCTACATGGTGTTATTGCTACTATAAATCTTGAGTACAAGTCAAATATATATTGATTTTTTAAATAGGATATTTTTATTTAAAAAAAAATTAATCACCTTAAAGAAATACATTCTCATAAGTCGAATAAGTAATTTTGTATCATGATCTTTATATCTTGTGCAGGAATTTTAAATCCAACTCATTCTATATAGAGAAAACTAGAAATATTTATTGATGGCATATAATTACATTATAAATTTAAAATTACATCTAAAACCAAACACTACAAAAATATGTATACTTTTATCATAGCTTTCATTATTGCTATAATGCAAATTACAATACACAAAAACTTTATACATTATATTTTTATTGAATTAGTAAATGGTATGACATAGATTTATTTTTCTTCCAACTCCATATAATATTCAATTATGACTATTATAAATTATGCATATTTTGTATGACTCTCAAAGAGGATAGATGGATAAATTTAATCAATGAGATATAAAATCACTATAGGAAGTCATTTCAAGATTAAGAAGAGCTTCTTCTTTAAGTGAGGATTGAAAGAGACCAGATAACTAAATATGATACCTAAATATGAATAAATTTATCAATGAGAAGTACAATTAACATATAGAATTATTTTAATGCTAAGAATAACTTCTTCTTTAACTAGCTATATAATATTGATATGGGCTTCATATTAACTACATTATGTTTGGCTTATGGTATTTAAGGTTATTATGCATATATCACCTAACAAGATTAAAATGTAAGTCTTCTTAGCATAACTTATGACATTTGATAATAATAATAAAATTTTGAATTTGATAATATGGAATTGAATCATAACCACATAATGATATTACATCAAAGAAAATTTCATCAATTATCCTCACTCCATTTGATGATCATAAAAGTTCAAAATTTTACCCATATTATTTGATAACTATAAGTTTTTTTTTTTTTTTAATTTAAGTTTTATATATCTTTTAATATTCAAATTATCATTTAATAATTTTATATCTATATATCTATATAAATGAAATAATTTTTAACAAAAATTTTATTTTCTAATTTCGTTTCTAAATCCATAATTATTTTGTAGTTTGTTTCAAATTTTTTTTTTTTTTTTAAAGAAACCTTATTAATTGTAAACCTTTTACCAGCATTACAAACTTCCATAATTTCAATTCAAATAATTTAAACATACATATTTAAAATATTATTTACTTAATCTAATGATTGCTTGGATCTACAATCATGGAATGACTACCTCAACTGATAGGTATTTCTCTCTGACACCATGGTTACTCTAGTAATTGTAATAAATCACTGTTGTCGACAACATATCTCTTGTACATACCCAACCCCAAAAATAAAAACATTGCATGCACTAGGTAAGAGCTTCAACCTAAACATTAAATTTTGATGGGTTGTATAAGTAGTTTGGTGACATGATTCTTTAGGTCCTATGTGGTATCGATGAACCCATATATTTATCTATAAAAAATATGGATACCTCTATGGAACATTGCCATATTTTAGGTATCCCCAATATAATTATTTGAACACTTCTTCTATTAGAGTCATAAGAGATTTCAAAGCATTTGCCTCCATATATCTTGGATGATCTTTCATATAACACGCTATGGCTGAGGTTGTTTCTCCGTGGGTAGCTTCGATCTTAATAAACAATAAAAAATAGGCATATAATTAATCAATTAATTAATTTATTGATTAACTGATACTTAGGTAAATTAATATTAATTTAATATTAGTTAATTTAATTGATATTAAATATTCTAATTAATTATGATTAATTAATTAGTATTTATTATGCTTGATGTTGGTGTCTATAGGTGCTCCTTTTTGTATCATGTTGTGTGAAAATACAATGTAATGCAAAACTAAATATCACCTATAATTATGTGGATGAACGATAAGTTTTGTGCTTACGAAGTTGACGTTTGATTGCCCTAGATCAAAAACAATGTAGGATGCTCTAGTTATGGAGACGATGAATATTTATGAATCTTGTTGTTTATGAATTAAGGAGTACTTTTATTTTACAAAATAAACTGGTCATATGGTAAGTGGTTTCAAGTGCTATACCATGATTAAAGCATCACCATGTAAACCCTTATAGGCATCAACCTATTGCATTAGTCTCTTATATTTTACTAGATTTTGTGTGGAGAAGAGAAATTCTACACTTAGACCTGATAGATTAGGGTGTATGATTAGTCATAGTCAAGGTTATTGGATACATATTGAGTCCAAAATGGATGTTTGATTATTGATCTTGATTGGGATGAAATTTTGTTGGTATTGTCTACCTCCTCAAGTGGCATTTTGGTGAAAGACATAGTGGATTATGACAACAAGGCAGTTGACCTCAGTGGGATTAGAGATGGATTAGATGGATGAAGTGTGGTTGGTAGTGGTTTTGGTTTTTATGATATGTTTATTTTTTTATGAAGGATGGATGGAGTGCAAGACTAGTCAGTAACATAAGTTACCCTTTTGCTTTTTTGTTTTGGATTAAAATTAACCCAATTGTGTTTTTGATTATTCGTAAATGCTTTTATAGTTGCATTCATTATTTTGATTGTGTTGTTAAATTTTTTATCTTTGTGTGTGTTTTCTCATGATTGTTTATTGTTATGTTTTTGTATGCGATTGTTTTTGTTTTATATTTAAAATAAGTGTCCTTATGGTAACCGATCCATCCTACTAGATTACATGGATAACCAGTCACTACAACCACCAGGTGACTAGAGTAGATCACTATGTACAAGTTTCACTAAAATATCTAGGCTAGATAATCAAAAACATGAAAGAAAATCTAATCTATAAAAACAATAAATGATATAAAAGTAAATCTAACTTATGAAAGCAAAAAAATACATGAAAGGAAATTGAAACTAGTAAGTAAAAGACATGAAAGTAAATCTAATTTATCTTTGATTTTACTTGAGTAGAGTGAAATTTTAATCAAATCTAATCAATGAACATTAAAAGAAATCTAAGCTATGGATTTGCTTTTGCCCAAGTAGAATGGAGTTGTAGTCTAATATAATTGATGAAAATGAAAGGAAAGCTATACTAGAAAAATAGGAATCATTCATGATTGATTTAATTCATGATTAATGAGGAGTGTTCTTATGGTAATATACTTATCCTACCAGATTGCATGGATAACTAGTCATTGCAACCACCAGGTAACTAGAAGATCTAGGCTAGTGAATTGATGATAAGAAACTTAATCTTATAAAAGCAAGAAATTACATGACAATAAATCTGATCTAAGCATGAAATTAAATCTATGATATGAACAGGAAATTAAAGGTTAGTTTAAAACTTTGCTTTTACCCAAGAATAATGGGGCTCTAATCTAGTCTAAGCTATGAATATGCAATAAAATTCTAATCTATAGCTCTGCTTTTACCCATGCAAAATGATATTGCTAAGCTAATATGGTTTATGAACACAAAATAAAATTTATTCTATTGTTATCACAATGAGTGTCCTTATAGTAAGAAAATCATCCTACAAGATTGCATTGATAACCACTTGTTGCAACAACCATGTGTTTAGAGTAAATTATAAGGTATAAGGCTCACTCAAGGATTTAGTGTAGTTGATCTAGGACAAGAAAGCAAACCCTAGGATAAAACTAATATAATATAGAAAACTAAATCCTAAGCTATCACAAAAAAGAAAAAATTATTCTAAATGTTGACCAAGAGGGTTTTGTGCCTTTGGAGAATTTTGAAATAAATTTAAATATAACCAAAGGAGTTTGATGTCATTGGATATTTTGGATTGAAATGTGACCAAAGGGGTTTTGGTGTATTTGGAGTTTTTGAAGTGAAATGTGACCAAAGGGGTTTGGTGCCTTTGGTACCTTTTTGAAATAAAATTGAAATGTGACCAAAGGGGTTTGGTGCCTTTCGAGCCTTTGAACTAGAATATAACTTTTGATATGGAGAGGTAAAGGGCACAACCTTTGATAAAAGGATGCAATCTTTTGAACCTAGAAATTGATGTGTTGTGAGATGTGAATGTGAGACAAAGGATACAACCTTTTGAATTTGGTAGTTGATATGTTGTGAGACATGTATGCAAGGTAAAGGGTGCAATATTTAACAAAAAGACGCAACCTTTTGAACTTGGTATATGGTTTATTGTGAGATGTGAATGTGAGGTAAAGGGTACAACCTTTGACAAAATGATATAAACTTTTAAATCTGGTACTTGATGTTATTATGACATGTGAATGCAAGGCAAAGGGTGAAATATTTGGAAAAATTATGCAACCTTTAGAACCTAGCATTTGATGTGTTGATTGAATGTGTTATCATTAACAAAACCATACCAAAGGTATTATGGTGAGGCAAAGTGCTTTATTGATCGAATATTTTGCTTAATGGATGGGGAAGTTGTGATACCTAAAAAATCACCAAGTTGCTTGATTATTTAATGTGTATTTAATTGATTAACTAAAGTGAGTTGATTGATTGATGGGGAAGGTGTAATTCCTTGAATATACCCAAGATTTTTGTTTGATTGATTAGTTATTTTGATGGGGATACCTTGAACATCCCCAAGGTGGTTGATGATTTTTTGATTGCTTTATGGGGATGGTGTGATACCTTTGAGCATCACCAAACTAGTTGATTACTTGATTGATTTTAGGGAAAGGTGTGATACCTTGAACATCCCCAAGGTGGTTGATGATGTTTGATTGCTTGATAGGGAAGGTGTGATACCTTTAAGCATCCCAAAACTAGTTGATTGCTTGATTTATTGAGGAGTAAGGTATGTTACCTTGAAAATACCTAATGTGGTTGATAAATATTTGATGGAGAAGGTGTTATATGTTTGAGTATTACCAAAGTAGTTGATTTTTTTATTGATTATAGGGTAAGGTGTGATAACTTGAACATCCCCAAGGTGGTTGATGATTATTTGATTTCTTTATGGGCAAGGTGTTGTATTGGTGGGGAATGTGCAATACCTAAAATATCCCAAAGTGTTTTATTATTTTGAGGGAGAAGGTGTGATATCTTGAGTATCGCTAAGTTGATTGCTAGGTACAATTAATGGGAAAGGTGTGATACCTTGAACACCCACAACTTTGTTTTTTACTTGATGGATTATTGAGGAAGGTGTAATACCTTGAACATACCAAGTTGGTTGATTATGGTTTAATGTGACTGATGGGGAATATGTGATACCTTGCATCCCACTTAAGTATTAATGCACATTAAATAGGAGTTGAATATTTTTTAAAGAAAAAATTATCATCTACCTATTTGCTATCTAAAAATCAAGAAGACTATATCCTACAATATTGATTGTAGTGAAAAAAAATGTAGAATATTCATTAAAGGTGAATTATAGATTAGTCTTAAAATTTGTAGAGATTATTAATGCATAAAAAACTATTTTGAGAGTTCATTTATAGGAGTAATAATGTGAGATTATTGTTACCATTAAAATTGTATTATTAATCCATTGGTCATATACTAGTTGATATCTAACTAGTTACTCTCAAAAGGGTTAGTTTGTGTTTGTTGATTGTTAAAGATCAAGGACACAAAAACCAGTAGATTATCAAAGTTTCTAGAGAAACTATTTGGTGCACAACATATGTAGAATTTTATGGCCCAAAAAATCCACAAAAACCACGTCATATTCCTCTAAGGAGTGGAGAAGAAATCCACTATCAAAATCAGCAATAGAAGCTTCAAATCAAGACTTGGTGAGTCTGAGATTCAAAGTGCACTAAATGCTATTAACAAAAACAAATACTGCAGAAATTACATCTACGAAAAAAATGATTATATCTTAGTGGTTATTAGCTTGGGTTTATTACCAAAGTAACCAAGAAAAGGAGAAAGTTTTCTAGCAAAAGAAACTATGTTAAAACTGCAATTACCTACTTCAAAAGTTGTCATAAAACCATAGATTGTAAAAGAGGTGCAAAGAGGTATTATATTATCAAAATTATTTACATTATATTACACTACTTTAATCTGACATATGTAAGAATAAGTACAGGTTTTCGGTTACAAAAGGGCACACTCTTCACAAGGAGAAAAATAGTCCAAGACAATCATGTAAAAGTGTTCTCAAAGCAAGGTAAAAGGGTATTCCAAAAGAATCATATATTATATGATTTGGACATTCAAACCTACAAGAAAAAATACAAATAAAGGAGAAGCATTATATTCAAGGGGAATATTATATACAAAAGGAATTTTCATAACAAGTTGAAAAAGAAGGTATAAAATATTACACTAGACATATGTCCAAGGAGCATCATTAATGTATTTCAAACTCTACCATAGCATTGCTTGAATTCTTTAAAATTGTTGCTCAAATTGTTGCTTTAATTTCCCAATGTATTTCTCACCATTCCAACTAGAAACAACTCACTCCAAAATCCATTGAATGCATACAACAAAGTGGATTTGGTCGTGTTGTATTAATAATGAGGGTATTGCAAAGATACATTGAAGATGCATTATGTATAAGTCTCTTGCACAAATAAAATATGAAACTTATCACCTAGAAGGAAACCTTAATGTTTCCTACATGAGAACCCATACATTACAAGCTTGATCAAGAAAATGTTATAGGAAATAAGGTTGGTGTGAGCACTCATATAATACTGTAATGCTCATTCTTTAACTAGAAAAAATTTGCAAGTGGCAATAAACATATTCTCATACCTCAAGCACTCAAATATAATCATTGTGATAATTGTCACTCACTTCAAGATTCAACTGTTATTTGAGGTGCCAAAGGCCATGGAACAACAACATTTAAGGTCAAACTCGTAGCGGTATTAAAAGCTAATATTGTGTAGACTTATGCAATAGCATGGACATTCATAGAAGTAGTAGAAAGAAAGCATTTAAAGCTCCTAGTCAAAGTGGTTAGACATGAGGTATCCATTGTCCAATGATTGCCATAAAAGGTATCAAGAAACCAACCACCATCTGAATTCAAGAGAAGCACTATAGCCTATGTCCATCACTAAATAATGTATTAATCTATGTTTGAAAATAAGAACCACATATGTAGAGGTTTTTGGGATTACAAAGGTAATATTTTACCTTATTACAATTTGCTTTCATTAATAGGGAGATATAAAGTATAATATAAGGTTGAAACATTAAGGGAAATCAACCATATTTGAAAGCAATATTAAAAAGAAAAATATATATATATATATATATATATATATATTAAATAGACTAATATTTACAATATAAAACATTGGAGAAATAAGGATTTCTACCTGGATAGATTAAACTTTTATTATTGCAAATATCATTGTTTTCTAATATTCCATATTAGGGAGTTATAAGGAATACTACACCAAATTAGGTAATTGGAATTTAGAAACATTAAATATAAAATTACTAAAGGCTATAAAAGGAGGTTTATTAAGGAAAATCAAGAGTTGAAAACTAATTGATATACTTGTCTCAAAACTACATTAAAGGGACAAAATAAATCCAACAAATAGAACCTCATCAAAATTATAAAGTGATTAAGTTCAATAGGAGAAATATGGTGTAAAAGAAGCTGATTTTTTCTATTCACAAAAATTTACAAAATCAACCCAAAATTGAACTACTATTCTCAAAATTGCTTTTTATATAATTCAACATATCCAAAATTAATAGGAATACATAAGGCATTCTATAAAACTTGATAGTAATAGCATTCATTTAAATTTTATCAAGTACTCAATCCATTTAGGAATTATAAGGTGTCTACAAATGTTATAGGGATTTTATTAAATCAGATCTCTTAACTAGGGAGTCATAAGGAAGCCTAGAAAATCCTAAGTTCTAAAAGGTTTTATCAAATCAAGCTCATACACTCTAAAGTAAGGAGTCATACGAAAGACTACTATAAAGGTTGTATTATACTATAATAGAAAGAAGAACATAGTTTCTCACAAAGAAACAAGAATAAGGCACACACACTACATCATGCAACAAATGCAAAAATAATCCAAACATGGAAAATTCAACAAAGTAGAAAAATACGTGACACATTGACTCAAGAGGTAGTCATCAGATGATTGGAAATTTACAGTTGTTTTATTGTCTTGAAATTACTAAATATTATAGACTAAGAATTGGAGATAGCTAAACTTATCCTATAAACAAATATGGATGTGTAACACCAAGTAAATCATTTTCAAAATTTCTACTACAAAAAGTATTTTATGTTCCTCGATTAGCATTCAATCTCATTTTAGTAAGCAAGTTAGTGGAAATCAATTGGATAACCAAATTCATATGTTTGAATGAGATCAATACATGCCTTATCATGAACAAAAGTAAGATATAAGCAACATGATCAATCTATGGAAATACATATATCCTTAGATTCAATGGAAATCTCACAAGACATTATTGTATTTCAAAATTATAACTCATTTCTTAAGGAAAAAATTGAATAAAATAAAGAACCAGTACACCATAATGGCAAGCACAGAAGAATGAAAATTAAAAATATGAAAGACCAGCAACACTATGCTCTAGTCAACCAAATACAATATGAAGAAGCAATAGAACCAAATGAAGATACACACAAAAAAAAAATAAAGGAGGATGGATAGAAGAAGATATATTTGAGCAATCTAAAGACTATTTTCAAGAAGAAGATCCATATTGAATATTGAAATATTCAATACCCGAATAATTTAATACAAAGGGTGTTAGAGTTAGATTATATTACATCATTTGGGTCATGTAAATGTACCACCTTAGGTACATAGTTAGAGTAAGAGATTACTTTAAGGGAAGTTAGCTGGTTACTTCAAGAAATGTAATAAATGCAAAAGCGGCAATGTGCAAGGTGTCCCCTTGTATAGCTAGGTAAAGTGTTGGTCAAGGAATCCATCTTCCTATATAAATGGCCTCATAGTGGTAGATCAAGTCCATATCAAGTTCTTATCAAGTGAATTGTAGTATGTAGTAGTAGTACTCATGTATGGAGTACAATGTAGCTCTTTAGCTCATATTAATGGAGTGATCATTTTCTCCATACTACATCATATTTTTATAATTTCTATTTATATTATATTTCAGTTATATTTTAGACTCACTTTCTTTCATATTTATTGCATCTTATTAGGACATAGGCTATGAATTTAGAGGAATAAAACATACAAATATAGTCTTTTCAAGATATCTAAATGTTTGTATAGAATAATGGATAAAAATTAGTAAGGTTAAGATTTTAGAACAATGAAATTAATATTATATTTAAGGCCAACTAGAGAGTAAAATATTTACTAGTGATAGAGACACAAGATCACCGAGAATCACTCAAGCTTTCATTTCATTAAACTTTCAAAAAATTACAATACTAGCCAACAGGCGTAGTTTCTTTCTATTTTTATTTTTATTTTTATTTTTTTTACCAAAAAATTTTCTTTTTATTTTTTTCATTAAACACCTTGAAGGAAATCAAATTACAAAACTAGACCGTAGGCGTAGTTGCCTCTAGGGCATGGTGCAAGCTGCCTCACGTTTGACGATCTTCCTGCACTCCCAAGAAGAATACAATCTTCTAATCCCAAAAACTTGGCTCCTCCCCCATTTTCCACTGAACCTTCCAATATTTTTATCTTATCTGGCAACTACCACCGGGTCAGCCATGGAAACATGCATTGATGAGCCATCTGAATGTCTCTAACCTCTGGGTGCAATAGTCGAGTGGCCACCATGCTTAGAAAGCTTACCGAGCAAGCAATCATGCATTAATGAGGCCTTTGACCACCTCGAGAAACACTGTCTAGTAATGCATGCTTTCTTGAATCGTGAACCAGTAGTATGTCATGATATCGTGACATGTCGTATTATCTCGACATCTTTCTTCCTTGCTACCTTTTCTCTCCTTCGGGTCGCAATATCGTGACATTTTCCTCCTCGCTGCATTTCCTCTTCATCAGGGCACGATATAGTGACATTTTCCTCCTCACTACCCTTCCTCTTCATTGGGTCGTGATATCGCGACATCTTTCCCTTCCAACTCTCCTTTCTCCTTTACGGTCGTGAAATTGTGACATGTCGCGATATCGTGACATATTTCCTTTTTGCTTCCTCCTCACCTCTCGGGTCACAAAATCATGACATGTCACGATATCGTGACATCTTTGCTCTCTGCTTTCTCTTCGCTTCTCAGGTCGCAAAATCGTGACATGTTGCGATATCACGACAGCTTTGCCTTATGCCTTCACTTTCTACTTTGGGTCACGAAATCATGACATGTTGCGATATCATGACAGTTTCCTTCCTTGATTTCTTTCTACTCCTTTGGTCACGATTTCACGACATGTCGCAAAATCATGACATCTTCTCTGGCCTTCTTTGTCTGCTCTCGATCATGATTTTACAACATGTTGCAAAATCATGACATTTTCTCCTCTAAACGTCTCCTGTCTTCTTCGATTGTGATTTTGTGACATGTCGTGAAATCATGACATTTTTTTCTCTGACCCTTCCTGTTCCCTTTCGGTCACGATTTTGCGACATGTCGCAAAATCGTGACATTTTCTCTGTTGGTCTTCCCTGATCACGACATTTTCTTCGTTGGTCCTTCCCTGTCTGCTTTCAGTCACGAAATCGTGACACATCGTGATTTTGTGACATTTTTCTTCGGATTCCCTCTCTCTCCTGATTCAATCACGATTTCATGACATGTTGCAAAATTGTGACAATTTTTGCAGATGCCTTCTTTCTCCTGCTTCGGTCGCGATTTCACGACATGTCCCAAAATCATGATATTTTTCACTCCTGTGCCTTGCTTTGTCATTTTGTCGTGATAATGCGACATGTCATAATATCGCGACACTTTTCCTCCCTTATGCTTTCTTTCATCTTCTGGCCATGATTTCGAGACATGTCACGAAATCGTGACATTTTTCACTCCTGCGCCTTGCTTCGTCATTTTTTCACGATAATGCGACATGTCACGATATTGCGACACTTTTCCTCCCTTACACCTTCTTTCGTCTTCTGGTCATGATTTCGCGATGTGTCACGATTAGCAAAATATTTGCTCCATGTCTTCTCTCTCCTGCTTCGATCGCGATTTCGTGACATGTCGTGAAATCGTGACATTTTCTTTGGGCACCATCCCTCACCTGCTTTGGTCGCAATTTCACGACATATCACAAAATCATGACAGTTCTCCTCCATGCATTCTCTCTCCTCCCTAAGTCGCAAAAATGTGACATGTCACGATATCGCGACACTTTTTCCTATCACGATATCATGACACCAAGGCAAACACTTAGAAATTTTTTTTGTTGATGCGAGATTGCTCTACTGCCATCGGATGCTCCTACATCAGACAACCGGGGTGGATTGAGAAGTGACCTTCACTTTTGTACTATTATGTCACCTTCTCATAACTTGCAAAATCTTCAACCTCTTCAACCTCCATCCTCATTGTTATCAGCAACCTATTTTTGTCCATCCCTTTTAGAAAACAGATTCTAGTGCTGCTACATGCTCTCTCACCCACCTCTTTCAAGGGCTTCAACTTATGGCGCACTCCATTCTTCGTCACAAAGTAAGTGTTGGCACGACCATCATGCATTGCACACTGATCAAACTGCCATGGCCTTCCCAACAAAAAATGGCAAGCATCCATAGGCAAGATGTCACACAGGACCTCATCACAGTAATTCCCAATATTAAATTTGACCAAGGACTGTTCACTGAACAATTTCCTATGGTCCTTCCACAACCACGCAATCTGATATGGATGCGGGTGTCTTATCCTCTCTAGCTGTAACTTAGTAACCATTTCTTCAGAGACCAAGTTATCAATACTACCATTATCTATAATCACATTACAGAACTTACCCAAAATATTGCACCTTGTGCAAAATAGGCTCCTCCTCTGGTCTGATCTTTTCTCCTCATTCAACCAGGTTCTCCTTTTGAACATCACTTCTCCTCTCTATGCCTCCTTAGAATTTTTTGATTCAGCTCTTTCATCTGCTACAATAGCTCTGGAAGGACCCTCAGGTCTCTTATTCACCCTTTCTCAATGTTGTGGACACTCGTATGACCGATGTCCTTCTTCCCCACAAAGGAAATAGGTTCCACAAAATCCTCCTCTTCCATACCCATGTCCAGATCTACCTCTTCCTCTTGGGTAGCCATTATTTTGATCATGGGGTCTATAATCATTATCTCCCTTCTAGTTCTAACTGCTGCTAGCTTCTTCTTTCTTCTCATCTCTTCCTCCATATTTTCTTCCACCAGTCCTTTCTCCATGACCTCTTCCTCTTTGCTTACCCTCAAACCTTATGTTCATCTTCTCTTCAACTTTCAGAGCAAACTGGTAAGCATCCTCAATGGTGTTCATCCTAACCAGACTCAACTCTTCTTGAATATCGGTTCTCAACCCATTGATGTAATGGGCTACCTTCTCCTTGTTAGCCTCTGAATGGCCAGTTCTAATGGAGATCTTATAAAACTCCTCTGTGTATTCCTTGACAGTTTTATTCTACTGTCTCAAACTCTACATTTTTCTTAGCAGATCTAATTCATAATCTGTAGGAATAAACTATCTTTTCAACTTATCTACCATTCTATCCCATCTGGTTATTCTCTCATTTCCTCTTCTATTTCTTTCCAGCTAAACTCCTTTCCACCAGATGCTAGCATGACCCTTTAGCTTGGTCTTAGCAAATCTGACCCTATCAGGATCTTCAACCTCCTCATACTCAAAGTATTCTTCCAAATAATTGATCCAGTCAATCAACTCCTTTGGATCAAGATTTCTAGAATATGTAGAAACCTCTATCTTTGGTTTCTTTCCAATCTGATAGATGGCTCTGTATAACCTGGCTTGTGCAGGATCTACAACCTCTTCTTCTTCCTCAAACTGATTCTCTTCTTCATCAACTTCATCTTCATTTCCTTCTTCTCCTCTAGGTTCTAGCCCTCTACGCAGATCCTCTTGTAGGGCCTGAAATTGCCTCTACAAAGCTCTGAAATCTTCTGCTAGCATCATATTTCTTCCACCACCATGGTTTCTTTGTGGAGGCATTCTACTTCACTCTCTTCTCACAACCCTTCCATAGATCCTGGTGTAAGCTGCCTCACTTTCGGTGATCTTCTTACACACTCAAGAACTCCCGATCTGATACAACTTGATGGGGGAGCCAAATTTTCACACAACTTGAGCACTTGATGGGGGAGCCAAATTTTCACACAACTCAATACCAAAAAAATTTCTTTTTATTTTTTTCATTAAACACCTTGAAGGAAATCAAATTACAACACTAGCCCGCAAGCGTAGTTGCCTCTATAGGCATGGTGCAAGCTGCATCACGTTCGAAGATCTGCCTATGCTCCCAGGAAGAATACAATATTCTAATCCCTAAAACTTGGCTCCTCCCCCCTTTTCCATTGAACCTTCATATATTTTTATCTTATCTGGCAACTGCCACTAGGTCAGCCATGAAAACATGCATTGATGAGCCATATGAACATCTTTGACTTCTTGGTGCAGTAGTCGAGTGGCCACCATGCTCAGTAAACTTACCTGGAAAGCAATCATGCATTAATGAGGCCCTTGACCACCTCGAGAAACACTGTCTGGTAATGCATGCCTTCTCGAATCGTGAACCAGCAATATGTCGAGATATCGCAACATATCGCGATATCATGACATATGTATTTCTTGCTGCCTTTTCTCTCCTTCGAGTCGCGATATCATGACATGTCACGATATCGTGACATTTTTCTCCTTGTTGCCTTTCCTCTCTTTTGGGTCGTGATATCACGACATGTCATGATATCGTGACATTTTCCTCCTCACTGCCTTTCCTCTTTGTTGGGTCATGATATCGTAACATATTTCCCTTTCGACTCTCCTTTATCCTTTGCGGTCGTGAAATTGTGACATGTCACAATATTGCGACATCTTCCTTTCTGCTTCCTCCTCGCCTCTCGGGTCATGAAATTGTGACATGTCACGATATTGTGACATCTTTGCTCTTTTATTTCTCTTTGCTTCTCGGGTCACGAAATCATGACAGCTTTGCCTTCCACCTTTGCTCTCTGCTTTGGGTCACGAAATTGTGACATGTCGCGATATCGCAACAGTTCCTTCCTTGGTTTATTTCTGCTCCTTCGATCGTGATTTCATGACATGTCATGAAATCACGAAATCTTATTCTCTGGCCTTCCCTGTCTGCTCTCGACCATGATTTCATGACATGTCATGAAATCATGAAATTTTCTCCTATGGTTGTCTCTTTTCTTCTTCGGTTGCGATTTCGTGACATGTCGTGAAATTATGACATTTTCTTCTTTGACCCTTCCTATTCCCTTTCGATCGTGATTTCATGACATGTCACGAAATCATGAAATTTTCTCCACTGATCCTTCCCTGTCTACTTTCGATCGTGAAATCATGACACATCGTGATTTTGTGACATTTTTCTTCGGACGCCCTCTCTCTCTTGACATGTCGCGAAATCGCGACAATTTCTGCAGACACCTTCTTTCTCCTACTTTGGTCATGATTTCGTGACATGTCATGAAATCATGATATTTTTCACTCCTATGCCTTGCTTCATCCTTTTGTCATGATAATGCGACATGTCACAATATTGTGACACTTTTCCTCATTGCACCTTCTTTTGTCTTCCGGTCGCGATTTCGCGACATGTCACGAAATCATGACATTTTTCACTCCTGTGCCTTGCTTCATCATTTTGTCGTGATAATGCGACATGTCATGATATCATGATACTTTTCCTCCCTTGCGCCTTCTTTCATCTTTTGGTCGCAATTTCGCGACATGTCGCGATATCATGACATCTTTGCTCCGTGTTTTCTCTCTCCTGCTTTGGTTGCGATTTCACATGTCGCAAAATCACGACATTTTCTTTGGGCACCTTCTATCACCTGCTTTGGTCATGATTTCATGACATGTCACAAAATCATGACAGTTCTCCTCCGCACCTTATCTCTCCTCCCTGAGTCGCAAAAACGTGACATGTCGCGATATCGTGACACTTTTTCCTATCGTGATATCGTGACACCAAGGCAAACACTTAGAATTTTTTTTTGTTGATGCGAGATTGCTCTGCTACCATCGGATGCTCCTGCATCAACTAGTGAAATTGAATCCACATGACAGAATTTTAAGAAGCCTAAGACCATGTGCAAGGAAAAGTTAAATAAGGATAATGATAGCAAAGGAAAGATTTGATAGTGATAGCAATATCTTGCATAATATATTTTTTAATTTACATGGTGGAATCGATATCTGCCATGAATCTAGGCAGGCTATCTATATTTTATGGCCGCCATTGTATTCTACGTTACCTACCCCATAAACTGCCATATAGATCTTCGCACAATCCTCCCCTATAACCACCATGCCACAATCATTTTAAACCTTTTATGTCCTTGAAAGCACTATGAAAGGGATAAGAATTCTATCTAACGAGGCCAGATATTTGAACCTTGGACCTCCACCCCCTTATGGGGTTTGGTCGAACCAATTGGTCTACACCATGGACCTATATATTACACAATTAGAAAGAATAATATCTAGTATAATTCAATAAGAGACATTATAGCATTCAAGATAGCATGCAATAATGATAAATAATTTAGGTTTTGGATGTCAAAAAGAATATCTAAAATTGCATATAATAGTGAAATAATAGAGGTACAAGTTGAAAATCAAGGTAATATTGAAGCCACCTAAACCTACAACTAGACACAACAAAAATAGTACATTAAAAAGTCATTGGAAAAGTCAAATAAAGTTAAAATATAGATGAAAACTCACTGAGCAAGCTTTTTAGCTAAGAGTTGAGCAACATAAGAGCCAACAATTGAATGTGAAGAGCTAAAGTGATGTAGAATTGAAGCAACATAGAATTGAAGTGAAGCATCTAACATGAAGCAAATAATTTAATAGGAAGTGAAGAGTCATCCTAAAATTTCAAGCCTCAATAATGCCCAAGAATGCTAAGTGCCATCCTAATCCCCATGTGTTTGAGAGTAACCTTAGTGTTGTTCAAAGTATCATTTAGAATATGAATAACTAGTGGAAGTCAGGTTCAATTTTTTAGTTGTATTTACCAATCATTGCAAAAGGACAAGAGGATTTAGAGCACCAAGGAATAAATATTGTAACATTCATTAATGTTTTATCAAAGAAACATATATTGATGAATTGATAGCAAATAAATCTCTAGCGAATTGATTAAAAAAATATCCACTCAACTTGGAATTGGGATTCCCAATAAATAATATTGGTCAAGCAAGTGGTACTTAGTCGTTGAATGTAGAATAAATCTTAGTTCAAATTCCCGAAGAAAGGTTTTAAAGTGTGCACACATAGAGAGGTATAAACCTTTATTTTTCAAATTTAAGTTCTTTTTGAAAAGGAAGGAATTTAATAAAGGTTTTCCTTAGGATTAATGGAGTAATAATATTTTTATAAAAAAAATACTTTGGACAGAAAAGGAGTCAACATTATTGAATTGTAAAATATTTTAGGGGGATATAAGGAATTTTACTTGCTAGACTTCTGAAACAAAGAAATTTTTTGAAATTACTTAGGATAAATAAGTTATAAAGTCTATTTGAGTTTATTAAGGAATTATAAGGTGAGATATTATTAAAATATTTTATTAGTCTTGAATAAATATAATTAATGATAATAATTTTGTTATTTTATTAATGGAGGGATAAGTAGGTTGATAGTCTAAAATTGGAGTTATAAGATTTAATTAGAAGTTTTTTTATTTGTTAGATAAATTTGAAATTGGTTTATTAGTTTTTTGAAATAGAATATTATTTAATTTTTATGGATTAATTATCTAGGAATCAAAACGTTTACACCATCAAACATAGGAAATAAAATTTCTAAAAATTTGTTTCTAACGACTTGGAAGAAATAAGGAATTAAACCCCATAGGTTTTGTAATTTATAAACTTTGATTTATCTAAACCTAGGGAGTTAAAAGGATTACTACTTCAAAGGAACGCAACAAAGAAAAAATAAATGAAATAGAAAATAAATGATTAAAAAATAGAAACACAAAAATTGGAAATACATGAGTTGTCAAAAATAATTGAAATAGAAAACTTGTGTTTTCAAGAAGAAAAAATATACATCCAAGATGCCTCACTAGAAGAGTGTATCACTCCAAAATTTTCACATCCTTACCTTCAGGCTATAGGATCCACGCCCAGAATGGGGATGCGAGAAGGATGAGACAATACCTCAGACTGAGAGGCCATTTGAAGGTCGTGCCTCTCGGGGGGAGGGTATAAGGGTGAATTTTCAATGGATGGTGGGTTCACCAAGAAACGTTTGAATGGTAGTTTCCACACCTAGGTTGAGAGTAGGTTTGATGTATTCATTTTGTGCTTTAATCATTCAATTCCTAGGTTTGGCCAAGATGAATCTAAGTTATTCTATATGCCAATGCTGATTTTTATGAATATAGAAAACATGCGTAAGTGCTAAACACAAAAAGTAGGCTAAATAAAAAAGAACATACTTGATTCCAAATGTTTGATGAATCTTCTGAGTTTTATAGAAGTCCAAATCATATAAAATCATATGTAATCATCTGGAATTGCATAGTATCATCTCAGATCTCAGTCGATCATCTGAGATCAGATAGGATCATCGGTGATTTGACGAATTCATCAAAAAAATTCATTAGAAACCTGCAATCACAGAAACAGATACAAAATACCAAAAAAGCAACTGCAAAAGCAAGGGGAAATGATAGAAATAATAGTAAATTTTCCTAAATGATAGATCCATATATCAATTAAAAGGAAATGCATTAAGTTAATAATTTGTTTTGACTTTATCATGCATCTATGCTAAATGAGGTGAACTCCAGGATGCATAAATATAATAAACTAAGATAATGCATAAAAAAATGTAGAGAAATGATACTAAAATGTAAACTCTGGGTTTTGATTGCCCCTAATCTGGACTACAGTCGAGATCACCTCTAATCGTACAAGATCATCGCTGATCTGCGATAGGATCGTCCGAAATCATCTAGAATCTCCTGCGTCGATTTGAGCTTGCTCCAATTGAAAAATAGTAAAATTCCTGTAAGAAAACATGAAATACAAAATGCAAATGATGGTGCGAGGATGCTCTAATGCATAAGGAACTAAATTTATAGGGAAATTAGTTAGCTAGGGGGTTCAGTGGGATAAACTGAGAAAATCCCAGTTTATATAGGATTAGGGAGAGGTTAGGAGGTTGGAGATCATCCCAATTTGGGAGATCTCCAATAGGAGAGACTCTAACTATGCAGACACGCTTTCTGCCCAAGTTAGAGAAGCTATTGAAATATAAGCTAATTATGAAAATTCGGTTTTGGGATGAAATCGTCTAGACGTTCTATTCCAGATGAATTCGTTAGATCAGGGATGATTTCTTTTGATTGTCGATGATATCATCCAACGGTAAAAACAAATCCTAAAAATGGCACGAAAAACAAGGAAAGCGGGTAACGGGCGGTTAACGGGTGGTTTGGGTTAAAATTCAAATTTTTATCTTTTTACTAAGGTTTAACTGTGTCAATTTTAGTGTGCTACATTTTGCCCCCTCTAGCAAATTTTTTGAAGAAAATACATTAAAGACGAGTTTTCCTTGTTTTACGAGAAAGCAAAAATTTACTCCATTTTTTAGATGATGATTCTAGGTCAAATCGTACGACTACTGGCTATGGTGCCACCTCCATGTTTTTACCCAAATCGAACGTTTGAGGTAAAAACGTGGAAAAGCAAAATTAAAAATGTTGTTGTTTTTGAATAAAATTAAGAAAAAAAGGGTAAAACGCTATTTCATTTTTACTGTTCTAGAGCTCTATAGAGAAAAAAGAAAAATATGGTGGAGACAACACAATGATCGACAAAGGTCTGGTACGGGCTACGGGTAAGGATCTAATCCTAGTGAATTAGGTTTGAATTTATTTTGTGTATTTTTTTGTTTTAAATTTTGATTGTTTTGGGGCATTGCAGCTGTTTTTAGGCCATCGATGACATCGGGACGAAATCATTGTCAATTTTGTTGCCGGTAAAATCGATGAACTAGGGGCAATCCCGTCCAACAAGGGGCAATCCCCAAGTTGCAAAATTGGAGACAATTTCATCCTAAAAAAGGACAATTTTGCCCAGTTTGGGATGATATAATCCAATGGTGGACGATATCATCATTTTTAAGAAATTAAGCTTGATTAAAATGTATTTAATTTGATTTTAATTATTGGTTTATTAATGAATTTTATTATTTTATTGTTTGTTTTGTAGAAGGGATTATTGAAAAGTCAGGAGTGGAAATACGATGGGCTAAGAGATGACATAGCCATGCTTGATCATGCAGAGCAAGACCAACTAGCTCAGGTCGGTTTACAACATGTGGCAGAGATGCCATAAGTGTCGACGAACATGGGGCTATTGACAACCCTAGCAGAGAGATGGTATCCGGGGTCGTCCTGCTTTTAGTTATCGACAGGGGAGATGGCTCCCACACTAGAGGATGTATGGAGGATCTTGAGGATTCCCATACAGGGATGGTTGATGACTCCTATGGCCAATCAGGGCCAAGCGATGATGAGGTTGACTGGAGACCCAAGCTTCACCTTGGAGAAGGGCGAGGTGAACATCGAGTCTCTGAGGCAGATGCCTGGGGCATATAGGCTGACTTGGGTTTTTGTCGGGGTAGTAGGTGGCTTACTGTTGTGCCACCAGAGTAGGTGTAGGCTACCATGGATCCTCTTAGATGTGGTCTGTGACATGAGAGACCACGGCTACATATACTCATGGGGCAGATTTATGCTATGTCGCTTGTATAGGATCATGCACGGGGTCGTATACATGGGAGGCCAATGTCTGATTGTGACATCACTACTATAGGTTTGGTGCTAGGAGCACATTGTGATGTAGAGGTTAGTGGGGCTTCCATTGATAGGGGTTGACCGAGAGAGGCCTCAATTTTTCTACTAGAGGTTGCAGAGGGGTTCACAGTGGTGGATCGATATGCCAATGTCACAGAGGTTGTTGGATGACCTCATCCCAGACCAGATCACCTGGCGGCCATGGCAAGAGCACCCAGGGTGAGCAGAGGATGGGCAGGAGCTGGATTGCATAAAGAAATTTTGTTGGCTACAGATGGAGCAGGGAGAGGTAGAGCTCCACTACTATAACCAAGTTCTACAATAGTATAGGGGATCCCTTCTCTCAGGGATTATGAGTAATATTGGACTATTCGAGATAGTACCACACTGAGCGAGGCTCGAGACATGCATCGATTCTAGAGTCAGGATGCAAATGATGCCCCCATACAACCACTGGATGGTGATGACATTGGGGTTGCAGATGGCTATGATTCTTGATACGTAGGCATCCACGCTCCTCAGATGACGAGGGCATAGGGTCTGATGCATGCTATGGTGTGATGGTTGGGGAGGCGGCATTAGGCTGCTATTGAGGCAACACAAGGTCATGGTGGGAGAGAGCAATGATGATATCTATAGGAGAGATGCCAGAGTATGGGTTAGGATCCATAGAGGCCATAGCAGACAGGACAAAGGGAGAGGGGAGTCCCTTCGTAGCAGGGGGAGAGACCACCATCGCATGATAAGGGCAAGGGTGTCGAGGTGGGGGAGAGTAGTGAGACGGTGGCTCTCCAGGCTGAGTTTTCCTGCCTTTGGGCTTAGGTGCAGACATTATAGGATGAGGCTACACGTCTCAGGGCTTAGATCAGAGGGGTGAGCATACAGGAGTTGGCATGATCTATGGCCCAGATCATGTTCTACCATGGAGTATACTTCTAGCTAGTTTTAGAGGGTCAGAGGTTGAAGTTTCTAGTCGACATTGCAGAGCCTATCTGGGTGGGATCATCGAGGACATCCTCATGATCGACGGTGAGGACCTGAGACATAGTGTAGACCTTTATGGGACCACCTCCTCCACCTCAGGGTGGGGGAGGAGATGAGGCTGAGAGCTCGAGGGTTTCTCGAGGCTAGCTGCTATATATTACAGACTATATTATTATATTTTTTTGAGGGGATTGAGTATGCCAGGGTATTGATTATGGCATACCAATCCAGATGATGTACATAATTTATTGATGATATATATATATATATATATATATATATATATATATATATATATTGTATTTTTGATGATATGACTTGTGTATATGTTGTATGATGCTTTAATTTGAAATTTTGTGTGATTGGTTATTTATGTAACTATGTCATTGGAAATAATTATAATTTTTATGTCATGGCATAAAATTATAAATGGAATAATCTGATGTGCATAGATTGGTTGTTTTTGTGGTGTGTTTTGATAAAAAATAAAAGGGACTTCTAACAATAATTTCAAAGGACATTGTCGTTGGTATAGACCATTTCATGGAGTCACCGCTCACTAGGTCATCAAGCTAATCCTAGTATAGAAATATTGTTAAAAGTAAAAGGTTGCTTAAGAGACTGTCTTAAGACTTTGTGTTGTGATGATGAAAAATGATGATGGTTTGTGATTTGTTTTTAGATTTTCATAAAAAAATATTATGCATGACATATTTAAAGAAATATAATTTTTGCTAGGAATAAAGTCCTAAGTGTGATAAAATGTTTGAATAAGTCCCTAGGAACTATACCATCATTGCAAAATTGAATGTTTTGACATAATGACATGAAATAGAAAAAATTGCATTTTAAAGCACAATTGGGTAACATAATGATGTAAGCCATATGTTTTTATGAATTAAAATGAATGGGAAATAAAATGAGAACAATGGTTTGCGCTAGGAATAGAATTATGGGTATAGACTTATACCATCATCACGAAATCCAAAAGGAATTTTATATGTTAGTTTTATTGCATAATTTATTTTTTGCGATAAACAGAAAATAATAATATGAACATGACTTTATTTACTATATTTGTGTAATATGTTGTTTGAAAGAATTTTGTGATTTTTGAAAACAATATATGTAATTGTTTTTATACTAAACAGATGTTCTGTCAAATAAAAAGTGAAATTATTCCAAAATTGTAGAGATATTTTAAATTATCTCAAAGACAAAATGTAGATTTATAAGGAACCCCCATGTGCTAATGTGAGTTCATTACCGATCTTGATTTATCATAATGATACAAAAATCTCTCAAATACAAATGTGTGTGCAATTGTATTGTTCATTCACCAATTTTGAGCAAGAGAATTTGATACAAGTAATTTGACTTAACCAAATAATATTTCATTGACCATGATTTATATGCATGTAACCATACCAAACTACTATGTAATTTGGGTCATCAAGAGCTAGCTGATCCATAAGCTGACATAGGTCTATACAAAAGAAGGTCGCTAATGTGACAGACATATCACCACACTAGGAATTACCCAAGGCCAAGCGGGTTGGGCACAAACCACCTGTTATGGGGCTTACCTCACAGTTTTCGAATAATTGAGAATTCCAGGGATTCAAGCTCATTCACCCTTATTTTATTTTCAAGGGGTAGGGAAGGGATTTTGTTGCTTTTGCTTTTGCTTTTCTTTCTTTCTCTCTTTTTTTTTTTGTATTTTTACTTGATATTGAGATAATGCTGAAATTGTTGCGATGATACAAAATAATATTTTTCTGTTTCTCTTTTGCTTTGACTTTTTCGTTTGCTTCCTATACTAGGGATACTTGCTCGGATTGGCTGTAGAGCAAGGGATTTTTATTCTAGGTAGGGGTGAGATTTTCCTTTTGTCAATTCTCAAAGATTCTAGACCATGTGCATGATAGGATAGCAGGGGAAACTTTTCACTCAAGAAACCACTTTTACTATGTAGCATCATATCGAATTTGCAATGAAATCATTTTAATGTGAAGAGATGTACTTGGTTCAAGTAAATAACAATATCAGTTCTTCTATGCTCAAAAATTTATTTAATTTAACTATGGACTTTGATATAAGAGAGATTAATAATCATACCAAATAAAATCAAGATATTTATGCATGTGAGTGTTAAAGTGCGGGATTCCAAATAAATGCTAATTTATCCAAAATAACTGAAAAATATAACTGCAATACTTCAAGAATGGACATGTATGAAAAGAAAGAATGTTTTTGAAGATTTTGATGGTTTTGAAATTTTTATATTTTGATTTTGATTGATGAATTGAAAGAATAAACACTCTTACTGTTTTTGAAATTTTTTTATATGGATGACGAAAATGAAACAATATGCAAAATAACAATATATACAAATGATGAAATGACCAAATGTTACGCATAATAATTCTTAAGATGCATAATGTTAATAGGTTCTTTAAGATCTTTACCATCTAAGGTAGCTAATCGGTATGCTCCCGATCCAAATTTAGCAGTGATGATATACGATCCAAGCCAGTTGGGCTCAAATTTACCTTTAAGGTCTTTAGTTGCATTAGTATTTTTTTTATTTTCTTTTAAGACAAGTTCGCCGATCTCAAAGGATTGATGATGAAATTTCTTGAGGTATGCTCGCTTGAGATTGTTTTGGTAGGCACGAAGATGCTCCAAAGCATTGATGCGCTTTTCATATAGGAGTTCCAAATGACTAAATCTTCCAGCATGATATTCATCTCCTACTTCAGTATTTTTAAGTAGTAGATCCAAAGAAGGAACTTCTAATTCAAAGGGAAAAATAGCTTCAGCACCATAAACCAAAACAAAAGGTGAAGTACCTGTGGGGGTGCGAACGCTAGTTTGATAAGCCCACAAAGTAGGATATAATTGGATGTGCCAATCTTGACTAGATTTATTGACCAGCCTTTTGAGGATTTTGATTAATGTTTTATTAGATGCTTCCTTGGCCATTACCCTAAGGATAATAAGGAGTGGACCAACGATGTTGAATTTTATATTTTTGACATAATTTTTTAACATCTTTATTTTTGAAACAAATTCCATTATCTGAAATGAGATTTGCAAGAATTTCAAACCTACAAATAATTTTATTAAAAATAAACTTGGAAACTTGGGTTCCAGTGCAAGAAGCTAAGGGCATAGCTTCAACCCACTTCGTGAAATACTCAGTGGTGGTTATGATAAATTTGTGTCCATTAGATGACACAGGGTTTATTTTTCCAATGATGTCTAAGCCCCATTTTGAAAAGGGCCAAGGAGATGAAATAGCCTGCAGTTCTTATGCAGGTGCATGGACAAGGTCATCGTGTTTCTGGAACTTGTTGCAATGGCGCACATAATGATGTGCATCATTCTCCATGGTAGGCCAAAAATATCCTATCCTAAGGAGCTTCTTAGCAATGGTGCTACCACTAAAATTTCCCCCACAAGATCCATTATGGGCTTCACTCAAAGCTGATCTAGATTCTTCTAGATTCAACATCTCAGTAGGATACCTTCAAAAGATCTATACAAGGTATTACCAATAATTATGAAGTGACTTGCTTGTCTACGTAATAATCGATGGTGGTTGCTATTACAACCTTTCGAAAAGGTCCAATTTTGAAGAAAATTAAATATATCAGTGTACCATGGTTCAGGAGTAGTTTCGTTGATTAGAAACACATCCAAAGGTTCTAAGCATGATTTATGTGAAGCGGGTTCCTGGAGTCGATGAATAATGATGGTAGAATATTCATAATCTAACTCCAAGGGGAAAAGAGATGCAGTTGTAGCCATAGCGTCAGATGCACGGTTGCTAGTTCGAGGAATAGCTTCCAAGGTAACTTGATCAAATAGGAATAATAATTGTAAGACATATGATTTATATGGATGTAATTTATCATCTCTGGTCTAATAAACATCATTGATTTGATTAATTACAAGTTTAGAATCATCGAAAACTAATAGATTTTTAATTTTCAATGCCCAAGCAGCCCGTAATCCAAGGATGAGAGCCTCATATTTAGCAATATTATTAGTGCAAGAAAATGTTAATTTAAAGGATAGAGATATAATATGTTTGTGCGAAGATATTAAAATAATACGTGCACCAGCCCCACTCATGCATCGGGTGCCATCAAAGTATAGGGACCATTGCTCTGGATGGTCTGCCTCTAATTTAAGGCATTCATCAGGAAACTCAATGATGAGGCGATGGGTAGACTCTAAAGGTGCAATAGCTAATTGATCTACTATGATTTGACATTTAATATACATCTATCCTATAAACATGAGTTCAAATTCATTGAGCGTAAGAACCCACTTGACTATGCGACCAGATAAATAAGGTCGACTCATGAGATATCGCAAAGGATCGAATTTAGCAATAACATAAGTTTTCTGACTGAGCATATAATGACATAATTTACGTGTGGAAAATACGATGGTGAGACATAACTTCTCTAATATTGTATAACGAGTTTCATAACTTAGTAAGGTTCTACTAATGTAATAATTAGCACGTTCTTTTTTATCATCGTCAAGTTGAGCTAATATAGCTCCTAAGGCAAAATCTGAAGCAAAAATGTATAAGATAAATGGGCGATCAGATCTAGGTGGTGAAAGCACCGGTGGTTTAAGGAGATATTGTTTGAGAAGTTCAAATGCTTCATGACATTCATCGTCCCAATGAAAAGAGGCATCTTTCTTAAGAAGCTTAAGAAAGGGTCATGTTTTATCCGTCAACTTATCGATGAAGTGACGAATATCTTGAAGCTTACCTTGTAAACTTTGTAATTTAGATATATTTGTGGGGGTGGGCATATCAGTGATATTCGCAATCTTGAGAGGGTCAATTTCAATGCCACGTAAAAAAACTATAACCCCTAATAATTTATCGAACTTAACATCGAATGTACATTTGGCCGGATTTAATCAGATAAGATATTCCCTTAACCGATCAAATAATTTTCTTAGGTCATCTAAATGATCATCTTCCTTGATGGAACAAGCTATAATATCATCTACATAATCATGTAGAATATCATGCATCATATCATGAAAGATATAAGTCATGGCTCATTGATATGTTGCACCTGCATTCTTCAAACCGAATGACATCACTTTCCAAAAAAAGGTTCCCCAAGGGGTAATAAAGGCTATTTTAGCCTAATCTTCAGGAGCTATCCTGATCTGATTATAACCATAGAATCCATCCATTAGGGATATCATTCCACTTCCAATAGTAAAATCAATGATCTATTCCATGTTGGGAAGAGAAAAATTGTCTTTAGGGCATGCAGCATTAATATCTCTAAAGTCTATGTAAATCCTAAATTTGGTAGCTTCTTTCTTAGTTACTAGAACTACATTCGAGATTCATTCAGCATAATCAATGGCTTGTATAAAAATGACCTTCAAGAGTTTTTCTAATTCTCCTTTTACTAGTAAAGCCACTTTGGGATGCATTTTTCTAAGTTTTTGTTTAACAGGTTTAGCATCCGGATGGAATACTAGGTGATGCATAGCTACATAAGGGTTTAATCCTAGCATATCTTCATATGTCCAAGCAAAAATGTCTTCATATTCTTTAAGGAATGCAATGCATTTATCTTGTTTTTCTTGACTCAATTTTGATCCAATGTTGATTATGTGAGGGTTATCTTTGGTTCCAATGTTAATTTTTATGACGTTTTCTACTTCCATGTGTAGATATCTCTCAAAATTAGATGGTGCAAGTGAAACACCCAATTCTTGTAATTCTTTTGTGGTTAGATTGGATAATTCGTCTTGAGGAGTCGTGGCCTCAAGCTGGGCTATACTACGTATAGATCCATCGAAATAAAATCCGTTATGTAACAATTCCTCAATGGAGACATCATGGAAGATATCTCCCTCCAACTCATCATTGGATTTAGCAATCATCTCAGGGTAGGCTATGGACAACATATTACATGTAAATGGGTTATTCCTTAAATGCAAAGCATTGCATTTATCCAAATAATCTTGGTAACATATGAGATGGTCATCATCCTCAAATGGGAATGGATGACTTTTACTAGGAAATAGGGCCACACCACATCGAGCAGGCCAAGGTTCTACCTCAAAGGTTATTTCATACCATTCTGGAAAAGTCCCAAACCTTTCCATTTATATCCTAATTTAAGCATTATAGAATTATCTTTAATACACTCATTAGCAAAATAACATCGAGTATATCCATCATAATGAGTCTTGATGTGACTAGGTATTCTTCCCCAATCATACCCCTTATAAATAAAAGCATAGCTCCCGACTTGGTAAATACTTCCCATAGGCTTTGGGAGGCCCAAGGTATGGGGAGAGGGTGGAAATTTATTTAAAATAAGGGAATCTTGCATAACAACATTTGTTTTCTCTGATATAAGAATTTTAGATAAATCGGGCAAGAGCTTATCAGTAAGAGCGTAAGAAGTAGAAGGATCATTTCCTATGTTTTTGGATGCAAAAAACATGCCTCTGGTAGGTGTAGATGTTGTAGAGATGTCTATGGACAGATATATAAGTATGGAAGTTATAGGAGTAAAACAAGGAGCATTGGTTGTGGGTTTAGGATCCTTTTGAGGTCCTAATGTGGTTTGTTCGAAAGATGGTTGAACTATATGTAGAGGTGCAGTTGGTGGGGAAGAAGTAGATGATGTTATGAGTGTGTGTTTCACACGTTTAGGTGGATGATTATAATTAGGATGTGTGGATGACAGAGCAGGGCAAAATTGAACTCCAACAGGTTCTACCAAAGCACACATATCAAAGGGTCTAGGGTCACCATGAATGGTAACCAATTGATTTTTAAAATCGAATTTAACACACTGATGTAAATTTGAGGAAAAATCTTGCATCACGTTGATGCAAGGGTAACCCAAGAGTATATTGTACGATGCAGGGCAATGTACAATAAACACGATCGTGTCTAAGGTTCTAGGACAAACTTGCAATGGAATAGTAATAACTCCACATGTTTCTTGTGTTTTGTCATTGAAGGCTTTTATAATCATATCAGTTCTTTTCATTTCGTCACTTCTAAACCAAAATATTTGGTGGAAGTCAAAAGTGCAAATGTTTAAAGATGAACCATTATCAATCAAGACTCGTTTAACTACAACATCTCCAATTAGGGCAGTAATATATAAGGGGTTATCCTTATGTAAAATATGTTGCAGTATATCTCTATCCTGGAAGTCAATACAATCGACTTCTCGAGTTATGATAGTGTTGGACATGGCTTCAGGTTGAATATTTTATGGTACCATCATTTGTCTTAATGTGAGCATTAATTCATCCCTATGTGTAGGAAAAGATCTTAAAAGGTCCAAAAGGGAAATTCTAGCTGTAGTGTTTGATAATTGTTCATTAATATTATAAGGAGGTTTAGGTTGAACATTAGGTGCATGATTCCCTTTATTAGGAATTTTCAAAACAAATGGAGCTGAGCCATCGTTCTGAGTCTGATCTTGTTGAGAATTTTGAGCCTGTTATCGAGTAACAGCTCCAATGGTACCTACAATATTATTTTTTGGATGATGAATGGGTCTTGGTATAGCATTTATGGCTTGTTCATTAGAAAATAATTGGTGATATGACGATCTAGTAGTGACTCTTCTAAGAAATGGTTCTTCCGAAACCATAGAATTTGTGATGGGTTGAAAAACATCTTATTCATCTTCAAAACTATTCGATTGATTTGAGGTGATTTCCATGTCACTTTCAGTATCGTATTATGTATCACTAAGATCAGGTGTCTAAATATTATATAGAGGTCTAGTCGTAACCATAGATAAAGTTGGCTGCTATCTCCTCATCCATCGCATTCACCCATTTACGATTTTGACTTGCTTCTTCAAATGAAACTGGATCATACTCAATAAATAAAGTAAATTCAGAATATTCTTCATTTGTCTGATTATGGGTTAGCTCATAAATATCTTGCAAGCTCCGAATCTTCATAGGTGTTCTCAAGTTTGGAATTTTTCTTGCAAGTGGAGGTGACCAGGATGATGAGGCTATGCAGTTGTTGGCACCACTGTTACTGCTTGAAAGTACAGGTGGCTACACACTATCTTCCTCTAAGTTTACAGGTTCAATAATTGTTGGTTCAGGCTGACCAGTCTTTGACTTCCAATTCTAGTCTTCATCCTCCAAGAACTTCATATCGTGGCTGATGACAAGTTTCTTTGTCACCAGATTGTACAGCTTGTATGCCTTTGCTTGTTTGTTGTACCCTGTGAAGATGCATTTTTTAGATTTATCATCTAGCTTCTGCATTTTCTCATCTGGAATATGTGCATATGCAATGCATCCAAAAAATTGCAAATGAGCCACACTTGACTTTAGATTGGTCTAGATTTCCTCCAAAATTTTGTCCTTCACACTTTTGGTGGGACATCGGTTCAGCAGATAAACTACACAACTTACAGCTTCTGCCCAAAACTCATGTGGCAGACACCTTCAGCATGCTCTGTGCCATATCTATGATAGTTATGTTCTTCCTCTAAGCTATGCCATTTTGTTGCGGTATGTATTTGGCATTCAACTACTTTAAAATTCCATGCTGCTTGCAAAAATTATGGAATTCATTAGAGATGTATTCACCACCATCGTCTGTCCTAATAGTTTTCACATAATACCCACTCTATTTCTCAACCAAAGCCTTGAAATCCTTAAAATTTGTAAATGCTTTTGACTTCATCTTGATGGGATAAATCCAGGTCTTTCGACTAAATTCATAAATAAAAGTCAAGAAATATTTTCTGACATATGAGTTGGTCTGCATGGGATTGCAAATGTCTGAGTGCACCAACTCCAATGGCTGTGATGCTCTCCAAGACTGTCCTACAGGGAATGCATCCCTGTGATGCTTATCGACCAGACAAACTTCACAAACTTAGGCCACTAAAACTCAAGTGACCAAATCTGAGATGCCATAGCTAGGTAGCATCCTTCACAACTACACTCAGAGACATTAATGATTCATTCTGAATCTCCAATGAAAACATTTTGTTTTTTGACATGGACACAGTTGCAATATGCCCATGCACTTTTTCTCTGATGGTACAGACACCATATTTGAACTAAATAGTGTGCCCCTTCTGCACAAACTATCCAACACTCAACAAGTTATGTTTCAATGCAGGCACATAATAAACATCACAAATTTGTTTTCTTTCACCGTGCTGGGTGCGGATGAGGATTTTTCCTTTCCCCATCATGGGAACCTTACTATTGTTCCCCATATTGACTTAAGACTAAACTATTTCATCTAGTTGTGAGAACATCTCCCTGTTCCCAATCATGTGGTTGCTGCACCCACTATCAAGATACCAAATATTTTTCCTGCTCTTCTTCTCAATACTGCAAGTCAACAACACATTTCCTCCTACCGCATTTTTGACTTCATTCATATAATGAGCTTGCTGCTGATTTTCGTTCACCATCCTCTTTCTACATTGTGAGATATAATGGCCGAAATTTTTGTAGTAATAGCATTAGACCTTAGATTTATCTTTCTTTTGATAAGATCCATTTTGTTGATTTTTGCCAGTGCCTCTTCCTCCTTGCTGATGGAAGTTGCAATTGGTCTCTCTCTCGCTAGGGTTTTACCTCCCTCCTTGCTTGTTACTTCTCCCACACCTACTTCTACCTCTTCCACCTTGAGAACTAGAGGTGCCATGGTGGGAGTCTTTTCTATCGCCATCTCGTAATGAGACTTGTGCCTTGAAGGCTTGCTCCAAAGAAGACCGAGTTGAACGGCTCAGCCTGTGCTCATGTGTCTGTAAGAAACCCATGAGCTCATCCATTGAGAGGGTTTTCAAATCCCTCGATTCCTCTATTGTAATTACCATAGAATCAAATTTCACTGGTAGACTTTGTAGAATTTTCTCCATAATCCTTTGATTCTACATAATTTCTCCATTCAATCACATCTGTTTGAAGACATTAGTTGTCTGAGTGAAGAAATCGCTCGACTCAAACTCACTCATCTACAGGTTCTCAAAATCTCTCTTGAGAATTTGCAGTTTCACCAACTTCACTTTGTTGGTGCCCTAGTATGAACTAGCCAAAATTTCCCAGGCCTACTTGGCCTTGGTGGCTGATGTAATCCACGAGAAGATGGTCTCCTCAACCGCTTGCATGATATAGAATAGGGCTTTCTTATATATATTTCAGTTCTTCTTTAGAAGGTCTTTGTTAGCTTGGGATAGGGTGGCCAGTGCTACTACATCTGCTAGTTTCGGGTACCCATTCTCCACCAAGTCCCACAAATCTTGAGACCCAAACAAAATCTTCATTTGTATACTCTAGTAATCATAGTTCTTGTCGTTAAATCATGGGATCTGCAACTACAGGGAATTTTTTTTGGAATCCATGCTTCAATCTTCTACGTCACGACACAACGGCTCTGATACCAATTTGAAGGAATTGGGCTGCGTTAATTTAATATATGCTTCGCAACATTTAGCATCGAGGAGGGAGCTTTGGGGATTTTTCAAGAAAAGAAGCTGCTTCACACAAATTACTTCCGAAGTGGCTACTTTAGAAGAACTGTTGCTGAAGTGGCAATTTTTCAAAAGAAAACTACGAAGCACAAGTTCAAGGCAGTTTCGACAGATTCAGGTGAAGTGGCTCCAAACTACGACTTCGGGGCAGCAAAAGTCCAAAGTGTAGCTTCAGAAAAAATAGTGCTGAAGTATGAGCTAATTTTTCACTCTAGGGGTAATGCTCCCTTCTATTCGTCTTCAAATAAATAATTTTACCAAGTTGAACAAGAACAAAGCATAGCAAAATAACAAAGCTGAATATATTATTTATTAAAGTAAAAATTGGGTTACAAAGCTTATTTTCTTGAAGCGGTTACAAAATTTTGCAAGTTGAAATTTGTAGGGTAAACATAAGATGGGGTTTCCAGGAGGCTGCTACTCCCTACTCTGGCTATCTGCTGTTCTGATGATCTGCGCTAGAAACACTAACTGCTGCGGCTGCTTTGCGCTTGCAATTTCTCTCTTTCTAAATGACATATGGTCCGGTATTTATAGATGAAGAATGAAGACAAGAGGCGGGAATAATTCACCAACCGGCTGACAAAAAATTAAATGCCAAAGAGGGTTTTCCACAAAACGTTGAACAACCCCACCTACTCACATGCATGATGTCAGGCACTCATTTCCCATGCCTGGACACTACTTCGCAAATCTAATGGGTGAACTCTCAGATTTATGTTGCTTCGAAGCAAAGCATCTTTAGGGGGCATGTTTTTTTTGCTTCGTAGTGAAGCACCTTCAGGAGGCATATTTTTACTACTTTGCAGCAAAGCATTTGCGGACGGTGTGAAAGTTGGTTTAATAATTCCAACAATTATCAATCGGTTTAATTGATTAGCATAAGCGTATTTACTAGTAATTCTTGGGATTCCTATTGCTAATTAAGGATAATATGATGTCAAATGTGTTGGAGAAGGCTAGGTGTCATTTCATCTAGATCAACCGAACTTAGAAAAATCAAGAGGCTTGTCCTAGATAGAATCCTGGATCCTCATAAACTCATATTTTATCATGAACTTCAGAGAGCCTGCCATACATGGTTAGCTTATAGGAGAGCTCTTGTGTCTTCAGAATTGTTCACCTTTGAGGAATACCTCGAGAATGCAGCCATTATACACCAGTTCCTAGGTCATGTAGAATACCAAGAGGTTGTTCTTACGGATAGGGAAATATGGAATAGAGTTCCTCGAGCTGTGTTATATCGAGAGTATTGTCACGAGCTTTACTTCTATCAACCAGAATCTGAGACAGATAATATCACTATAGCTCTTTTCATTAAATTTTTGAAAGAAATTTTTCAATTTGAAGAAGAACACTTCATGAATCCTGAAGAACTCGAGCCCATTAATGATATTTATAAATTGTTTATAGAAAACTAGATCATTACTTTTAGTATTAGTTCTTGCATTTATTGTGTTGTTTGTTATCTTTACAATATTATTACAAAAACAAGAAAAACTAAAAAACATAACAAAAACCAAAACATTTCATTTTAAATATTGTAGTAGGTATATAATTAATATATACCTCTTAAGCTTGTTGCATATATATATATATATATATATATTTTCTGAAATCTAAATTAAGCACAATGCCTAAACTTAGGAATGGTAAACAAACTGAAGGAGAAGAAGAAGATTGGTTAGAAGATAAAACTAGAAACCTAAATTTCCTTCCTGAGGATCCAATTTCGAAAGGAGAAACTCTAGATAAACCAGAAGATGACCTAGGTGAAGACAATAAACAAGAAGAAAATTTTAAGGAGGATGGATCCTCATCCCCTAGCGTAGCTCCAGATGGAACTATTGCTTTTGACAACTTAGATCATTTCTAGAAATTTTTCAATAATAACATTGGCGCTCTTAATATGGAAGTTTGTATTGATAAAGGGCAAATTAGTGACACTCAAGCAACAATGGAACATATGTTTGATGTGCACACTAATCCCTTGTCTTTCATTGATCAAGAAAGTGATAAGGCTGGACCATCCAATAGAGATATGGTCACTATGATTCAGAACATGCCAAAACAACAGGTTACCCAACCTCTTAAGGAACCTGTTATTAAGCCTAAAATCATTCCCACACAAAAGAAAACTTCTTTGACTGCTTTACTTCACCAAACTATTGATCAATATGCTTCAAGTAAACAAAAACCTAAAATGAAGCCAAACACCAATTTTCAACAATCTAGAATACAACATAATACAACTTCAAAATTCCTTCATAACACCTTTCCTACCAACAATTTACACAATAGCAATATAGCATCTAATATTCATGTCCCTCCATCATATGCTCACAAATCCCATATCAATGCCCTACCGAACCAATATGGTGGGCAAAATAGTAATCTGGAAGCCATGGTGAAACAGTTAGCTTCACGTATGGACCAGATAGATCCTTATCGTCCCTTGTACAATTATCGAGAGATATGTAGTCAACCTTTGGATCCCATAGTTGTAGCACAACCGTACCCTAAGCATTTTCCCATGCCCATCCTGCCTATATATAAAGGAACCAAAGATCCCATAGAGCATCTTCGCATGTTTAGGATAGCATGTCATGATATATCACATGATGACTTGCTATTACTAAAAATGTTCCTAAAAAGTTTAGGTGGAATGGCATTAGAGTGGTACTATCAATTACCCACTCATTCTTTGAGAAACTTTGAAGAAATAGCTGAATCTTTTGTCCATAAATTTAGTGCCTACATCGAGAGGCATGTAACCATTAAAGATTTATACAATTTAAAACAAGACAAGGATGAATGTTTTGCCGATTTCTTAGCTAGATGGAGGCGATTTATGGGAAAAATGCACTTTGTGCTACCTTATAGGGAAATGTTGGACATTTTTATTAATAATTTACAAGAACAAATATCTTATGAGATATCAACTGCTACTTTAACTACCTTCGATCAGGCTATAGATTTAGCTCGAAGAGTAGAAGATGCCCTCATTAGGATATGCCAACTTAGGAGGAAAGATGATGAGAAAACCTCCAGAAATCAATATAAAAACAAACAAGTCGTAGGTGACGGAGTCACTGACAGCAGAAATGTTGCTAATATCAATGCAATGAAAACAATAGAAAAATTTATATTGAAACCTCTTGATAAACCTCCTCAAGAATTTACTAGATTGAATCAACCATTATCAACTATTTTACCTCAATTACTCGAAAGAGGTTTGATCCAATTACCAGCTATCCGGGAACCTAATCCAACTATACCCGGATACGGAGTCGACTTACAACTGTGATTTCCATAGAGGGCCTGGACACTCTACCAACACTTGTAAAAGGTTGAAACATAAAATACAGGATCTGATTGATAATAATGAAATGGAGGTGCAAGCCTTCCAACCTAAACAAAATGCTCCTAATAATCCTCAAAAGAACATTCCCCAAAATCAAAATCAAAATGCTAATCAATCATTAGACATATTTCAACACCCTTTACCAAGACATGGTAAAGAGGTGGCCAATCAAATTGAACATCATAATGTTCCTCCTCCTACCCGATATGTAGGAACTATTAGCAGACATTTACCTAATCATGATTTACAAAAATTTGACACAACTTTATCCATGGTCACAACCAGGCCCCTACATAATATTCAAACTCCGGATCCTAGTGATATAGAATCAGATACTAAAAGTGAAATAGACATCACTTCAAACCAATCGAATAGTTCTAAAAATGAATCAGATCCTATTCAACCCATCACAGATGCTATGGTTCCAGAAGAACCATTTCCTATAAGAGTTACTACTCGACCCTCTTCTAATCAATTACTCCCAAATGAACAAGCCATAAATGCTCAATCGAGACCAGTTCAGCGTCTTCAATATAACATTGTAGGTACCATTGGGGTCGTTACCCGACAACAGGCTCAAAATTCTCAACAAGAACCAAACCAGAATGATGGATCAGCTCCATTTATTTTGAAAAATCCTAATAAAGGGAATCATGCTTCCAATGTTCAACTTAAACCCCCTTACAATATTAATGAGCAATTATCCAATACTACAACCAGAATTTCCCTTTTGGATTTATTAAGATCTTCTCCTACCCATAGGGATGAGTTGATGCTTACATTAAGCCAAATTATGGTACCTCAAAACATTCAACCTGAAGCCATGGCCAATACTATCATCACTAGAGAGATCAATTGTATTGATTTTTGAGATAAAGATATCCCACAACATAGTTTACATAAGGATAATCCCTTATATATTACTGCTCTAATTGGAGTTGTAGTTGTTAAACGAGTCCTGATTGATAATGGTTCATCTCTAAACATTTGCACTTTTGACTTCTACCAACGATTTGGCTTTAGAAGTGATGAAATGAAGAAAACTGACATGATTATCAAAGCTTTCAATGATGAAACACAAGAAACGTGTGGAGTTATTACCATCCCATTGCAAGTTGGTCCTCGAACTCTAGATACCACCATGTTTATTGTACATTGCCCCACATCGTACAATATACTCTTGGGTCATCCTTGGATCAATGCAATGTGGGCTGTCCCATCAACTTTACACCAATGTGTTAAATTCGAATTTAAAAATCAGTTGGTCACTATCCACGGTGATCCTAGACCCTTTGATATGTGTGCTTTGGCAGAACCTGTTGGAGTGCAATTTTGCCATGTTCTATCATCCACACATCCTAATTCTTATTTTTCATCTAAAACTATGAAACACACACCCATAGCTTCACCTATTTCCCCTCCATTCATTTCACCCTCATATATAGATCAACAATCTTCTAAACAAACCACTCTAGAACCTCAAAAAGATCTTCAATCTACAACCAATCCTTCATGTTCTATCCCTATAATTTCAAAACCTATAGACCCATCTCTTAACATTTCCACATTATCAAAATCTATCATACCTTCCACATCTACAGATATAGGGAATGATCCTTCTACATCTTATGCTCTTTTACGATGAACTTTTACCAGATTTATCCACAATCTTAACATAAAAAAAAACAAATGCTTTCATGAAAGATTCAATTCTTTTAAATAACTTGTCGCCATCACCTCGTACTTTGGGCCTCCCACCACCTATGGGAAGTACTTACCAAGTCGGGAGTTGTGCCTTCATTTATAAAGGATATGACTGGGGAAGAATCCCTCAGAATATCAAAACTCATCATGAGGGATATGCTCGATGTTGTTTTACTAATGAATATATTAAAGCTAAACCCATAATGCTTAAAATGGGATATAAAGGGAAAGGCTTGAGACCTTTCCAAAATGGCATGAAAGAACCTTTCGAGGTAGAACCGTGGCCTGCCCACTGTGGTGTGGGCCTATTTCTTAGTAAGGGTCAACCATTTCCTTTTGAATATGATGATCAACTCATATGTTATCAAGATTATTTGGATAGGCGTGATGATTTGCCTCTAAAAAATCAGCCATTTACATGTAACATGCTATCCATAGCTTACCCTAAAATGATTGCTGACTCCGATGAGTAGTTGGAAGGAGATATCTTCCATGATGTCTCCATTGAAGAGATATTTGATTATAACCATAGAATTTACTTTTCTTAGGTCATCTAAATGATCATATTCCTTGATGGAACAAGCTATAATATCATCTACATAATCATGTAGAATATCATGCATCATATCGTGAAAGATATAAGTCATGGCTCATTGATATGTTGCACCTGCATTCTTCAAACTAAATGACATCACTTTCCAAAAAAAGGTTCCCCAAGGGGTAATAAAGGCTATTTTAGCCTAATCTTCAGGAGCTATCCTGATCTGATTATAACCATAGAATCCATCCATTAGGGATATCATTCCACTTCCAATAGTAAAATCAATGATCTATTCCATGTTGGGAAGAGAAAAATTGTCTTTAGGGCATGCAACATTAATATCTCTAAAGTCTATGCAAATCCTAACTTTGGTAGTTTTTTTCTTAGTTACTAGAACTACATTCGAGATTCATTCAGCATAATCAATGGCTTGTATAAAAATGACCTTCAAGAGTTTTTCTAATTCTCCTTTTACTAGTAAAGCCACTTTGGGATGCATTTTTCTAAGTTTTTGTTTAACAGGTTTAGCATCCGGAAGGAATACTAGGTGATGCATAACTACAGAGGGGTTTAATCCTGGCATATCTTCATATGTCCAAGAAAAAATGTCTTCATATTCTTTAAGGAATGCAATATATTTATCTTGTTTTCCTTGACTCAATTCTGATCCAATGTTGATTATGTGAGGGTTATCTTCGGTTCCAATGTTAATTTTTATGACGTTTTCTACTTCCATGTGTAGATCTCTCTCAAAATTAGATGGTGCAAGTGAAACACCCAATTATTGTAATTCTTCTGCGGTTAGCTTGGATAATTCGTCTTGAGGAGTCGTGGCCTCAAGCTGGGCTATACTAGGTATAGATACATCGAAATAAAATCCGTTATGTAACAATTCCTCAACGGAGACATCATGGAAGATATCTCCCTCCAACTCATCATTGGATTTAGCAATCATCTCAGGGTAGGCTATGGACAACATATTACATGTAAAGGGGTTATTCCTTAAATGCAAAGCATTGCATTTATCCAAATAATCTTGGTAACATATGAGATGGTCATCATCCTCAAATGGGAATGGCTGACTTTTACTAGGAAATAGGGCCACACCACATCGGGCAGGCCAAGGTTCTACCTCAAAATGTTCTTTCATACCATTCTGGAAAGGTCCCAAACCTTTCCATTTATATCCTAATTTAAGCATTATAGAATTAACTTTAATATACTCATTAGCAAAATAACATCGAGCATATCCATCATAATGAGTCTTGATGTTTCTAGGTATTCTTCCCCAATCATATCCCTTATAAATAAAAGCACAGCTCCTGACTTGGTAAATACTTCCCATAGGCTTTGGGAGGCCCAAGGTACGGGGAGAGGGTGTAAATTTATTTAAAATAAGGGAATCTTGCATAACAACATTTTTTTTCTCTGATATAAGAATTTTAGATAAATCGGGCAAGAGCTTATCAGTAAGAGCGTAAGAAGTAGAAGGATCATTTCCTATGTTTTTGGATGCAGAAAACATGCCTCTGGTAGGTGTAGATGTTGTAGATATGTCTATGGACAGATCTATAAGCATGGAAGTTATAGGAGTAAAACAAGGATCATTGGTTGTGGGTTTAGGATCCTTTTGAGGTCCTAATGTGGTTTGTTCGGAAGATGGTTGAACTATATGTAGAGGTGTAGTTGGTGGGGAAGAAGTAGATGATGTTATGAGTGTGTGTTTCACACGTTTAGGCAGATGATTATAATTAGGATGTGTGGATGATAGAGCAGGGAAAAATTGAACTCCAACAGGTTCTACCAAAGCACACATATCAAAGGGTCTGGGGTCACCATGAATGGTAACCAATTGATTTTTAAATTCGAATTTAACACACTGATGTAAATTTGAGGGAAAATATCGCATCGTGTTGATGCAAGGGTGACCCAAGAGTATATTGTATGATGCAGGGCAATGTACAATAAACACGATCGTGTCTAAGGTTCTAGGACCAACTTGCAATGGAATAGTAATAACTCCACATGTTTCTTGTGTTTTGTCATTGAAGGCTTTTATAATCATATCAGTTCTTTTCATTTCGTCACTTCTAAACCCAAATCTTTGGTAGAAGTCAAAAGTGCAAATGTTTAAAGATGAACCATTATCAATCAAGACTTGTTTAACTACTACATCTCCAATTAGGGTAGTAATATATAAGGGGTTATCCTTATGTAAAATATGTTGCGGTATATCTCTATCCCGAAAGTCAATACAATCGACTTCTCGAGTTATGATAGTGTTGGACATGGCTTCAGGTTGAATATTTTATGGTACCATCATTTGGCTTAATGTGAGCATTAATTCATCCCTATGTGTAGGAAAAGATCTTAAAAGGTCCAAAAGGGAAATTCTAGCTATAGTGTTTGATAATTGTTCATTAATATTATAAGGAGGTTTAGGTTGAACATTAGGCGCATGATTCCCTTTATTAGGAATTTCAAAACAAATGGAGCTGAGCCATCGTTCTGAGTCTGATCTTGTTGAGAATTTTGAGCCTGTTATCGAGTAACAGCTCCAATGGTACCTACAATATTAGTTTTGCGGATGATGAATGGGTCTTGGTCTAGCGTTTATGGCTTGTTCATTAGAAAATAATTGGTGATATGACGGTCTAGTAGTGACTCTTCTAAGAAATGGTTCTTTCGAAACCATAGAATTTGTGATGGGTTGAACAACATCTTATTCATCTTTAGAACTATTCAATTGATTTGAGGTTATTTCCATGTCACTTTCAGTCTCGTATTATGTATCACTAAGATCAAGTGTCTGAATATTATATAGAGGTCTGGTCGTAACCATAGATAAAGTTGGCTGCTATCTCCTCATCCATCACATTCACCCATTTGTGATTTTGACTTGCTTCTTCAAATGAAACTGGATCACACTCAATAAATAAAGCAAAGTCAGAATATTATTCATTTGTCTGATTACGGGTTACCTCATAAATATCTTGCAAAATCTGAATCTTCATAGGTGTTCTCAAGTTTGGAATTTTGCTTGCAAGTGGAGGTGACCAGGATGATGAGGCTATGTAGCTGTTGGCACCACTATTACTGCTTGAAAGTACAGGTGGCTGCACACTATCTTCCTCTAAGTTTACAGGTTCAATAATTGTTGGTTCAGGCTGACCAGTATTTTAATTCCAGTTCTAGGCTTCATCCTCCAAGAACTTCATATCGTGACTGATGACAAGTTTTTTGTCACCAGATTGTATAGCTTGTATGCCTTTGCTTGTTCGTTGTACCCTGTGAAGATGCATTTTTCAGATTTGTCAGCTAGCTTCTACATTTTCTCATCTGGAACATGTGCATATGCAATGCACCCAAAAAATTGCAAATGAGCCACACTTGACTTCAGATTGGTCCAGATTTCCTCCAAAATTTTGTCCTTCACACTTTTGGTGGGACATCGGTTCAGCAGATAAACTACACAACTTACAGCTTCTGCCCAGAACTCATGTGGTAGAATTTTCACCTTCAGCATGCTCTGTGCCATCTCTATGATAGTTATGTTCTTCCTCTAAGCTACGCCATTTTGTTGCAGTATGTATTTGGAATTCAACTACTTTCAAATTCCATGCTGCTTGCAGAAATTATGGAATTCATTGGAGATGTATTCACCTCCATCGTCTGTCCTAATAATTTTCACGTAATACACACTCTATTTCTCAACCAAAGCCTTGAAATCCTTAAACTTTGTAAATGCTTTTGACTTCATCTTGATGGTATAAATCCAGGTCTTTCGGCTAAAGTCATCAATAAAAGTCAAGAAATATTTGCCGACATATGAGCTGGTCTGCATGGGACTGCAAATGTTTGAATGCACTAACTCCAATGGTTGTGATGCTCTCCAAGACTTTCCTATAGGGAATGCATCCCTGTGCTGCTTACCGACTAGAAAAACTTCACAAACTTAGGCCACTAAAACTCAAGTGACCAAATATGAGATGCCATAGCTAGGTAGCATCCTTCACAACTACACTTAGAGACATTAATGATTCATTCTGAATCTCCAATGAAAACATTTTGTTTTTCAACATGGACACAGTTGCAATATGCCCATGCACTTTTTCTCTGATGGTACAGACACCATATTTGAACTAAACAGTGTGCCCCTTCTGCACAAACTATCCAACACTCAACAAGTTATGTTTCAATGCAGGCACATAATAAACATCACAAATTTGTTTTCTTTCACCGTGCTGGGTGTGGATGAGGATTTTTCCTTTCTCCATCATGGGAACCTTGCTGTTGTTCCCCATATTGACTTAAGACTAAACTATTTCATCTAGTTGTGAGAACATCTCCCTGTTCCGAATCATGTGGTTGTTGCACCCACTATCAAGATACCAAATATTTTTCCTGCTCTTCTTCTCAATACTGCAAGTCAACAACACATTTCCTCCTATCGCATTTTTGACTTCATTCATATAATGAGCTTGCTGCTGATTCTCGTTCACCATCCTCTTTCTACATTATGAGATATAATGGCTGAAATTTTTGTAGTAATAGCATTAGACCTTAGATTTATCTTTCTTTTGATAAGATCCATTTTGTTGATTTTTGCCAGTGCCTCTTCCTCCTTGCTGATGGAAGTTGCAATTGGTCTCTCTCTCGCTAGGGTTTTACCTCCCTCCTTTCTTGTTACTTCTCCCACACCTACTTATACCTCTTCCACCTTGAGAACTAGAGGTGCCATGGTGGGAGTCTTTTCTATCGCCATATCGTAATGAGACTTGTGCCTTGAAGGCTTGCTCCAAAGAAGACCGAGTTGAACGGCTCAACCTATGCTCATGTGTCTGTAAGATACCCATGAGCTCATCCACTGAGATGGTTGTCAAATCCCTTGATTCCTCTATTGTAATTACCATAGAATCAAATTTCACTGGCAGACTTTGTAGAATTTTCTTCACAATCCTTTGATTCTGCATAATTTCTCCATTCAATCACATCTGGTTGATGACATCAATTTTTTGAGTGAAGAAATTGATCATCGACTCAGACTCACTCATCTACAGGTTCTCAAAATCTCTCTTGAGTATTTGCAGTTTCACCAACTTCACTTTGTTGGTGCCCTAGTATGAACTAGCCAAAATTTCCCAGGCCTACTTGGCCTTGGTGGCTGATGCAATCTACGAGAAGATGGTCTCCTCAACCGCTTGCATGATATAGAATAGGGCTTTCTTATCTTTCTTTTGGTTCTTCTTTAGAAGGTCTTTGTTAGCTTGGGATAGGGCGGCCAGTGCTACTACATCTACTGGTTTCGGGTACCCATTCTCCACCAAGTCCCACAACTCTTGAGACCCAAACAAAATCTTCATTTGTATACTCTAGTAATCATAGTTCTTGTCGTTAAATCACATGATCTATAACTACAGGGAATTTTTTTTGGAATCCATGCTTCAATCTTCCATGTCATGACACAACGGCTCTGATACCAATTTGAAGGAATTGGGCCGCATTAATTTAAATTATGCTTCGCAACATTTAGCATCGAGGAGGGAGCTTTGGGGATTTTTCAAGCAAAGTAGTTGCTTCACACAAATTACTTCTGAAGTGGCTGCTTTAGAAGAACTGTTGCTAAAGTGGCAATTTTTCAACAGAAAACTACGAAGCACAAGTTCAAGGCAGTTTCGGCAGATTCGGCGAAGTGGCTCCAAACTACCACTTCGGGGCAGCAAAAGTCCAAAGTGTAGCTTCAGGAAAAATAGTGTCGAAGTATGAGCTGATTTGTCACTCTAGGGGTAATGCTCCCTTCTATTCATCTTCAAATAAATAATTTTACCAGGTTGAACAAGAACAAAGCATAGCAAAATAACAAAGATGAATATATTTTTTGTTAAATTAAAAATTGGGTTACAAAGCTTATTTTCTTGAAGCGGTTACAAACTTTTGCAAGTTGAAATTTGTAGGGTAAACACAAGATGGGGTTTCCAGGAGGCTGCTGCTCCCTACTCTGGCTATCTACTGTTCTGATGCTCTGCGCTCGAAACACTAACTGCTATGGCTGCTTTGCGCTTGCAATTTCTCTCTTTCTAAATGACATATGGTCTAGTATTTATAGATGAAGAATGAAGACAAGATGCGGGAATAATTCACCAACTGACTGACAAAAAATTAAATATCGAAGAGGGTTTTCCACAAAATGTTGAATAACCCCACCTACTCACATGCGTGATGTCAAGCGCTCGTTTCCTGTGCCTGGACACTACTTCGCAAATCTGATGGGCGAACTATCAGATTTATGTTGCTTTGCAGCAAAGCATTTTCAGGGGGCATGTTTTTTCTACTTCGTAGTGAAGCACCTTCAAGAGGCATATTTTTACTGCTTTGTAGCAAAGCATTTGTGGATGACATGAAAGTTGGTTTAATAATTCCAACATTATCAATCGGTTTAATTGATTAGCATAAGCGTATTTACTAGTAATGCTTGGGATTTCTATTGCAAATTAAGGATAATATGATGTCAGATGTTTTGGAGAAGGCTAGGTGTCATTTCATCTAGATCAACAAAAATTAGACAAATCAAGAGGCTTGTCCTAGATAGAATCTTGGATCCTCATCAACTCGTCTTTTATCATGAACTTAAGAGAGCCTGCCATACATGGTTAGCTTATAGGAGAGCTCTTGTGTCTTCAGAATTGTTCACCTTTGAGGAATACCTCGAGAATGCAGCCATTATACACCAGTTCCTAGGTCGTGTAGAATACCAAGAGGTTTTTCTTACAGATAGGGAAATATGGAATAGAGTTCCTCGAGCTGTGTTATATCGAGAGTATTGCCATGAGCTTTACTTCTATCAACCAGAATCTGAGACAGATAATATCACTATAGCTCTTTTCATTAAATTTTTGAAAGAAAGTTTTCAATTTGAAGAAGAACACTTCATGACTCCTGAAGAACTCGAGCCCATTAATGATATTTATAAATTATTTATAGAAAACTAGATCATTACTTTCAGTATTAGTTCTTGCATTTATTGTGTTGTTTGTTATCTTTACAATATTATTACAAAAACAAGAAAAACTAAAAAACATAACAAAAACCAAAACATTTCATTTTAAATATTGTAGTAGGTATATAATTAATATATACCTCTTAAGCTTGTTGCAATATATATATATATATATATATATATTTGCTGAAATCTAAATTAAGCACAATTCCTAAACTTAGGAATGGTAAACAAACTGAAGGAGAAGAAGAAGATTGGTTAGAAGATAAAACTAGAAACCCAAATGTCCTTCCTAAGGATCCAATTTCGGAAGGAGAAAATCTAGATCAACCAGAATATGACCTAGGTGAAGACAATAAACAAGAAGAAAATGTTAAGGAGGATGGATCCTCATCCCCTAGAGTAGCTCCAGATGGAACTATTGCTTTTGACAACTTAGATCATTTCTGGAAATTTTTCAATAATAACATTGGCGCTCTTAATATGGCAGTTTGTATTGATAAAGGGCAAATTAGTGACACTCAAGCAACAATGGAACATATGTTTGATGTGCACACTAATCCCTTGTCTTTCATTGATCAAGAAAGTGATAAGGCTGGACCATCCAATAGAGATATGGTCACTATGATTCAGAACATGCCAAAACAACAGGTTACCCAACCTCTTAAGGAACCTGTTATTGAGCCTAAAATCATTCCCACACAAAAGAAAACTTCCTTCACTGCTTTACTTCACCAAACTATTGATCAATATGCTTCAAGTAAACAAAAACCTAAAATGAAGCCAAACACCAATTTTCAACAATCTAGAATACAGCATAATACAACTTAAAAATTCCTTCATAACACCTTTCCTACCAACAATTTACACAATAGCAATATAGCATATAATCTTCATGTCCCTCCATCATATGCTCACAAATCCCATATCAATGCCCTACCGAACCAATATGGTGGGAAAAATAGTAATCTGGAAGCCATGGTGAAACAGTTAGCTTCGCGTATGGACCAGATAGATCCTTACCGTCCCTTGTACAATTATCGAGAGATATGTAGTCAACCTTTGTATCCCATAGTTGTAGCACAACCATACCCTAAGCATTTTCCCATGCCCATCCTGCCTATATATAAAGGAACCAAATATCCCATAGAGCATCTTCGCATGTTTAGGATAGCATGTCATGATATATCACATGATGACTTTCTATTACTAAAAATGTTCCTAAAAAGTTTAAAACAAGAAAAACTGCCATATTACATGCCTACATCGAGAGGCATGTAACCATTAAATATTTATACAATTTAAAACAAGACAAGGATGAATTTTTTGCCGATTTCTTAGCTAGATGGAGGCAGTTGACGAGAAAAGCTGCACTTTGTGCTACCTTATAGGGAAATGTTGGACATTTTTATTAATAATTTACAAGAACAAATATCTTATGAGCTATCAACTTCTACTTTAACTACCTTCGATCAGGCTATAGATTTAGCTCGAAGAGTAGAAGATGCCCTCATTAGGATAGGCCAACTTAGCAAGAAAGATGATGAGAAAACCTCCAGAAATCAATATAAAAACAAAAAATGTGTAGGTGACGGAGTCACTGATAGCAGAAATGTTGCTAATATCAATGCAACGAAAACAATAGAAAAATTTATATTGAAACCTCCTGATAAAACTCCTCGAGAATTTACTAGAGTGAATCAACCATTATCAACTATTTTACCTCAATTACTCGAAAGAGGTTTGATCCAATTACTAGCTATCCAGGAACCTAATCCAACTATACCCAGATACAGATCTTACTTACACTATGATTTCCATAGAGGTCCTGGACACTCTACCAACACTTGTAAAAGGTTGAAACATAAAATACATGATCTGATTGATAATAATGAAATGGAGGTGCAAGCCTTCCAACCTAAACAAAATGCTCCTAATAATCCTTACAAGAACAGTCCCCAAAATCAAAATAAAAATGCTAATCAATAATTAGACATATTTCAACACCCTTTACCAAGACATGGTAAAGAGGTGGCCAATCAAATTGAACATCATAATGTTCCTCCTCCTACCCGATATGTAGGAACTATTAGCAGACATTTACCTAATCATGATTTACAAAAATTTGACATAACTTTATCCATTGTCACAACCATGCCCCTACATAATATTCAAACTCCAGATCCTAATGATATAGAATCAAATACTAAAAGTGAAATAGACATCACTTCAAACCAATCGAATAGTTCTAAAAATGAATCAGATCCTATTCAACCCATCATAGATGCTATGGTTCCAGAAGAACCATTTCCTAGAAGAGTTACTATTCGACCCTCTTCTAATCAATTCCTCCCAAATGAACAAGCCATAAACACTCAATCGAGACCAGTTCAGCGTCTTCAATATAACATTGTAGGTACCATTGGGGTCGTTACCCGACAACAGGCTCAAAATTCTCAACAATAACCAAACCAGAATGATGGATCAGCTCCATTTATTTTGAAAAATCCTAATAAATGGAATCATGCTTCCAATGTTCAACTTAAACCCCCTTACAATATTAATGAGCAATTATCCAATACTACAGCCAAAATTTCCCTTTTGGATTTATTAAGATCTTCTCCTACCCATAGATATGAGTTGATACTTACATTAAGCCAAATTATGGTACCTCAAAACATTCAACCTGAAGCCATGGCCAATACTATCATCACTAGAGAGATCGATTGTAGTGATTTTCAGGATAAAGATATCCCACAACACGGTTTACATAAGGATAATCCCTTATATATTACTACTCTAATTGGAAATGTAGCTGTTAAACGAGTCCTGATTGATAATGGTTCATCTCTAAACATTTGCACTTTTGACTTCTACCAATGATTTGGATTTAGAAGTGATGAAATGAAGAAAACTGACATGATTATCAAAGCTTTCAATGATGAAACACAAGAAACGTGTGGAGTTATTACCATCCCATTGCAAGTTGGTCCTCGAACTCTAGATACCACCATGTTTATTGTACATTGCCCTGCATCATACAATATACTCTTGGGTCATCCTTGGATCAATGCAATGCGGGCTGTCCCATCAACTTTACACCAATGTGTTAAATTCAAATTTAAAAATCAGTTGGTCACTATCCACGGTGATCCTAGACCCTTTGATATGTGTGCTTTGGCAAAACCTGTTGGAGTGCAATTTTGCCCTGCTCTGTCATCCACACATCCTAATTCTTATTTTTCATCTAAAACTGTGAAACACACACCCATAGCTTCACCTATTTCCCCTCCATTCATTTCACCCTCATATATAGATCAACAATATTCTAAACAAACCACTCTAGAACCTCAAAAAGATCTTCAATCTACAACCAATCCTTCATGTTCTATCCCTATAATTTCAAAACCTATAGACCCATCTCTTAACATTTCCACATTATCAACATCTATCATACCTTCCACATCTACAGATATAGGGAATGATCCTTCTACATCTTATGCTCTTTCTAATGAACTTTTACCAGATTTATCCACAATCTTAACATCAGAAAAAACAAATTCTTTCATGCAAGATTCAATTCTTTTAAATAACTTGCTGCCATCTCCTCGTACTTTGGGCCTCCCACAACCTATGGGAAGTACTTACCAAGTCGAGAGTTGTGCCTTCATTTATAAAGGATATGACTAGGGAAGAATCCCTCGGAATATCAAAACTCATCATGAGGGATATGCTCGATGTTGTTTTACCAATGAATATATTAAAGCTAAACCCATAATGCTTAAAATGGGATATAAAGGGAAAGGCTTGGGACCTTTCCAAAATGGCATGAAAGAACCTTTTGAGGTAGAACCGTGGCCTTCCCACTATGGTATGGGCCTATTTCCTAGTAAGGGTCAACCCTTTCCTTTTGAAGATGATGATCAACTCATATGTTATCAATATTATTTGGATAGGCATGATGATTTGCCTCTAAAAAATTAGCCATTTACATGTAACATGCTATCCATAGCTTACCCTGAAATGATTGTTGACTCCAATGAGGAGTTGGAAGGAGATATCTTCCATGATGTCTCCGTTGAAGAGATGTTACACAATGGATTTTATTTTGATGGTTCTATACCAACTATAGCCCAACTTGAGACCACTAATCCTCAAGATGAATTATCCAACTTAACCTTACAAGAATTACAAGAATTGGGCATTTCACCTACCCCACCTAATTTTGAAAGAGATCTACACATGGATATGCCCACACCTACTAATATATCTGAGTTACGAAGTTTACAAGGTAAACTTCAAGCCATCTATCACTTCATCGATAAGCTGGCAGACAAAACTGGTCCCTTTCTTAAACTTATTAAGAAGGATGTCCCTTTTAATTGGGACGACGAATGTAAAGAAGCTTTTGAACTTCTCAAACAATACCTCCTTAACCCACCTGTGCTTTCACCACCTAGACCTGATCGCCCATTTCTCTTGTATATTTCAGCTTTAGATTTTGCCTTAGGAGCTATGTTAGCTCAGCTTGATGATGCGAAGAGAGAACGTGCTAATTATTATATTAGCCGAACCTTCATCAGTTATGAAACCCGCTACACAACATTAGAAAAACTATGTCTAGCAGTCGTGTTTGCTACGCAAAAATTATGCCATTATATGCTTAATAAAAAAACTTATGTCATTTCTAAATATGATCCCTTAAGGTATCTCATGATTCGACCTTATTTATCAGGTCGCACAGCCAAGTGGGTTCTTGCTCTAAGCGAGTTTGACCTCACGTTCATAGGACAAAAGTCTATTAAGGGTCAAATCATAGCAGATCAATTAGCTGCTACACCCTTAGAGTCTACCCATCCCCTCATCATTGAGTTTCTTGATGAATGCCTTCAATTAAAGGTAGACCATATTGAACAATGGTCCTTATACTTTGATGGAGCCCGATGCATGAGTGGGGCTAGTGCGGGTATTATTTTAATATCCTCACAAAAACATCTTATTCCTCTGTCCTTAAAATTAACATTTTCTTGCACCAACAATACTGCTAAATATGAAGCTCTAATCCTTGGATTACGAGTTGCCTTGGTGCTAAAAATTAAACATCTGTTAGTTTTTGATGATTCTCAACTTGTTATAAACCAAATTAATGAATTTTATCAGACCAGAAATGATAAAATGTGCCCATATAAAGCCTATGTTTTACAATTAATGTCTCTATTTGATCAAGTTACCTTGGAATTTATTCCTCGAACTTGCAACCGTGCAGCTGATGCTATGGCCACAGCTGCATCTCTCCTGCCCTTGGAGTTAGATGACGAATATGCCACTATCATTATTCGTCGACTCCAAGAACTCGCTTCAAATAAGTCATGCTTAGAACCTTTGGATGTGTTTCTAATCAATGAAACTACTCCTGAACCTTGGTATATGGATATATTTGATTTTCTCCAAAATGGGACTTTCCCTACCAATTCTAATAGAAACCAGCGTCGGTTATTATGTAGACGAGCAAGTCGATTTGTAATAATTGGCAATACTTTATATAGGAGATCTTTTGAAGGTATCTTATTAAGATGTTTGAATTTAGAAGAATCCCAATCAGCCTTGAGTGAAGCCCATGATGGATCTTGTGGAGGACACTTCAGTGGTAGTGTCATTGCTAAAAATCTCCTTAATATAGGATACTTTTGGCCTACCATGGAGAATGGTGCACATGATTATGTGCGCCATTGCGACAAGTGCCAAAAACATGTTGACCTTGTCCATGCACCTGCACAAGAACTGCAGGCTATTTCATCTCCTTGGCCCTTTTCAAAATGGGGTTTAGATATTATTGGCAAAATCAATCATGTGTCATCTGATGGACACAAATTCATCATAACCGCCACTGAGTATTTCACAAAGTGGGTTGAAGCTATGCTTTTAGCTTCCTGCACTGGCACACAAGTATCTAAATTTATTTTTAATCAAATCATTTGTAGGTTCAAAATTTTTACAAATCTCATCTCTGATAATGGAACTTGTTTAAAAAATAAAGATGTTAAAAAATTATGCCAAAAATATAAGATTCAACATCATTGGTCCACTCCCTATTATCCTCAAGGTAATGGTCAAGTAGAAGCATCTAAAAAAACCTTAATCAAAATTCTCAAAAGATTGGTAAATAAATTTGGCTGCAACTGGCACATTCAGTTATATCCAGCCTTGTGGGCCTATCGAACTAGTGTTCGAACCCCCAATGGAACTTCACCTTTTGTTTTGGTTTATGGCGCTGAAGCCATTTTTACCTTTGAATTAGAAGTTCCTTCTTTGGATCTACTACTTCAAGATACCGAAGTAGGAGATGAATATCACGCTGGCAGACTTAGTCAGCTGGAACTCCTACATGAAAAGTGCATCAATGCTTTGGAGCATCTTCATGCTTACCAAAACAAACTTAAAAGATCATATGCCAAAAAAGTTTTTCATCGATCCTTTGAGATCTACGACATTGTTTTAAAGGAAAATCAAAAAAATACTAATGCAACTAAAGACCTTAAAGGTAAATTTTAGCCCAACTGGATTGGACCATATATCATCACTGCTAAATTTAAATCAGGAGCATACAAATTAACTACCTTATATGGTAAAATATTTAAAATAACCTATGAATATTGTGCATATTAAGCGATATTACGCATAAAATTTGGTCCTTTCATCATTTGTACATATTTTGCATGTTGTCTCATTTTAAAAATATATATAAAACTGTTTACACAAAAACAAAAACAAACAAAAATAAATAAAAACTCAAAACAACAATATTATTGACTCTTTCGAAACCAAAACAAAATAAAGAAAGAAAGAGAGAGTCAAGATCATCAAACTCCTCAAAAATATTTGTTGTATATATTTTCTTCTTCAAGTATTGCAGTTATGTTTTCAAATTATTTTGGATAAATTAGCATTTATTTGGAATCCCTCACTTTCACAAACACAAAAATAAATATCTTGATTTTTATCTGACATGATTACTAATCTATCTTATATCAAAATCCACCAAATTCAGTTAAATAAAGTTTGAGCACAGATAATTGATCTTGTTATTTACTTAAATCAAGTACATCCTTTCACAATAAAATGATTATATTTGTAATTTCCATGCTTTGCTACATAGTAGAAGTGGTTTCTTGAGCAAAAAGTTTCCCCTGCTATCCTATCATGCACATGGTCTAGAATCTTTGAGAATTGGAAAAAGGACAAGCTCACCCCTACCCAGAATAAAAATCCCTTGCTCTACAACTAATCCGAGCAAGTATCGCTAGCATAAAAAAAAAAAAAAGAAGCAAAGTTCCAGAAAAAGAGAAAAAGAAAAATATTATTTTATATCATTACAACATTATCAATCAAAAATACAAGAAGAAAGCAAAAGAAAGCAAAAGCAAAAGCAATAAAATCCCTTTCCCTAACCATTTAAAATAAAAGAAGGGTTGATGAGCTTGAATCCCTGGAATTCTCAATTATTCGAAAACTGTGAGGTAAGTCCCATAACAGGTGGTTTGTGCCCAAACTGCTTGGCCTTGGGTAACTTCTAGCGTGGCAATATGTCTGTCACATTAGCAACATTCTTTTGTATAGACCTATGTCTGCTTATGGATTAGCTAGCTCTTGATAATTCGACTTACATAGTAGTCTAGTATGGTTATATGCATATACATCATGGTTAATGAACACTTATTTGGTTCATTCAAATCACTTGTATCATATTATCTTGCTCCAAACTGGTAAATGAACATAGCAATTGCACACACATTTGTATTTGAGAGATTTTGTGTATCATTATGATAAATCAAGATTGGAAATGAACTCACATATGCACATGGGATTCCTTATAAATCTAACTTTTGTCTTTAAGAATACTTTGAAATATTTTTTGCAAATTGTCTGGAATAATTCATTTTCTTCTTTAAAGTACAGTTGTTTAGTATAAAGACAACTACATACATAATAGAAAAAATCAAAATTTCTTTCAAAACCATACAATCAAAACATACATATATATATATATATATATATATATATATATATATATATATATATATATTGTCGACTTTCGCGACAATGGTATAGTTCTAAAACCAAAATTGGAATTTTATGCCTAGCGCAAGTCCTCATCTTCATATTTTCTATTTATTAAAAAAAAAAAAAAAAACCAACCATGCAATAAAACTCTTTTTTTTTTTTGGATTTCACGATGATGGTATAAGTCTATACCTACATATTCTATGCCTAGCGCAAACCATTGTACCAATTTTTATTCCCCATTTATTCGAAAATCATGAAAACCATATGAATTAAATCATTCTATTATACAATTATGTTTTTTAACAAAAAGCATGCACATTATCACTATTTCATGTCATTATGTCAACCTTCAATTTTGCAATGATGGTATAATTCCTAGGGAATTATCCAAAAATTTTATCACACTTAGGAATTTATGCCTAGCAAAAATCATTTTAACATTATTTCATGCATACTATTTTTATGAAACTCTGAAAACAAACCATCATCATCATCATTTCCACCATTGCACCAAAGTCTTAAGACAATATCTTAAGCACTCTTTTACTTTTTAACAATATTTCTATATTGGGATTAGCTTGATGATCGAGTGAGCGGCGACTCCATGAAATGGTCTATAATAGCGACAATGTCCTTTGAAATTATTGTTAAAAGTCCCTTTTATTTTTTTATCAAATCATCACATCACAAACAACCAATTTGTTCTATCAGATTCTTTCATTTAAATTTTTTAAGCATGACATTTCAACCATAATATTTCCAACGACATAATTACATGAATCATCAAATCAATCAATCAAAACATTTAAAAGCATCATAAAAATACATAATACACAAGTCATATGATCAAAAACATCTCATCTATATCTTTATCAACCCTAATATACATCATATCAAAACCGAATTGGTATGCCACAATTTGTACCTCAGCATACTCAATCCTCTATCAAAATAATAAATGCTATATATCAATCTATGTAGTGTAATCTATAGTAGCTAGCCTAAAAAACCCCTTGAGCTCTCAGCCTCATCTCCTCCCTCGTCCTAAGGTGGACGAGGTGGCCCCATCGCAGTATGTGTGGTACTGCGAGTCCTAGTCGTGGATCGGGATGAAGTCCTTGATGACCCAATCCTGATCGGATCTACGATGGTAGCCGGTAGTGGTAATATCTCCTCCTCTAGCACCATCTGGTAGTATACTGTCTGATAAAATGTGATCTAGGCAATAGCCCGTGCTATCTCCCAAGTGCTCGCCCCTCTGCTCCATGCTCTAAGGTGTGTAATATCATCTCTAAGCTGTGTAACCTCAGCTCGATGGTATGCAGCCTCATCCTGCAATGTCTACACCTGTGCCTAAAAATGGACTGTCTCCGCTTGAAGAGTCACTGTCTCATTGCTCTCCCCAGTGTCAACACCTTTGCCCCTATCAAGCGATGGTGGCCTCTCTCTCTATGGAGAAGGGGATTTCTCCTCCCTCCTCTCCCACTGCCATGGCCTCTGCTATGCCTGTGGTCTCCTCTACTCTCTCCCACCATGACCCTGGGCCACCTGAATGGCCACCTAGCACCGCCTCCCCATATGATGCATAACTACATGAATCGGACCCTGAGCCCTCATCATCTGAGGAGGGTGGATGCTTGTGTACCAAGCATCATAGCCATTAGCTACCCCAACATCGTCCCCATCCACTGGCTAAATGGGGGCATCATCTACATTATAACTCCAAAATCACTGCATATCTGGAGCCCTGCTAACTATAGTGTTATCTCGGATAGTCTAAGAAAACTCATAATCCCTGAGAGATGGGATCCCCTGCTATAGACCGAACTGCCTCAAAACTCGGTCATAGCGATGGAGCTCCACCTCTCCCCTCTTGATCCTCAGCTAGAAAACTTGCCTGATGTGAGATAGCTCTTGTCCATCCTTAGCCCACCCTATATGATCCCTCTAAGGCCTCAAGGTGATCTGGTTAGAGACAAGGTCATCAAGTAGTCTTCAAGACATCGGTAGATCTATCCACTATTGTGACCCTCTTCGGAGCCACCAGTAGAAATCTCGAGGCATATCCCCATCAATCCCTATCATTGGGAGCCCTATCGGTCTTTGCACTACGATGTTCTCCCAACACCAAACCTGTAGTAGCGATGTCATAACCAGACATCGATCGCCCTTATACACGACCCCATGCAAGATCTTGTACAATCGACATAGAACAAAGCTCCCCCAAGAAAACCTATAGTCATGGTCTCTCATGTCACAGACCACATCTACCAATACCCATGGTACCCTGCATCCGCTCTGGTGGCACAACACAAGTACACCTACCACTCTGACCAAAACCCGTGTGAGTCTCGACGCCCTAGGCATCTGACACATCGACTTGATGTTCACTCCGCCCTTCTCTAGGGCGAAGCTTGGATCACCACACAGTCGCATCATCGCATGGCCCTGGTTGGCCATAGAAGTGATCAACCGTCCTTGTATGGGAATCCTAAGTGTGGGAGTCATCTCCCCTGTCGATAATCAAAAATAGGAAGAACCCGAATACCACCTCTCTACTAGGGCTATCAATAGCCCCATATCTGTAGAAACTTGTGACATCTCTGCCACATGCTACAAGCCGACCTGTGCCAGCTGATCTCACTCTGCTTGAGACAGGGCAGCCAATTCATCCCTCAACCTGCCATATTTCCATTCTCTGCTCTTTAGTAATCCTCTCTGTAACATAAAAAAAATCAACAATAAAAATCATTACTAAATCATTAATTAAAAATGCAAGTTAACATAAGTTCAATTTTATAACTGATGATATCATCCACAATTGGACGATATCGTCCCAAATTTGAGCAAATTCGTCTCCGATTTTGCCAGCCGAAATCGTCCCCCTTTTGACGAAATTGTCCCCATTTCACCGATTTTGCCTCTGGACGAAATCGACGTTATCGAGACGATTTCGGCAAAATCGAGATGATTTCGTCTAGATGACATCGATGGCCCAGAAACGGCCGTGATGCTCAAAAATCAAGAAAATCTAATCTAAAAAGCATTAAATTCTATAGTAAAGCATTCTAAATTAAGTTTAGAGTATTACCCGTAGCCCGCGTCGGACCTCTGTCGATCTGTGCGTTGTCTCGACCATTTTGCTTGCAGAGCTCTAAAAACCAAAAAAATGAATAGTAAAAATGAATTAGGGTTTTTCCTTATTTTTCTTAATTTTATTCAAAACACAATTAAAAACATTTTAAAATTTTTGCTTTTCTGTGTTTTTACCTCAAATGTTTGATTTGGGTAAAACACAGAGGGGGCACCATAGTAAGCTGTCATACGATTCGACCAAGAATCATCGCCTAAAAATGGGAATAATTTTTTCTTTCTCGTAGATCGATAAGAACTCATCTTTAACGCATTTTCTTTGAAAAATTTTCTAAAGAGGGGGAAAAATGTAGCACCCTAAAATTGGCGCAATAAAACCTTAATAATTACAATTACTCTAGTAAATATTCAAATTCAAATTTCAACCTCCAAAATCACTCCCAAACCACCGTTTAACCCGTTTCCTCCTTTCCCATATCATTTTTAGAGTTTTTTTTTTGTTTGACGATATCATCTCTGATAAGACGATATCACCTCAGATTGAACGATTTCTTCTAGCATAGGACGTCCAAACGATCTCGTCCCAAACTGATTTGTGCATAGTTGGACTCTATTCCAACGACATCTCTAATCCTGGAAAAAGCGTGTTTGCACCGTTAGAGACCTCCCTTGTTGGAGATATCCCAAATTGGGATGATATCCAACCTCCCAACCTCTATCCTAAGCCTATTTAATCCTAGGCCCTCCCCTTAGCATCCCCCTAGCTGAAATTCCTTGTAACTCGAATCCTACACGCACTAGACCATCTTAAATCACTATTTGCATTCGCATTTTTTCAAGTTTGTTTGTAGGAACTTCATTGTTTTTTAGCCGGAGCAAGCTTAGTTCGTCTCAGATGATCTCATACAATTTCGGACGATCTCGACCCAATTCAAGATGATTTCGATTGCAGTTCACATTGGGGGCAATCAGTGCCCAGAGTTTGCATTTCTTCATCCTTTTTTTGTTGTATTATTCTGGATTTAGTTAATTCTATGGTTATTCTTTATTATTCTACATCTTGGAGTTCACCCATGTAGCTTTAATGGATAATAAAAGCATAAATTGCCATTAGATCATTATAATGCATTCCTGTTTTTGCTTATTATCATCATTTTAATGTTCTTACTATCATTTTACATCATTGCCCTCTGTTGTCATAGTTGCATTCTCTGTATTTTGCATCTGTTTTTTTGTTTGCAAGTCTCTGACGAATTCATCAGATCACAGACGATTATGTTAAATCAGAGGCAATCTTGACTGCTTCAAAAATCAGAACCTTCATCAGACATCCAAATCAGGTATGAGTCTTTAATCCATCTTGTTCTTTCTGTTTTTCTGTCCAAATTTGTTTTTGTCTTCATTTAAATCTGCATTTCATATAGAATAGCTTAGATGCATTTTGGCCAAACCTAGGACTTGGATGATTAAGGCTAAAACTGAACACATTAAACACATTCCCAACCTAGGCGTGGAAACTGCCATTAAATGTTTCCTAGTGAACCCACCATCCGTCGAAAAATCACCATAATACACCTCCCCCGAGAGGCGGGACCTTCGCAAGGCCTCTCAGTCCGAGGTACCGTGCAATCCTTTTCACATCCCCCATCTGGGCATGGATCCTATAGCCTGAAGGTAAGGGTGTGAAAAATTTGGAGCGATACAAATACATTAAAGTCAATGGTAACATGGTCTTCCTTCATATTCAACCTTATAATAAGACGTATCTCAAATAATAGGATTGCTACAAGCTAGAAATTAAGTTCTATGGACTCTATAAAGTAATTCAATGGATAGGGGATATTTCTTACAAGTTGGAACTACCCATAACATTCAAGATTCATAAAGTTTCTATTGTTTCTTACCTAAAGAAGGTGGTAGGAATGCACACCCAAGTACAAATGGTCCTTCCTAAATTGGATTAAGAAGGATCTATACTTATGCAACTAGTAGCTATTCTAGATCATAGAACTCGATATATTCATATGTTGTGATATTATCAACGTGCTTGTATAGTGGCAAGAGATGCCACTACAAGATGCCACATGGGAGTTGTTATAGGACTTCCAAAAATAGTTTCCAACCTTTCAAATTTGAGGAAAAAACTTCTCTAAGGGGGTGGCATGTTGTGTACCCCATTATTGTAATCTATGTTGACCTATATTACTTCTCATATAGAATATAATAATAAGGACACATGTCAAGTTAGGAATATATAGGAAAATATTGTTATAGAATAATGTGCTATCATAAGAATATTGTACTTTCATATAATATTGTGCTATTGTATAATATTATCTTGTCATAGAATATTGTCATAAAATATGTGTGTTCATCATTATTAAAAGACAATAATTTAACCTTCAAAGATATATATAATATTCATACTATTGTGTGTAAGGAGATTTTCCACTTAAAGAGGCCTATGATAGTAAGATCACTTATCTCAAATTCTTTCAATTATTATTATTTTATATTTTCATTTCTTATTTATTAAATGCTTCTATTATTGGATATATTGTGTTATTGTTTCTTTTATCAATATTCATTGCAATCATAGTTAGAATTATATTTGGAACTGAATTTCTTATATTAGTACGACTCAAAACTATGAAATTTTAAGAAAAATATTTGCATGAGAATGAGAGATCTATTACAATATCATCCCATATAATCTATTGATAATAAATATTGCAAAGTACAAATAGTTTATCCAAAAAATGACTTGGATGTCATAAGACTTCTATCCAAAATGAGGAATAGAAAACAAAGCAAAATTTTAAAAACTCCTAAAAGCACACCATAGTACAAAGGGTATCAAACATCCAATTAAAAAAGTGCTAGAAACATAAATATAAAAGGCAAAAGAAATACAAAGGACATCAAAATCACTACGAAGACTAAAAATCCAAAAGCTCCACAATCATCCATGTTTTGGGTTTTTCTAGAGGCGTCAAAATCTCCAAAGATTCCAAAATATTCTAAGGCTCTAGAATCTCCATTAGCTTTATTATTTTTCCTATCTCGTTTGTCATCACATCTTTGTTGAACTCTTTTCCTTGTAATTATCAAACAGGAATGCCCTTTTTTTATAATATTGTTGGCAATTACATATGCTATATAGTTAAATTCTCAATGGATTTGGGATTATTATACATGTGTAAATTTTTTAATTAGTTCTTTAATTCTTCTCAATATGATATGTATTTTTATCAAACTAGTATTATTATCCTTCGAGAGAGTATTTATAATGAGGAAAAAAACCCCATATATGTGCAAGTATCTTATCCATTATTTTATTGCCAACTTCAGTCTAATCTCACATGCCAATACCTCCAGCATATTTTTTGAAGCAATTCCTAGGTTGATAAAATCCTTGAGTGCAAACATTTTATCTTCAGAATCACTTCTCCTATAGTTTTTATGACTGGATTTGACTTAGATGTCTTATGAAATCATAAACTAATATAACGTATCTTTGGTGGGGTTATTGTTAATACATTTTTATTGGTTGATATGAAATCTTGAAGTTCTTACTCTATGATTAGCTTAATTCCTTAACATTCAAGCTTTGTTGATTCTACTTATGTTTGAATTTAAATTTCAAATTAGTCAATGGGTTTTTTATTGTTCTTTTAGTGAGAATACTACTTTTTTTCTTTACCTTCAAAGAGCAAACTATTCTTTTCCTTTCAAATTATAGATGATAAAAAGATGCACCATATAAAACAAATGAAATAAAGTAGGAAAATATGTATTGTATTGTGCATTTGTCCTCATTTATGATTACAATGAGACCCTAAAAGGGGTTATACAAGTATGAAGCAATAAATTCCCTTTTACAAATAAAATGGTGTCTATGTTCTTTTGTTGCTACAAAATTGAGGGGGAGGTTTTGTTGTGATCATCACTTTGTTGTATATACGTAAACTAGATGTGATGGATCTAGATCTATGTTAGATCCATTGGATTTGCTACATCTATGTCTAGGTCTAGTAGGTAGTGTTCAAATTCCAATTTTTTGAGGGGTTTGCGACCAGGTGTAATGACTATCTAAGTTTTGAATGATCACAAAATATGATCATATGAGGTCAAACAAGATCTAGATTTTGTTGCTACTACTAAAGGTCAAATTTGATGGTTGGTTTTGTGCTAGACCTACTTGCTTTGGACCGACATGTAGATATGTATTCCTGTATATAAATAAAATACAAATAGTTAATAATATATGTTGGGCCTTCCAAAGTGAGGTCCAAATTCAAAAAAATAAGCTCAGAGTAGTAAATAAATATTGAGATGTACAAGAAAAGTAAAATAGATCAACTATTGTTGTTATTATGTTGTATTATTGTTATGTTATTTATGGACTTCTCCACATAGATTATATGTTGATCATCTAAGTAGCTAATGGATATGAATAAAGATCATACAGGAATATAAGATCATCAACTATGACATCTAATTAGTATAGAAAGATAAATCTAGACCTACAAAATTGTGTGATATGTATCTAGCATGGGATGGGGATAGTGATGTGTGCTAACTCGAGTGGTTGATGCAGGGTCAAATTATAATCCTTATAAAAATAATTTTGCATATTCCATCCTCATTATCTAAAAAGGATAAGAGGCTACATTTATAGACTTTGCAAATGGAATGAATGAGGAGGTGGCTCAATTAGTTAAGTGGTATTAACTGATGTTTCATCTTTGCATTGATTTTATCATTGAAGATGCATGCTTGTAAAAGGAGGATAAGTTTACCTCATGATTATCACCCTTGTGCACAACTCAAAGTTATCAAAATATGTGTGCAATTTAGAGATGTGTGCATTCTTTTAATTTTTCACTAAATAAGATGTGTATTAAATTGAAATTCTTTTTTTAATTTACATGGTGGAATCGATAGCCGCCACGAATTAAAGTAGGTTGTCTATATTTTTATGGCTACCATAGTATTTTGCAATGTCCACCATGGAAGTTTCCACACATATCTTCGCACAATCCACCCCTATAACCACCATATCACAATAATTTTAAACCTTTTACGATTTTGAAAGCACTAGAAAAGGGATAAGCATTCAGTTTGATGAGGCCCGAGATTTGAACCTTAGAAATCCACCCCCTTACAGGGTTTGGTCGAACTAATTGGTCTACACCTCAGACCTAATTGAAATCCTATGTTGAACTGAAAGTGCATGTGGATTAAATATGCATATCAAATTGAATATGTATGTTTATTCATATATGTGTGTTTGAAACTATTCTTGCATACTTGAATTGTTTATGTATTTAAATTAAATATGTTTATTTAATTTAAATGTGCAAGTTAAACTGTGAGTGCATGTTGTGATTGTTTATGCATTTAAATTAAATATGTTTATTTAATTTAAATGTGCAATTTGAACTATGAGTGCATGGTTATTGTGTGTGTATTGGAAACATCCAATTTACATATGAAGGTGCAACTACAAGTTATGATATGTGTAGTACACTGAACTCCATTTGTGGTAAAGGGTGATTATTTTCTTACACATGACAAGAATGGATGATGTGATGTGGAACTAAAGTGAACTATGAATGATGTGGCTATGGGGGATGGAAGGGTGAATGTTCCTATGAGGAGGGGTGAGTGGTTGTGTAGCCTAGGTAGTATATAATCAATCAATCAATTAATTAATTAATACTTAGGAAAATGAATATTAATTTAATATTAATTAATTTAATTAATATTAAATATACTAATTAATTGTGATTAATTAATTAGAATTTATTATGCTTGATTTTGGTGTCTATAGATACCCCTTTTTGTATTGTGTTGTGTGAAAATACAATGTGATGCAAAAATAAATGATACATATAGTTGTGTGAATGAATGCATGATAATATTTGTGCTTGAGGGGTTGACATTTAAGATCAATGTAAGATGCCCTAGTGATGGAGGTAACAAGTATCTATGAACCTTTTCATTGACGAATTAAGAAGTGATTTGATTTTGGCAAATGAATTGGTCATCTAGTAAGTGGTCTTATGTGCTATCATCGATGGTCAATCATCTTTGTTGCCTCAATTCAACTTTGTTGCCTCAATTCATGAAGAACACAAGCTTATACTGAGAGGGGGGGTGAACAGTATAAGACCTCCTTTTACTTTTTCCTTTATACTTCAAAATAGTAAAGCAATATATCCAAAGCAATATCAAAACAATGCACAAAACCATCCACAAAGTGACACAACAATTTACATGGTTCATCCACAAAACTTTTCTCTAAAAGTTATCTCAAAGTTCTTTGGGAAACCTTCCCAATTACAATGTTTATGAGCCTCGGCTCAAAGGAGAAACCTTCCCCCAATCTGAATTTATGAGCCTCTGCTCAAAGGAGATACCTTCCCCTACCTCTCCTCTGGCTGGTGATCCTCTAGAAGACCTCTGCCTCCGCTGCCCTTAGCAAATGGAACTCTATCCACAGAAGACACCTGTCTTCCCTGCTTTGGCTGGAGACCTCTGTCCTCAACTCTATCACCTCAAAGCTGGTCCTCGAATTTGCACTAAACACAGTCCTTCGGTCTAGCACAAATGTCCTCGTCCTCTGTCTTTGATCAGCACCAAACACAGTCCTTCGGTCTGGCACAAATATGTCCTCAGGTTCTTCTCATAGAACCAATGCACCTCTATCCTCAAGTTCTCTGATAGAACTATCAACCTCAGCTTCACAAGTCCTCTGCTAAGACCTGTCCAAATCTGCTCACAAGTCCCCACAGGAACCTGTCCAAAACCTGCTCACAAGTCCTCAATGGAACCTGTCCAAAACCTGCTCACAAGTCCTCAATGACTTCCAACCTATCCAAAACCTGCTCACAAGTTTATCAAGAACACTTGCTTGGCATGAACCCACAAAGAGAATGGTTAGAGACCCAATGTGATTCATCCACCTCATAGAAGCATAAAGAGAATTGTTAGAGACTCAATATGATTCATCAACCTCATAGAAGCATAAAGAGAATTGTTAGAGACTCAATATGTTCTATACTTAACTCCCAATCTCAATCTCAACTCAATCTCAAATCTCAAAAGAATAAGATAGATGTAGTATGCTTTTCTCAAGAACATGAAACACAACCCAACAATTGCCAACCATGCAATATCTCATATAACAATGATACTCATGTTCTTTCCAACAACCAATATCTTTTCTCAACCAATTGGGCTTCAACAACAATGCTCATAGACAAGGTTTAACCAACAACATTCAACTCAACATTAACCTTGAAGCATTCAACCAATCATCACAAGAAAAGGAAACAAGTAGAAATCCTTTTCCCTCCAAAGATATTTGAACAAAATAGCTACCAACACAATATCACCACATGCATAGAATAACTTGTTCAAATCAACTCAATGGAGTAAGCCCAATATCATGTATCAAGTAAAGCATTAACTTGATCAACACAACCACTATGGAAGCAACTCATCCATCAATATCAAAACAACCAACTAAGGATTTCACCAACTCAAAGCAAGTAGCAAGACTCACAATCATAAACCCTAGTGCACAATGCTTCCACTACCTCAAACCAGAATTATGCATTCACCAAAATTCTCATCAATGATAACAATGCATAAGTAGTCTTCAACACCCAACCAAAGGAAACCTAGTAGAATCCCTTTTCACTCCAAACTTATTTCAGAAAAACATACACCAATCATACTCATAAGAAGAATGTGCCCATACCTTATTGAAGTGAGGAAACCCCTTTGGAAATCTGCCACAATCACAAAATTCTTTTGCCAATCTTCACAAGGGTTAGTAGATCACAAAATAATCAACATTACTCCACTTTTCAATAATCATCACCAAAGCCTTTAATTGCACAACTTCCTTATCTCTCCTAAAACCACTTGTACCATAAAATAAAATAAATCACAACATTGCATAACCTTATAACTCCCAAAACCACTTATACCATAAAATAAAATAAATCAAAACATTGCATAACCTTATCACTCCCAAAACCACTTATACCATAAAATAAAATAAATCAAAACATTGCATAACCTTTTCACTCCCAAAACCACTTATACCATAAAATAAAATAAATCACAATAATCCATACCTTGTCACCTCATGGAAAAATTAATCCTCTTGAAAAAGAACAAGGCAAACTTCACTTTTGGAACCCCTTTGCAAAATCAGAAATACCTCTTTATACACACCTTAATTCTCCTTCTAAATGAGTTAGTCAAATAGCCCTTGAAATAAGCTTTCCGACGATATATAATATGCCCCATTTTCAAAATAAATTGAAACCTTTACATGTATATATATGCCAACTTCCATTAATTGCACATAGGTCGGCCCTCCATTAATTTAAACTTAACTTTAAACTTTAATATCTTCATCATCGGAGGTCCTTTTTCGATGAAACAAAATTCCACCTTGGTTTTTAAGAAAAGCCCTTTCCACATAAGCACACCATGGTTTTAAATAAAACCTTTTATTTTGTCTGCCTGGGTTTTCACAAAAACCCTTCCGCTTCTTGACATCAATGACAACATCAACACTTGAGCAAAGGCAATGTACCCAATGTACCCAAAATTGCCAACAATCTCCCCCTTTGTCATTGATGGCAAACCTTTATTGAAAAACACTTCTTAAGAGCCAAAACTGAAACCCACAACTAAGAATCTACCTTTGAAGTTTTGCTCCCCCTGACTTGAAGCTTTCCTCTTCACTTGAAGCTCTCCCCCTTACTCATATCTCTCCCCCTTTGTCATCAATGGCAAAGGGCCACCTTTGGGGCTCGGGACTAAGAATGAGCCTCTTAGCTTAGTCCCTCCCCCACCTCCTGTTGAGGTGATTAATTTTGGGGTGGGAGTAAAACTCCCATTAGGCATTGATCATCATCAGCGTCTATAACTTCCTTGTCGGGCCTTCTCTTGAACTCTTTGTCCATATTCTTGTTCCTGTCATTGTCACTGTTCTTGTTCTTGCCCCTTGATCCTTGGACCTGATCATGCCACTGTTCCTGTTCTTGTATCCTAGAATTTCAGCTCTACATTGTCTAGCTATGTGACCTTCATTGTTGCACTTATAGCAAGTAACAATGTTATTTCTTTGAGGCATACCTGTTCTTTGAATCCACCTGTTCTGACTAACCCTGTTCTGACCAAACCTATTCTGACCAAACCTGTTTTTGATATTTGCCTTGCAAAAAATTGCTTTATGCCCAAACTGATTGCAAGAGTAGCAATACCCATAAAAGAAATCACCACTTCTGAAACTGTTATTTACCTTCTTCACCTGAGCCATGCAATGTACAGCCATGTGACCAAACCTGTGACAAGCAAAACATCTGCCTTGAAACTTTCCTTTATTTGACTTCTCAGGTCCTGAAAACTTCTCCTTCTTCTCATTTCGAAATTTGTTTTCTGTTTCTATGCATCTATCATTCAAGGACTCATGATCTGAAATACTTTCCTCATTAGAACTCTCTTCCTTTTGGAATCTCTTACTAGACTCTCCAACTTGTTTCTTGTGAGGCTTAACAAAACCAAGACCTGTTTTATCTGTTGGATTTCTTTGACTTTGGATGAGAGACTTAACCTTTTTGGAGCTTTCTTGAAACTTGTACAGATTATCCTTGTACTCTTTATTTTCCTCTTTCAACGAAGCCATTTTCTGTTCTAATTCACTATACTCAAGCACCTTAGATTCTAACTCATTCTTGAGTTCTTGTGCATTAGCCATAGAGACATCAAGACTTTCTATAAGTTCATCTCTCTCCATACAACATTCATCTAACTTATCCTTGAGTCTAGCATTCTTCTTTCTTTCCTTTTTCAAAACACTAAGAGCATTTGTAAGTTCACATTCAAGATCCTCTATTTGATTGCACTTTGAATTATCAAGGCCTTTTTCAGATTTCTTATCACTAGAGGTGCTACCCTTTTCAAAAACCATACATGCATCTTCCTTATCATTTTCTGAAGCATCCTCATACATACTAACAACCAATTCATTATTTGTGCAATCATCCTCAAGGTGACCAAAATTTCCACATCTAAGACATTTCATGATAATGAATCTATGTTTTGGTCCTTCCTCTTTTTCTGATATGAACACTATCTCATTTTCATTATCACTTGAAGAACTTTCACTATCACTACTAGAACACTTACTTGCTTTGTCTAGGTAGAAGCTTTTCTTGTGTTTGTGAGAATACCTCTTTCCTTGATTGTTGTGCTCATCTTTGTTTTTCCTATGATGCTTATGCCTTTCAGAATCCTTGCTCTTACAATCCTGTTTATCTTCATCACTTTCATCCTTGGCAACAGTACAGTTAGTAGCATAATGACCAAACTTTCCACAATTGAAACATCTCACATTTTTCATATTTTTGTGCTTTCTAAAGAACTTGCCTTTCTTGCTGTAATATGCCTCTTCATCACCAGAAGACTCATCACTCTCTTGAAGTTGTTTACCTTTGGAATTCTTGGTAGTCTTGAAAGCTGCCTCCTCCTTGACATCAACCTTCACTTGAGTTCTCAACTCAAATGCTGCAAGTATACTATGGAGCTCATATTTTTTCAACTTATCCAAATATTTAGCTTCCTCAATAGCAGAAATATTTTCACTAAATCTATTAGGAAGAGATCTTAAAATCTTATCACAAACATCATTTTCAGCAAGCTCAAGACCTAAGTCTTTCATGGAGTTAACAACTTCATCCATACGAAGCATGTAGTCACTAATATTTTCATCATCATTCATTTTGAGTTGTTCAAACATACCTTTGAAGTGTCTCAACTTGGCCTTTCTGACATTTGTATCACTCGTATGAACCACCTTCAACCGTTTCCACATTTCACTAGTTGTCTTGCAGTGAATCACTTTGGTGAGATCTGCTTTATGTAAGCCTTTCAAGATTGCATTCATTGCTTTTGAATTGCTGTGATGTAGGAGCCTTTCTTCTTTAGTATTAGGACCATGTTCGGAATAGTGTACTCATCTTCAATCACTTCCCAAACCTCATTCCCAAGTGCCATTAGATGAACCTTCATCCTTGCACTCCAAAGACCAAAATCTGACCCATCAAGAATAGGTGTTGCATTGCCACTTGAATGATCCATTGTGTTCTTTACTAGCTTTTCCTTCAAGTTGTTAAACTTTTCGAAGGAACCCGCTCTGATACCAATTGAAGAACACAAGCTTATACTGAGAGGGGGGGTGAACAGTATAAGACCTCCTTTTACTTTTTCCTTTATACTTCAAAATAGTAAAGCAATATATCCAAAGCAATATCAAAGCAATGCACAAAACCATCCACAAAGTGACACAACAATTTACATGGTTCATCCACAAAACTTTTCTCTAAAAGTTATCTCAAAGTTCTTTGGGAAACCTTCCCAATTACAATGTTTATGAGCCTCGGCTCAAAGGAGAAACCTTCCCCCAATCTGAATTTATGAGCCTCTTGCTCAAAGGAGATACCTTCCCCTACCTCTGCTCTGGCTGGTGATCCTCTAGAAGACCTCTGCCTCCGCTGCCCTTAGCAAATGGAACTCTATCCATAGAAGACACCTGTCTTCCCTGCTCTGGCTGGAGACCTCTGTCCTCAACTCTATCACCTCAAAGCTGGTCCTCGAATTTGCACTAAACACAGTCCTTCGGTCTAGCACAAATGTCCTCATCCTCTGTCTTTGATCAGCACCAAACACAGTCCTTCGGTCTGGCACAAATCTGTCCTCAGGTTCTTCTCATAGAACCAATGCACCTCTATCCTCAAGTTCTCTGATAGAACTATCAACCTCAGATTCACAAGTCCTCTGCTAAGACCTGTCCAAATCTGCTCACAAGTCCCCACAGAACCTAGGGAATGTCCAACCTCTCACAAGTCCTCAATGGAACCTGTCCAAAACCTCCTCACAAGTCCCCAATGGAACCTGTCCAAAACCTGCTCACAAGTTTATCAAGAACACTTGCTTGGCATGAACCCACAAAGAGAATGGTTAGAGACCCAATGTGATTCATCCACCTCATAGAAGCATAAAGAGAATTGTTAGAGACTCAATATGATTCATCAACCTCATAGAAGCATAAAGAGAATTGTTAGAGACTCAATATGTTCTATACTTAACTCCCAATCTCAATCTCAACTCAATCTCAAATCTCAAAAGAATAAGATAGATGTAGTATGCTTTTCTCAAGAACATGAAACACAACCCAACAATTGCCAACCATGCAATATCTCATATAACAATGATACTCATGTTCTTTCCAACAACCAATATCTTTTCTCAACCAATTAGGGCTTCAACAACAATGCTCAAAGACAAGGTTTAACCAACATCATTCAACTCAACATTAACCTTGAAGCATTCAACCAATCATCACAAGAAAAGGAAACAAGTAGAAATCCTTTTCCCTCCAAAGATATTTGAACAAAACAGCCACCAACACAATATCACCACATGCATAGAATAACTTGTTCAAATCAACTCAATGGAGTAAGCCCAATATCATGTATCAAGTAAAGCATTAACTTGATCAACACAACCACTATGGAAGCAACTCATCCATCACTATCAAAACAGCCAACTAAGGATTTCACCAACTCAAAGCAAGTAGCAAGACTCACAAACATAAACCCTAGTGCACAATGCTTCCACTACCTCAAACCAGAATTATGCATTCACCAAAATTCTCATCAATGATAACAATGCATAAGTAGTCTTCAACAATCCAGAAAATAGGATTTACACTCAACCAAAGGAAACTTAGTAGAATCCCTTTTCACTCCAAACTTATTTCAGAAAAACATACACCAATCATACTCATAAGAAGAATGTGCCCATACCTTATTGAAGTGAGGAAACCCCTTTGGAAATCTGCCACAATCACAAAATTCTTTTGCCAATCTTCACAAGGGTTAGTAGATCACAAAATAATCAACATTACTCCACTTTTCAATAATCATCACCAAAGCCTTTAATTGCACAACTTCCTTATCTCTCCTAAAACCACTTGTACCATAAAATAAAATAAATCACAACATTGCATAACCTTATAACTCCCAAAACCACTTATACCATAAAATAAAATAAATCAAAACATTCAACCTTTTCACTCCCAAAACCACTTATACCATAAAATAAAATAAATCAAAACATTGCATAACCTTTTCACTCCCAAAACCACTTATACCATAAAATAAAATAAATCACAATAATCCATACCTTGTCACCTCATGGAAAAATTAATCCTCTTGAAAAAGAACAAGGCAAACTTCACTTTTGGAACCCCTTTGCAAAATCAGAAATACCTCTTTATACACACCTTAATTCTCCTTCTAAATGAGTTAGTCAAATAGCCCTTGAAATAAGCTTTCCGACGATATATAATATGCCCCACTTTTCAAAATAAATTGAAACCTTTACATGTATATATATGCCAACTTCCATTAATTGCACATAGGTCGGCCCTCCATTAATTTAAACTTAACTTTAAACTTTAATATCTTCATCATCGGAGGTCCTTTTTCGATGAAACAAAATTCCACCTTGGTTTTTAAGAAAAGCCCTTTCCACATAAGCACACCATGGTTTTAAATAAAACCTTTTATTTTGTCTTCCTGGGTTTTCACAAAAACCCTTCCGCTTCTTGACATCAATGACAACATCAACACTTGAGCAAAGGCAATGTACCCAATGTACCCAAAATTGCCAACAATTCAAACATCGGTATGCAAACCCCTAATAGCCTTAACCTAGCACATTACCACTTGATTTTTATTAGAATTTGTGTGGAGAAGAGAAACTATGTATTTAGACCCAACAAAGTAGTGTTTATGATTAGTTGTAGATAATGTTCTTAGAAAAACGTTGAGTCCAAAATGGATGTTTGATTATTGATATTGATTGGGATAAAATTTTATTGGTATTATCTACTCCCTCAAGTGGCGAGTGGGTAAAATACAAAATGAATTATGAAGATGATGTGATTGACCTCAGTAGGATTGGAGATAGACTGTATAGATGAAGTGTGGCTAGTGGTGGCTTTGGTTTTTGTGTTGTGTTTTATTTGTGATGGAGAATGGATGGAGTGCAAGACTAATTAGTAATATAAGTTATCCTTTTGCATTTTAATTTTGGATTAAATAAACCCAATTTTGTAATTTATTGCTTGTAGTTGCTTTTATTGTTGCATGCATGATGTTAATAAACTTATTGAAAATATTATTTGTGGGTGTGTGTGTTTTTGTATGTGATTATTTGTTGTGATGTGTGTGTAGGTGGTTGTTTTTGTTTTGTGTTTGAAACAGGTTTCCTTATGGTAATCTACCCACCCTACCAAATTACATGGATAACTAGAGTAGATCACTAAGTATGAGGTTCACTCAAAGATATAATCTAGATAATTGATGATAGAAAATAAAATATAAGGTATGGATCTTCTTTTACCCAAGCATAATGAGGTTGCTAAGCTAATATAATCTAATCAATGGCATTGAATTTACCTAAGCAGAAGGAGGCTATAAGCTAATATAGTCTATTACCATAAAAGTAAATTTATTCTATTGTTATCATAATGAATGTCCTTAGGGTAAGCAACCATTGCAACCGCTAGGTTTCTAAATTAGATTACTAAATACAAGGTTCATACAAGAGACTATACTAGGAAAGTAATAAAAGCTAATCTAAGCAAGTAGAAAATTATATTAAAGTAAATCTAAGCTAGAAAACAAGTAAATTGCATAAAAGGAAATTTGACCAAAGGGGTATAGTGTCTTTGGAGCCTTTCTCCTAAAATTTAAAAATATTGACCAAAGGTGTTTAGTACCTTTGGGGCCTTTGAATTAAAATTAAAAATGTTAATGAAAGGGGTTTAGTGCCTTTGGGGCCATTGAACTAAAATTAAAAGCTGACCAAAGGGTTTGATGCCTATGGAGTCTTTTGAATTAAATTCAAAAATGTTGACCAAAGGAGTTTAGTGCCTTTGGAGACTTTAAATTAGAATTTTAATTTGACCAAAGGGATTTTGTACCTTTGCAGTATTTTTGAAATAAATTGAAATATGACCAAAAGAGTTTGGTGTTGTTGGAGCTTTTGGATTGAAATTTGGTTAAAGGGTTTTTGTGCCTTTGGAGCTTTTTAATTGAAATGTGACCAAAGGGGTTTGGTGACTTTGGGGACTTTTTGAACTAAATTGAAATATGATGAAAGGAGTTTGGTGTCATTGGAGCTTTTGGATTAAAATTTGGCTAAAGGGTTTTGGTGCCTTTGGAGCCTTTGAATTGAAATGTGACCAAAGGGATTTGGTTTCTTTGGAGTGTTTTTGAACTAAAGTGAAATATGACCATAGGAATTTTGTGTCATTGGAGCTTTTGGATTGAAATGTGGCCAAAGGATTTTGGTGCCTTTGGAGCTTTTGAATTGAAATGTGACCAAAGGGGTTTGGTGCCTTTGGGGCCTTTGAATTGAAATGTGACCAAAGGATTTTGGTGCCTTTGGAGCTTTTGAATTGAAATGTGACCAAAGGATTTTTGTGCCTTTGGAGCCTTTTTGAATTGAAATGTGACAATGACCAAAGGAGTTTGGTTCCTTTGTATCTTTTGAATTGAAATGTGATAAAATGAGTTGGGTACCTTTGGAACCTTTACACAAGAATTTTTTTTCGAAGATGGAAAGGCAAAGGGTATAACCTTTGATAAAAGGATGCAAACTTTTGAACTTGACTATTGATTTGTTGATTGAATGTGAATGTGAGGCAAAGGGTTCCACCTTTGACAAAAGGATGCAACCTTTGAAACATGACTATTGACTTATGTGAATTCAAGGCAAGGGTGAAACCTTTGATAAAAGGATGTAACCTTTCAAACCTAGAAATTGATGTGTTGATGATGTAATTGTGGGGCAAGAGGTATAAACTTTGATAAAATAATGTAAGATTTTGAAACTAGCAATTGATTTCTGTGAATGCAAGGTAACAAGTGCAACATTTGATAAAAGAATACAACCTTTTGAATTTGATAGTTGATGTTAATTGAATGTTTGCCAGCATTGATAAAACCACACCCAAATCCTGATGGTAAGGCAAAGTGCTTGATTGATTTATTGATTGAGCCTAATTATTGGTTGGTTGATTTAATTGATTGATCAACATTGAAGGTTTGATACCTTTATTTCCCCAAGTTGTTGACTTATTTTATGTTATTTATAGATAATATGTAATATCTTTCTTGTCCCCAAGTTATTTGATGGTTGCTTGGTTGATGGATCCATTGGTATGATTTGATTGAATTGTTTCAATTGATTGTAGGGGAATGTGTGATACCTTGAGTATCCCAAATTTGCATTGTGTTTGTGAATGGAGGAAATATTTGATGTATTCAACATCCCCACTATGTGTTATGCTTGATTGATGTAATTGATTGATTCTTTTGTTTGATTGGTGGGGAAGGTGTGATACCTAAAATATCCCCAAATATTTTTTATGGTTGTTTGATTAATTTATATATGGGTAAGGTGTTATACCTTGATTTCCCTAAGTTTTTGACTTATTTTATGTGACTTATGGAGAATGTGTAATACCTTGCTTGCCTCTAAGTCATTTTATGGATTCTTGGTTGAAGGATTGATTGATGTGATTTGTTTGAATTGATTCGATTGATTGGGGAGAAGCTGTGATACCTTGAGTATCCTAAATTTTCATTGATTGTGTGATGTAAATGATAGGGAATGTGTTATATTTTGATTAAACCCAAGTGGTTTGATTTCTACATTATGATCTATGGAGAATATGTGATTCTTTGAACAACCCCAAGTTGGTTGATTGTTTTTTTATTCAGTGAGCATTATGCTTAATGGGGAAGATGTGATACCTTGAACATCCTCAAGTTGCATTGATTACATGATGTGATTAATGGAGAAGGTGTGATACCTTGATTTCCCATAAAATTGGTGCATGGTTGTGTGATTGATTGATTTATGGGGAAGGTGTGATACCTTGATTTTTCCAAGTTGGTTGATGGTTGTGTGATTGATTGGTTGATTGAATTGATCTAATTTGATTGATTGTTTGGGAAGGTGTGATACCTTGAACATCCCCACACGATATGATTTATTAAGTATTATGTTTGATTAGTGAGTAAGGTGTTATACCTAAAATATCCCCAAGTTTCTTGAGTTCTTGATGTGACTAATGGATGGGGAAGGTGTGATACCATGAATACCCCAATTTTATGTTGTGTCTAATTGATTTATTTATTTGATTAATTTGATGTAATTAATTGAGAAGGTGTGATACCTTGAATACCCCCAAGTTGATTACTTGCTTGATGTTGGATTGGTGGGGAAGGTTGGATACTTTAAGCACCCCCACTATGCATTGATTACTTGTGTAATGTCCCTTTTTCTAGGCAGTCAGTGTGCAGAGCAGATTAGCCTATACATGAGCTCCCATAGGCTAAATCGGATGTAGGGGAGCCTTTGGAGATATCAAAATCTTTGATAGAACCCAGAGAGCTCTTGATTGATTATCATTTGGGCTCGTTTAGAGGTCATTTGACAAGATTTATATTTTTAGCAGTGGTTATTTTTAGGGTTTTGGTCAATGGGTTAGCTGCGGGATTACACTTTGGCAAATTGGGTATCCATAATTGTTCACAGTTTTTCATTCTGACAAGCTGAGGTCTAGTATTTTAATGGCCGAATTTAATTTCATTAAGTGACATTATTTTAATATTTATAAAGTTTGTACTTTATATTATAAAGGGTCACTTATAACGTTGTAAAAAGGGGCCACTTTATAAAATAACTTTAAGTGGTTGAACCTAGTGCACAAGGGGGCCTATTGAGGGAAAATAAGAGAAAATTAGAAATTAAATTATTTTGTGTGCACAACCCTAATTTTGCCCTAATTTGGGAGAACCCTAAAAGGAAATATTAAAAAGGCTTTTGGGAGATCATTTTGAATTATGCATGGATTATTTTTTCTTCCTTCCCACTGGGTTTTGGAGAACTCTCTAGCAGAGACATTGCAGAGATTCTGGAGCTTGTGAGAGTCGGTAACCCCTTACAAGGACATTGAATTTGGGGTTGAAAGATTACCCTCAGGCCAATCAGTGGTATTTCCATACATGGAATACATTTGGACTGCATTATTCAGTCTGCTGGAGTTGGGGTTTCCACATAGGGACACAAAGCTTTATACAGGGGAATATCTGGAGTGGGGCACCACACAGAGTTCCAATCTGAAGGGTTGAGCCTTCATATTTATTTATACAGAGATTAGATCAGCTAGGTTTTACAGAGGTATTTTTTTATTGTATTGATTTAATGTTTCCAAAATTGAAAAAATTGTAGTTGTTGTGCCCTAGTTCAGTATTTGAAATAAATAAATAAAAACAAAATACCTCTATATTTTTGGATTGTCTATGTTTTCACACAAATTGTATTAGCAAAATAAAAATATTGAAAATTAGACCAGGGGAGGGTCATTAAGTGGTATCAGAACTCAGCTTATTCTACCAGCCTGTTTGGGTTCATATCTGGTGTGTTTTTTCATAACTTCTTCAGCTAAGAGTTGGTTAGTCCAGTATGAAGATGAAGCCACTTAGTGATTGGAATAAGTTTTAGTGTAAGTTTTGGTAGGGTCAGAGAGAGTTGCAGAAATCCATCAATCAGTTGGCTGCTATGATGACAAATTCTCCACTTACAATTCCTCCTCAGGTAAAGTTTGATCCTATAGTCATTGAATTACTTGATTAGTTCCAGTAGGAGTAGGAAGCTCTTGATGAGGGTTATCACACCTTTATAAATTATGAATATTACATTGATATGCGTATGAGGAAACAACCAAACGAAGATGAAAAAATGAGTCTTCTTGAGAAGATGAACAAAAAATCAAAACACAATGTTGATGGAGCTGAAGATTCAAAGACTACTGCTGAAGAAGAAATCAAATCAGAATATTGTGTTGAAGACAATGGTCCATTACATGAGGTTACTGAAGACTCTATGTTCGATAGTTGCCTTGATAAGTCTAAGGGAAATGATACATAAATTGACAAAGTTGATTATGTTGCTGATTTCAAATCAGATTTTAGTGATGTTTTACCTCATCAGGACAACCATAAAAATTCACTGAATAATGGGGTTATTGTTGATTATGATGCATTTTCAGATTTAATGCTTGATGACACAACTACCTATGTTGATAAGAACCTTGATGCATTTTCAGATGACTATAGGACTGGTGTGTTTCAGAATGGGTAGCAGAGAAAGCATGTGAATAAGGGAGTTTAGGACAGTCACACCTTCCTTGATCTAGAGAGCAACTCATTCAGTAAGGTAATTCCTCATGAAGAGTACAATGTTCATTTGATTTCTCAACATGGTGATCAGCTTATTGTACCATGGGATCCGGGTGTGTTGGCACCTAAGTTTGACGAAGAACCACTTGGGAATGAAATTCCTCTTGCCCCAAGTGATGAAATATCAGTAGAGCGAATGATAAGAAAAGAGGAAGCCAAGGCAAATGATTTTTTTGAAGACCATTTCCAGGTATATAATTCTGAAATTTTAATGCAAAAATCTGATTTTAATTCAAGGACTAGTGAAGACACAATTGTTGCAGCCCTATCCCGTTTTGTTCACACTCATAAATGTTTTGAAGAGCTTTATTGGAAGGCTCATATTCAGAGGAGGCAAAAGGGTGTTGAAGGGATAATCTTTATTGCTGATTTACAAACATTGAAAGTAGCCTTGGAAACCATGAAATCAGATTTCATAAATATACTTACAGATAGGGATCATTCTATCAAGCTTGTTGAAGAGACCTTTGGTGCATTAAAGGGTAAAGAGGAAGAAGTTGATAGGCTCACTCTTGAGCTTGAGTCAACTAGAGTCTCATTATTATATGCTCACATGACATTGCATGAAACTAAAAGGGAACTTGCTGCTGTTATAAAAACTAGAGAACAAGAGAATAAGGATAGAGCCATGGAGATTGGGTAGTTGGTTGATGAGCTCGATAGCATTCAGGAGGACTTTGAGTTAGTCCATTGTCTAATGAAATCATATTATGTAAATTTGGATCAGAAGGTTAATTGGGATGAGCATAAGGATAATGACAGTTTTCAGTGGGTCGACAATCCATTATTTAAAATGGATCATGAGACATCTTTTGATAACCCATTGTTTGAGATGCATCATGATCATGGTGGCATGGTGAGGGATCTTGTGGACACACCACAAAGAGAGGAGATTAATAATGAACCAGCAAGTGATGTGATGGAGAGTCTTTATGTTGTACCAACATATATTTCTACATCTTCCATAGTTAACATTCATATGATGTATGGTATGATGCAGCTCCAGTATGACAGAGCCTTTGGGAAGATGAATTTCTACACCCAAGATCGCATGCTTATGTTTTTGGGCACCGAGGATGATGGAAGGTGCGTGCCTTGGGATATGGTTGAAAAAAATAATGGAAGGCTGGAGAATGATCATATTATGGTGTTGTAGTTTAGCCTTGAGGTAATTGTGCACAGTGGATTTCCATATGTGATCAGAGTGGCATAGCGTCAACGTGGTGGTTTCTTTTTGAGGATGTTATGGGATCCAAGGATTTGATGGACCTCAGCCAGGATGTAGACACTTTACTGGAGTATGTATGCATATTGCTTGAGGACAAGCAATCTTTGGGAAGGGCGGACCTGTAATGTCCCCATCCTAGTCAACTAATAGAGCGTAATATGGACTTGCCTATTCATAAGGTTCCGTAGGCAATGTCGAGTGTTTAGGAACCACTAGGTGTTATGGAGATATTGTTGGATGATCTGCATTCACAGTTGTCAGCTTTCAGGACCATTTTTGGCAGTATTTTCAGAGACTTACTATTTTTAGTAAGTCAGTTAGGGTTGGATTCTCGAGAAATGGAAAGTACGACTGGCATCTTTGGCTTAATGGGTATTCGTTTTCGTAAGTTGTTTGGTGGTTGGATGTTGGGAGAGCAATAATTTTAATGCCCGAAGATTTATAATGTTATATTTAAATATAAAAGTTAAATATATTAATGTTGGGCATTAATTTAATCTTAAAAGGGGTCATGTAACCACTTGAATTAAAGGGGATTTTATAAAGTTCATATTTCTAATGTCATAAAAGTGGTATGGTCTCCTTGGAAAGTAATAAGTGAAATATATTACAATTTATGGTAAAAAGAATGCCTTCAAGGTGCAACGTAGCATTTGGAAAGACAAATTATCCCACATTCAAGAAGTGAATGGATCAACTAGCTTTGGGAAAGGATAAAAGTGGCATTGAAGAGTTGATTGTGACATCTTTGGCTATTATTCTTGAAGCTTATTGTGTGAGACTTGCAGGTTGCAAGATTTCAGTCATTCCAAGCTTGTATTGTGACGAAAACCACATACAAGGACACCATATCTTGAGGTTGAAAGATACCTTTAGATTGGTTAATGAGCATTCATACTCAGTGGATGCAATTGAGCTGATAAAGGTGATATTTTCAGATATTGTTGAGCAGATTGGAGAGGGTTTGTTCCATTTCATTTGCACTTCACTCCTTCAGCTGGCCGTACCATCTAGGGCCAAAATAGAGCGATTTGGATGCACACTCAGCAATGGTTTGTTGAAGTTTGAGATCTACTTGCAACTACAGACCTAGCCGCCACCTTTTCTGCAGGTTTTGGAGACTTTCATTGGATTTTTGTAGTGTTTATTAGCAGTCGTACCTGCTCTTGGCATGGCCGTACATTTCTTGGGGGACGAGTTGCTTGCCTAGGTCCAAACGCCTAGTCTTTGGAGGATTTCTTACATGCTTTGTTATTGTCTCCAAAAAGGGTATTCAAAAACATAAGTTGTATGTTGGAGAAGTTTGTAAATTGGATTTTATGATAAAAAAATGAAGATTTTTGTGTGTTGATGAACATTTCCAGATTTGTATCAGACCTTCACAATTTTGGGTATACTCCTTTTAATGCAATTTCCTTTATTGGGTTTGTTTATCTATATTGGAAGAAGCTAGTGTTCGAATTTGGTAGCATTTGGATTGATAGTTTTCAAGTTGTGATCCATTCTTGAGAGCTGCCCTGTTATTTCTGAGTATGCATGACAAATGTTTGTCAAAATGTCTTGTTGAAAATTCATGAGTTAATATGATATTTGAAAATTGGAGTTAGTACATTGAATGTTCATATGATCTCCAAACATACAAAACACTGAATAACCCAAATCAGCAAACAAGACACTCAAGTTTTCAGTTTGGAACCCAAGATCGAAACCTGGCTCTTTTGGTGGCAATTTTTTTTTTTGTCTTTGAAAGGGGTAGGACATTACAATGGTATCAGAGCTCAGCTTATCCTGCCAGCCTGAGGGTTACAAAGTTGTAGTAGTGTGTTGGTAATGGCTACTATCCAGGAACTCATGATAGAGCTGATGCAAAAATTTCAAGAACAAAATGAGTTTTTTACAACAATAATAGAACATCATCCTAAGTGGTTGAAGCCTCCATTAGCAGTTGGAATAAAAATAGGGACAAAGGGAAACGACTCATTGCAGCCAAGCACAGTTGTGGACAGCGAAGAGGACAACAAGGAGGTTGAAAATTTAGAGAATGTTTCATGCATAACCGAGGTTCGGGTTGATTCTTGTATTGATGGGGAAAACAAAGCAACAGTAGTAATTGATGAGGATGAGGTCACTTCATCTTGTGTGTTGGATATTGGAGAGGTGTGTATTGATGAGCACGCTGATCTTGTGGTTGAGGATTCAGTTGTTGATGTAGTTGGTGATTCAGAGGATGAGCATAGTTCTGTCATCACTTCAGAGTATGAGGTTGGTGAGTGCAGTGCAGTGAAAGGGCCTAAGATTGATCATTGTGCATTGGAGGATACACCTGAGAGTTTATTTTGTGTTGATGATTCCAGTTCATTGCAGGATCACATACAAGTTACAGATGAGCAGGTTGTCCACACATTGACACATTTGAATAGCACACATGAGTTTGTTGAATGCCTTTATTAGACAACCCAGCTTGGAGAGAGACGACACCAGTTGACAGTTGGAGCTACTGCTACAGATTTGCAGGCCATCAAGCGAGCATTAGAGGTAATCAAATCAGATTACTTGAGGCTATTATCTGATAGGGATCGGGTTATGCGGTTTGCAAAGCAGACTTCCCGAGAGCTCACTCGGAAAGATGAGGAGATTGATGAGCTTTGTCTTGAGTTGAGTTTAGCTCATCACTCCCTTTTCACAGTGAAAAGTCAGTCATCTCTTGCATCCACTTCACATGATTCAGAGACTAATTCGGATACTATGGTGGTTAACAGGTTGATTGAGGGGATACATGAGATTGGACGTGAGGAAGGATTGATTAGTAATAATGATTCCGCATTCACTCAAGTCGATCAGTATGAGCATAAGCGGAGTGATGATATGCTTTCTTTAATGGATGCTACTTCCTCATTTGGTGCAGTAGATGATGGTACATTACCCGATTCCGATCCTGAGGATGATGATGCGAGCCATACTTTAGGGGATTCTTTGGAGCTTCACAGGGGTTCAGTTGGTGAGGTTCATATGGATTGTATAGTGAGGTATGCTAGTCATTTTGATTTCAGCCCACATGTAGATGAGTGGACCTTTTTTCGGATGACACATAGTGGTGGGTTGAAAGATGGTTATAGCGGGTTGTATACTTCACTGGGGTATGAGATGCCTTCTTCATTAGAGGGTAAGGTGATTCATTGTTGGGATGATTGTTTGGTTCAACATGATGGATGTAGTGCAGAGACAGAGTTATGGCTGAACAACTCTTCGCTTGTATGCAGTTATGATATTTCGGTGTTGGATCTTGGATTTTTCCTTGGTTCGGGCGATATGGCAGGGGACCACATATGGATTTGGGATCCAGGTAGTTGTCAGTGGTTTAGTTGTTGTTTCACCGAGTTGGCAGTTGACATGACTGCTAGGATATTCTTTGGCCCATGGGATCCGGGAGGTGTGTGCCCATGGAGGTCAGTGATCTGTGGAGATCGTGCCTTGATGTCACTTCCATTGGCTATTTGGTAGCGGGAGTTAGTTCAGACTCCCGCTATGGGTCATTATTGTTCGGTTGTGGATTAGCAACCGATTAACTCCAATCTTATGTCAACAGAAATATTGGAGAGATTTTTTGGTCAGGGATCGGTTACTTTGGTTGTTGGGAGTTGTTGGGGGGTTGATTCCAGCATCTCCTCAACTTACCGTCCTTGATTTACTTGTCCTCTCACACCGGTTTTTCAGTCTAGTTTGGGGTGTTGTCATTCTGGGAATACAGATGAGGTGTGTGCGGTTGTGTTACTATGAGCTTCTGGTTTTGATCAGAGTGGCGCAGCGTCAGCGTGTTAGTTCTGACAGGATGTTGATTTGGGACTTAGAGGATATGCTCGGTTTCAGTGTGGTGACAGAGCTTGACCGGGATTGTGGAGAGCAGTTTACTTGTGAGTTGGTTGAACTATTTCAGAGACTGATTGCACTTCTAGATAGAGGACTACACGAGATGACACTTGCAGAGGGTCAGCAGTGCAAGATTTATCTCGGTTGGAGATATGAAGCTCATCGGTTCATCTGGGATCCATGGATTGCATGGCAATTATTTTTGAGATTGTCATGTTTCGAGATTGGATTGCTTGAGGACAAGCAATCTCGAGGAGGGAGGACTGTAATGTCCCCATCCTAGTCAGCTAACAGAGCGTAATATGGACTTGCCTATTCATAAGGTTCCGTAGGCAATGTCGAGTGTTTAGGAACCACTAGGTGTTATGGAGATATTGTTGGACGATCTGCATTCACAGTTGTCAGCTTTCAAGACCATTTTTGGCAGTATTTTCAGAGACTTACTATTTTTAGTAAGTCAGTTAGGGTTGGATTCTCGAGAAATGAAAAGTACGATTGGCATCTTCGGCTTAATGGGTATCCATTTTCGTAAGTTGTTTGGTGGTTGGATGTTGGGAGAGCAATAATTTTAATGCCCGAAGATTTATAATGTTATATTTAAATATAAAAGTTAAATATATTAATGTTGGGCATTAATTTAATCTTAAAAGGGGTCATGTAACCACTTGAATTAAAGGGGATTTTATAAAGTTCATATTTCTAATGTCATAAAAGTGGTATGGTCTCCTTGGAAAGTAATAAGTGAAATATATTACAATTTATGGTAAAAAGAATGCCTTCAAGGTGCAACGTAGCATTTGGAAAGACAAATTATCCCACATTCAAGAAGTGAATGGATCAACCAGCTTTGGGAAAGGATAAAAGTGGCATTGAAGAGTTGATTGTGACATCTTTGGCTATTATTCTTGAAGCTTATTGTGTGAGACTTGCAGGTTGCAAGATTTCAGTCATTCCGGGCTTGTATTGTGATGAAAACCACATACAAGGACACCATATCTTGAGGTTGAAAGATACCTTTAGATTGGTTAATGAGCATTCATACTCAGTGGATGCAATTGAGCTGATAAAGGTGATATTTTCAGATATTGTTGAGCAGATTGGAGAGGGTTTGTTCCATTTCATTTGCACTTCACTCCTTCAGCTGGTCGTACCATCTAGGGCCAAAATAGAGCGATTTGGATGCACACTCAGCAATGGTTTGTTGAAGTTTGAGATCTACTTGCAACTACAGACCTAGCCGCCACCTTTTCTGCAGGTTTTGGAGACTTTCATTGGATTTTTGTAGTGTTTATTAGCAATTGTACCTGCTCTTGGCATGGTCGTACATTTCTTGGGGGACGAGTTGCTTGCCTAGGTCCAAACGCCTAGTCTTTGGAGGATTTCTTACATGCTTTGTTATTGTCTCCAAAAAGGGTATTCAAAAACATAAGTTGTATGCTGGAGAAGTTTGTAAATTGGATTTTATGATAAAAAAATGAAGATTTTTGTGTGCTGATGAACATTTCCAGATTTGTATCAGACCTTCACAATTTTGGGTATACTCCTTTTAATGCAATTTCCTTTATTGGGTTTGTTTATCTATATTGGAAGAAGCTAGTGTTCGAATTTGGTAGCATTTGGATTGATAGTTTTCAAGTTGTGATCCATTCTTGAGAGCTGCCCTGTTATTTCTGAGTATGCATGACAAATGTTTGTCAAAATGTCTTGTTGAAAATTCATGAGTTAATATGATATTTGAAAATTGGAGTTAGTACATTGAATGTTCATATGATCTCCAAACATACAAAACACTGAATAACCCAAATCAGCAAACAAGACACTCAAGTTTTTCAGTTTGGAACCCAAGATCGAAACCTGGCTCTTTTGGTGGCAATTTTTTTTTTGTCTTCGAAAGGGGTAGGACATTATAGCTTGATGTTGGATTGGTGGGGAATGTGTGATACCTTGAACATCCCCACTTTGCATTGATTGCTTGGTGTTATATTGGTGGGGAAGGTGTGATACCATGGCCACCTCCACTTTGTGTTGTGATTTATTAATGTGATGAAATTGAGTGAATATTAATGGATAAAAGAGAGGTGTGCATAAGATATGCATTGTCCGACCATGATTGCCATATTTTAGATGATAAAAAAATACACCATATAAATAAAATGAAATAAAGTAGGAAAATATGTACTGTATTGTGCCTTTTTCCTCTTTTATAATTACAATGAGACCCTTGAAGGGGTTATACAAGTGTGAAGGGATAGATTCCATTTTATAAATAAAATGGTGCCTATGTCCTTTTGTCACTATAGTAATTGAGGAGGTACATTTATAGAATTCCTAGGAGGAATGGATGGGAGGGTGGCTCAGTTAGTTAAGTGGGATTAACTAATTTTATACTTCTGCATTGATTTTATCATTGAAGATACATGCTTGCAAAAGGAAGATAAGCTCACATCATATTAAAAGCCATTGAATCCTACCGATACAAAAGCCCTCTATTTTTATTATTAGGATATCTAGTTTTAGGATCTCTAACTTCAAATCAAAGCACTCTTAAATTTATTGGGCAACATGAGAGATTAGTAATTTCCACTAGATGTGCACATCTCAGAGTTATCACTAAGAATGTACGTGCAATTTTATGATGTGTGCATTCTTTGGATTTTTTACTGAATAAGATGTGTATTAAATTGAAATCCTTTGTTGAACTGAAAGTGCATGTGGATTAAATATGCATATCAAATTGAATATGCATGTTTATCCATATATGTATGTTTGAAACTATTTGTGCTTGCTTGGATTGTTTATGCATTTTTTTAAGCGAAAAAACTCTTATGAGGCCACCTTGGTCTGAGATACCACGACCAAGAGGTTCTACACCATCAAAGTCACCTAACATTCATGCCTAGCCCTACCTGCACTAACATTATCAATTGGATTTTGGGTACCGAATTCAAATTTTTGGTAGGGTGGAGATTCGAACCTGGGACCTTCGTTGGAGGATAGCCCTCTCCTCTCCAACTCACCTACAAAACCTAGGTGATTTTTTATGCATTTAAATTACATATTTTTATTTAATTTAAATGTTCCAGCTTAATTGTGAGTGAAACGGGTAGAAAATGCCATTTGATAATTTAACACATAAACATAAATGATGCATTAAATAGAGAAATTATATTCCATTGATATTAATGAGTATGTGTTACAATAGGGTCTTGATGCCCTTTATCGATCTCTATTTATAACAAGGTTACAATGAATCTAATGCCTTCTCCTATCGTCCCTCAATTTAGGTGGGCTTCTTTGTATGTGTGGCATCGTAGGGTTATTTTTTTATGACGTTCCTCTTCCTTAGATCTACCAGATAACCTATGAAAGACCTGCAAAAGGGGATTAGTGTGATAGGGGGTTTGCCTTAGTCAGGCCCCATTTTAGAAAGATGAATTGACTATAAAATCATGATAGAAACTAAAATAAAATGTGCAAAAGGTAATAATACAACAAAAGAGAGCTTACCTCCCAAATTTGGGGTGATTTGGGGCCTGTAGATCCAATTAGCAACCTGGTTTATGAATTTAGGCTAGATTTGTGACCTGGGTAGTGAATTGAGTTGTGATGTTCCTTTTGTAAAACATCTTCAGTAGATCAGTCCTAAGGTAGCTAGGGTACCTTTGTATGTGTGCCAAGAACTGACTGTTTAATATTGGCTTTCCATTTTTGTAGAGTAACATTACTTTGTTGAATTTGAGAATCAAATTTAATTAGGGATTTGGGACCCATTATTTATAGGAAAATGCAAGGTGCAAGGGGGGGGTTAGATAGACTAATCCTAGGTTTTATTCTAACTAGTGTTAGGTTAAGAAATGCTATGTGGCAACATCTCATTCTAAGTAGGAAATATCTTATCCTCACACATGTGTGAGGAAGGATTAGTGCTAATCCTAATTAGGCCTTAAGCATGTTTAGGGGAGTATTAAAAGAAAAACCCAAGAAACCCTAAATTGACACATGTGGGAGGATTTGATTAACACTAATTATGAATTAAGAGTTAATTAATCCAATTTTTCCCTAAAAAGGGGCTTAAGTGAAGTCAACATTAAATTAAAATTTGATAATTGACTTTTAATTGATTTTTCCAATTAATACCTCGTGGGGGTGTCAATTGAGTGTAAATGGGCTATGCATAACCTCGGGTTACTTTCTGAAGGTATATCGATGCATAAAATGTAGTTTTGAGGGCTCATTAGGGTTTTGGACCTGAAAACCATTTGTGGAAGTCTACACGTTACTATGGTGAACTTATGGAAGTCTACGTATATCTATGCATGTCTACGTGTGTCTACGCATGTCTATGCATGTATTTGCATGACTACAATAGTCTATAATATCTTAGGGATATCTTTAATAACCTATAGATATGCAAAAATAGCAATGTGTGACTTTTGGGTGTCTACATTTGCCTCTTTTTGTACTATACTGTGTGGAACATAATTTAATACAAAAATGTGAAGGGTTTGTGTAGAAGGAAAAGGGATAGAAGGGGAATGGGATCCAATCAAAGGTATGTAGTTGATCAAAGCATGACCATATAACATTGATCGATAGCCAAGAAGAGAAAGGAAAATAATAGGATCCAATCAAAGGTATGTAGCCGCTCGAAGCATGACCATACAACATTGACTAGATAGACAAGAAGTAGAAGAGAAGATAATGGAATCCAATCAAAGGTATGTAGCCACTCGAAGCATGACCATACAACATTGACTAGATAGCCAAGAATATAAGGGAAAATAATGGGATCCAATGAAAGGTATGTAGCCACTCTAAGAATGACCATACAACATTGACTAGATAACCAAGAAAGGAAGGGAAAAGAATGGGATCCAATCAAAGGTATGTATCCGCTCGAAGTGTGACCATACAACATTGATCGATAGCCAAGAAGAGAAGGGAAAATAATGGGATCCAATCAAAGGTATGTAGCCACTCGAAGCATGACCATACAACATTAACTGATAGCCAAGAAGGAGAAAATAAGAAGGAAAGTAAAAGAGGAAAGAAATAAAAACAATGTTGGTAAAAGGAAATGGATGATTGTGGATGCAATGAAGTGAATTTTCTGAGTTTGTATGACAATTACGATGCCATACTAGTTGCTTGAGAATGTAAAATTTTGACTACTTTACTTTTGTGACCAGATCAGCATGGTCCAAATGTATGATTAGGAAAAAAGCCTAACTAAATATTTGTTGTTGATTGATTGATGAGAAAATGGTGACAAGTGTCAAATCATTTGATTTAGTTAACATTTGAATTATTCAAACATGTCATTCATTGTGCTCCATGAATGCTAGAGTGAAGTTTTCCAAATGTTGCATTGAATTAGTCGCTTGTGTCATTCATTATGCTCCATGAATGTCAATATGACCTTTCCATTGTCACGCATAACTCTCTTGATGTAACCCATGTCTGATTGTGATTGAGATTATTTCGTATGATAATCTTCAACAAAAAATTTCGTAGACAAATGTGCTAACCATGCTTTTGGATTTTTGATGTTGTGGTTGCATGCAAAGCTGAATTTGGATATGAATACCCCCTCAAACGAGGAATCAACAATGAGGTGAATGAAGTGTGGTGAATTTATGATGCAACGATTGATAAGATACCAATGCATGATGATTATGATGACAAAAAACAAACTCGAAGAGTTTTTTGGGAAGTTCCTAGGGTTTTAGAAGAAATTTGCATGATTTCCTAGGGTTTTTGGGGCAACTTGGTTGATTTTGGAAGGTCTGAGCTGAGTTCACCACCCTGGGGGCAATTTTGACCTAAATCGCCACCCGGGGGGTGAATTAGGGTTTTGAACTATTTGACTCATATGTAGTGTTTTGATAGTTTGGGGAACTAAATGATGTCAAAATTGGACAAATATTATACTATTGGAAAGCTCTTTCTAATCCCAATACAATGGTGAAAGTTTTAGGAAATGTGGAGATGATTTGTTAGATGAAAAGTTAGACCAAATATGACCCTACTTTTAGAAGTGGTGAATGCACAATCTCAAGCCTTGTGAAGGGTGTGCATGGAAGCAAAATCTTTGTGAGGACAAAGAGGTGAAAAATTGTTGTGCTATGCTAGGAAATGCTAGGCTATGTATGCTAGGCTATGCTAGGCTATGCTATTTTTACTAAGTTTTTGGGACAAACATATCCAAAATTTTATTGAGGTTTTTGGATAAACCTATCCAATATTTTGCTGATGTTTTTGGGGAAACCTATCCAAAGTTTTACTAAGGTTTTTGGGGAAACCTATCCAAAATTTTACTGAGGTTTTTGGGGAAACCTAGTGTGTTAAGACTCTAAAAAGAATGTTTGTGATAAAATGTAAGGAAAATGGTGAAACCTTTTGGACCTAGTTATTGATTTTATTTGATGAAGGTGAGGTAAAGGATGCGACCTTTTGAACCTGGTGGTTTGTTTTGATTTGATGAGGGCAAGGTAAAGTTACCCTAGTTTTGAATGATGGATGACACATATACATATCTTTTGGTTTTGGTTGTTACATATGCGTGTGTGATTTTGATGGTTTGGAATGTGTTGTATTTATATTTGTGTAGGTAGCACAATATAATCTGTAGGTATGTATGATAAATATATGCATATGTATGAATTATTTAGATCTATTATCGTGCTTTCATGTGAATGAATTTGTAGCCTAGTATGCATGATTATGTTTCAAATGCAGTGTGATGTGATATCTAATGTGATGTTGTAATAAATGCACATAGAGTAAATGCAATGCTGTAATTTTATTTTGGGATTCATGTGAAATGAATGCAAGAATATGATATGCTATTTTAAATGCATGTAGTATGAATGCACGACCATAATGTAACTAAGTGTATATGACATAGATGCATGGGTTTATGTATGAACTTATTGAAATGTGACAAGGAAGCACTTGTATTTTGTCATTTACCTATATAGATACAATCCATTCCATGATTTTAGGGATGGTGGATAATGTAAGGCATGTGTAATGGCTTTGACTAACATAATTATGAAAATCAAATCTCAAACCCTTAGCTATGCAAGTTTTTTAGTAACTTATAACATAATCAGGCTGGTTCAAAGCCTATCTTGGACCTATGTGTGTGAATGTGTGAGGTTCATTTATCCATTTTTAGGGAGGTAGGATTAACCCATTGTAGATGCTACCGGACTAGCTAGCTCATCCATCCAAAACAATTATCTATACAAAAGTGAGATTCTAATGTGAGAGATGTGTTGTCACCCGTAAGACTATTCCACTGGTAGGCAAGCTCTTGGATCCTATTGCTAGTGATGGAAATCATCCCATGATGTTATGTTTTACCTAAGTACCAAAGTCAATAAGCATAACATAAGTGATATCAATAGGTGTTACCTTTTGTTTTCTACCCCTGTTCTAATGTTGACCTACTGATAGTGGCAGTGCTCTTTTTGTATCTTTTTTTTTGTTTCTTTTGTGGTGCTTTTTTTGTATGTACGATGCATTTTTTTTTCTACCCAATAATTTATTTTTTTATGCTTGATCCCTTTGTTTATCCCCAGGTCGTATTTTGACCATGCAGGTGATAGGACGTGCAAGGGATACCATTCACTTGATGCAGATATCTACTCAAGATGTCCTCTTTCCTAGGCTCAAAATTATTAATGTGTAACCTATTGTGAGCGATCCTTGAGAGAATTTGAACCAGCATAAAATACCATAAGAAGAATATACAAGACTCAGTAGCTATGGGTGACACTTGATTACCAAAACTACATAGTAGTCAAAATTAAATACGACACCTATGTATACCCTGATCCTAAAATGGGGGAATGGACATCCAGGTGGTGATGCTAACAAGTGTATGTATTATTCCTACTGAGGTGCATTTTGAGGAAGAATGTACAAACATGAATTAAAATTTTAACTATAAAGCATGTGAATATGTGCAATGGACGTAAATGTAAATGATGCAAGTGGAGGAATATGATATTTACAAGAGGGAAGTTATGTTGTGTAGTAGGAGAATATTAGAAGAACATATTTACAGATGAGTAAAGTGTGCAATGATGATAAAAAGCATGATGCTATGATCTTGGTTGCCCTAGCATGTGGGGTGTGTGTGTGTAGTGGGTGTACAAGATGGGAGCTAAAAAAATGTGTGTAATAGTCATCAAATGAGGGAAGATGTAAGAGTAGAATGTACATATGGAATAAGTGAGAAAATAGAATTTGGTAACCAAAAAGAAGGGGGGATTACAAAAATCCAAAAGATGATAGAAGAGGAGAGTGAATTAACATAGGTATGTGATTTCTCAAAGGGGGCCCATGTAGCTACGTGAGGAAATTAGAAGAAACATGGATAAGGAAGTGGAATAAGGATATAAGAAGGCCTACTAGTGGGAAAAACTATGTGAGTCAGGTCGTGTATGAGAAGGTTATGTGATGGTGTGGTTACCATGTAGCATGTTGTTTACCAAGTTTTTGAAACTTTTGCACTCTTCAATATCGTGTCCTGGTTGGCGATGGTAGATGCAGTATTCACTCGCATGATAGTTATGTGGTATAGGGCATGAGATATCGATGGACCAAGTCTTTGGTAGAGTCAAGTGGCCTTGGTGCATTATGTGGTAAAATATTTTTTGATAATGGAGCTAGTGGGAATATCATGGGATGAATATGGGGCTCTACTGGAGGTGATGAAGGTCGATCTACCTATGGGTGCATGGGTAGAGGGTCCAATGTAGTTTGGGAATGTGATCGAATAGCAGATCTGTGCAAAGGTGAAGGTGTAAGGGTCATGGAAGACTAGAATAGGTGAACATGGTAGTGACAATGGCTCATTTGTATCTCTAGAGCTTTGATGCATGATAAGAGATGTTGTATATCATGGTGCAGTGGTATTGGTGTTGGTGATGGTGGTGATGGAATCTGGGATGTGTGTAGTATGGCTTGGTAGGCATGGGAGGATGGAGAAGACCTCAAGGATGAAGGGGAGAAATGAAAAGGCTTGGGTGATTGGAAAGGTAAGCCTCATAGGGGAGATGGTGGTGCCTATAGTATGGACAACATAGGCTATGGTCCCAAATGATGGTGTGCATAGGAAAGAGGCTTGCCTACAGAGGTGGCCTAAGTATCTTGTGCATGCAAGCTTGCAAATATTAGGAATACGTGGACTCGCCATTAGGAAGTGGAGTGGGTAGGAATGTAGGGTGAGGTTGATGAGGTGTGTACTCCCTATTAGGTGGGCGTATCCTATAGGATGATGGGGATGATTTGTGGGTGAGTAATGACATCTGAGATCATCAAACAAATGGGAGGGTGATCTGTGTGCTTGGGATTGGGTGGATTCCTCTTTATCATCAAAAGATGATAGGGATATCTGGATGTCTCCAGATCATGGTGAATAAGATGAACCTTTTTTGCGAGGGGAATGATGTCGAGGTGATGTATGATGACCTAAAAAAGATGAATGTGAAGAGCGCCTAGTGTGGAGGGTAACTGGTGGTTGGGCTAGATTGATCGATGTAATGGGTTTTTGTTGTAGTTGTTAATGATCTTGCATGGTGATAGGTGAGATCGATGTATAGCTCTCCTACTGATGATGTGAGTCCTGCAAAAGGAAAAATAAATACCTCGAGCATAAAAATGGTAGAAAGGTAAAACGTACATATATAAAGAAATAATAAAGCAAAAATAAGAAATTCACACAGTAATTTTCTTGGTTATTTACTTCTAAAACTATGTGATATTCGTGATGGTGAATGTGATTGTGCAAGATTTTTATGGGTTCAAGATCATTAAAGCCTTCAATATCATCTAGATGGTATGCTCTAAAATCATATTTATGTATAAGCATGAATGGGCCTAACCAATTTGGAGCAAATTTATTGCGTTGCTGGCAAGGCTAACTTATTATTTGTTGGTTCTCTTTGATGACCAAGTCATCGATCTTAAATTCACACTGATGTACCTTACTTTTGTAGGAATAGTGAAGGTAATATTGATATACTCATGTGTGCTCGATTGCATGGATGCGAAACTCATCAAGGAGTGCTAGTTGATCTAGATGATCTTGGTAAGTCGTGTCATCGTCAATGAAATCCTTCATAGATATCTGTAATGAAGGTATCTAAAGCTCAAGCAGCATGATAGCTTCTTCTCTGTAGACAAAATAAAAAGGTGTTACCCTAATAGGAGTATGGATGCTCATACAATATGCCTACAAGGCTAGAGGTATTTGATTATGCCAGTTTTGGTTATATTATACTACCATTTTATGAATAATAGAACATATGGTTTTATTAGTAGCTTCTTCCTGGACATTTCCTTGAGGGTACTATGGTGTTGAAAAGTTATGATGTATGTGAAATTTTTTGTAGAGGGCTCAGACAGTTTTGTTTTTGAAATATTTCCCATTATCTGAAATAATTTTGGAGGGAATTCCAAAGCGGCATATGATATGCTCCATGATGAATGTTGTAATTTTGGTTCCTATAGTTTGGACCAGTGGGATGGATTTGACCCACTTTGTAAAATATTATGTTGTTGTAATGATAAATTTATGATTGCTAGAGGATGTAGGTGTAATTTTTCCAATTAGATCCAAGCCCCATTGGGATAAGGGCCACATGCACTAGATTTGTTGAAGTTCTTGAGATGGTAAATGTATTAAATTGACATGTTGTTGGTATTTTATGCAACATTTGACATACAATAGTCTTGATCTATTTTAGGCCAGTAGTAGCCCATACGAAGAATACGTTTGGTAATCACCATGCCACTGAAATGGCCACCACAAGTGCTGTAATGGGTTTCTTGTACAACTCGTGATTCTTATAGTTCTAGGCAACGTAGGAGTATGTCATCTTAGCTACGACGATAAAGGATGTCCCACAACAAGGTATAGCAGATCACTATTTGTTTAAAGGTTCAGCATTGGGCATGAGGCAAATCACATGGTAGGAAGCCTAACTTGATGTAGTCTTTCATCTGTGAGAACCATGGATCATGGGGTTCAGTATTTACCACATACACACCACCATCATCTGTAGGGGTGTGGGTGATATAGCAGATTGAGTAAGCATGTGAATAGTTATAGATGTATCCGATGTTGGATTTTGTAGGATAAGGGATCCTAAGGAGGCCATGGTGTCTGCAAAATGGTTTTATGAGCATGGCATGGATTCGAGACAATACCATTCAAATTGGGATAGGAGTTGTTGGGCGATTTTAATATATTGTTGGATAACTAGGTAATTGCATAGCTAAAGTTCCTGGACTTCATTAACTATCAAAAGTGAATCACCTATGATGTGGAGGCTTTTTATGTGCATAGAGTGTGTGTGTTTCAGTCCTAGGATTAGGTCTTCATACACTACATTGTTATTGGTACAAGGAAAATCAAGTTTGAATGAAAATGGGAGTGGTTATCCTTTAGATGTAAAGAAAACAATGACTGCACCCCTAGTGTGGAGACACCTGGATCCGTCAAAGAACATGGTGAGGTCAACCATGAATTCTGGTTTGATGTATTCCTCATCTTTGGTTATGTGAAATATAGAGTCTTTAGGGAGTTGGATGAGTAGGGTTTGATTGTTCGTTAAAGGGGCATCAACTAGTTGGTCAGTGATGACTTACCCTTTGATGTATTTTTGGGAGATGAATTCTAGGTTGAATGTAGTTAGGAGCATGCTCCATTTGGCTATACTGAATTGTGATAACTCTTGCTCATAATGTACCGAAGGGGATTATCTCAGATGATGAAAAAAGTTGTGTGATTTAACATGTAGTGGTGTATGTGAATGTTATGCATTTGCTAGGCTGTGAGTGTTCTATAACTATGCTAGACTAGGCTAGGCTATTTTTTCTAAGGTTTTGAGGACAAACGCTAAGGTTTTTGAAGAAACATATGTTGCTAAGGGATTCTAAAAAGAATGTTCCAAAATTTTAGCTGAGGATTTTGGAAAAACCTGAGTTGCTAAAAGATCCTAAAAAGAATGTTCCAAAATTTTAGTTGAGGATTTTGGAAAAACCTGGCATTTGGAAAAACAACTATGATGAAGGTAAAGCCAGGGTGTAACCTTTGACAAAAGGATGGCACCTATTTGGACCTATTTATTGACTTGATTTGATGAGGGTAAGGTAAAGGGTGTAACCTTTTGAAACTTTTGACCCTTTTGTGTGACAAGGTCTAAAACTAGAATGGTACCATTATCGATAAGGTCCTCAACTAAATCATGAAAGGTGCAATAAGAATGTACATCATGACTTGGCTGGTGATGATAAACACAAAAAGCATTTTCAATGTGCCCACAAGGGTTGGGTTGGTTTGGATTAATGGGTTGAATGTTTGGTAATGTATCATGGCCAGTCTCAAATAGCCTCTTGAATAAAGTAGGAAGAGGCTTAGAAAGTGGAGTCCAATTGTGATGTTGGCATGAAGGATAGGGACCATGAGCTCATTGCGGTTTGGATGGAGGGGGTGCATTAGTATGATATAATTGTTGTGTTGGAGGAGGCATATTAGTATGACTTGGCTCATTATAGAATGTATCATAGGTTGGCATTTATTGTTCGTAGCTTGTGATGCATACGTTTAGCCTTTTAACTTCATCTCATAAGAGTTGAAGTTTGGATGTCATAGAAGTGGTGGACTGAGCTATGGTATGCTGCTCCTATGGATGTGGTGGATACTAGTATTGTTGTTCTTCATAATACTATGGGGAATACTATTGTGCTTTATCATGATAATGTGGGTATTGGGTGACGTGTGTTGTTGTGTCTACGGGCACACTAGGTTGTGGGGTAGGTGCTTATTGTGGGTAGTAATACTATGACTATGAGGCATATGGTTGCGGCATAAGTACTTGTTGGTTTAGATCCTGTTGTATGGGTTGAGCTATGGGTGGTTATGACTAGACTAGAGGAGGCATAAAGAAGCTAGGTGTAGCTAGTGGTAGTGTTGGTATCGATACTATTGGTACTAAGGGTGGTCGAGATGAGGTATAAAAAGATAGGATATGTCTCTACCTTAGAGGGTAGGAAGTAGGAAAGCTAAACTGTATGGAATAATTTGGTTGAGTAGGTACATACACTACTGTTTTCGGTCCATAGGTAGGATGGAGATGGGTAGTGGGAGCTTGAAAAGGCATAGGTGGCAATATCCTAAAGGTCATCGTAGGCAAAGGTGGCTCCAAGTTTTGGGCATCATGCACTCTGGATACCTGGAAGATAGATGGGAATGCTGTTGAAAAGGTGGGATAAGCTATCAAGGTAGGATCTTGGGTTGAGGTGAAAGTGTAATTCTATACTCCCATTTGGGTTTGCATATCTTGCTCTTGAAGATACTATTTGGAGGTACCGTCAGATATGGTGAAGAACATATCTTGATAAGAGGATGGTTGGTACTCTTGTGGGGAGTACGGGCGTGCGGTTTGAGGGAATGTTTGTGGTTCCTATTGGGTAGGGATATATTGTGTAGTTTGGAAGGATGGATTCTAGATTCCTATAGTGGATGAGGATGGTTCCAACACCATTCCTACGATATGGATGAATGATGCGACCTCAAGATGGGTATAGTTTAGAAGTGATGAATCATTCTCAAACAAGGATTGAGATAGATTTTGGAAAAAGGGGTGTGTAAAGGTGGGTGACGTAGGCATGACCTCCTCATATACAGTGAAGGCTAGAGGATACTGTCTTAGTGTAGTGTATATTACATGGTCATAGAATGTGGTTGAGGGATTAGGTGAGGATGGAGCTATAAATAGCGGGTAATCCTCTGCAAGTGAAGTAGCAAGAATTTCACTCAAATTTGATGTCTTAGCATGAGGTATCATGTGTGTGAATTGTGCAACGAATTCTATGCATGAATAAAATGTATCTATAATCCTCTCCTTCATGATCAAATGAGTAAGATTAAACTGACTAGAGGAATGGGGAGGCCATTCCTCCATAGAGCGTTATTTATCATGCACTCTACTACAAGTGACCACTAGCATTATGGCATGTGTGAATGGGATTTAGGAATAAACCTTGTGTGATGTGGATTCAATCGTTTCTAATGTATGTGTAAATTAAGTGACATGCTATGTGTATAAAAAAAATATGTGGTGTAATGTGTTGAGACTGGTCTGTGATCATGCAAACAATGGTAGACCGAAATCAAATCTAAATGTTGATAAAATAAGTGTTATGTTCTTTTTGTGTTTTGTAATGTTGATATTACCTATGTAGAATCATGGGTAATGGAGTGAGTACTCTAGAAAATAGGTAATATTGTTAATATCAAACCTCTTGCAACACCCAAGGATGCACAGGATAGAATGGTACCACAATGTGCCAATGGTGACCTGTATGGAAGGCACAATAAAATGATATCCTAAAGGGGTGGAACTCACTATGCTAAAGTGAGTTCATGATATCCTCTCATGAGAAGAGGTGGCACTGTCTAAGACCTGCTACCAATATATCCATGCTTTTGTTTCACCCTCAGGTGGGCTTAGTCAAGAATGACAGTTACCAATTCCACAAATTATACTAGCCTTATGGGTGAAGGCACTAAATCCTATCCCACTCCACAGGTAATAGTTTATGATGAAATCCAAAGACCATTCACAAGAGTAGGGGATCTCTGGTGATGAAATCCATATAACCACTCTTGTGGGGCTACTAAGTGTCTAGAGGGGTGAGCTTATGGAGAGTGCAACTCGATCCACACTAGTCTCGAGTGATGGATTGGGGATGAAGTCCAATCTCACCACTTGTTTAAGTACCACATGAGTGTGTGTGGGTTTGTGTTTCACTATCGATGTATGCAAGATAAGAAACTAGCTACTTGCATTTTCAAAAGAAACTAACCCTAATGTATTTTCAAAATCAAATGATTAGATACTATTCTTTGAAGAAAGGTATTCTAGCCTGAATGCCTTTCCAAAGCAAACTAACCTATTTTTGAAAGCATAGAAACAAAAAATCCAAGTGTGTGGAGTGAAGGGGATCAGAACCCTGATTTAAACTTTTGAATGCAAAAATTTCTTTCAAACAAAGGAATAAGGGATTAGGAACCTTAATTTGCTATTAGAATGCAAAGACATTTTAGAAGTAGAAGAGGGGATTAGAAACCCTGATTTACTTGAACATGTATAGTTATTTCTAACAATGAAAGCTATTAGTGAAATTAAATGAACGTAGGCTTGTGTTACATGCAATATACAAGGACATCTACAAACTTATTTGAGAAATAAATTTTATGAACTTGCTGGAAAGTTGTGGATCCTAAAAATTTCATAAACCCTAATGCTTCAACAACTTTGCAATGAAAGCAAAACTATGTTGAACAATGATTATCTCACTAGTTAATGGATTTTTTCTTCCAAAACTTGCAACAACGAAAGAAAAAGTGAGAATATCTACATTATGATGCTGAGGGGGGTTTACTTGGCCCCTGAGAAGGTCACCATAGTTTATTTGGGGGGGTTTTGAGGTGTATATGCTCAAATCATGACCTAGGTCACAAATTTGACCAAATCATGACCTGGGTCGCTAATTTTACTTAAATCATGACCTAGGTCGCTAATTTGACCTAAATTGTAGGGTGGGTCATGAATAAGGTTTAGAGGCATCAAGTTAGGGATTTGATGGCCTAGGATGATTCCTAGGACTTTGGAAGCTTTAGTGAAACATAGTTTTTATACCTACAAGACGCAAAAACAGAGGATAATTTCATATTTATAAGAAAAATGAATCTAGCACTATCCATTGTGGGAGTCCCACCAAGTGTGCCAGAATGAAATGGGTAGAAAATAGCATTTGATAATTTAACACATAAACATAAATGATGCATTAAATATATAAATTATATTCCCTTGATATTAATGAGCATGTGTTACAAGAGGGTCTTGATGCCCTTTATCCATATCTATTCCTAACAATGTTACAATCAATCTGATGCCTTATCCTATCATTCCTCAGTGTATGTGGGATTCTTTTTATGTGTGCCATCATAGGGTTGTTGTTTGTATTGTTAGCGTACTTAATTGTTTATTACATTATTAGTTAGTGTTGTTGTAACTACGTTAGCTATGTTAGCAACTCGTTACAACTACTGCTATTTTCTTCCTTGATAGTTCTGAAACCTCCAGACTATTTTAAGGACTACACTGTATTATTTATTGATTGCATTTCAATGGAATAATGTTCCGTATTCTTTCATGGCATCAGAGCTAGCTTCGGATTTTTTTTTGCAGGGAGGCGTGAAGGGAGAGGCTGGAGGTTGCTACGTTTTGAGCTGGGAGAAGGCTGCTATTTTTTTTTCTGAGAGCGAATAATTTTTAATCACGCAATCGTGATTAATCAAAAAAAAAAAAAAAAAAAACGTAGAAGTCTGCGCGTAGACAATCCACTGCACGTAGAGGATGCGCAGACGAGTCCACGTGCAGACACAGACGTCCACGCGCAGAGCAGACGTCTCTGTGATGCACATAGAGAATCTGCTACACACAGACGTCTCTATGACGTAGGAGCATCCAGCCACGCGGGAGGAGCCCTGTGCATCACAGACGTCTCTGCAATGCAGGAGCATCCAGCCATGTGGGAGGAGCCCTACGCGTCGCAGACGTCTCCGCGCTACGTGCAGAGGCTGCGACGCGGGAGCGTCTAGCCACATGGGAGGAACCCTGCGTGTCGCAGAGGTTGCGACATAGGAGGAGGCCCGCGCATCCGAACAGGATGAGCCACCCCCCCCTATTGGAGGAAGGGACACAGCGGGATTTGCGGTTGCCCCCCCGTCCAGCGCGACGGGAATTAAAAAAAAATCCCGCGTTGGCCCCCCCCCCCGTTCAGCGATTTGCGCGACGGGAATTAAAAAAAAAAATCCCGGCTTGCGCCCCCCCGCGTCCAGCGATTTGCGCGATGGGAATTTAAATTTTTTTTTTGCCTTCCCCCTCGTTGAGCGGCCAGGCGAAGTTTTTTCAAAACAAAAACCAGCGAGCAGCAGCGCGACCGAGCACGAGAGGAGGACGGGCAGACCGAGGAAGGATAAAGGAGAGGAGCTCCACTGTTCCTTCCGGATCAGCCCGCTAGCTCACTTGGCAGTGAGCTGTGCGGTAAGGCTCAGGGAGCCTGCAGGTCGGGGGTTCAAATCCCGTCGACTCCCCCCAAGGTATAAATTTTTTTTTTCAAAGTTATTTTTTAATTATTATTATTTTAATTAAATTTTTTTTTATAGTTTTTTAACTTTATAAATTAAAATTTTAATTTTAATTTATTTTTTTATAAGTTTTAAAACTATATAAATTAAAATTATTTATTTTAATTTTAAATATATAATAATTATTAAAAATGCTTTGTTAAAGGAATTTTTTTTAAGGGGGGATATTTTTTCAAAAAATCAAAGGGGGAATGTGAGTAATTTTCTGAAAAGGCAATTTGGAAAATTGTAAAAGGTGCATTTTCGGCTGTGACCGACACCTTGTGGGTTATTCCTGTGGGCATTTTTTTTGTTGTATGTTGCATATTTCATTTTTTGCACTATAACATTAAAAATTAAAATCAAATCACTCCCTAAGTCCCCGAAATAATTAAAACCCATTCGTGCAATTTATTGCACTGCAGCGTTCGGTATTTGTGATACCTCTGGCCAGCACTTACAGGTAAAGCTGTCGTGATTTGGCTACTGTATCCACCGCCTAATATAGCTGCTATAATGACGTCTGAGCTTGTTCTCTATAAATCATCGGGGAGAGATAAGTTAGCCATTTTTGCATTTTTTTACTCCATCCACTACCCTTTATCGCACTTGTGTTTAGGCGTAAATCCTGACGAAGTATTCTTCATAGTGTTTAGGGAAGTTACGCCCCATGCATGAGAATAATCTTCTATGGTAGGTGCCATCAACAAGGTGATTCCATTTCAGTACCGCTTATGTTCCACGTATCGTATGATCTCTAAAACTCACCTATAGTCTCCCTCACGTAAGGGCGGGTGATTTTTGTTGATCTTTCTAAATACCTATAGTTTCCCTCACGTAAGGGCGGGTATTTTGTACGGTATATTGGCCTAGCAAAAGGTATATCGAAAGGGGGACCAATTGGTGATATAAGGAACCTTCACTATGGCCGTTGTTGCAAAATTGATGACTGATCCGCATCAGTTATTGAAAGGTCCAAATTATACACCATGGAAACATAAGATGAAGGCAATTCTCCAAATGGAAGATTTGTGGGATATTGTTACTAGAGTAGCAACTAGGCCTTCACCAACAGCAGGATCCACAGGTCCTTCCACAGATCAGATAGCTTTTGACAAGAAAGACAGTAGAGCAAAGGTGCTCATTTTGTTTGCTATTTCAGATGAAGTGCAACCTCATATAGCTGACAAAGCAAGTGGTAAAGAGGCATGGGATGCCCTTAGAACCATCTATGATGGAAAGAATGATTCCACCATTCTTCATCTTCAATAACAACTTCATAACCTAAGTTTGAGACAGGGTGAAATAGTTGAACTCTTTCTGTGCAGAGTGTCTGAGTTGAAAGAGAAATTGAATTCTTTGGGAGATACTATGGATGAAAAGCTTCTCATTTCACTTGTGATGAGAGCTTTACCTTCTTCATTTGATATGTTGATAACCTCCATCCAGGTGTCTCAACGATAAATTACCTACATCGAGTTAGTCAATCTGCTTCAACAACAGGAGGCATGCCAACTTCACAAGGATGATTCTTCCAATACAGCCCTATACACCAACAAGAAGGGTTCTAGGAAGAAAGGTAATGGTCAAAAAGGAGGCAAATTTCAGAAAGGAGGAAATTCTCAACAGGATATGAAAGGAAAAGGCAAACAACCTCAACAGAAGAAGAGGTGGTGCAAGATCTGTGAGAAAGACAACCATGACACCAATAGGTGTTGGCATAAGAACAAGCAGAAAGGCCAAAAAAAACCACAAAATAAAAACAAGCAACCCCAAGTGAATGTTGCTATTGAAGAATCTGACTCAAATTTTGAATGGGCACACAAGGTGCTCATGACTACCACAGATTCCACATAGAGGGATCCTATTTGGTATGTCGATTCTAGAGCTAGCAAACACGTGACTGGCGACAGATCGTGGTTTGAATCATTTGTGGCCAAAGAGGGCAAACCTGTCACCATTGCTGATGATAAAACCTACAGGGTTCAGGGAGAGGGTACAGTTTCAGTCACTCTTCTTGATGGCAAGTGTCAGATTGACAAAGTCCTCTATGTTTCGGGATTGGCTAACAATTTTTTGTCAGTGACACAAATCCTGGATAGAAATATGGTTGTCAAATTTCGTGTTGAGAATGGGAAGAAGTTTTGTACCATTACCAGGAAGGGTAAGTAGATTGCAACAACTTCATATAAACACGACTTATTTGCACTAGATGCTATCTCTACTCCACATGTTGCCATGACTGTCTCTACCAAGGAGGCAACTTCCCTATGGCACAAGAGATATGGGCATCTTAGTTCGGGCTACTTACTTGAGCTCAGCAAGTATGAGATGGTAAAGGGTCTTCCTTCCCTTTCTGCCACATTGCCAGTGTGCTCTGACTGCTTGGTAGGAAAGCAACATAGAGTACCATTTGAGAAGAGCTCTACAAGAGCACGAAAACCTCTAGGGTTAATTCACATCGATCTGTGCGGTCCTTTCACACCCAACAGTTGTGGAGGGAAGAGGTACTTTCAGTTATTCATAGATGACTACTCACGAAAGATGTGGGTTTTCTTTCTCCAACTGAAATCTGAAGCTTTCGCATTCTTCCAACAGTTCAAGAAATCCATTGAGAAGGAGTCAGGAGCTTCTATTAAAACCCTCCGCTCAGATCGAGGGGGAGAGTTTACCTCTAATGAATTTTCTGCATTCTTAGATAAGCATGGAATCAAGAGATAGTTAACAACTACCTATACTCCTTAGCAAAATGGAGTTGCTGAGAGAAGGAACCGTTCTATCATGGAAATGGTTCGTTGTATGCTCACAGGAGCTACTCTTGGGCAACAATATTGGGCAGAAGCTGTCACCACTGCAGTGTATCTGTTGAATAGGGCACCCACAAAGGCCCTAAAAGGAATGACTCCACAAGAAGCATGGAGTGGTCAAAAACCCTCCATATCTCATCTACATATTTTCAGATGTCACGCTTTCATGCACATACCGAAAGAGAAAAGGAAGAAGCTAGATGAGAAAACACTGAGATGTATTTTCCTTTGTTATTCTGAGCACTCTAAAGGATATCGGTTGATAGATCCTTTGACCAAGAAAATTCATATCAGCAGAGATGTTGTCTTTGATGAAGCTTTCACATCATAGAGCACATCTAAAGTACACCAAGATATTGTGGAATCTAAGGAAGAGAAGATTCCTTCATCAACACAGACAGGAGGTCCTTCTACATCTTCTTCAACTCCACCGAAGAAGAGTCCTAAATGGTGTACAAATACAATCAGAGATGCAAATTTATCCACTCCTAATTTGAATTTGGATAGACCTCGTACATGTAGTATGGCTCAAAAGGGGATTAGTGTGATGAGAGGCAGAATATCTATTGTAGTCATGCGTAGACATGAGAGGCAGAATATCGCACCAGGTCTATGGTGAGCTTATGGAAGTCTATGCATGTATACGCGTGTCTACGTGTATCTACACATGTCTATGCATGACTACAATAGTCTACAATATCCTAGGGATGTCTAGAGTCACCTATAGATATGCAAAAATAGCAATGTGTGACTTTTGGGTATCTACAGTGAGTGCATTTAAATTAAATATGTTTATGTAATATAAATATGCAAGTTGAATTATGAGTGCATGTTTGAATTGTTTATGAATTTAAACTAAATATTATTATTTAATTTAAATGTGTAAGTTGAACTATAAGTGAATATTTTTATTGTTTGTGTATTAGAAATATCCAATATGTGCATAAAGGTGCAACTACGAGTTGTGATGTGTAGTAAACTGAAGTGATTTTATTGAAAAGGGTGATCCTTTCTTGTGCATGACTAGAATGGGGGATGTGAGGTGGAACTGGAGTGAACTACATATGATGTGGAAGGGTGAATGTTCCTGTAAGGAGTGGTGAGTGGTTGTGTAGCCTATGTAATAATTAACCATTTAATTAATTGATTGATTAATTAATACTTAGGTAAATGAATATTAATTTAATATTAGTTAATTTAATTAATATTAAATATGATAAATAATTATGATTAATTAATTAGTGTAAGAAACCTCTGAGGCTTCCTTGTAATAGTAGGGTTTGATGAAGAAAAATTGCTCTGCAAGGATGGCAGCAGCTTTCAGAGGAGGTCTAAAAATTTGGAGGAATGGCATGATGGCATCAGTTTCGGCATAGAGAGTGCATGCTTGTGATGTTTTTTCATCTAAAAATGACTGGAAGGAACAAGATTTTCTACTTAATGTCGGTAACCACTTGTTAAAGAACAATGAATGTTTGGAACAATGTGAAGCTAGACCAGTTCTAGTGGTTCAACCACACTCGGTGGTGAAATATGTGGAGTATCTAACCAAACATGCCCTTATTGGCAAATTTTTGGGCATCCAAATTTATCTTCCCTTTGTGGAGGCTTGGGTTAGGAAGACTTGGAATCTTGAAGGCGATGTGGAGGTGATGTTGAGTGCGAACAACTATTTTATGGTGGTTTTATCTTGTATTGCAGATCATAACAAAGCATTTGAAGGGGGTCATTATTTCTATAACCAAGTGGGACTCTTTCTTAAACCCTGGCATGTGGGTTTCAACCCATTAGAGGATCATACATTGCAGGTTCCAGTATGGGTGCAAATTCCATGGCTCCTTTTGGAATTCTGTAGAATTGATATCTTGCATAAGATTGCCCTTCTGCTTGGGAAGCCGGTTGGACCATCATAATGTACAATGGATAAAAAGGTAATATTTTTTGCTCGCATTTGTGTTGAAATTGAATTAAATAATCCTATTCCAGATTCTATTGAAATACAATTTTGATAAACTACATGGGTTCAAAAACTTGACTATGAATATTTTTCATTTTGTTATCGAATTTACCATGAATATGGCCACCTGCGAAGAAAATGTCATAAGTTTGTCCCATTCGTGGATTCAAATCCTGGGCCCTCTCAGTCTGGATAAATTTTAGATAAAGGAAAATCCCCAATAAAGGAATGGGAATGGGATAAGGAAGGTTTTGTTCCAATAAAATCATGAAATAGAATACGAAGGGCAAACAAAGACCTTAAGGATAGACAACCAGATGCTTTACTCAATCATTTTGAAATATTAGATGATATTTATTAGTGCATGGAGATACCTAAAATATCACCACCTGATGCAAATATAACAAGGCCAAATCAGATGTCTCTTCTTGAGGGGGAACTTAAGGAATCAGATCTAGGGGGTTTAAATGAAGAACAAAGGGCTTTGGATCTGAGTATAGGGGACATGGATGGGTCTAGCCCTATAAGGAAAACTATTTTGGAAAGTGGTACAAATTTAGTTATGCCCTCTCCTACTCAAGCACTGATGCAATCATCCTTAGACTACAAAACTCCTATGGTGTTGGGATTGTAGCAAAAAATAATTAAAAAAAGTTTTTCGGATAAGAATATGAAGGTGGGTTGAAATAAGGACTAGGATAAAATTAAATTAATTGGGGAGACTTTGGTGGATTCATGCTTGGTGAGAAGATTGAACTACCATTTTTATAACCCCCAAAAATGATTATCCTCTCATGGAATGTAAGGGGGTTGAACAACATCCCCAGATAAAAAGTTTTTTGTGTTTTGGTTCGTTTACATTCTTTGGATGTGGTGTTTATTCAGGAGACTAAATTGGCTATTGATAGTATGTTCAATATTTCTCCCAAATTCTGGAGAAGGGTGCAATGACAGTGTATTGGTGCATGTGGATATGTTGGTGGCATCGCTTGTTTATGGGATCCGGTTAAGATATCCCCTCTTACTTGGATTTCTAGTAGATGGTCTATTTCGATAGTTGGGCATGATAATGAATCTGGTGAAACCATCCTACTTACAAATTTGTATGCTCCTATTGATTACAATGGTAAAGAGAATTTGTGGGAGCACATTTGCTTTGTGAGAAGTTTGGTTCCCCTGTATCCATGGACTTTGGTTGGAAACTTCAACTCTATCACTTGTATAGAGGAGAAATGTGGTGGGGTGGACCGTCTCGACCCTTTTTATTTTATCTTCGGTGCTCATATCTAGGCCCTAAACTTGGTTGAAATCAATCCAGATAATGGGATCTTTACTTGGCACAATAAAAGGTGTGGGGAAGCTTCCATCTCAGAGAGACTGGATAGGTTTTTGATATCTAGTTATTTTATGGGTAATAACATAAGTGCTAGTTCTATGATTCTAGAAGGTAGGGGATATGATCATTGGTATATCAAACTCTCTACTTTGGATTTAGGGCTAAAAAATAATCCCTGATTTAAGTTTCAACTTATGTGGCTTCATGATCCTAAGCTTCATGATTTCATATGAGGCTGGTGGACCACTGGAAAACCTCCTCATGGCACTGCTATGTATTCCTTTCTGAAGTGACTAAAATTTGTAAAACATAAATTGAAGAGATGGAATAGACTAAATTTTTGTAATATTTCCTTGGCTAAGTTGGTAGCTCATAGAAGGATGGAAGAAGCTTCAAGGAAGATTAAAGATTAGGGATTCACAAAGGAGCTTCTTGTTGAGGAATCTGAGGCTGTGAAAGACCTTTCCGAATGGGAACTGAGGGAAGATTTTTTTTGGAAATAAAAATCTCGAGTGTATTGTCTTCAGGAAGGGAATAGGAACATAGCCTTCTTTTATAACTCAGTTAAGGCTTGTCATAATGGTAACCTGATTACCTCTCTTGTGAATTCTCAGGGTGCTCTACTCTCTTCTTTCAGGGATATTTCAGAAGAGACTAAGAGGTATTTTTCCTCTCTCTTCAATGAGGACTCCCTATCAGATGATGAGAATGAAAATCTTATTCCAAACTGTATTCCAACAATTGTTTCTAAAGATATGAATGAGCACTTGATGGGTCCAATTTCCCTTGAGGGGTTGGAAAATGTTGTATTCAAGATGAAAAAGGAAAATCCCTAGGCCCATATGGATTCTCGATTGATTTTTATTAGGAGTTTTGAAATTTAATCAAATTTGATCTTTTGGAGGTGGTCCATGAGTACCAAAAGAAAAAACAAATGCTAAGGGCCCTAAATGCTACCTTTTTTGTGCTTATACCTAAACAAGATGGAGCAAATTCCTTGGATATGTTCAGGCCTATTGCTCTATACAATGTTGTGTATAAGATCATCACAAAAATTATTGCTGAGAGGCTAAAGATATGGTTGAGCAAAATCATCTCTAAGGAGCAAGGAGGGTTTGTTGTTGGCTAAAAAATCTTGTATGGGGTTGTTATTGCTATAGAAGCTATTCACTCAATGGAAACTTCTAAGGAGAAAACTATGTTCATTAAGTTGGACATGGCCAAAGCCTATGATCAGGTCATATGGTCCTTTCTTCAAAAATTTCTTGCTACTTTTGGATTTGAGGAGGAATGGATTATATGGGTGATGAGCTATGTTTCTTCTTCCTCATTCTTTGTTCTTGTTAATAATGAGCCATCAGATCTATTTGAGGCCTCAAGGAGATTGAGGCAAGGATATCCTTTATCTCCTTATTTGTTTATCATTATGGTGAAAGGGTTGTGAAAATTGCTCAAGTCATAAGTCATGCAGGGTCTCATTTAGGGGTGGAAGTGGGATAGTAGTTTGCCACCTCTTTCCCACATTCAATTTGTTGATGATACTTCTTTGCTGGGATTTGCTACTATCAGGAAAGCTAGAAATATTAGACAGTCTCTTGACATATATCTTGGTGCTTCTAGACAATTGATTAATGAGGACAAGTCTGTCCTCTTATTCAATCCAGGATTGCTCGTATTCTAAGATTCTAGGTTGGGACTCCCCCTTCATTTATCTTGGTATTCCAATTTCATCTCATCCTCTACCTAGATCTTCTTCGTAGTCTATGCTTGATAATTTTAGAAGGAATGTGAATCACTGGACTTTCAAATAGCTATCCACTACAGGTAGAGTGTTGCTTTTAAAATTTGTTGTTCAAGTTTTACCCATTTATAGATGTTTTGTACAAATAGCTCCCTCTAACTTCATCAAGGACATGGATGCTTTTTCAAGACAATTTTTATGGTCTAGAAAACATGATCAATATAAATAGATTTTGGTTAGGTGGGATTCTATATGTAGGTCGGTGCAAGAGGGAGGCCTTGGGTTGCAATAGATAGCTCTTTTTGGGTAGGCTTTGGCTGTAAAACTTTATTGGAGATGGTGTACCTCTCAAGATTAGATTTGGGCTAAAATATTATCTTGTAAATACTTGAGAGGTATTTCTGAGGCTAAGATCCCTAGAGTCAACTTGGTTGGGAAAGGTTCAGTTATCTAGGACACTCTAAAAAGAGGAGCTAATTTAATCAAGCAGCGTTTGTGCTGGATTTGCAATTAGGGATCAAATGCTCTTTTTTGGGAGGATTCTTAGGATGGCCACCCTCCTATATTGAATAAATATCCTAGGTTACATTCCCTAAGAATTTTTTTCTTGGAAGTAGGTTGGTATCGTGTGGAGGACTTTAAAAAAATCTAGTATTTTAGAAATATGGAGATGTACAGGTGGAAAGATCCGTAAGAATGGCCCTAGGGGGGACTGGCCAAGGACAAAGAGGTGCTTGCTCTTATTCTTATGGGGAGGCCTTGTTCTTCATTGAGGGGTAAAGATATTCTAGCTTGGAACACTGATCCTAAGGGAACCTACTTGGTAGCCTATGGTTATCAGGTTCATGATAAGCAAAAGTTTGGGAGTCTTCCTATCACTTGGTGGAAAAATGTGTGGAACAAATTTTCCTGGCCAAAATGTAACTTCTTTCTCTAGTTTGTAGCTCATAATAAATGCCTCACTTGGGATAATGTGAGGAAGACGAGATTTTAGGGTCTCTCTTTTTGTGTTCCTTGAAGTAAGAATGAGGATGACTCTTCTCATTTATTTTTCCAATGCTCCTTTCCCAGAGACATTTTGCACCATTGGTGGAGTGCCTGGAACCATCCATGTTTTCATGTGTTGTCCCTAGTGGACTTTTGGAGTAGTCTGGGTAGACCTTCGACCAAGGCCCCATTCCTTCGGGTGGCTTGGAATTTGGGCCCTTATTTCATCATCTAGAAAATTTGGCTCAAATGGAACCGACACATATTTTAGGGTAGTTATTTGGCTATTTAATAGATCTGGCAAAGGATCTTTTATATGGTTCAAGAAACCATCCATAGCAAATGTGATGTGGACTCTATTTTGGATTCTAGGGAGGAGAAGGTACAACAAGCCCTTGGTCTCTTTGGGGATGGTGTGAACTCTTCTAGCCCTAGTAGGGTTCCTAAGCTTAGCAAGAAGGTTAGGAGATATGGTAGGTGGAGGTCACCCCCTAGAGGAATTTTAAAAATTAATACTGATGGATCAACTAGGGGTAATCCTGGACATGCTGGCATTGGTGGTGTTAGGAGAGATTCTACTGGTGGTGTCAGTTTTTTCTTTTCCATTTATAAAGGTGTTCACTCCAACAATTTGATGGAAGCTCTTGCAATTCTTGAGGCCTTATGAAGGGGATTTTATCTTGGCTAGAATAGGATTATCTATGAGTCTGACTCTCAAATTATGGTTAATATTTTAAATAGTAAAAGGGTGGAGGAATTTAATTGGTAGTTGTCCTCTATAGCCATTTAGATTCTCAAAATTATTGAAGAGTTTGAATTTATATCCTTTGTACACATTCCAAGGGAATGGAATGTGGTTGTTGACTACCTGTCCAAAAGAGCTTCTGAGCTACTGGATCCTTGGAGCATCAATAATTGGTAGAGTCTCCTGTCTAGGTACTCTCAACACCTATGGGAGTTGATCCACAAGGATGTACAGACTTAATGTGGTTTGTTCTTGTTATCTTTTCTGGGTGTCATTCTAGTCTAGTGGTTTTAGCCTATTTGGTTGTTTATTTGAGTCCTGGTTGGAAGCTCAGTTGTACTCTGTAATCCAAAATTTTTATCAATAAATTTTTACCCTTTATTTAAAAACAAATTATTATTAATTAATTAGTACTTATTATGCTTATTTTTGGTGTTTATAGATGCCCCTTTTTATATCATGTGTGAAAACACAATGTAATGTAAAACTAAATGAAACATATAATTGTGTGGATGAATGATGGTTTTTTTTCTTAGGGATTTGACATTCGATTGCCATATATCAAGAACAATGTAGGATGCTCTAGTTATGGAGGTGATGAATGTCTATGAATTTTGTTGTTGACGAATTGAGGAGTGGTTTGATTTTGGCAAATTGGTCATATGGTAAGTGGTCTCATGTGCTATACCTCGATTAAAGCATCAACATGTAAACCCATATAGGCATCAATGTATTGCATTAGTCTCTTAGATTTGATTATATTTTGTGTGGAGAAGATAAATTCTACATTTAGACCCGATAGAGTAGGGTGTATGATTAGTCATAGACAATGTTCTTGGATAAATGTTGAGTCCAAAATAGATGTTTTATTATTGATATTAATTAGGGTGAAATTTTATTGGTTTTTTCTACCTCCTCAAGTTGTGATATGGCAAAATATAGAGTGGATGGTGGCAACAACGCAATTGACCTCAGTGGGATTGGAGATGGATTGGATGGATGAAGTGTGGTTGGTGGTGGTTTGGGTTTCTATGTTATATTTTATTTATGGAGGATGGATGGAGTGCAAGACTAGTCAATAACTAAAGTTACCCTTTTGCATTTTTTTTTTGGATTAAAATGAATCAAGTTGTGTATTTGATTGCTCATAGTTGCTTTTGTTGTTGCATTCATGCTTTTGATTGTGTTGTTGAAAATATTTTCTATGTGTGTGTTTGCTCATAATTATTTATTGTGATGTGTTTTTAGGTGATTATTTTTATTTTATGTTTAAAAAAGTGTACTTACAATAATCGATCCATCCTACCAGATTGTGTGGATAACTAGTCACTAAAACCACCAAGTGACTAGAGTAGATCACTACATACGATGTTCACTCAATGATCTAGGCTAGATAATAAACAACATGAAAGGAAATCTAATCTATAAAAGCAATAAATGACATAAAAAGTAAATCTAACTTATGAAAGCAAAAGAAATAAATGAAAGTAGATCTAAACTTGAAAGTAAGTAAAGAACATGAAATTAAATCTAATATATATTTGCTTTTGCTTGAGCAGAATGAAGTTGTAATCAAATTTAATCAATGAACATGAAAATAAATCTAATCCATGGCTCTGATTTTGCCCAAGCATAATGGATTTGTAGTATAATCTAATTGAATAACATGGAATAAAAGTTATTATACAAAAATATGAATCATGCATGATTGATTTAATTGATGATTAATAAGGAGTTTCCTTATGGTAATCTACTCATCCTACCATATTGTATGGATAACCAGTCACTGCAACCACCAGGTAACTAGAATAGATAACTAGATATGAGGTTCACTCAAGGATCTAGGCTATTGAATCAATGATAAGAACTTAATCTTATGAAAGTATAAAATTACATGAAAGTAACTTTGATCTAAGCATGAAAGTAAATCTATGCTATGAATAGGAAATTTAAGGCTAGTTTATAGATTTGCTTTTACCCAGGAAGAATGGGGCTCTAATCTACTCTAAGCTATGAATATGCAAGGAAAGTCTAATATATAGCTTTGATTTTGTCTAAGAAGAATGGGGTTTCTAATATAATCATGTTTATGAACATAAAATAAAATATATTCTAGTTTTATCACAATTAGTGTTCTTATGGTAATCAACTCATCCTACTAGATTGCATTGATAACCACTTGCTGCAACCGCTAGGTGTATAGAGTAAATTATAAGATACAAGGATCACTAAAGAATTTAGTGTAGTTGATCTAGGACAAGAAATAAAACCCTAGCATAAATCTAATCTAATATAGAAAAGTAAATCCTAAGGTATCACAAGAAAGAAAAATTTATTCTAAATGTTGACCAAGGGATTTTGGTGCCTTTGGAGCCTTTTGAAGTAAATTGAAATATAACCAAAAGATTTTGGTGTCATTGGATATTTTGGATTGAAATGTGATCAAAGGAGTTTTGGTGCCTTTGGATATTTTAAATTGAAATGTGACCAAAGGGTTTTGGTGTCTTTAAGACCTTTTTGAACTAAAACTGAAATGTAACCAAAGGTGTTTGGTGCCTTTGGATCCTTTGAACTAGAATTTGATTTTTGATAGGACAAGGAAAAGCGCACAACCTTTGACAAAATAATGCAACTTTTTGAACCTATAAATGGATGTGTTGTGAGATATGAAAGCAAGGCAAAGGACACAACCTTTTGCATTTGGTAGTTGATGTATTATGAGATGTGAATGCAATTCAAATGGTGCAACCTTTAATAAAAGGATGTAACCTTTTGAACCTAGAAGATGGTTTGTTGTGAGATGTGAATGTGAGGCAAAGGATACAATATTTGACAAAAGGATACAATATTTTGAACCTGGTAGTTGATATTATTATGAGATGTGAATGCAAGACAAGGGTGCAATATTTGGCAAAATGATGCAACCTTTTGAACCTAGCAGTTGATATTTTTATTGAATGTGTATTGCCATTAACAAGACCATACCAAATATATGATGGTGAGATAAAGTGATTGATTGATTGAGCCTTTTTATTAATGGATGGGGAATGTGCAATATCTAAAATATCCCAAAGTTGCTTGATGATTGAATGTGTGTTTGATTGATTGACTGAAGTGATTTAATTGACTAGTGGGAAAGGTGCAATACCTTGAGCATACTCACATTGTTTTATTAATTGATGGATTATTTTGATAGGGAAGGTGTGATACCTTGAAAATACCCAAGGTGGTTAATTATTGTTTGATTTCTTTATGGGGAAGGTGTGATACCTTTGATCATCCCCAAACTAGTTTATTTCTTGATTGATTGTAGGGGAAGGTGTGATACCTTGAACATGCCCAAGGTGGTTGATGATGTTTGATTGCTTGATGGGAAAGGTGTGATACCTCTAAGAATCCCAAAAATAGTTGATTTCGTTATTGATTATAGGGTAAGGTATGATACATTGAACATCCCCAAGGTGGTTGATGATTTTTTTTATGAGGAAGGTGTGATATCTTTGAGCATCCCCAAACTAGTTGATTGTTTGATTTATTATAGGGGAAAGTGTGATACCTTGAACATCCCTAGGATGGTTTATGATTGTTTTATTGGTTTATGGGGAAGATATTATATTGGTGGGGAAGGTGAAATAAGTGAAACATCCCCAAGTGTTTTATTTTTTTAAGGGTGAATGTGTGATACCTGGAGTACCACTAAGTTGATTGCTACATGCAACTAATGGGGAAGGTGTCATACCTTGAACATCCACAACTTGTTTGTTTGCTTTATGGATTATTGAGTAAGTTGTGATACCTTGAACATCCCAAGTTTGTTGATTATGGTTTGATGTGACTTGTTGAGTGGTATTTTCACCCAGTTGTAAAAACACACTCTCCGGTAGGATTTGGGTTCTAAATCCTCTGCTTGCAAAGAAATTAAACAAGTAACTTCTCCAAGGTTCCTGTTATGTTAGCATTTTGTATGTGTATTAATGATCTCAAATGAAGATATTCATTTTAAATGCTTTGAACACCTTAGTGGTTGCAAGTAACCGAAAACAAGGGGCACTGTGGTTTATTTTACTGTGAAAGTTTAGTGATTGTTCATTGAACCCGAATAAAGCAAATATGATTTGATCTTTATATGACCATGCTGTAACCTCAAAATGAAATTTGATGAAATGCCATAAATGATGGAATTATTTATGGATTTTGAAGTTTTTTAATTTTTTTATTTTATTTTAATGCTTGAAAAATAAAGTTGGAACTTCTGAAAAATAAAGTGCAGAAAAAAGAAAATAAAATGCAAAAGAAAAGAAATTAAAATTGCATTCAGTTTGATGCTATCCCGTCCTGGCAAAACCGAAGATGTGAGGTTTCCATGCATGCAACCTAACCTATGGGACCTGCAAACACGCACAATCCTGATAAGCTAAGTGCTGATTCAAAGGGTTTTGAAATAAAATTCAAATTTCGAATATTCGCCTAATGCAACCCACAAAAGTGGCATTTAACATTATCTATAAATCCGAAATCTAAAAAATGAAAGAATAAACATTAAATCTATAGCATGCACAGAAGATCTCCTTCTTTCTTGCCCACAAGATGCAAATTTCTGAACACTTCTGCATTAAAAATAAATCATGTTACAATAGCAGAATCTACTGGTTTCCCCAAACCCAGTCTATGGAAGGAAAACAGCCTCAAAGCAGGCCCAGAATGACCCTCTGGCCTTTAGCACTGCAACTCTGCTCGTAGCCATTTTCGACCTCTATACCAATCTAATCTTCTGATTTTATACCATCTGATACGGCTCTCTGCTTCGCCCTGCGTCGCTTCGTTTCACCTCCCAGAATGCATCGCTTCGTATTCCCGCCTTTTTGTTGCTTTTGAATTTATGTTCGATGCCGAAACGTTCGATATTTTTTGTTGACATGTAACGCTTCTGTAACCCTGACACCTGTATGCCACGTGTTTCATGCTTCCTATGCACGTTCTATAATGGCCCCATGTAAATCGTGATGTTTTTATGCATGCAGCTTTGCTCCTTTGCTTTCATCGCGAAAACGTGACATGTCGCGATATCGCGACATTTTCTTGCCAGCAGCCTTGCCAATGCAACCTGTCATGAAATCGTGACGTTTTTCTATTTCAAGCTGTGAGGGTGCAACCTGTCATGAAATCATGACATTTTTCATCTCCGTACGCCTTGGCTGCTTCTTGTCACGAAATCATGATGCTTTTTCATTCGGAGCTATCTTGTTGCTTTCTGTCATGAAATCGTGACGTTTTTTCACTTGGAGCTATCTTGTGGCTTTCTGTCATGAAATCACGATGCTTTTTCACTTCGAGCTATCTTGCAGCTTTCTATCATGAAATCGTGACGCTTTTTCACTTTGTACCCCCTTCCTTTTCTTTTCTTCCTATTCATCCACTTTTTCCTTTTTGTCATGAAATCGCGACGCTTTTCTGCTTCATGCCCCTTTGCTGCTTTTTATCGTGAAATCGCGATGCTTTTCTGCTTCATGCCCCTTTGCTGCTTTTTGTCGCGAAATCGCGACGCTTTTAGTGCCTTGCCCTGTTTGACTATTTTGACCATGATTTTGTGACATGTCACGATTTCACGACAATTTTCCATTTTGTCTTTCTCTCTCCTCTTTTGGCCGCGACGGAGCAACATGTCGCGATATCGTGACACTTTTTCATTTTCGGTCGTGACGGAGCAACATGTCGCGATTTCGTGACACTTTTTCATTTTTGACTACGACGGAGCAACATGTCGTGATTTCGCGACACTTTTTCATTTTCGGTCGTGACGGAGCAACATGTCGCGATTTCGTGACACTTTTTCATTCTTGTGCAATTTTGCCTTTTTCTTGATTTTTAGCATCTGGGTCATTGAGATCTTCTTTGAAAGCATGCAAAAAAGGTGGGTCCCCAATTTTGGGGTGTGTTGTGGATCAGCCACAACAAATGGTGACTCTATTGTCAAATGCTCCTGAGCATTTTGGTGAGAACCCAACCTAGAAGTATACAAACTTGGAAACCAGCATTAGCACATAAGAAATATAAACAAATGCCCATAGATCAGAAATACATGAATCATCAGAATCATTAAGTATCAGCTTGGTGTGTGCAATGTGTTTCATTCCCTATCATTTGAAATTGATCAACATTCCATCGTCAGTTTTACATGAATGCATATGTGAGATTGTGAATGATTTGTGTAACCTAATAAATATGCTAAGAGATTTTGCTTTTATAAAAGGCATAGTCTTTCTTCTAGTATCATACACAAACATTCAAGATTATCAAACCCTCTTAGGATCAACTATATGTATAATGAATTGCTTTATTAGATCCCAAAGTTGGTTATGAGTCCCTACTATCTTGAACCCATGTGTAAGTGAAAGTGAAATCAGAGCTTTGGGAAATCAGACTCCCAACCTAATCGAGATGGGAGTTTAACCCTATCCTTACTACTCTGATTTGGAATTCATTACCTCACTTTGAGCAAAATAATTTAACCAATTATGGAAGAAATGGTCATGCTAGTCTAACCCTTTGAACAATCAGTGGTCTTGTTTTTTAGACAAGACATGTTGCCATGCATGGGCATACCTAACCCCATAATCCAAGACTTACCTTCATTTCTTTGGACCTTGGGGATGACTACCCATCCTTTGCAGAGGACAAGTAGTACGATCCTTCCAATCCAATATAAAGATGAGATGGGAAAAATTAATTTTTTACTTCTTGGACCTTGGGGATGACTACCCATCCTTGCTAGGGACATGTAGTACGATCCTTCCAATCCAAGATTTAGATAAAAATGGAAAATATTAATTTTATTGCTTAGACCTTGGGGATGACTACCCATCCTTTGTAGAGGACAAGTAGTACGATCCTTCCAATCCAAGATTTATCATGAAATGAGACATAGGAGCTTTGGGGAATCAGATTCTCAACCTAAGCGAGATGAGAATTTATGCCCTATCCTTACTACTCCATGTAGGTCAAATCAAAGCTTTGGGGAGTTGGATCCTCAACCTAAGTTCGATGAGGATTTAGCCCTATCCTTACTACTCTGATTTTAGGCTTTAAGCTTTATGGAAGTGGTCAAAACCACTGTTTTAAGGATCATGTTGCATAATAGGATAGACATGAAATACTTCTTTCGCCCAACCTTTTCTTCCAAGCAAGGTTTTGATCATTTTGCTCAAGATCCTTTTTAATGTGTATAAAATGTGCTTGGTTCTAGATATCTCAAGACTCAGTTCCCAACCTTAGGATTTTCTTCTTATTTATGTGATAGCATAACCTTAAGAGGATTTGACACACTTTAATGATTTGTATTTGAAATGCATATGCAACTAAGATGGCATGTATGTGCAAAGTGAGATGTAATATGAATGCATTGTCCTTTGAAATGCAGATGAAATATTGCCATATAAAACTGACTACTTCATGCATCACAAGATTCAAACGATATTACTTAAAATGTTTGTATTTCTTGTGGAGCTTTCTACCACATAATTCCAATGTTCCATATTTCCCCGATCTAGAACATAAGTTAGCATCTCAAGACAACTTTTTCATCATTTTTTTTTTTATTTTATAGACAAACAAAACATGTCAAATAAACACACAACTTTAAATTAAAACTTATTCAATCCAAAACCAAACTGCAATCCCAAAAATGATCTTGAAAACACAAACCAAAACCCAAAAAAACCAAAATCTATATACAAATGTACAATATAATACAAGATGATGCAAAGCTTGGATTATCACTTTCCTGGATCCCAAACATGATTAGAACATTTCAACAAAAATATAACATGATATGCATGCCAAATGTTGTGGGAATCCAACACAAACAAGACTAGACCAAACAATGCAACAAATTTCCACTTGCCATGCTCACCATACCAATTTGATTTAGTTCCAATAATACTCCCATAGGTGAGCATCAAATTACTAAAATGATTAGACAATAAATGATTTTTAATTTTATCATGTCTATTCTTTAAAATGTAAATTTCATAATTCCCTCCTTGATTTAGAATTAGGCTATCCTTTTCAAATATGCAATTTTGTAAGTAGTAGCCTATTTCTACAAATTTCAAAGCCAAATCATTTTCCAAATTTGTAGGCCAATCAAATTTGTGTAACAATTTACAAGCATCTAGGATATTTACTAAATTAGGATCATTAAAAGTTTTTACCCTAGATTCAATTAGTAATTGTTGATGAATTTGGTTTAACAATTCAAGTGCATCAACTTCTTTTCCATTCATTAAAACCATGTTATTAAAGGTGTGATTAAAAATTATACCTTGTTTTTCATTTACCTTTAATGACATTTCATCATTCAAATTCAAAACATGGTCATGCAAATCCTCACCCAAATCTTGGATACTTGAACACAAAAGGTTAGATTCTAACTTTTGAACATTTTTATTTACCAAAATTTGATGGGGATTTGCAATTCCCTCTTTTACCTCATGGTCTTCATACTCTTCATTGATTACTTGTTTATCAAACATACCAAAATTGGGCACCCAATTGAAAACATGCCCATCCTTTTCAACCCTCAAATGTTTTTGGTCAAAGTGTATGTCCCATGACTCATCTTGATGATCCTTCATTTGAGTTGCTTCCAATTGATCAATCTCTTTATCATTTGGTTCTAATTCTTTGTTCACTATCCATGGTATCTCTTCATGTGAGGTGGAAGTTTCCATATCTTGCATATCAAGTGAAATATGAGTTTCATCTATAGAGATGTGAGAAAAGAATGCATCATCATATCTCCCCCAACCATTGTAAAAATCGTCATCCAAATCCATAGAATGAAATTCCATGATGTTTGTGACATGATCTCTTGATTCATTCGTCAATTCTTTTTCTTCTTTGTCCTTGGTAATAGGATCATTATAATCTTCCAAAATTTGATGAGATTTGAAACTTTCTTCCAAAACATCCTCAAATTGTATAGGAGTTGTAAAGTCTTCCTTTGAGTAGGCGATTATGTTGTCCTGTATATCAATGGGCACACAAGTTTCATTAGTAGTTTTGGAATGAGTGAAATCTTCCCACTTCTTCCAAGCATCATAATAATCATCTTCCAAAATCAAGTGGTGACGTTCAACTATTTCTTCAACATCTTCCAATTCATCAATGTGTTTCTCATCAAATTCATCTTCACCTTCCTTAGATGGTTCAATTATTTCCAAAAGTGGGTTATTTCTTGAATTCAAATTTATAAGGCTATCATCGTCCAAATTAGTAACCCATGATTCAATTTTATCATAATTTGGAGGGTGAAGAATTTCTTGATCGTTAATTTTACACATCTCATCAATAGTATCTTCCAAGAACAAGTGGTGAAACTCTATCATATCTTCAAATTCATTTATTGGTTTTCTTTCCATTTCACTTTCAACCACTTCATTTAATTCTATGGTGGGTTCCATCCTATCACATATATCAAACATTGTTGAATTTAGAACCCCTTCATCTAGATAATCGTGTATCTCTATGAATGAGATCATTTCTGCATAATCCTCACTAGCGGATGTTGGCTTAGCAATTTGCACCTCCCCTTGGACTACATCTAAGGTGGTTGTAAGATTTGGATATTCAAATTCATCCCCTTGATCATTTACCTTAGATATCATTGGAGTGGAGGGTGCTATATTTGATGGTTGGTGTAGGTTGGCATCAATTTAGAAGGACAATCTCTCATGTGAACATGTTGTGCCTTTTCTTCTTCAAGACCTTGTCGTTCTATCTCTTCTAAGATCTCATGGATTTTCTCTAGAGACAAACCACTCAGTTTTTCCTCAATGAGTGAAGCAAGTGTGGGGTGTATGGCTCCTAGGTATACTTCCATGGCTTCCTCTTCTAATGTGTTAAAATTTTCCCACATTTGGGAGTGCAACTCATGAAATCTTCCATTGAATTGACTCAAGGATTCATTAGGCTCCTTACATATGGAGGTAAACTGATTTTTCAAGATTTCTAAGTCAACCCGATTACCAAAATGATAAAGATAGGCTGCTTCTAGTTGTATCCAAGAAGTCCTAACCTCCATGGGTAGTTGGCTATACCAAAAGAATGGTTTATCATCCAAAATGTATGCAAATAACTTACAAGCCACCTCCTCATAGAAAATCTGGAATTTACATAATGTATCCTTGTAGACATGCAGTTTTTGCAAGTATCCTAGTGGCACCTCTTGATTAAAACACCGTAAAAAATCCAATAACATTGTAGGAATTTGATAGGGTACCACAGGTATAGACAAACCCTTATAATGATCCTCTATCATTGATACCATTCTCTCTCTTAGAGACACTATTTCAGCTCTCGAGGATACCATTTGCTCCTCAAGTGTTGCCATTAGTGAAACTTAAAATGTAATTTTAGAACCAAATCTGTTGAATATTCAACCTGCAAGGTAAAAAAAAAAATCAAGTTAGCATCAACCAAGAGATGTATTCATTAAAATCAAATGAAAGTAATTGGATGAAACAACACTTTTTTAGTCAAGACCAAAATTTTCAAAATTAAATCAAATCACCTTATTTCTGTATGAACAATCAGAAAAGTGTTAGAATAATATGCAGCATACCTGAATTGCTTAAAATAGAATAAAGTAAACCAATTCGAGCCATCCTTTTAACAATATTCCAAGTGTTAGAGGACTAAAGCATACAAAAATTTAAATTTAAATAACACTAAAATAAACCCGTTCAGCCCTCCTAGCACCAATCTGTTGAGTGGTGTTAGAGGAGGCCGAAGATGCTAATCAAATGGACTTGAAATATTTAGCAATGTAAAGCTCTTAAACAATTATAAACCTACAGCATCTAAAATCATGATAAAATAAACCCCTTCATGCCCTCCTTCTAGCGCCAATCTGTTGAGTGGTATTTTCACCCGATTGTGAAAACACACTCTCCGATAGGATTTGGGTTCTAAATCCTCTGCTTGCAAAGAAATTAAACAAGTAACTTCTCCAAGGTTCCTGTTATGTTAGCATTTTGCATCCGTGTATTAATGATCTCAAATGAAGATATTCAATTTAAATGCTTGGAACACCTTAGTGGTTGCAAGTAATCGAAAACAAGGGGCACTGTGGTTTATTTTACTCGTGAAAATTTAGTGATTGTTCATTGAACCCGAATAAAGCAAATATGATTTGATCTTTATATGACCATGTTGTAACCTCAAAATGAAATTTGATGAAATGCCATAAATGATGGAATTATTTATGGATTTTGAAGTTTTTTAATTTTTTATTTTATTTTAATGCTTGAAAAATAAAGTTGGAACTTCTGAAAAATAAAGTGCAGCAAAAAGAAAATAAAATGCAAAAGAAAAGAAATTAAAATTGCATTCAGTTTGATGCTATCCCATCCTGGAAAAACCGAAGATGTGAGGTTTCCATGCATGCAACCTAACCTATTGGACCTACAAACACGCACAATCCCGATAAGCTAAGTGCTGATTCAAAGGGTTTTGAAATAAAATTCAAATTTCGAATATTCGCCTAATGCAACCCACAAAAGTGGCATTTAACATTATCTATAAATCCGAAATCTGAAAAATGAAAGAATAAACATTAAATCTATAGCATGCACAGAAGATCTCCTTCTTTCTTGCCCACAAGATGCAAATTTTTGAACACTCTGCATTAAAAATAAATCATGTTACAATAGCAGAATCTGCTAGTTTCCCCAAACCCAGTCTATGGAAGGAAAACAGCCTCAAAGCAGGCCCAGAATGACCCTCTGGCCTTTAGCACTGCAACTCTGCTCACAGCGATTTTCGACCTCTATGCTAATCTGCTCTTCTAATTTTATACCATCTGATACGGCTCTCTGCTTCACCCTGCGTCACTTCGTTTCACCTCCCAGAATGCATCGCTTCGTATTCCTGCCTTTTCATTGCTTTTGAATTTATGTTCGAGACCAAAACGTTCGATATTTTTTATTGACATGTAACGCTTATGTAACCACGACACCTGTATGCCATGTGTTTCACGCTTCCTATGCATGTTCTATAATGGCCCCATGTAAATCACGATATTTTTATGCATGCAACTTTGCTCCTTTACTTTCACCGTGAAAACGTGACATGTCACGATATCACGACATTTTCTTGCCAGCAGCCTTGCCAATGCAACCTGTCACGAAATCATGACATTTTTTTGTTTCGAGCTATGAGGACGCAACCTGTCATGAAATCGTGACATTTTTCATCTCCGTACGCCTCGACTACTTCTTGTCATGAAATCATGACGCTTTTTCATCTCGGAGCTATCTTGCGGCTTTCTGTCACGAAATCGACGCTTTTTTCACTTGGAGCTATCTTGCGGCTTTTTGTCATGAAATCATGATGCTTTTTCACTTGGAGCTATCTTGCTTGTCACGAAATCGTGACACTTTTCACTTGTACCCTAAATCGCGATGCTTTTCTACTTCGGCCCTTTCTCTTTTTGTCACGAAATCTCTACGCTTTCATGCCCCTTTGCTGCTTTTTGTCGCAAAATCACTACGCTTTTAGTGCCTTGCCTTATTTGACTATTTTGACCATGATTTTGTGACATGTCACGATTTCACGACAATTTTCCATTCTATCTTTCTCTCTCCTCTTTGGACCGCGACAGAGCAACATGTCGCGATATCGTGACACTTTTTCATTTTCGGCCGCGACGGAGCAACATGTCACGATTTCGTGACACTTTTTCATTTTTGGTCGCGACGGAGCAACATGTCGCGATTTCGTGACACTTTTTCATTTTCGGCCGTGACGGAGCAACATGTCGCGATATCGTGACACTTTTTCATTCTTGTGCAATTTTGCCTTTTTCTTGATTTTTAGCATCTGGGTCACTGAGATCTTCTTTGAAAGCATGCAAAAAAGGTGGGTCCCCAATTTTGGGGTGTGTTGTGGATCAGCCACAACAAATGGTGACTCTGCTATCAAATGCTCCTGAGCATTTTAGTGAGAACCCAACCTAGAAGTATACAAACTTGGAAACCAACATTAGCACATAAGAAATATAAACAAATGCCCATAGATCAGAAATACATGAATCATCAAAATCATTAAGTATCAGCTCGGTGTGTGCAATGTGTTTCATTCCCTATCGTTTGAAATTGATCAACATTCCATCGTCGGTTTTACATGAATGCATATGTGAGATTGTGAATGATTTGTGTAACCTAATAAATATGCTAAGAGATTTTGCTTTTATAAAAGGCATAGTCTTTCTTCTAGTATCATACACAAACATTCAAGATTATCAAACCCTCTTAGGATCAACTATATGTATAATGAATTGCTTTATTAGATCCCAAAGTTGGTTATGAGTCCCTACTATCTTGAACCCATGTGTAAGTGAAAGTGAAATCAGAGCTTTGGGGAATCAGACTCCCAACCTAACCGAGATGAGAGTTTAACCCTATTCTTACTACTCGGATTTGGAATTCATTACCTCACTTTGAGCAAAATAATTTAACCAATTATGGAAGAAATGGTCATGCTAGTCTAACCCTTTGAACAAACTGTGGTCTTGTTTTTTAGACAAGACATGTTGCCATGCATGGGCATACCTAACCCCATAATCCATGACTTACCTTCATTTCTTTGGACCTTGGGGATGACTACCCATCCTTTGCAGAGGACAAGTAGTACGATCCTTCCAATCCAATATAAATATGAGATGGGAAAAATTAATTTTTTACTTCTTGGACCTTGGGGATGACTACCCATCCTTGCTAGGGACATGTAGTACGATCCTTCCAATCCAAGCTTTGGATAAAAATGGAAAATATTAATTTTATTGCTTAGACCTTGGGGATGACTACCCATCCTTTGCAGAGGACAAGTAGTACGATCCTTCCAATCCAAGATTTATTATGAAATGAGACATAGGAGCTTTGGGGAATCAGATTCTCAACCTAAGCGAGATGAGAATTTATGCCCTATCCTTACTACTCCATGTAGGTCAAATCAAAGCTTTGGGGAGTTGGATCCTCAACCTAAGTTCGATGAGGATTTAGCCCTATCCTTACTACTTTGATTTTAGGCTTTAAGCTTTATGGAAGTGGTCAAAACCACTGTTTTAAGGATCATGTTGCATAATAGGATAGACATGAAATACTTCTTTCACCCAACCTTTTCTTCCAAGCAAGGTTTTGATCATTTTGCTCAAGATCCTTTTTAATGTGTATAAAATGTGCTTGGTTCTAGATATCTCAAGACTCAGTTCCCAACCTTAGGATTTTCTTCTTATTTATGTGATAGCATAACCTTAAGAGGATTTGACACACTTTAATGATTTGCATTTGAAATGCATATGCAACTAAGATGGCATGCATGTGCAAAGTGAGATGTAATATGAATGCATTGTCCTTTGAAATGCAGATGAAATATTGCCATATAAAACTGACTACTTCATGCATCACAAAATTCAAACGATATTATTAAACTGTTTGTATTTCTTGCGGAGCTTTCTACCACATAATTCCAATGTTCCATATTTCCCTGATCTAGAACATAAGTTAGCATCTCAAGACAACTTTTTCATCATTTTTTTTTTTTTTTTTATAGACAAACAAAACATGTCAAATAAACACACAACTTTAAATTAAAACTTATTCAATCCAAAACCAAACTGCAATCCCAAAAATGATCTTGAAAACACAAACCAAAACCCAAAAAACCAAAATCTACATACAAATGTACAATATAATACAAGATGATGCAAAGCTTGGATTATCACTTTCCTGGATCCCAAACATGATTAGAACATTTCAACAAAAATATAACATGATATGCATGCCAAATGTTGTGGGAATCCAACACAAACAAGACTAGACCAAACAATGCAACAAATTTCCACTTGCCATGCTCACCATACCAATTTGATTTAGTTCCAATAATACTCCCATAGGTGAGCATCAAATTACTAAAATGATTAGACAATAAATGATTTTTAATTTTATCATGTCTATTCTTTAAAATGTAAATTTCATAATTCCCTCCTTGATTTAGAATTAGGCTATCCTTTTCAAATATGCAATTTTGTAAGTAGTAGCCTATTTCTACAAATTTCAAAGCCAAATCATTTTCCAAATTTGTAGGCCAATCAAATTTGTGTAACAATTTACAAGCATCTAGGATATTTACTAAATTAGGATCATTAAAAGTTTTTACCCTAGATTCAATTAGTAATTGTTGATGAATTTGGTTTAACAATTCAAGTGCATCAACTTCTTTTCCATTCATTAAAACCATGTTATTAAAGGTGTGATTAAAAATTATACCTTGTTTTTCATTTACCTTTAATGACATTTCATCATTCAAATTCAAAACATGGTCATGCAAATCCTCACCCAAATCTTGGATGCTTGAACACAAAAGGTTAGATTCTAACTTTTGAACATTTTTATTTACCAAAATTTGATGGGGATTTGCAATTCCCTCTTTTACCTCATGGTCTTCATACTCTTCATTGATTACTTGTTTATCAAACATACCAAAATTGGGCACCCAATTGAAAACATGCCCATCCTTTTCAACCCTCAAATGTTTTTGGTCAAAGTGTATGTCCCATGACTCATCTTGATGATCCTTCATTTGAGTTGCTTCCAATTGATCAATCTCTTTATCATTTGGTTCTAATTCTTTGTTCACTATCCATGGTATCTCTTCATGTGAGGTGGAAGTTTCAACATCTTGCATATCAAGTGAAATATGAGTTTCATCTATAGAGATGTGAGAAAAGAATGCATCATCATATCTCCCCCAACCATTGTAAAAATCGTCATCCAAATCCATAGAATGAAATTCCATGATGTTTGTGACATGATCTCTTGATTCATTCATCAATTCTTTTTCTTCTTTGTCCTTGGTAATAGGATCATTATAATCTTCCAAAATTTGATGAGATTTGAAACTTTCTTCCAAAACATCCTCAAATTGTACAGGAGTTGTAAAGTCTTCCTTTGAGTAGGCGATTATGTTGTCCTGTATATCAATGGGCACACAAGTTTCATTAGTAGTTTTGGAATGAGTGAAATCTTCCCACTTCTTCCAAGCATCATAATAATCATCTTCCAAAATCAAGTGGTGACGTTCAACTACTTCTTCAACATCTTCCAATTCATCAATGTGTTTCTCATCAAATTCATCTTCACCTTCCTTAGATGGTTCAATTATTTCCAAAAGTGGGTTATTTCTTGAATTCAAATTTATAAGGCTATCATCGTCCAAATTAGTAACCCATGATTCAATTTTATCATAATTTGGAGGGTGAAGAATTTCTTGATCGTTAATTTTACACATCTCATCAATAGTATCTTCCAAGAACAAGTGGTGAAACTCTATCATGTCTTCAAATTCATTTATTGGTTTTCTTTCCATTTCACTTTCAACCACTTCATTTAATTCTATAGTGGGTTCCATCCTATCACATATATCAAACATTGTTGAATTTAGAACCCCTTCATCTAGATAATCGTGTATCTCTATGAATGAGATCATTTCTGCATAATCCTCACTAGCGGATGTTGGCTTAGCAATTTGCACCTCCTCTTGGACTACATCTAAGGTGGTTGTAAGATTTGGATATTCAAATTCATCCCCTTGATCATTTACCTTAGATATCATTGGAGTGGAGGGTGCTATATTTGATGGTTGGTGTAGGTTGGCATCAATATCTTTAGAAGGACAATCTCTCATATGAACATGTTGTGCCTTTTCTTCTTCAAGACCTTGTCGTTCTATCTCTTCTAAGATCTCATGGATTTTCTCTAGAGACAAACCACTCAGTTTTTCCTCAATGAGTGAAGCAAGTGTGGGGTGTATGGCTCCTAGGTATACTTCCATGGCTTCCTCTTCTAATGTGTTAAAATTTTCCCACATTTGGGAGTGCAACTCATGAAATCTTCCATTGAATTGACTCAAGGATTCATTAGGCTCCTTACATATGGAGGTAAACTGATTTTTCAAGATTTCTAAGTCAACTTGATTACCAAAATGATAAAGATAGGCTATACAACTTGCTTCTAGTTGTATCCAAGAAGTCCTAACCTCCATGGGTAGTTGGCTATACCAAAAGAATGGTTTATCATCCAAAATGTATGCAAATAACTTACAAGCCACCTCCTCATAGAAAATCTGGAATTTACATAATGTATCCTTGTAGACATGCAGTTTTTGCAAGTATCCTAGTGGCACCTCTTGATTAAAACACCGTAAAAAATCCAATAACATTGTAGGAATTTGATAGGGTACCACAGGTATAGACAAACCCTTATAATGATCCTCTATCATTGATACCATTCTCTCTCTTAGAGACACTATTTCAGCTCTCAGGGATACCATTTGCTCCTCAAGTGTTGCCATTAGTGAAACTTAAAATGTAATTTTAGAACCAAATCTGTTGAATATTCAACCTGCAAGGTAAAAAAAAAATCAAGTTAGCATCAACCAAGAGATGTATTCTTATTAAAATCAAATGAAAGTAATTGCATGAAACAACACTTTTTCCAAGACCAAAATTTTCAAAATTAAATCAAATCACTTTATTTCTGTATGAACAATAAGAAAAGTGTTAGAATAATATACAACATACCTGAATTGCTTAAAATAGAATAAAGTAAATCAATTCAGGCCGTCCTTTTTACAATCTGTTGAGTGTTAGAGGACTAAAGCATAAAAAAATTAAATTTAAATAACACTAAAATAAACCCATTCGGCCCTCCTAGCACCAATCTGTTGAGTGGTGTTAGAGGAGGCCGAAGATGCTAATCAAATGGACTTGAAATATTTAGCAATGTAAATCTCTTAAACAATTATAAACCTACAGCATCTAAAATCATGATAAAATAAACCCCTTCATGCCCTCCTTCTAGCGCCAATCTGTTGAGTGGTATTTTCACCCGATTGTGAAAACACACTCTCCGATAGGATTTGGGTTCTAAATCCTCTGCTTGCAAAGAAATTAAACAAGTAACTTCTCCAAGGTTCCTGTTATGTTAGCATTTTGCATCTGTGTATTAATGATCTCAAATGAAGATATTCATTTTAAATGCTTGGAACACCTTAGTGGTTGCAAGTAACTGAAAACAAGGGGCACTGTGGTTTATTTTACTGTGAAAGTTTAGTGATTGTTCATTGAACCCGAATAAAGCAAATATGATTTGATCTTTATATGACCATGCTGTAACCTCAAAATGAAATTTGATGAAATGCCATAAATGATGGAATTATTTATGGATTTTGAAGTTTTTTAATTTTTTATTTTATTTTAATGCTTGAAAAATAAAGTTGGAACTTCTGAAAAATAAAGTGCAGCAAAAAGAAAATAAAATGCAAAAGAAAAGAAATTAAAATTGCATTCAGTTTGATGCTATCCCGTCCTGGAAAAACCGAAGATGTGAGGTTTCCATGCATGCAACCTAACCTATGGGACCTGCAAACATGCACAATCCTGATAAGCTAAGTGCTGATTCAAAGGGTTTTGAAATAAAATTCAAATTTTGAATATTCGCCTAATGCAACCCACAAAAGTGGCATTTAACATTATCTATAAATCCAAAATCTGAAAAATGAAAGAATAAACATTAAATCTATAGCATGCACAAAAGATCTCCTTCTTTCTTGCCCACAAGATGCAAATTTCTGAACACTTCTGCATTAAAAATAAATCATGTTACAATAGCAGAATCTATTGGTTTCTCCAAACCCAATCTATGGAAGGAAAACAGCCTCAAAGCAGGCCCAGAATGACCCTCTGGCCTTTAGCACTGCAACTCTGCTCGCAGCCGTTTTCGACCACTATGCCAATATGCTCTTCTAATTTTATACCATCTGATACGGTTCTCTGCTTTGCCCTGCGTCGCTTCGTTTCACCTCCCAGAATGCATCGCTTCGTATTCTCGCATTTTTGTTGCTTTTGAATTTATGTTCGATGCCGAAACGTTCGATATTTTCTATTGACATGTAATGCTTCTATAACCCTGACACCTGTATGCCACGTGTTTCATGCTTCCTATGCATGTTCTATAATGGCCCCATGTAAATCATGATGTTTTTATGCATGCAACTTTGCTCCTTTGCTTTCACTGCGAAAACATGACATGTCGCGATATCGTGACATTTTCTTGCCAGCAGCCTTGCCAATGCAACCTGTCACGAAATCATGACATTTTTTTGTTTCGAGCTATGAGGGTGCAACCTGTCGTGAAATCATGATGTTTTTCATCTTCGTACACCTCGGCTGCTTCCTATCGCGAAATCATGACGCTTTTTCATTCGGAGCTATCTTGCGGCTTTCTGTCACGAAATCGTGACATTTTTTCACTTGGGGCTATCTTGCGGCTTTCTATCATGAAATCGCGACGCTTTTTCACTTGGAGCTATCTTGCAGTTTTCTATCATGAAATAATGATGCTTTTTCACTTGGTATGCCTTCTGTCGCAACCTGTCGTGAAATCGTGACGTTTTTCCCTTTGTACGCTTTTGGCCGCAACTTATCGCAAAATCGCGATGTTTTTCTGCTTCGTGCCCCTTTGCTGCTTTTTGTCGCGAAATCGCTACGCTTTTCTGCTTCGTGCCCCTTTGCTACTTTTTGTCGCGAAATCGCTACACTTTTCTGCTTCGTGCCCCTTTGCTGCTTTTTGTCTCGAAATCGCTACGCTTTTAGTGCCTTGCCCTGTTTGACTGTTTTGACCACGATTTTGCGACATGTCATGATTTCGCGAAAATTTTCCATTCTATCTTTCTCTCTCCTCTTTCGGCCATGATGGAGCAACATGTCACGATTTCACGACACTTTTTCATTTTCGGTCATGACGGAGCAACATTTCACGATTTCGCAACAATTTTCCATTTTGTATTTCTCTCTCCTCTTTCGGTCGTGACGAGCAACATGTCGCGATTTCGCGACACTTTTCATTTTCGGCCGCGACGGAGCAACATGTCACGATTTCGTGACACTTTTTCATTTTTGGCCGTGACGGAGCAACATGTCGCGATTTCGTGACACTTTTTCATTTTCGGCCGCGACGGAGCAACATGTCGCGATTTCGTGACACTTTTCCATTCTTGTGCAATTTTGCCTTTTTCTTGATTTTTAGCATCTGGGTCACTGAGATCTTCTTTGAAAGCATGCAAAAAATGTGGGTCCCCAATTTGGGGGTGTGTTGTGGATCAGCCACAACATGACTGATGGAAAATATGTGATACCTTGCATACCCCTAGGTTATTGAATAATTTTTTGATTGATTGACCTAATTTGATTCAATTGATTCAATTGATTAGTGGGTAAGGTGTGATACCTTGAGCATATCCAAGTTATTGATTATTTTTTATTAATAGGGAAGGTGTGATACCTTGAACACCCCCAATTGGGTTTTTTTCTTGATTGATTATTGATGAAGGTGTGAGATTTTGAACATCCCCACTTTGTGTTGTTGCTGAGTGATATAATTGATTGGTTGATGGGAAAGGTGTGATACCTTGAACACCCCTCAATTTGGTTGATGGGTAAGTTGTGATACCTTAATAGCCCTTAATTTTTTTTATTATTTGTGCATTTGATTGATCAATTGAATAAATTAGATTGAAATAATTCAATTGATTAGTGGAGAAGGTGCAATACCTTAAGCATCTCCAAGTTGGTTTATTATTGTTTGATTGCTTTATGGAAAAGGTGTGATACCTTGAACATACTTAAGGTAATTGATGGTTTATGTGTGACTAATGGGGAAGGTGTGATACCTTGAGCATCTCCAAGTTTTTTTATTATTCGATTGCTTGATGTTAAATGTGTGATATCTTGAATATACCTATGTTAATTGATGGTTTATATGTGACTGATGGGGAAGTTGTGATACCTTGAGCATCCCCAAGTTGTTTGATTATTTTATGTATTGAGCCATGTGTTAGATTTGTGGGGAATCTATGATACCTAAAACATCCCCAAAGAACTTTGTGGTTGAATGTGACTAGTGGCGAAAGTATGATACCTTGAGAATCCCCAAGTGGGTTGATTGCTTTATGTGTCATGTATGTGCTTATGATGTGAAGAAATGATGTTTGAAATTATTGAATGCGATTTATGTTTAATTTGAAGAACACAAGCTTATATTGAGAGGGGGGTGAACAGTATAAGACTTAACCAATTAATAATTTCAACTTTAGATAGCAGTGGCATCAACACAACATTAATCAAGATATAGAGCATCACACATTGAAGACCCATTTTTAACATGGTTCACCCAAAATGGTTGGGCTACATCCACAAAAAATTGTACTAAATTTTATTAATCCAAATTCTAGGAATACCTTTCCCGATTACAATGTTTATGGGAACTAACCCAAAGGAGACACCAATCCCCTAATCTCGAGTTCGTGGGAACCAACCCACAAGAGACACCAATCCCCTAGCTCTACTCTGGCTAGTGATCCTCTAGAAGATCTCTGCCTCTACTACCCTTAGCAAATGGAACTCTATCCATAGAAGAAACTTGTCCTCCATGCTCTAGTTGGAGACCTCTGTCCTCAACTCTATCACCTCCAAAGCTGGTCCTCGAATTTGCACTAAACATAGTCCTGTAGTCTAGCACAAATGTCCTCATTTGTATTTGCTTGTCTGCTCTCTACGTCCTCTTCTCTCTCTGCACAAACACACCTGCAATTGGTCAAACTCAACCCTTGCACTGTCTGCACACACTCTTCTTCCTTTGTGATCTTTCACACTCAGAATGATTCGATGAAATGCACTCTGCACACTACAATCGAATTTGCACTCTGCTCATAGCGATCAAAATTCTTGCACTACACACTATCTCTAAAAGTCGCACATCAACTACGCATCAAATTAACCTTCAACTCTCCAAAAAGCCCTCCTTTTATAGAAAAATTTTCATGAAGAAAATTTTAATCTTAGTCAGCTGTTATGACAAATGCAAACCCTAATCTACGTTGGTTGCAAGCCCTAATTTTTGTTAGCCAAAAATTAACTTTTTCAGCTTCACTGCCTCTGTAACTCTTCTGTAGCTTCTGTCGCAAAATTACATGTCGTGATATCGTGACACCTTTGCAACCATACACTTTCTTTTGGCTTTTGTCATGATATCGCGACACTTTAGCCTTTTTCGACTTCCTTTCTACTTTTGTCATGAAATCATGACACTTCTCTTATAGAAGGCCTGCTTTCAGTTTCTATCATGAAGTCGCGACACTTTCGCTTCCTTGCACTCTTCTTGGCTTGCACTAGCAAAAACATGACATGTCAAATAATCGTGACACTTTCGCTGCCTTGTGCTTTTCTCTGCCTTACACCCACAAAAATGAAACATGTCACAAAATCGTGACGCTTTCACCTTTGAGCTCTTCCTTCTTGAATTTGTCACAAAATCGCGATGCTTCTTCTTCCATGCTCTTTTGATTTGCTTCTGTCATAAAATCGTGACTCTTCTTCTGTTGAAGACCTGCTTCCTATTTCTGTCATGAAATCATGACACTTTCTCCAACTGTATGCTGCCATCTCAATCTGTCATGAAATCACGACGCTTTCTACATCCGTAAGATTTCTCTTCAACCTGTAACGAAATCGTGACGCTATCAACTTTTTGTATGCTTTCTTTGCAACCTGTCACGAAATTGAGACGCTCTCAGCTTTTGTACGTTTTTTTTATAGCCTGTCGTGAAATCGTGACGTTTTTAGCTTCTATACATCTTCTTTGCAACCTATCATGAAATCATGATAGTTCTTATTTTAGACTCTTCCCTTTGTTGCATGTTGCAAAATCGTGACACTTTTTCTCCTTAGCGCTTTTCTTTTCTTTGGGTCACAAAAACCCGACATGTCACAATATCGTGACACTTTTTCTCCTAGACTCTCTCTCCTACATTATGTTGTGAAATCATGACACTTTTTCTTTCAGACTCTCTCTCCTGCAACATGTCACGAAATCATGACACTTTTTTTTCTGTTCAACCTTCCTTGCAATATGTCACGAAATCATGACATTTCTGACTCCAAACATTCTCTCTCCTCTTTGAGTCATAAAACTGCGACATGTCACGATATCACGACACTTTTCTAAAAAGATTTCTCTCGCCTACTTAAGTCGTGAAAATGTGACATGTCGTGATATCATGAAACTTTTCTAAAAAGCTTTCTCTCTCCTACTTAAGTTGCAAAAATGTGACATGTCACGATATCGCGACATTTTTCAAACTTACTTTCAAACCTGTCATGTCGAACCTTCATCAAAACAAATTATTTGACATCAATTCAAATTCCTTCAACAACTTCTTGACATCAATGAAAACTTATTCACTTGAGCAAATGCAATGTACCCAAGGTACCCAAAATTGCCAACAATCTCTCCCTTTTTCATTGATGGCAAACCTTTACTAAAAATGCTTCTCAAGAGCCAAAACTAAAACCAATTGTGCTTAACAACTGATGAACTATGCCCACAACTGAGAATATTTCTTTGAATTTTTTCTCCCCCTGACTTGAAGCTTTCCTCTTCACTTTGAAGCTCTCACCCTTACTCATATCTCTCCCCCTTTGTCATCAATGGCAAACGGCCACCTTTGGGACTCGGGACTAAGAATTAGCCTCTTAGCTTAGTCCCTCCACCACCTCCCCGATGAGGTGATTAATTCGGGGTGGAAGTAAAACTCCCATTAGGCACTGATCATCATCAGAATCTATAACTTCCTTGTCAGGCCTTCTCTTGAACTCTTTGTCCATATTCTTGTTCCTGTTCCTGTCACTATTCCTATTCCTGTTATCATTCTTGTTCTTATCCATGCCTTGATCCTTGGACCTGTTCATACCACTATTCCTATTCCTGTACCTTGAAAGTTTAGCTCTACACTATCTAGCTGTGTGACCTTCATTTTTGCACTTATAACAAGTAACAATGTTATTTCTTTTAGGCATACCTGTTCTTTGAATCCGCCTATTCTGACTAACCCTGTTCTGACCAAACCTGTTCTGGCCGAACCTATTTTGATCAAACCTGTTCCTGTTATTTACCTCGCAATAAACTGCCTTGTGCCCAAACTTATGACAAGAGTAGCAATACCCTTGAAAGTAACTAGCACTTCTAAAACTGTCATTTACCTCCTTCACTTGAGCCATGCAATGTGAAGCCATGTGGCCAAACCTGTGACATGCAAAACATCTGTCATGAAATTTTTCTTTATTCGACCTCTTGGGCCTTAAAAACTTCTTATTCTAAATTTTGTTTTCTATTTCTACGCATCTATCATTCAAGGACTCATGATCTAAAATACTTTCCTCATCAGAACTCTCTTCCTTTTGGATTTTCTTACTAGACTCTCCAGCTTGTTCCTTGTGTGGCTTAACAAAACCAAGGCTTGTTTTATCTATTGTATTTCTTTGACCTTTGATGAGTGATTTAACCTTTTTGGAGCTATCTTGAAACCTGTAAAGATTATCCTTGTACTCTTTAGTTTCCTCTTTCAAAGAAGCCATTTTCTGTTCTAAATCACTATACTCAAGAACCTTAGACTCTAACTCATTCTTGAGTTCTTGTGTCTTAGCCATAGAGAAGTCAAGACTTTCTATAAGATCATCTCTCTCCATACAACATTCATCTAAATTATCCTTGAGTCTAGAATTCTCCTTTCTTTTATTTTTCAAAACACTAAGAGCATTAGTAAGTTCACTTTCAAGATCCTTTATTTGTTAGCTTTCTGAATCATCAAAGCCCTTTTCATATTTCTTATCACTAGAGGTGCTACCTTTTTCGAAAACCATACATGCATATTCCTTATAGTTTTATGAAGAATCCTCATACATACTGGAAGCCAAATCATTATTTGTACAATCATCCTCAAGGTGACCAAAATTTCCACATCTAAGACATTTCATGATAATGAATCTATGTTTCGGTTCTTCCTCTTTTTTTGAAATGAACATCTCATTTTCATCATCACTCGAAGAACTTTCACTATCACTACTTGAACACTTACTTGCTTTGTCTAGGTAGAAACTCTTCTTGTGCTTGTGAGAATACCTCTTTCCTTGATTTTTGTGCTCATATTTGTTCTTTCTGTGATGCTTGTGCTTTTCAGAATCCTTGCTCTTAGAATCCTATTTTTCTTCATCACTTTCATTCTTGGAAATAGTACAGTCAGTAGCATAATGACCAAACTTTCCACAATTGAAACATCTTATATTTTTCATGCTTTTGTGCTTTCTAGAGAACTTGCCCTTTTTGCTGTAATGTGACTCTTCATCACTAGAAGACTCATCACTCTCTTGAAGCTATTTACCCTTGGATTTCTTAGTAGCCTTGAAAGCTGCCTCTTTCTTGACGTCAACCTTCACCTGAGTTCTCAACTCAAATGCTGCAAGTATGCTATGAAGCTCATCCTTTTTCAACTTATCCAAATCTTTAGCTTCCTCAATAGCAAAAATCTTTTCACTAAATCTATTAGGAAGAGATCTTAAAATCTTATCACATACATCATTTTCAGCAAGCTCAATACCTAAGTCTTTCATGGAGTTAACAACCTCATCCATATGAAGCATGTAGTCACTAATATTTTCATCATCATTCATCTTGAGTTGTTCAAACATACCTTTGAAATGTCTCAAATTGGCCTTTCTGACATTTGTATCACCTGTATGAACCACCTGCAACCGTTTCCACATTTCACCAGTTGTCTTGTAGTGAATCACTTTGGTGAGATCTACTTTCTGTAAGCCTTTCAATATTGCATTCATTGCTTTTGAATTGCTATGATGTAGGAGCATTTCTTCTTTAGTAAATGGACCATGCACAGGAATAGTGTACTCATTTTCAATTACTTTCCATACCTCATTACCAAGTGCCATTAGATGAACCTTCATCCTTGCACTCCAACTACCAAAATCTGACCCATCAAGAATAGGTGCTGCATTGCCACTTGAATAATCCATTGTGTTCTTTATTAGCTTTTCCTTCAAGCTGTTAAACTTTTTGAAGGCACCTGCTCTAATACCAATTGAAGAACACGAGCTTATACTGAGAGGGGGGGTGAACAGTATAAGACTTAACCAATTAATAATTTCAACTTTAGATAGCAGTGGCATCAACACAACATTAATCAAGACATAGAGCATCACACATTGAAGACCCATTTTTAACGTGGTTCACCCAAAATGGTTGGGCTACATCCATAAAAACTTTCACTAAATTTTATCAATCCAAATTCTGGGAATACCTTTCTTGATTACAATGTTTATGGGCACCAACCCAAAGGAGACACCAATCCCCTAATCTCGATTTTGTGGGCACCAACCCATAGGAGACACCAATCCCCTAGCTCTGCTCTGGCTGGTGATCCTCTAGAAGGCCTTTGCCTCCACTACCCTTAGAAAATGGAACTCTATCCATAGAATACACCTATCCTCCCTACTCTGGCTAGAGACCTCTGTCCTCAACTCTATCACCTCCAAAGCTAGTCCTTGAATTTGCACTAAACATAGTCCTTCGGTCTAGCACAAATGTCCTTGTTCGTCTTTTCTTGTCTGCTCTCTACGCCCTCTTCTCTCTCTATGCAAACACACCCACACTTGGTCGAAATTTGACCCTTGCACTATCTACGCACACTCTTCTTCCTTTGCGATCTTTCACACTCAAAATGATTCGATGAAATGCACTCTGCACACTATAATCGAATTCGCACTCTACTCATAGTGATCGAACTTCTTGCACTGTGCACTATCTCAAAACGTCGTACATCAACTATGCATCAAATTAACCTTCAACTCTCCAAATAGACCTCCTTTTATAATAGAATTTTCATGAAGAAAATTTTAATCTTAGTCGGCTATTATGATAAATGCAAACCCTAATCTATGTTGGCTGCAAGCCCTAATTTTTGTCGGCCAAAAATTAACTTTGTCGGCTTCACTGCCTCTGTAACTCTTATGTAGCTTTTGTTGTGAAACTACAACATGTCATGATATCGCGACACCTTTGCAACCGTACACTTTCTTTTGGCCTTTGTCGCATTATCATGAAACTTCAGCCTTTGTCGACTTCCTTTTTGCTTTTGTCATGAAATCATGACACTTCTCTTATAGAAGGCCTGCTTTCAGTTTTTGTCGTGGAATCGTGACACTTTCGCTTCCTTGCACTCTTCTCGGCTTGCACTAGCGAAAACATGACATGTCACAAAATTGTGACACTTTCGTTACCTTATGCTTTTCTCTGCCTTACGCTCGTGAAAACAGAACATGTCACAAAATTGTGACGCTTTCACCTTTGAGCTCTTCCTTCTTGAATTTGTCACAAAATCATGATGCTTCTTCTTCCATGCTCTTTCGATTTGCTTCTATCATGAAATCATGACTCTTATTTTGTTGAAGACCTACTTCTTGTTTTTGTCATGAAATTGTGGCACTTTCTCCAATCGTATGCTGCCATCTCAATCTGTTGCAAAATCGTGACACTTTTTACATCGTAAGCTTTCTCTTCAACCTGTCGCAAAATCGCGACACTATCAAATTTTTGTATGCTTTCTTTGCAACCTATCACGAAGTCGTGATGCTCTCAACTTTCGTATGTTTTCTTTGTAGCCTATCATGAAATCGTGATGTTTTTAGTTTTTGTACGTCTTCTTTGCAACCTGTCGCAAAATCGTGACAGTTCTTATTTCAGACTCTTCCCTTTGCTGCATGTCACGAAATCGTGACACTTTTTCTCCTTAGAGCTTTTCTTTTCTTCGGGTCACAAAAACCTGACATGTCACAATATCATGACACTTTTTCTCTTGGACTCTCTCTCTTGCATTATGTCATGAAATCGTGACACTTTTTCTTTCAAACTCTCTCTTCTACAACATGTCACGAAATTGTGACACTTTTTTGTCTGTTCAACCTTCCTTGCAATATGTCGCGAAATCGCGACATTTCTGACTCCAAACATTCTCTCTCATCTTTGAGTCACGAAACTGTGACAAGTTGCAATATCGCAACACTTTTCTAAAAAGCTTTCTCTCGCCTGCTTAAGTCACGAAAATGTGACATGTTGCGATATTGTGACACTTTTCTAAAAAGCTTTCTCTCTCTTGCTTAAGTTGCGAAAATGCAACATGTCGCAATATCGTGACATTTTTCAAACTTACTTACTTTTGAACCTGTCATGCCGAACATTCATTAAAACAAATTATTTGACATCAATTCAAATTCCTTCAACAACTTCTTGACATCAATGACAACTTATTCACTTGAGCAAATACAATGTACCCAAGGTACCCAAAATTGCCAACATAATTATCATTTATAAAATGCTTAACCACATATTATTATTCATGACTTTAATAAATTAATCAAGAGTGTCAACCTAATGGTCCTAACATGCATGTGGAATAGATGTGAGTGGATGTGATATAATGTTTTACAAGAAATGTTATATTGTGGAGGCCAAGGTGACACGACTTGTTCTCTCCCTTGTCCTAGGGAATAAGAGTTTGAAATTACTTTCAAGAAGCTCAAATTCCCTAGTGACATCGATCAAAATCATCTATTAATCAAATAGGTACTTGAAGATGCTAAGACTAACCAGGTTATGCAAGTTGCTTAAATACCAATGCGTATGTAGTGATTTTTTATTTCTGATTTTGGGTGAGGGAATAATCATTTGTATATGCCAATAAGTTAGCTCATTTGCGAACATACATAGGTCTATACAAAAGGATGTTGACAATATGATAGGAATTTCACCATATAAGGTATACTCCACTGCTAGTAAGGCATATATAGCCTCGATGGAGGTTAAACCCATGATCTAAGGACATAATAATTCCAATGATTCAAGCTTTTATTTGCTTTTTTTATGAATACAATTATTTTTTGGCTTTGCAATTATCATTTTTCCAATTATTAGGGTCATATCATGTGCATGATATGATAAGAAAGGGAAAACTTTCGCTTCATGGTGATAGCAACTCATGAGTTTGTCTTTCCTAAGCACAAATTTTTTGTTAATGTATGATTTGTGCATGGTATTAGAGAAAAATTAAGGTCACCTGGAATACCTATAGTATTTCAATAGCTAATGATGTTCAATAGAAGTTGAATGAGACACTAGGTATGGCTGAACGATTGAAAGAACCTAAAGAATCTCTAAACTAAAGTCTTAAAAAAATCAAGATGTCATATATGTATTATGAATGGATGAATGAGATGGGGTGTGTGGTGGATGTAGCACCAATGTATATAATGAAGGATGATGCAAGATAAATACTCTAAGGAAGATACCCTTGATTAATGTGATAATATCAATCCTAGAAAATGGATAAAAGTATACATCAAACGATAACCAAAGTATTATTAGTGATGATGTGAACTGAAATGTTTGTGTGAATGCAATGTGTTTTGGTGTAGTGTATGATTGATTTTAATTTTTGTTAATTGTTTTTTATGATTTTGATGATTTTATGATATTTTTGAATTTTTGAATAATTTTGTTTTTTTTTGTATTTTTGTTGTTTTGATTTTTAGGAAGACCTTGAGCATCCCCAAATTGCTTTGTTTCTAGATTAACGTAATTGATGAGGAAGGTGTGATATCTTGAACATCCCCAACTTGTTTTGTGTTTGGTGATTATGGGAAGGTGTGATACCTTGAGCATCCCTAAGTTGTTTTGTGAATGGTGATTGTGGGAAAGGTGTTATACTTTAAATATTCTAAAATTATTTTATGTCTATGATGTGTCTAATGGGGAATGTGTGATACCATGAGCATACCCACTATACATTATGTTTGATGTGATGTGATTAGTTTTATTGGGAGGATTTATGGGAGTTGATATCTCATGTTGTGGTAAGAGTTTCTAGTAGATGTTGAGGTTTTGATTGAGTGTGATGAGTGGATTGGCTATGGGAATATCCCCTCTTTCGATAAGTCTTGGAAAACATTTTTAAATGTGATGTAATCATTGATGTTGTGGCTCTTTTGTCGATGGTAGACACAATAATGATATTATTTGTAGGATTTAGGCTTAGGTTTTTTGGGGTCTTCTTGTCATACATTTGGTAATGACATTGCTTGTGCTTCATAGAGTCATTGAAAGATGATCGAGTAAGGCTAAAAAAGTAGAGTGAAATTATGTAGGGGCCTAGTAGGATGCCTGGTGTAGTTATTTGATTGTGGATAATTTTGAACTCATGCTAGAGGTGGAGTGGCATGGTATGTGCATTTTTGAGATGGATGTTGAAATTGTTGAGGTTTTTGAGATGGAGGTTGATGAGGTTTTTGATGAATCAACTATAACTCCATGTTTGTGATTTTATTTAATATTTTTTGTAGAATTGGAATGTGTTGGCAACTCAATCTTATCTCAATATTAGCTAGTTGATCCAAGATTTATTGGTATTATTGGTTTTGTTTGGGTGGCCATTGGTATTGTTATAGAGGTAGCTACCGGTATTATGTAGTGAGGGGAGGTTGGTCATAGGCCTTAGAATTTGGTGGTGGTTGGATGGTTGTTGAAGAATTTCGATAGTAGCTAGTATGCAGTTAAGGTTGTTTTAGTGGTAGTTGGAGAGGTTTTAATGCCTCTATTTTATGTGGTAGGGTGGCCCATGATGGGGATTGAGTGAATACCAATTCTTAGGACACTATGGAAGGTTAGGGGTTCGACACCTAGGGTGGTAGTTGTGGTATATTGGATAAAGAGTGTAGACTAGATGTAGGCAAATGAGATGCCATGTTAACATAGGCCAAATGGTATTGGTTTTGATCAAAATATGTAGATATATGGCTTGCATTGGATTGGAGATTAGATCCCCAAAGTGCAAAGTATTTGGAAGGCATGTCATATTCAATATGTGACTCAATAGAATGGGTTGCATGAGAATAGACCTATTATTAGGGTATGAGGTAGACAAAACAAGGTGGAATGGTCAATGGTGGTAAGGATGGTCATGACAAATTAGGTGAGGGAGACATGCCCCCATGGAGGGCTCATGTAGCATCAATATCAATGAGGGTGATGGTGGGGTTGACTAGGGACATAGGAGTCCCTAGCTTAGTAGATGTGGGAATTTTGGTGGGGATGTGATGATATGTGGTATCCAAGGTATGTATCTTAGGTGGATTGGGGGTGATTTTTTGGTTGTAGCTGGACTAACTACCTTGGGGTGGTTGGGAGGCTACCTCCTACTGGGTTAAAGGATTTGTGGATGGATGGGAGGTTTGACCAAATTGGTCTATTATGACTTGAGCTATGATTTGGGCATGAGCTTAGGCTTGGAATTGACTTGGAGTCAAGACCATAAGCTTAGTAGGGATATGGATGGAATGTAGGTTTAGGGGTGTGATGGTGATGGTGTTGGTGAGGATGAGTTTATCTATCTACAAAAAAAAAACAAGTAAACAAATATTAGTTTTGGTGTTATTTTTTTTAATGTACTAATATTTAAATTGATGTGTTTGTGAGATATGTTAGGACTATTTTTGGTTTTTGTGTTTTTTGAAATATTTTTGAAATTTTGTTTTGTTTTGTTTTGTTTTTATTATTTTAGATTTTATTTTGTGTTTAATGAACCTAAACTTAAAACTATGAATGTGGTGGTAGAATGTGGTCTAATCGAGTGTGTTAATGCTTATTATCTTATGAGAAGTGGTACAAAAACTGAAATGACTTCCTAATATTTATGTGGATTATGGTAACTTAAAAGGACAAATCAACCTCTCAAAAGAGGTTGCACTATCTAAGTCCTACTACCAATCTACCCATACTTTCACTTTCCCCTTGGGCAGGCTTGGACAATAACGACAACTATGGGTCCACAAATTATTAAACCCCATGAAAAAAGGGGTATCTAACCTAACCTACCATGAGGTACTCTCAAGAGTGGAGGAATTTATCGGTGATGAATTTTGAAAAATTGTTGATAGGGGATATCATGGTGTCTAGGGGGTGATCAAATGGAAGAAGGTGAATTACGATATCATTGGTCTTGATCAATGATTGGTGATGAAATCTAACTTTGTCGATGTTTCCATGGAATGTACATTTGTGTGTGATTTATTTTATTTTTTTAAGTTTTTTTAATCTTTTAAGTATTGTTTTGTTTTAAATGCCTAATGCAATTTTATCAATGTGAAGAAATGAATGCTAGTTCTAAAATTATTTTTCACTTCTATTTCTTAGAATACCTAAATGTAATTGTTATCTAAATGAAATGTTTATGAAAACTAAATGCAATAACAACAACCACTAGTTCTCAGAATGCTCTTTTTTATATATAATATAAATAAAATTTTAAAATTTATAAATTAAATAAAAACTAAACCCCTCCATTTTTCTTATTTAAATAAAAAAAGGAACTGTAAAATCTATATTTATAAAAAACTAAAAACTTAAACCCTCATTTTTTTTCTTTAAATAAAAAAATAACTATACAAAATAGAAAAACAAATTGAAACCCCCTACCTATGGTCATGCATTGTGTTGAAGATTGACAACTTGAGATGTCTATGTTCTATTATCATCTAGATTTAGATGGTTCTATTGAGGTCATCCAAATTCTAACAGTTGCATTCTATGGATTTCCTTGGTTGGATAATTTTGCTTGTGTATGCTAACTTCAACATGTGTCAAACCTGAAATATGAAAACTATTAGAAATGCTAGAATGTAATAGAAAAATCTGTAATAATCATTAAATATAGCAAAAAACTTTAAATATTGCACAAATAAAATCAAAGGGAAGGTCTCATCATGATGACCATATTATATATGATAAAAATATGCACCATGTAAAAGAAAATGTATAATAAAGCAATGAAAATATGTATTGTATTGTGTTGTACTTTTATCCTCTTTTATGATTACAATGAGATCCTCAAAGGGTTGTATAAATATTTAAGGGATCGATACCCTTTTACAGATAACAATGGTGCATGTGTCATTTCATTGCTATAATAAATAGACTTGTAGGTTTGTAGTGACCACCACTTGATTGTATATGTGTATGCTAGAGGTGATGTATTTGGATCTATGTTAGACTTGTTGGATCTACTACATCTACATCTAGGTTTGGTACGTAGCATATAGATTCCAACTATCAAAGTGGTTAACAACTGAGCATTATGACCATATAATTTTTGAACGATCACGAAATACGACTATTTGAGATCGAACGATCAAGATCTAGATTTTTTTGTTGCTCTTGAAGGTCAAATATAATGGTTGGTTCTATGTTGGACCTAATTTATTTGGACTAATATCTGCATCTATATTCTTGTACACAAATAAAATACAAATAGTTAATAATATATGTTAGGCCTCTCGAAGTGAGTGTCAGATTCAAATAAATAAACTAAAAGTTGTAAATAAATATTAATATGTGCAAGGAAAGTAAAATAGATCGACATTACCTTCCTATATTATTTTTGTTGCTACGTTATACTCCATTGTACTATTGGTGTGCTATTTCTAGACTTCTTTGTGTAGGTTGTATGTTGATTGTCTAATTAACTGATAATCAAAAACTGAGATCATTTGGAATCTGACGACCATCAATTATGGCATTTAGATGTTGTAGAAAGGTAGATTTGGACCTACAAAATTGTATAATCTATGTCTAGCATAGTATGGGGATGGCAATGTGTTCTAACTTGATCAGTTGATGTAGGGTTACCTTATATTTTCATTAGCATAAGTTTGTGTATTCCATCCTCATCATTTGAAAAGGATGAGAATTTGCATTTATAGAATTCCTAGGGGTAATGGATGAGGAGGTGGCTTAGTCAATTAAGTGGGATTAAATAATTTTTCACCTCTACATTTATTTTATCACTAAATATGCATGCTTGTAAAATGAGGATAATTTTACCTCATCATTATCACCCTTGTGCAAAACTTAGAGTTATCATCAAAATGTGCGTGCTATTTTGTGATGTGTGCATTATTTAGATTTTTCACTAGATAAGATATGTGTATTAAATTAAAAGACTTTGTTGAATTTAAAGTTCATGTAGACTAAATAATCATATCAAATTGAATATGTATGTTTATCTATATATGCATGTTTGAAACTATTTGTGCATTCATGAATTATTTATTTATTTAAATTAAATATGTTTATATACTTTAATGTGCAATATGAACTGTGATTGCATGTTATGACTATTTATGTATTTAAATTAAATATGTTTATTTAAATTTGTAGACACCTAAAAGTTGCACATTTCTCCTTTTCCCTCTTTGTGGCCAATGAATTTACAAAACCTTCAAAAATTGCATAAACTAACTTCAAAACAACATTCATAAATCAAATTCATTATTCATCTTCCTTAGCCCCTTTGGGCTACTCAAGCCCTTTCCTAAGCTTAACTATGGTTTCCATGTGATCACCTCTCAGAGATACCCTTGGTTCAAACCCACTTGATCCATGTAGCAAGCTAATCAATGGTTTAATTTGTTAGATTCTAATTAAATCCTAATCCACCATCTCACATACCTCACACATATGTGCAACCTTATCCTAAAATGGGTATTTTTACTCACACATGTGTGCACATACTCACCCAAAAGTGATATTTTAAATATCTCTCTTCAAGGCAAATGAACGAATGAGTCACCTTCCTCTTCACCCTTTTAAACTCACCATGGTTGAGATCTAATCTAAGGTTCATACCACCTCACAAAGGACATCTCACACCCTTAGCCTTGGCCCACTCTATAAATAGATGATCATTTTAACCATGAAATAACTCTTGCTCTTTTGGTTTACTTACCAAAAATCTGTAGAAATCACTCCAGACTATTCTCTGCCACTTTCACATCTATCATACATCAAGTAATAGTACCAGTAGTTCATTTAAAAAAAAATCTATAAAATCAAACAATGATAATCTAGTTCATGTAGTACCATATGAACCCAAGCTGGAGGTTCACATACTACCATGTGAACCAGATCTATAGCCATTACAAAGCTATAGATCATGTGAGTATCACTTGTGGGTAATTTCTATAGTTTTATTTTCAAATTTTATCATGCTTTCTTTCATTTTAGCATTACTTTGTCTTCATAAATATGGGATCTGATCAATTATAGGTCCCCAAATACACTAACCCATTTTTGTAGGCCCAAATAGGTACAAAGGATATTTTTAAGCACCCAAGTTATATCACATGTGGAAGAATCCCATATACATTGAGGGCACCAAAAGACGTCGATGAATGCACCACATTCATATTAAGAAAAGATGAAAATCCTTATTGAGAGACGTTTATGTTGTAATCCATTTAAAATAAATAAAATAGCATTCAACTATTATTTCATTTATTTTGGAATGGTGACTTCTATGTGTTACATTCTTGCACACCCGATGGGACCCCCACAAACTATTTTATATTAGCTCCACTATTGTCTAATTCATTTTATGGCCTAGTTTTTGTGTTGTAGGTACTGTAAATATAGAGGATAGTCCATAACAGCCCTAAGGCACACTTTAGAACTTTTTCTACAAATATGTAGCCTTCTACACTCGGTTTGCACCTACCAAATGAACCTCCAAATGAGGTTCGCACACTACTACGTGAACTTTACAAAAATGCTCTAGTCCATGTAGTAAGATATCTATTTTTATTGCTTCACAATGGCTAGAAAGTAAGTCAGGAAGGTCTAGATCCTATTTTTCCCATTGGGATTTGTTAATCCTCAGAATTTCCATCACACCTCCTTGAGCCACTATATCCTCAAGGTGATATCATTCCTTGTATCTTTTTGTTAGGCTTCAGTACATCAATATTTGCATTGTTTCTACTATTTACTCATTCACACCATTGATTTCATAATTATGTGGGACATTAAAAAAATTTTCTACTCATTTTATGCTTTCTATATAGGATACTTTCTTAGGACTAGGTTAGATTCAATATTTTGTTGCCTACCTCACAAACCTATTCAGAATAGTTCGGACAGTAAGGTTTGGACACTGCCTTCCAAACCTCTAGATAGATTCACATACTACCATGTGAACCTCACAAAACTACTTTAGAATAGTCCCAAACTACAAAATTCTACATCACAAACATAATAAGGATCATCCAGTATACTTGGCATTAGGTATTTTACTCAGCAACTGCTTTTATCTTGTTTTTAAAAAACTATTATCCTTTCCTGTTCATCTTGCAAGCATTAGGTTAACTTTCAAATTTATTTTCAAAATCACCTAATCACATTTCAAATCTCTTTCATAAGCATTAGATTATATTTCAAATCTCTTTTAAAAGAACTTAATCAAATTTTAAATCTCTTTTCAAAGCACTTCATCAAATTTAAAATATCTTTCAAAATCATTAGATTAGATTTTATATCTCTTTCCAAAGCACTTAGTTATATTTAAAATCTCTTTTCAAAGCACTTAATCAAATTTCAAATATATTTTCCAAGCACTTAATCAAATTTCAAATATATTTTCAAAGCACTTCATCAAATTTCAAATCTCTTTCAAAAGTAGTCTATTATATTTTAAATCTCTTTCAAAAGAATTAGATTATATTTTAAATCTCTTTTAAAAGTATTATATTAGATTTCAAATCTCTTTTAAAAGCATTACGTTAACTTTTAAATTTATTTTCAAAAGCACTTGATCACATTTCAAATTTCTTTCAAAAGCATTAGGTTAACTTTTGAATTTTATTTTGAAAGCACTTAATCAACTCTCAAATATTTTTCAAAAGCATTAGATTAGATTTCAAATATCTTTCAAAAGCATTAGGTTAACTTTCAAATTATTTTTTTGAAAGTACTTAATAGAATCTCAAATCTCTTTCACAAGCATTAGATTAGATTTCTAATCTCTTTCAAAAGCATTAGGTTAACTTTCAAATTTCTTCTTGAAAGCACTTAATCAACTCTCAAATATATTTTCAAAGAACTTAATCAACTTTTAAATCTCTTTCCTATGCATTTATCTTGATTTATTTCAAACCTTCTAGGATAGATTTCAATTTCAAAAGGCATCTATATTTAGCATGTTTTTAAAAAATTATTTAGCTAGATTTACTTTCATATCATCAGTAGCTAACTCACCACCACACACTCATGTTTCATACATAGTGGTAATATTGGGCCTCAATCCCAATCCCCACTCAATACTTGCAATGTTGGAATTCATATCCTTCCACTAATTCACCTCGTAGACACCATAGTAGCCCCTAGGAGTGGTTTATTGGACTTCATCATCGAAATATCTCCTACTCTTGAGATTGGTTTTCCAAAATTCATCACCAGAAGGTACCTTAAGAGTAGGATATAATCAGAAATAATTTTTCACAAGGATTACATAATTTATAAGCTAGTAATTATTGTTCTTGACTAAGCCCACCTGAGGGTGAAGTGACCACTCAACTAAACCAGTATTAGGTCTTAGACAATGCCACCTATTTTTGTAAGAGGATTTTGACTCATCAAAGAATTTTGAGTCTCCCCTCTTTGGATATCATTTTTTTTTACCTTATTCCATTTAGATTACCACTCACTTGTTGAGATATAGTTTTATTTTTTCATCCTTGGGTGTTGCAAGATATTCTATGCTAACGATATTCCTTTTTAGTTTTAACTTCATTTTGCGTGTCATGTCCTAGAGCAGGCACAATCATCAAAACACATAAAACAACAAAACATTTGCTTTTTTTTAGTTATAATTGATTCTAGTTATGTTTTTATCTTGCAATTTCACAAAAACTTGTCTCAACACATTCACTTTTTTCCAAACTCTCACTTGTTGGATATTTATAGTCTATCATAGGTATTTTCTATCAAAATGTGTTCACTATTCTAGATTCACATAGCATTGTGTAAACCAGGTTCTCACAGTAGTGTGTGAACCAGGTTCTCATAGTAGTGTGCAAACTAGGTTCTTACAGTAGTGTGCAAAATTTGTTCTAGTACACAAAAACACACAGGATTTTACATAGAATAAACACAACTTCAAAATTTCATTCCTAAATATTTCCATAACACTCACTTGTGATACAAAACACCATTATTGTTCTCACTCATAGTCAAGAACATGAGCAAGTGTATCTTATTGGGGAGGCTACTCATGCCACCTCCAACTAGTCTAGTGCCCCCTATTAATTCATGAGGGAGCTCCCCACTATCATACTTGATCTTCTCACTAGTTGTGAGCCATCTTGCATGCACACCATAACCCAAAGGTGTACTTCCATTTCTAGTAATATGCTTTGCACATATTCTAATGAGGATCATACTCTTCCTCCTTATTCACCTCCACCTAATCCACATTCTATCTTTTGCAATCATGTTATCTACACAACTTAGAGAGATACATCTCCATATATTATAATTGGTGAGAAGACTCCACCTACTTCACCCACATCTTTGCATCAATTTCTTCAAGATTCCTCTTATTATCTTCTTGGGGGTGATCCCCCTGTGCTTCATTGTCTCAACCTTGAGACTACCTCTTCTACCCCCATAGTGGAGATAGTTTTAGATCCTAAATCCTCCATCCAAGACCAACATGCATCCTCATCATAGTCAACACCATAATAGTTATTGTCATCACAAATGAGTACACTTCACTTCTATCATTGCATCCATACACTTTATAAATGCCACAATAATTACATTCACAACACTCATATCTTCCATCTTCAACTCAAACATTACAATCACCATCCCAATCACAACAATTCATTACATCATAATAACAAGTCCCATATCCATAATTATTTGTTGATACATTCACCACTTCCTCTTCTCGGTATTCCACCTTCAACACTTATACTTCTTCTTCATCACTTCTATCCCCTACATTCCCCACTCTTGGGATGTATGGTGCACCATTTTCTACTACACTTCCACCTTCATCTACTTCCACCTTTCATCTTCCTCCACCTCATCCATTTCAAGCTCTCCCATGCATTCCTATTTCTTCATATAATTCACTTTTTCCATCTTATCTCTCCAATCCCCATGCTATTGCCCAACCAAAGTTTTATATCCATCATTCATCTGGTCTAATGGTATTTACATATTTTGGTACATCATCTAGTAATCCACCTTCATCCTCTCTTAAAACACCACTTTCCCCACCAAAATCTAGTGCACCTACATTATTCATCATTCCTCCATCCTAGTATTTGGAACCTAATATGCAACCATCATATGAGGTTCCTGTGCACTAGGTATAAACCTCTTAGCCATAAATTTTCCACTCACAACAGATGTATGTTGATGATGCAGAACATTGCCTCATACAAAGACTATTTTTGATAACTTTTTAAACTATTTGGAACCACTTATGATATGATTTTGTACTAATTTTAGTGACACTATGCATTATATGATGATGTTTATATATTGGAATGATAAAGTGCATATGACCTATTTTTACTATTTATCTATGTTTTATAATATTTTTCAACTGTATTATTTAGTATATTTTGCATTAATTTAATGTTGTAATATTAAGGTGTTGCTATCTATTTGGTTTTGTGCTTCTTTCATAATATTTTCCCATTGTTTAACTATTTTAAATAACCAAAAGGTGCCAAAACTTTGTCAATAGTTTAACTATGCAGAAAACAGGAACTTTTCCATACAAATTCCAGCCAGTTGTACATATACAACATTGATTGGAATTTGTCCACTCTAGCTCATGCAAAATATGGATTCAATCTTATGGGAACTTATGGAGACTATTTTCGCTGTCACAACTATTCTCATGCACTTCTAGAGCATGAATTAATATAAACTTTGTTCTACTGCCTGATATTCCAGAGCATCTCTGAAATAAGCACAAAAGACATAAATTTGGCCAAATATGTCATTAATTATAGTAAAATGGAGGTAAACGGTGGTTGAAACTATTCTAGGGACATCCCTATCCTTTCCAACACCTGTCCCTCACCAGATAAATCCAACAACTAGAATGGATAAGGTTTAATAGATCAGATCCTTACATTTTTTGGAAACACAGTCTTGCAACAATTGTAACAGTCCTGTATTGAAGCACCAAACCTTATCACTGTTTTACCTTACTTTTATAAATAAAATGATCACATTTGGTTGATAATATAGGATAATATAGGATAATATGATATAGGTACTAGGAGATAGAGTAGTCCAAGTGTTGTAATTGTGTACTACAGTAGATCAGTAGTCTGCAAAACTTCCCCTACACTATTGATATGCTGATAATGAAATAAAGGTGCAATATTTGTCATTCATGTTTTCTTCTAATTTCAGTGTGAGGATTTAATAGTTTAGAGCAAGTTTATTTTTCCTCTTTTGGTTTAGGAAGTAAGGGCCACTTCCAGGTCCAAAGGAGGGTTTTTACTTGACTGAATTTTGCTATTTCTTGCTACAGTAGGTCAGTAGGAATCTGACAACTTTTTACATAGTTAATATTGAATTAAACTTCATCTAGCATGTGGCACATGAATACATTATATTTAAGTCATCTATAATAGATTTTATAACATAACATTTTATGTTTCAGCTTCATCATTTCTAGTCTGTATTTCCAGTTTGCATCAGAGAATTTTTTGATAATTTAGTCTGCTACAGATTTACAATATTTGCTTACCAACCTTTGAATGTCATCATTGTCTTAGGTTTCATTTTTTGCAGGTGTGAAGTTTCAATTCTGAAAATTTTCATTGTTGTTATAGTTAATTTTGTGATTTCAATTTTGTTATTTTAAATTCTATCAATTAAATTATGTCATTTTCAATTCTACAATAGTTCATATTTGCTTTTCTTGCAACTGTGTGAATTTCAATTATGCAAGGATAAGTAGGCACTCAGTTTTAGTTTCTAGGAGATTAAAAGGGACACCTGACACCCCCAAAATACTAATTGTTCCATGAATAAGGCCATGATCTAGATGAACTAAAAATTAGTCTGTTAACCCCTAATTTTGTATATAGCCTTGGAAACTACCCTGGATTGACACATAATGATTAAATGATGAAGATTTAATGACAGTCATCATTTTCCCCACAACAGATTCCCACATCCGCTCCCATGTTTTACATCTTCCAACCATAATATCCACAAGAGTAGTTTTAGTACTCTTCCCTTTCACAATTGGAGGAGCAACAACTTCAATATCCTCCTCATTATTATTCTTCCACCATACCATCATAATTAATATCAGCCTCATCTTCTTCACACCTAATTTTCTCTTCTTCTTCCAATGTGGTTACCCCAACAACTAAACTCCAACTCCTACAAGAGAAAATAAAAATGTTAGATCTATACATGACTGGTTATGGGCCCTAAAATCCCACATATAATGAGTCATGTGATGAACCCATTCCTTCTTATCCTTACTAGTTTAAAATTCCAAAATTTGATAAATACAAGGGTAAGGATGATCCTCGAGAACACATCAAAAATTATTGCTTTGCATGTTTCCAGCTTCAGAGTAGCGATCACCTTATGTTGCATACTTTCACTATTAGGTACCAATATAGGTATTTAATATTGAATAATTTAATATTGTATTGTATAATGGTATGAGCCATAAATTAATTATTGAGTAAGGAAGGCCACATGTCAAAATAAAAATAGGTATGTCATAGAATCATATTTGTAACTATTGGGGGAATATTGTCATATGTAATCACAAGGAATATTATCATGCACTTTGTAACTTATGGAAGGTGAACCTCCACATGGGTGATCTTGTATTGATAAATGCAATGAACAACTTTGTATTATTGAGCAGCCTGTTTAAATAACACAGTAACAGCCAGGAATAGAACACCGGCGAAACGGAAATAACAGGACTGTTACATGGTTGTAACAGTGAACTAAATAATCACATACAACCAAAGTATAGTACACTAACATCCCCCTTTATTACATTATTTGGGTAATGTAATAACTAATAGCTATACTAACATCCCCTTACATTATTTTGCAATACAAAGTGAGCTATGAAACAATTCAAATTTGACACGTCCAAGTGCCTTAGTGAAAATGTCTGCAACTTGAGCATCGGTGGGAATGTGCTGAAGCTGAATTCGGTGCTTTGGAACTTCATATCGAATGAAATGACATTGTGTGTCAAAGTGCTTTGTTCTTTCATGATGGACTGGATTCTTGACGAGGTTCAGAACACCCTAATTGTCACAAAACAAGTGTATTGGAGATTTTGATGGATGGCCCATACTTGTCAGAATGTGACGTAACCATATCACTTCGCACACAGCTTCATGTGCGGCATGATATTCTGCCTCTATTGATGAAATAGCAACCACCTGTTGCTTCTTGCTGTGCCAAGAGACAGGACCGGATCCCAGATGAAAAATGTATCCAGAAGTTGACTTGCGATCATCAAATGATCCGGCATAGTCGGAGTCCGTGTATCCTTGCAAGAAGAATTTGTTGTTCCTCTTGTATTCTAGGCCATATTCCATAGTACCACGGACATAGTGAAGAACACGTTTTGCTGCTTTCCAATGAGTGGTCTTAGGCTCCTGCATGAACCTCGAAAGATAGTTGATAGCAAATACGAGATCTGGCCTAGTATTGGTCAGATATATGAGACTCCCAATCAACTTTCGATAGAGAGTACCATCTACCTGAGGTGAGTCATCATATAAAGATAACTGAAGTCCATTCTCCATTGGAGTTGCCATTGGCTTGCAATCAATCATGCGATATGCTCCTTCTGGATGAATTCTAGACCAAGACAGTAATGGAGAAGTCCGAGATCTGTCATCTCAAAATATTTGCACAAGTTTCTTTTGATAGTAGAGATCATAGTTTTTGAACTCCTTGTAATGAGCAGATCATCCACATAGAGTACAAGAAACACTATCTCAAAACCCTGTTTCTTGAAATAGAGGTTTGAATCTGATGGACATCTCTTAAATCCATGCTGCATAATGTGATTGTCCATTTTTATATACCAAGCTCGAGGAGCTTGTTTCAGACCATATAAGGATTTGACCAATTTGCAAACTTTCTGCTTTTGGCCTTCCACTTCAAATCCTTCGAGCTGAGTCATATAGACTTCTTCTTGGAGATCACCATTTAGAAAGGCACTTTTGACATCCATCTGGTGAACTTTCCACCCATATTGTGCTGCCATAGCACACATAACCCGAATTGTGGTCATCCGAGCAAAAGGTGCAAAATTTTCCTCATAGTCGATGTCTTCCTTTTGAGCATAGCCCTTTGCAACAAGTCAGGCCTTATGCTTATCAATTGTTCCATCTGCCTTGTACTTGACTTTGTATACCCATTTGTAGCCAATAGGTTTCTTTCCATGCGGCAGATCAACAAGCTTCCAAGTTTTATTCTTCATCAGAGACTCATACTCTGTATCCATAGCGGCCTTCCACTGAGGCTCACTGAGAGCATCTTGCACTGATGCAGGTTCAAGACCATCTATGGTAGACATGAATGCCCTATCATCATCAATATCCATATCCTCTACTTCGGTACTTGGAGTCACAGAAAGTTCCTCAAAATATTGACAAAGATCATCAACCTCACCAGTTTCTCTGGCTTCTCTTTCCTTTTGAGCCATACTGCGTGTACGAGGTCTATCCAAATTCAAATTGGGAGGAGTGGATAAATTTGCATCTCTGATTGTATTTGTACACCATTTAGGATTCTTCTTCGATGGAGTTGAAGAAGATGTAGAAGGACCTCCTGTCTGTGTTGACGAAGGAATCTTCTCTTCCTTAGGTTCCACAATATCTTGGTGTACTTTAGATGTGCTCTGTGATGTGAAAGCTTCATCAAAGACAACATCTCTGCTGATATGAATTTTCTTGGTCAAAGGATCTATCAACCGATATCCTTTAGAGTGCTCAGAATAACCAAGAAAAATACATCTCAGTGTTTTCTCATCTAGCTTCTTCCTTTTCTCTTTCGATATGTGCATGAAAGCGTGACATCCAAAAATACGTAGATGAGATATGGAGGGTTTTTGACCACTCCATGCTTCCTGTGGAGTCATTCCTTTTAGGGCCTTTGTGGGTGCCCTATTCAATAGATACACTGCAGTGGTGACAGCTTCTGCCCAATATTGTTGCCCAAGAGTAGCTCCTGTGAGCATACAACGAACCATTTCCATGATTGAACGGTTCCTTCTCTCAGCAACTCCATTTTTCTGAGGAGTATAGGCAGTTGTTAACTGTCTCTTGATTCCATGATTATCTAGGAATGCAGAAAATTCATTAGAGGTAAACTCTCCCCCTCGATCTGAGTGGAGGGTTTTAATAGAAGCTCCTGACTCCTCAACGGATTTCTTGAACTACTGGAAGAATGCGAAAGCTTCAGATTTCAGTTAGAGAAAGAAAACCCACATCTTTCGTGAGTAGTCATCTATGAATAACTGAAAGTACCTCTTCCCTCCACAACTGTTGGGTGTGAAAGGACCGCACAGATCGGTATGAATTAACTCCAGAGGTTTTCGTGCTCTTGTAGAGCTCTTCTCAAATGGTACTCTATGCTGCTTTCCTGCCAAGCAGTCAGAGCACACTAGCAATGTGGCAGAAAGGGAAGGAAGACCCTTTACCATCTCATACTTGCTGAGCTCAAGTAAGTAGCTAGAACTAAGATGCCCATATCTCTTGTGCCATAGGGAAGTTGCCTCCTTGGTAGATACAATCATGGCAACATGTGGAGTAGAGATAGCATCTAGTGCAAATAAGCCGTGCTTATATGAAGCTGTTGCAATCTGCTTACCCTTCCTGGTAATTGTACAACACTTCTTTCCATTCTCAAAACGAAAGTTGACAACCATATTTCTGTCTAGGATTTGTGTGACTGACAACAAATTGTTGGCCAATCCCGAAACATATAGGACTTTGTCAATCTAACACTTGCCATCAGGAAGAGTGACTGAAACTGTACCTTCTCCCTGAACCCTGTAGGTTTTATCATCAGCAATGGTGACAGGTTTTCCCTCTTTGGCCACAAATGATTCAAACCATGATCTGTTGCCAGTCATATGTTTGCTAGATCCAGAATTGACATACCAAACAGGATCCCTCTGTGTGGAATCTGTGGTAGTCATGAGCACCTTGTGTGCCCATTCAAAATCTGAGTCAGATTCTTCAACAACAACATTCACCTAGGGTTGCTTGTTCTTATTTTGTGGTTTGTTTTGGCCTTTCTGCTTGTTCTTATGCCAACACCTATTGGTGTCATGGTTGTCTTTCTCACAGATCTTGCACCACCTCTTCTTCTGTTGAGGTTGTTTGCCTTTTCCTTTCGTATCCTGTTGAGAATTTCCTCCTTTCTGAAATTTGCCTCCTTTTTTCCCATTACCTTTCTTCCTAGAACCCTTCCTGTTGGTGTATAGGGCTGTATTGGAAGAATCATCCTTGTGAAGTTGGCGTGCCTCCTGTTGTTGAAGCAGATTGACCAACTCGATGTAGGTAATTTGTCGTTGAGACACCTAGATGGAGGTTATCAACATATCAAATGAAGAAGGTAAAGCTCTCATCACAAGTGAAATGAGAAGCTTTTTGTCCATAGTATCTCCCAGAGAACTCAATTTCTCTTTCAACTCAGACACTCTGCACAGAAAGAGTTCAACTATTTCACCCTATCTCAAACTCAGGTTATGAAGTTGTTGTTGAATATGAAGAATGGTGGATTCATTCTTCCCCTCATATATGGTTCTAAGGGCATCCCATGCCTCTTTACCACTTGCTTTGTCAGCTATATGAGGTTGCACTTCATCTAAAATAGCAAACAAAATGAGCACCTTTGCTCGACTGTCTTTCTTGTCAAAAGCTATCTGATCTGCTGAAAGACCTGTGGATCCTGCTGTTGGTGAAGGCCTAGTTGCTACTGTAGTAACAATATCCCACAAATATTCCATTTGGAGAATAGCCTTCATCTTATGTTTCCATGGTGTATAATTTGGACCTTTCAATAACTGATGTGGATCAATCATCAATTTTGCAACAGCGGCCATAGTGAAGGTTCCTTATATCACCAATTGGTCCCCATTTCGATATACCTTTTGCTAGGCCAATATACCATACAAAATACCCACCCTTACGTGAGGGAAACTATAGGTATTTAGAAATATCAACAAAAATCACCCGCCCTTACGTGAGGGAGACTATAGGTGAGTTTTAGAGATCATACGATACGTGGAACATAAGCGATACTGAAAGGTAATCACCTTGTTGATGGCACCTACCATAGAAGATTCTTCTCATGCATGGGGCGTAACTTCCCCTTAGGGGGAGTCGGCGAAATTTGAACCCCTGACCTGTAGGCTTCCTGAGCCTTACCGCACGGCTCACGACCACGTGAGCCAGCGGGCTGATCCGAGAGGATCAGTCAACCTCCTCTCTTTTATCAACCTCAGAATGCTCCTCCTCCACAGCAACCTCCTCTGCAACTCGCGGCCACGGCTTTGCTTCGTCGTGCGTTGCTATTTTCGCTCGCTTGCACTACGTAAAAAAAATTCACCTCGACCTCTTTCATCTGCAATTTCGTCCTCCAACGTGCGGGGGGGGTGCTCCCTCCTCCTCTGCGTGATCCGTGCTAGTTCTACTGGGCGTACCTCGGCATCGTGGGGGGGGGTACCCCATGTTTCTCATGCTGCATGAGAATTTTAAAAATTCCCGTCAGCGGGACCGGGGGGTGGGGGGGCCTAGGAACTCCTCCCCACCTGATGCCTGCGCGACGTCAGCGATGTCCTTGGGCATCGAACTTCTGTGCGATGTCGCTAGGAATCTGTCCCAATGGGGGGGGTTCTCCCTCTCTCCTGATGCCTGCATGATGTTAGCCACGTCCTTGGGCGTCTGCGATGTCTCCAACGTAGCGCGCCAACATGGGACGTCTGCATGATGTCACTGGGTGTCTGTCCCAGCGTGGGAGGGGTGGCGTCCTGGGCACTACGGACATCACCACCGTGTGCTATCCATCCTCTTCATGGGACGTGCTACGGATTGCGCTATGAACGTCACGGACGTGCGCAGTCTGTAGACAATGCTCTACGTTTTTTTTTTTTAAACTTCTACGCCAGCAACCTTCGAATGCAGCACGCGTTTAATGGGGGCTTTCGCCCTCTTTACTGCATGATGACTGACGCTTGAGAATAAAAAATCCTGCCCAAAAAATCCTTAGCTGCACCTCGCCTAAAAAAATTTCCGTCTGGCTCTGATGCCATGTTAAATGCAATGAACAGCTTTGTATTATTGAGCAACCTGTTTAAATAACATAGTAACAGCCGAGAATAGAACACTGGTGGAACGGAAATAACAGGACTATTACATGGTTGTAATAGTGAACTAAATAATCACATACAGCCAAAGTATAGTACACTAACAACTCATGTAAGGTGAACCATCAAAATCTTGTATAAAGAGAGATGCACCCCCATTGTAAAAGGTATATATAATCTAGGATGTATTCTTGAAGAAGTCTTGGATCATGGAGCTAGAGATCTTATGGAGTGACTTCATTCCTAAAGGAGAATTGTATGGTGTTGCTCTACCTCAAGGGTATAATAAATATCTATTTTATTGAGAAATTTACTATGTAATTAATGTACTTGTGGATGCATGTTGAATATTTAAGCAAATTTTTTAAATTTATATGGAATGAGAAAAGAGGTTATTACATTTGGTATCAAAGCTCTAATACAAAATGTAATGAACTTCACTTATCATTCCATAAATCATTCAACAATATATTAAAATATCCAACATGCATCAACAAATAAAGTAATTGCACAATAAATTGTTCAATAAAATAGAGATTGATTATACCCTTGAGGTAGGGGAACACCATACAATACTCTTTCTATAAGGAAGCCACTCCATAAGATCTCTAGCTCCATGAGCCAAGACTTATCCAAGAGTACATCATATATTTATAGATAACTCTTTTAAAATGGGGGTGCATCTCTCTTTATAAAAGAGTGTGATGGTTCACCTTCCATGAGTTACAAGATCCCCCATGTGGAGGTTCACCTTCCATGAGTTACAAAGTGGATGATAATATTCCTTGCAGTTACATATGAAAATATTCCCCAAATAGTTACAAATATGATTCTATGACATACCTATTTCTATTTTGACATGTGGCCTTCCTTACTAAGTAATTAATTTATGGCTCATGCCATTATACCATACAATATTAAATTATTCAATATTAAATACCTATCTTGGTACCTAACAATAGGATCTCTAGCTCCATGAGCCAAGACTTCTCCAAGAGTACATCATATATTGATAAATATCTTTTATAATGGGGGTGCATCTCTCTTTATACAAGAGTGTTATGGTTCACCTTCCATGAGTTACAAGATAACCCATGTGGAGGTTCACCTTCCATGAATTACAAATGTGACAATATATTTTACAGTTACATATGACAATATTCTCTCAATGATATAAATATGATTCTATGACATACCTATTTCTATTTTGACATGTGGCCTTCCTTACTCAATAATTAGTTTATGGCTTATACCATTATACAATACAATATTAAATTATTCAATATTAAATACCTAACTTGGTACCTAACACTTGTGGAGTGGCTTCCTTCCTAAAGATGCACTATATGGCGTTCCTCTACCTCAAGTGTATAATCAATCTCTATTTATTAAGCAATTTATTGTGCAATTAATTTATTTGTGGGTGTATATTGAATATTTATGTAAATTGTTGAAAGATATATGGAATGAGAAGAAATATTTATTACAGTTGGTATCAGAGCAATGATTTAGGCAATGTGGGTTTTTTTTACAAAGCTAGGGTACGTTTTTTTAGAAAAACATAACATTTTGTGAAGTCCATATTTTTTATTTTATTAGTCATTTTTAGAAGGGTTTTGCTCCATTGTGTAGATATTTTTGAGTACTACAAAAATGACTACTCATTTGTTAAATTTTGATATGTATTGAGAATGTTATGGATGTTTTTGTTTTGATAAGTAAATAGAATTTTATATACAAATTGGATTTTTGAAGACGATCCCAAAAACTTATAACAAAAAGGGTTGTAGCACCGAGATTTAAAGCAATTCATAAGTACATGAAAATAAACATAAACTGAAATGGAAAGGGCTAGAAAAAACCCTTGATCTAGTAGAAAGACTAGATTATAGAAACCATTACTGAGACCCGCTTCACCAAGGTATCATCCTCCAATTTTTGGTAGACTGGGATCCTCTTAGGGGTGGATAAAGTAGTCTAGGATCCATCGAGGGTGGATACAATAGTCCAAGATCCTCCCAAGGGTGGAAATAGAACATCTACCTAGACCTATGTAGGGAGAGTGGGAAGGCTAAGGATAGCCTACAATCAGAAATCCTGCCTGAAAACCTAAAGTAGGGAAATTTAGAAAATTGGAGAGGATCCTCACCCATGGATGCTAAGAGATGAAATCTAGGGTGTAGTGGGGTAGGAAGTAGCCACATGAGAAAAGCAGTAAGTAGAACCAGGATATAGGTCAGACATCAACAATGGGATAGCCTGGGAAATGGTATTAGGGTCCTCAAAGAAAAAAATAGTATGCCTTTGCTTGAGCCTAAAAAGAGGAATAAAACTACTAGAGATATCTACAGGCCAAGATATACCTATGCATAAGAAATAGAAATACAAGGAAGTCATAAGGATCTAGGGAAAATAGCAATAGGTGCAAATACATGATCTTGAAAGCCAAAATTGAAGGAAGAATGAGGGACCATAGTTGTAAAATTACTGATCTCCCCTAGACCAGATAATACAGAAGGAAGCCCCCATAACTCTAGTAGAAAGGACCAGGAACCACCATCCTTTATCACACATAGATCCAGGGAACTAGGACCAGAAGCCCCTGAGCAGGAATTGAAATGAATAACCTAAGGATCCCAGGCGGGGAGCAGTAATAGGAACAAATATGGGATCCTTGGAAGCCTAACCTAGTGGAAGTAGGGTCTACATGCACTAATCATGGACCCCCTCCCAATATCTAGACATGAAATAGAAACCCTAGGAACCCAGAAGAAAGGACCAAGAGCCCCCCATCCTTGCTCATAGAAGCTTTAGGTAACTGGGACTGGGGCTGGGAAAATCATAGCAATAGGAAGAGGCCCACCTCGATGGCCAACCAATGCCCTTAGTGTCCACCAAAAAGAGATCCATCAAGAAGAAGCCTTCGAATAGGAAATCAAAAAGGCCCCTACCCAAAGGGATGGGATCAACAGTAAATATGGGCATCCCAGAGAGAAGTCATGTTGGTCACAAATCTGCCTAAGTCCAATATTTCATCACTTGTGCACCCTAGACTCGGCCAACATTGAAAGGTTGAGAGAAAGAGAAGTCTCCCGAGCCAATCTCCAGAGAGGGTTGGCTCCCAAACTAATCTAAACTAGTTTCAAGATAAGGGTGCGGGAAAGAAATGGAAAAATGCTAAAAGAAAAGGGAAATAATAGAAAGAGATGGAAATATGGCCACAGGCCAATAGTTAATGGGGAAACAACCTCCGATAGCAAATAATCACAAACCAGATCCTAAAGCTAAGTGGCAACAAATTCTTAGGATGCATATACAGAAAATGGATCAAGCATTAGCCACAAGTTCGCCTTCAATAAACTTCAAACATTCAAATGAAAATACAACCAAATTCAAAATAGTAAAATTCAACTGATATTAACACTGGACTAAACAAAAGTAAATCACACAGAAAGCAAAATATGGACAACAGTTTGGATCACCGATTCAAAAGACGCTAAGAATAGAGCAAAATGCATCTAGGATTTCTGCTTCAATTTCTGCAAAAAGGTCTTCCTCCTCCTGCTTGAGATTTTACATTGGTATTTATAGAGGTGCCTGCCTATTTATTTTGTATTACAGCATTTAATACATGAAACCGAGTTTTTAAGAAATAGTCTTGTTAATCTGCCTTGGAGAAATGACACATTAAATGACCATTATCAGGGCAAGCTAGAAGTTGTTAAGAGATCACAAACAAGAGCTTTTAATGTTGGAGGCATCTTTAATTTTTGTGGCATTGAAAACTGCCTCAAGTTCTTCCATCTTGTGCACATCGGTAATCAGCAAAATTTAATCTTGGCACCTCTTTGACGATGATATCAAAATCCATTGGAGAGATTTTAAAACATTACTACATTTGATCTTATCTTCTCCTCATGTTATCCTATGTAGTTTTGAAGAAAAATGTAGACAGAACTGTATCAGGTCTTTATTTTGCTTCTGTTGTGAAAATGAGACAGGTTGCAAAAATGTGACATGTCATGAAATCATGACACTTTTACCTTACAACTTTCTCTTCTTGCCACCCACCATGAAAATGTGACATGTCGTGATATCATGACATCTTCTCTTTGTTTAGCTTTATTTTCATGACATGTCATGAAATCGTGACATTCTCCTTTGCCTGCCTTCTTTGTTGCTCCAAGTCGTGAAAACTCACCATGTCACGAAATCGCGACATCTTCTTCCTTCTGGCTCTTTTTCTCCTTACAAGTGGCAAAAATGGGACATGTCATGAAATCGTGATAGTCCGTACCATTTTGCTCCTTCTACGCTTTCTTATTGTGAAAACAAGACATGTCATGAAATCGTGACATTTTCTTCATTTTGTCCTTTCATCTGCAACAAGTCACAAAAATGGAACATGTCACAAAATCATGACAGTCCGTACCATTTTGCTCTTTGGTCTTCAACAAGTCGTGAAATTGTGACATGTTTCGCCATTTGGCCTTATCTCCAAAATATGTCATGAAATCGTGACATTTTCTATCTCCTTGTACTTTGCTACTTTTTGGCCACGAAAAATCATCATGTCATGAACTCATGACATTCTATACGATCTGGCTACTTCTTTGCTTTCCCTTTGTGAAATCATGACAATTCTTCACACTTGGTCCTTCTGCCCCAATATGTTATGAAATCGTGACACTTTCCTACCTTCGCCTTCGTTGCCGCTTCTTGTAATGATATCGTGACAAGTTTCTCTTTCTTGGCTTCATTTCTAAAAACGTGACGAAATCATGACATATTTCTCCACCTTGTGTTTATCCTTCAACCCTTCCCCGAAAATGTGACATGTCACGATATCGCGCCATTTCGTACCATTTACTCCTTTCCTACTTTTTTGTTGTGATATTGTGGCATTTTCATTACTCTTCTCTGTGACCACTGCAAGTCGTGAAAACATGACATGTAGCAAAATCGGGATAATTTTCACTTGAGTTCTCCCACATTGCAACAAGTCGTGAAACTCCAACATGTCGCAATATCGCGATAGTTTGACTTCCTTGCTGCCTTTGACTATTTTGACCATGAAAACGTGATAGGTCATGAAAATGCGACATGTCACGATATCACGACATCTTTTGGGCTTAGCTCTTTTCTAGTATGAACACCATGAAAATGTGACAGTTTCACTTTTTCACTTATAAACAGAGGAGTGAGTATCCTTACAATCTGAGCATTCTTTTTCATGAACAGCAACAACAAAAATAATGTGGCAAAAATTCCAACATTTTTGGTGGCTCGCGGGGTATACAGTTATGTTGTATGCATGAACCTCAAGCCTTTATCCATTGGGCAATAGAGTCAAGAAGCTGGAGGAGTAGCTTGATGCTGGACGTCTCTGTGGGCTGCTACAACAAGCTCTTGCTAGCACTTGGGACTGAAAATAGGACCTTCAGCAAAAATTGGTAGAATAACATAACTTCCTTTATTTCTTGAATGACTGCATTTTTCCTAGCTCGGGGAAGCTGGGTAATCACCAGGTGCTATGCAAGGATCTCCATGGCAGTAGTGAAAAGCACCTAAGTTCCAAAAATAGAAATGAATGGAATGATGACCAACGGATGCGCAGGCCATGGAATGGGAATGGTGAATGATGGAATGATGGAAAATGGAGGAGTAGAAGTGGTAGATACAGCAACAGGGTGCTACTATGCTACTAGCTGCTATAAAATAGATAATGAAATGGAAGTGGATGGAATGGAGAAGGCGGTAGGAACTGTGGCTATGGCAAAGTACTCACAAGACAAAGGACTAGAAGAAAGGGAAAGTGAAGAAAATGGAACATTAGAGAGGGGAGTAGAAACAATAGTAGTGGCTTGATTAGTTGCAGAAGGAGTAAGAGGGGAAGGGAATGAAAATGAGGAAGTGGAGAAAGAAAATGAGGAAAGCCACTAACTACTGGGAAGGAAAATAAAAAGAAAAAGAAATAAACATACCTGCGGGCTCGCGTGCAAAAGGAACCAAAGTTAATTTTTTTTTTTTTTTTATTCTTTTTTTTTTTTTTTAGAGCAAAATAAATATGGACCTTCTCATATTACCTCGAACTTGTGATTTTTTCCAGGGTCCCAAAATTTGTTGCAGTACAACTTGAGATAATTTTTCTTAGAGATGCACTTGCTCGGTACTTGATTCACAATCAATTCGGAGTCACCAAAAATTTGTAATTTTTCAATCCCCAATTTGTCTGCCATCTTCAACCCTAGGCACAATGCTTCATATTCAGTAGCATTTTTAGTAAAACTCTAGGTCAGCCAATATGAATATGCTTTTTTTAGTCCAAATGGAGAAATAAGGACAATCCCTACTCCTACACCATTTTTGCATCTTGCTCCATCAAAATACAACATCCATAATTGATCGAGCATAGAGTCTTGACCAACTTGATTAGGAGGCATCTTTACTTCAACCTCTTTAGGCTTTGTAATGGAGTAACAACCAATTTTAGTTTCCACCATGGCATTAAAATTGAGCATTTAAAACTCACCCTCTAAGCAAAGCTCCTCCAGGACTTCATCCATCAAATCAGGATCTTCCAATTCTTCAGTTATCATGTGAATAGAATGTGTGGACTTTTCTTCTTCTTCCATCTTCTCTATATGAAAAGTAGAAGGTTTATCATTGGAGATCCGGATTCTTATTCCTTTGAAAGGAATCTCCAAGTGAGAATAATCTAGAGAAAGGTAGCCTCCCAGCTTAGCAGTGAATTCTCTTGGCAAACACATACTGAAATATGGTTCCAAATCAACCACAACTATCTCCTGAATTATTGTAATTTGAGGCATACTATGTAGAGCAATAGGAAAATCCTTGATTACACCCACTATTTTCATAGGAGTCCCGTACAACTGCAAGACACCAGGGCTACTTCTTGTATACTCCATACCCATGACTTCACAAACTACATTTGGCATGATAGTTGTCACAGCACCAGAATCAATCATGTAGTTGTGGACTATCCAACCCTCCATCCTGAGTGACAAATAAAATGGGGGTGGTCTATTTTTTCTAGCGGTTGAAGTAGTTAATGTTTGAGAAAAAATCATCTAGGTAGGATTAATCTCATTATCTTTCATAGACTTCAATGATTCTTGTAACAAATCAACTTGCCCAAGTAATTGTAATGCATCATAGAGACTAACCTTGGCTGGAATCTTCTTCAAATCTTCAACAATATTGTATGCAGATGCACTAGACTCCCTCTTTTCATTAATGTCTTCATATTTTCTCCGATATTGCTAAGTAGCCTCTACCCTCAGTCTCTTAGTCAAATATGGGTACTTGAGCTTTTCTTTGGCTCGTTCCTCTGTTTTAGCTCTTACCTGTGAAGTTGAGGCTTTTTCTTGCAATTTTTCCTTTGCTCGTGGTGGCAAAAGATCTTTCAATAGAATAGGTGAATCTGGCTTTGGTACTAAAATAGGAGCTTTCATTTGTACTTGTTTTCTTTCATTCTGCATCTTCAGATCAGTCAGTACCCTTAATGGTTCCATCTCTATTGGATCTATAGTGATTGGATTCTTCCCAGTTCTCGTGAGAATTGAGACTTGTTATTCATATGGAACCATAAAATTATGATCTACCTCAGTAATCATATTAACTTGTCCTCCAAAAGATCTTGCGGCCAATTTTTGTACATAGTTCATATGAACCATACAAGTCTCCTCACCATGTGGATCATTACATGTAGAGCACCAATATGTTCTTTCTACAAGGCCAGCTTCCTCATTCGTCAACACAGTCGGGTTCTTTTCTGGCACTCTACTTGTTGAAGCCGCTTGTTCTCTAGTGATCGACAGAGGTTGAAATCTCCTGGGTTGGAAATCTCTCTCGACCTGCTTTCTTTCAATAATTGTGATTTTATTTTCCATTGCTATTATAGTTGAATTAGCAGATTATACCTCTTGTAATAGGATTATGAAAGTATCAGGATTTGAGTGCGTAGGAGGTTTCGGTATAGGTAGAGGTGCTGGCAGTGCAGGCAATGTTGGGAATGAAATGGGTGCTGGTAATTGTGGAATGCTTGGTGCAGGCAATTATGGAATAGTCAGAGTAGGGAGCTGGAGAACGAGAATGGGTGCGATCTAAGGTGCACTTGAGCTCCATGATGGAATAGGATACATGGAAGGCATAGGCTGTGAAAATGAACTAGAATACAAATTCTTAGGAAGATCAGGTAAGATAGGCATTGTTACCTTTGGAGGAAGCCTACCTATGGCAATCAAGTCAACTTCCACCTTTTGCGCTTGTTCGAACAGCTCTAGAAATGTAGTCGCATTGGACTGCCAGATAACCAAGCTAATTTCTGTGTTAAAAGATCTGAGATAATAGAATGTAGCTAGCTCATGAGTGGGCCAAAGACCATTAGGAATTCTCTACCAAATTTTGGTAAATCTGACATTGAATTCACCTATCTCCTCCTACGGGTGCCTTTGAATTGCATTAAATTGATGCAACAAGGAGTATGGATCAGCTTGTTCATGAAAGTTTTTGACTAAAATTTCTCCTAATTGATCCCATGATGCAATAGTGCTTGGTTGCAATGATCGATACCAATACAACAATTTCCCTCTCAATGACAACACCAACAATTTTACCATCACGTCTTCATTCGTAATGTCATTGATGGCCACCAAAGAGGCTACATCGTTAATATGATCATAAGCAATTTTACTAGTACCATCATAGGTCGACAAAGCTTTCAAAGCAGATTGAGGGACTGGATTTTGTGTCGATAAATTCAAGGCTCCCGAACCATTCCATGCCAAGAACTTCCTTGGTGGAGGATGCTAGGCCATTTGGGTTGCTGGATCTGGATGTAGCAAGCTCATAGCAGTACTGGGAGGAGTTGGAGATGGCACAAACTGACCTACCACCTATGAAGAAACAACAAATGATGGGTTCACAGGACTTACCAAACTTAAGCGCTCCCTCAAGTTTTGAACATCAATATTGAAGAATTCTACTGGATATTTCAATTCTTTGGCACTTGATCTCATGATCATGAAGCAAATATTTTCACCAGCTTCACGATTAGAAATTTCTAGGTACTATATAGTCACCTTTAGCAGAGTCACCAGATGAACTTACAATATCCGCTTTGAGGTCAAGATAGTTCATCAAAATCTTAATTCCTTTGGGCATCAAAATATAGGACTTGTGAGTCCCACCGATTATGGATCTTTCTAAGACAAAAATAGTCTGTCCCATCGGGCGTGCCAAAATTGTTGGTCACAAATCTACCTAAGTACAAGATTTCATCACTTGTGCACCCTAGACTCGACCAACATTGAAAGGCCGAGAGAAAGAGAAGTCTCCCGAGCCAATCTCTAGAGAGGTCTGGCTCCCAAACTAATCTAAACAAACTGGTTTCAAGAAAATGGTGTGGGAAAGAAATGGAAAAATGTTGAAAGAAAAGGGAAATAACAGAAAGAGATGGAAATATGGCCATAGGCCGATAGTTAATGGGGAAACAACCTTCGATAGCAAATAATCGCAAACTAGATCCTGAAGCTAAGCGGCAACAAATTCTTAGGATGCATATACAAAAAATGGATCAAGCATTTGCCACAAGTTTGCCTTCAATAAACTTCAAACATTCAAATGAAAATACAGCCAAATTCAAAACAACAGAATTCAACTGATATTAACACTGGACTAAACAGAAGTAAATCACATAGAAAGCAAAATATGGACAACAGTTTGGATCACCGATTCAAAAGATGCTAAGAATAGAGCAAAATGCATCTAGGATTTCTGCTTCAATTTTTGCAAAAAGGTCTTCCTCCTTTTGCTTGAGATTTTACATTGGTATTTATAGATGTGCCTGCCTCTTTCTTTCGTATTACAACATTTAATACATGAAATAGACTTTTTAAGAAACAATCCCGTTAATCTGCCTCGAAGAAATGACACATTAAATGACCATTATCAGGGCAAGCCAAAAGTTGTTAGGAGATCACGAACAAGAGCTTTTAATACTGGAGGCGTCTTTAATTTTGGTGGCATCAAAAATTGCCTCAAGTTCTTCCATCTTACGCACATCGGTAATTAGCAACATTTAATCTTGGTGCCTCTTTGACCATGATCTCAAAATATGTTGGAGAGCTTTTAAAACATTACTGCATTTGATCTTATCTTCTCCTCACGTTCTCCTATGCAATTTTGAAGAAAAATGCAGATAAAACTGTATCGGGCCTTTGTTTTGCTTCTGTCGTGAAAATGCGATAGGTCATGAAATCGTGACACTTTTACCTTATAGCTTTATCTTCTTGCCACCTGTCATGAAAATGCAACATGTCATGATGTCACAACATCTTCTCTTCATTTAGCTTTGTTTTCATGACATGTCATGAAATCATGACATTCTCCTTTGCCTGCCTTCTTCGCTGCTCCAAGTCATGAAAATTCGCCATGTCGTGAAATCGCGACATATTCTTCCTTCTGGATCTTTTTCTCCTTACAAGTGGTGGAAATGGGACATGTCATGAAATCACGATAGTTCATACCATTTTGCTCATTCTGTGCTTTCTTATCACGAAAACAAGACATGTCGCGAAATCGTGACGTTTTCTCCGTTTTGTCCTTTTATCTACAAGAAGTCGTGAAAATGGAACATGTCGTGAAATCATGATAGTTCGTACCATTTTGCTCTTTGGTCTTCAACAAGTTGTGAAATCGTGACATGTTTCTCCATTTGGTCTTATCTCCAAAATATGTCGTGAAATCATGACATTTTCTATCTCCTTGTACTTTGCTGCTTTTCGACCACAAAAATTCATCATGTCATGAAATCGTGACATTCCATATGATCTTACTGCTTCTTTGTTTTCCCTTTGTGAAATCATGACATGTCATGAAATCATAACAATTCTCCACACTTGGTCCTTCTGCCCCAATATGTCCTGAAATCATGACACATTCTTGCCTTCACCTTCGTTGCTGCTTCCTATCACGATATCACAACAAGTTTCTCTTGCTTGGCTTCATTTCTAAAAATGTCGTGAAATCACGACATCTTTCTCCGCCTTGTGTTTATCCTTCAGCCCTTCCACAAAAATGTGACATGTCGCGATATCACGCCATTCCATACCATTTAATCCTTTCTTGCTTTTCTATCATGATATCACAATATTTTTTATTACTCTGCTCTGTGACCACTACAAGTCATGAAAACATGACATGTAGCGAAATCGCGACAATTTTCACTTGAGTTCTCCCGCATCGCAACAAGTTGCGAAACTCCAACATGTCTCGATATCGTGACAGTTTGATTTCCTTACTGCATTTGACTATTTTGACCACGAAAACGTGATAGGTCATGAAAACATGACATGTCACGATATTGCAACATCTTTTGGGCTTAGCTCTTTTTTGGTACAATCGTCGTGAAAACGCAATAGTTTCACTTTTTCACTTACAAATAGAGGAGTGAGTATCTTTAAAATTTGAGCATTCTTTTGCATGAACAACAACAACAAAAACAATGTGGTAAAAATTCCAAGTCACTAGCAGAATATGAAACTAGCCCCCCCAGACTAATCCCAAAGTAGAGAGGACCTCACGAGATGCACCAAGAAGCAGTCAAAAACCCAACCTACCACCACCATCGACCGAGGAAGCCCTGGGAACCGAATCCAAGCAAAAACCTACAAAAAACCCTAAGGGAATCCTGAGGGATATCAAGGAAGGGATCCCTAAAGCATGCAGGGAACCCTAGGAGACCCTTGGGATGCACCAGACCCTAGGCTCGGGTAGGGAAACCCTAAAACTGTTGGGAAAGGAGCAGAAAGTGGAGAAGGATCTCCCCCAAGGATATCATCTGCTACAAAGCATTACCAAAGTGGGATGACCTAGGATGAACCAAGTATTGGGCAAGAAATAGGGGAGGGGGAGTAGGGAGAGGGAGTAGGACCCTCTCTCCTTGATCAATGTTATGGTTATTTGAAGTTGAGTTATTTTTGTTGTTTTTTAGCTGTGCAATTTTTTTTTTAAATAAAAAAATTCGTATTAAATTTTTTAGTAGTCATTTGCAAAATATTTTGGTTCCAACATATAGAATATTCTGAGTAATATAAAAAAAATTCTCATTTATGGATTTCTGATAAGCTTTGAGAGAGTTGCAATTGTTTGAAGTTGGGTTGTTCAAGCTGTTTTTTGGCTGCACAATTTTTTTTTCAAAAAGAAAAAAATTGTATTAAATTTTTTAACACTCATTTTTAGAATATTTTTGCATTTGCATGTAGGTTATTTTGAGTACTACAAAAATGACTATTTATTTGTTAAATTTTTATAAGTATTGAGGAAGTTACAGCTATTGCAAGTTGGGCTTATGGTGCTGTTTTTTGGGTTGCTAGAAAAAAAGGGAAAAATTCATAACTTTCAATCCGGATAAGAAAATCAGTTGTCATTTGTTTTGTTTTGAAGAAAAAGTGCAGATTTAATTGTTGAAGAAGGAAATATATTATATTTAAAAAAATTTCGGTTATTCAAACCCTAGCTATTTAAAAAATAATAATTATGGAGTTGCCAAAATTTTCTGGAGAAGATGATATTGATGCTAGGGAATGGTGAGAAAATTTGAAGTCTTTATATTCTTCTGAACATTTTTGAAACTTAAAAATGTTCATGTCTTTTCAAGGGGAAGCTTCATCTTGGTATTGCAATTTTTCTATTTCTCATGATTATATGCACACATTATTTTTTAAACTTAAAAATTCTCATGTCTTTGCAAGGGGAAGCTTCATCTTGGTGTTGCAATTTTTCTAGTTCTCATGATTATATGCACACATTGGAAGAATTTGAATTTTCATTTTTAAGAAAATGGGATTCCAAGCAAAAGGATAATAATGTGCAATCAAAATAAACTACATCTTTTATGTCAGGGTCAAAAAATGGTAAAAAATATTTGTTTGAATGTAAAAGTTCTATTTTTAAAAGTTCATGGGTGCATTCAAAATAATAAAAATATTGTTTCCATTAATCCTAGTAGCAAATATAATTTTATCAAAATGTCTTTGACTAAGAGGTTGCAAGTGCAAATAAAGACATACAAATTGAGGGAGACAATGTTCAAATTTTTGAATATTTAAAGCTCACCATGGATAAATATGTTTTACATTCAAATTTTCATGCTATTGAGATGGAGGATGTAGATATTGTTCTTGGTTATCCTTGGTTGCATTCTTTGGGTACTATTAACATTAACGTGCAAAATAAATTCATGAAGTTATAGTACCAAAATAAGAAGCTAACATTGCAATATATTTCTTAGTGTAAGGATATACATGTAGCTATTATAAGGGAACAAAGTGAAGAGCAAAAAAAGATAGTAGCATAAATCAAGAAAACAAAATCAAAGGAAGAATCAATAGAAGAAAGTAAGAAAGAAGAGAAAAAATAGGTTGAACATCAGGCTAAGGTTGGAGTATATCACCATACACACCATCATGAGAGGCAACAATTATGGCGACAGGGCTTGAGGTAACATAAGAACAATGAGGGACATATAACGAACCCAAGGAGCCAAAACTTTGGGTATGCTACAAGTCTTAAATGCAAGCAGGTATGGATGAAAAAATATGAAATTTTTTCTTTCAATACATGGCATTTACATCAAATAAGATCACCACCAATCATAGTTCCACTTGGATGGATGGATTATCTATATTGGTACCATTATTTAGCATGGCTCAGAAGATCGTATTATTTAGCTCTTCTAATGTTTTGAGGATGAAACATTTGTAAGGGGATGTAATGTTAGGTACCAAGATAAGTATTTAATATTGTATTGTATAATGGTATAAGCCATAAATTAATTATTGATTAAGGCCGCATGTCAAAATAGAAATAGGTATGTCATAGAATCATATTTTTAACCATTGGGAGGAATATTGTCATATGTAACCACAAGGAATATTGTCACGCACTTTGTAACTCATGGAAGGTGAACCTCCACATGGGTGATCTTGTAACTCATGGAAGGTGAACCATCACACTCTTGTATAAAGATAGATTCACCCCCATTGTAAAAGGTATCCATAATCTAGGAGGTATTCTTGAAGAATTCTTGGCTCATGGAGCTAGAGATCTTGTGGAGTGGCGTCCTTCCTAAAGGAGCATTGTATGGTGTTGTTCTACATCAAGGGTATAATCAATCTCTATATTATTGAGAAATTTATTGTGCAATTAATTTATTTATGGATGCATGTTGAATATTTATGCAAATTTTTGAAATATATATGGAATGAGAAGAGATATTTATTACATTCACTCTTTCCCTTAGGGTACAAGCCCTTGATTGGTACAATAATATTCCATGTCATAGCTTGTTCACATTTGAGAAATTGTCTAACTCATTTCTTGAACACTTTTCCATCAACATCAATAAAATGATAAACTTTTTTGATGTGTACACCTTATGATAGGCTGATAATGAACCTATCACTAACTTTATTTCACTATGGATATCGGTCATTCACAATCTATCTTACAACCTCTCTTATACTAAACTCATCACACTATTTTTTAAAATTTGTCACAAACACATTTCTCCAACTGTACAATTGCATCAAAGTCACATATTTGATGAGGCCATCACTCAAGTGAAAGTCATTGAGGACATCAAGGTTCAATCTGATAAAATCAAAATTTAGAAAAAGACATCCTACTTATCCAACTTTTTATTTAATCACAATGCTTTGAATCCTTCCTTTTCCAAACCACCATATACTAATAAAATAGTGGTAGCCTCTCCATATTCTTCATCAATCTCACAACCTACTCCACAAAAATAGTTATTTCATACTAATATGCCTCCTCCATCTAATCAACAACAGGCTCATGATATTCATCCTCAATACCCACAACATAATTGAACTCCACTTTCTGAATCTCTACTAGCTTTATTCCAGATGTTTAACACTGGTCATGTTATGTTACCTGATATTAGATCTAGAGACCCAAATTAACCTAAACCTTATGGATACAATGAACAAACATTTTATTATTAACATTAACAACATGAAAATGATGTCAATACTTGCCACACATTTTATGATATAGTCTAGGATCATATCGATCATGGTACTATTCAAGTTTCAAATCCCCTTGCACCACATAATCAAAATATAGGTATTTATGAGAACCCATTACCTAAAATTGGGGGGAATAATCCTCAAGGGGCTCAACCCACTCAATAGGCCCAATCAAGGCAAGTCAATCATATCCATTATGATCCTCCCTCATGCAGACTGGTTGGCATGATTAACATCACTACTCATGGTCAACATTATCCATCGCATTGAGATGCACCCATTAGTCCACTTCCATTTTTCACCTTCCTCCACCTACATAACATTTATTTTTGTTATGTTGTATTCATGGTTCTTCCTATTCCTAAATATTCTCCTCCTTTCTCACTTCTTCAATTTCCTTTTCTTCTTCTCCATCATCATCATCCATTTACCATTTCACTAATCATACCAATATTCCCTTTCAAAAGGCTTTAAATTGTACATCCATAAATTTAAAAAGGAGGGTCATATTTGACCCAATATTTACCTCATCATATCATATCCAATTTTACCAAATTTATCACCATTTTATTGGGTTTGAAAATAGGTTTCCAATGGTATAATTGTTGTCCAATTCTAACATCGTTTGGTCCTCAAAACTGCTAAAATACTGCACATGGGTCAAACAATCAAAGTTCACACACTACCATGTGAACCTACAATTTTTTGGTCCATTATTCATGTTATGCATGGATATGGCCTTGTATAACATCCATTTTCATCTTTCATCATTCTCCACTTATCATTTTTCATCATTTTTCAATCACATCATTATCATTTCTCACTTTCTTAATCACCAATTCATCACATGAAGAGGTACAAATTCAACAAATAGACACCATATTGTGCATGATTAATAATAAAAAATCACTCTTGGAAGTGGAAATTTTCCAAGGACTTTGCTTGAGACTATCATCAGCCTCCATTTGCTAGGGTAAACATGAGCAAAAAAAAAATCTCAATCATAACTCCAATCCAATCATATTTGGTGTGTTAAGGACCTATGGATGTTGGGAGACTCATGTGTGGATGCTATATCTAGGTCATGAACATAACCATTGAAATAATTATGAGTAGGATCCATCTATGGTTGACTAGCTAATCCAATCAACTCAAACACTTCATGCATGTCAACAACAACATTTCAAAGGTATTCATCCCTTTCAATGTTGGGGTATCTTAAATTGATCATGCAAGCTAGGTGACCTTGCACTTCATTATTTCAAACCATAATTCATCATTCCACCATTAATATTATTCATATTTTACAATGTCTCTATCCATTTGTTCCACATATTCCAAATTTATTGAATTTTCACCTTCCAAACTATAGAGCAGAAAAAATGGTGCACCTGGCAAAGGGAAATGAAATGCACCTATTTATTTAAGCACTACAAAAATATATTTAATGTAAAAATAATGACAAATAAGTGAAATAAATGGGGGTTCTATTTATATTAATCTATTTTCCAAATGCACAGTTACAAAATGTCACCTTGAGAGCTCTTAATTGATACAATCCATTACATAAGTGCAAATAATCTAATCCTTTCAATAACTCAAGGTGTACTTCAATGTCTTCCTCACACTCATGAATTGAAGAGCGGGTTTTGATACCACTACATTGATCTATATATATTCAAACTCGTATTTCCTTACTTGCACACTAAAATACATGGATATACACATAAATAAATCATATTGGTTAATAGCATGTGTAGATTAACATGAAATCAAAAATATGCATGCAATATTGAATATAAAAGGTGAAATAGGTGATGCAAAACTATTCCAAAATGTATTAAAAATTAGTATAATCCATATAAACTACTTTATAGAGGATCTATACTAAAATTACAATGAAATTATATGCAAAATCCATGGTCCTCCCAAGGTGTTCCAATTGGTACTATTATAATGGAAAACCTAATTTAAGGTCCAAAACTACTCAAAATGATGCCAAATTCTAATATGATGCATATAAAATACTCTATAAATGATCTATGCTAAAATTGAACCAAAATTAAGTGTAGATTCATGGCCATACCTAGGTGTTCCAATTGGGACTGTTAACCGTCCCATGTGGAATTAACCAATAAACTTGGTGGTTTTTACCACTAATTCCTCTGGGATCTGGTTCAAACTACTCCTAAGGGTGTTGTCATCAAATTTGGTGATCTTATTCATAGAAATGGGTGGGTTTTTGAATAGGCTTGCATATTTGGGGATCACTTTCCAACCTCCTTCAATTGATGGAGATTCCAAATGAAAACATGTGGTGAAAGGGAGAGTTAATCTCAGTAGCACTTCAATGCAAAATATTTCAAATATCTCTCTAGAATTGCATGGAGTGACTCCAATTTATAGCCCAAGATTTCCATATGGTCAAATTAGAAATTTAGGGCATGCAAGGCAAGAACCGCCATTTATCAAAAACCTTGCCATGTGTTGGGTGGGAGAGGCCTCCAATTTATAGGTTGTGATGGATTTTATAGACCCTCAATCTATCATAAATCATTGGGTGGCATAAATAGCAGAATTTGATTGCCATTTATCTCACCCTTAACTTTTTGAGGGGCCTAGGCTATGTCCATCCCACCCAGATATGGTTGTTGGTGGTTGTCCTTAGGTGGGATGGCCATGAACTGTGGTCATCTTGGGTGGGACAACCATGACTACATGGCCCAAAACTTTCCAAATGTGGGGTAAACCTTCCCAAAAGTGGTTAGAACCATTATTTAACCCTTGAGAGTTTCCCAATGGGGCCATATGGTTTTGATAAGAGTTAATCATTGTAGTCTAATCATATTAACATGATTTTAGTGTCTATAGATACCCCTTTTTGGTATACATCATATGAAACATAATGTGGAGTAAAAATAGATGAATAAACTATCAAATGATTAAGGTTATTCAGTAACCTAACCAAATTTAGATACCTCCATTGTGTAAGGAGCATACATTACTGGAATCCTTGCTTTTGACATAATTCAAGAATTTTATTTTGGTATACTTTTCAGCCGCACTATAATGATAGGCTTTGGGGCTTAGGGTATACTTGGTCTTTGTTCCTTGTTTCACTTATAAGCCTATTATAGGAAATATCCCTAGGCTTCAAAGTAACCAACAATTTATTTTATGAAATTTGTGCTAAATTATATGCTCCAATGTGGGATTAAAATTTGTCTTTGGCAATGATTCTTTTGAATGTATGCAAGTTGCACTTTTGAGTGTTTGAGTGTTGATTTTAATTATGAATTTGTTAATTATGACTACCCCTTCAAGTTATGAATCAATGATGGCATGACCAATGATGAAAGTAACAAGTTTCTTGACCAATATGACTTGATTAGGGTTCCTTCAGCTTTACCCATTGTAAAATTTATCAATTTTTTAAGGATTTTGATGGTTTTGTTGATATTTCATGGAAGAAAAGAATGAAATACCTCATTTACATGGAGAATTTCAACCACAATGGCCTTATTGGGAATTTAAGTACATAATTTCTCATTCATCAATAAACAATTTTGGTTCCATATTGATCCTTTGTAAATTTAATCATTTTTGACATGTTTTTGGTGGTTTTTAGGTCATATTCTTTACCTTTTCTTCTATTTTTTTGGTGTCTTTTGATGATATTTCATGGAATAAAGGAAATTAATACCTCATTCTCATGGATTAATATGACCACAATGGCCTTTTTTGGGATTTAAGTGAACACATATTAGTTTGATGATGAATAATTTGGTTCAATTAGCCTTATGGTAATTTACTCATCTTGCGGGATTGCATGCAGTGCAAGTCGCTGCAATCGCCAAGTGTATAGGGTAAATAACTGGGTACGAGGCATACTTGATTTTTATATTTATTTTTTATTTTTTATTTATGATTTTTGAATATTTTATATTGGTAGATATGCTTAATTTTCCTTTATGAAGGTCCTTGTGGTGAGCAAATATGTGCATTTATGTCTACTGATCAGTTTTTGATGCATTTTTGGATGCAATATCATGTATGCATGTATTGTAATATGATGTTGGTTTATGATATGTATAGGTGTGTATGCATAATAAAATGTATGATTTATTAATTTGTATGATGAATTATAAATTCTATTTGACACATTAGATGATAGCACCATAGACTGTACAAAATTTATCAATTCATTTTAACGTTATCATAATATTATGTAATGGACTATGAAAATGTAAACTAACAAACATGTGATAAAATGGCATGGCATGGAATGCATAGTAAGATATTATAGAATATCCTTGAGATTTTCATGAGACTCAAACACTTTAGTTACCTAGATAAAATTTGTATATTAACCATGCAAGACTTTTTAGCAAGGTATAAATCTGCTATGATGACCAAGATATTCAATATCTCTTTGTGTGCATATGAGTTCATTACTATGATAATGCATAAAGTTACCGCAATGTCAAATAGGATTTATGTAGCCAATATATACTGAATATCACCCTGCGAGTATCATCATCCTAGGTTTTGTACGTAGTTGGATTAGACCATAGGTAATACATGTTACCAAAAGCTAGCGCATCTTCAAGCAAACATTGGTCTATACAAAAGAAGGTCACTAATGTAATAGATATATCATCATGGATAAGAATACTTCCATTTCCATGTGGTCTTGATGCCACCCAACCTGTAATGAGGATCACCTTATGGTTGTCAAATGCTGAGAATTCCAGGGTGTTCAGTACTCCCTTCTTTTATTTTATTTTGAATTGCTCCAAAGATTTGCTCATTTTTGTTTTTGATGAGAAAGTTATTTTGGTAGTAGTGAGAACCACTATTTATTTTGATTTTTACTTTTTCTAGTGGTAAAAATGACTTTTCCTTTTGGGGATTTTGCTTTTATTTTTTTTGTTGTGGTGAAAACCACTGTTTATTTTTCTTTTGCTCTTGTATTTGTTGCTTCTTTGGATACTTGCCTAGATTTGGTGTGGGGTAAGGGATTTTTATTTCTTTGGATAGGGAGGAGCTTGTCCTTTTGTAAATTCTCAACATTTTTGAACCATTCACATAGGGGGATGAGAAAGGTAAAATTTTCACTTAAGGTAACAAGGACCACTTTGTAGGTTTCACCTTTCCTTGTGCAAAACTTGGATTTATTAGTGTGACAATGTATTGGGATTATGACGTATACAAGATACCATCAAAGCAAGAATGTAGCTTCTAAAAATTAGGATATATTTCTACAAAATATGAAAAGAAAACTAGAGACGGTTGAGTGACCGAAAAACCCTAATGACACCTTATAACAAATGACTAGGTTGAAGGGAAAAAGACACAAATACGAAAGGTGGGAAATGTGTATGGAAATGATAATTTTAATGTAGACGGTGGTTACTAATGAATTTTAACCAAGTTGATTTTTAAGGATGGCTAGTGTACATACCCGGTGCTAGACATGTATGATCAACTCTAGAATGTAAAATGCAATGATGTGTATGCTTAATGCAAGTGATTGTATAATGCAACGATATGAAATATAATGCAATATTTTTGTATTTTTGATATTTTAATGATATTTGTGGATTTTGATTAATATATGTATATATACATTTGACTAATGGGCTTATTGGATGTCATTAGGGAATTTTGGGTGACCAAAGGTTTATGGGTACCTTTGGGGATTTTTGGGTGATGAAAGGGTTTATAGATACCTTTGGAGTTTTTTGGGTGACTAAAGGGTTTATGAATACATTTGGGGCTATTTGGGTGACCAAATGATTTATGGGTACCTTTGGGGCCTTTTGGGTGACCAAAGGGTATATAAGTACCTTTGGGGCTTTTTGGGTGACCAAAGGATTAATGGGTACATTTGGGGATTTTTGGGTGACCAAAGGGTTTATAGGTGCCTTTGGAGTTTTTTGGCTGACCAAAGGATTTATAGATACATTTTGAGCTTTTTGAGTGACCAAAGGATTTATAGATATCTTTGGATATTTTTGGGTGACCAAAGGGTTTATGGGTACCTTTGGGGCTTTTTGGGTGACCAAAGGATTTATGAGTACCTTTGGGGCTTTTTGGATGACCAAAGGGTTTATGAGTACCTTTGGGGCTTTTTGGGTGACCAAAGGGTTTATGGGTACCTTTGGGGATTTTTGAGTGACCAAAGGGTTTATGGATACCTTTGGGGCTTTTTGGGTGACCAAAGGGTATATAGATACCTTTGGGACTTTTTGAGTGACCAAAGGGTTTATAGATACCTTTAGGGATTTTTGGGTGACCAAAGGGTTTATGGATACCTTTAGGGATTTTTGGTTGACCAAAGAGTTTATAGATAGCTTTTGGGCTTTTGTGACTTTGATAATTTTATGAATTTAGGAGGAAGGTTTGATACCTTATGCACCCCTAGTATTTGTGGTGATTAATGAAAGTGAGGAAGGTGTGATACCTTTAGAATCCTCAGTTTGCTTCATTTCTTGTGATGTAAATAGTGGGGAAGGTGTGACACATTGGATACCCCTAGTATGTACTATGATTGATGCAATGTTATTATCTTGGATAGGAAGAGTGATAGAAATTGACCCCACCTATTGTGGTGGGAAATTCTGGGTAATGCCAATGTCTTGATGGGATAAAATGTGTGACCCTTTTGTGGATGAAGCTTTCTTATCAATAAGATCTTAGACCATGTGTCTAAAAATATAATAATCACTAATATCATGCCCTTTCATTCAGTGATAGAGGTAATAATGATCATTTTTGTATCGTTTAGATCTGGGCAAGTTCAGGTTGAACGTGGGTATGTCTATCAAGACAATTGTATTTGTTTCTTATAGGTGGTGAAAAATGGTTGATATGGGCTCAAATAATGGAGTCAAGATATGACGATGCTTTAAATGAGGTGAAATTGGTCAACTCATTTTATGAGGTGAGGGGGTTGTATGTATCTTATTCACCTATTTAGGTTGCTCTTCTCAACTCCCATATGTAGTTAACAGATCCTAAAATATGCCAAGCTATCGATTTTTTATTTGAAGATCATTTTTTCAAGCATATCATGTACCTTGCTCTTGGATGTGATATAGGACTTAATTTTATGACCATTTACTTGATGATAAGGATAGTATTGGTCTTCTTAATACCATCATGGTTTGGACTTATTGGGATCCAAGGGGTGGATATCTAGCGATGTGATAGCCTTTGCCTTGCATAATTGATTAAAAAGTGATGCCAAAGATTCAAGCAATGGTGTATAAGTGCAAGGTTTATGGCATTGTTTCCTTTACCCCTGCTTCTATTGAGACTTGAAATTGGACTACACAGGAGGGATTTGGTCCTAAAAATCAAGGGGTTAAGATTTTGAATGACTCAACCATAACTCAATTCTTGTGAGTCAATTCACAATATGTTGTAAGTCATTGTGTTGATGACTCACTTGTAACTCAATTTTGGCTAGCCTATCCAATATATGTTGTGAAAATAGTGGAGGTGATGATTGGATGGCTATTGAGAAAGTTGGATTAAGTGTGATTGAATCTAAAAATGGTAGCACTTGTTGTATGGATGGAATTTTTGATGGAGTCACAAGTGGTATAATGGATTTTGAGGACTTTAGTTCTTTGTCATCATATTGATACTTCCCACAAACTCATGGGAAAATGCATTTGCACTTGGACCAGTCACGGATACCTCATCAACTTGTCTAATATGATATGCTTGTCTCCCATGTTTGGGTGGTGAATCGGAAATGGTATCATTATTTCCATGTATAAATTTTGTTTAATTTGGAGGTATGTTTAAAGGTACGATGGTACCTATGGGAATACGAGATCATCCCATATTCTGTATTGTCTTAATGGTTGAAAATGTTGTAATATTACTCACTAGGTATTCTCATAAACCTATAGTAGCCAAATGGAATATGACCTATGATGATAAGGATGTAGGATATGGAAGCGAGGCTTGATATGACTCAATTATTGCCTCATGAGGTGATTCCTCATCTTCTAGACTAGGAATATCTTCCATGGAAATGGTAGAGATGATTAGAGGGATCTCATAAATAGGCCTCTTCGATATGTTTCTTTTTAGAGGATTTGACAATGATGAAAGTGTATATGGAGGTTCCAATGATGAGGGTGGTATAGAAGAATATTGTAATGGATCAATGGAAGGCACTAGTGAAGCAGTAAGACCTTGAATGGATGTATTCAGTTGGAGGTACTAATGATTTGATGGTAAGGTCAACTCAGGGATATGTTGCACCAAGTTGTAGTATTTGAAGGGCTCAAGGTCTATGGAGACAACATGCACTTGCCCTTCATGAGTATAATTTAAACATTGGTTACCTATGGATGACACGCACTTCATATCCCTAATAAAAGGTCTACCCAACAATATATTATAAGACATTATGCCCTCTAGGATGTGACACAATATTTGTATGGTTTTGTGTCCCACTTGAATAGGTAATACTATAGTGCCAACCATTGAGCATAAAGTATTGTTGAATGTTATCAGGGTATATGTGGATGCAATAATATGGGATGCTAGAAAACCTATATGTTGGAGAGTATTTGTGGTGATGCTATTGCTTGAAAAACCAATGCCAATTAGAAATATTTTTTAAGGTTTTCTATTTACACATGCAATGATGTGTAAGGGAGGATCAACCACATCATTTTCTATTGTGTTGAGTTCATATTAATGAAATATTATTACTGGATTCTTACACTACTAAAAGTGCCCCATGAAATTGATAAAGGAGTTAGACTTCTGGGGCTGCAGTTCAATTGACCTAAGGATATCCATAAGAGCTTCTTGATGAAGATGATGTTGTTCACAAGCTTTTAGAAAGCTTAATTTTTATGGTGACCACTAGATGAGGTAGAAGGCTTTGCACTCAAAGTGGTAGAGGGTGTGATGCAAAGGGAAATTCATTTAAAGTTTCAGGTGATGCAAATTAATTTGTATAATACCTATTCCTTGTCACAATACTAACCATATTGATGACCCTTGTTCAGGGGGTGTTGTATGGACCTCATTTACCCATTTTTCTTGATTTTATTACACCTCATGAGTGGGAAATGGGTCTATAAAGACACCCATTTGTTGATTATTTATTGTAAGAGGATTATCAAATTTAAGATCATTCCTCTCAATCACATCTTGTACTAGTTTTTTGAAACCATAGCACATTTGTACGTCATTCCCATTATACCTATGGTACCTACAATATAGGTCTTCATGACATCCCATGGACTTTAATTTACTCATACTCGAATCTATAGGCCAGATCTCAGGTAGAGTAATTACTTTAGCTACACATAGATGATCGAATAGGGAATCCATAGACTCAATGAAAAGCATGAATTTTTACTTAGGGTGACATTGTTGCTTTTTCCCTTAATTCACTTGAGTGTTGTTATTGTAATTTGTAAGAGGAGGTTGGGCCTAATAGTTTGCTTTCTAATGTGGTGTTGGTTGCACAGGCCCTGGAATGTTAATGGCAACTTGATTAAATACTATTGGATTTGGTTGTACTGTATTGCCCTTTGTGTTCTTATTACACTCCTTTTCATGGGGTTTCATGATATCCTCCTCTTGAATTTTGATTTCTTCAATTGTTCTAGTCTATGCTAGAGCATATTAAAGATTTTTGTATTGTTGACTTTGTAGAAATAATTAAATTAGCTTTAAACAACTCTTGGAAAATATGTGAGTCAACTCAATTTTTGGTAGTAGGTATGGTAGCTTAGCAAGAAGTGTTCACTACCTATTTCCATAGTCAATGATTGACTCATCATCATACTGCTTCAACCCCATAAGTTTTGATAATGTCACCTTTTTCTTAGTGTTAAAAGTGAAACATTCTAGGAATGCATCTACAAATTGTTTAAAGCTATGGACATTGTGCCTTGGGAGTTGATTGTACCACTCTATTGTTGTGCTAGAGAGGGTAATAAGAAATGTTCTTAGAAGTAAGACATCATTATCATTGGTTCATGAACCTAGTGATATGCTCTTGCAAATATTCCTCTCCATTGAATCTATTAAAATTAGACATTTTTAAATTCTCTAGGTATGGAGGGGAAGGTATTTATGGGTGAAGTAGTTGACTGTGAAGCTGGCACAAAGTGGGATTTTGAAACCTAAACCTAGAGGCCTCATTTTATATTGTTTCTATGTGCTCAAAAAATGCTTTGTATGCATTAGAGGATTTGATATCCTCTTCTTTGCTCTGGTCCCATGGGGGAAAGTGAGGGATGTCAAGTGTATGGTATGGTGGTTTATTTTCATCAACCATACCTCCATAAGGTGCTTCTAGATATTTCTGTTCTAGTTCTAGATCATCATAGGCTTCGTAAGGTGTTTCCTGAATTGGCCTACAAGGAGGAACAAATACCTATAGAAGGTGATCTATGTTTGGCCTGGGAGGCAAGTCTTGACTAGGCCTAGGAGGTTGAAGAGGCAACATTTGGTTAGGCCTAGGAAGCATATTTTAATTAAAAGTATGTTGCCTCTTATGAACCCCCTATCTATGAGTACTTGGGGTAGGAACCCCATTGCGTAAGGTCTCTTGGAACAACCCATGGGTTTGTTGTTCAATCCTTTATTTTTATAACTAATGTTGGTGGTCCAAGCATTGTTTATCTACCCAAAGTTAATTGAATTGAGCTTGGCGGTTAGCATATATTTTAACAACTTGGTTTATCTGATAAGTCGTGCAAGGTCTATTAGCCCTAGAACTATATCCATGATTCCTATCCTATTTAGGAGGATCTAAAAGGTCAACTACAAGCTTCCTTCAATTGAGAGAGGTTGCATTCACTTGAGGCTCAATCCTAAACATATGTTCTTTATACTCAACTAGCATAGAAGCACATCGTTCTTGCATGGAATAATTAAACTAAGGATAATCAAGACTTTCCTCATGTCTTCATTCATCAATGAGGAAGGGAAGGGCTGAATTTTCTAGCTTAGGGTGATAAGTATCATACTCATCCTGGTACTTATACTATTGAGACATATTAGGATGATTTCAAGGCATATTTTGATCACTTGGCCCTACCCATGGTGTAAAATATTGATCTTGCACATAGGTGTGCAAGTTAGACTGAGTAGGCACATGAATGCATGGTATTTCTATGTTTGTTTGTGCCTCAATGTGTGATTTATGTTATTGAAATAAGGCCTATGAAGTGTCTATATATGAAAAGTATATTCTTTTATTAGGACCAAAACCTGTAGGGGTATCCTGCATAGGGGTCCCTTGTAAGTTAGGTTTATTATTTAAAATTCTAGAACTTGGGCAAGTAGGAGGCCACCAAAGAGGTATAATTATATCCTTAGGGTCAAATAAGAGATGGTATACATCTCCTTGCCTCCTCTCCATAGTGTCTGCCCTTGAATGGGCTTGGCTACAGGTGCATACCATAGCTACTTTGTTTTAAATCCTACGTGATTATATCTTTTATAAATTTTAATGATGCAACACACAAGAATGGAAAAACACAATAATACAAGTGTTTATCTCTTTTAAATATTTTAGATGTGTTCCCTAAAACTGTTTGGTGTGTTTTTGATTTGTTGTTTGCAAAGAGAACTCGTTTCACATGTTTGAATATGGTTGATGTAATTCTTAAATTTTTAAAAGCATTTCACCTGTATAATCATAACTCGACAATCGATAATGAATTTCGATAATGCAAACCAACCAGATTATGGAGATGAAGCCCATACCTAGTCATAGAGCACAGGTCCTACCAGTCCTCACCCATATTTATTGTGGGTAGTGATACACCCTCCAAAGAGGAATGCATGCTATTTTCCATGGCTAAGATAGTTCTTGGAGCCAACTTTGGTCAAAAAATAGTATTTGTATCAAGCGAGCCAATGGGTGGAAGTGAATCCCATAATCATTGGTCTCTATTAGTGGTTGGGGATGGATTTCCATATCACTAATGTTAAAATGTAATGTGGTGTGTGTGGTTCCTTTTATACTTAAAGAAAGTAAAACAAAATAGCACTCAATGATACTTCACTAAATGCAAAATAATGTTTCACTTTTAGAAGTATTTAATAAATTATGGAACCTAAAAAATGCATATCCTATATGTCAACCTATCCTTTAGGTAGGTTTCAAGCAATCCAACCACACAAATGCATGCTTAAGATATTTTTTTCTTGTTTTTATTTTTGTTTTGTTGTTTTTAATAAAAAGTGAAATTTACTTTTCAAAAAGCAAAGAAAAGACATAAAAAAACTAAATCTAACCTTCTATAAATAGTAATAATGCAAATTAAAGGTCTAGATACTCATATTGAAAGCCTAATATGTTATTGTTCCTATAAATTTGAGTTGCAAGCTCCTATTTTGTGGTCATTCTAGGGTGGAATGGCTGCAATTTGGGGGTCATCCCTAGGTGGAACGACTATTGTGGTTGTCCCTGGGTGTTCTAATTAGGAAATCATGGGTTGTTTCAAGCCATAACAGCAAAACCCTACAACATTTCAAAGACTAAAAGAGAGTTAAAACTTGAAAAAATAAAACGGGATAGGGGTCCCATCATGATCACCACTATAGAGTAGAAAAATGGTGCACCTAGCAAAGGGAAATGAAATGCACCTATTTCTTTAAGCACTACAAAAAGACATTAAATGTAAACATAATGACAAATAAGTGAAATAAATGTGGGTTCTATTCATATTAATCTATTTTACAAATACATGGTTACAAAATTTCCCCTTGATGGCTCTTAATTGATACAATCCATTATAGAAGTGCAAAGGATCTAATCCTTTCAGAAACTCAAGATGCGCGTCAGTGTCTTCCTTGCATGCACAAGTTGAAGAGCGGATTTTTGATATAGCTATGATGATATATCCATACTCAAACTTGTATCTCCTTCCCTGTGTACTAAAATACTTGGATCTACACACAAAGAAATTAGATTGGTTATTAACATGTACATATTAACATGAAAAAAATATGCATGTAATATTTAATATAAAATGTGAAATAGGTGATGCAAAACTATTCCAAATTATACCAAATTTTAGTATAATTGATATAACCCACTTTAGAGATGATCTAAACTAAAAATAAAATGAAATTATATGTAGAATCCATGGCCATCCCTAGTTGTTCCAATTGGTACTGTTATAATGAAAAACCTAATTGAAGGTCTAAAACTACTCAAAATGGCACCAAATTCTAATATGATGCATATAAACTAATCTATAAATGATCTATGCTAAAAACTAACCAAAATTATGTGCAGGTTCATGGTCATCCCTGGGTGTTCCAATTGGGATTGTTAACCATCCTAGATGGGGATGGCTACCAAACCTGGTGGTTTTTGCCACAAATTCCTTTTGTATTTGGTTCAAACTACTCCTAGGGGTGTTTTCATAAAATTGGGTGATATTATTCACAAAAATAGGTGTGTTTTGAAATGAGTTTGCATATTTGGGGATCACTTGCCAACCTCCTTTGATTTATGGATATTCTAAATGAAAACATGCGATAAAAGGGAGAGTGAATCTTGGTAGCACTTCATTGTGAAATATTGCAAAGACCTCTATCTAAAATTGGGTGTAGTGACTCCAATTTATAGAAAAATAGGGGCATAGGGTCAAATAGGTAAGTTAGGTCATGCAAGGCAAGAGCCACTATTTTTCAAAACCCTTACCATATATTGGGTGGGAGAGGCCTCCAATTTGTAGGTTGTGATAAAATTGATAGGCCTTCAATCTATCATAAATCATTGGGTAGGATAAATGGTAGAATTTGATTGCCATTTATCCTACCTTTGACTTTTTGAGAGGCCTAGGCCATGGTCATCCCACCCAGGGATGGTTGCTGGTGGCTATCCCTAGGTGGGATGACCATGAACTATGGTCATATTGGGATGGTATGGCCATGGCTACATGGACCAAAACTTCCCAAAAGTGGGTAAACCTTCCCAAAAGTGGTTAGGACCACTATTTAACCCATGTGGGTTGCCCAAGGAGGCCATAAGGTGTTTATAAGAGTGTGTTATTATAGTATAATCATATTGATGTGATTTTAGTGTCTACACAAACTCTTCCAAAAATAGGGGAGTTTTTCATCTCATTCCAACTCATCTTCCAAAATTGGGGTAGTTTTATGTCTCTTCCACACATATTCTCCCCATACATTATTCAAAATTGAGGTAATTTCATATTATCCACATCCATCATTCAAAACTGGGATAATTTTATCTTTTCCCCATCCATCATTCAAAATTGGGGAAATTTCATCTTCTTTCAATTCATCATTCACAACTAGAGCAATTTCATCTTCTTCTAATTCATAATTCACAATTCAAGTAGTTTCATGTTATTCCAATCCATCATTCACAATTTGGAGGAGTTTCTCTCTTTTAAACCACATAGTCCACATTTAGTGGAGTTTCATTGTCCAAACTCCACTTCCAAAACTAAGGGATTTTTTCATCTCCTTCCAACTCATCTTCCAAAATTGGGGTGGTTTCATATATCTTCTATACATATACCATATCTAGGAGGGAAATTCACTTCCTTCCACCACACCATTAACATATATAGAGTTACATCTCCTACCACTTCCTATTTTACAATTGGGAGAGTTTCATCTCCTTCCAATTCATAATTCATCATCTAGCATAGTTCGCCTCCTTCCAACTCTATATTCCACAAATAAAGGAGTTTCATATCCTTCCAACCCATCATTTCCAATTGATAAAATTTATATCACTTCAACTAATTCCTCATTATGTAGGTATTTTTCTTCCATAACTTCTAAATTATTTTGGTATTAGGGTATTTTGTTCCTTTTCAAACCACATATATTATTGGGAGGGAATTTCCATTCTTTCCAACCACATTTATATTTTGAGGTATTAATCCTTATTACATGTTCATACTCCATCACCTCTCATCTACTCATTATGGTGTCATCCAATATTATAGTCACACATAAATTACCATAAACAACATCCATTTCTTGTTTCAAGGATTTGCACCCTTCACCTTGCATCTACAACTCATTCTACATTACCAAGATCTAGTGCAATGAAAACAAGTGCTGGTCCCATAATAATAACTCATTCAAAACAATATATTCTAAGTTAGAAATATTGCATTCTTTTATAAAAGGTTGTGCCCTTTGCCTTGTCCTCATCAAATACAATCAATCAATAGGTTCAAAAGGTTTTATCCTTTTGTAAAATATTGTGCCCTTTACCTCACCATCACAAATCAATTGCTAGGCTAAAATATTACATCATTTTATCAAAGGTTATCCCCTGTGCCTCATCACCATCAAACAAGGTTTCTCCATAAACCTCAAGGTATTTGAAATATTCTTTTTAAAATCTCAAAGGAACAAGTTTTCTACATAAATATCAAAGAATTTGGAATACACATATTAGTCCAGATTTCCAATTCCTTTACCAACGCTATAGGATAGATTTGATTTTGTGAGGTCAAATTTTTTTGCTTTGGTCCAACATATTGGAAATCATATGGGGATATAAAACTTTACGTTCATCTCATGCCCTTCCTTGATTTCTTCATTTATTACAAAGGCAATTAATCCCTTTGGTGCCACTTCACCATTACCTCCATTCCAAATGTATCTCTTACCTTTGGCTTACTCACATCACTATTTCATACATATTTACACATATCACTCATGATGGACATTTCTACACATTAGTATTATTCTCATAGTAACTCCAATACATACCTACATGATCACATCCAACACATCGAACATCATATCATGACACACTGCCTTACATTTACATATCTTACTTGCAGTGGGTCTATCACACATATGTCAGTCATCTACCACCATGTATTTTAGGCATTTTATCATGTTAGTTCCTCTTGTATATATCACATCAACACTATTGGTAGTCATATTCACATCCCTTTTATACATTGACCACCCATTATCTGCATATTGTACTACTTTAAGGAGTTAAAATCATATTTGCTTGCATGACTGACATACCCAACCCTATTCTTAGTTGTGTGAAAATAGGAATTTTTTATGTTACTCAACTATTCATAGTCATTCTAATCACTCTATAATGAACCTCATCAAGTCCCACAGGGTTTCAAGGTTACATCTAGTTGAATGAGATCATTCATGGACCACTCACATATTCAAAATTTAAGCAAATTTTGAGTCTATGGAAGACAAAACATTACATAAGCCTTGCTATTTTATTAATGGTTTTCCTTGCTCATCCTATCATTTTTGTGATCAAAATAAGACTAGGGATAAACAAAGGGACAAGCAGAAAAAGAAGGGTAGAAAACAAAAGATAAAACCCAATAAAAAGAGCACTACAAAAAAAGAGCACCACAAAAAGAGAATCAAAAGGATGAGGGGTAGAAAAAAAAAGGAAATTCCTCCATGATTACTATCAAAATTCTTTAATCCCTTTGGTCCTTAGGTCTAACATAACATCACGAGATGATTTTCATAACCTATAATAGCCTATAAGAGCCTTCTTGGTAGTGGAATAGTATTACAAGTGGTGACACATTTATCATATTAGCAACCTTCTCTTGTATAGATCATTGTGCACTTGTTAATGAGCTAGCTAATTTGTCTAAGTTTGCAATGGTTTATTCCAATATCCCTCAAAATGGATAAATGAACATCATGTGCACACACAGTTTCATGATAGACTTCAATTTAGTTAGGTTAGCCTAGATATCTATAGGATATTGCATGACTACTAGATGAGTTTGATTATTCACACTATGTTGTTTGAGTCTCTAGAAACTCTTTTAAAAATCCATCATGCTTTAGAATTAGGGGTGAACAACATCATAATTACCTCTACTTATAGAAAGTGTCTCTTCATTACAATTACACAACATCTCCAGATACATTTCATTCATACATTTGTTATACATGCACATCAATTCATACAATTCATACATACCCACTTCACATTTGGGTCATTAGGTTACAACTCCATTCATTTGTTTTTGGCCTTGCAATAAAATGTGATAACAATTCAAACACAACAGGAATAACTCATCACTTGATATATCTTCATATTTCACATATTCACTCATTTTGCTATATTCTATTGGCCTACTTGCATCTATGCATCTTCATGAAATTTTGGTAATGATGCCACTTCACCATTACATCCATACAAAATTTCATCTCTCATATTTATTCTTACAAACTGCTACATGCCTACATATTCATCCATATTACATTCACCTACTTCTATCACATCCTACATTACATATTTTCTACATTATTACACCCTGCATATAAACAAGTTATCACATAAGAACTTTACATATCATCATTCATACATACTCATGTTCAGTTAGGTTCATCTTTTCTAACACACATCATTCATATCAAATGCATTTAATAATATGTACACATTGCATACACATAAAATCACACACATTATATAAGTGCACAATACAAAATCATCATGTGCAACCTTCACAAGGCTTGAAATTGTGCACTCATAATTTCTAAAAGTAGGGTCATATTTGAACTAAATATTCACCTATTAAATCATATCCAAATTTTCCAAAACTATCACCATTGGAATTGGCTCAAAAAATCTTTCCAACGGTATAAGTTTTGTCCAATTCTAACATTTTTTGGTCCCCAAAACTTCTAAAATAATGTGCATGGGTTTAATAGTTATTTTTGCATGTGCAAACCTAGTTCATGTAGGATAGTGCAAACCTTAAATCCACATCACCAGCCTAGTTCATTTTGATATTTCCCACCTAGTCATATCATCTATTTCTATTTTTCAGCATTTTTATCTACTTTATGTTCCTCTTTTTCAATCGATTAATTGTCATTTCTTGTCCTCTCCACCACCAATTCATCACTTGAGGGGGTATTCATATGACATACCAAAATATTGTCTTGTATGCGATCAAACAACCAAACATCCGATATTGAATATTACATTTACCTAAGAAATTTTTTGTTGAAGTTTATCTTAAAATACAATCCAAATCAAATATTTTTGAAACCTCCAATGCCTACACCTACGAACATATCATGGGCTACCTCCCTTTCAAAGTGGAATACGTAAGACCATTTTTGAATGTAGTTCTTGATATGGGCCTGCCTTACAACTTTCATAGTTTTTCAAATATCATCATGCACTTATCAATCAATCAAAAGCAAAAATTTGAAAAGGCATTTGTTCTTTCCAAAATTGGACCATCTCATGTTGATCGCAAGATAATACAATATTACATCTTCCCTTGAAATAAAATCTCATTATACATGTCTATGGCTAGGTATACTCTCCATTCATATTTTTATAATTTTAATTTCACCTTTATCATATTTTTCAATTGACTCATTATTGTTTTTAATTCACTACACCACAAATTCATTGCTTGAGGGGGTATTTATACAATAAAACCAAAAATCCACTTTGCATGCGATCAAAAAACCAAACATCTTGTTACAGGTATTACATCTACCTAATAAAATTTTTGGTCAAGATTATATCAACATAAATTCAATCCAAATAAAAAATTTGCTAAGCCACAAATTCCATGTACCTAATAGACATGTCTTGACTCCAATCATTTAGAGTAGCACGTATAAGACCACTTTTTGAATGTTTCACTTGATATGCACTTGCCTCACAACTTTAATGGTTTATCACATGTCATCACATCCTCATCAATCAATCAAAAAAAAATTGAAAAGGTAATTATTCTATTCGTAATTGTACCATCTTGCATTGATCACAAGAACAAAGGAATCTTTAGTTTTCTCTCAAAAGTATCCAGTAAAATACTATAAAGTAGTGTACTCAATCATAAATCACCTATTTGTTTTGATGATTGTGTCTCTATTGTAATAATCCACCTTCATTCACTCACAAACTCCTCCACTCCTCATCACTTCACGATTCCTCTTTCGTAACTTTTTTGTACCATATCATGTTTCACACAACATAGTATAAAAAGGGGTAAATGTAGACACCTAAAAGTTGCACATTTCTATTGTTCCATCTTTGTGACCAAGAAATTTGCAAAACCTTAAAAAATTGCATTAATTTACTTCAAAACAATATTTATCAATCAAATTTATTATTCATATTTCTTAGCTCCTTTGGGCTACTCAAGCCCTTTCCTACGTTTAACTATGGTTTTCATGTGACCATCTCTCAAAGATACCCTTGGTTCAAAGCCACTTGATCCATGTAGTAAGCTATTCAATGGTTTAATTAATTATTAATATTCTAATTAAATCCTAAACCACCACCTCACATCCTTCACACATGTGTGCACCATTATCCTAAAAGGGATATTTGTGTTCACTCATGTGCACGCACTCATCAAAAAGAGATATTTTAAGTATCTCTTTTTAGGGCATATGAAGGAATGACTCACCTTCCACTTCACTCTTTTAACCTCACCATGGTTTATATCTAACGTAAGTTTCATGCCACCTCACAAAGGACACCTTACATTCCCTAGCCTTGGCACACTCTATAAATAGATGTCCATTTGCACAATGAAATAAATCTTTCTATTTTGGTTTACTTACCAAAACTCTATAGAAATAACTCCATACTATTCTCCATAACTTTCACATCCATCATACATCAAGCAACAGTACTAAGATTTCATATATATATATATATATATATATATATATATATATATATATATGAATCCATAGAATCAGTCAATGATAGTATGGTTCATGTAGTACCATGTGAACTCGAGCTAGAGATTTTTACACTACCATGTGAAGCTGGTCCACAACAATTCTAGAGCGACATATCAAGTAAGTATCACTTGTGGATAGTTACTTCAATTTTAGTTTTAGTTTCTATCATTATTTATTTAATTTTAGTGTCACTTTATCTTCCTAAATATGGGATATGATCAATGACATCCCCAAACACACTAACCCATTTTTGCAATCCCAAACAGTTACAAAGGATATTTTCAAGCACCCAAGTGATGACACACACACAAGAATCCCATCTAAATTGAGGGCACTAAAATACATCAAAAAATACACCATATTCATATTAAGAAAATAATAAAACCCTTCTTGAGAGAATTTTATGTTGTAACCCCTTTAAAATCAATAAAATAGAATTCAACTATTATTTTATTTGTTTTGGAATGATAACTTTCGTGTGTTACAAATTTAAATTTACAAGTTGAACTATGAGTGCATGTTGTGATTACATGTGTATTAGAAATATCCAATGTTCATATGAAGGTCTAACTACAAGTTTGATATGTGTACTAAAATGAAGTCCTTTTGTGTCAAATAACGATCATTTTATTACACATTACTGGAATGGGGGATGTGAGGTGGAACTAAACTTAACTACGGATGATGTGGCCATGGGATATGGTAGGGTGAATTTTCTCATGAGGAGGGGTGAATGATTGTGTAGCCTAGGTAGTATATAATTAATTAATTTATTAATTAATACCTAGGAAAATGAATATTAATTTAATATTAATTAACTTAATTAATATTAAATATATGAACTAATTGTGATTAATTACTTGGTATTTATTATGCTTAGTTTTAGTGTGTACACAAATATTCCAAACAATAAAGAATGAGATGGATTTCTAAAGAAATTTTATTAATGGACTTCTCTTAAGTTTCCATTTATATTTTGATTTCCATTTGATTAGAAAATATTCCACATTCAAATTTTCTAATAAATGAGATCCAAAGCAATGGATCATCTCCAACTAGATATGAGTAGCTAAGTTACACTCAAATAATAAATGGAGCAAAATGTCATACTTCATGCATCTAGAATGCACATGGGACCAACAATATTCCATTTTTACAAGTTGTCACCTATGAGAATTTTGTTTTGCAAAATTAATGAAGAAAATACTTGAATCGTAGATGGAAAATTTTGATTCTAAATTTTTTTCAATATTTTATTAGAAAATCCATTTAGTTAATCTATGTACCCATTTGAATTGTATGTCCAACTAATTTATTCATGTCTCTCAAAATAATTTGATCCAAACTCTATTGTCTCAATAGTTTCATATTATGTTTTTATTGAAATGATCACATTCTACTATTAGGGGTGATGGTAGTGGTGGATCTCTCCATTCTACTACATTGTTCCACCAATAAATAATTCCAGTAAGCTTTGATATCTATAAATTTTGTAGCTATTCTTTGGGAGTTAAACTACAATTACTTAGAAAAAGAGTTTTATTAAGTATTGGATCATTCCATAAGTCAATTTGAGATCTATATCCTATAATATAGGATATATTATTTAGGATCAACTACTTGGCTTCCATAATATATTTCTATACTAGAGAGGCTCTATATATTGTGTTTATATTTATAATTAAGTGCATTGCAGTTATTGAGCCTGTATAACTATCTTTCAAAATAATTTTCCATAAGAAGTCTAGAGGCTAAGATATATGATATAAGAGTTTTACCTCTAGTGCCTTGCTCATGATTTTTGCTCGTATTATTCCCAATCTCCATAGATACATTCCTTTGGAAACTATTTGAATATATTACATTATTTGATGCATGATAATGTATCATCTTAGGTACATCATTAGATTAGGAGAGTGTCTTATATTAATGCTAGAGTATTTATGTTATATAATATAATAAATACACAAGTATTATTAGAATGTGCAATGATGTAAATGTACATGGTATCCACATGTACGACTCTTTAGAATAGGAAGATGAAGATTCATAGGAATATGGAATTACAAGTGTCATGTCCCATTATATATAGGCCTTTGGTTTATAAGTTATTAAAAGTGAGTACAAGGTAGAACATGTGAGAAGAGTGAGTAGTAGTAAGAGAGATAGTAGATACAATGTATAACTTGTATTAAGCATGGAGCATTGAGATCTCCAAATATTGTAACAAGTTCAATTTTTTGTGAGCTTTCACTAATGGTTATTTAATGATTTATTTCAAAAGTTTCTCATGTTATTTACTTCTTAGAATATTTCCATTATCATAGTTATAACATTGCATGCTTATTTTACTACTTGTGGTTGCATTTTTCTTTTTTGTTTTTACGAAAGGGAAAAACCCTTTGCGGAGCCGCCTTGGTCTAAGAGACCATGAACAGGGGGTTCTACACAGTCAAAGTCACCGGGAGTCGCACATGACCATGCCCGCACCAACATTATCAATTGGATTTTGGATACCCAATTCAGATTTTTGGTAGGGTGGAGATTTGAACCTGGGACCTCCCTTGGAGGATTGCCCTCTCCTCTCCAATTCACCTACAACACCTAGGTTTGCATTTCCTTTAAGTTTATAGCTTCAAAAGCTAATAGTGGCATCAAAGCACTACGTTGATTGGTAGGATATAAAGAGAGACACAAGAAGATATTTAGATGAGATATTAAATTGCATTTTTAGAATTTTTTAAATTGCTATTTCGCTAGATTCTTTCCATAGAGTAGCAAAAAAACTTGTGAAGACTAGGACTCAACATTGATTCCACTAGATTGAAAAATCAACTAGTGAAGTTCATTTTCTCTAGATTTTAAGAAATTTATATTATTATTTTCTAATACTTAGTTGTAGAGAGATTAGATTCAAAGAAATTTGAGAAGCTTCATACAAGAGCTAGTAAGAATATCTTCTTTGGAATAAATCTAGTACTTGAAGCAATAAGTTGAATATTGAATATTTTTAAGGTCTTACGAAAAATATCCCATTGCAAGATTTATAGATTTTAAGATAGAATATTAGGGATAATCAATAAAGAGATATTCATAGAAGATTAAAAACTTCATATTTAATATTTAAGAGAAGAACCAAAGGAGGTCCCATTTAAGAAATTCCAAATTTGAAAGAGCGAAGATATAGAAGGACTAGAAAATGTTTTATTACAGATTTCGAAAGCAACATATTTTGAAGATCCAATAAAGAGATCGCATTGTAAAATTCCATAATTGAAATATTGAAGAAATCAAGTAAATGTCTCATTGAAGTTTTTAGAAGAATATTTAAGAAGCTACAAAATTCGAATACCCAAGATAAGAATATCTCTAGCAAACTTGAAAGGAGAAAGAAGGAGAAGGCTAGAAAAGCTTCATTGAAGAGATTGAAGAAGTGATCATTGGATAAGACTTGAAGAGAGCTCAAGGGAGAAGATTACAAGTAAGTATAACATCCCAATAGAGAAGAATTTGGCCCAATTATTGCCATCCGTTAACAAGCCCAAAAGGAAGAAGGATTTGGAAAGAAGTTTTACCAAATTTTAGAGGAGATCATTAAAGACCTCAAGACATTCATATTCTTGATAAGTAAGCCCAATATTGAAGTCAAAATTAAATAAGGAGATTGAAGTATAAAGAAGATAGAAGATGACACATATTTGAAAGGTTTGAAGATTGCCATTTAAGGTTTGAATGCTGATTTATAGAAAGGGATATTGCTATTTTTTATAGCTGAAATTGAAGATGTAAAGATAGTTGTAAATTGGAGGATTTTCCTACCAAAATTTAGAGGATAAATGTAGCACATTAGACAACATATCTGAGGAAAAGTATCTGCGTTATAATCCAAAATTTTTATAGTTTAGTATAGCAAAATTTCAGCATTTTTGGTAATATTAATAGCTATTATTTGAAAGAGTTTAGAATCTTATTTGGATAGCAAGAAGATATGCAAAAAAGATAATTTTAGGGTAGAAAATCACAATGAATTGAAGTTGTAAATTTATCAAACTTGGAGCAGCAAATAGGTGAGTTAAATCACCAAGAAATAAAGCTACATACAAATACCAAAAGGTATGCAATATTTGTGTAAATTTTCATTAATTAAAAATTCATATTTATCTTATTATTAAGTTTTTAAAAGCACTTCCTTCTTATTTTATTGTCATAAGAAGACTTTCTTCTTCTGGACCTTCTCTAGCTACTTCATATTCATCATCACTAAAATTGAATCCATTCCTTGTACAACTATCTTCAAGATGACCAAAGTTACCACATCTAAAACACTTGAGAATTATTGTTGACCTTTTTCTAACCACTTATTTTTCTTCTACCAGAAATAGAATTTCTTCTTATTCAGTATCTGATGATCTGCCATCACTATCACTAGAAATATTACAACATATGCATAAAAACTCTTCTTATGCCTTTGGAAAAACTTCTTTCCTTGCTTGTCTTGTCCATCCCTTGTTTTCTTTTGATACTTGTATTTTCTTGTTTCCTTGTTTTTATGATCCTTTTTCTCATATTCACTACTATTTCTAGCTTCTGGACAATCAGTTGCATAGTGACCATATTTACAAAAATTGAAACATCTAACTGATTTCATACCTTTATACCTTTTTGATTCCTTGTTCCTTCTGCCATAATTTACTTCTTCATCACTAGATAACTCATTGCTTGAATCTAACTTCTTAACCTTTGTCTTCTTAGTAACTTTGAAGGCTGCTTCTTTCTAGGGAATAGGTTCCTCTTTTATTATCATCTTAAAATCTATGATAATTCCATGTAATTCATCCCTTATAAAAAGTTAAACATATTTTGACTCGTCTATAGCTGAAATATTTTCACTATACCTTTATGGAAGTGAACTTACAATATTATCACAAACATCTGTTTCCTCAACTTTAAGTCCAAGTCCTTGCATAGAGTTAACAAACTCATCCACACAAAGTAGATATGCAACAATGTTTTTCTCATCATTCATTTTTAGGTCTTCAAATGTTCTCTTGAATTTTTGCAACTTTACCCTTTTGACCCTTTTGTCTCCCTCGTATATACGTTTCAACTTATCCCAAATTTTCTTTACTGATGTGTAATGCATAACGTTCATAAACTTTTTTTCATGTAAACCCCTTAAAATGACATTCATTGCATTTGAATTACTTAGTTGCAGGATCTTACCATATTTATCTGTAGGTGGAGTTATTGGTGGTGTGTATCCATTCTCAACTACTTCTTATATTTCATTTCCAAGTGCCATTAGGTGAAACTCCATATTTGTACTCCAAAGTGCATAATTGTTCCCATCGAACAATGGTGTTGAATTCCTTAAATATCCATTTTTATAATCCATATGTGTTCTTGTGATATTTTCCTTCAAGCTATTAAAATCTTTCGAAGGAACCCACTCTGATACCAATTCAAGAACACAAGCTAATACTAAGAGGGGGGTGAACAGTATAAGACCACTTTTTACTTTTATTTCTTAATAAATATTATGCAATATATCAATGGCAATATCAATAGTAGTTATTAAAGCAATGCACAAATCACCATACACAATAGATACACCAATTTAACATGGTTCACCAAATGTCGGCTACGTCCATAGAGAAAATATTTCACTAAAAAAATTTAAATAAAAATTTTGGGGATCCTTTCCCTATTACAATGTTTATGGACCTATGTCCAAAGGAGACACCAATACCCTAATCAAGTTTGTGGATATCTATCTATAAGAGACACCAATCCCATAAACTAGTTCATGGATCTCTATCAATAATTGTTGAGCAAGGTGCAGCAATGGTATTGTCATTGTTTGAAGAACACAAGCTTATACTGAGAGGGGGGTGAACAGTATAAGACCTCTTTTTACTTTTTCCTTTATACTTCAAAATAGTAAAGCAATATACCCAAAGCAATATCAAAGCAATGCACAATATCATCCACAAAGTGACACCAATTTTAACGTGGTTCACCCGGAATGGCTGGGCTACGTCCACAAAACTTTTCTCTAAAAGTTATCTCAAAGTTCTTTGGGAATCCTTCCCAATTACAATGTTTATGAGCCTCGGCCCAAAGGAGATACCTTCCCCCAATCAAAATTTATGAGCCTCTGCTCAAAGGAGATACCTTCCCCTTTGCTCTAGAAATGATCCCTCGGAAGATCAACTGCCTCTACCTCTTGCCAGACACGTGGAACTCCTTTCCACCGAAGACCTCCTATCCTCAATGCTTAGCCTAAGAGACCTCTGCCTTCTATGATCACGTCCACAGCAGCTCAACAACCTGTACCAAACATAGTCAGTCGGTCTAGTACAAGTCTTCCTCTGTCTATCAGATCTGTCCAACTCTTGAACAAATCAATCCTCTGCATACAAGCCTTCTCAAAGACTTGCCAACTATCCTCAGGTTCTTCTCATAGAACCAATGCACCTCTATCCTCAAGTTCTCTGATAGAACTATCAAACTCAGCTCACAAGTCCTCTGCTAGGACCTGTCCAAATCTACTCACAAGTCCCCACCGAAACCTGTCCAAAAAATTCTCACAAGTCCCCACCGAAACCTGTCCAAAATTGCTCACAAGTCCCCACTGGAACTTGTCCAAAAATTGCTCACAAGTCCCCACTGGAACCTATCCAAAAACTCAGCAAGCTCACCAAGAAAAACTTTCTTAGTAGGAAATCACAAAGTGAATTGTTAGAGACCCAATGTGATTTGTCAAACTCATAGAAGCATAAAGAGAATTGTTAGAGACTCAATATGTTCTATACTCAAATCCCAATCTCAAAACTCAACTCAAATCAACTCAGCTCAATCTCAATCTCAAATCTGAAAACTCAACTCAATATCTGAAATGGATAGGATAGAATGTTTTCTTTCAAGAACATGAAACCCCAACAATTGCCAACTATGCAAAGAATCACATAACAATGATACTCATGTTCTTTTCATCATCAATTAGGGTTTCAACAACAATGCTCATCAAACAAGGTTTAGTCAACCAACACCACTCAACTCAACATCAACCTTGAAGCATTCAACCAATCATCACAAGAAAAGGAAACAAGTAGAAATCCTTTTCCCTCCAAAGATATTTGAACAAAACAACCACCAACACAATATCACCAAATGCAAAGAATAACTTGCTCAAATCAACTCAATGGAGTAAGCCCAATATCATGAATCAAGTAAAGCAATAACTTGATCAAACAACCTCTATGGAAGCAACTCAACCATCAAACTCAAAACAGCCAACCAAGGGTTCCACCAACTCAATGCAAGTAGCAAGACTCACAAACATAAACCCTAGTGCACAATGCTTCCACTACCTCAAACCAGAATTATGCATTCACCAAAACTCTCATCAAGGATAACAATGCATAAGAAGTCTTCAACAAACCAGAAAATAGGATTTACACCCAACCAAAGGAAACCTAGTTGAAAACCTTTTCACTCCAACCTTATTTCAGAAAACATACACCAATCATACTCATAAGGAAAATGTGCCCATACCTTTTTGGAGTAGAAGAAAATTGATCCTTAAAGCTGTCACCACACACAACCCTCAAACTTCCAACCAAGTTAGGGTTAGAACCAAGATAAATGAGCATATATAAAAACTTTCCTTAATACACCTTTTAGCTTCTCTTCTTTAAAAACAACCACCAAAGAAGCCAAAAACACAACAACCAAAACTTACACCTTATATCTCCATTTTTAAATTTAGCATAGCAAAAGACTAATCTCAAAAATACAACCAAAGAAATATCCCCTTATTTCTCCTATGTCTTTTAAACAATGCTAAACAATGCCAAAAATCATATCAAGAAAATAATCACACCTTATAATGGCTGCCCTTGAAGAATCCGAAATTCACGGCACAAAACACGTTTTAATAAAAACGTGACTAATCCATGCACAACTCCCTCCGTAGGGATCGAAATGCAGACCTCCGCCTACGCAAGGCCCAAATGCAGCCTTCGCTGCCACTAGCCCACAAGGGGCTTACGAAGTCCAAGACGGACTTCCTTCCACATAAACGGTCAAGCTTTTCGAAAGCTTTTCAAACCACGAGCTCTCCTCTTTCATAGCGTAAATAGAACATTCGATCGCAGCCAAACCAATTAATTGCCTTCGATTTTCCAAGAGGGTTTAACCTTAGGAACCTTCTCATATTTATAGTCCATACGTGGACTTTAGAACACGTCGACTGCAAAGAAAAGTAATTTCGAATTTAATCGAAATTTGCTTTCTAAAGGGTTTAAAAACCCTTAAAGTATTTTTAATAAATTAAAAATAATTTCTCCCTTAATTAATTAAATAATTAATTAATTAAAACCTTGAAGGGTTTTAAATAATAATTAAATAAATAATAAAGAGAACCTCCATTGGTTTTAATAAAAACCATTGCCAATGGAATCTCTCTGGATTCTCTTAAAAATATTCTCTTGGAATCTTCCACCTTTGAAGCCAACACATCCTCTTAACATTAATGTCATTTCCTTTTGACATCAATGACAACTCATAGACAAGAAGCTAGGATCTCAAACCCAAAATTGCCAACAATCTCCCCCTTTGTCATTGATGGCAAACCATGCTTCTCAACAACACAGAAACTCAACATAAACAGATCCCCCTGTCTTGAGGCTCTCCCCCTTACTCATATCTCTCCCCCTTTGTCATCAATGGCAAAGGGTCACCTTTGGGGCTTGGGACTAAGAATGAGCCTCTTAGCTTAGTCCCTCCCCCACCTCCTGTTGAGGTGTTTAATTTTGGGGTGGGAGTAAAACTCCCAACAGGCACTGATCATCATCAGTGTCTATAGCTGCCTTACCATGTCTTCTCTTGTTCTCCTTGTCCATATTCCTGTTCCTATTCCTGTCACTATTCCTGTTCCTATTATCATTCCTGTTCTTATCCATGCCTTGATCCTTGGACCTGTTCATACCACTGTTCCTGTTCCTGTACCTTGGAAGTTCAGCTCTACACTGTCTAGCTGTGTGACCTTCATTGTTGCACTTATAACAAGTAACAATGTTATTTCTTTTAGGCATACATGTTCTTTGAATCCACCTATTTTGACTAACCCTGTTCTTGTTATTAGCCTTGCAAAAAATTGCCTTATGCCCAAACTATTTACAAGAGTAGCAATACCCTTGAAAGAAATTACCACCTCTGAAACTGTCATTTACCTTCCTTACTTGAGTCATGCAATGTGAAGCCATGTGACCAAACCTGTGACAAGCAAAACATCTGCCATTAAACTTTCCTGTAAATGACCTTCTAGGTCCTGTAAACTTTCTCCCCTTTTTCTGTTTCCTATTTTCTATTTTTGTGCATCTATCAGAATTCTCTTCTTTTTGGAATCTCTTACTAGATTCCCCAACCTGTTCCTTGTGTTTCTTACCAAAACCAAGACCTGTTTTATCTGTTGCCCTTCTTTGATCTTTGATGATGGACTTTACCTTTTTGGAGCTATCTTGAAACCTGTAAAGCTTATCCTTGTACTCTTTAGTTTCCTCTTTCAAAGAAGCCATTTTTTGTTCTAACTCATTATACTCAAGAACCTTAGACTCTAACTCATCCTTGAGTTCTTGTGTCTTAGCTATAGAGAAGTCAAGACTTTCTATAAGATCATCTCTCTCCATACAACATTCATCTAACTTATCCTTGAGTCTAGCATTCTTCTTTCTTTCCTTTTCCAAAACACTAAGAGCACTAATAAGTTCACTTTCAAGATCCTTTATTTGTTTGCTTTTTGAATCATCAAAGCCTTTTTCAGATTTCTTATCACTAGAGGTGCTACCCTTTTCAAAGACCATACATGCATCTTCCTTATAGTTTTCTGAAGCATCCTCATACATACTAGAAACCAAATCATTATTTGTGCAATCATCCTCAAGGTGACCAAAATTTCCACATCTAAGACATTTCATGATAATGAATCTATGTTTCGGTTCTTCCTCTTTTTTTGATATGAACAACATCTCATTTTCATTATCACTTGAAGAACTTTCACTATCACTACTAGAACACTTACTTGCTTTGTCTAGGTAGAAACTCTTCTTGTGCTTGTGAGAATACCTCTTTCCTTGATTGTTGTGCTCATCTTTGTTTTTCCTGTGATGCTTGTGCTTTTTAGAATCCTTGCTCTTAGAATCCTGTTTATCTTCATCACTTTCATTCTTGGGAACAGTACAGTCAATAGCATAATGACCAAACTTTCCACAATTGAAACATCTTATATTTTTCATACTTTTGTGCTTTCTAGAGAACTTGCCTTTCTTGCTGTAATATGCCTCTTCATCACTAGAAGACTCATCACTATCTTGAAGTTGTTTACCCTTGCATTCCTTGGTAGCCTTGAAAGTCGCCTCTTTCTTGACATCAACCTTCACTTGAGTTCTCAACTCAAATGCTTGCAAGTATACTATGGAGCTCATCCTTTTTCAACTTATCCAAATCTTTAGCTTCCTCAATAGCAGAAATATTTTCACTAAATCTATTAGGAAGAGATCTTAAAATCTTATCACAAACATCATTTTCAGCAAGCTCAAGACCTAAGTCTTTCATGGAGTTAACAACCTCATCCATACGAAGCATGTAGTCACTAATATTTTCATCATCATTCATCTTGAGTTGTTCAAACATACCTTTGAAGTGTCTCAACTTGGCCTTTTTGACATTTGTATCACCTGTGTGAACCACCTTCAACTGATTCCACATTTCACTAGCTGTCTTGCAGTGAATCACTTTGGTGAGATCTGCTTTCTGTAAGCCTTTCAGGATTGCATTCATTGCTTTTGAATTGCTGTGATGTAGGAGCCTTTCTTCTTTAGTATTAGGACCATGTTCAGGAATAGTGTACTCATCTTCAATCACTTCCCAAACCTCATTACCAAGTGCCATTAGATGAACCTTCATCCTTGCACTCCAAAGACCAAAATCTGACCCATCAAGAATAGGTGTTGCATTGCCACTTGAATAATCCATTGTGTTCTTTACTAGCTTTTCCTTCAAGCTGTTAAACTTTTCGAAGGCACCTGCTCTGATACCAATTGAAGAACACAAGCTTATATTGAGAGGGGGGGTGAACAGTATAAGACCTCTTTTTACTTTTTCCTTTATACTTCAAAATAGTAAAGCAATATACCCAAAGCAATATCAAAGCAATGCACAATATCATCCACAAAGTGACACCAATTTTAACGTGGTTCACCCAAATGGTTGGGCTACGTCCACAAAACTTTTCTCTAAAAGTTATCTCAAAGTTCTTTGGGAATCCTTCCCAATTACAATGTTTATGAGCCTCGACCCAAAGGAGATACCTTCCCCCAATCAAAATTTATGAGCCTCTGCTCAAAGGAGATACCTTCCACTCTGCTATGGAAATGATCCCTCAGAAGATCAACTGCCTCTACCTCTTGCCGCACGTGGAACTCCTTTCCATCGAAGACCTCCTGTCCTCAATGCTTAGCCTAAGAGACCTTTGCCTTCTATGATCACGTCCACAGTAGCTCAACAACCTGTACCAAACACAGTCAGTCGGTCTAGTACAAGTCTTCCTCTGTCTATCGAATCTGTCCAACTCTTGAACAAATCAATCCTCCGCATACAAGCCTTCTCAAATACTTGCCAACTGTCCTCAGGTTCTTCTCATAGAACCAATGCACCTCTGTCCTCAAGTTCTCTGATAGAACTATCAAACTCAGCTCACAAGTCCTCTGCTAGGACCTGTCCAAATCTGCTCACAAGTCCCCATCGAAACCTATCCAAAACTGCTCACAAGTCCCCACCGAAACTGTCCAAAACTACTCACAAGTCCCCATCGGAACCTGTCCAAAACTGCTCACAAGTCCCCACTGGAACCTGTCCAAAAACTCAGCAAGCTCACCAAGAAAAACTTTCTTAGTAGGAAATCACAAAGTGAATTGTTAGAGACCCAATGTGATTTGTCAAACTCATAGAAGCATAAAGAGAATTGTTAGAGACTCAATATGTTCTATACTCAAATCCCAATCTCAAAACTCAACTCAAATCAACTCAGCTCAATCTCAATCTCAAATCTGAAAACTCAACTCAATATCTGAAATGGATAGGATAGAATGTTTTCTTTCAAGAACATGAAACCCCAACAATTGCCAACTATGCAAAGAATCACATAACAATGATACTCATGTTCTTTTCATCATCAATTAGGGTTTCAACAACAATGCTCATCAAACAAGGTTTAGTCAACCAACACCATTCAACTCAACATCAACCTTGAAGCATTCAACCAATCATCACAAGAAAAGGAAACAAGTAGAAATCCTTTTCCCTCCAAAGATATTTGAACAAAACAACCACCAACACAATATCACCAAATGTAAAGAATAACTTGCTCAAATCAACTCAATGGAGTAAGCCCAATATCATGAATCAAGTAAAGCAATAACTTGATCAAACAACCTCTATGGAAGCAACTCAACCATCAAACTCAAAACAGCCAACCAAGGGTTCCACCAACTCAATGCAAGTAGCAAGACTCACAAACATAAACCCTAGTGCACAATGCTTCCACTACCTCAAACCAGAATTATGCATTCACCAAAACTCTCATCAAGGATAACAATGCATAAGAAGTCTTCAACAAACCAGAAAATAGGATTTACACCCAACCAAAGGAAACCTAGTTGAAAACCTTTTCACTCCAACCTTATTTCAGAAAACATACACCAATCATACTCATAAGGAAAATGTGCCCATACCTTTTTGGAGTAGAAGAAAATTGATCCTTAAAGTCGTCACCACACACAACCCTCAAACTTCCAACCAAGTTAGGGTTAGAACCAAGATAAATGAGCATATATAAAAACTTTCCTTAATACACCTTTTAGCTTCTCTTCTTTAAAAACAACCACCAAAGAAGCCAAAAACACAACAACCAAAACTTACACCTTATATCTCCATTTTTAAATTTAGCATAGCAAAAGACTAATCTCAAAAATACAACCAAAGAAATATCCCCTTATTTCTCCTATGTCTTTTAAACAATGCTAAACAATGCCAAAAATCATATCAAGAAAATAATCACACCTTATATTGGCTGCCCTTGAAGAATCCGAAATTCATGGCACAAAACACGTTTTAATAAAAACGTGACTAATCCATGCACAGCTCCCTCCGTGGGGATCGAAACGCAGACCTCCGCCTACGCAAGGCCCAAACGCAGCCTTCGCTGCCACTAGCCCACAAGGGGCTTACGAAGTCCAAGACGGACTTCCTTCCACATAAACGGTCAAGCTTTTCGAAAGCTTTTCAAACCACGAGCTCTCCTCTTTCGTAGCGTAAACAGAAACAGAACATTCGATCGCAACCAAACCAATTAATTGCCTTCGATTTTCCACGAGGGTTTAACCTTAGGAACCTTCTCATATTTATAGTCCATACGTGGACTTTAGAACACGTCGATTGCAAAGAAAAGTAATTTTGAATTTAATCGAAATTTGCTTTCTAAAGGGTTTAAAAACCCTTAAAGTATTTTTAATAAATTAAAAATAATTTCTCCCTTAATTAATTAAATAATTAATTAATTAAAACCTTGAAGGGTTTTAAATAATAATTAAATAAATAATAAAGAGAACCTCCATTGGTTTTAATAAAAACCATTGCCAATGGAATCTCTCCGGATTCTCTTAAAAAGATTCTCTTGGAATCTTCCACCTTTGAAGCCAACACATCCTCTTAACATTAATGTCATTTCCTTTTGACATCAATGACAACTCATAGACAAGAAGCTAGGATCTCAAACCCAAAATTGCCAACATTGTTATCAACATAGTTAGACAGATCAGTTGATGCAGTGGATAGGAGTTAAGAGGTTCTTCAGAGTATGTACAGTGACTTTCCAAAAGATCAAAGTGGCCCATATGCTAAAAATAAAAAAAAAATCACAAGGAAGAAAACTGTCGCGATATTGCGACATGTTGAGCAAGAAATAAAAACTATCACGATATCACGACATGTTGAGCAAGAAAGAAAAACTGTCATGATATCACGACATGTTGAGAAGAAATAAAAACTATCACGATTTCGTGAATTGTTTGAAAAGAAAGCGCAATCAAGAAAAATTGTCACGATTTCGCGACATGTTCGAAGAGAAAGCACAAGAAAGAAAAACTGTCATGATTTCACGACATGTTGGAAGAGAGAGAGAAAGTAGGAAAAACTATCACGATTTTGTGACATGTTGGAAGAGAAAGATAAAGCAAGAAAAAGTTTCACGATTTTGCGACAAGTTCAAAGAAAGAGAACAAGTAAGAAAAGTGTCACGATTTCGTGACATGTTGCATTTTCGAGGGCCAAAGCAAAGAGAAAGATGAGAGAGAAAAAAGTGTCGTGATATCGTGACATGTTGCAGTTTCATGGGCCAAAGCAAAGAGAAAGAGTCTGAAAGAAAAAGTGTCATGATTTCGCGATAAATTGCAAGAGAAATCGTACGAAAGAAAAAGTGTCATGATTTCGGAACATATTGCAAGAGAGATTGTACGAAAGAAAAAGTGTCACGATTTCATGACATATTGCAAGAGAGAGTTTCTGAAAGAAAAAGTGTCACAATTTCATGACATATTGCAATAGAGATTGTACGGAATAAAAAGTGTTCCAATTTTGTGACATATTGCAAGAGAGAGAGTTCAAAAGAAAAAGTGTTGCGATATCATGACATATTGCAAGAGAGAGAGTCCGAGAGAAAAAGTGTCACGATATCGTGACATGTCGTGTTTTCATGACTCGAAGGCAAGAGAAAGAACAAAGGAGAAAAAGTGTCATGATATCATGACATGTCGTATTTTCATGACTAAAGGAGGAGAGAGAAATTAAGAAGGCAGAAGTGTTGCGATATCGTGACAAAAGTAAAGAGGAATAGTACAGAGGTGAAAGTGTCACGATATCGTGACATGTTGTATTTTCATGGGCGATATTCGAGAAGAGAACAAAGAGGTAGAAGTGTCATGATTTTGTAACAGGTCACTTTAGCATGAGCTAAGAAGAGAACCCAGCCAAAATAAGATATGTGACAGTTAACTGAAGTTATACGATAGTTACAAGGACCGTTGTAGAAAAAATTCATGCAGCTAAAATAAGAAGACTTAACTAAATTTAGTACGATAGTTATAGGTGTAGTTATAAAGAAAAATCATGCAGCTAAAATAAGAACATTGAACTGAAGTCAATACAACAGTTATAGGTGCAGTTACAAATAAAAGTCTTGTAGCTAAAATAAGAACAGTGAACTGAAGTCAGAACGACAGTTACAGGGCCAGTTACGGGTTGCATGCAAAAATATGGAAGTTAAAAATAGAGTCAAAACTTTGTTATAAAAGTAGGTCTACGTGGAGAATTAAAGTGCTACTGAAAAAGAGTGAAAGTGCTGCAAAAGGAGGGTTGGAAGAGTGTCATAAGAGAGCGTTAAGCAAAGCCATGAGAGTCGTAAAAGTGTAGTAAGCAGAGCCTTAAGTGTGTGGTGTTTTGATGAATAGCGATAGAGGTTGGGTTAGCAATAGACCAGTCAAGGTCTTGTATAAGCGAAGGCATTTTTATGTCAATCTTATAGTTTCAAAATTGCAGTCCAATTTGGTGCTTGGAATTAGGGTTTGGTGCTCCTTTCTATTGGTGCAGATAAATTAGGGGTTGGTGCTCCTTTCTGTTGGTGTAGATAAATCAGGGGTTGGTGCTCCTTCCAGTGGGTGATGGTAAATTGATTGTAAAATTGGTATTTTGCAAAGGCTAGATTTGGATGGGAATCCAAGCAGTCATTTTTGAGGAGTAGCCAAATTGGTGAACCTCATTACTTCGTGTGTTGTGGAATGCTCTCTTATTATACTTGCTTTATCTAATTTTAAATTTCCTTTGTTTCGGTGTTAAGAGTTGTAGATTTGAATTTAAATAGCTACATTGATTCACCCCCCCTGCTCTCAGTGTCATTGTGAGACTAACAATTGGTATCAGATCCAAGTTCCTAAACAAGCTTAATCGGCTAAGGTGATCTTGGAAGTGAGACAATGGCAGGTGGTTAAGGATTCTCATCAAACAAAGCACCATTGTTTGATGGAACTAATTACGCATTTTGGGCACTCAGGATGTAGACATATCTATGTGCTTTGGGATATGACATTTGGGAGTTAGTAGATAGTGGATACACAATACCCACCACTCCTTCAACCGATGTTATTGGTAAGAAATTGTTTGAGAATAACTCTAAAGAAAAGAATGCTATCATGTGCGGTTTAGTGGATAGTGAACTGATAAATATTATGATTTGTAAAATGATAAAAGGCATGTGGGACAAACTAAGGAGCATTCATGAAGGAGATGACAAGATCAAGGAGGCCAAGTTACAAATGCATCGAGCTCAATTTGAAGCATTAAATATGAATGATGATGAGAACATAGAGGCATATATGCTGAGAGTTAATGGAATCATTAATGCAATTATAGGACTCGTCAAGGAAATGGAATATGCTGTCATCTTGAAAAAGGTACTAAGATCTCTTCCCCAAAGATTTGATTCTAAAGTTTTAGCAATAGAAGAAGCTAAATATTTAAATACTTTTAGTATGGATGAGATGCATGGTTCTTTGACTGCATATGATATGAGAATAGGAAAAACTAAACCCATAGACAAAGAAGCTACTTTTAAAGCACATAAAAATATAAAAGCAAAATAAGAATCCAAGGAAGAAGAGACATCAGATGAAATAGAAGCAAACTTTATTCGGAGACTAATAATGGGAAAAGGAAAATATAGAGGAAAGCTACCATTTAAGTGTTTCAACTGTGGAGGTGTTGGGCACTTTGTAGCTAAATGTCCACTTAATGAGAAAAACAAAAGTGAAGGTTCACACCAAGAAAGAAGTGACTAGAAGAAGAAACCAAATTTTAGGAAAGGAAACTTCAAGAAGAAAATTTTCATATCCAAGAATGTCAGTCCTTTAGAAGATAGCTCCGATGATGATTCTGAAGAAGAAACAGATGAAGCTCTTTTCATGGCATTCGAAGAAGGAAAAACTAAGGAAAAACAGGAATGTAATAAAAAACTTGAGGCTGAGGCTGAAGTAGATCTGGAAGGTGAGTTGGTCACTGCACTTATAGAGCTGAGTATAGAAAGGAAGAAGAATAAGAAAATTTCAAGAAAGCTTGAGGATGACAATGAAATCATAACCAGCTTGAAAGTACAGATAGATAAATTTAAGAAAATATCTAAAAATATCGAAGTACAATTAATTGTGAAAATAGATGAGTGCAACAAGCTAGAAGAAGAGATTTTTGGTTTAAGGATGTAGCTAGAAGAGATGAATCAAAAAATGAGTTGTTATCACAAACTTGAAGAAAGTTCTATGAAGATGGATAAGATTATAAATAGCCAAAGGACTACAGGCATAAAATTTTGTTTAGGCTTCATCGAAGGAGAATCATCAAATGGATAAAAGGCCATAACTGTAGAACCCATAAAGAATGAAGATAAGATAAGGGTTGATCAAGAAAAAATGAATCATGCTAAAGAAAGCAATAATTCCAGGCACGAGAGGAGTATTGACAATTATGGATTCACCAATGTCACTCATAAAAGGAGAAGAAGATTTATGGCTCCCACTACAAAATGGCAAAGACCATCACCCAGGTTCACTCATTCCTTTTATGGTTATTGTTTTAAATGCAATGGTTATGGACATAAGATTTTAGATTGCAAGTATAATGTAGGACAAAGGAACTTTACTAGTAGAAATGTTTTTTCATCGTTGATGGATTATGCAATAGAATGTTATAACTGTCATAATTTTGGGCACATTGCAAGAAATTTTCAAAGTACATTTGCAGCAAATAAACATCAAGGAATAAAATTTCAACCAAATGGTTTGAGACAAAATAGAAAATTTCCTGAAAAACATGCATAGGCTACTGACAAAGAAAAGTCAAAACAAGTGACCAAAAATGTAATCAAACCAGAGTGAAAAGAAAAGGAGCGACCCAAGGAAGAAAATGAATCCTTGATCATACAGACAGCATTTAAAGCATAGAAAAAATCTGCACCATGGATACTTGATAGTGGATGCTCCAGTCATATAAAAGGTGACACAAAAATTTGAGAAGTTATAGAAATATGAAGGTGGTTCTATAAAATTTGGAAATAATGATGGAGCTAAGATAGTTGGAAAAGGATTAGTTAAGATCAGTGATAGAAAAATCATGTCAAAAGAAGTCTTGTTTGTGATTGATCTGAAGCATAACTTGTTAAGCGTAAGTCAGATTTGTGATAGAGCTCATGAAGTAATTTTCAAGAAGCAGGGTTGTGAAGTCAGAATAGAAAACTATGGAAAGTTGATAGCAACTGGATCAATGACATCTAGAAACCTGTATACTCTCTCAGAGACTTCAGAAGGAGCGTGCTTGATTGGACAGGAAGAAGAAAATTGGTTGTGGCACAAGAGGCTCGGTCATATGAGTTTTGATAATCTAGTAAAAATCAGCTCAAAAATGGCAGTGAGAGATATTCCCACCATTAAATAGCATTTGTGCTTCATGCAAAAATGGGAAGCATACTAGAGCCACATTTAAAACAAAAGAGTACTTCACAAGCAAACCTTTAGAACTAATACATACTGATTTATGTGGACCCATGAGAACGCAAAGCATAAATGGTGACAAATACTTTATGTTGTGCATAGATGACTATTCTAGGATGACATGGGTACTATTTTTGAAGCTTAAATCAGATGCCTTTGAGATATGCCTTTATTTTTTATAGTATTGTATGCATTTACATTATTGCTTTCTGAGATATGCCTTTATTTTTTATTAATATTATTGCATTTATTCATATTATGCTTATCTATCTTGCTTATCAAATTTGATACTAACAACCTAATTCAAGGAGGTAGGACTACTAAGCATGCTTTGTTGTTTTTTTATACACATATCTATAGGTTTACATGACCATATCAAGACATTCAAAGCACGAGGTCCCTCCTAGATGAGAGAAGGATAAGGAGGCATATGTGAGCCCTCAAACAAGTTTGTGTGTGAAATTGAGAAGCCTACATAAGCACACCACTCCTTTGTGAGGGGATTTATCCACCATGTGTCCCACTTATAATTGATTGTATCAAAAATTGGGTATCCCTTAGAGGGACAGATATATAATCAGATTCATTGTTGAAATTAATAAAAAGAGGATTCTTCTTTGTTATTTTTATTTTTTGTGTTACGCATATTGCTTTATGCTTCTTTCCATTTGATAGTACAATTATTTCATTACAAGCAGGGGCTACGGTACATGTTCCCTGGGGTTGCACATATGGCAATCATGGTGGGATCCCCACCAAGTTTTACTTTTTAATCAATTTATTAACATTCATGGTTTTTTTTGTATGCATGTTTGGCCACTCTAGTTGATAGTGACCCATATGTATTGGTCGCTCCTGTAGTCAGCAGCCAACAACAATCGCTCTGGTCAACATCAACTGGTAGAAAAGTGTGACAGAGGTAGAATTTACACCATCAAATAAGAATTTGAGATTGGTTGCATTATTTGTTTTCTCTATGTTTTCTATTTGTAATTTTTTTCCAAAAAATAGCAAGCGAAATCATAGTTTAATCAAGAAAATATATACAAAAATGGGAAAAGAAAATGCACTTGATATTTCCTAGGACTTTCTTTAGTTTTCTCTAGGCGTTGCTAGGAATAGTGGGCCTTTGCTTGTAGGTTTGCCCTAGTCTCCAACATGCTAGGCCTATGTGTGTTTAGTTTGCTTGCATCCGACCCATCCAATGGCCATTAATTCATAGAATAGAATGCATTCTTTGAAGATCATATAAGCTGAATACATGCATCTTTATGAAATAAAACATCTTTTATCTTAGGTATATAGGAAAGATCATGTTTGTTGGATGATGCATTTTTTTTACATGTAAGGTTAAAAATAATCCCACACACATTATATCTCTTTAACATCAATGGCGTTGGGTAATAATAGCCAACCTATTGATTAAAACCAATAGTGGAGGTCATTACCACTTGGTTGGCTCATGAGAAAGAGTATTATCAAGACCCATACATGGCCAAGGATGATCCAAGAACTATCCGAACCATTAAAAATAGCATACACTCCTCCTTGAGGTGTGTATCGCTTCACACAAGGTGCTCAGTGAGGGTTGGTAGTACCTATGCTACCTCATCAAGTATGGACTTCATAACCATATTCAGCTTGTGCGAGTATATAGGTGAAATCATTTAAATAATTTAATTATACCATCCAAAAAAGAATGCAAAACACAATGAGAGATATCTTATATATTCAAGGAATCAAAACACACCAAATAATTTAGGGAACATACACATAAATCCTTAAAAAAGATAAGCATTTGCTTGTTTTTTTTGTGTAGTCTAGAATTCACGTAATATGATAACTCATAAGTCACCATGACATAAACTCAAAGCAACCACCCTCAGTACACCATTGAGGTAGAAACATATGCTCCACACACTCAGTCATACTATCATTGAGCCACCCACCCATAGTGTCACTGGATGAAGTTCGACAAGTCTTAGGGGTGACAACTCAATCCTTGGGGGGACTCCTCAAGAAACCCTAGCAATATAGACACATTCTAGTTCCTTATCATATAGATATTATGAGGCCTCATGGTCTATCTCATCACTTAGACACATGGAGGCATGATGGCCTCCTTCATCACATAGATATGATGAGGCCTTAAAGTCTTCCTCATCACATAGAAAAGTAGAGGCATCACGACCTCCATCTTCAAACCAACATGCAGAGGCATCACAACCTCCATCATCACACAAATATTTGGATGCTTCAAGGCCTCCATAATCATACTATCATGAGGAGGCGTCAAGGTCTCCATCATCACATAGGCATGTAGGGGTTTCAAGACCCCAAGCTTGACATGATACACATAGGATAGATCAACCCACTAAGGGGTAAGACCCTTTGGCTATGACTATTCATATAACTAAGACATCCTATAAACTCCCTATATATGGGAGGGTATCCTTGGACTATGTGATCATTGGTGCAAATGGGACTCCGCGGGATCAGTCGTGGAGAACCTGACAACTTGATGAGTTGGATTGAGTTCCCTCAAGACCAGCTCCTATAAGTATCACTACTTAATATTTTTCTTTAGGAAGTTCATGTAAGATAGCTACTAGATTCCCCAATGAACTAGGAGAATCTTAAAAGTGACCTCGTAGCACTTACACTAGTTTTGATCATGGGGGTACTCAACCCATAACATAGTACACAAAACAAGTCACCCTAGTGGACAAGGACAAGCACATAGTTGGAGCCTTCCTGAGGGGTCTAAACATTATAATCCTTGCACAAATTTAGAAAGGAATGAAACTTTAGTAACAGGTTGATTTGATCATATACGTAGGTTAGAGGAAGTGTTTCGCATTGAGCGAGTGTGTAGAAGCTATTGAGCAAGAAGAGCGAAGGAAGAGGCACCTGTGCCTATAAGAAAAAAATTCAAGAGAAGAAAGACCTAAGCATGAGGATATAGCAAAGAGTTTAGCTCAAGAAAATGCACACATAGGTGGTGATAGATACTAACATGAGAGACATGCTGATTCTCAGTAGGAGAGAAGCACTAGGTAAGGAAATGAGTGTTCTCACCACACTTCATAGCATCAACAAAACTTGGATCTCGAACAAACACAATTAAATGAAGAATAGGTAGGTATGGAATATTAGGAAAAAACATATCCTAAAACTCCATCCATGGTTATGGGAGAGTAGTACAAATACCCAAATTGGGCAAACATAAGATTACCTCCCTTACTAGCATGAGAAAACCTTTACGAACATGAGATTATTTCCTCAAAGATATACCAAATACTCACTGATAGATTCAAGTCTCTTGAGAAGCAAGACATGGGTGGATAGAAGCCAACATTAATTAAGATACACAACCAAACTTTGTTCCCCTCAATATAGAGTCCTACGTATCAAAGGTACTTTGAGATGCCTAGGCTAGACAAGTTTAAGGGAGAGGGACACATGTAAGAACATGTGACCAAATTCATGAACAAATGCTTCTACCTTGAGCAAAATTATGGCTTAATGCTAAGGACATTCATCATGATGTTCTTGGGCATGGCGACTCAATGGTTCAATTCGTTTCCCAAGCATAGCATCACCAACTTCAAGCAACTGGTAAATGCATTTCTAGAATGCTTCTCCTTCGGTTCCAAGAATAAGGTGAACCTATTCGATTTGGCTAACTTGAAATAGTATGATTATGAGCAAGTAATGGATTATGGGGAAGGTGGAGAAAAATCATGGCAAAATTATAATTATCCATTCCCATGAAAGAACTCATCTGGATGTTCACAAAGAGCTATGTAAAACACATCTCTTTGTTATTGCAACAACAACAATATGAATTATTCGAAGAATCCTTGGATTAATCCAATATTATTGAAGATGTAAAGGTCAATGAGGGAGACCTCAAGATCTACAACAAGAAAGGGTGAAGTAAGAACAATTAGAATGACAAGAATAAGAAAAATCAGGTCAAGCCTTCTCAGTTTAATTAGGTTGTATTAGGCATTGCAAAAGAGGGGAATGGATAGCAACCCCATAATTATTAGGATTTCCCCTTTCTAGGAAAATATGACACTAATAACACCCAGGGCTAGAACAAGTAATTTCGACCAACTCATTATTAAATGCCTCTAAATGAATCAATGCAATCAAATTAAATTAGTTGATTGAGGCATAAAGGATAAGATTTATTGATGTAAAACTTCTTGATCCTAATTATCACAAGCCAAGGGGATATGGGGAAGATAAATACTACCCATATCATAGGATATAGAGGCATGACATCAAAAATTGTATCATATTCAAGAATGTTGTGCAAAACATGATTGAAAAGGGAGAGATAAATGTTGACAACCTACTATATATAGGTAATAAATATATGGGTATATTCAGGAACCCATAGCGAAATCATAAGGCCCCTAGAGAGTAAGGTGCCCTTGAAAACTAGGTCCAAGTTGAGCCACCTATTTAGGGATGCATCATAATGGTTGAGATAGTTAACATGGAAAAAATGAGTTAGAGATATGGGCAACCATAGCCTCAAAAGTCTTCCATTAATATCTCGATTCCACCTCAGCAAAGATAGGTGTAGAAAAATCCTCTAGGTCCACGAACAAGACCTTTGGTAAATGTTCGAAGTAGATTGGAACTAAATATACAAACAACTTCAACCAAGTTGTCCATTTACAAGCTCATACAACAATCCCTTAGGCACAGGGAGACTATGATGGATATTTTGAGAGCAATCAAACACCAAACCTAGAACCCATATGTTGTGGTGCAAGTGCAACAGTTCTAGGAGCTCATGATTCATTTTTATGATCATGAAATTAATGTAGTTCCTACTACCATAGAAGAACCACCTCTACATATTATTGCATCAATCAATGACATACCATTCAAGTGGGTTATGATCAATATGGGATCATCAATCAACATCATCACTACCAAGGCTATAGGGTACCTGAATATCCCTAAGTACAACATTGTCCTAAATTCCTACACACTCAAGGCTTTCAATGATGCACTGTGATCCATAGTGGGTATAGTAATTTTACCTATAAAGGTAGGACATAAGACCATCCCCATGATGTGTCACATTTTAGAAGGGGTGATTCAATACAATATCCTTCTAGGGAATCCCTGGATTAGGGACATGCAATGCATGCCTTCAATACTACACCAATACATCAAGTATGTGCATGAGATACAAGTTCATGTGGTTCCATATGATGAAGAGCCATTCAAATACATGCATCAAGTTGAATTGGGGGACTTTATCATTTTTTCAATGCACTTTTACATAAGGCCTTCATCCCTAACCATGCAGTCAGAGAGCAAAAGTATATCAGTGCGAGGTGACCCATCCACATTGGAACCACCTCCACCTCTAAGACTACTAGAACTTCTGAAAAATCTTTGACATATAAGGTAAAGGTTAAATAGAAGTTGAAGGCATCCCTAGTGAAGGAAGTATCCAAGGAAATTTTGACCATAGAAGTTGTAAGAATCTCTACTCCCATGGAAGAGGAACATTCCCAAGAAATATCTGAGGAGGTGCCTCAACCTACCTTGTCTACAGCATCAACATTATCTGCACCCTAGGTGATAATTCACCTACCCAAAAAAGGATTAGGTGAATATCTTATACAGAACATAACTTTCATGCCAATAATTGAGTCTACACAAGACATGGGATGATCAAGAGTCCCAAGCCTACTAGTAGGGAAAATAGTGTCATTAGGGGTTCACCCTAATCACCCATATTGCTATTGATATTGAAATGGATGAGGATAAGCCATTCACCTTGAATGTTCATTACTTGTTGAATCCTGAGTTTGCTCTAAAGTACTTTGAGTAGTGTCATTAGTAGGGCTATGGCCTAGGTCTATATGAGCAACGGCATCGACTACCATTTCAACCATAGTACCAACTACCTACTGATAGGTGTGGTTAGGCTACAAAGCATAGATCTATGATGATTCTTTGTAAGCAAACCTAGACAGGTTAAGCATTGGGTTCGAGGAGGACATTGATTGGAATCCTTATCAACCCCTTAGAAGAAACTACTTGCATGATAGATGGGTGTCGATGGTCAATATCGCACCACCTGATAAGTATCATCGTGAATATTATCTTGAAGTGCCACCATAAAAAGCCATCCTATGGGAGGAAGAGCCAATGCATGGATATGAGCAAGAGGAGTATGATTATGTCCCAAGTGTGAATGAAGATGAAGTCAGCCTAGCTTACCATGGGCCTCGGTATGTGCAAAATATTACTTGGACAAACCACATAGATAATGGATACATCTTGGACAAGAGTTATTACATCTCAGATGATGGTGGATACATGTTAGATGAGAGTTGTTATGAGTAAAAGTACTCAAAATATATGGCCTACCTATGTCCTAGGCATGCGAGCCACATCATTGGGCCAGATACAAATGCAAATGGATTCTTCATAAGCGATGATGACTATGAATATGAGACTAAGATGGCCTATCTTGAGCACCATCAGGAAAGACACCACCTCATCCTAGGGCTAAAAACAAATGCTAATGGTTTCTTTATAAGAGATGATTCCTTTGAGGATGAGATCGGTATGGCTTATCTTGGACCTCATCACTTGCATCTAGTCGATCTACTTGTGTAGAGAGAAGCGATGCTTCCTAGGAATACCCCCTAATCTAGAGGTCATCTATCGTATGGTCTTATCAGACCCACCAAAATTTGGATACCAGATGTCACCTAATGATCCCATCACCTCATTTGTCCATATACCAAATCTTGAGATCCCTATGCCCCTAGAGCCTCACCATGAGTATGGAGGGTGAACCCAAGATGTAGAGTTTCACCTACATGGTCCTAAATATTTTATTCCATCCATCAACATGTGTAGACACCCAAAATTCACACATTACTACTTTTGCATATCCATAGGTGATTCCAGACATCCCTAGGCTATTGTAGGCTATCATAGTCATGCATAGTCATGTGTAGTCAGGCATAGTCATGCGTAGTAATATGTAGATTGTCATAATTCACCATAGTAATATGTAGACTTTCATGTATCACTCCATCATCTTTCAGTTCCTAAACCCTCATAAGCCTTTCAAATCACATCTGGTGCATTGTAATATCATTCGACGGTCTATTCACATGCAATTGAGGCCCCCATAGGGCATTGGTTGACCAAAACAATTAATAAGTCAATTACCAAATTCTAATTTAATGTTGACTTCACTTAAGTCACCTTTTTAGGGCAAATTTGATTAAAATAACCCTTAATATTGATTAGCACTAATTACATCCTCCCACATGTGTGAAATTAGGGTTTGTTCAAATATTTCTTTAATCATGTCTTAAATTGGCTTAAGCACCTCCTAATCAGGATTAACCGTAATCCAACCTCACACATGTGTGAGGATGGGATATTTCTCATAAGGAATGTGATGTTTCCACATTGCATTTCTTAACCTAACCCTATTCAGAATCAAACCTAGGTTTAGTCTATCTAAACCCCCCTGCACCTTGTCTTTGCCTATAAATAATGGGTCCCAAACCCCTAATTAAGTCTTATTCACAAATTTAACAAAGCATAGTTACTCTGCTAAAATGGAAAGCCAATATTGAATAGTCGTTTCCTAGCACACATAGTTGCATTTCAAAAATACACAGAGGTACCCCAGCTGCTTCAAGGTCAACCCATTGGAAGGATTTTGTAGAAGAGGCATCATAACTCAGAACACACTTTTCCCCATGAATCCAGCCGCAGTTCGCCCCCCAGGTGGTTAATTGGGTCTATAGGCCCCAAATAACTCCATATTTGGGTGGTAAGCTCTCTTTCATCATATTATTACTTTCTACATAGTTTATTTCATGTTTTGTTATGATTTTATAGTCATTTCATCTTTATAAACATGGGGCCTAACTAAGGCAAGCCCCCCATCATAATGACCCCCTTTTGTAGGTTAATCATAGGTTATGTAGAAAATATAAATAGGGAAAGCACCATCAAACCAATAGAAACCTGGTGGTGGCCCACATACAAAGAAGCCCACCTACATTGAGGGACATCAGAAGAAGGCATCAGGCTTATAGTGTATTCATGAAAGGAAAAAGGGTAATCCACCCTATTTGTAACCCATATCAAATTTATCATGAATAAAACATATATTTTTGAATGACTTATGTTATTACTTGTTATTAGATCAAATATCAAATTTTGGTCATTTCATTCTAGCATGCCCAGTGGTACCCCCACAACAGATAGTGCTAGATTCATTTTCTTGGTACATTTGAAATTATCCTCTATTTATGTGTCTTGCAGGTACCAAAGCTATTTTCCACACAGACCTCCAAATCCCTAGTAACCATCCTAGGCCATCAGATTTTTTATTTTAAGCCTCTGAACCTGATTCACCCCCCACCCCGTGAACCAGTCCTAATTCACCCCCTAGATCGTGATTTGGGTCAAATTTGCCACTTGGGTTGTTATTTGAACACAAAAGCCTCAAAAACCGCCAAATAAGTTGGGGTTATCTTCTCAGGGACTAAGAAAACCCCCATTAGCATCATAATGTAGGTATGCTCATCTTTTTTGCCTCTATTGCAAGTTTTGGAAACAAAATTCTCCCTAACTAGTCAAATAATCATTGTTGGACATAGTTTGGTTTTCATTGCAAAGTTGTCGAATCCTTAGGGTTTCTAAAATTTTTAGGACCTGCAACTTTCCAGAAAGTGTACAAAATTTATTTCTCAAATAAATCTTCATTTGTCTTTTATTTTTGCGTATGGCATAAGCCTAAGTTGTTCTTCCTTCGTTGATAGCTTCCATTGCTAAAAGGAACTTTACATTCTAAAGTAAAATCAAGGTTTCTAATCCCCTCTTACATTTTTGAAAGAATTTTGCATTTTGAAAGTTCAATTTAGGGTTTCATAATCCTCTCTATTCCAAACACATTTGGATTGCATGTTTCTATGTTTTGCAAAGTAGATTAGTTTTCTTCATAAAGGAATTTAGGCTAGACCATTTCTTTACAAAAATTGTAAGCTATCTAATGATTTGATTTCAAAAAGGCATTAGGATTAGTTTTCTTTTGAAAAGGTAATTAGTTCATTTCTTACCTTGCAAACATAATTAGAAAAACACAAACCCACACACACTCACGTGGTACCTTAAATAAGTGGTGAGATTGGACTTCATCCCCAATACATCGCTCAATACTAATGTGGATCGAGTTGCACTCTCCATAAACTCATCCCCTAGACACCTAACAGCCCCATAAGAGTGGTTTTATGGATTTCATCACCAAAAAATCCTCCACTTTTGTGATTGGGCCCTGGATTTCATCACCAGTGGTTACCTACAGAGTGGGATAGAATTAGCACCTTCATCCACAAGGCTTGTATAATTTGTGGAATTGGTAACTATCATTCTTGACTAAGCCCACCCGAGGTTGAAGCAAAAGCATGGGTATGCTGGTAGCAGGTCTCAGATAGTGCCACCTCTTCTCATGATAGGATATTGTGAACTCACTTCAGCATAGTGAGTTCCATCCCTTTATGATATCATTTTATTGCACCTTCCATACAGGTCACCATTCACACGTTGCAGTACCATTCTATCCTATGCATATTTAGGTGTTGTAGGAGGTTTTATATTGATGAAATTCCTAATTTTCTAGAGTATTCACACCATTACCCATGATTCTACATAGGGAGTATCAACATTACAACACACAAAATGAACATAACACTTTTATTTTATTAGCATTTATAATTTATTCTGGTATACCATTGTTTGCATGATCACAGACTGGTATCAACACACTACACTATATATTGTTTTGCTACACACAACACACCACTTACTTCACACTCACATTAGACATAATTGAGTCTACATCACATAGGGTTTATTATTAAAAAACCCTTTCTCACATGCCATTATTCTTGTGGTCACCCGTATTAGAGCGCATGAGCAATCATGCTCTATGGAGAAATGGCATTTCCTTTCCTCTAGTCATTCCACTCTTACTCCAATCATGAAGGAGAGGATCATAGACATATTTTATTCATGCATAGAATTTAATGTACAATTCACACACATGATGCCTCATGAGGAGACGTTAACTTTGATTGAAATCCTTGCTACTTCACTCATAGAATATTACCCGCTCCTTTCAACCCCATCCTCACCTAATCCACCGACCACATTCTATGACCATGTGATCTATACAGCACCAGGAAAATATCCTCCATCCTTCATCGTAGATGAGTAGGTCATGCCTACTTCACCCACCTTTTCACATCCCTTCTTCTAAAATCTATCTCAATCCCTTTTTGACAATGATTCCTCACTCCTAAATCATACCTATCTTGAGGTCGCATCATTCACCCCTATCATAGGAATGGTGTCTGATGCATAGTCCTTCACTGTAGGAATCTAGAAAACATCCTTCCAAACCACACAACATATTCCTACCCATCAGGAACCATAAGCATTTCCTCAAATATCACACCCGTACTCCTCACAAGAGTACCAACCACCCTCTTCCCAAGAGCCGTTCTTCACCATATCTGAGGGTGCCTCCCAAAAACCCCTTCAGGAGAAAGATGCATAAACCCAAGTGGGAGTGTACACCTACACTTTCCCATCAACCCAAGCTCCTACCTCGATAAATTATCCCACCTTTTTTGTAGTTTTTTTGCCTATCTCCTAGGTATCCAAAGTGTATGACACCCAACCCTTGGAGCCACCTTTGCCTACGATGAACTTTAGGATACCCCACATATTCCTTTTAAGGATCCCAAATACCCATATCCATCCTACCTATGGATCAACACTAGAAACTTATCCACCCACTCAACCAAATTATTCCACACAGATTAGCTTCCATACTTCCTACCCTCTAGGGCAGAGACAGATCCCATATTTTGATACCTCATCTCAACCACCCCTAGCACAAGTAGTATCGACACCTACACTATAACCTGCTACACCTAGATTATTTACACCTCCTCCAGTTTGGTCATCACCACCCACAACTCAACTAGTATAGCAGGATCCAAACCAACAAGTACCCCTACCACAACTACATGTTGCCTAGTCACAATACTATTATCCTCAATAGAAACCTACCCCACAACCTAGTGTGCTCATAGACATGACATCACATGTCACCCAATACCTGCCTTATCATGATCAGGCACAACAGTATTACCTATAGTATTTTGAAGAACAACAATATCAATATCCACCACATCTATAGGTTCATCCTACCATATCCCAACCCTCGAATCCTATGACACCTAAACTTCAACTCTTGCGAGATGAAGTCAAAATATTGAACCTATGTACCTCTAGCTATGGGCCACAAAATCCTTGCTATGATGAACTATGCAATAATGTAGTTCATCCATCAGTCCCTATTCCTCCTTATCTCTATCGCTTCAAAATACCAAAATTTGACAAGTATAGAGGTAAGGAAGATCCTAGAGAACATGTGAGCAACTACCACTCATCTTGCTACTAGCTTCATAGTAGTAACCCCCTTATGATGCATACCTTCTCCCTATACCTCGATGGGCCAACATTGGATTGGTACAACATGCTACCATGCCATAGCCTGTATACCTTTGAGCAACTAGCCATTTCCTTCTTAGATCACTTTTCAATCAACATAAAGAAAAATACCACATGTTTTGATGTCTACACCTTATGATAGGTGGATGATGAACCCATCACTAAGTTTGTTGCTAGATGGAGAGTGATTATCCATGACCTCACCCATAGCCTCCCCACCTCGGATCTTGTGACACTCTTTTCCAAGAGTTTCCACAAACACATTTCCACATCCCTCCAACTTCAACAAAGTCATACTTTTAAAAATGCTATATCACAAGAAAATTGATCAAATATATTAAGGTCCAGTCTAGGAAGATTAATTTGAGGGCCAAATCTAACTATAACTCCAACTTCCATTTCAATATACCTACATCGAATCAACCTTACCCATGACCACTACAAACCAACCAAGTCGTAGCTACTCCCCTAGCACTAGTATCTACTCTACCCTATACATTGCAACCGCAAGCACTCTAAGATAATGTGCCTACCCCATATCGACCATAGTAATACTACAATATACACCCACATGGTCCACTGTGCAACTTTACACCCTTATCTAAATTGTTAGCAAAAATATTCCATATATTGTATGAGGGAAACCATCTCATTCTACTCGAGATCCATCCATTGGATCCAAATTAACCTAAGCCTCATGACTATAAGGAGTAGCTATTATATCCATTTCATAGGTAGCATGGCCATAATATTGATTCATATCACTCCTTTTGGGGGCAAGTTTAAGACCTAATCGATAGGGGCACTATTCAGGTAGCAAACCCTCTAGCCCCACAGAACCAAAACCTAGGGATTTTCCAAAAACCTCTACCAGATCACAGAGGACCCAATTCCCTTAGACCTTCAAAACATCCTCTAGTGCCACCTCACCAAGTCAAAAATTTCCAATGTGATCCTTTATAACATGGACTAGTAGGCATGATCAACCTTACTACGAGAAACAAATGGTACCCATCATGCCAGACAACACCTATTTTTTCTCCCCATATCTATTTTAAATCCTTTAAAACACCCCAAATGCCTAATACCATACCACCACTACCTCAAAATATGATTACCATCTATGGTAGTCTAACCCATTAGCTACACAATGCCCCTGTATGGCTATCCATCTTTGATATCCTACAATAGTCTCAACCCCATCACGAGGCGTTGAATGACATCCAATATTCTATTGACTTAGAGACACATGACACAAATGATTTTGTCAATTTAATAGGAAACATACCATGATACCTTCAACCTTCAATTAGTTTCCATGACCACAAGATAATGAAACTCATTGGTGAAGGAGCTGATCCTTCCCTTCACATACAAGCTAATATCAAATATATTACCTACAAGTAGGTACTCATTGACATGGGCTCATCCATCAGCATCATATCCATAGTAGTCTTACATCACCTACATATCCCTCTAGCCCATTTCACCACACCTTCCCTAGACCTACATGCTTTTGATGGTTCCATGAGACCTACCGTAGGATCCATAGTTCTACCCATTCACATTGGAATATGTACAATCCCCATACTCTTTCACATCATCCAAGGATAAATGCAATACAATATTTTCCTTGATCATCCTTGTATTATAGACATGCAGTGTATCCCATCCACATTGCACTATTGCCTCAAGTACATCCACAATGGACTTGTTCACTATGTCCCAGCCAATGGAGATCCCTTTAAGTTTTGTAATGTCATATAACTTCCCCCTGCACCTTGATTCTCATCCTCCCAACTATTCCCTATATCCTCTAACAAATAAGTAGGAGCATGGGTATCCTTCCTAATTTCCACCCCAACATCCCAGTGTTCATCAACAACACAAGCCTCGATATCTACACCATTAGCATCATCTTTCGATGGATCTAAAAGTGATACCATGCCTTCCTCACCACTTCTCTTGTGGCCTCCACAATCCTACCAACATATACCATTCTAATTTCCACCCATGATTTCACAACTACCATTGCCACCCATCACAAAACCAACTATATTACCTCCTCCAACCTTGCATATGGAAGCCCCTATCCTTCCTACACTGTAAACACTACCTCTTTCCTTCTGATTGAAACCTAAGACATTCATGTCTCCATGCATCCTTTCACCTGCACCGATGTCATTCCCTACACAAAAAAATAGTATGTTCAAGCCACAACAACCAAACATCATGAACTCGAACAACCAACACCTAACTTGGATGAATCTTCACACCCTTCAGCTACCACCATTAGGGAATCCCAACTTTCTCCTTTCTTGTCTGACTCGGATATGCCACTCCAGTCACTAGAGTGTGCCACACCACGTGTATCCATATTCATGACAAATAATGGCCTAGGAGACTATAACATATGCAATTCCTACATATGCAATATCCCTATCCAATATACCTCAGATTTTGACCGTCTCTCAGCCTCGGTGTTGACTATCAGAACTATCATATAGTTAGGAAGTCTTGAAAATTACACCAACTTTGTGTATGCAAGAGTAGACTCTTTGATCCCCTCACTAACTTCTTCACCACCATAATCTAGCACTAGTCATGCAATTACACACCTACCCAACCCTCAATTTTCCTTGCACTACCTACAACACTTTTATTGGCATGGGTTCGGGTTAAGCCATTATGAGCAAGGGCTATGTACCCCCATTAACCCTCATGTCTGATAACCTATCTATAAAACTAGCCTAGGTTATCGCCAAACTACCATGTATATATTAGAAGATGAGATCCAAGATCTCTCTTTACATCCTCCTCCACATCCAACACACACCTTGGAAGAGTACATTGATATGGACATGCTAGAAGATATGCCTTCATCCATATCAACCATCACTATCCCCTATGATTTATTCCAAGAATCTCCTATAGCTGATACATCTTTATTTTGTGATGTTTAGAGATTGGAATAACACTTTGCTACCTTATCTCTAGCTACACCACCAATAGATCCAGACCCAATCCCACGTGACCCACCATATATAGAGCTAGACCCAATCCTACCTAACTCACCATTGATACGCTTGCTTGTATTCCTGCCTATACATAGACAACTACAAAGAGAAAACTCTCATCCTCATTCACCACCAGTCATCTTGTGACCTCCCTTGAGCCTCTTAGGACATGCACAACCTATCCAACCTCTCTCACCAGAATATATCCCACCTACTTTACCTACAACATCGATTAACATGGTTGAGGTAGACTTACACTCTCTCTTTCATTACAGCCACCAACGGATTCGATATGATACCCAAAATCCAAAATTTATCGATCTAGCATACATATCACACATACCAACACTTCAAGAATTCCTTCTCTCTCCTTGCATCTTGTGGGAAACAAATACCCCTTCCTCATCCACATCATCCTAAACCCCTTAGGTCCATCACACAGGAATTTATATAGATGATGAGTATGAGTTCAGTGAGGCCATTGATGACTTCAATCTCATTCTTGCCCATGAATAGTTGCATTATGGATCTCGTATACTCATTGAGGATACTATCAATGTAAACATTAGTGATGATCCAACAAATCTACACATCTTCAAATTAGCTACTAGCCTCTCACCAGAGGAATGCATCACCTTCACAAACTTCCTACGTAGTCATGCATAATCTTATAATAGATCCCAATTCTAAACCAGTAAGATAGAAGCTACGACGCATGCATCCAAATGTCGCATTAATAGTAAAATCCAAGCTCCAAAAGCTCCTAGATGTTTATTTCATAGTACCCATCGACTATCCCGAGTGGGTATCCAGCATGGTCCCTGCCCCCAAACCATCTAGTGACATTCATGTTTGCATAGATTTTCAAGACCTAAACAAATATTTTCCTAAAGACAACATCCCTTTACCCAATATTGACTCCCTCGTTGACTCCATCGTAGGTCACAAAATTATTTCCCTCATGGATGAATTTTTTGGATATAATAAAATTAGGATCAACCTAGCCAATCAACACAAAACTTCCTTCACAACACCCTAGGGGACCTTTTGCTACAAGGTCATGCCCTTTGGCCTTAAAAATGTTGGGGCAACCTATAAATGAGACATGACTTACATATTTCATGATCTAATGCACAAAAATGTGGAAGACTATGTAGATGAACTCATAGTCAAATCAAATAAATGTGTCGACCATCTCAAAGATCTCCATCAGATTTTTGATCGACTACTTGAACACAATGTGCACCTCAATCCAAAAAAATGCGTATTCGGTGTTACATCAGGAAAAATACTTGGATTCATTGTCTCCCAATGAGGCATTGAAGTAGATCCTATTAAGGTGAAATCCATAATTGGGATGCCTCCTCCTACCACCTTAAAGAAATTGCACAGCCTACAGGGCAAGATTACCTCTATTCATAGATTTATAGCACAATTATCAGAAAAATTCCAACCATTCAATTATCTCCTAAAAAAAGAACACTTTAAATGGGATGAAAAATGTCAAGACACATTTTATTCCATCAAAACCTACCTCACGTCATCGCCGGATATGTCACTGTTGCATCCACAATTACCACTAACTTTATACATCTCTGCCATAGAGCTTGCGATAGGTAGACTCCTAGCTCAAAAGAATGCTCTCGACAAAGAGTAGGCTATCTACTACATCAGTCGCATGCTAGTTAGTTAGGAAATGAGATACATGTACATGGAGAAGCTATGCCTAGTAGTAGTATTCACCACCCAGAAGCTAAGACACTACATGTTAAACCACACAACTTGTGTCATAGCCTGAGAAAATCCCCTACAGTATATGATGAACAAAAGTTATCACAACTTCTACAAAGCTAAATGGATTATGCTCCTAATCGAGTTCGACCTAGAATTTGTATCTCAAAAGTCCATCAAAGGGCAAATAATTTCTAATGAACTTATTGAAGTCCCTATAACTGATAACCAACCCCTACTCATCCAACTCCCCAATGACTCTATCTTTCACATAACCGAATATGAGGAGTACGTTGAACCAAAATTCATGGATGACCTCACCATATTTTTTGATGGGTCCAGGTGTCTCCACACTGGGGGTGTAGGCATTGTTTTCTTTACACCAAAAGGAAAACCACTCTAATTTTCATTCACACTTGATTTTCCCTGTACCAATAACAATGCAGAGTATGAAGACCTAATGCTAGGATTGAAACAAACAAATGCTATGCACATCAAGTGCCTCCACATCATAGGAAATTCACTTTTTATTGTCAATCAAGTGTAGGAACTTTGGCTATGCAATTGTCCAGTCCTCAAGCAATACAAGAATATTACCCAACAACTCCTATCCCAATTTGAATGGTATTACCTCAAAGCTGTGTTGCACTCATAAAACCATTTTACAGACACCATGGTCTCCTTAGGGTCCCCTATCCCACAAAATCTAATGTCTAGCACAACATCTGTATCCATTCATATGCTTACACAATTTTTTATATCACCCACATCTCCCACAGATGATGGTGGTGTATATGTGGCAAACATAGAACCTCATGACCCATGGTTCTCACAGATCAAGGAATACATCAAACTAGGCTTCCTACCGTGTGATTTATCCCATGATCGATGTCAAACATTTAAACAAAGAGCAATCCGCTACACCTTTCTGGGTGACATCCTTTACCACCACAACTATGATTGTATAATATTGAATTTCCTAGAATCGTAAGAATAATAGCGGGTTGTACAAGAAACCCATGATGACTGATGTGTAGTCGTTATACCATCATTAATTCTCAATGAATTTGTCAATCCAGGGCTGTGTACAAGGCTATCTATGAAAGAAGAGGCAAAACAACTATAACTTAGGTCAATCTAGAGCAACAGGTCTTATTGGTGAAACCGGTTGTGTGGGGGGTTTTAGGACATTCCTATCTCTAAATTGCATGAATTAAACCTTAATCTAAGTTGCAGAATTGGAAACTAATCATTAACTACAGAAATGAAGTCCTAATTACAATTGCAGAATGAGACCTAATTATGTTGCATAAATAACAGTTGTAGAATTGAAAGTCTGATTCTAATTGCAGAAAGGAAATCTATTTACTTTTGCAGCAATGGAAATCTAATTATAGCATGGAAAATAAAACCCTGTCAAGACTCTGTAATAGAAGGTTGTCAATCTTCTGTGCAGGGGTTGACAACAAAACACAAAATGCAGGAAATTGCTGAAAACAACAAATTCTAGAAATAACAGTCTGAAATAAAGTGGAAGCTTTGCTGAAAGTAAATATTACAGCTAAAACATTAAGCACAAGATTAATCTAAGCATAAATAAACTAAGACTACAGATATTGTCAACTATTTACAAGCAATTGAAATAACAAGTTCTACAACTCATTCTACTGCAGCAAAATCAGAATAAAAACCTGCTTGTTAGTCCTCCTCCTAGGTCTGGAAGTGGCCAGCCTCCTTGTCCAGAAGAAGGTATGAGTCTCCCTCTCTCTAGATCTTAATCACACTCATTTACAAGCAATATGAAATAGAACTGGTGCACTTTATTGATTAAAGAACATGATTACAATAATTCTATTGAAAACCTATTACAGGACTATAACAGTCAAATTCTACCTATTTTCTGCTTTTTCCTAGCTTCCTTACTCTCTCTACATATATTACTTTCTACTTACTAGGCTCAACCTGAATGGGAGCAATATTTATAGATGTCCTAAGATCTAATTACAAACAGAGAATATCTCAAAAGATCTAATCCTACTATGTTGCAACAAATTCTGGGTTTATTCTTTGATCTTTCCATTAATGATGGCTTTGGTCGGCAATGATGGCAAAGACAGATGGAAGATCTTTTCCTTTACCTTTTTTGACCTTTATTTCCCTTTTTCCAGCTTCAAAAATCGGTCAACAAGTCAAAAAGCACATTCTATTTTCATTCCGAAGATAAGTGGCTTCATTTCGAAGACAATGCAATTCTCATTCCGAAGATCGCTCATTCCGAAGATACTGCAATTCTCATTTCGAAGATCCACTCATTCTGAAGATAATGCATTCTTCATTTCGAAGATCCGCTCATTTCGAAGACGCTGTGTTCTCTCATTTCGAAGATATCTGTTCATTCCAAAGATACTTCGGAATGAACAAATGTGTGCTTTTCTAGTGATTTCTTCTACATCTCTCAGGTGGGTTATCTCCTAAGATCAAATTCCAATGGTCTTCATCTCTTTCCTCATGTGAATTCCATGCCTTGCTATTTATGGACAGCTGGCTGGAATTTACATGGGAAAGACCAGTTTTTGTTGCACAACAACAGTTTGCTTGCACTTGTTGCCAGATTTAGGTGAAATAAATGCTTGAGACAAATCAAAACATGATTAGTGAAATGCTGCTATTATTCTAAGCATATCCCATTTTAGCAAGTCATAGCAAAAAGAACACAAAACTATGCAAAAAGCTGTAAAAATCAGCATATAATATTCCAAATACATTGATCATGCAAAATGGTTAATATACAACATATTGAATCAACTTAACTAACATATCAGATAAAACATAAGAGTTTATAGGCAATTTTAGTGTTCAAAACATGTTATGATTGAGGCATTTCTAGGCCTCATCATTTTCCCCCAACTTATATTAATGCATGCCCTCATGCATTCTGTTGGGCTATGGAATCACATATGTCCATGTTTAGATTCCATGACCTGTAGAATAATTTCTTGCCTATATAATACCCCCTATTTTCCTGAATGTTTCTGAGCCAGTCTTCAAATTGTTCATCAGGTTGGGCATCTTCCTCAAAGTAGAATGGAACTGGAGTAATGATGGTTGGAGGCCTAAACCTAAGACCTATCCAGTTATGTTGCATGATTTCAATCAGCTGGATTACACCTTCTGCTCTTCTTCTGGACCATTCTAAGTTGATGGGGGAGATGGGTTCTCTTTTTCGCAAAGACATGGAAAGTTTAGCCCATCTGTTTCTGCACATTGACAATGCTGGGAAAAAATTATGATCACAAAAATTGTTGAATCTGGCCACACAGTCCCTTAAGTTGTTCAAGTACATCCTCTTTACATCATCCCTGTTCATCATTGAGAAGTGTTGTCTGGTGATAACTGGGTGGTTTGGCTGGATTGCTCTGACTAACAATTCAGCCCTTGTTTCAATCTCTTTATTCTGCTTTTTCTCTTGATCCCAGTAAAGTTGATTCTACAAAGTAGACATAAATGCTCTCAATTGAACATCTCCAATGTAAATCTGTGGATGAAACTCTACTTCCTCTGGAATGAAGAAGTTGTGCAAAAATAGTTCACATAGGAGATTTTTCTATTCTATGGGGTTGTCAAAATATGCTTCCAAGAAATCTGTAGTTGTGTCCAATTTATATGGGAGGTTTGAACTAATCCTCATGACCTGCCATCTAAGGTATTTCTCCTTCAAAATAAGGTTGTAAAATCTGGCTAGTCGTCTAAATTGAACTAAAAATTCAGCAATTTGGCATAAGTCAGACACCTTTTCTTTCAATGCCTGAATTTCTGTTTCCTTGGCTTCTAACTGTTTTGCTTCCAATTTGAACTTTTCAGTTTTAGTGGCAAGCTGCTCATATCTAATCATCCAGCTAGCTATGTCTGCATTGTATTGTTCTAGAGACACAGTATTAGGTGGTTTGACTATAGAGGGGATCCTAGGCAGCAGATCTACCTGAACTCCTTTTTCTGCCACTTCTACTGGTTGTTCATCTGTCAATAACTCTACTTGCACCCCCTTATTTGCTATTTCTATTGGGTTGTCATCAGATAGTAATTCTACTTGTACCCCCTTATCTACTGAAAGTATAACAGTTTGAAATACAGGGACCTCAATAGGAGTACTTACTTGAACATTTTCTTGTTGTTGGGACTGTTCCTGTGTTGGTGGCTCATCTCCAATATTTTCTGTTATGCTCTTTGCCAATTCTGAAGCATCTTTAGAATAAAAAGGTGCTTCTTCAGAATGATCTCCTATGTCTGCCTTAGCAGAGTCATCTGCCCTAGATAAATCCACAAGCAGTTGAGCCAAATCATCTTCATCATTGGATACAGTTGGCTATTTTTCAAACTGTGACAACTTCTCTCTCAGTTCTGCCACTTCCTGTTGTAACTCTGCAATTCTTCTTTCCTGCATCTCAATGATGTTTTCTTTCTCTAAAATCCATCTAGTCTGTGTCTTGACAACACTCCTTGCTGCTCTCAGCTACTCTATGATATCTTCTTCTTCTATTTCTACTTCAGAATCAGATGCAGACAAGTCAGCTTCAGCAGGCTGCTCAACAACTGGTTCTTCTTCTGCAACTTCTGTTTGCTCCTATTCAGGAGGCTCTATGAAACTATCTATCATTGCATCTACTATTTGTGTGGCTTGTTGAACTGTAGCCACCTCCATATTATCCTGCCTAGCCTCTTCCTCAATTATCTATTCAGGGAATTCTAGAAAGTTTTTAGGGGTTGGTTGTATCTCTGTGACATCTGGACTGCTTTGTCCATCTTCTTGTTCTATGACCTGGTCCATCATTTCCCTTAAGTGGAGTCTTGTAGACCTTCGAGTTCCAGATGCAAACTTCTTCTTTTTGCTCTATTTTCTGGTGACAATAGGGGTCATGGGGTCAGTTTCAGATGTCTCTGTTTCCCTTGTTGTTTCTTCCCCTGTTGGGCTAGGTGCTTCATTTCTCTATTCTGACAAATCAGTTGCAACTTCAAAAAAATGAACCTTTTTTTGTCTTTCTGTTCTGCTTCCAGTTCCAGATCCTCTTCTCTTTTGTCTTTTTGCTTGTGAAGTTGAAGGTTCTGGAGCAAGGTGTTCTGCTGCTGCTATTGGGTGTGTTTCTATTTTTGTAACAGCTTCTGTAGCACCTTCTGTAGTTTCCTCTGTAGCATCTTCTGCAACATTTTTTGCAGCAGTTGTTTCTTCTTCTACAGCAACATCAGCAGTATCTGTTTCTTCCTCTTCACCCTCATCTCCAAAAATTACATCATTTAAGGTGGAGTAAAACCTCTCAAAACTCCTAGGGTTTCCTCTAAAATGGTGCTGGCAAACTAGTTTGATAAGACCATGGTGGCGAAGACTTCCTTTTCCTTCCTGATATCTTTTTGCCATGTTTTTTAATTCCTGGTGCAAGTATAGGGGAAGATTTACCCTAAACTCTGGTTGTTGCCTACCATGTCTGAGATGATTTAGAATTTTTATGTGATGCCCTGACAATAGTACATACTGCCCTTCACAAGTTAGAAATTTGATTACCCATGTGGCTACTTCATCCCAGGGTTCCTACAGGCTGGCCCTTTTTACCCCCTTGCATGTGTTTTTATGTGTTAAATACTCAGGTGCCCTATCATTTTCTTCCAGAAATTGATTGACTGTGTTTACCAATGTATTTTTGCCAGACCTAGAAATTGGAAGACCTTCTAATGGCAACTCAATAATTTGACTCAAAACTTTAGGGGTTACCTCAATAGTCATGTCGTTGACGTGTGCCCGGTTGTTTCTGAACGTGTGGGTGAACATGCCGGCCAAGTCTTCAGAGGACCCATTAAATTTATCCAAAAATGGCATAAGCCCTCCATCTTCAAAAATCTGCACCACTTCTGGATTTTCTCGGAGATGGGTGGTGTCTGTCGGTTCCATTTTTGTTTTTTGCCCCATTTTTTTGCCACAAACTGCTCTCTTCTATCGCTATTCCTCTGTTGGATCTCTGATTTTTGGTGTTTGCAACTTTGCAGGGTTTCTGTGTCATGCAGGGTTTTTCTCTATTTTTGTTCTTCGGAATGAACCGTAATTTTTGAGCACTGTACTTCGTAATAATTTTGCGTTTAGCAAATATGTCTTCGGAAAGAAGAGTGGCACACGTTTCTATTTTTTGTTGTGAACACATGTCCATCAACGATTACACAAATGTCCTTGCCATCAGATCCACCTTATTCGCTTTTAGTTTTTTTGTTTTTCCTACAGATTCTCACGTGCATGTTTATTGGCATCAAAAATTGGTGGCATATGGTTGGTCACGTCCTCCGTAATTTTGGTATTTTCCAATGGGTGCAAAAACAAACCATGTGCTGACTGACACGTGTTCCTTTATCGTATGCAACTAAAAGAGTTTGATTTTGTCATACCTTGTCTTCTTGGATGCCACGTGGAAATGCTCTTTTCGAAGATTATAATTTAATTGCAAAAAAAACTTCATTTCGAAGATTATAATTTCATTTCGAAGACAGGCCTTCATTCCGAAGACAAGTCTTCTTTGCAAATTTAAATCTTCATTCCGAAGATTAATCCTCATTCCGAAGATCAATCCTCATTCCGAAGATCAGGCTGTATTGCGAAGGTAAATCGTCATTTCAAAGATAGAATTTCATTTTGAAGACAGATCCTGCTTCATTTCGAAGACAGATCCTCATTTCGAAGATGATGCAGCAAGTCGTCATTCCGAAGACCAAGTTTCATTCTGAAGACAAATTGTCATTCTGAAGACAAAGTGCAACATTCATTCTATTGTCATTTCGAAGACAATTTCAATCCGAAGATAATACAACAGGCACTATTTTTGGCATTCTTGTTCCGAAGATTAGGCAGAAATCAATATTTTCATTTTCAAAACATGTCTTAAGTATGCCAACTCTTATGAATACCTTTTATGCTAATGGTTAATTGTCATATACTATACACCAATCATTTTACAATGAAGAAATGTAAGAAATATATACCTGATAAAAATAGTTAATGCAAGTTTTGAAGAATGACTGCCTTTGTTGATGTTCTGCTGAGATTTTCTGCAACATTTCAAAACAAGTGCACTTGGTGAGTTTGTACAATGATGGTTCAGAAATTTCTCAAGGTTATGCATGCCAGAAAACTGGTTTTCATGCATACCAACCCAGTAGTGCCTTAAGAAAAGGTTTTCACTGCTGAGTTATTCATTTTTCTCTCTTTTTTTTTTTCTTGATTTTCCCCTTTTTTTTTTACCTCTCCTTTTCTCTCTTTTTTTTTTTCTCTATGCCTTTTTTTCATGATTTCCCCTGAAACCATGCCCATGAAGGAATTCATACTCAGAATTTATTCATCTTTTTGTTTTCTATTTTTTTTTTTTTTTGTATTTTTTGCTTTTTCTTGAAATCCATGATCATGTTGATTGTTTTGAAGTGGAAGAGGGAATCTCTTCCACCTGTTGTGTATCCAAACTATCAAGTTGCTGCAAGAATTCATCTTTAGTCAGAGGTGTATGGTACACTCTGAGGCGATGTCCATTTACTACCAACTTCCTTTGTGACCCATCAATAGGAGATAGACGAGCTGCTCCATTGTCAAATACCTCCTCAATCCAGTAAGGTCCCAACCATCTAGTTCTCAGTTTTCCAGGGAAGTCCTCATAGCGAGAATCAAACAGTAAAGCCCAATCTCCTTGTTGAAGTTTCCTCTGTTGAATGTGACTGTCATGCCACAGCTTCCTCTGCTCCTGAATTACCTCAGTTTGGTGTAGAGCATCCAATCTAAGTTCATCCAATGCATTCAGTTGTAGAATCCTGTCTGTCTATGCCTACGACAATTCAATTCCAATTTCCAGTGTTGTGCGCAATGTTAGTAGCTCAAATTCAATAGGTAAGAGAGGCTTTTTACCAAAGACTAGTTCATAAGGTGTGAATCCAGTAGTGGACTTCCAAGTAGTATTGTAGGCCCAAACTGCTTCAGGTAATTTATCTAGCCAATTTCTCCTATGAAAAGCTACTATTTTTGTCAAGATGCGTTCTAGTTCCCTGTTTGTTACCTCAACCTGGCCATTTGCTTGTGGGTGGTAAGGTGATGATTTCCTATGTTTGATTTCATACAATTCTGTAAATGCCTTTATGACTTTGGATGCAAATTGGGGTCCTTGGTCTGTGGTGATAGACCGTGGAGCTCCAAATCTCTAAAAAATCTGAGTATACAAGAAATCAGTGACCTTCTCTTCACGAGCATGTTTGAAAGCACGCACCTCTACCCACTTTGTCAGGTAATCAGTGCATACTAGAATATGCACCTTTCCTTGAGAAGGTGGATCAATAGGTCCTACAAAATCAAGCCCCCACCTCTCAAATGGTTCTAAAACCATTTGAGGCTGTAGTGGCATCTCATTTGTATGAGTGGGTTTCCCCATTCTTTGGCATGCATCACAATGCCTGATGTACTTTTTTACATCCTTGTGAAGAGATGGCCAATAATATCCTGTCCCTAAGATTTTCCTAACTGTGCTTTTTACAGAATAGTGTCCACCTGAGGGTTCATCATGACAAGCTCTAAGGATATCATACACTTCATCCTTTCGGATGCACCTACGTAACACATGGTCAGGACTGCACTTAAAAAGCATACCCTTAATCCATTCAAAAGAAGAACTCTGTTTGATCAATTGTTTTTTTTGTTTTGAAGTGAAATGTGGAGGAACTTTCCCTGTGACCAAATAATTGGCTATATCTGCAAACCAAGGTGATTGGACTGATATAGCAAATAGTTTTTCATCAGGAAAAGTGTCATCAACTAATTCCCCTTCATCTGTGTTCTGCAACCTGGACAAGAAATCTGCCACAACATTAGCTTTCCCTGGTTTGTTGATTATAGTGATATCAAATTCTTGCAACAACAACAACCAACGAATAATTCTTGCACTTACCATAGGTTTATTCATCAAATACTTAATGGTTGTATGATCTGTGTGAATAAATATTTGATAACCTGTGATGTAATGCCTGAATTTGTTGATGGCATAAATTATTGCTAGGAATTCCTTCTCGTTGTTGTATAATTTTTCTCGGCTCCTGTCAAGTTCTTGCTAATGTTGTAGATGGTATAGTGTTCACCATTGTCAATTTGTCCTAATGCTGCTCCAATTGTTGTATTGGAGGCATCAGTCTATATGTGAAATGGTAATGTCCAATTAGGTCCTCTGAGCACAGGTGGAGTTATTAATTTCTCTTTTAGAGCTTCAAATGATTCCTGACACCTTGCAGTCCAGGAGAATTCAGAATCTTTAGTCAATAGGGCAAACATGGGACTGGCTATTGTACTAAAGTTGGGAATAAACCTGCGGTAAAAACCAATGTGTCCTAGGAAGCTTCTGACATTAGTCTGAGTTTTAGGAGGAAGGAGATTCTTGATAATTTCCACCTTCTTTGGATCAACTTGGATCCCTTCAGGAGAGATGTGATGACCAAGAACTATCCCTTCCTTCATCATCATGAAGCATTTTTCTGGATTCAAGGATAACTGGTATGTTTCACAATGAGTTAAGACTTTGTCAAGATTTTCCAATGTAAAATCAAAAGTCTGTCCACATACTGTGAAATCATCCATGTATATTTCAACACTTTTGGTGGTCAGATCAGCAAAAATTGCTAGGACTGCTCGCTGAAAAGTTGCTGGGGCATTACACAAACCAAAAGGTAAAACCCTATAGGCAAATGTTCCCCATGGACATGTAAAAGTTGTTTTCTCTTGATCTTCAGGTGCAATCTGAATTTGATTATATCCACTAAATCCATCAAGAAAACAAAAGTATCTTTTTCCAGCAAGAGTATCTAACACCCGATCTATGAAAGGTAATGGAAAATGGTCTTTGTATGTCACCTTATTCAACTCTCTATAGTCTACACATACTCTCATTTTTCCATTTTTCTTAGGAACTATTACCAATGGAGAAACCCATTGGCTATCAGAAATTGGGTAAATGAATCCTACTTCCAGAAGTTTTTCAATTTCTTCTTTCACAATATCTCTTAAGGCAGGATTCAATCTTCTCTGGGGTTGTCTAACTGGCTTGACTTCTTCAGTATAGATTCTGTGGGTACATATATCAGGATGAACTCCTGACATATCTTTGTAGTTCCAAGCAAAAGCATGAACATGCTTCTGCAAGACAACTATCAATTTTTCTTCCTCTTCCCTAGTAAGCTGGCTGTAAATGTTCAAAAATTTGCTTGGCTGGACTTCTATTTGTTTTGTATTTAGAAGGACTGAATTCACTCCTTCATACCTGGTGATTAGGGGATTAAGAGGACATTGCTGAGATGGGAGAAGAGAAGCAGTTTCTATTTTATTGTTGCTTGAGGGAAGCATATCTTGTATGGAACAGTGAGAAGGAAAAATCAGATGATGGTGCCATCCATGTGGTAGTGAAACAGAGTTTCCCTGTGATAGTACAGATGGTTCATCTTCAGATTTTTGATTCTCCTCATTACTTAACAACTGTTGGATATTTGTTGCTTCCCCTTCTAAACCTTGTTCATGCAGAACATTCATCAGGATTGTTTCATTTTCTAAATTTTCTGTGTCACTGAGGTCTTCTGTGTGTTCTCTTACTACTAAGGTAGCTAGTGTAGAAATGACCTCTTCTGGTTCTTCCTCTGAGTCAGAAAACCATAACTGACCTAAAAATTTGCTAGATGGTTTTGCAGGAGGATATAAAGAAATCTGTTTCAGATCAATACCATTTGAAATAGTCATATTTCCAGATCTGCAGTCTATGAAGGCTCTGCGAGTTGCAAGCCAAGGTCTTCCCAAAATAATGGGATATCCATGTGCTGAATTTCTTGGTCTGTAAAACCAAAAAATCTGCAGGGAATTCCCAAGAAGAAACTTCTATAGGGACATCTTCAATGATACCTTCGAGTTTTGCAACTGACCTATCAGCCATTTCTAAAACTGTAAATGTGGGGCTGAGATGTTTGAGTTGTAATTGTTTCATTGTATCCTTGGTCATGACGTTTATTGCAGCTCCTAGATCTACTAAAACATTTGATATTGGTACTGAACCTATGGTAACTGTGATAACTGGACTTCCTGGGTCACTATACTTTGGAGGTACTAGTTTTCCAGATAAGAGATCAGCTATCTTTCCTTCAACCTGCATAGTCTTGGGAAATGCTTTCTTCTTTCTTCCTGTTCTTTTAATGCACAAATTTTGGATAGTACTATTAATCTCTGGTATTTCCTTAATGGCTTGCAATAAGGGCAATGATATAGTCAACTTTTTGAGTTCTTTGACCAGTTCTGACTCAGAATTTTTTGGTATTGCATTGAATCTTTCAGGATATGGAATTATCCTTGGTAATTGTTCTGCCTGTGGTTCTATTTTTGTCTCTTTCTCTATTGTTGGTTGAATTTTCTCTGGTTCCAATTTTTCTTCTGTCTCTATTGTTGGTTGGATTCTCTCTGGTTCTGATGATTCTTGCTCTTCATTTTCTTTGATTTCATTTGAAACTGGTTTAGGTACAACTTTTCCTGAACGAAGTTGGATGTTACTACAATCAAGAACATTAATTTCAACATTTTCTTCAGCTTTGACCACATAGACAGGAGGTGTCTGTCTCATGCTATTTGGATTAGTGACTGGTTGAGTTGGCAGTTGAGGTTGTTTCACTTGCTGTGTTTGTTGTTGTTTTTCTTGAAAATTTTGATTAGGTGCAGGCAACAAATGCTGAGTTTGACCTTGATTCCTTTGCTGCCTTGGATAGGACTGGTATTGCTGACTCCACTATGGTTGGTTTTGCATCCAATGTGGATTAGTCTGATTTTGATTCTAGGCTGGATTGTTTTGATTCCAAGATGGGTTGTTTTGATTCCATGAGGGGTTGTTTTGATTCTGATTCCAGGCTAGGTTACTCCAATTTGCTTGTGGCCATTCTTGGGAATTTGTCCATTGAGGATAATTCCAAGGACGTTGGGGTGGTTCTGATTGTCCCCAAGGCATAGTACCAGGATTATGCCCCCAATTTGTAGGAAAACGAGGGGGATTTTGGTATTGAGAGAAATTTCCCCCTTGTTTTGGTCCAATATAGTTGAGTTCCTCAGTCTGATTTTCTAACACAGTTTTGAGTTGTGGTAGCAGGTGGCATTGATCAGTTGAATGCCTTTTTGAACAGATACTACAAATGGCTGAGATAGATGTTTTATTCAAAGGACATTCCTGCAAAGCATGTTTATTTCTACATCTTGGGCAATAAATTGCCAAAGGTTCTATGTTTTTTGCTTTTGTAGACATTTCCCCCAAAGTAGTGTTTAGGTGCACTAGAATATCGGTTTTGAAATTTGCAAGTTCCTCTATCAGGTCCTTCACATCAGTGCCATTTGTGTGGCTTTTTCTTCTTCTCTGCTTAGTGCGAGAGTAATTCCTACAGAGATCCATAATTTCATCATTACTGAGAGTGGTTACATCCCCTTTTCCCATCAAATCCAGAACTTCTCTGGATTCATCTTGCAATCCTCTCAAAAATATGGTTTTACATAATTCTGGTTCTACAAGTCCACATCTCCTTTGAACAAAGGAGAACCTATCAAGATAATCTTCCAATGTCTCATCATCTTCTTGCTTAATTCTGAATAACTCATCTTTTCTATTCCTTACACGGCAATATTCTTGATATTTATCTAAAAACACCATTTCCATTTGATCCCAGGTTCTTATGGAATTTGGCTCTAAGCTCATGAACCAGCGTAATGCTGAATCCTTGAGTGTTGAGGGAAAAACCTTAAGTTTTTGATTGTCATTTATATAATCATAGGTCTGACACACTACCTTGAATTCAAACAAAAATTGATCAGGATCTTCAGATACAACACCTCGAAAGGTTGGAAGTACTGGAGGTGAAATGGTCTTCATGGGAGAGTTTTGTGTTGGATTCAGACGGATAGGATATTCAAATGTTCCGGAAGGTTGGATCATATCCTGATCATCTCCTTCATTATGGACATAGCCATGTTGGCCATCTATATTGCCTCCTTCTGCCATAGTTTCCTGTTTGTTGGGAGAAGTTAAAGCTTCCCAAATTGTTCTCTCAAGAGGTCCAAGCCTCTCTGTTGATGATGAGTCTGATGAATTTTCTTTCTTAGGATATTCTGATGATGATAAAATTGGTGATTTTCCTTTCTCAAAATGTTCTAATGATGGTGAGACTGGTGATTTTTCTATCAATATTTCTTGTAGTTCAAACACAGGTGATTCACCCCTTAGGCGTGAAGATCTCCTTAATGGAACAAGCCAGGGATCCTTTGGGGTAGTTCTACCTTTTTCATCCCTAGACTTACTCATTCATGTTTACTCTTAAATGACATAAATTAAGTCAATAGTTGTTATCTTCCTCAGCTATTGTATTCAGATTTTAACCTAAATTTTCATAGCTTAGTCTGATTACGGCTATTGGACTGTTTGTTTTCTTCTAGCAACACTATTCCCTGAAAACGGTGCCAAAATGATGCGTAGTCATTATACCATCATTAATTCTCAATGAATTTGTCAATCCAGGGCTGTGTACAAGGCTATCTACGAAAGAAGAGGCAAAACAGCTATAACTTAGGTCAATCTAGAGCAACAGGTCTTATTGGTGAAACCGGTTGTGTGGGGGGTTTTAGGACATTCCTATTTCTAAATTGCATGAATTAAACCTTAATCTAAGTTGCAAAATTGGAAACTAATCATTAACTACAGAAATGAAGTCCTGATTTACAATTGCAGAATGAGACCTAATTATGTTGCAGAAATAACAGTTGCAGAATTGAAAGTCTGATTCTAATTGCAGAAAGGAAATCTATTTACTTTTGCAGCAATGGAAATCTAATTCTAACATGGAAAATAAAACCCTATCAAGACTCTATAACAGAAGGTTGTCAATCTTCTGTGCAGGGGTTGACAACAAAACACAAAATGCAAGAAATTGCTGAAAACAACAAATTCTAGAAATAACAGTCTAAAATAAAGTGGAAGCTTTGTTGAAAGTAAATATTACAGCTAAAACATTAAGCACAAGATTAATCTAAGCATAAATAAACTAAGACTACAGATATTGTCAGTTGTTTACAAGCAATTGAAATAACAAGTTCTACAACTCATTCTGCTACAGCAAAATCAGAATAAAAACCTACTTGTTAGTCCTCCTCCTAGGTCTAGAAGTGGCCAGCCTCCTTGTCCAGAAGAAGGTATGAGTCTCTCTCTCTCTCTAGATCTTAATCACACTCATTTACAAGCAATATGAAATAGAACTGGTGCACTTTATTGATTAAAGAACATGATTACAATAATTCTCATTGAAAACCTGTTACAGGACCTATATGATCAAATTCTACCTATTTTCTCTGCTTTTTCCTAGCTTCCTTACTCTTTCTCTACATATCTTACTTTATTACTAGGCTCAACTTGAATGGGAGCAATATTTATAGATGTCCTAAGGTCTAATTACAAACAGAGAATATCTCAAAAGATCTAATCCTACTATGCTGCAACAAATTCTGGGTTTATTCTAGAAGAAGATCAAAACTTGATCTTTCCATTAATGATGGCTTTGGTCGGCAATGACGGCAAAGACAGATGGAAGATCTTTTCCTTTACCTTTTTTGACCTTTATTTCCCTTTTTCCAGCTTCAAAAATCGGTCAACAAGTCAAAAAGCACATTCTGTTTTCATTCCGGAGATAAGTGGCTTCATTCCGAAGACAATGCAATTCTCATTCCGAAGATCGCTCATTTCGAAGATACTGCAATTCTCATTCTGAAGATCCGCTCATTTCGAAGATAATGCATTCTTCATTCCGAAGATCCGCTCATTTCGAAGACGCTGTGTTCTCTCATTTCGAAGATATCTGTTCATTCCGAAGATACTTCGGAATGAACAAATGTGTGCTTTTCCAGTGATTTCTTCTGCATCTCTCAGGTGGGTTATCTCCTAAGATCAAATTCCAATGGTCTTCATCTCTTTCCTCATGTGAATTCCATGCCTTGCTATTTATGGACAGCTGGCTGGAATTTACATGGGAAAGACCAGTTTTTGCTGCACAACAACAGTTTGCTTGCATTGTTGCTAGATTTAGGTGAAATAAATGCTTGAGACAAATCAAAACATGATTAGTGAAATGCTGCTATTATTCTAAGCATATCCCATTTTAGCAAGTCATAGCAAAAAGAACACAAAACTATGCAAAAAGCTGTAAAAATCAGCATATAATATTCCAAATACATTGATCATGCAAAATGGTTAATATACAACATATTGAATCAACTTAACTAACATATCAGATAAAACATAAGAGTTTATAGGCAATTTTAGTGTTCAAAACATGTTATGATTGAGGCATTTCTAGGCCTCATCAATGACACTTGTGGTGGCCATTTTAGTGGAATGGCAATTAGCAAACACATTCTCCATATTGGCTAATACTAGCCTAAAATGGAGCAAAATTGTAGTGAGTATGTCAAAATTTGCACCAAATGCAAAAAATATGCCAACTTAACACATTTACCATCCCAAGCACTTCAACCAATCTAGTCTATGTGGCCCTTCTCCTAATGGGGACTAGATCTAATTGGAAAAATTACACCTGCATCCTCTAGCAATCATAAATTTATCATTACAACAATAAAATATTTTACAAAGTGGGTCAAATGCATCCCACTAGTCCAAACTACAGGAGCCAAAATTGCAACATTCATCATGGATCATATCATATGCTGCTTTGGAATTTCCTCCCAAATTATTTTAGATAATGGGAAATATTTCAAAAACAAAATTGTCTGAGCCCTATGCAACAAATTTCACATACATCATAGCTTTTCAACCCCGTATTAAACTCAAGGAAATGGCGAGGTAGAAGCTACTAATAAAACAATATGTTCTATTCTCTGTAAAATGGTAGAGAAATATCATCAGTACTGGCATAATCAAATGCCCCTAGCCCTGTGGGCCTGTCTTATGTGAATTCATACTCCCAATGGGGCAACAACTTTTTCACTTGTCTACAGGGTAGAAGCTATCATGCCCCTTGAGCTGAAGATACCCTCTTTATGGATATCCATGAAATATTTCATTGATGACGACACTGCTCGCAAAGCTCATCTAGATCAACTAACACTCCTCGATGAAAGTCAAATCCATGCCATAGAGCACACACGATTATATCAAGATCACCTTCGCCATGCCTACAATAGTAAGGTACATTAGTGTGAATATCATATTGGCAACTTGGTTCTCAAGGAGAACCAATAAATCACATGTCAACCCTACCAGAAGTGCGATAAATTTACCCCAAACTGGTTGGGTCCATTTATTATCACACACAAATACGATTTAGGAGCATATCATTTGGCAAATCTTGAAGGCTTTAACGATCCTAAACCCATCAATATCTTGCATCTTCATGCTTTCAATATCAACAGATATCATAAGCTTACCCCTTTGCTTGGGGAAAATAGCAAATATGAAGTTTGATTGTTGTTCTCCACCTTTCAAATCTATGGGTGTATACACCTAAATTACATAAATTGGATAATACTATCAGTGCATTACATATACCCTCTTATCGACAACATATGGCCTTATTGGTCACCCCTATAGGCTAGCAAAAGGTTTCCAAAAGCCTCCAAAACTTAGTTTGGAGAGTTCCTAGTAGTCTGGGATAGTTTTGGGGCTCCTATTGGTGACCGTCCCACCTAGGGAGGGTCATAGTTGGTGACCGTCCCACCTAGGGACGACCATAAACAACCATCCCTAGGTGGGATGGCCACTAACTGGACCTTTGAAAATGTCAAAGGATGTGCTAAATGGCAATCAAAGACTTCCATTAGCGTGTCCAATCACTCCCAAATTGATTGGGGACCTGCTAATGGATAGTGGTATAGTTTATTGGGAGCATCCAAAGGGGTAACCTTATCACAATCACCCCATCACATGATTAGGACACATGATGCCACCTATCTCACATGGCAAAGATGCTATTTTACCATAAGTGCCCTCTTGGGCTATAAAAGGAGCTCCAAAATCCCAATTTTAGAGAGGAGAATTTGGATAATTAAGCCATGAAGTGCTACCCAAATTGAAACAAAACCTTTGCAAACCAAAAAATTTCTTTGTCTTGGTCTTGAAACCCTTTTGCTTTCAAAGGTGATTTCATTGTCAATAGGCGCAAACCATCAAAACAAAACTGGTCAAATTGAATAACTCTTTGGCCCCATATTTTGACAACACCATTACCAAGTTTTGGACCAATTCCCATAGCCATAGGTGATAAAAATAAGTCAATTTTGTAACCGTCCCACCTGGGGATGGTTAGCAATCTATCCATAGCACACCTAGGGATGACCACAAAATAGGTTGGAATTTTAGGAGGAAGGAGATTCTTGATAATTTCCACCTTCTTTGGATCAATTTGGATCCCTTCAAGAGAGATGTGATGACCAAGAACTATCCCTTCCTTCATCATCATGAAGCATTTTTCTGGATTCAAGGATAACTGGTATGTTTCACAGTGAGTTAAGACTTTGTCAAGATTTTGCAATGTAAAATCAAAAGTTTGTCCACATACTGTGAAATCATCCATGTATATTTCAACACTTTTGGTGGTCAGATCAGCAAAAATTGCTAGGACTGCTCACTAAAAAGTTGTTGGAGCATTACACAAACCAAAAGGTAAAACCCTATAGGCAAATGTTCCCCATGGACATGTAAAAGTTTTTTTCTCTTGATCTTCAGGTGCAATCTAAATTTGATTATATCCACTAAATCCATCAAGAAAACAAAAGTATCTTTTTCTAGCAAGAGTATCTAACACCTGATCTATGAAAGGTAATGGAAAATGGTCTTTGTATGTCACCTTATTCAACTCTCTATAGTCTACACATACTCTCATTTTTTCATTTTTCTTAGGAACTATTACCAATGGAGAAACCCATTGGCTATCAAAAATTGGGTAAATGAATCCTACTTCCATAAGTTTTTCAATTTCTTCTTTCACAATATCTCTTAAGGCTGGATTCAATATTCTCTGGGGTTGTCTAACTGGCTTGACTTCTTCAGTATAGATTCTATGGGTACATATATTAGGATGAACTCCTGACATATCTTTGTATTTCCAAGCAAAAGCATGAACATGCTTCTGCAATACAACTATCAAATTTTCTTCCTCTTTCCTAGTAAGCTGGCTATAAATGTTTAGAAATTTGTCTGGTTGGAATTCTATTTGTTTTGTATTTAGAAGGACTGAATTCACTCCTTCATACCTGGTGATTAGGGGATTAAGATGACATTGCTGAGATGGGAGAAGAGAAGCAGTTTTTGTTTTATTGCTGCTTGAGAGAAGCATATCTTGTATGGAACAGTGAGAAGGAAAAATCGGATGATGGTGCCATCCATGTGGTAGTGAAACAGAGTTTCCTGTGATAGTACAGATGGTTCATCTTCAGATTTTTTATTCTCCTCATTACTTAACAACTGTTGGATATTTGTTGTTTCCTCTTCTAAACCTTGTTCATGTAGAACATTCATCAGGATTGTTTCATTTTCTAAATTTTCTATGTCACTAAGGTCTTCTGTGTGTTCTCTTACTACTAAGGTAGCTAGTGTAGAAATGACCTCTTCTAGTTCTTCCTCTAAGTCAAAAAACCATAACTGACCTAAAAATTTGCTAGATGGTTTTGCAAGAGGATATAAAGAAATATGTTTCAGATCAATACCATTTGAAATAGTCATATTTCTAGATTTACAGTCTATGAAGTCTACTGCAGTTGCAAGCCAAGGTCTTCCTAAAATAATGGGATATCCATGTGCTGAATTTCTTAGCTGTAAAACCAAAAAATCTGCAGGGAATTCCCAAGAAGAAACTTCTATAGGGACATCTTCAATAATACCTTCAGGTTTTGCAACTGACCTATCAGCCATTTCTAAAACTCTAAATGTGGGGCTGAGATGTTTGAGTTGTAATTGTTTCATTGTATCCTTGGTCATGACGTTTATTGCAGCTCCTAGATCTACTAAAACATTTGATATTGGTACTGAACCTATGGTAACTATGATAACTAGACTTCCTGGGTCACTATACTTTGGAGGTACTAGTTTTCCAAATAAGAGATCAGCTATAGTTCCTTCAACTTGCACAGTCTTGGAAAATGCTTTCTTCTTTCTTCCTGTTATTTTAATGCACAAATTTTAGACAGTATTGTTAATATCTGGTATTTCCTTAATGGCTTGCAATAAGGGCAATGATATAGTCAACTTTTTGAGTTCTTTGACCAATTTTAACTCAGAATTTTTTGGTATTGCATTGAATCTTTTAGGATATGGAATTATATTTGGTAATTGTTTTGCCTGTGGTTCTATTTTTGTCTCTTTCTCTATTGTTGGTTGAATTTTCTCTGGTTCCAATTTTTCTTCTATCTCTATTGTTTGTTGGATTCTCTCTAGTTCTAATGATTCTTGCTCTTCATTTTCCTTGATTTCATTTGAAACTAGTTTAGGTACAACTTTTCTTGAACGAAGTTGGATGTTACTACAATCAAGAACATTAATTTCAACATTTTCTTCAGCTTCAGCCACATAGACATGAGGTGTCTGTCTCATGCTATTTGGATTAGTGACTGGTTGAGCTGGCAGTTGAGGTTGTTTCACTTGCTATGTTTGTTGTTGTTTTTCTTGAAAATTTTGATTAGGTGTAGATAACAAATGCTGAGTTTGACCTTGATTCCTTTGCTGCATTGGATAGGACTGGTATTGCTGACTCCACTATGGTTGGTTTTGCATCTAATGTGGATTAGTCTAATTTTGATTCTAGGCTAGATTGTTTTGATTCCAAGATGGGTTGTTTTGATTCCATGAGGGGTTGTTTTGATTCTAATTCCAGGCTAGGTTACTCTAATTTGCTTGTGGCCATTCTTGGGAATTTGTCCATTGAGGATAATTCCAAGGACGTTGGGGTGGTTCTGATTTTCCCCAAGGCATAGTACCAGGATTATGCCCCCAATTTGTAGGAAAACAAGGGGGATTTTGGTATTGAGAGAAATTTCCCCCTTGTTTCGGTCTAATATTGTTGAATTCCTTAGTCTGGTTTTCTAACACAATTTTGAGTTGTGGTAGCAGGTGGCATTGATCAGTTGAATGCCTTTTTGAATAGATACTACAAATGGATGAGATAGATGTTTTATTCAAAGGAAATTCCTACAAAGCATGTTTATTTCTACATCTTGGGCAATAAATTGCCAAAGGTTCTATGTTTTTTGCTTTTGCGGACATTTCCCCCAAAGTAGTGTTTAGGTGCACTAGAATATCAGTTTTGAAATTTGCAAGTTCCTCTATCAGGTCCTTCACATCAGTGCCATTTGTGTGGATTTTTCTTCTTCTCTGCTTAGTGCGAGTAATTCCTATAGAGATCCACAATTTCATCATTACTGAGAGTAGTTACATCCCCTTTTCCCATCAAATCTAGAACTTCTCTGGATTCATCTTGCAATCCTCTCAAAAAGATGGTTTTACATAATTCTGGTTCTACAAGTCCACATATCCTTTGAACAAAGGAGAAACTATCAAGATAATCTTCCAATGTTTCATCATCTTCTTGCTTGATTCTAAATAAATTATCTTTCCTATTCCTTACATGGCAATATTTTTGATATTTGTCTAAAAATACAATTTCCATTTGATCCCAGGTTCTTATGGAATTTGGCTCTAAGCTCATGAACCAGCACAATGCTAAATCCTTGAGTGTTGAGGGAAAAACCTTAAGTTTTTGATTGTCATTTATATAATCATAGGTCTAACACACTACCTTGAATTGAAACAAAAACTAATCAGGATATTCAGATACAACACCTCGAAAGGTTGGAAGTACTAAAGGTGAAACGGTCTTCATGGGAGAGTTTTGTGTTGGATTCAGACGAATAGGTTATTCAAATGTTCTGGAAGGTTGGGGCATATCCTGATCATCTCCTTCATTATGGACATAGCCATGTTGGCCATCTATATTTCCTCCTTCTACCATAGTTTTCTATTTGTTGGGAGAAGTTAAAGCTTCCCAAATTGTTCTCTCAAGAGGTCCAAGCCTCTCTGTTGATGATGAGTCTGATGAATTGTCTTTCTTAGGATATTCTAATGATGATAAAATTGGTGATTTTTCTTTCTCAAAATGTTCTAATGATGGTGAGACTGGTGATTTTTCTATCAATATTTCTGGTAGTTCAAACATAGGTGATTCACCCCTTAGGCATGAAGATCTCCTTAATGGAACAAGCCAAGGATCCTTTGGGGTAGTTCTACCTTTTTCATCCCTAGAATTACTCATTCATGTTTACTCTTGAGTGACATAAATTAAGTCAATATTTGTTACCTTACTTAGCTGTTGTATTCGGATTTTAAGCTGAATTTTCATAGCTTAGTCTGATTACAGCTATTGGACTGTTTGTTTTCTTCTGGCAACACTATTCCCTAAAAATGGTGCCAAAATGATGCGTAGTGTTTATACCATCATTAATTCTCAATGAATTTGTCAATCCAGGGCTGTGTACAAGGCTATCTACGAAGGAAGAGGCAAAATAGCTATAACTTAGGTCAATCTAGAGCAACAGGTCTTATTGGTGAAACCGGTTGTGTGGGGGGTTTTAGGACATTCCTATCTCTAAATTACATGAATTAAATCTTAATCTAAGTTGCAAAATTGGAAACTAATCATTAACTATAGAAATGAAGTCCTAATTACAATTGCAGAATGAGACCTAATTATGTTGCATAAATAACAGTTGCAAAATTGAAAGTCTAATTCTAATTGTAAAAAGGAAATCTATTTACTTTTGTAACAACGGAAATCTAACTATAGTATGGAAAATAAAACCCTATCAAGAATTTGTAACATAAGGTTGTCAATATTCTATGCAGGGGTTGACAACAAAACACAAAATGCAGGAAATTGCTGAAAACAACAAATTCTGGAAATAACAGTCTGAAATAAAGTGGAAGCTTTGCTGAAAGTAAATATTATATCTAAAACATTAAGCACAAGATTAATCTAAGCATAAATAAACTAAGATTGCAGATATTTTTAGCTGTTTACAAGCAATTGAAATAACAAATTCTACAACTCATTCTACTACAGCAAAATCAGAATAAAAACCTACTTGTTAGTCCTCCTCCTAGGTCTGGAAGTGGCTAGCCTCCTTGTCCAGAAGAAGGTATGAGTCTCTCTCTCTCTCTAGATATTAATCACACTCATTTACAAGAAATATTAAATAGAACTGGTGCACTTTATTGATTAAAGAACATGATTACAATAATTCTGTTGAAAACATGTTATAGGACTGTAACAGTCAAATTCTACCTATTTTTTGCTTTTTGCTAGCTTCCTTACTCTCTCTACATATATTAATTTCTACTTACTAGGCTCAACCTGAATGGGAGCAATATTTATAGATGTCCTAAGGTCTAATTACAAACAGAGAATATCTCAAAAGATCTAATCCTACTATGCTGCAATAAATTCTACATTTATTCTTGAAGAAGATCAAAACTTGCTCTTTCCATTAATGATGGCTTTGGTCGGCAATGACGGGAAAGACAAATGGAAGATCTTTTCCTTTACCTTTTTTGACCTTTATTTCCCTTTTTCCAGCTTCAAAAATTGGTCAAGTCAAAAAGCACATTATGTTTTCATTCCAAAGATAAGTGGCTTCATTCTGAAGATAACGCAATTCTCATTCTGAAGATCGCTCATTCCGAAGATACTGCAATTCTCATTTTGAAGATCCGCTCATTTCGAAGATAATGCATTCTTCATTCTGAAGATTTCATTTCGAAGACGCTCTGTTCTCTCATTTTGAAGATATCTATTCATTCTGAAGATACTTCAGAATGAACAAATGTGTGCTTTTCCAGTGATTACTTCTACATATCTCAGGTGGGTTATCTCCTACGATCAAATTCCAGTGGTCTTCATCTCTTTCCACATGTGAATTACATGCCTTGCTATTTATGGACAGCTGGCTAGAATTTACATGGAAAAGACCAGTTTTTGCTGCACAGCAACAATTTGCTTGCACTGTTGCTAGATTTAGATGAAATAAATGCTTGCGAAAAATCAAAACATGATTAGTGAAATGCTGCTATTATTCTAAGCATATCCCATTTTAGCAAGTCATAGCAAAAAGAACAAAAAACTATGCAAAAAGCTGTAAAAATCAGTATATAATATTCCAAATGCATTGATCATGCAAAATGGTTAATATATAGCATATTAAATCAACTTAACTAACATATTAGATAAAACATAAGAGTTTATAGGCAATTTTAGTGTTCAAAATATGTTATTATTGAGACATTTATAGGCCTCATCAATGACACTTGTGGTGGCCATTTTAGTGGAATGGCAATTAGCAAACACATTCTCCATATTGGCTAATACTAGCCTAAAATGGAGAAAAATTGTAGTGAGTATGTCAAAAGTTGCACCAAATGCCAAAAATATGCCAACTTAACACATTTACCATCCCAAGCACTTCAACCAATCTAGTCTATGTGGCCCTTCTCCTAATGGGGACTAGATCTAATTGGAAAAATTACACCTGCATCCTCTAGCAATCATAAATTTATCATTACAACAATAAAATATTTTACAAAGTGGGTCAAATGCATCCCACTAGTCCAAACTACAGGAGCCAAAATTTCAACATTCATCATGGATCATATCATATGCTGCTTTGGAATTTCCTCCCAAATTATTTTAGATAATGGGAAATCTTTCAAAAACAAAATTGTCCGAGCCCTATGCAACAAATTTCACATACATCATAGCTTTTCAACCCCGTATTACACTCAAGGAAATGGCGAGGTAGAAGCTAATAATAAAACCATATGTTCTATTCTCTGTAAAATGGTAGAGAAATATCATCAGTACTGGCATAATCAAATGCCCCTAGCCCTGTGGGCCTATCTTATGTGAATTCATACTCCCAATGGGGCAACAACTTTTTCACTTGTCTATAGGGTAGAAGCTATCATGCCCCTTGAGCTGAAGATACCCTCTTTATGGATATCCATGAAATATTTCATTGATGACGACACTGCTCGCAAAGCTCATCTAGATCAACTAACACTCCTCGATGAACATCAAATCCATGCCATAGAGAACACACGAGTATATCAAGATCACCTTTGCCATGCATACAATAGTAAGGTACATTAGTGTGAATATCATATTGGCAACTTGGTTCTCAAGGAGAACCAATAAGAAACTTCTATAGGGACATCTTCAATAATACCTTCAGGTTTTGCAACTGACCTATCAGCCATTTCTAAAACTGTAAATGTGGAGCTGAGATGTTTGAGTTGTAATTGTTTCATTGTATCCTTGGTCATGACGTTTATTGCAGCTCCTAGATCTACTAAAACATTTGATATTGGTATTGAACCTATGGTAACTGTGATAACTGGACTTCCTGGGTCACTATACTTTGGAGGTACTAGTTTTCCAAATAGGAGATCAGCTATCTTTCCTTCAACTTACACAGTCTTGGAAAATGCTTTCTTCTTTCTTCTTGTTCTTTTAATGCACAAATTTCAGACAGTATTGTTAATATCTGGTATTTCCTTAATGGATTGCAATAAGGGCAATGATATAGTCAACTTTTTGAGTTCTTTGACCAATTTTAACTCAGAATTTTTTGGTATTGCATTGAATCTTTCAAGATATGGAATTATATTTGGTAATTGTTTTGCCTGTGGTTCTGTTTTTGTCTCTTTCTCTATTGTTGGTTGAATTTTCTCTGGTTCCAATTTTTCTTCTATCTCTATTGTTGGTTGGATTCTCTCTGGTTCTAATGATTCTTGCTCTTCATTTTCCTTGATTTCATTTGAAACTGGTTTGGGTACAACTTTTCCTGAACGAAGTTGGATGTTACTACAATCAAGAACTTTAATTTCAACATTTTCTTCAGCTTCAGCCACATAGACAGGAGGTGTCTGTCTCATGCTATTTGGATTAGTAAATGGTTGAGCTGGCAGTTGAGGTTGTTTCACATGCTTTGTTTGTTATTGTTTTTCTTGAAAATTTTGATTAGGTGTAGGTAACAAATGCTGAGTTTGACCTTGATTCCTTTGCTGCCTTGGATAGAACTGGTGTTACTGACTCCACTATGGTTGGTTTTGCATCTAATGTGGATTAGTCTAATTTTGATTCTAGGCTAGATTGTTTTGATTCCAATATGGGTTGTTTTGATTCCATGAGGGGTTATTTTGATTCTAATTCCAGGCTGGGTTACTCTAATTTGCTTATGGCCATTCTTGGGAATTTGTCCATTGAGGATAATTCCAAGGACGTTGGGGTGGTTCTGATTGTCCCCAAGGCATAGTACCAGGATTATGCCCCCAATTTATAGGAAAACAAGGGGGATTTTGGTATTGAGAGAAATTTCCCCCTTGTTTCGGTCTAATATAGTTGAATTCCTTAGTCTGGTTTTCTAACACAATTTTGAGTTGTGGTAGCAGGTGGCATTGATCAGTTGAATGCCTTTTTGAACAGATACTACAAATGGCTGAGATAGATGTTTTGTTCAAAGGAAATTCCTGCAAAGCATGTTTATTTCTACATCTTGGGAAATAAATTGCCAAAGGTTCTATGTTTTTTGCTTTTGCAGACATTTCCCCCAAAGTAGTGTTTAGGTGCACTAGAATATCAGTTTTGAAATTTGCAAGTTCCTCTATCAGGTCCTTCACATCAGTGCCATTTGTGTGGCTTTTTCTTCTTCTCTGCTTAGTGCGAGTAATTCCTATAGAGATCCACAATTTCATCATTACTGAGAGTAGTTACATCCCATTTTCCCATCAAATCTAGAACTTCTCTGAATTCATCTTGCAATCCTCTCAAAAAGATGGTTTTACATAATTCTGGTTCTACAAGTCCACATCTCCTTTGAACAAAGGAGAACCTATCAAGATAATCTTCCAATGTTTCATCATCTTCTTGCTTGATTCTAAATAACTCATCTTTCCTATTCCTTACACGACAATATTTTTGATATTTGTCTAAAAATACAATTTCCATTTGATCCCAGGTTCTTATGGAATTTGGCTCTAAGCTCATGAACCAGCGCAATGCTAAATCCTTGAGTGTTGAGGGAAAAACCTTAAGTTTTTTATTGTCATTTATATAATCATAGGTCTAACACACTACCTTGAATTCAAACAAAAATTGATCAGGATCTTCAGATACAACACCTCGAAAGGTTGGAAGTATCGAAGGTGAAATGGTCTTCATGGGAGAGTTTTGTGTTGGATTCAGACGAATAGGTTATTCAAATGTTCTGGAAGGATGGGGCATATCCTGATCATCTCCTTCATTATGGACATAGCCATGTTGGCCATCTATATTGCCTCCTTCTACCATAGTTTCCTGTTTGTTGGGAGAAGTTAAAGCTTCCCAAATTGTTCTCTCAAGAGGTCTAAGCCTCTCTATTGATGATGAGTCTAATGAATTGTCTTTCTTACGATATTCTGATGATGATAAAATTGGTGATTTTTCTTTCTCAAAATGTTCTAATGATGGTGAGACTGGTGATTTTTCTATCAATATTTCGGTAGTTCAAACACAGGTGATTCACCCCTTAGGCATGAAGATCTCCTTAATGGAACAAGCCAAGGATCCTTTGGGGTAGTTCTACCTTTTTCATCCCTAGACTTACTCATTCATGTTTACTCTTGAGTGACATAAATTAAGTCAATATTTGTTACTTTACTTAGCTGTTGTATTCAGATTTTAAGCTAAATTTTCATAGCTTAGTCTGATTACAGCTATTGGACTGTTTGTTTTCTTCTGGCAACACTATTCCCTAAAAATGGTGCCAAAATGATGCGTAGTCATTATACCATCATTAATTCTCAATGAATTTGTCAATCCAGGGCTGTGTACAAGGCTATCTACGAAGGAAGAGGCAAAATAGCTATAACTTAGGTAAATCTAGAGCAACAGGTCTTATTGGGGAAACTGGTTGTGTGGGGGGTTTTAGGACATTCCTATATCTAAATTGCATGAATTAAATCTTAATCTAAGTTGCAAAATTGGAAACTAATCATTAACTGCAGAAATGAAGTCCTAATTACAATTGCAGAATGAGACCTAATTATGTTGCATAAATAACAGTTACAAAATTGAAAGTCTAATTCTAATTGTAAAAAGGAAATCTATTTACTTTTGCAACAATGGAAATCTAATTATAGTATGGAAAATAAAACCCTGTCAAGACTCTGTAACATAAGGTTGTCAATATTCTGTGCAGGGGTTGACAACAAAACACAAAATGCAGGAAATTGCTGAAAACAACAAATTCTGGAAATAACAGTCTGAAATAAAGTGGAAGATTTTTTGAAAGTAAAGATTATAGCTAAAAAATTAAGCACAAGATTAATCTAAGCATAAATAAACTAAGACTGCAGATATTTTTAGCTGTTTATAAGCAATTGAAATAACAAGTTCTACAACTCATTCTGCTACAGCAAAATTAGAATAAAAACCTACTTGTTAGTCCTCCTCCTAGGTCTAGAAGTGGCTAGCCTCCTTGTCTAGAAGAAGGTATGAGTCTCTCTCTCTCTAGATCTTAATCACACTCATTTACAAGCAATATGAAATAGAACTGGTGCACTTTATTGATTAAATAACATGATTACAATAATTCTTCTGAAAACATGTTATAGGACTGTAACAGTCAAATTCTACCTATTTTTTGCTTTTTCCTAGCTTCCTTACTCTCTCTACATATATTAATTTCTTACTAGGCTCAACCTGAATGGGAGCAATATTTATAGATGTCCTAAGGTCTAATTACAAACAGAGAATATCTCAAAAGATCTAATCCTACTATGCTGCAACAAATTCTACATTTATTCTTGAAGAATATCAAAACTTGCTCTTTCCATTAATGATGGCTTTGGTCGGCAATGACGGGAAAGACAAATGGAAGATCTTTTCCTTTACCTTTTTTGACCTTTATTTCCCTTTTTCCAGCTTCAGAAATCGGTCAACAAGTCAAAAAGCACATTCTATTTTCATTCCAAAGATAAGTGGCTTCATTTCGAAGATAATGCAATTCTCATTTTGAAGATCACTCATTCCGAAGATACTGCAATTCTCATTCCGAAGATCCGCTCATTCCGAAGATAATGCATTCTTCATTCTGAAGATCTTATTTCGAAGACGCTCTGTTCTCTCATTTTGAAGATATCTATTCATTCCGAAGATACTTCGGAATGAACAAATGTGTGCTTTTCCAGTGATTTCTTCTACATCTCTCAGGTGGGTTATCTCCTAAGATCAAATTCCAATGGTCTTCATCTCTTTCCACATGTGAATTCCATGCCTTGCTATTTATGGACAACTGGCTGGAATTTACATGGAAAAGACCAGTTTTTGTTGCACAACAACAATTTGCTTGCACTGTTGCTAGATTTAGATGAAATAAATGCTTGAGACAAATCAAAACATGATTAGTGAAATGCTGCTATTATTCTAAGCATATCCCATTTTAGCAAGTCATAGCAAAAAGAACAAAAAACTATGCAAAAAGCTGTAAAAATCAGTATATAATATTCCAAATGCATTGATCATGCAAAATGGTTAATATACAGCATATTAAATCAACTTAACTAACATATTAGATAAAACATAAGAGTTTATAGGCAATTTTAGTGTTCAAAATATGTTATGATTGAGACATTTATAGGCCTCATCAACGACACTTGTGGTGGCCATTTTAGTGGAATGGCAATTAGCAAACACATTCTCCATATTGGCTAATACTAGCCTAAAATGGAGAAAAATTGTAGTGAGTATGTCAAAAGTTGCACCAAATGCCAAAAATATGCCAACTTAACACATTTACCATCCCAAGCACTTCAACCAATCTAGTCTATGTGGCCCTTCTCCTAATGGGGACTAGATCTAATTAGAAAAATTACACTGCATCCTCTAGCAATCATAAATTTATCATTACAACAATAAAATATTTTACAAAGTGGGTCAAATGCATCCCACTAGTCCAAACTACAGGAGCCAAAATTGCAACATTCATCATGGATCATATCATATGCTACTTTGGAATTTCCTCCCAAATTATTTTAGATAATGGGAAATATTTCAAAAACAAAATTGTTTGAGCCCTATGCAAAAAATTTCACATACATCATAGCTTTTCAACCTCGTATTACACTCAAGGAAATGGCGAGGTAGAAGCTACTAATAAAACCATATGTTCTATTCTCTGTAAAATGGTAGAGAAATATCATCAGTACTGGCATAATCAAATGCCCCTAGCCCTGTGGGACTATCTTATGTGAATTCATACTCCCAATGGGGCAACAACTTTTTCACTTGTCTACAGGGTAGAAGCTATCATGCCCCTTGAGATGAAGATACCCTCTTTATGGATATCCATGAAATATTTCATTGATGACGACACTGCTCGCAAAGCTCATCTAGATCAACTAACACTCCTCGATGAATGTCAAATCCATGCCATAGAGCACACACAAGTATATCAAGATCACCTTCGCCATGCCTACAATAGTAAGGTACATTAGTGTGAGTATCATATTGGCAACTTGGTTCTCAAGGAGAACCAATAAATCACATGTCAACCCTACCAGAAGTGCGATAAATTTACCCCAAACTAGTTGGGTCCATTTATTATCACACACAAATATGATTTAGGAGCATATCATTTGGAAAATCTTGAAAGCTTTAACGATCCTAAACCCATCAATATCTTGCATCTTCATGCTTTCAATATCAACAGATATCATAAGCTTACCCCTTTTCTTGGGGAAAATAGCAAATATGAAGTTTGATTGTTGTTCTCCACCTTTCAAATCTATGGGTGTATACACCTAAATTACGTAAATTGGATAAGACTATCAGTGCATTACATATACCCTCTTATCGACAACATATGGCCTTATTGGTCACCCCTATAGGCTAGCAAAAGGTTTCCAAAAGCCTCCAAAACTTAGTTTGGAGAGTTCCTAGTAGTCTGGGATAGTTTTGGGGCTCCTATTGGTGATCATCCCACCTAGGGACGGTCATAGTTGGTGACCGTCCCACCTAGGGACGACCATAAACAACCATCCCTAGGTGGGATGGCCACTAACTGGACCTTTGAAAAATTCAAAGGATGTGCTAAATGGCAATCAAAGACTTCCATTAGCGTGTCCAATCACTCCCAAATTGATTGGGGACCTGCTAATGGATAGTGGTATAGTTTATTGGGAGCACCCAAAGGGGTAACCTTATCCCAATCACCCCATGACATGATTAGGACACATGGTGCCACCTGCCTCACATGGCAAAGATGCTATTTTACCCTAAGTGCCCTCTTGGGCTATAAAAGGAGCTCCAAAATCCCAATTTTAGAGAGAATAATTTGGATAATTAAGCCATGAAGTGCTACCCAAATTGAAACAAAACCTTTGCAAACCAAAAAATGCCTTTGTCTTGGTCTTGAAACCCTTTTGCTTTCAAAGGTGATTTCATTGTCAATAGGCTCAAACCATCAAAATAAAACTGGTCAAATTGAATAACTCTTTGGCCCCATCTTTTGACAACACCATTACCAAGTTTTGGACCAATTCCCATAGCCATAGGTGATAAAAATAAGTCAATTTTGTAACCGTCCCACCTGGGGATGGTTAGCAATCTATCCATAGCACACCTAGGGATGACCACAAAATAGGTTGGAATTTTAGATAAATTCCTCCATAGTCCCCTTAGGAATGGCTATAAGGATCTCTGGTCCAAATTTGAAGCAATTTGGAGGAGTTTTGATGCAGGATTTATGATCCCCAATGTTACAGGTTTATCTAGCTCACCCAAGAATGATCACCATTTTTGCATAATTTCACCTTAGATATTGCTTCTAAATTTGCTTATTTGTATTTAGATTAATCAATAATATGTTTATGCTTAATGTATATCAGTTTTCATGCATGTAGATCACCTTTTATTGTTGTAGAATATGCTCTCCTTTCATGGTTTTATGGGTTTCTTCTATAACGCAGGTGCTACTAATCCCCCTTCAATCCCTTGTCTTTAGGAACAGGAATTCTAGGTAAGAGGAGGAGCTAAGGAGGCAAAAGCTTATCAGCCCAACAATATCTCTCAAGTGTGGGAAGCAGGAGTTCGTACCATTGGTTATTGCCTTAAAGGCTTATTTCCAAGGGACTAGATCCTTTGGTAAAATTGTAATGAAATGTATGAATTTGTAAATTCCTCAAAGGAGACTTATTGTAATCTAGTTTTGAACACTTTTATGAATTAATAAGATGGATAATTTTATTATATTCATTGTCTATGTTATCTCATTTTAGTAGATTACAAGCTTATTTCATGTTCCCTTTTGAATGCTTTATAACTGATATACATTGCTAGTAAATGCCCTTAAGGCGATATCATGAATTTAGATTCTTTAGTGGTGATTATGGTATCTAAGTTTTTTTAATATCCCCTTGGATTGTGCTAATTTGGACCTCAAATTTTGGTTTTGCAGGTTGTAGGTACTGACCGTTCTGATCAGAAATTGCCCCTTTTTTGCTACCTGGCTCTGGGTGAGATGGCCAGCTCCATGGCTCTGGGTGGGATGACCCCTAATATGCCACCATACCTAATAGGTATGGCCACAAAACCAGAGGGTTTCTACAAAAATTTGTAGAAACAACAACTTTAAAGGTCCATTTTTTACCCCTTTGCACTGTCAATTTGACTTTTTACTGTTAAAAATTGTTAAAATTCATGTTTTTCTTACTTATTCTTTGCATAGAAAGGTTAGAGTTTCTCTTTCCAAATTTGTGCATTAATAGAAAAATAGAGAAAAATATAATAGAAGTTTATGCTTTTTGTCTAGTTTTCCTGATGAAAGCTTGGCAAAAAGGTTAAGTGCATATAGGTTTCTAAATCTTTGTGTTTCCTTTTATGCTACTAATATTTCTAAAATAAAAATGCACCTTCATCCATTTAGTAAACAATAATTGATTGCTCTTTTTTTTTATTTCAAATATTTAAAAGTAACCCACACACACCATGATTTATCATAAACATCAGTAGATTTGGGCTTTCATATCCAACACATTGATTGAGACCAACAGCGGATTTAATCACCACTAGATTGGCTCTTGAGAAGAGTATTATCGAGACCCATTCATGGCCAAGGTCGACCCAATATCTATCCTAAATGTGCAAAATAGAATGCATTCCTCTTTGGAGGAGTGTATCACTATGCACAAGGTTCTGGGTGAGGGTTGGTAGTACCTATGATACCTCGTTGGATATGGATTTCATCCCCATATTTGACTTGTGCTAATATATAGGTGAAATCCTTTAAAAATTTAAGTATATCATCCAACAAAATATCAAACACAAGAAAATTATTTTCTTTACAAAGAAACACATCTTGAAACACATCAAACAGTTTAGGATTCACACTTAAAATATTTAAAACAAGATAATCACTTCTATGCTTGTGTGTCTCTATTGTTTGTTTGTTTCAAATTCATAGAAATTGTAAATAAGATAAACACATAGTAGTTAGAGTACATAGCTATGGTACATACCCATAGCCAAGCCCATTCAAGGGTAAAAGCTATGGAAAATAGAGAAGAGGATATAGAACGTCCTCGTGTTGAACCTAGATATAGGACCATTTATCCTTGGCAATAAGCTACTCTTCCTAGTCATATATCGACTGATGAGTGGATGGTTACTCCTATAGAGTCAACTAGAAGGTCTAGCTTACAAGAAACTCCTTTGCAGGGTACTCCTGCAAGTCATAGTCCTAGTTTGGAAAAATATATCCCTAATTCATATGCTACAAACACCTTATTTTGATAAGAGTCACCATGCAATGAGACACCTCCACATAGAGCAATACCATGCATTCATATTCTTGCTTGATCCTCTACTCCTGATCATATATAGGAGCAAGAGCTCACACCTCAAGTAAGGTTGAATGATTATCTCAATATTTCAAGCCACCCTACTCCAAGGTATCAAAATCATAATGAGTATGATACTCATCAAATTAGGTGACCTTATTCCACATTACCTTACCTTGTTTATGAGGGAAGACTTGAGGAACATCTAGATTATCCTCATGAAAATGTGTCAACAAAAGCACATTGTGCCTCTATCCCATTAGTATTTTAGAAATATTTGTTTAGGAGAGAACCTCAAGTCAATGCAACTGCCCTCGATCGAGGGAAGCACGTAATTGATCTCATAGATCCTCCTGAATAGGATAGACAACAAGGCAATAATGCTAAGGTACTTAGACCTAATACAGTGAATCAAATTAATAATTTGGTCCAAATATATGCTGATCACCAGGCCAATTTTAATGGACTTAGGTCAAATAAACATCGCTTAGATATCTTAGAGCAGTGACAGCAAATAGAGAAATAAAAGCTTAAACGAGAAATTCAATAAACTTTGTGTCATGGAGCTATAACTCCAAGCATACATAGACAAGAGGCTCACCCAAGGCAACCAAATTTACAACAAGATAGGTCTCCTAGACCTAATCCTATGTTGCCTCCTAGACCTCGTAGGCCTAAAAAAAATGCATATGATAGGCCAAACATAGATCATCTTCAACAGGCATTTGTTCCTCCTTGTAGGCCCATACCTGAAATACCTTATGGAGCTTACGATGATTTTGAACAAAATGAGGATTATGTAGAAGCACCTTATGGAGGCATGGCTGATGTTAATCAACCACCCCAACCTAGGCTTAATATTCCTCATCCACCTCTATGAGTTCAAATCAAATAAGAGGAGATCCAATACTTAGATGTATATCAAGCTTTTCTTGCACGCTTAGAAACTGTAGAAGGTAAGACATGTGGCAATGGGCTTCAAAAGCCTACCTTACATCAGATAAAGAACCAACCATTACATCCATAGATTCCTTCCCTGGTCTATCCTGAGTATTTAAAAATACTCAAATTTGATAGATTCAAAGGTAAAGAAGATTCTCAAGAGCACGTCACTAGATTTCTAGATTTGTGCTTCAACATACAGGACAATGATACATTGCTCCTAAGAACTTTCTTGAGTACACTAGCTAGTCTAGCCATTGAGTGGTTCAACCAACTTACAAAACATAGCATCTATACATTCAAACAATTTTCTAATGCATTTTTGGAATATGTCACCTTCAACACCAAAAGGAAGGCTACATTAACTTGACCTCATGGGGATTAAAAATTTGAGGATGAGTCGATTACTGATTATGGAAATAGGTGGCGAACAATTTTGGCTAAGATACCCTATCTATTGCTAGTGACTGAATTAACTCATTTTTTTTCAAAGAGTTTCTTGAAACCCATTTCTTTTACATTGCAATTACAACAATACCCTACCTTTGAAGAAGCTATAGCATAGGCTAGAAACATAGAGGAAATTAAAATCCAAGAGGGAGAAATAACAAAACCTCATAAGAAGGACTGTACAAAGAATCATAAGAATAGCTCGACACCTACAAAGCCAGCTATGGTCAATCAAGTGGCCATAAATTTCCCTATGACTACTCAAGTTATGCATCCCCAAAATGTGAACTATCAGGCTCAACCTCCTCCTATGATTTTTAAAAATAATGGTACAATGAACCAGGGATAAAAACGTCACCCTCAGCGACAATTTACTCCCATCGCTGAATCTATGAATTCTCTTTTCGATCGATTGTGGGCTACAAATATGGTTAATTTACCAGATCTTAAACCCAATTATCCAAAAATAGGCAAACCCAAGCCTATGGGATGTTGAGAGGATCAATATTGTAAGTTTCATTGGCAAGGTGGCCATTATTTACAATCATGCTATGGTTTTAAACATGTAGTACAAGACATGATTGAGAGGAATGAGCTTCAAGTGGATGCTCCATTAGCTCCTACCAATCAACATATGGGTATATACAAAGATATTTTACCAACTCACGAGGTCCAAGTAGTGCCTTCTAAACCGATGAATGAGGTGAAGCAAAAACACCCAGTGCAAAGGTATGTTGGGATGGTGAGTATTGTGACCAGGAGAAAAAATATCCAAGTCAAGTTGCATATCTTGTAGCTTTGAATGATGTTCCAAATACATTTTAAAATACACCACCTATAGTACATGACCTTACTTCTAGGCCAACAGTGACAATTAAGATCAAGCTTGCACAAATCTTGAGGACCACATCAACATGATTGTCCATCTATGAGTTGATCCAACAATCACCTCCACATCGGGATACCTTTAAGGACATTCTAAAATCAATAGAGTTGCAACCACATGATTCCAACTCCTTTATATATTTTATGGGTCATGTGCAACAGTGCAAGGAACCAGTCATACAATTTCATGAGCATGAGCTTAAGGAAATAGCTAACAACACGGTAGATCCTTCTTTACACATTATTATATGTATAAATGAGATACCATACAAGAGAGTGATCATAGACACTAGTTCCTCAAGTAATATAATAACAACTAAAGCACTAAAGCACCTTAATTTTCTAGTATCTCATGTTGTGGCAATAACTTACACTCTTTAGGCTTTTAATGACACAATATGCTCTACTGTCGATACCATAGTTCTACTCATTCAGGTGAGGCAAAAGACTATATAAACATTTTGCCATGTTCTAGAAGATGAGATGGCCTATAACATTTTTCTAGGTATACCTTGGATACAAGAATTGGGAACAACAAATTTACCATTAATCTCCTCCACCTCTTCCCATACTGTTTTATTGGCTCGTCGTCGTGCTGAGCTAGCATATCCAAATTGAAAAGGTTGGCCTATTTATTGATGCCGAAGGAATATCATTCAAGAAAGGCATTAGCTAATTTCTCAAAATTTGTTATGCTATATTTATTTAGTTGATTAAACCACTCTTGAGCTGGCCTAGAGAGTGTCATGATAAAAATACACAACAGTGCATCATTGTTTTCTATATGAAAGCAAGCATCCAAAAATCTTGTAACATGTTCTTGTGCCTCTTCATCACCCTTGAATTTGTATAACATGGGCATCTCAAAATGCTCAGGGTATGGGGGCATAGGCACTGAGGGATCTAAAGGTTCATTGTGAATTTTCCTTAGTGTTGGATTTTGGACAGCTGCGCCTTGTTTCTCAATTACTTTGACTTTCTCAGCCAAAGCTTTGTAAGCCTCAAAAGATAAAAATTCCTCCCTAAGTCAGAGCAGGGGTGGTTTAGGAGGTACACTCCTTTTATGTCAAGGTGGAGGGTTTTGCTCTTCCTCCTCCTAGGATTGGTAACTCTTGGGATATTCCTAGTTGCATATGTTCCCCTCTTGTTCCTCATAATGTTGCTACCTCTGATTGTCAATCTAGGGTGGTCACTCTATTTTATGGGCAGTGATATGAGTGTGAACACTTACGCACTCATGGTGCATTTTAGCTTGCAAAAAATCCTTCTTGTGCACTTGCTCTTTATGCTCATCTTGAGAATATAGGCTGGCCCTAGCCAACCTATATTCCTACTCTACATACTCCTAGATGAGGATGTGCTCCTTGTGCAAACGTTGCTCATACAACCTCTATCTAATGAGCCTCTGTGCTTGAAGATCTTCATATTCAATGCACTGCCTCTCTAGGCGAGCATCCTCCAATTGATCTTGGAGGATTTGGCATTTATGTTTAGAGGCCATTCGATACGATATTTCTACCTAGTTAGCCATCGAAGGCCTTTGATAAGCTTACTATGTACAAGCGACCTTGTGGGTTCTATACCCATTTAACTGATGTGTTGTGACTTTACCTCTATTTATGAAGATGGCATTAGCATCATGTTGTGTCCTGTACTATGTGCCACCATGCATGGATGGTGGACATGAGACATGCGGGCACTTAGAAACCTCTCCATGCTCTCTAGTAGTTCTAATGGTGCTACCACTATGCTCACTCAAAGCACGAGTGGACAGAGTTGAAGGCTTGTAGCCTAGATACTCTAACACACTACCTAGACCGTATAGTTGTCTAGAACTCCACCTCTCATGGTGTGGTGTTCCATTAGCTCCCAACTTTGACATATCGATGGTTATCTTGCATGCTATAGTATGCATGGGAGAATGGGTAGACTTGCACTCGGTAGGAAGCCCATCTACTTGCCCCTGAATGGGTAAATCTCTATTCCTTCTATACTCAAAAGGTGGTGGTATAGTACACCCCATAGACTTAGTGTGAATGGGTACCAATTTGGTCCCCTACACGACATACTCTTCAATTGATCTTGTGGATGTGCATGCACTGTGGTCTTGGTAATGGCTTCCTAGTGGAGCACCCTCAGGATGAGAAGCCCCATACTCTAATCTATGTCTAACAGAATGTATTTATGCTAGTCTATCAGGGGTACACTCAATGGAATCCCCTCATGTCAAGTTGTCTCCTCTAATGCTCATAGAATGTTGTTCAGTTTGCTCATGTGGTTGAGGACTAGACACATATATTTGTGAATCGGTTGGGGCTTGGTCATCATCTTCAGGCTTGCACCTTTGCCGACCACCCCGTGTATCCACCATAGTGTACCTAATGTCTAGATGTATCTTTTATTATCAAACAAGGTATACAATGATTCTTATATTATTTTAAAATTTTGATATGCGTACTAAACTATTTGATGTTGTTTCAAAATGTGTTGTATCAGTATGAGAAAATATTGCATGTTTTGCAAAATCATTGGATTTTATTCTAATTTTAATTGGCTTTCACCTATATACTCATACAAGCCAAATATGGGAATGAATTCCATACTCAACGAGGTATCATAGGTACTACCAACACTCACCCAGCACACCATGTGTAGAGATACACCATTTCAAAGATGAGTGCATGCTATTTTACATGGATAGGACAATTTTTGGGTTGGCCTTGGCAACGAGCAGGTCTCGATAATACAATTTCAAATGAGCCAACCAAATGGTAATGATATATACTATTGGTATCAATTACACAGGTTGGATGTGAGAGTCCAATTCTACTGATGTTTAAATAAAACATGGTGTGTGGTTTGTTTTACTTTGCATAAAGACAAATGCATAAAATAGCATTCATATGATCATTCCTACATGTTATGCATAAAAAGAGGAGGAACGTTTTAAATTTAGAAAGCTATGCATGTTATGTCCTACATGATGTTATGAAAATGTGATTACGATGACCTGGCCTCTAATTGGGCCTCAAGAATGCAAACGACCACTCAATTTTTATCAAGGTCACTGCATTCTAGGGTGAACTACAATCAGAGGTCCATTGTTTCTAGCAGCGCCTTTCTAATGGAAGGAATGCAAAAGCAAACTAGGTCTATTAATTCACCCCATTTTTTTTAGTGTGCCTAATTTGCAATCAATTTAAAGCTCACTATAAAAACATAGGGTAGAAAATATAGAACAAAGAATAAAAATAGAGCCTACCTTAGCTCCAGATCTAATGCCAAGTGGTTTCTCTACTATCTGCTGCTTTTGTTGTAAACCGTAGCTCTGGTATATGGGTTATAGTGTAAACCATGGGTGAAAGTCATAGGCCAACAAATAACCATAGTTGTTAGCTATGGTTAGCACTTGAGAAAAGCAAACTTAAAAATTTTAGCACTCAAGGGCTACAAATACGGAGTTACACTATGATCGCCTTCTGACATAAGCAAAAAGCATGCACCTATCTACTGTATTAGTCTATAGTCATCACAAAAGAGTAAAATATTGATGCATTGCATAAATTCAACAAGATGATATTTCTTATATTGATTATAATTGAATCTCTATTACACATATGCCCCTCTTAGGGTCACTTGAATGATGATACAGTTTATACAATTGCCAATGCCCTCAATAGGGTAGGCACATTAATATTACCCTTTGATTAGTCATAAAATACCTTGGGGTGGATTTGAACCCCTTATTCATGATGTGGAAGGATTATGATGTGGACTCCTCTTGTATCTATCTTCCTATAATCAAGAAACAACAACACATGATCAAAAATATAGATAGCCTCTCGTAATGAGGCCCTTTAAGGAAACATACATGATAATGCCATATAAACTAATAATCAAGAAAACATAAAGAAAACCTTTAAACTAGGCTAATTGAATCAAGATTTGTAATATAGCATAAAAGAGATCATCAGACAAATAATGCATGGATTAGATAACAAAATAGAAGCATAGAAGTGCATAAAAGATCCACAAATATCCTAATTAATAAAAAACATGAAATATCTATTCTAAGATAATTCCTACAGTTAGAATTCTTCTAAACTATAATTAAACCTAAGAAATTATTAATCTACCCTATTTAACTAGACAAAAATGAAAATAGTAAGGTGATATGTCACCTGTTGCAAACTACAGCTCTGGTGAGCAGTTTGCATTGTGAACCGTAGTTGATAGTTGTAGTTTGACCTTTGATAAGTTTACCCTCAAAATAAGGGGTAGTGGGCTTAATCTCCTTATCCAAATTGATGTTCAAGGGTCACCTTCATTGTTATCAGACTGATTTTGTGGTCAATTCGATGTGAAGGGACTTTGTTTGCTTGGATTTGCATTTCTTGATCCTCCTAGGCACCTAGGGCATCCATAATGCAATTCATCATGAATGGTGGCAAAAGGGTCAGGGATTAAGTGCAATAGATCTATCTCTTAGCATACTCATTTTGAGTGTAGAATTCACCAGGGCTTTGCTACTAAAATCTCCAATGCTTGCTTCTCTCTTTTCTCCTCATTTGGAGGGGGTACTTATAGCATACCCCTAGGGCTAGGGGTGGCTTCATGGAGAAGCCAAGACAAATAAGGGTAGTGATGAGTGTCATTGAGTCTCATCATTTAATCTCAATGATTTATCAATCTGGGGTGGTGTCCAAGGTTGTCTACGATAGAAGGCTAGGGCAGATTACAATTCAAGCATTCAAATATCAAGCATTTATTGGTGAAGCAAATTTTGATTTAGCCTTTTGGAGTCACACTAAATCTAGTCTAAATAATGGAAACTAAAATAAATTACAAGAATTGAAAACTAATTCTAAGTTGCAAGAATTGAAATCTAACTACAATTGCAGGAATTGGAATTGCTAAATTGAAAGTCTAATCTACTCTTGCAGAATTTAAATTGCTAAAATGAAATCCTAAGTTACATTTGTAGAATTGAAATCTAGTTACTTTTGCATAATTTAAATTATGCTTGTAAATGAAACTTATTCTAAAAACACCTGTCAATGCCCTGCCACAAAAGGTCGTCAAGCTTCTGCTATAGGAATTGACAGCAAAATGAAATATGCTGAAAATGGAAAGTTACTAAAATAGAAAGTAGGGAAAACATGGAAAGCAAAAGGAAAAATGTGTAATATAATTTTTCAACTGACATACACACAAATTCTGTACACAAACATAATAGAAAACATAAATCACATAATACAAAATAAAAACAAGAAAATGAAATCTGGCAAGCAATCTATTAATTCTACTGTAGCAAAATTATAGATTAAAACCTACCATAAAATCCCTCCTTCTAGATCTGAAAGTGGGCCCATACTTCCTGATCTAGAAGGAGGTGAAAAGCACTCCTTAACTAATTAACACTCAGAATAGAAAATGATAAAATAGCTACACTTTTATTGATGACAAAACATGCTAAAAATTGTTACAAAAAATTGTTGTACAGTCCTAATTGTTGTTATTGAAACCTCTCCTATATTATAATTCCTAACTACCCAACCAAGGATGGAGCTATGCTATTTATATAAATATTTACAATATATACCATGCTCAAATCATCCTATGTGCTGCTCTACGATGATTTGCCAATAATTTTGGATCTGAAATAAATACAAATCTGGATAGTTAAATGTTTTCAGTAGTAGTCATTGGCCCTTAGAAAGCATCTTCAATGGTGGGAGTATGTAGGAGAAGTCTAGAAATATCTCACACATATTTCTTTACTTTATAATATGCCATTTCTATCTTGCAAACAACTTCCCATTATGTTGCAATTATTTCTGTGTTTATCCTAGAAGAGGATCAAAATTGATCTTTTCCATGAATGGTGGCTTTGGACGGCAAGGATGGCAAAATCATATGGGAGATATTTTCCCTTAACCTTCTCAACCTTTTTTATCTTTTTCCATTTTCAAAAATAGTTAAAAATTCAAAAAGCACTTTTTTGTTCTCATTTCGAAGATAAGTGGCTCATTCCGAAGAGACTGTATTTCTCATTCCGAAGATGTCTTGTTCATTCCAAAGATCTTCGAAACGAACAATTGTGTGCTCTTCAAATTATTTTTGATGCATTTATCAGGTGTATTAGCCCTCAGGATCATATTACAATAGCCTTCATTCCTCTCTATATGTGAATTCTACGCCTTGCCATTCATTGGTAGCTTGCTGGAATTTACATGGTAAATTACTACATTTTCCAGTTCTAGTGCACAATTGTAAAATATTGGAATTTTTTGCAAATTCAAACAAATTATAACATGGAAAAATTATTCAAATATCAACATGAAGGATTATATAAATTTTCTACTGAATTTATACACTTCATTCACCAAGTAACCATGCTGAAATAGTGCAACAGTGCTGCACAATTGCCCCTACTCTATTATACCCTGTTGCTGCCTATTTAGACCATTTGGGAATGCTTCTAAATAGGTCAGATGTCTTCTGTAGTCCTTCTGAACTCATTCCATCTATATCCTCATGCTTTTCTTGACAACTTCAAGGTGTTCCTATAAAGTGAGAGCTTGCTGATTTTTATGACTATTTTTTCAGATTTTCAGATTTATGATAGTCCTAAACTTTTGGCTTCAATGTGGATTTGAAAAAATTTGAATGGAAGGAAAACATTCAAAAACCATTGAGAAGTTAATGGATATCAGCATACTACATTTTTTTAATTGAAATGCATGTTTTTACTTGCTACTTAATCAAGCAAAATCAATCACAAAATGCTGAAAATAGTCAAAAACAGAGATATAGTATTTCTAACATAAAATCATGTAAACACTTAACAAATAGTATATTTTAATCAACTATTTGGCAATTAAATTATCATATGGTAGTCAAACATTGTGCAATAATGAGGCACTTTTGGGTCTCATCATCCCCCCAACTTGAACTGATGCATGCCCTCATGCATCTTAGTAGGCCATAGTAATATGTAGGTTTTATTCTTGTGAACAACATCCTTTGCTACCTGCTAATTGAGAAATTCCTCCTTGCTGCACTATATCAAGTATTTTGCAATTAAGCACATGTATGATTATTTTTTTGTCTTTCTACAAGTTTTAGTGTTGCAAGGTACCTCTTAAAGGCTTGATATCATGTGATTCATCTTGAAATAGTCTTATTGTGGAACCATATTTGGCATATGCACTACTACTGATGGAATTTTATGTTCTTAACAACATTTCAACCTGAATGCTTATTTTTGTTGTTTGCATATTTTGAAAAAAATTGATAATTTTTTTGGATTTGAAATGCTTGAGGGATGTACTTACTTGTGGTAGAGCCTTATAAACCTCAATATTTGATGTACCCTACTCTTTTTGCTATTTTGTAGCATTTTTAGCAATTTTGGTACAGTTTCTGCTCATTTCGAAGATATCTTGCTCATTTTGAAGAGACTATATTTCTCATTCTGAAGATGTCTACTCATTTCGAAGAGACTGTATTTCTCATTCCGAAGATGTCTGCTCATTCAGAAGAGACTGTATTTCTCATTTCGAAGATCTTCAAAAAAAATGCAGAAATGACCTCTTATGAAAAAGTTAGCTATAGATTCTATTGTGGGCCCATCTCTAGGGTGTATAAGTCTTCCATAACATCAAAAATCACTTCTTCATCCTTTTTTTTAGATGCTATTCTTTGTTTTGTATGTTGTTGTTTTATTCCAATAGTACTAAAATAGAACCTTCATGTGCATTTTGTTGATTATCCTCCTTCAATTTATCAGACAATTGTGAGATATAAACTTGCAGTTCTCCTAAAATTTGCCCTACAAATTGAAATAGAAATGCTACCATGTCTGTCCCAAAATCAGTTTTTTGCATAGTTTTGGAATTTCCATGTAATTAAGGGCATGAGGGGGTGTTTCTTGACATCTTGAACATGTTCCTTTTTCAACTTGTCAATATTGTATAAATAGTTTATGCCAAATACCGACTATCATACACTAAATGCTAAATGTTTACTATGAATTAAATACAAGAAAAACATACCTTACTGTCCTAAAAATTGGTCATGCACCTTACAAGCTGCTTTTGATGATTGTTAGCAGGCTATCTGAAAACATAAACAAACATAACACATGTGTAGTGTGAGATTTGTACAATGGTGGAACAATGATGGGTAGATTAACAAGGCAATGCATGCCAAAAATTTGGTTTTCATACAAGCCAACTCAGTAGCGCCTCCAAGCAGGTTTTCACTACTAAATTATTTATTTTTTTTTCATCAGAAGAGGTTGCCATTTCTGGTTTTCAACCAACTTCAGTCCTTTTTTTTTTCAAGTGCTTCAATGAGAGAGAATATCTCTCTCTTATTTGGATAAGACCAATCCTTATTCTACAAAAACATGTCAATTATTTTATAAAAACACCATCTCTTTCTGTTGAACCTTGCAACATTGATGCAACATTCCTTTCTAAATTATCAGTAAGAATCTTCTTACATCATAATTGCCTCCTTATTGCTATAAATGAAGTATTGGATTCATTGTTCCTCTTCCTTGCTAAAATTGATGCTTGTCCTCATGTATCCCCATTTTGTGGGACATGCCTCTGCTGCAAATATTTTTTTTTCTCTCTTTTTTTTTTCAATTTTTCTTGTCTTGCTTGTACCCAAGAAGGAAGTTCACAAACAAGACTATTCTTCTTTTTGCTTTTCTTGTATTTTTTTCTTTTTCTTTTTGTCAAACTTTTTATCATTAATCTGAATCTGATATTGAAGAGAAATTCTCTTCCATTATGTGTACATCCAATGGCATCTCCTTCAATAACTCCTCCTTAGTTAATGGTGCATGGTATACCCGAAGGCAATGTCCATTCACCATTAACATCCTCAATGAATTACCAATGGGAGAAAGAAGCACTGCTCCATATCTGAAAACTTCTTCAATCAAGTGTTGTCCATGCCTCCTAGTCTGCAAAATCTTGTCAATCTGTTCTTGAAATAATTAAATACCAATTCCCAAAATATGTTAAGTTCTTACATCAAGATAAAATCTTGATATACCCTTGTAATTCCATGTAAAGGGATTGAAATATTGTTTCAAAATAGCAACAATTTTGCTTTTTGTTTATAAGTCAGCCAAATAATAATGTTCAAGAATTTTCTTGGTTGTAGTTCAATTTGTTTCATTCCTAGGAGGACAGAATTTACCCCTTTGTAATTTCTTACTAAGGAGTTCAATGGAAGTAAATTTTCTATGTGCAGTTTTTCTCCTTTATCCAAGGCTAATTTTTGTGTGTTTGGACTAAATTTTTTCTGTGTATCTTCATTTATTTTTGTCTCTTCAAGCTTAGGTAAGTTCTTGTTTGAGCATAGTTGGATGTTTATGTAGTCAATAAAATTTCCTACAATTTTTTTTTACCAAATTCAGCTACATAGACAGGGGTTACCTATCCTGTATTATTTAGACTGATCATAAGTTGGGCTAAAAAAAGAAATATTTTTGGTTTGCATAATAAGACAAGAAGTGTACAACTTTAGTAGATCAACTACTTGTTAGGTAGGATCACCTCTAATGAGATCAACTATTGTCTATGTAGGCTAAGAATTGTTAGGTTGCGGTTTAACATGGTAAAATCCTAACAATCTTTAAGTAATAATGGAAAACTCTAGGATCATCATTAAGTTGTAAACTCCTATTTTGATTGTGCAAAAGTTATTGTGATTTTTTTTAATAGATTCATCTTACATAGATAGGGTTTTCCTGTCCTATATTATTCATATTGGCCATAGGTTGGGCTGAAGGTGGTGATTGATTTACTTGCCCTATTTGTTGTTGTTGGGATCTCTCTTTGAGAAGAATTTAGATTAGGCAACAAATTTTGTATCTCTGAGTTGTGGAAGTAAATGGCATTCATCAATGATATGTCCTTGTGAACAAATGCTACAGGTAGCTAATATGGCTATTTTGTTCAAGGGATAGTCTTATATATCTACCATGATACCTTTCCAACACCTAGTACAAATTTGTTTATACTACCCTGATGATATGGATATAAAAAGGGCAGTACTAGCAGATGGCTCTTCTAAATTTTTTAAGAGATCTTATGTTTCTTGATAATGAGGATGATGAATTATTTCTATTTTTATCAAGAATTTCAAACATAGGCAATTTAACCCCCAAGTGTGAAGATCACCTCCCTATGGTTGCTTGTTTTCTAAATGGACTAAAATGCAACTATCAATAATTATTATTTATACTAGCTATTTCATTCAGATTTTACTCTAAACTTCATAAGTTAGCACAATAATAATTATTTTCCTGCTTTTACCCTCTAACAACACCATGATCCCTAGCAACGACACCAAAATTATGAGTGTCATTGAGTCTCATTATTTAATCTCAATGATTTATCAATCCGGGGTGGTGTCCAAGGCTATCTACGATAGAAGGCTAGGGCAGAGTACAATTCAGGCATTCAGATTTCAAGTATTTATTGGTGAAGCAAATTTTGGTTTACCTTTTGGTGTCACACTAAACCTAGTCTGAAGAATGGAAACTAAAATAAATTACAGGAATTGAAAACTAATTCTAAGTTGCAAGAATTGAAATCTAACTACAATTGTAGGAATTGGAATTGCTAAATTGAAAGTCTAATCTACTCTTGCAAAATTTAAATTGCTGAAATGAAATCCTAAGTTACATTTGTAGAATTGAAATATAGTTACTTTTGCATAATTGAAATGATGCTTGTAAATGAAACTTATTCTAAAAACACCTGTCAATGCCCTGCCACAAAATGTCATCAAGCTTCTACTACAGGAATTGACAGTAAAATGAAATATGCTAAAAATGGAAAGTTGCTAAAATAGAAAGCAGGTAAAACATGGAAAGAAAAATGAAAAATGTGTAATATAATTTGTTAGCTGACATACACATAAATGCTATACACAAACATAATAGAAAACATAAATCACATAATATAAAATAAAAACAAGAAAATGAAATATGGCAAGCAATCTATTAATTCTGCTATAGCAAAATTACAGATTAAAACTTGCCATAAAATCCCTCCTTCTAGATCTGAAAATGGGCCCATACTTCCTAATCTAGAAGGAGTTGAAAAGCACTCCTTAACTAATTAACACTCAAAACAAAAAATGATCAAATAGCTACACTTTTATTGATGACAAAAAATGTTGAAAACTGTTACAAAAAATTGTTGTACAGTCCTAATTGTTGTTATTGAAAACTCTCCTATATTATAATTTCTAACTACCCAACCAAGGAGGGAGCTATGTTATTTATATAAATATTTATAATATATACCATGCTCAAATCATCCTATGTGCTGCTCTACAGTGATTTGCCAATAATTCTGGATCTAAAATAAATGCAAATCTGGATAGTTTGTGTTGCAGTAGTAGTCATTGGCCCTTAGAAAGAATCTTCAGTGGTGGGAGTACATGGGAGAAGTCTGGAAATATCACACATATTTCTTCACTTTAGAATATGCCATTTCTATCTTGCAAACAACTTCCTATTATGCTACAATTATTTATGTGTTTATCCTAAAAGAGGATCAAAATTGATATTTTCCATGAATGGTGGCTTTGGATGGCAAGGATGGAAAAATCAAATGGGAGATATTTTTTCTTAACCTTCTCAATCTTCTTTCCATTTTTCCATCGTCAAAAATAGTCAAAAATTCAAAAAGCACTTTTTTGTTCTCATTTCGAAGCTAAGTGGTTCATTCCAAAGAGACTGTATTTCTCATTCCAAAGATGTCTTGTTCATTTCGAAGATATTCATAATGAACAACTGTGTGCCCTTCAAATGATTTTAGCTGCATTTCTTAGGTGTATTAGCCCTCAGGATCAGATTGCAATAGCCTTCATTCCTCTCCATCTATGAATTCCATGCCTTGCCATTCATTGGTAGCTTACTGGAATTTACATGGTAAATTACTACATTTTCCAGTTTTGTTGCACAGTTGTAAAATATTGGCATTTATTGCAAATTCAAACAAATTAGAACATGGAAAAATTATTCAAATATCAACATGAAATATTACATCAAGTTGCAACTAAATTTATACACTTCATTCACCAAGTAACCATGCTAAAATAGTGCAATAGTGCTGCACAATTGCCCCTGCTCTATTATACCCTGTTGATGCCTATTTAGACCATGTGGGAATGCTTCTAAATAGGTCAGATGTCTTCTATAGTCCTTATAAAATCATTCCATCCATATCCTCATGCTTTGATTGACAACTTCAAGGTGTTCCTATAAAGTGATAGCTTGGTAATTTTTATATGGCTGTTTTTTCAGATTTTCAGATTTATGACAGTCCTAAACTTTTGGCTTAAATGTGGATTTGAAAAAAATTTAAGGGAAGGAAAAAATTCAAAAACCATTTATAAGTTAATGGATATCAGCATACCACATTTGTTTAATTGAAATGCATGTTCTTACTTGCTACTTAATCAAGCAAAATCAATCACAAAATGTTGAAAATAGTCAAAAACAGAGATATAGTATTCCTAACATAAAATCATGTAAACACTTAACAAATAATATATTTTAGTCAACTATTTGGAAATTAACTTATCATATGATAGTAAAACATTATGCAATAATGAGGCACTTTTGGGCCTCATCAAGTAGTTAGGACAGTTGGGATGGAAGCCTCTGGAATCTTCTATCCTTCAACTTCCTTCTTTTAGATATTTTGGTTGTTTTGATTAATTTGGCTTGGATGGAAGGCCTAAATGAACTTCAGTTAAGATTGCAGGTCATAGTTGTGGTCCAAATTTTAGACCGCAGGTGTTAACTATGGTTTAGACTAGAGACTACAGGTATGGGCTACGATTCTGACTGATTAGGCCAAAATGCCTAAATTTAGTGGTTAGAACCACTGCTTTATCTTGGAGTTTGTCCAAGATCCTCCATATGGTCTTGTAGCATGCCCATATGATTAGTCACCCTCGGAATGACATGTTTTAGGTGTCTACACATTGAAAGCAAGGATTAAATATTTTTCTTGGTTGTATAAAGATATGCAAAGACTAGACCCAAATATAATCACACATAATATTACATTAGACCCCAAGATCAAACCTGTTAAGAAAAAGTTACGAAAAATGCACCCAACAATAGCCTTAATGGTGAAATATGAATTACAAAAGTTGTTGGACGCTGATATCATCATCTTAGTAGATTATCTACCATGGGTTTCAAACATGGTTCCCATCAAAAATCCTAATGGGAGGATTTGCATTTGCACCAAATTTTGAGATCTTAACAAAGCAAGTCCTAAGGATGAATTTTCCATACCTAACATTGATGTGTTGGTAGACACAACAATAGGACATGAAATGCTATCCCTAATGGATGGATTTTTTGGATATAATCAAATTTTTATTAATCCAGAAGACCAAATAAAAATGACATTCACCACACCTTGGGGGACATTCTGTTATAATGTCATGCCTTTTGGCCTTAAGAACACTAGTTCTACCTACCAAAAAGCCATGATATATATCTTCCATGACTACATGCATAGGATTTTGGAACATTACATGGATGATTTATTGGAAAAATATTTATTACGCCATGAACATATCGATGTATTGTGTAAGATCCTAGATCACCTCATAGAGCACATTGTTATAATTAATCCCAAAAAGTGTGTCTTCGATGTCACATCTGGTAAAATTTTGGGATTCATAGTCTCCAAGTGAGGCATAGAGGTATATCCAAACAAGGTCAAGGCAGTATTAGAAATGCCTCCCCCCATAACCATTAAGCAACTATGTAGTTTTCAAGGAAAGGTCGCATCCATAAAATGCTTTATAGTGCAATTATCGGATAAGTTTTGACCCATGAATAGGTTGCTACACAAGGGGGTCTCATTTAATTAGGAAATATAATGTCAAAATGCCTTTAAAAAAATTAAATAATACCTGGCTTTTCCACCTGTATTGGCTCCACCACGACTAGGAGTGTCGTTATATTTATACATCTCAACTACTAAGTTGGCTTTGGGCACCATGTTGTCCCAAAAGAATAAATTCCACAAAGAACATGCTACTTATTACATTAGCCATACACTGGTCAACTATGAAACTAGATATGCATACATTGAGAAGCTATGCTTAGAAGTGGTCTTTGCCACAAAAAAGCTATGCCATTATATGCTTAATCATACCATGTATGTTGTATCTAAATAAAATCCATTGTGCTACATGATGAGTCAAACATATCATAATAGTCACACGACAAAATGGATAATGTTGTTGACAAAATTTGACCTAGATTTTATTAAACAAAAATATATAAAAGGATAGTTTATAGCTGATCAACTAGCAGAGTCTCCTCCATAAGATGATCAACCTCTAAATATAGAACTTCCTGATGATGGAGTATTTTATATATTAGAATCACCTAATTTTTTTGAGCCTGAGTCACAGGCGGACATAACTCTATTCTTTGATGGCTCTAAATGCGAGCAAGGTGGTGGTGCAGGTATCATGTTTTTCACACTATAAGGGGCTCCCATACCTCTTTCGTTTAAACTCAATTTTCGTTGTACTAACAACAATGCTGAGTATGAAGCTCTCATCATAGGACTTCAAACATAAATCTCCATGAACATAACAAAGTTGAATTTTTTTGGCAATTCCTTGCTCATAGTAAATCAGGTTAAAGGGATAATCCATTGTAGGAGTCCTATCTTGCAATCCTACAAAGACCTAGTGGAAAAACTCCTAGTAAAATTTGAATGGTATGATATAGAAGCACTCCCTCGCCCATCTAATTGTTTTGTAGATACAATGGATTCCTTAGGGTCGCTAATCTCACATGAATCTTTAGATGATATAACAACTATCCAAGTAAAAATGCTAGTGCAATCTGTGACTGAGAGTGAAGAGCATAATGCTATACCAGTTGTTCACATGATTCAAATTGAGCCTTCCCATGAAAGGTTCTCTCAACTACATCAATATTTAAATAATGCTAACTGGGAGGCTTTGTTCCCTCATACTTCTTTTGATACAAGCACAACGCTATATCTCCAAGTTTGCTCTCCATAAGCATTCACATGACACAAACATCAAAATGATAGTATAATTCATATTATTAAGGATTCTTCAAAGCATGATTGGGCCATCCAGATTAAATATTATCTTAAGCTAGGTAATATTCCACCTGGATTATCATATGTCGTAAAGCGAGCATTCAAAAAAAATGTGGTAAAATATGTCTTATTAGGAGACATAATGTATCGTCGAATTTATGAAGGTATCCTCCTTCATTGCGTAGACTCACAAGAGTCATCTTGGGCCATCACCCAAGTATACGATGGTACATGTGATGGCAACTTTAGCAGTATGGCCATCGCTAAGCACATTATTTGCATGGGATATATTGGCCAACTTTAGAGCAAGATTGTTGTGCTTATGTTAAGAAGTGCATGAAGTGCCAACATCATGAAAATTTGACACACATACCTTTAGAGGCCTTACAACCGATCCAATTGGTCAAGCCATTTGCACAATGGGGGTTTTATTTAATTGGGAAAATCTCACCTACCTCATTAGGCCATCACACGTTTATCATAATGTTAATCGGGTACTTCACAAAATGAGTGGAAGTAATTCCCCTTACCATAATGACTGGACCTCACATTACGAAATTTGTGCTACATAATATCATGCCATTTTGGTATTCCATCCAAAATAATATTAGATAATGGAACACCCTTTAAAAATAAGGATGTGCGTGCATTAACAACAAAGTATAACATAAATCATAGCTTTTCACGCCCTATTATCTGTAAGCCAATGGAAAAGCAGAGGCATTAAAAAGATAGTAATAGCCATATTGAAGAAAATTGTCAAAGAAAATCATAAATATTGGCATAATCAATTACCTCTTGCCCTTTAGGCTTATCGCACTACCATTCAAACATCCACTGGGGCACCTCCATTTTCACTAGTGTATGGTGCTGAAGCCATCATGCCTTTGGAGTTAGATATTCTATCGCTACGTATTTCCATGTAGGAATTCATCGACGATGATACATCTAGACAAGCTCATTTAGATTAGTTAATGTTGCTTGATGAACAATGTGTAAATGCCCTCGAGCATCTATGTGTTTATCAAGAACACCTTAAGAGAGCTTACAACTTAAAAGTACATCAAAGAGACTTTCAAGTGTAGACATCTAGATCATGTTATGCTTAGGGGAGTTTCTCACATAGACACACTCATAATATCATAAGACATAATCTTAGACTTTCCAAGCATCAACAGTGGTTATCACCACTCATTTGGGGCCTTTTCAATCCATCCAAGCTTGGCCGCTCAAATAAAGAGTGGCCAGATCCTAGCTGCTCAAGCCTAGAGTAGCCAAACCTTAGCCACTATAGATGATAGCGACCAAATATTAGCTGCTTCAAATGACAATGGATAAGCCATAAGAAGCGGTTTACCAGAAAATATGCCTAATCACAGGTGGAAGTGGCAGTCTGCATGTAATAAATATGAGTGGGAGTGACTTTGCATTCCTTTTCATGACCAGTTCACATGGGAGGTTTGAGTTTGCATTTAGACTTAAGTTAAATGACCTCCAATCATAAAAAAAGGACTAAATCTTATCATGCTAACAAACAATTCACATAGAAGACTCAAATGAGCAATTATATTTTAGTTAACTGGCCTTCAAACATAGACAATGGACAAAAGCTTCTCATGCTAACTTGCACTATGCATGAGAGATTAATTCCTATGTCTTGGACATAGACTTAGTGTTTCACACTATAAAATGTGCAAGCATAAGAGCACCAAAGAGATATCCAGAGACCTTTTATCCTTTATTACAATAGGACAAGAGAGATACAGGAGAGATCATATCAGAGAGAGAGATATTTTTGAGGAGAGCTTTCGAGACTTGGAGAGTTGTATTTGATATCACATATACGACAAAGCTCTTAAATATTGAAGAGCATAACATCTACTATTTCAACATCAGATTATAGTCTTTGACCCATAGCTTTGGGGAAAAGAGGTTAAGTTTTACTTTAGTGGCCGCTATCTTGGATAGTGGCCCACAGGATTAGCTTAGGATAGACATAGCTCCTTTGATTTTGTTCTTTCTATTTTCATGACATTAGCATAGATTTACATGATTTTATGACATAGTTTTATCATATTTCCATTACACTATTTTATTACTAACAACCTCATCCAAGGAGGAAATCTCAAACACCTAAATGTGTGTTGTTGTTTCATTGCTTGCAGGGCCACAGGTACATCAAAAAAATATTGCAACATACAAGAGCAAAAGGGATACCTCTAGGAAACAAACTGGAGAAAGAAGCATATGTAAGCCCTCATACATTTCTGTATGCAGAACTAGGAAGCTTTTATAAGCGCACCACCTCTTTGTCAAAGGGGCACTCCTTACCTATTTGTAATTTATAGTATCAAAATGGGTATCCTTAAGAGGGACCAACATGTAACTGAGCTTCAATATTAATAAAGAGATTCGTATTTTGTTATTTTGTGTTATATGCTTTTTAGTCTTGTCTTTCCATTTTATCTTTGGTATTTTAAATAGCATTAAAAGTAGAGTTTAGAAAAGGGACCAGTGCGTGCGTACCTGAGGTCACTACAGATGGTGATCACAGTGGGACCAACACTAATTTTTTATTTTTTGCCAAAATACTAACTTAGTTTTGTGTGTAGGTCTAGCTGCTCTAAGCTACAATGGCAAAAAACTATCCGCTCTAAGCTAAAATGACCAATAGAGCTTAGCCGCTTTGAGCTATAGCAGCCAAGAACCATCCGCTTTGGTCAATAGCGGCCAGAACTGGAGTGTAGCAAAGGTCAAAACACAGACTCTCTGAGCTAGATCAAAGGTTGGTATAGCTTCTCTAATATTTTATAGCTTTCTATCTGCTTATGTGCGTCTAAAATAGAGAACTTAATGAACATTTATGTTTGGAAATTGAAGGAATAAAAGAAGAAAGAATTAAGTATTCCACATATCTTAGATCTTCTTTTAAATTTTCCACTAGACATTTCTAGGAACAATGGCTTATGCCTAAAAAGTTCACCCTAGAATCCAACGTGCTAGATATTGTATTTTTTTTGCTTTCTTTGAGGCCTTACTAGAGGCCATAGTTGCACGAAGTGAGGTGCACTCATACAAATCATAGTATTTCATGCATCTTTCTGAATATTGAAATGTATTTTTACACTTAGGCATATAGGAAAGATTCATTGCTGTGATATGATGCACTTTATGTTACGCAATCTTAAAATGAACACCACACACGCACATTTCATTTAAACATTGGAGAGTTGGATTTCATCACAAACCTTCAATTCAGTCTAGTGACATTGGAATTCATATCCTTCCACTGGTTTTCCCCTAGAGCTTCCTAGAAATGGATTGAGAAACTTACTTATAGTGAAACTAAGTTACTTGTGTTTAAATTGTCTCCCACTATTGGAAAAATCATTGGTTCAGAGTAGAAGAGCTAGGCGGACCCTCCATTGGGTCTTCAGTAGTGTACCTTAGCTTCTTTTGAGAAAATAATTTTTGGCATGAGTGTACTTGATTGTCACTATGTATGAGTCTTCTCATTCTTAATCCAATAACAAGAGAAAAGAAATCAAGAGAAAACCACATCAAAACACACCAAACATTTTAGGGCACATAAATCGGTAAGCAAGATAAAAAATTTGTTTGGTATTGTGTGGTCATTCCTAAATTGCAACTCAAAAGATCAAGTCATAAAAAAACATGGTCAAAATAATAAGTAACCCTCATTCTAATACTAAGGGAGAGACAAAAGCAATTCATACCCATAGATGGAGTCGTAGTTACATTGAATGACCTACCTATAAGACCACCTGAGATGTAGCTTCGCGAGCCGAAGGGGTGATAACTCTACCCTTGGGGGATCTTCTCAAGAAACCCCAAGTAAGGAACCACATCATGGAAAAAATTCACATAAACAAAAAGAGGTTTCACAGCCATCCTCATCAAGGAGACATGAGGAGACCTCAAGGGCTTCCTCTAAATACACAAAAACATCTCAAAGACATGAGGAAGCTTCAAGGGCTTCCTCCTCACATGGGCATAAAGAAGGTTCTAAAATACATTCTTCACATAGGGATGATGAGACAGCTACATCTCCATCAACATGGAGAAAACATGTTACCACCAAGCCCTCTTCATCAAAAAGGTAAACAATAATTGAAACACCTCAAGAATAATAAGAAACATATGAAATAGGTCTACCCACTGAAGGGCAGGAAACTAGAGCTACCTCTAGTCATGGGAATCATATAGAAGAAACCCTTCACACAAAAGGAAATATTCATGTAGACTATTACCTCATAGGATTAAATGGCACCTCATGGGACTAGCCATGGAAAACAAGACAAATAGATGGGTTGGATCGATTTCCCATTCAAATAACTATAGCTAATGAGAACTTCGTATCTAGAAGCTCATGAACTATGACTTCTAAAAACACTTCCCAGTCTGGGGGTACCTAAGAGTGACCCCATAGAAGATGCATGGAGTCTGATCATAGGGATACTCAACAGTACATTGAAAAAGTCACATTAACTAGAAATAGTAAAAATACCGTAGAAACCCCCTCAAGGAATCTATGAGTCAATACAACAATAATAGAGTTAGATAAACATGAGTCTTCTATGATATCACAAACTAATCGAATGAGGTGGTTATAAAATGCATTACATAAGGAGCGAGAGCTAGTAGAAGCTCTCAAACAAGAGAAGCAAAGAGAAAGACTCTTGTGCTGGCATGAGCAGTGCTTAAGAGAGTAGGTCGAGCACTTAGCTCTTAACAATTTACAAACAAATGGTAGTGACCAAAAAAGAATAAGATGTGCTGACTCACCTAAGGAAATGCACACTAGACAAGATAGCCCACAATGAAATCTCCCACCAAACCATGAACGAAATCCAAGTAATGGGGAAAGGGCAAACAAAAAAAACTAGGATCATAATATTGGGTCCCCTCATAGGGGGGAGGAAAATAGAATAAATAAAATGGATAGAGAGTTACCTCCATTGCCACTACAAATAGGCTTACAAGAGGAGGAAATTCATGCATCAAAGGCATTTGAGGAGCTTGTTGAAAAGATGAAAACCTTTGAGAAACAAGAGGCATTTGGGAACTCACCAACATTGAGAAAAATACACAACCAACCATTGTGTCCATCAATCCCTAGCCCTCCATATCCTAAGCACTTTGATATGCCTAGGTTAGATAAGTTTAAAGGTGAAGAGGATGCACAAGAACATGTCACCAACTTTATCAATGCTTGTTTTCATATTGAAGACAATGACGCTCTTATGCTAAGAACATTCATAATGACATTTTTATGTGTCGCCACTCAATGGTTCAATCAACTACCTAATCATACCATACCCAACTTTGAACAACTAGTAAATACATTCTTAAATCATTTCTCTTTTGGTGCTAAGAATAAAGTAAACCTTTTAGACCTTGCCAACTTGAAATAGTATGATGATGAGCCAGTAATGGATTATGGGAATAGATGGAGAAAAGTCATGGTAAAATTATCATTCTCCATTCCCATAGAGGAGATCATTTACATGTTCACTAAAATTTGTTCTAAACACATCTCCCTCTTGTTACAACTCCAATAGTATCCTTCATTTGAGGAAGCTTTGGCATGGGCCAAGCTCATTGAAAAAATATAAGTAGATGAGGGAACCATTAAAATCTAGAACAAAAAGGAGTGGAACAATAATGGTAAGAGTGACAAGTACAAGCAGAAGGAGGGCAATACTACTCTAGTAAATCAAGTCGTATTGGCTAAACCCAAGGATGGGGATGCACAACAACCCTAGAACTATCAAGCACATCCCTTGTCAGCCAACTATGACCAAAAGAATAATCAGGGAAGAAACCAAGAACGCAAGCCACCTCATTATTTCATGCCTCTGACAAAATCAATGTAATAAATATTTAATCAGTTGAGCGAGGATAGGAAGATCAAATTTCTTGATATACCTCTTATAGATCCCAACCATCCTAAGCCAAAAGGATATAGGGAAGATCAATTTTGCCCTTATCATAGGATACCAGGACTTGACATTGAGGTTTACGTCAGGTTTAAGCATCCAGTGCAAAACATGATTGAGGTAGGAGAACTAAAAGTTGACAACCCACTAGCTCCCAATAATAGAGATATGGGCATATACAGAAACCCATTGCCCAATCATGATGTCCCTTGAGAGCAAGGGGCCCAAGTCCATCAGGTTCGAGCTAACATACCTACCCATGGATGTGTTGGGATGTTTGAGATTGTTAACATAACAACAAGGATTAGGTTGTATGGTCAATTGCAATTGCTTGTAGCTCCCATGAACATCCCAGATGCTCCTAGGAAAAGGTAAGACAACCTTCTAGGTCCACCAACGCAACCTGTGGTAACTATTTAGAGTAGATTGGAGAAAAAATTATAGATAACTCTAGCTAAGTTATCCATCTATGATCTTATGAAATAGTCCCCAAAGCATAGGGAGACTCTAATGGAGATTTTAATAATGATTTATCTCCAACTGTAAGATATGAATACATTCACACACTTTGTGGGACAAGTACAAGAATACCAGGAACTTGTAATCCAATTCTATGATCATGAGATTAAGACAGTTTCTGCTATCTTACCAGACCCTCCACTAAACATCGTAGTAGCCATTAATGGCATACATTTCAAGAGATTTTTTGTCGATACAGGTTCATCAATAAACATCATCACAAAAAATGCAATAAAGCACATCAAGATCCCCAAGTCTAATATCATTCCAGGAGCTTACACATTGAGAGCTTTTAATGGTACTTTATGCAATATTGTGGGAATGATAGTCCTACCCATCAAGGTGGGGCACAAGACCATCCCCATGATGTGTCATGTTTTGGAAGGAGTTATGCAGTATAACATCCTCTTAGGTCACCCTTGGATAAGGGCCATGAAGTGTGTACCTTTGATCTTGCACTAGTGTGTCAAGTATGTGCATGAGAACAAAGTCTATGTGGTTATAGCCGATGAAGAGCCTTTTAAATACATCAATAAGGTGAAAATTCCAAGATAATTCATGATACTTTATACTCACCTATACGTGGCACCTTCATCCCCAACAACACAAGTGGATAACGAAGACAAAGGGATGAGAAAAGACCCATTCACATCAACACCTCCTAGTGCACTCAAGATAGTCAATGCTTCTAAAGTACCATCAATGTCAAAACCAAAAGACAATTAGAAGCTAAAGGCACCCTTAGTTACGGAAGAATGCCAAAAGAAGTGCCAACTGTAGCCATTACTGAAATGCCAAGTCCTATGGAAGAGGAAGATCCTCAAGATCAAGATGAAGATAGTGATTTTCACCCTGCTTTGCTAATATCATCCATAGGGTCATCCACACTGCATGCATCAATACACTTGGAAAGCATAGGAATAGGGTAGTACCTTGTGCAAAACATTACCTTTACACCTATCATTGAGTCTACACAAGACATAGGGAGGCCTAAGGACTTGAGGTCACCAATAGGAATAGTGGTTCCACTTGGAATCCCTCCCAACCAAACCAATTTTATCTATGCCAGCCTGGACTATGCTCATAAGTATTTAGATATAGAAGAGGATGGGGATGAATTATTCATGGTCAATATTCATTACCTATATAATCCCGAGTTTTCTCTAAGATACTTTTAGCATTGCCATTGGCATAGCTATGGCCTTGGTATATATGAGCAATGGTGCAGGCGGCCATATGAGCCACTATATCAGCTTCCCTCTAATAGATTTGGCTTAGGATATTATAGCATAGGTTGAGATGACTCTCTTGCAGCAACATTAGAAAGATTAAGTATAGGGTTGGGATAAGACATTGATTTCATTTCTTATCACCCCTTAAGAATAGAAAATTTGAGCAACAAACAAGTGGCCACGATAAATATACCGCCTCCAAAAACTTATCATCCAAACACCTCAATTGATTCCACCCCAACATGGTGCAACTCATGGGATTAAGAGAATGGATATGAAGTAGGTGATGATGAGGTGCAACTTGATGTAGCCTATCATGAGCCTCGCTATTTACAAATATTCACATGGTCCATACATGATGAGAGTGGATATACATCATATGAAAGTGACTATGAATCAGAAGACTCAACAGAAAGAGCTTACTTAGGCCTAAGCCATCAACCCCTGACTTTGGGGCAAGAGACGAATGCAAATGGATTCTTCATAAGTGACAAAGAATATGAAGATGAAATAGAGATGGCCTACTTGGGGCCAAGACATGAGCCCTTTGTCTTAGGACTACATACCAATGCTAACAGTTTCTGGATAAGTGATCATGACTTTGAGGATGATACCGATATGGCTTATCTTGGACTTCACCACTTATGGCAAGTTAATGAGCTAGTAGAGAGAGAGGTGGCATTTTGTGCCATAGACCCTCATATCTAATTTTTAGGGAGACCTATTGACCTAGCTTCCATTCATTAGATGGTAAATCCCCCTCTACCTATATTTAGAGAGTGATTAGAGCTAAATGATCATATTGCCCACCCTGCTAATGGGCTAGATCCAAAAATTCCCATTCCTCCAGAACCTCATCGCAAGTATGGAAGGGAAACCCTTGAGACAATATTACACCCATGTAGTCCTGGATACTTCATTCCATCCATCAACATGATCTCAATTGATTTGACCACTCCACTTCATAATCCAACAAATCCTACCAAATCATTACATCTTGATGTAGAGGCTATTTATTGGGATCGCGCTAATTCACCCATAGAGCCTGAAGACCTCTTCCCCAATGAAGAGATGTCACAACCATTCCACTTTGCATCAGGTTGTGCATATGATGTTTTCCATGTTGTTTTTGAACCTCCTATAAATCCTATCGATGACATTAATTTAATACCCATGCCTCATCAGCTAGAGGATGGATCACATATGGCTATAGAAGTGAATTTCAAGGTGGAAATTAGTGATGATCCCACCCAACCAAGGAAAGTCAAATTCGAAGAAAGTCTATCTCTAGAGGAACAAGCCATCCTAATTCCTCTCCTCAAAGAGAGGCCAAATATTTTTGCTTGGACTTACAAAGATATGACAGGGATAGATCTAAAGTTAGTCATTCATAACCTTTCATTAGATCCCATGAAGAAGCTAATCAAGCAAAAACTAAGGAAAATGCACCTAACCATCACTTTGATGGTGAAGAAAGAATTGCAAAAACTACTGGATGTAGTATTCATAGTTCCTATCGACTATCCTGAGTGGGTGTCAAACATGGAACCCATAGGGAAACTTGATAGAAGGGTCTGTATCTGCACAGATTTTAGATATTTAAATAGGTCAAAACCAAAGGATTCATTCTCGTTTCCAAACATAGATGCTCTTGTATATGTAACCAAAATTCATGAAATGCTCTTCCTAATGGATGGTTTTTTTTTATACAATTAAATCTAAATTAAGCCCTAAGATCAACATAAAAATACTTTCATTACTCCATGGGGAACATTTTGTTAAAAAGTGATGCCATTCAGTCTCAAAAATGTTGGTGCCACATATCAGCGGGCCATGAAATATATTCCATGACCATATGCATAAGATCTTGGAAGATTACATGGATGAATTACTATCCAAGTCTCTATTGTAGCAAGAGCATGTCGAAGTCCTTAGACAAGTCTTCAATCGCCTCATAGAATAAAATATCTGATTGAATCCTAAGAAGTGTGTATTTGGCATAACTTCTGGAAAGATTTTGGGATTCCTCGTATCCAAGAGAGACATCGAGGTAGATCCTACAAAGGTAAAGGCTATACTGGAAATGGCTGCCCCTACCAACATTAGGGAGTTGTGGAGCCTACAAGGCAAGATAGCATACATCAAAAGATTCATCATGTAATTATCAGATAAATGTAGACCTATGAATTGGTTGCTACACAAAGAAGTTTCCTTCCATTGGGATGAAGAATGCCATCAAGCCTTTACAGATATCACAACTTATCTAGCAACACCACCAATATTGGCTCCATCGAGGCCAGACATACCATTTTTACTATATATTAGCTACTGATTTTGCATTGGGTACCATGTTAGCCCAAAATAATGCACAAGATAAAGATCAAGCCATATATTACATTATTTGCATCTTTGTGAGTTATGAGCTAGGATATACATATGTCGAAAAGTTGTGTTTAGCAGTGGTCTTTGCAACTCAAAAGTTGCAACACTACATGTTGAACCATACGACCTATGTCATATAAAAAAAAAATACTTTGTAGTACAATATGAACAAGACATATCACAATACATGTACCACAAAGTGGATCATGCTATTGATATAATTCGATCTAGAGTTCATAAGACAAAATTCCATCAAGGAACAAGTCATAGCAGATCAATTAGCAAAGGCACCTCTTCAAGATAACAAGCCTCTCACCATAGAATTTCTTGATGATGTGGTCTTTGCATTATCAGATCTTCCAAATTTTGAAGAACCTAAGAAGAAAGAGATATGTCATTGTTCTTCGATAGTTCAAAGTGTGAAAAAGGAGGCAGAGCAGGGATTATCTTTATCACATTGCAGGGTGCTCCATTGCCCTTATCATTCAAATTAGACTTCTCATACACAAACAACAATAAATAATATGAAGCATTGATCCTGGGACTCCAAATAGCCGTAGAAATGGGTATTAAAATATTGAATATCTTTGGTGACTCCTTGCTCATAGTAAACCAGGTCAAAGGACTATTCCAATGCAGGTGCCCACTCCTAAAGACTTAAAAGGAACTTTTTTACACCTACTTAACCCGAATAGAATGTTATGACATCGAGACAATCCATCGTACATCGAATAGATTTGTAGATACCATGGCCTCTTTGGGATCCTTAATCCCTCAGAATTCATTTGCTGATTTTACAACCGTTCATGTCAAAGTGCTTTCACACTCAACAATACATCGTGAAGCTTTTAAAAACCAAGAATCAGTCAACATGATCAACATCGAGCCAAATCAGGATTGGTCCATCATAGCTAGAGATTTCTTGCAAATGACACCATGGGGATATTTGATCTCCTAAGGACCTGTAGAGTGTGGTGCAACCATATACCATAGATTTTTTCCTCAATCCGTGTTCACTCCCTCAGAAATATAGGAAGAGCAAATTGTCTTTTCTATAGAATTTATGGCTTATTAGGATTGGTTGTCCCAACTATGGGACTTCCTAAAGCTTGGAATAGTACCTCAAGGTTTGTCGCATACTGAAATGTGAGCATTCAAATAGAGAGCAACAAGATACATTTTTCTAGGAGAAATCCTCCACAATGATATGAGCTGAAGCATTAAGAAATTTATTAATATGTAAAAGTCTTAAATACATTTACATAGGCTAGAAATAGCCTTAGGATATTATAAAAATAATATCCCTAATTGAAGCTAACAACATGCTAACTAATCATGAATGACGACAAAGATGCCGACACTAACAACTAACCACTAACCTAGTTACCTAGTCAAGTTGACTACAATGACTAACTTACTAACATAGGTAACTAGCAAATAGAAATAACCTAGTGGTAAAAAGTAACAAGCTAATTTTTACCATACGGTAAATAAACTCTACCTAGGTGAATCTTTACAATTAACCAAATGAGGTAATAATCTATAGTTACTAACATAGTAACTCTAACATCCCCCCTTATTACATTATTTGGGTAATACATACATATCCCTCTTATACAACAATATTTGGGTAAAGTATATAACTGCCCCAATATAGTGAAGAAGATGTTGATCTGCTGGTTCTTTGCTTTGTCACAGTGCTTTGGATGCTCCAAATAAAAAAATGGGTCATTCCTCACTTTGTCTTCATGCCAACGAATGTCCTTATGGTAATCACATCATCCAACCAAATTGCATGGATAACTAGCCACTACAATCGCTAGGTGTAGTAGAGTAGATCACTTCATACGAGATTCATTCATTTTACAATATGAGTTTGCAAAATATAAGATAGCTAAGGTGTCGATCACTATAAAAAATGCACCCTTATAAGTTCCCCCTTATCGTTTCAAAACATAGTGTAATTAATTTTTGAAGGAAGTGTGACTAAGGTGTCAGTCGAAGCTGAAAATGTACCCTTATAAGCCATCTTCCTTATTTACAAAAATTAGTGAAGAAAAGAAATTTATATCCCCCCTCAATTGCAAAAAGTGTGCAACACAAGAGTGTTGTGAAGGATTTTACAAATATTGCCTCCTAGATAATTTTATATCACAAAAAACCGCTCCTCTTGTTACAAGTACTTCAAAAACCTAGAATTTACTATTTATGAAGCCTAAAAGAGGTACAAGCACCCCTTATTGCAAGGACTTCAAACAAAATACGTATGCTATTTATGAAGCCAAAAAAAAAAATAGAGAGAAAATGGTGCTTTTTCCCAAGGGACATGTGTTTTATCTCTACAAAACTGTTCTAGCAATTAGCACTTTGTGTGCTTTCTCTGAACAAGAATCAGAATCTGTATTAGACATCTCATTTGCAACATTGCCTTGGTTTTTCTTTTGACATTTCTCTTGGGAGGCTTGTTCTTAAACCAACATATCTTGGTTTGATGAGTGTCTTTGTCATAGATTTTACAATACTGCTTTTTCTTCTTAGTGTCTTGGCCTTGGCCTTTGTTTTTGTGAGAAGAAGAGCCTTGTTGTTGATTCCACTTTTTCTTTCCTTTTTGTTTATGTGAGAAAAGTGCATTTTTGGATGCATCATCTCTTTGGAATTGATTAGATTCTTTAGTTTGAAGCATGTTCACCAACTCTACAAAAGTCACTATCCTACCAGAGACTTGAAGGGATGTAATCAACATTCGATAGGAGTCAGGAAGAGCTCTCAAAATAATTGAGATTAAGACTTTGTCTTCCACAGTTTCTCATAAGGCTTGTAGTTTTATTTTCAAATCGACCACTTTGTAGAGGAAGAGCTCTACTATTTCTCCAGATTTCATGTGAAGTGTATGAAGCTTTGTTTGAAGGTTAAGAATCATGGATTGATTCTTTCCCTCAAAGATGGTAGTTAATGCATCCCATGCCTCCTTTCCAATTTTAGCTTCACTTATATGAGGTTGGATATCATTAGTAATAGCTAGCAATATCATTAAGGATAGTTTTTTATCCTTTTTATCAGTATCTTTGATCTGCTCTAGGTGATTGAGGTCTAGTGACACTTCCATCCACTATTGACCATAAATCCTCTATAGTTAAGATAGCTTTCATCTTAGTCTTCCAAGCTAAATAATTTGAACCTTTGAGCAGTTGCCTCTTAGTGAGATACTTGTGTATCATGGCCATGGTTTAGGTTTCAAATTTGATAGGACAAGATGGTACTATCTTGCACTATACCCTCAAAATAGTATATGGAATTTGTTTTCAATTTGGCTATATAAGATATTTAATGGAACTTGCCTTAAAACCCCTACCAAGGGATGAAAATTTGGAGGAAATTAAGCCAAACAAATAGAGCAAATAAAAAAGGGTAGGTTTGTGAAAAAAATTTGATTTTTCCCTCTAGGATATTTAATGGCACCTGCCTTAACACCCTTCAAGAAGGATGAAAATTTTGAGGATATTAAGCCAAACAAAGAGAGTGAATCAAGGTGATTTGGATTTTTGACCTTTGATGGGGAGTAAAAAAAAATGACTTGTTTTAACCTATGCAAATTTTAGCATGGTTTTTGAGTGAAGTTTGGGTTTTGTGAAATGCTTCTTCTAATGTTGTATTTGACTATTTAATTGCACACAAAAACATGAGTGTTAGTGCAATAATAAAAACATGAGAGTGACCCAAATTTTTATCACTCTAGGTGTCGGATGCAACTGAAAATGCACCTAGTACAAGTAATTTTTAAGAGTAGGTGTTGAGTTCAATAGAGAATGCACCTTTCTTACTTTGAAATATCCCCCTTTTTTCGTTACAATTTTTCAAATAATAGAATAAAAAAATTGAATTATATCCCCCTTAATGTTTACAAAATATAGAATTTTAGAGCACTCCTTTCAAGACAAGTCGACACATGACCCACGTTTGAAAGGCTTCCAGAACTAGTCGAAACACAACTTAGTTTTTATAGGCCCAAGGTTACAATGTCTTCTCAAATTTGCAAAAAAAAAAATAGATGTGCAATTTCTTGTCTTTTATCCCTCCTTGGAGAAAACAATTGCACAAATTTTTGTCTTTGAATTTTGCAAGTTTGGGTGACTCCTTGTGTTACAATTTTGGAAAAGAAGAATCACAAAATGTGATATTTCCCCCTTTTTATTTTGCAAAATTAACAAGGGTTTTGGAGAAGAGTTGTAGGCTTCACATTTGCAACAAAATCATGAGAAGTTCTTGTCTTTTATCCCCAAATTTGGAGAAAACAAAGAATATAAATTCTTGTAGTTGCAATAAATAGAACCTTTTTTTTTTTAGGTGCAAAAATAAAAGTTAAATCAATTTTTTTTTAATTAATAATAAAATATATTGATTAAAAAATCATGTATTAAAGTATAACAAATGATTTTTAGAAAACAAAATATTAAATTATTAAAAATAAATAAATTTAAAAAACTTAAATAAATGCAAAATAAAAAAATAATTTACCTTGGGTAATTCGAGCGCCCTCCTGATTGTTTATCAAAAAAAAATTATTGCCTTTCGAAAGGCACCGAGGATTGACCTCGCGACCTGGCGTGAGGTAGTATCTTTGCGTTGGGCGGAAACCGGCCCAGCTGCCACACGGATGTGAACAAAGGTTCACGAGGACAATTTTATGTCCTTCGTCCGTCGGCAAAGCTTTCAAAAGAAAGCTTGGGACATTTAGTCCCACATGCACTCTATGAGCGCATGTAACTGGTTTAAAACCAGTATGCCATGCACATAAGGTTGATTGCCTGCGAGCAGTCGATGTAATCAACTGTCCTACCAGAGACTTGAAGGGATGTAATCAACTTGAAGGGATGTAATCAAATTTCAATAGGAGTTAGGAAGAGCTCTCAAAATAATTGAGATTAAGACTGTCTTCCATAGTTTCTCCTAAGGCTTGCAGTTTTGTTTTCAAATTGGCCACTTTGCAGAGGAAGAGCTCTACTATTTCTCTAGATTTCATGTGAAGTGTATGAAGCTTTGTTTGAAGGTTAAGAATCATGGATTGATTCTTTCCCTCAAAGATGGTAGTTAAGGCATCCCATGCCTCCTTTCCAGTTTTAGCTTCACTTATATGAGGTTAGATATCATCAGTAATAGCTAGCAATATCATTAAGGATAGTTTTTTATCCTTTTTATCAAAGTATCTTTGATCTACTCTAGGTGATTGAGGTCTAGTGACACTTCCATCCACTATTGACCACAAATCCTCTACAGTTAAGATAGCTTTCATCTTAGTATTCCAAGCTGAATAATTTTAACCTTTGAGCAGTTGGCTCTCAGTGAGATACTTGTGTATCATGGCCATGGTTTAAGTTTCAAATTTGATAGGACAAGATGGTACTATCTTGCACTATACCCTCAAAAGAGTATATGGAAGTTGTTTTCAATTTGGCTATATAAGATATTTAATGGAACTTGCCTTAAAACCCCTACCAAGGGATGAAAAGTTGGAGGAAATTAAGCCAAACAAATAGAGCAAATAAAAAAGGGTAGGTTTGTGAAAAAATTTGATTTTTCCCTCTAGGATATATAATGGCACCTGCCTTAACACCCTTCAAGAAGGATGAAAATTTTTAGGATATTAAGCCAAACAAAGAGAGTGAATCAAGGTGATTTGGATTTTTGATCTTTGATGGGGAGTAAAACAAAATGACTTGTTTTAACCTATGCAAAGTTTAGCATGGTTTTTGAGTGAAGTTTGGGTTTTGTGAAATGCTTCTCTAATGTTGTATTTGATTGTTTAATTGCACACAAAAACATGAGTGTTAGTGCAATAATCAAAGCATGAGAGCAACCGAAATTTTTATCACTCTAGGTGTCGGAGGCAATTGAAAATGCACCTAGTACAAGCAATTTTTAAGAGTAGGTGTCGAGTTCAATCGAGAATGCACCTTTCTTACTATGTAATATTCCCATTTTTTTTTTACAATTTTGCAAACTATAGAATACAAAAAAAAATTGAATTCTATCTCCCTTAATGTGTACAAAATGTAGAATTTTAGAGCACTCCTTTCAAGACAAGTCGACACACGACCCGCATTTGAAAGGCTTCTAGAACTAGTCGACACATGACTTAGTTTTTATGGGCCCAAGATTACAATTTCTTCTCAATTTTTGCAAAAAATAATGTGCAATTTTATGTCTTATATCCCCCCTCGAAGAAAACAAATGCACACTTTGCCTTTTGAATTTTACAAAAAAATTTCAGTCTCCTTGTTGTCTAATTTGCAAAAATAATTCAAGTTTGATCCTTTCTTGTATGCTAAATAACAAGGTTGAGAAGAGTTTTTATGGATTTCTAATTTGCAAGAAAAATAAGTGCTCTTCTATGTCTTATATCCCCTCTTGGAGAAAAACAAAAGCTCCTTTTGAATTTGGATTTGCAAAAAAAATAACCTTTTTAATTTGAAGTGTATTGTATTTCTCTAATTAATTGAAGTATAATCTATAAATAATAAAAACTATTTTATTTGTAAAATAATTTTTTATTTAAAAAAAATAACTTTAGATAAAATAATATTAGATTATTTAATAAATTAAAAACTTAATTAATTAAAAAATAAATAAACTTAAAAAAAATATGTATCTTAAAGGGCGCCTAGGGCAAAAAATATGCCCCGACGGGACTCGATCCCATCACCTGGAGCAATCGAGCGCCTTGGCGGCAGCCAACTTACCATCCTGGCTGCCACTTTGAGACAAAAGGGAAGGGTAAAACCTTCCCTTTGTCTTGCTCTTCAGCACGTGTTCCACGTGAAGAGCAAACAAGGCCTTCAAAGGCCTTGTTTTTGGGATTATTTATCCCACATGGAGGGCGTCAGTGGCCTTTTTACTATTTAAAATAGTGAAATCCCCCCTCCTTAGTTGATTGCCCTTAGGAAATTGACTTGTTTCATTTTGTGCACTCAATCCGACGGTTGCCCTATGCACCACGTGGGGGAATTGACCACTACCACATGGCAAATTTTAAGTATACCTCAATACCACCCAAAACCTGCCATGTCAATGCCTAAGGCTTCCACTTCAAACCTCTCCCAAGTCTACCAAGTCAGCCCTCAGGATCGAGTCAGTCCAGTTGGTTGTATCACATGTCCATCCCAGAATATCCATGTGTTTGGTCTGTGGCTGTCTGCCACATGTCGTGTCAGGTCTGGTCCAGTCTATGGTTGTCCACCACATGTTAGGTTTGGTGCACCCTCAAGCTTCGTGCCAATGGTGAGGTCTTGTTCAGTCTTCATTAGGGTGACTTGGGTGTGCATGTGTTAGGTGTAGGGTGTTCACGTGTTCCCATAGAGGATGCTCCTACCCTCACATGGTGGTCGACTACTGCATCGAGGGTGCTCCTACCCTCACATGGTGGTCGATCAATGCTCCACTATTGGAGAGCTTAAATTTGGTGGTCAGTTATCCGAGGGTGGGTCTGCCCTCATGATATGGTCAACCAATGCGGAGGACCTCTTGTCCTCTCGTGGCGATTACCAAACCATGAAGGAGAGAGTGTCCTCTCATGATGGTCATTAGATGGCAAGCACTGAATAATGTTCTTTGGTCATGGCTATGTGGCTTTTTTGTCACTATCCTTGAGGCAATCACCAGATGTCTATATTATTAGGGTCCCTTGGGGTCACTACGGGCCTGTTGGTTCGACTTTTATACACACCCTATGAAGAATGAGCATGAAATCCCAATAACACTTATAAGGGATAAATCCCACTCACTTTAGGATCTTGCTGGATATCCAAGGTGTGAGTTACAGAGTTGGGTCGAATGTCTATTCACTCTTTTCTGCTTCTGGAATAGTTTCAAGTGGACTGTATGTTACCTTACAATGGGTTTTGGACTTTAGTTCAGTAATGTTTTTGGAATTGGTTATCTTTGTGGACACTCAGATTTACAATCAGTTCTTTGATCTAGCTCTTTATGTTTTAGCAGATTTAAATAAAAGACAAATTCTAAAGAAGATAAAAATGGATCATTCAATCGATGGAACAGAGAGAGTAGAGTAGGGCAAAAAGAGAAATTTACCTAACTTCCTACAAAACCAAAACTACAAATTTTAGTTATACTAGTTAGCTTCACAATAGAACAAATCAAAGAGGAAGGTGTCCAGATTTATAAGATCACCTTCCACTAAGAGCATAAGACAGAGATGAAACAGATCTGAAAGAAAATCACAAATAGAAGGGAAGTCGATTGAAATTGGTATCTCTCACCAGTAGCTTAGCTCACACAGTGAGGACAGAGCAATTAGAACAGGCTTGAACCTTAAATCTATAATTTTCCCTAGCATACAATAAAAAGAATGAAGCCTAGTAGCATACCCAATCTTTGATAACACAGATCTATAGCATAAATTAAATAAACCTTAATGAAACAAAAACAAAAGAAGATGAACTTATCATAATCTGAAAGAGATTAGGCTCCTGGCCATGCTATCACAAAAAATGAAAATCACACCAACTCTAAGTCCAAAACAAAGCTTTCAAACAAGATTTGCAGGAAATTGCTCCAATAGCTTTTTATTCTAAGTTTTTGCCTCTCGATCTTACATTCAGAGGAAGTATATATAGACTCAAGACAAACCCTGATATTTTCAAAAATATCTTCTCAAACCCTAAATCTTATCCCCAAAACCCTACTGCCTAGGTTTTACAATATACGACACTTTTATATAGAATTTCGATAAAACCCTAATTACTCTGAAAATCTTCACAGGGATCTTGCCATAAATGGAGAGGGCAGAATTTGATATTACTTGCATCCACCTGTAACTGTGTGTAGATGTCTTCATTGTTCTGGTGCGTCTGTCGGGAACATCTCATTAATTCCCTTGGGAAATTTGGATGAGTCACTACTTCTCTGACATTTCATTTTTGCAGAGCCACCTCTGAGTTGAAATTCTCTGCACGCCATTACTTTCACCATAAATTCTTGCGTTAAATGCATCCATCGGCAAATTTTGGTAACTGCGTATAGATATTTTCATTTACCGGCCAATTGTCGACATATTCCATTAAATGAGGTAGCTGCTTAGTCACGCCGTAAAGTTTTCTTCGTGGCCAGATCTGCGCTTGCTTTTGTCTTTTTCGCCATTACTTCGGCTAGTATGCAACTGCTAGATCACTTTCTGCAAAAAAAAACAAGGATTAGCATTTTAATATTATTAAATTAACCCTAATTTTTATTACCTTGTCGGCTTGGTTCTTTCTTCCCAGCTCATGGCGTCGTGAAAACGAGACAGGTCCAAAAATGGGACATGTCATGATATCGCGACGTTTTCCTTCCTATTCCCATGAAATTAAAATATGTTGTGATATCGTGACGTTCTCTTCACTTCATTTTTCTTAAGCTTACGTCATCGCAAGAATGGAACGAGTCGTGAAATTGTGACGTTTTCCTTAAACTTTGCCTCCTCTTAAAACCTATCATGAAATCCCGATGTTCTCCTTGAAGTTTACCTCCAACCAAAATGTGTCATGAAATCGTGATTTTTTTCCTTAAGACTTGCTTTCAACCAAATGTGTCACGATTTTGCGACATTTCCATTGCTTGGGTCTTTCAACCAAATGCGTCGCGATTTCACGACGTTTCCATCGCTTGGGTCTTTCAACCAAATGCATCGTGATTTTGCGATGTTTCTATCACTTGGGTCCTTCAACCAAATGTGTCACGATTTCATGATGTTTCCATTGCTTAGGTCTTTCAACCAAATGCATCGTGATTTCGTGATGTTTCCATCTCTTGCATCTTTCAATATAAGCCATGTCATGATTTCATGACATTTCCAAAACTTGCATCATGATTTTGTGACATTTCCATCGCTTGCATCTTTCAATATAAGCCATGTCATGATTTTGCAACGTTTCCAAAACTTGCATCGCGATTTCGTGATGTTTCCATCACTTGGAACTTTCAATATAAACCATGTCACGATTTTATGACGTTTCCAAAACTTGCATCACAATTTCGTGACATTTCCATCGCTTGCATCTTTCAATATAAGCCATGTCATGATTTTGCGACGTTTCCAAAACTTGCATCGCGATTTCACGATGTTTCCATCACTTGCGTCTTTCAATATAAGCCATGTCACGATTTCGCGACGTTTCCAAAACTTGCATCACGATATCACGACATTTTTCTCACTTGACTTCTTTTTGTCTAAACCATGTCGCGATATCGTGACGTTTTCATCGCTTGGCTCTTCGAATCCAAATATGTCGCGATATCGCGACGTTTTTAAAAATGGAATATGTCACGAAATCGTGACTTTTCCAAAAATGGAATATGTTGCGAAATCGCGACGTTTTCTCAAGTTACTTCCACTTTGCAAATTTTCCAAAAATTGTAGGTTGACTCCAATGAATTTATTCATATGTATCCTGCATTTTTACATATTAGTGAAAGATCTTCTTTACTCAGAATGATTCTAACATAACAAATAAATTCTAAATTGAAATCAAAGCCATATGCAAGCCTACTTAGATACTTTGGTATATGCAAAACTTGAAGAAGAAGGAGGCAAGCAAAATTTGGAATTAAAACCTAAAAAACATCAAGAGGGTCCCTACGGAAAAATGAAAACTAAATATTTTCAAAGGATGGAATTTCATTTTTTTAGTGGGGGTGTGTTGCTTCTCAACAAATGGCGATATCTGCGGGGAAAATAGTAGCACTATTTTAGAATCCTGGACTCTAGTTTCAAAACAATATAGACCATGTACCATGTTTTGCCACAAATATTCTTCAAAATAATTTAACTACTACATGATAGTTGTTAAAATTTCCCAAGGACATACTAAGTTGAATCACTTAAGGAAGATTTATGATGTGCAATTATAAGCGTATAACTTTCTTCAAGGATGACTGGGCCTTCGAATGTTTTACTTCGGATTGATCAGCTTTTTTTAGATTGTGAAGGGGAAACCGAGTAGGGCTCTGTTTACTAGTTTAGCCTTTTACAGCCCTGACAGAGTTACTCTTTAGATTTTCACGACCCTGATCCACAACTATGAGGTGGTATCTACAACTTGGTAAAAGAAAACATCTTCTGGAGCCTTGGCTATCTCTTTCATTACATAACTTCTTCTTTCCTCTTTTTTTTTTTGTATAGAAAAGAGTGCCAGTTTTATGTTGCCCTGCTCAATTTTCACCTTCTCTCTCTCTCTTTTGAAATATACCAAAATCTGGAAAGCCTTGCTAAAAACAAAAAAAAAATTATTCTTCATCGATCTGGAAAGCCTGGGTACCGATAGCCTCTTTGGACACTTAAATAATTTCACGAATCAGAGTCCCCTCTTACGACCAAATTTTCTTGGATTCCCTGGGAGTTCTTCAGCCAAATAGTATAGTAGTTTCTTTATAATTAAAATAATTGTGGCAAGCAAGACACAAAATCCAATTATCTTTCTACTGTTGTTCTGAATAACAAAATAGTTCCACTGTTCAGTTTAAGCAGACTATCTCTTAATTAGAATAAAACAAAATGAACACAGGATTTTGAACTCAGAATAAAACAATTTTTAAAGGTTGATTCTTTCTTTGCTGCCCAGGCAAAACTTAAACAAACAAAATTTAAAAGCTAAAAGAAATTTGTACAGACCCCAAAGGATAAAACACAGAACTTTAAAATCAAACAAAATAAAATAAAAACACACTACTTCAAACCTTATTTATAATATATACATATTTTACAATGTCTTTGTGATTTATTCAAACGATGTATTGGATGGAACAGCTGAGAAATAATGCTTTAGGTATTGACCATTAACAAGAAGGTTCAAAAAATTACCCTCGAGGTCCTGTAGATGAAATGCATTATTACCTAGGATCTCGACAATATGGTATGGCCCTATCCATAGCGGTTGCAACTTTGTGTGTTTACCTTTCTTTTCATGGGCTTTGTCCCATAGAAGCACTAGGTCTGCGAGTCTGAAGGCCTTCACTCTGGCTCTTTTGTCAAACCAGCGCTTGACTATTTCTTGGTGCTAACTGAAATGTTCTAGGGCTTGAAGTCGTTCGTCCTACAAATTAGTTAAATCCAAAATACGAGCCTCTGCATCTGCTTGATCCTCAAAATAGTCTAAAACAAATTGATAAGTGGGCAATTTCAAAGAAATAGGAACAATGGGCTGAATACCATACAACAAAGCAAATGGGGAAGTCTTAAGAGCTACTTTATGTCTTATCCTGTCAGCCCAAAGTGCATATTTCAATAATGTGTGCCATTGTCTGGGTTTGTCTACAATAGACTTCTTAATGGCATTCATCAAATTCTTATTTGTGGACTCGGCTAGTCCATTACCTTGGGGGTAATAGTTGGATGAAAATCTGATGACTATCCCCATCTGGTATGCCCACTCTACAAACTCTAATGATTGAAAGGTTGGCCCGTTGTCGCACACCAAATTCAAAGGAACTCCAAACCTGGTTATGATATTTGACTCTAGAAATTCGATCACCTCATGGGTTGTACTCCTCATGGTGGTTGTTGCTTCAACCCATCTTGTGCAATAATCGGTGGTTGTTAGAACATACTTATGCCCTACTGATGAATTTGGGTTTATCACACCCACAAAGTCAAGTCCCCATTGCATAAAAGGTTTGTTTATTACAATAGGTTGCAATGGTAGAGCTCGATTAGCCTCTTTGGATGCAAAAGTTTGACACTGATGGCAAGTTCTCACATGTTGATGTGCATCTTTAAACAATGTAGGCCGATAATAGCTTTGCTCTCAATATCTTGTGTGCAGTAGTAGAACCTGAGGAATGCCCGGCCCCTAACTTCTCATGAAAACTGGACATCACCTCATTGACTTCATTCTGAGAAATGCATCTTAAGAATATGCCAGCATAGTTTTCTCTATACAAGTTACCTCCTTTGAGCAGAAAATGAGCAGATTTCAACTTTAGTGCTCTTCTCTGGGTTCTATTCGGGTGAGATGGACAAATTCCAAATTGCAGCAAATGAATGATATCTCCATACCAATCATCGAATCCAGAATCCAGCTGATTAATTTCTCCTTGTACAGGTACTTCAGCAATATGTCGAGACAACCCAAGTCCTCTGATTAATTTTGTAGGCAAAATTTCTAAGTCGTATTCCTACAGTCTTGTAACCCAATTACCTCTTAGCTCACCCAATTCATCCTGGCTTAATAAGTATTTGACAGCTGGATCAGGAACTATAGCATGGACTTTGCTTCTTAGTATGTAGTGCCTGAATTGCTTAACTGCTCTTACTAAGGCATAGGCTTGCTTATCCAAGCGAGAGTATTTTAGCTCAGCCCCCTTTAAGTTGGTACTTTTGAAGGCAATCGGATGCTCCCCTGTTTCTCTTCGTTGGGTCAAAACCGCAGCAAGTGTGTGTTTAGAAGAAAAAGAGTACAAATAAAAATTTGTACTGAAGTCTGGGCTCACCAGCACTGGAGCTTGTTGGATGGCAGATTTGATCTCCTGGAACGTTGTTTTGGCTTCTGTTGTCCAAACGATCTTAGCAGTTTCCTTCAGCATGTCATTCAGTGGCTTGACTATTTTTGCGAAGTCGGAGATGAATTTCCTAACAAAATTAATTTTCCCAAAAAAAGACCTTAACTCTTTCTTAGAGTTGGGAAAGGGTATCCCGGATATGGCTTCAACTCTGTCAGGATCCATGGAAATGCCATCTTTGGTGATCAAGTGTCCAAGGAGTTTTCCTTCAGTTACACCAAAAACACACTTCTTCGGGTTCAAAGAAATGCCAAACTCCCTGCATTTGTTGAAAACAGATTCCAAGTGCTTCACGTGGTCAAACCGGGATTTGGAAAAAACTGTCAAGTCGTCCATGTAGACAACTATGCATTTACCCATAAGACCTTTGAAAGCGTGATCCATTGCATGCTGAAAAGTAGCTCCGACATTAGTCAATCCAAACGACATTCTTTTGTAGGCAAAAGTTCCCCACTTGGTTGTGAAGGCAGTTTTCATCCTGTCTTCCTTTTCAACTAGTATCTGATTATACCCTGAGAATCCGTCTAAGAAAGACATCATTTTTGAACCATTGACAATTTGTAGCACCTCATCCATGGAAGGCAGAGGATAATTATCTTTCTCAGATGCCTTGTTCAAGTTTCTAAAATCCACACACAAGCGGATCTCTCCATTTTTCTTTTTGACCGGCACCAAATTGGCCACCCAAGTAGAATGCCTAATGGGAAAAATAATGGCGGCACTCAATAATTTTTCTACCTCCTTCTTGATGAGGGGCTCTAGCAAAGCGTTGACATGCCTCTGTTTCTATCGAAAGGGTTTGCAAAACTCTTTTAAAGGTATTACATGAGTGTAAACTTTTGGATCAAAAACCTTTAAGTCTTTGTAAGACCAGGCCATAACATCCTTGGACCTGTGAAGAAATTCAATCATATTTCTTTTTATTTCAGGGTCACAAGTTTTAGCCAACTTAAGGTGCCTGGGATCTTCTTTAGTCCCAACATTCAGGTTCTCAGTCTCACTATTTGCTACACCAATAGAATCCCCAGAACTCACCTTTTGCTTAATTTGGTCAACATCAAACAGTCGCTCCAGTTCCACCATCCCTTTCGGAATTATGTTATCTTTCAACCTTATTATTCCCCTTTCATCATCTAACTATTCCAGTAGAGTATCCCTTTGACCATCATCGATTATAGCATTTTCAAACGCATTGGTACTCTATAAAAAGTTTATAATCTGCTGGTCATCAGAGAAAACCTAAAAATTATCTACATTATTTGGGACCGAAGGACAAGGGACTAACTCGATCAAAAATTTGTTCCATTTGAACTCTTCCAGTGGCTTTAGACTTGCGGTTGATGAAGCTAAGACATCTGCAAGTGAATTCTGCTCTCTAGGTATGTGCGTTAAATTAAAAGCATCAAAATCCTCCATGAGATCCCACGCTCGGTGTTTGTATCCTTTTAAGTAGGATGCTTTGCACTGAAATTTACCTTTAACTTGATTGGCCACCAACTCTGAATCTGTAAAAACTTGGATATTTCTTACACCTCTGTCCAAAGCAAATTTCAATCCTAGCACCAGTGCTTCATACTCTGCTAAGTTATTTGTGCAAGGGAACTGTAGGCGATAAGACATAAAATATGTCTGACTCTCAGGTCCTTTAAGAACTGCCCTCGTACCAGAACCTTGTTTAGATTTAGCCCCATCCACATGAAGCGTCCAAACTTCATTATTATGAACAAGATGAGCTTTACTAAGCTTCTCATTTTGTCCCGTTGTTAAATTATAAACCCCAATATCTACATCAGCAATATTTACAGTCTCATTTTCTGCATTATATTCAGTGATCGTATGTTTGTATCTAGGTTCTCTTTCAACCCTTAATTGGTTTGCAACTCCTTTCCATGGCAACCACATATGTGAAAAATCAGTCGCCAAGTATCCATTCAAATATTTTGACCAATCCTTGCTCAGAAGCATCCCGTATCCCACAAGAATATCTACCACCTGAATTTCAATTTTGTGTTGTGCCCTTGGCTCAGATGCTAGTTGAATATGAATATTTTGAAGTTCACCTACTACTTTAACCTCAGATTTATCCAATTGGACAACTCTTCTTTCAGACTTCATTGGGGTTAAACCCAACTATTGACAAATGGCCAAAGGCATAACATTGGCTGAAGCACCCGAATCTACCAGACAGGTGTGTAAGTTTTTCCCAAATATACGAACAGATCGAGTAGAAAATGCGGAACTTCAGTCTTCTCTTTATACATGGCCACATTTGCATTTGCCATCTTCTTTCCCTTTTCCAAAGGTTTGGTAGTAGGCCCAGAGTATGTTTTAATCAAGTTATCCCTCTGTTCTAAAATTTGAGCTAACTCATGGAGAGTGATATTAGCCTTGATCTTCTTCATGTCCTCCACTATATTGTACCCTTTATTGAGTGGAGCAATAGATCCATATGGGACTCTTGGATCTCCTCCCTTGGGTGGAGATGGGTTATTACTTGAAGATGGATCTGGAGGAACATTGTGGGAGTTGTCTGGAGGGGTAGATGTAGTGTTGGGCTCCAGATTTCTATTTTTGAGGTTGTAGTTGTCCCTCCTGTATTGTTGAAAAGCCTGCACCTCATCCATAGGCATCTCCACTACATTCTCAGACTCACCTAGAAAAGTGAAAGAATCTAAGACCATAGTTGCACTATGGCTGGATGAACTTGGGCCATCCGCATTTCTTTGATGTTCAGGAGAAATCAACTCACCAGATAAAGCTTCAAAGGCATTACAGAATTCCAAACAATCCAATTCCCCGTGCTGAGAAGTGGCATGTATCCTGCACCAGTTAGGCAAAGCCAAGTCACAAATATTTACATCATGCCCTTTACCTTTATAATCCTTATTGGGTTCGTATGGGGGCCGAGTGAATCTATTCTGCTGATAGGGAAAACCTGTTTGAGTTCTCCCCAGTAGAAACCTGCCTTTTAAAACTTAAAAAGTCATTTGCCAACTTTTGGACTATTTTTGACACTTCCTCGACTCTTGTGTTATCAACTTCTTTACCTGGATTCTGTACACTTTCAGTAGGTGTTAGAGTCAATGGATTGCTTATCGGTGGGGTTTGATGTGTTGGCAACATCATCTGATGTGGTATGGGATTGAAGACAGGGGTACCTTGTGTGACCAAAGGAATTTGATGAGTATTTAAAGGTTGAGGTCCCAATTGTCTTTCCAGAACCAAAGCTTCTTTGTAAGCCTCTGTTAGATTGGTAATAGAGGCATCTCTTTTCAAGAAAATAGAAGTCATTGGATCTAGAGAATTCCTAAAAATTTCTAATGCCAGGTCTGCATTTGGCACATAATAACCAGTCAGTCTACCATAAGCCTTTTGAAATCTGACATTGTAAGATCTGACAGATTCATTTATTTCTCTTTTAATACCAGAAAATTGCTGATATAATACACTGGGATCTATCACTTCACCAAACTGTGATACAAAAACCTTTTCCAAGTCATTCCAACTAGTAATAGAATCGTTAGTGAGATTCAAAAACCAGTCGTATGCTCCCTCCTGGAGAGTGAACGGGAACAATCTGCAAGCCACATCTTCATGTTGTACATTTAACAATTTTAGAGCATTCTTGAATGCTACTAGGTGTTCTTCTGTTGTTCTAGTCCCATCATGCTTGTATCTAGGAAGATACCTCTCAAGATTTTTGGACAGATCATGGGCTACACCAAGGATATTTAAGGCAGTGGAACCCAACCAGGTTGCCATTACTACTTGATTGACGATGATACTTTCAGTTGTAGTTGGAGTAACTACAAGTGGTGATAAAACTATTTCAGACAAGGACTTGGCCCTTTCGAGGCTGCTTCTTCTTGGGGTTTCTAACTCAGGCACAAGGAGCTCTCTAGCTCTAGAGTGGGACCTTGTTACTCTATAAGTAGAATCCAGCTTTTTCACAAGCAACTTACAACCTTACAATCCTTAACAAACTAGTGAACGAAGTTCAGGCCCTCCTTCTAGCACCAATTTTAAATGTTGGTTCGACTTTTATACACACCCTATGAAGAATGAGCATGAAATCCCGATAACACTTATAAGGGATAAATCCCACTCACTTTAGGATCTTGTTGGATATCCAAGGTGTGAGTTACAGAGTTGGGTCGAATGTCTATTCACTCTTTTTCGCTTTTGGAATAGTTTCAAGTGGACTGTCTGTTACCTTACAATGGGTTCTGGACTTTAGTTCAATAATGTTTTTGGAATTGGTTATCTTTGTGGACACTCAGATTTACAATCAGTTCTTTGATCTAGCTCTTTATGTTTTAGCAGATTTAAATAAAAGACAAATTCTAAAGAAGATAAAAATGGATCATTCAATCGGTGGAATAGAGAGAGTAGAGTAGGGCAGAAAGAGAAGTTTACCTAAATTAGTTGCAAAACCAAAACTACCAATTTTAGTTATACCAGTTAGCTTCACAATAGAACAAATCAAAGAGGAAAGTGTCCAGCTTTCTAAGATCACCTTCCACTAAGAGCATAAGACAGAGATGAAACAGATCCGAAAGAAAATCACAAACAGAAGGGAAGTCGGTTGAAATTGGTATCTCTCACCAGTAGCTTAGCTCGCACGGTGAGGACAGAGCAATTAGAACAGAGCCTGAACCTTAAATCTATAATTTTCCCTAGCATATAATAAAAAGAATGAAGCCTAGTAGCATACCCAATCTTTGATAACACAGATCTACAACATAAATTAAATAAACCTTAATGAAACGAAAACAAAAGAAGATGAACTTATCGCAATCTGAAAGAGATTAGGCTCCTGGCCATGCTATCACAGAAAAAAAAATCACACCAACTCTAAGTCCAGAACAAAGCATTCAAACAAGATTTGCAGGAAATTGCTCCAATAGCTTTTTATTCTAAGTTTTCGCCTCTCGATCTTACATTCAGAGGAAGTATATATAGACTCAGGACAAACCCTGATCTTTTTAGAAATATCTTCTTCTCAAACCCTAAATCTTATCCTCAAAACCCTACTGCCTAGGTTTTACAATATACGGCATTTTTATATAGAATTTCGATAAAACCCTAATTACTCTAAAAATCTTCACAGGGATCTTGCCATAAATGGAGAGGGCAGAATTTGATATTACTTGCATCCACCTATAACTGTGTGTAGATGTCTTCATTGTTCTGGTGCGTCTGTCGGGAACATCTCATTAATTCCCCTAGGAAATTTGGATGAGTCACTACTTCTCTGACATTTCATTTTCGCAGAGCCGCCTCTGAGTTGAAATTCTCTGCACGCCATTACTTTCACCATAAATTCTTGCATTAAATGCGTCCATCGGCAAATTTTGATAACTGCATATAGATATTTTCATTTACCGGCCAATTGTCGACATATTCCATTAAATGAGGCAGCTGCTTAGTCACGTCGTAAAGTTTTCTTCTCGGCCAGATCTGCGCTTGTTTTTGTCTTTTTCGCCATTACTTCTGCTAGTATGCAACTGCCAGATCGCTTTCTGCAAAAAAGAAACAAGGATTAGCATTTTAATATTATTAAATTAACCCTAATTTTTATTACCTTGTCGGCTTGGTTCTTTCTTCCCAGCTCATGGCGTCGTGAAAATGAGACAGGTCCAAAAATGGGACATGTCACGATATCGTGACATTTTCCTTCCTATTCCCATGAAATTAAAATGTGTCACGATATCGCGATGTTCTCTTCACTTCATTTTTCTTAAGCTTACGTCATCGCGAAAATGGAACAGGTCGCGAAATCGTGACGTTTTCCTTAAACTTTGCCTCCTCTTAAAACCTGTCACGAAATCGTGACGTTCTCCTTGAAGTTTGCCTCCAACCAAAATGTGTCACGATATCACGACGTTTTTCCTTAAGACTTGCTTTCAACCAAATGCGTCGCGATTTCGCGACATTTCCATCGCTTGGGTCTTTCAACCAAATGCGTCGCAATTTCGTGTAGTTTCCATCGCTTGGGTCTTTCAACCAAATGCGTCATGATTTCGTGACATTTCCATCGCTTGGGTCCTTCAACAAAATGCATCATGATTTCACAACGTTTCCATTGCTTGGGTCTTTCAACCAAATGCATCGCAATTTCGCAATGTTTCCATCGCTTGTGTCTTTCAATATAAGCCATGTCACGATTTCACGACGTTTCCAAAACTTGTGTCATGATTTTGTGATGTTTCCATCACTTGCATATTTCAATATAATCCATGTCATGATTTCGCGATGTTTCCAAAACTTGCGTCATGATTTCGCGATGTTTCCATCACTTGGCACTTTCAATATAAACCATGTCGCGATTTCATGATGTTTCCAAAACTTGCGTCATGATTTCATGATGTTTCCATCACTTGCGTCTTTCAATATAAGCCATGTCATGATTTTGTGACATTTCCAAAACTTGTGTCACAATTTTGTGACATTTCCATCGCTTGCGTCTTTCAATATAAGCCATGTCACGATTTCGCGACATTTCCAAAACTTGAGTCGCGATATCGTGACATTTTTCTCACTTGACTTCTTTCTATCTAAACCATGTCGCGATATCGCGACATTTTTGTCGCTTGGCTCTTCGAATCCAAATATGTCACGATATCGCGATGTTTTCAAAAATGGAATATGTCGTGAAATCATGACTTTTCCAAAAATGGAATATGTCGCGAAATCGCGACGTTTTCTCAAGTTACTTCCACTTTGCAAATTTTCCAAAAATTGTAGGTTGACTCCAATGAATTTATTCATATGTATCCTGCATTTTTACATATTAGTGAAAGATCTTCTTTACTCATAATGATTCTAACATAACAAATAAATTCTAAATTGAAATCAAAGCCATATGCAAGCCTACTTAGATACTTTGGTATATGCAAAACTTGAAGAAGAAGGAGGCAAGCAAAATTTGGAATTAAAACCTGAAAAACATCAAGAGGGTCCCTACGACAAAATGAAAACTAAATATTTTCAAAGGATGGAATTTCATTTTTTTAGTGGGGGTGTGTTGCTTCTCAACAGAGGCCCCATTAGGTGAGAAAATAAACTCCACCTAGAGGATTAGAGAGGAGGTTTAAAAAAAATAATTCCAAAAAAAATAAATCAAACCCTCAACTTCTCGCCTTGTCCAGTGGAATGAGATCATCAGAGTCTCTCCCTCGTCTCACCTTTTCCAGTGGAATGACATCGTTAGAGTCTCTCTCTCTTCCATGGCTATGATACTAATGATAGGAGCTGAAGCATTAAGAAATTTATTAATATGTAAAAGGCTTAAATACATTTATATATGCTATAAATAGCCTTAGGATATTATAAAAATAATATCCCTAATTGAATCTAACAACATTCTAACTAATCATGAATGAAGGCAAAGATGTCGACACTAACAACTAACCACTAACCTATTTACATAGTCAAGTTGACTACAATGACTAACTTACTAACCTAGGTAACTAGTAAATAGAAATAACCTAGTGGTAAAAAGTAACAAGCTACTTTTTACCATATGGTAAATAAAATCTACCTAGGTGAATCTTTACAATTAACCAAATGAGGTAATAATCTATAGTTACTATCACAGTAACTCTAACACATAGACAAGGATATAATGGAGTATTACTCCGTTGTATTGAGCCCCAAGATGCATCTTGGAAAATTTTGTAAGCTCACAACAGAACATGTGGAGGCAATTTTAGTGGCATGGACATCGCTAAACACATCTTGAGAATGGGTTACTATTGGCCCACCATGGAAAAGGATTATTACGAGTATGTCAAGAAGAGCAGTAAGTGCCAACATCATGCAAATATAATGCACTTGCCATCACAAGGCTTGCAACCCATCTAGGCAGCATGGCCATTCTTGCAATGGAGACTAGATTTGATTGGGAAGATCTCACCCTCGTCCTTAGGATGACACACATTCATCATAATGACCACATAATACTTCACTAAATGGGTAGAAGTGATACCCTTAACATCAACAACTATACCAAGGACTATGAAGTTTATACTCCATAATATCATAAGTCATTTTAGGGTCCCTTCTGAGATAATTTCAAAAAATGGTCCATCTTTCAAGAATAAAAATGTGTGTGCTTTAATGAAAAAATACCATATTCAGCACAATTTTTCAACGCCTTATTATCTACAATAAATGGGCAAGCAGAAGCCTCAAATAAAAAAATAGTCTCCATTTTGAGGAAGACAGTGCAAGCAAATCATAAGGATTGGCACATGCAGTTGCCTCTTGCACTATGGGCATACAATACTAGTATACGAACACCCACTAGGGCAACACCGTTTTCACTAGTATATGGCACTGAGGCCATCATGCCTCTAGAGTTGGAAATACCGACTCTATGCATAGCATTAAAGGACTTCATAGATGATGATGCTGTGCGGTAAGACCGCATTGATCAGTTGATGCTTCTTGATGAAAATCGAGTCAATGCTTTAGAGCATCTTCACATTTACCAAGAACACCTTGCATCAACTTACAATAGTAAAGTCCACATAAGGAAATTCGAGGTTGGAGATCTAGTGCTCAAAGAAAACTAGCAAAATTCAAATCTACTGACGCATCTACGAGATAAGTTTACGATAAACTAGATAGGTCCATATATGATTTCACAGAGAGCTGGGCCTACAACATATCACCTTATATCATTAGATGGTGTTGAGGAGCCTGAGCCTATCAACATCATTCACTTAAAATCATTTTACACATAAAACATAAAAACATTCAAATATTTCATAAAACACAAAAACATTCAAATAGATCATAAAATTCAAAAACATTCAAATATGTCAAAAACAAAAGCGAATCATAAAAACATGAAATTTCAAAAATCATTCAAAGTCTCCAAGGTTAATTCAAATTGCTTGGTCAAACATCAATGCAAAGGCTCTAGGGGCAATTCCAGTTGCATGATCAAAATACAATCAAAGGCCCCAAGGGTAATTCATACCGCTTAGTCAAAAACAATCAATCAAAGGCTCCAAGGGTACTTCATACCGCTTGGTCAAAATCAATTTAAAAAGGCTCCAAGGGTAATTCATATCACTTGGTCAAAAACAATCAATCAAAGGCTCCAAGAGTACTTCATATTGCCTGGTCAAAATCAATTCAAAAAGGCTCCAAGGGTAATTCAAACCTCTTGGTAAAATCCCATCAAATCAAAAGCTCCAAGGGTAATTCAAACAGCTTGGTCAAAATCAATAACAAAAGCCCCAAAGCTATAATAAACCCTTTGGTCAAATAAATAAAAAATACAAAACAACATAAAATAAAAAATACAAAAACAACTGCACTTCACATTTTGCATCCACATCATTGCATTGCATTTTCACATCCATTACAATTGTATATGTCATGGGAGTCTTAAAAGTGATACCATAGTTTGTCGGATAAGTCATTCATATCCATACCTCCATCCACATCAGTGTGTAATTGTGTTTTTCAACACAACCATTATTGTTGCTATACATAATATACTAAGGTTTTTTGGTTAATCAACCACACCTAGTGATCTTATCAAATTTTGAGGAAAACAACTTTGATTAGTAGAAGGTAAGGTCTAGCCATGATAATACCTTGGATATTCAAGATCTCGTCACTAATTGAAACACTAAAATCCTAGCTGGTACAAGTAAAATATGAAAGCTACAAAGTGACCTAGGTTACCTTAAGTGAAAAGGATCTTCCTTGCTTATCCCCTTCTGCAACCGGTTTAAAGGTGTCGAGAATTGGCAAAAGGACAAGATTTATCCTATTGAAATCCCTTGCTTAAAAAAGAAAAAGAAAAATCCCAAAGCATAATACATGTTCAATAGGACAAGCATACAATAAATATTTCAAAGCAATAATCTGATACACAAATCATATATTCAAAATTCAAAAAAATATAAAGCTTAAAAAAATCAATAAATAATAAACAGTGATTTTCATCACTACAAATGAGAAAAATAAACAGTGATTATCATCACTACAAATCCCCGCTCAAAGAAAAAAATTAATCAAAATAAATAGTTATTTTTATCACTATATATGAGCAAAAATCAAAAGCCAATAAATAAGGGAATAAATCTTGAATCCCTGGAATTCTTAGCATTGTACAAAATCTAAAGGAGAAATCCTTATGCATGATGATATGTCTACCATAATTGCTTCATGCATTTATGTAGACCAATGTTTGAATGTGGATGATCTAGCTTAGGTAACCCAATAGTGCCTAGTGGTATAGTCCAACTAAGTCCAACATAAGGATGAGATGAACACTTGAGGATCCTTGATATTAGCAATGGGATGAAAGAATCTCTCTTGAAATCAGAAGAAATGCTTGAGTTCTACCTCAAAATATACAATAACATGCACACACAGAGATCATGAAAAACTAGGTCCATGGTAAAAGTCTTACTTTTCAAAATTCTAAGTGGTAAGTAGACATCTATTGATAGGGGAACTAGAGTTTTTGAATCTCTGAAAGCCCCAAAAGTTCTTACATAGTAACAAATCATAACGTCATTCACACCATCATATTCTTTATAAGATTCTATAAATTAGTGGGTATCAACATAGTAGGACAAATATCACATATATATTAGAAATAGTATATAGACGACCTTTGACTACTTTATATATTTTAATTTACAGAAACTTATTAAGAAAATACATTACACACCATTACATCTCATATATAAATACTTAATCAATTCTTATGATAAGAGTGACTATTTAAATTCATGATTACTTTTTTACTTTCTATGGTATCACCCATTAATATTGTCAATGTCATATGCATTCCGTATGTTTTAAGTGATTAGAGCATACAGGTTCATTTATACCATTCCACATAAGTTAGATGCATATAATTAAAGCAAAGTTAAAATATGCATTTTAGCAATAACATCATATCCACAAAAACAAGTCATTAATCATCCATAAACCACATCATAAAACATATAGGCAATATCCATTTGCATTCAACCATAAATTCACCATTTACCACTTATCAAAATACATCACATCATATCATAAAATCATATAAACATCTACACATCCATATAAGAATCTCCAATATAATCTATCATCTAAATCATCATAATACCATCATTGCATCATATCATAAAACAAAATAATAACAAAAATATGAGCAATAAACTATACACATAATAAGTCATAATGAAAAGCTATCATAAAAGTATGTGTGTCAATTCCATGTATATACAAAAATGCCCATGGACTATAGTCATATAGGTCAATCGACCTAAAAATGGATCAAGAACCAAGTAGAGCATCATTAAAGTACCGACCCTGAGCCCCTTGCATCACCTCCTCTAGTGCTACCTCCCCCATGGTGGTATCGTGAGTCGAGTTATGTGAGCCTATAGGTCTCTATGTCTGAGTTTGGGTCTGCTAGATAGGACGGGTGGAAGACTGCCCCAAGGTGGAGCACCCACTGACCTACAAATCACCTGCACCTGCTAGATCCTTAGGTACAATCCCATGCCTCCTCAACTGCATCTAAAGAAGGGTAACATGAATCATAAGTCCTTGTATCTACTCCTCGTGCTCATCCAACAGAGACTAGAGCTATCCCACATCTACCCTTGAGCCTATAGTTGAAGCCTCCTATGATGTAGAAGGAGGAACAACAAACTGTATCCTAATATCACCACCCCCAATAGTAGTCTACAAATATTATATCTATGCTATGAGCTACTCAATCGTAGTATCTTACCACTATACTTGAATCTTAGTGGCCTGAAGCTTAGCCTTGACCTCATGTAGCTATGCTCTCAGAGGAGAGTTTCTCTCTTGAGGCTCTAACTCCTCATCCTTAGCAACATTAGATCCTCCACTGCCATTTGCTCTATTGGCTGGCCCCATACCTTAGTTCTAGCTTAGACTCTATGTCTTATCATATCTGCACCATCACCCCCACCATCATCCTTGTGCTCTAGGATGCCAATGCCATGCCACATCCAATCACCCCACCACTGAGTGTAGGCCTTTGTAACTCCCCCAACAACTATAGGGTCAACATCTGGGGCATCCTCCTCATATGAGAGCTCAGTAATCTATTGTGGAGGTAGGTTCTTCTCTACTGTGAGGTTCCTATACAAGAATGATATCAAGGGCATATCCTACCACAATTCATACTAACAAAGAAATAAAGATTAGAATAAATACTCTCAGATGGAAATATTACGATCAACGAGCCATCGCTCACATCATGTCCTAGCAATAAAACTAGTTGGATCATCCCAAGAAGGACACTCTTAGTAAGGCTGCCACATGATGTATCCAGCCAATAGTCTGGTAAAAGCATCAGTGTAGTGGGATAGCTCCCCTACAAAAGTGTGGTTCTTATGCTCCTCATGGTCTCGAGCCCATTTGGTAGCATAGCACTGTGTCTGAGCATCGACCACTATGATCTCAACTATAAGCCACTTAGGGTGATCTACTATAATGTGCTCCCATCCCAAAACCTGTAGTAGTAAACTGTAAGCAATTTCGACACGTCCCCATTGATGGGTGTGGTACAACTCATCATAGCACTGAGCCAATAGTGATCTACCCCACGCATATATGATAGGATCCTCGCTATCTAATAGGTCTTGCACCATCACCAAAAGGTTCGACGGGAACCTCAAACCTAAGTAGTCCAAGATAAGAACATTGCTGATCACCATCAGTAATACAACATGCCTTGCCATGAAGATGCCCTCCCCATGCTAATGACTGATAGACACTCCTCCGGACTTGATGTCCTTGAGAGCATCTACAAAGTGCCCTCTAAACACCCGAGTGAAGATAACCACCTGATCATTAGTGTTTGAGGAGGTAATGGCCACCCCATCAAAAGGAATCCAAAAGATCCTATACACATCCTTCGATGTGATGGTCATCTCACCGATCAAAAGGTGGAAGGTATTAGTCTGTGGGTCCTAGCGGTGGGCCAGATCCCTAAGGTAGGCCTGATATACCATGATGTAAGGCAACCTAATGACATAATGCAACCTGTGGACCTTTAACTAGGCCCAATATATGTCATAAAAGCTAAGAAGCAAGTCAAGTAGGAGCTTCGAGTCACAAACCCGAACAATAAGGATCTAAGCAAAGTAGAAAAAGACAAAATATAGCTAAAGTGTATATAAGGCATAATTCATAATAAACATGAAAATGGTGCAAAAGAGTATGAGTTACTCTAAATATAAGAAAAAGAAGAATAAATTACACCTAATCAAGCAAAACAAAATAAAATTAAAAAAAGTCATAAAAAATTCAACAAAATACACAAAAAACAAAAAAAACAAGGCTCAAGCTTTAGCCGATGTCCCCTACAATGGCCAAAACCTGGCCGCTAGAGACAGCAGCGGTCAAGACCCAATGGTCAAATTTTTGACTGTTGGGATTCAAGCTTGGCCACACTGAGCGACAACGACCAAGGGGCGGCATGGAAAACCCGTGAACCCTTGGCCAAAAAATAAAAATAAAAATTAAAAACTAACAAAATAATTTCAAAAATAATAATAGAGGGAGGGAAAATAAATAGAATGTAAAGTAAATGTTTCTACCCAAGCATGAAAACTAAGCTAATTTCAAAATTCCCAAAATGGTGGCAATAGGTGAATAATTGAAAATTTTCAAAAAAACCTAAGCTGAAGCCATTGACAAAAAGAAAAATTGGGGACTAACCCACCGTAGCAAAAGGGAACCTAAGCCTAACTACAGAGTTTTTTCATTGCCAACAGGTTTAGTGAGGTTCATTTTTCTCATTACTTATTAAGGTTCAGTTTTATGTAAACAAAAGAAAATAGAGCTAGGGTTTTGAAGAGAGAAATACCCGAGAAGCTCTGGATCCTCCAGTAGGTGATGTCTCACCTTGTGTAGCCATATCCTCAACACCAACAATTTTCAAAGTTTCAATTGCACCAGAGCTCCCAAAGTGAATATTCAATAGTGAAAATGACAGTTCAAACCCTAGAAATGCAAATTTTTATATTTCCTTAATTATGACTTGGTCGTCGCTAACGTCAGAAACCCAAACTTCTTGGCTGCTCAACATGATAGTGGCCACAAGCAAGAACTCAGAGGCCGTTGGACCTGAAAATGGCCAGATCCACAGATCAAAATAAAGGATTTCCTCCTTGAGGGATCCCACAAAAATAGTAAATAAACACACTTTGGTGGTTTTAGATCATCAGAATGTTCAAAATAACAAAAAAATCACATAAAATAATTATCTCAAGTAGGCCTCGTATTTAGTTACCTACTCTATCCACTTTGCAATTGTAGTGATTTGCACTCCATGTATTTCAGTGAGATGAGTAGATAACCATAAGGCCATTTGGGGCAAAAACAACTCATTTTGAAATTACGATATGCTACCCTTCAATATCAAAGAAGACCAAGATGGTTAGACTTCTCTAAGGGTGCGAAAGGATCATACTTCCCCTATGACATCAAAAAAATTAAGTCAAAGTGATACAATCTAAACATAAACATAATCACTCATCCTAACTCCCTAAGAAGGCTATTGATAGCCGGACCGCTCCTCGGGATAGGGATGTATGATTATCATAAACAATTGGAATCACACTTGGATGTGGTATTGCCCATTAAAAGCAACAAATTCTAGAAAGGAACTAGATTTGTCATATTAGTCAAGTGACTTCTTGCTTCATTCATTGTCATTTCTTCACCAATTCATTGTGTGAAGAGGTAGTTCAAAACTTCAACTTAATATTAATATAAATCAACAAAATATCACTCGATCATAACAAAATCATGTTTGTACTACAAATAATTGCATGCAACAATAAAAAATTTCCCTTGTTTGCTAGGAACGTAAGCAAACATGACATCTTCAATTGTAGCTCTCCTACCCGTCAGAATTATCATAGCAACTGAAGCTAATCGATTGAGTTTGAGGAATGAGTGCAATTTAACATGTAAAATCCACTGAGCTAAGTCCTATGAACATTGAGGAAATAATTCATGGTATGCATGCCATCTTGCATTATTGGTCCATTTGGAATTGATCAGTCCATTGATCACCATACACACTATAAACAAATCAGTCTATGTTTTTGCTCAGCGTAGTGCTTTCTACATAGCGTGTCACAAAAAGGGGCATATGTAGACACCTAAATCATGTCATTATTATGGGATATTCTCACACAGACACACTCATAATATCATAAGAAATAATCTTGGACTTTCCAAGCATCAACAGTGGTTATCACCACTCATTTGGGGCCTTTTCAAGCCATCCAAGCTTGGAACTATATACAGGGTTTTTATGAAAACCAAGGTAGGAAAAATAAAAGGTTTTATTTAAAACCATGGTGGGCTTATGGTAGGAAAAAAGTACCTCCTATGTTGAATATATTAGAGTTTAAAGTTGTTTAAATTAATGGAGGGCTGACCTATGTGCAATTAATGGAGGTTGGCATATATATATGTAAAGGTTTCAATTTATTTTGGAAAGTGGGTATATTATATATCATCGGAAAGCTTATTTTGAGGGCTATTTGAATAATGTATTTAGAAGGAGAAATAAGGTGTGTGTAAATATATATTTCTCATTTTGAAAAGGGGTTCCAAAAGTGAAGTTTGCCTTGTTATTTTTCAAGAGGATTAATCTTTCATGAGGTGACAAGGTATGAAATATTTTGATTTATTTTATTTTATGGTATAAGTGGTTTTAGGAGTGAAAAGGTTATGCAATTTTATTTCAAAATTTTAAGGCACAAGTGGTTTTAGGAGAGATAAGGAAGTTGTGCAATTAAAGGCCTTCGTGATCATCATTGAAAAGTGGAGTAATGTTGATTATTTTGTGATATACTAATCTTTGTGAAGATTGGTAAATGAATTTTATGATTGTGGTAGATTTACAAAGAGGTTTTTTAATCTTCATAAAATGTATGGGCATATTCTCCTATTGACTATTTATGGTGGTTGATTTCTGAAATATCATTGGAGAGAAAAGGATTGATTGTGGTTTCCTTTTCGAAAATGGTTGGTTGAATGCTTCAAGGTTTTATGAATTGAGAGTTGTGTCTAAACCTTGTTTGATAAGCATAGTTGTTTAATCCCATTGGTTGTAAAAGAACTTGAGTTAGAAAAGAACATGCGTATAATTGTTATGTGAGATTTGTGGTTGAGCATTGTTGGAAACATTTGAGTTGGTTGATACATACTTGGACTAGGGTTGTGTGAGAGAGAGTTGTCCCTTGTGGTGATTGGTTGAGTTGAGTTGATTGAGATTAGTCAAGTAATGTGTGAAGTTATTGTTCAAGTCCTATTAAACAAACTATTCCATTATTCTGATTTGAGTTGAGAGTAAGATTAGAACATATTGAGTCTCTCACAATTCTCTTTATGCTTCTATGAGATTTACTTTAGTTGAGTTGACATTGATTTGAGTTGAGTTGATTTGAGATTGAGATTAGAACATATTGAGTCTCTAAAAATTCACTTTATGCTTCTATGAGTTGATTTCACTTGACTTGACTTGATATTGAGATTAGAACATATTGAGTCTCTAACAATTCTCTTTATGCTTCTATGAGTTGATTTGAGTTGAGTTGAGTTGATATTGAGATTAGAACATATTGAGTCTCTAACAATTATCTTTATGCTTCTATGAGTTGAGTTGAGTTGAGATCATTGTGGATCATTTTTGTCATCCATTGAAGAGAACATTGCCATTCATTGTTGAGTTCATATTTGAGATTTGCCTTGATAGATTTGTGGATGATATTTCAGTGCTATTTGAGCACGATTTATTGAACCTTTGAGAAGGCATTTGGGAAAGCTTTGTGGATAGTTTTGGGATAGCTTTGTGGACATATTTGTGGATAGTTTTAGAGCATATTTGGACAAGTTCTTAGTGAGCTTGTTGGAGCATATTTGGGCAAGTTCTTGGTGAGATTGATAGAGCAGATTTGGACAAGTTCTTCCTGAGTTTGCTAGAGAAAATTTGGGCAAGTTCTTGGTGAGATTGCTAGAGTAGATTTAGGCAAGTTCTTGGTGAGCTTGCTAGAGCAGATTTGGGCAAGTTCTTGGTGAGCTTTCTAGAGCAGATTTAGGCAAGTTCTTTGTGAGCTTGCTAGCGTAGATTTGACAAATTCTATGTGAGCTTGTTAAGCAGGTTCTGTGTCAGCCTATTGAGCAGGTTCTTAGTGAGCATATTGACAGAGCTTTGGAGGTGACAAAGTACAAATGATAGAGTCTTATTGGATAGAGATCCAACCACCAACACAGTTGAAGATATATTTTAGTGAGGAGTCTTCAAGTGGAGAGAGGTCCACTAGTCAGTGCAGTAGAGAGACAAAGTCTTCTAGAAGATCACATAGCCAGAGTAGAAGGGTAAAGAGTTCTCCTATGGAATAGATCCATGAACTTGATATTAGGAGATTAGCATATCCTTTGGACAGATATCCATAAACATTGTAATTGGGAGTGATTCCCAAAGAGATTTATTGAGAAATTTTTAGTAAAATATTTTCTCTGTGGATTAGCCCAAATTGGGTGAACCATGTAAATTGTAGTGTCTCTATTGTGTATGGTTTTTGTGCATTTATTTGATTACTACTATTGATACTACTATATTTACACAAAATAATATTGATTTGAAATAAAAAGTAAAAATTGGTCTAATACTGTTCACCCCCCCTCTCAGTATAATCTTGTGTTCTTTAGTATGCCTTTGTTTTTATCATTATGTCATCTTTTTACTACTTTATGATATAAAAGAAATGCTTATATTTGCTTTATGATGTTATGATGGATATCTAACATAGATGTATGTAGTTATCTAATGATGTGATTCGATGATATGTAGATGTGGATGCTTTATTTATATGCTTTTTTAAATTAAAATATTTGCATAAAATAGTCAATGGTCATCTAAATATTATTGCTAATATTTAAAGGTATCTATCCTAGCTTATGAACATCACTTAATGAACAAAATTTTAAATATGTATGATTGGATGTAATGATTGATTAGATTTAATTTTGTATGATGGATATATGATGACTTTTTGATGCATACTATGCTAGCACCATAGACTGTACAAAATGTATCTTTGTTATTTTCATGTTATTATAACACTTTATTTGATGGACATTGTAATTGTGACAAACATGTGATAGTATGATGTAAAATGGAATGGATAATGTAATGTGATATGATATTATTTGATAGTTTTTAAGAGACTCAAACACTCTAGTTACCTGATAAAAAGTCATATACTATCTATAAAATATCTTTTGACAAAGTATACACCTACCAAGATAACCAAGATAATCAATATCCATGTGTGTGCATGTGAGTTCATTACCATGATAACACATAAGATTACCCTAGTGCAAATGGTATTTATTTAGCCCATCGACACTAGAGATCATTCTACGAGTCTCATTATCTTGAGTTTCATGCTTAGTTGTATTAGACCACTATATAACCTATGTTACAACAAGATAGCTCATACACATTAAAACATTGGTCTATACCTAAACAAGTTGCTTAATTGATAGACATATTATCATGCGGGAGGCTACCACCATTGAAAAGTAGGATAGCCACAAAACCTGTAATGAGGATCACCTTATGGTTCTCTAATGCTGAGAATTCTAGGGATTCAAGTTTCAAAGCCCCTAGCTTTCTTTGAATTTCTCAAGGGAATTGCTCACTTTGATTTGTTGAGCAAGGGATTTTAATAGTTGTGAGAACCACTATTTCTTTTTGCTTTTCCTAGTGATAATAATAACTATTTCTTTATGCATATTTGGAAGTGATGAGTATCATTATTTTATTTGGAATATTTCTTTGAGATACTTGCCCTAGTGTAGGGCAATGTATGTTTGGAATACTGGGGGGAATAATAATCATTACTAATTTCTTTCTTTGGGATACTTACCCCAGTGTATGGTAAGGGATTTTGGGTAACGAGGAACTTGTCCTTTTGTCAATTCTCAACATCCTTGAACCATTCGCACAGGGGTATGAGCAAGATAACCATTTCACTTGAAAGTAACCTAGACTACTTTATAGTTTTCATATTTCCTTGCACTAGAATTGGATTTTTAATGTGAAAAATGTGTTGGTATTTTTATGTATACCAAGAATTATCTAAGTAGGATTATACCTTCTAAAAATCATGCTATATTTCTACAAAATCTGAAAAGACAACTAGATATGGCTGAGTGACCGAAAACTTAACTATGTGTTACTAACAATGACTAAGTGATGAAAAATAGGTATATAATATGGAATGTAAATGTAAATGGTATATGTAATATTAACAAGTGGTAATATTGACTTGTAATAACCATGATTTTAATAGATGCCTAGTGTACAGACCTGGTGCTAGACATGTATGATCAATTTGGAACAATGCATAATGCAATGATGAGAATACCTAATGCAATTTATATGAAGTGCAATGAAGCAAATATTTTTGTATTTTGATGATTTTGATAGTACTTTGTATTTTTTATATATATGTATATAAAATTTGACCAATGGGCTTAAGGAATGCAATTGGGGATTTTGGGACAACCTAAGGGCTTATAGACACCTTTGGGGCTTTTGGATTGACCTAGATGATTGTAGATAATCTAGGAATTTTTTATTTTGATCTAGACAATCATAGATCACCTAGGGGCATTTTATGGGGACCAAAGGGCTTATAGATGCCTTCGAGGCTTTTTGGATTGACCTAGATGATTGTAGATAGTCCAAGAATATTTTATTTTTACCTAAATGGTCATAGACCACCTAGGGACCTTTTAGGTGACCTAGATGGTCAGTGACACTTAAAAAGTGTCTATGATTGCCTAGGGGAATTTTATTGTGACCAAAGGGCTTATAGATGCCTTTGGAGCTTTTAAGGTTGACCTAGATGATCGTAGATAATCTAGGAGCTTTTTTATTTGACCTAGATGGTCAAAGACTACTAGGAGACTTTTGGGTGACCTGGATGGTCAGTGACATGTAGAAAGTGTCTACGACTTCCTAGGGACATTTGGTTGTGAAAAAAGGGATTATAGATGCCTTTGGAGATTTTAAGGTTGACCTAGATGATCGTAGATAGTCTAGGATATTTTTTATTTGACCTAGATGGTCAAAGACCGCTAGGAGACTTTTGGGTGACCTAGATGGTTAGTGACACTTAGAAAGTATCTACAACTGCCTAGGAGAATTTGATTGTGACCAAAGGGCTTATAGATGCCTTTAGAGATTTTAAGGTTGACCTAGATGATCATAGATAGTCTAGGAGATTTTTTATTTGACCTAGATGGTTAAAGACCACTAGGAGCTTATTGGGTGACCTAGATGATCAGTGAAACTTAGAAAGTGTCTACGACTGCTCAATGCGATAGTGGCCACAGGCAAGAACTTAGAGGCCGCTAGACCTAACAATGTCTAGATCCACAGATCAAAATAAGGGATTTCCTCCTTTAAGGATCCCACAAAAATAGTAAATAAACACACTTTGGTGGTTTTAGATCATCAGAATGTTCAAAATAACAAAAAAATCACATAAAATAATTATCTCAAGCAGGCCTCGTATTTAGTTACCTACTTTATCCACTTTGCAATTGTAGTGATTTGCACTCCATGTATTTTAGTGAGATGAGTAGATAACCATAAGGCCATTTGGGGAAAAAACAACTCATTTTGAAATTACAATATGCCACCCTTCAATCTCCAAGAAGACCAAGATGGTCAGACTTCTCCAAGGGTGTGAAAGGATCATTCTACTTCCCCTATGACATCAAAAAAATTAAGTCAAAGTGATACAATCTAAACATAAACATAATCACTCATCCTAACTCCCTAAGAAGGCTATTAATAGCTAGACCACTCCTCAGGATAGGGATGTATGATTATCATAAATAATTGGAATCACACTTGGATGTGGGATTGCCCATTAAAAGAAACAAATTCTAGAAAGGAACTAGATTAGTCATATTAGTCAAGTGACTTCTTGCTTCATTCATTGTCATTTCTTCACCAATTCATTGTGTGAAGAGGTAGTTCAAAACTTCAACTTAATCTTAATATAAATCAACAAAAGATCACTCGATCATAACAAAATCATGTTTGTCCTACAAATAATTAGATGCAACAATAAAAAATTTCCCTTGTTTTCTGGAAATGTAAGCAGACATGACATCTTCAATTGTAGCTCTCCTACCGGTCAGAATTATCATACAGCTGAAGCTAATCGATTGAGTTCGAGGAATGAGTGCAATTTAACATGTAAAATCCATCGAAAAAAGTCCTATGAAAATTGAGTAAATAATTCATGGTATGCATGCCATCTTCCATTATTGGGCCATCTGGCATTGATCAGACCATTGATCACCATACACCCTACAAAAAAATCATTCTACGTTTTTGCTCAGTGTTGTGCTTTCTACGTAGCGTGTCACAAAAAGGGGCATATGTAGACACCTAAATCATGTCATGCATAGGGGATCTTCTCACATAGACACACTCATAAGATCATAAGATGTAATATTGGACTTTCCAAGCATCAACAGTGGTTATCACCACTCATTTGGGGCCTTTTCAAGCCATCCAAGCTTGGAACTATATATAGGGTTTTCATGAAAACCAAGGTAGGAAAAATAAAAGGTTTAATTTAAAACCATGGTGGGCTTATGTGGAAAGGGATTTTTTTAAAATAAAAGGTGGAAATTTATTTCATCGAAAAAGTACCTCCTATGATGAAGATATTAGAGTTTAAAGTTTAAGTTTAAATTAATGGAGGGCTGACCTATGTGCAATTAATGGAGGTTGACATATATATGTAAAGGTTTCAATTTATTTTGGAAAGTGGGAATATTATATATCATCTGAAAGCTTATTTCGAGGGCTATTTGACTAACTTATTTAGAAGGAGAAATAAGATGTGTGTAAATATATATTTCTTATTTTGAAAATGGGTTCCAAAAGTGAAGTTTTCCTTGTTATTTTTCAAGAGGATTAATTCTTTCATGAGGTGACAAGGTATGAAATATTTTGATTTATTTTATTTTATGGTATAAGTGGTTTTGGGAGTGAAAAGGTTATGCAATTTTTTTAAAAAATTTTATGGCACAAGTGGTTTTAGGAGAGATAAGGAAGTTGTGCAATTAAAGGCCTTGGTGATCATTATTGAAAAGTGGAGTAATGTTGATAATATTGTGATATACTAACCCTTGTGAAGATTGGTAAATGAATTTTATGATTGTGGTAGATTTACAAAGAGGTTTTTTCATCTTCATAAAATGTATGGGCACATTCTCCTATTGATTGTTTATGGTGGTTGATTTCTGAAATATCATTGGAGAGAAAAGGATTGATTGTGGTTTCCTTTTCAAAAATGGTTGGTTGAGTGCTTCAAGGTTTTATGAATTGAGAGTTGTGTCTAAACCTTGTTTGATAAGCATAGTTGTTTAATCCCATTGGTTGTAAAATAACTTGAGTTAGAAAAGAATATGAGTATCATTTTTATGTGAGATTTTTGGTTGAGCATTCTTGGAAACATTTGAGTTGGTTGATACATACTTGGACTAGGGTTGTGTGAGAGAGAATTTTCCCTTGTGGTGATTGGTTGAGTTGAGTTGATTGAGATTAGTCAAGTAATGTGTGAAGTTATTGTTCAAGTCCTATTAAACAAACTATTCCATTATTCTGATTTGAGTTGAGAGTAATATTAGAACATATTGAGTCTCTAACAATTCTCTTTATGCTTCTATGAGATTTACTTTAGTTGAGTTGACATTGATTTGATTTGAGTTGATTTGAGATTGATATTAGAAAATATTGAGTCTCTGAAAATTCACTTTATGCTTTTATGAGTTGATTTGGCTTGACTTGACTTGAGATTGATATTAGAACATATTGAGTCTGTAACAATTCTCTTTATGCTTCTATGAGTTGATTTGAGTTGAGTTGAGTTGATATTGATATTAGAACATATTGAGTCTCTAACAATTATCTTTATGCTTCTATGAGTTGAGTTGAGTTGAGATCATTGTGGATCATTGTTGTCATCCATTGAAGAGTACATTGCCATTAATTGTTGAGTTCATATTTGAGCTTTGCCTTGATAGATTTGTGGATGATATTTGAGTGCTATTTGAGCATGATTTATTGAACCTTTGAGAAGGCATTTGGGAAATATTTATGGATAGTTTTGGGACAGCTTTGTGGACATATTTGTGGATAGTTTTAGAGCGTATTTGGACAAGTTCTTAGTGAGCTTGTTGGAGCAGATTTGGGTAAGTTTTTGGTGAGCTTGATAGATCAGATTTGGGCAAGTTCTTGGTGAGCTTTCTAGTGAAGATTTGGGCAAGTTCTTGGTGAGCTTGCTAGAGCAGATTTTGGCAAGTTCTTGGTGAGCTTGCTAGAGAATATTTGGGCAAGTTCTTGGTGAGATTTCTAGAGCATATTTAGGCAAGTTCTTGGTGAGCTTGCTAGCATAGATTTGACAAGTTTTGTGTGAGATTGTTAAGAAGGTTCTGTGTGAGCCAATTGAGCAGGTTCTTAGTGAGCATATTGACAGAGCTTTAGAGGTGACAAAGTACAAAGGATAGAGTCTTAGTGGATAGAGATCCAACAACCAACATAGTTGAAGATAGATTTTAGTGAGGAGTCTTCAAGTGGAGATAGGTCCACCAGTCAGTGTAGTAGAGAGACAAAGTCTTCTAGAAGATCACATAGCCAGAGTAGAAGGGTAAAGAGTTCTCCTATGGAAGAGATCCACGAACTTGATATTAGGGGATTAGCATATCCTTTGGATAGAGATCCATAAACATTGTAATTGGGAGTGATTCCTAAAGAGATTGATTGAGAAAGTTTTAGTAAAATATTTTCTCTGTGGATTATCCCACATTGGGTGAAGCACGTAAATTGTGGTGTCTCTATTGTGTATTTTTTTTTGTGCATTTATTTGATTACTACTATTGATACTACTATATTTACACAAAATAATATTGATTTGAAAGAAAAAGTAAAAATTGGTCTTATACTGTTTACCCCCCCTCTCAGTATAAGCTTGTGTTCTTCAGTATGACTTTGTTTTTATCATTATGTCATCTTTTTACTTCTTTATGATATAAAATCAATGCTTATATTTGCTTTATGATGTTATGATGGATATCTAACATAGATGTATGTAGTTATCTAATGATGTGATTCGATGATATGTAAATGTGGATGCTTTATTTATATGCTTTTGTAAATTAAAATATGTTCATAAAATAGTCAATGGTCATCTAAATATTATTGCTAATATTTAATGGTATCTATCCTAGCTTATGAACATCACTTAATGAACAAAATTTTAAATATGTATGATTGGATGTAATGATTGATTAGATTTAATTTTGTATGATGGATATATTATGACTTTTTTATGCATACTATCCTCGCACCATAGACTGTACAAAATGTATCTTTGTTATTTTCATGTTATTATAACACTTTATTTGATGAACATTGTAATTGTGACAAACATGTGATAGTATGATGTAAAATGGAATGGATAATGTAATGTGATATGATATTATTTGATAGTTTTTAAGAGACTCAAACACTATAGTTACCTAATAAAAATTCATATACTAACTATACAATATCTTTTGACAAAGTATACACCTACTAAGATAACCAAGATAATCAATATCCCTGTGTGTGCATGTGAGTTCATTACCATGATAACACATAAGATTACCCTAGTGCAAATGGGATTTATTCAGCCCATCGAAACTAGAGATCATTTTTCGAGTCTCATTATCTTGAGTTTCGTGCTTAGTTGTATTAGACCACTATATAACCTATGTTACAAGAAGATAGCTCATATACATTAAAACATTTGTTTATACCTAAACAAGTTGCTTAATTGATAGACATATTATCATGCGGGAGGCTACTACCATTGAAAAGTATGATAGCCACCAAACCTGTAATGAGGATCACCTTATGGTTCTCTAATGCTAAGAATTCTAGGGATTCAAGTTTTAGAGTTCCTACCTTTCATTGGCTTTCTCAAGGGAATTGCTCATTTTGATTTGTTGAGCAAGGGATTTTAATAGTGGTGAGAACCACTATTTATTTTTGCTTTTCCTAGTGATAATAATCACTATTTCTTTATGCATATTTGGGAGTGATAATAATCACTATTTTATTTGGAATATTTCTTTGAGATACTTGCCCTAGTGTAGGGCAATGTATGTTTGGAATACTGGGGGGAATAATAATCATTACTAATTTTCTTTCTTTGGGATACTTACCCTAGTTTAGGGTAAGGGATTTTGGGTAAGGATGAACTTGTCATTTTGTCAATTCTCAACATCCTTAAACCATTCGCATAAGGGTATGAGCAAGATAACCTTTTCACTTGAAAGTAACCTAGACTACTTTATAGTTTTCATATTTCCTTGCGCTAGAATTGGATTTTTAATGTGAAAAATGTGTTGGGATTTTGATGTATACCAAGAATTATCTAAGTAGGATTATACCTTCTAAAAATCATGCTATATTTCTACAAAATCTGAAAAGACAACTAGATATGGCTGAGTGACCGAAAACTTAACTATGTGTTACTAAAAATGACTAAGTGACGAAAAATAGGTATATAATATGGAATGTAAATGTAAATGGTATATGTAATATTAACAAGTGGTAATATTGACTTGTAATAACCATGATTTTAATAGATTCCTAGTGTACAGACCTAGTGCTAGACATGTATGATCAATTTGAAAAAATGCATAATGCAATGATGAGAATACCTAATGCAATTTACATTAAGTGCAATGAAGCAAATATTTTTGTATTTTGATGATTTTGATAGTACTTTGTATTTTTTATATATATGTATATAAAATTTGACCAATGGGCTTAAGGAATGCAATTGGGGATTTTGGGACAACCTAAGGGCTTATAGACACCTTTGGGGCTTTTGGATTGACCTAGATGATCGTAGATAGTCTAGGAATGTTTTCTTCTGAGCTAGACGATCATAGATCACTTAGGGACGTTTGATGGGGACCAAAGGGCTTATAGATGCCTTTGAGGCTTTTTGGATTGACCTAGATGATTGTAGATAGTCCAAGAAAATTTTATTTGGACCTAAATGGTCATAGACCACCTAGGGACCTTTTAGTTGACCTAGATGGTCAATGAAACTTAAAAAGTTTCTATGACTACCTAGGGGAATTTTATTATGACCAAAGGGCTTATAGATGCCTTTGGAGCTTTTAAGGTTGACCTAGATGATCATAGATAATCTAGGAGATTTTTTATTTGACCTAGATGGTCAAATACTTCTAGGAGACTTTTGGGTGACCTTGACGGCTAGTGACACTTAGAAAGTGTCTACGACTTCCTAGGGACATTTGGTTGTGACAAAAGGGCTTATATATGCCTTTGGAGCTTTTAAGGTTAACCTAGATGATCGTAGATAGTCTAGGATATTTTTTATTTGACCTAGATGGTCAAAGACTGCTAGGAGCCTTTTGGGTGACCTAGACGGTTAGTGACACTTAGAAAGTATCTACAACTACCTAAGAGAATTTTATTGTGACCAAAGGGCTTATAGATGCCTTTGGAGCTTTTAAGGTTGACCTAGATAATCGTAGATAGTCTAGGAGATTTTTTATTTGACCTAGATGGTCAAAGACCCCTAGGAGCTTATTGGGTGACCTAGACGATCAGTGACACTTAGAAAGTGTCTACGACTGCCTAAGCATTTGATTGTGACCAAAGGAATTATATATACCTTTGGAGCTTTTAAGGTTGACCTATACAATCGTAGATAGTCTAGGGGATTTTTTATTTGACATAGATGGTCAAATATTGCTATGAGCCTTTTGGGTGACCTAGATGGTTAGTGACACTTTGAAAGTGTCTACGACTACTTAGGGGTATTTTTTTGGTTCTTTAAGAATGAAATGGTTGTAAATGACTTATATGCATGGTTTCAAGCTCTGCACTTCCTTTTATGGATGCTAAGCGATAATTTCCAAGTCCAATATGGCTTGTGATGATGAATGGACCTAACCAATTTGCTACAAATTTATCTCACAAATTGGAGGGCAAATTTGAGTTTTGTTGGTTCTCTTTTAGAACTAAATCACCTACTTGATGTAGCGACCCTGAGAAGGCATGCATCGGTCCCTTTTCTAAACCCTACTTGCAATGTATTAAAATCCAAAGATGAAATGGAAGACAATGAAAAGCATATAACACAGAAATAACAAATATGGATCTCTTTATTCGTATTGAAACTCGGTTACATGTCGGTCCCTCTTAGGGATACCCATTTCGATACAATAAGGTTACAAATAGGCAAAGAATGCCCCTTTTACGAAGAGGTGGTGTGCTTTCAAAATCTTCCCGGTTCTACACATGAAAATGTATGAGGGCTTACAGATGCCTCCTTCTCCAGGTCTATTTCCTAGAGGGATCCCTTTTGCTCTCGTATGTTGCAGATCTATCCGATCAACCTGTGGCCCTGTAAGCAATGAAACAACAACACATTTAGATGTCTGAGAATGCCTCCCTAGATGAGGTTGTTAGCAATCAAAGAATGTAAAAAATGAAAATATGCAATAAAACTAATGCTATGAAATAATGTAAATATATGCTAATGATGCTGAAAATGAAAGACTAAAATAATGAATCTAATGTCTAAAACCCTAAGCTAAGCCTGCGGACCACTATCCAAGACAACGGTCGCTAAAGTGACTCTTGTCCTCTTTTCTCCAAAGCTATGGACCAAAGCTTGTATTTGATGTTGAAATAATGGTTGCTATGCTCTCCAATCTATCAGGGCTTTGCCATAAACATGATCTCCAAGGGAACTCTCCAAGTCTCGAAAGCTCTCCTCAATGACCAAGCTTGATAAAAGATTATATATATCTCTTGTCCTCTTATGATAAAGGATAAAAGGTCTCTGGATATCTCCTTGGTGCTCTTAGGCTTGCACCTTTTATAGTGTGAAACCCTAGGTCTATGTCCAAGCCCTAGGAATGAATTTCTCATGCGTAGTGCAAGTTAGCATGAGAAGCTTTTTGTATTTTCTATGTTTGGAGGCCAGTTAACTAAAATATAACTGCCAACTTGAGTCTCCTATGCGAACTGGTTGTTAGCATGAGAAGCTTTTATCCTTTGTTTATGCTTGGAGGTTAGTTAACTAAAGTCTAAATGCAAACTCAAGTCTCCTATGTGAACTGGTCATGAAAAGGAATGCAAAGTTACTCCTGCTCACCTTTATTGCATGTAGACTACCACTTCTACCCATGATTAGGCCTATTTGTTGGCAAAACTACTTCTTATGGCTTAGCCACTATTGTCTACAATGGCTAAGATCTGGCCATTATCGTCTATAGTGGCTAAGGTTTGGCCACTCTAGGCTTGAGCGGCTAGGATCTGGCCACTCTTGGCTTGAGTGGCTAGGCTTGGATGGCTTGAAAAGGCCCCAAATGAGTGGTGAGAACCACTTTTGATGCTTGGAAAGTCCAATATTATGTCATCTGATCTTATGAATGTGTCTATGTGAGCAGATCCCCTAAGCATGACATGATTTAGGTGTCTACAGATGCCCCTTTTTATGATGCGCTATGTGGAAAACACAACGCTGAGCAAAAACATAGACTGATATGTTTGTAGGGTGTATGGTGATCAATGGTCTGATCAATGTCGGATGGCCCAATCATGCAAGATGGCATGCATCCCTTGAATCATTGCCTCAATGTTCGGAGGACTTAGCTCAATGGCTTTGGCATGTTAAATTGCACTCATTCCTCAAACTCAATCGGGTAGCTTCAGCTGCTACAACAATTTCGACCGGTAGGAGAGCTACAATTGAAGATGTCATGTCTGCTTACATTCCCAACAAACAAGGGAAATTTGTGATTGTTGTATGCAATGATTCATAGGATGAACACGATTTTGTTATGATCGAGTGATATTTTGTTGATTTTGATTATGATTATGTTGAAGTTTTGAACTACTTCCTCACACAATGGATTGGTGAAGAAATGACAATGAATGAAGCGACAAGTCGCTTGACCAATATGACTAATCTGGTTCCTTTCTAGCATTTGTTGCTTTTAATGGGCAATCCCACATCCAAGTGTGATTCCAATTATTTATGATAATCATCCATCCCTATCCCAAGGAGCGGTCCAACTATCAATAGCCTTCTTAGGGAGTTAGGATGAGTGATTCTATTTATGTTCATATTGTATCACTTTGGCTTAATGTTTTTGGTATCATAGGGGAATTAGGATGATCCTTTCACACCCATGGAGCAGTCCGACCATCTTGGTCTTCTTTAGGATTGAAGGGTGGCACATCGTAATTCCAAAATGAAATGTTTTTGTCCCAAGTGGCCTTATGGTTACCTACTCATCTCATCAAAATGCATGGAGTGTGAATCGCTGCAATCGTCGAGTGGATAGAGTAAGTAACTAGGTACGAGGCCTGCTTGAGATTATGCTTTTATGTGATTTTTTTATTATTTTGGTCATTAAGATGACTTCAATTCATCAAAATGTATTTATTTAATGTTTTTGTCATCCCCCCATGGGAGGATTTTTCTTGTTTTCATCTATGGAGCAGGCCGTTGTCAGGTCCAGCGGCCTCTGAGTCTCTACTTGTGGCCGCTGTCGCCTTGAGTGGCCATGAAGTTTGGGCCGTTGACGCCAATAGCGGCCAAGGCATAATTTGAAAATATAAAAAATATATGTTTTTAGGGTTTTGACCTGTCACTTTCATTTTTCTATCAATTCACTTTTCAGAGCTCTGGTGAGACAGTGACAGTTGCAATTTTTGAAGCTACCTGCATTGAGGACATGGATGCACAGGGTGAGGAGCTGGAGCTTCTAGGGTATTTTATTTTTTTAACCCTAACTTATTTTCCTTTTTTGGGTAAAACTGAACCTCACTAAGTAAATGGTAAATGAACCTCACTAAACCTATTGGTAACGAACAAAATCCATAGTTAGGCTTAGTTAAGGTTTTTAAGTGGTGGGTTGGTCCCCATTTTTGTTTATTTTTTAATTTTTTTTATTTTATGGCCTAGGGTTCATGGGTTTGTCGTGTTACCTTTCAGTCGCTGTCGCTTAGAGCGGCAAAAATTTGGTTGTTGTCACTCAGAGCGGCTAAGTTTGAACCCCAACGGTCAAAAATTTGACCATCCAGCGGCCATATTCTAGCCACTGTAGGCGACAATGGCTAATCCCTTTAGCTAATTTTGCACAAATATTTTATTTTTATTTGATTTTTTGAGATTTTTTTTAAAATTTTGAACTACTATTTAGAATGTGTTGCATGAACCTATATATGCACTGTAGTTATGTTTCATATTTCTTTTTCTTTGCTTAGATCCTTACTGCTTGGGCTCGGGACCCAAGGCTCATGAATGACCTTCTACCTCTTCTAGATGACATGGATTAGAGGTGGCTTAAGGCTCGTGGGCTCCAATATGTTACCAGACTACCTCATATTATGTCAGACCAGGCTTACCTTACGGCTTTGGCCCATCATTGGGACCCTCGAACTAATACCTTCCACCTCTCGACCGACGAGATGACCATTACGTCGGAGGATGTGTACAGGATCTTTTGGATCCCTTTTGATGGGGTGGCTATTGTTTCTTTGGCCACTAATGCTCAGGTGGTCGTCTTCACTCGAGTGTTCAAGAGGTATTCTAAGGATGCTCTCAAGGACACCAAGTCTGGAGGAGTGTCTATCATCCGTTGGTACTGGGAGAATGTTTTCACAGCGAGGCATGCGGTGCTGTTGATGGTCATCAACAATGTCCTTATCCTAGATTTCTTAGGCTTGAGGTTCCCTTGGAACCTCCTTGCGATGGTTCAGGACCTGATAGACAGTGAGGAGCCTATCATATATGCATGGGGTAGGTCTCTATTGGCTTAGTGTTATGACGAGCTGTACCACATCCATCGAAGGGGTCATGTCAACATTGCCTATAGTTGGATTTCTATAGATCTAGGGATGGGAGAACATTAGGGTAGATCGCCCTAAGGGGCTTCCTATTGAGATCACAGCTATGGATAGGAGGATGCAATGCTACGATGCTAGATGGGCTAGAGAGAGTGAGGAGTGCAAGAGCCACACTTTTGCAGGGGAGCTGACTCATTACACTGATACTTTCATTGGACTCTAGGATGGAGATGTCATATGGCGCCCATATCATGAGTGTCCTACTTGGGATGACCCTAACAGCTTTACTGCTAGGACGCGATGCAAGCGATGGCTCATTGGCCACAAGGTTAACATCCAAGAGCACTTCTTCTACTCTCGAGTTCTTCGTCAGTACGGGTTGCAGTAGGATGTGCCACTAGTACCATTTCTATATAGGCACATCGGAGCAGAGAGAGACCTCCCTCCCTGACAGGTTATAGAGTTGGCTGATGAGGAGGATGCCCCAACTATTGATCCTGGAGTAGTTGGTGGAGTCACAGAGGCATTTGCATGATGGTGGGGTGACCTGATGTGGTATGGTGAGGGTAGTCTGGGTCGAGAGGATGATGGCAGAGATGGGGCAGATCCATCAGGGCAAAGAGTTCATGCTAGGATTGCAATGTGGGGCCAGCAAGTAGAGTAGGTGGTAGTGGAGGAGTAGGAGGCTCCTGAGGAGGTAGAGGAGGATATGGAGCCTGAGGAGAGAGATTCTCCTCTTAGGGCATAACTACATGATGTGGAGGTCGAGCTCCAATCGGCCAAGATATAGGTACAATAGTGTGATGCCATCATAGCTTAGAGGGATACTACTATAATGCAACTATCATACCAGATATAGGATTTGCAGGCCGCTCTAGGAGGAGCTACCTGGATGCAGGTTGTTGTTTCTCCTCCTACTCTCGAGGGTCCTTCGAGGGTAGCTCTTGAGGGTGAGATCAATCATCTATAGGGTTTTTTGGATGAGAGTGATGTACATATTGTTGAGGACGTAACCCAGATTACCACTCTCTCAAGGTAGATCAGGAGGCTAGGAGCCATCCCTAGGGAGAGAGGAGCCACAGGTGGGTCACAAGTCAGCAAGAGTTCTATAGTAGGGTAGTCTTTCATCTAGCCTGGTCATGGGGCCCAAACTCATATAGAGAGACCAATAAGGTCTAGCTCACACCATTCTCCCAAAGATCCATCCATAGGGGTGGTGTTGCAAGGGGTGTAGACCTAATATTTGATTGATGATACACTTGGTTTTGATTCATTTTTGAGGTCAAATAACCTATATGACTATAGCCCATGGGCATTTTTGTATATCCATGGACTTGACACACATACTTTTATGATATCTTTGCATTATGACTCATTATGTGTATCGTTTATTGCTCATATTTTTATTGTTATTTTGTTTTATGATGTGATGTGTGATGGCATTATGATGATTTGATGTATATGTTAGATGATAGATGATATTGTAGATGCTTATATGGATGTGTAAATTCTTATATGATTTGATGATATGATGTGATGTATTTTGATGATAAATGATGAATTCATGATTGTATGCAAATGGATATTGCCTATATGTTTTATGATGTGCTTTATGATGTGATGATGGATGATTAATGACTTGTGTTTGTGGATGTGATGTTATTGTTAAATGCATGTTTAATTTTGCTTTAATTGTATGCATCTAACTTATGTGATGGGATGGTATAAATGAACTTGTATGCTTTAATCACTTAAAACATAAGGAATGCATATGACATTGACAATCTTAATGGGTGATACCATAGAAAGTAAAAAAATAATCATGAATTTAAATAATCACTCTTATCATAAGAATTGATTAAGTATTCATATATGAGATGTAATGGTGTGTAATGTATTTTCTTGATAAGTTTATGTAAATTAAAAGATATAAAGTAGTCAGTGGCCATCTATATACTATTTCTAATATATATGTGGTATCTGTCCTACTATGTTGATACCCCCTAATTTATAGAATCTTATAAAGAAAATGATGGTGTGAATGATGATATGATTTGTTGCTATGTAAGAATTTTTGGGGCTTTCTCGGAGATTCAAACACTCTAGTTACCCTATCAACAGTTGTCTACTGACCACTCTAGACTTTTGAAAAGTAAGGCTTTTACCATGGACCTGGTTATTCATGATCTCTATGTGTGCAAGTGATTGTATATTTTGAGATAGAACTCAAGCATTTCCTCCGATGTTAGGCAGGATTCTTTCAGCCCATTGCTAAGATCAGGGATCCTCAAGTGTTCATCTCATCCTTAAGTTGGACTTAGTTGGACTATACCACTAGGCAATATTGGGTTACCTAAGCTAGCTCATCCACATTCAAACATTGGTCTACACAAATGCATGAAGCAATTATGATAGACATATCATCATGCGTAAGGATCTCTCCTTCCGGTTTTGTACAATGCTAAGAATTCCAGGGATTCAAGCTTTATTCCTTTTTTTGGCTTCCTTTTGGCTTTGGATATTTGCTCATATGTAGTGATGAAAATCACTTTTTATTTTTGATTGATTTTTCTTTGAGCGAGGATTTTTGTAGTGATGATAATCACTATTTATTTTTCTCATATGTAGTGATGAAAATCATTGTTTATTTTTTATTGATTTTTCTTTGAGCGAGGTTTCTTGGAATTTCTGATTTGTGTATCGGATCATTGCTTTGAAATTTGGATTGTATGCTTGGCTTATTTGAATATGTACTTTGCTTAGGATTTTTGCTTATTTTGATTTAAGCAAGGGATTTGGATAGGGTAAAGCTTGTCCTTTTGCCAATTCTCAACACCTTTAAACCGGTTGCACAGGGGGATAAGCAAGGAAAATCCTTTTTGCTTAAGGTAACCTAGACCGCTTTGCAACTTTCATCTTTTCCTTGTACCAGCTAGGATTTTAGTGTTTCAATTAGTGACGGGATCTTGAATATCCAAGGCATTATCATAGCTAGACCTTACCTTCTACTAATCAAAGTTGTTTTCCACAAAAGTTGATAAGATCACTAGGTGTGGTTGATTAACCAAAAAACCTTAGTATATTATGTATAGCAACAAATAATGGTTGTGTTGAAAAACACAATTACACACGTGTTAATGGAGGTATGGATTTGAATGATTTGTGTGACAAACTATGGTATCACTTTTAAGGCTCTCATGACATATGCAATTGTAGTGGATATGAAAATGCAATGCAATTATGTGGATGCAAGATATGAGATGCAATTGTTTTTGTATTTTTTATTTTTATGTTGTTTTTGTATTTTTGTTTGATTTGACCAAAGGGCTTATTATGCCTTTGGGGCTTTTTGATTTTTGACCAAGTAGCATGAAGTACCCTTGGAGCTTTTTTATTGAAGTTGACCAAGTGGTTTGAATACCCTTGGAGCTTTTTGATTTGATTTTGACCAAGCGGCTTGAATGCCCTTGGAGCATTTTGAATTGATTTTGACCAAGCGGCTTGAATACCCTTGGAGCATTTTTTATTTGATTTTGACCAAGCGGCTTGAATACCCTTGGAGCATTTGAATTTGATTTTGACCAAATGGTTTGAATACCATTGGAGCATTTTGAATTGATTTTGACCAAGTGGCTTGAATGTCCTTGGAGCCTTTGTTTGTATTTTTGACATATTTGAATTTTTTTGTGTTTTATGACATATTTGAATGTTTTTGTTTTTTATGTGTAGAATACCTTTAAGTGAATGATATTGAGAGGTTCAGGCTCCTCAACACCATCTAATGATATAAGGTGATATGCTCCAGGACCAACTCTCTATGAAATCATGTATGGGCCTATCCAGTTTACCATGAACTTGTCTCGCAGATGCGGTGATAGATTCGAATTCTGTTAGTTTTCTTTGAGCACTAGATCTCCAACCTTGAATTCCCTTAAGTGGACTTTACTATTGTAAGCTCACGCAAGGTGATCCTGGTAAACGTGAAGATGCTCTAAAGCATTGACTCGGCGTTCATCAAGAAGCATCAACTGATCAAGGTGGCCTTGCCGCGCGACATCATCATCTATGAAGTCCTTTAATGCTATGCGTAGAGTTGGAATTTCCAACTCTAGTGGCATGATGGCCTCAGTGCCATATACTAGTGAAAATGGTGTTGCCCTAGTGGGCATCCATATACTAGTCCTGTATGCCCATAGTGCAAGAGGTAACTACATGTGCCAATTCTTGTGATTGTCTTGCACCATCTTCCTCAAGATGGAGACTATTGTTTTGTTTGAGGCTTCTGCTTGCCCGTTTGCTTGTGGATAATAAGGCATTGAAAAACTATGTTGAATATGGTATTTGTTCATTAAAGCATGCATATTTTTGTTCTTGAAAGATGGCCCATTATCCGATATTATATTAGAAGGGACCCCAAAATGACTTATGATATTGTGGAGTATAAACTCTGCAATCCTTGGTCCAGTTGTTGATGTTAAGGGGATCGCTTCCACCCATTTAGTGAAGTATTCTATGGCTATTATGATGAATGTGTGTAGGCCTGAGGATGGGGGTGAGATCTTCCCAATCAAGTCTAGTCCCCACTGTGAGAATGGCCATGCTGCCTAGATGGGTTGCAAGGCTTGCGATGGTAAGTGCATTAGATTTGCATGATGTTGGCACTTAATGCATTTCTTGACATACTCACAGTAGTCCTTTTTCATGATGGGCCAATAGTAACCCATTCTCAAGATGCGCTTAACGATAGCCATGCCATTGAAATGCCCTCCACATGTGTCATTATGAGCTTGCAAAATTACCAATGATGCTTCATGTGGCTCAAGAAAATGGAGTAATACTCCATCCTATCCTCATATATAGAGGATTTCTCCTAGAAAGATGTATCTTGTTGCTTTATGTTTGAACGTTTGCCTTTCAGTATGCGATAAACCTTGAGGTACTATTCCAATTTTCAAGAAGTCCCATAGTTGGGAAAGTCATATCCTAGTATAACTCACCAAGGTGTGACTAATATAATATATGGCTTGCTCTTTATCTTGTGCATTATTTTGGGCTAACATGGTGCCCAATGCAAAATTAGTAGCCGATATATATAGTAAAAATGGTATGTCTAGACTTGGTGGAGCCAATACTGGCAATGTTGCCAGATAAGTTTTGATCTCTGCAAAGGCTTGATGGCATTCTTCATCCCAATGAAATGGGACCTCCTTGTATAGCAACCGATTCATAGGTCGGTATTTGTCTGATAATTGTGTGATGAATCTTTTGATGGATGCTATCTTGCCTTGTAGGCTCCTCAACTCCCTAATGTTGGTAGGGGCAGCCATTTCCAATATAGCCTTTACCTTTGCAGGATCTACTTTGATGCCTCTCTTGGATACGATGAATCCCAAAAGCTTGCCAAAAGTTACGCCAAATACGCACTTCTTAGGATTCAATCGGACATTGTGTTCTATGAGGTGATCAAAGACTTATCTAAGGACTTCGATGTGCTCTTACCACAATAGGGACTTGGCCAATAAGTCATCCATGTAATCCTCTAAGATCTTATGCATATAGTCATGGAATATGTATGTCATGGCCCGTTGATATGTGGCACCAGCATTTTTGAGACCGAATGGCATCACTTTGTAACAGAATGTTCCCCACAGAGTAATGAAAGTAGTTTTATGTTGATCTTCGGGCTTAATCCGGATCTGGTTGTATCTAGAAAAACCATCCATTAGGGAGAGCATCTCATGACCTACGGTTGCATCTACAAGAGCATCTATGTTTGGCAATGGGAATGAATCCTTTGGTGTTGCCCTATTTAAATCTCTGAAGTTCATGCAGATACAGACTCTTTCGTTGGGTTTCCCCATGGGTACCATGTTTGACACCCACTCAGGGTAGTCTATAGGAACTATGAATACTACATCCAGTAGTTTTTGCAATTCGTTCTTCACCATCAAAGCGACGGTTGGATGCATTTTCCTCAGCTTTTGCTTGATTGGCTTCTTCATGGGATCCAATGAAAGGTTGTGAATGACTAACTTTGGATCTATCCCTGGCATGTCTTTGTAAGTCCAAGAAAAAATATTTGGCCTCTCTTTGAGGAGAGGAATTAGGATGGCTTGTTCCTCTAGAGATAGACTTTCTCTGAACTTGACTTTTCTTGGTTGGGTAGGATCATCACTGATGTCCACCTCGAAAGTCACTTCTATAGCCATATGTGACCCATCCTCTAGTTGATGAGGCATGGGTATCAAATGAATGTCATCGATGGGATTTACAGGACCTACTGACTCAGGTTCCAAACCAACATGGAAGATGTCATACGCACAACCTGATGCAAAATGGAATGGCTGTAACATCTCTTCATTGGGGAAGAGGTCTTCAGGCTCTATGGGTGAATTAGCATGATCCCAATCAATAGCCTCTACATCAAGATGGCAATGATTTGGTAGGATCTTGGATTATGAAGTGGAGTGGTCAAATCAATGGAGATCATGTTGATGGATGGGATGAAATCTCTAGGACCACATGGGTGCAATATTATCTCAGGGGTTTCCCTTCCATACTTGTGATGAGGTTTTGGAGGAATGGGAATTTTTGGATCTGGCCCATGAGTAGGGCGGATAATAGGATCATTGGGCTCTAATCACTCTTTGAATGTAGGTAGAGGGGGATTGACCATCCGGTGAATGGCAGCTAGGTCAACAGGTCTCCCCAAAAATCGTATATGAGGGTCTATAGCATGGAGTGCCACCTCTCTCTCTACTAGCTCATTGACTTGTCGCAAGTGGTGAGGCCCAAGATAAGCCATCTCGGTCTCATCCTCAAAGTCATCATCACTTATCCAAAAGTCATTAGCATTGGTATGTGGCCCTAAGACAAGGGGCTCATGTCTTGGCCCTAAGTAGGCCATCTCTATTTCATCTTCATATTCTTCATCACTTATGAAGAATCCATTTGCATTTGTCTCTTTCCCCAAAGTTAGGGGTTGATGGCTCAGGCCTAAGTAGGCTCTTTCTGTTGAGTCTTCTGATTCATAGTCACTTTCCTCTGATGTATATCCACTCTCATCATGGATGGACCATGTGAATATTTGTAAATAGCGAGGCCCCTGGTAGGCTAAGCCAAGTTGCGCCTCATCATCACTTGCTTCATATCCATTCTCCTCATCCCATGAGTTGTACCCTATTGGGGTGGAATCAATTGAGATGTTTGGATGATAAATTTTTGGTGGCGGTATGTTTACCATGGCCACTTGTCTATTGCTCAAATTTCCTGTTCTTAGGGGGTGATAAGGAATGAAATCAATGTCTTCTCCTAACCCTAAGCTTAATCTATCCAATGCCACTACAAGAGAGTCATCTCGACCTCCAATATAATAGCCTAACCCAAACTTATCGAAGGGAAGCTGATATTGTGGCTCGTATGGCTGCCTGTGCCCCTGCTCATATATACCAAGGCCATAGCCATGCCAATGGCAATGCTCAAAGTAGCTTAGAGAAAACTCGGGATTAGAGAGGTAATGAACATTGACCATGAATAATTTGTCACTATCCTCTTCTATGTCTGAAGACTTATGGGTGCAGTCCAGGTCGGCATAGACAAAATTGGTTTGGTTGGGAGGGATTCCAAGTGGAACCACTATTCCCATTGGCGGCCTCAAGTCCTTAGGTCTTCCCATGTTTTGTGCAGACTCAATGATAGGCGTAAAGGTAATGTTCTGCACAAGGTACTCCCCTATGCCTGTGCTTGCCAAGTGTATTGATGCATGCGATGTGGATGACCCTACGGATGATACTGGTGAAGTGGGGTGGTAATCACTATCTTCATATTGATCTTGAAGATCTTCTTATTCCATAGGACTTGGCATTTCAGCAATGGCTATGGTTGGCACTTCCTTGGGCCTTTCTTCCTTGACTAAGGGTGCCTTTAGCTTTTGATTATCTTTTGGTTTTGACGTTGATGGTACTTTAGAAGCATTGACTATTTTGAGTGCACCAGGAGGTGTTGATGTGCATGGGTCTTTTCTTACCCTTTTATCTTTGTTATCCATTTGTGTGGTTGGGGATGAAGGTGCTACGTATAGGTGGGTAGAAGGGATTACAAATTCTCCTAAAATGTCCACCTGATGGACGTATTTAAAAGGCTCTTCATCGGCCAGAACCACATAGACTTTGTTCTTATGCACATACTTGACACACTGGTGCAAGATCGAAGGCACACACTTCATGGCCCTTATCCAAGGATGCCCTAAGAGGATGTTGTACTGCATAGCTCCTTCCAAGACATGACACATCACAAGGATGGTCTTGTGCCCCACCTTGATGGGTAGGACTATCATTCCCACAATATTGCATAAAGCATCATTAAAAGCTCTCAATGTGTAAGCTCCTAGAATGATATTGGACTTGGGGATCTTGAGGTGCTCTATTGCTATTGTTGTAATGATGTTTATTGATGAACCTGTATCGACCAAGACCCTCTTGAAAGGTAAGTCATTGATTTTCACTACAATGTTTAGCAGAGGGTCTAGTAAGGCAGCAGGTATTGTCTTAATCTCATAATCATAGAATCGAATTACAGGTTCCTAGCATTCTTGTACTTGTCCCACAAAGTGAGTGAATGCATTCACATCTTGTGGTTGGAGCTCAATTGTCCTTAAAATTTCCATTAGAGTCTCCCTATGCTTTGGGGACTATTGTATGAGCTCATAGATGGATAACTTAGTTGGAGTCATCTATAGGTTTTGCTCCAATCTACTCCGGATAGTTACCACAGGTCGTGTTGGTGGACCTGAAAGGTTGTCTTACCTCTACCTAGGTGCGGCTGGGATGTTCATGGGAGCTGTAGGAGGTTGCGGTTGACCATACCACCTAGTCCTTGTTGCTATGTTAACAATCTCAACCATCCCAACGCATCCGTGGGTAGGTATATCAGCTCGAACCTGATTGACTTGGGCCCCTTGCTCTCTAGGGGCCTCATGATTGGGTAATGGGTTTCTGTATATGCCCATGTCTCTATTATCGAGAGCCAATGGGTTGTCAACTTTGAGTTCTCCTACCTCAATCATGTTTTGCACTTGATGCTTAAAACCAACGCAAGCCTCAATGTCATGCCCCGGTATCCTATGATAAGGGCAAAATTGATCTTCCCTATATCCTTTTGGCTTAGGATGGTTGGGATCTATAAGAGGTATATCAGGAAATCTGATCCTCCTGGCCTCACTCAACTGATTAAATATTGATTGCATTGACTCTGTCAGAGGCATGAAATAGCGAGGTGGCTTGCATTCTCTATTTTACCCCTGATTGTTCCTTTGGTCGTAATTGGTTGGCGGGGGATGTGCTTGATAGTTCTGGGGTTGTTGTGCACCCCCATCCTTGGGTGTAGCCAATATGACTTGATTGACTAGAGTAGGGTTGCCCTGCTTCTATTTGTACTTGTCATTCTTACCATTCTTGTTCCACTCCTTTTTGTTTTAGAGTTTAATGGTTCCCTCATCTACTTTTATTTCTTCGATGAGCTTGGCCTGTGCCAAAGCTTCCTCAAACGAAGGATACTACTGAAGTTGTAGTAAGAGGGAGATGTGTTTAGAGCAAATTTTGGTGAACATGCGAATGATCTCTTTTGTGGGAATGGAGAATGATAATTTTACCATGACTTTTCTCCATCTATTCCCATAATCCATTACTGGCTCATCATCATATTGTTTCAAGTTGGCCAGGTCTGAAAGGTTCACCTTCTTCTTAGCACCAAAGGAGAAACACTTTAAGAATGTGTTTACTAGTTGTTCAAAGTTGGTTATGCTATGCTTAGGTAGTTGGTTGAACCATTGAGTGGCAACACCTAAAAATGTCATTATGAATGTTCTTAGCATGAGAGCATCATTATCTTCAAGATGAAAATAGACGTTGATAAAATTGGTGACGTGCTCTTGTGCATCCTCTTCACCCTTAAATTTTTCTAACCTAGGCATCTCAAAGTGCTTAGGATATGGAGGGCTAGGGATTGATGGGCACAATGGTTGGTTGTGTATTTTGCTCAATGTTGGCGAGTTCCCAGCTGCCTCTTGTTTCTCAAAGGCTTTCATCTTTTTAGCAAGCTCTTGAAATGCCTTTGATGCACGAATTTCCTCCTCTTGTAGGCCTACTCATAGTGGCAATGGAGGTAACTCTCTATCCATTTTATTTGTTCTATTTTCCTCCCTCCTATGAGGGGACTCAGGATTATGATCCTAGTTTGTTATGTTTGCCCTTTCCCCACTAGTTGGATTTCATTCATGGTTTGGTGGGGGATTTCATTGTGGGCTATCTTATCTAGTGCACCTCTCCTTAGGTGAGTCAACACATCTAGTTCTTTGGTGGTCACCACCATTTGTCTATAAATTGTTAAGAGCTAGCCGCTCAGCTTGCTCTCTTAAGCACTGCTCATGTTGGTGCAAGAGTCTTTCTCTTTGTTTATCCTATTTGAGAGCTTCCACTAGCTCTCACTCCTTACGTAATGCATTTTCTAACTACCTCATTTAGTCAGTTTGTACTATCACAGAAGACTCATGTTTATTTGACTCTATTCTTGTTGTCTTGACTCACATATTCCTCGAGGAGGTTTTTGTTGTACCTATACTCTTGCTAGCTAATGTGACTTGTTTAGTGTACTATTGAGTATCCCTACGATCAGACTCCATGCGTCTACTATGGGGTCACTCTGAGGTACCCCTAGACTGAGATATGTGTTTAGAAGTCACAGTTCATGAGATTCCAGATGTAGAGTTCTTAGTAGCTATAGTTCTTTGAGTTGGTCGTGTAGGAAACCAATCCAACCTGTCTAGCTATCTTATTTTCCATGGCTGGTCCCATGGGGTGCCATTCACTCCTATGAGGTCATAGTCTATGGGAATATTTCCTTTTGTGTGAAGGGTTTCTTCTATATGATTCCCATGACTAGATGTAGCTCTAGTTTCCTGCCCTTCAATGGGAAGACCTATTTCATATGTTTCTTGTGAATCTTGAGGTGTTGCGACTCTTGCTTGCCTTCTTGATGAAGAGGGATTTGTGGTGACATGTTTTCTCCATGTGGATGGAGATGTAGCAGTCTCATCATCCCTATGTGAAGAATGAGTTTTAGAACCTTATTTATGTCCATGTGAGGAGGAAGCCCTTGAAGCTTCCTCATGTCTTTGAGATGTTTTTATGTGTTTAGAGGAGGCCCTTGAGGTCTCCTCATGTCTCCTTGATGAGGATGGTTGTGAAGCCTCTTTTTGTTTATGTGACTTTATTCCATGATGTGGTTCCCTACTTGGGGTTTCTCGAGGAGATCCCCCAAGGGTTGAGTTATCACCCCTTAGGCTCACGGAGCTACGTCTCACGGTCTTATGGGTAGGTCATTCAATGTTACTATGACTCTGCCTATGGGTATGAGTTGCTTCAGTATCTCCCTCGATATCAGACCGAGGGTGTTTACTTCTTTTTTTGACCATGTTGTCTATGAATTGATCTTTTGAGTTGCAATTTAGGAATAGCCACACAATACCAAACAAATATTTATCTTGATTATCGATTTAAGTGTGCCCTAAACTGTTTGGTGTGTTTTGATGTGTTGTTCTTTTGATTTCTTGCTCTTGTTCTTGGATTAAGAATGAGAAGACTCATCCATAGTGACAATCAAGTACACCCATGCCAAACATGGTTTTCTCAAAAGAAGCTAGGGTACATCGTTGAAGACCCAGTGGGGGGTTCGCCTAGCTCTTCCACTCTAAACCAATGATTGTTCCAATAGTGGGAGATAGTTTGAGCACAAGTAACTTAGTATCACTATAAGTAAGTTTCTCAATCCATTTCTAGGAAGCTCTAGGGGGTAAACCAGTGGAAGGAGATGAATTCCAACGTCACTAGACTGAATTGAGGGTTGGTGATGAAATCCAACTCCCCAATGTTTAAATGAGACGTGCGTGTGTGGTGTTCATTTTAAGCTTGCATAACATAAAGTGCATCATATAGCAGTAATGAGTCTTTCCTATATGCCTAAGTGCAAAAATACATTTCAATATTCAGAAAGATGCATGAACTACTATGATTTGTATGAGCACACTTTATTTCGTGCAACTATGGCCTCTAGCAGGGCCTCAAAGCAAGCAAACAACATACAATGTCTAGCACGTTGGATTCTAGGGTGAAATTTTTAGGCATAAGCCACTGTTCCTAGCAACGCCTAGTGGAAATATAAAAGAAGATCTAAGATATGCAAAATGCTTAATTCTTTCTCCTTTTATTCTTTCAATTTCCAAACATAAATGTGCTTTAAGTTCTCTATTTTAGACACACAAAAGTAGACAGAAAGCTATAAAATATCAGAGAAGCTATACCAACCTTTGATCCAGCTCATAGAGTCAGTGTTTTGACCTCTGCTGCACTCCAATTTTGGTCATTGTTGACCAGAGTGGCTGGTTCTTGGTCGTTGTTAGTGGAAGTGGCTAAAGATCTATTGGTCATTGTAGCTCAGGGTGGCTGATTTTTGGCCATTGTAGCTCAGAGTGGCTAGACCTGCACATAAAACTAAGTTAGTATTCCAGCAGAAAATGAAAAATTAGTGGAGGTCCCACCGTGATCGCCATCTGTAGTGACCCTGGGATGCACGCACCACTCTTTTTACGCTACTTGCAATGTATTAAGAACCCAAGATGAAATGGAAGACAATGAAAAGTATATAACATAGAAATAACAAATATGGATCTCTTTATTCGTATTGAAACTCGGTTACATGTCGGTCCCTCTTAGGGATACCCATTTTGATACAATAAGGTTACAAATAGGTAAAGAGTGCCCCTTTCATGAAGAGGTGGTGCACTTTCAAAAATCTTCCCGGTTTTGCACACGAAAATGTATGAGGGCTTACAGATGCCTCCTTCTCCAGGTCTATTTCCTAGAGGGATCCCTTTTGCTCTCGTATGTTGTAGATTTCGTCCGATCAACCTGTGGCCCTGTAAGCAATGAAACAACAACACACGCTTAGATGTTCGGGAATACCTCCCCGGATGAGGTTGTTAGCAATGAATATAACAAATGAAAGCAAGTGCAAATTAGACTAATGCTATGAATGTGAATGAATGAAATGATGCTATGCTAATGATATGCTAAAATAATGAATCTAATGTCTAAAACCCTAAGCTAAGCCTATGGGCCACTATCCAAGATAGCGGTCGCTAAAGTGACTCTCGTCCTCTTTGCTCCAAAGCTATGGATCAAAGCTTGTATCCGATGTTGAAATAATGGTTGCTATGCTCTCCAATCCGTCAGGGCTTCGTCATACACGTGATCTCCAAGGGAACTCTCCAAGTCTCGAAAGCTCTCCTCAATGACCTATCCTAGTAAATTGTTTGGATAAATATCTTAGATAAAATATGTCTCTCCTCTCTTCCAATATTGATAAAAATATTGATATCTCTTTTGGTGCTCTTAGGCTTGCACCTTTTATAGTGTGAAACCCTAGGTCTATGTCCAAGCCCTAGGAATGAATTTCTCATGCGTAGTGCGAGTTAGCATGAGATGATTTTTGTCTTTTCTATGTTTGGAGGCTAGTTAACTGAAATATAACTGCCAACTTGAGTCTCCTATGTGAACTGGTCGTTAGCATGAGAAGATTTTGTCCTTTGTTTATGTTTGGAGGCTAGTTAACTAAAGTCTAAATGCAAACTCAAGTCTCCTATGTGAACTGGTCATGAAAAGGAATGCAAAGTTACTCTCGCTCACCTTTATTGCATGCAGACTACCACTTATGCCCGTGATTAGGCCTATTTGTTGGCAAAACTACTTTTAGGGTTTAGTCGCTATCGTCTACAATGGCTAAGATCTGGTTGCTATCATCTATAGTGGCTAAGGTCTAGCCACTCTAGGCTTGAGCGGCTAGGATTTGGCCACTCTTGGCTTGAGCGGCTAGGCTTGGATGGCTTGAAAAGGCCCCAAATGAGTGGTGAGAACCATTGTTAATGCTTGGAAAGTCCAAGATTATGTCATCTGATCTTATGAATGTGTCTATGTGAGTAGCTCCCCTAAGCATGACATGATTTAGGTGTCTATAGAAAGGATTCTAAGAATGTATTATTTTCCATAATGGAGGCATACAAAGTTGATTAAGTTAATAAAAAACCTTGATCATTTGATGATTTAGTGATCTATTTTTTCTCAATGCTTTGTTTCACATCACGCATCCCAAAAATGGGGTATCTGTAGAAACCTAAATAACATAAATCAGATAATACTATTAGTGCATTACATATGCCCTCTTATCGACAACATATGGCCTTATTGGGCACCCCTCTAGGCTAGAAAAAGGCTTCCAAAATCCTCCAAAACTCAGTTTGAAGGGTCCCTAGCAGTATAGGGTAGTTTTGGGGCTCCTATTGGTGACCATCCCACCTAGGGACGATCATAGTTGGTGATTGTCCCACCCAATGATGGCCATAAGAAATCATCCTTAGGTGGGACGACCCTTAACTGGACCTTTGAAAAAATCAAATGATGTGCTAAATGGCAATCAAAGACTACCATTAGCGCATCCAATCACCCAAAATTGATTAGGGATCTACTAATGGATAGTGGGATAGTTTATTGGGAGCACCCAAAAGGGTAACCTTCTCCCAATCACCCCATGATGTGATTAGGACACATGGCACCACCTGCCTCGCATGGCAAAGATGCTATTTTACCCTAAGTTCCCTCTTGGGCTATAAAAGGAGCTCCAAACTCCCAATTTTAGAGAGGATAATTTGGAGAATTAAGCCATGAAGTGCTACCCAAATTGAAACCCAACCTTTGCAAACCAAAACACGCCTTTGTCTTGGTCTTGAAACCCTCTTCCTTTCGAAGGTAATTTCAAGGGCAATAGGATCGAACCATAAAAAAAAAAAACTAGAAAAATTGAATAACTCTTTGGTACCATCTATAAAAAACACCCTTACCAAGTTCTAGACAAATTCCCATAGCCATAGGTGACAAAACTAAGTCTATTTTGTAATCGTCCCACCTAGGAACGGTCAACAGTCTATCCATGGCACACCTAGGGATGGCCACAAAATAGGTTATAATTTTAGAAAAATTATTCCATAGTCCCCTTAGGAATGGCTAGAAGGATCTCTGGTCCATATTTGAAGTAATTTGAAGGAGTTTTGATGCAGGATTTGTGATCCCCAATGTTATAGGTTTATCTGGCTCACCCAGGAATGGTCACCAAATATGCATAGTTTAACCTTAGATATTGCTTATAAATTTACTTATTTGTATTTATATTAATCAATAATATGTTTATGCTTAATGTATATCAGTTTTATTATTGTAGAATATGCTCTTCTTTCATGGTTTTATGGGTTTCTTCTATAACGTAGGTGCTACTAATCCCCCTTCAATCCCTTGTATTTAGGAATAGGGATGCTATTAAATAGGAGGAGCTAAGGAGGTACAAGCTTATCATCCCAAAAATAGCTCTTGAGTGTGGGAAGTATGAGTTCACACCATTAGTTATCGCCTTAAAGGCTTATTTCCAAGGGACTATATCCTTTGGTAAAATTGTAATGAAATGTATCAATTTGTAAAGTCCTCAAAGGAGACTTCTTGTAATATGGTTTTGAAAACTTTTATGAATGAATAAGATGGAGAATTTTATCATATTAATTGTCTATGTTATCTCATTTTAGTATATTACAAGCTTATTTCATGTTCCCTTTTGAATGCTTTATAACTGATATACATTGCTAGTAAATGCCCTTAAGGCAATATCATGAATTTATCTAATTCAATGGGTCAGAAGATGCCTATGGAAGGCATAGCCACACCGAATGAGATGATATGGGCACAATATTTTCAAATTTAAGCCTTTCACCTAGTTGGAAGCAATGATTCCAGGATGCACGTCCTTTTGCTGCACCTAGGGCATCTAATGTTGATCCGATTAATGATCATCATAGAAACTTCAACATCATTTTAGGTGGTGTATTTTTGTTCATGCATTGTTGAATCTCACAATGCATCTCAAAAGGTGTATCTGTAGACATATAAAACTCATCATGTCGATGGTGACTACTCATATGGACATGCTACAAGACCATATAAAAGATCTTGGATAGACTCCAAGATAAAGCAATGGTTTTAACTAGTCAATTTGGTCTCCTTGACCTATTCAGTATTAATCGTAGCTAAGACCTACAATCTATAGATTGAACCATGACTGAGACCTATGGTTTACAATCTATACTACAGCTATCACCTATGCTCTTAACTAAATTTTAGTTGGCCTTCACCCAAGCCAAATCTATTTGAACGACCATTTGTTCTAGAAGAAGGTGGTTAAAGATGGAATCTTCCAATCCAACTATCCTAACCACCCCTTCTTATTCTTGGCTTCTCCATGAATCCACCCCTAGAACTGGGGCATCATATAAGTACCCCTTCGAATTAGGGCAAAGATATAGTGCATTTTAATAGAAAAACACTGTCAAAATAGTAACAAAGCAAGTATGGGAGTTTAGAGCATTGAAGCCCTATCAAATTGTACACTCACTTGAGAGTATTGAGAGATATTTGTTGCTATCACTTTGCCAACTCAAGCATCATGACAATTCATGCCATGGATGCCATAAGGAGCTAGAGCACCAAGAAACACCGATTTGGGCAAATAGAGGCCCTATCAAATAATTCAACCACAAAATCTATTAGAGGATACTGAGGTGACCCTTGATCATCAATTTGACAAGGAGGATCAAGCCCACTACCCTTGAAATTGGAGGGCAAACTACTTGGTTGCTCACCGTGGCTTTCAGCCATGATTTATAGTGCAAATCCCTCATCAGAGCTATGGTTTGCAATAGGTGTAAGATCTCCTTACCATTTATTTTGTAGATCGCTTAACTAGGTTTAAATAGACATTTGCACGGTTCAATTAGGATTTTAGAGATTTTTTATCGGTATATTTAGGGTTTAAAGCAATTTTGTTACATTAGTGTAGAATATGCAAGAATGGTTTCCTTATATGCTTTCATGCTCTATTTTATCTAATTAGGCCATTCAATACTTAGCTACAATATTCCTTTACGTATTTACATGAATCTTTATAAATTTCACATAGTTTAGATATATTTTACATGCTTTCTTTATTATATACTTTTCATGGCTTTTTTATGCATCAATCCTTCAAAGGGCATCATCACGAGAGGTTGCCTATTTGTATAAATTTCTTGTGTTGTTTCCTGATTGTAGTAAACAGGTTCAAAGGAGTTTCAATCACCATATTCCTTCCTCAATGTGAAGAAGAGGGTTAACTCCACCCTAGAGTAGTTTGTGACTATTTGGAAAAGCCTTAATAGTGTGCCTACCCCGTTGGGGGATTTGGCATTGTATGGATTGTATCAAAATTTTGGGTGACCCTAAGAGGGTGAATAATACAAGATTCTACTAATATGTGGGTGAATAGTATAAGATCACTTTTTACTTTATTTCTAAACCAATATCAATTAATTTCCTTAATTGCAACAACCAAATATAAGAGGGTGTATTAATAACTCAGATAGCAATAGTAAGAAAAATCACAAGTCACCATAAACAATTGAGACACAATATTTAATGTGTTTCCCCAAATGTGGGCTACTCCACAAGATAATATCCTTATAATATTTCACACAAAAATAAGTATCCTTATCCAATACAATGATTTATTTGATGTGCTCAAAGCTAAGCAATAACAAGCTCACACAAAAAATGTCCAAATCTACATAAAAAGCTCACACAGAACTTGTCCAAAACTACTCAACAAGCTCACATAGAACTTGTCCAAATTTCTTTGATCTTATCAAAGCTAGATAATAACAAGCTCACATAAAAATTGTCCAAATATGCATAACAAGCTCACATAGAACTTGTCCAAAACTAATCAACAAGCTCACATGGAACTTGTACAAATATGCTCAACAATATCACACAGAACTTGCTCAAATATTCTCCAACAAGCTCACTAAGAACTTGCTCAAATATTCTCTATCAAGCTCACCAAGAACTTACTCAAATATACTCCAACAAGCTCACTAAGAACTTGCTCAAATATGCTCTATCAAGCTCACCAAGAACTTGCTCAAATATACTCCAACAAGATCACTAAGAACTTGTCCAAATTTTCTATAGAAATCTCACCAATAACTTTCTCAAATCTACTCCAACAAGCTCACTAAGAACCTCATCAAAATATGTTCCAAATCTGTCCATATATCTATCTAAAACTGTCCACAAATCTATCGCAAAAACTTTCCACAAAGACTTCTCAAAGGCTCAATCAATCATACACAAAATACCACAAATATATAAATAAATCTATCCCAAAGGCCTTCTCAAAGGCTCAATCAATCATTTTAAAGTAGTACTCAAATATCATCCATGAATATATGAAGGCAAGGCTCAAATATGAACTCAAAAATAAATGGCAATTCACTCTACAATGGATGAAAATAATGATGCACAATGATCTCAACTCAACTCAACTCAAATCAATCTCAAATCAAGTCAACTCATAGAAGCATAAGGAGAATTGTTAGAGACTCAATATGTTCTAAGATCAATCTCAACTCAAATCAGAATTATAAAATATTTTGTTTCATGGGACTTGAACAATCACCTCACACAATCACTTGAGTAGGCTCAATCAACTCAACTCAACCAATCACCACAAGGGACAACTCTTTCTCACAAAATCCTATTCCAAGCATGTATCAACCAAGTCAAATATTTCCAACAATGCTCAACCACAAATATCACATAACAATGATACTCATGTTCTTTTCAAGTTATTTACATAACCAATGGGATTCAAAAACTATGCTTATAAAACAAGGTTTAAACACAACTCTCAAACCATAAAACCTTGAAGCATTCAATGAACCACTTTCAAAGAGGAAACCACAATCAATCATTTTCACTCCAACGATATTTCAGAAATCAACCACCATAAACAATCAATAGGAGAATGTGTCCATACCTTTTTTTATGCGAAGAAGTTTTCCATAAAATCTGACACACTAAACACAAATTTTCTTTCCAATCTCAATAAGTGTTAGTGGACTTAAAATAATAATAATAAGATAAAGCTTAACTCAATTTACACTTTTTTACTCCAACTTAATAAATACATCCGCCAAAGTCCTTTTAATAAAAACCCTTATAAAAAATAATAATCAATAAACCTCTCAAAAATTATTTTATAACCCCTTATTTCTCCTAACTATTAATTCTCGAACATAAAATTAAATCAAAAACTCATCCACCTTTGAAATAATAATCACATCCCTTATAAAAAAAAAGTTTAATTAAAAATTTTAATTATTCCTAACCACCTTATAACTCCAAATTAGGGCTTAACATAATTAATTAGAGCAAAATCATATTTACCTCCTCAAGGGGATTAGAGCCCCTGACTTGCCCAAACCGCAAGTGCCTTAGTCATGGCTAAGGTTACCACACGAGCTAGCCACTCATTTGAAAGGGAAAGACACAACGTGCCTTAAAACCTTTCCTCCTTTTTTGCAAATCAAAAGTGCTTCGAGTGATTTTATTCCAATGCCTTCCAAACACAGTCAAGGGGATTCAAAACCTTGATGTTTGTGCTACCACACACCTTAGCCAAAAGCCAACTCCCAATGTGTCACTCTGCCCACGATGACTTTGGACTTCGACCAACCTTCGTTTATAACTACTTCTACTTTCTAAAATATTTTTGCATGATCTCAATTTGGATGCTTAGCCAATGATTATTAACCACGAGAAAGCCTAAGTTATGAACCTTAGGTATCCCCTTTATATACCCTCATTATTTTTTATGACGTCAGCAAAAATCTTGCATATTTAATTTAAAATTTAAATTTTAATTTTAAATAATTAGAATTTAAACTAAATATTAAAAATTAAATATCTTCATCATTGGGGCACATTTTATGATGAAACAAAAGGCCAACCTGGGTTTTAAGTAAAACCCAGTTCAAATATGACATCCATGATTTTAAATAAAACCTTTTGTTTTTCTTGCCTTGGTTGTCACAAAAACCCTATATTTATCCATTCTTTCCAAAATATCATTTGGCCACCAAAACTCAATGTGATCCATGTGACATCAATGATCCATGTGACATCAATGACAACATAAAATAACTAAAATTTCCAATAATCTCCCCCTTTGTCATTTATGGCAACACTTCTAATGAAAAAACCATAATCACTATAAAAACCATCTATGAGAATCAAAGCTGTTCCCCCTGACTCAATACTCTCTATGGAGGCTACTCTCCCTAACTCAATGCTCTCTTTGGAGGCTGCTCCCCCTAAATCAATGCTATCCCCCTTACTCAAATCTCTCCCCCTTTGACATCAATGGCAAAAGGGACACCTATGGGGCTAAAATATATGACTCTTAAGCATAGCCCCCTCAACACCTTCTCTCTTGAGGTGATTAATTTTGGGGTGGGAGTACTTTTACTCCTAGTTTTCTCTCAAATGCTCAAATGCTTCTCTTGGTAATTTTTTTGTAAAGATGTTTGCAATATAAGTTTTTGTAGGAACATATTTCAATATTACTTGTTGCTCTGTAACCTGCTCTCTTAAAAAGTGATACTTGATTGGAATGTGCTTTGTTTTGGCATGCATTACTAGATTCTTTAAGATACTTATAGCACTAGTATTAAGTAAGTAGGAAACTGAAGATATACATCCCATAATTCAATCCATCCAATCCTTAGAGAAACCAAATTGCCTCAAAATTTTGATAAGGAAGTGCCAATCCACTCTGTCATAAGCTTTGGATAAGTCTAACCGAATGAACATGGAAGGAGATTTTTTCATATCCATGGAATAGATGGCTTCCTAAGCAAGAACTATCTCATCTACTATTTTGTCCTTCCACATAACCCCCTTGCTCTGGGGAAATAATCTTATGCAAAAGAGGCTTCAACCTTTTTGCCATGATTTTAGTAATGATATTGAGAAGAACATTACATAAAGCAATAGGTCTAAAAGCTGAGATATGATCAACCTCTTCAACTTTTGGAACAAGAGTAATATAAGTTTTATTGATAACCTTCAAAATTTCTTTGGCTTTCCTGGCTTCTTCCACCAACTCTAATAAATCAACATGAATGATATCCCAAAACTCTTGGTAGAACTCAATGGGAAAACCATCAGGACCTGGGGTTTTCCCTTTTTGCATTTTAAAAACTACTTGTTGAAGATCATTGATAATAACAGGAGTAATCAAAATAGAGTTCTCCTCAGAAGTGATAAGAGAAGGGATTGCTTGAAGAACATTCTTTTGTGAAGCTGATTCAAGAGGAGTAGCAACAAAAATATTGGAAAAGTAATCAACAACAATATATTTCATGCCATCCCAAGTATAAACAACATCTCTAGAATCTGATTTTAAGGAAGAAATAAAGTTGTGAGATCTTCAAGCTAGAAGATATTTGTGGAAGAAATTTGTGTTTCGATCTCCTTCTTTTAGCCATTGAATTCTATATTTTTGCTTCCATAAGATTTCTTCTCTTTTTTTCTCATTACTCTAACTGAGTTGTGAGTTTAATTTCATATGCACTTATCTTCTCTGTGAGGCCATCTAAATGGATTTTATTATTCAAATTTTCAAGATGAGCAATAACTTCATGTTTTTTTTTATGAACATCCCCAAACTCTTTCCAGTTACAAGTCTTGATTTTGGATTTAATGTATTGTAGTCTTTTTGAAAAATAGAACATATTAGTCCCATGCCTAGGTTTACCTTCCTTCCACCATTGTTGCACACGAGGTCTGAAGGAAATGTCTCTAAGCCACATTAATTGAAAAAAAAAGGAGAGAAACTCACATTGGTTTTCCACATTTCCACCATGACTGGCCAATGATCCGAACCAACATTATTAAGAGTCTTTACTTTAGGAATGTGACCATGGATTAAGAAATTTTTAGAGAGCAAAAACCTATCCAATATCTCCATTATACAAGTTAAGCCTTGTCTTCTATTAGACCAAGTCATAAGACCATTATCTGGTTGGATATCCACAAGATGAAGGTTTGCAATATATTCACTCATGAGGTCAGTGATTTTGTCCAAATTTCTATTTTCCATCCTTTTCTCATCTAGATATAGGATGGTATTGAAATATCCTCTGATAAAGATCCAAGGTTTAGGAAAATAAGAGATAATATGAATAATATCCTTCCACTGTCTTTTTTTTTCCTCCAAATAAGTCAGAACATAAACAATAATGCATAGCATAATTTGGTTGGAATGTCTACTTTCAATAGCTGTATCTAAAAAACCCCAACTTCCAACCATATGGTGAATAACTACCTCTTTTGGGTCCTAAAGACAAGCAATACCACCAGAAATCCCTTGGGAACTAAGGGAAACCACTTTTCTAGCTAGCCAAATTTTACTGGAAATTGAGTCCATATCCTCCATTGACATCTTTGTTTCTTGAAGGAAAAAAAGATGTGGATGATTTATCTAAATCATTCTTCTAATTTCATTTTGTTTTGAAAGACTCCCTTTGAGTCCTATAATATTCCAAGTGATGATCTTCATTAATACTAGGGCTAAAAAATTTGGTAAGGGCATTAATATTACCTTCCTCTACAAGATTTTCACCTTCTTTTACCATATGATATTGATTGGTCTTGTGACCTGCTTTTTGATAGAATCCATCTACAAATTTTTTTTCCCTATTTCTTGACTTATTCCAATTGAATCTGAGATGGCTTCTAACCTTGAAGAATTCTCATACACAACCAAAATTTTACTATATGGTTCAATGGAGTCTACATTGGGACCTGCATTATTTGAAATTTTGACATATGAAAGATTGTTTTTCTTGTGTAAATTTTCTCCCTTTTCTTGATTTGTTGGTTTGTTTCTAATTTCTTCCCTTCATATTTAAATTGTGTTTCTAAGATTTTATTTTCCATTATTTCCTCTTCCTCACTTGAGACATCATTTGTGGAAAGGATTTCAAACATATTAGCAAATGACATTGATTGATCCTTCATAACTAGTTTTTTATGAGTGTTCTTCTTCTTAGGTATTTGGAAACTAGCTGAGTTTATATCTTTTTTCTTTTGATCGGGAATTTTATTTGGGTAAGCACTATCCAAATGACCATATTCATGGCAAATTCTACAATGAAAAGGAATGTTCTCATAGTCCACTACTTGCTCCCAAGTGTCTTCACCAAATTGTAATGTGATCTTTTTAGGTAGGGGTTTTTCAGAATCCATTAAAACACAAATTCGAGCATAAATAATATGTTCAAAATTTTGAGTGCAATTAGCAGTCATCATAAAAGTTCCTAAAGAGTTTCAAATTGAATAAAAAATAGTAGGATTCCAAAATTCAATAGGGAGGCCAAAGAGCCTAACCCACATGGGAGCTATAGAAGGCATCTCTTCTTCGACTTTAAATTTAGTATGCTAGGGTTTCATGAAAAGTCCTACCCTTCCAAAAAACTAGGGACCCCCTTGAAAAGTTTTCTCTCTATCTTCATTATTAGCAAATAAAACAAGAAAATAACCATTTGGATAAATAGATATTTGTAACTCACATTTAGTTTTCTAGCTTTTTGTAGCTCAGACTTTGAAAGCATATAGACTTGAACAAAAACCCATGAACCGATAAATTAGTCCTCTTTTTTCCAAATCTTCAATACAGACTAAATTTTACCCATATCAAGCTTAACAATAGGAGTTCCATTAGCTGCTTTAAGACATCCTGAATCCATTTTACTTGAATCAATATTAGGCATTCTTAGAGGTTTATGGGAAGCCCTAATATTGACATTAGCATTGGGCTGAGGCTGTCCACCACATAGGGCATCCCTAAAATTCATTTTTGGGGCTGAGTCTTCGAAATTCTTACCCTTAATCAGGGTTTTCATAGTATATTTATTTTGTGGGTGCACCTTAGAACCATATTCACTTGAGATATGAGCCATTTTTTGATCAACTGCTTGAAACTTGTTTTGTGATGTCTTTAATCCTTGCCCTAGATGTCGTGGAAAGGTATGGTTTTCACTTTTCTTTTGTGCAGCAAATTGGAAGTCGTTGTCACTCAAGTTCATAGTATGATATGTTGAAAGATAAATTTCTAACCCATATTGGATCCCCTACACCATTTCCTACTAAAATATTGAGCATAAACCACAAAAATATTGGCCACTAGGGCCCGAAGGCCCTAAAAAATGGATACCCCTACCTCCTTGGGTCTTACCCGAAAGTGGCATCCATTTTGGGATGTTTTCCACAAATAAAAAAAATAGCACTAGTATTATCACATAGAATAGGAATGAGATGATCATGTTCTATGTTGAAATATTTGAGAGTTTGTTTCATCCATAATACTTGTGAACAACATGTTGTTGCTGCAATATATTCTGCCTCTATTGTGATACTAATGGTTATTTCTTACTTAGCCAAGAAAATAGGCAATCACCAAGAAAGAATGCTCCTCCTCTTGTGCTTTTTCTATCATCAATATTTTCTACCCAATCTACATTTATGTATGATGTGAGAGTAAACTTACTACTTCTAGGATACCATAGACCATACTCCATTGTTCCTTTGAGATATCTTAGTATTCTTTTCACTGCTGTCACATGTGATTCTTTTGGAGTTTCTTGAAATGTTCCCACTAAACCAAATGCCTGCATTATATCTGGTCTTGTGGCTATAAAATATAACAAGATACAAATCATAGATCTGTATAGAGTTTGATTTGCATTAGGAGATTCATAATATTTGATTAATTTACACCCTGTAACCATTGGATTACTAAATGGCTTACTATTTTCCATTTTGAATTTCTTCAACATCTCCTTTATATACTTTATGAAAGAAATATCCCTTTTTCTAATTGTGAAATCTGTAATCCAAGGAAAAATGTTAATTCACCAATCATAGATATTTGAAACTCTTTAGTCATGTTTCTTGCAAATTCTTAACACATTCTATCATTGCTACCCCCAAAAATAATATCATCCACATAAACTTCCACAATCATCAAATCATTTTCCTTATTTTTAATATACAGATTGCTATCAATTGTTCCCTTTTTGAAATATTGCTCTCAAAGATATTTATCTAGTATTGAATACCATGTTGGGGCTTGCTTTAATCCATAGAGAGCCTTTTTCAATTTACACACATAATCTAGGTTATCTGATTGATTAAACCCATATGGTTGTTTAGTGTAAATTTTTTCTTCTAAATGACCATTCAAAAAAGCTAATTTGACATACATCTGATATACTTTAAAATTCCTATAGCTTGAAAGTGCCAAAAACATCTGTATAGATTCCAATCTTGCAACTGGTGCAAAGGTCTCATCAAAATAAATTCCTTCTACTTGTGCATATCCTTTACACACCAATATTGCCTTGTTTTTTATGACTTGACCATCTTCATTTAGTTTATTCCTGTAGACCCATTTAGTACCAATTACATTTTTTCCTTTTGGTCTTGGAACTAATTCCTAAGTATTACTATTTTCAATCTGATCTAGTTCTTCCTTCATTACCTTAATCCAACATTCATCATTTTCTGCTTCTCTGAAATCCTTTGGTTCTATATTGGATAATAGTGAAACATATTCTTATTCTGTTGAGCCTATAATTCCTCTTCTTGTCCGTATTACATTAGGACTACCAATGATCAAGTCCTCTAGATGATTTTTTTGAATATATATTGATGTAGTTTTGGAAGGTATATTCTGCAAATCTTCTTCATATGAATCTTCACCTATTTATTTTTGAAAACTTTCTTCTTTTTCAAGAATATCTTCCTGAGGTGGCTCATTTATTCATATTCTTTCATCAACTCTAACATTTATACTTTCCACCATGGTATGTGTTATTTTATTGTAGCATCTTTAGACCTTACTTTTTGTAGACTATCCAAGAATTATACCTTCATCACATCTAGGATCAAACTTTCCCAAGTCCTTATCCTCTCTTTTGATATAACACTTACTTCCAAAAACTCTAAAGTAGTTTACCATGGGAGGTATTCATTTCCAAAACTCATATGTAGTCTTATGTTGCTTTGTTCTAACTTGATCTCTATTCATAACATAGATTGTTGTATTTATTGCTTCCTTACAAAACCCATCTGAGATTTTTGATTCATTTAGCATTGCTCTAGCCATATTATCAAGAGTTCTATTCTTTCTTTATACTACTCCATTTTGCTGAAGAGTATTGGCTACTGAATATTCTTTTTTGATTCCATGTTCTACATAAAACTCAATTAATTATGTAGAGATGAATTACCCTCCTCTATCTGATCGCAAACACTTGATCTTATTTCTTGTTTCATTTTCTACCATTTCTTTGAATACTTTTAAATGCTCAAATGCCACTGATTTCTCTTTCATAAAAACAACCCAAGTCATTATAGAATAATCATCTATGAAAAACATGAAGTAGCTTTCACCTTATAGACTTTTAGTTCTCATAGGTCCACATAAATCAGTATGAATCAACTCTAATGCCTTGGAAGAGGAATATTATTTTGCCTTGAAACTTGATCTTGTTTGCTTTCCATACTGACATTGTGCACAAATTGTATTTGAAGGTCTTTTTATCTTTGGTAGATATCTGACATTTTTTTTGTTGCTTATACTTACTATGTTATCAAAGTTCAAGTGACACAACCTTTTATGCCATAACCAACTCTCTTCTTATTGAGATAGAAGACTTTTTTTATTTTTTATTTCACTGAACATGTAGAGATTGTTATTGGTTCTTTCTGCAGTTGCAACAAGCTTCCCTATTTTTGTTTTCCCGATTTTGCATCCTATAGAGGAAAAAGTAACTGTGTACCCTCGATCACAAAGCTGACTTACACTTAGTAGGTTGTGTTTTAGACCCTCAACATAGAGTACACCTTGTGTAGTTGTATTTCCATCATCCAAACTTAAATTTCCTCTCCCTTTGATTTTAGTTGAAGCATTATCACCAAATATCATAGATCCACTGTTGTTCCCTTTTAAAGAAATGAACTTATCCTTATATCCAGTCATATGACTAGAGCACCCATTGTCAATATATCATTTGTCCATCCTGTAACCCAGTAGAATTTGCCCTCAAGTTGTTAGACTTTCTGAAGGAACCCACTTTGATACCAATTTAAGAACACAAGATTAGACTGAGAGGGGGGTGAATAGTATAAGACCATTGTTTACTTTTTTTCCAAACCAATATCAATTAATTTCCTTAATTATAATAACCAAATATAACAGTGTTCATTAATAACTCAGATAGCAATAGTAAGCAAGAGCACAAGTCACCATACACAATTGAGACACAATATTTAATATTTCACACAAAAATAAGGATCTTTATCCAATAAAATAATTTATTTTATTTTATCAAAGCTAGGCAATAACAATCTCACATAGAATTCATACAGATTTGCATAACAAGATCACACAGAACTTGTCCAAAACTGCTCAACAAGCTCACATAGAACTTGTCCAAATTTCTTTGATCTACTCAAATCTAGGAAATAAAAATCTCACACATAACTTGTCCAAATTTGCATAACAAGCTCACACATAACTTGTCCAAAATTGCTCAACAAGATCACATAGAACTTGTCCAAATATTCTCAACAAGCTCACATAGAACTTGCTCAAATTTGCTCCAACAAGCTCACTAAGAACTTTTCCAAATCTGCTCTAGCAAGCTCACCAAGAACTTGCTCAAATCTGCTCCAAAAATCTCACTAAGAACTTGTCCAAATCTGCTCTAGCAAGCTCACCAAGAACTTGCTCAAATCTGCTCCAACAAGCTCACTAAGAACCTCATCAAAATATATCCCAAATATGTCCATAAATCTGTCTAAAACTATCCACAAAGCTGTCCCAAAAATTGTCCACAAAGCCTTCTCAAAGGCTCAATCAATCATACACAAACTACCACAAATCCATCCAAAAATCTATTCCAAATGCCTTCTCAAAGGCTCAATCAATCATTCTCAAGTAGTACTCAAATATCATCCACAAATATATGAAGGCAAGGCTCAAATATGAACTCAAAAATGAATGAAAATGCACTCTACAATGGATGACAACAATGATCCACAATGATCTCAACTCAACTCAACTAAAATTAATCTCAAATCAAGTCAACTCATAGAATCATAAGGAGAATTGTTAGAGACTCAATATTTTCTAAGCTCAATCTCAACTCAAATCAGAATTATAGAATATTTTGTTTCATGGTCCTTGAACAATCACCTCACACAAACACTTGACTAGGCTCAATCAGCTCAACTCAACCAATCACAACAAGGGACAACTCTTTCTCAAAAAACCCTAGTCCAAGCATGTATCAACCAACTCAAATTTTTCCAACAATGCTCAACCACAAATCTCACATAACAATGATCCTCATGTTCTTTTCAAGTTCTTTACATAACCAATGGGATTAAAAAACTATGCTTATAAAACAATGTTTAAACACAACTCTCAAACCAGAAAACCTTGAAGCATTCAACCAACCACTTTTGAAAAGGAAACCACAATCAATCCTTTTCACTCCAATGATATTTCAGAAATCAACCACCATAAACAATCAATAGGATAATGTGCCCATACCTTTTTTTATGCCAAGAAGTTGTCCACAAAATCTGCCACACTAAACACAACTTTCCTTTCCAATCTCAATAAGGTTTAGTGGACTTAAAATAATAATCACAAGATAAAGCATAACTCAATTTACACCTTTTTACTCCAACTTAATAAAAACATCCACCAAATTCCTTTTGATAAAAACCCTTATAAAAAATAATATTCAATAACCTCTCAAAAATTATTTTATAACAACTCCTTATTTCTCCTAAATATTAATTCTAAATTTCATGAACATCAAATTAAATCAACAAATCATCCACCTTTGAAATAATAATCACAACCCTTATAAAAACAAATTTTAATTAAAAACTTAAAATTTTCCTAACCACCTTATAACTCCAACTTAGAGCTTAACGGAATTAATTCGAGCAAAAACATATTTACCTCCTCAAGGGGATTCGAACCCCCGAATTTCCCACACTATGAGTGCCTTAGCCATGACTAAGGTTGCCACACGAGCTAGCCGCTTGTTCGAAAAGGAAAGACACAACATGCCTTAAAACCTTTCCTCCCTTTCCACAAATCAAAAGCATTCCGAGCGCTTTTCTTCAAATTCCTTCCGAACGTAGTCAAGGGGATTTGAAACCTTGATGTTTGTGCTACCACACATCTTAGCCAAAATCCAACTGCCAATGCGCCACTCTGCCCACGATGACATTGGACTTCAACCAACCTTCGTTTATTCGTTGCTTCTACTTTATAAAATATTTTTGCACGAACTCAATTCGTATGCTTAGCCAACGATTATTAACCATGAGCAAGCCTAAGTTTATGAACCTTAGGTATCCCCTTTATATAGCCTCCTCATTATTTTCGATGATGTTAGTAAAAATCTTGCATATTTAATTTTAAATTTTTATTTTAATTTTAAATAATTTAAATTTAAACTAAATATTAAAATTAAATATCTTCATCATCAGGGCACCTTTTTTGATGAAAAGAAAGGCCAACTTGGGTTTTAAGAAAAACCCATTTCAAATCGGCCATCCATGGTTTTAAATTATACTTTTTATTTTACCTACCTTGGTTTTCACAAAAACCCTGTATTTATCCATGCTTTCCAAAATATCATTTGGCCACCAAAACTCATTGTGATCCATGTGAGATCAATGACAACATAAAATAACTCAAATTGCCAATAGAGGGGCATGATTGTAACTGAGATCCATTTTCAATATTAATAAAAGAAACATTCATTTTAGTGTTATATGCAATCTTGTGTCTCTTTTCATGCTTTCATGTTGGTTTTGATTTATGCAATAGATATGCGCACACTTTTTGGGATAGGTCAAGTGTAATGGATGATAATGCAATGCTAATGTGTATTAATACCAATGAATTAATGCACTAACGATCATTCATAGTTTATATTTTGCTTGACCATTTATAGCATTTTTTTTTAATTAGTGGCACCAAACTAGTGGTATGTGAGATGGAGGACTCATGTAATGATATGAGTGTTGACATGAAAGAAGATATGGATGTTGATATGGAATAATATATGGATGTTGATATGGAAAATTGACTATTTTGAAGAGACTCAAACATACTAGTGGTATCAAACAAACTCACTAAATACTGCCTAATTTTATCTAAGACCAAATGTGTGTGCAGTGAATTCATTTACTGAATCATGAGCATAGTAGTGACTCGAAGAAATCAAGAACCAATGTGTGTGCAAGTAATTTCATTAACCCATCTTGTGTAAATTTGGGTAAACCTATTATGGAGAAGACCAAGAAGCTAGCTTGTACTTATGTGCGGTCAAAGATCTCTTTAAAAGATACATAGTGCCATGCATGAGCATACTCCACTACTTTTCAAAAATCTATAGCCTTGGTGGATATTAACTCCATAATCCAATAATTTTATCTCTAAGCTTTGGAGATTTAGACTACCTAATCGTCTGACTGGAAATGTAGTTCTATCCATATAGCTTGAGGATCTATGGTGTGTGATGTGTACAATATTTGAAGTTTTAGGAATTTTTCCCTACTCTTTATTTTATTTTGAAATTATGATAGTAGTGAAAACCACTATTTTTGTGGATTATGTGCATGATGGGACAAGCAAGGAATACCCTTTTCACTTTGAGGTACAACCCAAGTATGGTTTTATCCCTCTTTGACACAAGATGTTTTTAAGATGTGAAATTATGTTTGGTTCAAGAATATTTAGAGTCAATTCCTAGAACTCAAGATTTTCTTAGTGAAAATGTGTCTTGGTCCTAAAGAAAACTCAACATCTATTGAAGGTTGCTAGAAAACTAAGAGTGACTGAGTGACAAAAAACACCTAGAAATTATTGATATGTGCCTTTGTAAATGATAATATGACATTATGGAAAGGTGTAATGAAATGGATTATGTTTTAAAGATGCCCATGATTAAGGCAACATGACTTTATTGGACCAATTAAAATCTAAACTGAATAAATGACCTCTAATATGAAATGTGAAATGTGGTTGTGAATGAAATGTATAAAATACAATTTATGAAAAATTATGTGTGTAATGCAAATGTGTGAAATGAAATGCTTGAAATGCAATGTTATTTTTGCATAATAGCCATGTATATATACATATATTTAAATCACATTAAGCATAGAATGCTCTCAAGTGTATGATATTAATTGGTTCAGGCTCTTCAACTCTATTTAGAGTGGCAAGTCTATAAGTTCCTTTACCCACTTTTTGAGTAACAATGTATGGATCTAACCAATTAGCAATGAAATTATCATGAAGATACAATAATACATTGGTGTTTTTTTTATTCTCTTTAAGAACAAGATCTCCTACTTGGAATTCATGTATATGAACTTTGGTGTTATAAGCACACTTTAGGATGTCTTGATAAACTTATAAATTCTCTAAAGTATTAACACACCTTTCATCAAAAAGCGTAAGCTGGTCAAAATGTGTTTGTCTAGCAATATCGTCATCTATGAATTCTTGCAAATAAATTCTTAAGGGGATCTCAAGCTCAAGAGACATAATTCCTTCAACTCCATAGACCAATGAAAATGGTTTTGCCCTAGTAGGCATGTGGATGCTTGTTTGACAAGCCCATAATGCCAAGGGAATTTGAGTATGCCAATACCTATGATTTTTGTTGACTAGTTTATTGAGAATAGTAATTAATGTCTTGTCGGTAGCTTCAACTTGTCCATTTTCTTGTGGGTAATAAGGAGTTGATAACCTATGTTGGATATTATATTTCTCATGAAGTGCTTGAACATCCTTGTTCTTGAAAGACTTGTTGTCAAAGATGATTTTTGAGGGAATACCAAAACAATAAATGATATGATGAAGTAAAAACTCCATAGTTCTTGGTCCTATTGTATCGGTTACAGGAATTTAATCAACCCACTTTTTAAATTATTCAGTGGCTGTGATGATGAATGTATGTTATCCTAAGGAAGGAGGCATGATTTTTCCAATTAAATCAAGACCCCATTGTGATAAGGGCTAGTCTTTGAAGAGGCTATAATGCTTGTGATGGCACATGAGTTAAATTAGCATGTTGTTGACATTTTCGACAATGCTTGACATAAGTGTAACATTCATGTTCCATGGTGGGCCAATAGTAACCCATGCATAGAATACACTTTGCAATGACCATTCCACTAAAATTACCACCACAAGTACCATAATGAGCTTTAACTATGGTATATTGTGCCTCTGTAGACTCGAGACAATGAAGGAGGACTCCATAATAACCACATCTATACAACATGTCTTACAAGAGAGTAAAATGGGTTACCTTTTACTTGAAAGTGCATTTAGTAGTCTATGACATGTTTGATGAGAGTGTTTCAAACTTTAGAAAGTCTATTATTTGGTTTGACCAAGGATCATATGGTTTTGAATGGATAAAGCAAACATCCTTTTCATCCTTCTAACAAAAATTCCCCCAAGGTATAGTGAATATTATTTTGTGTTGTTCATCAAGATTGATTCAAATTTGGTTGTATCCCAAAAAACTATCCCTTAAAGAAAGTATTTCATGGTTGACACAAGTATCGACAATAGTATTAATTTTTGGAAGAGGAAAATCATTCTTAGGACACACTTTGTTAAGGTTTAAAAAACTAGTACAAATGCATATAATCTCGTTAGGCTTACGAATGGGTACCATGTTTGAGAGCCACTCATGATAGTAAATGGGGACAATGAAACCCAAACCTAAAATATTTTGAAGCTCTTCTTTGACAAAGAGGGCAATGGTAGGATACATCCTTTTTAGTTTTTATTTGACCGGCTTAGCATAAAAATGCAAGGTGAGATTGTGGAAAACCAAGTTAGGGTCAAGACCAAGAATGTCTTTGTAGGACCGTGTAAAAATACCCTTCTTATTCTTGAGGAGAGCAATTAATTGCTCTTGTTTATATGTGCATAAAATTTTACCAAGTTTGATAATTTGGGGATAGGTTCACATCGATGGTATCTTCAATAGATATGTGATAACCTTACTCAAGTTGATGGGGTATTGGGATTATATGAATGTCATCTATGACATTATCAAAATCTTCTAACTCAACCTCATCTATATCTACCTAGAAAACCTCAGGATCTGAAGGTGAAGATGAAGATGAAGGTGGAGGTGATAGAGGAATGTAGTTGGATGAAGTACTTAAAAATTCCTCAAAAAGGATAAATTTAGCAAAGGATGGTGGTGAGGAAATCTGGTCCATATCAATAAGGCTAATGCCAATTGGAATTGGCTTTGCCAAATCATATGGATTATAGTGGGGTGAATAAGTCAACATAATTCATGTTAACTTAAAGGGGAAAAAATGGTGGTTGGCAAGGGTAAATGGATGGGTGTATCCTACCTTCTAGAAATGATGCTAAAACTTTGAGAACATGAATGATAGAAAACAACACAAATAAATGCAATTGGTAAAAAAACCATGTACATGGAATGCAAATGATTTTTTTTTTTTTTTGAATTTTTGTGATTTTTGTTTTTGAATTATGTACATATATTACAAGTAAAATGGCTAGTGAGATGGATTAATGAACTAGAGGTGGTAGTTCACTGGTTGGTTTGGCTCACTCTTGTGGAAGAAGCAAGCGAATGTTGGGCTAATGGATGGAAAAAAAAATTGAGATAAAACTTATCCTATTCAGTGAATGGAATGATGGACACTAATTCCTTGTCAAATTCATTAGAAAATATTGATATAACATCAAATTATTCATAAATTTCATCTTCAAATTCATTAGTGTGATGGATATCTTCTCTTAAATTAAAATGTAAGTGTTGAAAATATTTTTCAAGAGAAGAAGTGGAAGAAAGTGCATGATAGCCTAAAAATAAATGGTCATGTGCTTCTCAAAATGAAACATCGATGGTATCATGCATTCCCTATTCATGTCATCCTAGGCCTTGTCACTACCAATTAACTATGTAAAATATCAGGATGGAAAACCCGACATGTGTTGTATATTGGTAGGATTTGGTTGCTTGGGTTCATCTAAGGAAAATAGATTGGATGATGAGTCAATCCCCCATACACAAAATTAAAGCTATTGGGAATTGAACCCATGTTATACATGGCTCCTATAGATAAGGGTGGATCATGTGCTTGATTATAATCCTTAACAGTGTGAATGTTAAGTGGTGTGACTTTGATATCATAGACCACGTATTCACCAATACCAGTATTAGTGAGGTGGACCATAACTTGGGATGAGGTGGATGCAAATGTGAAAGTGGATATGGGTGACTCAAGATTGGCTTGGATATCCAATAATGGGAGAGATATGGACTAAGATTACATCTCATAATTCGTTAAGGTGACTTGTGAAATATTGGCTAATATGGATGGAGGTGGATTTGGCTGAGGTAGTTGTTGAATGGGAGATGATGTGAATAAGAGGGTCCACTAATTTTGATGATATTGGTTTAATATCAAAATCATAGAATGTGATGTAAGGATCCATACATATTTGGATGCTCCTCACAAAATTGATAAAGGCATTAACATATTGAGACTGAAGTTTAATGGACTTTAGAATATCCATTAATGCTTTACGATGTGAGGAATATTGTTGAATGAGCTCATATATAGAAAATTTAGCTGAAGCCATTTTTAGTATAGTAGTTAATCGACTACTCAGAGAGATGATTGGGCTTTGGGCTTGATTGATAGGATGAATGGATGGATTTTTATGATTTATAATATGAAAAAATGGGATGTATTGGTGGAAAATTAAATGGGCAATGATGATGTGGTAGGTTTGGGAGACACACTTTCATGTGGTGATATGGACGATTGAATAGGTTGCTACTATGCACTTTGTTGATTTCTAGTGTGTTGTTGACCTCAAGTAAATACATGAATAGTAGACATAAGACCTTGGTAATGTTAAACGTGATTGAATTGATCAGGAGGAGTCTTGGTATTAGATCCTCTTGTTGTTGGTTACACCTCCTCATGATAAGGAAGTGGTGTTTGATAAATTATAAGGTTTTTGTTATGTTGGGCTAAAGGACTATCAATATTTATTGCCCCTAAGTTAATGAGATATTGCACTATATATTTAAAGTTGAAACAACCTTTTATGTAATGCCAATTTTACCTATGATAAGGGCAAAAAAAAAATGTTCCCTATAGTGTTTACTATGCTTGGTAGGGTCATCTAGTTTAACCTCAGGTAAGGCAAGTTGGTTGGTATCATAAAAACTATAGAATATGAAGGCATATAATTTAGTTAAGGGGATGTACTAGAAATTTTGTTGAACATATTATTGACATGGGTGGTTTTCCATAGTTGGCACTATGTTTTGGATTGATTGTGAAGGTGAAGGAACCGCATGATATGTGATTTGTTGTGGTTGTTGTTGCATGGGTTGTTGTTGAGCTATTATCAATTGTATCATGACCACTTTGTTAACTTGATTGGCTTGATTGGAAAAATTGTCCTAGTTTGATTTGGATTGGCTAGAATAACTACCTTTGTATTGACCATTATTTTACCATTCTTTAATTTTAGGCTTAATCACTCCCTCTTGGATTTTTATCTCCTCTATTGTGCTAGACTAAGCAAGAGATTCCTAAAATAATCAGAATTTTTGTAATTGTAACAACCAAGAGATGGGTTTTAAGAAACTCTTAGTAAATGGTCTAGTAAGCTTTTCCATTGGTAGGGAAAATGGTAGTTTGGTAATCAAGGTCATACAATGGTTGTCAAAATCATATACTAACTCATAGTTAAATTGATTTAAACCATATAAGTCAAACAATGTCACCTTATTTCTAATATTAAGGGAAAACCTTTTGATAAATTGATCAATAAATTGCTCTAAAGTATAAATACTATGGTGAAGCAAATGGTTGTACCACTCTACAACATCTACCCCCAATATCTGAGGAAAAGTTTGAAGCATTAGAGAATCATTACTTTGGATTCTAAAATATGAATGGATAAATATTCTCACATGTTCTCTAGGGTCCTTAGTCCCTTTAAATTTGTCAAATTTTAGCATTATAAAATTTGTCGCATATGGAGGTGATGGTGTAGTCACCCAATTTTGACACACTTATTACTACTTCCCAAAACTAGTCCAAATTGCACCAAAACTTCCCAAAACCTATTCTAACATTCATAAAACTTCAAAATCCTCATTCCCCATCAATCCAAGCACTTAAAAAAACATCTACCAAAATTTTCACTCTGACAAAATTTGCCAATGGTGAATTAGGCAAAACTGCAAAATTAGGGTCTTTTATCCAAAAGTTGGTTTTTACCAAATTCACCACACCTGTGGTAAATTTGGCTAGTGGTAAATTTGGTAGTCCTTTTCCAAATTTAAATATCATAAATCTAACCTGATTGGTTACCAAATTTGCCATTCTAAATAAAATTTACCACACCTGTGGTAAATTTGGTAAATAGTGGTGAATTTGGAAAAATGACCAAGAATATTTCACACGAACCAAGTAGACATGGGTTGAGCATCTTTCCACCTCTACCATTTATCCCACAAGCTCCAGTAAGGTCTGATATTTTATTTTTTTAATGCGTTCTCATCCAATTTTCCCTCCAATACCCCATCCAAATCCTATTTAAGGGCCTCCTTGGTTAGGCATTTTGCAAGAATTTCTACTATAGCAATGCTCTACCCATATCCTTATAGCATTTGTATTTTATTCTTTAGGCTCTTCTCAAGCAATAATATAAGTTTTCTCAAGCATTAGAGTAGTTTTCACAAGCACTGGAGGCAATCCAAGTAAGGCTAGGGAGGGCTTGGAAGTGAGGAGGTCACCATTAGAGGTAAGAAGGGAAGCTCTCCTAGCTCCCTTCTTCTCTCCCTTCACCTTGGTTCCATAGAATTTTTCCCACCCATGGTTGTAGCCTTGCTAGCTTAATATCTCACTTTCTTTTATGCATTTCTTTTCATAGGCTTAATATTTCTTCTTGATTTCTCTAACTCCTTCTTTGGCAACCTCTAACCTAGTTTTTGTAGTACTCTAACTTGGTTTTTGCAATATCTTTTCATATATTTTTCTTCTATATTATCATTCCTCACACTTCTTTTACAGGTGCTTTGGAATTTGTCATTTATTTTAACATATTTTATGACTCTAATCCTCCATTTTGCAGGGTTTTGGTCATATTTCCTTTACATATTTTTTTACTAATCCTTTGTCTCCAAGCTCTTGTTATTTTTAGAACATATTGATCTAATATCATTTCATTTCATGCTATATTAGTGTTATAATTTGGCATTCTCCTTTCATACATTGTCTCTTTGTTTTAAGTATTTCTACTAACATTTTATTTAGCTTCACATGTGAGATTTTTCACCATAATAGAAAAATTATTTACTATTTTCTAGAACTGAAGGCAATTAGTAGTTTCCTTATTGTATCACATCTGATTTACATGCATTTATGCTACTATAGAATTTAATTTCAGATTCAAGCTCTAACATTCTCTTTGTTATTGCTCATTTGATTTGAAATTTGAATCATTTAATTGATACATCTTATCAAATACTTGAAATTATCCTCCAATACATCCCTATAGCAATGTTAGGAATTGGTTTCACCTTGTTTTAGCATTTCCTGATCCTTTGCTTCCCATTTTTTTGCCATAACCATCATACCACCTCCCAAAAACTTGATTGAACTGTGTAGTCTTCGGGGGAAGCTATAAACTATACGTAGAATCATATAACAACTTATGGACAAGTACCAACCTTTCTCTAAATTAATAAATAAGGAAGCAAAATTTGAATGGGACGAAGGGTGCTAAGAAGTCTTAGAAACCCTAAAAACCTATATTAAAACCACTAGTTCTAGTGCCACCAAAATTAAACCAACCACTACTATTGTACATAGCTGTTATATAACATGCCTTAGAAGCCCTATTAGACCAATATTATGATCAAAATAGATAAAGGATGATCTATTACATTAGAAAAATCTTGGTAAACTATGAAACTTTCTATACATCCATCAAGAAGATTTGCTCAGTAGTGGTCTTATCATATATCAAATTAAGACATTACATGCTTAGCTAAAATACATACATTATAGAAAGAGTAGACCCCTTATGCTATTTTATGTCAAAGCCTTATATATCAGGAAGAACCACCAAATGGGTCATTTCCCTTAGTGAATTTGATATAGAATTCATAAACCAAAAATCAATAAAGGGGCGAGTTATAGCTTACCAACTTTTTGTTGCCCCTATAGAAGTTGAATGCCCTATAAATTATATATATATATATATATATATATATATATATATATATATATATATATATTTGATGATATGGTTGCATCAATAGAGGAACTAGAACATAAAGCATGGGCCTTATACTTTGATGTATCATGATGTGCAAAATCCACAAGGGTAGGAATTATCCTAGTCACTCCACAACAACTCATCCTGTTATCATTAATATCTATTTTACTTGCACCAATAATAGGATAGAATATGAAACTCCTATTTTTGGTCATAGGATAGTGATAAAACTAAACATTAGAAACATAACCGTATATGGTGATTCACAACTAGTATTCAACCAAACAAATGACATCTATCAAACCAAAGATGAAAAGCTAAAACTCTATAAGGACATTGTCAACCTACTAAAAAATCACTTTGATACAATAACCATAGAATCCATACCCTGATCTAGAGATCACCATACTGATGCCATGGCAACAACCACATCCCTCATCCCTCTAGAATTTGAGGATGAAGAAGCCACCATCATTATAAGGTCAATCAAGGAACCTTTTGCTATGGAGTCTTGCCTCCTACCACTCAATATATGCAGTATCGATACGACCATATCTCAAACACCCTGGTTTCAAGACATATTCAAGTTCTTGAAGGAAGGAAAATTCTCTAAGGGATTCAGCTCCAAGAAATATAGGTAATTTAGACTACAAGCTTGGAAATATGTCATCATTGGAGATATCTTATATCGATGCTCCTTTGAAGGTATACTACTCAGATGTGTAAACATAGAAGAAGCACAAAATGTCATAAAAGAAGCCCATAATGGATCATGTGGTGATCACTTTAGTGACTTAACCATTTACAAATATCTCCTTAGGATGGGCTATTATTGGCCCTCCATAGAAAAATATACTCACAACTACATCAAGAAGTGCAATAAGTATCAATATAATGATAATCTGGTACATACTCCCTCTCAATAATTATAACCGATAACATCTCCATGGAATTTATCCTCTTGAGGATTGGATATCATAGGTAAAATAAATCCTCAATAATTCGATAGACATAAATTCATTATAACTACTACAAGGGTTGAGGCAATGCCTCTGTCCTCTACCACTAGCATCCAAGCATCCAAATTCATCCTGAATCAAATCATTAGCCGATATGGTATTCCCTAAACTATAATCACAGATAATGACACCACCTTTAAAAATAAATAAGTCACCAAAATATGCATGAAGTACAAAATCCAAAAAATATGGTCCACCCCTTACTATCCATAAGGAAACTAACAAGTCAAATTATCTAACAAAACAATAATAAAGATCCTTAAAAAACTAGTCAATAAAAATGGTCAAGATTGGCATATACAACTTTACCCTACCTTATGGGTATATCACACACATGTAAAAACTCCCACTAGGGCAACACCCTATTCCCTAGTATATGGTATGAAAGTAGTCTTCCCTTTTGAACGTAAGATTCACTCCTTAAGGGTCTTATTGCATGATTCATATTTAGGAGACAAATACCAAATAAATCACCTGTAACAACTTGAACTCTTAGAGGAAAAATGCATCAATGCTTTAGAACATATTAGAACATACCATAATAGGTTTCGATGAGCTTACAGTAAGAAAGTGTATCACAAGTATTTTTAAGTTGGGTATTTAGTCCTCAAAGAAAATTAAAAGAACACCCATGCTAATGCCGACCTCAAAGGAAAATTTTAGCCCAAATGGTTAGGTACCTTTATTGTCACAACCAAATTTGGATTAGAAGCCTACTACCTAGATACATTGGATGGTAAAGAACATAAAGAACCAATTAACAGCATTCACCTCAAATGATACTATGCATAAATCATAATTGATTCAACTACATGCTCATCTGATTGATACATGATAAGAATCATCACATAATCATGCACACTCCACACCTTGCATGTTTATCTCATTTACTTGATCATACCATCGATTCAAGAGGGTTTAATATGATGCAAAGGCCAAACCTTTTTATAAATACATCGGCATTGCATCCACCTAGGCTAAATTATATGTTGCATAAACTATCTCAGTCCAAAATGCTTGTCCTCTACTATCTTCCTCTATATATCCCGCTTTGTTATCTTCATATTTCTTCTCTTATTCTACCTCTCATGGGTTAAGTAATGTATTATGCGATCATCCATTGCCCTGATGACCTTCCCTCCTCCATTTCTTCTATCCTAATCTTGGGGGTAATCAAACAAAAAAAAACCATCAAATTTCTATCTACATTCTTCCCTCTACCCCTCAAAATTAAGCAATATATACAACCTAATTTATTTTGTCTTACACAAAATTCACTTCATCAATTTCAATAGCATTATATAACCCTATCAATAATAAATATCTACATATTTCAACAAACGGATTTTATGCTTTCAACAACCATCACAATTATTCTATAGACTCCTCAAAGAAATATCTTTTTCTTCTAAAATGCCAAACAATATATTATATAAGAGAATTCATGAGAAGTCTACCGAATGTATTGTGATAATCACATATCTCATTCTCCACATATAACCCATATGATATTCCATTGAGGGATGCTAAATCGAATTCAACCAATGTTTTGTAGATTCATAATAATTTATGAATTTTAATAGTTGCTGGTTGAATGAGGTTCTCTTTCCTAATTGCCCTGTCAATTGAGTTCACAAAATCATACCTAATGTATCAAAATGTACCTACTCATTTGGTAGGTCATGAGGTCCATGAGTACTGTAATCATCCATTCATATGTGGATTAACAATTACTTGTCAAATTTATATATGAACAGATGATTAAGGGTACTCCTCCCCTCTCGACATATAGTTTTGGTATGCAATCAAACATAAATAAAATTCTCACACATTATTCTTCCAATAAATCATAGGAACTGTAATTTTACCTTGATCTAATGACACAAAGGTTTGAAACTTCTCTGTAGACCTCACTAGACACCAGATCAAGACTACTTTTATTTCCTCTTTGACATATTGTGTTGACATGCTATCAGCCACATCACAATATCAATGAATGCTTTCAATAATCCATGAGGGTATATAGGATCTCATTGATACACTATCTCATAGGTCCATAATTACTTGTGTGCCTCACTAGGCATTGGATCAATGTTATCTTTGTATCCTCCTGGATCTTGTCATACGCATTCCATAAAACAAAATCAAGTCTCTCACAAACTATTGTTTAAAAAGATCTACTGGACTATGAGGCCTTATGGATCCAATGCTTGGTAAACATGTAATTTATTGTATGCTTCACCAGATACTTGATCAATATTATCTTCATAGCCTTTTGAGCCTCTTTGATAGTAGAACATCCAAAAATCATGATCTCAATATTAGCTGTTTGCCTAATAATGCTACTAGATCAATAGAATTCTATTTTCAATCAGTCATATTATGTAAATATGCAATCAAAAATCATAAATATAAAATTGGTCACCTATTAAATGAATATTCTCTATCTATCCACAAGAAATAGATAGATAACTTCCTATTTCTCGATAGGTGGTGGCAACTTACAATTTTTTTTTTCTAACATCAAAAAATCATGGCTACCTTATATGCTCTTTGGAGGTATCAAGGGTTGGTAATCAACACTTTATGTATGCATAATTATTTATGACTATGTCAAGTAGTCGATTATCAAATACTTGTGCATCATAATGTCCTATAAGATAGCATGGATGATAGATGACTATTCATTCAAATGAGTTCATTCAAACTCAAGGTACGATTGTCATATACACATTTGAGATGGAGGGAGGTACTTCTCCCATATCCTGTGCATACATTTTTGTGTACATACGCTAAATATGAGAGACACATCTCTTCTTCTCTGGGATTTTACATATGGTAACTCTACCCTTAGTTTTGAAAAATTTTATCCGTAAAATATAAAATTGGCAAGAGCTTTCATAATTAACAAGAGGTTATCACAAAGAAATTACAACACCACTTTATAATTCTTTAAAATATTTGTAAAAAAAATCATTTCCACTCATATCGCAAAAGCATTCACAAAGAAAGCATAATCAAGTCATAAAAGTATTTGCGAAACCATCTTATTACCTTACAAAGCATCTATAAAAGAGAATTATCCACCACTTTGCAAAAGCATTTGCAAAGAACATAAAATAAAATAACAAAGACACATTTTTAATCATCCTAATACTTTACAAGAACACTTGTAAAGATCACTCTCATTAATTTCCAAAATATTTACAAAGATATTTTGCAAGATATTGTAAGAATATTATAGGAAAAAAATTCTTACAATAAATGCAATCAACATCAAAAGCATTAACAAAATTCATATCAAAATTCTTGTAAAAGGCTTGCAAAATCCATATATTTCATCTACACACCTAAGTGTCTCATAAAATATGATACTTAGAAATTAATGAAAATCAAACCATATTTAATCTACACATCTAAATGTTTCATAGAAAGTGACACTTAAACATTGGTGAAAGGATCACATCTACCTTATCTACACATTCGAATTTTTGTAGAGAGTAGCATTTGAAAACTGATAAGGATTATACTACATCTACCTTATCTACGCAGTCAAATGTTTATAGACAACAACATTCAAACACTGATAAGAATCATATTTCATATACCTTATCTATGTAGTTGAATGTTTGTAGAGAGTAGCATTTGAACACATTGATAAAGATCATACCACATCTACCTTATCTATGTAGTCCAATGTTTTTAGAGAGAAGTATTTAAACACTGATAAGGATCATACTACATATACCTTATCTATGCAATTAGATGTTTGTAGAGAGTAGCATTTAAACATTGATAAGGATCATATCACATCTACCTTATCTACGCAGTCAAATTTTTGTAGAGAGCACCATTCAAACACTAATAAGGATCATACTACATATACCTTGTCTATGCAGTCAAATGTTTTTAGAGAGCAACATTCAAATACTGATAAGTATAATACTACATCTATCTCATATATGCAGTTGAATGTTCACAGAGAGTGACACTCAAAAACTTATAAGGATTACACTACATCTACCTTATCTACGTAGTAGAATGTTTATAGAGAGTAAAATTTGAACACTAATAAGGATCATACTATAGGTACATCATCTACATAGTCAAATGTTTATGAGAGAAACATTTGAAAATTGATGAGAAGAAAAAAAATATACTATATCATGTACATACTATAGGTACTGTTGACAATTTTGTCACATTGCACAATGGGGTAGAGAAAAAAAATCAAAACTTTGTATAGTGTTCTTTGTTGTAAAACAGTTATTTTGGTTGTTTTTTGAAAATATTTGTAAGTTGCAGCAATTTTGGATTTTCTTGCCACCCCTTTGTACATAAAATGAAGAAGAAATAACTTCACTGCCGAACAAGCTAGAGAAAATAGCTTCACCAAATAAATAAGAGAAGTATGAAAAGAACTTCGCACCCGAAGAATTTCTAGCGATTGCTTTGGGAAAAAGTTGATGAAGCGGCATTGCCAAAGAAGAATACAAGAAAGGCAAAAAGAGATTCAGGCCCGAAGTTCCTCAAAAAACTACTTCGGGCAAAAACCTTGTGAAGCAGCATTGCCGAGGCAGAAATTCTAGAAAGGTGTAAAGGAGAGCTTCGTGGTCGAAGCATTTCAAAAGGCTACTTCGGGAAAAAATTTTGTGAAGCAAAATTCAAGAAGCATTTCAAAAGAATAACTTTGCCAAAGAAAGACCACGGACCGAATTAACTAAGGCAAGAAAACTACTTTGGGCCTGAAGCATTTCAAGTAGCTTCTTTGGTCGAGGTTTTTTTTAAAGTGGTGTTGCCAAAGGAAAAATACGAAGGAAGAAGAATGAAAACTACTTTGCACTCGAAGCATTTCAAAAGGCTACTTTGGGCCAAATTTTTGTGAAGCAGGATTTGAAGGAGCGCAACACTGAAAACACTTTGTCGAAAAGCCGTCGAAGCATCCACTTTGGCCCCCCCAATGCCAGTGAACTATTTCTACTTCACCAAAAGTCGTTATGAAGCATCTACTTTGACCATATTTCATGCGAAGTACTTTCACCCAAAGTAGTAGTGGCCATAAAGAATGCAACATCTTTTGAAGGCAATTGCTTTGGTCAAAACCTTCCTGAATCACAGTGTTGAAAGAGGATCGCAGGAAGCATTTCTCCAAGGCATCAGCAAAGCAATTTTGTCAGTGAAGCAACGAGGAATAAAGAGGCCCATTTTGCAAAGGAAATATGCTTCGACACTCACACCCCCCGAAGCAGTTTTGCGAAGCTCCATTTTGTGAAGTACAAATCAAGGAGGAGTTATTGCTTCGGCACAAGTCCATTGTGAAGAAAATTTGCAAATGAACATCTTGTGAAGCACTTCAAGGGCATGCGTTCCAAGACAGGTGTTTTCTCGAGGTGATCAAGTGCCTCATAAATGCATTTTTACTTACCTGGTAAGACCACTTCTCATTTTTGGCAATTGGAAATGAATTATCAGTTCTAGAAGGAGATCTCGATGAGCATGGTGGCAACTCGAGCACTGCACCCAGAAGCCGAGGATGCTCAAGTGGCTCATTAATACGTATTTCCCCGATTGACCCGATCGTAGCTACTATTTTTGGCAAAGGATATGAAAGCTCAATCATGAGAGCCACAAAGGGCCGACTTCTTAGCTTTCGAGGATGTACTCCTGCATCTTGTGTAATTATGGCTTAGAGGGTCGGGTCCTCTATAATAACCCAAACATTGTAATGCAAAGGGGGGGAACTTTCTACTAGAAAGCTACTATAACTTGATGTCCTATGATTAATACTAAAGATATTTGGACTTTATTTCTCTCTTGTATGTTGCCTTCTATGTTTATTTATTTTTTCTATCTTCATTTGCATACTATTACTCTTAATCCTAAATTTCGGTGTGCGATTGAGGACTGTACCCTGAAATTCACCTGAAGGATACATAGGGGAGGAAAAACACTATATTGGTTTTCTTTTATGCTTCCTTGTGGGTTGTGGTTTCTGTTATATTCACTTGTCCCAAGGTCCCATATTTTAAGAATGAATCTCAAACCTATCTCCGTTGGGGCCAATAGTTCTAACAAGTTCCCTATGTGACCTGGTCAATCTCACCTAACTAGTGGTAGTGATAACCAATTCTCTCATTACCTAAAGACTCTTAGCATCTAGTGACTCTATTTACCCAATAATATTTAAGTTGTAAAGACCGATACCAAATTTTGTGCCTTCATAAAAACAAGATGGAGAGTTAGGAATAGAGGAGAGGAAACCGAGTTATTTGAGCTAGACATCGATGCCTTTAGGGAGCGATCAAGGTTGGTCACCCCCGAGTCACTATTGCATGGAACATCCTCCCAAGAGGCTACTGTTGATGAATGAGACCTAAATTTTGATAGCACAACATCTAGTTTTCCTCCCAATCCTCCCAACTCACCAAAGCATCCTAGTGCATCCATTCCTTTTAGTCGTCCTATTGGAAATCAAGGAGGAGCTTCGGGGATTCCTGTTTCTCAAAATCCAGGAGCAAGTATGGCACAGCAATAGCAACAACAACAAATGCAGCAAAAACCACCACCCAAGTTGTTTCCAACATGGGATTCTTTGTCACCACTAAATCTAGTGGGATAAGGGCAAGTGCTGCCTGCTGCTATAAAGAAGATCCCAATGTTCGATGGAACTAGGAAGACTACTCTAGAGCACATCCAGGACATAATATCTCTGGCAGCAATCCATGACATCACAGAGGAGTGATTTATGGTAAAGCTTCTGGTTCTTTCCCTTAAAGGAAAACTCCTCTATTGGTATAGATCTTTACCACCCGATACTATTACAGGATGGGACCAGTTATCTGAGTAGTTGATGCGAAGCTTCAATGAGTCCTTCGATCCTACTTCTCTCTTGCATCAATTCACTTCAATCTAGAGACATCCATAAGAAAAGATCACAAAATTCAATGTTAGGTTCGCTTGAACCTAGCAGAGAGTACCAGTTGGACTTCGGCCTACCGAAAAAGCGACAACATACTATTTTCTTTGGGCTTTCAACCCTGATATCAATAACATGGTAAGATATTCTAACATCAATACTTTTCCTGAGTTGTATGAGTTAGCCAAGAGACTGGAAATGGATTTTATAGCTATGGGAAAGCTTCCCAAAAGAATGTTGATGCCCATACTTTTCAAATTTCATCCCAGTATGCGAGCATAGCTGCTTCACAGATCTCTGTAACCTCTACATACCCGATCTCATCTTGGAACCTAAATCTTATTGCGTCTCAAATCACCACTCCACAAATTCATTTTCCCACATTTTTAACTCCACAACCCATTTTCACTTTGGCATTCCCCACTTTACCTCCAATAACGATTATGGCTTCATTGCCACTTGTTCCAAAAGTCGAAGATGTGCAAGCTAAAATTCTACAAGAGATGCAGTCTCTGAACTCCATAGTCCAGACATTGTCTAATGACATGACCATTGTGAAGAAGAAACAAATGCAACAAGAATTCCTACTGAGAATGTCTTATCCTATGCCTGTGCTTACCAAAGATCAAGCAGTCCAACAAGGGAAAGCTTTGGCGAGAAATGCTATGATTGATGAATCTCTAAGAACTTCTAATTATGTATATTGGTGCTCTACATGTAATGATCCGCATGAAGAGAATACATGTATGCTACACCAACACTATGTACAAACACTAGTGAGTAGGAGTCATGGCGGTCAAGTCAATGTCATCAGGAAAATGAGTCAGAACCTGGCAATTGGTGAAGAAGAGTTGGCCATAGTGCTTACCAGAGGAGGAAAGAAGGTGATAGAAGTGGATGCTACTCATATGGCTCCCTTAAAAGTGCATGCTCGACCTAAGAAGGGATAATCATCTTCTTTGGACTCGAACGAAGCTCCTCCACTTGCACCAATCAAAGAAAAAGCTCAAAAGGCCTCCGTCAAATCACCTCAGGCAAAAACAAGAGAGAAGGCTAAGGAAAATCTCAAGTTTCCTTCACTAACTAAGCGACAAAGAGTTGAAGCTATGGAGTAGTATCACACTAGATATGAGCCAAGAAAGGAACCTCAGGTTCTCAGTTCCCTGGTGTACAACATTATAGAGGAGTTAAAGAGGATTCCAGTCAAGATCAGCTTGTACGATGCACTACAACTACCTAGACAAGTGGACCTACTACAAGAATAATTAAAGATGACTAAAGAAAAAAAGGTAGCACAGCTTGCTCTTGTGTAGACCCTATCCACATCCATTATGGGGATGAATAGACCACCTCCGTTCTACCTATCTCTACAGATGGAAGGGTATATTGTACATAACTGTATGATCATCTCTGGGGCCACAACAATAGTCATTCCAAAATTAGTCTACGAAGAAATAGGGATGGAATATACGCGAAGTAGCCAGGGCATACTCTAGTTGTATGGTACCCTAGTGAAGACTCTAGGAGTGATCAAAGACATTCCTATTCGACTACATAAGATGCCTCAGATCACGGTCATACAAGAGGTAGTGGTCATCGACCTGGAGCCATACTTCAGTATGTGCTTGTCAAGGGAATTCATAGTAAAGCTAGGTGGATATCTGTCTATGGATTACTCTCATCTAGATATTCCATTCAAAGGAAAGAAGGTGAATATCTACAATGAAAATCCTTCTTCCTTCCTTGTGTAGAAGATGTTCGAAGAAGAGAGCAGTGATCCAGTGAATGTAATAGTGGAGGGAGTAGAGCAGGTGGACCTGATCGAGGAGTCTCTCATGCAACTAAGTTATGAAGATGAGTTCTCATTGGTAGACTTTAACGCCATGGTAGAGATCGAGATAGGATGTTATGCGATTGCCAAGCCTAAGAAACACACCCAACCAGAGAATAGAACAAGTGCCGAAGAAGGACTATGGAAGTTGTTCTTCGACGGAGCCCAATGTAAAAATGGTTTTAGGGTAGGGATTCTTCTAGTTTTGCCATTCGGAGAGCAAAAGGAGTATTGCTACCGGTTATATGGAGCTACACCAAAAATGCAACAGAATATGAAACATTATGCCTAGGACTCAAAAAGGCTGACAAGTTAGGCATAAAGCACCTTCAAATCTTTGGAGATTCAGAACTGGTATGCAAACAGGTCACAAATAGGTGCACTTCAAAGAAGCATTATCTCAAGTCATACCAAAATAGGGTATGGGACTTGTTCAACCAGTTTGAATCTCTCAATCTATAGTCTATTCCAAGAGAAAAGAATCGACATGTCGATGTTCTGGCATACATCACAGCCAAGTACTCTCCAAAAAAATACATGGTGCACAAGCCCAAAGCTATGAGAATGATCTACAGACCCTCTTTCCTAGACAGAGATCTACATTGGCAAGTATTTGACAATGATGAGCAGATTGTGAATTTCATGATTCAAGAAGCAACCATAGTCGAAAGCAGAAACCCTGACAGTGAGGAATATGAAGGGCTAGTTCAATTGAAGAATAAACACCTTCCTAAAGGATTGATTACTCTAGAAAGCCTCTTTGATCAGAATGATCAAGCAATTTTGCATAGGATAAAAGTTAATGCCAAGAAGTATCAAGAGTTGGAGCTCAATCCTAGAAAAGCAATAAAAGTTGGAATAGACAACACTTCAGAGGAGCTAGAACAAATTTGATCTCTGTGCAAAAGGTATCCCGACATAGTGGCTTGGTCTTATCAAGATCTAAGGAGATACGATCGACAACTGATCCAGCATACGATTGAGTTGTAGTAGGGATTCAAGCCCTTTCGACAGAAGCAAAGGCCGATTAACTCGAAGATCAAGGTATTGATGAAGGCCAAACTCCTAAAAATGCTCGAGGAAAATATAATTTATCCTATAAAAAATTCTTCTTGGGTAGCGAACCTAGTCCCCATCAAAAAAAATAATAGAGATATACGTTTATGCGTGGACTTTCGCAACCTGAACCAGGATTCTCTCAAGGACCACTATCCTCTTTCGCAAATCGATCAGATCTTGCACTCAATGGCTAGAGATCAATGCTTCTTCTTGCTCTATGGTTTCACTGGATACAATCAAATTTGGGTTAGGAATGAAGACCAACATAAAACAACATTCACCACTAAGTGGGGGACATTTTCTTACCAGTGAATGCCATTTGGCCTTTCGAATGCTGGTGCCACTTTTTATAGGGCGATGGATCTAGCTTTTGGTGAGATTTTGAATAAGGTTATCATCATCTATCTAGATGAAATTACCATTTTCTCTTGAAGAAGGGAGGATCACCCCTTACATCTACAAAAAAAATTCAAAAAATGCTAAGAGTTTGGCATTTTAATCAATCCAAAGGAGTCCATATTCACAGTCAGCGAAGCAAAATTGTTGGGACATGCGATATCAAAAAAGGGCCTCGCTGTAGATCCCTATAGAGCTGAAGCTCTAACAAAACTCCCACTCCCAGTAGACAAGAAAGGACTTCAATATTTCTTTGGCTAGATCAACTTCGTGACAAATTTTGTCCTTGATTTTGCCCAAGTCATCAAGTCGATGTCCAAACTTTTAAATAAGGGCACTGAATTCATCTAGATAGAAGAGAGAAATGAGGCATTTGAAGAGATTAAATCTTGAATCACTCAGGTGTCGGTCCTGATCAACCTCGAATATAGTTGGGATTTTATCTTGTATGCCATAGTGGAACCCGAGAGCTATGTTATGGTCCTAACACAAAAGGGGGAGGATGGTGAAGAGCGTCCTATCACATTTTTGAGCTAGGTGATCAATCCCCATGAAGATAAATACAATTTCAGAGAATGTTAGGTGCATGCAGTAATGAAGTCTCTTCAGAAATTTAAGCAATTCATATCCCAAAGTCAGGTTATAGTCTTTGTCATTCATCTCGATGTGCACAATTTCATCATCTAAGGAGAATTGGGTAGTAAGAGATCCAGTTGGGTGAACAAAATATAGAAATTCAACATTTAGATCAAGCCCACAAAACTGGTTCATGGATGCGCATTGTGTCAAGAATTGACGAAGAGCACAGCGGCCAAAGCGAAAAAATCTCAATGGGATGACTCACCAGCTGAAGGATGCTTCGCAAACTAGTAAGAGGACGAGAAATATTGGGTTGGAGAGATAGTCGACTACTTCAACACTGGTAGATGTCCTTCGCATCTAAATGCTTCATAGCGAAGGCATTTCAGGATGCGATACACCCAATATACTTTGCACCCCGAAGGTCTATTTTTTAGAAACATTGATGGCGTCCTTCTCTGAAGAACACAAGCTTATACTGAGAGGGGGGGTGAAAAGTATAAGACTTAACCAATTAATAATTTTAAATTTAGATAGTAGTGGCATCAACACAACATTAATCAAGACAGAAAGCATCACACATTGAAGACCCATTTTTAATGTGGTTCACCCAAAATGGTTGGGCTACATCCACAAAAATTTTTCTCTAAAAGTTATCTCAAAGTTCTTTGGAAATCCTTCCCAATTACAATTTTTATGAGCCTCGACCCAAAGGAGATACCTTCCCCTCTGCTCTGGAAATGATCCCTCAAAAGATCAACTTCCTCTACCTCTTGCCAACACGTGGAACTCCTTTCCACCGAAGACCTCCTGTCCTCAATGCTTAGCCTAAGAGACCTCTGCCTTCTATGATAACGTCCATAGCAGCTCAGCAACCTATACCAAATACAGTCAGTTGATCTAGTACAAGTCTTCCTTTGTTTATTAGATCTGTCCAACTCTTGAACAAATCAATCCTCTACATACAAGCCTTCTCAAAGACTTGCCAAATCTGTCCTTAGGTTCTTCTCATAGAACCAATGCACCTCTATCATCAGGTTCTTATCATAGAACTATCAAACTCAGCTCACAAGTCCTTTGCTGGGACCTATCCAAATCTATTCAAGAAACATACACATCTTCTAGGCTCTTACAGTTGCTCTTTGTCTTCTCTTAGTCATATCTCTACACACACTCTGCACACTTCGATCGAATTTTGCACTATGCTATCGATGATCGAACTTCTCACACCGCACTCTATCTGTGAATGTTGCAACTAATGACCCATCCAACTCTTCAAAATAGCCTGCCTTTTATAATAACACTTTCAAGATCAAAACCTTAATCTTAGTCGGTTGTAACCTTGATCTTTAGTCGGCTGTAACCTTGATCTTTAGTCAGCTGCAAACCCTAATCTTCATTATCTCATATTTAACTTTGTCAGCTTCAACTGCCTCTGTAACTCTTCTATAGCTTTTGCCACAAAACTACAACATGTTGCGATATCACGACACCTTTGCAACTGTACACTTTCTTTTAGATTTTGTCATGATATCGTGACACTTTAGCATTTGTCAACTTCAACTAAGCTCTGTTCGTGATATCGTGACACTTTTGGCTTTGTCAGCATCAACTTTGCTTTTGTCATTATATCGCGACACTTCTCCCTTCGTCGACCTCCTTTCTGCTTTTGTCATGAAATCATGACACTTTTGCCTCTACAAACTTCGTATTCACTTCTGTTGTGATATCATGACACTTTTGTCTTCATAGCCTTCCTCTCTACTTTTGTCATGAAATCATGACACTTCTCCTATTGAGGGCCTAATTTCTATTTTTGTTGTGAAAGCGCGACACTTTCTGCATCCGTACGCTTTCTCCATAACCTATCGCAAAATCACGACGCTATCAACTTTTCGTACGCTTTCTTTGCAACTTGTCGTGAAATCATGACATTTCTTATTTTGAATACTTTCGTCTGCAACATGTTGCAAAATCATGATAGTTCTCACTTTGAACTCTTTCTGTTGTTGTATGTCACAAAATCATGATAGTTCTCCCTTTGAGTTCTATAGCATGTCACAAAATCATGACAGATCTCACTTTGACTTCTGCTGCATGTCACAAAATCATGACAATTCTCATTTTACTTTCTCTCTCTTCGAACTTGTCATGAAATCATGATAGTTCACACTTCGGACTCTAGCTCTTCTACAGCACATCGTGAAATCATGACACTTTACCTTGTTTTCACTTTCTTGCTTAAGTCATGAAAATACATGTCGTGATATCATGACATTTTTCTAACTTGCTTTCTCTCTCCTACTTAAGTCACAAAAATGCGACATGTCGCGATATCGCGACATTTTTCCTCCTTAGCTCTTTTATGTTTTTCAGGTCACGAAAACCCGACATGTCGCAATATCATGACACTTTTTCTCCTTAGCGCTTTTCTTTTCTTCGAGTCACGAAAACCCGAAATGTCACGATATCGCAACACTTTTTCTCCTTAGTGCTTTTCTTTTCTTCGGGTCGTAAAAACCTGACATGTCGTGATATCACGACACTTTTTCTCTGCGAGATCTTTTTCTCGAACCTGTCAGCTTAGGGTTTGCAAAAGACCTTTGAAACTATTATGTCGTAACCTTCATCAAAATAAATTATTTGACATCAAATCAAATTCCTTCAAAAGCTTCTTGACATCAATAACAATTTATATACTTGAGCAAAGGCAATGTACCCAAAGTACCCAAAATTTCCAACATTCTCAGGTGCATAAAAGATGATGATAAAAGGAAAATCCTAGGAGAATTTCATTCAGGATTATCTAGAGGTCACTTCATAGGGAGAACAACAGCTCTGAAGATCATCAAGGCGGGTTACTATTGGCCCATACTCTTTGCTGATGCCTTCATAGTTTGTCGCAAATGTGAGCAGTGTCAAAAGTTCACCGATTGAAGAAAAAATGCTTTGATGCCCCTTCGTATGATACAAGTAGAGACACCCTGATGGGGACTCAAAAATTCACTCACCCCAACTCTCCAAAAATCTCATTCATGAGCAAAATTTGCTTAGGAAAAATTCTCAAAATCCTCATTAAACTTGGAATAAATTTACAAAACTGGCAACAGTCTGCCAAATAAACTCCTTTACCCTGAAAGGCAGTTTATATTTTCTTTTCTCTTACATTACAGCATCTTCCCCAGGAATAATTCTCTAATACATTACAACATAGCTAACTCTGGAAGAAAAACAGCCTAATAGGTCCAGAATGGCACTCGTGCCTTCATGTCTACAACATTGTTTCAATAGTTCTCTGACGTCTGCAACACTGTCTCGGTCGTTTTTCGACCCTGGAAGAAAATAGCTCGAACAAGTCTAAAATGGCCCTCTTGCATTCACATCTGCAACTCTGTCTCCACTGTTTCCCACCCCTTGTGCATGCCATCACTTCCACTTTTAAAGTCTCTGGCGTGACTCTCCGTATCCCTTTTTTTGATGCTTCATTTCATTTCCCATGCCTCTACGTTGGCTTGGCTTTCAAAACATCTTTCTTTTCAACTCTTGATCTTCGTCTGCTTTCACTGCACCCTGGTGCCACATGCTTGTCCAGTGCTACCACTGTAGACTTTTTCCGCCTATCAACCCATGATGATGTTCGGTATATCTATCACTCGATCATTTCCTTTGTAACGGACCCTGTAACCGCCTACATTTTCTTTCCTTCTGTTTGGTCACAAAAATGCGACATGTCACGATATCGCAACACTTTTGGCTTCTCCACCTTCCTGCTCTCTTCGAGTTGCAAAAATGTGACATGTCGTGATATCATGACACTTTTGGCTTCTCCGCCTTCCTGTCCTCTTCGAGTCACAAAAATGCGACATGTCACGATATCGCGACACTTTTGGCTTCTCTGCCTTCCTGTCCTCTTCGAGTCACGAAAATGTGACATGTTGCGATATTGTGACACTTTTGGCTTCTCTGCCTTCCTATCCTCTTCGAGTCACAAAAATGCGACATGTCACGATATCGTGACACTTTTGGCTTCTCTGCCTTCTTGTCCTCTTCGAGTCGCAAAAATGAGACATGTCGTGATATCACGACACTTTTGTTTTTTGGCCTTCCTGCCTTTCTCGAGTTGTAAAAATGTGACATGTCGTGATATCATGACACTTCTCTCTCTAACGCCTCCCATCATCTTTTGGTCGCAAAAATGTGACATGTCGCGATATCGCGACACTTCTCCCTTGCACCTTCTTTCATCCTTTCATCGTGAAAATGCGACAAGTCACGATATCATGACACTTCTCTTTTGCATCTTCTCTTGTCCATGGGTCGCGAAAATGTGACATGTCGCAATATCGTGACATTTTTCTCTCTTGCGCCTTCTTTTGTCCTTTTATCACAAAAATGTGACATGTCAAGATATCGTGACACTTCTCCTCCTTTGCGTCTTCTCTCATGCATGGGTCGCGAAAATGCGACATGTCATGATATCGCGACATATTTCTCTCTTGTGCCTTCTTTCGTCTTCTCGGTCATGAAAATGCGACATGTCACGATATCGCGACACTTTTCCTCCCTTGCGCCTTCTCTCGTCTTCTGGTCATGAAAATGTGACATGTGACGATATCGTGACATATTTCCTTCTTTGCGCTTTCTCTCATACTTTGGTCGTGATAATGCGACATGTCACAATATCGCGACATCTTTCATCCTTTGCACTTTCTCTCGTCCTTTGGTCGTGATAATGCGACATGTCGCGATATCATGACATCTTTCCTCCTTAGCACTTTCTATCGTCCTTTGGTCACGATAATGCGACATGTCACGATATCGTGACATCTTTCCTTTCCGGCTCTTCTTTCTCCTTTTTGGTTGCAAAATTGTGACATGTGATATCGTGACATCTTTCCTTTCTGCCTCCTCCTCGCCTCTTGGGTTGCGAAATTGTGATAGCTTTGCTCTACTTTCTCTCACTCTGTTTCGGGTCATGGAAATGTGACATGTCATGATATCATGACATTTTTCTTCCTTGCTTTATTTCTGCTCCTTTGGTCACAAAAATGCGACATGTCATGATATCACGACATCTTTCCCTTCTGCCTTCTCCTTGCCTCTAGGGTCGTGAAATTGTGACATTTTCCTTCCCTGCCTCCTTTCTACTTCTTCGGTCGTGATTTCGTGACATGTCATGAAATCATGACATTTTCCTTCCTTGCATCCTTTTTGCTTCTTCGGTCACGATTTTGCAACATGTCACGAAATCATGACATTTTCCTTCCTTGCCTTTCCTGTCTTCTTTCGATCGTGATTTCGTGACATGTCGCAAAATTGTGACATTTTTCTCCATGCCTTCTCCTTTCTTCTTTCGGTCATGATTTCATGACATGTCGCAAAATCATGACATTTTTGCTCCATGCCTTCTCTCTCCTTCCTGAGTCATGAAAATGTGACATGTCGTGATATCATGATGATTTTCTCTGTCATGATATCGCGACATCCAGGTGAACACTTAGAAAATTTTTGTCGATGCAAGATTGCTCTGCTACCACCGGATGCTCCTGCATCAGAAAACCGAGGTGGATTGAGAAGTGACCTTTACTTCTGTACTATTCTGTCACCTTCTTTCTCAATATCTCAAATCTTGCAAAATATTCAACCTCAGCTCGACTCTTTTCTCCTTGGCTCAATCCCTCTTCACAACTCCTCTTGTAGGGCTTGCACTTGCCTCTGCAAAGCTCTAAAATCTTCTTCAGGTACCACATTTCTCCCACCACCATGGTTTCTTCATGGAGGCATTCTTCCTTGCTCTCTTCGCATAATCTTTTCATAGATTCTGGTGTAAATTGCCTCATATTCTATGATCTGTTTACACACTCAAGAACCCTAGGCTCATCCATAGATCTTGCTGCAAACTGCCTCACTATCGATGATCTGTTTACACACTCAAGAGCTCTAAGCTCTTCAAATGATCCTGATGCAACCTACCTCACTTTTGGTGATCTATTTACACACTCTGTATCTCTAAGCTTTTCAACTGATCCTAGTGCAAACTGCCTCACTTTCGATGATTTTTTTACACATACTCAAGAACTCTAAGCTCTTCCATAGATCCTAGTGCAAACTGCCTCACTTTTGGTGATCTGTTTACACATACTTAGGAACTCTAAGATCTTCAACTGATATTGGTACAAACTACCTCACTTTCAATGATCTATTTACACATACTCAGGAACTCTAAGCTATTCCATAGATCCTGGTGCAAACTGCCTCACTTTCGGTGATCTATTTACACATACTTAGGAACTCTAAGCTCTTCAATTGATCCTGGTGCAAACTGCCTCACTTTCGGTGATTTGTTTACACATACTCAAGAACTCTAAGCTCTTCCATAGATCCTGGTGCAAACTACCTTACTTTCAGCAATCTATTCACACATACTTAGGAATTCTAAGCTCTTCCACAGATCCTGGTGCAAACTGCCTCACTTTCAACAATCTATTTACACATACTCAGGAACTCTACGCTCTTCCACAGATCCTGGTACAAACTGCCTCACTTTCGATGATCTATTTACACGCTTAAGAACTTCCCACTCTGATACCACCTAATGGGAACTCAAAAATTCATTCACCCCAACTCTCAAAAACTCTCATTCATGAGACAAATTTGCTCAGGATAAATTCTCAAAATCCTCATTAAACTTGGAATAAATTTACAAAACCGGTAGTAGTCTACCAAATAAACTCCTTTACCCTGAAAGGTAGTTTATATTTTATTTCTCTTACATTACAGCATCTTCCCTAGGAAGAATTCTCTAATACATTACATCACAGCTAACTCTAGAAGAAAAATAGCCTAACAGGTCCAGAATGGCACTCGTGCCTTCATGTCTGCAAGACTGTTTCAACAGTTCTCTAATGTCTACAACACTGTCTCGACTATTTTTTGACCCTGGAAGAAAATAGCTCGGACAATTCCAGAATGGCCCTCTTGCCTTCACGTCTGCAACTCTGTCTCAGCCGTTTCCCACCCCTTGTGCATGCCATCGCTTCCCCTTTTAAAGTCTCTAGCGTGACTCTTCATCTACCTTTTCTTGATGCTTCATTTCATTTCTCGTGCCTCTATGTTGGTTTGGCTTTCAAAACATATTTCTTTTTGACTCTTGATCTTCGTCTACTTTCACTACACCTTGGTGCCACGTGCTTGTCCAGTGCTACCACTGTAGACTTTGTTTGCCTGTCAACCCATGATGACGTTCGATATACCTATCGCTCGATCATTTCCTCTGTAATGGCCCCTGTAACTACCTACCTTTTCTTTCCTTCTGTTTGGTCATGAAAATGTGACATGTCACTATATCGTGACACTTTTGGCTTCTCCGCATTCTTGCTCTCTTCAAGTCACAAAAATGCGACATGCCACGATATCACGACACTTTTGGCTTCTCCGCCTTCTTGTCCTCTTTGAGTCACGAAAATGTGACATGTCGCGATATCATGACACTTTTGGCTTCTCCGCCTTCCTGTCCTCTTTGAGTCACAAAAATACGACATGTCACAATATCACGACACTTTTGGCTTCTTCGCCTTCCTATCCTCTTCGAGTCGCAAAAATGTGACATGTCACAATATCATGACACTTTTGGATTCTTCGCCTTCTTGTCCTCTTTGAGTCACAAAAATGTGATATGTCGCAATATCACAACAGTTTTGCTTTTTGGCCTTCTTGCCTTTCTCGAGTCACAAAAATGTGACATGTCATGATATCACGACACTTCTCTCTCCTGCACCTCCCATCATCTTTTGGTCATGAAAATACGACATGTCACAATATCGCGACACTTCTTCTCCCTTATGCCTTCTTTCATCCTTTCATCATGAAAATGTGACATGCTGTGATATCGTGATAGTTCTTCTCTTTTGCATCTTCTCTTGTCCATGGGTCGCAAAAATGTGACATGTCATGATATCATGAATTTTTTCTCTCTTGCACCTTCTTTCGTCCTTTTGTCACAATATCGCGACATGTCACAATATCGCGACACTTCTCCTCCTTTGCTTCTTCCCTCATCCATGGGTCGCGAAAATGTTGTTGAGCAAGGTGTTGCAAGAGTTTTGTCATTGTTGTCAACACGGTTAGTTAGATCCAATGATGCAGTGGACAGGCAGTTCAGAAGTCATTCAGATGCAGAGGACAGAAGTTCAAAGGTTATTCAGAACATGGACAGTGAGTTTCCCAGAAGACCATAGTTGCCTTTTTGCAAAAAATCAAAGAAAAAGACAAGTAAGAAAACTGTCGCGATATCGCGACATGTTTTCTGTCGTGATTTCGCGACATGTCGGAGGAGAGAGAAGGCGCAAAGAAAATTGTCATGATTTCATGACATGGACTAGGAGAGAGAAAGTGCAAACAAAATTGTCACGATTTCGTGACATGGCCGAGGAGAGAGAAGACGCAAGGAAAACTGTCACGATTTCGTGACATGTTCGGAAGAAAAGTGCTAAGGAAGAAAACTATCACGATTTCGTGACATGTTCGGAAGAAAAGTGCTAAGGAAGAAAACTATCACGATTTCATGACATGTTTGGAGAAAAAGCTCCAAGGAAGAAAAGTGTCACGATTTCGTGACATGTCGGGTTTTCACGACCCGAAGAGGAGAGAGAATGTACGAAGGCAAGTATGTCACGATTTCATGACATGTTATGTTTTCACGGGCGAAAGTCAGAAAAGAAGCCAAGGCAGTGAAAGTGTCACGATTTCGTGACATGTTCCGTTTTCATTGGTAGCTGAGAAGAAAAGCGTACGGAAGCCAAAAGTGTCACGATTTCATGACAAGTTGCAAGAAAAGCCGTCGAAAGCTGAAAGCGTCGTGATTTCGTGACAGGATGAAAGGAAAATGTACGGATGGAAAAAGTGTCATGATTTCATGACAGGAAGTAGTGAAGTAGCTAGCAGGATGAAGATGTCGCATTTTCGTGACATGTCACGGTTTCGCGACTCTAGGAGGAGAGAGACTATACGGTGCCAGAAATGTCATGATTTCATGACAAAAGCGGAGAAGAAGGCCTAGAAGCAAAAAGGGTCGCATTTTCATGACAAGAGTGAGGATGACGTCAGCAAAAGTTAGAAGTGTCACGATTTCATGACAAGAACGGTGGCAAAGCTATCAAAGGCCAAAAGTGTCATGATTTCATGACAGCAAGGACAAGAAGGCGTACGGATGTAAAAGGTGTCACGATATCATGACATGTTGGAGTTTCGCGAGGAAAGCTACAGAACCAGAGAGACGGTTGAAGCCGACAGAGTTAAATTTGGGCCGACGAAGATTAGGGTTTTGGAGCCGACATTCATTAGGGTTTTGGAGCCGACATTTATTAGGGTTTTTCAGCCGACGTTCTTTAGGGTTTGTTCTTGAAATTTCATCTATAAAAGGAGGGCTACTTCGAGTTTGAAGATGACTTGAGTGTGAAGAATTTTTGTGTATGCAAAATTCGTAGTGAGCAGAGAGTGAGTCGCTTCGATTCGAGCTATGTCTGAAGTGATAGTTCATTTGTGTTGAAGTGAAGTGTGCATATCGAATCTTCATGAATTAAGTGCGCAGGGTGCAGAGGTTGAGTCACATAGATCTAAGTGCGAAGTGATAGCACGTAGAGAATAGCAGAAGGTGCGAATTAAGTCTATTGTGCGAATAAAGTGAATCGTGTCGAATCAAGTCAAGTGCGAATTAATAGCACATAGAAAGCAGAAAACTGCAAAGGAGCAGAGGTGATCGATCGACTGTTTAGCAGCAGAGAGTGCAAAGCATTTTTGTAGAAGAAATAGAGTGCATAGAAACTACAGACTATGGGAAATAAGGTGAAAGTATTATTCTATTATTTTCATTATTTTCATTGAAGTCCAAGTTGCAGCTTGGCATAAGGAGTTGGTGCTTCTTTCCAGTAGGTGCTGGTAAATTAGGAGTTGGTGCTCCATTCTGTTTGATACAGATAAATCTAAGGGGTTGGTGCTCCTTCCAGTTGGTGCTGGTAAAAGATATTGTAAAGTTGTAGCTTTGCAAAGGCTGGATTTGGATGGTAGTCCAAGCAGTCATTTTTGAGGAGTAGCCACATTGGTGAACCTCGTTAAATGTCGTGTTGTGTGTAATGCTTTCTTGCTGTATTTGATATATCTGTTCATTAGTTTTAAACTACTGCTGGTTTTAGAGCTGAATATTTAAAGTTTTAAAAAGATCACACTGATTCACCCCCCTCTCAGTGTCACTGTGATTACAACAATTGGTATCAGAGCAAGGTTCCTATACAGGCTCAATCAGCTAGGGTGTTCCTGGTAGTGACGCTATGGCAGGTGGTGAAGGTTTCTCCTCAAACAAAGCACCATTGTTTGATGGAACAAATTATGTGTTCTAGAAAATCAGGATGCAGACTTATCTTCGAGCTTTGGGATTTGACATCTGGAATGCAGTAGTTAATGGCTACACAGCTCCTGCCACTGCTCCAACCGATAGCACCGATAAAAAGGCTTTTGAAAATGACTCTAAAGCAAAAAATGCCATCATGTGTGGATTAGTGGACAGTGAGTTGGTCAAAATCATAAATTGTGAATCAGCAAAAGATGTTTGGGACAAACTAGAAAATATTCATGAGGGAGATGACAAGATCAAGGAAGCTAAGCTGCAAACTCATCGAGCTCAATTCGAATCACTAAAAATGACCAACGATGAGAACATAGAAGCCTTCATGCAGAGGGTAAATGGAATCACTAATTCTATCAGAGGTCTCGACGAAGAGTTGGATGATGCTACTATTGTGAAAAAGGTTTTAAGGTCACTTCCCCAAAGGTTTGATTCTAAAGTCTCTGCCATAGAAGAAGCTAAAGACTTAAATCACTTTAGTATGGATGAGATGCATGGTTCCCTGATGGCTTATGAAATGAGAATAGGAAGGTCTAATCCCACAGACAGAGAAGCAGCATTTAAAGCCCTAAAAGGTAAAGACACAAAACAAGACTCTGAAGAAGAAGAAACTTCAGATGAAATGGAAGCAAATTTTGTCAAAAAATTGAGAAAGGGCAAAGGAAAGTACAGAGGAAAGCTTCCTTTTAAATGTTTCAACTGTGGAGGCATTGGACACTTTGCAACCAAATGTCCTCTCAATGACAAGAACAAAGGTGAAGAAACTCCGCATCAAGAAAGAAGTGAATGGAGGAAGAAATCAAACTTCAGAAAAGGGAATTTCAAAAAGAAAAGTTTTATCTCCCGAAATGCAGATTCTTCAGAGGACAACTCTAGTGAAGACTCTGAAGAAGGAACAGGTGAAGCTCTATTTATGGCATTTGAAGTAGAAAAATCAGAAGAGGCAGAAAACCCAGAAAAGAGAGAAGGTATGAACTCTAAAGTGTCTATTGAAAAAGCTGAGGCTGAAGTTGATCTAGAAGGTGAGCTGGTTTCTGCTCTTGTAGAATGGAAATCTGAGAAAAGAAAGAATAAAAAACTGTCAAGAAAGCTTGAGGATGCAAACGACATTATAACCAGTCTAAAAATACAGTCAGAAGAGTACAAGAAAATGTTCGAAGATCTTGAAGTTCAGGTAACCATGAAGATAGATTACTGCTGTAAACTAGAAGAAGAAAATGTTGGTCTTCGAATACAGATACAAGAGCTGGATCGAAAAATTAGCTGCCACTACAAACGTGAAGAAAGTTCGATGAAGCTGGACAAAATCCTAAGCGATCAAAGACCCACAGGCATCAAATTCGATTTGGGCTTTATTGAAGGAGAATCATCCAACGAACCAAAAGCCAAAAATGTTGAATCTGTAAGGAGTGAAGATAAGAAACAGGCTGTTGAAAGTAATCATGCAAAAGAAAGCAGTGATGCCAGGCCTGAAAGAAGAACTGACAATGATGGCTTTACCAAGGTCACACATCAAAAGAAAAGAAGATCTATGGCTCATTCAACAACCTGGCAAAGACCATCTTTCAGGTTCAATCATTACTTTTCTGGTTTCTATTTCAAATGTAATGGTTATGGACATAAAATTGCAGACTGCAAGTATAATGCAGGACCAAGAAGTTTCACTAGTAGAAATACTTTTGCTCCTTTAATAAATTATGCAGTAGAATGCTTTAACTGTCATAACTTTGGGCATATTGCAAGAAATTGTCGTAGTATCTCTGTTTCAAGTCAATCTCAGAAAAGAAGAGTTCAACCTTATAGGTCAAAACAAAATAGAAATCTTTCTGAAATAGATTCACAAGATACTGGAAAGGGGAAATCCAAGCTAGAGCCTAATACCATAGTCAAAATAGAGTGGAAACAGAAAGAACAGCTCAGGGAAGAAAAGGAATCTTTAATAGTGCAGACAGCTTTCAAGGCTCAGAATAAATGTGTACCATGGATTCTTGACAGTGGTTGCTCAAGTCATATGACAGGTGATAAACAGAAGTTTGAAAGACTACAAAAATATGAGGGTGGCTCTGTAAAGTTCAGAAATAATGATGGAGCCAAGATTATCGGAAAAGGGTCAGTTAGAATTAGTGATGGGAAAATCAAGTCAGAAGAAGTTTTGTTTGTGGATGGTCTAAAGCACAACTTGTTGAGTGTCAGTCAGATTTGTGATAAAGGACATGAAGTAGTTTTCAAGAAGCAAGGTTGTGAAGTCAGAAAAATTAACAATGGGAAACTGATAGCAACTGGATCAAGGACGTCTGGAAACTTGTACACACTCTCAGAAACATCAGAAGGTACTTGTTTCATTGGATAGGAAGAAGAAAACTGGATGTGGCACAAGAGGCTTGGGCACATAAGCTTCGATAATCTGATAAAAATTAGCTCGAAACAGGCTGTGAGAGATATTCCTGCAATTAGAAAACCTTCAAATAGCATTTGTGCTTCTTGTCAAAAGGGAAAGCAAACCAGAATCTCTTTTAAAACAAAAGAGTATCACACTAGCAAACCTTTGGAACTCATACATACAGACTTATGTGGACCCATGAGAACACAGAGCATAAATGGAGACAAATACTTTATGTTGTGTATCGATGATTATTCCGGAATGACTTGGATATTTTTCTTGAAGAATAAAACAGAAGCTTTTGAAATGTTCAGGTCTTTCAAACATCTAGTTGAGAATGAAACAGGGAAAAGGATCAAATGTTTACGGTCAGATAGAGGAGGAGAATTCATCTCAGATGAATTTACAGAATACTATGAAAAACATGGCATCAGGAGACAATTTTTAGCAGCTAGAACACCCCAGAGAATGGTGTGGTAGAAAGAAAGAACAGAACAGTACAGGAAATGGCTCGCACTATGCTGGAAAAAAATAAAATAGCAGACAGATTCTGGAAAGAAGCAGTCCATACTGCAGTATATATCCAAAACAGATACATGTTGAGAACTCATGAAAGCAAAACACCCTATGAGTTGTGGTTCGGTAGAAAAGCAACAACAAAACACCTCAAAGTTTTTGGCTGTAAGTGTTACATCAGAAAAATAGATGATAATCTTGGGAAAAATAGAGCAGATGAAGGTGTCTTTGTTGGCTATTCTTCAAAAAGTAAAGCTTACAAATGCTACAACAAGAGACTCAAGAAAATTGTGGATAGTGCAGACGTTAAATTTGATGAAGGTGGGGAACGGTCAGCTGACTTTGAGGAAAACTATCCAATCTATGAAGATGTCATTGAAGGAGATGAGGTAAATGAAGCAGGAAACAAACCTACTCTTGATTCAGATGATTTAACCGATGACTCAGAAGCGCAAGAAAATAAGAAATTTAGAACAGGCAGCTGGCAGAAAAATCATCCAAGAGATCAAATAATTGGAGATCCCACAGCTGGTGTTCAGACAAGAAGGAAAGTAATAAGTAATTACTCTCTTTTATCCAGCATTGAGCCCAAAAACATAGATGAAGCAAGCAAAGATGATAGCTGGATGAAGGCAATGAATGAAGAATTAGATCAGATTGAAAAGAACAAAACTTGGGAATTAGTACCCAGACCTACAGATAAGAATGTAATCGACACAAAATGGATATTTCGAAACAAATTAAATGAAGACGGGCAGGTCATTAGGAATAAAGCAAGACTGGTTTGTAAAGGCTATGCATAGGTTGAAGGCATTGATTTTGAGGAGACTTTTGCACCAGTGGCCAGACTCGAAGCAATCAGAATGTTTCTGGCCTTAGTAGTCCACAAGAACTTCAGAGTTTATCAGATGGATGTAAAATCTGCCTTTTTAAATGGGAAACTTGAAGAAGAAGTCTATATTGAACAACCAGATGGTTTTCAAATTAGTAAAGATCCCAACCTTGTCTGCAAATTAAAGAAAGCTTTATATGGATTAAAACAAGCACCACGGGCATGGTATGCAAGGCTAGACAACTATCTCTCTCAACAAGGATTCAAGAAAGGTTTGGTGGACAGTAATCTGTATGTGAAAATAGAAGGTGGGCATCTCATAGTTCTTGTTGTCTATGTCGATGATATCATATTTGGTAGCAGCAAAGATGAATCGTGTAAAGACTTAGCAAACAAGATGCAGAATGAATTTGAAATGTCTATGATTGGTGAACTGTCTTATTTTCTTGGGTTACAAGTTAATCAAAATGAGAAAGGCATATTCATTTCCCAAATCAAATATGTGAAAGAGATGCTAAAGAGGTTCACAATGGAGGACTGTAAGCCAGTTAGCACTCCCATGACAACAGGCTGCAAGTTGAGCAAAGAAGACAAATCTCCACCAGTAGATCAAACCATGTACAGATCAATGATAGGAAGCTTACTATATTTAACAGCTACCAGACCTGATATTCTGCAGGCAGTTTGCATGGTAGCAAGATTTCAGGCCAGTCCCAAAGAGACTCATGTAACAGCTGTAAAAAGGATTCTTCGGTATCTCAAAGGCACCATGGAGTATGGGTTGTGGTATCCAAAAGGCAAAGACTTCACTCTTATATCATATTCAGATGCAGATTGGGTAGGTTGTGTTGATGATAGGAAGAGTACAAGTGGAGGTGCTTTTTATCTTGGTGACAGGTTGGTTGCTTGGCACAGCAAGAAACAAGAGTCAGTTTCTTTATCAACAGTTGAGGCAGAATATATTGCAGCAACAACTTGTTGTACACAAGTTTTGTGGATGAAACAAACTTTGAAAGATCTTGGTATTAATTTCAGTGAACCAATATCAGTTAAGTGTGATAACACCAAGTGCAATTAACATCTCCAAGAATCCAAGTAATGCACTCACGGACAAAACACATTGCTATAAGGTATCATTTCTTGAAGGAGAAAGTTGCAGAAGGAGAAGTTAAATTGGATTTTGTCCCAACCACGGAACAAGTAGCGAGATATTTTTACAAAACCATTGCCCAAGGAAGTGTTTGAGTACCTTCGAAGCAAATTAGGAGTAGTCACACTTCCCAAGAAGTGACTAGCTACGGGGATCACTTTCTCAGGGGGAGCATTTGAATATTTGCCTATTCCTTTGCTCATGATCATAATTTGTGCTAAGTGCAACAAATTGTGCCTGAGAATTGTATGTATGGACTCAGGGGGAGTCTGCAGCAGCCCTTTGGTATTATTGACAAAGGGGGAGAAGAGTTCCAGGAATTTACACAGGTGTTGCCAACAATTCCAAAGGGGGAGATTGTTGAGCAAGGTGTTGCAAGAGTTTTGTCATTGTTGTCAACACAATCGGTTAGATCCAATGATGCAGTGGACAGGCAGTTCAGAAGTCATTTAGATGCAGAGGACAGAAGTTCAAAGGTTATTCAGAACATGGACAGTGAGTTTCCCAGAAGACCATAGTTGCCTTTTTGTAGAAAATCAAAGAAAAAGACAAGTAAGAAAACTGTCGCGATATCGCGACATGTTTTCTGTCGTGATTTCGTGACATGTCGGAGGAGAGAGAAGGCGCAAAGAAAATTGTCATGATTTCATGACATGGACTAGGAGAGAGAAAGTGCAAACAAAATTGTCATGATTTCATGACATGGCCAAGGAGAGAGAAGACGCAAGGAAAACTGTTATGATTTCGTGACATGTTCGAAAGAAAAGCGCTAAGGAAGAAAACTATCACGATTTCATGACATGTTCGGAAGAAAAGTGTCACGATTTCATGACATGTCGAGTTTTCACGACCCGAAGAGGAGAGAGAATGTACGAAGGCAAGTATGTCACGATTTCATGACATGTTATGTTTTCACGGGCGAAAGTCAGAAAAGAAGCCAAGGCAGTGAAAGTGTCGCGATTTCGTGACATGTTCCATTTTTGCTGGTAGCTGAGAAGAAAAGCGTACGGAAGCCAAAAGTGTCACGATTTCACGACAGGTTGCAAGAAAAGCCGTCGAAAGCTGAAAGCGTCACGATTTCATGATAGGATGAAAGGAAAATGTACGGATGGAAAAAGTGTCATGATTTCATGACAGGCAGCAGTGAAGTAGCTAGCAGGATGAAGATGTCGCATTTTCGTGACATGTCACGATTTCGTGACTCTAGGAGGAGAGAGACTGTACGGCACCAGAAATGTCATGATTTCATGACAAAAGTGGAGAAGAAGGCCTAGAAGCAAAAAGGGTCGCATTTTCATGACAAGAGTGAGGATGACGTCAGCGAAAGTTAGAAGTGTCACGATTTCACGACAAGAACGGTGGCAAAGCTATCAAAGGCCAAAAGTGTCACGATTTCACGATAGCAAGGACAAGAAGGCGTACGGATGTAAAAGGTGTCACGATATCGCGACATGTTGGAGTTTCACGAGGAAAGCTATAGAACCAGAGAGACGGTTGAAGCCGACAGAGTTAAATTTGGGCCGACGAAGATTAGGGTTTTGGAGCCGACATTCATTAGGGTTTTGGAGCCGACATTTATTAGGGTTTTTCAGCCGACGTTCTTTAGGGTTTGTTCTTGAAATTTCATCTATAAAAGGAGGGCTACTTCGAGTTTGAAGATGACTTGAGTGTGAAGAATTTTTGTGTATGCGAAATTCACAGTGAGCAGAGAGTGAGTCGCTTCGATTCGAGCTATGTCTGAAGCGATAGTTCGTTTGTGTTGAAGTGAAGTGTGCGTATCGAATCTTCATGAATTAAGTGCGTAGGGTGCAGAGGTTGAGTCGCACAGATCTAAGTGCGAAGTGATAGCGCACAGAGAACAGCAGAAGGTGCGAATTAAGTCTACTGTGCGAATAAAGCGAATCGTGTCGAATCAAGTCAAGTGCGAATTAATAGCGCATAGAAAGCAGAAAACCGCAAAGGAGCAGAGGTGATCGATCGACTGTTTAGCAGCAGAGAGTGCAAAGCAATATCACAGAAGTAGTCCTAGTGCGAAGCATTTTTGCAGAAGAAACAGAGTGCATAGAAACTATAGACTATGGGAAATAAGGTGAAAGTATTATTCTATTATTTTCATTATTTTCATTGAAGTCCAAGTTGCAGCTTGGCATAAGGAGTTGGTGCTTCTTTCCAGTAGGTGCTGGTAAATTAGGAGTTGGTGCTCCATTCTATTTGATACAGATAAATCTAAGGGGTTGGTGCTCCTTCCAGTTGGTGCTGGTAAATGATATTGTAAAGTTGTAGCTTTGCAAAGGCTGGATTTGGATGGTAGTCCAAGCAGTCATTTTTGAGGAGTAGCCACATTGGTGAACCTCGTTAAATGTCATGTTGTGTGTAATGCTTTCTTGCTGTATTTGATATATCTGTTCATTAGTTTTAAACTGCTACTGGTTTTAGAGCTGAATATTTAAAGTTTTAAAAAGATCACACTGATTCACCCCCCTCTCAGTGTCACTGTGATTACAACAAATGCAACATGTCATGATATCACGAAATATTTCTCTCTTGCACCTTCTTTCGTCTTTTGGTCATGAAAATGTGACATGTTGTGATATCACGACACTTTTCCTCCCTTGCGCCTTCTCTCGTCTTCTGGTCATGAAAATGTGACATGTCGTGATATCGTGACTTCTTTCCTCCTTTATGCTTTCTCTCATACTTTGGTCGTGATAATGTGACATGTTGTGATATCACATCTTTCCTCCTTTGCACTTTCTCTCGTCCTTTGGTCGTGATAATGTGACATGTCACGTTATCGCGATATATTTCCTCCTTAGCGCTTTCTCTCGTCCTTTGGTCGTGATAATGTGACATGTCATGATATCACGACATATTTTCTTTCCAGCTCTTCTTCCTCCTTTTTGGTCACAAAATCGTGACATGTCATGATATCATGACATCTTTCATTTTTGCCTCCTCCTCGCCTCTTGGGTCACAAAATCATGACATGTCATGATATCACGAAAGCTTTGCTCTACTTTCTCTCACTCTGTTTTGGGTCACAAAAATGCGACATGTCATGGTATCACGACATTTTTCTTCCTTGATTTCTTTCTGCTCCTTTGGTCATGAAAATGCGACATGTCATGATATCACATCTTTCCATTCTACCTTCTCCTTGCCTCTAGGGTCATGAAATCATGACATTTTCCTTCCCTACCTCCTTTCTGCTTCTTCGGTCATGATTTTGCGACATGTCGTGAAATCACGACATTTTCCTTCCTTGAATCCTTTCTGCTTCTTCGGTCGTGATTTCACGACATGTCACAAAATTGTGACATTTTCCTTCCTTGCCTTTCCTGTCTTCTTTCTGTCATAATTTTGTGACATGTCATGAAATCATGACATTTTGCTCCATGCCTTCTCCTTTCTTCTTTCAGTCGCGATTTCGTGACATGTCGTGAAATCGTGACATTTCTGCTTCATGCCTTCTCTCTCCTTCCTAAGTCACAAAAATGCGACATGTCGTGATATCATGACACTTTTGGCTTCTCCACCTTCCTGTCCTCTTCTAGTCACAAAAATGTGACATGTCGTGATATCGTGACACTCATGGCTTCTTTGCATTCTTGTCCTCTTTGAGTCGCAAAAATGCGACATGTCACGATATCGCGACACTTTTGGCTTCTCCGCCTTCCTATCCTCTTTGAGTCGCAAAAATGCAACATGTCATGATATCATGACACTTTTGGATTCTTCGCATTCCTATCCTCTTTGAGTCACAAAAATACGACATGTCGCGATATCGTGACACTTTTGCTTTTCGACCTTCCTACATTTCTCGAGTCGCAAAAATGTGACATGTCATGATATCGCGACACTTCTCTCCCTTGCGCCTCCCATCGTCTTCTGGTCATGAAAATGCGACATGTCATGATATCGCGACACTTCTTCTCCCTTGCGCCTTCTTTCGTCCTTTCGTTGTGAAAATGCGACATGTCACGATATCGCGACACTTCTCCTTTGCGTCTTCTCTCATCCATGGGTCACAAAAATGCGACATGTCACGATATCGCGACATATTTCTCTCTTGCACCTTCTTTCATCTTCTGGTCACAAAAATGTGACATGTCATGATATCGCAACACTTTTCCTCCCTTGCGCCTTCTCTCGTCTTCTGGTCGTGAAAATGCGACTTGTCGCGATATCGTGACATCTTTCCTCCTTTGCGCTTTCTCTTGTACTTTGGTCGTGATAATGCAACATGTCGTGATATCACGACATCTTTCCTCCTTTGCACTTTCTCTCATCCTTTGGTCGTGATAATATCATGACATCTTTCCTCCTTAGTGCTTTCTCTTGTCCTTTGGTCGCGATAATGCGACATATCGTGATATCGCGACATCTTTCCTTTCTGGCTCTTCTTCCTCCTTTTCGATCATGAAATCGCGACATGTCACAATATCATGACATATTTCCTTTCTGCATCCTCCTCGCCTCTTGGGTCATGAAATCGTGACATATCATGATATCATGAAATCTTTGCTCTGCTTTCTCTCGCTTTGTTTTAGGTCACAAAAATGCAACATGTCACGATATCACGACATTTTTCTTCCTTAATTTCTTTCTGCTCCTTTGGTCACAAAAATGTGACATGTCATGATATCGTGACATATTTCCCTTCGGCCTTCTCCTTGCCTCTAGGGTCACGAAATCACGACATTTTCCTTCCCTGCCTCCTTTCTGCTTCTTCAATCGTGATTTCATGACATGTCATGAAATTGCGACATTTTCCTTCCTTGCCTCCTTTTTGCTTCTTCGATCGTGATTTCATGACATGTCATGAAATCGTGACATTTTCTTTCCTTGCCTTTCCTGTCTTCTTTTGGTCATGATTTCACGACATGTCACAAAATTGTGACATTTTTCTCCATGCCTTCTCCTTTCTTCTTTCGGTCGCAATTTTGCGACATGTCATGAAATCATGACATTTTTGCTCTGCGCCTTCTCTCTCCTTCTTGAGTCATAAAAATGTGACATGTCACGATATCAAGACACTTTTGGCTTCTCCACCTTCTTGTCCTCTTTGAGTCATGAAAATACGACATGTCGCGATATCATGACACTTTTGGCTTCTTCGCCTTCCTGTCCTCTTTGAGTCACGAAAATGTGACATGTCACGATATCGCAACACTTTTGGATTCTCCACATTCCTGTCCTCTTTGAGTTGTGAAAATACGACATGTCATGATATCATGACAGTTTTGGCTTCTCCGCCTTCCTGTCCTCTTTGAGTCACGAAAATGCAACATGTCGCGATATCATGACACTTTTGCTTTTTGGCCTTCCTACCTTTCTCGAGTCACAAAAATGTGACATGTCATGATATCATGACACTTCTCTCTCTTGCGCCTCCCATCGTCTTCTGGTCATGAAAATGTGACATGTCACGATATCGTGACACTTCTTCTCCCTTGCGCCTTCTTTCGTCCTTTTGTCATGAAAATGCGACATGTCGCGATATCGCGACACTTCTTCTCCTTTGTGTCTTCTCTCGTCCATGGGTCGTGAAAATGCGACATGTCATGATATCATGACATTTTTCTCTCTTGCACCTTCTTTCATCCTTTTGTCATGAAAATACGACATGTCATGATATTGTGACACTTCTCCTCCTTTGCATATTCTATCGTCCATGGGTCGCAAAAATGCGACATGTCACGATATCGTGACATATTTCTCTCTTGCGCCTTCTTTCATATTTTGGTCACAAAAATGTGACATGTCATGATATCATAACACTTTTCCTCCCTTGTGCCTTCTCTCGTCTTCTGGTTGTAAAAATGTGACATGTCGCGATATCGCGACATCTTTCCTCCTTTGCGCTTTCTCTCGTACATTGGTCGCGATAATGCGACATGTCACGATATCACATCTTTCCTCCTTTGCACTTTCTCTTGTCCTTTGGTCACGATAACGTGACATGTCACGATATCATGACATATTTCCTCCTTAGCACTTTCTCTCGTCCTTTGGTCATGATAATGCGACATGTCATGATATCGTGACATCTTTCCTTTTTGGCTCTTCTTTCTCCTTTTCGGTCATGAAATCGTGACATGTCATGATATCGTGACATCTTTCCTTTCTGCCTCCTCCTCGCCTCTTGGGTCACAAAATCATGACATGTCATGATATCATGAAAGCTTTGCTCTGCTTTCTCTCGCTCTATTTTAAGTCGTAAAAATGCGACATGTCATGATATCACAACATTTTTATTCCTTGCTTTCTTTCTGCTCCTTTGGTCGCGAAAATGCGACATGTCATGATATCATGAAATATTTCCCTTCTGCCTTCTCCTTGCCTCTAGGGTCATGAAATCATGACATTTTCCTTCCCTGCCTCCTTTCTGCTTCTTCGATCATGATTTCATGACATGTCACAAAATCGTGACATTTTCCTTCCTTGCCTCCTTTCTACTTCTTCGATCGTGATTTCGTGACATGTCATGAAATCATGACATTTTTCTCCATGCCTTCTCCTGTCTTCTTTTGGTCATGATTTCATGACATGTCACGAAATCACGACATTTTTGCTCCATGCCTTCTCTCTCCTTCTTGAGTCACGAAAATGCAACATGTCGCGATATCGCGATGGTTTTCTCTGTTGCGATATCACAACATCTAGGTGAACACTTAGAAATTTTTTATCGATGCAAGATTGCTCTGCTACCATCGGATGCTCCTGCATCACACCCTTTCAACAATGGGGGCTGGATTTCATAGGGGCCATATCGTCAAACTCCTCCGCGGGACATAAGTGCATCCTGAATGCAACCGACTACTTCACCAGGTGGGCTGAAGTGATCCCTACGAAGCATGCAGATCAAGAGACTGTAATCACATTCCTAGAGGGTTTGATCACTAGGTTTGGCATTCCTGAAGCAATCATTATGGAAAATGGTCCCAATTTTTTAGGCACCAAAATCAATGATTTCTTCTACAAACATGGAATATATCATAAAGTCTCCTCAAACTATTATCCATAGTGCAATGGATTGGTAGAATCCACCAACAAGACCTTTTTGAGGGTGCTAAGGAAGCTTATAGAACAAAACAAAAGGAATTGGCATCTCCTTCTAGATCGGGCCTTGTGGGTCGATCAAATTTTTGTCAAGAAGTCAATCAAGACTTCACCTTATGCCTTGGTCTATGGCAAGGAGGCCATATTACCCACCCATGTGGAGATCCCTGCACTGCATCTGTTAGAAGAAGAAGATGGAGTTAATCCAATGGAAAGAAGATTAGCTCAGCTGTTACACCTAGAAGAAGATCATGAGGAAGCTTACCAAAACTTCGCTAAGCATGCTCAGGTCACCCAAGATTGGTTCAAGAAAAAATCATCCAATCGCACTTTCAAAGTGGGAGATCTGGTATGGAAGTGGGACTCCTAGAAGGCGATGGGCCATTCAAAATTGTGAAGGTGAACTCGACCAATTATTTCATCCTCAAAGATGTAGATGGCCAGGTATTACCAATTTCTATTAATGGTCTTCATTTGAAGACTTTTCATCGTTGAGACGAAACAATTTCTCTCTTAAAAAAAAAAAAATGTGTATGTACTCTTGTATATATTTTTTACCATTTGTGTATATACATCTTATTCCAAGATTGCAAAAGATAAATGGTAAAAAATCTCCTTCAAGGACTTTCAATGTGAATTTGTTGTTGCGGGGAGGTTCACAGCGAAGCACTTTACCCTCAAAAGGGCCAAACCCAAATTCAAACAAAGGCATGAGAAGAGCTTCACACCTAAAGCATTTTAAGAGGTGACTTCGGGTAGAAATTTTGTGAAGTAGATTTTAAAGGGAACCCTTATGAAGCAATTTCCAAGAAAGTAAGCTTCGATAGGCGGTCTTCGTGAAACAATGCGACATCACGACGATGTAGAAGTACCTTGGGCCCGAAGTGTCGAAAATCAGTCCACACCAAAGGTTTGCCATGAAGAATTTTCAATGTTGATTTCAACTTCACCAGAACAACAATGCATGAGACGAGATAATTTAAAATGTGCCTCGAAGAACGTGCTGATAGCAACCTTGAAAAGAGTTTGAAGCGGATGAATTTAAGGCAAAAGTGGTAGAGCACATCTCGATATGATTCGGTTAATGTAAAAAGTTGCACCGAGGTACGAGGTGGTAGTAGTTTGCATTTCATGATTACCAAAGCACATGGCCCCATGTACTATGCTACTACAGAGCCAATCAAAGGGTAAGGCAACTTCCTCCATCCAAAGCATTAATTTAAATTTGGTAGGTGCCATAAATTGAGGTAGTTACCTTTTTAGGCTATAAAACATGAAGCTCTAGCAAAAGGGAGGTTAGTTATCCATCAATTCGTGCAAGACTAAAGCCTTCAGTTACACTGTAATTCTCCTACCTTTTGCATCTAAGCCCTTCAAATTGAAGCCCTCTGTATCAAGGACTCTACCGCAATCATTTTAAACATGGGGAAGAAAAACTCCAAAGAGAAGGGGAAAGAGCCCAAAGTTGTAGGCCCTAAAAAAACAAAGAAGGGCAAAGAAGAAAAAAATCATACTTCAAAGAAGATAAGTCTTCCCTCTTGCCCTGAAAAGCAACTGATAGAAGAAGGGGACGAATCTAAGGAGGAGCAAATTTTAGAACATCCAATTGATGGTGGGAAAATATTAGAGACACGCAACTCTCTAAGGGTGTGTCTGACCTCAAATGCACCATAGAGTTTATGACGAGCATACTCACCCCAGAGAATAAGAGATATTTTGCATATTACTCTCAAATTTACTGGTATTTAACCCCTCCTACTCACCATTGTACTGATATAATCTATGCTATCGCACAAAATTACCAACTTGCATCCAGGCAAGTGTTGGATGCCTCAGGTCACAAATTGTTTTCCATTTTGAAGGAATATTTACAAGCAGCCTTCGCACCACAGCAAGGTCCGCCCAAGGGCTATTCTGTTCACAATGTCATTTTAAGCGAAAAATGGAAAGGTTCACCTCTAACAGCTACATATTGAAATTCTTGTGCGAGAACCTCAAAAGTGGGCTACATTCAAGCAAGCTGCCCCAGATGCCCTTACCCTTGACAACCTTCAAAAACATCGATATTTTCTATTAGCATTAATATTACATTTATTACATTATTAGTAGCGCTCTCTGATTCAGTTGATTAACCAACTTGGTGGTTAATCAACTGCACTGTAATATTTATATATATTGTTATCAATGAGAAGATAATGTTAATTCTTGGCATATTACATAATTCTTCTTGGTATCAGAGCCAGGGAGCTTGGAGAGGTTGGCGGATGCGGCTTGGAGAAGATGGTTATTTATTAACTATTCCACTACACATAGACCAGATCGCAGACAACAACACATACCAAGACGCGACATAGACCAAGATGGGACAGACGCAACATAGACCAAGATGGGACAGATGTGACATAGACAATGACACAGACCAAGATGCGACATAGACCAAGATGGGATAGATGCAACACAAACAATGACATAGACCAGACAACACACATACCAAGACCAGAATCTTGCCAGACATGCCACGTGGACGGCGGAGGAGAGACGCTGAGTTGGACAATGTGGGAGAAGCGTCAGTACTAGATTGGAGGTTACGTGGATGTAGGAGAGACATGGCAGATTCTAGACGTGGCAGATTCTCATTTGCCTACGAGAGGCAAAATGATAGTGGAGGCCTGACTTCTCAACGGTAGTCACTGCAATAGCAATGGCTTTCAGTTTTTAAACCGAACAACTGCATCTCCACGATGCATGTGGGATTATCCCATTTTTTTTAAAAAACAAACCCTTCAATGTTTTTAAGACTGTCTTAGTTCTTTTTTTATTCACATCCCGCTCTACAGCTTGGCTGGTTTGTTCGCTGCATGTTCCAGCCACGATCACCGGTTTGAATCTTGTATGGTCTGGAATTTTTTTTGTTTCTCTCTGCAATGCATGACTTTGATGCCCCATGTGTGCTGTGATGGCTGGTGGTCTTTTGTGATGCCCTGTCGAGTTATGTTGATGCCCCATAGTGCCTGTTGACGCCTAGATTGCCCTTTGATGCCTTTGAAAGCAATTTTGATGCCTTGAATGCTTCAACCACTTTGTTAAAGGGGGGGTTCAGGTACCCATTTCTTTCTTTTTTTTTGCAATTCGAAGGGGGGAAAAAGTCTTCACATTGTTCATTTGCAAAATTATAAGATAAAGGGGGGAAATCAAAGTATTTGGAAGTGAATACATAATTGTTGGATTTGTAATAGGTGCATTTTCGATGGAAACCGACCACCTAGAAGTAGTTAAATTTGTGGGCATTTGTTATTGTTTTTTTCTAGTTTTCTTGCATTAACAATCATAAATTACAGCAAAATAAGACCCCAAATTTATACCCAATTTGTGCAATTTATTGCATAGCAGCGTTCGGTATTTGAGATACCTCTGGTCCACACTTATAGGTAATGCTGTCATGCTTTGGACTACTGTATCCGCCACCTAATATAGCTACAAAAATGACGTCTGAGCTTGTTCTCTATCAATCATCGGGGAGAAATAAGGCAAACCAGTTCTATTATTCATTCCATTTCATACCCACATCATGATTGTTGTTAGACGTAAATCCTGACGAGAGTTTTTTCCAAAGTGTTTAGGGGAAGTTACGCCCCACACATGCGGAATAAAACTTTCTATGGTAGGTTTCATTAACAACACGATGCCCTTTCAGTATCGCCTATGTTCAATATATTGTTCTTCTCATTTGTACTTATAGTCTCCCTCACATAAGGGTGAGTACATATTGAGTAGTATACTATTCATATATACCTATAGTTTCCCTCACGTAAGGGCAGGTGTATATTTAATGGTTACAGTATAAAGATCTGGATGGTATATAGAAAGGGAGACCAATTGGTGATATAAGGAACCTTCATAATGGCCACAATTCATAAGTATCTCTCATATTCACAATTGTTGAAAGGTCCTAACTTTGTTCCATGGAAGACAAAGATGAAAGCCATACTTCAGTTGGAAGATTTATGGGAGGTAGTGACTGGCATTGCAAAACGTCCTCAGACAGCAAGACCAGATCAAGATGCTTGGGATAAGAAAGATAAGAAGAGTCTTGTATTTATCTTTCTTGCTACTATAGATGAGGTGCAACCTCATATTTGTGATGCAAAAACTAGTAAGATAGCCTGGGATGCCCTGATCACAGTATATGAAGGCAAAAATAAATCCTCTATTCTTCATCTTAAAACTCAACTACATAATCTCAGTATGAGTTTTGGAGAAATAGTTGACATATTCCTTTGTAGAGTGGCAGACTTGAAAGCAAAATTGAATGCTATGGGAAAACCTGTGGATGATGATGTCTTGAATTTTGTTATCTTGAGAGCATTACCAAGTTCCTACAAGATGTTGATCACTTATCTCAATGTTTCTGGTAGACAAGTATCATTTGTGGAACTGGTAAACTTGTTTCAAACTAAGGAGGCAACTCAGGTCCAGAAATATGATATGCCCGATAATGCTCTCTCTACACAAAAAAGTGGTAAAAAGCAAGGCCAGTTTCAAAAAGGAGGTGCTTCTTCCAAAGGAAAAGGGAAGCAATCTTAGCAAAAAGATACAAAATATTGCAAGATTTGTGACATGAATAACCATGACACCAACAGGTGTTGGTTCAAAAATAAGCAACCAAATGACAGAGGTCCACAAAAGAAGGGCAAGAACAAGAAAAAATACAATAAGCATAAGCAATCTAAAGGCCATGTTGCTTATGCTGAATCCAACTCAAACTCAAATTCTCCTGAGTCCGATTCAATTTCTGACTCTGAAAGAGCACACAAGGTTCTCATGACTCATACTTCGTCTTCCCAGATAGATGTTGTATGGTATATTGATTTAGGAGCTAGCAAACACATGACTGGGGATAAATCCTGGTTTGATACTTTTGTGGCAAAAGAGGGTAAGCCAGTCATAATTGCTGACAATCAGGTATATCAAGTAAAAGGAGAAGGGGATATTTCTGTGTCTCTTCCTGATGGTAATTTTCAGATTGAAAAGGATCTCTATGTTCTAGGTTTAGCCAATAATCTGCTATCAGTCACACAAATGTTGGATAGAAACATGGAAGTCGTGTTTCATTTTGTCAATGACAAGAAGAGATGTTTTATCACACACAATGGTAAACATGTTGCAACCGGCTCTTACAAAAATGGCTTGTTTATTCTCGATGCTATTACCACTCCACATGTTGCTTTGGCTGCAACTACAAAGGAGGCCACCTCTCTCTGGAATCGGCGTTATGGGCATCTCAGTTCTGGATATTTGCTTTAATTACACAAATATGGGATGGTGAAAGGTCTTCCACCCCTCTCATCTATCTTACCAGTTTTATTAGATTGCTTAGCAAGGAAGCAACATCGAGTGCCTTTTGATGCAAGCTCCTCTCGAGCTACAAAACCTTTATATCTGGTACATATCGATCTATGTGGTCCTATGCCAACCAGCTATGGTGGGAAAAAGTATTTTCAACTATTCGTTGATGATTACTCAAGGAAGATGTGGGTTTTCTTTCTTCAGTTGAAATCAAAAGTGTTTATCTACTTTCAATAGTTCAAGAAATTTGTTGAGAAGGAGTCGGGATGTTTGATTAAAACCCTCTGCTCAAATCGAGGGGAGGAATACACCTCTGAAGAGTTTTCAAAGTTTCTTAAGAAACATGGGATCAAAAGACAACTGACTATAGCCTATACACCTCAGTAGAATGGAGTTGCAAAAAGAAGAAATCGTTCCATTATGGAAATGGTTTGATGTATGCTAAAAGGAGCACATCTTGAGGATCAATATTGGGCAGAAGCAGTAAACACATCATCATACCTCCTAAATAGAGCACCCACTAGAGCTCTACAAGGGAAGACTCCACAAGGAGCATGGAGTGGTAAGAAAACTTCCATTTCTCATCTGAAGGTGTTTGGATGTAAAACATTCATGCACATTCCAAAATAGAAAAGGAGGAAGCTGGATGAGAAAACCCTGCAGTGTATCTTTCTTGGCTATGATGAGTACTCAAAAGGTTATCGATTGATTGATCCTAAGACCAAGAAGACATGTAAGTAGATATGTTATATTTGATTAAGCTCTCACATCAAAATACACATCCACAACTATATACCTATATGAAGAAGAGCCTAAGAAGGAGGTTCAACTTCCACAACAAAAACAAAAAGTTCCAAAATGGTATACTAGCACATTGAGAGATGCTAAGTTGAAATCCCTTCCAGATCTATCTCTTGATAGACCATGTACTCACAGTATGACTCAACAGATGAGAGCAGAAGAATCTACTTCAGAGGTTGATGAACTTTGTCAACACTTTGATGATTTCTCAGTGGGTACAAAAAATGATAGAGAGGAAGATAAGGATGGAGAAAAAAATTATATGTCTACATTGAATACAAACGAACCCACAATGGTTCAATCTACACTTGATAAAACACAGTGGAAAGAGGCCATGGATATAGAACATCAATCTCTCCTTAAAAATAATACTTGGAAGTTAGTCGATCTACCAACAGGGAAGAAACCCATAGGCTGCAAATGGGTGTTCAAAATGAAGTATAAGGCAGATGGGTCTATTGATAAGCATAAAGCCCAGCTTGTTGCAAAGTGATATGCTCAGAAAGAAGGCATAGATTATGAAGAGAATTTTGCCCCTACTACAAAAATGACTACCATTCGTGTACTTTGTGCCATGGGAGCTTAGTTTGGGTGGAAATTACATCAGATGGATGTTAAAAGTGCCTTCTTGAATGGTGACTTACAAGAAGAAGTATACATGACTCAACCAGAAGGATTTGTGGTCAAGGGGGAAGAACAAAAAGTATGCAAATTGATCAAATCCTTGTATGGGCTAAAACAAGCTCCTCGAGCTTGGTATATCAAGATAGACAATCACCTTGTGCAGCATGGATTCGAAAGAAGTCCTTCAGATGCAATCTCTATATCAAGAAAAATGGTTCTGATATAGTGATTCTTGTACTTTACATAGATGATCTGATCATCACAGGAAGCTCAGAAAGTATGATTGACTTAGTGAAAAATGACTTGAAGCAATCATTTGAAATGACAGATCTAGGACTTCTACACTATTGTCTTGGTTTAGAATTTATTCAGCAAAAATTTCATATTTGAGTAACACAAAATAAATATGCCAAGACTTTAGTAGAAAAATATTGGATGACTAACTGTAAGTCCAAAGCAACCCCAATGGAGCAAGGACTTAAGTTATATCGATATGATAAGTCACCTAAGGTAGATGGAACTCTCTATCGCCAGTTGATTGGGAGTCTCCTATAGCTGACAAATACCAGACCAGATCTCAGATTTGCTATTAGATATCTTTCAAAGTTCATGCAAGATCCTAAGATGAGTCACTAGAAAGCAGCAAAAAGAGTTCTTCATTATGTTCATGGTAGTACAAATTATGGTCTGGAATATCGAAAGAATAATAATTTTTTCTTACTGGGATACACAAACTCATATTATGCTAGATCTATTGATGATCGTAAATCCACTTCTGGGTATGTTTTTCATCTAGGATCTAGACCTATCTCATGGCATAGTAAGAAACAACATGTGGTTACTTTATCTTCTACATAAATAGAATATCGTGTAGCTAGTGAAGCAGTTTGCAAAATAATGTGGTTAAGTCACATTTTTACAAACATGGGCCTTCCAAAGAATCTTCCTCTTAATTTGTTTTGTGACAATCAAGGTGTTTGGAATCTTGTCAAAAATCTAATTTTTCATGCACATACCAAACATGTTGATACCAGATGTCATTTTATTCAAGATGAAGTTCCAAAGCACCATATACAACTTCACTACATTCCTACTGATGCGCAAGTTGCATATATCTTCACCAAAGCACTTGGACGTATCAAATATGAAAATTTTTGAGATACTATTGGAATTTTCCAATAATGTAATAATGGGGGATGTTAGCATTAATATTACATTTATTACATTATTAGCAACGCTCTCTGATTTAGTTGATTAACCAACTTGGTGGTTAATCAACTGCTCCGTAATATTTATATATATTGTTATCAATGAGAAGATAATGTCTATTCTTGGCATATTACATAATTCTTCTTTTTCTCCATCATTGCATGGGTGGCAAGCCTGTCGACAGATGCTTCGATGCAACCCTGGCAGGTGTATTTGGTTGAATGTATTTTGAGAGGGGAATTCTATGCCCCTGATGCTTCAAGATCAAACACCAACCCAATTTTATTTGACTGGGCAAAATGGGTGGCTTGAACCTTGCACACGAGGCTCACCAACATGAAGAATTCAGCAATGGGCCAGTACTTCACACCATGTTCTTTCTTTGTCTGGTTTTTTTTCTACCAGGTTCATAAGAAATTCCCCCATATCACCAATTCTCCAAGTGGTGAGGATGGAAATCCTCTGCCAGTATACTAGTGGACTCCCCTCCTATTGAGGACAGAGTCCTATTATTATTTTAATCAGCAATTTTTGGGACTCGCCATGCATTTTTTGAAGGGATATTTCCCTCGAGTGCCCCTTAGTTTAGGAGATAGAGTGGTGCAGGAAAATATGGGAGATGTCTTCCAATCGACACAGGGACTGGTGATTCACCTATTTGGTTTCATAGGGAAGCCCTTCCTATTACCAGTCTACCCCTCCAAATATCACTTCGCATTGGAAGTCATTCGGCAGAGTGATGCTACAAATTCAGTGTATAGCCACGGTTAGAAATTGGCACATACCTATGACTTCCCCTTAAGGATGGGTGTAATCAAAGTCTTTGCCTTGAAACAAAGCATTTTACTAAAGGAAAAGCTTACCAATTTTTGCCTACTTCATATTCCTCAACAATGGCTCTATGATCCCTTGGGAGTGATGAGGGATCACTTAAAATTCAAGAATTTCCACATCTGCCCCCACCCTAAAATTGTGGAACAAAGAAATAACCCGAATGGGAAGGATCTGGAATGGCACTTGGAGAGAATGAGGACATTGCCTCCCTGGCATGAGTTCTATCCCATGGAGGCCGGGTTTGACCCTGACCAGCACCCCCTACCAACTCCAAGCTCCACATTTTGGAGAAAGACAAAAGATGATTTAAAGGAGGAATTGAAGAATTGGAGCGAGGAAAAACTTCGGGAGTGGTGGATAATGAGATTCCATCACCAAAAAATGAACTCTTATGGACTCTTGGCAGCAGATAAAGACTTTGCAATTCTTTATGAAGCCAATGTTGAAACTTGGAAGTCCATATCTTTTGCAGATTTTGTTCCCCCAGCTACCCCAGGATCGGGCAAAAGCCCAAAAGGAGCTAAAGATGCCTCGGAAGAAGAGGAAGAGGAAGAAGCTGAAGCTATGCCAGTGGAACTACCATAGGGACCATCAAAATGCCATGACACAAGCATCAAATAGGTAGAGAAACCATTGGATAGAAAGAAAAGAAAGAGGCAAGAGCAAATTCAAGTGACTCCGAGCCACCCAAAGCGACCCCGCACAAAGCTCCCAAGTGCTTCTACTGAACAACCTGCATTAGGCCCGACCGAAGCAAATATTGAGGATGCGAGGCCACCAAGTGCTAAGATGGTCCCAGACATAGACGTCATTGATGTGGAGGAGCTCCTCCAACAAGAAGACCCTAAAGTAGAAGTTGTGGAGGTCGTGAGTGCCGAATCCCAAAAGGAGCAAGAACCAATCACACAAGATGTCACCATGGCCGCTCTGCAAGGAGGCCACATAGGTATGCACTCTCCTCCCTTTGCCTTGGTCTCTAAAACATCCACTATGGTCCTGATTGAAGGTCCCCATCAATCTCTCTCTCTTACAAGGTCAATCGTCCACTCAGGTACTACCCGTTGCCAGTCCAACTCTGCCTAGCCCCACTCCACCCGAGTCATTCGGCCAGGACAAGCCTGTTGAAACTACTTTTCCCTCCCATGCCTCCATTCCTTCAGTCCTTAGTCAAGGCGAAAGTAGTGCTCCAATGTTGATCCTCGTATCCCATTCTCCCATCACACACAACATAGTCTCGCTTGCCAAAGCTCCTGCTACCCCCATATCCAAACCTTCTAGGGAGGCATTCCCAATTGATTCTTTATATTTGTTCACCCCTTTGGCTGGAGATCCAGCCTTTTTTTAATTATATCTATCCTTAATAAAGGAATGCCCCTTAGTCGAGAAGCTACTCTTAGCTCGACAAAACACAAAGAAAATGCTGAAGGAGGCAAGGAAGAAAAGAGGGCGATCTCTGGCCCAGGTTGAAAAATGTGTTGTCTTCGACTTGAAGGGTGGAAAGTTACATAAAGTGAAGAAGGTCCCTAAGGTCTATAAGCCTTTGGATAACTCTGGCTAATTATGATTACCAGGAAAAGACCAAGGACTTGGAACATTTGAATATAGATAATGAATCTACATCCATGCATGTCGGAATCAAGACTTTCTAAGCACATGCGAATATTGCTAATCAGCGTAGGTTTGAAGTAGAGAGCGCCAACATCAAGTTGGAGGAAGAGCTAGCTAGAATCCACTCCAAGCTAGAGGATTCATAGGAGTAGTGTAAGCTAATGAAGAAGGAAACACATGTCATAAAATAGTAGATACTACAATTGCAGTATTCAGCTGAGCACGAAGCACAGAAACAGGCCAAAAATAAGCTAAAAGACAAGAAGCTCGAAAGCAAAATCTTGCAGGCTCAGCAACAATTGTTCGAAAAAGCAAACCTGGAGCTATTCGAAAAAGGCAAAATCAAGGAAATTCTCTCACACTTGCTTAAAGGTTTCAAATCGTAGGCCTACAGTGCCCTGTCAACTTTAAATTATGTCACCGAAGCTCAGTATGTCATTTCTAAGAAAGGACCAATAGTAAATGAGGTCATCCAAAAAATCAAAAGGTGACTCAAGTTGGATTTTGAGGTCCAAAGTATTAGATATCAGGACCTACAGGTTGCTGCTATGAGTCGAATGGCTAGGGATTGGTCTACAGCCCAAGCCACTATTCATGCCTTCTTCTCCAAGGTGAAGAAAGTGCAGAAGGTGAAGGACCTCCTAGACATATTTGAGCAGGAGCAATGCACATCAATGGGTTACTTCGAAGATCTTTCTTCCTTAGGTTTCTCGAGTTTCACAGATGATGATGGGAACCTTCTCACCAGGGAAGAAATCAAGCCTACGTTGCTTCATTTTGAAAGTGACATCTCAAAAATTGACGAGTGGGAAGAGCCAGTCACAGAAGGACAAGTCATCGACTTCATTATGAGACACTACAAAATTGTGGCTTGCCTGAATGACCTAAGTGTAAGAATCAAACATGACGACATTGGGCAGATTGATCGGTTCCATGTTTTGGTCAAGGCACCCAAAAACCAAGAGCCATTTTAGAAAGGTGTCTAGGTCGAACCTTAAGGAAAATCTATGATTGTCTTGTCCCATTGCCACAGCATGAGGCCGTGCCGATATAAGAAGGAGAAGGAGTAGAAGAGGAAGAATAAGTAGAAGAAGAAGGATAACAAGTTGTGGAAGCACCCTCAAAAGTGAAAAAGGGAGAAGGTTCTAGAGTGACTCTGGCCCAATGGATAAAATCTGAGGGTTCTTCCATCAAGACGAGCTCGTTGCCCCGCGAGCCGCCAATAATGTTGACAATTTTATCACATTGCACAATGGGGTAGAGAAAAAAATCAAAACTTTATATAGTGTTCTTTGTTGTAAAGCAGTTCTTTTGGTTGTTTTTTGAAAATATTTGTAAGTTGCAACAATTTTGGCTTTCCTTGCCACCCCTTTGTACATAAAATGAAGAAGAAAGAACTTCGCTTCTGAAAAAGCTAGAGAAAATAGCTTCGCCAAAGAAAGAAGAGAAGTATGAAAAGAACTTCGCACCCAAAGCATTTCCAGCAATTACTTCAGAAAAAAGTTGGTGAAGCGGCATTGCCAAAGAAGAATACAAGAAAGAAAGAAAGAGCTTCGGGCCCAAAGTTCCTCAAAAAACTACTTCGGGTGAAAACCTTGCGAAGCAGCATTGCCGAGGCAGAAATTCTAGCAAGGCGTAAAGGAGAGCTTCATGACCGAAGCATTTCAAAAGGCTACTTTGGGAAAAAGTTTTGCGAAGTAGAATTCAAGCAGTATTTCGAAAGAATAGCTTCGCCGAAGAAATATCGCAGACCAAATTAACTAAGGCAAGAAAACTACTTCGGGCCTGAAGCATTTCCAATACCTACTTTGGCCAAGGTTTTTTGCGAAGTGGTGTTGCCAAAGGAAAAATATGAAGGAAGAAGAATGAAAACTACTTTGCACCCGAAGCATTTCAAAAGGCTACTTTGGGCCAAAGTTTTGTGAAGTAGGATTTGAAGGAGCGCAGCACTAAAAACACTTCGTCGAAAATTTGCCGAAGCATTCACTTCAGCCCCCCTAGTGCTAGCGAACCGTTTCTACTTCATCAAAATTCATTGCAAAGCATCTGCTTCAGCCATCTTTCATGCGAAGTAATTTCACCCAAAGTAGTAGTGGACATAAAGAATGCAACATCTTTTGAAGGCAATTGCTTCAGTAAAAACCTTCCTGAACCATAGTTTTGAAAGAGGATCACAGTAAAGCATTTCTCCAAGGCATCAGCGAAGCAATTTTTTTAGCGAAGTGATTAGGAATAAAGAGACCCATTTTGCAAAGGAAATATGCTTCGGCACTCACACCACCCAAAGTAGTTTTACAAAGCTCCATTTTATGAAGTACAAATCAAGGAGGATTTATTGCTTTGATACAAGTCCATTTTGAAGAAAATTTGTAAATGAACATCTTGCGAAACACTTCAAGGGCACGCGTTCCAAGACAGGTGTTTTCTCAAGGTGATCAAGTGCCTCATAAATGCATTTTTACTTTCTCGATAAGACCACTACTCATTTTTGGCAATTGGAAATGAAGTATCAGTTCCAGAAGGAGAGCTTGACGAGCATGGTGGCCACTCGAGCACCGCACCCAGAAGTCGAGGAAGCTCAAGCGGCTCATTAATGCATATTTCCCCGATTGACCTGGTCATAGCTACTAGTTTTGGCAAAGGATATGAAAGCTCAATCACGAGAGCCACGAAGGTCTAACTTCTCAACTTTCGAGGGTGTACTCCTCCATCTTGTGTAATTATGGCTCAAAGGTTCGAGTCCTCTATAAAAACCCAGACATTGTAATGCAAAGGGGGGGGAACTTTTTACTAGAAAGCTATTGTAACTTGATGTCTTGTGATTAATACTAAAGAGCTTTGGAATTTATTTCTCTCTTGTATGCTGCATTCTATGTTTATTTCTTTTGTCTGTCTTCATTTGCATACTATTACTCTGAATCCTGAATTTTGGTGTGCGATTGAGGACTGTACCCTAAAATTTTCCTGAAGGATACATAGGGGAGGAAAAATACTATATTGGTTTTTTTTATGCTACCTGGTGGGTTATGGTTTCTATTATATTCACTTGTCCTAATTGTAGTTACTCTGAACCCTGAATTTTGATGAAAGGGATAAGGAGAATCTTGGAACTTGCCCAGAGGATACATAGGAAGATTAATGTGGCATTTCTTTCATTTATTCTTGGTGTTCTTTGCTGCTATTCAAGTTCTTAGTTAGTGATCGTGCTTCCTATTCTCTCCCACTTTAAATCATTGATCTCTCTTCCCTTATTCCTTTTTTATTTATTTCTCTAACCCTAACTCTTCTTATCTCTTTCCTGCATCCTTACTCTATTTATATCTTTCCTGCATCCCTTATCTCAAATCACCAAGTAGTTTAGCATAGGAGCCGACATTTCTCTAGATATTGGCATGAGGGGCATCTCTTCCATTTTGCCTTTCAATGTTGGTCCAGTTCTAGGGCGAATACACTTACCCAAATCCTTTTCTAGGCAGATTTGATGACCAACAAGTACCTCATGTAAATAGTCAAATATTCATGAGAGCAAAATTTGAACATTGATGAGAAGAAAAAATATACTATCTCATGTAAATATTACAATACCTCATCTACGTAGTCAAATTTTTGTGAGAGCAACATTTGAACATTGATGAGAAGAAAAATATACTATCTCATGTACATATTATAGGTACCTCATCTATGTAGTCAAATATTTACGAGAGAAAAATTTGAACATTTATGATAAGAAAATAATATACTATATCATGTACATCGTATAGGTACCTCATCTACGTAGTCAAATGTTCACAACAACATTTGAACACTGATGAGAATAAAAAAATATATTATCTCTTGTACATATTACAGGTACCTCATCTATGCGGTCAAATGTTCATGAGAGCAAAATTTGAACACTAATGAGAAGAAAATTAATATATTATCTCTTGTACATATTATAGGTACCTCATTATGTTCTAAATTATATCACAAATACGATATTATGGTCCACCATTTAGACATAATGAGATCATGTACTTGCCTATGGGGACATTATAGAAAATCTTACCTCCTAATGAGTGTTATTCTATATAAGGTCTAGATACCACCAATCACATGCAAATATATCAAGATGTTCATTCATTCATCACCTAAATCATTCAACATATCTCAATTTGGGGTATCTCCACCTCATCCATAACATTCTATCTAAACATTAACAAAAACAAACATTCACAACACATAGACACAAAAATACATCATCATAACACAAAAAAACCAAATCATCATCATATATATATACATATCACAACATATAGGCTGATAAGATAAGGTGCATCACAAGAGGAAAATGATGCACTCGTCTCATAATAGGATGCACTATAATCCTAAAATCAGTGCATTCAATCTCAATAATCCTATAATACCCCCTAAATAGAGGTCTATGTATCCCTAGAATTCCCTATCGAAGGAGTATGCCATGGTCACTGGAAGCTAGAGACCCCCTTGTACCCCTTGTTGTTGAATCCCTTGACCACAGACTTGATGGAGATGGTGCCCACTGCTTCGTAGGTACCACTGCATGATATATATCATGATATCCTATGGTAATGCTCTATGCCCTCTCAACCCGAATAGTCAAGCGATGCACCTGATCAATAAATTTGACCTCATACTCTCAAACAAGGACCTATAATATTCTAACTCTCACTAAAGTGGCCCCATAATGAGGACCACCACCTTGCTATCCAAACCTCGACTCACTACATCAAAAGCCTCATCCCTCTCCCTCATCACCTACTCTAGGTCAAACCTAAGGCTAGTAATGATCATCTAATCAAGGGTATGCTTGGCAATAATCTAGTCCAAGGAATATTGAAGCCTCAAAATAGTCTCTCTACTATCCCTCTACACCTATGCCATATCATCCCTAAGTTGAGCTACCTCTTCCAACTATAGAGCCTCTCAAGCTACTAACTAGAACCTCACATCCTCTAAGTTATGACATAGTACCCTCAACTCCACTACTATAACATCCACATACTCCCTACTCAAATTCACATATCCACCAAAGTCTAGGCTTGCATTGCTAGTATTCGATCTACCTGATATTGATGCCCCTTCAATGGTTGAGGTACATAAGAGAGGGACAATAGCCAATGGAGTCACATCTAAAGGAGATAATCTCCTCACTCTCTATTTGCCCATCCTCCTCTACCATCCCTCTCTCCCAAAATGATGCATAGTCACTCATAAATAATTTAGCATATCCATGAATATTTGCCTTTGATCCCTTGGTAGTAGACCTATAGTCAGATGATGGGGTTTGAATCACCTATACCAACCATTGTAATCCACTATCACACCCATATCATCTAGTGTAGAAGTAAAGACCACAGGATCATCCTCATTGACCTTCAAAAAAGTGAGGGGATCCATAGGATCCCACCAAGTCTCACAACACACTCATAATATCAAAACCTCTCTAAACTAGCAAGTCACCCTATCATAACGATATAGCTCATAAGTCTTATTTCCATCATCAAATCATCAAAATCGCATCACCTTAGCCAAATCCTTATGGTCACCATTAGAGGTAAGAAGGTAAGCTCTCCTAGATTCCTTGTTCTCTCCCTTCACCTTGGTTGCATAGAATTTTGCCCGCCCATGGTTGTAGCCTTGCTAGATTAATATCTTATTTTCTTTTATGCATTTCTTTTCATAGGTTTAATCTTTCTTCTTGATTTCTCTAACTCCTTCTTTGGTAACCTCCAACCTAGTTTTTGTAGTACTCTAACTTGGTTTTTGCGATATATTTTCATATATTTTTCTTCTGTATTATCATTCCTCACACTTCTTTTACAAGTGCTTTAGAATTTGTCATTTCTTTTAACTTATTTTATGACTCTAATCCTCCATTTTCTAGGGTTTTGGTCATATTTCCATGTACATATTTTATTACTAATCCTTTGTCTCCAAGATCTTGTTATTTTTAGAGTATATTGATCTAAAGTCATTTCATTTCATGCTATCTTAGTGTTATTATTTGACACTCTTCTTTTATACATTGTCTCTTTGTTCTAAGTATTTCTACTAACATTTTATTTAGCTTCACATGTGAGATTTTTCACCATAATAGAAAAATTATTTACTCTTTTCTAGAACTGAAGGCAATTAGTAGTTTTCTTATTGTATCACATCTGATTTACATGCATTTATGCTACTATAGAATTTAATTTCAGATTCGAGCTCTAACATTCTCTTTGTTATTGCTCATTTGAGTTGAAATTTGAATAATTTAATTGATACATCTTATCAAATACTTGAAATTATCCTCCAATACATCCCTATAGAAATGTTATGAATTGGTTTCACCTTGTTGTAGCATTTCCTAATCCTTTGATTCCCATTTTTTTGCCATAACCATCATACCACCTCCCAAAAACTTGATTGAACTATGTAGTCTTTAGGGTAAGCTATAAACTATACATAGAATCATATAACAACTTATGGAAAAGTACCAACCTTTCTCTAAATTAATAAATAAGGAAGCAAAATTTGAATGGGACGAAGGGTTCTAAGAAGTCTTAGAAACCCTAAGAACCTATATTAAAACCACCAGTTCTAGTGCCACCAAAATTAAACCAACCACTACTATTGTACATAGCTACTATATAACATGCCTTAGAAGCCCTATTAGCCCAATATTATGATCAAAATAGATAAAGGATGATCTATTATATTATAAAAATCTTGGTAAACTATGAAACTTTCTATACAGCCATCAAGAAGGTTTGCTCAATAGTGGTCTTATCATATATCAAATTAAGACATTACATGCTTAGCTAAAATACATACATTATAGAAAGAGTAGACCCCTTATGCTATTTTATGTCAAAGCCTTATATATCAGGAAGAACCACCAAATGGGTCATTACCCTTAGTGAATTTGATATAGAATTCATAAACCAAAAATCAATAAAGGGGTGAGTTATAGCTTACCAACTTGTTGTTGCCCCTTTAGAAGTTGAATGCCCTATAAATATATATATATATATATTTGATGATATGGTTGCATCAATAGAGGCCCTAGAACATAAAACATGGGCCTTATACTTTGATGTATCACGATGTGCAAAATCCACAAGCGCAGGAATTATCCTAGTCACTCCACAACAACTCATCTTGTTATCATTAATCTCTATTTTCCTTGCACCAATAATAGGATAGAATATGAAACTTTTATTTTTGGGCATAGGATAGTGATAAAACTAAACATTAGAAACATAACCATATATGGGGATTCACAACTAGTATTCAACCAAAAAAATGACACCTATCAAACCAAAGATGAAAAGCTAAAACTCTATAAGGACATTGTCAACCTACTAAAAAATCACTTTGATACAATAACCATAGAATCCATACCCTGATCTAGAAATCACCATACTGATGCCATGGCAACAACCACATCCCTCATCCATCTAGAATTTGAGGATGAAGAAGCCGCCATCATTATAAGGTCAATCAAGGAACCTTCTGCTATGGAGTCTTGCCTCCTACCACTCAATATATGCAGTATCGATACGACCATATCTCAAACACCCTGGTTTCAAGACATATTCAAGTTCCTCAAGGAAGGAAAATTCTCGAAGGGATTCAACTCCAAGAAATATAGGTAATTTAGACTACAAGCTTGGAAATATGTCATCATTGGAGATATCTTATATCGATGCTCCTTTGAAGGTATACTACTCAGATGCGTAAACATATAAGAAGCACAAAATGTCATAAAAGAAGCCCATAATGGATCATGTGGTGATCACTTTAGTGACTTAACCATTTACAAATATCTCCTTAGGATGGGCTATTATTGGCCCTCCATAGAAAAATATACACACAACTACATCAAGAAGTGCAATAAGTATCAACATCATGATAATCTGGTACATAACCCCTCTCAATAATTATAATCGATAACATCTCCATGGAATTTATCCTCTTGAGGATTGGATATCATAGGTAAAATAAATCCTCAATCATTCGATAGACATAAATTCATTATAACTACTACATGGGTCGAGGCAATGCCTCTGTCCTCTACCACTAGCATCCAAGCATCCAAATTCATCTTGAATCAAATCATTAGCCGATATGGTATTCCCTAAACTATAATCATAGATAATGACAGCACCTTTAAAAATAAATAGGTCACCAAAATTTGCACCAAGTACAAAATCCAACAAATATGGTCCACCCCTTACTATCCGTAAGGAAACTGACAAGTCAAATTATCTAACAAAACAATAATAAAGATCCTTAAAAAACTAGTCAATAAAAATGGTCAAGATTGGCATATACAACTTTACCCTACCTTATGGGTATATCACACATGTGTAAAAACTCCCACTAGGGCAACACCCTATTCCCTAGTATATGGTACGAAAGCAGTCTTCCATTTTGAACGTAAGATTCCCTCCTTAAGGGTCTTTTTTGCATGATTCATCTTTAGGAGACAAATACTGAATAAATCACCTGTAACAACTTGAACTCTTAGAGGAAAAATGCATCAATGCTTTAGAAAATATTAGAACATACCATAATAGGTTTTGATGAGCTTACAGTAAGAAAGTGTATCACAAGTATTTTTAAGTTGGGTATTTAGTCCTCAAAGAAAATTAAATTAACACCCATGCTGATGCCGAATTTTAGCCCAAATGGTTAGGTACCTTTATTGTCACAACCAAATTTGGATTAGAATCCTACTGCCTAGATACATTGGATGGTAAAGAACATAAAGAACCAATTAACATCATTCACCTCAAATTATATTGTGCATAAATCATAATTGATTCAACTACTTGCTCATATGATTGATACATGATAAGAATCATCATATAATCATGCACACTCCACCCCTTGCATGTTTATCTCATTTACTTGATCATACCATCGATTCAAGAGGGTTTAATATGATGCAAAGGCCAAACCTTTTTATAAATACATCGGCATTGCATCCACCTAGGCTAAATCATATGTTGCATAAACTATCTCAGTCCAAAATGCTTGTCCTCTACTATCTTCCTCTATATATCCCGCTTTGTAATCTTCATATTTATTCTCTTCTTCTACCTCTCATGGGTTAAGTAATGTATGATGCGATCATCCATCACCTTGATGACCTGCCCTCCTCCATTTCTTCTATCCTAATCTTGGGGGTAATCAAACAAACAAAAAACCATCAAATTTCTATCTACATTCTTCCCTCTACCCCTCAAAATTAAGCAATATATACAACCTAATTTATTTTGTCTTACACAAAATTCACTTCATCAATTTCAATAGCATTATATAACCCTATCAATAATAAATATCTACATATTTCAACAAAAGGATTTTATGCTTTCAACAACCATCACAATTATTCTATAGACTCCTCAAAGAAATCTCTTTTTCTTCTAAAATGCCAAACAATATATTATATAAGAGAATTCATGAGAAGTCTACCGAATGTATTGCGATAATCACATATCTCATTCTCCACATATAACCCATATGATATTCCATTCAGGGATGCTAAATCGAATTCAACCAATGTTTTGTAGATTCATAATAATTTATGAGTTTTAATAGTTGCTGGTTGAATGAGGTTCTCTTTCCTAATTGCCCTATCAGTTTAGTTCACAAAATCATACCTAATGTATCAAAACCTACCTACTCATTTGGTAGGTCATGAGGTCCATGAGTACTGTAATCATCCATTCATATGTGGATTAACAATTACTTGTCAAATTTATATATGAACAGATGATTAAGGGTACTTCTCCCCTCTCGACATATAGTTTCGGTATGCAATCAAACATAAATAAAATTCTCACACATTATTCTTCCAATAAATCATAGGAACTATAATTTTACCTTGATCTAATGACACAAAGGTTTGAAACTTCTCTGTAGACCTCACTAGACACCAGATCAAGACTACTTTTATTTCCTCTTTGACATATTGTGTTGACATGCTATCAGCCACATCACAATATCAATGAATGCTTTCAATAATCCATGAGGGTATTTAGGATTCTCATTGATACACTATCTCATAGGTCCATAATTACTCGTGTGCCTCACTAGGCATTGAATCAATGTTATCTTAGTATCCTCCTGGATCCTGTCATACGCATTCCATAAAACAAAATCAAGTTTCTCACAAACTATTGTTTAAAAAGATCTACTGGACTATGAGGCCTTATGGATCCAATGCTTGGTAAACATGTAATTTCTTGTATGCTTCACCAGATACTTGATCAATATTATCTTCATAGCCTCTTGAGCCTCTTTGATAGTAGAACATCCAAAAATCATGATCTCAATATTAGCTGTTTGCCTAATAATGCTACTAGATCAATAGAATTCTATTTTCAATCAGTCATATTATGTAAATATGCAATCAAAAATCATAAATATAAAATTGGTCACCTATTAAATGAATATTCTCTATCTATCCACAAGAAATATATAGGTAACTTCCTATTTCTCGATAGGTGGTGGCAACTTACAATTTTTTTTTTCTAACATCAAAAAATCATGGCTACCTTATATGCTCTTTGGAGGTATCAAGGGTTGGTAATCAACATTTTATGTATGCATAATTATTTATGACTATGTCAAGTAGTCGATTATCAAATACTTGTGCATCATAATGTCCTATAAGATAGCATGGATGATAGATGACTATTCATTCAAATGAGTTCATTCAAACTCAAGGTATGATTGTCATATGCACATTTGAGATGAGGGGAGGTTCTTCTCCCATATCCTATGCATATACATTTTTGTGTACATACGCTAAATATGAGAGACACATCTCTTCTTCTCTGGGATTTTACATATGGTAACAATACCCTTAGTTTTGAAAAAAATTATTCGTAAAATATAAAATTGGCAAGAGCTTTCATAAGTAACAAGAGGTTATCACAAAGAAATTACAACACCACTTTATCATTATTTAAAATATTTGTAAAAAAAATCATTTCCACTCATATCGCAAAAGCATTCACAAAGAAAGCATAATCAAGTCATAAAAGTATTTGCGAAACCATCTTATTACCTTACAAAGCATCTATAAAAGAGAATTATCCACCACTTTGCAAAAGCATTTGCAAAGAACATAAAATAAAATAACAAAGACACATTTTTAATCATCCTAATACTTTACAAGAACACTTGTAAAGATCACTCTCATTACTTTGCAAAATATTTGCAAAGATATTTTGCAAGATATTGTAAGAATATTATAGGCAAAAAATTCTTACAATAAATGCAATCAACATCAAAAGCATTAACAAAATTCATATCAAAACTCTTGTAAAAGGCTTGCAAAATCCATATATTTCATCTACACACCTAAGTGTCTCATAAAATATGATACTTAGAAATTAATGAAAATCAAACCATATTTAATCTACACATCTAAATTTTTCATAGAAAGTGACACTTAAACATTGGTGAAAGGATCACATCTACCTTATCTACACATTCGAATTTTTGTAGAGAGTAGCATTTGAAAACTGATAAGGATTATACTACATCTAACTTATCTATGCAATCGAATGTTTGTAGACAACAACATTCAAACACTGATAAGAATCATACTTCATATACCTTATCTATGTAGTTGAATGTTTGTAGAGAGTAGCATTTGAACACTGATAAGGATCATACCACATCTACCTTATCTATGTAGTCCAATGTTTGTAGAGAGAAGTATTTAAACACTGATAAGGATCATACTACATATACCTTATCTATGCAATCAGATGTTTGTAGAGAGTAGTATTTAAACATTGATAAGGATCATATCACATCTACCTTATCTACGCAGTCAAATTTTTGCAGAGAGCACCATTCAAACACTAATAAGGATCATACTACATATACCTTGTCTATGCAGTCAAATGTTTTTAGAGAGCAACATTCAAATACTGATAAGTATAATACTACATCTATCTTATATATGTAGTTGAATGTTCACAGAGAGCGACACTCAAAAAATTATAAGGATTACACTACATCTACCTTATCTACGTAGTAGAATGTTTATAGAGAGTAAAATTTGAACACTAATAAGGATCATACTATAGGTACATCATCTACACAGTCAAATTTTTATGAGAGAAACATTTGAAAATTGATGAGAAGAAAAAAAATATACTATATCATGTACATACTATAGGTACTGTTGACAATTTTGTCACATTGCACAATGGGGTAGAGAAAAAAAATCAAAACTTTGTATAGTGTTCTTTGTTGTAAAGCAGTTATTTTGGTTGTTTTTTGAAAATATTTTTAAGTTGCAGCAATTTTGGATTTCCTTGCCACCCCTTTGTACATAAAATGAAGAAGAAAGAACTTCACTGCCGAACAAGCTAGAGAAAATAGCTTCGCCAAAGAAAGAAGAGAAGTATGAAAAGAACTTTGCACCCGAAGCATTTCCAGCGATTACTTCGGGAAAAAGTTGACGAAGTGGCGTTGCCAAAGAAGAATACAAGAAATGCAAAAAGAGCATCGGGCTCGAAGTTCCTCAAAAAACTACTTCGGGCAAAAACCTTGCGAAGCAGCATTGCCGAGGCAAAAATTTTAGAAAGGTGTAAAGGAGAGCTTCGTGGTCGAAGCATTTCAAAAGGCTACTTCGGGAAAAAGTTTTGTGAAGAAAAATTCAAGAAGCATTTCAAAAGAATAACTTTGCCAAAGAAAGACCACGGACCGAATTAACTAAGGCAAGAAAACTACTTTGGGCCTGAAGCATTTCAAGTAGCTTCTTTGGCCGAGGTTTTTTGTGAAGTGGTTTTGCCAAAGGAAAATTACGAAGGAAGAAGAATGAAAACTACTTCGCACCCGAAGCATTTCAAAAGGCTACTTCGGGCCAAAGTTTTGTGAAGCGGGATTTGAAGGAGCGCAACACTAAAAACACTTTTCCGAAAAGCCACCAAAGCATCCACTTCGGCCCCCCCAACGCCAGTGAAATATTTCTACTTCACCGAAAGTCATTGCGAAGAATCTATTTTGACCATATTTCATGCGAAGTACTTTCACCCAAAGTAGTAGTGGCCATAAAGAATGCAACATCTTTTGAAGGCAATTGCTTTGGTCAAAACCTTCCCAAATCATAGTTTTGAAAGAGGATCGCAGGAAGCATTTCTCGAAGGCATCAGCGAAGCAATTTTGTCAGTGAAGCAATGAGGAATAAAGAGGCCCATTTTGCAAAGGAAATATGCTTCGACACTCATACCCCCTGAAGCATTTTTACGAAGCTCCATTTTGTGAAGTACAAATCAAGGAGGAGTTAGTGCTTCGGCACAAGTCCATTATGAAGCAAATTTGCAAATGAACATCTTGTGAAGCGCTTCAAGGGCATGCGTTCTAAGCTGGGTGTTTTCTCGAGGTGATCAAGTGCCTCATAAATGCATTTTTACTTTCCTGGTAAGACAACTGCTCATTTTTGGCAATTGGAAATGAAGTATCAATTCTAGAAGGAGATCTTGGTGAGCATGGTGGCAACTCGAGCACTACACCCAGAAGGCGAGGATGCTCAGGCGGCTCATTAATACGTATTTCCCTGATGGAACCGGTCGTAGCTGCTACTTTTGGCAAAGGATATGAAAGCTCAGTCATGAGAGCTACAAAGGGCCGACTTCTTAGCTTTCGAGGATGTACTCCTCCATCTTGTGTAATTATGGCTTAGAGGGTCGGGTCCTCTATAAAAACCCAAACATTGTAATGCAAATGGGGGGGAACTTTCTACTAGAAAGCTACTATAAATTGATGTCCTGTGATTAATACTAAAGATATTTGGACTTTATTTCTCTCTTGTATGCTGCCTTCTATGTTTATTTATTTTTTCTATCTTCATTTGCATACTGTTACTCTTAATCCTGAATTTTGGTGTGCGATTGAGGACTGTACCCTGAAATTCGCCTGAAGGATACATAGGGGAGGAAAAACACTATATTGGTTTTCTTTTATGCTTCCTAGTGGGTTGTGGTTTCTATTATATTCGCTTGTCCCAAGGTCCTATATTTTAAGAATGAATCTCAAACCTGTCTCCATTGGGGCCAATAGTTCTAAGCAGTTCCTTGTGTGACCCGGTCAGTCTCACCTGACTAGTGGTAGTGATAACTGATGCTCTCATTACCAAAAGACTCTTAGCATCTGGCGACTCTACTTACCTAAGAATATTTAAGTTGTAAAGACAAGTACCAAAGTCTATGCCTTCATACAAACGAGATGGAGAGTTAGGAATAGAGGAGAGGAAGCAAAGTTCTTTGAGCTAGACATTGATGCCTTTGGGGAGCGATCAATGTTGGTCACCCCTGATTCACTATTGCATGGAACATCCTTGCAAGAGGCTACTATTGAAAAACGAGGCCTAACTTACGATAGCACAATATCTAGTTTTCCTCCCAATACTCCCAACTCACCAAAGCATCCTAGTGCATCCATTCCTTTTAGTCATCCTATTGGCAATCAAGGAGGAGCTTTGAGGATTCCTATTTCTCAAAATCCAGGAGCAAGTATGGCACAACAACAGCAACAACAACAACAAATGCAGCAAAAACCACCACCCAAGTTGTTTCCAACATGGGATTCTTTGTCACCACTAAATCTAGTGGGATAAGGGCAAGTGCCGCCTGCTGCTATAAAGAAGATCCCAATGTTCGATGGAACTAGGAAGACTGCTCTAGAGCACATCCAGGACATAATATCTCTGGCAGCAATCCATGACATCACAGAGGAGTGATTTATGGTAAAGCTTCTGGTTCTTTCCCTTAAAGGAAAACTCCTCTATTGGTATAGATCTTTACCACCCGATACTATTACAGGATGGGACCAGTTATCTGAGTAGTTGATGCGAAGCTTCAATGAGTCCTTCGATCCTACTTCTCTCCTGCATCAATTCACTTCAATCCAGAGACATCCATAAGAAGAGATCACAAACTTCAATGTTAGGTTCGCTCGAACCTGGCAGAGAGTACCAGTTGGACTTCGACCAAACGACAAAGCTACAACATACTATTTTCTTTGGGCTTTCAACCCTGATATCAGTAACATGGTAAGATATTCTAACATAAATACTTTTCCTGAGTTGTATGAGTTAGCCAAGATACTGGAAAAGGATTTTATAGCTATGGGCAAGCTTCACCAAAGAATGCTGATGCCCATAATTCTCAAATTTAATCCCAGTATGCGAGCATAGCCGCTTCACAGATCTTTGTAACCTCTACATACCCGATCTCATCTTGGAACCCAAATCTTATTACAACTCAAATCACTGCTCCACAACTTCATTTTCCCACATTTTCAACTCTGCAACCCACTTTCACTTTGGAATTCCCCGCTTTACCTCCAATATCGATGATGGCTTCATTGCCACTGGTTCCAAAAGTTGAAGATGTGCAAGCTAAAATTCTACAAGAGATGCAGTCTTTGAACTCCACAGTATAGACGTTGTCCAATGACATGACCATTGTGAAGAAGAAACAAATGCAACAAGAATTCCTACCGAGAAGGTCTTATCCTACACCTGTGCTTACCAAAGATCAAGCAGTCCAACAAGGGAAAGCTTCGGTGAGAAATGCTATGATTGATGAAGCTCCAAGAATTTCTAATTGTGTATATTGGTGCTCTACGTGTAATGATCCGCGTGAAGAGAATACCTGTATGCTACACCAACACTATGTACAAATGCTGGTGAGTAGTAGTCATGGCGGTCAAGTCAATGTCATCAGGAAAATGAGTCAGAACCTGGCGATTGGTGAAGAAGAGCTGGCCATAGTGCTTACCAGAGGAGGAAAGAAGGTGATAGAAGTGGATGCTACTCATATGGCTCCCTTAAAAGTGCATGCTTGACTCGAGAATGGAAAATTAGCTTCTTTGGACTCGAACGAAGCTCCTCCTCTTGCACCAATCAAAGAAAAATCTCAAAAGGCCTCTGTCAAATCACCTCAGGCAGAAACAACAGAGAAGGCTAAGGAAAATCTCAAGTTTCCTTCACTAACTAAGCAACAAAGATTTGAAGCTATGGAGTAGTATCACACTATATATGAGCCAAGAAAGGAACCTGAGGTGCTTAGTTCCTTGGTGTACAACATTGTAGAGGAGTTAAAGAGGATTCCAGTCAAGATCAGCTTGTACGATGCACTACAACTACCTAGACAAGTGGACCTACTACAAGAATCATTGAAGATGACTAAAGCAAAAAAAGCAGCACTACTTTCTCTTGTGCAGACCCTATCCACATCCATTATGGGGAAGAATAGACCACCTCTGTTCTACCTATATCTATAGATGGAAGGGTATATTGTACATAACTGTATGATCATCTCTGGGGCCACAACAATAGTCATTTCGAAATCAGTCTACAAAGAAATAGGGATGGAATATATGCGAAGTAGCCAGGGCATACTCTAGTTGTATGGTACCCCAGTGAAGACTCTAGGAGTGATCAAAGACATTCCTATTCGAATACATAAGATGTATCAGATCATGATCATACAATAGGTAGTGGTCATCGACCTGGAGCCATACTTTAGTATGTGCTTGTCAAGGGAATTCATAGTAAATCTAGGTGGATATCTGTCTATGGATTACTCTCATATGGATATTCCATTCAAAGGAAATAAGGTGAATATCTACAATGAAAATCCTTCTTCCTTCCTTGTGCAAAAGATGTTCGAAGAAGAGAGCAGCGATCTAGTGAATGCAATAGTGGAGGGAGTAGAGCAGGTGGACCTGATCGAGGAGTCTCTCATGCAACTAAGTTATGAAGATGAGTTCTCATTGGTAGACTTTAACACCATGGTAGAGACCAATATAGGATGTTATGCAATTGCCAAGCCTAATAAACACACCCAACCAGAGAATAGAACAAGTGCCCAAGAAGGACTATGGAAGTTGTTCTTCGATGGAGCCCAATGTAAAAATGGTTTTGGGGTAGGGATTCTTCTAGTTTTGCCATTCAGAGAGCAAAAGGAGTATTGCTATCAGTTTATATGGAGCTACACCAAAAATGCAACAAAATTTGAAACATTATGCCTAGGACTCAAAAAGGCTGACAAGTTAGGCATAAAGCACCTTCAAATCTTTGGAGATTCAAAATTGGTATGCAAAAAGGTCACAAACAGGTGCACTTCAAAGAAGCATTATTTCAAGTCATACCAAAATAGGGTATGGGACTTGTTCGACCAGTTCGAATCTTTCAATCTGTAGTCTATTCTAAGAGAAAATAACTGACATGCCAATGTTCTAGCATCCATTGCATCCAAGTACTCTCCAAAAAAAGACATGGTGCACAAGCCCAAAGATATGAGAATGATCTACAGACCCTCTATCCTAGACAGAGATCTGCATTGGCAAGTCTTTGACAATGATGAGCAGATTGTGAATTTCATGATTCAAGAAGAAGCCATAGTCAAAAGCAGAAACCTTGACAGTGAGGAATATGAAGGGCTAGTTCAATTGAAGAATAAACACCTTCCTAAAGGATTTATTACTTTATAAAGCCTCTTTGATCATAATGATCGAGCAGTTTTGCATAGGATAAAATTTAATGCCAAGAAGTATCAAGAGTTGGAGCTCAATCTTGGAAAAGTAATAAAAGTTGGAACAGACTACACTTCGGAGGAGCTAGAACAAATTTGATCTCTATGCAAAAGGTATCCTGACATAGTGGCTTGGTCTTATCAAGATCTAAGGGGATACGATTGGCAACTGATCCAGCATATGATTGAGTTGCAGTAGGGAGTCAAGCCCTTTCGACAGAAGCAAAGGCCGATTAACTCAAATATCAAGGTACTGATGAAGGCCAAACTCCTAAAAATGCTTGAGAAAAATATAATTTATCCCATAAAACATTCTTCTTGGGTAGTGAACCTAGTCCCCATCAGAAAAAAGAACAGAGATATACATTTATGCATGGACTTTCACAACCTGAACCAGGATTCTCTCAAGGACCACTATCCTCTTCCGCAAATCGATCAGATCTTGCACTCAATGGCTGGAGCTCAATGCTTCTCCTTGCTCGATGGTTTCTATGGATACAATAAAATATGGGTTAGGAATGAAGACCAGTATAAAACAACATTCACCACCAAGTGGGGGACATTTGCTTGCCAGTGAATGCCATTTGGCCTTTTGAATGCTGGTGCCACTTTTTAGAGGGCGATGGATCTAGCTTTTGGTGATATTTTGAATAAGGTTATCATCATCTATCTATATGACATGACCATTTTCTCTTGAATAAGGGAGGATCACCCCTTACATCTACAACAAATTTTCAAAAAATGCTAAGAGTTTGGCATTTTAATCAATCCAAAGAAGTCCATATTCACAGTCAGTGAAGCAAAATTGCTGGGACATGCGATATCAAAAAAGGGCATCATTTTAGATCCCTACAGAGCTGAAGCTATAACGAAACTACCACTCCTAGTAGACAAGAAATGACTTTAATATTTCTTTGGCCAGATCAACTTCATGACAAATTTTGTCCCTGATTTCGCCCAAGTCATCAAGCTGATGTCCAAAATTTTAAAGAAGGGCACCGAATTCATCTAGACGAAAGAGAGAAATGAGGCATTTGAAGATATTAAATCTTGAATCACTCAGGTGCCAGTCCTAATCAACCCCGACTACAGTTGGGATTTTATCCTGTATGCCATAGGGGAACCCAAGAGCTATGCTACAGTCCTGACACAAAATGGGGAGGATGGTGAAGAGCATCCTATCACATTTTTGAGCTAGGTGATCAATCCCCATGAAGAGAAATACAATTTCATAGAATGTTAGGTGCATGCAGTAATGAAGTCTCTTCAAAAATTCAAGCAATTCATATCCCAAATTCGGGTTACAGTCTTTGTCATTCATCTCGATGTGCACAATTTCATAATCCAAGGAGAATTGGGTAGTAAGAGATCCATTTGGGTGAAAAAAATATAGAAATTCAACATTTAGATCAAGCCCACAAAACTAGTTCGTGGTCGCGCATTGTATCAAGAATTGACAAAGAGCACAATGGCCGAAGCAACAAAATCTCAATGGGATGACTCGCCAGCCGAAGGATGCTTCGCAAACTAGGAAGATGACAAGAAATATTGGTTTGGAGAGATAGTCAACTACTTCAACACTGGTCGATGTCCTTCGCATATAAATGCTACACAGCGAAGGCATTTTAGGATGCGATCCACCCGATATACTTCACGCCCCGAAGGCCTATTTTTCAAAAACATTGATGGCGTCCTTCTCTAAAGAACACAAGCTTATACTGAGAGGGGGGGTGAATAGTATAAGACTTAACCAATTAATAATTTTAACTTTAGATAGCAGTGGCATCAACACAACATTAATCAAGACAGAAAGCATCACACATTGAAGACCCATTTTTAATGTGGTTCACCCAAAATGGTTGGGCTACATCCATAAAAACTTTTCTCTTAAATTTATCTCAAAGTTATTTGGGAATCCTTCCCAATTACAATGTTTATGAGCCTTAGCCCAAAGGAGATACCTTCCCCTCTGCTCTAGAAATGATCCCTCAGAATATCAACTGCCTCTACCTCTTGCCAGCACGTGGAACTCCTTTCCACCGAAGACCTCTTGTCCTTAATGCTTAGCCTAAGAGACCTCTGCCTTCTATGATCATGTCCAAAGCAACTCAGTAACCTGTACCAAAAACAGTCAGTCGGTCTAGTACAAGTCTTCCTTTGTCTGTCAGATCTGTACAACTCTTGAACAAATTAATCCTCTGCATACAAGCCTTCTCAAAGACTTGCAAAATATGTCCTCAGGTTATTCTCATAGAACTAATGCACCTTTGTCCTTAGGTTCTTCTCATAGAACTATCAAACTCAGCTCACAAGTCCTTTGCTAGGACCTGTCCAAATCTGTTCAAGAAACATACACATCTTCTATGCTCTTACAGTCGCTCTTCGTCTTCTCTTAGTCGTATCTCTACACACACTTTTGATCAAATTTTGCACTTTGCTCTCGGTGATCGAACTTCTCACACCACACTCTATCTGCGAATGTCGCAACTAACAACCCATCCAACTCTTCAAAATAGCCTACCTTTTATAATAACACTTTCAAGATCAAAACCTTAATCTTAGTTGGCTATAACCTTGATCTTTAGTTGGCTGCACAACCCTAAACTTCGTCGACTACAAACCCTAATCTTCATTGGCTCACATTTAACTTTGTTGGCTTCAATTGCCTCTGTAACTCTTCTGTAGCTTTTGCCACAAAACTACATGTCGTGATATCGTGACACCTTTGCAACTATACACTTTCTTTTAGATTTTGTTGTGATATCATGACACTTAAGCCTTTGTCAACTTCAACTAAGCTCTTGTCGTGATATCATGACACTTCTATATTTGTTAGCATCAACTTTGCTTTTGTCATGATATCACGACACTTCTCCCTTCGTTGACCTCCTTTTTGCTTTTGTCATGAAATCGTGACACTTTTGCCTCTATAGACTTCGTCTTCACTTCTGTCGTGATATCATGACACTTTTGTCTTCATAGCCTTCCTCTTTGCTTTTGTCATGAAATCATGACACTTCTCCTATTGAGGACTTGCTTTCTGTTTCTATCGCGAAAGTGCAATACTTTCTGCATTCGTACGCTTTCTCCATAACCTATCGCAAAATCGCGACGCTATCAACTTTTTGTACGCTTTCTTTGCAACTTGTCATGAAATCATGACATTTCTTATTTTGAACACTTTCGTCTGTAGCATGTCACAAAATCATGATAGTTCTCACTTTGAACTCTTTTTGTTGTTGTATGTCACAAAATTGCGATAGTTCTCCCTTCGAGTTTTGTAGCATGTCACGAAATCATGATAGATCTCACTTCGACTTCTGCTGCATGTCACGAAATTGTGACAATTCTCATTTTACTTTCTCTCTCTTCGAACTTGTCACAAAATCGTGACAGTTCACACTTCGGACTCTAGCTCTTCTACAGCACGTCGCGAAATCGTGACACTTTACCTTGCTTTCACTTTCCTGCTTAAGTCGCGAAAATACATGTCATGATATCGTGACATTTTTCTAACTTGCTTTCTCTCTCCTGCTTAAGTCACGAAAATGCGACATGTCGCGATATCGCGACATTTTTCCTCCTTAGTTATTTTTTGTTTTTTAGGTCACAAAAACCCGACATGTCATGATATCATGACACTTTTTCTCCTTAGCACTTTTCTTTTCTTTGGGTCGCGAAAACCCGACATGTCGCGATATCGCGACACTTTTCCTCCTTAGCTCTTTTCTTTTCTTCGGGTTGTGAAAACCCAACATGTCGTGATATCGCGACACTTTTTCTCTATGAGCTCTTTCTCTCGAACCTGTTAGCTTGGGGTTTGCAAAAGACCTTTGAAACTTTTATGTCGTAACCTTCATCAAAATAAATTATTTGACATCAAATAAAATTCCTTCAAAAGCTTCTTGACATCAATGACAACTTATATACTTGAGCAAAGGCAATGTACCCAAAGTACCCAAAATTTCCAACATTCTCAGGTGCATAAGAGATGATGATAAAAGGAAAATCCTGGGAGAATTTCATTCAGGATTATCTGGAGGTCACTTCGTATGGAGAACAACAGCTCTGAAGATCATCAAGGCGGGTTACTATTGGCCCATACTCTTTGTTGATGCCTTCATAGTTTGTCACAAATGTGAGTAGTGTCAAAAGTTCACCGAGTGAAGAAAAAATGCTTTGATGCCCCTTCATATGATACAAGTAGAGAAACCTTTATGGGGAATCAAAAATTCACTCACCCCAACTCTCCAAAAATCTCATTCATGAGCAAAATTTGCTCAGGAAAAATTCTCAAAATCCTCATTAAACTTGGAATAAATTTACAAAACTAGCAGCAGTCTGCCAAATAAACTCCTTTACCCTGAAAGGTAGTTTATATTTTATTTTCTCTTACATTACAACATCTTCCATAGGAATAATTCTCTAATACATTACAACATAGCTAACTCTGGAAGAAAAACAGCCTAATAGGTCCAGAATGGCACTCGTGCCTTCACGTCTGCAACACTGTTTCAATAGTTCTCTAACGTCTGCAACATTGTCTCGACCGTTTTTCAACCCTAGAAGAAAATAGCTCGGACAGGTCTAGAATGGCCCTCTTGCCTTCACATCTACAACTCTGTCTCTACCGTTTCCAACCCCTTGTGCATGCCATCACTTCCCCTTTTAAAGTCTTTGGCGTGACTCTTCGTCTCCCTTTTTCTGACGCTTCATTTCATTTCTCGTGCCTCTGCATTGGCTTGGCTTTCAAAACATCTTTCTTTTTGACTCTTGATCTTCGTCTGCTTTCATTACACCTTGGTGCCACGTGCTTGTCTAGTGCTACCATTGTAGACTTTGTCCGCCTATCAACCCATGATGATGTTCGGTATACCTATCACTCAATCATTTCCTCTGTAATGGACCCTGTAACCGCCTACCTTTTCTTTCCTTCTTTTTGGTCACAAAAATGCGACATGTCATGATATCGCAACACTTTTGGCTTCTCCACCTTCCTACTCTCTTCGAGTCGCAAAAATGCGACATGTCACGATATCGCGACACTTTTTGCTTCTCCGCCCTCTTGTCCTCTTCAAGTCGCGAAAACGCGACATGTCACGATATCGTGACACTTTTTGCTTCTCTTCCTTCCTGTCCTCTTTGAGTCATGAAAATTTGACATGTCGCGATATCACGACACTTTTGGCTTCTTCGCCTTCCTGTCCTCTTCGAGTCGCAAAAATGCGACATGTCACGATATCACGACACTTTTGGCTTCTCTGCCTTCCTGTCCTCTTCGAGTCACAAAAATGTGACATGTGATATCACGAAACTTTTACTTTTTGGCCTTTCTACCTTTCTCAAGTTGTGAAAATAGGACATGTTGCGATATCGTGACATTTCTCTCTCTTATGCCTCCCATCGTCTTCTGGTCATGAAAATGTGACATGTCATGATATCGCAACACTTCTTCTCCCTTACACCTTCTTTCATCCTTTCATCATGAAAATGTGACATTTCATGATATCGCGAAACTTCTCCTTTGCATCTTCTCTCGTCCATGGGTTACGAAAATGTGACATGTCGCAATATCGTGACATTTTTCTCTCTTGCGCCTTCTTTTGTCCTTTTGTCACAAAAATGTGACATGTCAGGATATCATGATACTTCTCCTTCTTTGTGTCTTCTCTCGTCCATGGGTCGCAAAAATGTGACATGTCATGATATCGTGACATATTTCTCTCTTGCACCTTCTTTCATCTTCTGGTTGAGAAAATACGACATGTCACGATATCGCGACACTTTTCCTCCCTTGTGCCTTCTCTCGTCTTTTGGTCACGAAAATGCGACATGTCACGATATCACGACATCTTTCCTCCTTTGCGCTTTCTCTCATCCTTTGGTCATGATAATGCGACATGTCATGATATCGTGACATCTTTCCTCCTTTGTGCTTTCTCTCGTCCTTTGGTCATGATAATGCGACATGTCACGATATCGCAAAATCTTTCCTCCTTAGCACTTTCTCTCGTCCTTTAGTCATGATAATGGGACATGTCGCAATATCACGACATCTTTCCTTTTTGGCTCTTCTTCCTCCTTTTTGGTCACGAAATCATGACATGTCACGATATTGTGACATCTTTCCTTTCTGCCTCCTCCTCGCCTCTTGGGTCACGAAATCACGACATGTCACGATATTGCGACAGCTTTGCTCTACTTTCTCTCACTCTGTTTTGGGTCACAAAAATGCGACATGTCACGATATCACGATATTTTCCTTCCTTGCTTTCTTTCTGCTCCTTTGGTCACGAAAATGCGACATGTCATGATATCGTGACATCTTTCCCTTCTGCCTTCTCCTTGCCTCTAGGGTCACGAAATCGTGATATTTTCATTCCTTGCCTCCTTTCTGCTTCTTCGGTCATGATTTCATGACGTCACAAAATCATGACATTTTCCTTCCTTGCCTCCTTTCTGCTTCTTCGATCACGATTTCACGACATGTCGTGAAATAATGACATTTTCCTTCCTTGCCTTTCCTGTCTTCTTTCGATCGCAATTTCGTGACATGTCATGAAATCATGACATTTTGCTCCATGCCTTCTCCTTTCTTCTTTTGGTCACGATTTCATGACATGTCACAAAATCATGACATTTCTACTCCACGTCTTCTCTTTCCTTCTTGAGTTGCAAAAATGTGACATGTCACGATATCATGATGATTTTCTCTATTGCGATATCGCAACATCCAGGTGAACATGTAGAAATTTTTTGTCAATGCAAGATTGTTCTGCTACCATCGGATGCTCCTGCATCAAAAAACCGAGGTGGATTGAGAAGTGACCTTTACTTCTATACTGTTCTGTCATCTTCTTTCTCAATATCTCAAATCTTGCAAAATCTTCAACCTCAGCCCAACTCTTTTCTCCTTGGCTCAATCCCTCTTTGCAACTCCTCTTGTAGGGCTTGCACTTGCCTCTACAAAGCTCTGAAATCTTCTTCAGGTACCACATTTCTCCCACCACCATGGTTTCTTCATGGAGGCATTCTTCCTTACTCTCTTCGTATAATATTTTCATAGATTCTGGTGTAAACTGCCTCACGTTCTGTGATCTGTTTACACACTTAGGAACCCTAGGCTCATCCATAGATCCTGCTGCAAACTGCCTCACTATCGATGATCTATTTATACACTCAGGATCTCTAAGCTCTTCAACTGATCCTGGTGCAAACTACCTCAATTTTGGTGATCTGTTTACATGCTCAGGATCTCTAAGCTTTTCAACTAATCCTAGTGCAAACTGCCTCACTTTCGGTGATCTATTTACACATACTCAGGAACTCTAAGCTCTTCCATAGATCCTAGTGCAAACTACCTCACTTTCAATGATCTATTTACACATACTCAGGAACTCTAAGCTCTTCAACAGATCCTGGTGCAAACTACCTCACTTTTGATGATCTGTTTACACATACTCAAGAACTCTAAGCTCTTCCATAGATCCTAGTGCAAATTGCCTCACTTTCGGTGATCTTTTTACACATACTCAGGAACTCTAAGCTCTTCAACTGATCCTAGTGTAAACTGCCTCACTTTCGGTGATCTATTTACATATACTCAAGAATTCTAAGCTCTTCCACATATCTTGGTGCAAACTGCCTCACTTTCGGCAATCTGTTCACACATACTCAAGAATTCTAAGCTCTTCCATAGATCTTGGTGCAAACTGCCTCACTTTCAGTGATCTATTTAAATATACTCAGGAACTCTAAGCTCTTCCACAAATTCTGGTGCAAACTGCCTCACTTTCGACGATCTGTTTACATGCTCAGGAACTTCTCGCTCTGATACCACTTGATGGGGACTCAAAAATTCACTCACCCCAACTCTCCAAAACTCTCATTCATGAGACAAATTTGCTTAGGATAAATTCTCAAAATCCTCATTAAACTTGGAATAAATTTACAAAACTGGCAGCAGTCTGCTAAATAAACTCCTTTACCCTAAAAGGTAGTTTATATTTTCTTTTCTCTTACATTACAACATCTTTCACAAGAAGAATTCTCTAATATATTACAAAACAGCTAACTCTAGAAGAAAAATAGCCTAACAAGTCCAGAATGGCACTCGTGCCTTCACGTCTGCAACACTATTTCAATAGTTCTCTGACGTCTACAACACTATCTTGGTTGTTTTTTGATCTTGGAAGAAAATAGCTCGAACAAGTCCAAAATGACCCTCTTGCCTTCACGTCTACAACTTTGTCTTAGTATTTTCCTACCCCTTGCGCATGCCATCACTTCCCCTTTTAAAGTCTTTGGCGTGACTCTCTATCTCCCTTTTCCTGACGCTTCGTTTCATTTCCCTTGCCTCTACATTGGCTTGGCTTTCAAAATGTATTTATTTTCGACTCTTGATCTTCATCTGCTTTCACTACACCCTGGTGCCATGTTCTTGTCCAATGCTACCACTGTAGACTTTTTCGTCCTATCAACCCATGATGACATTCGGTATACCTATCGCTCGATCATTTCCTCTGTAATGGCCCTTGTAACCACTTGCCTTTTCTTTCCTTTTGTTTGGTCGTGAAAATGTGACATGTGGCTATATCATGACACTTTTGGCTTCTCCACATTCCTACTCTCTTCGAGTTGTAAAAATGTGACATGCCACGATATCACGACACTTTTGGCTTCTTCGCCTTCTTGTCCTCTTTGAGTCACAAAAATGCGACATGTTGCGATATCGTGACACTTTTGGCTTGTCCACCTTCCCGTCCTCTTTGAGTTGCAAAAATGCGACATGTCGTGATATCACGACACTTTTGGCTTCTTTGCCTTCTTGTCCTCTTCGAGTCACAAAAATGTGACATGTCATGATATCGTGACACTTTTGGATTCTCCACCTTCCTATCCTCTTTGAGTCACGAAAATGCGACATGTTACGATATCGCGACAGTTTTGCTTTTTGGCCTTCCTGCCTTTCTCGAGTCATGAAAATGCGACATGTCGTGATATTGTGACACTTCTCTCTCTTGCGCCTCCCATCATCTTTTGGTCATGAAAATATGACATGTCGTGATATCGCGACACTTCTTCTCCCTTGTGCCTTCTTTCGTCCTTTCATCATGAAAATGCGACATGTCACGATATCGTGACACTTCTCCTTTGCATCTTCTCTTGTCCATGGGTCACAAAAATGTGACATGTCATGATATTGTGACATTTTTCTCTCTTGTGCCTTCTTTCATCCTTTTGTCATGAAAATGCGACATGTCACGATATCACGACACTTCTCCTCCTTTGCTTCTTCTCTCATCCATGGGTCATGAAAATGTGACATGTCGCAATATCACGACATATTTCTCTCTTGCACCTTCTTTCGTCTTCTGGTCATGAAAATGTGACATGTCCCGATATCGCGACACTTTTCCTCCCTTGCACCTTCTCTTGTCTTCTCGGTCATGAAAATGTGACATGTCACGATATCACGACATCTTTCCTCCTTTGCACTTTCTCTCGTACTTTGGTCGCGATAATGAGACATGTCGCGATATCGCGACATCTTTCCTCCTTTGCACTTTCTCTCGTCCTTTGGTCATGATAATGTGACATGTCACGATATCACGACATATTTCCTCCTTAGCGCTTTCTCTTGTCCTTTGGTTGTGATAATGCGGCATGTCGCGATATCACAACATTTTTCCTTTTCGGCTCTTCTTCCTCCTTTTCGATTGCAAAATCACATGTCATGATATCGCGACATCTTTCCTTTTTGCCTCCTCCTCCCCTCTTGGGTCACAAAATCATGACATGTCACGATATCGTGAAAGATTTGCTCTACTTTCTATCGCTCTGTTTTGGGTCGTAAAAATGTGACATGTCGTGATATCACGACATTTTTCTTCCTTGCTTTCTTTCTGCTCCTTTGGTCGTGAAAATGTGACATGTCACGATATCGCGACATCTTTCCCTTCTACCTTCTCCTTGCCTCTAGGGTCACGAAATCATGACATTTTCCTTCCCTGCCTCCTTTCTGCTTCTTCGGTCGTGATTTCGTGACATGTCGTGAAATCATGACATTTTCCTTCCTTGCCTCCTTTCTGCTTCTTCGATCGCGATTTCAAGACATGTAACAAAATCGCGACATTTTCCTTCCTTGCCTTTCATGTCTTCTTTTAATCATGATTTCGTGACATGTCACGAAATCATGACATTTTGCTCTATGTCTTCTCCTTTCTTCTTTTGGTCATGATTTCATGACATGTCATGAAATTTCTGCTCCATGCCTTCCCTCTCCTTCCTGAGTCATGAAAATGTGACATGTCACGATATCACGATGGTTTTCTCTGTCGTGATATCGCGACATCCAGGTGAACACTTAGAAAAATTTTGTCAATGCAAGATTGCTCTGCTACCATCGGATGCTCCTGCATCACACCCTTTCAACAATGGGGGTTGGATTTCATAGGGGCCATATCGCCGAACTCCTCCGTGGGACATAAGTTCATCCTGACCGCAACCGACTACTTCACCAGGTGGCCCGAAGTGATCCCTACGAAGCATGAAGATCAAGAGACTGTAATCACCTTCCTAGAGGGTTTGATCACCAGGTTCGGCATTCCTAAAGCAATCATTATGGAAAATGGTCCCAATTTTTTAGGCACCAAAATCAATGATTTCTTCTACAAACATGGAATATATCATAAAGTCTCCTCCAACTATTATCCACAGTGCAATGGATTGGTAGAATCCACCAACAAGACCTTTTTGAGGGTGCTAAGGAAGCTTATAGAACAAAACAAAAGGACTTGGCATCTCCTTCTAGATCGGGCCTTATGGGCCGATTAAATTTTTGTCAAGAAGTCAATCAAGACTTCACCTTATGCCTTGGTCAATGGCAAGGAGGCCATCTTACCCACCCATGTGGAGATCCCTACACTGCATCTGTTAGAAGAAGAATATGGAGTTAATCCAATGTAAAGAAGATTAGCTCAGCTGTTACACCTAGAAGAATATCATGAGGAAGCTTACCAAAATTTCACTAAGCATGCTCAGGTCACCCAAGATTGGTTCAAGAAAAAATCATCCAATCGCACTTTCAAAGTGGGAGATCTAGTATGGAAGTGGGACTCCTAAAAGGCGATGGGCATTGAAAATTATGAAGGTGAACTCGGCCAATTATTTCATCCTCAAATATGCAAATGGCCAGGTATTACCAATTTTTGTTAATGGTCTTCATTTGAAGACTTTTCATCGTTGAGACGAAACAATTTCTCTCTCAAAAAAAAAAATGTGTATGTACTCTTGTATATATTTTTTTTCCATTTGTGTATATACATCTTATTCCAAGATTACAAAATCTAAATGGTAAAAAATATCCTTTGAGGAATTTCAATGTGAATTTGTGGTTGCGGGGAGGTTCACAGTGAAGCACCTTACCCTCAAAAGGGCCGAACCAAAATTCAAACAAAGGCACGAGAAGAGCTTTGCACCCAAAGCATTTTAAGAGGTGACTTCGAGTAGAAATTTTGTGAAGTAGGTTTTAAAGGGAACCCTTACGAAGTAGTTTCCAAGAAAGTAAGCTTCGGTAGGCAGTCTTCGTGAAGCAATGCGGCATCACGACGATGTAGAAGTACCTTAGGCCCGAAGTGTCGAAAAGCAGCCCACACCAAAGGTTCACCGCGAAGAATTTTCAATGTTGATTTCAACTTCACCAAACCAACAACACACGAGATGGGAGAATTTAAAATGTGCCTCAAAGAATGTGCTGATAGCAACCTTGAAAAGAGTTTGAAGCGGATGAATTTAAGGCAAAAGTGGTAGAGCACATCCCGAGGCGATTCGGTTAATGTAAAAAACTGCATCGAGGTACGAGGTGGTAGTAGTTTGCATTTCATGATTACCAAAGCGTGTGGCCCCGTGTACTATGCTACTGCAAAGCCAATCAAAGGGTAAGGCAACTTCCTCCATCTGAAGCATTAATTTAAATTTGGTAGGTGCCATAAATTGAGGTAGTTACCTTTTTAGGCTATAAAACGTGAAGTTCTAGCAAAAGGGAGGTTAGTTATCCATCAATTTGTGCAAGACTAAAGCCTTCAGTTACACTGTAATTATCCTGCCCTTTGCATCTAAGCCCTTCAAATTGAAGCCCTATGTATCAAGGACTCTATCGCCATCATTTTAAACATGGGGAAGAAAAACTCCAAAGAGAAGGGGAAAGAGCCCGAAGTTGCAGGCCCTGAAAAAACAAAGAAGGGCAAAGAAGGAAAAAAACATACTTCAAAGAAGATAAGTCTTCCCCCTCGCCCTGAAAAGCAATCGATAGAAGAAGGGGATGAATCTAAGGAGGAGCAACTTTTTGAACATCCAATTGATGGGTGGGAAAATATTAGAGACACGCAACTCTCTAAGGGTGTGTTCGACCTCAGATGCACCATAGAGTTTATGACGAGCAAACTCACCCCAAATAATAAGAGAGATTTTGCATATTACTCTCAAATTTACTAGTATTTAACCCCTCCTGCTCACCATTGTATTGATCTAATCTATGCTATTGTGCAAAATTACCAACTTGCATCTAGGCAAGTGTTGGACGCCTCGGGTCACAAATTGTTTTCCATTTTGAAGGAAGATGTACAGGTAGCCTTCGCACCACAGCAAGGTCCGCCCAAGGGCTATTCTGTTCACAATGTCATTTTAAGCAAAAAATGCAGAGGTTCACCTTTAACAGCTACATATTGAAATTCTTGTGTGAGAACCTCAAAAGTGGGCTACATTCAAGCAAGCTACCCCGGATGCCTTTACCCTTGGCAGCCTTCAAAAATGTCAATATTTTCTGTTAGCATTAATATTACATTTATTACATTATTAGCATTGCTCTCTGATTCAGTTGATTAACCAACTTGGTGGTTAATCAACTACACTGTAATCCTTATATATTTTATTATCAATGAGAAGATAATGTATATTCTTGGCATATTACATAATTCTTCTTGGTATCAGAGTGAGGATCTTGGAGAGGTTTGCGAATGCGACTTGGAGAAGACAGTTATTTATTAACTGTTCCACTGCACACAGACCAGATAGCAAACAGCAACACAGACCAAGACATGACACAGACCAATACGGGACGGACGTGACACAGACCAATACGGGATGGACGCGACATAGACGACACAGACCAAGACGTGACATAGACTAAGAAGAGACAGATGTGACACAAACAGTGACATAGACCAGACAACACACAGACCAAGACTAGACTCTTGCCAGACATGCCACATGGATGGTGGAGGAGAGATGTTGAGTTGGACGACGTGGTAGAAGCATCAGTGCTAGATTGGAGGTTACGTGGATGTAGGAGAGACGTGGCAGTTTATCATTTTCCGATGAGAGGCATAATGACAGCGAAGGCCTGCTGCTCGACGGTAGTCACTACAATAGCGATGGCTTTCGATTTTTAAATGGAACAACTGCATCTCCATGATGCATGTGGGATTATCTCATTTTAAAAAAAAACAAACCCTTCGATGTTTTTAAGACTGTCTTAGTTCTTTTGTTCTTCACAGCCCGCTCTGTAGCTTGGATGGTTTTTTCACTACATGTTCCAGCCACGGTCATCGGTTCGAATCTCGTATGGTCTAGAAATTTTTTCGTTTCTCTCTGCAATGCATGACTTTGATGCCCCACACATGCTGTGATGGCTGGTGGTCTTTTGTGATGCCCCACCGACTTCTGTTGACACCCCGTAGTGCCTGTTGATGCCCAGATTGCCCTTTGATGCCTCTAAAAGCAATTTTTATGCCTTGAAGGCTTCAACCACATTGTTAAAGGGTGGTTCAGGTACCCATTTCTTTCTTTTTTTTTGCAATTCAAAGGGGGGAAAAAGTCTTCACATTGTTCATTTGCAAAATTATAAGATAAAGGGGGGAAATCAAAGTATTTAGAAGTGAATACATAATTGTTGGATTTGTAATAGGTGCATTTTTGATGGACACCGACACCTAGAAGTAGTTAAATTTGTGGGCATTTGTGATTGTTTTTTTCCTGTTTTCTTGCATTAACAATCATAAGTTACAGCAAAATAAGACCCCAAATTTATACCCAATTTGTGCAATTTATTGCACAGTAGCCTTCGGTATTTGTGATACCTCTGGTCCACACTTATAGGTAATGCTGTCATGCTTTGGACTACTGTATCCACTACCTAATATAGCTGCAACAATGATGTATGAGCTTGTTCTCTATCAATCATCGGGGAGAAATAAGGCAAACCAGTTCTATTATTCATTCCATTTCATACCCACATCATGATTGTTGTTAGGCATAAATCCTGATGAGAGTTTTTTCCAAAGTGTTTAGGGGAAGTTACGCCCCACACATGTGAAATAAAACTTTCTATGGTAGGTGTCATTAACAACACGATGCCCTTTCAGTATCACATATGTTCAATATATTGTGCTTCTCATTTGTACTTATAGTCTCCCTCACATAAGGGCGAGTACATATTGAGTAGTATACTATTCATATATACCTATAGTTTCCCTCACGTAAGGGCGGGTGTATATTGAATGGTTACAGTATAAAGATCTAGCTGGTATATAGAAAGGGAGACCAATTCATGATATAAGGAACCTTCATAATGGCCACAATTCATAAGTATCTCTCAGATTCACAATTGTTGAAAGGTCCTAACTTTGTTCCATGGAAGAAAAAGATGAAATCCATACTTCAGTTGGAAGATTTATGAGAGGTAGTGACTGGAACTGCAAAACATCCTCAGACAGCAGGACTAGATCAAGATGCTTGGGATAAGAAAGACAAGAAGAGTCTCGTATTTATCTTTCTTGCTACTATAGATGAGGTGCAGCCTCATATTTGTGATGCAAAAACTAGTAAGATAGCCTGGGATGCCCTAATCATAGTATATGAAGGCAAAAATCAATCCTCTATTATTCATCTTCAAACTCAACTACATAATCTCAGTATGAGTTCTGGAAAAATAGTTGACATATTCCTTTGTAGAGTGGCAGACTTGAAAGCAAAATTGAATGCTATGGGAAAACCTGTGGATGATGATATCTTGAATTATGTTATCTTGAGAGCATTACCAAGTTCCTACAAGATGTTGATCACTTCTCTCAATGTTTCTAGTAGACAAGTCTCATTTGTGGAACTGGTAAACTTGTTTCAAACTGAGGAGGCAACTCAGGTCCAGAAATATGATATGCCCGATAATGCTCTCTCTACACAACAAAGTGGTAAAAAGCAAGGCCAGTTTCAAAAAGGAGGTGCTTCTTCCAAAGGAAAAGGGAAGCAATCTCAGCAAAAAGATACAAAATATTACAAGATTTGTGACATGAATAACCATGACACCAACAGGTGTTGGTTCAAAAACAAGCAACCAAATGATAGAGGTCCGCACAAGAAGGGCAAGAACAAAAAAAAATATAATAAGCATAAGCAATCTAAAGGCCATGTTGCTTATGCTGAATCCAACTTAGACTCAAATTCTCCTAAGTCTGATTTAGATTCTGACTCTGAAAGAGCACACAAGGTGCTTATGATTCATACTTCATCTTCCAAGATAGATGTTGTATGGTATATTGATTCAGGAGCTAGCAAACACATGACTGGGGATAAATCCTGGTTTGATACTTTTGTGGCGAAAGAGGGTAAGCCAGTCACAATTGTTGACAATCAGGTATATCAAGTAAAAGGAGAAGGGGATATTTTTGTGTCTCTTCCTGATGGTAATTATCAGATTGAAAAGGTTCTCTATGTTCCAGGCTTAGCCAATAATCTGCTATCAGTCACACAAATGTTGGATAGAAATATGGAAGTCGTGTTTCATTTTGTCAATGACAAGAAGAGATGTTTTATCACACACAGTGGTAAACATGTTGCAACCGGCTCTTACAAACATGGCTTGTTTATTCTCGATGCTATTACCACTCCACATGTTGTTTTGGCTACAACTACAAAGGAGGCCACCTCTCTCTGGCATTGGCATTATGGGCATCTTAGTTCTAGATATTTGCTTGAATTACACAAATATGGGATGGTGAAAGGTCTTCCACCCCTCTCATCTATCTTACCAGTTTGGTCAGATTGCTTAGCAGGGAAGCAACATCGAGTGCCTTTTGACGCAAGCTCCTCTCGATCTGTAAAACCTTTAGAGCTGGTACATACCGATCTGTGTGGTCCTATGCCAACCAGCTATGGTGGGAAAAAGTATTTTCAACTATTCGTTGATGATTACTCACAAAAGATGTGGGTTTTCTTTCTTCAGTTGAAATCAGAATCGTTTCTCTACTTTCAATAGTTTAAGAAATTTGTTGAGGAGTCGGGATGTTTGATCAAAACCCTCTGCTCATATCGAGGGGAGGAATACACATATAAAGAGTTTTCAGAGTTTCTTAAGAAACATGTGATCAAAATACAATTGACTATAGCCTATACACCTCAACAGAATGGAGTTGCAAAAAGAAGAAATCGTTCCATTATGGAAATGGTTCGATGTATGCTAAAAGGAGCACATCTTGAGGATCAATATTGGGCAGAAGCAGTAAACACAACATCATACCTCCTAAATAGAGCACCCACTAGAGCTCTACAAGGGATGACTCCACAAGGAGCATGGAGTGGTAAGAAACCTTCCATTTCTCATCTGAAGGTGTTTGGATGTAAAACATTCATGCACATTCCAAAATAGAAAAGGAGGAAGCTGGATGAGAAAACCCTGCAGTGTATCTTTCTTGGCTATGATGAATATTCAAAAGGTTATCGATTGATTGATCCTAAGACCAAGAAGACATGTAAGTAGAGATGTTATATTTGATGAAGCTCTCACATCAAAAGACACATCCACAACTATATACCTAGATGAAGAAGAGCCTAAGAAGGAGGTTCAACTTCCACAGCAAAAACAAAAAGTTCCAAAATGGTATACTAGCACATTGAGAGATGCTAAGTTGAAATCCCTTCCAGATATTTCTCTTGATAGACCATGTACTCGCAGTATGACTCAATAGATGAGAGCAGAAGAATCTACTTCAGAGGTTGACAAACTTTGTCAACACTTTGATGATTTTTCAGTGGGTACAAAAAATGATAGAGAGGAAGATAAGGATGGAGAAAAAATTTATATGTCTACATTGAATACAAACAAACCCACAACGGTTCAATATACACTTGATAAACCACAGTGGAAAGAGGCCATGGATGTAGAACATCAATCTCTCCTTAAAAATAATACTTGGAAGTTAGTCGATCTACCAACAGGGAAGAAACCCATAGGCTGCAAATGGGTGTTCAAAGTGAAGTATAAGGCAGATGGGTCTATTGATAAGCATAAAGCCCAGCTTGTTGCAAAGGGATATGCTTAGAAATAAGGCATAGATTATGAAGAGACTTTTGCCCCTACTGCAAAAATGACTACCATTCATGTACTTTGTGGCATGGGAGCTCAGTTTGGGTGGAAATTACATTAGATGGATGTTAAAGGTGCCTTCTTGAATGGTGACTTATAAGAAGAAGTATACATGACTCAACTAGAAGGATTTGTGGTCAAGGGGGAAGAACAAAAAGTATGCAAATTGATCAAATCCTTGTATGGGCTAAAACAAGCTCCTCGAGCTTGGTATATCAAGATAGACAGTCACCTTGTGCAGCATGGATTCGAAAGAAGTCCTTCAGATGCAAATATCTATATCAAGAAAAATGGTTCTGATATAGTGATTCTTGTACTTTATGTAGATGATCTGATCATCATAGGAAGCTCAGAAAGTATGATTGACTTAGTGAAAAATGACTTGAAGCAATCATTTGAAATGACAAATCTAGGACTTCTGCACTATTGTCTTGGTTTAGAATTTACTCAACAAAAATTTCATATTCGAGTAACACAAAAGAAATATGCCAATACTTTAGTAGAAAAATATCGGATGACTAACTGTAAGTCCAAAGCAACCCCAATGGAGCAAGGACTTAAGTTATCTTGATATGATAAGTCACCTCAGGTAGATGGAACTCTCTATCTCTAGTTGATTGGGAGTCTCCTATATCTGACAAATACCAGACTAGATCTCAGTTTTGCTGTCAGATATCTTTCATAGTTCATGCAAGAGCCTAAGATGAGTCATTGGAAAGCAAAAAAAATAGTTCTTCATTATGTTCATGGTAGTACAAATTATGGTCTGGAATATCGAAAGAATAATATTTTTTTCTTACTGGGATACACAGACTCAGATTATGCTAGATCTATTGATGATTGTAAATCCACTTCTGGGTATGTTTTTCATCTAGGATCTAGACCTATCTCATGGCACAATAAGAAACAACATGTGGTTGCTTTATCTTCTACAGAAGCAGAATATCGTGCAGCTAGTGAAGTAATTTGCGAAATAATGTGGTTAAGTCACATTCTTACAAACATGGGCCTTCCAAAGAATCTTCCTCTTCATTTGTTTTGCGACAATCAAGGTGTTTTGAATCTTGTCAAAAATCCAATTTTTCATGAACGTACCAAACATGTTGATACCAGATGTCATTTTATTCAAGATGAAGTTCCAAAGCACCATATACAACTTCACTACATTCCTATTGATGCGCAAGTTGCATATATCTTCACCAAAGTGCTTGGATGTATCAAATATGAAAATTTTTGAGATACTATTGGAATTTGCCAATAATGTAATAAGGGGGGATGTTAGCATTAATATTACATTTATTACATTATTAGCAGTGCTCTTTGATTCAGTTGATTAACCAACTTGGTGGTTAATCAACTACACTGTAATCTTTATATATATTGTTATCAATGAGAAGATAATGTCTATTCTTGGCATATTACATAATTCTTCTTTTTCTCCATCATTGCATGGGTGGCAAGCCTGTCGACAGATGCTTCGGTGCAACCCTGGCAGGTGTATTTGGCCGAATGTATTTTGAGAGGGGAATTCTATGCCCCTGACGCTTCAAGATCAAACACCAACCCAATTTTATTTGATTGGGCAAAATGGGTGGCCCAAACCTTGTACACGAGGCTCACCAACATGAAGAATTCAACAATAGGCCAGTACTTCACACCATGTTATTTCCTTGTCTGGTTGTTTTTCTACTAGGTTCATAAGCAATTCCCCCATATCACCAATTCTCCAAGTGGTGAGGATGGAAATCCTTTGCCGATATACCAGTGGACTCCCATCCTATTGAGGACAGAGTCCTATTATTATTTTAATCAACAATTTTTGGGACCCGCCATGCATTTTTTGAAGGGCTCTTGCCCTCGGGTGCCCCTTAGTTTAAGAGATAGAGTGGTGCCGAAAAAAAGGGGAGATGTCCTCCAATTGACACAAGGACTGGTGATTTGCCTATTTGGTTTCATAGGGAAGCCCTTCCTGTTACCAGTCTACCCCTTCGAATATCAGTTCACATTGGAAGTCGCTCGACAGAGTGACGCTACAAATTCAGTGTACAACCATGATAAAAAATTGGCACATACGTATGACTTCCCCTTAAGGATGGGTGTAATTGAAGTCTTTAACTTGAAACAGAGCATTTTCCTGGAGGAAAAGCTTACCAATTTTGGCCTACTTCATATTCCTCAACAATGGCTCTATGATCCCTTGGGAGTGATGAGGGATCACTTAAAATTCAAGAATTTCCACATCTGCCCCCACCCTAAAATTGTGGAACAAAGAAATAACCCGAATGGGAAGGATCTGGAGTGGCACTTGGAGAGAATGAGGACATTGCCTCCCTGGCATGAGTTCTATCCAATGGAGGTCGAGTTTGACCTTGACCAGCACCCCCTACCAACTCCAAGCTCCACATTTTGGAGAAAGGCAAAAGATGATTTAAAGGAGGAATTAAAGAATTGGAGCGAGGAAAAACTTTGGGAGTGGTGGATAATGAGAGTCCATCACCAAAAAATGAAATCTTATGGACTCTTTGTAGCAGATAAAGACTTCACAATTCTTTATGAAGCCGATGTTTAAACTTGGAAGTCCATATCTTTTGTAGATTTTGTTCCCCCATCTACCCCAAGATAGGGTGAAAGCCCAAAAGGAGCTAAAGATGCCTCAGAAGAAGAGGAAGAGGAAGAAGTTGAAGCTATGCTAGCGATACTACCACAGGGACCATCAAAATGCCATGACACAAGCATCGAAGAGGCAAAGTAGCCATTGCAGAGAAAGAAAAGAAAGAGGCAAGAGAAAATTCAAGTGACTCTGAGCCACCCAAAGCGACCCCGCACAAAGCTCCCAAGTGCTTCTACTGAACAACTTGCATTAGGCCTGACCGAAGCAAAAGTTGAGGATGTGGGGCCACCAAGTGCTGAGATGGTCCTAGACATAGATGTCATTGATGTGGAGGAGCTCCTCCAACAAGAAGACCCTGAAGTAGAAGTTGTGGAGGTCGAGAGTTCCAAATCCCAAAATGAGCAAGAACCAATCACACAAGATGTCACCATGGCTGCTCCACCAGGAGGGCACGTAGGTATGCACTCTCCTCCCTTTGCCTTGGTATTTGAAACATCCACTATGGTCCTGGTTGAAGGTCCCCATCAATCTCTCTCCCCTACAAGGTCAATCATCCACTAAGGTACTACCCATTGCCAGTCCAACTCTGCCTAGCCCCACTCCACCTGAGTCATTCGACCGGGACAATCCTATTGAAACTACTTTGCCCTCCCATGCCTCCGTTCCTTTAGTCCTTAGTCAAGGTGAAAGTAGTGCTCCAACGCCCATCCTTGTATTCCATTCTCCCATCACACAACATAGTCCCGCTTGCCAAAGCTCCTGCTACCCCCATCTATGAACCTTCTGGGGAGGCATTCCCAATTGATTCTTTATATTTGTTCACCCCTTCGACTGGAGATCTAGCCTTTTTTGAATTAGATCTATCCTTAATAAAGGAACGCCCCTTAGTCGAGAAGCTACTCTTATCTCGAAAAAACACAAAGAAAATGCTAAAGGAGGCAAGGAAGAAAAGAGGGCGATCTCTAGCCCATGTTGAAAAATGCACTATCTTCAACTTGAAGGGTGGAAAGTTTCATAAATTGAAGAAGGTCCCTAAGGTCCACAAGCCTCTGGATGACTTTGGCTGATTATGATTACCTGTAAAAGACCAAGGACTTGGAACATTTGAATATAAATAATGAATCTGCATCCATGCACATTGGAATCAAGACTTTCTAAGCACATGCAAATATTGCTAATTAATGTAGGTTTGAAGCAGAGAGCGCAAAAATCAAGTTGGAGGAAGAGCTAGCTAGAATCTGCTCCAAGATGGAGGATTCATAGGAGCAGTGTAAGCTAATGAAGAAGGAAACACATGCCATGAAATAGTAGATACTACAATTGCAGTATTCGACTGAGCACCAAGCATAGAAACAGGCCAAAAATTAGCTAAAAGCCAAGGAGCTCGAAAGAAAAATCTTGTAGGCTCAGCAGCAATTGTTCAAAAAAGCAAACCTAGAGCTGTTCGACAGAGGCAAAATCAAGGAAATTCTTTCACACTTGCTTAAAGGTTTTAGATCGTAGGCCTACAGTGCCCTGTCAACTTTAAATTATGTCACTAAAGCTCAGTATGTCGTTGCTAAGAAAGGACCAATGGTAGATGAGGTCATCCAAAAAATCAAAAGGCGACTCAGGTTGGATTTTGAGGTCCAAAGTATTAGATATCAAGACCTGCAGGTTGCTGCTATGAGTCGAATGGCTAGGGATTGGTCTACAGCCCAAGACACTGTTCGTGCCTTCTTCTCCAAGGTGAAGAAAGTGCAGAAGGTGAAGGACCTCCTAGAAATATTTGAGCAGGAGCAGTGCATGTCAATGGGTTACTTCGAAGATCTTTCTTCCTTAGGTTTTTTGAGTTTCATAGATGATGATGGGAACCTTCTCACTAGGAAGGAACTCAAGCCTACGTGGCTTGATTTCAAAAGTGACATTTTAGAAATAGACGAGTGGGAAGAGCCAGTCACAGAAGGACAAGTCACTGACTTCATTCTAAGACACTACAAAATTACGGCTTGCCTGAATGACCTAAGTGTAAGAATCAAACATGCCGACATTGGGCAAATTGATCGGTTCCATGTTTTGGTCAAGGCACTCAAAGACCAAGAGCCATTTTAGAAAGGTGTCTAGGCTCACGTCCACTGAACCTTAAGTAAAATCTATGATCGTCTTTTCCCATCACCACAGCATGAGGCTGTGCTGGTAGAAGAAGGAGGAGCAGAAGAGGAAGAAGAAGAAGGATAACAAGCTATGGAAACACCCTCAGAAGTGGAAAAGGGAGAAGGATCTAGAGGTGACTCTGGCCCAATGGATCAAATCTGAGGGTTCTTCCACCGAGACGAGCTCATTGCCCCATGAGTCGCCAATAATGTTGACAATTTTATCACATTGCACAATGGGGTAGAGAAAAAAATCAAAACTTTGTATAGTGTTCTTTGTTGTAAAGTAGTTCTTTTGGTTGTTTTTTGAAAATATTTGTAAGTTGCAGCAATTTTGGCTTTCCTTGCCACCCCTTTGTACATAAAATGAAGAAGAAATAACTTTTCTTCCGAACAAGCTAGAGAAAATAGCTTCCCCAAAGAAAGAAGAGAAGTATGAAAAGAACTTCGCACTTGAAGTATTTCCAGCAATTACTTTAGGAAAAAGTTGGCGAAGCGGTGTTGCTGAAGAAGAATACAAGAAAGGCAAAAAGATCTTCGGGCCCGAAGTTCCTCAAAAAACTACTTCGGGCAAAAACCTTGCGAAGCAGAATTGCCGAGGCAGAAATTCTAGCAAGGCGTAAAGGAGAGCTTCACGGCAGAAGCATTTCAAAAGGCTACTTTGGGAAAAATTTTTGCAAAGTAGAATTCAAGCAATATTTTGAAAGAATAGCTTTGCCGAAGATATATTCCAATACCTACTTTGGCCAAGGTTTTTTGCGAAGTGGTGTTGCCGAGGGAAAAATATGAAGGAATAAGAATGAAAACTACTTCGCACCCGAAGCATTTCAAAAGGCTACTTTGGGCCAAAGTTTTGCAAAGTGGGATTTGAAGGAGCGCAACACTAAAAACACTTCGTCGAAAAGTCATCGAAGCATTCACTTCGGCCCCCCCAGTGCCAGCGAACCATTTCTACTTCATCGAAAGTCATTGCGAAGCATCCGCTTCAGCCATATTTCATGTGAAGTACTTTCACCCGAAGTAGTAGTGGACATAAAGAATGCAACATCTTTTGAAGGCAATTTCTTCGGTCAAAACCTTCCCGAACCATAGTTTTGAAAGAGGATCATAGCAAAGCATTTCTCCAAGGCATCAGTGAAGCAGTTTTTTTAGCAAAGTGATGAGGAATAAAGAGACCCATTTTGCAAAGGAAACATGCTTCGGCACTCACACCCCCCAAAGTAGTTTTGCAAAGCTCCATTTTGCAAAGTACAAATCAAGGAGGAGTTATTGCTTCGGTACAAGTCCATTGTGAAGAAAATTTGCAAACGAACATCTTGCAAAGCGCTTCAAGGGCACGCATTCCAAGCTACGTGTTTTCTCGAGGTGATCAAGTGCCTCATAAATGCATTTTTACTTTCTCAGTAAGACCACTACTCATTTTTGGAAATTGGAAATGAAGTATCAGTTCCAGAAGGAGAGCCCAATGAGCATGGCGACCACTCGAGCACTACACCCAAAAGCCGAGGATGCTCAGGTGGCTCATTAATGCATATTTCCCTGATTGACCTGGTCATAGCTGCTAGTTTTGGCAAAGGATATGAAAGCTCAATCATGAGAGCCATGAAGGTCTGACTTCTCAGCTTTCGAGGGTGTACTCCTCCATATTGTGTAATTATGGCTCAGAGGTTCGGGTCCTCTATAAAAACCCAAACATTGTAATGCAAATGGGGGGGGAACTTTCTACTAGAAAGCTATTGTAACTTGATGTCCTGTGATTAATGCTAAAGATATTTGGACTTTATTTCTCTCTTGTATGCTGCCTTCTATGTTTATTTCTTTTTTCTATCTTCATTTTCATACTATTACTCTGAATCCTAAATTTTGGTGTGCGATTGAGAACTGTACCCTAAAATTTGCCTAAAGGATACATAGGGGAGGAAAAATACTATATTGATTTTCTTTTATGATGCCTGGTGGGTTGTGGTTTCTATTATATTCGCTTGTCCTAATCGTAGTTACTTTGAACCCTAAATTTTGATGAAAGGGAGAAGGAGAATCCTATAACTTTCCCAGAGGATACATAGGAAGATTAAAGTGGCATTTATTTTGTTTATTCTTGGTGTTCTTTGCTGCTATTCAAGTTCTTAGTTAGTGATCGTGCTTCCTGTTCTCTCCCACTTTAAATCATTGATCTCTCTTCCCTTATTCCTTTTGTATTTCTTTCTCTAACCCTAACTCTTCTTATCTCTTTCTTGCATCCTTACTCTATTTATATCTTTTCTGCATCCCTTATCTCAAAACACCAAGTAGTTTAGCATAGGAGCTGACATTTCTCCAGATGTTAGCATGAGGGGAATCTCTTCCATTTGGCCTTTCAATGTTGGTCCAGGTCTAGGGCGCATACACTTACCCAAATCCTTTCCTAGGCAGATTTGATGACCAACAGGTACCTCATGTAAATAGTCAAATATTCGTGAGAGCAACATTTGAACACTGATGCAAAGAAAAAAATATACTATCTCATGTAAATATTACAATACCTCATCTACATAGTCAAATGTTTGCGAGAGCAACATTTTAACACTGATGAGAAGAAAAATATACTATCTCATGTACATATTATAGGTACCTCATCTATGCAGTCAAATATTTACGAGAGAAAAAATTGAACATTTATGATAAGAAAATAATATACTATCTCATGTACATCGCATAGGTACCTCATCTATGTAGTCAAATGTTCACAACAACATTTGAACACTGATGAGAAGAAAAAAATATATTATCTCTTGTACATATTACAAGTACCTCATCTATGCAGTCAAATGTTCATGAGAGCAACATTTGAACACTAATGAGAAGAAAAATAATATACTATCTCTTGTACATATTATAGGTACCTCACTATGTTCTAAATGATATCACAAATATGATATTATGGTCCACCATTTAGACATAATGAGATCATGTCCTTGCCTATGGGGACATTATAGAAAATGTTACCTCCTAACGAGTGTTATTCTATATAAGGTCTAGATACCACCAATCACATGCAAATATATCGGGATGTTCATTCATTCATCACCTAAATCATTCAACATATCTCAATTTGGTGTATCTCCCCCTCATCCATAACATTCTATCTAAACATTAACAAAAACAAACATTCACAACACATAGACACAAAAATACATCATCATAACACAAAAAAACCAAATCATCATCATATATATATACATATCACAACATATAGGCTGATAAGATAAGGTGCATCACAAGAGGAAAATGATGCACTCGTCTCATAATAGGATGCACTATAATCCTAAAATCAGTGCATTGAAACTCAATAATCCTAGAATACCCCCTAAATAGAGGTCTATGTATCCCTAGAATTCCCTATCGAAGGAGTATGCCATGGTCACTGGAAGCTAGAAACCCCCTTGTACCCCTTGCTATTGAAGCCCTTGACTACATACTTGATGGAGATGGTGCCCACTGCTTCGTAGGTACCACTGCATGATATATATCATGATATCCTATGGTAATGCTCTATGCCCTCTCAACCCGAATAGTCAAGCGATGCACCTGATCAATAAAATTTGACCTCATACTCTCAAACAAGGACCTAGAAGCTTCTAACTCTCGCTCAAGTGGCCCTATAATGAGGACCACCACCTTGCTATCCAAACCTCGACTCACTACATCAAAAGCCTCATCCCTCTCCCTCATCACCTACTCTAGGTCAAACCTAAGGCTAGTAATGATCATCTGATCAAGGGTATGCTTGGCCATAATCTAGTCCAAGGAATATTGAAGCCTCAAAATAGTCTCCTTGCTATCCCTCTACACCTATTCCATATCATCCCTAAGTTGAGCTACCTCTTCCAACTATAGAGCCTCTCAAGCTACTAACTAGAACCTCACATACTCTAAGTTATGACATAGTGCCCTCAACTCCACTACTGTAACATCCAGATACTCCCTACTCAAATCCACATATCCACCAAAGTATAGGCTTGCATTGCTAGTATTCGTTCTACCTGATATTGATGCCCCTTCAATGGTTGAGGTACATAAGAGAGGGACAATAGCCAATGGAGTCACATCTAAAGGAGATAATATCCTCACTCTCTATCTGCCCATCCTCCTCTACCATCCCTCTCTCCCAAAATGATGCATAGTCACTCATAAATAATTTAGCATATCCATGAATATTTGCCTTTGATCCCTTGGTAGTAGACCTATAGTCAGATGATGGGGTTTGAATCACCTATACCAACAATTTTAATCCACTATCACACCCATATCATCTAGTGTAGAAGTAAAGACCATAGGATCATCCTCATTGACCTTCAAAAAAGTGAGGGGATCCATAGGATCCCACAAAGTCTCACAACACACTCATAATATCAAAACCTCTCTAAACTAGCAAGTCACCCTATCATAACGATATAGCTCATAAGTCTTATTTCCATCATCAAATCATCAAAATCGCATCACCTTAGCTCTCCTAGCTCCCTTTTTTGCTCCTTTCACCTTGATTCACCATTGGAGGCAATAAGGGAAGCTCTCCTAGCTCCCTTTTTCTCTCCTTTCACCTTGGTTCCATAGCATTTTTCCCACCCATGGTTTTATCCTTGCTAGCTTAATATATTACTTTATTTTATGCATTTCTTTTCATAGGTTTAATGTTTCTTATTGATTTCTCTAACTCCTTCTTTGGAAACCTCTAAGCTAGTTTTGTAGAACTCTAACTTGGTTTTTGTAGCCTCTTTTCATATATTTTGCTTCTATATTATCATTCCTCACACTTATTTTGTAGGTGCTTTGGAATTTATCATTTCTTTTACCATATTTTATGACTCTAATCCTCCATTTTGTAGGGTTTTGATCATATTTCCATTTATATATTTTCTTACTAATCATTTGTCTCAAAGATTTTGTTCTTTTTACATCATATTGATCTAATTTCATTTCATTTCATGCTATCTTAGTGTTATAATTTGGCATTCTTATTTCATACATTGTCTCTTTATTTTAAGTATTTCTACTAACATTTTCTTTAGCTTCATATGTGAGATTTTTCACCATAATAGGAATATTACTTGCTCTTTGCTAGAATTGAAGGCAATTAGTAGTTTTATTATTGTATCACATCTGATTTACATGCATTTATGTTGCTATAGAATTTAATTTCATATTTGTGCTCTAACATTCACTTTGTTATTGCTCATTTGATTTGAAATTTGAACAAGTTTCTTGATACATCTTGTCAAATCCTTGAAATTATCCTCCAATCCATCCTTGTAGCATTGTTAGGAATTGGATTCACCTTTTTTTAGCATTTCCTAAGCCTTTGCTTCCCATTTTGCAGACTATCATAAGTTTTATTTCTCAAAACTTGCAAATCCCCTTTGGGGATTTTAATCCTTTACTATTAACACCACTTCAGTTTATCAATTCTCCAAAACTGAGAACTGTTAGTCATCAAATCTGCCTAGGAAAGGATTTTGAGTAAATGTACGTGCCCTAGACCTGGACCAACATTGAAAGGCCGAAGGGAAGATATGCCCTTCATGCCAATATTCGGAGAAAGGTCGGCTCCTATGCTAAACTACTTGGGTGTTTGAAGATAAGGGTGCAGGAAAGAGATAAAAGGAGTTAGGGTTAGAGAAATCGATGATGAAAAGGTGGGAGAGAATAGGAAGCATGATCGCTAACCAGCAACTTAAATAGTAGCAAGGAATACCAAGAATAACGAAGGAAACGCAATATCGACCTTCCTATGTATCCTCTAGGCGAGTTTTAGGGTACAATCTTCGATCGCACACTGGACGCAGAGTTCAACATCTCAGTATGCAAGCAAAGAGAGACAAAAGAAGCAAGCACAGAAGGCAGCATAAAAGAAAACCAGTAAGATGTTTTTCCCTTCCTATGTATCCTTCAGACGAGTTTCAGGGTATAGCCCCTTGATCACACTCTGGACGCAGAGTTCAACATCTCAGTTATGCGAACGAAAGGAGACAAAAGAATCAAGCATAGAAGGCAGCATAAAAGAAATAAATTGAGCCCAAAGCTCTTTAGTATTAATCACAGGACATCAAGTTATAGCAGCTTTCTAGAAGATAGTTCCCCCCATTTTTCTATTACAATGCCTAGGTTTTTATAGAGGACCCGGGCCTCTGAGTCATAATTACATAGCAAAGAAGAGTACGCCCTCGAGCCCTAAGAATTCAGCTCCCTGAGGCTCTCACGACCGAGCTTTCAAATTTGTTACCAAACTGGCAACTGCAACCGGGTCAACCATGGAAAGGTGCATTGATGAGCCAACTGCACGTCCTTGGTCTTCGGGTGCGGTGCTCGAGTGGCCGCCATGCTCGTCGGGCTCTCCATCATGGCTTGATACTTCATTTTTGATTGCCAAAAATGAGCAGCGAGCTTACCGGGCACAAAAAAATGCATTTATGAGGCACTTGATCGCCTCGAGAAAATACCCGACTTGGAACGCGTGCCTGTGAAGCGCTTCGCTAAGTCTTCATTCACAACTTCGCTTCGCAATGGTTCTGGGCTGAAGCAAAAACTCCTCTTTGGTATGTACTTCACAAAAATTGGGTTAGTAAAACTGCTTCGAGGATGGAGAGTGCCGAAGCATATCTACTTCACAAAATAGACCTCCTTGCTTTTGCCACTTTGTCGACAAAATTGCTTCGTCGATGCCTTGGAGAAATACTTCATTGCGATCCTCTTTCAAAATGGTGGTTCGGGAAGATTTCGGCCGAAGCAATTATCTTCAAAAAATACTGCATCCCTTTACTTCGGGTAGAAGTACTTCGCAGAAAATTAGCCGAAGCAAATGCTTCGCAATGAGATTTTGGTGAAGTAAAAATGGTTCATTGATGGAGGGGCCCAAAGTGAGTACTTCGGCAACTTTCTGGCGAAGTACTCCCAATGCTCCTTTGAGTTTCTCTTTGCTAGTTTTCTGGCCGAAGTGACTGATGGAAATACTTCGGATGCGAAGTAGTTTTCTTGCCTTCTCCTTTGTATTGTACTTTGGCCACGCCACTTCACAGAAATCTCTCCTGAAGTATTTTCTTGAAGCGCTTCGGGCCTAAAGTTATTTTTATTGCTATCTTTGTATTTTACTTTGGTGATACTACTTTTCAAAAAACTCCACCCAAAGCGGTGTTGAAAATGCTTTGGGTGCGAAGCTCTCTTTTCTTCTGAACGCCGCTTCGCTCAACTTTCGCCCGAAGTAGCTACTAGGAACGCTTCGGGTGCGAAGTAGTTTCATTCTCTTTTTCTTGCATTTTCCTTCGACAAAAACTACTTCGCAAAACTTTTACCCGAAGTCATGTTGGAAATGCTTCGGGTGTGAAGCTTTTTTCATTTTCCTTCGGCGAAGTTCTTTTCTCTAGCTTTTTTGGCAGCGAAGTTCTTTCTTTTCTATTTTTATATACAAAGGGGTGGCATTGGAAGCCAAAATTGCTGCAACTTTTCAAAATATAAAAACAACAAAGCAAAACTTTATACACACTATACAAAATTTGTTTTCTTTTTCTACCCCTTAAGAAATTTGACAAACTTGTCAACATTCTTGGCGGCTCGCGAGGCAACGAGCTCGTCTCGGTGGGAGGACCCTTTAATTTTGATCCATTGGGCTAGAGTCTTTTCCCGATCCATCTCCTCCTTCTTCTTCTTGGAGTGCTTCTGCAGCTGGTTCTTGTTCTCCTTCTTCTTCTACTTCTTCTTCCTCCTCTGCTCCTTCGTCTTCTGGCGTGGCCTCCTGTTGTGGTGATGGGACAAGATGATCATGGATTCTCTTCATAGTTTGGTGAACATGAGCCCAGACCCCTTTCTGAAATGGTTCTTGGTCTTCGAGTGCCTTGAGAAGAACATGGAATCGATCAATCTGCCCTATGTCGGCGTGTTTGATTCTTGCACCTAGGTCATTCAGGCAAGCCATGATTCTACAGTGTCTTTGGATGAAATCAGTGACTTGTCCCTCCATGACTAGCTCTTCCCACTCATCAATTTTGGAGACATCACCTTCGAAATGGAGCCACGCCGGCTTAAGTTCTTCCCTGGTGAGAAGGTTCCCATCATCGTCTGTGAAACTTGGGAAACCCAAAGAAGAAAGGTCTTCGAAGTAACTCATTGATGTGCGCTACTCCTGCTCAAATATATCAAGGAGGTCTTTCACCTTTTGTGCTTTCTTCACCTTGGAGAAGAAAGCGTGAACAATGGCTTGGGCAGTAGACCAATCCCTAGTTGTTCGACTCATAGCAGCGACCTGCAGGTCTTGATATTTGATGCTTTGAACCTCAAAGGCAAGCTTGAGTCGCCTCTTGATTTTTTGGATTACCTCATCCACTATTGGTCCCTCTTTAGCAATGGCATGCTGAGCTTCGGTGACAAAAATTAAAATCGACAGGGCACTGGAGGCCCGAGATCTGAAACCTTTGAGTAGGTGAGAGCGGATCTCCTTGATTCTACCTTTATCAAATAGTTCTAGGTTTGCTTTTTCATACAATTGCTGCTGGGCCCGCAAGATCTTGCCCTTGAGCTCTTTGGCTTTTAGCTCATTTTTGGCCTATTTTTGTGCTTGATGCTCGGCCAAAGTCTGCAGTTGTAGAATTTGCTGCTTGAGGGCATGCATTTCCTTTTTCAACAACTTGCACTATTTCTGCGAATCCTCCAGCTTGGAGCGGATCCTAGCCAGCTCTTCTTCCAACTTAATGTTGGCGTTTTCTGCTTCAAACCTGTGTTGGTTGGCAATGTTTGCATGTGCTCGGAAAGTTTCAACCTTGACATGCATGGATGCGGATTCGTCATCTATGTTTAAATGCTCTAGGTCTTTGGTCTTCTCCTAGTAGTCATAGTCAGTTGGAGTCATTTCATCCAGAGGCTTCTGGACCTTAGGGACCTTCCTCACCTTATGCAACTTTCCACCCTTCAAGTCGAACATCGCACATTTTTCAACTTGGGCTAGAGATTTCCCTCTTTTCTTTCTTGCCTCCTTTAGCATCTTCTCTATATTTTGTCGAGCTAGGAGTAGCTTTTTAGCCAGGGGGTGCTCCTTTATTGAAGATAAGTCTATTTTAGAGAAGGCCGAATCTCCAGCCAAAGGTGTAAACAAATATAAAGAACTAACAGGGACAGATTCCCCTAACGGCTCGGAGACTGGTGTGGCGGGGACTTTGGCAAGCGGGACTATGCTTCGAGCTATGGGAGAGTGGGTTATAGGGCTTGGTGTTGGGTCACTACCTTTGTATTGATCGAGGATTGATGGAACTACAGCATGGGTAGGCGAAGTGGTTTCAAAGGGTTTATCCTGGTCAGATGACTCGGGAGGAGTGGGGCTATGTAGGATTGGACTGGCAATGGGCAGTTTCTGAGTGGGGGATTGACCCTATGGGGGATGGAGAGATTGATGAGGGCTTCCACTTAGGACTACCATGGATGTGTTAGAAATCAAAGCAAAAGGAAGAGAGTGCATACCTGCGTGCCCTCCTGGAAAAGCTCTGTGGTAACTTCTTGCGTTGTTGATTCTTGGCCCTTTTGGGCTTCAACACTCTCGCTGTGCACAACTTCTACTCTGTGGTATTTCTCTTGTTGGAGGAGTTCCTCCACATCAATGATATCTATTTTGGGGACCATCTCAGCACTTGGTGGCCCTACATCTTCAATATTTGCTTCGACCAGGCCTGATGTAGGGGATCCAGCAGAAGTACTTGTAGGCTTTGTGCGAGGGCGCTTTGGGTGGCTTGGAGGCACTTGAATTTGCTCCTACCTTTTCCTTTTCTTTCTCTCCAATGGTTGCTTTGCTTCTTCGGCCCCCACTTTCTTTTCTTCCTCTGAGGTATCCTTAGCTCCACCTGGGCTTTCACCTGATCCTAGGGTAGCTAGGGGAATAAAATCTACAAAGGATATAGACTTCTAGGTTTTGACATTGGTGTCATAAAGAATTGCGAAGTCTTTATCCGATGCTAAGAGTCCATAGGAGTTTGTTTTTTGACGATGGACTCTCATTATCCACCATTCTCGAAGCTTTTCCTTGCTCCAATATTTTACCTCCTCCTTCAAATCGTCCCTTACTTTCTTCCAAAATGTGGAGCTCGGAGTCGGGAGGGGAAACTAATCAGGGTCGAACTCGACCTCCATAGGATAGAACTCATGCCATGGAGGCAATGTCCTCATCCTTTCTAAATGCCACTCCAGATCTTTTCCATTGGGGTTATTCCTTTGTTCCACAACTTCGGGGTGAGGGCAGATGTGGAAGTTCTTGAATTTTAAATGATCCCTCATCACACCCAAAGGATCATAGAGCCACTACTGAGGAATCTAGAGTAGGCCAAAATAGGCAAGCTTTTCCTCCAAGAAAATGTCTTGCTTTAGGGCAAAGACTTCAATTACAGCTATCCTAAAGGGGAAGTCACAAGTATGTGCCCACTTTCATCCGTGATCGTATATTGCATTTGTAGAGTCACTCTGTCGAGCGACCTCCAATGCGAACTGATATTCAGAGGGGTAGACTGGTAACAAGAAGGGCTTCCCAATGAAGCCAAATAGGCGAATCACCAGTCCTTGTGTCAATTGGAAGACGTCCCCCATTTTTCCCAGCACCACTCTATCTCTCAAACTGAGTGGTACCCGAGGACAAGAACCTTTCAACAGATGCATGGTGGGTCCCAAAAATTGCTGATTAAAAGGATAATAGGACTCTTCCTTCAATAGGAGGGGAGTCCATTGATATACTGGCAGAGGATTTCCATCCTTGCCATTTGGAGAGATGGCGATATGGGGAAACCACTTGTGAACTTGGTAGAAGTATAACCAGACAAGAAAAGAACAGGGTGCGAAGTACTAGCCTATTGCAAAATTCTTCATGCTGGTGAGCCTTGTATGTAGGGTTCGGGCCACCCATTCTGCCCATTCAAAGAAAATTGGGTTGGTGTTTGGCCTTGAGGCATCAGGGGCATAAAAATCCCCTCTTGAAATGCATTCGGCCAGAGACACCTGCCAGGGCTGTACTGAAGCATCCATTGACAAGCCCGCCACCCATGCTATAATGGAGAAAATATCAGTGTTTTTGAAGGCCTCCAAGGGTAAGGGCATCTGGGGCAGCTTGTTTGAAGGCAGCCCGCTCTTGAGATTCTCATGCAAGAATTTCAATATGTAGCTGTTGGAGGTAAATCTCTCCATTTGTTCGCTTAGTATGACATTGTGAATGGAATAGCCCTTGGGCGGGCCCTACTGTGGCGTGAAGGCTGCTTGTACATCTTCCTTCAATATGGAAAATAGTTTGTGTCCCGAAGCATCTAACACCTACTTGGACGTAGGTTGGTAATTCTGTGCGATGGCATAGATCAGCTCGGGACAATGGTGAGTAGGAGGGGTTAGAAACCAGTAAATCTGGGAGTAATATGCAACAGCTCTCTTATTTTCTAGTGTGAGCCTACTTGTCATGAATTCTATGGTGTGTCGAAGATCGGATACACCCTTAGAGAGCTGTGTGTCTCGGATCTTCTCCCACCCATCAATTGGTGGCTCCACAAGATGTTCTTCTTTCGAGTCGTCCCCCTCTTCCATTGGCTACTTTTCGGGTCGAAGGGGAAGATTTAGCTTCTTCGGAGTATGCTTTTTCTCTTCCTTCCCCTTCTTTGTATTTTTGGGGCCTGCAACTTCGGGCTCTTTTCCCTTCTCCTTAGAGTTTTTCTTTCCCATGTTGCTAGTGATAGCGACAGGGTTCTTGATACAGAGGGCTTTAATGTGAATGGCCAGATGCAAAGGACGGGAGGGTTGCAGAGTATCTGAAGGCTCTTGGTCTAGTTCTAACTAGTGGACAAATAACTTCCCTCTTGCTAGTAATTCGCTTTTATAGCCTAAAAAGGCAACCACCTGAATTTATGGCACCTACTAAAATTAAATTTGTACTTCAGATGAAAGAGGCTATCGTATTCTTCAAATCAATTCTGCAGTGACATGGTACATAGGGTTGCATGCTTCGATGATTACCCTTTTGTACTAGAGGCGCAACCCGCTGCCACCTCGTACCTCGGTGCGAGCTTTTCCTCTCCCTTTTTTTGACTCGATCATCTCGAGAAGTGCTCCACCACCCTTTTGCCTTAAATTCATCCACTTTGTACTCCTTTCAAGGCCATTTTTGGCATGTTCTTCGAGGCACATTTTGAATTCTCCACCTCGCACGTGTTCGGCTCGGCGAAGAGGAACTTGATGTTGAAAATTCTTCGCGATGAACCTTTGGTTCGGACTATTTTTTGATGCTTCGGGCCTGAAGTACTTCTTCTTCGTCGTGTTGTCGTTCTGCCTTACGAAGGTCACCGAAGCTTTCCCTTTTGAAAATTGCTTCGTAGAATTTTTGCCCGAAGCAGCTACTAAAATACTTTGGGTGTGAAGCTCTTTTCATGCCTTCGTTCAAATTTTGGTTTGGCTTCCTTTCGGGTAACATGCTTTGCGGCAAACCTCCTTGCAACTGCTTCTTCGTGTAAAAGGTCTCCGAAGGAGATTTTGAAATTTAGTACTTGGATTTTGTGATCTTGGAAGAGGATGTATACACAAAATGCAAACTATATACAAAAGTATATATACATTTTTTTTTGAAAGAAATCATACTTCAGCGGTGAAAAGTCTTCAGGTGAAGACCATTGACAGAGATCGGCAGAACTTGACCATCTGCATCTTTGAGGATGAATGAATTGGCCAAGTTCACCTTCATAATTTTGAATGGCCCATCCCAAAAGGCATCCATCTTGTCATGATTCCCAGGCTTGGCCTTCCAAGAGTCCCACTTCAATACCAGGTCTCCCACATTGAATGTGCGATCGGATGACTTTTTCTTGAACCAGTCTCGGATGACCTGGGTATGCTTAGCGAAGTTCTGGTATGCTTCTTCGTGATCTTCCTCTAGTCATAGCAGCTGAGCTAACCTATTTTCCATCGGACTAATTCCATCTTCTACTTCTAACAGCTGCAATGTAGGGATCTCAACATGGATGGGTAAGATGGCCTCCTTGCCATAGACCAGGGCATAAGGCAAAGTCTTGATTGACCTTTTGACAGAAATTTGATCAGCCCACAAGGCCCGATCTAGAAGGAGATGCCAAGTCCTTTTGTTTGTCTCTATGAGCTTCCTTAGCATTCTCAATAGAGTCTTGTTGGTGGATTCTACCAAGCCGTTGCCTTGTGGATAATAATTGGAGGATACTTTATGATATATCCCATACCTGTAGAGGAATTCATTAATTTTAGTGCCTGTGAAGCCAGGGCCATTGTCCATGATGATTGCTTTGGGGATGCCAAACCTGGTGATCAATCCTTCTAGGAAGGTGATTACAGTCTCTTGATCTGCATGTTTGGTAGGAATCACTTTGGCCCACCTGGTGAAGTAGTCAGTTGCGGTCAGGATGAACCTATGTCCCATAGGGGAGTTTGGTGATACGACTCCTATAAAATCCAACCCCCATTTCTGAAAGGGAGTTTCTACTTGTATTGGGTGAAGGGGCATCGAAGCATTTTTGCTTTGGCCGATGAACTTTTGACACTGCTCACATTTGCGACAAACGGCGAAGGCATCAGCGAAGAGTGTGGGCCAATAATAACCCACTTTGATAACCTTTAGTGCCATTGTTCTTCCTACGAAGTGACCTCCAGATAGCCCTGAATGGAACTCTCCTAGGACTTTTATTTTATCATCATCTTTGATGCATTTGAGAAGGACTCCATCAATATTCTTAAAAAATAGGCCTTCGAGGCGCAGAGTGTACCGGGAGGACCGCATCCTAAAATGTCTTTGCTGTGAAGCATTTAGATGCGAAGGACAACTTCCAGTGTTGAAGTATTCAACTATTTCATTGACCCAGTATTTCTCGTCCTCTTCCTAGTTAGCGAAGCATTCTTCGGCTGGTAAGTCATCCCTCTGAGACTCTGCAGCTTCGGCTGCTACGCCTTTTGCCAACTCTTGACATAATGCACGGCCATGAACCAGTTTTGTGGGCTTGATCTCGATGTCAAACTCCTGTATCTTGTTTACCCAACTAGCCCTTTTGCTTCCCAATTCTCCTTGGATGATGAAATTGTGCACGTCGGGGTGAATGACAAAAACTGTGACCCGACTTTGGGAAATGAACTGTTTGAATTTTTTGAGGGATTTCATTATCGCATGCACCTGACGTTCTATGAAATTATATTTCTCTTCATGGGGATTGATCACCTAGCTCAAAAACGTGATGGGGTGCTCCTCACCATCTTCCCCCTTTTGTGTCAAGACGGTAGCGTAGCTTTTGGGTTCCCCTATAGCATATAGGATGAAATCCCGACTGTAATCTGGATTGATCAAGACCGACACCTGAGCGATTCGAGCCTTAATCTCTTCAAAAGCTTCCTTTCTTTCTTTTGTCTAGCTAAATTTGGCGTCCTTATTTAGGAGTTGGGACATTGGCTTGATGACTTGGGCAAAGTCGGGGATGAACTTCCTTACGAAGTTAATCTGGTCGAAGAAGGATTAAAGTTCTTTCTTGTCTACTGGGAGTGGGAGCTTCATTAGAGCCTCGGCTCTGTCAGGATCTAAGGCGAGGCCCTTTTTTGATATCGCATGTCCCAACAACTTCCCTTCGCTAACTATGAATATGGACTTCTTTGGATTGATCGAGATGCCAAACTCTCGACATTTTTTGAAAACTTGTTGTATATGTGTGGGGTGGTCTTCCCTTCTTCGGGAGAAAATGGTCATGTCATCCAGATAGATGACGATAACCTTATTTAGAAGCTCGCCAAAAGCAAGATCCATTGCTCTCTAGAAAGTGGCACCAGCATTAGATAGGTCGAATGGCATTCATTGGTAAGCAAATGTTCCCCACTTGGTGGTGAATGTTGTTTTGTGTTGGTCTTCATCCCTGACCCAGATCTGGTTGTATCCAAAAAAACCATCAAGCAGAGAGAAGCGTTGAGCTCCAGCCACTGAATGCAAGATTTGATCGATTTATGGGAGAGGATAGTGGTCCTTGAGGGACGCTTGGTTTAGGTTGCGAAAGTCCACGCATAACCTGATATCTCCATTTTTTTTCTGACTGGGACCAAGTTCGCTACCCATGAAGAGTGCTTGATGGGATATATGATCTTTGCCTCGAGCATCTTCAGGAGTTCAGCCTTCATTAGGACCTCGATCTTGGGATTCACCGGTCTTTGCTTTTGTCGAAAGGGTTTGACCCCCTCTTGCAATTCGATTGTGTGTTGAACCAGCTGTCGATTGTATCCCCTGAGATCTTGATAAGACCAAGCAATTATGTCAAAAAAATTTCTGCATAGATTTTGTATCTGCTTTATCTCCTCTAAAGTGCAGTCGGTTCCGACCTTTATTGCTTTCCTAGGTTCAAGCTCTAAATCCTGATACTGCTTTTCATTGACTTTGATCATGTGAGAGAGAGCTCGATCATTCTAATCAAAGAGGCTTTCAAGGGTGATTAGTCCCTTGGGAACATGGTTATTCTTCAATTGAATCAACCCTTCATATTCTCCTTCATCAGAGCTTCGGTCTTTGACTGTGGCGGCTTCTTGAATCATAAAATTTACAATCTGCTCGTCATTGTCAAAGACTTGCCAATGCAGATATTTTTCTGGGATAGAGGGTCTATAGATCATCCTCATAGCTTTGGGCTTGTGCACCATGTCTTCTACTGGAGAGTACTTGGCTATGATGGATGCCAGAACATCGGCATGTCGGTTCTTCTCTCATGGGATTGACTGCAGATTGAGGGATTCAAACTGGTCGAACAGGTCCCATACCCTATTGCGGTATGACTTTAGATAATGCTTCTTTGAAGAGCACCGATTTGTGACCTGATTGCAAACCAGTTTGGAATCTTTGAAGATTTGGAGGTGCTTTATGCCTAACTTATTAGCCTTCTTGAGTCCTAGGCACAATGCTTCGTATTTTGCTACATTGTTAGTGCAGCTCCATGTCAACCGGTAGCAATATTCATTTTGCTCTTCGAAGGGTGAAATTAGAAGAATCCCTACCCTAGCACCATTTTTACATCGGGCACCATCGAAGAACAACTTCCATAGTTCTTCCTGGGCACTTGTTCTATTCCCTGGTTGGGAGTGTTTTTTAGGCTTGGTGATCGCATAACATCCTATCTCGGTCTCCACCATGGCGTTGAAGTCTGCCAATGAAAATTCATCTTCATAACTTAATTGTGCAAGAGATTCCTCGACCAGGTCTACCTGCTCTATCTCCTCCACCATTGCGTTCACTGGTTCGCTACTTTCTTCTTTGGACATCTTCTGCACAAGAAAGGAAGAAGGCTTTTCATTGTAGATCTTCACCTTCTTTCCTTTGAATGAAATCTCCAAATGAGAGTAATCCATAGATAGATATCCACCCAGCTTTGCCGTGAATTCCCTTGACAAGCACATACTAAAATATGGCTCTAAGTCGACTACCACTACCTCTTGTATGATCGTGATCTGAGGCATCTTATGTAGTCGGATGGGAATGTCCTTGATCACTCCTATAGTCTTTACTAGAGTACCATCCAACTGGAGTACACCTTGGCTACTTCACGTATATTCCATCCCTATCTCTTCACAGACTGCTCTTGGCATGACTGTTGTAGCGGCCCTAGAGTCGATCATGCAGTTATGTACAATATATCCTTCCATTTGTAGGGATAGGTAGAACGGAGGTGGTCTATTCTTCCTCGTGATGGATGTGGATAGGGTCTGCACAAGAGCAGGCGGTGCCACCTTTTTTACTTTAATTGTCTTCAATGATTCTTGCAGTAGATCTACTTGTCTAGGTAGTTGCAGTGCATCGTACAGGCTGACCTTGGCCAAAATCTTCTTCAACTCTTCTACAATGTTGTACGCCAGGGATTTGAGTGCTTCGGGATCCTTTCTAGGCTCATATCTTGTGCGATACTACTCAGTAGCCTCAACTCTTTTCCGCTTAGTCAGGGAAGGAAACTTGAGCTTTTCCTTAGCCTGTTCCTTGGTTTCTGCCTGAGGTGGTTCGGTAGAGGCCTTTTGAGCCTTTTCTTTGATCGATGCAGGTGGAGGAGCTTCATTCGAAGCTGAAGAAGATGATTGTCCTTTCTCGGGTCAAACTTGCTCTTTTGAAGGAGCCATCTGAGTAGCATCTACTTCTATTGTCTTCTTTCCTCCTCTGGTAAGCACTGCAATCGGCTCCTCCTCGCCAATTGTCAGGTTCTGACTCATCTGCCTAATGATGTTGACTTGACCGTTATGACTATTGTTTGCTAGTGTTTGTACATAGTGTTGGTGCAGCATGCAGGTATTCTCTTCATGCAGATCATTGCACGTAGAGCACCAATATACATAGTCGAAAGTACTCTGAGCCTCATCAATCGTGGCATTTCTCATCGAAGCCTTCCCTTGCTGGACTGCTTGGTCCTTAGTAAGCGCAGGCATAGGATAAGATCTCCTCGGTAGGAACTCTTATTGTGCTTGCTTATTTTTTACAATGGTCATGTCATTAGACAACATCTGAACTGTAGAGTTTAGAGACTGCATTTCCTGTAGAATTTTGGTTTGTATATCATTGGCTTTTGGAGCGAGTGGTAATGGAGCCATCGTCGATATTGGAGGCAGGGCGGGGTGTTGAGGTGGTGTTGGCAGTATAGGGAATGCATAAGTGACAGTGGGCTGTGGAGTTGAAAATGTAGGGAAATGAATTTGTGGAGGGGTGATTTGAGACACGATAGGATTTAGGTTCCAAGATGAAATTGGAAGTGCGGGGGTTGTGGAGATTTGTGAAGTTGCTACGCTTGCATATTGGAATTGAAGGAATTCGAGAAGTATGGGCATTGGCATCCTTTGGGGAAGCTTGCCTACAGCTATCAAATCCATTTTGGCCCTCTTGGCTAACTCATACAACTCGAGAAAAGTATTAACGTTAGAGTATCTTACCATGAGACTGATATCAAGGTTGAAAGCCCGAAGGAAATAGAGCACTGTAGCTTCGTTAGTTGGCCGAAGTCCAATTGGTACTCTCTGCCAGGTTTGGGCGAACCTAACATTGAAATCTATGATCTCTTCTTGTGGATGTCTCTTGATCGAAGTGAACTGGTGTAGGAGAGAAGTAGGATCGAAAGACTCATTGAAGTTTCCCATCATTTTCCTAGCTAACTTGTCCCATCCCGTAATACTACCGGGTGGTAGAGATCTATACCAGTAGAGGAGTTTTCCTCTAAGGGAAAGAACCAGAAGCTTTACCATAATTTGTTCTTCTATAATGTCATGGATCGTTGCCAGAGATATTATGTCCTGGATATGCTCTAGAGCAGTCTTCCTAGTTCCATCGAACGTTGGGATCTTCTTTATGGCAACAGGCGACACTTGCCCTTGTCCCGCTAGATTCAGTGGTGACAAAGAATCCCATGTTGGGCACAACTTGGGTGGTTGTGGCTGCTACATTTGCTCTTGTTGTTGTTGTTGTTGCTGTTGTGCCATACTTGCTCCTAGATTTTGAGAAACAGGAATTCTCAAAGCTCCCCATTGATTGCTAATAGGGCAACTAATAGGAATGGATGGGTTAGGATGCTTCGAAGAGTTGGGAGGATTGGGAGGAAAACTAGATGTTGTACTATCAAAATTTGAGCCCTACCTACCAATAGAGGATGTTCCTTGTAACAGTGACTCGGGGGTGACCAACCTTGATTGTTCCCCAAAGGCATCAATATCTAGCTCAAAGAACTCGGTTTCCTCTCCTCTATTCTTAACTCTCCATCTTGTTTGCATGAAGGCACAAAATTTTGGTACTGGTCTATACGACTTAAATATTCTTGGGTAAACAGAGTTACCAGATGCTAAGAGTCTTTCAGTAATGAGGGCATCGGTCCTCACTACCACTAGTCAGGTGAGACTGATCGGGTCACACCGGGAACATGTTAGAACTATTGGCCCCGATGAAGATGGGTTTTGCATTCAAATATGGGACCTTGAATGGTTATGGATCTTACTGAGACAGACATAGTCGGTCCCATCGGGCATGCCAGAAACTGTTGGTCATCAAATCTGCCTAGGAAAGGATTTTGAGTAAATGTATGTGCCCTAGACCTGGACCAACATTGAAAGGCCGAAGGGAAGAGATGCCCTTCGTGCCAATCTTCGGAGAAAGGTCGGCTCCTATGCTAAACTACTTGGGTGTTTGAAGATAAGGGTGCAGGAAAGAGATAAAAGGAGTTAGGGTTAGAGAAATCGATGATGAAAATGTGGGAGAGAACAGGAAGCATGATCGCTAACCAACAACTTAAATAGCAGCAAGGAATACCAAGAATAATTAAGGAAATGCAATATCAACCTTCCTATGTATCCTCTAGGTGAGTTTCAGGGTACAGTCTCCGATCGCACGTTGGACGTAGAGTTCAGCATCTCAGTATGCAAGTGAAGAGAGACAAAAGAAGCAAGCACAAAAGGCAGCATAAAAGAAAACCAGTAAGACATTTTTCCCTTCCTATGTATCCTTCAGATGAGTTTTAGGGTACAGACCCCCGATCACACTCTAGACATAGATTTCAGCATCTCAGTTATGCAAATGAAAGGAGACAAAATAATCAAGCATAGAAGGCAGCATAAAAGAAAGAAATTGAGCCCAAAGCTCTTTAGTATTAATCGTAGGACATCAAGTTACAACAGCTTTCTAGCAGATAGTTCCCCCCCATTTTTTTATTACAATGCTTGGGTTTTTATAGAGGACCCGGGCCTCTGAGTCATAATTACATAGCAAAGAAGAGTACGCCCTCGAGCCCTGAGAATTTGGCTCCCCGAGGCTCTCGTGACCGAGCTTTCAAATCTATTACCAAAATTGGCAACTGCAACCGGGTCAACCATGGAAAGGTGCATTGATGAGCCGTCTGGACGTCCTTGGTCTCCGGGTGCGGTGCTCGAGTGGCCGCCATGCTCACTGGGCTCTCCATCATGGCTTGATACTTCATTTTTTATTGCCAAAAATGAGCAACGAGCTTATCGGGCATGAAAAAATGCATTTATGAGGCACTTGATCACCTCGAGAAAATACCCGGCTTGGAACGCGTGCTCGTGAAGCGCTTCGCTAAGTCTTCATTCACAACTTCGCTTCATAATGGTTCTGGGCCAAAGCAAAAACTCCTCTTTGGTATGTACTTCACAAAACTGGGCTTCGTAAAACTGCTTCGGGGATGGAGAGTGCCGAAGCATATCTACTTCACAAAACAGACCTCCTTGCTTTTGCCACTTTGTCAACAAAATTGCTTCGCCGATGCCTTGGAGAAATACTTCGCTGTGATCCTCTTTCAAAACTGTGGTTCGGGAAGATTTCGGCCGAAGCAATTGTCTTCAAAAAATACTGCATCCCTTTACTTCGGGTAGAAGTACTTTGCAAAAAATTAGCCAAAGCAAATTCTTCGCAATGAGCTTTTGGCGAAGTAAAAATGGTTCGCTGATGGAGGGGCCCGAAGTGAGTACTTCAGCAACTTTCTGGCGAAGTACTCTCAATGCTCCTTTGAGTTCCGCTTCGCTAGTTTTCTGGCCGAAGTGACTGATGGAAATACTTTGGATGCGAAGTAGTTTTCTTGCCTTCTCCTTTGTATTGTACTTTGGCCACGCCGCTTCGTAGAAATCTCTCTCAAAGTATTTTCTTGAAGCGCTTCGGGCCCGAAGTTCTTTTTATTGCTATCTTTGTATTTTACTTTGGTGATACTACTTCACAAAAAACTCCACCCGAAGCGGTGTTGAAAATGCTTCGGGTGCGAAGCTCTCTTTTCTTCTGAACGCCGCTTCGCTCAAATTTTGCCCGAAGTAGCTGCTGGGAATGCTTCGGGCGTGAAGTAGTTTCATTCTCTTTTTCTTGCATTTTCCTTCAACGAAAACTACTTCACAAAACTTTTACCCGAAGTAGTGCTGGAAATGCTTCGGGTGCAAAGCTTTTTTCATTTTCCTTCGACGAAGCTCTTTTCTCTAGCTTGTTTGGCAGCGAAGTTCTTTCTTTTCTATTTTTATATACAAAGGGGTGGCATTGGAAGCCAAAATTGCTGCAACTTTTCAAAACAAAGCAAAACTTTATACACACTATACAAAATTTGTTTTCTTTTTCTACCCCTTAAGAAATTTGACAAACTTGTCAACAAGAACTTAATCCCCTAATTTATTTACAAATAGACCTTCTAGAGCATATTAAGAATATTTATTGTTGGTTTCAAATCAAACTCATCTTAGACCTACCCTTAATTTAGCTCTAAAAACTAAAAATCTTGCTCAATACCAAATTCATCACCCTTGTGGTGAATTTGGCAAAACCCTATTTTTGATATTTTTATTCCTAATTCATCCACTCACATGTCCTCCAGACTTTAGTGGGGACCCTCTAAAAACATTTTAGCTCAAAATTCATAGTATAACCCACTGAAATCAATCTTGAAATCCAATTTTCTCTACCCAGGACCAAATTTTCCATGCCTATGGTGAATTTGGTTGAGTAGCAAATTTGGCTCTGTGCTGTGCCAAATTTGGCAACAAGCCAAAATTACTCCAAAAATAGGAATTCATACTCAAAATATTTTTGCATAAAATGAGGTGTGATTAGTAGAAGATATAGCCTATCAACCTCACTACCCTGAGATAGGCCCCCAAAAATAGAAACCCTAATTATTTTTTGGTTTTTGTGTAGGTTTACCAAATTCACTATCCTTGTGGTGAATTTGGATTTGTGTTGTGGTGAATTTGGTAGATAGGCTCTAGTAGAGGTAACTTGGCCACTTGGTCCTTCTTTGGTTCTATCATTTCCTTTTGTGCATTCTATCTCTAATTGTTTGTTCTAAAAACCTAATACACATCTACTTTGGGAAATTAAGGAACCTAGATTAAAGAACACAATATTGTTTGAAAACCCTAGAAATTTCATTACAAAAACTTAGCAAATAATTATAAAATTTAGTTAGACCCTTACAAAATATAGCAATTACAAAACTTAGCAGATCACTACTTAATACAAGACCTTTTACAAAACTTAGAAAATTCTTTACGAGACGAATACAAAACATAACAATTTCATTACAAAACCTTAGAAATTTCATTACCAAACTTGCAAGATTCATTTTGAAATATAGGAACTTCTTCACAAAACTTAGTAATTTCTTTACGAAATTAGAAATTCCTTTCCAAAACATAATATTTTCTTTACAAACTTAGAAATTCCTTTACAAAATTTAGTAATTTCTATATAAAACATTAAAGGATAAGTTAATTAAAGAACCCTAGATTCCATTCTAACACATATTTTATATTTAAGTACTTAGGCAAGAAATCCGAATTGCATCTAGTTGCATTAGGCTAATCCTGTTTGATTGCATCCTTCCTTGTTTGCCTTGAAAAGAAAATCCTCCTTAGATTAGTGCTTTTAAAACTCAAATTGCATCTAGAATAGCTCTTGTTTGATTGTATTTGTGTGAATTAAGATAAGCTTTGTATTTTAGATGGTTCTGATGATTTAAGTTCAAATAATCATTAAGGCTCAATAAAGATTCAAGATTACTAAGGATCCAAAAATTTTAGGTGATTGTCCTAATTGAACACATAAAACACCACAAAATAAGTATTACATCAACCTTCCACGACCTTGATAATTTATGAACCATAGGGGTCTATTTGTGTTGAGGATTCATATCCTCAAGATCTCCTTTAGAAAGAGGTCCTCAAGTGGGGAAGCAAAGATTTTAATGAATATCCCCCATGACCAATTGACATTAATTATATTAAAAAGAGAAAAGAACACAAGGTTTTCCCATAGCCTATAGATGGTACCAAAAAGTGGATTGGTTGATTGATCAGTTATCTTAGAGTTAGCTTATGGTTCATCATACTAGGAGTATGCTACATCAAGCTATCAATTTGTTGTTGGATGGATTGAATTCTAAGGTCTTCCCTAGTTATGTGGAAGCTCTAAATTAATTGGTGATATTGTGAAGGTGGAGTGGTGGGATGTTAGGGTGTGATGAGATGATGATTATTTTGTGGAGTGGATTGAAATTGATGATGTGGAGGTTGATGAAGAAATGATTGTGAATATTGGAAAGGAGATGATGTGTGAGGACTATGAATATGATGATTTGTGATGATGGTGTGGGTGTACATTAATGGAGGTATGGGGATGGAAACCATATAATATTATGGTACCCATGATGGATATAGGGTGAATAATGTGGGTTGGAATCTATCCTCTATAATTGTAGTTGGGAACAGGTTTGAGCACCTTGTTGAACCATAAGCAATTGATTGAGATATTTCTATACTTTTTGTATGGTTATCTCTGATGCAGATGGTGTGGATGTGGAGGGAATGGATGAGGTAGGTGGTGAATAGGTTGTAATAGGAATTATAATTGGATGGATGACATTGGGTGAGGTGGAGGATAGCATCTATAAATTAGCATTGACATGTGCCTCATACAAAGGATTTCCATATGTGGTGGTTTATGAAGGTGCTTGGAGCACCTAACTATTGAGGAATGGACCAATTATGGGAAGGTGCAACTAACACCTCAAAAAGAGGGGTTTTATACACTTGGGTAAGGTTGGAAGGCTAGGAAGATGCAAGTTCCTATTGAAATGAAGGATCATGTCTAGGTGGGCTATGGACTTGTTCTAGAACATAGTTAGTGGATATTTGAAAATATTCCACTTTGGCCATGTCTATATAGGTTATGTTATGGTCAATGGTAGGTGAATATGAATCTATTTGTGGAATGGGTGTGTGGATAGCTCTGTGCAAAACATAAATATTTGAAGTTTACACAACATGTGAGGGATCCACAGACAAATCTTAAAAACTTATATGTATCACACTAGTGGGGTTGACCATAGAAGTGGTAGGGAAGGATGTTGAACAATCCATGGATGAAGTGTCTTGGTGGATGGAAGTTTGATTCAATAATTTTGTTTGATTTCTAGTTAACACCATAAGCTAATGAATCAAATATGTGAAATATGCAAGAAAGTAATACAAATTAAAACTTCACAAAATCAAGTAAACAACTCAATCCTATGTTTTTACAACAGATGTGTCTTACCTACTTTTTTTAATCTCATTTTTAATATTTTTTTTGCAAGTTTTGTGTGTTTTAGATGTTCTAATATAAATTATGTAGGGTGAAAACTATGTATTTGCTAGAGAATGATATTCTTACTGGTGATAAAATCTATAAAGTTTTCTCATGGGTATCTATGGTGGTTAAGGGTAAATATTGATGAATGGAGATGAAGCCCACCATAACCAAATTACGAGCAATGGTTGATGATGAAATCCAACTCATTGTTGTTTATAGTGAAACGTGCATTATGTGATTTATTTTAAAGTTTTGTGTTTTCTATTATGTACATACAATTTCAAAAATAACCAATTTTATAGGTCTAAATTAGAAGCCAAAATAAAAAATATTAAGTTCCTCAAAAGAATGTAGGGTACACTACTTAAGACCCACTCTAAATAGTGGAGGGTTCACCTAAATATTTGGCCTTAAATCACCAAATGCGAGAGTATACTTAAGTATCCTAATTTTATTTCTACTTAGACAAATAAAATAGGAATTATTAACCCTATTATGCAAACTATTTTATGTAGTTTTAACTTCACATGAAAATAGTATGCAGAATATTGAATAAAACACTCCAAAAAATAATAAATGTGAAATATGGCCTATGGTGAATGTGTGAATGCAAGGCTACTCTAAATACCTAAAATATAAATAAAATATAATTACTTTTAATAGAAATTAATGTTCTTTTTATCAATGTTACTATAAAAATTAGGGCAACAACAACAAAAGTAGGTTAGGGTTTGAAGTAGAATTACTAGGAAGCCTACATGTATCTTCCCCAATTTGTTAAATGTAACACAAAGCCACTGGAACATAGAAAGACATTCAATGAGAACTATAGGGTACCCCTTGAGTGTTGTAGGGCATCTACATAAGTTGTGGCCAACTTTTGCAACTTTCTAGAAACCCTAGCTCTACAAAAATCACGTGAAATTTTTTCTAAAAAATTGTAGAATAGAAATAGAAAACAAAAGTAAGTGAAAAATTAAATTAAAATAGAGAATCCTTTGTATATTCCATCGTGATCATAATTTGTAAATAAAAAATCAAGCAACACCAAATCATAGAAAACTCTTTATTGTCGTGGGTGGTTCTCAGATGTTACAATCAATATGACCCAAATGTGAGGTTTTAAAATGCTTATTTTGATATAGAATTATAGATATTACTAGGGTTCTATGAAACCCTAGTTGAAAATAATGTGTAGTGTTTTCATGCTTGTCTGATCCCAACGAGTTTGAGGGTGGGCTTGTGTATCCTATATAAAGCCACCCTAGCTTCAATAGTTTCCAAGTGTATGATTCCTATACTTGCACACAACAAATAGTAACAAATATTAGTAATAACTATGAGGGATCCACTACGTGAGATGCTTAGAATAAAATCACTAACAGTATATACTGCAATAAAACTATAAAAAAAAGTATAAGAATATGAAAATAAATGCATATAATTATTACCTTGTCAATAAAGTTAACTTCCTATTTTTTTCTTACATAAATTATGCCAGTGATAGTTGTGAAGATGCCCTAATGGCACTTGAGGGTCATAAGGTTGTATATCTGGTGCGAGATATACCCGTGAGTGTTTGGGGACAACTAGAAATACCCATTTGTGCTTAGTTGGATCTGGTGTGTACTAAATTGGCTCTAGCATGCATTTGTTTAGCTCTAATGGGTACTCGAATAACTCTGGGGGGCATTCAAGGGTTGATGGAAGTGGCGTAGAACTAGATCTAGTTCATGTAAGAAGGGTGATGGTAGAAGAAAAGGGCTATGAATGATGATAGTGGGGGTGAGGATAAATATGGAGGGGCTAGGTCTTGGAATCCATAAATATATTAGGATTATTCGGATTCAAAGAGGACTTAGGGATTCTAGGGGGCATTTAGGTAAACTTAGAGCTTAGGATTCAAGGGTCCTGAGTCATCAAAATGAATCCTCTTCTATAATATTCCCTTAGACATGTTAGAATTTTGACAACACAAAATATGTGGCCAGGATTAAAACATGAAGAATGATGGAGATTAAATCTAGGTAAGTGGCACAGATTGATATGGATTGATGGTTGAGATTAAAACATGGCTGTGGGCTAGAATTAATTCATATATATATATATTAAAAATATATAAATATAATATATAAAATATTAAAATTTAAGTATATATTAACAAATACATACATACATACATATATGTATAAATGGACAAAGGACATTGGGAAGCATGGTGTATCGCTCCAAATTTTTTGCACCCTTACCTTCAGGCTATAGGATCCGTGCCCGGAAGGGGGATGTGAAAAGGATGGGACAATACCTCGGACTGAGAGGCCCTTTGAAGGTCCCGCCTCTCGGGGGAGGTGTATAAGGGTGAATTTTCGATGGATGGTGGGTTCACCAGGAAACTTTTGAATGGCAGTTTCCACGCCTAGGTTGATAGTGTGTTTGATGTGTTCATTTTTATGCTTGATCATTCAACTCCTAGGTTTGGCCGATATGAATCTAAACTATTCTATATGCCAATGCGGATTTCAATGAATACAAAAAATAGAAATAGATGCAAATTATAGAGAATATGCTAACTAGAAGAATTCATACCTGATTCCGGATGTCTGATGGAGATTCTGAGTCTTGTAGCAGTTCAGATCGTCTCAGTTTGTACGTAATCGTCTGATATTTCTCGGGATCATCCCAAATCATAGAAGGTCATCTGAAATTAGACAGAATCATCTGAAATCTGACGAATTCGTCAGACGAATTCGTTAGAAACCCGCAATCACAAAAACAGACACAAAATACCAAATATGCAAATGCAAAAGCAAGGGATAATGATAGAAATAACAACAAACATGCCTAAATAATAGTTTCTAATAACAAATGAGGAAATGCAATAAATTTAATGATTGATTTTACCTTTATCATGCAATTATGCTAAATGAGGTGAACTCCAAGATGCATAAAACATAATAACTTAAAATAGTGCAGAGATATATTATGAAAAATGCAAAAAAGCTTAAGAAAATGCAAACTCTAAACTCGGACTGCCCTCAATCTGGACTATAGTCAGGATCGCCTCCAATCGTACGAAATCGTTCGAAATCGTCCGAGATCGTCTAAGATCATCTACGACGATCCAAGCTAGATTCGAATGAAGAAAATAGTAGAATTCCTGCAATAAAAAATGCAAAATACCAAATGCAAGCAATAATTAAGTAGGGAGAAACCACGGGAGGGGAGTTCAGGGAGAATCAGGCAAGAATGAGGCGGGAGGGAGGCAGGGGGATAAACTAGAAAAATCCTAGTTTATATAGGATTAGAAAGAGGTTTGGGAGGTTGGGGATCATCCCAATCTAGGAGATCTCCAACAGGGAAATCTCCAACCGTGCAGACACGCTTCTGCCCGAGTTGGAGAGGCTATTGAAACAGAAGCTAATTATGAAAATTTGGTTTTGGGACGAAATCGTCTGGACGTTCTATTCCAGACGAATTCGTCAGATCGGGGACGATTTCGTCTAATCTGCGACGATATCGTCCAACGGTCAAAACAAATCCTAAAAATGGCACGAAAAATGGGGAAAGCGGGTAAAAGGCGGTTTAACGGGCAGTTTGGGGTTGAAATTCAAATTTTAATATTTTATCTTTTTACTAAGGTTTTAACCGTGCCAATTTTAGGGTGCTACATTTTGCCCCCTCTTTAGCGAATTTTTTGAAGAAAATGCGTTAAAGACGAGTTTTTCCCGTTTTACGAGAAAGCAAAAATATACTCAATTTTTTAGACGACGATTCTTGGTCGAATCGTACGAATGCTGACTATGGTGCCCCCTCCGTGTTTTTACCCAAATCGAACGTTTGAGGTAAAAACGCGAAAAAGCAAAAATTAAAATGTTGATGTTTTAAATAAAATTAAGAAAAATAGGGAAAACCCTAATTCATTTTTACTATTCACTTTGTCTGTTCCAGAGTTCTGTAGAGAAGAAAAATGGTGGAGACAGCGCACAGAGCGACAGAGGTCCGGCGCGGGCTACGGGTAAGGATCTAATCCTAGTAGATTAGGTTTAATGTAACTTTATGCAATTCTTTTGATTTAAATTTGATTGTTTGGGGCATCATGGCCATTTTTAGGCCGTCGACGTCGTCGGGACAAAATCGTCTCGATTTCATCGAAATCGTCCCTAGATCGTCGATTTCGTCTGATGGCGAAATCGATGAATTAGGGGCGATTTCGTCCAACAAGGGGCGATTCCCAAGTTGCGAAATCGGAGACGATTTCATCCTCACAAAGGATGATTTTGCCCAATTTGGGACGATATCATCCAATGGTGGACGATATCATTTTAAACTTGATTTTAAGTTGTTTAATTTGAATGCTTGAGTTATTAATGATTTTGTTGTTTTATTGTTTGTTTTGTAGAAGGGGTTACTAAAGAGCCAAGAATGGAAATACGATGGGCTAAGAGATGACATAGTCGCGCTTGACCGAGCGAGCGTGATCGACTTGGAGAGGTCGGCCTACAGCATATGGCAGAGATGCCACAAGTACCGACTGACATAGGGCTACTGACAGCCCTAGCAGAGAGGTGGTATCCGGGGTCGTCCTGCTTTCGGTTATCGATAGGGGAGATGGCTCCCACTCTAGAGGACGTATGGAGGATCATGAGGATCCCCATACAAGGATGGTTGATGATGCCTATGGCCAATCAGGGCCAGGCGATGATGAGGCTCATGGGAGACCCGAGCTTCACCCTGGAGAAGGGCGGAGTGAACATCGAGTCGCTACGGCAGATGCCTGGGGCATCTAGGCTGACACGAGTTTTGGCAGGAGTTGTCGATGGCTTACTGCTGTGCCACCAGAGCGGATGCAGACTACCGTGGGTGCTCTCAGACATAGTCTACGACATGAGAGACCACGGGTACAGATTTGCATGGGGGAGCTTTGTACTATGCCGCTTGTATAGGATCCTGCATGGGGTCGTATACAAGGGAGGTCGATGTCTGGTCTTGACATCGTTGCTGTAGGTTTGGTGCTGGGAGCACATTGCGGTGCGGAGGCCGGTAGGGCTCCCATTGATAGGGGTTGACCAGGAGAGGCCTCGGGTTTTCTATTGGTGGCTACAATAGGGGTCACAGTGGCGGATAGATCTATCGATGTCACGGAGGTTGCTAGATGACCTCATCCCAGACCAGATCACCTAGAGGCCATGGCGAGAGCACCCCGGGTGGGTAGAGGATGGGCAGGAGCTGGCTCGCATCAAGTGAGTCTGCTGGCTGAGGATGGAGCGAGGAGAGGTAGAGCTCCACCGCTACGATCGAGTACTATGATAGTTCGGTCTACAGCAGGGGATCCCTTCTCTCAGGGATTATGAGTACTCCCAGACTATTCGGGATAGTACTACACTGAGCGGGGCTCCAGATATGCAGCGATTCTAGAGTCAGGACACGGACGATGCCCCCATCCAGCCAGTGGATGGTGATGACATTGGGGTTGTGGATGGCTATGATGCCTGGTACATAGGCATCCGCCCTCCTCGGATGATGAGGGTGCAGGGTCCAATGCACATTGTGGTGCCAGATGGGGAGGCGATGACAGGCTGCTATTGAGGTAGCACGAGGTCACGAGGGGAGAGAGCAATGGCGGATCTCATAGGAGAGATGCCAGAGGATGGCACGGGCTCCATAGAGGCCACGAGAGATAGGACGAAGGGAGGAGAGAATCCCTTCATAGCAGGGGGAGAGACCACCATCGCCTGATAAGGGCAAGGGTGTTGACATAGGGGAGAGCAGCGAGACAGTGGCTCTCCGGGCTGAGGTTGCCCACCTCCGAGCTCAGGTGCAGACATTGTAGGATGAGGCTACATGGCTCAGAGCTCGAGGCGGAGGGGTGAGCAAGGATGATCTAGTGTGGTCTATGATGCTTAGACCACATTCTACCAAGGGTGTATACTATCACATGGTTCTAGAGGGCCAGAGGGTACAACTGCCGACCAACTATTGCAGAACCGATCATGATGGGATCGATGAGGACATCCTCACGATCGACGATGAGGACCCGAGATACATCCTGGACCTCTATGGGACCACCTCCTCCATGTCAGGGTGGGGGAGGAGATGAGGCTGAGAGCTCGAGGGCTTCTCGAGGCTAGGTGTCTATGGACTATAGATTTTGTAGAGATTTTTGAGAGGATTGAGTATGCCAGGGTATAGATTGTGGCATACCAATCCAGTTTTGATATGATGTATATAATTTTTGGATATATATATATGATCTTGTTTCTGATGATATGACTTGTTCATATGTTTTTATGATGCTTTAATGTTTGAATTGTTTGCTTATTGGATTGAGGATTCATATAATTATGTCATTTTGAAATATTATAATTTTGATGTCATGCTGTAAGATTTTAAATGAAATAATCTGATGTAAACAATTGGTGGTGGTGGTGTGATTTGATAAAAAATAAAAGGGACTTCTAACAATAATTTCAAAGGACATTGTCGTTATTATAGACCATTTCATGGAGTCGCCGCTCACTCGGTCGTCAAGCTAATCCCAGTATAGAAATATTGTTAAAAGTAAAAGAGTGCTTAAGAGACTGTCTTAAGACTTTGTGTTGTAATGATGGAGATAATGATGGTTTGATGATTTGTTTTCAGATTTTCATAAAAATAGTATGCATGAAAAGAAATATGATTTTGCTAGGCATAAATTCCTAAGTGTGATAAAATTTTGAACAATTCCTTAGAATTTATACCATGGTTGCAATATTGAATTTTGAACATAATGTCATGAAATAGAATAGGTGTTTGTTTGTTTGTAAAGCATAATTGTGTAACATAATGATGCAAGTCATATGTTTTGATGAATTTTGTTTTAAAATAAATGGAAAAGAAAATTAGAACGATGGTTTGCGCTAGGCATAGAATTATAGGTATAGACTTATACCATCATCGTGAAATCCAAAGAAGAAAATAGATTGTTGGTTTTATTGCAAGATGCATTTTTGACTTTTGATAAATAGAAAAATAATAATATGAAAATTTTGTTTGAAATTATTTTTGAGATTTTATGAGAAGATGTATGTAATTGCTTTTATACAAAACAAAAATTCTGAAATAAAAGGATAAAATTATTCCGAAAAGAGTTACAGAAATATTTTAAATTATCTCAAAGAGAAATGTAGATTTATAAGGAATCCTCATGTGCAAATGTGAGTTCATTACCAATCTTGATTTATCATAATGATACAAAATCTCTCAAATACAAATGTGTGTGCGATTGTATTGTTCATTCACCAATTTTGAGCAAGATAATTTGATACAAGTAATTTGCCTTGACCAAATGAATGTTCGTTGACCATGATTTATATGCATGTAACCGTACCAGACTACTATGTAAGTTAGGTTTATCAAGAGCTAGCTAATCCATAAGCTAACAGAGGTCTATACAAAAGAAGGTCGCTAATGTGACAGACATATCGCCACGCTAGGGATTACCCAAGGCCAAGCGGGTTGGGCACAAACCACCTGTTATGGGGCTTACCTCACAGTTTTCGAATAATTGAGAATTCCAGGGATTCAAGCTCATTCACCCTTCTTTTCTTTTCAAGGGGTAGGGAAAGGATTTTATTGTATTTTGCTTTTGCTTTTCTCTTTTGCTTCTTTTTTTTTTTTGTACTTTTGTATTTTTGCTTGATATTTGAGATAATGCTGAAATATTGTTGTGATGATTCAAAATAACCTTTTTCTTTTTCTCTTTTTCTTGAACTTTTCTTTTCTTCCTATGCTAGGGATACTTGCTCGGATTATCTGTAGAGCAAGGGATTTTTATTCTGGGTAGGGGTGAGCTTGTCCTTTTGTCAATTCTCAAAGATTCTAGACCATGTGCATGATAGGATAGCAGGGGAAACTTTTCGCTCAAGAAACCATTTCTACTATGTAGCATCATATCGAATGTGCAATGAAATCATTTTAATGTGAAGAGATATACTTGGTTCAAGTAAATAACAAGATCAGTTCTCTATGCTCAAAACTTTATTTAATTCAACTGTGGACTTTGATATAAGAGAGATTAATAATCATACCAAATAAAATCAAGATATTTATTCATGTGAATGTGAAAGTGCGGGATTCCAAATAAATACTAATTTATCCAAAATAACTGAAAATATAACTGCAATACTTCACAAATTGAGAGGTACAAAGATAAAAGATGGTTTTGAAGATTTTGATGATTTGGATGTTTTTGGTGTTTTTATATTTTAAGTTTATGAATTGAAAGAAATACAAGATAATTGTTTTTTGAAATGTTTTTCAAACAAATATATACAATGATGAAATGACCAATTTTTACGCATAGTAACGTTTAAGATGCATAATGTTCATAGGTTCTTTAAGTTCTTTACCATCTAAGGTAGATAATTTGTATGCTCCTGATCCAAATTTAGCAGTGATGACATATGGTCCAAGCCGGTTGGGCTCAAATTTACCTTTAAGGTTTGTAGTTGCATTAGTATTTTTTTATTTTCTTTTAAGACAAGGTCACCGATCTCAAAGGATCGAGGATGAACTTTCTTAAGATATGCTCTCTTAAGCTTGTTTTGGTAGGCGCGAAGATGCTCCAAAGCATTGATGCGCTTTTCATCTAGAAGTTCTAGCTGACTAAATCTTCATAAAAATACTTCAACCCCTATTTTCTATATCTTGAATAGAAAAAAAAAAAAGATGAGAACTTCAAAGAAGGGTCCAAACCTGGCCTTCATATGTCCAAGCAAAGACATCTTAATAGCAAATGAATGTATTTATCTTGTTTTTCTTGACTTAATTCTGATCCAATATTGATTATGTGAGGGTTATGTTCGGTTCCAATGTTAATTTTTTATAACGTTTTCCAACTTCCATATGTAAATCTCTCTCAAAATTAGTGTGTGGATGAACCACCCAATTCTTGTAATTCTTCCAAGGTTAGCTTGGATAATTCGTCTTGAGGAGCGAGGCCTCAAGCTAGGCTATACTAGGTATAGAACCATCAAAATAAAATTCATTATATAACAATTCCTCAATGGAAATATCATGAAAGATATCTCCTTCCAACTCATCATCGGATTCGGCAATCATTTTAGGATAGGCTATGGATAGCATATTGCAGGTAGAAGAATTATTCTTTGGATACAAAGAATCTTGTTTATCTAGATAATCTTGATAACATACGAGATGGTCATCATCCTCAAATGGAAAGGGCTGACCTTTACTAGAAAATAGGCCCACACCACATCGGGCAGGCCACGGTTCTACCTCGAAAGGTTCTTTCATACCATTTTGGAAAGGTCCCAAACCTTTCCCTTTATATCCCAATTTAAGCATTATGGGTTTAGCTTTAATATATTCATTAGCAAAATAGCATCTAGCATATCCATCACAATGTGTCTTAATGTTTCTGGGTATTCTTCCCCAATCATATCCTTTATAAATAAAAGCACAACTCCCGACTTGGTAGATACTTCCCATAGGTTGTGGGAGGCCCAAGGTACGAGGAGAGGGTGGGAGTTTATTTAAAAGGAGGGAAGTCTGCATGGCAGTGTTGGTTTCTTCTAATATAAGAATTTTAGATAAATCGGGTAAGAGCTCATCAGTAAGAGCATAAGAGGTAGAAGGAACATTTCCTACATCGTCGGGTGTAGAAAGGATGCCAGTAGTGGATGTAGATGTCATAGGGATATTGATGGGTGAATCTAGAGGTATGGAAGATATAGGAGTAAAACAAGAAGCATTGGGTGTAGGTTTAGGCTCTTTTCGAGGTCCTAATGTGGTTTGTTCAGAAGATGGTTGAGCTATATGTATAGGTGTAGTTGAAAGAGTAGATGATGTTATGGGTGTGTGTTTCACACGTTTGGATGGATGATAAGAATTAGGATGTGTGGATGACAGGGCAGGGCAAAATTGCACTCCAACAGGTTCTGCCAAAGCACACATATCAAAGGGTCTAGGATCACCATGAATGGTAACCAACTGGTTTTTAAATTCGAATTTAACACACTGATGTAAAGTGGAGGGAACCGCTCGCATCGCATTGATCCAAGGGTGACCCAAAAGTATATTGTACGATGCAGGGCAATGTACAATAAACACGGTCGTATCTAGGGTTCTAGGACCAACTTGCAAGGGTATAGTAATGACTCCACATGTTTCTTGTGTCTCGTCATTGAAGGCTTTGATAATCATATCCGTTCTTTTCATCTCATCACTTCTAAACCCAAATCGTTGGTAGAAGTCAAAAGTGCATATGTTTAAAGATGAACCATTATCAATCAAGACTCGTTTAACGACTACATCTCCAATTAGGGCAGTAATATATAAGGGGTTATCCTTATGTAAACTATGTTGTGGGATATCTCTATCTCGAAAGTCAATACAATCGACTTCTCGAGTGATGATAGTATTGGACATGGCTTCAGGTTGAATATTTTGTGGTACCATCATTTGGCTTAATGTAAGCATTAATTCATCCCTATGGGTAGGAGAAGATCTTAACAAGTCCAAAAGGGAAATTCTGGCTGTAGTATTGGATAATTGTTCATTAATATTGTAAGGAGGTTTAGGTTGAACATTAGACATATGATTCCCTTTATTGGGATTTTTCAAAACAAATGGAGCTGATCCATCATTCTGAGTTTGATCCTGTTGAGAATTTTGAGCCTGTTGTCTGGTAACGACTCCGATGGTACCTACAATATTATATTGAGGATGATGAATAGGTCTCGGTCTAGCATTTATGGCTTGTTCATTAGAAAGTAATTGGTGAGAAGATGGTCGAGTAGTAACTCTTCTAGGAAATGGTTCTTCCGGAACCATAGAACCTGTGATAGGTTGAATAGGATCTGATTCATCTTCAGAACTATTCAATTTATTTGAGGTAATGTCCATGTCACTTTCAGTCTCATATTCTACATCACTAAGATCAAGTGTCTGAGTATTATATAGAGGTCTAGTCGTAACCATGGATAAAGTTGTGTCAAATATTTGAGGATCATGAATAGGTAATTGTCCACTAATAGTCCCTACATATCGGGTAGGAGGGGGAACATTATGATGCTCGATTTGATTAGCCACCTCTTTACCATGCTTTGGTAAAGGATGTTGAAATATGTCCAATGATTGATTGGCATTCTGATTCTGATTTTGGGGAATGTTCTTTTGAGCGTTATTAGAAGCATTTTGTTTAGGTTGGAAGGCTTGCACCTCCATCTCATTATTATCAATCAAATCTTGTATTTTATGTTTTAATATTTTACAAGAGTTGGTAGCATGTCCAGGTCCTCTATGAAAATCACAATGTAAATCAGCTATGTATCCGGGTATAGTTGGATCAGGTTCCCGGATAGCTGGTAATTGGATCAAGCCTCGTGCTAGTAATTGGGGGAGAATGGTTGATAAAGGTTGATTTAACCTAGTAAATTCTTGGGGTGGTTTATCAGGAGGTTTCAATATAAACTTCTCTGTTGTTTTCACGTAGTATTAACATTAGCAATGTTTCTACTATCAGTGACTCCGTCACCCACAACTTGTTTATTTTTATATTGATTTCTGGATGTTTTCTCATCATCTTTCTTTTTGAGCTGACCTCTTCTAATGAGAGCATCTTCCACCCTTCGAGCTAAGTCTATAGCTTGATCGAAGGTGGTCAAGGTAGCAATTGATAATTCATAGGATAGTTGTTCTTGTAAATTATTGATAAAAATATCCAACATCTCCCGATAAGGTAACACAAAGTGTAGTTTTCCTATCAACTGTCTCCATCGAGCTAAGAAGTCAGCAAAACACTCATCTTTGTCTTGTTTTAGGTTGTACAAATCTTTAATGGTTACATGCCTTTCGATATAGGCACTAAATTGATGCACAAAAGACTCAGCGGTCTCTTCAAAATTTCTCAAAGAATGAGTGGGTAGTTGATAATACCACTCCAATGCCATCCCCCCTAAGCTTTTCGGGAACATTTTTAGTAATAGCAAATCATCATGTGATATGTCATGACATGCTATCCTAAACATACGAAGATGCTCTATGGGATCTTCGGTTCCTTTATATATAGGTAGGACAGGCATAGGAAAGTGTTTGGGATATGGTTGTGCTACAACTATAGGATCTAGAGGTTGACTACACATCTCTCGATAATTGTACGAGGGACGGTAGGGATCTATTTGGTCCATACGAGAGGTTAACTGTTTCACCATGGCTTCCAGATTGCCAGTTTGTCCACCATATTGGTTTGGTGGTACATGAGTATGGGATTTGTGAGCGTAGGAAGGCGGGACATAAGGATTCGATGCTATGTTACTATTATGCAAATGATTGGTAGGAAGAGTATTATGAAGAAGATTTGTGGTAGCATTATGTTGTATCCCAGATTGTTGGAAATTGGTATTTGGTTTTGTTTTAGGCTTTTGTTGATTTGAGGTATATTGATCAATAGCTTGGCGAAATAGAGTAGTGAATGAAGGTTTCTTTTGTGTGGGAATAACCCTTGGCTTGGTAACAGGCACTCTAGGTGGTTGGGTAACCTGTTGTTGTTGCATGTTCTGGATTATAGCAGCCATGTCCAAATTGGACGGTCCAACTTGATCACTTTCTTGATCAACAAAGGACAAAGGATTAGTGCGTGTGTGATATATATCTTCTAGGGTTGCTTGAGTGTCACTAATTTGATCTTTATCCATATGAACTGCTCTATTAAGGGTGCCAATATTATTATTGAGAAATTTCCAAAAATGGTCCATGTTCTCAAAAGTAACAGCTCCTTCTGGAGTTATTTTAGGAGATGAGGATCCTTCCTCTCTATCATTTTCTTTTTGTTCATTTGCGTCCACAAATTCTTCTTCTTGTTGGTTTAAGGTTACTTCTTCTTGAATTGGGTCTTCAAGAAGGGCATCTGGTTTATTGGTTTTTCCTAACCAATCTTCTTCTACTTCAATTTGTTTTCCATTCCTGAGTCTAGTCATTGTGTCTAAATTTAGGTTTTAGCAAATATATATTAATATATTTGCAACAGATCTTGGGAGGTATATATTTTAATTATATACCTACTATAATACTTAAAAGAAAATGTTTTGATTTTTTTTTTTTATGATAATTTTATTTTGTTTTTGTTTTTGTTTTTATAAAGACAATAAACAACACACTAAATACAAGAAATAACAATAATAAAATAATAACTTAGTTTTCTATAAATAGTTTATAGATGTCATTGATAGGATCAAGTTCATCAGGAGTCATAAAGTGCTCCTCTTCAAATTGGAAATGGTTTTTCAAGAACTTAATGAAGTGTGCTATAGTGATATTATCTATTTCAGATTCTGTTTTGTAAAAATAAATCTCATGGCAATACTCTCGATATAACACAGCTCTGGGAACTCTATTCCATCTTTTTCTATCCATAAGAACGACCTCTTGGTCTTCTATACGAGACAAAAATTTATGTACTACAACTGCATTATCAAGGTATTCCTCAAAGGTATACAACTCAGAAGACACAAGGGCTCTTTTATCTGCTAACCACCTATGGCAAGCTCTCCGAAGTTCATGATACAAAATCACTTGATCGGGATCCAGGATTCTATCTAGGACAAACCTCTTGATTTGCCTAAGTTCGGTTGCTCTAGATGAAATGAGATCTAATCTCCTATTAAGTTCGTCCCACAAAGGTTGAACCCTATTTGTTTGAGGTACTCTAAGCACAGAATTAATCTCTATAGCTGCTAATTGATTTTCAACATTAATGGTGACAACTCATCTTTTATTATAATCTACCATCTAAATATGACATGCAATCTTTGATTCTAAATGCATTTATGTTTTGTTTTTTTATTTTTATTTTTTTAGTTTTAAATGGATTTGTTTTCAAAAGGTTTTTAGTTTTCACGTCGGGTTCACCAAAATGTATCGCTCCAAATTTTTTGCACCCTTACCTTCGAGGCTATAGGATCCATGCCCGGAAGGGGGATGTGAAAAGGATGGGACAATACCTCGGACTGAGAGGCCCTTTGAAGGTCCCGCCTCTCGGGGGAGGTGTATAAGGGTGAATTTTCGATGGATGGTGGGTTCACCAGGAAAATTTTGAATGGCAGTTTCCACGCCTAGGTTGATAGTGTGTTTGATGTGTTCATTTTTATGCTTGATCATTCAACTCCTAGGTTTGGCCGATATGAATCTAAACTATTCTATATGCCAATGCGGATTTCAATGAATACAAAAAATAGAAATAGATGCAAATTATAGAGAATATGCTAACTAGAAGAAATCATACCTGATTCCGGATGTCTGATGGAGATTCTGAGTCTTGTAGCAGTTCAGATCATCTCAGTTTGTACGTAATCATCTGATATTTCTCGGGATCATCCCAAATCATAGAAGGTCATCTGAAATTAGACAGGATCATCTAAAATCTGATGAATTCGTCAGACGAATTCGTCAGAAACCTGCAATCACAAAAATAGACACAAAATACCAAATATGCAAATGCAGAAGCAAGGGATAATGATAGAAATAACAGCAAACATGCCTAAATAATAGTTTCTAATAACAAATGAGGAAATGCAGTAAATTTAATGATTGATTTTACCTTTATCATGCAATTATGCTAAATGAGGTGAACTCCAAGATGCATAAAACATAATAACTTAAAACAATGCAGAGATATATTATGAAAAAATGCAAAAAAGCTTAAGAAAATGCAAACTCTAAACTCGGACTGCCCTCAATCTGGACTACAGTCAGGATCGCCTCCAATCGTACGAAATCGTCCGCAATCGTCCAGATCGTCCGAGATCGTGCAGACGATCCAAGCTAGCTTCGAATGAAAAATAGTAGAATTCTTGCAATAAAAAAATGCAAAATACCAAATGCAAGCAATAATTAAGCAGGAAGGCAGGGGAGATCGGGGGAATCAACAAGAATTAGGCAAACGGGGCAGGGGGATAAACTAGAAAAATCCTAGTTTATATAGGATTAGAAAGAGGTTTGGGAGGTTGGGGATCATCCCAATCTGGGAGATCTCCAACAGGGAAATCTCCAACCGTGCGGACACGCTTCTGCCCGAGTTGGAGAGGTTGTTGAAACTAGAAGCTAATTATGAAAATTCGGTTTTGGGACGAAATCGTCTGGACGTTCTATTCCAGACGAATTCGTCAGATCGGGGACGATTTCGTCTAATCTGCGACGATATCGTCCAACGGTCAAAACAAATCCTAAAAATGGCACGGAAAATGGGGAAAGCGGGTAAAAGGCGGTTTAACGGGCGGTTTGGGGTTGAAATTCAAATTTTAATATTTTATCTTTTTACTAAGGTTTTAACCATGCCAATTTTAGGGTGCTACACATGGATGGATGAAAAGTAGCTATATTTTGGTGTCTATAGAAACATTAAGAGAAATGAACCATATTTGAAAGAAATATTAAAAAGGAAAATATATATTAAATAATCTAATATTTTCAATCTAAAACATAGGAGAAATAGTGATTTTTACCTGAATAGATTAAACTTATATTATTGCAAATATCATTGTTTTCTAATATTCCATATTAGGGAGTTATAAGGAATACTACACCAAAGTAGGTAATTAAATTTTAGAAACATTAATAATCAAATTACTAAATTCTATAAAAGGAGGTTTAGTAAGGAAAATCAAGAGTTGGAAACTAATTGATATACTTGTCTCAAAATTACATTAAAGGTATAAAAAATCCAACAATTATAACCTCATCAAAATTATAAAGTGCTTAAGTTAAATATGAGAAATATGGTGTAAAAGAAGTTGATTTTTTCTATTCACAAAACTTTACAAAATCAAGCCAAAATTGAACTGCTATTCTCAAAAGCACGTTATCTATCATTCAACATATCCAAAATTACTAGGGAGACATAAGGCATTCTACAAAACTTGATAATAATATCATTCATTAAAAATTTATCAAGTACTCAATCCATTTTGGAATCATAAGGTGTCTACAAATATTATAGGGATTTTATTAAATCACATCTCTTAACTAGGGATTCATAAGGAATCCTATAAAAACCTAATCTCTAAAAGGTTTTATCAAATCAAGTGTATCGCTCCAAATTTTTTGCATCCCTACCTTCAGGCTATTGGATCCACGCCCGAAAGGAGGATGGGAAAATGATGTCGCGGTACCTCGGATGAGAGGACTTTGCGAATGTCCCGCCTCTCAAGGGAGGTGCATTTTGGTGATTTTTCGACGGATGGTGGGTTCACCAGGAAACATTTGGTGACATTTTCCACGCTTAGGTTTTTGGAATGTGTTTAAATGAGTTCGTTTTAACTTTAATCATTCATCCTAGGTTTGTCCGAATGATTCTAACTTAAACTACATGAAAATGCAATTTAAATGAATACAACAAATAGAAAAGAAAGCAGAAACAGAGGATATACAAAATGCAAATTGAAGAATACCTGATCCGGATGTCTGAAGAAGTTTCTGATTAAGTGCAGCAGTCTGGATCGTCTGGAATCTGATAGTATCGTCTACAATTTGACCAAATCGTCTGAGACAGACATAATCGTCTGAGACAGACAGAATCGTCTCAAATCTGATGAATTCGTCAAATGAATTCATCAAAAACCTGCAAAACAGAGCATAGATGTAAAATACAAGCAATTCTACTGTGCAAAATAGAGACAGAATGTGCTAAAGAACAAGGTGAATACTAAGCAATAATTTAAAACAGAAAGTAAAACAAATCACTACATTATGATGGCAAATCATGAATTTAATATGCAATCTAAACTAGATGGGTGAACTCCAGATGCAAAGTAGAATAAAAACTAGATAAATGATCTGATTTATAGCATAAAATGACAAAAAAAAAGGAAAAGAAAAGCAAACTTCAGGCACTGATTGACTCGATGTATGCTGTAGTTGAGATCATCTCGCATCAGTACGAGATCGTCTCAAATTGGACGAGATCGCCTCCGATCTTGACAGGTTCATCGACGGCGATGGGTGATGGCTCCGGCTAAAAACCAGTGATGTACCTGCAATAAAATTACTATAGAAATAGTGCAAAAGCAAATTTGAGATGTTTTAGTGCATAGGGAGTCAATTTGCATAAAAATTCAGCCAGCGGTTGGGGAGGGAAAAAGTCTTAGAGTTAAATAGGCATAGGATAGTTGTTGGGAGGTTGGAGATCATCCCAAATTGGGAGATCTCCAACGGGGGAAGGGTCCCAACGGCGTAGACACGCTTCTGCCCGGATTGGAGACCCGTTGGAACAGATTCCAACTATGTAAATTTAGTTTTGCGATGAAATCGTCTGGACGTTCTAGTCCAGATGAAATCGTCAAATTTGGGGCGATATCGTCTGATCGGAGACGATATCGTCAAATGGTCAAAACAACTCCTAAAAATGGCACGAAAAAAGAGGAAACAGGTTTCTCGGTGGTTAACGGGCGGTTTGGGAGGTTAAATTTGAATTTTAAATATTTACTAAGGTGAGTGTAATTATTCCAATTTTACTGCGCCAATTTTAGGGTGCTACATTTTGCCCCCTCTTTAGCGAATTTTTTGAAGAAAATGCGTTAAAGATGAGTTCTTCTCGATCTACGAGAAAGCAAAAAAAAAAAATATTCCCATTTTAGGCGACGATTCTTGGTCGAATCGTACGACAGCTTACTATGGTGCCCCCTCCGTGTTTTTACCCAAATCGAACGTTTGAGGTAAAAACGTGGAAAAACAAAAATTATTTGTGAATTATTTTGAATAAAATTAAGAAAAATAAGGTAAAACCCTAATTCATTGTTACTGTTCATTTTACTATTTTTAGAGCTCTGGAGCAAAAAATGGTAGAGACAGCGCACAGATCTGCAGAGGTCCGCCGCGGTCTACGGGTAAGGGTTTAAACTCAAGTTAGAGTGATTTAATTTGAATTTACATGCTTTGTAGATAGATTTTAGGATGAATTTTGAGCATCATTGTCGTTTTTGGCAGTCGACGTCGTCCGGACGAAATCGTCCCTAGTTCGACGAAATCGTCTCAAGTTCGTCAATTTCGCCTAAAGGCGAAATCGACGAAAAGGGGACGATTTAGTCAAATTAGAGACGATTTAGACATGCGAAATCGAAGACGATTTTGCTAAAATTTGGGACGATATCGTCCAATAGTGGGTGATATCATCAATTGCAAAAATTTGATCTTTAAGTTGTATTTTTTATTACTGAAATTGTTATTAATGATTGTTTGTTGTTTTGATTGTTTATGTTTGCAGAGAGGACTACTAAAGAGCAAAGAGTGGAAATACGGCGGGCTAAGAGACGACTTGGCCACTCTCACCCAGGAATAGCGGGATCTATTGGCATAGGCTGGCTTGCAGCATGTGGCAGAGATGCTACAGGTTTCTACTGACATGGGGCTATTGACAGCCATAGCAAAGAGGTGGTACCCAGGCTCTTCATGCTTCTAGTTACCGACAGGGGAGATGACTCCCACACTAGAGGATGTATGGAGGATTATTAGAATTCCCATACAAGGGAGGATGATCACACCTGCAGCAAATCAGGGCCACGCGATGGGACAACTCTGCGGTGACCCGAGCTTCACCTTGGAGAAGGGCAGAGTGAATATCGAAGCACTACGCCAGATGCCTGGGGCATCTACACTGACACGAGTTTTGGCTGGGGTAGTTGGTGGACTTCTGCTATGCCACTAGAGCGAATGCAGGGTACCATGGATGCTCGTAGATGTGATCTACGATATGCAGGACCACGGATACAGATTCTCAAGGGGGAGATTTGTTCTATTCCGACTATACAGGATCCTTTACGGGGTCGTGTACAAGGGCGGGCGATGTCTAGTCATGACATCGCTCCTACAGGTTTGGTGCTGGGAGCACATTGCGATGCGGAGGCCGATAGGGCTTACATTGATAGGGGTTGATGGGGAGAGGCCCCGAGTCTTCTACTGGTGGCTCCGAAGAGGGGCATGGCGACAGATCGACCTGCCGGTGTCCCGAAGACTATTGGATGACTTGGTCCCAGACCAGATCACTTGGAGGCCATGGAGGCAGCATCCAGGGTGGGCAGAGGACGCATAGGAGTTGGCTCGCATCAGGCGAGTCTACTGGCTATGGATGGAGAGGGGAGAGCTGGAGCTCCACCGCTACGATCGGGTTTTACGATAGTTCGGTCTGTAGCAAGGGATCCCATCTTTGAGGGATTACGATTTTTCTCAGACTATCCGAGATAACACCACAATTAGCGGGGCTCCAAATATGCAGTGATTCTAGAGTCAGGATGTGAACGATGCCCCCATCCAGCCAGTGGATGGGGACAACGCAGGGGTAGCCGATGGCTACGATGCCTGGTATGCAGGCATCCACCCTCCTCGGATGACGAGGGCTTAGGGACCGATCCACGCAGTTGTGCGTCGGATAGGGAGGCGGTGCCAGGCGATGGTAGAGGCAGCCCGGGGTCATGGCAGAGGAGAGCAGAGGAGGCCGCAGGTGCAGGAGAGGCCGTGGCAGAGGGAGAGGGAGAGGAGGGAGGCAAGACCCCCATCTCCACAAAGGCCACCATCGCCCGATAAGGGCAAGGGTGTAGACATAGGCGAGAGTAGCGAGATGGCTACTCTCCGGGCAGAGAGGGATCGTCTGCGAGCTCGGGTGCAGACGTTACAGGATGCAGCTGCACAGCACCAGGCTGAGGTGTCATAGCTATGAGACGAGAATGCTCATCTCAGGGCACGAGGCAGAGGGGTGAGCACTCAGGAGCTGATGCGGTCAGTTTCTCAGACCTCATTCTATCAGGCCCTATACTACCAGGCAGTGCCAGAGGGCCAGAGGATACAGGTGTCGACTGCCATAGCCAATCTGATCAGGACAGGGTCGACAAGGAGCTCATCTCGGTCGATGATGAGGACTCGCAGTACCACACATACTACGATGGGACCACCTCGTCCTCCGCAGGGCGGGGGAGGAGATGAGGCCGAGAGCTCTAGAGGCTCTCGAGGCTAGAGGGTGGGATATTGCTACTGATATTGTATTATACTTGTATTGATAGAGGATTGAGTATGTCGAGGTACAGATTGTGGCATACCAATCCAATTTTGATGATGTATATATTCTGTTGATATATATAGATGAGATATTTTTGAGTATATGACTTATCTTATGTGATACTTATGATGCTTTTTATGTTTGATGTAATTGATTGATTTGATTGATGTAATGATTTTATTGATGATTCATATAATTATGTCATTTTGGAAAATATTATAATTTGGATGTCATGCTATAAATATTTTTAAATGAAATAATCTGATGTAACAAATTGATTGGTTGTAATGAAATGTGATAAAAATAAAAAGAGATTTCTAACAATAATTTCAAAGGACATTGTCGCTATTATAGACCATTTCATGGAGTCGCCACTCACTCGGTCGTCAAGCTAATCCCAGGATAGAAATATTGTTAAAAGAAAAGAGTGCTTAAGAGACTGTCTTAAGACTTTGTTGTGATAATGCAAATGATGATGATGATGGTTTGCTTTCAGATTTCCATGAAAATATTATGCATGAAATATTGTAAAATGATTTTTGCTAGGCATAAATTCCTAAGTGTGATAAAAATTTGTGAATAATTCCTTAAGAATTATACCATCATTGCAAAATTTATAGGTTGACATAATGATATAAAAATGTGATAATGTGTTTGCTTGTGAAAAAGCATAAGTGGTATAAAATGAAGTCATATGTTTTGTATGATTTTTGATAAATTGGGAAAAAATTGTTACAATGGTTTGCGCTAGGCATAGAATATGTAGGTATAGACTTATACCATCATTGCAAAAATCCAAAAAAGGATAGTTTTATTGCATGATTGATTTTTGATGAACAGAAAATATGATAATAAGGACTTGCGCTAGGCATAAAATTCCAATTTTGGTTTTGAAACTATACCATCGTTGCGAAAGTCGACACGATATATATGATATGTTTTGAAAGGAATTTTTGATTTTTGCTATTATATAGTTGTCTTTGTGGAAAACAACTGTATTTGATTTATTCCAAACAAGGTGCAAAAGTAAGTTTCAAAGTATTTTGAAGATAAAAAGTTAGATTTATAAGGAATCCCATGTGCATAAGTGAATTCATTGCCAATATTGATTTATCATAATGATAGACAAAATCTCTCAAATACAAATGTGTGTGCAATTGCATTGTTCATTTACCAGATTTGAGCAAGATACTATGATACAAGTGATTTGAAGAAACCAAATAAGTGTTCATTAACCATGATGTAAATGCATATAACCATACTAGGCTACTATGTAGATCGGATTATCAAGAGCTAGCTAATCCATAAGAAGACATAGGTCTGTACAAAATAAGGTCGCTAATGTGACAGACATATCGCCACGCTAGGAGTTACCCAAGGCCAAGCAGGTTGGGCACAAACCACTTGTTATGGGGCTTACCTCACAGTTTTCGAATAATTGAGAATTCAAGGGATTCAAGCTCATCAACCCTTCTTTTCTTTTCAAAGGGTAGGGAAAGGGATTTTATTGCTTTCTTGCTTTCTTTTGAACTTTGCTTATTTTTCTTTTTTGTATTTATTTTGCTTGATAACGCTTGGAACATTGCTGACATAACATTTTTATTTTCTCTTTTTTTTTTTTTCTTTCTTGAACTTTTTTTTTTTTTTCTTTTTCTGTGCTAGGGATACTTGCTCAGATTAGCTGTAGAGCAAGGGATTTTTATTCTGGGTAGGGGTGAGCTTGTCCTTTTGCCAATTCTCAAAGATTCTAGACCATGTGCATGATAGGATAGCAGGGGAAACTTTTTACTCAAGAAATCAGTTCTACTATGTAGCAAAACATGGAAATTACAAATATAATCATTTTATTGTGAGAATATGTGTGTGGTTTAAGTAAATAACAAGATCAATTCTCTATGCTCAAACTTTATTTAATTGAATTTTGTGAACTTTGATATAAGAGAGATTAGTAATCATGCCAGATAAAATCAAGATATTTATTTGTTGTGAGTGTGCAAATGAGGGATGCCAAATAAATGCTAATTTATCCAAAATAAGTTGAAACATATAATTGCAATAATTGTAAGAAAATAATGATTTTGAGAAAGTTTTAAGACTGTTGACTCTCTCTTTCTTCTGTATATTGTTTTGGTTTCGAAAGAGTCAAGCATATAGCTATTTTTGGATTTTTATGTTGATTTTTGTTTTGAGCAAAAGGAACTTTACAAGTGCTTTAAATAAATGCAATAAATATTTTTGAAGATTTTTGAAGATTTTATGAATGTTTTTGAGGTTTTTGAATAAATTGAAAGAAATACAAGATAATGATTTTGAACAAATATATACATGGATGAAATGACCAAATTTATGCATAATAACGTTTGAGATGTAAAATATTCATGGGTTCTTTAAGTTCTTTACCATCTAAGGTAGATAATTTATATGCTCCTGATTCAAATTTTGCAGTAATGATGTATGGTCCGAGCCAGTTGGGCTCAAATTTACCTTTCAGTTCTTTGGTTGCATTAGTATTTTTTTGAAGATTCTGAGGATTTTGATTTTTTTGTATTTTGATTTTAATTTATGAATTGAAATTGGTGGTATATACAAGATGATCTATATACACTATACAAGGTTATTTGAGTATAGCATCTCTAAGGTTGCTTCAAAATCAAAGGAGGTTTTGAAGGATAATCTAGTTGAGGTGAAGGTAAGAATAGAAGATGATAAATAAAAGGTAGTGATAACAAAAGCTTTGTTATAATGTAGAATAATGTAGCAAAAGATTTGATTTTTATATGTGGAAAATTGATCATGTTACAAAATAGAATGTAAGAAGGATAAGAAGGTTCTTCATTCTTATCACTATATTTCAAGTCTTGATAATATGGAGAAAGTATATGTGAAAGATATGCATGAATGTTATTTGATAAACAAGAATGATCATATATGGATGAAGAAAAGTGATAGATAGAAGATAATTGTGATAATAAAGAATGTATAAAACTTGATGTTTCAACCGTTAAATATTCTTCAAATAGTTTTGGGTCACCATGTATGGTAACACTTTTATTTGCAAGTTCAAACTTCAAACATTGGTGGAGAGTGGAAGGGACAACCTTCATCGTATGAATCCAAAGACTTCTGAGAAGTAGGTTGTAATATGAAGGGCAATATGCTACATAAAATAGAGTATCCAGGATCTTGGATCCAATATTGAGGGGAAACATTATAGTATCTTGAGCTTCTTGAATTTCATTGTTAAAAGATTTTATAAGAACATTTGATTCATTAAGATCTTCTTCCTTTGTTTTGAGTTTTTGAAATAATTGATAAGTGCATAAATTAAGAGAGGAGTCATTATCTACCATGATAGTTCTAACAAGTGTTTCTTTACTAGATCCTATAATGTAAAGATAATAGTCTTCTTGTGGAGTAGAGGAAGGAATATCCTCATCATAGAATGAAATATGGTTAACCTCAAGTGGGTTTACACCATTAATTATGTTCTTAGAGAAAATATGATGAGGAACAAATTGTTGGCTAGGTATTTTGAACAAAATTTCCTTGTGATAAATTTGTAATACTTCTAAAAGGGATATCTTTGCTTGAGGATTAATCACTTGTTGTTGGCTATCAAAGTGGATTTCAGATTGAGATTTTGATTCTAAATATGAGCTTTCTATGCTTACATTCCATTTTGGATCATTCTCAAGAGTCAAAGATAGTTTTGAAGGTTGGTTAAATGAGGAATCCATATCTTGAATATCATATTGAGTTGATTGAACTTGAGGTTGCTCATTTATAGTTTTTGTTACAATATTAGTAATATCATCATGATGGGACACATTAACATGCAATATTTGATTGGTTTCTTGTTGTTGATAATTGAATAGGGGCTCTTGGGAGATCCCCATGTCCTGATTGATTATTGGTATTTGTTGTGTAGGAGTTTGATTGTTTACTGGAGGTTTATCATCAGTTGTAGATTGTAATTCCTTTATATTAAAAAGACCTTTATCAATCAAATCTTGAATTGCACATCTTAAATCTTTACAATTTTGTGTCATATGTCCATCTACTCTATGATATTCATAATGTAGCTCAGGTTTAAACCAATCTGATGTGGTATCAGGTTGTCTTATGGAAGGGAGTTCAATATTATTTGTGTCAAGTAAATACTTGAGAATTGTATCCATTGGTTGATTGAGCTTAGTAAATTTACGTGATGAAGGTTTTTGATAAATGCCTTAGGAATTTCGTCATAAAAGGACCTAATGGTTTCTCACCTCTACTTTCTTTATTATGGGTAGAATGATGACAGGAAGATTGTGAAGTGTGATGTGAGTGCATGGTAGAGTTGGAAGAATAAGTATTTTCTTGTTGAAATGGATGTGTTGTATTGAAAGAAGAGTATTGAAAATGTGGAGGAGGATTATATGTGGATTGATAGACATAATATGGATATATGGGAGAATAAATAATATCATTATGAAGAGGATTGGCAAAGGGATTGTTTTGTTGAGTTCTGGATGAAAAATGAGAGAAGTGTGATGGAGGTGAAGTTGAATAGGGATGAGGTTGGTCATAATCAACAAATGTATTTGGCTGAATTCTTCCAACATTACTGATGGGCTCATATTGATTTGAGTAAAGACTCATGGTTTCTTTAGTACTTCTAAAAGTAATATTTAATATTTACTATTCAGAATTGAATCTAAAACATACAAACTTTGAATGATTTTGTTTTTGTATACATATATATTTTTTTGTTTTTGTTTTCAAAAGGTTTATAATGCATTTCACGTCGGGTTCACCAAAATGTATCGCTCCAAATTTTTCGCATCCCTACCTTCAGGCTATTGGATCCACGCCCGGAAGGAGGATGGGAAAAGGATGTCACGGTACCTCAGACAAGAGGACTTTGCGAATGTCCCGCATCTCAAGGGAGGTGCATTTTGGTGATTTTTCGATGGATGGTGGGTTCACCAGGAAACATTTTGCGGTAGTTTCTATGCCTAGGTTTTTGGAATGTGTTTAAATGAGTTTGTTTTAACTTTAAGCATTCATACTAGGTTTGGCCGAATGATTCTAACTTAAACTACATGAAAATGCAATTTAAATGAATACAGCAAACAAAAAAGAAAGTAGAAACAGAGGATATACAAAATGCAAATTGAAGAATACCTGATCCAGATGTCTGAAGAAGTTTTTGATTAAGTGCAGTAGTCTGGATCGTCTGGAATCTGATAGTATCATCTACAATTTGACCAAATCGTCTGAGACAGACATAATCATCTGAGATAGACATAATCGTCTCAAATTTGATGAATTCATCAAACGAATTCGTCAAAAACCTACAAAACAGAGCATAGATGCAAAATACAAGCAATTCTACTATGCAAAACAGAGACAAAATGTGCTAAAGAACAAGGTGAATACTAAGCAATAATTTAAAATAGAGAGTAAAACAAATCACTGCATTATGATGGCAAATCATGAATTTAATATGCAATCTAAACTAGATGGGTGAACTCCAGATGCAAAGTAGAATAAAAACTAGATAAATGATCTGATTTATAGCATAAAATGACAAAAAAAAGGAAAAGAAAAGCAAACTTCAGGCACTGATTGCCTCGATGTATGCTGTAGTCAAGATCGTCTCGCATCAGTACGAGATCATCTCAAATTGGATGAGATCACCTCCGATCTTGACAGGTTCGTCGGTGGCGATGGGTGATGGCTCCGACTGAAAACCAGTGATGTACCTGCAATAAAATTACTATAGGAATAGTGCAAAAGCAAATTTGAGATGTTTTAGTGCATAAGGTGTCAATTTGCATAAAAATTTAGCCAGCGGTTGGGGAGGGAAAAAGTCTTAGAGTTAAATAGGCATAGGATAGTTGTTGGGAGGTTGGAGATCATCTCAATTTGGGAGATCTCCAATGGGGGAAGGGTCCCAACGGTGCAGACACGCTTTTGCCCGGATTGGAGACCCGTTAGAATGAATTCCAACTATGCAAATTCAGTTTTGCGACGAAATTGTCTGGACGTTCTAGTCCAGACGAAATTGTCAAATCTAGGGCGATATCGTCTGATCGGAGACGATATCGTCAAACGGTCAAAACAACTCCTAAAAATGGCACGGAAAAATATGAAACGAGTTTCTCGACGGTTAACGGGCGGTTTGGGAGGTTAAATTTGAATTTTAAATATTTACTAAGGTGAGTGTAATTATTCCAATTTTACTGTGCCAATTTTAAAATGTATCGCTCCAAATTTTTCGCATCCCTACCTTCAGGCTATTGGATCCGCGTTCGGAAGGAGGATGGGAAAAGGATGGTGTGGTACCTCGAACGAGAGGACTTTGCGAAGGTCCCGCCTCTCAAGGGAGGTGCATTTTGGTGATTTGTCGACGGATGGTGGGTTCACCAGGAAACATTTGGCGATAGTTTCCACGCCTAGGTTTAGGGAATGTGTTTAGATGAGTTCATTTTAACTTTAAACATTCATATTAGGTTTGGCCGAATGATTCTAACTTAAACTACATGAAAATGCACTTTAAATGAACACAGTAAATAGACTAAAAGCAAAAAAACAAAGAATTTTGCAGGAGGCTAATGGAGATTACCTGATCCGGGATGTCTGATGAAGTTTCTGATGCTTGAAGTAGTCTGGATCGCCTGGGATTCGACAAAATCACCTGCAATTTATCAGAATCATCTGGAATCTGACAGGATCATCTGAGACAGACAAAATCATCTTAGATCTGATGAATTCGTCAGACGAATTCATCAAAAACCTGCAAAACAAAGAATAGATGCAAAAAACAAGCAATTCTACTATGCAAAATAGAGGCAAAATATGCTAAAGAATAGGGTGAATACTAAGTAATAATTTAAAACAGAAAGTAAGACAGATAACTGCATTATGATGGCAAATCATGAATTTTATGTGCAATCTAAACTAGATGGGTGAACTCCAGATGCAAAGTAGAATAAAAACTAAATAAATGATCTAATTTATAGCATAAAATGACAGAGAGAAAAGAGAGAAGAGCAAACTTCAGGCACTGATTGCCTCGATGTATGCTGTAGTCGAGATCGTCTCGCATCAGTACGAGATCGTCCCTAATTTGATAGGATCTCCTCCGATCTTGATAGGTTCATCGGCTGCGATAGGTGATGGCTCCGACTAAAAACTAGTGGTGTACCTGCAATAAAATTACTATAGGGATGGTGCAAAAGCAAATTTGAAGTGTTTTAGCCCATAGGGAGTCAATTTCATAAAAAATTAGCCAGTGGTTGGGGAGGGAAAAAGTCTTAGAGTTAAATAGGCATAGGATAGTTGTTGGGAGGTTGGAGATCATCCCAATTTGGGAGATCTCCAACGGGGGAAGGGTCCCAATGGTGCAGACACGCTTCTGCCTAGATTGGAGACCCGTTGGAACGGATTCCAACTATGCAAATTTAGTTTTGCGATAAAATCATCTGGATGTTCTAGTCCAGACGAAATCGTCAAATCTGGGGCGATATCGTCTGATCGGAGACGATATCGTCAAACGGTCAAAACAACTCCTAAAAATGGCATGAAAAAAGAGGAAACGGGTTTCTCGGCGGTTAACGGGCGGTTTGGGAGGTTAAATTTGAATTTTAAATATTTACTAAGGTGAGTGTAATTATTCCAATTTTACTGCGCCAATTTTAGGGTGCTACATCAAGCTCATACACTCTAAAGTAAGGAGTCATAAGGAAGACTACTACAAAGGTTTTATTATACCACAGTGAAAAGAAGAACACATTTTCTCATAAAGAAACAAGAACAAGGTGACATCATGCCACAAATGCAAAAATAATCTAAACATGGAAAATTCAACAAAGTAGAAAAATACATGGCACATTGACTCAAGAGCTAGTCATCACATGATTGGAAATCTACAATGGTTTGATTTTCTTGAAATTACTAATGGTTACATACTAAGAATTGCAGATAGCTAAATTTATCCTATAAATGGATATGGATGTGTAAAACCACGTAAATCATTTCTAAACTTTCTACTACAAAAAGTATTGTATGTTCTTGGATTAAAATTCAATCTAATTTCAGTAAGAAAGTTAGTAGAAAGAAATTGGATAGTCGATTTCAGATATTTGAATGAGATCAATGCATGCCTTATGATGAACCAAATTGAGATAGAAGAAACATGATCAATCGATGGAAATACATATATCATAGATTCAATGGAAATATCACAAGACATTATTGTATTTCAAAATGATACTAACTCATTTCCTAAGAAACGGGTTGAAGAAAATGAACAACCAATATACCATAATGGAAAGCATAGAAGAATCAAAATAAAAAATATGAAAGGCCAAGAATACTATTCTATACTTAGCAAACTTTAATCTAAAGAAGCAGTAGAACCAAATCAAAATACACATAAAGAGAAAATAAATGAGGATGGATAGAAGAAGATATCTTTGAGCAATCCAAAGACTATTCTCAATAAGAAGATCCATATTGAATATTGAAATATTCAATACCCAAATAATATAATACAGGGGGGTGTTAGATTTAGAGTATATTACATCATTTGGGTCATGTGAATGTACCACCTTAGGTACATAGTTAGAGTAGGAGATTACTTTTAGAAGAATTTAGCTAGTTACTTCAAGAAAGGTAATAAATGCACAAGTGGAAATGTGCAAAGTGTCCCTTGTACAACTAGGTAGAGTGTTGGCCAAGGAATCTATATTCCTATATAAAGGATATCATAGTGGTAGATCAAGTCCATATCATGTTCTTATCAAGTGTATTGTAGTAGAGAGGAGTAGTGCTCCTGTATGGAGTACAATGTTGCTCTTTAGTTCATATTAATGGAGTGACCATTTCCTCCATGCTACATTGTATTTTCGTCATTTATATTTATAGTATATTTCAATCGTATTGTAGACTCAGTTGCTTTGCTATTTATTGCATCTTATTAGGACTTGTATTAGATCCCTTACACTGCATATATCATATTTATTACATATTATGAGGAATTAGGCTAAGAATTTGGAGGAAGAAAATATACAAATAGAAGCTTTCAAGATATCTAAATATTTGGATAGAGTAATGGATAAAAAGTAGTAAGGTTAAGATTGTAGAACAATGAAGTTAATGTCAAATTCAAGGGCAACTAGAGAGTAAAATATTTACTAGTTAAATCGAATCCATAGGAGGAAATTTTAAGAAGCCTAAGACCACGTGCAAGGGAAAGTTAAAAAAGACAAACGATAACAAAGGAAAGATTCAATAGTGATAGGAATAGCTTGCACAATTAGAAATAAGAATAGCTAGCATAATGCAGCAATAGATATTATAACATTCAATATAGCATGCAATAATGATCAAAGATCTAGGTTTTGGATGTCAAAAAGTATATCTAAAGTTGCATTTAGTAGTGAAATAATAGAGGCACAAGTTGAAAATCAAGGTAGTATTGAAGCTACTTGAACTTGCACCAAGACACAACAAAATTAGTACATTAAAAATCTATTGGAAGATTCAAGTAAAGTCAAAATATAGATGAAAACTTACTCAGAAACATTTGCAGCTAAGATTTGAGCAACACAAGAGGTAAAAATTGAGTGCGAAGAGCTAAAGAAATGTAGAATTAAAATGACATAGAGTTGAAGTGAAGCATATAACATGAAGCAAATAATTTAATAGGAAGTGAAGAGTCATCCTAATATTTTCAAGCCTCAATAACGCCCAAGAATGCCAAGTGCCATCTTAATCGCCATGTTGCATAAATTTATTTATTATTATCATAAACCATTCACCAATATGTAGAAATATCAAACCATTCATCCACAATACATTATACACAATAGTAATCCACAAATGAGAGAGAAATAGATAATACCCTTAAGGTAGGGAAACACCAATAATACTCCTTAAGGAAGGAACAAATCCACAAGATCTCCCAATATGAGAGATGCCTCTTAAGGAGGGCAAAGTTCAATAAGCCACTTCATGGGCACAACGATTACATAAGATTCTTCTTCAATGATGATTATAATGACAAATATATCTTCTTTATATATCTATATTCTTATTCTACTTTGGGAAGCCTACTACTAATATAATATAATAATATGATATAATATAATATTATAATACAATCAACCTTGGGTTATGTGTAGCCCATGCCAACCATTATACAATATAATAATATATCCCCAAATATCTATTCCTTGGTACCCTACCATGCCACCCTCATTACAAATATTTTGTCCTCGAAACATATGAAGAAACATGATAATATTATTTTCTAAGAAATGTTAGAAACTGGTACCAATCTCGATCATCCATACATCTAAGTGAAACACATTGATGTTGGTACACCATTTTGTTACTCGAATATCCAAATTTGCTTCATTGGCTCCATATTTCTTCTGTTGTATTTTTATAACTTGAATGATGGATCCACTTATTCCTTGATGCTGATGAATCATGGTGAAAACCACGATCACTATGCTTTCTCTGCCAAACACTGCCATAGTTGGTACCCTTCTGATTCCATGTAGAACCATAATATTGTTGCCTTGAACGATACCTCCAAGATTGTTTTCGCTCATGGTGGTGTGGATGGTGATATGATGCAACCTTTACTTGATGTTCTACCTTCTTTGACTTCTCAAATTTTGGCTTCATTGTTCTAAATTCTTCTATACATTTTTCTTTCATGTTCCTTTATTTGGTGTGTCCTTGTGCTCGTCTATCAAATATTCCTTGGAATCTGTTACTGTTGTTTCCATGAACTCAATTGTTGCTACCTCTTCGATGGAATTTGTTGTTGCTACTGCCTTCTTGGATTCTGTTTCAAGTTCTTCAATTTGTTTCTCTACAACCACTTCTTGATTTTCCTTGGATCCTTGATCCTTAAACTAAGAAATATCTTGCAATGTTATCTTCTTTTTCCTGTACCATAACTTAATAAACTTATTTTGTATATTAATGTTAACAGTATCCAAAGAATCTAACCAAGGATAACCAAGAACAATATCCTCATCATCCATCTCAATAGCATAGAAATTTGAATGTAAAATATATTTATCCATGGTGATCTTCAAATCTTCAAAAATATAAACATGCTCACCCTCTACCTGTATGTCCTTAATTTTTGTTGATTGAACTTGTAACTTCTTAGCCAAAGCAATATTAATAAAATTATATCTGCTACCAGGATCAATGGAAATAATAACATGTTCCTTCTGAATACTTCCATGAACCTAAAAAATATAACTTTTAGCTGAATTTAAACCTTTTTTATTCTGCTCTTGCTTTTGTAAATCCAACGACGTGCCTTCTATATTCCTCTTATTATCTTCCCTATCTTCCCTGACTTTTTACTCTTTCTCCTTGAGTAATTTTATTTCTTTTTCATAGTCTTCATTTTGTTTCCTGAAAACTTCCCAATATTATTTTATTTCATTCCACTCATTTTGAATTCCATGTAGTTTCTTTTCAAGATCTTTGATGACATCAATTAGTCTATATATATAATATGGATGCCATCTACCTAATAATTCATGCTCTATTTCATCCCAAGTATATTCATTATTCCTTTCTTTACAAAAAAATTCTAACCAATACCAAGATTCTCCTTCAAGACTCAAATGAAGGTCGATTTTCCATTGATAATTATTACAATGTAGAGATTAAAACATTTTCCACAATTCTCTAGCATCAATATCATTTTCTCTAAAAAATATTTGGAGTTCCATTGTTCATGCCCTAACTAGGGTTTTAAGGAAATAAATATCTTCCCACTGATTTGAAGATAAAAAAACCACATATACAACTAGATCTGTAATTTTTCTTCCAAAAAAGATAAAGCACAACTGATTTTCTTACCTGAACTAAAAAAATTTCATCTTTTGAAAAATTCGTGACTTGAAAATTTGTCACTACCCTTGTTCCAAATGACTGACTTCAGAAGGTCGTATCTCCCTCAATACTACTTAGATTCTTTCATATGAGCACTCATTTTAAAGCTCTTCAAATTATGCACACATTGATCCAAGAAACGTCTAAATCAGATAAAATATCACAAATATATGGCTTCTAAAATATGAGATGTTTTTTCAAAAAAAATCTATGAAATTCGTCACTATACTTGTTTCAGATGACTAACTTAAAAATATCATATCTTTCTCAATACTACTTAGATTCCTTCATATGACCACTCATTTTAAATCTCTTCAAATTCTACACAATATGATCCAATAATCGATTGAATCAAATAAACTTGCGCAGAGATATGGCTCTTGAAAGATGAGATGTTTTTCCAAAAAACATTTGCCCTAATTTTGCAATTTCACAAAAATCCCCACTTTGCCAAAATTGTTGCTCTAATACCACTTGTACCAATATGTAGAAATATCAAATCATTCATCCACAATACATTATCCACAATAACAATCCATAAATGAGAGAGAGAAATAATACCATTAAGGTAGGGAAACACCAATAATAATCCTTAAGGAATAACTCCACAAGGTCTCACAAGATAAGGGGCCACTTCGTGGGCACGACAATTTCATAAGATTCTTCTTCAATGATATGAATAATTACAATGACAAATATTTATTTTTTATATATCCATATTCTTATTCTACTTTGGAGAGCCTACTACTAATATAATATTATATTATAATATAATATAATATAAGATTATAATACAATCAACCTTGGGTTATGTGTGGCCCATGCCAACCCTTAGACAATAAATAATATATCCCCAAATATTTATTCCTAGGTACCCTACCACGCCATATGTCTTAAAATAACCCTAGATTTGTTCGAAGTATTCTTTAAGATACGAAGCATTAGTGAAATTCATACGTTCAAGTGTTGAGTTGTATTTACCAAACATTGCAAAAGTAAAAGAGGATTCAAAGCACCAAGGAATAAATATTATAACATTCATTAATGTTTTAGTAAAGAAACAAATATTGATGAATTGATAGCAACCGAATCTCTAGCGAGTTGATTAACAAAAAGTCTACTCAACTTGGAATTAGAATGCCCAATAAAGAATCTTGGTCGAGCAAGTGATACTTACTCATTGAATGTAGAATAAAGCTTAGTTCAAATGCTCGAAGAAACGTCTTAAAGTGTGTGCACATAGAGAGTTATAAACCTTTATTTTTCAAATTTATTTTCTTTTTGAAAATGAAGGAATTTAATAAAGGTTTTCCTTAGTATTAACGTGGTAATAATATTTTTATAAGAAATTACTTTGGAGAGAAAAGGAAGACAATATTAAATTGAATTGTAAAAACTTTTAGGGAGATATAATGAATTTTACTTACTAGCGTTGTGAAACATAGAATTTTTTTGAAATTATTTAGGAAAAATAAGTTATAAAGTCTATTTGAGTTTATTAAGGAATTATAAGGTGTGATATTATAAAAACATTTTATTACGGTTGAATAAATATAATTAGTGATGATAATTTTGTTATTTTATGAATGGAGGGATAAGTAGGTTAATAGTCTAAAATTGGAGTTATAAGGTTTATTTAATAGTTTTTTTATTTTTTAGATAAATTTGAAATTGGTCTATTAGTTTTTGAAATATAATATTATTTAATTTTTGCAAATTAATTATCTGGGAGTCAAAAGGTTTACAACATAAAATATAGGAAATCAAATTTGCAAACTTAGTTTCTAACAATTTGAGAGAAATAAGGAATTCAACCTCATAGGTTTTGTAATTTAGAAACTTTGATTTATCTAAACCTAGGGATTTAAAAGGATTAATACTTCAAAGAAACATAACAAGCAAAAAGTAAATGAAATAGAAAATAAATGATTAAAAAATAAAAACACAAAAAATGGAAATACATGAGTTGTCAAAAACAATTGAAATAGAAAACTTGTGTTTTCAAGAAGAACAAATATACATTCAAGATGACTCACTAGAAGAGACTAAGAAAATGTTGTACTCAAAACATGATAGAAAAAATTGAAAGTCAAGAGAATACATCAAAAGAGGAAAAGAGAATATTATAATCAATCATAAGAGAAGCCAAAGAAAAAAGATTTTTTTGGATATTATCTAAGTTCAAAACTTGATGAAGCAGTTAAAGACTCTAAAGATGTTTTCACACTACCTAATGATATAAGAAAGAATATGTATATGGAATTAATTTCTAATAATGTCTCAAAGGCAATAATAGAAAACAAGAGGAAATGACTAATAATTTAGAAAATAGTCTTTTTGATATTACTAGTGAAGCAAAAAATGATATTTTTAATACTTCAACAATGCATGCAAAGTGTTCTTAGTGATGCTAATGATTAAATACAAAATTTTATCCATTAGTCTATGGAGAACAATTTACAAGAAAATAATTATTCTATATTTTTCTAAGATAAGAAAGCAAGAAAAAGTTGAAGAATTAGGAAACAAGAAAATTGTTTGATACAAATGATTTAAAACCCATGATGATAAATGTATGTTATGATACTAGTAATCTTCATCAAAAAGAAAAAGATGCATGTTGTTATTCTCATTAATATGAAAGGAAAAGTTGTGATGCAAGGAATGATACGTACGATATAGAATTTATGATAAAGAGAGAAGAAACTACTATAAAAATAGATGATATATATGACACAAAGGATTTGAAGTGTAACAGAGATGATATATATGACACAAAGGATTTGAATACACTTCGTGATTGTTTAAAAAAATCAATATAAGTTTGAATTGTCCTCTAGATTTATAATAGGAATAACACCATGTAGATATGCTAAGTGTATAAAAATATTTTTAAATTTAAAGTTTTAACTATGATAATGTTATGATTATAAAGTCTATCTAAGTTTAATTCTTATCAAGTACACATAATTAGGTTTAATTCTTATCAAGTATACATAATGTAATTTCTTATATTTATTAGTGTAGGTTTATTATAATTGTTTCACAAAGGATGATATGATTGTCATAATCCGTTTTTATACCGTAAAACTATTTACTTCACAACTAATATGAGATGGTATTCAAATAAATGTATTATATATTCAGTTGATCATAGATCAAGGTAAAAACTTACGATGAAAATTATGCCCTGAAAAAACCTAAATAAGTAGAATTCATTCACTAACTAAACCTAAATAAAATCTATAATCATAATTAAAACTTTAAATTTAAAAATAATTTTATACACTTAACATATCTACTATTGCTACTATAGATCTAGGCGAAAAATCAAACTTATATTAACTTATATTGATTTTTTTAAACAATCTCCAATTATTTTTAAATTCTTTATTTTTTATATATATATTTTGTAACAAATTTTTCTCATTCTAGATCACAAGTGTTGCCTCGAATGTCTTTGATAGAGCCTGAATGAAATCATCTCCCATAGATTGGCGTGATGATTGCCGTTGCGCCGTTTCACGTACTGGAAAATCCCGGCGTCGCAATGCATTACTGGAAAAGCGAAGGCCTCCACCAGACATTCCGAATGAATGTCGCTTCTCTGTTCTTGGCATAAACGCATCAAAAGCCAACGGACCCAAGGAAATAAGAGCCATTATAGGGCTTTTATGTGGCAAGAATATTCTTAAAAATGGTTATACTTGCCCTGTGACTGAAACCAATCCTTCGTCTCTCCTTATAGAGAGGGATGGGAAGTGAAGAGGACAGACAATTGATGAATCAACACCTAATTACTTGTTAAAATGAGTAAAAATAACGTAATTGGGTAGGAGAAACAGAAAAATGAAATTATAGGTGAAGCCTTTGCATTGATTTTGTTTTTATTAATTTTTTATTGTTTTTATTTTTAGGTATGAGAAACAGAGTAAAATTTTTTAGGGACAAGAAAAAGAGTGAAATTAGAGGAAAAAGAGTGAAATTAGAGGTGAGGATTGTATTTGGTACTAAAAAAAATTATAGGTGAAGATGTTGCAATAATTTTGTAATAGAAATTTTTTTTTTTATAGGTGAAGATTTTGTATTGATTTTGTAATAAATATTTTTTTATTGTTTTTTTTTTTTTTAAAGTAGATATGATTTGAATTGAATTTGAATTTGTATTTGTATTAATGTTTGTTGGTGACCAAAATAGGTCAATAGGATTGTAAAGTAAGACATATACAAAGCAACGGGAGTGCCTAATGCAGCTCCAGAGAAAATAAAGTAAGAAAAACAGCAAAGAATGACATATGATATACAAGATTTGTGGATCAAGGATTACTCTCAACATTCAACGATGTCGTCTTAGATGTTCTTTGTTGGAATCGGCGACGAGTTGATCTTGTTGTATCTCTGTGATCACCTCGGCGTTTCCTGGTTGTGGCCTTTGGATGCTAGAAGAATGAAGTGATAAATCGGGATCATGTTATCTTCTGTAAACTATTACTAAGTAGTTCTTTCCTGAGATTGAATAATTCCTAGATGAAAAGGGTAATGCGTCTCTCATCTTCATAATTAATCTAAGATTTTCGTGTATAGGTGTATCTGAATAAGCAATAATATCTACCTCGTATATCGTAGTAGATAGGATAGGTGAAAATGAAATGTTCCTCGAATTTCACATCAAGACTAAACAATTTGCAAATACGTTGATCTTTAGGGAGGTGATGATCTGTCTCAATACACAATTGGTGGGAGCAAACTCGTAGCTGGGCTAGAGGAAACTTGAGACTGTGTGACATCTGTATCAAGTTATATTTTGGAGTAGTGATCAATCCATTCTCTAGTTGGAGATAAAAGTGAGAGTAATGGAGCAGTTTTGGTAAAAGAGGTTCCTTTGGATTAGTCCAAGTAGTTCTATATATATGATCAGTAAATCTCATCTTGAATATCCTTATTAGAGTATGGTGCATTGATTGATGCTTTAGTAGGAGGTCTCATGATGTCTAGGCCAAGAGATTGAAGTAGAGTAGTAGTCTGAGCATACCGACAATTCCTGGCCCTTTGATTTCTCAACTGTCTTGAGGATTGTAGTGCTAAATATGGATATCTTCTCATTTACGACATACAATGCAATCTATGCAGTAAAGAGCCAACAAGAAATATTGTTGTTGTAAGAAATGGATGAGCACCAAACTCAGTTAGAATGATGGAATGTGGAATAGTTCTTTTGGAACGAATAAACTTGGACAACATTGAGATGAGGACCTTTTCAATACGAGACCAACCCAACTGTTTGAGGCTAGGGGTCCAAACTTCACAACCATAGAGCAGTGTAGGGGTAACAATAACAAGAGTGTGGAAGTGTGTGATATTCGTACTTATGTCTTGAAACTGGAGCTAAAACATTGCTTATCCAGAGAGACTAAGGCAACATAACCTTTGTTTAAACTTGCTTGAGATGCAAGGATCAAGTTGAAGGTAGGTCTTGTGAAAATAACTCCCAAGTATGTGTACGATGTGACAATATCAACAACCTTCCCTTTATATGTGATGTGAACAGAAGAGAGATATTTCTTGGGTAGGTTGAATGTCATGATTTTTGTTTTTTGGAGATTAACTTCTAATACATGCAAGTTAGAGTATGTGCCAAGTATATCTAACTACTGTTGAAGTCCTCTTGTTGTATGTGACATTAGAATAATGTCATCAGCAAATAGAAAAATGGCAATAACACTACCAAAAAGTAAGTAAAATGTACTCTTATCCATAGAGTCCATAATGAGCACCTCCAATTCATCAATATACAATCCAAAGAGTGTAGGTGAAAGTGGGAAACTCTGTTTAACCCCAATAGTACTATGAACATCTTTTGTTCTCAAAGATCCAATTTTAAACTGTCTAGTGACTTTTTCATATAAGGTCATAACCAACAAAGTAACCTCATCTGGAGTTCCTAGATCCTTCAACCTCTGAAGCAGTAATTGTCTAGTAACAATATCAAATTCTTTCATGTAGTCAATAAAACAACAATAAACCCTGCGTTTATTGGCTATCGATTTTTCCATGATAGCTCTGAGAGTTAGAATGTGATCACAGGTATGATGATTTCTTTTGAAACCTGCCTATCCCTTTGCCTACCCCTTTGCACAAAGTTTCTTATCCTCAAAACAATTAGAGATAAAAACATCAAGAACTGTTGCAAAAAGTTTTGCAAGAGTATGACCAACCATAATAGTTTTGTATTTGTTTGGATTTAGCGGATCTCTAAATTTATGGATGAATGTATGATATTCAAAGACAAAGAGGGTGGGAAACCATGAGTAACTGTATGATTGAAGAGTTTGGCAATATAGACCGCCAAGACTCTAGGGCTATGATGTGAAATATATATATTTTTATTGTTTTTTATATGAATAAAGATTTTGTATTATTTAAACATTTTTATTTATTTTATATATTTTTAATGTTATTTATATACTGTAATATAATGAAATGGAGATACTATTATAAAATTGAAATTAAATTTTTAAATATATTTTAATGCTATTTATATATATATATTTTTGGTAATTATTATAATAGATTAACAATGGGTTTTTATAGAGGATCCCAAAACCTTATATATAAAACCAACCTTGCTAAATAGTGCTTCATGCCTGTTGACTGGAAGAATAAACCTGTATGCAAAAAAAAAACAAAAAGCTACTAATTGCCCGAGGGCTACAAGTAAGGCATTTTTGCCTGATTATCTTGGAAACCATGGCCATTATAACTGGGAAAACAAAAACTAGTCGGAGAAGCTAGACCATCGAAAAGCAGAAGAAGACAGCCAAGAAAACTACAAAAAATTCTCTCATACCTGGGAAATAACTTTCCACATTTTTGCTTCCCCGGAGGCAAAATTCGAAGCATACATGTTGGATAGGATCCAAGAAAAATGACTGGACTGAAACAAACCGTTGAAAATCCTGCTGGAAAATTTTTGCCTTGGCCCAAATGGCCACTCCGTTTAGTCTTCTCACATCCAAGATTTCATTCGTACGGTTTGAGGTTCTTCTTACTTCCCTTTCCCTACTGGAAGGGAGGTTTTGGGATAAGCGCGTCACCCATCAAAGAATCGGAGTCATCCTGAAACAACAACCGTTGGGTTCCATTTGCAACATCAGTCGTATTTTCTTTGTCTCTCTTTTCCTTGTTGGGGGGACGGCCCTGCTTCATTTCACTACCAAAATCCACCCCTCACTTTTGACTCCTCATAATTCGATGGCTAATATTACCAGGCTGGTAACCTCTTCTTCCCAGCAGGTAGTCTTCCAATAACTTTTGTGCCTTGAGAGAGTTTCGGTCATAAATTTTGGGTGAATCTGCCTGTGTGGTGATAAGGGGGGGTTGTTCCTTTTCCTCCTGTGGTCCTAGTTGGGGGTGCCCACCACACTGCTCAGAGTCTGGATGGGTGGTGATTTTCTCTTTTGGTAAGGAGGATTCGATATGGTCCCTGGATGGACCTGGAGATTCATGGCCTTTCACAAAAGGGTGCTTTGTCTAACCTTCACCGTGCTCCAGAGGGTTACAGGGATCCCGCTCCTTCTTCCTCAGCTTTTGGAGAGGACAATTGGACTGAAGATGCCCTTGAGAACTACACTAAGGGTAGAAAGCTGGCCTGTTCTCATAAACAATAGCTTGCTTGTGTAGAAAAGTACCCCCAGACCACAGAGTAATGGAGGATGGGAGGTCCGTCTCCAAGTCTGCCAAAACATAGAACCGGGCTTGGACAAATCTAGTTCGAGCTCTGGTGGGAGGGTCTAAAGTGATCAGCTCCCCGATGGACCGAGCAATACCTCTAATTACATTTTCATGCCAAAAAAAAAGGGGAAGACTCGGGAGCCTAATCCACATTGGAGCAATGTTGATATTCTGGGTATCGGGGTTAAAGTCCAAACCCCACTTCCTTAGAAAGAGACTCCTATGGCCCAAGAACCAAGGCCCTCCAGCCAAGATTTTATAGTAGTCCTCCTTGTTGCTCAGCCTAATCACAAAAAAACCTCGGGTTAGGGCAACCAGCTCTAAGTGACCAGAGGTTCGCCATTTGCTAGACGCCCACTTGCGAATGGTCTCCATGTCGGGACGACCACCAATAAACTTATCGATGAGGGTAAATTTTTTGAAATCCACAAAGCTTGAGAGAATTTCTGTCGGGATGTCCAACTCATCCCCGGACGAAAATAACTCCTTAGAGAAGAGCCCGCTTAGGGTTTCAGAGGCCGCTGCCAAAGCATATGACTTCCGGGGTCCATCTCCCCATTTGTCTGGCGAATCCTTGCCGCGACTTGGCAAGGACTCCTCGACGTCCCCAGACTCTTTTTGCCCTCCCTCCACCCTGTCAAGCCCCTAGTTCGACCTGCCGACACTCCTGTGCTCTCCCAAAACAACCTTCTCACCCACCGTCATCCCCACCCTCCCAAGAAACCCTCAATAATCAATGTTATTTATATATTTTAATATAATGAAATGGAGACAATATTATAAAATTAAAATTGTTTTGTTTTAATATGAGGTGTAGATCAATTGGTTTGACCAAACCAGGTAAGGGGGACGGAGGTCCAAGGTTCAAATATCGAGCCTCGTCAAACTAAACACTTGTCCCTTTTCTGGCACTTTGAGCAGTGTATAAGGTTTAAAATGATTATGGCATAGTGTTTATAGGGCGGATTCTGCGAAGATTTGTGTGGTGGCTTCCGAGGTGAACAACGCAGAATATTGTGGCAGCCATAAAAACTAGACAGCCTGACCACACGACTTCTAGGGTGAACAACGCAAAATATTATGATGGCCATAAAAACCAGACAACCTACCCAGATTCGTGACCGCTACCAATTCTACCATGTAAAATTCAAAAAATCAAATTTATATATTTAATTTAATTTATATATTGTAATATAATAAAATGGAGATAATATTATAAAATTATTTTTTTTAAAAGTAGGGTTTTGAAAGGGTTGTTCTTTCCTTTTTACATCAATTTAGTTACATTGAGATATTTAGTTTATTTGGTTTCTAGATTTGAATCTTGTGTTTCAACCATTGAACCAAGACCTTGTTGGCTACCCAAGATCTTGTAGTAGATAAAGAGGTAGTATTTAGATAAAGAGGTGGTATTTATCATTCCTTCTCTATATTAAATAAAAAATAAAATAAAAATGTAATAATTTAATAATAATAATTTTTCAATGAGTTCACACGTGTTTTTATGAGGGGTCATGGTCTCCTCCTCATTTTGAGTGGGGTTTGAACCTTGGACCTTCCAAAGCGAAAATTTAATATAAATATTATAACCTTATAAAATATATATTTAAGTATTAAATGATTTAGAATGAAAGGACTATATTATAAAATATTTATAATACTCTTAATTTAAATTAATCATCAATAATTACTATAATTATAAAATTTAGGTTAAATACAAAAAATATAATCATATATAATTTTAATTGTAAATTGATAATTATCATTTTGATTTTATACAACTTAAATAGACCTTAGAGTGAAGATTTTGTAATATAATATATCTATCTATATATAAATTATAGACCTTAGAGTGAAGATTTGGTAATATAATATATCTATATATATAAATATAATAGACCTTAGAGTGAAGATTTGATTGGAATTGGTTGCAGCCATACTATTTTTAGTAACTGTCAAGAAGGAGGGTTCAAACCACATGGGCTACTCCCTACAAGCCTACTCATCTCGTTGTTGTTGATCTGATGTGAGATGGAGACAACTAGGGCGCACTCAAATAATTCAAATCATACTATTATCTTTACGAATGATACCAAAAATTTGAACTTAGTAACTTCTTGATAAATATCTGCACAAACACATTCAAATATATCTAACCCTTGAAATAGTTTATAGAGTAGTTTATATAACATGTTGAACCTTCATAAAGTAACAATTTAACCAGGTTAGTTTTCATAACAAACTCTTAAATATTATTTAAGATTAGAAGATATCTTGCATTATAATATTTTGTAGTATCACAATAAGACCAGGTTAGTTTTCATAACAAACTCTTAAATATTATTTAAGATTAGAAGATATCTTGCATTATAATATTTTGTAGTATCACAATAAGACGACCAATGTGGATCTTGCTAGTTATTAATTATCCATTTACCTAATTATTAGACCGTCTCCCCTGCAATGCCGCCGCCCACTCTAGACTTTAATGCAAGCGAACATTTTTACTAATAAAAACAACTCTCTTCCATGTTTAAAACATTTTTAGTATTTTATTATGTAATTCACGTGGGCAGGGTAAGCAGATATGCTTCTACAACCTTAGGTATTTAACAGTTTTTTTCAATTTTTAAACTGTGGAAATGAGAGTCCATGAAGCAGGCGCCTATGTTGTCATCTTACGCTCAAAATCATGAAAGTCTCTGGGATTTCAACCCACTTGGTTACGTGTGTTGGTAGTAGACGGGGATCAGTCACAAAATATGTTTTGTTTTTTTAAATGTGTTCAATGCTTTTAATCTTTTGCACTTTGCTCACAGTTGTGTGCCATGGAATGCCCCCTGCCCACTCTAGACTTAATGCAAGTCAACATTTTTTTGAAGTCCGTGGGCTACAGCAATTACTAATAAAACAAATATTTTTATTAAATTTTAATTTTATTATGTCATTCACTGGGGGCAGGGTAAGTAGACAGGCTTCTACAATATTGGGTATTTTACAGTTTTCAAAATAGTCCTATACCACAATATTGTGTTATTATTGAATATTGTATTGTCACATAACATATGTTCATCATTATTAAAATACAAGAATGTAATTTTTAAAAATACAAGAATGTAATTTTTAAAGCGATAAGAGAATATTTTGACTATTTTGTGTAAGGAGGTTACCCTTTCAAAGAAGTGTATGATAGTGTGGTATCGCTTATCTCAAATATTTTGATTATTTTGTCTAAGGAGGTATCGCTTATCTCAAATTCTTATAATTATGGTTATTTTGTATTTTTATGTCTCATTTAATGGTTTTGTCATTGAATATATTGTATTAGTGTTGCTTTTGTCAATAATTATTACAATTATAATTAAAATTATATTTGACACTGAATTTTTTATAGTCATAAGATTCAAAACTAAGAACTGTGAAGCAAAATTTTTGCATGAGAAGAAGACATCTATTACAAGTGGTACCAAAGCTCTTTCTAGGGTATGGTATGTTTCTCTTATAAAAAAATTGTAGTAATTTTTTCCTAAAAAAAATGGGAAGTAATTTTTCCCTACAAAAAAAAGGGTAATATTTTTTTCTTTTATTTTAAGCATAGGTCTTATAGGTTAGAAATGGTGTTCCAACTATTTAAAAAATATAGAGGAGCTATCATTATTGGCTAAGCTAAATAGCATAGAGTGTTTAATGAAGTGAAGGGCAATCAAGATCCAATACCTACACTCGAATATGGATTGGATCTCCCGCTTACCTTACGTATATTGGGAGATACATGTTGGGTACCCTAATCCAAAGCTTCATGTATAGGAAATCATTTGGCTATGTAATACGCATAGTGCGTCAAGCATAACATTGTGGAAGATTATCCTCTCATACTACTAGAGAGATGAGTAGTGTGTTCAAGGGTATGTGTGGAACCCTTCTTAAGTAGTGGTTTGAAATGTTGGTTTAAGTATTATTGATCATTGTTGTAGTATAATAGAGGGCTATGGAGAGTACACAAACCCTAACCTAGAATCCATTCATTATTTGCTTATCTTATTAGAAGTAGAGCTCATGAGATAGAAAAAGTGAAATTTAGAGAGATTGGAAGCAGATACACAACCTAAAAACCCCCTATTTAAAATATCTAAGGTGCCAAAAATTTGTCATTTTGAGATATAGCCCATTACAATCATCTCATCAAGTTGGTCATATTGGTATATAGCACCCATACACCTTTTCAGTACCCTTACTAAAAATAGTAACTACTAGAAATAACGTTTCTATTTTTAGTAAATTCCTTGTAAGACTCATTATCAAGCACTAAAGGCCAAAATTGATAAGCTAGAGGAGTAACTCTTCGAACTAGATGTGCTCATGGAACTCAATGGTCAAATATCCTCCCTTGTTACCATAATAATAGATTGCCAACATAAACAAGACCTGATGAGTTAGGATATTGAGATGCTTAAGATTAAAAATCCAAATTTTGATTAGTATGATGAGAATAGTCCAAATGATCAAAGGGTGAAAACCATTAAATAACTAAAATACTCTAAGTTCTTTGAGGAGGGCAATCAATAGATAGGAAACAATAGATTCTTGACTCTAAAACTCCCTAATTTTCTAAGGTTTGATGGAACAAAACCACAAAGTTGGCTGATTCAGGTTGAGCAATGGTATAAGCTTCATGAAACTCCATTTGACCAAAGAATATTTATAGTTGTCTTTCATTTTGACTTGGAAGCACTACATTGGTACCATTGGTCTTTCATTATAATTCAATAGAGAATCCTTAGTTGATTTAGATTGTCTAAGTTTGAAGATTTTATTGGAGCATTCACTAACCTAATATAAACAAGCACTATGCTTGAGTATGTCACTACTTTTGAGAAGATCACCAATATAACTGAAGCTCTTCTTGATGAATTCTTCAAAAGTTATTTTATAAGTGATCTTAAGGAAGAGATAAAGATTGAGGTTCAAATGCTTAATCCAACCACTTAATGATAGCCATAAGGCTAGAAAATTACATAGAGAACAAATTGAATGCTAAAATAAATGCTTCTAAAAACCCTACATTTCAAAATAGAATTTTTGAATCCACCAATAATAATGCTCTAAAAGATTCAATGGTTAAGAGGTTAATGCCAATGGATATGGTCAATCATATAGCCAAGGGAATTTTCTATAGTTGTGATAAAAAGTAGGCCATGGGACACAAGTGCAAAACCCAATAACTCTACCTCTTGGATATGAGCAACCCTTTGTATTCTTCTACAAATATAGGAGATGAATTTGTGGATTTAGTGGAAGATCACTTAGATTAAGTGGATTTAGAACCTTCAACCAATAGTAATGATGAAGAGACCCCCACCATTTCTTTGAATGCCATTATAGGAATATTAACACCACGGTGCATGATAGTCCAAGGATTTCTCAAAGGGCACAAGGTTTTAATCCTATTAGACTCTAATATGAATGATAATTTTATTGACCCTAGTGTTTCCAAAAGAGAAAATTATTTCATTTATGGATGTGATAAAGTCTAAGTAAAAATTGCCAATAGAGATATTATGACTTATGCTGGAAGGTGCCAAAATGCTCGTCTATTCATTATTGACTATCACTATTAGATTGATCTCTATGTAGTCCCATTGGGTGGAGTGGACATCATATTATGTTTATCTTAGCTAAAAATATTGGGAATCATGTCATGGAATTTTTCAAAACTATGGATGTAGTTCACTATAAATAACATAACCCACCCACTTTAGGGAGTGAAGAGTGGTGATCCCCAGATTATAACATCCCATCAAATGAAGAGACTACTTAAGAAAGATCATCAAGAAGCTATGGGAAGATTGTAAAATATAGTTGTGTGTTATCTAGGATGAATGGATGTCTTCAGACTTGTCATCTATTTTAACCAATAATTAGTAGGTCTTCATCAAACCCAAGCAACTACCACCTTGTAAATTGAAATATCACAAAACTAATTTAATACTTATGAGTCAACCTCAAAATATTTGATCATATAGAAACCCTTATCACGAAAATAATGAGATTCATTAGTTGGTGAAGGAACTATTGAATGCAGGGCTCATCCATCCAAGCACAAGTCTTTTTTCAACCCCTATCTTACTAGTTTAAAAGAAGGATGGGTCATGGAGAATGTGTATAGACTTCCATGAATTCAATAATATAACCATCGAGGATAAGTTTATCATATTGATGATTGCTGAATTATTATATAAGATGCATGGTGTTTATTATTTTACCAAATTAGACATCAGGTTAGGGTATGACTAGATATAAGTTCACAAGAATGGCATCCCCAAAATAACTTTCAATATCCACGAGGGGTATTATGAGTTCTTGACCATACCCTTTGCCCTTATCAATGCACCATAAACTTTCCAAGGCTTGATGAATAGGGTTCTAAAACCCTACCTATGGAAGTTTGCATTGGTCTTTTTTGATGACATATTGATCTACAACAAAACATGGGAAGAACACCTACAACATGTTGATCAGGTATTGAAGCTCGTACCATAAAACTAGTTGCATGTCAAGCATTCTAAATACACATTTGGGGTAATTGAGGTAGAATATTTGGGGCACATTATGGCCAAAGATGGTATCTATGTTGATCCTACAAATATTGATGGCATGAGGGAGTGACCCAAATCCTAAATATTGAATAACCTTTAGGTATTCCTTATCCTTATAGGATATTACTTAATTTTTTTTATGGGCTATGGGAAGATAGTGGAACCTTTGAAATTTATGCTTTTTAAGGATGCATTTGCATGAAATAATGAAACTGAGTAGGCTTTTTTTAATTTGATGGATGAGATGTGCTACACACTAGTCTTAGCCATACCTAATTGTTCCAAAACTTTTATAATTTAAAATTATGTGTTCAGAGTGGGATCAAGAGTGGTCCTCATGCAAGAAGGTTAGATCCTTGCATTAATATGCAAGGGCTTACCAAGATAGAATATTGCCAAATCAAATTACAAATAGAAGATGATGAATATTGTCTTTTTTGTCCTCCATTGGTGACCATGCTTGTTAGGGAGGTACTTCATCATCAAGATAGATCATCATAACCTTAAGTACCTCTTATAACAAAGAGTTTATTCACCTAAGTAGTATAAATGGGCTACTAAGCTCTTATGATATGACTATGAGATATTCTATAATAAAGAGAAAGATAATGTGACTATTGATTCCATTTCTAGACTACCTAAAATACAAGATACTCTCTATGCAGTATCCATACTTAGGGTTGATTGGATAGAAACACTAAAATAGGAATGGTAGGGATCCCACACTTGAAAATATCATTTAGGACTTGCAAATAATAACAAATAACCATCTCAATTATTCATGGATGTGGGGGGAATTGCACTACAAACATCGAGTTGGTATTCCTCCCACTTCACACCTCAAATTCTAAATCTTCATAAAGCTTCACTCTTCTTTGATAGGGGGACACATAGTATTCTTGTAAACCTATAAATAGGTAAAGTATAGTTCCTATTGGTCCAGGTTGAATTTTTATGTCAAATAATTCATAAAATGGTTATGATACCTATCAACACCAAAAAGGGGAAACCATCAACAAACCAACATTACTTTAGATTTTGTCTATTCTAGAGCCACCATGGAGAGATATAACTATGGATTTCATTGAAGGACTTCCTCTATTGGGTGGTAAATCAATTATAATGGTAATCATGGATCGATTGACCAAGTATGTTCCCTTTTACTCCTTACTATCAAAATAGTGGCACAAAATTTCATAGATCAAATATTTAGGCTGCATGATAACCCACACTTCATATTCAATGATTGTGATAAGGTGTTCAACAGTAAATCCATCGTATTGAAGGGACCCGATTGAAAAGAAGTAAATATGTCACCCATAAGTTGATGGTCAGATGAAGGTGGTGAATAAATATCTTGAGATATATGTTCAATATTTCATCTTAGATATACAATCTAAATGGAGATGATGTCTTCCCTTAGCCAAATGGTGGTATAGCACCACTTTTCACATAGCCATAAGGATGAACCATATGGAATAATATATGGTCAAACACCTCCAACCCTTACTTTCTACTTGATAGAAATATCAAAATTTGAAGTAGTCAACATAATCCTCAATTAAAGAGAGGAAGTCTTAGCATTTTTGAAATAAAATTTATCCCTTAACCAAAACAATATGAAGCAACAAGTTGATAAACATAAGTCTAATATGGAATTCATCAATGATGATATGGTATTCCTTCATCTTCAACCTTATAAGAAGACATCTCTCAAACAATTGGGTCAAAAAATGCTAGACCCTAAGTTCTATGAACCCTAAAAAGTACTTCAATGGATAGGGGATATTTATTACAAGTTGGAACTATCCATAGAATCCAAGATTCATCTATTTTATCATCTATCTTTCCTGAAGAAGGTGGTGGGCATGCACACCCAAGTACAAATGGGCCTTCCTAAATTGGATGAAGAAGGATTCATTCTTTTCCAACCAGTAGCCATTCTAGATCATTGAACTCGACATCCTCAATATTTTGATATTATCAAAGTGTTTGTGTAGTGGTAAGATATGCCACTTGTAGACACCTAAAATGCATCATTTGAGGAGAATCCCAAATATACCTCCTCTTTAACTCACACAATTCACCTTGGGTAGCCTCAAGGCTAATTCAATGGTTTTCACTACAAATAGGTAACCTTTCCTATTAAGAACCTAATCGTCTTGACTCGATATAGTCTTAGGGTTAGGACCAGCTCAACCTAATATGATCATGCAAAACAAAAATAAAAGAAAATAAATTTATAAATAGCAGTCAAAATTACTAGTTAATACTATGCGTGATCTCATGCTGATATTGAATGCCTTGCATGAGGTAAATTCAAAATTCATATGCAAACATTCAATCACATGAAGTTTTTCAAGGATATGCATCTTCTTATTCATGTAGACTATCCCTCTCCTTTTTCATGCAAAGTGTCCTTGCCACAATTAGCCTCTAGCCAAGAGGTCTATAAATTGGTGCTTTCTTCTTAGTTTTTAGAATCCTATTTTTGAGTTTTCATGCCACAAAGTGCTACCAAAGTAATCTACCAAGGTTTTTATTGCTACCAAGACCATGTTGTAGGACTACCCTATAATATTCAAAGCCATGCTATCCTTCCTCACATGATCCATACCTTCAATTTGGTGACTGTTCAAACTCAATAAATCCCATTAATACCATGGGAATCTATAAATAATTATTCCCACACCATCACAAACATTGTTTAAACCTGGTAAACGTAAGCCCATGATATAAATCGTCTCAACCAAGATGTTCAATAGACGAAACTATCTTGATCCAAGATGATCCTAGCTAGACCACCATTTTTCATGTTTTCTATTTTAGTTTATCTTAGAATAACATCTTTCTATTTTTACATCAGTTTAGATTTTATTTTATACATGTATGCAACTATTTTTCACATCATTTATCGTTTTCATATTCCATACAAGTCCAACTTTGATGGGTCTCTCATATGCTATTAATACATTTTTTTTTTTTTGTGTACAGGCAATATGACTCAAAGAGAGTAAGATATATGAAGATACATATATAACTCGATGTAGTAGTCCTAAAAAACCCTCTTCCCAAACACTGTGCTAGCAAGGAAATATTTGAAGATTGCACCAAGATACATCATTGCTTTGTGAAAGAGAAAAGAGGAAAAACACTCCCTTATTTGTAATCATCGTATCAATCTTTAAAAGATCCCCTCAAGGTATACAATTGTAACATTTTTGAAGAGGACAACATTAGTACAAGGATTCTTTCTTTACTACTTTTTAATATAACTATGTTACTATTATATTTACGGTGCAAATTTCCTGCTTTCAAATGGTAATCATGGTGGGACTTACTCCCTATTTTTTTGAATGTAAGTTTTTTTGACTAACTTGTGTCTATTTTTGGTTGTTTTTAGGTACTCAAGCTTAATCGTCTCTTCTCGAGATAGTCCCTATTTTGCAACCATCATAGCTTAAGATGATCTTTAATAAGATGTTGAACATCAGATCTACAAATCTTCATCAAACATAGGCTTTCAAGGTTGGATTCTTTATATTTTTTTTTCCTATTCTTGAAAAGGAAGGTAGGAAATATACATATGTAGCCTATTTTTAAAATTATTTAGCTTTTAGTCAGTTAGATTACGATCCTCTCACATCGAGATAATCTCTATCTATGATCGTCTTAATTTAAAATAGTCCCTTGTTTGTGGTCGTCTCAGAGTGAGACGATCTTTATTTTCTATTTTTTGGTTTACATAGGTTCATAATTTAGGAAATGCTATATTTTTAGGCTATGTTTTTGCATTAGTGAAAGTCATTGAATGCTCCCTACTTTTACCTTTTGCATAAATAAAAAAAATCCACACACACTGATGAAGTATTTAAATATCAATTAGTTGGATTTCATCGCCAATAATTGATAGAAATCACATGATGTGGGATTTCATCTCCCATCATGAATTGGCCCCCTACACATCGTAGTATCCCCCACAAGTGGTTTTTCAGACTTCATCACCGAAAAGCCAATAGCAATTATAACTAGTTGTGCATCTCACATTAACGTATATCTAATCTTACACTTAGTCATTTAATTTTAATATTTAGGTAATTAAATCTATATTTTATATTATTATATAGGGCCTTTGTACTCCCAAGTTAGAGTCCTTTAACATAGTAATAATAATATTAGCTCATCTTGCATCTACTCTTGTTGCTCTACTATCAAAAGTGAAATTATTGCCAAATTATATGTTAGTGGTAATGTCACTTTTTTGTTTACATAGAGCAAAGGTGTCATCAAGAAAATGCATCGATAACACTATCATGACCCAATAACACTTTCACCACCTAACATTTATCTCTTGTATTTTTTCATTGTATCATTTTCTACTTATATAAATAGATGTTTGATTGATGTTCAAGGGAAAAAACCATCCTTTGCTAGCCTAGATAGGCCTCTCTATCACTATCTATCCTTTTTTTATATTTTACAAGTTTAGTGATAGCACCATTAGCAGAAGATAGTGTTGGTGGTACTTTTGTGAGAAAACGGTATTTTTGACACAATGGTAGAAAAATGTCATACCACCCATAGTCTTTGTTATTTGAGCATTTAGGATATAAATTTTTCTTTTTGTCTATGTCTACTATGTATTTTTTTCTATTTACGTAAAGTAAGTTTTATTTACTGCTTATTAACAAAAGAGACAAAAAGAAGAGAATATAGCAGTTAATATTAATAATATAGGAGAATATCTTAATCCCATCCAATAAAAATCATATGTAGCTACATCATAAGCTTTGTTTATGATATCTTTTTTGGACCCTTGCCTCTTAAAAGAAAGAATATTTTATTTCCTTGTCAAAATCAATAGAATATTTTTATTGTAGGTCTTGATGGTTGCATTTTGTATGTGCACTAGGGATAGGTTAAGGTTAAACTTAGAAAAATAATTTTCTTAGGAGAAATGTAGGTGTTCTTCAATCAACCCAACAAGCTAAACTTTAGGCTCACAACTTCTTCTTATCTCAAAGTGAGAAGATAATAGAGTGGAAAATATCATGAGGTGGCCCTTCACAATGCTCCTTCCATCTTTACCCCTATTGTAGTTATAATGTTGAATCCATCAAATAAGTTGACAAGTGACTTAGAATTAAGGACATTGTCTATAATATAACTTCTTTTTCTATGAATACAAATGGCTTATGATATTCAAATAGTGTTTTAGCCAATTACATATTACCGGTTCATGGTTATTTCATAACTTGAATAATTTTTTAGAAGAAATCTTTACTTTGTGCCTATTAGAGTCCTAGATAAAATCTTGGGTAGTGTTTTTTTGAAAAAAATTGAAAAACTTATATTAAAACATTGATCAGTTACAATTGGGATAAGATACATCCCAGCAAAAAACAATGAAAGCACATGATTACAAGAGAAGAGGAATATTTGCACTGGATCCAAATCTCTTGAACTAATACAAAGCTAGCTAAGAGAGCTGATAGGTCAGTTACAACAACTTATCGCGAAAACACGCAGCAAACACCAACTTCACCTCTATCCGAAAAAAAGCTACAAGTCACGAAATCACGACATAAGACATCTCTGACCGAAAAAAAGTCAACCTAGCATGAAATCGCGACAAAAATCCAGCAGCAGCCACAACGATGCAACACGTTGCGAAATCATGGCAACTTTCCTCCAGCGGTCACGACGGCATAACATGTCATGAAATCACGACAATTTTCCACCCTTGGCCGCAACGGCACAACATGTCACGAAATCGCGATAATTTTCCTCCCTTGGCCGCACCAACGCAACATGTCACGAAATCGCGACAACTTTCCCTTGACAGCAGCGACGACGCAACATGTCATGAAATCACGAAAACTTTCCATCCTTGATCGTGACGGTGCAACATGTTGTGAAATCACGACAACTTCCCCTCGGCGGAAGCGACGACGCAACAGGTCACGAAATCATGATAGTTTTCCTCCAATGGCCGCGATGGCGCAACAGGTCACGAAATCATGACAAAAATCATACTTAGATTTTTCATTGATCATTTGTCTTGAGGATCTTTCAACGACAACTTCCCCTCGACGGCAGCAACGGTGCAACATGTCACGATATCGTGACAACTTTCCCACATCGACCGCAATAGCACAACATGTTGCGATATCATGACAACATTCCCTCAGCGACAACGACGGTGCAACATGTCGTGATATCGCGACCACTTTCCTCCCTTGGTAGCGACGATGCAACATGTCGCGATATCACGATAGTTTTCCTCCAATGGCCGCGATGGCGAAACAGGTCACGAAATCGTGACAAAAATTATACTTAGCTTTTTCATTGATCATTTGTCTTGAGGATATTTCAATGACAACTTCCCCTCGTCGGCAGTGACGGCGCAACATGTCGCGATATCGCGACAAATTTCTCACATTGGCTGCAACAGTGCAACATGTCGCGATATCATGAAAACTTTCCCTCGGTGGCAACGACGGAGCAACATGTCGCAAAATCGTGACCACTTTCCTCCCTTGGCAGTGACGGCGCAACATGTTGTGATATCGCGACAATTTTCCTCCAATGGCCGCGATGGCGCAACAGGTCACAAAATCGTGACAAAAATTATACTTAGCTTTTTCATTGATCATTTGTCTGAAGGCTCTTTCAACAACAACTTCCCCTCGATGGTAGCAACGACGCAACATGTCACAAAATTGCAACAACTTTTCTACATCGGCCGCAATAGCGCAACATGTCGCGATATCGCGACAACTTTCCTTCGGCAGCATCAATGGTGCAACATGTCACGATATCGCGACCACTTTCCTATCTTGGGTAGTGTTAGGGTCTTTTTCAAGACATAATATTAGCTCTTCAAGTATTGTTTTAATTTTTTTTTTTTTTTGTGAGCATCAAAATGTCTTGACAATATAAATTCATCCATAATTTTAACTTGCTTGTATTATAGGTAAAATTATTTCTCTTTTAAAACACTATTTTATAAGAAACAAATGAAAAGGAATATTATTTTTTTTACTTATTTTTAACTCAATCTAGATATACTAGTGGTTGAATTTAAACTATACTATAGTATTTGAAATATGTTATATGATAACAAGTAATTCTACCTATACATTCAACTATATTTTATAATAATAGCCAATTCTATTTTGATCTTTATTGTCATTCTTATAGTTTCAAATATGAATTACTTCAAAAATTTGTATATTACAAATAATTCTACTTATTAGAATACACACAAATGTTAGTTTTCATGACATAATTTTACATACATGAGTGTTATTTTTCATAACATAATTTTTATCATATTTTTTTACCTTGGTCTATGATCAATTGAATATTTGATAATTTTATTTTAAGAGCATCTCATATTAGATTGTGAAGTAAATAGTTCTATGGTAGAAAAATATGGATTATAACAATCACACCACCCTTTTTGAAATAATTATAATAAAACTACACTAATAGACATAGTAAATTACATTATGTGCACTTGATAAAAATTAAACCTAGGTAGACTCTCATCATAATATTATGATAGTTAAAACTTCAAATTTAAAAATATTTGTATGCAATTAACGTGTCTTGCTATTGCTACTATAAATCTTGAGGACAAGTTAAACATATATTGATTTTTGTAAATAGAATAGTTCTATTATAAAAAATTAATCAAAATACATTCTCATAGGCTGTATAAGTAATTTTTTAACATGATATTTAAATCTTGTGTAGGAATTGTGAACAAACTCATTCTATATAAAAAAAAACTAGAAATCTTTTCTGATGACGTATACTTACACTAAAACTTTAAAATTATATCTAAAACAACACACTACATACTTTTTTTTATATATATATAAACAGCTGGTAGGTTCAAACTATCTACGAAGGCTCCCAGGACTTCCACCGTCTTGGTACATGGTATCCCGGCGTGAGATGGGGACCGCCGGACGCATAGGGTTGCACCGTTGTCATCAATCTGGCGCACCACTCAGAAGAATCGGATCTGGGCTACTGTCTGTGCATGGACATGCCCGTGGAATTGGAACCTAGGTCTCCTCCACGCTACATACTTTTATTATAACTTTACAATACACAAGATCTTTATACATTATACTTTTATTAATTCGTAAATGTTATGACATAGATTTATTTTGCTTCCAACTCCATAATATACAATTGTTGAACCTCAACATTACATTTTGGCATGCCCTGGGTAAGAGCTTGAACCTAAACATTACATTTTAACAGGTTGTATAAGTAGTTTGGTGACATGATCCTTTAGGTCCTCTGTGGTATCGTTGAACCCATCTCTTTCTCTGTAAAATAGATGGATACCTCTGGTGATGGCGTAGGCATAATCCTTGCTTATGGCTGGAACATTGTCAGGTTTCAGGTATTCCCAATCTAATTCTTTGAACCGTTCTTCCATTAGTGCCGTAACAGAATTCAAAGCGTCTGCCTCCGTAGATCCCGGATGATCTCTCATATAACACGCTATGGCTGAGGCTGTTTCTCCGCGGGCAGCTTCGGCCTTAATAAACAATAAAGAATAGGCATATAAGATAACGTATAATATTAGATTACAGGGCTAACTCAAACACTCGAAGTATGCTATATAATACCTTGAAGGTTGTTATGTCGCCTCTTAATCTGAAGGATAAGCCTAGAAGCTCATGAAATCTTGAGGGATAATCAACTTTTGGCAAGATGTTGTCAGGCAGAGGGCCATCCAATGCTAATATGGGTTGCAAGGTCACCACACGAACAGCACTACTCACTTTGCCGTTCTCTAAATATTCCTCAAAAGTTGGTATGTAACCAGCAGCAATCCACTCAGCTTCTTGCATGTAAGAATCTAGGTGGGCTTCCCACTGCATCTCATACAATCCCCAACAGAACATTTCTCGTTACTTGAACACAATATTTCCAATTTAATTCTGCCTCCTATCTAAATGTTTATAAAATTAGCAACACGACTTTATGTCAGGTTTAAAAAATGAATTATTACAGCTTTCCGGGTGTAGTCGAGGGTGTTACGGCCTTGAGTCTTCTCCGCCCACCGTGCTGTTTCATTGGAAGCGTCGTATAATGCCATGCATGCGATTTTCATATACTCCGGAAGGCAATCTGTGGCAGAGGGATCCCACCTGACAGACACATCAAAACCACCGGATTATTGCTCTTCCTATATAAATATAGTAGGCTCACCTAATTTGTTTATCTGGAAGTAACTCATACCTTTTGATAGCGTCTGTGAAGTCCCGTAAGTGTCGTAAATATCATCTAAATAGGTTGTAAGAGAATTAACCTTTGCAACGGTCAAGCGGAAAGGCCAATACTCGGGCTCGCTGCAAAGTGCGGCCCCTATAAAGTAATATTCCACGTGACGATGACGAGCAAAACTCAGCTTATACAAACCGGACTCTCTCACCCACCTAAACACAATACAAATCACCAATCCATGTGAACTTACAATCAACGAACAGTGCATATCAGATTATTCTGTAGTTTTCTACTCATCAATTACATATTCTGTGCTTTTAGTCCATATTTTGTGTTATCAGTTATAATATATATTAGTCCATATATTTGTGTGTCATGTATGAGTAGGTACTTTGTGTTATCCCTCTATTCAACATACCCACATCACTGTTAGACCTCCTAAATGGACTACTCAAACCCCAAGTTTTTATTAAATTACTAGTTTGTGAGTCCCCACCTTGAGATAATCTTAAGCTCTTGCTGTTGCATCGCCTGTGTCCTCTTGAAGTCCAATATTGCCAACTCTAACAACTTTTTATTACTCATATGCGGCATCCTGCAAAATTGCAAATACACAATTGCATAAATAAAATAACTTTTTCTCCACTGTTTCTTAGCATAACGATGTACAATGTAATTTAGCAATAAAAAAAAAACTAGTACTATATAGCAATAAAAATAGTTAAGGGTAAGGGGATTACTTATTTATTATCCTGTCTCCCCATGAATTATCTTCACTGTATATATCGATATAATGTCTGGCATCCACTCTCGCCATGGTCGAGTGCCAGTCATACTCCAAATTCAGTTCTATCTGTTCAACAAAAACTACAATTACTAAAAAAATTTTTAGGAAAAAGCATGGTACCCACACACTTTGAGGTGCAGATCAGTAGGGCATAAGTAAAATTTCTCATAACCTCTCGTGAAAGGCTTGATCTCTCAATTTTTTGAAGAGCTTATTTTAAATATGTGGTTGCGAAGGCTTTGGCCTCGCCGATAACTTTCTCCCCTGGAAATGCAATGAGCGATCCCCTGTATAAATTTAGCATGCTTTTGATCACCGCCTCTGAGTCATTCGTAGAGCACGAGAACTGTCCATCCTTCCCTTTGAAGTGCTCCAACACGTCTGCCATCATATTATCGTTAATTAGCAATAGGAATCCCAAGAATTAACAGTAAATACGCTTATGCTAATCAATTTAACTGATTGATGATTCGATAGATTTAATCGATGTGCAGACCTGAAGAAACTCCATATCTGTGCAGTCGAAGAATTCGAAGTCCCAACGCGGTGGTGTTGAGATCGGTACTAAAACTGTCTGTACCACACCCAATACCTTTCTCGTTCCAATGCCTGCCACTCGATTCAGATCGTTGATGAAATCAACACCATACCCAAGATTAGTACAAAAGTATATATATAATATATATATATATATATATATATATATATATATATATATATATAACAATGGTTTTCAAACGGAAATAAATAAACTATAGACACAAAAGTCAGAACCACTCGAATTAAATTATCAAGGGTAAACAAACCTGTAAACATAATCAAGCGCTTCATTGATTTCCTCTCGAAAATGTCTATCGATGCCAAGGCGTTCGACATTATCGATTAGCGAAAGGCGTTCGAAAAGATCATGTGCAGAGCAAGTCATATCTGGAGTTGCTATTGCCGTGAACATGCCCTTGATCTCCCTGATTGGGTTCTCTGCACGTTCTTCATTCGAAGGAGCCTGAGGACCAACAAAAAAAAAATACAACATTCACTTGTTTTGAAAAGAAGCTTATATTAGAAGTAAACTGTGTACATATATAATTATAGGGTTTAGATTTTATAAAATAAATTATTTTCAAGTAAAAATATGTATATCTAAGTTTATATACAAAATAAATTAGCATAGCACGTAGTTTAAATGATCTCTAATGGATCAGTATAAGGTGCGTAGTATCCCTCAAGGTAGTAATTCGCCTAAGCCTAAAACATAAATACATAAAAGAAAAGCCAGAAGTTGCTACCACACAAAACAGTAAACAACATAAACATTCACATTATATATACAAAATAATACTAAAAGGTAATGAAAAAACAAAGATCGACTAAGAATTAAAGGGCGGCTTGCCTCGTATGTCTTTGTGAGAGACTGAATGAAATCATCATCCCACAGATTGGGGTGATGATTGCCGTCGCGCCGTTTCACGTCTCCTTCAGTTGTAATGGACGCCATCCTCGTATTCATATTGATATTGATGGGACGTACTGGAAAATCCCGGCGTCGCAATGCATTACTGGAAAATCCAAGGCCTCCAGCAGACTTTCCGAATGAATGACGATTTTGCGTTTTTAGCAGGAACGTGTCAAAAGCCAAAGATCCCAAGGAAATAAGAGCCATTTTTAGGGCTTTTATGTCGCAAGAATATTCTTAAAAATGGTGATACTTGCCCTGTGACTGAAACCAATCTGTTGTCTGTCCTTATATAGAGAGGGATGGGAAGTTATGAGGACAGACAATTGATGAATCAACACCTTATTACGTATTAAACATGGGTAAAAATAACGTAATTAGGTACGAGAAACAGAAAGGTGACGTCTGAATCAACACCTTATTACTTATTAAACATGGGTAAAAATAACGTAATTAGGTACGAGAAACAGAAAGGTGAAGACTTTGCATTGTTTTTGTAATAGATACTTTTTATTGTCTGGTTTGATTTTATAATAGATACTTTTTTATTGTCTTCTTTCATTTTGTAATAGATACTTTTTATTGTCTTTATGCATATTTTAATGAAATTTAATTTGACCTTAATATTTATTTATTTTATTATTTAAACATTTAATTTATTTAATATGTTTTTAATGTTATTTACATATTATGATATAATGGAATGCAAGAATTTTATAAAATTGAAATTATTTATTTGTTTATTTAAAGTGGGGTTTTGAATTTTATTGTCTTTATGCATATTCAATGAATGGAATTTCATTCCACGGTAATACTTTTATTTATATATATATTATTTAAATATTTTGTTTATTTAATATGTTTTTAATGTTATTTATATGTTATAATTTAATGGAATGGAGAAAATTTTATAAAATTGAAATTATTATTATTTTTATTTAAAGTAGGGTTTTGAAAAGGTTGTCCTAGCTATTTAGCTTATTTGCTATATTTGGGATTTGAACTTCTGTGTGGATTACGTCATTTATATCTGTCAACTATTGACCCAATGGTATCTCTCAACCATTGACCCAAGGCCTTGTTGGAAACCTATTGGCATTTTTGCCACATTGTTTTTGTGTTACTGTTCATGCAAGAGGATGCACAAGTTGCAGAGATACTAACTCCTCTGTTTGTCCCTCCAAGCACTTTGAAAGGAAAAATGCAAAAATCTCTACATTTTTTGTGTTAGAGCACAGCAAAGTGAAAGATGTCACGAGATCGCGACATCTCGCATTTTCACGACTTGTCGCGTTTTTGCGGTGTCCGTATCAGAAAAGAGCTAAGTAAAGAAAATATCGTGATATCACAACATGTCGCGTTTTCACGACCTATCGCGTTTTCGCGACTAAACACAGCCAAAGGAAGCAAGGGAGTAAAACTGTCGTGATATCGCGATATGTCGCATTTTCGCGACCTGTCTCTTTTTCGCGCTAAGAGCAACAAAAGACAACAGTAACAAATTTTTTTATAAAATTGAAATTATTATTATTTTTATTTAAAGTAGGGTTTTGAAAAGGTTGCCCTTTTCATTTTTTAGTAATGTTGAGCTATTTAGCTTATTTGCTATATTTGGGATTTGAACTTCTGTGTGGATTACATCATTTATATTTGTCAACTATTGACCCAATGTTATCTCTCAACTATTGACCCAAGGCCTTGTTGGCAACCCAAGACCTTATAGTAGATGAAGAGGTAGTATTTATCATTCTTTTACATAAAAAATAAAATAAAAGTGTAATAATTTACTATAAATATTACAACCTTATAAAAATTATATTTTAATATTAAATGATTTACAATGAAAAGTATATATATGGATTTGGATTTGGATTTGGTTAGTATGAGAAACTCCTAAAATCAATGTTGAAGATTGGGTATCCCTGACCTTTCATAAGGGGGAGAGATGAGCTTATCAATAGGAAATTTAACACATAACCACATACACATCGTAGTTTGAATTTTGAACCTCCTAAAGAAGAGTCAAAGTCTAATATATTAAATATTTTGAAATATAGTCCTAGTTAGGACATGAAGATTTGATAAATCTGGCTTTGAATCTTTTTCAAGATGTCTAAGTTTCGAACTGTAGGGAGTTGTGTGTTAAATTCCCTATTGATAAGCTCAACTCTCCTCTTTATGAGAGATTATGGTGGGATGGGGATGCTTAGTCTTGAGCTTAGTTATCAAGTTCGAGTTCAATAAAAAGTTAGTTATCATATTCGAATTTGACTCTCTTGAAGTTCAAAATAAATTCGTTATGTCTAAAAATTTGAAATAAAATTAATTTTCAAATTTGATATATAATAAATGTGCATATATATGAACTTAGGTATATGCGCATAACATTTTTTTAATAATATATAAAACAAAAATTTTCCAATTCAACCCCACAATAATTGGAAATAAAAATAAGAGTAACAATAAAAATTGGGTATTCTTTTTTAAATTGTTTGGTTGAATAAATCATTAAAAATAATAAAATTGGATATATTTTATGCACGCAATTTGGTGGTGAAGTATTGAATGGACTAATTTCATTCCTTGTGCCTGTAGATTGCATAATTTACATAAATTTTTGTGCAGAATAAATAATTTACATAATTTTTAATTTTGGTTTTACTAAAATTAATTTTTTCTTTTACATATATAATTTGTATTCTTCATATCCTTGGAAACTTGACCTAAACCCTCCCAAACAAAAACTCCACTATGCGATCTTCAACATGAAAGCCACAAACTGCATGTGATAACCGCATGTGATAAGCTTTCTTAAAAAAACAAAACCATATATTAACATACCAAATTGCATGCCTAAATTTATAAGGACCAAAAAAATATATCATACTAGCCTTTTTCCCTTATGCTTGCCCACATAATTTTTTCCTACTTTGAATTTAAATATTATTTTCCGAATTTATTCATTAATTTTTTACTCCAAACAAATCGCTGAATTTGATAACGAAGGTCCTAAGTGTTAGTTAGTTGCAGGGGTTTATCATGTTAACCAATGAATAATATTTATGTATTCCATCAATGTCATCTATGTTGACTTATGTTACTTTATCATATGGCATATATGAAGAAGACCACATGTCAAGTTAGGAATAGGTAGGAAAATATTGTATTATCATACAATATTGTGATATAGAATAGTGTGCTATCATAAGAATATTGTAGTGACATAGAATATTATCACATAATATGTGTTTATCACGTGGTATATATGAAGAAGGCCACATATCAAGTTAGGTATAGGTAAGAAAATATTGTGTTATCATATAATATTATAATGTCATAGAATATTATGTTGTCATAAGAATATTGTATTATCATAGAACATCATCACATAATATATGTGTTCATCATTATTGAAATACAAGAATGTAACCTTCAATGGGATAGAGAATATTTGGACTATTTTGTGTAAGGAGGTTGCTCTCTCATAGAGGCATGTGATAGTAATATCACTTATCTCAATTGAATGCTTTTGTTCTTGGATATATTATATTATTGTTGCTTTTGTCAATACTCATTGTAATTATAGTTAAAATTATATTTAGCACTAAATTTTTAATAGAAATATGACTCAAAACTAAGAACTTTGAAGCAACATATCTATTACAAGTGATACCAAAGCTTTTTTCAGGGTATGGTAACTTCTCTTATACAAATTATAGTATTTTTTCCTTAGAAAAAAAGAAAAAGAAAAAAATGGGGTAGTATTTTTTCCTTGCAAAAAAAAGGTAATATATTTTTCTTTCATTTTAAGCTTAGGTCTTATAGGTTAGAAATGGTGTTCCAAATATTTTAACAAAATACAAAGGAGTTATCATTATTGGCTAAGGTAAATAGCCCATAAAGCATCTAATGGAGTGAGTAGCAATCAGGATTCCATACCTACGCCTTAGACAACACTTGTGTATGAATGGAAGCTCCCATATACCTTGTGTATATTGGACGACCCTTTTTAAGCACCCTAACCCAAATATTCATGTATATAAAACCATTCAGGTATGTAATATCCATAGTGATCCAAGCATAATATTACGAAAGATTACTCCCCCATACTATTAGAGATGTGGGTAGTGTGTTCATGTGTATGTGTAGAATTATCCTTGAGTAGTGGCTTGAAATATTGGTCCAAGCACTGTTGATAGTTGTTGCAACATAATACAAGGCTATGAAGAGTGCACAAATCCTAACCTAGAATCCATTCATTCCCTACTTATCATATTAGGAGTGGAGATCATGATATAATAAAGTAAAATTTAGATAGATTGGAAGTAGATACACAACCTAAAAACCCCTATTTTAAAAAACTCTCGGATGCCAAAATTATCATTTTGGGATATAATCCATTACGATCATCTCATCAATATTTATATAGAGCACTGATACACCTTTTCAATATCCTTACTGAAAAATATCATTTTTTTTTTTAGTAATACCCCTTGAGACCTGTTAGTAAGCACTAGAGTCCAAAATTGACAAGCTAGAGGAACAACTCTCCAAACTAGATTCTCTCATGTAACTCAAGGGTTAAATATCTTCCCTCATCACCACAATAGTATATTTTCAGCATAAGCAAGACCTGATGAGTCAGGACATTGAGGTGGTTAAGATAAAAAATCCAAATTTTGATTGGTATGATGAGAATAAGCCCAAATGATCAAAGGGTGAAAACCATTGAATGACTAGAATACTCCAAGGTCTTGAGGATATCAATCAGTAGATAGGAAACAATAGAGGCTTGACTCTAAGACTACTTAAAATATATTTTCCAAGGTTTTATGGAATACAAGCATAAAGCTAGTTAATTAAGGCTAAGCAATGGTATTGAAAGCCAAAAATTTGCACCACATAAAATGAACATAAGTGCATAAAAAAATAAAATGAAATTTTTTATTAATTTGTATTCAAGGTTACAAAGAGAGTCCTTTGAAGATGATATTTTCAGATGATACAATAATTACAAATTTAGGGTATGTTTCCTCTCTTATTTAATAAATAATGAATCTAAGTGCAATGTAACAATCTCCTTGCTAACATAGTTTGTGAGGGAGCAAGTTTTTTGGGACTACTATGTGAGTGTTGTATCTAAAGTCTTTCAATGTCCTTGTACCTATAACTTGCACATGAGGGAATAACAACAAATCAATAGCATGTGTGAGGCCCACCCACGTTGGACCTATATTTAGTCATAAAAATAAGAGATGAAGAAAAAGTAGGTACATATATGCAATAAAAGAAATCTAAACTATTGCAGAACAAGGAAATAAGTAGATCAAACCTAAAATGCAATAAAACTATAAAATAGATCACTTGATCGTGACCATTTAATGTCAATATAGTTTTGTTTGTGGACTATCTCAAGGTGATATGGTCGATATCAAACCTTGCCAAGATTGAGTACCATTTAACATGACCTGGAGAGTATTGTCGATGAATTTTTGCAATGGGAAGGTGAGTTTAACAAACTCGAATAGTAACTACAGTAAGGATATTGGTTATGTGAGGTAAGAAAGTGCAATTTACAATCCTTTGTGGCAGTCCAACAACATGGTCTTGATAACAGGAAAACCTAGTGGATTGATTTTGGCAACACTTCATTGCACATAAACTCAATTATGGGGATCTTCAAAACTAAGGGGTGAATACCATTTTATAAACCTCTTGACCAAAGTCTAGGGCACTCTCATAAAAATAAAAGGGGTAGTTTGTATTAAGAAAGTACATGCATACCCAAAATAACTGATTACATGCAATTAATTTAAAATTACCTCATGTAGGGCATCCAAAGTTGATGCAAGATCATTCACATCACTAATATTTATTTTTGGCTACTAGTTATTATTTTTACTTTTTATTTTTCATGACCATCTTAGGTCAAGATGGTCGTGGTCCTAAGACCATCTCGTATTGATACTATTACGCAAATTATAGGAAAAGTTGCCTAATATTGGTAAAAACCATCAAATTAGCCCTAAGGCTATCCAAGGTGAACTAGTAGGGGTAGAAATGAGGTCTTTTGGGGAGTCTCCTTGAAAGGACATATTTTAGGTGTCTAAAAATACCCTTTTTTGGGATGCTTTATGTGTAAGTACAATGCAAAGCAAAAACAAATAATTTAAAATAGTCGCATGGATTATGGATGATGTTTATTCGAACAAGACAACATGAAATACCCTAATCATGGAAAGGATACATGGTTTTGAATCATTTCTTCCAACACATTGATGGACTTAATTTTGGTAAACCTTTCAACCAAATAGACATAATATTAATCTACCAGGTTTAGGCTTTGGATCTACCTCATATTAGTAATATTTCAACCGTGGGTAGATAGAATCTTAGTCTACACTTTAGTCTTTAGATTTACTAAGTGTTTGTTTGATTGAGATTTTTTCTTTTGCCCCAACAAAGAGGGAAATATATGATAGTTTTTTATAATGATTTTTGGATGAACACGATTTGCACTTTTGATTGTTTGATTATTGACTTGATATTGAAACATAAATTTTACATTTATCTGACTACCCCCTCAAGTGATGAGTCAATGAAAGAGATATAAAATGATGATAACAATGACCAAAATGATGTTATTAACTTGGGTTTCCTAAGAAACTATGGAATTTTGAGACCATATCGACTTAGTACAGTGGTCATTTAAATGTATTTTTTTGTAAAATTATGACCATCCTATATGGTCATGTAGTGTCACACTATCGTCTCAGATAATCGCAGTCACATAGGGATATAAATAGTAGATTTTGTGATTTGAGAGTCATTTTCATTGTTTGATATGAGAAACGAGGGAGACAAGGAGGAGAGTGATTTTATGAAGCGAAGCACTACCTAAAATATAAATGACCAATATGATAGACCCATAAAGCACCGCAATAAGTGGAGGAGTCGATGCTATCAAATTAAGAATTATAATACTAACTTATCATTATTAATAAAATGAACCCAAATTAAGATTCACGATAATGAATGGGTGGGATGGGTAGCCTAGGTGAATGGAAATATGGGTAGATAGTGCTTAATGTTTTTTTCTTCTCCTCTCTCTCTCTTGGTTTACGTATGATGTTTGGATTTTCTTGTATATATATATATGGTGTTGTTGTTTTTTGTACTCTTGTTTATGTGTTTTGGTGACCATCTTGGTTTGAGATGGTTCCATTTTGTAATTGTATCGGATAGAGACTTGTAGTGGAATATTGTCTCAGCCTGATATGGTCATTCTTAGGATTATTTTGATTTATAATATATATATATATAAAGTTTTTGTTCTTGTAGAAGCTTATTAGAGCCTGAAAACACTTCAAAAACACCTTTAGGGAGGCTTGTGTTGTGGTTCTGGAAGACGAGGATGATTGGATATGGTTGAAAGACTTAGAACTTCTACACATAGTTCATCTGGAGTCCATCCATATTGATCATGCCTATCTAATTTTGATGATAGACATATGGGACTCATATATGAATATCTTTGATATGTCGATTGAGGATATCATCGTGACTCTTGAGGATGTGTACCAGATTCTATGGGTTCTTATTGAGCGAGATCCCATTGTAACTATTTTGACCAGTCAACGAGAGGCAATAATATGATGAGTCTATTAAGACCAGTGGATACTTGTAGATTATGATTTGGATATCAATGGGGTGATATTTAGTGTCGAGTACGCTACTATATTGTTTATATCAAGATATATAGTGCTCATGTCCTTGATATGTGACTTCATCCTACTAGATTCTTCTATCTTGAGGTTCCCTTAGAACCTGTTGGGTGTTGTTTAGGATTTAGTAGAGTAGTTGAGGATCGTGGTCTAGGGTACTACATTGCTAGGATAGCCCTACCAAGAGTTTAACAAGATTCAATAGAGAGGCCAAACAAGCTTGGGTTGTAGCTTCCTCCTATAGGTATAAAGATGAGAACACTTCAATATTGATATACTGAATTGTCTATCATGATTCATACACCAAGATATGGTCGATTGGGATATTCCCTATGCTATGTGGTGGCTACATAAGCATGAGTGAGGTAAGAGCCACATCTTTCAAGGTATCATTGAGCACTATGTAGGGTCATGGTCTAAACTATATCTTAGGTAGATGACATGGAGGTCTTCGAGGGGAGCTCCAACTTGGGTTGAGTAAGGGGAGCACTTGAGGTAAGTGTGATATAACAGATGGATTATTGACCACCATGGTATAGAGCATGAGTACTTTCAGTACTCATGAGTGACCCAATAGTTTAGGGTAATGTAGGATGTTCTTGATGAGCTAGATGTATAGAGGTAGATGACTAGCGAGACACAACTAGCATGGCCTAAACCTGATCATGTAGGTGTTGAATTAGATGCACACCATTGGTAGACATTGATGTGGAGAATCTAGGTACCACTATCGAGTATGATACCTAGTTTGTAGCTTAATGTTTTTAGGGAGGGACTAGAGAGGTAGGGGTTGGAGGGGATGAGCTAGGTTCTCCACAACGATGAATACATCACTATGTGGATAGAAATGTGGGGACATCAACATCATAGGGAGCTAGTGGAGGGTTAGAGACTTGTATGGAGAATGACGGGGTGACGATGTAGATGAGTATGATCCTTAGGGGTAGATAATCACCTTGATAGAGCATGTGTGTATCCTCTAGGTTCATATTAATGAAAAGGACTCTACCCATGCTACAACCTATATTTAGTGGGATAATAACAAGGAGAGATGGTGGAGTTAGTCATAGGAGAGAGATACCCTATGGGCTTAGGTAAAGAGAACATAGAAGGATCTAGCTAGACTTGTAATAGATAGAGATGCTCTCTAGAGTGAGCATGATTATCTACAAGTTATAGGGTCTCAAACACCACCAATTAGTTAGGGGTCATCTGCCTTGATGACCCAACTATAGCGAGAGAGACTATGTATGACTGCTAGAGAACACCTTATTACTCCATGATATTATCATCCCCTCACATCCATATACTTATCAGTCATCATAGAGTTGGCAAAGTGGGGCCTCAGGACGATCATCGATGGCACCACCTATTCCATGGTTTTTAGCTTTAGGTGCATCCCACAGGTCAGGGGCCAATAGATCTAGGTAGTCGTAGAGATATGAGATCGAGGGTAGCGATGAGTGGTGGTGTAGTATATCCCGAATATGGGTCTCTTACAATAGCTTATTATTTTTGGATGTGATGTTTGAGGACCCACTATTGTATCCTACGAGTAGTTTGTAGCATTGGTGTGTTTCATTCATGATATATATGATGTCATTTATTTGGGCCAATCATGTATTCATTGTGTATGTATGTATGTATAATTATAGATGCATGGATGTATGATAAATGTATATATATTATACCTATATGATATATTTATGTTGAATGAATTGATGCTTTTGATGCGATGATGCATAGAACTAGGTATGCCTATGATGTACTAATGACATATGATAATGTAATTAATGCAAATTGTGAATGTATGCTTAACTAATGAAACATAGTGGATGATTTTATGATGTAATAACACACTAAGTATATGTATTATAAAAATGTACTATAGTCATAAATCAAGATGTAAATAACTTCATCAAAATCAAACACTTGAATGGGAATCCAACAAGAAATGATATGCAATATGCAATCATGATAATGATGGATTTTGAACAAGAGGTCACAAGGAACAATAAGGCTTTTCATGAGACTCAAACACCCTAGTTGACCAATCAAAATCCATGTACTTATCATGCAAGTATTTGAAAGATAAAAATATTTTAAGAATACCAAGATATTCAATATCTGTGTGTGTGCATAGTGAAGTTCATTACCTTAAATTTTGACTTGGTTGAACTTAATTACTCTAAATAATCTCTCAAAATCTATCTCAGCCACAAGCTAACATTGGTATGTATAAAATAAGGTTACTAATGTGATAGATATATCACCTTGCATAAGGCTACTCCACTTCTAGGTTGACATCTATAGTCCATTGGTAGCGATGAAGATCACCCCATGGTTGTCAAAAATTGATAATTTCATGGATTCGTATTTTTCTTCTTTTTTCTTTGGGATTTTTAGGAATTTTACTTTCTTGCAGGGATTTTTCTCATTTTAGGGAGGAGCAAATGTACTTTATTGCATTGTTATGATTTTTGAGATGCTTGCTCATTTTGTGGAAGAGAAAGGGATTTATCTCTTTGTTTGAGGGGGATACTCATTTTGTAGTGGAGCAAGGGGATTTTATTTTTCTTTTTTTATGAGGGGGGTGAGCTTGTCCTTTTTTCAATTCTTATATTTTTAGAGCATGCACATAATAGGATGAGCAAGGGAGACTAATCTCTTTTGAGGCAAAACTTATGTTATAGTGTCATCCGTATTCAAAATTGCTTTTAAGATTGTGAGAATGTGCTTGGGAGTTTGAAGTAAACAAAGTACAATGAAAGCAATATCCTATCATCAAACATCAATATGGTGTACAACAACATTTTAAAGACCAACTAGGGATGGATGAATGAGTGAAATATTCTATTGAACACCTTGTAACCACTACTTGGGATCAAGTAAAGGGTGGATGGACATTATGGATATGTGAATATATGATCAATGCAAGACTATATGAATGCCTCTATGGTGAAAAAAATACCTAACCTAATATAGTGGAACAAAACATGCAACTAGCCAAAACCATGACTAAGTCTAAATGCAAGGTGTTATGTATGATGGTATGCAATGCAATGGTGATGTGAAATGCAAAATTATTTTTGTTCTTTTTGTAATTTTATATAATTTTTGTTGTTTTTTTAATGTAAAAAATACCCACAAGTGGAGAATATTGAGTGGTTCAAATTTCTCAACACCCTCAAGTGAAGATAAATGATAATTTCCAAGACTTATCTTCTAAGTTATGATGAATGAGACTAACCTGTTTGTCATGTATTTGTTGTGCAAATGGGGTGGTAAGTTCGAATTTTGTTGGTTTTTATTTAACATAAGATCACTAACTTGAAACTTCTTAGGATAAACTGTTGTATCGTAGGTTCACTTAATATGATCTTGGTAAATTTAAATATACTCAAGATTGTTAATGCATTATTTATTAAGAAGTGTATGTTGATCTAAGCAAGTCTTTCATGCAGTGTCATCATCTATGAACTCTTGTAAGGAGATGCACAATAAAGGAATATCAAGATCCAAGGGCATGATGGCCTCAACAACATATATGAGCAAAAATGAAGTTACCCTTGTCAGTGTTTGAATGCTATTTCTATAATCCTAAAGTGTGGGAGGCAATTGAAGGTACCAGTCCTCATGATTATTGTTTATAGTTTTATTAACAATGACAATGACCATTTTGTTTGATGCCTTAGCCTATCCATTAGTCTATGGATAGTAGGGAATTGAAAAGTTGTGTTGGATATGATACTTGTTGCATAGAGCTCTAACATCCTTAATTTTTAATGGGGTCCATTATATAAAATTATTTAGGATGGAATACCAAAAATTGTATACGATGTTATGGAGTATAAACTCTGTAACGGATACACCTATCATAGTGGTAAGGGGAATAGCTTCTACCCATTTTGTAAAATATTTAGTGGCCATTAGAATAAATGTGTGTCAACCTGAAGATGGGGGAAATTTTTTACCAATTAAATCAAAGCCCCATTGCAAAAAAAGCCATAACAAATAAATCAATTATAGGTCATGTGAAGGCATATGCGATAGATTAGCATGATGCTGTCATATAACATACTTTTTGACATAAGTGCAATAGTACTTATCCATCATAAGCCAATAATATCCAATTCGAAGTATGCAATTTTTGATAGACAAGCCACTAAAATGGCCACCATAAGTATCATCGTGAGCTTGGGAAATCACCCAAGTATATTCTTGGGGCTCTAAGAAATGAAGGAGAAGACCATCATAGTTGTGATAATAGAGTATATTTCCTAGAAAGACATATTTTATCACCTTTTATTTAAATATATGTTTGGTGATGTGTGTCAATATAGATAGAAGATTCCCAAGTTTTAAGAAATATTTGAGCTTTGAGAACCAGTCTTGATATGGCTCAAGTTGGACTAGATGAACAACTTTCTCCTTTATAGAAATATCTCACAAGAATATATATTGATAGGGTTTTTGTGGGACTAGGGATTCCTAGGAAGAAATTTTTAAAAAGTCTTGAAATTGAGAAAACCATTCTTGGTATGGTTCAATCTATACAATGTGGATGCTTTGCTCTTATTTAGAATTATCTCACAAGATTGTGTATTGCAAGAGTGTTTTGAAATGAATGGTGGTGACATTATTTGATGGGTTCTATGGAATTAAGGATACTAAGGGAGAAATTTTATCCACAAAATTATTGGAAGAACGAGGGATAGCCTCGATATCATACCATTCAGATTTAGTAAGTAGATTATCCACAAGGGCCTTGTAAGATTCTTAGACTAGGCATTTGCATTGATATATTTCCTTAACTTGGTTTACAATGAGCAAGGAATTTCCAAAGATATTAAGCTTCTTGATATTCATAGTGAGGGCTATTTGAAGACCCAAAAGGAAGGCTTCATATTCAAAATTGTTGTTGGTGCATGGAAAGTTGAGTTTAAACTAAAGGGAAATATGATCCCATTGCAATATGAAAATTAAAATTCCTACACCACTTCCTTGCTCACATTTAGAACCATCAAAGAAAAATGTTAGATCAACTTAATTTTTTGGTTCATCTAGTTCATCTAGTTCATCATCAGGTAACTCGATGGTAAGAGGCTAACCATTTAAAATATGTACCTGAACTAATTGATCAATGACAATATAACCTTTAATATATTGTTGAATTACGAATTCTAGGTCAAACTCCATGAAAAGCATAATCCATATTGTGGTCCAACTATTATGATATGTGTGACTCACCATATACTGCAAAGGGTTTTCTTTAGATATAACATATGTGGTTTGATTTATCATGTAATAATGCAATTTCTTGGCGGTAAATATGACTTCGAAGTAGAGCTTCTTCATGTAAGCATACTTAATCTCATAGGTGACCAAGGTGCGAATAATGTAGTAAATGACTTGCTCCTTATTTACCTAATTCTTTTGGTCCAACATGGTCCCTAAGGAAAACTCAATGATCAAAATGTATAATAAAAATGGTACATCTAGTGGAGGAAGAGCTAATACTAATAGAGAGGACAAGTATTGTTTTATGTTATCAAATTATTTCTAGCATTCTTGGTTCTAATTAAAGGTGACCCCTTTTTGTAGAAGATGATTGAGTGGTCAAAATTTCTTTGAGAGTTGTGCTATGAAGCACTAAATGGACTGAATCTTTCCTTGTAAGCTATAGATCTGCTTATGGTTGGTTTGAGGAGGCATTTCTATGATTCCCTTGAACTTGTTTGTATCTACTTCAATGCCTTGTTTGGAAACGATATAGCCTAAAAGTTTTTAGGAAGTTACTTCAAAAACATACTTTTTAAGATTTAATCGTACATTGTGTTCCAAGAGGTGATTTAAGACTTTATGTAGTACATCAATATGTTCAATATGCTACAAATATTTAGCCAATAAATCATAAGCATAGTCTTCAAGAATATTTTTCATATAGTCATGAAAGATGTATGTCATGGCCTGCTTATAAGTGGCACCAACATTTTTGAGTCCAAAAATCACGACTTTGTAACAAAAGTCCCCCATGACATGGTAAAGGTTATTTTGGTTTTATCCTCAAGATTAATCTAAATTTAATTATAGACTAAGAAACGATCCATAAGGGAAAGCATTTCATGACTTACAATTGCATATACAACCATATCAATGTTAGGGAGGGGAAACTCATCCTTAAAAATCACTTTTTTAAGGTTTCAAAATTAGTGGATAGGTGAATCCCCCCATTCAGTTTCCTAATAGGTACCATATTGGAAACCCATTCATGATAGTCGATGGGCTAAATGAATTTTGCATCCAACAATTTTTGTAGTTCATATTTGACCATTAATGCTCTTGTTGGATGCATTTTTCTAAGCTTCTGCTTGACCAGCTTGACTGCTGGATTGAGTGTTAAGTTGTGAAAAACTAAGTTGAGATCAAGAATCGATATGTCTTTGTATGACCAAGTAAAATGCATCTTGTATTCTATTAATAAAGTGATGAAATCAATATATTCCATAGTTGAGAGGCTTTTTCAGGATCGATGCTAATATCAACATCAATTGTTTCTTTAATTGGCATATGGGATCCCTCTTCCAATTGATGAGGAGTAGGGATCAAATGAATATCATTGAAAATATTAGGAGAATAAAATGTTTCATTAGGCTTTATCTCATCTTGAAGAACATCTTCGAACATACACAAGAAAAAGTGAAATGGATGTAATATTTCCTCACAAGTTAGGAACTCGGACGACAATGAAAACTACACAACGTAGTCAAAATCAATGGCCTCAAGGTTGAGGTGCAAAGACTATGAAGGGTTGCTTAGGTAATGGAGTGGTGTGATGAGGTCAAAAAATATCATATTTATGGATTGTAGGTGAGCTCCATGCTTGGGTGATAGTAGGTGGCTAATTACTAGTAGGTGCAAACATGTAGGAGATGGTTGAAGTGGAATTGGGATGACCAAATGGGTACGAGGTAGAATAGAGATGATTAGATCCTCTAAAAAAAGTAGTTGTAGCCAAATGGGCTAATTCATAGGGAAACTACAAAGATAAAATTCATCTACCCTCGTAAGTGAGATCATGGGGAGTACTCCTCTAATATATCAAAAATCATGGATAAAGTTTTAATGAAATTGACTTCATATTCCTCATTTGATGAGTCAATGATATCATCTTCATACTTTTCATCTGATGAAATGAACTTATTTTTGTAATCATCATCTGACAAATTAGAATGATCCATCAATAGCGTAGCAATCTAAAAATGATCACTAAAAAAATAAGCATAGCTTGGATCGGTATACTAATTAATGTCTATATCCCCCTCAAATCCTAGGGTAAAGTGTTGGACAAAATTTGCAAGTAGCTCATTAGGAATTCTTACAAAAAATCCTAATCAAAATTTATTTGTAGATAGATGATAACATGGCTCTAAAGGTGTTTGGAGATATTGTTCAAACTGACCTAGACCATTCCCATACCAACAGTAATGATCAAAGTATCATGGAGCAAAGGATGGGTTTGACATATAGTTGATATTTTCTTAAAATAGTTCATCCCCTCCTAGTAGGATATGTGTGCTTGTGGAAACATCAATACTCCAATAAAAAAAATTGTTTGGTTTAAGGGAATCCCAAGGGGAACAAAGGTGTCAATAGGTAGCAATATTTTGTGAGGTCGATCCAAGTGTCTAAGTAACTCGATAATGTAGGAAAATAAATCTATATTCCAGAAAAAGAAGCAAGTATAAAGTTTGGATTTGCACAGTCTTTAATAAAATGTAAAATTGGTGTAATTGTACAAGTGGAAATTAAAATGTACAATTTGGTATAAATTGTACAATTGGCAAGTGAAATGTACAATTGGGTGAAATTGTACAATTAGAAAATAAATTGAAAAATAAATGTAAATGCATGTGAAATGAAATTAAATGTAAAGACATGCGGATGAAATGTAATTTGATAAAAAATACATTAAACTTTAGAAATATTAAATAATTATTAATGTGAGTTATGGGCAATTGTAAATAATGAACTGTCTTAGGAAAACTCTTTAGAACGGCTTGAATAGCCATTATAAACCCCCCTCCCCCATTAAATTTTTTATGTTGTTGGATGGTTGGGTTGTTGGTGATTGTTGGGGATTTGTTGGAGATTGTTCATGGCTTCTTGTTCATGTGCAATTTTTCGGTTGTAAAGCATGGATTAATGTTGCAATTTATTTATTTTTGTGCAATGTTGTAATGTACACTGCTTGTGTACAATAACCAGAATAATATAAATTCTCATTTTAGTTAGATATGTGCATGCATATGTGGTAATCAGATTACAATCTCAATAATAATATTATTGGTGGATTTTTATTGATGTTGCAGGTATTATGGATTCCAGATCTGTGGTAGAAGTGCATACCCAAAAAATGTATAACCATCCATGTGCCATTATGTGAAATAGATAAATAAAGAGAAAATAGGATTAATGGTTGTTACCCATTATTAGCAATAATATTTTTATAATTAATAGGTATTTTTCAGAAAATAGGTATTTTTCATAATTAAGTTATTTAGTATAACAAGGATTTTACCAAATCATACAAGCATAGTACCAAACTATACAAAGGGTTTGACAAACTATATAGTTGATAAATTATGGATTGAAATTTCAAATTTAAGCCTTTTTTAGGGTAGATCAATGGATTTCCATGTGAATAGTTGCAAAGTGATTGGGATTTGAGCATTTCCAATATTATTGGAGAAAATGTAAAATTGCGTAGTTGTAACCGTGCAACTGTACGTTTTAGGTTGTACAGTCTCAAGTTATACATTTTAGGAATTGTACAATTGTGAACCATACAACTATATCAATTGAATAAAATTAAGTGCAAATAGTTGGAATTCATATTAAAATCTCTCGTCACACCCACTCTAGAAATATTGCACTCCACTCGTGCTGCATTTTGGTGCATGTTATCGTGTGGATCTAAACTAGTTTTATCATTGTTGAAGGGTCAAGAATAGTTCATAGCATGGAAGAACATTGGGGTGGATGATAGACACAAGTCTACAAATACATGGAAAGACAATATCACAAAGATGCAGATGACAATGAATTTATCAAATACGTGGGAAAGTATGTTATATTCTATTTCTAAATCTTGAAGACATTGTCTCTATGAGTTGGGTTAAGCTTGGTGACATGGAGTTGTGAGAAGCAATTTGCTTGGAAATGTGCACAATAAAGACCATGGCATCTAGTCCAAGCCATAGATATATAAGATGAATTTTTGATCTTGATGATAAACTACACAATGAGATGTGTATGTCTGATATAAAAAAGGGATATACAAGGTAAATTGTAGAGGGTTTGTACATTTGTACTATTGATAACCGTACAAATTATTACCATTTAAAAGCATTTCAAGGTTGTTCAATTAGTGTGTGTCATCCAAAGAGATCCATACAAATGAAGGAAATAATTACACAATTGCATACACAAAATAAAATAGTAGATGGTTATTGATAAGAATCTAGTGTAAACTCAACTACAAGAGATCAACAAAATGGACTCCAATCACATAACACAAATGCAATAATGTAGGAAAACCACAAATTGATATTCTTATCATTCCTAAATTCACCCCTCTTCTACAAAATATTACAATCCATCATATAGCAACCGAAAACCAAAGAAACCCTAAAAACGTCTTTTTTGCTAAAACTACTAAAAATAGTTCTTTCTAAAATATTCTAAAAATAGAAATGATTCGGATTGCACCCAAATTTAGTGCACACATCCCTCTTACAATAATAAACCTTAATTTAAAATATTAGGTCTCAAATTAAGGGATAACAAAATATAATAAACTTCTAACATACCAAAAAATCCAAAAAACCCGAGAACCTATTCTAAAAGCTAATTTTGGGACACTAGATGGAGGAGTTAGGTCCCAAAAACACTTTTTTTGGATATTCAGGCCAATCAAAGATTCACCTAATACAAAACACACACACAAAACCACCTATTAAATTTCAAGGCCAACAACCGTACGGTTCACAAGTTATGGCTCTGATAAGGTGCATCACTCTCCTCTGGTGAAAAAGAACTCAGCTCCTACGAGTTCAGCTGAATTGAAATCCTATAGCTTCTGGTTATCAATTTTATTTAGCTCTAAATTTGAAACCCAAGTGTTATCTTACTATGGTAATCCTTCCCACTAAATCAAGAATTTGTTGTAGTCCCATGTCTGGTGGTGATCACCTTCTTCTCGAGCACCTGTGCAACTTTGTCTTTTTTCTTCTTAGGTCATGCCCAATTTACTGTCTCCTATAATTCACCATCCTAGAAAGTACCAAGATAATGAAATAAATTAGAAACATTAAAAATGGGTGAAATATCAAATTCATCAAGAAGCTCCACTTTATAGGCATTATCATTGATCTTCTTCAAAATCCTACATGGCCCAATTTTCTTAAGTTTCAGTTTGTTATATGTCCCCTTAGGAAATATTTCTTTCCTAAGATGAACCATGACCATATCACCCTCTTCAAACACTTTCACCCTTCTATGTGCATCAACAGACTCTTTGTAGTGAGCATTATTACTATGCAATTTTTCCCTCACTAACTCTTATATTTTCTGGATATGCTCAACAAATGCTTTTGCATCATCACTAACTTGTTTCCCAATTGGTAACTCAACCAAATATAATACACCTCTAGGATTTTGACCATAAATAATTTGAAAAGGATATTTACTTGTCGACCTGTTCACTAAACTATTGTATACAAATTCAGCTTGTGACAAGGATAAATCCCATTATTTTGGTTTTTATCCAACTATGCATCGTAAGAGGTTTCCCAAGATTCTGTTCACTACCTCTATTTACCCATTGGTTTGTGGGTGGTAAGAACTACTGAAATGTAGCCTAGTGTTCAAATTTTTCCACAATGTCCTCCAAAAGTGACTCAAGAACTTAGTATCTCGATCAGAAGTAATAGTCTTTAGAACACCATGCAACCACACAATTTCATCAAATAATAAGACTATAGTCATAGTTGCATCATTAAATGCACCATTTTTGAAAATCTATCTACCACAACAAAAACTGAATCCTTACCCCGCTATGTCTTGGGTAACCCCAACACAAAATCCATACTCAGATCGGTCCATGGTCCTGTAGGAACTAGCAGTGGCATATATAACCCTATATTTTGCACATGGCCCTTAGCCATTTGACATACTCTGTATCTAGAGATAAACTTGATTATGTCTCTCTTCATTTTTTGCCAATAATACTTCTTCTCTACAAGAGTGATAGTTTTGCCTACTCCAAAATGACCAGCCAAACCCCCACCATGTAATTCCCTCAATATATTCTCTCTCATAGAGCCATTGGGAATGCATAATCGATTACCCTTAAAAAATTAACCATTCCAAAAAAAATACTCTTTAAAAATAGTACGGGACTCGCCGCCTATCGCACTTTTGCATTGTTGCAAAATATTCCCAAAATCCGCATCAAATTCACACTGATCTTTAATCCCCTCAAATCCTACCACTTCATTCTCCATAGTGGTCAACAACAAGACTCTCCTACTCAATGCATCAACAACCTTATTCTATTTTCCCGACTTGTGTTTCAGGACAAATGTATATTTTTGCAAAAATGAAACCCATTTGGCATACCTGCTATTTAACTTTTTCTGAGAATTTACATACCTTAATGCTTCATGATAAATAAACAACACAAACTCCTTTGAGATTAAGTAGTGCATCCAATGTTGCAATGCTTGCACAATTGCATAAAATTCCACATCATATGTAGAATAATTCTTCCTTGCATCATTCAGCTTCTTACTAAAAAATGCTACAGGTCGATCATCTTGACTTAAGACACCACCAATCCCAACAAATGAGGCATCACAATCAACCTCAAACACCTTACTAAAATTTGGTAACACTAGAATAGGGGATTTTGACACTTTCTTATTCAATATTTCAAAACTCTCTGTTGCTGTCGTAGTCCATACAAACTCTTTTCCCTTCGTGCACTCAGTTATAGGGGCAACTATACTACTGAAGTTCCTGATGAACTTCTTGTAAAAGGTAGCTAGTCCATGAATGCTTCTTACTTCTATTATAGATCATGGAAGATGCCATTCTAGAATTACCTTCACTTTCTCATCATCCATCCTCATGCCATCTCTCGAGATTACAAATTCTAAAAACATTAAACTATATTGAAGAAATATATATTTCTTCATTTTGACATACAATTTCTCCTTCCTGAGCACTTCTAACAGTAATTTCAGGTGTAAAAAATGTTCTTCTTCAATTTTACTATAAATAAAAATATCATCAAAATATACAACCATAAACTTACCATTATATTCTCGTAGTACTCTATTCATCAACCGCATAAATGTATTGGGTGCATTAGACAACCCAAATGGCATCACCATCCACTTGTACAATCCATATTTTATCTTAAAAGTTGTCTTCCATTCATCCCCTTCTTGAATTATGATTTGGTAGTAGCCACTCCGCAGATCAATTTTACTAAAATATTTAGTTCCAACCAATCCATCCATCATATCATCCACTCTCGACATAGTATATTGATACTTTATTGTGATCTTGTTTATGGCTCTACTATCCACACACATCTACTAGTCACCATATTTCTTTGGGGTCAGTAATGCTGGAGTCGCACATGGACTCATACTCTCCCTAACTAACCTCTTATTTATCAACTCTATCACTTGCCTACTCAACTCTGCATTATGTGTTGGGTTCAATCGATAAGCTACCTGATTTGGAAGCGTTGATCCTAGAATCAAATCCATGTGATGTTGGATATCTCTTTTTGGTGGTAGCTCATCTGGTAACTCCTCTGGTGTGACATCTTTATATTCACTTAGCAAATTATCTACTGATGTAGGCATAACCACTTCTTCTATTTCTAGCTTCCTAGCTGTTAAAGCATAACAGAAGCTAGCATCCCTGATCTCTGCAAGGAACTCCTTCATCGTCAACAAGCTCTCACTCGTCCCATCCTCCTTTAGAGGCACAAGAACTACCTTTACACCATCCTTCCAAAATGTGTTCTTTCTCCCATTATGGTTAGTATCCCTATCATAATGCCAATGTATTTCCAATAGAATGTGACATGCATTCATCAAGATCACATCACACCACACTTCATCCTTGTAAGTGCTCCCAATTGAAAATTTAATCAAGCACCTTTGATCTACTGTTACCTCATTCCCCTTCTTAACCCATGAGATGCGATATAGATAAGGATGTTTTTCATATTTGAGGTGCATTTTTTCAATCATGATATTTGACACCATATTCTCACAGCTACCACCATCAATCATAATGTTACATACCTTCCCTCCTGATGTACACCTTGTTCAAAATATGTTTGTTCATAGCCAAGAATATTCACCATCTATGGTCTGCTCCTTTTCTTTGCTCTGCACCATCTATTTCTTAAGAGCAATCAACATCCTCCTTATCATAAAGGCTTCCCCCATGTCAACAAAAAATTCATCCTCATCCTGCTCTTCCATATCAACCAGATTGACCCTTCATTGTCCTCCTTAACCCCTTTCTTGGACATCACTTTGGGGACACTCAAATGCTCTATGCCCCTCCTCACCACATCCATAACATGTATACGACCTCCTCAAATTATTCCCATTTCATCCACCATCGTAACCTCTACCTCGTTGGTATCATCTTCCTCTCTAATTCTGCCCATCTTCTTCTTCTTTAATAGGTATTGAGGATTCTCCCTTGAGAAAATTAGATCCACTTTGACCCCGACCTAAAAAGGGCGTGAATCCCTTCTTACATCTTCCATTAATCCTTTTCAATTTCTCCTTCACATTGAGGGCCATTTGATACACATCCTCCACTGAAATAGTGTGATGCATGCTCATCTCATCTTGAACAGTAAAACTTAGGCCATTTACATACCTGACAGCCTTTTGTTCCTCTGTATCATTGTCCTCCACTCGAATGTATAGCTTGTAGAATTTATTAGTATAGTCCTCAATGCTTTGATCCTTCTGTTGGAGATTCTGAAATCTATGAAATAGGGTTTGGGAGTAGTCTACAGGTATAAAATTTTCTTATAACTTCTTCTTCATATTTGTCCAATCCCTAATCTTTTCCTTTCCATTCCTCTATTGTGTAGTCTGTAAATGATCCCACCAAATTAATGCATGTCCCTTCATCTTTGTGCATGCGAGATTAACCTTCTTCTCTTCAGTAAGGTTACTCCATTCAAAATATTTTTCTAGGCTATTGATCCAATCGATCAACTCCTTTGGTATCAACCCACTAGCATACTCGATAACCTCGATATTGATCCCATATCAAATACCCTTAAGCCCCTCTAGAGATTGTATCAGTCAATTTTCAAAATTGTTCCCTTCCTCCTTTGGGTCCTCTAGTTTTGCTTCTATGTGGATCTCAGATCCACATTCCTCAGGTATATTTTCATCATCAGATCCTTGATCTACATGCGCCCTAGGACGTCTCTCTCCCATGCGATCAATCACACCAATCAGTCATGTTATTTCTATATTCAGATCCCCGATCTACCTATTCATCTGGGCATATATTCTAGGTGGCATCTTACCTTCACTAGTGATATCACACTCGCTCTGATACCAAATGGTGTAAACTCAGCTACAAGAGACCAACAAAATGGACTCCAATCACATAACACAAATGCAATAATGGAATAAAACTACAAATTGATATTATTCTTATTCCTGAACTCACCCCCCTTCTACAAAATATTACAATCCATCATATAGCAACAAAAAACCAAAGAAACCCTAAAGAAACCTTAAAAACATCATTTTTTCTAAAACTGCTAAAAATATATATTCTTTTTAAAAGCTTCTAAAAATATAAATGAGACGGATTGCACCAAATTTGGTGCACACATCCCTCTTACAATAACAAACCTTAAGTTAAAATATTATGTCTCAAATTAAGGTATAACAAAATATAATAAACTTCTAACAGCCAAAAAAACCCAAAAAACCCGAGAACCTATTCTAAAAGCTAATTTTGGGACACTAGATGGAGGAGTTAGGTCCCGAAAACACTTTTTTTGGAGAGTTAGGCCAATTGAAGATTCACCTTATGTAGAACACACACAAAAACACCTATTAAATTTCAAGGCCAACGAGCGTACGGTTCACAAGTTATGGCTCCGGCAAGGTGCATCAGAATTGTATGATTGTTGTAGGAAACCATATAGTCAAAGGAAGAAGTATACGATTGCTAGAGAAAACCATATATCAAGAGGTAAAGTTATATGATTTTATGGTAAATCATATAGTGGTAAGGTAAAATATCTAATTGGCAATGGAATTATACAGTTTTAGGGTAGACTATATGATTATCAGTCAAATCCTACAAGTACATGTAACCATACAAATGGGTTTATAGATTGTACAAGTCAAGTTCAGCCACATTTGAGAAGAAATATTGGTAATGAATTGTAGGTTGGGGAAGAGTATTTGACAACACAATAATTCCAAGTAGTTATGCATGATGGTGATCAGGATGAGAGTTTGACATTGGTGCCAATGGAATATGGCATATCCAATAGTATGTGAGATACGATTTTGACACTAGGAAAGCTACATATGGGTGTGCTCGATGACGAGTAGGATGAGAGTTCAACATCAAAGTAATTGCAAGGTGTAATGTTTTCTAATAAGAAGAAAGGGAGTATAGTAGAAGAGCAATTGTAGGGTGATGTATGTAAGGCTATGGAAAGCCAACCTGTTAAACTAAAGGCTAATTTTGGCATATCATGTAGATATCCATTATTTCATGGAGAATCAAAAGAAGATCCAATTCAGCATTGGAGAGTTTTTTTCCTAATTTTGAAGGTGATTGGATATATCAATGAGGAAAAATGGAGGTGGTTGTAACCTATAACATTTTGTGGATATGCAATAGACTGGTATATAAAATTACCAAAGGACAAGTACCAAATATGGGAAGAATTATGTGATGCATTTGTGAAAGAATTTCAATTGTATGAGAATGAGTATGAGAGTCTTATTGAAATATATAGAATTAAATAGGGTGAGAACGAGTCAATTTGTTCCTATAATCGAAAGTCGAGTAGGTTGTTTGACCATTTTGAGCAAGACCAATCTAATACATTGAAGAGGATGTGGTTTATAAATGGACTTCTTCCCATGTATCAAAAAAAGATGAATATTTTACCTCCAACAACATACCAAGAGGCTTTGTATTATGCCTTGATTTGGGAAAGTGATGCAAAAGTAGCATCAATGAAGTGGCATCATGTTTATGACTATGAGAGTAGCTCAAAGGTAGATAGTGATTCTAATATTGAGGATGACTTAGACAATGAAGATGCTGATTTTGAGCAAGAAAGTAGTCTCTTTTCCAAGTGTTGGAGTCAAGAAGTCAAGGAATCTTTCCAAATTAAAGAATGATGAATTTGAAATTGATTGTAACTTAGAAAATGCAAGCTCATCACCACAAGTATATGCAGCCCAAAACAATATTGTACAAAGGAAGGATGTCAGTGGTGATGCAGGGTGTGACAATCATCCTAGAAATAAAAGAAATGAAATAAAGTATGATAGTGAAGTTAGACCCATACCACTTATGGGAGAAATTTGCATGTGAATATGACAATACTATAAATCAGGATGAATAAGTGATGCATATATAATTTGAAGAATTAGATATGAGTTCTAGCCCTTGCTAAGAAATACGAGAGGTGGAGGTGAAATTGATGAGCATGCTTAGAATTGAGGAAGTGGTTGCTGCAGATAAGGAAGAACAACATATTTCCATACAAGTGAATAAATTAGAGAAGAACATTATCAAATATGAGTATGTACAGTAAATTATTACTCAAATGGAGAAGTCTAATGTACCAATGGAGGGCACTAAGAAGTGTTTTTATTTAATTTCAGGTAATAAAAGTGTAGTCAATATGCAATTGGAGATATTATTCAATTGGAACAACCACTTGTACAATTGGAGGCAGTCATTCAGGATGAATAGTCAATTATACAATTAGAGGATGATATTCAAGAGGAAAAGTTAATTGTAAACATGGAGGATGTTGTTCACATGGAAAAACACTTATAAAATTGGAAGATGTTCAAATAGAGAAATTTTTCATACAATAAAACTTATCCAAATAAGGATAGGATTGTACGATTCTACAAGTAGGAACTGTACAAAGCTTGGTTAAAATCGTATAGTTGGTTCAAATCATACAATTGATGGTTGAAATCATACAATTGTCTCAAATTGTATAGTTAGTAAATGAAATCATACAATTGACAGTGAGTGCACAATTGCAAGTAGAAAATCATACATTATAGGGTGTTGTACGATTTGGATCGTACTATTGTATGATTTGGATATTGTACAAGAAGATTTATGAGTTTTGTAAATCATACAAGTGCAAACTATCCAAGTGCATTCCGTACAAGATGAAATTGTACAAGTGTAAATCGTACAAGGTGAAATTGTACAAGTGCAATCTGTGCAAGGATAAATGGTATAAAATGGAACCGTACCATGTGTAAGTGTATAGATAAAAACTATACAAGGAGAAGAATTTCCAACAATGGTTAATACAGGGTAGTTCGAGTCTAATATTGAGTTGTCTAGGACCTGTGAGAAGCAAACTGGAGTTGATGGTGAGTTGTTTAATTGGGTTGAGCAAAGGATCCCAAAGTGCCTATGAAAAGAAAAATTTGGCTTGGACAGTGATGGTTGTATTAGTTTGATATTTTGCGGTGTTATCCTAAACCTCACGACAGTGTTGCCCCTCAACCCTGCAAGGAACGATGTCCCTTGACCCTGCAAGGGGGATGCCACCCATTGAACCCCATCACAAGTGGTGATGGGTGTTGCTCTTCATATTTATGATGTTTTTCATCTTCATCATGTTCATCATCAAGGTGATATTTATCATATTTATAAAGATGGTCATATTGATTTTGTTATTGCAATTACTTGTAGCAATTCTAGTGAGTAGATAGAATCCACTAACCTATGAGAAGAAAACTATAGTGATTCCAGTTATTGAGGACCTTTGTAATAGAAGGAAGTGAAAGTATTGTAACAAGTGATACTAGTACATTGTTCTATGCTTTTGTCCCCATTGATCAGTTCATGTGTCATCAAGGATGCCAACCAATTTAGAGAAGGGGATAGATGTAGGCAGGCAAATCCATGTTCTAGAAAAAGAAGCAAGAATAAAGTTTGGATCTGGACAATATTGAATAAAATGTATAATTGGTGTAATTGTACAAATGGAAATTAAAATGTACAATTTGGTGTAAATTGTACAATTGGCAAGTGAAATGTACAATTGGGTGAAATTGTACAATTAGAAAATAAATTGAAAATTAAATATATGCATATGAAATAAAATTAAATGTAAAAACATGCGGATGAAATGTAATTTGATAAAAATTACATTAAACTTTAGAAATATTAAATAATTATTAATGTGAGTTATGGGTAATTGTAAATAATGAACTGTCGCTTTGGAACGACCTAGAAAGCCATTATAAATCCCCCCATTCAAATGTTTGTGTTGTTGGATGGTTGGGTTGTTGGTTATTGTTAGGTAATTATTGGAGATTGTTCATGGATTTTTGTTCATGAGTAGTTTGTGGATTGTTAAGCATGGATTAATACTACAATTTATTTATTGTTGTGTAATGCTATAACATACATTGTCTGTGTACAATAACCAAAATAATATAAATCCTCATTTTAGTCATATATGTGCATACATATATGGGAATCATATTGCAATATCAATAATGATATTGTTGGTGGACTTTTATTGATATCGTAGGTATTTTTTATTCTAGATCTATGGTGTAAATGCATACCCAAAAAAATGTATAATTATCCATGTGCCATTGTGTGAAATAGATAAATAAAGAGAAAATAGGATTAATGGTTGTTAACCATTACTGGTTATAATATTTGTGCAATTAATAAATGAATGGGTATTTTTCAAAATTAAGTTATTTGGTATAACAAGGATTTTATCAAATCATACGAGTAGAGTAACAAACCATACAAAGGGTTTGACAAACTATATAGTTGATGAATTTATGGTCTGAAATTGCAGTTTTAAGCATTCTGAAGGTAGATCAATGAATTTCCAAGTGAATAGTTGCAAAGTGATTAGTATTTGAGCAATAACAATATTCTTGGATAAAATGTACAAGTGCACAGTTGTAACCATAAAACTGTACATTTTGGGTTTGTATAGTTTCCAGTTGTACGTTTTGTAAATTATACAATTGTGAATCATAGAATTGTATGGATTGGATAAAATTAAGTGCAAATAGATGGAATTAATCTTAAAATCTCTCATCACACCCCCCTTTGGGAATACTGCACTCCAATTTTGCTATATAATAAGAGGGTTAAATGTGATATTTTGTACTAGGTACTCATTGAGTCTTAGGTTGGTCATGTGGACAACGACTTGTGAAGGGGTGGATGATGATAGAAATATATATTTTGATGGAGGATTTGTGATGAATGGTGGTACTTCTCCTACATGGGAGTTATTGATAGATGTGGTAGTTATGGTTGATATTGAAGGTACAAGAGGAGGCCTTGGTGATTTTTATGTGGATGCAAAGGATCGTGATGTTGTGTTTGGAGGTTATATCAGAGGTGCCTTCAATGGATTCTAAATTGGGAGATCTAATTCTATGGATTGAGATAGGATATTTTATGAAACTAATGACAAAGGTTGGGATGGAGGTAGTGGTGATGAAATGTTGGATGATGGTGGTAAATTTGGAGTTTGGATGGGGTCATTGGGTTGAATATCCAGATGGGTGGAAGGCAATGTGTACTCCTATGAATGTGAACCATATTGTAAAACTTAAAGGGCTCTAAGTCTACTCGAATGCAATGAAATTGACCTTCATGTATATACTTGATGCACTGATGCAATATGAAGGATACACATTTCATGTCTTGAATCCAGGGTCTACCAAGTAATAGGTTGTATTGCATAGCACCCTCTAGGATATGGCATAATGTATTAATATTACTTAGTCCAACATAAATAGGAAGGAAAACTATGCCAATGATAGAATACAATGTATCATTTAAGGCATGAAGGGTAAAAGTAGAATATGCAATATGTGATGGTGGCAGATTGAGATGTTGGAGGGCTTTAGTGGTGATGATTTTAATTAAGGAGCCTATATCTATCAAGACACATTTGTAAGGAATCCTATCTACATTAGCAATGATATGTAGTGGTGTATCAACTATTTTAGTAGGCATCATATTGATTTCATGATCATGTAATGATATCATAGGCTCTATGCAAGTTTGATCATGCCCCATAAAATTGATGAAATAATTGGGATCTTGGGGTTGTAGTTCAATCAATTTCAAAATCTCCATTAGAGCTTCCTGTTGTAGGGTTGATTTTTGTATAATCTCATCTATGGTGAGTTTTACTGATTCCATATTAAGACTTTGAGTAAGGCTACTTTTAAGTGTAAGCATTATATGAGGTGGATGAGGTATGATCGACGTTGGTTGTTGTGGTTCTTGTGACATTCAAGGTATATTAGAGGGTGCCATACTTTGTGTGGGTTGCACTTGATACCTTATATTCCTTGTCACTATGTTAATCATCCACATAAAATATTGGTTAGGTGGGGTGACGTGGACCTGGTTAACTATTTTTGGTTGCTCTACTTTAGAGATCAATGCTATGTTTGATTTACGTAGAAGTAGAGGGTCTTGATAGACCCCCATGTTTTTATTTTTTATGATAAGAGGATAATCAATTTGAATTTCTTACCTTTCAATCATGTCTTGCATTGGGTTCTTGAAGTTGTAGCATGATTGAATTTCATACCCTTTTTATCTATTGTAGACATAGTACTAATCCTCCCTATATTTTTTAGGTTTGGAATGATTCAGGTCCAATGGGTGAATCTTAGGAAGATTTATTGCTTGCATCCCACATAACTTACTAAATATTATTTCTAGGGGTTTTGTAAATGGTGTATATTGGTATGATGGATGACTTTGTTGAGTGGGCTATTGATTTTGTTCTAGTTGTTGGGGTCGTTGGGTGTAATATTGTTTGGATGGTGGTTGGTCCTAATAATTAAGTGGTCAAGGTGGATTTTTATTTGAGGGTCCAGGGGTACTCAAATCGATTTGGTTCACTAGGACCACCTACTTTTACATTTGGTTTTGGTCTCTTTTAGTATTTTTTCTAGACCATTATTTCTTTTAGAGCTTAATGTCTCCTTCTTGGACCTTAATATCCTCAATTAATTTGGCCTGGGCTAGGGATTCCTCAAAAGTCCTATATTGTTATAGTTAAAATAAAAGTGGTATCTATTTCAAGCATTTCCTAGTGAACATCCAAGTAAGTTGCATGATGGTTAAGGTGAAGGACAATTTTGACAAATTGTTCTCCACCTATTGCTATATTCCATGAATGGATCATATTCAAATTGACAAAGGTTATACAAGTCAGTCAAGTTCACATTTTTCCTAACAATAAAGGCAAAGCATTCCAAAAATGCATCCACTAATTTCTCAAAGGTGTATATGCTATGGCATGGTAGATGATTATACCATTCCAAAGCACACCCAACCAACATTATAAGGATTGCTCTTAAAATTAAGGAGTTATTTTCTTGAATATGAAAGCACATATTCATGAAGCTAGTCATATGCTCTTGTGTGTCTTCATCATCTTTGAAATTTTCAAGTTTAAGCATCTTAAAATGTGATGGCTATGGTGGTAATGGCACTGATGGATGGAGAGGTTGATTGCTAGGATTCTGTAGTGTGGGTTTTTGGTAACCTAATCCTTGAGCTTGTTTTTCTAATGAATTTATCTGATTAGTTAGCACTTTGTAGGCCTCTAGTGAGATGATATGATCCACCTACCTCTATCCTTTATTAGGTAGGGTTGGAAAGTTTTGATGTCGACGTGATGGATGATAAGTACCTTACCATAATTTAATTCATGATAGATATCAACTTTTTCTTGATATTCTTGTTAGAGTTCTCCATAGAGTTCATCCTCTTATTGATATTGGTATTGTTGAGGTGTGGAAGGTTCTTTATGATGAATTATTGGAGTTCTGTAATGTTGGGAATGAGATAGATTCAAGTGCAAATGAGAGGAAAGGTTTTTATTTTGTTGCTATGGAGGATTATGCCATTGAGTTTTGTGTTATGGATGATGTTGAATTTGTTACTTTTAATGCATAGGCATTGGCAATCTTTGGTTCATCATCCTCTACAACCATTATTGGTACTTAGGGTTTGGCCTAGGTACTTGATGAGATCTATTCAACTATTCCACTATGTAAACATGTGTATTGGTAATGCAGATAGGTGTGGCCTACTCTTCAAACTTGGAAATATTAATGAATTGATTTCCATGGTCACAAGAGGTGGCATTAACTTGATACTGATGTCATAGGGTAGGCTTTGTGTAATTAGGAGGTGTTGATGCACACCATCCTTTCCCATACTATCTATCATAAGATGTAGTGGGAGGATCAAAGTCATCATCCATGGGCTCACGAGTCAAGATGATAAAAGCATGATCTTATATGATAATTTGGTTATGACCTTAAGTGGTGTACATATTCATATAATTATACTTATAGCTCATCTATATGATATTAGTTGGGGTGGCTTGAACGTCCATGTCTTGTTGAGGAATGTAATCTTGATCTTGATCTAGGGGATTCATAGGTCGAGTTAGGATTTATATGCATGGTAGGGACTTCCTAAATGTTTTTTCTTGAATGTAATTATCCCTATACATAGCATGCAAGGTGTCTTGATATGAATAATCTATATCTTGGTCATAGTCAAGACCTGTGGGTTGATTTTTAGTACCGATTCATGACATATCGAGGTTAGTGGGTTGATTAGCGATGTTTGAGCCTTGGGGGTCATGTTGTCACTCAATAATTATAAGGTATTATGGATTAACTTGAAAGTTATCCATGTTTCCTTATGTTTATTTAGTAGTGTTCACTCATGATTGAGCTTGATTGTGTATCTCCACCATAAGTTAAGCAAATGGTGTGTTCATTCTAAACTACATAAACAATGCAAACAAAACAAACAAGTGATTTTGTTTTTAATCATTGATATTATTCATTTGTGTAATATTATTTCAATTTTGATTTTTTATTTTTATTTTGTGTGTTTTGATGAAACTGTAGACACCTAAAATGTGTCATGTTTAGGAGACTACTCATATTAGCACATCCAAATACTGTATGACTGATATTGGACCTTTACAAGAGCTAGAAGTGGTCCTAACCACTCACAAGGGGTAGGTCTAGCCCATTCAAGCATGGCTGCTATCGACCAAAGTGGTCGCCAACATAGGTTACTAAAGCTCATAGCGGCCATGGTTGGCTGCTGCTCTGGTCAACGTCCAACACTAAGACACAAAATGGACATGAATAAGAGCCTAAATTATGGACAGTGAGTACACTTGCATTAGATTTAGGCATTTTTTGGCATGGGTCTCCTAGAGTTTCTCTTGACTGCCACTTCCATGGAAATCTAGAACTAAGCCTCTCCCTCCAACGACCAGTTACATGCAGATTGAGATCTTGGATTCTTCAAGAAGCCAAGATCTAAAATTTGGGAGGCCTACATATGCATCCTTCTATGAAAAATAAAGGATCTAAGTTTTTATGCAATGAAGCCCTAGCAAATTGGAGAGCAATTTCACACCCCCTTGAGGAGTAATGAAGTGTTATCCAATTGAGCAATGACAACACACCATTAAAGCATTCGGTTCAACACAATTTTCACCACCAATCAGTCACTAGACATGAAGGTGATCCTTGAACTTTGATTCAGATGAAGGATTGAGTGTTCCATCCCCTGGTTCATGAGGTAGAGATTCAAAGTTTTGTGGTCACTATCTTCAATAGTGGTCTATAGTCATGGCCACCCTGAGCAATAGTGGCTAGGTTTTGAGGCACCATTTCTTGAGTTTTAGCATAGGTTTCTTATTTGTTTCACTTTATCATATTATATTAGCATATATATATAATTTCCACTACATTTGTATAGTGATTTCTAAGTTATTGATGCATTTTTGCTTATATTTATATTTTCATGCTTCCATCATGTCTCTATGTCATTTCATTCAGATATTAAAAATAAGCTTCATTATGAGAGGCCACATATGCTACTAATCATTCTATGTTGTTTCCTGTATGCTAATCACAAGTCCTAGACTAATTCAAAGCATCTATAGCATCATATCTCTCCTAGAAAGTGAGAAGAAGGCATCAATAAGCCCTTGATCAAATTCATGTTGAATCTAAGAAGCCTGTGGAGTACACCATCCCCGTTTAGGGGCTATTTCATAATTTGTAATAATTGTATCAAGCATTTGGTATCCCTAATAGGGACCTATTTGTAATCGAATTTCAATATGGATTAATAAAAAAAATCTCATATTTTTGTTAATTCCTTATCTTTATGCTTTCATGGGTTTACGATTGATGTAATGAGGCAAATATATTAGGTGTACACTTTTTAGGTTTGTATAGATGGTAATCATGGTGTGACCCCACTCGATTTTCTTTTTTTAGCTGCTTTGTTGATATTTGCATGTTTTCTTTGTGCATGCATGACCACTCCGATTGATAGCATCCAATAGATCTTGGCCACTTTTGAAGACAACAGCCTATCACAGACACTCTAAGTGATAGCAACTAACAAAAATATTGCAATAGTGGATAGCCAGGACATCAAAAAACTTGGATTCTAGGTTTGTGGGATTCTCTATAATTTTGTGCTTCTCTTTCTGTGTTTAATTTTTAGAATGCAGTAGAGAAATTTATTTTAATTAGAAAACATAGAGAAAGTTAAATAAAAAATGCATATTTCTCTTAGGTGTTTTGCTAGCCACTGCTAGGAACAATCGAATTTTGATTTCAAATCCACTCTAGTCTCCAACTGTCTAGGTTTGCTTATAGATATTACTTTCATGGGTCCCAGCTAGAGGCCATTGCTTCTTAAAATAACAATACATTCTACAAAAATCATGTAATCATTTAGATATTAAGTTTATTTCAAATTAAATCATAGCCATACGATGGGGGAGATCGATGATTGATATTTTGCCAAGAATTTTGAAGCATATAAAAGCAATTTCTTGCAAAAATTAAAACACAGTCAGTTGGAGGATGAAGCCAAAGCATCAAGGGTTTCAAGAAGATAAGAACTAGATATGGTTACAGATCGATGGCTGCAAAGGGCTTCCAAGAAATATCAACGATGCATACGTGGTCTCCAATGGCCAGAACTCTAGTAAACACCAAACAACTAGCAAGTTGCAAAGGATTCAAGCTGCCATGGTGGTCTACTTGCAATGGATTTCATGAAGGATGAACCAGTAAGGAAATGCCAGCAAGAACTCTCTATTGAGCTATTTAAAAATTAATCTTTGTAATGTTATTTAATATTTTAATTTTGAAAACTATAAATAGAGGTCAAACCCTCATTTTTAAGTATCAGCACTAGTGTGTTTTCATGTGCTACTGTAAATATTCCCAAAAGCTAATGAAGGAGCATTACATTGATTTTCATCTCAAATTTTGTGTCTTCATAATTCAATATCAGAGGTTCGAATTCCTAAGTTATATTTATGTAAATACTTGAATAGTTATTTTGTACTAGATTAATGGATTACTAACTACTAGGGTAATTTAAATTTGCTTATGAATTGGATCTTTTTTGTTAGGGAGTGCAATTCTGTAAAATCTAGATAATGATTAATTCTGCTATTTGGATTATCATTATTTTGATATTGAAATTGTTGTCTACAATATTTCTCTATTTTTATTTAATGAATGAAGGTGCATTTAAATTGGGATAATGTTGATCTAAGTAATATGTATTCAAATTGGTTTAGGGAAGATTTTTACTATAGTAATAATATTGTTAACCTATATGTCCATTTTTGTTCACATTTTCTAACCCTAAAATTTTATTACCCTAATATCTTAACCCTAAGTGAACATAATTGTGTCAACACCCTATTTAATTTGACAAGGAACTAGCCTACTCTGGAGGTTGGATTTGAAACCCCTATTTTAGTCCATTCAATGTTGAGTGTTGAGTTGCAGCTATCGGGTGCATGCCTGGATAGAAAGTAGTAAGATAGACAACCATAGTATTGAGTCAATATTTATGCAATTTAGTGCCCAATAGTTTTTGGCATACCCGATGGGACCAGTTCACAAGGAACATGAAAACCCATCATATGAGTTATTATTTATCTCAACTCGAAGGAATCAATATTTGGTGAATTGTCTTGTCCTTGTAAGTGGAGAATAGCAAATTCACATGGTGAATCCTTGGTCCTTAAACCTAGAAAAGAACTACCCCTATAGACCAGTGTCCTTTCATGTATACCAGATATTTCAAAAGGAATAATCCTAACTGCTATTTCTATTGTGAATTACCTTATAGAGGATCTACTATTGTCATAATTTTGAATCAAGATTTCCTCTCAAAAGAAGAGCTTCCTAATGAAAATCTTGTAGTTAATCCAAAAACCCTTCCAAAAAGACCTACACCTAGAAATATTGTACCAAATGTGTCCCCTAATCAACCATTATAGAAGTTCCCTAGCTGGAACACAATTGGTCCCCTGAGATTAGCCCAAATGAATGCCATCTCCCAAGATATATCCAAAGCTATCCCCACTTATGATGGATTAGGAAAGACAAATTATGAGCACTGTTAGGATATTTTAAATTTGGCAATAATTCATAACATAAAAGAGGAGGATATTATTGTAATAATTCTAGCCCTGTCCTTCAGAGGAAATTTTTTGCATTGGTTTATAAATTTGAAATATAATACCATCAATTCATGGCAAGAATTGGATAAGCCATTTGTTGGCCCTTTATACCTACTCAACCAGTTTACATCCATGCAAATATATTAGTAGGAAACTATCTCAATTTTCAATTTGATATTTAACAGAACATGGAAGAGAATTCCCCTTGCAGCTAGACCAGTTGTATGTTTGGCCTATATGTATTATATTCGATCTCTTGGATTAGAGCTATGTTTGTAGACATAAAAATATGAGGTAGAAACCTTCCCCCAAGTTTATAATGTAGTAGGTCATGCTAATAATATCCTAATTAATGTGGGGAGACCACCTCCAAAATTGTGCTACCTTATAACTCAGAAACTACTAATGGTCGAAGCCAAACTACAAACCCATATTTCATAGATATCATTTCTTTATCATCCCCATATCTACAAATGAATGCAATCCCTTAATTGAATTCATAATCCTCTACAGTTCATTTCCCTCCCCTTCCTTCTCAAACATTCCAAGAATTTTCTACTATTATTGATATACAAAAAACTTTGAAAACTTTGAGTAATATAATGAATTCGATGGAAAAGAGAGAGCAAGAAAGATCACAACAAAGGAGATGTCCATATGTGAATAAATATCAGAGACCTGGTCCTAGTAATAGTACTAGGGTCAGAGTTAATGTAGCATATGAGGATCTTGAGTGTTCTTTAGATACTACTATTGCAAATGTGTGGTGTTTGGTATGTAATGATCTCCATGACTCATAGTATTGTATTATGTACCAAAACCATGTTCAAAAAGCTATGGATCAATCTAAAAGAAATAAAAAAGGGATATTAAACATCTTATGGCAACCTGATCAAATCATGGTTTGGAAATAGCTAGATGAGGACAACCCAATTGTTGTTATGACAAGATTTGGAAAGAAAACATTACAAGTAGATCTCCAAAATATGGTGTAATTCCAAGTCCCTTCTCAAAAAATAACTGACCCCCTTCCTCAAAGCAGTGATACTTTCCCCATTCCTCAAGCTAAAGGAAAATAGAAGACATACAGTCCTCCTAAGATGTTGTAAAAGGAAACTGAAGGATACCGAATGAGATCTAAATATGAGACTTGAGAAATGCTTAGATTCCCCTCTATTACCAAAAGGTAAATAATAGAAGCCACTTAGTAGCATATAAGAAAATATTTTGAGCCAAAAATAAGGCCTAAAAGACTTCCCCTAGCTAATTTTGTGTATAATATTGTTGAAGAGATGTAAAATATTCCATAAAAATCAAATTTGTATGACACTCTATTCATACCTGGTCAAATTGATCTGCTTAAGGCTTCCCTCAACAAGTATCCACAAGCTAAATATGCCACTACAATCCTTAGCATACCATTGGAAAAGAAAGAAATGTCCCCTACTATTTTAAATAATAAGCCCCATTCTTTCTATATCTCTATGAGAATGGAAGGATATGTAGTCTGAAATTGTATGATAGATTCAGGATCATCGACTACAGTTATGCCTAAATCCATCTGTGTAGTAATAGGTATGGAGTATACCTGATCTTTTCCTAGAGTATTACAATTGAATTGGACACCTGTTAAGATAGTGGGGGTCATAAAGGATTTTTTAATGATGCTGCATAGAGCTGCTGAGGTGACAATAGTACAAGAAATAGTGGTAGTTTACCTAGAACCCTACTTTGAATTATGCATTTCAAGGGAATTTACTACAAAATTGGATGGATGTATGTACATGGATTATTCTAGTATGGTAATTCCTTTCAAAGGAAAGAGAATAAGGATAATACCTAAAAATTTAGTAGCTTATCATATTAAAAATATTGAGGAAGACATGTGCAATCTTACTCCCTTGGAAGAATTTGAGCTTGTTGAAAACTTTGAGGAGTTGGATATTGAGGATGAGTTTCCTTTAAGAGATGATTACAGTCAGTTTGAAACTGGTATTGGGACATATAGTATCTTAGTTTAATCAAATAATAAAATCCTTACTATATCCAATAAATATCATAGAGAAAAGGAAACATGGATCATGCACTTTGATGGTGCTAAATGCAAAAATGATGCAACAGTTGGTGTGGTTTTACAGTGCCAATTAGAGGGGAAAATTAATTTTTCTTATATACTAACATGGTCATGTAAAAATAATTTTGCAGAATATGAGGCCCTGTGTCTCGAACAAATGCAGACAGAAAGCATGGGCATTAAAATTTTGAATATATATGGTGACTCTGAGTTAATCGTCCATCAGGTAAGGAAAAGGTGTAGTAGCAAGTATCATTATCTAAAGGCATACAAAAATAGGGTGTGGGATATAATGGAATCCTTTGATATCCTAAATATAAATGTTTTTCTTAGATAGAAGAATACTCTGGTAGATTCATTAGCAATAAAAGAAGCCAACTTCAATGCTTATGTAGACTTTAGGATCAAGAAAGCTGAGGGAATCAAAATGATTTTCAGACCTACAGTACTAGACAAGCAATTGTTTTGGTAGGTTTTTGAAATTTATGAGAAGATAATTGAATTTCTAGTAATAGAATCATGTCTCTCCACTTTCCAAGATGAGAATCCAGAAGATATTGATCAACAAGATGTTATTCAACTAAGTAACAATCACATTCCTAGAGGGTTGGTCACCAGAGAGAGCTTGTTTGATAATGAGGATAGAAAAGGACCAGAGCTATGAAATTCAATAAAAACTTTTTATAAAGAAGTTGAGGTTGGTACTGAAAAAAAGCTCAATGTTGGAGTTCGATTTTCACCAAAGGAAGTAGAATATATCAAATCCCTATGCCTAAAATACCAAGATATTGTGGCTTGGTCATATTAAGACCTCAAGGTATATGCCAAGAAAGTTATCCAACATACTATTGAGCTAGATCCAGTTGCAAAGCCTTTTACGTAGAAGAAAAATCCATTTAATTAAAATATCAAAGCCATTATGATAGGCGAGCTCTTAAAGTTATTAAAGGCTAAGATCATATATCCAATAAAACATTCAACCTAGGTAGCCAACTTGGTACCTATGAGAAACAATAATGGGAATATTTATTTGTGTGTACATTTCATAAATCTTAACCAAGCATCCCTTAAGGATCACTACCCCCTCCCATGGATTAATTAGATCTAACAGATAGTGGCAGGAGCACAAAGGTTCTCATTATTATATGGCTACTCTGGGTACAATCATATTTGGGTGAAAGAGGAAGATCAATATAAAACAACATTCACTACAAAATGGGGCACATTTGCCTACTAGATAATACCTTTTGGGCTATCCAATGTGGGAGAAACATTTTAGAGAGCCATGGATTATGCCTTTGGGGCACTGATAAAAAAATACATTCTAATTTATTTGGATGACATAGTCTATGTTTTCCCATGATAAGCATGACCACCTATTACACTTGGAGCAAGTTTTTTAAAAGTGTAGAGAATTCGTTATTTGATTCAATTCTAAGAAATCATTCTTTGCAGTCCATGAAGGAAATTTGTTAGGTCATGTGGTCTCAAAAGAAGATATGACCATAGATCTAGATAGAATTAAGTTCATTCTTGCTCTGACATTACCTACAAACAAGAAGGACATAAAGTCCATTTTGGGTCAAATAAACATTGTCAAGAAATTCATTTTTGACTTTGCATAGAAAGTAAGGCCAATATCTAATTCACTCAAGAAGAATCTAAGTTTAAGTGGACTGAAGATAGGAAATAGGCTTTTTATATTATCAAATAGTCCATTGCAACAAACCAAGTATTGCTAAATCTAGATTTTAGTAAATATTTGATCCTTTATACTTATGGAGCTGAAGAGAGTTATGCCTCAGTGCTCACTCAAAAATATGATCAAGGTGAAGAGCATCTTGTATTATTTTGGATCCAGACACTCCATGACTACCAAGTCAAATATAAATTTATTGAAATACAATTATTTGCTATGATGAAGTCACTAAATAAGTTTAGGTAGTACTTGGTATAAAGTAAGACCCTAGTATATGTTGTTCATCCACATGTAAGAAGTATCTTTCAAGGTGAACTAGGAGAAAAAGAGCTGGTTGGATTACCAAAATCCAAGAGTATGATATAGAGATACATCCCATGAATTTGGTGATAGGTAGGGCCCTATTTCAAGGTCTAAAAAAGGTAGCAACATTAGCAAAAGTGATAGCTTTCCAGACAGCAGAGAGGATCAAGTTGAAGGAGTACAAATAGTAGACTCTGATTGGGTTGATCAAATGATCAAATACTTTCAAATTGTAGTATGACCTCCTAATATAAATACATACCAAAGAAGGAGATACAAGATACAGGATTTGAAGTATGCATTGCTACTAGAAGACCTGTATAAAAAAAAATTGGATGGAGTCGTTATGAAATGTTTGAAATATGATCAGCAACAAGGGGTTATTGAAGAGTTTCATGGAGGACCACCTAGAGGACATAGCTCAGGTAGAGTTATAGCGTTAAAAATCATAATAGTAGGCTATTATTTTCCTAATATATTTACTTATACTTTTAGGGTTACTAGGGTTTGTGAAAAATGTTAGCGATATGTTGGAAGGACAAGAAATACTTCATTCCCCTTCAGGTAGATACAAGTTGAAGAACATTTTTAGAAATGGGGGTTAGACTTCATAGGGGTCATCAATGCTAATTCCTTAGCAGAACATAATTTTATTTCGACTACCATAGATTACCTTACCATGTGGATAGAGGTCATTCCTACAAAGAAATCAAATCAGGAAGTTGTGATCAATTTTATGGAGAACTTGATTTCAAGGTTTGGAGTTCTAGAAGCCTTGGTGAGTGATAATGGCCCAGAGTTCATAAGAGACAAGTATATTGAGTTTACCAAAAATTATGGCATCACTCTTAAGAATACTTCAAGTTATTACCCATAGGGCAATGGACTTGCTGAATCTACAAACAAAAACTTGTTAAGGATTTTGAGGAAGTCACTTGAAGGGAACAAAAGAAGTTGGCACCTATTTTTGGACTAAGCTATGTGGGATGATACAATTACTATAAATAAATCCATTAAAACTTCCCCTTAAGCTCTGTTGTATGTAAAAGAGGTAGTGTCACCTATCCATTTAGAAATTCCAACACTTAAGCTTGTCAATACAAAGGAAGAGTCAAAGGAAAATCCAGTAAAAACTAGGCTAACCCATTTACTGCAAATTGAAGAGAATAGAGCTTAGGCATATGATAATTTTCAAAAGCATTCCTTAGATATCAAGGCATGGTTCGATAAGAATTCCAAATTCAAAAAAATCTAGGTTGAAGATTTAGTTCTCAGGTGGAATGTTGATAGAGCAAAGCCAAGCAAACATGAAATTTTTTATTCTTTTTGGGATGGTCCTTTCAAAATAGTAGAAGCCAAGGAGTCCAATGTATTCCGACTTGAAGATCTAGAAGAGAACATACAACTGATTCCAGTAAATAGTTTTCATCTCAAACTCTACTATGTTTGAAACATAAGCTCATTGTAACATATGTATAGACATTGTATTATATTTCCCCTTCTTTCTGCACTTTGTATTCAATTTTTTCTTTAACATATTGAAAAGAGAAAAATATGTACAAAAAATGGCTGTGTTGACAAAGAATTTAGTGAGGTTCTATTTTACATGCAAATATATGTAAAGTATAGCATAATGGTGAGCATCTCTGATCTGCATCAAAATACACAAAAATCTCAACGAAATGAAACCAATGTGATTGTCCACACGTGAAATGAAGTGGATGTCAATGGAATCAAAGGCATCTTCAGTCCACCAATTTTGAGATTAAGGTGAAGTGAAGTGGTGAATCTGTGACTGTACCACATGGAGATAGAGGAAAAAACCTAAATTCAATGCTAACTAATCCATGCTTGAACCAAAGAGTATCCAAAGAGACACCACAAGGTGACAACCAAATTTAAATTTTCAACCAATGAGAGACCAAAACTCCACCTTCGAGCCATCGAAAGGAATGAGTGGGAATTGAAAAGCATGCTAATGGGTAGATTGCATAGTAGATGCATTAATGGTAGAAGATATGCACATGCAAAGAAATAAAAGCATCAAAAAGAATAAGTAATTTTCCTTCAGTGGAAAATCATGTTTATAGAGGAGAAGGGGGTGAGGGTGCTTAGAAACATTCACTATGAGTTTTGGAAGAGGACACAAGGTTGTTTCTAGTAACAAAGAAACCCAAGAAGCTAAAACCTCAAAAATAAGGGTAGTGGCTCCCTACATCAATAGAACGAAAGCTATGGTGGATACTAAAATGGTCCTTATAGAGAAGACAAGGGTCAGGAGGAGCATGAACTACAAGTTCAAGAAAAGAGCAACCTTATTGATGGAAGGTATATGTGATGTGCTCTCTTACCTTTATTTTTACATTTGTGATTTTTTTCACCCTTGTCCAGAATTAATAGCTACAATAGTTAAATTTTATGACCCCATGGCCAAAGTAGTGAAAACTACTAAAGGCAAAACCCTATTTAGTATCACCACCACCCTCTATCATAATCTTTTCACCCTAGGGTCATAACCATTGGTGAGAACGAAAGAGTTTAATGTGACTGCCCAGGTCAGGTATTACTCTCTAGAAAAAAGAGCTTATGATGGTGAGTCATTTAAGAGATGGTTTTATAAACAGCTAGATGTGAAGCCCAAGAAATTTTTTTTGATGTCCCAATCCCTATTTATGAATTTACAAACCCTGAACTATTTTCTATGTTGGCCTGTATGGATAGTTTAGACTCTGATAGAATGGTGTATGGCTGGAAAATTGCCACAACCCATTGTATCTTAAATGAAAGAATGTATGAGGAAGATGCAAAGGAAAAAGGGACTAGGGTTATCTGTTTTGAATGGCTAGCCTTTCTTGCTTAAAGGATACATGAATAATTAGTAAGAATAAAAATGGAATCTGATGCTCCTAGTTTTAGGCATTTCTCAAGCCTGGTTTGGATTTTTTATGACGTTTTTAAGGATAAAATACCTTGGATTTTGGTAAAGGATAAAACCAGTGATGGATAACCCTTGCTAGTTTATTATTGGACAAGTCATTATTGGACATTTTGAGTCCCTATGCTAAAAGTTGTCATTTATTTCAAAATGACCTATGTAAGTAAGCACTATGATTTTGCTCCACAAAGAGCTTCATGACAAGCAAACGTTTTGATCAAAGGTTCAAGAAAGGATGCATGGCATTTGGTTCCAAAAGGAGCTTCAAAGGAAGCTTAGAAAAATGTTTTTATAAAAAAAAGGAAGGCAAGGAAAGGTTTTATTTAAAACCATGGATGAAATATTTGAAATAGGTTTTTCTTAGAACCCAATTTGGATTTTTGTTTCATCGAAAAAGGTGCCCCGATGATGGAGAAATTTAATTTAATTTTTTTTTAAAGCGAAAAACATTTTGCGGGGCCGCCTTGGTCTGAGAGACCATGAACAGGGGTTCTACACCGTCAAAGTCACCCGGGAGTCACACCCAACCCTGCCCGCACCAACATTATCAATTGGATTTTGGATACCCAATTCAAATTTTTGGTAGGGTGGAGATTTGAACCTGGGACCTCCCTTGGAGGATTGCCCTCTCCTCTCCAACTCACCTACAACACCTGGGTGCTACCATAAAAATCTTTCTAAATTTGAATATAATGGTCTAAAATTTTTGATCAATTCAACCTATGGATTAGAACTCAATTTAATTACAAATATTTTAGACCACATATTATGCTTTACATGTGAATAAAAAGGTAATTAAAATAAGTAGAGTATTATATGTTGAAAAAGGACTAAGGAATTCAAATGGTTAAACCAATGTGAGGAAAACTTTAATATCTTGAAAAATAAAATGATGACTGCACCAAACCCTTAAAGACAATTTAAATTTAAAGGTTTAGTTTAAATTTAAATTTATTTAAAATTTTAATTTTAATTTTAAAATTAAATAAAAGAGTTTTCCCACCATGTCCACCGACATCATATATTTTATAATGAAAAGGTTTGAATATTTATAGGGGTTTATTTTATCAACCAAGGAGGACACAACAATATTTTTGTATTTGATTATCCCTTCCTTCGAAATCGTCGATTCTCCCATTCTGATTTTGTTTGTGCACTGCATGTGGAACAAGGGAGCAATTTTCAAGGCATAGGTGGAGAGGACAAAAATATAAGTCTCAAAGTCTTAAAGCCTCCATGTGGGAGTCCTAGCCCACACAGTGGGTGGATAGTGCACTAAGGCGCATGATGAGGAGGAACGCAGGGTCAAAACCACCCGAAGCCATTTTGCAAGGTATGCCATAATTCGATCATCAAAATTTTTGGGTGCATGAAATATTTCAAATTTTCTAAGGTTGTGTTAAGCGTCGACTTTCACAGAGAGTATAGTGGATTTAATTTTTGCATATGGCTAAGGTTTGATATTTGATTAATGTGGGATATTGCCTAAGAAGGCTTTGTGATTATTATTTTTAAGTGCAAAAGTGTTGAAAGGAAGGATATAAAATATTTGAATTATTTTATGGTATAAGTGGTTTTTTGAGTGACAAGGTTATACACTGTTTTGATTTATTTTATTTTATGGTATAAGTGGTTTTAGGAGTGATAAGGAAGTTGTGCTTTAATTATTAAGAAGGTTTTCTAATTAAAAGCCTTGATGAATATTATTGTGAAGTCGAGTAATGTTGAATATTTTGTGATTTTCTAATCCTTGTGAGGATTGGCAAAAGAATATTATGATTGTGGCAGATTTCCAAAGAGGTTTCTTCATCTTCATAAAATGTATGGGCACACTCTCCTATTTATTTATTATGGCGGTTGATTATAAAATACCTTTGGAGTGAAAAGGATTGATTGTAGTTTCCTTTTTGAAAGTGATTGGTTAAATGCTTCAAGGTTTTCTGGTTTGAGAGTTGTGATTAAACCTTATTTTATAAGAATTGTTGTTGAAGCCAATTGTTGGCAATTTTGGGTACATTGCCCTTGCTTAAGTGTTGATGTTGTCATTGATGTCAAGAAGCGGAAGGGTTTTTGTGAAAACCATGGCAGACAATATAATAGGTTTTGTTTAAAACCATGGACAACAGTTTTGAAATGGGTTTTCCTTAAAACCCAAGTTAGCTCTTCGTTTCGTTGAAAAAAGTGCTCCGATGATGAAGATATTTAATTTTAAATATCCAGTTTAAATTTTATTTATTTATTTAAAATTTAAATTAATATTTTAAAATTAAATTAAAGTTTTTCACCGGCTTGTTTGAAAAGCCGACGTGTTTGGTATTACATCGAAATGCTTATTTAATGAGGCGAAGTCGTAGGCAAAGGGTGACATGAAATAGAAATGAAATCTACGGGCTTCTGTGCGAGAGGAAGTCTTGCGACCTGCGGTGGACGGAGACCGTGAGGAGAGGAAGTCTTGCGACCTGCAACGGACGGAGACCGTGAGGAAATCTTGCAACCTGTGGCAGACGGAGACAGTGAGAATCGCCAGTTTGAGGAAGTGCGACCGATCGTTTTCGAAGGGAAATGTTCAAAAAATAAATGGTGCGATATTCAAAGTGCGCTCATTTGTATGTCAAAAAGAAAAAGACGAACATGGTGTGGCGATGTGATTAATCCCTTGTGATGCTAAATTTTGAAAAGCACGGTAATCGAGAGGAAGTGACAGTGAAAACATAGAGCACGTGATTTGGTGACCTGGCAGAGAGAAGAGGGGTTTTCGACGGTGCGTGTTTTAGAAGAGATAATTATCTTACTCACCCTATTGATTCCATTCGACAACACAGAGGAGTCGATTGATGAATGGTGTGTAAGCACTGCTAACAAGGAGGTGTTAAGGTCGAATCACAATGACGATAATTTTGTTGGTTGAAAAGTCACAATGGTGATACTCAACCGCTGGGTAGCGTAGTTGCGCGATCGGTTGGAAGTCCAACCTAAGCTGCTATAGATTACGGTATCGAACGAATCCCAGCAATAGTTTTGATTGTGACAAGACATCTTCATCAAACAAAAGGGGTGCTCGATTTCAAAGTAGTGAAAATCGTTGCTAAGCTACGGCAGTTTGCTGGATCGAATCGCAGCGACGGCGAAGTAGTAGAAATTCTCCTGTTGGGCAGAGGCGTCGAAGCCGGTTGAAAATCGCTTCTAAGCATGCGACAGATCGTTGGATCTAATCAATCCAGCGACGGCGGAGGATGCACTTTTTAGGTATGTCATAATATGCTTGTGGAAGTTGAGAGTTACAAAGGAGTGTTTAAGGTTTTTATTTTGTTAAGTGCATTGCATTCTTAAGAAGATATAAGGGGAGTCTTATCTAAAGTGTGGATTGTTTATTATTGGTTATATTACTTTATTATAAATTTTTGGGAGTTATAAGGTTATGCAATGTGATGATCTATTTTATTTTATGGTACAAGTGGTTTTAGGAGAGATAAGGGAGTTGTGCAATTAAAGGCTTTGGTGATGATTATTGAAAGGTGGAATAATGTTGATTATTTTGTGATTTACTAACCCTTGTGAAGATTGGCAAAAGAAAGTTGTGATGGTGGCAGATTCCCAAAGGGGTTCCTTCACTTCAATAAGGTATGGGCACATTCTTCTTATGAGTATGAGTGGTGTATGTTATTCCTGAAATAAGATTGGAGTGAAAAGGTTTTCAACAAGGTTTCCTTTGGTTGAGTGTAAATCCTATTTTCTGGTTTGTTGAAGACTACTTATGCATTGTTATCATTGATGAGAGTTTTGATGAATGCATAATTCTGGTTTGAGGTAGTGGAAGCATTGTGCACTAGGGTTTATGGTTGTGAGTCTTACTACTTGCTATGAGTTGGTGAAACCCTTAGTTGGCTGTTTTGATATTGTTGGATGAGTTGCTTCCATAGTGGCTGTGTTGATCAAGTTAATGCTTTACTAGATACATGATATTGGGCTTACTCCATTAAGTTGATTTGAACAAGTTATTCTATGCCTTTGGTGATATTGTGTTGGTGGCTATTTTGTTCAAATATCATTGGAGGGAAAAGGATTTTTTCTTGTTTCCTTTTCTTGTGATGATTGGTTGAATGCTTCAAGGTTAATGTTGAGTTGAATGTTGTTGGTTAAACCTTGTCTATGAGCATTGTTGTTGAAGCCAAATTGGTTGAGAAAAGAGATTAGTTTTTGGAAAGAACATGAGTATCTTTGTTATATGAGATATTGCATGGTTGGCAATTGTTGGGTTGTGTTTCATGTTCTTGAGAAAAGCATACTACATCTATCTTATTCTGTTGAGATTTGAGATTGAGTTGAGATTGAGATTGGGAGTTAAGTGTAGAACATATTGAGTCTCTAACAATTCTCTTTATGCTTCTATGAGGTGGATGAATCACGTTGGGTCTCTAACCATTCTCTTTGTGAGTTCATGCCAAGCAAGTGTTCTTGATAAACTTGTGAGCAGGTGTTGGACAGGTTCCATTGGGGACTTGTGAGCAGGTATTGGACAGGTTCCATTGGGGACTTGTGAGCAGGTGTTGGACAGGTTCCATTGGGGACTTGTGAGCAGGTATTGGACAGGTTCCATTGGGGACTTGTGAGCAGGTTTTGGACAGGTTCTGTTGAGGACTTGTGAGCAGATTTGAACAGGTCCTAGCAGAGGACTTGTGAAGCTGAGTTTGATAGTTCTTTTAGAGAACCTGAAGAGCAGAGGTTTTCTAGAGGATCACCATCCAGAGCAGAGCTAGGGGATTGGTGTCTCCTGTGGGTCGGTGCCCACGAACTTGAGCTAGGGGATTGGTGTCTCCTGTGGGTCGGTGCCCACAAACTTCAGTAGGGGATTGGTGTCTCCTGTGGGTCGGTGCCCACGAATTTGAGATTAGGGGATTGGTGTCTCCTTTGGGTTGGTGCCCATAAACATTGTAATTGGGAAGGTTTCCCAAAGAACTTTGAGATAACTTTTAGAGAAAAGTTTTGTGGACGTAGCCCAGGCTTTCTGGGTGAACCACGTTAAAATTGGTGTCACTTTGTGGATGATCTTGTACTTTGTTTTGATATTGCTTTGGATATATTGCTTTACTATTTTGAAGTATAAAAGAAAAACAAAAAGAGGTCTTATACTGTTCACCCCCCCTCTCAGTATAAGCTTGTGTTCAACAATTGGTATCAGAGCAAGGTTCCTTCGAAAAGTTTAACAGCTTGAAGGAAGATCTTACAAGAACACAAATGGCAAGGAAAGGCAAAAGCAAAACCATAAGACACAAGAAGAAGAAATCTCACAGGGGCACAAAAGAAAATGAAGATGATCTCAATGTTGCTACTTTGGGAATGAAAATAGATTCAAGAGATGAATCAAACAGTGGAGAACAAGCCAGATTAATAAAGTTTTGCACCAGATGTGGGAAGACCGGTCACTTTGTAGCTGATTGCTCACAAGGTAGAGAATGTTTTGTTTGTGGTCAACTCGGGCATAATGGACGCCAGTGCCATGGGTTTAGTAGCAGTGAAGATGAAGATGATCCGTTCAAAATTGATAAAGAAACAGATTCAGAACAAGAGTGTGATGAAGAAGGAAGTGATGCAGAAGCAAATTGGGAACATAAACTGATTTTAGACTTGAGTAAAAAGGTTGAGGATGCAGAAGATATAATCACCAACTTGAAAATTCAAGTAGAAGATTACAAGAAAATTTTTGAAGATCTTGAAATGCAATCTTCTAGGAAAACAGAGTATTGCAGCAAGCTAGAAAAAGAAATTGACGGTTTAAGAATGCAGACAGAAGAAATGAGTAATAAAGTTGGTATATACAACAAACATGAAGAGGAATCTAACAAAGTTATTAACAATCTAGAGCTGAAAATAGAAGAGTTCAAAAAGAGTGAAGAAACTCTCAGGTATCAGATCAATGAGAAAGAGACTGTTTGCTGCAAACAAAAAGAAGAGATTGTTTCATTGAAGAAACAACTAGAAGAGGCCAATACAACTCTTAAAACCAAATATGAGCACAACAATCAAGAAAAGAAGAGCGTCTACCTTGACAAAGCAAGTAAGTGTTCTAGTAGTGATAGTGAAAGTTCTTCAGGTGATTATAAAAATGAGATTTTGTTCATATCAGAAAAGGAGGAAGAACCGAAATGTCTTAGATATGGAAAGTGTGGGCACCTTGAGGATAATTGCACAAATAATGAATTGGTTGCTAGTATGTATGAGGATGCTTCAAAAAGTGATAAGGAAGATGCATGTATGGTTTTTGAAAAGGGTAGCACCTCTAGTGATAAGAAATCTGAAAAAGGCCTTGATAATTCAAAGTGCAATCAAATAGAGGATCTTGAATGTGAACTTACTAATGCTCTTAGTGTCTTGAAAAAGGAAAGAAAGAAGAATGCTGCCGGGGGGGGGAACTCAAGAATGAGTTAGAATCTAAGGCGCTTGAGTATAGTGAATTAGAACAGAAAATGGCTTCATTGAAAGAGGAAAATAAAGAGTACAAGGATAAGCTGTACAGGTTTCAAGATAGCTCCAAAAGGGTTAAGTCTCTCATCCAAAGTCAAAGAAATCCAACAGATAAAACAGGTCTTGGTTTTGTTAAGCCTCACAAGGAACAAGTTGGAGAGTCTAGTAAGAGACTCCAAAAGGAAGAGAGTTCTGATGAGAAAAGTATTTCAGATCATGAGTCCTTGAAAAATAGATGCACAGAAATAGAAAACACAATTCGAAATGAGAAGAAAAGGTTTTCAGAACCTAAGAGGTCAAACAATGGAAAGTTTCAAGGTAGATGTTTTGCGTGTCACAGATTTGGCCACATGGCTGTACATTGCATGGCTCAAGTGAAGAAGGTAAATAACAGTTTTAGAAGTAGTAATTTCTTTCATGGGTATTGCTACTCTTGCAATCAGTTTGGGCATAAGGCAGTTTATTAACAGGAACTGGGTTGGTCAAAATAGGTTTGGTCAGGACTGGTTTAGTCAGAACATGTGGATTCAAAGAACAGGTATGCCTAAAAGAAACAACATTGTTACTTGTTATAAGTGCAACAATGAAGGTCACACAGTCAGACAGCCTAGAGTTGAAATTCCAGGATACAGGAATAGGAACAGTGGCATGATCAGGTCCAAGGATCAGAACAATGACAGGAACAAGAATATAGACAAAGAGTTCAAGAGAAGACCCGACAAGGAAGTTATAGATGCTGATGATGATCAGTGCCTAATGGGAGTTTTACTCCCACCCCAGAATTAATCACCTCATCAGGAGGTGGGGGAGGGACTAAGCTAAGAGGCTCATTCTTAGTTTCGAGCCCCAAAGGTGGCCCTTTGCCATTGATGACAAAGGGGGAGAGATATGAGTAAGGGGGAGAGCTTCAAGTGAAGAGGAAAGCTTCAAGTCAGGGGGAGCAAAACTTCAAAGAGAAGTGATTTCAGTTTTGGCTCTTGAAGATGTGGTTTTAGTAAAGTTTTGCCATCAATGACAAAGGGGGAGATTGTTGGCAATTTTGGGTACATTGGGTACATTGCCCTTGCTCAAGTGTTGATGTTGTCATTGATGTCAAGAAGCGGAAGGGTTTTTGTGAAAACCAAGGCAGACAATATAATAGGTTTTGTTTAAAACCATGGACAACAGTTTTGAAATGGGTTTTCCTTAAAACCCAAGTTAGCTCTTCGTTTCGTTGAAAAAGGTGCTCCGATGATGAAGATATTTAATTTTAAATATCCAGTTTAAATTTTATTTATTTATTTAAAATTTAAATTAATATTTTAAAATTAAATTAAATTTTTTCACCGGCTTGTTTGAAAAGCCGACGTGTTTGGTATTACTTCGAATTGCTTATTTAATGAGGCGAAGTCGTAGGCAAAGGTTGAGCCGAAATAGAAATGAAATCTACGGGCTTCGGTGCGAGAGGAAGTCTTGCGACCTACGGCGGACGGAGACCGTGAGGAGAGGAAGTCTTGCGACCTGCAGTGGACGGAGACCGTGAGGAAATCTTGCAACCTGTGGCAGACGGAGACAGTGAGAATCGCCAGTTTGAGGAAGTGCGACCGATCATTTTCGAAGGGAAATGTTCAGAAAATAAATGGTGCGATATTCAAAGTGCGCTCATTTGTATGTCGAAAGGAAAAAATGAACATGGTGCGGTGATGTGATTAATCCCTTGCGATGCTAAATTTTGAAAAGCACGGTAATCGAGAGGAAGTGACAGTGAAAACATAGAGCACGTGATTTGGTGACCTGGCAGAGAGAAGAGGGGTTTTCGACGGTGCACGTTTTAGAAGAGATAATTATCTTACTCGCCCTGTTGATTCCATTCGACAACACAGAGGAGTCGATTGATGAATGGTGTGTAAGCGCTGCTAACAAGGAGGTGTTAAGGTCGAATCACAATGACGATAATTTTGTTGGTTGAAAAGTCACAATGGTGATACTCAACCGCTGGGTAGCGCAGTTGCGCGACTGGTTGGAAGTCCAACCTAAGCTGCTGTAGATTACGGGATCGAACGAATCCCAGCAATAGTTTTGATTGTGACAAGACATCTTCATCAAACAAAAGGGGTGCTCGATTTCAAAATCGTTGCTAAGCTACGACAGTTTGCTGGATCGAATCGCAGCGACGACGAAGTAGTAGAAATTCTCCTGTTGGGCAGAGGCGTCGAAGCCGGTTGAAAATCGCTTCTAAGCATGCGACAGATCGTTGGATCTAATCAATCCAACGATGGCAGAGGATGCACTCTTTAGGTATGTCATAATATTCTTGTGGAAGTTGAGAGTTACAAAGGAGTGTTTAAGGTTTTTATTTTGTTAAGTGCATTGCATTCTTAAGAAGATATAAGGGGAGTCTTATCTAAAGTGTGGATTGTTTATTATTGGTTATATTACTTTATTATAAAGTTTTGGGAGTTATAAGGTTATGCAATGTGATGATCTATTTTATTTTATGGTACAAGTGGTTTTAGGAGAGATAAGGGAGTTGTGCAATTAAAGGCTTTAGTGATGATTATTGAAAGGTGGAATAATGCTGATTATTTTGTGATTTACTAACCCTTGTGAAGATTGGCAAAAGAAAGTTGTGATGGTGGCAGATTCCCAAAGGGGTTCCTTCACTTCAATAAGGTATGGGCACATTCTTCTTATGAGTATGAGTGGTGTATGTTATTCCTGAAATAAGATTGGAGTGAAAAGGTTTTCATAAAGGTTTCCTTTGGTTGAGTGTAAATCCTATTTTCTGGTTTGTTGAAGACTACTTATGCATTGTTATCATTGATGAGAGTTTTGATGAATGCACAATTCTGGTGTGAGGTAGTGGAAGCATTGTGCACTAGGGTTTATGGTTGTGAGTCTTACTACTTGCTATGAGTTGGTGAAACCCTTAGTTGGATGTTTTGATATTGTTGGATGAGTTGCTTCCATAGTGGCTGTGTTGATCAAGTTAATGCTTTACTAGATACATGATATTGGGCTTACTCCATTAAGTTGATTTGAACAAGTTATTCTATGCATTTGGTGATATTGTATTGGTGGCTATTTTGTTCAAATATCATTGGAGGGAAAAGGATTTTTTACTTGCTTCCTTTTCTTGTGATGATTGGTTGAATGCTTCAAGGTTAATGTTGAGTTGAATGTTGTTGGTTAAACCTTGTCTATGAGCATTGTTGTTGAAGCCAAATTGGTTGAGAAAAGAGATTAGTTTTTGGAAAGAACATGAGTATCTTTGTTATATGAGACTTTGCATGGTTGGCAATTGTTGGGTTGTGTTTCATGTTCTTGAGAAAAGCATACTACATCTATCTTATTCTGTTGAGATTTGAGATTGAGTTGAGATTGAGATTGGGAGTAAAGTGTAGAACATATTGAGTCTCTAACAATTCTCTTTATGCTTCTATGAGGTGGATGAATCACGTTGGGTCTCTAACCATTCTCTTTGTGAGTTCATACCAAGCAAGTGTTCTTGATAAACTTGTGAGTAGGTGTTGGACAGGTTCCATTGGGGACTTGTGAGCAGGTATTGGACAGGTTCCATTGGGGACTTGTGAGTAGGTATTGGACAGGTTCCATTGGGGACTTGTGAGCAGGTATTGGACAGGTTCCATTGGGGACTTGTGAGCAGGTTTTGGACAGGTTCTGTTGAGGACTTGTGAGCAGATTTGAACAGGTCCTAGCAGAGGACTTGTGAAGCTGAGTTTGATAGTTCTTTTAGAGAACCTGAAGAGCAGAGGTTTTCTAGAGGATCACCAGCCAGAGCAGAGCTAGGGGATTGGTGTCTCCTGTGGGTCGGTGCCCACGAACTTGAGCTAGGGGATTGGTGTCTCCTGTGGGTCGGTGCCCACAAACTTCAGATTAGGGGATTGGTGTCTCTTGTGGGTCGGTGCCCACGAATTTGAGATTAGGGGATTGGTGTCTCCTTTGGGTTGGTGCCCATAAACATTGTAATTGGGAAGGTTTCCCAAAGAACTTTGAGATAACTTTTAGAGAAAAGTTTTGTGGACGTAGCCCAGGCTTTCGGGTGAACCACGTTAAAATTGGTGTCACTTTGTGGATGATCTTGTACTTTGTTTTGATATTGCTTTGGATATATTGCTTTACTATTTTGAAGTATAAAAGAAAAACAAAAAGAGGTCTTATACTGTTCACCCCCCCCTCTCAGTATAAGCTTGTGTTCAACACCAATTTGTTATGCAAAGAACTTGAACTTGAGTTAGATAAGAACATGAGTATCATTGTTATGTGAAATTTGTGTTTGAGCATTGTTGGAAACATTTTGAGTTGGTTGATACATGCTTGGACTAGGGTTTGTGAGAAAGGGTTTTTCATTGAGGTGATTGGTTGAGTTGAGTTGATTGAGCCTAGTCAAGTGGATGCATGTGGTTTTTCAAGTTCCATAAAATAATCTATTCTATATTTTGGATTTGAGTTGAGATTGATATTTAAGTATAGAACATATTGAGTCTCTAACAATTATCTTTATGCTTCTATGAGATTGATTTAAGTTGAGATTGGGATTTGAGTATAGAACATATTGAGTCTCTAACAATTCTCTTTATGCTTCTATGATATTGATTTGAGTTGAGATTGGGATTTGAGTATAGAACATATTGAGTCTCTAACAATTATATTTATGCTTCTATGATATTGAATTGAGATATTTATTGAGCATTAAGTATAAAACATATTGAGTCTCTAACAATTATCTTTATGATTCTATGAGATTGGACAAGTTCTGTGTGAGCTGGTTAAGCATATTTGAGACGTATTTGAGAAGGCTTGTGGACTGATTTTGAGTAAGCTTTTATGGAAGCTTGCTATGCAAATTTGAGCAAGTCCTAGAGAGGACTTATTGAGAAGATTTGGACAAGTTCTTAGTGAGCTTATTGAGAAGATTTGGATAAGTTATGAGTGAGCTTGTTGAGAAGATTTAAGCAGGTTTTGTGTGGACCTGTTGATCAGATTTGAGCAGGTTTTATGTGTACCTATTGAGCATATTAGAGTAGGTTCTACGTGGACCTATTGAGTAGATTTGAGTAGGTTCTGTGTGGATCTATTGAATAGAATTGAGTAGGTTCTATGTGGACCTATTGAGAAAAATTGTACTAGATCAAATGTACTATGTTTAGTGTAAGATATTAAATAGAGTTGTGCTAGACTGACTGAACTATGTTTAATACAATATTGAGACAAAGCTTTGGAGTTGATATAGTACAGAGGACATAGTCTCAGTGGATAGAGATCCAACAACCAAGACAATTGAAGATAGATCTTGGTGAGAAGTCTTCAAGTGGAGAGAGATACACTAGTCAGTGCAGCAGAGAGATAGAGTCTTCTAGAAGATCACTAGTCAGAGTAGAAGGGGAAATATTTATCCTATGGTAGATATCCACAAACTTGAAATTAGGGTATCAACATATCCTTTGGATAGAGGTCCATAAAAATTGTAATTTGGAGGATTCCCAAAAGAGGTTGATTGAGAAAATTTTAGTAAAAGATTTTTTCCGTGGAGTAGCCCACATTGGGTGAACCACGTAAATTATGGTGTCTCTATTGTGTATGGTGTTTTGTGCATTGCTTTGATTACTGCTATTGATACTACTATATATACACTACATAGTATTGAATTGAAAAGAAAAGTAAAAACTAGTCTTATACTGTTCACCCCCCCTCTTAGTATAATCTTGTGTTCTTCAATCATTTGAGGAGTAGTGAGTCTTTTTATAGATTCAATTTGTAATTCCTTGGACCTGATTTGAAAATAATGTATGGAGAGTGCCCTATATTTGCACCCTTGGCTAAAAAAATTCTGAGAGTAGAGGGTACCAAATAAGGAGATCAATATCTCTTGACTGAGGGCACAATAATCAGACTATATGGTTTCATGGGTAAAACCTTTTCTCCTGCCCCATTTTTTCATCGATATGCTCTTTGCCTTGGAATATTTGAGGCAGGAAAAATACATTGATTTGAATTATGGTTCAATAAGGAAGAGAAAATATTTGCTAGCCTACTGCATTGTGGATGATATTACTATCACAAATAAGGGGTAGAGTGAGCAAATTAACCAATACCTTAAAATGTTAGGTCTATTTTATATTCTCCAAATATGGATTTATGACCCTGATGACATTTTCACCAAAATAAATGTAGCCCTAAATGGACAAAAAGCTTAAAATTTTGAAAAGAGGTTTAGAGCTCATTTTGAACAAGGCAAAAACAATGATGAGACTGCTCTATTGGAGTGGAATGATTCAAAAATGGGTCAACTGCCTCCATGGCTAGATTTATATGAAAAAATTATGGCTTTTGATCCATAAAATAAGAAGAACCACCAGCTGATAGAGGCCATAATTCGTAATATTGAAAAGAAAACCAGAAATAAAAAGGACCCTCAACCTAATGAGGACACTACTAAAGAAGTAGAAGAAGTAGAGCAAATGAATATAGTGAAGATATTTGATTTGTGGAGAATGATAATTGAAATTGGAAAACCTAATACTAGGTTTAGCGTGAAGATAATTAACATTTTTTCTAAAAAATATGATGAAAATATCAAGACCTGGAAGCCTAAGGACATCATAAACATAGTTTTAACAATTCAAAAGTCCCAGGCTGGTTCTAAAAATCTATCTCCACCCATAGACCAAGAAGATCCAACATAATAGCATGTGACTCCTTTGACGACTGTTGAGGTCCCAAAGATATTTCAGCCTACCATTGAATAGGTAGAGAAGTTTCCTAAGAGAACATAATTTTGAGAAAAATGCAATATTCAAGTGAAAAAATTATCGATACTCTAGTCATAGAAGCAGTAGCTAGGCCTCAATTCTTAGCATTGGGGGATCAACCTCCAAGTATAGAGATAGAATGGAAAAATAAAGATAAAAGCTTCAAATTTACTCCCCTCACTTTCACTACCGTAGCATCAGTGGAATTGCATTCTATTTCTGAGCAAGTGTTGCTTATAGGACAAGGAGATGTATATGAGGAATATTTAGAGAGTGAGTTGGTTTCCTTTCGATTCATTTATAGAATAGTGAAAAAAGCTCTAGAAATAAGGGAAAGAGAAGTTTCAAAGAAATAAATGTTGGATATATAGAAGACTGCTAAACAAGTAGCTATTTCAACTACAGAATAATTGACTCATCAAGAGCAGTAGGATACAAAGGTAGAATAATAACACCCTACAGAAGGTATAGTTTCTAATTCTTATCCTCCTCTTCATCCTCCTAGATCCCAAAGGAAGTCTCCCTCCATTTTTGGTCAAGAAAATATGACAAAGGTACCCTCTCCCTCTCATAGTCCACCCCATGTTACATTGGTCACCACTAAAGTACAAGTCATCCCTTCTCCCCCAAAGTCACCCCAAATCCCACTTTCATCATCTAAGGTTCCCACTTCATCATATCCCATAATTTCATATTCACTATTGAAATCACCACCCCCATCAAACGAAAAAATTGTTCCAAGCACCCCCACTCATCCAATTTTTAGTCTTGCTTCAATTTCTATGAGTTTACTAGTAGCTACCATAGTAGTAGTTACAAAGTCCACTGTTGTTACAAAAATTGTTGTAATTACTTCCACACCACCATTGTTAGTGGTTGAGTCCACCCTTACATTCATAGTGTCTTCATCTCCCATGGTTGCTAGTTATGCAAGTCCTATAACTTTACCAAAGGAGCAAGCAACCACATAAAAATAAATGATTTTTGGGGAAAGAATTTATCTAAGCCTTCCAGCAAGATGTCTATCAGAAGAAGAAGCATGTATGTTGATTCAGTCTCAATGCAAAGTATATCTAGGTCCATGGTCCTCATTTTAAACAAGCCTAAGACCAAGGATTATCGATTTGAAGAAATAACGAAGGGCATTGAGAAGCTTCCTGAAAAATATGAGTTGGTAATGGCCAAAGCCCACTTAGAGACCTTCTATGTGAAGAATGATATATCAAAATAGAAGGTGGGTAAACTGGAGAAATAGATTAAAAAGCTTCAAAAAACTATGAGTAATCAAAAGGAAGTGGAAAAGGCTTTGAGAAAATATGCCAAGAGTTGGAAAGAAAAGTTCCAAGAAGCCAATAAGCTCAAAGACCAACTAGGAGAGTAGAAAAAGTTGAATGAAGAATAAGCAAAATAAATTCAAAGTTTGAGACAACAGCTTCAAATTGAAAAATCTAAGTCTTCTAGCTTTTCTAAAGTTGGATTAAAGAATATTATAAAAGAATTGCTCTTCAAGGTCCAAGATAAATGTTCAAGGCTTCAGCTTATGATTGATTATCTTGATGATGCCAACCTATTATTCCCTAATGTGCAAAAATATTTAGATCAAATCACCGGAGAGTTGCAACCTATGGTGATTCTAACAGAACAAATGTACAAGTTGGTTGATAGCAGACTTAGTAATTCTGATAAACCAATTCCCAATAAAGAATGGAATCTTGCTAGAGTTGCTTCTAGAGCCATGGTCTAGAAGCACAGGTTACTTCAAAAATATTGGTTGTTATTTTATAGGATTGAAGAAGTAATTAAATATGTGTTGGATGTAAAAAAAGGAATTATTCAATTTGGTTTCAAAGGTTTGTGGATGGAGGATCACAACTTGCTATCCATGGAAGATATCCAAAAGAGCATTGATGAAAATTTGTAGGATGAATCTAGAATTGATTCTCTTGAAGAGCCACTAAATCAAGAGCAAGTTGCTCAAATGATCATTAATTTTACCAGGCTGAGAGATATCATGGAATATCTGGTAAGCATAGGGAATGTTTCTAACTATGAGGATATTGGAGAATTGCAGTATGTTTATATGTAACTGAAAGAGATATCAAACCCATCTAGAGCAGCCTAGAATCAAGCCTTACATTATTTGAAGTTTATGATTCAATTGTTTTATGATAATTTTGGAAGAAGAAATAAAAAACAATCATCTTTAGAAGAAGAAGAATAGAATGAAGAGGAAGGCTCGAAAGAGTCCCACCAAGAAAAGCAAGATGGAACCACTATAGGCTCGAAAGAGGCACACACTTAAGTTGTTTTTTTTTTGTACATATATACAAAATTTGTATTTTTGTTTTTGCTCTAACAATTGTTAGAAATAAACAATAAAGGCATGAAGCCTAGAGAGGCACAAAGAGCACTAGATTGTGTGTGAAGGCATTTTTGTGGGTAAGCCTTATAAGAAGAGTAGAACTATGTTTTGCAAGAATAGAGGAGTAGTTTTGTTATAAGGGCACATAGATAGATTTTGGAAGCAACAAAGGAACATGTGTCTATTGCATAGTTTACAGATGAGTAGTTGTCCTTTGTGTTTCTTGAAGCATGGTCTCGATGTGAACTTCTACTCTCTAAGAGAACTATTTTTAGAGGGTAGTGTTCATATGGAAATTATTCTTTTAAGCACATTTTTGAAGATGAGCATTTTTTTACTCCTATAGCCCAATGGATAAGACTATGATTTCTATGGCTTTGCAAGAAAATCCACCTAGGACGCACCAGAATGTAGGACCAAAATGGCCACATACTTAGGAAAATTTTGAAAATTTTGCCTAAGGCATGAAGATCTCATTCCGCACACGTTTCAGTGTATTTTGGAGTGGATCCACAACAAAGGCTACAAGTCCGCCTAACACTTAGTAAATTTTTGCACTTGGAGAAATTTTGCATAATTTCTTATGTCTTTGGCTTCGGACTGGTGACATGTCCTGAATCCACAAAAGTTTTTGGAGAAGGATGACATCAGCATAAAAAGAGTATGGATTGGTGATCGCTTTGTATTTTTAAACATCTTCCAAGTAGCTAAGTGTTGAAGAGCCCGATTCTAGAGAGCGCATAGAACATTTTTGCCCATAATGGAGATAGGAAGCATAAAGTAGAATAAAGGCATGTGTATTTGTGACAAAGTGGGTCTAGAATGGAATCCTGAGTTGATACACTTGCTGGGGTCCAAAATGGAATCCGCAAAAGTTTTGAAGAGAACATGACATCATCAACCTTTTTGTGTGGATTTGTGAAATCTTTAAAGGCCAACAAGAGAAAACAAAGGATAAGGAGTGGATTTCATCCCAATTCACTTTCAAACAATTTTGTGTTGGATTGGCATTCCGTAGGCTCTGAGGCATAAAAGGTGATATTATTGATTTTAAAAGGGGAGTGTCGTTATGATCTCTCTCCGCCATTGTATTAAGTTTATTTTAGATTAAATCGTAGCCATATGATGGGGGAGATCGACGATTGAGATTTTGCCAAGAATTCTAAAGCATATAAAAGCAATTTCTCGCCAAAATTAAAACATAGTCAGTTGGAGGAGGAAGTCGAAGCATCAAGGGTTTCAAGAAGATAAGAACTAGAGACAGTTATATATCGATGGCTGCAAAGAGCTTACAATAAATATAAATGATGCATACATGGTCTCCAACAACCAGAACTCTAGTAACAGCAAAAAAACTAGCTAGTTGTAGAGGATTCAAGATACCATGGCGGTGTACTTGTAGCGGATTTTGCAGAGGATGAACTAGTAAGGAAATACCAACAAGAACTCTCTACTTAGTTGTTTAAAAATTAATATTTGTAATGTTCTTTAATATTTTAATTCTACAAAATCTAAATAGAGGTCGAACCCTCATTTTTAAGTTTTGACTCTAGTGTTTTTTCCTATGTTGCTATAAATATTCCCAAAATCTAATGAAGATATTTTTTGTGTCTTCATAATTCAATATCAAAGGTTCAAATTCCTAAGTTGTATTTTTGTAAATACTTGAATGGTTAGTTTGTGCCATATTAATGGATTACTAACTTCTAGGGTAATTGAAATCTACTTCTAAATTAGATATTTGTTGTTAGGGAGTGCATTTCTATAAAATATAGATATTGATTAATTTTGCTATTTGGATTATCATTGTTTATATATTGAAATTGATATCTGCAATATTTCTATATTGTTCTTTAATGAATGAAAGTGCATTTAAATTGGGATAATTTTGATCTAAGTAATATGTATTCAAATTGGTTTATGAAAGCTTTTTGTTGTAGTGACAATGTTTTTAGCCTATTTGTCCATTGTTGTTCACATTTTCTAACCCTAATCGTTTCTTACCCTAATATCTAAAATCCTAAGTGAGCATAATTGTGTCAACACCCTGTTTAAGTTGACAAGGAACTAGCCTACTCTGGAGGTTGAATTTTAAATTCCTATTTTAGTCCATCCAATATTGAGTGTTGAGATGTAGCTATGGGTGCATGACTGTACAAAAATTAGGAAGATAGACAGTCATAGTATTGAGTAAATATTGATGCAATTCATTGCCCAATAGTTCCATCAGTTGAAGAGTCAGTAAAATATGTGCATCATGATGACTTACCGAGGGATTTTTTCCTTCTATCCACATACTTATACATTAGGTCATCATCTCCAACCACACAACTAGAAAGCAAATCCAAATCAGTGCAAGGTTACCCATGCATATCAACACCACCTACAACTTCTAAAGCTACTGGTACTTTTGAAAAACCCACAATGTCCAAGGCAAAGGACTCTCAGAGGCTAAAAGGACCTTTGGTAGAGAAAACATCTAAAGAAATCCCAACCATAGCAATAGTGGAAATTCTAAATCCCATGGAGGAGAAAAATTCCCAAGACATAGTCGAGGAGGTACATCAATCTATCTCGTCTGCATCATCATCAGTGTTATTTCCACTGTAGGTGATAGTTCACCTAGATAAAATGGGATTAGGTGAATATTGTATGCAAAATGTGACTTTCACTCCAATTATCAGGTTTGTAAAAGATATGGGGTGACCAAGAGTCCCAAACTTACCAATAGGTACAATGGTACAATTGGCGATCCCCCCTAACCAGACTAATTTTATCTATGTTGGTTTGGATTATACCCATGATGCTTTAGACATTGAAGATGATGAGGGGGAGCCATTCACCATGAATATTCATTACTTGTCCAATCTTTATTTTTCTCTAAGATACTTTGAATGCAACCATTGGAATGGCTATGGTTTGGGTCTGTATGAGTAAGGCTACAAAACCTAATTGAACCAAGATATCAATTACCTACTGATAGATCTGGCCTAGGATATCATATCCAAAGCTATGATGACTCATTGGTTGCATCCCTAGATAGGTTGAGCTTAGGGTTTGGGGAAGACATTGAATGGAATCCCTATCAACTGAACATAAGCTACTTGAGTGATAGGTGGGTGGCTATGGTCAATATAGAACCTTCCAATGAGTATCATCTAGATTTCTCTCTCGAGGTAAGCCCATAAAGAATAATCATATGGGAGGATGAACCAATATATGGTTATGAGCGAGAAGAGAATGAGTACATCACAAGTGATTCTGAGGATGAAATCAAATTGGACTATCATGGGCCTCGATATTTACACCATCTTGCCTGGTAAACTAATACAGAGGGTGGATACTTCATAGATGACAATTATTATGAAGATGATATTGAGATGACTTATCTTAGGCCTCATCATTCATGTCACATCATAGGGCTAGTGGAAACAGACAATAGGTTATTCATAGATGACAACAATTATGAAGATGAGACCAAAATTGCCTATCTTGGACCTCAAAACTTACATTATCGCAATGAGCCTTTTGGCATAGATGATATGTACCATATATTATATCCTAGCCCTTTACTTATGGGAAGACCACCCAATTCAGATGTGAGCTATCACATAGTCTTCCTTAGCCCTCCTGCATTTACATAGCTACTTCAGCCAAATGATCCCATATTCTCATATATCCATAGATTAGATCCTAAGATACCCATACCCCTAGAGCCTCATCTTAGGTATGGAATGCAAATTAATAATACAGAGCTATACCCGTATTGTCTTGGAGATTCCATTCTGTCCATTAACATGATCTCAATCTATTTGACCACTCCACTCCAAAATCTAACCGATCCTTCTAAACATTATGTCTTAACTTAAACACCATTGATTGGGAGTGCGTTGACTCACCTTTAGATCCTGAATATTTCTTCCCCAATGAAGAAATGCTACAATCATTTCATTTTGCACTAGGTTGCACACATGATGTTTATCATGTTGGTTTTGACCTTGATTTAGTTGAACATTTAAACCTAAGAGATGACATCTACTTGATCCCCACTCCTCACTAGATTGAGGATGGGTCACATATGGTAATAGAGGAGACTTTTTAAGTGGACATTAGTGATGATCCTTCTAATCCAAATAAATTCAAGTTCAAGGAAATATTATCTCCAAAATAATAGGCCATCATCATACCTCTATTGAAATAGAGACCTAATATCTTTGCTTGGACCTACAAGGATATGTCAGATTTAGATTCAAAATTGGTTTTCCATATCCTTCTATGATATCCCATGAAGAAACTAGTCAAGAAAAATCTTAGAAAGATACATCCAACTGTTACCTTGATGGTAAAGAATGAATTGTAGAAGCTATTGGATGTAGTCTTTATTACCCCCATCGACTATCCAAAATGGGTATCAAACATGGTACCTATAGGAAAACATGATGGAAGAATCCATATTTGCACAAATTTTAGAGATCTCAACAAGGCAACACCAAAGGATTCATTCTCGTTGACCAACATAGATGCTCTTGTAGACGTAACTAGAGGCCATGAGATGCTCTCCATTATTTATGAATTTTTTGGTTACAATAAGATTTGGATTAAACCTGAATAGCAGTAGAAAACCATGTTCACCACTCCATGGGGGACATTTTGTTACAAAGTAATTTCATTTGGTATTAAAAATGTTGGTGCCATATATCAGCAGACCATGACATATATTTTCCATGACTACATGCATAATATCCTAGAAGATTATATCAATGACTTAATGGCCAAGGCATTGTTGCATGAAGAGCATGCTGATATCCTAATAAAAGTCTTTGACCACCCGATAGAGCACAACATCATGTTGAATCCCAATAAATGAATATTTGGTGTAACTTCTAGAAAAATCTTGGGATTCATAATTTCTAAATGAGGTATCGAAGTCAACCCAACAAAGGTAAAGGTTATCCTAGAAATAACCCCACCCACTAACATCAAAGAGTTGAGAAGCCTACAGGGCAAAGTAGCATCCATAAAGCATTTCATCCCATAATTATCAAATAAATTTTGATCCATGAATCGACTGCTACAAAAGGGGGTCCCATTCCGCTAGGACAAGGAATGTTAACAAGCCTTTACTAAGATAAATAAATACCTAGCAACACCACCAGTACTAGCTCCACCAAGGCCAGACATGCCATTTTTGCTTCATATATTGGCCATCAATTTTGCTTTGGATACCATATTGTCTCAAAATAATGTGCAATACAAAGAGCAAGTGATATATTACATCAACTACACCTTTGTGAAATACATGATAGGGTACACATACATAGAGAATATATTCTTAGCAGTAGTCTTTATGACAAAGAAATTGCACGACTACATGCTGAGCCATACAACGTATATGATATCAAAACAAAATCCTTTGTAATATATGATGAGCAAGACATATTATAATACATGTACTGTAAAGTGAATCATGCTACTCATAGAATTTTATTTAGAGTTCATAAGCCAAAATTCCATCAAGGGACAAGTCATAGTTGGTCAACTAGTAGAGGTGCCTCTTCAGGATAATAGACCTCTCACCATAGAACTTCTTGATGGTGTAGTATTTGCATTATCAAAAGCACCCAAACCTAAATAACTTGAAAATAAAGCATACATGTCTTTGTTATTTGATGGTTCAAAGTGTGAGCAAGGGACAAGTGCAAGGATTGTGGTTTTCACACCATAAGGTGCTCCAATTCCCTTGTCATTCAAACTAGACTTCCTTTGCACAAATAATAATACTGAATATGAAGCCCTAATCCTAGGTCTCCAAAGAACAATCAATATGAATATTAAAAGGCTAAATATATTTGGTGATTCCCTTATTATCGTTAACCAAGTTAAGGGATTATTTCAATCCAGGTGTCCAATCCTGAAATCTTACAAAGAGCTTGTTGACACTTATCTAGACTAACTATAATGGTATGACATCGATGCAATCCCTTGCAAATCCAAAAAATTTGTAGACACTATGGAATCTCTAGAATCCTATCCCTCAAAATTCATCCATTGATTTCACTACCATTCATGTGAAAATGCTCTCGCAATAAGCGATGCAGTGTGAGGCTTTTGACAACAAAGAATCAGTCAACATGATTCATATAGAACCAAACCATGAGTGGTTCTATAAAGCCAGAGACTTTCTAAATAAGGTGCCTTGGGGGTATTTGATCTTGTAGGGTCCTACGAGGAATGGTACCACCATTCACTACAAGGTTATCTCTCAATATGCATTTGTGCACATTTAATAATAGAGAGAACAATTCATCTTATCTGTTGAGGCTATAGATTATTAGGATTGTCTAGTCCAATTACAAGATTTACGTAATCTTGGAATCGGCCCACAAGGATTATCGCATACAATAAAATGAGAATTTAAACAAAAAGTGACAAGGTATGTCTTTCTAGGAGATATATTGTATTATTCAAACTATGATGGAGTCCTCCTCCGTTGTCTTGAGCTCCAAGAATCACCTTGGGAAATTTCACAAGCTCATGATGGTACATGCAGTGGCCATTTTAGTGGCATGTCCATCATTAAGTGCATCCTTTGAATGGGTTATTATTGGCTCACCATGGAAAATAATTATTGTGAGTATGTCGGGAACTATGTCAAATATCAACATCATACAAATCTAATGCACCTGCCATCGCAGGCCTTACAATCCATTCAGGCGACTTGGCCATTTTCTCAGTGGGATTTCGATCTAATTGAAAAGATCTCTCCCCATTATCAGGTTGACACACATTTATTTAATGACCATTGATTACTTCACAAAATAGGTGGAAGCGGTCCCCTTAATATCAATAATAGGACCATAAATTACAAATTTCATGCTTCACAATATCATCTGTCACTTTGGGTTCCCCTTCAAATAATCTCAGATAATGGTCCTTAATTTAAGAAAAAAAATGTGTGGGCTTTAAATTACAAATATAAAATTCAACACATATTTGTGACACCATATTATCCACAAGAAAATGGGCAAGCAGAAGCCTCAAACAAAACAATAGTAGCCATATTAAAGAAGATGGTGAAAGATAATCACAGGGATTGGCATCTACAATTACCATTTGCATTATGGGCTTATAGGACTAGCATGTGGATGCCCACTAGGGAAACACCATTTTTGCTTGCATATGGCACTGAGGCCATTATGCCCTTGGAGTTCAAAATTCCTACATTGTACATCACATTGAAAGAGTTTATTAATGATGACATTGCACGACAAGCTCACATTGATAAATTGACCCTTATTTATGAATGTCACATCAATTATCTTGAGCATATCCATGTTTACAAAGATCGTCTAACATGAGCTTATAAAAATAAAGTCCACTTGAGAGACTTTAAGGTTTGGGACTTCGTGCTCAAGGAGAACCAATAAAATTCAAACCTGTTGCCACACCTGCAAGACAAATTTGTGGCCAACTAGATAGGTCCTTATATCATCTCAAAAAATATTGGACCAGGGACATATCACCTAACATCGTTAGAAGGTGTTGAATAGCTTGAGCCCTTCAATATTCTTCATCTAAAGGCATTTTACACATAAAAATAAAAAATATCAAAAAAATTCAAAAACTTCAAAATTCCAAAACAATAGAAAACACCAAAATCCAAACAAATCATAAAATGATAAAATAAAAAAGTCCCCAAAGGCATCATAATCCCTTTGGTCAAACTCACAAAATAATCCAAAGGTATCATAAAATCTTTGGTCAAACTCAAAAAAGGCTCCAAAGGCATCATAAGCTCTTTTGTCAACTCACAAAAGATCCCAAAGGTATCATAAGCGCTTTGGTCAACTCACAAAAAGCTCCAAAATCATCATAAATGGATTGGTCAACTCACAAAAGGCTGCAAAGGCATCATAAGCTCTTTCATAAACTCAAAAAAGGCTCCAAAGGAATCATAAGCCATTTGGTCAACTCACAAAAATCTCCAAAGGCACATTAAGTCCTTTGTTCAATTCACAAAAGGCTCCAAAGGTATTTAATCCCTTTGGTAAAAAAAAAACACAAAAATAAAAAAAATATTGCAAAACACAAAAATACAAAAATACTAAAAAATATTCAAATACAAAAATATTTGCATCTTACATTTTGTATATACATTCATATAATTGTATTGCATTAGGTATGTTGCATCCACTGCAGTCACATTAGGATATATTGTGTTCTAAATCTTGCAAATGACACCATGTTTGTATGCCAACCATGCACCTTTGAAAATAATCATCATTCATCACCCATGTGAGTAGCTGTGTTTTTCAACACAACCTCTCCTATTGTTATGTGGAAGATACTAGGATTTTTTGGTCGCTCAGCCATACCTAGTGATTTTCCTATATTTTTTAGAAAGCTATCTTTACTTTTGATATATGAGGTTTGGTTTTCATAGAACTTGGTATCCTTCAAAATCCCATCACTAATCATTAAAAATCCTAGTTGGAACAAGGTAAATATGAACACTACAAAGTGGTACTAGGTATCCTAATCAAAAGGTTTGTACTTGCTCATATTGTGATGTGCATGGTTTAGAGTTTTGATCATTGGCAAAAAGACAAGCTCCCCCCTACCCAAGAAATCCATTGCTTCATACAAAATAAGAAAAATTCCACAATAAAAAGCAAAATCCCTTGCTCAAAACAAAAAATGAATAAAAATACAAAATAAACTGTGATTTTTATCACTATACATATGAGCAAGTATCCCAATAAATCAAAAGAAAATAAGGGGGTGAAGAGCTTGAATCCCTAGAATAGTCACTGCTTGAAACCATAGAGTGATCCCCAATACAACAATGGGCTAAATGAATCCTTCCTGGCATTTAGGTAGTTCTAAATTTTTTTCAAAAGGAGCTACCTTTAGGTATCCTGTATTGCTAGATGGTCTAATCCAACTGAGTCCAACCTAGGATCATGAAGAGCATTTTATGATCCCAGTATAGTAATGGGATAAATGAATCCCGCTTGGAATTGGGGTAGGCTTATGTCTATTTAATACATTCATTTTCACACACAGGGATAATGAATATATAGGGCTACATAATTAAAACCTTATATTTCAGAAGTCTTGTATGGTCACTATACAACTTTTGATTGATTAACTAGGGTGTTTGAGTTTCATGGAAAGCCTCAAAAATCCCCTCATAGCAACAAATAATTTTGGCATTCAAATCATCAGCTTTATTTGGAAGTTTTTGTTCATTAAAGGGTGTTTATGAGATAGGATAGATACTGGATAAATATCAACAATGATATTTATATGGCTGTTGACTATTTTGTACATATATTTTAATTTACAGAAGCTTATAAAGAAAGCACATAAATCACATCATCTCAACATCTATGATTTTATATATTATGTGACGTCATCCATTAGATTGTTAAACACACATTATATTCATTGCTTATGTCTTAAGTAATTAAAGTATACAGGTTCATTTACATTAGATCATCATCAAGTAAATTAATGCACTACATTCTGTATCATATATCATATCATGTCACAAAAATTAAATACATAAACAATTAAATAGAATAAAACATGCATTTAACAAAAATAAGTGCATCCATATATGTACCCATCATCATAATGCATCCATACATATAGATCATATCATCTAAGCATACATCTATCATCTAGCTAGTGCATATACTTAAAACATCACATCATATAGCATAAGATCATCACCATTACATCCATATATGCATACACAGTAGTCTATATACACATCTAGATCATAGTATCTAAGCATACATCCATCATATAGATATTGCATGTCATGTATAGATCACATCATATAGCATAATATCATAAACATTGCATCCATTTTGCATCACATAAACATAAAGCAATAAACTGATACACATAATGAGCCATAATCAAAATGGAATATCATATATATATGTGTCAAATAAGTACATAAGGGTACAAAATGCCCATAAGCTACAATAGTGTAGGTCCTCAGACCTTAGACTAAAAAATAATATAAGCCATAATGACTATTATACAGGGCCTACGATCATAGGCTCGCCTCCACCATTGGCTCCATCCCTATGAATCTATCTAGAGCTAGTCCTTGTAGTCGAATCTCTCTAGGTCTTGGTCCTCTGGCTCGATCGCATTGACAACTACCCTGACATACTCTACCCACTCTGGTGTGAGCCCTCTGTTTTAGATCTCTCATGAGGAGCACCAACTAGCATCTAAATATGTAGTTGTAGAGACATAATATACCTAGTATCTCCTAACATCTGGACATCACAATCCTCCAAGATCCCCCATAGGTACCTGACCTCTACAACTAATTCCAAACCAATAAACCCCTATGCAGCCAAAGTATTTGGTACAAATTGTAATGCAACATCTCACTTTGTAGTGAGCTTGTCTATCCTAGACTACACTGAATCCACTTATTCCTAGAGGGTGATCCTCTCCTCCTCAAAACCCTTGACTTGAGACTAGGACATAGCGATGGAGGAGTCCCACTACAAAATCTATAGATGAGTTGTCTAAAGCTTGACCTCAATACTATGTAACTAATCTCAGAGGGGATACTCCTGATCCTCTTGAGCAACATCCTCCTCCTCCTTAGGTACAATCCACTCCTCTATTGCTTACTACTCTATAGCCTGGCCCCACTCCTCTATCCAGGATCACACCCGTATGGCATCAGGATCCTCTTTAGGATCTACCTCATCCCTTGCTTGACCCAATATACCACCACCATGCCATAGCCATGTCATCCATCGTTGGGTGTATTCCCCCATTGTCCCAAAATTTGCTATACCAACATCAACTATGGGAGGATTTGCATCCTATAAAAAATCTATAACATGAGAAATCGAGATATCCCTCTTTGCCTGAATATGATGGTACAAAAATGAAACCAATGGGATTTCCTACTGGATTCTAAACTACCTGATCACCTAGGAGAAGTGGAAAAATTCCTTAACTACTACCTTATGACCGATGATCCATCAATCACGTTGTGTTCGTGCCATGAACAGGTATACCCCAGGCCATGCAAGGCAATCCACATAAGACCTCCATATGATATCATGTGCTTGTAGACCAATCATGGATGTTGCATAGTATCCATAGTCTCCTACATGGCATTGGCTACGTCACTCCTCTACTGCTCATGACTATCTATAACTATAGCACTATGCCCTAGGGTAAGCCTATGGGGTGGTCTACCCTAATGTGCTCTCATCCCTAGATCTATAGGAGAAAATGACAAGCGACTCCAACCTGACCTCATCATTGAATCTTATATAGCTCATCATAGAGTTATACCAAAAGTGCACTCCCCCAAGCCATAATGATAGCCTCATTACTATATAGAATTTCATACACCATGGCTAGGAGGTTCTAGGGTAACCTCACTCCTGAAGAGTCTATAAGAAGCACATTATAGATAATGTGCATAAAAATAGCCTACTACCATGTGAAAACATCCTCCTAATACCAGTGAGTAATAGGAACTTCCCCATGATGGATATCTCCCAGAGCCTCCTATGCCTTGGTACCAAAAATCCTAGTGAAATATGATGCCCTCTATCCATTCAGGGTGGAAACGATGGCCTATCCATCAAATGGGATCTTAAAGATCCTATAGAAATCCTCAAGAGTGATAGTCATCTCGTCGGTAGGGAGATAAAAGGTGTTGGTCCAACAATCCCATCTGTGGGCCAACGTTGTGAGATACACTTGGTCCAACATAATAGTCAAAAATCTATTTACGTACAAAAACCTTAAGCATAAAACCATACCGATTCTACCATTTTCATGTTGGGCAGCAATGTTGCCAATAAGCCAGGCTCTCGAGCCCATGCAAACAAGATATGAAGTGCAAAATGAATGCCTAAATTAAATGCACTTAAGCTAAAAACATCAATAAAATGTAAAAATAGTGCAAAAGTAACCTAAAATCATCTAAAGCGACAAACATATGATCAAACACACCAACACATGCAAAAAAAATTCAAATATGCATCTCAAAAGGTCAAAATAATCAATTAAATAAAAAAAATCAATTAAACTAAGAAATAATAAAAAAAATAAAAAATTCTGTAAATTCTAGTGGTTGCTCACGCTGACAATCACCGCCAAGGTGACTGCTGAGGTTGATAGCTGCTAGCCATAAATGGTCAAAACTTTAATCGTTTGAATTCAAACTAGTTGTTGTTAGTGACAGAGGCCTCTCTTTGCCAATTAGGGGTTGCCCTAGGTGATAGTGGTTATGAGGCAGCACACCAACCACATCCACCCTCGCCCAAATATAAAAAAATTAACAATAAGCACAAACTAAATGAAACCCACCTAAATTAACCATATTCTAAGCCTATTTATGGATGCGGTTCGTTGCCAACAAGTTTAATGAGGTTGATTTACTAAATTACTTAATGGGGTTCATTTTACCAAATTAAATAAACAAAGTTAGGGTTTGGAGAAATACCCATGAGTCATCGACTCCTATTGAGTGTTAATTTTACCCAATTGTGAAATTACACTCTCCCTTGGGGTTTGGATCCCAAAACCCTATCTTGCAAAGAAGTTAAACAAACAACTTCTCCAAGGTTTTAACTATATTATCATTTGCATATGTGTATTAGCAATCTCAAATAAAGATGTATCAATTTAATGCTTGGAATACCTTAGTGATTGCAAGTAACTGTAAACAAGGGGCAATGTTGGTTTATTTTACCATGCTACTTTAATGATTGTTCATGAAACCAAAAGAAAAGAAAATGTGAATTGGCCCTCATATGACCACGATGTAGTGATTTAATTCCTTTTATCTTGAGGATTTTAAGGTAGATTTTATCTTCCTTATTAAGTGGATTTTAATCAAGTTTTATCTTGCATTAAATCCTATTTGAAGCATGAAAGTAAAGATTAAATCTATCTATGAATGTGAATCCTCAATGATGAATAGGGTCTTCAAATGTAGCTTCTTATCATGGAGATTAAGATAGCCTTTAATGTGATTAATAAATTATCCCTCTTTAGTGAAATTAATTTTCACAAAGAGATGATTATTCATTGCCTTAAATATATTAAATATATCATGCAGAAAAAAATCTCTTCCTTTCTTGTCCATAAGATGCAAATTTTTGAAAAAATTTCTATATTAAAATGTTTCATTTTACAATAGCAGAATTTCTGATTTTTCCCAAAAACCAGTCCAAGTGGAAGGAAAACATTTAGAAAAATCCAATGCAAAATCTCCTGCCTTCATTACTACAATATTCTCTGAAAATTTTCCAACCTCTTTGGACTGGACGATGCCTGGTCGTGCACCACAACTACCATCACTACCATTTCTACCAGACGTAACTACCGCGCATCAATTTATCATTCGCTATCACATGGGCCACCATGTAGTTGGCACTTTGGCAATGTCTTCAGTGATGCCACGACATTCTTCATCACACACTCACCACACTTGTCTTCATTTTTTGATGGTCATTATCAAATCATGTTGCTTTCTACAAATTCTCAATACCTTGTATGCCATTAAATTGTCATCATGCTCGGCACGCTGGGTCTATGCTAATTAAGATTTTTCAATTTCGTGAATTTCTCCCCCATAGGTCCAACAAGTTCTACCGCATGTCTTTTACTTTGTCGACTAGTACATGGCCATCGACTCCATTTGGCCCCTAATTTTAGAATAATCGACGCCTTTGTTGCGGACTGCCAACGACTTCCATAAATTCGTCTGAATCTCATTCCTTGCACCTTTGCAAACTTTTACCACTGATTCTTTCAATTGAGCTTTCTATAAAGCTTGGGATTCCTCAGCCATACATTGTATCAAAAATAAGAATAAGGCATCTTGTGTCATTTATTTTTATATTTTGTTTTATTTATTTTTTTATTTTTTATTTTGTTTTATTTATTTTTTTGAAGCTATCTTGTTACCATTGTGTCTGAGGTTCGAACATGCAATTGAAAAGGGTGAACATGATATGAATCTACACATTTTCTTGGACATATCGTGGAACTCCACTACCCTAAATCATAGACCAAATACTGCTCCCATTTTGTGTCGGGAGTAGTGTTGTTGACAATGCAAATCACTTCCATATCGCTGGTACTTGTAATATCAAACCAAGTGTCATCTTTAATCGATGCGTCGTTGCAACCTCATTTCCATATTGATCCCTATCTCCGCTTATGTCGCTATCGAATGCATCACTGTCAAAACCCTTGTTGTCATTAATGCCCTGAAGACATGGACCCCACCGTGGCACCCCGTCATCGCATTGCCGCTCGTGATGTTTCGTTGCTTCCATGCCCGGGAATCCTTTGAATTTGCCATGCCAATTCTCTGTGGGGTCGCTATTCTTTCCCAGCGATGAACTCTTGTATTATAGAAAATATCATAAGATATAAACTCAAACTGAAATAGAACTTTTAATACTTGAGAAAGAAGCTTTAAAATTTTAATGAAATCTAGCTATTAAAAGCTTCCTCCACAAAGGGGCTTTATTTCATTTAATTTAATCATATGACTTTATCTTATTGTTTTTAAATTATTCTTATTATTATATAGGGTATAAAAATAATACTATTATATTATATTTTTAATTATTATAACTATTAAATATATAAAAAATATATATAATAATAGTATTTTTTTATTTTTATTCTTACTTACATATATATTATAAAATACTTATATAAATAAATTTTTATTTCATTATATATATATATATAAAGAGTATATTTATATATATAAAAGATATTTTTTTTAATTTTTTTTATGAGGAACCTTTTATATACAACATATAAATTAAAAATAAAATAAAATTTAAAATGACAAAAAAATCAAATAGCAATAAAATTTCAAATGTGCCTCGTATCCAGTTATTTACTCTATACACTTGGTGGTTGCAGCGATTGGCACTCCATACAATCCGACAAGATGATTAAATTACCATAAGGCCATTTGGGGTAAATTAGTCATTGTCAAATTGAGATGCTTCACTTCAATCCCAAAGAAGGCCATTGCGGTCAAACTGCCCCATCAAAACAAGATATTCATTTCAGTTCTTCTATGACACTTTTATTATATCATCGAACAAAGTAATTTAACAAAAATCTAAGTTGAAATTGTTGTCGTATTGATTCCCTAAGAAGGCTATTACGACCAGACTGCTCCACGGGATAGAGATGCACAGTTACTATTAATGGTTTGAAATCATACTTGAAATGAGATCTGTCATATAACAACAATGCAAAACTCTTAAATCATCCAAATCAATCATCTTGGTCAAGAGAATCATCACTTTATTCATTTTCCTTCCCTCATCGACTCGTCGCTTGAGGGGGTAGTCATAGTATCAACAATCATAATCAAAATCAACAAAAGATCACTCGATCATGTCAACTTGCGTTCGTCCTACGAATCATTGTTAACAACTATCATAATATTACCCTTTGTTAGGGCAAAAATAAAATATGTTTAAACATCAATTCAAATGAAGGATTGAGTGTCACAGCCCATGGTTCGTGAGGTAGAAAGTCACAGTTTTGTGACTAGCAGTCACGACCACCTTGAGCAACAGAGGTCGGGTTTTGAGGCATTGTTTCCTGAGTTTTAGCATATATTTCTTATTTATTTTACTTTATAATATTATATTAGCATAGATCTATATTTTTTGATAGGGATTAGGTGTATGATTAGGTGCCTTAGGTGTGTTTTAATAAATGATGGTTGTTATTAGTTGTTAATAAGGATAAGTGCACCATTATTATTTAATGATCCTTATCCTTAACATGTGTTGTAATACCGTGTTGTAATACCTATTTATAGGCCTTTGGTTATCAATGTTAATTAGTTTTTGGCTTTGTCAATTTTCCTTGTGTTTGTGATTGTTTATCCATATCATTTAGTATCGAGCTAGTTGTAGAATCAAGGCTAATATCCTCTTTTCCTAGGCCGAGTTCGGTTCAGACGGGGAACAATAATTCCTCCATAGTTGGATCCATGGAATAGTGATCTTTTCTAGCACCCTCATTGTCGACCATACAAATTGTCTCAATCTATCCATGGTTTTGTCCCGCCTAGGCCATGCAATTTTTGACAATCCAAGACCTTCGTCGATTCTATTTTAATTTTTGCATGAGTTTGTGAAACTGGTCTTGCTCAGTTACAGCATACGTTTTGGAAACTGATCCATGTTTTTTGGGCTAAAATTGGATTTATAGTATTTGGGTATCCCACCGTTTGGCTAGATCTAAAATTTCTAGCTAGTTGTTGTTTTTGATGACATTGTGGTATTTTTTGGTGCTATTTGGACATTGCATTAGTGTCATTTTATCATTGTTGTCATTGATATTTGGTCTATGATTTGTTGTACTTGTGCTTCCCACTATTGATGGCCACGTTTTGCACACTCTTAGAAGACCATTGTTCAAAACAGTCGAATCTGACTTTGCATTCTACATTTGACCTTGTCTTAGATGTTTTCACAACACTTTGAGTGATTACGAACATGGTCCTCTTATGATGAATTTATGTTGTGTTGGTTTTTTCCAGCATCCAACGCCTTCTGTCCCCGATGACTAGTGAGTCTTTCGGTGTCATTTCAACAGCCACGGTGAGCCAAATTCTTTTTTGGCCCCGATCGACATTCCATGACTGCTTTTTTGACATTTCGATGGCTGCTTCATGGTGATATTTACCTTTGAATTTTTAGGCCATGATTGTACATCCTTTGGCTTTTCATCATTGTCATTGTCTACATTTTTGATGTGCTAGTATTTTTTTGTTGTGTGACATGTTACCCGTGTAGCTCCTGCTTGGCGACTTTCTTACTTTTCAAGGGTATATAATTCCATGTTACTTTGATTTACCATGAAATACATTTTTATCAGTGTCGATCACCTCCTACACCACCATCGGTGTTTTAACGATAGCACATTAAATATTTCCACCCCTACATTCGTCCTTCTGCAATGTACCCTGGCGATTTTCATTTTTGGTACTGTCTTATTTGTTTTCGGTAGTGGACATTATCTCTCACTTCTTGATGCTCAATGGTAGCATTGTAGATTTTTTTATGCACACTCTGCCACACTCAGCGCACTTCACCATTTCCACAAGCTCACAGTGTAGTATTCCAACCTTAGCTTCAAAGACTATGTTTTGGTCGCAACAATTTCCAACGTTGTTCTCTTGGTTTTTCTAGCTCTCGACATCCTCGACGTGGTGTGATGATTTTCTTTTCTAGTGAATCTATGTTCTATGAGGATCCATGCTTGAATTTGGAGGTGAGTGTGCTATCTAAAACCTGATTTTTGATGTGGTTCCTTGAGCCCAACAGCCCATTTTTGTAGTAGCAATGAGATCTGCTAAATTTTTTAGCCCCCTCGATGATTTCCTATCAATGTTTTTGGAGATTCTACCACTTGATATAAAATTTTTTACTATTCTACTCTTGCTCTACATGATCCGATGCATCTTTTATATTTTTTATGACCTCACACAATTTTCTGGTGACAATAATTAATAAATTCCCTAAGGTTTTATTTTTCTCAACAATTTTTTTTCACTTTTTCGGTGGGTCTTTGTTTCATCCGACTATTCATTTTATTCCTTCGTCCAGTGAGTTTAGTTGCCAAATTTATGGGTAAATATCCCACATCCTTGTATTCACTCAACCCTTGGTCAAACCCCCAACGCTTCGATAAATACCACTAAGCATTCTTCCTACCACCATCCATGCCTCCTGCCCTTGTTGCATTCTAACTCCTTGCCCGATCATGCTCACGTCACCTTTGTGCTGCATTCGTTCCTCATTGATTTCCCCTTTCCTATTGCATCGTCTTTGTTCCTAGCCTATGTTTCCTTCTACGTTGAATTTTGATTGGTTAGTCACGTGGATCCTCCCTTTTGGTGTCATGTGTCTCTCATTCGGCCCCACCTTCTGCATCCACCCCCTGTTAGTGGTCTTCTCGTCCCCCCTCATCATTAGTTATTTAATCCTAAATGTTGTCACCCATTGAATGCCCTTACCATATTAATAGTAATTGCCACCACTTCATCCAAACAATTAATCAAGTTGCCATTCATTACTATCATCGCAATTATGGTAGTTATTGTCATTGGACAATTACTTCTTTGGACATTTACACCTGGCTTCACTCATCGTTGAATAATTCTGTGGATTTATCCCCCATAAATACCTCCATTTTGATACGTTGGATGAATCTTTAAACCTTGACACTAATTATGTGGAAATATTTAATGCCAGACATATTGTTGTTTGGAAATATTTAATGCTGGAAAATCACCCTTGGAGTAACTGCCAAATTTTTGCTATTCTAGGAGGCCTCTGTTATTTTTGCTCCTACAGGCTCATTTTTTGTTCAAACATAGCCTTGCATATATTCATTGGAAAGATCATTTCAAGCTCTACATTTTTACTATAGAATATTTTCCATTTGGATCTATTTTATCCTTTGAATTTTGTCCCAAAGAATTCCTTCTTTCTTGGGCTTGACTTTTTTCCTCTAGACTGCTATTTCATTCATTTTTGGTTTTCTTTCTGGCTCGCACCTGAAATATGACCAACCACATGGCCTTAGCCAAAAAATTAGCTAAAATTTCCCAAGTTTCTACCCAAAATTTTGTTGCCTTGGCCAAAATTACTACCACTCAGTCCACCACATTAGTCGTAATTCAAGCCCAAGTCATTTTTTTGGCAAATAAACTTACAGACCTCAACATTAAAACCTATACACCTTCTACTTCTAGTGCTAAATGTAAGGTATATATATGAATGTTCTCGAGATCCTAATGTTCTGAATACCTAGATATTCAACCTGGAGATATGGTTTGACTATAGTCAAACTATGAAGGAATACAAAGTTCCATTTGCTCGGCTAAAGCTTTTAGGTATGGTTAAGGTCCTAATCATCGAATGCCATGGAACTCATAATCTCATTCACACACGGGAAAACTTGGTCACCACTTTTAAAGTAAAATTTTATCCCTCATTATGATGTTGAATTGAAGGTTCATTGGCTTCACATTCGATAGGAACAAAATCAATTTGTTCATGATTATGTGTTTCAATTTAACTATTTGCATATTTTTTTATGTTACTAATCCTACAGATGATTTGATTCTTAAGTTTACAAGTGGGTTCCATGAACACTTTTATCATGAGTTGAAATACACTCCATGTTCCACTCATGATGAGGCATTCAACCATGCTCAGCTAGCGGAGAAGTTCATTGTATAGCACCGTGGTCCTCGCTACTTGTCTAGTGGATCCATTTACAAGTCTCATAAACAACACCAAGCACCAAGAACCTCTTCTTCTTCTTCTCCCTCCACTTATTCTAATCATCCCAATTCTCATAATTTACATGCTTCCAAAAAATCAATTCATACTTCTTCTACTTCTTGATAATTCTTTCAATATTGTAAGTTACCCGGACATGACAAATTTGCATGTCCCAAGTTGCATAATTATAATAAGAAGAATATCATTGTACAGTTTTATGAGGGAACATTTGATAACCCCATCAAGACTACTAGTGAGGCAGTGATATATGAGGAGTTGAGGGGAAAGTTGAATGATGTCACATTGATGCATCATGTTCCCACCCATGGTCGTGATCATTTTTTTGTAACCCATGCATATTTGCTACATAATTTTGTTGTAGATTGTATCATTGACAATGGCTCACAAATTTTTTTATTGTGCATTCCATTATTGATAGGCTTAAGTTGCCCACCACATATCATCCATTTCCATACACTCTTGGGTGGAAGGATGATAACAACACTTCAAATATCACACACATGTGCTTAGTTGCATTTGCTTTTGGTCCTAACTTCACAGATAGGGTCACTTGTGATGTGACACCCATGGATTGTTGTGGGTTATTGTTAGGCAATCCATAACAGTATGATAAGCATGCCACTTATGATGCCTATCATAACACATACACTTTATAGCATGAGAATAAATCATTTCTTTTTTTAGTGTTCCACCCACTACACATCAGTCTTGTACTACTTTACAAATGGTACAACCCATTGCATTGATTTTCAGCACACCACAACAGTTGGACGTTCAGTAATGAGTTCTTTTGTCCACTTCACAACAACTACATCAAGATCTTGTTGTACCTAAAGTTCCTATTGTACCTTCAATAGTTCCTATTGTACCTATAGTTGTTCCTATTCTAGCAGTTGTTCCAATGGTTCACGTACCTCATCTTGTTGTTGCACCAACATCTCTTCGTTTTGCTCTTACTCCTACACCAGATCTAGATCTTTGTTTGGTTTCCACCATTTTGCATCCTACCTTCTTCACATTGTAGGACTTTCAGCATTCGGTGGTATATCAGACACTGCCATTCATACACACTCATATTGGTAGTCCACATTGCATCTACATGGTACCTCATTTTGGAGCATCTCCACAGCCTTTGAGAGTCACACTATCTTCTTTCTCTTTTGGAAGCATTGGAGGCCAATGCTTATACGATGGGGAGGAATGATAAGGATTAGGTGTATAATTAGGTGTGTTTTAATAAATAATGGTTGTTATTAGTTGTTAATAAGGATAAGTGCACCGTTATTATTTAATGATCCTTATCCTTAACATGTGTTGTAATACCATGTTGTAATACCTATTTATAGGCCTTTGGTTATCAATGTTAATCAGTTTTTGGCTTTGTCAATTTCCCTTGTGCTTACGATTGCTGATCCATATCATGTTTCCACTGTATTTGTACAGTGATTTTTAATTTATTGATGCATTTTTGCTTATATTTACATTTTCATTCTTCCATCATGCCTCTATGTCATTTCATTTAGATCTTAAAAAGGAGCCTCATCATGAGAGGCCGCAAATGCTACTGATCATTATATCTTATTTCTTGTATGCAGATCATAGAACCTAGACTAATTCAAAGTATATTTGGCATTAGATCCCTCCAAAAAAGTGAAAAGAGCCCTTGAGAAAATTCATGTCAAATCTAAGAAGCCTACAGAGTACACCATCCCTATTCAGGGGCTATTTCATCATTTGTAATCATTGTATCAAGCGTTTGGTATCCCTAAGAGGGACCTATCTGTAACCAAATTTCAATATGGATTAATAAAATATATCTCATGTTTTTGTTAATTCCTTGTCTTTGTGCTTTCATAGTTTTACATTTGATGTAATGATGCAAATAGATTAGGTGTATGCTTTTTAGTATTGTACAGAAACTATCCTAAAACTATGAACAGTAAATGGTGAAATGGAATCTAAAAAAGTGTGTTTGACCCCATCCCTCTGACAAAGGGTGAACAATGAACGAATAATAAGATTTCCTAGGTGGAGGATTAGTAATGGGTGTATCCTATGGTAATCAAATTACTTCTTGAATGAGGTCATGTTGTCTAAGTCTTGCTACCAACAAAAATGTAGCTTTCACTTCACCCTCGAGAGGGCTCAAACAATAATGATAGTTGTGTTCTATAAATTATTGATCCCCATGGTAAAAGGATATCTAAACCTAACGTACTTTAGAATGTACCCAAAATTAGGTTACTTTCTAGTGGTGAAGTCTAAAAATCCACTTGTGGGGGCTACTACGGTGTATAGGGGGCCATTCTACAATGGGAGATGAATTCCTATGTCACGAGATTGCTATCGACCATTGGTGATGAAATCCAACTAACTGATGTTTTAAATGCCTTGTGAGTGTGTGTAGGTTTCTTTAAATTTTGTAAAAATGAAATCAAACAACAATCAATGCTCTTTCAGTAATGTAAAATTTAACCCTAGAATATTGTATTTCGTAGATAATGATCAACCTTTTAGTAGGCATCAACATAAGCAAACCAAAAATTGCATACAAAGATTGTCTCTCATTGATATGATCATAGATAAGGGACCATCTCGATTTGAGATAATCATAGATAAATATTGTCTCGACTTGATATGGTTATTGTTTGACTAACTTAATATTGAAATATTTGCAAATATGTTATAAATGGATATTTTTCTATATTTCTTGTCAAAATTTGAAAATAAAATTATAGAAATATAACCTCAAAAGCCTAATTTTGATGGACTTTTATAGATTTGCTACTATTTTATCTCTAATAAGAGACCATCATGACCTGATATGATTGTGATATAGGGATTATCTTCACTAGAGATGCTTACATTTGGGTACCTGTAAATCATAAAATTAGATAATCAATTAGTTAGAAACCTACATTAATTAGAAATATGAAAAGCTAGATCATCATTTGAAAGAGCATTGATTTTGGGTTCGAGTCCCATCGTGATCACCAATTGAAATCCAAAAATTTGCACCACATAAAATGAACATAAATGCATAAAAGCAATAAAAAGGACTTTTGTATAAATTTGTATTCAAGGTTACAAATAGAGTCCTTTGAAGAGGATATTTTTAGATGATACAATGATCACAAATTTGGGGCATGATTCCCCTCTTCTTCAATAAATAATGAATATGGGTGTAACGTAACAATATCCTTGCTAATGTAGTTCTTGAGGGAGTGGAATTTTTTGGTACCACTACATGAGTGTTGTATCTAAAGTCTTTCATTGTCCTTGTACTTGTAATCTATACGCGAGGTAATAATAAAAAATCAATATCATGTGTGATGCCCACCAAAGTTGGACCCGTATTCAGTTAAAAAAGAAGAAAAGGCATGTGCATAGATGCGATAAAAGAAATCTAAACTATTATAGAATAAGGAAATAATCAGATGTAACCTAAAATGCAATAAAAAATATAAAATAGATTACTTGACCATAACCATCTTGGGACAAGATGATTTTATCTATCGACTATCTTGAGGTGAGACGATCGCTGTCATAGACCTACGTTTATTTATTGCCAAGCTTGAGTGGCATCTGAGTTGATCTAAATAGTATTATCAATTAATTTTTATGGTGGAGATGTGATTTTAATGATCTCGAATGGTTATGAAAAGTAAGGAAGCATGATATCCAATACTTTGTGGTAGTCCAATAACATGGTCTTAATAGCAAGAAAACATAGCGGATTAATTTTTGTAACACTTCATTGCAGGAAAACTTGATTGCAATGATTTTCAAAACTAAGGGGTGAGTTTCATATTATAGACCTCTTGAACAAAGGCTAGAGAAATCTGCATGAAAATAAAAGAGATATTTTGTATTGAGAAAGTAGATGCATGCCCCAAAATAATTGATTGGATACAATTAATTTGAAATTACCTCATGCAAGGCAACCGAAGTTGGCATGAGATCATGCATGATACTAATAATCAGTTTTGACTGCTATTTGTTATTTTTATTTTTTATTTTCATGACCATATTGGGTTGAGATGGTCATGACCTTGAGACTATCTCAGATTGATATATTTTGGCAAATTATAGGAAACGTTGCCCAATATTGGTAAAAACCATCAAATTAGCCCTAAGGTTACCCAATATGGACTACAAGGGGTAGAAAGGAGCCATTTTGGGGAGTCTCTTTAAAAGAACATATTTTAGGTGTCTTCAGGTATAAGCTTCATAAAAATCTCTTTGACCAAAGGATCTTTATAGTTGTCTATCATTTTGACTTGGAAGCACTACATTGGTACCAGTGGTTGAGAAAACAAGTTTCCAAGAACTCCTTAGTCAATTTGGGTTGTCTGAGTTTGAAGATTTTTCTAGAGCATTGACTAAGCTAAGACAAACAAGCACTATGTATATCCCTACTTTTGAGAAGCTCACCAATAGAACTAAATCTCTTCTTGATGAATTATTCCAAAGTTGTTTTATTAGTTACCTTAAGTAAGAGATAAGGATTGAGGTTCAGATGCTTATTAAATACACTTGCATGATAGCCATAGGGCTAGTAGAATACATAGAGAAATTTTTAATTTCTAGAAGGAAGGCTTCTAGACACCCTGCATTTCAAAAAATAATTTTTGCATCCATCAATAATAATTCTCCAAAAGCTCCAATGCTTAAGAGGTTAATGCCAATGGATATGGCCAATCATAAATCCAAGGGGTTCTGCTATAATTATGATGAAAAGTGGGCCATGGGACACAAGTGCAAAACCCAACACCTCTACCTATTTTATATGAGCGATACTTTGGCTTTATCTATAAATATAGGGGATGACTGTATGGATTTGATGGAAGAGAACTTAGATTAAGTGGATGTAGAACCTCCAACCAATAGTAAGGATGAAGATACCCCCACCATTTTTTGAATGCTATTGTAGGATTATCAACACCATCGTGCATGATAATCCAATGATTTCTCAAAGGGTACAAGGTTTTGATCCTATTAGACTCTAATAGCACTAATAATTCTATTTACCCTAGTGTTTCCAAAAGAGGATATTTTTTCATTTATGGATGTGATAATGTCTAAATAAAAAATACTAATAGAGATATCATGACTTGTACTAGGATGTGCTAAAATGCTCGTCTATTAATAAATGACTATCACTATCATATTGATCTCTATGTGGTCTTGTTGGGTGGATTGGACATTGTATTGGGTTACCCTTGAATATGAATATTGGAAATAACATCATGGAGTTTTTCAAAACTCTGGATGTAGTTCACTATCAATAATAGAACCCTTACCATTTAGAGAGTGAAAAGTGATAATCCCAATATTATAACATCCCATTATATGCAAAGACTACTTAAGAAATATTATTAGGTATTTATGGGAATATTTTTCCAAATATAGTTGTCGGTTATCTAGGATTAGTGGATGCCTTCAAACTTATCAACTATTTTAACCAATAATTAGGTCTTTATCAAACACAAAAAACTACCACCTAGTTGGTTGAAATATCATAAAATTAATTTAATCCCTAGGATTCAACCTCAAAATGGCCATATAGAAATCTCTATCACAAAAATAATGATATTGAGTAATTTTTGAAGGAATTATTGGATGTAGTGCTCATCCATCCACGCACAAGTTCTTTTTTAGTCCCCATATTACTTGTTTGAAATAATTATGGCTCATGGAGAATTTGTGTGGACTTCCATGAAAACAATAATATAACCATCAAGGAAAAGTTTTCAACCTTGGTGATGATTTATTAGATGAGCTACATGGTGCTTATTATTTTATAAAATTCAACTTCAAGTCAAGGTATGACCAGATTTGAGTTCACAAGGATGAAATTCCCAAAACAACTTTCAAGACCCATGAGGGACATTATGAGTTCTTGGCCATGCCCTTTGGCCTCACCAATGCACCATCAAATTTGCAAGGTATGATTAATAGGGTTCTAAGATCCTACCTATGGAAGTTTGCATTGGTATTTTTCGATGACATACTAATCTACAAAAAAATATGGTAAGAACACCTAAAACATGTTGATTGGGTTTTGAATCTCCTACTACAAAATTGGTTGTATGCCAAGAAATCTAAATAAACCTTTGGGAAAACTGAGGTAGAATATTTGGGGCAAATTATGGCCATATATGATATCCATGTAGATCCAACAAATAATGAGGCCATTAGGGAGTGGTACAAACCCCAAACATTGGAGATCCTTTAGAGATTCCTTACCCTTATAAGATATTACTGAAATGTTTTCAAAGACTATGAGAAGATAATGGTTCCTTTGAAATCTATACTTTGTAAGAATGCATTTGCATGGAAAAACACAATTGAGTAGTCTTTTTTTATTTGAAGGATACCATGTGTTGCACACTAGTCTTAGCCATACCTATTTTTTTTTTTAATTTATAATTGAAAGTGACATTTTCAAAGTGGGATTAGGGGTGGTCCTCGTGCAAGACGGTCAGACCCTTACATTCATAAGAAAGGGATTAATAATATGGAATATTACCAAATAAAATTAGAATAAGGATATGATGGGTATTATGCTTTTTGTCCTCCATTGGTGACCATACTTGTTAGGGAGGCACTTCATCATCAAGATATATCAGCATAGAGTAACTTGGAACAAATATTTTCTTCACCTGAGTAGTATAATTGGGTTACTAAGCTTTTAGGATATGACTACGAGATAGTCTATCATAAAGAGAAAGATAATATGGATATATTTCCCTTTCTAGACTACCTAAAATACAAGATATTCTCTATGCAATATTAATACTTAAGGTTGGTTGGCTAAAGATACTAAAGTCATATTAATAGGAATATCCCACACTTGCAAAGATCATTTAGTACTCATAAACAAAAACAAATGACAATATCAATTATTCATGGAGGTAGGGAGAATTACACTATAAACACCAGGTTGTTATTCCTCCCAATTCATAATTAAAATCCCAAATCCTCATAGAGATTCAATCTTCTCTGATAGGAGGACACACAAGTTTTTTGCCAACCTATAAATGGGAAAAGCATATTTCCTATTTGGTTGGATTGAATTTTGATGTTAAATAATTCATAGATGATTGTGATACCTATTAGCACCAAAAATGGGAAACCATCAATACATCAACATTATTTTAGCCTTTTTTCATTCTAGAGTCACCAGGGATAGATATTTATATGGGCTTCATTGAAGGAATTCCTCTATCAGGTGGCAAAAAATCGCAATAATGGATCAATTGACAAAGTATGCTCACTTTTTATCCTTCGATCATCCCTATACTATCAAAATATTCACACAAATTTTCATGGATTGGATCTTTAGGCTCCATAGTACCCCACACTTCATAGTCAATGATTGTGATAAGGTGTTCATTAATAAATTTTGGAAGAAAATCCATCACATTCAAGAAACCCAATTGAAAAGAAACAAATCCTATCACCTCTAGACTAATGGTCAAATAAAGGCGGTGAATAAATATCTTGAGACATATGTTCAATGTTTCATCTTAGATAACCAATCCAAATGGAGTTAATATATTCCCTTAGATGAATGGTGGTATAACACCACTTTTCACATAGCCACAAGTATGCCACCATATGATATGGTCAACTGCCTCCAATCCCTACTTCCTACTTGCCAAGAAGCTCAAAGGTTGAAGTAGTTAACACAGTCCTCAATCAAAGATATGAAGTCTTACCAATTTTAAAATAGAATTTAACCCTCATCTAGATCAAGATGAAGTAGTAAGATGATAAATATAAGTTTGGAAGGGAATTTGTCAAGGGTGACATGGTATTCCTTCATATTCAACCTTATAAGAAGATGTCTCTCAAACAATAGGATTGACACAAGCTAGTACCTAAGGTCTATGGACCCTACAAAGTACTTCAATGGATAGGGATAATTTCTTACAAGTTAGAACTACCCAGAACATCCAAGATTCATCTAGTTTTTATGTATCCTGCCTGAAGAAGGTGGTAGTGTTGATTGCAGATGAATTGATGAATTAAACTTACCTTTTTCTCCTAGAATGTGGTACTACTAATGGTCAATGTGTTTGCAGGAACATGTAAACTTCTTCGATGAGCAAAGAAGAGATTGGTTGAAGAAGGTGAGTTGGGACATGATGATGTTGTAAAACATCACCATAGCTCCTAGATTACATCTTATATAGGAACATGTAGAATATTAACTTGCATTATTTGAATGCTTTGAATTCCATGGTGGATGTTCTTTGCTTCAGAATAGTTAAGTTTATAAATTTATTGGTAGTAAAAATACCAAAGGCATTGAAGCCATTTTGGTGAATTATAAATTATTTGTTGTTTATGTTGATTTTATAAAATGAAATAAGGTTTGATAAATATGAAATAATACTCATTTTTTAAAAATAATAATAATAAATAATAAAAAGCCAACTCGCATTGGGAATGGATTAACTGGGTTAGTGGCAGAGTTGTTGAGTGGAATAAATGAACATCACTTCCAATAATTAATTAACCCCCTCCATGTTCTAAGGAGTGAAAATATAGGAGAACGAAGGGAAAAAGAGTGGGCATTAATATCGCATGCATAATGTTTTGTTTTGAAAGGAACAAGAGGGAGGATAGCTTCGAATATTTTTGGAGAAATTGCAAAAACTAGTTGTTCGCTTGAATCAGGTCAAGAAGAAAAGAAATATATTTTGAGGTTAGCACTATTATCTTACCTTTATTCTAAGTCTAAGCATTTCAAAGTAGTGAAAATGGATACATTGTTGGTTATATGCTTTTTTTTCTCTATGGATTTTTATGATTTGATTAAAGAATATTTATTTCTTCATTGACTGCGTTAGTCACATTAGCATGGTTAATTGGAGAATTTTGCTATGAATATTTAATTTCAGGATGAGAGCTAAAATAAAAGCATGCAATGAAATGCTCTGTGTATTTTCTATATTTCAAATTATACTTTGACTACCATTGGGATGCTTGATATTTGATAATATGTTTCCTAAAATGTTAAAAAATATTTGTTGCTTATAACTGTGTTCAAACCTGTGCAAATACTATGTGAATTCTAGAATGAAGATATGGTTATAGTGTACTCTGTGATGGCTGCAATAATTTATAATATTTTTTATTAATGAAGAGAAAAAAGAAAAATAGAATACGAATTTATGTTCTAGATTGTGTGTTTGTGTCTGTGTGCTCTATTATGTATGTATGCAAATTAATTAATTATAGGAGTGCATTAGGAAATAGTTGCACCAATGCGCTTGCACACACATACCGAGTCATCTCATCCCTACAACATTATTTTGGCCTCTAGTCATCATTGTAGATGGTGGAAAGAAGATATGTCAGCCAATAAATGATCTGATTCTTATTTTGCTAGCTGCATTTTGTAACCTCTTGAGTGGATGTGGCAATGAATAAGAAGCCATGATCGAATCATTACTACTTACTTAGCCTATTTTCTATCAAATCCAATTCTATTGGGTGCCTCAAGTGTTTTGTGTTGGAGGACAAAAAGCTCACATAGTAAATAGTCCTTGGAAAATTGATACTTGTAATTGTAGTTGGGCATTATTTGAAGTGAGCCTATGAACTATATCAATCCAGATAAGAATTTTTTATATTTATTAAAAAAAAAATTACATTGGAATCAGTAGTTGTCATAAATTTGGGCAGGTTTTTTGTCCCACTTTTATGGTTATCACAGTATTTTGCACTGTTTAAGCTACCACACATCTCCATGCCCCCTTATAGGTTTGGACGTCACAGTATTTTGAACTATCTAACTCGAAGCTGCCACACAAATCTTGGTGTCCCTTATGAGATTTGGTCGAACCAATTAATTTACACCTCAAACCTTAGGTACATAATATATTACATAAAAGAAAATGAAGATTTGTGGGAAACTGTGGTTGTGGTCCTGTTTTAACAAATTTTAGAAGTTTAAATTAAAATGCTTTATATATTATGTATGTTGTGTTGTGTATTAAAAGAGTAATGTTTGAGAAATATTTATAATCTGTAGTGATCTACATATGAATTGCAATGTTATTAAAGATGTAGAGAAAAATTTCGAGTGATATTGTTGTTTTATTTAACATTCCCTTATATTTTTTGAATGTTGGTAGAGTCTGAGATGACCATTAAAAATTTCAAACCCATGTATTCGATTGAAATTGCTAATTGAATAATAGGATAATATTCTTAGTCATTTTGTATTTATGTATTTTAGTGGCATCGGTATGTTTAATTTTTAATGATTTAGAAACTCTTTTAGAGATGATGCAAATAGAGTGGAATTAATAATGGTTATTGAACCTTGTGATTTAGAAAAATTCTAGATGATTATTTATGACTTGAAATGGTTACACGCTTCAACGTTTAGAGTTTTAAACTTATGAGAAATATCATTAAACTATATAGAGAATATGAAATACTCTTGTAACCTATTTATAGAAGTTATGTTCAGAGATATAAGAAAATGTCTAGATGATTATTTATGACTTGAAATGGTTACACGCTTCAATGTTTAGAGTTTTAAACTTACGAGAAATATCATTAAACTATATAGAGAATATGAAATACTCTTGTAACCTATTTCTAGAAGCTATGTTCGGAGATATAACTGTACAAAATCATTTACAAAGTATGATTTGAGACGATTTAATTTTATTTATATGGAGAAAAATTTGTAGAAAGATTAAACCTTGAAATTATTTTAGTGAGGGTGAATATTACCCTGAATTGCACTATCGGTTCATCCTTTGGTAAAGATGATAACATTCTATTAAGCTTACTTAGTTTTTCTGCGCGCTTAAGCCAAACTTAGTATTCCTCTTTTTAAATTATTTTTGAAGCAATAAAGTTAGCATGAATTCCCTACATAAATAATAATTAACATTAAATAAAAACTTTGAATTTGAAATGGGTTATACAAGAAGCTCATGGACCGATGGTCTAGAACTAGTCTCTAAGTAAACTTAGACTATGTGTTATAGTCCCGAAGTCAATTTACGGAAAAAGTGAATGTTTGTCATGGAAGGCACCATGATGGCTGGGTTATGTATTCATTTGATTATCTCGCATTACAAACTTTTTTATAAATTAGCATTTATCCCTTTCATGTAATGATTGCTTGAAAATTAGTGTTAAAGGAGTGAATATTTAATTTTCAACAAATCTCTGAAAAGGCTCATAAAATAATTAAAACCTAAAATTTAGCACCTTATATGCTTTGTCTTGAGCTACTTTATGAAAATGTGACTTCCTGACCAAAAAGAGAAAGTGTAATTCTTAGTTAATTTTTTTTAAAGAATAATATTAAATATGGGAATCTTTTGGGATATGATTAATCAAGGTAGACTATTTAATATTATATAAAAGTAAGATGAATACAATAGAATCCTTATGTTTCTTTTGAATGGCTTAAAATAAAAGGATGATTTAATAGAATAGTCTATTAATGGATTGGGTATATTTAGAGGGTAGCTTGGTTGATTTAAATAATGGATATAGAGATTTTATGTGCTAAGCCTTATATTAATTTTAATAATTAAAAGATAGACAAAGATTTTGAGTGTCAAAGTGTTATAATATTTATACCTGATTTGCTTATATATTTTTATATACATGAATGGATATGAGTGATTTTATTGATTATTTTATTTTAATTTTATCATTTATGCATTAATTATATTAATGATTATAAATGTTCTTAATACGTATATTTTACATGAATTTTGTGTAACTTATTGTGTTGTTAGGTAAATATGTTGAAACTGGATGAAAATCCGTGGATGCTGAACCAGAAGTTAGGTGTATGAAGACTAGTTGAACACATGGCACACTCACAGGCACTACGGATGAAGTGTTACAAATAAGTGTTATTGAAGCATCTACGGAAAGGAGTGATATAGAGAGCTAGAGTCAAAATTTGACCAAGATTTAGTGCCACATCATATCCAATATGAGCACATCTTACATAGTCATTCGTTTGGTTATCAACGTGGGCAACAAAATATTTGGCATATTCTCTTTATTTGATAAAGCTGTAAAGTTTTATTAAAATTTGGAAAGGATCCAAATTATTGATTTATTTCTGCCATCTAATATTATCTTTCATTGAGAATATGGTACATAATTTTGTTGTTTCTTATATTAAGAAAATTGTCAAGTAGATGCCACTTGGCCTCACAATGATTAGTCCAAGTTGTATTTGTTCTAAATTCATATTAGTTTAGAATAAGTCATTAGCATGTGTATTTGTGTTGATTAGTCAAAGTAACATCTTGTTACAAAATTATATTTTTTTAGTAAATTGTTAGTACATAGTTAGGATTGAAGGTTAGGATTTATATTTTGATTAGCTGGAGAAAATAGAGTATGTTATGGAAAATATTTCCTTGAACATTATTATATAAATTACAATAATGAGGCCATTAAAAATTTTCCTCCTCATGGTCCTTCCTTTCCTCCGAATGGTATTATATAATACAAGTTGAAGAAGCCACTCTGTAGTTGTAATCTCCAGGAATGTACACATTCAAATTCCAACAATAAAACAATATTATTTTTCTTCCAAGACTTCTGCAATATTATTCTATTTTTTGTAATGATTTATTGTTTTTTGTAATATCTTAACTTTTCCTGTAATCAATGAATAGTTAATGGTTATAATAGATTAAATTAAATAAATAGTTACTGAAGTAAAAATAGCATAGAGGAGAAGAGAAATATACTGACCTTTTTAAAGGCAGGATCCACTTCTAAAATACCAGTCTCTGTTCTCCTGCTCCTACCATAGATTAGAATTAGACTACTATAATGTAGAAATAATATAAATTTAATCTGCATCATTTATTTTAAAAGTTAGAAAATTATTAGATGTACGTGCATCCACACACATTCATTCATTAGGTTAATTTTGCATTTATTATATTAATTTTATAATTAAAAAGAATCACATTTAAAATCTATAACCTGATCTTAAGGAATTAAATCAAGTAAGCTAGTTAAATGTTATGGAATAATCTATATGGGATTGTTTGTTATTTAAATCGTATTGACTTAGATTGATAATTAAATGATTAGCCTAACAAGCTAGACATTTTTCATGCCATTATCAGGGAGAGCAGTGCCATTACATTAATCTGTAAGCTTTTGGACCACGTAAGGAAGAAAGCTTACCTACATGTGGAGGGTGGTGCAAGTCATGATCAACACATGTGTTGGCCTATACGTGGAGGGTGGTGGCAGTAGTGATCAATGCACACGCAAAACAAGAATTCCCCACCTTAGGTGAACCAGGTTCCAATTTTCTTTAAATTAGTTTTTATTGTTTTCCTAGAATTTAGTCATTTATTTTCTAGTGTTTATTTTCCAACATTTATTTTTAAAGCATTTACTTTTCAAGAAATTTATTTTCTTGCACAAGTATCACTATTCCTAGTTTAAAATCTAAGGTTTTGACCTGTAGAAACATAGGATAGTGCAGAAATTATGTGTGATTGAGTGACACAGCCATAGTGAAAACATATCTTAGAAGTAAAAAAATAACAACAACAGCTGATTTTACATTTTTAGCAATTTCCTTTTCAGTAATTTATTTTCCGACATGGTGTGGTTGTTGCTAGTTTAAATCTAAGACTTTGGCCTGTAGAAACACAAGGTAGTACAAGAAGTAGGTGTGACTGAGTGACACAGTCATAGTGAAAACATTTATTAGAGGTAAAACAATAACAACAAACACTTTAATTTTTATTATTATTCTAAAATTATCCAGTCAATCCATTTAGTTTTAGTACAATATGAATTGTTTAGAAAAGAAAAAAAATAGAATAAAAAAAATAGAAACTGAACGTATATATATATATATATATATATATATATATATATATATATATATATATATATATATATATATAATATAGAGAAGTAAAAGTTGTTATATGGTGGAAAATAGTAAACAATTTGCATCCATTGACCTTAGAAAATTATTTATTGAGCAAAATTCCCTAATCCAATTTTCAAACAAGATTTTATTATCCAATTGATTACTCTAGTAACAAAAGACTTTGGGTTTAACAAAGAGCATTATATGACTCCTGAAAAACTCAACCAATCAACGATATCTATAGGTTTTTCAAGGAAGACTAAAATTTGTTTCAAAGTTTCATGTTCAAACCTAGAGACTCAAAGGGTAGATTCATTAAAATCAGTAAACTAGAAGTAGATTGCCAAGAAAACCATAGTAAATAAATTGGAACTTCTGAGTTAAAAGAAACTAAAACTACATATTTAGATTCTATGACAGCTAAGAAAATTGAAATTCTAGAAAAAGATCCCAAAATATATTTGCTACCCAAAATAGAGTTTGATTATCTGTAGACACCAAAACAGCACCAATCCGATTATGTGATTACAAACACTGATCGCTTTGACACACACAGCCCCTAGGGCAGCCCTCAGAGGTTAAACAGTGGTCCTAACCACTTTTGCAGCAATTTTGGAAGGTCAGAAGGCAATTTGGCACATTCAAGCACTTTGCTCAGTATCCGTCCCACCCTGGGATGAATTCAAAATGGGATCCGCCCCACCCAGGGACGAATTCTGAATTCGCTCTGGGGTAGGACGAATTCCAGGTTCAACGGGAAAAAAGAGAAATTGTGCCAAATGGCAGCCGAGGACAGTCAATTAATGCCTCCTGCCTTGCATGCGCATGTAGGTGGGCAGATTGGACGTTAGAGGACTGTCACAAGGGCAGTCATGGAAGCCCAAGTCAGGGAGGACTTTCCTCCCTCATGGGAAGGCATGACTGCCACATGGCGCTCATGCATGCCCCTCCAAAGAGACCCCCTGGGTCTATAAAATGGTGAACTTTCTCACCCAAAAGAGGACAGGTTGGAAGCATTTTCAAGCAATGAAGTGCTGCCAAATTTGATACCACGCTTTTACCTTTTGATTCACCTCTTCCACATCCTTGATCTCTTTCGCAAGGGAGGTCATTGGGTGGTTATTGGGAGTGTGAATCCGGATCCAAAACCCGACATTTGACCACATTGATCTACCAATTCACCGACAACCCATTACAAGAGATTTTGGGCCCATCCCAAGTGGATTGGTGCCGAAATCAAGTTCCAACGGTGGGCGGCCCGCCCGGGCGCCCCGCACTCCTGCGAGCCTAATCTTCTTTTTTAAGAACGATTGGGAATTCATGGCAGATTGTTCTTTTGTCATTTGTTTATCTTGCATTCCATTTTATGCTATTTAAATAGTTTGTAATTCCAATTTCATAAGGCTTTGATCAAATCTTATCATGTTTTGTCGCTTTTGTTGTCCTCACTAACTTGCAGGTAGCAACGTCAAATTCCCATTGATGGAGGTCAAATTGGGGAAATCTGACCATCTGGGTCTTCCCAAAATGCCCCCAATTAGCTAACCCCTAAGTTTGTAGGTAGTTTGGAGCTCCCGAGATGTGACATTTGGGCAGCATCACTTCGGCATTTTGTCGTAGGAGAATTCGTCCTACCCCGGGACGAATTACAGTCGAATTCATCCCGCCCAGGAGCGAATTCGAATCGGTGGAAAATTTTCTGACTATTTTGATGGCAGTGGCCCTCTGGTAATGTTCCCTGGTTACTGTCAAATTTGCAAGTTGTTTAGAATCGGTTTATTTATCGCTGTAATCAATCTTTTGCATGCATCTTCCATTGTTTTTAGAGAACAAACGTTTCATCTTTGCAATAGGTGCTACTAACGATTTTGTTGTTTCTTTGAATGTAGGAGGAGCAGCAAAGATCAAGGATTCATTCACACCAGCGGTGGCAACACTTTGGCCCGCCCATTTTGCATGTGGGCACGCGAAAGAGAGATGACTTTCCATTGATGTGACCAAGAGACAAGTTTGATGCTCCTCTCCCCTAAAAAGGGAGGAAGCTAATTGTAACCGAATTTGAAATACATCAATAAAAGAAGAGGGTTGTTTCATTCCATTTGGGTTCCAATTTGTCTATGCTTTCTCCATTTTACGCATTTCTAATTTGTAGCATCAAGTTTAGTTTTGTTCTTGCATCGTGTTTGGAGTTTTCCCTTTTTGTTTTCGGAATCTCGTGCTTTCAGTGGCGATCACGGTGGGACACTCGTCCCTTGATTTTTTTTTTGAGATCAAGAAACTGATCAAAAATTTGTGTTTTTGTGCTTACAGGTACCATTTTTTGAACTCTGACTATTATTCATTCCTGCCTGTGGTGAATACATTACTGTAATTCGTCTGACCCTGAGACGAATTCTAATTCATCTCAGACTAGGATGAATTTTGTTCTGGTATTCGTCTCACCCAGAGATGAATTTTTGTCTGTGCTATTTCAGGGCCAAGAGTCAGAAACATCCTTTTGGGCAGAGAAGAGGTAGGGGTTTTTAACAAGCTTCTGTCAAATTTCTATTTTCTGTTTTCTGATTTTTAGTTTTTGTATGGCTTAGGGAAAGTTTCCTTTTGTTTGCCTATTTCATTTTTGCAAATTAAAATAAACCACACACACATCACGTGGCATTTTTAAACCAAGGAGCTGGTCGTAAGACCCTAGCCCTTGATCAAGACCAACGGTGGGTTCATCACCACCTTGGCTTGAATTTTGCATTCATTTACCCCGATTGTCACTATTGCTCGACGTAAATCCTGATGAAAGCTGACCGAGTGTCGTTGGGGTGATTCCCAGCACGCGAGGATAAGTCTTCTATGGTAGGTGTCATAAACAGGACAATCCCCCTTCCGTACCACCTATGTTCCACGTACCATCTGCTCTCACGTACCTATAGTTTCCCTCTCGTAAGGGCGGGTATATAGAGAGGTTGGTATATCGGCTCGGCAATGGTATATTGAAGGGGCGACCATTTATGGGAGTCATATGAGCCTTCATAATTGCATTTAAATGGTTTCATAAAAAGCTTTCAGAAAAAAAAACAACAAAACACACTAAACCAGTTTTAGGACACACTTTCAACCTTTAAACGAGATAATCACCATTTGTGTATGTGTGTGTTCTTTTCTGTTTAAGTGTAGCATAAAAAAAATCATAAAAGAGATAAAAATCTGCTTAGCTTGTAGAAGAGCACCACCATGGTGTACACCCGTAGCCAAGCCCAATCAAGGGCAGAAGCTACGGAAAGTGTACAAGGAGCGGGCACAAGTCACCTTCGCTTTAGCCCTAAGGACTTGGCCATACCGCCTTGGCGGTCTGGACTACAAGAGAGTCCACATCATTCCATGTCAAGGTGGAATTATAGGGACACCCCTCTGGGGGACATGCCCATTCAGCACAGCCCCTTTCGAGAAGAAGCTTTACATGTGGCACTCAACGTAGATAGAAGACCTCCCTTAGAGGCTAGATATGAGTGGCCACCACGTGATGAAGTGCTAGAGAGGCATAGTGTCCATGGGGAGAGGCCACATGACTATGGCATCTCTCCTTTGCCTCCCATCATTGTTAGAACCGATAGACAAAACCCAGAGCACAGGGCTCTCCAAACAGGGCAAGCTAACTCTGCCCGCCCCTTTCACACCCACGAAAGGGAGTACGAGGAAGACCATCACCTTCCTCGAGAGCAATATACAGCGTGGGAGCCTTGCGCTTCCGCACCTGCTAGATACCATGGTCACACATTGAGGCTAGAGCCTCAGGTAAATGCTGCCAACCTCGATAGAGGGAAGTGACCCATTGAAATCTCGGATCATCACGACCGAGGCAAATACATAGGAGAGGCATTCAGACCTCCTAGGCCCAATATGGCGGACCAAATTGACCTGGAAGTCACCAGACATGCCACCCGCCAAGCCCAGATCACGCGGCTTGAGCAAGATCAACAGCAGTTAGAGCGCCTATACCGCCTTAACAAGGAGCGCATTCAATGCCAAGCAGACGAGCTACTTTATAACCTACCTGAGAGGGTTCCAACCCCTCGCACCCAAAGAGTGGAACCATATGAGAGGCATAATCCCTTGGTGCGGGATAGGTCTCCGTGACCTCATCAAGTTTTGCCTTCGAGACCCCATAGACCTGAGAGGGAGGCCACTCCCCGAAACAACGATGGGTACCCTCCGCGGGGACCCACTCAAGGTCATAGGTCTCGCCCAGAGACTCCTCAGGAAGTTTACGAGGAGTATGAACAAGAAGTAGAGTGGGCTGAAATGCCCTATCAAGGTGGAGGGGCTGCTATCCGGCCACCCCCCCATAGGCCTCCAGTCTCCCACAACTCACAACGGGAGCAAACTAAAGAGGAAGAGATTAAATCTTTCGATGCATACAAAGCATTGTTAGAGCATTTGGAGTCTATGGAAACCAAAGCTTCTGGGCCCCAAAAGCCCATGTTATGCCAACTCCGTAGTCACCCTGTGCATCCGTCAATGCCCGCACCTCCTTACCCCGAACACTTCAAGTTGCCTCGGTTGGCGGTCTTTAAGGGTGAAGAGGATGCCCAAGAGCATGTGACAAGATTCCTGAGCCAATGCTTTGGCATTCAGGATAATGATGCGCTGTTGCTAAGGACATTCATAACCACATTCATGGGCCCTGCCTCGGATTGGTTCACCCAGTTGTTGAAGCACAACATCAATAACTTGGATCAATTAGTGGATGCGTTCCTTGAACGCTTCGCCTTCAACACCAAGAAGAAGGCGTCACTGAGTGACCTGGCCAGCCTCAGGCAATATGAGGAAGAGACAATGGCGGCCTATGGGAATCGGTGGAGGACTCTACTTTCTAAGCTACCCTACCTTCCCCCTATGTCCGACCTCACACAAATGTTCTCACGAAGTTGTCTGAGATCGATCTCTGGGCTATTGTAGCTGCAACAATATGCCACCTTAGAAGAAGCTCTGGTGCAAGCCAGAGTTATCGAAGAGATCAAAATATAGGATGGCAAAATTGCCAAACCTAAAAAGAAAGAGTGGAACAAAAACACAAAGACAAGGACTACGCAACAAAAACCCACTGTGGTTAATCAAGTTGCTATAAATGTCCCTAAGCTTGCACAAGAAATACAGCCTCAAAAGGCTAATTATCAGGCAGTGCCTCCTAACAATTATGAAAGAGAAAATAAAAAATAGGAGCAAAATCAGCAGCGTCGCCCTAAGCGACAATACACCCCTTATACGGAGTCTAGGGACTCCCTATTTGACCGCTTGTCAACGACAAATTTAATCACCCTTCCAGAGATCCAAACCATAGATCCTAACGCTCCCAAGCCTAAGGGATACAGAGAGGACTTGTATTGTAGGTTCCACAAGCGAAGGGGACATGACCTGAACGCATGCTGGAAGTTCAAAGGATTGATACAAGACTTGATTGATAATAAAACATTGGCAGTGGACAACCCCATAGCGCCAAATAACCAATAGATGGGGGTCTTCAAGGACCCCTTGCCTGCCCATGAGGCACAGGAAAAACCCCTTCAGGTCAATGAGGTGCGACAGAATTTCCCCATGCAAGGGTATGTGGGAATGATAAGCATAGTGACCAAGAACAAGAAATACCTAGGAGTTGCCCCCGAGGCAGCCACAAGAGAGGTTCCAGCGATGTCACAACCTCAACAACACCCTGTGTAGTTACCTCCGCCTAGACCCGAGGTCACGATACGGACCAAACTCATGCAGAGTTTGTGGACCACGTCGGCTAGGCTCTCCATATATGAGCTTATACAACAATCAGCACCCCATCGGGAAGCTCTCATGGAGATTTTGAAAGCCATCGAGTTGCAGCCCCACGAAGCGAATTCCTTCAATAACTTCATGGGACATGTAAAACGATGCACGGAGCCAGTCATTACCTTCCGAGAAGATGAAGTTAAATCAGTATCTGATGACATGGCAGATCCACCCCTGCACGTTATCGCGTGGGTCAACGGGATCCCGTATAAGAGGGTGTTGGTAGACACTGGCTCATCCAGTAACATCATTACTACAGCAGCATTGAAACATCTGAAGTTGCCAGCCTCTCACATCATGGCTTCCACTTACACACTGCGAGCATTCAATGATGCGATATGCTCGATAGTTGGCACAATTGTTCTACCCGTTCAGGTAGGACAAAAGACGATACCTACATTGTGCCATATTTTGGAAGGCGAGATGGCGTACAACATATTGCTAGGGTGGCCATGGATCAGGGACATGAAGTGTGTCCCTTCGATAGCTCACCAATGTTTGAAGTATGCATTTGAAGGAGAAGTACATGTAGTCCCGATGGACTTAGAACCCTTCAAATATTGCAATGCGATGCAGTTGATGCCGCAATCGACCCTCCCATCGATGCACTTGGATTTTTAGTTAAATCCATCTAGACAGGGTCCGATGCCGTGAGCACCACTGGTGACTAATCCATCAAAACCCCAACCAGGTGCATCTTCATCGTCCGCTCCTTCACTACCAATGCCACCTATCATGGCTAAATAGAAGGACAAAGGGAAACAAATCCTGGAAGAGGCTCAACCCCTAGAAGAGGCGCTGCCAACAATATCAACCATCTCAACCGAAGAGATACCTAGCACAATGGAAGTTGAGGCTCCTAGTCCACCCAACATGGAATGGACTCCGGAAGGGCTTCCGTTCCCTCCCTCTCAATCGCCAACAATTACTGTTGAAATGGCCAATACGGGCCTGGGGGAGTATCTAGTGTGGAATGTTGTAGCAACGCCCATGCTAGAGTCAGTGCAAGACATGGGGAGACCTCGCCTCCCCATCGGGACAGTTGTTCCTTTAGGCTACCCACCGAACCAGACCAATTTTGTGTATGGGGGCCTTGACCATGGTGCTGAGCCATGCATGCAAAAGGACGAGGACGAAGAGCCTTTTGCAGAAGATGTCAACTATCTCGTCTAACCCGGACTTCGCTCTGAGATATCTTGGCCAATGCAATTGGCATGGATACGGGCTAGGTAGGTATGAGCAAGGAGTGCGTGTCCTTTGCCAGCCAAGATACCAAATGCCTTATGACAAGTCGGGAGTAGGGTTCAACCACCCCCTGCCCTTAGACATCTTGGTGGAAAACATGCAAGGCCTAGGAATAGGCAACAAGGGTGGATTGGCATCGGATCCTTATGCCAACCCAAACACAACATATACATTGGGAGATTACCTCCCATGGTCAACAACCACCCTTGGTAACATCAATAACCCTTCTCCTTTGATAGAGAGAGGTGAAAGTTTGGGAACTCACTTTCAAGGAGAGCATAAACAGTGTCCAGAAGGATCTTCGGAGGATGAATCAGAATATGAACCAGTGTCATATGATCCCTTCGAATCCGATAGTGATCACTCACGAGAGATTCCCATGAATAACTATCAAGAGATATTTTTGAAACTATTCCCTTTAGAGGTTCCAATCGAGCCAGTGCTATGTCAAGAGAATCAGGTCCCCCCACGGAGCGTGGACCAACCACAATGGGACCAGATTAATTTGCTCGAACAAGATGAGCCTCATATGTCGCAAGCAGTTGTTGGAGAAAATGAAGATTTTTGGATCTCTGACAGCGATTCGGAAGATGAAACTGAGATGGCCTATCTCAACCACATGCGACAAATGCAACAACGATACCCTTTGAGGATTAATGACATATTTGCACAGATGGGCATAGTGCCAGGGCATGAGTGGTACGTAGACCCAACAGGGTGGGATCAAGTGTTGGATCCGTTGCTCCGAGTACATGAAGAGCACCTTCCACTCCGAGACCCTAGGGTGATATCAGTGTCGAGGGCAGACCCTGTCCTCTTATTAGCACATAGGGCCGATCCATTCGTGCCAGTACCTACAGAACCAGATCCAGAACACAGAGAACATCCAGAATGTTTGAGTCATCACACCCGTGGTAATGGAGACCAAATTCATTTCATCCACATGATCTCCATTGACTTGACCGCACCCATCCACAATCCGGCCGATCCAGCATGGTCCTTGCATCTAGACATAGATGCCATTGACTGGGATCACGTCAATTCACCTCTATCCCCATCAGAGTACTGGCCTTTTGGTAAAATGCCTCATTTTACCCCAGGGACAACTCAGGATATCTTTCAAGCTGAAGAGGAACCCGAGGTTCCCAATGCAGATTTAAACTCAGCTAATGATATCCATTTGATCCCAACTCCACATCAGTTGGAGGATGGATCCCACATGTCGATCGAGGAGACGACTGACGTAGACATCGGCTTAGATCCAATGAATCCATAGATTATCAAGCTGGGGGTAAGCTTATCCCCTGAAGAGCAAGCCGACTACATTGCCCTTCTCAAAGAGAAGAAGGAGGTTTTTGCATGGTCATACAGAGACATGTCGGGGCTAGATCCACAGCTAGTCACGCATAATCTAACGCTTGATCCGACAATCAAGCCAGTTAAGCAAAAACTACGTAAGATGCACCCAACAGTGGCCTTGATGGTCAAAGACGAATTGCAAAAGTTGTTGGATGCACAGTTTGTCATCTACGTGGATTATCCGCCATGGCTGTCCAACATGGTGCCCGTCAAAAATCCCGACGGGAGGATTCGCATATGCACTAATTTTTGAGATCTAAACAAAGCGAGTCCTAAGGATGATTTCCCCTTGCCAAGCATCGACGCATTGGTAGACGCTACAGTAGGTCACGAAATGCTATCCCTCATGGATGGTTTCTCGGGATACAATCAGATTCGTATCAATCCTGAGGACCAACTAAAAATGGCGTTCACAATGCCTTGGGGGACATTTTGTTATAAGGTCATGCCTTTTGGCCTTAAAAATGTTGGCGCCACCTACCAACGTGCCATGACGTACATCTTCCATGATTACATGCATAAAACTTTGGAAGATTACATGGATGATTTGTTGGCCAAGTCTCTTTTGCGCCCAGATCATCTCGATGACTTAAGCAAGATCCTCGATCGCCTCATGGAGCATAAAGTCAGACTGAATCCCAAGAAGTGCGTATTTGGCATCACATCTGGAAAACTCTTGGGTTTCATAGTCTCAAAGTGAGGCATCGAGGTGGACCCAAACAAAGTCAAGGCAATCCTTGAAATGGTTCCCCCAACTACCATTAAGAAGCTCAAAAGTCTGCAGGGAAAGGTCGCATCAATTAAGCGCTTCATAGCGTAGCTATCTGACAAGTGCCGACCCATGAACAAATTATTGCACAAGGGGGTAGCATTTCACTGGGATGACGAGTGCCAGTCAGCCTTTGATGACATCAAATGATACTTGGCTTCATCGCCAGTATTGGCACCACCTAGACCAGGAGTGTCATTCTACTTATACATCTCAGCTACTGAGGTGGCACTGGGCGCCATGCTAGCCCAGAAGAATGAACTTCACAAAGAATAGGCTACTTACTATCTTAGCCGCACCTTGGTCAGTTATGAACTTAACTATGCATACATCGAGAAACTCTGCTTGGCAGTGGTGTTTGCTACCAAAAAGCTATGCCACTACATGTTGAGCAACACTACGTATGTTGTGTCTAAGGAGAATCCATTGCGATACATGATGAGTCATACTTATCATAGTAGTCGCACGGCGAAATGGATCATGTTGTTGACGGAATTTGACATAGAGTTTATTGGACAGAAATCCATCAAAGGACAAGTCATAGCCGATCAACTAGCAGAGGCTCCTCTCGAAGACGATCAGCCTCTAGTCATAGAACTACCCGATGATGGGGTCTTCCATGTCTCAGAATCGCCAGATTCTGATGAGCCTGAGTCACAAGCTGACATAACCCTATTTTTTGATGGTTCTAAATGTGAGCAAGGTGGTGGCATGGGAATAGTATTCTTCACACCGCAGGGCGCTCCAATGCCCCTGTCATTTAAATTAAATTTCCCATGCACCAACAATAATGTAGAGTATGAAGCCTTGCTCATAGGTCTTCAGACAACAATCACCATGAACATCAAACGACTGAACATCTTTGGTGATTCGCTGTTAATTGTCAATCAAGTCAAAGGGGTATTCCAATGCAAATGCCCAGTTCTGCAGGCTTATAAAGCCCTTGTGGACAAATTCTTAGCAAAACTTGAGTGGTACGACATCGAGGCACTCCCTCGGTCATCGAATCATTTTGCGGACACAATGGCCTCCTTGGGGTCACTAATCCCGCAAGACCTTTCTGGTGACATGACAACCATTCAAGTCAAAACCCTATCGCAATCTACGATGGAGCGTGCAAGCTCTGACTTGATGCCAAGAATCCACATGATCCAGATTGAACCATCCTCGGATAAGTTCTCTCGAATCCATGATCATCTGAAACATGCCAACTGGGGTCCTTGTTCTCCCCTACTCCCATTAATAGCAACACAACGCTATTCTTACAAGTTCTATCCCGCTCAGCATTTGCTAGGGATGAACTTCAAGAGGGATTGGTTGTTCATACCATCGAGGTTTCTGATCAACAAGACTGGTATTTACCCATTAGAGACTACCTCAAGTTAGGTAATCTCCCGCTTGGATTGACGCATGTCGCAAAATGAGCATTCAAGCAGAAAGCGGCTAAGTATGTCTTGATAGGAGACATTTTGTACCATCGTAGCTATGAAGGAATCCTCCTTCATTGCTTGGACCAGCAAGAGTCCACTTGGGCGATCGCCCAAGCGCACGATGGTACATGTGGTGGCCACTTCAGTGGTATGGCCATCGCAAAGCGCATTCTTCGCATGGGCTATTATTGGCCATCTTTAGAGCGAGATTGTTGCGCATATGTCAGGAAGTGCGTGAAGTGTCAACACCATGCCAATTTGATGCATGTACCTTCCCAAGCCTTGCAGATAGTCCAGTTCGCTTGGCCATTTTTGTAGTGGGGCTTCGATCTAATTGGAAAGATCTCCCTTGCATTGTTAGGCCATCACACATTTATCATAACGGCCACAGAGTATTTTACCAAGTGGGTGGAAGCAGTTCCGCTTACCTCTACGACAGGACCCTGCATTGTGGAGTTCATTTTGCATAACATCATATGTCATTTTGGTATTCCATCCAAAATAGTCTCGGATAATGGGACGCCATTCAAGAACAAAGACGTGCATGCTTTGACCACAAAGTACAAAATTCAGCATAGTTTTTTGACACCCTATTATCCGCAGGCAAATGGGCAAGCAGAGGCGTCAAACAAAATGCTAGTTGCCATCCTTAAAAAGATGGTCATAGACAGTCATAAGGATTGGCACATCCAAATCCCACTTGCCCTATGGGCTTATCGCACTAGCATTCGGACGCCCACTGGGGCCACTCCGTTTTCGCTCGTGTATGGCTCCGAGGCAGTCATGCCTCTCGAGTTGGAAATTCCTTCCCTACGCATATCAATGCAAGAGTTCATCGATGATGACGCTGCATGGCAGGCCCGATTAGACCAGCTTACATTGCTTGATGAACGACGTGTTAATGCTCTCGAGCATTTACGTATCTATCAAGAGCGACTTAAGAAAGCTTACAACATGAAAGTTCACCTAAGGGACTTTCGGGTTGGTGATTTGGTTTTGAAGGAAAACCAATAGAACTCTAGTTTGTCGTCCCACCTAAGGGACAAGTTCACGACAAATTGGTTAGGTCCATATGTCATTGATAGCAAAATAGGACCCAGGACATACCGGCTAGCCTCTCTTGACGGAATCAAGGAAACAGAACCCTTGAATATCAGTCATTTGTGACCATTCCATATCTAAGAGAGCCATATCCCAAAAATGCTCCAAGGATTCCTATAATCGCTTGGTCAATCCCAAAATGCTCCAAGGATTCATATAATCGCTTGGTCAATCCCAAAATGCTCCAAGGATTCCTATAATCGCTTGGTCAATCCCAAAATGCTCCAAGGATTCCTATAATCGCTTGGTCAATCCCAAAATGCTCCAAGGATTCCCACAATCGCTTGGTCAAAAATAAGAAAATTCAAAATCCAAAAATCATCAAAAACAACAAAAATTTGCATCTCATTTCCAGGCATGCTCAAATTCATCAATAAAAAGCTCTTCTCGCATCTCATCTTCATATTCACAAAAATCAATCCATCAAAAATACAAAAATATGTAGTTGCATTAAGCATCACACCCATACATTGCATATTTGTGGTCATACAGGTCAAAGGCACCATAGACTGTAATTACTCTGCTAGTCCATCTTGTTCCACATTTTTCCATTTTATAAAACAAACAAACAAATGCCATTCACTGTTGTTTACCACACTAGAGTCAGTGGTCTTCGAATGTATCAAGAGTTTTCATCTTTCAGTCATCATTTTGCTTTCTAGCCACGTACTGTACCAAGTCAGATAGATTTTACGAAGGTAGAGTTCTACTTGGATCACACCTTGTTACATAGCATCCAAACACAAATTAAAACACATAAAAATTCCCAAGTTGTGTGAACGAAAGATGAAACCTGCAAAGCAATCCAGGTCACCATAAGTGAAATGACTATCTTGCTCATCCCCCTATGCGAATGACCCTAAGAATGCTGAGAGTTGGCAAAAGGACAAGCATCCTCCCTACCCAATTCCCCAAGAATCCCAAAGTTCTCAATAGTTGCAAAACATCAAAAATTTGCAAAAGTCAAAACTCCAAAATTTGATATCCCAAAGTGCACACATCAAAAGGCACAAACAATAGTGATTCTCATCACTCCATATCCAAATCCCTTGCTCAAAAGAAAAACAAATAAAACAAAAATAAACAGTGATTTTTATCACTACAAAGGAGCAAGTATCCCAATACAATTAAAGAAAAGAAGGGAGTTGAACTTGAATCCCTGGAACTCTCAGCATTTCGATAGGTCATGAGGTAAGCCTCAGTACTGGTTTGGTGGATAACCTATCGGTCACTAGCAATAAACTCCCGCATGACGATATATCTATCACATTAACTCATGTACAAATCAATGTTTGCATGTGGATGAGCTAGCTTATGGTATCCTAGATAGCACCATCATTAATCGACTAAATACACATAAAGGAGTTAGTGGAGCTAATTAGGTGATCCTCAACCATCTGTACTCATCAACCATCATGCACAAGATCAAATCATCACATGTGCATAAACAAAATAAAGCCGATATATATATATCATCAAAAAAATGCCCGCAAGCTACAAAACCGGTCATCTGACCCCGCATAATCCAAAAACTCAAAAACCCCCATCCTAAGGCATCGGCCACCATGATCATACAGGATCGATGCGATGGGAACTACCCCCATGGTGTGGGTCCTATGGGACCCCTTAGGGCGGCTACTGCTAGCCCCCGCATCATGCTTGCTACCGCCTCCCTCATCCAATCGCCTGCGATGAGATGATGCTGACTACTCAGTACCACTGTCCCTCATCCGGCATGAAGATCCACCTCCCAAGGGCTCAGGTACCCGCCCCCCAAGGTGGATGATCTCCCCCTCCAAATCCATTCGATGCTGGCACCACTCTGCCTCCTATCGATGGTACATCGTGACTACATCGTCACGCTGCGCCAGCTATGTCCGTAGGAGATCTCTCTCCTAGGTAGTGTCGGTTCCCCCCTCCTGTCGATGGTGCGCAACCCATGCACTCTCTCACTCTGCTAGCTGAACCTCGTAGGAGATCCCTCTCCTGTAGTGCATCCCCCAGCTCCTCATCTCACCTTCAAAGTAGCTCCACCAACCATGCATTCTCAGCGTGTACCCCAAACTTCGTGTCCTCTACATTCGCCTAAGGCATGGGACTCTCTGGAATAGTAGCCTGCTCTAGCTCCCACTACTCTACAATGTCTTGCATCTCCGGCTGATCCGGAGCCCCCAAATCCACATCCTCACCCTCCACCTCCACCATGTCCGCATCCTCCAAAGGAGCTCCCCAATCATCCCCTGGTGCCTCAGCACCCTCCCCGCCTATCGTTGCCGCCTCCGTGCCTCCCAGTGGCCCCTCTCCTCGCCATCGTCGTAGTACCCACCACTGGTCGTACTCTACGGTAGTCCCGATGTCATCCACATCCGAGACGTCGATCACCATGTCTGAATCCTCGCCCAGTGGTGTAATGACCGGTCGATCCAGAGTCCTCTCATCCCCTCGACATCGATAGACCACGGGCTCACCAGGCAACCCCTGGTGCACCCCAAACTGTCGTGTCACCTAGCTGTATGAGAAGAACTCATGCTCGGTCTTATGTCGCCCAATCAGCCACCGCTCTCTGCATACCCATCGGAGCCACTCTCCAGCCTTCGGCCAAGCTGGATAGTCCCGATAAGGGTGCCAAACCACCTCCCCTAGAGTAAGCCGAGAGAAGGTATCGACATAGTGCCCTACGGCACCTACCCACCATCGACTCTGTCCCTGCTCCCCGGACCATCGCCACAGAACTGCATAACCTATCTCCCTATCCTCCATCTCCACCCGAGTCATCCATGGTAACCCGGCTGGCCTCTCCACTGCTATGTGCTGCCAAGCCCAACTCTGCAACAGATAGCTGCAGCTAATCCCCTTCCACTACCGACAGCGGACCTCGTACAACTCCCCATAGAGTTGTGCCAATAGCGTCTATCCCCATCTCATGATTAGCGGTGCCTCTGTCGGGCACTCTACCAACCGCCAAACCAAATCTAGCAGGTTCCATGGGAACCTCATGCCTGACGAGTCAGGTAACAACATGTTGGACATGAGGCCCATAAGGAATGCGTGCCTCACTCCCAACACCCCCCTCTCCAGCCACCATCGAACCAAAATCCTACCAATCTGGTAGTCGCCCTTTGCCCTCTCCAGTGGATCCTCCACACCCAGCTCCTCCCCATGCCCGAAGCATCGCATCAGTACAACTATCTGGCTGATCACGCGACGATGTCCTGATCGGCAGTCCATCTATCGGAATCTGCAGAAGCCGATAGATATCCTCCAAGGTCATAGTCATCTCCCCTATTGGGAGATGGAAGGTGTTGGTCCGTGGATCCCAAAGATTGATCAGGGCCATCAAATAGGCCTGATCCGCGACCACAAGCTCTAGTCGAGCCACCTGCTTGAGCCCAAGGGCATCAAGCCACTCCCAATCAGCCACAGTTAGCGCCCCCGTGCTTCAGTAAAAGCAGTGGGTACACGGTACCGGCTCCTAACAACCTGCAAAAGAAAACAATTCAAAAACATTAAAATCATGGAAAAGAACTGTACAACAATAACATGAATATACAACATTGCCTACCAATGTACAACAAAAAACAAACATAAAAATTCAAACAAAAATTAATTTTTTCAGTTCTAGGGTTTCTAATCCTAACTGATTAATTTAAAAACAAAACAAACATAAAAAATTAAAAACAAAAAAAATTAATTTTTCAGTTCTAGGGTTTCTAATCCTAACTGATAAATTCCAAAAATAAAACAAAACAAAATTCAAAAATTAATTTTCAATTCTAGGATTTCTAATCCTAACTGATAAATTCCAAAAACAAAACAAAACAAAACAAAATTAATTTTTCAGTTCTAGGGTTTCTAATCCTAACTGATAAATTCCAAAAATAAAACAAAACAAAATTCAAAAATTAATTTTTCAGTCCTAGGGTTTCTAATCCTAACTGATTAATTTAAAAACAGAACAAAAATTCAAAAAAAACAAAAATTAAGTCTTAGGGTTTTACGTTCCATTTATCCTAGGGTTTAGTTAAAAGCAAAATAACAATTCTTTACCTAGGTTTTTCGCTACGTTTAGTTGTACACTAAGTCTTAGTTGTCTTCAGCTCAGTTTCAGGGTTTAAGTTTTAAAATTTTGAAAAACATCATCACAAAGAAAATTAAACAAAACACTTGTAGTTTTAAACAAAAGTAATAACTCTAGGGAGCACTTACTGGTCTCGCTTCGGCTCCGCTGCTCGATCCGGTTTGTGCACTCATGATGTCAAGGAAAATTCGATAGTGCTTCGCTTCGTAGAATTAACCTCCTCCTCCCCAGAGCTCCAAATCGCAAGAAAATTCAGATGCAAATGAGCCCAAACCCTAGTTTTGGCCTTTAAATAGGCCTTTTGAGCTTAAATTCATCCTCCCCGGGATGAGCACTCTGGTTAGCGCTCGTCCCACCCAGGGAAGAATTCTAAGCTGGTATTCGTCCCACCCTGGGACGAATTCGAGGCAAAAATTTCAAAAAACATCAAAAATTGAACAAAAATGCACTAAAACAGATAATAAACTTGCCCGATGAGAGTGTTGTTGCACTTGACATCCCGGGCATGCAAAATAGACGTTGGGGTCACAAATTGTCACTATCCTACTCCCTAAGAAGGCTACCATAGCCGGACCGCTCCACGGGAGAACGGATTTTTGCCAATTTCAGCTCCAAAAAGCGTCGCAAAAAGGGTTACCACCCACCAAAAATAGGTCTAAATGTCAAAAAATTGCACATGCTTAACGCTAAACCATCTAAGGGCACCCTTGCACAAGTCATCTTGGGTCAAGCGACTCGTCGCTTTTCTCACGAAGGTCATTCCCTCATCGATTCGTCGCTTGAGGGGGTAGTCACACTTAGTCACCAATCAGCAAACACACACCCAATTAAGGAAAACGGCATGCATTCAAAGAATCATTGACAAAGACAATTACGCTCCTGCTTGGGGCAGTAAACAAGCAATAATCACAATCTGATCAAATCACTTGGCATTTCGTGAATCATGAACTCAAGGTTCTCACAGACAAAAGGTTGTGCCCTTTGCCTATTCATGACTGATCAATGTCCAAGGTCAAGTAACACCTCACCAAAAAAGGTTAACACTTGAATTGAGTGCCTTCGCTCGTCAGAAGCAAGGATTCAAGAATGCATGCCCTTTCCATACTTGGGGCATCAAAATTTGGTTAGGTTACCAAGAAACCCTAATCATTAGTGCTTTGGTTATCTATTTTTGCTCGGCGCTGCGCCATGCACAGCGCATCCCAAAAAGGGGCATTTGTAGACACCAAAACAGCACCAATCCGATTATGTGATTGCAAACACTGATCGCTTTGACACACATAGCCCCCAGGGTAGCCCTCAGAGGTTAAACAGTGGTCCTAACCACTTTTATAGCAATTTTGGAAGGTCAGAAGGCAATTTGGCACATTCAGGCACTTTGCTCAGTGTCCGTCCCACCCTGGGACGAATTCAAAATGGGATCCACCCCAACCAGGGACGAATTCTGAATTCGCTCTGGGGCAGGACGAATTCCAGGTTCAACGGGCAAAAAGAAAAATTGCACCAAGTGGCAGCCGAGGACAGTCAATTAATGCCTCTTGCCTTGCATGCACGTGTAGGTGGGCAGATTGGACGTTAGAGGACTGTCACAAGGGCATTCATGGAAGCCCAAGTCAGGGAGGACTTTCCTCCCTCATGGGAAGGCATGACTGCCACATGGCGCTCATGCATGCCCCTCCAAAGAGACCCCTTGGGTCTATAAAATGGTGAACTTTCTCACCCAAAAGAGGACAGGTTGGAAGCATTTTCAAGCAACGAAGTGCTGCCAAATTGATACCACGCTTTTACATTTTGATTCACCTCTTCCACATCCTTGATCTCTTTCACAAGGGAGGTCATTGGGTGGTTATTGGGAGTGTGAATCCGGATCCAAAACCCGACATTTGACCACATTGATCTACCAATTCGTCGACAACCCATTACAAGAGATTTTGGGCCCATCCCAAGTGGATTGGTGCCAAAATCAAGTTCCAACGGTGGGCGGCCCGCCCGGGCACCCCGCACTCCTGCGAGCCTAATATTCTTTTTTAAAGAACGATTGGGAATTCATGGCAGATTGTTCTTTTGTCACTTGTTTATTTTGCATTCCATCTTATGTTGTTTAAATAGCTTGTAATTTTGATTTCATAATGCTTTGATCAAATCTTATCATGTTTTGTCGCTTTTGTTGTCCTCACTAACTTGCAGGTAGCAATGTCAAATTCCCATTGATGGAGGTCAAATTGGGGAAATCCGACCATCTGGGTCTTCCCAAAATGCCCCCAATTAGCTAACCCCTAAGTTTGCAGGTAGTTTGGAGCTCTCGAGACACGACATTTGGGCAGCATCACTTCGGCGTTTTGTCGTAGGCGAATTCGTCCTACCCCGGGACGAATTACAGTCGAATTCATCCCGCCCAAGAGTGAATTCAAATCGGTGGCAAATTGTCCGACTATTCTGATGGCAGTGGCCCTCTGGTAATGTTCCCTGGTTCTCTGTCAAATTTGCAAGTTGTTTAGAATCGGTTTATTTATCATTGTAATCAATCTTTTGCATGCATCTTCCATTGTTTTTAGAGAACAAACGTTTCATCTTTGCAACAGGTGCTACTAACGATTTTGTTGTTTCTTTGAATGCAGGAGGAGCAGCAAAGATCAAGGATTCATTCACACCAGCGGTGGCAACACTTTGGCCCGCCCATTTTGCATGTGGGCACGTGGAAGAGAGATGACTTTCCATTGATGTGACCAAGAGACAAGTTTGATGCTCCTTTCCCCTAAAAAGGGAGGAAGCTAATTGTAACCAAATTTGAAATACATCAATAAAAGAAGAGGGTTGTTTCGTTCCATTTGGGTTCCAATTTGTCTATGCTTTCTCCATTTTACGCATTTCTAATTTGTAGCATCAAGTTTAGTTTCGTTCTTGCATCGTGTTTGGAGTTTTCCCTTTTTGTTTTCTAGAATCTCGTGCTTTCATTATCATATCAATCCCTCATCTATTTTTACCAACCCTATATGTAGTCCAATTCTTGAAATTCTATATTTAGTCATTGCTGATCAGGCTAGTGAACAAGGGGAAGTAAATAGAAACCCAACGCAAGGAATAACAGATTTGGGGGAAGTAGAAAACCAAAGGGGTGGATGGATAAAGACTTTTACCTTTTCAATCCCTTCTCTTGAAAATAGGCTAACAAGATAATTGAAACCAATCAAGATCCTGATGTTTTACCTATTTTCCATGGGAAACCACATGAAGATCCTGATGTTTTCCTTTTTAAATTTGAAGTGGTGTGCCAGACTTAATTTTACACCACATATGAGAAAAAATTAGACTATTCCCTTCTACACTTAAGGATGCAACCTTAAGATGGTTCATGGGTCTAGGAAAAAATATTTATAACCGATGGGATGGAGAACAAAGATGAAAATACATATTTCTTGAAAGAACCAAGACTATTGCAGGGTTATGGATAAGAAAGTAGAATTGTTTTGTATGAATCAAAAGGATGATGAATCCCTTGAGGACTATCTCGAGAGATTCCATTTTGTGGTATTTAGGGTAATTATCAAGTTGGATGAGGAATTTCAAAAGAACGTTTTCTAAAATGGCTTAAGGAATATGTCTTGGACATACTAAACCTTATGGTGAAAGGAGATATCCATCAGATGGGATTAGGAGAGATCATAAATCTCTATAAAAATTACTCAAGGAATAAACCATTAAGAAGTAATAAATACCCATCACCAAGAGGAGGAGTAACATGAGCTAAAATTGGTAATATGCTAGAAAATCTCAAAACCAATTTATTAAGCACATTGACATCATCCCTCAACCTCATGGATAAGAAACCAAAGGACCAAAACATTGAAGAGATATATTACCATAGATGCAGAAAGAAACATAATCTAAGGGAATACCCTTTGAATGTTACAAATATTTCCAACATTTTTGCATGTTGCAAGATCTATGACAAAAACCATAATATCAAAATTTGCAAATATATCTCACCTGTCAAAACTACTATCAAAGAGCCCGAGGTTGAAGATATAGAAGATGTCTACTTTATAGCTCAAAGAAGAAATGGTCCATTTAATGGTCCACGCAATTGGTCAAACTCTAACTATTCCAACCAACAAAGATCCAATTATTGATCAAATACTCCAAGTTGATCAAATTGGAATCAATATAATCAAGATTGGAATATGCCTCCTTGGGCACAATTCATGCCCAATTCATATGGAAATTCACCTCCATGGATGGCAAGACAAAATAAAAATGCATCTATTTGGAATGGCCAATACAATCAGACAAGACATAGCTAGTCTCAAGGACAACCCCAACAACAAAATTTTAAAAATCAATTTAGGGGGCAAGTACCTCAAAACCAGCCTCAAAATAGACTCTTTCCACCTCCAAACAATAATCCTCCTAAACATCCACCTTTACCGGATCAACCTTTACATAATCCCAATAATAACAAAAATACTCAACAGGTTTATGAAATAAATGAGTCATGTTCAATATCTATAATGCCATATCAATAGATTCAATTAAGATCTGGAAACGTATTGGAAGATCATAGAGAAACCCTCATAGAACTTGAAGAATCTACCAAAATCTTAAGCAAAGAAAAATAACAAGATGATAAGTGTGAGGAAGGAATAGAAATTCTCCTAGAATAAGTGTTGGATCAATAGAAAGAAGTTCAAATTTATCAAAAATAAATAAGAGCTCCATTTCCTAAAAGACTAGCTATACCTAAAGAACCATCTAAACTAGCTTTCAATTTTCTTCAAGAACTAGAAAATTTATCTATTAGAATTCCTCTTTTACAAGCTATTAAAGACATTCCCATCTACTCCAAATTGGTAAAAAGTATAACAAGTTCACAAAAGAGAAATAAGAATAAGCCTAATACTATTCAAGTTATTGGGAAACTATCTAAAATCATGACTGGTGAGAAATTATTACCAAAGTATATAGACCCTAGAGTACCTATACTCATAGTTCACATTGATAGGACAACCTTTCATAATGTCTTAGTAGATTTTGGGGCTTTCATAAATGTCATGACAAAGGAAACAACATAATATTTGGGGGTACACATGATTCAACAAACCTATATAGTGATTCAACTTGCAGATAGATCTACCATTAAACCAAGAGGGAAACTAGAAGATATTATAGTTTTCGTCAATTCATGGGAATACCCTGTAGACTTCATAATCTTACAGCCAAAGAAAAAGTTATGGGGACACCCCTTGATACTGGAAATACCATGGTTTGCAACAACTGATACTTATATTAGTTGTAGATCTAGGAATATGACTATTTCAAATGGTAAGTATACTAAAAATATTAGCTTATTTCCTGAATCAATAAAAGACAATGATTTTTCAAACCAATGGTGGTATGATTCTCCTGAAGACTTAGATGATCTACAAAATTTATCAATCAATATGCTAGAAGAATATTTTCAATGAGAAATTGAAGGGGCCTTAGCTTCACTTCTTGATGAAGAACAAGGTGCTAATGAAGTTACCATGACTAATAGTGAAGCAAGCACAAGTTACCCTCATATGATGGCCCCTTAAAATTATCAACTAAATAATCTCAAGAATGAAATAATTAGTATAGATAGTAATTTTAAACAAATAGATATTACATCTGAAAAGCTTTAATTATAAATAATGAACTTACAAATATTTAGGAATCAGAACTAATAGAAGTCTTAAAAAAGCATTAGACAACATTCACATGGAATTATGAGGACATGAAAGGGATACATCCGAGTATTTGTACCCACCATATTTTCATTCAATAAGGTTGTCACCTAGTAAGACAACCTCAAAGGAGATTAAATCCAACTATGAAAGATATAGTTTAGGAAAAAAATTTCAAGCTCTTAAACACAGTATTTATATACCCTATCTCTAGTAGTCAATGGGTTTCACCATTGGTAATAGTTCCCAAAAAGAATGGTAAATGGAGAATCTATGTAGACTATAGGGAACTAAATAAAGTGATAAAGAAGGACTATTTCCCATTGCCCTTCATCGATCAAGTCCTTGAAACCCTAGATGGTAAGAAATACTTCTATTTCTTGGATGGATTTAGCGGATACAACTAGATCTCAATAGTTAAATAATATCAAGAGAATACCACTTTTACATGTCCCATAGGAACTTATGCTTATAGAGTATTACCTTTTGGACTATTCAATGCACCTACTACATTCCAAAGAGTTGTCTTCATTATTTTTGTTGATATGATTAATGAATGTGTAGAAGTTTATATGGATGACTTTATAGTCTATGGTGACACCTTTGAAGAAACACTAGCAAGTTTACAAAAAGTCTTAGCTATATGTGTAGAGAAAAACCTTTCTCTAATTCATGAAAAATATTTCATGATGATGAGGAGGGGTATTTTTTTAGGACATATCATATCCAAAGAAGGTGTTAAGGTATATCCTACAAAAATACAAGTTATTCAGTCCCTTCAACCTCCAAAAACTCAAACAGAGGTAAGAAGATTTTTAGGACATGCAGGGTACTACCAAATATTCATTAAGGATTTCAAAAAAAATGTTTCTCCTATGCTTAAACTCTTAACTAAAGATAGTTAATTTGAATGGACTAAAGTTATAGACACCAAAACCTAGCCACTTATCATCTATCCTAATTTTCTTACCATTTCCACCCATTATTCATATTTATTTATATATATTTAAAATTAATATTTTATATATATTTAATAAATATATATTTATATAAGTGAATTAATCTCAACCATCCAATTTCACTTAATCCTATCCATCCATCTACATCAATCCATGCCACACCCTAGATTTAATATCCACCCTTCAATATGATTTTATCTCAACCACACAATTAGTGTCATTGAAACCCTAGCATGCCCTAGGTTGGATTATAAATAGGAGCCATTTTGATGGCTCAACCCTAGGTTTTTACCTAAGTATTCCCTAAATATTTAGTGATATTTTTTCTAAATAATTCATCCCATAGTTCCTTGGAGCATTTGATTACCCTTACATTCCTTTCTTGCCTGTAATATCCCTCGCATCTGTCATTGCCTCCCTTAGCCATATATGCTTCTACAGATCTCCCTTCAACTATTAAACATATTCGAGTGCTTCTCATAATTCTTGAGCAGCTCTAGGTGCTTCATGTCATTCTTGAGCACCTCTGGGCACTTCCCTTCCATTGCCAATCACATTTGGGTGCCCTCCTGTAGCACCCTAAAATTGGCATAGTAAAATTGTCATAATTACATTCACCTTAGTAAATAATTAAAATTACCTTAGTAATAATTCAAATTCAAATTTAACCTCCCAAACCGCCCGTTAACCGCCGGGTAATCCGTTTCCCCATTTTTCGTGCCATTTTTAGAGGTTTTTTTGACCGTTTGATGATATCGTCGTCGATCAAACAATATCGCCCTAGATCTAATGATTTCGTCTGGGCTAGGACGTCTAGACGATCTTGTCGCAAAACTAATTTTGCAAAATTAGCTTCTATTCCAACGGGCCTCTAATCCGGGTAGAAGTGTGTCTACGTCGTTAGAGACCCTCCCCCGTTGGAGATCTCCCAAATAGGGATGATCTCCAACCTCCTAACTACTCCCCTAAGCCTATTTAGTCCCTAGGACCTTCCCTTCCCAACCCCTAGCTGAAATTCTCTGTAACTTAGCTTCATGCACGTTAAATCATCCCAAGTTTTCATTTGCAGTAGTCCTATATCAATTTTATTGCAGGTATCATCTTGTTTTTCAACCGGAGAAATCATACATCGTCGCCAACGAACCTATTCAGATCGGAGGCGATCCTGTCGAATCAGATATGATTTCGTACTGATGCGAGATGATCTCAATTGCAGTCCACATTGAGGTAATCAGTGCCATAAGTTTGCATTTCTTCACCTTTTCTCTATTGTTTTATTCTGTAAATTAGCTAGTTTATTTGATATTTTATGTTATATTGCATTTTTGAGTTCACCCATCTAGATCAAAGGCATAATTAATCCATAATTGTGATTTAATTAGCATCATTCATATATGTTTCGGTCTTTAAGTTTTAGTTCAGTGTTGTCACTATTATTTTGTATAGTTTCCCTCAACTAGAATAGTAGTATTCTCTGTATTTTGCATCTGTTCTTCTGTTTGTAGGTCTCTGACGGATTCATCTGACGAATTCATCAGATCTTAGACGATTTTGTCGAATTCCAAATGATCTTGACTGCTTCAAACATCAGAATCTTCATCAGACATCCGGATCAGGTATTCTTCTTATTCTTCCTTAATTTTTTTGTTTTTTTGTCTTAAATTTGTTCTCTGTATTTAGTAAATCTGCACTTTCATTTAGATTAATTTAGACTCATTTGGCCAAACCTAGGATATGAATGCTTAAAGTTAAAAATGAACACATAAAAACACATTCCAAACCTAGGCGTGGAAACTGCCATTAAATGTCTCCTGGTGAACCCACCATCCGTCAAAAAATCATCAAAATACACCTCCCTTAAGAGGCGGGACCTTCGCAAAGTCCTCTCAGTCCGAGGTACCACGACATCCTTTTCCCATCCCCCCTTCGGGCACGGATCTTATAGCCTAAAGGTAAGGATGCGAAAAATTTGGAGCGATACATTTTGGTGAACCCAACGTGAATGCATCATAACCTTTTGAAAACAAAAAACAAAGAAAAAAAAAATAGAACAACTACAACATAGATGCATTTTAAAACATTTCAATTTTAAAATCATGTTTAGATGGTAGCTCCTAAGAAAATATTAGCAGTTACTATAAATGTAGAAAACCAATTGGCAGCAGTAGAAATCAATTCTATGCTTAATGTGCTTGAAACAAGTAGAAATCAATTCCTATGGAACGAACTTGATAGAAGACTTAGTCTCATCTCATCTAGGTCCACACAACTTAAGCAAATCAAGAGGATAGTCCTAGATAGAATCCTGGATCCTCATCAACTAGTTTTTTATCATGAAATTCAGAGAGCCTGCCATAGATGGTTAGCTTATAGGAGAGCTCTAGTATATTTAGAATTGTTCACCTTCGAGGAATACCTCGAGAACGTAGCCATTGTACACCAGTTCCTAGGTTGTGTAGAAGACCAAGAGGTTGTTCTTACAGATAGGGAAAGATGGAATAGATTTCCGTGAACTGTGCTATATCGAGATTATTGCCATGAGCTTTACTTTTATCAACCAGCATCTGAGACAGATAATATCACTATAGCTCTTTTCATCAAATTTTTAAAAGAAAACTTTCAATTTGAAGAAGAACACTTCATGACTCTTGAACAACTCGAGCCTATTAATGATATTTATAAATTATTTATAGAAAACTAGATTATTACTTTCAGTCTTATTTCTTGCATTTATTGTGTTGATTGTCTTTACAATATTATTTCAAAAACAAAGAAAAACTAAAAAACATAGCAAAAACTTAAACATTTCATTTCAAATATTGTAGTAGGTATATAGTAAATATATACCTCTTAATTTTTTGCATATATATATATATATATATATATATTTGTTGAAATCAAAATTTAGCACCATGCCTAAACTTAGGAATGGTAAAGAAACTTTAGGAGAAGAAGAAGATTGGTTACAAGATACAACTGGAAACCCAAATGTACTTCCTAAAGATCCAACTTCGGAAGGAAAAAATCTAGCTCAATTAGAACATGACCTGGGTGAAGATAAGGAACAAGAAGGAAGTGTTAAAGAGGATGGATCCTCATCCCCTAGAATAGCTCCAAATGGAACTATTGCTTTTGACAACATAGATCATTTCAAGAAATTTCTCAGTGATAACATTGATGACCTTAATGTGGCAATTCGTATTGATAAAGGGAAAATTAGTGACACTCAGGAAGCTTTGGAACATATGTATGATGTGTGCATTAATCCCTTATCTTTCATTGATTAAGAAAGTGATAAGGCTAGACCATCCAATACGGATATGGTCACTATGATTCAAAACATGTCAAAACAATAGGCTATCCAACCTCCTAAGGAACCTGTTATTCAACCTAAAATCATTATCACACAAAAGAAACCTTCCTTCACTACTTTATTCCGCCAAACTATTGAGCAATATGCTTCAAGTAAACAAAAACCTAAAACAAAGCCAAACACCAATTTTCAACAATCTAGAATACAACATAATACAACTTCAAAATTCCTTCATAATACTTTTCCTACCAATAATTTACACAACAGTAACATGGCATCTAACCTTCATGTTCCTCCATCATATGCCCATAAAACCCATGTCAACTACCGAACCAATATGGGGGGCAAACTAGTAATCTGGAAGCCATGGTGAAACAGTTAGCTTCGCGTATGGACCAGATAGATCCCTATCATCCCTCGTATAATTATCGAGAGATATGTAGTCAACCTTTGGATCCCATAGTTGTAGCTCAACCATACCCTAAGAATTTTCCCATGACCATCCTGCCTATATATAAAGAAACTGAAGATCCCATAAAGCATCTTCGCATGTTTAGGATAGCATGTCATGACATATCTCATGATGACTTGCTATTATTAAAAATGTTCCCAAAAAGTTTAGGTGGAATGGCATTAGAGTGGTACTATCAATTGCCCACTCATTCTTTGAGAAACTTCGAAGAAACAGAGGAATCATTTGTCCATCAATTTAGTGCCTACATCGAGAGGCATGTAACTATTAAAGATTTATACAATTTAAAATAAGACAAATATGAATGTTTTGCCAATTTCTTAGCTAGATGGAGGCAATTGACAGGAAAACTGCACTTTGTGCTACCTTATAGGGAAATGTTGGACATTTTCATCAACAATTTACAAGAACAAATATCTTATGAGCTATCGACTGCTACCTTAACTACCTTCGATCAAGCTATAGATTTAGCTCGAAGAGTAGAAGATGCCCTTATTAGGAGAGGCCAACTTAGGAAGAAGGATGATGAGAAAACATCCAAAAATCAATATAAAAACAAACAAGTCGTCGGTGACGGAGTCACTAACAACAGAAATGTTGCTAATATCAATGCAACAAAGACAATAGAAAAATTTATATTGAAACCTCCTGACAAGCCTCCTCGAGAATTTACTAGATTAAACCAACCCTTATCAACTATTTTACCTCAATTACTCGAAAGAGGTTTGATCCAATTACCAACTATCCAGGAACCTGATCCAACTATACCCGGATACAGAGCTGACTTACACTGTGATCTCCATAGAGGACCTGGACATTCTACCAATGCTTGTAAAAGGTTGAAACATAAAATACAGGATTTGATTGACAATAATGAAATGGAAGTGCAAGCCTTCCAACCTAAACAAAACCCTCCTAATAATACTCAGAAGACCATTCCCCAAAATCAAAATCAAAATGCCAATCAAACTCTAGACATATTTCAACACCCTTTACCATGACATGGTAAAGAGGTAGCCAATCAAATAGAACATCATAATGTTCCCCCTCCTACCCGATATGTAGGAACCATTATCAGAAAATTACCTATTCAAGATCCTCAAATATTTGACACAACCTTATCCCTGGTTACGGCCAGGCCCTTACATAATTTTCAAACTTTTGATTCTAGTGATATAGAATCAGATACTGAAAGTGAACTAGACATTACTTCAAACCAATCGAATAGTTCTAAAAAAGAATCAGATCCTATTCAACCCGTCATAGATGCTATGGTTCCAGAAGAACCATTTCCTAGACGAGTTACTACTCGACCTTCTTCTAATATATTCCTTTCTAATGAAAAATCCATCAATGCTCAACCGATACCAGTTCAGCATCTTCATTATAACATTGTAGGTACCATTGGAGTCATCACCTGACAACAAGCTCAAAATTCCCAACAAGAACCAAACCAGAACGATGGATCGGCTCCATTCATTTTTAAAAACCCCAATAAAGGGAATCATGCTCCTATTGTTCAACCTAAACCCCCTTACAATATTAATGAGCAATTGTACAATACTACGGATAGAATTTCCCTTTTGGATTTATTAAGATCCTCTCCCACCCATAGGGATGATTTGATGCTTACATTGAGCCAAATGATGGTACCTCAAAACATTCAACCTAAAGCTATGGCCAATACTATCATCACTCGAGAGATTGATTGTATTGACTTTCGGGATAAAGATATCCCACAACATAGTTTACATAAGGATAATCCCTTATACATTACTGCTCTAATTGGAGATGTAGCTGTCAAAAGAGTTTTGATTGATAATGGCTCATCTCTAAACATTTGCACTTTTGACTTCTACCAACGATTTGGCTTTAGAAGTGATGAAATGAAGAAAACTGATATGATTATCAAAGCTTTTAATGACGAAACACAAGAAACATGTGGAGTTATTACCCTCCCATTGCAAGTTGGTCCTAGAACCCTAGAAACAACCATGTTTATTGTACATTGCCCGACATCGTACAATATACTTTTGGGTTGCCCTTGGATCAACGCCATGCGAGCGGTCCCATCAACCTTACACCAATGTGTTAAATTTGAGTTTAAAAATTAGTTGGTCACTATCCATGGTGACCCTAGACCCTTTTATATGTGTGCTTTGGCAGAACCTGTTGGAGTGCAATTTTGCCCTACTCTGTCATCCACACATCCTAGTTCTTATTTTTCATCTAAAACTGTGAAACACACACCCATAACTTCACCTATTTCCCCTCCATTAATTTCATCCTCCTATATAGATCAACAACCCTCTAAAAAAATCACTCTAGAACCTCAAAAAGATCTTAAATCTACAACCAATCCTTCAATTTGTACCCCTATAAATTCAAAACCTAAAGAAACAACTATCATTCCTCCCACATCTAAAGATATAGGTAATAAGACTTCTACATCTTATGCCCTTTCTGATGAACTTTTACCAAATTTATCCACAACCTTAATATCAGAAAAAACAAATGCTTTCATGCAAGATTCAATTCTTTTAAGTAAATTGCCACCATCTCCTCGTACTTTGGGCCTCCCACAACCTATGGGAAGTACTTACCAAGTCGGGAGTTGTGCCTTCATTTATAAAGGATATGACTGGGGAAGAATCCCTCGGAATATCAAAACTCATCATGAAGGATATGCTCGGTGTTATTTTACCAATGATTATATTAAAGCTAAACCCATGATGCTTAAAATGGGATATAAAGGGAAAGGCTTGGGACCTTTCCAAAATGGCATGAAAGAACCTTTCGAGGTAGAACCGTGGCCTGCCCATTGTGGTGTGGGCCTATTTCCTAGTAAGGTTCAACCCTTTCCTTTTGACGATGAGGATCACGTCATATGTTATCAAGATTATTTGGATAGGCATGTTGATTTGCCTCTTAAAAATTAGTCATTTTCATGCAACATGCTATCCATAGCTTACCCTGAAATGATTGCTGACCTCGATGAAGATTTGGAAGGAGATATCTTCCATGATGTCTCTGTTGAAGAGATGTTACACAATGGATTTTATTTTGATGGTTCTATACCAACTATAGCCCAACTTGAGGCCACTAATCCTTAAGATGAATTATCTAAATTAACCCTACAAGAATTACAAGAATTGGGCGTTTCACCTACCCCACCTAATTTTGAAAGATATCTACACATGGAGGTAGAAAACGTCATTAAAATTAATATTGGAACTGAGGACAATCCTCGCATAATCAATATTGGATCAGAATTAAGTCAAGAAAAACAAGAACAATACATTACATTTCTTAAAGAGTATGAAGATGTCTTCGCTTGGACATATGAAGATATGCCAGGTCTAGACCCTTTCGTAGTCATGCATCATCTAGTAGTCCATTCGGATGCTAAACCTGTTAAACAAAAACTTAGAAAAATGCATCCCAAAGTGGCTCTGCTAGTCAAAGGGGAGTTAGAAAAACTCTTGAATGTTATCTTTATACAAGCTATTGATTATGCTGAATGGATCTCAAATGTAGTTCCAGTCACCAAGAAAGAAGCTACCAAAGTTAGGGTTTGCACAGATTTTAGAGATATTAATGCTGCATGCCCTAAAGATGACTTTCCTCTTCCAAACATGGATCAAATCATTGAATTTACTGTCGAGAGTGGGATGATGTCCTTAATGGATGGATTCTCCGATTATAATCAGATCAGGATAGCTCCTAAAGATCAGGCTAAAATAGCCTTTATTACCCCTTGGGGTACTTTTTGCTGGAAAGTGATGCCATTTGGCTTAAAGAACGCAGGTGCAACTTATCAACGAGCTATGACCTATATTTTTCATGATATGATGCATGATATCCTACATGATTATGTAGATGATATTATAGCTTGCTCTATTATTGAAGATAATCATTTAGATGATTTGAGAAAAGTTTTTAATCGATTACGAGAATATCTCATTCGATTAAATCCAGCCAAATGTATATTCGGAGTTAAGTCCGGTAAATTATTGGGGGTTTTAGTTTTTTTACGTGGTATTGAAATCAACCCTCTCAAGATTGTGGCCATCACTGATATGCCCACACCTACTAATATATCAGAGTTACGAAGTTTACAAGGTAAACTTCAAGCTATCCTTCGCTTCATTGATAAGCTGGCAGACAAAACTGGTCCCTTTATTAAACTCCTTAAGAAGGATGTCCCTTTTAATTGGGAAACCGAATGTAGAGAAGCTTTTGAACTTGTCAAAAAATACCTCCTTAATCCACCTGTGCTTTCACCACCTAAACCTGATCGCCCATTTCTCCTATATATTTCAGCTTCAGATTCTGCCTTAGGAGCTATGTTAGCTCAACTTGATGATGAAAAGCGATAACGTGCCAATTATTACATTAGCCGAACCTTCATCAGTTATGAAACCCGCTACACAACACTAGAAAAACTATGTCTAGCCGTCGTGTTTGCTATGCAAAAATTACGACACTATATGCTTAGTCAAAAAACTTATGTCATTGCTAAATATGATCCCTTGAGGTATCTCATGATTCGACCATATTTATCGAGTCACACAGCCAAGTGGGTTCTTGCTCTAAGCGAGTTTGATCTCACATTCATAGGACAGAAGTCAGTTAAGGGTCAACTCATAGCAGATCAAGTAGTTGCTGCACCCTTAGAGTCTACTCATCTCCTCATCATCGAGTTTCCAGATGAATGCCTTTAATTAGAGGTAGACCATATTGAACAATGGTCCTTATACTTTGACGGAGCCCGATGCATGAGTGGGGTTGGTGCGGGTATTATTTTAATATCCCCACAAAAACATCTTATTCCTCTGTCTTTCAAATTGAAATTTGCTTGCACCAACAATACTGTTGAGTATGAAGCTCTAATCCTTGGATTACGAGCTGCCCTAGTGCTAAAAATTAAACATCTTTTAGTTTTTTGTGATTCCCAACTGGTTATAAACAAAATTAATGAAGTTTATCAAACCAAAGATGATAAACTGTGCCCATATAAGGCCTATGTTTTACAATTAATGTCTTTATTTGATCAAGTCACCTTGGAAGCTATTTCTCGAACTAGCAACCGTGTAGCTGATGCTATGGTCGTAGCTGCATCTCTCATGCCCTTGGAGTTAGATGACGAATATGCCACTATCATTATTCATCGACTCCAGGAACCCGCTTCAAATAAGTCATGCTTAGAGCCTTTGGATGTGTTTTTAATCAATGAAACTACTCTTGAACCTTGGTATACGGACATATTTGATTTTCTCCAAAATGGGACTTTCCCTGCCAATTCTAATAGAAACTAGCGTCGGTTATTACGTCGACGAGCAAGTCGATTTGTAATAATTGGCAATACTTTATATAGGAGATATTTTGAAGGTATCCTATTAAGATGTTTAAACTTAGAAGAGTCTAAATTAGCCTTGAGTGAAGCCCACGATGGATCTTGTGGAGGACACTTTAGTGGTAGTGTCATTGCTAAAAAGCTCCTTCGGATAGGATACTTTTGGCCTACCATGGAAACAGATGCACATGAGTATGTGCACCATTGCGAAAAGTGCCAAAAACATGCTGACCTTGTCCATGCGCCTGCCCAAGAACTGCAGGCTATTTCATCTCCTTGGCCCTTTTCTAAATGGGGCTTAGATATTATTGTCAAAATCAATCCTGTGTCATCTGATGGACACAAGTTCATCATAACCGCCACTGAGTATTTCACGAAGTGGGTCGAAGCTATGCCTTTAGCTTCCTGCACTGGCACACAAGTTTCTAAATTTATTTTTAATCAAATCATTTTTAGGTTTGAAATTCTTGCAAATCTCATCTCTAACAATGGAACTTGTTTCAAAAATAAAGATGTTAAAAAATTATGCCAAAAATATAAGATTCAACATCGTTGGTCCACTCCCTATTATCCTCAGGGTAATGGTCAAGCAGAAGCATCTAACAAAACCTTAATCAAAATTCTCAAAATATTGGTCAATAAAATTGGTCGTGACTGGCACATTCAATTATACCCAGCCTTGTGGGCCTATCGAACTAGTGTTCGAACCCCCATGAGAACTTCACCATTTGTTTTGGTTTATGGTGCTGAAGCAGTTTTTCCATTTGAATTGGAAGTTCCTTCTTTGGCTCTACTTCTTCAAGATACTGAAGTAGGAGATGAATATCAAGTTGGCAGACTCAGTCAGCTGGAACTCCTAGATGAAAAACGCATCAATGCTTTGGAGCATCTCCGTGCCTACCAAAACAAGCTTAAAAGATCATATGCTAAGAAATTTCATCATCGATCCTTTGATATCGGCGACCTTGTTTTAAAAAAAATCAGAAAAATACAAATGCAACTAAGGACCTTAAAGGTAAATTTGAGCCCAACTGGCTTGGACCATACATTATTACTGCTAAATTTGAATCAGGAGCATACAAATTATCTACCTTAGATGGTAAAGAACTTAAAGAACCCATGAATATTTTGTATCTTAAACGTTACTATGCATAAATTTGGTCATTTCATCCTTATATATATTTGTTTAAAATATTTCAAAGTTTTTATCTTATATTTCTTTCAAATTTATAAAAATCCAAAAACATCAAAAATATTCATAATTATCAAAATCTTCAAAACTATTTGTTGCATTTATTTATGGCACTTGTTAAATTTTTTGCTCAAAAACAAAAATAAAACCAAAAATCAAAATAATGATAAAAATATAAAAATAGCAATATGCTTGACTCTTTCAAAACCAAAATAAAATAAAGAAGAAAGAAAGAGTCAGTATTCTCAAAACTTCTCAAAAGTGTTTATATATATTTTCTTACAAATGTTGCAGTTATATGTTTCAAATTATTTTGGATAAATTAGCATTTATTTGGAATCCCTCACTTGCACACTCACAACAATAAATATCTTGATTTTATCTGGCATGATTACTAATCTCTCTTATATCAAAGTTCACAAAATTCAATTAAATAAAGTTTGAGCATAGAGAATTGATCTTGTTATTTACTTAAACCAAGCACATCTTTTCACAATAAAATGATTATATTTGTAATTTCCATGTTTTGCTACATAGTAGAAGTGATTTCTTGAGCGAAAAGTTTCCCCTGCTATCCTATCATGCACATGGTCTAGAATCTTTGAGAGTTGGCAAAAGGACAAGCTCACCCCTACCCAGAATAAAAATCCCTTGCTCTACAACTAATTCGAGCAAGTATCCCTAGAAAAGAAAAAGAAAAGAAAAGTTCAAGACAAAAGAAAAAAGAAAAATGTTATTTTATATCATTACAGCAATATTTCAAGCACTATCTCAAAAATCAAGCAAAAAATATACAAAAAGAAAAAGAAGCAAATTTCAAAAGAAAAGCAAAAGAAAAGCAAAAACAAGAAAGCAATAAACTCCCTTTCCCCACCCTTTGAAAAGAAAAGAAGGGTTGGTGAGCTTGAATCCCTGGAATTCTCAATTATTCGAAAACTATGAGGTAAGCCCCATAACAGGTGGTTTGTGCCCAACCTACTTGGCCTTGGGTAACTCCTAGTGTGGTGATATGTCTGTCACGTTAGCGACCTTCTTTTGTACAGACCTATGTCTGCTTATGGATTAGCTAGCTCTTGATAATCTGACCTACATAGTAGTCTAGTAGGGTTATATGCATCTACATCATAGTTAATGAACACTTATTTGGTTTTTTCAAATCACTTGCATCATATTATCTTGCTCAAAATTGGTAAATGCACAAAGCAATTGCACACACATTTGTATTTGAGAGATTTTGTGGATCATTATGATAAATCAAGATCGAAAATGAATTCACATATGCACATGGGATTCATTATAAATCTAACTTTTGTGTCCAAAATATTTTGAAATATTATTTTTGCAACTTGTTTGGAATAAATCAAGTACAGTTGTTTACCATGAAGACAACTATATAATAAAAAAATCAAAATTTCTTTCAAAATATACAATCAAAACATATATATTTGGTTGACTTCCGTGACGATAGTATAGTTCCAAAACCAAAATTGGAATTTTATGCTTAGCGCAAGTCCTCATTTTCATATTTTCTATTTATTAAAAAATCAACCATGCAATAAAACTATTTTTTCTTTGGATTTTCGCGATGATGGTATAAGTCTATACCTACATATTCTATGCCTAGCGCAAATCATTGTAACATTTTTTATTCCCCATTTATTAAAAATCATGAAAAACCATATGACTTAATTCATTATGTTACACAAATTATGCTTTTAAAAAAGCAAACACATTTTCATTATTTCATGTCATTATGTCAACCTTCAATTTTGCAAAGATGGTATAATTCCTAAAGAATTATCCAAAATTTTATCACACTTAGGAATTTATGCCTAGCAAAAATAATTTTAACATTATTTCATGCATACTATTTTCATGAAAATCTGAAAACAAACCATCATCACCATCATTTTCATCATTGCACCAAAGTCTTAAGATAGTCTCTTAAGCACTCTTTTACTTTTAACAATATTTCTATAAATGGGACTAGCTTGACGACCGAGTGAGCAGCGACTCCATGAAATGGTCTATACTAGCGACAATGTCCTTTGAAATTATTGTTAGAAGTCTCTTTTTATTTTTTATCACATTTCATTACAAACAATCAATTTGTTACATCATATTATTTCATTTAAAATATTACCACATGACATCAAAGTTATAAATTTTCAAAACGACATATTTTTATGAATCCTCAATCCAATCATCAAATCAATCAATCAAAACATTTTAAAACATCATAAAAATTACATAACACAAGTCATATGATCAAAAACATATCATATATATGTCAACAGTATATATACATCATCAAAACTAGATTGGTATGCCATAATCTGTACCTCGGCATACTCAATCCTCTATCAAAAAAAAATAATAATACAATGTCAGTCTGTACAAAGCTGTGCAGCCCTCTATCCTTGAGAGCCCCTTGAGCTCTCTGCCTCATCTCCTCCCCCACCCTGAGGTGGACGAGGTGGCCCCATCGCAGTCTAAGTAGTCCTAGTCCTCAATCGGGATGTGGTCCTCGACGACCCGATCTTGATCAGATCTGCAATGTTGGCTGGCAAGGGTAGTCTATCCACCTCTGGCACCAGCTGATAATACAATGTCTAGTAGAAAGTGAGTTGGGTGATAGCCCGTGTCAGCTCTCTAGAGCTCACCCCTCCGTCCTGTGCCCTGAGGTGTGCAATCTCATCTCGCAGCTGTGCCACCTCAGCTCGATGGCATGCAGCCTCATCCTGTAGAGTCTGCACCTGTGCCTAGAGATGATCTCTCTCCTGTGTCAATGCACTTGCCCTTATCAAGTGATGGTGGCCTCTCCCTCTATAGATATGGGGGTCTTGCCTCCCTCCTCTCCCTCTGCCATGGCCTCTCCTATGCCTGCAGCCTCCTCGGCTCTCTCCTACCGCGACCCTGGGCCGCCTCCATCGCTGCCTGGCGCTGCCTCCCTATCCGATGCACAACCATGTGTATTGGAACCTATGCCCTCATCATCTGAGGAGGGCGGATTCCTACATACCAGACATCGTAGCCATCGGCTACCCCTACGTCGTCACCATCCACTGGCTGGATGGGGGCATCGTCCGCGTCCTGACTCCAGAACTGTTGCATGTCTGGAGCCCCGCTAACTGTGGTGTTATCTCGGACAGTCCAAGAAAACTCATAATTCCTCAGAGATGGGATCCCCTACTGTAGACCAAACTATCTCAAAACTCGGTTGTAGCATTGGAGCTCCACCTCTCCCCTCTCCATTCGTAACCAGCAAACTCGCCTGACGCGAGCCAACTCCTGTCCATCCTCGGCCCACCCTGGATGCTCCCTCCATGGCCTCCAGGTGATCTGGTCTGGGACTAAGTCATATAATAGTCTCTAGGACATAGGGAGGTCGATCCGCCACTGTGACCCTCTTCGGAGCCACCAGTAGAAGACTCGGGGCCTCTCCCCGTCTACTCCTGTCAGAAGAAGCCCTATCGGCCTCCGTACTGCAATGTGATTCCAGCACCAAACCTGTAGGAGTGATGTCATCACTAGACATCGGCCACCCTTGTACACGACCCCATACAGGATCCTGTACAATCGGCATAATACATAACTGCCCCAAGAGAACCTATAGTTGTGGTCTCGCATATCATAGATCACATCTACGAGCATCCATGGCACCCTGCACCTGCTCTGGTGGCACAACAAAAGTCCACCAACAACTCCAGCTAGCACTCGTGTGAGTATAGATGCCCCAGGCATCTGGTGCAATGCCTCAATATTAACTCCACCCTTCTCCAGGACGAAGCTCGAGTCACCACACAGTCATCCCATAGCATGGCCCTGATTGGCTACAGGAGTGATCAATCATCCTTGTATGGGGATTCTCAGAATCCTCCATACATCCTCTAGAGTGGGAGTCATCTCCCCTATCGATAGCCAAAAACATGAGGAACCCGAATACCATCTCTCTGTTAGGGTTTTCAGTAGCCCCATATCTGTGGACACCTATGGCATCTCTGCCACATGCTGCAAGCTGGCCTGTGCCAGCTGATCTCGCTCTGCCTGTGTGAGAGCAGCCAAGTCATCCCTCAAACCTCCATACTTTCATTCTCTGCTTTTTAGCAAACCTCTCTACCAACATAAACAACAAAACAACAAACAATCATTAATAAACAATTCAAGTAATTAATAATGCAAGTTAAAGTTCAATTTTATGCAATTGATGATATCGCCCACTATTAGATGATATCGTCCCAAATTTGAGCAGAATCGTCTCCGATTTCGCAAGCCGAAATCGTCCCTAATTTGACAAAATCGTCCCCATTTCGCTGATTTCGCCCTTGGGCAAAATTGACGAAATTGAGACGATTTCGTCGAGATGGGGACGATTTCATCTCGACGACATCAACGGCCCAAAAATGGCCGCGATGCTCAAAATTCATCTAAAAATTACCTACAAAGCATGTAAAATTAAATTAAAGCATTCTAGTTAAAGTCTAGACTCTTACCCGTAGACCGCGCCGAACCTTTGTCGATCTATGCATCGTCTCCACCATTTTTTCTTCAGAGCTCTAAACAACCATAAAATGAACAGTAAAAATGAATTAGGGTTTTACCCTATTTTTTAATTTTATTCAAAAATAATTTTTTGCTTTTTCGCGTTTTTACCTCAAACGTTCGATTTGGGTAAAAACACGGAGGGGGCACCATAGTGAGCTGTCGTACGATTCGACCAAGAATCGTCGCCTAAAAATGGGAATAATTTTTGCTTTCTCGTAGATCGAGAAGAACTCATCTTTAACGCATTTTCTTCGGAAAATTCGCTAAAGAGGGGGCAAAATGTAGCACCCTAAAATTGGCGTAGTAAAATTAGAATAATTACATTCACCTTAGTAAATAATTAAAATTACCTTAGTAATAATTCAAATTCAAATTTAACCTCCCAAACCACCCGTTAACCGTCGGGTAATCCGTTTCCCCCTTTTTCACCCCATTTTTAGAGGTTTTTTTGACCGTTTGATGATATCATCGTCGATCAGACGATATCGCCCCAGATCTGACGATTTCATCTGGGCTAGGACGTCCAGACGATCTTGTCGCAAAACTGATTTTGCAAAATTAGCTTATGTTCCAACGGGCCTCTAATCCGGGCAGAAGCATGTCTGCGCTATTAGAGACCCTCCTCCATTGGATATCTCCCAAATAGGGATGATATCCAACCTCCTAACTACTCCCCTAAGCCTATTTAGTCCCTAGGACCTTCCCTTCCCAACCCCTGGCTAAAATTCTCTGTAACTTAGCTTCATGCACTTTAAATCATCCCAAGTTTTCATTTGCAGTAGTCCTATATCAATTTTATTGCAAGTATCATCTTGTTTTTCAGCCGGAGCAAGCATACATCGTTGCCGATGAACCTGTTCAGATCGGAGGTGATCCTGTCGAATGAGAGATGATTTTGTACTGATGCGAGACGATCTCGACTGCAGTCCACATTGAGGCAATCAGTTCCATAAGTTTGCATTTCTTCACCTTTTCTCTATTGGTTTATTCTACAAATTAGCTAGTTTATTTGATATTTTATGTTATATTGCATTTTGGAGTTCACCCATCTAGATCAAAGGCATAATTAATCCATAATTATGATTTAATTAGCATCATTCATATATGTTTCGGTCTTTAAGTTTTAGTTCAGTGTTGTCACTGTTATTTTGTATAGTTTCCCTCAACTAGAACAGTAGTATTCTCTATATTTTGCATCTGTTCTTCTGTTTGTAGGTCTCTGATGGATTCGTCTGACGAATTCGTTAGATCTCAAATGATCTTGTCTGATCTCAGTCGATTTTGTTGAATTCTAGATGATCTTGATTGCTTCAAACATCAGAATCTTCATCAGACATCCGGATCAGGTATTCTTCTTATTCTTCCTTAATTTTTCTATTTTTCTATCTTAAATTTGTTCTCTGTATTTAGTAAATCTACACTTTCATTTAGATTAATTTAGACTCATTTGGCCAAACCTAGGATATGAATGCTTAAAGTTAAAAATGAACACATAAAAACACATTCCAAACCTAGGCGTGGAAACTGCCATTAAATGTTTCCTGGTGAACCCACCATCCGTCAAAAAATCATCAAAATACACCTCCCTTGAGAGGCGGGACCTTCGCAAAGTCCTCTCAGTCCGAGGTACCGCGACATCCTTTTCCCATCCCCCTTTCGGGCACGGATCCTATAGCCTGAAGGTAAGGATGCGAAAAATTTGGAGCGATACACCTCCCACCATTCCCAAGAACCCATGGGAATTTATTATAGTCACCAAGTACCCGTAGGCATTTTACGTAAGAGTCCTAAGGTCCTACTAGCCTTTGGGTTATGCTAGGGTATCATCATGCCAATCAATTGTAATAAACTTAATAAAATTATAGAATAACAAAGAAGTAAAGTAAATCTTTTATTTGGTATTTGTATCACTCCAATTTTTTTGCATCCTTACCTTCAGGCTATAGGATCCGTGCCGGAAGGAGGATGGGAAAATGATGTCACGGTACCTCAGACTGAGAGGACTTTGTGAAGGTCCCGCATCTCAAGAGAGGTGTATTTTGATGATTTTTCGACGGATGGTGGGTTCACCAGGAAACATTTAAGGGCAGTTTCCATGCCTAGGTTTGGAATGTGTTTTGATGTGTTCATTTTTAACTTTAAGCATTCATATCCTAGGTTTGGCCAAATGAATCTAGATTAATCTACATGAAAATGCAAATTCAATGAATACAAAAAATAGATTTAAAGACATAAAATAGAGAATTTATAGAATACAAATGAGGAATACCTGATCCGGATGTTTGATGATGATTCTGATGTTTGAAGTAGTCAGGATCGTCTGAGATTCGACAGAATCATCTGAGATCTGACATAATCGTCTGAGATCTGACGAATTCGTTAGACGAATTCGTCAAAGACTTGCAATCAAAAAAATAGATACAAAGTACAACGAATACTACTGTGCTAACAGAGGGAAACAACACCAAATGACTATATGAATACTAAGCAATAGTTGTGAACAAAAATTCAAACAAATTATGATATTTTAATGACAAATCATGATCTTAGTATGCAATCTAAGCTAAATGGGTGAACTCCAAATGCAAAATAACATAAACACTTAATAAACTATCTAATTTGTAGAATAAAATAGCAGAGAAAAGGTTGAGAAATGCAAACTTCAGGCACTGATTGCCTCAATATGGACTGCAGTTGAGATCATCTCGCATCAGTATGAAATCGTCTCGGATTTGACAGGTTCGCCTCCGATCTGAATAGGTTTGTCAGCGACGATGTGTGCTGGCTCCGGCTGAAAAACAATGATGTACCTGCAATAAAATTGGTATGGGACCAATGCAATTGAAAAATTGGGATGGTTCAACGTAGATGGAGTTAAATTGTAGAGAATTTAAGCCAGGGGGGTGCTAAGGGAATATCTTAGGATTAAATAGGCTTAGGGGAGTAGTTAGGAGGTTGGAGATCATCCCAATTTGGGAGATCTCCAACGGGGGAGGGTCCCTAATGGCGCAGATACGCTTCTGCCCAGATTGGAGACCTGTTGAAACAGAAGCTAATTTTGCAAAATCAGTTTTGCGACAAGATCGTCTAGACGTCCTAGCCCAGACAAAATCGTCAGATTTTGGGCGATATCGTCTAATCGACGACGATATCGTCTAATGGTCAAAACAACCTCTAAAAATGGTGAAAAAAGGGGGAAACGGATTACCCGGCGGTTAACGGGCGGTTTGGGAGGTTAAATTTGAATTTTAAATTATTTACTAAGGTGAATGTAATTATTCTAATTTTACTGCGCCAATTTTAGGGTGCTACATTTTGCCCCCTCTTTAGCGAATTTTCCGAAGAAAAATGCGTTAAATATGAGTTCTTCTCGATCTACAAGAAAGCAAAAATTATTCCCAATTTTAGGCGACGATTCTTGGTCAAATTGTACGATAGCTTACTATGGTGCCCCCTTCGTCTTTTTACCCAAATCGAACATTTGAGGTAAAAACGCGGAAAAGCAAAAAATTATTTTTGAATAAAATTAAGAAAAATAGGGTAAAACCCTAATTCATTTTTACTGTTCATTTTTTGGTTTTTAGAGCTCTGAAGCAAAAAATGGTGGAGACGACGCACAGATCAACAAAGGTCCGACGCGGTCTATGGGTAAGAGTCTAGACTTAACTAGAATGCTTTAATTTGAATTTACATGCTTTGTAGGTAATTTTTAGGTGAATTTTGAGCATCGCGGCCATTTTTGGGCCGTCGACATCGTCGGGATGAAATCGTCCCAATTTCGATGAAATCGTCTTAATTTCGTCAATTTTGCCCAAGGGCGAAATCGACGAAAGGGGGACAATTTCATCAAATTAGAGACGATTTCGGCTTGCAAAATCGGAGATGATTCTGCTCAAATTGGGGACGATATCGTCCAATAGTGGGCAATATCATCAATTGCATAAATTTGAACTTTTAACTTGCATTATTAATTACTTGAATTGTTTATTAATGATTGTTAGTTGTTTTATTATTTATGTTTGTAGAGAGGTTTGCTAAAGAGCAGGGAATGGAAGTATGGAGGGTTGAGAGATGACTTGGCCGCTCTCACATAGGCAAAGCGAGATCAGCTGGCACAGGCCAACTTACAGCATGTGGTGGAGATGCCACAAGTGTCTATGGATATGGGGCTTCTAACAACCCTATCAGAGAGATGGTATTCGGGTTCTTCCTATTTTTGATTACCGATAGGGGAGATGACTCCCACACTAGAGGATGTATGGAGGATTCTAAGAATCCCCATACAAGGACGATTGATCACTCCTACGGCCAATCAGGGCCACGTAATGGGATGACTGTGTGGTGACTCGAGCTTCGCCCTAGAGAAGGGCAGAGTTAATATTGAGGCACTATGCTAGATGCCTGGGGCATCTAGACTCACACGGGTACTAGCTGGAGTGGTTGGTGGACTTTTGCTGTGCCACCAGAGCGGGTGTAGGGTGCCATGGATGCTTGCAGATGTGATCTACGATATGTGGGATTACGACTACAGGTTTTCTTGGGGCAGTTTTGTGCTATGCCGATTGTACAGGATCCTGTATGGGGTTGTGTACAAGGGCAACCGATGTCTGGTAATGACATCGCTCCTACAGGTTTGGTGCTGGGAGCACATGGCAGGGCAGAGTTCGATAGGGCTTACTTTGACAGGGGTAGACGAGGAGAGGCCTCGAGTCTTTTACTGGTGGCTCCAGAGAGGGTCACAATGACGGATCGACCTTCCGATGTCCCAGAGACAACTAGATGACCTAGTCCCAAACCAAATCACCTGGAGGCCATGGAGAGGGCATCCAGGGTGGGTCGAGGATGGACAAGAGCTGGATCGCATCAGGTGAGTCTATTGGCTACATATGGAGAGAGGAGAGGTGGAGCTCCACCACTATGATCGAGTTTTGAGGCAGTTTGATCTGTAGTAGGGGATTAATGGATTATGAGTTTTCTTAGACTGTTCGGGATAACACCATAGTTAGCGGGGCACCAGACATGCAGTGGTTCTGGATCCAGGACGCGAATGATGCCCTCATCCAGCCAGTGGATGGTGATGACGTAGGGGTAGCCGATGGCTACGATGCCTGGTACGCAGGCATCTACCCTCCTCGGATGACGAGGTCATAGGGTTCGATTCATGCGATCGTGCGTCGGATAGGGAGGCGGCACCAGGCGGCTATGGAGGTGGCCCAAGGTCACGATGGGAGAGAGCCAAGGAGGCCACAGGCATAGGAGAGGCCACGACATAGGGAGAGGAGGGAGGCGAGACCCCCATCTCCATAGAGGGAGAGGCCACCATCACCCGATAAGGGCAAGGGTGTCGACACATGGGAGAGTAGCGAGATGGCTACTCTTTGGGTGGAGAACATCTATCTCCAGGCACAGGTGCAGACTCTACAAAATGAGGCTGCACGCCACCAAGCTGAGTCTACATAGCTCAGAGATGAGGTTGCATGCCTTAGAGCACGGGGCAGAGGGGTGAGCACTCAGGAGCTGATGTGGTCAATTGCTTAGACCGCATTCTACCAGGGTATTTATTTCTAGATGGTGCCAGAGGGCTAGAGGGTACAGCTATCGGCTGCCATTGCAGATCCGATCAGGACCAGGTCCTCAATGTCTCGATCGAGGACTAGGATGCACAGTACTACGCATACTGTGATGGGGCCACCTCATCCACCTCAGGGCGGGGGAGGAGATGAGGTTGAGAGCTCAAGGGGCTCTCGAGACACTGCTCAGAGGACATTTGATTGAGTATGCCAAGATATAGATTGTGGCATACCAATCTAGCTGATATGATGTACATATATTTGTGATATATATATGAGATGAGGTATTTTTGATCATATGACTTGTATTATGTGTATGCTTATGATGCTTTTATGTTTGATTGATTGATTTGATAATTGGATTCAGGATTCATAAAATTGTGTCGTTTTGCAAATTTATAACTTTGATATCATGCTATAATATTTTAAATGAAATAATCTGATGTAACAAATTGGTTGTTTGCAATGAAATGTGATAAAAAATAAAAGAGACTTCTAACAATAATTTCAAATGACATTGTCGCTAGTATAGACCATTTCATGGAGTCGCTGCTCACTCGGTCGTCAAGCTAGTCCCATTTATAGAAATATTGTTAAAAGTAAAATAGTGCTTAAGAGACTATCTTAAGACTTTGGTGCAATGGTGAAAATGATGATGATGATGGTTTGTTTTTAGATTTTCATGAAAATAGTATGCATGAAATAATATTAAAATGATTTTTTCTAGGCATAAATTCCTAAGTGTGATAAAAATTTTAGATAATTCTTTAGGAATTATACCATCATTGCAAAATTGAAGGTTGACATAATGACATGGAATAATGAAAATGTGTTTGGTTTTTAAAAGCATAATTTGTGTAACATAATGAATTAAGTCATATGGTTTTCATGATTTTTAATAAATATGGGGAATAAAAATTGTTACGATGGTTTGTGCTAGGCATAGAATATGTAGGTATAGACTTATACCATCATTGCGAAAATCCAAAAAAGATAGTTTTATTGCATGGTTGATTTTTGATAAACAAAAAATATGAAAATGAGGTCTTGCGCTAGGCATAAAATTCCCATTTTGGTTTTAAAACTATACCATCGTCACGAAAGTCAACCAGATATATATGTATATGTTTTGATTGTATATTTTGAAAGAAATTTTTGATTTTTCTATTATATAGTTGTCTTTATGGTAAACAACTGTACTTTATTTATTCCAAACAAGTTGCAAAAAATAATATTTCAAAGTATTTTGAAGACAAAAGTTAAATTTATAAGGAATCTCATGTGCATATGTGAATTCATTTCTGATCTTGATTTATCATAATGATACACAAAATCTCTCAAATACAAATGTGTGTGCAATTGTTGTGTTCTTTACCAGTTTTGAGCAAGATAATATGATACAAGTGATTTGAAGAAACCAAATATGTGTTTATTAACCATGATGTAGATGCATATAACCATACTAGACTACTATGTAGGTCTAATTATCAAGAGCTAGCTAATCCATAAGCAGACATAGGTCTGTACAAAAGAAGGTCGCTAATGTGACAGACATATCACCACGCTAGGAGTTACCCAAGGCCAAGCGAGGTTGGGCACAAACCACCTGTTATGGGGCTTACCTCACAGTTTTTGAATAAATGAGAATTCCAGGGATTCAAGCTTATCAACCCTTATTTTCTTTTCAAAGGGTAGGGAAAGGGATTTTATTGCATTCTTGCTTTCTACTTTCTTTTGCTTTCTTTTCTTTTTGTATTTCTTTTGTATTTTTTCTTGATAATGCTTGGAACATTGTTGTAATGATATAAAAGAACATTTTTCCTTTTTCTTTTTCTTGAACTTTTCTTTTCTTTTTCTTTGCTAGGGATACTTGCTCGGATTAGCTGTAGAGCAAGGGATTTTTATTCTGGGTAGGGGTGAGCTTGTCCTTTTGTCAATTCTCAAATATTCTAGACCATGTGCATGATAGGATAGCAGGGGAAACTTTTCGCTCAAGAAATCACTTCTACTATGTAGCAAAGAATAGAAATTACAAATATAATCATTTTATTGTGAAAAGATGTGCTTGGTTTAAATAAATAACAAGATCAATTATCTATGCTCAAACTTTATTTAATTGAATTTTGTGAACTTTGATATAAGAGAGATTAGTAATCATGCCAGATAAAATCAAGATGTTTTATTTTTGTGAGTGTGCAAGTGAGGGATTCCAAATAAATGCTAATTTATCCAAAATAATTTAAAACATATAACTGCAATACTTGTAAGAAAATATAGATACTGTTTTGAGAAGTTTTTGAGAATGTTTGACTCTCTCTTTCTTCTTTATATTGTTTTGGTTTCGAAAGAGTCGAGTATATTACTGTTTTTATTTTTTTATCATTATTTTGATTTTTGGTTTTTATTTTTGTTTTTGAGCAAAAAATTTAACAAGTGCCATAAATAAATGCAATAGATAGTAATGCAATAGATAGTTTTGAAGATTTTTGATGATTATGAATATTTTTGATGTTTTTGGATTTTTATAAATTTGAAAGGAATATAATATAATGATTTTGAACAAATATATACATGGATGAAGTGACCAATTTTATGCATAGTAACGTTTAAGATGCAAAATATTCATGGGTTCTTTAAGTTCTTTACCATCTAAGGTAGATAATTTCTATGCTCCTGATTCAAATTTGGCAGTAATAATGTAGGGTCCAAGCCATTTGGGCTCAAATTTACCTTTAAGGTCCTTAGTTGCATTTGTATTTTTTTTATTTTCTTTTAAAACAAGGTCGTCGATCTCAAAGGATCGATGACGAACTTTCTTAGCATATGATCTTTTAAGCTTGTTTTGGTAAGCACGGAGATGCTCCAAAGCATTGATGCATTTTTCATCTAGGAGTTCCAGTGACTGAGTCTGCCAACTCAATATTCATCTCCTACTTCAATATCTTGAAGTAGCAGAGCCAAAGAAGGAACTTCCAATTCAAATGGAAAAACTACTTCAGCACCATAAACCAAAACAAATGATGAAGTTCCCGTGGGGTTCGAACACTAGTTCGATAGGCCCACAAGGCTAGATATAATTGAATGTGCCAGTCATGACCAGTTTTATTGACCAATATTTTGAGAATTTTGATTAAAGTTTTGTTAGATGCTTCTGCTTGACCATTACCCTGAGGATAATAGGGAGTGGACCAGCGATGTTGAATCTTATATTTTTGGCATAATTTTTTAACATCTTTATTTTTGAAACAAGTTTCATTGTCAGGAGATTTGTAGGAATTCCAAACCTACAAATGATTTGATTAAAAATAAATTTAGAGACTTGTGTGCCAGTGCAGGAAGCTAAAGGCATAGCTTCGACCCACTTCATGAAATATTTAGTGGCAGTTATGATGAACTTGTGTCCATCAGATGACACAAGATTGATTTTGCCAATAATGTCTAAACCCCATTTAGAAAAGGGCCAAGGAGATGAAATAGCCTGCAGCTCTTGTGCAGGTGCATGGACAAAGTTAGCATGTTTCTGGCACTTGTCGCAATGGCGCACATACTCATGTGCATCCATTTCCATGGTAGGCCAAAAGTATCCTATCCGAAGGAGCTTTTTAACAATGACACTACCACTAAAGTGTCCTCCACAAGATCCATCGTGGGATTCACTCAAGGCTAATTTAGACTCTTCTAAGTTTAAACATCTTAATAGGATACCTTCAAAAGATCTCCTATATAAAGTATTGCCAATTATTACAAATCGACTTGCTCGTCGACGTAATAACCGATGCTGGTTTCTATTAAAATTGGCAAGGAAAGTTTCATTTTGGAGAAAATCAAATATGTCCGTATACCAAGGTTCAGGAGTAGTTTCATTGATTAGAAACACATCCAAAGGCTCTAAGCATGACTTATTTGAATCGGGCTCCTGAAGTCGATGAATAATGATAGTGGCATATTCGTCATCTAATTCCAAGGGCAGGAGAGATGCAGCTGCGGCCATAGCATCAACTGCACGGTTGCTAGTTCGAGGAATAGCTTCCAAGGTAACTTGATCAAATAAAGACATTAATTATAAAACATAGGCCTTATATGGGTGCATTTTATCATCTTTGGTTTGATAAACTTCATTAATTTGGTTTATAACTAGTTGAGAATCACCAAAAACTAAAAGATGTTTAATTTTTAGCGCTAGGGCAGCTCGTAATCCAAGGATTAGAGCTTCATACTCAGCAGTATTTTTGGTGCAAGCAAATGTCAATTTGAAGGACAAAGGAATAAGATGTTTTTGCAAATATTTTAAAATAATACCCGCACCAGCCCCACTCATGCATCGGGCTCCATCAAAGTATAAGGACCATTGTTCTAATTGAAGGCATTCATCTGGAAACTTGATGATGAGGGGATGGGTAGATGCTAAGGGTGCAGTAGCTAATTGATCTACTATGATTTGACCCTTAATAGACTTCTATCCTATGAATGTGAGATCAAACTCGCTTAGAGCAAGAACCCACTTGGCTGTGCGACCCGATAAATAAGGTCGACTCATGAGATACCTTAAGGGATCGTATTTGGCAATGACATAAGTTTTTTGACTAAGCATATAATGTCGTAATTTTTGCGTAGCAAACACGACTGCTAGACATAGTTTTTCTAATACTATGTAGCGGGTTTCATAACTAATGAAGGTTCGACTAATATAATAATTAGCACGTTCTCTCTTTTCATCATCAAGCTGAGCTAACATAGCCCCTAAGGCAGAATCTGAAGCTGAAATATATAGGAGGAATGGGCGATCAGATTTAGGTGGTGAAAGCACAGGTGGATTAAGGAGGTATTGTTTGAGAAGTTCAAAAGCTTTTGTACATTCTGTGTCCCAGTTAAAAGGGACATCCTTCTTAAGGAGTTTAAGAAAGGGACCAGTTTTGTCCGCCGGCTTATCAATGAAGCGACGGATAGCTTGAAGTTTACCTTGTAAACTTCGTAACTCAGATATATTAGTAGGTGCGGACATATCAGTGATGGCCGCAATCTTGAGATGGTCGATTTCAATACCATGTAAAGAAACTAAAACCCCTAATAGTTTTCCGGATTTAACTCTGAATATACATTTTACTGGATTTAATCGAATAAGATATTCTCGTAATTGATTAAAAACTTTTCTTAAATCATCTAAATGATTGTCTTCAATAATAGAGCGAGCTATAATATCATCTACATAATCATGTAGGATATCATGCATCATATCATGAAAAATATAGGTCATAGCTCGTTGATAAGTTGCACCTACGTTCTTTAAGCCAAATGGCATCACTTTCCAACAAAAAGTACCCCAAGGGGTAATAAAGGTTGTTTTAGCCTGGTCTTCAGGAGCTATCCTGATTTGATTATAATCGGAGAATCCATCCATTAAGTACATCATCCCACTTTTGATAGTAAAGTCAATTATTTGATCCATTTTTGGAAGAGGAAAGTCATCTTTAGGGCATGCAGCGTTAATATCTCTAAAATCTGTGCAAACCCTAACTTTGGTAGCTTCTTTCTTAGTGACTGGAACTACATTTGAGATCCATTTCGCATAATCAATAGCTTGTATAAATATAACATTCAGGAGTTTTTCTAACTCCCCTTTGACTAGCAGAGCCACTTTGGGATGCATTTTTATAAGTTTTTGTTTAACAGGTTTAGCATCCGGATGGACCACTAGATGATGCATGACTACATAAGGGTCTAGACCTGGCATATCTTCATATGTCCAAGCGAAGACATCTTCATACTCTTTAAGAAATGTAATGTATTGTTCTTGTTTTTCTTGAATTAATTCTGATCCAATATTGATTATGTGAGGATTATCCTTAGTTCCAATATTAATTTTAATGACGTTTTCTACCTCCATGTGTAGATCTCTTTCAAAGTTAGGTGGGGCGGGTGAAATGCCCAATTCTTGTAATTCTTGTAGGGTTAATTTAGATAATTCATCTTGAGGATTAGTGGCCTCAAGTTGGGCTATAGTTGGTATAGAACCATCAAAATAAAATCCATTGTGTAACATCTCTTCAACAGAGACATCATGGAAGATATCTCCTTCCAACTCTTCATCGGGGTCGACAATCATTTCAGGATAAGCTATGGATAGCATGTTGCATGAAAATGATTGATTTTTAAGAGGCAAATCAACATGCCTATCCAAATAATCTTGATAGCATATGAGATGATCATCATTTTCAAAAGGAAAGGGTTGACCCTTACTAGGAAATAGGCCCACACCATAGCGGGCGAGCCAGGGTTCTACCTCGAAAGGTTCTTTCATGCCATTTTGGAAAGGTCCCAAGCATTTCCCTTTATATCCCATTTTAAGCATCATGGGTTTAGCTTTAATATAATCATTGGTAAAATAACACCGAGCATATCCCTCATGATGAGTTTTGATATTTCGAGGGATTCTTCCCCAGTCGTATCCTTTATAAATGAAGGCACAACTCCCGACTTGGTAAGTGCTTCCCATAGGCTGTGGGAGGCCCAAAGTACGAGGATATGGCGGTAAATTATTTAAAATAATTGAATCTTGCATGAAAGCATTTGTTTTTTCTGATATTAAGGTTGTGGATAAATCTGGTAAAATTTCATCAGAAAGGGCATAAGATGTAGAAGGCTTATTACCTATATCTTTAGATGTGGAAGGTATGATAGATGTGTCTATAGGTTTTGAATTTATAGAGATAGAGCTTGAAATATTGGTTGTAGATTTAAGATATTTTTGAGGTTCTAGAGTGATTTGTTTAGAGGGTTGTTGATCTATATAAGAGGATGAAATTAATGGAGGGGGAATAGGTGAAGTTATGGGTGTGTGTTTCACATTTTTAGATGAAAAATAAGAACTAGGATGTGTGGATGACAGAGCGGGGCAAAATTGCACTCCAACTGGTTCTGCCAAAGCAAACATATCAAAAGGTCTAGGGTCACCATGGATAGTGACCAACTGATTTTTAAACTCAAATTTAACACATTGGTGTAAGGTTGATGGGACCGTTCGCATGGCGTTGATACAAGGGCGACCCAAAAGTATATTGTACGATGTTGGACAATGTACAATGAACACGGTTGTTTCTAGGGTTCTAGGACCAACTTGCAATGGGAGGGTAATAACTCCACACGTTTCTTGTGTTTCATCATTAAAAGCTTTGATAATCATATCAGTTTTCTTCATTTCATCACTTCTAAAGCCAAATTGTTGGTAGAAGTCAAAAGTCCAAATGTTTAGAGATGAGCCATTATCAATCAAGACTCGTTTGATAGCTACATCTCCAATTAGAGCAGTAATGTATAAGGGATTGTCCTTATGTAAACTATGTTGTGGGATATCTTTATCTCGGAAGTCAATACAATCAATCTCTCGAGTGATGATAGTATTGGCCATAGCTTCAGGTTGAATGTTTTGAGGTACCATAATTTGGCTCAATGTAAGCATCAACTCATCCCTATGGGTGGGAGAGGATCTTAATAAATCCAAAAGGGAAATTCTGGCCGTAGTATTGTACAATTGCTCATTAATATTGTAAGGGGGTTTAGGTTGAACAGTAGGAGCACGATTCCCTTTATTGGGGTTTTTCAAAACGAATGGAGCCGATCCATCATTTTGGTTTGGGTCTTGTGGGGAATTTTGAGCTTGTTGTCGGGTAACGACTCCAATGGTACCTACAATGTTATAGTGAAGATGTTGAACTGGTCTCGGTTGAGCATTGATGGCTTGTTCATTAGAAAGGAATATATTAGAAGAAGGTCGAGTAGTGACTCTTCTAGGAAATGGTTCTTCTAGAACCATAGCATCTGTGACGGGTTGAATAGGATCTAATTCGTTTTTAGAACTATTCGATTGGTTTGAAGTAATGTCTAGTTCACTTTCACTATCTGATTCTATATCACTAGAATTAGAAGTTTGAAAATTATGTAAGGGCATGGTCGTAACCAGGGATAAGGTTGTGTCAAATATTTGAGGATCCTGAACAGGTAATTGTCCACTAATGGTTCCTATGTATCGGGTAGGAGGGGGAACATTATGATGTTCGATTTGATTGGCTACCTCTTTACCATGTCATGGTAAAGGGTTTTGAAATATGTCTAAAGTTTGATTGGCATTTTGATTTTGATTTTGGGGAATAGTATTTTGAGTATTATTAGGAGGGTTTTGTTTAGGTTGGAAGGCTTGGACTTCCATTTCATTATTGTCAATCAAATCCTGTATTTTATGTTTCAACCTTTTACAAGCATTGGTATAATGTCCAGGTCCTCTATGGAAATCACAGTGTAAGTCAGCTCTATATTCGGGTATAGTTGGATCAAGTTCCCGGATAGTGCGGTAATTGGATCAAACCTCTTTCGAGTAATTGAGGTAAAATAGTTGATAAGGGTTGGTTTAATCTAGTGAATTCTCGAGGAGGCTTGTCAGGAGGTTTCAATATGAATTTTTTTGTTGTCTTTGTTGCATTGATATTAGAAACATTTCTGCTGTCAGTGACTCCATCACCGACAACTTGTTTGTTTTTATATTGATTTCTAGATGTTTTCTCATCATCCTTTTTCCTAAGCTGGCCTCTCCTAATGAGGGCATTTTCTACTCTTCAAGCTAAATCTATAGCTTGATCGAAGGTAGTTAAGGTAGCAGTCGATAGCTCATAAGATATTTGTTCTTGTAAATTATTGATGAAAATATCTAACATTTCCCTATAGGGTAGCACAAAGTGTAGTTTTCCTGTCAATTGCCTCCATCTAGCTAAGAAATTGAAAAAACATTCATCCTTGTCTTGTTTTAAATTGTATAGATCTTTAATGGTTACATGCCTCTCGATGTAGGCACTAAATTGATGGGCAAATGATTCAACTATTTCTTTGAAGTTTCTCAAAGAATGAGTGGGCAATTGATAGTACCACTCTAATGCCATCCCACCTAAACTTTTCGGGAACATTTTTAGTAATAGCAAGTCGTCATGCGATATGTCGTGACATGCTATCCTAAACATGCGAATATGCTCTATGGGATCTTCGGTTCCTTTATATATAGGCAAGATAGGCATGGGAAAATTCTTAGGGTATGGTTGAGCTACAACTATGGGATCCAAAGGTTGACTACATATCTATCGATAATTATACGAGGGACGGTAAGGATCTATCTGGTCCATACGTGAAGCTAACTGTTTCACCATAGCTTCCAGATTACTAGTTTGCCCCCCATATTGATCTGGTAGGGCATTGACATGGGTTTTGCGAGCATATGATGGAGGAACATGAAGATTAGATGCCATGTTACTATTGTGCAAATTATTGGTAGGAAAAGTATTATGAAGGAATTTTGAAGTTGTATTATGATGTATTTCAGATTGTTGAAAATTTGTATTTGGCTTCGTTTTAGGTTTTTGTTTACTTGAAGCATATTGCTCAATAGTTTGGAAAAATAAAGTAGTGAAGGGAATTTTATTTTGTGTGGGAATGGTTTTAGGTTGAATAACAGGTTCCTTAGGAGGTTGGGTAACCTGTTGTTTTGACATGTTTTGAGCCATAGTGACCATATCCGTATTGGATGGCCCGGCCTTGTCACTTTCTTGATCAATGAAAGACAAGGGATTAGTGTGCATATTACACATATATTCCATGGCTGCTTGAGTGTTACTAATTTTCCCTTTATCAATACGTATTGCCACATTAAGGTCATCAATGTTATCATTGAGAAATTTCTTGAAATGCTCTGCATTGTCAAAAACAATAGTTCCATTTGGAGCTACTCTAGGGGATGAGAATCCATCCTCTTTAACACTTCCTTCTTGTTCCTTATCTTCGCCTAAGTCTTCGTCTGATTGACCTAGAGTTTCTCCTTCCGGATTTGGATCTCCAAGAAGGACATTTGGTTCTTTAGTTGTATCTTGTAACCAATCTTCTTCTTCTCCTAAAGTTTCTTTACCATTCCTAAGTTTAGGCATGGTGCTAAATTTTGATTTCAGCAAATATATATATATATATATATATATATATATATATATATATATGCAACAAATTAAGAGGTATATATTTACTATATACCTAATACAATATTTGAAATGAAATGTTTAAGTTTTTGCTATGTTTTTTAGTTTTTCTTTGTTTTTGAAATAATATTGTAAAGACAATCAACACAATAAATGCAAGAAATAAGACTGAAGGTAATTATCTAGTTTTCTATAAACAATTTATGAATATCATTAATAGGCTCGAGTTGTTCAGGAGTCATGAAGTGTTCTTCTTCAAATTGAAAGTTTTATTTTAAAATTTTGATGAAAAGAGCTATAGTGATATTATCTGTCTCAGATGCTGGTTGATAAAAGTAAAGCTCATGGCAATACTCTCGATATAGCATAGCTCGCGGAACTCTATTCCATATTTCCCTATCTATAAGAACAACCTCTTGGTATTCTACACAACCTAGGAACTGGTGCACAATGGATGCGTTCTCGAGGTATTCCTCGAAGGTGAACAATTCTGAAGATACTAGAGCTCTCCTATAAGCTAACCATCTATAGCAGGCTCTCTGAAGCTCATGATAAAAGACTAGTTGATGAGGATCCAGGATTTTATCTAGGACTAGCCTCTTGAGTTGCTTAAGTTGTGTGGACCTATATGAGATGAGACTAAGTCTTCTAACAAGTTCGTTCCATAGGAATTGATTTCTACTTGTTTCAGGCACACTAAGGACAGAATTGACTTCTATGGCTGCCAATTGGTTTTCTACGTTTATAGTAACTGCTAACCTTTTCTTAGGAGCTACCATCTAAACATGATTTTAAACTTTAAATGTTTTAAAATGCATCTAAGTTTTAGTTCTATATATATATATATATATATATATTGTTTTTGTTTTTGTTTTCAAAAGGTTATGATGCATTCACGTCGGGTTCACCAAAATGTATCTCTCCAAATTTTTCGCATCCTTACCTTCAGGCTATAGGATCCGTGCCCGGAAGGAGGATGGGAAAAGGATGTCACGGTACCTCAGACTGAGAGGACTTTGCAAAGGTCCCGCCTCTCAAGGGAGGTGTATTTTGATGATTTTTTGACAAATGGTGGGTTCACCAGGAAACATTTAAGGGCAGTTTCCACGCCTAGGTTTGGAATGTGTTTTGATGTGTTTGTTTTTAACTTTAAACATTCATATCCTAGGTTTGGCCAAATGAATCTAGATTAATCTACATGAAAATGCAAATTCAATGAATACAGAAAACAAATTTAAAGACATAAAATAGAGAATTTACAGAATACAAATGAGGAATACCTGATCCGGATGTCTGATGATGATTATGATGTTTGAAGCAATCAGGATCATCTGAGATTTGATAGAATCATCTGAGATCTGATAGAATCGTCTGAGATCTGACGAATTCATCAGAGACCTGCAAGCAAAAAAACAGATACAAAATACAATGAATACTACTGTGCTAATAGAGGGAAACAAAACCAAATGACTATATGAATACTGAGCAATAGTTGTGAATAGAAATTCAAACAAATTACGATATTTTAATGACAAATCATGATCTTAGTATGCAATATAAGCTAAATGGGTGAAATCCAAATGCAAAATAACATAAACACTTAATAAACTATCTAATTTGCAGAATAAAACAACAGAGAAAAGGTTGAGAAATGCAAACTTCAGGCACTGATTGCCTCAATATGGACTGCAGTCGAGATCGTCTCGCATCAGTATGAAATCGTCTCAGATTTGACAGGTTCACCTCTGATCTGAATAGGTTCGTTGACGACGATGTGTGCTGGCTTCGACTGAAAAACAATGATGTACCTGCAATAAAATTGGTATGGGACCAGTGCAAATGAAAAATTGGGATGGTTCAACATAGATGGAGTTAAATTGCAAAGAATTTCAGCCAGGGGGGTGCTAAGGGAATAGCTTAGGATTAAATAGGCTTAGGGAAGTAGTTAGGAGGTTGGAGATCATCCCAATTTGGGATATCTCCAATGGGGGAGGGTCCCTAATGGTGCAGACATGCTTCTACCCAGATTGGAGACCCGTTGGAACAAAAGCTAATTTTGCAAAATCAGTTTTGCGACAAGATCGTCTCGACGTCCTAGCCCAGATGAAATTGTCAGATCTGGGGCGATATCGTCTGATCGACGACGATATCATCAAACGGTCAAAACAACCTCTAAAAATGGCATGAAAAAGGGGGAAACAGATTACCTGGCGGTTAACGGGCGGTTTGGGAGGTTAAATTTGAATTTTAAATTATTTACTAAGGTGAATGTAATTATTCTAATTTTACTGCGCTAATTTTAGGGTGCTACAGTATTGAATTACAAGAATTTTTAGTTTTTTTTATGTTATTTATAGTAGATAGCTAGGGTTTTTGTATTGATTATAGAGGGCCTCACATTGTGGATCCCTCACAGTTGTTACTAACTCATTTTTTATTTTATTATGTGTAGATATAGAAGTGTGACATTAGCATTGTGCAATAGCTTAAGCTGGAGTGACTTGGTATTGGATAACTAGAAGACCACTCATTTCTGTTGGGAACAATAATGTGTTTTGAAGACACCACCAATGTTGTTCTCTAGGGTTTTGAAGAACCCTAGCTATTGTAAAATTTATATTAAATAATTCAAGGATTCTTATTATAACAATGGATTTTTGAGGCTCCTCCCATTAATAAAATCATTCATTGTATAATTTTGTTTCCTTTGAGTTCAATCTATTTCATATTATTTGGTGTTGCATTTTTTTCTTCACAAAAGCATGTCAAGAAGCTTTTGAAATTGTAAAAGGAAATTTGATTACTGCTCTGATCTTAAGAGGGTCAAATTGGAATTTATCCTTTCATATCTATTATGATGTCTCTGCATATGCAATAGGAGCAGTACTTCAACAAATAAAAAGTAAAATGCCTTATGCTATCTATTATGTAAGTAAGAATTTACATGGGGTTGAACTAAATTATACAACTACTAAGAAGGAATTCTTGGCTGTAGTTTATGCCATTAATAAACTTAAACATTACATAATAGGGTATAAATTATTTGTTCACACTGATCACTCTGCCATTAAGTATTTAATGAACAAAGCTACAGTAGGAGGTAGGGTGGTTATATGACTTCTTTTGCATCAATAATTTAATGTTACAGTCATAGATAAAGTAGGAAAATACAATGTTATTGTATATCATCTATCTTGTATGCTAATACTTGATGATGATAAATTAGTTCGTGATAGATTTTTAGATGAGCATCTATTTTCTCTTTCTATTTTCACTCCATGGTATGCTGATATAGTAAATTATATGGTAACTAGAAATATACCTCAAAATTTCACACCTTATGAGCAAAGAAGGTTAGTACATCAGAGTGCCCCTTACATGTGGATTAATGGTATTTTATTCAATTCTTACCCAGACCATGTAGTTAGGATATATGTGCATGAAGATGTGTATGATATCGTTAGGGCAGGACATGAAGAACCTTGTGGAGGTCACTATGCAGCCCAAAGAATAGCGAGTAAAATATATCAAACTGGATACTTTTGGCCTACTATAAATAAGGATGTTCACCAATTTTTTGATAGATGTGATGCATGCCAAAGGGCTAGTAAACCAACCCCTACAATGGATATGCCCTTAGTAGCTCAAGTTATGTTTGGGCCATTTGAGAAGTGGGGAATTGACTTTGTCGAACGTATAGATCCTCCAAGTGCAAATAATAAACATATACTTGTGTGCATAGATTATGTTACAAAATGGGTAGAGGTAGAAGCTATGCCATGAGCACAAGCTGAACTTGTTGTCAATTTTCTCTATTCACACATTATGTTGTGCTTTGGAGCACCTAGAGAACTAGTCTTAGATCAAGGAACTCAATTTATCTATAAATTAATAGAATATTTCACCACAATCTATCAAATTAGACACAAAAAAACTTCACCATATCATCCTCAAGAAAATGGACAAGTGGAAGTAACTGATCGAGAGCTTGAAAAGATAATAATAGACTAGGTAGAAAGATTTAAAGAACATCACTAGTAGAACAGATTGGGTAGAAATATTTAAAGAATGTGTATGGGCCTATAACACAACTTGTAAGACTACCACTGGTTTAGCACTTTATTATATGACTTATGGTAAGCAATCCATCATACCCATAAAATTTGAGATTAAGACTCTTTGCATAGCAGTACAACTTGATATGAACTTAGATTGAGCACAAACGGCTAGGTTGGAGAAGTTAAATATTCTTGATGAAAGGAGACTCAAGGCACTTCATAAATTGAATTAACACAACAACAAAGAAATAAATGGCACAATAAACACATTGTACTTAGAATGTTTCAACCAAGATATTGGGCTTTGCTATTTGAATTTTGCTTCAATGATTTTCAAAGGAAGTTAAGGACAAGATGGTTTGGGATCTATGAAATTGAAGAGATATCTAGAAACAATACAATAAAGCTCAAGCCTATTGATGACTCACCCAAAAAATTGCTAGTTAATGGACATAGGCTTAAATTATATAAAAAACCATGTTCTAAAGAAAATTTCACGTACCATATTAAGCAAAAAATTGATTTGCAATGTATATCTAAACTGCAAATCACTAATATTGAATAAATACTTCTTTTTAATAAGTAAAAATACACTACCTATTGAATAAGTTGTTGTTTTATATCTAAAATATACATATGTATAAAATATATTCATATAACTAATATATAAAAAAAGGGATTATGCTTATTTTTGTTTCAATAAAGAGTTCCAAAGTTTGCATCACTTTCACTTTATTCTCCACTAGAATTTTTAGTCTCAATGTTGTTTCAAAAAGATCCTAAAAATATATTTATTTATTTTGCATCAGCTTGAGATTTTTGTAGGAAAGTTACTTCCACATATTTCATGATACTTTTGCTTACTAAAAAAAATAAAAAATAAGGTGTTTTCAATTACTTAGTCACCACTTGTGTTTTGAGTAAATCTTCATTGAAAATCAAACAATCTTTGGATGTTATAAGTTGCTCCTAGTAAATCAAGTTTCCTCTTGGACTATGCAATTTATAATAAATAAAACATTGTGAACTTTGAAAATACTAACCTATGAGTTACTATTGCCATAAGAGTGAATGGTTTCCCCTGCTTATCCAAATTATGTGCATGGTCTAAAAAACTAATGAATTGGAAAAAGGACAAACTCCCCCTTCACCTTTGAAAAAAAAAGGTAAGAAAAACCTCTTGCTCTCTCTAAATGAGCAAGTATTCCAAAAATTATCTTCTTGCTTCTTAAAAATGAACAAGTATTCCAAAAAGTATCTTCTTGCTTCTTAAAAATGAGTAAGAACCCCAAAAAGCAATAAAAAAAATAAAAAATACATTGCTCTCTAAACGAGCAAGTATCCCAAAAATTATCTAATTCCTTTCTCTTAAATAAGCAATAATCCCAAAAAGTAAAAAATTATCTTGCTTCCTCTCAAAATAAGCAAGTATCCCAAATAAAGTTAAATAAAAGAAGGGTGAAGAGCTTGAATCCCTAGAATTCTTCGTATTTCATAAACCATGGGGTGATCCTCATTACAACAAGGGGTTGAATGAAACTTGCTTGACAATATGGTATCCTTAAGCAATAGTGCTAAGTCTGGAAAAGACCTATGGACGCTCAAAAATTAGCTAGCTTGATGACATAAGTGACCATTGGATTACTCAATCTCTATTCATGATGAGGAATAAACATTCACTTCACACACAGTCGGTCCTCGATAGGCTTGAAAGCATTAGGATATCCTTTGCATCATACTGATTTGTGAGACAAATAGATGAATTTGTTCAAAGTCTCTAGGATTTTTGAGTCTTTGTCAAACAACCCTAGAATGTTGTAAGCAAGCAAGAGACATAAGCTAATTCCTAAGTACTATGGTTTATACCATCCTATAAAAGTGTGGTTTATATTTTCAAAGAACCCTAATATCCTATTAAAATCATCCAAGCCTATGATAAAAGATCCACTTTATCTATTGATGGCTGATATTCATCCTACATGGAACTCCTTATGAAATTAGAAGAAATTTTTTTAAATAATAAAAAAATAAAAATAATAATAAATAAATAAATAAATTGCACCTGGAGGTGTAGCGTAATGGTTCGAGCTTTGTCTCTTCTTCGAGAGATCCAAGGTTCAAACCATGACATGGGCGAGTGTGAGTGGGTGGGTTTGTGGTGGCTTTGTGTTAAATTCTCTATTGATAAGTATAGATCTCAACTTTAGGAGGGGTCATGGTTGGGAGGAGATTTCTTAGTCATGTACGTTGGTCATAGGCGTTTCTCACAATGACCCAATCAATAATAATAATAATAATAAATAAATGATCCCTTTGGTTAAAACCCTCTGGCGGGAATGAGCTCTGGTGATTTTTTCCTTTGAACTAGGGTTTTTGGAGCTTCAAAAAATCTAGGGCATCAGCTAGATTGCAAAAGTGCTTTCGGGGTACGGTGGATCTGAAGGCTAGATTGGTGCCCCAGAAGGGTCCAATGGGGACTTCTTCGACTCCTTTTCTAGGGAGTAGCAGCTCATATGCAGATCTATTTAAAGAAAACTCTCCTCCAAAGAACGACGAAGCTCAAAAAATGGCATATAAAATGCTCTTCACGGATATTGGGAATAGGTCGACAACACATCGAGTGAATGGATGTTTGCCACAGGCTGAAACTAGGCCAAAAATTATCATCGATCCAAGTATGGTTGAAGAATCAGTCATTTATAGAGCTAATCACGATTTAATTTGCAAGTTCATGGGTATACGTCCTTCCCTAAATTTTCTACACTCTTGGATCCGCCAAAACTGGGAGCCTCACGGTGAGTATTCATTGTGGTTTATTAGCAATGGATATTTTATTGCTAGCTTTTCATCTTTGGCTGATATAAATAGGGCTTTCGAGTCAAAGAAGAAAAATCATGGCCCAGTAGGGCTATTTGTTCAACCATGGAGAGTGGGATTTGATCCCCGAGTTGAACCTACTGCTGTCCCAATATGGATCCGACTATATGCTCTTCCAATGGAATTCTAGAGTGATCAGGTGTTGGCAAGGATTGGCAATTCTATTGGAAGACATCTGGGTGTTGCCAGAGACACAATTGAAGGGAGCATGGTGGTGTATGCAAGAATATGTGTGGATATGGATCTTAGCCAGCCTTTGTCGGTAGAGATGGAAATTGAATTGGTAGGTCTCTCCTAGATTCAACAACTGGACTATGAGGCCTTACCCTTTAGATGTAGGGTTTGTCACACACATGGAAATTTGGCCCATTTTTGCCCTAATAATATGAATGCTAAAATGGAGGCCCCTTTAGGAATTCCAAACCTACCTAAAGAGGATAAGGCAACACATAATAAAGATTCTAATAGCACTGTTCAGGGCTAGGAAGATCAGAGAGAGGGTTTTGAGCAGCCCAGAAGAAAAAGACGATCAAATAAAAAATAGGGAAAGGAGCAATCCCATCTCAGACCTGCCAATAGGTATGAGATTTTTAAGTCACTGGTTGACAAAGAGGAACAATCTATGGAGGGCATGGAGGGTATTAAGGAAAATTCTAATATTCCCATGCAACTCCCCCTCTCATCTCCTCCCGTCATATAGCAGGTAGTTGAACTCTGTGAGGTATCACAGCCAGTGTGTTCAGGGAATTTAGTAGTGCATAACTAGGAGCAGACAGTATCTCAGGATGTCAGCATGGGAATAGCAGAGAAGAACAGGGAAAGTCCAATTTTGGGGATAACCCAGGTAGAAAAAAGATCAAAAAACAACAATTCTTAGGGAGTAGGTAGAAGATCCAATAAGGAGTTGCTAGCAACCCAAGGAGACAAACTGATCACGGGAGGATCGATGAGGTCAATAGACTCTTATTGCTCCCAGGGTAACCAATGATTATACAATCATGGAATGTGAGGGGTTTAAATAGCATAACCCATCAATCTATTGTTCGAAGACTTTTAGAGAATCGTAATACTAATTTTTTGCTTTTATAGGAGACTAAGATGTCATTAGATCTTATGTCCAAAATAGTCAACAGAATTTGGAGGGGTGCTGGTCATATGGATGTGGCTGCCCAAGGTGCCTCAAGGGGGATTGTTACTCTGTGGAACTCTCTTGAATGGTCTGCAATAGAACATATTTCCTGGAGGGGTGTTCTCACTTCTCTTTTTAGGAATAATGTCACTACGGAACACGTTCTAATCATAAACTTTTATGGGTCTCAAAACCTAGAGGGTCAGAGGTGGCAGTGGAAGGTTGTGCATAACATGCGAACCTCAAGGGAAGATCTAGACTGGATTATAGCGGTGGAATTTAACGCTAAATTATCTTCTAGATATCAGGAAGGGGGAACACCTTTTTTGGACTCAAGGGACCGTTTCATGATTGCCCTAGTCCAGGCTTTGCACTTAGTGGACATTAAATGTCCTGGCATTAACTACACTTGGACTAATAAAAGGTGGGAGCCACATAGCAGGAAGGTTAAGCTAGATCATTTTCTGGTTTCGAAGGAGGCATTTGTAAAATGGAATATAAATTTTTAGATTTTAGAAGGCCCATTTTTAGATCACTGTCCCATTCTGTTGGAAGGTGGGACTAGGATGGGGCAGCATCACAAACCTTTCAGATTTGAGAATTTTTTGCTTCAGAAAGAAATTTGAGAGAAAATTCTTCAGTTGTGGGAAGAAGGCCGCCCAGCTTATGGGAGAGCAATGTTCAAAATCCACAAAAAACTACAATATGTCAAAACTCAGTTGAAGTATTGGAGGCATGCTAATAAAAAAGACTTCTAGGCCCAAAGAGCTCTTTTGGTGGCCAGATGGGATGAGGTCCAAAAATAGTTCAAAGAAGGAGTAATTACAGACTAGCTCAAAGCTGAGGATGATGCCCTACGTACAGTGGTTGAGGACATTGACAACCAGGAGGACACCTATTGGAAGTAGAGAGCAAGAACCACCTGGTTATTAGAAGGGGACAAAAATACAAAATTCTTTCATCGGACTGCTTGTGCTTGAAGAAAGATGAACAAGATGGAGGCCCTTCAAGATGAGAACGATCATTCCTTTGATACACTTCCAGGTATGCATTCCCATGCTATGGATTAATTTTCTAAGCTTTTTAAGGAAAGTGTGGTACAAGATGTAGAGGCCCAAAATGAAGTTATTTCGTCATACTGTTGTTATTTCGAGGATGAAAATCAGGCCCTCCTCAAACCCATTGATAGAGATGAATTGAAAGCTGTGGTCTTTGGAATGAGCACTGGTAAAACTCCAGGTCCAGACAGCTTCCCAATTGAGTTCTTTTAGGATTTCTGGGACTACTTAGAGGAAGATGTAATGGTTGTTGTAGAAGAGTCCAGAGAAAATAAGAGAATGCTTAAATCTATAAACCACACTTTCATTACCTTAATTCCAAAAGGGGATGGGGGGTTCATATTTTATATTATAGGCCTATTGCCTTATGTAATGTGCTATACAAAATAATCACAAAGGTAATGGCTGAGTGCCTTAAACCTCTTCTTCACAACATTGTCTCATTTGAGCAAGGGGGTTTTGTTGAGGGATGACAGATTCTGGAGGGGTGGTTGTGGCCCAAGAAGCAATCCATTCAATGCACACTTATGGTAATAAAGGGATGTTCATAAAATTGGACATGTGAAAGGCTTATGACAGGGTTGAATGGAGTTTCCTGGCTAAAATGATGGCAGCCTTTGGTTTCTCTCAGGACTGGATAGAGTGGGGCATGAGCTGTGTCTCTTCCCTGACTTACTCTGTGCTAATCAAGGGCCTTCTTTCACAACATTTTGGAGCTACTCGAGGGCTGCATCAGGGGGATCCATGTTCTCCTTATATTTTTCTCATTTTGGCTGAAGGTCTTGGCAAAATTTTCTTGAGGAGAAGATAGCAAGGTAGATTATTGGGTATCAGGGTGGGTGACAAAGTTTTAACGCACCTGTAGTTTATGGATGACACTGGTTTGGTGGGAGTGGCTAGCTTCAGGGAAGCAAGAATGATTAGGGATACTCTTAATGTCTATCTTAGGGCTACTCAAAAGGTCATTAATGACAAGAAATCCAAAGTGATTTTTTTAATCTAGAGCAAAGGCTTCAGAATAGAATTTTAGAAATCCTAGGATTCACAAGGACTTCTCTCCTAGTGGTTTACCTGGGGGTCCCCTTGCACTTTAAGAATCTAAAATTAGACACATGGAGGATTCTGCTAGAATGTATCAAGGACAAAATTAATTACTGGTCTCACAAGTGGTTAAGTTATGGTGGCAGATTAACGTTCTTACAGTCAGTAATTCAAGCCATACCAATTTACAAATTCTCTATCCTGGCTGCCCCGATTACATTATGGAAAGAGTTGGACAGGATGGCTAGAAAGTTTTTATGGGTAGGAGCAAAGGGAGAGAGAAAGTGGGCCTTAGTGGGCTGGGACAAAGTTACCCAGCCCAAGGTTAAAGAAGGTATGGGTTTGAGAAAATCTAAGCTGAATAATAAAGCTTTGGCTGGAAAGCTGTACTGGAGGTGGATCTCCCAACCCACCTCCATTTTTAGTAGAATCCTAACTAGCAAATACTTGGGATAGGCCAACCCAAATGATGTAGCTCGCATCCCCTTGGATGGTACTGGGTCCCTATTTTGGCAGGCAATCAAGTTAGGGTCTCAGGTTGTTAAAGATCGCTTATTTTGGAAAGTGGGAAGAGGGGATAAGGCTCGTTTTTGGACAAATTCTTGGGATCAGTTCCCACCCATCATTGTTGAATTTCCAAAATTATAGCCAATAAAAGCAGCCATTGAAGCCAATGGATGGATCCATATTGAAATTTATTTCACAACTACTCAGCTGGGGGAGTGTAAGTTTAAGCAATTCAAGAAGTTGGATGAGTGGCCCATTTCAATCCCTTCGGATTTGACTCCCATCATGACTAAAATTCTGATAGAAATATTTCTTACAGGGGGAGACATGGAGGATGAATTAGCCTGGGGATTTGGGAGTCTTGGTGTCTATACATTAAAGGATGGATATGACAACATTCTCCTAGAGCCGCCCCTCATACTTTTTAGGTTGAGGACTGGAGAAAAATTTGGCACTCTAAAGGCTGGCAAAAAGTTAACTTTTTTGCCTGGTAGTGCATGCACAATGGAATCCTCACTTTTGATAATATCAGATCAAAAGGTATCATTGGCCCTTCTTAATGTGTACTATGCTACAAGAGCGAGGAAACTGCTGACCATTTGCTATTTGGTTTCCCTTTCACCTGACAGATTCGGTTGCATTGGTTTGCTTACTTTAGAATTCAGGTAAGTGATGACCTGAACTGGATGAATATCTAGGCAAAATGGTAGAAAGGTAGATTCAAATCTAAAGCTCTTCGTATTGGCTGGGAGCTCGATTTAAGCTTTATCTGGTGGCAAGTATGGCTGGAAAGAAATGCTAGAATTTTTAGAGAAACTTTTACTACTCTAGACGGGGTTTGGCAGACCATTTGGAGCAAGGTTACCGAAACTATGGCTGTTCATGCTAAGGAGGAAGCTCAAATTGACATTGGAGCTATGGAAGAACGTGTTGAACTGTAAGAGGGATAGGACAAAAATTATTGGAAACCTCCCCCTGAAGGTTGGATTAAAATCAATACTGATGGAGCTGCAAAAGGCAATCCGGGTAGAGCTAGAATTGGAGTGGTGTGTCGTAACCATGCTGGGACTGTGCTCTATTGGGAATTGCAAGGCCTGGGAAGATCCACTAACAATGAAGCCGAAGCCATTGCCATCAAGTCTGCTTCTGTTTGGGCAATGAAACATGGCCATCACAGGATTATTCTTGAATCAGACTCACAAATAATGGTTGGAGCTCTAGACTACTTGAGGAACTTTGATCTAAAAGCTTGGAGGTTGAGGGCTCTTGTTACCCAAATTAAGGAATTATGGAAGAAATTGGACGACGTGATCCCAGTTTATGCGAGTAGAGATTTGAACAAAGCGGTTGAATTTCTGGCTAAGATGGGTGCAAAAAAGGAGGTTGGAGTTCAACTGCACAGTGACATGGATATTGAGGATGAGGTGATTAGGCAGGGTCTTGAAAGGTCCTTGAGCCAATGATCAAAGAAAAAGCAAAGGGAGGAATGTTGTCACGATATCATGACATGTTGCGCCGTCACGACCACTGGAGGAATGTTGTCGCAATATTGTGACATGTTGCGCCGTCGCGGTCACTAGAGGAAAGTTGTCACGATATCATGACATGTTGCACCGTCACGGCCACTGGAGGAAAGTTGTTGCGATATCATGACATGTTGTGCCATCATGGTCACTAGAGGAAAATTGTCACGATATCATGACATGTTGCACTGTCGCGGTCACTGGAGGAAAGTTGTCACGATATCACGACATGTTGCACCATTGTGGTCTCTAGAGGAAAGTTGTCACGATATCGCAATATGTTGCTCCATCGCGACCAAGGGAGGAAAGTTGTCACGATTTCGTGACATGTTGCTTCGTCGTGGCCAAGGGTGGAAAGGTGTCATGATTTCGTGACTTGTTGATCTGTCGCGGCCAAGGGTGGAAAGGTGTCATGATTTCGTGACTTGTTGCTCCATTACGGCCAAGTGAGGTAAGTTGTCACAATTTTGTGACATGTTGCTTCGTCGCAGCCAAGGGTGGAAAGGTGTCGTGATTTCGTGACATGTTGCTTCATCACGGCCAAGGGTGGAAAGGTGTTGCAATTTTGTGACATGTTGCTTTGTTGCGACCAAGGGTGGTAAGGTGTCACAATTTCACGACATGTTGCTTCGTCGCGGTCAAAAGAGAAAAAGTGTCGCAATTTCGTGACATGTTGCTTCGTCGTGGCCAAGGGTGGAAAGGTGTCACGATTTCGTGACATGTTGCTTCGTCACGGCCAATGTTGAAAAGTTGTTGCAATTTTGTGACATGTTGCCTCATCGTGGCCAAGTGAGGAAAGGGGTCATGATTTCATGAAATGTTGCTTCGGCAAGGCCAGAGGAGAAAAAGTGTCGTGATATTATGACATGTTGCATCATCACGACCAAGGGAGAAAATGTGTCATGATTTTATGACATGTTGCTTCGTCGCGGCAAAAGGAAGAAAAAGTGTCACGATATCGCGACATGTTGCATTTTCATGGACAAAGGAGAAAAGTGTCACGATATCGTGACATGTTGCATTTTCATGGCCAAAGGAGAAAAGTGTCGCGATATCGCGACATGTTGCATTTTCGCGACCAAAGGATAAAAGTGTCGCGATATCGCGACATGTTGCATTTTCATGGCCAAAGGATAAAAGTGTCGTGATATCACGACATGTTGCATTTTTGCGGCCAAAGGAAAAGAAGGAAAGAGGGTCGCGATATCGCGACTAGTTGCATCAACTGATCATGCCGATCCCCCTGTTAGCTAGTTAATGGTTCAAGAGATTTGGCTCCATTGCAAATCTTCTTTTACTATTGTAAGCATGCGCTCTCTCTGATTTCTACTGGGAAGTGTCTCTTCCCAAATTGTAATTGTTCTTTGTTTTAATACAAGTTTTTTCAAAATTTTCAAAAAAATAATAATAATAAATAAATAATAAAAATAAAATTATATATATAAATGAATAAAATATATCTATATAATGATAATTTATATAATATATATAATATCTATAATAATACATCAATATATATTTACCCCCATTCCATTAAAATAAATAAATAAATAAAAATTATAAGCATCTTTAAATAAAAATATTTTCCTCTGTTTTTGTTTTGGCTATATAACCAAAAATACACTTTGGGGGAGGTATAGGTTTAATACAATAAATTTTTTTAATACAGTTTGGGGGAGTAGTACAATAATATAATATTTTATAATAATAAAATAATAAATATAATAATAAAATTATAATAATAATAAATATAATATATAAATATAATTAATAAAATATATGAATATTTCCCATAGTATAACACTTATAAATAATAATTTTCATGTTTAATATTATATATATTCAAGATGCTAATTGTACAAATTTTAAATAAATAAAAGAGTGAAATATATATATTTTATTTTTAGCTTAGCATAGGCAGTAGTCTGATCTAACTCATCTGAGTGATGCACCAAACTGACGACGACGGTACGAACCTTATGTAACCGATGGTCCCCATCTCATGTTGGGTTAACGTTAACGAGACAGTGGGTTTGTTGGAAGTAGTCATTGATAGTTTGAACCCTGCACTGGCAGTTACTAAAAATTGTGGTTGTAACCAATTCACCTATGTAACAAAAAAAAGAATATATATATATATATATATTACCTATCTTCGCATGCACAAAGTCCATATGGCAATCATAGATCAAAAACTCAAAATCACTTGTGCATAATATATGATGTAGATCCAGGTAAGCATGCTTAGATTTTTTGACTTCTAGTTTATGTGTTGTATTGGCTTCCACATGCTCCCTGGTTCTTCTAGTTTATGTGTTGTATTGGCTTCCACATGACCCCTGGTTCTTCTAGTTTATGTGTTGTATTGGCTTCCACATGACCCCTGGTTCTTCTAGTTTATGTGTTGTATTGGCTTCCATATGACCCCTGGTTCATTAACTCCATCAAATCTGCTTCATAAAATTGAAACCCTCAAGTGTGTGTTTGCTTCAACAAAAGTATGTGATAACTTGGATAACTGGTCATCGTAGATCATGGAGAGGTGACTAGTTGTTAGCAAGCATTGATGGCATGCTATATTTAGCATAAAGGGAGATATAATATGATAAAATATAATATAAACTCATGTGTCATTCTCATGACCATTTCATAGTAGTCCATAATATTATATTACTATTATTAGTTTATAATATTATTAATATCATTATATTATAATATTAATATTATTATCACTATAGTATTTATGTTTTATATTATAATTTATTTACTATAATTAATATAATAATATAATAGTGATTATTTATATAATTATATTAATATTACTAATATGTGAGAAAAATATAATATAATTATATTATATTAGAAGTTATTTTGTTTTCTCTATATTATTAAAAGTACTATTAGCTATTATATTAGTTTATAATATTATTATTATATTATTAAGTTCATAACTATAAAATTATAATTATTATTAATCTATAATACTATACTTATAATTATATTATTATTTTAATAAGTTTATTATTATAATATTATTAGTCTAATATTATTAATATTTTATTATTATTATAATAATAGTTATTTGTTATAATAATAATCTTATTATAATTGCACTAGTTTATTATTTATTGATTTTCATATTTTAGTTGTTTATTTATTTAATATGCTTTTGGTTATAAAACTTCAACTAATAGCAAGGGAGTAAATAAATAAAGATATAGAAACCATCAAGCAAATCATGATCAAAGGTGCATGGAGAAAAATAAAAGAAATCCTTAATTTTGAAACCTATTTTTTTTGTCTAGGGCAAAACCTTCACTCTTCAACAATGATTTCACATGAAATTTAACTTAATTGCACCTGAACATGCTATACAAGGGATAGAAACAAGTATGTTGATCTCATACATTTGCACTATTTTCTCCATAAACAATTACAATGTTTTATTTTATACATCTACAGAGTTATTTCTATAAAACCGCATTATTTCATTCATCATATATTTTGTTGTATCTCATCTATAATATTTGCAATATTTTATGTTGTGATATTTAAGACTTGTATGCATGAGGACATGCATTTCCTTCAGTTTGAGGGAATGATGAGTGTCAAAGTGTTATAGTATTTATACCTGATTTGCTTATATATTTCTTTATACATGAATGGATATGAGTGATTTTACTGATTATTTTATTTTAATATTGTCATTTATGCATTAATTAGATTATTGATTATAAATTTTCTTAATGTGTATATTTTACAAGAATTTTGTATAAGTTACTGTGTTGTTAGGTAAATATGTTGAAGCTGGATGAAAGGCCATGGATGCTAAACTAGAATGCAGGCATATGAAGACTGATTGGACACATGGCACACTCACAAGAACTATGGATGAAGTGTTATGAAGAAGTATTACTGAAGCATCTATAGAAAGGAGTTCTATAGAGACATAAAGTCAAAATTTGACCAAGCTTTAGTGCCACATCATATCCAACATGAGCACATCTTACACAATCATTCATTTGGTTGTCAATGTGGGCAATAGAATATTTGACATATTCTATTTATTTGATAAAGTTGTAAAGTTTTATTAAAATTTGGAAAGGATCCAAACTATTGATTTATTTCCACCAACTAATATTCTCTTTCCTTGAGAATAAGGCACAAGATTATTTTTGTTATTTCTTATATTAAGAAAGTTGTTAAGCAGATGCCACTTGGCCTCACAATGATTAGTCCAAGTTGTATTTGTTATAAATTCATACTATTTTAGAATAAGTTATTAACACGTGTATTTGTGTTGATTAGTCAAAGTAACGTCTTGTTACAAAATTATATTTGTTTAGTAAATTGTCAGTACATAGTGAGGATTGAAGGTTAGGATTTAGATTTTGATTAGCTGGAGAAAATAGAGTATGTTACGAAAAATACTTCCTTGAAAATTATTGTATAAATTACAATAAGGAGGCCATTGAAAAGGTCCCTCCTCTTGGTCCTTCTTTTCCTCCGAATGGTATTATGTAATACAAGTTGAAAAAGTCACTATGTAGTTGTAATCTCCAACAATGTACATGTTCGAATTCCAGCATTAAAATAGTATTATTTTTCTTCCATGACTCTTGCAATATTATTATGTTTTCTATAATGATTTATTTATTTTTGTAATATCTTTATTTTTATTGCAATCAATGAATAGTTAATAGTTAGAATAGATTAAATAAAATAAATAGTTACTGAAATAAAAATAGCATAAAGGAAAAGAGAAATATATTGACCTTTTTGAAGGCAGGGCCCACTTCTAAAAGACTAGTCCTTGTTCTCCTATTCCTACAATATATTCGAATTAGATTAGTATAATGTAGAAATAATATAAATTTAATCTGCATCATTTATTTTAAAGTAATAAAGTAAGAACATTATTGGATGCACGTGGATCCACACACATTCATTCATTAGGTTAATTTCACATTTATTATATCAATTTTATAATTAAAAAGAATCACATTTAAAATCTGTAACTTGATCTTAAGGAATTGAATCAAGTAAGCTAGTTAAATGTTATGGAATAATCTATATGGGATTTTCTATTCTTTAAATTGTATTAATCTAGATTGATAATTAAATTATTAACCTAGACAAAAGATATAGTTGATGCTAGATTGAAAATAATATAATGGTTTAATTATTAGGTAAATATATAATTATTTATTTTCAAAGGAATATGGTAATATGATTAATATTAAAAACATGTCATTATTTGAAGATAGAGATATGGTGGGATATTGAACCCTTCCTAGAAAACTTGAGCCAATTGATATAAAAAATTAACCATTATGGAGGATGGTAAAACTCTAAACACCTTATCCAATTCACTGTTAATAATGAATGATATAAATACATCCAATCTGTTGAGATGCAGGTAAGCATGCAACATGATTTGGTTACACTCGATATTGTTGAGATGTGGGTAAGCATACAACATAATTCAAGAATGACCATTTTTAACAAAAAAAGTTAGAATAAGTGATAGAATAGGTTAAAATAGTGACCTTCTCAGAACTAGTAACAAGGGGATGGTATGGGATGTTACCTCTAGGTCGGTGTATGAGCAGTACAATAATAGCTACTTATACATTTTGTGAATAGAATAATCTAGAAAATAAAAAGAGCTAGACCTTTCGACGATAGTTGGTATGAGATAACTTGTCATTATTCACAACATGGCAAGTAAGACCATGTCAAGAGCTAGAAAAAGTGGTAGGACCTTAGTTGACCTAGCAAAGTGGATCATCAACTAAGCACAAGGTATAATTATGCTAACCCCTTGCTTGTAAAAATATGAAGTAGAAAAGGCTAAAATAAGTATGACTTCCTCATGTTAAGGGACAGGGAGAGTATGCATCCACCATCTAGTTGTTATGAGCCCTAGAGGATAACCTTAGCAATGGATCTACACTCATGGCAAAAATAAGAGGATGTTAAATGAGAATGATAAATCCACAAAATGGCACCTTATATAGGATTTGGTCAGTCTTGTCCACTTGGGAGATTGTTTGTAGAAGTCCTAATTCCAAAAAGTGGTATGTTATACCTCATACTAATAAAACACTAGGTGATCATAAAATCATTTACCTTATAGAAATTTTCCTTAGGATGTGTGTAGTTAGTTGAATCAAACAAAAAAAAAATGACCCTATGAATTTGGCTAATTGTATTAAGTGGTAAAACTAGGAGAGCATAATTGGGTTGTTACATTTGATATTAGAATAGTTAAGATCCTTAAGTTGTACGACTCTATATGTTTTATTTGATATAAACCTAAAAAAAATTAACATAAGCTCTTCTTGTGGTTAGAGGGAGATGGAGGACCTTGCAACTACAATTAAATTGTTTCAAGGGCAATTGGAACAATCCACGTGAATGATGAAATTATTAATGGAGAAGGTGGAATCACAACAAAAAATATTTGAAATTTTTGTTGAAAAATAGAATGGAAGTATAAATAAAGGAAATATGTCAAGGGTCATGAATAAAATTAAAAAGACCAATTTGAAAATTAAATCGAAGAATATTGTTAAGAAAAAAACTACAAAAGTGATTTTAACCTATAGGTGTTCAAGAAAATGAATAAAACATTAAAGCACATAAAATGGGTTGTTATTTTTGTGGAGGGTCACATTTTTCTAATAAATACCCTCAAATATTTGATCAAAAGGAAGCATCTAAAGAGCAATCTCTTGAAACATGTGAAGAAATTGGAATCTCAAGCAGAGAAAAGCAAGCCACTCCTCAGCCTTGAGAGGTAATATTTTGCTAGTAATAGAACAATAGATAATTTTATTTTTATTAATTTATGAGGGACATATTGGAATAGCCTATATTTTAGAAAAATAGTGGAAAGTAGGATTTGGGTTAGGATAAATAATACCTAATAAAACCCTCATAATAACTTACCTCTAGGACCAGTTGACACTTACTTGTATACAAGAAAGAAAATTCATAAGCATCAATGATGGGATTTCTATATGCCCTTAACAATTCAATTGAAAGGAAGAACCTAAAGAACAAATCCTAGAGAAATGTGCAACACCTAGAACTTCAAACCAGGAACAACAAACAATTTTCTCAACTTAAAAAGGTAAAAGTTGTAATTAATATTTTTTTTGTGGAAAACACCCCAAATGGGATGCCACTTTTGGGTAAGTCCTAATGAGGTAGAGGTATATTGTAATTAATAATTTTTAGGGATGCAAATAAAGGCCTAGATTTCTAGGAAAATAGTGGAAAATAATAATATAGGCTAGATCAAACCTAGTTTTTAAATAAATGTATATTTAACCCTGTAATACCTTTACCTGAAGGAAGGAAAAATAGACACTTATATATATATATATATATATAGTTTCCTTTCATGTGGTATAAAAGCCATAAAAATATTTTCTTTTTTTTAAGCAAAAAACCCCTTGTGGGGCCGCATTTGTCTGACAGACCACGAACAAGGGGTTCTACACCATCAAAGTCACCCGAGAGTTGCACCCGACCCTACCCACACCAACATTATCAATTGGATTTTGGATACCCAATTCAGCTTTTTGGTAGGGTGGATATTTGAACCTGGGACCTCCCTTGGAGGATTGCCCTCTCCTCTCCAACTCACCTACAACACCTGGGTGCTACCATAAAAATATTTTTAACTTTGAAGATAATGGTCTAAAATTGTTGATCAATTCAACCTATGGATTAGAACTCAATTTAATTACAAATATTTTAGACCACATATTATGCTTTACATGTGGATAAAAAGGTAATTAAAATAAGTAGAGTATTATATGTTGAAAAAGGACTAAGGAATTCAAATGGTTAAACCAATGTGAGGAAAACTTTAATATATTGAAAAATAAAATGATGACTGCACCAAACCCTTAAAGACAATTTTTGGAGTATGTTGGTGCCTCCATTGAGAGTTTGAAGAGAATCCTATTTCAGGATGAGGTAATCATCACCTATGAATCATACAAAATTTAATAAGAATAAGAAAAATTATGTTAAAAATGATTAAAAATTAGTAGTTATTGTGCATGCACTTGAAGATTTAGAGATATTAATTGCAAGGAAAGCTCTTTGAACTAAGATTGATTACCAAGGTTTGAGGTACATTTGAATGCAAGATAACATTGGTAAATAAAATTCTTGGTAAGTGAATATGATAGTGTCATTGGTTATGACAAAGACAAAGAAAATAAAGTAACATATACCTTGAGTAGAAGAAGGCACATAACCACTATATTTTAGAATCATTAAGATTTAGTTAATCAAGTTAAAGAGCATAAATATTGGGATAACTATTGTGGAAAGTGTCTAGTACAAGTTGAGCAAGAACCTAAAAGGAGTAAGGGATTTTGTAAAATACAAAATTTTATTATTTAAGAACAAGAATAGATATCCCGGGTAAAGGAGGAATAAGGGATACTATCAGTAAAATATTAAATACTCCACATATCCTAGATGTGGTAGTGTTGGAAATATTGATTTTTTATTGATGTCAAAGGAGCATGGTATTCAAGGCAAAAATATTCTTCAAGGGAAAATTTTTTATAAGGTTGGACAATATATCAATAATGGACTTGGTGAATGGAAAATAGTGGAAAATTATCCAAGGAAAATATTTATTTCACATAAAGCAAGGCAAGGCAAGGCAAATACTTTCAAAGGGTTATAATATTTAAATATCAAATTTAAATATTATAAAGAGATGGATAAAGGCTTGGGACAAACATATTTAAATATTACAAGAAAGGGACAAAGGTTGTTTGGACAAAAAGATTTAATATTTCAAAAAGGGGACAAAGGTTTAAAAGCAATATTATAATATTTAAATCATAAGATCTAAATATTATAATACAAAGTGGGTTCAAAAGAAAAAAAGGTGCCAATAACAAAAATAAAGTCATAAATGTATGAGAAAAATATATTAGCACCGATGTTCCTTGATGAAAATGAAAATACACATATATATGGGCAGCAATAATTCATTTGAGGAATAGTCAAAGAGATCAATTTGAAAAAAAAATCCTTTGTGAAAAATTTATGAAGTGCAAAAGACAAGAAAGGGAAGCGCACAAGTTATTGGAGACAGAAATCGAAAAATACAATAAGGAGAAAAATGTGCATTTGTAATTCCATCTAGGTGGCTAGTCCAGATTGTAGTCTAACCTGCGCTAGAGTATTGTGGAGTAGGAGGTTATGGGGTCGATTCATGGTGGCACCATTTTACTGTGATTTTGGTCAGAGAGGAAATCAGAGAAGGTTTTAAAATTCAAATCATGCACCTTGGATCTCGTTTGGGTGGCTAGCTTGGATAGTAGCCTAGCTTACACTAGGATGTGGGTGAGCAGGAGGTTACAGGGTTGATTCATGGTGGCATCATTTTTTACTTTGGATTGGTTAGGAAAGAAGGTTTTAAAAGTAGGTTCATGCACCTTTGTGTTCAATAGCTAGGGTAACCCAGCGGGCAGCCTAGCTTGTGCTAGAGGTTAGGTGTTCGATTCTCACTCACGACTGTGTGAGGTAAGGAGGAAAATTTTTACTTTGTGTAAATTTAATTAGGTATAAATAAGGGTTTGAATTTATTATATTGTGCAAATTATATTAAGGAAGTTATAAGGTATATTGTGGTTATTAAATTTTTGTAAATATTAAATGTGTTTTAAATTTTGCAAAAGGAGAAATAAGGGTTCTTATTTTATGAGTTTCAAAAGGGAGATATAAGGAGTTATTTTTTAAGTTTTATTGTGTATATTTTTATAAGGGTTTTTGAGTGGATGATTTGAAATTTAATCAATAAAAGAAAAAGAGAATTTCTAACTAATTTTTGAAGGTACAAACAAAAGAAAAATCATTTGATGTGCATTGCTTTTGCTTGATATTGGAAATAAATGTGCAAGGGTTATAGATTAGATTTGAGAATAAATTTGCGCAAGGTTTATTAATCAATTTGAGAAAAATATTTTGTAATATAGTGGAAGGTATAATGAATTATTGGATGTGCATTGCTTTTGATTGAAATTGGAAATAAATGTGCAAGGGTTATTAATCAATTTGAGGAAAATATTTTGTAATATAGTGGGAGGTATAACGAATTATTGGGTGTTCATTGCTTTTTCTTGAAATTGGAAATAAATGTGCAAGGGTTATAGATAATATTTGAGAACAAAATTGTGCATTGTTCATGATTGATTTTGGGAGTAGATGAGAAGGACAAATTTGTGCATTGTGATTGGTTTTGAAGTGAATGTGGAAATAAGCAAAATAGTATAGTCTCACACAAATAGAAGGGTTGTTTTAAAATAATTCAATGTCACATAATGCAAGGATAATGTGAAAGGATTCAATTGAAAAGGACATTTTTAGATATTTACAAAAGGGAAAAAAAAGGTACAAATCAGCAATTACAAGGCCAATTATCAAGTGCTAGACTAGAACTACCTTTTAATGTAATAAATGTGAGACATGTGGAAGCAAAAAATTCTATGAATGTGAAGAACATATTGGGCATTTGATAAGTACATATCATTCTCTATATATTCATGAAATAATTCTAGGTAGTATATGCCTGAATTACTTTAGTTGAGGAAAGCATATTGAATAATAGGTGAAGAACTTGATGACATCATTATGCAAGATTTGGGAATAGATGAGCATTATTTTATATGTAATATTTGGGAATAAATGAGTATTTTTTGGATCATATTTGAGTAGGTTGTGTGATAAGACTTGAGTAGGTTTTTGAGTTAAGTGGTGAGCAAGATTTATGAGTAGGTTATGGAGCTAATTTGAGTAGATTTGTGAGCAGGATTTGTGAGTAGGATACGGAGCTGAATTGAGCAAGATTTATGAGTAGATTTGAGATAAAACTAGAGTATACATGATTTGTATCCATAAAACCAGAGTAGATAGGATGGGTGTCTCTTGTGGAGTGGTATCCATAAAATTAGATTAGAGGGGATTGGTATCTCCTGTGGAGTGGTGTCCACAAAACCAAATAAAATTGGATTGGTGTCTCCTATAGAGTGGTTTCCACAAAACTAGAGTTGAGGGATTGGTATATTCTATGGAGTAGTTTCCACAAAACCATAGTAGAGGGTATTGGTGTCTCCTATGGAGTGGTGTCCATAAAACTAGAGGAGATATGATTGGTGTCTCCTGTGGATTGGTATCCATAAAACTAGAGTAGAGGGGATTGGAGTCTCTTGTGGAGTGGTGTCCACAAAACTAGATCATAGGGGATTGGTGTCTCCTAGGGAGTGGTGTCCACAAAACCAGAGCAGTTGGGATTGGTGTCTCTTATGGAGTGGTTCCCACAAAACTAGAGTAGAGGGGATTTGTGTTTCTTATGGATTGGTATCCCCAAATTTGATAAAGGATTGATATCTCCTGTGGATTGTGTCCACAAACATTGTAATAAGGGATTGATATCTCTTGTGGGTTGGATCCCAAATTTTTTTTTGAGAAATTTATAAGCAATATTTCTTCATGACCACATTGCATGAACGAAATTAAATTTATGTCTCTTATGTGTGTGGTGATTTGTGCATTGTTTCATTATTGCAATTGATGATATTTGAAGTTACTACTTTGAAAATAAAAGTAAAAGCTTTATCTTATACTGTTCATCCCCCTCTCAGTATAATATTGTGTTCTTCAATTGGTATCAGAGCGGGTTCATTCATGAAAGCCTAACATATTGAATGAAGATCTTACAGGAACACACATGGCACATCAGGAAGGGTTTTCATCAAATAGGGCACCATTGTTTTATGGGACTAACTATTCTTTCTAGAGCATACGGATGAGGAAGATATTTCTAGGTATCTACTTCATATTGGTGAGGCTAGAAAAACTATTCATGGACTTGGAGAAATTATTGGAGACTCTAATATTATTCAAAAAATATTGAGGTCACTTCCCATGAGGTTTGATGCAAAGTTTTTAGCAATTGAAGAAATTAAGGATCTCAAAACTTTGAGCATGGATGAGCTACATGGGATTCTCACAGCCTATGATATGAGGACAAAAAAATATCAAACATCTAATTGAGAGGTAGCATTTAAATATTCAAAGAAGATAAAGAATAAGGAAACAAAATCAAGTGAATAATCAAGTAGTGGAGAAGAGGCTAAATTTTTGAGAAGAAATAAGAATGATCCAAGAAAACACAAAGGTATGCAGTATATGAAATATTTTAATTGTGGTAACCTTGGTCACTATGCATCTAATTATCCATAGGTAGGAAGTAGTAGTAGTGAAGAAGAAAAGGAATATAAGAAAAATAAAGAAAGAGAATTTCATCATGAATAGAAAAATATGCATGGTCAAGGTAAGCATGAGAAGATCTTTCAAAGACACAAGAAGATTTTTTATTTTGAAGAAGCAAGAAGTGCTTCTATTAGTAGTGATGAAATCACCTACGCCAATGAAAAATAAGAAAAAAAAAATTATCCATAGAAGAGAAAGAATATGATCCTGTTGTTGAAGACCAAGAAGAAAAAAAATATTCAGAAGATGAAGAGGAAGCCACAATTGATATAAAAGAGGAACTTATTGTTGCTCTTGAAGAGTTGAAGAGGGTTAGAAATAAGAACTCAATATTGAAGGATCAAGTACAATAGGATGAGAAAACAAATGTAAAGCTTCTACAAGATCTCACCAACTTAAAAGTTAAGGTTGAAGAGGGAAGGAAAATTGAAGAAGGTATGGTTGAGCAATTAAAGGCAAAAGAGCTAGAATGTGAAAGACTAGAACTTGAATTTGTCACTCTAAGGAAGGGAATTGAAAAATTTAATGATAAGATATATCAGTTTAGGAAAATCTCAAAAAAAATTGATGATATTATCAAAGCACAAAGATCTCCATTTATCAAGGTTGGACTTGGATTTGAATAAGGTCAATAGAAATAAAAGGGGGAGTCAAGATCATAAGAAATAGAAGCATAAAATAAAATGATTGACAAGGAACCTAAGACCTATGTTGATGTATGTAGAAATGGAAGCATCAATGAGGAAGAAAATAATGCACCATAATTAGCAAAGGAAGAAGCATGCGACCATATCCTTCAAGGCAATATGAATATTTTTTCATGGTTATTGTTTCTTATGTAATCATTTTGGTCATAAAGTTATAAATTGCAGAAGAAATGTCAATTCATTTACACCTTTCAAGGACTACAATAGCATATGTTACAATTGTAAAAAATTTGGACATACAACTAGATGGTGTAGAATAGTGTTCCCAGGAATCCCAAATACAGGCAAGAAAAAGGGTGCTCAAAATGTTCAAAGAGGTATGATATCCAAATTTTGGAGAAAGAAAATAAAATAAGAAGAGGAGCATAGTAATTTTGGATTTTCACTCCCATCCCATAATTGATCACCTCAAGAAAAAGAGATGGTGCGGGGGTTGTGTTTAGTGTCTTATCTTTCAGCCCCAAGGAGCCCTTTGCCATTGATGTCAAAGGGGAAGAGTTTTTAGTAAGGGGGAGCAGCTTATCAGGGGAGCAGATAACGAATCCAGTTGCAATAAAATATTTTTTTTTTGTAGGGTTGTCATTAATGAAAAATGTGGATATTTTTGGAAATATTAAGTTGTCATTGATGTCAAAAGAGCATGGTATTCAAGATAGAAATAGTATTCAAGGAATTTTTTTTTATAAGGTTGGACAATATATCAACAACGTACTTGGTGAATGGCAAATAGTGGAAAATTATCCAAGGCAAATATTTATTTCACATGAAGCAAGGCAAGGCAACACAAATATTTTCAAAGGATTATAATATTTAAATATCAAATGTAAATATTATTAAAATATGGACAAAGTCTTGGGACAAACAGATTTAAATATTACAAAGGGACAAAGGTTATTTGGACAAAAAGATTTAATATTTCAAAAAGACAATAAAGGTTTAAAAGTAATATTATAATATTTAAATCATAAGATTTAAATATTATAATACAAAGTGGGTTCAAAAGAAAAAAGATGCCAATGTCAAAAATAAATTCATAAATTTATGAGCAAAATAGATTAGCGTCAATGTTCCTTGATGAAAATGAAAATACACATATATATGGGTAGCAATAATTCATTTGAGGAATAGTCAGAGAGAGCAATTTGAAAAAAAAATCCTTCATGTGAAATTCATGAAGTGCAGAAGACAAGAAAGGGAAGTGTGCAAGTTATTGCAGGCAAAAATTGAAAAATACCATCAGGATAAAATCGTGTGTTTAGCCACCCAGATGACAATTTATCTTGCGCTAGATCATTGTGGATTAGGAGGTCATGGGGTCGATTTGTGGTGGCACCATTTTTCTATGATTTTGGTCAAAGAGGAAATTGAAGAAGATTTTAAAAATCAAATCATGCACCTTGGATTTTATTTGGATGGCTAGCTCAAATGGTAGCCTAGCTTATGCTAGGATGTGGATGAGCAGTAGGTTATAGGGTTGATTCACGGTGGCATCCTTTTTTTTTTTGGCTTGGAGTGAAGAAGGTTTCAAAAGTAGGTTCATGCACCTTTGTGTTCAATAGTTGGGGTAGTCTAGCTTGTGCTAGGGCATTGTGTTAGTGGTCAGGTGTTTGATTCTCACCTGTGACTGTGTGACGTAAGAGTAAAATAATTTTTTGTGTAAGTTTAATTAGGGAGAAATAAGAGTTTGAATTTGTCATGTTGTGCAAATTATATTAAGGGAATTATAAGGTATAGTGTTGTGATTAATTTTTGCAAATAGTAAATGTGTTTTAATTTTTACAAAAGGATAAATAAGGGTTATTATTTTATGAGTTTCAAAAGGGAGATATAGGGAGTTGTTTTTAAGTTTTATTGTTTATATTTTGATAAGGTTTTTTGAGTGGATGATTTGATATTTAATCAATAAAAGAAAAATAGAATTTCTAACCAGTTTTTGAAGGCAAAAACAAAAGAAAATTTATTTTGTTAAGGCAGGTTTGAAAAGCTCATGCAAAACGCTCATCACCATCATTGAGGTAGATTTAGAGGTATGGTGATTTAATTCCTTTATCAAAATAGCTTAATCAATTTGAGGAAAATATTTTGTAATATAGTGGGAGGTATAAGGAATTATTGGATGTGCATTATTTTTGCTTGAAATTGGAAATAAATGTGCAAGGGTTATAGATCAAATTTGAGAACAAATTTGTGCATTGTTCATGATTGATTTTTGGAGTAGATGAGAAGGATAAATTTAAGCATTGTGATTGGTTTTGAAGTGAATGTGGAAATAAACAAACTAGTATAGTCTCACAAAAATAGAAGGGTTGTTTTAAAACAAGGTAAAGTGTCACATAATGCAAGGATAATGTGAAATGGTTCAATTGAAAAGGACATTTTCAACTATCTAAAAGAGGGGAAGAAAAGGTATAAATCAAAAATTAGAAGGTCAATTATACAGTACTAGACTAGAGCTACCTATTAATGTAATAAATGTGAGACATGTGGAAGCAACAAACTTTATGAATGTGAAGAACATATTGGGAATTTGATAAGTACATATTATTCCCTATATATTCATGAAAGAATTCTTGGTAGAATATGTCTGAATTACTTTAGTTGAGGAAAGCATATTGAAGAATAGGTGAAGAACTTGATGAAATTATTATGCAATATTTGGGAATAGATGAGCATTGTTTAGATCATATTTGAGCAGGTTGTGTGAGAAGAATTTAACAAATTTTTGAGCTGAGTGGTGAGCAAGATTTATGAGTAGGTTATGAAGCTGATTTGAGTAGAGTTGTGTCTCTTATGTGTGTGGTGATTTGTGCATTGTTTCATTATTGAAATTGATGATATTTTAATTTATTTCTTTGGAAATAAAATTAAAATTTTTATATTATACTGTTCACCCCCCTCTCATTATAAGCTTGTGTTCTTTAGGTAGAGATGTCAAAAATATTTTGAACTCAAAATAGAACATCAAAGTTTAATGTACATTTTTACTCAATTCTTTTGGAATGCTAGACAACATTGGTGACAGATTTTCTAGCAAAGTATGATTTTGACATAAAATATATAAATATAAGGAAACAGTATTGTTGATACCTTGAATAGAGAGGGCATATTACCATGATGACACAATGTTATAATGGTTTGGTAGATCATATTAAAGAATTGCAACAAAGTGATGACTATTGAAGGAAATTCCATGTTTAGATTGAGAAAAAAATTGAAAATGACATAATTTTTATGCATAGAAATGAGTTTTTTCTCTTAAAAAATAGGCTATTTATTACATGAAATTTGGAAATAAAAAATTATTAGCTGAGAATGAAGATGGCTATTAATAATGACTAGATATTTGAAGTTGATAGATGGTTTAGATTGAAAATTTACATCAATCTAGAAGATTGTACCCACATACCAACCTCTAAAAATGATAATATATTGCCTATGGATCATTGTGGGTCTATCGAAGTTAGATGTCGGTAAATAGATTTACACCTAAAAATATATAGGATGATATATCTAATCAGTTACATAAGGTTATTATTTTTGGTAAAGATATCAGTTCTACCTCAAAAGTTAGGTAGGTGGTCAATAAAGGAGAGTTAACTCAACATTTTGATGACATAAATCATCTTTTGGAAACTCAAAATAATCAAGAGAGATTCAAAATTTTTATTGTCAAAATCTAGAAGAATGACTTAGAATAGTTGAACCGAGTTCCTATAGGAACATTACATTCCAATAATCACCATGGGAATTCTCTAAATAATGGTAAAGCTTCCGTAAGGGTGGGAAAATTCAAAATAATAAGGAAAATATACTATAAAATAGGAAGACTATCCCCTTTTAGTTATAATAGCCATCACATTTTCTAGGAATGACTATTTAAAAATCCTAAATGGGAAAAATAATACAAAATTTCTCCATATTGGGACAATCCGAGAGATTGGGCTGGACATTGTCAATAAGATAAAGGAAGAACAAAGAAAAATATATCAACTATTCAAAATAAGCCTCGAATGAACCAAGAGAGCTATGCAAATCTTATAAGAGCACTGAGGGAATTTTCCAAAGGAAACATAGTCTTCTTAAAAGTGAAAACTATTAAAAAATATTTCCATTAAGCCCTCTAAAACTTGACTCTAGATTGATAGGGCCAATTTAAATTGTTAGCAAGAGTAGTATTGTTGCCTAAGATAACTTTGGCACCCAGTTGTCAAAAATCCAAGATACCTCCCATGTGTCCCTCCTTAGGTAAAAATATTGCTAATTCATCTCACATATAATATATCTTTTATTGCAAATGATAAATTATTTCCACCTTGAGTATGTCATATTACAAGGCCAATAATATGGGAAGAAGGATTTAACTGCAATGTTCTAACAATGTGTTTCATGGAAAAATATTCAAGACATGAACACACATTCCTTTTCATTTTGAACAAACATGAATAATTTTGATTGTTGTATGGATATGTATGTAATTATGTGTGGATGTATATTTGGATTACTGAGTAGAGTTATTTTTTAATATATTTTCGTTTATGTATGGAAATATGATTGAATGCAAAATGAAAAAAACTATGTAAAGTGTATTAATCAGACATGTTTGATTTACTGAATAATTATGTGTGAACATATATGTATGTTAATGAATTCTTGTATGAAAATATATATGTTATGACTCATTTACATATACAATAAAACAAAGGGACTATGTTTATTTTTAGTGGAGAACAATGTAATGACCCTCCTCTCATGACCATTGATTGTATATGAATTGATGAATTAAACTTACCTTTTTATCCTAGAATGTGATACTGTTGATTGCTACTATTCTTGCAAGAATAGGTAAACTTCTTCGATGAATAAAGAAGAGATTGGTGATGGTGGGATATGATGACGGTGTGAAACATAACCATGTCTCCTAGATTGCATCTCATATAGGAGCATGTAGAATATTAACTTGCATTATGTGAATGCTTTGAATTACGTGGTGGATGTTCTTTGCTTCGAAATAGTTAAGTTTTTAAATTTGTTGGCAATGAAAATACCAAAGGCATAAGAGCCATTTTTGTGAATTATAAATTATTTTTTATTTATGTTGGTTTTACAAAATGAAATAAGGTTTGGTAAATATAAAATAATAATCATTGAAAATAATAATAATAAACAATAAAAAGCCAATGCACATTGGGAATAGATTAATCAAGTTAGTGGCCGAGTTGTTGAGCGGAATAACTAAACACCACTTCCAATGATTAATTAACCTGCTCCATGTTCTAGGGAGAAAAAAAAGTATGATAACAAAGGGAAAAAGAGTGGGAATTTATATTGAATGCATAATTTTTTGTTTTGAAAGGAACAAGAGGGAGGATAGCTCTGGATATTTTGAGGAAATTACAAAAACTAGTTTTTACTTGAACTAGGTCTAGAAGGAAAGAAAGTTATTTTGGGATTAGAATTGTTATCTTCTCTTTATTCCAGGTCAGAGCATTTCAAAGTAGCAAAAATAGATACATTATTGGTTATGTGCTTTCTTTTCTCTATGGCTTAATATGATTTGATTGAAAATTATTTATTTCTTCATTGACTACATTAATCGCATTAGCATGGTTAGTCAAAGAATCTTGCTATGAATATTTAACTTTGTGGTGATAGCTAAAATAAAATCATGCAATTAAATGCTTGTGTATTTGATATATTTCAAATTATGCTTTGACTACCATTGGGATGCTTGAGATTTGATAAGATGTTCTCTCAAATGTTAAGAAAATTATTTGTTTCTTATAACTATGTTCAAACCTATGTGAATACCTTGTGAATGCTAGAATGAAGAGATGGTTATAGTGCACTCTATTATGGCTACCAAAATTTATTATTATTCTTTTCTTAGTGAAGAGAAAAGAGAAAAATAGGATATGAATTTATGTTTTGGATTGTGTGTTTATGTCTATGTGTGGTTACACAATTTATGTCTGCTCTATTCCATATGCATGCAAAGGAATAAATTATAGGAGTGCATTAGGCAATAGCCTCACCCATGAACTTGCACACACATAACGAGCCATTTGATCCTTACAACATTATCTAGGTATCTACTCGTCAATGTAGACGGTGGATGACCTGAGTCTTATTTTTCTAGCTACATTCTAGAACCTCTTGAGTGGACATGGTGATGGATAAGAAGCCATGATTAAATCATTTTTTCCTACTTAGCCTATTTTCTATAAAATCTGATCCTACTGGGTGCCTTAACTATTCTATGTTGGAGGATAAAAAGCTCCCTTATTAATTAATCCTTGTAAAATTAATAACTATAATTGTAGCTAGGCATTATTTGAAGTGAGCCTAGGAACTATATCAATCCATATAAGAAATTGATATAATTATTTTCAAATATGAGATATACATATTACGTATGTAATTGTATGATATGTTACATGAAGGTAGTTGAAGATATGTGGAAAACCATTGTTGTGGTCATGTTGTAACTTCGTTCTAAAATTTTAAATTAAACTGATTTATATGTTGTGTATGTGGGTGTCTTCATGACATTTTTTATTAAAAGGGTAATTTTTGAGAAATATTTATAATTTTTAGTGGTCTGTATGAATTGCAATGTTATTAAAGACATAGAGAAACATTTTGAGTGATATTGTTGTTTTATTTAGCATTCCCTTGCTTATGTTTTTTGAAGGTCTGTAGAGTCTGAGATGACCATTTAAAATTCCAAACCCATGTATCCAGTTGAAATTGCTACATGTATAATAAGAAAATATTCTTAGTCATTTTGGATTTATGTATTTTGGAGGTATCGGTATTTTTAATGATTTAGGAACTCTTCCAAATTATAGAAATAGAGTGGAATGAATTATGAATAAAATCATTTCCAATGATGTATGTAAATTTTGGACTGGTTAATGAACCCTATGATTCAAGAAAAATTCTATATTATTATTTATGACTTAAAATGGTTGCACGCTTTTGTTTGTAAAAGTTATGATGGATTTCTCCTATGAAATTATCCTATTCAAGGTTTAGAGTTTTTAACTTAGGAGAAATATCATTAAACTATAGAGAATATGAAATACTCTTGTAACCTATTTCTTGAAGCTATGCTCGGAGATATAACTATATAAAATCATTTACAGAGTATGATTTGAGACGATTTAATTTGAATTATATGGAGTAAAATTTTTAGAAATATTAAACCTTGAAACTACTTGAGTGAGGGCGAATATTACCTTGAATTGCACTATCGACTTATCCTTTGGTAAATATGAGAACATTCTCTTAAGACTACTTGAGTGAGGGTGAATATTACTTTGAATTGCACTATTAGCTCATCCTTTGGTAAAGATGAGAATATTCTCTTAAGCTTACTCAATTTTCCTTCTCATAAGCCAAACTTTTTTTTTTGAAAAATTTGAAAAATCTGATATCGCGACCCTCTTTCCTTCTTTTCCTTTGGCCGCAAAAATGCAACATATTGCGATATCACGACACCTTTTCCCTTTGGCCGCAAAAATACAACATGTCACGATATCGCGACACCTTTTCTCCTTTGGCCGCAAAAATACATGTCACGATATCGCGACACCTTTTCTCTCTTGGCTGCGAAAATGTAACATGTCACGATATCGCGACACCTTTTCTCCTCATAAGCCAAACTTAGTATTCCTATTTTTAAATTATTTATGAAGCAATAAAGTTAGCATAAATTCCCTACATAAATAATAATTAACACTATATAGGAACTTTGACATTGAAATGGATTATACAAGAAGCTCATGGGTCGTTGGTCTAGAACTAGTCTCTAAATAAACTTAGACTTGGATTAAATACTTAGGACTATGTGTTAGAGTTCCAATTTAAGGAATAATTGAATGTTTACCATGGAAGGCACCATGATGACTGGGTTATGTATTTATTTTCTTACCTCACTTTACAAAATCCTTTATAAATTAGGATTTATCCCTTTCATGTAATAATTGCTTTAAAATTAGTGTTAAAGGGAGTGAATCTTTAATTTTGAACGAACTCCCTGACAAGGCTCATAAAATAATTAAAACCTAAAATTTAGCACCTTATATGCTTTATCTCGACCTACTCTATGAAAATGTGACTCGTTGACCCTAAAAGAGAAAGTGTGATTCTTAGTTACTTTTTTTTTTTTTTTTAATTAATAATATTAAATATGGTTTCGGATACAATTAATCAAGGTAAACTAGTTAAGGAAGTCAGATCTTATATAAAAGTAAGTTGAATAGAATAGAATCCTTATGTTTCTTTTGAATGGTTTAAAATAATAGGATTATTTAATAGAATAGTCTATTAATGGATTGGGGAGATTTAGAGGGGATTTTTGTTGATTTAAATAATGGATATAGAGATATTTTATGTTCTAAACCTTATATTACCTATAATATTACTAAAATATAGACAAATATATAGTCGATGTTAGATTGAAAATAATATAATGGTTTAATTACTAATAAATATATAATTGTTTATTTTTAAAGGAATATGGTAATATGATTAATATTGAAAATATGTCATTATTTGAAGATAGAGATATGGTGGGATATTGAACCCTTCCAAGAAAACTTGATCCAATCGTCATAAAAAATTAACCATTATGGAGTATGGTAAAACTCTAAATGGGCTATTGAAGGCAGAGCTACTGATTCCATGTGGACTAATGTAATTGAAAGAATTCAAAGGAAGCTGGCTGGATGGAAAGGGAATTTGTTATCTCAAGCTGGCAAGGCAGTTCTCACCAGGTTTTCCATTCAAAGCATCCCTGTCTACTTTCTCTCTGTTTTTAAAGCTCCTACAAGTGTCTACACTAAAATTGAACAGATCCAGAAGAGGTTCCTATGGAATGGTTTTGAATCTAAGCAGCGCTTTCACTTGGTGTCCTGGGATAGGGTTTGCAAACCAAGGGAGTTTGGAGGTATTGGGCTAAGGAGAATACAACATTTAAACATGGCCCTCCTGGCCAAATAAGCATGGCGCTTTCTGACAAATGCAAATGCATAATGGATTACTATAATCAAAAGAAAGTATTTGCAAGAAACTAAATTCTTAAGTTATTCCTTTCCTCCCAGGGGATCAATTTTTTGGAAATCAATCCTTCAAACTAAAAACTTGCTAAGCAAAGGGCTACATTGGAAACTGGGAAATGGAAGAAACATTGATTTCTAGGACCACAAATGGTTAAAGGACTATCCCCTCTCTGCAGACCCCATCCTTTCAACCCTTAGAGCTTGGACAATTGAAGTTTTTGGTACCAAAGTTGCAGATTTTATTACTTTGTCAAACAATAGAAGGGTTTGGAAGCCAATAATGAACAATGATCTACCAGGGGCATCAATAATACTGGAGAATGAATTAAGACAGTATTTACTCCCTTCTGGCATTCTTGAGGACCAGCTTATTTGGGAATCTTCAGACAATGGGGAATTTTCTGTCAAGACTGCTTATCTGATGCTTATTGATAATGATGAACCTACTTTCCCTCACTTGGAAGTTTGGCCCAAAAGCATTGTTTCGAAGGTTGGGTTTTTTGCATGGCTGGCCATCCAAAATAAGATCCTCACCATGGATAACTTAATAAAAAGAGGTGTGATTATTGTTAATAGGTGTTATCTTTGTATGTCTGAGTGGGAGTCTATTGATCGTTTGTTTCTGTATTGTAATTTTTCTGTCTCAATCTTGTTAGGTCTGTTACAAGTGTTTCATATTTATTGGGTCCATCCTCAGTCCATTTTTAAATTATTTGTCCAGTGGCCTTATCCTTTTTTGAATAGGCGTCTTAGGTATATGTGGAAGATCTTCCTTCATCACTACTTATGGCAGATATGGTTGGAAAGGAATCGTCGGGCCTTCTTGGATAAGGTTTCTCAGTCATCCTCTGTCCTGTCAAAAATTTTAGTATATGCTAATGAGAATGCTTGTTTAGTGCTTGCAGCATCTAGACCTCCAAATCCTTTTGAAGCTTCATTAGGCCAGTCATTAAACTTACCTCTCACTAATGGCCTCAATCATCCTCAAGTCTGTCCTAGAACCATGATCACATGGACCCCACCCCCCTTAGGGTGGATTAAGTTAAATTTTGATGGGGCATCTAGGGGCAACCCAGGTGAAGCTGGGGCTAGTGGCTTACTTAGATACCACAAGGGTGAGGTGCTTGTAGCTTTTGTTGAACATCTTGGAGCTCAAACTAACAATGTGGCTGAAGCGAGGGCAGTTTGGAGGAGCCTCAAGGTGGCAGAGAATTATCCAAGGAAACTGTTGGTGGAAGGTGATTCTCTTATTATTATAAATCTTCTAAAGAACACTAAGAGAGATCCTTGGAGATTTGATGACTACATCCACAAAGCAAGGTCTCTAATTCATGATCGACCTGAGGCCATAATTTTGCATACCTTCCGAGAAGCAAACATGGCAGCTGATAGGCTGGCAAATGAAGGCATTGTAGTAGCAAATTTGATCACGTGGACTGAAAATCTTCCTCATGCAGTCTCAATGGTGATAGATAATGAAAAATTTTAGATTGGAAGGCTCAAAGTGGATTAATGACAAAAAATGGGGGCATTTTTAAAAAAATATTTTTTTGAACCTTATAATGGCTTTTGTCATATTTGTTTTTTTTGTTCATGTGACTAGTGTTTTTTGCAGCTGGTGGGGCACTGATATAGGTTTTTTATCTACAAATTCATGCATGGGAAACATCCTCTTTGGCCTCAAGTATTTCACAAGGTGTGTTTGGATTCGATGTCGCAAAAAGGCCCTAGCAAGAAATAACAAAGTGTTGGAGATCCCTGACAATGAGGTACCAGACCCCACCATAATAGTCTTGGAGAAGATGACAATTTCATCAGCCTCCAATAGTATCAACCAGTTGAAGAGTCTGTCTGGCCTCATCAGTGCAGCTGTTGATTTGTGTGATTCTCTAAATCTTCTGTTTTATAGCCAGCAGTTCCAGGGGCACAAGGAGTCGAAGGCAAAATCTAAAGATGATGGCAAGGAGGATGATAAGAAGTTAGATGAGGACTACAAGGAAGACTGCTTGGCCTCTTGGTTGTCCATTCTATGGGATGTTTTTTTGACCATATTCTATTATTTTTATATGGGCACAAGCTAATTCGCATGGTGCTTGCATGATTAGTTTTTGTCTTTGTTAGTTCTATTTTGCATCTTTCTTTTTTGATGGCCATAATATTAGGCTTCCATAGTTTAGTTTGGTTGTATTATGTTGGAAGAGTAGGTCTTGGCCCTTTTTGTTGTTAGTTTAAACTTTTAGGGCTTGGCCTTTGTCCAGTTGGTCAGTGGACCCTATTTTGTAAAATGGTTTTGGGTCAACCAGTTAAAACCCGGTGTTAATTATAATATTCTCTTACTTACCAAAAAAAAAAAAAACTCTAAATGCCTTATCCAATTCACCATGAAGAATGAATTATCTAAATACATCCAATATTTTGAGATTCAGGTAAGCATGCAATATGATTTGGCTACACCCAATATTTTTGAGATGCGGGTAAGCATGCAACATGATTTAGGAATGGTCATTTTTTGAAAAAATAAGTCCAAACAAGTGATATAATAGGTTAAAAAGCGAATTTTTTCAGAACTAGTAATAAGGGGACCATATGGGATGTTACCTCTAGGTCATTGTATGAACAGTACAATGATGGCTACTTATACATTTTTTGAATAGAATAATCTAACAAAAAAAAAGAACTAGAACCTTTCACGATAGTTGGTATGGGACAACTTGTTTTTATTCATAACATGGCAAGTAAGACCATTTCAAGAGCTAGAAAAAGTGGCAAGACCTTAGTTGACCCAACAAAGTGAATCATCAACTAAGCATAAGGTATATTTATGCTAATCCCTTGCTTGTTAAAATATGAAGTAGAGAAAGCTAAAATAAGTCTAACTTCCTCATGTTAAGGGATAGGGAGAGTATGCATCCACCCTCTAGGTGCTATGAACCCTATAGGATAACCTTAGCAATGGATCTACACTCATGGCAAAAATAATAAGATTTTAAATGAGAATGATAAATCCACAAAATGACATGTTCTACAGGATTTGGTCAGTCTTTTCCACTTGGAAGATTGTCTATAGCAGTCCTAATTTCTAAAAGTTGTATGCTATACCTCATATTGATAAAACATTGGGTGATCATAAAATAATTTACCTGTTATAAATTTCTCTTAGGATTTGTCTAGTTAGTTAAATGAAACAAAAAAAATTGACCCAATTAATTTGGCTAATTGCATTAAGTGGTACAACCACGTGAGTAGAATTGGATTGTTGCATGTGGTATTAGAACAGTTAATATCCTTAAGTTGTAGAACTCTATATGTTGTTTTATATGAATCTAAAAAAAATAACACAAGCTTTTCATGTAGATAGAGGGAGATGGAGGACCTTACAACTACAGTTAAATTGTTTTAGGGCAGTTGGAACAATCCACATCCATGATGAAATTCTTAATGGAGAAGGTAGAATCACAACAAAAAATGATTGAACTTCTTTTTGAACAAGAGCGTGGAATTATAAATAAAGGAAAGAGGTCAAGGGTCATGAAGAAAACTAAAGAACATTGTTAAGAAAATAACTAAAAAAGTGATTTTAAACCTATAGGTGTTCAAGACAACAAGGAAGAAAAAGTTCAAGCACCTAATATGGATTGTTATGTTTGTGGAGGGTCACATTTTCCTAATAAATACCCTTAGAAATTTGATCAGGAGGAAGCATCTAAATAGTAATCTATTGAAACATGTGAAGAACCTGGAATATCAAGCAGAGAAAAGCAAGCCACTCCTCAGCCTTGAGAGGTAATATTTTGCCAGTAATAGAACAATATATATTTTTATTTTTATTATTTTATGAGGGATATATTGGAATAGCCTAGATTTAGAAAAATAAGTGGGAATTAGTATTTGGGTTAGGATAAACTATTCCTAATGAAACGCTCATAATAACTTCCCTCTAGGACTAGTTGACATCAACTTGTAAACAAGAAAGAAAAGTTATAAGCTCCAATCATGGGATTTCTACATACCCTTAACAATTCAATTGAATGGAAGTACCTGAAGAATAACTCCAAGAAAAATGTGCAACACCAAGAGCTTCAAACCAGGAACAACAAACTATTTTCTCAACTTAAAAAGGTAAAAGTTGTAATTAATAATTTTTTTGTGGAAAACACCCCAAATGGGATGCCAATAATGGGTAAGTCCCAATGACGTAGAGGTATCTTGTAATTAATAACTTTTAGCGATGTAGGAAAAGGCTTATATTTCTAGGCAAATGGTGGAAAAGAATAATATAAGCTAGGTCAAACTTAATTTAAAAAAAAAATGTATATTTGATCCTGAAATACCTTACCTCAAGGAAGGAGAAATAGATACCTATATATAGTTTCCTTGCATGTGGGCTAAAATCCATAGAACTCTTTTTAACTTTGAAGAAAATGGTTGGAAATTGTTGATTAATTCAACCTATGGATTTGAACTCAATGTAATTACAACCTTTTTCAACCACAAATGATGCTTACCATGTGGTTAAAAATATAATTAAAATAAATAGAGTATTATATGTTGACAAATGAATAAGGAATTCAAATGGATAAACCAATGTGAGGAAAACTTCAATATCTTGAAGAAGAAACTGATGACTGCACCAAACCCTTAAAGAATTTTTTTGGATTATATCAGTGCCTCCATTGAGAGTTTTGAGGGGATCCTAACTTAATATGAGGTAGTCATCGCCTATGAATTGTAAAAACTTTAATAAGCATAATAAAAGTTATGCTGAAAATGATTAAAAATCAATAGTTACTATGCATGCACGTGAATATTTAGACATCTTAATTACAAGGAAAGCTCTTATTAAGATTGGTTACCAAGGTTTGAGGTACATCTAAATGCAAAATAGCATTGACAAATGAAATTCTTGGTAAGTGAATATTATAGTGGTGTTGGTTACGACAAAGAAAAATAATATAAAGTAACATACACCTTGAGTAGAAGAAGGCACATAGCCACTATATCTTAGAATAATTAAGATTTAGTTAATCAAGTTAAATAGCATCAACATTGGGATAACTATTATGTAAAATATCTAGTATAAGTTGAGCAAGAACCTAACAAGAGTAAGGGATTTTGTAAACTAAGAAATTTTGTTATTTAAGAACAAGAATAGATATCCCAAATAAAGGAGGAATAAGGGATACTATCATAAAAACATTAAATACTCCACATATCCTAGATGTAGTAGAGATGTGGAAACATTTTGAACTCAAAACAACCATCAAAGTTTAATGTACATTTTAATCAACCCTTTTGGAATGCCAAAAAACATTGGTGATGGAGTTTCTAACAAAGTATGATTTTAACATCAAATATATCAACGATAAGGAGAACAAGGTTGTTGATACCTTGAGAAGAAAGGCATATTACCATGATGACACAATGCTATAATGGTTTTGTAAATAAGACCAAATAATTGCAATAGAGTGGTGACTATTGAAGGAAATGCCAAGTTTATATTGAGTAAAAAACTAAAAAGGACACAAGTTTTGTGCATAGAAATGGGTTGTTCTTAAAACATGGGTTGGTTGTTACATGAAATTTGGGGAAAACTTTTTATCAACTGAGAATGAATATGGCTATTAATAGTGAATAGATATTTGAAGTTGATATATGGTTTAGATTGAACACTTATGTCAATCTAGAATATTGTACCCACATACCAACCTCTAAAAGTGATAAGATATTGCCTATGGATCATTGTGGGTCTACCAAATTTAGATGTTGGTAAATAGATTTACACCTAAAAATATATAGAATGATATATCTAATCGGTTACATAAGATTATTATTTATGGTAAATATGTTAGTTCTACCTTAAAATTTAGAAATATGGTCAATCAAGGAGGGCTGACCCAACATTTTGATGATATAAATCATCTTGTGGAAACTCGAAATAATTAAGAGAGATTCAGATTGAATATTATAAAAATCTAGAAGAATAGCTTAGAACAGTTGGACTGAGTTCCTCTAGGAACATTGCATTCCAATAATAACCATGGGAATTCTCTAAAGAAATGTAAAGCTTCCATAAGGATGGAAAAATTCAAAATTATAAAGAAAACATAAAATATAATATGAAGACTATACCCTTTTACTTGCAATAGCCATCATGTTTTCTAGGAATGGCTCTATTTAAAAACTCTAAATGGGAAAAACAATACAAAATTTCTTTATCTTGGGACAATCCAAGAGATTTGTTTAGACATTATCAAGAAGATCAAGTAAGAACAAAGAAAAATATTTCAACTACCAAGAGAGCTATGCAAATCTTATAAGAACACAGAGGGAATTGTCTGAAGGAAACATAGTCTTCTTAAGAGTGAAAACTATTAGAAAAAATTTCCATTAAGCCCTCTAAAACTTGACCCTATATTGATTGGGCCTTTTGAAATTGTTAGCAAGAGTAGTCATGTTTCCTAAGCTAACTTTGCCACCTAGTTGTCAAAAATTCAAGATATCTCCCATGTGTCCCTCCTTAGGTAAAAATATTGCTAACTCATATCACATATAATATATATTTTATTTCAAATGTTAAATTCTTTCCACCTTGAGTATGCTATATTACAAGACCAAGAATATGGGAAGAACAATTAATATCAATGTTTTAACAATGTGTTTCATGGAAAAAAATTCAAAACATGAAAATAGTTTCCTTTTCATTTTGAACAAACATGAATAATTTTAATTTTTGTATGCATATGTATGTAATTATGTGTGGATGTATATTTGGATTACTGAGTAGAGTAATGTTTTAATATATTATATTTTATGTATGGAAATATGATTGAATGCAAAATGAAAAAAAAAATGTAAAGTGGATTAGTCAAACATATTTGATTTATTGAATGATTATGTGTGAACATATATGTACGTTAATGAATTGTTGGATGGAAATATATATGTTATGACTCATTTACATATGTAATAAAACACGAGGACTATGTTTATTTCTAGTCGGGGATGATGTAATGACCCTCCTCTCATGACCATTTATTGTAGATGAATTGATGAATTAAACTTACCTTTTTCTCCTAGAATGTGACATTATTGATGGACACTATTCTTGCGATAATAGGTAAACTTCTTATACAAATAAATAAGATATTGATCGAAGAAGGTGAGGTGGGACATGATGACGGTGTAAAACATCACCAAAACCCCTAGATTTCATCTCATATAGGAGCATGTAGAATATTAACTTGCATTGTGTGAATGCTTTGAATTACATGGTGGATGTTCTTTGCATCAGAATAGTTAAGTTTTTGAATTTGTTGGAAATGAAAATGCCAAAGGCATGGGAGCCATTTTTGTGAATTATAAATTATTTATTGTTTATGTTGGTTTTACAAAATAAAATATGGTTTTATAAATATGAAATAATACTCATTTAAATAATAATAATAATAAACAATAAAAAAGCCAACTCGCATTGGAAATGGATTAATTGAGTTAGTGGCAGAGTTGTTGAGCGGAATAACTAAAAATCACTTCCAATGATTAATTAACCCACTCCATGCTCTAGGGAGAAAAAATATAGGATAACAAAGGTAAAAGGAGTGGGCATTAATATTCAATGCATAATTTTTAGTTTTGAAAGGAAAAAGAGGGAGGATAGCTTTGGATATTTCTGAGAAAATTGTAAAAACCAATCATTCACTTGAACTAGGTCTAGAAAAAAAGAAATATATTTTGGTATTAGCATTGTTATATTCTCTTTATTCCAAGTCAAAGCATTTCAAAGTAGTGAAAATGGATACATTATTGGTTATATGCTTTGTTTTCTCTGTGGTTTAATATTATTTGGTTGAAAACTATTTATTTCTTTATTGACTGCATTAATCGCATTAGCATGGTTAGTCGGGGAATATTTCTATGAATTTTTCACTTTGCGATGATAGCTAAAATAAAAGCATGCAATGAAATGCTTGTGTATTTGCTATATTTCAAATTATGCTTTGACTACCATTAGGATGCTTGATATTTGATAAGATGTTTTCTCAAATGTTAAAAAAAATATTTGTTGCTTATAACTATGTTTAAACCTATGTGAATACCATGTGAATGCTAGAATGAAGAGATATTTACTGTACACTCTATTATGGCTACCATAATTTATTATTGTTTTTTCTTAGTGAAGAGAAAAGAGAAGAATAGAATATGAATTTATGTTCTAGATTGTGTGTTTATGTCTGTGTGTGGTTACACAATTTATGTTTGCTCTATTCCATATGCATGCAAAGGAATTAAAGATAGGAGTGTATTAGGTAGTAGTTGCACCCATGCACTTGCACACACATATCGATCCATCTAATCCCTACAATGTTATCTAGATCTCCAGTCATCGATGTAGATGGTTAGGTCAGCCAATGAATGACTTGAGTCTTATTTTACTAGCTGCATTCTAGAATCTCTTGAGTGGACATGGTGATGGACAAGAAGCCATGATCGAATCATTATCGCATACTTAGCCTATTTTCTATCAAATATAATTCTACTGGGCACCTCAAGTGTTCTGTGTTGGAGGATAAAAAGTTCCCTTTTTAATTAGTCCTTGTAAAATTGATAACTATGATTGTAGTTAGGCATTATTTGAAGTGAGCCTAGGAACTATATCAATCCAGATAAGAAATTGTTATAATTATTTAAAAGAGAGATAGATGCATGTTATGTATGTAATTGTATGATATGTTACATGAAGGCAATTGAATATTGGTGGAAAACCATTGTTGTGGTGATGTTTCAACTTAGTTCTAAAATTTTAAATTAAACTAATTTATATGTTGTGTATGTGGGTGTATTCATGACATTGTTTATTAAAAGGGTAAAGTTTGAGAAATCTTTATAATTTGTAGTGGTCTACGTATGAATTGCAATGCTATTAAAGATGTAGATAAACATTTTGAGTGATATGTTTGTTTTATTTAACATTCCATTGCATATGTTGTTTGAAGATCAATAGAGTCTTAGATGACCATTAAAATATCCAAACCCATGCATCCATTTGAAATTGCTACATGCATAATAGGAAAATGTTCTTAGTCATTTTAGATTTATGTATTCCTCGTGCACTGGTATTTTTAATTATTTAGGAACTCTTCTAGAAACGATGCAAATAGAGTGGAATGAATTGTGAATAAAATGATTTCCAATGATGTAAGTAAATTTTGGATTGGTTAATGAACTCTGTGATTTATGAAAATGTCTAGAATATTATTTTTGACTTCAAATGGTTGCACACCTTTTTTTGTAAAAGTGATGATGGATTTCTCCTATGAAATTATCGTATTCAATGTTTAGATTTTTAAACTTATGATAAATATCATTAAACTATAAAGAATATGAAATACTCTTGCAACCTATTTTCTAAAGCTATGTTCAAAGATATAATTGTATAAATTCATTTATAGACTATGATTTGAGATGATTTAATTTGACTTATATGGAGTAAAATTGGTAGAAATATTAAACCTTTAAACTACTTGAGGATGAATCTTACCCTAAATTGCAATGTCGGCTTATCCTTTTGTAGATATGAGAAAATTTTCTTAAGCTTACTCAGTTTTCCTACGTGTAAACGAGACTTAGTATTCATCTTTTTAAAATATTTGTAAAGCAATAAAATTAGCATGAATTCCCTACATAAATTATAATTGACATTATATAAAATCTTTGATTTTTAAATGGTTTATACAAGAAGCTCACATAGAAATGGTCTATAACTATTCTCTAAGTAAACTTAGACTTGGACTAAAGACTTGGGACTATGTGTTAGAGCCCCAAGGTCAATTTAAGGAAAAGTGAATGTTCACTTTGGAAGGCACCATGATGGTTGGGTTATATATTCATTTGGTTATGTATTACCTTTTTAATCTGGTATCTTATTTATCAATGGCTTCCTATGGGAGAGAGACATAGTAGGGTTGGTCTTCATAATCCTAAGTATCTAGTGTGTGGTCATTTTGAGACTTTCAAACATCTATTTTTGTTCTACCCTAGTGCTCAGTTTGCTTGGTCTTGGATTCAATCATTGTTCAAGTTCTTTCATCCTAAATTTTTTATATGGTAGATGATATTTTTTGGAGATAATAGTTGTTGGCCTACCTATATTGTTGCTCTGTGGAGTTTCTTCCATTTTATTAAATTTTTCAAATTTGGAAAGCTAGGAATGTTGATGTCTATTCTGGAGATTAAATTTCTAGTTAGTTTTCCTTGCATGAAAATATTATAGTATTTTCTATTGTTATTGTTCAACTTCATTCGTAGGTTTCCAAGTTGACTCATGAGTTGGTGCATTTGATAAATCTTATTATAGGAAGAACAAACCAATAATGCTTTGTATTGATCAATTAAATAATATAGTGCAAGCTTCAATTAGCCCAGGAGAAGCAGATCCCAACAATAATCCGCTAAACAATTAGCGAACAACCTAACAATAAAATAATGAAATAATATCAAATATGCTAACATCCCCCCTTATTACATTATTTGGGTAATAGTATAACTACTAGCTATACTAACATCCCCCCTGATTACATCATTTAGCAATACAAAGAGAGCTATGAAACAATTCAAATTTGACACATGCAAGTACCTTAGTGAAAATGTCTGCAACTTGAGCATTTGTGGGAATGTACTAAAGCTAAATTCGGTGCCTTGGAACTTTATCTCGAATGAATTGACATTGTGTGTCAATGTGCTTGGTTCTTTCATGATGTATTGGATTCTTGACAAGGTTCAGAACACCCTGGTTGTCATAAAACAAGTGAATTGGAGATTTGGATGGAATACCCATACTTATCAAAATGTGATGCAACCATATCACTTCTCACACAGCTTCATATGCCACACGATACTCTGCCTCTGTAGATGAGATAGTAACCACCTATTGCTTCTTGTTGTGCCATGAGACAGGACCGGATCCAAGATGAAAAATATATCTTGAAGTTGACTTGCGATCATCAAACGACCCGACATAGTTAGAGTCTGTGTATCCTTGTAAGAATAATTTACCATTTCTCTTGTATTCTAGGCCATATTCCATAGTACCACGGACATAGTGAAGAACACGTTTGGCTGCTTTCCAGTGAGTAGTCTTAGGTTCCTGCATGAACCTCAAAAGATATTTAACATCAAACATGATATCTGGCCTAGTGTTTGTCATATATATGAGACTCCCAATCAACTATTGATAGAGAGTACCATATACCTAAGGTTAATCATCATATCGTGATAACTGAAGCCTTGATTCCATTGGAGTTGCCATTGGCTTGCAATCAGTCATGCGATATTTTTCTAACAATGTCTTGGCGTATTTTTTCTAAGACACCTTGATGTAGTGCTCCTTCTGGCTTACTTCCATACCAAGACAATAATGGAGAATGCTGAGATCTTTCATCTCAAAATATTAACACAAGTCACTTTTGACAGTAGAGATCATAGTTTTTGAACTCCCTATAATGAGCATATCATCAACATAGAGTACAAGCAACACTATCTCAGAACCTTTTTTCTTGAAATAGAGGTTTGCAGCTGATAAAAATATCTTAAATCCATGTTGCAGGAGGTGATTATCCATTTTTATATACCAAGCTTGAGGGGCTTGTTTCAAACTATACAAGGATTGGACCAACTTGCAAACTTTCTGCTCTTGGCCTTCCACTTCAAATAATTTAGGTTGAGTCATGTAGACTTCCTCTTGGAGATCACCATTCAGAAAAGCACTCTTGACATCCATTTGGTGAACTTTCCATCCATATTGTGCTTCCATATCACAAAGAACTAGAATGGTGGTCATCCGAGCAGTAGGTGCAAAAGTTTCTTCATAGTCAATGCCTTCCTTTTGAGCATAGCCCTTTGCAACAAGATGGACCTTATGCTTATCAATTTTCCCATCTACCTTGTACTTGAATTTGTACACCCATTTTTAGCCTATGGGCTTCTTTCCATATGGTAGATTGAAAAGCTTCCAAGTTTTGTTTTTCATCAGAGACTGATACTCAGCATCCATAGCAGCCTTCCATTGTGGCTCACTAAGGGCATCTTGCATCGAAATAGGTTCATGTTCATTCATTGAAGATATAAACACCCTATCCTCATCTATATCTGTAGACACCAAAACAGCACCATTCTAATTAAGTGACTACAAACACTGATCGCATGCACATACACAGCTTTCAGGGCAGCCCTTAGAGGTCAAACAGTGGTCTTGGCCACTTGCACGACAGTTTAGAGGGTCAAAAAATGAGCGGTGCAGAGTTGGTCGTTTTGTCAAAACCTTTAACAAACTTTAAGCCTTTAGTCCAAAGCAGCCTTCAAAACTTCACCAAACTTCAAGCCTTAAGCAATCCAAAGCAAAGTCTTCAAAAGCAAACAAGCCTCAACAAAAAGGGAGCCTAGCCTTAGACGTCGCGAAATCGCGACGTCGCGATTTCGCGCATCGCGAAATCGCGACACCTTTGGCCCCGAGGGGAGCCTCGGCCAAAGGTGTCGCGATATCGCGACACCTTTGGCCCCGAGGCTACCCTCGGCCAAAGGTGTCACGAAATCGTGACACCTTTGGCCCCGAGGGGAGCCTCGGCCAAAGGTGTCGCGATATCGCGACACCTTTGGCCTCGAGGCTCCCCTCGGCCAAAGGTGTCACGATATCGCGACACCTTTGGCCCCGAGGGGAGCCTCGGCCAAAGGTGTCGCGATATCGCGACACCTTTGGCCTCGAGGCTCCCCTCGGCCAAAGGTGTCGCGATATCGCGACACCTTTGGCCCCGAGGGGAGCCTCGGCCAAAGGTGTCGCGATATCGCGACGCGCGATATCGCGACACCTTTGGCCCCGAGGGGAGCCTCGTCCAAAGGTGTCGCGATATCGCGACACGCGATATCGCGACACTTCGGCACTTTACGTTTAAAAGGCATACTTACGATAATCAAAGGCGGACTTTGACGTGGCCACCGCATCCAAGGGATAACCGCCACGTGGCACCCTTACGTGCCCCTTTTTAAAGAAACCCCGTGGGTCTGCAGAACGGCGGACTTTAATGAAACAAGCGGTTTCAAAACAAATCCGATCCGAGGCCACGCCTCATAACTTCTAATGTCAGTGCGAGCCATGTCTCATAATGGCCTGACAAAGATCAAATCAGAGCGGCCCTTGCGGATTTAGGGTTTGACATTAATGCTCCAAGAGGCGAAAACCTCTATAAAAGACTAGCTCGATACGAAGTAAAAGGGACGAAGCATTTTCTGAAACATAACGAAGTGCTGCAAAACCAGAGACTCGTTTATAGTCTTTCTGAACTCATTCTTCTGACTTTCAGACCCGACAGTGGATCACTGTATCCCACTAATTCGACGACAACACTCATTATAAAAGATTTTGGGCTCTTCCTTATTGGATTGGCGCCAAAGTCGATTTTAACAGGGGCGGCCCATTTGGGCACCCCACGTACACGCTTAGTTTAAATTCGATTCAAGCTGTTTGGAACAGATCTTGCAGTGACAATATTTAAACAGTTTATATTTTTATGTTCGAATATATCATGCCTTCGTATGTGTCCGGTTCTCTATCAGAGTAGCAGGTTGCAGCGATTTATTTATCGAACATCACAACATCACGTTATATGTTATTTTGTTAGACGCATTATTTAATACGTTCTACGTTCTGTCTTTTAGTGCTTATTCTGATTAAAAGTGTATGTCACTTAAATTCGATTTATGCACTGTTTTTAAAGATTCTATGCATATATCCTCTACTTATTTCAAGATTCATTCGTTTCACTTATTAACACAGGTGCTACTAACGTTTTGTATGTTTCTTTGACCGCAGGAGAAACAGCAGACAGAGAGGATTCACCAAGCACTAGCGGCGAAAATACGTTGGCCCGTCCATTTTGCATGTGGGCATGCGGGAAAAGAGATTATTATTTATCTGGTGTATTTGAGAAATATGTAACCGTGGAGATGTATTGTAACCGAGCGAAGTCATATTAATAAAAAGGGTTGTGCTCCTGTCTTTTAATTTGATCATATTCGTGTTACCGCATGCATCAAATTAGTTCTATTTTCATTTGCACCTTAGTGTTTCTTTTATTCCGAAATCTCATGCTTTCAGTGGCGATCACGGTGGGACCTGAACCCACAGTTTTTATTTTAGGTTAAGTTGCTGATCTAAAAATTGTTTTTTTTTACAGGGACGATTACGGATCTGTACATTCTTCAGAGCCAATCAGAAGCATCCCGTCGAGCAGAGAAGAGGTAGGAGTTTTTCTGAACTTCTGTCAAATTGTTGTTTTTCTTCTTTCTGGGTTTTCGGTTGTGTATAGCTTAAGAATTGTTCCATTCTTATTTAAAGAAAGGTAGAGAAAATTCCGGTTAATTTTCTTGCTTCCGTTAAAAAAAAAAAAAAATCTTTTTAAATTTTTACTTGTTGTTTTCGGTTAGTAGTATCTGTCTGGCATAGGGAAAGATTTCTTTTTCAGTTGCCTGTTTCAATTTTGCAAAGTAAAATGAACCCCACACACCACGTGGTATTTTAAACCAAGGCGTTGGTCGTAAAACCCCAACCCTTGAGCAAGACCAAAGGTGGATTCCATTATCACTTTGGCTTGAGATATTGCATCCATTACCTCGATCGCGACTGTTGCTAGACGTAAATCCTGACGAAGGCTGACCGAGTGTAGCTTGGGGTGATTCCCAGCACGCGAGGATAAGTCTTCTATGGTAGGTGTCATAAACAGAGCGATTCCCCTTCCGTACCGCCTATGTTCCACGTACCATCTGCTCTCACGTACCTATAGTCTCCCTCACGTAAGGGCGGGTATATAGAGAGGTTGGTATATCGGTCCGAAAATGGTATATTGAAGGGGCGACCATTTATGGGAGTCATATGAGCCAACATTATGCATTTAAACGTTCTTCCAAAATTGCAAAAACAAAACGAAACACCAAAATGCACTAAACTAGTCTAGGACACACTATTTAATCCTTAAAAGAGATAATCACGGTTTTGTGTATGTGTGTGTTTACTTACGCTTAGTGTAGACAAAAAGACAAATCATCATAAACGAGATAAAATCTGCTTAGATAGTAGCGAAGCATCACAATGGTGTACACTCGTAGCCAAGCCCAATCAAGGGCAGACGCTACGGAAGGTACACAAAGAGAGGGCGCTAGTCGCCTTCGCTTTAGCCCTGAGGACCTAGCCATACCGTCTTGGCAGTCTGGCCTACAACAAAGCCCACATCAGGCCACTTCAAGAAGGAACTATTGGGAACCTCCTCATTGGAATACACCCATTCAACACAGCCCCTTTCGGGAAGATGGTTCACATGCAGCTCTCAATATAAGTAGACAACCGCCTCTTGAGGCTAGATTTGAATGGCCACAACGCGATGAAGCGCTAGAGAGGCATACTGTCCATTTGGAGGGGCAACGTGGATATGGCGTCCCTTCTTTACCTCCCATCAGAACAGAAAAACAACATCCAGAGCGCAGGGCTCTTTACACAGGGCAAGCTAACTCCGCCCGCCCCTTTCACACCCATGAAAGGGAGTACGAGGAAGATCATCACATTCCTCGAGAACAACAAACAACGCGGGAACCTTGCGTTTCTGCACCTGCCAGATATCATGATCACACATCGAGGCTAGGACCTCAAACAAATGTTGCCTACCCCGACAAAGGGAAGCAACCCATTGAAATTTTAGACCATCAAGATCGAGGCAAACACATAGGCAAAACATTCAAGCCTCCTCAACAAAAGAGGGCAGACCCAGTTGACCCGGCAGTCGCCAGACATGCCGCTCGCCAAGCTCGAATCACGCGGCTTGAGCAGGGTCATCAGGAATTAGAGTATTTATACCGCTTGAATAAAGAGCGCATGCAGCGCGAAGCGGATGAATTGCGCTATAAGCTACCTGAGAGGGTGCCAACCCCTCGCACCCATAGAGAAGAACAATATGAGAGGCACAATCCCTGGGTGCAAGACGGGTCTCCGCGACCTCGTCAAGTTTTGCCTCCGAGACCTTATAGACCCGAGAGGGAGGCCACTCCCCGAAACAATGATGGGTACCCCCAACGGGGACTCAATCAAGGTCATAGGTCTCGCCCAGGGACTCCTCAAGAAGTTTATGAGGAGTTCGAACCGAGAAATAGAACGGGCCGACACGCCCCATCAAGGCGGGAGGGCTGCCAATCGGCCACCTCCCCATAGGCCTCCGGTCTCCCATGACTCACAACGAGAGCAAACCAAAGAAGAAGAAATAAAATCTTTCGATGCATACAAAGCGCTATTAGAGCGTTTGGAGTCCGTGGAGATAAAAGCTTCTGGGCATCAAAAGCCCACACTACGTCAACTCCGCAGTCATCCGGTGCATCCCTCAGTACCCATACCTCTTTACCCTGAACATTTCAAGTTGCCACAATTGGCAGTCTTTAAAGGTGAGGAGGACGCACAAGAACATGTCACGAGGTTCCTAAGTCAATGCTTCGGCATCCAAGACAATGATGCATTGTTGCTTAGAACTTTCATAACCACATTCGCGGGCCCTGCCTCGGATTGGTTTACACAATTGCCCAAACACAGTATCAACAACTTAGATCAACTAGTGGATGCATTTCTTGAACGCTTTGCTTTCAACACAAGGAAGAAGGCATCACTAAGTGATTTGGCCAGCCTCAGGCAGTATGAGGAGGAAACAATAGCAGCATACGGGAACCGATGGAGGGCTTTGCTTTCCAGGCTACCCTACCGTCCCCCTATGTCTGATCTCACTCAGATGTTTGCACGAAGTTGCTTAAAATCAATCTCTGGGCTATTGCTTGCTATAGCAATACGACAGACTTAGAAGAAGCTTTGGCGCAAGCCAGAGTCATAGAAGAGATTAAAATAGGCGAAGGCACAATTGCCAAGCCTAAAAAGAAAGAGTGGAATAAAACCACTAAGACTGGGAATACGCAATCACAACCCGCAGCGGTTAATCAAGTTGCGATCAATGTTCCCAAGCCAGTGCAAGACACGCAGCCTCAAAAGGCCAATTACCAGGCAGTGCCTCCTAGTTATGAGAAAGATAATAAGAAACAGGAGCAGAATCAGCAGCGTCGCCCTAGGCGACAATTCACCCCCTACACGGAGTCTAGGGACTCCTTATTTGACCGCTTGTCAGCGGCAAATTTAGTAACCCTTCCAGAGATCCCGACTATAGACCCTAACGCTCCTAAGCCTAAGGGATATAGAGAGGAACTATACTGTAGATTTCATAGGCGAAGGGGACACGATTTGAATGGATGTTGGAAGTTCAAAGGACTAATCCAAGATTTAATCAAAAATAAAACATTGGCCGTGGACAACCCCATAGCGCCAAACAACCAACAAATGGGGGTATTCAAGGACCCCTTGCCTACCCACGAGGCACAGGCAAAACCTCTCCAAGTTAATGAGGTGCGCCAGAATCTTCCCATGCAAGGATTTGTGGGAATGATCAGCATAGTGACGAGGAATAAAAAATACTCAGCAGTTGCCCCTGGGGCAGCCACAAAGGAAGTTTCGACAACGTCACAGCCTCAACAACACCCTATACAGTCACCTCCGCCTAGACCAGAAATCATGATACGGAGCAAACTCACGCAGAGTTTGCGGACCACATCGGCTAGGCTGTCCATTTACGAGCTTATTCAACAATCAACACCTCACAGGGAAGCTCTTATGGACATTTTAAAAACCATCGAATTACAGCCCCAAGAAGCAAATTCTTTCAACAACTTCGTGGGACATGTAAAACGATGTACTTGAGCCGGTCATCACCTTCAGAGAGGATGAAGTCAAAGCAATATCGAATGACGCGACAGATCCACCCCTGCATGTTGTTGCGCGGATCAACGGGATCCCGTATAAGAGAGTGTTGGTAGATACTGGCTCGTCCAGTAATATTATTACCACTGCAGCCCTAAAACATTTGAAGCTGCCAGCCTCTCATATCATAGCCTCCACGTACACACTGCGAGCTTTCAATGATGCAATATGCTCGACAGTCGGCACGGTTGTTCTACCTGTCCAGGTAGGACAAAAGACAACACCAACATTGTGCCATGTGTTAGAAGGCGAGATGGCCTACAATATACTGCTAGGGCGGCCTTGGATCAGGGACATGAAGTGTGTCCCTTCCATCGCTCACCAGTGCTTAAAGTATGCTTTTGAAGGAGAAATACATGTAGTCCCAATGGACTTGGAACCCTTCAAGTATTGCAATGCGGTACAACTAATGCCTCAATCGACCCTCCCTTCAACACATTTGGATTTCCAGTTAAATCCATCTAAACAGGGTCCAATACCGCAGGCACCACTGGTGACCAAAACAACAACATCCCAGCCAGGTGAACCCTCATCATCTACTCCTTCATTACCAACGCCACCTGTCATGGCTACACAGAAGGACAAGGGAAAACAAATCATGGAAGAGGCTCAGCCCTTAAAAGAGGGGTTGCCAACAATTTCAACGATATCAACAGAGGAAATATCCAAGCACAACGGAAGCCGAGACTCCAAACCTACCAAACATGGAATGGACTCGGGAAGGACTCCCGTTCCCTCCCTCCGAAGCATCAACAATCACTCGTTGAAATGGCTAGTACGGGCACTGGGGAGTACATAGTGCGAGAATGTTGTGGCAACGCCCGCATTAGAGTCGGTCCAGGATATGGGAAGACCTCGCCTTCCCATAGGAACAGCTGTTCCCCTAGGTCACCCACCCAACCGGACAAATTTTGTGTATGGGGGCCTTGATCATGGTCTTGAACCATGTAAGCAAAAGGAAGCAGACGAAGAACCTTTTGTTGAAAACATCAATTATCTCATCAAACCCGTAATTTGCCCTCAAATATCTTGGCCAATGCCATTGGCATGGATACGAGCTAGGCAGATATGAGCAAGGGATGCGTCTCCCTTGCCAACCAAGATATCAGATGCCATATGACAAGTCAGGAGTAGGGTTCAACCACCCCCTGCCCTTGGACATCTTGGTTGAAAATATGCAAGACCTAGAAATAGGCAACAAGGGGGGATTGGCACCAGATCTCTATGCCAACCCAAATACAGAATTTACATTGGGAGATTACCTCCCATGGTCACCAAACACCCTTGGTAACAGTAGTAATCCCTCTCCTTTGCTAGAGAGAGGCGAAAGTTCGGATACTCATCCCCAAAGAGAATATCAATGGTGTCCGGACATCTTCTCGAAGCTGTTCCCCTTAGAGATTCCAGTTGAGTCAGTACAATGTCCAGAGAGTCAGGTCCCTCCACCCAAAGTGGAACAACCGCAATGGGACCAGATTAACGTACTGGAACAAGGAGAACCATCAACGTCGCAAGCAATAGTTGCTGAAGAGAATGAACATTTTTGGATCTCCGAAAGTGACTCAGAAGATGAGACTGAGATGGACTATCTCAGACATGCGCGATGACATTATCGCGCTTTAACTCATGAAGATCTAATGGGACAGATGGGCATAAGATTAGGGCATGAATGGTGGGTCGACCCAACAGGGTGGGACCTGATCTTGGATCCATGGCTCCACATTCACGATGAGCACCGTCCACCTCGAGACCCTATCATAACAACAGTGCCGAGGGAAGACCCTGTCCTCCATTTGGCACATAGGGCCGATCCGTTCGTGCCCGTTCCCTTAGAGCCAGATCCAGAGCATAGGGAGCATCTAGAAGAATCGCGTTATCATGCCCACGGTAATGGAGACCAAATTCATTCCATCCACATGATCTCCATTGATTTGACCGCACCCATCCGCAATCCGGCCGATCCAGCACGGTCATTGCATCTAGACATAGATGCCATCGACTGGGATCGCGTCAATTCACCTCTATCACCATCAGAGTACTGGCCTTTCGGTGAAATGCCTCATTTTACCCCAAGGACAACTCAGGATATTTTTCAAGCTGAAGAGGAACCTGAGGTTCCAAGCATAGATCTAAATTCAGCTAATGATATCCATTTGATCCCGACTCCACATCAGTTGGAGGACGGATCCCACATGTCAATCGAGGAGACGACTAACGTAGACATCGGCACAGATCCAATGAATCCACAGATTCTCAAGTTGGGGGTAAGTCTTTCCCCCGAAGAGCAAGCCGACTACATTACCCTTCTCAAAGAGAAGAAGGAGGTTTTTGCATGGTCGTACAAGGATATGCCGGGACTAGACCCGCAACTAGTCACGCATAATTTAACGCTTGATCCGACAATCAAGCCTCGTAAAGCAAAAACTACGTAAGATGCACCCAACAGTGGCCTTGATGGTCAAAGACGAATTGCAAAAGCTGTTGGATGCACAGTTTGTCATCTGCGTGGATTATCCGCCATGGCTGTCCAACATGGTTCCCATCAAGAAGCCCGACGGGAGGATTCGCATATGCACCAATTTTCGTGATTTGAATAAAGCGAGTCCTAAGGATGATTTCCCCTTGCCGAGCATCGACGCGTTAGTAGACGCTACAGCAGGACACGAAATGCTCTCCCTAATGGATGGTTTCTCAGGATACAATCAGATTCGTATCAATCCTGAAGACCAACTAAAAATGGCATTCACAACGCCTTGGGGGACATTTTGTTATAAGGTCATGCCTTTTGGCCTTAAAAATGCTGGTGCCACCTACCAACGTGCCATGACGTATATCTTCCACGATTACATGCACAAAACTTTGGAAGATTACATGGATGATTTGTTAGCCAAGTCTCTCTTGCGCTCAAATCATATCGCTGACTTAAGCAAGATCCTCGATCGCCTCATGGAGCATAAAGTTAGACTAAACCCCAAGAAGTGCGTCTTCGGCGTCACATCTGGAAAACTCTTGGGTTTCATAGTCTCAAAACGAGGAATCGAGGTGGACCCAAAGAAAGTCAAGGCAATCCTTGAAATGGTTCCCCCAACCACAATCAAGCAGCTCAGGAGTCTGCAGGGAAAGGTCGCGTCGATTAAACGCTTCATAGCGCAATTATCTGACAAGTGCCGACCCATGAACAAATTATTGCACAAGGGGGTTACATTTCATTGGGATGACGAGTGCCAGTCAGCCTTTGACGAGATCAAACAATACCTGGTTTCGCCGCTAGTATTGGCACCACCTAGACCAGGAGTGTCGTTCTACTTATACATCTCAGCTACTGAGGTGGCACTGGGCGCCATGTTAGCCCAGAAGAATGAACTTCACAAAGAACAGGCTACATACTATCTTAGCCGCACCCTGGTTAGTTATGAACTTAACTATGCATACGTTGAGAAACTCTGCTTGGCAGTGGTGTTTGCTACCAAAAAGCTACGCCACTACATGTTGAGCAACACTACGTATGTTGTGTCTAAGGAGAATCCATTGCGATACATGATGAGTCGTACTTATCATAGTAGTCGCACGGCGAAATGGATCATGTTGTTGACGAAATTTGACATAGAATTTATTGGACAAAAATCTATCAAAGGACAGGTCATAGCCGATCAACTAGCAGAGGCTCCTCTTGAAGACGATCAGCCTCCGGTCATAGAACTACCCGATGATGGGGTCTTTCATGTCTCCGGAATCGCCGGATTCTGATGAGCCCGAGTCACGAGCCGACATAACCCTATTCTTCGATGGTTCTAAGTGTGAGCAAGGTGGTGGTGCGGGAATTGTATTCTTCACACCGCGAGGGTGCTCCAATGCCCCTGTCATTTAAATTAAACTTCCCATGCACCAACAACAATGCAGAGTATGAAGCCTTGCTCCTAGGTCTTCAGACAGCAATCGCCATGAACATCAAAAGACCGAACATCTTTGGTGATTCACTGTTAATAGTCAATCAAGTCAAAGGGGTATATCAATGCAAATGCCCGAGTTATGAAGGCTTATAAAGCCCTTGTGGACAAATTCCTGGCAAAACTTGAGTGGTATGACATCGAGGCACTCCCTCGATCATCGAACCATTTTGCGGACACAATGGCCTCCTTGGGGTCACTAATTCCGTAGGACCTTTCTGGTGATATGACAACCATTCAAGTCAAAACCTTATCGCAATCCGCGATGGAGCGTGCAAGCTCAGACTTGACGCCAGGAATCCACATGATCCAAATTGAACCATCCTCGGATAGGTTCTCTCGAATCCGAGATCGTCTGAAACACGCCAACTGGGGGTCCTTGTTCTCCCCTACTCCCATTAGTAGCAACACAACACTATTCTTGCAGGTTCTATCCCATTCAGCATTTGCTAGGGATGAACTTCAGGAGGGATTGGCTGTTCATACTATCGAGGTTTCTGATCAACAGGACTGGTATTTACCCATCCGAGACTACCTCAAGTTAGGTAGTCTCCCACTTGATTTGACTCATGCCGCAAAACGAGCACTCAAGCAGAAAGCGGCTAAGTATGTCTTGATAGGAGACATCTTGTATCGTCGCAGCTATGAAGGAATCCTCCTTCGTTGCTTGGACCAGCAAGAGTCCACTTGGGCAGTCGCCCAAGCGCACGATGGTACATGTGGTGGCCACTTCAGTGGAATGGCCATCGCAAAGTGCATTCTTCGCATGGGCTATTATTGGCCATCTTTAGAGCGAGATTGTTGCACCTATGTCAAGAAGTGCGTGAAGTGTCAACATCATGCCAATCTAATGCACGTACCTTCTCAGGCCTTGCAGACAGTCCAGTCAGCTTGGCCGTTCTCGCAATGGGGCTTTGATCTAATTGGAAAGATCTCCCCTGCGTCGTCAAGCCATCACACGTTTATCATAACGGCCACAGAGTACTTCACCAAGTGGGTGGAAGCAATTCCGCTTACCTCCACGACAGGACCCCGCATTGTGGAGTTCATTTTGCATAACATCATATGTCATTTTGGTATTCCATCCAAAATAGTCTCGGATAATGGGACACCTTTCAAGAACAAAGACGTGCGTGCTTTGACCACAAAGTACAAGATTCAGACACGACTTTTCGACACCCTATTATCCGCGGGCGAATGGGCAAGCAGAGGCGTCAAACAAAATGCTAGTTGCCATCCTTAAAAAGACCGTCGCAGACAGTCATAAGGATTGGCACATTCAAATCCCACTTGCCCTATGGGCCTATCGCACTAGCATTCGGACGCCCACTGGGGCCACTCCGTTTTCACTCGTGTATGGCTCCGAGGCAGTCATGCCTCTAGAGTTGGAGATTCCTTCCCTGCGCATATCAATGCATGAGTTCATCGATGATGATTCTGCACGGCAGGCCCGGTTAGACCAGCTTACGTTGCTTGACGAACGACGCGTTAATGCTCTCGAGCATTTACGCATTTATCAAGAGCGACTTAAGAAAGCTTACAACATGAAAGTTCACCTCAGGGACTTTCGCGTTGGTGATTTGGTTTTGAAGGAAAATCAACAAAATTCCAGTTTGCCATCCCACCTAAGGGACAAGTTTGCGGCCAATTGGTTAGGTCCGTATGTCATTGATAGCAAAATCGGACCCGGGACATACCGGCTAGCTTCTCTTGATGGTATCAAGGAAACAGAACCCTTGAATATCGGGTCATTTGCGACCATTTCATATCTAAAGAGAGCCATATCCCAAAATGCTCCAAGGATTCTTGCAATCGCTTGGTCAAACCAAAATGCTCCAAGGATTATCACAATCGCTTGGTCATATCCCAAAATGCTCCAAGGATTCTTGCAATCGCTTGGTCAAACCAAATAATTAAGGAAAATGCTCCAAGGATTATCGCAATCGCTTGGTCAATCCCAAAATGCTCCAAGGATTCTTGCAATCGCTTGGTCAATCCCACAAAGGCTCCAAGGATTCTTGCAATCGCTTGGTCAATCCCAAAATGCTCCAAGGATTCTTGCAATCGCTTGGTCAATCCCACAAAGGCTCCAAGGATTCTTGCAATCGCTTGGTCAATCCCAAAACGCTCCAAGGATTTCCACAATCACTTGGTCAAAAATCATGAAAATTCAAAAACAACAAAAATCATCAAAAACAACAAAAATTTGCATCTCATTTCTAGGCATATTCAAATTCATCAATAGAGAGTTCTTCTCGCAATTCATCTTCATATTCACCAAAATCAATCCATCAAAAATACAAAAATACATAGCTGCATTCAAGCATCGCACCCATACATTGCACATTCATGGTCGTATAGGTCAAAAGGCACCATAGGCTGTCATGATTCTACTAGTCCATCTTGTTCCACACTGTTCCATCTTACAAAAACAGCAAAAACACCATTCATTTTACCACACTAGAGTCAGTGGTCTCTTAATGTATCAAGAGTTTTTCGTGATTCAGTCATCATTTTGCTCTTTAGCAATGTAATGTATCAAGTCAAACAGATTTTACGAAGGTAGAGTTACACTTGCAATACACCTTGTTACGTAACATCCCAACACAAATTAAAACACATAAAAATTCCCGAGTTGTGTGAACGAAGGATGAAACCTGCACGGTAATCCAGGTTACCATAAGCGAAACGGTTATCTTGCTCATCCCCCTGTGCGAATCGACCCCAAGAATGCTGAGAGTTGGCAAAAGGACAAGCATCCTCCCTACCCAATTCCCTAAGAATCCCAAAGTTGCAAAACATCAAAAATTTGCAAATGTCAAAGCTCCAAAATTTGACACCCTACAGTGCACATATCAAAAGGCACAAAGCATAGTGATTCTCGTCACTCCATATCCAAATCCCTTGCTCAAGAGAAAAGAAAAACAAATCAAAATAAACAGTGATTATTATCACTATAAAGAGCAAGTATCCCAATACAATTGAAGAAAAGAAGGGAGTTGACCTTGAATCCCTGGAACTCTCAGCATTCTGACAGGTCATGAGGCAAGCCTCAATATCGGTTTGGTTGATAGCCTATCGGTCACTGGCGGTAAACTTCTCGCATGACGATATATCTGTCACATTAACTTGTGTACAGATCAATATTTGCATGTGGATGAGCTAGCTTATGGTATCCTGGATAACACCGCAGATTAATCTAACTACATACAACAAAGGAGTTAGTGGAGCTAATTAGGTGATCCTCGCATCAGATTCGGTTGAAAGCCCATCTGGCACTGGCGGTATCCTGACAAATACCACATAAATGAACTCAATTGCACACACAGGGATGTGAAATAACTTGGTTAAAAACAAGTCCGATTCATACCTTGTTCAAAAGTCTTGTAAGATAAAATACAATCATGGCTAGTAAGTTAAAACCGTCTGAGTCTCGGAAAACCTTTGCTACATTTCTAAACCAACTGCGCTACTTTTTCATCCTTACAATACCACCAAAAAATACAAAAAAGAAACACCACATTTGTACATAGCAAAATAATGGAGATCTAAAACAGTCTATGGTGCCATAGTCAAACATCACAAAGTTCATCCATCCATCTTATTTCCGCATATCACATGCCAATCAAAAACATTTGCATCCATCATGCATCCATCAAAATAAATCAACATACAACATTGGTAATTATCATACCATATGCATCCATCAATATAAAGTAGCATGCATCCACCAACATCAACCATTGTGCATAAAATCATGACATATACGCAAAGAAAGAAAATCAAAACAACAAAAACATCACAAAAAGCAACACAAAAACATAAGCAATAAATTTCCGGACACAAGTGCTCTTGCACTTAACCTCTTGGCACAGAAAATCGATGTCGGGGCCCAAATTGTCACCCTCCTACTTCCCCAAGAAGGCTACCATGGCTGGACCGCTCCACGGGAAGATGGGTTCTTGATGATTTCACCCCATTATGGCATCACCAAAAGGGTTAACACCCACCAAAAATAGGTCCAAATGTCGGGAAATCGCATGTGCTCAAATGGTAAAACATCCAAAGGCACCCTAACCTAAGTCATCTTGGGTCAAGCGACTCGTCGCTTTTCTCACGAAGGTCATTCCCTCATCGATTCGTCGCTTGAGGGGGTAGTCACACTTAGTCACCAATCAACAACCACACACCCAATCAAGGCAATGACATGCATTCAAAGAATCATTGACAAAGACAATCACGCTCCTGCTTGGGGCAATAAACAAGCAATCATTAAGTTGATCAAATACTTGGCATTCCCGAAGCATGAACACAAGGTTTCCCCTGTGGATAAAAGGTTGCGCCCTTTGCCTAATCATGACTGATCAATGTCCAAGCTCAAGTCACACCTCACCAAAATAGGTTAACACTTGAAATCAAGTTCCTTAGCTCGTCAGAAGCAAGGATTCAAGAATGCATGCCCTTTCCATACTTGGGGCATCAAAAGTTGGTTAGGTTACCAAGAAACCCTAATCATTAGTGCTTTGGTTCTCTATTTTTGCTCAGCGCTATGCCATGCACAACGCTTCCCAAAAAGGGGCATCTGTAGACACCAAAACAGCACCATTCTGATTAAGTGACTACAAACACTGATCGCATGCACATACACAGCTTTCAGGGCAGCCCTTAGAGGTCAAACAGTGGTCTTGGCCACTTGCACGACAGTTTAGAGGGTCAAAAAATGAGCGGTGTAGAGTTGGTCATTTTGTCAAAACCTTTAACAAACTTTAAGCCTTTAGTCCAAAGCAGCCTTCAAAACTTCACCAAACTTCAAGCCTTAAGCAATCCAAAGCAAAGTCTTCAAAAGCAAACAAGCCTCAACAAAAAGGGAGCCTAGCCTTAGACGTCGCATGAAATCGCGACGTCGCAAATCACGCACATTGCCGCGACGTCGCGATCTCGTGTGTCGCGAAATCGCGACACCTTTGGCCCCGAGGGGAGCCTCGGACAAAGGTGTCACGATATCGTGACACCTTTGGCCTCGAGGCTACCTCGGCCAAAGGTGTCGCGATATCGTGACACCTTTGGCCCCGGGGAGCCTCGGCCAAAGGTGTCGCGATATCGCGACACCTTTGGCCTCGAGGCTCCCCTCGGCCAAAGGTGTCGCGATATCGCGACACCTTTGGCCCCGAGGGGAGCCTCGGCCAAAGGTGTCGCGATATCGCGCGTCGCGATATCGCGACACCTTTGGCCCCGAGGGGAGCCTCGGCCAAAGGTGTCACGATATCGCGCGTCGCGATATCGCGACACCTTTGGCCCCAAGGGGAGGCTCTGCCGAAGTGTCGCGATATCGCGACGTCGCGATATCGTGACACTTCGGCACTTTACGTTTAAAAGGCATACTTACGATAATCAAAGGCGGACTTTGACGTGGCCGCCGCATCCAAGGGATAACCGCCACGTGGCACCCTTACGTGCCCCTTTTTAAAGAAACCCCGTGGGTCTCGCGAACGGCGGACTTTAATGAAACAAGCGTCTTCAAAACAAATCTGATCCAAGGCCACGCCTCATAACTTCTAATGTCAGTGCGAGCCATGTCTCATAATGGCCCGAAAAAGATCAAATCTGAGCGGCCCTTGCGGATTTAGGGTTTGACATTAATGCTCCAAGAGGCGAAAACCTCTATAAAAGACTAGCTCGATACGAAGTAAAGGGGACGAAGCATTTTCTGAAACATAACGAAGTGCTGCAAAACCAGAGACTCGTTTATAGTCTTTCTGAACTCATTCTTCTGACTTTCAGACCCGACAGTGGATCACTGTATCCCACTAATTCGACGACAACACTCATTATAAAAGATTCTGGGCTCTTCCTTATTGGATTGGCGCCAAAGTCGATTTTAACAGGGGCGGCCCATTTGGGCACCCCACGTACACGCTTAGTTTAAATTCGATTCAAGCTGTTTGGAACAGATCTTGCAGTGACAATATTTAAACAGTTTATATTTTTATGTTCGAATATATCATGCCTTCGTATGTGTCCGGTTCTCTATCAGAGTAGCAGGTTGCAGCGATTTATTTATCGAACATCACAACATCACGTTATATGTTATTTTGTTAGACGCATTATTTAATACGTTCTACGTTCTGTCTTTTAGTGCTTATTCTGATTAAAAGTGTATGTCACTTAAATTCGATTTATGCACTGTTTTTAAAGATTCTATGCATATATCCTCTACTTATTTCAAGATTCATTCGTTTCACTTATTAACACAGGTGCTACTAACGTTTTGTATGTTTCTTTGACCGCAGGAGAAACAGCAGACAACGAGGATTCACCAAGCACTAGCGGCGGAAATACGTTGGCCCGTCCATTTTGCATGTGGGCATGCGGGAAAAGAGATTATTATTTATCTGGTGTATTTGAGAAATATGTAACCGTGGAGATGTATTGTAACCGAGCGAAGTCATATTAATAAAAAGGGTCTGTGCTCCTGCCTTTTAATTTGATTATATTCGTGTTATTACATGCATCAAATTAGTTCTATTTTTATTTGCACCTTAGTGTTTCTTTTATTCCGAAATCTCATGCTTTCAATATCCATATCCTCTGTTGGTCTCTCTAGATCAATAGAAAGTCCCTCAAAATATTGAAAAATATCATCAACCCCAGTAGTCTCTATTGCTACTCTCTCTTGTCGAGCCATGCTACGAGTACGAGGCCTATCCAAAGTCAAATCAGGTGGAGTAGATAGCTTGGATTCTTTGATTGTACTTATATACCATTTTTTATTCTTATTCTATGATTTTGAAGAAGATGGAGAAGAACCTCCAATATTTGATGATGAAGAAGACTTCTCAACTTTAGATTCCACAAGATCTAGGAATACATCTGATGTGCTTTGTGATGTGAAAGCCTCATAAAAAACAACATCTCTACTTACATGAATCTTCTTTTTCAAGGGATCAATAAAATGATAACCCTTAGAGTGCTCATCATAGCCAAGAAGAATACACTTCAATGTCTTATCATCTAGCTTCTTCCTTTTCTCTTTTGGTATGTGCATGAAAGCTTTACTCTCAAAAATGCATAGATTAGAAATGGAGGGTTTCCTACCACTCCATGCTTCCTATGGAGTCATTCCTTGTAGGGCCTTTGTGGGTGCCCTATTCAATAGATATACTATTGTGGTGAGAGCTTCTACCCAATATTGTTGCCCAAGACTAGCTCGTATGAGCATGCAATGAACCATTTCCATGATGGAACGGTTCCTCATTTCAGCAACTCCATTTTGCTAAGGAGTATAAGTAGTATTTAACTATATCGTGATCCCATGTGCAGCCAAGAATGATGAAAATTATTTAGAGGTAAACTTCCCCCCTCGATCTGAGCGGAGAGTCTTTATAGAAGCCCCTGACTCCTTCTCAACAGATGTCTTGAATTTTTGAAAGAAACCAAATGCCTCAGATTTTAGAGTAAGAAAGAACACCCAGATTTTTTGTAAGTAATCATCTACAAATAACTGAAAATACCTCTTCCCCCCATAATTGATGGGTGTTAAAGGACCACACAGATCAGTGTGAATCAACTTCAGAGGTTTCTTTGCTCTTGTAGAGCTTTTCTCAAAAGGTACTCTATGTTGCTTGCTTGCCAAGCAGTCAGAGCATACTGTAAATGTGGTAGAAAGGGAAGGAAGACCCTTTACCATCTCATACTTACTTAGCTCAAGTAAGTAACCAAAACTAAGATGCCTATTCTCTTGTGCCATATGGAATTCACCTCCTTTGTAGAGACTGTCATGATGACATGTGGAGTAGAGATAGCATCTAAGGAAAATAAGCCATGCTTAAATGAAGCAGTTGCAATGTTCTTACCCCTCCTGGTAATAGAACAACACTTCTTGCCTCCCTCAACACTAAATTTCACAACCATATCTTTATCCAAAATTTGTGTGACTAACAAAACATTGTTTGCCAATCCTAGAACATAGAGGACTTTTTCAATCTGACACTTGCCATTAGAAAGAGTGACTAAAATAATACCTTATCCCTGAACCTTGTAGGTTTTATCATTAGTAATAGTGACAGGTTTGCCCTCTTTGGCCTCAAAGGAATCAAACCATGATTTGTTTCCAGTCATGTACTTACTAGTTCTAGAATTGACATACCATACAAGATTTGTCTACTTGGAGGTTGTGGTAGTCATGAACACCTTGTGTTCCCACTCAAAATCTAAGTCAAATTCTTCAACAACAACATTCACCTTGGGTTTCTTGTTCTTTTTGTGTGATTTGTTTTGGACTTTTTGTTTAGGTTGTTTGTTCTTATGCCAACATCTATTTGTATCATGATCCTCTTTGTCATAGATCTTTCAATATCTTTTTGGTTCTTGAGGTTTTTCCATTTTGAATCCTTTTGAGAACTACCTCATTTTTGAAAATTACCCTTCTTCTTGTTTGGCCCCTTTCTGTTGGTGTAGAGGGCAGTGTTAGAAGAATCATCTCGCTGTAGTTGGTGTGCCTCCTCTTATTGAAGCATATTAACCAACTCTACAAAGGTAACTTTCCATTGGGACACCTGAATGGAAGTGATCAACACCCTATAAGAATTAGGTAAAGCTCTAAATACAATTGAGGTAAGGAGCTTGTCATCAACTGGTTCTCCCAAAGAATTCAACTTTGCTTTCAATTCAGACACTCTACAAAGAAAGAGTTCAATTGTCTCCCCCTGCTTCATGCTTAGAATGTGTAATTGATATTGAAGAAATAGAATAGTGGAATCATTATTTCCTTCATATATATTTTTAAGGGCATCCCATACCTCTTTACTATTTTCACAATTAGCAATATGGGGTTGAACTTCATCAGACACAATAAGCAAAATGAGCACTTTTGCTTTGTTGTCCTTTTCAAAGTCTTTCTGATCAGCATATGGAGTTGTAGCGCCAACAACAGATGAAGGTCTGGTTGTTGCTCTAGATACAACATCCCATAATTCATCCATTTCTAGGATTGCCTTCATCTTATTTTTCCATTGTGTGTAGTTAGGACCTTTCAACAACTGATGAGAATCAGCCATTAATTTTGCATACATTGTGAAGGTTACTTATAACACCAATTGGTCCCCCTTTCGATATACCTTTTTCTAGGCCATTATACCATACAAAATACCTGCCCTTACGTGAGGGAGACTATAGGTATTTAGAAATATCAGAAAAAAATCACCCGCCCTTACGTGAGGGAAACTATAGGTAATTTTTAGAGATCATACGATACGTGGTACTTAAGCAGTATGCGAAAGGGAATAGTCTCATTGATGGCACCTACCATATAAAGTCTTCAATCCTCATGTGTAGGGCGTATTACCCTAAATACTTTGGATTTCAGAACTTTCATCAGAATTTATGCCTAAACACAAGAACTATTAGGGAAATGGATGGAGTAAAAGAATGCAAAATATGGCAAACTTATCTCTCCCCGATGATTTATAGAGAACAATATCAGACATCATTTTGGCAGCTATATTAGGTGGTGGATACAGTAGCGAAATCATTATAGCTTTATCTATAAGTGCTGGCCAGAGGTATCACAAATACCGAATGCTACAGTGCAATAAATTGCACAGATGGGTTTTAATTATTCTAGGGACTTAGGGAGTGAATTTGATTTTAACTTTTAATGATGTAGTGCAAAGCAAGAAAAAATGCAACATACAACATAAAAGTGCCCACAAAAAATAAACCACTAGGTTTCGGGCACTGTCGAAAATGCACCTTTACAATAATGCCAAAAATTGCTTTTTCAAAAAAAAAATACTCTCTATCCCCCCTTGATTTTTGAAAAAATACTCCCCCCTTATATTTTTCCAAAAAAAATGGACTCCCCCCTTTAAAATTTTTCTTTATAAAGCATTTTAAAACATTCTTTTAGAACTAAAGTTTAAAAAAATAACTTTATCTTATATAGTAAATTTTTTTTTTTTTAAATAATAACTTTAAACTATTATAAAATAAATTAAAATGTTATTAATTTTAATTTTAATTAAAGAATATTAAAAAAATAATAATTATACCTTATTTTTGGGGGGTCGACAAGACTCGAACTCACGACCTCGGGGCTCCCAGAGCCCTACCGCTCAGCCCACGACCAAGTGGGCTAGTGGGCTGATCCATTTGGATTAAGGGATCCCCTCATATTTGAGGAGTCCTCGAGCTTGTCTGCTGCTCAGTCGCCACTCCTCCGCTCAGCGGCATCTCCCATAGTGGCTGTCGCTTGTCCCAGGAAACGATTTTGGGAGGCGATGAAGGTAAATCTATTTCAGATCTAGTCCTCTATATAGGTGGTGTCAAACAACATGGGATAGATAGAAGTGTTAGCAACAATTTGTGAAGTTTAATTGCACCTTGGTTAATGCATGCTGGCAATCACATAGTGAGAATGTCGTTGTTCGATAGTTGTGGACCTCTATAGCTATGAGCAATAGAATACTTCTAGTCCATGCACGTGGTGCTTTCCAAGGGGTATCACATTGGTCGATCGACAATCAAAAGAAATTCTCACAAAGTAATGCCTCCTCCCTAAATGCAACTTGGCAAATCTAAATTCTTGATCACGTCAATCATTTAATCACGATCAATTCAATCATGCGATCCGAATCAAGTTAGATTGGCTTCGATGTCCACATAGTCGTGTAGATCCAAATCATCTGCATGCTCATCTTCTTTGTGATCCATCTATTTGCAAGAAGAGGTCACCGACAGATACAAGTCTCAAAATATATCACTACCAGTGCGTGAGAATAGAGGCACTTGCACAGAAATTATCTCAGCTTCGAGCGATGGCAAATCATGAACATGCAGGTTAAAATTGATTTTTGTGCAGAATTGATTTTTTGAAGGTAGGAGTATTCTACCAAACGTCCTTCATTGGCAGAAATAGTCGCAGGTAGCAACAATCGACAATAATTTGTCGTCACAAAAATTATTGACAACTATGCAGAGAATTGTTGATAATTCCTTTTCAATTCTTGCAATTTATCAACTATAGAAATTTACCATGAGATTCAAACAGGAAAACGTTGATTGGAGCCTATCCCAAATCAACCAACGAGGCATCGAAAACCTCACAAATATCCTACTCTGATACCATATAGGAAGAATGAACCAATAATGCTTTGTATTGATCAGTTAAATAATATAGTGCAAGCTTCAATTAGCCCAGGAGAAGCGGATCCCAACAATAATCCGCTAAACAATTAGCGAACAGCCTAACAATAAAATAATGAAATAATATCAAATATGCTAACACTTATCAAGGTTTTTGTGTGAGGATCTATGCGCTATCAACATAGCTTCACCTGACCTCCTTCCGCCTTAAGATCCCTTTATTTATTTGAGGCTTCAACATAGCAGGTTGAGGGGTGACATTTTCTAGCATTAGGTTATTTTGTCGGTGCCCTCAATAGGGCTCAATATCCTCTTGGAGTGGCTCCCTTTGTTTAGTTATTCTATTTATTCATCCTTTTAGGGGCTATTTTATTGACCTCAGGTCTCTATGATGTTGATTGTTTGGGTGGCCTTGCACACCGAGATGTGATTTTTCTAGCTCCCTTTTTATTGTAACCTCTCTTATTTTTTATTGAATATAATTGTTGGTTCTAATAAAAAAAACTCCCCTACAAAGTAGAATTTTCCCCTTTCATGTAATGACTACTTGAAAATTACTGTTAAAGGGAGCGAATCTTTAATTTTCAATGAACTCCTTGAAAATTCTCATGAAATAATTAAAACCTAAAATTTAGCACCTTATATGCTTTTTCTCAGGCTACTTTGCAAAAATGTGACTTCCTAACCCAAAAAAGATAAAGTGTGATTCTTAGTTTTCTTTAAACTAATAATAGTCATAATAATAATAATAGAAATAGGAATCTTTTGGGATATGATTAATCAAGGTAGACTAGTTAAGGAAGTCAAATATTATATAAAAGTAAGTTGAATAGGATAGAATTTTAATGTTTCTTTTGAATAGCTTAAAATAATATGATTATTTAATAGAATAGTCTATTAATGGATTGGGGAGATTTAGAGGGTAGCTTGGTTGATTTAAATAATGGATAGAGAGATATTTTATGTTCTATGCCTTATATTACCTATAATATTACTAAACGATAGACAAATATATAGTTGATGCTAGATTTAAAATTATATAATGGTTTAATTATTAGTAAAGAAATAGGTCTGAAGTGTAGATCAATTGGTTCAACCAAATCTTGTAAGGGGGCAGATATCCAAGGTCCAAATTTGGGGCCTCATTGGACTAAACGCTTGTCCCTTTCTTGGTGATTTTATTGGCGTAAAAGGTTTAAAATTATTATGGCATGGTGGTTATATGGGCGTACTATGCAAAGAACTGTGTGAAATATTCTGGGGTAGACAACACAAAATACTATGGTGGCCATAAAAATCCAAGCAGCCTACCTAAATTCATAGCGGCTATCGATTCCACCATGTAAATTCAAAAAAAATTATTACCAAAGAAATAATTATTTATTTTCGAAGGAATATAGTAATATGATGTAAAAGCATGTCAATATTTTAAGATAGAGATATGGTGGGATATTGAAACCTTCCTAGAAAACTTGAGCCACTTGTCATAAAAAATTAATTATCGTGGATGATGGTAAAAGCTAAATACCTTATCCAATTTACTATGAAGAATGAATGATATAAATACATCCAGTCCATTGAGATACGGGTAAGCATGCGACATGATTCGATTACACCCAATAAAATTGAAATACAGGTAAGCATACAACATAATTTGGGAACGACAATTTTTTAATAAAAAGAGTCAAAACAAGTGACATAATAGGTTAGAATAAGTGACCTTGTCAGAACTATTAACGAGTGGGAAATATGGGACATTACCTCTAGGTCATTGTACGAGCAGTACAATGATGGCTACTTGTACATTTTATGAATAGAATAATCTAGCAGATATAAAGAGCTAGACCTTTCTACAATAGTTGGTATGGGATAAGTTATCATTATTCACAATGTGGCAAGTAAGACCATACCAAGAGCTAGAAAAAGTGGTAATATCTTAGTTGATCCAACAAAGTGGATCATCAACTAAGCACAAGGTATATTTATGCTAACCCCTTGCTTGTTAAATATGAAGTGAAATGGCTAAAATAAGCCTAGCTTCCTCATGTTAAGGGACAAGGAGAGTATGCATAAACCTTCTAGGTGTTATGTGCCCTACAGAATAAATCCAACCATGGATCTACACTCATGGCCAGGACAACATGATGTTAAATGAGAATGATAAATCCACAAAATGGCACCTTCTACAGGATTGTTCAGTCTCATCCACTTGGTAGACTATATATAGTAGTCCTAACTTCCAAAAGTGGTATGTTATACATTATACTGATAAAACATTGGATGATCATCAAATAATTGACCTTAGAGAAATTTCCCTTAGTATGTGTCTAGTTAGTTAAATTATGTAAAAGAAAAAATTGACCTTGTGAATTTGGCTAATTGTATTACGTGGTACAACTAGGCAAGCAAAATTGGGTTGTTATAGGTAAGCATGTACACCCAAGTACAAATGGTCCTTCATAAATTGGATGAAGAAGGATCCATGCTTCTGCAACCAATAGCTATTCTATATCATAGAACTCAACATCTTCAATCATGTGATATCATCAAAGTGTTTGTGTAGTTGAAAGATATGCCATTACAATATGCAACATGAGAGTTGTTATAGGACTTCCAATAATAGTTTCCAATATTTCAAATTTGAGGATAAAGCTTCTCTAAGTGGCTTATATGTTATGTACCCCATTAATGTAATCTATGTTGGACTATATTACTTATCATATGGTATATATGAAGAAGGCCACATATCAAGTTGGGTTTATATAGGAAAATATTGTCATAGAATATTGTGCTATCATAGAATATAGTCATAAAATATGTTTTCATCACTATTAAAAGATAATAATGTAACCTTTAGAGGGATATAGAATATTTGGACTATTTTGTGTAAGGATGTTGTCCATTTAAAGAGGCCCATGATAGTAATATCACTTATCTCAAATTATTGCAATTATTATTATTTTATATTTTCATGTCTTATTTACTAGTTGCATCTATTATTGGATATATTGTATTAGTGTTACTTTTGTCAATACTCATTGCAATTGTAGTTAGAATTATATTTGGCACTAAATTTATTATAGTATGACTCAAAAATAAGAACATTGAAGCAAAATATTTGCAATAGAATGAGAGATCTATTATAGAATCATCCCATATAATCTATTGATAATAAATATTTCAAAGAAAAAATAGTTTATCCAACAAGTGACTTAGATATCACAAGACTTCTATCTAAAAAGAGGGGTAGGAAACAAAGCAAAATAAAAAACTCCCAAAATCACACTAGAGCGCAAAGGACATCAAACATCAAATAAAAAAAGTGCTAGAAACCTAAATATAAAAGGCACAAGAAATACAAAGGGTGTCAACATCACTGATAAGACTAAAAAACCATAAGATTTGCAATCATCCATGTTTTATGTTTATTTAGAAGTGTCAAAATATCTAAAGGTACCAAAATATTCCAAGGCTCTATAATATCAATTAAATTTGTTGCTTTCCCTATCTCATCTACCATCACATCATTGTTGAACTATTTTCCTTGTAATTCTCATATTAGAATGCTCTTTTTTTATACATTTTTTTGCAAGTACATATGCTATCTTGTTAAATTCTCAATGGATGTGGGAATATTACATATGTATGAATTTTTAATTAGTTCTTTAATTCTTCTCAATATGATATGGATTTGTGTCAAACTAATATTCTTATCCTTCAAGAAAGAATTTATAATGAGGGTAAAATGTGCAAGTATCTTATTCATTATTTTATTTCCAACTTAAGTCCAATCTCACATGCCATTGCCTACCAAATTTTTGGAAGAAATTCCTAGGCGGATACAATACTTGATTACAAGTATTTTATCTTCGTTCATGATCACTTCTACAATTTCTATGCCTGGATTTGACTTAGATGTCCCATCAAAGAATAAAGTAATATAATGTATCTTTCATGGGGTTATACTAACACATTCATGCTGATTGAGATGAAATATTAAAGTTATTACTTAGTGATTAGATTAATTCCTCAACATTCAAGCTTTGTTGATTCTACTTATTTTTGAAGGTGGATTTAAAATTAGTCACTAGGTCTTTAGTTATTATTTTAGTGAGAATACTACTTTTTCTCTTGACGTTCAAACATCTACCTATTCTTGTCCTTCCAAATATTCCAAACAACAAAGAATGGGATGGATTTATAAAGAGATTTAATTAATGGATTCCCATTTAGTTCCTATTTACATTTTGATTGCCAATTGATTAGACATTATTCCACATTCAAAGTTTGTAATAAGGGATATCTAAAAAAATGGGCCATATTTAACGAGATAGGAGTGGCTAAGTTATACTCAAATACTAAATGGAGCATAATGTCATACTCAATACATATAGAATGCACATGGGGACCAACAATATTCCCTTTTTGTAAGTTGTCACCTGTGAGAATCTTGTTTTGCAAAATTAATAAATAAAAGGCTTAAATCCTAGGTGGAAATTTTAGATTCTAAATTGTTTCCAATTGGAAACTCCGACCAGTTGCATCTATTTTTCCATTTGAATTGTATATCCAAATGGTTTATTCATATCTCTCAAAATAAGCTGATTTAAACTCTATTTTCTCAATAGTTTCATATTATTTTTTTTCTTGAAATTATCCCACTTTACTATTAGGGATAATTGTAGTGGGGGATCTCTTCATTCTACTATGTTGGTGCACCAATATAGAATTTTATTAAGCTTTGATATCTACAAATGTTGTAGGTATTTTTGGGAGTTAAACTACAACTACTTAGCAAAGGAGGTTTGTCAAGTATTGGATCATTCCATAAGTCAATTTGAGATCCATATCTTAGAAGCTAGGAGATATTGTTTAATATCAAATTCTTGGCTTCCATACTATATTTCTATAATAGAGAGGCTTCAGATATTGTGTTTAGATTTCTCATTAGGTGCATTACAGTTATTGAGTCTGTATAACTATCTTTCAAAATCCTTTTCCATGGGAAGTTTGGATGCTAAGATAGATGCCATGAGAGTTTTACCTTGCTCATGATTTTTGCTTGTATTATTCCCAATATCCCTTTATACACTCTTATAGCAACTAAATCTCAATTAACTAAATGCAACTTCTTTTTTCATTTTTTTACCTCCTTGAAAAAGGAAAGTTTTAACTAGACCATAAAGTGCTTGTAGAATATTTTTTAAAGGATATTAAACCACAGACTGATATATCAAAAATGTATGCAAGACTAGTCTAATTAAAACTCTACTAAACTCAACCATTCATTAATATATATTATATTTGCTTATGCAACTTCTCAATAGTTGGAATCCAACTATTTTAGGTTCAATATGGAAGTCCATCGAAACCTAACTATTTAAAATATTGATTTGGTCCTTTCCTAAATCTAAGTGTTTGGAAAAAACCTCTATATTTTGCTAGTGTTGTATTAATTGTATAAAAATAACTTTTATTACAATTAATTAAAGCACCTAAAGTTGCTTCAAAGCAATTTCGAGAACTCTTGAATTTTTTGAAATTATAATTGGCCGCTTCTTCCAATAATATAGTGTCATCAACAAATTGGGTATGCATGATAGGTCTAACACCTTGGATAGTTTTGAGTCCTTGTAACATCAATTTAATGCTTATGTTCCTAAGAGTTCTTCCTAGTGTTTCTACTAGTAATATCTAAAGGTATGGAGATAGTGCATAGTCTTGATGAATTCCTCTAGAAGCATTAAAGAAAGCATAAGGCTCTCTATTGACCAAACAAGATATCTAGCAAGATTTGACATAGGCTCCTATCCATTACACCAGTTGTGTCAAGAATTCAAAATTAGTTAGAACACTTTCCAGGAACTATAGTTTGACTTTATCAAAAGCAATTTCCATGTCCAATTTGAAGGTAATATTCTTTGATTCATTGTTTAAGCAAGAGTGGATGTCTCATACACCATAATTCCTAGGATAAATCCTCTATGTTCTCATGAAATCAACTTACTAAGAAACATTTTGATCTGGTTAGCAATAATCTATCATAATTTTATACGAGTTGGTGAGCAAAAAATGTGTTCTGTAAAGAGGTTAAGTTCTATCCATTTATATCAATCTAGGAGTCCGTAAACTTATGAGTACCACACAAAGTATATGCCTATAGTGTGTTAAATAAGTGCCTCTATGCCTAATGGTTTTGTGGGGGATTTTTTTACTCATGTATTTTTAGTTTTAACCAAACCCAGTGAAAACTAAGGATTTAAATAAAGTAGATAAATAAAAGTGTAAGAAAAGTAAAAACATAGAGGAAATAAATAAAATTAACACATTGAAAAATTAAAATAACTAAAATAAAAACTAAATTAAATTTGTGGAGACTAAATAAATTTGCACACAACTGAAAATAAATTGCAGGGAATAAATAAAGCACATACACACACTAAAATTTGGAAATGAAATAAAATAATAAAAATAAATATAAATAGAGGAGGATTAGTGCTTGGAGTGGGATTGGGCTCCCATAGTTGGTTTTACCAATTTGCTATCGAAAATTAATCTCTTAGTCAATATAAAATAGAAATGCTCTAATATTTAATTGATAAAATGAACTTTGCAGTACATAATGATTTTATTAAAACATAATGGATCTCATTCTTTAAAAATACTCTACATTCTTATAAAAAACATAGATGATTTCTATTACATTCATGTAATATTTAGAATCTCTAAATTAAACATAGAACAAGATTTGTTACAATGGTTGCATGTAGAACTATGATTTTTACCACTAAAAAATTATCATTCTTTGAATTCAATCGTTGATGGCTGAAAACAATATTCCCCTATATTTTACAATGGCTTTTATTGCCTTTCTAAAAATTACATGATCTCTCGGTCAATAGTCAACATTCAAGATTCTAAATTGTTGCCAATTGGAATTGCATCTATTTTTCCATTTGAATTGTATATCCAAATGGTTTATTCATATCTCTCAAAATAAGTTGATTTAAACTCTATTGTCTCAATAGTTTCATATTATTATTTTTCTTGAAATTATCCCACTCTAGTATTAGGGATAATTGTAGTGGGGGATCTCTTCATTCTACTATGTTGGTGCACCAATATAGAATTTTATTAAGCTTTGATATCTACAAATGTTGTAGGTATTTTTGGGAGTTAAACTACAACTACTTAGCAAAGGAGGTTTGTCAAGTATTGGATCATTCCATAAGTCAATTTGAGATCCATATCTTAGAATCTAGGAGATATTGTTTAAGATCAAATTCTTGGCTTCTGTACTATATTTCTATAATAGAGAGGCTTTAGATATTGTGTTTAGATTTCTCATTAGGTGCATTACAGTTATTGAGTCTGTATAACTATCTTTCAAAATCCTTTTCCATGGGAAGTTTGGAGGCTAAGATAGATGCCATGAGAGTTTTACCTCTAGTACCTTGCTCATGATTTTTGCTTGTATTATTCCCAATATCCCTTGATACACTCTTATAGCAACTAAATCTCAATTAACTAAATGCAACTATTTTTTCATTTTTTACCTCCTTGAAAAAGGAAAGTTTTAACTAGACCATAAAGTGCTTGTAGAATATTTTTTAAAGGATAGTAAACCACAGACTAATATATCTAAAATGTAGACAAGACTAGTCTAATTAAAACTCTACTAAACTCAACCATTCATTAATATATGTTATATTTGTTTATGCAACTTCTCAATAATTGGCATCCAACCATTTTAGGTTCAAGGTGGAAGTCCATCGAAACCTCTAACTATTTAAAATATTGATTTGGTCCTTTCCTAAATCTAAGTGTTTGGAAAAAACCTCTATATTTTGCTAGTGTTGTATTAATTGTATAAAAATAACTTTTATTACAATTAATTAAAGCACCTAAAGTTGCTTCAAAGCAATTTCGACAACTCTTTAATTTTTTGAAATTATAATTGGCCGCTTCTTCCAATAATATAGTGCCATCAAAAAATTGGGTATGCATGATAGGTCTAACACCTTGGATATTTTTGAGTACTTGTAACTTCAATTTAATGCTTATGTTCCTAAGAGTTCTTCCTAGTTTTTCTACTAGTAATATCTAAAGGTATGGATATAGTGCATAGTCTTGATGAATTCCTCTAGAAGCATTAAAGAAAGCATAAGGCTCTCCATTGACCAAACAAGATATCTAGCAAGATTTGACATAGGCTCCTATCCATTACACCAGTTGTGTCAAGAATTCAAAAATAGTTAGAACACTTTCCAAGAACTATAGTTTGACTTTATCAAAAGCATTTTCAATGTCCAATTTGAAGGTAATATTCTTTGATTCATTGTTTAAGCAAGAGTGGATGTCTCATACACCATAATTCCTAGGATAAATCCTCTATGTTCTCATGAAATCAACTTACTAAGAAACATTTTGATCTGGTTAGCAATAATCTATCATAATTTTATACGAGTTGGTGAGCAAAAAATGTGTTTTGTAAAGAGGTTAAGTTTTATCCATTTATATCAATCTAGGAGTTCGTAAAATTATGAGTACCACATAAAGTATATGCCTATAGTGTGTTAAATAAGTGCCTCTATGCCTAATGGTTTTGTGGGGGATTTTTTTACTCATGTATTTTTAGTTTTAACCAAACCCAGTGAAAACTAAGGATTTAAATAAAGTAGATAAATAAAAGTGTAAGAAAAATAAACGCATAGAGGAAATAAATAAAATTAACACATTGCAAAATTAAAATAACTAAAATAAAAAATAACTTAAATTTGTGGAGACTAAATAAATTTGCACCCAACTAAAAATAAATTGCAGGGAATAAATAAAGCACATACACACAATAAAATTTGGAAATGAAAGAAAATAATATAAATAAATATAAATAGGGGAGGATTCGTGCTTGAAGTGGGATTGGGCTCCCATAGTTTGTTTTACCAATTTGCTATCAAAAATTAATCTCTTAGTCCACATGAAATAGAAATGCTTGAATATTTAATTGATAAAATGAACTTTTCAGTACATAATGATTTTATTAAAACATAATGGATCTCATTCTTTAAAAATACTCTACATTCTTATAAAAAACATAGATGATTTCTATTACAGTAATGTAATATTTAGAATCTCTAAATTAAACATAGAACATGATTTGTTACAATGGTTGAATTTAGAACTATGATTTTTACCACTAAAAAAATATCATTCTTTGAATTCAATCGTTGATGGCTGAAAACAATATTCCCCTATATTTTACAATGGCTTTTATTGCCTTTCTAAAAATTACATGATCTCTCGGTCAATAGTCAACATTCAAGATATAGGCACTATATTATATTTGAATGTAGGTGCCTTCCTACATCTGGGATGTAGGCATCTTTCTGCGTCTAGGATGTAGGCATCTTTCTATGTATGTTATGTATGTGATATCCTATGGTTGGTTTATAGGCATCTTCCTACATCTAGGATGTAAGTGCCATCCTGCATCTAAGACATAGGCACCTCTTATGGGAAGTATATACCATCTCCTTAGTAAGATGTAAGCACCTTCTTCCTTATGAGAAGTAGGCACCCTACCCTTCGTAGGATGTAGGTGCTTCCTACACTTATTGTGATCACCCTTAAGATGTATTCGTATTTCAAAAATATCATTCATTTTTGCACAATGCTAGGTCCATATGGGACCTCAAATTAAAAATATGAAAGAATTAGCAAAAACCTATGGCTACACACATATTCAACTAAAAACACCAATCAAGTATAAGTACTTCATTTTTCATTAAATATATGCAATAATCATACAAAAATGTATTTCTAGTGTTAAATATGCCAATGCAATACCCTTATAAATTTGAATAAAGTAAGAATATTTTATTCTCATCATACCCCCATGCCTACTTTATGGTATGTCCTCATGTCACCTTTTTTTGGTCCTCATTTCATTAATGCTCTACCAATATGCTCTGGTTTTGTGATACCACTTTTGAGTTTTGGCATTGTTTTTGTTTTTATTTTTAATATGTTGTCTCTATCTAGTTGGTCATCTACTTGATTGGCTAGGAGCTTCTAGAAATTATTTAAAATAAATGCTAACCATGCCACACTAAATTTCTAGCTCTACATTTTTTCATAAAAAATGTTCTTTAGGTATATGCACTACTTCAACAACCTCTGGAGTTTTCCATAGTTAATATTGTGACATGTCAACTAGTTGAGATTTAGGAAGAATTGGAATCTAAGGATCCCTTACTGGTGCCTTATCTTCTACATCAGCCCCTTCCTTGGCATCTTCCTTAGTCTCATTGTGGTCTAGAGGTAGAGTTTGTTCTATATTTTTTTGTGGTGACCATATAGGCTCTATTCTAAATAGGACCACCCTATGAAAATATTTAATTATGGATGGTGCAATTGGAAGTAATAGAGAAGGGCATCCATCAATAGGATGTTTTAGTACTTCTATCTACTTCCTAGTTGTAATATGGACATAGATGCCTAGTCCTCATATGCATTTTCCTACCCATTTGGTTGCTCTATCCTGCTTCAAACTTCCCTTAAGATTAGCCACTAATTATTTGTAGGTTGTAAATGCTTGTAGTGATGCATATATTTCTTCATTGAAATAGGTGTCATGCCATTTTTTTCTCTTATTTTTATATTATTGCTTTGGATTGGCCCTCTATGTCTTTTATTTTTTGTTTTTTGGTCATCTATGGTTGCAGGTGCTTCAGGAGTGAGCCCTGGGGTGATAGTTTCTAGTCATCCCCATCAATTGCTCAAGTGAATTAATAGCAAAAGTTTTGGTTGACTAGTTTGATGTTCATTGTTCCATTGCAATTGGTTATTTTATAGAGTGCTTAGTTGTAGGGTGTTCTATAGATTGGCCCAATTGCTCTATTCCAAAATAAGTAGATTGCTACACTTTTAGTTGGTCTATTTAGGTTTTCTCATTATTATAGATATCTAAAAAAGTAGGTTTTTCTTGCATTATAGGTCTCCCTTACTGATTGAAAGCTTCCATGATAGGTACCTATTGTTGCACTCCTATGTTGAATTTTTGGTTGTCTGGTATCATATTCTTGGAATTAAACTGGCATGTCCGCATAGAGGCTATATTTTCCTTGGAATGTTTGGAAGAAATTTTTAGGTCCATGGCCCAGTTTGTTTGGACAACAACATCCATATTATATCCATTTTTATGAGTAGATATCGTAATTGTTGCACCATATTTTTCAATTTCTATATAGTATTCATCAATTGTTGCATGGTGTGGTCTGATTTTTGTTGCTTATCTATGTGGGTCACTAGAATTATTTGAGTTATACCTAAATCAATCTATATTTTTCCTCCCAATTGTAGGCTTGTGCTTGAAAATATTTTAATTTATATTAAAGGTCTTCCTTGAAAGACCTACTATAGGGTATTCCAATAGAAGGTACATCTTGCAACACCTGGTTAGTCTGTTCATCCTCTAGGGTGTAGCCCTATTCTTCTTTTGATGAACTATAGTCCACCAATGTGCCTACTTTTTCCTTAACCCTAGATGTATATGGTGATGTTTCCCAAAATGGGCTCAACTCAGGTTGCTCTATCTTCCCATCCAAATTGGTCTATCGAGAGAGAGACAACTCTACTTCTTGTTGGAATATATTACATCATTTAGTACATGCCAATGTGCCATCATGGGTACACCTATATATTAGGAAAGAGTGTCTTAGATTAATATTTACTTTACACAATGTAATGCACAAGTGTGCAATGATATTTTGGTAATGTAAATCTGCATAGTTTTCCATATGTACATGTGTCAATAGAGTATGAATATGAAGAATCATAGGAAGAGTGAGGGTCAAGAAACCTCCATATGAAGATTCACATTTCATTCTATATATCTGGATGTATTGTTGTAAAACAGATATGGCGAAGGAGAAATATTCACCTGTGTAAGCAATGGAAGGTGATGTAGTATGATGTATTTTGAGCTCTTCATTCAATAAATATTTCTTACTATTTTTGAGCATTTATCATTAGAATTTCTTGAACTATTATATAGTAGATTCTAGGTTTATATGCTTGATTGATCAACATTATTATATATTTCATATTTCAATTATATTATTAATATTAAGGTGATATTATTCTAAATATTTACTCATCAAAAGCTAACGGTGGTATCAAAGCCACAAGGTATCACCATTGCTACTATCAATCTAAATCTCACCACATATTTGCAAATCGTATCATACTTTGTGTGCTATTGCATGAAAATATTGTTGTCTTGGGATATTTTGATAGAATTCATAATATAGATCAAAAGCAAAGAATATTTCTACTAGTTAAGAAGAGACCAATAACAATAAGATAATTACCTCTAAAAAAATAACCAAAGAAGATAAAGGAATTATCTCTAGAAAGAGAACCAAAGAAAATAAAGGAGTTACCTTTGGAAAAGGAACTTGAGAAGATAAAGGAATTACCTCTGGAAAAGACAACTAGAGAAGATAAAGGAATTGCCTATGGAAATAGAAACCATAGAAGATAGCATTTCTCACTGTGTTGATGAAAATCAATGATATTTAAGAATATACCTATTCCAAGAGAAAAATTAGAATACAAGAAGATTGAAGGATTTTGAAGATAGACCTTATCATTGAAGAGACCCTAAGAAGAGGTCTTATTTATAATCTTGATAAATAAAAAGGATTCTAGATTATTATTTAGCTATAATATTTCCATAGGGTTGAATGGAAAACCCGTGAAGACTAGGATTCAATATAGATTTGATTCCACTAGTTTTTTAATATAGCTAGTGAAGATTATTATTTCTAGAAAATTGAATACATATGATTATTACTATCCTAAGGTTTGTTATAGAATATTGGTTCTTAGAAGTTGAGAAGCTTCCTACAATAGATAGAGAAGAATTTCATCTTTGATTTCCTGAAAGTCTATGTGGTTTCCAAGTGTAGGGATTAACTTTTTTGTTGCAGAAAAGTAGAAAATGAAGGAGGTCCAAGAAGGATACTTTATTGAATATTGAGAAGAACCAAGAAGAAGGTTCTCATTGCAATATTTTAGATTGAATATAAAGATCCATGAAGATGTCGCATTGAAGAAAATTCTATGTTTTGGAATATTGAAGATTGAAGACTAAAGATAGACCGAAGAAGAGGTCACATTGAAGAACATCCAAGTTTTTGAAGATTGAAGATTGAAGATAGAGACCCAAGAAGTTCTATATTAAATAACATACAAGATTAGAATATTGAATATTGAATATAGAAGATAGAAGGACTACAAAAGGTTCTATTGTAGATAAAAATACTAGAATATAGAGATCTAAGAAAGAGATATCATTGAAGAATTTCCCATAGTTGGAAAATTGAATAAACCAAGGTAAGGTTCCATTAAAGCATTTACTAAAATAATTGAATGTTGCAGGATTAGAAGACGCAAGAATACAGGTCTAAATAATATTTTAAAGAAAGAAAAAAAGGCTACATGAAAGCATTATTATCGAATCTAAAGCAACAATCATTGGAAGAGATTTGACTATGATTTCATGGTAGAATATTGTAAGTAGAAGGAGCACCTGACTATAAGAAATTGGGATAATTATCACCATCCAACAATAATCCCAAAAGGAAAGAGGAGTTTACATGAAGTTTGTCAAATTTAGAGAATATTTTAACAACTCAATAATTCAGATTCTTGAGAGAAAATATAGAGATCAACATCAGATTTGAAGTCAAAATATAGTGAGGATTTAAAATAAATCAAAATCCACACTTTTTGATAAATTTGGAGACAACCACATAAATTTTGTAGGCTGATTTGCAAAAGCACAAGTTTCTAATTTTCAGAAGAGAAGCTAGAAGGTTAAAGGATAGTAAAAAGCAAAAGCAGAAAGCTAGAGTTTAGAAAAAGCTTTGGAGAAGCTTTCAAAGAAGATTTGGACAGCCAAATAAGAGAAGGATTGACAATAAAGAGAGTAGCATATTTGAATATTAAAGGACATTAGAAAATTATAGGCTATAAGTAGTAATCAAATAAGTCTAAGTTACAATTTTGGGTAGCATAAAATAAGAAAGCAAGATGCATTGAAAATATTAAAGAATTTAATAGAGTTGAGTAGCGAAGCTCAAGCATATTTTGGTAGCATCTAAGGAGGATTCCTATTACATAATTGGATAGTAAAAGAGTAGTTTTTGGAGGTACAAATTTTACAACCAGCTAGCACACATTTGAAGAAGAAGAAAGTTCATTTTAAGCAACAACTATAGTTGTAAATTAACAACAAAAGAAAGGTGCATTATAGAAAATACAAGATAGCAATATATAAATAAAGGAGCTACAAAAGGGTGTGTATTTGATGCCATATAATTTTGTAATAATGAAATACTTGATGATTATTCTATTGAGAGCCTTTACTTAAATAGCAAAAGCATACAATTTGATCCATCGGATCATAACTAACTAAGCTAATCTCAGCCACACAGATTATCCTAGTAACAACTTAGCATATGAAATATTAATATTCTAACACCCCCCTTAATTTGTACTAGGATATATCTAACACCCCCCTTAAGTGGTACTAGGAGGTAGTGAAAATATAACAAAACCAAACAAGTGGCATATCCACAAGTATGAGTCTTGACAACAAGTCCTGATAAGGTACTCATGTACAATATATGTATAAGAAATCTTGTTGGATAGATGATGAAAAAACACAAGGGAGAAAACCACATTCTAGAATAGAAGGAGGAATATGTGCAAGGAGGATGGAGAGGAAGATGTCCTCTTCAACCTCCCCTAGGACATATTCCATCAAGAAGTCTGCAAAGGATCCATGAGATGCCTCAAAAAATTAGAGAAGCCTTGTCACCGAACTGAATGAAATCTTACTCCCATACTAGTGCTTATGACAAAGATCAAGGTTGTGAACCATGAAAAAGGTCACTAAAGAAAACCCTCTTGAAACCAAAGTGTATCACAAAATGAGAGTGTGAAGATAGTGTGGAAAAATAACCACAAAAATCGCAAGGGATGTCCAAAATGACTCCACAAGCATAAGTATGTGGTTTCCACCTATATGAACACAATGGGCTGATAACAAGGTCCAAACTAAGTGGACAAACAACTTACTTCAAGGGAATCTAAAAATAAAAGGGCACCAATGTAGTGTTTGAATGCATCCTTATGGTGACCTCCTCATCCTACCATAATGCATGGGTAACCAACCGCTGCAACCGCTAGGTGATATAGAGGAGATGACTAGATACTAGGATCATATTAACAAATATCTAGGAGTGTCGGGTTCAACCGAGAATGCACTCCATGATACAATAGTATTGATATACAAAAAATTGTGGAATACAGTTTAAAAACTGAAAATAGACTGCACCATCTTGTCCGGCTTGGAAAAACCTTTCCAATGACTATAAATACGTCTATGTTTGGATTTCAATGTAACCTATATTTTATAGGAAAATAATAGTCTTCTTATTTTTCCCTAACAAATGAATATTCCAAAATAAGGGAATAAAGCATGTTTTTTTTTTTTTAAATATCTCTCTCAGGAGATTGACATGTGGGCCATCCACTCTTTCGAAGTTGGAAAAAAAATAGGTGGCTTAAAAAATAGTGGTCCACCTACTATTATAAAATTAGAACCTAAGTTTGCAATAAATGCCCCTATGCTTTCCATCATTAAAAGTTTAATATAAATAAAACATTGGAGCTTATGATGGATATGGGTTAAAAATTGAAAACAATTTTTAAAAAAATTCATCCACCCGAACTTTATCACCAACAGTTATTTAGAATGTAAAAAGCAAATGCAAAAATATTATTTTTCTGCCATGTGGGATTTCCAGGTGGCTTTTAGAATCCGTCCAGGTTGGTGATGATATGTGACGTGCTCCTCAAGATCAGTGTGTCCCAGGGACAAAACTTGGTGCCTTGATAGTAGCAGCATTAACATTATGTATTTTGTAACTCACGTCTACTTAGAATATCCACAGTTACCACTAACCAATGTAGTTGACTCTTCCTCTGCTTCACCATCACATTTCAAAACATCATCGGTGCTTCCAATCAATTGCAATGATCAAAAAATTCATTTTTATTCGATGATTTATCCAATTTGTCGTCATCTTCCATTCACTGCATTGAAAATAGCATTGCTTCTCACTCTGAAAAATATGTTTTGGTGCTTCTAGTATAGTTCATTCACGTCAATGTTTGAGTATGAGGTTGATATCTTTTGCAGATAAATATTCGGTGATCAAATTTGTAGAGTAGGTAACTTTAGGAGAAATCTCAACCGACTGTCTTCATGTGTAGATCATGATGATTGGAGGATATTCAACCATTTCTTAGTTACTGATGTTTTGGTGCTTCACCAACTGCTAATTCCCCAATGTCGATCATGCACAAAAAAAATAGCAAAATAGCTCAAACTACAACATTGCTTATTGGTGGATTGAACCGTATCCAGTGCTCTCTCCTCAAGTGCCATCATAGATAATCGAGCTTCACACACAACATAACCATTCAAATTAGAAATAGATGGGCCATGTAACCATACTCAGAGCACTTAGGATGAAAAATTGGACCCCTCCATCTATGTAGTGCTCAGGATCAAGCTTGTCACATTGCAAAATTATGTGATGTGGGCTAGTCAAATTGCAGAAAGACCCATCACGTAGAAAATGAGAAATCCATGTTGGTGTAGTCTCTCCACCATAAAACACAATGCAGTAGATTATTTGATCTGTTGCTTCAAACCAGCAACTGTGCTACAATGGAACTGGATGCCAAACTTGAACAATTTTCCATCTACAGTCGTACCATAAGAGAGGGCCCTCAAAAAATTGATAGAATGGTACCAAATCGAATGCAAGGGCTCCACAAACACTATGTAACTTTTATTACACTGCCTCCTTCGCACGCTGAAAATATTTTTGTTCCCATCAAATTTGTAAATGGGGGTTTTAACTGTCATGAGCTTAAAAATGCCCATTGCATTCTGATCACCACTAGTAATGTTCAAAGATCCATAAAAAATGATGCACTGTAAGTTTTAAAAAAAATTACACAGCAAGTTTGATCGCCATAATAGACCACTGAAGTTGTAGTAAGAGTGTCAAACTGATTTAGTTCATCCATAAGGTAACATCAAGACCATGTGGCAAGAAAAAAGATAACTACAGCTCTCCACTGTTAGTACTCCCGATGGCCACAGGCACTGATTATTGACTAATATCTATGTACTTGAAATCCTCTAGAGAAACTCAGTACCATTGGCAAAAAAAAAGCATCAAATTTCCCATCGCAGAGTGCCTTTAATGAGAGTTTGTTAAAATCTTGTTGATGACCACATGGAGCTCATGTCAGCATAGTGTTCCATTCATTTGTCGGTGCACTCGCCTTATCCACCTCCTCCATAGCTAGAAACTCTGGTGATTGTTGTCAGTCCATCGAGAGTGGCGTAATGACCACTTCTTCCATTGTTGCAAAAGTAATTGTTGTCACTATGTTGTTAACATATTCGCTAGCTCGATGCAGGCCACGACGTTCTCCCAAGCCACACAATGCAAAAAAAACCATTTTGGATGCCATATTTTGATCAATCCGCATACATCATCCATAGCCAAGATCACCATACCTCCATTTATTTTTAAAATTTAAATGTCCCACCCATTTAAATATAGGTTATATTTATTAAAAAAAATTTAGGGAAAATAAAAGGATGGTCCCACCACGCTTCCCCCAAAAAGTAAAGTATTGGGGCCCATGATGGATTAAAAAAATAGCACACTTCAACAGTGCCACTCCATGCGATCTCCTCCATTAAACATGCTAGAGCTCCCAAAAGTACAAAAGACCACCAACATTTGAGCTCGACTTGAGTCACCATTATTACTGCTCAAATTCAGAAAATCATGATCGATTCCCGTCGAAGAGGCTGTGACTGCCTACATGAATTTTTGCTCGCATCGCTCCACATGAAATTTCATAGACATATTGTGTTTGTAAAATAAATTACAACTTATCATCACTGGAAAATCAATGCTCATGTTTGATGGCAACTCCACCCTCCTTATGCACCCTTGAACTAGCATCCACGCATTTCACCACTAATCATTACAGATATTGTCAGTGCAAGATTAATCTGCACCTTCGAGGACCATAGTGGAAGATGAAAATATGACCTCTACCTCCACTAAACAACATAGTATGTTAAACCCAACATGATTCCCAACATTTTTATCCTTCGAGCATGGTAGGATAGCCCCATGACTCCCGCCCCCATGAGGGATTTTGACATCGTAAAAAATGATCCAAACTGGCAGTGAATAGATTTCCTATCACCGTCATTTTGAACCTCTATCACTACTAACATCACCTCCACCTCCATCGTGTGATCCTCCATTTGCAGTCACACTAATATTCTTTGACGAAATAAGGGCCCCACACATGCATGCGTATATATATTTAAAGCTCTATATAATAAGGTTTGCATAGTGAATGCTCCAGAATAATTACTGCATTGCAGTGTGCAAGGGGCTTTGAACTATAACCGCAGGAATGTGCACGCTGAATGCTCGTGAATGGCCATCGTAGACCACGATTCCTCCTTTCCAGCACCTAAAAAATATCTATAGCTACCCATGTAAGAGCTTGATCTTTGGATATCACACCCGCTCTACAACATCAAAGTCATACAAATCCAGAAACATTGCCAGAGCCATTCCAAATAAAAAAAAGGATGCACTGCAATAAAAATTGATGTACAGGTGTGAATTATTGGTGACCGATAGCAGGTACATGGTGGTCCTGGATCTAAAAAAAAATTGCTATTGTATCTTATTCGGGCACTAGGCACTGCCATCTGTAATGAAACTTTATTTTAAGTTCCACCATGATATAAAATGGCCCTTTACCATATTTCATACCATGCATAACATTCTCTAAGCCCTCCTGGTCAAACACCATCACAGTGCCACCGAGCTCACCTCTTATCAGTGTTAACTCCATCCTTTGTTTCCCGAGACTATCATGCTAGATCTATGTTCAAACTCAAACTACTACAAGTGAAAAGTAGCCAAAGGCTCGATAGTCATACAAAATGGTAGTTACAACACCCTTTAGAGTTAGCTTTTATGAGATTTGATTGCGTAATTTATGGGAAAAATGAAGCATCTAGATTAAACTTCACATGGGAAAAATGATCATTAAAATATGGCCAAAACATCCACTTAGGCGACTTTTGGTGATGGAAAACAAAAAGTATTTGGAGTATATTTGTCACTAATCTAGACAAAAAAAAAAACTCTACAATATTTTCTTGAATACACCTACCAAGAAAATTCATGGGCGTTCATCATAGGAACGATATTATTTTAAGCCACCATTAAGCTTTCGTAGAGGCTAGAATCTCAAAGAAGCCAAACCATCATTAATTTTTCCCTGAACCTACACCATTTGTGATTTTACCTCACTTTCAAAGATAGATCTAAAGGCATCACTGCTACATCCATGGTAGCTTTCTAGATTTTGCAATCTCGAGCAGGGATGGAGAATATTTTGTAGGTTCATTAGTTTGGGTTTGTCTTCATATCTTCCACAACGAGGAAAAAAATACAACATCCACTAAAACAAATTGTAGCGCAAATATAGTTGTGCCACCAGCAGGCCACCACCATAATGATAACATCCCCCATGCACCTTCTTCATCAGGACACGGTGTAGATTTGTGCCTGCCTTGATGATGTATTCAACGTTAGCCAAAAAAATGTCAACATCCCCCCAAAGGCTTTGAAGCCAATGTTGAAAAGAAGGGAACTCCTTTTTGTTCTAGTTGTGCACAGCGGTCTGGCCTCTTTTCTAGGTGGAGTTATGACTGGTAGTGGAGATCATTGCATCATGGGATACAAAAATGATGGAGGCATTTGTACACCCAGGTTCATACCATGTGTTCAGCTGCATCCATGCCAAAAATGAATCTCGCCATGATCCTCATATCAAAACAACTCGTCATAGAATAATGCCACGATGAAAAGTTCCCATACAATGAAAACATGCAGAGCAAAATCTACGATAGCACATAGTGCCATTATAGCCATATTCTTCCATCAAAGCATTGAAAACAAAATTGTGATTTGATCTACTCCTGCTCCATCAGGAAATTTGACAAAAATACCTCACACAAGGAGGACATGGAAGAGCATACATAGCCATTAATAGAACACAAAATTATTCTAAAGAACATGGACTTATACTGAGAGGGGAGGTGAACAGTATAAGACTTAACCAATTAATAATTTTAACTTTAGATAGCAGTGGCATCAACACAAAATTAATCAAGATAGAAAGCATCACACATTGAAAACCCATTTTTAACGTGGTTCACCCAAAATGTTTCGGCTACGTCCACAAAAATTTTCTCTAAAAGTTATCTCAAAGTTCTTTGGGAATCCTTCCCAATTACAATGTTTATGAGCCTCGCCCAAAGGATATACCTTCCCCCAATCAGAATTTATGAGCCTCTGCTCAAAGGAGATACTTTCCCCTCTACTCTAGAAATGATCCCTCAAAAGATCAACTACCTCTACCTCTTTCCAGCACGTGGAACTCCTTTCCATAGAAGACCTCTTGTCCTCAATGCTTAGCCTAAGAGACCTCTACGTTCTATGATCACATCCATAGCAGCTCAGCAAACTATACCAAACACAGTCAGTCAGTCTAGTACAAGTCTTCCTCTGACTGTTAGATTTGTCCAACTCTTGAACAAATCAATCCTCTGCATACAAGCCTTCTCAAAGACTTGCCAAATCTGTCCTCAAGTTCTTCTCATAGAACCAGTGCACCTTTATCCTCAAGTTCTCTGATAGAACTATCAAACTCAACTCAAAAGTCGTCTGCTAGGACCTATCCAAATCTGCTCACAAGTCCCCACCGGAACCTGTCCAAAACTGCTCACAAATCCCCACAGAAACCTGTCAAAAAATTGCTCACAAGTCCCCACCGAAACCTGTCCAAAAACTGCTCACAAGTCCCCACCGGAACCTATCCAAAAACTGCTCACAAGTCCCCACCGAAACCTGTCCAAAAACTCAGCAAGCTCACCAAGAAAATCTTGCTTAGTAGGAAATCACAAAGTGAATTATTAGAGACCCAATGTGATTTTTCAAACTCATAGAAGAATAAAGAGAATTGTTAGAGACTCAATATGTTCTATACTCAACTCCCAATCTCAAAACTCAACTCAAATCAACTCAGCTCAATCTCAATCTCAAATCTGAAAATTCAACTCAATATCTAAAATGGATAGGATAGAATGCTTTCTTTCAAGAACATGAAACCCCAACAATTGCCAACTATGCAAAGAATCACATAACAATGATACTCATGTTCTTTTCACCATCAATTAGGGCTTCAACAACAATGCTCATCAAACAAGGTTCAATCAACACCATTCAACTCAAAACACAACCTTGAAGCATTTCAAAATCAACATTAGAAAAGGAAACAAGTAGAACTCCTTTTCTCTCCAACATTATTTGAACAAAAAACATCCACCAACTCAAATCACCAAGCACAAAACAACTTTTCAAATCATCAACAAAGAAGTAAGCCCAACACTTTAACCAAGTAAAGAATAGTTTTATTATAACCAATTTAATGAAAGCTAATGTCAATCTCAAAGCTACCCACTTCAGGTTTCACACTTTCACACAAGAAGCAATTCTAACCTTAAAAAATCATGCTTTCATTTCCATAATCAACCAAAAGCACTCTCAACATTACAAGAAATGTTTATCCCTTATACACCTTATTTCTCCCTTATAGTCTTATCAACAATAAACTTTATGTCTCATAAGAATGCAATAAGATAATGCAAACAACACTTTAAAAAGAATCTTTTATCAAAATAAAGCAAGCTTCAAACTCCTTATAACTCCTAAGCTGTTTTTCTCTCTAATAAACTTCCTCCATCCGTAAAATACACTAGCAAAAATTAATTTCGAAAATACCTTAGCCAACACCAAAAATCGCGCTATGGAGAAATTGCGCATGAACTCTAACACCACCCACTGCGTCCACTTCAACGAAGAAAAACCCTTTTGCATTATTCGAATGTGGAACCTCCCGTTCGGATAGTGCGCCAACAGCCTAGCCACTACCATTGCACCAACAGTGTTGGGTGAGGTTTAAACCTCACTCTATTTCCCTTGTACCTTCTGTGCTAGGGCTAAAATAAATAATAGGCCTCCCTATCTTCTGATGTGAACGACAACAACGAAACCTTATGACGGATACAAAAAATGAACGACGGATATCCGAACAGCGGATCACGAAATCTCAACAAAGAAGAAATCGAACATCAGATCGCGAAAACACAGTGAGCAACACTTTTTTGAAAATGCGGATGGGATGAACTTTGATCTTCATCGTGGGAGATTTATATGTAAATTTTCGATAAACTCTTGATGTCAGCAATAATTTTAACACATCGACGGAGGAGTTTAACACGTCGGCGGAGGTCTTGGCTAGCGCCCACAATCTTAGAACATAGCACCATCAAAGTTAAGACATTTGCGCCATGGGTTAGGAGAACCCAATGCAAAAAATAAATTAATATTTATTTAAAAATAATTAAAAGGAACCTTAACAAGGTTTTTAATTATTTAAATAAATACTTCCTCCTGGACCCAAATGCATTAAACTAATGCATCCACCTGTAATCTTTAAACCTGCCAACTTGGGATTTACAAAATACCTTTGAAACTGTCATGTCGTAACCTTCATCAAAACAAGTTATTTGACATCAAATAAAATTCCTTCAAGAGCTTCTTGACATCAATGACAATTTATACAATTGAGCAAAGGCAATGTACCCAAAGTACCCAAAATTGCCAACAATCTCCCCCTTTGTCATTGATGGCAAACATTTATTGAAAACACTTCTCAAGAGCCAAAACTGAAACCAACTGTGCTAACAACTTACCAACTGTGCCTACAACTGAGAATCTTCCTTTGAATTTTTTCTCCCCCTGACTTGAAGCTCTCCTCTTCACTTTGAAACTCTCCCCCTTACTCATATCTCTCCCCCTTTTTCATCAATGGCAAAGGGTCACCTTTGGGGCTCGGGACTAAGAATGAGCCTCTTAGCTTAGTCCCTCCCCCACCTCCTTATGAGGTGATTAATTCTAGGATGGGAGTACAACTCCCAATTTCTCCCTTAGATACTCAAACATATCTCTTGGAAGAGGTTTGGTGAAGATATTTGTAATCTGCTCTTTAGTAGACACATACTCTACCTTGACCTGCTTGTCTTGCACTTTCTCCTTTAGAAAGTGATACTTGATGGAAATATGCTTTGTCCTTGAGTGCATTACCATATTTTTGGAAATACTTATGGCACTTGTATTATCACAAAGTATGGAGATGGGTTGTTCATGCTTAAGGCAGTTTTCATCCATAAAACCTGTGTACACCCAACCACTGCTGCTATGTATTCAGCCTCTGTTGTAGATAAGGAAACTGAAGGTTGTTTCTTACTTAGCCAAGAAACCAAAATCTTTCCCATAAAGAATGCTCCACCACTAGTGCTTTTCCTGTCATCAATACTACCTGCCCAATCTGCATCTTTATAAGCTGTGAGGGTGAAATCATCACCTTTGGGATACCAAAGCCCAAAGTCCATAGTGCCCTTCAGATATCTGAATATTCTCTTAACTGCTATAACATGAGAATCTTTTGGAGCTGCCTGAAATCTTGCTACTAACCCAACTGCCTACATGATATCTGGTCTGGTAGCTATAGTATATAATAAACTACCAATCATAGATCTGTACAACCTCTGATCTGCCGCTGGATATTCATCATCTTTACTCATCTTGCACCCTGTAATCATTGGAGTACATACTGGTTTGTTTTCCATCATCCCAAATTTCTTCAACATTTCTTTGATATACTTTCCTTGAGAGAGAAATATACCATCTTTTGATTGAGCAATCCGAAGACCTAAAAAGAATAACAGCTCTCCAATCATAGACATCTCAAATTCCTTCTGCATGGTGTTAGCAAAAACTTTGCACATCTGAGTATTATTTCTCCCAAAAATAATATCATCAACATAAACAACCATAATCAATATATCATCATCTTCATTCTTAATATACAAATTTCTATCTGCCACACCTTTCCTGAAGCCTTGCTCATGAAGATACCTGTCAAGTCTTGAGTACCAAGCCCTAGGTGCTTGCTTTAACCCATACAAGGCCTTTTTCAGTTTACACACATAGTCTAACTATTCTGAGGGAGACACTCCTTCTGGTTGTTCTATGTAGACTTCTACCAACACCCCATTTAGAAAAGATAACTTTACATCCATTTGATATACCTTGAATTATTTGAAGCTTGAAAGGGCCAAAAACATTCTGATAGCTTCAAGACGAGCAATAGGAGCAAACGTCTCTTTGAAATCAACACCTTCTACTTGAGCATAACCTTTGTAGACTAACCTAGCTTTGTTTCTGATAATCTTTCCATCCTCATTGAGTTTATTTCTGAATATCCATTTTGTGCCAATGACATTCTTGTCCTTAGGTCTTGGAACCAATTCCCAAGTTTCACTTTTCTCTATTTGATTTAGCTCTTCATCCATTGCTTTTACCCAAAATTTATCTCGCACATGCTTCATCGAAATCTTTTGGCTTAATTTGAGATAATAATGAAACATTTGTAGAATCATGTGAAGGAATGACTCTTCTTCTTGTTTTCCTGCTATTTGGATCACCAATGATCAAATATTTGGGATGATGTTTCTGAACATATCATGAAGGAGTTTTGGGAAGCAGCTTGTTGTCTTTCCTCTTCTTCATCCGAAACCTCTCTCGAATTCTTCTTGACACATTTCATCACTGAGTTCCTTGACTAGTTCTCTTATCCCTGTCTTTTCATCAATTGTTACATTTATGCTCTCTACAACTGTATGAGTTCTTTTGTTGAAGCATTTGTAGGCCTTGCTTCTACTAGAATATCCAAGAAATATTCTCTCATCACACCTAGGATCAAACTTATCCAAATTCTGATCTTCCCTTCTGATGAAGCACTTACTCCCAAACACTTTGAAGTATTTTACTGTAGTTGGTCTTCCTTTCCACAACTCATAAGGATTTTTATGATGATTGACTCTAAGATGGGCCCTAGTGATAAAGTAGACTGATGTACTAACTGCATCTTTCCAAAATCCATCTGAAATTTTTGACTCATTTAACATAGCTCTAGCCATATTTTCAATAGTTCTGTTTTTCCTTTCAACTACTCCATTTTTTTGAGGAGTTCTTGCTGCTAAATATTCTCTTTTGATTCCTTGTTGCTCACAGTATTCCACAAATTTATTTGAAGTGAAATCTCCTCCTCTATCCGATCTTAAGCATTTGATTCTCTTGTCAGTCTCATTTTCAATCATTTCTTTGAAAGCTTTAAATTTTTCAAAAGCTTCAAATTTTTCTTTGAGAAAAGTAACCCAAGTCATTCTAGAATAATCATCTATAAACAACATGAAGTAGCTTTCTCCCCGAATTCTCTCGAGTTCGGTAGGGCCACATAAATCAGTATGAATAAGATCCAATGGTTTTGAAGAAGTATACCCTTTTGATTTGAAACTGGTTCTGGTTTGTTTTCCATGTTGACAAGGACCGCAAATGATGTTATGGGGCCCTTTTATTTTGGGCAAGTCTCTAACTGCTTCCTTGTTACTAATATTGACAATATTATCAAAGCTCAAATACCCCAATCTTTTATGCCATAACCAACTCTCATCTTCTTGAGTTAGAAAACACTTTTCCTTTTTTATCTCACTTAGCATGTAAAGATTGTTTGGAGTCCTTGTAGCACTAGCAATGAGTTTTCCATTTTTTTCTTTACTTATCTCACATCTATCTAAAAAGAAAGATACTATGTGCCCTTGATCACAAAGTTGACTCACACTTAGAAGATTATGTCTTAGGCTTTCTACATAAAGCACATTTTTTGTTTTGGATTTCCCATCCAAACTAAGAGTCCCTTTACCACAGATTTTAGTCGACCTGTTATCTCCAAAACTGACTGTTCCTTTATTTTTTTCTTTTAAGACCAAAAACTTTTCCTTTTCACTAGTCATATGTTTTGAACAACCACTATCAAGATACCATTTTTCTACTTTGTCTTGAGCATGAAAAGCAGTTTGAACTATAATTGACTTAGATTTGATCTCATTTCTCTTTTTAGTGAACTAAAGGCTAGATCTATCCAAACTGCACATCTTTGCTATATGCCCAAAATTCTTGCAGTTGTAACACATGACATTTTTATTCATAAGATATGCAAAAGATTTAACATTTTCCTTACTATGGCTATTCAAAGACTTATTGCAATGCATAGCTTTGTGACCAAATTTCTTGCAGGAAAAAAAATAGCCATGGAAAGTATTATGTAACCTGTTTTGATGCCTTGGATGATTGTTCTTCTTGTGACCAACTGGAATCCACCACTCTTTAGGATGAATATTGATCTTGCTCGAAGATCCTATTTCATGAATGGTGATACCATCCTTCTTTTGCTTTTCACACAGAGTATTCTATCTGAGAGCCAACTGTTCCAACTTCACTCTAAGAGACATAACCTTCTTCTAGTTTCTCGTAATCAGCTTCTTTTCCTTTGAGAGCCTCTGTCATAACTTGTTCAACCTTCTTCCCTTCTTCAGCTAGAATTTTGAAGTCTATAACACTTTGAGACAATTTTGATCTTGCTATCTCTTCTTCCTGACATTGATGCTTGAGAATAGAATTCTCTTCCCTTAATTTCTTAAGCTTTTTTAAAGCCAAGAAGAATTCACCTTTGAGATCGAACTCAACCTCTTCATCTCTTTCTGAATTTGTATGTTCCTTTGATAGATCCTTCTCCAAGCTGTTAGGCTCTTTATGGAGTGACCTGCTCTGATACCAATTGAAGAACATGGACTTATACTCGAGGGGGGGTGAACAGTATAAGACTTAACCAATTAATAATTTTAACTTTAGATAGTAGTGGCATCAACACAAAATTAATCAAGACAGAAAGCATCACACATTGAAGACCCATTTTTAATGTGGTTCACCCAAAATGTTTGGGCTATGTCCACAAAACTTTTCTCTAAAAGTTATCTCAAAGTTCTTTAGGAATCCTTCCCAATTACAATTTTTATGAGCCTCGTCCCAAATGATATACCTTCCCCCAATCAGAATTTATGAGCCTCTGCTCAAAGGAGATACCTTCCCCTCTGCTTTGGAAATGATCCCTCAGAAGATCAACTGCCTCTACCTCTTACCAAGACATGGAAATCCTTTCCACTCGAAGACCTCCTATCCTTAATGCTTAGCCTAAGAGACCTCTCGCCTTCTATGATCACGTCCACGGTAGCTCGACAACTCTGTACCAAGCATAGTCGGCCAGTATAGTACAAGTCTTCCTCTAACCTGTCGATTTGTCCAACTCTTGAACAAATCAATCCTCTCGCATACAATCCTTCTCAAAGACTTTCCAAATCTATCCTCAGGTTCTTCTCATAGAACCAGTGCACCTTTGTCCTCAAGTTCTCTGATAGAACTATCAAACTCAACTCACAAGTCCTCTGCTAGGACCTTTTCAAATATGCTCACAATTCCCCATCAGAACCTATCCAAAACTGCTCACAAGTCCCCACCGAAACCTATCCAAAAACTACTCACAATTCCCCACCGAAACTTGTCCAAAAACTGCTCACAAGTCCCCATCGAAACCTATCCAAAAACTGCTCACAAGTCCCCATCGAAACCTGTCCAAAAACTGCTCACAAGTCCCCACCGAAACCTGTCCAAAAACTCAACAAGCTCACCAAGAAAAAATTTCTTAGTAGGAAATCACAAAGTGAATTGTTAGAGACCCAATGTGATTTTTCAAACTCATAGAAGCATAAATATAATTGTTAGAGACTCAATATGTTCTATACTCAACTCCCAATCTCAAAACTCAACTCAAATCAACTCAGCTCAATCTCAATCTCAAATCTGAAAATTCAACTCAATATCTGAAATGGATAGGATAGAATGCTTTCTTTCAAGAAAATGAAACCCCAACAATTTCCAACTATGCAAAGAATTACATAACAATGATACTCATGTTCTTTTCACCATCAATTAGGGCTTCAACAACAATGCTCATCAAACAAGGTTCAATCAACACCATTCAACTCAAAACACAACCTTGAAGCATTTCACAATCAACATTAGAAAAGGAAACAAGTAGAACTCATTTTCTCTCCAACATTATTTGAACAAAAATCATCCACCAACTCAAATAACCAAGCACAAAATAACTTTTCAAATCATCAACAAAGAAGTAAGCCCAACACTTTAACCAAGTAAAGAATAGCTTGATTATAACCAATTTAATGAAAGCTAATGTCAATCTCAAAGCTACCCACTTAAGGTTTCACACTTTCACACAAGAAGCAATTCTAACCTTAAAACATCATGCTTTCATTTCCATAATCAACCAAAAGCACTCTCAACATTACAAGAAATATTTATCCCTTATACACCTTATTTCTCCCTTAAAGTCTTATCAACAATAAACTTTGTCTCATAAGAATGCAATAAGATAATGCAAAAAACACTTTAAAAAGAATATTTTATAAAAATAAAGCAAGCTTCAAACTCCTTATAACTCCTAAGCTATTTTTCTCTCTAATAAACTTCCTCCATCCACAAAATATACTAGCAAAAATTAATTTCGAAAATACCTTGGCCAACACCAAAAATCATGCTATGGAGAAATTGCGCATAAAATATAACACCACCCGCTGCATCCACTTCAATGAAGAAAAACCCTTTCACGTTATTCGAACGTGGAACCTCACATTCGGATAGCGCGCCAACAGCCTAGCCGCTATCGTTGCGCCAATAGCGTCTGGTGAGGTTTAAAACTCACTCTGTTTCCCTTGTACCTTCTATGCCAGGGCTAAAATAAACAGTAGGCCTCCCTATATTTTGACGCGAATGACGATGACGAAACCTTATGGCAGATACAAAAAAATGAACGACGGATATCCGAACAGCAGATCACGAAATCTCAGTGAAGAAGAAATCGAACATCAGATCGTGAAAACACAGCGAGCAACACTTTTTCGAAAATGCGGATGGGATGAACTTTGATCTTCATCATGGGAGATTTATATGTAAATTTCCCATAAACTCTTGATGTCGACGAGAAGTTTAACATGTCGACGAAGGAGTTTGACACGTCGGCGGAGGTCTTGGCTAGCGCCCACAATCTTAGAACATAGCGCCATCAAAGTTAAGACATTTGTGCCATGGGTTAGGAGAACCCAATGCAAACAATAAATTAATATTTATTTAAAAATAATTAAAAGGAACCTTAAAAATGTTTTTAATTATTTAAATAAATACTTCCTCCTGGACCCAAATGCATTAAACTAATGCATCCACCTGTAATCTTTAAACCTGCCAACTTGGGGTTTACAAAAGACCTTTGAAACTGTCATGCCGTAACCTTCATCAAAACAAGTTGTTTGACATCAAATCAAATTCCTTCAAGAGCTTCTTGACATCAATGACAACTTATACACTTGAGCAAAGACAATGTACCCAAAGTACCCAAAATTGCCAACATATTCGATGCACCCAAAAAAATGGAGAATACGGTCCCCTCATCAGATCTAGACTAGATCCACTGGGAAAGTAATAAGACCCAAAAAAATAGATCTCTTTCATAGCAAAAAAATTGTTTTGCAAATCTGGATCTGTAGTAGAAGACTACAAACCTAGAAAATTAAAAAGACCTCCCAAACTAAGAATTTTAACCATATGCTTTTTGATCCATCAAAATATGTAGAGCATACTCCCTCGGTATAATAAATTAGGGGAAAAAAAATGAAGGGAATATTTCTATGAGGAAAATCCCCCATGAGGAAAATCTCCTCAAGATCATAGGGCAGGGAAGGCCTGCTCTGATACCATGTTGGAATAATAAAATACTTGATGTTTATTCTATTGAGAGGCTTTGCTTAAATAGCAAAGGCATACAATCTGATCCATTGGATCATAACTAACTGAGCTAATCTCAGCCACACATATTATCCTAGTAACAACTTAGGATATTAAATATTAATACTCTAACATATAAAGTATTATTGTAGAGATTTTTGAAGGTGCTTCTTAAGATATTTTTTAGCATCAAATTTTAGAGCTATTAAGATCTAGAATAATAGATTTTTTTTAGAGATTTTTTAATCCAAGAAAGAGACACTGTTACACACCATTACATTTAGGAAAATCTACAAGTTATAAATAACATTATTTAAGTTCTTAAATGGAGTGATAAGTGAATAGTTTATGTTGTTTTTTAAAGAGAAATTTAGGGCATATTTACTTTACGTTTATGAGGTAGAATATCCCTCATTTTATAGTATTATTAAAAGAAAAGAGTTCCCATATTTAGAGGTAGATTTTAAGTATTTAAAAACACCATACGTGCAATAAAAAGTGGTAAAGAAAACAACTAAAGGAGTGGTGAGAACCACAACCATATATAGGATCATTGAGTAGCATAACATAGGGAGGAAAGATATTTACCAAACATCGACCCATTAGCAAAAAAAAAACACTAACTAGAGTGCTTCAGGAAAGAGCCATTAGGGCTCAAGAATTAGCCAACTAAGGAGCTAGAAGACATTAGATGCAACTTGCAATATTAAGAACCTAAGCTTATACTGAGAGGGGATGTGAATAGTATAAGATAAAATTTATACTTTTCTTTCCAAAGCAATAACTTCCAATATTATCAATTTCAATAATGAAACAATGCACAAATCACTGCACACATAAGAGACACCATGTGGAAACATCCTCTTAGGATAAAACCATGAAAGAATATTTCTTATAAATTTCATGGGCACCAACCCACAGGAGACACCAATCCCCTATTACAATGTTTGTGGGAACCAACCTATAGAAGACACCAATACCCTATGCTCAATTTTGTGGACACAAATCCATAGGAGATACCAATCCCCTATTCTCAAGCCTGCTCAAAAACCTACTCACAAATTCTACTCAATTTTATTTCAAAAGGTGCTTTCAAAACCTGCTCAAATTTTCTCCAAAATCTACTCGCATATGCTCCAACCCTGCTCACACAAATTTCTCAAATATGCTCCAAACCTGCTCATAAAACCTGCTCAAATATGCTCCAAAACCTACTCACAAAACATGCTCAAATCTGCTCCAAAATCTGCTCAACCTTTTTCCAGTATTTCATAGAAACAATACTTATCTATTCCCAAATATTGCATACAAACAATGCTCATCTATTACCAAATATTGCATACAAACAATGCTCATTTATTCCCTTATTTTCTTCTTTATTTAAATATCAAATCAACCACTTTTAAACCCTTATAACTTCTTTCAAAACATACACAATAAACCTTAAAAATAACTCCTTATATCTCCCTTTAAAAATTACAATATCAGGCTTTATTTTAACAACATTTCTTGTATATGTCTTTTTATGATTTGCAAAGAATATAACCTTATACTAACAACTTCTCCCTTTGCAAAAATGAAATCACAACATTACACCTTATATCTCCCCTTTTATAATTTTCAAAAATCAAATCACAACATTACACCTTATATTTTCCTTTTTATAATTTGAAAAAATCTCACAATACTATGCCTTATATCTCTCCTTTTATCATTTGCAAAAATCAAAACCCAATACTATGCCTTATATCTCCTCTTTTATCAAATTTAGTAAAACAAAATTTATAAATACCTTACATAGCCATGGATGATATTTGATCCCTTGACCTCTAGAAGCGCAACACCATAATTCAGGCTAGTGATCAGTTGTGCTAACGTAGCACATGAACCCAAAAGGTGCAAAACAATATTTAATTCTTTTGACACTCTATTTTTAATTCTTCAATAAAAAATTGTTAAAGAGATTTGACCCCTTAACCTCCTGCATAGTAGTGCTCCACACAATCTAGGCAACTGACTGGGCTACCCCAATGGATGGAACCAAAGGTGCAAAAACACTTTTTAAATCCTTAGTAGCTCTATCCTCAACTCTTTATAAAAATAGTGTCGAAGATATTCGACCCCTTAACCTCTTGAAACATATTTTCCTAGCGCAAGCTAGGCTACTGACTGGTCTAACCACTCGATTGATATAGAAGTGGCACAAACCAATGTTTAAAGTTTTATTTCCACTATAATGCTACCAAAACTTGTGCTCCTCTCCTCCCTCCTTCTCATTGTCGCTCTTCACTCAATAAATATTATTCACATTGATTGGCATATTTCAAAGTGAATTTTAGGAGCTCATATTTATATGCTTCTTCATGAGTGCTCAATGAAGTCAATCCAACATTTTTTGAATATTTTAATTTCAACCTTTTGCATGGTTGGCCCATAATATTTAATTCCCTTTTTCATAATGCTCTTAAGGAGGTTGCCCATCATTTGAATTTTAAAATATTTAAATATTTAAAATTTTACACTATATTTAAATCCTTTGATTTAAATATAAACCTCCTTCTTTAATATTTAAATATTAAAGAATATAAGATCATTTTTGCTTTGACAACATTAAATCATCTTTGAAGATTTTTGCCTTGCACTTCAATGATAACTCATCATTTCAACCTTGAAGATATTTCTGCCTTTGACATCAATATTGCATCCTTGAATATATTTCTACCTTTGATGTTAATTATAACTCAATATTCCAAGAATCTCCCCCTTTGTCATTTATGGCAACCGTACAATGAAATTGACCTTTATTGAACAAGATCACAAGCTACTCCCCTTGACTAGTTTCTCCCCTTACTAAAAATTCTCTCCCTTTGAAATCAATGGTAAAGGCTCCTTGGGGATTGTAATATAAGTCACTTGACAATACCCCCCACTCCCCGCTCTTCTTTGATATGTTCAATTATGATATGAGAGTGAAATTACTGCCAACTTACTTCTAAGATACTCAAAGGTCTCCTTTGGAAGTGGCTTGGTAAAGATGTTAGAAATATATTCCTTTGTAGCAATGTATTCCAACTTGACTTGTTGATCACTCACTTGCTCTCTCAAAAAGTGATACGTGATCGAAATGTGCTTGGTACTTTAATGCATCATATGATTCTTTGAAATATTGATCACACTTGTATTATCACAAAGTATGGAGATAGGATGATCATGCTCTACTTTGAAATTGCTTAAGGTTTGTTTCATCCATAAAACATGAGTGCAACAAGTAGCTACTACAATGTACTCTGCCTCTATAGTAGATAAGGACATTGATGCTTATTTTTTACTTAGCCAAGAGACCAAATAGTCTCCAAGAAAAAATGCTCCTCTGCTTGTGCTTTTCTTGTCATCCACACTGCCTACCCAATCTGCATCTGTATATGTAGTGAGAGTGAAATTATCACATATGGGATACCACAATCCAAAATCCATAGTTTCTTTTAGATATTTGAGGATTATTTTTACTTCCTGTACATGTGTTTCCTTTGGTGCAACTTGAAATATTTCCACCAATCCGACTATCTGCATTATATCTGGCCTTGTAGCTATGACAGATAGTAAACATCTAATCATGGATCTATACAATATTTTATTAGCCTCAGGAGACTCATAATATTTACTTAACTTACATCTTTTAACCATGGGGGTACTCATAGGATTGCAATCCTCCATCCTAAAATTTTTCAACATTTATTTTACATACTTGGTTTGAGAGAGAAATATACCTTTATCTTGCTATGATATTTGCAAACCAAGAAATAAGGATAGCTCACAAAGCATTGATATCTCAAATTCACTTTGCATATATTTTGCAAATTTCTGACACATCTTGTTGTTACTACCTCCAAAAATTATGTTGTCCACATAGACTACTATAATTAACTGATCATTTCCTTCATTTTTTATGTACAAATTGCTATCATCTATACCTTTTCTAAAACCTTATTCTTGGATATATTTATTCAACCTTGAGTACCAATCCCTAGGGGATTGCTTTAGTCCATAGAGAGCCTTCTTCAATTGAAACACATAATATGACTTATTTGATAGGCTGAAACCATCTAGTTGCTCTATGTAGACTTCTCCTAGGTAACCATTAAGAAATGTTGATTTTACATTCATTTGGTATACTTTGAAGTTTTTGAAGCTTGAGAAGGGCAAGAAAATTCTTATGGCCTCAATACAAGCAATAGGAGAAAATGTCTCTTCAAAATTAATTCCCTTTACTTGTGCATACCCTTTGCACACAAGTCATACTTTATTTCTGACAACCTGACCATCTTCATTCAATTAATTCCCTCTCATTGGACATGAAACAATTTCCAAAGTCTCATTCTTTTCTATTTGATCTAACTCTTCTTCCATTGCCAAAATCCAATATTTGTCTTCACTTGCTTCATTGAAATTCTTGGGCTTAACTTTAGATAGCAAAGAAAACTTTACATGTTCACTTGTTATTGTTATCTTCCTCCTTGTTTATCTCTCATCCCCAATAATTAGTTCTCTTGGATGTTTCTTTTGCACATACATGTATGGTGTCTGTAGCACCCTAAAATTGGTGCAATAAAACCTTAAATAATTACAATTACTCTAGTAAATATTCAAATTCAAATTTTAACCCCCAAAACCGCTCCCAAACCGCCGTTTAACCCGTTTCCTCCTTTTCTGCGCCATTTTTAGAGTTTGTTTTGTCCGTTTGACGATATCATCGCCGATCAAACGATATCACCTCGAATCGGATGATTTTGTCCGGACTAGAACGTCCAGATGATCTTGTCCCAAAACTAATTTTGCATAGTTAGCCTTTGTTCCAACGACGTCTCTAATCCGGGTAGAAGCATGTCTGCGCCGTTAGAGACCCTCCTCGTTGGAGATCTCCCAAATTGGGATGATCTCCAACCTCCTAACCTCCCTCCTAAGCCTATTTAATCCTAGGCCCTCCCCTTGGCATCCCCCTGGCTGATATTTCCTGTAACTTGACTTTATACGCACTAAGACATCCTAAATTACTATTTGCACTAGTCCTATCCAAATTTTGTTGCAGGAACCTTAGTATTTTTTAGCCGGAGCAAGCTCAGTTCGTCTTGGACGATCCTATTCAATTCGAGACGATTTCGTACCAATGCGAGATGATTTTGACTATAGTCAACATTGAGGCAATCAGTGCCTAGAGTTTGCATTTCTTCATCCTTTTATTTTATACATTGTTCTGCATTTAGTTAAATCTAAGTTTATTCCTTATTACTTTGCATTTTGGAGTTCACCCATGTAGCTTTAAATGCATAATAAAGTCACCAATTGTCATCAAATCATTGTAGTGCACTCGTATTTTGTTTATTATCATCATTTTAATGTTATTACTGTTATTCTACATCATTGCCCTCTGTTAGAATAGTTGCATTTTTTGCATTTTGTGTCTACTTCTCTGATTGCAGGTCTCTGACGAATTCGTTTGACGAATTCGTCAAATCTCAGACGATCTTGTCTGATAGCAGATGATCCTGTCAAATCAGAGGCGATCCTGACTGCTTCAAGAATCAGAATCTTCATCAGACATCCGGATCAGGTATGGATTTTTAATCTTGCTTACTTTCTCTATTTTCTGTCCTAATTTGTTTTTTTGTATTCATTTAATCTGCATCTTCATATAGAGCAACTTAGATTCATTTGGCCAAACCTAGGACTTGAATGTTTAAGGATAAAACTGAACACATTAAACACATTCCCAACCTAGGCATGGAAACTGCCACTAAACGTTTCCTGGTGAACCCCACCATCCATCAAAAAATCACCTTAATACACCTCCCCCGAGAGGCGGGACCTTCGAAAGGCCTCTCAGTCCGAGGTACCGTCCCATCCTTTTCCCATCCCCCTTTCGGGCACGGATCCTATAGCCTTAAGGTAAGGATGCAAAAAATTTGGAGCGATACATTTTGGTGAACCCGACGTGAATAACATAGGCATCTTTCTGATTCAAAAATATAAAAAAAAAAATATATATATATATATATATATATATGTATACAAAAAAAAAAAGTAGCAAAATCATCATTTCAAGTTTGTATGTTTTAGATTCAATTCTAAATAGTAGATACTAAATATTACTTTTAGAAGTACTAAAGAAACCATGAGTTTTTACTCAAATCAATATGAGCCCATCAGTAATGTTGGAAGAATTCAGCCAAATACATTTGTTGATTATGACCAACCTCATCCCTATTCAACATCACCTCCATCACACTTTTCTCATTTTTCATCCTTACCCCAACAAGACAATCCCTTTTCCAATCCTCTTCATAACGATATTATCTATTCTCCCATATATCCATATTATGTCTATCGATCCACATACAATCCTCCTCCACCATTTCAATATTCTTCTTTCAATACAACACATTCATTTCAACAAGAAAATACTTATTCTTCCAATTCTACCATGCACTCACCTCATACTTCGCAATCTTCCTGTCATCATTCTACCCATAATAAAGAAAGTAGAGGTGAGAAACCATTAGGTCCTTTTATGACTGAATTCCTAAGGCATGTATCAAAAACCTCTCGAAAACCTTCATCACGTAAATTTACTAAGCTCAATCAACCAATGGATATAATTCTCAAGTATTTACTTGACACAAATAAGATTGAACTCCCTTCCATAAGACAACTTGATACCACAACAGATTGGTTTAAACCTGAGCTACATTGTGAATATCATAGAGTAGATGGACATATGACACAAAATTGTAAAGATTTAAGATGTGCAATTCAATATTTGATTGATAAGGGTCTTTTTAATATAAAGGAATTACAATCTACAACTGATTATAAATCTCCAGTAAACAATCAAACTCCTACACAACAAATACCAATAATCAATCAAGACATGGGGATCTCCCAAGAACCCCTATTCAATTATCAACAACAGGAAACCAATCAAATATTGCATGTTAATGTGTCCCTTCATGATGATATTACTAATATTGTAACAGAAACTATAAATGAGCAACCTCAAGTTCAATCAACCCAATCTGATATTCAAGATATGGATTCCTCATTTGACCAACCTTCAAAACTATCTTTGGCTCTAGAGAATGATACAAAATGGAATGTAAGCATAGAAAGCTCATATTTAAAATCAAAATTTCAATCTGAAATCCCCTTTGATAGCCAACAACAAGTGATTAATCCTCAAGCAAAGATATCCCTTTTAGAAGTATTACAAATTTATCACAAGGAAATTTTGTTCAAAATACCTAGCCAACAATTTGTTCCTCATCATATTTTCTCTAAGAACATAATTAATGGTGTAAACCCTCTTGAGGTTAACCATATTTCATTCTATGATGAGGATATTCCTTCCTCTACTCCACAAGAAGACTCCTATCTTTACATTACCGGATCTAGTAAAGAAACACTTGTTAGAACTATCATGGTAGATAATGGCTCCTCTCTTAATTTATGCACTTATCAATTATTCCAAAAACTCAAAACAAAGGAAGAAGATCTTAATGAATCAAATGTTATTATAAAATCTTTTAACAATGAAATTCAAGAAGCTCAAGGTACTATAATGTTTCCCCTCAATATTGGATCCAAGATCCTGGATACTTTGTTTTATGTAGCATATTGCCCTTCACCTTACAACCTACTTCTCAGAAGTCCTTGGATTCATACGATGAGGGTTGTCCCTTCCACTCTTCACCAATGTTTGAAATTTGAACTTGCAAATAAAATTGTTACCATACATGGTGACCCAACACCATTTGAAGAATATTTAATGGTTGAAACATCAAGTTCTATACATTCTCTATTATCACAATTATCTTCTATCCATCACTTTTCTTCATCCATATATGATCATCCTTGTTTACCAAATAACACCCATGCATATCTTTCACATATGCTCCCTCCATCTTATCAAGACTTGGAATATAGTGATAAGAATGAAGAACCTTCTTATCCTTCTGACATTTTATTTTGTAACATGATCAATTTTACACATATAAAAGTCAAATATTTTGCTACATTATTCTACATTATAACAAAGCTTTTGTTATCACTACCTTTTATTCATCACCTTTTGTTCTTACCTTCACCACAACCAAATTATCCTTCAAAACCTCCTTTGATTTTGAAGCAACCTTAGACATGCTATACTCAAATAACCTTGTATAGTGTATATAGATCATCTTGTATATACCACCAATTCCAATTCATAAATTAAAATCAAAATACAAAAAAATCAAAATCCTCAAAATCTTCAAAAAAAAAAAAATACTAATGCAACTAAAGACCTAAAAGGTAAATTTGAGCCCAACTGGCTTGGACCATATATCATTACTGCTAAATTTGAATCAGGAGCATACAAATTAGCTACCTTAGATGGTAAAGAATTAAAAGAACCTATGAATATTATGCATCTTAAACGTTACTATGCATAAAAAAATTGGTCATTTCATCATTTGTACATATTTTGCATGTTGTCTTATTTTAAAAATATATCAAACTATTTACACAAAAACAAAAACAAACAAAAATAATAAAAATAAAAACAGCAATATTCTTGACTCTTTCGAAACCAAAACAAAATAAAGAAGAAAGAGAGAGTCAACATTCTCAAACTTCACAAAAAGTATTTGTATATATTTCTTCTTACAAATGTTGCAGTTATATATTTCAAATTATTTTGGATAAATTAGCATTTATTTGGAATCCCTCACTTTCACAAACACCAAATAAATATCTTGATTTTTATCTGGCATGATTACTAATCTCTCTTATATCAAAGTCCACAAAATTCAATTAAATAAAGTTTGAGCATAGAGAATTGATCTTGTTATTTACTTAAACCAAGCATATCCTTTCACAATAAAATGATTACATTTGTAATTTCCATGCTATGTTACATAGTAGAAGTGGTTTCTTGAGTGAAAAGTTTCCCTTGCTATCCTATCATGCACATGGTCTAGAATCTTTGAGAATTGGCAAAAGGACAAGCTCACCCCTACCCGGAATAAAAATCCCTTGCTCTACAGCTAATCCGAGCAAGTATCCCTAGCATAGAAAGAAATGAAAAAGTTCAAGAAAAAGAGAAAAGAGAAAGAAGTTATTTCAGCATTATCTCAAATACAAAAGCAAAAATACAAAAGAGAAAAACAAAAGAAAAGCAAAAGAAAAGCAAAAGCAAAAGCAATAAAATCCCTCTCCCTACCCATTGAAAAGAAAAGAAGGGTTGATGAGCTTGAATCCCTGGAATTCTCAATTATTCGAAAACTGTGAGGTAAGCCCCATAATAGGTGGTTTGTGCCCAACCCGCTTGGCCTTGGGTAACTCCTAGCGTGGCGATATGTCTGTCACATTAGCGACCTTCTTTTGTACAGACCTATGTCCGCTTATGGATTAGCTAGCTCTTGATAACCCGACTTACATAGTAGCCTGGTATGGTTATATGCATCTAAATCATGGTTAATGAACACTTATTTGGTTCATTCAAATCACTTGTATCAAATTATCTTGCTCAAACTGGTAAATGAACAATGCAATTGCACACACATTTGTATTTGAGAGATTTTGTGTATCATTATGATAAATCAAGATTGGAAATGAACTCACATATGCACATGGGATTCCTTATAAATCTAACTTTTGTCTTTAAGATACTTTGAAATATTTCTGCAAAATTGTTTGGAATAAATTCATTTTCTTCTTTAAAGTACAGTTGTTTAGTATAAAGACAACTACATGCATTATCAAACAAATCAAAATTTATCTCAAATCATAAATAACACATATTTATATATTGTTGACTTTCGCGACGATGGTATAGTTCCAAAACCAAAATTGGAATTTTATGCCTAGCGCAAGTCCTCATCTTCATATTTTCTGTTTATTTTCAAAAATTAAAAATCAACCATGCAATAAAACTATTATATCACTTTTTTCTTTGATTTTCGCGATGATGGTATAAGTTTATACCTAAATATTCTATGCCTAGCGCAAATCATTGTACCACTTTTATTCTCCATTTTATTTAAAATCATAAAAACATATGACTTAAATCATTATGTTATACAATTATGCTTTAAAAAAAACAAACACTTATTCTATTTCATGTCATTATGTCAAAATTCAACTTTGCAACCACGGTATAATTCCTAGGGAATTATTCAACAATTTTATCACTCTTAGGAATTTATGCCTAGCAAAAAATCATTTTAAAATATTTCATGCATAATATTTTCATGAAAAGTCTGAAAACAAAATCATCATCATCATCATTTGCATCATCACACCAAAGTCTTAAGACAGTCTCTTAAGCACTCTTTTACTTTTAACAATATTTCTATACTGGGATTAGCTTGACGACCGAGTGAGCGGCGACTCCATGAAATGGTCTATAACAACGACAATGTCCTTTGAAATTATTGTTAGAAGTCCCTTTTATTTTTTATCAAATCATCATCACAACAACCAATTTGTTACATCAGATTATTTCATTTAAATTTTAAAAGCATGACATTTAAACCATAATATTTCCAAACGACATAATTACATGAATCATCAAATCAATCACACCAAACATTAAAGCATCATAAAAACAAACAAGTCTATCCATAAGACAAGTCATATGATCAAAAATATATATCTCATCTATATATATATCAAATATATGTACATCATATCAAAAATAGATTGGTATGCCACAATCTACATCTTGGCATACTCAATCCTCTCAATCATATATCAGTATGTGCAGTGCAGTAGCCTAGCCTCGAGAACCCCTCGAGCTCTCAGCCTCATCTCCTCCCTCGCCCTGAGGTGGACGAGGTGGCCCCATCGCAGTATGTGTGGTACCACGATTCCTAGTCGTCGATTGAGATGACGTCCTCGACGACTCAATCTTGATCGGGTCGACAATGTCGAGCTGGTAGCTGCACCCTCTGGCCCTCCGGCACCATCCGGAAATAGATACCCCGGTAGAATGCGGTCTGAGAAATCGACCATGCTAGCTCCCGAGTGCTCGCTCCTCCGCTCCGTGCTCTGAGGCGTGCAACCTCATCTCCAGCCTCCTCGTGTCATGTAGCCTCATCCTGTAAAGTCCGCACCTGAGCCTCGGAGATGGGCAAGTCCTCGCCTGGAGAGTAGCCATCTCACTACTCTCTCCTGTGTCAACACCCTTGCCCTTATCGGGCGATGGTGGTCTCTCTCTCTGTGGAGAAGGGGGTCTCTCCTCCCTCCTCTCCCACTTTCGTGGCCTCTGCTGAGCCTATGGCCTCCTCTGCTCTCTCCTGTCGTGACCCTATGCTGCCTCAATGGCTGCCTGGCATCGCCTCCCCATCCGACGCACAACTGCGTGAATCAAACCCTGAGCCCTCATCATCCGAGGAGGGTGGATGCCTGTGTACCAGGCATCATAGCCGTCGGCTACCCCAGCATCATCCCCATCCACTGGCTGAATGGGGGCATCATCCGTGTCCTAACTCCAGAAGCGCTGCATATCTGGAGCCTCGCTAACTGTAGTGTTATCCCGGACAGTCCGAGAAAACTCGTAGTCTCTCGAGAGATGGGATCCCCTGTTGTAGACCGAACTGCCTCAAAACTTGGTCGTACCGGTGGAGCTCCACCTCTCCCCTCTCCATCCTCAACCAGCAGACTCGCCTGATGCAAGCCAGCTCCTGTCCATCCTCGGCCCACCCTGGATGATCTCTCCAAGGCCTCCAGGTGATCTGGTCAGAGACAAGGTCGTCAAGTAGTCTCCGGGACATTGGCAGATCTATCCACCGTTGTGACCCTCTTCGGAGCCACTAGTAGAAAACTCGGGGCCTCTCCCCGTCAATCCCTATCAATAGGAAGCCCTACTGGCCTCCGCATCATGATGTGCTCCCAGCACCAAACCTACAGTAGAGATGTCATAACCAGACATCGGCCGCCCTTGTATACGACCCCATACAGGATCCTATACAACCGACATAGAACGAAGCTCCCCCAAGCAAACCTGTATCCATGGTCTCTCATGTCACAGACCACATCTGCTAGTACCCATGGTACCCTGCATCCGCTCTGGTGGCACAATAGAAGTCCACCTACCACTCCGGCCAAAACCCATGTGAGTCTAGATGCCCCAGGCATCTGGCGTAGCGACTCGATATTCACTCCGCCCTTCTCCAGGGTGAAGCTCGGATCGCCACACAACCGCATCATAGCATGGCCCTGGTTGGCCGTAGGAGTGATCAACCATCCTTGTATGGGGATCCTCAATATCCTCCATACATCCTCCAGTGTGGGAGTCATCTCCCCTATCGGTAACCGAAAACATGAAGAACCCGGATACCACCTCTCTGCTAGGGCTGTCAATAGCCCCATATCTGTAGCAACCTGTGGCATCTCTGCCACATGTTGTAAGCCGGCCTGAGCCAGCTGATCCCGCTCTACCTATGATAGAGTGGCTAAGTCATCCCTTAACCCATCGTATTTCCATTCTCTGCTCTTTAGTAATCCTCTCTGCAACATAAACAAAATCAACAATAAAAATCATTAATAAATCATTAATTAAAAATGCAAGTAAAATAAGTTCAATTTCATAAATGATGATATCGTCCACAATTGGACGATATCGTCCCAAATTTGAGCAAATTCGTCTCCGATTTTGCTAGTCGAAATCGTCCCCTTTTTGATGAAATCGTCCCCATTTCACCGATTTCGCCCTTGGACGAAATCGGCGATATCGAGACGATTTTGGCGAAATCGAGACGATTTCGTCTCGATGACGTCGACGGCCCAAAAATGGCCGCGATGCTCAAAAATCAATCAAATCTAATCTAAAAAGCATAAAATTCTAAAAATTAAGCATTCTAAACTAAGTTTAGACCCTTACCCATAGCCCGCGCCGGACCTCTGTCGATATGTGTGCTGTCTCAACCATTTTGTCTCTAGAGCTCTAGAAACCAAAAAACTAGAAAAATGAATAGTAAAAATGAATTAGGGTTTTACCCTATTTTTCTTAATTTTATTCAAAAAACAATTAAAAACATTTTAAAATTTTTTGCTTTTTCACGTTTTTACCTCAAACGTTCGATTTGGGTAAAAACACGGAGGGGGCACCATAGTAAGTCGTACGATTCGACCAAGAATCGTCGCCTAAAAATGGGAATAAATTTTTGCTTTCTCGTAGATCGAGAAGAACTCGTCTTTAACGCATTTTCTTCGAAAAATTCGCTAAAGAGGGGGCAAAATGTAGCACCCTAAAATTGGCACAGTAAACCTTAAATAATTACAATTACTCTAGTAAATATTCAAATTCAAATTTTAACCCCCAAAACCGCTCCCAAACCATCGTTTAACCCGTTTCCTCCTTTTTCGTGCCATTTTTAGAGTTTGTTTTGTCCGTTTGATGATATCGTCGCCGATCAGACGATATCGCCTCAGATCGGACGATTTCTGTCCGGACTAGGACGTCCAGACGATCTTGTTCCAAAATTGATTTTTCTCAATTAGCCTCTATTCCAATGACGTCTCTAATCCGGGCAGAAGCGTGTCTGCACCGTTAGAGACCCTCCCCATTGGAGATCTCCCAAATTGGGATGATCTCCAACCTCCTAACCTCCCTCCTAAGCCTATTTAATCCTAGGCCCTCCCCTTGGCATCCCCCTGGCTGATATTTCCTGTAACTTGACTTTATACGCACTAAGACATCCTAAATTACTATTTGCACTAGTCCTATCCAAATTTTGTTGCAGGAACCTTAGTATTTTTCAGCCGGAGCAAGCTCAGTTCGTCTTGGACGATCCCTGTTCGATTCGAGATGATTTCGTACCAATGCGAGACGATTTCGACTTTAGTCAACATTGAGGCAATCAGTGCCCAAAGTTTGTATTTCTTCATCCTTTTATTTTATACATTGTTCTCGCATTTAGTTAAATCTAAGTTATTCCTTATTACTTTGCATTTTGGAGTTCACCCATGTAGCTTTAAATGCATAATTAAGTCACCAATTGTCATCAAATCATTGTAGTGCACTCGTATTTTGTTTATTATCATCATTTTAATGTTATTATTGTTATTCTACATCATTGCCCTCTGTTAGAATAGTTGCATTTTCTGCATTTTGTGTCTACTTCTCTGATTGTAGGTCTCTGACGAATTCATCAAATCTCAGACGATCTTGTCTGATAGCAGACGATCCTATCAAATCAGAGGCGATCCTGACTGCTTCAAGAATCAGAATCTTCATCAGACATCCGGATCAGGTATGGCTTTTTAATCTTGCTTACTTTCTCTATTTTTCTGTCCTAATTTGTTTTTTTGTATTCATTTAATCTGCATCTTCATATAGAGCAACTTAGATTCATTTGGCCAAACCTAGGACTTGAATGTTTAAGGATAAAACTAAACACATTAAACACATTCCCAACCTAGGCGTGGAAACTACCACTAAACGTTTCCTGGTGAACCCCACCATCCATCGAAAAATCACCTTAATACCCCTCCCCCGAGAGGCGGGACCTTCAAAGGGCCTCTCAGTCCGAGGTACCATCCCATCCTTTTCCCATCCCCCTTTCGAGCATGGATCCTATAGCCTGAAGGTAAGGATACAAAAAATTTTGAGCGATACAGTGTCTTAGGTAGTGTCTTTCTTGAGAGTGTCTCATATTCTTCAATTTATTCACCTTCTTCTTCTTTGCAACTTTCTCCTTGATACACAATCTCTTGATTTGGTTATCTTAGATCTATTTCTTCATCAACTCTTACATTTACACTTTCCACAATCGTATGTGATCTTTTATTGTAGTATTTGTAGGCGTTGCTCTTAGTGGAGTATCCAAGGAAGATACCGTCATCAAACCTACAGTAAAAATTGCCCAAATTTTTCTCTTCTCATCTAATGTAACATTTGCTTCCAAATTTTTTGAAGTACTTCATAGTAGCTAGTCTATCCTTCTAAAGCTCATACAAGATTTTATGGTGATTTACTCTTATTTGATATCTATTGATGATATAAATCATTGTATGAATTACCTCTCTCCAAAAAGTATCATAAATATTAGACTAATTTAGCATAGCCCTGGCCATACCTTAAATAGTTCTATTTTTCCTTTCAATTACACCATTTTGTTGTGGAGTTCTTTTTCTTGATTATTGTCTCTTGATTCTATGCTGCTCACAGAATTCTATAAATTTAACTGAAGTGAATTCACTTTCTTTATATGATATTAGACACTTGATTTTTTTTCCTGTTTTAGTTTCTACAAGTGCCTTGAATAACTTTAAATTCTCAAATGCTTGTGATTTTTCTTTTAATAATTTTACCCAAGTCATTCTAGAGAAATCATCAATAAATAACATAAAGTAATTCTCACCTTGTAAACTCTTTGTCCTTTTAGGACCACGTAGATTGGTGTGAACTAGCTCTAAAGGCTTGGATGAAGAAAACTCCTTTGATTTAAAACTTGATCTTGTTTGCTTACCATGTTGGCATTGTGCACAAATCATGCTTAGGGGTTTTGCTATTTTGGGTAAATATTTGACTACCTAATTTTTTCTTATTTTCACTATGTTATCAAAGTTTAGGTGACCCATTATTCTATGCTATAAAAAACCCTCATCCCATTATTATAGAAAGAGTTTTTCTTTCTTAATTTTTCTCAACATGTAGACATTCTTTGCAATTTTGTTGGCATCTGTAATAAGCTTTCCTATCTTGGATTTCCTGATCTCACATCCATTTGGGTGAAATGTGAGTGTGTGCCCTTGATCACATAGTTGACTTACACTTAGTAGATTGTGCTTCAATCCTTCAATATATAATACATTTTCTATCCTTGATCTTCCATTATCCAAACTCAAAGTTGTTTTTCCAAAATATTTGGTAGAAGCATTATCACCAAATTTCATTGTTCCTCCATTTATTTCCTTGAGAGAGAGAAAAAATTTTTGTCACCTGTCATATGGATTGATCAACCACTATCAATGTACCACTAATTTTCTTCATTTTGCACATGAAGATTTGTTTGTACCAACATGGATTTTTCTTTTTCTTGTTCCTTTTTCTTTTTCCAAAATTTTGAGGACATCTCCTTTGAACTGTTTGACCTTCCTCACTTTTTTTAGGAAGTTTAGGAAACACTATTCTACACCATTAGCTTTGTGCCCAAAATTATCACATTTATAACAAATGATAGTGCAATCCATGAGAGGTGCAAATGAATTGAAATTTATATTGTTGAAACCAACATCATTTTTTACATAGAACATGCAATGTACAACTTTATGACCATATTTTTACATCAAAAACAATAACCATGGTAGAAATATTGAAACATGTTTGATTACCTTGGATGATATGATCACATGGTTATTTCATTACGGTTTCTGTGATTGAATTTTGTCCATTATGATTCTTTTTTTTCTTCCCCCTTGATGCTTTCGTGTAGGTCATAGGCTCTTATTTAATTATTTTATTTGATGTCTTTGTTCCTTTTAAGCTTGAATCCTCTTTCTGTTTCTCTTAACCTTCTTCAACACCAAGTCCAATATTTATACCTAAAAGTATCTATATTTTGATAATATCATCCAAAATTTCTATGCTTTTGTCAAACCTCATATTTTTTTGTAATTTATCCTTAGATTTTTCCACTTCCTTTCTTAGAGAGACAACCTCATATTCCAAATTTTCACATTCTAGCTCCTTTGCCTTTAATTTCTCAACCATAACTTCTTCAATTTTCTTTGCCTCTTCAATATTCACTTTTAAATTGATGAGATCTTGTAGAATATTTATTTTTGTTTCCTCATCCTCTTGTACTTGAGCCTTCAATATTGAATTCTTATTTCTAACCCTTTTCAATTCTTCAAGAGAAAAAATAAGTTCTTCTATTTCAACCATGGATTCCTCTCCATTTTTTGGATCTCTATTTTTTATTTCAACCATAGGGGTATATTATTTCACCTCAGTGGCCATGTGTGTTCTTGTAATATCTTCCTTCAAGTGGTTAGGCTTTCACAAAGAAACTTGCTCTGATACCAATTGAAGAACACAAGGTTATACTTAGAGGGAGGGGGTGAACAGTATAAGATAAATTTCTACTTTTCTTTCCAAAGCAATAACTTCAAATATTTTCAATTGCAATAATTAAACAATGCATAAATCACCACACACATAAGAGACACAAATTTTATGTGGAAACACCCTCTCGGGAGAAAATCATGGTAAAATATTGCTTATAAATTTCTTCAATAAATTTTGTGGGCATCAACCCACAGGAGACACCAATCCCCTATTACAATGTTTATGGGCACCAACCCACAAGAGAAACCGATACCCTATGCTCAAGTTTGTGGACACCAATACTCTATGCTCAATTCTACTCAAAAACCTGCTCACAAAGTATGCTCAATTTTTCTCTAGAACCTATTTTTAAAACCTGTTCAAATCTGCTCCAAAATATGCTCACATCTGCTCCAACCCTACTCACAAAAACTACTCAAATATGCTCCAAACCTACTCACAAAACCTGCTCAAATTTTCTTCAAAACCTACTCACAAAACCTGCTCAAATTTGCTCCAAAATTTGCTCAACTATTTCCCAGTCTTGCATACAAACAATGCTTATCTATTCCCAAATCTTGCATACAAACAATGCTCATCTATTCCCAAATCTTGCATACAAACAATGCTCATCTATTTCCTTATTTTCTTCTTTATTTAAATATCAAATAAACCACTTTTAAACCCTTATAACCTATTTCAAAACATAAAAAATAAACCTTAAAAATAAATCCTTATATCTCCCTTTTAAAACTTACAATACAAAGATTTATTTTAACAACATTTTATGTATATCTCTTTTTATAATTTGAAAATAATATAACCTTATATTAAAAACATCTCCCTTTGTAAAAATTAAATCACAACATTACACCTTATATCTCCCCTTTTATAATTTTCAAAAATCAAATCACAACATTACACCTTATATTTCCATTTTATAATTTGCAAAAATCAAATCACAATACTATGTCTTATATCTCCCTTTTATCATTTGCAAAAAATCAAATCACAATACTATGCCATATATCTCCCCTTTTATCAAATTTAATAAAAAAAAAATTATAAATACCTTGCATAGCCACAAATGAGATTTGATCCCTTGACCTCTAGAAGCACATTACCCTAACTAGGGCTAGTGACCAGTTGTGCTAATGCAACACATGAAACCAAAAGGTGAAAAACAATATTTAATTCCTTTGGCACTCTATTTTCAATTATTCAAAAAAATGATATTGAAGAGATTTGACTCCTTAACCTCCTGCATAGCAGTACTCCACACAAGATTGGCAATCGATTGGGCTATCCCAGTGGATGGAATCAAAGGTGCAAAAACACTATTTAAATCCTTCGTAGCTCTATCTTCAACTCTTCATCAAAATGGTATTGAAGAGATTTGATCCCTTAACCTCTTGCAACACAATGTCCTAGTGTGAGATAGGCTACTGATTTGTCTAACCACTCAGTTGAGATAGAAGTGGTATGAAACAATTTTTAAAGTTTTCTTTTTGTTGTGATGCCACCAAAACTTGTGCTCCTCTCCTCCCTCCTTCTTGCTGCTACTCTCCACTCAATCAATATTATTCGATTTTCTTGGCATATTTTAAAGTGAACTTATGATCTCATATTTATATGCTTCTTCATGCATGCCCAACAAATTTGATCCAATATTTTTTGAATTTTTGAATTTTCAACCTTTTGCATGGTCGGCCCATAATATTTAATTCTCTTTTTCATGGTGCTCTTAAGGATGTCACCCATAATTTGAATTTTAAAAAATTTAAATATTTAAATTTTAAATATTTAAACTCTTACACTATATTTAAATCCTTTGATTTAAATATAAACCTATTTTTTTTATATTTTAATATTTATCTAAATATTAAAGCATATAAGATCATTTTTGCTTTGACAACATTAAATCATCTTTGAAGATATATGCCTTACACTTCAGTGGTAACTCATCATTTCAACCTTGAAGATATTTCTACCTTTGACATCAACATTTCATACTTGAAGATATTTCTGCCTTTGACATCAATGACAACTCAATATTTCCAACACAAGATAAATTTCTATGTAGCCCAACAATAAGAAAGTATCTTATCTACAAAATAAAGGTCGATTATAAGGATAAATAGACAAGAATAAAAGATGTATTATCAAGGAAAAATAAAGGAATATTACCTACCAAGAGAAATCATCATAGAGCTTCCATTGAAGAGGTCTAAAGTAGTCATAGCTGGAACTAACCATAGGTGCATTTATCATCAGCCAAAGAGAGAAGAAACAAAACCAATTTTTGTGACAAGGAAGCAAGAATATGTTGGAAGAGTAGAAAGGAATAATTACATTGGAATTCCATACATTGAAGAAGGGAGTGCATGCATATAAGTCTATAACACTTTTCTTGAGCAAGGAAGATTAATAGTACCATTTAGCACAAGGGTGAAAATTGGTACATAGTCATAATGTATGTCTCTAGGAAATAAAAGTGCTCAATGTACTAAATCATCACCTAATGCTCAAGCAAGTATTAGTAACACCCAAACAACACAAGGAATATTGTGCTAAGTGTCCACTCATCTTACAATAATATTAGCACCACCTAAATGGAATCAATAAGTCTCTATAATGTATGCTAAAAATGGTACATTGTACAAGAGGACAAAAGTTCTCATATGATCACCAGTGTAAGAGAGTAAAGGTAGATATGTAGCAAGTTTGAAGGAAGATCATTGAAGGTACATTCAAAATATCTATTATCAAGTCCAACAAAAATTGACCAGAAGGAGGAGCACCAGCAAGTCAAGGAGGAGTGCTTAAATAATTAAGGTAACATTTACCATAATATTTTCATATAAAATTTTATATTTGCAGGAGGAAGAAGGAGTAAAGGGAATATATTCTAAGGTTAAATATTTGAATATTTTTAGTGGAGTGATAAACATTATAGAACCTTATAAAAACCTGGATATTTCATATTTGAAGAATATTTTTGAAATTGAAGAGGCATTACATTTGAGTTTTCTAAAATTTCATATTTAGATTTACAAAAAAATTTGAATATTTGAATATTTACTAAGGTTGGAGAAATAAGGTATTCTACATCAAACTAGGTCTACAAAAATATTGCAAATATTGTTTTTCTAAAATTCTAAAGTTGGAGGAATAAGGAATCCTACTTCAAAACTAGTTTATGAAATTTAGAGTTAAAATATTTTATTCATAAAATTGGGAGATAAAAGGAATTCTACATAAAAATATTGCATTTGATCTCTAAGTTCAAAATTATTAGAGATTTGAATATTTGTAAAGGATTGAAATTGCATCACACATTGGTTGATAGAATTGATATTGAAGATTGCATTGTCTTTCATACATTGAGGATATAAAAGGTGTTTTACAGAACATAAAATGGAAAATAACAATATTAGACTTGGGAGTCATAATGAATTATACCCCAAAGAGATGTATAATATTATAATATAATTATTCAATGAAAATGGTGAAGAAATGTTACAAGAACTTAATGAAGAACACAAGTGTATACTGAGAGGGGGGTGAACAGTATAAGATACAATTTTTTACTTTTCAATCCAAATGATAACAAAACTAATATCAAAGAAGTAAATAATACATAAATAATCACACACATGAGACATGGTTTTAATGTGGTTCACCCAATGTGGGTTACATCCACAGAGAAAATATTTCTTATAATTTTTCTCAATAAATCTTGGGAACCAAATCCCTATTACAAAGTTTATGGACCTCTATCCAAAGGAGACACCAATCCCCTATGCTCAAATTTGTGGACCTCTATCCATAGGACAACTCTATCCCCACTGCTCTAGTTTATGGACTTCTATCTATAGGATAAGTCTATCTCCTTTGCTATGGTTAACTCTAAAGTATACTCTCAAATCTGCTCAACTCTGATAAAATATGCTCAACTACCTATACTAATTTATCTCACACCTTCTCACAAGTCTTAAACCTTCTCACAAATCTTGTACAAATCTACCTCTAGCCTACTCATATACCCTAATTAGAATTGCTTACAATTCTTCTCAAAATCCCTATTCAAAATAGCTCACAATACTACTTTAATTTTCTTACTATCTCTGCTCAACTTTGCTCTAACACATTCTCAAAAGTGTCCATAACACATGCTTAATATTTCTCATAATACTTGCTTCATAAAACTTATTTCTTAACACTTTCTCATCCACATTCAATGTCACTCAAACCAATGCCAAGAAAACTTCACAAATTCATTCAAACAATGAATGCACAATTTGTTCTCAAAAACCCTAACTCAAGTGTTTTCAATTTTACTAATCAATGATGCACAAGTTTTTCTCAAACCCTAGCTCAAATATTTCCAACACATTAATCAAACCTTTTATCTCTACCTTATAATTTTGATATATTTGTTCAACCAACCATCCTAGAGAAGGAATGATGTCAACAAACCTCTTAAATTGATGTGATGAAAATGTGCCCTCAAAACCTGTTCCAAAATAATTTCCTTTTTTCCACTTCAAGAGGTTAGCCAATCTTATTTTCAAAACAATCACAAAAATATTTCCTCAAAAATTGTGCATAAAAATATTTCTCTATACTCCTTTTATTTTCTCAAAGCAAGGTTTTTAATTAAAGAACAAAAACATTTAAACTTTCCTTCACTATGCAAAAATCACACAATAATTAAACCATAAAACACCTTATAAATACTAATCTTAAAACACACACAACTAACTCATACAATGAAATAATCCTTATCACACCTTATTTCTCCTTCTAAATAGATTTTAAATTTCAATACCAAGAGACTCTTTTCACACCTTATTTCTCCTATATCAAATGAGCAAAAAATAAATGACAACTCAACCTTATAACTCGCACAAAAATCAAATTATAATTAAAAATTAAGTACCTCTTTTATTCTACCCTCAATGTATTCGAACCTCTCACATCATGAGAGCAAGGTGCCCAACCAAGGGGCCATGATCGATTGTACTAACACTGCCTATGAGAACACAAAGGTGCCAATCACTTTTTATTGTCTCCTACCATGAACTTAGCAAAAAAAAAAGAAAATCATCCACGATGGATTTTGAACCCAAAACCTCCTCCTCACAACACCTTCATTTCGGCTCAGCTACGAGCTGGTCTAGATGGTTGAATAGGATTTGATGTACACCAATATAAACTTAAACTTTCATTGTTCGTTGTTGAAAACTACACTATCCCTTCCCTTCCTTCTCTATTGTGTGCAACAAATTGGATATTGATTTAATGCATGCACAAAATTGCACAACACCAACAAATGAATTTAGGCATGGGTATTAATATATTTAATTTGGTCTTCATCTAACATCGGTGCCACCTTGTCCTTTTCCACCCATACGATGTTGACCTCCTTAATTTGAATTACCTTCAATTACTTGGGGCTCAAATATTATAACTTGAAATATTTATATTATAATAAAGATATTATAATACAAATATTATAATATTAATCCTTCACATTTAATATTTTACCTTTATTTTTAAAAATTGTTCCATCGAACTCTTAAGCCTTTTGTCCTTCAAAAAGAGAGATTATAATGTTTTTCTCAACCAATATTATAATAATAAATATTATAATATTTTCCTTGACATCGATGACAATAAATGACATCTATCCTTTAACATCAATGACAACACAATATGCTTAAATTTCCAACAATCTCCCCCTTTGTCATTGATGGCAACCCTTTCTAAAAATTTCTTTTCTAACCACTAGATTCCAAATCTGCTCCCCTGAGAAGCTTATCTCTTAACTGAATGCTCTCCCTCTTACTCAAATCTCTCTCCCTTTGACATCAATGACAAAGGACTACTTTGGGACTAAACATAAGACTCTTAGTTCAACTCCCTCACCACCTCCTCTCCTTGATGTGATCAAGTTTGGGATGGAAGTAAGACTACTCCTAACTTTCCTCTAATATACTCAAAAGTTTCCTTTGGAAGTGGCTTAGTAAATATCCATAATCTATTCTTTTGTAGCAACATATTCCAGTATGACTTGCTTATCCATCACCTGCTCTCTCAAAAAATGATATTTGATTGGAATGTGCTTGGTCCTTGAATTCATCACTAGATTCTTTGAAATATTTATGGCACTTGTATTATCACATAGTATGGAGATGGGATGATCATGCTCTATTTTAAAATTTGTTAAATTTTGCTTCATCCATAACACTTGTGTAAAACAATAAATTGTTGCAATGTACTCTACCTCTACTGTGGATAAGGTGTTGGGACTCTAATCCTAACCTTTTACATGACTTAATTCACTAATTGCATTTATGGACCAACATGTCCTTTCACTAAAGTCACAACTATATATAGGTTTATATAGGCATTCTTGGGTGTCTTAAAAGCATCCATCGAGAAATATAATTTACATTATTTGTTTGGTTATACCAACTTTGCAAAAGTGAGTCCTTTAGAAAATGGTGATTCTATTTCAATTTTTGCAATTTAATATTTTATCTCCAGTTATAGATCGTAAGAACTTAGGTTCTTACCATTCTGGTATCAGAGCTCAAAAAGGACACCTATAATCTTACCTTCCACTACCACTCTAATCCCTGACCTCATTCAACATCACCAATGTCACTACAACAACTAGGATACTGACAACTGATTAATTGATGGTTTTTTTCTTTTGCTATTCGTCTTGAATTGACTACATTTTGGACATTCACCTTCGTTTATTAATCTGTTCAGTGAAGACATCCAAAATATATATTTTTTGATAGCTATAACTAATTTATTATGAGCAAAGAGGGCCTTCAAGGTGCAAAATAAGGTGAATGCAGTCATTATTCTACGAGAATAGGAAGAGAATTTGTTTCAAAAAATGAAAGAATGTGCTCAAAAATAATTTGAATTTTTCTAGCGACAATCCAAAAACTGATGAATTTTAATAAAGTAAAGCATATAACATAAGATTTAACTAATAAATTTACCCTCCAGTGATGAACATCACTTGAAAACACTAGGAAAGAAAATAAAGACGTGATATATTTTTTTTCATTTTTAAAACGTTCGGGATAAAAATCCCACATTTTTCTATGAACACAATAGTAGCATTTATAAGGTGCAAGGATCATACAATTTATTACCTAGACTTTATAGTCATACACGCATGTACATGGTACCTAACCATTGAAGAACGTCTTGACCCAGGTAGTCTTCACCACTTGTCAGTTTTTGTGCTCTTCAAACTCTCCACTAATCGCTCATTATCTGCCAGCCACCTCGGTTCCTACACTGGCCCCACTAACTACTCACTCTTCCCCAGTTGTCTTGGTTCTCATACTATTGCCTTAGTTCCCACACCAATCCCACTGACCACTCGCTCCCCGCTAACCACCTTATTCCTCACTTGATTTTACCTTGAACAACCTGTCATTTTTCCACCACGGTCCTGATTAAGAAGATCAACAAAAAGTTTTTGGTAAAATTGTTGTTGCTAAAATTGCTTAGAACAAATTTTCAAAAAAATGGAAAGCAATAAATTACAAATTTGTAAAATTGCATTTTTTTTTAATTGCAAACAAATTTTGATGACATCTAACAACTTTTTAGCAAATTTTGTAAATTTTTCTAAAATTTGCATTATTTCACAAAACAAACCCAAGCAATCATAAAAAAATGGGTATCATACAATGGTAGATGGAATGCAATCACAAGATATCGTGAAGGAAATTATGAAGAAATTTGTGCAATAATTACATAAATTGCAAGATAATTTTGAGAAGAAAATCATAATAAAAGAAGAATTTTGCCTATGGAAAGACAACCAGGAAAACAAATTACAAAATTAGATTAAAAAATTGGTACCATAAATCACTCAATCGATATGATACAACAAAACTTGGCATTAGTCCAAGTCGACTAGCCTCTCGTAGCACTAACACAACAAGCCTTACTAGGGAGACCACACACATCAATCCTACCTCAAACCACCAAATTGAATTTTCGAAAACTTGATGGAGGCCACCCCACAAATTGGATATATGGGGCTGACCAATATTTCTCTTTATATCAAATTCTAGAGACCCAAAAGATTTGCATCGCATATTTTTACCTAGAGAAAATAATTACTCAATGGTACCAATGGTATGAAAAGACAAAGGGTACCCCACATGGACCGAATTTACAAAAAATATAATGATACAATTCAGCCCAAGCAAATTTGAAGATTTCACAAGGGCTCTTACCAAACTCCACCAAACATCAACAGTACGAGAATACCAGGCTTAATTCAAGAAGTTGGTAAACCTTACATCATGGCTCGATGCATTATTCTTTCAAAGTTGCTTCATTAGTGGACTGAAGGAATAAATTTGATTATAAGTACAAATTCTCAATCCTAATGATATGATGCATGTTGTTGCATTAGCACAAATAGTGGAAGAGAAGATCAATAACCAAAAATGACTAGGAAACCTATCTAAAGCAAACTCACCAAATACTTCCACCAACCCAAAACTAAATAGAGTCATGCCAATTAAATGAATTAGCCCTGAGGAAATGAAAGAAAGAAGAGAAAAGGGCCTTTGTTTTCATTATGATGAGAAATTTGTACCTAATCACAAATGTATTACACCCAAATAATATATTATAGATGCAACCATTCCTTGTAAATCAAAAAACAATGAAGAGGAGATCGAGGTTGAACTAGTGGAGGATATACCTGATGATAGCCCTCAAGGTCCACTAGAAATTTCTTTCAATGCCCTCATCAAAAATTCTTCTCCCCAAACTATGAAAGTCCTAGGAACCTTCAAACGCTAAAAACTTACCGTACTTATTAACTCTGGTAGTACCCATAATTTCATCGACCCACATGTGGTAAAGCAAGCCAATTGTTTTATACATCCTTGCAATAATTTTGAAGTCATGATTGGTAATGGGGGAAGGATTTCCTATAAAGGTAAATGCCAAAATATTAAGCTCACCTTAGGTGACTACACCGTAAAAAATGACATGTATGTAATTACCTTAGGATGTTGTGATATTTTCTTAGGAGTACAATGGCTACGAATGCTTAGAACAATTCAATGGGAATTTGATGACTTATGGATGAAATTTGCACAAAAGGACAAAACATATACTCTTAAATGAATAAAATACAGTACTCCACTAGCAAGCTCTCTTCACATGGAGAAAGTTGTTCATAGAGGAGGTAAGAAAATAATTGCCCATTTATTTTCTCTCCATGCCACTAAGTAGCCACAAAAATGGTTTTTTTCCTGTCATCATTATGCTTCTCATATTATTCCTACATATTCTCCCCCAACACTTCAACCTTACCAATATCCCTACTTACGAAATAATGATATTAAAATAGTGCAAGAACATGAGAAAATTATGCTTGGGAAACAAGGTATGAAGCTTCTCATTTCGAGCTTTGAAGACAAAGCTCTTTTTAAGGAGAGTGGCATGTTAGGACTCTAATCCTAAACTTTTACGTGACTTAATTCACTAATTGCATTTATTGACCAACATGTCCTTTCACTAAAGTCACAACTATAGATAGGTTTATATAGGCATTCTTGGGTGTCTTAAAAGCATCCATCAAGAAATATAATTTACAATCCTTGATTGGTTCTACCAACTTTACAAAAGTGATTCCTTCAAAAAAACAATGATTTTATTTCAATTTCTACAATTTAATATTATTTATCTCCAGGTACAGATCGTAAGAACTCAGGTTCTTACCATAAGTACATCGATGCTTATTTCTTGCTTAGCCAAGAAACTAAACACTCTCCAAGAAATAATGCTCCTCCACTTTTGCTATTTATATCATCAATATTACCTATACAATCTACATCTCTATATGTTGTGAGAGTGAAGTTGTTACTTATAGGATACCAAACTCCAAGTTCCATAGTTACTTTTAAATACCTAAGAATTATCTTCACTATTTGTACACGTGTTTCCTTTTGTGATGCTTGAAATCTTACCACTAGTCCCATTGCCTGCATTATATCTAGTGTTGTAGCTGTGACATATAGTAAGCTACCAATCATGGATCTATACAATGTCTGATTTTCCTTAGGAGATTCATCATCTTTACTTAACTTGTATCCTATAACCATGGGGGTACTTACTATTTTGCAATCCTCCAATTTGAATTTTCTCAACATTTCTTTTATATACTTGGTTTGTGAGAGAAATATACCTTTTTCTAATTGGAAATTTTGTAATCCAAGGAAGAAGGACAACTCACCAAGCATTGAAATTTCAAATTCATTTTGCATACACTTTTAAAAATTTTGACACATCTTATAATTACTGTCTCCAAAAATGATATCATCCACATAGACCACCATAATCAACAAATCATTTCCTTCATTTTTGATGTATAAATTGATGTCAGCTATTCCTTTTTTGAAACCTTGTTCTTGAAGATACTTATACAACCTCGAATACCAAGCCCTAGGGGCTTGATTTAGTCCATAAAGAGACTTTTTTAATCTACATACATAATCTAGCTTATAAGTTAGGTTGAAACCCTCAGGTTGCTCAATGTAGACTTCTTCTTCTAAGAAGCCATTGAGAAAAGCTGATTTTACGTCCATTTGATATACTTTGAAGTTTTTGAAGCTTGATAAATCTAAAAGTATTATTATGGCCTCAAGTCATGCAACATAAGAAAATGTTTCATCAAAATCAATACCTTCAACTTGTGCATAGTCTTTACATGCCAATCTTGCTTTGTTTTTTACTACCTGATCATCTTAATTACATTCTTGTCTTTTGATAATGGGACAATTTCCAAAGTATCACATTTTTCTATTTTATCCAACTCCTCATCCATTGCCTTGATCCAAAATTTATCTTCTCTTGCCTCATTGAAATACTTGGAATTTTAGACAACAAAGAAATATTTGCATGTTCACTTGTTCCTATTATCTTCCTCTTTGTTTGTATTTCATTTGGATTTCCAATAATTAGATCTCTTGGATGATTCTTTTGCACATACCTGGATGGAGTCTTAGGTGGTGTTCTTTGTGCTTCATATTCTTCTAATTCTTCACCTACTTCTTCTTGGAAACTTTCTTCTTCTTGATATATAATTTCTTGAGCTAGTTCCGGGGTTATGCATAGCGGCTATTTATAGCCAAATGGCTAAAATTAGGATTTTCAAAATTTGAAATTGGCTAATATTTGGGACCCTTGACCAAGGCCCATTAGCCAAAAAATTTTGGGTGCAATATTTTTTTGGGGTTCGATTCGCCCTAATTTTATAATAATTTTACCATTTTAAGTTTAAATTTCCAACATTACCCCTAATAATAGTTAAACTTCTACATGTGTTTTGATACTCTTTGCCTAGATTTTGAAACTAATTGGCCAAATTTTTATAACTACATTTTGGGGCTGACCCCTTATGCATAACCCTGGATGGTTCTTTTGACCCTATCTATTCATCAACTATCACATTTGTACTTTCCATAATTGTATGTGTCCTTTTATTATAGCATTTACAGGATTTGCTCTTAGTGTAATAGCCAAGGAATATACCCTCATCGCACCTTGAATCAAACTTACCCAATTTTTTCTCTTCCCATATGATGTAGCATTTGCTTCCAAAAACTTTGAAATACTTCATAGTAGTTGGTCTTCCCTTCCAAAGTTGATATGGATTTTTATGATGATTTAATCTTACTTGATCTCTATTTATGATATAAATGACTATATGAACTACCTCTTTCCAAAAACCATCTGAAATCTTGGATTCATTTAGTATAGCTCTGGCCATATTCTCAATAGTTATGTCTTTTCTTTTAACTACTCCATTTTGTTGTGGAGTCCTTACTACTGAGTATTCTCTTTTGATCTCATGTTCTTCATAGAATTCTATGAATTCACCTGATGTAAATTCTCCACATCTATATGATCTTAGACAATTGATCTTTTTACCTGTTTAATTTTCTACTAGTATTTTGAATACCTAGAACTTCTCAAAGGCTTTTGAATTTTCTTTTAAGAATGCCACCCAAGTCATTATATAGAAATATTCTATAAATAGCATGAAGTAGCTCTCACACTTTAAAATATTTGTCCTTGTAGGACCACATAGATCAATGTGAACTAGTTTCAATGGTTCGGATGAAGAAAATTCTTTTGACTTGAAGCTTGTTCTTGTTTTCTTACCCTGCTAACATTGTGCACAAATTGTGCTTTGTGGTCTTTTATCTTGGGTAAATATTTGACTACCTATTTTTTGCTTATTTTAACTATGTTTTCAAAGTTCATATGACCCATTGTTCTATGCCATAACCAACTCTTATCCTCTTATGATAAGAAATATTTTTCTCCCTTAATTTCACTCAGCATGTAGAGATTATTTGTAGTTCTACTAGCATCTGAAATAAGCTTTCCTATCTTTTATTTTATGATCTCACATATATTTGGATGAAATATGATTGTGTGCCCCTGATCACAATGTTGACTTACACTTATTAAATTATGCTTCAATCCCTTAACATACAGTACATTTTGTGTCTTTGATTTTCCATTATCTAAACTCAAAGTCCATTTCTCAAAAAAAATTATTGAAGCATTATCACAAAATTTTACTGACCCTCTATTGATTTCTTTAAGTGCAAGAAATTTACTTTTATCACCTGTCATATGACTCAAAAAACCACTATCAACAAATTACTAATTTCTCTTATCTTGTGCATGAAGAGTTTTTTGTACCAACATTGAATTTTTCTTTTCTTGCTCCTCTCTTTCTTTCCAAACTTTCGAGGTTGTATTCGTTTGAACATTCTGATCCTCCTTCTTGTTGCTTTATTTTTAAAATATTGTTTTACACCATTTGGCCTTGTACCCAAAGTTATTACATTTGTAATACATGATATTGTTATCCATGAGAGGTGCAAATGAATTGAAATTTATATCAACATTATTTCTCACATGAACCATGCAATGTACAACTCTATGACCATATTTGTTACGTGAAAAACAATAACCATGGAAGAAATTTTTTAACCTGTTATATTGCCTTAAATGATATGGTCGCATGATTCTTCCTTTGTTGTTTCTATAATTAAATTTTGTCCATGATGTCTCTTTTTTTTCTTCCTCAATACTTTTGCCTTTCAATATATCAACATAGGTTATGGTCTCTTATTTCTTTGATATATTTATTCCTTTGGATCTTGACTCCTATTTTTATTTACCTTGTCCTTCTTCAAAACCAAGTCCTACTTTGATAAATGAAGATCTTTGTGTATTGATAATTTTATCCAAAGTTTTTGAAATTTTTCTAAACCTGTGCAACTTATCCTTAGAATATTTCACTTCCATCCTTAGAGAGACCACTTCATGTTCTAATATTTCACATTCTAGCTCTTTTTCCTCTAACGTTTTAGTCATATATTTTTCAATTTTCTTTGCCTCTTTAACCTTCACCTTTAAGTCTGTGAGATCATGAAGAAGCTTTGTCTTTGTTTCCTCATATTTTTTATTTTGAGCCTTCAATTTTAAATTATTCTCTCTAACTCTTTCTAAATTTCCAATAGTAGCAATAAGTTCCTTTTTCATGTTGATCGTGGCTTCTCCTTCTTCTGTGTTCCTATGTGTTATTGTAGGATCTTCCTTCAACCTATTAGACTTTTCATGAAGGAACTAGCTATGATACCAATTTAAGAACATAATATTATACTGATAGGGGGATGAAGAGTATAAGATAAAACGTTTTACTTTTCAATCCAAATGATAACAATAATAATATCATAGTAGTAAATACAAATTATCACACACATGAGAGACATGGTTTTAACGTGGTTCACCCAATTTGGGTTACACCCATGAATAAAATATTTCTTATAATTTTTCTCAACAAATTTTGGGAACCAATTCCCTATTACAAATTTTATGGACCTTTGTCCAAAGGATACACCAATCCCCTATGCTCAAGTTTATGGACCTCCATACATAAGATAAATATATCCCCACTGCTCTAGTTTGTGGACCTCTACCCATAGGAGAACTCTATCTCTTTTTCTTTGGTTAACTCCAAATTTTTCTCTCAACTCTACTCAAATCTAATAAAATCTGCTCAACTGCTTGTACTAATTTGTCTCCCACCTGCTCACAAGTCTATCTTAAACCTGATCATAAATCCTACACAAATCTACCTCTAGCCTACTCACAGTACCTTTCTTAGAACTTCTTACAAGCCTTATCAAAATCCTTGTTCAAAACAACTCATAATCCTTCTCTAATCTGCTTATTATCTCTGCTCAACTCTTCTCTAACACATGCTCAAAACTATCCATAACACATGCTCAATACTGCTCATAATACTTGCTTCATAAAATTGATTTCTTAACACTTGCTCATTCACATTCAATGTCACTCAAACCAATGCCAAGAAAACTTCACAAATTAATTCAAACAATGAATACACAATTTGTTCTAAAAATCCCTCACTCAAGTGTTTTCATTTTCACTAATCAATGATGCACAGTTTATTCTCAAACTCTAGCTCAAATATTTCCAACAACACACACTAATCAACCCTTTTATATCCACCTTATAATTCTAAAATATTTGCTCAACCAACCACATTAGAGAAGGAATAATGTCAACATGCCTCTTAACTTGCTTTGATGAAAATGTGCCCTCAAAACCTGTTTCAAAATATTTTCCTTTTTGCCACTTCAAGAGGTTAGCCAATATTCTTTTCAAAATGATCAAAAAAACCTTTCCTCAAAAATTGTGTACAAAAATATTGCTTTATACTCCTTTTATTTTCTTAAAACAAGGTTTTTAATTAAAGAACAAAAACCTTTAAACTTTCCTTCACTATGCAAAAATACACACAATAATTAAACCATAAAACACCTTATAAATCCTACTCTTTAAACACACACAATCAACTCTTACAATGAAAGAATACTTATCACACCTTATTTCTGCTTCTAAACATATTTTAAATTTCAATACCAAAAGACTCTTTTCACACCTTATTTCTCCTATATCAAATGAGCAAAAATTAAATGACAACTCAATATTATAAATCCCACAAAAATCAAATTATAATTAAAAATTAAGTACCTCTTTGATTCTACCCTCAATGTGATTCGAACCTCTCACCTCGTGAGAGCAAGGTGCCCAACCAAGGGGCAACGACCTACTCCACTAAAGCTTCCTGTGAGAACACAAAGGTGCCAATCGCCTCTTATTTTCTCCTACCTCAAACTTAGCCAAACAAAACAAAAATCATCTGCAATGGATTTTTAACCCGAAACCTCCTCCTCACAATTCCTTCGCATTGGCTCAGCCACTAGCTAGTCTAGCTGGATATATGGTATTTGATGTACACAAATCTAAAGTTAAACCTCCATCATTCGTTGTTGAAAATTGTGTTGTCCCTTCCCTTCCTTATATACCATGTGCAACGAATTGAATTTCGAGTTAATGCTTGCAAAAAATTACACAACACCATACAAATGACTTTAGGCATAGGTATTGATATATTTAATTTGATCTTCATCCAACATCAGTGCCACCTTCTCCTTTTTCACCCCATACGATGTCGGCCTCCTTAATTCAAAATTAATTTGAATTGCCTTCAATTACTTGGTGCTCAAATATTATAACTTGAAATATTTATATTATAATAAATATATCATAATATTATAATAAATATATCATAATATTATAATAAATATATCATAATGTTAATCCTTCACATTTAATATTATTGCCTTCAATAATATTAATATTTTGCCTTCATTTTTAAACCATGGTTCCAACAAACTCTTAAGCCTTTTGTCCTTCAAAAATAAATATTATAATGCTTTTCTCAACCAATATTATAATAATAAATATTATAATATTTTCCTTTATGTCGGTGACAACCAATGACATCTATCCTTTGACATCAATATACTCAAACTTTCCAACACTTAAGTTCTATTATCATGACTTAATATCAAATATTGATGAAGATCAAGTATTCAACATTCTAAAAGATAAATTGACTATGTTATTCAAGAATATAAGGAAGACAAATTTACTACTTTTTAGATCCTCATGGAAATATCAAGATATTATTATTTCTACAAAATAATGTCTAATAATGTATCTTTCATTAGTCATATTTGAACTCTTTCAAGAAAAGGTGAAAAATAAAAGAAACAATTCATATGATTATCCCAATGAAGAATCATTGAATTCTAGTCAATATTACTATGATGATCTACTAACTCATATCATTGAAGGAATATCACAAATAGAAGTGCAATAATAGATAAAGAAAAGAAATTAGATGAAAATAGAAGATGACTATTTGAGGTAGTCAAGTAAAGAATCATAATGGTATCACTCTAATGATACACCAACACAATATCTAGAAGGAAAATCATCAATGAAGATACAAAAATAGAAGAATAGGAGCAGAAGAGGACACACCATAATAGTCAAATTGGAATCATTCTACACAAATCCAAGGAATGATCTCATTGAGATAGATTGATGAAGACCATATTGAAGACTAAAGTCTTCAATAACCAAATAATGTAATACAAGGAGGTGTTGGAATATATTACATTATTTGGTACATGTCAATGTACCATCATGGGTACATCTATAGATTAGTAAAGAGTGCCTTAGATTAGGATTTACTTTATGCAATGTAATGCACAAGTGTGCAATGATATTTTGGCAATGTAAATGTGCATAGTTGTACCTATGTACATGTGTCAATAGAATAAGAATATGAAGAGTCATAGGAAGAGTGAGGGCCAAGAAACCTCCATATGAAGAGTCACATTCCATTTTATATATGGATGTATTGATGTAAAATATATATGACAAAGGAGAAAGAGTCACCTATGTAAGCATGTTGGCAATTTTGGGTTTGAGATCCTAGCTTCTTGTCTATGAGTTGTCATTGATGTCAAAAGGAAATGGCATTAATGTTAAGAGGATGTGTTGGCTTCAAAGGTGGAAGATTCCAAGAGAATATTTTTAAGAGAATCCGGAGAGATTCCATTGGCAAGGGTTTTTCATTAAAACCAAACCGGTTTTTATTAAAACCAAGTTGGATAGGGTTTTTATTAAAACCAATGGAGGTTCTCTTTATTATTTATTTAATTATTATTTAAAACCCTTCAAGGTTTTAATTAATTAATTATTTAATTAATTAAGGGAGAAATTATTTTTAATTTATTAAAAATACTTAAAGGTTTTTAAACCTTTTTTTATTCTTAATTTATTAAAATTATTTAAGGGTTTTTAAACCCTTTTTGAAAAGACTTTTGATTAATTTCGAAATGGTCTTTATTTTCGCCGACGTCAAGGTGTCTTCGAAGAGACTATTTATTCTCCAACTCCTAAGGTTGGAAGGCTAATTAATTCGAAAATTCCTCGAATGCAATTTGCGGTGTTTGTGCTCTGTATTCACTGCGATCGAAGGAAGACTTAGAAGCACGTGCGGTTGAAAAGTCTTCGGGAGTTTTTTCGAGGGTGAAGTGGAGGGAAGTTCACTTGTGAACTTCGTAGCCCGCGTGGGCTAGTGGCAGCGAAGGCTGCTGTTGGGCGTTGCATTGGCGGAGGTCATCGTTTCGAGTCTCGCGGGGGTGCTTTGCTAGAGTAACACACGTTTTTATTAAAACGTCTTTATGCCGCGAAATTCGGAGTTTCTTGGACAGCGATTTATAAGGTGTGATTAAATTTTATGAGTTTTGGCTTTTGTGATTAGCATTGAATAAAAGCTTAGGAGAAATAAGGGCATATTTCTTTGGATGTATTTTTAAGATTATTCTTTGCTATGCTAAAATTAAAAATGGAGGTATAAGGTGTGAGTCTGTGATTGTTGATTTATTGGCATGTTATGGTGGTTGTGTTTAAAGAAGTGGAGCTAAAAGGTGTAATAAAGGAAGTTTATATTATTGCTCATTTCTTTTTATTCTAACCCTAACTTGGTTGGAAGTTTGAGAGTTGTGTGTGGTGACAGCTTGAAGGTTCAATTATCTTCTACTCCAATAAGGTATGGGCACATTCTTCTTATGAGTATGATTGGTGTATGTTTTCTGAAATAAGGTTGGAGTGAAAAGGTATTCTACTAGGTATCCTTTGGCTAGGTGTAAATCCTATTTTCTGGTTTGTTGAAGACTACTTATGCATTGTTATCCTTAAGGAGAGTTTTTGGTGAATGCATAATTTTTGGTTTGAGATAGTGGAAGCTTTGTGCACTAGGGTTTATATTTGTGAGTCTAGCTACTTGCATTGAGTTGGTGGAACCCTTGGTTGGCTGTTTTGAGTTTGATGGTTGAGTTGCTTCCATAGAGGTTGTTTGATCAAGTTATTGCTTTACTTGATTCATGATATTGGGCTTACTCCATTGAGTTGATTTGAGCAAGTTATTCTTTGCATTTGGTGATATTGTGTTGGTGGCTGTTTTGTTCAAATATCTTTGGAGGGAAAAGGATTTCTACTTGTTTCCTTTTCTTGTGATGATTGGTTGAATGCTTCAAGGTTGATGTTGAGTTGAATGGTGTTGTTTGATTAAGCCTTGTTGATAAGCATTGTTGTTGAAGCCCTATTTGGTTGTGAAAGAGTATTTGGTTGTGAAAGATTGATTGGTTGAGAAAAGTTATTTGGTTGTGGAAAGAACATGAGTATCATTGTTATATGAGATCTTGCATGGTTGGCAATTGTTGGGTTGTGTTTCATGTTCTTGATAAATGCAAACTTCATTCTATCTTATTCTTTTGAGATTGAGTTGAGGTTGATTTGAGTTGAGTTTTGAGATTGGGATTTGAGTATAGAACATATTGAGTCTCTAACAATTCTCTTTATGCTTCTATGAGTTTGAAAAATCACATTGGGTCTCTAACAATTCACTTTGTGATTTCCTACTAAGAAAGTTTTTCTTGGTGAGCTTGCTGAGTTTTTGGACAGGTTCCAGTGGGGACTTGTGAGCAGCTTTTGGACAGGTTCCTAGTGGGGACTTGTGAGCGCTTTTGGACAGGTTCCGGTGGGGACTGAGTTTTGGAAGTTCGGGGACTTGTGAATTTTGGACAGGTTTCTGGGGACTTGTGAGCAGTTTTGGATAGGTTTCGGTGGGGACTTGTGAGCAGATTTGGATAGGTCCTAGCAGAGGACTTGTGAGCTGAGTTTGATAGTTCTATCCAGAGAACTTGAGGATAGAGGTGCATTGGTTCTATGAGAAGAACCTGAGGACAGATTTGGCAAGTCTTTGAGAAGGCTTGTATGCAGAGGATTGATTTGTTCAAGAGTTGGACAGATTTGACAGACAGAGGAAGACTTGTACTAGACCGAATGACTGTGTTTGGTACAGGTTGTTGAGCTACTGTGGACGTGATCATAGAAGGCAGAGGTCTCTTAGGCTAAGCATTGAGGATAGGAGGTCTTCGGTGGAAAGGAGTTCCACGTGCTTGGCAAGAGGTAGAGGCGGTTGATCTTCCGAGGGATCATTTCCGGAGCGAGAGGGAAGGTATCTCCTTTGAGTAGAGGCTCATAAATTTTGATTGGGGGAAGGTATCTCCTTTGAGCGAGAGGCTCATAAATTCTGATTGGGGGAAGGTATCTCCTTTGGGCCGAGGCTCATAAACATTGTAATTGGGAAGGATTCCCAAAGAACTTTGAGATAACTTTTAGAGAAAAGTTTTGTGGACGTAGCTCGACCATTCCGGGTGAACCACGTTAAAATTGGTGTCACTTTGTGGATGATATTGTGCATTGCTTTGATATTGCTTTGGGTATATTGCTTTACTATTTTGAAGTATAAAGGAAAAAGTAAAAAGAGGTCTTATACTGTTCACCCCCCTCTCAGTATAAGCTTGTGTTCTTCAATTGGTATCAGAGCAGGTGCCTTCGAAAAGTTTAACAGCTTGAAGGAAAAGCTAGTAAAGAACACAATGGATCATTCAAGTGGCAATGCAGCACCTATTCTTGATGGGTCAGATTTTGGTCTTTGGAGTGCAAGGATGAAGGTTCATCTAATGGCACTTGGGAATGAGGTTTGGGAAGTGATTGAAGATGAGTACACTATTCCTGAACATGGTCCTAATACTAAAGAAGAAAGGCTCCTACATCACAGCAATTCAAAAGCAATGAATGCAATCCTGAAAGGCTTACAGAAAGCGGATCTCACCAAAGTGATTCAACTGCAAGACAACTAGTGAAATGTGGAATCGAGTTGAAGGTGGTTCATACGGGTGATACAAATGTCAGAAAGGCCAAGTTGAGACACTTCAAAGGTATGTTTGAACAACTCAAGATGAATGATGATGAAAATATTAGTGACTACATGCTTCGTATGGATGAGGTTGTTAACTCCATGAAAGACTTAGGTCTTGAGCTTGCTGAAAATGATGTTTGTGATAAGATTTTAAGATCTCTTCCTAATAGATTTAGTGAAAATATTTTTGCTATTGAGGAAGCTAAAGATTTGGATAAGTTGAAAAAGGATGAGCTCCATAGTATACTTGCAGCATTTGAGTTGAGAACTCAAGTGAAGGTTGATGTCAAGAAAGAGGCGACTTTCAAGGCTACCAAGAAATCCAAGGGTAAACAACTTCAAGATAGTGATGAGTCTTCTAGTGATGAAGAGGCATATTACAGACAGAAAGGCAAGTTCTCTAGAAAGCACAAAAGTATGAAAAATGTAAGATGTTTCAATTGTGGAAAGCTTGGTAATTATGCTACTAGCTGTACTGTTCCCAAGAATGAAAGTGATGAAGATAAACAGGATTCTAAGAGCAAGGATTCTGAAAAGCACAAGCATCACAGGAAAAACAAAGATGAGCACAACAATCAAGGAAAGAGGTATTCTCACAAGCACAAGAAGAGTTTCTACCTAGACAAAGCAAGTAAGTGTTCTAGTAGTGATAGTGAAAGTTCTTCAAGTGATAATGAAAATGAGATGTTGTTCATATCAGAAAAAGAGGAAGAACCGAAACATAGATTCATTATCATGAAATGTCTTAGATGTGGAAATTTTGGTCACCTTGAGGATGATTGCACAAATAATGATTTGGTTTCTAGTATGTATGAGGATGCTTCAAAAAACTATAAGGAAGATGCATGTATGGTTTTTGAAAAGGGTAGCACCTCTAGTGATAAGAAATCTGAAAAAGGCTTTGATGATTCAAAAAGCAAACAAATAGAGGAAGATATAGAGGAAGGTGAAGTAGATCTTGAAGGTGAACTTATTAGTGCTCTTAGTGCTTTGAAAAAGGAAAGAAAGAAGAATGCTAGACTCAAGGATAAGTTAGATGAATGTTGTATGGAGAGAGATGATCTTATAGAAAGTCTTGACTTCTCTATGGCTAAGACACAAGAACTCAAGGATGAGTTAGAGTCTAAGGTTCTTGAGTATAGTGAGTTAGAACAGAAAATGGCTTCTTTGAAAGAGGAAACTAAAGAGTACAAGGATAAGCTTTACAGGTTTCAAGATAGCTCCAAAAAGGTTAAGTCACTCATCAAAGGTCAAAGAAAGACAACGAGATAAAACAGGCCTTGGTTTTGTTAAGCCACACAAGGAACAAGTTGGAGAGTCTAGTAAGAGACTCCAAAAGGAAGAGAGTTCTGATGAGGAAAGTATTTCAGAAAAGGAGTCCTTGAATGATAGATGCATAGAAATAGAAAACAGAATTCAGAATGAGAAGAAGAAGTTTTCAAAACCTAAGAGGTCAATTAAAGGAAAGTTTCAAGGCAAGATGTTTTGCTTGTCACGAGGTTTGGTCACATGGCTTCACATTGCATGGCTCAAGTGAAGGAGGTAAATGACAGTTTTAGAAGTGCTAGTTACTTTCAAGGGTATTGCTACTCTTGTCAATAGTTTGGGCACAAGGCAGTTTATTGCAAGGCAAATAACAAGAACAGGTTTGGCCAGAACAGGTTTGGTCAGAACAGGTTTGGTCAGAACAGGTTTGGTCGAAGAGCGAGGTGGATTCAAAGATCAGGTTTACCTCAGAGAAACAACATCGTCAAGTGTTTCAAGTGCAACAATGAAGGTCACATAATCAGACAGTGTAGAGCTGAAATTCCAGAATACGAGAATAGGAACAGTGGCATGATCAGGTCCAAGGATCAAGGCATGGACAAGAACGGGGATGAGAACAAGAACAAGAACAGTGATAGGAACAGGAATATGGACAAAGAGTTCAAGAGAAGGCCCGACAAGGAAGTTATAGACGCTGATGATGATCAGTGCCTAATGGGAGTTTTACTCCCACCCAAGAATTAATCACCTCATCAGGGAGGTGGGGGAGGGACTAAGCTAAGAGGCTCATTCTTAGTCCCGAGCCCCAAAGGTGACCCTTTGCCATTGATGACAAAGGGGGAGAGATTTGAGTAAGGGGGAGAGCCTCAAGACAGGGGGAGCTATTTATGTTGAGTTTCTGTGTTGTTGAGAAGCATGGTTTGCCATCAATGACAAAGGGGGAGATTGTTGGCAATTTTGGGTTTGAGATCCTAGCTTCTTGTCTATGAGTTGTCATTGATGTCAAAAGGAAATGGCATTAATGTTAAGAGGATGTGTTGGCTTCAAAGGTGGAAGATTCCAAGAGAATATTTTTAAGAGAATCCGGAGAGATTCCATTGGCAAGGGTTTTTCATTAAAACCAAACCGGTTTTTATTAAAACCAAGTTGGATAGGGTTTTTATTAAAACCAAGTTAAATGGTTTTTATTAAAACCAATGGAGGTTCTCTTTATTATTTATTTAATTATTATTTAAAACCCTTCAAGGTTTTAATTAATTAATTATTTAATTAATTAAGGGAGAAATTATTTTTAATTTATTAAAAATACTTAAAGGTTTTTAAACCTTTTTTTATTCTTAATTTATTAAAATTATTTAAGGGTTTTTAAACCCTTTTTGAAAAGACTTTTGATTAATTTCGAAATGGTCTTTATTTTCGCCGACGTCAAGGTGTCTTCGAAGAGACTATTTATTCTCCAACTCCTAAGGTTGGAAGGCTAATTAATTCGAAATTCCTCGAATGCAATTTGCGGTGTTTGTGCTCTGTATTCGCTGCGATCGAAGGAAGACTTAGAAGCACGTGCGGTTGAAAAGTCTTCGGGAGTTTTTTCGAGGGTGAAGTGGAGGGAAGTTCACTTGTGAACTTCGTAGCCCGCGTGGGCTAGTGGCAGCGAAGGCTGCTATTGGGCGTTGCATTGGCGGAGGTCGCCGTTTCGAGTCTCGCGGGGGTGCTTTGCTAGAGTAACACACGTTTTTATTAAAACGTCTTTATGCCACGAAATTCGGAGTTTCTTGGACAGCGATTTATAAGGTGTGATTAAATTTTATGAGTTTTGGCTTTTGTGATTAGCATTGAATAAAAGCTTAGGAGAAATAAGGGCATATTTCTTTGGATGTATTTTTAAGATTATTCTTTGCTATGCTAAAATTAAAAATGGAGGTATAAGGTGTGAGTCCGTGATTGTTGATTTATTGGCATGTTATGGTGGTTGTGTTTAAAGAAGTGGAGCTAAAAGGTGTAATAAAGGAAGTTTATATTATTGCTCATTTCTTTTTATTCTAACCCTAACTTGGTTGGAAGTTTGAGAGTTGTGTGTGGTGACAGCTTGAAGGTTCAATTATCTTCTACTCCAATAAGGTATGGGCACATTCTTCTTATGAGTATGATTGGTGTATGTTTTCTGAAATAAGGTTGGAGTGAAAAGGTATTCTACTAGGTATCCTTTGGCTAGGTGTAAATCCTATTTTCTGGTTTGTTGAAGACTACTTATGCATTGTTATCCTTAAGGAGAGTTTTTGGTGAATGCATAATTTCTGGTTTGAGATAGTGGAAGCTTTGTGCACTAGGGTTTATATTTGTGAGTCTAGCTACTTGCATTGAGTTGGTGGAACCCTTGGTTGGCTGTTTTGAGTTTGATGGTTGAGTTGCTTCCATAGAGGTTGTTTGATCAAGTTATTGCTTTACTTGATTCATGATATTGGGCTTACTCCATTGAGTTGATTTGAGCAAGTTATTCTTTGCATTTGGTGATATTGTGTTGGTGGCTGTTTTGTTCAAATATCTTTGGAGGGAAAAGGATTTCTACTTGTTTCCTTTTCTTGTGATGATTGGTTGAATGCTTCAAGGTTGATGTTGAGTTGAATGGTGTTGTTTGATTAAGCCTTGTTGATAAGCATTGTTGTTGAAGCCCTATTTGGTTGTGAAAGATTGATTGGTTGAGAAAAGTTATTTGGTTGTGGAAAGAACATGAGTATCATTGTTATATGAGATCTTGCATGGTTGGCAATTGTTGGGTTGTGTTTCATGTTCTTGATAAATGCAAACTTCATTCTATCTTATTCTTCTGAGATTGAGTTGAGGTTGATTTGAGTTGAGTTTTGAGATTGGGATTTGAGTATAGAACATATTGAGTCTCTAACAATTCTCTTTATGCTTCTATGAGTTTGAAAAATCACATTGGGTCTCTAACAATTCACTTTGTGATTTCCTACTAAGAAAGTTTTTCTTGGTGAGCTTGCTGAGTTTTTGGACAGGTTCCGGTGGGGACTTGTGAGCGGTTTTTGGACAGGTTCCGGTGGGGACTTGTGAGCAGTTTTTGGACAGGTTTCGGTGGGGACTTGTGAGCAGTTTTGGACAGGTTTCGGTGGGGACTTGTGAGCAGATTTGGACAGGTCCTAGCAGAGGACTTGTGAGTTGAGTTTGATAGTTCTATCAGAGAACTTGAGGACAGAGGTGCATTGGTTCTATGAGAAGAACCCGAGGATAGATTTGGCAAGTCTTTGAGAAGGCTTGTATGCAGAGGATTGATTTGTTCAAGAGTTGGACAGATCTGACAGACAGAGGAAGACTTGTACTAGACCAACTGACTATGTTTGGTACAGATTGTTGAGCTACTGTGGACATGATCATAGAAGGCGAAGGTCTCTTAGGCTAAGCATTGAGGACAGGAGGTCTTCGGTGGAAAGGAGTTCCACGTGCTTGGCAAGAGGTAGAGGCAGTTGATCTTCCGAGGGATCATTTCCGGAGCGAGAGGGAAGGTATCTCCTTTGAGCAGAGGCTCATAAATTCTGATTGGGGGAAGGTATCTCCTTTGAGCAGAGGCTCATAAATTCTGATTGGGGGAAGGTATCTCCTTTGGGCCGAGGCTCATAAACATTGTAATTGGGAAGGATTCCCAAAGAACTTTGAGATAACTTTTAGAGAAAAGTTTTGTGGACGTTCACTTTGTGGATGATATTGTGCATTGCTTTGATATTGCTTTGGGTATATTGCTTTATTGTTTTGAAGTATAATGAAAAAATTAAAAATAGGTCTTATACTGTTCACCCCCCCTCTCAGTATAAGCATGGAAGGTGATGTAGTATGATGTATTTTGAGCTCTTCATTCAATAAATATTTCTTAGTATTTTTAAGTATTTTTAAGCATTTTTCATTAGCATTCTTTGAGTTATTATATAGTAGATTCTGAGTTTATTGCAATTATATTATTGATCTTGAGGTAATATTATTCTAAGAAGTTACTCATCAAAAGCTAACACTTCTTTATCGAGGGTATTATTTCATTGTTTTTTTATGATTCTAACATGAATTATTCTCTTGTGATATCCAGTGGTGTCAGCATAACTTGCTATCCCTCTACATATCAAATGAGGACTAAAATGAGCTTGTGGTGATCCAACATCATATGTGTGCTTACCTTATATTTTCTATATTTTTCCAATAGGGCACTGATGAGATAAAATGAAATATTGATCCAATCACCATGCAACAAATAATTTAGGAAGTAGAAGTGGTTTGCATTGACAAATGGATACCTCCTTGTGTAGGTGAAAAACCAAGCCAATTGCTCAAACATAATATTCCATGCATCTATAAGGTACTACTTTTGCAACCCTAAGTGCATCAAATATATCATTGGTGATCCAAATAATATCTAGGCTCATCACTCAATGTTGTCACCCTTATATATCCACTCTATGTATGGTAGGCTAATTATTACTACAATATGTTCTTCTATCACTAGTATGATCAAATCCCTCATGTGCATAGTCACATTCTCCATGGATGATGCAAATTCATGCATCGTAGCTAGGTCTTGGACCTAGTTGACCAAGTTGCTATAGTTCAACCAATCCATGGATTCAAATTGTTCTCATAATACCCCTATTATCGCCATGGGATCTATGGTATTATTCTTCTTTTGTGTGTGATTATTTGATAGTCCTCATATGGTTATAATACTCTATTTATTGTATCATCGATGCTACAACATCGACTACAACCATATTAGTAGTATACCAAAGCATGTAACTACATCCTTGTCAATAGTGTGCCAAGGTATGCAACTATACCCCCATCATTAATGATAATTACGATATCCTCATAATTAATTTTGATTCATGTGCTTGGATGTAGTTGGATTCTATTGCAAATCCTCCCATGATTGATAGGTACCATGTGGCAAATTTTTGATATGGGTTTGCATGATTGGATAGAAGAAGTGTGGGTTACTATTGAGTGGTAATTTTACCCAATTGCAAAACCACATTCACCTTAGGATTTTGATCACAAAACCCTCTCTTGCAAAGAATTTAAAACCAAACAAATTCTCCAAGGTTTTGCTATATAAATTGTATATGTGTATTAGTAATCTCAATGAAGATATATCAAATAAGTGCTAGGAATACCTTAGTGATTGCAAGTAACTGTTAACAAGGGTCATGTGTTGGTTTATTTTACCATACTATATTAATGATTGTTCATAAAAATTAAAGAAAATCAAATGTGAATTGGTTCTCATATGACCACGATGTAAACCTTATTTCCTTTTCTCTTAAAGGATTTTAGATAACTTTTATCTTCTTTAGATTAAGTAGATTTTAAACAAGTTTTTTTATCTTTCATTAAACCCTACTTTAAGCATAAGTAGAAGATTAAAATCTATCTCTAAATATGAATTTCAAATGATGAAAGAATTATTTTTATATTTATTTAAATCTCAAGATGGAATAATCTGGATGACCCACTTTGTATCTATAGTAGCCTTTGATATAATGGATAAATTATCCCTCTTTGATGAAATTAATTTTCACAAAGAGAGCAATTTATTACATGATCTTGAAATGTTATTATTAATTATCCCTATTTAATAAAATCATAATTTTCATAAAGAAGAAATAATTTCATGTTTTAAACGATAGCCTTTGATGTAATGTATAAATTACCTCTCTTTTATGAAATCATAATTTTCATAAAGAAAGGCGAATTTATTTCGTCAAAAATTATAGCTTGTGGAATGCCATTAAAATTTACCCCCCTTTAATGAAATTGAAATTTTCATAAAGGGAAGTTCATTTATGCTTGCAAATAAAAATATAAAGCTGAAAAAATCTGATTTGACTTCAAAATGGAAAAAATAAAATTTTGAAATTATAAAAATCTGCATAAAACAATAATTTTAAATAATTTTTATAAAATCGAAATGGCTTCGGAATGAAAATGTAAATGTGCAATATGAAACTTTGAATTTCATTCTATGCAGACGTACAATTATTTTTGGATTTTAATTTTTTTTCGATTTTTATTTTAATCTCTGAAAATTTAAAAAAAATATATGCAAAAGAAAAGTTAGAAAAAAATGAAATAACAGAAATTTTGCAACCCCTAATTTCTCCACAAACCCTACAAGCATTAATATTTTGCATAAAAACCAACATTAGTGTTACCCGAATTCACGCAGTCAAACAACTAATGCGGTGCAAGCTTCTAAGGAAAGGGTGCAATATGCCGAAAATAAGATAAATTAACCATAAAATGCATTAAAATCTGACATATCTCCATTATATTGCAAACAAAAAGGTATTCAATGTTCAACATATGTGCAAAAAATCTCAGCCCCAAAATAGGCATCATGTGATGAAAATAGTCCAACAGTTTGGCAAAAAACATTCAGTATCTTGCCTCCAACATGGTCTAGCCAGGTCCTAAAAGATTCATCCCCTTTTTTTCCTTCAATGGTGTATTTACCATATTTGAGAAAAATGCTTCATTTACCTACATGTCGTTTTAGGAAAATGCTTCTTTTCCCTGCATGTTGTTTGATTTCATTTCTTCATTTTGTTTTGTTTTCCTTCGTAACCACTTTATTTTCTACCTGTTTTTGGTAATCTTCATTTTTTTTTAGGTTACCTGTTCTAATGGTTGCTTTCGCTACATTTACATCCTCATTCTCCTTTAATTTTGTAATGTCACATTTTTAATACAAGCTTATCATGGTGAATCATTTCCAATTCTTCCTTAGGAAACATCCCCTTTTATCAAAGTTGTTGCCCAAGGCATTAATGCACACATTCTATTTTGTATGGGGTCTACCCTTCTTAATTGGATGATATTTCTATGTTTGTTTCAAAAATATATTAGAGCCATCATTTGTCATTACAACCTCGCATTGACCATCTCCTAGAGACAAATCTCCAAGTGGGCAACTAATCGGTTATTACACAATCCTCCTTGCACATGTGGCAATGTTCTCAACTACCAAAAAAACATCTATATCATGTGCTGGTTTCCACTTGAACTGTGATGTGACCCCAGTAGTCTAGGAGTGTTCATCTAGTAGTTTACCTACATCACATATTAAAACCCTGCGTCGGTTATCCTCATAGCATACGATTCAAGTATTGCCTAGCATCATCCAATGTCATAACCCATAACTCTAGCTCTGCATTTAATGAGCTCTATGAGTATTCCTGATCTCTGTTCTATATGCATTTCATTTATCATGATATATTATTGGATGCCCTAGACAAAATATTTCTAACACATATTTCTTCCAACTGCACTGTCACCACCAACATCAGAGCTCTCTACGATAGCCCACATAGGTAATCAATGCCTCCATCTATGTCAATTCATCGACGTATCTGGTCATATGTCGTGTGTCATCATACCATGGACTATCCACTACTACCAAGACCTTTGATCTATAATGTAAAACTAACTTTCTCAAAGCCCGCAACTATCATGGCCGTCAATCTCATTACACTATTACTATTGTTCATGTAGCTATCTAGATTACGTTGGTCACTACCTGGCTCTATCCGTATGTCTTCATTGCTCCAAATATGCTCATGATATGCACAATATTTATCCATACTTGCTATGATTGGTAGCCCATTTGATATATGATGAAATCACTATGCAAAGTGTATTCCCGTGACTCATCTTGATACCTCCAAATCATCCTTAGCATGTTTACATCCTATGGTGATCACTTTATTCTCCAATATATTTTTTAGCAGTGCTATAAATTTGATGTGTTTTCCTCTAGTCTCCTATGCTTTGGATGTATCCACATTGGTTTTGAATATCCTCATCAAACCCTACGTCAAAATGGGCCCCATCGAAGTCTAATTCTACCATAGTCGATATCGTCTACTATCATTCATCTAGCAAGATCACTACATCAAAACATGGCTTACTACTTCATGCTTGACCCCATTGATGTCGTCCTAGCCACCTTCCAAAGTTCTAAAACATTTTTGTCCATCCTAATGTGGTGTCTCACATCTTCCTGTACTCAAATATCATCGACATCTCAAATGCTTGCTTATGCAAACTATCTTCGACCATCTTCGTCCAAGCTTCGAATCAACACAAGTTGTAATCTAGCTTGGTGATTTCTTCGATATTTTCCCACAAATTTACCATAGGTCAAACATCCATAGTCGCTACCATTTTTCTATAGGTCACCATGATTGTAGTCAATGACAGTAACTTCTCTAACTGAATTAACGTTGGCACAAACTCCACTACATTTTGGCCTTGATGTGTGCATCATAATATTCATAGGAAAAAACAATTATCCACATTGTCCCTAGGGTGAACCGCTCCGAGATTTATGAAAATGTGATTTCATCCTTATCAACGAGTTGTCCACCAATAAATTCAGTTTCGATCACATTTGAGATCCCTCCTTATGGGTTACATCGATCTTTGTTGAGGCTACCACATGGACGTCCCCATTTGCATGTTCATCTATGTCACCTACCATGAAGGTCCCATTGTGTTGCCCACTTGTCCACCTCTATCGATTTGATAGAAGACTTCCTACAATCATCATATAACATTAGCATCAAGATAAAATTTGCATGAATACCATAATATCTAAGGACTTTAATGATAAGAACATAGACTTACTAGAATTCTATGAAGGTAATATTTCCTTTAATTCATTTTATATTGCTTATACTTTGCTTTCTTTTTATCAATTATATATATATATATATATATATAAAGTTATTTTATTATTTTTTATTCTTTATTTTATTTTTTTATTTTATAAATATATATATTATTTTTTACTATTTTTTATTTTTTATTTTTATCATTTGAAACATGCACATGAAAGAAAATATAAAATTTAACAACAAAATTGCTAATAGTAAACTTGATGATAAATATCATCAACAACTTGACGATAAAAAGTCATTAGCAACAAATTGATGTTAAAAATCATTGACAAGAAATTGATGATAAAAATCATTAACAAATCGATGATAAAAATCATCGACAACAAAATGACGATAAAAAATTGTCGACAGAAAATTGATAATAAAAATCATCAACAACAAATTGATGATAAAAATCATTGACAACAAATTGATGATAAAACTTGTCAACAATAAATTGAAGATAAAAATCATCAAAAATTGTTTATAACTAATTAACAAAAAACTACAACCTAAAACTAAGCAACCTACTAGACACTCAAAATAAAACAAAAATACCCCAAACACAAAAATGAAAGGTGGGTCCTTAATTTTGGGACGATTTGTGCGATAGTCACAACAAATGGTGACTCTTTTGGGAAATGCTCCTGAGCATTTCGGGTGAAGAACCTACTAAAACGAGAACACACAAGATCATCGAAATGTAAATTATTTAGCAATGTCCCAAGAAGGTGGGGGTAAACAACTTTTAATAAAAATAATTAATCCATCAACCTTTGCTAAGTGTGTGAAAAAGTGATTTATTATTGCATCTCTGAAAACCCTCCAGATTCCATGATTTGTTTTGCATTAGGCTATGAAGTACAACTTATAAAATGAAAAATTTTATAGACAGGGCCCCACTACCAATCAGGCATTTATAGCCCCGATAGGGTTTATCCAACTTAACCTTGTGTCCACTCAGTGCTTTGCAAAGCCTTTATTTTTACCGAGCTATGTCTAGACAGAGCCCTACTCTCGTTCAGACATCCATAGCCCCAGTAGAGTTTATCTAGATATTGTGACTGATTTGATCAAGAATTTCAACGCTCATTTTCCTCTATTTTTTTTAAGAAAAAACTTTGCAAATCTTCAAGAATCACTAGGGTTAGGAAGCCTTCAAGTGAAGCATGTTGGATTTTTGCCTAGGGTTGCAAATCAAGATAACTTCATCCTTCATAATTTCCAAAAATGCCATTTAATGTATGTGAGTTACATGTGGAGATATAGCAAGATCTTTCATTATTCCACTCTCCACCATATTAGTCCCAAAATTTGAGCATGATCACCTAATAACTCATCCCCATTTTCTTGGGTTCACCTATTTTTAGATTAGATACTCCAACCTACTAAGCAAATAAACTCGAAAACAAGGCAGAGACCATAAGTTAGCGACAATGAAACATCACCTCAAAACAAGGGAACAACCCAAAACACAAAACTACAAAGAAACACAAACCCAATCTAACTTAATGTAAATTAACAATAACGTAAAACAAAACCAAAAAATTAAGGACAAAGCACGAAAATAGAAAACCAAAATCCAAAATATGAAAACCCAAAACTATTTACAAATGTACAATATGGTACAAGATGGTGCAAGAATTTGAGCCATCACTTCCCTGGATCCCAACCATGATTAGCACATTTCAAAATATATATAACATGATACGCACGCCAAGTTTTGCAAGAATCCAATGAAAACAAGATTAGGCCAAACAATACAACAATATTCATCTTGCCTCTCTCACCCCACCAATTTGATTTAGTTCCATTAACCATCCCATGGGTGAGCTTTAAATCATTAAATTGATTAGACAATAAGTGATTTTCAATTACTTCTTGTTTATTCCTTAACAAGTAAATTTCACAATTCCATTCATGACTTAGAATTAAGTTTTCTTTTTAAATATGAGATCTTGCAAATAGGAGCCTATTTCTACAAATTTCAAAGCCAATTCATTTTTCATGTTTGTAGGCCAATCAAATTCATGCAACCACTTGCAAGCATCTAGGATATTTATTAAATGAGGATCATCGTAATTTTGTATCCTAGATTCAATAACTAACTTATTATAAACTTGATTTAACACTTCAAGCACATCAATTTATTATTCATTAAACAAAGAATTATTATTAGTGGTGTGAGGAGAAATTGAATCAAATTCTTCATCAACCATATATGGCATTTCATCATTGATAGTATTTGAATCCAACAACCCATTAGACAAACATTCACTTGGATTTCGAATGGTGGAAGCAAAAAGGTGATATTTTACCTTTGCCAAATTTCCATTTACCATTACTTGGAGAAGATTTGTAACTTCCTCTTTTCTCTCATGATATTCATCCTCATCATCATGTGGCACTTTTTATTTGTCCATAACCTATTTATCAAAGACACCAAAATTAGGCACCCAATTAAAAACATGTCCATCCTTTTCAAACCATGAGTCTTGTCTATATAGGGATGGGTCAACTAACACATATCCATGATCAATCACTTGGGTTGTTTCAAATAACGTGGCATTTTCAATTGGATCATCAATGATATCAAACCCAAACCACTTAGGTTCTAGAATTTCCTCTAGTTAAGGTAACATAGGTATTATAGGATACTTAGGTGAAATAATGCTTTCCATTTCTTACTCCTCAAAGGGGACCAAGGCAAGTGGTTCTCTTTCTTTATCCATGGTAGTAAAATCATTATCATTTTCTAATGCTTGATGAGATTCCAACCCTTATTCCAAAACTTTCTTAGATTGTACACGATTTGTAATATCCTCATGAGAGAAAATAATTGTATTATCCTGCATATCAATTGACACAAAAATTTCATTAGAAGGTTTGGAGTGAGCATATTATTCCCCTTTCTTGTTAACCAACCATACTATTTCTTCCTCAAAATCTTCAAGAAATTCTTATTCAAATTTTTCCTTATCATCATCTCGAGGATGTTTAAGGCTTTGATCATCAAACTTAATCACATCATCCAAATTTATAGAAGGTCCTGAATCATCACATGTTTAATAACCAGACCACTCTAGGATCCCTTCATTGTCCGAAATAATATAATTTTTAGTATCTTTAACCTTTATCTCATGAGGATTATTTAGGACATCATCACTATGTGCATCTTGAGGCCTTTCTTCTTGTAGTTGAGATATGTTTATTTTAAGTTGTAGAACTAGCCTTTCCAACTTATCCTGCATATCAAGTGAAGTGAGTGCTTCATTATAAATAGTGTAAAATTTCTTCCATTTGTTCCACCAATAATGATCATCTTCTAAAATTGGGGTGTGATGCTCAACCACACCTTTACATTCTTCAAATTCATCAATAGATTGATCCTCAAACTCACCTTCACCTTCCTTAGATGGTTCAATTATTTTCAAAAGTGGGTTACTATTTATATTTATGTTTGCAAGATCACAATCCACATTTGTGTTGAGCAAGGTGCAGCAAGAGTATTGTCATTGTTGTCAACACAGTTAGATAGATCTGTTGATGTAGTGGACAGGAAGTTCAAAAGCTAGTCAGATGCAGAAGACGAGAGTTCTAAGGTTATTCAGAGTATGGACAGTGAGTTTCCAAGAAGACCATAGTGGCCCATTTGCAAAAGATCAAAGAAAAAGACAAGTAAGAAAAGTGTCGCGATATCGCGACATATACAGCAGGCAAGAAAACTGTCACGATTTCGTGACATGTTAGAAGAGAGAGAAGAAGGAAAAACTGTCGCGATTTCGTGACATGTTGGAAGAGAGAGAAGAAGCAAGAAAAACTGTCGCGATTTCGCGACATGTTGGAAGAGAGAAAAGGCAAGTGGAAAAACTATCATGATTTCGTGACATGTTGGAAGAGAGAGAAGAAGAAAGAAAAACTGTCGCGATTTCGCGACATGTTGGAAGAGAAAAGAAAAACTGTCGTGATTTCGTGACATGTTAGAAGAGAGAAAAGAAGAAGAAAAACTATCACGATTTCGTGACATGTTGGAAGAGAGAGAAGAAGAAAGAAAAACTGTCATGATTTCGTGACATGTTGGAAGAAAGAAAGGCAAGTAGAAAAAGTGTCGCGATTTCGCGACATATTGCAAGGAAGGTTGTACGGACAAAAAAGTGTCACGATTTCGTGACATATTGCAAAGAAGGTTGTACGAACAAAAAAGTGTCACGATTTTGCGACATATTGAAGGAGAGAGAGTTCAAGAGAAAAAGTGTCACGATTTCGTGACATAATGCAGGAGAGAGAGTCCGAAAGAAAAAGTGTCGCGATTTCATGACATGTTTGAGAGAGAGTGAAAGAAAAAGTGTCTGATTTCGTGACATGTTTCTAAAGCGAAGAGAAGAGGAGAGAGAAAAAGGTGTCGCAATTTCGTGACATGTTTCATTTTGTCCAAAGCGAAGAGAAAGAGGAGAGAGAAAAAGTGTCACGATTTCGTGACATATGAAGAGAAAGAGGAGAGAGAAAAAGGTGTCGTGATTTCGTGACATATGACAAGAGAAAGAGCTAAGGAGAAAAAGTGTCACGATATCGCGACATGTCAGGTTTTCATGACCCAAAGGCAAAAGAAAAAGCTAAGGAGAGAAAGTGTCACGATATCGTGACATGTCGCATTTTCGTGACTCAATGAGGAGAGAGAAGGCAAGGAGGCGAAAGTGTCACGATTTCGTGACATGCTATGTTTTGGTACAAGCCAAGAAAAGAGACAAGGAGGCAAAAGTGTCACGATTTCGTGACATGCTACGTTTTCACGGGTACAAGCCAAGAAAAGAAGTACGGCGATGAAAGTGTCACGATATCGTGACATGTTATGTTTTCATGAGGCCAAAGCTAAGAAACAGAGCAAAGAGAAAAAGTGTAGCGATATCGCTACATGTTGTATTCTCACGGGCCAAAGCTAAGAGAAAGCGTACGGAGGTGAAAGTGTCACGATATCGCGACATGTTGTGTTTTCATGGCAATAGCAACAGAAGAGTTATAGAGGCAGTTGAAGCCGACGAAGACCGATGTTAGCCGATGAAGATTAGGGTTTGTAGTCGACGAAGATTAGGGTTTGCAACCGACTAAGATTAGGGTTACAATCGACTAAGATTAGGTTTTTGATCTTGAAAATATTGTTATAAAAGGAAGGTTGTTTGAAGAGTTTGAGATGTTGTGAGTGGAATTATAGTGATTTTAGTGTGTAAGTCATTGAATGCATGTCAAAGTGTGAAATGTGGTCGTAAGAGCGTAGATAGCATAGAAGCGGCGAGATGATGGTGAAGTGCACAAAGTGAGCAAAGAAGTCGAATCATGCTAAGTGTGAAATTCGCAAAGGAAGCAGAGTGCGCAAAAGGGAGAAGATGATCGTGAAGCTCGATAGTGAAGCAACAGATTGTGTGAAGTGATTGCGTAGAGAGAGCAGAGTGCGAGAGAATGCAAAGGTGAAGTAGACCAGTTAGGGTCTTGTAAAAGCAAAGGTATTTTATCATCAAACTTATAGATTCAAAATTGAAGTCCAGGTTGTAGTCTGGCATCAGGGGTTGGTGCTCCTTCCAATAGGTGCTGGTAAATCAGGGGTTGGTGCTCCTTTTTGTTGATATAGATAAATTAGGGGTTGGTGCTCCTTCCAGTGGGTGCTGGTAAACTGTTTGTAAAGTTGGTGCTTTGCAAAGGCTAGATTTGGATGGTAGTCCAAGCAGTCATTCTTGAGGAGTAGCCAAATTGGTGAACCTCATTAAAATCTTGTGTTGTGTGATGTTCTCTTGTTGTACTTGTTGTATCTGTTTATAAGTTTTTAATTGTTGTTATTTTAAGAGCTGTAAATTCATGATTAAAGTACCACACTGATTCACCCCCCCTCTCAGTGCCATTGTAAGACTAACAATTGGTATCAGAGCCAAGTTCCCTTCAAAGGCTAAATCAGCTAGGGTTGATCTTGGATTAGTATGCAATGGGTAAGAAGAATAGATCTTCCTCCAAAAGGGCATCTCAGTCAGTTTTAGTTCCTGTAGAAGAGAAAATTGAACCAGAAGAGGTTGAAGGTTGTTTATCAAACAAAGCACCTTTGTTTGATGGAACAAATTACATGACCTGGAGAATCAGGATGCAGGCATATCTTTGTGCTTTGGGATACTACGTCTAGGATTCAATAATCAATGAATGCACAATACCCATCACTCCTCCAACCGATGTTGTCGGTAAGAATCTGTTTGAAAATGACTCAAAAGCAAGGAATGCTATCAGGTGCGGATTAGTAGACAGTGAACTGGTAAAAATCAAGAGTTGTAAAACAGCAAAAGAAATATGGGACAAACTGAGGAGTATTTATGAAGGAGATGATGAGATCAAGGAGGTCAAGTTACAAACACATCAAGCTCAGGTCGAAGCTTTAAAGTTGAATAATGATGAAAACATAGAGGTATATATGTTGAAAGTTAATGAAGTCCTAGAGGATGATTCTAAAAGAGAAACAGAAAAAGAACAGAAATGTGATGAAGAAGAAATTGATGCAGAAATAAATTTGAAAGAGGAACTAATTGCAGCTCTGGATGAATTGAAGATAGAAAGAAAAAGGAATAAGGAAATCTCAAGAAAGCTTGAGGATGCAAATGAAATAATAACCAGTTTGAAAGTACAGGTGGAAGAATTCAAAAGGATTGAAGAAACTCTCAGGTCACAGATCAATGAGAAAGAGATTGGTTTCTGCAAACAAGAGGAAGAGATTGTTTTATTGAAGAAACAACTAGAAGAGGCCAATACAAATCTCAAATTCGAGAAGAGCACAGAGTTGCTAGATAAAATGATAAGCCAACAAAGAAGCTCCACGGATAAGCATGGTCTTGGATATGAAGCTGAACAACCTTCATCTTCCAACTCTGCAGAGAAGAAGAAGTTCACTGTTGAAGGATCGAAGCAAGAAAAGTTTGAAGCTGAATCTTCAAAAGGAAGAAAATATCAAAGGAGATCTACAACAAAGCAACCACAACAAAAGAGGTTCTATCACTCTCACTCTATTCATAATAATACTTTTAATGGCTATTGTTTCAGATGCAACCAGTATGGTCACAAGGCAACTTATTGTGGATTGAATAATAAATCAAAGAGTTATGTTGGTAGAAATACATCTGCATTTATGAGTGAACACTATGTACAATGTTTTCAATGTAATGGTCATGGGCACATAGCAAGGTTTTGTCCAAGCACTTTTGTATCTAATCTAAGGCAAAATAGTAGATTTCATCAGACGCAAAGAACGCAACACAGACAGGGAATAAATCATGTACATAAAAGAAAGGAAAATAATCATTCATCAAGGATGCACAAGAGACAACCACACAAGAGAAATGTTCGAGTTCACAAAAAGGTGCAAAACAGGGATGCAGCTGAAAAATCCAAGCCCGAGTTCAAGAAAGTTTGGAGAAAGATAGAAGAAAGGAAATCATGTCTCCTTGGACTGAAGGAGACTACTCCTCTATTGCACTAAGCAACTCCAGGTAGCACATCCTCGGGGGGAGCAATCTTAAAGTTTTATTTTAATGCTCCTATGTATTTATTTGGGTTTCGAGGATGAAAGGCAAGTAGTTAGGGGGAGTTGTCGTATAGTTGTCAAAGTGTGTTTTCAGTTCATGTAGTTTATGGAAGTGCCATGAAGGGTGGTGATTAAATTGAGAGTTCTCATTATTGGTAGTATTGCTATATGTCATTGTTGTACTGGTGATGGTTCTTACTACCACTGTCCAAAGTTAAGGATTATAACAGTTCAGATAAGTTGGTTAGTGAAAGATTGTTGCTCTAGCCGTATATATGTGTTTCGATAAAAGCAGTGGGTATTTGAACTACACATTGATGTGAAGATTGTTAGATCTATTTTTGACGTTGTGGTGAAAAATATTGAAGTTTGATCATTGATTCATGTTTAGCTCATCAAGATGAGCAACTTTGCTTTGTGAATCATACCTATCCGAGGTCCAGAAGTATGAGTTTGAGTAAGGTGCACTATAGTTGGCCGTGAAGTGGTTAACAAAATATTGTTTTCTGATTCGAACAGTTGACAGTAAGGTGTGACCAGTGGTGACTGCAGAAAACATAGACCAAGCTAAAAATGTAAAAAGGGATTTGGTTGGTGTTGTGGTACTGTGTTTGATGCTTGCACAGAGTTGATAGTAAAATTGCAGTGTTGGTACAGTGTTGGACAAAAGTTGGTACAAGTGTGAGTCACTTGTCAATTTTGTTGACAGATGTGAAATTAGCATTTTTGAATGGGAAGCTTGAAGAAGAGGTTTATATTGAGCAGCCAGATGGTTCCCAGCTTGGTGATGATCCCCACTTGGTCTGTAAGTTGAAGATATATGGCTTGAAACAGGCACCCCGAGCATAGTATGCATGGTAGCACGATTTCTGGCTAATCCCAAGGAGACTCATGTGACAGGAGTAAACAGGATTGATTGTGGTTTCTTTTTCGAAAGTAATTGGTTTAATGCTTCAAGGTTTTCTGGTTTGAGAGTTGTTATTAAACTTTATTTTATAAGCATTGTTGTTGAAGCCATTAGTTGTATGAAAAAGAGTGAGGGTTTGATAAGAACATGAGTATCATTGTTATGTGAAGAATATTTTATAAGCATTGTTGTTGAAGCCCATTGGTTGTGCAAAGAACTTGAACTTGAGTTAGAGAAAAACATTTTGAGTTGGTTGATACATGCTTCGACTAGGGTTTGTGATAAAGAGTTGTTCATTGAGGTGATTGGTTGAGTAGAGTTGATTGAGCCTAGTCAAGTGATTGGATGCATGTAGTTGTTCAAGTTCCATACAATAAACTTTCCTTGATTTGAGTTGAGATTGAGATTTGAGAATAGAAGATATTAAGTCTCTAACAATTCTCTTTATGCTTCTATGAAGTGGATTTGATTTGAGACTGTCATTCATTGTTGAGTTCATTTTGAGTACCACTTGAGCATGATTGATTGAGCCTTTGAAGAAGGCCTTTGGGAAATATTTGAGGACAATGTTGGGACAGATTGCTAGAGAAGATTCGGACAAGTTTTTAGAGAGCTTGGTAGAGCAGATTTGGGCAAGTTCTTGGTGAGCTTGCTAAAGCAGATTTAGACAAGTTCTATGTGAGCTTGTTAAGCAGGTTCTATGTGAGCCTATTGAGCAGGTTCTTAGTGAGCCTATTGACTGAGCTTTGGAGGTGACTGAGTACAGAGGACAGAGTCTCAATGGATAGAAATCTAGCAGCCAACACAGTTGAAGATAGACCTGAGTGAGGATTCTTCAAGTGAAGAAGAGGTCCACCAGTCAGTGCAGCAGAGAGAAAGAGTCTTCTATAATATCACAAGGGTACTATGGAGTATGGGTTATGATATCCGAAAGGTAAAGACTTCACCCTTATATCTATTTGTAGATTAGGTTGGATGTGTCGATGACAGAAAGAGTACCAATGGAGGTGCATTCTATCTTGGAGACAGATTGGTCGAGTGGTTAAACTTCCCAAGAATTGGCTAGCCATAGGGATCACATTTTCAAGGGGAGCATTTAAATATTTGATTATCTTTTTGCTCATGATCATGATTTTTGCTAAGTGTAATCAATTTTGCTTAAAAATGTTGTGCATGGACTCAGGGGGAGTCTGCAGTAGCCCTTTGGTATTATTGTCAAAGGGGGAGAAGAGTTACAGGAAATTGCACATGTGTTGCCAACAATTCCAAAGGGGGAGATTGTTGAGCAAGGTGCAACAGGAGTATTGTCATTGTTGTCAACATAGTCAGATAGATCTAATGATGCAGTGGACAGGAAGTTCAAAAGCCATTCAGATGCAGAAGATAGGAGTTCAAAGGTTATTCAGAGTATGGACAATGAGTTTCCAAGAAGACCATAGTGGCCCATTTGCAAAAGATCAAAGAAAAAGACAAGTAAGAAAAGTGTCACGATATCGCGACATATATAGCAGGCAAGAAAACTGTCATGATTTCGTGACATGTTAGAAGAGAGAGAAGAAGCAAGAAAAACTGTCATGATTTCGCGACATGTTGGAAGAGAGAAGAAGTAAGAAAAACTATCACGATTTCGCGACATGTTGGAAGAGAAAAGCAAGTGGAAAAACTGTCACGATTTCGTGACATGTTGGAAGAGAGAGAAGAAGAAAGAAAAACTGTCGCGATTTCGCGACATGTTCGAAGAGAGAAGTGCAGACAAAGAAAACTGTCGCGATTTCATGACATGTTGGAAGAGAGAAAAGAAGAAAGAAAAACTGTCATGATTTTGCGACATGTTGGAAGAGAGAGAATAAGAAAGAAAAACTGTCACGATTTCGTGACATGTTGGAAGAAAGAAAGGCAAGTAGAAAAAGTGTCACGATTTCACGACATATTGCAAGGAAGGTTGTACGGATGAAAAAGTGTCACGATTTCGTGACATATTGCAAAGAAGGTTGTACGGACGAAAAAGTGTCGCGATTTCGCAACATATTGCAAGAGAGAGAGTCCGAGAGAAAAAGTGTCACGATTTCATGACATAATGCAGGAGAGTAGAAAGAAAAAGTGTCACGATTTCACGACATTGTGAGAGAATGAGGAGAGAAAAAGGTGTCACGATTTCATGACATGTTTCATTGGTCCAAGCGAAGAGAGAGGAGAGAGAAAAAGTGTCACGATTTCATGACATGTTTCATTGGTCCAAAGGAAGAGAAAGAGGAGAGAGAAAAGTGTCGCGATTTCCGACATTCTTAAGAGAAAGAGGAGGAAAAAGTGTCGCGATATCACGACATATGACAAGAGAAAGAGCTAAGGAGAAAAAGTGTCACGATATCGCGACATGTCGGGTTTTCACGACCCGAAGGCAAAAGAAAAAGCTAAGGAGAGAAAGTGTCACGATATCGTGACATGTCACATTTTCGTGACTCAATGAGGAGAGAGAAGGCAAGGAGGCGAAAGTGTCACGATTTCATGACATGCTATGTTTTCGCTGATACAAGCCAAGAAAAGAGACAAGGAGGCGAAAGTGTCATGATTTCGTGACATGCTACATTTTTGTGGGTACAAGCCAAGAAAAGAAGTACGACGGTGAAAGTGTCACGATATCATGACATGTTATGTTTTCGTGGGGCCAAAGCTAAGAAACAGAGCAAAGAGAAAAAGTGTAGCGATATCGCTACATGTTGTATTCTCGCGGGCCAAAGCTAAGAGAAAGCGTACGGAGGCGAAAGTGTCACGATATCATGACATGTGTTGTTTTCAGACAACAACAGAAGAGTTACAGAAGCGATTGAAGCCGACGAAGACCGATGTTAGCCGATGAAGATTAGGGTTTGTAGCCGACGAAGATTAGGGTTTGCAGCCGACTAAGATTAGGGTTATAGCCGACTAAGATTAGGTTTTTGATCTTGAAAATATTATTATAAAAGGAAGGTTGTTTGAAGAGTTTGATGAGTTGGAGATTAATTCGTCATAGTGTGCTAAGTCATCGAATGCGTGTCAAAGTGTGAAATGTGGTCGTAAGAGCACAGAAAGCACAAAAATGGCGAGATGATGGCAAAGTGCACAAAGTGAGGAAAGAAGTCAAATCATGCTAAGTGTGAAATTTGAAAAGGAAGCAGAGTGCGCAAAAGGGAGAAGACGATCATGAAGCTCGATAGTGAAGCAGCAGATTATGTGAAGTGATTACGAGAGAGAGCAGAGTGCGTAGAGAACGCAAAGGTGAAGTAGACCAGTTAGGGTCTTGTAAAAGCAAAGGTATTTTATCATCAAACTTATAGATTCAAAATTGAAGTCCAGGTTGTAGTCTGGCATCAAGGGTTGGTGCTCCTTCCAGTAGGTGTTGGTAAATCAGGGGTTGGTGCTCCTTTCTATTGATACAGATAAATTAGGGGTTGGTGCTCCTTCCAGTGGGTGCTGGTAAACTATTTGTAAAGTTGGTGCTTTGCAAAGGCTGGATTTGGATGGTAGTCCAAGCAGTCATTCTTGAGGAGTAGCCAAATTGGTGAACCTCGTTAAAATCTTGTGTTGTGTGATGTTCTCTTGCTGTACTTGTTGTATCTGTTTATAAGTTTTTAATTGTTGCTATTTTAAGAGCTATAAATTCATGATTAAAGTACCACACTGATTCACCCCCCCTCTTAGTGCCATTGTAAGTATATCAATTTGTAACCCATGATTCATTTTTATCATAATTTAAAAGGTTTGGGTTTTATTAGCCATCATTTTCAATAATATCATCCAAAGTATCTTTCAAGAACCAGTAGTGAAACTCTATTATATCTTCAAATTCATTCATTGATTTCCTTGCAACCTCACTTTCAACCACTTTTGATGGCTTAGGGTTTTCTATAATGGTATCATACCAATACTCACTTGTAAACCAAAACTTTGAGTCACTCATGTCCAACTCATCACTACTTGACTCATGTTCTAAAAACAAGTGATGAGATTCCACCATGTCCTCAGATTCATCTCTTGACTCCTCAAATTCACTCTCATCCACCTTTGGTGAGTTAAGGGTTTCTTAAATAAGATCAACTCTTGTATTTTGTTCCCAATGGTTGTCCCAATCTTCCCTTGTGAGCAAACATGAACCAATATCCATATCTTGATGGGTTCGTTCATCCCAATACTTAGTAATGGACCTTGGCTTTGAGACTTGCACATCCTCTTGGATGAAATCTAATGTGGTTGTAATACTTGGACGTTCAACTTCATCCCATTTATTATTCATCCTAGGGTTAATAAATGATGGTTGATCCACATTTTATCTTTTCAAAACAACCCATTATTCTAATGTTATCGTGGTCTCATAAACTCCATGCAAATATGGATCGTCAATATTTTCCCTTAAAAATGTAGCAATTGTGGGGTGTATATCTCACATGTATATTTCAATAGCTATTTCTTCTAAAATTATGAAATGGGACACCACTTCGGTATACAACTTATGAAACCTACCATTGAATTGACTCATGGACTCATTAGGCTCCTTAAAAATAGAGACAAATTGATTTAACATCAAAATTGAGTCAACTTATTTTCCAAAATGACTAGTAAATGTTGCTTCTAGTTGATCCCAAGAAGTGATGCAACCTACAAGTAGGTATAAGTACCACTCATAAGCAACCTCATCCAATGTGTGTGAAAAAAATCTACAAGGAACATCTCCCTTCCATATTTGCAAATGCCTTAAGATGTCCTTGTATCTTTAAATATGTTGCTCAGTCGAGGTCACATTATGCTTAAATATGGGTAAATAAATTTTTACACCTTGAGGAATTTTATGAGTATGCATGTCTAACTGACTATAATAGTCAGCTATCCACAATGAAATTCCTACCCTAGATGTAAAAACCGATGCCATTAGTGAAACTCAAAGAATAACTTCAGAACCAATTTGTTAGTCAAATAAATATTTCTTACAAAGAAGCATGAAATGACTAACCAATCTTAGATTTTTAACATATGAATCACCATGTTAGCATTAACCAAAATATATACATTAATTAAACCATGACATTGAAAAACATTCTAAAATTTGCAATAGGTTAGCATTAATGCATCATCAAAATAGAGAATGTTATAATTAATGAAAGTGATTATTCAAAATCTCATTAGTCAAGACCAATGTCTTTAAATAAAATTTTCAAGTAAAATGAATAATTTACCATAAATAAAACAACACCAATTCATGCCCTCCTTCTAGTGCCAAAATGTTGAGTGGTAATTTTTCCCAATTGCAAAACCACACTCACCTTAGGATTTTGATCACAAAATCCTCTCTTGCAAAGAAGTTAAAACCAAACAACTTCTTCAAGGTTCTGCTAAGCATTGCACATGTATATGATTAATCTCAATGAAGATATATCAAATAAGTGCTAGGAACACCTTAGTGATTGCAAGTAATTGTTAACAAGGGGCATGTGTTGGTTTATTTACCATGCTATATTAATTATTGTTCATAAAACTTAAAGAAAACCAAATGTGATTTAGCTCTCATATGACCACGATGTAAGCCTTATTTCCTTTTATCTTGAAGGATTTTAGATAACTTTTATCTTCTTTAGATTAAGTAGATTTTAAACAAGTTTTTTATCTTGCATTAAACCCTACTTTAAGCATAAGTAGAATATTAATATCTATCTCTAAACATGAATTTCAAATTATGAAATAATAATATTTATATTGCTTTAAACCTCAAGATGGGATATAATGAATAAATTATCCCTCTTTGATGAAATTAATTTTCACAAAGAGAGCAATTTATTGCATGATCTTGAAATGTCATTATTAATTATCTCTCTTTAATGAAATCATAATTTTCATAAAGAAGAAATAATTTAATGTTTTAAAACAATAGCCTTTGATGTAATGTATAAATTACCTCTCTTTGATGAAATCAGAATTTTCATAAAGAAAGATGAATTTATTTCTCCGAAAATGATAGCTTATGGAATGCCATTAAAATTTACTCCACTTTAATGAAATTAAAATTTTCATAAAGGAAAGTTCATTTATGCTCACAAATAAAAATATAAAGCTGAAAAAATCTGATTTGACCTCAAAATGGGAAAAAATAAAATTTCGAAATTATAAAAATGTGCATAAAACAACAATTTTAAATATTTTTTATAAAATCAAAATGGCTTAAGAATAAAAACATAAATGTGCAAGATGAAACTTTGAAGTTCATTCTATGCAGACATACAATTATTTTTGGATTATATATATATATATATATATATATATATATATATATATATATATATATATATATATATAACTCCTCCAAGGGAGGTCCCAGGTTCAAATCTCCACCCTACCAAAAAGCTGAATTGAGTATCAAAAATCCAATTGATAATGTTGGTGCAGGCAGGGGTCGGGTGCGACCCTCGGGTGACTTTGACGGTGTAGAACCCCCTGTTCGTGGTCTCTCAAGCCAAGGCGGATCTGCAAGGGGTTTTTCGCTTAAAATATATATATATAATCTCTAAAAATTAAAAAAAAAAAATCTACAAAAGAAAATTTAAAGAAATAAAAATTAAAAAAATGAAATAACAGAAATACTGCAACCTTGAATTTCTGCACAAACCCCGCAAGCATGAATATTCTGCATAAAAATCGTCATTAGTGTTACCTGAATTCACGCAGTCAAACAACTAATGCGGTGCAAGCTTCTAAGGAAAGGGTGCAATATGCCAAAAATAAGACAAATTAACCATAAAAATGAATTAAAATCTGACATATATCTATTATATTACAAAAAAAAGGTATTCAATGTTCAACATATGTGCAAAACATCTCAGCCCCAAAATAGACATCATGTGATAAAAAATAGTCCAACGGTTTGACAAAAAACATTTAGTATCTGGACTCCAACATGGTCCAACCAGCTTAAAATATCCAACCCCTTTCTATCCTTCAATGGTGTATTTACCATTTCTGAGAAAAATGCTTTGTTTCCCTACATGTCATTTGAGGAAAATGCTTCGATACCCTGCATGTTGTTTGGCTTCATTTCTTCATTTTGTTTTTTTTTCCTTCGTAACCGCTTTATTTTCTACCTTTGTTTGGTAATATTCAATTTTTTTTTATGTTACCTATTCTAATGGTTGCTTTCACTACATTTACATCCCCATTCTCCTTTAATTTTGTAATGTTACCTTTCTAACACAAGCTTATCATGGTGAACCATTTCCAAATCTTCCTTAGGAAACATCCCCTTTTATCAATGTTGTTATCCGGGGCATTAATGCACATATTCTATTTTGTATAGGTCTACCTTCTTAATTGGATGAAATGTCTACATTTTTTTCAAAAATGTATTAGAGCCAGCATCTAAAATTACAACCCCATGTCAACATCTCCAAGTGGGAAACTAACTGGCTATTATGCCAACCTCCGTGCACATGTGGCAATGGTCTCAACTACCAATGAAATATCTATGTCATGTGTTGGTTTCCACTCCAGCTATGAGGTGATTCCAACAGTCTAGGAAAATTTGTCTGGTAGTTTACCTACATCACATATTAAAACCCTGCGTCAGCTGTCCTTGTAGCACATAATGCCAGTATTGCCTGACATCATCCGATGGCGTAATCCATAACTCTAGCTCTGCATCAAATGATTGATATGATGTTTTCCTCTGGTATCCTATGTTTGGGACATATCCACATAGATTTTGAATATCCTCATCAAACCCTACGTCAAAATGGGCCCCATCAAAGTCGTCTAATTCTACCATAGTGGAGGTCATCTACTGTCATTTGTCTGGAGGGATCATTACATCAAAACATGGCTTACTATCGCATGCTCGACCCCATTGATGCCATCCTAGCCATCTTCCAAAGTTTTGAAACATTGTTTTCTATTCTAACATGGTGTCTCACGTCTACCTATACTCACATATCATCGACATCTTAGACGTGTGCTTATACAAACTATCTTTGACCATCTTCGTCCAAGCTCTTAATTAGCATAGGTTGTAATCTAGCTCGATGATTTCTTTGATGTGTCCCCACAACTCCACCATAGGTCAAACATCCATAGTCGCTACCGTTTTGCTATAGGTCACCACAATTGGAATCGATGACAGTAAGTTCTCTGACCGAATTAAAATCGACACAAACTCTACTACATCCTAGCCTTGATGCGCGCATCATAATATTCATTGAAAAAAAATCATCCACGTTGTCCCTAGGGTAAGCCACTTTGAGATCTATGACAATGTGATTTCATCCTCGTTAGCGGGTTGTCCTCCAATCAATTTGGCATCGTTCGCATTCGAGAGCCCTCCCTATGGGTTACATCGGTCTTCGTTGAGGTTGCCACGTGGTCGTCCCCATTTGCACGTCTATCTGCATCACCTATCGTGGAGGTCCCATTAAGTTGCCCATTGGTCCACCTCTACTGGTTTGATTGAAGACTTCCTGCAATCATCATATAACATTAGCATCGAGATTAAATTTGCATGAATATAATAATATCTAAGGACTTTAATGATAAGAACATAGACTTACTAGAATGCTATGAAGGTGAGATTTCCTTTAATTCATTTTATACTATTTATACTTTGCTTTATTTTTATCATATATATATATATATATATTATTTAGATATATATATAAATAGTTATTTTATTATTTTTTATTCTTTATTTTATTTTTTTATTTTATAAATATATATATTATTTATTATTATTATTATTATTTTTATAAAATTTGAAACATGTACATCAAAGAAAAATTAAAATTTAACAACAAAATCGCTAACAATAAACTTGACGATAAAAATCATCAACAACAAATTGACGATAAAAATCATCAACAACAAATTGATGATAAAAATCATCGACAACAAATTGACGATAAAAATCATCGACAACAAATTGACGATAAAAATCATCAATAAAAAATTGACGATAAAAATTATCGACAACAAATTGACGATAAAAATTGTCAACAATAAATTGACGGTAAAAATCATCAAAAATTGTTAATAACAAATTAAAAAAAAAAAACTACAACCTAAAACCAAGCAACCTACTAGACACTCAAAACGAAACAAAAATACCCCAAACACAAAAAATGAAAGGTGGGTCCCCAATTTTGGGGTGAGTTGTACGACAGTCACAACAAGTACACTTTTATTCTATTTTTCATTATACTAGAGGAATCAATAACACGTTACAATTTTTTGCGCCTCTTCGTGGGTTCAAATCTTGCTCCTTGTTATAACCTCTAGTTGCACTGGGGTAAAAACAATTCTTCAATATAGCATAAATCTATCTTTGATCTCTATCCTTAAGCCTTAACTCAATATTTGACTCAACTCTGTTGGATTTACCCTAAACCTTAACTCAAGGTTTGAACAAATCAATCGATTCTACTCTCAAGTCTTCTCAAAGACTTGTCTCAAATATACCTTGTAAGCTTCCACTAAATCTCAAACTAATATATCCACAAGTCCTCTCTAGAACTTACTTAAATATTCTCTACAATTCCTCTCTAGAACTTGCTCAATATTCTCCACAAGTCCTCTCTAGAACTTGCTTAAATCTGCTCTACAAGTCCTCTCTAGAACTTGCTCAATCTGCTCCACAAGTCCTCTATAGAACTTGCTCAAATATGCTCTAAAAGTCCTCTCTAGAACTTGTCCAAATCTGCTCAATAAGTCCTCTTAAGAAATTATCCAAATCTGTATTGTAAGCTTTCACAAAAGCTCACACAAAGTCAGTCCACAAGTCTCCTCAAATCTGCTCAACAAGTCCACACATAACTTATCCAATATCATAGAAACATAAAGAGAATTTTTAGAGACTCAATATGTTCTATACTAAGCACAATGCTCAATTAATTTCAATCTCTCTTAGAAACATAAGGAGAATTTTTAGAGACTCAATGTACTTCAAATTCAACTCAATGCTCAATCACTTTCTCAAATCAATTCAGAATATAGAATTGTTTGTTTTATGGAACTTGAACAATCACTTCACACATCCACTTAACTAGGCTCAAAAAACTCTACTCAACCAATCACTCAATGAACTAATCCTTGCTTACAAACCCTGGTCCAAGTATATCAACTCAAAATGTTTCCAACAATGATCAATAACAAATCTCACATAACAATGATACTCATGTTCTTTTCAAACCCTAGTTCAAGTTATTCACTCAATAACTCACTTCAAAAACAATTGTTATAAAACAACTCTCAAATGATAATGATACTAAAATCCTAGTTCAATTTTTCACACAACCAAAGGCTTCAACAAAAATGCTTATCAAACAAGGTTTTAACAACAATTCTTTATTCCAGAAAACCTTGAAGAATTCACTCAACACACTCAATAGGCAACCCTAATCAAGTCCATTTCACTCCAAACATATTTTCTAGAAAACCAATCAATCAACTCAACTATGGAATAATGTGCTCATACATTTTCCTTGATGATGAAGTGCTCTCATAAATCTATCACAACCACAAATACTTCTATGCCAAGATCAAAGAGGTTAGAAGATAAATTTTTCTCACAATGTAATGTAAAAACTCAATTACACCTTATCACTCCTCCACATGCACTAGACGCATGTTTGAGAGCTTAGGAGCACTTTGTGCTCTTTCTCCTAAGATAGTGCTCAAAATGAGTGCATCCCAAAAACTTTCCCCTTGGTGCTCAAGACAAACATGCCAACTCCACATGAATTGATCGTGGATACTTCCACTCCCAATGCTCTTATGAAATGCATGCTACCAATGGACCACCGTGTCCTACGGAAGTGAGGACTTCTCCTATCATTTCATCCTTTTCCATGGTGCTAAAAACCACATGAGTTCATCTTCTTCCTCAACAATTGCATGAATTATTTTTCTCTTTGGTTGCATAAAATAATCTAATAATGGTAATGTCCTTTGGCATGGTATTTATACATGATTTTTCCTTTTGACATAGACCTCGACACTCCACTAAGATGACGTCGACGCTCCTTTAAGATGACATTGGCGCTCCTTTTTTAAAAACTTTTAAAATTTATAAATTATTTAAATTCTAAAAGAATTTAAATTTTATAAATTATATTTATAAACCTTTGACTTTAATAAAAATTAAAGCCTTCCTTGGGATGAAATTTAAACCTTTAACTTGTACTCCACTGAATTGATGAAGATTATTCTGCCACCATGGTTTTAATAAAAACCTTAATTCTGCCATCACAATATTTAAGGAAGCCTTTATATCCTTATAATTATTTTAATAAAACCTTTTAATTTTAACCATGGTTTTAACATAAACCCTTGTAAAACAATATTTTGACAACTTTTTCTTCACCTCTTTGCATTGTTCTTGGTGACATTAATGGTGTACTCCATGGTATTAATTATAGATTCATATGTTCACTTTGCAATCAATGAAAAATTCTCACCTTGACATCAATGAAAATTAAATGAGCTCAAAATGTCCAACAATCTCCCCCTTTGTCATTGATGGCAACCCAAATTCTTTTTACTAAAAACTTGACCTTTCCTTTGTTCTGCTCCCCTTAGGACATTGTTCTCCTTGGCTCAATGCTCTCTCAAATACCAAATCTCTCCCCCTTACTCAAATCTCTCCTCCTTTGACATCAATGGAAAAGGGTCACCTTTGGGGCTCAGGCCTAAGAATGAGCCTCTTAGCTTAGCTCCTTCCCCACCCTCTCTTGAGGTGGTTAATTCTAGGGTGGGAGTATTTCTACTCCCAAAAAGCACTATTATTTACCTTTATGCTCTTTTCTTCTTATCTGATGCTTTTGATTCCTTTGAATGTTTCTTTTCATGTTATTGTCCATGTCTAAATTCCTATACATGTTCCTATTCCTATTCCTATTCCTATTTATATCCATGTTACTATTCCTATTCCTACTCATATCCATGTTCCTGTTCCTATTCATATCCATATTCTTATTCCTGCTCCTGTTCCTATTCCTGCTTAATTCTGTAATATCTGATCTACACCACTTTGTTGTGTGACCATCATTATTGCACTTATAACACTTAATGTTATTATTCCTTGGAGGTGCAAATGTCTTAGGATTTCTCCTAGTGAAGCCATATCCTCTTCTATCATGAACTCTAAAATTCATTGCCTTGTGACCAAACTGATTACATGAGTAGCAATACCCATGGAAAATTTATTTGTTCCCATATTCCTATATTTCATGTGTCCTGCACTGTGAAGCCATGTGCCCAAACTTATGACATGAAAAACATCTTCCATTGAAGTTTCCTTATCTTGACCTCATTGGTCTCTTAGTCTCTATTGACCTATTCTGATTGTTTTTCCATCTGTATCTTCTTTGTGCATTGTTCATGTTCTTGTTGAACTCTCTATTTTCCAACTCATCCTCAGATGTCTCACTCTATTTTACACTATCTTCTTCTGAAATATCTTCATCTAAAGTTTCTTCTCCTCCAAAACTTGAGGTTGACTCTCCTTCCCATTTCTTTTGAACTTGTTCAAATCCAAGACCTATTTTGCTTGATGTGGGATTTTGTGTCTTGATGAACTTATCCAAGTTCTTTGAGCTATTTTTGAACCCTTTTAACTTGACCTTGGAGTCTTCTAAATCTTCTCTTAGTAGTGCCACTTCTTGTGCTAACTTTTCACATTCTAAGATCTTTGCTTCTAACTTATCCTTGAACCTTTTTGCCTTAGCCTTTGATTTTTCTAAATCCTTTATAAGCAATATTCTCTCTTCATAACATTCTTGAAACTAAATTTCAAGTTTAGAGTGTTGCTTTCTTACCTTCTTTACCATATCAAGGGCATAAATAAGTTCTCCCTTGAGATCATATCCATCCTTTTCTGAATATTCCTCTATTTGTTTACCTTTGTCCACATCTTTATTCTCTATTGGCTTATCTTCTATAGGATCACCTTCTCCTTCTTCTAGTGCCATTAGAATATTCTCTTCTGGTCCTTCAAGTGTATCTTCATATTCATCATCACTAAAACTATAACCATCCCTTGTACAATCATCTTCAAGATGTCCAAAGTTACCACATCTAAAACACTTGAGAATTAATGGAGTCCTTTTCTTAACTTGTTCTTTTTCTTCAATCATAAAGAGGACTTCATCTCTATCATTGTGTGAAAAACTAGCATCACTATCACTTGAGTACTTACTTGCATTATCTGCATAGTAGCTCCTCTTTTGTCTTTGAAAGAACTTCTTTCCTTGTCTACTTTGTCCATCCTTGCTTTTCTTCTGGTGCCTATATCTTTTTGATTCCCTGTTCCTGTGATCCTATTTTTCTTCACCATTGTTATTCTTAGCTTCTTGAAAATCTATTGCAAAATATCCATACTTTCCACAATTGAAACATTTAATAGATCTTGTATCTCTAGATCTTCTTGAATCCTTATTCCTTCTACCATAATTTTCTTCTTCATCATTGGATGACTCATTGCTTGATTCTGACTTCTTACCCTTTGTCTTCTTGATTACTTTGAATGCTGCTTCCTTCTGGGAAATAGGATCTTTTGTTCTTATCTCAAATGTTGTGAGAATACCAAGCAAAATATCTCTTGTCAAAGTATCACCATTCATTGACACTTCTATAGCAGAAACCTTTTCATTGAATATCTTTGGAAGAGTTCTTAAGACTTTATCACAAACATCTGATTCATCAATCTTCATTCCAAGTCCTTGCATAGCATTAACAACCTCATAAATTCAAAGTAGGTAAGAACTAATGTTTTCCTCATCCTTCATTCTTAATTCTTCAAATTTTCCTTTGAGATTTTGCATCTTTGCTTTCTTGACACTTTTATCTCCTTCATAAATATTTTGCAATTTATCCCACATTTCTTTTGCAGTTTGACAATGCATAACTTTCATAGACTTTGTTCTATGCAAACCTCTCAAAAGTGCATTCATTTATTTTGAATTGTAATGTTGTAGGAGCTTACCTTCCTTATCTTTAGGAGGATTAATCAAGGGATCGTATCCAAATTCAATTACTTCCCAAATTTCATTGCCAAGTGCCATTAGGTAGATCTTCATTCTCATACTCCAATATATATAGTCACTTCCATCAAATACTGGTGCTGAATTATCTGAGGACACATTCTTAGAATCCATTGTGTTCTTGTTAGCTTTTCCTTCAAGTTGTTAAACTCTTCTGAAGGAACCCACTCTGATACCAATTGAATAACACAAGCTTATACTAAGAGGGGGGTGAACAGTATAAGACCACTTTTTACTTTTTCTTTCCCAATCAATATTATGCAATGTAAATATAGCAATATCAATAGAAGTAATCAAAGCAATGCACAAATCACCACACACAATAGAGACACCACAATTTACGTGGTTCACCCAATGTGGGCTACTCCACGGAGAAAATATTTCACTAAAATTTTCTCAATCAATCTCTTGGGAATCCTTTCCCTATTACAATGTTTATGGACCTCTATCCAATGGAGATACCAATCCTCTAAATCAAGTTCATGGATCTCTATCCATAGGAGAACTCCTTCTCCTCTACTCTAGCTGGTGATCCTCTAGAAGACTACTGCCTCCACTACACTAGCTTGTGGATCTCTCTCCACTGAAGACTCTTGTCCCCACTCAGAAGACCTATCCTCACTACCCTAGCTAATGGATCTCTATCCACTAGAGACTACTATCCTCTCTGCTCTATCACCTCCAAAGCTCTATCTCAAATCTACACTAAACATAGTCCTTCAGTCTAGCACAAATCTGCTCAATATCTATCTCTGGTCTAGCACAAACTTATCCTCAAATCTACACCAAAATTTGCTCTCAAATTTGCACTAAACACAGTCCTTCGGTCTAGCACAAATATGTCCTTGATATCTATCCTCAATCCTTAACTCAAAGCTTGACTCAACTCTATTGGATCTACCCTGAACCTTAACTCAAGGTTTGAAAAAATCAATCAACTCTGCTCTCAAGTCTTCTCAAAGACTTATCTCAAATATGCCTTGTAAGATTCCACAAAATCTCACACTAATCTACTCCACAAGTCCTCTCTAGAACTTGCTCAAATATGCTCTACAAGTCCTCTCTAGAACTTGCTCAAATCTGCTCTACAAGTCCTCTCTAGAACTTGTCCAAATCTACTCAATAAGTCCTCTCAAGAACTTATCCAAATCTGTATTGTAAGCTTTCACAAAAGCTCACACAAAATCAGTCCACAAGTCTCCTCAAAGACTTACCTCAAATCTGCTCAACAAGTCCACAAAGAACTTGTCCAATCTCATAGAAACATAAAGAGAATTGTTAGAGACTCAATATGTTCTATACTAATCACAATGCTCAATTACTTTCAATCACTCTCTTAGAAACATAAGGAGAATTGTTAGAGACTCAATATGCTTCAAATTCAACTCAATGCTCAATCACTTTCTCAACTCAATTCAGAATATAGAATAGTTTGTTTTATGGAACTTGAACAATCACTTCACACATCCACTTGACTAGGCTCAACCAACTCTACTCAACCAATCACTCAATGAACTAATCCTTGCTTACAAACCCTAGTCCAAGTATATCAACTCAAAATATTTCCAACAATGCTCAACAACAAATCTCACATAACAATGATACTCATGTTCTTTTCAAACCCTAGTTCAAGTTCTTCACTCAATAACTCACTTCAACAACAATGCTTATAAAACAACTCTCACATAACAATGATACTCAAACCCTAGTTCAAGTTTTTCACACAACCAATGGCTTCAACAACAATGCTTATCAAACAAGGTTTTAACAACAATTCTTTATTCTAGAAAACCTTGAAGCATTCACTCAACACACTCAATAGGAAACCCTAATCAAGTCCTTTTCACTCCAAACTTATTTTCCAGAAAACCAATCAATCAACTCAACTATGGAAGAATGTGCTCATACCTTTTCCTTGATGATGAAGTGCTCTCATAAATCTGTCACAACCACAAACACTTCTATGCCAAGCTCAAAGAGGTTAGAAGATAAATATTTCTCACAATGTAATGTAAAAACTCAATTACACCTTATCACTCCTCCTTTCAAAACAACCATCAACATACATAAAATATTTTCCAAATAACACCTTATAATCTCCCAATTAAAAATAAATTCAACATCCACCAAAATTAACTCAAAACCTCTTTAAATCAAATTTTAATGGCAAGAAGAACTTTGGCAAAAATCAAATCCACTCCAATAACATAAATCAATTATCAATCAAATAACCTTTCATAAACCCTTATAACTCCAAATAACATAAATCAATTATCAATCAAACAATCTTCCATAAACCCTTATAAATCCAAATAACATAAATCAATTATCAATCAAACAATCTTCCATAAACCCTTATAACTCCAAATAGCACTTTATAGAAAACCTTAGGCAAATAAAATTTTAATTAAAAAATACCTTTGCCACTAGTGGGATTCGAACCCACAATCTCTACCTTCGTGAGCGCTCTAGCCATGGGCTTGACCACCGCATGTGCTAGATGCACATTTGAGAGCTTAGGAGCACTTCGTGCTCTTTCTCCTAAGCTAGCGCTCAAAATGAGTGCATCCCAAAAAATTTCCCCTTGGCGCTCAAGACAAACATGCCAACTCCACGTGAATCGATCGTGGATACTTCCACTCCCAATGCTCTTACAAAATGCACGCTGCCAATGGACCACCGTGTCCTATGGAAGTGAGGCCTTCTCCTCCCTTTTCATATTTTTCCCTGGCGCTAAAAACAACACAAGTTCATCTTCTTCCTCAACAATCGCACAAATTATTTTTCTCTTTGGTCGCATAAAATAATCGAAGAAGGGTAAGTTCTAATGTCCTTTGGCGTGGTATTTATACATGATTTTCCATTTTTCCATAGACATCGGTGCTCCACTAAGATGACATCGGCACTCCTTTAAGATGACATCGACACTCCTTTTTAAAACCTTTTATAATTTATAAATTATTTAAATTCTAAAAGAATTTAAATTTTATAAATTATATTTATAAACCTTTGACTTTAATAAAAATTAAAGCCTTCCTTGGGATGAAATTTAAACCTTTAACTTGTACTCCATTGACTTGATGAAGATTATTCTGCCACCATGGTTTTAATAAAAACCTTAATTCTGCCATCACAATATTTAAGGAAGCCTTTATATCCTTATAATGATTTTAATAAAACCTTTTAATTTTCACCATGGTTTTAACACAAACCCTTGTAAAACAATATTTTGACAACTTTTTCTTCAACTCTTTGCATTGTTCCTAGTGATAGTAATGGTGTACTCCATGGTATTAATGATAGCTTCATGTGTTCACTTTGGCATCAATGACAACTTCTCACCTTGACATCAATGACAACTAAATGAGCTCAAAATGTCCAACAATTAGTCAATAATTTGTAAGCTTCTAGTAAAATCATGTTGGTTGCCCACTTTGAATTTTGAAGATTTTGAGGTGACAAATTGTGATATTGATGGGGTAATTAATGGTGATGTTGTATTGGATGACTTTGATGATATTGTGTATTGACACTAGAATTTTTAGTAATTTATTTTCCATGACCACACACACCCCATTATCTTGATGTTAGGGATGACTGATAGGTTCCACGTAGGTAGGTGTAACAGAAGCACAATGAACTTGAGTGGATTGTTTATCACAAGTAATAGAGGTATGATTATACTTATAGGCCCTCAACACATGATTAGAGGTGTGTGATTTATTATGATTTTGTTCAATGTATGTGTCCACATGTTCATGTTCATGATTCAAACCAAATTGTTTAGACATGGTAACTTCAGCATCTCTATTTTTGTGTATTATGTACACCTATTCTTGATTCAGTGGATATGTGGGGTGAGATGAAATATGAATGTGAGGTAGATAATTCCTATATGTTTCAACTTAGAGGTAGTTATCCCTATATATAGCACACAAGGTTTCATGATCTGAATAATCTATATCCTAATCATAATTAGGACTTATAGGTTGATTGTGATTAGCAATGCCTAATATATCAGGGTCAGTTTGTTTAATGGTTCTATAGTCCTAGGGGCCACATCACCACTTGAGTATGATAAGGTCTTGCAGATTACCTCAAAAGTAATGCATTTTTTCTTGTGTTGATTTAGCAATGTTCACTCATGATTGAGCTTGAATAACCTAATCCTATAACTATATATGAGGTTATGGAATGTAAACTAAGTGGGTGTTTTTATGTCCATCTCTTTGATGATAAGTGATACAACAATGGGTAAAAACCTATCCCTAAATGGATATGGCTTATGGTAACCTTATGGAAAAAATACCCCTGGAAGGGGTCGTGCTATCTAATGTCTTGATACTAGTCCAACTAACTAATTATTTAGATACCTCATGAGTGTGTGTAGGTTAATTTTAATTTTTTTTAAATATGAAATCAAACAACAATCCATGCTCTTTCACTAATGCATTTTTTTTACCTAGAATGTAGTATTTCCTAGATAACAATTAGCCTTTTGATAGGCAACAACACAAGCAAACTAGAAAACTGTAGATAGAGATAATACCTCACTAATATGATTGTATATAGGGGACCATATTGACCTAATATGGTCATAGACAGAGATCATATCGACCTAAGATGGTTGTTGTCTTACTAATTAAAAACTATAAATTTATGCAAATATGCTAAAAATAAATATTTTTCTATCATTCGTTTTAGAAACAAGAAATGAAAAGATAGAAATCTAACCTTGAAAGCCTAATTTTGATGGGGATTTATAGATTTTTAGTTGTTTCAAGTCTTTGATCATTGAGGTGTATGGTGGTTTATTTTAGTACTCCTCTCCCATTCATTGTTTGTATGCGTCGAACATATCGAAAGGAGTCACAAGGAGGAATCAGCAAGGTTCCCCTCTATCCAGGGGTTTGAGGGCTCTACCTCTAAGAAAAATAAAATTCCATCCATACAATCATACAAGAAGTTGTCTCTGATTAGTGACCATATTAGGGTGATATGATTTAAAATAGGGACTGTCTTGGTAGATACGATTTTAAAATAAAAATCATATCAGGTAAATATGGTTAAACCTACTACCTAAAATCATAGAAGTAAATAACAATTAATAATATAATGAAAAATAGGAACTACATCCCACCATGATTTCCATCTGAAATCTATATATTTACATCAAATAAAGTAATAAAAAGAACTAATGAATGAACACACAATTATAAAACAATGTAAAATAATATGGATCCATTTTATTTATTTATTTTATATTTCAAGGTGTTACAATCAAAATCCCCTCTTAGGATACGCTACCAAAATGATACAATGATATACAACATTATGAATAAGATATCTTGGTATAGTAGAATAATCTCCATGCCAATGTAGTTCATGAGGGAGTAGGTTTTTTAGGATCATTGAGCAACGGTTGTATGCAAAGTCTTTTGATATCCTTGTACCTATAACTTGAACACAATGGAATAGAAATAGATGAGTAGTGTGTGTAGGGCCCATCAAATTTGGACCTATTTTTAATCTAAAAATAAATGAAATGAATGAAAAGCAAGTGCACATATGAGATAAACATAATCTAAACTATTGTAGAGAAGTAAAGTAAGCAAATATAACATAATTTAATAAGAAAAATAGAAAACTTGTGGTCTACCCAAGACCATATTAGATCAATATGGTTTCAACTACGGACCAACTCGAGTCAATACGGTCACTGTACTGGACCTACTTTTCTTTATCACCAAAACAAAGTGGCATTTGGGGTGACCTAGGGAGTACTATCGATAGATATTTTGTATGGGAGGTAAGTTGAAGGAACTCAAATAGTTACTGTAGTGAGGGTTGTTGATTATGCAGGTGAGGAAAGTATGGATTCAAATCCTTCATGGTAGTCCAAAAACATAGTGTTAGCAATAAGAAATCCTAGCAAATTTTTGGTAGCACTTCATTAATTGGAAATTGGAGATTGAATTCAGTAGCACTTTATTACACAAAATCGAAGGTTGCATCTCTAAATTGATTTTGGTTGTACTTCATTACACAAAATCAAAAGTTGATGGACCTTTAAAACAAAGGGGTGAGTGCCATTTTATATATCTCTTGATAAAAGCTAGGGAATTTTGCATGAAAAATAAAAGGGGTAGTTTGCATCAAAAAAATAAACGCATGACCTAGAATAGCTAGTTGGTTGAGATTAATTTAAAATTATCTCATGCAAGGCATCTAAAATTGGTGCAAGATCATGCACGACACTAACAGTCAATTTTGGCTACCAACTATTATTTTTATTATTTTTATTTTTTATTTTTCATGACCATAGGTTAAGATGGTCACAACCATGCAACCATATCGGGTCAATATGATCATGACCCTAAGACTATCTCAGATCAATATTGTTAAGCTTATCATAGAAACAGTCACCTATTACTCGTGAAAACCTCTAAATTAGCCTTGAGGCTACCCAATGTGTATTATGGAGGAAAAAAGGAGGCCTTTTGGTGAGTCTCCTTAAAAGAATTGATTTTAGATATCTATAAGTATATACTAAAATATACCTCTTATCATTATATTGTGTATTTATAGGCCCAAAAAAATCCATTCCTCACTTATCAAATGTTTCTGTGTAGATATGGCTAGAAGAGAATTTTGACTTGTGTGTGTTGGAAATTTTGAGTATATTGTTGTCATTGATGTCAAAGGATTGATATCATAGGTTGATGAAATTGGTTGTCATTGATGTCAAAGAAAGCTTGGCATGGAAAAAAAATAAGTTTTATAAGTATGTTAAATATGCAAGGTAAAGTTCATCCCATTGCAAGGAAATTGATAAAAATAAAAAGGTTATAATATTTATTTTAAATATTATAATCCAAAGAGGTTTGGGACAAAGCTCTCAGTGTTTGGTTAAAATGTTGAAGGCCCTAGTTTAAATACCATGCAAAAATCAAGTGAATAAGGCTTAAAAAGAAATAATATTATAATATTTTAATATTATAATATTAAGGACAAAAGTTTGAAGCCAAAGGTTTAATAATAAAAAATTTATTATAATATTTTATATTATAATTTAAACCCAAGCTGGTTTTTGGTGCCAACATTTTCAAAGGTTTCAAATAAAACTTATAAAGCACAAATTTCAAAGAAAGGGGGGGAAAATCCATATTAATATGGATTAAATTTATGCACTAAGGTGGTGTTTGTTCGAATTGCGATGGTATTCAATTTCTTGCATGCGCAAATCTTGAGAAAAGAAGGGATGAATTTTAATTTTTGAAATGAGGACATTGGATGGTCAAATAAATAGAGGATCTTGTGGTTTTATTCTCAACCAGGTGACTAGCCTAGTGGTATACTGGACAATGCTAAGGCATCGGGTAGGTAGCAAGTTGTGAGGTTGAAACTCGATGGTGATAGTTTTGACATTTTGCTAAGCAAGGAAGATTTGCAAAGGTTTTAAATTACAAAACATGCATCTTTGGTTCTATGTGGGTGGTTGGCCTAGTGGCAGCCCAAGTAATGCTAGCACACTAGTAGGCAGGAGGTTTCATGGTCGATTCCCACCTGTGGCAGTTGTGGTAAGCGAAATATTTTTTTTACTAGTGACTAAGGTTGAAATATTAAGGGCCTAAGTTGTGCTTGATTATTGTACGCACTATTGGACTTAGGGAGTTATGAGTGAAATAAATATTTTATTTTTGCCATTGTTTTAGAAGGAAATAAAAGGGGGAAATTGCAATTAATTTTTGAAGTATTATTTTGTGGAGTAATAAGGTAATTAGTGGTTAATCAATTTGTGTTTGTATTTTTGAAATATTGAAGTGGGAGATAAAAGGTGTATAATGTGATTTTATTGTTTGTAATACTTGCTTTAATATTGAAGGGCTTGGTTCATGATTTGATGTTTTATTTTGAGAAATCAAGAGAGTTATAGAGCATTGGTTTGGAACAAAATTGTGCACACATTTTGAGAAGGTTTTCCAATATATGAAAAAGGTTTTGTGCTAATCCTTTTGAAGTTGCAAAAGATATTATTTTGAGATAGGTATTTGAGGGCATATCATCACCAAGCATTTTGATATGTGGTGGTTCAAATTTTTATCTAGGTGGTTGTATTTTGAGAAAGTAATTTTGAGGTGGAGTTAAAAGGGTTGATTGGTGTGCATTGTTGGAAATATATGAGCTAGAATTTGTGAAACAAATTATGTATTATTGATTGATGAAATTGGAAGCAATTGTATTAGGGTTTGAGACCTACATGTGCATTATTGTTGAAAGAAAGTGGAAATAATTGTATTAGGTTTTGAGACCTACATGTGCTCTATTGTTGAAAGAAATATGAAATACTTGTGTTAGGTTTGAGACCAAGTTTGTACATCATTGTGAAACATTTTGAGCAATGGTTTGAAAGACATTAAAATTAATTGTGAAGCATTTGAGATAAATATTTAAAAGTTTATCATTTTGGTTGATCCTTGAGAAAAATTACAAGAAATATAGACCAGTTTTGTGAAGCAAAGTTATACACTAGTTTGATTTGATTTGAAAGGGATTTTGCAAGAGGTAGAGATTCGATTAGTTGAATGCAAGATTTGTGAATGTGAAGAATATATTGGGTATTTGATAGTGCATATCAATATCTATATATTCCAGAGGTTAAAAAAATTCTAAATAGAATATGTTTGAATTGCCTAGTTTAAGAAATCATTTCTGAAAGAGATATAAGCTTTGTTTGTATGCAAGATTTGGGTAAAGTCCTATGAGAAGACTTGAAGTATTTTTGAGGTAGATTTGAGCAAGTCTTATGAGAATAATTGAATTAGTTTTGAGGTAGATTTGATAAAGTCTTGTGAGAAGACTTGGAGCATATTTGAGGTAGATTTGGATAAGTCTTGTGAGAATACTTGGAGAATATTTGAGGTAGATTTGAGAAAGTCTTGTGAGAAGGTTTTGATCACCTGTAAGGCTGATTTGAGCAAGTCTTGTGAAGACTTGAAATAGCATTGAGACATATTTGTGAGAAAAGTTAGAGTAAATGTGTGCTATCCTTGTGAAAAGGTTTGGTACAGATTTGAGATAGAGTTGAGAGCAATCTTTGGAGTAGACCAAAGAAGAGAGGATAGAGTTCTCCTATGGAAATATATGCACAAAATAGAGTAGAGGGGATAGATTTCTCTTGTGGTTATAGATCCACAAACTAGAGCAAAGAGGATAGAGTTCTCCTATGGAGAAAGATCCAAAAACTAGAGCATAGGGGATAGAGTTCTCTTAAGGAGAGAGATCCAAAAACCAAAGAAGAGGGGATATATTTTTTTTCTATGGAGAGAGGTCCATAAAAAAAGTAGGGAATAGAGTTATCCTATGGAGAGAGATCCACGAACTAGAGCAAAGGGGATAGAGTTCTCCTATGGAGAGAGATCCACAAACTAGAGAGGGGATAGAGTTCTCCTGTGGATAGAGATCCATGAACCTGAGCATTGGGGATTGAGATCTCCTTTGGATAGAGGTCCATAAATATTGTAATAAGGATTTGGTTCCCAAGATATTTGTTGAGAAAATTTAGATGAAATATTTTCTCCATGGACGTAACCCACATTTGGTGAACCACATTAAATTTGTGTCTCTCATGTGTGTGATGATTTATGCATTGCTTTGATTACTGCTATTGATATTGTAAATTGATAACATTGGATAATATTGTTTGGGAAAGAAAAGTAAAAGTTGATCTTATACTATTCACCCCCTCTCAATATAAGCTTGTGTTCTTTAATTGGTATCAAAGTGGGTTCCTTAAAAAAATCCTAACAACTTGAAGGAAGATCTACAAGAACACACATGGCAAGGAAAGGTAAAAGAAGAACCATGAGACCTAAGAAGGAAGGTACACACATGGCCATGAAAGAAAAGGAAGAAGAATTTGATCTTGAGACTAAAAGGAGGGAAGAAGAAAAATTTGTGAGATGTGTTGAATGTGGTAAACTTGGTCACATGGCACTTTATTGTCCACAAAATGGGTATAGTAGCAGTAAAGAGGAAAAGGAATTTGATTTTGCTCTCAAAGAGATTGTTGCTCTAAGAGGAGAAGTGGAAATAGATTCAAGTGATGAATCAAGTAGTGGAGAGAAAGCTAATTTTGTAAAAAGGAATAAGAAGGAACTAAGAATACTCAAATGTTTTATTTGTGGTAACTTTGGTCACCTTGCAAATCATTGTTCAAAAATTGGGTATAGTAGCAGTGAAGATCTTACAGGAACTCACATGAATGAGCTACATAGAAATCTCATAGGCTATGAGATAAGGATAGAGAAAGATCAAACATCCAGAAGAGAGGCAACATTCAAGGCTTCAAAGGAAGAAAGAAAAAATAAATATCTTGGTTGTGGTAACATTGGTCACTATACAACTAATTGTCCACAAGATGAATGTAGTAGCAGTAAATATGAACAGGTATACAAGAAAAATAAAGAAAGAAAATTCAGTCATGAAAAGAAAGATAGGCACCATCAAAGCAAGCATGAGAAGAAGGTATTTCAAAGACACAAGAAGATTTTTTATGTTGAAGTAGCAAGCAATGCTTCAAGTGACAATGATGAAGGCCTCTCAGATAGTGAAAAAGAGGAAATTCTAATTTCAACAATAGAAGAAAAAGAAGATGCTCCTATTGAAGATCAAGTAGAAGAGTATGAAGATGCTCTTGAAGACCAAGAAGAAGAGAAATATTCAAAAAAGGAAGAGGAAGCCACAGTTGATATAGAAAAGGAACTTGTTAAGTTGAAAAGGGAAAACTTAAGTTTGAAGGCTCAAGTACAAGATGATGAGAAAAAAAGGTAAATCTTCTACAAGATCTCACTAACTTAAAGGTTAAGGTTGAAGAGGTAAGAAGAATTGAAGAAGGAATGGCTAAAAAGTTAGAAGCAAAAGAGTTAGAATGTGAAATATTAGAACATGAAGTAGTTTCTCTAAGGATGGAAGTGAAATATGCCAATGATAAGCTACACATGTTTGGAAAAATTTCAAAATATTTGGATAAAATTACCAAAGCACAAAGATCTTCATTTATCAAAACAGGACTAGGCTATGAAGAAGGTCAAGAGCTACATAAAGGGAAGTCAAAATCAAGAGAAAAGGAAGCCTCAAAGGAAGCATCAAAATAGTGAAGAAGAACCTAATACCTATGCCGATGTGTTGAGAGGTGATAGTATCAAAGAGGAAGCAAATAATGAACCATCAAGAGACATATATCATCACAGAAAAATCAAACAAAGAATAATGAGATCAAGGTAAGATGAAATTTTTTCTAGGGTTATTGTTATTCATGTAATAATTTTGGTCATAAAGTAGTGCATTATAGGGTTCATAGAAAGAAGGATTATGGCTTCACTAAGAGGAACTTCAACTCATTTGAATATGGATATTTCTTCCAAGGGTATTGCTTCTCATGTAAACTTTTTGGTCACAAAGCTTTACATTGCAGGAATCATGGTAGGAATGATTATGGCTTCACTAGAAGAAATTTCATGATATATACACCTTTCAAGAATCACAACATCAGGTGTTACAATTGCAATAATCTTGGGCATAAGGCCAAGTGGTGTAGAATAGAGTTTTCAGAACTTCTAGAGTCAAGCAAGAACAGGGACACTCAAAAGGATCAAAAAGGTATGATTACAAAGGTGTTGAAAAAGAAGGTTGAAAAAGTAAAAGAGCATTGTATGTTGGGATTATATTTACTCCCACCCCAAAATTAATCACCTCAAGGAGAGGAGGTGGGGAGGGGGTTGAGCTAAGAGTCTTATATTTAGCCCAAAATGAGTACCTTTGCCATTGATTTCAAAGGGAGGAGATATTTGAGTAAGGGGAAGAGCATTCAATAAGGGGGAGCAGTTCCTCAAGGGAAGCAGATTTGGAATCTAGTGGTAGAAAAAGGAATTTTTAGAAAGGGTTGCCATCAATGACAAAGGGGGATATTATTGGAAATTTTGAGTATATTGTTGTCATTGATGTCAAGTTATGTCCTAGGTTGATGACATTGGTTATCATTGATGTCAAATATAGCTTTGCATGGCAAAAATATAATGTTTATAAGTTGGTTAAATATGCAAGGAAAAGTTCATCCTAATACAAGGAAATTGATAAAAAGGAAAAGGTTATAATATTTATTTTAAATATTATAAGCCAAAGAGGTTTGGGAAAAAGCTCTAAGTGTTTGGTTAAAATTTTGAATGCCCTAGTTTAAGACCATGAAAAAAGCAAGTGACTAAGGCTTAAAAAGAAATAATATTATAATATTTTAATATTATAATATTAAGGATAAAATTTTGAAGCCAAAGGTTTAATAATAAAAAATTTATTATAATATTTTATATTATAATTTAAACCCAAGATGGGTTTTGGCACCAACATTTTCAAAGGTTTCAAATAAAACTTATAAATCATTGACATCAAATAAAGGGGAAAAAATCCATATTAATATGGGTTAAATTTATGCACTAAGGTGGTGTGTGTTTGAATTGTAATGGTATTCAATTTCCTGCATGCGCAAATTGTAAGAAAAGAAAATATGAATTTTATTTTTTAAAAGGGGACATTGGATGATCAAATAAATAGAGGATCATTGGATTTTATTCTTGACCAGTCGGTTAGCCTAGCGGTAGACTGGGTAGCACTAAGGTGTAGGGTAGGCAGCAGGTTGTGAGGTCAAAACTTGATGGTGATAGTTTTGATATTTTTCTAGGAAAGGAAGATTTGCAAAGGGTTTAAGTTACAAAATGTGCATATTTGGTCTTGTGTGGGTGGTTGGCCTAGAGGTAGACCAAGTGGCACGAGCACACTGGGAGGAAAGAGGTTTCATGGTCGATTCCCATTCACAGCAATTATGGTAAGCAAAATATTTTTTATTATTAGTGATTAAGGTTGAATAATTAAGGGCCTAAGTTGTGCTTGATTATTGTGCACACTATTGGACTTAGGGAGTTATAAGGGAAATAAATTTTTTATGTTGACCATTGTTTTAGAAGGAAATAAAAGGGGGAAATTGCAATTAATTTTTGAAGTATTATTTTGTGGAGTAATAAGGTAATTAGTGGTAAATAAATTTGTGGGTGTATTGTTGAAATATTTAAGTGGGAGATAAAAGGTGTATAATGTGCTTTTATTGTTTGTAATACTTGCTTTAATATTGAAGGGCTTGGTTCATGATTTGATGTTTTATTTTGAGAAACCAAGAGAGATATAGAGCATTGGTTGTGAACAATATTATGCACACATTTTGAGAAGGTTTTCCAATATATGAAAAGGTGTTGCGCTAATTCTTTTGAAGTTGCAAAAGATATTATTTTGAGGTAGGTATTTGAGGGCACATAATCATCAAGCATTTTGAGGTATGGTGGTTCAACTTTTTATCTAGGTGGTTATGTTTTGAGAAAGTAATTTTGAGGTGGAGTTAAAAGGGTTGATTGCTGTGCATTGTTGGAAATATCTGAGCTAGAATTTGTGAAACAAATTGTGTATTATTGATTGATGAAAGTGGAAGCAATTATATTAGGGTTTGAGACCTACATGTGCATTATTGTTGAAAGAAAGTGGAAACAATTGTATTAGGGTTTAAGACCTACATGTGCTCTATTGGTGAAAGAAATATAGAATACTTGTGTTAGGGTTGAGACCAAGTTTATACATCATTGTGAAACATTTTGTTCAATGGTTTGAAAGACATTGAAAGTAATTGTGAATCATTTAAGATAAATCTTGTGAAGGAAGTTTATGCATTGGTGTGGTTTATCCTTGAGAGTAAATTTACAAGAGAGATAGACCAGTTTTGTGAAGTTATACACTATTTTGATTTGATTTGAAAGAGATTTTGTAAGAGATAGATATTGGATTAGTTGAAAGCAATATTTATGAATGTGAAGAACATATTGGATTTTTGATAGTTCATATCATTCTCTATATGTTCCAGAGGTTAAACAAATTCTAAATATAATATGTTTGAATTGCCTAGTTTAAGAAAGCATTTTTGAAAGAGATATAAGCTTTTTTTGTATGCAATATTTGGGTAAAGTCTTGTGAGAAGACTTGAAGTAGTTTTGAGGTAGATTTGAGCAAGTCTTGTGAGAATACTTGAAGCAATTTTGAGGTAGATTTGAGCAAGTCTTTTGAGAATACTTGGAGCATATTTGAGGTAGATTTGGGTAAGTCTTGTGAGAAGACTTGGAGCATATTTGAGGTAGATTTGAGAAAGTCTTGTGAGAAGGCTTGGAGCATCTTTAAGGCTGATTTGAGCAAGTATTTTAAAGACTTGAAATATCATTGAGAAATATTTGTGAGCAGAGTTAGAGTAGATTTGTGCTAGCCTTGTGAAGAGTTTTGGTGTAGATATGAGATAGAGTTGATAACAGGCTTTGGAGTAGACCATATCATAGGGGATAAAGTTATCCTATGGAGAGATATCCATAAACCAAAGTAGAGGGGGTAGAGTTCTCTTGTGGAGAGAGATCCAAAAACCAGAGCAGAGGGGATAGAGTTCTCCTATGGAGAGAGATACACAAACTAGAGCAGAGTGGGATAGAGTTCTCTTATGGAGAGAGATACACAAAATAGAGCAGACTAGATAGAGTTCTCCTATGGATAGATGTCCAAAAACTAAAGAGGGAATAGAGTTATCCTACGGATAGATATCCATAAACTTGAGCATAGGGGATTGAGATCTCCTTTGGCTAGAGGTTCATAAATATTGTAATAGGGATTTGGGTCCTAAGATATTTATTGAGAAAATTTAGAAGAAATATTTTATCCACTGACATAACCTACATTGGGTGAACCATGTTAAATTTATGTCTCTCATGTGTGTGATGGTTTGTGCATTGATTTGATTACTGCTATTGATATTGTAAATTTATAACATTGGATAATATTGTTTGGGAAAGAAAAGTAAAATTTGATCCTATACTATTAAGTCCCCTCTCAGTATAAGCTTGTTTTCTTCAATTGGTATCAGAGTGGGTTCCTTTGAAAATGCCTAACAACTTGAAGGAAGATCTACAAGAACACACATGGGAAGGAAAGGCAAAATAAGAACCATGAGACCTAAGAAGGAAGGTACACACATGGCCATGAAAGAAAAGGAAGAATAATTTGATCTTGAGACTAAAAGGAGGGAAGAATAGAAATTTGTGAGATGTGTTAAATGTGGTAAACTTGGTCACATGGCACTTTATTATCAAAAAAATGGGTATAGTAGCAAGTAGAGAGGAAAAGGAATTTGATTTTTCTCTCAAAGAGAATGTTGCTCTAAGAGGAGAAGTGGAAATAGATTCAAGTGATGAATCAAGTAGTGGAGAGAAAGATAATTTTGTAAAAAGGAATAAGAAGGAACTAAGAATACTCAAAATTTTTATTTGTGGTAACTTTGGTCACCTTGTAGATCATTATTCAAAAACAAGGTATAGTAGTAGTGAAGATATTACAGGAACTCACATGAATGAGCTACATAGAAATCTCATAGGCTATGAGATAAGGATAGAGAAAGATCAAACATCAAAAATAGAGGTAGCATTCAAGGCTTCAAAGGAAGAAATAAAAACAAATATCATGGTTGTGGTAAGATTGGTCACTATACAACTTATTTTCCACAATATGAATGTAGTAGCAGTAAATATGAACATGTATACAAGAAAAATAAAGTAAATTTAGTCATGAAAAGAAATATAGGCACCATCAAAGCAAGCATGATAAGAAGGTATTTCAAAGACACAAGAAGAGTTTTTATGTTGAAATAGCAAGTAGTGCTTCAAGTGACAATGATGAAGGCCTCTCAGATAGTGAAAAAGAGGAAATTCTAATTTCAACAATAGAAGAAAAAGAAGATGCTCATATTGAAGATCAAGTAGAAGAGTATGAATATGCTCTTGAAGACCAAGAAGAAGAGAAAGATTCAGAAAAGGAAGAGGAATCCACAATTGATATAGAAAATGAACTTGTTAAGTTGAAAAGGGAAAAATTAAGTTTGAAGGCTCAAGTACAAGATGATGAGAAAAAAAAGGCATAGCTTCTACAAGATCTCACTAACTTAAAGATTAATGTTGAATAGGTAAGACAAATTGAATAAGGAATGACTGAAAAATTAGAAGCCAAAGAGTTAGAATGTGAAATATTAGAACATGAAGTATTTTCTCTAAGGATGGAAGTGAAAGATGCCAATGATAAGCTAAACAGGTTTGGGAAAAGTTCAAAATATTTGGATAACATTACCAAAGCACAAAGATCTTCATTTATCAAAACAGTACTAGGCTATGAAGAAGGACAAGAGGTACAAGAAGAAGGGTCAAGCCAAGCTCAAGATAAAAGGAATTCTCAAAGGAAGCATCAAAATAATTATAACCTAATACTTATGCTAATGTGTTGAGAGGTGATAGTATCAAATAGAAAGTAAAAAATGCACCATCAAGAGAGAGAGATCATCACAAAAAAAAAAAAAACAATAATGAGATCAAGGCAAGATGAATATTTTTCCAGGGTTATTGTTACTCATGTAATCAGTTTGGTCATAAATCAGTGCATTGTAGGGTTCATAGAAAGAAGGATTATGACTTCACTAAGAGGAACTTCAACTCATTTGAAGATGGAAATTTCTTCCAAGGGCATTGCTTCTCATGTAAATATTTTTTTCACAAATATTTACATTGCATGAATCATGGAAGGAATGATTATGGCTTCACTAGAAGAAATATCAGGATATTTGCACCTTTCAAGAATCACAACATCAGGTGTTACAATTGTAGTAACTTTGGGAATAATGCCAAGTGGTGTAGAACATATTTTTTGGAACTTCCAAAGTGAAGAAATATTAGGGACACTCAAAATGATCAAAAGAGTATGATTACAAACGTGTTGAAAAATAAGGTTGAAAAGGAAAAAGAGCATTGTATGTTGGGAGTAGATTTACTCCCACCCCAAAATTAATCATCTCAAGGAGAGGATGTGGGGAGGTGGCTGAGCTAAGATTCTTATATTTAGTACCAAAGGATTCCATTTACCATTGATGTAAAAGGGTGTAACAACCCAGGTCTACTCACCTAGTTTTTAGAAACAAAAATTCAAAATTTTATTAAATTTAATAATAAATGTCACACATTTACATAGAAATATCCAAATTTGTATTAGTACTTGGCATATAGGATCATACTTCAAGAAATTCTACCACTATAGATGGTATCTTAAGTGCTTGGTACTGGCCAATTTCATGTGATAGGTTACCGTTTAAGATATCCTTACTCATTTCTCAAGTTTTCTTGATCTTGGTAGGGATTTTCTCTTCCAGGGCCCATAACACCTGGAAGGGTGGATGTACTAATTCCCCATCTCAAATCATGGATGACTTGGATTTGTAATCCCACTTTTGTCTTTATTGATCCACTGACTTTTTAATTCATACTTTGAGTTAGCGTAGCTATGCTAGTTCTTGATTATTAACCTTCATCCAAGGTTTAATTAGGGTCTGCCAACACTTTGGATTTCAGACCAGATACCTTAGACCAAGATCTAGTTGATGGTAATGTTGCTCATACCATCTATCATTGGACCTTCCAATCTTAGGAACTAGCTCCCTAGTTCTGATCTCTATTGGTAATTCCACAACCGAATTTGTATTCTGGGCATCCTCACATACTACATCATTCGGTAATCTAGAATGACATCCCATACTATCGTTCGTTAATCTCTACAATGCAGGACCCTTATCACTTTTGAATGTCGGAGAACGGTTACCACTGATTCATAATAGTTGCCACTGTGAACTATCAGAGTTGGGTGGATTTCATCCTTCTCAATGACATCATTTCTAATGTACCATTTTTCTCAATGGTTGATTGAGTTACTCAAAATTGAAGTCTCAAGATATTTTGTCATTGGTTATGGTTAGGGATTCTTTCTTTTTATAATGGTGTTTTACAATATCACCTGTTATATATTTAAGAAACACTTTTCCATAAAATCAATTTATATAAGAAAGAAACACTTTTCCATTTTAAAATATAAATATATATTAAATCAAAAATATCACATACCTCTTTAAAAACTTTATAAATCAAATATATAATCTCTCATTTACGTAATTCTATGAGACTTATATAAAACAAATTCCTTTTAAAAATAATTAAAATATTTCCACAAATATATATATACATCCATTTTCATTCAATAGTTTATTTTATATATATATATATATATATATAATTCAAAACTAACCTATACATTCTATTAGTGTGATCTAAGTGTTTATTTATCCCATATAACAACCAAACTACGTAAGTAAAGATCTTATTAAGCAAACATAATCTTTCTATTACGATGTTAACCCACTAATAATTTATAATGATGGAATCTATAGTGTATAATGTGCATGCTGAAATTCTTTTTCCTATAAGTCAAAAAAACCTACCTTTAATGGTTGTAACACATTTGACCATTTTTAAACCTTATTAAGATAAAAATAACTATATTTTATATCATTTATCAATTCATTTTTAGCTAACAATTATTCAACATTTGGTTATATTCTTGTCCAAAGTTCTTTAGGGTATCATAAAAAACCATTCTCCTGGTAGGTTGGAATAGTCCCACTTGGATGTAGAGAAGGTTGCCAAAGATTGATTTCATTTAATCTATAACCCTTTTTTTTTTTTTTGGAAAATCCAAATCCTAAGTTTCTCTAATGGTTTACTCAATCGTTTTCTACCATATTGGCTCACATAGCATGGATGATATAGTACACTACTTCAGGACGTAGCTAAAACGTAGTTTTCCTAAGAGACGTGCATCCATCCAAATAGACTATCTTGACTACCCCATTCAAATTTTATTTAACCTATTATGCATCTTGAAGACATTAGAGAAGGATTTAGAAAAATGTAGAAAGTTTCCCTAGTGAAACCACTCATAATTACTCATTCTAAATATTTATGTTCCCAATTGTGTTTATGGGTAGTGCTCCTTTAAACTTTAGGATAGAGCTTTAAAAAAAAATCCATGCAGTAAAATTTCATTTGAATTTTGGTTTAAGATTTTAGATTTAAGTGTAAAATGACATCCACCAGACTTTAGCTACAATTTCCCTAACATGCTAACTTGGTTTTATAATTTTACAATAGCCACCAATATGACGACTCGTGATGATGTAATTAATAATTTACTAGCCCTATATTGACTTGTATAATAGAATAAAGAAAAAATACATACAAAAGTAATCATAATCTCATCTATGATAATTTAGCCAATGAGAAAAATATAATATACACAGTTGTATTGATTATATATACACCATACATAATTTATATGGTTTGTTTGATGTTCCAAAATATATTATAAAATAATTAAAATTATCATAATGAATATGATATGATGATATATCAAGAAAAATAGACCTGTAGCCAACTAATGTCTATTTAATGCAATTCTTTCATCAATACCAACAAGTATAACAAATTAATTTATGATAGTAACTCTTATGGTTGTTATGTTGAGGATCTCAGAATTCCTACTCATATAACCATATATTGTTTCAAACTAAAAAATAAAAAATCTTCATCCACATATTTCCATCCTAAAGATATTTTTTTGAGCATTAAATTCTATTTGCATATGCAGTGCATCACACTGACAAGACTATAAATCAATAGCACAAATTCTTGTCCATCTAGCCTCCAACAACCACCTCATGACATGAGATAGTGTTCAAGCAGAAAGAAATTTTAAGTAATTGGATCGGCATGGCTCATGATTCCTAATGCATACAATTGCACATCGTCTAACGCAAAATGCAATCTAAAACATAGGAAGCAGAAGTAATACTTACTATTAAATTTTCATACACATACAAGTCTTGACATACCCTATTTTTTTATTTTTTTTGTTATGCAAGTGTCGTGTTCAGATTGATTGTTCTTTAGAAGCATTATATGCATATATAGACATATATTTACATAAACCTTAACTTTATAATTTACCAGGTTTACTGGTTCAATCGAAATTAAATACAACTTAATAAGTTTCTAATAAAATTATATTATAACCATTCATCAGATTTATTGATTCAAGTAACAAACCAACACAACATTTTTTTAAAGCAAAAAAATACAAAGCATGCATGCATATAAATCCAAAAAAGCAAGCACATCCCCAACCTAGTTGACATAACAGTATGTGGATGCCCTTCCTCAAATGATCCTTTACCACCATCGTTATCACGTTCTTCCAACCATAACAATTTAAGCCCCACCATTCCTTTTAGCTATGCTATTCTTCTTTTAAAGGTAAGAAAGATTACATCAAGGAGACATATAAGATTCCATAGATTTTTTAAGGAATGAACGGGTGTCAACACTCGTGGCACCTTTAAATTGAGCCCTTTTTTTCATATGTACATTTATATTATTATTATTATTATTATTATTATTATTATTATTATTATTATTATTTATTTTTACTATAATATTTTAATATTATATCTTATATTTTGTATAGTATTTATTACTTATTAAATGTCATACATGTTATATATATATATATATATATATATATATATATTATTTCACTTTAAATATACATTTTTTATCAAATTTTCTTGAATTAAATGAATTCTATTTTATTACTTATAACTTTTTTCTACCAATTCTCTTATGCATGCATTGATTACAAAACATTAAATTGTCAATATGCAAATACAAGTAATGCAAATACATGCAACATGTAATTTTCAGGCAACAATACTCCTATATGATAATTTTAGTGGGCTTACATGTACCCACGAGCCAGGGTGCATAACGCACAATATCATATCCCATATTACCTATGTGCTTCAAGCACTATCTCCACTAGGGGTGGGTGATTTTTCTTATCTAATTTCTCGCTACAGAGTGGAAACCTGCACCTGCAATCACAAACACTTACAATAGCATCACATTCTTCTAAGATAGATGATAATTAATTAATGGGGATGTTACATTCTTCCCCACCAAAATTTAACATAGCCCCTATGTTAATCATTATAACATTGTAGGTTTCGTAAGATCATATAATCATAAGCAAACAACCATGGATTTAAGCAAAAGTCACATTCAACATTACAACATTAATATCTCAGATATGTATCAAATACGAAAGTATACAATATTAACAACATTCAAATTATTATTTTGATCAACAGTTTTTCAAACAAGAAAGGAAATTATTGTTTCATCTCTGCTATATTCTCCTAGGTAGCATTCTTTTCAGAGTAGAGGTCCCACTAGACTCTACACTGATCAATTGTTTTTTTCTTAATTGTTTAGTTCTATAGCCCAAAACTCTAATAGGTCACACCTTAATTAGTTGTGTGTTCAATATCTGCAAATGTGAAACATCCAACACATGATATGGGTAAACAACATATTTGTAGAGGAGAGACACATGGAAAACACTATGGATTTTAGTCAAATTTGGTGGTATGGTGATCTTATAAGCAAAAGGGCTTATTTTGGTGATGGTCTCAAATGGACTGACAAATTTGGGGCTTAGTTTGGTAGATTTAATGGAGCTTTTGGTCGATTTAACTCTAAGGAAGACCCTATACCAATGGTAAACTCTTGGGGAATTTTATTTAAATTCGCATAACTATTTTGATGGTCTGTGGTTTCACGAAGTCACTAGCAGATTTATTTCAATTGGACCTCCATTTTCTTAACAGCTTTAGGACCGATCACTTCTCGATCATTCAAATTATCCCATGTTAATGGTGTCTTGCACCTACGCCCATATAGGACCTCAAAAGGGGCCATACCCAGCATGGTATGATAATTGTTGTTGTACATAAATTCCACCAGGAAGAGATAATATTCCCACTTACTTTGGTGGTCCATACAATACATGCGTAACATATACTCCAACACCTAATTAAACCTATCGATCTACCCATCCATATCAGTATGATAGGCTATGATGATATTTAGCTTTGTACCCCATGCTTAATATAAAGCTTGCCAAAATTCAATAGTGAATCTTGAATCTCTATCTGAGATAATTATTTCAAGAATACCATGCAACCTCACTATTTATCAAGCAAAATTTTGTTCTATTTTAGGAGTGTCATCATGAAAATTTCCTGGTATCATATGTTCCACCTTGTTCAACTTATCCATAATTAAAAAAAATTGCATCATATTGGAATCGAGTCTTGGGAATACCAATTGTAAAATCCATGGAAATTACTTACCATTTCTGTTTTGGTATTTCAAATAAGTGTAGTTGTCCCCTAGGATGTTGATGTTTAGCTTTGACCTTCTGACATTCTAGGATGTCTCTTTTCAAATTTTCCCTCATATTTATCACACCTAGGTGAGTAGAATATGGAGCATAATGTGCTTCTTGCAAAATTGTTCTTTTTATTCCTTCATCATTGGGTACTATTATCCAATTTTTGAAGTATACCATATCCTCTTTGATTTTGAAATATGTATTTTGATTGGGTCTCTGCTCAATCTTAGTGCGGTATTGGTTGCAAAATTCATAATTTTTTGTAATCCTTTGATTTACTCCTTTAACCCATACTAGCATCGCGTGAGAGTAGCTATGTGTCTTCTTTGACTGAGGGCATCTACAATTTTATTTTATTTTCCTTTGATGTATTCCATTATGAAGTCATATTCAACCAGGAACACCATCTATCTTTGTTGTCTAGAATTTAGTAGAGGTTGGGTAAAAAAATACCTCAAACTCTGATGATCAGTCTTTAACTCAAATAGTTTTTCCAAAAAAGTGTCACCAAATCTTAAGAGCATGGACTACAGCAGCCATAGCAATTTTTTTCTCATGCTTCTTAAGATTTCTGGATTCATATGCTACAATTGCCTCATCCTACAACAAAACACAACCTAGTCCTTCTAAATAGGCATTAGTACGAACTATAAATAGTTTTTTGGGGTTAGGTATTTGATGTATAGGTGAAATTGTCAACTTTTCTTTAAGGATTCTAAAAGCATCCTCACATTGGGCTGTCCACTTAAATTTTTTTCCCTTCCTTTGTAGATTGGTAATAGGAAAAGCTATTTTTGAGAATCCTTTAGTAAATAACCGATAGTATCCAGTCATCCCCATAAAAATTTGTACTTTAGAAACATTGGTGGGAGTTGGTTAGTCTACTATGGCTTCAATATTTTTAGGGTCAACAGCTATCTCTTCAGCTGAAATAATATGCCCCAAATACTGAACTTGTGGAGTATAAAACTCACACTTAGATAATTTTCCATATAGCTGGTTTTTCCTAAGAATTTCCAAAACTATTCTCATATGTTGATCATGCTCTTATTTATTTTGAGAGTAGATCATTATATCATCCAAAAATACCAAGACCAACTGATCTAGTTTTTCCCTAAAAACACTATTCATTAGGTTCATAAAAGCAACTTGTGCATTTGTTAACCCAAATGATAAAATTGTGAACTCATAATACCCATAACGAGTTACGAATGCTATGTAGGTATCCTCTTCCCTAATTCTCAGTTTATGATAACCTGACCTAAGATTGATCTTGGAAAATATAGTTGCTCCTCTTAATTGATCAAAAATATCATCAATCCTAGGAAGATAATACTTGTTCTTTACTATCATTTTATTGAGCATCCTATAGTCAATATAGAGTCTTAAATAACCATCCTTCTTTTTCACAAATAGAATGGGTGCTCCCCAAGGTGAGACACTAGGTTTAATATGCCCTTTTTCTAGCAAATATTACAACTAGGTCTTGAGTTCTTGCAGTTCAAGGGGTGTCATTCAATAAGGGGTTCTAACTACAGGGGATGCTCTAGGAAAAATCTCAATGGAGAAGTTGAATTATCTTTTTGGAGGAATTCCAAGCATATATTTAGGAAATACATCTCTAAATTCATTAAAAATAGGATATCATTGAAACAGAGTAGAGCTAGACTTAGTTTCTTCCTTTTTGTTTAACTTGACCACATAAAGTCCACATCCCTTCCTTAAGGCATTTTTAACTTGCATAGCAGTCATCATGTGGGGTTCAAAATATGCTCTATTACAATGGACTCGAATTCACTTATTAGAGTCATCTGTGAAGTCCAACAACCTTTTCTCAAAATTTATCAGGGCTTTGTGGTATTTTAACTAGTCTATTCCCAAGACTATATCAAAATCATGTAAGGGAGCCACATATAGGTGCCAATTAATTTTTCCCTAGGGTATGTTTATTTTTGGGTCAGATAAACATTCATTAATTGTATAGGTTTTTCTAGAGCTATCTTCAAATTGCCATCCATTTACCATGATCTCAGGTTTAACCACTACATCCCTCAAAATACTAGCTGACATAAAACTATCAGTAGCACCACTATCTATCAAATTTTGGATATATTTCTTGCCTATTTTTCCTTGAATAAGAAATGGATGAGGTTATATTTACCTATAGCAACATAGATCCTATGTGCCTATTTTGTAGGATTCTTTTTTTCAGCTCTTAGATCCTGTGTGGGGACTCTTTTGTAGGATTCTTTTTGTCAGCTCTTTGTGGGCATTGTCTTACAAAATAATATAAGACTCCATACGCATAGTATGTATTTGGTCCCATATTATTATATTTATCTCCTTCCTTTTTTTGGTTGACATTTTTACCCCTGTCCTGGTTATTGTTCCTCTTTTCTTGGAAATTTCTTAGATCTACATATCTCGTGTTTCCTTGATACTTTTTGTTATTTCTGTTATCACCTCTATATCGACCACCATATCTAAAATTATGTTGATATCTACCCCTATCTTGTTCTGAGCATCTTCTTTTCTTGGGATCCTCCTTCTCAATTTTTTGATAATAAGCCTTTGTATTCTTTTGACTTATTTCCTCATAGCGAGCAACATCTTAAGCTATTGTTAAATTATTAGGTAATTTTCTTCCAACAAGTGTTCCATATTTGGGATGTAGTCCCATTACAAATTTTTGAGCTTTAAACTCCTCATGCTTTTCATACTCTTGGGCATACTTCAAAAGTTGAACAAATATTTGGTAGTATTCCATTACAGTCATGTTGTCTTGGCGTAAATTAGTGAATTTGGTGTATTTCTCAATATAAAACTATGGCATAATAAACTAGTCCTTAAATTCCTTTTCAAATTCCTCCCAAGGAATGTTAGAAACTTATTTTTGAGTGTCCTTTTTATAAGTGGTCCACCAGTCTCTGGCTAGACCCTCTAAATGTGCCACAACCCAAGTTGTTTTGGACTCCGAACAAAGGGGTTGAATTGAGCAATACCCTTTGGCTTCACTTAACCAATTGACGGCTACTTCACCATCACCCTTTCCATAAAATTTTGAGATATCTAATTTCTTAATTTCTTTTTGCAACTCAAATTTGATTTTTCTCCTTGATGACCCCTATGGAAATTCACTGATTCTTTCAGTTTCCTTTCTTTTAGTCAAGCTCTTAATAACTTTCTATTTTTGACTAATAATTTCCTGGTATTGAGACATGTGTGCCCTTTGGTGATCCATATTCTCACTCATTTGAGCCCTCTAGATCTCCATTTTCTCTTGCTATTGATTCAACTGCTCCTGCATTAATTGAATCATCTTTATCATATTTTTGTCATTTTATGTAGATCTTACAGCTAATGGTTCTTTCTCTTTTCTAACAATATGTCGAGTCACTTTGATGGTTTTTACTCTTTCTGACTCTCTCACAAGTCATATTAGTCCCTTCCTTGGGACTTCTGCAACTTCCTCTTGTAGAATAACATTTTTTCTTCTCAAGGTCCCCGCCATACCTAGTGACAAAAGAGTTATGTCAAACTTTAATTTATGTTTTATAACCTAGGGTTTCACAACCTAGGATCTGATACCAGCTATAACAACCCAGGTCTACTCACCTAGTTATTAGAAACACAAATTCAAAATTTTGTTAAATTCAAACATAAATGTCACACATCTACGTAGAAATACCCAAATTTGTATTAGTACTTGGCATAGAGTATCACACTTCAAGAAATTCTACCACTATAGACAGTATCTTAAGTGCTTGGGACTGGCCAACTTCCCATGATAGGTTACCATTTAAGAGATCCTTACTCCTTTCTCAAGTTTTCTCGATCTTGGCATGGGGTTGCCCTTCCAGGGCCCATAACACCTGGAAGGGTGGATGCACTAATTCCTTATCTCAAAGCATGGAGGACTTGGATTCACAATCCTACTCTTGTCCTTATTGATCCACTGACCTATTAATTCATACTTTGAGCTAGCATAGCTATGCCAGTGCCTAATTATTGACCTTCATCTAAGGTTCAACTAGGTTCCACCAAAACTTTGGATTTTAGACCAGATACCTTAGACCAAACTCTAGTTGATGGTAATGCTACCCATACCATCTACCGTAGGACCTTACAACCTTAGGAACCATCTCCCTAGTTTCCATATTTTTTGGTAATTCCACAACCGAAGTTGTATTCTAGTCACCCTCATGTACTACATCAGTTATTAACCTAGAATGATGTCCTATACTATCATTTGTTACTCTCTACAGAGTAGGACCCCTATCCCTTTTGAATTCTGGAGAATAGTTACCACTGATTCACAAAATTTGCCACTGCGAACTATCGGAGTTGGGTGGATGTCATCCTTATTGATGACATTATTTCTAATGTACCATTCTTCTCAATAGTTGATTGAATTACTCGAAGTTGAAGTCTCAAGATATTTTATCATTTATTATGGTTAGGGAGTCTTTTTTTTTATAATGGCCTTTTACAATATCACATGTTATATATTTAAGAAACACTTTTCCATTTTAAAATATAAATTCATATTAAATCAAAAATATCACATACCCATTTAAAAACTTTATAAATCAAATATATAATATCTCATTTACATAATGCTATGGGACTTATATAAAACAAATTCATTTTTAAAATAATTAAAATATTTCCATATATATATATATATATATCCATTTTCATTCAATAGTTTATTTTATGTTATATATATATATATATATATATATATATATATATATATATATATATATATGTAATTCAAAACTAACCTATACATTCTATTAGTGTGATGTAAGTGTTTATTTATCTCTTTTAACAAACAAAACACGTAAGAAAAGATCTTATTAAGCAAACAAAATCTTTCTATTATGATGTTAACCCACTAATAATTTATAATGATGGAATCTATAATGTATAACATGCATGCTGAAATTATTTTTCCTATAAGTCAAAATAACCTACCTTTAATGGTTGTAACACATTTGACCATTTTCAAACCTTTTTTTTTTTAAAAAGGGGTTAAATATTATTATGTGGCCAAGATATAACCATTACATATCATATCCGCAACATGTGAGGGAAGATATTTGAACCTGGGCCTCTGGATTACAACTGGAGATTTTTAACTACCCACTTGCTCTCCAACTCATCTACATGAGCGGATGACCATTTTCAAACCTTATTAAAATAGAAATAAACTATATTTTCTATCATTTATCAATCCATTTTTAGCTAACAATTATTCAACTTTTGGTTATATTCTTGTCCAAAGTTCTTTAGGGTATCATCAAAAACCATTCTCCTACTAGGTTGGAATAATTCCACTTGGACATAGAGAAGGTTCCCAAATATTGGTTTCATTTAATCTATAACCCTTTTTTTGGTTTGGAAAATCCATATCCTAAGTCGCTCTAATGGTTTACTCAATCGTTTTCTTCCATATTGGCTCACACAGTGCGAATGATATAGTATACAACTTTAGGATGTAGCTAAGGCATAGTCTTCTTGAGAGGCATGCATCCATCCAAATAGACTATCTTGACTACCTGATTCAAATTTTATTTAACATATTATGCATCCTAAAGATATTAGAGAATGATTTAGAAAAATGTAGAAATTTTCCCTAGTGAAACCACTTATAATTGCTCATTCCAAATCTTTATTTTTCCAACAGTGTCTCTAGGCAGCACTCCTTTAAACTTTAGGATAGAGCTTTTAAAAAAAAAAATTACATACAATAAAAATCCGTTCGAATTTCGGTTTAAGATTTTAGCTTTAATTATAAAATGACATCCACCAAACTTTAGCTATGATTTTCATCACATGCTAACTTGGTTTTCTCATTTTACAATAGCCACCAATATGGTGACTCGTGATGATGTAATTAATAATTTACTAGCCCTATATTGACTTGTATAATATAATAAAGAAAAAAAACACATAAAAAAGTAATCATAATCTCATCTATGATAATTTAGCCAATGAGAAAAATATAATATACATAGTTATATTGATTCTATATACACCATACAAAATTTATATGATTTGTTTGATGTTCTAACATATATCATAAAATAATTAAAATTATCATAATGAATATAATATGATGACATATCAAGAACAATAGAACTTTAGCCAACTAATGTCTATTTAATGCAATTCTTTCATCAATACCAATGAGTAAAACAAATTAGTTTATGACAACAACTATTATGGTCGTTATGTTGAGGATATTAGAATTCCTACTCATATAACCATATACTATTTCAAATTGAAAAATCAAAAATATTCATCCACATATTTCCATCCTGGAGATATTTTTTTGAGCATTCAATTTTATTTGCATATGCAGTGTATCACACTGACAAGACTATAAATCAGGAGCATGAGCTCCCATCCAGCTAGCCTCCAACATATGCCTCATGGCATGATGTAGTGGTCAAGTAGAAATAAATTTTAAGCAATTGGGTCAGCATGGCTCATGCTTCCTAATGCATACAATTGCACGTCGTCTAATGTAAAATTTAGTCTAAAACATAATTAGAAGAAGTAATACTTACTATTAAACTCTCATACACATACAAGTCTTGACATACCCTATGTTTCTTTTTTGTTATGCAAGTGCCATGTTTAGATTGATTATTCTTTAGAAGCATTATATTCATATATAGACATAGATTTACATAAACCTTAGCTTTATAATTTACCAAGTTTATAGGTTCAATCGAAATTAAACACAACTTAATAAATTGCTAATATAATTATATTATAATCCTTCATTGGATTTACTGGTTCAAGTAACGAACTAACACATAGCAAAACAACACAAAGCACACATGCATATAAATCCAAGAAAATAAGCACATCCCCAACCTGGTTGATGTAGAAGTATGTAGACGCCCTTCCTCAAACAATCCTTTACCATCATCATTCTCACATTCTTCCAACAAGAACAAGTCAAGCTCCACCATTCCTTTTAGCTTCGGTATTCTTCTTTTAAAGGTAAGAAATGCTACCTCAAGGAGACACATAAGCTTCCATATATTTTTTGAGGAACGAAAGGGTGTCACCACTCATGGTACCTTTAAATTAAGCCTTTATTTCATATGAAAATTTATATTATTATTATTTAGTTTTACTATAATATTTTAATATTATATTTTATATAATATTTATTACCTATTAAATGTCATACATTATATATATATATATATATATATATATATAAAATTTCACTTTAAATATATATAATTTTTATCAAATTTTCTTTAATTAAATGAATTTTATTTTATTACTTATAACTTTTTTCTACCAATTCTCTTATGCATGCATTGATTACAAAACATTAAATTGTCGATATGCAAATACATGCAACATGCAATTTTTCGGCAAAAATGCTCCTATATGATCATTTTATTGGGCTTCCATGTACCCACGAGCCATGGTGCATAACACACAACATCATATCCCACCTTACCTGACACTTCAACCACTATCTCCCCCAGAGGTGGGTGATTTTCCTTATCTAATTTCTTGCTACGAAGTGGAAACATGCACCTGCAATCACAAACACTTATAACAACATCACATTCTTCTAGGAGAGATGATAATCAATTAATGGGGATGTTACAAAGGGGGAGATATTTCAATAAGGATTCATTTAATTGGAGCAGTTCCTAAAGGGGTGAAAATTTATAATCCAGTGGTAGGAAAAGGAATTTTTAGAAAGGGTTGCCATCAATGACAAAGGGGAAGGTTGTTGGAAATTTTGAGTATATTGTTGTCATTGATGTCAAAGGATTGATGTCATAGGTTGATGAAATTGGTTGTCATTTATGTCAAAGATAGCTTGGCATGGAAAAAATATAAGGTTTATGAGTTGGTTAAATATTCAAGACAAAGTTCATCCCAATGCAAGAAAATTGATAAAAAGAAAAATGCTATAGTATTTATTTTAAATATTATAAGGCAAAGAGGTTTGGGATAAAGCTCTAAGTGTTTGGTTAAAAGGTTGAAGGCCCTAGTTTAAATACCATGCAAAAAGCAAGTGGCTAAGGCTTATTAAAGAAATAATATTATAATATTTTAATATTATATAATTAAGGACAAAAGTTTGAAGCCAAAGGTTTAATAATACAAAGTTTATTGTAATATTTTATATTATAATTTGAACCCAAGATAGGTTTTGGTGCCAACATTTTCAAAGGTTTAAAATAAACCTTATAAAGCACAAAATTCAAAGAAATTGGGGAAAAATCCATATTAATATGGATTAAATTTATGCACGAAGGTGGTGTGTGTTTGAATTGCAATGAAATTCGATTTCCTGCATGCGCAAATCATGAGAAAAGAAAGGACAAATTTTAATTTTAAAAAATGAGACATTGGACAATCGAATAAATAGAGTATTGTGGGGTTTTATTCTTGACTAGGTGGCTAGCCTAGTGGTAGACTGGGTATTGCGTTACATAGGGCAAGCAATAGATTGTGAGGTCAAAACTCTATGGTGGAAGTTTTGATGTTTTGCTAAGCAAGGAAGATTTGTGATGGGTTTAAATTATGAAATGTGAATATTTGGTCTTGTGTGGGTGGTTGGCCTAATGGAAGCCCAAGTGGCACTAGCATGCTGGAAGACAGGATGTTTCATGGTCAATTTCCATATGTGGTAGTTGTGGTAAGTGAATAATTTTTTTATCAGTGACTAAGGTTGAAATATTAAGTGTCTAAGTTGTGCTTGATTATTATATGCTATTGGACTTAGGGAGTTATAAGGGAAATAAATATTTTATTTTTTCCATTGTTTTAGAAGGAAATAAAAGGGGCAAATTGTAATTATTTTTTGAAGTATTATTTTATGGAGTAATAAGGTAATTAGTGGTAAATAAATTTGTGGGTGTATTATTGAAATATTTAAGTGTGAGATAAAAGGTGTATAATGTGCTTTTATTTTTTGTAATACTTTCTTTAATATTGAAGGTATTGGTTCATGATTTTATTTTTTAGTTTGAGAAACTAAGAGAGATATAGAACATTGGTTTGGAATAAAATTGTGCACACATTTTGAGAAGGTTTTCCAATATATGAAAAGGTGTTGTTCTAATCATTTTAAGTTGCAAAAGATATTATTTTGAGGTAGGTATTTGAGGGCACATCATCATCAATCATTTTTGAGGTATGGTGGTTCAACTTTTTATCTAGGTGTTTGTGTTTTGAAAAATTAATTTTGAGGTGGAGTTAAAAGGGTTGATTGATGTACATTGTTGGAAATATATGAGCTAGAATTTGTGAAAAAAAAGTGTATTATTGATTGATGAAAGTGAAAATAATTATATTAGGTTTTGATACCTGCATGTAGATTATTGTTGAAAGTAAGTGTTGGAACCATTTCTTGCATCCATAGGGTATGATTGTCATGCTACAAGAAATCATTTGAAACCAACGAGCTATTACAGGCTCTGGTCAACCTACCTCTTTATTCTGATTAAAAACAACTATTGCTACAGAAAAACTACATAATGGGTAAGGAAACCCCCAATGGTAATTTATGATATTACAAATATTACACACTCCAGGTTAGAATAATACGCTAGATGTATTAAAATGACCAAGCAATGAAAATAACCATTATTATGCCTTATGTAGACCGGTGCCTAGATTCATTGGGTTGTTATAGCAATTTAACAACACTTTGTAAAATGAAAAGAATGAAAGGGATTGAGAAAGAATTGGCACTATCACATTCATTCGAATATCATAACAGACATAACAGTTGGCCAATGAGAGAAATGTACGTAACACATTCAAATAATGTAACACATTACGTAATAACACACAATATCGAGACAAAGAATTAATAGAAATGAGACTCAGAATTGTATTGATTTAACAAAATATTACACGCAGAGTTGGTAGAATGCCATTTAACTCTATTTTTCAAAGAAATACATCAATACAATGAAGAAATTTTGTTCAAATGATGTAACATAACTCTTCTACTCTTCTTGTTCTAATCTGGTAACAATAGAGTCTCTAAACCTCAAGCTCAATAGATCTAGAAATGATCTCAGCTTCTTGAGCACTTTCCTATCAAAATCCTGCATAGTAATGGGAGGAATGAGAAATGAGCAAGAAAAAAGACACATAAGGGAATACAACACAACTCAAAAGGGCACTCAAGTATACCTCTTAGCAAAAATGCTATCTCTAATGCTTGATGCAGATTCTGGCCCTGGATGCTTCCCTTTATAGCTTCTGGTTCTTGAATCTATTATTTTTGACCTAACATTGGCCTTACACTTGTCATCTCCTGATTTGTCTTCCAAAAATGGTACAACTGGCTTCCATTATTTCTTTTTATTCATACCATACACCTTTCTTTGGCCCTTTTTGGTTTTGATTCATTCAACCGGTGATATCAGTGCACTGAGGGCTTCCCTCCTTGGTCCTTCCTTTTTCGGTTTCTTGTTGATCATCTGATTGACCTTCTGCCTCGGGTGTTTCCCCTTCCTGTACAACCTGTTCTTCATCTCTAGGGGGTGAACTCATTTCTAGCTATAGGCTGCATATTTTAATTTCTTTTCCTTTTTTGCCCTGTTGTAGCCATCTGATCTATTTTCCAATCATTCTCCAAGCATCAGTGTTAAAAGCTATGGAAAACCTCAACATATTCATTTCCTGTAAAATCTTGTTTTTTTGTATGCTAATATAACTTTTACTCTTTTCATACTGGGTGATCAACATCTCCATAGTATTCACCAAGAAGGTTGTTTTCCTGGTCATTTCTGGTTCATCATCCGACTCACAATCAAAGTCTTCTATTTTATCTTTAAGGAGGTCTTCAATACTAGCAGAGTTTAAGAACTCCTCCAATGATAACCCAATATCTGCCAATTTCTTTGTTATGTCATCTAACAGAGTAAACATTTCTACAATAGTATTGAGCCATCTTTCTTTGTTTGATCCAAACATAGCTACTTTCATGAATTCAATATTACACTTGATTTCAATACCATCATTCAGTAGCACTTCTTTGCTCTGCATATCCTCAAAATACTCTGACATTAAGTCAAGGGTAGGGCGGATGACCTCAAAGTCTTTTTCTCATTGGCAAATTAGGCTTTCCATTCCTGAGTAGTGATTCTAATTACCTTTATCTTCCTGAACATTTCAGTGATCCCCTTGATATTATCTCAAATTTTAATTGACATCTCCCTTTTTATTGTATTCAAATAGTATGTGTAATTGAGGATTCTTACCACCGAGGGGGACTGTGCTACTGGGGTGTTCTTCTATGCCAACTCTTCCTTCAGCTTATTTATTAAGGCCTACATCTCTACTTTTTCTTTATCACTTGTTTCTAGTTGGCTTCTCAATTCTGTGTTGCTCTGATGCAGTTGGTCTAAAGTTTGCTCTTGTACTACTTTGGCTACCCTGACCATATCACCTTCTTTTCCATGAACTGAAATTCCTCCAGTTCTCTCATCAACTTTGAGAACAATAGGGTCTTGTAGGGCAGGTATGTGTACCTCTACCATATCTGATTTGGGAGTTTCTATTTCTACTCTAGCTGTAGAATCATCTCCCCTGCCTCCCATTCTTGCTACCATTTGTAGCTCATGCTCCTCGGTAGCACTAAAAACTGTTTGTTCTTCAGATATTTCCAACACAACATTCATGGAGGGTAGTGACAACCTAGGCTTCTTTGCTTCTGGAGTAGATAAAATTATTTGCTTCTTAACTTTGAGATCCCTAAAGATGCCTCCAAATCCACCTACTCTTCTCATATTCATCTATATTACTGATGGAATTTCTATCTCCTTGTCCTTTATCTTCAAAGAGCTGGGAATGGCTCTAGGAGCTAACTTCATCACACTAGTTACTGCTAATAGCTAGCTAGAAATAGGAACTATAGCCTGCTGGGGAGAAGTCAGCTCTTGTGCAGGTGCAACAATAACTTCCTTTCCTTTTGTTGTACTCGAGCTTTTGGAGACTTTTTGGGAGGTGTTGGGTGCTGCCTCTATTCTGAGGTGAGTATCACCAAGGGCTCGGACTTGTTGTTCTATAATATCTGTAGAGCTCATAGTGACTTCCATATGATCAATACCCTGATCTTCTATCAATTCTAATAAGGGGTCTTCTCTGATTGCCTGGGTGGCTTCTGGTAAGAGGGGGCAGTAGATTCCACTAAAACTCTTCTGAGTGAAACCAATTTTGGGGGGTACTCATAGGCTTTTGCACTTGCGAATTTCCCTTTTTTCAAAGGGGTACTTATCCCATACAATCTGTAAATATTTTCCCTTTTCTATAGCATCTAATAACTCTTCCTCATAAGCATCACTCCTATGCTTGACCCAGGCATAATCATGATTTTTCATTACCTTCTCGTACTTCTTGTCTGGATCGTAAGGTCTCCAAGTTATCTCTTCAAAATCCATGAGATCTAAATCATACATCCCCTTGAGTAAAGTTGGATATCCTATAAATATATAACTTCCAAATTTACAAGGGACACTGAGCCATGGAACTCTACCATGTTTCTTCACCAGTCTCATTTTAGCCTCTTCGGCCACTTGTCTGCACAGCTCTAGGGCAGCGAGAGATAAAGGACAATACATAGGTAACATTTTAGGGGGATCTTAGCTCCATAGAGCTGAATGTATGTGAACCCCTCAGAGAAGAAATAATCTCCTATATCCTTTTCCTTTATGAAGGCTCTTACCCTAGGCCCTAGTCTCTCAAGGAGGAAGCCAATTAAAATCCAGTGAATTTCAATCATGAAAATATCACAAAACCAACCCATGTGAGTACGACCTTCGTGTATCCTCCAAAAACTAGTCTAGATGTAAGGACTCTCAATAGCTCCTACCATTTTTTGGCTTTCCTCTCCTAATTGTCCCGCTAGTAGGTGTATGAGGATGGAGTAGTTAGAAAACACAGGCATCTCTTGTCTTTGTTTTAAAATAGCTTCCTTCAATTCTGACATCTGTGAGTGCATCTGATCACTCAATTCTTGCTCCCAGGCGTAAATTGGGGTGCCTATTTCTTGGTTACACTGTGCTACTAAATGTAACACTTTCCTACCCACTACACTGAGGTCTTGTACTCCTAGAACAATGTTAGCCATATCACAGAAGTCTCGGACCCATGGTTTGAAAGCAATTTTTCTGATGGGAAACTTATCGACTATTTTCTCATGCTCTTCAAAAAATGATTTAAAAATATCTAAATTTGTTAACATTTGAGACTGTCTTTCAATTACCTGTTTAATCAGCCGAGTATTGGCGGGCACCAGTTTGAAGACTTGAGCGATGTGTCTAGCCGTGATACTGAATACTAGTCTGTCTCTATTATCTCAAAATGTCCTAGTTTTCTCATCGTACGCCATAGCTAACCAGGCTAACAAGTCAGAGGAGTAGTATACCCTCGGACATATCAACTTTCCTAGATTACTGGTCCACCTAGTACTCTTGGGAAAACCCTTATGCTGTAGTCTCCTTGCTTTGTGAAATAGATCTGCTAGCAACCAAGGGGCTCTGTCATCATTTTCCATTGTGCGAGCAAAACTTTGGATGCAGGTATTTTCAATTTCATACTACTGTGCGGGAGTGAGCTTTTTATCGGGCCCACTTTTCTGGGTGAAATCATACATCGTACTCCTAGGCACGGTTGGTCTAGGGAGCTCGGCATAAGGCAACTGGTCTGTGATAAATTTTATTACTTCTTCTATATCTTTGGGCATGAAAGCAGTTCCCCAATCCTCCATCTTACTCTTGGCAATTGTCCTAGCTCACTAAAATGAAATTCTCGAGTCTCGGCTCACTTTCTGCTCTTTCAAACCAGTTCTTTGCTCTATATTACCAAGGTGGTAAGGTCGTTTGATATGGTGATTTTAAATACTTGATGGTGAAGTGGGTTTACTATCCTCGCATACCTTGTCATTAATATTGCATCACCCACTACCTTTTCAAATTTGCCAATGGAGATTCATCAAAGCATCTCTTTCTAATGTCGAACAGTTATGGTAGGTGGCTTTCCTCGTCCTGCATGTCCATAGGGACTTTGATCTGTGTACTCGTAATCATTCATAGTTCCCCTATTGGTTACTGAACTGATTGTCCCTCTGACATGGAAATACAAACATGGTGGTGGTGGCTTTTTGTGAGAAAGTGTTCAGCCCTTTTGGTCTTGAAAGACATTTGGCTTCAAAAATAGTTACACCGTTAACATGGTGGTGATTATTTTAGGGATCCGTCGTCAGATTTGGTTATTAGAATGTGTGCCCATTGCATCCATCAACTGATGATGACCATTGGATGGGATTCACATTGCATACCTATGCTTGATACCTTCGAACCTACAAGAATGTTAGCCCTATAATATGGAGGACATATGTCAATGGTGGTTATGCACATTATAGAGGATATCCTAGCATTTTATTGATTAATCAATTTCATAATAATCATTAGATTAAGGCTTTCATCTTTTTTTGAATATTAATTTATCAATGATTTAGAAATTACTAACCTTTGGCTAATGCTCACCCCTTAATGTCTTGCTTACCTTGCTAGATAACTCATCGTTCGATCACATATACGATTCTGTGCATTCGTCCGATCATCCAAACCTATGATAGCATTTATTGAAGAGAAGGGGTCATTATCATGTGTTTAGACCCATTATTAATCTCAATTAATTTTCCATTGGTGAAATAAACCATGTCTTTAATCATCTAGGTAAATTTGGTTACACGCGACCATCGGATCTGGTCGGGATTCACCGCTATCGTTAGATTCTGGAAGTGTTATATGCTTCTTATCGGGCTCTATCTTCCTTTGATGGCCTCGATCAAGTACAACCATTGGATGAGAGTGAATATGAGTGCATCCATCAGATTAAGCCATCATGGTACCCTTTTTAATAGATGATTACTCCGAATAGCACCATCATTCGATATTTCCCGATAGCACGTGACCGTCGGATCCCATTTTGTCTTTATACGACTTGTCAACCCTTGATAGCTATGTGAGATTGTAGTCATAGGATATTTACTTGGATTGAGCGCTATCATTGGATTCCATTTTATCCTTTATATATCCTTGATTAAATTGTGGCCATTAGATCTCAGTGGGTTGAAACATGGTCGTTGATTTCCCTTTGGTTTATAATGGTTTTTAAATGAAAGCCACCATCGGATCTAAGCTAGTTCGAGCGTAACCATCGATTCACTTTAGCTTTTTGACTTGTCAACCTTTGATGGCTTCATGAAATCATAGTCATTGGATCTAGGTGGGATCAAGCGCATCCATTGATTTCATTAGCTTTGATTTGTCCTTTGAGTGAAGCATCACCATTGGATCTTTCTAGATTGCACGACAATCGTCAGATCCCATTGATTTGAAAAAGCCCTCTTTTAATATCTAAGCAACTTTCTTGGAGCATGACCATTAGATCAACCAAGCTCAAGCGCAACCATCAGATCTGTTTGAACATGGGATGTTTATATTTGACTTGAGCAAGGATTTTTTAATGGTTGGTCATCTTGAGACACGCACTACCATTGGATCATATTTAGTGATGGTGTATCCATTGATATTTCTTAGTTCTACACATGCTTTAATCATGAGTGTGAGTAATAAATTTAAACTAACCTTGGTGATTCATGGTAAAAGCGCATCCATCGAATTGACTCTCGATCAAGCATAGCCATGGATCTTCTATAACCTACAAGTTAGGTAACCAAAAAATGCATGCTACTGATTTTCATTAACCTTGATTAAGTGAAAGGGGGATGATTAGTAACGTGTTAGGGCCCTCGCTAAATATGATTAAATTTGACTAATCAGGTGCTGACTTGGTCTTACCGATAGATTTACCTTTGTTTACTTGAAGCGAGTACTACCATCGGATTAGATGTGAGTTGGACGCAACCGTTGGATCCTCCATGACCTGTTAACTTTATAACCAAAAATAAATCTTGCATTAGTAGGAAGGGGGAGGGATTAGCGATGTATTAGACCCTTTCTGATCTAGCTTAGTGATTTTAATTGGAATTTAACCCATTTAATGATACTTGATGAGTTTCAAATGAGTGCGACCACCCGATTTGAGCACAATCGAGCGTAGCCCTTGGATTTCTTAAAATAGCTCGATGTTTAATTCAAGGGGGTGCATACCCTCAAGGCTTTAATTAAGACCTTCATTCAAACCTTAGATTTTACCTCTTTCGACCATGGGGCATTGAAGGATTGACTCTTAGAGTGTGTGCATCCATCCGATCAAGGAAGATCTAGGTGCTACCCTTCGATCTCCTCAAGGTGCTCGATATTTAATGAAAGGGGGCGCATACCTTAGAACAATTAGCATTTGGCTTAAGACCTTAGGTTCTTAGACTTTAGACCATGGTGCTTACCTTGTCCCTTAAATTATTTTATTAAAACTTTTAGATACCTTGGGAATTAGGGGTTTATTCTTTTGACTTAGGTCCATGAATTATGATAATTATTTTTAAAGGAAAGCTTACATTAAATTCATGGATCATAAAAAGTTGGGTATTTTAAATATTTGACCTTTGTGGATTTTTATAGGATAAAACAATGGTCATAAAATTAATCCAAAAGTGACTAAGGTTAATTTCACAAATCAATCATATGGAAGTCAACTTCTTAGATGAAAATGCAATAGAGGCTAGCAACTTTTGTTAATTTTATTGAAACCAAAAATTTAAAATTGGGGGTTTCAGATGTTGAGTCAATTTTGGCTCCAACATAGGCTCTGACTGGGACAATGTGCTAAAAACATGAGGCACTTGAGAATTACAGAATCTCCTGGTTTTATTGCAATCTTGGGCAAAAATTCAAATCATCAAGACTGATAAGTAAAGCTTTGAAAAAAAAAACATAACAACTTTTAAATTGAAAAATTGTAATAGCAACATAATATCAAAGTAATAGAGCATTGAAAACTGTAATTCCTTTTATTCAATTTGGAACCTAGGGTCAGAATTTTAGAAACATATGAGTTTTTAGATATATTGTTATGTTTGTTTTAGCTAAGTCATAGGATATGATTACACATAATTTGTCAAAGCTATTTGTTCCATCATGCTTTGGCCCATGTGTGTGTTTGTGCATTCATTTTGATTCCTAATTCTTCCAAAACTTTGCCATATTTGAGAAAAATAGTTAAGCCTAATGTATGATTTCACTCTTAAATATTTTCACCATTCTGTAGGGCTCCACTGCCAGTCAAGCGTCTATAGCCTCGGTGGAGTTGCTTCTAATCCCATCCGAGTTTTACTCTACTGCCAGTCAAGCATCTATAGCCCCGATAGAGGTTTTCCAAGATATCTCAGGCAGGGACTCAACTTGCATTATTTTGATTTTCTTTCTCGTTTGAGAAGTATTTGGATATAAGCAAATTGTGCAATGAGTATGCCTGAGTTGAGGATTAGTTTTTGGCTAAAAAGGATGAGTGTAATGATTTTTAGCTCAACCACCTTCTCAAAGATAACTCTGTTCCTTGGACCTTGAAATCACCTTAAGTATCATTTGTAATGTGAGGCCTTAACATGGTGTTTCAATCAACTCTGATTTCATTCTGTTTTATCTCTTATCATATGACCATTGCATAAACATTCATATTTGAAAAATTGTAAACATCATCAAAGTCTAAAATAAATCTCCTTTCTTCTTATTTTTTTTGGAGGAACCAACAGTAATGTATACTCATCAAACTAAGAATACCATGTGAAACAGTAAACTCAGAAATATACCAACAAGAAAAGAAAATCTTATCTGGTAAACAAACTAACAACAAAACACATCACTCTGTTTTTGGGGTTTTTGATTTTCTATTTTTATTTATTTATTATTATATATATATATATATATTTTTTTAGGTCCTTCAACAGGGATTGTACATCTTGAGGTGTTGGCCATTAATAGGGATAGCCATTAGTTCTCCCTGCAAAGTCTGCAATTTGTAAGTATTCTGACCTACAACATGGGCTATCTGGTATGGACCAATCCATTTAGGTTCGAGTTTTCCCTTTTCACCATGCTTATCATTTTTAGGGTCCCAATAGATGACTATATCTCCTTGAGAGAAAGGAGTACCCTTGGCTTTCTTATTAAACAATTTCATAGTTTTCTGAGTTTGTTCCATCATTCTATTAAGGGTTTCTCTTCTTTGCTCTTCTAACAGGACAATTTGGTCTAGCCTTCTTTGTAAAGGGTTGGGGTCTTCATGATCTTGCAACAAGAGGGAAAGTGCCAATTTTTCTATTCTTGAGGGCAATAAGGCTTTCTCTCCATATACCATTTCATAGGGAGTCCTTCCTGTGTTTCTTTTGACAGACAACCTATCAGCCCAAAGAGCAAATTTTAGTTCATTGTCCCATCCCCTTTTGTTCTTACCCAATGATATTTTTATTCTAGTTATTACATTTTTATTTGATGACTCAGCAAGACCATTCCCTTGGGGGTAATAATTAGCAGAATGTGAGAGTTCAATTCCATAGTTAGCACAAAATTCTACCATTTCATATGAAACAAAATACTGCCCATTATCTATTACCAGTTTTTGAGGAACTCCAAACCTGGTTAGAATGTTTTCTTCCAAGAATTTGATAATGGTGGTAGTTGTGGAGGTTCTTAGAGGAGCAACCTCTACCCACTTGGTGAAGTAGTCTGTAGCAGTTATGATCCACTTGTGTTGGCCTGATGAATTAGGCTTGATCTCTCCAATTAGGTCAATGCCCCATTGGGTGAATGGTGCTTCAATGATTACTGGTTTGAGGGGCATGGCTGCCAATTGCTTCTTTCCTACAAAAACCTGATAGTTATGATAGTTCCTAACATATTTATATACATCCTTAAAAATGGAAGGCCAATAATATCCTGCTCTCATTATTTTATTAGTTGTGGCTTTTGGAGCAAAATGTCCTCCACAGAAACCATCATGGAATTCATTAATTATTTTTGGGACTTCATTTTCATATAAACAGACTAATAACACTCCATCAGGGTGCTTCCAATAAAGCACACCATCTTGCACATGATATTTCTGAGCTTGAAGCTTTACTGACCTCATTCTATTTGTTGATATATCTCTGGGAAAAGATAGAGTTTGTAAATATGCCAGAATTTCATCATACCATTTACATTCTCCATTATTGATTCTCCTATTATCATGCATTTCATCTATTGTGATGACATTATTAGAGTCCTCTCCTTTATATGCCAGGTATTTAGCTAAGCCCTATCCTTTTACAGTTTTGACTATTTTGAATTCGACATCATATTGCAAAAGTTTCACCATCCATCTTGTTGGCCTTCCTAATGGCTCAGATTGGGTAAAAATATCTTTTATTGTTATGAAAGGGATGCAACAATAAACTTTGTTTGAACCGAATATACCTTTGAAATGTTCTAAAGATTGAACAACTGCATAAGCATACTTTTCCAGTAGGGTATATTTAAGATGTGCTCCTTTCAGACCTGAACTCATGAAGGCTATTGGCCTTTCATTATTTTCATCATATTTTTGGGAAAGAACTGCAGCAATTGAATGTTCAGATGCATATGAATAAATGTTAAAGTCTTTAGAATAATCAGGGCAGCTTAGGGTTGGAGTAATAGAAATGGCTTCTTTTATCCTATTGAATGCTTCCATATTTTCTACTGTCCATTTTATTTCTCCAGTTTTCTTAACCATGTCATTTATGGGTTTGGTCATCTCTACAAAATTTGGGACAAATCTTCTAACAAAATTTATTTTGCCAAAGAATGACCTGACTCCTTTTAAGTTCTTGGGAGGAGGGATTTTGGAAATAGCTTCTATTCTTTCTGGGTCAATGCTTATTCCCTTTTCTGAAACTATATGACCTAACAATTTTCCTTGTGTAGTCCCGAATATGCACTTCTTGGGATTTAGAGAAATTCCAAATTCTTTGCATCGAGCAAAAACTATAGCTAAGTGTTCTAAGTGATCTTCTGGATTCTTAGAAAATACTGTGATATCATCCAGGTATACAACTACTATTTTGAACATTAATCCTTTGAAGGCAAAGTCCATTGCTCTCTGAAAAGTAGCACCTACATTCATCAGGCCAAAAGGTATTCTTAAATATTCAAATGTGCCCCAAGGTGTAGTGAATGTTGTTTTATGTCTATCTTCTAGATTTATCTAAATTTGATTGTATCCAAAAAATCCATCCAACAAGGATAATCTGGATGAACCAACTACTACTTGCAACAGTTGTTCCATATTGGGCAATGGGTAATTGTCTTTTAATGAACTCTTATTTAAATTTTTGAAATCTACACAAAGCCTAATATCACCATTTTTCTTTCTAACTGGTACTAAATTGGATATCCAAGAAGAAAATCTTACCTTTCTGATTATTTTGGAATCCAATAATTTTTGTACCTCTTTTTGCATTATTGGGTGTAGAGTAGGGTTATATTTCCTCTGTTTCTATCTAAATGGTTTGGAATCTTCCTTCAGGGGTATTATGTGTGTCATTACATCTATTTTGAAGGTTTTAAGGTCTTCATAAGTCCAAGCAAAATGTTCCTTATTCTTCTTTAAGAAACTGATGTATCCAACCTTTTCTTTTGTTGGCAAGGCCATATCTACCTTCACTATTCTGGGCTCTCTCATTGTACCAATGTTAATGTCTTCAGATATTACTTCTCTGCGTAAAGGCTTGTAAGCTTTGTCAAAATCATCAAATAGACTCTCTAAAGAAACCAATCCTTTGGGTATTCTATTTGTTTTCAGTTGGATTACTTCTACTGGTTCACCTATTTGATCTTTTAGCTTGTCTTCATCTTTTTCATCATAGATTATATCTGCATACTGATTTTGCAAAGTCATGAAATCCTTTATATCCACATCATCTTGAAAGACTTGTAAGTAAACTATGTTATCTGGCACAAAGGGTTTATAAACTAAAATAGTTGGGAACCTATCCATATATTCTGTAGTTATTTCTGGATGATCTAGGCCTGAGGCATTTATAGCTAAAAGGTCTGCAACATGATTTTGTTCCCTTGGAATAAATGAGATATTGAAAGCTAAGAATTTTTCAATTTCTTCCAATACTGCATTTTTATATTGCTTTAGCCTAGGATGCTTGGTCTGATATTTACCTTTGATTTGTTGTATAATTAGTTCTACATCCCCTATTACAGTTAAGTAGTTAATGCCTAATTCTTTTGCTTTTCTTAACCCTAGCAATAAAGCTTCGTATTCAACTACATTATTGGTGCAAGGGAATTCTAGTCTGTAAGGGATACCAAGGTAGTTTCCTTTTATGTCAGTCAGATTAATTCCTGCACCTGCTCCAGATTGGGACTTAGCTCCATCAAAAGACATGGTCCACATTTCTTGAGTTAATACTCTATCTGATTCAGCATCTACCATTTTCATAACTTTTGGATCCATGTTCCTTGCTTCTGGTACTTCCACCAGGAATGGGTTGTGCCATATGGAGTAAACTCCCATCCCTTTTTCTTCCATAGAATTCACCAAGTTTATCATGGTTTCATCTATTTGAATTAACTCTACGGAGTGTTTGTTAAATGGTTCCCTTCGTAAGATTACGTTTTCTTTATCTGTTATTGGGATAGTAGCATAGGACCAATCCAATTGGATTGAACCTCCCAGTTGTTCTACCCAATGTCTATTGAGTAATAGTGAGAAGAATGGGTCAACATCAACTACTGCAACGTCCATTACTATGCCCTTTTTGGGGTGTTGGTCTAGAAAAACCAATAATCCAGTTATTACCCCTACACAAGGAATTTGTTTGTTGTCCATTACAAAAATAGGGGCAGAATCTCTTGTACAGATTAATCCCATTTGGTCAGCTATTAATTTGGGCATGATATTATGTGAGGCTCCACTGTCTAGCATACAATTATGAATCACATACCTTTCTCCTTCATCTGAATTATACCTTAATGATACATAGAAGGGTCTGACAGAGGATGGTGATCTTGTATCATGTTGATTTTGTCTTGTAGCATGGCAGGTTGGATCTTATTTTTGTTCAACTAGTCCAAATGCTCTGCAGACTTGTTCTCTGTATTGTTGAACTTTCATAAGCTCTCCAAATGTGATGTTAACCTTTTGTTTACTGAGTTCTGACCCAACATCAAATTCTATCTTTTTTATATCCAGTGGTTTATTGCTTTCCTCTTTGGATGTCTCTTCTTCTAATTCTACTATCTTAGGAATAATATTTTTGAAGGTTCTATCAGTTTTCTCTTTACTAGTATTCTTATTTGTGAAATTTTGTTTTCTTATTTCACTTGTTGAAGTTTTTTTCATTTTGTCAAGGATAGTTCTGTTTCTTAAACTCAGAGTATTGGTAGCTTCTAATTCTTCCACTTCCTTAGCAGTGGGGATTAGTTTCCCTTGCTTCATTTTGTCATATCTTGACTCATGTGGTTTTTGCAAGATCTTAGTTCCTTTAGCTACAAAAATTTGAGGATGATGATTTGAAGAATACTTATCCATATTTTCTTCAAATAACCTTTCTCTAGATTCATCTTCTAGAGACCAATAGGCATTAATTCTTATATCATCCTCTGAATCATCATGTAAATCTACATTGTGTTGATCACTTAGGTGTATTCCACATGCATCAGGGTTGTGAGGTGCATCACAAGTAGAGCAAAAATAGGGAAAACCTTCTACTATGTTGGCATATGGTATAGGGTTAGGAACATTATTCTGATCTTTGTCAGATTCTCTATTTTTCTAGTTATTGTTTCCATTATTCCTGCTCCTATTTCCCTCTTCAAGGCCATTGTTGTTTCCCCAATTTCTATTGAAATTTTTTTTAAAGGGAGGGCGATTATCAACATATGATCATTCTGTTTGTGATGTCTCACCATTATTACTATTGTTTCTTTCAATTCTTGCTAACCTGTTGTTCATGGTATTGAACATCTCAACCATTTGATTAGTCAGTTTCTCCATTGGATCTATTTTAGTTCTTCTTTGTATATCAAATGCTACCCTTTTGGGCTTTCTCTTAGGTAGATTGACTTCTAGAGAGTAAGGCTTCATCTTACCACTATCAAGCATGTTCCTTTCTATATCCATTGCTTTCTCCATACAACTATCAATGGTAGTGGCTTGTTCCTGCCTCAGCTCATAGTTAAACTCTCCTTGAAAGGCATTTTTATAGAAACAAATGGACTGAATATCACTAGGCCTAAGGTTGGCAGGGATTTTGTTTCTGGTCTTTGAGAATCTTCTGTTAAAATCACTAACAACCTCATTTTCCTTTTTCTTCATAGTGGCTAGCTCAGTTAACAAAGATTGTTCATTTTTTCTTTCACCATATTTCTTCAGAAAAATAGCTTCCATTTTGGTGAAATCTGGGATATCATTATCAGGGAGAGAATTGAACCACTCTCTAGCATCTTTTTCCAAGGTTTGTAAAAATAGTCTTAAGACTACATCTTCATGCTCAACCTCTAGACTATCCATTGCATACAGAAAACTTTTGATATGATCTTCTCCAGTTACTGCATTATTTCCTAAGAATTTTGGGAGGTATTTGTGGGCTTTATTAGGTAAGGCATTAAGATTTGTAGGTAAAACAAATGGCCTGTATCTATTAGTTCTCCATAAATGGACATTATTTTGATTTTTATTTTGCTGATTTTCTTGGGCCATTGTTACTGTAGGTATAATGGGATTTAAATTTATAGCAATAATGCCTACAAGGATATGGGTATGGGTGGCCTGGATATAATCTAATGGATTATCTACCACAGTATTACTGTTAGTAGGGCAATGAGAATAATCACATGTATCTTCTACAGTATAATTCAAATTTTTATCTACAGAGATATCAACATCAATAATATTTTGTTCTTTATTTTTTCTTACGTATCTCTTAATTGTAGGACAAGATTTACTTTCATGCACAGTATTCTTAAGAAGTGGAATTCTCTGATTATAGGTAAGTACCTCAGGGTTCTCGAATTCTGGGAATAGCTCCTTACCGCTTCTCCTGGTGTGTGCCAGCACGTTCTACTCTTTCTTCCTTGATTTTTGATTTCTGGGTTCATCCAAATAGAGTCGCCAACATGGGTAGTGCAGAAAGAATAGAATGTATAATCAAGATTGCTTGATTCTTAACTCTTAGCCTCATAAGGAAAGGTTCTTGGAGAAAATTCAAGAAAATCAAGAAACGTAGAAACACTTCAAGATACAATTGAAAACTATGGGTAAAATAAAATAAAGAACGTAAAAAGTCATAAAAATCAAGACGCATGTTCTTTATTCCTATTGGCCACTCATTGATTAAAATAAAGTCACTTGAAAGAAAAATTTTAAAATATGAATCATCTAATTAATAAGTCCTCCCCGGAAATGGCGCCAAAAAACTATTGGAACCATTTCTTGCATCCATAGGGTACGATTGTCACGCTACAAGAAATCATTTGAAACCAACGAGCTATTACAGGATCTGGTCAACCTGCCTCTTTATTATGATTAAAAATAGCTATTGCTATAGAAAAACTATAGAATGGGTAAGGAAACCCCTAGTGGTAATTTATGATATTACAAATATTACACACTCCAGATTAGAATAATATGCTAGATGTATTAAAATGACCAAGCAATGAAAATAACCATTATTATGCCTTATGTAGACCGATGCCTAGATTCATTGGGATGTTATAGCAATTTAACAACACTTTATAAAATGAAAAGAATGAAAGGGATTGAGAAAGAATTGGCACTATCACATTCATTCGAATATCATAATAGACATAACAGTTGGCCAATGAGGGAAACGTACGTAACACATTCAAATAATGTAACACATTACGTAATAACACACAGTATCGAGACAAAGAATTAACAAAAATGAGACTCATAATTGTATTGATTTAACAAAAAATTACACTAACCTTGGTGATTCGTCGTAAAAGCACATCCATCATATTGACCCTCGATTAATCGTAGTCGTGGATATTTTGTAACCAGCAAGTTAGGTAACTGAAAAATGTATGCTATTGATTTTCATTAACCTTGATTAAGTGAAATGGGGATGATTAGCAACATGTTAGAGCCCTCTCTAAATACAATTAAATTTGACTAATCAGGTGCTGACTTGGTCTTACCGATAGATTTACCTTTGTTCACTTGAAGCGAGCACTGCCATTAGATTATATGTGAGTTGGACGCAATCATTGGATCCTCCACGACCTGTTTAACTTTATAATTGAAGATAAATATTGCATTAGTAACAAGGGGAAAGGATTAGTGATGCATTAGACCCTTGGTAATTTATCTTAGTGATTTTAAATGACATTTAACCCATTTAATGATACTTGATGAGTTTCAAATGAGAATGACCACTTGATTTGAGCATAATCGAATGCAACCCTTGGATTTCTTAAAATAGCTTGATGTATAATTCAAGGGGGCACATACCCTCAAGGCTTTAATTTAGACCTTCATCCAAACCTTAGCTTTTACCTCTTTCAATCATGGGGTATTGAAGGATTGAATTTTAGAGTGTGTGCATCCGTTCAATCAAGGAAGATCTAGGAGCTACCCTTCGATCTCCTCAAGGTGCTCTATATTTAATGAAATGGGGCACATACCTTATAAAACTTAGAATTTGTCTTAAGAACTTAGGTTCTTATACTTTAGACCATGGCACTTACCTTGTCCCTTAAATGATTTTATAAAAAAATTTAGATACTTTGGGAATTAGGGGTTTATTATTTTGACTTAGGTCTGTGAATTATGATAATTAGTTTTATAGGAAAGCTTACATTAAATTCATTGCTCATAAAAAGTTGGGTATTTTAAAGATTTAACCTTTGTGGATTTTTGTAGGACAAAAAAATGGTCATAAAATTAATCCAAAAGTGACTAAGGTTAATTTCCTAAATTAATCATATGGAAGTCAACTTCTCATATGAAAATGCAATAGAGGCAAGCAATTTTGCTAATTTAATTGAAACCAAAAATTTAAAATTGGGGGTTTCAAATGTTGAGTCAATTTTGTCTCCAAAAGTAATTGAAAACAATTGTATTAGGTTTGAAGACCTACATGTGCTCTATTGTTGAAAGAAATATGAAATACTTATGTTAGGGATGAGACTAAGTTTATACATCATTGTGAAGCATTTCACGCAATGGTTTGAAATATATTGAAAGTAATTGTTAAGTATTTGAGATCAATATTGTGAAGGGAACTTGTGCATTAGTGTGGTTGATCCTTGAGAGAAAATTTGTAAGAAAGATAGACCAAATTTGTGAAGCAAGTTATACACTGGTTTGATTTTATTTGAAAGGGATTTTGCAAGAGATAGAAATTGGATTAGTTAAATGTAAGATTTGTGAATGTGAAGAACATATTGGGTTTTTGACAGTGCATATCATTATCTATATTTTCCATAGTTTAAAAAAATTATAAATAGCATATGTTTGAACTGCCTAGTTGAAGAAAGCATTTCTAAAAGAGATATAAGATTTTTTTGTATGCAATATTTGGGTAAAGTCTTGTGAGAAGATTTGAAGCAATTTTAAGGTAGATTTGAGATTTTTTTATGAGAAGACTTGAAGCAGGTTTAAGGAAGATTTGATCAAGTCTTATAAGAAGACTTGGAGCAGCTTTGAGGCAAATTTGGGCAATTCTTGTGAGAATACTTGGAGTAGCTTTGAGGTAGATTTGAGCAAGTCTTGTGAGAAGACTTGGAGCAACTTTGAGGTATATTTGAGCAAGTCTTGTGAAGACTTGAAATAAAATTGAGATATATTTGTGAGTAGAGTTAGAGTAGATTTGTGCTAGCCTTGTGATGAGGTTTGGTTTAGATTTGAGATAGATTTGAGAGTAGGATTTAGAGCAGACCAGAGCATAAGGGATAGATTTTTGCTATGGAAATAGATCCACAAACTAGAGTAGAGGGGATAGATTTATCCTATGGATAGATATCCATAAACTAGAGCAAAAGGGATAGAGTTCTCCCATGGAGAAATATCCATAAACCAGAGTAGAGGAGATAGAGTTCTCCTTTCGAGAGAGATCCACAAACCAGAGAAGAGGGGATAGAGTTATCCTATGGAGAGAGGTCTACAAACCAGAGAGGTAATATATTTCTCCTATGGATAGAGGTCCATGAATCAACTAAGGGGATAGATTTCTACCATGGATAGAGGTCCACAAAATAGAGAGGGGATAGAGTTCTCCTATGGATAGATATCCATGAACTTGAACATAGGGGATTAAGATCTTTGGATAGAGGTTCATAAAGATTGTAATAGGGTATTGGTTCCCAAGAGATTTTTTGAGAAACTTTAGAAGAAATATTTTCTTCGTGGACGTAACCCACATTGGGTGAACCATGTTAAATTTGTGTCTCATGTGTGTGATGATTTGTGCATTGATTTGATTACTGCTATTGATATTGTAAATTTATAACATTAAATAATATTGTTTGATCTTATACTGTTCAACCCCCCTCTTAGTATAAGCTTGTGTTCTTTAATATGGTTGGTCAACCAATTATTTTACATTGATCGTAATGATTGGTATGTTTAACTACATCTTTAAATAGTGAGGGCCAATATTACCCTATTTGTATGATTTTAAATGCAACTTTTTTTGTAAAATTCCCACTGCATGATTCATCATGTTGTTAGTCTCACAATGACACTGAGAGGGGGGTGAATCAGTGTAGCTTTTAAAAACTTAAATATTCAATTCTTAATGCCTAAACAATGAAATATTAAAACTCAATAAAGCAAATATACCAAAAGAACATCACACAACATAAGATGTACCGAGGTTCACCAGTTTTGGCTACTCCTCAAAATTGATTGTTTGGACTCCCATCCAAATCCAACCTTTACAAAATACCAATTTTACAATCAATTTACCATCACCCACTAGAAGGAACACCAACCCCTGATTTATCTACAACAACAGAAAGGAGCACCAACCCCTGATTTACCAGCACCAACTGGAAGGAGCACCAAACCCTGATGCCAAGCACCAACTTGGACTTCTATTCTAAAATTGGAAGATTGACATAAAGATGCCTTCACTTTTACAAGACCCTGACTAGTCTATTGCTTTCTCAACATTTCCCACTCTTCACACAACACACACTGTGCTTGCTCGGCTCCAGTGCACTCTCCTTGTGCTTCACATACCGCACACCTATCTCGCTATCTTCTTACTCTCTTTGCAATATTAAATCTGCCTCACATTAATCCCAAGCGCTTTCACTCTATTTCAGTGTCAATTTAATTCTCCACGCAGACCTCCTTTTATAACAAAGTTTTGACTCTATTTTTAACTTCCATATTTTCGCATGCAACCCGTAACTGCCCCTGTAACTGTCGTACTGAATTTAGTTCACTGTTCTTATTTTAGCTGCATGATATTCTTCGTACCAGCACCTGTAACTGTCATACTGACTTCAGTTAAATCTTCTTATTTTAGCTACATGATTTCCTTCTGTGACTACACTTGTAACTGTCGTATCGACTTTTTCTATAACTACACCTATAACTATCGTAACGACTTCAATTAACTGTCACATATCTTATTTCAGTTGGGTTCTCTTCTTAGCTCACAAAAACACATGTTGCGATATCATGAAACTTTTGCCTCTTTGCTTCTTTTGTTTACTTGCACCCGCAAAAATAAAACATGTCGCGATATTGCGACACTTTCGTCTCCTTGCTTCTTTTGTTTGCTTGCATCCACAAAAATACATGTCGTGATATCATGACACTTTCACCTCTGTACTCTTCCTTTTTACTTTTGTCGTGATATTGCGAAACTTCTGCCTTCTTACTTTCTCTCTCCTATTAGAGTCGTGAAAATGCGACATGTCGAGATATCGCGACACTTTTTCTCCTTTGCTCTTTCTCTTACCTTCAGGTTACGAAAACATGACATGTTGTGATATCATGACACTTTCTCTCTTTTGCAATTTCTCTTACCTTCAGGTCGTGAAAACGCGACATGTCGCGATATCGGGACACTTTTTCATTCTCTTCCTTCCTACCATTTTTAAGTCACGAAAATGCGACATGTCGCAAAATCGTGACACTTTTCCTTCTCTGCCTTCCTCTTCGCTTTGGACCGCAAAAATGCTACATGTCACAATATCGAGACACTTTTTCCTCCTTGCATTTTCTCTTTGCTTCGGACTACGAAAATGCAACATGTCGTGATATCGCGACACTTTTTCCTCGCATTTTCTCTTCGCTTTGGACCGCAAAAATGAAACATGTCATGAAATTGTGACACCTTTTTCTCTCTCCTCTTTCTCTTTGCTTTGGACCGCAAAAATGAAACATGTCGCAAAATCATGACACCTTTTTCTCTCTCCTCTTTCTCTTTGCTTTGGCCCACGAAAATGAAACATGTCACGAAATCGCGACACCTTTTTCTCTCTCCTCTTTCTCTTTGCTTTGGCCCACGAAAATGAAACATGTCACAAAATCATGACATCTTTGTCTCTCTCCTCTTTCTCTTTGCTTTGGCCCATGAAAATGAAACATGTCGCAAAATCGTGACACCTTTTTCTCTCTCCTCTTTCTCTTTTCTTTGGCCCATGAAAATGAAACATGTCGCGAAATCACGACACCTTTTTCTCTCTCCTATTTCTCTTTGCTATATGTCACAAAATTGTGATAGTTTTGCTTGCTTGCGCTTTCTCTCCGAACATGTCACGAAATTGTCACAGTTTTGCTTGCTTGCACTTTCTTTCCGAACATGTCGCGAAATCGCAAAAATTTTGCTTGCTTGCACTTTCTCTTCAAACATGTCATGAAATCGTGACAGTTTTGCTTGCTTGTGCTTTCTCTCGAACATGTCATGAAATCATGACAATTTTTCTTTCTTTCAACATGTCACGATATCATGACAGTTTTTGTTCTTCTCAACATGTCATGATATCGCGACAGTTTTTCTTTCTCTCAACATGTCGCGATATCGCGACAATTTTCGTTCTTCTCAACATGTCACGATATCGCGACAGTTTTCTTCCTTGTGATTTTCTTTTGATTTTTTTTTTATTATTTTTTCATATGGGCCACTTCGAACTTTTGGAAAATCACTGTTCATACTCTAAAGATTTGATTATTTTTTCATATGGGCCACTTCGAACTTTTGGAAAATCACTGTTCATACTTTGAATAACCACTTAACTCTTGTCCACTGGATCAACCAATTCTGTTTGACTGTGTTGACAACAATGACAATAATTTTGCTTAACTCCTGTCCACTACATCAACTGATTCTGTCTCACTGTGTTGACAACAGTGACAATACTTTTGTTGCACCTTGCTCTAACTCCTGTCCACTGCATCAACCGATTATGTCTCACTGTGTTGACAACAATGACAATACTTTTGCTACACATTGCTCAACACATGTTAGCTTTCAAAATGGTTAGGATTTATTTTTTAGCCACACACCTTCTTATAATCTAGTTAGGACCAATTTTAAACAAGCAATAACTAATCAATGAAAAGGCTACACTCTTTTGAATTAATTTTTGAGCTTCTTTGGAGGTGAGTGTAGGGGATACTGTATCAGTTGCCAAATAATTGGCCATATCGACATACTGTGGTGTCTAGTCATCTAGAGAAAAGAGATGCTCATCTAGTAATTTGTCCTTAGTTGCAGTGTTGTCTTGAGAAACTAATCTGGATAGAACATTTGCAACTATGTTATCCCTTTCAAGTTTGTTAAAAATAGTAACATCAAATTCTTGTAGGATTAAAATCCATCTAATAACCCTGCCACTTATCATTATCTTGTTCATAATATGTACAAAAATATTATAGTCCATGATGTAATGGAATAATTTATTAATAGCATGTATACTATGAAAAACTTTTTTCATGATAGTGTAGTTTAATTCAGTGTCCGTAAGGTTTTTACTGACATAATAAATGGTATATGCTTCATTTTATTCCTTCTATCCCAATGCTACCCCTATAGTGTTGTTAGATGCATCTACATATATATGGAATGGGAGGTCCCAATTTGAACCTCTAAGCATGGGAGTAGTTGTTAGTTTTTCTTTTAATATTTGGAATGCTTGTTCACACTCATTTGTTGATATAAACTTGAATTCTATGGTTAATAATACATGCAATTGTTTGGTAATATTACTAAAATATTTTATGAAACACTGATAGTATCCAATGAAACCTAATAAATTCTAGACATATCTCTATTTTTGGGGGGTAGATATTTCCATAATAACTTCTATCTTTATTTTATCTACCTTTATCCCTTCATTGAAGATGTGATGTCCCAAGACTATCCCTTTCATCATTAACATGAAGCATTTTTTGTTACTCACGAATAGGTTAATCTCATGGTAATTCTATAGTACTCTCTAGACTTATTGTAGCTTCCTTGAAACTTTCACCATAAATGATGAAATAATCCATATAAACCTCTACATTTTATCCTACCATATCTAGAAAGATACTGAGTACTATTTGCTAGAAATTTGTAGGTATGTTACATAACCCTAAAGGTAAGATGCAATAGGCAAAGGTTCCCCAAGGACAAATAAAAGTGGTCTTTTACTAGTCTTCTTTCCCTATCTAGATCTGGTTATATCCATTGTTTCCATCGAGGAATGAAAAATAATTTCAATCTACTAGGGTATCTAGGACTTGATCTACAAAATTTATGGAAAAATGGCCTTTACTGGTGGCTTTATTCAACATCCTATAATCCACATAAATCCTCTATTTTCCATGTTTCTTGGGTACTACCACCAAATTTTATACCCATTTGTTGTTTTAAATGGGATAGATGAATTCGATAAATAAAACTTTTTGCAACTTAGCCTTCACTATCTCTTTCATGGTCGGGTTTATCTACATTTGGGGTTGCATTAATAATCTTGCATAATCTTCCACGTTGAGTGCATACTTTGGGTGAAATACTCCTCATGTCTCTATAATCCTAGGTAAAAGCAATTTTATGGTTGTTTAATATCTCCTTCAGTTTCTCTTCTTGAATAGTTATCAGTGCACTATCAATGTTTAATACCTTACCAGGTTCTATCTCAATTTGCTTAATGTGATGTTCCCTTCTACCAACAAGTGGGGAATCCATGGGAGGATGTGAAGATTCTCCTTGTAGAAAATTCATTATGATTAAATCCTCATATATTTTATCTCACTTCATCAAGAGCCATCACTTGTTGTAACATAGAAAGGGTATCATCATTTACGATTTTTGAACTGGGTTCTCCTAACCCATTGGTAGATTGTGTAGGTGGATAAATGACTATATTTTTAATACTCATTCCATTAGATATCATCATTTTTCTAGTCCTAAATTTAATGTATACATCAATCGTTGCAAACCAAATATGTTTTAGTATGAGTGGATAACCACCCAATACTAACCTTGATTTTAGGAGTAGGAAATATTCTAGGTATTCCCATGCATCTATAGTTATGATCACATCTTCCCACATTCTCTTTGGGAGTATTGTAGACCTATTTTCTAGTTGTAACACTATTTTCATTGGTATCATATTTGTTAACTATAGTCTATGCATGGTTTCTTTAGGCATGATATTTATGGCTATGCCTAGATCCACCAAAGTATTGGGTAGCATTAAGCCTATGATTCTAACTATTAATACTAGGCTTCCTGGATCAAAATATTTTGGGTGGTAGGTGTTTCCTAACATCAAGTTAGCTAACTATCCTACCACTTGTACTACTTTTGATTGATGTTTTTATTTTTATCTTTTGATACATATATCTCTAATGGATTTCATATGAATAGGTACATCTATAATAGGTTGATATAGAAGAATTATGATAGTAAATTTTTTCAGCCCTTCCATTTTGTCAAATTTTGGTTGCATCTTCTTCTTGGTTTCTTGCATCCTTTTGGAAAAATGTGTGATACCTTCATTATTTATTTATTCAGCAATATGATTTTCTTGCACCTATACTCCTTTCTTTATCGATGGTGTCTATTCTATTCGTACTTCTACTTCTACTTCCTCCACTACCAAAGCTATTTTGTCTATTCCTACCTCTCTACTTAATCTAATATGGATTTGAATACAATATACTATTATAGTTAGAGTATATTACATCATTTATATCATGTAAATGTATCACCTTAGGTACATAGTTAGGATATGATATTACTTTATGGGGAAGTTATCTAGTTACTTTAAGCAAAGTAATAAATGCTCAAGTAGCAATGTGCAAGTTGTAATATGCAATGTGTCCCCTTGTATAGCTAGGTAGAGTGTTAAAAAATGAATTTATCTTCCTATATAAAGGGCATCATATCAGATATCACATCATATTAGATCTCATACATCTCATATTATCATATTCATATATCAAGTACTCCTATATGGAGTGCAATGTAGCTCTTTAGATCATATTAATGGAGTGACAATTTCCTCCATATTGTATTATATTTTCATCATTTCTATTTATAGCATATTTTAGTCATATTGTTGTTTCACTTTCTTTCATATTTATTGTATTTCATTGGGACTTATGTTAGATCTCTCCACTGTAAATGTTATCAAAAGCTAATAGTGGTATTAGAGCCATGATGCATCGATATAGGAGGACCTAAATCCATCATAAGATAAGTCCAGTAGGTCAAGGGGAATAAGGAGAGTCACCATTACTATTTTTGGTTTGCATATTTACCGCTACATGCAAAAGCTACCATTAGGATTAACTAATTGAAATGCCATAGTATTTAACAAGATTAGGAAATTGAGAATTAAAATAAATCTTGGTTGCAAAAAAAATGAGATTACATCTGGCTAGAGTCTTTCCATGAAGTTGCAAAAAAAAATCATGAAGACTAGGACTCAACATTCAAACCAGTAGTTTAACAAATTAACTAGTGAAGATTATTATCTCCAGATTTATAAGTTCTTTTGTTCTAGTTTCTAATAGCTTGTTGTAGGAAAAGGATATTAAATAAAAATTGGGGAAGCTTCCTACAAGATATTTAAGAAGAAAATATTAAAGAATCATTCCAGCACTTGCACCAACAAGGTATAAGAATGGAGATATCAAAGACCTTGAGAAAGATCCTATTACAAGATCTATAATCCTAAAAATTGTAGAAGTAAATAAAAGGTAATAGTAGCCTTATAGTAGACTCAAGGAAGAAGAGACTCTAGAATTTGAGTCATACGAGGAGATAGGATATTGGTGATATCCATTCAAGATCAATACCTACACAGTGTAGAATAAGAAGAGGCCAAAGAATCCTAGAAGAAGAAAAGGCCAAAGAATACTAGAAGAAGAATAGACCAAATAAGCCTAGAATAAGAATATGCCAGAGAAACCTTGAAGAAGAAAAGACCATAGAAGCCTTAATTTTGAAGAAAACTTTAGATAAGGATTCTTGTTTTAGAAGATAAATTCCTAATTTAGAAGTAAACTCCAAAGGAGAGTTCTTAAAGAAAAATTTAGAGAATATTTCCTAATTTAAAAGAAGAATACTTGACTCGGAATAAATACTCCAAATAGGAGTCCAAGAAATAGGAGATTGGTGATCTCCATCAAGGCTTGCAAATTGCAGAAGAAAGATAAAGGACTAGTAAACTCCTATTCCAAAATTTAAAAGCAACAATATTAGATATTCGAGAGGAAGATCTCATCACCAACACTTCCAGAAGTAGAAGGTTGAATAAAATGTCTCACTCAGAATACCAAAGGATATGTAAGATAGAAGAACTTAGATAGGTCTCAAGGAGGAAAAATAAGAAGGCTCAGAGAGCCTTGTTGCAGAGCTCATAGAAGCATCATTAAAATATTTCCTAGGAGACTCATTGGAGAAATCCACTACTAAGAAGAAGCCCCTTATAGTGAAAATCTTGGGACAATTTTCACCATTCGAAAACAAGCCCAAGAGAAGAATAATTTGGAAATCCCAAAAGAAGAATTTGGCAAGGAGTGCCAAATACCAGAAGAATAAATTGGCAAGAAGTGCCAAATTTGAGAAGAAGAATTTCGAAAGGAGTGCCAAATCCCTTAATAATAATCTAGTGAAGACCTCAAGAAAATTATAATCTTGATGAGAAGATTGAAGTCATAATTCGACAAGAATATTTAAGAAAGATTCATATAGAATAAGCCTACTAAATCCAAAATATTTGTAGATTACCTCTCACAGTAAGAAATAATAGTTTAAATAAAGGAGTTCTTTGAATCTACAACAAAAATCAAAAGATAACTAGAAGAATTAAACCACCAAATCTAAGGCTCAAGTAGAAAGTTTGAGGCTAGATATTAGTGAAGGTGAAAGCTATATGAGACAACCAACAAAGAAGTTGTGTATCCATATACTACAAGGCAACAACTTGGTGAATCAAAAGCACAAATATCTACATCATCTAATTCAGAATCCATAAAAAAGGTAAGCAACTAAGGTGCATTTAGTTGAACTTAAAATTAGGATTCATTATCAAATTCTTGTAAGCACCATATAGATTGCATTATAGTCTTCAAGAAATTGCTAAATGGGAGAGTTCATTTTAAGGATTATTTGCATATTAATCTGAATTTGAATAGATTTTAGAATTGCAACCATCTATAAATTACCTATCATCTACTTTGGAAAAAGAAAAGAAGGCTAGATCCTACAACCTTGTTTGTAGTGAAATTTTGTAGAATGCTTATTATGGGTTCATTACAGATTGTTTTTGATAATGGTAGAGGAATTTGTAACTCATTATAATTTTCTATGCCTCTTCGTGGGTTTGAATCTTCTCCTTATCGCCACTATAACCCCTGGTTGCATCAGGTAAACCTTTTACATAGCTAGCTACACTGATGTGACATGCCCATTGGTAATATGGGGCCTGAGGGATTGGAACCCTGGTCTCTATTCTCCTACAAAAGCATTTTGATCGTTGAACCAAGCCCTTGGACCCAACGGTTCATTACAAATTACTCTTAAAAGTTGTAGATATTATTAAGTGCATCTAAAATCACCTTGAAATTTTATTTACTATAGCAATAAGGTGAGATTATTGTTATCATTAAAAAGTGCATTGGAACTATAGTAGTTGATCTCTAACTAGTTACTCTCAAAAATATTAGTTTGTGTTTGTTTATTTTTAAGGATCAAGAGCACAAAAACCAAAAAATTAATCAAATTATCTACAGACACTATTTGTTGCACATAACCTAGAGCATTTCATGGCCCAAAGAAGCCACCAAAATCAGATCAGATTCCTCCAATGAGTGGAGAAGAAATCCACCATTAAAAAAAAAATGGACACTTTAAATCGAGACTTGGTGAGTCTCAAGATTCAAAGTGCACTTAAAAATGGTGCAAAAGTTACTTCTACAAAAAAAAACTTTTATCTACATGGTTACAAGCTTGGGTTCATTAGAAAAATATCCAAGCACAAAAAGGAGAAAGGTGTATAATAAAAATATAACCTCAAAATTCTCCATTGCCTTCGAGAAAGCTGCCATAATAATTAGGAAATTAGATCTGCAAAAGAAGTGCCAAAGGAATGCAATATGGGCATTCTTATATACAAAATATATTACATATTGGTGTACTAGTCTAATATGTTTTACACAAGAAAAATGGCAGAGTTTTAAGTGTCTAAAAGGCACCATATTATCAAGGCATAGCAACCCATGATAGTAAAATACTTGCACACTCCAAGTAGAGAAAAAGTACCCCAAATAAGGCTTGAATTCTCTACATATTGGATAGCCAAATCTGCAAGTAAATGCAACATAATACAAGGCAAAGAGAAGCATCATATTCAAGGGTGAAAATGAGAGCATAATAGGTTGAATCAATATGAAATCTAGACATACATCCAAGGAGCATTCTATATCATTATTGGAGGTTCACCAAAGCTCCACCAAAGAATCACTCTTCACTCCACCTGGAACCAACTCATAAGAAAGAACCATCAAACAAAGGAAGATCTAAGAATATTACTATGTTTAAAGGTGCTCCAATGGTATATTAAATAAGCATTAGAGAAATAGACCATGCATAAGGATGAAGTGATACTTGTCACTTGAAAATAAATCCTAAAATTCCTTACATGATCACCCATATTTCACATGTTCGAGCAAATGAATGTTACTAGAAATATAGGCGGTACTCTAGAACAAGGGAGACACTTATATTCAAAGGAAATAAGTGTTCCTCCAAGGTTGTAACACCCATACATTACAAGCATATTTATTCCCCCCAAGTGCTCAAGAAGTAACTTGAGTGGCACTTGTCACATAGCACAAGAACATTCTTCTATTAAAAGGTGCTAAAGACCAAGTCAACATATTTCATATTCCAGTATTTAATCACAGAACTAGCCAAATTACAATATGGAAGAAAGCTGAAAGAGAATTAAAATATTTGGTCAAGGAGATCAAACAAGTCCAACATTGAATCCACAAGAAAATCAATGTACACCATTCTCCATAAGTTCTCAAAGGAAAGGCATTGAAGTGGACTATCATATACATTTGAAATTTGCAACATATACGTAGATAATACAACTTCAAAGGAAAGGTCTCTACTTTATTAAATTTTTCTTCATTAACAGAGAGTTAGGTTCAAATACTAAAGGAAATCATCCATAGTTTAAAGAAATATAAAAGGAGAAAACATATATTAAATAGCTTAATATTTGCAATATTATAACATAGGATAAATAAGGAATTCTACTTGGAAATAAGAATTTCTATTATTTTAAATTTCATTGTTTTCTAATATTCCACATTAGGAATATATAAGGAATACTTCATCATAGTAGGAAATTGGAAATTAGAAACAATAAATATTAAATTATTAAAGGCTATAAAAAGAGGTTTATTAAAGAATGTTGAGAGTTGAAAATTAATTGGCATATTTATCTCAAAATACATTAAAGTGACAAAAGGAATCCAACTATTAAAACCACATTAAATTAGAAAGTGCTTTAAGTTCAATAGAGTAATAAGGTGTCAAAGAAGTTGATTTTTGCTATTCTCAAAGCTTTACAAAATCAACTCAAAATTGAACTATTATTATCAAAAGCACTTTATCTATCATATAATATTTCCAAAATTACTAGGGAGACATAAGGCATTCTACAAAACTTGATAATAATAAAATTCATCAAATATTATCAACTACTAAGGTCTCTATAAAGTCTACAAGAAATCTATTGATTCACATCTCTTACTAGGGAGATATAAGAAAGCCTACAAAGCCTAAGCTCAAAAATATTCTATCAAATATAAGCACATACTTTTAGGGAGTAATAATTATATCATATTCTCAAGAACTATGTGTAGACACCTAAAACATGTCATGTTTAGGAGACTACCTATATGGACATGTTCGTAGACCATATGACCAATCTTGGACCTTTCCAAGAGAAATAGTGGTCCTAACCACTCAAAATGGGAAGTTCTAGCCCATTTAGGCTTGGTTTCTATTGACCAAAGCGGCCACCAATCCTAGCCACTCAAGCTGAGAGTGGCCACAACTAGCCATTGATGATGATAATGGCCAACACTAAAATGCAAACTGATGTGAGGGATTGCCCAAACCATGGGTAGTAATGATAGTTTGCATGTATTTTTAAGGGATCTCAATGAGGAACTCCTAGAGTTCCTCTTGACTACCCCTTCCATGCCAATCCAATACTGAACCATCCCTCTGGAATAGTTAGTTGGCATGCAGATCCAGATTTTGGCTTTCCCAAGAAGCCAAGCCCTAGATATGGATCTGAAACTAAGAAGGCTACATATGCAGACTTCTAGGAAGGCAAAAAGGATATAGAGATTTCAAATTATGTGTAGTGAAGCCCTATTGAAATGCAAATCAAATCTATGACCCTTTGAGGAGCAATGGAGCACCATCCTGTTGACCTACGTCCACACATCAGTATTCAGATCCATCATTCCCAATTGCCAATCAATGTAGGAGACACAACATGTGATCCTTGAACATCAATTTGAGAGAGGGATTGACTTCCACAACCCATAAGACCTGAGGTAACCTTTAAATTAGAGGCCACTGTCTTTGACAGCAGCCCATAGTCATAGCCAGGTTTTAATGGTCGATTTCTTTGTTCTAAGTAATACATCTTTATTTATCATTATTTCATTTACATGGCTTTAGCATAGATATGAATCTTTCATTGCATTTAGATTAATATTTTTTATTTTCATATGCCTATTTCTTAGATCTTCTATATTTCAATGCACATTATGCTTATTTATCTAGATTATCATATTTTCTAACAAAAATACCTCATCTAGGGAGGCTACTCATTCTACTTATTTTGCTTTATTGTTTCCATCCTTGTAGATACAAGTTCACAGGATCAGTTCAAAGCATCCAGAACACAATATCCCTCCAGGACAAGATTAGGAGAATATCCCTTAGAGGGACTGAAATGTAACCGGGGTTCAATATAAATAAAAGGATATTTCTTTGATTTTTTTGTGTTATATGCATTTCATGGTCTTTAATTTCATTTTGAAATAATATTGCAAGTAGAATAAGGGTATGTGATTCCCGGGGTCACACACTAGGAACATATATTGCATATCACCATAAACATAAAAATAACTTTAGTAGAAATCATTCAACAAAGTAGAAAGATACATGGTACATTGACTCAGTAGCTAGTCATCACATGAATAGAAATTTACAATGGTTTGACTATGTTGAAATATTTAATGGTTACATACTAAGAATTTCAAATAGAAAAATTTATCCTATACATGGATATGGATGTGTAACACCAAGCAAATTATTTTCAAAATTTCTACTACAAAAAGTATTGTATGTTCTTGGATTAACATTCAATCTCATTTTAGTAAACAAATTAGTAGAAAGCAATTGGACAATAAATTTTAGATATATGAATGTGATAAATACATGCCTTATCATGAACCAAAGTGATATAGAAGCAACAAGATCAGTCTATGGAAATACATATATTCTAGATTCAATGGAAAACTCACAAGATATTGTTGTATTTCAAAAATATACTAACACATTTCCTAAGGAAGATGTTGAAAAAAATGAAGAACAAGTGCTCCATAAAGAGAAGCATAGAAGAATAAAAATAAAAAGAATGAGAGGTCAGCAACACTATGCTATACTCAACCATCTAAAATATGAATAAGAAAAATGACCAAATAAATACAAAGGAGGATGGATAGAAGAGGACAATATTCCTAAGCAAGTTGAAGAACATCTCAAAGAAGATGATCCATATTTAAGATTGAAATAGTCAATACCCAAATAATGTAATACAGGGGGTGTTAGAGTTAGATTATATGACATCATTTGGGTCATGTAAATGTAGCACCTTAGGTACATAATTAGGATAGGATATTACTTTAGGGGTAATTTATCTAGTTACTTCAAGTAATGTAATAAATGCACAAGTGGCAATGTGTAAATTGTAATGTGCAAGGTGTCCCCTTATATAGCTAGGTAGAGTGTTGGCCTGTATCGCTCCAAATTTTTCACACCCTTACCTTTAGGCTATAGTATCCATGCCCGGAAGGGGGATGTGAAAAGGATGGTGCAGTACCTCGGACTGAGAGACCTTGCGAAGGTCCCGCCTCTCGAGGGAGGTGTATTATGGTGATTTTTTGACGGATGGTGGGTTCACCAGCAAACATTCAATGGAAGTTTCCATGCCTAGGTTGGGAATGTGTTTTATGTGTTCGTTTTAGCCTTAAGCATTCAAATCCTAGGTTTGGCCAAAATGCGTCTAAGCTATTCTATATGAAGATGTAGATTAAATGAATACAGAAAACAAAATTAAGACAAAAAACAAAAAAATTAAGGAATATTAAGAGAAAATACCGGATTCGAATGTCTGATGAAGATTCTGATTCTTGAAGCAGTCAGGATCACCTCTGATTTGACAGGATCATCTGAGATCAGACAAGATCATCTGAAATCTGACGAATTCGTCAAACGAATTCATCAGAGACCTGCAAACAGAGAAATAGGTGCACAACATAGAAAATACAACAATGATAACAAAGGGAAACAGTATAAAATGACACTAACAATATCAAACTGAAACCTCAAAACAGAAACATGAATGCATTATGATAATTTAATCACAATTATGAATTAATTATGCATTTGATCTAGATGGGTGAACTCCAAAATGCAATATAGCATAAAATATCAAATAAACTAGCTAATTGCAGAATAAAACAACAGAGAAAAGATGGAGAAATGCAAACTTTAGGCACTGATTGCCTCAATGTTGACTGCAGTCAAAATCATCTCGCATTGGTACGAAATCATCTCTGATTCGACAAGATCGCCTTCGATCTGAACAGGATCGTCGACAACGATGTAAGCTTGCTCCGGCTAAAAAACACTAAGGTACCTACAACAAAATTGGTATAGAGCTAATGCAAACATGAATTTGGAATGTTTTAACATGTATGAAGTCGGATTATAGGGGATTTCAGCCAAGGGGGTGCTAAGGGGAGGGCTTAGGATTAAATAAGCTTAGGAGGGAGGTTAGGAGGTTGGAGATCATCCCTATTTGGGAGATCTCCAACGGGGAGGGTCTCTAATGGCGTAGACATGCTTCTGCTCGGATTAGAGACCTGTTGGAATAGAAGCTAATTGTGCAAAATTAGTTTAGGGACAAGATTGTCTGGACGTCCTAGCGCAAATGAAATCATCAGATCTGGGGCGATGTCGTCTAATCGGCAACGATATCGTCAAACGGTCAAAAAAAACTCTAAAAATGGCACGGGAAAGGGGGAAACAGATTACACAATGGTTAATGGGCAATTTGGGAGGTTAAAATTTGAATTTGAATTATTTACTAGAGTAATTGTAATTGTAATTGTAATTATTAAGATTTTACTATGCCAATTTTAGGGTGCTACATTTTGCCCCCTCTTTAGCGAATTTTTTGAAAAAAATGCATTAAAGATGAGTTCTTCTTGATCTATGAGAAAGCAAAAATTATTCCCATTTTTAGGCGACGATTCTTGGTCGAATCGTACGACAGCTTACTATGGTGCCCCCTCCATGTTTTTACCCAAATCGAACGTTTGAGGTAAAAACGCGGAAAAGCAAAAAATTTTAAAATGTTTTTAATTATGTTTTGAATAAAATTAAGAAAAATAGGGTAAAACCCTAATTCATTTTTACTGTTCATTTTTTCTTGTTTTAGAGCTCTGCAAGCAAAAATGGTGGAGACGACGCATAGATCGATAGAGGTCCGACGCGGGCTACGGGTAAGAGTCTAAACTTAGTTTAGAATGTTTTAATTTGAATTTACATGCTTTTTAGGTGAATTTTAAATGAATTTTGAGCATCGTGGCCATTTTTGGGCCGTCAACGTCGTTAGTACGAAATTGTCCCAATTTCGATGAAATCATCTCAAGTTCACCGATTTCGTCTAAGGGCGAAATCGGCGAAAGGGGGACGATTTCGTCAAATTAGGGACGATTTCGGCTTGCGAAATCAGAGACGATTCTACTCAAATTTGGGATGATATCGTCCAATTGTGGACGATATCATCATTTTTATAAAATTGAATTGATTTTAATTTGCATTATTAATTACTTGAATTGTTATTAATGATTTTTTGTTGTTTTGTTGTTTATGTTGCAGAGAGGTTTACTAAAAATCAGAGAATGGAAATACGACAGGTTGAGAGATGACTTGGCTTCTCTAACACAGGTAGAGCGGGATAAGCTAGCACAAGTCGACTTACAGCATGTGGCAGAGATGCCATAAGTTTCTACAAACATGGGGCTACTGACAGCCCTAGTAGAGAGGTGGTATCCGGGTTCTTCCTATTTTCGGCTATCGATAGGGGAGATGACTCCCACACTGGAGGATGTATGGAGGATTCTAAGGATCCCAATACAAGGATGGTTTATCACTCCTGCAGCCAATGAGGGTTATGCTATGATGCGGTTGTGTGGTGACCCGAGCTTCACCCTGGAGAAGGGCAGAGTAAACATCAAGGCACTGTGTCAGATGCCTGGGGCATTGAGACTCACACAAGTTTTTTTCGGAGTGGTCGATGGACTTTTTTTGTGCCACCAAAGCGGGTGCAAGGTACCATGGATGCTAGCAGATGTGATCTGTGATATGCGAGACCATGGTTATAGATTCTCTTGGGGTAATTTTGTTCTATGCCGATTGTATAGGATCCTACATGGGATCGTGTACAAGGGCGGTCGATGTCTAGTTATGACATCGATCCTATAGGTTTGGTGCTTGGAGCACATTACAGTGCAGAGGCTAATAGGGCTTCATTTGACAGGGATTGATGGGGATAGGCCTCAAGTTTTCTATTGGTGGCTCCAAAGAGGGTCACAGCGACGGATTGACCTATCGATGTCCCAAAGACTACTGGATGACCTCGTCCCAGACCAGATCACCTATAGGCCATGGCGAGAGCACCCAGGGTGGGCCGAGGATGGACAGGAGCTAGCTCACATCAGGTGAGTTTGTTGGTTGAGGATGGAGAGGGGAGATGTGGAGCTCCACTGCTATGACCGAGTTTTGTGATAGTTCGGTCTACAACAGGGGATCCCATCTCTCAAGGATTACAAGTTTTCTCAGATTGTCTGGGATAACACCATAGTGAGCGGGGCTCCAGAAATGCAGCGCTTCTAGAGTCAAGACTCGGACGATGCCCCCATTCATCCAGTGGATGGGGACGACACAGGGGTAGCCGATGGCTACGTTGCCTAGTATGCAGACATCCACCCTCCTCGGATGACGAGGGCTTAGGGTCTAATTCATGCGGTTGTGCGTCGAATAGGGAGGCGACACCAGGCGGCTATTAAGGAGGTCCAAGGTCATAGTGAGAGAGAGCTGAGGAGGCCATAGGCATAAGAGAGGCTATGATAGTGGGAGATGAGGGTAGAGAGACCCCCTTCTCCATAGAGAGAGAGGCCACCATCACTCGATAAGGGCAATGGTGTGGACACTAGGGAGAGTAACGAGACAGTGACTTTCCAAGCAGAGACAGTTCATCTCCAGGCACAGGTGCAAACCCTACAGGAGGAGGCTGCATGACATCGAGCTGAGGTGACATAGCTTAGAGATGAGATTGCATGCCTCAAATCATGGGACGAAGGAGCATGCACATAGGAGTTGGCACGTTCGATTGCTCAGACTACGTTCTACCAGGGCATCTACTTCCAGATGGTGCTAGAGGGTCAGAGGGTACAACTACCAACTGGCATTGCTGACCCTATTAGGATTGGGTTGTTGAGGACTTATTCTCGATCGACGACTAGGACTCGTAGTACCACATATACTGCGATGGGGCCACCTCGTCCACCTCAGGGCGGGGGAGGAGATGAGGCTAAGAGCTCGAAGGGTTCTCGAGACACTACACAGAGGACATTTGATTGAGAGGATTGAGTATGCCAAGATGTAGATTGTGGCATACCAATCCATTTTTGAGATGTACATATTATTGATATATATATATGAGATGAGATATTTTTTGATCATATGACTTGTGTTATGTGTATGTTTATGATGCTTTTATGTTTGATTGATTAATTTGATGATTCATGTAATCATGTCGTTGGAAATATTATAATTTTGATTTCATGCTGTAATATTTTAAATGAAAGAATCTGATGTAACAAATTGGTTGTTTGTGATGTAATGTGATAAAAGATAAAAAGAGACTTCTAACAATAATTTCAAAGGACATTGTCGCTATTATAGACCATTTTATGGAGTCGTCGCTCACTCGGTCGTCAAGCTAATCCCAGTATAGAAATATTGTTAAAAGTAAAAGAGTGCTTAAGAGACTGTCATAAGACTTCGGTGCAATGGTGCAAATGATGATGATGATGGTTTGTTTTTTAGATTTCCATGAAAATAGTATGCATGAAACAATGTTAAAATGATTTTTTCTAGGCATAAATTCCTAAGTGTGATAAATTTTTTGGATAATTCCTTAGGAATTATACCATCATTGCAAAATTGAAGGTTGACATAATGACATGAAATAATGAAAATGTGTTTGTTTGTTTGTAAAGCATAATTGTATAATAGAATGATTTAAGTCATATGGTTTTTCATGATTTTTAAATAAATGGGGAATAAAAATTGTTACAATGGTTTGTGCTAGGCATAGAATATGTAAGGATAGACTTATACCATCATCACGAAAATCAAGAAAAAATAGATAGTTTTATTGCATAGTTGATTTTTAATAAACAGAAAATATGAAGATGAGGACTTGCGCTAGGCATAAAATTCCAATTTTGGTTTTGGAACTATACCATCGTCGCAAAAGTCAATAATATATATATATATATATATATATATATATATATATATATATATATATATATATATATATATATATATATATATATATGTATATGTATATGTATATGTTTTGATTGGATGGTTTGAAAGAAATTTTGATTTTTCTATTATGTGTATAGTTGTCTAAACAACTGTACTTGAAGAAGAAAATGACTTATTCCAAACAATTTGCAAAAAAATATTTCAAAGTATCTTAAAGACAAAATTTAGATTTATAAGGAATCCCATATGCATATGTGAATTCATTTCCAGTCTTGATTTATCATAATGATACACAAAATCTCTCAAATACAAAATGTGTGTGCAATTTCTATGTTCATTTACTAGTTTTGAGCAAGATAATATGATACAAGTGATTTGAATAAACCAAATAAGTGTTCATTAACCATGATGTAGATGCATATAACCATACTAGACTACTATGTAAGTCGGATTATCAAGAGCTAGCTAATCCATAAGCAAACATAGGCCTGTAAAAAAGAAGGTCGCTAATGTGACAAACATATCACCACGCTAGGAGTTACCCAAGGCCAAGCAAGTTGGGCACAAACCACCTGTTATGGGGCTTACCTCACAGTTTTCAAATAATTGAGAATTCCAGGGATTCAAGCTCATCAACCCTTATTTTCTTTTCAAAGGGTAGGGAAAGGGATTTTATTGCTTTTGCTTTTTTCTTTCTTTTGCTTTTCTTTTGTATTTTTGCTTTTCTTGCTTGATAATGCTATAATGATATAAAATAACTTTTTTCTTTTTTTCTCTTTTTCTTGAACTTTGCTTTTTGTTCTATACTAGGGATACTTGCTCGGATTAGCTGTAGAGCAAGGGATTTTTATTCTGGGTAGGGGTGAGATTGTCCTTTTGCCAATTCTCAAAGATTCTAGACCATGTGCATGATAGGATAGCAGGGGAAACTTTTCACTCAAGAAACCACTTCTACTATGTAGCAAAGCATGGAAATTACAAATATAATCATTTTATTGTGAAAATATGTGCTTGGTTTAAGTAAATAACAAGATAAATTCTCTATTCTCAAACTTTATTTAATTGAATTTTTTGGACTTTGATATAAGATAGATTAGTAATCATGCCAGATAAAATCAAAATATTTATTGTTGTGAGTGTGAAAGTGAGGGATTCCAAATAAATGCTAATTTATCCAAAATAATTTGAAACATATAACTGCAATAATTGTAAGAAAATATATATAAATGATTTTTGAGAAGTTTTGAGAATGTTGACTCTCTCTTTCTTCTTTATGTTGTTTTGGTTTCGAAAGAGTCAAGAATATTGCTATTTTTTTATTTTCATTTTTGAAAGAATTAACAAGTGCCATAAATAAATATAACAAATAGTTTTGAATATTTTGATGATTATGAATGTTTTTGGTGTTTTTGAATAAATTGAAAGAAATACAAGATAGTGATTTTGAAAAAATATATACATGGATGAAATGACCAAATTTATACATAGTAACGTTTAAGATGCAAAATATTCATGGGTTCTTTAAGTTCTTTACCATCTAAGGTAGATAATTTGTATGCTCCTGATTCAAATTTAGCAGTGATAATGTATGGTCCAAGCCAGTTGGGCTCAAATGTACCTTTAAGGTCCTTAGTTGCATTTGTATTTTTTTTATTTTCTTTTAAAACAAGGTCACCAAGTTCAAAGGATCGATGATGAACTTTTTTAGCATATGATCTTTTAAGCTTGTTTTTGTAGGCACGGAGATGCTCCAAAGCATTGATGCATTTTTCATCTAGGAGTTCCACTGATCGAGTCCGCCAAAGACGATATTCATCTCCTACTTCAGTATCTTGAAGTAGTAGAGCCAAAGAAGGAACTTCTAATTCAAAGGGAAAAATCGCTTCAGCACCATAAACCAAAACAAAAGGTGAAGTTCCAGTGGGGGTTCGAACACTAGTTCGATAGGCCCACAAGGTCGGATATAACCGAATGTGCCGATCCACGGCCGCTTTATTGACCAATATTTTGAGGATTTTGATTAAGGTTTTGTTAGATGCTTCTGCTTGACCATTACCCTAAGGATAATAGGGAGTGGACCAGCGATGTTGAATCTTATATTTTTGGCATAATTTTTTAACATCTTTATTTTTGAAACAAGTTCCATTGTCAAAAATGAGATTTGCAAAAATTCCAAACATGCAAATAATTTTATTAAAAATAAATTTAGAGACTTGTGTGCCAGTGCAAGAAGCTAAAGGCATAGCCTCAACCCACTTCGTGAAATACTCAGTGGTGGTTATGATGAATTTGTGTCCATCAAATGACACAGGATCAATTTTGCCAATAATATCTAAACCCCATTTTGAAAAGGGCCAAGGAGATGAAATAGCCTGCAGTTCTTGTGCAGGCGCATGAACAAGTTTAGCATGTTTCTGGCACTTGTCACAATGGCGCACATACTCTTGTGCATCATTCTCCATGGTAGGCCAAAAGTATCCTATTCTAAGGAGCTTTTTAGCAATGACACTACCACTGAAGTGTCCTCCACAAGATCCATTGTGGGCTTCACTCAAGGCTGATTTGGATTCTTCTGAATTGAAACATCTTAATAGGATACCTTCAAAAGATCTCCTATATAAAGTATTGCCAATTATTACAAATTGACTTGCTCGTCTACATAATAACCAACATTGGTTTCTATTAGAATTGGTAGGGAAAGTCCCATTTTGGATAAAATCAAATATATTCGTATACCAAGGTTCAGGAGTAGTTTCATTGATTAGAAACACATCCAAAGGCTCTAAGCATGATTTATTTGAAGTGGGTTCCTAGAGTCGACGAATAATGATAGTGGCATATTCGTCATCTAACTCCAAGGGCATGAGAGATGCAGCTGCGGCCATAGCATCAGCTGCACGGTTGCAAGTTTGAGGAATAGCTTCCAAGGTAACTTGATCAAATAGAGACATTAGCTGTAAAACATAGGCCTTATATGGGCATAGTTTATCATCTCTGGTCTGATAAACTTCTTTAATTTGGTTTATAACATGTTGAGAATCACCAAAAACTAATAGATGTTTAATTTTTAGCGCCAAGAAAGCTCGTAATCCAAGGATTAGAGCTTCATATTCAACAGTATTGTTGGTGCAAGCAAATGTCAATTTGAAGGACAAAGGAATAATATGTTTTTGTGGGGATATTAAAATAATACCCACACTAGCCCCACTCATGCATCGGGCTCCATCAAAGTATAAGGACCATTTTTCAATATGGTCTGCCTCTAATTGAAGGCATTCATCGAGAAACTCAATGATGAGGGGATGGGTAGACTCTAAGGGTGCAACAGCTAATTGATCTGCTATGATTTGACCCTTAACAGACTACTATCCTATTAATGTGAGATCAAACTCGCTTAGAGCAAGAACCCACTTGGCTGTGCAACCCGATAAATAAGGTCGATTCATGAGATACCTTAAGGGATCGTATTTAGCAATGACATAAGTTTTTTGACTAAGCATATAATGTCATAATTTTTGTGTAGCAAACACCACTGCTAGACATAGTTTTTCCAATGTTGTGTAGCGGGTTTCATAACTGACGAAGGTTTGGCTAATATAATAATTAGCACGTTCTCTCTTCGCATCATCAAGTTGAGCTAACATAGCTCCTAAGGCAGAATTTGAAGCTAAAATATATAGGAGAAATGGGTGATCAGGTTTAGGCGGTGAAAGCACAAGTGGATTAAGGAGGTATTGTTTGAGAAGTTCAAAAGCTTCTCTACATTCAGCATCCCAATTAAAAGGGACATCCTTCTAAAGGAGTTTAAGAAAAGGACCAGTTTTGTCCTCCAGCTTATTGATGAAGTGACGGATGGCTTGAAGATTACCTTGTAAACTTCGTAATTCAGATATATTAGTAGGTGCGGGCATATCAGTGATAGCCGCAATCTTGAGAGGGTCAATTTCAATACCATGTAAAGAAACTAAAACCCCTAATAGTTTACCGGACTTAACTCCGAATATGCATTTGGCTAGATTTAATCGAATAAGATATTCTCGTAATCGATTAAAAACTTTTCTCAAATCATCTAAATGATTGTATTCATTAATAGAGCGAGCTATAATATCATCTACATAATCATGTAGGATATCATGCATCATATCATGAAAAATATGTCATAGCTCGATGATAGGTTGCACCTGCGTTCTTTAAGCCAAATGGCATCACTTTCCAACAAAAAGTACCCCAAGGGGTAATAAAGGCCATTTTAGCCTGATCTTCAGGAGCTATCCTGATCTGATTATAATCAAAGAATCCATCCATTAAGGTCATCATACCACTATTGACAGTAAATTCAATGATTTGATCCATGTTTGGAAGAGGAAAATCATCTTTAGGGCATGCAGCGTTAATATCTCTAAAATCTATGCAAACCCTAACTTTGGTGGCTTCTTTTTTGGTAACTGGAACTACATTTGAGATCCATTTAGCATAATCAATAGCTTGTATAAATACAACATTCAAGAGTTTTTCTAACTCCCCTTTGACTAGCAGAGCCACTTTGGGATGCATTTTTCTAAGTTTTTGTTTAACAGGTTTAGCATCCAAATGGACCACTAGATGATGCATGACTACAGAAGGGTCTAGACCTGGCATATCTTCATATGTCCAAGCGAAGACATCTTCATACTATTTAAGGAATGCAATGTATTGTTCCTATTTTTATTGACTTAATTCTGATCCAATATTGATTATGTGAGGATTATCCGCAGTTCCAATATTAATTTTAATGACATTTTCTACCTCCATGTGTAGATCTCTTTCAAAATTAGGTGGGGTAGGTGAAATGCCCAATTCTTGTAATTCTTGTAAGGTTAATTGAGATAATTCATCTGGAGGATTAGTGGCCTCAAGTTGGGCTATAGTTGGTATAGAACCATCAAAATAAAATCCATTGTGTAACATCTCTTCAATAGAGACATCATTGAAGATATCTCCTTCCAACTCTTCATCGGGGTCAGCAATCATTTCAGGGTAAGCTATGGATAGCATGTTGCATGAAAATGACTGATTTTTAAGAGACAAATCAACATGCCTATCCAAATAATCTTGATAACATATGAGTTGATCATCATCTTCAAAAGGAAAGGGTTGACCCTTACTAGGAAATAGGCCCACACCACAGCGGGTAGGCCACGGTTCTACCTCGAAAGGTTCTTTCATGCCATTTTGGAAAGGTCCCAAGCCTTTCCCTTTATATCCCATTTTAAGCATTATGGGTTTAGCTTTAATATATTCATTGGTAAAATAACATCGAGCGTATCCCTCATGATGAGGTTTGATATTCCAAGGGATTCTTCCCCAATCATATCCTTTATAAATGAAGGCACAACTCTCGACTTGGTAAGCACTTCCCATAGGTTGTGGGAGGCCCAAAGTACGAGGAGATGGTAGCAAGTTATTTAAAAGAATTGAATCTTGCATGAAAGCATTTGTTTTTTCTGATATTAAGATTGTGGATAAATATGGTAAAAGTTCATTAGAAAGAGCATAATATGTAGAAGGATTATTCACTATATCTTTAGATGTGGAAGGGATGATAGATGTTGATAATGTGGAAGGTATGATAAATGTGTCTATAGGTTTTGAAATTATAGGGATAGAACCTGAAGGATGATCTTTTTGAGTTTCTAGAGTGATTTGTTCGGAAGATGGTTGAGTTAAATGTATAGGTGTAGTTGATGGGGTGGATGATGTTATGTGTGTGTTTTTCACACGTTTAGATGAAAAATAAGAACTAGGATGTGTGGATGATAGAGCGGGGCAAAATTGCACTCCAACGAGTTCTGCCAAAGCACACATATCAAAGGGTCTAGGGTCACCATGGATAGTGACCAACTGATTTTTAAATTCGAATTTAACACATTGGTGTAAAGTTGATGGGACCGCTCGCATCACATTGATCCAAGGGTGACCCAAAAGTATATTGTACGATGTTGGGCAATGTACAATAAACATGGTTGTATCTAGGGTTCTAGGACCAACTTGCAATGGGATAGTAATAACTCCACATGTTTCTTGTGTTTCGTTATTGAAAGCTTTGATAATCATATTAGTTTTCTTCATTTCATCACTTCTAAAGCCAAATCGTTGGTAGAAGTCAATATTGCAAATGTTTAGAGATGAGCCATTATCAATCAGGACTCGTTTGACAGCTACATCTCCAATTATAGTAGTAATATATAAGGGATTATCCTTATGTAAACTGTGTTGTGGGATATCTTTATCCCGAAAGTCAATACAATCAACCTCTCGAGTGATGATAGTATTGGCCATGGCTTCAGAGTTGAATGTTTTGAGGTACCATCATTTGGCTTAATGTAAGCATCTACTCATCCCTATGGGTAGGAGAAGATCTTAATAAATCCAAAAGGGAAATTCTCAGTTCGTAGTATTAGATAATTGCTCATTAATATTGTAAGGGGGTTTAGGTTGAACATTAGAAGCATAATTCCTTTTATTGGGATTTTTAAAAGCAAATGGAACTAATCCATCACTCTGGTTTGGTTCTTGTTGAGAATTTTGAGCCTATTGTCGGGTAACGACTCCAATGGTACCTACAATGTTATATTGAGGATGTTGAACTGGTCTCGATCGAACATTTATGGCTTGTTCATTTGGGAGGAATTGATTAGAAGAGGGTCGAGTAGTAACTCTTCTAGGAATTGGTTCTTCTGGAACCATAGCATCTGTGATGGGTTGAATATGATCTAATTCATTTTCAGAACTATTCGATTGGTTTGAAGTGATGTCCACTTCACTTTCAATATTTGATTCTATATCACTAGAATCAGGAGTTGGAATATTATGTAAGGTCCTGGTCGTAACCAGGGACAAGGTTGTGTCAAATATTTGAGGATCCTGAATAGGTAATTGTTCGCTAATGGTTCCTACATATCGGGTAGGAGGCGAAACATTATGATGTTCGATTTGATTGGCTACCTCTTTACCATGTCTTGGTAAAGGGTGTTGAAATATGTCTAATGATTGATTAGCATTTTGATTTTGATTTTGGGTAATGTTCTTTTGAGGATTATTAGGAGCATTTTGTTTAGGTTGGAAGGCTTGCACTTCCATTTCATTATTATCAATCAGATTCTGTATTTTATGTTTCAACCTTTTACAAGCATTGGTAGAGTGTCTAGGTCCTCTATGGAAATCACAATGTAAGTCAGCTCTGTATCCGGGTATAGTTGGATCAGGTTCCTAGATAGCTGGTAATTGGATCAAACCTCTTTCGAGTAATTGAGGTAAAATAGTTGATAAGGGTTGATTTAATCTAGTAAATTCTCGAGGAGGTTTATCAGGAGGTTTCAATATAAATTTTTTTGTTGTTTTCGTTGCATTGATATTAGCAACATTTCTGCTATCAGTGACTCCATCACCAACAACTTTTTTTTTATATATTGATTTTTGGATGTTTTCTCATCATCCTTCTTCCTAAGTTGGCCTCTCCTAATGAGGGCATCTTCTACTCTTCGAGCTAAATCTATAGCCTGATCGAAGGTAGTTAAAGTAGCAGTTGATAGCTCATAAGATATTTGTTCTTGTAAATTATTGATAAAAATGTCCAACATTTCCCTATAAGGTAGCACAAAGTGTAGTTTTCCTGTCAACTGCCTCCATCTAGCTAAGAAATCAGCAAAACATTCATCTTTGTCTTGTTTTAAGTTGTATAAATCTTTAATGGTTACATGTCGCTCGATGTAGGCACTAAATTGATGGACAAAAGATTCAGCTGTTTCTTCAAAGTTTCTCAAAGGAGTAGGCAATTGATAGTACCACTCTAATGCCATTCCACCTAAACTTTTCAGGAACATTTTTAGTAATAGCAAGTCATCATGTGATATATCATGACATGCTATCCTAAACATGCAAAGATGCTCTATGGGATCTTCGGTTCCTTTATATATAGGCAAGATGGGCATGGGAAAATTCTTAGGGTACGATTGAGCTACAACTATGGGATCCAAAGGTTGACTACATATCTCTCAATAATTGTACGAGGGACGGTAGGGATCTATCTGGTCCATACACGAAGCTAACTATTTCACCATGACTTCCAGATTGCTAGTTTGCCCACCATATTGGTTCGGTAGGGCATTGATATGGGATTTGTGAGCATATTATGGAAGGACATGAAGATTAGATGCTATGTTGCTATTGTGTAAATTGTTGGTAGGAAAGGCATTAAGAAGGAATTTTGAAGTGGTATTATGTTGTATTCCAAACTGTTGAAAATTGGTATTTGACTTCGTTTTAGGTTTTCGTTTACTTGAAGCATATTGATAAATAGTCTGGCGAAGTAAAGTAGTGAAGGAAATTTTCTTTTGTGTGGGACTGATTTAACACTGAAGGAAATGAGGGTCCATCCTCTTTAACACTTTCTTCTTGTTCATTGTCTTCACCTAAGTCATCTTCTGGGTGATCTAGAGTTTCTCCTTCCAAAATTGGATCTTCAGGAAGGACATTTGGGTTTCCAATTTTATCTCCTAACCAATCTTCTTCTTCTCCTTCAGTTTTTTTACCATTCCTAAGTTTAGGCATTGTGCTTAATTTTGATTCCAGCAAATATATATATATTTATATATATATATGCAACAAGCTTAATAGGTATATATTAACTATATACCTACTCCAATATTTAAAATGAAATGTTTAAGTTTTTGCAATTGAAAGTAATGATCTAGTTTTCTATAAACAATTTATAAATATCATTAATGGGCTCGAGTTCTTCAGGAGTCATGAAGTGTTCTTCTTCAAATTGAAAGTTTTCCTTCAAAATTTTAATGAAAAGAGCTATAGAAATACCATGTATTTTGGATTCTGGTTGATAATAATAATTCTCACGACAATATTCATGATACAACATAGCTCTAGGAATTTTGTTCCATCTTCTAATCATAAGATCAGTTTCTTGGGATTCTATATGAACTAGAAATTGGCGTACTACAATTGTGTTCTTGAGGTATTCCTCGAAGGTGAACAATTCTGAAGATACAAGAGCTCTCCTATAAGCTAACCATCTATGGCAGGCTCTATGAAGTTCATGATAAAAGACTAGTTGATGAGGATCCAGGATTCTATCTAGGATAAGCCTCTTGATTTGTTTAAGTTCTATTGACCTAGATGAAATGACACTAAGTCTTCTATCAAGTTCGTCCCACAAGAGTTGATTTCTATCTATTTCAGGCACACTAAGCACAGAATTGATTTCTATGGCTGCCAATTGGTTTTCAACATTTATAGTAATTGCTAATATTTTCTTAGGAGCTACCATCTAAACATGATATTAAATTTAAATGATCTGAAGTGCATCTATGTTTTAGTTGTTTTATTTTTTGTTATGTTTTCAAAAGGTTTACAATGCATTCACGTTGGGTTCACCAAAATGTATCGCTCCAAATTTTTCACACCCTTACCTTCAGGCTATAGGATCCATGCCCAAAATGAGGATGTGAAAAGGATGGCGCGGTACCTCGGACTGAGAGGCCTTGCGAAGGTCTTGCCTCTTGAGGGAGGTGTATTATGGTGATTTTTCGATGGATGGTGGCTTCACTAGGAAACATTCAATGGCAGTTTCCATGCCTAGGTTGGGAATGTGTTTTATGTGTTTGTTTTAGCCTTAAGCATTCAAATCCTAGGTTTGGCCAAAATGCATCTAAGCTATTCTATATGAAGATGCAGATTAAATGAATACATAAAATAGAATTAAGACAAAAAATAGAGAAATTAAGGAATATTAAGAGAAAATACCAGATCCGGATGTTTGATGAAGATTCTGATTCTTGAAGTAGTCAGGATCACCTCTGATTTGACAGGATCGTCTGAGATCAGACAAGATCGTCTGAAATCTGACGAATTCATCAAACGAATTTGTCAGAGACCTACAAATAGAGAAATAGGTGCAAAACATAGAAAATACAACAATGATAACAGAGGGAAACAGTATAAAATGACACTAACAATATCAAACTGAAACTTCAAAACAGAAACATGAATGCATTATGCTAATTTAATCACAATTATGACTTAATTATGCATTTGATCTAGATGGGTGAACTCCAAAATGCAATATAGCATAAAATATCAAATAAACTAGCTAATTGCAGAATAAAACAACAGAGAAAAGATGGAGAAATGCAAACTTTAGGCACTGATTGCCTCAATGTTGACTGCAGTCGAAATCATCTTGCATTGGTACGAAATCATCTCTGATTCGATAGGATCGCCTCCGATCTGAACAGGATCGTTCGCAACGATGTAAGCTTGCTCTGGCTGAAAATCACTAAGGTACCTACAACAAAATTGGTATAGAGCTAATGCAAACATGAATTTGGAATGTTTTAACATGTATGAAGTCAGATTACAGGGGATTTCAGCCAGGGGGGTGCTAAGGGGAGGGCTTAGGATTAAATAAGCTTAGGAGGGAGGTTAGGAGGTTGGAGATCATCCCTATTTGGGAGATCTCCAATGGGGGAGGGTCTCTAACGACATAGACATGCTTCTTCCTATATTAGAGACCCGTTGGAATAGAATCTAATTGTGCAAAATCAGTTTAGGGACAAGATCATCTGGACGTCCTAGCCCAAACGAAATCGTCAGATCTGGGGCGATATCATCTGATCGGTGACGATATCGTCAAACGATCAAAACAAACTCTAAAAATGGCATGGGAAAGGGGGAAACAGATTACACGACGGTTAACGAGCGGTTTGGGAGGTTAAAATTTGAATTTAAATTATTTACTAGAGTAATTGTAATTATTAAGATTTTACTGTGCCAATTTTAGGGTGCTACATGGCCAAGGAATCTATATTCCTATATAAAGGGCCTCATAATAGATATCACATCATATCATATCTCATACATCTCATCTCATCATCTTCATATATCAAGTACTCCTATATGGAGTACAATGCAGCTCTTTAGCTCATATTAATGGAGTGACAATTTCCTCCATATGGCATTGTATTTTTGAAATTTCTATTTATAGAATATTTTAGTCATATTGTTATTTCACTTTTTTTCATATTTCCTATATTTCATTGGGACCTTTGATAGATCTCTCCACTGCATATGTCCTCAAAAGCTAACATCTACATGCTCTACACTAATATGGTACATAGGATACATCCTTGTGTCTGCCTGATACACTGTTTGATTTGGTTGTTTTGGTAGGTTTTATGGCTTAGAAGTAAGTGGTACCAACATAATAGGTTGTATTGGATATTGTGTTGTTTTCTATGGAATTGAAGCCCATGTATTATAATCTCATCACTACATTTTAGATTTTTGGTATGGTATCCATGGGTATGGTGCATAGGGAGTAGGACCTTGGGTGGTGTTCATCCAAGGTGGCTAACCCCACCAACCCATATTGGGTGTTTGGGCCTACCCTTGGTTCATAAAATTAGATCCACCATATGGTGGTGCTACTCCTGGTATTTTGCCTCCCATAGGAGATTGTTGCCAATTCCTTCTATTACCCATGAAATATGTTTCAACTACTTTTGGTTCTTCTTTTATGGTTGCTAATTTTGGGCACAACTTCATTTTATGGTCCATTTGACAAATCCCACATACTTGTACCTTGTATTCTAGATATTCATTTTTTGGATGCTTCCTCCTACATCTTGGGTAGAAAAGGCCAATGCTACCTTTATTTATTGCTTATTTTTCTGAAGTTTGAATGTATCTAATTGGATTTCTAGAGATGATAAAACATCACTCTTCATATCTTCCATAAATGTGCCTATTTCTACTTTATTTACTAAGGTTGTTGTTTTTATTCCTTGAGTGATGTGTTTACATTTTCTCCTAGAGTAATTTTGACATAATTGTTGGATATCAAACATATGGTCCTGGTAAACATCATGTCCTACTAATAGGTTTAAGGATTCCAATTATTCTTTTGTAATACCCCTTAATAATATTCTTCTTAATGATATTTATTCCATTTTATATGGGGTGATCATTGTAGGTTAAAGTTAAACCTACCCCAGTAATCCTCCAATGATTCTTCCTCCCTTTGTGACATATCTAGGAATTCTTGTCAAGCATCCCTTGCCCTTCCAAAGTTTTGGTATTGTTCTATAAATATCTAATTCATGTATTCCTAGGTACTTATTTTTTTTTTCCTTAAACCAATAAACCAACGTAATTTTGAGTCATCCAATGTGGAGGGAAAAGGCTTTAATTTTTGGGCATCTATTTTGTAATCAATGTTAGATTTTGATGCTTAATACTTAATGAGAGATAAACCACAAGGTATAAAATTAGCATGCAATATTAAATATATGATAATGTAAATATTCTAAGCATGTAAAACTCATGAGAAACTTCTATAACTACTCATAAAACAACCATTAATGAAAGCTCACAAAAATAGAGAAAGTGTTATAAAATGGAGATCTACTAATACATGCTATGAGCAATGCTATTTTTTATTTGATATACAATGCTTACACAAAGGCCAATATATAATGGATGTGACTCTTGGCCTTTCATATTCCTATGACTCATCATATTCCTATTCTATAGACTCATGTACATATGAAAAACATGCACATTTACATCATTGCATATTCTAATAATACTTATGTATTTATTACATTGCATAAAGTAAATACTCAAACTCTAATGTAAGACTCTTTACTAATATAAATATGTACCCAAGGTCATACATAATCATGTACCAAATAATGTAATATATTCAAACACCCCCGTATATTACATTATTTGGGATGAACTTCTCTTGATCTACATAGATAATATCTAAATATTTGAAACTTGTTATGTCCTAGTTCTTTTGTAAATATATCTATGAACTATTATTTTATAGGTATATACTTCAAACTTATATGATGATTTCGAAAATGATCTCTAATTAAATGTCATTGTGCTTCAAATGCCAAATTCATTCATGTATAATTAGATTTTTTATCAGACTGAGTACTCCTTAAGTATGCCAATGTATTAGAGTTGTAGGTTGTTTAATTTTCATGTTATATGATATATATTGTAACCATAGAGCTTCACAAGTGGAATCTCTTATTCCATGATATTCTACTTTAGTAGATGCTTGTGCTATTGTATGTTGTTTTTTACTATGCTAAGATATTAATCCTTATCCAATATAAGAAAAATGTATCCTAAAGTAAATTTTCTATCATCAATAGAACCAACATAATAAAAATCTAAATAACCCTGTAGATAAAAATATTTAGCATTATTCATATAAGTTAGTCCATAATGTATAGTCTTCTTAATATATTGTAGTATTATTATTGTAGCTTTTCAATGACTCTCTCTTTATTCTTACATGAATCTTGAAAGATAATTTACAACAAAAACCAAATAAGGTCAAGTATTTGTTAAGTCTAGAAGACTTCCAATTAGTTGGCAGTACCTTATAGCTGAGACTAAAGGTGTTCCATCAATTTTTTATAATTTGAATCCCTTGTTACATAGGTGTATCTTTAGGCTTACAATCATTCATTTTGTATTTCTCAAGTAGATCTTTTGCATATTTTGACTATGTAATTGTATTATTGTCTTCATTTTGATGAATTTCTAGACCAAGACAATAATTCATTAGTCCTAAATATATAGTTTCAAAAGCCTTCTCAAGATCCTTTTTTATCTCACTTGTTAGTTTTCCAGATCTTCTAGTAATCACTATATCATAAATATATACTATAAGAAATAATATATCATTTCCAATTTTCTTTGTATATAAACTTGGATTGGATGTACTTTATTTGAAACTATCTTGTAGAAAATGATTATTAATTTTTATATTCCACGCTCTAGGATCTTATTTTAGACCATATAAGGATTTGTTTAATTTGCAAACCTTATGCTCTTTAAATTTAATAAAAATTCCTTATAGTTGTCACATGTAGCCTTCCTCTTCTAAGTCACCATTACGAAAAGCACATTTTACATCCATTTGATGAAGTTTCTAACCTTGGTTAGCTGCTAAAGCACATACTATTTTGATAGTAGTCATTCTGGATATTGGTGTGAATGTTCCTTCATAGTCAATTCCTTTTATCTGAGTATACCCTTTGGCCACTAACCAAGATTTGTATTTGTCAACTGTTCCATCTACTTTATACTTGATCATGTAAACCCATTTGTAACCCACAACTTTCTTTCTTGAAGGTAATTTTAATAGATTCTATTTTTTATTCTTTTGTAGTGATGAATATTCATATTTCATAGCTACCTTCCAATGTGAATTATTTAGAGCTTGAAGTTTTGATGTTGGCTCTACTTTAGTGCTTAGTAATCCTCTATTCATTCTACTTTGACTACAGGTTTGAGGTCTTGTATTAGTAGGATTTGGTATTTGTTCCAAGTATGATTCCTTGAGTGTGTTTATAAGTCGTATTGGTTCCTTATTTTGAGAGACTATGGAGGTGTCTATACTTTCACTTTTCTCATAATGGTATTTTGAATCTATCTCTTTATTTACCAAGTATTCCTTTGAGAAATTAGAAGAAATTTTGCATCAATACTTTATTTTTTAGTTTCACTCTTAATTTTTTCATTAAAAACTACATCTGTACTTATATATACCTTCTTTATACTTGGATATATTATTCTATATCTTGTAGATTCATCATCATAGCAAAAAAATATACCAATTATAGTTTTTCCTCTAATTTTGTCCTTTTAAATTTTGGAATATGCATATAGGCTTTGCATCCAAAGATTATTAACTTTTCAATGGTTGGTTTTTGTTTTGACCATACTTCTTCTGGTATAACATGCTTGAGAAATCTTGTAGGTAATCTATTTCATAAGTATATTGTTGATTTGACTACCTCTACCTACTATTGATGATCAAGATGAGTTTATTTTATCATGCATCTCACCATTTCCATTATATATCCATTTCTTATTTTTGTAATTCTATTCTATTGTGGTGAATATGTTGTAGTGAGTTGTCTTTTAATTCAAGTTTCTTCTAGAAATAGATTGAATTATTTTGATACAAATTCACCTCCTCTTTCTGAACAAAGGGTTTTGATGGTCTTTCCTGATTCCTTTTATACCTAAAATTTGAATTGTTTAGAACTGTATCGCTCCAAATTTTTCGCATCCTTACCTTCAGGCTAAAGGATCCATGCCCGAAAGGATTATGGGAAAAGGATGTCGCGGTACCTCGGACTGAGAGGACTTGCGAAGGTCCCGCCTCTCAAGGGAGGTGTATTTTGGTGATTTTTCGACGGATGGTGGGTTCACCAGGAAACATTTAATGGCAGTTTCCATGCCTAGGTTTGGAATGTGTTTTAATGTGTTCGTTTTTAACTTTAAGCATTCATATCCTAGGTTTGGCCAAATGAATCTAAATTAATCTAAATGAAAGTGCAGATTTAATGAATACAGAAAATAGATTTAAAAATAGAAATAGAGAAATTATAGAATATTAAAAGAAGAATACCTGATCCGGATGTCTAATGAAGATTATGATGTTGAAGCAGTCAGGATCGTCTGGAATTCGACAGAATCATTTGAGATCAGACAAGATCGTCTGAGATCTGACGAATTCATCAGACAAATTCGTCAGAGACCTACAAATAGAAAAATAGATGCGAAATATCGAGAATGCAACTATTCTAGTAGAGGGAAACTATGCAAAATAATAGTGACAACACTGAACTAAAACTTAAAGACCGAAACATGTATGAATGATGCTGATTAAATCACAATTATGGTTTAATTATGCCTTTGATCTAGATGGGTGAACTCCAAAATGCAATATAACATAAAATATAAAATAAACTAGCTAATTTGCAGAATAAAACCATAGAGAAAAGGTGAAGAAATGCAAAATTATGGCACTGATTGCCCCAATGTGGACTACAGTCGAGATCGTCTTGCATCAGTATGAAATCATATCTGATTCGACAGGATCGCCTTTGATCTGAACATGTTCGTCGACGATGATGTATGCTTGCTCCGGTTGAAAAACAAGATAGTACCTACAACAAAATTGATATAGGACTACTGCAAATAAAAAATTAGGATGATTTAACATGCATAAAGTTAAGTTACAGAGAATTTTAGCCAGGGGTTGGGAGGGGAAGGTCCTAAGGATTAAATACGATTAGGGGAGTAGTTAGGAGGTTGGAGATCATCCCTATTTGGGAGATCTCCAATGGGGGAGGGTCCCTAACGACGCAGACAAGCTTCTGCCTGGATTAGAGGCCCGTTGAAACATAAGCTAATTGTTCAAAATTAGTTTTGTGACAAGATCGTCTGGACGTCCTAGTCCAGATGAAATCGTCAGATCTGGGGCGAAATCGTCTGATCGGCGACGATATCGTCAAACGGTCAAAACAACCTCTAAAAATGGCACAGAAAAGGGGGAAACGGATTACCTAGCGGTTAACGGGCGGTTTGGGAGGTTAAAATTTGAATTTAAATTATTTACTAAGGTGAATGTAATTATTACAATTTCACTACGCCAATTTTAGGGTGCTACATTTTGCCCCTTCTTTAGCGAATTTTTTGAAGAAAATGCGTTAAGATGAGTTCTTCTCGATCTATGAGAAAGCAAAAAATTATTCCTAATTTTAGGCGACGATTCTTGGTCGAATCGTATGACAACTTACTATGGTGCCCCCTCCGTATTTTTACCCAAATCGAACGTTTGAGATAAAAACACAGAAAAGCAAAATTATTTTTGAATAAAATTAAGAAAAATAGGGTAAAAACCTAATTCATTTTTACTGTTCATTTTCTGGTTTTTAGAGCTCTGAAGCAAAAATGGTGGAGACAACGCACAGATCAATAGAGGTCCGATGCGGTCTACGAGTAAGAGTCTAGACTTAACTAGAATGCTTTAATTTGATTTTACATGCTTTGTAGGTAGATTTTAGATTAATTTTGAGCATCGCGGCCATTTTTGGGCCGTCGACGTCGTTGGGACGAAATCGTCCCGATTTCGATGAAATCGTCTAAATTTCGTCTAAGGGCAAAATCGATGAAAGGGGGACGATTTCATCAAATTAGGGATGATTTCGAACTGTGAAATCAGAGATGATTCTACTCAAATTTGGGACGATATCGTCCAATAGTGGGCGATATCATCAATTGCATAAAATTGAACTTTAACTTGCATTATTAATTACTTGAATTGGTTATTAATGATTGTTTGTTGTTTATGTTGCAAAGAGGTTTGCTAAAGAGCAGGGAATGGAAATATGGAGGTTTGAGGGATGACTTGGTCACTCTTACGCAGGCAAAGCGGGATCAGCTGGCACAGGCCGGCTTACAGCATGTGGCAGAGATGCCATAGGTGTCTATAGATATGGGGCTACTGATAGCCCTAGCAGAGAGATGGTATCCGGGTTCCTCATGTTTTTGGCTACCGACAAGGGAGATGACTCCCACTCTAGAGGATGTATGGAGGATTCTAAGAATCCCCATACAAGGACGATTGATCACTCCTGTGGCCAATCAGGGCCACGCTATGGGACAATTGTGTGGTGACCCGAGCTTTGCCTTGGAGAAGGGTAGAGTTAATATTGAGGCATTGCGTCAGATGGTTGGGGCATCTAGACTCACACGGGTTCTAGATGGAGTGGTTGGTGGACTTTTGCTATGCCACCATAGAGGATGCAAGGTGCCATGGATGCTGGCAGATGTGATCTACAACATGTGGAACCACGAGTACAGGTTCTATTAGGGCAGTTATGTACTATGTAAATTGTACAGGATCCTATATGGGGTCGTGTACAAGGGCGGTCGATGTTTGGTGATGACATCGATTCTATAGGTTTGGTACTGGAAGCACATTGCAGTGTGAAGGCCGATAGGGCTTCCTCTGACAGGGGTTGATGGGGAGAGGCCCCGAGTCTTCTACTGGTGGCTTCAGAGAGGGTCATAGCGACGGATCGACCTGTCTATGTCCTGGAGACTATTAGATGACCTAGTCCTGAACCAGATTACCTAGAGGTCATGGAGGGAGAATCCAAGGTGGTCTGAGGATGGACAAGAGTTGGCTCATGTCAGGTGAGTTTATTGGCTACGGATGGAGAGGGGAGAGGTGGAGCTCCATCGGTATGACCAAGTTTTGCATCAGTTTGGTCTGTAGTAGGGGATCCCATCTCTTAGAGATTATGATTTTTCTTGGACTGTTCGGGATAACACCATGGTTAGTGGGGCTCCAGACATGCAACAGTTCTGGAGTCAGAACACAAACGATGCCCCCATTCAGCTAGTGGATGGGGATGACACAGGTGTAGCAGATGGCTATGATGTCTGGTACATAGGCATCCACCCTCCTCGGATGACGAGGGCTTAGGGTCTAATTCATGCAAATGTGCATCGAATAGGTAGGAGGTGCCAGGTGGCTATGGAGGCAGCCTAGGGTCACGGTGGGAGAGAGCCAAGGAGGCCATAGGCACAGGAGAGGCCACGATAGAGGGAGAGGAGGGAGGCAAGACCCCCATATCCATAGAGGGAGAGGCCACCATCTCTCGATAAGGGCAAGGGTGTTGACACGAGGAAGAGTAGCAGACCACTACTCTTTGAGCAAAGAGAGTTCATCTCTAGGCATAGGTGTAGACTCTATAGGATGAGGCTACACGCCACCGAGCTGAGGTGGCATAACTTTGAGATGAGATTGCACGCCTCAGAGCATGGGGTGGAGGGGCGAGCTCTAGGGAGCTGACATAGGCTATTGCCCAACTTACTTTCTACCAAACTTTGTACTATCAACTGGTGCCAGAGGCAGATAGACTACCCCTACCAGCCAACATCACAGATCCGATCAATATTGGGTCATCAAGGACCTCGTCCCGATCGAGGACTAGGACTCATAGCACTACTCAGACTACGATGGGGCCACCTCGTCCTCCTCAGGGCAAGGGAGGAGATGAGGCAGAGAGCTCGAGGGGCTCTCGAGGCTAGAGGACTACATAGCTTTGTACGGATTGACATGAGAGCATTGTATTATTATTTTTTTGTTGATAGAGGATTGAGTATGCCGAGGTATAGATTGTGGCATACCAATCCAGTTTTGATGATGTATATATGCTGTTGATATATATATGATATGTTTTTTGATCATATGACTTGTGTTATGTGTATGCTTATGATGCTTTTATGTTTGATTAATTGATTTGATAATTGGATTGAGGATTATGTCATTTTGAAAATTTATAACTTTGATGTCATGCGGTAATATTTTAAATGAAATAATTTGATGTAACAAATTGATTGTTTGTGATGTGATGTAATAAAAATAAAAAGAGACTTCTAACAATAATTTCAAAGGACATTGTCGCTATTATAGACCATTTCATGGAGTCGTTGATCACTCGATCATCAAGCTAATCCCAATATAGAAATATTGTTAAAAGTAAAAGAGTGCTTAAGAGACTGTCTTAAGACTTTGGTGCAATGGTGAAAATGATGGTGATGATGGTTTGTTTTCAGATTTTCATAAAAATAGTATGCATGAAACAATTTTAAAATGATTTTTGCTAGGCATAAATTCCTAAGTGTGATGGATAATTCTGTAGGAATTATACCATCATTGCAAAATTGAAGGTTGACATAATGACATAACATAATGAAAATGTGCATGCTTAAAAGCATAATTTGTGTAACATAATAAATTAAGTCATATGGTTTTCATGATTTTTAATAAATGGGGAATAAAATTGTTACAATGATTTGCGCTAGGCATAGAATATGTAGGTATAGACTTATACCATCATCGCGAAAATAAAAAAGAGATAGTTTTATTGCATGGCTGATTTTGTAATAAAAAAAAGATATGAAAATGAGGACTTGCGCTAGGCATAAAATTCCAATTTTGGTTTTGGAACTATACCATCGTCGCGAAAGTCAACCAGATATATATGTTTTGATTGTATATTTTGAAAGAAATTTTTTATTTTTCTATTATATAGTTGTCTTTATGGTAAACAATTGTACTTGATTTATTTCAAACAAGTTGCAAAAAGAATATTTCAAAGGATTTTGAAGACAAAAGTTAGATTTATAAGGAATCCCATGTGCATATGTGAATTCATTTCCGATCTTGATTTATCATAATGATACACAAAATCTCTCAAATACAAATGTGTGTGCAATTGCTTTGTGCATTTACCGGTTTTGAGCAAGATAATATCATACAAGTGATTTGAAGAAACCAAATAAGTGTTCATTAACCATGATGTAGATGCATATAACCATACTAGACTACTATGTAGGTCAGATTATCAAGATCTAGCTAATCCATAAGAAGACATAGGTCTATACAAAAGAAGGTCGCTAATGTGACAGACATATCACCACGCTAGGAGTTACCCAAGGCCAAGCAGGTTGGGCACAAACCACCTGTTATGGGGCTTACCTTACAGTTTTTGAATAATTGAGAATTCCAGGGATTCAAGCTCATCAACCCTTCTTTTCTTTTCAAAGGGTAGGGAAAGGGATTTTATTGCATTCTTGCTTTCTGCTTTCTTTTTCTTTTCTTTTTCTTTTGTATTTTTGTTTGCTTGATTTTTGAGATAGTGCTTGAAATATTGCTGTAAAATAACATGTTTCTTTTCTCTTTTTTTCTTGAAATTTTCTTTTCTTTTTCTTTGCTAGGGATACTTGCTCGGATTAGCTATAGAGCAAGGGATTTTTATTCTGGGTAGGGGTGAGCTTGTCCTTTTGCCAACTCTCAAAGATTCTAGACCATGTGCATGATAGGATAGCAAGGGAAACTTTTCGCTCAAGAAATCACTTCTACTATGTAGCAAAACATTGAAATTACAAATATAATCATTTTATTGTGAAAAGATGTGCTTGGTTTAAGTAAATTACAAGATCAATTCTCTATGCTCAAACTTTATTTAATTGAATTTTGTGAACTTTGATATAAGAGAGATTAGTAATCATGCCAGATAAGATTAAGATATTTATTTTTGTGAGTGTGCAAGTGAGGCATTCCAAATAAATGCTAATTTATCCAAAATAATTTGAAACATATAACTGCAATAATTGTAAGAAAATATATACAAACACCTTTTGAGAAGTTTTGAGAATGTTGACTCTCTCTTTCTTCTTTATATTGTTTTGGTTTCGAAAGAGTCAAGCATATTGTTGTTTTGATTTTTATTCTTTATTTTGTTTTTTTTTTTTTTTTAAATGTAATAAATGCCATAAATAAATGCAACAAATAGTTTTGAAGATTTTGATGATTATAAATGTTTTTGATGTTTTTGGATTTATAAATTGAAAGAAATACAAGATAGTGATTTTGAAAAAATATATATATAGATGAAGTGACCAAATTTATATATAGTAACGTTTAAGATGCAAAATATTCATGGGTTATTTAAGTTCTTTACCATCTAGGGTAGATAATTTGTATGCTCCTGATTCAAATTTAGCAGTAATAATGTATGGTCCAAGCCAGTTGGGCTCAAATTTACCTTTAAGGTCCTTAGTTGCATTTGTATTTTTTTTATTTTCTTTTAAAACAAGGTCGCCAATCTCAAAGGATCGATGACGAACTTTTTTGGCATATGATCTTTTAAGCTTGTTTTGGTAAGCACGGAGATGTTCCAAAGCATTGATGCATTTTTCATCTAGGATTTCCAGCTGACTAGGTCTGCCAACTCGATATTCATCTCCTACTTCGGTATCTTGAAGTAGCAGAGCCAAAGAAGGAACTTCCAATTCAAAGGGAAAAACTACTTTAGCACCGTAAACCAAAACAAATGGTGAAGTTCCCGTGGGGGTTCGAACACTAGTTTGATAGGCCCACAAGGTTGGATATAACTGAATGTGCCAATCCACGGCCGTTTTATTGACTAATCTTTTGAGAATTTTGATTAAGGTTTTGTTAGATGCTTCTGCTTGACCATTACCCTGAGGATAATAGGGAGTGGACCAGCGATGTTGAATCTTATATTTTTGGCATAATTTTTTAACATATTTATTTTTGAAACAAGTTCCATTGTCAAAAATGAGATTTGCAAGAATTCTAAACCTACAAATGATTTGATTAAAAATAAATTTAGAGACTTGTGTGCCAGTGTAGGAAGCTAAAGGCATAGCTTCGACCCACTTGTGAAATACTCAGTGGCGGTTATGATGAACTTGTGTCCATCAGATGACACAAGATTGATTTTGCCAATAATATCCAAGCCCCATTTAGAAAAGGGCCAAAGAGATGAAATAGCCTGCAGCTCTTATGCAGGCGCATGGAAAAGGTCAGCATGTTTTTGGCACTTGTCATAATGGTGCACATACTCATGTGCATCCATTTCCATGGTAGGACAAAAGTATCCTATCCGAAGGAGATTTTTAGCAATGACGCTACCACTAAAGTGTCCTCCACAAGATCCATCGTGGGCTTCACTCAAGGCTGATTTAGACTCTTCTAAGTTTAAACATCTTAATAGGATACCTTCAAAAGATCTCCTATATAAAGTATTGTCAATTATTACAAATTGATTTGCTCGTCTACGTAATAACCGACACTGGTTGCTATTAGAATTGGTAGGGAAAGTCCCATTTTGGAGAAAATCAAATATGTCTGTATACCAAGGTTCAAGAATAGTTTCATTGATTAGAAACACATCCAAAGGCTCTAAGCATGTCTTATTTGAAGCGGGTTCCTAGAGTCAATGAATAATGATAGTGGCATATTCGTCATCTAACTTCAAGGGAAGGAGAGATGCAACTACGACCATAGCATCAGTTGCACGGTTGCTAGTTCAAGGAATAGATTCCAAGGTAACTTGATCAAATAGGGACATTAATTGTAAAACATAGGCCTTATATGGGCACAACTTATCATCTCTGGTCTGATAAACTTCATTAATTTGGTTTATGACCAGTTGAGAATCACCAAAAACTAACAAATGTTTAATTTTTAGTGCCAAGGCAGCTCGTAATCCAAGGATTAGAGCTTCATACTCAGTCGTATTGTTGGTGCAAGCAAATGTCAATTTGAAGGATAGAGGAATAAGATGTTTTTGTGAGGATATTAAAATAATACCCGCACTAGCCCCACTCATGCATCGGGCTCCATCAAAGTATAAGGACCATTGTTTTGTATGGTTTGCCTCTAATTGAAGGCATTCGTCAGGAAACTCGATGACGAGGGGATGGGTAGAATCTAAGGGTGCAGCAGCTAATTGATCTGCTATGATTTGACCCTTAACAGACTTCTGTCCTATGAATGTGAGATCAAACTCGCTTAGAGCAAGAACCCACTTGGCTGTGTGACCTGATAAATAAGGTCAACTCATGAGATACCTTAAGGGATCATATTTGGCAATGACAAAAGTTTTTTGACTAAGCATATAATGTCATAATTTTTGCGTAGCAAACACAACTGCTAGACATAGTTTTTCTAATGCTGTATAGCGGGTTTCATAACTGATGAAGGTTTGGCTAATATAATAATTAGCATGTTCTCTCTTTTCATCATCAAGTTGAGCTAACATAGCTCCTAAGGCAGAATCTAAAGCTAAAATATATAGGAGAAATGGGCGATCAGGTTTAGGTGGTGAAAGCACATGTGGATTAAGGAGGTATTGTTTGAGAAGTTCAAAAGCTTCTCTACATTCGGTGTCCCAATTGAAAGGGACATCCTTCTTAAGGAGTTTAAGAAAGGGACCAGTTTTGTCTGCCAGCTTATCAATGAAGCGACGGATAGCTTGAAGTTTACCTTGTAAACTTCATAACTCAGATATATTAGTAGGTGTGGGCATATCAGTGATGGTCGCAATCTTGAGAGGGTCGATTTCAATACCACGTAAAGAAACTAAAACCCCTAATAGTTTATCGGACTTAACTTTGAATATACATTTTGCTGGATTTAATCGAATAAGATATTCTCGTAATCGATTAAAATTTTTTCTCAAATCATCTAAATGATTGTCTTCAATAATAGAGCGAGCTATAATATCATCTACATAATCATGTAGGATATCATGCATCATATCATGAAAAATGTATGTCATAGCTTGTTGATAGGTTGCACCTACGTTATTTAAGCCAAATGGCATCACTTTCCAGCAAAAGGTACCCCAGGGGGTGATAAAGGTTGTTTTAGCCTGATCTTTAGGAGCTATCCAAATTTGATTATAACCGGAGAATCTATCCATTAAGGACATCATCCCACTCTCGACAGTAAAGTCAATGATTTGGTCCATGTTTGGAAGAGGAAAGTCATCTTTAGGGCATGCAACGTTAATATTTCTAAAATCTGTGCAAACCCTAACTTTGGTAGCTTCTTTCTTGGTGACTGGAACTACATTTGAGATCCATTCAGCATAATCAATAGCTTGTATAAAGATAAAATTTAGGAGTTTTTCTAACTCCCCTTTGACTAGCAGAGCCACTTTGGGATGCATTTTTCTAAGTTTTTGTTTAACAGGTTTAGCATTCGGATGGACCACTAGATGATGCATGACTATAGAAGGGTCTAGACCTGGCATATCTTCATATGTCCAAGCGAAGACATCTTCATACTCTTTAAGGAATGCAATGTATTGTTCCTATTTTTCTTGACTTAATTCTGATCCAATATTGATTATGTGAGGATTATCCGTAGTTCCAATATTAATTTTAATGACATTTTCTACCTCCATGTGTAGATCTCTTTCAAAATTAGGTGGGGTAGGTGAAACGCCCAATTCTTGTAATTCTTGTAAGGTTAATTGAGATAATTCATCTGGAGGATTAGTGGCCTCAAGTTGGGCTATAGTTGGTATAGAACCATCAAAATAAAATCCATTGTGTAACATCTCTTCAATAGAGACATCATGGAATATATCTCCTTCCAACTCTTCATCAGGGTCAGCAATCATTTCAGGGTAAGCTATCGATAACATGTTGCATGAAAATGACTAATTTTTAAAAGGCAAATCAACATGCCTATCCAAATAATATTGATAACATATGAGTTGATCATCATCTTCAAAAGGAAAGGGTTGACCCTTACTAGGAAATAGGCCCACACCACAGCAGGCAGGCCACGGTTCTACCTCAAAAGGTTCTTTCATGCCATTTTGGAAAGGTCCCAAGCCTTTACCTTTATATCCCATTTTAAGCATTATGGGTTTAGCTTTAATATATTCATTAGTAAAATAACATCAAGCATATCCCTCATGATGAGGTTTGATATTTCGAGGGATTCTTCCCTAGTCATATCCTTTATAAATGAAGGCACAACTCCCGACTTGGTAAGTACTTCCCATAGGTTGTGGGAGGCCCAAAGTACGAGGAGATGGTAGCAAGTTATTTAAAAGAATTGAATCTTGCATGAAAGCATTTGTTTTTTTCTGATATTAAGATTGTGGATAAATATGGTAAAAGTTCATCAAAAAGAGCATAAGATGTAGAAGGATTATTCCCTATATCTTTAGATGTGGAAGGGATGATAGATGTTGATAATGTGGAAGGTATGATAGATGTGTCTATAGGTTTTGAAATTATAGGGATAGAAATTGAAGGATGATATTTTTGAGTTTCTAGAGTGATTTGTTCGAAATATGGTTGAGTTAAATTTATAGGTGTAGTTGATGGGGTGGATGATGTTATGTGTGTGTGTTTCACACGTTTAGATGAAAAATAAGAACTAGGATGTGTGGATGATAGAGCGGGGAAAAATTGCACTCCAACAGGTTCTGCCAAAGCACACATATAAAAGGGTCTAGGGTCACCATGGATAGTGACCAACTGATTTTTAAATTTGAATTTAACACATTAGTGTAAAGTTGATGGGAGCACTCGCATCACATTGATCCAAGGGCAACCCAAAAGTATATTGTACGATGTTGGGCAATGTACAATAAACATGGTTGTATCTAGGGTTCTAGGACCAACTTGCAATGGGATGGTAATAACTCCACACGTTTCTTGTGTTTCGTTATTGAAAGCTTTGATAATCATATTAGTTTTCTTCATTTCATCACTTCTAAAGCCAAATTGTTGGTAGAAGTAAAAAGTGCAAATGTTTAGAGATGAGCCATTATCAATCAGGACTCGTTTGACAGCTACATCTCCAATTAGAGTAGTAATATATAAGGGATTATCCTTATGTAAACTATGTTGTGGGATATATTTATCCTGGAAGTCAATACAATCAACCTCTTGAGTGATGGTAGTATTGGCCATGGCTTCAGGTTGAATGTTTTGAGGTACCATCATTTGGATTAATGTAAGCATCAACTCATCCCTATGGGTAGGAGAAGATCTTAATAAATCCAAAAGGGAAATTCTGGTTGTAGTATTAGATAATTGCTCATTAATATTGTAAGGGGGTTTAGGTTGAACATTAGAAGCATAATTCCTTTTATTGGGATTTTTCAAAGCAAATGGAACTAATCCATCACTCTGGTTTGGTTCTTATTGAGAATTTTGAGCCTGTTGTCGGGTAACGACTCCAATGGTACCTACAATGTTATATTGAGGACGTTGAACTGGTCTCGATCGAACATTTATGGCTTGTTCATTTGGGAGGAATTGATTAGAAGAGGGTCAAGTAGTAACTCTTCTAGGAAATGGTTCTTCTGGAACCATAGCATCTATGATGGGTTGAATAGGATCTGATTCATTTTTAGAACTATTCGATTGGTTTGAAGTGATGTCCTCTTCACTTTCAGTATCTGATTCTATATCACTAGAATCAGGAGTTGGAATATTATGTAAGGGCCTCGTCGTAACCAGGGACAAGGTTGTGTCAAATATTTGAGGATCCTGAACAGGTAATTGTTCGCTAATGGTTCCTACATATTGGGTAGGAGGCGAAACATTATGATGTTCGATTTGATTGGCTACCTCTTTACCATGTCTTGGTAAAGGGTGTTGAAATATGTCTAATGATTGATTAGCATTTTGATTTTGATTTTGGGTAATGTTCTTTTGAGGATTATTAGGAGCGTTTTGTTTAGGTTGGAAGGCTTGCACTTCCATTTCATTATTATCAATCAAATCCTGTATTTTATGTTTCAAACTTTTACAAGCATTGGTAGAGTGTCCAGGTCCTCTATGGAAATCATAGTGTAAGTCAGCTCTATATCCGGGTATAGTTGGATCAGGGTCTTGGATAGCTGGTAATTGGATCAAACCTCTTTTGAGTAATATAGGTAAAATAGTTGATAAGGGTTGATTTAATCTAGTAAATTCTCGAGGAGGTTTATCAGGAGGTTTCAATATAAATTTTTCTGTTGTTTTTGTTGCATTGATATTAGCAACATTTCTGCTATCAGTGACTCCATCACCAACAACTTGTTTGTTTTTATATTGATTTTTGGATGTTTTCTCATCATCCTTCTTCCTAAGTTGGCCTCTCCTAATGAGGGCATATTCTACTCTTCGAGCTAAATCTATAGCCTGATCGAAGGTAGTTAAAGTAGTAGTTGATAGATCATAAGATATTTGTTCTTGTAAATTATTGATAAAAATGTCCAACATTTCCCTATAAGGTAGCACAAAGTGTAGTTTTCCTGTCAACTGTCTCCATCTAGCTAAGAAATTACCGAAACATTCATCTTTGTCTTGTTTTAAGTTTTATAAATATTTAATGGTTACATGTCGCTCGATGTAGGCACTAAATTGATGGACAAAAGATTCAGTTGTTTCTTCAAAGTTTCTCACTTAGAGCAAGAACCCACTTGGCTGTGCGACCCGATAAATAAGGTCGACTCATGAGATACCTTATGGGATCGTATTTAGCAATGACATAAGTTTTTTGACTAAGCATATAATGTCATAATTTATGTGTAGAAAACACCACTGCTAGACATAGCTTTTCCAATGTTGTGTAGCAGGTTTCATAACTGATGAAGGTTTGGCTAATATAATAATTAGCACGTTCTCTCTTCACATCATCAAGTTGAGCTAACATAGCTCCTAAGGCAGAATTTGAAGCTGAAATATATAGGAGAAATGGGTGATCAGGTTTAGGCGATGAAAGCACAGGTGGATTAAGGAGGTATTGTTTGAGAAGTTCAAAAGCTTCTCTACATTCAGTATCCCAATTAAAAGGGACATCCTTCTTAAGGAGTTTAAGAAAAGGACAAGTTTTGTCCGCCAGCTTATTGATGAAGTGACGGATGGCTTGAAGCTTACCTTGTAAACTTCGTAATTCAAATATATTAGTAGGTGCGGGCATATCAGTGATAGCCGCAATCTTGAGAGGGTCAATTTCGATACCATGTAAAGAAACTAAAACCCCTAATAGTTTACCGGACTTAACTCCGAATATGCATTTGGCTAGATTTAATCGAATAAGATATTCTCGTAATCGATTAAAAACTTTTCTCAAATCATCTAAATGATTGTATTCATTAATAGAGAAAGCTATAATATCATCTACATAATCATGTAGGATATCATGCATCATATCATGAAAAATATGTCATAGCTCGTTGATAGGTTGCACCTGCGTTCTTTAAGCCAAATGGCATCACTTTCCAACAAAAAGTACCCCAAGGGGTAATAAAGGTTGTTTTAGCCTGATCTTCAGGAGCTATCCTGATCTGATTATAATCGAAGAATCCATCCATTAAGGTCATCATCCCACTCTTGATAGAAAATTCAATGATTTGATCCATGTTTGGAAGAGGAAAATCATCTTTAGGGCATGCAGCGTTAATATCTCTAAAATCTGTGCAAACCCTAACTTTGGTGGCTTATTTTTTGGTAACTGGAACTACATTTGAGATCCATTTAACATAATCAATAGCTTGTATAAAGACAACATTCAGTAGTTTTTCTAACTCCCCTTTGACTAGCAGAGCCACTTTGGGATGCATTTTTCTAAGTTTTTGTTTAACAGGTTTAGCATCCGAGATGGACCACTAGATGATGCATGACTACGTAAGGGTCTAGACCTGGCATATCTTCATATGTCCAAGCGAAGACATCTTCATACTATTTAAGGAATGCAATGTATTGTTCCTATTTTTCTTGACTTAATTCTGATCCAATATTGATTATGTGAGGATTATCGGCAGTTCCAATATTAATTTTAATGAAATTTTCTACCTCCATGTGTAGATCTCTTTCAAAATTAGGTGGGGCAGGTGAAATGCCCAATTCTTGTAATTCTTGTAAGGTTAATTGAGATAATTCATCTGGAGGATTAGTGGCCTCAAGTTGGGCTATAGTTGGTATAGAACCATCAAAATAAAATCCAGTGTGTAACATCTCTTCAACAGAGACATCATGGAAGATATCTCCTTCCAACTCTTCATCAGGGTCAGAAATCATTTCAGGGTAAGCTATCGATAGCATGTTGCATGAAAATGACTAATTTTTAAGAGGCAAATCAACATGCCTATCCAAATAATCTTGATAACATATGAGTTGATCATCATCTTCAAAAGGAAAGGGTTGACCCTTACTAGGAAATAGGCCCACACCACAGCGGGTAGGCCACGGTTCTACCTCGAATGGTTCTTTCATGCCATTTTGGAAAGGTCCCAAGCCTTTCCCTTTATATCCCATTTTAAGCATTATGGGTTTAGCTTTAATATATTCATTGGTAAAATAACATTGAGCGTATCCCTCATGATGATGTTTAATATTCCAAGGGATTCTTCCCCAGTCATATCCTTTATAAATGAAGGCACAGCTCTCGACTTGGTAAGCACTTCCCATAGGTTGTGGGAGGCCCAAAGTATGAGGATATGGTAGCAAGTTATTTAAAAGAATTGAATCTTGCATGAAAGCATTTGTTTTTTCTGATATTAAGATTGTGGATAAATATGGTAAAAGTTCATCAGAAAGAGCATAAGATGTAGAAGGATTATTCCCTATATCTTTAGATGTGGAAGGGATGATAGATGTTGATAATGTGGAAGGTATGATAAATGTGTCTATAGGTTTTGAAATTATAGGGATAGAACCTGAAGGATGATCTTTTTGAGTTTCTAGAGTGATTTGTTTGGAAGATGGTTGAGTTAAATGTATAGGTGTAGTTGATGGGGTAGATGATGTTATGTGTGTGTGTTTCACACGTTTAGATGAAAAATAAGAACTAGGAATGTGTGGATGATAGAGCGGGGCAAAATTGCACTCCAACAGGTTCTGCCAAAGAACACATATCAAAGGGTCTAGGGTCACCATGGATAGTGACCAACTGATTTTTCAATTCGAATTTAACACATTGGTGTAAAGTTGATGGGACCGCTCGCATCACATTGATCCAAGGGTGACCCAAAAGTATATTGTACGATGTCGGGCAATGTACAATAAACATGGTTGTATCTAGGGTTCTAGGACCAACTTGCAATGGGATGGTAATAACTCCACACGTTTCTTGTGTTTCGTTATTGAAAGCTTTGATAATCATATTAGTTTTCTTCATTTCATCACTTCTAAAGCCAAATCATTGGTAGAAGTCAATATTGCAAATGTTTAGAGATGAGCCATTATCAATCAGGACTCGTTTGACAGCTACATCTCCAATTATAGTAGTAATATATAAGGGATTATCCTTATGTAAACTATGTTGTGGGATATCTTTATCCCGAAAGTCAATACAATCAACCTCTCGAGTGATGATAGTATTGGCCATGGCTTTAGGTTGAATGTTTTGAGGTACCATCATTTGGCTTAATGTAAGCATCAAATCATCCCTATTGGTAGGAGAAGATCTTAATAAATCCAAAAGGGAAATTCTGGCTGTAGTATTAGATAATTGCTCATTAATATTGTAAGGGGGTTTAGGTTGAACATTAGAAGCATAATTCCTTTTATTGGGATTTTTCAAAGCAAATGGAACTAATCCATCACTCTGGTTTGGTTCTTGTTGAGAATTTTGAGCCTATTGTCGGGTAACGACTCCAATGGTACCTACAATGTTATATTGAGGACGTTGAATTGGTCTCAATCAAACATTTATGGCTTTTTCATTTGGGAGGAATTGATTAGAAGAGGGTCGAGTAGTAACTCTTCTAGGAAATGGTTCTTCTGGAACCATAGCATCTGTGATGGGTTGAATAGGATCTAATTCATTTTCAGAACTATTCGATTGGTTTGAAGTGATGTCCACTTCACTTTCAATATCTGATTCTATATCACTAGAATCAAGAGTTGGAATATTATGTAAGTGCCTGGTCGTAACCAGGGACAAGGTTGTGTCAAATATTTGAGGATCCTGAACAGGTAATTGTTCGCTAATGGTTCCTACATATCGGGTAGGAGGCGGAACATTATGATGTTCGATTTGATTGGCTACCTATTTACCATGTCTTGGTAAAGGGTGTTGAAATATGTCTAATGATTGATTAGCATTTTGATTTTGATTTTGGGTAATGTTCTTTTGAGGATTATTAGGAGCATTTTGTTTAGGTTGGAAGGCTTGCACTTCCATTTCATTATTATCAATCAGATTCTGTATTTTATGTTTCAACCTTTTACAAGCATTGGTAGAGTGTCTAGGTCCTCTATGGAAATCACAGTGTAAGTCAGCTCTGTATCCGGGTATAGTTGGATCAAGTTCCTGGATAGCTAGTAATTGGATCAAACCTCTTTCGAGTAATTGAGGTAAAATAGTTGATAAGGGTTGATTTAATATAGTAAATTCTCGAGGAGGTTTATCAGGAGGTTTCAATATAAATTTTTTTGTTGTTTTCGTTGCATTGATATTAGCAACATTTCTGCTATCGATGACTCCATCACCAACAACTTTTTTGTTTTTATATTGATTTCTGGATGTTTTCTCATCATCCTTCTTCCTAAGTTGGCCTCTCCTAATGAGGGCATCTTCTACTCTTCGAGCTAAATCTATAGCCTGATCGAAGGTAGTTAAAGTAGCAGTTGATAGCTCATAAGATATTTGTTCTTGTAAATTATTGATAAAAATGTCCAACATTTCCCTATAAGGTAGCACAAAGTGTAGTTTTCCTGTCAACTGTCTCCATCTAGCTAAGAAATCAGCGAAACATTCATCTTTGTCTTGTTTTAAGTTGTATAAATCTTTAATGGTTACATGCCGCTCGATGTAGGCACTAAATTGATGGACAAAAGATTCAGTTGTTTCTTCAAAGTTTCTCAAAGAATGTGTAGGCAATTGATAGTACCACTCTAATGCCATTCCACCTAAAATTTTGAGGAACATTTTTAGTAATAGCAGGTCATCATGTGATATATCATGACATGCTATCCTAAACATGCAAAGATGCTCTATGGGATCTTCGGTTCCTTTATATATAGGCAAGATGGGCATGGGAAAATGCTTAGGGTACGATTGAGCTACAACTATGTGATCCAAAGGTTGACTACATATCTCTCAATAATTGTACGAGGGACGGTAGGGATCTATCTGGTCCATACGCGAAGCTAACTGTTTCACCATGACTTCCAAATTGCTAGTTTGCCCACCATATTGGTTCGATAGGGCATTGATATGGGATTTGTGAGCATATGATGGAAGGACATGAAGATTAGATGCTATGTTTCTATTGTGTAAATTGTTGGTAGGAAAGGTGTTATGAAGGAATTTTGAAGTGGTATTATGTTGTATTCCAGACTGTTGAAAATTGGTATTTGACTTCGTTTTAGGTTTTCGTTTACTTGAAGCATATTGATCAATAGTCTGGCGAAGTAAAGTAGTGAAGGAAATTTTCTTTTGTGTGGGAATTATTTTAGGTTGAATAATAGGTTCCTTAGGAGGTTGGGTAACCTGTTGTTTTGACATGTTTTATATCATAGTGACCATATCTGTATTGGATGGCCCAGCCTTATCACTTTCTTTATCAATGAAAGACAAGGGATTAGTGCGTACATCAAACATATGTTCCATGGCTGCTTGAGTGTCACTAATTTGTCCTTTATCAATACGAACTACCACATTAAGAGCGTCAATATTATCATTGAGAAATTTCTAAAAATGATCTACGTTGTCAAAAGCAATAGTTCCATCTGGAGCTACTCTAGGGGATGAGGGTCCATCCTATTTAACACTTTCTTCTTGTTCATTGTCTTCACCTAAGTCATCTTATGGGTGATCTAGAGTTTCTCCTTCCGAAATTGGATCTTCAGGAAGGACATTTGGGTTTCCAATTTTATCTCCTAACCAATCTTCTTCTTCTCCTTCAGTTTGTTTACCATTCCTAAGTTTAGGCATTGTGCTTAATTTTGATTCTAGCAAATATATATATATTTATATATATATATGCAACAAGCTTAAGAGGTATATATTAACCATATACCTACTCCAATATTTAAAATGAAATTACTAGAGAGGAAATAGGTGAAGTTATGGGTGTGTGTTTCACAGTTTTAGATGAAAAATAAGAACTAGGATGTGTGGATGACAGAGCAAGGAAAAATTGCACTCCAACGGGTTCTGCCAAAGCACACATATCAAAAGGTCTAGGGTCACCATGGATAGTGACCAAATAATTTTTAAATTCGAATTTAACACATTGGTGTAAGGTTGATGGGACCGCTCGCATGGCATTGATCCAAGGGCAACCCAAAAGTATATTGTAAGATGATGGGCAATGTACAATAAACACGGTTGTTTCTAGGGTTCTACGACAAACTTGCAATGGGAGGGTAATAACTCCACACGTTTCTTGTGTTTCGTCATTAAAAGCTTTGATAATCATATCAGTTTTTTTCATTTCATCACTTCTAAAGCCAAATATTTGGTAGAAGTCAAAAGTGTAAATGTTTAGAGTTGAGCCATTATCAATCAAGACTCGTTTGACAATTACATCTCCAATTAGAGCAGTAATGTATAAGGGATTATCTTTATGTAAACTGTGTTGTGGGATATCTTTATCTCGGAAGTCAATACAATCAACCTCTCGAGTGATGATAGTATTGGCAATAGCTTCAGGTTGAATGTTTTGAGGTACCATCATTTGGCTTAATGTAAGCATCAACTCATCCCTATGGGTGGGAGAGGATCTTAATAAATCCAAAAGGGAAATTTTGGCTATAGTATTGAACAATTTCTCATTAATATTGTAAGGGGGTTTAGGTTGAACATTAGGAGCATGATTCTCTTTATTGGGGTTTTTCAAAATGAATGGAGCTGATCCATCATTCTAGTTTGGTTCTTATTGGGAATTTTGATCTTGTTGTCGGGTGACGACTCCAATGGTACCTACAATGTTATAATGAGGATGTTGAACTAGTCTCGGTCTAGCATTGATGGCTTGTTCATTAGAAAGGAATATATTAGAGGAAGGTCGAGTAGTAACTCTTCTAGGAAATGGTTCTTCCCGGAACCACAAGATCCTGTGATGGGTTGAATAGGATCTGATTCATTTTTAGAACTATTCGATTGGTTTGAAGTAATGTCTAGTTCACTTTCAGTATCTGATTCTATATCACTAGAATAAGAAGTTTGAAAATTATGTAAGGTCCTGGTCGTAACCAAGGATAAGGTTGTGTCAAATATTTGAGGATCCTGAATAGGTAATTGTCCGCTAATGGTTCCTACATATCGGGTAGGAGGGGGAACATTATGATGTTCGATTTGATTGGCCACTTCTTTACCATGTCTTGGTAAAGGGTGTTGAAATATGTCTAAAGTTTGATTGGCATTTTGATTTTGATTTTGGGGAATGGTCTTTTGAGTATTATTAGGAGGGTTTTGTTTAGGTTGGAAGGCTTGCATTTCCATTTCATTATTATCAATCAAATCTTGTATTTTATGTTTCAACCTTTTACAAGCATTGGTAGAGTGTCCAAGTCCTCTATGAAAATCATAGTGTAAGTCAGCTCTGTATCCGGGTATAGTTGGATCAGGTTCCCGGATAGCTGGTAATTGGATTAAACATCTTTCGAGTAATTGAGGTAAAATAGTTGATAAGGTTTGATTCAATCTAGTGAATTCTCGAGGAGGCTTATCAGGAGGTTTCAATGTAAGTTTTTTTGTTGTCTTCATTGCATTGATATTAGCAACATTTCTGTTTCCAGTGACTCCGTCACCAACAATTTGTTTGTTTTTATATTGATTTCTGGATGTTTTCTCATCATCCTTCTTCCTAAGTTGGCCTCTCCTAATGAGGGCATCTTCTACTCTTCAAGCTAAATCTATAGTTTGATCAAAGGTAGTTAAAGTAGCAATTGATAGCTCATAAGATATTTGTTCTTGTAAATTATTGATAAAAATGTCCAACATTTCCCTATAAGGTAGCACAAAGTGTAGTTTTCCTATCAATTGCCTCCATCTAGCTAAGAAATCGGAAAAACATTCATCTTTGTCTTGTTTTAAATTGTATAGATCCTTAATGGTTACATGCCTCTCGATGTAGGCACTAAACTAATCGACAAATGATTCAGTTGTTTCTTCGAAGTTTCTCAAAGAATGAGTGGGCAATTGATAGTACCACTCTAATGCCATTCCACCTAAACTTTTCAGGAACATTTTTAATAATAGCAAGTCATCATGCGATATGTCATGACATGCTATCCTAAACATGCGAAGATGCTCTATGGGATCTTTGGTTCCTTTATATATAGGTAGGATAGGCATGGGAAAATGCTTAGGGTATGGTTGAGCTACAACTATGGGATCCAAAGGTTGACTACAGATTTCTCGATAATTATACAAGGGACGGTAGGGATCTATCTGGTCCATACGTGAAGCTAACTGTTTCACCATGGCTTCTAGATTACTAGTTTGCCTACCATATTGGTTTGGTAGGGCATTGACATGGGTTTTATGGGCATATGATGGAGGAACATGAAGATTAGATGCCATGTTACTATTGTGTAAATTATTGCTAGGAAAAGTGTTATGAAGGAAATTTGAAGTTGTATTATGATGTATCTCAGATTGTTGAAAATTGGTATTTGGCTTAGTTTTAGGTTTTTGTTTACTTGAAGCATATTGCTCAATAGTTTGGCAGAATAAAGTAGTGAAGGAAGGTTTCTTTTGTGAGGGAATGATTTTAGGTTGAATAACAGGTTCCTTAGGAGGTTGGATAGCCTGTTGTTTTGATATGTTTTGAATCATAGTGACCATATCTGTATTGGATGGTCCAGCCTTATCACTTTCTTGACCAATGAAAGACAAAGGATTAGTTTGTACATCAAACGCATGTTCCAAGGTTGCTTGAGTGTTACTAATTTGCCCTTTATCAATATGAACTGCCACATTAAGGTCATCAATGTTATCATTGAGAAATTTCTTGAAATGATCTGTGTTGTCAAAAGAAATAGTTCCATCTGGAGCTACTCTAGGGGATGAGGATCCATCCTCTTTAACACTTCCTTCTTGTTCATTATATTCACCTAGGTCATGTTCTGATTGAGCTAGAGTTTTTCCTTCCGAAGTTGGATCTTCAGGAAGGATATTTGGGTCTCTAGTTGTATCTTGTAACCAATCTTCTTCTTCTCCTAAAGTTTCTTTACCATTCCTAAGTTTAGGCATGGTGCTAAATTTTGATTTCAGCAAATATATATATATATATATATATATATATATATATATATATATATATATATATATATATGTGCAACAAAATTAAGAGGTATATATTTACTATATACCTACTATAATATTTGAAATGAAATGTTTAAGTTTTTGCTATGTTTTTTAGTTTTTCTTTGTTTTTAATTTTTAGTTTTTCTTTGTTTTTGAAATAATATTGTAAAGACAATCAACACAATAAATGCAAGAGATAAGACTGAAAGTAATAATCTAGTTTTCTATAAACAATTTGTAAATATCATTAATAGGCTCGAGTTGTTCAGGAGTCATGAAGTGTTCTTCTTCAAATTGAAATTTTTCTTTTAAAAATTTGATGAAAAGAGCTATAGTGATATTATCTATCTCAGATGCTGGTTGATAGAAGTAATCTCATGGCAATACTCTCAATATAACATAGCTCGTAGAACTCTATTCCATATTTCCCTATCTGTAAGAACAACCTCTTGGTCTTCTACACAACCTAGGAACTGGTGCACAATGGCTGCATTCTCGAGGTATTCCTCAAATGTGAACAATTCTGAAGATACTAGAGCTCTCCTATAAGATAACCATCTATGGCAGGCTCTCTAAAGTTCATGATAAAAAACTAGTTGATGAGGATCCAGGATTCTATCTAGGACTAGCCTCTTGATTTGCTTAAGTTCTGTTGACCTATATGAGATGAGACTAAGTCTTCTATCAAGTTCATTCCACAAGAATTGATTTCTACTTGTTTCAGACACATTAAGCATAGAATTGATTTCTATGGCTACCAATTGGTTTTCTACATTTATAGTAACTGCTAATATTTTCTTAGGAGCTACCATCTAAACATGATTTTAAACTTAAATGATCTAAAATGCATCTATGTTTTAGTTGTTCTATATTTTTTTTGTTTTTTTTTTGTTTTTGTTTTCAAAAGGTTATGATGCATTCACGTCGGGTTCACCAAAATGTATCGCTCCAAATTTTTTGCATCCTTACCTTCATGCTAAAGGATCCATGCCCGGAAGGAGGATGGGAAAATTATGTTGTGGTACCTTAGACTGAGAGGACTTGCGAAGGTCCCGCCTCTCAAGGGAGGTGTATTTTGGTGATTTTTTGACGGATGGTGGGTTCACCAGGAAACATTTAATGGTAGTTTCCATGCCTAGGTTTGGAATGTGTTCGTTTTTAACTTTAAGCATTCATATCCTAGGTTTGTCCAAATGAATCTAAATTAATCTAAATGAAAGTGCAGATTTAATGAATACATAAAACAAATTTAAAAACAAAAATAGAGAAATTATAGAATATTAAAAGCAGAATATCTGATCCGGATGTCTGATGAAGATTTTGATGTTGAAGCAGTCAGGATCATCTGGAATTCGACAGAATCATCTGAGATCAGACAAGATCATCTGAGATTTGATGAATTCGTTATACGAATTCGTTAGAGACCTGCAAACAAAAAAACAAATGCAAAATATCGAGAATGCAACTATTCTAGTAGAGGGAAACTATGCAAAATAACAGTGACAACACTGAACTAAAACTTAAAGACCGAAACATGTATGAATGATGCTGATTAAATCATGATTATGGTTTAATTATGCCTTTGATCTAGATGGGTGAACTCCAAAATGCAATATAACATAAAATATCAAATAAACTAGCTAATTTGCAGAATAAAACCACAGAGAAAAGGTGAAGAAATGCAAACTTATGGCACTGATTGCCTCAATGTGGACTGCAGTCGAGATCATCTCACATCAGTACAAAATCATCTCTGATTCAACATGATCGCCTCTGATCTGAACAGGTTCGTCGGCGACGATGTATGCTTGCTCCGACTAAAAAATAAGATAGTACCTGCAACAAAATTGATATATGACTACTGCAAATGAAAACTTAGGATGATTTAACGTGCATGAAGTTAAGTTATAGAGAATTTCAGCCAGGGGTTGGGAGGGGAAGGTCCTAAGGATTAAATAGGCTTAGGGGAGTAGTTATGAGGTTGGAGATCATCCCTATTTAGGAGATCTCCAACGGGGGACGGTCCCTAACGGTGTAGACATGCTTCTGCCCAGATTAGAGGCCCATTGGAACAGAAGATAATTGTTCAAAATTAGTTTTGCGACAAGATCATCTGGACGTCCTAGTCCAGACAAAATCATCAGATCTGGGGCGAAATCATTTGATCGACGACGATATCATCAAATAGTCAAAACAACCTCTAAAAAAGGTGTGGAAAAGGGGGAAACGGATTACCCGGTGGTTAACGGGTGGTTTGGGAGGTTAAAATTTGAATTTAAATTATTTACTAAGGTGAATGTAATTATTACAATTTCACTGCACCAATTTTAGGGTGCTACAAAAATAACTAAATGCTTTTTATTTGTACTTCATGAAGTATAATCCCATTTTCTTGGTATGATCATCAACAAATACTTGAAAATACTTTTTTTCCGTTAGGTTATATATTAAAAGTGGGTTTTTATCAAGGATCCCAAAACCTGATTACAAAATATCAGAATGCAACACAGCACATCGGTTTGTAACAAAATTAAACACTAGAGAAACACAGAAAAGAAAAGGGATGCGCCATCCTAAATTCCAGAGGAAGGCACAATCCTTTGTGACAGAGGAAGACTACTTCCTAAGAACCAAAGGAAACATGGGCAGGAAGGGAAAGCCTACCAGAAAATCAATTTTGAATCAAAGGGTGTGAAATAAGAATTTTCAAGCAAACCTAGGGTGGGAGAAAGTGCCAAACCACCCCATCCACTAAAAATCAATTTGAAACTTTCCCAAGGGCAGGAAAAGGAACCAAAGCCAGGATTTTAAATTTTGAATCAACCCAATGGCGAGAAAACTAGAAACCACCATTGGAAAAAAACCTTGAGAAAAACCACCTTCTTGCACAAGGGAAAACTAGAAAGAATTATAAAATCCACCATGAACAATAGGGTGGATCAGTGAATAAAAATGAAACATGTAGGAAAAGTGCAAGATAAATAAAACTAAGAAGACCATTCCTTGAATGCCTTAAAAAGTGAAACAACATAAAGAGGAAAATCGTAGGCAAAAAAATCCTCATGCAGTGGAACAACAGCCTAGAGGATGGTGCATCAGTGGAACAAGAACAAGAGGAACTTCCCAGGCTATGAAGTCCTCAAGTAGGAAAAAGGAAGTCTTCAAGAAACAATGCCCAACATAGGAAACAACAATAGTGGAATAGCATGTCAGAAGGAGAGGTAGGAAAGTGCCATAGGAATCCAATATGAAGGAGTCACGAAGATGCATGGCTCAGAATGAAATGAAGCAACTAGGTAACCCAGACAACCTTCAACACCAAAGCTTTAAGGAGGTAGAAAAGGAAAATCTGCAAGGAGTCAGTAGGGAGAAAAGTAGAGTCCCACCCTCAAGAGCCATGAAAGGAACTAAAAACTTGTAGGAACCAACACCATGAACCCAAAGAGCAGAGTCATAGTAGGAAGCACACGGTCTCCTCCAAAACCGAAAGGATGTTGTGCAAAATTGCTCATGAAGCCAAAATTCCTCAGACCCACCAAAATACAACTTCAAGGAAATGAAGGAGGAAGTCCTAAAAGGAATCAGTAGTAGGAAGAACAGAGGCCCATCCTTGAAGCCACAAAAGGAGCTAAAAACCTCCAAGAACCACCACTTCAAACCCAAAGAGCAGAGCCATAGTATAAAGCACATGGTCCCTCCAACCAAAAGGATGTTGTGCAAAACTGCTCATGAAGCCATAAATCCAAAGACCCAACAAAACCACAACTGAAGCAACCCAAAGGATAATCGAGAGGAAGACTTCCAAAAAATCCTAAGGAAAAAACCCCAGGAAAAGTCCTAGGGAAAACCTGAACACAACCCAGAACCCAGGCATCAAAGGATGGAACAGTGGAACAAAAATGGGACAGATTTTCCCACCCAAGGACAAGGAAAGGGGCAGAATAGTGGATCAAGGATCTCCCCCTCCAAAGGAGATCATCTGCAACACCTTCCTTTCGAAAAGGATGGGAAATATGCCAAGGAAACTGGGAAAGGAATAGGGTCCTACTTGAAAATACTTATGTCCTTCAATACTAGTAACATTTATTGGACCACATAGATCTATATATATTGATTCTAATGGTTTTTGATACCTATGCTAAGGAATTTTAAAATAAATTCTATGTTTTTTTCCTACAAAATATTTTGGATAAATAGTAGATTCCAAGATAGATCTAGTATCCCTTCAACCATATTATATTTTACCATTTCATTGATAGATGATGCACTGGTATGTCCCAAATGTTTATGCCATAGATATAATGTTTTACCTCAAAAATCCAAATGTGTAGTAGTATCCAAAATAAATGAACTACCTTTATAGGAACTTGAAGCTATCATTTTCCCTTGTTTTATAATATGATATTATTTTCTTCCATTGATAACTATAGAGGGGGAAACTGCCCTATCGTGTATGATTCTCAAGGTCAGATCCAGAAAAGAGAGAAAGCCTTGAGGTGAACCATGGGGGATATGTTATTCTCTACACTTAGTGTAAAATATGGAGGGAAGGATTCACCAAGAATGACTTTAAGGACTTGCTACAAGTCTACAAGATTTTTCAGGAGTATTTGATGTATTTATTTCAAGAAAATCACCTATGTTTGGCCTTTCTAGATCTATGCTATGAAATATAAAGGACAATGTAGTAATACATAATGCAATAATACAAGAACTAACCCTAGAATGATACTTTCTTTGAATGCTTTCTAAACCTAGGGTTTCAAGATAGAAAAATTTTAAGCAAGGGTTCAAGAGATGATGCACAAACATAATTAGCCCTAAGTGCATACTATATGTTGTTTATCTTTCAAATACTTAGAAATTAATTAAACATATTTCTATAAAATTAGATCTAGGATTTTACAACAAAAATAGAAGGTACTCAACAAACAACCTAAATATTAATTGAAACACTTAGCTTTTTCGATGATTTATCCTTTCTTTTATCCCTTGTCCAATTATATCAACAATTCTTGTTCCTGCAAGATAACTTACAAAACACTTGGAAAATATAATTGGTGTTAGAGGGCCTACTTAGGCCACTGTACAATGGTGCTTGGAGGTGCAATAGTCAATCCACCTAGGTCCATTTAGTTGACCTTTTAAAATAGAAGAAAAAATTAACCTTTGGAAGAAATCAAGCATATCAAAATATAGTAGAATAAAATAATAGAACCACAAAATAGAATGTAGCACTATGCCCTATATGCAACCTATGATGCAAATCTAGGGTCTAGAACAGTTTTTTGCCCGTACAAACAATCTGGGTGAAATTACACTCTGTAATAAGCTATCTTGATATCGCACTGGTGAAATCATACCTTGTAGTGGACTAGGCATGATTTCACATAAGAGAGGTAAAACACTTAGATCAATGCAAAATGACTAATGCATGATATAAAAAACCAAAACATCCATATAGAAGAGCAAAATCACCTGGTAGAGAATATAGAAGCAAGAAAAAAGGTTGATATCTCTTGAATAGTTGATCTCTCCTTAGGGATTCAACACAAATCCACTAAAGCAAGCAACAACAATCAACAATCCAATGCAACAAAGAATAAATCACACTTCATACTCAAGAACCAACTTGTTTGCAAGAAAAGAAGAAGAATGTAGACCACTTAGCAAGCACTTCTAAAATCTCTTGAATCAATATTCACTTTCATTATCGTCCTTGTTGTGCTCTCAAAATGATTTCAAATCCTCCTTATATAGTGGATTTTAATGTGAAATGGATGGAAAAATCGAGGAGGACCAACATAAAATACACCAACATTGTGAAACTAGAGTTTTCTTAGAGAATACCCCTAAAAAGAAAAATCATGCCCCATTAAGGCTAATCACGATTTCACCTTATACAAAATTGTGTCCCATAAATGGCGACCATGATTTCACCTTATGCAAAATCGTGCCCCATGAATGGTAAACATGATTTCATATAAAGGATAAAAAAGATAAAAGAAAGGGGGAGGGACCTAGTCCTTGCCCAATTCAAGTCTAGGGGGCCACCTAGGAGGACTTAGGGAAGATTACCCATTGAAGTGGGTAAATTTTCCATGTCTACATTTTTCCCCCTAATTGATGCATTTAAGGACAAGTAAATGAGTCAAAGAAAGATAGATATCCCTATGGGAAAGAAGATGACAAACATAAAAAATAAATGGCCATGTTTGGATAAATATATGGTGCAAAATGGGTATCATGAAGGATAAAATAGATATTTGCACACTATTTGATATATTACTACCATTAATACCTCTATGGATCGGGTTCCCCCTCAAGTTTCGAAAGGAATTAAAATTTCTTAAGAAAATAAAAAAATGTCAAGAAATAAAAAGCAAAGCACAAAAACATGGAGAATATATCAAGTAAATAAACAATAAAGCAAAGATCACTGGGTATAGCATGAATCTAACAAATCTAGCATGAAATGCATGTATGAATAGAAGAAAAGGAAAGTAATAAGGGAAGAGAACAGAAGAAGGAAAACAATAAGAAAAAAAAGTAGAAGAAGATCCAAATGTCAACCATATAAAATGAGATAGGCTAATCAAGAAACCTAAATGAATATTATTATGCCTAATCGATGGTCTAGGTGTGGAGTGAAAACTCATTATGGGTGTAGTACTCACTAATATGGATAAATGGATAAAAATATGGAGTGTAATTCACTATGGATGATTTCTCAAATGATCAAATGATGAAGTGTAATCTGCTATGGATTATTGCTCACTAGTGACTACTATGGGGTAATTACCTGCTAGGATGTATGCCAAGGCCTACTAAAATGTCCAAGGAGCTTATCCTATAATGGGGCATAGAGTCCACTAAGTCAAAATAAGAATAACCCGATAGGGGTGATATACTATTGCTGATGTGAATGATGTATTAGCAAGTACTACCTGATACAAGTGTGTAAGAATATGTATGTAGAACAAGTCATATGAACATAACATAATATGAGTGTGTGCATGTGCTAGAAGAAATAAGAGGAAAAAATGAAGAGCAAATAATTATGCATGTGTACCCTCAGCTTGAAGTTTTAGCTAGTGAAAATTCAAGGGGCAGGAAATATGCAAACAAAAAAGATAAGAATGGATATCCTTATATGAACAAAGAAAACAAAGGAGAAATAAGAATCATGTAAAGGATAATGATATACCAAAAATAGGATTGCATTCCTTGACTTTGGAGAAAAATATGATCATTTTAAAAACTTGCAAAGTCAAGGAATGCAAGAAGAAGAGAATAAGGGATGAAAATTTATAGGCCCTAGGTTGGGGATTTGATAGGCATCAGAACCCTAGTGAAAGTTCAATGCATGCGATCTATGAACTAACTAGGTATCGTCACATATCATTATCATGAATACCTAGAAGCTATATGAACAAGAAGTCATGAGTAAGCAACAATGCAGTTATGACAAACAAAATATAATAGAAATAGAATGTCAAGCAATCATGTAAAGTATGACATATAGTCATGCAATATGAGTAGGTAAGCAGATGCATATGATCTAAGCTAAATGCAAAAATGTAGTGCAAATTATGTATCAATCATAATATATTTTTAGATGCATTATATTCATAGGTTCTTTAAGTTATTTTTCATACAAAGAAGCCAAATGATAATAATTTGAGCCAAACTTAACCATTATGATAAAGGGCCCTAACCAATTAGGCTGAAACTTACCTCAAAGACCAGCATGAGCATTAGTATTTTTTTGGATTTATTTGAGGACAATATTCCCAACCTCAAAAGAACTATTACAAACTTTATTAGAATAAAATTTTTGAAGCCTGTCTTAATAGGCTCACAAATGCTTTAAGGTATGAATGTGCTTTTCATCTAGCAACTCCAATTAGTGCAAATGGTCTGCACGATACTCATTGCTGACTGTGACATCTTGTAACAAGATGCATAATGAGGGAACCTCAAGCTCAAAAGGAAACACCACCTCATACCTATATACCATACCAAGACATAGGGTGAGGAACCTATGGGGGTACATACACTAGTACGATAAGCCCATAAGGCATGATAAAGCTAAATATGCTAGTCAAAAATAGTCTTACTAACCAAATTCTTCAAGATCTTGATCAAGAACATTTTGGATACTTCATCTTGTCCACTACCCTAAGCTGAATCTTTTTAATTAGAACAATGATTACAAATATCCTTATTATTTAAATGAGTACAATTTAAAAAAAAAATCACTAAAGTAATCCTGAACCTACAAAGAATTTGGTTGAAGATGAAATTAGAAACTTGAGTTCCAATCACTATAGCTAGGGGTATGGATTCAACCCATTTATTGAAATACTTAGTCACAATAATGATAAAATTATGACCATCAGATGACACTGGTTTAATTTTCTTAATAATTTCCAATCTCCACATGGAGAATAGCAAAGGGGAAGATAACATGAAGGTCTTGAGAAGGATTGTGAATAATATAATTGTGGTATTAGCAGTTATCGTAGCACTAAACATAGTTGCATGTATCTTTATCTATGTAAGACCAATAATATCCCATCTGAAGGAGATTTTTGGCAATAGCATTGCCATGAAAATGGCCTTTGCATGAACCTTTGTGAGCATTACTAAGAGCAAAATAGACTTCATTGGAGTTAAGACATCACAAGAGTATACCTTCAAAAGAACATTGATACAAAGTATTGCTGATTATGATGAATTGGTACACTCTTTTGTGGAAAATTTTACACTAGTTATGATCTAAACCATCAGGCATCAACCCATCCTTAATGAAATTAAATATGTCATATACCATGGCTCAAATGGGAAAGCTCCGATGGTCAAACAATTTAGTGGAACAAGACAACAACCAAGTGATGCAAGTTCCCAGAGTTGTCTAATGATAATCGATGCATGATCATATTCTAACTCCAAAGGGAACAAGGATGCAATAGTAGCTATGGAATCCACATGGTAGTTTGAGGATCTAGGGATGGACTCTATGATCACTCAATTAAACAAGGACAACAAATTAGTAATAATCTCCTTGTAAGGTTTAAGTTTATCATCCCAATCTTGATAAACATCATTAATCTAATTAACCACAAGTTGAGAGTTACAAAATATTGAAAGGACTCTAACCTACAAAGCTAAGGTGGATCTAAGACCAAGGTTTATACACTAAAATTGCATCAATCTGATTATATGAGCAAGGTATTGTCTAATTTGACACCATATGGCCCCCTTGGGAAACCCTCAGAGGTTACTTAGTGGTCCTCACCACTTTTGGAAGGTTTTATCCCACTTTTGGTATGTTTTTGGGCATATAGGCATGGCCATCACACCCTGGGATGGCCATAGGTCATGGTCATCACACCTGGGGATGACCACCATCAGCCGTCCCTAGGTGGGATGACCATGGTCTTTGAACCTCAAAAAGTCAAAATTAGGACAAATGGCACCCAAAATCTACCATTACCCCACCTATTCGAGTATGCTTGTGAGATGGCACATAAATCTCATGGCACCTTACATATTGAAGGAAAAAAAGGGAGATTACTTCCCCCTCCAATGCATGGAAACCTTTGGGACAAATGGTAACCCTTGCCTCACATGGCCTCACATGCCCTTTGGACCATATTCCCTCTTGGGCTATAAATTTGATTAATTCCACCCAAATTTAGAGAGGATTCTTTGCATATTTCACCATAGAGGGCTACCAATATTTTCCCCCACTTTATTGTGAGTTTTCCCTTTAGATATCTACCTAGTGAAGGAGGTTTTCAAGTGACTACAAAATGCCCAATTTGTTTACAAAACCTATCCATTTGAGTGAATCCTATCCCCAACTTTGTTTACAATAACCCTGAGAGTGTTTTGGATCAATTCCTAGAGAAATTGGTGGTAAAAAATTAGTATATTTGGTGGTTTTCCCACCCTAGGGCAACCCCAAAATGGTGACAGTCCTAACCGTCACATCCTATGATGGCCAAAAATTGGAACATGATTTTTCTACTATTTTTGCATAGGTCTATTCTATATTATATTACATGTTTTCTGTTCATATTTGGCTCAATTTGGAGTTGTTTTGAATTAGTTATGATGATTTTGGTGTTTTGTAGTCCTAGGTGCCACACCCTGTGATGGCCATAAATTGGATTGTAATTTATTTACTATTTTTACATATATAGTTTCTATACATGGTTATATGATCCCTCTTCAAAGTTGGTGCAATTTGGAGTTGTATTGCTCCTGTCATTATATTTTTGTGAGTTGTAGGTCTAAACACCACACCCTAGGATGACCACAAATCTAGGCATAATTTCCTCACTATTTTTTATTAGATCACTCACAAAGCACATAACATGCATAGATATCACTTTGGAGTAGTATTGAATAGTTTATTGTAAATTTTCTCTTCCAAGTCTATTGATGCATGCACCTTCACGGTATCATCTTAATCCGCACATGATTTTGATCAAATTCTTTTTCTTGTGTGTAGATCCAAGTATCACAGTGCATGAGGAAGGACCAACGAGCTAGCATAATGATAGAAAACTTTGGGATAGCATCAGGATCCCACTCACCTTAATTGTGAGTACAAGGAAGATGTTGGAAGAATGCCTTGGATTCTTGGAAGGATTCGATCCTTTGGTTATTGTATTGAGTGTATCAATTGAGAGCCCTCAAGGGGACATTTTGTAACCTCAAATTTGAAATTTATATTAATACAATGAGAACTACCCATTTCTTTTATATACTTGTCATTTTATTCATGTTTGAAGCATCACTTTTGTAGTTCTTAGAATCAAGTAGAATAATAGATGCATCTCATTTCACATTGCTAGGCATGCCATTTTTCCCCTACTTCACAAGGATCAAAGCTTTGTAATCTACAATATTATTCATGCAAGAGAAAAAAAAATTTAAGGATAAGGAGATGAGTTTCTTTTATGGGGTGACTAGAACAACTCCAGCACTAGGGGCCTTCATTCATCAAGCTCCATCAAAAACCAAATTCAAAGACTCAATCTCTTCAATTTTGACATTGAGCACTCATCGGGAAACTCAGCAACTAGGGTTATGCATAGTGATGAATATTCACAAATTGGGCAAATGGTAGGATTTCTAAAATAGGAAATTGGTAAATATGAAGACCCTTGACGTCGGTCCATTCACCTAAATTTTTTAGGACCAATATTTTTGTAGGGTCAATTCACCACAATTATATATCCAAACATAGGTATATGTGTACTCGTTGGAAAGTTCTTTTCAAGCTTGATCTAATTGTGGTATTTTTATGAAGTTATAATGTGATTTAATAGGTCAAAAATTTCCTCAAAAATGACTAATTTTTAGGGCTTCAAATACCCTAAATGTGTGAAGATGATTGATTTGATTTTCTTAGTATTCAACTTGATTCACCTTGATTTCAATTAGGATTCACCATTTTTTATAAGTACATTTTGAGTCCAACCCCTTATGCATAACCCTATCAACAACTATAGGATGGGAAGCTTCTAGGGGAGTGGAGGCTAATTGATTAGCAATCACTTTACCCTTAATAGCCTTATAACCTATGAAAGTCAAGTCAAACTCACTAAGGACCAGCACCCACTTAGCAGCTCAACCTAAAAAGTGGGTCTTAGACATAAAATAGTGCAAAGGATCAAACTTTGTAACTACCAATATCTTATGGTTGAGAATGTAGTGTCTTAAATTCTATGAAGCAAACACTATAGCAAGACAAAGCTTATCTAAGGGAGTGTACCAAGTTTCATATCTAACCAAGGTTCTACTGATATAGTAGATAACTCACTCTTTGTTTTGATCACTGTGTTGAGTGAGCATGACTTCCAAAGCATGAGCAATGGCTTCTATATAAAGCATAAAATTCATAATAGGCACGAGAGGCACTAAAATAGGTATGAATGTGAGATATCACTTGATATCATCAAAAGCTTTCTAATATTTAGAATCCCAATGGAAGACTACATATTTCTTAAGAAACTTAAGAAAGGGCTGACACTTATTAGCTAACTGGGCAATGAGCCGACAGATAGACTAAAGCTTACCTTGTAGACTACGTAGTTTGTTTAGGGTGTGAGGAGAAGGTATACCAGTGATAGCCATTATATTAGTTATATCCATTTCAATACCTCTCCTATAAACTATGGAGCCTAACAACTTACCATAAGTGACTCCGAACACACATTTAGTAGATTTAAGACAAACCTTATATTGCTAAAGCCTTTCAAATATTTATCTTAAATCATGGATATGATCCTAAAGTTCTATGCAACGATCTAGAATTTTATCCATATAGTAATAGATAATATCACACATCATTTCATGGAAAATATAGTTCGTGGGTTACTTATAGGTAGCTCCTACATTATTTAGGAAAAAATATATGACCTTCCAGCAAAATGTACCCCATGAATTAGTGAATGTTGTCTTAGCCTTGTCCTCAGGGGTAATCAAAATTTTATCGTAGCCTAAGAAACCATCCATGAGAAAAATCATCTCACATTTGATAGTTAAATCTACAATCTGATCTATGTTGGGCAAGGGAAAATCATCCTTGTGACATGCTAAATTAATGTCCCAAAATTTGGTACATATTTTGACTATCCCTTCATTCTTATCTATAGGAACAATATTAGAGATCCAAAAATAATAGTTGATATATTTTATAAAACTAACATCAAGGAGTTTCTAGAGCTCTTCCTTGACTAAGAGAGTGACCATAGGACGCATCTTCCTAAGTTTTTTCTTAATAAGCTTAGCACTAGGTTTAACTACCAAATGATGCATGACAAGGGAAGTGTTTTTGCCATCACACAACGTACCCAAAATTTGGTAATCCACTTGAAAATTTTGTTGTCAATATGAAATTTTGTTTACATTAAGTGTTTTCATGCTAGGGGCAAGTGCAAAGTTATCATAGGGTATATGGATAAAACCAATGTGGCATTTTTTTTTAGCATCAAAATATTGAGTAACAATATATATTTGTTATGGTCTGAGGAAATGCCACAGATGATAAGAGAAAAATATGATCAATATGGTTGAATGATATACCTTTTTGATCATACACCAAATGTTATAAAAGCTTGGAAAATTGGAAAGACCAACTGTAATATCTTGAATTATGTTGCTCAAGAGCATGACTAACTTGCCACAATTAGTTATTAATGCTGATTTTTCCTTTCACTACAACCATGTTCAAATTCTCCAATTTAATGATCTTCATGGGACCCCTATTCCTCCTTTGCCACAAGTATTAAAATCATAAAATGAAGAACTATGGTAAAGGGTCAAATGTCATGTCATCCTTTCAAATCCAAGTTATACTTTCGTATTATTAAATAGGTTATTATAAGTGAATGGTCAGTCCCATTGGAGACATTTTTCAATACATATGTTATAAAAAATGGTATTTCAAATTATGGTATTTCATATAATTTGAATAAAATTTATTTCTTTATATAATTGTTTCGCCATTCTAACAAGTGCATTACATTGATATGTGTTAGAATTTAGAATGAACAGTGGGAAAATGATGTATCTACATGGTGGACTATCACGCACGGTGGAGAGCCAAGTGTGATATAGTGGTGAAAACACGAGATTCCAGAAACAAAAAGGAAATACTAAACAAAGATGTATTAAAAGGAAAGAACACAAATGAATGAACACAAGATATAAAAGCAATATAAACTATGGTCCTTTTTATTAATATTCTTTTCAATTCGTGTTACAATGCGTCTCCTTCCTTTTTATGGGATAGGAGCATTAGATATTGATCTCTACAACTCATTTCAGAATTCCTTCTTTCGCATGCCCACATATAAAATGGGCGAACCAAAACGTTTTCGCTGCTTGCGTTGGTACAAGTCGATTCCTCGCTCCTCCTCCAATGCTGCAAATCTGCGTTCAAAGAAACAAACAAAGAATCAGTAGCACCTGTGTATGAAAAATAAAAGATAAATCTAACTATGGCTAAAATGAATCTAAATGAAATGAAAACTTGACAAAAGCATAAACATGAAACTAGCTAAAAAACTACAAAAAGAAATAAAGCGGGAGGGGTGCCCGAAGGCAAACCACCCGCGGGTGAAACTTTGTTTCGACACCAACCCGCTTAGGATGGGTCCGAAACCTGATGTGATGTGTTGTCGGCAAATTGGTAGGATATTATGGTCAAAAGAATGGGGTGTTGGTTCTTGATTCGTGTCTTCAAAAGTCACCCAATAACCTCTCTTTCGATTAAGAGATTATGGATATTGAAAACACAAATCGCAAGTAAATGAATTAGCAGCACTTCGTCGCTCAAAATGATCCTGCTCGGTATATCTTTTGGGTGAGGAAACTCACCATTTTATAGACCCAAGGGGTCTCTTTGAATTAACATGCAAAAGTGTTTCTTTGCATGAATTCTTTGTGTGTGCAGAAAAGACTTCTTCTTGATCAAGGGATTATTAACTGTCTCTGTGCATGTCTTTGTGTGTTTTAGAAAAGCTCACTTGCACTCCCATGCAATGAAGGAATAGCTAAGTGGCAAATCTAAGTTGTCTAAAAATCTTACTCTCATTCCTATGCAATGAAGGGAAAGTCAATTGGAGGATATGAGTTGTCAAAAGAACTCACTCGCACTCCTATGTCATGCAGGAAAAGCTAAGTGGCAGTTCTGAGTTGTTATATGCCGAGATTTGACTTTTTGCTGGTCAAACTTGGCATTCGTCCCACCCCAAAGTGAGCGTTGGTAATCGTCCCTGGGTGAGACGAGTATCAGTCAGCACTCGTTTCTAGATAGGACGAGTAAAACTTTCACTCGTCCCTAGGTAGGACGAGTAAAACAGAACTCGTCCCTTGGTTGGACGAATAAGCAATAAAGTGTCTAAAAGGTGCCAAATTGGTTTCTGACTTGCAAAACTGCTGTGTGAGTGGTTAGAACCATTTTTTAACCTCTGAGGGCTGCCCTGGGGGCTGTGTGTGTTAGTGCGATCATTGCTTGTTGTCACATAATCAGATTGGTGCTATTTTGGTGTCTACAAGTGGATAGACAAATGTGAGCATGGTGAGGATCATGAATGTGAACTACCCAAGTGTGATGATGTAGATGGACCTGCATGGATGTGAATTACCAAAGTGTGTCGATGTGGACTACCAAAGTGATGTGGATGTGGACTACCAAAGTGATATGGATGTGCACTAGCAAAGTGATGTGGACATGGATCGGTGAAAATGATGACCTGGACTTGGACAATAGAAGACCAAAAAATATAGTGATGATGTTGATAGACCTGCATGGTGGATGAAGATAGTGATAATGCAAATAGACCTGTGTAGTGGATGAAGATAGTTATGCCAATGTAGCCACATGGTAGACTATGGGTGAACAAGGACAATGACACATGGTAGGCTAACACAAAACTAAGAAAGGGATGGATCATCGCAAGGTGGTCATATACAATTGTATATCTTATTCATTTTATACCACTGTACTCTAAATTACACCTCGAATGTGGGATAAAATCAAAATAAATTTTGGATATTTGTGTTCTTTAGACAAAACTCAAGTGGATATCACTATGGATTAGCACCTATGAGCATTTAAGAAACTATAAATGTATATCCTCTTAAATTTGATGTTGACGCAGGGAGGAGATAGACACCACCAACTTAAGGAGATGAGTAAGAATATTTTCAATGAATGAAGTAGGTGGTTATAGTTGCAAAAATTAGGGAGGACTTAGGTAGATGAGTGAGCTATGGGATTCCTAACAAAACTATCACCACAAGAAGCCTCTCTTACATCGTCCATTCATTTTTATTGTAGAGAAATCATAGGGATATATGAGAGTGCAAAATGAATTTGGCTCAAATATTAATTAGTATGTAAGTTAAAAATCTTGTGATGATCTCTGCGGTTTGCATAGTTGATTTGGATATCTGCTACATAAATGGCTCAGGCGAGATGAATGTTTAAACAATTTAGTCTCCATCACATAGATGACCATGATGTCACATCTCTTTTTTTTGGAGTGAGAGCCCTTTCATATTCAATGTATTCATGGTCCAATACGAGAACCCTTTCATCATCAATTTATCATTTTCATGTACAGGATGGATGTATAGTTATGCATGGCATCCTATCCTTAAAAGTATTAATGGTGCACTAAGAGGTTACATAAATATTACATTAATATCATGCTAAATATATCATTACAAATTATGAGGAGGACAAATCCATTATGGGAATAGTTACATGACACCTAAAAATAATGAAGAGTTGTTGGAGGGGAAGTCATCATTATGTTGAAATAGCAGTTATAGTTGAAGTAAGAGAGGGAAGAAGAAGGGGAATGGTCTTTGTTGATGCAAATATAAAATGAAGCAATAAAGTATGGTCTATTAATATCAATTGAAACTTATGAAAGAGGGATTGGATAATTTTTGGTAGTGAATTGCATGTTGGAAATCATTTTTTTAAGAACTCTCCTCCCAAGTTGTTGGACTGGACCAAATTTCACCATTGTAATCTATGAAGCTAGGTATTCTACAAGAGCATCAATTCAATATCTTTATGTTGGCAATATATTGAAGTTATTTTAATAAGTTATATGCATGTGGATGGTATAATTTATTTATTTCTTTAATATATTGCATTTTCCCCTTAGAATATTGCATCACATTAATTGTGGATCGTGTGCAGACAAATCAGATTAATGTTGGTTTAGTGCAGGATGTTTGTTATGCATATTTGAGATGATATTTTAAAAGTGATGACAACTTGTTCTTTTCTTTTGTTTTCTCTAATCCTAGTATTTTACATTTTTTTTAATTTCATGAAACACAAAATACAAAAAAAATAAGAAATTAAAACCCCAAAAAAATAAATATGATAATTCCAAAATTAAATTTCAAATTTTCATTTTACGCAAGTTCACAATTTTAATGAAAGTTTAATTTTTTTAAACATTGCACATTTTTCCAAATAATCAAATTAATTTCATTTTATGAAAGTTGAAATTTCAATAAATTCCAACTTTTCATTAAAGTGAATAATTAATACAAGATTCTAAAGTTTTTTTTTACATTGCAAAGCTAGATTCAATCACTTCATTTTTTATTTTCAAGAAAATATTAACAATCAAATATAAAATTGTCTTAACAATTGAAGATAAATTTTGGTTAATAAACAAAGATAAAATTTGGTTAAAAATCAAAGATAAAATTTGGTTAACAAAAGAAGATAAAAATTGTTAACAATCGAAGATAAAATTTGGTTAACAAAAGAAGATAAAATTTGCCTAACAATCAAAGATAAAATTTGGTTAACAAAAGAAGATAAAATGGCCTAACAATCAAAGATAAAATTTGGTTAACAAAAGAAGATAAAATTTGGTTAACAAAAGAAGATAAAATTTGGTTAACAAAAGAAGATAAAATTTGGTTAACAAAAGAAGATAAAATTTGATTAACAATTTGAGATAAAATCAATCAAAATCAAATTTTCAAAGATTGAAATCAAATATTTATCAAATTTCAAAGTAGATAGTTGATCAATAATGTCATATTTTTACAAATTCCATGAACAAAAAAATCATTGCAAATCAAATCAATACCAAAATAGGCCCCTTGTTAATAGGTATATGCAACACTAAGGTATCCAATTAATTTTAACATTTCATATTTTACTAAGCATTGCAAGTAATTTTAACACATTAAAAAGAACCTTGGGAAAATTTCAAATATTTCATTGCAAGAGAGGATATTCGAGCAGAATCCTAACTATGAGTATATTTTTGTAATTGGGAAAAATAATACTCAATAGGAAGGATCAAGCCCTGGCATGTTGGCATATGACCAAGAAAAGATATCTTGATATTATTTTTAAAAATTGGTCAATTTCTCCTACTCATCCATGGATAAGTATTTACCTAACTTAACTATTCTAGGGGTTTCCTCAGAACCTATGTTATCATATATAGTCTCCTCGATAATGATGGATAAATCATACTCAAGAGGAGGTACGGTAGGAATCACTCCTAATTTCTCAAGGTCCTTGGGATACATAGAACCAAAGTCCATCTAAGAACTAGAAGAGTCAACTTGCACAATGCAAGGAAATCAAATTAGATGTCATTATAAGCTAAATCCTCATCTTTGAAATACAAATCAAGTGTAAGTACTGACTAAGAAGGAGAGGGTGGCCCCTCATTCTCAACACTCCACTATAAACCTTGATACGATTCATCTAAAATAGATTATTGATAAGAAGAGTTGACTTGATCCTTTGATGATATATTGATTGATGATCCCTTATCATAATATTTGATTTGCTTAGTCTGGTTAGATAAGGAATCTGATGAATGAACTGAGCTAGATCATCTAGTGAGAAAAATTCAAATGGATGAGGATCACCCAAGATAGAAATAGGTTGAGTTTTAAATTCAAATTTTATACATTGATGAAAAGTATAAGGGATGATCTCCATCACATAGATCTAGGGACATCCAAGAAGAAGATTAAAATATGTAGGACAAGATACTACATAGAACAATGTATCCAAAATATTAAGTACAAATTTGAGGGGAAGTGATATGGTACCACAAGCTTCTTGGGACTCATTGTTGAAATTTTTAATGATATAACTAGATTTAGTTAAATCTTCCTCTTTTAATCCAAAATTTTTAAAGAAATGAGCGCATAAATTAAGGTAAGAACTATTATCAATCATAACTCTCTTGATAAAAGTATCCTCAATAAACACCATGATGTAAAGAGAATAATCTTCTTGTAAGTTTGAGAAAGTGATATCGACATTCGAGAATGTGAGAAGATGTATCCCAAGAGAACTTACAACATTGTCCATATCACTAGAGGAAATATATGGAGGGAAAACTTGTTGTTTCAGAACATTTATTAAGGTTTCTCCATGACTAGGAGAATTATGTAAAAGTTCCAAAAGAGAAATATTTGCTGAGAAACTTATCTCCTATTGTGATTGTTGCATCTATCGATTCGGTACTAAATTTTTTGAAGTATTTGCTATCAAACCAACCATGTTGTTATAATAATGATGCAGTACACTTATATAAGATACTTGATTAGCTACATGTTTTAATTACATTTTTATTAATAGAAGTTTTTTTTTTTATAATTTGAAGATTGAGAATTTCCTATGTCAATACGCCCTGCATCAATCAAATATTGAACCACATGCTTTAACTTCTTACAATAATTTGTCCAATTTCCTTCCACTCTATGATATGCACAATGCTGAACTGCCTTATACCAATGAGTTGTAGTATATGGTTGCCTTATGGGAGGTAATTAAATTGTGCTAGATTTTAATAGCTATTTTAAAACTGCTTCCATGGACATATTAAGCCTCATAAAATTTCCTTTTGGAGGTTTTTGAAGTACTATATTTTGTAGGTTGTTAGTAACATTATTAACAGGCCTAATATCCATTCCATTATCACATCCTATGTGTTTATTCTTATTTTTATACTTAGTAGGTTTCTCTTCATTAACTTTGAGTTGGCATCTTCTGATAAGAGATTGTTCTACTTCTATTGCTAAATCAATTTCTTGATAAAAGGTTGTGATAGTAGTAGTTTCCAATGCATAATATAATTTTTCTTGCAAGATTCCAATAAATATCTCAAGTATATATTTGGTGGTAAAGTATATCTTAGGCATCCAACTAAACTTCTCCAATAATCTAAGAATTCTGAAAAAAATTCCTCTTTACATTATTTTAAATTATAAACATATTTTTTTGTCTCTTCAAAGAATAACTAGGTAATTGATAGTACCACTCTAATTCCATGCCACCAAGACTCTTAGGAAAATGTTTTTAGCAATAGTATATCATCATATATGAGATCATGGCAAGCTATTTTAAACCTTATTAATTGCTCTATTGGATATTTTTTCCCCTTATATATAGGTAAAACTAGCATAGAAAAATGCTTAGGGTAAGACCTAGCAACAACAATAGGATACAATGGCTAATTACATATTTCCTTATAATTGTAAGTGAATATTGAAGGCTAAATCATCTTGATTTTTGAAACCAATTGATTTACCATATTTGTTAAATTTTGCACTTTTGGATTATTGTTATGCAATGTCCCAAAATTCCATAAAGGAGGAGTTCTGGACATATTGATGTTGTTGGTGTATGCGGTATCTTTTTGAAGAGGATAACTAACATTTTATGGAATAGAGGCAACAATGTTGAGATAAGCAGATTGAGAAGGAAATTAAAAAGTTTTAATGGCACTACTAGTTGGAGGGACTTGTAGATTCTTTCCAATGTTGGTTCTTACAGTAGTGGCATAAGTTGGATGATGAACAAGATTACCATGATTCAAAGATTCACTCAAGGAGTTATCATGATATGGTCTAAATTCCTCAAGTAGGGCTTATTCCTCTAAAGAAATATCCAAGGCATGCTTGTTATGCTTATAAAACGTCCACACATGCTCAAAATATTTGAATATAAGGCTTCCATCGGGTCCCTTAATAGGATCAAGACTATCATCAATCTCTTCTTCCTCAAGGTTATGATTTTCTCTGTCAATTTGATCCTTCTCTTGAAAAATCTCATCAAACCTAAAAGCCTTTGTTCATTCCCAAGGTTGGAAGCCATTGGGAAAAGAGCGAAAGACTAGGGCAAAAATGAGGAACCAATACCAATTAAGGAAAGCACAAGAAATTATGTTTTTAATGTTTTTTGCTCTAGCACACGAAATTAATTATCTTGATTAAAGTTTTAAAATAAAATAAGGTGTTCACGTCAGGTTCACAAAATATATAAAGGAAGAAAACCACCCTACTATGTATGATTCTTAGGGTTAGATACACAAAAGATTAAAATATTTGAGGTGAACCATGGGGGCTACATTGTTCTTTACACTCGATGTAAAAGAGAGGGAGAAGGATTCACCAAGAACAACTTTAAGGACTCACTCCAAGTTTACAAGATTTTTTAGGAGTGTTTGATGTATTAATTTCAAGACAATAACCTATATTTGGCATTTCTAGATCTATGTTATGAAATATAAATGACAATATAGAAATACATAATGCAAGAAGATAAGAGCTAACCCTAGAATGATACTTTTTTTTAATGCTTTCTAACCCTAAGGTTTCAAGATAGAAAACCTTTAAGAAAGGGTTCAAGACATGATGCACAAACATAATTTACTCTAAGTGCACACTATATGCTATTTATCTTTCAAATGCATAGAAATTAATTAAATGTATTTCTATAAAATCAGATCTAGGGTTTTACAACAAAAATAGAAGACACTCAACAAAAAACCTAAATATTAATTGGAACACTTAGCTTATTTGGTGATTGATCCTTTCTTTTATCCCTTGTCCAATGATATCAACAATTCCTATTCTTGCAAGATAACTTGGCAAACACTTGGAAAATATAATCAGTGTTAGGGGGCCTACTTAATCCACTATACAATAGTTCTTGGAGGTGTAGCATTCAAGCCCCCTAGGTTGTTTTAGTTAAACTTTGAAAATAGAAGTAGAAGTTGATATTTGGAAGAAATCAAGCATATCAAAATACAGTAGAATAAAATAATATAACCATAGAATAAAATATAGTAATATGCCCTATATGCAAACTATGATGTAGATCTAGGGTTTGGAATAGTTGTTTGCTCCTAGACATAGTCTTGGTGAAATCACACCTCGTAACAAGTGATTGTGATATTGCACCGATGAAATTATGCCTCGTAGTGGCCCAAGTGCAAATTTGTAGAAGCGAGACAAAAAACCTTAGATCAATGTGAAATGACTAATGCATGATACAAAAAACTAAAACATGCATACAAAAGAGTGAAATCACTTGGTAGAGAGTGTAGAAGTAAGAAGAAGGGTTGAGACCTTTTGAATAGTTGATCTCTCTATAGGGATTCAACACAAATCCATAAAATCAAGCAATAGTAATCAAAAATTTAATGCAGGAGAGAATAAATCACACTTCATACTTGAGAACTAGCTTACTTGCAAGAAAAGAAGAAGAATACAAAACACTTAGCAAGAACTTCTAAAATCACTTGACTTATTATTCACTTTCATTTTCGTCCTTGTCATGCTCCCAAAATGATTTCAAACCCTCATCATATAGTGTATTTGAAGGCGAAATGGGTAGGAAAACTGAGGAGCATCGACGTAAAACACACCAACTTTGAGAAATTAGGGTTTTCTTAGAGAAAAACCTAATAGGTGAAATCACACTCCGTTAAGACTGACCATGATTTTACCTTATGCAAAATTACACCCCATAAAGGGTGATCGTCATTGCACATAAAGGAGTAAAAAGATATTAAAAAAGGTGGGGAGGGACCTAGCCCTTGCCCTAGGCAAGTCTAGGGGGCTTCCATGAGGACTCAAAGAAGATTGCCTACTAAAGTGGGTCAATTTTTCTTGTCTACAATAACTTTGAATTCTACTATCATGTCCTGATACATGAGTTGAGAAACTAAAAGAAGATTGGTATTCAATCCAGGAACATATAACACATTATTAATTATCCATTTTTCCATTTATTATATTGACTACACTATTTCCTATTCCTCTTACTTTAAAAGTTCTACAATCTGGTATAGCAACTGATTTCTCTTTTTTTCCTATAGAGAATTAAACCATTGTTTGTTTCCAGTCATATGATTTTTTGATCTTGAATCTATGTACCAATAATCCATTATTTTTTGGTTTTCTAGTCTACATGAAGTTGACTACCTTATGACTCCCTAGTTTTAAATAATTGAATAAATTCTAAATTTCAAAAACCTAATTTGATGGTGAAGTCCTTATGGCTCCCAAATAAGAAATTTAGAATTTTGTAAACTAATATTTGCAAAAATTAATATTCCAATATGATGTAGTAGTCCTTATTTCTCCAAATGAATAATTAATCTATGAATTATGAGATTAATTATCTTCAACCTTAGAAAATAAATAAATTAAATTCACCTTATACCTCCCAAACCTTAGCATAAATAAAATAAAACTTAAATTTTATTTACCTCCTTATATGGTTTGTACCACAAGGGAGAGTATTCCTGGAGGGGGAGGTGATATAGAGGAATTAGAGATGATTCCCAATATTTTGTAACAACTTTCATCCAAATTGTATAAGGTGTATTATTTGCAAACTTCTCAAAATAGCTTGTACGATCACCAAATCATACAATTGTACAATAAAAATCATATAGTCTTATGATCTAAATCATACAAGACTACAACTTGTATGATTTTCCACTTAGTCAATTCACTGGAAGTCATTTTGTAAATCAAATCGATTAGTTTTGTAATCAATTTCTTAAAAAACTATTTTTCTATATTTGACAAGTTCTAACTATGCAATTTCATTCCCAAATCAGAATAATTATTGATGACAGGTTATTTACTACTAATTCTTGTATCAAATTCAATAATTTTACATGAGTATTTAATATATTTTTACATGTTATCATCAGTTAAATATGAATTATTGGTAAAAATGAGTAAAAATGGTAATTTTATGTTTATCAGTAACTTACGTCCAATTTTCCCAAGATCTGAGTTAAATGTAGGTAATAAGTGGAGAAACTACAATTGTACTCTAGATGTGAAGAACAACCACTAGCAGTTAGAAGAAGTCAAGTAGATGATCTCAGTTTACGGAAGATAGTTACTGGAGGTAATTACGAACAGTAATTACGTAAGGTCAAAAGGTCATTTTGAAGACTTACCATGGATGAAAAAACATAATATGGACGACATAACCAAATGACAACAATTAAAATATCTCCAATATATCTTTCCTTCTCATTTTTGTTATGAGATTCTCTCCAATTGATAAAACCTTATGAAAATGATTTGTAAAGTTATTATTTGTCAAATGTCAAAGTTGTTAAGACTTCCTATATTACAGGAGCTGAAAAGTCTTATTATGAGTCAGTTAGATAGGAAATATTCCATGTAATGCCACTTGGACTTATAGAAATATTTTCAGGTCCAATTCAAATAAAATATTTTTAGCTTTAGGATATCTTATGGTGTACGTACAGTCATCACTCCACATTTTAAGCAAGATACATACGTGGACAATATTGTACTTTGTATTAGTCTTAGTATAAAAATATACAACAAAAACTAGAGGCTCTCTCTCCTCTGGGGTTTTTTCTCTGATTACATTATTCATTACATCATGTTATAGATTATTTTTTGGAGCTTGTATAGTTGAATCTTCATCAATAAAATAGCATTTCTTCATTATGGTAACTTGTATCATTTGTGGCATTTGTTTATTCTTTGTTTTGAATTTGTAAATTCTACAACCTGCATTCATGAATTATAAATAAATGTTAGTATAAATCATAATATTTAGTTACTGATAGAGTAGTTTAGGGGAAAGAACTTACACTACCACTTAGGAGGCAGGGCCCACTCCTAATCGACAGTCCTTGAGCTCTTCACCCCATGCATTAGGTTAGAATTAGTTAGATATGCATTAGAAAATACATAAAATATAAAATTGCATAATAGTTAAATTTCATAATAAATTGCACTTATTTACTATTTCCTGCATAATTCATATTGCACATTTTTATATTTCTTTTTGTACATGTGTATGCATGATTTCTGAACTAGAAATTGAACTAGACTTAAGCATTAATTCCTACGATCATATCTATACTGGATTGCTACTTTTTAAATCTAACCTTGATTTTCCCTCGGATTGATAAAATTAAATGTAAGCTTCTACAATCGATCATTTTGGCACCATTTTTGGGGAAAGTAGCATCATAGTAGTTGATCAGAGAAGCCATTGGCAGTGCAAAGCGAGAGGACTTACTTGTACGCATGAGATCTTGTGGACACATGAGCCCCTAGTGTGCATACGAGTCAGAGTGGTTATCGACATATATGGGACACAATAACCCTCCCTATCGTGGGTAGCTAACAACAAGCCTCGCCTTACGACGTTTTCAGGTTCCTTTTTCATAAATATTTCATGTTTTAATTGCTTTCCTAGATTAAAATTTGCTTTCCTGCAATTTACTTTCTAAAATTTCTTGCTTTGGGTAATTATTATTGTTTAGGTGATGTAGGGTCCTATGGGCAAGTTCAGGAAGTAGGCGAAGGTAGTAGCTGAAAATAACCCCTTGTCTTGGGAGTAGGAATTAGCTTACAGTGAGTGACACAACTGTAGTGAAATCCCCCCTAGTCAAATAAACACTAAGAAGTTACCTGTTATTTCAGTACTGTTATTTTATTTTTACCGAACTATTGCTTAATTGGTTACATGGATTACGTGCTCCACGGGTCGTATCCAATTATAGTAATACTAGGTTGTATACTTATTTCTAATGATATTAAGTTTGAGTGTACGGATTACGTGCTCCGCGGGTCACATTTGAACTTAGTAACATTAGGAATTTCCCTAATATTGTTAGAATTAGGTTGTACGGATTACGTGCTCCATGGGTCACATCCTAATTTTAATAACATTAGGATTGTCTAAATTATACATATTTCTTTTTTGTTAAAATTTATGAATTTTATGTTTTAATAGACAGTAGATCAAAACAGAAAACAAAATCAAAACTTAAAAAAAATTTCAAAAAAAAAAAACAAATGGTTGAAAGTAGTCAGATTGAATTCATAGATCTCAGGAAATTTCTGATTCAGCAAGAGGTTAATCTTCTTGTTGATCAAAACTTTATAACAACCAAGTCAGAATGGGAAGCACTGTGTGTAAGAATTGACTCTATCAATGAGAGATCAGAAGAACTTAAAAAGATAAAAAGGATTAATATTGCAAAAAATTTAAGGGTAAATCATCCTACACCTTATGATAATCTGGGAGTAAGTTGTGAAAATTGGCTTTGGGATAGATGAACTATAGTAAATCCATCAATTTATCCTTGGAACTAGTACCTTGAGGATTCCCTCATTGTTCACAATTTTCTTGCAGAAATAGAGAAAAGAGAGTTAATCCTGCAATACAACAAAAGGTATTTTAGAATTCCTAGAGTTGTACGTTTTAGAGAATTATGCGAAGGTTTATGTTTCGAGCTACAGTTTGGAATTCCTAATTCTATAGCAATTAAAGCTTATCTTTGTCAGCTGATTCAACTATTGGTAGATCATTTTAATTTTGAGGAAGAACATTTTATGACACCAGATCAACTTGATCCAATCAACGATATACATAAGTTATTTATAGAAGACTAGGTGTTATATTCAAAATAAATATATATATATATATATATATATATATATATATATAGATTTAGAATATACATGAAAATACTGAGAGACTCTAAAGGAAGATTTATAAAAATAGATAAAATAGAAAAATCCCCAAGAAACTTTAGACAGCCTGGGATTTTTAAAATAGAAAACACTAGAGCCACATCATCAAATCAAGCTGAAATCCTAGAACAAGATCCCAACACATACTTATTACCAAGTCCTGAGTTTGACGATCATATAGATTCTTCAATATTCACTGATCCTATACCTGATCCAATTCTTGAATTCCTATATTCAAGTATGGCAGACGCTGAAAGTGAAGTAGGAGAAGAAAATCATGGAAATAGGGAACAAAGACAAGAAAGACCAAGGCAAGAAAGAGATCACGTAGAAAATAGACAAAGAAAAACATTTGCTTTTCCAATTTTACATACAGAGGGAACCGCAAGAGATCCTAAATCAATCTCTCTTTCTGTATTACCTACCTTCCATGGAAAACCACATGAAGATCCTGATGCCTTTCTCTTTGAATTTGAAGTTGTATGTCAAGCTTATTTCTACACTACAAATGAGCAAAAGTTAAGATTATTTCCTTCTACTCTTAAAGATGCCGCTATGATATGGTTTATGGGTTTAGGAGAAGGAGTTTGTAATCGTTGGGATGGTGAAAATGGATTAAAACAATTATTCCTTGAGAGATATCAAGACTATTGTAGAGTTAGGGACAAGAAAGCTAAACTTTTCTGAATGAATCAAAAGGAAGATGAATCTTTGGAAGATTATCTTGAAATATTTATATTTGTAGGATCTAGAGTAAACATAGAGCTTGAAGAAGAAATCTTAAAAGAACTTTTTCTGAAAGGATTAAAGGAGGATGTTCTTGAAATCCTAAATCTTATGGCAAAAGGAGATATTCATTCTATATCTTTTGAAGGGATTGTAAATCTTTGTAGAAACTATTCAAGAAACAAACCCTTGAGAAGTAATAAATATACATCTACAGGAGCAGGAGTAACAAGAGCTGAAATTGGAAATATGTTGGAAGGTTTAAAAACTGATTTATTGAGTAATTTCACCTCATCTTTGGATTTAATGGATAAAAAGACAAAGGACAGTGAAGAAATTTACTGCCATAGATGTAGGAAGAAACACAATTCAAGAGAATGCCCTCTCAACATAACAAATATCTCCAATATCTCTGCTTGTTGCCAAATTTGTGATAAAGATCATAAAACTAAAAAATGTAAATATATCTCCGTTGTTAAGGCTGCCATAAAAGAACCTGAAGTAGAAGAAGTAGAGGATGTTTATTTTGTTTCTCAAAGAAGAAATGGCCCATTTAATGGCCCATCAAATTGGTCAAACCCTAATTATCCCAACCAACAAAGACCTAACCAATGGTCCAATATGCCAAATTGGAATTCTTACAATCAAGATTGGAATATACCCCCATGGGCTCAATTTATGGCTAATTCTTATGGAGGACAATTTCCATGGAATCAAGGAACACAAAATCAGAATATGCCTGGTTGGAACAATAATGGCCAATATAATCAAGGTGGCACTAATTGGTCTCCAAATGCAATGCAACAACAGAATGCTCAAAATCAATTTAGGGGACAAAATACTCAAAATCCACCTCAAAATAGACTTCTTCCACCTCCAAACAATAATCCTCCTAAGCAGTTACCTATTCCAGCTCAACCAGTTCCTAACCCTAACAATAATAAAAATGTCCAACAAGTCTATGAAACAAATGAAACATGTTCTATATCTATAGCACCTTGTCAACAAATACAATTAAGATCAGGAAAGGTGTTAGAAAATGATGTCACTCTTAAAAGACTTAATGATCCAATTGAAAACTTGGTTGAAGATGAAATTGACAACAAGAAGGAAACAAACAATCAAGAGGAGAATATTCCAACCAAACAACAAGAGATTCAAACAAATAAGGAAATAGAAGTACCATTTCCTCAAATATTGGCAATACCAAAAGAACCATCCAAGCCAGCCTTTAATTTTCTTCAAGAAATAGAAGGTGTTACTATTAAAATTCCTTTATTACAAGCTATCAAGGATATACCCATCTATTCTAAACTTATTAAAAATATATGCTCAAAAAGTAAAAAGAAAAATGAATTTCAAACTATTCAAGTTATTGGACAATTATCCTGAGATGATGATAGGAGATAGGTTGGTACCTAAATATACAGATCCTGGAATACCTATACTCACTATGCATATTGGAAATGTAACCTTACAAAATGTTTTGGTTGATTTAGGAGCTGCTATTAATGTTATGACCAAAGAAACAACAGATTCCTTAGGGATACAAAAATTACAATTAACTTCTATTGTGCTTCAACTCGCTGATAGATCTACTATTAAGCCAGAAGGAAAACTAGAAGATATTATGGTCTCAGTAAGTTCATGGGAATATCCAGTGGACTTCATAGTCTTACAACCTAAAAGGAAATTAGGGGGACATCCCTTAATTTTAGGAAGACCATGGCTTGCAACAGTTAATGCCTACATTAGTTGTAGATCAGGAAACATGACTATTTCCAATGGTAAAGATACAAAAGATCTTAGTTTATTTCCTGAATCACCAATAGAAGAAAAACAATTGTGGTATGATTTTCCTCAGGAATATGATGATATCCAAACCTTATCAGTTAATGTTTTAATTGAATAACTTGAACAAGAAGCTGAGGGACCCTTACCATTGTTGTTAGAAAATCAACAAGAAAATCAAAATCAAGACATTAGTGATTTATTTTCCAATAATGAAGCAAGCACAAGTCAATCTCAATATGCTTATGATTTGAATATTTTTGAACATGAAATAAATGGAATAGATGCAAATATAGAAAAATGTAAACAAATAGATATTATACCTGGAAGAACTCTTAATATCAGTAATGAACTCACAAGCATACAAGAGTCACAATTGGTAGATTTGCTTAGAAAGTATCAATCAACATTTGCATGGAACTATGAAGACATGAAGGGTATTCATCCAAGTGTGTGCACCCATCGTATATTTATCCAAGAAGGTTGTAGTCCTGTAAGACAACCACAAAGAAGATTAAATCCAACTATGAAAGAAATAGTCAAAGAAGAAATCATTAAGCTTTTAAATGCAGGTTTTATATACCCAATTTCAGATAGCCAATGGGTATCACCTTTAGTGATAGTCCCTAAAAAGAATGGTAAATGGAGAATTTGTGTTGATTATAGGGAATTAAATAAAGTAACTAAGAAAGACTATTTTCCCTTACCATTTATTGATCAAGTCTTGGATACATTGGCTGGAAAGAAATATTTTTGTTTTCTAGATGGTTTTAGTGGGTATAATCAAATCTCCATAGCTGAAGTTGATCAGGAAAAAACAACTTTCACATGTCCTGTAGGAACTTATGCTTATAATGTTCTACCTTTTGGATTATGTAATGCACCTGCAACTTTTCAAAGAGCTGTGTTAGCTATCTTTGCTGATTTAACAAATGAATGCGTAGAAGTTTATATGGATGACTTTACAATATATGGTACTACTTTTGAAGAAACTTTATCTGGATTGCAAAAATTTTTAATAAGATGTCAAGAGAAAAATCTCTCTCTTAGTCATGAAAAATGTTTCATGATGATGAAAGGTGGCATTGTTCTAGGGCATTATATATCACAAGATGGTGTTAAAGTAGACCCTACAAAAATACAAGTTATTCAAACTCTTCAATCCCCAAGAACACAAACTGAAGTAAGAAGTTTCTTGGGACACACAAGATATTATCGTAGATTCATTAAAAATTTCAGCAAAGTTGCTACTCCTATGCTTAAGCTCTTAATGAAAGATAGTGAATTCAATTGGACAAATGCATGCCAAAAAGCATTTGAGGAAATAAAAGAAATATTGACCACTGCTCCAATATTAAGAGGACCAAATTGGGAATTACCATTCCATATACATTGTGATGCTTCAAACTATGCAATAGGAGCAATATTACAACAAATAGAAAACATAATACCCTATGCTATTTATTATATAAGTAAAAATTTGCATGGAGCTGAACTCAATTATATTGTTACAGAAAAATAATTTTTAGTTGTAGTTCATGCTCTTAACAAATTTAAACATTACATTACAGGGTATGAAGTATTTGTTCACACTGATCATTCTGCCATTAGATACTTAACAAATAAAGCAATAGTTGGTGGTAGAGTGATTAGATGGCTTCTTTTATTACAATAATTCAATGTTACAATCATTGATAAAGCAGGTAAAGATAATGTTATTGCTGATCATTTGTCTCGAATACAAATTTTTGATGACAATGAATTAATACAGGATAATTTTCTAGATGAACATTTATTTGCCCTTTCTATTTTTACTCCTTGGTATGCTGATATTGCAAATTATTTAGTAATAGGAAAAATACCTCAACATTTTACACCTTATGAAAAGAAGAAATTAATATTTCAAAGTACTTCTTTTACTTGGCTTCATGGAATTTTATTCAAACGATGTCCAGATCAAATAATTAGAAGATGTGTACAAGAAAATGATGTATATGATATTATTAGGGCAGCACATGAAGAACCTTGTGGAGGTCATTATGCAACCCAAAGAACAATCAGAAAAATATATCAAACTGGATATTATTGGCCTACAATGAATAAATATGCTCATAAATTTATTGATAGATGTGATGCTTGTCAAAGAGCTAGTAAGCCTACTCCTTCTATGGAAATGCCTTTAGTTCCACACATAGCATTTGAACCATTTGAAAAATGGGGAATTGATTTTGTAGGACCTATAGAACCTCTAAGTGATGGTAATCAACACATATTAGTTTGTACATATTACGTTACCAAATGGGCAGAAGTTAAAGCACTTCCACGAGCTAAGGCTGAACTAGTAGCTGATTTTCTTTATGAAAATATAATGCAACGCTTTGGTGCACCTAGAGAATTGGTTTCTGATCAAGGACCTCAATTTACTTCCAAATTAATTGAACATTTTGTCCATATCTATCAAATCAAACATAAGAAAACTTCACCATACCACCCACAAGCCAATGGACAAGTAGAAGTTACAAATAGAGAACTTGAAAATATTATCACAAAAACTGTAACTATTAATAGGGGTGATTGGAATGAAATATTAAAAGAAGTTGTATGGGCATATAATACCACTTGGAAAACTACCACAGGTTTATCACCTTATGAAATGGTTTATGGGAAACAAGCCATTTTGCCCATCGAATTTGAAATTGAAACATTACGCACATCCGTACAACTTGACATGAATTTGGATAATGCACAAAAAGAAAGGTTGGAAAAATTAAATATCTTAGATGAAAAGAGATTAGAAGCCTTGCATAGAACAGAGATAACTCAACAACAATGAAAGAAATGGCATGATAAACATATTGTACCACGTACATTTCAATCAGGAGATTGGGCCTTGTTATTTGACTCCCGTTACCAAGATTTTCAAGGTAAATTAAGAACCAGATGGCTAGGACCCTATGAAATTGAGGAAATATTTGGAAACGGTATAGTTAAACTTAAGCCTATAGATGATTCAACAAGAAAACTACTAGTAAATGGCCATAGGCTTAAACTTTATAAGAAGCCATTATCTAAAGAAGAGTTCATACATCAGTTTGGAAAACAAACTGATTTGCAATGCATTTCTGAACTACAATCAACCACTATTCAATAGACTTTCTTTTTGAAAAACAAAAAATATATATATTATGTACATATTTATACATAAACATACTTATACATATTTGTACATACAAATACTTATACATATACATAATAATGTAAATATTATATCAAAAACAAAAAAATGATCTTGCTTCCTTTATTTCATCATGAAGTTCCTACATTTCTTTCTATTTTTCAGTCATTCAAAAAGCTTTTCAAAGAAAAATCCTTTATCTTTAACCCTGTAGAGAAAAATGACCATATGATGTATAGTACCTTGTTGCTAGATGAAATCTAGGTATTTGTTCAAATATTCAAATTCTATCTAGTATATTGGGGAAATTCTCATTGAAAATAGAGCAAATCTTTTGAAATGTTATGAGTAACTTCTAAGATGATTAAGTTTTCTCTTTTAACCACATACACATATACATTTAAATAACATTGTGATGTTTTGGAAAATTAACTCTTGTATTATGTGTGCCATAAGTGAAAAAGTTTTCTTGCTCATCCATTTATACACATGGTCTAGATTACTAATGAATTGGCAAAAGGACAAGCTCGCCCTATCCCATGAAAAGAAAAAAAAAAAAGAGATAAAAAAAAATCAAGAAAAAAAAAGAAGAGAAATATTCCCTTGCTCCTCATCTAATCGAGCAAGTATCCTCCCCAAAATTCTTGTTCTCTATAAATAAACAAGAATTCAAAAGCTCAAAAAGCAAAATATAAACTCTTGCTTCTCCCAAACAAGCAAGAAGCTCAAAAAGCATTATAAAATCCCTTGCTAAGCAAGTATCCCAAACAAAGTCTAAAAAAAAAAAGGGCAAAAAGAGCTTGAATCCTTGGAATTCTTAGTATTTCACATACCATGGGATATTATTTCTCAAAGGTATCCTTACGTATTAGCAATAAGTCTGGATAAGACCTCTAGATGCTTATAAGATCAGCTAACTTTTGGCATATATAATCCTTGTTGTTCTTTAACCTTTACTCATAATGGGGAATGAATCTTCACTGCACACAATTGGTTTTGAAAGAAAACTTGAACATATTAGGATAACATTAACACTAAATTGATTTGTGATAGAAGTAAGTGAAGTTTATTTCAGTATGCTTAGACTGTTGTTTGATGACTTTGAAGAATTCACCTAGAAACATCCTATGCAATATCTAGTAGCCCATTATTTTTCACAAGTACTATCATTTCAAAATTCTCTCTAAAAAAAACATGGCCTATACTTACTTTTCCTTCTCATTTATCCATGTTTTCTAATGACTAACAATAGCAACTTCTTAATGACATACAGGAAGCATAATCTCCAAAAAGTTTACATCCACCCCTTCTATTAAAATTACTACTATCTTTCCTTTGTTTTGGCTATATAGCCAAAATTAAAGTCTGGGGGAGGGGATAATTACAAATGTATAGGTGTATAATATAGTTTGGAAGTATATATAGCTTGAGGGAAGAAATAATAATAAAATAGAGGAAAATTTCTCTTAATAGTATGTATAAATACCTTCCGTAAATACTATCCGTAAATAAATAAAACTTAAAAAAAAAAAATAATTTTTATTTTTAATATTTAATTCTAATATATAATCCATTTATATAAGTAATATATATATTTTATAATCTAATGTTAATATAACCATCTAATAATATAATGTAAATATAATATAACTATGTAAATAATATATTAATAATATAATTATTAATATAATATAAATATTTTCAGATATTTTATTAATAAATATAACTATTCCTAATATATAATATATTAGGATAACTATTATATTATATAGGTTACGATATAATATTACTAAACCCTATAATATTAATCTAACATAAGTCTCGACCTAACCTAACATAAGACCCCGACCAAATTTACTTTAAATAATATAAGACCAACCCAAACTATTATATTATATAAACCACATTATTAAACCAATCCAACCCGACACCTTTAAAAAAAAAAACAAACATAACCTAAACATAAGATAAACCTAAAATTACTAGGCCCCGACACCTCTTAAAACACAACCTAACCTAGCCCGAAACCTAACCTAGCCGAAACCTAGACGTGCACGTACCCCATAAACATACCTAGACAAACCTAAGACAAACCTAGATAAACCTAAACCTCGACCATTGTAAACAAGGAAGGTGGCATTAAAGAATTTCTGCCACGTAATGATATTCTAAACCTATCGCGTATAAAGGATGCCATCCATTTCAATCAATCATGCGGACGGCCACAGATCAACCTCTCCACCGTCGATTACATAGTAATCGATGGTTATTAACATTTTAAACAAACACAAAATGTGAATTACGTTGTCGTCGATCATAGGGTTTAGAAGAATAACGGACACCGTTGATTTTTACTCACTTCTTGATTACATGAACTCGCAACCACCGCCATAGATTGTAGCTAGGGTAAATGAATTAGGGTAAAAGGTAGTCAATCTCTCATCACTCAGACTTTACCCTATATTTTCTATGTTGCATGTAGCCATGCAGGTAGAGGCATTCAATATTTCATCAACCTGTGTAGAAAACTCAGAATTTCCCCTAGTATTTCCATGCATTTCTACGATTGACGATGAGTGACGAAAGTTGTTTGATTGAAGGAGGAATACGTAAGGTGGCCACCAATTCCTTGTCAGGTAAATTATTCCTTTTTCATTTCTTTATTGTCTTTTTGTCATCCCTATCATCAGAAAGGTACTTTTTTTTGTTCTTAATCAACATTCTTCAGAGATTAGGATTAAAATATTCGATAATAAAGCTTATTCTGTGTAAGAATCGACATTTAGGACATATTTTTAAGTTTTGGGCTGTAATTATTTTAGTTTTCAATGAATCGGTAAAAAGCCCTAATTTTTTCTAAGCTCTGGAATTTTTGAAATTCAAACCCTAATTGTTTTCTTTAAAATTTTACGTAATTCCTTTCTGAGCTTTGAAAATTCATAAACTTTTTACTGCTTTTAAAAGAAAATTTTTATTTTTGAGTTCTATCCTAATTTGTAGATGGTTGGTTCTGCATGTATAAATCCGAAACCCCTAATTTACAAACCCTAAATGTCTAAATTTGCAAAAATTGATGAAACCCCTAATTTCTAAGCCCTAAAATTACAAATTCCTAATTTTTAAACCCTAAATTGCAGAGTTATACAAAGAAAACCCTAAAATTCTGGGTTTCGAGTTTTGAAATTGATGAAAACCCTATTATTTTTCGAAGGAATTTTAAAATTTTAGAAGGAATTTTAATTTTTGGGCAGAAATTGATTTGATTTGAACTTTAATTAGACCTTTGTTTTTGTACAGTCAAAATATGTTCTTATTTGATGAAGTTTTTATTATCTGAAATTATTTTTAGATTCCCTGTATTCGTTTATAAACCCATATGTATTTTTGTATGGACTTATTTCTGTACAATTTACGTATTTCTTAAATACGTATTTTCTGTGTAGACTATTTTTGTACAATCTATGTATTATTACGTATCTTCTATGTGGACTATTTTTTTACCTATTTTCTAAGTTTCTTTACAGTTTATGTATTTTTAAATTATCTCTGTACAAAAGACATATTTTCTAAATACAATGTATGTATTTGCTTTTGAAATCTTGTTTCTATGCAAATTACACCTCTGATGTATAGTTTACATTTTCTATACCTGTATACTTTCAATATAAAAAAAAAAACAACTCATAAAACTATAAAAAATAGATGTTTTACTAAGCAATTCTAGCATCTAAAACTACTCCCGTGTCTTTAATATTGTAGGATATCTATAATCATAATGCCCAAGCCTGTTTTCCAAAAGTGCAGCGAACCTTCTTCCATTGAAGCACAAAATCCAGATGATTCTATGATTGAGCTATTTGAAAATGCTTGTTGGTGGGATGCACTTAATCAATTTAAGGGACACGATGTAGGGGTAGCACAACAGTTTATACTGAATTGCAACCTTGATACTATGGTCACTCATGTAGGGAATCTAAAAATTAAGATAGCCTCAAGCTTGATCTCTGAGATCCTAAACCTTCCTGAGGTTGGTACACTTTTCTACAAAAATACTAAAAGTATCACCCAGCTAGTGAAGTGATTTTATGAGAAATGTTCACTTGTAAGAAACAAAGAAGGTGCAATCATAGGGGTAGCCACCTCTATAGTTCCTCTTATTTGGCAAGAAGCAGTTGTTATCATTACAAAATTCTTTACTATTGACGGTCGCATTTCTATTTTAAATGCCTATCATATTCAAATGCTTATTAACTTAAAATATCATGACAAAGAAGAATGTGTTATCAATCTTCCATACTTTCTATGCCAATCATAAAAATCTATAGTTTTTAGATTCAATCCAGAAAATTTTGAATGACAGCCTAAACTACACTTAATAGCTCATCATGGTTTAATTAAACTCATAATTCTAAAAAAGGCCCATGAAGTAAAAGTATCATAGACTCGAATTGTGGAAGAAGCCAATGCACCTGAAATATTGGAATGCTTACAATATGAAGATGAAAACTATACAGAAAAGGAAAGTGACTCCGATGACCATGATGAAAAACTTGGAAGTTCAAAGAAAAAATGGAAAAATACTAAATTCAAAATACGATCTGTTGTGGCTGATCCACAACACACCCCAAAATTGGGGACCCACCTTTTTGCAGGCTTTCAAAGAAAATCTCAGTCACCCAGATGCTAAAAATCAAGAAAAAGGGGCAAAATTGCACTAAGGAAAGAAAGTGTCGCGATATCGCGACATGTCGCTCCGTCGCTGGCAAAAATGAAAAGTTGTCGCGATATCGCGACATGTCGCTCCGTCGCTGCCAAAAATGAAAAGTTGTCGCGATATCGCGACATGTCGCTCCGTCCGCTGGCAAAAATGAAAAGTTGTCGCGATATCGCGACATGTTCGCTCCATCGCGCCCAGAGAAAGACAAAATGAAAAGGTGTCACGAAATCGTGACATGTTGCTCCGTCGCAGGCCAGAGAGGAGAGAGAAAGGCAAAATGAAATTTGTCGCGATTTCGCGACGTATTGAGCTGCCACTGCTTGGGAATGAAAAGTGTCACGATTTCGCGACGTGTTGCTGCAGAAGTTGTACGGATGAAAATAGCGTAGCGATTTCGTGACATGTCGCGTTTTCGCTGCCAAATACAACAAGGGCAGCCCGAAGCAAGATAGCGTAGCGATTTCATGACGTAAAGTTGGCAAAGTGCACGGAGTGAAAAACGTCGCGAAATCATGACAGATTGCAACAAAGGACGCCGAGTGAAAAACGTAGCGAAATCGTGACAAGATTAGCAAGAGGCTGTAGAGAAGAGAAACATCACGAAATCATGACAAGATCGAGCGAAAGGGTCCAAAGCACAAAAACGTCACGAAATCATGACAGAAACGAGCGAAAGGGCACAGAATGAAAAATCGTCGTGATTTCGTGGTAGGTTGCGGCCCAGTTGTACGGAATGGAAAGGGCGTAGCGATATCGCGACAAAAATCAGCAAAGGTGCATGAAGCACGAAAATGGTCACGAAATCACGATAGAATCGACAGGAAGGCATGAAGCATGAAAATGGTCGCGAAATCGCGATAGAAAGCAGCAAAGCAGTAAACGAAAAAGCGTCGCGATTTCATGACGAAAAGCTGGCCGAGGGCACGAAGTGAGAAAATGTCATGATTTCACGACAGCATGCAGCGAAGGTGCCCGAAATTGAAAAACGTCATGATTTCATGACAGGCTACGGGCAAATGGTACGGAACGAGAAAGGCGTCGCGATTTCATGACATGTCGCATTTTCGCTGGGCAAGAAGGCAAAGAAGCTGTTGGTCGAAAAACGTCGCGATATCGCGACATGTCTTATTTTCGCTGCGCAAGAGGAGAAAGAAAGTTGTTGGTCGAAAACGTCGCGATATCGCGACATGTCGCGTTTTCGCGGTGACAGTAAGGGGCAGCATTGCATGCTATTTTTGGTCATGATTTTCATGGAGCCATTACAGAATGTGCTGGAAACGCAGAACACGTGGCATACAGGTGTCAGAGTTGCAGAAGCGTTACATGCAATGGAATATTTTGAACGTTTTGGCATCGAGCATGAATCAAAAGCAACGAAAAGGTGAGGAATTTGAAAGGTCGCATGCTGGAAGGTGAAACGAAGCGACACAGGGAGAACCGAAGAGCCGTTTCAGTTAGTATAAAATCAGAAGCATGGATTGATAGAAGGGTTGGAAATTGTTGCTTGCAGAGTTGTAGAGACAAGGGCTTCATGCCATTCTGGGCCTGCACTTGGGCAATTTCCTTCATTTGTTCTAGATTTGTAATACCTGGAACATTCTGTTATTGTAACTGATATACCATTTAATACAGAAATACAGAGAGTTGACATCTTATTGATAAGAAAGAAGGAGTCATTATGCATGCAAGATTTAATGTTTTATTTTCCCTTTCAGATTTCTAGGCTTTTAGGTGAAGTTTAATGCAAATGTTTTTGGTTGCTTCATGCGAATGCCTAAAATCTGAAATTGCAATAAAAAACCCCAGAAACCCGCACCTAGCTTATCTGGATTGTGCGAATTTGTAGGTTCAATAGGTTAGGTTGCATGCAGAAAACCTCATTATCTTCGGTTTTGTCAATTTGAGATGACAGCATTCTGGATGTAGTTTAGTTTTATTTCTCTTTATTTGCATTTCTTTTTATTTCAATCCTTTATTTCATTCCTGTATTTTTTTACAGTCATTTAAATAAATAACTGAAAGCCCATCAAAATCCAAGATTAGAATAGAGTTATTCATTTTGAGTCCACTGTAAATTCAAATTAAAGTAAACTACAGTGCCCCTTGTTAACATCTACTTGCAACCCTAAGGTGTTCCCAGCAATTACATTGAACAACATCATTGGTGTTAAAGAACCAACATAACAGGAACCTTGGAGAAATTACTTTCTTTGCAAGCAGAGGATTTTGGGACTCAGATCCTACCGGAGAGTGTGCTTTCACAATTGGGTGAAAACACCACTCAACAGATTGGCGCTAGAAGGAGGGCCCGAATTGGTTTACTTTATTTTTGATTTCATACATGAGTAATATCTTTTTGATTTAATTTTCAAATCATCTTTTAAAGCTCACAAACAGCTAAACTGCAGCTTTTGTTTTCTTTTGTTGCAGGTTTTGCTTTGAAATAATCGAGGGTTTCATCAGGCAGGCTGGACCCACCGCGTCGTATTGCGACCAGGTCCCAAACAACCGGAGAAACCATTTTTCATGACCTTACTGGTACTCCCAAGAATAAAACCAAGCAAGTCGTAAGTTCACCAGTCACAAAAGACCTGTTTTCTCCAGGAACATCGAGTGGACCTACGCCAGTAATATCAGTTGCCCCTAGTGTGCCTATAGTCAGTAATATTTCTACTGCTATTGTAGGGTTGTCTTCATCAATTTTGAGTCAAATGGCTCAAGCTCCAGCAGCTCCTTGGTATGGAGCTAACAATACTCCTTTGAATATTGTTGGGGATATCCATGAAATCCCCAAGAACATTGAAATATTTTTGCCTAAATACAAACCAGATGGCCCAAGAACAGTAGAAGAACATATCCAAGCCTATAGGGATGTTTTAATTAGGTCGCAAGTTCAATATGAAGATGTGGCCTGCAGACTTTTCCCCATGAGCTTAGATCCAATAGCATATGAATGGTATATATGCTTGCCAACTGGTTCAATCACCTCTTGGACACAAATGGAAAATGCCTTTGTTAATCAATTTAGGTCACCCTTGGATCCCGCAACTATTTACAATCAGTTTATTACATGCAAAAGGGGCCAAGGGGAACCGATCAGAATGTTTAATCAGAGATTCCAAAAGTGCTATAATAGAGCAGTTCGGCATTTTGCCATCGATCCCGTAGTGGCTTTACAGATATATTTTGGGGCATTGGACCCCATGACAGCCATGTTTGCAAGACGCAATCCTCAAGTCACCACGCTGGCTTTGGCCTATAATGAAGCCATGACTATCGAGCAAGAAATGACACCACAAGGCTACGGGTTTACCCAGATGCCTATGATGGGACAAGTATGCTCCATATGGTCAAGCTCCCTTGGCAAATCAAATCATGGCACCTCAAGTGCCAAGCATGAACGCCTTCCCATATCAGCAGTCGTATCCACCAGCCCCAGCATATGCACCCATTCCAATCCAACCAATCACATCCATTCCACCTGTCCCTGCATTTTTGTAGAATAGTCAATCAACTATGCAAGGAACTAGCCAAGTCAATCCTCAAGCCATAGTTCCTTTTCCAAATCCAACCCCGATTCAAAGTGTCAATCCATACGGGAATCAAATTCCTTAGAACCCGACCCAAGTTTTGAATCAAGACCCCATCAATTATGCGAATCCAACGGGGGTTAACAACAATGTGATTCCACCGAAGGAGATTTATTCAGAAGTCGAAGAGCTCAAGAAATTAGTTCATAAACTGAGCAATGACAGGGTTCAACAACAGAAGTATGAGTCCCATGCCCCTCACCCAAATCAAAATTTTAACAATAGAGGGAGGCACTGGAACACCAAGCCAAACAATGGGGGAGTTCCCGCTCCCATTGCTAATCAACTAGATACTTCACGAGGACCTAGCCAATCCAATTCTCTTTTGAATCTTTCAGATTTGGCGTGGGAAAGGGGGTGCAGGTTGCACAACACAAAAGAACACAATGAGAGGAATTGTCCTGAGATTGCTAGATACACTCATTGTCTTCAGGCACAAGTTGATGATTTGGAACTGGTATCAAATGAGGGTCCACCGCAACATCATGATGATAATATTATGGTGATGGAAACTGTATACCATCAAGAAGGTGAGAGTGAGGAAGAAGAAGACGAAATTTTGGAACAGGAGGTGCAAGCTTTTCGAGATTTCAGAAAGGGGAATCATGGATACCATTTGAGAAGTAAATCTAAAGCCCCTAAAACCTCATCAACACCTCCAAACAATTCTATTCTTCCTCCGGATACTAAGGCAAATAATAATCCTCCTCCACTCAGAAGAGAAATGTCTAATGACGTGCAGAAGACAGTCAAATTCGAAAAACCAAACTATGACATAGTGGAGGATCTAAAGAAGTCCAAATCTAGCCTTTCATTCTTGGACGCGGCTAGATTGCCTGGCCAAAAGGAGGCGTTGATAAAGGCTTTGAACTCACCTGATCAAATGTGGAAGGGAAAAGGAGTTGAATCCCATCTGATTTTGCGAAAGGAGAGAAGGGATGTCCCGCCATTCTTACTGACTCTGAGAATTGCGGGTAAGAATTTGCATAACTGTTTGGTGGACACAGGTGCCACGAGCAACCTCATGCCTTCGGAGATATGCCAAATGCTGGGTCTGCAACCTGTTTCATCCAAATGCAAAGTCCTGCAACTGGACAGATCAGAGGTAAATGTGGTAGGGACTCTATATGATGTCAAGATTCAATTGAATTCTGAACCCAGGGTCCAGCAGGTTGTAGACATTCTGGTGGTTAATATCCCAAGTAGGTATGGAATGTTACTTGCGAGGGATTGGATGAAAACTCTGAATGGCTATTTTTCAACAGACTCGCTCACATATGTGGCTACCATGGAAGGGAATTGCAAACCAAATCAGAGTGGAAAATGAACCGAGGCTTAAGGAGATTATAACAGATTTTAACAAGCCGAATGAAGTTCAGTTTTCTGAGCCAGAACTAGGAGTTTATGCACTTGATGTTGAGGAAGCTGTTGAAGAGCCTAAAGAGGAGGCGTGTCATGGTGGCTCTTCTGAGGAAAATGATTACACGTGGTTGCTCAAGTTCGATGGATCAAAATCTAGACAGGGAGCAGGAGCTGGAGTCGAGCTCACTGGTCCAGGAGGTAAACCATTATTAGCTGCTTACAGACTGCAATTTCCTTGCACGAACAATGTGGTAGAATACGAAGCATTGATCTTTGGTTTACGTCTAGCATTGAGCAAGCATGTTAAATGCTTGAAGGTTTTGGGAGATTCTGAGTTGGTAGTCAAGCAAATCAAAGGACAATATACATGCCGTGACAGGAGACTAAGCCTTTATAGAACTAGGGTTATGGACCTCATGGAGGAGTTCGATGCGTTCAATATAGCCCTTATTTCTAGAAAAGGAAATCGAATAGCAGACTCTCTTGCAGTCATCATGGGCATGTTAAACCCGGTTGATATAAAAAGATGTAAAAAGTTTTCCATTGAATTGGTTCCTTGTCCATCAATACCCGATAATGTAAAGAATTTCCAGGTTTTTGAAAGTGACAGACACATTTTCAAATTTGTCACGAACTCGGGTATTTTTGAAAATCAGGTGATTGATGAGGAGCAAAGGTGGCAGGATGAAACAGAAAATGAAATTGAAACTGCGTATCAATCCAACAAAATTCCTAAAGACGTGGTTTCATTGGAAAAGATGTTCGACATGGGATGCAAGACCAAGAAAGGAAAAAGAGTCCCACTCCCTAAAGATGCATGTGATTCAATTAATCTAGGGAGTGCAGACAATCCAAAGGAGGTGTACATTGCAAAGGCATGTACAGATGAAGAAAGGAGCAACATAATACAGGCATTGAAGCATTACATAGATTGCATTGCTTGGAATTACAATGAACTGAAGACATACAACCAAGACATTATCACACATACCATCCCTTTGAAGCCAGACTCCAAGCCTTTTAGGCAAAGACAACGAGTTGTTAACCCGCTATTGGAGCCTTTGATCGAAAAAGAGGTCAAAATATTATTGGAAGCGAAAATCATTTTTCCTGTTAGGCACTCAACATGGGTTGCTAACCTCGTTCCAGTAAGAAAAAAGAGTGGAGAGATTAGGTTGTGCATAGATTTTCGAAATCTTAATAAAGCCTCTCAAAAGGATAATTATCCATTGCCATCAATCGATGAAATTCTACAAATGGTAAATGGATCCGAAATGATGTCCTTTCTTGATGGGTATTCTGGATACAACCAAATTCTTATACATCCAGATGACAGGATGAAAACAGCCTTCACTACCAAGTGGGGGACATTTGCATATAAGAGAATGTCGTTCGGACTGTTAAATGCTGGTGCAACTTTTCAACGCGCCATGGATTATGCATTCAAAGGGCTCATAGGCAAATGTATCATCGTGTATGTGGATGATATCCCAGTTTTCTCGAAGAAGAGAGAGGACCATGTCAAAGATTTAAAGAAAGTGCTTCAAAGATGCAGAGAACATGGAATTTCCTTAAATCCCAAAAAGTGCATTTTCGGAGTAACAGAAGGAAAATTGCTTGGTCACATCATTTCAAAAGAGGGCATATCCATCGACCCGAAAAGGATACAAGCTATCCAAAACTTACCTCTCCCGAGTAGTAAAAAAGAATTGAGATCTTTCTTTGGGCAGGTTAATTTTGTGAGGAAGTTTATCTCTAGCTTTGCTGAGATAGCCAAACCTCTGAACAAGATGCTCAAGAAAGATGTGGATGTAAAATGGAGCGAGGAAAGTAGGGTGGCCTTCCAGAACATCAAAGATGCCATTTCCAGAGCCCCTGTCCTTATAAGTCCAGACTACTCCAAGCCTTTCTATATTTATGCTTTTGCATCAGAACACTCCTTTGCGAGTGTCTTAACCCAAAAAGGCGAGGATAGTGCCGAAAAACCCATAGCATTTTTAAGTGCCCCCTAAAAGATGCTCAATTAAGGTATTCAATCCTTGATAAGCAAATGTACGCACTTTTTAAAACGGTGAAAAAATTTAGGCATTACATTGTGCACAGCAGAGTTATTGCCATCGTGCCTGACTCTGCTGTTAAGACCATGTTTTTACAAAATGAACTAGGTGAGAAAAGAGGGAAATGGATTTCCACCATCCAAGAATTTGATCTCGAAATCCAACCTATGAAACTAGTTCGAGGACAGGGACTGGCGAAGGCGATCGCAGAAAATAATCCGCAGATAACATGCCAATACTCGAATACAGAATACATTGCTAAGGATGACTGGTATGTTGATATTGTGCAATTTTTATTGAATGGTAAGTGTCCTTCTAATTTGAATTCAACCCAGAGAAGAGCTTTAAGGCTTAAGTCTATAAATTATCTGATGAAATCTGGTGTTCTTTACAGGAAGAATCATGAAGGGATCTACCTGAGGTGCCTGAACAAAGAAGAAGTTGCCAGGGTGTTGCAAGAATTTCACGGGAAACATGGAACTGGTCATGGTGCGGCAAATGCTACAACGCATCAAATCCTGAGAGCAGGATACTACTGGCCACATATTTTCAAAGATGCACATGCCCATGTACGATCTTGTCATATCTGTCAAGTGGCTGCCAATAGAGAAAGAAATGCAGCCATGCCGTTACAACCTGTAGTTGAAATGAGACCATTTGCACAGTGGGGACTAGATTTTATTGGGGTTATTAACCCAAATTCGTCTGATTCCCATAAATTCATATTGACAGCTACAGATTACTGTACAAGGTGGACAGAAGCGATTCCTACTAAACATGCCACCACAGACGTTGTAATTAAATTCCTTGAGGACCAAATTATAACAAGATTTGGAATGCCCGATTCTATTGTCAGTGACAATGGTAAAGCTTTTATTTCTACACAATTTGCAGATTGGGCATATGATAACAAAGTGAGCTTAAAGTTTGCATCTAATTATTATCCTCAAGGAAATGGGTTGGCCGAATCTTCAAATAAGAATTTGTTGAATACCATTAAGAAGTTGTTGGAAAAGAACCCTCGGGACTGGCACAGCCAATTGAAGTTTGCCCTTTGGGCAGATAGGACCAGAGTGAAAGAATCCATAGGGAATACTCCCTATCATTTGGTCTATGGGCAAGACCCGATATTTCCTGCAAATTTGAAGTTGCGGACCTTACATTTCATACAAGAGTACTTGGGGACAGATGATCAAGTTGAAGCCAGAGTTAAGTCATTTGTTGCACCTTGATGAAAAGAGAGAAGAAGCCATGAATCACATGAATAAACACCAGGAAGTTATCAAAAGATGGTTTGATAGAAGGGCCAAAGTTAAGTCATTCAGAATTTCAGATTTGGTATTACTATGGGACAAAAGACATGAGGAAAAAGGGAATCATCAAAAGTTTGATTGTCTTTGGTTAGGCCCATATCAGATTTCAGAGATTCTTGGGAAGAATACCTTCAGGCTAAAAACTTTAGAAGGGAGAGATTTTATGCTACCGGTTAATGGGCAGATTTTAAAGCATTATTTTAGCCCTTAGGTTGTGAGATTTTGATATTATTCTTTCGGTTTTGGTGGGGATTTTCAGATTTTGTTTTCATTGTTTAGGATTGTTAGTCTAGCTAGGATTTTGGTTGTGGATTTGATTTCAATTGACATGTTTTGTTTATTTTGATAAATAAAAATAAAAAATAAAAAAATAATAATAAAAAATTGAGATGTCAACTTATGCTTAAGATTAGGAGAATATGAAATATTGGAATTGTCTTGTAAAAGCTCCACAAGTCACACAAACATCTTAAGTTATATTGTTTGATTTTGTGATGCATGAAGTAGTCAGTTTTGCATGACAAATCATTTCATTTGCAATTCAAGAGATAATGCATTCATGTTACATCTCACTTTACATATACATTCCATCTTAGTTGCATATGCATCTTAGGTACAAATCATTAAAGTATGTCAATCCCTCTTAGGGTTGTGTTATAACATAAATGTAAGAAGAATCCTAAGGTTGGAAACTGAGTCTTGAGATATCTAGAACCAAGCACGTCTCATACATTAAAAAGGATCTTGAGCAAAATGATCAAAACCTAACTTGGAAGAAAAGGTTGGGCGAAAGAAGTTTTTCATGTCTATCCTATTATGCAACATGATCCTTAAAACAATGGTTTTGACCACTTCCATAGAGCTTAAAGCCTAAAATCAGAGTAGTAAGGATAGGGTTAAATCCTCATCGAACTTAGGTTGAGGATCCAATTCCCCAAAGCTTTGATTTGACCTACATGGAGTAGTAAGGATAGGGCATAAATTCTCATCTCGCTTAGGTTGAGAATCCGATTCCCCAAAGCTCTTATGTCTCATTTCATAATAAATCTTGGATTGTAAGGATCGTACTATTTGTCCTCTGCAAAGGATGGGTAGTCATCCCCAAGGTCTAAGTAATAAAATTAATATTTTCCATTTACATCTAAAGTTTGGATTGGAAGGATCGTACTACATGTCCCTAGCAAGGATGGGTAGTCATCCCTAAGGTCCAAGAAGTAAAAAATTAATTTTTCCCATCTCATATTTATATTGGATTGGAAGGATCGTACTACTTGTCCTCTCGCAAAGGATGGGTAGTCATCCCCAAGGTCCAAAGAAATGAAGATAAGTTTTGGATTGTGGGGTTAGATATGCCCATGCATGGCAACATGTCTTGTCTAAAAAACAAGACCACTGATTGTCCAAAGGGTTAGACTAGCATGACCATTTCTTCCATAATTGGTTTAATTATTTTGCTCAAAGTGAGGTAATGAATTCTAAATCAGAATAGTAAGGATAGGGTTAAACTCTCATCTCGGTTGGTTGGGAGTCTGATTCCCCAAAGTTCTGATTTCACATTCACTTGCACATGGGTTCAAGATAGTAGGGACTCATAACCAACTTTGGGATATAATAAAATAATTCATTAGTGGATCCTAAGAGGGTTTGGCAATCTTGAATGTTTGTACATGATACTAGAAGAAAGACTATGCATTTTATAAAAGCGAGATCTCCTAGCATATTCATTAGGTTACACAAATCATTCACAATCTCATATATGCATTCATGCAAAACTGACAATGGAGTGTGGATCAATTTCAAACGATAGGGAAAGAAATTCATTGCACACACTGAGCTAATACTTGATGATTCTGATGATTCATGTACTTCTGATCTTTGGGCATTTGTTTATATTGCTTATGTGCTAACACATGTTTTTCGAGTTTGTATATGTTTCAGGTTGGGTTCTCACTAAAATGCTCAAGAGCATTTGACAGCAGAGTCGCCATTTGTTGTGGCTGATCCACAACACACCCCAAAATTGGGGACCCACCTTTTTTGCAGGCTTTCAGAGAAAATCTCAGTGACCCAGATGCTAAAAATGAAGAAAAAGGGGAAAAAATGCACTAAGGAAAGAAAGTGTCGCGAAATCGCGACATGTCGCCGTGAAAATGAAAAGTTGTCACGATATTGCGACATGTCGCTCCATCGCTAGCAAAAATGAAAAGTTGTCGCGATATCGCGACATGTCGCTCCATCGCTGGCAAAAAATGAAAAGTGTCACGAAATCGCGACATGTTGCTCCGTCACAGGAGAGAGAAAAGGAAAATGAAAAGTGTCACGATATCGCGACATGTTGCGCCATCGCTGCCAGAAATCGAAAGTTGTCGCGATTTCGCGACGTATTGAGTTGCCACTGCTTGGGAATGAAAAATGTCGCGATTTCACGACGTGTTGCTACAGAAGTTGTACGGATGAAAATAGTCGCGATTTCATGACATGTCGCATTTTCGTTGCCAAATACAACAAGGGCAGCCCGAAGCAAGATAGCGTAGCGATTTCGCAACGTAAAGTTGGCAAAGTGCACGAAGTGAAAATGGTCGCGATATCATGACAGAAAGCAACAAAGCACGCCGAAGAGGAGAAACGTCGCGAAATCGCGACAAGATAGCGAAAGGCATGAAGAAGAGAAACATCGCGAAATCACGACAAGATCGAGCGAAGGGGTCCAAAGCACAAAATCGCGAAATCGCGATAGAAACGAGCGAAAGGGCACAAAATGAAAAATCGTCATGATTTCATGACAGGTTGCGGCCTAGTTGTACGAAATGAAAGGCGTAGCGATATCGCGACAAAAATCAGCAAAGGTGCATGAAGCACGAAAATGGTCACGAAATCGTGACAGAATCGACAGGAAGGCATGAAGCACAAAATGGTCACGAAATCAGAAAAAGAGCAAAGGATCGAAACAAAAAGCGTCGCGATTTCGCGACGGAAAGCTGGCCGAGGGCACGAAGTGAGAAAATGTCACGATTTCGCGACAGCATGCAGCGAAGGTGCCCAAAATTGAAAAACGTCACGATTTCACGACAGGCTACGGGCAAATGGTACGAACGAGAAAGGCATCACGATTTCGTGACATGTCGCATTTTCGCTGGGCAAGAAGGCAAAGAAGCTGTTGGCCGAAAAACGTCGCGATATCGTGACATGTCTTATTTTCGCTGCGCAAGAGGAGAAAGAAAGTTGTTGGTCGAAAAACGTCGCGATATCGCGACATGTCGCGTTTTCGCGGTGACAGTAAGGGGCAGCATTGCATGCTATTTTTGGTCACGATTTTCATGGAGCCGTTACAGAATGTGCTGGAAACGCAGAACACGTGGCATACAGGTGTCAGAGTTGCAGAAGCGTTACATGCAACGGAAGATTTCGCACGTTTCGGCATCGAGCATGAATCAAAAGCAACGAAAAGGCGGGGAATTTGAAAGGTCGCATGCTGGAAGGTGAAACGAAGCGACACAGGGAGAACCGAAGAGCCGTTTCAGTTAGTATAAAATCAAAAGCACGGATTGATAGAAGGGTTGGAAATTGCTGCTTGCAGAGTTGCAGAGACAAGGGCTTCATGCCATTCTGGGCCTGCACTTGGGCAATTTCCTTCATTTGTTCTAGATTTGTAATACCTGGAACATTCTGTTATTGTAACTGATATACCATTTAATACAGAAATACAGAGAGTTGACATCTTATTGATAAGAAAGAAGGAGTCATTATGCATGCAAGATTTAATGTTTTATTTTCCCTTTCAGATTTCTAGGCTTTTAGGTGAAGTTTAATGCAAATGTTTTTGGTTGCTTCATGCGAATGCCTAAAATCTGAAATTGCAGTAAAAAACCCTAGAAACCCGCACCTAGCTTATCTGGATTGTGCGAATTTGCAGGTTCAATAGGTTAGGTTGCATGCAAAAAACCTCATTATCTTCGGTTTTGTCAATTTGAGATGACAACATTCTGGATGTAGTTTAGTTTTATTTCTCTTTATTTGCATTTCTTTTTATTTCAATCCTTTATTTCATTCCTGTATTTTTTTACAGTCATTTAAATAAATAACTGAAAGCCCATCAAAATCCAAGATTAGAATAGAGTTATTCATTTTGAGTCCACTGTAAATTCAAATTAAAGTAAACTACAGTGCCCCTTGTTAACATCTACTTGCAACCCTAAGGTGTTCCCAGCAATTACATTGAACAACATCATTGGTGTTAAAGAACCAACATAACAGGAACCTTGGAGAAATTACTTTCTTTGCAAGCAGAGGATTTTGGGACTCAGATCCTACCGGAGAGTGTGCTTTCACAATTGGGTGAAAACACCACTCAACACGATCCAAAAAAGAAACAAAAATAATAAAAAAATTGAAGAAGACCAAGACCCAAAAATACCTATAGAGGAATCTGTTGAAGAAACCTTGTCTTAGATCAAAGCACAGAATGAATCCCTTAAAACAAAAATTGATAAATTAAGTGTGGATTTAGCAGAAAAACATAAAATTGTTTAGCAAGCTCTTTCTATGCAGTTTAAATTAATTAAACAACTTAGAGATGATAAGGTTACAGGTCCTGCAAGTCCTACCAGTCGGTCGCCACTTGTTGAAACTTTCTCGCCAAAAATGTCTACAGTTGGGAGAAAGCCTAACAATTCGGTCAACATTGGTAAGTCTTTATCCACTCATAAAATCATTGACTTTTCAAAAGTTCTCGATGAAGACAGTTCTTAACAAATTGAGAAAATATCTCAATCGAATGTGCCAAATTTTAAAGGGTCTAAAGACTTCGATGAAGATCTCCCTTCTTCTCAGGCTAAGGGTGCAAAATTGAAGGAGAAAGAGAGAGACCTAGATATTGAACATATTAAGACTATAAATATAGAAAATCTAGCTATAGCAGCAGCCACGGACTGAAAATATAAGAGACAAGCACAACAGGAACATAAAACACCTCGGACAAGAGGAAGACCTTCTAGACACTCAACCCAGTGATCAGTGATCCTTAAAAGACTTTTAATATTTATCAGAGATTTATATTTTTAATATGTGGTTTGAAATTTTCATATATTTGTATATGTGTGATGGCTAGTTAGTATTTGTATATATTATTTTAAAATAGTTTCTTTATATACACATCTGTTTACTGCATATGATTTTAAATTTATTCTCCTGCATGTGTTTAAAAAAAAAATAAAAATTTTACTATATGTATTTTGAGTTAATTACTGCAAATCCTTTCTGGAGATTATCTGTTAACAAAATTTTTGATATTCAAATTACTATTATTTTTGAGAATTATTATCAAATTAATGTTATTTCTATAATTCAATCTTAAAAAAATAACACTCTTATATTTTTTGATATATAAGGAATAAAATGATTTTTGATGTAACTGATTTTTAAATTTTGGATAACTTTGATATTATTTCTACATCAGAATGATGAATTTCTATAACTGTATTTTTTTGATGAGTATACTTTTATAAAATTATTTAATCTCTCATATACTGTAACATTCTTCTGAAACTGTGCATGTATCTTATATTGATGAATTCATATATATTTTTATGTATGCATGAGGACATGCATACATAAAAATAGATATCAAATTCAATCATTTTACATAATTATTTAATATATTTTTACATGTTATCATCATTTAAATATGAATTATTGGTAAAAATTAGTAAAAATGGTAATTTGATGTTTATCAATAACTTACGTCCAATTTTCCCGAGATCTAAGTTAAATGCAGGTAATAAGTTGAGAAACTACAACTATACTCCAGATGTGAAGAACAACCACTAGCAGTTAGAAGAAGTCAAGTAGATGATCTCAGTTTATGGAAGACAGATACTAGAGGTAATTACAGATAGTAATTACATAAGGTCAAAAGGTCATTTTGAAGACTTACCATGGATGACATAACCAAATGATGACAATTAAAATATCTCCAATATATATTTCCTTCTCATTTTGGTTATGAGATTCTCTCCAGTTGATAAAACCTTATGAAAAGGATTTGTAAAGTTATTATTTGTCAAGTGTTAAAGTTGTTAAGACTTCCTATATTATAGGAATTGAAAAGTCTTATTATGAATCAGCTAGATAGGAAATATTCCATGTAATGCCACTTGGAATTATAGAAATATTTTTAGGTCCAAGTCATAAAATATTTTTAGCTTTAGGATATCTTATGGTGCACGTACAGTCATCACTCCACATTTTAAGCAATATACATACGTGGACAAGATTGTACTTTGTATTAGTCTTAGTATAAAAATATACAACAGAAACCAGAGGTTCTCTCCTCTGGGTTTTTTTCTCTGATTAAATTATTCATTACATCATGTTACAAATTATTTTCTGGAGCTTGTACAGTTGAATCTTCATCAATAAAATAGAATTTCTTCATTATGGTAACTTGTATCATTTTTGGCATTTGTTTATTCTCTGTTTTGAATTTGTAAATTCTACAAATGTACATTCATGAATATAAATAAATGTTAGTATAAATCATAATATTTAGTTATTGATAGAGTAGTTTAGGGGAAAGAACTTACACTGCCACTTAGGATGCAGGGCCCACTCCTAATCGATAGTCCCTAAGATCTTCACCCCATGCATTAGGTTAGAATTAGTTAGATATGCATTAGAAAATACATAAAATATAAATTGCATAATAGTTAAATTTCATAATAAATTGCACTTATTTACTATTTCCTACATAATTCATACTGCACATTTTTATATTTCTTTTTGTACATGTGTACACATGATTTATGAACTAGAAATTGAACTAGACTTAAGCATTAATTCCTACGATCATATCTATACTAGATTGTTACTTTTTAAATCTAACCTTGATTTTCCCTTGGATTGATAAAATTAAATGTAAGCTTCTACAGTCGATCAATGATCAGTTGTATGTTTTGGTGGTCAGGATGTGCAATTTCACCAAACCCTTTCTGAATCCTCCATTCATAGATTTGCCAATTTGTACCACAACTCTCTTCAGGATAAGTTTAGGGATGCTTTCCTATTATAATTTCTAACTTTTCATCTAACATGCAAACCCTAATTTAGTGCCATTGAATTATTATCATCATCAATATTTATAAAAATCATACAACTATCATAATACATTTTAGTACAACAATATTCACCCATGAAGCCCACTAAGTTATAACTTCATCAATAAGTTAATTCCATTGTATCATTATTGTTCTAACACAATATCATGGCCATACTTGCATAGAATACATAATCTATGTTGGCAATTTTGGGTACTTTGGGTACATTGCCTTTGCTCAAGTGTATAAGTTGTCATTGATGTCAAGAAGCTTTTGAAGGAATTTGATTTGATGTCAAATAATTTGTTTTGATGAAGGTTACGGCATGACAGTTTCAAAGGTCTTTTGCAAACCCCAAGCCGACAGGTTCGAGAGAAAGAGCTCGCAAAGAAAAGTGTCGCGATTTCGCGACAATTTGCAAGAGGGATTGTACGGACGAAAAAGTGTCACGATTTCATGACAGGTTCGAGAGAAAGAGCTCGCAGTGAAAAAGTGTCGCGATATCGTGACATGTCGGGTTTTCGCGACCCGAAGAAAAGAAAAGCGCTAAGGAGAAAAAGTGTCGCGATATCGCGACATGTCGGGTTTTCGTGACCCGAAGAAAAGAAAAGCGCTAAGGAGAAAAAGTGTCGCGATATCGTGACATGTCGGGTTTTCACGACCCGAAGAACAGAAAAGAGCTAAGGAGGAAAAGTGTCGCGATATCGCGACATGTCGCATTTTCGCGACTTAAGCAGGAGAGAGAAAGCAAGTTAGAAAAGTGTCACGATATCGTGACATGTCACAATTTCGTGACTCAAAGAGAAAGAAAACGTACGAAAGTGAAAGCGTCACGATTTCATGACAGGTTGCAAAGAAAAGCAAAGTTGATACATGATTTCACGACAGTTACAAGGAAAGCGTACGAAAGTTGAAAGCGTCACGATTTCACGACGGGTTGCAAAGAATGCGTACGGATGCAGAAAGTGTCACGATTTCACGACAGGAAAAGAAAGCAGACGAAAGCAGAAGTGTCATGATTTCACGAAAAAAGAAAGTAGGTCTTCTATAGGAGAAGTGTCACGATTTCATGACAAAAGCAGAGAGGAAGGTTATGAAGACGAAGTGTCATGATTTCATGACAGAAGTGAAGACGAAGTCTACGAGAGGGGAAGTGTCATGATTTCATGACAAAAGAGAAAGGAGGTCGATGAAGGGAGAAGTGTCACGATATCATGACAAAAGCAAAGTTGATGTTGACAAAGATAGAAGTGTCATGATATCACGACAAGAGCTTAGTTGAAGTCGACAAAGGCTGAAGTGTCATGATATCATGACAAAAGCCAAAAGAAAGTGTACGGTTGCAAAGGTGTCATGATATCACGACATGTTGTAGTTTCATGGCAAAAGCTACAGAAGAGTTACAGAGGTAGTTGAAGCCGACAAAGTTAAATGTGAGCCGACGAAGATTAGGGTTTGTAGTCGATGAAGTTTAGGGTTGTGCAGTCGACTAAAGATCAGGGTTACAGCTGACTAAGATTAAGGTTTTGATCTTGAAAGTGTTATTATAAAAGGTAGGCTATTTTGAAGAGTTGGTAGTGTTGTTAGTTGCGACGTTCGAGATAGAGCGTAGAGTGAGAAGTTCGATCATCGAGAGTAGAGTGCGAAATTTGATCGAAGTGTGCAGAGTGAGCGAAGAGTCATGGTGAATTGTTCTAAGTGTCATTGTGATTGCGTAGAGAGTGCAAAGGTTGAAGTTCGACCAAGTGCGGCTGTGATTGCGTAGAGAGAGCAGAGGGCGTAGAGAGCACAAAGGGCAAAGACGAACATGGAGTGCTACTGTATGAGGACAGAGGTGCACTGGTTCTTTGAGAAGAACCTGAGGATAGATTTGGCAAGTCTTTGAGAAGGCTTGTGTGCAGAGGATTGATTTGTTCAAGTGTTGGATAGATCTGACAGACAGAGGAAGACTTGTACTAGACCGATTGACTGTGTTTGGTACAAGTTGTTGAGCTGCTGTGGACATGATCATAGAAGGCAGAGGTCTCTTAGGCTAAGCATTGAGGACAGGAGGTCTTCGGTGGAAAGGAGTTCCACGTGCTGGCAAGAGGTAGAGGCGAGTTGATCTTCTGAGGGATCATTTCCAGAGTAGAGGGGAAGGTATCTCCTTTGAGCAGAGGCTCATAAATTTAGAGCAGAGGGGAAGGTATCTCCTTTGAGTAGAGGCTCATAAATTCTAATTGGGGGAAGGTATCTCCTTTGGGCCGAGGCTCATAAACATTGTAATTGGGAAGGATTCCCAAAGAACTTTGAGATAACTTTTAGAGAAAAGTTTTGTGGACGTAGCCCAACCATTTTGGGTGAACCACGTTAAAATTGGTGTCACTTTGTGGATGATATTGTGCATTGTTTTGATATTGCTTTGGGTATATTGCTTTACTATTTTGAAGTATAAAGGAAAAAGTAAAAGAGGTCTTATACTTGTTCACCCCCCTCTCAGTATAAGCTTGTGTTCTTCAATTGGTATCGGAGCGGGTGCCTTCGAAAAGTTTAACAACTTGAAGGAAAAGCTAGTAAAGAACACAATGGATCATTCAAGTGGCAATGCAACACCTATTCTTGATGGGTCAGATTTTGGTCTTTGGAGTGCAAGGATGAAGGTTCATCTAATGGCACTTGGGAATGAGGTTTGGGAAGTGATTGAAGATGAGTACACTATTCCTGAACATGGTCCTAATACTAAAGAAGAAAGGCTCCTACATCACAACAATTCAAAAGCAATGAATGCAATCCTGAAAGGCTTATAGAAAGGAGATCTCACCAAAGTGATTCACTGCAAGACAACTAGTGAAATGTGGAAACAGTTGAAGGTGGTTCATACAGGTGATACAAATGTCAGAAAGGCCAAGTTGAGACACTTCAAAGGTATGTTTGAACAACTCCAGATGAATGATGATGAAAATATTAGTGACTACATGCTTCGTATGGATGAGGTTGTTAACTCCATGAAAGACTTAGGTCTTGAGCTTGCTGAAAATGATGTTTGTGATAAGATTTTAAGATCTCTTCCTAATAGATTTAGTGAAAAGATTTTTGCTATTGAGGAAGCTAAAGATTTGGATAAGTTGAAAAAGGATGAGCTCCATAGTATACTTGCAAGCATTTGAGTTGAGAACTCAAGTGAAGGTTGATGTCAAGAAAGAGGCAGCTTTCAAGGCTACCAAGAAATCCAAGGGTAAACAACTTCAAGAGAGTGATGAGTCTTCTAGTGATGAAGAGGCATATTACAACAAGAAAGGCAAGTTCTCTAGAAAGCACAAAAGCATGAAAAATATAAGATGTTTCAATTGTGGAAAGTTTGGTCATTATGCTACTGACTATACTATTCCCAAGAATGAAAGTGATGAAGATAAACAAGATTCTAAGAGCAAGGATTCTGAAAAGCACAAGCATCACAGGAAGAACAAAGATGAGCACAACAATCAAGGAAAGAGGTATTCTCACAAGCACAAGAAGAGTTTCTACCTAGACAAAGCAAGTAAGTGTTCTAGTAGTGATAGTGAAAGTTCTTCAAGTGATGATGAAAATGAGATGTTGTTCATATCAGAAAAAGAGGAAGAACCGAAACATAGATTCATTATCATGAAATGTCTTAGATGTGGAAATTTTGGTCACCTTGAGGATGATTGTACAAATAATGATTTGGTTTCTAGTATGTATGAGGATGCTTCAGAAAACTATAAGGAAGATGCTTGTATGGTTTTTGAAAAAGGTAGCACCTCTAGTGATAAGAAATCTGAAAAAGGCTTTGATGATTCAGAAAGCAAACAAATAAAGGATCTTGAAAGTGAACTTATTAATGCTCTTAGTGCTTTGAAAAAGGAAAGAAAGAAGAATGCTAGACTCAAGGATAAGTTAGATGAATGTTGTATGGAGAGAGATGATCTTATAGAAAATCTTGATTTCTCTATAGCTAAGACACAAGAACTCAAGGATGAGTTAGAGTCTAAGGTTCTTGAGTATAGTGAGTTAGAACAGAAAATGGCTTCTTTGAAAGAGGAAACTAAAGAGTACAAGGATAAGCTTTACAGGTTTCAAGATAGCTCCAAAAAGGTTAAGTCACTCATCAAAGGTCAAAGAAAGACAACAGATAAAACAGGCCTTGGTTTTGTTAAGCCACACAAGGAACAAGTTGGAGAGTCTAGTAAGAGACTCCAAAAGGAAGAGAGTTCTGATGAGGAAAGTATTTCAGATCATGAGTCCTTGAATGATAGATGCACAGAAATAGAAAACAGAATTCAGAATGAGAAGAAGTTTTCAGGACCCAAGAGGTCAAATAAAGGAAAATTTCAAGGCAGATGTTTTGCTTGTCATAAGTTTGGTCACATGGCTTCACATTGCATGGCTCAAGTGAAGAAGGTAAATGACAATTTTAGAAGTGCTAGTTTCTTTCAAGGGTATTGCTACTCTTGTCAATAGTTTGGGCACAAGGCAGTCTATTGCAAGGTAAATAACAAGAACAAGTTTGATCAAAACAGGTTTGGTCAGAACAGGTTTGGTAGAACAAGTTTGGCCAGAACAAGTTTGGTCAGAACAGGTGGATTCAAAGATCAAGTTTACCTCAGAGAAACAACATCATCAAGTGTTTCAAGTGCAACAATGAAGGTCACATAATCAGACAATGTAGAGCTAAAATTCTAGAATACAAAAATAGGAACAATGGTATGATCAGGTCCAAGGATCAAGGCATGGACAAGAACAGGGATGAGAACAAGAACAAGAACAGTGACAAGAACAGGAATATGGACAAAGAGTTCAAGAGAAGGCCCGGAAAGGAAGTTATAGACGCTGATGATGATCAATGCCTAATGGGAGTTTTACTCCCACCCCAGAATTAATCACCTCATCAGGAGGTGGGGGAGGGACTAAGCTAAGAGGCTCATTCTTAGTCCCGAGCCCCAAAGGTGGCCCTTTGCCATTGATGACAAAGGGGGAGAGATATGAGTAAGGGGGAGAGCTTCAAGTGAAGAGGAAAGCTTCAAGTCAGGGGGAGCAAAACTTCAAAGGAAGATTCTCAAGTTGTGGGCACAGTTTGTCAGTTGTTAGCACAGTTGGTTTCAGTTTTGGCTCTTGAGAAGTGTTTTCAGTAAAGGTTTGCCATCAATGACAAAGGGGGAGATTGTTGGCAATTTTGGGTACTTTGGGTACATTGCCTTTGCTCAAGTGTATAAGTTGTCATTGATGTCAAGAAGCTTTTGAAGGAATTTGATTTGATGTCAAATAATTTGTTTTGATGAAGGTTACGGCATGACAGTTTCAAAGGTCTTTTGCAAACCCCAAGCCGACAAGTTCGAGAGAAAGAGCTCGCAAAGAAAAGTGTCACGATTTCATGACAATTTGCAAGAGGGATTGTACGGATGAAAAAGTGTCACGATTTCATGACAGGTTCGAGAGAAAGAGCTCACAGTGAAAAAGTGTCACGATATCATGACATGTCGGGTTTTCATGACCCAAAGAAAAGAAAAGCGCTAAGGAGAAAAAGTGTCGCGATATCGCGACATGTCGGGTTTTCATGACCCAAAGAAAAGAAAAGCGCTAAGGAGAAAAAGTGTCACGATATCGCGACATGTCGGGTTTTCATGACCCGAAGAACAGAAAAGAGCTAAGGAGGAAAAGTGTCACGATATCGCGACATGTCGCATTTTCATGACTTAAGCAGGAGAGAGAAAGCAAGTTAGAAAAGTGTCACGATATCATGACATGTCACAATTTCATGACTCAAAGAGCAAAGAAAACGTAAAGCTGAAAGCGTCACGATTTCATGACAGTTTGCAAAGAAAACTCGAAAGTTGATAGCGTCACGAATTCACGACGGTTACAAAGAAAGCGTAAAGTGAAAGCGTCACGATTTCATGACGGGTTGCAAATAATGCGTATGGATGTAGAAAGTGTTGCGATTTCACGAAGAAAAAGAAAGGAGAAGAAAGTGTCACGATTTCACGACAAAAACTAAAAGCATGTCTTCTATAGGAGAAGTGTCACGATTTCACGACAAAAGCAGAGAGGAAGGCTATGAAGATAGAAGTGTCATGATTTTGTGATAGAAGTGAAGACGAAGTCTACAGAGGCAAAAGTGTCACGATTTCATGACAAAAGCAGAAAGGAGGTCGACGAAGGGAGAAGTGTCGTGATATCATGACAAAAGCAAAGTTGATGCTGACAAAGACAGAAGTGTCATGATATCATGACAAGAGCTTAGTTGAAGTCGACAAAGGCTGAAGTGTCACGATATCATGACAAAAGCCAAAAGAAAGTGTACGGTTGCAAAGGTGTCATGATATCGTGACATGTTGTAGTTTCATGGCAAAAGCTACAGAAGAGTTACAGAGGCAGTTGAAGCCGACAAAGTTAAATGTGAGCCGACGAAGATTAGGGTTTGCAATCGATGAAGTTTAGGGTTGTGTAGCTGACTAAAGATCAGGGTTACAATTGACTAAGATTAAGGTTTTGATCTTGAAAGTGTTATTATAAAAGGTAGGCTATTTTGAAGAGTTGGTAGTGTTGTTAGTTGCGACGTTCATAGATAGAGCGCAGAGTGAGAAGTTCGATCGTCGAGAGCAGAGTGCAAAATTTGATCAAAGTGTGCAGAGTGAGCGAAGAGTCATGGTGAATTGTTCTAAGTGTCGTTGTGATTGCACAGAGAGTGCAAAGGTTGAAGTTCGACCAAGTGCGGTTATGATTGCGCAGAGAGAGCAGAGGGCGTAGAGAGCACAAAGGGCAAAGATGAACATGGAGTGTTGTTGTATGAGGACAGAGGTGCACTGGTTCTTTGAGAAGAACCTGAGGACAGATTTGGCAAGTCTTTGAGAAGGCTTGTGTGTAGAGGATTGATTTGTTCAAGTGTTGGACAGATCTGATAGACAGAGGAAGACTTGTACTAGACCGACTGACTGTGTTTGGTACAGGTTGTTGAGCTGCTGTGGACGTGATCATAGAAGGCAGAGGTCTCTTAGGCTAAGCATTGAGGATAGGAGGTCTTCGATGGAAAGGAGTTCCACATGCTGGCAAGAGGTAGAGGCAGTTGATCTTTTGAGGGATCATTTCCAGAGCAGAGGGGAAGGTATCTCCTTTGAGCAGAGGCTCATAAATTCAGACAGAGGGGAAGGTATCTCCTTTGAGCAGAGGCTCATAAATTCTATTTGGGGGAAGGTATCTCCTTTGGGCCGAGGCTCATAAACATTGTAATTGGGAAGGATTCCCAAAGAACTTTGAGATAACTTTTAGAGAAAAGTTTTGTGGACGTAGCCCAACCATTCTGGGTGAACCACGTTAAAATTGGTGTCACTTTGTGGATGATATTGTGCATTGTTTTGATATTGCTTTGGGTATATTGCTTTACTATTTTGAAGTATAAAGGAAAAAGTAAAAAGAGGTCTTATACTGTTCACCCCCCCCTCTCAGTATAAGCTTGTGTTCTTCAATATGGTTTACCATTTGCATACACAATGGAATTCACATAACTCATAATTTGCAATGTTGTTCTCATTAATATGGATAAATATATATAATTACCATGAACAATCACCATGAACAACAATATGACTGGACTATCAACAATGAACAACAACTATCATCAACCATCGATGAACATGAATGAAAAACTATGAATTGAACTATGATGAACCAAGATGAAAAACTATCAAAATTGAATGGGGGTCCTTATAATGCTTTCCCAAGCCGTTCCAAAGAATTTCTTGAGACAACGACCATTTACAACTACCATCCCTATAAAAACTTGTATTAATATGTTTCTAAGTCTAATTGCACTTAATTCCACTTTAATTTCTAATTGCACTTTTTATAAATTTGTACAATTACACCCAATTGTACATTTTATATCTTATCATTTTTTACAATTAGATAAAACCTCACATGTATATTTTGATAAATCGTACATATAGAAAATTTGACAAAACTACAAAATTATGCAAATCCTATATTTACTTCTTCTAGGAGGTGGATTTTCTACCTACATCTACCCTCTCCTTTACATCAAGCGGTGTCCTCACTGACTAAGTTTTCTTTTCTTTGGTTGATTGGTCCTATTGAAAATCCTCAAGTTGAAGATGAAGAGTGACTCGTTCATTTTGCAACTTGGTTGCATAATGGTTAAGTTACATAGCCTTCAATCCATACTTATTGGTCTTCTCTTTTGCAATAGTCAAGAGTTGGACTAACTCCTTATCTCACTCGAATGCTTCCTTGAGTACTTTCTCTATCAATACCATTTTCATCCAAGCTACCATGGCTAAATTATTATTCTTTTTTATAATGACCTTAAGACTCTAATGTATGTCTACTTCATAAGCTAAAATATGCTCATCCTTAGCTTGAAGTTGAGCCTTATGATCCAATATCATTTCATTATAGTGCTTGGCATCTATGGTCATCTCCTTGATATTATGATCCTTCTATTGTATTTATTCCTTTGATACCTTCAATTGGGTTTATTATTTAGCCAACTATGATTTATGTGCTACCAATTGTTCATCCAAATGCTTCATGCACTCATATACTTGCTATATTACAAGCTAATTTTACTACTTTTGTGAGGGTAGTTTATATTCAAAATCCATCTTAATGTTATTCCATTCAAATTCTACCTTTTTCAACCTCTATTCAACCTCAATATTGTTGTGTTCTATTTCTTCTTCAATTGTAGCCATTTATTTTTGAGTAGCCTCCACTTCTTCCTTTTGTGCTTCCTTGGTTTGTTAAATGTGTTAAATACCCAAGCTTAGCCACTCAATCCAATGTGGGTAAATTCAATTTCCATGAGGTGAAGACTAATTTTGAAGGAGTCCTTCAAAATTTTGTATCCAGTGTATTATATGGATAGCTCTGGCATGTTGCTCTATCCAAATACACTCATGGATATACCCTATAATTGGTCTTCACTCCATATGATAAATCTACAATTCCCAACATTGTTGTTACCTCTCCCCTTGGTAACTACCATGGGTGTTGTGTATGAATCTAGGCTATTTATCTAATGCATTATTCACTACACACCCAATACATGACCTTATCTAATTCAAAAATGGTTTTCTCCCTCAACTACTTCAGTTGTTTCACACCACCAACAATAAATTGTAATCCAAAACTAGCACAAATTGTGCTAACTTGTTGGAATATGTGCTCCACCTATCCATATGTGTCTTCTCCATCATTCTCCTAAACACTAAACTGATACACTTTGAGAAAAAATCATGTACGAAGACTCTCATCCTTCTCTAGTGGGGGATTTTGTTCCTCTTCTTCCTCCTATGGATCTGATCTTCCTCCAATTTCTTTGATTGCACCATATACATTTCCTTCCTATAGCAAATTTGGGGCTAGATTCCTACATACCTATTATTCCATAAATATAATTTATTCTACAATGATGATCTCCTTGAGTAGTTTTGACTCAACCATAGGTGTTTGGATGTTCTCTTGTGTGTTAGGTATGTCCTCCTATTGAGTTTCTACCAACCCTTCAACTTGTGGATTCAATTATTCTTCCCTTACTCCTACAACTGTTAGAGTTGTATCAGACCAGTTTGGTCATGGCTATGTGCTTGCTTGCTCCTATTAACTGTTTCCACCTTGCATGATAATATTTATCTTATTCTTTCCTTTAGCCTCTTTTTGTGGGGCTACCATCACTATGTTTGCTTTTATTTTTTGTGATTTTATTATGGATTCCCACTAAATTTTGGATTAATCTACAAAAATCAAAACCAGTGGTCTAAAGCAATACAGGAGATCCCATAACTTATCCCATCTATTTGGTACCACCTGGCATATTGATATCCATAAAATTTAAACCTTCCAGATCCAAGTGTACCTTATCTAGATTCTCAGGTATAGAGTCAGGTTGCTCCTTCTATACCAAATCTTACTCAATATTCTATCTCTCCCACTACCTACACATTCTAATCTAAACTGGACTGGATGTTAGTTCTACTACCTCCTCTTCTTGAGATGGTGGCTACTCCTACGACCTTTGTTCAAATACCTGCTACTCCAAAGTAGGTTCAAGTTGTCTTTATCTCTTCCTACGAGGATGGATTTTCTCATTTGATGATGTCTCTTCCATCACTAAAGGTTTTAGTTTCTTTGTTGCCTTATTTAATCAGGGTTTATCTAGAGTCACTTTCTAAAGAGGTTCGATCTTCACCCATCGTAATATAGTGGGTTGATTTGGAAATAAATTATGATGTGGTATCAATATTGAAAACTGAATGCCTATTTGGGACACTACATCCAACATGAGATCAGTAGCATGAAAGGTCATAGCAAAGGTCTTTGTTCTTTTGGCCAATAGCATTCAAATTCTTTGCTCCAAATAGGTTCCCCAATCATACTTTACTCTATGTGATGCCCTCCATATATTATGCAATATAGATCATCATCTTTGAAGATCATGTTTCTCCTAACAAGCAAGCCATCACTACATTCATGGCACAAGAAAGTTCATCTAAATTCAACTGGCTCTTCTTGATTCTACGACTTTCAAAACTAGAAATATTAGTTGTTTTTGGAGACTTCACTCGTGTAAGTGTAGTAATCAACCTGTGAGCCTCAATTTGATCTACCATCTTCTTAAAAATAGGTTTTTCTACCTTAGGCAATACAAATGTCCTTAAAAATTTTGTTGTTAAGAATTCCACCCTAATATGTGAGTTATTCACCCATACTTATGTTTTATTATTACTTGTCTCATACAATTGTATGATATGCAATAAGTATTCATTATAGAACGCTTTATCTTGAGGTGGGATCTATGCCAATACACTGACTCCAAATTTAGCCAATGATACTCTTAATGGATACCCTTCCCACCACTTCCAATAAAAATATGCTATTGACTATCCAAAAGTGATATCCTTGATATCCACTTGTTTTTATTCCTCCTCACTAAGTAGTTCTTCTTGCTACTTCGAGGTAATCACCCAATGAAATTCATTGGGATTTTCCTATCGATGTTATCTTAGTGGTTCCATAGCCTCTATTTGAAATTGTAATGGAGCTCTTCTTATACCTCCATGCCAACCTCGATGACCTCTCTATGGCTTGTACCCTCTCCCTCTCTAATTATGGTAGCTTCTTCTCCCTTGTGGTTGAAACTCTCACCCTTGACTGGATAGACCTTATTCATTCACCAATGTCATGAATCTCTTTAGTGTAATGGTAATAGTGAGCCTTCCACCCTAGTGACAACAATTTGGTCTAACCAATATCATTCTTCTCCCATGGTTGATTTGAAACCACTTTCGCATAAATTATATTTCACTCAAAAATTCAAGATAATTTCAGCGTAAACAACTCCAAAATCAATACAATTGCAACCAAATCATACATATACATTTTATTTTATTTTTACTTTTTTTATTTGTGGAAAACATCCCAAAAGGGATGCCACTTTCGGGTAAGACCCAAGGAAGCAGGGGTATCTATTCCGCCAAAAATGCCCAGGACTCAGACCTAACCTACCACATTTGACATACTCAAGGAGCAAACAAACACATAAAACCAATTTAAAAAATAAAAAATAAATAAAAACAAAAATAATAAAATAAAATAAAAAACATGCTCCTTGAGTGTGTCAAAATAAAAGCACAACCAAACATGCACAATAAGATAAAATAAACCACAACACAAACCACATAGAAAAACACATGAACCACATAACAAAACACAAACAAGACAAAAACAAAGGAACACTACAAAGACATAACCCAAAAAAACATGAAAAATAAACACAACCAAAACCTAAAAAAAAAAAAAAACAACCAACAACAGACAATAAACAAAAACAAAATACATAGAAAACACTCACACATAAAAACATGAAATAACACAAACAAAGAGAAACCCAAGAACAAGAACAAAAAAAACACAAGAACAATAACAAAAAACATAAAAAAAAAACAAAACAAAACAACAAAAACACAAGAACAACAAAAAACAACACAAAGAACACAAAAACAAAACAAAAAAAAAAGAACCCACCCACCTTAAAAAAACTAAAAAAAAAACAAAAAAAGAAAAAAGAAAAAAAAATGAACAAAACAAATGACCTATCTAGACTAGAAGACTATTAAGGCAAGAATCAATAGAGAAAACAAAATAAAGAATAGAATGAGCTAGGGAACTAAAAAAAAAAAAAAACAAGAAGAAACTAGGTACCTTTAGAACTGGAGCCATCCAAAGAAATGATAGAAAGAAGAGCTTCCCTAATTTGAGAAGCCCACCATAGAGGAGGGTGGCCATAACAAGTAAGATCACCTTTGTCCAAAGCCCAATTAGCTAAAGCATCAGCACTCTTGTTTTGATCTCTAACCACATGATTGTAATCAACTTTCAAAAATCCCATCTGGATTAACTGAATCTTCTCAATAATTCTTTTTATTCTCCAATCCACCTTATGATTCTTAGGATTCTTCAAGAGATTAATCATAAGTTGAGAGTTAGACTCAACTAACACATTTGCCCTTCCAACCTTAGTATCCTCTTGAAGACCTCTGAGGATACCATACCCCTCAACAAGGTTATTAGAAAGAATACCCAAATTCTCAGCAAAAGTAAAAACTAGGGAGCCATCTAAAAGTCTACCAATTCCTCCCACACTGGCTTTTCCAGGGTTCCCTCTAGAGGCCCCATCAGTATTGGTTTTTCCAAAATCCTTAGGATGAGGTTGACAATTTCTAGTCCTATCCATCTTACTAATACTCACATTCCCTTTAATTTGGTTGCCCTTAGAAGGTTTAATATTCAATATTTGCATCACTTGATCCCATCTTTGGTGGGAGTTTTTGGGGTGATTAAGGAGTTGATGGACTGATTCAACTAATTTGGCTATGGTCTTTTACAAAATATAGTGAATATCCTTCCTATCTTGATTAAAAATTTGGTTGTTCCTTTTAGTCCAAATATTCCAAAGAAGAATGGTAGAACCCATCCAAACTAACTGCCTAATAAAATGATCAACACCCTCTTGATTAGGCCAATCCCTCCAAAGTTGTTCAAAAGTAAAAAAATTGGACCATTGTAAGCCAAGTAAAGTGGCCATTCTCCTCCATAGCTCAGAGGCTAAAGTACACTCAATAAGAATATTGTTGATATTTTCTACATTCTCTTCACACATTTCACATCTAAAATGGCCATGAAAACCATGCTTCATAAGTTGCTCACCAGTAAGCACCCTACGATGCAATAAAAGCCAATTAAAGAACCTCACTTTAGGCCAGAGCTTTTGAGCCCACAATCGAGAAAATATGTTAGAAGAATGGTTGGGATTATTATGGCATAATGTCAAATAACCTTGAGCAACTTAATACTCACCCTTAGTAGTGTTGTTCCATCCAAAACAATCTTTTTCATGGGACCAAGAGAGGGATCTCATATGAAGGATGCCTTGGATATCTTGTCTTTGCATTTCTAGGATTTGAATAGGCCAGTCGTCAATGGGGATCCAATATCTACCAACATTTGAATTACCAGTATGGAACTGACAATAATTAGCCACCTTTATCCAATTAGCTCGATGAAACTCCTCCATCCAAGGCCTCCAATCGAGAAACTGAGTTATCAAAGGCTTGTGACCATCCCAAGAATCTGTCCAAAAATTTACATGTTGACCATTATGAATGATCCAAAATAATTTTTTCTTTATCAAATCCTCACCAGTATTAAGAACATACATATATATTTTTAAATCATACACTACTTCCCTAAATCATACATGTACATTTTTAAATCATACAACACTTCTCCAAATCATACAATGAAGCTTGAAATCATACAATTGCACCTAATTTTGTACTTCATAAAAACAAACAATTTGAGCTCCAAATCATACAATTCCACCCAAAGTTCATATTATCAGCTCTAAATCATACAAGGATGCTTCACTTCCATACAATTGCATCAAAAACCATACGATTGCATAAAAATCCATATAATTACCTTAAAAATGTACAAATTGGGTCCTTGAATGCTTTGAAAACATAAAATATCTTCCAAAAATGTATAAATTTACCTCCAAATTGTACAAGGTGTTCTTAAAACCTTCTCTTGGCTAAAAATTCATGTTTTTTTTATTTGCATGATTTTTTTGGTACCCTTCTACCATTAGTGTACAATTCCTTCTTTCCAACGTAATTTTGATGGACTTATGCCATTTTTTCTCTTAATGGTGCAATTCCTCAACATTACAAATTTCTATGACAATATGGCAATATGATGTATGGATTACTTTTTAATATTATTCTTCATGCAAATACTGAGATGTTTTATTTTCCCACCAACTGATTATTCATTCATTAGGGTTTACAATTTTTCCCTCCACTCTACTTTTCTAAAAAACTCAAACCCTATAAATGTTTCTCTCCACTTAGGGTTTCCTCTAGAACCCTTCTATCTCAAACCCTTTTTTTCCTAGCATTATTTTGCACCTACAACACATTATCTGGAATCAACTCTAGATTTTTGGAGTGAAAACCCTAGCTTTTTGTCAATTTTCTCCAATTTTGGTAGTCTTTTTAAAAAACAAACACATTCAACCAATGTAAAGTCATGATGGGTCGATCAAATTCAGTTAATTGGTGATTTTTGCATGCCCATGTGGAATAAAAAACATCATTTGCACCCTCCTTGCTCCTGAATCACTTTGAAATTCACTACCACAATTGTACGATTTTCTAAGTTGGTGAAAATATTTTGCATGGCGCTTGCTTTTTAAACCCTAACATCCTTTTGCATGAAATTTTACCACCTCATATTTCTTTTCATAGATTTATAAGTTTTTGTATGGAATATTTCCAACTCACCCCTTTTGTATGCATTTTTTTTTCTGGTTGTTTTTCTTCTTCTTGATTTTTTAAATATTTTATTCTTTTCTTTTCTCTTTTTTTAAAAGGGTCCACCATTTTTGGTTTTCAAACATCTTCCATATTAATTGCATCTCGAGTGATTTTGACAATTAAGATATTTTTCTTTTTTTTTTTATTTTTTTTTCAATTAATTTATTTACCACTTACCTCCTAGGAAATTGTACATTGACATTCACTTGTACAATCCCTTTTGTTGACATGTCATTGGGGATTTCCACCCCCTCATTTTGTACAATTGTACGATCAAATTCCCCATTTGTATGATTCACTCCTTGTGGGTTCCCTCTTTGTTCTAAAATCGTACTCTTATAATTTGTAGGATTTGGCCCTACATGCTGGCCTATTGTATGATTTGAAATTGTACAAGTATTAGTGTCATTTTTATAGTTTATATTTGTGCAATTGTAAATTGTATGATTTGCAACCATACCATGTCCTCATTGTAAAGCTATATTTTCTTGATCCATTGTCCAATCCTAAGGTAGGGGTAACCTTTCCACTCCACTTCCATTTGGTTGGCTTCTAATCCTATCTCCTCAAACCAGGTCTGCCTCTAAACTAGGTGAGCAAGTCATTTGCCTTACTTAAATTTCCTCGTACACAAAGCATACTCTTCCTCAATCAAAAATTCCTCATCCATGCACTTATATTCCATGACCTCATATTGTTGCCATTGTACCTCTTCACATATTAAATGGGTTACCCTCTCCCTAAGGTAAACCTCTTCCTACTACTATCCTTCTATCTCCTATGTGATTTACTACTTGTCCCCCTAGTACATAAAGGCAATGTGCATTCCTAGTCTAATTCAAACATGTGAGTGGTGTATCCCTAGGCCATATTATATAGGAGGTTGAATAATTCTCTTTATACATCTAGGTGATCATAATCATCCTCTCTGACATGTCTGTTATCCTATGGGACTTGAGTTTCTTTATGGTCAATCCTCTTGCCGACTAGGTTTCCCTCTTTCCCAAGTGCTCGGAGTTACCTCCTCCAACTCTACATTGGATATGTTCCCATATGTTCTTGGAAATTGTGGTACCAATCATTGTAATGCTCTTATACAATTATGTGTATGCATTATTCATTTTATCCAATATATTTCTTCAAAGTGACGTTTTGGGGTATAATTTATCAAGGTTTCTCTATAGTCATTTGAAAAATCAAACCCTATACTTGAGTCATTATGACTATATAATCTTTGTGTAGACCATTTTTTTTGCAATTCCCTTATTTTTTGTTTCATATAACTTCCTTCCTTTGCCTTCTAAGCTATTGATATGATATCTCATAGACATATAGATCTAGTCAAGTAGGGGGTGCTTCTGGTTTTACTACAAGATCATCAATACCACTTTCTTGGTTGCTATCCCTTACTAAATAGGGTATTCCCCAGTACTAGAATCACTATATTCCTCATGCAAGTTCCCTTTGGGCTCTGGATATGTGAGGTATTCCTTAATGTCTCACCAAAATACCTCAACTATATCTCTTGTAATGGGTGACTCATGCATGGGGTATCGTGTTTCTGGTTGGAGTATTTCCTTTCCTTGTGAGATTGTACCTTCTTGTGGACTTTCCTCACTTAAGGTACTTCCTCACTACTCCCACTACTTACACTTAGTTCCATATACTATGCCACCTATTTCTCCTCAAGTTTTTTCATAGTTTCATCCTTATATTGAATGATCTATCCATGAAGCCTTGCATTATGTGCTTGCAATACCTCATACACCTCTTGCAACTATGTGCTTGATAGAAAATTCTCTATTGCATAATACCTATTTGTGCTAGCAAAGTGAGTCCTACAAACTCCTCTTCTACTGCTTCACTTTCATTTGAGTCTAGAATGTCCATATCGAAGGTGTCAATTCTATCCTCATACTACACCATTAGTCGTATCCTACATCGATCCTCCACTATGCAGGGTAAGTCTATTTGTTCGAGCTAAGGATACATGACCTCATCCAATTTTTTGGATTCTTCTTTCCATTGCTATTTAATTACTAATGGTACTGGTGCATGATTACTTGGAGGTATTCCTTCCTCCTTTACAATTTGGTTCATCCTATATATAAACCTTACATGTACTTGTATTCTCCTTCTTTCACCAAGGTATGGTACCAATTCTCATATTTCTATAATTGGTCCCACCTTATTTATTTTTGAAAATAGGCATGTGATCCCCATATCATCATATTTCTATGGTGGATCTCGATTATGTAATGACACTTCCTAAGGTTCACTAGGCTCAGCCATACATTATTGTCATCTTTCGAGTCCTTGTGTCATGATGAACATACATTGAAACATCTCATATTCATCCATATTCAAATTAAGAATTTTACTATTATATTATGCTTCATCTTCACTATAGAAATCTAGGTACAACATCCCCTCTTTGTTAATTGCATACTCTTCTTCGCTTGAGTAATTTCTTGATTCATATAGTGGCAACATCCTCACTAATTCTTTGATTCTTCAGTTTAATAATTTATTGATGTTGTTCCTTCTTGAAAGTGATCTTGACCTTTCCCTATTTTTGATTAACTTTGGCTATTCGTATCCAACCTCTTCTTATAAGTGCATTGTATGAAGGCTTCTACATCATAATCACAATGAAATACAAGATAAATTCTTGGTTAGCGACTATCACTTGTTGTACGATCAATACTTCCTTAGTTTCAATGTTGTATTGGTTAGCACCATGCAACCAAAAGGTTGGTTTCCACAAGGATGGAGTGATAATATCTCTAGATCTTTTTAAGTAGCATATTCACACTAGACACTCAATCCATAATCTCTTGTGTTAATTTGTGCCCCATTAACTCCATATGAACGAATGTTGGTTTCTTTACAAAATTAATCATTAGTATGGTTGGATCCATACAATATTATTTTTATTCTTTCTCTTGTATTGGTTAGCCCTCAACTTCCATAAATTTTAATGGTTGCACCTCCTCTTCCATCGACTTATTTAATTATGGTATGGATTCCAATAGACTAACCATATTTTTCTCTATGATCATATTCAATACATGTGCTACCAAATATTTACTATTGCCTTATATTATGGTGTACAAGGCTTCTTTAACTCTTTTTCTTCTACAAACTTTACTTTCCTAGCCTTTTTGGCTTCTTCTTCAAGTACCTTCTTTACCACCTGCCATCTTTGCTTCTCCTTGGAAGGTTTTGGGTAAGTGTATTTTTTGGTCTTACTTCATGTTATGACTAGTAATTTTTCCTTAGTTTTATCTTCCTTCACTAAGGGTACATCAATGTCCAAGAAATTTATGATTTATGAGCCACTTGAACTCAATTTCATAGGAAAATCGGCTTCTTTGTTGTTCCCCAGACCACACCATATACACATGTGTGTAGTATTGTACTAGGTTGACTGCATAGTCTAAGGAGAATGATAGTTCTTCATAAAATTCCTCCACTCTTGGCAATTGTGAAATTGTATGATCAACCTTCCTTCTGAATCATACTATAATCGACTTTGGCCTCCTTGTTGATTACCTTGATTTGGTCTTCCTCCTCTTTGACTATTCTTATAACCTTCGATGGTTGCAAGTTGTACACTCGCTTGAATTTTTGGTTTCTCCTATTGATCTTGAATCATGAGGGTTTTGGCATACTTTTGCATTAAATGGACACTCTACCACTTTGTCCAAATACATTATATATATGAAAATATTCATTTTGAGGGTAATTTGCATTTGAATGCTCTTTGGTCTTATATTCGGTACACTAGATATCATTTTTTTTTTGTCATGTATCTTCCTTGGCTTATCTTATGATCTTGTCAAATTCCTTATGGAATTATTGAATGATCTAATGTATTGTATCTTCTTCATCTCTATCCAAATCTTCATGCCTTGTATGTGCTACGATTCCAATGATTGTTTAATTCATCTCTCTCAAAATTCTTCACTTTTTCAAGCACTTCCTCATAAGTTAAGGATGGTATTACCTTCATCTTATTTTTGTATCTTTGAAATAGTCCATCAAGAAACCATATCTTCACCAATGCATCTGCTTGTGGCATTTGCATCTCATTAGTCAATTGATTTAATCAACAATTATATATCTTTACATCTTTTTCCACTCATTTCTTTGTGGTGTATATTTCAATGAAAATATCTCTACCATCCCTCAAGGATTTTAATTCTTTGATGAAGGTATTATTCATCCTATTCCATACTTGGAATGGTGTTGTATTCTCTCACTTTAGAAATCAATCTATATTAAATCCTCTTAGTGTAGTAGGAAACAATTGCAATCATTCATTTGGTTGATTTACACCATTTTATTTCTAAATGGTTATGCATATCCCAATGTTTATTGTTGGGTCCTCCTTCCCTTCCCCCATGAAGGGTGGGTATCTCTATTTTAAGCTTTCATAGCTATACTAGCCATTATTGGATTTCCTTCCTCATCACTTGAGGAGGTATCTTCTAGAATCCTTAACTGATTTCTTCCTTGGGTGGGTGTTCCACTATGATGTTCTTCATTGGATGTTTCTATTTATGATATCTTATTTTCACTAAATAGTTCCCTTCACCTCATGTGCATCCTCACTCCATGAACTCCTTCATTGAAATTTTGACTATGGACCTGGTTCTCCTTCTTGAGATCTCACATCCTATTGCTATGGTGCTTGACTCTCATCCTCTACACCCCTTTGCAACCTCCTTGTCACTTTTTTGAAGAATACAAGCTTATACTGAGAGGGGGGTGAATAGTATAAGACCACTTTTTACTTTTCTTTCCAAATCAATATTATGTAATGTATAGATAGCAATATCAATAGTAGTAATCAAAGCAATGCACAAATCACCACATACAATAGAGACACCATAATTTACATGGTTCACCCAATGTGGGCTACTCCACGAAGAAAATATTTCACTAAAATTTTCTCAATCAATCTCTTGGGAATCCTTTCCCTATTACAATGTTTATGGACATCTATCCAAAAGAGACACCAATCCTCGAAATCAAGTTTGTGGATCTGTATCCATAGGAGAACTCCTTATCATCTACTCTAGCTAGTGATCCTCTTAGAAGACTACTACCTCCACTACACTAGCTTGTGGATCTCTCTCCACTGAATACTTTTATCCCCACTCAGAAGACATGTCTTCACTACCCTGGCTAATGGATCTCTATCCACTGGAGACTAGTATCCTCTCTACTATGTCACCTCTAAAGTTCTATCTCAAATCTAAACTAAACATAGTCCTTTAGTATAGTACAACTTTGCTCAATATCTATTTCTAATCTGGCATAAACCTATCCTAAAAATATGCACCAAAATTTACTCTCAAATATGCACTAAACATAGTCCTTCGATCTAGCACAAATATATCCACAAGTCCTCTCTAGAACTTGCTCAAATCTTCTCTACAAGTCCTCTCTAGAACTTGTCCAAATATGCTCAATAAGTCCTCTCAAGAACTTGCTCAAATATGCTCTACAAGTCCTCTCTAGAACTTGCTCATTCTGCTCTACAAGTCCTCTCTAGAACTTGTCCAAATCTACTCAATAGTTCCTCTCAAGAACTTATCCAAATCTATATTGTAATTCCACAAAATCTCACACAAAAAGTCCACAAGTCTCCTCAAAGACTTACCTCAAATCTTCTCAACAAGTCCACACAACTTGTCCAATCTCATAGAAACATAAGAAGAATTTCTAGAGACTCAATATATTCTATCCTAATCACAATTCTCAATTACTTTCAATCACTCTCTTAGAAACATAAGGATAATTATTAGAGACTCAATATGCTTCAAATTCAACTCAATGATCATCATTTTCTCAAATCAATTCAAAATATAGAATAGTTTGTTTTATGTAACTTGAACAATCACTTCACACATCCACTTGACTAGGATCAACCAATCAATCAATGAAATAATCCTCTCTCAAACCCTAGTTTAAGCATATAAACACCAACTCAAAATATTTCCAACAATGCTCAACAACAAGTCTAACATAACAATGATGCTCATGATCTTTGCAAACCCTAGTTCAAGTTCTTCACTCAATAACTCAATTCAACAAAAATGCTTATAAAACAACTCTCACATAACAATGATACTCATATTTTCTTCAAAACCTAGTTCAAGTTCTTTTCTCAACAACTCGCTTCAAAAATAATGCTTATAAAACAATTTTCTCATAGCAATGATACTCAAACCCTAATTCAAGTTCTTCTCACAACAAATGGCTTCAACAACAATGCTTATCAAATAAGGTTTAACAACAATTATTTATTCCAAAAAACCTTGAAGCATTAACTAAACACACCCAATAGGAAACCCTAATCAAGTCCTTTGCACTCCATACTTATTTTCTAGAAAACCAATCAATCAACTCAACTATGGAATAATATGTTCATACCTTTTTCTTGATTATTAAGGGATCTCATAAATTTTTCACAACCACAAACACTTCTATGCAAATATCAAAGAGGTTAGAAGATAAATCTTTCTTACAATGTAATGTAAAAACTCAATTACACCTTATCACTCCATATTTCAAAACAACCATCAACATACATAAAATATTTATCCAATAACACCTTATAATCTCCCAATTAAAATAAATTTAACATCCACCAAAATTAACTCAAAACCTCTTTACTCAGATTTAATGGCAAAAATAACTTTGGCAAAAATCAAATCTACTTTCCTTATAACTCCAATAACATAAATCACTTATCAATAAAACAACCTTTCACAAACCCTTATAACTCCAAATAACAATTTATAGAAAACCTTGGGCAAATAAAATTTAATTAAAAATACCTTTGCCCCTAGTGGGATTCGAACCCACAATCTCTGCCTCTGTGAGCGCTCTAGTTGTGGTATTGACCAGCCTGTGCACTAGATACACACTTTAAATCTTAGGAGCACTTCGTGCTCTTTCTCCTAAGTTTGGCACTCAAAACGAGAATGTACTAAAAGGCTTTTCCCTTGGCACTTAATATGAACACGTAAACTAACCACCACACGAATCAATCATGGTCACTTCCACTCCCAACACTCTCATGAAATACATGCTGCCAATGGACCACCCTATCCAATGGGAGTGATCCCTTATCCTCCTATTTTCATCTTTTTCCCTGGTTCTAAAAGACAACACAAGTTTGTCTTCTTCCTCAATGATTATACGAATTATCTTTCTATTTGGTCGCATAAGATTTAATCAAAGAAGGTAAGTTCTAATGTTCTTTGGAATGGTATTTATACATGATTTCCCATTTTTCCATAAACATCAACGCTCCACAAAGTTTGATGATGTTGACACTTTTTAAAACCTTTTATATTTTATAAATTATTTAAATTCTAAAAGAATTTAAATTTTATAAATTATATTTATAAACCTTTGACTTTAATAAAAATTAAAGCCTTCCTTGGGATAAAATTTAAACCTTTAATTTGTACTCCATTTATTTTATGAATATTATTCTACCACCATGGTTTTAATAAAAACCTTAATTCTACCATCACAATGTCTAAACAAAAAATATTTAATGACAACTTTTCACCTTGGTTTTAACACAAACCCTTATAAAAAATATTTTGATTTTTCTTCAACTCTTTGCATTGTTCCTAGTGATAGTAATGGTGTAATCCATGGTATTAATGATAGCTTCATGTGTTTACCTCGATATCAATGACGACTTCACACCTTGACATCAATGACAACTAAATGAGCTCAAAATGTCCAAAATTTTTTAGGTGTTACAATCCACTCACTATCTTCTCATATAGTTCTTCCATAAAATTCTTCCCTTACATCAACATTCTATTTAACCCTTGGTGATTCTTGTACTCTTTCCTCTGTATCTATTAGCTATGTCTTCCACATTTTAGTATCTCCTTCTTTTGAATTCCATAATTGTTCAATTATCGGTTCATTCATAGATTTTTTCATAGTATACCTTTGGGAAATTCTTGTGCTCCTTCTAATTGGGATTTGTTCTTCTCATTGATTTTTTCTTCTGTATCCTTATGAACTTGTATCAGTAATTCACCTCCAATTAGTTCTTACTCACCACTTGTCACTTATAGGTCCTTCTATATGATAGAAATTATGACTTAATTTTGATAAAATTATCAATGTTCACTTAGGCAAAGATACAAAATGTAGCACAGGTGAGAGTATTCATATATGACAAGGTGATATAGAGGGCTTAGAGATGATTCCTAGTGTTTTGTAACAAATTTTACCCAAATCATACAAGGTGTATGATTTGCCTTGTATGATTTGCAAACTTCTCAAAATAGCTTGTACAGTCATAAAATTGTATAGTTGTACGATCCAAATCATACAAAACTAAAAAGTGTATGATTTTCCACTTATTTAATTCACTGAAAGTCATTTTGTAACTCAAATTGACCAGTTTTGTAATTGATTTCTCCAAACAATAGTTTTCCATATTTGACAAGTTCTAACTATGCAATTTCATTTCCAAATTAGGAAAACAATTAGTTGTATAATTTGGTGGTTAGAATGTAAGGTTTCACCAAAATTTTACTGAATTATCCATTCATAGACTTATCAATATTTACCACAAATATCTTTAGGACAAGTTTGGGGATGTTTTCCTGTTGCAATTGCCAACTTTTCCTCCAACATGTAAACCCTAATTCAGTGCCATTGAATTATTATCATCATAAATATTTTTAGAAATTGTACAACTATCATAATACATTTTAGTACAACAATATTTATCCATGAATCAATTGTCTATCAATCCACTAAGTTATAGCTTCATCAATAAGGTAATTCCATTGTATCTTTACCGTTCTAACACAATCTCCTAGCCATACTTACATAGAATACATAATCTAGTTTACCATTTGCATACATAATGGAATTCACATAACTCACAACCTGCAATGATTTTATCATTAATATGGCTGAATATGTATAATTACCAGGAAAAATCACCATGAACAACAATATGATTGGACTATCAACAATGAACAACTATCATCAACCATCGATGAACATGAATGAACAACTATGAATTGAACTATGATGACTGAGGATGAAAAAATATCAAAATTGAATGGTGGGTCCTTATAATTATTTCCCAAGATATTACAAAGTGGTTCCTAAGATAACCACCATTTACAACTACCATCCCCATAACAATCAACTTACATTGAAATTTTCCTAAGTCTAATTTTATTATTATCAAATTCACCTTAAATGCACATTTCACCTAATTTCACTTTAATTTCTAATTGTACTTTTTATAACTTTATACAATTACACCCAATTTTACATTTTATAACTTTTCATTTGTACAATTAGACAAAACCTCAATGTGTACTTTTTGACAAACTGTACATCTAGCAAAATTGACAAAACTACAAAATTGTGCAAATCCTATATTTACTTATTCTTATTATGGGAGGTGGATTTGCTACCTACATGGGTGTGTGTTATTCTTCAAAAATAAACATTTCAAACTCTAGTATATGGTGATCTCCTTAAGGAACTCTGCTAAAACCATTATGCTATTGAAAGGTGCAACCTGGCATATCGATTACCTCCAACCTTTGAAAGAATCAAATATTACCTCTTTGTGATTATTATTGACTTTTGTAGCTTCACCAATGTATCTATATTTTTATTTTCATGTGCCACATGGCACTCAACATCTTCTTTAGGCATTTGTTTTGATATGTTACTTCTACCCAGTTTGGTGATGCTATGGCATCTTGGGCATTACCTTTCACAAGTGTCTTCCTTCCTCAAATGTGCTTCTATTTGGCTTGAAGCATTTTCTTCCCTCAATGATTGTTGGTCCTTACATTCCTTTGTACCAAGTTGAATCCAACTTCTTTCAGGTTCTTAACTAAAATTTCAAATGGTGGGTACACTCCCCTCAATGCTTGCATTCAATTTTGTAACATCTTTGGCACTCAAACTTGTTTACCCTTAAATTCTCACAATAACTTTTGCTACTCGATAGTTGTAACTTCCAATGTACATACTTTGTAACTCGTTAATGCTTTCTAGCCCTTATTTAATTCTAATGCTTGGTGGTGGCTCTTATACATCAAATTTTTCTCCTTTTATACAGTGGTGGATCCTTCTATGGTGGTGCTTTCATCACTAGTTTCTCAATGTTGTTTGACCAGATATCCAAGCTTCTTCATTTGGGTAAAAACATTGATTTTACCTCCTAAAAACTAGCATCCTTATCATTGATTTGGATCTATATTTTCTAGCACTTTGTATTTTCTATGTATATCCCTTCAATGTCTTAAATACCTTTATTTGAAATTATACTTATGCTTTGTTTTCCTTTATCCTTTGTGAATCTTGGTTTCAAGCGCTAAGCATGGCATACTTCACTTCCCTGTGCATGGCTCACAAACTTTTTCTTACTCCATTTATCCACGTAAGTGACACTCTTTGTTTATATGTTTGAATTGTCTTTGTAAATGATGATCTTTTGGGTGCTTAACATCAATAAAGATCCATGCTCTTTTGTTGTTACATCTTGCTAACTTAACGTTGCACTATGGTGCCTTCCTTGAGTTTGGTACTAGCCTCTTCTCCTTTGCAATGATGCTATTTCATTTGGATAGTTCTTTATCCCTTTTGAAATATTTCATTTACTTTTAGGTTATGATGTATCACATTGGATATCTTCCTTGCATATTAAATGAGCAATACGCTCTTAAAAAAAATTGAAAATAAGATTTTTGTTGCACAAAAATTTTGTTCTATTCACTGGTTGAATAGATATGCTTCTCAATGTCATAGCGTTCATTCGCTATATTATTTTGGATTAAATTTATTCTACCTTCTAATGCTTCTATTTCTCTATTCAAAATTCACTATGTTATATATCCTTATTACTGTTTTCAACTAATCCTTTTAAATTAACTTTGTGTTGTTTGTGTTTTGCAGGTTCCAAGATAATAATGATGTCTCCTTCCTTGGATTGGAGATACTTAACTCAAACTATATTTTGCTCCTTAAATAACTCTAATATGGTGCTTAAAAAAATTTATATAATACTTAAATAATACACTTTCATAGAACCACTTTTATGTACCTTTTGACCTCCTTTGTAGCTAGCCTTCTTGGTGATTTGGTTCATCTATTTTCTGCTTTGAATTTATAAAATTTATAGCTTCACTTTCTTTTACTTTTATGCTCTAAAATTATCAAATTTTTAGCTCTAATTTCTTCTCAAATATAGGTTTCTTGTTGTCCAAAAACCTCTGAAATCTACCCTAAAGTTCTTTAAAATGTAGTTTTCTCTTCTCCAATTTATTTTCCTATGATCCTTCAACTTCTACCTCACAAATTAGAAACCTTCTTATTGGTTGGGAATCTACACCTAATGGAAGGGTTGTGCACCTTGTGGACTTGACCAACATTGAAAGGTCTTAAGATGGTGAAATATTACAACCAATCTCTAGAGAAGGTTAATTCCTTATGAAGTGCTAACTATTTTTGTAAATATTAAGAGAATAGGGAAGAGAAAGAACTAATCTAACACATTTGAATAAAAAGGATGGATTAGCCACATCAATATATACATAATATAGGGGTAGAAACACAAATCATATATATAAACCATCTAACAGACCAACCAATGCATTTCAACATTCACGAATATCAAATACATGATTGTAAATTCTAGAATCAACGAATCAATAGTTAAAATCTAGATTCCAGAATTACAACTAATTCATTCATCGATTTTAGCAAAAATAAACAAACATGAAATTCATACATACATGAAATAGTTTGAATTCCAGACAATGATTCGCTTATATTTAATATACTTATTATATTGCATACAATTTATAATGACTAAGAGCCAACCCCCTAAATCAGTTACATTTCCTTATTTACAGACAAGAAGTATTTCCTCCTCTTCTTCTACCAGATAGTTTCATTAATTGGTGATGTGCCACTTGAATAATGGTTCATTAAGTCTTACAAATTTTCTACACTCGATGGGACCTCTCAAGAGGATATACTACATTATCCAGATAATCTTCATTAACTACATTCATTTTGTGTTATTATATCCTCAATGGAACTATTGTACCTTTACATTCATTTTGATTGCAACCTACTACAATATCCTTGAATTACGAAATAGATCTTTGGTAGACTTTCTAAAAGATCTAATAGTCTACATTAAAAATGCACAAGGTTGACCTAGAGATAGACCTAAAACCTAGGTTGGTACTACCCCTAAACATCTATTTACCCTCCTTTACCTAGTACTAAATTGGGGTAGGACCTTTTGGGATCTCTTATGGGTGACAACTTATCATCCACCCTTACATCCTCATTCGAGTGGTAGTTTGGAACCTTTTCATCCTCGATAGGTTTCAAAATAGCCACTCATGCCAGGGTGGGTCTTTTTGAATAGTTCTGCCTTAAAACATTTTTAAAATCCCAACCCTAGTTGGGGTGGGATTTTAGGATAATTCTACCATTTCCCTAGGGTAGGGCTTTCGAGGACTACCTTTGATTTGTATCCATCCACATATCTGATCTTGCCACCCTGCCTTGGCTTGAATAGTACTTAAAATAGGGTGGATGATATTTCTATGGGAACGAATTTCATTAATCACACAACCCACCCAATGCTTGATTTTTCTCTTCTACTGGAGCAGGGATTTATCAAATCAACTTTAGGTTGACGATGTTGAATTGACCGCCCCACATTCTTGCTGACTTTTAGGGCCCTTTTATGTTGGAAATTTTGAGTATAGTATTGTCATTGATGTCAAATATTTGAGGTCATAGGTTGATGACATTAGTTGTCATTTGACATATCCAAAAATCATGCACCTATCTAGTACATCAATAGGCATCAACATCAAAGCATAAAATGATAAACAAGATTGCATATAACAATAAAATGGATGTTTTTTTATTATTATTGGAAATGAATCTCAGTAATCATGACCCTCTTAGGATCACCCAAATGTTGATACAATTGATACAATTCCAAAGCCCTCAATGGGGTAGTCACAATACTAAGGCTCTCTAAATAGTCACAAACTGCTATGGAGTTGACCCTCTTATTCTAATTGAGGAACGAATTAGATGATTGAATCTCCATCGAATCTGCTTTCCTATGATCAAGAAACAACACAAAAGAATTAATAGCATAGGCATCCTCTCATAATGAGGCCCTTTAAATGATATAAACATGAAAGTGCCATAACACTAATGAAATCAATAAGATAAACAAATCATGTTAGCTTATGCAAAACCCATAAAGATTACTTGAAACATAGAAATGAAGAGTATTACTATCTATCTAATAGACTAATTCCATGAAATGATGCATGGAAACAAGAGATTAGTGCAAAGTTTCTTAAATGGAAAGAACTTGTATAAAACCCTAATTAACCTAGTCAATGTCTCTAAAACATGAAATAAACCACTAAAATGCCTAATATGACATAATTAAGTACAAATCAAAGGAAACAATAAGGAGATCTGTCATCGATTGTAAATCATAGCTCAAATGAGTGGTCTACACTATACATCATGGTTGTCAGTTGCGACGGGAAACAAAGTAACTTTGCCATCCAAATATAAGGTTGTGGGCTTGTTCCTCCTTGTCTAATTGATGATGAAGGGTCACCTTTAATGTCCTTGTTAGTCTTACAATGGCACTGAGAGGGGGGGTGAATCAGTGTAGTTCTTTAAACTTAAATTCATAGCTCTTAAAACTGAAATAATGAAACCTTAAAACCAGATAAAGCAAGTATCACAAGAGAACATCACACAACACAAGATTTAACGAGGTTCACCAATTTGGCTACTCCTCAAGAATGACTGCTTGGACTACCATCCAAATCCAGCCTTTGCAAAGCACCAAATTTACAATCAATTTACCAAAACACACTGGAAGGAGCACCAACCCCTTATTTATCTACCAACCCATAGGAAGGAGCACCAACCCCTGATTTACCAGCACCTACTGGAAGGAGCACCAACCCCTGATGCCAAGCTGCAACCTGGACTTCAATTTTGAATCTAGAAGTTTAACAGAAAAAATACCTTTGCTTTTACAAGACCCTGATTGGTCTATTGCTTACCCAATCTCTCTCACTATTTACGAAATAGACACATCTTCTACGATCTACAGCCGCACTTCACCTTCTTTGAGTCGCTTCTCTACGCACCCTCTACGCACTGTCTTCGTACACTCTACGCCCTTACAGCTGCACTTTGTGTTCATCTTCGCCCTTTGCACTCTCTGTGCCTTCTGCTTTCTCTATGCAATCACAGCCGCACTTGGTCGAATTTCAACCTTTTCGCTCTCTACGCACTTTGCTCTATCTGTGCACTCACAGACGCACTTAGGACAATTCGACATGACTCTTCGCTCACTTTGCGCACTTCGCCATCATCTCACCGCTTCTGCGCTTTCTACGCTCTTACGGCCACATTTCACACTTCGACACGCATTCGACGACTTATCCAACAACACCACAATTCTCCAAACAACCCTCCTTTTATAACAATATTTTCATGATGAAAACCCTAATCTTAGTCGGCTTGCATAACAAATGTAAACCCTAATCTTAGTTAGCTGTCATCGGTCTTAGTCGGCTTCAACTCATGAAGATATTCGATAATTCCATCGCTCAAAGATTTCATTCGGTAACAGTCCCTGTAGCCGCCGCACTGACTTTTGTTCACTCTTCATATTTTAGCTGCATGAATTCACTCTGTATCTACCCCTGTAAATGTTGTAGAGATGTCGGTCCACTGTCATACTTCTCATTTTAGTTGGGTTCTTCTTCTTGTCTTGCGCACATACGACCTATCACGAAATCATGACATTTTTGCCTCTGTAGCTTCTTTTGTTGTTGTTGCCGCAAAAACACATGTCGCGATATCGTGACACTTTTTCTCTCTCTCTTTCTCTTTGCTTTGCAATGTCACGATATCGTGACACTTCTACTTTCATAGACTTCAACTTTGCTTTTGTCACGATATCACGACACTTCTGCTTCCATAGACTTCAACTTTGCTTTTGTCATGATATCGCGACACTTCTGCCTCTGTAGTCTTCAACTTAGCTTTTGTCATGAAATCGTGACACTTCTGCTTTTGTACTTAGCTTCTTTGCTTTTGTCATGAAATCGTGACACTTCTGCCTTCGAAGTCTTCTTCTCTACTTTTGTCACAAAATCGTGACACTTCTGCTTCCGTACGCTTCCTCTCTTTCTTTTGTCATGAAAATGTGACATGTCGCGATATCGTGACACTTTTCAAACTTACTTTCTCTCTCCTATTTTAGTCGCAAAAATGCGACATGTCACGAAATCGTGACACTTTTCCAACTTACTTTCTCTCTCCTATTTTAGTCGTGAAAATGTGACATGTCACGAAATCGTGACACTTTTCCAACTTACTTTCTCTCTCCTATTTTAGTCATGAAAATGCGACATGTCGCGAAATCATGACACTTTTCCAACTTACTTTCTCTCTCCTATTTTAGTCACGAAAATGTGACATGTCGCGATATCATGACACTTTTCCAACTTCTCTCTTCTTTTAAATCATGAAATTGACACTTTTTCTACTTTCTCTCTCTATTTTTAAAATACATGTCACAAAATCGTGACACTTTTCACAAACTTCTCTCTCTCTTCTTTCGAAAATGCGACATGTCACGAAATCGTGACACTTTTCTTACTTGTTCTCTTTCTTCGAACTTGTCGCGAAATCGTGACACTTTTTCCTGCTTTCTCTTTCTCTTCCAACATGTCACGAAATCACGACAGTTTTTCCACTTGCCTTTTTCTCTTCCAACATGTCACGAAATCGTGACAGTTTTTCCTGCTTTTTCTCTCTCTTCCAACATGTCACGAAATCACGACAGTTTTTCCACTTGCCTTTTTCTCTTCCAACATGTCGCGAAATCATGACAGTTTTTCCTGCTTTTTCTCTCTCTTCCAACATGTCACGAAATCGTGACAGTTTTTCCTACTTTTTCTCTCTTCCAACATGTCGCGAAATCGTGACAGTTTTTCTTGCTTTTTCTCTCTCTTCCAACATGTCACGAAATCGCGACAATTTTTCTTACTTTTTCTCTCTCTTCCAACATGTCGCGAAATCGCGACAATTTTTCTTGCTTTTTCTCTCTCTTCCAACATGTCACGAAATCATGACAGTTTTTCTTGCCTATTGTATATGTCGCGATATCATGACACTTTTCTTACTTGTCTTTTTCTTTGATCTTTTGCATATGGGCCACTTCGGTCTTCTTGGAAAATCATTGTACATACTCTGAATAACCTTTGAACTCCTGTCTTCTGCATCTGAATAGCTTTTGAACTTCCTGTCCATTGCATCAACAGATCTATCTGACTGTGTTGACAACAATGACAATACTATTGTTGCACCTTGCTCAACAATCTCCCCCTTTGGAATTGTTGGCAACACATGTGCAATTTCCTGTAACTCTTCTCCCCCTTTGACAATAATACCAAAGGGCTACTGTAGACTCCCCCTGAGTCCATGCACAACATTCTCGAGCAAAATTTATTACACTTAGCAAAAATCATGAACATGAGCAAAAAGATAATCAAATACTTAAATGCTCCCCCCGAGAATGTGATCCCTGTAGCTAGTCAATTCTTGGGAAGTGTGACCACTCCCAATTTATTGCGAAGGTACTCAAAAACTTCCTTGGGCAATGGTTTTGTGAAGATATCTGCTACTTGCTCTGTAGTTGGAACAAAATCCAACTTAACCTCACCTTCCGCAACTTTCTCCTTCAAAAAGTGATACCGATAGCAATGTGTTTTGTGCGTGAATGCATAACCGGATTCTTGGAGATGTTAATGGCACTGGTGTTATCACACTTAACTGATATTGGCTCACTGAAGTTAATACCAAGATCTTTCAAGGTTTGTTTCATCCATAATACCTACGTACAACATGTTGTCACTGCAATATATTCTGCCTCTATTGTCGATAAAGAAACTGACTCTTGTTTCTTACTGTGCCACGTGACCAATCTGTCTCCAAGATAGAATGCACCTCCACTGGTACTCTTTCTGTCATCGACACATCCTGCCCAATCTGCATCTGAATACGAAATAAGGGTGAAGTCTTTACCTTTCGGATACCATAACCCATACTCCATAGTACCCTTGAGGTACCGAAGAATCCTCTTCACTGCTGTCACATGAGTCTCCTTGGGATTAGCCTGAAATCATGCTACCATGCATACTATGCTCAGGGTGCCTGTTTCAAGCCATATATCTTCAACTTACAAACCAAGTTGGGATCATCACCAAGCTGGAAACCATCTGGCTGCTCAATATAAACCTCTTCTTCAAGCTTCCCATTCAAAAACGTTGATTTCACATCTGTAAAAAAAATTGTCAAGTGACTCACACTTGTACCAACTTTTGTCCAACACTGTACCGACACTGCAATTTTACTGCCAACTCTGTGCAAGCATCAAACACTGTACCACAACACCAACCAAATCCTTTTTACATTTTCAACTTGGTCTATGTTTTCTACAGTCACCGCTGGTCACACCTTACTTTCAACTGTTCGAATCAGGAGACAACATTTTGTCAAACACTTCACGGCCAACTATAGTGCACCTTACTCAAACTCATACTTCGGACCTCGGATAGGTATGATTCACAAAGCAAAGTTGCTCATCTTGATGAGCTAAACATGAATCAATAATCAGACTTCAATATTTTTCACCACAGCGTCATAATAGATCTAACAATCTTCACGTCAATGTGTAGTTCAAATACACACTGCTTTTATCGAAACACATATATGCGGCTAGGGCAACATTCTTTCACTAACCAAATTATCTGAACTGTTATAATCCTTAACTTTGGACAGTGGCAGTAAGAACCATCACCAGTACAACAATGACATATAGCAATACTACCAATAATGACAACTCTCAATTTAATCACCACCCTTCACGACACTTCCACAAACAACTACATGAACTGAAAACACACTTCGACAACTATACGACAACTTCCCTGACTACTTGCCTTTCATCCTCAAGTAATCAAACAAATACATAGGAGCATTAAAATGAAACTTCAAGATTGCTCCCCCTGAGGATGTGCTATCTGGAGTTGCTTAGTGCAATAGCGGAGTAGTCTCCTTCAGTCCAAGGAGACATGATTTCCTTTCTTCTATCTTTCTCCAAACTTTCTTGAACTCGGGCTTGGATTTTTCAACTACATCCCTATTTTGCACCTTTTCATGAACTCGAACATTTCTCTTGTGTGGTTGTCTCTTGTGCATCCTTGATGAATGATTATTTTCCTTTCTTTTATGTACATGATTTATTCCCTGTCTGTGTTGCGTTCTTTGCGTCTGATGAAATCTACTATTTTGCCTTAGATTAGATACAAAAGTGCTTGGACAAAACCTTGCTATGTGCCCATGACCATTACATTGAAAACATTGTACATAGTGTTCACTCAGAAATGCAGATGTATTTCTACCAACATAACTCTTTGATTTATTATTCAATCCACAATAAGTTGCCTTGTGACCATACTGGTTGCATCTGAAACAATAGCCATTAAAAGTATTATTATGAATAGAGTGAGAGTGATAGAACCTCTTTTGTTGTGGTTGCTTTGCTGTAGATCTCCTTTGATATTTTCTTCCTTTTGAAGATTCAGCTTCAAACTTTTCTTGCTTCGATCCTTCAACAGTGAACTTCTTCTTCTCTACAGAGTTGGAAGATGAAGGTTGTTCAACTTCATATCCAAGACCACGCTTATCCATGGAGCTTCTTTGTTGGCTTATCATTTTATCTAGCAACTTTGTGCTCTTCTCAAATTTGAGATTTGTATTGGCCTCTTCTAGTTGTTTCTTCAATAAAACAATCTCTTCCTCTTGTTTGCAGCAACCAATCTCTTTCTCATTGATCTGTGACCTGAGAGTTTCTTCAATCCTTTTGAATTCTTCTACCTGTACTTTCAAACTGGTTATTATTTCATTTGCATCCTCAAGCTTTCTTGAGATTTCCTTATTCCTTTTTCTTTCTATCTTCAATTCATCCAGAGCTGCAATTAGTTCCTCTTTCAAATTTATTTCTGCATCAATTTCTTCTTCATCACATTCCTGTTCTTTTTTTATTTCTTCTTCGAGTGTCATGAAAAGACCTCCACCTATTTCCTTTTTAGAATCATCCTCTAGGACTTCATTAACTCTCAGCATATATGCCTCTATGTTCTCATCGTCATTCAACTTTAAAGCTTCGAACTGAGCTTGATGTGTTTGTAACTTGGCCTCCTTGATCTCATCGTCTCCTTCATGAATACTCCTCAGTTTGTCCCATATTTCTTTTGCCATTTTACAACTCATGATCTTTACCAGTTCACTGTCTACTAATCCGCACCTGATAGCATTCTTTGCTTTTGAGTCATTCTCAAATAGATTCTTATCGATAGCATCGGTTGGAGGAGTGATGGGTATTGTGTATTCACTATCTACTGAATCCTAGATGTCGTATCCCAAAGCACAAAGATATGTCTACATCCTGATTCTCCAGACCATGTAATTAGTTCCATCAAACAAAGGTGCTTTGTTTGATGAGAAGTCTTCAACCTTTTCTGGTTCAATTTTCTCTTCCACAAGAACTGAAACTGACTGAGATGCCCTATTTGAGGAGGATCTATTCTTCTTACCCATTGCGTACTAATCCAAGATCAACCCTAGCTGATTTAGCCTGATGAGGGAACCTGGCTCTGATACCAATTGTTAGTCTTACAATGGCACTGAGAGGGGGGTGAATCAGTGTAGTTCTTTAAACTTAAATTCATAGCTCTTAAAACTAAAATAATGAAACCTTAAAACCAGATAAAGCAAGTATCACAAGAGAACATCACACAACACAAGATTTAATGAGGTTCACCAATTTGGCTACTCCTCAAGAATGACTGCTTGGACTACCATCCAAATCCAGCCTTTGCAAAGCACCAACTTTACAATCAATTTACCAGCACCCACTGGAAGGAGCACCAACCCCTTATTTATCTGCACCAATAGAAAGGAGCACCAACCCCTGATTTACCAACACCTACTAGAAGGAGCACCAACCCCTGATGCCAAGCTGCAACCTGGACTTCAATTTTGAATCTAGAAGTTTAACAAAAAAATACCTTCGCTTTTACAAGACCCTGACTGGTCTATTGCTTACCCAATCTCTCTCACTATTTATGAAACAGACACATCTTCTATGATCTACAGTCGCACTTCACCTTCTTTGAGTCACTTCTCTACGCACCCTCTATGCACTATCTTCGTACACTCTACGCCCTTATAGCTACACTTTGCGTTCATCTTCGCCCTTTGCACTCTCTGTGCCTTCTGCTTTCTCTATGCAATCACAACCGCACTTGGTCAAATTTCAACCTTTTCGCTCTCTATGCACTTTGCTCTATCTGTGCACTCACAGACGCACTTAGGACAATTTGACATGACTCTTCACTCACTTTGCGCACTTCGCCATCATCTCACCACTTCTGCGCTTTCTACGCTCTTACGACCACATTTCACACTTCGACACGCATTCGACGACTTATACAACAACACAACAATTCTCCAAACAACCCTCCTTTTATAACAATATTTTCATGATGAAAACCCTAATCTTAGTCGGCTTGCATAACAAATGTAAACCCTAATCTTAGTCGGCTGTCATCGGTCTTAGTCGGCTTCAACTCATGAAGATATTCGATAATTCCATCGCTCGAAGATTTCATTCGGTAACAGTCCCATAGCCACCGCACTGACTTTTGTTCACTCTTCATATTTTAGCTGCATGAATTCACTCTGTATCTACCCCTGTAAATGCTGTAGAGATGTCGGTCCACTGTCATACTTCTCATTTTAGTTGGGTTCTTCTTCTTGTCTTGCGCACATATGACCTATCATGAAATCGTGACATTTTTGCCTCTGAAGCTTCTTTTGTTGTTGTTGCCACAAAAATACATGTCGCGATATCATGACACTTTTCCTTTCTATGCTTCATCTTTGCTTTTGTCATGATATCGCGACACTTCTGCTTCATAGACTTCAACTTTGCTTTTGTCACGATATCGCGACACTTTTTCTTCCATAGACTTCGACTTTGCTTTTGTCATGATATCGTGACACTTCTGCCTCCGTAGTCTTCAACTAAGCTTTTGTCATGAAATCGTGACACTTCTGCTTCCATACTTAGCTTCTTTGCTTTTGTCGTGAAATCATGACACTTCTACTTCGAAGTCTTCTTCTCTACTTTTGTCATGAAATCATGACACTTCTGCTTTCGTACGCTTACTCTCTTTGCTTTTGTCATGAAAATGCGACATGTCATGATATCATGACACTTTTCAAACTTACTTTCTCTCTCCTATTTTAGTCACGAAAATGCGACATGTCACGAAATCGTGACACTTTTCCAACTTACTTTCTCTCTCCTATTTTAGTCGCAAAAATGCGACATGTCACGAAATCGTGACACTTTTCCAACTTACTTTCTCTCTCCTATTTTAGTCGCGAAAATGCGACATGTCACGAAATCGTGACACTTTTCCTACTTACTCTCTCTCCTATTTTAGTCGAAAATGCGACATGTCACAAAATCGTGACACTTTTTCAACTTACTTTCTCTCTCCTATTTTAGTCGAAAATGCGACATGTCACGAAATCATGACACTTTTTCAACTTACTTTCTCTCTCTCTTTTATAAAATGCTACATGTCGCGAAATCGTGACACTTTTCCTACTTGTTCTCTTTCTTCGAACTTGTCGCGAAATCGTGACACTTTTTCCTACTTTCTCTTTCTCTTCCAACATGTCACGAAATCGTGACAGTTTTTCCACTTGCATTTTTCTCTTCCAACATGTCACAAAATCGCGACAGTTTTTCCTGCTTTTTCTCTCTCTTCCAACATGTCGCGAAATCACGACAGTTTTTCCACTTGCCTTTTTCTCTTCCAACATGTCGCAAAATCGTGACAGTTTTTCCTGCTTTTTCTCTCTCTTCCAACATGTCGCGAAATCGCGACAGTTTTTCCTGCTTTTTTCTCTCTTCCAACATGTCGCGAAATCGCGACAGTTTTTCTTGCTTTTTCTCTCTTCCAACATGTTGAAACTCCCCAACATGTCGAAATCATCATTTTTCTTCTTTTTCTCTCTCTTCCAACATGTCACGAAATCGTGACAGTTTTTCTTGTCTGTTGTATATGTCGCGATATCGTGACACTTTTCTTACTTGTCTTTTTCTTTGATCTTTTGCATATGGGCCACTTCGGTCTTCTTGGAAAATCACTTTACATACTCTGAATAACCTTTGAACTCCTGTCTTCTGCATCTGAATAGCTTTTGAACTTCCTGTCCATTGCATCAATAGATCTATCTGACTGTGTTGACAACAATGACAATACTGTTGTTGCACCTTGCTCAAAAATCCTTTGACTGGATTGATGGTTGAATTTCATAATTGGGCCTTCGTTTGCCCTAATTTGCATTTCTTGGCGTTCTAGCTCCTTAGGGCATCCATGGCACAAATTGACATGATGCTTGATGAATTGGCAAGTGAAATGGCAACAAGGCTCTCTCAATGCACTCAAATGAGTCTACAATTTGACATGGCTTCATTGCTCTAATATCCAATGCTCACTTCCTTCTTTATTTCGATAGCACTTCGCTATCAAAATGCACTATATCTTTACCCTAATTCAAAGGGGTACTTATAGGATTACCCAAGGGCTAGGGGTGGCTTCATGGAGAAGCCAAGATCAAGAAGAGGTGGTTGGGACAGTTGGATTGGAAGCTTCTATATCCTTTAATCCCTATTCTTCTAGAAAAAATGGCCATTCAAACTGATTTGGCTCAGATGAAGGCCAACTAAACTTTAGTTTAGACCGTAGGTGATAGCTACGGCCTAGACTGTAGACCATAGGTCTCAAATGCGGTTCAAACTATAGGTCCCAAGTCTCAAATGCGGTTAAGACTGATTAGGCCAAGGAGCCCAAATTGAGTGGTTAAAACCACTGCTCTATCTTGGAGTCTATCCAAGATCTTCCATATGGTCTTGTAGCATGTCCCATATGAGTAGTCACCATCGACATGATGCATTTTAGGTGTCTAAAGATGCCCCTTTTGAGATGCATTGTGAGATCGAACAATGCTGAGAAAAAATAGACCTCCTAAAATGATGCCGAAGGTTCCATGATGATCATTGATCTGATCAACATTAGATGCCCCAGGTCTTGTAAAAGGATGCGCATCCTAGAATCATTGCTTCCAACTGGGTGAAAGGCTTAAATTTGAAAGAGTTTGCACTCATCATCAGACATTCGGGTAGCTTTGGTGCTACAATAGGAGTTAGGCCTATATAACCAAAAGGATGAGAGCTACAAACTAACTATCATATATGCTATTTTCCCCAAGCAAAGGGGTAAGCTTATGATAGTTGTTAGCAATGATTCGCAAGGATGAACGCAATTTTGACAAGATCAAGGGATCTACGATTTCAAGGATCTTTTATTGATTTTGATTATGATTATGATATTATGACTACCCCCTCAAGCGATGAGTCGATGAGGGTAATGACAATTGAATGAAGCGACGAGGTCACTTGACCACTATGAATGATCTGAACAAACTTAGAATTTAGCATTTAATTACTTGGCTAGGCCTAGTTCAACTTATGATTGCAATTGTTAATAGTATTTGCACATTCCTATCCCATGGAGCGGTTAAGCTACAATAGCCTTCTTAGGGAATCAAAATGATACAATTCCAATTAGATTTATGTTGAATCAATTTGTCGATGATCTGCTAAAAAGGTGTCATAGGAGAAATGACATGAAATGCCTCATTCCCATGGAGCGATCCAACCTTGAAGGCCTTCTTTGGGATTGAAAAGAAGCATATCAAATCAATGATGATAATTTTTCCCCAAATGTCCTTATGGTTATTTACTCATCTCGTCGGATTTCATGGAGCATCAATCACTGCAACCGCCAAGTGTCTAGGGTAAATAACTGAATACAAGGTGCATTTGGATTTTGACTTGTTTTATAATAATTTTTTTTTGACTTTTTGAATTTTTAATTGATCCTAGTGCTTGAACATCACCAAATTTGATAAATTGATTGCTCTTATTGAGATTCTGATCCATTAGGAATCATTAATTTGTCATTTAAAACCTTCCCACGATGGGATTTTGGTGCATTTAATTCCAGTTGTGAACCACACTTATGGGCTGCAGTTAGAAATTTCAAATTTTGGGAACCATGGCTTAGATCTACGATCGACAAACCCTAATTTTGGGACCGTGATTGTCAACTACGATCCAAAAAAATTAGGAAAAGTATATAAATTTTTTCCATTTGAAAATTTTATTATTATTCCTTGAAAGCGATTGCAACTAGAGAGCTCTGAGAGGTGAGGAAGCAAACTTGATGTGAAGCACTACCAAAAATGCTACCTATGACCTCCTACACATCCCGATGGCAGACCCTACGCAGCCTTCATCCAGCAGAGGCATCGATACGAGAAAGGTAACTCAAAACTGAGTCCTCACACTCCTTACTAGTTTAAAATGAACCACATTAAGTAATGGGTCCAATTAACTTCACTAAATTGTTGGTAAAGAACCTCACAGTAGTTTTAGGCTAGATTAGGATTTAATTTTTGGGTGCCAGGCTAGGAAGTGACCCATTTAGGATTACATTCCTAGATCACAATTGGTAGACATGGCACCCAATTGTCATATTGGGGACCACGGTTGTCAACCGCCGTGGGATTCAAATCCCAATGGTCAAAAATTTTATCGTTATGTGAACTGTAGATTTGACCCGTGGTTCCGCAATTTTTGAAAAAAATTTCAATTTTATTTGATTTTTTTATTCTTCTTGGCAATTAATGCCATTTATTGCACTTCTGAGATGCATTTTTGAAATTTTTGATCATTTTTAGCATGTTTTTGTATTTTTTAGCAATTTTTTAGATTTGTTTATCGTTTTTAGGTCATTTTTTAATTATTTTTAGTTATTTTTAGTTATCTCTTTCCCTTATGCATTGCTTCTCTTCAGAAATTGACCTCTAGAGCCCGAGAGCCAGATATCCTCTACACCCTCCATGGATAGCTCACTAACCAGGAGCGAGGAGTGGTTCGGTGCGGTTGGCTTTGGCTATGTGCTAGATCTACCTATGATCAAGGTAGATCCAGCATACATGACTGCGTTGGCCCGGTGTTGGGATGCATGGACCAACATATTTCACCTACCCATAGGTGAAATGACTATGACCTTGGAGGACGTCTACCGGATCTTCAAGATCCTGATTGATGGTGAGCTCATCACCTCCTCTCCCTTTCGGAGCAAGGAGGACATCTTTGACTCCATATTTGGTGACCGTAGTGAGGATGCCTAGGGCAGGATCGACCACGGAGGCATCCATATCGGTTACTGGTAGGGGAAGGGCATCTTCTCAGTTTGAGAGGTGGTCTTCATGCACTTAGTTATTCATATTGTGCTTCTAGACTCCTCAAGTGCGAGGATCCCCTAGAACCTCCTGGCCATTATTAGGAGAGTTACATAGAGCTCTACATGGCAACCACTACTCTTAGCTTGGGGGAGCACTCTATTATGTCAGCTATACTAAGAGTTATACCAGGCTACACGTAGGAGTCAGGTTGGTATCAGTTGTAGCCTATTACTTCAGATCTAGGGCTGGCAACATATCAGGATCGAGCGGCTGATTGACTTACCGCTCACTATTACCACTATTCCTACCACATGCCAGTGCTATGTAGCATGTTGGCCTCATGAGGAGGAGGGGTTCTAGAGTAGGTCCCATGTTGGGGATATGGACCATTATATTGCTAGATTTGCATAGCTCCGAGTGGATGACATAGAGTGGCATCCATACATGGATTGTCCTGCGTGGCTAGAGATTGGTAAGAAGCTACACTAGGTGAGGAGGGATAGGTGGTTACTCAACCATAAGGCCGAGATCCATGAGTATTAGTTCTACTCATGGGTCCTATCACTATTTTGGGCTTGTACAAGATATTTCAGTGTTGCCTACTATCTATAGATGCCTAGTACTATAGAGGGATTTACCCTACATTCAGTCGACACCACTTGGAGATGAGGTAGATGATTTCTAGGAGTTAGGTGTGGCTAGGGTTAGGACCACCCCAACATATGATACTTGGTGGTCCCTACTATAGTGGTAGGGATTAGGGCCCCTCTAGACCAATAGATGATAGGGTCGAGGTTGATCTAGAGGGGCACAATGTGCGCCAACAGACCGAGGGTGGATGGGGCATAGAGGCTACCATAGAGGATGCTCCATAGGTTGAGGTTGAGGAGGAGGCATCAGAGGAGGGTGAGGCACCTCCTGATAGTGAGGTGGGGTAGCTACTAGCTTAGGTTGCTGATCTTTAGAGTCAGGTTGGGAGGCTACAGACCCAGTTATTATAGTGGGACACTTCTATCACCATACTAGAGGTGAAGTTGGCTCATAGTGAGAGGTAGCTATAGTAGGCCCAAGAGGAGAGGATATCTCTCCAAGCATAGGCTACAATGGTGGAGGGATAGGTCCAAGATCTCACTAGTGAGCATGATCTAGCATAGGTGTGATTGAGTGTGGCTACTACAGAGAGGGATTTGCTCTGGGTATAGAGGGGGATCCTTCATCCTCCTAGGCCATCATGGGACCTCCAGCCACACCATATTCATTGCTGCCAAGTGGTTGAGACCCCATGGAAGAGATCTAGCGCTTACAGGCCCTCATGGAGGAGGGCAACGAGAGGCACACAAGCAGGGTAGCCTGCATAGACCAGCTAGAGGGCCACATCAAGTTGATTGGTAGGTAGGTCCCAAAGGATCCACATGCTTCTAGTACTTAGTAGAGTCAATCTAGGACCAGGGTGATAGGGTAGTCCTCTATGAGTTTGAGCCATAGGACCAAGAGGACACATAGGTCCTCTAGCACACATGGAGCTAGCTCGCATAGGAGCCACAGGGATGGCAGGGGTGATAGTAGTGACTCATAGGCTAGGGGTGCAGGCCCTTTAGTACATATCTATTGATATACTTTATTGTACTATTTTTGAGTGTAAGGTCGAGGACCTACATAGATGTAGCCTATGGGCATTTTGATGTACCTCTATGTACTCATTGATACACATATTTATATGATATTTGATCATTTTGGCTCATTATGTGTACTTGTCATTTATATGTTTTATGTTTATGTTTATGCACATGGATGCAGATGTTCATATTGATGCTATGTTTATATGATGTGATGTATGGATGACATGCACTAGATAGCTATTTTAATTTATGATGATGATGATATGCAGTGATCTAGATGCTTAGATGTGCTACTTATGATGGATGCATATGGATGCGATATTTACTTTTAAATGCATATTTAATTTTTCTTTATTGTATGCATTTAATTTATGACGATGTCACAATATGCTGGTGCAATGTATGTAATGCATTATTTACATGATGGTAATCTAATGTAAATGAACATGTATGCTTTAATCACTTAAAACATAAGGAATGAATGTGATATGTGTTTAACAATCTAATGGATGACACCATATAATGTATAACAATCATGGATTGTAATTGCTTTATCTCTTTGTGAAAGATAATACACCCATATGTGAGATGTAATGATGTATGTTTTCTGTTCATAAGCTTTTGTAAATTAAAAGAATATGTATGATATAATCAGTGGCCATCTAAATATCATTTCTGACATCCATCCAGGTATCTAATCATATAATACAAATAATTCTAATAGATAAAATCTTATAAAAAGAAATTGATGTTTGATGATTGCATTTGAAAATTTGATTGTTGCTATTTGGGAATTTTTGAGGTTTACCATGAGACTCAAACACCCTAGTTGACTGATCAAAAGTTGTATATTGACCAAACTAGACTTCTGAAATGTAAGGCTTTTGCTAGGATAGGCCCTAACTATTCATTATCCCTATGTGTGCACATGAATATATTAAGATAAAGCATAAGCATACCCCGATGTCAGGTGGGATTCTTTCAGCCCATTGCTAAGATAGGGGGTCCACAAATGTTTATCCAATCCTAGGTTTAGATTTTAGTTGGACTAGACCACTAGGCGATATAGGACACCTAAAGCTAGCTCTTCCACATTCAAACATTGGTCTATACATAAGCGAGGTGCAAATGCATCAGACATATCATCATGCGTAAGGTATAGTAGTGTTAGAAATTCCATGGATTCAAGTTCACTCCCTTCTTTTCTTCAATTTTTTAGGATACTTGCTCATATAAAGTGATAAAAATCATTGTTTATTTTTGTACTTTAGTGATAACAATCACTGTTTATTTTGTACTTTCTTTTATCTTGGAATGATTTGATATTCACTTTGATTTCCTTTGTACAATTTGATCTTCATTTGATCTTCACTTTTTGGAATTTACATTTGATAATTTTCTTCAAAAACTTCCCTTTGGGGATTTTACTTTGGAGAACTATTTTTGGGATATCAATTGAGGATATCGATCTATGATATCAATATGGGATATCAATCTAGGAAGTCGATCTATGATATCGATCTAGGGTATCAATATTGAGGATTGATGTGGGATATCACTCTAGGATATTGCTCATTTTATCATAAGCAAGGGATTCTGGGTAGGGAACAAACTTGTCCTTTTGCCAATTACCAACATTTCCCATACCATCCACATAGGGGGATAAGCAAGAATAACTCTTTTCACCTCAGGATACCTGGTCCTACTTTGTGGCTTTCATCTTCCCCTAGTCCTTATTAGGATTGTTTAATTTGTTGATTAGTGATAGGATTCTGATATGCTAAGGGCTATACTAGCTAGACCTCAACTACAAAATCAAAGCAAGCTTTCTATCAACTCTTGAGAAGACCTCTAGGTATGGTTGAATGACCAAAAACCCTAGTATATTCCTCATAGCAACATTATGGGTTGTGTTGAAAAACACAATTACTCACATGAATGATGAATTATGATAAATGTAGAGGTGCATGATTGAAACACAAACGTGGTGTCATTTGTAAGACTAACAAACACAATCCATCCTACTACGGAATGCAATGGATGCAGAATGCCTACATGCAATGCAATGATGAAATGAATGCATGTGTAAATGAAAATGCATAATGCAAATGCAAATGTTTTTGGATTTTATGCTTTACCAATTTTTTTTGGATTTTATTGATTTTTTAATTTTTATTGATTTTGAGCCTTTATATTTGACCAAACAGTGAGTACATGCCTTTGGAGCCTTTGGGATTTGACCAAGTAGTTTTAAGAACCCTTGGAGCCTTTTTGGATTGACCAAAGAGCTAATAGACGCCTTTGGAGCCTTTAAATTGACCAAGCAATTTTTTAGAAAATCCTTGGGGCTTTTAGGTTGACCAAAGGGATTATGAGCACCTTTGGAGCTTTTAGGGATGACCAAGTGGTTCTTAGGAATCCTTGGAGCCTTTTGGGATTGACCGAGTGGTTTTAAGCAAACCCTCAGAGCCTTTTGGGGTTGACCGAGCGGTTTTAAGCAAACCCTCAAGGCCTTTAACTGACATGACCAAGCGGTTTTAGGAACCCTTGGAGCCTTTTGGTATGGCATGACCAAGTGGTTTTTGGAACCCATGGTACCTCTTGGGGAGGGTATGCTACCCTATGTACCCCCAGCGTGCATGCTATCCACTGAAATGTAATCAACTTTTTTAGGAAGAGTGACAGAAATCAACTCTCCCAAATGAGGAACGGACCTCAAAGGAGTGCCTATGTCTTGGCAGGGTTGAACGAGTGAACCATCCTCGTGGATCGTGTCTCATTCTACTAGGTCTTGGATGACCCTCTTAAATGATTGACAATCCTGAATGTCATGTCCATGCACTCGATGATACACACAAAAGGGGCTCTTACCAGGTGACCCAGTCTTGGATGCCCTTTGCTTGACTTTGGGTAATATGAATGCCTTTACCTCATGTAACTTTTGGAACAAAGTTAGAGTAGTCATCTGAAATGAAACTATTCATTGCACTGGCTTATCGGGCCTACGAGGTGATTGACGACCTTGGGGTCACTCATGAGGAGGTGTGACCTCCACTTCAGCATGTTGGGGCACTATAAGAGAACCATCTACATTATAAACCCCCTTATCTATAAGATTTTGCACCACACTCTTGAATTCATGACAATCTCGAATGCCATGACCCTCTATTCGATGATAGAGACAATAGTGATGCTCCCTATAACCCATAGGTTTAGCTCTATTTGGGTCTAAAGGGATGATATTAGGTAAGGTGATGACCTTAGCCTCTTGCAGCTTCTGAAAGATGTCAGACATAGACTCTTTTAAAGGAGTCCAAATGTGTTGCAACTATTTTGGGTGCTCGACCCACATTGGTTTACTTTGAGGACCCAATGGTTGGGTTGGCTGCATGGGCTCTTGCTTTTGCTGAGGTTTTTCCTGTATTTGCATAGGAAGTGGTTCGGCCTCAAGAAAAGGATGCTTTTGTGATCCCAATTTTCCAAGTTGGTTCATGATAAAATGCAATGCCTTATCTTGCTCATCCATTCGATGTTCCATTTGTTCTAGATGACTTAGAATGGCTCGCAAGACTGACAAAGAGTTCATATGTATTTCCAATGACTGATTTGAAATACCTTTGTCTATTGAAGGAAATAGAAAAGTGGATGCTAGAGATCCATTAGGTAATTGCAAATCACCTATTTCCTTCATTTGGGTTGATATGGATGCTTCTTGATGATACACTTCGTCAATGCTATCCACATGCTCATGTGCATGACTTAGTTCATGCTGTTGTTCGACTTGAAAGAATTGAACTATGTCAGATTTAGTACCCCTAGCCTGATATGGGGTACACACTTGCTCTTGTCCTTGAGAAGGTGGCACAAGAAATGAGTCAGGAGTGACTAATTTTAAAGGTTCGGACCCCTTCGATGTGGAAGCAATATCTGATTGCCCCATATCTTGCTCTATTTTCTCTAGAGTCACTCGATCCTCTGACCTAATGTCAACCATTCCCACAAACTCATGAGAAAATGATTCCACCATTGCATGAGTCATAGGTGACTCGTCAACCTGTTGGGGTTGTAGCATCTCAATTGTAACAACTAACTCTTCCTCATGCTCAAATGATGCATCAAGGATAGGCTCAATAGGTAGAGACTCGACAAGAAGCTGACCTAAATCCTCAATGGTCTCCATGATGGGTGACACCATGGTGTCTACCTCCATATGCTCTGTATATTCACCATCATCCTCATGAGGTCTACCTTGTGACATGATGGATGATGAGGGTATGATACACTCGGGTGCATCCATGACCATGCTAGGTACTTCCCCCTTGATAGGAGTATGAGGGTCCTCTAATGACACATCCAAGGTAGCTGTGAGCATCTCTGTGATCGAGTTCATCAGTCCTTCCCTACTAGGAAAGACCGAAGATGAAGGAGTTATAGGTGACTCCACAGGTGACAACGGTGGTGACGGTAACTCCACAATAGTCTGCAAGGTTGCATCCAAACTTTGGATAAACTCATCATGTTTAGTGTTTGGATGCATGGGCACCCCACTAGGTTCCTGTGGATGATCCCCCGGTTTGTAATACTTGAAAGGATCTGGGTCCACCTCAACCACATGAACTTCATTTGCATGGGTGTACTTAATGCACTGATGCACTATGGATGGTATGCACTCCATGGCTCTTATCCATGGCCTTCCAAGTAGCAGGTTATACTGTCTTGAACCCTCTAAAATGTAGCACAATGTAGAAATAATATTTTGTCCCACCTCGATGGGGAGGACTATTGTGCCTACTTTAGGGGATTCCACATCATTAAAATCTTGTAGCATGAAATTCGATGCCTTGATGTGGGAAGGTGGAATTTTGAGATGTTTGAATGTAGAGGTGGTGATAATATTGATGGACGATCCTGTATCAACCAACACTCGCTTATACACAATCTGATTTATCCTCACTATGATGTGTAATGGAGGATCAGATTCCTTGACAGGGATAGGTTTGACTTCCTATTTATGGAAGGTAATCATAGGTTCCTTATATGGTGGAATAGATTGTATATGCACCAAGGATTATGACAAATTCTGAGCATTGACATTGCTCACCTGTCTGACTTGCCTACTCTCAACCTCATGCTTGAGCATGGGATCCTTAGGCATGTCTTTTTGTTGCTTATCAATAGCCGACGGTATGTTTATCTGTCTAAGAGAATGGCTATCTACTTGCTTAAGAGGTAACTCTTGATGATGCGTAGGGTGCATCACGTTGACTTGTTGCCTAAGCACTCTAGGTATGAGCTTCTTCTCAGGAGTTACCTCACATGATTGTTCTTCACGTAATTTCTATTGGTAAATCCTCCCTTCATGTTGTTGGAGCCTATCCAACCTTTGTTGATGTGATCTCTTCTCCTCTGAGTACTCACGCTCTAGGTGTTCCTGCTCAATGTGTGCTTCCTCCAATTGACTTTGGAGTAGTCGCCCACTATGGACTGTATGAGACTCAGGTTTCCTATATGATCGACTCATGGAGTAGGATCCACAACTCTCTATCTCACTAGGGGGAGACCTAACGACGTGGGTTCTCTCTATGTGGGAAGAAACCCCATGGCCTGTATGGGTGGACCCCCTGCATGACGAAGGGGGCTCATGATGACTATCAGAATGTCTCGCTAGGAGGATTAGATCCTTAGGTGAATGGTGTGTATGATGCCTAGCAAGGAGACATGCGAGATCTAAAATATCCTCAGGGGAATACCAGAGGCATTGAGGGCCTCTCCCTGCATATTCTGAGTCATTAGCTCATGAGTGAGCTCGACTATGCCTAGTTGTCATGATGTGCCAACTACACAAGTCTTGAGAGGAAACCTCTCTTACTAAAAATTTTGGCCTCAAGGAAGGCCTTATCTTGATGATTTAAGCAATAAAGAAGCATACAATGCAAACAATGTGATTATCTTCTTTACATTTTAAAAGTGAGCCCTAAACTATTTGATGTTGTTTCATGATTTGTTGTATCAGTATTAGAAACTCTTATCATGTTTGAAAGCTTGTTGGATGATAATCTCAGTTTAATTGGCTTTCACCTATATACTCATAGCTCGACAACTTGGCTATGAACTCCAAGTCACGTAATCCAACCTATAATGTGTGGTAATGAAGCCCACACATGGTCAGGGAGCACAAGTCCTCCCAGATCCTCACCCATTTTCCCCTAGTCAGCGTTATACCCTTCGAAGAGAATACATGCAAATTTTCTAGGGTATGAAAGGTTCTCGGATCCGATATTGGTCTAGTATCCAAGGGTACGTAGGATTTGGGCCAACGGATGGAAATCACCTCCACCATCATTGAAACCCTACTAGTGGTTGGATGTCACTTCCAACTCACTAGCGTTTAATTGAAACGTGGTGTGTGTGGTTCTTTTTAAATTGCATAAAAGGAAAGATGCATAATATAGCACTCACATGATCATTTCCTACATGATATGCATAAAAAGAATGTTTGATATTTAGAAAACATGCATGCTACATCCTACATGACCTTTTGACAATGCAAGTTTACGATGACTAATGGCCTTTGATTAGGCCTCAAGCATGCAAAACCACCACATGAAATACTCTAGCACGTTGGATTCTAGGGTGGACTGCAATCAGAGGTCCGCTGTTCCTAGCAGCGCCTAGCTAAAACATAGAAAAGGAAACCCTAAGGACCTAATTCATTCTCATGTTCTTTTTATCCTTAGTCTATTTAGGTTTCAATTTCTCTATTTTGGAAAAACATAGAAGCAAATGACAGAGATAGAGAGTGTCAGAAGGGCCTACCTCAGGTCCTCATTTGATCTAGCTTTTAACTCCTATTGTCTGTTGTGTCTACTATAAACTATAGATCTATGGCATGGTTGCTACTACAGACCATGTTTTGCAGCCATGGGCCAACAATGAGACCGTAGTTGTAAGCTGCGGTTTGCACCTGATATAAGGAAACAAAAAAATGTCAGAAATTAGGGGCATGAATTGTGGAGTTCCACCATGATCACCTTATGACCTATCCAAAAATCATGCACCTATCTAATACATCAATCGAAATCAACATCAAAGCATAAAATGATAAACAAGATTGCATATAACAATAAAATGGATGTTTCTTTTATTAATATTGAAAATGAATCTCGGTTACAATCATACCCCTCTTAGGGTCACCCAAATTTTGATACAATTGATACAATTCCAAAGCCCCCAATGGGGTAGGCACAATACTAAGGCTCTCTAAATAGTCACAAACTGCTCTAGGGTGGAGTTGACCCTCTTCTTCATGTTGAGGAAGGAATTAGATGATTGAATCTCCTTCGAACCTACTTTCCTATGGTCAAGAAACAACACAAAAGCATTAATAGCATAGGCAACCTCTCATGATGAGGCCCTTTAAAGGATATAAACATGAAAGTGCCATAACACTAATGTGAAGAACACAAGCTTATACTGAGGGGGGGGTGAATAGTATAAGAGCACTTTTTACTTTTTCTCTCAAACCAATATATGCAATGTAAAGATAGCAATATCTACAACAATAATCAAAGCAACCTACACAACACCACACACAATAGAGACACAACAATTTATGTGGTTCACCCAAATATGGCTACTTCCACAGAGAAAACCTTTCACTAAAATTTTCTCAATCAATCTCTTGGGAATCCTTCCCAATTACAATGTTTATGGACCTCTGTCCAAAGGAGACACCAATCCCCTAAATCAAGTTTGTGGATCTCTATCCACAGGAGAACTCCTCCTCTACTCTAGCTGGTGATCCTCTAGAAGACACTGCCTCCATTGCACTGACTGGTGGATCTCTCTCCACTTGAAGACTCTTGTCCTCACTTAGAAGACCTGTCCTCAATGTCCTAGCTGATGGATCTCTATCCATTGGAGACTTTGTCCTATTTGATCTATCACCTCCAAAGCTCTATCTCAATTTTGTACTAAACATAGTCTAGTCGGTCTAGCATAGCTCTACTCAACTCTTGCACTAAACACAGTCTAGTCGATCTAGCACAAGTCCACTCAAATCTGCACTAAACATAGTCCAGTCGGTCTAGCACAAATCTGCTCAATAGGTCCACTCAGAACCTACTCAAATATGCTCAACAGGTCCACTCAGAACCTATCCAAATCTACTCAACAGGTCCACACAGAACCTAAACAACTCTTCTCAACATGTCCACTCAAAACCTACTCAAATATTCTCAACAAGTCCACTCATAACCTATCCAAATATGCTCAATAGGTCCACACAAAACCTTTCCAAATATGCTCAATAAGTCCTCTCTAGGACTTGCTCAAATCTGTATTGTAAGATTCCACAAAAGCTCACACAAAATCAATCCACAAGTCTTCTCAAAGACTTACCTCAAATTTGCTTAACAAGTCCACACAAAACTTGTCCAATCTCATAGAAACATAAAGAGAATTTTTAGAGACTCAATATGTTCTATACTCAATACTCAATCACTTTCTCAACTCAATATCATAGAAGCATAAAGAGAATTTTTAGAGACTCAATATGTTCTATTCTCAAAAACTCAATCACTTTCTCAACTCAATATCATAGAAGCATAAAGAGAATTGTTAGAGACTCAATATGTTCTATTCTCAAAAACTCAATCTCAACTCAAATCAGAATATAGAATAGTTTGTTTTATGGAACTTGAACAACCACTTCATACATCCACTTGACTAGGCCCAATCAACTCTACTCAACCAATCACTCAAGAAACAACTCTTTCTCACAAACCCTAGTCCAAGCATGTATCATCCAACTCAAAATATTTCCAACAATGCTCAACAACAAATCTCACATAACAATGATACTCATGATATTTTCAAACCCTAGTTCAAGTTCTTTGCATAACAACTCACTTCAACAACCATGCTCATCAAACAATGTTTTAATCACAACTCTCAATTTCATAAAACCTTGAAGCATTAACTCAAACACTTCACTCAACCAATGATCTCAACAACAATGCTAATAAAACAAGGTTTTAATCTCAACTCTCAAATTAGAAAACCTTGAAGAAATAACTCAACCACTTTCGAAAAGGAAACCCTAATCAAGTCCTTTTCACTCCAAACTTAATTTTCAATAAATCCAATCAATCAACTCAACCAAAGAAGAATTTTCCCATACCTTTTGAATGTCAAGGAGTTGATCTCACAAATCTGCCACACTCACAAATTTCTCTTTTCCAATCTCAATAAGGGTTAGAAGACTTCAATAAAAATCACAATGCAAAATACACCTTATTACTCCAACTTAATTTTAACATCCACCAAAGTCCTTTTAGAAGAAACCCTTATAAAAAATAATAGCCAACAAGTCTTAAAATAAATCTCAATTAAGCCTTTATTATAACTCCTTATACCTCCTAAAACATAACTCTCAAAACAACAATTTCCAAATTATAGAACTCAAATAATCACAACCACCTGGTGTTGGGGTGAAAACCCCCCAAACACCAACCAAAACCCCCCAACAAGGCCAGGGTTCTAAACAAATAATCATCAACACTTCACCTTAAAAAATCAATCACCACAACCTTTATTTAATAAATTTTATTAAAAATTAATAAACTTTAGAACAACCTTATCACTCCAACCTTAGGGCATAAATCATAAAATTTTAATTAAAAAAATCATACCTACCTCAAGGGGTTTCAACCCCATGACTTGCCCTCACTATGAGTGCCTTAGCCATGGCTAAGGTTGCCACATGAGCTACACACTCATTCGCAAAGGGGAAAGCACCATGTGCATCCTCTTTGTGCTTCTCCTTACCCATGTTTAACAAAAACATGTGCCTTGGGCACTTCCACAACACTGCCACCAAAAACCACTTCGCAAGAATCGAACGCACGACCTCCGTGCTCTCAACACCTTTGTGCTCTCCAATATACCACTAGGCCACACTACCCAATGTGAATTGGGGGGTGGTCTCTCTCCGTGTTATCCTCTGCTTCCTTTGCCAAATGTTTTAAACCACATGAGCTCATTTTCACATATGCCACACAAATTTCATTCGAGCAAGGATAATTAATGAACAAATTTGGGCATATATTTATATTGCCATCCTCATTTTTTTTGGAATTTCGGTTCTTTGATTGAATGCATCACGTCGGCGCTCTAAGGCTTCGAAAGCCTTAGTAAAACCCAACCTTTGGGTTTTTAATCTCTAAAAACTTTGCGCTCGAATATATTTTAATTTTCTAAAACCCAACCTTAGGGTTTTAATCAAATGAACTTTATCCTTTAAAATCTAATTATATTATAATTAAAAATTATAATATTTAATTAGGTTTTTACCACTTTGGTAAATATTATAATAACAATTATAATATTTTTAACCTTCCAATGCTTTGGATGAATTTCTTCCATGGAGAAATAAAAACCTCTTTCTAACCCAATATTTTTGGGTGTAAAATAAAATATTTTAACCCATTATAAACTTCCATTAAACTTTTCACTCGAACTAAAGAAGATCTCTCACTGGCATCTTGAAATCAATGACAACTTTGGCTTAGGGACTCAAAATGTCCAACAATATCCCCCTTTGTCATTGATGGCAACCCACATTCTTTTTACTTAAAACCTGACCTTTATTTTTCCTTCTGCTCCCCCTGGGACATTGCTCCCCCTGGCTTAATGCTCTCTCAAATATCAAATCTCTCCCCATATCAAATTTCTCCCCCTTTGACATCAATGGCAAAGGGTCACCTTTGGGGCTCGGGGCTAAGAATGAGCCTCTTAGCTTAGCCCCTCCCCCACCTCCTCATGAGGTGGTTAATTCTTGGGTGGGAGTATTTCTACTCCTCGAAAGCACTGTTCTTTACCTTTATCCTTTTCCCTTCTTTTCTGAGTTTTTTGAATCCTCTGATTGTTTCTATCCAAGTCATCATCCCTGTTCCTGTCATCATTTTTGTTTCTATTTCTATTCTTGTTCACATATAGGTTCTTGTTCCTATTCTTGTTCATTTTCATGTTCTCATCCATGTTCCTGGTCCTATTCCTATTCATGTTCCTATTCATGTTCTTATTCATGTTCTTGTTCCTATTCATGTTCCTGTTCATATTCCTGTTCCTATTCATACCTATTTTTGGAATGTCTGCTCTACACCACTTTGTTGTGTGACCATCATTATTGCACTTATAACACTTAATGATATTATTCCTTGGAGGTGCAAATATCTTAGGATTTCTCCTAGTGAAGTCATATCCTCTTCTTTCATGAACCCTACAATTCATTGCCTTGTGACCAAATTGATTACATGAGTAGCAATACCCATGGAAAAACTATCCATTCCCATATTCATGTCTTTCATGTGTCCTGCATTGTGAAGCCATGTGCCCAAACCTGTGACATGAAAAACATTTTCCATTGAAGCTTCCTTGTTTTGACCTCATTGGTCTCCTATTCTGATTGTTGTTCCATCTATATCTTCTTTGTGCATTGTTCCTATCTTTGTTGAACTCTCTATTGTCCAACTCTTCCTCTGATGTACGAATTTCTTTTACACTGTCTTCTTCTGAAGTATCTTCATCTGAAGTTTCCTCTTTAGAACTTGAAGTTGACTCTCCTTCCTATTTCTTTTGAGTTTTTTCAAAACCAAGACCTATTTTTTTTGTTGACCTTCTTTGTACCTTGACTATCTTATCCATAATATTTGAGCTATTCTTGAATCCTTTCATCTTGATCTTGGAGTCCTCTAAATATTCTTTTAGTAGTGCCACTTCTTGTGCTAACTTCTCACATTCCAAGATATTTGCTTCTAACTTATCTTTGAACCTTTTTGCCTTAGCCTTTGATTTTTCTAAATCCTCTATGAGCAATCTTCTCTCTTCATCACATTCTTGAAACTGAATTTCAAGTTTAGATTGTTGCTTTCTTACCTTCTTTACCATGTCAAGGGCATAGATAAGTTCTCCCTTGAGATCATAACCATTCTCTACTGAATAATCCTCTATTTTTTTGCCTTTGTCCACATCATTACTTTCTTTTGGCTTGTCTTCTATAGGATCACTTACTTCTTCTTCTAAATCCATTAGAAGATTTTCATCTGGTCCTTCAAGTGCATTCTCATATTCATCATCACTAAAACTATAACCATCCCTTGTACAATCATCTTCAAGATGTCCAAAGTTACCACATCTAAAATATTTGAGAATAATTGGAGTCTTTTTCTTAACTGGTTCTTTTTCCTCAATCATAAATAGGACTTCATCTCTATCATTATCTGAAGAACTAGCATCACTATCATTTGAGTACTTACTTGCATTTTTTGCATAGTAGCTCCTCTTTTGTCTTTGGAAGAACTTCCTTCCTTGTCTGCTTTGTCCATATTTGCTTTTCTTTTGGTGCCTGTGTTTTTTTTAATTCCCTGTACCTGTGATCCTATTTTTCTTCACCATTGTTGTTCTTTGGCTCTTTACAATCTGTTGCAAAATGTCCATACTTTCCACAATTGAAACACTTAATAGATCTTATATCTATGGGTCTTCTGGAACCTTTATCTCTTCTACCATAATTTGCTTCTTCATCACTAGATGACTCACTGCTTGATTCTGACTTCTTACCCTTTATCTTCTTATTTTCTTTGAAATTATCCTCTTTCAGAGGGATAGGATCTTTTGTTCTTATCTCAAAAGTTGTAAGCATGCCAAGTAAGTAATTTCTTGTCATACTGTCACTATCAATTGATGTTTCTATAGTAGAGACCTTTTCACTGTACCTTTTTGGAAGAGTTCTCAAGATCTTATCACAAGCATCGGATTCATCAACCTTCATTCCAAGACCTCTCATATCATGTACAAGTTCATCAATCTTACTGAGATAGTCATGAATGTTTTCATCATCTCGCATTCTTATATTTTCAAATTCTCCTTTGAGATTTTTGATCTTAGCTTTCCTGACACCTTTATCTCCTTCATATATGTTATGCAGTAGTTCCCACATTTATTTTTCTATTTTACAATCCATAACCTTCATATATTTTGATCTACACAACCCTTTTATACTTGTATTCATAGCTCTTTAATTTGCGTGCATCAAAATCTTACCTTCCTTATCTATAGGAGGATTGACTGTTGAATCATATCCAAGTTCCACTGCATCCCAAACTTCATTTCCAAGTGCCATCAAGTGAAACCTCATCAGCATACACCAATACAATAAGTCACTTCCATCAAAGACCGAGTGTGTATATTGAAGGGCCCGTCCCTTTGATCCATTGTGTTCTTGACCGCTTTTCCTTCAAGCTGTCAAACTCTTTTGAAGGAACCCACTTTGATACCAATTGAAGAACACAAGCTTATACTGAGAGGGGGGGTGAACAATATAAGAGCACTTTTTACTTTTTCTCTCAAACCAATATATGCAATGTATATAAATAGTAGTAATCAAAGCAATGTACACAACACCACACACAATAGAGACACAACAATTTACGTGGTTCACCCAAATATGGCTACTTCCACGGAGAAAATATTTCACTAAAATTTTCTCAATCAATCTCTTGGGAATCCTTCCCAATTACAATATTTATGGACCTCTATCCAAAGGAGACACCAATCCCCTAAATCAAGTTTGTGGATCTCTATCCATAGGAGAACTCCTTCTCTACTCTAGCTGGTGATCCTCTAGAAGACATTGCCTCCACTGCACTGACTGGTGGATCTCTCTCCACTTGAAGACTCTTGTCCTCACTCAGAAGACCTATCCTCAATGTCTTGGCTGATGGATCTCTATCCACTGGAGACTCCATGTCCTCTTTGCTCTATCACCTCCAAAGCTCTATCTCAAAATTCTGTACTAAACACAGTCTAGTCGGTCTAGCACAACTCTACTCAACTCTTGCACTAAACATAGTCTAGTCGGTCTAGAACAAGTCCACTCAAATCCACACTAAACATAGTCCAATAATTATAGCACAAATCTACTCAATAGGTCCACTCAAAACCTACTCAAATCTGCTCAATAGGTCCACTCAAAACCTGTCCAAATATTCTCAATAGGTCCACAAAGAACTTGTATAACTCTACTCAACAGGTCCACTCAAAACCTACTCAAATCTACTCAATAGGTCCACTCAAAACCTGTCCAAATATGCTCAATAGGTCCACAAAGAACCTGCACAACTCTGCTCAATAGGTCCACTCAGAACCTACTCAAATCTGCTCAACAGGTCCACTCATAACCTGTCCAAATTTGCTCAACAGGTCCACATAGAACCTATCCAAATCTGCTCAATAAGTCCTCTCTAGGACTTGCTCAAATCTATATTGTAAGCTTCCACAAAATCTCACACAAAATCAGTCCACAAGTCTTCTCAAAGACTTACCTCAAATTTTCTTAACAAGTCCACATAGAACTTGTCTAATCTCATAGAAACATAAAGAGAATTGTTAGAGACTCAATATGTTCTATACTCAATATTCAATCACTTTCTCAAATCAATCTCATAGAAGCATAAAGAGAATTTTTAGAGACTCAATATGTTCTATTCTCAAATTCTCAATCACTTTCTCAACTCAATCTCATAGAAGCATACAAGAGACTCAATATGTTCTAATCTCAAAAACTCAATCTCAACTCAAATCAGAATATAGAATATTTTGTTTTATGGAACTTGAACAACCACTTCATACATCCACTTGACTAGGCCCAATCAACTCTACTCAACCAATCACTCAAGAAATAACTCTTTCTCATAAACCCTAGTCCAAGCATGTATCATCCAACTCAAAATATTTCCAATAATGCTCAACAACAAATCTCACATAACAATGATACTCATGATCTTTTCAAATCCTAGTTTAAGTGAAGAACACAAGCTTATACTGAGAGGGGGGTGAACAGTATAAGACCTCTTTTTACTTTTTCCTTTATACTTCAAAATAGTAAAGCAATATACCCAAAGCAATATCAAAACAATGCACAAAATCATCCACAAAGTGACACCAATTTTAACGTGGTTCACCCAGAATGCCTAGGCTACGTCCACAAAACTTTTCTCTAAAAGTTATCTCAAAGTTCTTTGGGAAACCTTCCCAATTACAATGTTTATGAGCCTCGGCCCAAAGGAGACACCTTCCCCCAATCTGAATTTATGAGCCTCTGCTCAAAGGAGATACCTTCCCCTCTGCTCTAGAAATGATCCCTCAGAAGATCAACTGCCTCTACCTCTTGCCAGACACGTGGAACTCCTTTCCACCGAAGACCTCCTATCCTCAATGCTTAGCCTAAGAGACCTCCGCCTTCTATGATCACGTCCACAGTAGCTCAGCTACCTGTACCAAACACAGTTAGTCGGTCTAGTACAAGTCTTCCTCTGTCTGTCAGATCTGTCCAACTCTATGAACAAATCAATCCTCTGCACACAAGCCTTCTCAAAGACTTGCCAAATCTATCCTCAAGTTCTTCTGAAAGAACCAATGTACCTCTGTCCTCAAGTTCTCTGATAGAACTATCAATCTCAGCTCACAAGTCCTCTGCTAGGACCTGTCCAAATCTGCTCACAAGTCCCCATCGAAACCTGTCCAAATCTGCTCACAAGTCCCCACTGGAACCTGTCCAAAACCTCAGCAAGCTCACCAAGAAAAACTTGCTTAGTATGAACTCACAAAGAGAATTGTTAGAGACCCAATGTGATTCATAAACCTCATAGAAGCATAAAGAGAATTGTTAGAGACTCAATATGTTCTATACTTAACTCCCAATCTCAATCTCAAATCTCATAGAAACATAAAGAGAATTGTTAGAGACCCAATATGTTCTATACTTAACTCCCAATCTCAATCTCAACTCAATCTCAACTCAAACTCAATCTCAAAAGAATAAGATAGATGTAGTATGCTTTTCTCAAGAATATGAAACACAACCCAACAATTGCCAACCATGCAATATCTCATATAACAATGATGCTTATATTCTTTTTACCAACAACTAGGGTTTCATCATCTCAATGCAAGTAGCAAGACTTACTAACATAAACCCTAGTGCAAAAATGCTTCCTCTTACTCAACCAGAATTATGCATTCACCCAAAAATTCATCAATGACTTTAATGCATAACCAATCTTCAATATCCAGAAAATAATACCTAGTAGACAACCTTTTCACTCCAAACTCAATTTCAGAAAATATACCATAAACAACATACATGGAAGAAGTTGCCCATACCTTTACTTTGATGAAGAAGGAGAACTCAAAATCTGTCACAACACTAACTCTCAATTTGCCACCAATTAGAGTTAGCAACTATACAATAATACACAATAATAAAGATCCAAATATAACACCTTATTTCTCCAACTTAGTAAAAACACCAAAGTACAATAACATACAAAGTAAAATCTCTTTACACCTTATTACTCCACATAAACATTAACCATCAATAAACCAATGTCAAAATAAAAAATGATACCTTAACCTTATACCTCCCGTGCAATCACAACCACCATTCTTTGCACACCGCGACCAAAAGGAAATTCCCAACGAAGAGAATCGAACTCGGCACCTCTGTCGTCTAGCGCTTTCGCTTAAACGCCACCACCGTTGGGTCACAAGTGCCCAACGAAATAAAACACCGCTGCCCTCTCTTTTATCTTCCTTTGATGCCAAGAACCTGGAAAACGTAAACGTCTTCCACAAACCGCATGCAACAATCCACTGCCATCAAGCCAAAAGGTAAGGATGCAGCCCAAGCTCAAATCTGAGTTTGCCAAGCACAGTCTCCAAGACACAGAACAAGCACGATATCAAAGACGTCAACGGAGATCAAAAACACAGAGCAAGCTCAACTCGAATATACCAAGCGTTGTTCGAAGGAAATAGAGCAAATGCAAATTGCGGACGCCAAGCGCAAATCGAACGAAACAGTGCAAATGCAAATCACGGATGCCAAGCGCAAATCGAACGAAATAGTGCAAATGCAAATCACGGATGCCAAGCGCAAATCAAACGAAACAGTGCAAATGCAAATCACGGATGCCAAGCGCAAATCAAATGAAATAGAGTAGCCACAAATCGTAGATGTCAACATTAATCGGAGGTGCTCACTTTTGAAAATCATGCCACCTTATATAGCAATTTTTCCTTCACTGTTTGACGTCGGCGCTCTTCCAACGATGGCAACAAATCGGTGAAAGAATTCTTGTTTCTTCCATCGCTTAAGGGTTGAAAGACCCTTTAATAATAATTAAAATAATAATTATTATTATTTTATTAATAATAAATTAAACTTGGACCTTTGACAAAGGTTTGAGTTAATTTAATTATTAATAATACACATGGACCTTTGCATTAAGTTAAGCTTGGTTTTAATAAAAACCCTTAATGAGTCCAAATGGTTTTAAGAAAAACCTTTAGCCTTGCCACCATGGTTTTAATAAAAACCCTTTATTCTTGACATCACACTCTTTTGAAATCAACACAAAAATGCCTTTTGACATCAATGACAACTTATACATTTGAGCAAAGGCAATGTACCCAAGGTACCCAAAATTGCCAACAATCTCCCCCTTTGTCATTGATGGCAAACCTTTACTGAAAACACTTCTCAAGAGCCAAAACTGAAACCAACTATGCTAACAACTGAGAATCTTCCTTTGAAGTTTTGCTCCCCCGAACTTGAAGCTTTCCTCTTCACTTTGAAGCTCTCCCCCTTACTTATATCTCTCCCCCTTTGTCATCAATGGCAAAGGGCCACCTTTGGGGCTCGGGACTAAGAATTAGCCTCTTAGCTTAGTCCCTCCCCCACCTCCTGATGAGGTGATTAATTCTAGGGTGGGAGTAAAACTCCCATTAGGCACTGATCATCATCAGCATCTATAACTTCCTTGTCGGGCCTTCTCTTGAATTCTTTGTCCATATTCTTGTTCCTGTCACTGTTCTTGTTCTTGTTCTCATCCCTGTTCTTATCCATGCCTTGATCCTTGGACCTGATCATGCCACTTGTTCCTGTTCCTGTATTCTAGAATTTCAGCTCTACATCTGTCCGACTGTGTGACCTTCATTGTTGCACTTATAACAAGTAACAATGTTATTTCTTTTAGGCATACCTATTCTTTGAATCCACCAGTTTTGACCAAACCTATTCTGACCAAACCTATTTTGACCAAACCTATTTTGACCAAACCTGTTCTGACCAAACCTGTTTTGACCAAACCTGTTTTGATCAAACCTGTTCCTGATATTTGCCTTGCAATAAACTGCCTTGTGCCCAAACTGTTGACAAGAGTAGCAATACCCTTGAAAGAAATTACCACCTCTAAAACTGTCATTTACCTTCTTCACTTGAGCCATGCAATGTGAAGCTATGTGACCAAACCTGTGACAAGCAAAACATCTGCCTTGAAACTTTCCTTTATTTGACCTCTTAGGCTCTGAAAACTTCTTCTTCTCATTCTGAATTCTGTTTTCTATTTTTGTGCATCTATCATTCAAGGACTCATGATCTGAAATACTTTCCTCATCAGAACTCTCTTCCTTTTGGAGTCTCTTACTAGACTCTCCTACTTGTTCCTTGTGAGGTTTAACAAAACCAAGGCCTATTTTATCTGTTGTCTTTCTTTGTCCTTTGATGAGAGACTTAACCTTTTTGGAGCTATCTTGGAACCTGTGAAGCTTATCCTTGTACCCTTTAGTTTCCTCTTTCAAAGAAGCCATTTTCTGTTCTAACTCACTATACTCAAGAACCTTAGACTCTAACTCATCCTTGAGTTCTTGTGTCTTAGCTATAGAGAAGTCAAGACTTTCTATAAGATCATCTCTCTCCATACAACATTCATCTAACTTATCCTTGAGTCTAGCATTCTTCTTTCTTTCCTTTTTCAAAGCACTAAGAGCACTAATAAGTTCACCTTTAAGATCTACTTCACCTTCCTCTATATGTTTGCTTTTAGAATCATCAAAGCATTTTTCAGATTTCTTATCACTAGAGGTGCTACCCTTTTCAAAAACCATACATGCATCTTCCTTATAGTTTTCTGAAGCATCCTCATACATACTAGAAACCAAATCATTATTTGTGCAATCATCCTCAAGGTGACCAAAATTTCCACATCTAAGACATTTCATGATAATGAATCTATGTTTTGGTTCTTCCTCTTTTTCGGATATGAACAACATCTCATTTTCATTATCACTTGAAGAACTTTCACTATCACTACTAGAACACTTACTTGCTTTGTCTAGGTAGAAACTCTTCTTGTGTTTGTGAGAATACCTCTTTCCTTGATTGTTGTGCTCATCTTTGTTTTTCCTATGATGCTTGTGCTTTTCAGAATCCTTGCTCTTATAGTCCTGTTTATCTTCATCACTTTCATCCTTGGCAACAGTACGGTCAGTAGCATAATGACCAAACTTTCCACAATTGAAACATCTTACGTTTTTCATATTTTTGTGCTTTCTAGAGAACTTGCCTTTCTTGTTGTAATATGCCTCTTCATCACTAGAAGACTCATCACTCTCTTGAAACTGTTTACCTTTGGATTTCTTGGTAGCCTTGAAAGCTGCCTCCTTCTTGACATCAACTTTCACTTGAGTTCTTAACTCAAATGCTGCAAGTATACTATGGAGCTCATCCTTTTTCAACTTATCCAAATCTTTAGCTTCCTCAATAGCAGAAATATTTTCACTAAATCTATTAGGAAGAGATCTTAAAATCTTATCACAAACATCATTTTCAGCAAGCTCAAGACCTAAGTCTTTCATGGAGTTAACAACCTCATCCATACGAAGCATGTAGTCACTAATATTTTCATCATCATTCATCTTGAGTTGTTCAAACATACCTTTGAAGTGTCTCAACTTGGCCTTTCCGACATTTGTATCACCTGTATGAACCACCTTCAACCGATTCCACATTTCACTAGTTGTCTTGCAGTGAATCACTTTGGTGAGATCTGCTTTCTGTAAGCCTTTCAGGATTGCATTCATTGCTTTTGAATTGCTGTGATGTAGGAGCCTTTCTTCTTTAGTATTAGGACCAAGTTCAGGAATAGTGTACTCATCTTCAATCACTTCCCAAACCTCATTCCCAAGTGCCATTAGATGAACCTTCATCCTTGCACTCCAAAGACCAAAATCTGACCCATCAAGAATAGGTGTTGCATTGCCACTTGAATGATCCATTGTGTTCTTTACTAGCTTTTCCTTCAAGTTGTTAAACTTTTTGAAGGCACCCGCTCTGATACCAATTGAAGAACACAAGCTTATACTGAGAGGGGGGTGAACAGTATAAGACCTCTTTTTACTTTTTCCTTTATACTTCAAAATAGTAAAGCAATATACCCAAAGCAATATCAAAACAATGCACAAAATCATCCACAAAGTGACACCAATTTTAACGTGGTTCACCCGAATGCCTGGGCTACGTCCACAAAACTTTTCTCTAAAAGTTATCTCAAAGTTCTTTGGGAAACCTTCCCAATTACAATGTTTATGAGCCTCGGCCCAAAGGAGACACCTTCCCCCAATCTGAATTTATGAGCCTCTGCTCAAAGGAGATACCTTCCCCTCTGCTCTAGAAATGATCCCTCAGAAGATCAACTGCCTCTACCTCTTGCCAGCACGTGGAACTCCTTTCCACCGAAGACCTCCTGTCCTCAATGCTTAGCCTAAGAGACCTCTCGCCTTCTATGATCACGTCCACAACAGCTCGACTACCTGTACCAAACATAGTCAGTCGGTCTAGTACAAGTCTTCCTCTATCTGTCAGATCTGTCCAACTCTATGAACAAATCAATCCTCTACACACAAGCCTTCTCAAAGACTTGCCAAATCTATCCTCAGGTTCTTCTGAAAGAACCAATGTACCTCTGTCCTCAAGTTCTCTGATAGAACTATCAATCTCAACTCACAAGTCCTCTGCTAGGACCTGTCCAAATCTGCTCACAAGTCCCCACCGAAACCTGTCCAAAACCTGCTCACAAGTCCCCACTGGAACCTATCCAAAACCTCAACAAGCTCACCAAGAAAAACTTGCTTAGCATGAACTCACAAAGAGAATTGTTAGAGACCCAATGTGATTCATAAACCTCATAGAAGCATAAAGAGAATTGTTAGAGACTCAATATGTTCTATACTTAACTCCCAATCTCAATCTCAAATCTCATAGAAACATAAAGAGAATTGTTAGAGACCCAATATGTTCTATACTTAACTCCCAATTCTCAATCTCAACTCAAACTCAATCTCAAAAGAATAAGATAGATGTAGTATGCTTTTCTCAAGAATATGAAACACAACCCAACAATTGCCAACCATGCAATATCTCATATAACAATGATGCTTATATTCTTTTTACCAACAACTAGGGTTTCATCATCTCAATGCAAGTAGCAAGACTTACTAACATAAACCCTAGTGCAAAAATGCTTCCTCTTACTCAACCAGAATTATGCATTCACCCAAAAATTCATCAATGACTTTAATGCATAACCAATCTTCAATATCCAGAAAATAATACCTAGTAGACAACCTTTTCACTCCAAACTCAATTTCAGAAAATATACCATAAACAACATACATGGAAGAAGTTGCCCATACCTTTACTTTGATGAAGAAGGAGAACTCAAAATCTGTCACAACACTAACTCTCAATTTGCCACCAATTAGAGTTAGCAACTATACAATAATACACAATAATAAAGATCCAAATATAACACCTTATTTCTCCAACTTAGTAAAAACACCAAAGTACAATAACATACAAAGTAAAATCTCTTTACACCTTATTACTCCACATAAACATTAACCATCAATAAACCAATGTCAAAATAAAAAATGATACCTTAACCTTATACCTCCCGCGCAATCACAACCACCATTCTTTGCACACCGCGACCAAAAGGAAATTCCCAACGAAGAGAATCGAACTCGGCACCTCTGTCATCTAGCGCTTTCGCTTAAACGCCACCGCCGTTGGGTCACAAGTGCCCAACGAAATAAAACACCGCTGCCCTCTCTTTTATCTTCCTTTGACGCCAAGAACCTGGAAAACGTAAACGTCTTCCACAAACCGCATGCAACAATCCACTGCCGTCAAGCCAAAAGGTAAGGATGCAGCCCAAGCTCAAATCTGAGTTTGCCAAGCACAGTCTCCAAGACACAGAACAAGCACGATATCAAAGACGTCAACGGAGATCAAAAACATAGAGCAAGCTCAACTCGAATATACCAAGCGCTGTTCGAAGGAAATAGAGCAAATGCAAATTGCGGACGCCAAGCGCAAATCAAACGAAACAGTGCAAATGCAAATCACGGATGCCAAGCGCAAATCGAACGAAACAGTGCAAATGCAAATCACGGATGCCAAGCGCAAATCGAACGAAACAGAGCAAATGCAAATCACGGATGCCAAGCGCAAATCGAACGAAACAGAGTAGCCACAAATCGTAGATGTCAACATTAATCGGAGGTACTCACTTTTGAAAAATCATGCCACCTTATATAGCAATTTTTCCTTCACTGTTTGACGTCGGCGCTCTTCCAACGATGGCAACAAATCGGCGAAAGAATTCTTGTTTCTTCCATCGCTTAAGGGTTGAAAGACCCTTTAATAATAATTAAAATAATAATAATTATTATTTTATTAATAATAAATTAAACTTGGACCTTTGACAAAGGTTTGAGTTAATTTAATTATTAATAATACACATGGACCTTTGCATTAAGTTAAGCTTGGTTTTAATAAAAACCCTTAATGAGTCCAAATGGTTTTAAGAAAAACCTTTAGCCTTGCCACCATGGTTTTAATAAAAACCCTTTATTCTTGACATCACACTCTTTTGAAATCAACACAAAAATGCCTTTTGACATCAATGACAACTTATACATTTGAGCAAAGGCAATGTACCCAAGGTACCCAAAATTGCCAACATCAAGTTCTTTGCATAACAACTCACTTCAACAACCATTCTCATCAAACAATGTTTTAATCACAACTCTCAATTTCATAAAACCTTGAACCATTAACTCAAACACTTCACTCAACAAATGATCTCAAAAACAATGCTAATAAAACAAGGTTTTAATATCAACTCTCAAACCAAAAAAAATTGAAGCAATTACTCAACCACTTTCAAAAAGGAAACCCTAATCAAGTCCTTTTCACTCCAAACTTAATTTTTAATAAATCCAATCAATCAACTCAACCGAAGAATAATTTTTCGATACCTTTTGAATGTCAAGGAATTGATCTTACAAATCTGCCACACTCACAAATTTCTCTTTTCCAAGCTCAATAAGGGTTAGAATACTTCAATAAAAATCACAATTCAAAATACACCTTATTACTCCAACTTAATTTTAACATCCACCAAAGTCCTTTTAGAAGAAACCCTTATAAAAATAATAGCCAACAAGTCTTAAAATAAATCTCAATTAAGACTTTATTATAACTCCTTATACCTCCTAAAACATAACTCTCAAAACAACAATTTCCAAATTATAGAACTCAAATAATCATCAACACTTCACCTTCAAAAATCAATCACCACAACCTTTATTTAATACAGTTTATTAAAAATTAATAAAATTTAGAACAACCTTATCACTCCAACCTTAGGGTATAAATCATAAAATTTTAATTAAAAAATTGTACCTGCCTCAAGGGGTTTTGACCCCATGACTTGCCCTCATCATAAGTGCCTTAGCCATGGCTAACGTTGCCACACGAGCTACATGCTCATTCGCAAAGGAAGAATCACCATGTGCTTCCTCTTTGTACTTTTCCTTGCCCACATTTAATAAAAATATGCACCTTGAGCACTTCCACAACACTGCCACCAAAAACCACTTCATGAGAATTGAACGCAAGACCTCCATGCTCTCAACACCCTCACACTCTCTAAGCTGCCACTAGGCCATACTACCCAATGCAAATTGGGGGGTGGTCTCTCTCCATGTTATCCTCTACTTCCTTTGCCAAAAATTTTAAACCACATGAGCTCATTTTCACATATGCCACACAAATTTCATTTGAGCAAGGATAATTAATGAAAAACTTTGGGTATATATTTATATTTCCCTCCTCCTTTGTTTTGGAACATCGGTGCTTTGATTGAATGCATCACGTCAATGCTCTAAGGCTTCGAAAGCCTTAGTAAAACCCAACCTTTGGGTTTTTAATTTCTAAAAACTTTGCGCTCGAATATATTTTAATTTTCTAAAACCTAACCTTAGGGTTTTAATCAAATGAACTTTATCCTTTAAAATATAATTATATTATAATTAAAAATTATAATATTTAATTAGATTTTTACTACTTTGGTAAATATTATAATAACAATTATAATATTTTTAACCTTCCAATGCTTTGGATGAATTGCTTCCATGGAGAAATAAAAACCTCTTTCTGACCCAATATTTTAGGGTGTAAAATAAAATATTTTAACCCATTATCTTCTATTAAATTTTGGACTTGAATTGAAGAAGAACTCTCACTGGCATCTTGACATCAATGAAAACTTTGGCTTAGGGACTCAAAATGTCCAACATAATGAAATCAAGAAAATGAACAAATCATATTAGACTTATGCAAAACTCATCAAGATTGCTTGAAACATATAAATGGAGAGTACTGCTATCTATCTAATAAACTAATTGCATGAAATGATGCATGGAAACAAGAGATTAGTGCAAAGTTACTTAAATGGAAAGAAGTCGCATAAAACCCTAATAAAACTGGTTAGTGTCTCTAAAACATAAAATAAACTGCTGAAATACCTAATATGACCTAATTAAGTACAAAGCAAAGGAAACAGTAAGGATATCTATCACCGATTGTAAACCACAGCTCAAATGAGTGTTCTGCACTATACACCACGGTGGTCAGCCATGGCGGGCAACAAAGTAACTTTACCCTCTAAATCTAGGGCTATGGGATTGATCCTCCTTGTCCAATTTATGATCAAGGGTCACCTTTGATGTCCTCTAACTGGATTGATGGTTGAATTCCATAATTGGACCTCCATTTGCCCTAATTTGTATTTATTGGCATTCTAGCTCCTTAGGGAATCCATGGCACAAATTGACATGATGCTTGATGAATTGGCAAGTGAAATGGAAACAAAAGCTCTCTCAGTGCACTCCAATGAGTTTACAATTTGATAGGGCTTTGCTGCTCTAATATCCAATGCTCACTTCCTTCTCTATTTCAACAGTGCTTTGTTATAAATGCACTATATATTTTTCCTAATTCGAATGGGTACTTATAGTATTACCCAAGGGCTAGGGGTGGATTCATGGAGAAGCCAATATCAAGAAGAAATGGTTAGGACAGTTGGATTGGAAGCTTCCATCCTTTAACTAACTTCTAGAACAAATGGTTGTTCAAACCGATTTGGCTCGGATGAAGGCTAATTGAAATTTAGTTTAGACCACAGGTGACAACTACGGCCTAGACTATAGATCGTAGGTCTCAGCTATGGTTCAGACTGTAGACCATAGGTCTCAATTGCGGTTCAAAATGATTAGGCCAAGGAGCCCAAATTGAGTGGTTAAAACCACTGCTCTATATTGGAGTTTGTCCAACATCTTCCATATGGTCTTGTAACATGTCCCATATGGGTAGTCGCCATTGACATGACACATTTTAGGTGTCTACACCATTGATAACTTGGAATAGCAAAAAGACAAGGTTTATAAGTTGGTTAAAATGCAAGGCAAATATCATTCTCAATGCAAGGAAAATGAAAAAAGGGAAGGGTTAAAAATTTATATTTTAAGCCCAAGAGGTTTGGGATAAAACTCCAAATGATTGGTTAAAATTTTGAATGCCCTTGTTTAAAAAGTTTCAAGGAAAAGGAAATAATATTATAATAGTTTAATATTATAATATTAAATTTAAAAGGGTTAAATTCTAAAGTCAAATTATAAAATAAATAATATTTTATATTATATTATTTTATAACCCATGGTGGGTTTTGGCACCAATTTAAAAAGAATTTTTAAATTCTTAAATGCACCGATGTTCGAAGTGTGGGTGAAAATCCATATAAATATGGATAAAGTTTATAGCTTTAAGGTAACTTTCGATATGCGATGTAAGTGATTAATGAGTGATTAATTCGAATAAACCTGCATGCGAAATCAAGAATGGAAGAAGACAATTTTTCATTTTAGAAAGGGCAAAAGGGCTCTGGTGTGATAAGGAGAAGATCGTGTGATCTGGTCTCTATCCAGGTAGTTGGCCTAGTGGTAGACTAGGTAGTGGTTAAGTCATAGGTGAACAATAGGTCTTGAGGTTGAATCTGAGTGATGACAGTTTTGAAGTGAATCCTTTTGGTAAGGAAGCGAAGGTTATAGTGTGCATCGCACATTTGCATCTTCATATGGGTAGTTGTCCTAGTGGCATACCAAGGAGCATGAGCACGCTAGCAGCTAGGAGGTGCTATGGTCAAGTCTTACCATGACATTTTGTTAAGCAAAATATTTAAATTTTATTAAACCTAAGATTGAGTTGATAGGCACTTAAGGTGAATGGTTAGGTGCTTAGGTTGTGTAGATTGTTTGAGTGCCATAGGACTTAGGGAGTTATAAGGAAAATATTTTTATTATTATTTTGTCATTTTTTAGAAGAAAAATTTGAAGGCGGATGTATTTTTCTAAAGTTTTAATTTTGGAGTAATAAGGAAGTTATTGTCAATTATTTTTGGGTATGTTAATGATTTTTTAAGCGGTAGTTAAAAGGTGTAGAATGTACCTTTATTGTTTGTAATATTTGATTCAATTTTTGAAGGAATTTTTTATGAGTTGATGTTTTGTTTTTGAGAAACCAAAAGAGGTAGGGAATATTGGTTTGAAACAAATTGTGCACACATTTTAAGGTTTTCTAGCTAATAAAGAGGTGTTGTGCTAACCCTTTTATAGTTGCAAAACATATTGTGTGTGAGATAGATTTTTGAAGATATATCTTCATAAGAGCAAGAAAAGAGGTATGGGTATATCATCCTTTGTTTAAAGTATTTGTTGGAATGAAAGTTTTGGAAAATAAGGTGGAGTGAAAAGGATTTTTTGATAAGCATTGTTGAAAATATTTGAGTGAGTTGTGTGTTATTCATTGTTGAATATTTCTAAAATATTTGGGATATAATTTGAGAATAATTTTTGCCTCTATTGTTTAAAGGGTTTGAGACATGTATGCTATAAATTGTGAACTACTTGTGCTAGAGTTGAAGATAAGTTTTTGAGAAATAATTTTGAGCATGTGTTATAAGTTGTTATGAGTATGTCTTAGAGCAAAATTGAGTAGAGATTGTGAACAGGTTAGAAATATATTTTGAGCAGGTTTGAGCAATTTTGAGATAGATTATGAGCAGTTTAGAGGTAGACTTGTGAGCAGGTTTGAGCCAAATTTTGAGCTAGATTTTGAGTAGGTTTCAGTTGGTTTGAGATAGATTATGAGTAGGATAGAGGTAAAATTGTGAGCAGGTTTGACCTAGATTTTGAGCCAAATTTCGAGTAGGTTTAAGGCAGACTTGTGAGCAAGTTAGATATAGACTTGTGTGTAGAGTTGATCAGAGATGAACCATAGAAATGGGATAGATTTATCCTATGGATTGAGATCCATGAACCAACTAGGAAGATAGAGTTATTCTATGGAGAGAGATCCACAAACCAATTGAGGAGATAGAGTTCTCCTAGATCAAGTTCCATGAACCAAAGAAAAGGGGAAAGAGTTCTCCTGTGGAGAGATATCCACAAACTAGAGCATAGGGGATTGGTGTCTCCTTTGGATAGAAGTCCATAAATATTGTAATAGGGATTTGATTCCCAAAATATTTATTGATAAAATTTATAAGGAATATTTTCTCTATGGAGTAGCCCACATTGGGTGAACCACATTAAATCATGTCTCTCATGTGTGTGATGATGTGTGCAATGCTTACTAATTTGATATTATTGATGTTATCATTTGTATTGAAAAGTAAATTTTTTTATCTTATACTGTTCACCCCCCTCTCAGTATAAGACTATGTTCTTCAATTGGTATCAAAGTGGGTTCCTTCATGAAAAGCCTAATATCTTGAAGGAATATCCTACAAGGACATACATGAACTTAAAAAATGGAGAAGATGCCATGATTGAAATAAAAGAGGATTTTTTTGCTGCTCTTAGAAACTTGGAAAAGGTTAGAAGGAAGAATTCAATTTTGAAGGATCAAATCCAAGAGGATGAGGAATCAAAGGTGAAACTTCTACAAAACCTCACTTTTCTCAAGGTAAAAGTTGAAGAGGAAAGGAAAATTGGACATGATATGAAAAAAAAATTAAAGGCAAGAGAGTTAGAATGTGAAATAATGGAATCAGAAATTGTCTCTCTAAGAAAGGAAGTTGAAAAGACTAAGGGTAAGTTACAACAAGATATAAAGTTAAGGAAATAGAAAGAGGATTCAAGCTCCCAAGGAATAAAGAAATCAAAAAAAGAATATCCCATGACTTATATTAATGCATTAAAAGGCAAAAGCATCAGGAAGGGAGAAGGCAAAGAAGATCCATGAACAAAATTTAATTACAGGAACATCAAAAGAAGAAGCACACAACCATACTATTTAGAAACTCTAACAGGTTATAAAATCTCTTCCATGGCTATTATTTTTCATTAAAAAATATGGTCATAGAGATGTACATTGCACTGGTTATATGAAAGATAATATTGATAGAAATTTTAATTCTTTTGCATCTCTCATGAATGAAAATATCATATGTTACAAATGTAATAACTTTGAGCACAAGGCTAAATGGTGTAAAAAGATATTTTCTAAATTAAGTAAAAAGAATACAACTTCAACCATTAGGAGAGAGAGAAAAGAGCAAGATAAAGTGAATTCAATGTTGGTACATATAGCTCTTCATGTGCAAGATAAGAAAATACTATGGTTTCTTGATAGTGGTTGTTCAAGTCATATGATAGGAGACAAGTAAATTTCTTTTATTTAAATAAATCAATAGAGGATCAGTAAAATTTGGTGATAATGGTACAACAAAATTTGTGGGAAAGGAACTTTAATTTTAGATAATAGAAAAACAAAGACAAAGAATGTATTGTATGTCAAGGGATTGAGGCACAATTTACTAAGTGTAAGCCAAATTTGTGATCAAGGGCACATAATTAATTTTCATCCAAATTGGTATGAGATCAAAAAATTTAAAATTGGAAAGCTCATTGTAGATGCCAATATAACTACAAACAATCTATGCATGCTAAGTGATATTAAGGTATACAAGTGTTTCCTATCACAAGAATATGAGAGTTTGTTATGGCATAGAATAATGGGTCATCTAAACTTTGACAACATAGTGAAAATAAGCAACAAGAAAGTAGTCAAATATTTACCCAAGATAAAAAGGCCACAAAACACAATTTGTGCACAATGTCAGCATGGGAAGCAAACAAGAACAAGTTTCAAGTCAAAATAATTTACGTCATCTAAACCATTGAAACTAGTTCACACTGACCTATGTGGTATTACAAGGACAAAGAGTCTACAAGGTGAAAGTTACTTCATGTTATTTATAGATGACTTCTCTAGAATGACTTGGGTAGCATTGTTAAAAGAAAATTCAAAATCCCTTGATAAGTTCAAGGCATTCAAAGAATTAGTAGAAAATGAAATAGGTAGAAGGATTAAGTTTTTAAGATCATATAGAGGAGGAGAATTTACTTTACATGAATTCATAGATTTTTGTGAAGAACATGGGATCAAAAGAGAATATTTAGCAGTAAGAACTCCTCAACAAAATGGAGTAGTTGAAAGGAAAAATAGAACTATTGAAAATATGGTCAGAGCTATGTTAAATGAGTCTAAGATTTCAGATGGTTTTTGGAGAGATGTAGTTCATACAACAATATATATCATCAATAGAGCTCAAGTAAGAGTAAATCATCACAAAACCCCATATGAGCTCTGGAAAGGGAGACCAACTACTATAAAATATTTCAAAATATTTGGAATAAAATGCTACATAATAAGGGAAGAGAAAAATTTGGGTAAGTTTGATTCATAATAAGAGGACACATAAAATTATGGAAAGTATAAATGTGATAGTTGATGAATATATAGGGTCAAGAGAACCGGCTTAAGAAATTGTGTATCAAGATGAATAAATTTGCCAAGAAGAATTAGGTGAAGAATGAGAAGAAGAAGAAACACAAAGAACACTATCTAAGACTCCATCCAGGTATGTGTAAAAAAAACATCCAAGAGATCTAATTATTGGAAATCCATATGAGCATGCAAATTTTTCCTTATTGTCTAAAATTGAGCCCAATGATTTCAATGAGGCAAGAGAATATAATTTTTGGATCAAGGCAATGGATGAGGAATTGGATCAAATAGAAAAAAGTGAGACTTGGGAACTTGCCCCATGACCAAAAGATAAGAATGTAACTAGCACTAAATGGGTTTTCAGAAATAAGTTAAATGAAGATGGTCAGGGAGTAAAAAATAAAGCAAGATTGGCATGCAAATGTTATGCACAGGTTAAAGGGGTTGGTTTTGATGAAAATTTGCTCTTGTTGCACAACTTGAGGCTATAAGTATGTTTTTAGATTTATCAATTTTCAATAACTTCAAAGTATATCAAATGGACGTTAAATCAACTTTTATTAATGGTGTCTTGGAAGAAGAGGTCTACATTGAGCAACTTGAGGGGTTCAGCCTAATTGATAAACTAGATTATGTATGTAGATTAAATAAGTCTCTTTATGGACTAAAGTAAGCTCCTAGATCTTGATATTCAAGATTTAATAAGTATCTTCAGGAACAAAGTTTCACGAAAGGAATAGTTGACAACAATTTATACATCAAAAATGAAGGAAATAACTTACTAATTGTGGTTTTTTATGTGGATGATATCATTTTTGGAGGTACTAATGATAACATGTGTTAGAAATTTTTGAAGAGTATGCAGAATGAATTTGAAATTTCAATGCTTGGTGAGTTGTCCTTCTTTCTTGGACTACAGATTTCACAATCATAGAAGGGTGTATTTCTCTCACAAACCAAGTATATAAAAGAAATGCTAAATAAATTCAAATTAGAAGACTACAAACTAGTAAGTATCCCTATGGTTATAGGGTGCAAGTTGAGTAAATATGATGAATATCCTGAGGTAAATCAGACATTGTATAGATCTATGATTAGCAACTTACTATATGCTACATCTACAAGACTGGATATAATGCAGGCAATGGGATTGGTGGCAAGATTTCAAGTAGCTCCAAAGGAAACACATGTACTGGTAGTAAAGAGAATTTTTAGGTATTTAAAAGGAACTATGGATTTTGGACTCTAGTATCCTAGAGGTGACAATTTCACTCTCATAGCATATATAGATGCAGATTGGGTAGGTAGTATAGATGACATAAAAAGCACAAGTGGAGGAGTGTTATTTCTAGGAGCTTGTTTAGTCTCTTGGCTAAGCAAGAAATAGGTATCAGTATCCTTATCCACAGTAGAGACAAAGTACATTACAGTGGTTGCCTATTTTACATAGGTGTTATGGATGAAGTAAAGCTTAAAGGACTTCAAGATAGAGCATGATCATCCCATCTCCATACTATGTGATAATACAAGTGCTATAAATATTTTAAAGAATCCAGTGATGCAGTCTAGGACCAAGAAATTCTGTTAAAATACCATTTTCTAAGAGAACAGGTGACGAATAGGCCAGTCAAATTGGAATATGTTACTACAAAGGAATGAATTATGGATATTTTCACTAAGCCACTTCCAAAGAAAAATTTTGAGTATCTTCAAAGAAAATTGGGAGTAGTTTTACTCCCACCCCAAAATTAATCACCTCAAGGAGAGGAGGTGGGGAGAGGGCTAATCTATGAGTCTTATATTTAGCCCCAAAGGAACCTCTTTTCCATTTATATCAAAGTGGTAGAGATTTGAGTAATGGGGATAACATTCAATCAGGGGGAGCATCTTCTTAGGGGGAGCAGATTTGGAATCCAGTGGTTGAATTTTTTTTTTGAAAAGGATTGTCATCAATGACAAAGGGGGATATTGTTGGAAATTTTGAGTATAGTATTGGCATTGATGTTAAATATTTGAGGTCATAGGTTGATGACGTTGGTTACCATTGATAACTTGGAATGGCAAAAAGACAAGGTTTATAAGTTGGTTAAAATGCAAGGCAAATATCATTCTCGGTGCAAGTAAATTGACAAAAAGGAAGGATAAAAATATTTATATTTTAAGCCCAAGAGGTTTGGGATAAAACTCCAAGTGATTGGTTAAAATTTTGAAGGCCTTTGTTTAAAAAGTCTCAAGGAAAAGGAAATAATACTATAATAGTTTAATATTATAATATTAAAGTTAAAAGGGTTAAAGTCTAAAGTCAAATTATAAAATAATTATAATATTTTATATTATATTATTTTATAACCCATGGTGGGTTTTGGCACCAATTTAAAAATAATTTTTAAATTCTTAAATGCACCGACGTTCGAAGAGTGGGTGAAAATCCATATAAATATGGATAAAATTTATAGCCCTAAGGTAACTTTCGATATGCAATGCAAGTGATTAATGAATGATTGATTCAAATAAACCTACATGCAAAATCGAGAAGGGAAGAAGATGAATTTTCATTTTAAAAGGTGAAAAATGGCTCTGGTGTGATAAGGAGAAGATCATGTGATTTGGTCTCCAGCCAGGTGGTTAACCTAGCGGTAGACTAGGTAGTGGTTAAGTCGCAGGTGGACAACATGTCTTGAGGTCGAATCCTAATGATGATAGTTTTGAAGTGAATCCTTTTAGCAAGAAAGTGGAGTTTAAAGTGTGTATCACACATTTGCATATTTATGTGGGTAGTTGGCCTAGTGATAGCCCAAGGAGTGTGCATGCACTGGAACCTAGGAGGTGTTGTGGTCGAGTCTCATCATGACATTTTGGTAAGCAAAATATTTAAATTTTATTAAACCTAAGGTTGAGTTTCTAGGCACTTAAGGTGAATGGTTAGGCGCTTAGGTTGTGTAGATTTTTTGAGCACCATAGGACTTAGGGAGTTATAAGGGAAATATTTTTATTATTATTTTGCCATTGTTTAGAAGAAAAATATGAAGGAGAATGTATTTTTCTGAAGTGTTAATTTTGGAGTAATAAGGAAGTTATTGGCAATTCTTTTTGGGTATGTTGATGATATTTTAAGTGGGAGTTAAAAGGTGTAGAATGTACCTTTATTGTTTGTAATATTTGATTCAATTTTTGAAGGACTTTTTCATGAGTTGATGTTTGTTTTTGAGAAACCAAAAGAGGTAGAGAATATTGGTTTGAAATAAATTGTGCTCACATTTTAAGGTTTGCTAACTCATAAAGAGGTGTTGTGCTAACCCTTTTATAGTTGCAAAAGATATAGTGTGTGATACATAGTTTTGAAGAATATCTCCATAAGATCAAGCAAAGAGGTATGGGTATATCATCCTTTGTTTAGAGTGTTTGTTGGAATGAATGTTTTGGACAATAAGGTGGAGTTAAAAGGATTGTTTGATAAGCATTGTTGGAAATATTTGAGTGAGGTTTTTGTGTGCTTCATTATTGAATGTTTTGGAAATATTTGGGATAGAATTTGAGAATAATATGTGCTTCTATTGTTGAAAGTATTTGAGATATATGTGCTAGAAATTGTGAACTACTTGTGCTAGGGTTGAAGACAAGTTTTTGAGAAAAAAATTTGAGAATGTGTTATAAGTGCTGGAAATATGAGCAAGGTTTTTTGTCATTGATTTTAAGAAGAGAGCAAGGTGTGACATCATTAATATCATGAGGATGATGACCAAGTTTCAATATTTTCTATGCATTGATATAAAAAGGTTTATGATCATGTTTCGATGTTATTAATGTCCTCCAAAAGAATTAGGTTAATGAAAATAATATTATAATATATAATTATAATATTTTTCGATTATAAGTTTGTGTGAAGAGAAACAAAGGCCAAGGAGTGATAAAATTATTACTCCTCCAAAAGACCCATGTGAAAGTTTATAATGTCCTAAAGTTTAAATTATTTAAATTTAAATATTTTACCCTAAGGTAAAATTTAAATTTAAATTAATTTAAAGGGCCATAATTTGAATTAATTCGAAATAAAATTATTTCATGTGTCGACGTGTTTGAAAATATTACCATGCATATAAAAGGGGGTAAGAACCCACCTTAGAAAAATTATCCATGCGATCGATTGAATGCCAAAAAAAATTGTGCATCAAGGATTAAGAGGGAAAATTGCATGTGTTTTTTAACCCTTTAAGAAGGCAAACCAAGGAACAAGTCTAAGGGGAGTGTCATTTACATCACATACGTGCTAGTAGTGTGGTTGGAAGCCAAGGCAGTAATAAGTCACTCGTAGGTGACAGATCATGGGTTTGATCCATGCGACAAAGTTCAATTTTGGTTTTGTATCATTGGACATAGTTGAAGAGGGAGGCATGAGCCTCAACCATCACGTGAGGGCATGTAGCCCACTTGGTGGGTGCGCACTGTGCAGAGGTGCTTGGGAGAAGGGGATCGAATGTTCAAATCCTATTGAGGTCCTTTTTGTTGCAATTAAAAGGTATGCACTCATTTGCTAAGGTTTAACATTGCATCCAAAATGTGTGAAGGTGGAAATTAAATTTTTAATTTCCTAAAGGTTTTATTAATTGAAAATTGCATAGTTGAAAGGGTTTATGAGTTATAAAAGGGAGATAAAAGGGTATGCAAAGTTTTAATGTTTGTGTTTGATTTTTAAGTGGTTAAAAGGAGTAATAAGGTGTGCCAAAGGTGTTAGATGTTATTTGTTGAAATAAAGTGATATTATAAATTGATTTGAAAGGAGAAATAAGGCATAGTTGATTTTTGATATTTTGGCATGGTGAAATATTTTTGAAAGAAAATATTGAGGATAAAATTGTGATATCTAACCATTGAGATTGTCAAAGAGGTTGAGTGTGATTGAGACAGGTTTTGAGATCCAATCTTCTTCAAAACAAAGGTATGGGCATATATTCCTTGTGAGTGAAATATTGTTGACTAAGCTTTTATTGAGTGATTGGTCGAGTGGAGTTGATTGAGCATAGTTGATTGGAGCTATTGGAGTGATAGTTCAAGTTTTGTGAGACAAATTGTTCTTTATTATTAATTGATTTGAATAGAGGTTGGAAGTGTTTGAGTGTTGTGTGAGAGTGAAACTTATTGAGTCTCTAACCATTCTCCATATGTTTTTGTGGTTAAAAAAGAGAGTTTGAAAGTGATTGAGCATTGTTGTGAGTGTGAAGCATATTGAGTCTCTAACCGTTCTCTATCTGCTTCTATGAGATTAAACAAGATTCGGTGTGAAACTTGTTTGTGTGATTGAAGAGGTTTTTTTGTGATAGATTGATTTGAGTTGAGTAAGATTTTGTGGAAGCTTACAATTAGATTTGAGGTAAGTCTTGGTGAAGAATTGTTGAGCATATTGAGCAAGTTCTAGTGAGGACTTGTAGAGCATATTTGAAGCAAGTCTTGGTGAAGACTTGTTGAGAATATTGGACAAGTTCTAGAGAAACTTGTTGGACAGATTTGAGGTAAGTCTTTGAGAATACTTAAGTGCAGATTGAAAAAGTTATTGAGAGGACTTGTTGGACATATTTGAGGCAATTATTTGAGAATACTTGAGATTAGAGTTTATTGATTGATTTGTTCAAGCTTTGATTTAAGGCTTGGAACAAATCTATCAAAGTTGATTAGTGATTGGGTCAAGCTTTGTGTTAAGGCTTGAGGACAAATGTTTGTGTATATTTGAGAATAAGTTTGTGCCGAACCAAAGATAGAGATTGAGCAAATTTGTGCTAGACTGAAGGACTATGTTTAGTACAGACCAGAGACAAAGATTGAGAAAATTTGTGCTAGATCGAGAGACTATGTTTAGTGAAGATTTGAGATAGAGTTGAGAGTAAGCTTTGGAGGTGATAGAGTAGAGGACAATAGTATCCAATGGATATATATCCATTAGTCAAGGCAATCAATACAAAGGTCTTCTGAGTGAGGATAAGAGTCTTATGTGGAGAGAAATCCAAATGAAATAGGTAGAAAATGGCATTTGATAATTCAACACATAAGCAAATGATGCATAAAATAGAGAAACTGTATTTCATTGATATTAAAAGATACGTGTTACAAGAGGGACATGATGCCCTTTATCCATTTCTTTTTCTAACAATTTTACAATCAATCCGATGCCTTCTTCAATCATCCCTCAATGAAGGTGGGCTTCTTTGTATGTGGGCCACCACATGGTTTGCTTGTTTGTTGTTGTTCTTCCTCTTTATATCTATTAGATAACATGCAAAAGGGTGTTAGTGGGTAGAGGGGCTTTCCTTAGTCAAGCCCCATATTTATGAAGACAAATCGATTGATAATATGTATGGAAAACTAAAATAAACTATAAGAATGGGTAGAAAACACTAAAATAGAGCTTACCTGCTAGATCTGGGTTGATCTAGACACTGTAGACCCACTTCACCACCCAGGGGGCGAATTGGGGCCATATTTGCAAGGCAAGGGGTGATTTGAGCCGTGAGGTCCCTTTTGCAAATTTCCTTCGGTGGATCGATTCCTAGGTAGCTGGTGTGCCTCTGTTTGTTGTTGAAGTCCGACTATGTGTGCCAAGAATAGACTGTTCAATGTTCACTTTCCATTTCTACAGAGTTTTTGTGCTTTGTTAACTTTTGGAGAGAGAGATAATTAGGGGTTTAGGACCCATTATTTATAGGCAATGGCAAGGTGCAGGGGGGTTAGATAGACTAAACCTAGGTTTGATTCTAACTAGGGTTAGGTTAGAAAATGCAATGTGGCAACATCACATTCCTTATGGGAAATATCCCATCCTCACACATGTGTGAGGATGGATTAGAGTTAATCTTGATTAGGAGGTCTTAAGTCAGTTTAGGACATGATTAGGGTTTCTTAGAAAAATATCTCAACAAACCCTAATTACACACATGTGGGAGGATGTAATTAGTGTTAATCAAGAATTAAGAGTTATTTTAATCAATTTTGCCCTAAGAAGGTGACTTAAGTGAAGTCAACATTAAATTAGATTTTTGGAATTGACTTGTTAATTGTTTTTGTCAATTAATAGCCCGTGGGGGCCTTAATTGAGTGCAAATAGGATATTGAGGGTATCCCAATGCTCGGGATGTGGTTTTGAAGGCTTATTAGGGTTTTGGACCTAAAAGCTATATATGGGAGTCTACACACTACTATGGCAAACTATGGCAATCTATGTATGACTACGCATGACTACGCATAACTATGCATGACTACACATGACTACGATTGTTTAAAATATCCTAGGGATGTATGAAATCACCTATGGATATGTAGAAATAGCAATGTGTGACTTTTAGGTGTCTACGTTTGTCCCTTTTTGTACTATACTATGTAGAACACAGTTTAATACAAAAATGTGAAGGGTTTGTGCAGAAGGAAAAGGGATAGAAGGGGAATGGAATCCAATCAAAGAGTATGTAGCCACTCAAAGCATGACCATACAAATTAATTGGGTATCCAAGGGGGAGAAGAGAGGAAAGAAAGAAGGATAAGAAGAAAGAAATAAAAACAATGCTGAAAAATGAAAAATGAATGATTGTGAATGCAATGATGTGATTTTGCTGAGTCCATATGACATTTACGATGTCATACCAGTTTCTTGAGAATGGTAACTTTTGACTGCTTTGCTTTAGCGACCAAATCAATGTGGTCCAAAAGTATGAATAGGACAAAAGCCTATCTAAATTTTTGTTGTTGATTGATTGATGAGAACATGGCGACAAGTGTCAAACCATTTGAGTTAGTTAACATTTGAATTATTCAAGTGTGTCATTCATTGTGATCCATGAATGCTAGAGTGAAGTCCTTCAAATATTGTGTTGGATTAGTCGCCCGTGTCATTCATTGTGCTCCATGAATGCCAAGGTGACCTTTCCATTGTTATGCATAACTCTCGTGATATAACCCATGTATGGTTGTAATTAAGATTATTTTGTATGATAATATTTAAAAAAAAATTCATAGACAAATGTGCTAATCGCACTTTTGGATTTTTGATTTTGTGGTTGCATACAAAGATAACATTGGATATGAATACCCCCTCAAACGAGGAATCATCAATGAGGTGAATGAAGTGTGGTGAGTTGATGATGCAGCGATTGATAAAATACCAATGCATGATGAAAATGATAAAGAAAAACAAAGTAGAAGCAAGTTTTGTGGGGTTCCTAGGGTTTTGTAAGAAGTTTATCTACTTTCCTAGGGTTTTGGGGGCAATTTGGTTGATTTTGGAGTGTTTTGAGTGAATTAGCCACCCGGGGGGTGATTTTGACCTAAATCACCACCTAGGGGGTGAATTGGATCTGGGTTCACCCCTCGAGGGGTGAATCGGTGAATAAGGTATATTTAAGCCCTAATTTGCTTGTGATGGGTTCATTTTGATGGTGCAAAGCGTGGGAAAGTGACTCATGGGAGCATTTGATGACATGAGGAAAAGGCGGTTGATGACTTTAGAAGCGATGATGATGAGGGGACACAGAGCAACTGGCAGTAGGCATGGGGATCCACCGATAAGTGTCCTTTGTCCTTATTTTATTTTTGTTTTATTTTTTCATTAGAAATGTGAATGAGGGGAGAAGGTTTTCATTCCATTTTAAAAATTTTAGTAATTTTTAATTAAAATTTGAATACATAGTGTTAAACGAGCCAAATGGGTACCCAAAAATGTTATCAATTTCCGAATTGGACTTGTTTTGTCGCCAATTTGATCAGGTGAAGGGTAGAGTAGGTGTGAGGTTTGACCATCAGTTTTTGAAGTAACGGTGTACTGACATTGACATATTATTGCATTTTGTCCACTAAAGTGGGAAATGGGTATCCCATTATGCGACTGTTTTATTTTTTTATTTTGTTTGGTGTGATTTTGGAATGTGTTGTTTTGAGGTGTAAGGTATTAAACTTGAATTGTTAGATTTGCCATGTTAGAGGTATTATTTTTGGAAATCGATGAAACTTTCACTATAGAAGGGGAAAATGGGTATCCAAAAATATTGATTGTTTTTGTTGATGACTTTGTTTGACCCACCTTTGATTTACATGCCGAGGTGTGGGTAGTGTGAAATTTGAAAATGAGCTATAGGGAGCCCGATTTCTACTGTTTTCAACATCTGTTTGAACTTTTACCGCTAAGTGGGCAAATGGGTATTCAAAAATGTGTTTTGTTTTTATATGTTAGCTGAATTGATGCCATTTTGAATTTTGTTCCATAATGGGTATGTGGGTGAACTTATATTTGACTGTTGGGAGCCAAATATGTACTATTTTTTTGCATTTGTTTGAACTTTTACCATAAAATGACAAAATGGGTATCCAAATATGTGACTATTTTGTTGATGTGTTTTGTCATGTGATTAGTGCATTTTATTGTCTTGAAATGCATGTCAAATTTAACTATTGTAGTTTGTAAATTTGATTGATGGTTTGTGATTGGATTAATGACTGATGTATGTTTTGTTTTGTTTTGTTGTGGATGAACAGGTGAAAATTTTAGAGCCCCATCATCGGGTGCGAAATATGAAGGAAGGTTTTGAGGAGTTAATGAAGATAGAGGATGAGCTAGATTGGTTGGATGACATATGGTTCTGAGGTGTGTGGGAGTGCAAGAGTATCCACACTAACCGAGCCTATGTTTTTGCGTTGTGTGAGCGGTGGGATGTAGATAGGAACACCTTTCATTTTCCCACTAGGGAAATGACCATCACTTTGGAGGATGTATATCGGATTTATAGACTGTCGATTGAGGGTGTTCCTATGAGAGTAGCCATGGATGAGAGCAAGGATGTTGTGCTTGAGATATTATTTGGGGTGAACTGGAGAGATATTGATGTCTCCAAGATTGATTATGAGTGGCTATGGTTAGAGGATAAGATATCTAATCGACAGTGCATGGCGATGATGATGATCTCGACATATGCTTTACCTGATAGTTTTGGGGTATTGTTCACCTAGAATATGTTAGATGTGGTGAGTGATATGGTGGAGCGGAGGGTTGTATTTTCTTGGGCACCTGCATTACTGGCCCAAGTTTATCGAGAGTTGCATGATGTTGTTCGGGGTAAGAGGATAGGACTGAGTGTGATCCCCTTGTTACAGGTGTGGGCATGGGAGCATATAGCTATCGAGAGACCCTATTTTTTGCCTCACCCTATACATGTGGAGGGCAAAGAGTATTTGCCCTACACTTTGAGATGGAGTACAAAGGCTAAGCAGGGTATCAAGAGGCCACATGAGGGTGACCCGCTATTGTGGAGGGATAAGTTTGGAGGCCTGACTCCTGGTGATATTATATGGAGGCCCTAGTTGGGTGGGGTGAGTTGGGATGAGGATTATGAGTAGTTGCAAGCCATCCGATGGGGCATATGGATAGTAGGGTGATATACTCGATAGACCAAGTATTTTTAGTTTGATTAGGTCGGGAAACAATTTGGTTTATAGTAGGATTTTCTTGGAGCTCCTATGGTTTACTTTAGGTGACAAGGGGATATATGAGAGCATCTTGTGGTATTGCCTTGGTTTAGGGATAAGGACCCTCCTATGGATATTCTAGATGTCAGGGAAGCTAGGATGACTATGGTTTTTGATGCCTGGTGGGCATGGTAGAGATGGGAGCTTAGCAGAGGCATGGTTGATCGATGGGTGACATATGATGTTGGGGCACCTCCACTAGAGAGGGGAGATGGTAGGGAGGCTCGAGATAGGGTGAAGGGTGTAGGTGGTGATGAGGAGGAGGTTACTTTATGGTAGTCATGATGATGCTTGGGTGAGATAGGGAGCACCCAAGGAGTGAGAGTGGAGGAGGCAGTGGTGGGTGTTGATGTGATAATGGAGTAGGCCGTTGGAGTACAGGAGGAGAGGGATGAGGCTCTTGATATAGGTGGTATGGATGATACCATTGATGTTGGTGTTTTTTCTGGTGTGGCCCTACATATTCTTGTTGATCTCCTAAAGAGGCGATATGTTGAGGAGGAGGTATGGGAGCTATAGGATAGGGTTCGGTAGTTGGAGGCTAAGCTCCATAGGCAGGGAGAGGTTGATCAGATCAGATATTCCAAGGTAGTGGCTGAGATGGATTAGATGTAGGCTATGATAGCAAGGTAGGATCAAACTATTGTAGGGTTGTTTGGTCAATTGGCTATGGAGACTACTAGGAAGATACTATGTGAGACTACTCTGTCGATGCATGGGATTCCTCTTCCTGATTATGATCAAGTGGTTTCATAGTTAGAGACTCGATCTTAGGTGAGGGCATCCTCACATCATAGCCATCGTAGTGTTGCTATAGTGGGCTAGGTGGGTGCTAGGGCTGAGGTGCAGGATCAACCTTCTATAGATCCAGTTTTGGATTTCAGGGTAGAGTCAAGTAGGGTTACGAAGAGGCAAGTGATTTGTGAGGGCCATGGGGAGACTCGTGGTGATAGTTAGGATTTCTATGTATTGTAGCCTATTGGCAGTTTTGATGCTAGATGATGATGGGCATGGTCCCAGATTATAGCCTTCAAGTATTTTGTATTAACGATATATATATATTCTAATTTTAGTTATTTATATACATGTATCATTTTGATGGTTTGAAATGTGTTCCTTTTATGTTTGCATAGATTAGTGTAACATAGTTTGTAGGTATGTATGATAAATAGATATACATGTGTGACATGGTTTAGATCTATTATCGTTCTATGGTATGAATGAAATTGTAGAATAGTATGATGATTGTATTTTGAATGCGGTATGATGTCATATCAAATGTGATTTTGTAGTGAATGCATGTAGTATGAATGCAATGATGTGATTTGCTATTTGAATACATGTAGGATGAATGTATATATGTAATGTGTACTAAATATATATGACATAGATGCATGGATGCATGTATGGACGTACTGAAATGTGCCAAGGAAGCACTTGTATCATGAAATTTACCTGTATGGATGCTATCCATCCCATGATTTCAGGGAATTTGGATAATGTAAGGCATGTGTAATGGCTTTGACCAACATAGTTGTGACAATCAAATCTCAGACCCTTAGCTATACAAGTATTATGGAAACTTATAATTAATTAGGTTGGTTCAAAATCTATCATGGACCTATGTGTGTGCATGTGTAAGGTTCATTTATCCATTTTGAGGGAGGTAGGATTAACCCATTGTAGATGCTACTGTACTAGCTAGCTCATCCATCCACAATAGTGATCTATATAAAAGCAAGATGCTAATGTTATAGATATGTTGCCACCTGTAAGACTATTCCACTGGTAGGCAGGCTCTTGGAGCCTATTTCTAGCGATGGAAATCATCCCATGGTGTTATGTTGAACCTAAGGACCAAAGATGATAAGCATAACATGTGTGATATCAAGAGGCATTTCCTTTTGTTTTCTGCCCCTCTTCTAGTGTTGACCTAATGATTGTGGTGCTCTTTTCTTTCTCTTTTTTTTGATTGGTGGTGCTCTTTTTGTATTTTCTCATGGTGCTCTTTTTGTATGGGTGATGACATTTTTTTTCTACCCAATATTTTATTTTTGCTTATGCTTGATCCCTTTGTTTATCCCTAGGTCGTATGTTGACCATGCAAGTGATAGGATGAGCAGGGGATACCATTCGCTAGATGGCGATATCTACTCCAAATGTTTTCTTCCCTAGACTCAAAATTATTTAATGTATAACCTATTTGTGTATGGTCCATGAGAGAAGTTGAACCAGCCTAAAGATCCATAAGAAGAATGTACAAGCCTTGGTAGCTATGGGTGACACTGGATTGACTAAACTAAAGAGTATTCAAAGTTGAACATGACACCTATGTATACCCTGACCTTGAAAAGGAGGAATGGAAATCTAGGTGGTGATGCTAACAAGTGCGTTTGTTACTCCTGCTAAGGCACATTTTGGGAAATAATGTACAAACATGAATTAAAAGTTTAAATGTAAAGCATATGAATATGTGCAATGGATGTAAATGTAAACGATGCAAGTGGGAGAATGCAATATCTACAAGAAGAAGTTTGTGACATGAATATGAAGGAGTTTGTGGTGAATTTATTTACAGATGAGTAGAGTGTGTTATGATGACAAAAAGTGTGATGCTATGATCATGGTTGCCCCAACATGTGGGGTGTGTGTGTGTAGTGGGTGTATAAGTTGTGAGCTACAAAAATGTGTGTAATAGTCATCAAGCTAGGAAGGATGTAAGCATAGAATGTACAGATGGAAGAAGTGAGAAGAAATAGACTTTGGTAACCAACAAGAAAAGGGGATTACCTAAAGCCAAGAGAAATAAGAGAAGAAGTGATTCAGCTGATGTAAGAAGTAGAAGAAGCAGGAAAGAAGAAGGAAGCACTACTAGGACTACTACCAGGCAAAGTGGTGTGGATCAGGTCAAAAGTGGGATGGTGAAGTGTTGATGTGGCTAGTATTGTGGCTAGAGCTATAGTTGGAAATGTTATGAATGTAGTGGGTTGGAACTATCAAGGTGTTGCAAGGTTGCAAGGTCCTGGGAGTGGTGCGACGTAGAGGACTAACAAGTTGGTTGAGTGGGGTGAGATGTTCCAATGATGGGGTCCAATCACCATGTAGCATGTTGTTTACCATGTTTTCAAATGTTATGCATTCTTCAATATCATGGCCTGGTTGGTGATGGAAAATGTAGTATTGGTTCTCATGATAGTTACATGGTTTAGGATGCGAGGGATCCATGGGTCGAATCTCGGGTAAATCAATGATGCCCTGATGCATGAGATAGTAGAAAATTTTGGACAATGGTATGAATGGGATTGGCATGGGGTAAATGTAGGTCTTCGTTTGAGGTGATGAAGGTTGGTCTACCTATAGTTGTGTAGGTTAGGGGTCCAGTGTAGGTTGGGCATGAGATCAAATTGTGGATCTGTGTGAGGGTGAAGTTGTACAGGTCATGGTAGACTAGTGTGAGTGAACATGGCAATGGTAGTGGCTCATCTATAGCTCTAGAGCCTCGATGCAGGAGAAAATATGTTGTATCTCATGGTGTGGGAGCAATGGTGTTGGTGATGGTGGTGATAGGGGTTGAGATGTGTGTGGCATGGCTTGGTAGGCATGAGAGGATGGAGAAGGTCTCGAGGATGAATGGGAGGAATGAAAAGGCCTAGGTGATTGGAAAGGCTTTCTAGAAAGACAAGCCTCATAGGGGGGAAGGTGGCATCTTGAGGACCGATGACATAGGTGATGGCTCTAAATGATGACATGAATGGGAATGGGGCATGTTTGCACGACTAGCTTGAGTAGCTTGGGCTGCATGGGCTTGCAAATCCTAGGAGTAGGTGGACTCACCATTGGGAAGCAGAGCGGGTAGTGATGTAGGGAAATATGGGTGAGGAGTGTATCCTCTATTAGGAGGGTGATAGGCTCCTATGGGGTGATGGGGATGATTTATGGGTGAATAGCGATGTCTAATATCATTAGACGGATGGGAGGGTGACCCATATTCTTGGGGTTGGGTGGATTCCTCTTTTTCATCAAAAGAGGACAAGGTGACCTAGTTGTCTCTAGAGTGGGGTGAATAGGATGAACCTCACTGGTGAGGGGAATGGCGTCAAGGTGAGGTATGATGGACTGAATGGGATGGATGTGGAGAGCACCTAGTATGAAGGGTAGCTAGTGGTTAGGCTAGATTAGATGGTGTAATGGGTATCTATTGTGGCTATAGATGGTCCTCCATGGTGGTGAGTGAGGACACTATAGTACTCTCCTATTGTTGGTGTAAGTCCTAAAAAAGGAAAAACAAATATCCAGAGCATAAAAATGGTTGAAAGGTGAAAGTACATGTATAGTGAAATAATAAAACAAGATAACATATCTATGTGGTGATGTGTTTAGTGATTTATGATAATGATGTGTGGCACTCATGATGGTGCATGTGTTTGTACATCATGAATACAAAGTTGCAAGATGTTGATGGGTTCAAGTTCATTAAGGCCTTCAATATTGGCGAGATGATATGCTCTTAAATCATATTTGTGTGTAATGATGAATGGGCCTAAACAGTTTGGGGCAAATTTTTCATGTTGTTGGTGAGGTTGACTTGTGATTTGTTAGTTCTCTTTGAGAACTAGGTCATCGATTATGAACTCACATTGATGTACCTTACTATTGTAGGCATAATGAAGGCAATCTTGATAGACTCATGTGTGCTCGATTGCATGAATGCAATGCTCATCGAGAACTATTAATTTATCTAAGCAAGTTTGGTGAGCGGTTTTGTCATCAATGAAATCCTTCATAGATATCCTTAAGGAGGGTATCTCAAGCTCAAGGGGTATGATAGCTTCTACTCCATATACAAGTGAAAAAGAGGTTACCCTAGTAGATGTATGAATGCTCATACGATATGTCCAAAATGCTAGGGGTATTTGATTATGCCAATCTTAGTGAGACTCTACTACAGTTTTACAAATACTGGAGCATATGGTTTTGTTCGTGTCTTCTACCTAGCCATTTCCTTGAGGGTAATATGGGGTAGAAAAACTATGGTGTATGTGAAATCTATCACATAGGGCTTGGACTATCTTGTTTTTAAAGGGTTTCTTGTTATCAAAAATGAATTGGGAGGGAATTCCAAAGTGACATATGATATGCTTTGTGATGAATGTTGCTATTTTGGCTCATGTGGTTTGGACTAGTGGGATGGCTTTGACCCACTTGGTAAAATATTTTGTAGCAGTGATGATGAACTTGTGATTGCTTGAGGAAGCTGGTGTAATCTATCCAATTAGATCTAGGCCCCATTGGGAAAAGGGCCACATGGACTAGATTGGTTAATGTGTTGTAGAAGGTAGGTGCATTATATTGGCATGTTGTTGGAATTTGATGCAACATTTGACATACTTGAAATAATATTTCTCCATTTTGGTCTAGTATTAGCCCATACGAAGGATGCATTTGGTGATTTCCATGCCACTAAAATGGCCACCAAAAGTACCATCATGGGTTTCTTGTACAACTCGTTGTGATTCTTGTGGTTCTATGCAACACAATAGCATGTCGTCATAGCTATGATGGTAAAGGATGTCCCCCAGCAAGGTGTAGTGGATCACTCTTTGTTAAAGTTTCAACGTTGGGCATGGGTCAAATCATAGGTAGGAATACTAGATTGATATACTCTTTGATCTATGAGAACCATGGGTCATGAGGTTTGGTGTTTACCACATACACACCACCATCATATTTGGGAGGTGTGGATGATATAGAAGATTGTGTAAGTGTATGAATGGATACATATGTTGTGTTAGATTTTGGGTTTTGTGGAACGAGGGACCCTAAGGAGGCCATAGTGTCTGAAAAACAATTTGATAATCATAGAGGGACTTCGAGGCCATACCACTCAAATTGGGATAGGAGTTATTGGGCAATTTTCTTGTACTGCTGGAGGACTGGGTAGTTGCATAGCCAAATTTCCTATACTTGATTTACTATCAAGAGTGAGTCACCTATTATGTGGAGGTGTTTGATGTGCATAGAGTGTGCTTTTTTTAGTCCTAGGATTAGGGATTCATATTCAATGTTGTTGTTGGTACAAGGGAAGTCAAGTTTGAATGAAAATGGGAGTGGCTCTCATCTGTAAATAATACAATTCTTGCACCTCTAGCATGGAGACATCTGGAATCATTGAATAATAGGGTGATTTCAGCTTCGACTTCGGGTTTGATATATTCTTTGGCTTCGGTTATGTGGAATATGGAATCATCAGGGATCTGGATGATGAGGGATTGATTGTCAGTTAGAGTGGCTTCGGCCAATTGGTTGGTGATGACTTGCCCTTTGTTGGATTTTTAGAAGATGAATTCTAGGTCCAATTCAGTTAGGAGCATGATCCATTTGGTTGTGCGTGAATTGTGATAACTTTTTTTCATCATATATCGAAGGGAATTATCTCGGGCGATGAAAAAAGTTGTGTGGTTTAACATGTAGTGTCTTAACTTCTAATTAGTGAATACTACTACTAGGCATAGCTTTTCCATGTATCTGTATCTTATTTCGTAACTAACTAGTGTATGATTAATGTAGTAGATAAACTGCTCTTTGTTGAGAGCATTATTTTGAGCTAGGACTATACCTAGCGCAAGTTCTATTGTTGAGATGTATAGAGTTAGTGGTAACTATGGGTGCAACGATGACATTACCGGAAGTAATGTAAGGTAGGTTTTGATAGCATCAAATGCTCATTGATAGTTATCATCCCATTTGAAGTGTACTCCTTTTTATAGGAGATGATTGAATGGTTTCCATTTGTCTAATAATTATGTTATAAATCTATAGATAGAAGTAATCTTGCCCTGGAAGCTGCACAATTGCTTTAGTGTGGTAGGAGGAGGCATCTCGATGATGGATCTCACATTACTAGGATCTACCTCAATGCCTCGTTGGGATATAATGAACCCTAGTATTTTTCCTGATGTAACACCAAACATGCACTTCTTAGGATGAAGCACACGTTGTGTTCTAATAATCAATCAAAAATCTAACAGAGATCTTCGAGATGGTCAGCACGTTTCTTGGACTTAGTGATAAGATTTTCCACATAGTCCTCAATGTATTTGTGCATTAAGTAGAGAAATATGTAGGTCATTGCTCGTTGATAGGTTACCCTAGCATTTTTGAGGCCAAAGGGCATGACCTTGTAGCAAAAGGTCCCCCAAGGTGTTGTAAATGAGTTTTTGCGTTGATCAGCTGGGTTGATCCTGATTTGATTGTATCCTAAAAATTCATCCATGAGGGAGATCATTTCATGACCTATGATGGAGTCAATGAGGGAATCAATTTTGGATAGAGGGAAGTTGTCTTTGGGAAAAGCTTTGTTTAGGTCATGAAAATTTGTGCAAACACAAAATTCACCGGATAACTTAGGCATAGGGACCATGCTGGATACCCACTTGGGATAGTCGATGGGTACAATGAAGTAGACATCTAGGAGCTTTTCGAGCTTAGACTTTACTATCAATGTGATATTTGGATGCATGTGTCACAACTTTTGTCTTACTGGTTTGGCATTGGGATCTAGTATAAGATTATGAACCACCACAACATGATCGAGTCCTAGAATATCTTTGTATGACCATGCAAAAACTTGTATGTAGTTGCATAGGAATTTTGTGAAGATGATGCGCTCCTCAGGTGAGAGGCTAGCAACTAATTTAAGGATGTATGGATTTTTTGGATCATCATCGATTTCAATGTCGATCGTGTCCTCGATGAGCATATGAGATCCATCATGCAATTATTCAGGGATAGGAATGAGGTTGAAGTCATAAATGGCCTTGCTGAAATCGTATTCATCATATATGTAAATGCTCGTGTGATGGACCTGAGGGGCTTGGGATGACGTGGATGAGGAAGGGGCATTTACCACCCATACTGGTATGTGTGAGATATGTGCTGATGAGCACAAAAAATGTACATTTTTATACACTATTAAGGGGCATTATTGTTGGTTTAATTAGCATGTGAGATGCATTTTTATATAACTTATGCATATAATTGATAGAAAATCTGGTATTATGCTTGATTGGTGTTTTTAGTGGGAATTGTGTATAAATGTAGGTTTTGCTACTAATATGGTGTTTTCTAGTCTACATCCACTTGGACCTGGCATATTTCTACTTTCATATACTAAGGCATGAAAGTAGGTGCCTTCCTCTTAAAGTAAGGTGCCTAATAGAAGTAGGCACCTTCCGGATAAAGAAGGTGCCCAACAGAATTAGGCACCTTCCTCTTCAAGGAAGGTGCCCAGTAGAAGTAGGCACCTTCCTCTTCAAGGAAGGTGCCCAATAGAAGTAGGCGCCTTCCTTATAATGAAATTACCTAACAAAAGTAGGCACCTTCCTCATGAAGAAGGTGCCTCCATGCCTCCATATTTTGCAAGATTGACCAATCCAGCTTTGATCGGTTGACCAATGGGCTAAGGAGGAGGTTGCACATGAAGACAAAAAGGGAGATATTTTATTTTATTTACTATTATTAAAATAGAATGAACACTTCTATTATTTTATTGGATGGATACCTTTGTAATGTGAGCGTTATTCTTTCACGCTCATGGATGAACCAAGAGCAATGATTTTTCAAGTGATCAATGTGGGAGATATTCTATTTTATGCAATATTATTAAAATAGAATAATGCATCCATTATTTTTTTCCAGACATATTCTGTTATGATAAAATAGAACATGCCTGATTTATCCTACAAGAGGGGAAAATTAGTGTGTGACTATTTTAATTAATATGGTTATTATAATTGAAGTTTGGAATAGACTTGCCTAAATTTGTAATAAAGGAAGGTTGTGCATTGTATAAATGCATAGGTCTTCCCTGAGAGAAAGAGGAAAATTTATGGAGAAATTATTCTATTTTATTTCTTGTCAAATTTATTAAGAGTGCAATTCCTCTTATCTGAGCAAGCTCTACGCAACTATCTGGGTGGACTATCTACGGAAGCTTGGGCCCACTCCCTGCAATAGTCCTCCCCTATTTATTTCTATTCTTTATTTTCTATAGATTATTTTATTGCTTTAGTTCTTGTTTTATTTAATTTAGGTGTGTTTTTTTATTCTCAGCATTGTATTTTATTTATTTAAATTCTCCGCACTTAGTTTATTTAGTTTGGCTAAAATTGAAATGCACAAACATCCCCCACCAAACTAAATAAGGTACAATTAGATTTATTCCCCAAAACTATAGGCATATACTATACGTGACAGTCATAATTTTATGGACTTACCAGATTTATAATTTATGGAAGAGAAATGAATATTTTTCTAGACATGAATTTTTGCTCACAATTTTGGCGTCGTTGCCGGGGAGTGTCAAAATTGTAGTGTTATGATTTACAAATCAGTTAGAAAGCCCATTTAAAATTAACTATAAATATTTTATCTGAGAAGCATGAGTTCACCAAGGGCCTTTTTATAAGGCCAAAAATAGTTGTCAGAATAGTCAGAGCCAAATTCCATAGGCAACCGTTTACATTTTCTAGCTTCTCAGGTAAACGTGGGAATGAACCTGATGTACCAAATTAAGTGTAGAAGTAGGAATAAAATGTGTTGTTGAAAAAAAATTAGAAAAATCAGGCAATGAAGAATTTCTATCATATTCTCAATGGTTTCAGGAAAATAAAAGAAACAACATAACCCAGGTCTGATATAATTGAAAATTTTTAGGGATGTGTTTTTATATTGAAGCCATTGCAGAATTATGCCTCCAAAAACTTAGTTTTAAATGATAAATTTTTACAAGATTAACATTTCTCGGCACATTGGTGAATTTTTAATGATGAAATTAATAGCAGGAAAAATAATAGAGCAAAATTTAAAGAACATCTTGTTTTGGAGTATGCTCTTCACTTGCGCTTGAGGTGACCTGGTGAATCAGAAACTAGCATATGTTTTCAAATACTGCTATGCCATGTTTTATCCAAGTTTCCAACCGCAGATAGTCATTTCCTAGCCTTCATGTTTTGCCATTATGTTGAGAAAATTTGGTTTTGAGGTCAAAGGGGTAAATTGCTCTTCTCATGCTATAACACATCAAACTAGTTGATAATAAAATTGATGATTTTTTTAGAAGACTAGTTTAGATGTAGACATGGGGGAGACCCCACATTCATTATTACCACCAATAGCACAATGAAAACTATTTATATTTTTCATGAAAAAGAAAACAATATCTTTGTTGAAAAAAGGCTCCAAGTTAAAAAGCAAATAAAAAAAATAAAATCTTTACTTTTTGTTACTTGTTGGAAGAAAGTATCCTCTTTCCCTAGGACTAGGTTGGTCTAGAAGGGAAATGAGAAATCTCCAACCGGTCACTAAATAAAGCAAGGGAGGAGCTTGCAGGTAATCAGAAGATAAAAAAATAAAAAATTATATATATATATATATATATATATATATATATATATATATATATAATGAAAAAAAATGAAAAGAAAAAAAAATAGTTAGAATTTTATTTTAAAGCCTTTAGTTTAGATTTTTCTTTTATATTTTGTAGGACATCATGAAGTGCAATGTAGACCAATAAGGAGGTATTTGTGAAGATGTCATGAATTGAGATTCAAACGTGGAGTACGTAATAGCACTATACAAACTGTTTCATATACCTGATCATGTAGCATCCAATCTAACAGGTGAAAGCTAGCAGAGTTTTACTTTGGCAACATTAGCACCTGAAGGCAGGCTAAGTAACCCTGATCAAGCAAAAGGCTTCTATCCCAAGGTTCTTATGGAACTTTGGGAAATTTTTGCTGCAAGGTGTGTGACTTTTACAACCTGAGTAAATGATGAGTGGAATCAAAGATGCTACACCATGTACAAAGTAGAGTGTCAAGACAATATTCAAGTAACGATCAATGAGCTTCATTAACAATCGCCTCACATTTGTGAGAATGGATCAGACATCGGCATGGGGGAGACCCCATACCATACCAGTAGCTTGGACGAATGCTCAATCATTCGTTTAAAAAAAAAATGAGGATACATGAAATAAAAAGCAAAAAAATGAAGTGAAAGATGCCTTGATCATCAAGAATGCACCTTCTGCATGAAGAAGGTGCTATACAATGGAGGTGCCTTCTGCATGAATAATGTGCCATACATTGGAGGCACCTTTTGCATGAAGAAGGTGTCATACATTGGAGGCACCTTTCACATTAGGAAGGCACCATACATTGGAGGTACCTTCCACATCAGGAAGGTGCCATACAGTGGAGGTGCCTTTCGCATCAGGAAGGTGTCATACATTGGAGGTGCCCTCCACATGAGGAATGTGCCATACATTGGAGGCACATTCTGCATCAGGAAGGCACCATATATTGGAGGTGCCTTTCACATCAATAATGTGCCATACATTGAAGGCGCCTTCCACAACAAGAAATCACCTTGACATCTAGGGTGCCTTGATCCATTTCTCACACCTGGGTGGTTTGATGGCACAAAGAAAAAAGAAAACGGAATAAGTGACAAGGCACCTTCATGGCATACAGTAGAGGTGCCTTGATAAAAAAAAATTATGCGAATCCTCCCAATGAAAAATAAAAAGCATAGAACATGTCTTGCTTAGCATAAAAATTGCTTTCTTATTGCTTTGTAGGAAATCATGAACCAAATGCAAGCTGCAGGCATCTTGAGAGCCAGGGCCTAACAGGAATGGAGTCATGACTCGTATTTTCTTGCTTTCATGTGTGTAGGTAATCATGCCCTCTGAATGCAATCTTAAGGCATCCTAAGAGCTAGGGCCTCAAGCATAGGCCATGATTCCTATTTTCCAATTTTTGTGTGTAGTTTTGTAGGACACAACCATGAGCATGATCTGTAGGCGGAGCTAGCTTAAACTAGGCCTAACAGATGTGACATTTTGTGCCATGTAATTAGGAGTGTGGAAAATTAGAAAATGCATTTACTTCCCACTAGGAAGAGAGTGCCTACAATTAGGCCAGTACAGTAGTGCCTTTTTCCATTTGCAGGAAGACACCAATAAGCAATTTTATTCTCCCTTGGATGGGGGTACCTATTGTTTAGTATGGGACCTAACGTTCGGAGGGCTGCAGACCTGTTGAGCAAATGGACTTGTTGCTGGCGATGAGGGCATAACTAATTTTAGTGGGGGAGAATAAATAAATATATATATATATGGCTGCGATGTTGGATTTGTTAAATCCACACCTACAAAATAATGAAGAACAACAATGATTAATGGTGTGGAGGAAGAAGGCAGCTAGAGAGAATAAATAAATAAATAAATAAAATCTCCAGGAGCACCAACATGAAGACGTCTTACACCATGAGCATCATATACATCAGGTTCTATGAAATTCACCCGGTTATGTACTGATTTTCCCATTAAAAAAAGAGAAAAAAAGGTTATGGCATCTACGTGAATAAATTTGGCATCCTTTTCATTGTTGCCTCATGATAATAGCATCCATCTTGAGCGAACATATATAAATGATGCTACTATGTACCACAAAGGAGGTTTTGGAGATGTCAAATACATTTCAGATATGGGTAAAAGTAGCAGCTGGTGACTGCACTTAATTTAAACCAATTTGGTCTCACCAAATATGACCAATGTGCAACATTGGAAAATGCCAGCATTTATAAAAAAAAGTGCAGTGGTCAGGATGTGTTTCTAACAATTAAACTGTGTTCATAATGATTAATCAATATGTGTTTCTGACTTTTTATGGTGTCACAGCACTCTATGGATGAAGAATAACAACACTTAATGAAAAACAAAAGGAACAACACAATGCTGACTAAAAAAAATAGTACTAAGAAAAATAAAACAATAGTGCTAAATAAAAAAAATGCAGTGCTGAATAAAAAAAACTGTGTTGAGTAAAAAAAAAAACACGGCAGTGCTGAATGGAAAATACATAGCAGTGCTCCATGGATCAAAAAATAGAGATGCTGAAGGCCATTGAAAAAAAAAGAAAAATATATATATATATATATATATATTATTATCCCGGGGGTTGTTGTCATGAGGACAGGACAATTTTTAGGCATGGTCATCCTACGAGAGGAATAACTTCAGATTTTGGTGCCACGAGGGTGTGGCACATGTTAGGCATGGGGGGATGATGAGCACCAAAAATGTACATTTTTATACACTATTAAGGGGCATTATTGCTAGTTTAATTAGCATGTGAGATGCATTTTTATATAACTTATGCATATAATTGATAGAAAATCTGGTATTATGTTTGATTGGTGTTTTTAGTGGGAATTGTCTATAAATGCAGGTTTTGCTACTAATATGGTGTTCTCAAGTCTACATCCACTTGGACCTGGCATACTTCTACTTTTAGAGACTAAGGCATGAGAGCAGGTGCCTTCCTCTTCAAGGAAGGTGCCCAGCAGAAGTAGGCACCTTCCGGATAAAGAAGGCGCCCAACATAAGTAGGCACCTTCCTCTTCAAGGAAGACGCCCAACAAAAGTAGGTGCCTTCCTCATCAAGAAATGTGCCCAACGGAAGTAGGTTCCTTCATTATAAGGAAAGCGCCCAACAAAACTAGGCACCTTCCTCATAAATAAGGCACCTCCACACCTCCATACTTTGCAAGATTGACCAAGCCAACTTTGACCGGTTGACCAATGGACTAAGGAGGAGGTTGCACGTGAAGATAAAAAGGGAGATATTTTATTTTATTTACTATTATTAAAATAGAATGAACACTTCTATTATTTGATTGGTTGGATACCTTTGTAATGTGAGCGTTATTCTTTCACACTCATGAATGAACCAAGATCAACGATTGTTCCAGCGATCAATTTGGGAGATTCTATTTTATGCAATATTATTAAAATAGAATGCCACATCCATTATTTTTTGCCAGAAATATTCTATTATGATAAAACAAAACATGTCTGATTTATCCAGCAAGAGGGGAAAATTAGTGTGTGACTATTTTAATTAATATATGGTTGTTATAATTGAACATATGCAATATTCATTGCATATCTATTGCAACTACAATTTTGAAATAGACTTGCCTAAATTTGTAACAGAGGAAGGTTGTGCATTGTATAAATGCACAGGTCTTCCTTGAGAGAAAGAGGAAAATTTATGGAGAAATTATTCTATTTTATTTCTTGTCAAATTTATTAAGAGTGTAATTCCTCTTATCTGAGCAAGCTCTACACAGCTAGCTGGGCGGACTATCTATGGGATCTTGGGCCCACTCCCTATAGTAGTCCTCCCCTATTTATTTTTGTTCTTTATTTTTTATAGATTATTTTATTGTTTTAGTTCTTGTTTTATTTAATTTAGGTGTGTGTTTTTATTTTCAGCATTTTATTTCCAGCATTGTATTTTATTTATTTAAATTCTTCGCACTTAGTTTATTTAGTTTGGCTAAAATTGAAATGCACAAACATCCCCCACCAAAATAAATAAGGTACAATCAGATTTATTCCCCAACATTGCAAGCACATACTGTACGTGACACTCATAAGTTTATGGACTTAATGGATTGATAATTTATGGAAGAGAAATGAATGGTTTTTGGGACATGAATTTTTTCTCACCATGTGCAATATCGATAAATTTTTGGTTTGGGGTATCATCTCAGATTCGCTGGTGGCTATAGCGGAGGGGAGAGCATAAGTCTACTTTGACCATGTTGACCAATGTTGTGGGTGAGGTAGGTAGGGAGGATTCTGGTGAGAGAGGTTCAATGATTTGTGCATGTCCTAAGAGACTCAAGGTAGGTCATAGGACAACTGGTGGTGAATATGGACGAGAGGCTACTCTTTGGATTTGCATATGTATAGGCAGGAACATGACTATCCACACCGGTGGTGGATCAGGATCTATTGGTGAGGCAACCAAGGATAAGGTAGCAAAGTGTTCTACCAATCTCTCAACATCACAAAATAAAGAGGTATCGACTATAGGATATTCTTGGAAGAAGTCATAGGGTACTATGACAGTGGAAGTGGGTGAAGACGTGTCTTATAATATATCCATATCGATATATTCTTCCAAGGTGTTTTTTGGGCGTGGAGGAGGATGTAGGGATAAATCTTAGATATTGTCTTCTAATGTATAGATGGTAGTTGGGTGATAACCTAGACTAGTTTTGTCGATAGGTGATCAAACACAAGGGTTAATAGGTGTACGTAACCCTTGTTTGTAGCGGCCAAGCCCGAATCCATGCCAATGGAAATGCTTGAGGTAGTGTAAAGAAAAATGAGGGTTGGCTAGGTGAGTAAGTGCATCATCGAAGCTGGATTATGGTGGTGGAAAATTTGTTAGGGGGATCAAAGAGTTGACTCTCACATACACAAAATTGGTATGGTTGTGAAGACTTCCTAGTTGTACTATAGTTCCAATAGTCAACACCGAGGTTGAGGGATGGCCAAAGTCTCAGGTATATTGGATAGGAGGGTCACATACACAGGCATTGTTAGTCTCACAATGACACTGAGAGGGGGGTGAATCAGTGTAGCTATTAAAAACTTAAATCTTCAACTCTTAATGCCGAAACAATGAAAACTTAAAACCCAATAAAGCAAATATAACAAGAGAGCATTCCACAACACACGATGTAACGAGGTTCACCAATTTGGCTACTCCTCAAAAATGACTGCTTGGATTCCCGTCCAAATCCAGCCTTTGCAAAATACCAATTTTACAATCACTTTACCAAGCACCCACTGGAAGGAGCACCAACCCCTGGTTTATCTGCACCAACAGAAAGGAGCACCAACCCCTAATTTCTCTGCACCTACAGAAAGGAGCACCAACCCCTAATTCAAGCACCAACTTGAACTGCACTTTTGAAACTATCAGATTGACATAAAAATGCCTTCGCTTATACAAGACCCTGACTGGTCTGTTGCTAACCCAACCTCTCTCACTCTTCACCAAAACACACACACTCTTAAAGCTCTGCTTACTGCTCTTTTATGGCTCTCACTGCTCTGCTTAATACTCTTCTTGCAGCACTCTTTCAACACCCTTCTTGCAGCACTTTCACACTATTTCAGCAGCACGTAATCCTCCGTGCAGACCTCCTTTTATAACCATATTGTCTCTTTGTAACTCCAGTTGTAACTCCTTTCATTTCTCATGCGCCACTTGTCAGTTGTAACGCCTTCTAACTGTAACTGCTTTTGTATATATATAGGGTAGGCTTTTCGTCAAACACGATGCATGTTACGAATTTACACATATACCCCTACCATGATTGTTCGTCTTCTCGGTCATGACTGTTCGTATTCTTTTCTGTGCATGCATGCATATTCGATTCTATTTATATGACTGTTCGATTTCTCCTTCTTCGACTGTTCTTAAATTAGCTGCATGATTTTCTTTTGTAACGTCCCCTGTAACTGTTGTATAACTTCAGTTAACGGTCACATATCTTATTTTGGTTGGGTTCTCTTCTTAGCTCATGAAAACACAACATGTCATGATATCGTGACACTTTCACCTCCTTGCTTCTTTTGTTTGCTTGTACCCATGAAAACACAACATGTCATGATATCGTGACACTTTCACCTCCGTACTCTTCCTTTTTACTTTTGTCACGATATCATGACACTTTTTCTCCTTAGCTCTTTCTCTTACCTTCGGGTCATGAAAACGCGACATGTCGCGATATCGCGACACTTTTTCATTCTCTTCCTTCTTGCTCTCTTCAAGTCGCGAAAATGCGACATGTCACGATATCGTGACACTTTTCCTTCTCTGCCTTCCTCTTCGCTTTGGACCACGAAAATGCTACATGTCGCGATATCGTGACACTTTTTCCTCCTTGCATTTTCTCTTCCTTCGACCACGAAAATGAAACATGTCGCGAAATCGTGACACCTTTTTCTCTCTCCTCTTTCTCTTTGCTTTGGCCCACAAAAATGAAACATGTCACGAAATCGTGACACCTTTTTCTCTCCTCTTTCTCTTTGCTTTGGCCCGAAAATGAAACATGTCACGAAATCGTGACACCTTTTTCTCTTCCTACTATCTCTCTTTGCAAAATAACATGTCACGAAATCGTGACACTTTTTTCTACTCTCTTTCTCTTCTCAAAAAACATGTCGTCGAAATCGTGACACCTTTTTCTCTCTACTATCTCTCTTGCAATATGTCACGAAATCGTGACACTTTTTCTACTTGCCTTTTTCTCTTCCAACATGTCATGAAATCGTGACACTTTTTCTTCCGTACAATCTCTCTTGCAATATGTCGCAAAATCGTGACACTTTTTCTACTTGCTTTTTCTCTTCCAACATGTCATGAAATCATGACACTTTTTCTTTCTTGCTATTTCTCTCTCAACATGTCACGAAATCATGACACTTTTCTTTCTTGCTCTTTCTCTTGGAACATGTCACGAAATCATGACAGTTTTCTTTCTTGCTCTTTCTCTCCGAACATGTCACGAAATCGTGACAATTTTTCTTTCTTGCTCTTTCTCTCCGAACATGTCACGAAATCGTGATAGTTTTCTTTCTTGCTCTTTCTCTCAACATGTCATGATATCATGACAGTTTTCCTTTCTTGCTCAACATGTCGCGATATCGCGATAATTTTCCTTTCTTGCTCAACATGTCGCGATATCGCGACAATTTTCTTCCTTGTGATTTTCTTTTGATTTTTCTCATATGGGCCACTTCTATCTTTTGGAAAATCATTGTACATACTCTGAAGATCCTCTTAACTCCTGTCCACTGCATCAACCGATCTGTCTGACTGTGTTGACAACAATGACAATACTGTTGCTGCACCTTGCTCATCAATCTCCCCCTTTGGAATTGTTGGCAACACACATGCAATTTCCTGTAATTCTTCTCCCCCTTTGACAATAATACCAAAGGGCTACTGCAGACTCCCCCTGAGTCCATGCACAACATTCTCAAGCACACGTTATGACAGTTAGCAAAAATTACAAATATGAGCACAAAGATAATCAAATATATAAATGCTCCCCCGAGAATGTGGTCCCGATAGCTAGTCAGTGCTTGGGAAGCATGACCACTCCCAATTTATTGCGAAGGTACTCAAAAATTTCTTTGGGCAGCGGTTTTGTGAAGATATCCGCTACTTGCTCTGTAGTTGGGACAAAATCCAACTTTACCTCTTCTTCCGCAACTTTCTCCTTCAGAAAGTGATATCGGATAGCAATATGTTTTGTGCGAGAATGCATAACCGGATTCTTTGAGATGTTAATGGCACTGGTGTTATCACACTTAACTGAAATTGGCTCACTGAAGTTAATGCCAAGATCTTTCAGGGTTTGTTTCATCCATAAGACCTACGTACAACACGTAGTTGCTGCAATATATTCTGCCTCTACTGTGGATAAAGAGACTGATTCTTGTTTCTTACTGTGCCATGCAACCAACCTGTCTCCAAGATAGAATGCACCTCCACTGGTACTCTTTCTGTCATCGACACATCCTGCCCAATCTGCATCTGAATACGCAATAAGAGTGAAGTCCTTACCTTTCGGATACCATAACCCATACTCCATAGTACCCTTTAGATACCGAAGAATCCTCTTCACTGCTGTCACATGAGTCTCCTTGGGACTCGCTTGAAATCGTGCTACCATGCAAACTGCTTGCAAGATATCTAGTCTGGTAGCTGTCAAATACAATAGGCTCCCAATCATAGATCTGTACATGGTTTGATCAACATCTGGAGATTTTTCATCCTTGCTCAACTTGCAACTTGTCATCATGGGAGTGCTAACAGGCTTACAATCCTCCATTGTGAACTTTTTTAGCATCTCTTTCACATATTTAACTTGAGAAATAAATATGCCCTTTTCATTTTGATTAACTTGCAGTCCGAGGAAATATGAAAGTTCACCAATCATAGACATTTCAAATTCTTTTTGCATCTTATTTGCTAAATCCTTACACGACTCATCATTGTTGCTGCCAAAAATGATATCATCTACGTATACAACAAGGACAATGAGATGGCCATTCTCTATTTTGACATACAAATTGCTATCCACCATACCCTTTTTGAACCCTTGTTGAGTAAGATAGTTGTCTAGCCTTGCATACCATGCTCTGGGTGCCTGTTTCAAGCCATACAATGCTTTCTTCAACTTGCAGATGAAGTTGGGATTATCACCGAGTTGGAAACCATCAGGCTGCTCAATATAGACCTCTTCTTCAAGTTTTCCATTCAAAAATGTTGATTTCACGTCCATTTGATAAACTTTGAAATTCTTGTGAACTGCTAAAGCCAGAAACATTTTGATTGCCTCTAGTCTAGCCATAGGTGCAAAGGTTTCCTCAAAGTCAATACCTTCAACTTGTGCATAGCCTTTACAGACCAATCTTGCTTTATTCCTGACTACTTGTCCATCTTCATTCAATTTGTTTCAAAAAATCCATTTAGTACCGATTATATTTTTATTTGTAGGTCTTGGTACTAACTCCCAGGTTTTGTTTTTCTTGATCTGATCTAATTCTTCATTTATTGTCGTCATCCAACTTTCATCTTTGCTTGCTTCAGCAATATTTTTGGGCTCTATGCTGGATAATAGAGAGTAGTTACTTACTACTCTTCTTCTTGTCTGAACACCAACTATGGGGTCTCCAATTATTTGCTCTCTAGGATGATTTTTCTGCCAGCTACCTGTTTTGAATTTCTTGTTTTCTTCCTCTTCTGAATCACTACTTAAATCATCTGAGTCAATTTTTTGTTTCTTTTCCATTTCCATTTCCTCATCTCCTTCAATAACTTCTTCATAAATTGGGTAGTTTTCTTTATAGCTTATTTCTCGTTCCCTACCTTCATCAACTTTAACATCGGCACTCTCCACAATTTTCTTTAGCCTCTTGTTGTAGCATGTGTAGGCTTTGCTTTTTGTCGAATAGCCAAGAAAAATACCTTCATCAGCTCTATCTTCAAACTTACCAAGATTATCTTCAGTTCTTTTGATGTAACACTTACTGCCAAAAACTTTAAAGTATCTTGTTGTTGCCTTTTTACCGAACCACAGCTCATACGGAGTTTTGCTTTCATGCATCCTCAACATGCACCTATTTTGGATGTATACCACAGTATGGACTGCCTCTTTCCAAAATCTATCTGCTATTTTGCTCTCAGTCAACATAGTCCATGCCATTTCCTGCATTGTCCTGTTCTTTCTTTCTACCACACCATTCTACTGAGGTGTCCTTGTTGCTGAAAACTGTCTCCTAATCCCATATTTTTCATAGTACTCTGCAAACTCCTCTGAAATGAACTCTCCTCCTCTATCTGATCTTAAACATTTAATCCTTTTTCCTGTTTGATTCTCAACTTGTTTTTTGAAAATCTTGAACATCTCAAAGGCATCTGATTTAAGCTTCAAAAATAGTACCCATGTCATCCTGGAATAATCATCTATGCACAACATAAAGTATTTGTCACCATTTATGCTTTGAGTTCTCATGGGTCCACATAAATCAGTATGTATTAGTTCTAATGGTTTGCTTGTGAAGTACTCTTTTGTTTTAAATGTGGCTCTAGTTTGCTTCCCCTTTTGGCATGAAGCACAAATGCTATTTAAAGGTTTACCAATGGTGGGAATATCTCTTACTACCCTTTTTGAGCTGATTCTTACTAGATTGTCAAAACTGATATGACCGAGCCTCTTGTGCCACAGCCAATTTTCTTCTTCCTGTCCAATCAAGCATGCTCCTTCTGAAGTCTCGAGAGAGTATACAGGTTGCCAGATGTCCTTGATCCAGTTGCTATCAACTTTCCATGGTTTGTTGTTCTGACTTCACAACCCTGCTTCTTGAAAATTACTTCATGACCTCTGTCACAAATCTGACTTACGCTTAACAAGTTATGCTTCAGACCAATCACAAACAAGACTTCTTTTGACTTGATTTTTCCATCACTGATCTTAACTGATCCTTTGCCAACTATCTTAGCTCCATCATTATTTCCAAATTTTATAGAACCACCTTCATATTTCTGTAACTTCTCAAATTTTTGTTTGTCACCTGTCATATGACTGGAGCATCCACTATCAAGTATCCATGGTGCAGATTTGTTCTATGCTTTAAATGTTGTCAGTACGATCAAGGATTCCTTTTCTTCCTTGGGTCGCTCCTTTTCTTTCCACTATGGTTTGATTACAATTTTGGTCACTTGTTTTGACTTTTCTTTGTCAGTAGCCTGTGTATGTTTTTCGAGAAATTTTCTATTTTGTCTCAAACCATTTGGTTGAAATTTTCTTCCCTGATGTTTATTTGCTGCAAATGTACTTCGACAATTTCTTGCAATGTGCCCAAAATTATGATAGTTATAACATTCTACTGCATAATCCATCAGCGGTGAAAAAACATTTCTACTTGGTAAAGTTCCTTTGTCCTACATTATACTTGCAATCTGAAATCTTATGACCATAACCATTGCATTTAAAACAATAACCAGAAAAGGAATGAGTGAACCTGGGTGATGGTCTTTGCCATTTTGTAGTGGGAGCCATAAATCTTCTTCTCCTTTGATGAGTGACATTGGTGAATCCATCATTGTCAATACTCCTCTCATGCCTGGCTTTATTGCTTTCTTTAGCATGATTCATTTTTTCTTGATCAACCCTGATCTTATCTTCATTCTTTATGGGTTCTATAGTTATGGCCTTTGATCCATTTGATGATTCTCCTTCGATGAAACCTAAACCAAATTTGATGCTTGTAGTCCTTTGGTTATTTATAATCTTGTCCAACTTCACAGAACTTCCTTCAAGTTTGTGATAGCAACTCAATTTTTGATTCATCTCTTCTAGTTGTATCCTTAAACCAACAATCTCTTCTTCTAACTTGCTGCACTCATCTATTTTCATGGTTAATTGTACTTCGATATCTTCAGATATTTTCTTAAATTCATCTATCTGTACTTTCAAGCTGGATATGATTTCATTGGCATCCTCAAGCTTTCTTGAAGTTTTCTTATTCTTTTTCCTTTCTAAACTCAGCTCTTTAAGTGCAGCGACCAACTCACCTTCCAGATCTACTTCAGCCTCAGCCTCAAGGTTTTTATTACATTCCTATTTTTCCTCTATTTTTTCTTCTTCAAATGCCATGAAAAGAGCTTCACCTTTTTCTTCTTCAGAATCCTCACCGGAGTTGTCTTCTGAAGGACTGACATTCTTGGATATGAAACTTTTCTTCTTGAAGTTTCCTTTTCTAAAATTTGGTTTCTTCTTCCAGTCACTTCTTTCTTGGTGTGAACCTTCATCACTTTTGTTTTTCTCATTAAGAGGACATTTAGCTGCAAAGTGCCCAATGCCTCCACAGTTGAAACACTTAAATGGTAGCTTTCCTCTGTATTTTCCTTTTCCCCTGATTAGTTTTCGAACAAAGTTTGCTTCTGTTTCATCTGATGTCTCTTCTTCCTCGGATTCTTGTTTTGCTTTTATATTTTTATGTGCTTTAAAAGCAGCTTCTCTGTCTATGGGTTTAGTTTTTCCTATTCTCATCTCATATGCAGTCAAAGAACCATGCATCTCATCCATACTAAAAGTATTAAGATCTTTAGCTTCTTCTATTGCAGAAACTTTGGAATCAAATCTTTGGGGAAGAGATCTTAGTACCTTTTTCATGATGACAACATCTTCCATTTCCTCGTCGAGTCCTCTAATCGCATTAATGATTCCATTAACTCTCAGCATGTATGCCTCTATGTTCTCATCCTCATTCATATTTAATGCTTCGAACTGAGCTCGATGCGTTTGTAACTTGGCCTCCTTGATCTTGTCATCTCCTTCATGAATGCTCCTTAGTTTGTCCCACATATCTTTTGCCATTTTACAACTCATAATCTTTATCAGTTCGTTGTCCACCAAACCGCACATGATAGCATTCTTTGCTTTAGAGTTATTCTCAAACAGTTTCTTACCGGCAGCATCGGTTGGAGGAGTGGTGGGTATGGTGTATCCACTGTCTACTGACTCCCAAATGTCGTATCCCAAAGAACACAAATATGTCTGCATCCTGAGTCTCTAGAATGCGTAATTAGTTCCATCAAACAATGGTGCTTTGTTTGATGAGAATCCTTCACCACCTGCCATTGTCTCACTTCCAAGATCACCTTAGCCGATTAAGCTTGTTCAAGAACTTGGCTCTGATACCAATTGTTAGTCTCACAATGACACTGAGAGGGGGGTGAATCAGTGTAGCTATTAAAAACTTAAATCTTCAACTCTTAATGCCAAAACAATGAAAACTTAAAACCCAATAAAGCAAATATAACAAGAGAGCATTCCACAACACACGATGTAACGAGGTTCACCAATTTGGCTACTCCTCAAAAATGACTGCTTGGATTCCCATCCAAATCCAGCCTTTGCAAAATACCAATTTTACAATCACTTTACCAGCACCCACTGGAAGGAGCACCAACCCCTGGTTTATCTGCACCAACAGAAAGGAGCACCAACCCCTAATTTCTCTGCACCAACAGAAAGGAGCACCAACCCCTAATTCCAAGCACCAACTTGAACTGCACTTTTGAAACTATAAGATTGACATAAAAATGCCTTCGCTTATACAAGACCCTGACTGGTCTGTTGCTAACCCAACCTCTCTCACTATTCACCAAAACACACACACTCTTAAAGCTCTGCTTATTGCTCTTTTATGGCTCTCACTGCTCTGCTTAATACTCTTCTTGCAACACTCTTTCAACACCCTTCTTGCAACACTTTCACACTATTTTAGCAGCACGTAATCCTCCACGTAGACCTCCTTTTATAACCATATTGTATCTTTGTAACTCCAGTTGTAACTCCTTTCATTTCTCATGCGCCACTTGTCAGTTGTAACGCCTTCTAACTGTAACTCCTTTTGTATATATATAGGGTAGGCTTTTCGTCAAACACGATGCATGTTACGAATTGACACATATACCCCTACCATGACTATTCATCTTCTCGGTCATGACTGTTCGTATTCTTTTCTATGCATGCATGCATATTCGATTCTATTTATACGACTATTCGATTTCTCCTTCTTCGACTGTTCTTAAATTAGCTGCATGATTTTCTTTTGTAACGTCCCCTGTAACTATTGTGTAACTTTAGTTAACGGTCACATATCTTATTTCAGTTGGGTTCTCTTCTTAGCTCATGAAAACACATGTCACGATATCATGACACTTTCACCTCCTTGCTTCTTTTGTTTGCTTGTACCCGTGAAAACAACATGTCACGATATCATGACACTTTCGCCTTCGTACTCTTCCTTTTTACTTTTGTCACGATATCGTGACACTTTTTCTCCTTAGCTCTTTCTCTTACCTTCGGGTCACGAAAATGCGACATGTCGCGATATCGTGACACTTTTTCATTCTCTTCCTTCCTACTCTCTTCAAGTCACGAAAATGCGACATGTCGCGATATCGTGACACTTTTCCTTCTCTGCCTTCCTCTTCCTTTGGAGTCACAAAAATGCGACATGTCGCGATATCGTGACACTTTTTCCTCCTTCATTTTCTCTTCGCTTCGGACCACGAAAATGAAACATGTCACGAAATCGCGACACCTTTTTCTCTCTCCTCTTTCTCTTTGCTTTGGCCCACAAAATGGAACATGTCACGAAATCATGACACCTTTTTCTCTCTCCTCTTTCTCTTTGCTTTGGCCCGCAAAAATGAAACATGTCACGAAATCGTGACACCTTTTTCTCTCTCCTACTATCTCTGCTTTGGCAAAATAACATGTCGCAAAATCGATGACACCTTTTTCTCTCTCCTCTTTCTCTTCCTTTGCAAAACATGTCGTCGAAATCGTGACACCTTTTTCTTCCGTACTATCTCTCTTGCAATATGTCACGAAATCGTGACACTTTTTCTACTTGCCTTTTTCTCTTCCAACATGTCATGAAATCGTGACACTTTTTCTTCCATACTATCTCTCTTGCAATATGTCACGAAATCGTGACACTTTTTCTACTTGCCTTTTTCTCTTCCAACATGTCCGAAATCGTGACACTTTTTCTTTCTCTTAATATGTCACAAAATCGTGACACTTTTTCTACTTGCTCTTTCTCTTCCAACATGTCACGAAATCGTGACAGTTTTTCTTTCTTGCTCTTTCTCTCCGAACATGTCACGAAATCATGACAATTTTTCTTTCTTGCTCTTTCTCTCCGAACATGTCGTGAAATCATGACAGTTTTGCTTTCTTGCTCTTTCTCTCCGAACATGTCGTGAAATCGTGACAATTTTTCTTTCTTGCTCTTTCTCTCCGAACATGTCGCGAAATCGTGATAGTTTTCCTTTCTTGCTCAACATGTCGCGATATCGTGACATTTTCCTTTCTTGCTCAACATGTCGCGATATCGCGACAGTTTTCCTTTCTTGCTCAACATGTCGCGATATCGCGACAGTTTTCTTCCTTGTGATTTTCTTTTGATTTTTCTCAAATGGGCCACTTCTATCTTTTGGAAAATCACTGTACATACTCTGAAGATCCTCTTAACTCCTGTCCACTGCATCAACCGATCTGTCTGACTGTGTTGACAACAATGACAATACTGTTGCTGCACCTTGCTCATCAAGCATCACATATATTATAGTATCCTGGGCCACTATTTGTTATGAATATGGATATGCATGGTGTGACATGATCTATTGGGATTCCCTAATGGTCGCAATTGAAGGATGTGGAAGTTTTTCATCTAGACTGGGTGTTGGTTGCTCCTATTCATGGTGTTTGGTTGTTGTGTCTTGAACAGGTTGTTTGTTTTGTGTATCTTGTGAAGGGGAAGGTATATGCTTAGGTGTTGGGATACGTGGATACATAAATATCCTAGGCTTAGGTCAAAATGGAAGGGGAGGTGTTTTTTGCATAGGAAGGATAGGGACTTCCATAGGTAAGGATGGAGGAGGTAAGGTAACAGGTTGTATAATGGGTGGTGATGGTGGTTGCGGCACCATGGGTGGAAATTGGAATGGTAGAGGTTGGGATGAATGTGGAGGCCATAAGGATGGTGATGAGAATGGCATGGTAGAGGTTTTATGTCCCACCAAAGATGGTGCTAATGGTGCAAACATCGAGGCTTGTGCTCTTGATGAACATTGGGATATTGAGGTGGAAGTTGGGGATGATATCAATGCTCCTACCAATTGATGTGAAGACATGGGGAGTAATTGGGATTATGATAATAATGGTGCAGGTGGAAGGTCTACCACATTGTAAAACTTAAATGGGTCTCCATCGGCTAAGACATAGTGAACAAGTCCATTATGGATGTACTTAAGGCAATGGTGTAATGTGGATGGGACACATTGCATGTCTCTAATCCATGGGAAACCTAGGAGAATATTGCATTGCATTTCTCCTTGAATGATGTGAAATAGGATGGTAATGGTACAGATGCCTACACGGATTGGTAAGACTATGGATCCTATGATAGGTCTCATGGAGCCATCAAAAGCACGCAGGTCAAGGGAAGGTGTAGCAAAATGGGCTTGAGGGATGTGCAGGTGATGTAGAGCTACAGTGGATATGATACTAATGGATGATATTGTATCAATGAGTACCCACTTATAGGTGATATCATTGATCATGGATTATATATGGAGAGGGGTATCTGCTCCTTCTCCTATGAGTTTTATTATCTCGTGGTCATGGAAACTGATCAAAGGTTTAAGGCAGTGTGGGATATTTCCTACAAATTTGACAAAGGCATTTGTGTCATGTATCTCTAGGTCAATGGAACATATGATGTCATTAAATGCCTCATGATGGGGTTGAGACTACTGTAGGAGGTCAAATATGGATAGTCGTGTAGGGGTGTTACGTAACTGGTGGGTTAGGCTACCATGGATGGTAATCATATTTTGAGGTGGTGGAGATACAGTATTAGATATTTGAGATGTTTGTGGTGATGCGAACTAGACATGGGGAGAAACAATAGGTGTTGTCTGGCATGACGGGTACCATTGGTTCCTTGTAGTGAGGTTGATCATAACTACTACACCGCATGACGATAGATCATTTTGTACATTGTTCACTTGGTGAGGTGGAGTTGGAGGATTGTTTAGGGGTCTAGGGGGATTTGGTCCTCTGTGATCTGATAAAGGGTTTTGAAAGTTCCCTAAGTTTTGATTTTGAAGGGCTAGAGGGTTTGCTACCTGAATGGTACCCCTATCGATTAGGTCTTGAACTTAACCATATAAGGAGTGACATGAATTGATATTATGGCCATGCTGCCTATGAAAAGGACAAAAGAGCTATTCATTATAGTCATGAGGCTTGGGTGAATTTGAATCCAATGGGTGGATCTCAAGTAGAATGAGATGGTTGCCCTTGTACAATCTATGAAACAAGCTAGTAATGGTTCGAATAAGAGTGTGAAGTTGCATTATGGAACTTTTGGGTGCATGCCTTAGTATTATTGCAATTGAGGTGGAGCAAGAGCATTTTATTGGAATGCTTGTGGCTACAGTGTATAAGGTGGAGGGGTTGGTGCTAGTGCTAGAGTAGATGTTATAACATGGTTGGCTTGCGATGGCTAAGGGTAAGGTTGATTTGGTGTGGGTCTATTGAAGTAAAAGTTGGAGTTATAGTTGGATTTGGCTCTCAAATTAATCTTTCTATATTGAACCTTAATGTCTTCAATCACTTTATCTTGTGAAATGGCATATTTAAAGGTATGGTTTTGGTGAAGCTGGAGGGATGTGGAAATTTTTTTGTGGCAACTATTGGAAAAGAGTGTCATGAGATCCATAGTGGGAAGGCTATGGGTGAGGTCATGGATAATTGCTCTCCATCTAAAAAAAAACTCAGTAATGGCCTCATCATCTGCCTGTTGTAATGTGTACACACCAAAAAATATGGTATTTTTCTTGATGTTGATGTAAAAGTGCTCTAGGAAGGAGTTGGCCAGTTGCTCAAAGGTATACAAGCTATGGCATGGGAGCATGTTGTATGATGGGGATCTAAGATTTCTAATCAAACCAACAAACCCAATTCTCATTCAACAACTTGGAAAATATTTATAGAAATGGCAGCAGTCTACCAAATAAAATGGAAGCAACTCTGTCTCCATAGTTTCCAACCTCCTCGTGCATGCCTTTGCTTCCACATTTTAAAATTTTTGGCATGACTCTCCATTTCCCTTTTCTGGCCCTTTGTTTCATTTCCCGTGCCTCTTCATTGTCTTGGCTTTCGAAACGTTTTTCTTTTTGACTCTTGGTCTTCGTCCATTTTCATTGCACCTTGGTGCCACATGTTGTTCAGTGTTGCCACTATAGACTTTGTCCGCCTATCAACCAATGATGACGTTCGGTATACCCACCGCTCGATAATTTCCTCTATAATGGCCCATGTAACCGCCTACTCCTTTTTCTTTGGTCATAAAAATGTGACATGTCACGATAACACGACACTTTTTCCTTCTTACTCTTTCTCTTCTCTTTTAGTCATGAAAATGTGACATGTCATGATATCACGAAACTTTTTCCCTCTTGCTTTTTCTCTTCTCTTTTGGTCATGATAATGCAACATGTCGTGATATCGTGACACTTTTTCTCCCTTGCGCATTTTCTCATCCTTTGGTCACGAAAATACATGTCACGATATCGTGACACTTTTTCTCTCTTGAGCCTTCTCTCGCATTTTGGTCATGAAAATGTGACATGTCACGATATCATGACACTTTTTCTCCCTTGCACCTTCTCTCATCCTTTGGTCACAAAAATGTGACATGTCGCGATATCGCGACACTTTTTCTTCTTCTTTGCCGACATGTCGCGATATCGCGACACTTTTTCTTCTTTGCGATATATATATATATTTTTCTTTTCGTTGGGTGCTCCTGCATCAGAAACCAGGGTGGATTGAGAAGTGACCTTCACTTCTATACTATTAGAGGAAAACCCAGGCGATCAACCTCTATTTTTGATAACCAAGTTGCATCTTCTACAGGTCTGCCCTTCCACTTGACAAAATATTTTGAATACTACCTGTTCCTGGTACTTCTGCCTTCTCGAGTGTCTAGTATTTCCTCTATCTCATCTGTGGATGGCGTAGACACTGGAATAATCCATAAATATATACTTTGTGTCTCACTACTACCTCCATCATGGTATTCTATCAAGTATGAAATATTAAAAATAGGTAATATATTTAGCTCACTTGGTAGTTCCACTTCGTAGGTATTTCCTGAATCTCGTTTACCTATGATCCTACATGGTCCAAACCTCTTCATCTTCATCTTGTTGTAGGTTTTTCTAGGAAACCTTTCCTTTCTCAAGTGAACCATGACCTCATCTCCCACTTGGAACTCCTTGAAATGCCTCTTCTGATCTACTTTGGCCTTGTATTGAGTATTCATCTTACTGATGTGTTGTTGTACCTCTTCATGTAAACTCTTTATGTGCTCTACAAAATATTTAGCCTTAGCACTACTCTTTTCTCCTTTACCCATCGTTCTCAACTCATAATCATTCTTGGGTTGTTCCCATACACAATCTGGAATGGTGATTTACCAGTACTTCTGTTGATAGAATTGTTATAAGCAAATTTTTCCTGTGGCAAAATCAAATCCCATCCCTTGGGCTTATCTCCTACCATGCATCTTAGAATATTACCCAAACTTCTATTCACCACCTCTATTTGTCCATCAGTTTGTGGGTGGTATGCATAACTAAACTTCAAATCTATTTTTAGCTTCTTCCACAAAGTCCTCCAAAAATAACCCACAAATTTGGTATCTCTATCAGATACTATACTCTTGGGTAGACCATGAAGGCGTACCACCTCCTTGAAAAACAAGCCTACAACATGAACTGCATCACTCATTTTTTGACATGGAATAAAATGAGTCATCTTCAAAAACCTTTCAACCACAACAAAAATGGAGTCATTCCCTTGTTGTGTCCTTGGTAGGCCAAGAACAAAATCCATACTCATGTCCTCCCATGGTATCTCTAGTACAAGTAATGGATGATACAATCCTATATTCTATCTCACTCCCTTAGCCATCTGACACACTCTGCAACCCTGCACAAATTTCCTCACATCCTACTGTAACTGTGGCCAATGGTATTTTTCACTAACAAGGGCAATGGTCTTATCTCAACCAAAATGTCTAGCTAGTCCTCCACTATGCTTCTCCTTTATCAGATTCTCCCTCATTGAACTTCTAGGAATGCATAATTGGTTCCTTCTAAATAGCATCCCATCTTGGATTATAAAATCCAACCACTTAGTTCTATCCAAAGTAATAGGAGACAAACATGCCTTCCAAGCCTCTGCAAAATCTGGATCCTCCGGATACAAACTCTTGAGTTCTTCAAACCCAACGACTTCCACTTTCATCTCTATCAACAAATTTTACCTTCTACTCAAGGCATCTATAACTCTATTAGACTTCCCACTCTTATGCTTCAAAACAAAGGTATAACTCTGTAGGAATTCAACCCACTTCAAATGTCTCTGATTTAGTTTTCCCTGACTATTAATATACTACAAAGCTTGATGATCAGTATATAAAACAAACTCTTTTGCTAACAAATAGTGTCTCCATTTCTTAAGAGCCTGAACTATAGCATAAAAATCCTGATCATAAATAGATTATTTCTTCCTAGCATCATTTAACTTCTCACTAAAATATGCAACAGGTTTACCTTCCTGACTCAACACAGCTCCAATGGCACTGCCACTAGCGTCACAATCAACCTGAAATACTTTATTAAAATTTGGAAGTATCAAAATGGGTTGTTCTATCACATTCTTTTTCAACATCTCAAAACTTGCATATGCATTTGTAGTCCACTTAAAATCCTTCTTATCTCGTCTCATGGTTTCTGTCAGGGGTGCATAAAAACTGCTAAATTTTCTAATGAAATTTTTATAGAAACTTGCAAGACCATGGAATGATCTTACCTCTGTTATGTTCCTTGGAGTAGGCCACTCAATGATAGCCTTCACCTTCTCTGGATCCATTTTTAGACCCTCATCTGAGATGACAAATCCCAGATACACCAACTCCTTCTTCACAAAACTACACTTCTTCAAATTAATCAGCAACTGCTCCTCCCTCAGCTTTTCAAAAACTATCCAAACTTGCATCAAATGCTCTTCCAATCTCTTACTAAAAATCAGAATATCATCTAGATAAACAATAACAAACTTCTCTAGGAATTCTCTCAACACCTCATTCATCAACCGCATGAATGTACTAGGTTCATTGGTTAACCCAAATGGCATAACCAACCACTCATACAAACCCTCTTTGATTTTGAAGGTGGTCTTCCACTCATCACCCTCTCTGATGCGAATCTGATGAAAGCCACTCTTTAAATCAATCCTTTTGAAGTATTTAGCTCCACTCAAATAGTCCATTATATCGTCCATTCTAGGTAATGGAAATCTATACTTAATGGTAATCTTATTTATGGCTTTGGAATTAGTACACATTCTCCATTCTCCATCCTTCTTCGATGCTAGTACTACAGGTACTACACAGGGACTCAAACTCTCTCTAATCAACCCCTTCCTCAACAACTCTTGAACCTGTCTGTTCAAATCCTCATTCTCCATGGGAGACATTCTATGGGCTTCCTTATTGTGTAAACTAGCTCCTGGAATCAAATCAATTTGATGGCTAATATTTCTCACTAGTGGCAAACCCTCAAGCACATTATCTGACACAATATTAGGAAACTCTTCTAACAGACTTCAACCTCTACTGGAATATCCATACATTGTTCCTTCTTAACAGTAGGAATTAATGCATAACACATAGAATCCCTCTTTAGGCCATCCAAAAAAATTTCTATCATCTACCAAACAGATTCTAGCACTATTGCATACCTTTTCATCCACTTCCTTCAATGGCTTCAACTTGTGACACACTCCATCTTTCGTCAGAGAGTAAGTATTCACATGCCCATCATGCATCGCACGTCTGTCAAATTGCCATGGCCTCCCCAACAAAAAATGGCAAGAATCCGTAGGCAAAACATCACATAGAACCTCATCTTGATAATTTCCAATATGAAATTTAATTAAACACTGCTCACTGACTAATGCTCTATGATCTTTCTACAACCACGCAATCTGATATGGATGCGGGTGCTTCCTCTTCTCAAATTTCAACTTAGCAACCATTTCTCTTGAAACCAAATTACATGTGCTACCATTATCTATGATAACATTATAGACCTTACCTACATATTTGCATCTTATGCGAAATAAGCTCTTCCTCTGATCCACATCTTTCCCTCCATTCATCAACGCTCTTCTTGTCATCAAAAATTCTCCTCCTGCTTCTTCAATTTTTTTTGATTTAGCACCTTCATCTACTACAGTAGCTCTGACATGACCCTCAAGTCTCTTATTCATCCTCTCTTGGTGTTGCGGACACTCATATGCCCGATGTCCCTCTTCCCCACAATGGAAATAGGTTCCATGAAATCCTCCTCTTCCATACCCACATCTAGATCTACCTCTTCCTCTTTGGTAACCATTGTTCGATTACGAGGGCGGTAGGTATTCTCCCCTTTTTGATCCTGGTTATTACTTGTTTTACCATTATTCTTCTAATCTTCATATTTTCCTCCATTGGTTCTTCCACCACGACCTCTTCCTCTTTGTTTGCTTTCAAATCTTCTGTTCAGCTTCTCTTCAACCTTCAAGGCAAACTGATATGTATCCTCAATGGTGGTCATCCTGACCAAACTGAGTTTTTCTTGGATATTCATTCTTAACCCATTTTTGTAACGAGCTACTTTCTCCCTATTAGCCTCTGAATGACCAGTTCTGATTGAGATCTTGTAAAAATCCTCTGTATATTCTTTGACTGATTTGCTTGACTATCTCAAGCTCTACATTTTCCTCAATATATCCAATTCATAATCTATAGGAATAAATTGTCTCTTCAAATTCTCTACCATTCGATACCATCTGGTTATCTTTTCCTTTCCTCCTCTATTTCTTTCTAGTTGCACTTCTTTCCACCATATGCTAGCATGGCCTTTCAACTTCATTTTTGCCAATTTGATTCGATCTGGATCTACAACCTCCTCATACTCAAAATATTCCTCCATATCATTGATCCAATCAATCAACTCCTCTAGATTGAGATTCTTAGAATACATGGAGACATCAAACTTTGGCTTCTTCCCAATCCGAGATATGGCCCTAAATAATCTAGCTTCTATAGGATCCATTACTTCTTCATCTAATGGATCATCAACCTCCCAAGCTTCATCTTCACTATGGTCTTCTCTCCTTGGCTCAACCCCTCTTCGCAACTCCTCTTGTAGGGCTTGCACTTGCCTCTGTAAAGCTCTGAAATCTCCTTCAGGTACCACATTTCTCCCACCACCACGGTTTCTTTATGGAGGCATTCTTCCTCACTCTCTTCTCACAACCCTTAACCATAGATCCTAGTGTAAACTGCCTCATGTCCAGTGATCTATTTACACACTCAGGAACTCCCACTCTGATACCACTTGATGGGGAGCCAAGCTTTCTAATAAAAAAAATAGACCTAATTCTCATTCAACAACTTGGAAAAGGTTTTACAGAAATGGCAGCAGTCTGCCAAATAAAATGGAATCAACTCTGTCTCCACAATTTCCAACCTGTCGTGCATGCCTTTGCTTCCACCTTTTAAAAATTTTTGTGTGACTCTTTGTTTCCCTTTTTTAGCCCTACATTTCATTTCTCATGCCTCTTCGTTGTCTTGGCTTTCAAAAAAAATTTCTTTCTGACTCTTGGTCTTCATCCATTTTCATTGCACCTTGGTTTCACATGTTGTTCAGTGCTGCCACTGTAGACTCTGTCCACCTGTCAACCAATGATGATGTTTGGTATACCCACTGCTCGATAATTTCCTCTATAACGACCCCTGTAATCGCCTGTCCATTTTTTTATTTGGTCGCAAAAATGCGACATGTCGCGATATCTCGACACTTTTTATTTTTGGCCAACATGTCACGATATCATGACACTTTTTCCTTCTTACTCTTTCTCTTCTATTTTAGTCGTGAAAATGTGACATGTCGCAAAAATGCGACAGGTCGCGATATCGCGACACTTTTTCCCTCTTGCTCTTTCTTTTCTCTTTTGGTCGTGATAATGCGACATGTTGCGACACTTTTTCTCCCTTGAGCCTTCTCTCATCCTTTGGTCACAAAAATGCTACATGTCACGATATCGTGACACTTTTAATCTCTTGAGCCTTCTCTCACATTTTGATCACGAAAATGTGACATGTCACGATATCATGACACTTTTACTCCCTTGCGCCTTCTCTCGTCCTTTGGTCACGAAAATGTGACATGTCACAATATCACGACACTTTTTCTCTCTTGAGCCTTCTCTCACCTTTTGGTCATGAAAATGTGACATGTCACGATATCATGACACTTTTTCTCTCCTACGCCTTCACTCGTCTTTTGGTCATGAAAATGTGACATGTCACGATATCGCGACACTTTTTCTCCCTTGCGCCTTCTCTCGTACTTTGGTCACAAAAATGCGACATGTCGCGATATCGCGACACTTTTTCTCTCTTGAGCCTTCTCTCATCCTTTGGTCATGAAAATGTGACATGTCGTGATATCATGACACTTTTTTCTTCTTTGTCGACATGTCACAATATCGCAACACTTTTTCTTCTTTGCGTATATATATATATATATATATATATATATATATATATATATATATATATATATATATATATATTTTTTTTTTTTTTTTTTTTTTCTTTTCGTTGGGTGCTCCTGCATCATTGTACCAATCTACTGCTAGCCTAGCAAGGGATAGGGAGAAGGTACACAATATGAGGGGGTTACTACTATGAATCTGGTAGCAAGATGAATGATAATTTCTCACATTCTCTCTAGGGTCTTCCTTACCTCTATACTTGTTGAATTTTGGTATTTCAAAGTGATAGGGGTAGGGAGGAATGGGAACTGATGATTGGACTAGCTCGTTGCATAGTTAATCATAACAAGGCTTTTGTGGCCCATAGCTAGAGGTGCATAAATTCAACATTTTGACTTCATCTCGTAATATTTGAAGTTTGTGTGTTGTAGAAGTGGTGGACTGAGCTATGGTAGGCTACCCCTGTGGATGTGGTGGATACTGATATTGTTGCTCTTCCCAATATTGTGAAGAGTATGGTTGTGCCTGATCTTGGTAAGGCGGGTACTTAGCGACATGTGATATCGTATCTATAGGAACATTAGGTTGTAGGGTAGGTGTCTATTGAGTATAATAGTACTGTGACTGGGAAACAAGCAATTGTGGCATAGGTACTTGTTGGGTTGGAGCCTGCTATAATGGTTGGTTCATTGGTGGTGATGACCAATCTGGGGGAGTTGTAAATAAATTGGGTGCAACTGGTAACGGTGTAGGTTTTAGAGCTACTGATACTAGGGATGGATGACATGAGGTATCGAAGGATGGGGTATGTCTCTGTCCTAGAGTGTAGGTTGTAGGGAAGTTAAACTACATAGAATAGCCTGATTTAGTGGGTGGGTAAGCTATCAGTCTTGGTCCATAGTTAGGATGGATATTGGTAGTGGGAGTCTAAAAAGGTGAAGGTGGCAGTATTCTAAAGGTTGCCATAGATAAAGTTGGATTTGAAGGTTAGGTATCATACAATCTGAATACCAGGGAGATTGGTGGGAAAGCTACCAAAAAGGTGGGATAAGCTATCGAGGTAGGAGGTTGGATCAAGGGAAAAGTGTATGTGTACACTCCCTCTTGGGTTTGTGCATCTTGCTCTTAAAGGGGTGGTTGGTATATACCTTCAAATATGGTGAAAATTGGCTCTTGGGAAGGTGATGGCTGAGACTCTTGTGAAGAGTATGGGTGTGAGGTTCGAGGAGATGCTTGCAGTTCTTGTTGGGGAGGAAGTTGTGCAGATTGGAAGGATGGTTTCTGGTTTCCTATAGTATATGAATATGGTTTGGACACCATTCCTATGGTAGGGATGAATTATGTGACCTCTGGATGGGTATGGCTTAGGAGTGGTGAGTCATTATCAAAAATATGTTGAGATAGATTTTGGAATAAGGGATGTGCAAAGGTGGGAGAAGTAGGTATGACCTCCTCATCTATGATAAAGAATAAAGGAGGTTGTCCTAGATCTGTATAGATCACATGGTCGTAGAATGTGGTTGGTGGATTAGGTGAGGATGGGACTAAAAGGAGAAGGTAATCCTTTACGAGTGAAGTAGTGAGGACTTCACTCAAGTTTTATGTCTCATCTAGAGGCATCATGTATGTGAAATGTACATCAGATTCCATGTGTAAATTGGATGTATCTATGTTGTTCCCCTTCAATATAAAATGAGTAAGAGTGGAATGACTAGAGGAAGTGAAAAGCATCTCCTCTATGAAGTGTGCTTGCTCATGTTCTCTACTACAAGTGACCACAGGTGGCATGTGTACCAAAGTTTTAGAAATAAACCTTGTGTAATATAGACTGGACTGTGTCTAATGTAAATATGAATCAAGTGACATGTATGTGGTAAAACAAAATATAGTGTAATGTGTTGAGACTGGTCTATGATCATGCAAACAACGGTAGACCGGAATAAATTCTAAATGCTAAAAATAAATGTTTTTTTTATTTATTTTTTTGTTGTAATGTTGGTATTCCCTATGTAGAATCAAGGGTAATGGAGTGGATAATCTAGAAAATTAGGAATTTCTTTGATATCAAACCTCTTGCAACACCCAAAGATGTACAGAATAGAATGGTATTGCAATGTGCAAACGATGATGTATGGAAGGTATGGTAAAATGATATCCTAAAGGAGGATAACCCACTATGCTAAAGTGAGTTCACTATATCCTCTCATGAAAAGAGGTGGTACTATCTAAGACCTGCTATCGACATACCCATGCTTTCACTTCACCCTCAAGTGGGCTTAGTCAAGAATGATAGTTATCATATCCATAAATTATATTAGCCTTGTGGACAAAGGTGTCTAATCTTGTACCACTCCATAGGTAACCTTTGGTGATTAAATCCAGGGCCCAGTTGCAAAAGTGGGGGATTTTCCAATGATGAAATCCAAAAAATTGCTCCTATGGGGTTGCTAGGTGTCTAGGGGGTGATCTGATGTAGAGTGAAACTCAATCCACTCCAGTATTGAGTGATGGATTAGGGATGAAGTCCAAGCTCACCACTTTTTCAAATACCACATGAGTGTGTGTGGTTTTGTGTTTTGCTAATGGTTTATGCAAGGTAAGAAACTACCTAATTGCCTTTTCAAAATAAAACTAGTCCTAATGCCTTTTCAAAGCAAATAATTCGATAAAGAGTTCTTTTCAAAGAACTAGTCTAGCTCTAAATACCTTTTCAAAGCAAACTAATCTACTTTGTAAAGTGTGGAAACATGCAATCCAAATGTGTGGAATAAATGGGATTAGGAATCCCTAATATAACTTTGTAATGCAAAGTTCTTTTTAGCAATGAAATCTATCAATGAAGGAGGAAACAATGTAGGCTTGTGCTACATAAAAAAATAAAATATGAATGCAAATTTATTTGAAAAATAAATTTAGGAAAGTTTCTAGAAAGTTGCAAGTTATGAAATTTTAGAAAACTCTAATGATCTTACAAACTTGTAATGAAAACAAAACTACATCTAGAAATAGCTATTTAACTAGGTAATGGATTTTTTTACTTCCCAAACTTGCAATAAAGGCATAAAAGGTGAAAATACCTACATTATGATGGTAAGGGAGGTTTTATTGGCCCCTGAAGGGATCAATCCAGTTGATTTGGGGGGTTTTGAGGCTTCTATGCTCAAATCACCACCCAGGGGGCAAATTCAATTTTGAAGGCTCAAATCTGATATCTGACAGTCTAGAGGGCCTTTGTAGGTTACAAGGAGGTCTGAGATAGCAAGATATTAGAATTTGGGGGCTTTGAAATGCACTTTTCCACTTGGAGGAAAAATTAGCAGTAAGTTCATGGGGATGGGGGCTAATCAGCTGTAGAGGCTTCAAATCAGGGCTCTGATGACCTAGGGTGGTTCCTAGGGTTTTGGAGGTGTCTATGGTAGATAGCTTTGGTACTTGCAAGACATAGAAATAGAGGACAATGTTAGATTTATAAAATAATTAATCTAGAACTATCTATTGTGGGGGTCCCATTAGGCATGCCAAAATGAAATGGGCAGAAAATGATATTTGATAATTCAACACATAAGCAAATGATGCATCAAATGAAGAAATCATATTTCATTGATATTAAAAGATACATGTTACAAGAGGGACATGATGACCTTTATACATTTATTTTTCTAAAAATTTTACAATCAATTTGATGCCTTCTTCAATCATCCCTCAATGAAGGTGGGCTTCTTTGTTGTGGGCCACCCCATGGTTTCCTTGTTTGATGTTGTTCTTCCTATTAAGATCTACTAGATAACCTACAAAATTGCATTAGTGGATAGAGGGGCTTGCATTAGTTAGACCCCATATTTATTAAGACAAATCGATTGATAATATGTATGGAAAACTAAAATAAATTGTAAGAATGGGTAGAAAACACTAAAATGGAGCTTACCTACCATATTTGGGTCGATTTGGACACTGTAGACCCACTTCGCCACTCGAGGGGTGAATTGGGGCTGAATTCATGGGGCAAGGGGTGATTTGAGCCATGAAGTCCCTTTTAAAAATTTCCTTCGATGGATTTATTTCTAGGCAGTTGGTGTGCCTTTGTTTGCTATTGAATTTCGACTGTGTACGCCGAGAACAAACTGTTCAATGTTCACTTTCCATTTTTACAGAGTTTCTATTCTTTGTTAAATTTTGGAGAGAGATAATTAGGGGCTTAGGACCCATTATTTATAGGCAATGGCAAGGTGTTTGGGGGGGGTTAGATAGACTAAACCTAGGTTTGATTATGACTAGGGTTAGGTTAGAAAATGCAAAGTAGCAAAATCATATTCTTTATGGGAAATATCCCATCCTCACACATGTGTGAGGATGGATTAGAGTTAATCTTGATTAGGAGGTCTTAAGTCAGTTTAGGACATGATTAGGGTTTCTTAGGAAAATATCTCAACAAAACCTAATTACACACATGTGGGAGGATGTAATTAGTGTTAATCAAGAATTAAGAGTTCTTTTAATCAAATTTTCCCTAAGAAGGTGACTTAAGTGAAGTCAACATTAAATTAGATTTTTGGAATTGACTTGTTAATTTTTCTTGCCAATTAATAGCCTGTGGGAGCCTTAATTGAGTGCAAATCGACTGTTGAGGGATACCCCAATGCTCAGGATGTGGTTTTTAAGGTTTATTAGGGTTTGGACCTAAAATATATATGGGAGTCTACACACTACTATGGTGAACTATGGCAATCTATGTATGACTACACATGACCACACATAACTATGCATGACTATGCATGACTAAGATAGTCTAAAATAGCCTAAGGATGTCTAAAATCACCTATGGATAGGTAGAAATAGCAATGTGTGACTTTTGGGTGTCTACACCACAAGCTAGTGTAGTAGAGGTAGTAGTCTTCTAGAGGATCACCAACCAAAGTAGAGGAGAAGGAGTTCTCCTATGGATAGAGATCCACGAACTAGCTAAGGGGATTGGTGTCTCCTATGGATAGAGATACATAAAATTTATTAGGGGATTGGTGTCTCCTTTGGACAGTGGTCCATAAACATTATAATAGGTAAAGGATTCCCAAGAGATTTGTTAAGAAAATTTTAGTGAAAGATTTTCTTTGTGGAGTAGCCCAACTTAGGTGAACCACATTAAATTGGTGTCTCTATTGTGTGTGGTTATTTTTACATTGCTTTAATTATTCTTGTTGATATTTCCATTGATATATTTCATAATATTGTTTGGAAAAAAAAAGTAAAAAGTGGTCTTATACTATTCACCCCCCTCTCAGTATAAGCTTGTGTTCTTCAATAAGCTATTATGAGTATGTCTGAGCAGAATTGAGAAGATATTGTGAAAAAATTAGAAATAAATTTTAAGTAGGTTTGAGGAGGTTTGAGATAGAATTATGAGCATGTTAGAGGCATACTTATGAGCAGGCTTGAGCTAGAGTTTGAGCAGGTTTGAGACATATTATGAGCAAGTTTGAGCCAGAGTTTGAGCCAGATTTTGAGAAAGTTTCAGGTAGACTTGTGAGTAGGTTAGAGATAGACTTGTGAGAAGATTTGATCAAATATTAACTAGAGCAATGGGATAGAGTTATCCTATGGAGTGAGATCCATGAACTAGCTAGGAAGATAGAGTTCTTCTATGGAGAGAGATCCACAAAATAGTTGAGGAGATAGAGTTCTCCTAGATCAAGTACCATGAACAAAATAAAATGGGAAAGAGTTATCCTATGGAGAGAGATCGACAAACCAGAGCATAGGGGATTGGTGTCTCCTTTGGAAAAAGTTCTATAAATATTGTAATATGGATTTGATTCTCAAAATATTTGTTGAGAAAATTTATAAGGAATATTTTCTCTGTGGAGTAGCCCACTTTGGGTGAACCACATTAAATCATGTCTCTCATGTGTGTGATGATGTGTACAATGCTTAGTGATTTGATATTATATATGTTATCATTTGGACTAAAAAGTAAAAAAAATTATCTTATATTGTTTACCCCCCTCTCAATATAATCTTATGTTCTTCATTTTACTTATGAAATAGGAGGAACCCAAATCTCCCACTTGATAAAAACCTTGAAACCAAAACTTAAACTAATAAATGATCCTGATCCTTTTCTGTTGGTCTATAGAGTCAAAAAAATAAATATCCACAAAATTGGATCAAGCCTACAAGGGCCTCCAATAGGGTTATGCATAAGGGGTTGGACTCAATGTACTTGTAAAAAAATGGTGAATCCTAATTCAAATCAATGTGAATCATGGTAAATCCTAAGAAAATAAAATCAATCATCTTCACACAAACATTTGGGGAATTTGAAGCCCTAAAACATAAGGTCATATTTGAGGTACATTTTGACTTATTAAATCACCTTCTAACTTCATAAAAACACCACCATTAGATCAAGTTTGAAAAGAGCTTTCCAACAAGTACAAATATAAATATGTTTGGATATATATTGTGGCTAATTAACCCTAAGAAAAAATTGGTCTTAAAAATTTTAGGTGAATGGGCCGACATCGAGGGTCCTCATATTTGCCAATTTCCAATTTTGAAAATCTTAATATTCACATAGTTTGTGAATATTTGCCACTATGCATAATCCTAGCCTCCAAAATTACTTCAAAGCTTGTTGTAGTAGCAAATTTGTCTTGTTGTTGTTCCCATCCTCTAGAATATTTTTCTTGTGATGATAATATTTAGGGAATTTAACTTTTTAGATCATCGTAGATGTGCTCCCAAATTTCAATAGTAGGGAGGGATACATTCTTGAGATGGTCATTGATGTCCTCCAATCATTTCAAGATTTTGTAGGAAAGGTTAGAGTAATGCTTAGCCACTCCTATTTTGGAACAGAGTTCTGAGAACCACAATATAACATCCATCATCTTGTTCACCACTACAGGCTCCTCAAGTGAAATGGTCTCACTATGGTCTTGCTTTATGGCCTCAAACTGGTTGATGAGATCCTGCTCCATATGAAACTACTTATTACTCTCCCAGAATCCTGGAGAGCCAAGTTTCCTAAGCTCTACATTAATGGCATTCATTTTTTTTGCTTACCTTTTTAATGTCACTTGAATTTCTTTATTTTCATAGTAGAGGTCCATGACTAAGAGTACCTATTTCATACGATGTCTAGCATGATCCTTTTCCCATTCTAAGTATGCCATCAGGATAGTATCCACTGTCCTAAATAGAGTCTTAATTGCCAATGCTTGAGGACCCATGATATGGACTACCCTCCCTCTATTGGCTGCCTCAAAATCCACCCACTTAGAAATTGATAGTATGTCCACTAATCTTAGCGTAAAGGTGGGGAGCACTTTTATCATTGCCTCTCTTGTATTATTTAGATAGAATTACTTGACATATTTTATCCAGTTTTTTTCAATTTTTGATCCATGAGGTATATTCTTTTCTTTCTCAAGCTTGTTTAGAGCATCATTCAAGGATTTTGTAGTTGCCATGATTTAGCTTGAGCTTTAGCATCTTACTTTTTAGCTGATTCTTGGGCAGTCTGAAACTTTTTTTACATACATTGATCTCATCATCCTTTTGTTGCAACACCTTTTTGGAGGTAGCTTTATTCAATTCCTCCTAAAGTTATTTCACCTAAATATCTAGTGTCATTTTCTCTGCCTTCACTTGCTTGAGTTGCTCCTCTAGATTTTTGATCTTATTTTTAGTGAGATTCAAATCCTTTTCTAGCCTGCTACTTTTCCAGAACAATGTATCAGCTTGCGCATGTAGGCTTTTGAGAGTAAATGCTTTGGATATTTTTACAACATCCTTGTAAGTTATCTAAAAATCCTAGTCTATTTGCTCCATCTCTATGAGTATCTTATTAACTTCTGGTATATTTTTTACCTCGTGTAGTTTTCCCTCTATACGATCAATCTCAAAGCATGTTGTGGGAACTACTAGTGCATGTTCTTCTACAAACTCATCCCATTGCTAATCATCCCATTTTATTTGATTGTCTTGAGTGTTCTTTACCATAGTATAAACCTTTGGTAAGTCTTATTATGTAACATGTACGAGGAGTGGAGTCGTCAAGAAGGATGGTAGAGGTGTTACTAGGCATGAGTATAGGGTGTGGTTCTAGAATGAACTCATAGACTTGCTCAATTGTCTTAGGTCTAGTAATGAGGGGGACGACTTGACCAATTGATTTTGATCGAGTTGGTTCTAGGGTGAGCTGGACAAGGGCTCATTTTCTAGATGGAGACTGCAACAACGGAAGAGTTTCTATGGAGGGATTGGTAGGCGAAGGATGGTAGAAACTCCAGTGATTTCTTAGGTGGTGAATTTTAGGAATGATGGGGAGACACCATTTGGGCTATAATAGGTATCATCCCAGTAAATTATGTCTGAGACATGGTGGGGGAATCCTCTATTGTCTATAATGATGGAGTTCAATGAGGGGATGGTGATCGTGAGTCCATATCTTCCACTACAATATGCTCTTGGACCATATTTGGGGCCTCCTTTGAGGTCAACTATTGCTTCTAGATCTTACCCAAAGCCACCATCCCTTCTAACTTTGGTACTTTTAGAACTAACTTTCTTCCCTCACTTACTGCCTGCTACGATTGATTTACATCAAGGCTCGGAGCACCCTTCTATTTCTTGTTGGATTGGGCCTTTAGGTATGGGGTGGCTGAGGATTTTTGGATTTCTACCCCACTAGATTTAGATGACCTAGTCACCCTGGCTTTCATTGAGGGTTCTATGGGTGGTGCCTTTTCCTCGCTCATTTTCACCCTAGATGAGCTCACCAGTGTTTGGTGGCCACTTTGGACTTCCCACTCTTTGTCATCATCTTCTGAATACTCCTGTCTCTACTTGGGACTAGGGGTATCCTCCCTTTTCAAAACTTTAGGGGTGAGGTCTTCTACCTCCTTATCTTTCTTCTTTGGTGGCTTGTAGTTGTTGTCGTACTTGGTAGAGAATTTCTCATTAGCCTTTCCTAGGAATGCCTTCTTGGTATCATCTCGTTCACATCGCATGATCCACCATTGTTTAGTTTTATGCTCTATCCAATCCCTCTTGATAATTACATCCTAAAATAGAGATATCCTTTTATCAGCTAGGATGGGTCCTTCTTGGGATTGAACACCTTTTTATATGGATAGTTGGACCTCCACAATGGTCGTCTATGCATCTGGAATCTAGTAAAGGGGATGAATTGATCCTTTGGCAAGTTCTTATAATATAGCACCTCCTTATTACCCTCATTATCATAATGTTTGAATTATTGTGATCTATTATTATCTATAAGCTTGGCCTACAAAACATTATCAAGGTCATAGTGCCATCTAGGTGACATTAAAGGAAGTTCCAAAGTGGATAGCTTCTCATCTAATTTCTGAAACTAAACCCATTCCTTCTTGGAAAAAAGGATAGGTTTAAGAAATATTGACTATGGGAAAATAACCCTCTTCTTGGATCTAAGCCCTCATTTTTCTTCGATGAAACAAATCTTTCGACACACCTCCATGCCAAAGACCCAATCTATAACATAGAAAGGGAGTAGATAGGAGAAATCTAATAAACTATACAACCAAATGCACATTCCTTCCTCTAGGAAATAGTAATTCCTGATCTCCTGAGAGTTGGTTCTCAAGAACCGCTTCACCCTTTTAGAGAGGCATGGAAATGATTGATGGATGTATGCAAGGGCGGGTCCTAGGAACTGCTTATTGAACTCCATGTAGGAGCTACTCCTTCTAAGTACATGCATCCATTCCACCACTGGGTGTATTTTCCCCTTTTCATTCTTCTCTTGAATCTTCATAGTGTACCTATCATGAGGTATGTGGTGAGAAAAATACCAAGCCAAGTGCAATGCATATCAAAATTCTTTACTTGCTCCACTTTGATACTCAACCAGTTGTTTTTGAATATTTTTGGCTAAAAACATTGCCCAGTTAAATCTTAGAGTCTTATATGCCTAGGAGATAGCATAGCCCATTGCCATATGATATGGCTACACCTCTTCATCTGATGGAAGGTCCAATAGGGTGACCATCAAGGACAAGATGGGTCAGTCTTGTTCTATAAATTCTATCATTGGTTAGAGACTATCTGCATAGTCTTTTTGTAACCTACCAAGGGCCTGAGCCACCCATTTCTTAGGACCATCCTTGAGAAACTAATTTTGTTGCTCGTCTTCAATTATATCAACCATTATTGGTCTTGCGACACCTTGAGATTCTCATATTATGGTGACCTCATGAAAGAAGGTATCCCAAATTGTAATAGCATTAATGTTGAATAACACTCGCCCTTCATTATCACGGACTACACTAGCAGATGCATCATAGAATCTCGCCATCACATGCACTAGCTCTAGGTAGGAGTGGATGGAAAATGGCATGAAAGGGCTCAGGTGGCTTCTCCAAGCGATGACCACTAGGCCACTATTGGAAGTATTTATCGCCAAAACTACTACAACTTCTCGGGTAATTTTTATTTTACCTTTGATTGTTATCCTAGTGTCTTTGAGTTCATCATAAGAATCCTCTAGCTTTTTCTCAACTTTTGACTTCACCATTTTAGAGCTTCTCCCTTAGAGGTTGAGAAGCTAGAAAGAGCCAAAAAAAATTCACCACTCATAATTTTGACAAGGCCTTAATATCATTCCTGGTTCTGCACTAGAAATTCAGGCAAGATCGAAATAAGTTGGTTGACCCTTTTACCTTCCATTTTATAGCTCATGATTGTAGTTGTGCGTGAGGTGGAAACAAGATCATTGGGGAAATTTTTCTTAGACCAAAGCAAATTTCTTGGGATACGCTTCTTCTGATGGTTAGCTTTCATTGATTCTTTTTGGAAGGTGAGCCAGTAGCCAATGAAGTGATAGTGCTTGTTACCTTCATCAGCTTAAATCAACAAGGATTAGATATCCTTCTAAATTAGGACTTCCTTAAATATTGTACCATCGGATTTTGCCACCATCTCATTGGTTATGGGTGATTAAAGCTCAATATTTGTTGTGTATGTCAACCAATAACTCACCTAGAGGGATGTGTTATCTCTTAGTATTACCTTTAATGATCGTATTTATGTGTGTACCTAAAGTACATCCACTTGGCTAGTCCTTACCTCCTTAACTATTATTTCATTGGTATTCTTGGGATGTGAACCATCCTGTCCACTTTGCAATAATTAAAGCATTTTCTATGGGTGTCATGACTATAAATGCTCCCACATCTTGCATTAATGACACTAGTATTTAGTTGGGGTGTGTGAAAGCACTCCTGACCTTTGATTGGCATAGAGAATTTCTCGAGCTTATGTATCCCCTTTTCAAAAGGGGAGGACAACTATCCTCCAATATCATTAGATGTAAATATTCATGATGGAACTTGAGGGTTCTTTGGATAGCATTTCATGACTTAATTATCTACATTTTATTTCGTGTGTGGGCATATTTTATCAATGTTCTCCCCTTTTTCTTGCTACACTTATTTGCTCTACCTAACTACCATATTTTATCTGGGAGCGTACTCTTGAGTTCCACCTTAGCTCCTAGCCTCTCTTTTTCTCCATCTCAAAGTGGGTGGGGTTTCTTTTCCAAGAAGATTATAAAGTTCTTTACCATTTTCTACCCCACCCAACCTTGTTAGCCTTCATATTAACTCATTTGATCCACCCTGATGACCATTCACTGCTATTGTTGTAGTTTGGTTGGGATCGTGATTTTATAGGCTAGGTACAAGCTTGGGTAAAAAATATACTAGGTCACTCTAAAAAAGAAAATAATAGACTGTTGAAATGCTTAAGAACAACACATAGAGATATACAATACTATTTACATATGTACATTCTAGGTCATTACTAGGATCAAGCATAGTGCTTGAGGTACTGACCATTTACAGGAATTGGTAGTAGTCTCCCCTCCAAATCCTATAGCTGGTATGCATTTGAATGTTTGCAACTCTGGATGAAATATGGGCCCGACCAAAAGGAATCAAATTTATCATGGGCACCTGGTTTTGCCCAATTAACATCCCATTTCAGGACCAGGTCTCCTTCACAGAATGTTTTGGATGTGGCTTTTTTATTGAACCAATGCTTGACTATGTTTTGATGATGACATAGGTTATCATATGCCTTGCTTCATTCTTCCTCTAGATGTATCAGTTGTATTAACCTCCTTTCCATAACAGGGAAATATTTTACCTCTATCTCACTCATGAACCTCAGAGCTAGGAGTTCTAGGTTGATTGGAAGAATTACCTCCTTTCCATACACCAATGCATAGGGTGATGTCTTCAATGATTTCTTAGGTGTGATCCTATCCATCCATAATGCCTGATCAAGCAAGAGGTGCCATATTCTGGGGTTGCACTCTATATTGTGCTTGATTATCTTCAAGAGATTTTTATTGGTAGATTCTGCCAGACCATTTCCCTATGGATAATAATTTGAAGATGTGCTCCAATAGATACCATATTTTTTGGTGAAATCCATGGTCTTGGCTCCTATGAAATGAGTACCATTATCAGATACAATGGTGGAGGGGATCCCAAACCTGGTTATCAATCTTTCTAGGAAGTCTATCACCGTTTGTTGATCAACATGCTTAGTAGCTTTCACTTCAGTCCATTTTGTGAAGTAGTCAGTGGTTGTAAGGACATATTTGTGACCAACTGATGAGTTTGGGTTGATTTTGCCAATGAAATCCAATCCCCACTACTGGAAAGGTTCCTCTACTACTATTGGTTATAAAGGCATAGCAATATGTTTAGCTTTTCCAATGAATCTTTGATATTTATCACATGACTATACCAATTTAAATGCATCAGAGAAAATAGTCGACCAATAAAATCCAACTCTTAAGATTTTGGCGGTCGTGGTTTATCCTGTATAATGTCCCCTCAAGAATCCACCATGGAATTCTTCCAAGATTTTCCTGGTCCTATCTAGTGGCACGCACCTGAGGAGTACGCCATTAAAGTTCCACCGGTAGAGGATATCATCAACCAATACATAGTTTCTCGATTGCAATTTGTATCTTCTCCTCTATGAAGTTGTCAATCCTTTTGGGTATCTTCTAGAATCAAAATAGTGTACCAATTCATCAATATAGGTCATGGATATTTCTTCAATTATCTCTTGATTTGTGGAGCTATCCTCTTCTATGAATGCATTTGATTGCTCAACAATAGAGTAAGCAAGATTATGATAAAGAGCCCTTCCTCTTACTAGTTTTGTTGGTTTGATTTCTACATCAAACTATTGAATATTTGAAGTCCATCCTACCCCTACCTTACCCATTTATCCTTGTATGATAAAAATTCTAACATTTGGATGCACCGCGTACACGAAGATCTTTCTTTGAGATATAAAATACCTAAATTTCTTGAGAGATTTCATGATGGCATATACTTGTCTTTCAATGAAATTATATTTCTCTTCATGTTGCTACAAGGTCTGACTGAGGAAGGCAATCAACATTTCATCACCATCTTCCCATTTTTGAGTAAGCACCATGATGTATCTTTCTTCTACCTTGAATACATAAAGGATGAAAACTTTTGAGTAATCAATATTGATCAAAATTGGGGCTCTTGAAATTGCCTCTTTTATACCTTTAAAATCTTCCTATCGAGGTTTAGTCCATTTGAAGTATACATTATTTTTAAGCATCCTTGTCATGAACTTAATTATCTGAGTGAAGTCAAAAATAAACTTCTGCACAAATTTGATCTACCTAAAGAAAGACTGGAGTCCTTTGTTGTTCATGATAAGGGGTAATTATATGATGGTTTTTATCCTATCCAGATCAATGGCAAGTAATTTTTGACATGATGTGCCCCAAAAATTTACCTTCTTAGATAGCGAACACTAAATTATTTGGATTTAGTGATATCCTAAATTCTTTGTATTTCTCAAAAACTTGAGCAAGATGTTTTATATGCTCCTTGTGGAAAAACATAGTCATGTCATCTAAGTAAATAATAATCACTTTATTGAATAGTTTACAAAATGCTACATATATTGCTCTCTATAAAGTGGCTCCTACATTAGACAATCTAAATGGCATAGGTTGATAGGCGAAGGTTACCCATTTGGTAGTGAAGGTCATTTTGTACTAATCCTCATCTCAAACCCAAATACGATTGAAATCAAAGAAATTGTCTAGCAGAGAAAATCTCTCTGCTCTTACTACCTTATGCACTATTTGATAAATTTGAGGTATCAAGGAGACTTTGTTTGGGCTTTTGAAATCAACACACAACCTGATGTCCCCAATATTTTTTGATCAAGACCAGATTTGCTACTTAGGTTGAGTGTTTAATGGGATAAATTATTTTGGCATTAAGAAATTTTAGGAGTTCTTATTTCATTAAAGCCTCAATATTGTTATCTTTTGAGGTAGATCACATGGGCTATTGCAATAACAAGATGCTAAAATATGTGAGAGTAAATTTATGAGATTACAAAAATATGCTATAAATAGAAATGGAAGAAATGAATACAATGCTGCTATGGAGGAAATGGATACTCCATGTAAGACACTACATGACTAAATTGTACTCCATCACTAATGGGGTTGAATAGTAATTCTACTACTACCTACTATCTTACAAATATCTTACAATGATGCCCTTTTATTATGGAAGATAGATTCCTTGTCCAACTATCTACCTAGCTGTACAAGGGACACCTTACACATTTACAACTTGCACATTGATACTTGTGTATTTATTACATTGCATAAAGTAACTAGATAACTTCCCTTTAAAGTAATATAATGTCTAAGTATGTACCTTGAAAGGTAAATTTACATGATCCAAATGATGTAATAGACTCTAACTCTAACACCCTCCTATATTACATTATTTGGGTATTGAATAATTTAGTTTTCAATATGGATATTTTTCTTCATATTGAACTTTCTACTCTTCCTTTGAATTCTTTGTAACCTATTTAAGCAAATGGTTAGTGTCTCTGTAGTGTGTTACATTTTTTGATAGAGCTTTCTCCTCATAATTTTATGTGTTACTCTAGTTCTTCAATTTCTTCTATTCTCTGAACCAGGTGTCATTTTTTATTCCCCTTTTGATACTCCAATTGAGGATAGTTGGTTGGTCACTGAAATTGTTGTTGATGAGAATTCCTTTGATATTGTCATGGTTGAAATTTATACCCATTGTTTATCTAATTTCCTTGATTTTATTTTTTGGGGTTGTACCTACAACTGGTACTATGACCTTTCTTTCTGTATATCTAAAAATATCATGTTCTCCATCCTTTTGCTGATGAAGCAATATTTCCTTGTGAATTATCTTTTGATGTCAATGCAGTGTTAGTCATATCATATTTCACAGTATGTTCCACCTCATATTCTTGGAGGATATTTACTAAATCATAAAAATAAATATCTTTACTTAGAATTTGTAAATATATGACCAAATAACTCCTTTCCTAGAAATATGAGGTGGAACATACTATGAAAGATACTTATTTTGATCAAATCAAAGGGATAAATCACATCTTTACCTCATAACTCCAAAAAGAGGTGGCAGATAAAAGAGGTGTTTTTTTAATAGATAAAATGGATAAAAGACGTACTTCCCTTTATAAATAGTAATAATTTTGTCCTTTCAAAGGGATAAAAGAGGTTTATTTTTTAATATATAGATCTTGCACCAAAATGAAGAACTTTTATGTGATCCTTCTTGTTTCTTCTTCTTTGGATGATAATCAATCCAAGATAATGAGATGATTTTTTTTTTAATAAGGATTCCTACACTCTTTATTGAAATGAAACCCTCACTTTCTCCTTGAATCTTGAGACTTCCAAGGTCTCAATTTGAGGCTTCCTTCAAGGAGTTCAATGGTGGCTTTATTCTGCATATTGTTTGTTGTAATGGTGGATTCTTTTGGCCAGGAAAGTGCTACAAATTGTGTGCTCATTTTTGTGCTTTTAACAACACAAACTGAATACAATATAGTTCTTAATAGATGCACTTTAAATGCTAATAATAATCTCACCTTATTGCTCTACTAATTTATAAAATATGCACTTAACAATTCTACTACAACCTTTCAAGCATAATCTAGAATGAAGCCTTACAAATTTCACTACAAACACAATTGTAGGATATAGTCTTATTTTTCTCTATGATAGGTAGTTGATAGATAATTGTAACTCTAAAATCTAATCAAATCCTAATGTGCAACTGATCCTTAAAAGGATTTTTTCTCTTTTGCACTTTTGAAGACTATAATTCAATTTGCAACTTTGCAATTTTAATCCAATATAGGGTGCTTTAACAAATATGATAAGTAATACAATTAATGAATAAACTTGCACAAATAGTTGATTACCTTTTTGAAATAATTTTTGTAGAGGATGTAAATCAATATTGTTGCTTTGGATAGAGTTCTGCAACTTTTATTAGCTTTTCCAAAAAACTCCTTCACCAAAAATATATCTCAAACTTTCTTTCACGAGAATAGGGTTTGATGTCTTGTTATTCTCTTGTAATATTCTCCTTTTTGCTGTAGATTTGGAGAAATATTTATGCCTTATTTTTGTAAAAGGAAATATTTAAATCTTTCATATTTGGCAAGATTCTTCTATCTTCGAGTCTTCTTATCGAATTTTGACTTCAAGCAGGATCTTCTTCTCAAGATTATAAATATTTTGAGGTCTTTTGTATCTTCTTTGGCACTCCTTGCCAATTGTTATTCTCCTTTTTGGGATTTCTGTCAGATGGTGAAAACTATCCCAATTCTTTCCCTTATCATAAACTTTCTTCTCGATGGAGAATTTCTCTAATGTTTTCTTCTTATAGGAACTCTTTTGATGATCTTGCTTTAGCAACAAGGATCTCCAATATTTTTTTCTTGAGATATCTCCAAGGTCTTTGATTCTGTAGCTTCTTTGGTCTTCCTTGATATCTTCTTCTTCAACTTCTTGAATTGATATCTCCTTCCTAGATCTTTTGATTCTACTACTTCTAGATTTGAAAAGGACTCTCCTAGTCCTTCTCGTCCTTCCAAGAAAAAATGTTTCTTCAATGAGATCTTCATCTGATATCTTCACCTTCATGTTTACTTTAGGTGCTAGAGTTATTCTAAATAAGATACACTTCCTAACATTCTTGTAGGAACTTTCCCAACTCACTAAATATTCTTTCCCTGTAACAAGTTAGTAGTATTAAAAACTGAATCTACTTCTAAATCAGGTACTCTCTTCTAGAGTCTTCTTCAGGATCAAGGCTTCTGTGGCCTTTTCTATCATGAAATTGACTCTTATTGATGGATATCTTTAATCTCCAAACTTCACCTTGACTCTTCCTTCTAGAGTCTCTTATGTAGTATTATTCTCTTACAACAACTAATCTCTACACTATGAAGGCACTTCGACCTTCAGATAATGAATTTGAAATCTCATAGCTTTCTATTGTAGGAGATGTCCCAATAATTTGATATTTAGTTTCTAAAATAAAGGAAACTTCAAGTAATGGTAAAATTTTCAAATATCTTAGATGAGATTCACTAGTTGATTCATCAAACTAGTGGATCAAATGCTAAGTTATTATCTTCACAAGTTTTCCTACAACTCTATGGGAAGACTCTAAGCCAAATGAATTTCATAATATCTCTTTCTAGTTTATTATACAAAAAAATATTAAGGCAATAAAAATTACATGCAATGGGTCTAAAGGAACATCCAATTTGCAAAAATCAAAGCTATGGTGACTAGCCCAATTTTTAACAATAGTACTTTCTCAAAGCTCTCCCTACCACCTTGATTCTTCTAAATATTTTTGCAAGAGCCTATGCACTGTGGTGAATTAGATTCACAAAAATTTAAGATTCAATAATAATGGTGGTTCTCTTCTCAATCTATAGTATCTAGTTCTACTATAACTAGATCTACCATGGCTATGATACCACTGTTATATTTTAAGGTATATTGCAATGGGATATGGCAATCACAAGATCCTAAACTAAGTGATAAAGTAAATTTATGAGATTAAAAAAATATGCTATAAATAGATTTATGAAAATAAATACAATATTGCTATGGAGGAAATGGACACTCCATGCAAGAAACTATAGGACTACATTGTAGTCCATCAATAATGGAGTTACATAGTAATTCTACTACTACCTACTATATTACCAATATCTTATAATGAGGCCTTTTTATAATGGAAGATATATTCCTTGGCCAACACTCTACCTAGATATACAAGGGACACTTTGCACATTTACAACTTTCACATTGACACTTGTGCATTTATTACATTGCATAAATTAACTAGATAAATTCCCCCTAAAGTAATCTAATGTCCTAAGTATTTACCAAAAAGGTACATTTATATGATCAAAATTATGTAATAGACTCTAAATCTAAGAAATATTTGGGCTAATCGACCTCTATTTTTATCGAACCAGCTTTGCATATGATTCTAGGTCAATGGTATGTTGGATGATATCTTTATCATAAAATTTTAGATCATCATACTTCCTACACAATTCATGAATTGAATTTGGTTCTTCTTCTAAGTAATCTATGCTCTCTTTCAACATTTTCTCAGGGCTATTGGAACTTCCTTGGATCCCCTAACATCAATTTTAATCGTGTGACTTCCTGGGAATTCACTATTATCAAACAAGCTTTCCAAAGTGATTAAACCTTTTGGGATATGGTTATTATTCAACTATAGGAATCCTTCCTCCTCGTCTTCTTGATCTTCTTCTTTTGTGGGTTCAGGAGAGAAATTTATTTCCTGAATTAAAAATTCCACTATCTATTCATCATTTTTGAACACTTGCCAAAATATATCTTTATCCGGTACTGAAGGTCAGGTATATCAACCTTACAACTTTAGGTCTATATATGATATTTTCTACGAGGCAATAATTAGCTTCTATGGCTACTAGGGTGTCAGTGTGAGTGTTTTGGTCTTTAGGGATGGCTTTGAAAGATTCCAGTAAATCCTAGACTTTGTTTCTATATGTTGTAATATAGTGTTGCTTGCTTATGCACTTCTTAGTCACTTGACTAATTATCAAATTAGAGTCACAAAATATTTGTAGCTACTTAATTCTAATATTTGCAGCCTTTCTTAGTCTTAAGCAAAAGGCTTCATATTCTGCTACATTGTTAGTGCACCTACAAGTGAGTCTATAGGAGAAATTATTTTGATCTCCTGCTAGTGAAATCAACACCACTCCTACCCCTACACCATTCCTACATCTTGCCCAATCATAATATATCTTCCACAGTTGGTCTGATGTAGACATGATGCTCTTCTCTAGATTCCTAGTATTTGATTTCTGAATGGAGTAGGTATCAATTCCTATTTATAGCATGGCATTAAAATATTTCAAGGAAAACTAGTCCTAGATTGAAGTTCCTCTAGAAATTCCTCCATTAGGTCTTCCTCAGTGACAATACCTTTACTTCTTAATATTATTCCTCTAACTTTTCTATATGAAATGAAGAAGAATTCTTAGAGAAAATGTTTACTCTTATACATTTGAAGGGTATCTCCATGTGGGAATAATCTAAATACAAGTATCCTCATAGCTTGGTAGTAAAGTCCCTATATAGACACATCCCAAAGTATGGCTCCAAGTCCACCATGATAATATCTTGTATCACAGTAACTTGGGGAAGCCTATGCAACACCATGGGGTTATCCTTGATCACTCCTACAATTTTGACCATTGTATCATCTACTCGTAAGAGTCCAAGGCAACTTCTTGTATACTCCATACCTATGATATCACACACTACTTTTGGAATTACCATGGTAGTGATGCCTGAATTTATCATGCAATTGTGAACCACCCATCCTTCCATTTCCAAAGAAATATAAAATGGAAAATCTCTATTCTTACCTGCCACTATAATAGGAGTATCTTGAACCAAATTCTACCGAGGGGTAACTTATTCTAAGCTTTTATTAGCTGAAGTGCCACCTAAAGTAGTTCAATTTATCCAAGGATCATCAAGGCATCATGCATGCTAAAATTTGAAGGGGTCTTATTTATTTCCTCAACTATATTGAAAGTGAAGGCCACAAGTTGTATTTCTTTGTCTTCCTAGCAATATTTATATCTATTTTTATATTCCTAGGTATATTCTATCCACTATCGCTTTATCAGGGAAGGTTATTTTAATTTATCCCTGGTTTCCTCCTGTGTCTGCATTGCTTTCTACTGCTTTGTATTAGGTACAATTTATTTCTTTTAGATAGGTAATTCCTGGGTAGGGGTTGTCTGAGATACTTTCTTTTCAATCTCTTCCTTTTTCTTATTATCATTAGGTGCCTTGAGGGTATTAAAGTCCTTTGGGTTTACCAGTAATGGTTTCTTTCTAGATTTGGTTAGGACAAAGACTTGTTCATCCGATGACATCATGAGATTGTGCTCACTTTCATGGAACATATTAATATGAACCTTTTGAGCCCATTTCATTGTTTCCATCGCTACCTTCTATACATAGTGTTGTTGCATCACGCATGTATTTTTTATGTGGTAATAATTACATGTAGAGCACCAATAGTATGATTGAGATGCAGAAGATGAGGTATCTACTTCTTCATTTGTGAGAATAGTGTTTGTCCTTTTAAGGGATTTGCTGGTAAATGCAGCTTAACCTTTGGATACATAAGGGAATATTTTGGTTTGAAAATTCCTTTCCACCTCTCTTCTCTTCATAAGATTCATCTCGTTATTGAGATTCTTCATAGAGTTTTGGAGGTCTAAGAGAATGGCCATACAACGATCCAATGTCGAGAGTATCAATACTATAGGAGGAGCTATAAGAGCTAGAAATATGGGTATTTTTGGGAGAGTAAGTATCACAAAAGCTACAGGGCATTGCAACATATTCACTAGGGGAGAATTTGCGGGGTAGGCTAGTGTTGAAGACATTAACTATGGTTGATTTTGGACTAACTCTAGAAAAATGGGTATAGTAGGCTTAGGAGGTAGCTGACAAATATCAATCAAGATTTTTTGGATTTTATGGCTTCATAAAATATTTACAAAAAGGTTAGGACATTAGCTTGCCTTATCATCAGACTCAAGTCTGGACTAAAAGCTCTTAGATAATAATACACAGCTAGCTCATTGGTTGGCCTACGACCCTCGGGGACCCTATGCAAGGTACGATTAAATCTGATATTAAAATCACTTCTCTTCCTAAGGGTTCATTTTTATAGTGATGAAATGAGTGGGTGAGGAAAAGGAATCAACTTTCTTGTTAAAATTCATCACCAACATTCTTGCTAGGTTTAGCTATGAAGTGATACTTCCATTGAAAAGGGTACTATACCGATATAACATTTTACCTTTCAAGGAGATAACAAATAACCTAATCATGACATATTCCTCACCAATATTATGAACAACATGTAGAGCTACCACATCCTAGCAATATTCAAATGTCATTTTTCTAGTGCCATCATATATGGGGTAATGCTTTCAAATCCATGGGAGGAATGATGTTCTAATTAGTAAGGTTGAGAGGACATTTATTGTTCTAGGTAGGGTACCCTAAATGTTTATTTTGGTTTTGATTTTGAGCCATATCTTCTGTAGGGGTAAGCAATTCCTTGAACTCATAATTAGTAGATTTTTTATCTTTTGAATATGAAAAGAACAAGATAGGATTAGCACGCATCTAAAAATTGTCATCTTACAAAACTTAACTCAAATAACTCAATAGGATTCTTAGAAAAATTAGCTTTACACCTTGTAATCATGAAATATTTGCACTGCAAGGATTTCTAGATCAATATTTCAGTAGAGTTACTAGGTGATTATTGGGTTACTAAGTGGGATAGAGAATCACCTAACTGTAGACTACTCAAATCATGAGACTTTTTGGGTCCCACCAGGTGTGCAAAAAACTATTGGTTAGGAATATGTACCTAATGGAAGGTTTGTGAACCTTATGGACTTGACCAACATTGAAAGGTCGCAAGACGGTAAAATATTACAACCAATATTCAAAGAAGGTTGATTCTTGATGAAATGCTAACTATTTTTATAAAGATTAAGATAGTAAGGAAGAGAAAGAAATAAGATTATACATTTGAATAAAAGGGATGGATTAGCTGCATCAAAATATATGTAGGATAGGTGAATAAATGCAAATTATATATAAACCATCTGACAGACCAACCAATGCATTTCAATATTCATTAATATCAAATACATGATTGTAAATTCTAGAATCAATGAATCAATAACTAAAATTTAGATTGCATAATTACAACTAATTCATTCATCGATTTTAGAAAAAAAAAAAAATGAAATTCATATATACATGAAATGATTTGAAGGCCATACAATGATCTACTTATATTTAATACATTTCTTATCTTGCATATAAATTGTAATGACTAAGATCCGACCCATTAAAACTATTACATTTTCTTATTTATATATGAGAGTTCTTTCGTCCTCTTCTTCTGCTAGATACTTTCATTAATTGGTGATGTGCCACCTGGGTGGTGGGTCATTAAATCCTATAATTTTTTTACACCCAATGGGACCTCTCAAGAGGAAATACTACATTATCCAGATGATATTCATTAACTGCATTCCTTTTGTTTTATTTTTTCCTTGATAGTGTTTTTGTACATTTACACTTATGATGGTTGAGCATTAACTTTGTCTACAACTTGCCCCATTTTGATTGAAACGCGTTAGCGAAAAATAATGTCCTTGAATTCTAAAGTGGAACTTTGGTAGAATTTCTAAAATATCTGATAGTATACATTAAAAATGTACAATGTTGATCCAAAGATAGGCTTGAAGCCTAGGTTGGTACTAGCCCTAAATATTTATTTACCCTACTTTACCTAGTACTAACTTTGTGCGGGACATTTTGGGCTCTCTTGTGTATGACGACTTATTTTCCACCCTTGTCACCTCATTTGGGTGGTAGTTTGGAATCTTTTTGCCTTCGGGATCTTTCCAAAAAGTTGTTCAGTCCAAGGTGAGTCTTTTTAAATAGTTCCACCCTAAAAATTCTTTAAACTCCTTGCCCAAGCTAGAGTGGGGTTTTGGGATAGCTCCATACTTTCTTGCTTTCTAAACTCCTACCCTAGCTAGGGAATTTTTTTTGGGACTACCTTTAATTTGTGTTAGTCTGCATATCTGATATTGCCACCCCACCTTGGCTTGGATGGTACTTAAGATAGGGTAGATGATATTTCTATGGGTAAAACTTTTGCCAATTGCATAACCCACCCAATTATTGATTTTGCTCTTCTACTGGGGTAGGGATTTATCAAATATACTTCAGGTCAATGACACTAAATTAACTGCCCCACACTTCTTTGCAAATCATTCTTCATATCCTTTATGGTTGTCTTCAACTCTTTCAAATATGATGACCTCTTTCTTGGGTCTCCTATCAATATATCTTGTTCTCTAATACCACTATTAGGTTTTGATGCTTAATAATTAATGAGAGATCAATGAAAAGGTATAAAATGAGCATGTAATATTAAATATATGATAATGAAAATATTCTAAGCATGTAAAACTCATGAGAAAATTCTATAACTACTCATAAAATTGTTGGCAATTTTGGGTACTTTGGGTACATTGCCTTTGCTCAAATGCTTAAGTTGTCATTGATGTCAAAAGGCATTTTTGTGTTGATTTCAAAAGAGTGTGATGTCAAGAATATCTTGAGAAGCTTCATTATGTTAAAGGGTTTTTATTAAAACCATGGTGACAAGGCTAAAGGTTTTTCTTAAAACCATTTGGACTCATTAAGGGTTTTTATTAAAACCAAGCTTAACTTAATGCAAAGGTCCATGTGTATTATTAATAATTAAATTAACTCATACCTTTATCAAAGGTCCAAGTTTAATTTATTATTAATAAAATAATTATTATTATTATTTTAATTATTATTAAAGGGTCTTTCAACCCTTAAGCGTGGCCGATTTATTGCCATCGTTGGAGGAGCGCCGACGTCAATCAGTGAAGGATAAAATGCTATATAAGGTGGCATGGTTTTCAAAAGTGAGTACCACCAATTATTATTTTGACATCTACGATTTGTGGTTCTCTGTTTTGTCAATTTGTGCTTGGCTTCTCAATTTGCTTTACGTCATTTCGTTTGATTTATGCCTAGAGTCCATGATTTGCCCTTGCATTGTTTCATATGGTTTGCGCTTGACATCCACGATTTGCAATTGCTCTAGTTCCTTCGAACAGCGCTTGGTGACTTGATTTGAGCTTGCTCTGTATTTTCGATCTCCGTTTGATGTCTTAGATTTCATGCTTGTTCTGTGTCTTGGATACTGTGCCTGGCAAAATTGTATTTGATCTTGGGCTACATTCTTACTCTTTGGCTTGATGGCATTGGATTGCTTGCATGCGGTTTGTGGAAGATGTTTACGTTTTCTAGGTTCTTGGCGTCAAAGAAATATAAAAGGAAGGGTAGTGGTGTTTTACTTTGTTGGGCACTTGTGACCCAACGACGATGGCGTTTAAGCGAAAGCACTAGACGACAGAGGTGTTGAGTTCGATTCTCTTCATTGGGAATTTCTTTTTGGTCATGGTGTGCATAGAATGGTGGACGTGAATGCGTGGGAGGTATAAGGTTAAGGTATATTTTCTGATTTGACATTGATGTTTAATGTTTAAATTTTTATGTGGAGTAATAAGGTGTAAAGAGGTTTTATTTTGTATGTTATTGTACTTTGGTGGTTTTTACTAAGTTGGAGAAATAAGGTGTTATATTTGGATATTTATTATTGTGTATTATAGTATAGTTACTAACTCTAATTGGTGGCAAATTGAGAGTTAGTGTTGTGACAGATTTTTGAGTTCTCCTTCTTCATCAAAGTAAAGGTATGGGCAACTTCTTCCATGTATGTTGTTTATGGTATATTTTCTGAAAATAAGTTTGGAGTGAAAAGGTTGTCTACTAGGAATTGTTGGTGAAAATCTTATTTTCTGGATATTGAAGATTATTTATGCATTAAAGTTATTGTTGAATTTTTGGGTGAATGCATAATTCTGGTTGAGTAAGAAGAAGCATTTTTGCAATAGGGTTTATGTTAATAAGTCTTGCTACTTGCATTGAGATGATGAAACCCTAGTTGTTGGTGAAAATAATATAAGCATCATTGTTATATGAGATATTGCATAGTTGGCAATTGTTGGGTTGTGTTTTATATTCTTGAGAAAAGCATACTACATCTATCTTATTCTTTTGAGATTGAGTTTGAGTTGAGATTTGAGATTGGGAGTTAAGTATAGAACATATTGAGTCTCTAAAAATTCTCTTTATGCTTCTATGAGGTTTATGAATCACATTGGGTCTCTAACAATTCTCTTTGTGAGTTCATGCTAAGATAGTTTTTCTTGGTGAGCTTGCTGAGGTTTTGAATAGGTTTTAGATAGGTTTTTATGGGGACTTGTGAGCAGATTTGGACAGGTCCTAGCAGAAGACTTGTGAGCAGATTTGAACAGGTTCTTGTGGGGACTTGTGAGAAAATTTGGGCAGGTCCTAGCAGAGGACTTGTGAGCTGAGTTTTTGAGAGTTCTATCAGAGAACTTGAGGACAGAAGTGCATTGGTTCTTTGAGAAGAACCTGAGGATAGATTTGGCAAGTCGTTGAGAAGGCTTGTGTGCAGAGGATTGATTTTTTCATAGAGTTGGACAGATCTGAAAGACAAAGGAAGACTTGTACTAGACCGACTAACTATGTTTGGTATAGGTAGCTGAGCTGTTGTGGACGTGATCATAGAAGGCAGAGGTCTCTTAGGCTAAGCATTGAGGACAGGAGGTCTCCGATGGAAAGGAGTTCCATGTGCTGGCAAGAGGTAGAGGTAGTTGATCTTTCGAGGGATCATTTCCAAAGCAGAGGGGAAGGTATCTCCTTTGAGCAGAGGCTCATAAATTCAGATTAGGGGAAGGTGTATCCTTTGGGCCGAGGCTCATAAACATTGTAATTGGGAAGGTTTCCCAAAGAACTTTGAGATAACTTTTAGAGAAAATTTTTGTGGACGTAGCCCAGGCCTTCTAGGTGAACCACGTTAAAAATGGGCTTACAATGTGTGATGCTTTCTGTGGTGATTAATATTGTGTTGATGCTACTGCTATCTAAATTTAAAAATATTAAATGGTTAAGTCTTATACTGTTCACCCCCCCCTCTCAGTATAAGTCCATGTTCTTCAAAAATGCCATTAATAAAATCTCACAAAATAGATAAAGTGCTATAAAGTGGATATCTATTAATACATGCTATGAGCAATGTGTTTTTTTATTTGATATGCAATGCTTACACAAAGGTCAATATATAATGGATGTGACTCTTGGAATTTCATATCCCTATGACTCTTCATCTTCCTATTCTATAAAATCATGTACACATGGACAACATGCACATTTACATAATTGCGCATTCTAATAATACTTGCACATTTATTATATTGCATAAATTAAATACTCAAACCCTAATCTAAGTCTCTTTTCTAATATAAATATGTACCCAATCCAGTACATAAGTAGGTACCAAATAATGTAATATATTCCAATAATCAATTAATCTATGGAGAAAATAAACAATTCCACTACATCCTTTCCATAATTTTTTTTTTGAAATATGCAAAAATAAATAAGTACAGCAATAGCAAAAACATGACATTCATTATCGATTTAGAGTTTGTGTAAAACTGCACTTTAGTTTAATTATGGCATTATTTCGACCCTAGGCTAAGTAGATCATCTTTTAAAATATAAGATCACCTTATTAATTAGAAAGGAAGTTTTCACAATTCTGCTAGGGTTTGATGAAAAAAAACTGCTCTATGGGGATGGCAGCAGCTTTCTGAGGAGGTATAAAAAATTGGAGGAATTTCATGATGGCATCGAGTCTGACAAAGAGAATGCATGCTCGTGATGTTTTTTCATCTGAAAATGACTGGAAGGAACAATATTTTCCAGTGCATGTCGGGAACCACTTGTTAAAGAACAATGGATGTTTGGAAAAATGTGAATCCAAGCCAGTTCTAGTGGTTCAACCAGACTCGATGGCAAAAGATGTGGAGTATCTAACCAAACATGCCCTTATTGGCAAATTTTTGGGTATCAAAATTTCTCTCCCCTTTGTGGAGGCTTGGGTCAGGAAGACTTGGAATCCTGAAGGTGATGTGGAGGTGATGCTGAGTGCAAACAACTATTTTATGGTGGTTTTATCTTGTATTATAGATCGTAACAAAGCATTTGAATGGGGTCATTATTTCTATAACCAAGTGGGACTCTTTATTAAACCCTGGCATGTGGGTTTCAACCCATCAGAGGAGCGGCCATCACTATTTCCAATATGGGTGTGGCTTCCATGGCTCCCATTGGAATTCTAGAGAACTGATATCTTGCATAAGATTGCCCTTCTCCTTGGGAAGCCGGTTGGACCATCACAACAGACAATGGATAAAAAGGTAATCATTATTGCTCGTATTTGTGTTAAAATTGACTAAAATAATACTATTCTAGATTCTATTGAAATACAATTTGGATCAACTACATGGGTTCAAAAACTTGACTATGAAGCTCTTCCATTTCGTTGCCGAATTTACCATGAATATGGCCACCTGCAAAGAAAATGCCCTAAGTTTATCTTGCCCGTGGCTTCAAATCCTGGGCCCTCTCGATCTAGACAAATTTTGTATAAATTAAAAGCCTCGATAAAGGAAGGGGAATGGGATAAGGAATGTTTTGTTTCATTAAAATCCCAAAACAGAGGACTGAGGGCAAAGAAAGACCTTAAGGATAGCCAACTAAATGCTCTACTCAACCGTTTTGAAATATTAGATGATCTTGATCAGTGCATGGAGATACCTGAAATCTCACTCCCTTATGTAAATATAACAAGGCCAAATCAGATGTCTCTTCTTGAGGGGAAACTTAAGGAATCAGATCGAGGGGGTATAAATGAAGAACAAAGGGCTTTGGATCTAAGTATAGGGGGCATGGATGGGTCTAGCCCTATAAGGGAGACTATTTTGAAAAGTAGAAAAAATTTAGTTATGCCCTCTCCTTCTCAGACACTGATGAAGTCATCCTTGGACTACAAAAATCCTATGATGTTGGGATTGTAGCAAAAAATAATTAAAAAAAGTTTTTTGAATAAGAATATGAGGGTAGGTCGAAAGAAGGACTAGGATAAAATTAAGTTAATGGGAGAGACTTTGGTGGATTAAGGCTTGGTGAGAACATTGGACTCCCATTTTTATAACCCCCAAAAATGATTATCCTCTCATGGAATGTAAGGGGGTTGAACAACATCCCCAAATAAAAAGTTGTTCGTGATTTGGTTCATGTGCATTCTCTAGATGTGGTGTTTATTCAGGAGACTAAATTGGCTATTGATAGTATGTTCAATATTTCTCCCAAGTTGTGGATAAGGGGGTAATGTCAGTGTATTGGTGCATGTGGATATGTTGGTGGTGTCGCTTGTTTATGGGATCCGATTAAGATATCCCCTCTTACTTGGATTTCTAGCAGATGGTCTATTTCGATGGTCGAGCATGATAATGAATCTGGTGAAACCATCCTACTTACAAATTTGTATGCTCCTATTGATTACAATGGTAAAGTGAATTTGTGGGAGCAAATTTGCTTTGTGATAAGTTTGGTTCCCTTGTACCCATGTATTTTGGCTGGAGACTTCAACTCTATCACTTATCTGGAGGAGAAATGTGGTGGGGTGGACCGTCTCGAGCCTTTTTCTTTTGTCTTCATTGCTCATATCCAAGCCCTAAAATTGGTTGACATCAAGCCAGATTATGGGATATTTACTTGGCACAATAGAAGGTGTGGAGAAACTTCCATTTCAGAGATACTGGATAGGTTTTTGATATCTAGTTATTGGATGGGTAATAACAGAAGTGCTAGTTTTGTGATTCTGGTGGGTAGGGGATTTGATCATTAGCCTATAAAACTTTCTTCTTTGGAGTTAGGGCTAAAAAATAATCCCTCCTTTAAGTTTCAACTTATGTGGCTTCATGATCCTAAGCTTCATGATTTCATGCAAGGCTGGTGGACCACTAGCAAACCTCCTCATGGCACCACTATGTATTCCTTTATGAAGCGACTATAATTTGTAAAACATAAATCGAAGAGATGAAATAGACTAAATTTTGGGAACCTTTCCTTGGCTAAGCTGGTAGCTCTCAGGAGGATGCAATAATCTTGAAGTAATATTAGAGATCAAGAATTCACGAAGGAGCTTCTTGTTGAGGAATCTGAGGCTGCAAAAGACCTTGCTGAATGGGAATTGAGGGAAGAATTTTTTTGGTTACAAAAAACTTGAGTGGATTGGCTTTAGGAAGGGTATAGGAACACAACCTTCTTTTATAACTTAATTAAGGCTCACTATAATGGTAACCTAATTACCTCTCTTGTGAATTCTTAGGGTGCCCTGCTCTCTTCTTTCAGGGATATTTTAGAAGAGACTAAGAGGTATTTTTCCTCTCTCTTCAATGAGGACTCCCTATCAGATGATGAGAATGAAAATCTTATTCTAAACTATATTCCAACAATTATTTTTAAAGAGATGAATGAGCACTTGATGGGTCCAATTTCCCTTGAGGAGTTGGAAAATGTTGTATTCAAGGTGAAAAAAGGAAAATCCCCAAACCCAGATGGATTCTCGATTGAGTTTTATCAATATTTTTGGGATTTAATCAAATTTAATATTTTGGATGTGGTCCATGAGTCCCAAAAGAATAAACAGATGCTAAGGGCCCTAAATGCTACCTTTGTGGTGCTTATACCCAAAAAAGAGGGAGCAAATTCCTTGGATATGTTCATGTCTATTGCTCTCTGCAATGTTGTGTATAATATCATCACAAAAATTATTGTTGAGAGGCTGAAGATATGGTTGAGCAAAATCATCTCTGAGGATCAAGGAGGGTTTGTTACTGGCTGAAAAATCTCATATGGGGTTGTTATTGCTACAGAATCTATTCACTCGATGGAAAATTCTAAGGAGAAAACTATGTTCATTAATTTGGACATGGCCAAAGCCTATGATTGGGTCAGATGGTCCTTTATTCAAAAATTTCTTATTGCTTTTGGATTTGAGGAGGAATGGATTAGATGGATGATGAGTTGTGTTTCTTCTTCCTCATTCTTTGTTCTTGTTAATAATGAGCCATTAGAGCTATTTAATGCCTCAAGGGGATTGAGGCAAGGAGATCCTTTATCTCCTTATTTTTTTATCATTATGGCGGAAGGGTTGGGAATATTTCTCAAGTCTCAAGTCATGCAGGGTCTCATTCATGGGTGGAAGTGGGATAGTATTTTGTCACCTCTTTCCCATATTCAATTTTTTGATGATGCTACTTTGTTGGGAGTTTCCACTATTAGGGAATCTGGCAATATTAGACAATATCTTGACATATATCTTGGTGCTTCTGGACAGTTTATTAATGAGGATAAGTCTTCTATTTTCTTCTTCAATACCCCTCCTCTTATTCAAGCTAGGATTGCTCGCATTCTAAGATTCCAGGTTGGGACTCCCCCCTTCATTTATCTTGGTATTCCAATTTCATCTCATCCTCTACCTAGATCTTCTTGGTAGTCTATGCTTGATAAGTTTAGAAGGAAGGTGAATCACTGGACTTTCAGATGGCTATCCACTATAGGTAGAGTGTTGCTTTTAAAATTTTTTATTCAAGTTTTACCCATTTATAGATGTTTTGTACAAATAGCTCCCTCTCACTTCATCAAGGACATGGATGCTTTGTCAAGATAGTTTTTATGGTCTAGAAAACTTGATCAATCTAAATGGAGCTTTTTTAGGTGGGATTCTATATGTAGTCCAGTGCAAGAAGGAGGCCTTGGGTTGCGACAGACAACTCTTTTTGGTTAGGCTTTGGCTGCAAAACTTTATTGGAGATGGTGTACCTCTCAAGATCATATTTGGGCTAAAATATTATCTTGTAAATACTTGAGAGGTATTTCTAAGGCTGAGATCCCTAGAGTCAGCTTGGTTGGGAAAGGTTCAATTATTTGGGACACTCTGAAAAGAGGAGCTAATTTAATCAAGTAGGGTTTGTTCTGGATTTGCAATCAGGGATCAAGTGCTCTTTTTTGGGAGGATTATTGGTATGGCCACCCTCCTGTCTTGAACAAATATACTAGGTTACGTTCCATAAGTATTTTTTTCATGGAAGCAATTTGGTCTTGTGTGGAGGACTTTAAAAAAATCTAGTCTTTTGGAAATACGGAGATGTACAGGTGGAAATATCCATAAGAATGGCCCAAGGGGGGATTTACCAAGGATATAGAGGTGCTTGCTCTTATTATTATGTGGAGGCCTTGTTCTTCATTCAAGGGTAAATATATTCTGGTTTGGAACCCTAATCCTAAGGGAACCTACTCGATAGCCTATGGTTATCAGGTTCTTGATAAACAAAAGTATGGGAGTCTTCCTGTCACTTGGTGGAAAAATGTGTGGAACAAATTTGCCTGACCAAAATGTAACTTCTTTCTCTGGTTGGTAGCTTGTAATAAATGCCTCACTTGGGATAATATGAGGAAGAGGGGATTTTAGGGTCCCTTTTTTTGTGTCCTTTGCAGTAAGAATGAGGATGACTCTTCTCATTTATTTTTCCAATGCTCCTTTTCCAGAGACATTTGGCACCATTGGTGGAGCACCTAGAACCATCCATGTTTTCATGTGCTATCCCTGGTGGATTTTTGGAGTAGTCTGGGCAGACCTCTAGCCAAGACCCCCTTCCTTTGGGTGGCTTATAATTTGGTCCCTTCTTGCATCATCTAGAAAATTTGGCTTGAACAGAACCATCACATATTATAGGATAATTATTTGGTTGTTCAATAGATCTGGCAAAGGATCCTGTATATGGTTCAGGAAACCATCCATAGAAAATGTGATGTGGACCCTCTTTTGGATTATAGGGAGGAGAAGGTATAGCAAGCCCTTGGTCTCTTTGGGGATGGTGTGAACTCTTCTAGCCCTAGTAGGGTTCCTCAACTCAATAATAAGGTTAGGATATATGGTAGGTGGAGGCCACCCCCTAGAGGGGTTTTAAAAATAAATACGGATGGATCGTCTAGGGGTAATCTTGGACATGCTGGCATTGGTAGTATTGGGAGAGATTCTACTAGTGGTGTCATTTTTTTCTTTTCCATTTATAAATGTGTTCACTCCAACAATTTTATGGAAGCTCTTGTAATTCTTTAGGTCTTGCAAAGGGGGTTTTCTTTTGGCTGGTATAGGATTATCTACAAGTCCGACTCTCAAATTGTGGTTAATATTTTAAACAGTAAAAGTGTGGAGGAAGTTAATTGGTAGTTGGCCTCTATAGCCGTTAAAATTCTCAGAATGAGTGAAGAGTTTGAATTTATATCGTTTGTGCACATTCCAAGGGAATGGAATGTGGTTGCTGATTACCTAGCCAAAAGGGCTTCTGAGCTGCTAGATCCTTGGAGTATCGATAATTGGGAGAGTCTCCCATCTGGGGACTCTCAATGCCTATGGGAGTTGATCCACAAGGATGTACAGACTTAATGTGGTTTTTTCTTGTTGTCTTTTTCGGGTGTCATTCTAGTCTAGTGGTTTTAGCCTGTTTGGCTATTTATTTGAGTCCTGGTTGGAAGCTCAGTTGTACTCTATAATCTAGAATTTTTATCAATAATTTTTTACCCCTTTATTTAAAAAAAAATTAATCTATATAGAACATAAATTTTTAAAAGAAAAAAATCAATATCCTCTATGGGTAGTTCTTTAAACATAGAGAGGTGTGTAGGAGAACTATTTTTTATTTTGGTTTCTCCTCTAGATTATTCAATCATGAATTCAAAACTAGTGGAAGCTTCATTATTTCTAGCCATGGTTACAGGTTATGTAGTTTCTAAGTCAGTTGCTTTTAAAGTATCTAACAAAGCATCACACTCGTTTTTCGTATCTTCCAATAATATTCCTATTTCAAAATTTAAGATAGTTCCCTCTTTGACTTATTTCCACCTTATTAGATCTTAAATTTGGATATGATTTTGGTTTGATCCACTATTTATACTATATATTAGGTTAATTTTCTAGGTTTGAGTCATGTGGAATGGATTGTTATTTCTTGGGGAATGTCTTTGAATTTTCTAAGGATAATTTTGGAGTATATTGTGTTGATGACTCTAAGGTGATATATATTCTAAGAAATCATCTATCATATCCTCTTGATCTTGGTGGACTCATGGATTCTTAGGAAAGGTATCTACAAGTAAGGTTGTCTAAACATGCACTTTCAGGTTGACTGACCTATGGATCCTAACACTACAATTTTGTTAGCTCCTTGATAATGGCACCAAAATGGTGAGCAAAAATGGTGTTATGTAAAGAGGTTAAGTTCTGTTCATTTATATAAATATGATATTTCATAAACTTATGAGTGCCATGAATAGTATATACCTATAGTGTGGGGAATGAGTCCCTCTATGGCTAACGATTTGGTGGGGGATTTGTTTAATTATGTATTTTTAGTTTTAACCAAACCTAGTGAAAACTAAAGATTTAAATAAAACAAATAAACAAAATTCCATGAAAAATAAACCCGTATAGAAAATAAATAAAATTAACACACTACAAAATTAAAATAATTGAAATGAAAACTAAATTAATTTTACAAAAACTAAATAAATTTGCACACAACTAAAAATAAACTGTATTTTTAGTTTTAACCAAACCTAGTGAAAAATAAATATTTAAATAAAGCAAATAAAAAAAAGTACAGGAAAAATAAACCTATATAGAAAATAAATAAAATTAACACACTGCAAAATTAAAATAATTGAAATGAAAACTAAATTAATTTTACAAAAACTAAATAAATCTGCACACAACTAACAATAAAGAACATGTCCACTCCAAAAACTAGAAATAATAGGAAATAATAGAAATAAAAAGGGAGGATTACTACCTGGAGTGGGCTCAAGCTCCCACAGTTGGTCTACCCAATTTACTACTAAAATATAATCTCTTAGTCCATTCAAAATAGGAACACTCCAATATTTAAATGATAAAATGAACTTTGTAGTAAAAATAATTTTATTAAAAATTCATGGATCTCATTCTTTATAAATGCTCTATATTCTTAGATAAAACATAGATGATTTTTGTTACAATCATGTAATATTTGGAATCTCTAAATTAAATATAAATCATGATTTGTTATAATGGTTGTGTGTGCAACTATGATTTTTTTCATTAAAAGAGTGGTCCTTATTAAAATTCAATCATTGATGGTTGAGAATGACACTCCCCTATATATATATATATACATATGTATATATATATATACATATATATATATACATATGTATATATATATATATATATATATATATATATATACATATGTATATATATATATACATATATATATACATATGTATATATATATATATATACATATGTATATATATATATATATATATATTTTTTTTTTTTTTTTTAATTTACATGGTGGAATCGGTAGCCGCCACGAATTTGGGTAGGTTGTCCAGCTTTTTATGGCTGCCATAGTATTCTGCGTTGTCCGCCCAGAAGCCGCCACATAGATATTCATGCAGTCCACCCCTATAACCACCATGCCACAATCATTTTAAACCTTTTACGTTGTTGAAAGCACCAGGAAAGGGACAAGCGTTCAGTCCGGCGAGGCCCGAGATTTGAACCTTGGACCTCTGCCCCCCTTATGGGGTTTGGATGAACCAATTGGTCTACACCTCGGACCTCACTCCCTTATATTTTATAAAAGCTTTTATTACCTTTATCAAAACCACATGATCTCTGGATAAATAGTCATCAATTAGGATATAGGTGTTATATTCTCATTGAATGTAGGTGCCTTCCTACATTTGGAATGTGGACATCTTTCTACGTTTGGGATATAGGGGTTGTACTATAGTTGGGATATAGGTACATTCCTACATCCAATATGTAGGCATCGTCTTGCATCTATGATGTAGACACCTCTTATGGGAAGTAGATGTCTTGTCCTTAGAAAGATATAAGCACCTTCTTCATTGTGGGAAGTAGGTGCCCTACCCTTGGTAGGATGTAGGCACCTCCTACACTTGTTGTGATCACCCTTAAGGAATTCATAATTTAAAAATAACATTCCTTTTGCACAATTTTAGGTCTGTATGGGATCTCGACTTAAAAATATGAAAGAATTAGAAAAAATCTTTAACTACACACACATTCAACTAGAAACACCAATCAAGTATAAGTACTTTATTTTTCATTAAATATACACAATAATTATACAAAAATATATTTTCTAGTGTTAAATATGCCAATGGAATACCCTTACACACATGAAAAAAATGAGCACTTTTGGTGCTTATCATGAATAGTTACATACAAAATTGGTCTAAATATATTAAGAGTAGTATAATTCTTCTCTTTGGGAATTAGAAAAAGAAATTTTGAGTTAATAATTCCAAAGAGCATATCTTTATTTTTATCATCTTCAATCATTTGTAGTAAGTCATATCCAATAAGGTACAAGAATTACTAATAGAAGTTATTAGTGAAATAATCTGGTCCTAGAGCTTTATCTTTAGGAAGAGAGTGCACCATTGATTCCAATTCTTCCTTTGTTACTCAAACATATAAATAAGATTTGTCCTATTGATTAAGTGTAGATGGTATATTTTGGAGCAAATGATCTTGAGCTTGAAGACCACTAGGTTCATGGGTGACCAACCTTGAAAAGTGATCTTATGCCAATTATTTTCTTTTTCCTTTTTCTATGTAAATGGTTTTGTCCTTATCTATTGCTCTAATTGTGTTCTTATGATATTTTTGAATTATTTTAAGATTGAAACTTTTTCTTGTTCATTTAAATAATATCCTATATAATAAAAATATATTTATGTTATATTTAACTTAACTATTTAAATTGCTTACACATATTAACCAGTTTTAATATAAAAAGTGGCATAAGGTAAGCATGGCTTAAACATAATAAAACATAATGGTGAAAAATAATTTGGGGCATGGATTGGGATTGAAATGTATGAAAAAGTCTAGTCAGTGACAAAAGGAGTGTATATTTCATTTTTTTGTTTCTTTATTCCATTGAAAAGAATGTAGTGTAATAGAAAAACAAGGTGGTGCATGCATTTGTAAATGGAAGGGGTTCATACCAAAATATTGTATTGTATTGTAAGTTCATGGGGATGCTTCTTACAACATATCCTCTATATTTAGAATTTGAATAGGTTTAATGGTGGTGAAGGTTTAATATTTTATATAAAAATATTTGAAATTTTAAATATTTTTGGAGAATATTACATTATTTGGTACACACTAATGTACCCCCATGGTACCATTGTGAATATAATAGTTATTGTGTGTGAGTTAATATTTTAAGTGTGATTTTTCTCCCTAAAGTAAGTGTATATTTGTAGGATTGGTACAGGTGTCATGTAATAAAGTATGCAAGTGTATAAAATGAAAAAGTATGCAAGTATCATATACTAAAGTGTGCAAGCATGTAGAATATAAGAGTGTGTACAGGGAGAAAATTGCCCTACCATGTACAATTCTTGGTTGGATCCACAATAGAAAGCCAAGGTGACCATGAGGGTATGTTTTTCTCTACACTCGATGCTAAAAAGAGGTAAGGGTTCATGAGGAATATTTTAATAACTTGTTCCAAGTCCTCTAATTTTCAAGAATATTTTATGTATTTGATTCAAGACAAACACCTAGATTTGGCCTTCCTAGATTTATGCTATAAAAGATAAATGATAATGTAAAAATACATAATGCAATAATACAAGAGCTAACCCTATAATGATTCTTCCTTTGAATGCTTTTTAATCCTAGGGTTTTAAATAAACAATCTTTAATCAAGGCTCAAGAAGAGATGCACAAACAAAATTATCCCTAAGTGCACACTATATGTTGTTTATCTTTCAAATGCCTAGAAATTAATTAAGTATATTTCTAAAAAATTAGATCGAGGTTTTACAACAGAAATATAAGGTACTCAACAAATAATCTAAATATTAATTAGAATACTTATCTTATCTGATAATGTATCCTTGCTTTTTCCCTTTGTCCAATGCTATCAACAATTCTTATTTCTAAAATATAACTTGATAGACACTTGAAAAATATGATTAGCATTAGGGGGTATTCTTAGGTGACTATACAATAGTTCTTGGTGGTGCAGCAGTCAAGACCTCTAGGTCATTCTAGTTGAAATTTTAAAATAGAAGTGGAGATTGACCTTTTGAAGAAATCAAGCATAACAAAATATAGAAAAATAAAATGACAAAATCATAGAATAGAATATGACATTATGCTCTATATTTATTCTATGATGCAAATATGAAGTTTGGAACAACATTTTACCCCTAGAAATAGTCTGGGAAAAATTGCACCCCGTAATAGCTGACCGTGATATCACACCAATGAAATTATACCCCATAGAGGCCCAAGCGTGATTTCATAGAAGCAAGGTGAAAACCTCAAATAAATATGAAATGACTAATATGTGATACAAAAATAGAAGCATGCATATAGAATACTGAAATCACCTAGCAGAGAGTGAGGAAACAAGCAAACAAATAATAAATAATCCAATGTAGTAGAAAACAAAGACTTGATATATCACACTTAATACTTGTCAGTTAGCTTGCTTATGGGAAAAGAAGAAGAAGATCTCAATAAAATAGAACTTGAATAATAAATGTTATGAACTTGCTTAGTGAGAAACTTGATTGCTTTATGGGAAAAAAATATCTAAAACCCTCCTTATATAGTGGATTTGAAAGAGGAATAGGTGGGAAAAACCAATCACAATCGACCTTAAAAATATAAAATTTGAAAATTAGGGTTTTCTTAAGAGAACACCCTAAAATGCAAAATCGCGCTCCATAAAAATGGATTGCAACCTCGTACCAACTAGACCCTCGTATGATTTTAATGCATTTTGAAGGGTCAAACAAGGTCAAAATGGGTCATATCATATATCGTTGGAAAGTGATTTTCAAGACTGATCTAATGGTATAGGATATAGGAGGAATGAATAAGATTTTGTATGGAAAAAATAGTCTCAAATATGACCCTACTTTTCTAAGGATAAAACAAGGGATCTAAGGAAAATTAATCACCTTAGTGGGTCAATTTTTTGTGACTACATTTTTCCCTCTCTTTGATGTATTTAAGGCCAAGTAAAAACATCAAATAAATATGTAGACTCATATGGACAAGAATACAATAAACACAGAAAAGGGGTGGCCAAGTTTGAACAAAGGAGTGGTGCAAAATGTGTATCATGAAGGACACTCTAAAGTTTTGCACATAAAGTGAGACATTACTACTATTAATGCCTCTATGGCTAGGGTACCCACTCAAGTTTTGAAAGGGATAAAAATTCCTTAAGAAAATTTAAAAAGATAAAGAAATAAAAAGCAAAGCACATAAACATAGGGAATATAACAAGCAAATAAATAATAGAGCAATGATCATTGGGTACAACATGAATCTAATGCAACTAACATGAAATGCATAGATGAAAAGAAGAGAAAGAAAGAAGAAGGGAAGAAAGAGAGAATAAGAAGAACAAGAATCCAAAGTTCAACCATAGAATGCAAGAAAATTTGATCAAGAACCCTAAATGAAGTGTGTTATACCCAAAATAATGGCCTATATGTGGAGTGAAAACCCACTATGGGTGTAGTACTCACCAATATGGATAGATGGACAAAATATATGGAGTGTAACCTGCTATGGGTGATTTCTCAAATGATCAAATGATGGAGCATAACCCGCTATGGATGATTTCTCACTAGTGATTGTTGTGGGGTGATTACCTATTAGGATGTATGTCGAGGCCTACTAAAATGGCCAAGGAGCTTATCCTGTAATGGGGTGTTGAGCCCACTGAGTCAAAATAAGCGTAACCCAATAGGGGTGATATGTTATTGTTGATGTGAATAATGTATTAGCAAGTATTACTTGATAGGGGTGTGTAATAATATAAAGACCAAGTCATATGAGCATAATACAATGTGAGTGTGTGCATGTGCTAGAAAAAATGAGAGGAAGAAAAATGAGGAACAACAAACTATGCATGTGTACCCCTAGATTGAAGTTTCAACTATTGAAAAGTCAAGAGGGAGGAAATGTGCAAACAAAGGAGAGAAGAATGTATATCCTTATCTGAACAAAGAAAATAAAGGAAAAATAAGAATCATGCAAAGGACGAGGATATACCAAAAGAGGATTGCATTCCTTGACTTTGGAGAAAAATGATGATCATTGTAAAAAATTCAAAATAAAGGAATACAAGAAGAGAGATAACAAGAAAATAAAAAGCGAGAACAAAAGAAGGGATGAAAATGCAGGGGGCCTAGGTTGGGGCTTCGCTAGGCATAAAAACCCTAGTGAAAGTGCAATGCATGTGAGCTATGACCTAACTAGGTATCATAATTTTACATTATTGCAAATATGCAAAAGCTATATGATCAAGCAATCATGAACAAACAACCATGCAATTATGACAAGAAAAAAATACAAGAGAAACAAAATGTCAGGCAACCATGTAAAATAAGATAGGCAATCATGCAATATGAGCAAGAAAATAGGTATGATAGAATTAAAATACAAATTCATGTCTAATAAATGATTGAGATCACTGGATCTATCAATTCTACACCTCTCTGAAGTAGTTGTTACCATACCAACCGTATGGTTATCATAATGATGTGGTACATTTTTACAATATACTTGATTAACTACCTTTTGACCATGCTTTGGTAATGGATCCTTGAATATTCCCATATCCTAATTTATTATCAGTATCTATTGAGTAGAAGCTTGATTATTTGATGATTAAGAATTCCCTATATTAAGATGTTCTGCCTCAATCAAATCTTGTACCACATGTTTTAACTTCTTACAAGATTTTTTCGAATGTCCTTCCACTCTATGACATGCACAATATTTTCCTTCCTTTTACCAACTAGGTGTAGTATATGGTTGCCTTATGGGAGGCAACTCAATTGGATTGGCTTCTAAAAGTTGTTTTAAAACTACTTCCATAGACATATTAAGCCTTGTAAAATTTCTTTGTGGAGGTTTTTGAAGTATAATATTTTTTAGGTTGTTAGTAATATTATTAATAGACCTACTATCTATTATACCATCACCTACCACATCCTTATTCTTATAATGTGACTTAATGGTTTTATCTTCTTTCATTTTGAGTTGTCCTCTTCTGATAAGAGCTTGTTCCACTTTCCTTGCTAAATCAATTTCTTGATCAAAATATGTGATAATAGTAGTTTCTGATGCATAAGATAATTGTCCTTGCAAATTACCAATAAATATATTAATCATATATTTGGGAGGTAAAGTATATCTCAAGCGTCCCACTAGATTTCTCCAATGAACCAAAAATTCTAAAAAAAAAATCTCTTTCTCATGTTTCAAATTACAAACATTCTTTATGGTCACATCCTTTTCAATATAAGTACTAAACTATTGAAAAAATAACTTTGTTATTTCTTTAAAATTCCTCAGAGAATAATTAGGTAACCGATAATACCATTCTAATGCCATGCCAATAAGAATATTAGGAAACACCTTTAGTAATAACATATCATCATATATAAGATCATGACAAGTTGTTCTAAATCTTATTATATTCTCAATCGGATCTTCTGTTCCCTTATATATAGGTAAAACCATCATGGAAAAATTCTTAGGATAAGGCCTAGCAACAACCATCAGGTCTAGGGATTGACTGCACATCTCTTTATAATTGTAAGTAAAACTAGAAGGTTGAATCATCTCCACTTTTGAAACCAATTATTTTACCATATTTGATAAATTTTAAACTTATGGATTACTATTGTGCAATGCTCCCATATATCATAAGGGAGGGGTATAGGTAGGTTGTTGAAAAGGCACTTGGCTTAAGTTGGACGTTTTGATGATATTGTGATATGTGATACCTTGCCAGAGAGGATAAATAATATTTGGTGAAATAGAAGAATGAATATTAAGATTAGTATATTGAGGATGAAATTAAAAATATCTTGAGTGACATTACTAGTTGGAGTAACATGTAGTTTCCTTCCAACATTGGTGGTTACAGTAGTGGCATAGGTCGGTTGATGGACCATATTACCATGATTTAAAGATTTAAATAAAGGGTTATCATAAGCATGCCTAGGAGGGACTACTAGAGAAGGAAGAGGAATCTCACCTCTTTCGGTTTAAGATTTCTATTCCACAACCTTAAGTAAAGCCTCCTTATGGTGTTTCATGATGAAATCCAAAACATGATCAAATGATGTAAAATGGTGTTGAGCAAGGTGCAGCAACAGTATTGTCATTGTTGTCAACACAGTTAGACAGATCGGTTGATGCAGTGGACAGGAGTTAAGAGGTTCTTCAGAGTATGTACAGTGATTATCCAAAAGATCGAAGTGGCCCATATGCTAAAAATCAAAAGAAAATCACAAGGAAGAAAACTGTCGCGATATCGCGACATGTTGAGCAAGGAAGAAAACTGTCGCGATATCGCGACATGTTGAGCAAGGAAGAAAACTATCGCGATATCGTGACATGTTGAGCAAGAAAGAAAACTGTCGTGATATCGTGACATGTTGAGAAGAAAGAAAAACTGTCACGATTTCGCGACATGTTCGAGAAGAAAGAAAAACTGTCGCGATTTCACGACATGTTCAAAAAAAAAGCGCAAGAAGGAAAAACTATCACGATTTCATGACATGTTCGAAGAGAAAGCGCAAGAAGAAAAACTGTCACGATTTCATGACATGTTGGAAGAGAAAGGCAAGAAGAAAAAGTGTCACGATTTCATGACATATTGCAAGAGAAAGTACAGAAGAAAAAGTGTCACGATTTCATGACATGTTGGAAGAGAAAAAGGCAAGTAGAAAAAGTGTCACGATTTCATGACATATTGCAAGAGAGATAGTACGGAAGAAAAAGTGTCACGATTTCACGACATGTTGGAAGAGAAAAAGGCAAGTAGAAAAAGTGTCACGATTTCACGACATATTGCAAGAGAGATAGTACGAAAGAAAAAGTGTCACGATTTCATGACATGTTGGAAGAGAAAATGCAAGTAGAAAAAGTGTCACGATTTCGTGACATATTGCAAGAGAGATGTACGAAAGAAAAAGTGTCACGATATCATGACATGTCACATTTTGCAACTGAAAGAGAGGAGGTAGAGAAGGAAAAGTGTCATGATATCGTGACATGTCGCATTTTCACGACTTGAAAAGAGCAAGAAGGCAGAGAAGGAAAAGTGTCACGATATCATGACATGTCGCATTTCTCGGACTTGAAAAGAGCAGGAAGGCAGAGAAGGAAAAGTGTCACGATATCGCGACATGTCGCATTTTCACGACTCGAAAAGGGCAGGAAGGAAGAGAATGAAAAAGTGTCACGATATCGCGACATGTCACATTTTCATGACCCGAAGGTAAGAGAAAGTGCAAAGGAGAAAAAGTGTCGCGATATCGCGACATGTCACATTTTCGCGACTCGAAGGCAAGAGAAAGAGCAAAGGAGAAAAAGTGTCGCGATATCGCGACATGTCGCATTTTCGCGACTAAAGGAGGAGAGAGAAAGTAAGAAGGCAGAAGTGTCACGATATCGTGACAAAAGTAAAGAGGAAGAGTACGGAGGCGAAAGTGTCGCGATATCACGACATGTGTTTTCATGGGTACAAGCCAAGAAAAGAAGCAAGGAGGCAAAAGTGTCACGATATCGTGACATGTGTTTTCATGGGTACAAGCCAAGAAAAGAAGCAAGGAGGCGAAAGTGTCGTGATATCACGACATGTGTTTTCGTGGGCGAAAGCCGAGAAGAGGACAAAGAGGCAGAAGTGTCATGATTTCATGACAGGTCACTTTGGCGCGAGCTAAGAAGAGAACCCAACGAAATAAGATATGTGACAGTTAACTGAAGTAGTACGATAGTTACAGGAGTTATAGAGAAAAATCATGCAGCTAAAATAAGAAGAGTGAACTGAAGTCAGTACGACAGTTACAGGTGCAATTACAGAGAAAAATCATGCAGCTAAAATAAGAACAATGAACTAAAGTCAGAACGATAGTTACAGGGCCAGTTACGGGTTGCATGCAAAAATATGGAAGTTAAAAATAGAGTCAGAACTTTGTTATAAAAGGAGGTCTACGTGGAGAATTAAAGTGTCGCTAAAAAAGAGTGAAAGCGCTTGGGATTAAAGCGAGGTGGATTTAATCTTGCGAAGAGAGCAAGAGGAGAGTGAGAGGCACACGAGAGGTGAGCGAGCAGGGTGTGTGTTGTGTGAAGAGTGGGCGATGTTGAGAAAGCAATAGACCAGTCAGGGTCTTGTAAAAGTGAAGGCATCTTTATGTCAATCTTCTAGTTTCAGAATAGAAGTCCAAGTTGGTGCTTGGCATCAAGGGTTGGTGCTGGTAAATCAGGGGTTGGTGCTCCTTTCTATTGGTGCAGATAAATCAGGGGTTGGTGCTCCTTTCTATTGGTGCAGATAAATCAGGGGTTGGTGCTCCTTTCTGTTGGTGTAGATAAATCAGGGGTTGGTGCTCCTTCCAGTGGGTGCTGGTAAATTGATTGTAAAATTGGTATTTTGCAAAGGCTGGATTTGGATGGGAGTCCAAACAGTCAATTTTGAGGAGTAGCCAAAACTGGTGAACCTCGGTACATCTTGTGTTGTGTGATGCTCTTTTGGTATATTTGCTTTATTGGGTTTTAAGTTTTCATTGTTTCGGCATTAAGAATTGAAGATTTAAGTTTTTAAGAGCTACACTGATTCACCCCCCTCTCAGTGTCATTGTGAGACTAACAATTGGTATCAGAGCCAGCTTCCCTTATCAGGCTAAATCAGCTAGGGTTGATCTTGGATTAGTATGCAATGGGTAAGAAGAATAGATCCTCCTCAAATAAGGCATCTCAGTCAGTTTCAGTTCCTGTGGAAGAGAAAATTGAACTAGAAAAGATAGGAGTGAATTCTAAAGTATGTGATGAAAACCTTGAGGGTGAAGTATATCTAGAAGGTGAGTTGATCGCTGCACTTGAAGAGTTGAATATAGAAAAGAAAAAGAACAAAATACTGTCCAAGAAGTTGGAAGAATATGGGGATAAGATTGAAGATCTCTTCTTACAAATTCATAAAGCCAAGAAAATAGAAGAAGCCTTGAAGTCACACCTGGATGATAAAGTCGATGTATGTAGCAAACGTGAAGAGGAATCTAACAAAGTTATTAGTGATCTAAAGCTGCAAGAAGAAGAGTCCAAAAGGATTGAAGAAACTCTCAAGTCACAGATCAATAAGAAAGAGATTGTTTGTTGCAAACAAGAAGAGGAGATTGTTTTATTGAAGAAACAACTAGAAGAGGCCAATACAAATCTCAAATTTGAGAAAAGCACAGAGTTGCTAGATGAAATGATAAGGCAACAAAGAAGCCCCATGTCTAAGCTTGGTCTTGGATGTAAAGCTGAACAACCTTCATCTTCCAAATATGCAGAGAAGAAGAAGTTCACTATTGAAGGATCGAAGCAAGAAAAGTCTGAAGCTGAATCTTCAAAAGGAAGAAAATATCAAAGGAGATCTACAGCAAAGCAACCACAACAAAAGAGGTTCTATCACTCTCACTCTATTCATAATAATGCTTTTAATGGCTATTGTTTTAGATGCAACCATTATGGTCACAAGGCAATTTATTGTGGATTGAATAATAGATCAAAGAGTTATGATGATAGAAATACATCTGCTTTTCCGATTGAACACCATGTGCAATGTTTTAAATGTAATGGTCATGGGCACATAGCAAGGTTTTGTCCAAGAACTTTTGTATCTAATCTAAGGCAAGACAACAGATTTCATCAGACACAAAGAATGAAACACAGACAGGGAAGAAATCATGTGCATCAAAGAAAGGAAAATAATCATCCATCAAGGATGCACAAGAGACAACCACCCAAGAGAAATGTTCAAGTTCACGAAAAGGTTCAAAATAGGGATGCAGTTGAAAAACTCAAGCCCAAGTTCAAGAAAGGTTGGAGAAAGAAAGAAGAGAGGAAATCGTGTCTCCTTGGACTGAAGGAGATTACTCCTCTATTGCACTAAGCAGCTCCGGTAGCACATCCTCAGGGGGAGCAATCTTAAAGTTTTATTTTAATGCTCCTATGTTGTTTGGTTATCTGAGGATGAAAGGCAAGTAGTCAAGGGGAGTTGTCGTATAGTTGTCAAAATGTGTTTCAGTTCATGTAGTTGTTTGTGGAGGTAATAAGCAGGAGCATGAGACGTTGGCTTGACAGAGCCAATTTTTTATTATTGTGAAATCTCTCTGGTGATGGCGGTTACAATAGCAGATAGTGTCAAACTGATGTGCTTCAACAGAACAACATGGTGAATAGCTAGGTTTTTGATGCAACAGCTGATAGGCATTATCTGAGATAGAACATGCAACACAGGTCATCGTGTCATGGAAGCATAAGCTGGCAGGTGCTGGTTTTGAAGCCTGTAACATTCCCAATCTATAGATAACATAGAATCCATGTTGTGAGTACGTCTCGATTCATCTACCAATATCGAGGGAGGACTATGGTAAAGCTCTTCATGATCATTATGAAAATTACTGCCAACGTGTAGCTGGGAAGGCGTGCGTTTCTTAACCAAAAATACAACACATCGTTTGGTATAAGAGAGCATTAATTTTCTCTAAAGAAGTAGCCATTATCAAAGAGATGCTAGAGTCAAAGCAAACAGTAGCACTAGCACCCAGTTCGTCAAGAGTGCCAAGTGGCACATGCAAGGCAGAGACGTTGAGAGAATAGCGCCCAGGTGGTGAAGCGCCAAGGAGGACAAGATGCCTATGCACCTAAGAAAGTCTTGCATTATTTGAGGAATGCGAGATATTGCCCGAGGAATCCCTTGATCGCAGCGAGGAGAAATGCTCCCTGGAATCACGTGAAGAACGTTCGCCTAAGACATTGAGTAGCCCTGACATATGCCCTAGCAAGAAGCAGAATACCGAGTGTTGATGACTATGCATAGATTGAGGTTCCAACGCTAGAGGTAACGGTCCACTGTCAATACCTACGTAGGCGATGAAAACATTCATGGCAGCCATTAGAAACCAGAGACATTGAACTGCACAATGGATGCGAGGCAAAGTCGTCAGTCATGGAGGAGGTGGCAGTCAAAAGGATCAAGCTATACTAAATAAGTGAAAGCAAGGTACAACAAGAATTATAATATGATGAGCAAAGATTAGAGTGCTTATCCAAGAAGACTTTATGACAGAAAGAGTACCAGTGGAGGTGCATTCTATCTTGGAGACAAGTTGGTCGCATGGCACAGTAAGAAACCAGAGTCAGTCTCCTTATCCATAGCAGAGGCAGAATATATTGCAGCGACAATGTGTTGTACGTAGGAGAAAGTTGCGAAAGGTGAGGTTAAGTTGGATTTCATTCCAACAACAGAGCAAGTAGCGGATATCTTCTCAAAACCGTTGCCCAAGGAAGTCATTGAGTACATTCGTAATAAATTGGGAGTGGTCAATTTGATTATCTTTTTGCTCATGTTTGTAATTTTTGCTAACTGTAATAATTTGTGCCTGAGAATGTTGTGCATGGACTCAGGGGGAGTCTGTAGCAGCCCTTTGGTATTATTGTCAAAGGGGGAGAAGAATTACAGGAAATTGCACGTGTGTTGCCAACAATTCCAAAGGGGGAGATTGTTGAGCAAGGTGCAGCAACAGTATTGTCATTGTTGTCAACACAGTCAGACAGATCGGTTGATGCAATGGATAGGAGTTAAGAGGTTCTTCAGAGTATGTACAGTGATTATCCAAAAGATCGAAGTGGCCCATATGCTAAAAATCAAAAGAAAATCACAAGGAAGAAAACTGTCACGATATCGCGACATGTTGAGCAAGGAAGAAAACTGTCGCGATATCGCGACATGTTGAGCAAGGAAGAAAACTATCATGATATCGTGACATGTTGAGCAAGGAAGAAAACTGTCGCGATATCGTGACATGTTGAGAAGAAAGAAAACTGTCACGATATCGCGACATGTTGAGAAGAAAGAAAAACTGTCATGATTTCGTGACATGTTCGAAGAGAAAGAAAGTAGAAAAACTGTCACGATTTCATGACATGTTCGAAGAGAAAGCAAGCAAGAAAAACTATCACGATTTCATGACATGTTGGAAGAGAAAAAGGCAAGTAGAAAAAGTGTCATGATTTCGTGACATGTTGGAAGAGAAAAAGGCAAGTAGAAAAAGTGTCACGATTTCGTGACATGTTGGAAGAGAAAAAGGCAAGTAGAAAAAGTGTCACGATTTCGTGACATATTGCAAGAGAGATAGTACGGAAGAAAAAGTGTCACGATTTCGTGACATGTTGGAAGAGAAAAATGCAAGTAGAAAAAGTGTCATGATTTCATGACATATTGCAAGAGAGATAGTACAAAAGAAAAAGTGTCACGATTTCACGACATGTTGAAGAGAAAAGTGTCACAATTTCACGACATATTGCAAGAGAGATTGTACAAAAGAAAAAGTGTCACGATATCATGACATGTCGCATTTTGCGACTTAAAGGAGAAGGCAAGAGAATGAAAAGTGTCATGATATCATGACATGTCGCATTTTTATGACTTGAAAAGAGCAGGAAGGCAGAGAAGGAAAAGTGTCACGATATCATGACATGTCACATTTTCATGACTTGAAAAGAGAAGAAGGCAGAGAAGGAAAAATGTCGCGATATCACGACATGTCACATTTTCGTGACTCGAAAAGGGCAGGAAGGAAGAGAAGAAAAAGTGTCGCGATATCGCGACATGTCACATTTTCACGACCCGAAGGTAAGAGAAAGTGCAAAGGAGAAAAGTGTCATGATATCGCGACATGTCACATTTTCACGACCCGAAGGCAAGAGAAAGAGCAAAGGAGAAAAGTGTCACGATATCGTGACATGTCGCATTTTCGCGACTAAAGGAGGAGAGAGAAAGTAAGAAGGCAGAAGTGTCGCGATATCACGACAAAAGTAAAGAGGAAGAGTACGGAGGTGAAAGTGTCACGATATCGTGACATGTGTTTTCGTGGGTACAAGCCAAGAAAAGAAGCAAGGAGGTGAAAGTGTCACGATATCGCGACATGTTGTGTTTTCACGGGTGAAAGCCGAGAAGAGGACAAAGAGGCAGAAGTGTCATGATTTCGTGACAGGTCACTTTGGCATGAGCTAAGAAGAGAACCCAACCGAAATAAGATATGTGACAGTTAACTAAAGTAATACGACAGTTACAGGTGCAGTTATAGAGAAAAATCATGCAGCTAAAATAAGAAGAGTTAACTGAAGTCAGTACGACAGTTATAGGTGTAGTTACAGAGAAAATCATGTAGCTAAAATAAGAACAATGAACTGAAGTCAGAACGACAGTTACAAGGCCAGTTACGGGTTGCATGCAAAAATATGGAAGTTAAAAATAGAGTCAGAACTTTGTTATAAAAGGAGGTCTACATGGAGAATTAAAGTGCTGCTAAAAAAGAGTGAAAGCGCTTGGGATTAAAGCGAGGTAGATTTAATCTTGCGAAGAGAGCAAGAGGAGAGCGAGAAGGGTGTGTGTTGTGTGAAGAGTGGGCGATGTTGAGAAAGCAATAGACCAGTCAGGGTCTTGTAAAAGTGAAGGCATCTTTATGTCAATCTTCTAGTTTCAGAATAGAAGTCCAAGTTGGTGCTTGGCATCAGGGGTTGGTGCTCCTTCCAGTTGGTGCTGGTAAATCAGGGGTTGGTGCTCCTTTTTGTTGGTGCAGATAAATCAGGGGTTGGTGCTCCTTTCTGTTGGTGCAGATAAATCAGGGGTTGGTGCTCCTTTCTGTTGGTGCAGATAAATCAGGGGTTGGTGCTCCTTCCAGTGGGTGCTGGTAAATTGATTGTAAAATTGGTATTTTGCAAAGGCTGGATTTGGATGGGAGTCCAAACAATCAATTTTGAGGAGTAGCCAAAACTGGTGAACCTCGGTACATCTTGTGTTGTGTGATGCTCTTTTGGTATATTTGCTTTATTGGGTTTTAAGCTTTCATTGTTTTGGCATTAAGAATTGAAGATTTAAGTTTTTAAGAGCTACACTGATTCACCCCCCCTCTCAGTGTCATTGTGAGACTAACAAATGGTACCCATCATTAGGTCCTTTAATGGGATCAAGGTTTATTTCAATCTCTCTATCAATATGATCATCTTTTGTGAAAACATGATTAGACTTAAGAATATTTCGTTGACTTCTAAGTAATTGATCCATTAGAATAAGTGAAAGGATAGAAGAGAAAACTAGAAAAAACACACAAAATAGTTTTTAAGATGTTATTAATGTTCTAAAACCAAACAAGCAAATTAATGGTCTTATTTAATTTTTTATAAGAAAAGGATGTGTTCACGTTGGGTTCACCAAATATGTATAGGAAAAATACTACCCTATTGTGTACAATTCTTGGCTAGATTCATAAGAGAAAACTAAGGTGACCCTGGAGGAATGTTGTTCTCTACACTCAGTACTAAAATAGGGGAAGGGTTCACCAAGAATGGTTTAAGGACTCGCTCCAAGTCCTCTGATTTTCAAGAATGTTTTATGTATTCTATTCAAGATAAACACCTAGATCTATGCTATAGAAGATAAAGGACAATGCAAAAATATAGAATGAAATAATACAATATCTAACCCTAGAAAGATTCTTCCTTTGAATGCTTTCTAACCCTAGGGTTTTACATAAACAATATTTAAGCAAGGCTCAATAAGAGATACATAAAAAAAATTATCCCTATGTGCACACTATATGTTGTTTATATTTTAAATTCCTAGAAATTAATTAAGTATATTTCTAAAAAATTAGATCTAGGATTTACAACAAAAATGTAAGGCACTTACCAAGCAACCTAAATATTAATTGGAATACTTAGCTTATCTGGTGATGTATCCTTGATTTTATACATTTTATCCAATACTATCAACAATTCTTGTTCCTACAAGATAACTTGATAAGCACTTGATAAATATGATTAGCATCAGGGGGCCTTCTTAGAGCATTGTACAATAGTGCTTGGAGGCACAAAATTCAAGCGCCCCCTAGGTCCTTTTAGTTGACCTTTGAAAATAGAAGAAGAAATTTACCTTTAGAATAAATCAAGCATAATAGAATATAGCAAAATAAAATGACAAAATAATAGAACAAAAGATGACACTATGCTCTATATGTAGCCTATGATGCAAATATGAAGTTTGGATCAACAATTTACCCCCAAAAATAGTTTGGGTGAAATCATGACCGGTAACAAAATACCATGATAACGCACCAGTGAAATCATGCCCCGTAGAGGCCTAGGTGTGATTTCATAGAAGCAAGGTAAAAAAACCTCAAATAAATGTGAAATGACTAATGCATGATAAAAAAAAATAGAAACATGAATACAAAAGAGAAAAATCACCTAGCAAGGAGCAAGGAAGCAAGTAGAAGGGTTGAGACCTCCCAAATAGTTGATCTCTCCTTAGGGTTTCAACATAAATCCACCAAAGCGAGCAACAACAATCAATAATCCAATGCATCATAAAATAAAGTTTCAATAGATAACACTTCACACTTGTGAGTTATCTTGCTTATAGTAGAAGAAGAAGAAGACCTCAAGAAAATAGAACTTGAATAATAAATGTTATGAACTTGCTTGGTGAGAAACTTGATTTCTTGATAGAAAAAGAAGATCTCAAACCCTCCTTGTATAGTGGATTTGAAATAGGAATGGATGGGAAAACCAAGCACAATTGACCATAAAAAAAAAAAAATTGAAAATTAGATTTTTCTTAAGAGAAAACCCCAAAATACAAAATCACGCTCCATATAAACAGAGTGCAACCTCGCACCAGGTAGACCTTGATGTAGTTTTAATGCATTGTGGAGGGTCAAACCGGATCAAAATAGGTCATATCATATACTGTTTTAAATATATTTTTGAGCCCGATATAATGGTATAAGATATAGGAAGAATGGATAAGATTTGGTAGGGTAAAAATAGGCTCAAATATGACCCTAATTTTCCAAGGAGAAAACAAGGGATCTAGGGAAAATTACTCACCTTAGTGGGTCAATTTTTCTTGTCTACATAGTGTGCAAGTGTTATATGTTAAAGTGTGTATGTAGAATGTCGAGACATGTATACAAGTGGTAAGATGTAAATTCAATGTACATAAGTGGTTTTTCTTATATATGGAGTAGGAAATGATGAATCTCTTGAGTATATGAGGAGAGAAATAGTCAAGTATTTAAGAGTCACATTCTAAGGTTATATTATGGATATAAAGCTCTATGTGTTTTATTGAAGAAAGATCAAAATTATCAAGGGTTGTTGATTATATAATAAGAAGCTTGTAAACAATTTTGAGAAATTATATTGTAAGTTAATTTATGCATATTGTTATTTATATTGACATGATTTTGCATATTATTTTTATTTCATGAATATTAAATTCATAGACATTGGAAAATTATATTGATTGCTCTAATATTAAGTTTGTTTAAGATCTTGGGATATTGAAACCTATGTTTAATCTAGCTAAAAATCCATCAGTGGTATCAAATCCACATTGAGTAAACTCTATCATAGCTACATTCAAGCCAAGGATCTTGGAGAATTTTTTATCAAAGTGACATTCAAGATAAGTAAGTATCTTGGAAAATTATTTATAGATTGGCATTCAAGCCAAGAAGAAACTTGGAGAATTGTACTTGTAAATATACACATTTATCCTCACTTTGAGTGAGAAGTTGTAGGTCAAAAGATAGAACTAAATTTGGTTTTGGTGTGAATATTGAATAGAACATTTTCATAATACAAAGCTAGCATTAGAGGAAAACTTTGATGTGAATTTGAATTATAATCGATAAAATAGAATATTGAAGGAGAAGTTGATTACTTTTTGCTTGATATATTAAGAAATAAATGTTTTCTCTCTATTTTGTTGAAAATTTAATTAAAATTTTATGCCTATTATATTGAAAGAGAAAGGTAGAGAAAATTCAAACAAAAGCAATAAGAATATTTTGAAGAACTTCATTTGAAAAATAGAATATATTTATAGTGGCACTAATATTGAAATATATTACAGAACAAAGCATTCTATGAAGCATTTGAGGTAATTCAAATTGCCTTTGAGAAGCGCATAAACTAAATCAAACGAGCATAGAATAGTTAGCACCTAAGAAACTCTTAGACTATAAAGTGAAAGAAAGGATTATCTATGTACATTAAAGTGCCAAATATGTAGTGAAAGTATGCTAAGAATTAGAGAGAAAGTATTCAAGAAAAATAGAACATATTGATAAAGTTGTGTTTTCTTAGAGTATACATTGGAAGGGAAAACATTGCATGAGTAATGTTTACCTCAATCCTAACATGTTATGCCCTGGTGTGATCTAACGTACCCTACCAAAATAAATGAGCCCTGACAAGTTAAATCTACCCTAACAAGTTGGACAAGCTTTATCAAATTTTTATGAGCACCTATATGACATCTTAGCATAAGGTATGCATTACCTAATTTAAATCCATAATTATTTGGGTGTTGTAGGGAATTCTTCCATATAGTCTTGCTTCACTCCAAGCTATACCAGTCATAAGTAGGATAGGACAAAGCTACATTTTTGGAAGGTACTTTTTACCTTCAATCAAAACAAAAGAGCTTCAAGGAAAAGGTAGATAAGCTATAAGCCATGCTAACTATTAGATATTTTTCTATGGTCAATGATCATATTTCACTCAATGTAGCCATATAAAAGGAACCAAGGTCTATAGGTCATTTATTTTCAATCTAATCGCCCACATTGTCCTTCTAATAAATAATTCCAATAATAAGGGGAACTCCAACCAAATTCAGAGTAGGATATGTGGTGACCAGTTGGGAGCCTAAGAGAGGAAAGAACTAGCACTCCAAGGAGAGGGTCTACCATTAGCTAAAGGAGGTTCCACCCTACTTGAGGACACATGGAAACCATACATGCAATAATAATATTAGGTAAAATAACATTAACAAAGGAATCTAGCAATGGCTTCAAATATTTTCTTTCATGGGCAATTCTATTAGAGCTAATCACACATCAACCATGACCACCACCCACCATATGCACGATACTAACTTGTACACCTACACTAGTTAAGAAGACTATGTATGTTGTGTCAACAAAGCGATGCATCCTAGAAGAAATACAATAGAAAAGTAATGATATAGCCACCTCAATGAAACAATAGAGATCTTAATCAACCATATTTGATCATCCAGATACCCAAAATATTTTAGCATTTATGGTCCTAGATCTAGAGACCTAAAAGTTACTATTATGCAAGTTGTAGAAGGATTTATTAGATATAGGAATGGAATATATCCATAAGCCTTCTACATAGAACTTTGTAGGGAATGCAACCTCCTCTTGACTATACATAGGTTTGATTTCATTGTAAAATTTATTGGAAATTATTTGCTCATGCTTGGTACCCGACCTTGTATGATATTTATTTCTCCCTTCTTTCCTACTATAATAAGTGGACCCCAAACCTTGTTTTGTGCCTAGGGAGCATCAAAACCTCTAGGAATAATTATCTTGTAATCATTTTGAGAATTATAATGGAATCCATGACTAATTTTGTTCTATCCTCCTCTTAGCTTGTCTCATTTCTTGGTGTTGTATTGCTTAGTTGTGGTCACTAACCATAGGTGATATTTTTTATGTTCAATTACCACTTGTTGTAGTCAAAATTTGGGGGTCCTAATTCTTTAGCACATCATCTTTGTAGCTTATGACATAACTTTCCTATAAGCACTTTACTTTTCCTACAATCATTTACTTTACTGTTATTTTAATTTTATTGTAATTCATTCTTTTCTCTAACCTTAGTTTGTAGAGTTAATTATTTATTAAGGACTTAGGTCTGAAAAGGAGTTGACCCTGATTAAAATCCCTAGATTCCACTCCATACGAGGTTATTCCCTTACATCCCCAATGCTTCTTGTTGTTTCATTCTATGTGATTTATGGGTACATTTATCTTATTAGGTCTCCCTAGCTCAACATCAATGGGTACGTTCAAAGATAATAATTTGTTTGATATAACTAGTAGGAAAAGCTTCTATATTTTCCATACTAATATTGAAAAGGTCTTACTATGACTCTAATAAGATTCATAATATTTATGCTTGAAGAGAAGCACTTGAACAATTCACCTAGGGACTTCTCTTGATGAATCAAACTAAAAATATAGACCTTGAAGAATGTTGAAAGTATTACATTATTTGACCCCTTGTAATATTAGTTTGGTAGATGATTTATATTTTATATAATGTATGTGTCAATATGAGAGAAAGTGCAAAGTGTCAAGATAGAGAATGAAGAGTCACATGATATGTGGCAAGATGAGAGTTTTGTCTTTATGAGAGGAATATGAAAGGTTGCATCTCCTAGATGTTTGAGGAGAGCAATAGTTAAAGTACTAAAAAGTCATGTAAAATTATATATTGGAGATAAAGCTTCATGCAATGTAATCAATCAATCATTCTTGTGATCTTTGGATATTGTGTACATTTGAGTTATATTTGTGAGATATTAATATTATTTTAATATTGAGATTCATTTTTTTTTTATATTAATAGTATATATTTGTTTTGTTCTTGATTCTAGATAAAGTTTTATGTGAATTAACGATGGTATCAAAGTTGTTTGTTGTGGACCTTGATTCCAATTTGAATGGCATTTTTTAACCACGTTTGGACCCACTCTATGAAAGGATATGGACGTTATGTAATTGTGTCAAATTGCATGTTAATCCGAGTTTTTTTGTGAATTACTATTTTTGGAATTTTTTTGACAAAAAATAATTTTCTAAAAATAGTAATTACTAAAAACAAAAAAAAATTGACAAAAAATAATTTGCCGAAAATAATAATTACTAAAAACAGAAATTGTTTTGATGAAAAATAATTTTCAAAAATAGTAGTTACTAAAAATGACAAATTGCAGCAGAAATGATAATTTTTTGAAAATAGTAATTCTTTTTTATTTTGGGGTCTTGATGATTTACCCTAAAATTGTAACCCTCATTTTATAAGAGGATGTTGTACAACATTGATGATTGTAGTGTGAAGTAGTGTGAAGGGTGTGAAGGAAGTGAAGAAGGAAGAGAGACTGTAATTGTGAGATCAAAGAGAAAGTATGTCGAATTTTCTGTAGGTTGTATCTCTTCGAGATTTTTTGGATGAAATAATAAGGCTTGGTTAGTTTCTCCATGGATGTAGCCCACATTGGGTGAACCACGTAAATCTATGTCTTGTGTATTAATTTATTTTTCTGTGTTTTATATTCACATTTATTTATTGCTCGTGTTTTATTATTTAATACTAACAAATGATATTGAAGCCTAGGGTTTGAAAAACTCACTTGAAAGGAGGATTTTTGATTTGAGTGGGAGCAATGGCATAAGAAGATAGGTTTAGGGTTGAGAAGTTTAATGGCTAAAATTACCAGCTATGGAAGATGCAAATGGAGGACTATATTTATCAAAAGGATCTTTACCTACCATTAGGTGGAATAACAAAGAATCCAATGAAGACATCAAATGAAGAATGGAAAGTTCTAGATAGAAAGGCACTAGCAACAATACGGTTGTGTCTGGAATTATCGGTGGCCTTCAACATTTCAAAGGAAAATACAATGCAAGGTTTAATGAATGCATTGGCTAAATTGTATGAAAAACCCTTAGCTTCAAATAAGGTATTCCTTATGAAGCATTTATTTAATATGTAGATGTTAGAAGGTGGGTATGTTACTGATCACTTAAATGAGTTTAACAGAGTTACTAATCAGTTAAATTTTTTTGGAGTAAATTTTTATGATGAGGTTAGGGCTCTTTTGATCTTATGCTCATTGTCAAAAAGCTAGAATGGCTTGGTCATGGCTGTGAGTAATTCTATTTCTAGTTCAAATACTTTAAAATTTGATGATGTTATTGGTGTTATCCTTAGTGAGGAAATACGACAAAAAAGCATAGGTGAGACATCGGGTAATGCATTGACTATGGAAAACAAGGGTAGAAAAAAGGAGAGAGGAAAGAGTCCAAGAAAACATGGAAAATCAAAGAAAGGTAGATCCAAATCCAAAGGGAAGTAGTTGGAATGTTGGTATTGCAAAAAGAAAGGACACTGTTGGACTCAAAAAACACAGGAAGAAGAAAAACAAGGTATTCAGAAAGCAAATGTAGAAGGTGATGTATTGCAATATGCTTTAATCCTTTTAGTAGATAATTTTAATGATTGTTGGGTGCTAGAATCAAGGGCTTCATATCATGCCACACCTCATTGTTAGAACAAGACCATTGTTAGAACAAGATCAATAAAAATTATATTGATAATGCAATGATTTATACAAATGTCTAAGGCTAAAGATAGTCAGATAATATTTTCTAAATAATATCTAGAAAATCACGCTAACAACTAACTAAAGTTGCTAACAACTAATATTCGATAAATAGAAATATTTATCGAATATCTAACCTATAGTAGAAAGTCTACTACCTAGGTAAATCTACTTATTACCAAATAAGGTAATAGTAGTAGTTACTAACATAGTAACTCTAACATCCCCCCTTATTACATTATTTGGGTAATATAGATAACTGCCCCAATATAGTGAAGAAGAGAAATGAGAGATGTTGATATCTAACTACTAATATTTGCTAACAATGCAAATATCTAACCTAGGTAAAATAATGTAGTAACTTATATTCTACCCTAACAAAAAATGGTAATTACCCAAGATAGGAATCTAGATATTATCCAAGATTGAAATCTAGATATTATCCATGTAATGGGTTAATTACTTCAATATCTTCCATTATTCTATTATTTGGGATAATATCTTAGGCTCTTGCTCTTTTTCTCTCTTTGGTTTTGAACTCTTGGTTCATGGTTCAAATGCTCTGGATGCTCTTGCTTAGATGAATATATCTAGGTTCACCTTTGGGAGTGTCACCTCTGGGTCTATCTCTCGATTATTTTACCTCTAGGTCTACCACTAGGTCTTCTTCCCCTTGCTCTACCTCTCGATCATTTTACCTCTAGATCTGCCACTCGGTATTTTACCTCTTGGTCATCCTTTGGTTCTAAGCAATATAAGTACTATATGAGTACTTAATTAAAAGTGGGGCATCCCTCACTTTGCTTTAAAAACTATAAGTGTCTTTATTGTGACCACCTCATCCTACCGATATGCATGGGTAACCAGTCACTACATCCACTAGGTGTGATAGAGTATATCACTACTTATGAGGTTCACTTTGTTGTTTGGTGTTTTCCCCCCTCAAGGTGAAACTTGTCTTAGGTACACTAGTGTCGGACTACATCGAAAATGCACCTTTACAAGACTTTTGAGACATTATGTGTGTTTATGAGCACACTTATAATATTGAGAAGTGTCGAATGCTGCTGAAAATGCACTTCATACAATGATATTGAGAATATTGAACCATTAAGAATCCCAAAAATGGAGGACGGGAAAATGAAGAAGAAGAAGCTCTTAAAGTCTTCGTCTGTAGTCTTCAAAGTTGATGATGTCCAAAGTGTCAATATTTTGTAGTCTTTGGAGGAAATCTAGGGTGTCTAGATTCTGTAGTCCCTAGATTTTTGGTTAGTGTGGTTTGGATCATGATGCTTTAGACTTTTACATATGTGAATTTTATGTTTCCACTAAATTGTGCTTGAAAAATGCTATCCAATGAGTATAAACACTACTATCCTTAGGAAGCATGAAAATTCACCTTGATTTTTTAGATGTAATGTCTCATTGGGAAAAATGAGGGGTCAATTTTTCCCTCATGTGGAATTAAAAAAATTATCCCTCACAGGGGAATGCTTCACAATTTTCCTCAAAAAAGAATATTCTAAGAATGTTCTTTGGAATAATTTGACTATGATTAAAAAAAAAGTCATGTCATGGGTAATTTTTGTTTTACTTGTCCCACCATAATCATGGGACATATATTCATGACCCCCTCCTCCTTTTTTTCATTAAAATTTAATACAAAATTTGTAAAGGCTATTGGAGCCTTTCCACTTTCCATGTGGGAGAAAATACATTTACAAAAATGCATAAGTGGAGGATTTTAAAATGCATTTCAATATGCATTGTGAGGTCATGTTAGCTTGTTGGCCACTACACCATGTTTATGAAACTATGGTCTCACATGGATTTCTCCTTGTTGCATTGGAAAAACGTGTCAAGTGAATGTGAGTTGGTATTTTTCATCGTGCCATCTCTGTGAAGAGAGCAACAATCTCCAATGCACTTTACTATGAAATGTCCACATGTAGAAACAAATAGTGGTATTATCTATAACCAAATAGTATACATGAACACACCTAACATTTTTGAAGTTGTGGTGTCTATTCATAGGAGTGATCGTTGAATGGGTCATGCTTTTCTATTGTACACATGCTGATAAACAGTTGTAGAGGACTGATGCTCAGTTTCTACCTCGATCCCTATCATCTAAAAAAAACACGTAGTTTATGATATTGGCCTTTGGTTTCCATATATATTTTTGACATTTGATGGGGTGAGAGTTGGAAAAAATTCTAACTAACAGAATTTTTGACTTTTATTTCTCCAATCACAATGATATTTTTCTTGCTTCATCAATGAATAGATATCATCATTGAAATTACCATCTCAGGTCAGGAGTTGTGAATGGATTTTTGCCCATTTGAGAAGCCTTTTCTCCATGCAGATCTTTTGCATTTGTTAGACATATTTAGGAGGGTCTGTGTCATCTGTATTGCACTTTTCCACTGCACTAGACTAGGACTATGACATCTATTGGGAGACTTTTAGTGGAAAATAACATATGCATTGATCAATTTCAAAAACCCTAACCACTGTGTATCGATCTCTACATCGTAAGACATGATGGGAATTGGGACATCGATCTTATACTATAATTTCTTGCTTGTCTTTGGATTTAGTGCTGGTATGATATTTGTGCTATATTGGTGGGCTATTTTGAATAGCTCATGAGTACCAGATCCATTCTAGATCTAGATTCACCTCCATAGTAGCCATTACCAAAGTGGATAGAAAGTTGCTTCTAACATCACATGGGTGATGTTAGAGTGTATACTTGAAATGGGGCTTCCACATCCTTATCATGGTTGTTGGTCACTATCACTGAAGTAGCTTAGCATATGTTGCCAAATTTATAATATGGCCGATATCATAGTCGACGAGAATGTGCTTTTCTTATTTTGGGTGCACAACACAATAGATCCTCCTCTAGATCTATTTGTGAGCACTATTGCATAGTTTTTGTTGAGGATTTTGCATTCAACTCTAATGAAAATAACTTTGTGTTAGAGTGAATGTCTATGCCATGAATCCCAACAATGATTGTGAAGGAAACTCTCCACACCGATCTACTATCAATGATAGAAAAGTTTGTAGTGGCGCTTGATTTCTTCTCCTCTATGAAACTATGCACAATATCCTCCCATTGAAGGTGCACAATCTAGAATAATACCTTCCACCTAGGTCTTGGCCTCCACAATGGATAGTAGGGGGTGATCTTGTGGATCTTTGTTCAGCACAATAGATCTGTGTTGTTGGGTGGTGGATCATGGTTGCAAAGGCCCTTTTGGCCCGTGATCTGAGCTAGGTCACGTGAGCTGCTACTCTTGGATACAAGATTCGGAGTAGATGATTCTCGAATATTAATAGAAATATCTGAGCAAGATGTTCTTCAGGTCCTCTTTTACCAATGGGAAGGGAAGAATTGCCAATGAGGCAATTCCCCCCTCAATATTTTAGGTAGGAATAAGTCCTGCTCTAATACCAATGTTAGAACAAGATTGATAAAAATTATATTGATAATGCAATGATTTATACAAATATCTAAGGCTAAAGATAGCCTAATAATATTTTCTAAATAATATCTAGAAAATCATGCTAACAACTAACTAAAGTTGCTAACAACTAATATTCGATAAATAGAGATATTTATCAAATATCTAACCTATAGTAGAAAGTCTACTACCTAGGTAAATATACTTATTACCAAATAAGGTAATAGTAGTAGTTACTAACATAGTAACTCTAACACTCATAGAAAAGATTTTTTAGATTATGTTCAAGGTGATTTTGGCTAGGTCTATTTGGGTGATGATAGACCATGTAAAATTGTTGGAAAGAGTAAGATACAAATAAAATTACCAAATGAAAACCAATGGTTGCTGAAAGAGATAAGGTATATTCTTGATTTGAGAAGAAATCTAATTTCCATAGGGTAATTGGATAATGAAGGATGTACAGTTACATTCTTAGAAAATTCATGGAAGGTTTCTAAAGGATCACTGTTATTAGAAAAAGAAAATAAAAAAGGTGTGTTATATGTATGTTCTAGTAATACTAATCTTTCTATTACTTTAGCTTCTATAGGAGTGATACATTTTTGTGGTATCATAGGCTTGGACATATGAGTGTGAAGGGGATGCAAATTCTCCACTCAAGGAATTTATTGTTAGGTTTGAAGTAGGTTGATTTGGACTTTTGTGAGCACTACATTTATGGAAAACAAAAAAGATTAAGATTTCTTAGAGTTGGAAAAGAAAATAATAGGCAAAATCTAGAGTGCATACAAACATATGGGAACCATCTTATGTATCATCTCTTGGTGGATCTTATTATTATGTTATGTTTATTGATGATGTTAGAAAAACTTGGGTTTATTATATTCGAAATAAATCAGATGTCTTTGGTACTTTCAAGAAATAGAAAAAATTGGTTGAGAATGAGACAGAAAATAAGTTGAAGTGTCTTATATTAGATAATGGAGATGAGTATTGTAGCAAATATTTTAACAGTTACTGTTCATACCATGAGATTTGTAGAGTGAAGACGGTTCGAGGAACTCCACAAGAAAATAATGTGTCAAAAAGGATGAACATCATGGAACATGTTAGGTATATGATATTACATGCATGATTTCTCTTATAGTTTTGGGTAGATGTTGTGGATACTATAGTTTATTTAATAAACAAAGGGCCTTCAAGTTCCCTGGATGGGGGATTCCAGAAGAGGTATGGACATATAAGCCTATTAACTACTCATTTATAAAGACTTTCGATTGTGAAGCATTCATGCATATTGATAAATAAAATAGAACTAAACTTGAGGTAAAATCCAAGAAGTGCACTTTCATTAGATATGGAGTTAATGATTTTGATTATCATTTTTGAAATTATGAAAATCATAAAATTATTAGGAGTAGAGATGTGGTATTCAATGAGAAAATCATGTATAAAGACCACTTGTAGAAAAAGAAACAAGAAAAGGTAAACATAGAATACATAGTGTTTGATAAAATTGAAACTCCAAAGGTGCTAGAAAATCAACAACAACAATAGCGAGCACCTCAAACTCCTGCAAGTATTTTTAGAAAACATACTAGGATAAGTAGACCTCTTGATTGTTACTCTCCATTATATTATGTATTATTGTCTAACTCTGGTTAACTAAAAACATATGAAGTGATCCAGGTAGAAACTAGGAAGAAGTGGGAGCAAGGCATGAAAGAGGATATGGATTCCTTGGTACACAATCAGACTTGAGATCTAGTTCGGATACCTACAGGAAAAAGAGCATTGTAGAATAAATGGCTTTACAAGGTGAAAGAAGAATATGGAGGCAAAATGAGGTATAAGACTAGACTGATTGTAAAGGATTTTGCATAGAAGAAAGGTATTGATTATGATGAAAAAAATTTCCTGTTGTTAAAATAATTTCAATTAGAATTTTTTTAATCCTAGTGGCTATAGAGGATTTACATCTTTAATAGTTAGATGTAAAAACAACTTTTCTCCATGGGATTTGGAGGAAGATATTTATATGCAGCAGCCACAAGGGTATGAGGTCAAAAGGAATGAGGAATTAGTATGCAGGTTGAAAAAGAGCTTGTATGGCCTGAAGCAAGCTCCAAGGTAGTGGTATATGAAATTTGACAGGTTTATATTAGAATAAGGATATAATAGATGTTATTTTGACCACTATATATTTTAAGAGATTGGATAATGGGAACTATATTATCCTGTTATTGTATGTAGATGACATGCTTGTTGTAGGGTCTAACATGCAAGATATAATTATACTTAAAAGAAAATTGGCAAAGTCATTTGCAATGAAGGATTTGAGTGTTCCAAAGCAAATCCTTGGATGAGAATAACAAGAGATAAAAAAATTACAAATTAACATTGTCTCAGGGTGAGTACATTGATAAGGTATTGGAAAGATTTAATATCCAGGATGTATCCAGGATGCAAAACCTGTTAGTACACCTTTGGCCAATCATTTCGAACTAACCAAAGATATGTGTCCCAAGATACATGAGGAAATTGACTATATGTCCAAGGTTCCATATTCATCACCAGTTGGCAGTTTGATGTATGCAATGGTGTGCACAAGATTAGATATTGCACATGCAGTGGGATTTATGAGAAGGTTTATGAACAATCTAGGAAAACAATATTAGGAGGCAATGAAATGGATTGTTAGGTATTTGAGAGGTATTATCACTTAGGTATTATGCTTTGGAGGTTCTAACACTGCTTTACAAAGATATGTTGATTCATATATGGTATGTGATATAGACAGCAGGAGGAGTACCATAGGGTATACTTTTACTATAGGTGGAACTACAATAAGTTGGATTTCAAAATTATAGAAGGTTGTTGCACTTTCAACAACGAAAGCAGAGTATGTTGTTGTTACAAATGCTAGTAAGGATATGATTTGGTTACAAAGGTTTATGGAGTTGGAAAATAAGTAGGAGAATATAATATTATACAATGATAGTCAGAGTGTCATTCATCTTTCCAAGAATTCAGCCTTTCATTCCAAGACTAAACATATATAGACCAAGTACCATTTCATATGCTCAATGTTAGAATATGGACAAATAAAACTAGAGAAGATACACACTAGCTAGAATCCTACAGATATGTTTAAAAATGTAGTAACTAGGGAGAAACTGAGTTCTTGTGCAGTTTTAGGTGGTCTTCAAACATGACAGTAAAAGGTGAGAAAATTTCCAGGTCCAAAGTTGAAGCATAGTCCAATAGGTGTAGTAGCGATGGAGTTATTGTGATCAATCTCCAAGTGGGAGATTGTTGGTTTTCGAGCCTGATTCTAATTTGGAGGTCCTATTTTAGCTATTTTTGGACCCACTCTATGAAATGATATGGATGTTATGTAATTATGTATCAAATTGCATGTTAATCCGAGTTTTTTTATGAATTACTATTTTTTGAAATTTTTTGAAGAAAAATAATTTTCTGAAAATATTAATTACTAAAAATTGAATGTTTTTAACAAAAAATTATTTTTCGATAATAGTAATTACTAAAACTGGAAATTTTTTTCATGAAAAATAATTTTCCGAAAATAGTAATTACTAAAAATGGTAAATTGAGATAGAAAAAATAATTTACCAAAAATAGTAATTCTTTTTTTTTATTTTGGGGTGTTAATGATTTACCCTAAATTGTAATCCTCATTTTATAAGAGGATGTTGTATGGTATTAGATATTGTAGTGTGAAGTAGTGTGAAGGGTGTGAAGGAAGTGAAGAAAGAAGAGAGACTGTAATTGTGAGATCGAAGAGGAAGTACGACGGATTTGCTATAGGTTGTATCCCTTTGAGATTTTCTGGATGAAATAATAAGGCCTGGTTATTTTTTTCCATGGATGTAGCCCACATTGGGTAAACCATATGAATATGTGTCTCGTGTATTACTTTATTCTTACGTGTTTTATTTCCACATTTATTTATTGCTCGTGTTTTATTATTTAATCCTAACAAAAGCAAGGGTTTAGAACAATCATCATCATCCAATGACATACCCATTGAAAGCAGAGAAATATGAGACTATTTGAAGGAGATCCCATTGAATATTGAACATAGAGGAATGAGATCCATTTGAAAGAGTTCCATCGTAAGACATATAGTGGTCCTTAATAAGTGGATAGGTCAATTTACAAGCTATTTGATAAAGGATATAGACTTGAGATAAAGAAAATGATATAAGTACAAAGCCTTAGTTTGTACATGGTAGAAGGCAAGTGAAGGTAGTGATAGAATACTCAATCTAAGAGTAGATTTATCCAAGATAAAGGCTATGAATTTGGAGGAGGCTAGCATACAAATAGAGGCTTGCAAGATATCTACATGTTTGGATAGACTAACAAAAATTAGTAAGGTTAATATTATAGAAAAATGAATTTAAATTCACATTTAAGGGTAGCCAAAGAGCACAAAGTTTACTAGTAAAATTGAATCCATAGGAGGAAATTTTAAGAAGCCTAAAACCATGTGCAAGGGAAATTTAAGCAAGGCAAAAGATAGTAAAGGAAATATTTGGTGGTGATGGCAATAGCTTGCACAATTAGAAATAATAATAGCTAGCATAATACAACAAGGGATATTACAACATTCAAGATAGCATGCAATAGTGATCAAATTTTTAGGTTTTGGATATCAGGAAGAGTATCTAAAGTTACATATAACAATGAAATAATGGAAGCATAAGTTGAAAATCAAGGTAATATTGAAGTCACCTAAACTTGCACCAATACATAGTGGGAATAGTATATTAAAAATCCATCGGAGAAGTCAAGTAAAGGTAGAATATAGACAAACACTCATTAAGCAAGCTTCATAGCTAAGATTCAAGCAATACAACCACCAAAAATTGAGTGGGAAGAGCTAAAGAAATATAGAATTGAAGTGACACAAAGTTGAAGTGAAGTGTATAACATAAACTAAAGCATCTAATAGAAAGTGAAGAGTCATTGAAAGCATTCAAGCCTCAATAATGCTCAGGAATGGTAAGTGCCATCCTAATCACCTTTTTTTTAAGAATAAACATATCATTGTTTGAAGTATTCTTTAGGATATGAAGCACTAGTGGAAATCATAGGTTCAAGTATTGAGTTGCATTTACCAAGCATTACAAAAGGACAAGAGGAGTTATAATGCCACAGAATAAATATTGTAATGTTCATTAATTTTCTCATCAAAGAAACATATATTAGTGAGTTGGCAACAACTAAATCTTTAGTGAATTGATTAACAAAACATCCACTCAACTTGGAATTGGAATACCCAATAAAGAATCTTGGTCGAGTGAGTGGTAGTTAATTATTGAGTGAAAAATAAATCCAAGTTCAAATGCCTGAAGAAAGGTTTTAAAGCACATGCACATTGAGAGGTACAAAATTTATTTTTCAAAAAATTAATTTCTTTTTGAAAAGGAAGGAATTTAATAAAGGTTTTCCTTAGGATTAATGGAGTAATAAGATTTTTATAAGAAATTATTTTGGAGAGAAAAGGAAGTCAAAATTAAATTGAATGGTCAAACTTTTTAGGGGGATATAAAGAATTTTACTTACTAGCCTTGTGAAACTTGGAAACCTTTTGAAATTCTTTATGAGAAATAAGTTATAAAGTCTATTTGAATTCATTAAGGAATGATAAGGAGGGATATTATTACAATATTTTATTAAGGTTGAATAAATATAATTAGTGATTATAATGTGTTATTTTATTAAAGGAGGGATAAGTAGGTTGATAGTCTAAATTTGGAGTTATAAAGTTCATTTAATAGTTTTTTATTTGTTAGATAAATTTAAAATTGCCCTATTAGTTTTTTGAAATAAAATATTATTTAATTTTTGCAAATTATTTTTTTAGAAGTCAAAAGGTTTACAACATCAAACTTAGGAAATCAAATTTGAAAAACTTAGGAGAAATAAGGAATTCAACCTAGGTTTTATAATTTAGAATCTTTGATTTATCTAAACCTAGGGAGTTAAAAGGATTACTACTTCAAAGGAACATACCAAAGAAAAAAAATTGAAATGAAAAATAAATGATCTAAAAACATAAACAAAAAATGAAAATTCATAAGTTGACAAAAATAATTGAAATAAAAACTTGTGTTTTCAAGAAGAACATATAGACATCCAATATGACTCACTAGAAGAGACCAAGCAAATGCTGCAAAATTTAGAATGTTGTACTCAGAACATGATAGCAAAAATTGAAAGTCAAGAAAATACATCAATAAAAGAAAAGAGAATAGCCAAACATGGGAGTTTTTCAATACTTGGATATTATTACTTTCTGATGAAGTTTTCAAAGGTAAGAATAGAAAACAAGAGGAAATGACTGATAATTTGGAAAATAAGTTTGTTGATAAAGTGTGTTTAGTGATGTTGATGATTATTATGATAATTTTGTTACTATATGTGTTAGTCTATGGAGAACAATTTACAAGGAAATAATTACTCTAAATTTTTCTAAGATAAGAAAGCAAGAGAAGGTTGAAGAAAAGAATTAGAAAACAAAACAATTGTGAAAGATGTTTCTTCTAATACAAATGATTTAAGGCCCATAATGATAGATGCATGTTATAATACTAGTGGTCTTCATAAAAAAGAAAAAGATGCATGTTGTGATTCTCTTGAGGAAAAATTGTGATGCAACCAATAATACTTATGACCTAGAATGCATGACAAAGATAGAAGAACCTGTTACAAAAATAGATGATATATGTGACACAAAGGATTAGAATATAGTCCATGATTGTTTAAAAAATCAATATAAGCTTGATTAGTCCTCTATACTTATAGTAGCAATAGCACCATGTAGTTATATATGCTAAGTGCATAAAAATATTTTTAAATTTGAAGTCTTAACTAAGATAATAGTATGATCACAAAGTCTATCTAAGTTTAATTCTTATCAAGTGCACATATATAATTTCTTATGTTTATTAGTGTAGGTTTATTATAATTGTTTCAAAAAGAATGATGTGATTATGTTAATCCTTTTTATACCATAAAACTATTTACTTCACAACAAAATATGAGATATTCTTCAAATAAAATTATTATATATTAAATTGATCATAGATGAAAGTAAACAATTATAATGAAATTTATTTATCAAAAATAAATGTAAAATCATGTCATGAAAACCAACACGTGTATTCTAAAATGAAATTTATTTATCAAAAATGACACTCGTAAGTGTATGTAAAATCATGTCATGAAAACCAACCCTTGTGTGTATTCCAATAAGTAGTATACGAGAGATCATCCGCCATCTATGGAGGCAGACGCTTACGGCTCTAAGGGAAGAGGTGTTCAAATAATTAGATTGGTAATACCTGAAATCTCACAATGCTCCAGCTATAAGCAAGGATTATGCCTACGCCATCACCAGACATATCCATATTTTTTATGGAGAAAGAGATGGGTTTAGCTCCAGCTATAAGCAAGGATTATGCCTTCGCCATCACCAGACATATCCATATTTTTTATGGAGAAAGAGATGGGTTTAGCAATACCACAGAGTCATGTCACCAAACTACTTACACAACCTGTCAAAATGTAATGTTTAGTTTCAAGCTCTTACGGAGTGCATCTAATGTTTTTGTTTGTGGGGTTAGGTTTGTGGTGGAGATATGTTGACAATGGTAGTATATTACAATTACTATAGTAACAATGGTGCCAGAAAGCAATGCCTCTCAGTTGAGGTAGTCATTGCATAATTGTAGGTCCAAGCAAAAATTAGATAAAGTAAATAATATTTTAAATATGTATGTTTAAATATTTTAGATTGAAATTGTGGAGGTTTGTAACACCGAAAATGGCGTACAATTAAAATAAGTGTTTTCGTAAGAAAGAAAAAATTATATTTCGAAAAAATCTTTGAAAAAATATGGATTTAGAAAGGAAATTAGAAAATAAAAACATTTGTAGAAATTTAAAAATTATTTGATTATATAGTAAAAGTATAATTATTAAATGAGTTTAATATGTAAAACATAAGTTTTTGTTTTTTTTTAAATAGTTATGGTTATCAAATTATATGAGATAAATTTTTGAATTTTTATGATTATCAAGAGATAAGTGATTTTTTTTTTTTTAATATAATATCATTATTTGGTTATGATTCAAGTTCATATTATCAATTAAAAATATTTATTAGTTATCAAATGTCATGAGTTTCGCTAATGAAATATTTTGATTTTAATTTTGAAGGAGAAAGATCCAAGTTTAAATCTTGGTAGGTGATATATGCATAATAACCCGAAATACTATAAGTCAGTTATAATGTAATTAAGATGAAGCCCTTGTCAATCTTACATAACCAGTTAAAGAAGAAGTTATTCTTAGCATTACAATGATTCTATATGTTAATTGTACTTGTCATTGATGAATTTATTCATATTTAGGTATCATATTTAGTCATTTGATCTCTTTCAATCCTCACTTACATAAGAAGCTCTTCTTAATCTTGAAATGACTTCCTATAGTGATTGTATTTTTCACTGATTAAATTTACCCATCTATCCTCTTTGTAAGTCATGGGAAATATGCATAATTTATAATAATCATACTTGGGTATTATATGGAGTTGGAAGCAAATAAAGTTATGTCATAACATTTACTAATTCAATAAAATTATATTGTATAAAGATTTTGTGTATTGTATTTTGTATTATAGAAATAGTGAAAGTTATAATAAAAATATGCATATTTTTTTAGTGTTTGGCTTTAGTTGTAATTTTAAAATTATAATTAAAGTATATGTCATCACAAAGACTTCTAGTTTTTTCTATATAGAATAAGTTAGATTTAAAATTCCTACACAAGATATAAAGATCATGTTACAATATTATTTATACAAACTATGAGAATGTATTTCTTTAATGTGATTAATTTTTTTCATAATAAAACTATCCTATTTTAAAAAATCAATACAAGTTTGTTTTGTTCTCTAGATTTATAATAGCAATAACATCATGTAGATAGGCTAAAGGCATAAAAAATATTTCTAAATTTAAAGTTTTAACTATAATAATAAAATAATCATAGAGTCTATCTAGCTCTAATTTTTATCAAATGTGCATATTACACATTCTTATATTTATTAGTGTAGGTTTATTACAATTTTTTCAAGAAAGGTAGAGTGATTGTTATAATCATCTTTTATACCATAAAACTTTTTAATAAATATAATAATATTTAAATAAAATTATTATATATTCAATTGATCAAAAACCAAGGTAAAAAATTATGTTAGATCATATCAAACACTTGTCCGTATTCCAATAAGTAAAATTGTTTCAAATGAAATAAATACATAAAAAAATCAAAAGTTGGTAAAAAAAAAATATATTATTATTAACCATATTAGTGGTTTTGTATGTATGCTAAATAATACTAAAAAGGTAATGAGAAAACAAGGATCGACTGAGGAGTAAATGGCCGGTTGCCTCGTATGTCTTTAAGAGAGCCTGAATGAAATAATCGTCCCATAGATTGGGGTGATGATTGCCGTTGCGCAGTTTCACGTCTCCTTTAGTTCTAATTGACGCCATCGTCGTATTCATATTTATATTAATGGGACGCACTGGAAAATCCGGGCATCGTAATGCTTAGAGTTTTGAGTTACATCGAGTTACTTAGTTTATTTAATATCTTTAGATTTGATTCTTGAAGTAAGTTACAATATTTAAATGTTTTAACCATTAAACAAAGTTATGTTAGCAACTCAAGACCTTATAATAAATGAAGAGGTTGTATTTATCATTTTTTTAAATAAAAAAATTTAATATAATTTTTAACCTTTATATATATATATATATATATATATATATATATATATATATATATATATATATATATATATATATTTGTTAGTATGAGAAACTCTTATGATTGGTGCTCACGATTGGACATCACATCGTGGTTTCAACTTTGGACCTTCCAAGAAGAGCTAAACTTTGATATATTAAATATTTTAAAATATAGTACCAACATGAAGATTTCATATATTAATCGAACTTTGGCTTTTCTTCAAGAGGTCCAAGGTGTAAATCACAGTGTATGGGGGTTGTGTTAAATTTTTTATGAAAGGTCATGGTGGGATGAGGATGCCTAGTCGAGTTTTTCACATTAACTATTGAGACCCGGTATCAAGCACTAGAGGCTAAAATTGATAAGCTAGAGGAACAACTCTCCAAAATAGATGCACTCATGGAACTCAAGGGTCAAATATCCTCCCTCATCACCATTATAACAGATTGTGAGCATAAGAAAGACCCGATGAGTTAGGACATTGAGGTGCTTAAGATTAAAAATCTAAATTTTGATTAGTATGATGAGAATGTCCAAATGATCAAAGGATAAAAACCATTGAATGAATAGAATACTCTAGGGTCTTTGAAGAGATCAATCAATAGATAGGAAACAATAGAGGCTTGAATGTAAGACTCCCCAAAATATATTTTTCAAGGTTTTATGGAACATAACCACAAAGTTGGTTGATTAAGGCTAAGCAATGGTATAAGCTTCATGAAACTCCCTTTGACCAAAGGACCATTATAGTTAACTTTTGACTTGGAAGCACTACATTAGTAATAGTGGTTGAGAAAACAAGTTTCCAATCCTGGGAATACATAATGCAAGAGAACTCCTTGGTTGATTTGGGTTGTCCAAGTTTGAAGATTTTACGGAAACACTCACTAAGATAGGACAAACAAACACTATGCCTATGTATATCACTACTTTTGAGAAGCTCACCAATAGAATTGAAACTCTTTATGAATTCTTCACGACTTATTTTATTTGTGATCTTAAGGAAGATATAAGGACTAAGGTTCAAATGCTTAAGCCAACCACTTCCATGACAACCATAAGGCTAGAAAAAACCATAGAGAATAAATTTAATGCTAAAAGGTGAAAGCACGAGATTCCGGAAGCAAAAGGAAAACTATAACTATGCAATATAAGACGAAATGTAACGCTTTAATCCTATGCACAAAAACAAGGAAAGGAGATAAATTGGAGACGAAAGAAAAGATGTAAGGAAATCACAACCCTCTTTATTCAAATTTCTTATCCTCGGTTACATAGACGTCTCCTCCCTTTTTAGGGGCTAGGAGCGTTAAATTGGTCTTTGTTACAATTTGTGACTTAGTCTTCCTCCTTCCGCATGCCCACGTTTGGAATGGGCGGGCCAAATGTTGCCGCCGCTTGCGTTGGTAAGGTAGACTCCTCGCCGCTCCTCTAATGCCGCAACTCCGCACTCAAAGAAACAAACAAGAAAGTCAGTAGCACCCGTGTATGAAAAATAAAAGATGAATCTAACGATGGTTGAAATGAATCTAAATGAAATGAAAAACTTGACAAAAGCATAAACATGAAACTAAAAGAAATACCACGATTATGAAAGCACAAATCGCCAGTAAGTGAACTAGCAGCACTTCGTCGCTCAAAATGCTCCTTCTCTCGTATATTTTGGGTGAGGAAACTCACCATTTTATAGACCCAAGGGGTCTCTTTGAATTAACATGCAAAAGTGTTTCTTTGCATGAATGCTTTTGTTTGTGAAGAGAAGACTTCTTCTTGATCAAGGGCTTCTTAACTGCCTCTCGTGCATGTCTTTGTGTGTTTTAGAAAACTCACTTGCACTCCTATGTCATGCATGAAAAGCTGAGTGGTAGTTCTGAGTTGTCATGCGCTGAGGTCTGACTTTTTGCTGGTCAAACCTGGCATTCGTCCCACCCAAAAGCGAGCGCTAGTAATCGTCCCCGGGTGAAACGAGTACAAATCCATACTCGTCCTTGGGTAGGACGAGTACAAATCGCACTCGCCCTCGCACCGTCCCCGGGTGGGACGAATAAGAAATAAAGTGTCTAAAAGGTGCCAAACTGATTTTTGACTTGCAAAACTCGTTGTGTAAGTGGTTAGAACCACTGTTTAACCTCTGGGGGCTACCCTGGGGGCTGTGTGTGTTAATGTGATCAGTGTTTGTAGTCACATAATCGGATTGGTGCTGTTTTGGTGTCTACAGATGCCCCTTTTTGGGAAGCGCTGTGCATGGCACAGCGTCGAGCAAAAATAGATAACCAAAGCACTAATGATTAGGGTTTCTCAGTAACCTAACCAACTCTTGATGCCCCAAGCATGGAAAGGGCATGCATTCTTGAATCCTTGCTTCTGACGAGCTAAGGAATTTGATTTCAAGTATTAACCTATTTTGGTGAGGTGTGACTTGAGCTTGGACATTGATCAGTCATGAATAGGCAAAGGGCGCAACCTTTTATCCATGGGGGAACCTTGTGTTCATGCTTCGGGAATGCCAAGTGTTTGATCAATTTTGTGATAATTGCTTGTTTGCTGCCCCAAGCAGGAGCGTGATTGTCTTTGTCAATGATTCTTTGAATGCATGCCATTGCCTTGATTGGGTGTGTGTTTGTTGATTGGTGACTTAAGTGTGACTACCCCCTCAAGCGACGAATCGATGAAGGAATGACTGACATGAGAAAAGCGACGAGTCGCTTGACCCAAGATGACTTAAGTGAGGGTGCCTTCAGATGTTGTCCGTTGAATGCGCGAGCAATTTCTCGATTTTTTTTGTGGACCTATTTTTGGTGGGTGTGAACCCATTTTGGGATGCCATTTGGGGGTAACATGGGCGAAAATCCGTCTTCCCGTGGAGCGGTCCGGCTATGGTAGCCTTCTTGGGGAGTAGGATAACGACAAGGTAGACCCCGACATCAGTTTTCTTATGCCAAGAGGTTAAGTGCAAGAGCACTTTTGTCCGACAATTTTTAGTGTTTTTGTTGGCATTTGTCATTTTTATATTTTGGTTGTTTTGTTGTGTTTGTTTGTTTTTTTTTTTTTTTTTTTGTGGCGTGTTTTTATGTATGTGTTTGATGTATGCAGAGGCGATTATGAATGTGATGTTTCTAATTTGTATGATGTATGGATAGGGAATGAATGAAATGAGGTGTTGATGATGTGTCGATGCACCATAGACTGTACAAGATTTGACTGACTTGCTATACTAATGGGATGACTTTGTGAAATGACTTTTCATGTGAAAACTTTGTTTTTGTATTTTGCATATATTTTGATGGTGATGTACGGAATAAAATGTGACAGTTGTTTTTAAAATGTAGTTAAGCTTTTCTTAGATTCAGATATTTTAACTAACTAGCCAAGACTGTACATTTATCTCGCAAGACTTTTGAACAAGGTATAAATTCGACTTGAATTTAACCAAGTTATTTCACATCCCTGTGTGTGCAATTGAGTTCGTTTATGTGTTATTCATCAGGATACCGCCAATGCCAGATGGGCTTTCAACCGAACCTGTACTGAGGATCACCTAATTAGCTCCACTAACTCCTTGATTGTGTTTGGTTAGATTAATCTGCGATGCTATCTAGGATACCATAAGCTAGCTCATCCACATGCAAACATTGATCTATACACAAGTTAATGTGACAGATATATCGTCATGCGGGAGGTTTACTATCGATGGACCGATAGGCTATCAACCAAACCGGCATCGAAGCTTGCCTCATGACCTGTCGAAATGCTGAGAATTCCAGGGATTCAAGTTCGACTCCCTGCTTTTCTTCAATTGTATTGGGATACTTGCTCTTTATAGTGATAAGATCACTGTTTATTTTTGTTTTATTGATGTTTTTTTTTTTTTTTTTTTTTGAGCAAGGGATTTGAATATGGAGTGACGAGAATCACTGTTATTTGTGCCTTTTGATGTGTGCACTGTAGGATGTCAAATTTGAATGTTTTGACGTTTTGCAAATTTTTGATGTTTTTGCAACTTTTGAGAACTTGGGATTCATGGGGAATTGGGTAGGGAGGATGCTTGTCCTTTTGCCAACTCTCAACATTCCTAGGGTCATTCGCACAGGGGGATAAGCAAGATAGCCGTTTCGCTTATGGTAACCGGGATTACGATGCAGGTTTCATCTTTCGTTCACACAACTTAGGAATTATTTTATGTGTGTTAATTTGTGTTGGGACGTGACGTAACAAGGTGTGATCCAAGTAAAACTTTCCCGTGTAAAATCTGTTTAACTGTGTACAGTTTTTGGCTAGAAATTTAAAGACATCTGAATGACGAAAACCCTATATACATTAGGAAACAACTGACTATGCTAAAATAAAAAGGTGATATGCTGGATGTATGCATTTATGGAAATGGATTTGAGGTGGAAATGATGGAATTGCCAAGTAATGACAGCCTATGGTGCTTTTGACTTGTATGACCTATCGAAGTATGCAAGGGATGGATGCAATGTTTAATGCAACCTATATTTTTGTATTTTGATTTTTATGAAAATGCATGCAAATGTTTTGGTGATTTCGTTTTTTTTTTTTTTTATGAGAATGTATGGAAAATGCAAATGTTTTTGTGATTTTGTTTTTTTATGAGAATGCATGTAATTGAAATGCAATTGTTTTTGTGATTTTGATTTTTGTTTTTTTTTTTTTTTTTTTTATGAGTATGCATGGAATTGAAATGCAATTGTTTTTGTAATTTTTGATGTGTTATGAGAATGCATGGAATTGAAATGCAAATGTTTTTGTGATTTTGATTTTTGTGTTGTTTTTGTTGATTTTTGAATACTTATGTTGACCAAGCAGTTATGGTAACTCTTGGAGCTTTTGGGTTGACCAAGCGATTGTGGTAATCCTTGGAGCTTTTGTCTTGACCAAAGGGTTTATAGATACCTTTGGGGCATTTAGGGTTTGACCAAGCGATTATGAAAATCCTTGGAGCTTTTTGGGTGACCAAGTGATTGTGATAATCCTTGGAGCTTTTTGGGATGACCAAGCGATTGCGATAATCCTTGGAGCTTTTTGGGATGACCAAGCGATTGCGATAATCCTTGGAGCTTTTTGGGATGACCAAGCGATTGCGATAATCCTTGGAGCTTTTTGGGATGACCAAGAGATTGCGATAATCCTTGGAGCTTTTTGGGATGACCAAGCGATTGCGATAATCCTTGGAGCTTTTGGGATGACCAAGAGATTGCGATAATCCTTGGAGCTTTTTGGGATGACCAAGAGATTGCGATAATCCTTGGAGCTTTTTGGGATGACCAAGCGATTGCGATAATCCTTGGAGCCTTTTGGGATGACCAAGCGATTGCGATAATCCTTGGAGCCTTTTGGGATGACCAAGAGATTGCGATAATCCTTGGAGCTTTTGGGATGACCAAGCGATTGCGATAATCCTTGGAGCTTTTGGGATGACCAAGTGATTGCGATAATCCTTGGAGCTTTTGGGATGACCAAGAGATTGCGATAATCCTTGGAGCTTTTGGGGTGACCAAGAGATTGCGATAATCCTTGGAGCTTTTGGGATGACCAAGAGATTGCGATAATCCTTGGAGCTTTTGGTTTGACCAAAGGGTTTATGGACACCTTTGGAGCATTTGGTTTGACCAAAGGGTTTATGGACACCTTTGGAGCGTTTGGTGTAACCCACTAGGATCTTCAGGGAATAGAGGTACCCCAAAGATGATGATCTTTGTGCACCGGATCCGGCTCTGTAGGAATTGGCACGAATGGATCGGCCTTATGCACGGATAGGAGGGCAAGGTCCGCCTTCGGCACCGATGGTGCTATGATATCTCTCGGGTGGAAGGTGCTCGCGATCTTCCCAAAGGAGTGGGATCAACATGTGATGCCGTGGGCTGGGTCTATGCGCCACTCATGCCCTAGTCTTATGCCTAGTTGGGCCATTAGTTCGTCATGGGTGACAGGGTGATTGTGTCGTCGTGCATGATTGAGATAAGCCATCTCGCTTCATCTTCGTAATCATTATCGATGATCCAAAGGCCCTCGTTGGCCTCGATAGTTGTCTGCGACATGTTAAGCTCTTCTTGTTCGAGCAGATTGATGTGGTCCTCATGGAGTTGTTTCGCGCTTTGCAGGGGGACCGAATTTTCTTGTAATGGCATAGGCTCGATGGGAGCCTCCAAAGGGAGTAATGTTAGGAGAATTTTGTGATGCTCATCCATCGGGACCACCTGTGAATTAATGTTGTCGGAATCGAATGGGTCCCATGGCGCTATTGCATATGCTGACTCGTCTTTGGCGAGAGAGTCAAGCTCATCAAAATTTGGTGATTCTAAGATATGGAAGACCTCATCATCAGGTAGCTCTACAACTAGGGGTTGATCCTCTTTGAGAGGAGTTTCACGTGAGTTGGGCTTTTGGGGCCCCAAAATCTTGGTCTCTACCGACTCTAAGTGCTTGGGCAAGCGCATTGCTTGTATCGAGGGATTTGAGCTCCTCCCTGTTTGATTTGTTCCCGTTGCAAGTTGTGGGAAACTTGATGCCTTGAGAGGGATGACCGAATAGCACCCCCCATGCTTTGGTATTTCATTTTAGTCCACTCTTCTTCTAGCTCAGAGTTCCTCGGAGGCTTCTTGAAGAATTTCTGGGGGTGGTCCATGAACCCGGGTGGGCGCCCGAAGAAGGCACCCGTCATTGGTCTTAGGATTGGCCTCCCGCTCAAGTCTAGGAGGCATCGAGGGCAACGTTTGATAAGGTCGTAGAGACCCGTCTTGCACCCAGTTGTGTTTCTCATAATGTTTTGTCTTATGCATGCGAGGGGTTGGAGTCTTCACCGCATAGTGTGTTGTAACAACTCATCCTCCCGGCACCGAAGGCACTCTTGATTTAAAAGATATTGTTGCTCTAACCGTTGTTGTTCCAGCTCAAGTATCGTGAGTTGCATCCGACGTGCAATATGCTTGGCAGATTCTAAGATAGTTGGTCCTGTCGTCTCATGTCTAGAAGGCCTAGATGCCTCTCCTAGATATCTATCTCGGTCATGGTGATCCGAGATCTCTATAGGTCGCCTCCCTCTCTTGGGGGTAGCGGCATTCCCCTGAGGCTTTGGCCTCAATAGGTAATCCCGAAAGCTAGCAATTGCGGAGGCATGTTGCTCCTGCGATGTATATTGTTCTTGAGGAAGGTAAGGGTTTTCCTCGTGCTCTCTTTTGTAAGTGAAAGAGGAACGGGAAGAGTTGGCTCGCCCCGCCTGAGGAGCCTTGTGCTCTGGATTTGTCCTTGTAGTCCCGATAACTAGAGGGGGTGAAGGAGGGATAGTGTAATCATGTGGTTCCTCCCGTCGAACCCTATGTTGACCTAGTGCTTCATCACGCAGTGACCACTCATAGCGAGCATCTAAGGGAGCTCTCCTACGGATGTACCCCTCATGGGAGGGTGCGTGCTGGGTGCTATGCTGAACAGGAGTGCCCCTAGAAGAGGTGCCCCTATAGTCCCTTTCCGTTAAGGTGTGTAGGGGACTGCCTTGTGTGTTAGGTCGCCAAGGTGGTATGACCAAATCCTGGGGACTATAACGGATGCGACTCGTGTTTCTTTGGACATTCCCCACAACATTCGCCCGTGATTGGGCTTGGCTGCAGGTGAGCACCATGACGATGTCTCTCTAAAAACCCTAAAAATTGAAAATGAGTCAGATGGGGCCCAAAATTGGTGTGCGCATCCCTCTTACAGTAGATAAGCCAAAAATGAAGTTTCAAGTCCTAACTCTAAATACATTAGGAGATATTGACCTTCGAATAGCTCAAAAAGCGCAAAAAATTAGGTGAGCAATTTTAAAACCTAATTTTGAGGCCCTAGATGATGGAATTTGGCCCCGAAAACGAGTTTTCTGGGAAATACAATTCAAGGAATTATATTTGTTTAAAATTCTCCCAACTAACTCCCTGTAAAATTTCACGTCAATCGGAGCTACGGTTGAGAAGTTATGGCCCCGACAAGATGCACTAAAATTTAGGGAAAAATATAAGATTTCCCATATTTTGTTGGATGGTCCTGCATCACTTATGGGCACCTTCGGGGCACTTTTTGGGTTGACCAAAGGGTTCATGGACACCTTTGGGGCATTTTGGAGTGACCAAGCGATTGCGGGAATCCTTGGAGCTTTTTGGAGCGAGTGACAAAATGCGTAGATTTTTATCTTTGTTTATGATTTTTTTTTATTTTTGATTTTTTTTTGTCTAAACAGAAAATAGCATACACACACAAGCAATGTTTATCTCTTTTAAAGATTAATAGTGTGCCCTAAATCTGGTTTAGTGTGTTTTTGTTGTTTGTTTTGTTTTTTGAAGATTTTTGTGAAACGTTTAAATGCAAGTATGAAGGCTCTTATAACTCCCAAAATGGTCGCCCTTTCAATCAATATCAAGGCCATGACCGATATACCAACCTCTCTATATACCCGCCCTTACGGGAGGGAGACTATAGGTACGTGAGAGCAGATGGTACGTGGTACGTAGGCGGTACGAAAGGGGGATTGTCCCGTTAATGGCACCTACCATAGAAGACTTATCCTCGCGCGCATGGGAATCACCCCAGCGACACTCGGTCGCCTTTCGTCAAGATTTACGCCTAACAACAAGTTGACAATCGGGGAATGGATGCAAAGCTAAGCCAAGGTGGTGATGAACCCACCGTTGGTCTTGCTCAAGGGTTGGGGTCTTACGACCAACGCCTTGGTTTAAAATGTAACGTGATGTGTGGGGTTCGTTTTAATTTTGCGAAATTGAAACAAGCAAACGAAAAGAAATCTTTCCCTAAGCCATACAAACTGAAAACCAGAAAACAAAAAAACAAAAATTTGACAGAAGCTGTAAAAACCCCTACCTCTTCTCTGCCTAATCGAGAAGTCTCTGATTTGCTCTAAAAATTGCACAGAATCTATAATCGTCCCTGGGTGAGGCGAATAACAGAACCGTAATCGTCCCAGGGTGGGAACGAATAGTTTATTCGTCCCGAGGTGAGACGAGTACCAATTCTGTAATCGTCACTTGCAGAGACGAATAACGATCCGATGTTGAAAAAATAGGTACCTGTAAAAACAAGCAATTTTAGATCAGTAATTTAACCTAAAAAAAATAGAGGACAGAGGTCCCACCGTGATCGCCATTGAAAGCACGAGATTTCGAAAGCAAAAGGAAAACTATAACTATGCAATATAAGACGAAATGTAACGCTTTAATCCTATGCACAAAAACAAGGAAAGGAGATAAATTGGAGACGAAAGAAAAGATGTAAGGAAATCACAGACCTCTTTATTCAAATTTCTTATCCTCGGTTACATAGACGTCTCCTCCCTTTTTAGGGGCTAGGAGCGTTAAATTGGTCTTTGTTACAATTTGTGACTTAGTCTTCCTCCTTCCGCATGCCCACGTTTGGAATGGGCGGGCCAAATGTTGCCGCCGCTTGCGTTGGTAAGGTAGACTCCTCGCCGCTCCTCTAATGCCGCAACTCGCACTCAAAGAAACAAACAAGAAAGTCAGTAGCACCTGTGTATGAAAAATAAAAGATGAATCTAACGATGGTTGAAATGAATCTAAATGAAATGAAAAACTTGACAAAAGCATAAACATGAAACTAAAAGAAATACCACGATTATGAAAGCACAAATCGCCAGTAAGTGAACTAGCAGCACTTCGTCGCTCAAAATGCTCCTTCTCTGTATCATTTTGGGTGAGGAAACTCACCATTTTATAGACCCAAGGGGTCTCTTTGAATTAACATGCAAAAGTGTTTCTTTGCATGAATGCTTTTGTTTGTGAAGAGAAGACTTCTTCTTGATCAAGGGCTTCTTAACTGCCTCTGTGCATGTCTTTGTGTGTTTTAGAAAACTCACTTGCACTCCTATGTCATGCATGAAAAGCCGAGTGGTAGTTCCGAGTTGTCATGCGCCGAGGTCCGACTTTTTGCCGGTCAAACCCGGCATTCGTCCCACCCGTAAGCGAGCGCTAGTAATCGTCCCCGGGTGAAACGAGTACAAATCCATACTCGTCCTTGGGTAGGACGAGCGCGAGTACAAATTCGCACTCGTCCCCGGGTGGGACGAATAAGAAATAAAGTGTCTAAAAGGTGCCAAACTGATTTTTGACTTGTAAAATCGCTGTGTAAGTGGTTAGAACCACTGTTTAACCTCTGGGGGCTGTGTGTTAATGTGATCAGTGTTTGTAGTCACATAATCGGATTGGTGCTGTTTTGGTGTCTACAAAAGGAAGTCTTCTAGACACCCTATATTTCAAAATAGAATTTTTGCATCCACCAATAATAATGCTGCAATAGCTCCAATGGTTAAGAGGTTATTACCAATGGATATGTCCAATCATAGAGCCAAGAAAATATGCTATAATTATGATGAAAAGTAGTCCATAGGACACAAGTACAAAACCCAACACCTCTACCTCTTGGATAAGAGCAATACTTTGGCTTCTTCTATAGATACAGAGGATGAATTTGTCGATTCAATAGAAGAGCACTTAGATTCAGTGGATATAGAACATCCAATGAATAGTACAAACAAAGAGACCCTCACAATTTCTTTGAATGTCATTGTAGGAATATCAACACCATAGTGCATGATTGTCCAAGGATTTCTCAAAGGGCGTAAGGTTTTTATCCTATTAGACTCTAATAACACTAATAATTTTAATGACCCTAGTGTTGCTAAAAGAGTAGATTGTTTCATTTATGAATGTAATCAAGTCTAAGTAAAAATTTCTAATAGAGATATCATGACATGTATTGGGAGGTGCCAGAATGCTTGTCTATTCATCAATGACTATCACTATCAGATTGATATTTATGTAGTCTCATCAGGTGGAGTGGACATTGTATTGGGTTACCCTTGGCTATGAATATTGGGAACAATATCATGGAACTTTTAAATCTATGGATGTATTTAACTATCAATAACATAACCCACATAATTTATGGAGTGAATAGGGACACTATAAAGATTATAACATCCCATCAAATGTAGATACTACTTAAGAAATATCATCGGGTAATTATGGGAATATTTTTCTAAATACAATTGTGTGTTATCTAGGATGAGTGGATTCCTTCAGACTTGATAGTTATTTTAACCAAGAATTAGTAGGTCTTCATCAAACCCAAAAACATACCACCTAGTCAATTGAAATATCACAAAATTAATTTAATCCCTAGGAGTCAGCCTCTAAATATTTGACCATATAAAAACCCCTATCACCAAAAGAATGATATTGAGTAGTTTATGAAGGAACTATTGGACATAGGTATCATCCATCCAAGTTCAAGTCCTTTTTCAACCCCCATATTATTGGTTTGAAAGAAGGATGGGTCATGGAGAATGTTTGTGGACTTCCATGAACTCAATAATATAACCATTAAGTAAGTTTACCATCCTAGTGATTTTTGAATTATTATATGAGTTGCATGGTGCTTAATATTTTACCAAATTGGACTCTAGGTGATGGTATGACCATATTTGAGTTCACAAGAATGACAACCCCAAAACAACTTTCAAGACCCATGAGGGGCATTATGAGTTATTTACCATGCCCTTTAGCCTAACCAATGCACCATAAACTATCCAAGGCTTGATGAATAGGTTTCTAAAACCTTACCTATGAAATTTTGCATTGGTCTTTTTTAATGATATATTGATCTACAACAAAACATGGTAAGAGCATCTACAGCATGTTGACTAGGTTTTAAAGCTCCTACAACAAAACCAGTTGTATGTCAAGTAATCTAAATACACCTTTGGGACAGCAGAGGTAGAATATTTGAAGAATTTTATCACTATATATGGTATCCATGTAGATCCATAAAGATTAATACCATGAGGGAGTGACCCAAATACCAAATATTGAAGAACCTTTAGGCATTCCTTAGCCTTATAGGATATTACTAAAAGTTTATAAAGGAATTGTTGAGTGATACATCTGCCCAATTTGAAAACATATACCAATAGCTAGGACTCATTCGAGATGTCCTCTCTTGAAAGGAAATAATCAATCTCCCCAAGGTTCTGGTAAGGTTGGTCTAAACTAGTTATGTTCTTATCAAATATTCTAAATCAAAGCATAAGAGAAGGGAATCATATGGATAACTCAGTGGGAACATATAACTGTTAACAAGACCAAGTATAAATTCATTATTTAAGCTTATAAAATACAACTCTAGCTTAACATTCAGCTAATTCTCAAAATACAATGTTTAGTATCATGGAATACATCAATAAAATAGAATAGAGCAATGTTCTAGGATTGCTATCTTGAAATTCATCAAACATATATATTCATTGCCTCACAATCATAATATTCTAAGAACAGAAAATATTACTTTGAAACTTACAAAAACATAGCATTTAAATGAGTTTCAAAATATGGAATTCAAGAGGTCCAAGGTGTAGATCAATTGGTTATTCCAAACCCTGTAAGGGGGGTGAAGGTCCAAGGTTCAAATCTCAAGCCTCATTGAATAGAATTTTTGTCCTTATGTTGGTGCTTTCAATGGTGTAAAAGGTTTAAAATGATTGTGGCATGGTGGTTATAGGGGTGGACTGCATGAGTACTGTGTGGCAACTTTCAAGGTAGACAGGGTAGAATACTATGGTAGCCATAAAAATATGAACAACATACCTGGATCATCATGGTGGCTATCGATTCCACCATATAAAATAAAAAAATAAGAATATGGAAATCAACTAATATACTCCTAATCTAGCAAGTTTCATAAACAATTCAAAAGGATAAGGTTAAATAAAGAAAGAAAACAAGCCATTACAACTTGAAGTCTTATGCTGAATTTGTTAGAAGTAGGTATTCTAAATTTAACTAGCTCTGACTCAACCATCCTTTGCATAGTTTGAGATCAAAGTGGTGCTATCTTCAAAGGAGGAAGATAAATACTAGAATTGTCTCAGATGTAAACACCATCAGCATGTGCAGAATACATCAGAAAAACTCCAAAATTTGTATTAATGAGAATATTCAATGTTTACAATTCTCAGAAATCACTCACATCAAATGATTACAAGGCATAAAATTTTCAATTACAGTTACATGGGTGTAGATGCTCATCAAACTACCAAATAAAAAAATAAAATCCCTATAAATATCTATTGCTAAAATGGCATTCGACCCTTTGAAATGGGGTCTCATTGGCTATTTATAGCCTTACAATTTCAAATTTTAGTGTTGTACAATGATGTTTCAGTGCTTTATAGCAACACTTTTAGTGGTTTACAATTGGATTTCAATGGTTTATAACTAGACTAATGAGTTGTCTCCTAGATGATGTGTCAAATTATGGTTCCTTTTTGGTCTAGATCTAGAATTCTAGCCTTTAATCTCTACAATTATTTATTTGGCCAAGCTATCAATATTCAATTATTGAGCTAATCTATTGGTCAAGCACTAGCGACTTTTTAAAATTCTATCCAAGTTCAATAAATGTGGTCTCAATGCTTCAGCTTCTGGTGTCTCTCATTGCCTAGTTTAGTCACATGTAAATCATAAATTCAAATTTTAGTGTGTTGGCAATTTTGGGTACCTTGAGTACATTGCCTTTGCTCAAGTATAGTTGTTGTCATTGATGTCAAAGGAGCTCTTGGTAGTTGTTGTCTTTGATGTCAAGGAGTTCTTGAAGCAATTTGATTAGTTGTCTAAGTATGTGTTTTGATGAAGGTTTCAGCTGGTCAGTAAGTCTCCAAGAAAATCAGAGTAGCCCAGTTGCCAAAAATCCAAAAAAAGATAAGTTAGAAAAAGGTTGCAGGCTGCTGGAAAAACTGTCACGATTTCGTGACATGTTTGAGGAGAGAGAAAGCGCTGGAAAAACTATCACGATTTCGTGACATGTTTGAGGAGAGAGAAAGCACTGGCAAAACTGTCACGATTTCGTGACATGCTGGAAGGCAGAGGCAAAGCTGGCAAAACTATCGTGATTTCGCGACATGTTTGAGGAGAGAGAAAGTTTAGGCAAAACTGTCACGATTTCGTGACAAGTTGAGTTGGCAGAGTTGAGTTGCAGGAAGTGTCGCGATTTTGTGACAAGTTTCAATGAAGTTGTACAGATGCAAAAAGCGTCGCGATTTCGTGACATGTTCCAGTTTCACGAGCATTGGCGAAAAAGTGCTTAAGGCAAGAAAGCGTCATGATTTCGTGACATGTTCCAGTTTCACGAGCAGTTGGCAGAAAAGTGCTTAAGGTAGCAAAAGCGTCACGATTTCGTGACATGTTCCATTTTTGCTAGTGCAAACCGAGGAAAGGTTGAAGAAGCAAGAAGTGTCACGATTTCGCGACAGAGTTGCTGATGACGTCAGCAAAAGCAAATGTGTCATGATTTCATGACAAGAGCAGAGAGGAAGGCCTTGCAGACTAAAGTGTCATCATGATTTCATGACAAGAATCATGATGACGTCAGCAAAAGCAAATGTGTCACGATTTCATGACAAGAGCAGCGAGGAAGGCCTTGCAGACTAAAGCGTCATGATTTCATGACAAGAATCATGATGACATCAACAAAGTCAGGGAGTGTCACGATTTCATGACAACAGGCTCAAGCAAGGCGTAAGGTAGACTACAGTGTCACGATTTCATGACAGCAAGCTAGCGAAAGTGTACGATAGGCTGTAGTGTCACGATTTCATGACAACAAACCAAAGAAGGCACACGACAGGCAGTAGTGTCACGATTTTATGACAACAAGTAATACAAGGTGTACGGCAGACAAAGGCATAGCGATATCGTGACATGTTTGAGTTTCATGCTAGAAAAGCTATAGAATAGCAGAGGCGGTTGAAGCCGATGGAGTTAACCTTTGTCGACGAAGTGTAAGGTTGTGCAGCCGATGATTGTTTTAAGGATTTACAATGACTAAGATCATGAATTTAATCATGAATTATTGCTATAAAAGGAGGACTATTTTTGAGTTTCAAGTATTGAATGTGTGTGTCAAATTTGTGCAAGTGAAGTCTGTTGTGCGCAAAGAGCAGTCGTATCGAATCGATCGAAGTGTGCGTTCAAAGTGCGACTTTTGTAGAAGTAGAGTGGAGGAAGAAGTTCGATCGAGGAGAAGCAGACTATGCGAAGAGGGTGCTGTTGTGGCTGCACATAGGTGCATAAGTTGTTGTGCGATCGAGAGCTACAGTATTTACACAGACTGTGTAAAGAAAGCAGAGTGTTCAAAGACTGTGTTGTGGTGGATGTGCTACTGCATTTTGTGAAGATTGCACTATTGTGTTTGTGCAGAAGTTGAGAAGATAGTGTTGTAATTTGAGAAGACTATGTTGTTGTAGTTGTGCAGACAGTGAAAAGTTGTTTTCAACCAAGTGCAAAAAAGAACAGAGGAAGAGGACAATTGTGCCAGACCGAAGGACTGTGTTTGGTGCAGATAAGAGGACCGACTTTGCGGTGATAGAGTTGAGGACAGAGATCTCCAGCCAGAGCAGGGAAGACAGGTGTCTTCTGTGGATAGAGTTCCACTTGCTAAGGGCAAAGGAGATAGAGGTCTTCTAGAGGATCACCAGCAAAGCAGAATTAGGGGAAGGTATCTCCTTTGAGCCGAGGCTCATAAACATTGTAATCGGGAAGGATTCCCAGAGGTTTTTGATATAAATTTTTAGAGGAAAGTTTTATCCGTGGAGTAGCCCACCTTGGGTGAACCACGTTAAATGGGTCTTCTATGTGTGATGCTTTCTGTCTTGTTTAATATTATGTTGATGCCACTGCTATCTGAAATTAAAATTATTAAATGGTTAAGTCTTATACTGTTCACCCCCCCTCTCAGTATAAGTTCATGTTCTTCAATTGGTATCAGAGCAGGTCTCTCCAGAAAAAGCCTAACAGCTTGGAGAAGGATCTAACAGAGGAATATATAAATTCAGAAAAGGTTGAATTCGATCTCAAGAGTGAATTCTTCTTGGCCTTGAGAAAGCTTGAGAAACTCAGGGAAGAGAATTTTGTCCTCAAGCAGCATTGTCAAGAAAAAGAGATAGCAAGATCAGAATTGGCTCAAAGTGTTATAGATTTCAAAATTCTAGCTGAAGAAGGGAAGAAGATTGAACAAGTTCTAACAGAGGTTCTAAAAGGAAAGGTAGCTGATTGTGAGAAACTAGAAGGAGAGATTATGTCTCTTAGAGTGAAGTTAGAACAGTCAACTCTCAGACAGAATATTTCGTGTGAAAAGAAGGATGGCATCACCATTCATGAAACAGGGTCTTCAAGCAAGAACAATCTTCACTCTGAAGAGCAATGGATTCCAGTTGATCGCAAAAAGAACAAACTTCCAAGGTATCAAAACAGGTTACATAATACCTTTCATGGATATTGTTTTTCCTGTAAAAAATTTGGTCACATAGCTATGCATTGCAATAAATCTCTGAAGAGTCATAGTAAGGAAAATGTTAACTCATTTGCACCTCTTATGAATAAAAATATCATGTGTTACAAGTGCAAGAATTTTGGGCATATAGCAAGGATGTGCCGTTTGGATAAATTTAGTTTTGAGTTCTCAAAAAGGAGGAATGAGATAAAATCTAAGTCAATGATAGTTCAAACTGCTTTTCATGCTCAAGACAAAGTAGAAAAATGGTATCTTGATAGTGGCTGTTCAAAACATATGACTGGTGAAAAAGAAAAATTTTTGTCTTTTAAAGAAGCAAACAGAGGAACAGTCAGTTTTGGAGATAACAGGTCCGCAAAGATCTGTGGTAAAGGGACTCTTAGTTTGGATGGGAAATCCAAAACAAAAAACGTGCTTTATGTAGAAGGGCTAAGACATAATCTGCTTAGTGTGAGTCAACTTTGTGATCAAGGGCACATAGTATCTTTCTTTTCAGATAGATGTGAGATAAGTAAAGAATTAAATGGAAAACTTATTGCTAGGGCTACAAGGACTCCAAACAATCTTTACATGCTGAGTGAGATAAAAAGAGAAAAATGCTTTCTAACTCAAGAAGATGAGAGTTGGTTGTGGCATAAAATATTGGGACATTTGAGTTTTGATAATCTGGTCAGTATTAGTAACAAGGAAGCAGTTAGAGACTTGCCCAGAATAAAAAGGCCCCAAAACATCATTTGCGGTCCTTGTCAACATGGTAAACAGACCAGAACCAGTTTCAAATCGAAAGGGTATACATCTTCCAAACCCTTGGATCTTATTCATACTGATTTGTGTGGCCCCACCAGAACTCAGAGCATTCAGGGAGATAGCTATTTCATGTTGTTTATAGATGATTACTCAAGAATGACTTGGGTTACTTTTCTCAAAGAAAAATCTGAAGCTTTTGAAAAATTTAAAGTTTTTAAAGAAATGATTGAAAATGAGACTGACAAGAGAATCAAATGCTTAAGATCAGATAGAGGAGGAGAGTTCACTTCAAATGAATTTGTGGAATACTGTGAACAACACGAAATCAAAAGAGAATATTCAGCAGCAAGAACTCCTCAACAAAATGGAGTAGTTGAAAGAAAAAACAGAACTATTGAAAATATGGCTAGAGCAATGTTAGATGAGTCAAAGCTTTCAGATGGTTTTTGGAGAGAAGCAGTAAATACAGCAGTCCACATCATTACCAGGGCTCAACTCAGAGTCAATCATCATAAAACTCCCTATGAGCTGTGGAAAGGAAGACCAGCTACAGTTAAACACTTCAAAGTGTTCGGGAGTAAGTGCTTCATCAGAAGGGAAGATCAAAATCTGGGTAAGTTTGATCCTAGGTGTGATGAGGGAATTTTTCTTGGATATTCCAGCAAAAGTAAGGCCTACAGATGCTTCAACAAAAGAACTCATACAGTTGTAGAGAGCATAAATGTAACAATAGATGAAAAGACAGGGATAAGAGAACCAGTCAAGGAACTCAGTGATGGAATCTGTCAAGAAGAATTCAGAGAAGTGTCAGATGAAGAAGAGGAAAGACAACAGTTGCTTCCCAAAACTCCTTCACGGTATGTTTAGAAACATCATCCCAAAGACTTGATCATTGGTGATCCAAATAGCAGGCAAACAAGAAGAAGAGTCATTCCTTCACATGAATCTGTGAATGTTTCATTGTTATCTCAGATTGAGCCAAAAATTTTAGTGAAGCATGTACAGATGATTTTTGGGTAAAAGCAATGGATGAAGAGCTAAATCAAATAGAGAAAAGTGAAACCTGGGATTTGGTTCCAAGACCTAAGAACAAGAATGTCATTGGCACAAAATGGGTATTCAAAAATAAACTTAATGAGGATGGAAAGATTGTCAGGAACAAAGCCAGGTTAGTCTGTAAAGGGTATGCTCAAGTCGAAGGTGTTGATTTCGAAGAGACGTTTGCGCCTGTTGCTCGTCTTGAAGCGATCAGAATGTTTTTGGCCCTGTCTAGTTTCAAATCTTTCAAAGTGTTTCAAATGGATGTAAAGTCTGCTTTTCTAAATGGGGTGTTGGATGAAGAAGTCTATATAGAACAGCCAGAAGGTGTGTCTCTCTCGAACAGCCGGACTATGTGTGTAAACTGAAAAAGGCACTCGTACGGGTTAAAGCAAGCACCCGGGGCTTGGTACTCAAGACTTGACGGGTATCTTTATGAACAAGGATTCAGGAAAGGCGTGGCAGATAGCAACTTGTACATTAAGAATAAAGGTGATGATATGATTATCATAGTTGTCTATGTCGATGACATTATTTTTGGGGGAAATAATACTCAGATGTGCAAAGTTTTTGCTAACACCATGCAAAAGGAATTCGAGATGTCTATGATTGGAGAGCTGTCATTCTTTTTAGGACTGCAGATTGCGCAATCAAAAGATGGTATATTTCTCTCTCAAGAAAAGTATATCAAAGAGATGTTAAAAAAATTTGGGATGATGGACAGCAAACCCGTATGTACTCCAATGATTACAGGGTGCAATCTGAGTAAGGATGATGAATCTCCAGCAGCAGATCAAAAATTGTACAGATCTATGATTGGCAGTTTACTATACAGTACAGCTACCAGACCGGATATCATGCAGGCCATTGGATTAGTAGCAAGATTTCAGGCAGCTCCAAAAGAATCTCATGTTATAGCAGTCAAGAGGATATTCAGATATTTGAAGGGCACTGTGGAGTTTGGGCTTTGGTATCCCAAAGGCGATGATTTCACCCTCACAGCCTATACAGATGCAGATTGGGCAGGCAGTATTGATGATAGAAAAAGCACTAGTGGTGGAGCATTCTTTCTGGGAAAGAGTCTGGTTTCTTGGCTGAGTAAGAAACAACCTTCAGTTTCCTTATCTACAGTAGAAGCTGAATACATAGCAGCAGTGGCTGGGTGCACTCAGGTTTTATGGATGAAAACAACCTTGGAGGATTTCAAAGTCAAGCATGAACAACCTATCCCTATTCTTTGTGATAATTCAAGTGCCATAAGTATTTCTAAAAATCTGGTAATGCACTCAAGGACGAAGCACATTTCTATCAAATATCATTTTCTAAGGGAGAAAGTGCAAGAGAAGCAGGTCAAGCTAGAGTATGTACCCACTAAAGAGCAGATTGCAGATATCTTCACCAAACCCCTTCCAAGAGATACGTTTGAGTATCTAAGGGAGAAATTGGGAGTTGTACTCTCACCTCAAGATTAATCACCTTAATAGGAGGTGGGGGAGGGACTAAGCTAAGAGACTCATTCTTAGTCCCAAGCCCCAAAGGTGACCCTTTGCCATTGATGACAAAGGGGGAGAGATTTGAGTAAGGGGGAGAGATATGTGTAAGGGGAAGTGCTTCAAGTGAAGAGAAGAGCTTCAAGTCGGGGGAGCAAAAACTTCAAATGCAGGATTCTCAGTTGATGGATCCGTTGGTTCAGTTTTGGCTCTTGAGATATGTTTTTAGTTAAGGGTTGCCATCAATGACAAAGGGGGAGATTGTTGGCAATTTTGGGTACCTTGAGTACATTGCCTTTGCTCAAGTATAGTTGTTGTCATTGATGTCAAAGGAGCTCTTGGTAGTTGTTGTCTTTGATGTCAAGGAGTTCTTGAAGCAATTTGATTAGTTGTCTAAGTATGTGTTTTGATGAAGGTTTCAGATGGTCAGTAAGTCTCCAAGAAAATCAGAGTAGCCCAGTTGCCAAAAATCCAAAAAAAGATAAGTTAGAAAAAGGTTGCAAGCTACTGGAAAAACTGTCACGATTTCATGACATGTTTGAGGAGAGAGAAAGCACTGGAAAAACTATCATGATTTCGTGACATGTTTGAGGAGAGAGAAAGCGCTGGAAAAACTATCACGATTTCATGACATGTTGGAAGGCAGAGGAAAAGTGGCAAAACTGTCACGATTTCGTGACATGTTTGAGGAGAGAGAAAGTTCAGGCAAAACTGTCATGATTTCGTGACAAGTTGAGTTGGCAGAGTTGAGTTGCAGGAAGTGTCACGATTTCGTGACAAGTTTCAATGAAGTTGTACGGATGCAGAAAGCGTCGCGATTTCGTGACATGTTCCAGTTTCACGAGCAGTTGGTAGAAAAGTGCTTAAGGCAGAGAAAGCATCACGATTTCGTGACATGTTCCAGTTTCATGAGCAGTTGGCAGAAAAGTGCTTAAGGCAGCAAAAGCGTCGTGATTTCGTGACATGTTCCATTTTTGCTAGTGCAAACCGAGGAAAGGTTGAAGAAGCAAGAAGTGTCACGATTTCATGATAGAGTTGTTGATGACGTCAGCAAAAGCAAATGTGTCATGATTTCATGACAAGAGCAACGAGGAAGGCCTTGCAGACTAAAGCGTCATGATTTCATGACAAGAATCATGATGACATCAGCAAAAGCAAATGTGTCACGATTTCATGACAAGAGCAGCGAGGAAGGCCTTGTAGACTAAAGCATCATGATTTCATGACAAGAATCATGATGACGTCAGCAAAGTCAGGGAGTGTCACGATTTCGTGACAACAGGCTCAAGCAAGGCGTAAGGCAGACTACAGTGTCACGATTTCGTGACAACAAGCTAGCGAAAGTGTACGGCAGGCTGTAGTGTCGCGATTTCGTGACAACAAACCAAAGAAGGCGCACGACAGGCAGTAGTGTCACGATTTCGCGATAGCAAGTAATACAAGGTGTACGGCAGACAAAGGCGTAGCGATATCGTGACATGTTTGAGTTTCGTGCTAGAAAAGCTATAGAACAGCAGAGGCGGTTGAAGCCGACGGAGTTAACCTTTGCCGACGAAGTGTAAGGTTGTGCAGCCGATGATTGTTTTAAGGATATATAGCCGACTAAGATCATGAATTTGATCATGAATTATTGCTATAAAAGGAGGACTATTTTTGAGTTTCAAGTATTGAATGTGTTTTGAATTTGCGCAAGTGAAGTCTGCTGTGCGCAAAGAGCAGTCATATCGAATCGATCGAAGTGTGCGTTCGAAGTGCGACTTTCGTAGAAGAAGAGTGGAGGAAGAAGTTCGATCGAGGAGAAGCAGACTGTGCGAAGAGGGTGTTGTTGTGGCTGCACATAGGCGCATAAGTTGTTGTGCGATCGAGAGCTACAGTATTTACACAGACTGTGTAAAGAAAGTAGAGTGTTCAAAGACTGCGCTGTGGTGGATGTGCTACTGCATTTTGTGAAGATTGCACTACTGTGTTTTCGTAGAAGTTGAGAAGATAGTGCTGCTGTAATTTGAGAAGACTGTGCTGCTGTAGTTGCGCAGACAGTGAAAAGTTGTTTTCAACCAAGTGCAAAAAAGAACAGAGGAAGAGGACAATTGTGCCAGACCGAAGGACTGTGTTTGGTGCAGATAAGAGGACCAGCTTTGCAGTGACAGAGTTGAGGACAGAGATCTCCAGCCAGAGCAGGGAAGACAGGTGTCTTCTGTGGATAGAGTTCCACTTGCTAAGGGCAAAGGAGATAGAGGTCTTCTAGAGGATCACCAAGAAAGCAGAATTAGGGGAAGGTATCTCCTTTGAGCCGAGGCTCATAAACATTGTAATCGGGAAGGATTCCCAGAGGTTTTTGATATAACTTTTTAGAGGAAAGTTTTATCCGTGGAGTAGCCCACCTTGGGTGAACCACGTTAAATGGGTCTTCTATGTGTGATGCTTTCTGTCTTGTTTAATATTATGTTGATGCCACTGCTATCTGAAATTAAAATTATTAAATGGTTAAGTCTTATACTGTTCACCCCCCCTCTCAGTATAAGTTCATGTTCTTCATAGTGTAAACTAGTTTGGGTGGTAAAATGATCATTTTGGTTTATTATTTTATATTGTTTTACTTATTCATTTATTTACTTTTATTATTATTATTATTTGTTAACGTTGATTATTATTAAATTTAATTAATTTTCTAAGGTTTAATTTCCTTTAATTTTAGGTCCAAAGTATTATGTTTAACATTTAAAATTTCATTTTAATTTTAATGCCCAAAATATTAAACCCAATGCTAAGGTCTTCCCTAAAGTTTCAAAATCCTTTCATTTAATTCCATGTTAGATGTTTTTGCTTTTAATTTTAGGGCTCAAGTATTAATTTTAACACTAAGGTTCATGTTTTAATTTTAATACCAAAGTATTAAATTTAATACTGAAGACTTATCATCATTAAAATTTGAAGGTCTAAGTCTGAGGGTTGTACCTTATGTATGCCAAAGGTTTTTGGTGGTATTTATCTCCCTTTGCTTTTAATTTTTAGATTCGAAATGCTAAGGTTGAATGGTCCAATGCTTAGAAAATATTTCAATTAAATCATTACCCGCCTAAGGTCTTTATCCAAAAATTGTGTGGCTTTATTGTATTAAATTTGGCCTTAATCAAGAATTATTATCCGGTAATTTTATTTAATGGTTAATGAATGATCATTAGCTATTTAATCAGGTTTAATAATCTATGTTGCCCTATAGTTTTATTGATGAGTATCACATGATGAATTTCCTTAATAAGTATGCTCGTGTGTATCATTATATATTTGAGAGGCACACGAATTTTAGCAATGTTTTACCTATTATAACCTAGGCAATTTTTTCATCCGTGAAAAAAAATTGCATTAAAACTTTAGGAAATATTGTGATTTAGGTTTAAATAATGCAAATAAATTCTTATTTATTTATTTAAATCTAGGCAAATTAGGATGTGTGTGTACTATTTGATATTATAATATGCATGTCATTTAAGCTTTGATCTATGAGTATCGTCAGATCTCCTACCAAATAAGATAAATTCACCTTTTGGAACTATTATTCAAAATTAGTGCACCCAACTTTGATTCACATGTGTTATTAGATCTAGCCATGATGCATGAGTGCTATTGGATTTTAGAAAAGTACATCAAATTTAACATGCTTGACTATGAAAAACTATGCACTTAATATCCAACAAGGGAAATTTGATGAGTTCCTTTGGATGTATTGCCCCATACATTCACTCACGTGTGTATCGTTAGATCTTAGGAAGTTGCGCGAGTTTTATCATGTTTGACCTTGTTATTTTTTAATTAATTTGGATAAAAAAATGGACATGCTTGACATTGTCCTTCTAGCATTTTTGTCTTTTATTTTTATTATATTTTATAAGCTTTAAGTGAACTTTAATATTTGATAATTTTTTATCACTACGTACCATATGATTAAAAAATGATGCATGAGTATCGTTAATATGAATAAAGTTGCACAATGTTTAACATAAAGGAGTGTTGGTATAAATTTTGGGCATATTTGCTCTATCATCTCTATTGGATACATGTGTACCGCTAGATTTAGGGTTGATTGATGAATATCATTGGATTTTAGGAAATGCACAAGCTTTATCAAATGGGAGGCTCAAACCTTAAGAAATTTATAATTTTATTCTTGATATAACTTTAGGTGCGGGCAATTTATGAAGTATGATTATTTCAACTTTTAAATCTCGGACAAGTTGGTTTTCCTTTAATATGTGCATACCCTTAGGTAATATTAATAATCCATGTATACCTTGTGATTGAGAGAAGGTGCTCGGGATTTAAGATTCCAAGGCCTTTAAACTTTAATCTTTTGCATTCAAATATTTTCAATTTTTAGTGTAAAGGGGTACATGAACAAGGTCAAGAGATTTATACCCTAGGCTTAAGACATAAGCTTTTAGCGTGAATGTTTCCAAGCTTAGAAAATTAAAGGATAAACCTTAGGATATTTTGATGATAGAAATATTTTAACCATTAGGCAAATTTTAGGTGAGATACCATTGGCGGGTGAAATATTTTGAATTCAAATGTAAATTTTAGCACCAACAAGAATTTGAAAATTGGTGATTTAGTAGACGATAAGGAAAATGATTACAGGAAGAGAACATGGACATGATTGTACTTTTTAAACATATGGTTTCAAACCCGAATTAATGTAGAATATAATTTATCTTAATAAAGTCATGAAACTAAGGGATGATTGGGAGCTTAGAACAATTCCGTAGTGCAAAAATTAGGTAAAAATCCAAAGTGACCATAATTTCATAAAAACATACATGTGCCTAAATTATCCAAATGGGTATATAAAACCATTGAGATATCTCAAAAATTAATTGTATATCATGGGATATTTCAATTATAAATTCATGGGTTGTTTTAGGAAATTGCTATTTCTAGAAACTATGTTTACCCAATATTCTACAAATTTGATATCATTATATAGATGGGATCAAGATATTTGCATCAGGTTTTGAATCACCTCAAAACAATCCTTGTAGCAAAATTTATGGCCGTTTCAATTTTACATCAAATTATAGGGTAAAAGTGATAAAATTTGAATAACCCTAAAATGAAATTTAATTTTTTTTAGACCTTTGAAAATAAAATTTTCTAGAATATTCAATGTAAATTAATGCAACCTATATGAAAATCTTAAAAAATATTCAATTTAAATCAATGTAGTTAATTCTCATTCTTCACGAATGTTTAGATGCAAGCAATTTTAAAAATCTTGATGTAAGCAATTTGCAAATTCTTGATGTAAACAAAAGATAAAAAATTAAAACCAAAATTTCAAGCAGGTCCCCAATTAGAATGAATTGTACAATGGCAATAATAAATTATGACTCTACTAGAAAATACTCTTGAGCATTTTAGATAAAGAACCCAACTTGAAATAAGTGAATTGTTTACTAATGAAATGCAAATCACTTGGTAATATTCTGAGAAAATGGGGTCAAACAAATTTCGTTTGAATTAATGCTCCAATTCACTTCAACTCAAAGTGTGTGCTAGTGCATTCATTTCCATTCTTTAGAGCTATTAGGATTCATCACTTAGTTTTGAAGTTAGACTACTAAATATTTCACTCAAAAAAATAATTTGCCTTTGCATTGCTCCACTACCAGTAAAGCATTTATAGTTCCTATGGAGATGACCTCGATCCCTTATAAGCATTACTCTATTTCTAGACATGCATATATAGACCTGGTAGAGGTTATCCAAAGCACCCAAGAACTTTAGTTTATTGCATTATTAAGATTTTTCTTATTGACTAAGAAGTATTTTGATCAATTGAAAATATTGAATGTGCTTTTGGGTTAGGGATCTATAAGTCTAAAGGTAGAGTGTATGGATTTTCACCTAATCATCAAATCAACATGACTCCTGTTGGAAATTTGAGGTAATTTGAGGCATTTTATGTTGTCATTGATGTCACATGGATCATTGATGTCACATGGATCACATTGAGTTTTGGTGGCCAAAATATTTCATAAATAAGCATTTATGATATTTTGGAAAGCATGGCTATTTATAGGGTTTTTGTGAAAACCAAGGCAAACAAATAAAAGGTTTTATTTAAAACCATGGATGGCAGATTTGAAATGGGTTTTTCTTAAAACCCAGGTTGGCTTTTCATTTTGTCAAAAAAGGTGCCCCGGTGAAGGAGATAATTAATTTTAAATATTTAAGTTTAAATTTTAATCCTTTAAAATTAAAATTTAAAATTAAAATTAAAATTAATATTTTATTATTGCCGACATCAAAAAGGAGGAGGCAAATAATATTAAGTCATAGCCAACGTCAAAAGAAAAATGTGGGCATATATAAATATGCCACTAAACTTTTTATTTTCCCTAAGTCCTCGATGAAGATAATCCGTTCGAAGCGCTAAGGGAGCAGAAGTGTCGTATTCGTTCGAAAACCAGCGAAGAGAAGAGGGAACAAAGGTAAGGGAGGTTCCTTACCTATCACCATAGGCGCTTGTGGCCTAGCGGCAAGAGGAAGGAGCGTAAGGTGTTTAAGCGCCAACAAAATCCAAAGTTCGAATCCCATCGACGCTGGTTTTTGCAAGGTAAAAAGGGAGAACCTTTTGCGCACGTGGTTTTTGAGGGCATGTTCGGAGGAAGCAAGAAGGAGGTCTTGCGCTCTTGGTTTCTATGTGAGCGGTTGGCTCACATGGTTGTTAGCGCTACAATTTGAGTGGTGCAGGGGCAGCGACAGGGGATCGAATCTCGCTGAGGTTAAAGGCAAGTTATTAATTTTTCCAAATATTTTATTTTTCTAAGGTTGCCCTAGGAGAGATAAGGTTTGTGGTGCATGTTGTGAAAAGGAAATATTTCTGGTGATTTTCCTTTTATAAGTATATCATATTATATATCATTGGAAATATTATTTCGAGGGCTATTTGATTAACCTACCTAAAGGAAGAAATAAGGTGTGTGTAAAGAGAGATTTCTGATTTTGTAAAGAGGTTTCAAAAGTGAAGTTTGCCTTGTTCTTTTTCAAGAGGACTAATTCTTCCATGAGGTGACAAGGTATGCAATATTGTGATTTATTTTATTTTAAGGTATAAGTGGTTTTGGGAGTGATAAGGTTATGCAATATTTTGATTTATTTTATTTTATGGTACAAGTGGTTTTAGGAGAGATAAGGAAGTTGTGAAATTAAAAGCCTTGGTGATTATTATTGAGAAGTGGAGTAATGTTGATTGTTTTGTGATCTACTAACCCTTGTGAATATTGGCAAAGGAAAGTTGTGTTTAGTGTGGCAGATTTTATGGACAACTTCTTGGCATCAAAAAGGTACGGGCACATTCTCCTATTGATTGTTTATGGTGGTTGATTTCTGAAATATCATTGGAGTGAAAAGGATTGATTGTGGTTTCCTTTTCGGAAGTGGTTGAGTGAATGCTTCAAGGTTTTCTGAATTGTGAGTTGTGATTAAACCTTGTTTTATAAGCATAGTTGTTGAAGCCCATTGGTTGTGAAAGAATTAGAAAAGAACATGAGTATCATTGTTATGTGAGATTTGTGGTTGAGCATTGTTGGAAACATTTGAGTTGGTTGATACATGCTTGGACTAGGGTTTTTGTGAGAAAGAGTTGTCCCTTGTGATGATTGGTTGAGTTGAGTTGATTGAGCCTAGTCAAGTGATGTGTGAAGTGATTGTTCAAGTCCTATGAAACAAACTATTCCATTATTCTGATTTGAGTTGAGATTGAGATTAGAACATATTGAGTCTCTAACAATTCTCTTTATGCTTCTATGAGTTGATTTGAGTTGAGTTGAGTTGAGATCATTGTGGATCATTGTTGTTATCCATTGAAGAGTACATTGCCATTCATTGTTGAGTTCATCTTTGAGCTTTGCCTTGATAGAGTTGTGGATGAGTTTTGAGTGCTACTTGAGCATGATTGGTTGAGTCTTTGAGAAGATCTTTGGGATAGATTTCTGGACAGATTTGTGGCAGTTTGTGTATGATTGATTGAGCCTTTGGGAAGGCCCTTGTGGACAGTTTTGGGACAGCTTTATGGACAGATTTGTGGATAGATTTATGGATAGATTTGTGGACATATTTGGGACAAGTTCTTGGTGAGCTTGTTGGACAGATTTTGGGCAAGTTCTTGGTGAGCTTGCTAGAGCATATTTGGACAAGTTCTTGGTGAGCTTGCTAGAGCAGATTTGGGCAAGTTCTTGGTGAGCTTGCTTGAGCAGATTTGACAAGTTCTATGTGAGCTTGTTAAGCAGGTTCTATGTGAGCCTATTGAGCAGGTTCTTAGTGAGCCTATTGATAGAGCTTTGGAGGTGACAGAGTATAGAGGATAGAGTCTCAGTGGATAGAGATCCAGTAGCCAACATAGTTGAAGATAGATCTGAGTGAGGAGTCTTCAAGTGGAGAGAGGTCCACCAATCAGTGCAGTAGAGAGACAGAGTCTTCTAGAAGATCACATAGCCAGAGCAGAAAGGGAAAGAGTTCTCCTATGGAAGAGATCCATGAACTTGAGATTAGGGGATCAACATCTCCTTTGGACAGAGATCCATAAACATTGTAATTGGGAGTGATTCCCAAAGAGATTGATTGAGAAAGTTTTAGTAAAATATTTTCTCCGTGGAGTAGCCCACATTGGGTGAACCACGTAAATTGTGGTGTCTCTATTGTGTATGGTATTTTGTGCATTGCTTTTATTACTACTATTGATATTGTTATCTATACACAACATAATATTGAATTGGAAGAAAAAGTAAAAAGTGGTCTTATATTGTTCACCCACCTCCCTCTCAGTATAAGCTTGTGTTCTTCAATTGGTATCAGAGCGGGTTCCTTCAAAAAGGCTAACAACTTGAGGGAAGATTCTACAAGAACACAGATGGCTTCATAGAATGGATCATCTACAAATAAGGCTCCATTGTTTGATGGTAACAATTATGCTTTCTAGAGCATGAGGATGAAGAACTACTTGATATCACAAGGATATGAGGTATGGCAAATGGTTGAAAAAGAGTATAGGGTTGAAGGTGATCCCGAGGTAGATAAGACTATCAGAAATTGGTTGAGATCAATGCAAGAGCAATCAATTGTATTTTGAGTGGGCTACATGAGACAGATTTTGCAAAGGTCATGGTATGTAATTCAGCTAATGAGATGTGGACCAAGTTGTGGAATACTTATGAAGGATATTCCAAGGTAAAGTTGGCAAAACTACAAACTCATAGAAAAATATTTGAGGAATTGAAAATGGAATATTATGAAGATATTGCAAAGTTTTTACTTCGAGTTGATGAGATTACTAACACCATGAGAGGCCTAGGTTTTGAGATGAAAGAATCAGAAGTTACTCAAAAGATTTTGAGATCACTTCCCATGAAATATGATGCAAAGGTTTCAGCAATAGAAGAAACAATGGATATCAACAAGCTAACAATGGAAGAATTGCAAGGTACTCTCACAACTTATGAGATGAGGGTAAGTAAGCATCAGGTTCCAATAAAAGAGATTGCATTCAAGGCTTCAAAAAAGATAAAGGGAAAGTTTTAGAGATAGATAGAGTTCCAGATAATGATGAGGAAGCTAACTTCATCAAAAGGAATAAGGACTCAAGGAATTTTAGGGATATAAGGAAAGTCAGATGCTACAAGTGTGGTGATCTTGGTCACTATGCATACAAGTGTCCACATGAAGAAAATAGTGATGATGAAAAATAGGGTCATAGAAGAAAAGAAGATGGAAAGTATAAACATGACAAAGATGATAGATTCAAGAAAAATAGGTATGAGAAGAAGAAAATTTTTTGTAAGGCAAAGAAATCTTACTACATTGTAGAAGCAAGTGATAGCTCAGATTACAATGATAGAGACAAGTCAGATAATGAAAAGGAAGAACATCTATTCCTAAGAATAGAAGGTGAAAGAGAACAGTACTTTGTGTGTGGTCAAAGAGATCATAGATCAGGATATTGCAATGGTTTTAGTGATAGTGAAGATGAGATGACACATCAAGGAAACAAGCATGGTCAAAGAAATCTTGAGAGTTTATTTGCTATAGAAGAATATAATGATCTCAGTGACAATGAAGATGAAGAAGGGTTTTTCTATGGGATAAAAGAAGTAGAAGAAGAACTTCCACTCCAAACAGAACACCTACTCCTAGGTATTGAAGTTAAAGAAGAAGATATATCTATCAAAGAACGACATGAAGAGCTTGTTATAGCCATTCAGCAAGCAAACATGTACAAGACGGGTCTAATAATACTAAAATGCTTCATATGCGAAGACTTTGGGAATTTAGATGATGATTGCATGTACTACAACAATTGCAACAAGAAAAGTTTATTTGTGGAAAAATAAAGCAGCAGTTCCAGTGACAATTCTAGCAGTAGTGATGTTGAAGAAGAGGAAGATTCAGATAAATAAAAGGAGGAAGCCACTCTTAAGGAACTTGTTGAATTGAAAAGAGAAAATTCAGAATTGAAGGATCAAATACAAGAAGATGAGAAATGTAAGACAAAGCTTCTACAAGATATATTTGACTTAAGAGATAAGGTTGAAAAGGCAAGAAGAGTTGAAAAAGGTATGGTTGAATAGTCAAAGGTAAAAGAGATAGAATGTGAAAGGCTTATGGTTACTCTTGAAGAATTAAAAAGGGAGAACTTAGGATTAAGGGTTCAAGCTCAAGAAGATGAAAAAGCAAAAGCAAGGTTTTTACAGGAACTCACCAACTTCAAAATCAAAGTTGAAGAGACAAGGAAAATTGAAGAAGGTATGGCTGAAAAATTAAAGACAAAAGATCTAGAGTGTGAAATATTAGAGCATGAGATAGTTTCACTAAGGATGGAAGTAAAAGGTTCTAAGGACAAGCTACACAAGTTTGAGGAAAATTCAAGGACCTTGGAAAGGACTATCAATGCACAAAGGTCATCAGTCATCATAATAGGACTTATTTCTAAAGAAGAACAAGAGAAACAGGAAGCAGAAAAAGGAGAGTCAAGCTCAAACACCAAAAAAGAAGAAGAGTCAAAAGAAGTAAGTGAAAGAGAGAGTGAGACTTCTAAGGATAATTTGGATAATAGAAAGTTCAACAAGGAAAGGAATGGATATGGAAATTATTTTAAGAATGAATTCAGGATATGGGCACCATCCAAAGGCTACAATATCAAGTGTTTTAATTGCAATAACTTTGGGCATATTGCAAAATGGTGTAGGACTCAATTTCAAACAGGTTCTAGACAAGAAGATCAAGTAATTCATCAAGAGAAGGATATCAGAAAAACATGGAAGGAAGTTGATAGAGGAAATAATCAATGTAATATGGGAGTAAAAGTACTCCCACCCCAAAATTAATCACCTCAAGAGAGAAGGGGGTGAGGGGGCTAAGCTTAAGAGTCATATATTTTAGCCCCATAGGTGTCCCTTTTGCCATTGATGTCAAAGGGGGAGAGATTTGAGTAAGGGGGAGAGAATTGAGTTAGGGGGAGCAGCCTCCAAAGAGAGTATTGAGTTAAGGGGAGCAGCCTCCATAGAGAGTATTGAGTCAGGGGGAGCAACTTTGATTCTCAAAGTTGGTTTTTGCAATGACTGTGGTGATTTGCATTAGAGGTGTTGCCATCAATGACAAAGGGGGAGATTGTTAGAAATTTGAGGTAATTTGAGGTATTTTATGTTGTCATTGATGTCACATGGATCATTGATGTCACATGGATCACATTGAGTTTTGGTGGCCAAAATATTTCATAAATAAGCATTTATGATATTTTGGAAAGCATGGCTATTTACAAGGTTTTTGTGAAAACCAAGGCAGAAAAAATAAAAGGTTTTATTTAAAACCATGGATGGTAGATTTGAAATGGGTTTTTCTTAAAACCCAGGTTGGCTTTTTGTTTTGTCGAAAAAGGTGCCCCGGTGAAGGAGATAATTAATTTTAAATATTTAAGTTTAAATTTTAATCCTTTAAAATTTAAATTTAAAATTTAAAATAAATTAATATTTTATTATTGTCGACGTCAAAAAGGAGGAGGCAAATAATATTAAGTCATAGCCGACATCAAAATAAAAAGGTGGGCATATATAAATATGCCACTAAATTTTTTATTTTCCCTAAGTCCTCGATGAAGATAATCCGTTCGAAGCGCTAAGGGAGCAAAAGTGTCGTATTCATTCAAAAACCAGCGAAGAGAAGAGGGAACAAAGGTAAGGGAGGTTCCTTACCTATCACCATAGGTGCTTGTGGCCTAGAAGCAAGAGGAAGGCACATAAGGTGTTTAAGCACCAACAGATCCGAAGTTTGAATCCCGCCGGCGCTAGTTTTTGCAAGGTAAAAAGGGAGAATCTTTTGCGCACATGGTTTTTGAGGGCATGTTCGGAGGAAGCAAGAAGGAGGTCTTGCGCTCTTGGTTTCTATGTGAGCATTTGGCTCATGTGGTTTTTAGCGTTGTGGTTTGAGTGGTGCAGGGGCAGCGACAGGGGATCGAATCCCACTGAGGTTAAAGGCAAGTTATTAATTTTTTCAAATATTTTATTTTTCTAAGGTTGCCCTAGGAGAGATAAGGTTTGTGGTGCATGTTGTGAAAAGGAAATATTTCTGGTGATTTTCCTTTTAGAAGTATATCATATTATATATCGTTGGAAAGCTTATTTCGAGGGCTATTTTATTAACCTGCCTAAAGGAAGAAATAAGGTGTGTGTAAAGAGAGATTTCTGATTTTGTAAAGAGGTTTCAAAAGTGAAGTTTGCCTTGTTCTTTTTCAAGAGGACTAATTCTTCCATGAGGTGACAAGGTATGCAATATTGTGATTTATTTTATTTTAAGGTATAAGTGGTTTTGGGAGTGATAAGGTTATGCAATATTTTGATTTATTTTATTTTATGGTACAAGTGGTTTTAGGAGAGATAAGGAAGTTGTGAAATTAAAAGCCTTGGTGATTATTATTGAGAAGTGGAGTAATGTTGATTGTTTTGTGATCTACTAACCCTTGTGAATATTGGCAAAGGAAAGTTGTGTTTAGTGTGGCAGATTTTGTGGAAAACTTCTTGGCATCAAAAAGGTATGGGCACATTCTCCTATTGATTGTTTATGGTGGTTGATTTTTGAAATATCATTGGAGTGAAAAGGATTGATTGTGGTTTCCTTTTCAGAAGTGGTTGAGTGAATGCTTCAAGGTTTTTTGAATTGTGAGTTGTGATTAAACCTTATTTTATAAGCATAGTTGTTGAAGCCCATTGGTTGTGAAAGAATTAGAAAAGAACATGAGTATCATTGTTATGTGAGATTTGTGGTTGAGCATTGTTGGAAACATTTGAGTTGGTTGATACATGCTTGGACTAGGGTTTTTGTGAGAAAGAGTTGTCCCTTGTGATGATTGGTTGAGTTGAGTTGATTGAGCCTAGTCAAGTGATGTGTGAAGTGATTGTTCAAGTCCTATGAAACAAACTATTCCATTATTTTGATTTGAGTTGAGATTGAGATTAGAACATATTGAGTCTCTAACAATTCTCTTTATGCTTCTATGAGTTGATTTGAGTTGATTTGAGTTGAGTTGAGTTGAGATCATTGTGGATCATTGTTGTTATCCATTGAAGAGTACATTGCCATTCATTGTTGAGTTCATATTTGAGCTTTGCCTTGATAGAGTTGTGGATGATTTTTGAGTGCTACTTGAGCATGATTGGTTGAGTCTTTGAGAAGATCTTTGGGATAGATTTCTAGACAGATTTGTGGCAGTTTGTGTATGATTGATTGAGCCTTTGGGAAGGCCCTTGTGGACAGTTTTGGGACAACTTTGTGGATAGCTTTGTGGACAGATTTGGGACAAGTTCTTGGTGAGCTTGTTGGACAAATTTTGGGCAAGTTCTTGGTGAGCTTGCTAGAGCATATTTGGACAAGTTCTTGGTGAGCTTGCTAGAGCAGATTTGGGCAAGTTCTTGGTGAGCTTGCTTGAGCAGATTTGACAAGTTCTGTGTGAGATTGTTAAGCAGGTTCTATGTGAGCCTATTGAGCAGGTTCTTAGTGAGCCTATTGATAGAGCTTTGGAGGTGACAGAGTACAGAGGATAGAGTCTCAGTGGATAGAGATCCAACAGCTAGCACATTTGAAGATAGATCTAAGTGAGGAGTCTTCAAGTGGAGAGAGGTCCACCAGTTAGTGCAACAGAGAGATAGAGTCTTCTAGAAGATCACATAGCCAGAGCAGAAGGGGAAAGAGTTCTCCTATGGAAGAGATCCACAAACTTGAGATTAGGGGATCAACATCTCCTTTGGACAGAGATCCATAAACATTGTAATTGGGAGTGATTCCCAAAGATATTGATTGAGAAAGTTTTAGTAAAATATTTTCTCCATGGAGTAGCCCACATTGGGTGAACCACATAAATTGTGGTGTCTCTATTGTGTATGGTATTTTGTGCATTGCTTTGATTACTACTATTGATACTGCTATCTATACACAACATAATATTGAATTGGAAGAAAAAGTAAAAAGTGGTCTTATACTGTTCACCCCCTCTCAGTATAAGCTTGTGTTCTTCAATTGTTATCAGAGTGGGTTCCTTCGAAAAGGCTAACAACTTGAGGGAAGATTCTACAAGAACACAAATGGATCCATAGAATGGATCATCTACAAATAAGGCTTCATTGTTTGATGGTAACAATTATGCTTTCTAGAGCATGAGGATGAAGAAATACTTAATATCACAAGGATATGAGGTATGGTAGATGGTTGAAAAAAAGTATAGGGTTGATGGTGATCCCGAGGCAGATAAGACTATTAGGAAATTGGTTGAGATTAATGCAAGAGCAATCAATTGTATTTTGAGTGTGCTACATGAGACAAATTTTGCAAAATACTTATGAAGGAGATTCCAAGGTAAAGTTGGCAAAACTACAAACTCATAGAAAAAAATTTGAGGAATTAAAAATGGAAGATTCTGAAGCTATTGCAAAGTTTTTACTTCAAGTTTATGAGATTACTAACACCATGAGAGGCCTAGGTTTTGATATGAAATAATCAAAATTTACTCAAAAGGTTTTGATATCACTTCCCATGAAATATTATGCAAAGGTTTCAGTAATAGAAGAAACAATGGATATCAACAAGCTAACAATGGAAGAATTGCAAGGTACTCTCACAACTTATGATATGAGGGTAAGTAAGCATCAGGTTCCAATAAAATAGATTGCATTCAAGGCTTCAAAAAAATAGAAAGGGAAATTTTTAGAGATAGATAGAGTTCCAGATAATTATGAGGAAGCTAACTTCATCAAAATGAATAAGGACTCAAGGAATTTTAGGGATATAAGGAATGTCAGATGCTACAAGTGTGGTGATCTTGGTCACTATGCATACAAGTGTCCACATGAATAAAATAGTGATGATGAAAAATAGCGTCATAGAAGAAAAGAATATGGAAAGTATAAAAATGACAAAGATGATAGATTCAAGCAAAATAGGTATAAGAAAAAATTTCGTAAGGCAAAGAAATCTTACTACATTGTAGAAGCAAGTGATAGCTTAGATTACAGTGATAGAGATAATTCAGATAATGAAAATGAAGAACATCTATTCCTATATATATAAGGTGAAAGAGAACAGTACTTTGTGTGCGATCAAATAGATCACATATCAGGATATTGCAATGGTTTCAGTGATAGTGAAGTTGAGATGACACATCAAGGAAACAATCATGGTCAAAGAAATCTTGAGAGTTTGTTTGCTATAGAAGAATATAATGATCTCAGTGACAATGAATATGAAGAAGGGTTTTCTATGGGATAAAATAAGTAGAAGAAGAACTTCCACTTCAAACATAACACCTACTCCTAGGTATTGAAGTTAAATAAGAAGATATATCTATCGAAGAACGACATGAAGAGCTTGCTATAGCCATTGAGCAAGAAAACAGGTACAATATAGGTCTAAGAATACTAAAATGCTTAATATGTAGATACATTGGGAATTTAGATGATGATTGCATGTACTATAACAATTGCAACAAGAAATTTTTATTTGTTGAAAAATAAAGCAGCAGTTCCAGTGACAATTCTAGCAACAGTGATATTTAAGAAGAGGAAGATTCAGATAAAGAAAAGGAGGAAGCCACTTTTAAGGAAGTTGTTGAATTGAAAAGAGAAAATTCATAATTAAAGGATAAAATACAAGAAGATGAGAAATGTGGGAAGTACAAAGCTTCTACATGCATATATCTGACTTAAGAGATAAGGTTGAAAAGGCAAGAAGAGTTGAAAAAGGTATGGTTGAACAATCAAAGGTAAAAGAGATAGAATGTGAAAGGCTTATGGTTACTCTTGAAGAATTAAAAAAATAGAACTCAGTATTAAGGGTTCAAGCTCAAGAATATGAAAAAGCAAAATCAAGTTTTTTACATGAACTCACCAACTTCAAAATGAAAGTTGAAGAGACAAGGAAAATTGAAGAAGGTATGGCCGAAAAATTAAATACAAAAGATCTAGAGTGTGAAATATTAGAGCATGAAATAGTTTCACTAAATATGGAAGTAAAAGGTTCTAAGGACAAGCTACACAAGTTTGAGAAAAATTCAAGGACCTTGGAAATGACTATCAATGCACAAAGGTCATCAGTCATCATAATAGGGCTTAGTTCTAAAGAAGAACAAGAGAAACAGGAAGTAGAAAAAGGAGAGTCAAGCTCAAACACCAAAAAATAAGAAGAGTTGAAAGAAGTAAGTGAAAGAGATAGTGAGACTTCTAAGGATAATTTGGATAATAGAAAGTTCAACAAGGAAAGGAATGGATATGGAAATTATTTTAAAAATGAATTTAGGATATGGGCACCATCCAAAGGCTACAATATCAAGTGTTTTAATTGCAATTACTTTGGGCATATTGCAAAATGGTGTAGGACTTAATTTCAAACAGGTTCTAGACAAGAATATCAAGTAATTCATCAAGAGAAGGATATTAGAAAAATATGGAAGGAATTTCAAAGAGAAAAGAAACAAAGTGATACGGGATTAAAAGTACTTCCACCCCAAAATTAATCACCTCAAGAGAGAAGGGTGTGAGGAGGCTAAGTTTAAGAGTCATATATTGTAGCCCCATAGCTGTCCATTTTGCCATTGATGTCAAAGGAGGAGATATTTGAGTAAGGGGGAGATAATTGAGTTAGGGGCAGCAGCCTCCAAATAGAGTATTGAGTTAGGGGAGCAGCCTCCATATAGAGTATTGAGTCAAGGGGAGTAGCTTTGATTCTCAGAGTTGGTTTTTGCAATGACTATGGTGATTTGCATTAGATGTGTTGCCATCAATGACAAAGGGGGATATTGTTGGAAATTTGAGGTAATTTGAGGCATTTTATGTTGTCATTGATGTCACATGGATCACATTGAGTTTTGGTGGCCAAAATATTTTCATAAATAAGCATTTATGATATTTTGGAAAGCATGGCTATTTATAGGGTTTTTGTGAAAACCAAGGAAGAAAAAATAAAAGGTTTTATTTTAAACCATGGATGGCAAATTTGAAATGGGTTTTTCTTAAAACCCAGATTGGATTTTCGTTTCGTCAAAAAAGGTGCCCCAAAGAAGAAGATAATCAATTTAAAATATTTAAGATTAAATTTTAATCCTTTAAAATTTAAATTTAAAATTAAAATTAATATTAATATTTTATTATTGCCGACGTCAAAAAGGAGGAGGCAAATAATATTAATTCATAGCCGATGTAAAAATAAAAATGTGGGCATATATAAATATGCCACTAAACTTTTTATTTTCCCTAAGTCCTCGATGAAGATAATCCATTCGAAGCGCTAAGGGAGCTAAAGTGTCGTATTCATTTGAAAATCAATGAAGAGAAGAGGGAACAAAGGCATGGGAGGTTCCTTACCTATCATCGTATGTGTTTGTGGCCTAGCGACAAGAGGAAGGTGCGTAAGGTGTTTAAGCACCAGCAGATCCGAATTTTGAATCCCATCGATGCTGGTTTTTGCAAGGTAAAAAGGGAGAAACTTTTATGCATGTGGTTTTTGAGGGCAAGTTTGGAGGAAGCAAGAAGGAGGTCTTGCGCTCTTGATTTCTATGTGAGTATTTGACTCACATGGTTGTTGGATTTGTGGTTTGAGTGGTTCAGGGGCAGCAATAGGGGATCGAATCCCGCTGAGGTTAAATGCAAGTTATTAATTTTTTCAAATATTTTATTTTTCTAAGGTTTCCCTTGGAGAGATAAGGTTTGTGGTGCATGTTGTGAAAAGGAAAGATTTCTGGTGATTTTCCTTTTATAAGTATATCTTATTATATATCATTGGAAATTTTATTTCAAGTGCTATTTGATTAACCTGCCTAAAAGAAGAAATAAGGTGTGTGTAAAGAGATATTTCTGATTTTGTAAAAAGGTTTCAAAAGTGAATTTTACCTTGTTCTTTTTCAAGAGGACTAATTCTTCCATGAGGTGACAAGGTATGCAATATTGTGATTTATTTTATTTTAAGGTATAAGTGGTTTTGGGAGTGACAAGGTTATGCAATATTTTGATTTCTTTTATTTTATGGTACAAGTGGTTTTAGGAGAGATAAGGAAGTTGTGAAATTAAAAGCCTTGGTGATTATTATTGAGAAGTGGAGTAATGTTGATTGTTTTGTGATCTACTAACCCTTGTGAATATTAGCAAAGGAAAGTTGTGTTTAGTGTGGCAGATTTTGTGGACAACTTCTTAGAATCAAAAAGGTACGGGCACATTATCCTATTGATTGTTTATGGTGGTTGATTTCTGAAATATCATTGGAGTGAAAAGGATTGAGTGTGGTTTCCTTTTCCAAAGTGGTTGATTGAATGCTTCAAGGTTTTTTGAATTGTGAGTTGTGATTAAACCTTGTTTTATAAGCATAGTTGTTGAAGCTCATTGCTTTTGAAATATTTAGAAAATAACATGAGTATCATTGTTATGTGAGATTTGTGGTTGAGCATTGTTGGAAATATTTGAGTTGATTGATACATGCTTGGACTAGGGTTTTTGTGAGAAAGAGTTGTCCCTTGTGATGATTGGTTGAGTTGAGTTGATTGAGCCTAGTCAAGTGATATGTGAAGTGATTGTTCAAGTCCTATGAAACAAACTATTCCATTATTCTGATTTGATTTGATATTGAGATTAGAACATATTGAGTCTCTAACAATTCTCTTTATGCTTCTATGAGTTGATTTGAGTTGAGTTGAGTTGAGATCATTGTGGATCATTGTTTTTATCCATTGAAGTGTACATTGCCATTAATTTTTGAGTCCATATCTGAGTTTTTCCTTGATATATTTGTGGATGACTTTTGAGTGCTACTTGAGCATGATTGGTTGAGTCTTTGAGAAGATCTTTGGGATAGATTTTTGGACAGATTTGTGGTAGTTTGTGTATGATTGATTGAGCCTTTGGGAAGGCCCTTGTGGATAGTTTTGGGATAGATTTATGGATATATTTGTGGATATATTTGGTACAAGTTATTTGTGAACTTGTTGGATATATTTTGGGCAAGTTCTTGGTGAGCTTGCTAGAGCATATTTGGACAAGTTATTGGAGAGCTTTCTAGAGCAGATTTGGGCAAGTTCTTGGTGAGCTTGCTTGAGAAGATTTGACAAGTTCTGTGTGAGCTTATTAAGCAGGTTCTATGTGAGCCTATTGAGCAGGTTCTTAGTGAGCCTATTGATAGATATTTGGATGTGATAGAGTACAAAGGACAAAGTCTCAATGGATAAAAATCCAGTAGCCAGTAGAGTTGAAGAAATATTTGAGTGAGGAGTCTTCAAGTGGAGAGAGGTCCACCAATCAGTGCAACAGAGAAACAGAGTCTTCTAAAAGATCACATAGCCAGAGTAGAAAGGGAAAGAGTTCTCCTATGTAAGATATCCATGAACTTGATATTAGGGGATCAACATCTCCTTTGGACAGAGATCCATAAACATTGTAATTGGGAGTGATTACCAAAGAGATTTATTGAGAAAGTTTTAGTAAAATATTTTCTTCGTGGAGTAGCCCACATGGTGTGAACCACGTAATTTGTGGTGTCTCTATTTTGTATGGTATTTTGTGCATTTCTTTGATTACTGCTATTGATACTGCTATCTATACACAACATAATATTAAATTGGAAGAAAAGGTAAAAAGTGGTCTTATACTATTCACCCCCCTCTCAGTATAAGCTTGTGTTCTTCAACTCCATACTTATGATCTAAGATTTATTTAATATCATTAATAAATATTAAGCTTCAACATAATGTTACACTATTTCCAACCTCGTCTATTATAGCCCCATAATCAAAGAATAAAACCAAATAATTTGATTCACTAATCCTTAACTTCACCTAATTTCAAAATAAGTAATTCATCCTCAATTGATAAGGAACATTTTCTTAATAGGAACCAAATGTTGATTGCAATTTGAATCCACTTGTCAAAATTTAAGGAAAGAAAAGACAACATGAAACTAAAACTAAAACATGAAACAAAAAAGAACTTTCACGAAAGGAAATGAACTACTTTAAATAGGTAAAATCAAACAAACACCTAGAACACTAAACAATGAAAATAAAGCAAACTATGAACAAAATGAAAATTGCATTAAAACAAAGAAAAATAGGAAACTATGCTATAATGACTATTTTTTTTCTCTATCTTAGGGATGAAAGTAGTGCTTTAGGAATTACCCATTAACAGGAAAATGGATGTCTTCTCCACTTAGATTATTCAATCTGAAGGTATTTTCTCCAAGTACTTTTGAAATTTGGTAGGGACCTAACCAGAGGTTGTAAAATTTATCATGGCCCCCCTTTTGCTCATGTTCTTTATCCCATAACAAGACTAAATTAGAAATTATAAAAGTTTTAATCTTAGCTCTTTTATCAAACCATATTTTTATTATCCCTTGATGCTTACTGAATTTTTTTCCTCTCTATTTTCATCTATGTTCATCAAGTTGTTTAACCTAGCTTCTACTTTATCGTTAGCTTCCAAGTAGTCTTTCATGAACTAAACTATCAACAATTTCAAATTTTTGGGAAATATAAGATCTTTGTCATATACTAGACGATAGGGTGATGCACCTATTGAAGCTTTTATTCTGGTCGTTTCTTATCATAAAGAATAATTAAGTTTATTATGCCAATATCTAGGATATCTTTATAGGATATTATTGATTATAGTTAGCAAGCTTTTATTTTTAGACTCTGCTAAACAATTTACCTATGGATAATAGTTAGAAGAAAATTTTAAAATCACTTTTTTATCATAATTCCATTCTACACACTAAAGTGAAGCAAAGGCTATGTAGATATGGGAAATTGACCCACTAAGGTGAGTAATTTTCCCTAGATCCCTTGTTTTCTCCATGGAAAAGTAAGTTCATATTTGAGCCTATTTTTCCCCTATAAAATCTAATATATTCCTTCTATATACTATACCATTGGATCGATATCAAAAATATATTTCCAACGATATATGATATGACCTATTTTGACTTTGTTTGACCCTCCAAAATGCATTAAAACCACACAAGGGTCTAGCTGGTGCGATGTCGCATCCCGTATTTTATAGAGCGTGATTTTGCATTTAGGGTTTTCTCTTAAGAAAACCCTAATTTTCAAAGTTGACATTTTTAAGGTCAACTGCACTTATTTTTTCCCATCCATTCTTGTTTCAAATCCACTATATAAGGAGGTTTTGAAATTCATTTCTCACCAAGTTTCTCACCAAGAAAGTTAAAGCAAGTTCATGTTAACAATTCTTGATTAAAGCTCTATTTTCTTGAGGTCTTCTTCTTCTTCTTCTTCCACAAGCAAGCTAACTCACAAGTGTGAAGTGTGATCTATTGAAGTTTTTTTTTTTTTTTTGCATTGGATTATGTGTTGCTTCTCTTGGTGGATGAAGTTTTGAAGCCCTAAGGAGGAATCTACTACTTGGAGATCTCCATACATTTTGCTTACTTCTTCACTACTGCCAGGTTGTTTTTTCTCTTCTGTACTTTGCATAGTAGTTAGTTTTTTAATTATGCATTAGCTTCTGCGAAATCATGCTCGGTTTCTATAGGGCACGATTTCATCGTATGATATAGTGGTCGCTTCATATAGGGTACGATTTTGCATAGACCATTTTTAGGGGCAGTATGTTATCCCCAAACCCTACATCTATGTTATAGATCAAATTTAGGCCTTATTAGGGTATTATGTACTCTATTTTATTATTTTATTTTGCTATATTTTGTTATGCTTATTCATCTTCCAAAGGTCAATTTCTGCTTTTATTTTCAAAGGTCAACTAAAAGGACCTAGGGGGCTTGACTTCTGCACCTCCAAGAATTATTGTACAATTTCTTAAGCAAACCCCCTAATTCTAATCATATTTTCAAGTGTTTATCTAGTTATCTTGCAAGAACATGAATTGTTGATAGCATTGGATCAAAGGATAAAAGCAAGGATCAATTGTCGAAGCTAAGTGTTCCAATTAGTCTTCAAGCTATTTGTTGAGTGCTTTATATTTCTATTGTAAACCCTAGATCTAATTTTTTAGAAATATATTTAATTAATTTCTAGGCATTTGAAAGATAAACAACATATAGTATGCACTTAGGGTTTAATTCTATTTGTGCATCTCTTCTTGAGCTCTTGCTTAAAGGTTGTATGTTTAAAACCCTAGGTTAGAAGAGCATTCAAAGGAAGAATCATTATAAGGCTCAACTCTTGTATTCCTGCATTCTGTATTTTTGCATTGTCCTTTATATTTTATAGCATAGATCTAGAAAGTTCCAATTATGGTTTTTGTCTTGAAACTAAATAAATCAAACATTCTTGAAAACCAGAGGACTTGGAGCAAGTTCTTAAACAATTTTTGGTGAACCCTCCCCTCCTTTAGATTGAGTGTAGAGAAAAACATACCCTTGTGGTTCACCCCAAAGGCTTCTCTCTTGTAGATCCAAATTTTAGGAACTATACATGGTAGGGTAGTTTTCCTCCTCTATAGGCTGAACCATTATCACAAACTAAAGAGCAAGGCATTTCAAATTTGGTGATAATGTGTTCTTATAGAAACATAATTACAACCTCAATGGTACAATTATTAGTGGGTTGACCCTCGATCTAGCGATTGCAGTAATCTATTATAGTTAGAATGTATTTATGACTAGTTGAATAATTGGGATATATGACTCCTACAAATTCTAATCCCCATTGGAAAAAATATGAGCCTCAAATACTGGTTGTAAAGGCATAGAATAATTTCTCTCTATTTGCAGAAAAAATGGTAAGTATGACAAGGTCTAACATGGGCATGAGCATCCTTAAAAATATGAGGCTAGTAATACCTAGACCTTAGTATTTGATGTGCAGTGGCATTGGCTAAATCATATCCAATATTGTATTTGCCATGAAAGTCATTAAGTACTTGGGTAGTTTCATCTTTAATTAAGCACCTAAGATAGATTCCTTCATGGTTTCTTCTATATAGGACACCTACTTTGATAATTAATTTAGCACTCTTTAGATGTAATGTCCATATTTTAGTAGAATTAAAATTATCTAGGCATTTTTTGTTCAAAATATAGTACACTATGTCTTTATACCACTCATCAGTTGTGATATGATCTATAGAATATTTTTGGCAAAGGATTTGAAGGTCAATTTTAGCTAAATTTTTACGTAACTCTTGACCTCTAAGCAATTTCATAGGCTAGAACTCTAAATCAAATTCTTTTAAAATTTTCATTCATTTACCTCTTCTTTCTCTTAATTTATTTTGCATTAGCATGGTTTTAATAGTTGGGTCTAGCAAAATTGCAAATATTCTACTATGTAAAATATAATGCCAAAATGTCTTCACTACCTTTACTAAAGCATATGCCTTTTTATATATAATTGTATATTTTAAATCAGGCATATTTTAATGGGGAGCTCATAAAGGCAATTGGTTTTTCTTCATTACTTTCATTTTTCCATGTTAAGACACTAGTAATTGAATTTTGAGAAGCAAGTGAATAGATGTAAATTGGTTGTCTGTAATCAAAACTCACTAGAACTATGGCATTGGATATAACATATTTAACTACTTGAAATACTACTTGGGCTTCATAAGTCCAAGTAATATCAGCATCTTTCTTGAGAATGTCATACAGTGACCTAACTATCTTTGAAAATCCTGAGATGAACTTTCTAAAAAAATTAATCTTTTCAAAGAATGATTTCAATTCTTTCTTACTACCTAGGAGAGAAATTTTTTGTATTACCTCTACTCTTTTAGGATCAATTGAAATACCATATTTAGAAATAACATGACCTAATATTTTTCCTTTAGTTATTTTGAAAATGCATTTCTTAGAATTTAATGAGATACCGTGTTCTCTACAATTTTGGAATAATTTTCATAAATCATTACCGTGATTAGCACATTTCTTTTAAAAAATGAATATCATCAACATAGATAACTATGCCTTTGAAAATTAGGTCTATAAAAGCATAATACATTACTCTTTGCAAAGTAGTGCCTACATTAATCCTTCCAAAATGTATTCAAGGGCATTCTCCTATAAGTGAAGGTTCTCCATTTAATGGTAAATGTGGTATTCATCCTATCCTTAGAATATATCATAATTTTGTTATATCAAAAATATCCATCTAATAAAAACATCATTTTAGATCCACTTACCATTTGTACAATGTGATCTATAGAGGGCAAAGGATAGTTATCTTTTTGAGAAGCCTTATTAAGATTTCTAAAGTCAATGCACAGTCTGATTTCTCCATTTTTATTTCTAAAAGACACTATATTAGCTACCTATATGGATTACCTAATGGGAAATATAATGTGTGTATCTAGGAGCTTTTGAACTTCTTTTTGAATAAGGAGTTCTAGAAACAGATTAATAGGTCTTCATTTCAACCTAAATGACTTTATTTCTAGTTTTAAATGGATAGTATGAGTTATAATATTCTGATTATATGTTTTTAGATATTCATATCTCCAAGCTATAACATCTCCATAATCTTTAAGAGCTTGTATAATTTTTTTTGTTTTTTTGACTAGTGTAAGCTTTTCCTATTAACACATTCTGTGAATTTTCACTAGTCCCTATACTAACAATATCACATGCATCATTTTGAAATGAGACTTTACTATATTTCTTACTTTTATAATCAATATAAAACAATTTTTCAAGAGAGACCATACCTTTAGGGATTGAATTTATTTTTAGTTTTACCTCTTGGTCTTCTTCTACTTCATCTTGTATCCTTTCTTCTTCATCAATAACCTGATTTTAAAAATACTATAATTAGTAACAAAATCAAAAATCTGTTTGACATCTTCAAATACTTGGAAGTTTTACATATTATCAGGTATGGATGGGCAAGCTACTAATTCTATGAAATTTTTCTCAAGTCTCCTATTATCCATAGGTTTCAATGTACTTGCTGCCACTGCCAAGGAATCTACAGTTTTATTATTTCTTTTGGAAATTAGTTTAATGTTAAAAACATGGAATTCATCAATCAAATATCTTACTCTATTTATTTAGTGGATTATTCATTTGTCATGGCAAGCATATTTAATTTTGACTTGTTTAACCACCAACTCGAAATATCACAATACTTTTAAGCATTTAATATTATTTCTTAGAGTTAACTATATACCATATATCAATGCTTTATATTATGTAGTATTGAAGGTACAAGGAAACTACGATCTCTAATTAGCTCAACACCTACTCCACTACCTTTCCTAGAGTTAGATCCATCAAATTTAAGAGTCCAAACCAAATTTTCATCTCTTTTTTGTTTCCTTGGCGATACCTTAGTTTCAGATAAACTTGTGCTCTGTTTGGTTTCAAGAGTGTAAACTCCTTACTTAGATTCATTATAGAGAACTTCATTGGTTTTATTGTAATCTATAATAATATCTTTAATTTTGGGTTATTTTTCTATTCTAATTTGGTTTACAAATCCTCTCCATGGCAACCACATGTGAGAGAAATCAGTGGCCATATATCCATTTAGATTTCTTGACCAGAATCTACTAAGTAACATTCCATATCCATTAGGGAAATATACAACTTGAATGTCTACATACTGCTTAATTCTTGGTTCTGATGCTAACTGTATATGAATATGTTTCATTACTCCAACAACATTCACTTCAATCTTATCTAACTAAACTACCACTCTATTTGAAGGGATGGATTTTAGGCCAAACCTTTGGTAAACAACATATGACATGACATTACATAATCTTATCTAACTAAACTACCACTCTATTTGAAGGGGTGGGTTTTAGGCCAAACCTTTGGTAAACAACATACGACATGACATTACCTAAGGCTCCTAAGTCAACAAGACAATTGTACAAATTCTTACCTACAATTCTAATATTTAAGAGAAAATTAAGGGCTTCCCCTTTGTCCTTTCATGATACAAAATGGGTGTCTATGGTTTTCTTGGATTCAATTTTATTTTTATAACTGAATGCTTTAATTAATAGTTTTTTTTTATCATTTAATTGGGCAAATTCAAGCAAGGATATGTTTACTTATATTTTATGTAGGTTTATCTTTTTCTGAACCTTTGTGTAGTTGTGGTGGGACACTAGCCTTAGGTGGATTGGAATTATTGTTGGCTTGTGCATCAAGAGGAATGGAAGTATGAGTAAGTGGAGTTGAAGAAGTAACTAGGGATTTACCTTTGCTTCTAAGCATATAATTATGATTTCCCTTTTTAAATTGCCTATATGTGTGTACTTCTTCTTCTAAGAATCCATCACATCCTTATTTATCTCTTGATGATTCAAAAGTTCCTACAACTAAATTTGTTCCATTACTAGTGCTTGCCTGATTTGAATTATCTTCATTTGGTATTATTTCCATGTTTTCTATTTCTTTCTAAAGTATTCTAAAGTTGTTTTGAATTTAGGACAGTCATTTTTACTATATTGTGTAGTGGAATTCACTCTATACCAATTGTTTAAGGTCAAATCTAAAATATTGACTATGGTATTAGCCTAATTTTGATTGGTAATTATGTTAGATTGGTTGGCAATTGGATTGGGAATTCCTCCATTATTTGAATAAGTGTTCCATTGGCAGTTGACTCTCTAGAAATTGAAATTCCTATTATGATGTGGATTATTGGGAGGAGCATTTGAAGGCACCTAATTCTACAATTGAACCATATCGTTGTTAATTTTCTAGACTAATCTCTACATATTATCTAACTAGAAGTTAGTGTTATTATTATGTACTACAATAGTCTAATTTTCTGCATTATTTTTTGATGTAGTAGTATTAAACAAAGCAAGTATATTTTGGCTTTGAGTAGCATTTAAAAATATTGGGATATTTTGATTATGATTAGAATTCAGAAATATTGGCATATTATGAGTAGGGGTAGTGTTCAAAAATATGGGGGTAGTCTATACATTAATTTTAGCATTCTTATGAGTTGTAAATTGGTTATCTAGATATGGTGGAGTAATAGAATGGGTGGGAGCGCTAAGAGGATTATACGACTTATTAAAATTTGTGTATGGTAGAGCATTTAGCATCAACATCTATTATGTAAGGACATGATTAATCATTGGTACTTGATTGAATGCACCTTTTTATCCTAGCAAAGGTAATTGACCAATTAAAAAATTGTAATGTATTAGCTATTGTTCTATGGTTAAGGATTCACTATATGCCATGGGTAAAGTGGTGATCTGAGGTGCTCTCCTTACAAACATGGATGTAAGAGGATCTAAAGATCTAAAGTACATATGTACAAGTGCATCAATATTAAGAGTATAGGGTGGAGTCAGCCTATTATAAATCTTATAAAATCTAGTATTGAATAGCCTTAAAGGCTCATTGGGCTCCCTTCTAGCTACTACAAATAGATGGTATATAATGGTAGGATCTATGGGTAGCCTAAACTAAATTTTAAATGTTTTTTCCAGTTTAGCCCAAGATATGATAGACTTTGTAGGTATACTAATGTTGGAGTATGATGCTGACCATGTGGCATTTCCAAGTCATAAAAAACAAAGTAAAACAATTATACCTCCTATTTTGAAACTGCGAAATAAAAGAATGTGTCATTGTAGGAAGATTTCAGTTTTGTAACAGCTATAGACTGTTATTCTTCTTGTAACAGCTTTAGAATCTTTGTATTATAGTTGAATAGAGTAAAAACATATTATTGTAATATTTTTTGGTAAGTAAAAGTCAAATGAAAGTGTGAAAAACGAAAAACGCAGTTCTAGTATTGATAATTTATGTGCAGTTCTGTTTCTGGAAAAAGTGGTTAATAGCCTACTTTGAGAGGCTATAACTTTTTATTTATAAATCCTTTTGCTCTGAAATTTGGAATTCTATTTACATTATATATATCTCTAATCTGTGTAAATTTCATGTGATTTTGATAAGTGGAAGGCCTTCATTTTGTCTTCCCAAAACTGCAATTTCTTTTTTTTTACTATATTTTTTAGTTTTGCAATATGCTTCATTTTTATCTGTGTTTCATGTTATAATATTCATTTGGTATCAAAGCTTGGTATATTGAGTTTTTTGGTTTGAAGGTTGTAGGTTGTTCTTGAATTTTTAATTTAAAATTTCTTGGATATTTTAGTTCGTTGTTGCATATTGTTGTAATGGCAAGCAACTCAAACTCACTTCGACTCCCAGATTTTGATGGATAAAACTATGAAAATTGGAGCATCAAAATGAGGACTTTGTTAAAATTAAAACACTTTCTGGAGAATTATTTATGAAGGTTACACAAAACCATCAAATTGGACTGTGTTAACATCATATGAAACTAAAGATATGAGGGAAAAAGAGAGCAAGAATTGTCTTGCTTTGTACCATTTGCAATCTGCTCTTTCTGAGAGCATTTTTCCAAGGATTGAAAATTTTGTTTCTGCAAAAGATGCTTGGAAAGCCTTGAAATAAAATTATCAAGGAAATTATAAAGTGAAAGAGGTCAAGCTTCAGACCTTGAGAAGAGAATTTGAGAACCTCTAGCAGCAAGATACTGAAGATGTAGGAGACTATTGTGTGAGAAAAAAGGCAATGGTAAATAAAATGTCCACTCTTGGTGAAAATATGGAGAAACTAGTTGTAATTAAGAAAGTTCTCAAAACTTTGACAGAGAAATGGGATAATGTTGCCCTTATGCTTGAATAATCCAAGGATTTTTCCACCATGGACCTTGACCAATTAATTGGTACTCTTACATCTCATGAAGAAAGAATTTATAAGAGAGAAGAAAAGAAAAATCAAGCCAGTTCTAGTGAATAATAAGTATTTTCTATCAAATAAAATGATGCACATGGAAGAGTACAAGGAAGAGGCTATAGAGGAAGAGGCATAAATGGAATAGGAGGAAGAAGAGGCTCCTTTGGTAGAGGAAGATGCAGAGATCAGAATTCTAAAGGTGATCATCAAGCCCATGCTTCAAGAGGAAGAGGTAGAGGTAGAGACATGAGAAATGTTCAATGTCATCATTGTAACAAATATGGCCATTTTGAGAAGGATTGTAGGCTGAAACAATACTCTAATAGATCAAAAAATTATGGAGAGGAATACTTCTTTGAATATGAGACATTGTTCTACTCAAATGAATATGGAGCGCTCCATGAAGAGCAAGCATTTCTCTCCTATGATAGACCAAAAAGTTTCACCAATGAGACATGGATCCTTGATAGTGGGTGCACAAACCACATGACTGGCAAGGAGTTATTTTCTTCTCTTGACCATTCTTATCATTCAAGTATCAAGCTTGGAGATGAGAAGAGCTTGGAGGTGGTTGCAAAAGGGTACACGGAGGTTTCTACAAAAGGAGGTAAATTGAAGGTAAAAGATATTTATTATGCACCTGATTTGAAGCATTTTTTGATGATCATTAGGCAAATGTTAGAAAAATATTACAAATTGATTTTTGAGGATAAAATGTGCAAGATTTATGATAAGAATAGAATGTTGATCATAAAAGTGCAGATGACTAAGAAAAATTTGTTTCCATTGAGGTTTGTTGAGCAAGGGGGAGAACTTTCTTGTGTGGGTATTGAAGATAAAAGGAGGCTATGGAATTTGAGATTTGGGTATTTGAATTTTCATAGTTTGAGGATGCTTTCACCACTTGTGTATGGTTTGCCAAAATTAGAAGACACCAAGGAGATTTGTGAGGGGTGCGCTCTTGGTAAACAAACAAGGGGGCTATTTCCCAAAGATGAAGCATGGAGGGCCCAATATCCACTTCAGCTAGTTCATAATGACATTTGTGGACCAATGCCAACTCAAAGTATTGGTAAAGCTTCCTATTTTCTCACTTTTATTGATGATTTTTCAAGATATTGTTGGGTTTATTTCCTTAAGCATAAATATGAGGCTTTTGTTTGCTTCAAATATTTTAAAGCACTTGTTGAGAATGAAAGTGGGCATACCATAAAATGTTTGAGAAGTGATAGAGGAGGTGAATTCTGTTCTAATTAATTTGAAGAGTTTTTTAGGGAGTTTGGTATCAAGAGGTAAAATACTAGCCCCTACACACCTCAAAAAAATGAGGTGGCTAAAAGAAAGAATAGGACTTTGGTGGAGATGACAAGATGTATGATGCAAACTAAAGGTTTGAGTTTATTTTATTGGGCTAAAGCAACTAGGACTGCTAATTATATTCTTAATATAAGTCCTACTAGGAGTCTAGAGCATAGTACGCCTTATGAATATTGGTTTGGAAAGAAGCCAAATGTATAATACTTTAGAGTTTTTGGGAGTGTTGCTTTTGTGCATGTGAATGAAGAGAAGAGAAAAAACCTTGATGCTAAGAGTGAGAAGATGATTTTCATTGGTTATAGTGAGCAATCTAAGGCCTATAGATTCTTTAATCCTCATTCTAGAAAAAATGTTGTATCTAGAGATGCAATTTTTGATGAAGGGGGAAATTGGAAGTCTCAAAAATTATGTGTTGATGATGATGTGTTTGAAGAGATTGTTCCAAGTAGCCAAGCAAGTGTTCATCCCAACCATATTTCTACTAAATATTCTTTTTACAGAAGCAATTATTTTGGATCATCATCTCACATGGGATCCACAAGTTCATCTTCAATTCCAAGTGCAAGCCAATAAAAAGTTCCTACAAGCCTTTCTGCACCTCCATCACCAGTTTCAAATGTGAAGAGAAAGAGATTATTGAAGGATCATCCACCATATCAAATCATTGACACCAACTTCAATAGAATATTGACAAGAGTCCAGCATCAATAAATGAACCAAGTCTTGCAAAGGCTTGAGAATTTGCACTTGTATGGATATGAAGACAATGGAGACCCAAAGGTGATATTGTTAATTATGCTCTTGTTTCAAAAGTTGTTGATGATTTTGAACCTTCTTGTTATGAACATGATACTTATAAAAAGTTGTGTATGAAGGCAATGAATGAAGAAATGCATTCTATTTAAAATAATAACACTTGGAAATTGTGTGAACTGCCCAAAGATAGAAAAAATTTTGGCTAAAAATGGGTCTACAAGATCAAAAGGCACAATGATGGTTCCATTGAGAGATACAAGGCTATATTGGTTGCCAAAGGCTTTACATAAAATTTTGGCATAGACTATGAGGAGACTTTTGCTCCTATAGCAAGGCAAGAGACAGTAAGAATGGTTCTCTCTTTGGCTGCTCATAAAGTCTAGAGTGTGCACCACATGGATGTAAAAAGTGCTTTCCTCAATGGGTATCTTGATGAAGAGGTGTATGTGACACAACCTCAAGGTTTTTAGGTCCATGGCAAAGAAGATCAGGTCTATAGATTGAAGAAGGCTTTGTATGGGTTGAAGCAAGCTCCAAGATCTTGGTACCAAAGAATTCATGAATACTTCCAAAGGTGTGGCTTTTAAAGAAGCAAGAGTGAGCCTATTTTGTACTACAAGACATAAGGTAATGATATTCTCATTGTGTTCTTGTATGTTGATGATTTTTTGTTTATGGGAAGTAGTCCTTCAATGAATGATGATTTTAAGGAGGACATGAAAAGAGAATTTGATATTACTGATCTTGGTTTGATGAGTTACTTTTTAGGCATGGAAGTACATCAAACTAGTAATGATATTTTTTTTGTCAAACAAAGTATGCAAAGAACATGTTGAAGAGGTTTGGTATGATTGATTGCAAGTCTGTAGCTACTCCAATTGCACATGGAGAGCTTTTGTGTTTGGATGATGGGGCTGATCATGCAAACAAAACTGAATATAGAAGCGTTATTGGGAGTTTAATGTTTCTTTGCAATACTAGGTATGATATTTGTTATGCAGTATCACTTTGTTCAAGGTACATGGTTGATCCTTCTACATTGCATTTGAATGCAGCCAAGATAATACTGAGGTATGTGCAAGGCACAATTGATTTTGGCATTCATCACTCCTCATCTTAGAATTTGAATTTGATTGGTTTCAGTGATAGTGATTGGGGAAGTAATCTTGATGATCGAAGTCCACTAGTGGAAATTGTTTCTCCCTTGGTTCAGGATTGATTGCTTGGAGTTCCAAAAAATAAGCTATTGTTGTATTGTCTTCTACAAAAGCTGAATACATTGCACTCACATCAGTAAGTGCACAAGCCTTGTGGCTTAGGAAAGTTCTTGGAGAGATTGGGGAGAAGCAAGGAACTCCTACTACACTTTTTTGTGACAACACAAGTGCCATTAAGTTGGCACAAAATCTTGTCTACCATGTCTGGTCAAAACACTTTGACATCAATTACCATTTCATTAGGGATGTGGTGGAGAATAAGATGATAAAACTGAGCTATTGTAACACCAAAGATCAAATTGCAGACATATTCACAAAACCAATTGCAAAGACTCGGTTTTTGATGCTGAGATACCTGATTGTTGGTCCTCTCAACATAAAGGGAGAGAATTTTGGAATATTATGCTGACCATGTGGCATTTCCAAGTCAGAAAAAACAAATTAAAACAAATATGCCTCCTATTTTGTAACTGTAGAATAAAAGAATGTGTCATTGTAGGAAGATTTCAGTTTTGTAACAGTTATAGACTGTTACACTTCTTGTAACAACTTTATAATCTTTGTATTAGGGTAGAATAGAGTTAAAACATATTATTGTAAAATTTGGTAAGGAAAAGTCGAATGGAAGTGTGAAAAACAAAAAACGCAGCTCTAGTACTGATAATTTATGCGCAGTCCTGTTTCTGGAAAAAGTGGTTAGTATCCTACTTTGAGAGGCTATAACTTTTTATTTACAAATCCTTTTGCTCTGAAATTTGGACAGTGTATTGAAATTATATAGCTCTCTAATATAAATAAATTTCACATTATTCTGATAAGTTGAATGTCTTCATTTCATCTTCCCAAAACTGCAATTTCTTATTTTTTACTGCGTTTTCCAGTTTTGCAATATGCTTCAATTTTCTCTGTGTTTCATGTTATAATATTCAACTAATATACCAATCATAAGTCATATGCTAGTTCATATAATGTGAGGGTAAATATTCTATAGGTAACATATTTGTGTTTAAATTGTAATAGAATCAAAGCATCCTTATAGGCTTGTATGTGTTCTTCAACTATACTAGATCCATCATATCTGTACCTAGGAAAATACCTTTCAACATTCTTAGGCATATCATGGATTGTCCAATAATACTTAATGAACTACTATCACCTAGCCAAGGTACAAATGTTATCATTGGTGTACTTAGTGGAGTGACAAATATATCAGTAAAAGGTATTATAGATTGAGATGAGGTATTTTCTGGAGGAAAAGTGCTTGATCAAACTTTTATATTGTTAGGTCTTCTAGGAGGGAAAAGGTGTAGATTTTAGTATTACCTTCAAAATACTTAGACCTCGTGTTAATAATCCTAGGTCCCAATTTTAATAGTTAGGCAATATGATGTATGAAAGCATATAATAGTGTAAATTAAGGAATTAAAGTTCAAGAAAACAAAAATTAATATCAAACATAAGTAGTCTTTAACAATCAAACCATAAGCACCAAGTTATTAAGGTGTCCAAACCTACTAAAATAATGAATCAAATATTTTAAGCCAAAGTAGTTAAGCAATCTACAATAACAGTGAATGAAAATACTTCAACCCCTCCTTCTAGCACCATTTCCTATTGAGTGATACATTTTCCCAACTTGCAAACATATATCAATAGCTAGGACTCATTCAAGATGTCCACTCTTGAAAGGAAATAATCAATATTCCCAAGGTTTTAGTAAGGTTGGTCTAACCTAGTTATGTTCTTATCAAATATTCTAAATTGAAACATGACATAAGGGAATCAAATGGATAACTCAGTGGGAACATATAACTATTAACAAGGGAAAGTTTCAATTCATTGTTGAAGCTTATAAAACACAAATCTAGCTTAACATTCAGCTAATTCTTAAAATACATTGTTAAGTATCATTGATTACATCAATAAAATAGAATAGAGCAAGGTTCTAGGCTTGCTACCTTTAAATTCATCAAACATATAAATTCATTGTCTCATAATTATAATTTTCTAAGCACATAGAAAATATTACTCTGAAACTTACATAAAAATAGTATATAAAATGTTTTTTAGAATATGGAACTCAACTAATCTACTCCTAATCAAGTTTCACAAACAATTCAAAACACCAAGGATAAAGAAAGAAGGAAAACAAGTCCTTGCAGCTTGAAGCCTTACATTAAATCTGTTAGAAGCAAACATTCTGAATTTAACTAGCTCTGACTCAATCAACCTTTTCACACTTTGAGACCAAAGTGGTGCTATCTCCAAAGGAGAAAAACAAATACTAGAATTATCTCAAATATAAATACTAACATGCACATAATACATCAAGAAACTCCAAAATTTGTATTAATGAGAGTATTTAATGATTAAAATTCTTAGAAATCACTCGCATCAGATGATTCCAAGGCATAATATTTTTAATTACAATGACATGGGTATAGATTCTCATAAAACTACCAAAGAGAAAAAGAAAAACCCTGAAAATGTCTCACTAAAATGGCATTTGACCCTTTGAAATGGGGTCTCCTTGGCTATTTATAGCCCTATAATTTAATATTTTAGTGTTATACAATAATGTTTCAATGCTTCACAATTATACTTTTAGTGGTTTACAAATGGATTTCAATGGTTTACAACTGGACTAATGAGTTATCTCCTAGATGATGTGCCAAATTATGGTTCCCTTTCGGTCTTAGATCTAGATTTCTAGCTTTTGATCTCTGTAATTATTTGTTTTTCCAAGTTGTTAAACTTCAATTATTGAACTAATCTATCTGTGAAGCACCAAAGAGTTTTCAAAATTCTATCTAGGTTCAATGAATGTGGCAACAATGCTTTCGCTTCGGTGTCTCTCATGGCCTAGTTTGTCACCTGTAAAATAGAAATTTAAAGTTTAGTGCAAACTAGTTTAGGTGGTAAAATGATCATTTTGGTTTATTATTTTATATTGTTTTACGTATTCATTTATTTACTTATTTATTATTATTATTATTTGTTAAGGTTTATGGTTATTAAATTTAATTAATTTTCTAAGGTTTAATCTCCTTTAATTTTAGATCCAAAGTATTAAGTTTAATTCAAGTTTCAAAATCCTTTCATTCAATTCCATGTTAGATTTTTTTTTATAACTTTAGGGCTCAAGTATTAATTTTAACACTAAGGTTCATGTTTGAATTGTAATGCCAAAGTATTAAATTTAATATCAAAGACTTATCATCATTAAAATTTGATCTAAGTTTGAGGGTCGTACCTTATGTATGCCAAAGGTTTTCAGTGGTATTTATATCCCTTACTTTTAATTTTTAGATTTGAAATGTTAATGTTGATTGGTCCAAAGCTTAAGAAATATTTCAATTAAATAATTACCCACCTAAGGTCTTTATCCAAAAACTATGTGGTTGTATTGTATTAAATTTAGCCTTAATCAAGAATTATTATTCGTTAATTTTGTTTAATGGTTAATGAACGATCACTAGCTATTTAATTAGGTTTAATAATTTATGTTTCCCTATAGTTTTATTGATGAGTACCGCATGATGAATTTCTTCAATATGTGTGCTCGTGTGTACCATCAAATATTGGAGAGGTGCATGAATTTGACCTTTTAAAACCTAGGCACTTTAATCATCGATAAGAAAAAATTTGCATTAAAACTTTAAGAAATGTTATGACTTGGGGTTTAACATTTAAGAATTCAAATGAAATTAAATTTTTTTATTTAAAGTTAGGTGAATTAAGATGTGTATGTAACATTTGATCTTAAAAGATGCACTTCATTTAAGCTTTTATCAATAAGTACTTTTGGACCTCTGATCAAATAAGACAAATTCATCTTTTGGGACTATTGTTATTCAAAATTAGTGTACCCAACTTTGATTCACGTGTGTCATCGGATCTAGCCAAGATGAATGAGTGTTGTTGGATTTTAAAAAAGTGTATGAAATCTAACATGCTTGACTTTGAAAACGTATGAACTTAATATCCAATAAGAGAAATTTGATGAGTACCTTCAAATGTATTGCTCCCATATATTTGCTTGTGCATATCATTAGATCTTAGGAAGTTGTACAATTTTTATCATGTTTGACCTTGTTATTTTTCAATTATTTTTGAAAAAACTTAACATGCTCAGGACTCTCCTACTGATATTTCTTTATCTTTTATTTTTATTATATTTTATAAGATTTAAGTGCACTTTAATATTTGACGATTTTTTATCAATGTGTACTATAGGATTAAAAATTGATGCACGAGTATCATTAAGATGAAGAAAGTTGCACAATTTTTAGTATAAAGGAGCATTGGTATAAATTTTGGGCATATTTGCTCTATTGGATACATGTGTACCCCACTAGATTTAGGGTTGATTGACGATTATCATTGGATTTTAGGATATGCACGAGCTTTATCAAAGGGGAGGCTTGAAGCTTAAAAAAAATAACTTTATTCTTCATATGATTTTACGTGTGGGTAATTTATGAAGCATGATTATTTCAACTTTTAAATCTCAGACAAGTTGGATTTCCTTTTATGTGTGCATGTCCTTAGGTCATTACTGTGTACCTTGTGATTAAGAGAAGGTGCTCAGGATTTAAGCTTTCAAGACATTTTAAATTTAATCTTTTACATTAAAATATTTTCAAATTTTATCATAATAAAGACGTACATGAACAAGGTAAAGATATTTGCACCCTAGGCCTAATACTTAAGCATTTAGCATGAAAGTTGCAAAGCTTATAAAATTAAAGGATAAACCTTAGGATGTTTTGGTAGAAGAAATTTTCAGCCGTTAGGATAATTTTATAGGTGAGATACCATTGGTGGGTGAAATGTTTTGAATTGAAATGTAAAGTTTAGCGCCAATAAGAATTTGAAAATTGGTGATATAGCAGACGATGATGAAAATGATTACAAGACAAGAACATGGATATACTTATACTTATTAAAAATCTGGTTTCAAATATGATTTAATGTAGAATAGAATCTATCTTATTAAATCCATTAAACTAAGGGATGATTGGGAACTCAGAATAATTTTGTAGTGCAAAAATTAGGTAAAAATCCAAAGTGACTAGAATTTCATGAAAATTTCCATGTGCCTAAATGAGCCAAATGGGTGCAATTTCTGCAAACATGATTCTCATTCTGCTGGAGGTGGGAAACAGGGTTTCCAAACCCCTGGAAGCTGTGAGGCTCAAGGAGGGAACAAGCAAGGTTCTGAAGCAACTGAGGAAGAGCAGGTGGACAGTGACAAGGACACTGAGGGTTTTAAAAAATTAGAGGGACACGAACCCCCTGATATTATTTTTGATAAGAAGGCCCACATCAAGAATTCTGAGGGCAATAAGTCTTTTGCACAGGCCCTTAAAGGTGGCAATAGGGTTTCCTTACATTCCTTACCACCTCTCACTCCCAATGGGCAGAAGGTATCCGTGCCTGAAAGCGTAATGGCAGACTTTATATCGATGGAAAATTTTTCTCTGGTAGGCAAATTCATAGGGGGCAGGCCGGATATTGAAACGATTCGACGATGGGCATCCTTGAAGTGGAAGACTTCTGGACACATGGAGATTATTGCATTATCAAGGGGGTTTTTTGCGGTACGCCTTAACAATAGTGAAGATGCTAGTCGTATTCTAACAGGAGGACCTTGGTTCTTGGGCCGAAGAAGTCTTTTTCTTAGGAGATGGGCTGAGGATTTTGACCTAGAAAAGCAGAGCATAAACTTTGCCCCCATTTGGGTCCGTCTCCCAAATCTCCCGTTTCATTGGTGGCATGAGTATTTTCTTCATGGTATTGCCAAGACCATAGGGGATTTGGTGGCCATTGACAATCCAACCCTTGCACGCACCGTAATGACGCATGCTAGGATTTGTGTAAATGCAAACCTAGAATCTGAGCTTCCTACTCATGTGGAGTTAGAATATGGAAATAAAACAAGATTACAGGTCATCGAATATGAAAATAGACCGGCATTTTGCTTTGACTGTAATATTCAAGGCCATCTCAAAGGACAATGCTCTTTTTTGAGAAGCCAAGAAACCCTTCCTAGGAATAATGATTCCAAGCGGCAGCCTTTCGTAAATAATGGCAAATACACAGGGATGTACAGTGTTAAAGATCCAAATGTTGAAAAGGCAAAGGCCTCTCGGTTTGGGGCAAATGGAGAATGAGGCTGAGCTTCACATGGACAATGGTAAGGACAAGCAAATTGCTACATCACAAACTGACCAACAAAAGGTATGCTCTCCTTTCGAAAATCTAAATAAATTTAACATTTTGGCTGAAAACCAAATAATTACAGAGGAAAATCAGAATGAAGGGTCTAATGTTGAGGATATAATTCTTGGTCTCCCTGCTTACCTTGACTCCCCAACCAAATCTGGACCTTCCAATCCTCCTCCGGTTGGTCATAAAGAATGCCCTAATGATGAGTCTTTTTACGCCCCGTAAAGAGAAAAAGTGCTTTCAGAGTTAATCAGCCCTTCCAAGCGACATTTTTCACCTTTGTCTTTGTCCCAATCCAGAGAAGGGGTTTCCAACACTGTTATCCAACAGGTTACCCAAACCAAATTTAGCCCGAAACAGACTAGAAGCTCAATGAAGTCCCCCATGATTGACTGTGGAGGTGAGAAAAAAAAGGGAAGAAAGTCAAATGCCCAACAATGGAAAGAAGAGGTCCAAGATGAGATAGCTAATGGAATTCAGACTACTCTGTTTCCATCAACTGGAAATCTTCCCTTTGAAGAGAACAAAATTCTTAAGCCCCCTCAAGTCCAAGGCAGGGGAAGAGGAAAAAACTTTAAAAGTTCCAAATGAAGATCATATCCTGGAATGTAAGGGGGCTCAATGGCCTTCCTAAACAAACGGTTAGTCAAATATTTAAGAAGAGATTTTGATCCCACTATTCTTATTTTGCAAGAAACTAAAGTCGATGAAGTTTTGTCTAGAAAAATTGCCCTCAATATCCTGGAAAAAGGGAGAAGCAATTTTTTGCAAATCCAATGGAACCTCATGTGGTCTTCTTTGTATCCTGAATCCAGGGAAGGTGGAAGGCAAGGTTATTCAATTAGGGGAAAGGGTAATGAGCATTATTTTTAAGGATAAGGTTAGTGACCTTTCTTGGATATTAACAAATGTGTACGCCCCTAATTCTATATCTGGGAGAGCTGATCTATGGAATTTACTCAGTCATTTCAAGGAAGCTTTTCAGGATATCCCATGGATAGTGGTGGGGGACTTTAATACCCCTCTTTACCCCTCTGATAAAAAAGGGGGAGTAGGAATTCCAAAGAAGAAGTATGGAGGACTTTCAAGATTTCATCAACAACAACAATTTATTGGATGTCAAATTAAAAAATGCTAAATTTACTTGGAGCAATAGGAGGTCTGGAAATCAACTTATAATGGAAAAGCTTGATAGGTTTTTTTTGTCACAGGAAGCAATACAATCTTTTGGGGATGCAAATCTGTTGTCCTTGCCTCGCATTGGGTCTGACCACAACCCGATTTTACTTGAAATTGAAGAGACTCCAAAATTCAAAAGGCCTTTTAGGTTTGAATCTATGTGGATGCACCACCCTGATCTCAGAGACATAATTTCTCAATGGTGGCAAGGATTCTTGTCGTGTGCAGGCCTTCATTCAGATTAGCACATAAACTTAAAGTGGTGAAAGAAAATCTAAGGATCTGGAATAAAGAAATTTTTGGAAATATTTTTGAAAACAAGAAAGTCATCTCTGAAAGGTTATCAACCATTGAGAAAAAACTTGAAGAGGGATTGCCGCACCCTTCCCTACAGGCAGATGAAAAGAAAGCCCTTGCTGAGTACCATAATGTTTTAGCCTGCGAGGAGACTTTTGGCGGCAAAAGTCTAGAGCTACCTGGCTAAAAGAAGGTGATGCCAACACAATATTTTTTCATGCATCTACCTTAAGGAACAGAAGCCACAATAGAATTAAAGAACTTGTTAGAGATGATGGATCATCCCTTTCTAGTCCTAATGAGATCGTAAATGAAGCAGCTTTCCTATTTTCGTAATCTTTTAGGAGAAGAACATTTCAGTTCCGCCTTAGCTTCGTAATCAATGCTTTACCATATTCCTCATTTAATTTTTGATGACTTGAATGGGGAGTTAATTAAGCCTTTCACGGATGAAGAAATCAAAGAGGCCCTCTTCTCAATGAACCCTGATAAAGCTCCAGGTCCATACGGGTTTTCACCTCATTTTTTTTAGGCTTTTTGGGATATTGTAGGTTTTGATGTATGTGCTACTATCAAGGAATTTCAGTCCACAAAGCATATTCCGAGAAGTTTTAACTCCACTTTTATTGCTTTAATCCCAAAGATTCCTACTCCTAGATCTATGATGGATTTTAGACCTATTAGCCTTTGTAATGTTGTTTATAAAATTTTGACCAAGGCGATTGCAAATAGAATGAGGAAGATCCTTCCTATGTTTATTGATGTTTGTCAAGGCAGCTCAGTCCCTCGGAAGGTCCATCCTTGATGGTGTCATAACAGCTCATGAAGCCCTCCATTCGGTAGTCCAGACTAAAAACCCGCTTTTGCTCTCAAGCCGGATATGAACAAGGCTTATGACCGCATAAACCGGAGTTTTGTCTCTCGCCATTCTTCAGAAATTTGGTTTTCATCATGAATGGATCAAGCTTTTGGAAGGATGTTTTATGAAACCTTGGTTTTCAGTCCTTGTTAATGGTGCTCCCGCCGGATACTTTCAAAGTAAAAGGGGCCTAAGGCAAGGTGACCCTATCTCTCCCATGTTGTTTATCATTGTGGTCGAAGCCCTTGGGAGGACAATCAAAGTCGCCTCGTAATATTGGTCTTATTTCAGAAATTAAAGCATCATCACAAACACAGCAGTTACACATGAACAGCTTTGTGGATGATACTTTGTTGTTAACTCTTGCATCAGTTTTTGAGGCTAAGGTCATAAAACATATTCTAGAGCTATATGAGGATGCTGTAGGGCAAAAGGTAAATTTTTCAAAGAGTAAAATTTATTTCTTTAACACTCCCATTCAGAGGCATATTAAGATTGCTAGGATTCTTGGATGCTCAGTGTCTACTCTTCCATCCACATACTTAGGCCTTCCTTTATTTACAGGCAGAGCTACTGATTCCATGTGGACTAATGTAATTGAAAGAATTCAGAGGAAGCTGGCTGGATGGAAAGGGAATTTGTTATCTCAAGCTGGCAAGGCAGTTCTCACCAGGTTTTCCATTCAAAGCATCCCTGTCTACTTTCTCTCTATTTTTAAAGCTCCTACAAGTGTCTACACTAAAATTGAACAGATCCGGAAGAGGTTCCTATGGACTGGTTCTGAATCTAAGCAGCGCTTTCACTTGGTGTCCTGGGATAGGGTTTGCAAACCAAGGGAGTTTGGAGGTATTGGGCTAAGGAGAATACAACATTTAAACATGGCCCTCCCGGCCAAACAAGCATGGCGTCTTCTGACAAATGCAAATGCATAATGGATTACTATAATCAGAAGAAAGTATTTGCAAGAAACTAAATTTTTAAGTTATTCCTTTCCTCCCAGGGGATCAATTTTTTGGAAATCAATCCTTCAAACTAAAAACTTGCTAAGCAAAGGGCTACGTTGGAAACCGGGAAATGGAAGAAACATTGATTTCTTGGGACCACAAATGGTTAAAGGACTATCCCCTCTCTCGCAGACTCCCATCCTTTCAACCCTTAGAGCTTGGACAATTGAAGTTTTTGGTACCAAAGTTGCAGATTTTATTACTTTGTCAAACAATAGAAGGGTTTGGAAGCCAATAATGAACAATGATCTACCAGGGGCATCAATAATACTCGGAGAATGAATTAAGACAAGTCTTTACTCCCTTCCTGGCATTCTTGAGGACCAACTTATCCGGGAAGCTTCGCACAATGGGGAATTTTCTCGTCAAGACCGCTTATCTCGATGCTTATTGATAATGATGAACCTACTTTCCCTCACTTGGAAGTTTGGCCCAAAAGCATTGTTCCGAAGGTTGGGTTTTTTGCATGGTTGGCCATCCAAAATAAGATCCTCACCATGGATAACTTAATAAAAAGAGGTGTGACTGTTGTTAATAGGTGTTATCTTTGTATGTCTGAGTGGGAGTCTATTGATCATTTGTTTCTGTATTGTAATTTTTCTCGTCTCAATCTTGTTAGGTCTCGTTACAAGTGTTTCATATTTATTGGGTCCATCCTCAGTCCATTTTTGACTTATTTGTCCAATGGCCTTCTCCCTTTTTGAATAGGCGTCTTAGGTATATGTGGAAGATCTGCCTTCATCACTACTTGTGGCAGATATGGTTGGAAAGGAATCGTCGGGCCTTCTTGGATAAGGTTTCTCAGTCATCCTCTGGTCCCGTCAAAAATTTTAGTATATGCTAATGAGAATGCTTGTTTAGTGCCTCGCAAGATCTAGACCTCCAAATCCTTTTGAAGCTTCATTAGGCCACCATTAAACTTACCTCTCACCGATGGCCTCAATCATCCTCAAGTCTCTCCTAGAACCATGATCACATGGACCCCACCCCCCTAGGGTGGATTAAGTTAAATTTTGATGGGGCATCTAGGGGCAACCCGTGTGAAGTCAGGGCTGGTGGCTTACTTAGAGACCACAAGGGTGAGGTGCTTGTAGCTTTTGCCAAACATCTTGGAGCTCAAACTAACAATGTGGTCGAAGCGAGGGCGCTTTGGAGGAGCCTCAAGGTGGCAGAGAATTATCCAGGGAAACTGTTGGTGGAAGGTGATTCTCTTATTATTATAAATCTTCTAAAGAACACTAAGAGAGCTCCTTGGAGATTTGATGACTACATCCACGAAGCAAGGGCTCTAATTCATGATCGACCTGAGGCCATAATTTTGCATACCTTCCGGGAAGCAAACATGGCAGCTGATAGGCCGGCAAATGAAGGCATTGTAGCAGCAAATTTGATCACGTGGACCGAAAATCTTCCTCATGCAGCCTCAATGGTGATAGATAATGAAAAATTTTAGATTGGAAGGCTCAAAGTGGATTTTGTCTTTGTTAGTTCTATTTTGCGTCTTTCTTTTCTGATGGCCATAATATTAGGCTTCCATAGTTTAGTTTGGCCGTATTCTCGTTGGAAGAGTAGGTCTTGGCCCTTTTTGTTGTCAGCTTAAACTTTTAGGGCTTGGCCTTTGTCCAGTTGGTTAGTGGACCCTATTTTGTAAAATGGTTTTGGGTCAACCAGTTAAAACCCGGTGTTAATCATAAATATTCTCTTACTTACCAAAAAAAAAAAATGGGTATTTAAAACCATTGAGATATTCAAAAACTTCATTTTATATCATGGGATAATTCAATTAGAAATTGACAAGCTATTTTGAGAAAGTTCTATTTTTGGAAATATGGTATCACCCAATATTCTATACATTTGGTATTATTGTATATATGGTATCAAGATATTTCCACCATATTTTGAATCACCTCAAACAGAGCCTTGTAGCAAAAGTTATGACCATTTTAATTTTACATCAAATTTTAGAGAAAAAGTGACAAATTTTTTATTGAAACCAACAATTATATTCAATAAAAAATAAGAGAGGTTACAATAAAAAAGGGTCTAGAAAAATCATAGCTCAGGATGTGAGGCCTCCCAAACAATCAACATCATAGAGACCTGAGACCAAAAACAAAACCAACCCCTAAAAGGGTGAATAAACAGAATAACTAAACAAAGAAGCCACTCCAAGAGGAGATTGAGCCCTATTGTGGGTACTGATAGAACAACCTGATGCTAAAAAATGTCACCTCCTCAGCCTGCTACGCCAAGACATCAAATAAACATAGGTACATTAAGGTTGAAGGAGGTTAGGCAAAGCCATGTTGATAGTGCATGAAGACTCACACCAAAACCTAAAAATATTTATCAAATGCACAAACTCATGAGTCAACTTTGAAGCCTACGAATGGAGTTGAATGAGTAACAATAAAAAATATTGCAATCTTTTCATGCAAGAAAAATTGCCTACAAATTGAATCTCTAGAATAGACAGTAGCATTCCTAGCTTTACAAAGTTGAAATAAAATAATAGTACAAAATAAATTCCATAGAGCAGTAATATAGGTAGGCCAACAACTGTTATCTCCAAAAAATATCATCTGCCATTTGAAAAATTCAGGATGAAAGGGCTTGAACAATAAGTGAATCCAATACCAAGAAGAATGAGCATGAGGGTAAAACCAAAAAAATATTTGAAAGTATCAAAACGACCACAAGCTGGACACTTAGGATTAGGAAGACCAACCATACTAAGTATATCTCCCATAGGAAGCCCTTGATAAATAAGAGACCATAGAAAAAAGGTAATCTTGGGTTCAAGTTTAGACTGCCATATATGGTTCATATGGGCAATCCAAGTATAAGAGGTACAATGAGTCTACCATATCTTGTTAATTTTATCAAAACTAGGGGAAACATGACTAAGAAGTTGCTAAATCAAGGAAGAAGAGTAGTTCTTGAAAGGAGTATCCAAATTCTAGAGCCAATCCCTCCACTAAGCACTTGGGGATTGAATGTCAAGTTTATGAAGCATGACATTAGGTATGAGCTCTTGAATATTAAGAATAGAAGGAAGATCTGAGTTTTGAATATTAGATTTTTGTTTGAGATTAGGCCAAGGAATCCATGTTGGACATCTTGAGTAGATGAGTTGTCACTGATGTCAAGAGTGAGTGGTCATTGATGTCAAGCTTTCAGAATCGGTTAGTGGCAGTCTTAGTGGGCAGCATCAGTTTCAGGTTCTTCAATAAGTGCAAAATGATAGTCCGCCTTCAGTTGATCAAGACCCAATTCCAGGCAATCATATGAGGTCCAAGGGGTAAAGAAGAGGCCCACAAAAATAATATTATAATAGTTTATTATAATATTAAAAAGGAAAATTAAATTAATTATAAATTAATTAATATATTTTATTATAAATTAATTTATTAATTAATTTAATTAACTTTCATTTTACTTAAGTTAATTATAAGTTAATTTTAATTTAATTATAAATTAATTTTTATTAATTTAAATAAACCTTAAAAAGGGTTATAAAGCTAAGTTTATAAATCAAATTTTTAAATTCGATTTGAGCATCGACCTGTTATGACAATAACACATCATATATATAAAGGCAAAAACCTTGCCTTAAGACTCCCTCCATGATTTATTTGAATGCCAATGTTCTGATTTATGCGTAGAAAGAAAGCAACAATTTTTGTGTTTGAAAAGTCTTTGATGGAAGAGAAGGAACAGATAGGAGCAAGGCTCCTCTCACTTTGCACACATGTTGTGTAGCACAGATGGAAATGGTGAAATGTGTTAAGACGTTTGCTAGAAGGGAGGATGCAAGTTTGAATCCCGTGGGGTTCATGTTTTGCAAGGAAGGAAGGTCTCCGATTTTGGAAGCACCTTCCCCTCCTCGTGGGAGCACCTAGCCTGCGTTGTGGGCTAGCACCTTGGTAAGGCGCTCAGAAGAGAGGTTATAGGCTCAAAACCCACCAAGGCCTTTTAGTGATTGAGAGAAAGGTATGCGATGTTTATTGTTATGTTGGTCACTTAATTTGGATGTGCTAAGGCTGAAGAAAAATATAAATATTTTTATGTACCTAAGGTTGAAAAATATGTTTTTTTGATGGGTTATTAGATTTATTTTTGCCTAAATTAATATTGGTTATTAAGTTTTTTGAGGGAGATAAAAGGATAGGCAATTATTATTTATGAAGGGTTAGTTTTGAAAGATTTATTTATTAATTTGGAGATTATAAGGAGCAATTTGAGTAATTATTTTTGTGTGTTTTGATGATTGCTAATTTCAATAAGGAGTAATAAGGTGTATTTGGGATTGATTATTTTTGTGTTTGAAAAATATTTTGAAAGAGAGTTAGTGTGATATTTGTCATCTAACTATTGAAATTGGCAAAGGAGAAAATTGTGATTGAGACAGGTTTTTCTAAGGGCACTTCTACATCAAACAAAAGGTATGGGCACATCTTCCTAGTGAGTGATTTTTGAATGTTGTGAATGCAAAGTTGGAGTGAAAAGGATTGTTTGGTAAGTATTGTTGAGTGTATTTTTAATTAAAGCTTCAAGGTTTTCTAGAATAAAGAGTTGTTGATAAAACCTTGCTTTATAAGCATTGTTGTTGAGGTGATTAAGTTGAGTGAACTTGAACTAGGGTTTGCAAAGAACATGAGTATCATTGTTATGTGATATTTTTTGATGAGCATTGTTGGAAATATTTGAGTGAATTTTCATGAATTGGGACTAGGGTTTGTAAGCAAGGATTATTTCATTAAGTGATTGGTTGAGTAGAGTTGGTTGAGCCTAGTCAAGTGGATGTGTTGATGTGATAGTTCAAGTTCTATGAAACAAATTATTCTATATTCTAAATTGAGTTGAGAAGTGATTGAGATTTTGTGAGTGTGAAACATATTTATTCTCTAACAATTATCTATATGTTTCTGTGGTAAAAAGAGTGATTGAAAGTGATTGAGCATTGTGGTGAATGTGAAGCATATTGAGTCTCTAACAATTCTCTATATATTTCTAAAAGAGTGATTGAAAGTAATTGAGTGTTGTGATAAGTTTGAAGCATATTGAGGCTCTAACAATTCTCTTTAAGTTTCTATGAGTTTGTATAAGTTCTAGTGAGGACTTATTGAGCATATTTGGACAAGTTCTAGTGAGGACTTATTGAGTAGATTTGAGGTAAGTCTTAGTGAAGACTTGAGAGTAGATTAGGTAAGTTCTAGAGAGGACTTGTGGATAGATTAGTGTAAGATTTTGTGGAAGCTTACCAAGAATATTTGAGATAAGTCTTTGAGAATACTTGAGAGCAGAGTTGATTGATTTATTTGTTCAAACCTTGAGTTAAGGTTTGGGGCAGATCTAGCAGAGTTGATTTGAGATTGAGTCAAGCTTTGTGTTAAGGATTGAGGATAGAGATTAAAGATAGATTTGTGCTAGACTGAAGGACTATGTTGAGTGAATATCAGAGGATAGATATTGAGTACAAATATTGAGGATAGATTTATGATAGACCGAAGGACTATGTTTAGTGCAAATAATAGGATATATTTTCATGTAGATTTGAGGACAAGTTTATGCCAGACCAGAGATAGAGATTGATCAGATTTGTTCTAGATAGAAGGACTATGTTTAGTGTATATTTGAGATAGAGCTTTAAAGGTGATAGAGTATAGAGGATGATAGTATCCAATGGATAGAGATCCATTAGCCAGGGCAATGAGGATAGGTTTCTTCAGTGGATAGAGATCCATTAGCCAGAGCAATGGGGGCAACAGTTCTTCTAGAAGATCACTAGCCAGAGTAGAGGAGTTATCCTATGGATAGGGATCCATGAAATTTATTAGGGTATTGGTGTCTCCTTTGGATAGATGTCCATAAATATTTTAATAGGGAAAGGATTCCCAAGATATTGATTGAGAAAATTTTAGTGAAATATTGTCTTCTTGGAGTAGCCCACATTGGGTGAACCACGTAAAATTGGTGTCTCTATTGTGTGTGGTTATTTGTGCATTGCCTTGATCACTACTATTGATATTGCTATATTTTCATTGCATAATATTCATTGGGATAGAAAAGTAAAAAGTGGTCTTATACTGTTCACCCCCTTCTCAGTATAAGCTTGTGTTCTTCAATCCAGTCTTGAGAGTGCACTAAATCATTAATATAGTAGATGCCCTTGTGAAACAACCTCAAAGATTTAATCCTTGGCATATCAGCAAGAAGAACTAAAGAGTTAGATAGAATAGGAGACCACCAAATATTTTGAGAATTGAATGAAAGACCATTATGAAAACCATCACCAATCTAATGAATATGAGGTTTCACCACCTCAAAAGCTCACCAAATACTTTTAACAACAAAGGAACCCTAAATATTAACTAGAGCAAAAGTAATGATGAGAGTATGGAGGCCAATATTAGCCCAAGATTTGCACCCATAAGGTAGCCCTAAATAAATACAATGACAAATCAAAATATTCTAAACTTCAAGGCCTTCAACAGCTTTAACCACCCACTCAACACACAAAGAAATGTTTTGCTTGTAAATTTCAACAATGCCCATTCCACCATTATTAGTAGGTGTGCAACAAATATCCCAAGAAACTTGATAAAAACCACGTGAATTCTTCCCATTGGCCCAAATAAAATCCCTAAGGAGTCTATCCAACCTATTAGTAGTATTCTTAGAGAGGGACTAATAGGAATATTAATAAACATGGGTTGCAGCAAGAATATTTATGCAAACCTGAAACTTATCGGCAAGAGAAAGGGGATGCGAGGCCCAACAAGAAATTATATTTTCAATTCTATCAATGACAAACCACCATAGTTTATAGGATGAGTTGTCAAAAGCAAAGAGGATTCCTAGGAACTTAAAACACTCACCCCTTTGAATCCAATGCCATGAAAAATGTCTAAGCCAAGCAGACATAGAAGAAGAAGTAAGGTAAAAACTGTTAGAATTAAAGTGAACTATGCCTTCACCTTGACACTTGTCAATTTCTCTTGACAAGTGTCATAATTCACTTGGTGTCTTAGGGCTGAAGGCATTTTACCTGTATAGGTGGGCAAATGATTTTGGGCTTCATCTATTGTGGCTTGAACCCACTTGGGTAAAGGATTGGATGATGTTACTTGATCATTAGGAGGAGGAGATGGAGGACATTGATCATTTGTATGAAGTTCTTCTTGTGGATGAATTTCTTGATTTATGAGTGAAGGGGAAGGACTAGATGATATTGTATGCATGAATGGAGCAACTATTTCATTAGTTATTTCTAAAGTGGGGGCTTTAGGAGGATTAGATGGTGGATACTCATGAAAGGTAACATCCCTAGATAAAATGATTTTCTTGGCAATAGGCTCATATAATTTATATGCATTGGCACTATCACTATAGCCAACGAAGATGCATTTTTGGCTCTTATCATCAAAATTCTTCCTTTTCTTATGAGGAATATGAGCATAGGCATCACATCCAAATATTCTCAAATGGCCCACATAGGGTGTCCTTCCACTCTATGCTTCTTCAGGTGTTCTTTTATGTAAGGCCTTTGTGTATGACCTATTAGTCAAGTATGCAGCAGAAGAACAACCTTCTCCCCAAAATGAGTTAGGTAATTTAGCAGTGTGTAACATTGATTTTGCCCTATTTGTGATTGTTTGATTCATCCTCTCTGCAACTCCATTTTGTTGCGGGGTATAAGGGATTGTGAATTTCCTCCTTATCCCATGATACTTACAAAAATTAAATAATTCATTGGAGACATATTCTCTACCATTATCTGATCTTAAGGTGGAGATTTTATAGTCACTTTCTCTTTCAACAAGTGCTATGAATTCTTTGAACTTTTCAAGGTATTGCCACTTATATTAAATTAGGTACATCCATACCTTTCTGCTGTAATCATCAATGAAAGTGATGTAGTATTTAGCCCCAATATAAGATTGAATAGACATTGGCCCACAAATGTCTGAATGAATTAATTGCAAAGGTCTATTGGCTCTCCATGCCTTTCCTGTTTCAAATGGTTGCCTATGGTGTTTGGCTATTACACATGGCTCACAAAAACATTTTGACTCCTTAATATGTGGAAGTCCTTTAACTAATCCTTTTGTAGCCATCATTTGAAGATTATTAAAATTTAAATGTCCCAATATTTCATGCCACATGTACTCCAAAGAGAAAGTAGTCGTTGTATGCAAAGATGTTTGTGTTACAGATTTTGTAAGGAGGTAGTAAACACCATCCTTTTTCACTCCCATGGCCTTGACATTGTCATTGGGTTCCTTAATGTAGCATTTGTATTTTTCAAAATATACATTATAGCCCTTATCTGTAAGCTGTCTGATAGAAAGAAGACTCCTTTTAAGACTAGGCACATACAAAACATCTATTGCAGGAACATTATTACCATCATGCAAAGTAAGTGGTGCCTCCCCAACACCTTCAATGGGTAGAGCACTTTCATCACCAAAAGTAATGAATTGATTTGATGTAGGCTAAACCTTGGTCAGCCAATCTTGCCTTCCTGTCATGTGCTTTACTGCTCCAGAATCAATATACCAACATTCTTTATCTTCAACATTAACTTGGTTGGCTGCATACAATGTGCTTAGATTATTATTTTGTAGTTCTCCCTGTTCTCTTTGTATTTTATAGCAATTAGCAATATTATGATTCCATTTTCCATAATATTCACACCCTTGTTGATTATTTTTTTGACCCCCTTGAGGTCTTGTTTGCCATCTTGGTCTGCTGCTGGTACTGTTTCTAATGTGGTTGTTGATGGTACTATGGATTTGGTTGTTGTTGGTACTATTTCTGACGTGGTTGCTACTGGTAGTGTTGATTTGGCTACTACCGGTACTGTGTGTATCTTTGATGTTGTCTACCACTTTGATTTTGATTTTTCTAATTTTGACCCTTGTTTTGTTTAGCCTCTAAAGTTGCTTTGGTGGCAAAAGCTGCTGATGTGGCTTCAATTTCTTCATCTTTGATTAGGGCTTGCTCATGCTTCTTAAGTAGGATCTCAATATCCTCAAGTGTTGAATTCATTGTTTTACCACTCAAGTCTAACATGGTAGCATAGGAGTGAAACTTTGAAGGAATACCATGCAACATTATTGGAATTAACTCATTATCATCTAGGGTTTTACTAGTAGCTAAGAAATCATTTTTAATAGACTTCACTTCCATAAGATAATCGGTAAGTGAGCCTTTCATACATATATTGTGCAATTTTTGTTTGAGATACAAAATATTATCTTGACTTGTCCTATCAAAAAATCTATTGAGAGCATCCCATGCTTGTTTAGGTGTTTTTGCAGCCCTTACAGCTTTCTCTGCATTGAATTCCTATAGCTAGCTTGATTAAACTTAAAGCTATGTTGGAATTCTTCTCAAATTGTGCTTTTTCTTTTGGGTCTGTAGGTGCAGTGAGTGGGTCTTCATTAGCTTTTCTATCTCTCACAAAGTCCCACATGTCATTCATCATTAATATTGATTCCATCTCATATTTCCAATTTGCAAAAGTCTATGCTCCTTCAATTTTCTTTGTAAGTCCACTTAATAGATTTGTAGTAGCCATGATTTAGAAAATGATCAAAATAAAAAAGGAGCTCAACAAAGGATGAAGTATGAATGACAAATGCCAAATTAGAGCCCTCAAAAAACTCTAGGGTACACTTTTGAAGATCCAAAGGAGGGTTCGCCTAGTTTTTCCACTCTTAATCTTCAAGAGATTCTAACAGTGGGAGGGTTAAGTTGAACATAAGTGCCTTTTTTTATCCAAAGAGAGTAAGAATTAGAATTTTGCCAGACCTTTATACCAAACTTGTCAATATACTCACCCTTACGTGAGGGAGACTATAAGCATTTGAGCAGTTGATACGTGGAACGTAAGCAATTCTGAAAGGGAATAACCTGCCAGACCTTTATACCACACTACTCAATATACCCGCCCTTACGTGATGGAGACTATAAGTATTTGAGCAGTTGATATGTAGAACATAGGCGGTTATAAAAATGTGATGCTTGCTATTTGTAGAATTGTTACAATAGATGTGCCAATGTATTATTGCTGAAAATTCCTGTATGTGTTTGCTTGCTTGTATTTGGCACTTATTTTATTATCTACAAAAAGGTGACCAACAAAGCAGCAAAACGAGGAGGAGAAGGCTTGAAATCTTTCTATTTTTTGTGCTTGCAATAAATTTGCAGACCATGATGGAGTCCCAGATCTGCTACTACATTTTCAAGGCTGGCGCTAAGCTATTTCTCCTGCTCTACTATCTCCTCCGAACATCAAGCTCACCAAGGCTGTGCAGTTGCCCACTCTTTGCGGTGTTACCATTGACGGAGTGAAATGAGCATGTTTATCTAATGATAGCACCCTTGAGGAAATATATTTTACAGTTTCAAAAGGCCATCATTATAGTGTTTCTAATGCATAGTAGTCAAATCATAGAAGACTCAAGTGCGGATGAGATCCGAGTGCTGCGCTCTAAGCAGTTTGATGCATAATGGGATCCATGTTATATGATGAGTGTGAGATCAGAGGCCATTGTTTGGGTGCATGGAAAGCTTATGCGATGGTGATGGAATTTTTGTTCGACTTCATGGGTGTCGAGTGGAGGCACGTGGACGCATCCAATGCCACTTGTGATTGCAGGGTGATCTTTCTAGACCACCACCATCGATGATTGATGAGTGTAGGGAGATGCAGGTGAAAAGCGAATATTTCCCCAATGTATGTTATTTTGGGTTTGTGTTGTTATACTGTAGTTCTCTACATTTCAAATACAAGTTTGTGATGGACACAGACCATGTGATTATTACTATTTTCTTAGGCATTTTTTGAAAGCTACAATCGGCCAAGGTTGCTGCACCAATAGCAAGCATGCACTATTTCATCCTCCCCTTCCTTTGTGCAAGGTGAATGCAATTTATAAGCTTGGGTTTGGTGTTGTGAACAAACTTTTTCTTTAGCGGCCCTTGATGATTTCAGCATTTCCTTTTAATCTCGCATCGAAGGGCTTCCCCTTGTTGTTCTAGTGGATCATGGTGATTGCTATTTTTCTTTGAAATTCTAGAATGCTCAAAATGCAGGTGCAGCAGTAGTGCTTGTGTCTGATGATAGGGAGAAATAAGGCTCTAAGTGATGGGTACATGGTTAATATTAATTTGGACAGGAGAGAGTCTCTTCCACAACCAAATGCTCATGTGGTGTATGAGTTGTGGACAAATAGCAATGATGAATGTGGATCAAAGTGTGATATCCAAATGGGGTTTCTAAAGAATTTTAAAGGAGTTGCCAAAATTCTTGAGAAATTTGTCTTCGCTTACGGACTACTCCATGGCGTGCGAGGGGGTTCAAAAGAATAGTTTGAGGGTTCCCGTTGGATAAATCTCGGAGACGTTATATGTCTTCCTACTCACTTGTTCAAGAAATCCAGCATTGATTTCATAATTCCACTGATCTTTGCTGGCATGGGTTCGAAGGACATGAATCTGGTTACGATGCAGCGCATGGAAACTGCCCTGAATTCCCAACAGGTTTAACAAACGGTGGAGCAGCTGCACCAAAAATATAGGTGTTCACCCATGGAATCTCCTCCACCTCTACTATCCCAGACATCCTCATGGGAGACATTAGATCCATGGTGCACCAATGGAAGGGCGAGTGCACCGACGGGAAGGGCTTTACACAAATAATGGAAGATCATTAGCGATGTAGTACTCTCTGCTAGGTTGGGCATTCTAAAATATGACATGGTGAAACACATGGCAAAGAATTTGGGGAAGACACCAGCTCAGATTGCACTGAGGTGGGGCCTATAGAGGGGCTACAGCGTGCTGCCTAAGAGCACCAACGTGGAGAGAATGCAAATTACAAATGAGGTGAACGTTGATCTATTTAAATTTTTAAAGTGCCCATGATTTAATTTTATTTTTTATATATAAAAGGGCATCTTTTATTAAGAGGATGGGAGCACTTCATTTTAATGTATGGAAGACTATTTTTTAAAAGCATAGTGGAGACTATTTTTTATAAAGTGGCAGGGTCACTTTATTAAAGAACTTGAATGCTTTATTGAAAAACTTGAATGCCTAAATGGCCCATGTAATTCCCCTGCAAGGGAAATTGATGCTATTTTTTCCGCCTGAGAGTGATGCCGCTATTGAGCGATGTTGTCTATTTACTACTTTGATAGGCACGATGGTTTTTCCACATGATGAAGGCCCCTTTGATGGTGGAATATAGGGGTCTTTATAGTCGTTGGAAATATTTTTCCAAGACAGACACAATGGTGGTGTCATATTGTCATTTTGAGGCTGTTTCAATTGAGTTTTTTAGCCTCAAAGTTTTTCTACCTTGGAGTGCACTCTCGATTGAACCTGACACTCCCAAGGCACTTGTAAGTGAACCTAGTATCTAGTAGTACCCTCTATATACTTGGTGGATGCAACAGCTGGTTACCCATGCATTCCGATAAAATGATGTGACTACCATAAGGACACTTATTCTAGGGACTACAGACATAGACACCCTAGACTCTATCCAAGGTTTTTTCAGATCTACTTTTGAAGACTACAGATGAAGACACTTCATAAGATTCTCTTCTCTTCTTTCTTCTCCTCCACACTTGGATACTAAGGCTCAATTTTATTGCATTTCAAGGCTCGTATTTCTTTCGTATTAAGGTGCATTTTCGATAGATACCGACACCTTCTAGATTGAGTTCACCATAAGGAGGGATTTGATATTTATGGTGGAGCTAGTCAGTGACCTACAAGAGGCAAAATCCTCTGAGGATGACCTGCAGAGGCAATAGACCCAGAAGTGTCTGACCCTGAGGCACCCATGATGACCTTGAGGCACTTAGATGGCTGACCCAGTGGCAACAGACCCATGGAAGTGGTTGACCCTAAGGCAATATACTAAGATGTATAAACACTAAATCTAACATTATTCACAGTCGGAGAGCCAAGAGCAAAGAGCACGAGCCTAGACAAAATCAGCAATAAAAGAGGATGATAGGTTGCTTTTAGAGAAGTCAACATTAAGGGGGAATGATACCTAATGTTGACTTGTTTTTTTCTTTAGTTAGGATAGTTGATAAATATGAAGTTCTATTTCTGATTGAGGAAAAAGAAGAAGTTAAGAAAATACAAGATTCTCTTCTCTTCTTTCTTCTCCTCCACACTTGGATACTAAGGCTCAATTTTATTGTATTTCATGGCTCATATTTCTTTTGTATTAAGGTGCATTTTCGATAGAGACTGACACCTTCTAGATTGAGTTCACCATAAGGAGGGATTTGATATTTATGGTGGAGCTATCCATTGACCTACAAGAGGCAAAATCCTCTGAGGATGACCTACAGAGGCAATAGACCCAGAAGTGGCTGACCTTGAGGTACCCATGATGACCCTGAGGCACTTAGATGGCTGACCCAGTGGCAACAAACCCGTGGAAGTGGCTAACCTTGAGGCAACATACTGAGATGTATAAACACTGAATATAGCATTATTCACAGTCGGAGAGCCAAGAGCAAAGAGCACGAGCCTAGACCAAATCAGTAATAAAATAGGATGATAGGTTGCTTTTAGAGAAGTCAACATTAAGGGGGAATGATACCTAATGTTGAATTGTTTTTTTCTTTAGTTAGGATAGTTGATAAATATGAAGTTCTATTTCTGATTGAGGAAAAAGAAGAAGTTAAGAAAAGACAAGATTCTCTTCTCTTCTTTCTTCTCCTCCACACTTGGATACTAAGGCTTAATTTTATTGTATTTCATGGCTCGTATTTCTTTTGTATTAAGGTGCATTTTTGGTAGAGACCGACACCTTCTAGATTGAGTTCACCATAAGGAGGGATTTGATATTTATGGTGAATCTAGTCAGTGACCTACAAGAGGCAACATCCTCTAAGGATGACCTGCAGAGGCAATAGACCTAGAAGTGGCTAACCCTGAGGCACCCATGATGACCCTGAGGCACTTAGACGGCTGACCCAGTGGCAACAGACCCATGGAAGTGGCTGACCCTGAGGCAACATACCGAGATGTATAAACACTGAATCTAGCATTATTCATAGTCGGAGAGCCAAGAGCAAATATCATGAGCCTAGACCAAATTAGCAATAAAAGAGGATGATAGGTTGCTTTTAGAGAAGTCAACAGTAAGGGGGAATGTTACCTAATGTTGTATTGTTTTTTTTATTTAGTTATGATAGTGCACTTTAAGGGGGAATGTTAGAATTAAAGTGCACTATGCCTTCACCTTGACACTTGTCAATTTCTCTTGACAAGTGTCATGTGTTTCATATAGGCTTACACCTGTATATTATAACCCATTTGTATTAATAAAATATCTCATCAGTTTTAGTCCCAACAAAAACAAAGGGACTTAGAATATTTGATGTTGGATCCTGAGGCCTTACAAAAAGTGTCCAAATAAACTGGATTAGTTGAAACTGAAACCTCATCCTCATTGATAGTGATAAAAGAATCATCTGCAAAGTACCCATTAATAATTTTGGGTGGGCATATCAGGTAAAAGAATACCTTTGATCAATCCCTTAGATGCTTTATTGGCAATAATATAACCAAGAGCTTCAGCAACAAATATGTAAAGTGAGGGTGCCAAAGGACAACCTTGGTGAATAGAACAAAATAAACCAAAATCCTCTAACCTAAGTCCTATTGGTGCAAAATCTACCTTTGGTTATATTTGCACCCAAGACTTTGCCAACATTGAAAGACCGGACGAAAACATATTTTACCTAGTTCAATATCCAAAGGAGGTTGGTTCCTTGCTTATTTTAGGAAAAGGAAGAGAGGAAAATGCATATATAGAGGGAAATATAGCTATTGCTAGAAGTGTTAAGTGGTACAGATTAGATAACAACAAAACAATTTTAATAGCCTTTTGCAGATAAGCATCTATTAGAACCATCAAAATAGAGAAACTAAGATTATGGTGTAAATTTGTTCAATATGTAAGCTTATTGGTAAAGTTAATTTTAGAGTTAGCAGATCTTTTTTGTAGAAATTCAGACTAAGAATTAAAGCAAGTTACATTCAACCTAACCTTATATAGCAATTAAAAATCCATACATACTTGATCAAGAATGCCAATGAGCCAGAAACTAGAATGAATGATCTTTTATTAGATTTTACAAGTCTATATACATCACCTTATAAACACCTAAGAGTCGATATTTTGCTTAGGTCGCTCATCCTATATATAATAGTTTTACATAACAGAAAAACTAAAAGTTACAAAGTTACAACATTATACCCGTAGGCTCATTATGGTAAAGAGGTGGTTAGGGAGTATGGAGTCTTCAACTGGAAATGGTTAATATCTTCTTGTTGCAATGATCCTCCTTGATCTCTTTAAAGACATTGTTGTCCAACTGTCTTTTACTCAAAATTTCACACAGTCATGACTTTGGGTCTTCATTTCCACATTGGCCTTCAAAATGTCATTCTATCATGACCATTTGCCTTAGCTCTACCCTTGGCCTTAAAAAATTCATGATGTTGTGACTTTTTTTCATGGATAGACCCTTGGTCTTCAAAATGTCGATTTGTCATGACCATTTGCCTTAGCTCTACCCTTGGCCTTCAAAATATCGCACTGTCGTGACTTTTGGCCCTTAGCTCCGCATTTATCTTCAAAAATTTTCCCTATCACAACTTTTGGTCATGGATTGACCCTTGGTCTTTAAAATGTCATTCTATCATGACCATTTTCCTTAGCTCTACCCTTGACCTTCAAAATGTCATGTTGTCACAACTTTTGGCCCTTAGCTCTGCCTTTATCTTCAAAATATCATGTTGTCACAACTTTTGGTCATGGCTTGACCCTTGGTCTTCAAAATGTTGTGTTGTCATGACCATTTGCCTTAGCTCTACCCTTGGTCTTCAAAATTTCACACTATCATGACTTTTATCCCTTAGCTTTACTTTTATTTTCAAAATGTCATGTTATCATGACTTTTGGTCATGGCTTGACCCTTTGTCTTCAAAATGTCGCATTGTCATGACCATTTGCCTTAGCTCTACCCTTGGCCTTCAAAATGTCACATTGTCATGACTTTTGACCCTTAAATCCACCTTTATATTCAAAGTGTCATGTTGTAATGACTTTTCGTATGGCTTGACCCTTGATCTTCAAAATATCATGTTGTCGTGACCATTTTCCTTAGCTCTGCCCTTGGCCTTCAAAATGTCGTACTATCATGACTTTTAGCCCTTAGATCTAGCTTTATATTCAAAATGACATGTCACAACTTTTGCTTTTATATCCACCTACAGGTTCAATATGTCACACTGTCATGACTTTCATGACCACATCCAGGAGAGTAAGAAGACTACTTCTTACTCTCCTGGATGTGGTCATTTTGACCAACATTATTGGTAATTCTATCAGAATAATGTTATAATATAGAGCCTTTATCCATTTAGGAACTAATTCAAAGAACAACTAAGAAAATAAGGGGATAAAGGGGAATGATACTAAGCAAAAAGGTTGCTTTATGCTTTGTGCAATCATTCATCTGGAGTGTCTTCTTTCATAGATTTATTTGTTTCATCCTGTCTAGGTGCTATTGTACTACTTTATGAGGCTTTTTTAGCCTTTTCCTGCTTGTCCTTTTCTTGGGTGACTTCATTGTAGGTGGCATAGGCTCTTCTCCAAGTCTCTTCATTTGTATCTAAAGTCTCCTTAAAGGTTAGGTACAAATATTCCAATTCTTCAACCTTGTCATATGATAGGACTTTTGACTTCATATATAATTCATGCAAGCAGGAGTTCATTTGTGTGATGTCTTGAGACATACTGAATATATGTTCCTATTGAACCGGCTCTTCCCAATTGTTAATCTCTGACACATATTCTACAAAACTTTCCCAGGAAGTCTTCAACTGATCTTTTGTTAGGAAGTTAGAATCTTTGTCTGGAAGCTAGGTATTGCACAATTTTTTGCTATGCTCACATGTTTCAAAATTACTTTAGCTTCTGCCTTGAGTTCCTGCATTATCTTGGCAGCTTCTATTACCAACTTGTGCCTCTTGAAAAATTTCTTGTTAGTAAGCTTGGCTTGGGACCATTTTTTTTCCTGTGTTCTGTATCCAAGTATTGTTTGTATACTTTCTACCAAGAATTGAATCTTTGTCACTACAAATAACTTGGTTTTTAGGATATTGATAGATTTATCAAATTTGTCTTCCACGTGACCCGACATTTCTTTAATATTGACCAGGTACGACAAGGTGGGTCTTGCCTTCATGCTCCTTTTTTGGATACCTCCAATAATTTCTCTTATTAATAATCTAGCCTTTTCTTTAGACAACCCATTGGTCTTGTCAGTGTTATCTAAAAGTTTCTTCTTGAGGTCTTCAACCTGTTGGTTTAAAAATTGTATTTTTTCTTTGACATTCTCAACTTTCTTCGTATAGGGGGCTACTTCATTGAACATTAGATCTCATTTTTTTGCTTCATTCTTCAAAGCCTTCTTGATTGTCTTTTGTTGGATTAAGGCCTCTTCTAAACACTTTTTTGCTTGCTCAACATTGAGGTATTTATCTTTGTAGTATTCTATGTTTAGGTATATGGTTCCCATGTGGGCTTGAGACTTTCCCCACTCATCCTCCATTGGCATATGAGTGATATCTTCTATATTTATCTCAGCATGGTAGTATTCTAGGGTCATTTGTCCCTCGGGATTTTGGATGAGAGGCATCATCTTTAGGGTGGAACATTGCATGTTGATTGGGTCTGGGACTATCCCTTCCTTGTTCTGGGAGTATCCCATCTTGGGAAGGATGATTTTGGATAATTTGGGTTGGTGTTGGCAATGGTGGAGAGGTATTACCTTGAACTGTAGAATGGGAGGGGTAATTCCTTTGGGAGTGAGGAGAAGGAGTATCAAGATTGATAGGAGATATACTTGGTATTTTTGATGGGTCATTGTCTTCAATTTTTAGCGTATTCTTGGGAGCTTTTGTTAAAATTTATACAATTTGGTTCAAGCTTGAGTCATCAGTATCAGTTGTAGCTTTCACTAGGGCCTTTCCTTTGCCAAGGTCTTCTTTTGTAGGGGTGGTTTTTTTTATTGTATCATCCAAGTCTTCATTATCTATTTCTTAGTACTTAGAAGTCTACTCAGAGGCTTTCGCCATCTCTTCCTGTTCCTTTGCTTCATGTTGATCTTATGTTTCTTCCTGATCCCTTATTTCTTCTTGATCCCATGTTTCTTCTTTTTCATCTATCTCTTCAGAGGGTTTCTACTCTTGATTTATTTTCTTTTGTTATCCTCATTTTGTTTATTTTGTATTTCACTTCCTATGGATGAGATAAATATCATCATCAAACTCTATGTCTGATCCAAAAATAGGAATGAAGCTTCGAGATTTATTTTTAGGGACTTTTGTTTGCTTAGTGGCAATCTCTTTTTCTTTGCCTTTGTTGGTATCTTCTTTGCCTTCAATGGGTTTAATGGGGACACCATTGATATGTAGAGGAACTTTATCTTTTGAACCATGCATTGTGGTACTCATCATATCTTTCAGAAAATTATTTGTCAATATTCATCCCATACCTAGAAAATATTTATATGTGACATCTCATTTGCCATCATGCCAATATTATAGTGTGATCTTAATCTTGATTTTTTTTTTATCCTTTCAATGATCTTATTATCTAGCTTGTGGTTTGGGTTCACGTCAGGGCTCCAGTATATTAGGTGCTCATAGAAATCATGCCACAGAGGCAATGTCTGCATCTATTCAATGTGCCATTACAATGGTTCATCTTCCTCATTGTTTTTTCCATGCCTATTGATTTACCTGTCTTATGCATGAAATTTTTTGAAAGGGCCTCGATTAAGGGCAACTTGCTTTTAATAAAATTTGTCTATAGGGTCATACTTCCATTTCTGTGGTAACTCAACTAATTTTAGATTTCTCAAATTTTGAGCAATTCTCTCATGGTCTCCTTTCTTTGACACTAATACACCCTCAAACTAAAAGGGCATATAGGGTTTATTTTTAGACATAGTCTATGTTTAGGTTGCACTATGTTGAGCAGTTGTTGTTACGAAATAAGGTTGGTTGCCTATGATTGTGTTGTGTTCTATTAGACAAGCACTATAAAATGTAATCCTTGCAAGCATAAATTTAATGTAAAATGTGATTCAGTTTTCATTTTGGTATCAGAGCAAGGTAGAAATTCTTGCACTATGAATATTACCCATCACAACCTCTGTGAGTTCAATTTTCTAGGAACTATGAGAATGATTTTTTTGATAGAAGAAGAATCGCACCAATGATTGCTTTGTTATGATGAATTTGGAGGACGTATAATCAAAGTGCATAAGAGTTGTGTCATGTTTGCAATTTGATAAACATGTTTTTCAAGATATATGTCTTTGAAGTGAAAATCCTATGAGAACACTGTGTGCGGTTCTATGACGTCTACGCATGAACGTCTATTGTACTGTATTGCAGATAAAGACAAACATGGATGTTTTTCAAAATAAATAAAAGTGTGTCTATGACATTTAGGTATGGACATTTGAGTGCATAGGATGTTGCAATCAATGAGATTGGATGGATTGCATTGATGTTGTGATCAGGAGGTTGCGATAGTGTATGATCAAGACACTGTAAAAGTATTAAAAAATAAAACTTTGTTGTGGATCGTAAATATCATAAAGATCGTGAGTACTATTATAGTGAAAGAGGACGTGATTCGTTCCTTTGGGAGGAGAGCCCAAAACGTGGACATTGTGTGGTTTAGAGAGATCATATATAGAATGCCACACAGTAAAAATGCTCATGTAACATGCTCATGATTAAATTAATGCCTAAGGTATATCATTTAATGAGCTACACTATGAGGAAGGAGTGCCCTGTGAGGTGTTGTAAATCTGGAAGACGTCTACGTGTTGAATACCTTCGAAGTCTGGAAGACGTTTGTTGATTTCTTGGAGATCTGGAAGTTGCGTGTGTGGTAGTCTATAGTGTTTTTTTAGCACATGGAGTAGCGAGTGGAGAAGACCTTCAAATGTGGAGTAGCCACATGGAGCAGTTGCATGGATCAGCGAGCGTACCTTCAAACATGAGGATGGGAAAGACTTTGAGCTCACGACCAAAGGAGGACGTTTTTATTCCTACAGACATTGGTTTATTCATCAAATATTATTGAAAGGTAAACTTTTATTTTGTAAATTTTATTAAATTTTTTATCAAATTTTTTTAATAATTTAATATTATTTTGATTAAAATCATTTATTTTAAATTCATGATTTTTTAGTCAAAATTATTTTATTATTACTTAATGATTGATAAAACTTTAATTTTGCAAAATTAAAGAGTTTAAACCAAGAGGGAGTTAACTTTGTTTAAATATCTTAACACAAAGGGGTATTCTCATTTTGTTAAGTTAGCAATGGCTGCTAACAATAATCTTCCTATCCCTGAGTTCAATGGCCTAGATTATGAGTATTGGTCTATCAAGATGAAGACCTTACTCATTGGCAAAGGGCTATGGGATATTGTAGAAGAAGGCTACAATGAACCTCAGGATTGGACAACCTTGAGTGCAGCTAATAAGACTGCTAAGAAGGATACCCAAAAGAAGAATTCATTTGCCCTCTACCATCTCCAAGCAACTTTGGAGAAAAGCATATTTCCAAGGATTGCTTCTTGTTCAATAGCCCTAGAAGCATGGAAAGCCTTGAAATATGGCTATCAAGGGAGCAATCAAGTGAAGCAAGTGAGGCTTCAAACCTTGAAGAGAGATTTTGAGAATCTCAAAATGCAGGAAGATGAAAATTTTGGTGATTATTGTGTGAGAGTTAAAGTAGTTGTCAACAAAATGGAGACACTTGGAGAAGACATAAAAGCTGAAGTGGTTGTGAAGAAAGTGTTGAGAACACTTCTTCATAATTGGAACCATATTTCTATTATTATTGAAGAATCTAAACATTTGTCTACTCTAACATTTGATGCACTAATGGGTTCTTTGATGTCTCATAAAGAAATACTCTAGGGTGCTACATAAAAAAAATTTGGAGGTGATGACAAAGCATTCTCATCCAAGGAAGGTGATAATTATGGAAATGCATAATTAAGAGGACAAGGAAGAGGAAAAGGAAGAGGTCAAAGGAGATTCAAAGGAAGAGGAAGAGGTAGATCAAGAGGTGGCAATCAAGGAAGAGGAAGAGGAGGTGACAAAACAAACAAATCTTGTTACAATTGTGGCAAGGTTGGTCACTTTTCTAGAGATTGTTGGTCCAAACCTTCTCAAGAAGGGCAAGGTAATAACTATGGAAACTATGGAGAAGAGGAAGGAACTTCTTCAAATTTATTCCTCACATATGGAAAATCAGATCAAAATATTAATGAAACTTATATTTTGGATACTGGTTGCTCAAATCATATGAGTGGCAAAGAAGAGCTTTTTGCTACAATGGATTCCACCTACAAGTCAAAGTTAAAATTGGGTGATGACAAGGCACTACAAGTTGAAGGCATGGGAGCCATGGAGGTTCCAACAAAATAAGGCACAAATAAGGTAAACAACATCTATTACACCCCCAAACTCCAACATAATTTGCTTAGTGTTGGACAAATAATGGAAAAGAACTATAGGCTTGTTTTTGAATATGGAAAATGTGTAATTTTTGACAAAAATAATTGTAATAGAGTTGTTACACAAGTACCTATGACAAATAATAGGTTATTTCCTCTTAAGTTTGGGGAACAAGGAGGTTCCCAACTTGCTAATGTAGCCATAGAAAATCCAAGTGTGCTTTGGCACTTGAGATATGGTCATCTTAACTTTGCAAGCTTGAATTTGTTGACTTCACAAGCTATGGTATGTGGATTGCCAAAAGTTGAACAGGACAAGGAGGTGTGTGAAGGATGTGTTTTGGGAAAATACTCAAGAACAAATTTCCAAGAAGACAAGCATGGAGATCAAGCCATCCACTAAAGTTGGTACATTCAGAATTTTATGGTCCAATGAATACCAAAAGCTTGGGTGACAATTCTTACTTTCTCACTTTCATTGATGATTTCTCTAGAATGTGTTGGATTTATTTTTTGAAAACTAAAGATGAAGCTTTTGAATGTTTCAAGGATTTCAAAAATAATGTAGAGAATCAAAGTGAGTATGTTTTAAAGAGATTAAGGACTGATAGAGGAAGGGAGTTTTGTTCAAATGTATTTCTCAAATTTTGTAAAGATTGTGGAATCAAAAGGCAATTAACTACTGCCTACACCCCACAACAAAATGGTGTGGTTGAAAGAAAGAACCACACTATTATAGAAATGGCTAGATCAATTCTTCAAATAAAGAAACTTAGTAACATGTATTGGGTTGATGTTGTTAGAACAAGTGTTTACATTTTGAATAGGAGTCCTACTTCTAGTTTAGATGGGATGACTCCCTATGAGGGATGGTATGAAAAAAGCCAAATGTAAAACACTTCAAATTTTTTTGTTGTCTTGCATATGCACACATTCCTAATGAGACAAGAAAGAAACTTGACCCCAAAATTCAAGCATGTATTTTCATTGGGTATTGTGAGTCTTCAAAGGCATATAGGCTCTACAATCCAAAAACACACAAAGTTGTAATTTCCAAAGATGTGATTTTTGATGAAGGGGGAGTATGGGATCATCAAAAAAAAAAATTGATGATGGATCTCAAGATGCAAGCTCCTCTCAAGTGCAGCCCATTAATAAAATCAGCACTGGAAATCCTCCTCCAAAGAAGAGTTCTACTCCAACAAGTGTTACTCCAAGTTTTCTCCACAAATATCAGCAAGTTCTTCTCTAATGTCAATGGAAATAGATTCACCATCAAGAGATAAGAGAACAATTCAGTACCATCCCTCCTACCAAATGTTGGATAAGAATTTTCAAAAAAGCTACACTAGAAGTCAAGCTAGTGAGATGAATGAAGTTTTGAAAAGACTTGAAAATTTGCACATGTGTGGTGATGATGACTCCCAAGAGCCTAAGGGAGATTTTGTAAACTATGATTTAATGACTAGAGTAGAGCTAGAGCCATCTAGTTATGAAAAAGCATGTATTCATGATGTATGGCAACAAGCCATGAAAGAGGAAATGACCTCTATAAAAAATAATGATACTTGGGAGCTAGTGGAGCTTCCTAAAGGCAAGAAATATGTTGGATGTAAATGGATCTACAAGACCAAGTTCAATGTTGATGGGAGCATTGAAAGACACAAGGAAAGGCTAGTAGCAAAAGGGTTTACTCAGAAGTATGGGATTGACTATGAGGAGACCTTTGCTCCTATTTCTAGACAGGAGACCATCAAAATAGTCCTTTCTTTGGCTGCCCACAAAGGGTGGAAAATTCAACACATGGATGTTAAGAGTGCCTTCCTTAATGGGTACTTGAATGAAGAGGTTTTTGTGCAACAACCTCAAGGATTTGAAGAACAAGGTAAGGAGCACCTTGTCTACAAACTGAAGAAAGCATTGTATGGCCTCAAGCAAGAACCAAGGGCATGGTACTCACATGCATTGATGGCTACTTTCAAAAGTATGGATTCACTAGGAGCAAAAGTGAACCTACTCTCTACTACATGAAACAAGGTAAAGACATTCTCATTGTATGTTTATATGTGGATGATCTAATCTTCATGGGTAGTAGTGCTAAGATGAATAAGGAGTTCAAAAATCTATGATGAAAGAATTTGAAATGAAAGATCTAGGCTTGATGCATTACTTCCTAGGCATGGAAGTACATCAAAAAGGTAAAGGGATCTTCATATGTCAACACAAATATGCTCAAGATCTAATAAAGAAATTTTCTATGGAGCAATGCAAGTCTGTTGCAACTCCAACGGGTCATGGGATCCAATTAAGCAAAGAAGATGGAGCACCAAAAGTTGACATGACCACTTACAGGAGCATGGTTGGGAGTCTAATGCTCCTCACCAACACAAGGTTGGATATTCAATATGATGTTTCTCTAGTTTCAAGGTATATGGCTGATCCATCTGAACTTCATCTACAAGCAACTAAAATAATTTTGAGATATGTAAAGGGTACATTGGATTATGAGATCCATTACCACAAATGTAATTCTATAAAATTAGTTGGCTTTAGTGATAGTGATTGGGGCAACAATATAGATGATAGAAAATCTACTTCAAGGAATTATTTTAGTCTTGGATCAGGACTAATTACTGGAGTTCCAAAAAGTAGATTTTTGTAGCATTATCATCTACTGAAGCTGAGTACATAGCAATCACAAATGCTAGTACCCAAGCTTTATGGTTGAGAAAAGTACTTGAAGAAATAGGAGAGAGACAAAGTGGTCCTACCATATTGTATTGTGACAATATGAGTGTCATCCAATTGGCACATAATCCTATCCACCATAGCAGGTCAAAACACTTTGATATGAAGTATCACTTCATTAGAGACATGGTGGAGAAACAAGTGGTTGAGCTACGACATTGTAGCACTTTGGACAACATAGCAGATATCTTCACCAAAGGAGTTGCTAAAGCTCAATATATAAAGCTGAGAGACTGTCTTGTCAGTCCTCTCAACTTTAAGGGGGAGAATGTTGGACTTTGAACCTTCATTATCCTACGTAGCTAAGTGTGAAAAAAATTGAAAGCATATAGGGTTATTGTTAGACTTAGTCTATGTTTAGGTTGCACTATGTTGAGAAGTTTTTAGGAAATAAGATTTATTGCCTATGATTGTGTTGTGTTTTGTTAGACAAGCACTATAAAATGTAATCCTTGCAAGAATGAAGTTAATGTGAATGTGATTCAATTTTCAATGAGGTAGGTACCTATTTTACCAGTGCCTATGCTGAATTTATTGTTGATGAACTCAATTTACCTCACGTATTCTAGAGTGAACAATCACTTAGTGACGTAATAAGGTAGCAAAAAAGGCTTCCCTATGAAGCCATATAGTCTAACGACCACTCCTTATGTCAAAATAAACCAATCCCCTTCCTCTATGTGGATGTGCTGCAAAGTATCCCGCATCTACTAGGGAATTCTTGGCATGGCACCATACATGAGCTTCAATGCAGGGCCCAAGAATTCCATATTAAAATGGTAATACGATTCTACCTTTGAAAGGAGAGGCATCCACTCACACACAAGTAGGAGGTTTCCATTCTAGTCTTTTGTCATGGTAGAGATGAAACTTAAATTCTTTGCCTGAAAGAAAAAGAAAAGCCATACCAGGTAAGAAGAAAACCTGAAGGCATCAAGGATGTCTCTCTGGAGCTTGAAGAGGCTGCATGCAACTATTGGGCTAAGTATGTTGGCCAGTCAAAGTAGAGTGGCACTGTCTTTGGGTCCACGTGTGATGCATCATAAAATTTGGGGTTGGATATGCAATGTGCTACTGCAACCTACCATCCGTAGACCTATGTATCTATTTCTAACCCTACCACCATGGCTAGCATAGAAAAAAGCTCCTTGTTCTTGAATTTGGATAGGGGAATTGGGGATTTTGGGAAGGTTCCCTCAGGGAGAGGGTCTGACAAATGTTCTTGCAGGAACAATCTAATGTTCTTGGTGTTGGTATAAAACTTCATTGAATTAATGGGGTCGAAAGGGATGGGGTTTACTACAGGCTTTCTACCACAGCTGAAGGTAGCCCTAATTACATTGGCATCGAGCATAAATATGACTCCTCCCTTGGAGTCTTTCACAATTCTGTGCTTGACGTCATAGAATTCTACCATAGCTTTAATCAGTTTGGGGTAGGGGTGAACCTGGGTGTAGATGTACCAAGATAGTAGGGCATGGTAGGAAAATGTGCTTGGGCATGATGGCGTGATATTCTTGGCAACCCTAGCCACTACGTCCTTTCGAATTCGCTCTGGGTCTTTCCATGTCACCCTGGTATCAGTGATGTGAATATCTGGGTCCACGAAGCTACTTTCACTCTTGGTCGACTTGCATTTCCCTTTAGTAGTAGTTGGTGGGGAAGCCATCATGGTTGCCTACTATGATTTGGACATAAAATCAGCCTAGAACATGCTTAGCAGAGTTTTGTAGGATTTTTTGAGAAAGTAGGGAGTGTAGTGAGCGGAAGGAAAAGAATGTAGAGGATGAAGAAGTGCTTAAAGAAAATAAGCTTCTATGATATAAGTGGATGTGCATGCATGTGCCAAGGTGACATGCAATAACTATGGTTGGTGGCACACACCCCACTACTAGTTTTGAACATTTTTGGATGCTTCGATTCATGTGCCACCTTCAAGAAACCAACTACCATGCATTACCATTTTTCTAGGGCCAATAGCACTTGCTTTGCTACTATCCTAGGCCAATAAATTAGTATCACCTCTACTCTAGGCCAATAAGTAGGTACGATGATACCTTAAAAAGTGAGGTTTTAAAATTTTGAGAAAATTATCTTTTTTTCCTACAAAAAGGCATGGTCACTTTGAGGTGGCCTTTGGGCACCGAGATATCATGCCATCATGACAAATTTTATTGAGGTGGCCATCTCCAAATGTCCATCATGAAATTCCTTGAGGCCTTGCCATTCTCCATATTTTGATGGCATCTCAAAATCTATTGCCTTTTCCAAAATGTCATGAAATCATGACAATTTTCATTGAGGAGGCCTTTGGGCACCGAAATATCATGCCATCATGACAAAATTCCTTGAAGTGGCCATGGGTCACCAAAATATCATGAAATCATGATAATTTTCATTGAGGAGGCCTTTGGCACCAAAATATTGCGCTATCATGACAAAATTATTGGAGTGGCCATGGGCCACCAAAATTTCATGAAATCACGACAATTTTCATTGGAGGCCTTTGATCCGAAATATCATGCCATCATGATAAAATTCCCTTGGAGTGGCCATGGATCACCAAAATGTCATGAAATCATGATAATTTTCATTAAGGAGGCCTTTGGGCATCGAAATGTCATGCCATCATGACAAAATTCCTAGGAGATTTTGAAAGAAGACAAATATTTACATAAAATACATACAAGGTAGGGGAAACCTTTTACTTATAGTACAACTTCAGATGGAAGCCATTGATGGGAATGGGTTGAACCTGACCCTATTCATTTCTCAACTGGAAAGAGTTTTGCTATTTTTCTTCAATTACTTCGAAGGGGCCTTCCCAGAATGCGTCAAATTTGTCATGATTTTTGGGTTTCGCCTTCTTTTCATTCCATCTTAGGACCAAGTCTCCCACCTTGAAATTTCTCAGAGTGGCCTTTTTATCGAACCATTTTTTTGTGGTGACCATATGTTTTTGATAGTGGTCATAGGCTTGCTCCTTTTGTTCTTCTAACTATAGGAGTTGGATCAACCTATTCTCCATTGGTTCTGCCTCCTCTGTGCCAGTTTGATTGAGCAGTTTTAAAGCTGGCATCTCTATGTGTATTGGAAGAACTACTTCTTTATCGTAGACCAGAGAGTAGGGAGATGTGTTGATAGACTTCTTGATGGTTATTCTATCGACCCATAGTGCTTGGTTTATCAGAGAGTGCCAACTTCTCTTATTGTCCTTCAGAGTCCGCTTCAAGATCCTGAGCAAGTTTTTATTCGTTGATTCAGCTAATCCATTTCCCTATGGATAATAGTTTGAGGATGTTTTCAAGTAAATCCCATATTTACATGCAAATTCAATCATCTTGGCACCTACGAAATATGAGTCATTTTTCATGACCAATGCATCTGGGATGCCAAATCTCATGATTAAACTTTCCATGAATTCCATCACAACCTCTTGGTCCACTTTTTTAGTGGGTATTGCTTCTACCCACTTAGTAAAATAGTCAGTAGCTATCAAGATGTATTTATGCCCAATGGATGAGTTGGGCTCTATTATTCCAATGAAATCCAATCCCCATTGTTGAAAAGGTTCTTCAACCTGAATGGATTTTAGAGGTATTGAAGCATTTCTATTTCTCCCAATGTATCTCTGGCATTCCTCATAGTTTCTTGTTACTCTGAAAGTGTCTACGAAGATAGTTGGCCAGTAACATCCAGTCCTGATGATATTTAAGGTAGTGGTCCTTCCTAAGTAGTGTCCTCCTGATGAGCCTCCATGGAATTCCTCCAAGATCTTCTATTTTTTATCTTCCTTTATGCATCGAAGTAACACTCCATCCAAATTTTTTTGTACAACCCCTCAAGTAGCAGAGTGTACTTCAAAGCCTAGATCTTGTACCTTCTTCTCTATGAAGCATTCAGACCTATAGGGCACTTTCTAGTTTGGAAGTACCTGATTAATTCATCGGCCCAGTCAAGCTACTCTGAAGGTTGATCATCATCTGAGGTTGCTTCTTGAGTTTGGCAAGCTATGTATTCTGGTGAAGCTAGCTTGGTGAGCTCTTGGAAAAGTGCTCTACCTCTTACCAACTTGGTTGGATGTATTTCCATGTCATATTCTTGTATCTTTGACACCCAACCAACTCTTTTATCATCGAGTTCCCCTTGTATGATGAAGTTTTTGACATCGGGGTGAACTACATAAACTATAGTCCTACTCTATGAAAGGAAATGCCTAAAATTTTTCAAAGACTTCATTATTGCATAGATCTATTTCTCAATGAAGTTATACTTCTCTTCATGTTCTTGCATAGTCTGACTCAGAAAAGCTATGGGCCTTTCTTCATTGTCAGGCCCTTTCTACATGAGCACTACGATGTAGCTCTCTTGTTCACCTACAACGTATAAGATGAAACCCCTAGAGTAGTCCAGGTTTACCAAGATGGGGGCTTGAGCTATTTGCTCCTTGATCTACTAGAAAGCCTATTTCCTTGTGTCTGTCCACTTGAACTCAACATCTTTCTTCAACAACTCGGTCATGGGTTTGACAATTTGTGCAAAATCTGCTATGAATTTGTGCACAAAGTTGATTTGGCCGAAGAAGGACTATAAGCCCTTTTTGTTAGGGGGTAGAGGGAGTTCTAATAGTGCTTTCACCCTATTAGGGTCTATAGCTAGCCCAATATTAGAAACGACATGGCCCAATAAGAGTCCTTCTTCTACAACAAAGATGGATTTCTTAGGATTTAGAGAGATGCCAAACTCTCTATATTTTTCAAACACACTCCTAAGATGTCCGATGTGATCCTCATTTCGATGGGAGAACACTATCATATCATCTAGATATATCACTATTATCTTATTGACAAGTTCTCTGAAAGCTACATCCATCACTCTTTGAAAAGTTACTCCAGCGTTAGATAATCCGAAGGGCATCCTATGATAGGAAAATGTCCCCCACTTGGTTGTGAATGTAGTCTTGAATTGATCTTCATCTTTAACCCACACCTGATTATACCCAGAGAATCCATCCAGGAGTGAGAACCTTTTTGCTCCTGCTACTATGTGCAGGATCTGGTCTATCTATGGGAGAGGGTAATGGTCTTTCAATGAAGCCTTATTCAAGTTGTGGAAGTCGATGCACAACCAGATATCTCCATTCTTTTTTCTAACCAGGACTAGGTTGGCTACCCAAGTTGAATGCTTGATCGGGTAAACAATCTTGGCTTCAAGCAATTTTAGCAGCTCTTGCTTCATCAAGGCTTCGATCTTTGGGTTCATCGATCATTGCTTCTATCGAAATGGCTTTGCACCTTCTTCAAGTTTGATCGTATGTTGGATTATTTCTTTGGAGTAGACTTTGAGATCACCGTAAGTCCAGGCTATGATGTCTGGGTATTCTTTGCATAATTCCTTGATTTGGTCCAGTTCTTCTTCTATGGTGTTTACTCCCACCTTGATTGATTTATCAAGTCCCATTTGAGCTTCTCTATATCTATGCTTGTCAAATTTCATTTTATGGCTAGTTGACCTATCATTGTTATCAAATAAGCTTTCAAGGGTGATCAACCCTTTTGGGATGTGATTGTTCTTTAACTGGATCATGCATGTATCTTCTTCATCTTTGATCATTCTGTTACTTGAGTAGTTCATCTCATGAATGAGGAAGTCCACTATCTATTTGTCATTCTTGAATACTTGCCAAAAGGTATCCTTATCTGGCACAGAGGGCCTGTAGATTAGCCTAACTATTTTGGACTTTTGAATGACATTGTTGATAGGGAAAAAATTTACCCCTACCAAAGCCAAAAAATCTGCATGAGTGTTCTTTTCCCTTGGGATTGCTTTGAGATTCAAATATTCAAAGGATTCTAGCAAGTCCCAAACCTTATTCCTGTAAGCCTTAAGGTAATGTTGCTTGCTTACACATTTCTCAGTTACCTGATTCACTATCAGTTCAGAGTCCCCAAAGATCTGTAGCTGCTTGATACCCATATTTTTAGCCTTCTTGAGGCCTAAGCAGAGTGCTTCATACTCTGTTGCATTGTTAGTACAACTCCAGGTTAACCGGTAAGAGAAAAATTTCTCTTCACCTATTGGAGAGATTAGAACAATACCTGCTCTAACTCCATTTTTACATCTAGCACCATCAAAGAAAAGTTTCCATAGTTGATTATTAGGTTGGTCAACCTGAGGAAGAGGAATGGGGTTACTTTTCTTAGGTTTTAAAATTGTGTAGCTCCCTATGTTAGTCTTGATCATGGCATTGAAGTCTTGGAGAGAGAACTGGTCTTCCTCCTGCAACACATTTAGAGCTTCTTCCATCAAGTTCAAATCTCCCAGTTCCTCTATCATCATATTCACTATAGTGGTTGATTTACCTTCTTCTCCAAGATTTTCAATGTGGAAAGTTGAAGGTTTCTCATTAAATATTTTCACTCTTTTGCCCTTGAATGGGATCTCTAGGTGTGAGAAATCTAATGATAAATATCCTCCTATTTTGGTAGTGAACTCCCTGGAGAGACACATACCAAAATAGGGCTCTAAATCCACTACTACTACCTCTTGTATAACTGTGAGTTGAGGTAGTCTGTGAAGAAGTATTGGAATATCTTTAATTACCCCTACAGTTTTGATAGGGGTTCCATCTAATTGCAAGACACCAAGACTGCTCCTTGTATATTCCATTCCCATGATGTCACATACTACCTTGGGCATCATAGTGGTTGCAGCTCCAGAATCTATCATACAATTGTGAACTACCCATCCTTCCATCTAAAGAGATAGATAGAAGGGAGGGGTCTATTTTTTCCTAAAGTGGATGTCAGACTAGCTTGTGCAGAATCTAACTGAGTTGGGGTCTTATTCTTATTCTTCATAGATCTCAAGGATTCTTGCAACAAGTCGATCTACCCTAAAAGTTACAAAGCTTCATACATAGTTGCTTTGGAAGGTGTTTTCTTCATTTCCTCAACTATGTTGAATGGGAGGGGTTCGACACTTTTCTATTTTACACTTGTGTCATACTTATTCTTGTACCCCTAAGTAGCATCAATTCTTTGATGCTTAGTCAATGAGGGGTATCTCAATTTATCTCTAGCTTGTTCCTATATCTCTACTTCCTTCTATTGAGGTGCTTCCTTACGAGTTTTTGCTCCCTTTTGACTTAAATTCTGGGGAGCTTTCTCGTAAGAGGTTCTTTTCTCAATAGGGTCTCTTATAGGTGAAGGCACCTTCAAAGGGTTAAGCTCTTTGGGATCAACCTACAAGGGTTTCTTTCCTGATCTAGTTAGAACAACTACTTGTTCAATAGAAGGCATCATGAAATTTTGATTCTCTTCTCTGATCATATTAACCTGACCCTTGAGGGTTCTCTTAACCTTTTCAATAGCTACCCTTTGGACATGATGTTGATGAATCATACAAGAAGTTTCACCATGAGGATCATTACATGTGGAGCACCAAAAATTTGACTCTATCAAAATATTACTGGGTTCACTATCTTCATTGGCATAAACCATGTTAGATTTATCATAGCTTCTACCGCTCGTGGAGGCTTGATATTTTATCACTTGTGGGAACCTCCTTGGTTGGAAATTTCTTTCTGCTTCTCTTATTTCCATTGATGTAAATTTATTCACCAAAGTTTTCAAAGATGCTTGCAGATCTTGTAGAACTACAAGTTGAGGATCTGGAGTTGATGAAACTGTCGCTATAGGGAGTGCAGGAATAGTAGGAAGCATTGGAGGGGTAGGGGGTGCCTGTATTACTAGAATGTTAGGCTACCTAGTCCATTTAGGGAGACTTGTACTAGAAGGTAGAGCAAGAGTTGGGAAAGTAGTACTTGATGCTTGAGGTAGATCTGGGAAAATAGGCATTATCATTTTTTCAAGGAACCTTCCAATAGTGATCAGATCTCTCTCTACTTTTTGTGCTTCCTAGTAAATCTCAAGGAAGGTAAACACGTGGGACTTCCTGATGGCCATACTTATATCTGAGTTGAAAGCTCTGAGATAATAATACATTGACTGCTCATTAGTTGGTCGTAACCCATCAGGTACTCTCTACCAAGTTTGATTGAATCTGATGTTAAAGTCGATAATCTCCTCTTGAGGGTGTTTCTGGATAATAGTAAACTGATTCAGTAGGGAGAATGGGTTTGCATGCTCATTGAATTCCTCCACTAGTTTACCAGCAAGTTGGGCCCAAGTAGATATAGTTTGGTTGTCAAGGGCTCTGTACCAATAGAGCATTTTTCCTTTCAAGGAAATGACTAATAATCTTATCATAACATCTTCTTCAGTGATGTTATGTATCGAGGCTAGTGCGGCTACATCTTGACAATGTTCATAAGCCATCTTTCTAGTACCATCATACTAGGGTAGTGCTTTCAAGGCCACTACTGGAATCGGATGTTGAGCTACCAGATTCAGGGGGCCTGTATGGTTCCATAAAGGGTAAGGTAGAATTGGCTGATTTGTGGCCATTGTGATTATAGTTCTACTGGATCTTATGGGTATATGGGTAGCTGGAGTTAAAGTTCCACTAGCAATAGTACTAGGGAAGGTTATAGGGGAAAGATTTGTGTATCCTATATTAGAAGTATATGAGGAAGTTATTCTAGAAACTAAAATAGGATTAGCTCTAAGGCTACCAAGGTGTAGTTCAAAGAACTCGATGGGTTCTTCTAAATTTTTTGCTTTAGATCTGGTTATCATAAAAGATGGTATATAACCAAAAATTAGGTAAAGGCTTTCATAGGGTTCCTTTCTAGGGTGGAGTCGCCAGGTGATTTATAAAAAATTAATAGGGCAAAGGTATTCACCGAAACTTTGATCTGTATACTGCATGGGATTGGGTCCCACTGGGCATGCCAAAAACTATTGGTGCAAAATCTGCCTTTGGTTACATTTGCACCCAAGACTTTGCCAACATTGAAAGACCAAGTTAAAATAGAGTTTACCCGGTTCAATCTCTAGAGGAGGCTGGTTCCTTGCTTCTTTAGGAAAAGGGAGAGAGAGGAAAATGCATAAAGAGAGGGAAATATAGCTATTGCTAGAAGTGTTAAGCGGTACAGATTAGATAACAATAAAACAATTTAAACAACCTTTTGCAGAGAAGCATCTATTAGAACCATCAAAATAGAGAAACTAAGCTTCTGGTGTAAATCTATTCAATACGCAAGCTTATTGGTAAAGTTAATTTTAGAGTTAGCAGAACTTTGTTGCAGAAATTTAGAGTAAGAATTAAAGCAAGTTACATTCAACCTAACCTTATATAGCAATTAACAATCCATACATACTTGATCAAGAACACCAATGAGCCAGAAACTAGAATGAATGATCTTTTATTAGCTTTCAGAAGTCTGTATACATCACCTTGTAAACACCTAAGAGCCGACCATTTTTTTAGGTCGCTCATCCTATATATAATAGTTTTACATAATAAAAAAACTGAAAGTTGTTACAACATTATGCCCGTAGGCTCATTCTAGTAAAGAGGCAGTTAGGAGAGCATGGAGTCTTCAACTAGAAATGGTTAAGATCTTCTTGTTGCAACAATCCTCCTTGATCTCTTTAAAGGCATCATGGTCTAGCTGTCTTTTACTCAAAATGTCACATCATCATGACTTTTGGTCTTCATTTCTACCTTGGCCTTCAAAATGTCATGTTGTCATGACCATTTGCCTTAGCTCCTACCTTGGCCTTCAAAATATCATGCTGTCATGACTTTTGGTCATGGCTTGACCCTTGGTCTTCAAAATGTCATGTTGTCATGACTATTTGCCTTAGCTCTACCCTTGGCCTTCAAAATGTCACATTGTCATGACTTTTGGCCCTTAGCTTTACCTTTATCTTCAAAATATCATGTTATCATGACTTTTGGTCATGGCTTGACCCTTGGTCTTCAAAATGTCATGTTGTCATGACCATTTGCCTTAGCTCTACCCTTGGCCTTCAAAATGTCATGTTGTCATGACTTTTGCCCTTAGCTCTACCTTGATCTTCAAAATGTCATACTATCATGACTTTTGGTCATGGCTTGACCCTTGGTCTTCAAAATGTCACATTGTTGTGACCATTTGCCTTAGCTCTACCCTTGGCCTTCAAAATATCGTGCTATCATGACTTTTAGCCCTTAGCTCTACCTTGGTCTTCAAAATTCATTTTGTCATAAATTTTGGTCATGGCTTGACCCTCATTCTTCAAAATTTTGTTGTTGTGACCATTTGTCTTAGCTCTACCCTTGGCCTTCAAAATGTCATGTTGTCATGACTTTTAGCCCTTTATATCTACCTTTATCTTCAAAATTTTGCACTATCATAACTTTTGGTCATGGCTTGATCCTTGGTCTTCAAAATGTCGCACTTTCATGACCATTTACCTTAGATCTTCCCTTTACCTTCAAAATGATGCACTGTCATGACTTTTAGTCCTTATCTCTACCTTTATCTTCAAAATGTCATGTTGTCATGACTTTTTCCTTTTAGCTCTGCCTGCAGGTTCAATATGTTGCACTGTCATGATTGTTTTCTATACTTAGTGAAATTTTTAAGAAGACTACTCCTTACTCCCCTAGATGTGGTCATTTTGACCAACAAGTCCATTAATAGTAAGACAAGATAAAGCATCAGCAAACAATATACTGATAGCCCTAATAAAAAAGGAGCCAAATCAGAGAGCTTGGAGCATGGTAAGAATGAAAGTCCACTCAATACGATCATAAGCTTTCTCAAAGTATAGTTTAAGGAAAATGGGCTTTTGACCAAAGATACAATCACATTCTAAACCTTTCAAGACAATAATATGATTATCCAAGATGTAACACCCTTTAATGAATCTCATTTTCTCTAGTCTTATAATCATAGGGATAATTTTGTAAATACAGAGATCTAAAGCTTTAGCCAAAATATTGTAAGAGACATTAAGCAGAGTAATAGGTCACCAACTAGTGATAAGCTTAGGATTACCTACTTTAGAAATAAATTCAATGTTTCCATGATTGATAATATTTTCTAAATAATTATTGGCTAATGCTTCATTGTAGAAATTGAGCATATCAGGCCTAGTAAACTTGCAAGTGGTTTTATAAAATTCACATGGAAAACCATCGATACCAGGGGACTTGTCATTTGACGTAGTCATAAGAGCATTATGAATCTCATTAAGTGAAAGAGGAGCCTAAAAAATAATTTTATCATAAGTAGACAACTTAGAAGGAACAACATCAAGATACTATTGGAGTGCCATCTAACATTCTATATAATCATGTTGAGATTGAAAAATAAGCTTATAATGATCCACAAATTCTAAACCAATATCAGGAAGAGAAGTTAGCCTACTATGAGAAACTTGAATAGCCTTGATCTAAATATTGGCCTGCCTAGAATGAAGAGACTTGAAAAGGGCTTTGTATGGGTGATCACCAAACTTAATCCAGTGTATACGAGCCTGAATTTGAGCCTCCCTAGATTTATATTTTCATGGACTATATGTTGGTGGTGAAGACCAACAACCCTGGTTTGCAACTGTCGATCATACAAATCATTTTCTAGCAATTGTAAATTTTATTGATACTCCTTCGTAACAACCAAATGAGCATATTTTCTGACTTGTGTCACATGTTTTCCAAAATACCACATGAAAGAGGTAGTACGGGAAATTACTTCATTCCATGAATAATTCCAATTGATAAAGTGAGGAAGTTGAGGTAATAAATTCTAGATTTTCTCAATTGTAGAAATGGTGCTAGGGTGTTCAATAAAAAAGTATTTAAATAAAATTGCTTGCACGAAAAATTAAATTGGTGACCACTCCACTCAAGAAAGGAAATTGGAAAATGATTTGATAACATGAATTAATCCTAGACTGTCACACTTTTATTATTGATGGAGGAGAATAAAAAAAATTGTTGCTCTAGCATCATAACTTGATCAAGGTTCTTGCAGAATATGTCATTACCCACACAAAAATTGGACCATGTGAACCAGGGTAGAGGCATGCAATTACGCTAAAAAAAAAGGGATAAAAAATATCCCATCTATGTTTAATAAAAAACCAAACCTCACGCTCTCCAACACACTAGCGCATCAAGAGATAACCAACTTTGTCTTCAACATGCTCAACCATATTAAAATCACCACAAAAAATCCAATATGCCATCGATAGGTGATCAACCAGGTACCACCAAAGGGTAGAGCAACTAGGCCCATAATTAGGTGCATAAATTTTGGCAATGTCTAGGGTTTTCCCATTAATATTCAATAAAATATATACCACATGATGAGAAGTATCCTCAACAGATTCAAGCAGACAATCCTCAAGTTTGGAGGAGATAGAAATAGAAACACCACCTCGACCATCTTCATGGTGAGTAGTGAAGTGCATAAAATAACCTACAATACAGTTGAGAGAAACATCTAACAAAAAACCAAAAATATTAACTTCTTGTAAACAAATAACATCAACATGGCCAATACTTTGTAGAGCAGATCGAACAAAAAAATTTCTTGAGGACTTTGTAAGTCCTTGAACATTCCATGAAAGGAAATATATGGAGGAGGAATATCCATGGAGCCATATCTCATAGGACTACCCCACTATCAGCCAGTATCAAAGAATTATTAAATGTATAAGTCTGAGAATATTGAAGTAAATCACCAACAAACGAGGTACTGCCCACACTATCATCCAGTATCCAAAACCTATTAAATAAAAAGGTCTAAGAAGGTTGAAATATATCACCAATAGTTGAAAGACAATACTTAGCCTCCTGGCTTCCCCTCGATGATGGTGAGCCATCCTAAGATGGACTACGCAAACACCTGGAGGATGGAGGTATTGTCAGTGAATTCCCTTCTTCTAAGGTTGATTTATGCTCAAGAGGTTTCTCAGTAGGTGGAGCCTAAGGAGCCAAAATAGGATGAATAGGAACAATAGGAGGCTAATATGGTAGCTTCACAACCTTATCTCCGTTAGAAAGCATTGACTTAGGGTTGGTTTCCCCCTTATTATTTAAAATTGTAATCCAATAACCCTCAATAGATTTCATTTTAGGGTTATTCAAATTTTGTCACATCAATTTGCCTTGAAGTGACAAAATTTGAATAACCCTAAAATGAAATTCAAATTTTTTAGACCTTTAAAAAACCTTTGAAACTAAAAAATTTTGAAATATTCAATCTAAATTAATGTAACCAATATGCAAATCTTCAAAAATAATCTATTTAAATCAATCCAGCTAAATGTCATCCTTCATGAATGTTTAAATGCAAGAAATTAAAAAATCTTGATGTAAGCAATTTGTAATGCTTTATGTAAATAAAAGATCAAAATTTAAAACCAAAATTTCAAGTGGGTCCCCTATTGGGGTGAGTTGTGCAATGGCAATAACAAGACTAGGAAGATAGTAGTTCCTTTGAATTTATGCTTTATAAGGAACCATTTGCATGGAGCAACACAATTGAGTAGGTTTTTTTACTTTGAAGGATGCCATGTGCTACACACTAGTCTTAGCCATAACTAATTTTTCTAAAAAATTTATAATTGAAAGTGATCCCTTCAGAGTGATATCAAGGGTGGTCCTCATGCAAGAAGGTTAGATCCTTTTATTCCTAAGCAAGGGATTACGAGGATAGAATATAGCCAAATGACTTATGAGAAGGAGATGTTGGCTATTATCTTTGTTGTCCTCCATTGGTGACATACTTGTTAATGAAACACTTCATCATCAATATAGATCATCGTAGCCTTAATTACCTCTTGGAACAAAAATTTTCTTCACATAAGTAGTATAAAGGTGCTGCTAAACTCTTAGTATAAGACTATGAGATAATTTATCGTAAAGAGCAAGACAATATGGCTATTCATTACCTTTTTAGACTACCTAATAAACAAGATATTCTCCATGTAGTATCCATACTTAAGTTTGATTGGCTAGACATACTAAATTTAGAATGGCAAGAAGATCCCATGCTTGCAAATATTATTTAGGAATTGCAACCAACAACAAATGATCATCTTAATTATTCATGGAGGTAGTGGAAATTGCACTACAAATACCAGGTTGTTAATCCTCCCACTTTAAACCATTAATTCCAAATCCTCATAGAGATTCACTCTTACTTGATAGGGGGAAAAATAGGTTTCTTGTAAACCTATAAATGGGTAAATTATAGTTCCTATTAGACTAGGTTGAAGTTTGGTACCAAATTATTCATTGATGATTATGATACCTATCAACACAAAAAGGGGGAAACCATCAATACACCAACATTACTTTAGATTTTATCCATTCTAGAGTCGCCATAGATAGATATTTGTATGGTCTTCATTGAAGGGCTTCCTCTATTAGATGGAAAATCAGTTATAATGGTAATCATGGATTAATTGATGAAGTGTATTCACTTTTACTCCTTTAGTCATCCGTATATTGTATGGATAAGATATTTAGGCTCCACAGTACCCCATGCTTCATATTCAACAATTATGATAAGGAAATCGATCACATTCATGTGATCCAATTGAAAAGAATTAAATATTATCACCTAGACTGATTCTCAAATGAAGGTGATGAATAAATTTCTTGAGATATATGTCAAATATTTCATCTTAGATAACTAATCCAAATGGAGTTAATGGCTTCCCTTAGCCAAATGGTGGTATAAAATGACTTTTCACATAGCCATAAGGATGATACAGTATGAAGTAGTATAAGGTCAACCACCTCCAACCCTTACTTCCTACTTGTTAGTAAGCTCAAAGGTTGAATTAGTTGACATAGTCCTCAATCAAATATAGGAAGTCTTAGCAATATTGAAATAGAATTTAGCCCTCACCTAGAACAAGATGAAGCAACAGGTTGATAAACATAAGTTTAAGAGGGATTTTGTCAAGGGTGACATGGTTTTCCTTCATATTCAACCTTATAAGCATGTATCTCTCAAACAAAAGGGTCAACACAAGCTACCACCGAATTTCTATGGACCCTACAAAGTACTTCAATGGGTAGAAAGAATTTCTTACAAGTTGGAACTACCCATAGGTTGTTGGGACTGAAAAGAGATGAGATGTATTATACATAAAAAGAGTACAATGTATAGGCATAAACCTATATTAAAACATGACAAGTGTCAAGGCCACATGTCAAGGATAAATAAGGGGTAACGTACATATTAACTTTAACATTTCCCCTTAATGTGTACTTTCCAAAAAAGGTAAGTCAACATTAGAGACATTCCCCCTTAATTTTGACTTGCACTGCAATAATTGGAAGTGTCTAAGCTTGTGCTTTTAGCTCTTGGTTCTTTGACTTTGAATAATAATTCTAGATCCACTGTGTATACATCTAGGTCTCTTACCTCAAGGTCAGACTCTCTTGGGTTTGTTGCCACTGTAGGTCAAGTTAGGTTTTGATGAATAATTACTCAATAATATGGCCACTAAATCAATAATACTCAACTCAATATGAAGGAAATAATAATGCTAAGCAAATAAGCTTATATTCAGAATATAAATTAACTCAAATATTTCTAATGGCAAATATTGAAAAATACATTAAATTCTTATTGAATAAAATACCTCAAATACATAATATTACATCACCTTCCATTGCTTCATGGGTGATGTCCCATCTCTTGAACTTCCCTTTGTGATGCTATTCTATTACAATTGCATATCCATATATAGATGTAATGTGACTCTTCATATGGTGTTTCTTGACCCTTACTCTTCCTATGACTCTTTATATTCCTATTATAATGACACATGTACATAGGGATAGCTATGCACATTTACATTGCCGAAATATCATTACACACTTGTGCATTTATTACATTGCATAAAGTAAATAATTTCCTCCTAATATAAGACACTCTTTTCTAACCTATAGATGTACCCATGGTGGTAAATTATCATGTACCAAATAATGTAATATATTCCAACACCCCCATGTATTACATTATTTGGTTCTTGAGAATGTTGGTCTTCAATATGGTCTTCATCAATCTATCTCAATGAGATTGATCTTTGGATTTGCATAGAATTATTCTAGTTTGAATTTTCTTGTGTGACCTCTTCTATTCTTCTTTTTGTGCTTTGAGTTCTTCATTGATGATCTCCCTTCTTGATATTGTGCTAGTGTATCATAATGATACAATTTTGGTTCTTGGCTTGAATGCTTTAGATAATCATGTTCTTCAATTTGTATGACTTCTTTATTTTTTTCCTATCTTTATTAGCTCCCACACTTTTTTTTTTCTGATACATCTTCAGAGATATGAGTTACTAAATCATCACAGTAATATAGATTTGAATCTAATGATTCTTATTAAATATAGTCATATGAGTTATTTTGATTATTTTGTACCTTTTTCTTGAAAGAGTTCAAATATAACTAATGATAGGTACATTATTGGATATTATTTTACAATAATGATAATGTATTAAAATTCCATATGTGTAGTAAATTTTCTTCCTTAGCTTCCTTGAAAAACATGATCAATTTATCCTTTAGTGAATCTAGTACTTGATCTCCATCAATGTTTGATATTAAGTTATGAGAGTAGAACTTGAGTGCTTGTAATATTTCATCACTATTTTCATTGAACACTTCCTTTAGAATATTATCCATATTACTTTTGAAGTAGACTTCCTTATGACTCCCAAATTTAGTTTATAAAGCAACTATTAATTCCAAAGAGGTACTTCCTTAGTTGTGAGAGATAGACTAAGGATGATATTTTTTCAAGTTTCAAATATTGTTCTTTCAATTGTATGTTGTGTAGAAACCCTTGTGTCTCCCTAAGGTTTGAAAGACAATATTTTATATTATTAACAAAAAATCCTTTACAAATATTCAAATATCTAATAATTTTTAATTTAGAGATTAATCTATCCAATGCAATCTTTTCAATATGTAGGATTTCTTTTATCTCCCAAATTTATAAATAAAATATTTAATTCCTAAATTTCATATGCTATATTCAATGTATAAATCCTTATACCCCCAAATTTAGAAATTTAGAAATTCTAGAAATAATATTTGCAATATTTTGTAATCCTAATTTGAAGTAGAATCCTTATTTCTCCAACCTTAATAATTTTACAAATATTTAATTGGTTTTGTAAACTACAATATGTAATTTTTACAAAACTCAAATATAAACTTCAAATTCTAGAAAATGCTCTTTAAAATATAATTAAAGGCTTAAAAATAATAATCTGATTTTCTAAGGTTAAAAAAATTCTTATCACTCCACTTTTACTTTTAAAAACTTTGACCTTAGAATATATTTCCTTCTTTTTCCTCCTATCAATATAAAACTTTAATATATGGTAAAGTGCTATGGTAAATGCCTCAAATATTTAAGCACTCCTTACTGGTCTTGTTGGGCACTTATCTCTCTAGTCAAACTTGCTTGGAATGCTATGTATGACTCTTCAAAGATGCTTTGACCTTATTTAATATGTCTCCTCTTGTATTTGCTATTTAATGTGCTAGAAAAATTTCTATAATAATACCTCTATGGCTATATGAGTGCTTCACCTTCCTTTGGATATGTGCCATGTGGTTTAGATGTTATTTGACTCATTTTCTTCCTTTCTTGGTGGTGCTAACATTCATGAATAGAATAAAGTGGGCACTTGTCATATTTTTTGTTGCAACTTGGGAGTTACACAATCTTCTTGGATCCTTGGATAATAATGAAGAATGTTTGAATGTTTGAGAGCTCTTTTATCATGTAGATTTATGTTCAACCTTATGCACCAACTTCTATATTTATTTCCAAGTGGATATATTCCTTTATTTTAGAAGATACAAGTGTAATAAACTCTTTGCGCATGCACTCTTTTTTCCAAATGTGTGGATTGTAAAGCTTTTGAATGCCTTTGCTCTTCACAAACTTATTTTTTCTCTTTTTAAAATGTATTCTAGCTTCTTGAAAATGTATTCTTGTTGAGTTTTATCCTTCCTTTGGATGATGGTGGACTTGCTTACGGATCGCTTCAACCAAAGACCTTCTTGTATCCTCCAATGGTGTCCTTATGGTAATCACTTTTTGATGGGGGACCAAAATTGCTCACCCCAAATTCTCAAATCCTCATTCATTAAACTTGGAAAAATTTACAATAATGGCAGCAGCCTACCAAATAAACTCATTTATCCCGAAATGTAGTTTATTTTTTTATTACATTACATTATATCATTTCCAACTCTGGAAGAAAAATAGCCCAAATAGGTCTAGAATGGCCCTCTTGCCTTCACGTCTGCAACACTGTCTCGGCCATTTTCTGACCATTGTGCATGCCTACACTTCCTCTTTTAAAATCTCTGGCATGACTCTCTATTTCCCCTTTCTGACCCTTCATTTCATTTCTCGTGCCTCTTCATTGTCTTGGCTTTCAAAACGCCTTTCTTTCTGACTCTTGATCTTCGTCTGCTTTCACTGCACCTTGGTGCCATGTGTTGTTCAGTGCTACCACTGTAGACTCTATCCACCTGTCAACCAATGATGACGTTCGGTATACCATCGCTCGGTAATTTCCTCTGTAATGGCCCCTGTAACCACCTGCCCTTTCTTTTCTTTTGTTTGGTCACAAAAATGCTACATGTCGTGATATCACGACACTTTTGGCTTCTCTGCATTCCTGCCCTCTTCGAGTCACCAAAATGCGACATGTCGTGATATCGTGACACTTTTGGCTTCTCTACCTTCCTGCCCTCTTCGAGTCGCAAAAATGCGACATGTCATGATATTGCAACACTTTTGGCTTCTTTGCCTTCCTGCCCTCTTCGAGTCACAAAAATGCGACATGTCGCGATATCGCGACACTTTTGGCTTCTCTGCCTTCCTGCCCTCTTCAAGTCACAAAAATGCGACATGTCACGATATCGTGAAACTTTTGGATTCTCTGCCTTCCTGCCCTTTTCGAGTCATGAAAATGCAACATGTCATGATATCATGACACTTTTCTCTCTTGCGCCTCCTCTCGTCCTTTGGTCACGAAAATGCGACATGTCGCGATATCGGGACACTTTTTCTCTCTTGATCCTTCTCTCGCATCTTGGTAGCAAAAATGCGACATGTCACGATATCACGACACTTTTTCTCCTTTGTGCTTTCTCTCATCTGTTGGTCACGATAATGCGACATGTCATGATTTTGTGACATCTTTCCTTTTCGGCTCTTCTTTCTCCTTTCAGTCACGAAATCGTGACATGTCATGATATCGTGACATCTTTCATTTCTACCTCCTCCTTGCCTCTCGGGTCACAAAATCATGACATGTTGCAATATCACGACAGCTTTGCTCTCTGCTTTTTCTCTCTCTATTTTGGGTCACGAAATCATGACATGTCACGATATCACGACAGTTTCCTTCCTTGCTTTCTTTCTGCTCCTTCGGTCACGATTTCATGACATGTCATGAAATCACGACATTTTCTTCTTTGGCCTTTCCTATCTTCTTTCAATCATGATTTCGTGACATGTCGCAAAATCGTGACATTTTTGCTCTGCCCCTTTCCTGTCTTCTTTCGATCACGATTTCGTGACATGTCGTGAAATCATGACATTTTTGCTCTGCACCTTCTCTCTCCTTTCTAAGTCACAAAAACATGACAGGTCACGATATCGCGACACTTTTCTCTGTCACGATATCGCGACATCAAGGCAAACACTTAGAAATTTTTTTTGTTGATGCAAGATTGCTCTGCTGCCATCGGATGCTCCTACATCAGACAACCGGGGTGGATTGAGAAGTGACCTTTACTTATGTACTGTTCTATCACCTTCTTTTTCAACATCTCAATTCTTGCAAAATCTTCAACCTCAGCATGACTCTTTTCTCCTCGGCTCAATCCCTCTATGCAACTCCTCTTGTAGGGCTTGCACTTGCCTCTGCAAAGCTCTGAAATCTTCTTCAGGTACCACATTTCTTCCACCACCATGGTTTCTTCATGGAGGCATTATTCCTCGCTCTCTTCTCATAACCTTTTCACAGATCCTGGTGTAAACTGCCTCACATCTGGCGATCTGTTTACACACTCAGGAACCCTACGCTCTTCCATAGATCCTGGTGTAAACTGCCTCACTATCGATGATCTGCTCACACACTCAGGAACCCTAAGCTCTTCCATAGATCCTGGTGCAAACTACCTCACTTTCGGTGATCTGTTTACACACTCAGGAACTCCCACTCTTCCATAGATCTTGGTGCAAACTGCCTCACTTTAGGCAATCTTTTTACACGCTCAGGAACTCCTGCTCTGATACCACTTGATGGGGGACCAAAATCGCTCACCCCAAATTCTCAAATCCTCATTCATTAAACTTGGAAAAATTTACAATAATGGCAACAGCCTGCCAAATAAACTCCTTTATCCCGAAAGGTAGTTTATTTTTTTATTACATTACATTACAGCATTTCCAAATCTGGAAGAAAAATAGCCCAAACAGGTCCAGAATGGCCCTCTTGCCTTCACGTCTGCAACACTATCTCAGCCATTTTTTGACCATTGTGCATGCCTATGCTTCTCCTTTTAAAATCTCTGGCATGACTATCTGTTTCCCCTTTCTGACCCTTTATTTTATTTTCCATGCCTCTTCGTTGTCTTGGCTTTCGAAACACCTTTCTTTTCGACTCTTGATCTTCATTTGCTTTCACTGCACCTTGATGCCACGTACTATTCAGTGCTGCCACTGTAGACTCTGTCCACCTGTCAACCAATGATGATGTTCGGTATACCATCGCTCGGTAATTTCCTCTATAACGGCCCCTATAATTGCCTGCCCTTTATTTTCTTTTGTTTGGTTGTGAAAATGCGACATGTCGTGATATCATGACACTTTTGGCTTCTCTGCCTTCCTACCCTCTTCGAGTCATGAAAATGCGACATGTCACGATATCGCGACACTTTTGGCTTCTCTGCCTTCCTGCCCTCTTCAAGTCATGAAAATGCGACATGTCGTGATATCGCGACACTTTTGGCTTCTCTGCCTTCCTGCCCTCTTCGAGTCATGAAAATGTGACATGTCACGATATCGCGACACTTTTGGCTTCTCTGCCTTCCTGCCCTCTTCGAGTCATGAAAATGCGACATGTCACGATATCACGACACTTTTGGCTTCTCTACCTTCCTGCCCTTTTCGAGTCACAAAAATGCAACATGTCGCGATATCGCAATACTTTTCTCTCTTACGCCTCCTCTTGTCCTTTGGTCACAAAAATGTGACATGTCACGATATCGTGACACTTTTTCTCTCTTGAGCCTTCTCTCGCCTCTTAGTTGCAAAAATGCGACATGTCACAATATCGTGACACTTTTTCTCCTTTGCGCTTTCTCTCGTCCTTTGGTCGTAATAATGCGACATGTCACAATTTTGTGACATCTTTCCTTTCCAGCTCTTCTTTCTCCTTTTGGTCGTGAAATCATGACATGTCGTGATATTGTGACATCTTTCATTTCTACTTCCTCCTCGCCTCTTGGGTCACAAAATTGTGACATGTTGCGATATCATGACAGCTTTGCTCTCTGCTTTCTCTCTCTATTTTGGGTCACGAAATCATGACATGTCGTGATATCATGACAGTTTCCTTCCTTGCTTTCTTTCTGCTCCTTCGGTCGTGATTTCACGACATGTCACGAAATCGTGATATTTTCTTCTCTGGCCTTTCTTGTCTTCTTTCGGTCGTGATTTTGCGACATGTCATGAAATCATGACATTTTCCTCTCGCGCCTTTCCTGTCTTCCTACGGTCGTGATTTTACATGTCGTGAAATCATGACATTTTTGCTCTGCGCCTTCTCTCTCCTTCCTAAGTCGCAAAAATGCGACAGGTCACGATATCGCGACACTTTTCTCTATCGTGATATCGTCACATCAAGGCAAACACTTAAAAATGTTTTTTGTTGATGCAAGATTGCTCTGCTACCATCGGATGCTCTTACATCACTTTTGTAGTTTGAACTTTCTATTTTTTTCCTTTGATATGCACATTGTATTTTGCAATATACCCTACTGTAATCTCTTTTGTAGATCATAGATGATGTTCTCTATGTTCTTGGGCTGGCCAAAATTTGAGCCTAATGGCTCCTTCTCCTTAAGCACTTTTGCTGGTGCTTATTTCCTGCAAGTGGGTGGACCTATGATGAAGAACTTGCCCCCCTGTAATCTGCTGCCAAATGGTGCAATGTATGGTGGTGGTTTTCACCACTTCTTTGGTGGTTGTCTATACCACTCACTAATATGTATCCGATGTTTTTAAACACCTAAAATCTACTCAGATTTTGAAACTCTTTTCCTTTTCAAAATTTGCTTTTCCTCTTCAAAAATTGTTGTAATTTTTAGGAATTTTCTTCCACACTAAAGTAGGATAATTTTCTTTCAAATTTACTCACAAATCAACATATACTATTCACTTATATCTCCTTTTATAAACTCAATTTAATGTTGTAATAATCTGGAAGATTTCTCAACTAATAAGAGTAAATTTATCCCACTAATTAATTTTTCTTCTATTAAAAAATAGCATATAATCAACTTCTTATCACTCCAAATAAACTATAATCTTGTTGTTTATAATATGTAATATTTCACTAATTTCAATGGTGTGAAATAATATCCTTTTGAGCTTAATGGTACCTTAAAAACTTCCTCTTAGCTAGCTCTAAATAACTTCAAAAACTGATGCTTTAAAAACTCTTAACAAACTCCTTTACAAACTTTGCAATGATAAGTTATATGGCATCAATTTTACACACCTTTTTGTAGCTTCTTTCTTCTTGGCTTGTTGTCTTGTATTTGCTATTTTTCACCCTTCAATTTGTTGTTAGTAGATCCTTCAATTTGCAACAATAATGGCTAACTCAAATCATGTTTTATTTTCCTTTAAACAGGTGCTTTATTCTCCTTCAAACAGGTGCTTTCTTCTTCTTCAAATAGATGCTTTCTAAATTTGATTTTTACAACTTTAAATGATGTCCAAATGCACTCCAAATCTGCAATCAACCTCCTTCATAGGTGTTTTTAATAATACTTATTATTTGATGTCCAAATCTATCTCAAATATTTCCCAAAGTGTCTTTAAGATGCAGCTAATTTTGTTCTTACAATGCTTCCCAAAAATGCATCTTAAACACCTTCTAATTGTTATTTCAAAATCCGATTTGATGAATTTTACTAACCTTCAAATTTGTTGCTCTCTTTACTATCAAGCCTTATCTTAGTTGGTTTTATAAATATTCCTTGAAAGCTTCTCCAAAGCTTTTCAATATGCAACTTTTTGCTTCTTTTTTCAGTCCTTTTTCCTTTCAACTTTTCTTCTAAAAATCAAAAACTTGTGCTTTTACAAATTAGCCTACAAAACTTGTGTGGCTATCTTCAAATTTCTCAAATTTGTGGCCTATGCAATCTTCTTGCTTTCTTCTGAATTTGTTGAATTTTATCTTCAAATATGACCTCTATCTCTATATTATCTCTCAAGAATCTGAATATCTTGAGTTCTTCAAAATCTTCTTCAAATTTGACAAACTTTTTGCCAAATCCTTTTCTTTGTGGTTTTGTTATCGTATGACGATAATTGTTCCAATTTCTTATAGCCAACTACTATTTTTGATTGCAATATTCTGCCATAAATTCTACTTCAAATATACTTCAATAATATTTGCTTTAGCTTCTGCAATAAGGCTTTTTTGTAGCCTTCTTTTATTAAAAATATTCTTATACCTCTAATCTTGGGTTTTCAAATTCTACAGCATTCAAATCTATTTTTTCAATGAAAACTTACCTTAGTTTCTTTAATTTTATACTATGGTAAATTCTTCAATGAGATCTCTTTCTAGATCTTTAAAATCTATAAAATGACTTTCAATAGTCCTTCTATATTCAATCTTCAATATGCTACTTCAATCTTCAATACAACTTTCAATAGTCCTTCAATCTTCAATCTAGTGTTTCACTATGCAATGGAACTTTCAATAGTACTTCAATGTTTAATCTTCTAATCTTGGAAGTTCTTCAATTTAACCTCTCTTAGGGTCTCTTCAATCAACAACCTTACAATGAAAACCTCTCCTTGGTTCCTCTCAATATTAAATTGGGACCTTCTTATTAGACCTCCTTCAATGTCTATTTTTTGCAATAGAACTTGAGCAGCAATAATATATTCAAAGTTCTAGAAATAATAATCTTCCCTAGCTATAACTAGTGGAATCAAATCAATATTGAATCCTAGTCTTCACAAGTTTTCCTTCAACCTTGTGGAAAGATGCTAGCCAATCAATGAATCTATATTCTTTACATCAATAAAATCTATCAATAGGACCACTTTTAAGGGTCTCTAAATATTCAATATCAAGGTCTGTCTTCAAGACCTATAATTTTTTTCTATTTTGATTTTGCTCTTGGAATAAGTAAATCCTTAACTTTCACTGGTTTTCTTTCAACCTAGTGAGAAATGCTACCTTATCTGGTTTTCTTTTCTAGATGTAATTTTCTTTTATCTTCTCTTAATTCTCTTTCTAGAGGTAATTTTCTTTATCTTCTATGTTTTCTATTTCTAGAGGTATTTTCCTTTATCTTATATGGTTTCTCTTTCTAGAGGTGATTTCTTTTATCTTTACTGGTCTCTTCTTAACCAGTAGAAATTTACTTCCTTCTAATCTATATAATAACTTCTATCAAAAAATATCAAAGCTAATTATTTTTGCAAGTGGCGGGTCCAAAGGCGCATTTGTTTTGCAAAAATAGAGAAATTGTGATGAATGATAAAAACTAGAATAGTTTCTAGTGGCTCTCTCAATTTTTATATAGACCTATTGTGTCTAGATCTACCATGGGTTTAATACTATTATTATTTTTTTATGAATAAACATTTAATAATATGGCCACTAAATCAATAATACTCAACTCAATATGAAGGAAATAATAATTCTATGCAAATAAGATTATATTCAAAATATGAAATAACTCAAATATTGTGAATGACAATGTTGAAAAATACAATAAACTCTTATTGAATAAAATACCTCAAATACATCATATTACATCACCTTCCATTGATTCATGGGTGATGTCTCATTTCATGAACTTCCTTTTTTTATGCTATTCTATTACAATTGCATATCCATATATAGGATGGAATGTGACTCTTCATATGGTGTTTCTTGGCCCTTACTCTTCCTATGACTCTTCATATTCCTATTCTAATGACACATGAACATAGGGAAAACTATGCACAGTTACATTACCAAGATATCATTGCACACTTGTGTATTTATTACATTGCATAAAGTAAATACTTTACTCCTAATCTAAGATACTCTTTCCTAATATATAGATGTACCCATGGTGGTACATTATAATGTACCAAAAAATATAATATATTCCAATAGGTTAGTCTTGTCTTAGTGCCTCGGGGTTAGCCTCTCTTGGGATAGTTGCCTCTATAGGTCACTAACTAGGTTCACCAAGAAATCATCCTCTCTCATGGTGAATCTTTATCTAGAAGGTGTTTGGCTTTACCAAACTTTGGTCATGCCAAAAATGCACCTTAATACAAAAGAAAATTGAGTCATTTGAGAGTGTCAATATTTGTTGAAAATGCACTCTATATTACAAAAAAGAAGCCATAGATCAAAATTTAAGGAAAAATATAATCTTCTAAAGTGTATATATATTTAGTCTTCAAAATTTTATCCGAAGTGACTTCATGGAATAGTTTTCGAATAGAGTGGTAAGTTTCCTTATTGTAATGACCTCATCCTACTTGAATGCATTGATAACCAATTGTTGCATTCACCAGGTGTGATAGAGGAGAATACTAGATACTAGGTTCACTTACAATTGCCTTGGAGCATCAGGTTCAACCGATAATGCACTTCATAATACAACACTCTTTTAGGCCCAAAAAAGCATATGTAACAACCTCAAAATTAAAATTGGACATCACTAATGTGTTCGACTTGGAAAAAATGTTTCGATCAGTATAAACACCCCTATGTTTGGGTTTGAATAGGGTCTTCATCTGAAAAAAATAACAACTTGATTCTACACTAAGAATCAAGAATATTCTTAGCATAAAAGAATATTCCCCTTGTAATATGCTTGGCATCGCTCTCTAGTAGTAAAAACAAACTTTTCAAATTTTCCCTTGCAGAATATTCCAAAAAAATTCTTCAAAAAAATACAATAATTTAAAAAACATTTCATGGGCCTACTTGACCCTTTGGTCATCCATATTTTTACAACTAAAAAATTAAAGGGGTATCCCTAAAGGACAAATTATGCATCCCATTTTTAATATGAAAAGAAAACATTTTTTTTTTTAAAAGTCCCTCCCATTGTTTGGGCACCAAATGTGAAACTACGCCAAGCTCCACCACACAGGCTGGTGGCATCCACGTGCTACTTTTTGCCACAACCAATCACATGGTTCTTCACCACACCATCAGACCTGGAATTTGATAGGCATATGACCATATTTTACATTTGAAATCATAAATTACTATTTTAATTTTATACATACCGTAGATTTTACTTGCTATTTTATTTATAAATTGTAAATTTCACAAGTAAATATATTTAAAAACCATAGATTTTATTTATAATATAAATATATACATTAAATGTGTGGACTAAAAGTAAATGTTACGAAGTAAGGGTATATGAATGCATTAGCTATTAGCAGACATTAAATTTAATTATATTTTATTTTTATTGCAAATCTCCACTCTCCATGCCTCTAGGGTTGCATTAGCAGTGTGGGGTGTGGCAGAAGATCCTCCAACTCCCTCTCTAATAATCAAAGCATACAGGGTAGTGTGGGGTACACTTTTGTAATGTATGCATGCTTGCATGTGAGATAGATGTGTATTTATTGGGTTGCTTTATTTTTAGACATGTCATGGGTCATTAATGAAAAACTCACATGGATCACCAGCTAGGACAAGAATTGTAGTAATGCATGTGGTGGGGTCAGTAAATGTGACGAGATAGAGGTATTTATAGGGGAATATTGATTGATTAAATTTTACGTGTTGTCTAAGGGATTTGAAAATCGTCGGTTCTTTTACAGTTGGAACAAGTCCACGATGAGAGAAAAGAGGGAAAAAACTAAAACCAAAAAGAAGGGGATGGGGCGGGGTATTCTGATCGGTGAATAATAATTGTATCAATCTACTTTATAATGGGTAATTGTAAATTTATGGTATTTTTGCATTCTTGCATGGTTTACCGTTCATCCATATAGAGCTTCATCTGATTCATTTAGTTTGGTAGTTACAAACAAAGAAAGAATATTAGCTTTAAAGGTTAGTTTTTCTTAAATCTATAGCTAATTGGTATTTTTATTTGGAATTTTAGGTGAGTTTTTTCTTAAATCTATAGCTAATTGGTATTTTTCTTTGAAATTTTGTATGTGTGGAGGGAAACTATTATTTTAGGATGGGTATCTTGTTGGGAATATGTCATTTTTTGAACTTGTCGTCTCTATTGGCAACAAACTTCCACACCAAGAAACTTGTAATTGATATTTGGCATGTTGGTGACATGTTTGTGAATGGATGAATGTAGTGGCGGTTTAGTTGTGTTTTTGCCAGATTTAGAGGAGGTAGTGAACTTTGGCAATATGTTCCTCAAATAGAGGAGCGGTGGGGGAAGTGGGTATTAAAGTATTAAACCATGCATTGGTCTGTGGAGCAAACGACTACAATTGTGGAATATGGAGCAAATGGCTACAGTTGTGGAATGTTGGGTTTTTGCATTCCAATGCCAGGACTAATGGAGTCACTTTAAAACAATCAAGACGAGCAAGCTTAAAATCATTTTATGTAAAGATATTGTGCTCTTCAATATTAATCTAGGGCAGCCCTAGCTCCTTTTCAATCATTTGTTAGCATAATTGTCATAGCAGAAAGGAGGCGTAAAAACAAATCTGACTAGTTGGTGTTAATGTTTGGTAGAATGCATTGTCAGGAAACGACTCACAAGTTACAACAATGTTTTGTGTATTAGATTATTTTATTTCAACATACTTTTTGTTAATTGATTATATGAAATTAAAACTTTTAAATATTTATTAACACAACTACTTTTGGCTCAACCTTCTTTCACTCCTTAATTTTATGAATAGATAATTTTTTTAAAACAAACTTAATTCTGCATCTTCCTCTATAAAAAAAAATAAGAAGCCCTTGTCATCTTTCAAAAAAAATTAAAAAGCAAATAAATTTTTAAACCGTAATATGAAAGTCAATAAAAAATTTTAACCGTCGTAAAAATTACCCACCATAAAAAAAAAAAAATAGAAAGCCTCTATCATCTTTGAAAGACAAATAAAATTTTAAACACAAGTCCATTTTTGAAATTCCAGCCCTGCACGCCAAGAACTGCATAGATTAAAAAACTCCATGGATAGCATAGATTAAGAACTCCATAGATTCGTGTTAGCATATTTACTATCCTCCACATCACGTGCACAACAGGAGGACGCTTGGAGCTGCTTGGGGGAAACAATGCACGACAGCTAAAATCACCAGAACAGGCCAAGCGTTGGCCATGAAGATGTCATCATGGGAGTGCACTTGGTGTTTGGAGAAATAAAAAAAAAATTCATATCCTTAGTAGGAGGTATTAATGTGGAACAGGAAATAAACAGCATGTATAGAACAACATCACATGACTGGGTTAGAAAGTAAGAGGGCCAACTACATCACATGAATCGGTTAGAAAGCAAGAGGGCCAACTACCTCACACATGTCGTGACTCGATGTTAATAGGGATGAAAAATCTCACAATGGGACCAAAGACTTGCACCTTTATCCCATTGACAAAGAGTATGACACAACTCCATATTTGACAGTGTTGGGTCACCACTGCGCCCCATGTCGAGCTGAAGATTTCTAGCTCCTTGATGATTTCTGGAACCGTCGATGTTGTTATTCCCGCAACAGCAAATGGTCGAAGACTTGTAGGCGATTTGGAGGGAGGCTCAGGCATCCGATGGGGGTTAGAGATACATGGGCTACAAAAATCCACAACACATCTCTGGGGGCCCTGAAAGCAAAATCGCACGGCTCATGGGCGACAAATTCTGTGTGGACTTCAAAAACTCCATTCCTTCAAATAAACTAACGTCGTGCTCAGGGCTCTTCTGATGTTGGCTCCCGTTCGCTCAATTTATTTGTCGTCTGTGTCAATTATCACTTTTATGTTTTATTGTTCGAATCCAAATCGGGCAACCAGGGAACAATACGTCCTCCTCACATCGTTCACACATCATTTCAGCTCTGCCTTCGTTCTCCTGTTGTGAATCTACTACAGCAGCGGCAGGCACCTGCTTGTATTGCTGAAACATGATCTGGTGAATGGTCCACGCAGACATTCCTGATGTTTCCACTACACAGGTCTTGACGGGTTCATGTGATGTTGTTCCAAATATATATTTTAATGTTTGAAATATCGTTTCACTTTTTTAACATGTTGTTTCACTAACCTATTAATTCATGTGATGTTTCACTAACCTATTTTTATGTTGAAATATCGTTCCACTACCTCTTTTCTTTCACAGACGAAGAATCAGCTGCCTCCACGAATGCAAAATATGTGATAAAATACCATGATCTTGTCCAATTGTTTGTGCTCCCTTAATTGTGCGAGAGTTACTCTCTAACTTATCAAGAACTGAACTATCAGTATCTGGGCGTGTGCATGCTTTCGGAGTATGCCGACGTGGAGCATATCTCCTAGGCTAACATCGATGCCTAAGAGGACTTCGTGAGTGACCGCATTCACTCAAAATCGGCACTACCTTTCCTCGCTTCACGAGGGAGACTTTTCGGTGGCTTCAGGTTGGTACCTCGTTACTTTTTGAACAATTGATTATAGGATCAATTTGTAGTGCTTCCTATCTTAGCTTCAAATAATGGTGTTACCACTATAACTCTTACCTCAGAAAAGAGTGAAAGATACCTATGATTATAAATTAATACCACAGTTATCAAACTGACCCACTCCTAATTTACTTTAAATTAAGTATATCTATAAAATTTAAACCTAAATCCCTTAGGGAGTCCCCAACAATTTGAAAGATCTGCAAAGGAAAAAAAAAAGTGTGTTGTTGCCACGCACACGCTTTGCAAAATAGAATCCGACGTGACGTCTCTGCCTTCCCCAACACAGGATAAACAACACTAAACTTCATCAAAAAAGAGAAAATCCAGGAAGCAACGGGACTGTTCAACTTCGGTCTAGATGTCTTTCCATCCTCGAACTATTGGGAGCAAGCACAAGTTTAACTCTTCTTGGTCTACGGGCAGCGCGGCTGCTAATGACGTCACGAGCGGAGTGAAAAACGCAGATCCTACAATCCTTCGTCGTACCATGCACATGGTGGAGTGATAGCATTACTGTAGATAACATTGCGGAAGACAAGCAACACCACCAGCCATCAAATTTTTCCAGTCATTATTGCCACAGCCACATCAGCTATACTAAAAAGAAATCCAATAGCCCAAGTTGGTTGCAGCAAATGTCATGCCATAAGGTGCACTCGGTGCAGCAGCACCCAGATACAACCTTCACAAAAAAAAAAAATGTGTACCATGATTTGTTTTCTCTGGTCACTGCATCAAGGTCATCTCCTTGACGTCCATGAAAGAGGGCTAGAACGGAGGTTATAGTTGCATGAATGGGCATATTCTGACCGCACAAAATCACGAAGGCTTCTGTAAATAAAAAATCTGAAGGCTTCTATCGTGCCTAGGGTTGCCGCGAATTGGCCGAAGCTCTGGGAATCTGCAACATATTCCATCTACACCTACACTAGTGAAGCAACAACGGAGCACCCTACCCCAATAGCCATGCAATGCTCAATGTGGCAGTCATACAACAACATCAACAGATTAAATAGGTCGTCGAAATGATCTTCGTAGATTATGTCGATAACAAAGCATGGGTTTGCATTGCAATCTTTGCTTACTGTCAAACGAAGCGCACCACCATGAGGATGGCATGAAAGGGGCACCAAAAAATTGTGACACGTCTGCCACCGTTGTACACATCACTCATCCAATGAATCTTCTGTTCTATGGAAGATATCTCATTCGCCATCTTTTCAGGCTCTTCCTGAAGATATATTTATATTTATATTTATGATCGGCAACTGCAACTGTGTTCGACGTAGCACTTTCAGATTCTGATCTATGACGGGGACGACCTCTTGGCCCAACACAAGCTAGGTGCAAAAAACCACCGCGAAAAATTTCCGTCCACGTTTTTGCCGAAGAGCGCCCCACCAAATTTGTCCTGATAACACCCCATGGCATCAGACGACGTCACTTGCTATGCTTGAATTTGACTTAGATGTCCCATCAAAGAATAATATCTTTGGTGGTGTTTTTTTTGTTTTTTTGTTTTTTGTTTTTTTTGTTGTTTTTTAATTATTTACATGGTGGAATCGGTAGCCGCCACGAATCCGGGCAGGCTGTCCAACTTTTTATGGCCGCCACAGTATTTTGCGCTGTTCGTCCCGGAAGCCGCTACACAGATCTTCACGCAATCCGTCTCTATAACCACCATGCCACAATCATTTTAAACCTTTTACGCCACTGAAAGCACCAGGAAAGGGACAAGTGTTCAGTCCGACGAGGCCCGAGATTTGAATCTTGGACCTCCGCCCCCTTATGGGGTTTGGATATATCTTTGGTGGTGTTATTACTAATACACTTATGCATAAAATCTTGAATTCTAACTTGGTGATTAGATTAATTCTTGCACATTCAAGTTTTATTGATTTTACTTATGTTTGTAAATGGCTTTCAAATTAGTCAAAATGTCTTTGATTATTTTTAGTGAGAATATTATTTTTCTTTACTTTTAAAGATATAATGATTCTTGTTCTTCCATATACTCCAAACAACAAAGAATGGAATAGATTTACAAAGAGATTTGATTAATGAATTCTTCTTTAGTCTCCATTTATATTTAGATTGCCAATTGATTAGACAATCTTTCATATTTAGTGTTCCTAATAAGGGAGATCCAAAACAATAGGCTATATTAACCAGATAGGAGTGGCTAAATTAAACTCAAAGAATAAGTGGAGCATATTGTCATACTCCATACATCTAGAATGTACATGGGGACCAACAATGAAGAACACAAGCTTATACTGAGAGGGGGGTGAACAGTATAAGACCACTTTTTACTTTTCTTCTCAAATCAATATTATGCAGTGTATAGATAGCAGTATCAATAGCAATAATCAAAGCAATGCACAAAACTCCACACACAATAGAGACACAGATTTAACGTGGTTCACCCAATGTGGGCTACCTCCACAGAGAAAATATTTCTTCTAAATATTTCTCAAATAATATCTTGGGAATCTTTCCCAAATTACAATGTTTATGGACCTCGGTCCAAAGGAGATGTTGATCCCCTAAATCTCAAGTTCGTGGATCTCTTCCACAGGAGAACTCTTTCCCCTTCTACTCTGGCTAGTGATCTTCTAGAAGACTCTGTCTCTCTGCTGCACTGACTTGTGGATCTCTCTCCACTTGAAGACTCCTCACTCAGATCTGTCTTCAATTGTCTTGGCTGCTGGATCTCTATCCACTGAGACTCTATCCTCTATACTCTATCACCTCCAAAGCTCTATCTCAATACTATACCAAACATAGTTCAGTCGGTCTAGCACAGTTCTACTCAATCTCTTGCACTAAACATAGTACAATCGGTCTAGTACAATTCTGCTCAATAGGTTCACTTAGAACCTACTCAAATATGCTCAATAGGTTCACACAAAAACTATCCAAATCTACTCAATAGGTTCACACAAAACCTGTCCAAATCTACTCAACAGGTTCACACAAAACCTATCCAAATATGCTCAACAAGTTCACACAGAACTTGTCCAAATCTGCTCAACAGGTTCACACAAAACCTGTCCAAATCTGCTCAACAAGTTCACACAAAACCTATCCAAATCTGCTCAACAAGTTCACACAGAACTTGTCCAAATCTGCTCAACAAGTTCACACAGAACTTGTCCAAATCTGCTCAACAAATCCTCTCTAGGACTTGCTCAAATCTGCTCAATAAGTCCTCTATAGGACTTGCTCAAATCTGCATAGCAAGCTTTCACAAAAGCTTAACTCAAAATAGTCCACAAGTCTTCTCAAAGACTTGTCTCAATCACATAGAATCATAAAGAGAATTGTTAGAGACTCAATATGTTCTAAGCTCAATGTACAATCAATATCTCAAATCAATCTCATAGAAGCATAAAGAGAATTGTTAGAGACTCTATATGTTCTATACTCAAATCCCAATCTCAACTCAAATCAACCTCAATCTCAACTCAAATCAGAATATTGAATAGTTTGTTTCTAGGAACTTGAACAACCACATGCATCCACTTGACTAGGCTTAATCAACTCAACTCAATCAATCACCTCAAGGAACAATCCTTTCTCACAAACCCTAGTCCAAGCATGTATTAACCAACTCAACTCAACCAATCACCTCAAGGAACAATCCTTTTTCACAAACCCTAGTCCAAGCATGTATTAACCAACTCAACTCAACCAATCACCTCAAGGAACAATCCTTTTTCACAAACCCTAGTCCAAGCATGTATTAACCAACTCAAAATGTTTCCAACAATGCTCAAGCACAAGTCTCACATAGCAATGATACTCATGTTCTTTTCTAACTCAAGTTCAAGTTCATTTCATCATCAATGGGCTTCAACAACAATGCTAATAAAACAAGGTTTAAATACAACTCACAAAACAGAAAACCTTGAAGCATTCAACCAATCATTTTCTCAAAGGAAACCACAATCAATCCTTTTCTCTCCAATGATATTTCAGAAATCAACCACCATAAACAATCAATAGGAGAATGTGCCCATACCTTTTTGATGCCAATAAGTTGTCCACAAAATCTGCCACACTTAAACACAACTTTCCTTTCCAATCTAAACAAGGGTTAATGGACTTCAAATAATCACAAAATAAAGCATTACTCAAATTACACCCTTTTTACTCCAAGTTAATAAACACATCCACCAAAGTCCCTTTTATTAAAACCCTTATAAAAAATAATAAACCTCTCAAAATTGCTTTTAAAAAACAACTCCTTATTTCTCCTAAAATTAATTCTCCATAACCATCAAATAAATCATAAACCAATTATGCTTTGCAATAATAATCACAGCCCTAATAACAAACTTTAATTTCCATTAACTACCTTATAACTCCAAACTTTAGGGCTAATAAAAATTATTTAAATGCAAAACGTAATTACCTCCTCAAGGGGATTCGAACCCCCGACTTGCCACACCGCGAGCGTCTTAGCCGTGGCTAAGATTCCACACGAGCTAGGCGCTCATTGGAAAGGCAAAGGCCCAAAGTGCCTTAAACCTTCCTCCACCTTCCACAAAAGACAAAGCGCCAAAGCGCTTTCCACACGCCTTCCGAAACATCATCCAAGGGATTCGATCCCTGGTGTTTGCGCTGCCTTGTCCCTTAGCCAAAATGATTTGCCAATGTGCCATGCTTCCCACCACATTTTGACTTTCCAAGCGCTATCATTTTCTTTGTTGCTTCTCTTCTCAAAATTCGCACGAGCTCATAGACTTATTCGAATGCCAAACATTTATCACAAGAGCAAGGATAAAACTTTGATTTATTTACCACCCCTTTATATAGTGTTTAAAACACTTCGAAGACGTCGACGGAAATATGAATTTATGTTTGCTTGATGACGTCGATGGGAAACTTTGCATTTAAATTTAAATTTTAAATAATTAAAATTTAAACCAAATATTAAAACTCAAATAACTCCATCATCGGGGCACCTTTTTCGATGAAACGAAAGCCCAACTTGGGTTTTAAGAAAAACCCAGATCAAATCTGTTGTCCATGGTTTTAACTAAAACCTTTTATTTTTCTTGCCTTGGTTTTCACAAAAACCCTTCATAGATCCTTTTGACATTAAATGCTCTTTTGACATCAATGACAACATTTTAGCTTAGGGACTCAAAATGTCCAACAATCTCCCCCTTTGTCATTGATGGCAACCCAAATCCTTTTACTGAATTCTGACCTTCTTTTCTGCTCCCCCTGGGACTTTGCTCCCCCTGGCTCAATGCTCTCTCAGATATCAAATCTCTCCTCATATCCAAAAACTCTCCCCATAATACACAAATCTCTCCCCCTTTGACATCAATGGCAAAGGGTCACCTTTGGGGCTCGGGGCTAAGAATTAAGCCTCTTAGCTTAGCCCCTCCCCCACCTCCACATGAGGTGGTTAATTCTGGGGTGGGAGTATTTCTACTCCCCGAAAGCACTATTCTCTGCCTTTGTCTTTTCCTCTTCCTTTTTGCTGAATCCTCTCATTGTTTCTTTCCAAGTCATCATCCATGTTCCTGTTCCTATTCTTGTTCTCATCCATGTTCCTATTCTTGTACCTGTTCTTGTTCTCATTCTTCTCTGAGTCTCTTTTCTTTTCTAAGTCTCTATTCCTGTTCATCTTCTTATTTTTGTTCATGTTCTTATTCCTGTTCTTGTTCATATTCTTGTTCCTGTTCATGCCTGTTTTTGGAATATTTGCTCTACACCATCTTGCTATGTGACCATCATTATTGCACTTATAACACTTAATGTTATTATTCCTTGGATGTGCAACAGTCTTAGGATTTCTCCTAGTGAAGCCATATCCTCTTCTATCATGAATTCTGCAATTCATTGCCTTGTGACCAAACTCATTACATGAATAGCAATATCCTTGGAAAAGTTGTTCTCTTCCATATACCTATCTTTCATGTGATCTACACTGTGAAGCCATATGCCCAAACCTTTGACATGAGAAGCATCTCCCATTGAAGCTTCCTTGCCTAGACCTCATTGGTCTCCTATTATGATTGTTGTTCCATATGTATCTTCTTTGCCCATTGTCCCTATTGGACTCACTGCAATCTGACTCATCCTTAGAAGTTTCACTTTCACTTGCATCTGAGAATCCCTCTTCTGAAGTATCTTCTTCTGATGTTGTTTCTTCTTGAAGACTTGAAGTAGACTTTGCTTTTTCCTATTTCTTTCCAAAACCAAGACATGTTGAACATGATGTTCTCTGTTGTCCACAAATGAACTTATCCAAGTTCTTAGAGCTATTTGTGAAACTCTTCATCTTGATCTTGGAGTCCTATAAATATTTCTTTAGAGTAGCCACTTCTTGTGCTAACTTCTCACATTCCAAAATATTTGCTTCTAACTTATCCTTGAACTTACTTGCCTTAGCCTTTGACTTTTCTAAGTCCTCTATGAGCAATAATCTTTCTTCATCACATTCTTGAAACTGACTTTCAAGCTTAGAGTGTTGCTTTCTTACCTTATTTACTGTGTCAAGGGCATGGATAAGTTCTCCCTTGAGATCATAACCATTCTCTATTGAGTAGTCCTCTATTTGTTTGCCTTTGTCCATATCATTTCTTTCTTTTGACTTGCTTTCTATAGGATCACTCAATTCTTCATCTTCTAAAGCCATTAGAAGATTCTCATTTGATCTATCAAGTGCATCTTCAAAATCATCATCACTGAAACTAAAACCATCTCTTGTGCAATCATCTTCAAGATGTCCAAATTTACCACATCTAAAACACTTAAGAATAACTAGAGTCTTTTTCTTAGTTTGATCCTTTTCTTCAATCATGAACAAGACTTCATCTCTATCATTGTCTGAAAAACTAGCATCACTATCAAATGAGTACTTACTTGCATTATCCGCATAGTAGCTTTTCTTTTACCTTTGGAAAAACTTCTTTCCTTGTTTGTTCTGTCCATCCTTGCCTTTCTTCCGGTACTTGTGTCTTTCCGATTCCCTGTACTTGTGATCCTATTTTTCTTCATCACTATTGTACTTTGGCTCTTTGCACTTTGTTGCAAAATGTCCAAACTTGCCACAATTAAAGCACTTAACTGATCTCATATCTATTGGTCTTTTGAACCCTTTATCTCTTCTACCATAGTTAGCTTCTTCATCACTAGATGACTCACTGCTTGATTCTATTTGCTTTCCCTTTTTCTTTTTGTCCACTTTGAAAGCAGCTTCTTTCGGAGGAATAGGATCTTTTGTTCTTATCTCAAAAGTAGTAAGCATACCAAGCAAAGAATTCCTTGTCAAATAATCACTATCAATTGATGTTTCTATAGCAGAAACCTTTTCACTATACCTTTTTGGAAGAGTTCTCAAGATCTTATCACAAGCATCTGATTCATCAACCTTCATTCCAAGACCTCTCATCTCATGTACAAGTTCATCAATCTTACTGAGATAATCATGAATATTTTCATCATCTCTCATTCTTAAGTTCTCAAATTCTCCTTTGAGATTTTTGATCTTAGCTTTCTTGACACCTTTATCACCCTCATATATATCATGTAGTAGATCCCACATATCTTTTGTTGTTTTACAATCCATAACCTTCATAGATTCTGATCTACCCAATCCTTTTATAATTGCATTCATAGCTCTTGAATTTGCATGCATTAGAAGCTTACCTTCCTTATCTATCGGAGGATTGACTGTAGAATCATATCCAAGTTCCACTGCATCCCAAACTTCATTTCCAAGTGCCATCAGGTAAAATCTCATCAACATACACCAATACAAGAAGTCACTTCCATCAAATACTAGTACTGCATTATTGAAGGACCCATCCTTTTGATCTTTGTGATCCATTGTGTTCTTAGACCACTTTTCCTTCAAGCTGTCAAACTCTTCTGAAGGAACCCACTCTGATACCAATTGAAGAACACAAGCTTATACTGAGAGGGGGGTGAACAATATAAGACCACTTTTTACTTTTCTTCTCAAATCAATATTATGCAGTGTATAGATAGCAATATCAATAGAAGTAATCAAAGCAATGCACAAAACTCCACACACAATAGAGACACAGATTTAACGTGGTTCACCCAATGTGGGCTACCTCCATAGAGAAAATATTTCTTCTAAATATTTCTCAAATAATCTCTTGGGAATCTTTCCCAAATTACAATGTTTATGGACCTCGGTCCAAAGGAGATGTTGATCCCCTAAATCTCAAGTTCATGGATCTCTTCCACAGGAGAACTCTTTCCCCTTCTACTCTAGCTAGTGATCTTCTAGAAGACTATGTCTCTCTGTTGCACTGACTTGTGGATCTCTCTCCACTTGAAGACTCCTCACTCAGATCTATCTTCAATTGTCTTGGCTGCTGGATCTCTATCCACTGAGACTCTATCCTCTATACTCTATCACCTCCAAAGCTCTATCTCAATACTATACCAAACATAGTTCAATCGGTCTAGCATAGTTCTGCTCAATCTCTTGCACTAAACATAGTACAATCGATCTAGTACAATTCTTCTCAATAGGTTCACTTAGAACCTGCTCAAATCTTCTCAACAGGTTCACACAAAAACTATCCAAATCTGCTCAACAAGTTCACACAAAACCTGTCCAAATCTGCTCAACAGGTTCACACAAAACCTATCCAAATCTGCTCAACAAGTTCACATAGAACTTGTCCAAATATTCTCAACAAGTTCACACAAAACTTGTCCAAATATGCTCAACAGGTTCACACAAAACCTGTCCAAATCTGCTCAACAAGTTCACACAAAACTTGTCCAAATCTGCTCAACAAGTTCACACAGAACTTGTCCAAATATGCTCAATAAATCCTCTCTAGGACTTGCTCAAATCTGCTCAATAAGTCCTCTATAGGACTTGCTCAAATATGCATAGCAAGCTTTCACAAAAGCTTAACTCAAAATAGTCCACAAGTCTTCTCAAAGACTTGTCTCAATCACATAGAATCATAAAGAGAATTGTTAGAGACTCAATATGTTCTAAGCTCAATGTACAATCAATATCTCAAATCAATCTCATAGAAGCATAAAGAGAATTGTTAGAGACTCTATATGTTCTATACTCAAATCCCAATCTCAAATCAAATCAGAATATTGAATAGTTTGTTTCTAAGAACTTGAACAACCACATGCATCCACTTGACTAGGCTTAATCAACTCAACTCAATCAATCACCTCAAGGAACAATCCTTTCTCACAAACCCTAGTCCAAGCATGTATTAACCAACTCAACTCAACCAATCACCTCAAGGAACAATCCTTTTTCACAAACCCTAGTCCAAGCATGTATTAACCAACTCAACTCAACCAATCACCTCAAGGAACAATCCTTTTTCACAAACCCTAGTCCAAGCATGTATTAACCAACTCAAAATGTTTCCAACAATGCTCAAGCACAAGTCTCACATAGCAATGATACTCATGTTCTTTTCTAACTCAAGTTCAAGTTCATTTCATCATCAATGGGCTTCAACAACAATGCTAATAAAACAAGGTTTAAATACAACTCACAAACCAGAAAACCTTGAAGCATTCAACCAATCATTTTCTCAAAGGAAACCACAATCAATCCTTTTCTCTCCAATGATATTTCAGAAATCAACCACCATAAACAATCAATAGGAGAATGTGCCCATACCTTTTTGATGCCAATAAGTTGTCCACAAAATCTGCCACACTTAAACACAACTTTCCTTTCCAATCTAAACAAGGGTTAATGGACTTCAAATAATCACAAAATAAAGCATTACTCAAATTACACCCTTTTTACTCCAAGTTAATAAACACATCCACCAAAGTCCCTTTTATTAAAACCCTTATCAAAAATAATAAACCTCTCAAAATTGCTTTTAAAAAACAACTCCTTATTTCTCCTAAAATTAATTCTCCATAACCATCAAATAAATCATAAACCAATTATGCTTTGCAATAATAATCACAGCCCTAATAACAAAATTTAATTTCCATTAACTACCTTATAACTCCAAAATTTAGGGCTAATAAAAATTATTTAAATGCAAAACGTAATTACCTCCTCAAGGGGATTCGAACCCCCGACTTGCCACACCACGAGCGTCTTAGCCGCGGCTAAGATTCCACACGAGCTAGGCGCTCGTTGGAAAGGCAAAGGCCCAAAGTGCCTTAAACCTTCCTCCACCTTCCGCAAAATACAAAGCGCCAAAGCGCTTTCCACATGCCTTTCGAAACGTCATCCAAGGGATTCGATCCCTGGTGTTTGCGCTGCCTTGTCCCTTAAACCAAAATGATTTGCCAATGCGCCATGCTTCCCACCACATTTTGACTTTCCAAGCGCTGTCGTTTTCTTTGTTGCTTCTCTTCTCAAAATTTGCATGAGCTCATAGACTTATTCGAATGCCAAACATTTATCACAAGAGCAAGGATAAAACTTTGATTTATTTACCACCCCTTTATATAGTGTTTAAAACACTTCGAAGACGTCGACGGAAATATGAATTTATGTTTGCTTGATGACGTGTTGAGTGGTATTTTCACCCAATTGTGAAAGTACACTCTCCTTTAGGATTTGGGTTCCAAATCCCCTCTTGCAAAGAAGTTAAACAAACAACTTCTCCAAGGTCTCCGCTATATTAGCATTTGTGTATTAGTGATCTCAAATAAAGATATTCAATTTAAATGCTTGGAACACCTTAGTGATTGCAAGTAACTGTAAACAAGGGGCAATGTTGGTTTATTTTACCATGAAACTTTAGTGATTGTTCATTGAACCAAAATAAAGCAAATGTGAGTTGGCCCTCATATGACCACGATGTAGCTTCAAATGGAAATTTGTGAAATGCCATAAAACATAACTCCTTCAATGAAATTGGAATTTTCATGAAGGGAATGTCATCATAGGCTCATGAATGAAACATGAAATAGAAAAAAATGAAATTCGGCCCAAAAACGGAAATTTTCTATTTTCGGATTTTTCAAAATCTGTAATAAAACAGCAACTTCGGTGAATTTTTTAAAAATACTAAACAAATCCGAAAATGAAATTTCAAAGTGCGTAATGGAAGTATGAAGCATAACCTACGCAATGGTGAAATTATTTTTGGATTTTGAATTTTTTTAATTTTTATTTTAATGCCTGTAAATTAAAATAAAGTTAAAATTTTTGGAAAAAATAAAATGCAAAAAAAATGAAAATAAAATGCATTCAGTGTGATGCCATCCCATTTCGACAAAACCGAAGATATGAGGTTTTCTTGCATGCAACCTAACCTATTGGACCTGCAAAACAAGCACAATCAAAATAGACTAGGTGCTAGCTCCTAGGGTTTTAAATGAATTTCAGATTCAAGCATTCACATGAAGCAACCAAGAAACTTGCATAAACTCCATTTACAAGCCTAAAATCTGAAAAGGGGAAAATAGACATTTAATCTTGCATGTAGAAAATGACTCCTCCTTTCTTGTCCATAAGATGCAACTTTCTGAAAATTTATGTATTAAAAATTTGTCATTTTACAATAACAAAAATTTTTGGTTTTCCCAAACCAGTCCATGGAAGAAAAACAACCCAAACAGGTCCAGAATGGCCCTCTTGCCTTCAAATCTGCAACCCTGCTTGCAGCAGTTTCCAACCCTTTGTGCATGCCTTTGCTTCCCCTTTTAAAATTTTTGGTGTGACTCTCTATTTCCATTTTGTGACCCTTCGTTTCATTTCCCAAAGCCTTTCGTTTCGCTTTCCTGTGCCTCTTCATTGTTTTGGCTCTCGAAACGTTTTTCTTTCCGACTCTTGGTCGGTCTGCTTTCATTGCACCTTGGTGCCATGTGTTGTTCAGTGCTGCCATTGTAGACTCTGTTCGCCTGTCAACCAATGATGACGTTCGGTATATCCACCGCTCGATGATTTCACTCTGTAATGGCCCCTGTAACTACCTCCCATTTTTGAGTCACAAAAAAGCAACATGTCACGAAATCACGACATTTCTAGGTCTTCAGCTTGGTTCTTCTTCTTGCATCGTGAAAATACGACATGTCGCGATATCGTGACATTTCTATGTCTTTGTCCTCTTTTGTTGCTTTTGGCCACGAAAATGCAACATGTCGTGATATCATGACACTTTTTCTCTTTTGGTCGCGAGAATGCAACATGTCACGATATCGTGACACTTTTTCTCTTTTGGTCACGAGAATGCAACATGTCGCGATATCACGACACTTTTTCTCTTTTGGTCGCGAGAATGCAACATGTCGCGATATCACGACACTTTTTCTCTTTTGGTCACGAGAATGCAACATGTCGCGATATCGCGACACTTTTTCTCTTTTGGTCGCGAGAATGCAACATGTCGCGATATCACGACACCTTTTCTCTTTTGGTCACGAGAATGCAACATGTCGCGATATCGCGACACTTTTCTCTTTTGGTCGCAAGAATGCAACATGTCGCGATATCGCGACACTTTTTCTTTCTCTTTGGTCACGAAAATGCAACATGTCGCGATATCACGACATTTTTTTCTTCTTGCTTTGGACCGCGAAAATGCAACATGTCGCGATATCGCGACACTTTTTTCTCTTTGCTTTTTCTTCTTGCTTTGGACCATGAAAATGCAACATGTCACGATATCGCGACACTTTTTTCTCTTTGTTCTTTCTCCTTGCTTTAGACCGCGAAAATGCAACATGTCGCGATATCGTGACACTTTTTTCTCTTTGCTTTTTCTCCTTGCTTTGGACCGCAAAAATGCAACATGTCGTGATATCGCGACACTTTTTTCTCTTTGCGGTATTTTGCTTTTCCTTTGATCTTTAGCATATGGGCCACTTCGGTCTTCTTGGAAAATATGCAAAAATATGGGTCAACTATTTTTTTGTAGATTAGACACTCAAAATGAAACGAAAACACCCAAATACCAAAATAAAAAGGTGGGTCCCCAATTTTGGGGTACGTTGTGGAGCAACCACAACAAATGGTGACTCTACTGGGAAATGCTCCTGAGCATTTCGGTGAGAACCCAACCTGAAAATACACAAACTCAAATACAAGCATCAACAAATATCCAAAGAATGCAAATAGATCAGAAATACATGAAGCATCAGAATCGTTAAGCATCAGCTCGGTGTGTGCAGTGTGCTTCATTCCCTATCATTTGAAACTCATTCAACTTTCCATTGTCAGTTTTACCTGAATGCATATGCAAGGTTATGAATGATTTGTGCAGGATTTAATGCATGACAAATATGCTAGAGATATAACAACCATGCTTTGCAAAGGCTCAAACTTTCTAGTACCATGAACAAACATATTAAAACTGTCAAACCCTCTTAGGACCAAATATGTGTATACTGAATTAATTTACTAGATCCCAAAGTTGGTTATGTGTCACTACCATCTTGAACCCATGTGCAAGTGTAAGTGAAATCAGAGCTTTGGGGAATAGGATTCCCAACCTAAGCGAGATGGGAATTTAACCCTATCCTTACTACTCTGATCTGGAGTTCATTACCTCATCTTGAACAAAATGATTTAACCTGTTATGGATGAAACTGTCAGGCTAGCCTGTCCGTTTGAGCGAGTCAGTGGTCTTGCTTTTAGACAAGACATGTTGCCACGCATGAGCATACTCCACTCGCCAGTCAAGCGTCTATAGCCCCGGTGGAGATTAACCCCATAATCCATGATTTGGCTTTACTTTTGATTTCTTGGACCTTGGGGATGACTACCCATCCTTGCAAGGGACATGTAGTACGATCCTTCCAATCCAATATTAATGATGAAATGAAAAATATTTGCTTTGGAATTTCAAGTTCTTTGAGTGGGCAAAATAGAAGCTTTGGGGAATCGGATTCTCAACCTAAGCGAGATGAGAATTAGACCCTATCCTTACTACTCCATGAAGGTCAAATCAGAGCTTTGGGGAGTTGGATCCTCAACCTAAGTTCGATGAGGATTTAACCCTATCCTTACTACTCTGATTTTAGGCTTTAAGCTCTATGGGAGTGGTAAAAACCACTATTTTAAGGATTATGTTGCATGATAGGACAGACACGAAATACTCCTTTCGCCTCACCTTTTCTTCCAAGTATGGTTTTGACCATTTTTCTCAAGATCCTCTTTAATATGTGTAGAACGTGCTTGGTTCAAGATAGTTCGGGCATCAGTTCCCAACCTTAGGATCCTTTTAATATATGTTATATAATAACCCTAAGAGGATTCGACACCTTTTCAATGATTGTACTTGAAATGTAGATGCAACTGAGATGAAATGTATATGCAATGTGGAATGTAACATGAGATATGGATGAATGCATTGCTCTTTTTGAAATGCGGATGGAGTATACCACCTACTTTGCCATAATTTGTAAAACTGACAACTTCATGCATCACAAGTTTCAAACGATATTCTTTAATGTGTTTGCGATACTCGTGGAGCTTTCTACAATACAATTCCAATGTTTCATATTCTCTTAGTCTTAGTCAACATTCATAAGGACATAAGTTGACATCTCGCTTTTTTTCTTTTTTTCTTTTTTTTTTTAAGACAAACCAAAAGTGTCCAAAGGACCAACACACAAAACTTAAAACCAAAATGAGATCCAATCTCAAAAATGAAACTTGAAAACACAAACCAAAACCAAAATCTATATACAAATGTACAATATGGTACAAGATGATGCAAAGCTTGGACTATCACTTTCCCGGATCCCAAACATGATTAGAACATTTCAAAATACATATGACACAATATGTATGCCAAATTTTGTAGGAATCCAACAAAAAAAAGATCAAACCAAGCAATGCAACAAACTTCAACTTGCCTCGCTCACCCCACCAATTTGATTTAGTTCCATTAGTACTCACATAGGTGATATTCAAATCATGAAATTGATTAGACAATGTATGATCTTCAATTTTATCTTGTCTATTATTTAAGGTATAAATCTCATAATTCCATTCATGATTTAGAACTAGGCTTTCTTTATCCAAAATGAGACTTTGTAAGCAAGAGCCTATTTCTAAAAATTTTAAAGCCAAATCATTTTCCAAATTTGTAGGCCAATCAAATTTGTGCAACAATTTGCAAGCATCTAGGATATTTACTAAATTAGGATCATTAAAAGTTTTTACCCTAGATTCAATTAGTAATTGTTGATGAATTTGATTTAACAATTCAAGTGCATCAACTTCTTTTTCATTCATTAAAACAATGTTATCAAAGGTGTGATTAGAAATCATACCTTGTTTTTCATTCACCTTTAATGACATTTCACCATAAACATCATTCAAATTCAAAATATGGTCATGCAAATTTTCACCTAAATCTTGGATGCTTGAACACAAAAGGTTAGATTCTACCTTTTGAACATTTTTATTTACCAAAAATTGGTGAGAAATCACAATTTCTTCCTTGATTACCTGTTCATCAAACATACCAAGATATGGCACCCAATTGAAAACATGTCCATCTTTTTCAACCCTCAAATCTTGTTGGTCAAAGTGTATGTCAAGTAACTCATCTTGATGATCACTTATTTGAGTTGCTTCCAATTGATCAATCTCTTTGTCATTTGGTTCCAATTCCTTATTCACCATCCATGGCATATCTTCATGTGAGATAGAAGTTTCAACATCTTGCATATCAAGTGAAATATGAGTTTCATCTATAGGGGTGTGAGAAAATAATACATTATCATATCTCCCCCAACCATTGTAAAAATTGTCATCCAAATTCATGGAATGAAATTCCATGATGTTTGTGGCATGATATTTTGATTCATTCATCAAATCTCTTTCTTCTTTGTCCTTGGTAGTAGGATCATTATAATCTTCCAAATTTTGATGAGATTTGAAACCCTCTTCCAAAACATCCTCAAATTGTACAGGAGTTGTAATATCTTCCTTTGAGTAGGCGATTGTGTTGTCCTGCATATCAATTGACACAAAGGGTTCATGAGGAGGTTTAGAGTGAGTGTAGTCTTCCCACTTCTTCCAAGAATCATAGTGATCATCTTCCAAAATCAAGTTGTGATGCCCAACTATTTCTTCAACATCTTCCGATTCATCAAGGTGTATCTCATCAAATTCACCTTCACCTTCCTTAGATGGTTCAATAATTTCCAAAAGTGGGTTATTTCTTGAATTCAAATTTGTAAGGCTATCATCGTCCAAATTAGTAACCCATGATTCAATTTTATCACAATTTGGAGGGTGAAGAATTTTTTGATCATTAGTTCCAAGCTTCTCATCGAGAGTGTCTTCCAAGAACAAGTGGTGAAATTCTATCGTATCTTCAAATTCATTTATTGATTTTCTTCCAATTTCACTTTCAACCACTTCATTCAATTCTATGGCAGTTTATGTCCTATCACCTATCTCAAACCTTGTTGAATTTAGGACCCCTTTATCCGAATAATCATGTATCTCTATGAATGAGATCATTTCTGCATAATCCTCCCTAGTGGATGTTGGCTTAGTAATTTGCACCTCCTCTTGGACTACATCTAAGGTGGTTGTAAAATTTGGACATCCAATTTCATCCCCTTGATCTTTCACCTTAGGTATCATTGGAGTGGAGGGTGCTACATTCAATGGTTGATGTAGATTGGCATCAATATCTTTAGAAGGATAATCTCTCATGGGAATATGTTGTGTCTTTTCTTCTTCCAACACTTGTTGTTCTACCTTTTCCAGGATCTCATAGATTTTCTCTAGAGACAAGTCATCCAAGTTTTCCTTAATGAGTGTAGCAAGTGTGGGGTGTATGGCTCCCAGGTATACTTCAATAGCTTCCTCTTTCGATGTACCCAAACTTTCCCACATTTGAGAGTACAATTCATGAAACCTCACATTGAATTGACTCATGGACTCATTAGGCTCTTTACGCATAGAGGTGAATTGATTTTGCAACCTATCTAAGTCAACTTGATTACCAAAGTGATAAAGATAGGCTGCTTCTAATTGGCTCCAAGAAGTCTTAACCTCCATGGGTAAATGGCAATACCACGAGAACGATCTATCACCCACAATGTATGGGAAGAACCTACAAGCAATAGGCTCACAAAATATTTGAAATTGACATAATGTGAACTTATAGATATGTAGATTTTGTAGGTATCCTGATGCCACCTCTTGATTAAAAAATCGTAGAAACTCCAATAACATTTCATGAATTTGATAAGGTGTTCCAAAGGTAGGATGAAATTCATAATACTTTCCTAACGTAGATACCATCGTTTCTCTTAGGGACATCATTTCTTCTCTTATGGATACAATTTGCTCCTCAAATGTTGCCATTAGTGAAACTCAAAGAATAACCTCAGAAGCAAATATGTTAGTCAAATGGTGAAGCAACCTTATAAAAAATGTAAACTAGTTTTTGATTCACCAGATCGCAGATGCGCAAGTGAAGAGCATACTCCTAGTGTTGTAGGATTTCTGATTCACCAGATCGCATTACACGGCAAGTGAAGAGCATAATACCGAAAACAAATACATTTTAGGAAGAAAATGATTCCTTACAAAAAAAACATGAAATGACTAACAAATCTCACATATGTAACATATGAATCATCATGTTAGCATCAACCAAGAGACATGTACCCATTAAACCATGACATGAAATAACATTCTCACATTTGCAAATAGATTGGCATTAGCACATCATCAAAAAAAAGAATGTTAGAATCAAATGGAAGTAATTGCATGGAAACAACACCTCGTTAGTCGAGACCAAAATTTTCAAAATTAAATCAAATCACATTATTTCTGTATGAACAATAAAAAAGCGTTAGAACAATGCATAGCATACATGAATTGCTTAACGTAAATAGAATAAAGTAAACCAATTCAGGCCCTCCTTCTAGCGCCAAAATGTTGAGTGGTATTTTCACCCAATTGTGAAAGTACACTCTCCCTTAGGATTTGGGTTCCAAATCCCCTCTTGCAAAGAAGTTAAACAAACAACTTCTCCAAGGTCTCCGCTATATTAGCATTTGCATATGTGTATTAGTAATCTCAAATAAAGATATTCAATTTAAATGCTTGGAACACCTTAGTGATTGCAAGTAACTGTAAACAAGGGGCAATGTTGGTTTATTTTACCATGAAACTTTAGTGATTGTTCATTGAACCAAAATAAAGCAAATGTGAGTTGGCCCTCATATGACCACGATGTAGCTTCAAAATGGAAATTTGTGAAAATGCCATAAAACATAACTCCTTCAATGAAATTGGAATTTTCATGAAGGGAATGTCATCATAGGCTCATGAATGAAACATGAAACAGAAAAAATGAAATTCGGCCCAAAAATGGAAATTTTCTATTTTTGGATTTTTCAAAATCTGTAATAAAACAGCAACTTCGGTGATTTTTTTAAAAATACTAAACAGATCCGAAAATGAAATTTCAAATGTGCGTAATGGAAGTATGAAGCATAACCTACGCAATGGTGAAATTTTTTTTGGATTTTGAAATTTTTTAATTTTTATTTTAATGCCTATAAATTAAAATAAAGTTAAATTTTTTGGAAAAAATAAAATGCAGAAAAAAGAAAAATTGAAATGCAAAAAATGAAAATAAAATGCATTCAGTGTGATGCCATCCCATTCCGACAAAACCGAAGATATGAGGTTTTCTTGCATGCAACCTAACCTATTGGACCTGCAAAACAAGCACAATCAAGATAAGCTAAGTGCTGGCTCCTAGGGTTTTAAATGAGGTTTTCAGATTTAAGCATTCACATGAAGCAACCAAGAAACTTGCATAAACTCCATTTACAAGCCTAAAATCTGAAAAGGGGAAAAATAGACATTTAATCTTGCATGCAGAAAATGACTCCTCCTTTCTTGTCCATAAGATGCAACTTTTTGAAATTTTATGTATTAAAAATTTGTCATTTTACAATAACAGAAATTTTTGGTTTTCCCAAACCAGTCCATGGAAGAAAAACAACCCAAACAGGTCCAGAATGGCCCTCTTGCCTTCAAATCTGCAACCCCGCTTGCAGCGGTTTCCAACCCCTTGTGCATGCCTTTGCTTCCCCTTTTAAAATTTTTGGTGTGACTCTCCGTTTCCATTTTGTGGCCCTTCATTTCATTTCCCAAAGCCTTTCGTTTCGCTTTCCCGTGCCTCTTCATTGTTTTGGCTTTTTTGGGCCTCGAAACGTTTTTCTTTTCGACTCTTGGTCTTCGTCTGCTTTCATTGCACCTTGGTGCCACGTGTTGTTCAGTGCTGCCACTGTAGACTATGTCCTCCTGTCAACCAATGATGACGTTCGGTATATCCACCGCTCGATGATTTCACTCTATAATGGCCCCTGTAATCGCCTACCCTTTTTGAGTCGCGAAAAAGCAACATGTCGCGAAATCGTGACATTTCTATGTCTTCAGCTTGGTTCTTCTTCTTGCATCGCGAAAATGCGACATGTCGAAATCGTGACATTTCTATGTCTTTGTCCTCTTTTTTTGCTTTTGGCCACGAAAATGCAACATGTCACGATATCGTGACACTTTTTCTCTTTTGGTCGCGAGAATGCAACATGTCGCGATATCGCGACACTTTTTCTCTTTTGGTCGCGAGAATGCAACATGTCGTGATATCGTGACACTTTTTCTCTTTTGGTCGCGAGAATGCAACATGTCGCGATATCGCGACACTTTTTCTCTTTTGGTCGCGAGAATGCAACATGTCGCGATATCGCGACACTTTTTCTCTTTTGGTCGCGAGAATGCAACATGTCGCGATATCGCGACATTTTTTTCTTCTTGATTTGGACCACGAAAATGCAACATGTCGCGATATCGCGACACTTTTTTCTCTTTGCTTTTTCTCCTTTCTTTGGACCATGAAAATGCAACATGTCGCGATATCGCGACACTTTTTTCTCTTTGCTTTTTCTCCTTTCTTTGGACCACGAAAATGCAACATGTCGTGATATCGCGACACTTTTTTCTCTTTGCGGTATTTTGCTTTTCCTTTGATCTTTAGCATATGGGCCACTTCGGTCTTCTTGGAAAATATGCAAAAAGGTGGGTCAACTATTTTTCTGTAGTTAGTCACTCAAAATGAAACGAAAACACCCAAATACCAAAAATAAAAAGGTGGGTCCCCAATTTTGGGGTACGTTGTGGAACAACCACAACATGACGTCGACAGGAAACTTTGCATTTAAATTTAAATTTTAAATAATTAAAATTTAAACCAAATATTAAAACTCAAATAACTCCATCATCGGGGCACCTTTTTCGATGAAACAAAAGCCCAACTTGGGTTTTAAGAAAAATCCAGATCAAATCTGCTATCCACGGTTTTAACTAAAACTTTTTATTTTTCCTACCTTGGTTATTACAAAAACCCTTCATAGATCCTTTTGACATTAAATGCTCTTTTGACATCAATGACAACATTTTAGCTTAGGGACTCAAAATGTCCAACAAAAAATATTCTTTTTTTTTGCAAATTGTCACTTGTGAGACTCTTGTCTTGCAAAATTAATGAAGAAAATAATTGAATCTTGAGTGGAAAATATATATTTCGAATTGTTTCCAATATTTTATTGGGAACTAACATCCAATTGCATATGTGATGAGGGCATCACGTATCTTTGGTTCCTAGGTTAGATTTATTTATTCCTAGGTTTCATTTTTATTGTTGCCACTTGCCATGTGAGCTTCACCCTCACGTAGGTTGTTAGTTGACTATGTTTAAGTTGTTAATTAGCCTTAGCTCATGCTTATTAATTGTTAGCGAGCTAAGGGAATAGTTATCATAATTTGGATTTTGCTTCCTCCCTATTTGTGCTCCTACGTGATTTGTGTGAGGAGTTATGAAATGAGAGCATCTTATTGTATTTAGGCATTGCTTGGCCTATTTAAGCAGTGCATATCAATTAAATTATTCAATTAGGTTCTAAACGTCTTCATTGGTATCAGAGTCGATCAATCTGATCGAGCTCCTTTGGTGATTGAATTTGTTGAAATTTCTTCGTTCCAATTGGGAAGGGTCCATTTGGATTTTGCTCCTTAGCTTGGCATTATGTGGGAAAATTTGACTAGTTTTTGGGCAACTTTTTAATACTTTTTCATGATTTGCGAGCGTTCGAGCAAGGTTCACATTATTTGTTCTATATTGTGTTCATTTTTTTCAAATTTAGGGTGGCTAATACACCCACCTTCGCCTCATAGTAGGTGGTAACCTACACCTCGAAGAAGGTACTGGTCTTCATGATCTGACAATCAACTAGTCGTGATAGCAACCATTAGTAGCAAAGGACTACAAACCTATGATGCAAACTGACCAAATTTGACATGGATGAATTGTGACGTGGACACGTGACACCAACACTAATAACGAACCGAGGATGACTAAAGGATGACACTATGAGAGCATGAAATCCTAGTCCAAGACCTAGCTGGCATATTGGAGGATGGACAGTGGATGACTAGAGGATGATACTACGGACAGGCTGAAGTGAACGATAACCATATGGGTTTTCAACTAACGTCTAATGGTCCAAGAGATACGGACATTGGATACAATATGTGGTGAACGACTATGGGATAAGCGGACAACCAAAATATGGCAAACACCACCATGTGATCATCCACGGGTCCGTACAGCTCCCAACCAAGGGAAGCGTGACCACTAACTAGTGGTCATACTTGCTATAGGCAACTCTTTTCTTATATTTAGCTATTTTCCTCCCTGTGTCCTAAATGTGGGACTAAATTCCACATCAAATAAGCTTGAAGCAGTACAATTTTTGTATAATCTAGGTCATTTTTATCCATAGCATCGAACAAGTGCATTGGTTCCTATCCTGCACTAGTCTCCAATGCTCTGTAGCAATGGCGAAGGAGTTTCATTAACCACCATGTGATCCTAGCAGGCGAACTTGTTATTGATGTGATTTTTATCCTAATTAAATTATTCAGATGCCCCAAAGATACGTGATGCCCTCATCAATATGTGTACCCTTTTGAATTGTATATACAACTAATTTATTCATGTCTCTTAAAATAAGTTGATCCAAACTCTGTTGTCTCAATAGTTTCATATTATATTTTTTCTTGAATGATCCCATTCTACTGTTAAGGGTGTAGAATTTTATTATGCTTGATATCTAGAAATATTGTAGATCTTATTTGGAAGTTGAACTACAACTACTTAGCAAAGGAGGTGTGCCAAATATTGGATCATTCTATAAGTCAATTTTATATCCATATCCTAGAAGCAAGGAGATATTGTTTAGTATCAATTGCTTACCAATGAAGAGGTTTAGAACCTAATTGAATCATTTAATTAATATGCACATATTAAATAGGTCAAGCAATGACTAAATACAACAAGATGCCCTTATTTGGTAACTCCTCACACAAATCATGTAGGAGCACAAATAGGGAGGAAGAAAAATCTAAATTATGCTAACTATGCCTAAAGCTCGCTAACAACTAACAAGCATGAGCTAAGGCTAACTAACAAATTAAACATAGTCAACTAACAACCTACGTGAGGGTGAAGCTCACGTGGCAAGTGGCAACAATAAAAATGAAACCTAGGAATAAATAAATCTAACCTAGGAACCAAATATACGTGATGCCCTCATCATACCTCCCCACTCAAGAAGCATTGGATTCCAATACGTTTACAATAGGAGTGGTATCTGGATGCACCAAACGCTGTAAATAAAACTCATAACTGGGTGGAAGAACATCCTGGAATCCATGCGATGTCGGTGTAGAGATACAACATCGAGAGCACTCCTTTGCCAAATGAAACATTATGACAAGGAGTAAGGAACCAAATATACATGATGCCCTCTTTAATATGTGTACCCTTTTGAATTGTATATTCAACTAATTTATTCATGTCTCTTAAAATAATTTGATCCAAACTCTGTTATCTCAATAGTTTTATATTATGTTTTTTCTTGGAATGGTCCCATTCTACTGTTAGGGTGTAGAATTTCATTAAGTTTGATATCTACAAATGTTGTAGATCTTGTTTGGAAGTTGAACTAAAACTACTTAGAAAATGAGGTGTGCCAAATATCGGATCATTCTATAATTCAATTTGAGATCCATATCCTAGAAGCTAGGAGATATTTTTTAGGATCAATTTCCTAGCTTTCACAATATGCTTCTATATTACAGAGGTTCTAGACCTTGTGTTTAGATTTCTCATTAGGTGCAAGTCTATTAATTCAGTATATTTATCTTTCAAATCCTTTTCCATGGTAATTCTAGAGTTTAAGCTAGATGCCATATGAGTTTTACCCCTAGTGCCTTGCTCATGATTTATGCTCGTATTATTCCTAGTCCCCCTTGATCCATTCATGTAGCAACTAAATCCCAACTAACTAAATGGAACTTCTTTTTTATTATGTTTATCTCCTTGCCAAAGGAAATTTTTGACCAAACCATCAAGTGCTTGTAGAACACTTTTTGAAGCATGGTAAAACAGAAGTTGATATATTAAAAGTGCAAACAAGACTAATCTAATTAAAATGCTTCTCTATACTAAACTCAATCATTCATTTATATATGCGTATATTTGCTTATGTATCTTCTAAATAGTTGGTATCCAACTATTTGTTGGTTTATGGTGGAAGTCCATTGAAACCCCTAAGTATCTAAAATATTGATGATGTAGATACAAACTATGAAGCTATTTTATTCATCAAATGCACATAATATATAGGCATACATAGGAATCTCATGTAGGTTAAGTGGTTGCAACAATCTGCCACATATGGCCAACCACTTAACTAATGGTTAACAACATGCTAACCTAGGATGCCAACTAACTGCTAGAAGACAAGAGAGATCTCTAACAGCTAACAACACACCCAAAAACTAAACAACCTATTTCCAACATGGGCATACTATGCCTCACGTGAATACAAAGTGCAAGAAATAGGAAATATAAATAATAATAAAATATTAACTTAGGCTTAAGTGGATAAGCCTAAGTTATCCTCAACACTCCTCCCAACCATATAAGCATTGGACCCCAATGCTCTCAACAAATGTGGAAATTCATGGGCCATCTCATGGTGAGGAATCTAGCAAGCCATGTGTGGAAAGTGACCGTGATGAGCGAAAAGGTAGGTAGTGGAAGAACCCTGTCCAGTGTGATGAGTCTTCATCTCGAAAACTCTATTTGAAATTAACAAAAGCTAACGATTAGGTGCCATTGCTGCTATAGGGTTGAAAATAGGATCAAGTACCAAAAGGGGGTCCTAAAATGGTGTCTTTTGAAAGTGGCGCTCATCCAAAGGAACCCAAACTCTGCCTCCAACTTATGGTGAGTGAGGATTGTAATTCTTATGCACCACTCCCTACGGAGTCTCTTGCAAGTCCTATGGTATCTTGCCTAGAAGGCTTTGTCGATGCTTAGTGAAGGAAGTAACCTTAGCTTTCTCCTCCATGTGTGTAATGTTGGGAGTGGGCAAATCCAAAGGTAAATTTTGTGGAACAAGTGGTTCAGTAGCTGTAGGTGTACCCAAAATTATACCAATGGAATCAATGGCATATTTCTCATGAGTGAGAATGGTGGGTTCCTTAACCACTTGCTCTTGTGATTGTTCATTAGGTGGGAGTGAAACTTCTTCCTTTGCATATTCCTTAGATGGTGCTTGTTCGTCATTTTGTGTGGAACTAATGCTAGTAGGAGCTAAAATGAGTGCTTGACTTAATGGTTTCCTTACTTGCCTATAACTCAACATCAAATTGGAAGTAGGTGTAGTGCTTTGTATCAAGTAGGTTTTACCATGCAACTCCAATGTGTAGGTGTTCTTTTTAGTATGATAAATAGCATCCCTATAAAATGGATAGAGTTTACCTAGCAATAGCCCACAACAATCCACATTTGTGACATTACACTTAATTTTATCCACAAACTTGTCACCAAAAGCAAAAGTCAAGGTGCAAGTATGGGTTATGTTGGATGTGGAGTCTACATCTTTCCACCCAAGTTCATAAGGTTGGTGATGTGGTTTTATGGGAAGTTTCAACTTCTCCACAACAGACTTCGTAATGAGGTTTTTTGGTGATCTGTTATCAATGATACAATCAACATATAAATCATGCGTCAAGTGGGCTCTAGTGACAAATAAATGGTCATGCCCCCTTGAGCAAATACATTGGACACTAGGGTAACTTTGTTCAGTTTACCCTTTAAAGCAGGATATTCTTCTTTTGTCCCTTTAACCAAAATGAGACCATCTTGTGGTTCCTCATGTGTAGGTTGTACAATTATGAATTTCTTCTTATTAAAATTCTCAAAAGTATAGCATTTGGATTTTACATGACCATGTTTTTTATAAAATTCACAATACAATGAAGAAGAAGAATCTTTAGCATGAAAGGAAGAAGAATGTGCTTTAGGAGAAGTGGGAGGAGAAGAAGAATGAGGGGAAGAATGAGAATTGTTCTTCACCTTATGTTGATGTTGATTCCCACCTTTGGAAGAGCCCTCCTGTGATGAGCGAGACTTTTGATATGCACCAACTTTATCTTCTGTAAGAATGGCATGATTGAATGCCACATCTAAGGTGAGGAAAACATTGAATTTTATTTCCCTAAAAATTTAATATTGCAAACCACGAGTGAATTTTTTAATCAAGTCATCTTCTGAATCTCTCACACCAAGCAATACCCTTAACCTATTGAATTGAAATATGAAGTCAGAAACCGACATCCCATAGGTTTGTCTCAACCTATACCACTTGGTAGTGAGGTCACTTTGATAGTTTGGTGGAAAGAAAGTGTTTTTTAGAATTTGAGTTAATTATTTCCAAGTCATTGTGGCATTATGGCTCTATCTTTCTACAATGAGAACTTTTGCTAAACCTATAAGTTTGAGTGTAGCAAATGTAGCTTGTTCATCCTCCGGGATTTCAGCATAAGCAAACCAAGTTTGCATATCCAAAATCCATGCAGATAAGACATCCGGATATCTAGATCCATCATACATCTTAACCTCACATTTTGCTTTGTTGGCATGGTTATGGTGGATTTTGAGTTCACCAGGATTAAATTGCACAACAATATCTCTCACTTTTTCTGCCAACATGTCTACTGCTTTGATGAGGTTTTCCATGTTTGTTCTAAGGTCATGAGCCATTTGATTTTGGGTGTATGCCAGACTAGGAGGATTACCAAATGGATGTAAGAACTTATCTAGGCTTAGGAATAGTTTTTAGTTTCCTAATGCAGCAAAATGCCTAGATTTTACAAGAATTTTGCCTTCCAAATTATAATTTTAGGGCTATTTTAGTGCTTCTTACAAAAATACATCAAATTTTGCAATAACAATTTAGCACAAAAATGATGAAATTTTAGCCCTTAATGATACCGCAAATTGGGTAGGAGTCAAAATTATCAATCTTCAGAAAATTTGCAACCCAATGCAAAATATTTGCTCAAAAACGGACCAAAAACGAGAAAGATATCACCTTTCAAAGTTGCTCTAAGTTTGGTGCCAAATGTTTGAATTTGAAATTTCAACTTTTCCCGCCAAAAATTCAAAAAAGATATCACCTTTCAAAGTCTCCTTGTTTGTAGGTTTGGTGCCAAATGTTTGAATTTGAAATTTCAACTTTTCCCGCCAAAAATTCAAAAAAGATATCACCTTTCAAAGTCTCCTTGTTTGCAGGTTTGGTGCCAAATGTTTGAATTTGAAATTTCAACTTTTCCCGCCAAAAATTCAAAAAAGATATCACCTTTCAAAGTTGCTCTCCTTGTTTGCAGGTTTTGGTGCCAAATGTTTGAATTTGAAATTTCAACTTTCCCCGCCAAAATTTTGGATTCCCGAACAATCAATGGCCAATCAGTGTCCAACACAGTCGCAACTAGTTAGCCCCTCCACTAGGGGCTCCTACGCGTAAACACGTTCACAACCAGTTACGCGCGTCTCCGTGCTTTTAAACTGCTACTAATCCCCTAATGGAACAATGTGGGACTATTGTCCCCAAAAAAAATTCGACTCCTCGTCGCCCGACTGCCGAAAAGCGGCCACCTGCTGATAAATTGCGCTCGAAAAAAAAATTAACCGCCAAACCTTAGAGCTTTCAAAAATTATCTTGTTGATTTTCTTGTGCTTACCGGGAAAACTTCCAACCTCGTCGGAAAATGCAGTCTATCAGGATTTCAACGTACATCGAGGGTTATGACGAGCCAGAAAACACAGCCTCCTGGGAGCATTCGCCATAGAATTGCTCGAAAAACCCTACCTGTAACTTATTTTTCTCTGTGCTCACTAGGAAAACCAGGAGCTCGTCAGGGTTTCGAGTTTGTCTATGGGTTTTATGTTCATCGGTATGGGTACGAATTGCATCGAAGGGTCAGAGAACAGATGCCAAAAAAATTTCCTCCTCTATAAAAGTCACCTCCTACGATTGCGATCGCCGCCTACGATCAATTGCCATGGGGGTTGTACGACGGCAGGGTTGGTGGCAGGCATCTGTCTACCATCGACTGGTGGTCGACGTGGGCAATGCGGCCGATCATGGGGGTTGTTAAATAGCTAGTTGCTGATTTTCGGGGCTCAGCTACAGTCAACCGCGGGTGTCGACGTTGGTGTGTGGTCGGCGGTCGGCTGGTAGTGTTGACGGGGTGGCTAGGGGTTGGTCCCTCGATGGTTGTGGCCACAGGTTACTACCGAAAGGCTACAACACGTTGATAGCTGATGCCAACTGGGTGCTAGTCAGCGCCGACTTGGCCGAAGGTGGCCTAGTGGTGTACGGCCGAGGGTGGGGTCGGATGGCCTTGAGGGTTTGTTCCCTCCATGAAAACTATGCAATGGCCTAAAAAAAAATTCAATGCATGCCCTTTTTTTTAATAAAATATTAATAAAAAGATTAATACTTTATATAAAAAAAATATCTTTTCATGCATTGGTTTACCAATATTTTGGATGAAGAAGAGAAGAGTAGTGAAATCCACTTCCTTCAACCTGTTCTTGGCAGACTCCTCGGCAACCTTCTTCGACAAACCTTCTTCTATAAATTTGCTTCTTCTCGATAAATGCCTGTTCTTGGCTACAAATTGGCCTCAAACTGGTGCTTAACACCTGGTGCAGGGGTAATGTCTGCCTTCTATCACCTCAGCTTCAACTTGATGTTGTGGGTGACTCCAAGTCAACTCCACTAGCATCTACCTAGGACCTAGTAGTGAAGTGGCTATGAGTCCTCCTTCCTACAAATTTTCCTCAGGCTAACTAATACCAATGATATAGATATAAACTATGAAGCTATTTTATTCATCAAATGCACATAATATATAGGCATACATAGGAATCTCACGTAGGTTAAGTGGTTGCAACAATCTACCACATATGGCCAACCACTTAACTAATGGTTAACAACATGCTAACCTAGGATGCCAACTAACTGCTAGAAGACAAGAGAGATCTCTAACAGCTAACAACACACCCAACAACTAAACAACCTATTTCCAACATGGGCATACTATGCCTCACGTGAATACAAAGTGCAAGAAATAGGAAATATAAATAATAATAAAATATTAACTTAGGCTTAAGTGGATAAGCCTAAGTTATCCTCAACTTTGGTCCTTCCCTAAATCTAAGTATTTGGAAAAAAACTCTATTTTTCTAGTGTTGTATTAATTCTATAAAACTAACTTTTATTACAATTAATTAAATCACTTGAAGTTGCTTCAAATCAATTTTGAAAACTCTTGAATTTTTTGAAATTATAAATAGTTGCTTCTCCCAACAATATAGTTTCATCAACAAATTGGGTATGCATGACAGGTCTAAAACCTTGGATAAATTTGATTTCTTGTAACTCCCATGCAATGCTCATGTTGCTAAGATCTCTTCCTAGTGTTTCTACTAGTAATATGTAAAGGTATGGGGATAGTGGACAACCTTGATTAATTCCTCTAGAAGCCTTAAAAAAAGCATAAGATTCTATGTTGATCAAATGGGATATCTAGAGAGCTTTGACATAGGCTCCTAGCCATTACACCAGTTGTGTTGTATAGACACCCAAAATACGTCATGTTTAGGAGACTACTCATATAGGCACCTTTGCATACCATATGAATGATATTGGACCTTTCCAAGGTAAAGTAGTGATTTTAATCACTCATTTAGGGTATCCTAATCCTAAGAAACCTCAATCGTTGGTAACATTAGTGGCTACAATCTTAGTCGTTGATGCTCAAAGCGGCTAAGAGCTAGCCACGGATGACAACAGTGGCTAAGAGCTAGTCGTGGCTGACAACAATGGCTAGGGTCCTAGCCATGTTGAGTAATAGTGGCTAGCCTTGTAACAAACTCAGGCTACAAGAGCCAAGAAAAATTGATTGTAACAACCAAGTTGCAACTAATCTTGAGCAGGTTTGGGTGAGGAAGCTTCTGGATGTTTCCTCCCAACTGCGCAGGCCAACAACTTCTTGATCTTGGATTCCTTGAGAAGTCAAGATTAGAATTTGAAAATCCTATTTATAGGCCTACCAAGCATGAGTTATATATTGAAATTTCATTTTAGTGAAGCCTTGTCAAACTGGAGAGCCAATTGCAACCTTTGAAGAGTATGGAGATGCTACCCAATTCTAGTTGGACACCTGCCTTTGCAAAAATAGAGCTTCCAAAGGATTTAGAAGAAAAACTTACCATTCCACACCAATCTAACATGAATTCAAGTAAAATCAACCACAAATATATGTCTAGAGATGAAGGTGACCCTTGACCATCAATTACACAAAATTTGAGCATCTACAACCCTGGTTTCAAAAGAAAAGATACTTTCCTTGTGGTCGTTGTTGTCAATAGCGGCCCACAGGCTTAACTGTGACTGTCAACCATGGCTAACAGATTTGGATGCTTTGAGCACTCATGGCTAGAGTTTGATGCCCTTATTTCTTTGTCTTAATCGTAGATTTCTATTTCTTATTATGCGTTTAGGTTAATCTAGCATAGATTAGTCATATTGCATACATTTCTATGGTTAATTAGCAGCATCATAAGTAGCTTTATCTTCATTCATGTCATACATGCTTTCTTTCATAATTTTTCATAGATCAACTTCTTTTATGTTCAATACTTCATATTGCATGCAATAGTAGCTTCCTATACATGTTTCAAGCCATGTTTTGTGCTGATTTTTCAATATATTAAGCATCTTTACATATATTCATGTTTTCTTTACATGTTTACTTTATTTCTTGCATTTCTTGGATAATAGCCTCATCATGAGAGGTTGCATATGCTTTTGATGTGTTTTGTTGTTTCTTGTACACAAGTGACATATCCTTCCAAGATTCAAAGCACTATTCAACATCATTCCTCTTGACAATGGAGAAGGAGGCATCCTAGTAAGCCCTCATGCAAAATTGGTGGAGACCTAAAGAGCCCTTAGAGTATATCACCCCCATTTAGGGGCTACAACACTTGTAAACATTGTATCAAATTTGGTATCCCTAAGAGGGACAAATATGTAACTGAGTTTCACCATTTATTAATACAAAGGAGGCACTCTTTCTTGTGAATTTGGTTTCATACATGTTCTTAATTTAAAATTTGATTATCATGTTTCAACAACTTTAGATATACGCTCTTTAATCCATTCTACAGTGGCGATCATGGTGGGACCCCGTATTTTTCACTGCTTATGTTGATTTTCTCTATTTTTTGTCTACATGTACCAGCCACATTTGAATACAGCGATGCACAGTCTTAGTTATGGTTAATAGTAGCAACTAGAATCCTAGCCATGCTGAGCAACAATGGCTAGCAAAAAACTGGGAAAAGTAGTAAACAACATGCTTCTATTTCGAATGAGGATTTCCAAGTAGGTGTTCTCTTTTGTGTTTCTTCATTTTTTTTGTTTCTCTATGTATTCTAGGCTCTAATTATACCACATAGCAAAACTATAAGGTAAAATACATAGAAAAGTTGTATTTGTTGTTAGCTGCTCTTGGTAATAGTGGCCAGCTCTGTTAGCTACTATTGTCACCAATGGCTAAGATTCTTAGCTATTTTTCTATTCAGTGACCAAGACTATTGCCTACTATACATAGTAGTGGATACTATTAAACTTGTGTGGTAGTGTTTGCTTGCTTGGGGCCTATCCAAATGCCAGTATCATTTTAATTTTGAATTGCATTCTCTCAAATCAAAGAGCATCTAGACTTACATATTTTTGAAAATAAAACATCTTTTTCTAGGCATGTAGAAAAAGAATCATGAGTGCTTTGTGATGCATATTTCATTTATGCAAAATTAAAAAGAACCCACACACACCATGACTCAAAGTGAACATCAGCGGTGTTGGGCTCTCACATCCAAATCGTTGATCAAGACCAACAGTGGAAGTCATTACCACTCGGTTGGCTTATTTGACATTGTACTATCAAGACCTGATCATGGCCAAGGTCGATTCAAGAACTATCATATCCATGTAAAATAGTACGTACTCCTCTTTGAAGGGGTGTATCGTTGACCACTCTATGTTGGGTGAGAATCAGTAGTACCTATGCTCCTTGTTCAATTATGGATATCATCTCCATATCTCAGGAGAAATACTATCTAGATATCATTATCAGGTTATGTCATTGTGAGTATATAGGTGAAAACCCTTTAACTGTCTAATAATATCATCAAAAAATTACAAAGCATAATGAGATTTATATTATATACTAAACACATCAAAATGCATGAGATGAGTTTTTAGGACACACATCTAATCCTTAAAATAGATAATCATATTATCTACTTTGTGTGTTTCTTTATTTTTAGGGTAATCAACATAAGATCCTTGATCTAGGACCAAACCCTAATTTTTCTATATATATATATAGATATATATATATCTTGGTATTTTTTTATCAACATAAGTAAATTGCTACTTTTTTATCCTTTATCAACATAATTAAATTGCTAATTTTTTATTTTGCATCCAACGAATCAAAAATCATGCAAATTGGAGCTATAACGAAAAAGTTATGTTGGTTTTATGATTACTCTATTTTTGAGTGATTTTTAAGCCAAAAAGGGAAAAACTGCACTAAAATAGTCATAAAAAGCCCTAGACAACCCCAAAATTTTCCAAATTTGTTTTTTTGTCTTATTTTACCCCTTGTGCACCCCTCATAGCATTTTTGAGTCCTGGGTCCACATTTTCCCAAAAATCCAAAAATTAGTAATTTTCCCATGAGGCCCAGTTGGCCATATATTCCAAAAATACAAATTTTGACTCGAAAGTCACTTTTTTGAGTCATAGCCTATTGTTATCAGATCATTGCACTAATTATTTTGGTATATAACACTCACAACCTTTTTTGGAAGTCAAATTTCATAAGGTTATGGTCAATACACGGGGTCGTCCTCGATCTAAGACTGACATGGCACCCAATGCACTAGAGGGCCTAGAACACCCTAGAGGAAACACACTTACCCTTAACATACCTGAATGAACTTCAAGTAGTCTTAGAGAAGACAACACCACTCATAGCAGATCTCACCAAGAAACCTCGCTCAAGAGAACCAATACTAGATCTCGTGATCTAGATGAGAATGTCTCTAGGCCTACGTCATCTCATCACACTAAGAGGCTATTTTAGCCTAATTAGGGGTGAGATAGAGGGAAGGTGACCATTTACATGCCCATCATAATACCAAATCCTTCTGAACATGGAGGAGGTCATTTATCTTATCGCAACATTGGTGAAATAGGTACACCTCTTGTCAAACCTTGGAAGACCCATCACCTTGACTTATTAGATCAAGATGCTGGAAGATCCCAACATGGGATATTTGAGCATGGAAGCATATATCATAATCATACCCCTTGTGAATCTACTGGGTCTACTGAAGAGTACATCATGGATGAAGGAACTATAACCTAGTTGTGTCCTATTCGTACCCATGGTGAACGCTCAAGGCAAGCACATGACACCTTACAACATCCTTGCATGAGGATTACATCCTAGGGAAGAGCATAATGTTAATGCAATCTTGACTCATCAAGGAAAGCGAGTTGCCAACCTAGTTATGCAATTTGGGATAAACAAGAACCCTCGCACAGAGTTGCAAAGTCATAAACTCAGTACAACAAACCGATCATATCAGTCACATAGATAAGACGTAATTTAGAGAGAACAAATACTCCAAGATAAATTGAAGGATTTGTGTATCGAGCATGAGCATTTAGAAAACTTAGAGTGAGAAAGTGCAAAATAATAGTGGTTGTGCCAATAATTATTATATGAAGACCACCTAGAAGAGTAGTGTCTCCTTGATCTAAAGGAGCACGAAGAGAGATCAAATAGATTGGCTCAATCGGAATTACCTCCTCATAGTGAGTATAGGCAACATTGCAATGAGAGACATGCTACATCACACCTCGATCTACTTATCAGGGGAGAGGAGACAACACCACTGTAGCCCAAAAATTCTCGCATTCCTTTCCTCAAGGCTGAGGATCTGTGCCTTAGAGGGGAATGGGAGAATGAGTGGTCTACACCTCAAAAGAGAGGTACTTGATCATACCTTCTAAATGGTGGTTTTTTGATGAATGGGTTTGGGTTCACCGGGAAATATTTGTGGCTGCTTCCATGCCTAGGTTGTAGGATTTTTTTTGATGAGTTTGTTTTTATTCAAATCAAACATACACCTAAGTTTGGCCAAATGCAACTAATCTAGCCTATATGCAATTTATCTTCGATGCAAACAACAAACAGTGGAACAACAAAATGTAGAAATTAATGCAATGCCTAGAAAGAGATTTTAAACCTTACCTGTATCTGGATGTTTGATGTAGGTTCTAAAATTTGTAAGCAGTCCAGATTGTCTCTACTTTTATAGAAACATCTATAATTTGATGAAATCGTCTGCAATTTGATAAAATCGTCTGTGATAATTTTGTCAAAAACCTGCAACAAAATAATTTGCTAACACAGAGGTTACAATATGCAATTATACGATCATAAACCTAAATCAAAACACAGATTGGTTCCATGAAATGCTCACAAGATGATCAATGTTAAGTTTTACAAAGATGATGTGATGTCTCCTATCTTAAAAATGATGATATTATATAGATTTGAAAAAAATGATGGTGAATACCCAGTGCAATATTTAAATAGAATAAATTAATGCAATACTGATCAATATCAAAACGGGTAAATACAAACAGAGATTTGAAGTTACCCCCAAGTAGACTGATGACAAAATCGTCTCCAATGTGCCAATCATATCCAATTTGATGCATTCGCCTCAAGCGATTTCGTACACTCTAGGACGATGCACAGTTGAAACCTGCAATAAAACAACACAATTGCGATGCCAATACAAAGTCCTAATCACTTCATTAAATGATGCTCTCAGGGATTCAAGAAGTTAATCAGCCAGGGGAATTTTGAGAAAATGACTTGGATTAAATAGGCTTGGGGATTTGTTGGGGAGTTGTGATCCTTCCTATTTTAGAGGATTTCGGTGGATTTCAAAACCATAACAACTATGCTCTTATCCAGGAAGTGATGAAGCAATTGTAGCTAATTTTATCTTCTTGTCGAACTAAGCAAATTTCCATTTTGTACAAAATCGTCCGATTTTGTACAGCATCAGAGATGATATCGTCCTATTAGAGATGATATCGTCTAATCGAAGATGATACCGTCACGCAGTTGCAAAAATGTTTATTTTTGGCATGAAAATCGAGGTGAACAGTTTTGGGCTAATTTTAATTATTTTTTTCGAATGTTTTGCACTTAGGTAAATTAATGTGTCATTTTTACCCTATTACATTTTGCCCCCTCTTTAGTGAATTTTTCGAAGAAAAATGCGTTAAAGAACAAATGGCACACTTTTCGAGAAAGCAAAAATTTATTGCTATTTTTTTAGTGATAATTTCGAGTTGGTTTGGTGCCTCCTTCGAGTTTTGTGCCAAATTGCAAGTTTTGGTAAAAACTCAAAAATTGAATATTTTAAGGTGAATGAGTCATGTAGACACCTAAAACATGTAATTTTTAGGAGACTACCCATATGGACACATTCATAGATCATATAAATCCTCTTGGATCTCTCCAAGGTTAAGCAGTGGTCCTAACTACTCAAACAGGGTAGTTCTAGCCCATCCAGGCTTGGCCGCTCTCAAGAAGAGCGATCGCCACACCCAACCGTTGAAGACTACAACTATCGCACCTAGCTTTTGGACCTGACAACGACTAGCACCATACACAGTCTGGCCATGAAAATGGGCCCAGATCATGCATTCTGACTGCACCTTTGCATTTTTTGTAGGCATATTTTGGTGAGGGACTCCATGAGTTCCTCCTAACTACCCCTTTAATGCCAGTTTGTGACTGATGCTTCCCACCCGAGACGATCAGTCGCATGCAATTTGGATTGAAGCTTATCCAGGAAGCTAGTGTCCATATCTAAGAGAGGAAAGTCTACATATAGACTCTCCCACAAAGCAAGAGATCTGTAATTTTTAGAGTTTTATGCAACGAAGCCCTATCATATTGGAGAGCGAATATACGCACCCTTGAGGAGCAACGAAGTGCTATTTGGATGAGGAGAGACTATGCATCCGCTATTCACATCCATTATTATTCACCGCCATTCCGTGTATTTGACATATCTGGCAATCCTTGAATATCAATTTAAGTAGATAACCTAGTGCTACAACCCATGTATATGAGGAGGAAGGTCTATTTTACGGTTGTTATCTCAGACAGTGGCCCACAAGCATAACCTAGGGTTTTGACATTAGCTTCTTTGTTTTAGCATTAGATTCAATTACTTTATGCTTTAGCATTTATCTCTAGCATAGATCTGATTTATTGTATGCACTTACATTATTGTTTCTGAGATATGCTCGCATCTTTCATTAGTTTTATTGCATTTAGTCATATTATGCTTTTCTATCTTGCTTATCAAGTTTTATACTAACAGCCTCATCTAGGGTGGCAACTCAAACTGCTAAGAATGCTTTGTTGTTTCCATGTGCGTAGATCTGCAGGTTTACAGGACCAAGGTAAAATACTCGGAGCATGAGATCCCTCCTACACGAGAGGAGGACACATCTGTGAGCCCTCAGACAAGTTCGTGTGCAAGATCGGGAAGCCTGCGAAGCGCATCACCCCTTTGCAAGGGGATTTATTCCACCATTTGTGTCCCGCTTGTAACTAATTGTATCAAAAATTGGTTATCCCTTAGAGGGATGAATATGTAACCATGGATTAGAAATATCAATAAAAAGCACATTTATTTATTTTTATTATTTACGTGTCATTTTCATGCTCATTCCTTTCAATTTGATATAATAAATACATTGCAATTTGGGTGAGTTGCGATGCACGCTCCCCGGGGTCGCATAGTGTGAACTGGCGAGGCGGGTGTTGTTCTTTATTCTTACCCTTATTTTTATTATTACGTTGATCGTATCGTGTAGGAGGAGGTTGGGCTTGATAATTTTGTTGTTATTCCTTATCCCCTTTCTGTAGGTTTAACACCACTTGATTTACATGGGCCGACTTGGCTTGTTGATTTTGATGCTGGGTGTTCTTCTTGTTCCATTTCTTCTTGTTCTAGAGCTTCAAGTTACCCTCCTGTAACTTGATGTCCTCTATTACCTTGGCTTGCGCCAAGGCCTCCTCAAATTTTTGATACTGTTGCAGCTGCAACAATAACGAGATGTGCTTTGCACAACTCTTTGTAAACATTCGAGTTAGCTCTGTGGTTAGAATGGAAAATGTCAACTTTACCATTAGCTTTATTCATATTTTTCCATAATTCATAATCGACTCATCATCATGTTGCATTAAAGCAGTCAGATCGTATAGGTTTACCTTCTCCTTGATATCGAAGGAGAAGCATTTAAGAAACGTATTAGCCAGTTGTTCGAAGTTGGTTATGTTGTGCCTCGTAAGTTTATTGAACCACTCTCGAGTCAGGCTTGAAAGGATTATGATGAAGGTTCTTAGAAATAGAGCATCATTTCTTTCTATCTAAAAGCACATATCCATAAAACTTGTAACATGTTCCTAAGCATCCTCCTCTCCTTGAAATTTCTCCAGCTTTGGCATCTCAAAGTGAACAAGATACTCTAGAATGGGCACTGAAGGGTATAAAGGCTTATTATGAATCTTGTTCAAGGTTGGATTTTGATAAGACATCCCTTGTTTCTCTATAGCTCAAACCTTGTCTGCCAAGGCCTGATAGGCCTTCGAAGATAGAATTTCCTCTTCTTTGAGAGGTCATTGAGGAGCCTTTAGAGGTAAATTCTTCTTCGATTGAGGTGGAGGACTAGGCTCATCCTCCATGTCTACTAAGGATATCTCAGAATATTCTTGTTCTTGTTCATATCTAGCTACTTCTTCATACTACGTATGATCGTGATGTTCTAGTGCTTGGCACTGCATCTTGTTTTGGGACGTGTGGTGAGTATGAGTTTCAATGTGTTCAGGGCACAAATCGGGCTGCGAAGTAGCTTATCTATGAATGTTCTCCATGTACTCACTCTGAGGGGGTATATTGGCATGATCTAATAGATCCTCTCACTCAACATGCTCCTTTTGATCAAGGATGTATTTCTCGCATATGTGTTGCTTGAAAATATGTTACCTTAGCAAACTCTATCTCTAAGTATCCTCATTTTTTAAGTGCTCACACTCTACGTGGACGTCTTCCAACTGATATTGGAAGATCTATTGTCATTGTTCTGACACCATTTTCTATGATCGATCTATAAGATCAGTCGTATGTGGTCTCTAGTGTATATGTTCTATTTGAGTAGCTTTATCGGTATGACCTCCAATAGACTTGTTTGCCATGCTCTTGCCCTTGTCTGTGTAGATGGCATTCATGTTCTAGTGTTGTTTGTGCTCTATGATCGCGTGGGTCAATAGGGTAAGTATACTACAAGAACGCTTAGAGAATTCTCCTAGTTCTTTTATGGTCCTACGTGTGCTCTCACTATGAGGACTCGCATAGAGAGTGTGCAACCGAGAGTTTGTACCCTAGCTACCCTAAGACTCTATCAAGACCATCCAATTGTCTAGTGCACCATGGCTCATGTGGTGGCGTACCGTTGACTCCAAATTTAGATATATCAAATGTGAACTTACCAAGTTCATTATTGTTTGGAGTCTGTGTAGGCCTATGCTTTGAAGTAGCCCTCTCTTCCTACCCCTGAATGGATGGATTTTCTACTTGTCTATTTTGAACTAACGGGGGCCTAGAGCCTCCCTTAGCTTGAGTATGGATGGGAACCAACTTGGTTATAGTTCCTTCCTCAATAATTTACTCTTTAGAGGATCCAGTGGATCCATGAGTTATACGATCACGATATATGCTACCATGCTCGAAGGCCCCATGTTGGTATCTTCCATACTCGGATCTGTCTCGTGAGGCATGTACATTGCCTCCTCTTGGTGGGGTATTCTGATGAGAACCCCTGCGCATAGAGTTTTTCCCTCTAATGTTCATCGAACATCATCCGATAGGATCTTATGATTGAGAGTTTGAAACATTGTGTTGTGCATTGGGTAGAGCTTCGACTTTGACCTTGATTCTACGTCGAGATCAGTCTCTCCGTGTTCAAACCATGATGTGTATTATCTCGTATTTAAATTTTAAATCAAATAAAGAAAACAAGAATGATTATCTCTTCTGAAAGTTTCTTTGTGAGCCCTAACTGGTTTGATGTGTTTTAATATTTGTTAAAAATTTAAACTACTCTCATCATGTTTGAAATTGTTAATGTAATTCTCAATAGTTTAAGGTTTTCACCTGTATGCTCACAGCTCGACAACCGACAATGAAATTCATGGTCACGTAAACCCCCCAAAATGTGGAGATGAAATCCACACCCGGGCAGGGAGCATAGGTCCTGTCGATCCTCACCCAACACCCTGTATGCAATGATACACCCCTCCGAAGAGGAATGCATGCTATTTTGCACGATTAAGATAGATCTTGGAGTCGGTATTGGCCAATAGTACAAGGTTCGAGGGAGTTGGGCCAATGGATGGAAATCACTGCCACCATAGTTGAACCCTACTAGTGGTTGGATATGACTTCCAAATCACTAGCGTTTAAGTGTTGTGTGGTGTGTGTGTGTTCATTTTATACTTTACGTGAAAGGAAAAATGCAACACCAAGCATACAATGCTCTTTCCTATATACCTAATGATAAAAGTGTTTTAATATTCATTAAGATGCATCTAATTATTGAAATGTATTTTATAGCATGCAGTTAAATGATGTAATTCAACCTCTAATTGGCCCACAATACGTAATCCCTACAAATAGTCTCTGACTATTCACCACAGGATAAAATCTCAAGTAACAGTGATGACCGCGGGATAGAGCCGCAACCCAATAATTTAGCCGTATTTGATAGGTGCAGCTAACAGAGCTAGCCATGGATGTTAGGTGCGGTTGACAGACAACATGAAATTTGCATTAAAATTTATTCACTTTACTATTTCTTTAAGTTTTCTAATTACCTACAACAATGAAAATAGCAAGCTAAAAAATTATAGAGGATTAGGGTTACCTGGATTTCTCATCTGATGGAGATACAAGCTGATCATTGTCTAGATTTTATAATCTATTGCTAGTCGTGGTTGTCAAGCACGATGGATACTGTGTGCCATAGTTTTCAAGCACAGTTGACACCTACAACAAAAAAAGTTCAAAAATCCATCAGTTCTTGCAGAATTTACGAGGTTTTCGTCATGATCGCCATCTAGAATTATCTAAAAATCATACACCTAACTAGCACATCAATTGAAATTGAGTATTAAAACAATAAAGAATAGACAACAATGAATTTAACAAGAAAATAGGGTTTTCTTTTATTAATTTTTTTTTAAATACAGATTACAAATACATCCCTTTTAGGGATACTCAATTTTTGATACAATTGATACAATTTTGAAGACCCTCTAAACGAGGGGGTGGTGTAATCCATAGACTTTTCAGAAGGTACACGAACTGCTTAAGGTCAAATATAGCCTTCTTCTCTTTTGGTTTGAGGTATATGTTGCCTTGAATGCCTTGAAGATGATTAGGTACTGTAAACCCTGCATTCAATAAACAACATGAAAGGGGTTAATGACAAAGGAGGACTCTCTTGATGAGGCTTTTGAGACAATTGCATAAATTTATGATAAAGAAAGCAATAAAGCATGTAAATCTATGAAGATATGCAAGAAATCACCAAATTACTGTAAAGCATGCAATCTAGCAATTAGGAAGCCTAATTAACCATTAAAATTTGAAATACATGAAACTAGTCTAATTTGATAATTGCAAGGAAATGGAAGCAAATCTACCTCTAAATCCTAGATTAAACTAGTCAAATGTCTACTACAATGTTAATCTATGCTATATTAAGGTAATTGCATAATTGGAAATGGAAATATACTGCTAAAATAAAGGAAATTAAAGATCAAACCCTTGTCACAAATATGAGGCGCAGTTGACACTGTTAGTTGTGATTGAGGTGCAATTGTCTTTGCTCTTGTAATCAGGACTTAGATCTCCAGTTTCCTCCATGGAATTGATGATCAAGGGTCGCTTCTATACCCCAAGATGGATTGGTGGTTGAATTTGATAATATTCGCATTCGATTGGATTGAATTTACGATTGATGCTTCTTAGTCCTATGGAAGCTTCATTGACGGGTTCATTCTTGTTACTCCATAATTGGGTAGCACTTCGACTCTCCTCAAGGGGTTGTCAATTCGTTGTGTGTTTTGGCAGATATTTGCTGCATTTCAACTCAATATTGTTTCAAAATTCTCCCTAATTTTAAGGGGGATCTTATAGCCTTCCTAATCCCTAATCTTGGCTTGCTTGGGAAGCCAAGATCAAGATCCAAGAGGTTGGATCAGTTGGGAGGAAAACTCTTGAAGCTTCCCCACCCAAAACCGTTTGAATTCTCGTTGCCCAGACCGTTGTAAACAAATTTGGCTCGGCCCAGGATTCAAAATAGTTTCATTGCTAGCCGTCGGTTTGAGGCGCAGCTAGCTTTGTTAGTCGCAGGTGTTAATCACAGCTAAGGTTGAGTATGCCAACTCTGCCCAAATTGAGTGGTTAAAACCATTGCTTCACCTTGGAGTTGTCCAAGATCATTCATATGGTCTATTAGCATGCCCATATGAGTAGTCCCCTACACATGACGCATTTTAGGTGTCTACATATACATGATAGATATGGGTGTATTTCCTAAATATAAAGGATGAAACTTTCCACGATTTTCTAGAGTTCAAAGTTCATGTGGAGAATATCATTGGTGGTCACATTCATACACTGCTCAGATTGAAGGGGAGTACACTAGTAATCAATGTTCTACTTTTCTAAAGCAATATGGCATCAAATGATAGCTAACAAATTTCTAAATGCCTTAATAAAATGGATCTATGAAGAGGTAAAATCATACTATTTAGGAGATGGTGTGATGCATGTTGAGTGATGCCAATTTGGAACAAGTATTTCAGGTTAACATTATTTGTACTATGGTCTACTTTTTTAAAAGCACACCTACCCTTCCATTGAATGGTGTCACACCTAAAGAGACATGCATAGGAAACAAACCTTTCATGTTAAATATCTACATGGGTGCACTACATTCATGCACATTTCAAATCAAAAGTAAAATCTAGAGAAGAAATCCAAGCTATGTATCTTCATTGGATATAATAGTGAGTTGAAGGAATATCTCATGGATTTTGACATCAAGAAGTTGTATATCAGTAAAGATATATTTTATGAGAAGAACAAGTGTACCTCTTCTTCTAAGTCATGTGTTATTGATGAGGCACCTATTATTTTCTTATTTGATGAAAACGATGAAGTCTCTAAGAGAGGATGTTGATTTTGATGAAGATAAAGTAGATGTTCTTAATAAAACTAAATATCTAATGACCTAGGACCATTCACTTTGAGTACCACTTGTTGGCTCAAGTGATATCTTAGTACAATTTGTGATTCAGAGTTAAACCATGTTCCAGATACATCTAGTTCTAGACCAAGAACTCCAAGCAAAATTTGAAATGAAATCAACCTAGCCTTGATGAGAATTATAGTGCAGACATATGAGCCTTCGATTGTTTATAAAGCTCTTGCATCAAAGGATTGGAATGATGCCATGAAATTTGAGTATAAAGAATTAATAAAGAACAAGACATGGTAACTTGTTGGTCTTCCACCTAGCAAGAAATCCATTGGTCGCAAATGGGTATTAGAGACAAAATAAAAAGTTGATAAAAGCATCGACAAATACAAAGCAAGACCTGTTGCAAAGGGGTATACATAGAAGGAAGGAATTGACTATGATGAAACTTTTGCACTAGTAGAAAAAATCAAGATCATTTGGATGGTTTTCACAATGGTTACATAATTTGGATGGAAGTTGCATGAAATGGACGTAAAGAGTACATTTGTCAATGGTGACATCAATGAAGAAGTTTATGTGACACAACTAGAGGATTCATCATACCTAGTCAACAGAAGAAGGTATATAGACTCATAAAATATTTGTATGCGATGAAATAAGCATCCAAAGCTTGGTATGTGAAGATCAATGAGTATCTCTTATGACATAATTTCCATCATATTTCATATGATTTGAACATATACTTTAAAAGGTAAGTAAGAGAGGTCATGATCATCATTGTGTATGTCAACGACATAGTCATCACTAGGAGTTTAGTGAAGCTTATTTAAGAGACCAAGAAATCATTCAAGCATTCATTCAACATGAATAATCTCAAGATAATGAATTATTATCTTGGTTTGGAGGTGTGGCAAACTAAGAACCATGCATTTATGTCAAACATGAAGTATGTTAGAATATTGTTTGAGAATTTTTTAATGGCAAATTGTAAGCTTATGGACACTCCAATGGAAGTAGGATTGCAATTGTTATGCTATGATCCATCTTCACAAGTGAATGGAACTTTGTATTGTCAATTGATTGGGAGTTTTATTTATATGACATACACCAGACTTGACATTAGATATGTTGTGAGCTATCTTTTATAGTTCACACAAGAACAAAAGATGTGTCATTGGAAAGTAGCAAAGTAGGAACTCAGGTACATCCATGGTACAATTGAGTATGGTCTAGAGTACAAGAAGAACGATAAATTCTTCTTGACAAGTTTTATGGATACAAACTATGCAAGGTCCATTAATAATAAAAGATCCTCTTCTAGATATGTATTCTTTCTAGGATTCAATCTGATTTATTGGGAAAGTAAGAGGCATCATATTGTTACTTGTTCTTCCATTGAGGTTAAATATTGCACTGCAAGAGGAGTTGTCTGCAAGGCAATATGGTTACATCACATCTTGTCAGGAATGGACATTCTATAAAAGAAACTAATGATCTTGAGTCATGACAATCAAGGAGTTCTGATGCTTGTTCATAATCTAGTTTTCTATAAGCACACAAAACAATGAGGTTCATTCCATTTCATACATAAATATGTTTAAGAACACAACATACAACTCAAGTTTTTTCCCATAGAGGAACCAAGTGCAGATATTTTGACAGTCTCTCATATGTGTAAAATTTGAACAATTTAGAAATTTTCTTGTGTGTACTTTGAGTATTGATGTAATAAGAGGGGAATGTTATGAATATCATGTCATGTTGATGTATTCACCTTATGGTTATGGAGGTTATGGAAATTTGGAAAGTAATTGTAACTCCTACCCTCATAACTTCTTGATTTCACATGTAAATATATTTATATCACATCAATGCAAAGATTGATCACTGTGTTAAAATATATTTTACATTTTTAACATACATTCTTTGTTAATCAATACTCTTCTTGTTGTTTGTCTTCAACTACAATCAAGAGAGGAGACAAGTCTCTAGTCTTGCCCATGTCATTTTATTAGCATTCATCTACAAATATAGACAATCTGCAACAATAAAAGAACATAGTTTTCCAAGGTTTGAAGTACCTTGCATTCTCTATATTAGTCAAATTTAGGTGTCTTTTATTTTGTCTATACCAATAGCTACACAACTAGCTTTTGTAGTAGTTTATTGTGCCTTGCGATTGGATTCATATCCTCCTCTTCTACATCAATGAGGTTTGCATCTCCCATTGTTTTGTTATTGAGGCTTCAAACTCTCCTCATCTCAATCCCTTTACATGTCATTTGTATATCTTCACTCATTCTATTTTGGCATTATCATGTAAAGTATCCTCAAATAAAATATTTATACCACTACAAAATCAGTCTATCATTTTTATTATAATTTGGCTTCTCTTGGTGTCCTAGTAATGGTTATAAAACCCACCACTAATGGTACCGCCTTTTGAATTTTTAGAAGCTTTATTACTCTATGTCACACACACTTGTTAATTATTCTTCAAATTAAAGATTTCTTTTTTGTGCACGTTATGCTAACATATCCCCTACGCTATTGTCTAGTTCCGTGTTATACTAGTTTGTCTATCTCATGCTATTTTGGTATTATTACACAAAGTATCCCCAAAGATTATATATATGGCACTAGAAAATCGATCTATTAACTATAGCATAATTTGGCTTCTTATTTTCTCTTAACAATTGTTATGAAACCCACCACCATTGGTGCCTCTGAATTATTAAAAGTGTTCTCACTTTGTGCCACACATCTAAATGGTTTCTTTAGAGTAAGAGGCATTTCTTTGTCAAGTGTCCTATATCACAAATATCATAAAATATTTTCTTCATACTTGTTGCACTAATGTTCTCGTGTTTCTATTCTTGAATTTGCAAAATATGTGTATGATATTCTTGTGTGGAGTATTTATTAATATTTGTTCTTTACTTTTATTCTCAAAGTCACTCCTACTTCTAGAGTAGCTATATTCTTAATTCCAACATTAAAATAATATCTTCCACTTGCTTTCCAAGTTTATGGTCCAAACAAAGGCCTTGTAATATAATTAGGAACCAATTACATATTCTTGCTACAATTAGGAAGGAGTCTCTCCATGAACCATCTTTTCTTCAATTCATCTAACAACTCCATTTGGTTGACCAACTTTTTCAACCTCTAGTTCTAGAACTAAATGGACACTAACTTGGTTTGCTTTAATTTTATACATATCTATGATGATCTCTTTATTATCATATAGTAACTTAAATTCCTTCTCAAAGGCTTTCTAAAACTCTCCCCGAGTCCGATACAATTTAGAATTCCCATCTCACACTACCCTCCAAAGGTTGTGTTGAACTCCCATCTCACACATTGAACCATTCTTGTAATCCTCGATGCATTCTCACAATTCTATTTAAGGCAATTTTGAACCTTGTTTAAAAGTATCAATCCTTCCATTGAATCAAGTTTTGTTGGTCTTCAAACTTGTCTTTGCTTGGCCCTTCATGGACATCAACAAAGAAGTATGATTCACTTTCCTTTTTGGCTCCCATCTTCCTTACCACTAAGGGGTGGAGATACCTCCATAATCTCTTCTTCCTCCAACAATGGCCTTGGAGGAGGCAAAACTTGACTTTAATTATTTTGAGGGGCCTCTATAAAAGGATCCCTTCAATTTTTCATGTCTATACAAAGGCAAATCACTTGCCAAAGTTTCATCTACCTTTATCATCGACCATGCTCTAATCTTCTATTTGTCATTATTGTTTATTTCCTGATGCCAGATCCTCATTACGACTCTCATACATCCATGTTACCAACTTTGACCCAACTCCATACTAACACCAATACTAAAATGAGGTTTGTGGGAGTATTCTGATCACACAAACAAATATGCAATGCAACTACCAACTATTCCATATAATACGAAAATGATGATTCAACAAAAATAATCCAAATATACGTAAGTACACAACACACATCGTATGTCCTTCAAATTCCAATCATCTCAATGCAAAAACAAATATGCAATGCAATTGCTAACTATAAAGTTCCATATTATACGAAAATGATGACTTAACAAAAATAATCCAAATATACGCAAGTACACAACACACACCTCGTATGTCCTTCAAATTCTAATCATCTCAATACATATTTAGAATATGGTTTGTTCAATGTTCATTCATCTGACCATAGACCAGAGCTACTTTGGATTCTGAGATATTTTGTTCCTGAATGACTCCCGATTCTTTCATTTCCATATAAAGATCATTTCCTTCACGGGTACGTTCTCCTACCCCGCTCATTTCCTTCACGGGTACGTTCTCCTACCCCGCTAAATACAGATACACCCCCATGAGCCTTAGCAATGTTGTTGATTAACTCTCCTATGTAACCCAAAACAATGTTGTTGATTAACTCCATAATGAGTACTGTTTTACCCACTCCAGCTCCCCCGAATAATCCTATTTTTCCCCCACGGCGATAAGGAGCTAAAAGATCCACTACTTTAATGCCTGTTTCAAAAATTGAAAATTTGGTATCCAACTGTGTAAAGGCAGGAGCAGCTCTATGAATAGGGGATTTTGAACATTTGGAATATGGTTTGGTCAAGCATATAGCATAATGATATCACTTATATACATATAGGATGTTATTAGATGATACGTATCATACCCACCCATAGCATAATGACATCACTTATATACATATAGGATGTTATTAGATGATACGTATCATACCCACTCAACTACCCAACTACACTTATCTACAAAACATCAGAAGTATCCCTAATGCATCACATCATATTTTATTGGGATTTTGAACATTTGGAATATGGTTTGGTCAAGCATATAGCATAATGACATCACTTATATACATATCATAAAAGCATGTTATTAGATGATACGTATCATACCCACTCAACTACCCAACTACACTTATCTACAAAACATCAAAAGTATCCCTAATGCACCACATCATATTTTATTACATACAGCATTAAAAGGTGTGAAACATAATGTACAGTAAGGCCATGCACGTCACTCATCACCCAGCTCGTCATGACAAACAGGTAATTGAGGTGGACAGCTTGTCCACCTATAAAACAAAGTCACTGCGACTAATGAGTACTTCGCTCACAAAATGGATCACAATGCCAAATCTACGCTAATGGTAAAACGAAAGAGATTCAATAACTAAAGATAGATTTGCTTAATACAAACTTATAGAATTGGAAGAACACAAAATCATAGATATTGATGCTGTGCTTTTGAGTATTTGTTCTATACCACACAGTAAACTCATTTGGATTTGCTTAATACAAACTTATAGAATTGGACGAACACAAAACATTGATGCTGTGCTTTGGAGTATTTGTTCTATACCACACAGCCAACTCACTTGGTGAGCATGTGAATATGGTTGAAGCACTTTCTTACACATGCTACATGATAACAATAATGAATGCCGATTTTTATTGGATACAAGAAGAAGATGATTGTTACATCCTGTCAAAAAAACCTTCTCTAGGAAATGTCATATCAGTCGTTAAAATCCCAATATCTGATAGAATGTACAAAATAGGCTAAGTAGCATGCTGTTGCCAAATATTGCATTTCTTGTGAAGATGTCAAATACCTCTGCTCAGTGTCCTTAAGGAAACCAAACTTCACAGGCTTAATGAGTGCAAGCAACACTTGCAGCCATACTAAATTCAAAATAGAATACACCTCTTTTCAATCCAAGCCATATGCAAAGCAGAGTTATATTGAAATATGTTGAACAGTCTTACTAGCACTCCATTTTCACATTGGAAGCTACAGCATGGGCCCAAAACTTCAGATGTTCCTTCATGTCAACTCCTTGCATGCGGGGAGGCGGTATGTGCCAGTTTAGTACTGGTGCAGCTGGTTTTCGTACCAACCATGCTTCTGAAAGGTAAGGCCTGCTTACATTATGATTAGATTCAGAAGTTGGCCCCTGTTTACCTAATCGCTGCAATGCAGGAAGCACTTGCACAACACGAGGAGTCAAGTCATCCTCACTGAATGTAAAACCAAGCTCAGAAAACCCTTTGAGCTCATCATATTCTAGATCTGTCAAGCTTTTCGTGCCCCTTTTTTGCTCTCTCTGTCTTGCAGCTGCTTGCTGAACTTTTGGAACCATTTTAGCCTGTGAAGGTTCTTTAAACTCCTTGCCAGAAGCAATGGTCTCCAATTTTGGTACTTTGTGATTGTTGATAGGCTGCCATTCCTGAATGCCAAAATGTAAAAAGAATGAATCAAATCCTTTCATTCTAGATTGCTGTAACACAGTCTCCAGCAAATTGAATGGTTTCTGTAGCTGAAAGTTAAGCAAAAAAAGAAAATTGCAGAAAACAAAAGCACACTCGAAGACACGTTTTTATTCAAGCATTTGGAGATATGCTCCCAAATAACATACAGTCAAAAGTTGATAAATTTAAGGGCTACCAAAAAAGAGCTTCAATTTAGCCAAGGAATAGAAAGTAAAATACTGATGTAATAGTTTCTCTTCCTGATTCAACTTGAACAGTAAAACAGAATGTTTGAAGTGATTAAAGAGAATGTAACAGAGGGACAACATAGGATGGCTACACGCCAACAAAAAATAATATTCAAGGCTTAATTACACATTGGACAAATAGAATCATGAAAGAACAGGTGTTCACATAAAAACTGTCTAATATACTCTTACCAACTTTCTTGGATACAATATCTTACATTGAAATGCCAAACTATATTTTGAATCTGCCACATGTAAGATGCTTGTATGGATTGAGCAACACTGTTTCGAATAAGGAATGTGCACAAACTAAAACAACATGATTTTTATTATTTATTGAATAGAAAACTTGTGGTACTATAGTTAACCTTTTAGCATTCAAAAATTACCAAGCATAAAGGTTCCAAGCATTTTTTTTGTACGATAAGCATCAGGTCAATGAGGTTTTTGCTGTTGAGAAGAAATGCAAGAAACAGAAACATAACACTTATAGGAAAAACATGGGATAAACATAAGTAGAATGGCAGCTCAGCATGATATGGCAGATACTGGATGTCAGCACTTTCCCTCTCCTCCTACATTACGAGGACCCTTGCTTGGAACTACGAATAGATAAAACGAAACATAAAACAAGTTACCATTTTTCAGTTGACTTCGAATAAAAAATTAATGTCTGCAGATGAGATCAACACTTCAAGAGACAAAAGAAAACATATCCCAATTCGGTAATTGGTTGCAAGCCACAAAGGTTAAATATAAGGTGCATATTCTGTCTTGAAATGACTTTGGAAGCATTTAGGATTACAAAAAGCTTTCTTCAGATGTTTCAAAGCCATTTCAAAAACAGTTGCCAAGTATATTAACGTTTGTGGAAAACAAGAATATGTTTTTAATACCCTGTTAATAGATGCGCTACAACTCTTATATAGGCCCTTTTCCATCCTCTTAGGTTATCTTTTAACCTGCAAGTCTTATATAGGCTCTCTCTCACGCTTGCACACATTTCACATTTCTGTTTTTGTCAAACCTAACACCAATCTCTCTCTCAACCTCACACACCCACATGTGCACACATTTCACATTTCTCTATGTTCGTCAAACCTAATACCTATCTTGCTGCTGCTAAGGATACCATGGATGTTGCTATATCATTCCCTGCTTCTGAAAAGCCACAAGGAACTAGTTTGCTTTGGATCTGGTGTTTGAAAGCAGTGCCAATGTCACATAGAAATAATGATAGAACCAATTATGTATGCTTGGTTTTAGAGGACAACTTTGAAATGTTGCATCTCCTTACCACTTCAATGACAGCCATCAAACACAAACAAATATTTTAAGTTAGCTCTTATTTTCTTTTTCTTTTTTTAAAGAAAAAGGGAAGCATGCCCTAGAGGGGATGCATCCCAGAACATGATCATCCTTGTTTTTTATGTGAGATGCGAGGGACAGTAGCAAAGCATGACCTCTTCCCCAGCGTGGGCATCGGAACAAGCAGCAAAACGTGACTTTGCCCCATAATAGACATCATTTTGGTTCACATGCTTCGTTTTAGGGACATATTAATAAAGGACAAGATTTTCTTCAAAAATGGAGATCCTTTCGGTTTAGATGCCTGATCTGAGGGACATAGTAGCAAAGCATGAAGACTTCCAAAACATGGACATCCTTTTGTGTCCCGTTTGGGGGGCACAATAGCCAAAAACAAGGTTTTCCCGATATGGAGATCTTTCTACTTTAGATGCCTGTCTTAGGGACACAGTAGCAGAACATGGCCATTTCCCCAACATAGAAATCCGTTTGGTTTTGATTCATGTCTGGCAAGCATAGTATCAAAATGAAATTTCATGACATAATAGCAGAACATCACCTTTTCTAAAACATGAAAAACCCTTTTGGTATAAGTGCCTGTTCTAAGGGACATGGTTACAGAACATAACCTTTCCTCCCAAATGGAAATCCTTCTGGTTTAGATGCCTTTCTGAGGGGAGGAGTAGTTTGGGATAAAAAGGTTCCTGTTTTAAGAGCTTTCTATGCTCAGCAGTACCCCTTTTGAGCATTCTTCTTTATCACTCAATATAGTCTACAATGCTGAAGGATATCCCTATAGGGTAATGTGCATACTAACATGTTTATAAGTCATAGGATATCTACTCTAGCAAAGTCACCCAATACTTGTACACATCCTCATCCCTTACAATAACCTGCAATTTAGGTGGGCAGACCACAATTAGAATAAGACCCTGATAGAAACTCTGCCAAAATTCCTGAAACTGGCACTAAGTTCCAACTTAAAAAGTATACCCCAACCCTTAGCAAATCACCTTACCTCTTCCATGTTCAACACTAATCCTATGTTTGATTCTTGTTGTAGTTCCATTTAACATTCTATTGATTTCCACACCTTTCGACACCAAACTCCAAAAATACAACTTTCTTTCACTTTCCAAAACTACAACTTCCTTTCACTTTCCCAACCACTTAAGAATGAGTTTCTGGGGATCCAAACCCAGTGAAAATACTGCATAACTGAATTCCATGACCACTATACCACACCGGTTTGGGGATCCTTCAAGCAACACTTGACTGCTTAGGCAAATGAAAAGGAAAAAAGAAGTAGAAGAAGAAAAAAACCAGAGAATCCCCCTCTAAACATAACATAATCATTCCCCCCTCCAAACCCCCGCCTGCGCTACCCCACCCCAACCCACCTCCCCCCCCCCAAAAAAAAAAAAAACCTCTGTTCATTAGAAAACTAACACAGTTAGCACCAGAGGATGGGTGTCTAAGAGGGCAGGGAAAACAGCATATACCTTGATCCCATGAGGTTGCAGGGCTGTCTTTTCTGTGGAATCTAAGGAGCTGGGGCCTTCCCTCTTGGTGGTCAATACCTTTGACATGTCCAATCTCATGTCATCACTCAGGGATCTTCTGTGCCTTCTCTCATACAACCCCAAAGGCTGATGAGAATGTCCTTCCTGCTGCTGCTGTTGTTGATGATGTTCCTCCTCCTTACCCCTGCCCTTCAAACAACCACTTCCCTTTTCACCACCATCATTGGTTCCACTTGTACAAGCCACAGCAATCTCAGGCTCAAGCTGGTCCTTTTGGTCCCTCCCCCATGGAGGTGCAGGCCAAATAACACTGTCCCAATACCACAACTGTTCCCACTTTTCCTCCACTACTGTCATGGCCATTGTCTTCAGCGCTCACGACTTTCAGGCCTCCAACAGTGTTATACCACTCCCTCTCTACTGACAAGGTGGCACTTTGACCCAGCCCTATTGGGTCTCACCTGCAAGTCATCCGACCCAATTGGGTCACCTCTTTATAGGAGAACATCACATGTTTTTCATGGAAAAACATTCAATTTACCCTCCCGAAATGGGGAATTAATGAGGAAGCTTGGACCGGAAGGTAAAGGTTAATAAATGGGATTTTTTTATTCTTATTCTTTTGAAAGATCCCCTTGGCCAAATAGGTCCATCCACAAAATTTCCCAAAGCCAAGTCCCTTTCCTTGCAAACGAGAAAAGCATGTAGCAACCTAGAATATAGACAAAAATCCACCACCTTCCGTGAACAGCTGGAGCTATATTCTTATGTGGACATCTCTGCCTCCAATTGTTCTGAAGTCCATTTATTTACCATGAACGTGACCCCCCATGTTGGAAGCGCATGTTGGACCTAAAGATAGGAACATTTCTTTGCACCTTTCTGTTTTATTCATAGTTTTTGGTGGGTTGAGTGCATTTTTAATGATTAGTTTTCCACGTTATTGTTAGGGAGTCATGAATCATGTGATACCCAAAGGATGGCTGATTGATAACGTTAGCCCAGCAGGAGTAAAATCTAGTTATGACTTCGAGTTTCTCGTTGGCATTCTTTTCCTTCCATGCATTATTGTAAAATATATATATATATATTGTAAAATATATATATATATATATATATATATATATATATATATATTCTCTGCCCAGGGTAATTTATTTATTTTAATGTTTACTCATGTATTCATTCTCTGCTCAGGGTAATTTATTTATTTTAATGTTTACTCATGTATTCATTCTCTGCTCAAGGTAATTTACATTCTCTGCTCAGGGTAATTTATTTATTTTAATGTTTACTCATGTATTCATTCTCTGCTCAAGGTAATTTACATTCTCTGCTCAGGGTAATTTATTTATTTTAATGTTTACTCATCTATTTTAATTTTTTATTTTTAAAATAAAGTTTTAAAATGAACTTTTTTTTAAGCGAAAAACTCCTTGTAAAGTTGGGCTTTGGTCTGAGAACAGGGGTTCTACATCATCAAAGTCATCCGGGGTCACTTGACCCTGTCCGCACCAACATTATCAATTGGATTTTGGATACCCAATTCAGTTTTTTGATAGGGTGAAGATTTGAACCTGAAACCTGAAACCTCCTTTGGAATATTGTCCTCTCCTCTCCAACTTACCTACAACACCTAAATGTTTTAAAATGGACTTTACTTACCATGTGGTTAGGAAGGCATATCTCAACGTTGACTGTTTATTTTTTAGTTGTTTGGAGTATGCATAGATTACTTCTGGCCGTCATATGAAAAATTAAGTCAAATGAAAAATTAAGAATAGATAACTTTTAGATTACCTAAGTTGATTGCGTGGACTGCACGTCACGATTGCCATACTAATCATGGTCCTCCTCACGTCTACCCTCATATGTAATTATAAGAGCATCCTTAACATTTAAACTTGAATTTTTATATATAATTAATTTAAAAAAAAATTAATCTATAACAACCACATCTATAGATTTGTGTGAAGGAAATAAATTTTGAGTCGTAAACATGGTTTTTAAGCAAGAACAATCAAAACTATTAAATGGTGTTTAATAACCATTTATCATTTATGAAATTAATACAAATTTAATTTGTATGGGATGGAATACATATTTAATATTTAATTTTTATGGGATGGAAATTTTCATAATTGATATTGATAGGAAATATAAAGCACGCGTCAAATCTAAAATTTTATGTGTAAATTTTAAAAATAAAATTTAATTAAAATTTTATAAGTGAAATTATAAATGTGTTTATAATGATTTTCAGGATTTTAATTAATCGTTTATAATTAAATTAAAAATTTAATTGAATTATATTTTATTTGTTTTATTTTGAAATATGAATATTAGTATAAAAAGATTATTAAAGTTTATTTATAACACAAATTATATTACAGTGGTTTGGTTTTGAGGATTTTTTTTGAAGAAGGTTGAGAGGAAGCATGTTAAAAAATAAAAATACTAAATAATATAAATAAAAATATTAAATAATAAGAATTTAATTGATTAAATATATTTTTAATTTAAATTATTTGATTTAATTATTATGTAATTAATTAAAAAATTAAAATTATTTATTATAAAATTTTATAATGAATAGAATATTTTTTTAGCCTTGAGGTTAGGAAACATGAAAAACATTAGAAAATGAAAAAATACAAGGAGGAAGTAGTTAAAGGTTTATTTTTTCAAAATAAATAAAATTAAAATTAAATGTTAAAGATGGGGTTGAAGGGTGGGTGTGTTCATAAAAAAAATTAAATATTAAATACCATGAGTTTAAATGGTCAAATATACAAAGAGTGAGGTTTAAATTTTATTATGGTAACATCACTCATTTTAATTAAATATAATTAATTGTAAATAAAATTATTTATTTTAAAACTTTATAATAAATAAAATGTATTTTTTTAATTTTGTAAAAAACCTCTTTGGTTTGAGATACACGACTTTCTACACCATCAAAATCATCTAGAAATTGCTTCCAGCCTTGACTGGGCCAGCATTATAAACTGGATTTTGGGTACCCGATGTGTGTTTGGTAGGGTGGAGATTTGATAGGGTGGAGATTTGAGGGACCTCCTTCAGATGATTGCCCTACCTTCTCCAACTCACCTACATCATGTGGGTATAATAAATAAAGTGTTATAATCTAATTTTTAGTTAATTGTTTCAAGGGGACAGCGCAACGGTTTGGGCTCTTCGGAAGGTCTAAGGTTCAAACCGCTACGTGGGCAAATGTGTGGAGGGGGTAGGTGTGTGGTGGCTATGTGTTAAATTTCTTATTGATAAGCATAACTCTCGGCTTTACGAGAGGTTATGGTTGGGAGGAGACTACTCAACCTTATGCATTGATAGTAGGGGTTTTTCACACTAATCAAATAAAAAAAATTAACTAAATTAATTTTTTAATTTTTTAAATTATTTTAAAACTAAAGATAAAATATCATATCAAATTTAAGAAGTAAATATCATAGATGAAACAACTCAACTTAATCCTTAGTAAAATTTGATATAGTTTAAAAGCATATTTATTGAACCTACACTAAGCTTTTAGAAGATTGTTATATATACCCACGTGTTGTAGGTGAGTTGGAGAGGAGAGGGCAATCCTCCAAGGGAGGTCCCAAGTTTGAATCTCCACCCTACCAAAAAGTTGAATTGGATACCCAAAATCCAATTGATAATGTTGGTGCGGGCCCAGCAAGGTCGGGCGTGACTTTTGAGTGACTTTGACGATGTAGAAGTCCCTGGTCGTGGCCTTTACGACCAAGGTGGCCCCTCAAGAGATTTTTCGCTTAAAAAAATATTGTTATATATATATATTAATTCATTAACCGGAACATTATAATATTTTGGTGCTAGCACTCTCCACCAGCTAAAAAACAAAATGAGGTGGATCGGGAGTAAAGCATCCATAACTGAATATACATAGGAATAGAATCTAATATCAACAAAAATATTATAGCTATATCTTGCTACAATACACCAGATATCAACATTCATTTGTGGGAGTCTTTTATATGAAGAAATTTTAGGTATGTTTTCCGTGATATCTTTAGAAGTCTTCAGAGAAAAAAAAAGTAATCAAAACCTAGAAATTATTAACTACCTTCTTCTTAGGTTTATGTTGGACCTTCTAAAGATCCTGAATCATATGAAAAAGTTGATGAATTCTGTCAATAACATCTCGAGGTATGTTGAAAGGTCCATAGACTTGGGAATGGATGCGTCCCACATGTAACAAAAGATCAAAGGTCAATTTTGCTAAAACTATATCCCATAGAGGAGTGTATCCAGTAAACACCTTTTTGCATATGCACTTCCAAATGTGCTTGAGAAAGATGAGTCTACAAATATCCTAGAGTTTAGGGCACTGATCCAGCTGAGAAAAACCAAGCAAAGAAATCTTCCAAGATCTAGTGAAAGAGGAAAAAACAAAAGAGTAGAAGTCATCCCAAAATTGTTTAGCCATGCCACAAAACCAAAACAAGTGAATAAGAGTTTCTAAAGCATTACAAAAATTGCATTGAGGGGGGATGTGTAAAATCACAGCCAAAATTTCAGCAGTTGAAAGTTTTTGATACAAAATCTATCATCCAAGAAGTTGAGTTTTTTTCAACATGAGCTTTCCAAATTTGAGTAGCAAGAAACTGCCATTGGGCATTAGTAAAATTTACTAACCACTTGACATTGAGCTTAGAGTCTAAAGAAGGGGGACACAAATTTTTTTTGTATAACCAACTAGAAGTAATGGAAGAGAATCTATGACCATTAAGCCATCTCTAGTCATTCCAAATATTATGGGTAGTTGTTACCAACTTCATAAGGACCTCACAAAGAATGGAAGACACAACTAAGCCATAAGACTCTTTGAACCTAGAGGGAATGGAGCAATAATTGTAGATCTAGTTTCAGGCAAGAATTGAACAGCTAACTAGATCCCAAATATCTCTAATTCTATTAATTCCTTTCTTCAAAAAATCTAGACCATGAATAACATTGCATAAAGCTAAAGGTTTATCATTATGGAGGATAAGTTTATTCCACCAAAGACTGTTTAGACCAATGCTCAGACCATGTCTCAAGGAGTCAGACTTCCAAGCCAATAAATGAGAAACTGATTGCCAAACTTTCAAAAGAATGAATTTCATTCTCTAAATGCACCAGTTGACCAACAAGAATCATGCAAGCAACATAAGACTCAACCCCAAAAAGTGAATTTGAGTCAGATCATTGATAAATACCAAATGGTCACTAAAGACCATTTGGATGATTCCATGGAAAACATTAGCACCTCAGATGGTATTCTTGAAGCTAATTATGAAACAACCGGTGACGGTTATTTTTTGAAAATAAAGATCCTATAAAATGTGTTACAACTAGATATTACCTCAGGAGCTTAACTCTAAAAGAGGAAGAACCTCTACAAAATAAAAAGAGTCAAACATATTTTCTCTTTGATGGATGATTGTTATGTTTGTTTTCCTTCAATTTTTTGGAGTTGTGTCATATAAGGATTGTTTTTGTTGTTAGTTCCTTCAACAAAAAAAAAAAGTTGATGATGGAAACTTAGTAGTTTGAAGAAGATGGAGAATATCTTTGATAGAAAGGCAAAGATGGGTATGCTTTAATTAACTTGTTAGAAATGCAATGAGAGCAATGCAATATTTTGTTTTTGAAATGGAAGTTGCCTCCAATAGAAGCCACACATAACTTATTAAAAAATAAATATAAAAATATAAAATAATAATTTAATTTCAATACAATCATAAAATACTTTTATATTTTTATTTATAACTTGCATTGTAAATGTGCAATTAGAATACATATATTGTATTGTAGTATGCATAACACAATAATATTTATAAAATTAACAAATATTGCAAACATTTATATTGTTAAGAGAAGGAAGATGAAACAACTTATTGTTAGAGAAAAAAATTGAAACAACTCTAAGAGAAACTCAACAAGGTAAACAATAAGTTTCACGTATGATAACAATAAGTCCACGAGGGCTAGGTGGATTGGTAAGATATTGGGGACTTACCAAGAGGAGACCTAGGTTCAAACCTCGCGGGCATGCCCACTCTAGGGCAAAGGTAGTAGTCTGACTAGAATCCATTGAGTGTGCGCCAACTTGATGACGGCGGTACCAACCCCGAGCCACCGGGGGTCTCCCTCACTTCGGGTCGTGTTTACCGAAGCGAGGTAGGGGTTATAATAGTAGCTCCATGATTTGATGCTACGATCGGAGGCAATGTGATTTGACCCTATGACTGGTTGTTCAAAAAGAAAAGGCAGTTGCCAATTCCCCTATGTATCAAAAAAAAAAATTAGATTTATATTTTTTATACTATATTTTACTTGTATTCCTCAAGTTTCAAGGCTTAACAAATAAAATTTAGAAATAAATTTTTTATTTCATTTTAGTTAGATATATAACTTAATATTAAAATAAAAAATTAAATATTAAACCTTTGAATTGAATATCTCAAATATATATTTTAAGAATATTTTACTATCTATTTTTATTTTGATAGAAGACATGGTTTAAGATACTTTTTGTGTATTTTGATAATTAAAGTCAGCCTGCTGCAACCTTCATATGATAGACAAAATAAATACTTATTATAACAAGTCCTATAAACTTTTCAAAGAAATTTAAGTTATTGTTAAAAGATTCTAAAATAACTCTAAATATGGTTTTTTAGTAAGGTCTGCCTAGAGGTATAAAACACCTATAAATTTTCAAACTTTAAATGGAAGTCAAAAGTTTTTTTTTTAAATAAATACTTCTTATAAACATCCACATCACTTTATTGAAATTATTTGATTGAACCCGAGTCACATCACTTTATTGAAATTATTTTATTTTATTTTTAATTTAAGAGAAAAATTAAACACACATTTAAATATTTGAATGCAATGATCTTTTAAATAGATAGTAAAATATACCTTTAAGGTATTTCATAAGTCAAAGGTATATTTTACTATCTATTAAAAGATCATTACATTCAACTTTTTAAATGTGTTTAATTTTTCTATTAAATTAAAAATAAAATAAAATAATTTTAATCAAGTAAAACAATTTTTAAGGTTAAAGAGAATAAACATATTATACCACCCAGCACTCCCCTCTCTTTAGAAAGATAACTTAATAAAGGATAAATATTTTAAGTTCCAAGAACATTGTGCATATGATACCACCTTATCTTTGTTCCCCTGAATAGGAAGGTAACTTAGTAAGGATAAAAGCATTTTTAAAATCAATTAACCTAGCTTAATGCTTCATCCTTGAAATATGATACTTGAAAGAGATACAGTTAGCTTATATCGTAGGATTCAAACAAGTAATTAAATTTAATATTTAATTTAACATGACCAACTTACAAAACACCCATCGCGAATATAATGATATTACTAAACTCTATCAAAAGATGAATATAAACAGTTTTCAAATTAATTCAAGGGACAGTTACACTTTCTTAGTAAACTACCTTTTATATAATAAAATATTATTCAAATAATATGTTTTTAGAATGTTGCAATTAAATAGTTTATTTTAGTAATTAAAATTATTTTATTATTAAAATATAAATATTTTTTTTGATCGGATACATGAAATTAAAAATAATTATATTTTAATAAATTATATAATAATATTTGACATTTTTGCATATATATATATATATATATATATATATATATATATATATATATATATATATATCATGCTTATAACCATTTAAACTCATAGCATTTAATAAAACTATTTATCCTTATTTTCATGTCTAAAATATATATATATATTTTTTTAATACTATAATTTTTTTAGTTATATTCTTTTAAAAAATCTAACTTTTTAATCAAACCTCATATATTGACTAAACAAATTTTACACGTCAAATCAAACTTTATGTTTTGACTTGCAAGAATCAAACTTTAAAATCAAACATCATGTTTTAACTTAACAAAGCATCTATTAATTGTTTACTCTTTACCCACAAAGCTCAAACTCAATCACTTAAAGTATTACAAACCTAATCCAACTTTTATCTTAAAAAATCAATATAAAGTTGTAGACTATGTTATAATAACTATTGAAATTCAATCATAATTTTAATTAAATCATATTAAAAATCTATTAAAATCAATAAAAATATTTTTTTCCCATATTTTTTCTATTATTTATTTAATTAAAATTAAAAATTTATATTATTTAATTAAACTAAACTTTAAATTATAACCTTATCAAAACAAGAAATAAAAGTTTAAGTTTTGAGGTTAACAAACAAAAAAATTAAAAAAAAAAAATTATATATATATATATTTTTAAAAGATATATCAATAATAATATTAAAAAATATATATAGGTAATCAATTATAATATCCAACAAAAATATATATGTAATTAAAAATAAATTAGCACAACTTTATCGCTTGTAATAAATCAAACAATGTAGTGACCAAAGAAGAAAGAAAAATAACTAAATAATAAATTATGTAGATTACATTGTATTTTATACATGGCAGGACTTTAAGGGCATCTATAAAAATGGCAACTTGACCTTAAATGTATAATTTTTGTGTTTTTTTTTAAGTTACATGAGACCGAGGCCAAGGCCAGCATATCATATATATGAAACTCAGTTGTGAAGTGATATGAAATGTGTATTACGGTCTAATAATGATAGGATGGAGGTGTTAAACTATGATCACCTTATAAAATATTTATTTAAAAATATATATTTTAGTCCTTTGCATATAGGACGTGGTGATAGGAATGTATATAGATATATAAATAGAAGTTACACGACCTATAGAAGAAGTATCAAGTCAAACATTAGTTAATAATATCTCAACCACGTTGTTTGCTTTGTTGTCCTCAACTTATCTATATTTAGATAGAGAAAGAGGTATATTTTTCTTAAATTATGTAGTGTTGGTTGGAATTCAATTTTAAATATAGAATCAGAGGTATATTAGAGTCACATTTCTTATTTGGATTTTTAAGGGAAAATTAATATTTTTATCATTGTGTTATCTTATAAATTTTTTTATTTAGTTTTTAAATTTTAAATAATTTTAGATTTTTTTATAATAAACTTTTTTTATTCACCTTTTTATAGTGAGTATTTTTTACTTAATATTCCACCAATATCTAGTGGTTGCATATTCTCTTTTTTATTGAGGTTAGTGTGAGCAACTCCTACAACCAATGCTCAACCATCTCCATCTCAATCATGACCTCTAATAAGGGTAAGAGTTGGACTTATCAATAGGAGCCAAACACACAATCATACACACCCACCCTTGAGGCCAAATACACAATCATACACATCCACCCCCTCACACACTTGCCCATGACACGGTTCCAACCTAAAAATTTATATGGTTGCATGCTATTTTTAATGTAATAAGAATTTGAAACTAAATAAATATCTTTTAAACTAATATGGGTTTCATTTTGTATTATGTCATTGTTGTTGTTGTATTACATTATTATTTTAACAAATCAATTATTATGGCATTATAAAGGTAATAAGGAAAAATAGTTTTTAATGTCTACAAGAAAATAAATAGACTACAAAAACAACTCTCATACATGTTATTATTTATTCAATTAAACCTTGATTAATAAAGTATGATGTGTAGAATTCATTTGGTCCTCAGTGAGTAAAGTTATTGTTCCAGTAAGCTATGTGGCCCAACTTGCTGAGGGGGATTTGATTTTCGCTCCTTCTGAGAAAAATATGGATATTAAAGAGGAGGGTAAAGTGGCGGATGATCCGCTTTTGGTTGATTTGATGGATACTGGTCGTGGTAAAGGTTCTAAAGCGGGCCCTATGTTGGGTTTGCATCAAATAACTCTTTAAAAATGGGCCCTTGGAAAATCTTCTAAGGTGGGAAGAAAAAAACATGGAGAGAAAATTAAGAAAACATGAGAGGATCTAGTTGAGTTTGGTTTAGTGCGGCCTCTTGACTCTCATTTCTCTAAATGACTGTGTTTTCATGGAATGTAAGGGGTTTGAATAGCACCCCTCATCAAAAGGCTATTCGTGATATGATTAAGGTTCATATGCCTGATGTTGTTTTCCTACAGGAATATAAGTTGTTTGTGGATAGTTTATTTACTGTTACCTCTAAATTATGGGCTCATGGACAGTGTCAAGGAATTGGGGCTCAGGGTAGTTCTGGTGGTATTGTTTGCTTATGGAATCCGTTGAAGGTTCTTTCGATTTGGTGGGTCTCTATTAGATCTTCTCTTTATTTGGATGCTCTTTGTCAGGAGTCGGGGGAAGTGGTTATTTTAATTACTATTTATGCCCCCTCTGACCTTGCTAGAAAGATTAATCTTTGGAACCATGTGCGAGAGGTTCATGTTCTAGCTCCTTTATCCTTAGATTGTTGCAGGAGATTTTAATGTTGTTTCTTGTTTGGAGGAAAAGCGAGGTGGAGTAAGTTTTCTTGGTCAGGCTTCTTTACTTCTTCATGATAATATTCAATTTCTAAATCTTGTTGATATTAAGACGAGTAATGGTATGTTCACCTGGTCTAATCGAAGATGTGAAATTGAATCTATTTCTGAGAGATTGGATAGATTTCTTGTTTCTCCTTATTGGGTTGGTAATAATTGGCTCACCACCTTTGAAATTCTTGATTGGAGAGGTTTTGACCACTGGCCAATCAAACTTGTTGCTATCAAATAGGGTATCATCCGTCATCCAAGTTTTAAATTTCAGTCAATGTGGCTTCGGGAACCTTCTTTGTATGACTTGGTAAAATGGTGGTGGATTAAAGAGAAACCGTTATATGGGACTGCTATGTACTCTTTTGCTAAGAGGCTTCAATTTGTGAAATATTGTCTTAAAAAGTGGAACAAGCAATTTTTTGGTAATCTTTTTCATGTTAAAGCTATGGCTCAAGAATGACTTGGTTCTATTACTAGACAAATCAGGGATTAGGGACTTTTTGAACAAACTCTTCAAGAGGAATCAGAGGCTTTGAAGGACTTGGCAGAATGGGAACTTCGTGAGGAAATTTATTGGAATCAAAAAGCTCATTTGGATTGGTTGTAGGAAGGAGATAGAAATACTGCTTTTTTCTTTAACTTGGTTAAAGATAGAAGGCATGTTAATGTCATTTTTTCCATTATCTCTTCTCGAGGGGCTCATTTGGAAGCTACCCATGATATTTTACAAGAGGTGGTTACCTTCTTTTCCTCACTTTATACTGAGGATTCTTCTAGGGCAGATATTGAGGAGAATGTTATTTTGGGATGTATACCTTCAGTTATTTCTTCTGAGATAAATGCTTGTCTTTTAAGGCCTATTTCTCTTGCAGAGCTAGAAGGTATTGTTTTTCATATGAAAAAGGGAAAGCTCCGGAGCCAGATGGTTTTCCAGTTGAATTCTTTTAGGAGTTTTAGGAAATTATCAAATTTGATTTGTTAAGGGTTTTGCAGGAGTCCTTTAACAATAAACAGATGTTGAAGGCTTTGAATTCTACCTTCCTGGTTCTTATTCCTAAACGAGAGGGAGAAAATTATTTTGATATGTTTTGACCTATAGCTTTGTGTAATGTTGTTTATAAAATCATTACTAAGTTGATTGTTGAGAGGCTAAAAAATTGGTTGGGAATGGTTATTTATGATGTGCAAGGAGGCTTTGTGGCAGGCCGTCAGATTCTTGATGGCGTGTTATAGCTGTTGAGACCATTCATTCAATGGGTATGTCTAAGGAAAAAGCTATGTTTATGAAACTTGACATGGCTAAGGCTTATGATAGGGTTAGATGGTCATTTCTTCAAAAAAAATTTACAACCTTTGGTTTTGATCCTATGTGGATTAATTGGGTTATGAGCTGTATTACAACCCCATATTTTTTTGTTCTTATTAATGGAGATCATTCTTCTTTGTTTAATGCTTCATGAGGTTTGCATCAAGGTGATCCTGTTACATACCAAACATAATATAGTCGTCGGCTATATTATGGAAGATTTCATTTGATTATTATTTATAAGTCCTGTTTTGTTTTAAAGGACTATCATATTTTATCCAATTTCATTTGCGATACTCGTAGTCACTGCCTTTACGACGAGGTTGTGCCCACCTTAAGTGGCGAACCATTTACTTCGTTATTGATTTAATTTCTAAATCCGTTTTTGCTGTGTTTATATTGGTTTCTAGATATCTACATTAAGTTTTCTGAGCATTGGTGAATTATTGTTGAAAGGAACATTTGTTTCTTTCCAAGTGGTATCAGATTAGGTTCATTCTTCAAGCCAAAGGGAAGGTGGTTCGCGACCGCTCGCACTGGAACCCACTGCTATTACCAGGTGAAACCTTGCTAGGAAATTATTACAAATAATCACGTTACGTGTTGACAGCCAACGCTCAAAAGTTGCATGAACTTCCGTCTGGAAGCATAATTAGTTGATCCAGTCCAATCCGCCAAAGGTCATCACAAACGTTTCATTTTGAACATTTTTTTTCTCGCGGCTAGGAGTGGGTGGAGAATCACCGGTACAGCCTCCCAACGCATCCAATGCAAGAACACCCAGCTTGTGATCACCAAATATCAGGAAGAAAGGCAGTATAGAAGATACACCATGACGGGCAAGCTTGGAGCAACGAGAAGCTCTAACTTCACAGGATCGGGCGTCAAACCAAGCAATGTGCGAATGAAATCATCATGTGATAGATGATATTGGATTTAGACATTTACAAGCAGTATTAAATGCTATAACAGCGTTTGGTCTCCCTGACAACAGGTGCTAGGTCCAAAGAAATTTTAAAACATCATGGAGAGAGGAAGCGTCATTGTATTTGATCTGTAGCATCCAAGAAACCGCGAGCGATTGCATTCCCAGCTCATTCATCATAGAAAAATGCATTCCCAACCTAGCGCAAGAAGAAAGCTTCATCGTCCAATCAAAACATAGGAAAATTCATGTTAACAAGTTCCAACCTAAGGTATTTATCAATTTTTATTTTTTATTTTTTTTAGTTCGCGGGGCATTATCCCACACGAACAGTGTGGTGGATGTTTTGGTGTTTAAACGTCCAAAGTTGTCCTTATTTAACTGTGACATTGGTCACATAGCCTTCCTTACGGGTAGCCGTCAGTGAGTATTATCACCGTTTTCTTGTCCCTCTTCGTGTTCGCTTACCGCTTGTCTTCACTCCAAGTGTCGTTCTTGCGTCTATGTCCTTGTCGTTCATCGAATCACTTCGGTTGGTCTGTTCTAGTTGTCGTGATCCCTCTGTTGTCCGTATTCTAGCTGTCATGGTCCTGTCATGTCCGATCTCCAATCCAGTGTCCATAGTCTTTATCTAGTTTTGTCGCTAGTTGTCCGTCGTCTTCGGTCGGTTATAGTCCTGTTAGTCAAAAAGTGACTAACTACAGAAAAACATCTGATGCTCCTTTTTGCATATTTTCCAAGAGGACCGAAGTGGCCCATATGCTAAATATCAAAGAAAATGCAAAACACCGCAAGGAGGAAAAAGTGTCGCGATATCGCGACATGTTGCATTTTCGCGATTCAAAGCAAAAAGAAAAGCAAAAGGGAAAAAGTGTCGCGATATCGCGACATGTTGCTTTGTCGCGGCCAAAAGAGAAAAAGTGTCGCGATATCGCGACATGTTGCTTTGTCGCGGACAAAAGAGAAAAAGTGTCGCGATATCGCGACATGTTGCTTTGTCACGACCAAAAGAGAAAAAGTGTCACGATATCGCGACATGTCTGCTTTTCGCGGTCCAAAGCAAGAGAAAGAGCCAAAAGGAAAAAGTGTCGCGATATCGCGACATGTCTCATTTTGCGGCTGGAAGCGGCAAAAGAGCAAAGCAAGGAAAGAATGTCGCGATTTCGCGACATGTCTCATTTTCATGGCGGGAGGCAGCAAAGGAGCAAAGGAAGAGACGAATGTCGCGATTTCGTGACATGTCTCATTTTCACGGCTGGAAGTGGCAGAAAGAGCCAAGCAAGGAAAGAATGTCGCGATTTCGTGACATGTCTCATTTTCGTGGTAGGAGGCAGCAAAGGAGCAAAGGAAGAGACGAATGTCGCGATTTCGTGACATGTCTCATTTTCGTGGCTAGAAGCGATAGAAGAGCAAAGGAAGAAAGAATGTCACGATTTCGTGACATGTCTCATTTTTGCGGCTTGAAGCGGCAGAAGAGCCAAGCAAGGAAAGAATGTCATGATTTCGTGACATGTCTCATTTTCGTGATGGGAGGCAACAAAGGAGCAAAGGAAGAGACGAATGTCGTGATTTCGTGACATGTCTCATTTTCATGGTGGAAGGCAGAAGAGCCAAGCAAGGAAAGAATGTCGTGATTTCGTGACATGTCTCATTTTCGTGGCTGGAAGCAGCAGAAGACCAAAGCAAGGAAAGAATGTCACGATTTCGCGACATGCCAGCTGTAAAGGAATAAAGTATATTTTTGGCAACTGGAGACGAGCACTGACATCAGGTGCCGATTTTTGAAGAATGGTCTGTTGATTATAACCTGGCGAGTCCGTTGGATGATTGCCAATCTATCCAATCTATGGGAAATCCGTTGTGTATTGTTAGAAACTATAGATGATTGCTTGTAAAATAAGTAAGATGTACTTAGGAAGATACTCTTTTAGGGTATATATAGGGGTGAGCGACTCCAAAAAAAGGGTCGGCTCTTGGATGTTTACAAGACTATGTGTACGTACTTCGAATACAAGCAATAAAATCACATCTCCCATTGGCTTCTGGTTCATATCGTGCAAGTGTATGTATTAATGTTCTTTATTTCTGCTCACAATATTGAATTGTAGATTGAGTCTGTTCTTGTATCTGAACTTTCGCAATACATAAATCATATTCTTGGAATAAGAATCTAATATATACGCATGCTAAACGAAACATCAAAAATCATATCTGGAATTATATAATTTCTGCTTTGGAATGTGTTTTTAAATGCTTTGGATAGAAGTAAGTAAATATGTCTTTGATGTTGTCTAACTCTGCACCATATAAAAGTTCTAGCTTAGGCTATATTTCCCTTATCTCTTGTTTCCCCTTTTCTCTAAAAAACTTCAAAGGAACCAACCTTCTCTGGAGACTAGACAGATGATCTCAAGCAAGATCTGTCTATTCAATGTTGGCAAAGTCTAAGGCGCATCACTATTAACCGAAGGCAGATTTTGTTCCAACAATTTTTGGCACGCTCGGTGGGACCAGCAATCCCATAGTATTGTATAAGTTTTGGTGTTTTACCTTCAGAGCCTTTTGTTTGCAAAATCTCAAGAAAAAACCACTTGGCGACTCCGTTGCATTTAGACCATAAAAGAAAGACCTTGTCTAGAAACCTTCTGGTTATATAGCCATATGATAACCAGATCCCGAGCTAGAAACTCTGAAGAACCTATCGAGTTTTTTGAACTGCATCTCGAAAGCCTAAAAGCACACCCTGTGCTAGCCGCACGATCAAATCCGCCCGACACCATTAGCACCTCTTTACCACCCGCTGTAGGAGCATCTGGATTTCTTAATCCCATAGCAGTTGTAACTCCTTTAGCAATCATGGCAGCCGCCCCTACCCCAACGCATCTTGTATGGAATCAAACTGGCCCTTTGAACTTGGGAACACACCACCAAATTCCACAAGCTGCATTAAAAGCCTTATCGACCTTTGATGGAATAGGCAAAACAATAGATGAGCATTGTTTAGATGTTTCAGCACTAGCATCTATTTATAACATCACTCAGGAAGATGTAATGGTCAGATTGTTGATTATATCTTTGAAAGGAAAGATGCTCTATTGGTACAAAGCGCTTCTCGTTGGATCCATTACTTCTTGGGCAGTACTAGCCGACCGTCTGGTCGATGAATTCAATATACATGTGGATCCTTTCACATTGCTGAATCAATTCACTGTCATTGAGAGGCATCCACAAGAAGAAATCCAAGATTTCAACATCAGGTTTACCAGAACTCGTGATAGAGTACCGCAAGGCCTAAAGCCCACGGAAGAACAAGCTATATGCTATTATCTAAGGGCTTTTGATTCAGAGCTCAGTATGATAATAAGGCAATCCCATGTAACCACTTTTCCTGGGATCTATGTAGAGGCAACAAAGGGCGAAGCTGATCTCATCGCTACAAAAAGATATCCATCAAAAACTCTATTGCCAATTTTACCAGAGTTTTCCCAAGCGTCAATCTCTAAACTGCCTGTACTCCCATCAACGTAGGCCCTCCCAGCTATAGCTACACCCCTTGCATCAGCTCCCCCCAGTGATCAATACACGACCATAATTAATACAATGAAGGCATTGTCAAATGAAATGGCATCCATGAAAAAGAGAGAGGCTGAAAGGAGTTTTCCGCCAAGAAGGTTCCCTCAGGTAACAGGAGATGCAACACAATCAAGCAATAGGGGACATGTAAGACCGAGCACGGTATATACAAATGAGACAGTGGAGGCCGATGAGCCTCCCACTGATTCTAACTCTTGGTGTACTACATGTAACGATCCACATGGGGAAAGTTCGTGTATAATACACCAACATTATGTACAAAGTATAGCAGTTGAAAAGAGTAAAGAAAAAATGAAAAGCCATGTAAATATAATTAGAGAGGAGGACCACAACTTCATGATGCCTACAGTAGAACAGGTTTCTATTTTGACAAGATCAGGTAAGAAACCACTGCAAGCAGACCCTAAAGAGCTTCAACCATTGGATGTTTCCCCTGCTCCCAAGGAAGTTCCCAAAGAAAATCCTAAAGGAAGTCTCCCTCAGGAAAGAGAATATCAGTTTCCAGCCAAAAGTCAAGGGCAAGAAACACACAAAGAATTTTTTTCCCAGGGGGAAAATGAAACCCAAGAACAGGCTAGGGAAAGGTTGAGTTTCCCCTCGCTGACAAAAAGGCAAAGAACTGAAGCTACCTAGGGATACAAAAATAAATGTGAAACTTTTGCCAAAGAAAGAGAAAGGATAGTTGATTCACCTATATTCAGTATAGTGGAGGAAATGAAAAAGACTCCTTCTAAGGCAAGTATGTATGATGCTTTTCAAATCCCAGGTCAAATCAATCTCCTACAGGAATCCCTAAGGACAATGAAAAATGGAGGTGGGACTGCATCATCTTCAAAAATGGTTCTAACGAACTTGACATCTACCACTGGTAAGAACAGCCCCCCCCTTTTATTTATCCCTTCAAATGAAAGGATGGGTTGTCCACAATTGCATGATAGATTCAGGCGCTGCTACCACTGTGATACCCAAAGCAATATGTGATATTATGGGAATGGAGTACACTAGGAGCAGCGCAGGCATCCTACAGTTAGATGGTACTCCAGTAAAAATTGTAGGAGTGATAAAGGATATTCCCATACGGCTGCATAATTTGCCTCAGATGACAATCATACAAGAGGTAGTAGTTGTAGACTTGGAGCCCTATTTTGGTATGTGTCTATCCAGAGAGTTCATAGCAAAGATAGGAGGATACTTATCCTTAGATTATTCTCATTTGGAGATACCTTTCAAAGGTAGAAGGGTCAAGATTTTTAATGAGAAACCATCGACGTTTCATGTAGAAAGGATTGGTGAAACTGATCGTGTAAATATGATGACTGAAGAAACAATAGAAGAAGACCTGATGGAAGAAACATTAGAAGAGCTCCAAGTCGAGGACGAGTTTTCTCTATAGAACTTTAATGCCATGATAGAAACAAAAATAGGAAACTATTCTATTGAGAAACCAAAAAGAAAATTGGTACCCTCCCTAGAAGAGGATGGTTCTGTGAATCATTTGTGGAAGCTTTTCTTTGATGGGGCTAGGTGCAAGAATGGAGCTGGTGCCGGAATAGTTTTGATTTCTCCCACTGGAGAGGAAAAGGTTTTCTCTTACAGGTTGACTTGGAGTTGCTCCAACAACGCAGCAGAATATGAGGCCCTGTGCTTAGGGTTAAGAAAGGCTGAGAAATTGAGAATCAAACAGTTACTCATCTATGGAGATTCAGAACTTATTGTGAATCAAGTCACCAAAAAAGGTATAAGTAAACAGGATTATTTGAAGGCTTACGGGAACAAAGTGTGGGATCTCTTAGAGGCCTTTGAGGCCCTAAATATAAAGTTTATCCCTAGAGAACAGAATACCCACGTAGATTTGTTAGCTTCGGTAGGAGCTAATTTTTGTCCTGTAAGTAATGTTATTCAGAAGTCTAAAATTGTTAGACTTATATACAGGCCTTCAGTACCTGATAAAAATATTTTTTGGCAAGTTTTTGAAAATGATGAACAGGTACTGGATTTCTTAATCCCTGAAATGAATTGCTCAGCCAGTCGGGATCTGCAGGATGAAGAGGAAGGGAACCAGATCAGAGAAGTGCGTAAAAAAGGAGCTAAGCCTTTTAGGCAAAAGCAAAAAAGGAATTATATGTACAGTATAATATAAGCATATTCAGACAATATTTGTAAATATTACCATTTTTTTGGCCTTAACACAAAAAAAAATATTTTCAGTCGTAGCCAATCAGAAGTCGACATTTTTTTTGAATAGAGATACTAAGGTATAAAGGGAGTTTTGGCGAGGTAATGTTCACGTTTGATCTAAGTGCATTTTCCTATGTTCTTTGTCTTTCTCTGAAAGATTCTTTTTACAACTGCGTTGTTGACTCCGATACCCAATGGATAAAGGCCTGGTTCAAAATTTTTGCAAGCAAAAAATCCCCGGAAGGCGCCAAGAATGTTAGTCAAAAAGTGACTAACTACAGAAAAACATCTGATGCTCCTTTTTGCATATTTTCCAAGAGGACCGAAGTGGCCCATATGCTAAATATCAAAGAAAATGCAAAACACCGCAAGGAGGAAAAAGTGTCGCGATATCGCGACATGTTGCATTTTCGCGGTTCAAAGCAAAAAGAAAAGCAAAAGGGAAAAAGTGTCGCGATATCGCGACATGTTGCTTTGTCGCGGCCAAAAGAGAAAAAGTGTCGCGATATCGCGACATGTTGCTTTGTCGCGGCCAAAAGAGAAAAAGTGTCGCGATATCGCGACATGTTGCTTTGTCGCGGCCAAAAGAGAAAAAGTGTCGCGATATCGCGACATGTCTCAGTTTTGTGGTCCAAAGCAAAGAGAAAGAGCCAAAAGGAAAAAGTGTCGCGATATCGCGACATGTCTCATTTTTGCGGTTGGAAGCGGCAAAAGAGCAAAGCAAGGAAAGAATGTCGTGATTTCGTGACATGTCTCATTTTCACAATGGGAGGCAACAAAGGAGCAAAGGAAGAGATGAATGTCGCGATTTCGCGACATGTCTCATTTTCGCGGCTGGAAGCGACAGAAGAGCCAAGCAAGGAAAGAATGTCACGATTTCGCGACATGTCTCATTTTTGCGGCGAGAGGCAGTAAAGGAGCAAAGGAAGAGAGAATGTCGCGATTTTGCGACATGTCTCATTTTCGCGGCTGGAAGCGACAAAAGAGCAAAGGAAGAGAAGAATGTCGTGATTTCACGACATGTCTCATTTTCGTGGCTGGAAGGCAAAAAGAGCAAAGCAAGGAAAGAATGTCGCGATTTCGTGACATGTCTCATTTTCGCGGTGGGAGGCAACAAAGGAGCAAAGGAAGAGACGAATGTCGCGATTTCGTGACATGTCCCATTTTCATGGCTGGAAGCGACAGAAGAGCCAAGCAAGGAAAGAATGTCGCGATTTCGTGACATGTCTCATTTTCGCGGTTGGAAGCAGCAGAAGACCAAAGCAAGGAAAGAATGTCACGATTTCGTGACATGCCAGCTGTAAAGGAATAAAGTATATTTTTGGCAACTAGAGATGAGCACTGACATCAGGTGCCGATTTTTGAAGAATGGTCTGTTGATTATAACCTGGCAGGTCCGCTGGATGATTGCCAATCTATCCAATCTATGGGAAATCCGTTGTGTATTGTTAGAAACTGTAGATGATTGCTTGTAAAATAAGTAAGATGTACTTAGGAAGATACTCTTTTAGGGTATATATAGGGGTGAGCGACTCCAAAAAAAGGGTCGGCTCTTGGACGTTTACAAGACTATGTGTACGTACTTCGAATACAAGCAATAAAATCACATCTCCCATTGGCTTCTGGTTCATATCGTGCAAGTGTATGTATTAATGTTCTTTATTTCTGCTCACAATATTGAATTGTAGATTGAGTCTATTCTTGTATCTGAACTTTCGCAATACATAAATCATATTGCTTGGAATAAGAATCTAATATATACGCATGCTAAACGAAACATCAAAAATCATATCTGGAATTATATAATTTCTGCTTTGGAATGTGTTTTTAAATGCTTTGGATAGAAGTAAGTAAATATGTCTTTGATGTTGTCTAACCTGCACCATATAAAAGTTCTAGCTTAGGCTATATTTCCCTTATCTCTTGTTTCCCCTTTTCTCTAAAAAACTTCAAAGGAACCAACCTTCTCTGGAGACTAGACAGATGATCTCAAGCAAGATCTGTCTATTCAATGTTGGCAAAGTCTAAGGCGCATCACTATTAACCGAAGGCAGATTTTGTTCCAACAAGTCCTTGTCCAGTTCTATCTTGCGGTTAGTCCAGTTTCTGTCTTGCAGTTAGTTCTAGTCCAATTTCTGTCTTGCGGTTAGTCTCAGTCCAGTTATTGTCAAACTTAAAAGTTGCTAGAAACTTGCTCTCCAAGTTGCTAAAATTGTCCAAAGTGAAAAGTTGTTGAAAGTTGCTGTCAAGGAGGCCACCCAAATTCAAATCCGTGTCGCAGTTGGAGCGATAGTTGAAGAGGAATACAATTTTTTTGCAAAAAATTGTAGAACTCGAAGCTCAAGTGCTTTTAAACAGGAGATTTTGGATAGTGCATGACCAAACAGTGGACCAAAGGACCTGACGGTCGACTAACAAGTTCGGAGACGCCCAATAATAATGCAAGAAGACCTCATCGAAGCCAAGGTACAAATAATTCTCCTTCTCCTTTCAAAATTGGCAGTTATAATTCGAGTCATCCACTGGTTGACCCCATGGCTGCTAACCCTTCCCCAACTCACGACAACATCACACAAGGAGAATCAGGCAACTCTGCCCTTACCACTGATGAAGCTCTTCGACACTTACTAGAGGGTATGGCCCAACTTAATAGCAAAATATCTAAACTGTTGGACACACAAAATCGACCTAATCCCAATGCTAATTCCCAAAATCACTATCACGAACAAAGGAATGAGGAAAATAATGACCAAGATGAAAATTGGGAGCAGCAAAGAGGCAATCCGGATAATTACAGGAATCACCTTCATCGACAGAGATATAACCAAGATCAGGATAGGGATATGGGTTATCACCAACCGAGGGGCCCTAATAATTTTCCACACATTGATATGCCCACTTTTGAAGGTCATGATCCTCATGGTTGGATAGCAAATATGGAAGGCATTCTGGACTTATACCAAATTAGGGATTCTGATAAAGTCCCTTTCGCGACATCAAAATTAGGCACTGAGGCTTACCAATGGTTCGTATGGCTTAAACGCGAGAAAGGAGCTACTGTTTGCTGGAATAATTTCACTACCTATTTTTTAGAAAGATTTGATGAAGGAGCTACATCATCATACACAGTAAGACTGTTATCTCTTAAACAAGAAAGATCAGTTAGTGAGTTCATCTCCGAATTCACCAGTTTACTACCGTATGCATTACACCTCAGTCCAGATACAATGGTAGGAGCTTTTCGCAATGGATTGAAAGAAAATATTAAGGTGAAGGTGGACATTCAAAATCCAACCTCGTTGAATGATTGCATAAGAATAGCCAAGCTAGCTGAGAAGAGAGCTCAGTTGTATACACAACATGAAATTTATAGTCATCCTTCGTATGGCAACAACTCTTTTTGCAGAAATGATCAACCATCAAGATACTTCTGCTATAAATGTCGCAATCACCATCCCAGAGAACAAGCATGTGCACAAAAACAAAACTTTCATATTGAATGCGCTCAATATGAAGGAGAAGAGGAAGAAGCATACCACCAGGAAGAACCTATTCAAGAAGAACTATCGATTGTCTAGAATAGAAGGAAGAGGATACAATGGCTATTTTCGTGCATGCCCTCATGGGGTTAACAGCCCACCATAAAATCAAGGTATTGGGATTTATCCACTAGAAAAAGGTGAATGTGCTAATTGATTCAGGCAGTACCCACAATTTTATCGACATCAAAACAACAAAAGCTTTGAATTTATTCATTAACTCTTCCAACAAAGACAAATTCTAGGTTCTAGTAGCCAATAGGGTGAATGCTCAATGTTTAGGGAGAACATCTCAAGTCTCCATTAAAATGGGAACTTATACATGGTATGGATCTCTCTTCGTAATGAATTTAGGGAACTTTGATGTCATTTTGGGAGTCGAATGGTTGGAAACACTAGACACGGTTAGCTTCAATTTCAAAAAATTATTTGTGGAATGGAAGGAAAATAGATAGATCATTCGCTTACAAGGTATTACTACTCCTCCATCATAGATGGTGAGCTCTCATAGTATGGAGAAGATATTAAAAAATGGTGGTTACGATTTCATAGCTCAAATTAATTGTTTGGAAAAGCAATCTCGAGCAACTTCGGATATTCCTGCTCTAGATTTACGAGACATCGTAGCACATTACGAAGAGGTCTTCCAAGAACCAGAGGGACTACCTACCAAAGGATCCCATGACCTGGCCAGATAGTGTCTCAAGAAGGTGATCGGCCAAAAAGTGAAATCTTAGTCAAAATTACCAATACTAGATGCAGCAGGGCGTATACATCTCCAGCCAGAAGCAATTCTACAAAGCAGAACACGCATACGGAGCTCTCGTCACATCCAAGAATTTCTCATCAAATGGCAAGGCCTACCAGATGAAGAGGCTACATGGGAACCTGAAAGGATTTTCCAAACATTTCCAGCTTTGAGGACAAAGCTTTCCGAGGAGGGGAGTCATGTTACATACCAAACATAATATAGTCGTCGGCTATATTATGGAAGATTTCATTTGATTATTATTTATAAGTCCAATTGTTTTGTTTTAAAGGACTATCATATTTTATCCAATTTAATTTGTGATACTCATAGTCACTGCCTTTACGGCGAGGTTGTGCCCACCTTAAGTGGCGAACCATTTACTTCGTTATTGATTTAATTTCTAAATCTGTTTCCGCTGTGTTTATATTGGTTTCTAGATATCTACATTAAGTTTTCTGAGCATTGGTGAATTATTGTTGAAAGGAATGTTTGTTTCTTTCCAGATCCATTGTCTCCGTACTTGTTCATAATTATGGCTGAGGGTTTGGGCAGGTTGTTAAAATCTCACGTGAATTAGGGTCTGCTTCATGGTTGGAGGTGGGGTAGTAATTTGCCTGTGTATTCTCATTTGTAGTTTGTTGACGATATTGATCTGATGGGTGTTGCTTCTATTAGGGAGGCAACTAATTTTAGAATAATTTTGAATGTTCACTTGGCTTCTTCTGGGCAACAGATTAATGAGGCTAAATCTTCCATTTTTTTCTTTAATACTAATCCCCATATTCAAGCCAAAATTTTTTAGATTCTCAGATTTTAGGTTGGAGTTCTTCCTTTTAAGTACTTGGGTATTCCTATCTTTGTTGGTCCTCTGCCTAGGAGTGTTTGGTCCAAAATTTTGGAGAAATTTCGTACTTAGGTTAGTTATTGGACTTACAGATGGTTGCTTTTGTTGGTCGGGTTTTGCTCCTCAAATACGTGGTTCAAACATTACCTGTGTACAGGTGTTTAATTCAGGTTGCTCCAACAAGTTTTATTCATGATCTTGATTATCTTTCACAGATATTCTTGTGGGCTGGTAATTTGGAATCCTCTAAATGGAGTTTGGTGAAATGAGAGTCTCTTTTTAGACCTAAATAAGAGGGCAGTTTGGGTATTTTCTCGAGTTCTCTTTCTGGGAAAGCTTTGGCTACCAAACTTTATTGGCATTGGTGTACTAATCATGACCAAACTTGGGCTAAAATTATTTCTTATAAATATCCCTGTGGGGTGGAAGGTGATGAGCTTGCTCATTATAGCTTGATTGGGAAAGGTTATTTTTTTTGGAACACTCTGAAGAAGGGAGCTTCTCTTATCAAACAGAAGTTGTTTTGGATTTGTCATAAAGGCTCTATGGTTCTTTTTTGGCACGATTCTTGGGATGGTTTTCCTGCTCTTTTATCTGAGTATCCTCATATTCTTAGTCTTGCTCAACATTTTTTGGCTATTGGTTGGTCTAAAGTGATGGATTTTAAAGTTGTTAAGAGAATTGGTCAGATGGAAATGTTCCAATGGATAGATCCCAATGAATGGCCTGTTGGAGGCTCTATGGAGGATAGAGAGGAGTTGTCACACATTCTAGCTTCTAGAGAATGCTCTTATTCGCAAGATGATGATGTGTTGGCTTGGGTTCAAGAAAATAGAAGGATTTTCTTAGTTGCCTCCGGATATCATGAATTGGATCGCCAATGTTATGGTACTGAGGAAGTTCCTTGGTGGAAGCAAGTGTGGAATAAATTTGCGTGGTCTAGGTGCAGTTTTTACTTGTGGGTTACCACTCATAATCGATGTCTCACTTGGGATAAATTTTAGAAAAGAGGTTTTCATGGCCCTTCCTTTTGTTTCCTATGTGAGAATAGTGAGGAATATGTTTGTCATGTGCTTCTTCAATGTGGTTTTGCGCATCAGCTTTGGTATTTGTGGTGGGATATGTGGAAACAGTCTTGTGTTCATTCTTCTTCTATTTTGAATTTTTGGAGGAGTTTGGGAAGGCCTTCGGATAAGGTCTTATTTTTACAAGTTGCTTGGCATATTGGTCTCTCCTACATCTTCTAGCAAATCTGGCTTGAAAGGAATCAGAGAATTTTTCAAGGGGGAAAGCTCTTTGTTTTCAATTCTGGCAAAGAATTTTGAGAATGATTCAGGAAACTGTGTCTACTAAATGTCAGATTAATATTCCTGTGAACATAGTGGAGGTCCAGATTATGCATGGTTTAGGTTTGACAGTGTCTGGTCCATGTGCTACTATTTATTTTAGCATGAAAGGATTCAATAACAGAGTGCAGAGAGATGGCAGATGGCAGCCCCCTCCTAGGGGGGTTCTTAAGATTAATACTGATGGGTCTTCAAGAGGTAATCTTGGAAATGTTGGTATTGGTGGAGTGGGATGTGATTGTAGTGGTGTGGTATGTTTATTTTTCTCATGTTTTAAAGGAAGGCATACCAACAACTATATGGAATCTCTTGCTATTATTTATGCATTGGAGCAAGGATATGCTTTGGGTTGGCGCAGGATAATTTGTGAATCAAAATTTCAAATTATCATTAATTTACTGAATACTTGTAATATTACCAATGTTAATTGGAGGTTGACAAGGATGGTTAGGTAGATTCTTCATTTTTGTTTTCATATGGAGCTCATCGCTTTTACTCATATTCCAAGGGAGTGGAATGGTGCTGCTGACTGTTTGACTAAATGGACCTCTGAATTTCAAGAAGGTTGGAGTGTTAGGGAGTGGCATAAGCTTCCTTCAGCATGCTCTCAAACTCTTACTAGTTTATTGAAAGATGATATACCTAGATGAGGTAGTTTTGTTGTAATCTGATTCTTGAATCTTGTATTTTTTTATGATTTCAATAAAATTTTTACCCCTCCTTTTATAAAAATAAAATAAAATAAAGTATGATGTGCAAGTTTATTTTCATTGATTTCAAACCTTGAACTTTTTATTGGAAGTTTGAAAGCTTTTGAAGCAAGTCTCACTTACCACTCCATCAAGGTCATGCGTCTCACTTACCACTTCATCAAGGTCATATGAATATGTATTATTTTTAATTTTTATATACATTTAAAATTAAATAAGTTTTTTGAAATTGATTTTATAAATTAAAATGGATTTCATTTGTGTTATACTATTTTTTGCATGGATGTGGTACTTTAACAATTTAATTATTGTAAAATAAAGTAATTTTTAACATTCATGAGGTCATAAAGTCATGTAGGACAATGTATTTATCCAGTACATTTGATAATGTAGACATTTAAATGTGTCCATATATTCTTATTTTATTTATAGTTGTTTCATAATGTTTTAAATAAAAAATAAATGAAATAAATATTTTGTAACTTGTCTATTTTCTAATTTTATTTAAATATATTTTGTTGTGTTATATTGGACGAAAATCTCTAGTGAAATATGGATTAAGGAAAGGAATAAAAATACCAATATTTTATATTATAGCTAAAACATATTTGTATTTCAATTGGATGAAAAATATTTTAACTTTCCATGGATTTTTTCTTTGAAAGACTTTCCATGTTTTGAACCTAGGTTTTTCAAAAGAGAGCCCAAAGCCAAACCACTACAGTGTCCCACATGGACTAGATGGAACAAATATTGAGGATGAATAAGATATTAGGAAGGAAGTGTATCGCTCCAAATTTTTTGCATCCTTACCTTCAGGCTATAGGATCCGTGCCCGAAAGGGGAATGCGAGAAGGATGGGACAATACCTCGGACTGAGAGGCCCTTTGAAGGTCGCGCCTCTCGGGGGAGGGGTATAAGGGTGAATTTTTGATGGATGGTGGGTTCACCAGGAAACTTTTGAGTGGCGGTTTCCACGCCTAGGTTGAGAGTAGGTTTAATGTGTTCATTTTGTGCTTTAATCATTCAATTCCTAGGTTTGGCCAAGATGAATCTAAGCTATTCTATATGCCAATGCTGATTTATATGAATACAAAGAACATAAATAAGTGCTAAACACAGAAAATATGCTAAATGAGACAGAATATACCTGATTTCGGATGTTTGATGCAGATTCTGAGTTTTGTAGAAGTCCAAATCATCTCAAATCATACGTAATCATCTGAAATGTCACAGAATCATCTCAGATCTCAGTCGGTCATCTGAGATCAGACGAGATCATCGTCGATCTGACGAATTCATCAGATGAATTCGTCAGAAACCTATAGTCACAAAGACAGATACCAAAAACCAAAAATGCAACTGCAAAAGCAAGGGGAAATGATAGAAATGATAGTAAATTTGCCTAAATGATAGATCCAGATAGCAATTAAAGGAAAATGCATTAATTTAATAATTTATTTTAACTTTAGCATGCATCTATACTAAATGAGGTGAACTCCAGGATGCAGAAATAAAATAAACCAAGTTAATGCATAAGAAAATGAAGAGAAAAGATAAGAAAAATGCAAACTTCGGGCTCTGATTGCCCCCAATCTGGACTACAGTCAGGATCACCTCCAATCATACGAGATCATCGTCGATCCTCGACAGGATCGTCCAAAATCATCTGGAATCGCCTTCGACGATCCGAGCTTGCTTTGGCTGAAAAACAGTAAAATTCCTGCAAGAAAACTTGAAATACAGAATACAAACGATGGTGCGAGGATGTTCTAATGCACAAGGAACTAAATTTGTAGGGAAATCAGTCAACCAGGGGGTTCAGGGGGATAAACTGAGAAAATCCCAGTTTATATAGGATTAGGGAGAGGTTAGGAGGTTGGAGATCATCCCAATTTGGGAGATCTCCAACGAGGGAGACTCTAACTACGCAGACACGCTTTCTGCCCAAGTTAGAGAAGTTGTTGAAACAGAAGCTAATTATGAAAATTTGGTTTTGGGACGAAATCGTCTGGACGTTCTGTTCCAGATGAATTCGTCAGATCTGGGATGATTTCGTCTGATCGGCGACGATATCGTCCAACGGTCAAAACAAATCCTAAAAATGGCACGAAAAACAAGGGGAGCGGGTAATGGGCGGTTAACGGGCGGTTTTGGGTTAAAATTCAAATTTTTATCTTTTTACTAAGGTTTAACTGCGCCAATTTTAGGGTGCTACATTTTGCCCCCTCTTTAGCGAATTTTTCGAAGAAAATGCGTTAAAGATGAGTTCTTCTCGTTTTACGAGAAAGCAAAAATTTACTCAATTTTCTAGACGACGATTCTAGGTCGAATCGTACGACTGCTGACTATGGTGCCCCCTCCGTGTTTTTACCCAAATCGAACGTTTGAGGTAAAAGTGCGAAAAAGCAAAACTAAAAAAATGTTGTTTTTAAATAAAATTAAGAAAAATAGGGAAAACCCTAATTCATTTTTACTGTTTGAGAGCTCTGCAGACAAAAAATGGTTGAGACAGCGCACAGATCGACAGAGGTCCGACGCGGGCTACGGGTAAGGATCTAATGCTAGTAAATTATGTTTGAATTTGTTTTGTGCAATTTTTTGTTTTAATTTTTGACTGTTTTGGGGCATCGCGGCCGTTTTTAGGCCGTCGACGACGTCGGGACGAAATCGTCCCTATTTCGTCGAAATCGTCTCTAGATCGTCGATTTCGTCTGAGGGCGAAATCGATGAACTAGGGGCGATCTCGTCCAACAAGGGGTGATCCCCAAGTTGCGAAATAGGAGACGATTTCATCCTACAAAGGATGATTTTACCCAATTTAGGACGATATCATCCAATAGTGGACGATATCATCATTTGATGAAATTAAGCTTGTTTGAATTGCATTTAATTGATTTTAATAATTGGTTTATTAATAAATTTTATTGTTTTATTGTTTGTTTTGCAGAGGGGTTACTAAAGAGTCGAGAGTGGAAATACGGGGGCTGAGAGATGATATAGCCGTGCTCGACTAGGCGGAGCGAGACCGACTAGCACAGGTCGGACTACAACATGTGGCAGAGATGCCACAAGTACCGATGGACATGGGGCTACTGATAGCCCTAGCAGAGAGATGGTATCCGGGGTCATCCTGCTTTCGGTTACCGATAGGGGAGATGGCTCCCACACTAGAGGACGTATGGAGGATCTTGAGGATCCCCATACAGGGACGGATGATGACTCCTACGGCCAATCGGGGCCAGGCGATGATGAGGTTGAGCGGAGACCCGAGCTTCACCCTAGAGAAGGGCGGAGTGAACATCGAGTCTCTAAGGCAGATGCCTGGGGCATCTAGGTTGACTCGGGTGTTGGTAGGGGTAGTGGGTGGCTTACTGTTGTGCCACCAGAGCGGGTGTAGATTACCCTGGCTCCTATCAGATGTGGTCTGTGACATGAGAGACCACGGGTACAGATATGCATGGGGGAGCTTTGTACTATGCCGCTTGTATAGGATCCTGCATGGGGTCATATACAAGGGAGGCCGATGTCTGGTTTTGACATCACTACTATAGGTTTGGTGTTGGGAGCACATCGTGGTGCGGAGGCCGGTAGGGCTCCCACTGATAGGGGTTGACCGGGAGAGGCCCCAGGTTTTCTATTGGTGGCTCCAGAGAGGGTCACAATGGTGGATAGATCTGTCGATGTCTCGGAGGTTGCTAGATGACCTCATCCTAGACCAGATCACCTAGAGGCCATGGAGAGAGCATCCAGGGTGGGCAGAGGATGGGCAAGAATTGGCTCGCATCAGGCGAGTCTGTTGGCTGAGGATGGAGTGGGGAGAGGTAGAGCTCCATCGCTACGATCGAGTTCTATGATAGTTCGGTCTTTAGTAGGGGATCCCTTCTCTCAGGGATTACGAGTACTCCTAGACTATCCAGGATAATACTACACTGAGCGGGGCTCTAGATATGCAATGATTCTAGAGTTAGGACATGGATGATGCCCCCATCCAGCCAGTGGATGGTGATGACGTTGGGGTTGCAGATGGATATGATGCCTGGTACGTAGGCATCCACCCTCCTCGGATGATGAGGGCATAGGGTCCAGTGCACGTCATGGTGCGACGGATGGGGAGGCGATGTCAGGCTGCTATTGAGGCAGCACGGGGTCACGGTGGGAGAGAGCAATGATGGTCTCTATAGGAGAGATGCCAGAGGATGGCACGGGCTCCATAGAGGTTGCAGTAGACAGGGAGGAGGGAGGAGGGATTCCCTTCTCAATAGGGGGAGGCCACCATCGCCCGATAAGGGCAAGGGTATCAAGGTGGGGGAGAGCAGCGAGATGGCGGCTCTTCGAGCTGAGAATGCCCACCTTCGGGCTCAGGTGCAGACACTAGAGGATGAGGCTACATGGCTCAGGGCTTAGAGCGGAGGGGCGAGCACTCAAGATCTGGCATGGGCTATTGCTCAGATCATGTTCTACCAGGGGTTGTACTATCATGTGGTTCTAGAGAACCAGAGGATACCATTGCCAGCCCCCATTATGGAGCCGGTCATGATGGGATCATCGAGGACATCCTCACGATCGACGATGAGGACCCGAGACACTGCTCGGACCTCTATGGGACCACCTCCTCCACGTCAGGGTGGGGGAGGAGATGAGGTGGAGAGCTCGAGGGCTTCTCGAGGCTAGCCGCTCACTGCACAAAGATTGTATACATTTTTGAGAGGATTGAGTATGCCAGGGTATAGATTGTGGCATACCAATCCGGTTTTGATATGATGTATATAATTTGTTGATATATATATATATATATATATATATATATATATGGTCTTGTTGATGATATGACTTGTGTATATGTTGTATGATGCTTTAATTTTGGATTTGTTGATTAATTGTTCATGTAATTATGTCGTTTGGAAATAAATTATAATTTTATGTCATGCCATAAAATTTAAATGAAATAATCTGATGTAAACAAATTGGTTGTTTTGGTGGTGTGTTTTGATGAAAAATAAAGAGACTTCTAACAATAATTTCAAAGGACATTGTCATTGTTATAGACCATTTCATGGAGTCGCCGCTCACTAGGTCGTCAAGCTAATCCCAGTAGAGAAATATTGCTAAAAGTAAAAGAGTGCTTAAGAGACTATCTTAAGACTTTGTGTTGTGATGATGAAAAATGATGATGATGATGATGATGTGTTTTCAGATTTTCATAAAAATATTATGCATGAGATATTAAAAGAAATATGATTTTTGCTAGGCATAAATTCCTAAGTGTGATAAATTTTTAGAATAATTCCCTAGGAATTATACCATGGTTGCAAAATGGAATGTTGACATAATGAAATGAAATAGAAAAATGTGTTCGTTCTTTTTAAAGCATAATTTGTGTAACATAATGATGTAAGCCATATGTTTTTATAAATTAAAATTAATGGGAAAATAATATTAGAACAATGGTTTGCGCTAGGCATAGAATTATAGGTATAGACTTATACCATCATCGCGAAATCCAAAAAGGAAATTGATATTTTAGTTTTATTGCATGATTGATTTTTGATTTTGAGATAAACATAAAATAATAATATATAAACATGACTTTATTTACTAGGTTTTTGAATATGTTATTTGAAAGAATTTTAGGATTTTTGAAAACAATGTATGTAATTGTTTTTATACTAAACAAATGTTCTTAAATAAGAAGATGAAATTATTCCAACAAGAGTTGCAAAAATATTTTAAATCATCTCAAAGACAAAATGTAGATTTATAAGGAACCCTCATGTGCAAATGTGAGTTCATTACCGATCTTGATTTATCATAATGATACAAAATCTCTCAAATACAAATGTGTGTGCAATTGTATTGTTCATTCACCAATTTTGAGCAAGATAATTTGATACAAGTAATTTGAATTAACCAAATGAGTGTTCGTTGACCATGATTTATATGCATGTGACCGTACCAGACTACTATGTAAGTTAGGTCATCAAGAGCTAGCTGATCCATAAGCCGACATAGGTCTATACAAAAGAAGGTCGCTAATGTGACAGACATATCACCACGCTAGGGATTACCCAAGGCCAAGCGGGTTGGGCACAAACCACCTGTTATGGGGCTTACCTCACAGTTTTTGAATAATTGAGAATTCCAGGGATTCAAGCTCATTCACCCTTCTTTTCTTTTCAAGGGGTAGGGAAAGGGATTTTATTGCTTTTTGCTTTTGCTTTTTCTCTTGCTTCTTTTTTTTTTCTTTTTTTTTGGATTTTTGCGTGAAACTGAGATAATGCTGAAATATTGCTGCGATGGTACAAAATGATATTTTTCTTTTTCTCATTTTCTTTGAATTTTCTTTTTCTTCCTATGCTAGGGATACTTGCTCGGATTGGTTGTAGAGCAAGGGATTTTTATTCGGGTAGGGGTGAGCTTGTCCTTTTGTCAATTCTCAAAGATTCTAGACCATGTGCATGATAGGATAGCAGGGGAAACTTTTCGCTCAAGAAACCATTTCTACTATGTAGCATCATATCGAATTTGCAATGAAATCATTTTAATGTGAAAAGATATGCTTGGTTCAAGTAAATAACAAGATCAGTTCTCTATGCTCAAAAACTTTATTTAATTCAACTGTGGACTTTGATATAAGAGAGATTAATAATCATACCAAATAAAATCAAGATATTTATTCATGTGAGTGTGAAAGTGCGGGATTCCAAATAAATGCTAATTTATCCAAAATAACTGAAAATATAACTGCAATACTTCAAGAATTGACAAGTGCGAAAATAAAAGATGTTTTTGAAGATTTTGATGATTTTGAAGTTTTTATATTTTGATTTTAATTTATGAATGGAAAGAATAAATACTATTACTATTTTTGAAATTTTTATATGGATGACTAAAATGAAACAATATGCAAAATAATAATATATACAATGATGAAATGCCCAAATTTTATGCATAATAGCGCTTAAGATGCATAATGTTCATAGGTTCTTTAAGATATTTACCATCTAATGTAGCCAATCGGTATGCTCCCGATCCAAATTTAGCAGTGATGATATACGGTCCAAGCCAGTTGGGCTCAAATTTACCTTTAAGGTCTTTAGTTGCATTAGTATTTTTTTTATTTTCTTTCAAGACAAGGTCGCCGATCTCAAAGGATCGATGATGAACTTTCTTGAGGTATGCTCGCTTGAGCTTGTTTTGGTAGGCTCGAAGATGTTCCAAAGCATTGATGCACTTCTCATCTAGGAGTTCTAGCTGACTAAGTCTACCAGCATGATATTCATCTCCTACTTCAGTATCTTGAAGTAGTAGAGCCAAAGAAGGAACTTCTAATTCAAAGGGAAAAACAGCTTCAGCGCCATAGACCAAAACAAAAGGTGAAGTGCCCGTGGGAGTGCGAACGCTAGTTCGATAAGCCCACAGAGCAGGATATAGTTGAATGTGCCAATCTCGGCCAGATTTATTGACCAGTATTTTGAGGATTTTGATTAATGTTTTATTAGATGCTTCTACTTGGCCATTACCTTGAGGATAATAGGGAGTGGACCAACGATGTTGAATTTTATATTTTTGACATAATTTCTTGACATATTTATTTTTGAAACAAGTTCCATTATCCGAGATGAGATTTGCAGGAATTTCGAACCTACAAATAATTTGATTAAAAATAAATTTGGAGACTTGGGTTCCAGTGCAAGAAGCTAAGGGCATAGCTTCAACCCACTTCATGAAATACTCGAGTAGCGGTTATGATAAATTTGTGTCCATCAGATGACACAGGGTTGATTTTTCCAATGATGTCTAAGCCCCATTTTGAAAAGGGCCAAGGAGATGAAATAGCCTGCAGTTCTTGTGCAGGCGCATGGACAAGGTCAGCATGTTTCTGGCACTTGTCGCAATGGCGCACATAATCATGTGCATCATTCTCCATGGTAGGCCAAAAATATCCTATCCTAAGGAGCTTCTTAGCAATGGCGCTACCACTAAAATGTCCCCCACAAGATCCATCGTGGGCTTCACTCAAAGCTGATCGAGATTCTTCTAGAGTCAAACATCTCAATAGGATGCCTTCAAAAGATCTCCTATACAAGGTATTACCAATAATTACGAAGCGACTTGCTCGTCTACGTAATAACCGGTGTTGGTTGCTATTACAACCTTCGGGGAAGGTCCCATTTTGAAGAAAATTAAATATATCAGTGTACCAAGGTTCAGGAGTAGTTTCGTTGATTAGAAACACATCCAAAGGTTCTAAGCATGATTTATTTGAAGCGGGTTCTTGGAGTCGATGAATAATGATGGTAGCATATTCGTCATCTAACTCCAAGGGCAAAAGAGATGCAGTTGCAACCATAGCGTCAACCGCACGGTTGCTAGTTCGAGGAATAGCTTCCAAGGTAACTTGATCAAATAAAGATAATAATTGTAAGACATATGCTTTATATGGACGTAATTTATCATCTCTGGTCTGATAAACATCATTGATTTGATTTATGACAAGTTGAGAGTCACCAAAAACTAATAAATTTTTAATTTTTAGTGCCAAGGTAGCTCGTAATCCAAGGATTAGAGCCTCATATTCAGCAGTGTTATTAGTGCAAGCAAACATTAATTTAAAGGACAGAGGTATAAGATGTTTCTGTGGAGATATTAAAATAATACCCGCACCAGCCCCACTCATGCATCGGGCTCCGTCAAAGTATAGGGACCATTGCTCAGGATGGTCTGCCTCTAGTTTAAGGCATTCATCGGGAAACTCAATGATGAGGGGATGGGTAGACTCTAAGGGTGCAACAACTAATTGATCTGCTATGATTTGACCCTTAATAGAATTCTATCCTATAAACGTGAGTTCAAACTCGCTTAGCGCAAGAACCCACTTTGCGGTGCGACCAGATAAGTACGGGCGACTCATGAGATACCGCAAAGGATCGAATTTAGCAATAACATACGTTTTTTGACTGAGCATATAATGGCATAATTTTTGTGTAGAAAATATGACTGCTAGACATAACTTCTCTAATACTGTATAGCGAGTTTCATAACTGATTAAGGTTTGGCTAATGTAATAATTAGCACGTTCTTTCTTCTCATCGTCAAGTTGAGCTAACATAGCTCCTAAGGCAAAATATGAAGCAGAAATGTACAAGATAAATGGGCGATCAGGTCTAGGTGGTGAAAGCACCGGAGGGTTAAGGAGATATTGTTTGAGGAGGTCAAATGCTTCCTGACATTCATCATCCCAATGAAAAGAGACATCTTTCTTAAGAAGCTTAAGAAAGGGTCCTGTTTTGTCCGCCAACTTATCGACAAAGCGACGAATAGCTTGAATTTTACCTTGTAGACTTCGTAATTCAGATATATTTGTGGGTGCGGGCATATCAGTGATAGCCACGATCTTGAGAGGGTCAATTTCAATGCCACGTAAAGAAACTATAACCCCTAATAATTTACCGGACTTAACTCCGAATATACATTTAGCTGGATTCAGTCGGATAAGATATTCCCTTAACCGATCAAAGACTTTTCTCAAGTCATCTAAATGATCATCTTCTTTGATGGAATGAGCTATAATATCATCTACATAATCATGTAGAATATCATGCATCATATCATGAAAGATATAAGTCATGGCTCGTTGATAAGTTGCACCCGCATTCTTCAAACCGAATGGCATCACTTTCCAACAAAAGGTCCCCCAAGGGGTAATAAAGGTTGTTTTAGCCTGATCTTCAGGAGCTATCCTGATCTGATTATAACCAAAAAATCCATCCATTAGGGATATCATTCCACTCCCAGCAGTAAAATCAATGATCTGATCCATGTTGGGAAGAGGAAAATCATCTTTAGGGCATGCAACATTAATATCTCTAAAGTCTGTGCAAACCCTAACTTTGGTAGCTTCTTTCTTAGTTACCGGAACTACATTCGAGATCCATTCAGCATAATCAATGGCTTGTATAAAAATAACCTTCAAGAGTTTTTCTAATTCCCCTTTGACTAGTAAGGCCACTTTAGGATGCATTTTTCTAAGTTTTTGTTTAACAGGTTTAGCATCCGGATGGACTACTAGGTGATGCATAACTACGGAAGGGTCTAATCCCGGCATATCTTCATATGTCCAAGCAAAAACGTCTTCATATTCTTTAAGAAATGCAATGTATTTATCTTGTTTTTCTTGACTTAATTCTGATCCAATGTTGATTATGTGAGGGTTATCGTTGGTTCCAATGTTAATTTTTATGACATTCTCTACTTCCATGTGTAGATATCTCTCAAAATTAGGTGGGGCGGGTGAAACGCCCAATTCTTGTAATTCTTCCAAGGTTAGCTTGGATAATTCGTCTTGAGGAGTCGTGGCCTCAAGCTGGGCTATACTAGGTATAGAGCCATCGAAATAAAATCCGTTATGTAATAATTCCTCAATGGAGACATCATGGAAAATATCTCCCTCCAACTCATCATCGGATTCAGCGATCATCTCAGGGTAAGCTATGGATAGCATATTACATGTAAATGGCTTATTTATTAAATGCAAAGGATCACGTTCATCCAAATAATCTTGGTAAGATATGAGATGGTCATCATCCTCAAATGGGAAGGGCTGACCTTTACTAGGAAATAGGCCCACACCACATCGGGGAGGCCATGGTTCTACCTCAAAAGGTTCTTTCATACCATTTTGGGAAGGTCCCAAACCTTTCCCTTTATATCCCAATTTAAGCATTATAGGCTTAGCTTTAATATACTCATTAGCAAAATAACATCGAGCATATCCATCATAATGTGTCTTGATGTTTCTAGGTATTCTTCCCCAGTCATATCCCTTATAAATAAAAGCACAACTCCCGACTTGGTAAATACTTCCCATAGGCTGTGGGAGGCCCAAGGTGCGAGGAGAGGGTGGCAATTTATTTAAAATAAGGGAATCTTGCATAGCAGTGTTTGTTTTTTTGATATAAGAATTTTAGATAAATCGGGTAAGAGCTCATCAGTAAGAGCGTAAGAGGTAGAAGGAACATTTCCTACATCTTTGGATGCGGAAAATATGCCTCTAGTAGGTGTAGATGTTGTAGAGATGTCGATGGATGGGTCTATAGGTATGGAAGTTATAGGAGTAAAACAAGAAGCATTGGTTGTGGGTTTAGGATCTTTTGAGGTCCTAATGTGGTTTGTTCGGGAGGATGGTTGAACTATATGTAGAGGTGGAGTTGATGGAGAAAAAGTAGATGATGTTATGGGTGTGTGTTTCACATGTTTAGATGGATGATGAGAATTAGGATGTGTGGATGACAAGGGAGGGCAAAATTGAACTCCAACAGGTTCTGCCAAAGCACACATATCAAAGGGTCTGGGATCACCATGAATGGTAACCAACTGATTTTTAAATTCAAATTTAACACACTGATGTAAAGTTGAGGGAACATATCGCATCGCGTTGATCCAAGGGTGACCCAAGAGTATATTGTACGATGTAGGGCAATGTACAATAAACACGGTCGTGTCTAAGGTTCTTGGACCAACTTGCAATGGGATAGTAATAACTCCACACGTTTCTTGTGTTTCGTCATTGAAGGCTTTTATGATCATATCAGTTCTTTTCATTTCGTCACTTCTAAACCCAAATATTTGGTAGAAGTCAAAAGTGCAAATGTTTAAAGATGAACCGTTATCAATCAAGACTCGTTTAACTGCTACATCTCCAATTAGGGTAGTAATATATAAGGGGTTATCCTTATGTAAACTATGTTGAGGTATATCTCTATCCCGGAAGTCAATACAATCGACTTCTCGAGTTATGATAGTATTGGCCATGGCTTCAGGTTGAATATTTTGTGGTACCATCATTTGGCTTAATGTGAGCATTAACTCATCCCTATGTGTAGGAGAAGATCTTAAAAGGTCTAAGAGGGAAATTCTAGCTGTAGTATTTGATAATTGTTCATTAATATTATAAGGAGGTTTAGGTTGAACATTAGGCGCATGATTCCCTTTATTAGGAACTTTCAAAACAAATGGAGCTGATTCCCTTTGGTCTAAGGTTCTAGGACCAACTTGCAATGGTATAGTAATAACTCCACATGTTTCTTGTGTTTCATCATTGAAGGATTTTATGATCATATCAGTTCTTTTCATTTTGTCACTTCTAAACCCAAATCTTTAGTAGAAGTCAAAAGTGCAAATGTTTAAAGATGAACCGTTATCAATCAAGACTCATTTAATAGCTACATCTCCAATTAGGGCAGTAATATATAAGGGGTTATCCTTATGTAAACTATGTTGAGGTATGTCTCTATCCCGAAAGTCAATACAATAGAATTCTCGAGTTATGATAGTATTGGCCATGGCTTCAGGTTGAATATTTTATGGTACCATCATTTGGCTTAATGTGAGCATTAATTCATCCCTATGTGTAGGAGAAGATATTAAAAGGTCCAAAAGGGAAATTCTAGCTGTAGTATTTGATAATTGTTCATTAATATTATAAGGAGGTTTAGGTTGAACATTAGGCGCATGATTCCATTTATTAGGAACTTTCAAAACAAATGGAGCTGATCCATCGTTCTGAGTTTGATCTTGTTGAGAATATTGGGCCTGTTGTCGAGTAACAGCTCCGATGGTACCGACAATATTTTTTTGCAGATGATGAATGGGTCTTGGTCTAGCATTTATGGCTTGTTCATTAGAAAGTAATTGGTGAGAAGATGGTCTAGTAGTGACTCTTCTTGGAAATGGTTCTTTTGGAACCATAGAACTTGTGATAGGTTGAATAGGATCTGATTCATCTTCAGAGCTATTCGATTGATTTGAGGTGATTTCCATGTCACTTTCAGTCTCATATTCTACATCACTAAGATCAGGTGTCTGAGTATTATATAGAGGTCTAGTCGTAACCATGGATAAAGTTGTGTCAAATACTTCCACATCATGAGTAGGTGAATGCCCACTAATAGTTCCTACATATCGGGTAGGAGGGGGAACATTATGATGCTCAATTTTATTAGCCACTTCTTTACCATGCTTTGGTAAAGGATGTTGAAATATGTCCAATGATTGATTGGCATTCTGATTCTGATTTTGGGGGATGTTATTTTGAGCATTATTGGGAGGATTTTGTTTAGGTTGAAAGGCTTGCACCTCCATCTCATTGTTATCAATTAAGTCTTGTATTTTATGTTTTAATATTTTACAAGAGTTGGTAGCGTGTCCAGGTCCTCTATGGAAATCATAGTGTAAATCAGCTCTGTATCCGGGTATAGTTGGATCAGGTTCCCAGATATTTGGTAATTGGATCAAACCTCGTGCTAGTAATTGCGGGAGAATGGTTGATAGAGGTTGATTTAACCTAGTAAATTCTTAAGGTGGTTTATTAGGAGGTTTTAATATAAACTTCTCCGTTGTTTTTGCAGTATTAACATTGGCGATATTTCTGCTATTAGTGACTCCATCACCCACAACTTGTTTATTTTTATATTGATTTCTGGATGTTTTCTCATCATCTTTCTTTTTAAGCTGACCTCTCCTAATGAGAGCATCTTCCACTCTTTGAGCTAAGTCTATAGCTTGATCGAAGGTGGTCAAGGTAGCAGTTGATAACTCATAGGATAGTTGTTATTGCAAATTATTGATAAAGATATCCAACATTTCTCGATAAGGTAACACAAAGTGTAATTTTCCTATAAACTGTCTCCATCGAGCTAGGAAATCAGCAAAACATTCATCTTTGTCTTTTTTTAAGTTGTACAAATATTTAATGGTTACATGCCTTTCAATGTAGGCACTAAATTGATGAACAAAAGACTCGACTGTTTCTTCGAAATTCCTCAAAGAATGAGTGGGTAGTTGATAATACCACTCCAATGCCATTCCTCCTAAAATTTTTGAGAACATTTTTAGTAATAACAAGTCATCATGTGATATATCATGACATGCTATCCTAAACATACGAAGATGCTCTATGGGATCTTCGGTTCCTTTGTATATAGGTAGGACAGGCATAGGAAAGTGTTTAGGATATGGTTGTGCTACAACTATAGGATCTAAAGGTTGACTACACATCTCTCGATAATTGTACGAGGGACGATAGGGATCTATCTAGTCCATGCGAGAGACTAACTGTTTCACCATGGCTTCCAGATTACTAGTTTGTCCACCATATTGGTTTGGTGGTACCTGAGTATGGGATTTATGAGCGTATGATGGCGTGATGTAAGGATTGGATGCTATATTGCTATTATGCAAATGGTTGGTAGGGAGAGTATTATGAAGAAGATTTGTAGTAGCATTATGTTGTATCCTAGATTGTTGGAAATTGGTGTTTGGTTTTGTTTTGGGCTTTTGTTGATTTGAGGTATGTTGATAAATAACTTGGCAAAATAGAGCAGTGAATGACAGTTTCTTTTGTGTGGGAATAACCCTAGGCTTTGTAACAGGCACTCTAGGTGGTTGGGTAACCTGTTGTTGTTACATGTTATGGATTATAGCGGCCATATCTAAATTGGATGGTCCATCTTGATCACTTTCTTGATCAACGATGGACAAGGGATTAGTGCGTGTGTGATATATTTCTTCTAGGGTTGCTTGGGTGTCACTAATTTGATCCTTGTCCATATGGACTGCTCTATTAAGAGCGCCAATATTAGTATTGAGGAACTTCCAGAAATGTTCCATGTTCTCAAAAGTAACAGCTCCTTCCGGAGACATTTTAGGGGATGAGGATCCTTCCTCTCTAACAGTTTCTCTTTGTTCATTTCCTTCAGAAAACTCTTCTTCTTGTTGGTCTAGGGTTCCTTCTTCCTGAATTGGGTCTTCAAGAAGGACATCTGGTTTATTTATTGGTTTTCCTAACCAATCTTCTTCTACCTCAATATGTTTTCCATTCCTAAGTCTAGTCATTATGCTTAAACTTAGATTTTAGCAAAAATATATTTATATATATATATATATTTGCAACAAGTTTGGGAGGTATATATTTTAATTATATACCTACTATAATACTTAAAAGAAAACGTTTTAATTTTTGTTTTATTTTTGTTTTGTTTTTTTTTTTTGATTTTATGTTTTTATGATAATATTATAAAGACAACAAACAATATACTAAATGCAAGAAATAATAAAAGAATGGCTTAGTTTTCTATAAATAGTTTATAGATGTCATTGATGGGATCAAGTTCATCGGGAGTCATGAAATGCTCCTCTTCAAATTGGAAATGGTTTTTCAAGAATTTGACAAAGTGTGCTATGGTGATGTTATCTACTTCTGACTCTGACTTGTAAAAATACAGCTCATGGCAATACTCTCGATATAACACAACTCTAGGAACTCTATTCCATCTCTTTCTATCCATAAGAATGACCTCTTGATCCTCTATACGAGATAGAAATTTATGTACTACAACTACATTGTCAAGGTATTCCTCAAAGGTGTACAACTCGAAAGACACAAGGGCTCTTTTATCTGCTAACCACCTATGGCAAGCTCTCTGAAGTTCATGATATAAGGTCACTTGATCAGGATCCAGGATTCTATCTAGGACAAACCTCTTGATTTTCCTAAGTTCGGTTGATCTAGATTCAATGATATTCAATCTCCTATTAAGTTTGTCCCATAAAGGTTGAACCCTATTTGTTTGAGGTACTCTAAATACAGAAGTAATCTCTATAGCTATTAATTGGTTCTCAACATTAATGGTGACAACTCTTCTTTTATTATAATCTACCATCTAAATATGATATGCAATCTTTAATTGTTTTTTTGATGATTCTAAATGCATTTATGTTTTGTTTTTTGGATTGTTTTCAAAAGGCTTTAGGTTTTTCATGTCGGGTTCACCAAAATGTATCACTCCAAATTTTTTGCATCCTTACCTTCAGGCTATAGGATCTGCGCCCGAAAGGGGAATGCGAGAAGGATGGGATAATACATCAGACTGAGAGGCCCTTTTAAGGTCTTGCCTCTCGCAGGAGGGGTATAAGGGTGAATTTTCGATGGATGGTGGGTTCACCAGGAAACTTTTGAGTGGTAGTTTCCACGCCTAGGTTGAGATTAGGTTTGATGTGTTCATTTTGTGCTTTAATCATTCAATTCCTAGGTTTGGCCAAGATGAATCTAAGCTATTCTATATGCCAATGCTGATTTATATGAATACAAAGAACATAAGTAAGTGCTAAACACAGAAAATATGCTAAATGAGACAGAATATACTTGATTTTGGATGTTTGATCCAGATTCTAAGTTTTATAGAAGTCCAAATCATCTCAAATCGTACGTAATCATCTGAAATGTCACATAATCATCTCAGATCTTAGTCGATCATCTGAGATCAGACGATATCATTGTCGATATGATGAATTCGTTAGATAAATTTGTCAGAAACCTGCAATCACAAAAATAGATACCAAAGACCAAAAATACAACTGCAAAAGCAAGGGGAAATGATAGAAATAACAGTAAACTTGCCTAAATGATAGATCCAGATAGCAATTGAAAACATGAGATTCTGAAAACAAAAAGGATAGACTAAAAATGCAATGTAAACGAAACTAAAATAACGCTTAAACCCTATGTTATTGAAAAATGCGTAAAAAGAAAGAACATGAACACAAGATATCAAAGCAATATAAAAAGAACGACCCTTTTATTGATATGCTTTACAAATTCATGTTACAATGCATCTCCTTCCTTTTTAGGGGATAGGAGCATTAAATGTTGGTCTTTTACAACTTGTTTCAGAATTCCTTCTTCCGCGTGCCCACATATAAGATGGGCAAACCAAAACATTGTCGCCGCTTGCGTTGGTAAAGGTAGATTCCTCGCCACTCCTCTAATGCTGAAGATATACGTTCAAAGAAACAAACAAAGAATCAGTAGCACCTGTGTATGAAAAATAAAATATAAATCTAACGATGGTTAAAATGAGTCTAAATAAACTGAAAACTTGAAAAAAGTATAATCATGAAACTAGCTAAATACTACAAAAGAAATAGTCACCAAAAGCAATAAAGCGGGGGGTGCCCGAAGGCAAACCACCCGTGGGTGAAACTTTGTTTCGACAGCAATCCGCTTGGGATGAGTCCGAAACCTAATGTGATGTGTTGTCGACAAATTGGTAGGATATTGTGGTCAGAAAAATCAGGTTTAGGTTCTTGATTCGTGCCTTCAAAAGTCACCCAATAACCTCTCTTTCGATTAAGAGATTATGGATGTTGAAAGCACAAATCGCAAGTAAGTGAATTAGCAGCACTTCATCGCTCAAAATGCTCCTTCTCTGTATCTCTTTTGGGTGAGGAAGCTCACCATTTTATAGACCCAAGGGGTCTCTTTGAATTAACATGCAAAAGTGTTACTTTGCATGAATGCTTTTTTTGTGAAGAGAAGACTTCTTCTTGATCAAGGGCTTCTTAACTACCTCTATGCATGTCTTTGTATGTTTAGAAAAACTCACTCGCACTCCCATGCAATGAAGGGATAGCTAAGTGGAAAATCTGAGTTGTCATGAAAAAGCCTACTCTCACTCCCATGTAGTGAATGGAGAGTCAATTGGCAGATATGAGTTGTCAAAAGAACTCACTCGCACTCCTATGCCATGCAAGGAAAGCTAAGTGGTAGTTTTGAGTTGTCATGCGCCGAGGTCTGACTTTTTGCTGGTCAAACTTGGCGTTCGTCCCACCCAAAAGCGAGTGCTAGTAATCATCCCTGGGTGAAACGAGTACAAATCCATACTCGTCCTTGGGTGAAACGAGTACCAGTCCGCACTCATCCCTGGGTGGAGCGAATAAGAAGCAAAGTGTCTAAAAGGTGCCAAATTGATTTTTGACTTGTAAAACTGCTGTGTGAGTGGTTACAACCACTGTTTTAACCTCTGGGGCTGCCCTGGGGGCTGTGTGTGTTAGTGCGATTAGTGCTGTTTTGGTGTCTATAGATGCCCCTTTTTGGGAAGCGCTGTGCAAGGTGCAGAACTGAGCAAAAATAGATAACCAAAGCACTAATGATTAGGGTTTCTTAGTAACCTAACCAACTTTGGATGCCCCAAGCATGGAAAGGGCATGCATTCTTGAATCCTTGCTTCTGACGAGCTAAGGAATTTGATTTTAAGTATTAACCTATTTTGGTGAGGTGTGACTTGAGATTGGACATCAATCAGTCATGAATAGGCAAAGGGTGCAACCTTTTGTCCATGGGGGAACCTTGTGTTCATGCTTTGGGAATGCCAAATGTTTGATCAATTTTATGATTATTGCTTGTTTGCTACCCCAAGCAGGAGCGTGATTATCTTTGTCAATGATTCTTTGAATGCATGCCATTGCCTTGATTGGGTGTGTGTTTGTTGATTGGTGACTTAAGTGTGACTACCCCCTCAAGCGATGAATCGATGAAGGAATGACTACCATGAGAAAAGCGACGAGTCGCTTGACCCAAGATGACTTAAGTGAGGGTGCCTTCAGATGTTATTCGGTGAATGCTCGAGCAGTTTCTCGATTGTTTTGACCTATTTTTGGTGGGTGTGAACCCATTTTAGGATGCCATTTGGAGTGAACATTGGTGAAAATCTGATCTCTCATGGAGCGGTCCGGCCATGGTAGCCTTCTTTGGGAGACAGATAAGGACATTGTAAACCCCGACGTTTGTTTTTTTTTTTTTTTTGATGCCAAGAGCACTTTTGTCTGGCAATTTTTAGTGGTTTTGTGTGGCATTTGTCATTTTTATATTTTGGTTGTTTTGTTGTGTTTGTTTTTTTTTTTTTTTTGTGGCTTGTTTTTATGTATGTGTTTGATGTATGCAGATGCGATTATGAATGTGATGTTTCTAATTTGTATGATGTATGGATATGGAATGAATGAAATGAGTTGTTGATGATGTGTCGATGCACCATAGACTGTACAAGATTTGACTGACTTGCTATACTAATGGGATGACTTTGTGGAATGACTTTGCATGTGATAACTGTGTTTTTGTATTTTGCATATATTTTGATGGTTATGTATGAAATGAAATGTACCAGTTGTTTGAAAATGTAGTTAAGCTTTTCTGAGATTCAGATATTTTAACTAACTAGCCAAGACTGTACATTTATCTCGCAAGACTTTTGAACAAGGTATAAATCTGACTTGAATTTAACCAAGTTATTTTACATCCCTGTGTGTGCAATTGAGTTCATTTATGTGGTATTTATCAGGATACTGACAATGCCAGATAGGCTATCAACCAAACCTGTACTGAGGATCACCTAATTAGCTCCACTAACTCTGTGGTTGTATGTAGTAAGATTAATCCACGTGACAATCTAAGGTACCATAGGCTAGCTCATCCACATGCAAACATTGGTCTGTGCACACGCAAAGCTAATGTGATAGACATATCGTCATGCGGGTAGGATACCACCATTGCCAAGTAGGCTATCAACCAAACCTATAATGAGGATCACCTAAATGGTTTTCGAATGCTGAGAATTCCAGGGATTCAAGTTCAGGCTTGTGTATTGGTTCAATGGTTTGGATACTTACTCGTCTATATAGTGATGAAAATCACTGTTTATTTATTTATTTTTTTTGAGCATGGATTTTGAATAGTGGTGATAACCACTGTTAGTTGATTTTGTATTGTGAACTTTGTAAGGTTGAGCTTGTGAATGGCCTTGATCCTATTGGCCTTGGGGATGACTACCCATCCTGTTCATGGACGTGTAGTACGAATCCTTATGACTTTGGGAATCAAGGGGATGATGGAGAGTATGAAGTAAGGGCTTTGATCTTTTAGGCCTTGGGGATGACTACCCATCCTGGTTAGGGGCGGATAGTATGAATCCTTACAAATTTGAGACCAAAGGTGAATGGAAAGGGTTGTGATGATGATTTTTTGGTATTTTGTTTGTGAATGGCGTTGATCCTTTTAGGTCTTGGGGATGACTACCCATCCTTGGCAGGGACGTGTAGTACGAATCCTTACAATTTTGGGGACCAACTATGATTGGGATTTGGGGGAGTGATGAAAACCACTATTTATGATGGGGAATGGATAGGGAAGAACTCGTCCTTTTGTCAATTCTCAGCATTCTGGAACCATTCGCACAGGGGGATGAACAGGCTAATCTTTCACCCAGGGTACCCGAAACTGCTTTGTAGGTTGTTCTTACGTTCACACAACTTAGGAATTATTTTATGTGTTTTAGCTTGTGATGGGATGTTACATAACAAAGCGTATTTCAAGTATGACTCTACCTTTGTAAAATATGTTTAATTTTGTACAGTTTTTGGCTAGAAATTTAAAGACAGCTGAATGACAAAAACCCTATATACATTAGGAGACAACTGACTATGCTAAAAATGACGGTGGTGTTATGATGGATGTATGCATTTATGAAAATGGATTTGATGTGGAAAATGATGAACTTGTCAAGTAACGACAGTCTATGGTGCTTTTGACTTGTATGACCAACAACTATGCAATGTATGGATGCGATGCCGAATGCAACCTATATTTTTGTATTTTGAGTTTTTTTATGAGAATGCATGGAATTGAAATGCAATTGGTTTTGGGATTTTTGATTTTTATATGAGTATGCATGGAATGGAAATGCAAATTTTGTGATTTTGATTTTTTTATGAGTATGCATGGAATGGAAATGCAAATGTTTTGGTGATTTTTATTTTTGTGTTGTTTTTGTTGATTTTTGAATATGTATTTTGACCAAAGGGTTTATGGACACCCTTGGAGCTTTTGGGGTTGACCAAGGGATTGCGATAATCCTTGGAGCTTTTTGGGATGACCAAGCGATTGCGATAATCCTTGGAGCTTTTGGGGTTGACCAAGAGATTGCGATAATCCTTGGAGCTTTTTGGGATGACCAAGCGATTGCGATAATCCTTGGAGCCTTTTGGGGTGACCAAGTGATTGCGATAATCCTTGGAGCTTTTGGGGTGACCAAGTGATTGTGATAATCCTTGGAGCTTTTGGGATGACCAAGAGATTGCGATAATCCTTGGAGCTTTTGGGATGACCAAGCGATTGCGATAATCCTTGGAGCTTTTGGGGTGACCAAGTGATTGCGATAATCCTTGGAGCTTTTGGGGTGACCAAGTGATTGCGATAATCCTTGGAGCTTTTGGGATGACCAAGCGATTGCGATAATCCTTGGAGCTTTTGGGGTTGACCAAGAGATTGCGATAATCCTTGGAGCTTTTGGGATGACCAAGAGATTGCGATAATCCTTGGAGCTTTTGGGATGACCAAGAGATTGCGATAATCCTTGGAGCTTTTGGGGTGACCAAGAGATTGCGATAATCCTTGGAGCTTTTGGGATGACCAAGTGATTGCGATAATCCTTGGAGCTTTTGGGGTGACCAAGAGATTGCGATAATCCTTGGAGCTTTTGGGATGACCAAGAGATTGCGATAATCCTTGGAGCTTTTGGGGTGACCAAGAGATTGCGATAATCCTTGGAGCTTTTGGGATGACCAAGCGATTGCGATAATCCTTGGAGCTTTTGGGATGACCAAGAGATTGCGATAATCCTTGGAGCTTTTGGGATGACCAAGCGATTGCGATAATCCTTGGAGCTTTTGGGATGACCAAGCGATTGCGATAATCCTTGGAGCTTTTGGGGTGACCAAGAGATTGCGATAATCCTTGGAGCTTTTGGGATGACCAAGCGATTGCGATAATCCTTGGAGCTTTTGGGGTGACCAAGAGATTGCGATAATCCTTGGAGCTTTTGGGATGACCAAGCGATTGCGATAATCCTTGGAGCTTTTGGGGTGACCAAGAGATTGCGATAATCCTTGGAGCTTTTGGGATGACCAAGCGATTGCGATAATCCTTGGAGCTTTTGGGGTGACCAAGAGATTGCGATAATCCTTGGAGCTTTTGGGATGACCAAGCGATTGCGATAATCCTTGGAGCTTTTGGGATGACCAAGCGATTGCGATAATCCTTGGAGCTTTTGGGGTTGACCAAGAGATTGCGATAATCCTTGGAGCTTTTGGGATGACCAAGCGATTGCGATAATCCTTGGAGCTTTTGGGGTTGACCAAGAGATTGCGATAATCCTTGGAGCTTTTGGGATGACCAAGCGATTGCGATAATCCTTGGAGCCTTTTGGGGTGACCAAGTGATTGCGATAATCCTTGGAGCTTTTGGGGTGACCAAGTGATTGTGATAATCCTTGGAGCTTTTGGGATTGACCAAGAGATTGCGATAATCCTTGGAGCTTTTGGGATGACCAAGCGATTGCGATAATCCTTGGAGCCTTTTGGGGTGACCAAGTGATTGCGATAATCCTTGGAGCTTTTGGGGTGACCAAGTGATTGTGATAATCCTTGGAGCTTTTGGGATGACCAAGAGATTGCGATAATCCTTGGAGCTTTTGGTTTGACCAAAGGGTTTATGGACATCTTTGGAGCGTTTGGTGTAACCCACTAGCTCTTCAGGGAATAGAGGTACCCCCAGCTTGATGATCTATGTGCACCGGATCTGGATCTATAGGAATTGGCACGAATGGATCGGCCTTATGCACGGATAGGAGGATAGGGTCTGCCTTCGACACTGATGGTGCTATGATATCTCTAGGTGGAAGTGGCTTGCGATCTTCCCAAAGGAGCGGAATCAACATGTGATGCCAGTGGGTCGGGTCTATGCGCCACTCATGCCCTAGTCTTATGCCTAGTTGGGCCATTAGTTCGTCATGGGTTACAGGGTGATTGTGTCATCGCGCATGATTGAGATATGCCATCTCAATTTTGTCTTCGTAATCATTATCGATGATCCAAAGGCCTTCATTGGCCCTGACAGCTATCTGCGACATGCTAGGCTCTTCTTGTTCTAGCAGATTGATGTGGTCCTCATGGGGTTGTTCTGCTCGTTGCGGGGGGACCTGATTTTCCTAAAATGGCACGGGCTCGATGGGAGCATCCAAAGGGAATAAGGTTAAGAGACTTTGGTGATGATCACCCATGGGGACCACCTGTGAATTATTGTTGTCTAACTTAAATGGGTCCCATGATGCTATTGCATATGCTGACTCATATTTGGCAAGAGATTCAGGCTCAACAGAGTCTGGTGATTCTGAGATATGGAAGACCTCGTCATCAGGTAGCTCTACAACTAGGGGTTGATCCTCTGGGAGAGGAGTCTCGCATATGTTGGGCTTTTGGGGCCCTAAAATCTTGGTCTCTACCGACTCTAAGTGATCGGGTAGCGCATTGCTTGGATCAGGGGATTTGAGCTCCTCAGCTTGGATTTGTTCCCATTGCAGGTTGTGGGGAACTTGGGGCCTTGGGAGGGGTGGCCAAATAGCACCCCCCATGCCTTGGTAGGGCATTTCATCCCACTCTTCTTCTCACTTAGGTTCCTCATAGGCTTATTGAAGAATTTTTGAGGGTGGCCCATGAACCTAGGTGGGTGCCTGAAGAAAGCGCTTGTCATTGGTCTGAGGAGTGGCCTCCCACTCAAGTCTAGGAGGTGTCGGAGGCAATGGTTGATAAGGTCGCAGAGACCTATCTCGCACCCAGCTGTGTCTTGTATAATGTTCTATCTTATGTGTGTGAGGGGTTGGAGTCCACTCCTGCATAGTGTATGGGAACAACTCATCCTCCTGGCATTGAATGCACTCTTTATTTAGAAGATACTATTGCTCTAACTATTGTTGTTCTAGCTCAAGTAACGTGAGTTCCATCCGACGTGCGATATGCTTGGTAGATTCTAAGATAGTTGGTCCTACCGTCTCATGTCTAGAAGGCCTATATGCCTCTCCTAGATATCTATCTCGGTCTTGGTGATCTGAGATCTCTATAGGTTGCCTCCCTCTGTTGGGGGTAGCGGCATTCCCTCGAGGCTTTGGCCTCAGTAGGTGATCCTGATGGCTAGCAATTACGGAGGCGTGTTGCTCCTACGATGTATATTGTTCTTGAGGAAGGTAAGGGTTTTCCTCATGCTCTCTTTTGTAAGTGAAAAAGGAATGGGCAGAGTTGGCTCACCCTGCCTGAGGAGCCTTGTGCTCTAGATTTATCCTTGTAGTCCTAACAACTAGAGGGGGTGAAGGAGGGAGAGTGTAATCATGTGGTTCCTCCCGTCAAACCCTATGTTGACCTAGCACTTCATTGCATGGTGATGACTCATAGCGAGCATCTAAGGGAGCTCTCCTATGGATGTACCCCTCATGGAAGGGTGTGTGCTAGGTGCTATGCTGAACAGGAGTGCCCCTAGAAGAGGTGCCCTTATAGTCCCTTTTTGTTAAGGTGTGGAGGGGACTGCCTTGTGTGCTAGGTCACCAAGGTGGTATGACCAAATCCTCAAGACTATAACGGAGGTGACTTGTGCCTCCTTGGATATTCCCCATAGCATCCGCCCGTGATTGGGCTTGGCTGCGAGTGAGCACCATGACGATGTCTCTCTAAAAACCCTAAAATTGAAAATGAGTCAGATGGGGCCCAAAATTAGGGTGTGTATCCCTCTTACAATATATAAGACAAAAATGAAGTTTCAAGTCCTAAATCTAAATACATTAGGAGATATTGACCTCCGAACAACTCAAAAAGCATAAAAAATTAGCCGAGTAATTTTAAAACCTAATTTCGGGGCACTAGATGATGGAATTTGGCCTCGAAAACTGACTTTTTTGGACAAATAGAATTCCAAGGAATTATATTTTTTTAAAATTATCCCAACTCCCTGTAAAATTTCGCATCAATCGGAGCTACGGTTGAGAAGTTATGTCCCCGACAAGATGCACTAAAATTTAGGGAAAAATATAAAATTTCCCATATTTTGTTGGATGCTCCTGCATCACTTATGGGCACCTTTGGGGTGCTTTTGGGTTCACCAAAGGGTTCATGGACACCTTTGGGGCATTTTGAAGTGACCAAGCGATTGCGGGAATCCTTGGATCTTTTAGAGCGAGTGACAAAATGCATAGATTTTTATCTTTTGTTTATGATTTTTTTGATTTTTTTTGTTACACTAAGCATAAATGAACACACACATACACAAATGGTGATTATCTCTTTTAAAGATTAATGGTGTGTCCTAGACTGGTTTAGTGTGTTTTGATGATTTTGTTTTGTTTTTTAAAAGTTTTGAAGAATTTTTAAATGCAGCATGTTGGCTCATATGACTCCCATAAATGATCGCCCCTTCAATATACCATTGTCGGACCGATATACCAACCTCTCTATATACCCGCCCTTATGTGAGGGAGACTATAGGTATGTGAGAGCATATGATACATGGAACATAGGTGGTACGAAAGGGGAATCACTCTGTTTATGAAACCTACCATAGAAGACTTATCCTCATGTGCTAGGAATCACCCTAGCTACACTCGGTCAGATTTCATCAGGATTTACGTCTAGCAACAGTCGCGATCGGGGTAATGGATGCAATATCTCAAGCCAAAGTGATAATGGAATCCACCTTTGGTATTGCTTAAGGGTTGGGGTTTTACGACCAACTCCTTGTGTTTAAAATACCACGTGGTGTGTGGGGTTCATTTTAATTTGCAAAAATTTGAAACAGGAAAACAAAAAGGAAACTTTCCCTAAGCCATACAAAACTGAAAACCAGAAAACAGAAAATAGAAATTTGACAAAAGATTTTTAAAAACCCCTACCTCTTCTCTGCCCAACAAGATGTTTCTGATTTTCTCTAAAAAAAAATGCGCAGAACTATACTCTTCCCTGGGTGAGGCGAATATCATAATAGTATTCGTTCTAGGGTGAGACGAATGATTATTCGTCCCTGGGTGAAACGAATACCAATTCTGTAATCATCACTTGCAGAAGCGAATAACAGTCTGATAATTGAAAAATAGGTACCTGTAATCAAAACAAGCAATTTCAGATCAGAAATCTAACCTAAAAAAAAAAATAGAGGACAGAGGTCCCACCGTGATCGCCATTGAAAACATGATATTTCGAAAACAAAAAGGATAGACTAAAAATGCAATGTAAACGAAACTAAAATAACGCTTAAACCCTATGTTATTGAAAAATGCGTAAAAAGAAAGAACATGAACACAAGATATTAAAGCAATATAAAAAGAACGGCCCTTTTATTGATATGCTTTACAAATTCGTGTTACAATGCATCTCCTTCCTTTTTAGGGGATAGGAGCATTAAATGTTGGTCTTTTACAACTTGTTTCAGAATTCCTTCTTTCGCGTGCCCACATATAAGATGGGCGAACCAAAATGTTGTCGTTGCTTGCGTTGGTAAAGGTAGATTCCTTGCCACTCCTCTAATGCTAAAGATCTACGTTCAAAGAAACAAACAAAGAATTAGTAGCACCTATGTATGAAAAATAAAAGATAAATCTAACGATGGTTAAAATGAGTCTAAATAAACTGAAAACTTGACAAAAGTATAATCATGAAACTAGCTAAATACTACAAAAGAAATAGTCACCAAAAGCAATAAAGCGGGGGGTGCCCGAAGGCAAACCACCCGCAGGTGAAACTTTGTTTCGACACCAATCCGCTTGGGATGAGTCCGAAACCTGATGTGATGTGTTGTCGACAAATTGGTAGGATATTGTGGTCAAAAAAATCGGGTTTAGGTTCTTGATTCGTGCTTCAAAAGTCACCCAATAACCTCTCTTTTGATTAAGAGATTATGGATGTTGAAAGCACAAATCGTAAGTGAATTAGCAGCACTTCGTCGCTCAAAATGCTCCTTCTCTGTATCTCTTTTGGGTGAGGAAGCTCACCATTTTATAGTCCCAAGGGGTCTCTTTGAATTAACATGCAAAAGTGTTACTTTGCATGAATGCTTTTTTTTGTGAAGAGAAGACTTCTTATTGATCAAGGGCTTCTTAACTGCCTCTGTGCATGTCTTTGTATGTTTAGAAAAACTCACTCGCACTCCCATGCAATGAAGGGATAGCTAAGTGGCAAATCTGAGTTGTCATGAAAAATCCTACTCTCACTCCCATGCAGTGAATGGAGAGTCAATTGGCAGATATGAGTTGTCAAAAGAACTCACTCGCACTCCTATGCCATGCAGGGAAAGCTAAGTGGTAGTTTTGAGTTGTCATGCATTGAGGTCTAACTTTTTGCTGGTCAAACCTGGCGTTCGTCCCACCCAGAAGCGAGTGCTAGTAATCGTCCCTGGGTGAAACAAGTACAAATTCATACTCGTCCTTGGGTGAAACGAGTACCAGTCCGCACTCATCCCTGGGTGGAGCGAATAAGAAGCAGAGTGTCTAAAAGGTGCCAAATTGATTTTTGACTTGTAAAACTGCTGTGTGAGTGGTTACAACCACTGTTTTAACCTCTGGGGCTGCCCTGGGGGCTGTGTGTGTTAGTGCGATCAGTGCTTGTTGTCACATAATCAGATTGGTGTTGTTTTGGTGTCTACAACAATTAAAGGAAATGCGTTAATTTAATAATTTAACTTTATCATGCATGTGTACTAAATGAGGTGAACTCCAGGATGCAAAAATAAAATAAACCTAGTTAATGCATAAGAAAATGAAGAGAAAAGATAAGAAAAATGCAAACTTCAGTCTCTGATTGCCCCCAATTTGGACTACAGTTAGGATCACCTCCAATCATATGAGATCGTCGCTGATCCTCGACAGGATCGTCCGAAATAATCTGGAATCGCCTTCGACGATCCGAGCTTGCTTTGGCTGAAAAACAGTAAAATTCCTGCAAGAAAACTTGAAATACAAAATGCAAACGATTGGTGCGAGGATGTTCTAATGCATAAGGAACTAAATTTGCAAGGAAATCAGTCAGCCAGGGGGTTCAGGGGGATAAACTGATAAAATCCCAATTTATATAGGATTAGGGAGAGGTTAGGAGGTTGGAGATCATCCCAATTTGGGAAATCTCCAATAGGGGAGACTCTAACTGCGCAGACACGCTTTCTACCCAAGTTAGAGAAGCTGTTGAAACAGAAGCTAATTATGAAAATTTAGTTTTGGGATGAAATTGTCTAGACGTTCTGTTCCATACGAATTCGTCAGATCTGGGATGATTTCGTATGATCGGCAAAAATATCGTCCAATGGCCAAAAAAAATCCTAAAAATGGTGTGGAAAACAAGGGGAGTAGGTAACGGGTGATTAACGGGTGGTTTTGGGTTAAAATTCAAATTTTTATCTTTTTACTAAGGTTTAACTGCGCCAATTTTAGGGTGCTACAGGAAGTAATTAATTTTTTAAGATATTCTATTGGAAGTTGCATTAAATAAGGAGAATAAGGTAAATTTTTACAAAATATTCTATTAGTTATCACACAAGAACAAAATAAACACTTAAGGGCTTCATACTTTGCGATATTGCTAGTACAAGAAAACTTAAGCTTAAAGGACAAAGGGATTAGCTATCATTGAGGGGTGACCAATATGACTCCTACCCCTACTCCTTTGACATATTAGCATCATCAGAGTACAAGGTCTAAGAGTCAAGGTGATATGCTTCGACATTGAATATTGACCCATCAAGAAAGTCTATCACTAAGGGATGGCTAGCTTCTAAAGGTGCAATTGCTAACTAGTCAGCAATGACCTAGCCTTTCATAGAATTTTGGTTGAAAAACTTAAGATCAAATTGACTAATCATAATGACCCACTTATCGATGTGTCTTATTTAATACATGCCTTACGGTTACAAACTAGAATATTGATACTCCTGATTAGGAGATCATTACATGCAAGAATTATTAAAATAATCTCCTAGCTAAATATGCATGATCTAATAATAAAATAATGTAATAAAATATTAACACCCCCTCTTGTTACATTGTTTAGGATAGGAAATAGTAGGATCCTTCCTTAATTTGGAGGAGTCGAGGCTCTAGCTTTGGATCTAGGTGCTAGATGCTCTGGATCCTGGCTTTAGCTCCTAGCTCTAGGTCCTAGATCTAACTCCTAGCTTTATGGCTCTTAGTCCTAGGTGCTTTGGTTCTTGGCTTTGGCTACTTTGGCTTTGGCTGCTTTGGATCTTGGCTCTTGGTTCTAGCTCTGGAACTAGGTTGGCCATTAGTTCTACCTCTAGGTTTACCACTACGTCTACCTCTAGATTTGTTGCCTTTGGATCACTCACTAGGTCTACCACTGGGTTTACCTCTAGATTTGTTGCCTTTGGGTCAATCACTAGGTCTACCACTAGGTTTGTTACCTTTAGGTCAACCACTAGGTCTACTACCTTTGGGTTTACCACTTAGTCAACCACTAGGTCTACTACCTTTGGGTTTGCAACGTAGTCAACCACTAGGTCTTCTATTAGATCAACCACTAGGTCACCCATTGGGTCTATATTTGGGTCTTTTACCTTTAGGTTTGATACCTCTAGGTTAGCCATTAGGTCTACCCTAGGTATACCACTAGGTTTACCTCTAGGTCTACCACTAGGTCTGCTAACTCTAGGTCTACCTCTAGGTCATCCATTAGGTCTATCTCTAGATATATTGCCTTTGGGTCTACCTTTTAGTCTACCACTAGGTTTGTTACCTCTCGGTTTACCTCTTGGGTTGCCACTTTCTTTTATAGAATCTATTCAACATTGATTTCATTTTGTCCTATTGTGTGACATTTGTCCATCCACAATCAATATGTATCTTGGTTGTCATTTTTTGTTTGTGCCAATAATTGGCTCTAAGAGTGGCATAGGAGTTCAATTTTACAAACTTAGCATTACTAGTTCCTGCTTGATTATCATAGCCAAGACCTTCATTATTTGGCCTTACACATAGCATTATGGCTTTTCTTATACCTTGACCATATTTTCCCAATCCTATGCCATTTTAAACCTTTTTTTTCATTAGCTTAGAGTCAATTCCTTTGGTGTGCCTTTCAAAGCACCCAAGTTCTTGCTCTTCATTATGGTTTTCAACACTTGTACCATTAACTAAATATCATTCAATTCATTAACATCACAAGTTGAATCTATACTAGTGGTAATATCACTTGTGTCACAATAGATATTTCTTATGAAGGAGTTGGGGTCGCTTGTATGACAACAAGCATCTATTGCCATGGGCTTGAGCTTCAATTGATCCTTTGTATTCTTTCATTTTATGCTTACAAATATCAAGTGTGATTAATTCCATGTATATTGTCCTTACAACATGTCACGATTTCACGACATGTTGGTTTTTCGTGGGCAAAAGCCAAAATAAGGAGCGTGGAGGTGAAAGTGTTGCGATTTCGTGACATGTTGTTCCTTTCTGTTCAAAAGCAACTAAAGAGGTAAAAGTGGCAGAAGTGCCACGATTTCATGACATGTCATTCTATCAACACGTCATAGTTTCACGATGATCCAGAGCAAATGAAGAAAAAGACTCAAGGACGACGCGATTTCGCGACATGCCGATTCTTTGCGGATGGAAGCGGCAAGAGAACAAAATGGGCAACGAATGTCACGATTTCACATGTCTTAGTTTCATGACAGGTAGTAGCAAAAGAGCTGAATGAAGGCTGTTTGTCATGATTTTGCGATAGGTATCTTGGTTGTGACACGCCGGTGTGTCGCGACTCTCCAGAATAAATGAAGGAAAAGTCATAAGGGCATCACGATTTCACGATATGTCTATCAGGTGCGGTTGGAAGTGGCAAGCGTGCAGAATGGGATATGATTGTTCCTGATTTTGTGACATGTCTCATGGGTGCGACATGTCGCATTTTCATGATTTACAGTGGCAAAGGTGCTAAACGTAGGCAGAATGTCACGATTTCATGACATGTCTATTTTTTGCGACAGGTCACTTTTTTGCGGATTTCCAAAGTAAAAGATGGAAACGACTTAAGGATGTCACGATTTCATGACATGGAGCATATTCACAGCTGGAAACAGAAAGAGTGCAAATTGGGAGATGATTTTCATGATTCTGTGACATGTCTCATTTTCGTGACATGTTACCATTTCGCGACTTTTTAGAGCAGGTGATGGAGATGACCTCAGGCCGTCACGAGTTCATGATTGGTCGCATTTTCATGGATGGGGCAACAAGAGAGCAATGCGTTGGGCCACTGCCTATGTTCCAAGGTGTTGGTAATATTGTGGAAGGGCCGATGCTCTTTTTTTGGCAGTGTGGCCTCAGGAGGGGGCTAATTGCATGGGATAGACTGTCCCTATTGAGCTTTTGTTCCGTTTCAGCATTGTGCTGATTTTGTAAAAGGTTTTGGGTCAACCTGTAAAACCCGGTTGTAATGAAATTGTACCTTAATTACAAAAAAAAAACATATATAAGGATTATAGCACCAATTTGAAGAACATCTTTAGAATCATTAGCATCTCTAAGAATTGTTTACAAAAAATTTCTTGGAGTGATAAATTCTCCATATTCATAAAGATGCTTCTATTACGGGAAGTAAATACCCTTATCTAGTTTTGCACACTTGTGAATTTTTAATTTATTTAGGGTTTGCTTTCTCTTTGCCTTTCCCATGCTTGAATGCGTTGGTCTCCATCGAAAATGCACTTTTCACAATATTTGATGAATTTTTCAAGAAGGATGGTGGTGTCAAACTCCATTGATATTCCACTTTTTATAATCACAATGCTTGAGTAATGTTGCAAAATAGAATTTTAAAATTTGCAAGATCAAATCATATTTATTTATTGAAAGTAAGGCAAAAAAAAAATTCTAATCATACACCCTTATACCTCCGAAATTTACTTAAAATTAAAGTACATCAAAAAATTGCTTTTCATTTTTTAAAATAAAAGTTTTGTTTTTTTTTTTTTTAAATTAAAAAAATGTGCATTATAAAAATTCTTCCTATTTTTTTAATAATAAAAAAACATGCACTTTTTAATAAATTTTCCCCTTTTTAAAAAATAATGTGGATGCAGCTGTTTTTTTTTCCTTGAAAGAAATGAATGAAAATGTTGTTTTGGTCTCCTTGAAGAAGATAGAGAGAACATTTTTCAAGGGGGACCATGTTTTTTTTGGTAGGACAGGGCTCTTCATGAAGCCTTGGCATACCAAGTTCAAAGCTGAGGAAGAGATGCCATCAACTACCCCTTTTTGGGTCCGTTTATTTGATCTTCCGATAGAATATTGGCATCCAAAGATATTCAGAACAATTGGAAATTCTTTAGGAGTTTACATGATGACTTCTAATTGTATCCAACACTTAGAGTATATGATTTATGCAAGGATTTGTGTTTTGATTGATTTTGACAATCCAGAGAATATTACTTTACAATATGGGGAATAAATATGGGAACAAGTAGTAGATTATGAAAATATTCCATTTAGATGTAAAATTTGTCATGAATATGGTCATCTAGCCAAGGATTGTCCACATAAATTCCCTAACAAAGAGAAAGAGGATGGGGACTTGGCAGGGTTTCAAATCCCTAAACAAAAAAACACAAAAAAAAAATAGCAACAAAAGAGAAAACAATTATTTTTCCTAACACCTTTGAAATTCTCTCCACGGATGAGCAAGCAGATGATGATGGTGAAAGCATGATATTCTGGAAACAAAAAGGATAGACTAAAAATGCAATGTAAACGAAGCTAAAATAACGCTTAAACCCTATGTTATTGAGAAATGCGTAAAAAGAAAGAACATGAACACAAGATATCAAAGAAATATAAAATACAGTCCTTTTATTGATATGCTTTTCAAATTTGTGTTACAATGCATCTCCTTCCTTTTGAGGGGATAGAAGCGTTAAATGTTAGTATTTTACAACTTGTTTCAGAATTCCTTCTTCCGCGTGCCCACATATAAGATGGGTGAACCAAAACGTTGCCGCCGCTTGTGTTGGTAAAAGTAGATTCCTCGCTGCTCCTCTAATGCTGCAAATCTGCGTTCAAAGAAACAAACAAAGAATCAGTAGCACCTGTGTATGGAAAACGAACGATAAATATAATGATGGTTAAAATGAGTCCAAATAAACTAAAAATTTGAAACAAGCATAATCATGTAACTAGCAAAATACTGTAAAAGAAAAAGTCTTCAAATGCAATAAGGCGAGGGGTGCCCAAAGGCAAACCACCCGCGGGTGAAACTTTGTTTCGACACCAATCCGCTTGGGATGGGTCCGAAACCTGTTGTGATGGGTTTTCGGCAAATTGGTAGGATATTGTGGTAAAAAAAATTGGGTTTTGGTTCTTGATTCGTGCCTCCAAAGTCACCCAATAACTTCTTTTTCGATTAAGATATTATGGATGTGAAGCACAAATCGTAAGTAAACTGTCAGCACTTCGTCGCTCAAAATGCTCCTTCTCTGTCTCTATTTTGGGTGAGGAAGCTCACCATTTTATAGACCCAAGGGGTCTCTTTGAATTAACATGCAAAAGTGTTACTTTGCATGAATGCTTTTTTGTGAAGAGAAGACTTCTTCTTGATCAAGGGCTTCTTAACTACCTCTGTGCATGTCTTTGTATGTTTAGAAAAGCTCACTCGCACTCCCATGCAATGAAGAGATAGCTAAGTGGCAAATCTGAGTTGTCATGAAAAAGCCTGCTCTCACTCCCATGCAATGAAGGAAGAGTTAAGTGGCCGATCCGAGTTGTCCTGAAAATCTCACTCTCATTCCCATGCAGTGAATGGAGAGTCAAGTGGCAGATATGAGTTGTCAAAAGAACTCACTCGCACCCTTACACCATGAAAGAAGAGCTAAGTGGCAGTTTTGAGTTGTCATGCACCGAGGTTTAACTTTTTTCCGATCAAACATGGCGTTCATCCCATCCAAAAGTGAGCACTGATAATCGTACCAGGGTGAAATGAGTACCAGTCTGCACTCATCTCTGGGTGGAACGAGTACCAGTATTCACTCGTCCCTGGGTGGAGCGAGTAAGTAGAAAAGTGCCTAAAAGGTGCCAAATTGATCTCTGACTTGTAAAACTATTGTGTGAGTGGTTAGAACCATTGTTTAACCTCTGGGGGCTGTGTGTGTTAATGCGATCAGTGTTTGCAGTCACATAATCGGATTGGTGTTGTTTTGGTGTCTATAGATGCCCCTTTTTGGGAAGCGCTGTGCAAGGCGCAACGTCGAGCAAAAATAGATAACCAAAGCACTAATGATTAGGTTTTCTCAGTAACCTAACCAACTCTTGATGCCCCAAGTGTGGAAAGGGCACGCATTCTTGAATCCTTGCTTCTGATGAGCTAAGGAACTAATGTCAAGTGTTAACCTTGTTAAGTGAGGTGTTACTTGAGCTTGGACATTGATCAGTCATGAATAGGCAAAGGGTGCAACCTTTTGTCTGTGGAAACCTTGAGTTCATGATTCATGAATGCCAAGTGTTTGATTAGTTTGTGATTGTTGCTTGTTTGCTACCCCAAGCAGGGGCGTGATTGTCTTTGTCAATGATCCTTTGAATGCGTGTCATTGCCTTGATTGGGTGTGTGTGTGTTGATTGATAACTAAGTGTGACTACCCCCTCAAGCGACGAATCGATGAGGGAATGACCAACATGAGAAAAGTGACGAGTCACTTGACCCAAGATGACTTAAGTGAGGTTGCCTTCAGATGTTTTTCTGTTGAATGCGAAAGCAGTTTTTGAACATTCTGACCTATTTTTGGTGGGTTTTAACCCTTTTTGTGACGCATTTTGGAGCTAAAATTGACAAAAATCCGTCCTCCCATGGAGCGGTCTGGCCATGATAGCCTTCTTAGGGAGTAGGATAGTGATAATTTGTAACCCCAACGTCTATTTTGGATGCCAAGAATGTCGGGCACAAAAGTGCCTTTGTTCGGCAATGTTATTGCTATTTTTGGATGGGTTTTGACCCGTTTTGGTGACGCCGTTTGGGGATGAAATTCTCAAAAATCCATCTTCTCGTGGAGCGGTCCGGCTATGGTAGCCTTATTAGGGAGTAGGATAGTGAGGATTTTTGACCCCGACATCTATGTTGCATGCCCGTAATGTTAAGTGCAAAAGCACTCTCATTGGACAGTTTTATTGTTGTTTTTTGGTGCATTTTTGTGCAGTTTTTATGGTTTGTTTTTATGTTTATGCACAGTTATTTATGATGATGTATGCATGTGGGATTATGAACGCGATGTTTCTAATTATATGATGTATGCAAATGGAATGAATGAAATTATTTGTTGATAATTTGTCGATGGCACCATAGACTGTGCAAGATTGACTGGCTTGCTGTACTTATGACGTTGCATGTGAAAACTTTGTTTTTGTATTTTGCATTTTTTCTGATGGTGATGTACGAAATGAAATGTACTAGTTGTTTTAAAATGTAGTTAAGCTTTTCTAAGATTCAGATATTTTAACTAACTAGCCAAGACTGTACATTTATCTCACAAGAATTTTGAACAAGGTATAAATCCGACTTGAATTGAACCAAGTGATTTCACATCCCTGTGTGTGCAATTGAGTTCGTTTATGTGGCATTTGTCAGGATACCACCAGTGCCAGATAGGCTATCAACCAAAACTATACTGAGGATAACCTAATTAGCTCCACTAACTCTGGTGTTGTATTTAGCAAGATTAATCCACATGACAATCTAAGGTACCATAAGCTAGCTCATCCACATGCAAACATTGGTCTGTGCACACGCAAAGCTAATGTGACAGACATATCATCATGCGGTTAGGATACCACCATTGCCAGGTAAGCTATCAACCAAACCTATAATGAGGATCACCTAGATGGTTTTTGAATGCTAAGAATTCTAGGGATTCAAGTTTAGGTTATTTTTTGGCTCAATGGTTTGGGATACTTGCTCGTCTATATAGTGATGAAAATCATTGTTTATTTTTCTCTTTGTTTTATTTTTTAGCAAGGATTGTGAATAGTGGTGATAACCACTATTATTTGATTTTGTATTTTGAGCTTTGTAAGGTTAAACTTGTAAGTTTGTGGCTTGTGAATGACCTTGATACTATTGGCCTTAGGGATGACTACCCATCCTGTTCAGGGACATGTAGTACGAATCCTTACGACTTTGGGAACCAAGAGCGATGATGGAGATTATGAAGTAAGGGCATTGATCTTTTAGATCTTGGGGATGACTACCCATCCTCGTTAGGGGCATGTAGTACGAATCCTTACAACTTGGAGACCAAAGGTGAGTGGAGATGGTTGTGATGATGGTTTGTTGGAATTGTGTTTTTGAATAGCATTGATCCTTTTAGGTCTTGGGGACGACTACCCATCCTTGGTAGGGACATGTAGTAAGAATCATTACAACTTTGGGGACCAACTATGATTGGGATTTTTGGGAGTGGTGAAAACCACTATTTATTATGGGGAATGGATAGGGAAGAGCTCGTCCTTTTGTCAATTCTTAGCATTATGGAACCATTCACACAGGGGGATGAACAGGCTAATCTTTCACCGATGGTACCCAAGACTGCTTTGTAGGTTTCTCTTGCGTTCACACAACTTAGGAATTATTTTATGTGTGTTAATTTGTGTTGGGATTCTACGTAACAAGGCGTGATCCAAGTAAAACTTTCCCGTGTAAAATCTGTTTAGCTGTGTATAGTTTTTGGTTAGAAATTTAAAGACAGCTGAATGACAAAAACCTTATATACATTTAGGAGACAACTGACTATGCTAAAATAAAATGGTGATATGCTGGATGTATGCATTTATGAAAATGGATTTGATGTGGAAAATGAGGGAATTTGCCAAGTAATGACAGTCTATGGTGCTTTTGACATGTATGACTTAGCAAGTATGCAATGTATGGATGCGATGCCTAATGCAACCTATATTTTTGTATTTTGATTTTTATGAGAATGCATGGAATTTTTTTTTTTTTTATGATTGTATTGTTTTTGTTTATTTTTGAATATTTATATTGACCAAGCAGTTAAGGTAACGCTTAGAGCATTTGGGTTGACCAAAGGGTTTATAGATACCTTTGGGGCATTTAGGGTTGACCAAGTGATTATGAGAATCCTTGGAGCTTTTGGCTTGACCAAAGGGTTTATAGATACCTTTGGAGAATTTTTGGGTTGACCAAGCGATTGTGGTAATCCTTGGAGCTTTTAGGGTGACCAAGTGATTGCGATAATCCTTGGAGCTTTTAGGGTGACCAAGTGATTGTGATAATCCTTAGAGCTTTTAGGGTAACCAAGTGATTGCGATAATCCTTGGAGCTTTTAGGGTGACCAAGTGATTGCGATAATCCTTGGAGATTTTAGGGTGACCAAGTGATTGTGATAATCCTTGGAGCTTTTAGGGTGACCAAGTGATTGCGATAATCCTTGGAGCTTTTAGGGTGACCAAGTGATTGCGATAATCCTTGGAGATTTTAGGGTGACCAAGTGATTGCGATAATCCTTGGAGCTTTTAGGGTGACCAAGTGATTACGATAATCCTTGGAGATTTTGGTTTGACTAAAGGGTTTATGGACACCTTTGGAGCGTTTGGTGTAATCCACTTACTCTTCAGGGAATAGAGGTACCCCCAGCTTGATGATCTTTGTGCACCGGATCTGGCTTTGGAGGGATTGGCACGAATGGATCGACCTTATGCATAGATAGGAGGGTAGGGTCTGCCTTCGGCACTGATGTGGCTATGGGTTCTCTAGGCGAAAGTTGCTCTTGGTATATCCAAAGTGGTGGATTCAACGTTTGATTCCAGTGCATTGGGTTAATGTGCCACTCATGCCCTAGCCTGGTACATAGTTGTACCATCAGTTCTTCCTGGGTTACAGGGTGATTGTGCCATCGTGCATGATTGAGATATTCCATCTCAGTGTCGGCTTCATAATATTTGTCAAAAACCAAAGGCCCTTGTTGGCCCTGACAATTGCTTGCGATATGTTAGGCTCTTCGTGTTCTAGCAAATTGATGTGGTCCTCATGGAGTTATTTCGCTCATTGCGGGGGGACCTGATTGCTTTGATGTGGCACTTGCTTGATTGGCACCTCTAAGGGGAATATTTCCATTAAGCTCTCTAGCAATTCTGAGACATGGAAGATCTCATCCTCGGGTAGCTCTACGATCAGAGGCTGATCCTCTTCAAGAGGAGCCTCGCATAAGTTGGGCTTTTGGAACCCCGAGATCTTGGTCTCTATCAACTCTAAGTGCTCTAATGCTTTGCATGTATCAAGGGATTTGGGCTCCTCCTCTTTGGTTGGTTCCTGTTGAGGAACATGGGGCCTATGGAGGGGTAGCCGGATAGCGCCCCCCCTACCTTGGTATTGCGTTTCAGTCCACTCTTTTGCTTGCTTAGATTTCTGAGAGGCTTCTTGAGGGATTTTTGAGGGTGGCCCATGAACCCGGGTGGGTGCTTGAGGAATCGGGGGAGTAACCTCCCGCTCCTATCTAGGAGGCATTGGGGGTAGTGCTTGATAAGGTCACGGTGACCTATCTTGCATCAAGGGGTTGTGTCCCTCATAATGTTTTGTCTTATGCGTGCGAAGGGTTGGAGTCCTTGCCTGCATAGTGTGTTGGAACAACTCATCTTTCTGGCGCTAAATGCCCTCTTTATTTAGAAGATACCATGGCTCTAACTGTTGTTGTTCTAGCTCAAGTAGCGTGAGTTGCATCCAGCGTGCGATATGCTTGGCAGATTCTAAGATAGTTGGTTCTACCGTCTCATGTCTAGAAGACCTAGATGCCTCTCCTAGATATCTATCTCGATCATGGTGATCCGAGGTCTCTATAGGCCGCCTCCCTCTGTTGGGGGTAGTGGCATTCCCTTGAGGCTTTGGCCTCAGTAGGTGATCCTGATAGCTAGCAGTTGCGGAGGCGTATTGCTCCTGTGATGTATATTGCTCTTGAGGAAGGTAAGGGTTTTCCTCATGCTCTCTTTCGTAGTGAAAAAGGAACGGGCGGAGTTGGCTCACCCCGCATGAGGAGCCTTGTGCTCTGGATTTGTCCTTGTAGTCCTAACAACTAGAGGGAGTGAAGGAGGGATAATGTAATCATGCGGTTCCTCCCGTCGAACCCTATGTTGACCTAGCACTTCATCGCACGGTGACCACTCATAGCGAGCATCTAAGGGAGCTCTCCTACGGATGTACCCCTCATGGAAGGGTGTGGGCTGGATGCTATGCTGAACAGGAGTGCCCCTAGAAGAGGTGCCCCTATAGTCCCTTTTTATTAAGGTGTGGAGGGGACTGCCTTGTGTGTCAGGTCGCCAAGGTGGTATGACCAAATCCTTGGGACTGTAATGGAGGCGACTCGTGCCTCCTTGGACATTCTCTACAGCTTCTGCCCGTGAGTGGGATTTACTGCGGGTGAATACCATGGTAATGAATCTCTACAAGCTACGTAGATTTTTATCTTTTGGTTATGATTTTATGATTTTTTTTGTTACACTAAGCAGAAAAGAACATACACACACAAAGCAATGATTATCTCTTTTAAAGATTAATGGTGTGTCCTAGAATGGTTTTAGTGTGTTTTTGATGATTATTATTTTTTTTTGTTTTGTTTTGAAGATTTTTGTGAAGAACGTTTAAATGCAAAATGTTGGCTCATATGACTCCCAAAATGGTCGCCCCTTCAATATACCATTTCCGGACCGATATACCAACCTCTCTATATACCCGCCCTTACATGAGGGAGACTATAGGTACGTGAGAGCAGATGATACGTGGAACATAGGTGGTACAAAAGGGGAATCGCTCTGTTTATGACACCTACCATAGAAGACTTATCCTCATGTGCTGGGAATCACCCCAAGCTACACTTGGTCAGCTTTCATCAGGATTTACGTCTAGCAACAGTCGCGATCGGGGTAATGGATGCAATATCTCAAGCCAAAGTGATAATGGAATCCACCTTTGGTATTGCTCAAGGGTTGGGGTTTTATGACCAACTCCTTGGTTTAAATTACCATGTGGTATGTGGGATTCATTTTAAGTTGCAAAAATGAAACAAGCAAGCATCTAAACTCTCCTATGCAAGCAAAAATAGAAGAACAAAAAAAGATAGAAAACAAAAAAATTGACAAAAGATGTTTACATCCCTTACCTCTTCTCTGCCTAAGTCGAATATCTCTGAATTTTTGCCTGACTTTCTACCTGAATATCTCTGAATTTCTACCTGAAACAGTCCCACCGTGATCACCATTGAAAGCACAAGATTCTGGAAACAAAAAGGATAGACTAAAAATGCAATGTAAACGAAGCTAAAATAACGCTTAAACCCTATGTTATCGAGAAATGCGTAAAAAGAAAGAACATGAACATAAGATATCAAAGCAATATAAAATACGGCCCTTTTATTGATATTCTTTTCAAATTTGTGTTACAATGCATCTCCTTCCTTTTGAGGGGATAGGAGTGTTAAATGTTAGTCTTTTACAACTTGTTTTAGAATTCCTTCTTTCACGTGCCCACATATAATATGGGCGAACCAAAATGTTTCCGCCGCTTGTGTTGGTAAAAGTAGATTCCTCGTTGCTCCTCTAATGCTGCAAATCTGCATTCAAAGAAACAAACAAAGAATCAGTAGCACCTGTGTATGGAAAACAAACGATAAATATAATGATGGTTAAAATGAGTCCAAATAAACTAAAAATTTGAAACAAGCATGATCATGTAATTAGCAAAATACTGTAAAATAAAAAGTCACCAAACGCAATAAGGTGGGGGGTGCCCGAAGGCAAACCACTCACGGGTGAAACTTTGTTTCGACACCAATCCGCTTGGGATGGGTCCAAAACCTGTTGTGATGGGTTATCGAAAAATTGGTAGGATATTATGGTCAGAAAAATCGGGTTTTGGTTCTTGATTCGTGCCTCCAAAGTCACCCAATAACCTCCTTTTCTATTAAGAGATTATGGATGTGAAGCACAAATCGTAAGTAAGTAAACTGTCAGCACTTCGTCGCTCAAAATGCTCCTTCTCTGTCTCTCTTTTGGGTGAGGAAGCTCACCATTTTATAGACCCAAGGGGTCTCTTTGAATTAACATGCAAAAGTGTTACTTTGCATGAATGTTTTTTTGTGAAGAGAAGACTTCTTCTTGATCAAGGGCTTCTTAACTGCCTCTGTGCATGTCTTTGTATGTTTAGAAAAGCTCACTCGCACTCCCATGCAATGAAGAGATAGCTAAGTGGCAAATCTGAGTTGTCATGAAAAAGCCTACTCTCACTCCCATGCAATGAAGGGAGAGTTAAGTGGCCAATCCGAGTTGTCCTGAAAAGCTCACTCTCATTCCCATGCAGTGAATGGAGAGTCAAGTGGCAGATATGAGTTGTCAAAAGAACTCACTCGCACCCTTACACCATGAAAGAAGAGCTAAGTGGTAGTTTTGAGTTGTCATGCACCGAGGTTTGAATTTTTGCCGGTCAAACATGGCATTCGTCCCACCTAGAAGCGAGCACTGATAATCGTCCCAGGGTGAAACGAGTACCAGTCTGCACTTGTCTCTGGGTGGAACGAGTACCAGTATTCACTTGTCCCTGGGTGGAGCGAGTAAGTAGCAAAGTGCCTAAAAGGTGCCAAATTGATCTCTGACTTGTAAAAATGCTATGTGAGTGGTTAGAACCATTGTTTAACCTCTGGGGGCTGCCCTAGGGGCTGTGTGTGTTAATGCGATCAGTGTTTGCAGTCACATAATCGGATTGGTGCTGTTTTGGTGTCTGCAGATGGTCAAATAGAAATAGTTATTATGGAGACACAGTTTGATGAAGAGAGGGAACATGAAGGATTGCATGATGAAAAATCATTAAAAGAGCTTGCCTTGATGCTGAGAAATAACAGTAAAGGAAAAAAGTACAATGTAGAAAACCAACCCAAATGCAAAACAAAAGGGTAGGTTCAAACTACAAATTAAATGGATCCTCAAAAATACCTTCAATAGTAGTGTCGTGGTACCAAGTAACCAACCTATATCTCTAACTGGAATGAAGAAAGATACAAATAAAAGGATAAGGATGCCATAATCCTAAGGTTTATAGTCAGTCTCTTTATGGCAATGTTGGAAGCTTTGGCTATTTTGCTAAGCAATTTCTGATATTTTTGGTAATTTGTTAAGCTTTGGTTTTTTTCTTAGTGTTGTCGTATTTTGTTTGATTTGTCTATTGCTCCTTTGGCTTAGTTTTTGTTGTATTTGTTTTTCCTGATTTCATTTGTGGTGTTTTTTATTCTTTTTTTTGTTTCTGTTTTGGTTTTGTTTTGTTATGTTGTTTTTAGGATTTTTCAGTTTGTTTTGTGGTTTTTTGTTTCTTTTTGTTTTTTTTATTATGGTAGTGTTTGTTATGCTGTGTTGGTGGTTTTTCAATGTATTTCGTGTTTTGTTGTTGTTTTTTTTTTGTTGTATTTTTAAATTTTATTTATTTATTTATTTTTGAATGTGTTTTCCTCTATTGTTTGTGTTGTTTTGTGTGGTTCATACTTTTTTTTGCTTGTGTCTTTTCTTGTCGATACACTCAAGGAGTATGCTTTATTTATTTTAGCTTTCTGTGTGTTTGTGTTTGTTTGTTCTTGTTGTGTGTTGTTTCAGGCATGCTCCTTGTGTGTGTCAAATGTGGTAGGCCAGGTGCGAGCCATGGGTATTTTTGGCGGAATAGATACCCCTGCCTCCTTGGGTCTTACCCAAAAGTGGCATCCATTCTGGGATGTTTTCCACAATAATATATATATATATATATATATATATATATATATATATATATATATATATATATATATATATATATATATATATATATATATATATCTATTGGGTTGTTCCAAAGCTTTTTTCTGATAGAGAATGTAGCTTTGACCCGAGGTAGTTCTTCAATTTTTTTCCAAGTCGATCTTGGCTTCAGTTGGGCCGTGTTTACATGGTGTAATAACAATAAAATCTTGAGGAAGAGATCAAGTTCCTTCACCACCTATAGGTCAATGTAAAAATAATAAGCAAGAGGTAGTTTGGTACAAAAACATATGCTGTCGCATTGGATTTATGCGGTGGCTCCTTGGGAAGCTAATTTGATTTTTTTTCTTTTTAAAATAATGTGTCCCTTTTGATATTTTAAAAATAAATGAGCACATTTAAAAGAAAAAAAATTCTTTTTTTTTAATAAAATGCATAAAATAAGCACTTAAAATAATTCTTCCTCTCCCTTTTTTAATAAAGTGCACTATTTAAAAACAAATTGAACCTAGAAAAGCCGATGGGATTTCAAGGAATTGATCACGACCTAGAGTTTTGTCTGATTACTAAAATCCTTGTCAAGTTATTTCTAAATATTGGAGTGCATTTAGGGGATTTCCTTTGACTAGGTTGTGTCAAGAGTGATGTTTTTTATAGGCTAGATGCAGGAATCCTTTTGCACATTGTCCTTGACTTTGAACTTACTAGATTGATTTGAATTGAGTTTAGATTGCTTGATATGAGGTAATTTGCATCAAAATCAATCTTCGAATAAAAATCTACAATTATCAAATAAGTGTGTGTCATTAAATGGTAAAAATTGTCCCTTTTCTCAAACCTCACACACGCTCTATATTAGCGCACTTGAGTCAAAGACTCCTTTCTGATAAACTAGATCATCTTAATGCCATAGGATAATCGAATTACCCTACTCTAATATGAATGATGACAAATTAGCATTAGCAATTTAATAATTCATTCATTGAGGAAAGAGCTTATTTAATACATGCCTTAGGATTATAAACTAGAATAATGATACTCCTAATTAGGATATTGTTACATACAAAAATTATTAAAATAATCTCCTAGATAAATATACATGATCTAATAATAAAATAATGTAATAAAAAATTCCTAACATGGACATGAGATAGTGTAAGGATTAACCCTTGCAATGACAAAGTTTTTATGGATGAGTATATAGTGTATAAGCTTTTGAGATCAAGATCAAATTCAATACCTTGTTAGGATACAACAAATCCCAATAGGTTTTTTGATCTCACCTAAAAGATACACTTTTGAGGCTTTAGGCACACCTTGTACTACCTCAACTGCTTGAAGATGTGTCTTAGATCATAACATTATATTTCCAGTTTAAAGACCGATCAAGAAGATCATCAATATAATATTTTATGATGTCATGTATCATGTTATAAAAGATATATGTCATGGCTATCTGGTAGGTGGATCTTGTATTTTTTAGCTCAAATGCCATGACTTGGTAGCAAAAGGTTCCTTATGAGGTGGTGAAAACTATTTTGTATTGGTCCTCAAGGGTAATATTGATCTGATTATAATCTGAGAAGTCATTTATGAAAGACAACATTCCACATCCTATAGTAAAATCGATAATCATGTCAATGTTGGGCAAAGAGAACTCACCCTTGGAACATTGCTTTGTCGATGTCACAAAATTCATATACTCTAATGCAACCTATTTTCTCATAAAAATAATAATTTTAGAGATCTAGTCAAAATAGTGAATGGCTTTGATGAATCCAACATCAAGAAATTTTTAGAGCCCCTCTTTAACTACCAATGCAAATTTTGGATGCACTTTATATAATTTTTGTTTTATATATTTTAAACTAGGAGTGATGACTAGATGGTGGACAGGTAGAAAATTATCAAGACCATACATATCGACATAGGACCAAGCAAACATATCTTTGAACTATGTTAAGTTCTTAGTGCATTCCTCATGCTCAGTCGGGATCAAGACCTTTCCTAGCTGAAGGATCTTGGGATATTTAGGAGTCCCAATGTTGATTTCCATAGTTTTCTCAATAAAAATTTGATATTTATCTTCCAATTGATAGGGATATGGAAACACTTCCAAGCTCTCTAGATCTATAAGATCTAAGGTTGGCTTGATGTTGTTAATTTGTTGTGAAATAACAACATTGAAAATTTAGAAAAAAATATCCATTGAGGACCATCTTGAGGAGGATTATTCAAAATGTCCTCTAATTCATAATTATTTTTATTAGAAATAAACTCAAGATAGGCTAAGGTTAGAAATTTTACCTCAATACATTGGGTAAATTAGAGAAGGTATGATATTTAAGGAGTGATAACCCATTGTCATCGTATTTTTCCTAATCAATCCATTTAAACAATCATTGTCATCATAGGATGTACTATTAGGATATATGCCTTCCTCTTCGCTAAAAGAAGAAGTAGGCAAAGGTTGACTACAAATGGGGATATAGCCTATCCATAACATCCCAACTATGTGATGGGGGATGGGAAAATCACACCTTCTCAACTCAACTTTTCTTCTATTAATCTGCAAATCTCGTTTACAGAAAATAGTAACAGCCCACAGGCTTTACAATAACCAGCACTCGGCTTGGTTTTCTCTAACTCATACTTTGCGTGTGATCTTCCAAATCCACCACCCCCATCTATTACAATGACTGGGTTTTTATAGAGGCCTTGACCCTCTGAAACATCTACACAAAAATCGGAGCACCAACCCAATTCATGGCTCCACTCCACATGGCCCCTGTCATCGCTGCTTCCTGTCAGATCACTCTAACCATCGCTACCTGTCAGATTACCCTGCGTGACCCATCCTTTTTGTTTCCCGTGCTTCTTGGTAATCACCCGCTTTAACTGCACCTTGGTGCCACGTGTCGTCCTTGCTCTGCAACCACCGCCTGACCTCTGTCATCTTCTTCCTCCAACTGCACTGTAGCAAGGGTCACGATATCACGACATGTCACGATATCGTGACATGTCGCGATATTGCGACCTCTTCCTCATCCTGCCCCTCCTTTTATTTTTTGATCGTGATATCGTGACATGTCGTGCTATTGCGACATTTCTATTCCTCACCCTTCTTTTCCACTTTGGGTCATGAAATCATGACATGTCACGATTTCACGACATCTTCTCTTCCTGCCTTCTCTCGCTCCTTCGGGTCGTGATTTCACGACATGCTACAAAATCGTGACATCTTCCTATTTTGGCTTCTCTCTCTCCTTCACATCGCAAAATTGTGACATGTCACGAAATCGCTTCTTCCTTTTCCTCCTTCTCTCTCTTCTCCTCGTCGTGAAATTGCGATATGCCACGAAATCATGACATATTCTCTTTCAGCTTCCTATCACTGCTTCCTATCGTGAAACTGTGACATGTCACAAAATTGCGACATCGTCTCCTTCGGCTTACTCTCTCTTCTTTGCATCATGAAATCGTGACATGTCACGCTATCGCAACATCTTCCTTCCTTGCATCCTTTCTTCTCCTTCAAGTCACGAAATCACAAGTCGTGAAATCATGACTTTTCGGCTCCTTTGCATTCTCTTATTCATCAGGTCGCAAAATCATGACATGCCACAAAATCGTGACATCTTCCTCCTTTGGCTCCTTCGCTTGCCCCCTAGTCACAAAAATGCGACATGCCACGAAATCGTGACATTTTCTCTTCTGCACCTTCTCTTTCTTCAACGGGTCACAAAATCGTGACATCTTCTCCTTCCTCTCTTCATCCTGCTTTTGGGTCATGAAATCGTGACATGTCACGATTTTGCGACATCTTTGCTTGCAACCTCCTCCTTCCTGTTTGGGTCAAGATTTCGTGACATGCCACAAAATCACGACATCTTCTCCCTGCTGGCTCCATTCTTTGTTTGTGTTGTGATATCGCGACACATTTTCTATCGCGATATCGCAATAGCTTTCTTTGTCTGCTCCTCTCTCCTCTTCGTGTCGCGATATCGTGACACTTTTTCTATTGAGATATCATGATAGGTTTTCCTCCTCACCCTCTTTTCTTTTTTCTATCACTATTTCACAATACGTCATGAAATCATGACGTCTTTCCTCCTTAGCCAACTTTTTTGAAGTGGCCCTCCCGCAACTGGATGCCTCTACATCAGATGCCACTGGATGCTCCTGCATCAAACACCTGGGGTTGGTGGAGAAGTGATCTTCACTTCTACACTGTCTGGTTACTACCTTCTACAACAACTCCAGACATTCCTCTGTCTCTGCAGTCTGTTCCAACCCCTTCTCCTGGCCAAAACAACTTTTGCCTTCCTCCAAATAGATTCTCCCACTGCTACACACTTCCTCATCTGCAGCCTGCTTATACTCCTCCTCTTTGCCAGTTAAATTTTTGCCTTCTTCCAGGCAGATCCTGGCACTACTGAACACCTCTTTGTCTACAACCTTTAATGGCTACAACTTCTGATGAACTCCATCTGCAGCCTTCAATGGCTTCAACTTCTGATGAACTCCATATTTTCTCCTTTTCTATTTTTCTTCATGCCTTTTGCACATCTCCTCTTGCTCCAGAAAATTTATTCTGAGCCACTCCTCTTGCAGGGCTTTCAATTGCCTCTGCAAAGCCACAAAATCTTCCTCTGTCTCCATATCTTTTTCACCGCCATGACTTCTTCATGGAGGAATTTTTATTCGCTTTCCTCACAAAGCTCAACCGATCCTGGTGTAGTTGCCTCACTTTTGGTGCTCTGCTAACATGCTCAGGGATCCTAAACTCTCTCTTCTCTCTCAGAACCCTACCATAGATCCTGGCGCAAACTTCCTCACGTTCGGTGAATCTGTTGCGCACTCATAATCATTAGCTTTGATACCACTTGATGGGGGATGGGAAAATCACACCTTCTCAACTCAAATTTTCTTCTATTAATCTGCAAATCTTATTTACAAAAAATAGTAACATCCCATAGGCTTTACAATAACCAGCGCTCGACTTGGTTTTCTCTAACTCACACTTTGCGTGCGATCTTCCAAATCCATCACCTCCATCTATTACAATGACTGGGTTTTTATAGAGGCCTCGACCCTCTAAAACATCTACACAAAAATTAGAGCACCAACACAATTCATGGCTCCACTCCGTATGGCCCCTGTCATCGCCGCTTCCTATCAAATCACTCTAACCATTGCTCCTTGTCAGATTACCCTACGTGACCCATCCTTTTTGTTTCCTACACTTCTTGGTAATCGCCCGCTTTTACTGCACCTTGGTGCCATGTGTCGTCCTTGCTCTGCAATCGCCGCCTGACCTCTGTCGTCTTCTTCCTCCAGCTGCACTGTAGCAGGGGTCGCGATATTGTGACATGTCACGATATCGTGACATGTCACGATATCACGACATCTTCCTCATCCTACCACTCCTTTTCTTTTTCGATCGTGATATCATGACATGTCGTGCTATCGCAAAATTTCTCTTCCTCACCCTTCTTTTCCACTTTGGGTCATGAAATCATGACATGTCGCGATTTGATGACATCTTCTCTTCCTGCCTTCTCTCGCTCCTTCGGGTTGTGATTTCGTGACATGCCATGAAATCATGACATCTTCCTGTTTTGGATTCTCTCTCTCCTTCACGTCGCAAAATCATGACATGTCACAAAATTATGACATCTTCCTTTTCCTCCTTCTCTCTCTTCTCCTCGTCACAAAATTACGAAATGCCACGAAATCGTGACATCTTCTCTTTCAGCTTCCTCTCGTTGCTTCTTGTCATGAAACTACGACATGCCATGAAATTATGACATCTTCTCCTTCGGCTTACTCTCTCTTCTTTGCGTTGCAAAATCGTGACATGTCGTGCTATCGCGACATCTTCCTTCCTTGCATCCTTTCTTCTCCTTCGGGTCACGAAATTGTGACAAGTCACGAAATCATGACTTTTCGGCTCCCTTGCCTTCTCTTCTTCATCGAGTCATGAAATCGTGACATGCCATAAAATTGTGACATCTTCCTCCTTTGGCTCATTTGCTCGCCCCCTGGTCGTGAAAATGCGACATGCCGCGAAATCGTGACATTTTCTCTTCTGCACCTTCTATTTCTTCAGCGGGTCACGAAACTACGACATGTCGTGAAATCGTGACATATTCTCCTTCCGCTCTTCATCCTACTTTTGGGTCATGAAATCGTGACATGTCATAATTTTGCGACATCTTTGCTTACAGCCTCCTCCTTCCTGTTTGGGTTGTGATTTCATGACATGCCACAAAATCGTGACATATTCTCCCTGCTAGCTCCCTTCTCTATTTGTGTCGCAATATCACGACACATTTTTTTTCATGATATCATGACAGCTTTCTCTGTCTGCTCCTATCTCCTCTTCATGTCGTGATATCGTGACACTTTTTCTATCACGATATTGCGACAGGTTTTCCTCCTTGCCCTCTTTTCCTTTTTCTGTTGCGATTTCATGATACGTCGCGAAATCGAGATGTCTTTCCTCCTTAGCCAACTTTTTTGAAGTGGCCCTCCTGCAACTAGATGCCTCTGCATCAGATGCCATTGGATGCTCCTGCATCACTATGCTTGGGTCTATAAGGGCTCTTAGATGCCCTATTCATATAGACCTAGTTCTTTTCCTCAATATCCCATGTTGGAAAACATTTGCTTAGGGATGGGGTATGAGTTTGACAAGAAGCATAAAATGTACTATTGTTCAACTAGGTAAGGGTTATTGCCATGGATTTTCTTCATGTCAGTGGTGCCAATGTAAATGAAGGAGCAACTTTCTATTTGTATCATTTTACACTTACTACTAGAAGATAAACCTAGGGTATGTGGAGACAAAAAGAGCTTGGCTAGGTCTAAGACAATTTAGTTATTATTAGATTTGTTATCATTAATATTTATTGGGTTAGAATTTTTACCCTTAAATTCACTATGAGATGTACCACTTAAGGTGAGAGACATTAATGCATCGGTGATAGGATACTAAGAATAAGGAGATGTTTCAAGATATTCATTTAAAAAAATCTAAAGATAAGCTTTAGGATTTTTAACCTCAATCACCTAACAATAAGTAAAAGGCTTAGGGTTCGACTAGAATGAGATAAGTCTTGTCCTTGTAATCATATTTAAGGAATTAATGAAGAGTTGAAGGGATTGCCCACATATTGTGAATCCATAGCCTCCTAATAAATTTTTTTATGTTAGATCACATGACATGATATAGAAAAGAGTGTTGAGAGTGTGAGGTCCAAATTTAAGGGGTAAGACTAGTGTCACTAGCCTCATGCTCTCCATTGTAGAAAGCCTTGATGAGAAGATCATATTTATCAAAATATTGTTTTGTTAGCCTAAAATGAATTTTTGAATTTTAGGTTATAGACATTGAGACTAGAACCATTATCGACTAAGATTCATTTGATGAACTTGTCGACTTATGATATACAATTGGATATCCTTGATAATAGATGATTAAGGAGATTCTTGTCAACTTATTGGCTAAAAATAGAGTTATTCAAAATGGTTTAGTGGTGTGGTAGGATAATTTTTCTATGGATATTGCTTCTATTGATAATGACCTCATACACAATTAGCCACTTTGGTCGAGTTTTTGTTGATGGCTTGGCTAAAAAACTTGGGGGCGCTTGTTGATTTTGGGTTTCCATAATAAATTTCATATCTCCAAGCTATAGTTTCCTCCCTGCAAGCCACAATATCCAATATGGAAGAAATTCTTGCCCTAATGGGCTAGCAAGCTTGGGAAAGCAATAATTTCATGGGGGAGAATGGGATGGTGCATGGCTTGGTTCATGGTTTAGGTCTTACTACTGATATGTGTTCAACTGGTTATCTATGACATCTTGATTTGGTTTTAATTTGTTTCAAGTTTTAAATTATGTATGGTCTTACCTATGTACTGGTTTGGCTTTGTAAGGGGTAACTCCTCTGATTGGTCTTCCTTGATTATTACCAAATTTAAGTAATTTTGACTCCCTCTTTTTGGGTGGGGCTTAGTCTCTTTTGTATAAGGTTTGGAGATCCTTTCAAAATTATTTCATCCATATAATAAAAAAATAGAGGATTGAGGAATATCATCCTAATAGAATGATATAATCCCAATGGATTGTACTATGAAAGTAAGGTCATTGAGGATGAGGTCTTAAAGAACAACTTGTTCACTCAAAATTTTAAATAATATATCTCATTGAACTAGATAAGTCTTAATAAATTAAAAAAGGAGACATTGGTAAATGTACTGTCATGTTACCATAGTAAATTAAAAGTGCCCTTAGACTTAGTCCCTAATTGAATTATTAGAGGAGGTCCTTCAAGTTGAGAACTTCTTGTACAAAGGACCAAGGGAGGTATTGAAGGTTTGATCAAATGAAATATTTTTTTGTTGTAGTCTAGTTACTACACAAATGTGAAAGATATCATTAGAATAATGGATCATACCAACAATACCTTACTTTAGAGGTGGAATGTTCCTCTAGTGAATGTTATTCATTATGTTTTGATTCTAATTATGATTAGGCAATGTATTTTGGAAGAATATTGTGACTCAAAGTCACTATGAACTTTTTCACCATTGTCGATTAGGTCTTGGATCACATTCCCAAGGCTCATGCATCTATCAATCACATTATCATTGACGTGGTGAAAGGTAAGTTGATCATTAGGATGAAACCAAGAAGTCTTTTCCCTTCTAAGTTTAATACGCTTGATAGGTGGAAGTTCTATCATTTTAGCTTTTAGGAGCTGATATAGGATGGCTAAAATATGATCGTCTAGTTGTGAGTATCTCATTTTGGGTTTTTGTTGGTGGGACTTCCCTAAGACAATATTTTAAAGTTTTATGATAGCACTAACATTATTGTCCAAGTGTGATTCTATGACCCTATTGTCTATAATATGTTCATTCTTGTATTATGCCTTTAGGTTAGAAGAGGAATTATCTTCCTTTTTGTGGGATTTAGTATTTATTTTCCCTCTTTTGAGAAGGGTGTTCTCTATTCTCTTGGCCATCTCAATTACATATTCAAATAAAGACATATTATTATTCTCTAGGTAGAAGGCCAATTGTTCATTTAGGTTTCCTATAAAGTTATCTAGTAGGTCTCTAGGTGGAAGGACATACTATAATATCCCCACTTGGGCTTGCCATATTTCTAAGAAGTTGGACAAAATTTCATATTTTGACTATTTTAGTTGGTAAGTGTCATTAATAGTGACCTTTTATTTAATGTAGATAGAGTATTATTTCATGAACATTTCAAAAATGTCCCTAAAATTTCTTAAGGAATGCCTTGGTATTTGGTAGTACCATTCCAAGGCAAGGCCACTAAGGATCTTAGGGAATATTTTAAGTAGAAATGTTTCACCATAATAAATATCACTAAAATCTATTCTAAACAACCTTATATGGTTAACATGATTCTACTTCCCTTTGTACATTTGAAATATAAGAGTGTTAAAGTTGGGAGGAAAAGCATAACTATCTACAAAGGGATCTAGGGGTTGGTTGCACAAGTCATATGAGTACTTATGACTAGATGAAGTACCATGGATCATGACCATTTATTATTTTAATTGATCTAGTTGGGAATTTAAGGCTTGAAATTAATGAGAAACAACACTTGATAGCACATAAGGTATGTGTTAAGAGTTAGAGGGAATATACTAGGGATTAATATAAGGAGGTTGTTACACTTGGGTATACGATATCAAAGCTAGAATCATGTAGTTTGAAATTAGGGTACCTACGATGAAAGGATTTGAAGATCAAGTGTAAGAGATTATAAGGCTAGGGATTTGTATGAATCCCATATTTATGCTTGTGAGATTAGATTGAGGATTATAGACTAAATTGATATGAAAATTAGAGATTGGGACACTTGATAACACACTCTAATTAGAAGTGTATCTTGTGCTTACCTATTGATATATGGAACAACTAGCACTATCCTATAATAATTTATCAAGGATAAGCAAATATGACTGATGATCCAATAGATATGGGAGATTTTATCTCCTAGTATTTATGGATGTTGGGATATCAAAAATATTTAAATTAATGAATTGAGATGTTGATACATTAAGGTTTATGCTTATAGATCCAAAGGATGGGTCCAATTGATTTAATGAAAAAGGATGTGAATTAGGTTGTTAGGGACAATCCATGATTGAACCATCCCCTATAGAAATACCTAGGGTTTTATGACCTTCCTTAAGGATGACCTCTATGATTTCCCTATGCTTTTGTAATAAATAAGCCATATGGGTTTTGGATTGAAAGACTACTCTTCCATTCTCGTCATGGGCAAGGCTTAGAGAAACTAAAGGTGTAGAAACATTATATTTTTTATTGAAGATAGAATTATCAAAGGTAGGTTGGTTTTCATGATCCTATAAGAAGATCATGGTTAATGGCCAACTAGTGAGCAATATTACAAGTTAAGTAATATTTTTTAGCTACAAGTTTAGAATAAGAGAGGATTAATTAAATATTAATTGTTTATAGAGTTGATTAAATAGGAAGAGATATTTTTTGAAAATATTATATCCCCTTACCTTAATATACCCAATACAACTATTAGGGCATTATATGTGACCCCCTTGCACTCCCCAGGTACAGAAACCCCCCACAATTGTAGTTTCAATATTTTTACCTCTATCGAGTGGTTGTGTCCAGTGCCCTATGCCTCATGCAAGAGTGCTAATCTTGGGAAGTCCAAAAGAGCATGGTACATGAATCCAGTAGATGACCTTTGATGTTTTTACCCAAGGTTGGTTCCTTTATTATGGATGCATTATTTGGAACTCATATTTATTTGCTATGCTAATCTATCACTATTTAAATTGTTTTAATGGAAAAAATAGGAAGGAAAGAAAAAATGTGATACAACGTAAAGTAAAGCATAAAAAATACAACCTATTCTACCCTATCTAAGGGTTGCAATGTGCCAAAGAAGATAAAATAATTTCCACATCAATCTAATGGGATAGAATAATACATGAGCCAATCAAGACATAAATTTAAACACAAATTTACTCATACAATATAGCAGTATGTATAATAAAAAAATGCTTGGGGTTTATACATGTAGCTAGCTCAAGGCTTGAGTCTAGAATGAAAAAGAGAATAGAAATTGGAGAAAGTAAACATCATAGGTCAAATGCTTGACACAACAACAAATACCAACTCATTTGTTTTGATACAAGAGATACTATTTGTAATATTTATAAGTGAGGTTTGAAATTCAAAATTTATCCCAAAATGAGTGTGGGTAAGAGTGCCAATGTTAAATCTAGATACGAGATTCAAAGGACTATGTTGCATTAAATTCTAGGGAGTCCCAAACTGTAAGGAGTTAAATCGCTATAAATTATTCCATAGGTGGCATGGTCCTCTATTCAAAGGGGTCATTAAATGTGTCTACCTTCCTTTATGGAGGAATGATCCTAAGTGTCGAATTTAGTTGATGAGATTACTCTAGTGACTATGACCTAGTGTTTCCTTGGCTCTTGACCCTTCTTAGTGATCCACCTTTTCTTTGCATTAGCATACTAGGTCCCAATAAATGTTTGAGTATGGACCTCTCCCTCGATGACTTGGTCACTCTAGTAATCTCTCCTATTCAATTCTAGTTAGCCCTTGATCTAGTTGTCATAATTTTTATATTCCTATTCTCTTAATGGATGATTTTATAAGGATGCTTCTATGTAATATTCCACCAAGTTTTGTTTGATGGGCATGCTTGTGATGCTTGGTGTATTTTACATGCTCTTCTCACCCCTCCTAACTTTGAGTATTTGGGGGATACTTGTGAGGTTCAAAAATGTGCATTGGATTTGTTGAATTCTTACTTGATTCTAGTCACCCATGTTCCTTATCCCCAAGGCTCTTAGGTTTCCCTTGATGGGTATGTTGCTCATGCCCTTGAGAAACTGTCCTTAGGTGTATGGGGTGCCATAACCCAATTATTGGAGGAAGGTAGTGTTGTTGACATTGCACAACTTACCCTAATATGGGGACCCACTAGAAATTTTGGTATTTTTTGTTCTTTGTTTTATCCAATTTTGCTCACATCAAGGTCTTTGAAAATTTGCTTTCACTTTGAAATTGTTGACATCTTTGCATCTTGAAGGTTTGAATTTAGTTGCAATGCTTCGAATTGAATATTTTTTATTATTTGCATCTTAATTGCATTATCTCAAATCAAATAATTTAATTAAAATAATTTTCAAAGGTTTTCAAAGGTTTAAATAATTAAATTTCATTTTAGAGATACTTAAATTTTATCACTTTTGCCCTAAAATTCATGATAAATTGAAATGGACATATCTTGAGCTAGAAAACTTTGTTTGAGCTCATTAAAAACTTGGTAGAAAGATGTTGATTTCCTCTTTCTAATGGTACACTTTAAAATGTAATATTTTATAAACCGTGTTAAAGTTTTGGATGATCTCACCAATTTTGAGTACCCTTTTGGCCTATTGAGATGCATGGAAAATTTTATTAAAATGTGAGAACTTTAAATTTTGACTCAATTTTGGATAAAAGGAAAGTTATGAAGGAAAATGAATAATAAATAAAATAAAAGTTGGATTTTTATTAATCTTATTATGTCATTATGCAGGTAATACAAGGGAAGGAAAAGAAATATTAATGATAAGATTCATAACATTTCCACAACAAGTTTGAAAATACAAGGAGAATGAATAGTTACGAAATTCGTTCCCGAAACTGTTTTGAAACTGAATCAAACTAAAATTTTCAAATTATAAATAAGTCATTGAGACTTGTGAAAAAAGGTCGAAATATTTTGGAAGGAGCAAAAGAGAAGAAAGAAGATTTTGCCAAAGGTTTCCTCCCAGGTTGATTGTCAGAGAATGCTTCATTTTTGGATGGATAGAGGTATTGGAGAAAATATTAATGTCAAATCTTATTTATGATATATTCATTTTGTTACAGTGAAAAATATGCATGCGGATGGTATTTTCACTTTATAATGATTGGATATATTAAATAATTTCCTTGAAGATTGCATCTAATTTAATTTGAATTGTGTTAAATCTGGTTGAATTAAATTAGGTTTTATTTTAGAAATATTTTTTTGTTTTTAGTTTGGATGGAGCTCTAAAGTGTTTGTAACCTACATTTTATTTTCGTTTTATTTTATTTATTTTTCCTAAGTCTTTTGATTTTATTTAATTTCATTTCACCAAAAAAAAAACCCTAAGTTCATGTAAAGTTTCAATTTTACATTAAGGTAAATGTTTATTTGACTTTATTAAAATTTGAGCATTTCACATTTTGAAATAAACATTAGAGTTTAATTAATTAAAATTTTCAAATAATAATTAAAGTTCAAAATATTAATTATTTGAATAAATTTAATTAAAATTATTTTTCTAAGGTTAAATTCAAATAATTACATTTCATAAAGTTTATTGGCAATATTTGATTTTTAATCTTACATTTGGGGAATTAATTCCATGAACAACACTATTTTCATAGTTTAAGTCAAATATCAAATCACAGGCCCCTTGTTAATAGTGACTTGCACCACTGAGACATTACAAAAATACATTTACATTTTACAAATATACAAACATATTTAAGCAAACAAAACCTTGGAGAAGTTTTAAATTTATTTGCAAGAGGGTTTTTGATAGGATCCTAACTGTCAGCATATTTTCATAATCGGGCAAAAATATCACTCAACAAGTAGCTTGAATTTAGGGCCCTATAGCTAGTTAGGTAGGTAGGTATCAATAAATCAAGTTATTGTCATCAAGGGAACCCTTTTAGTCACCATCAAGAAGGCTTGATAATTCCCCTTGATGATGGGATAAGGCATATTCACCATTAGGAAGGCTAAAATCATTGGTTGGCTTAATTTGAGTGGATGACTTTACCTCTAGGTGAGTGAAGCTTTAAGCATGCCATCAATATTTGGCACATATTGTACTTTGTAGGTGCTTTCTCTTAATCAACTGCTTGGTACATGGATGGAGCTACATGACCATTCATCTGGTTGGCTTAGGCAGTAGTCTCTAATTGTATTTTTTCTAAGGTAGGAACCTATCCAACTGTAGTAATAAATTTACTATAGTTATGATGACTCATGGGGGACTTCTACTTTTAGGAGTAAAAGAACCCAACAAATTGTAGCTTTATCTATTAGGTATAGAGTATCTGAGGTAAGTTCTAAAAGCTTACAAAATTAGGAATAGAAGTCTAGGCTCTTATAAATGTATCAAGGGGAAGCCCTTCTTCTTATAGACTTCTAACTGGTAAGGTATAGGGATCCTATTGTACTACATTTATTCCTTCTAAATCCTTCTCATGCAATTGAATCAGGGATGACATTATCATCTGCTGCATTGTTACTTGTTGGTTCTAGGAAATTTCCTCTCTAGTAGCCTCTGCATGTAGCTTAGGAAATGATTACATCATGCTATCTCCTATGACTATCGATCTTCTTATTCATGTGGTAAGTTCCCCAAAATACTTTATCTTTTATCCTTGCATCACCTATTTGCATTGGCCAATAAATATAATACTTGAACTTCCTTTGTATAAATACCATATATTTATATAATGTACATGACCTAATATGTATACACATGTTGGTCCTTCATTGAACTTTGGTTTCACCAAAATATGTAATGCCCAGACCAAAGTGATCCAAAATTTTATTTTTTTTGGTAGCTTGGATGAGTGGGGACACGTGTCTTGGATTTTGGTGTGCTATGGGTATCTAAGCGGGTAGCTTCTACTAATATGTTGATCCCTTCTCCTTACATTGGGTATGTCTAAGGTTTAGTTGTTTTGGCCTCCTTATATAAGTCTAATCCTCATATGCCATTTGCATATTTATCCATCTGATTATTTAGAACTTGGGTGTGTACCTCATCCCCGAGTGTTTCTAGTTCTCCTTTAGTAATTAGATTAGCCCACTCCCCTTCAACATTGTTTTCTATATTAAAATATATTATGCAAGTAGATTTGTTTAGATGAAACCTTCATCTTAGAACCATAGTGAATACTTAAGAACATGTAGGACCAATTTAGAGACAAGCACCTGCCAATATTTGTAGTGAAATCCCAAGAGAGGCAGAGGCCAAATGATTCAAGTAAATCACTCACAACTACCTCTTATATAATGGTCATATTGGTATAATCATACAAATAAATTTACAAGTTTTTCAAAAGGCCAAGAATGGGTATTGGAGTCTCGTCTAGTTTCACCACTCATCTGATTGGTTTGTATGTTAGCTCCAAGGCATCGACCATCATTTTTGGTATGATTGAGGTACTTTAGAATCCACAAGGCAATTATGGATGATTTTGTTGCTATATATGAGTGTTAGATAGAATGATTATGGCTTGGGCCTATTGGGATCAAATATTTGCAAGACTACTTGCTCCTTCTATTGCTCGATGATATTTTACTTCTCACAAGTTTGCTCTAGCTACTTCATCTATTCTAGAAGGGTGAGGTCATCCCATATAGGCACCAAAATGGTGGAGTTTTTAAGGTGCTCAACCATGTTAAGATATTCTAGTGTAGTGTAGCATTAGGAACCCACTATGAATTAGACTTTTATATATTGAAGCTTGAAGCTTGGATTAGATCTATAACTTTTATTGTGCTTGTGTGGGCTGCCTAGGTGCTAGTGATTTAGTCCAATCCAAGTTTACCTCTTAGGCTTGATTATTATCTTGTATTTAAGTATATTGTTCTAGTTTTCATTTCTCTAAGGACTCCTCTACCAATATCCTCTTACTTCTAGTTAGAACACCAAATTGGGATTGGTCCCATTGGTCTAGTTGAGTACTCATCCATTTGGAGATGAAAAAGACTTCTTCCTAATCCTAAGTTACTAAAGTGTGTTTCAATACTCTAGTCTTTAATACCAAGCTATCCTCTGGTGGTAAGTTTTATGCAATTGGGCCTGACATCTACATATGCTTAGTAGTTGGGGGTATTGGGCACATGTCATACTAGAGGTATCCATAGTCCAAGTAGTAGGGATTTGGGTAGTAGCATGGCTAGCCATAAGGATCTACTATGTATTATTTTGAGTTGGGAACATGTCTCTTACTGAGTTAGTAGGAGTTGGTTGGATAGGCATAAAAAAAGGTACCATTTTACTTTTGGGATTTTAGAAAGAACTAGATTTCCTATTGAATGGAGGGCATCTCTAATATCCATTTAGCGAAGGCTGGTAACCTTGACTATTTTTATGGAAAGGGGTAAGGGTAGTTTTGGTAGTCAAACCTCTAGATATTTTATTGACATTTGAGGTATATTATTTCATTGTTCATATCCCTCATAGAATTTTGTATTTTTTCTATTTTTTAGGATTGTGAAGATGACGAGGTAGTGGTGGTGGGAGGCCTTGAAACTAATGAGGAAGGTTGACCAGACAATAAGATTTATTGGAAGGTGGTTAGCTTGATAACCATAGGAGGGTGGTATAATAATTGAATATTTAGAAAAAAGGGTCATGGATGGTCTAGGGGATAGCCTTCCAATATGAATGAGATCTCTTTTATCTTGGGTAACTATCCCATAGGTTTCTAGTAATGAATTCCCCCTTGGGTTTTTACCATCATGGCTATTTTAGAATTGATTTATCTGAGGTAGTATATGAAATCCATACCTGGTATCAATCAAAATTTCTCCAAGATCCTCTACTAGAACTTTTGGGATATAGTGTTGAAATCATCCATAGCTTCCATAGGTGCCCTTTTGATGATCACTAGTTGTTCCAATAATGAAACCTCATTTATCTTCTCTCCAAACCAATAAATAAGTAGGATTGTGAGTTGGTTCTAATCAATGATAGGGTTTTAGAAAGATACATACCAATCCATTGCATTTTATTTGAGAGAACTAGCTAGAATTCTAAGAGCAATGGCTTGTTCCCTGTAGTGATAAATCACTACAACTTTGATAGATTGTTCCCTAAAGGAAGATGAGGAGCTTGAGCCTAAAACTAGGGGAGAATAATACATGCAAACCTAAAAATATTTCATGTCATATTTCACCATATAAATATCTTCATAGGGTAGATACAAGAGTGGAAAATCTCCTATGTGGGTAATTTTACCACCTAATAATAAATGATCCATAATGAGTAGTTTGAAGCCTTTTTGATGATGCCTTAGCCAAACATCGCTTTTAAAAATGTTGATGAGCCTTTTTGATGATAACTAAAAAGGCTCAATTATAGGAGGATCAAGCCAAAAATCATCCATGGTAGAAAATATAGAGCTCATTATCATCTGTATCAATTTGGGTAAGCGATCTCTAGAAACTCATGCGTCATATCACCACAAAAAATGTAGGATATCCTTGATGATGGAAGATGGAAAGGAGGAATTAAGCTAGTGGGGGAAGAAGAGGGATCCCTATGATCACTCTATAATCATGGAAGTTAAAATACTTATACTTCCCCACATTCATAAAAAATGCTGCTAAGGTGTGTAAGCAAAAGAAGACAACACCTTGCAAGTAAAATAATGAAAACAAACAATTGCAGAATTAAAGGATTTTGTATTGAATTTTATTGGAGCCTTAGTCTCATTTTTACAAGGATTTGCCCCAAGTGGATAGGGGTATGATTACAATAAGTGAATGCTTGCTTTCACATGATAGAATGGGCACAAAGAGGGGAAAAACCCCTTTGGCTAATAAAATTATTGGTGGTGTCTTTGGTCTTCTTTCGCTCCAATCCAATTGGTGAGTGGGCTTGAGTATCCAATGATGGGCCACTCCTAGCTTCAATAGCTCTTCAAATACCTGTTACCTACACACATGCAAACTAGCAAAGGGGGATTAGTAGCACCCATATATTCAAGTGATAAACCTAATGCTACACATAAACCTATTATTGATATGGATGAAAAGTAGATAGCACAAAACAATTAACAAATAAAGCCTTGCTTAATACTCAATTTGCTAATATTTGTCGATGAAATCTGTATTTGTTCTTGGGACTGTGGAACTGCAGAAGCGTAGTTGTGGGCTGGAAACTGCGAACCTGCGATTGTGAAACCACAGATGTGCATTTTCAACTGTGGAACCGTGGATGGGCGGTTTCAGATGAATAACAAATTGCCTTGGAATTTGAGCCAACAATCAGAGTCAAGCTCGTGCTCTTAATTTATCGTTGGATCTAGATCTATTTTGGTAGCCTATCGGTATGCAAATTTAGCTCTTCTTATTTTGTGGATTGATGGTGCCTTTATAGGTTGCCTGGGGCTTTGGAGGGGAATGTGAGGTGGCAATCCTAACTTGCCAAGTGGCAAATTTGGACCGCCAGATGGAAGGGGAAGTTACAGTGAGTCACTCAGTGTGGCTCACTTAACTGGGGTGATGTGGCTCCAAGTGGAGTGGGATGTGGGATGTTGTTTTATTTGAAGGGACAAGGGAACAAAAACAAAGGAGTTGTGGCATGGGTGTTGGGAATCTGTCTCATGTGCAAGGACAAAGGGGACAGGAGTGGGTAAGATGTGGCATGGATGTTGGATGAAGTGTCCAGGACACATGTCCAATGGGTAGACAAGGTATCCTAGGGTGATTTTCCTAATAAAAATAAATTAGGAAAGTATAATGATGTGCAAGATTTTATATCCTTAAGTTAGAACTTAGGCATATATCTTTATTATGCATTATTTGATGGTGAGGTGGTGAATTTGAACTAAAGGGTGCTAGATTTTGGTGTCTACAGTTGCCCCTTTTTGTACTGCATTGTGTACAACACAATGCGGTGCAAAAACTAATGACATCTAACTTTATTGGATGAATGGGTGCATTTCTCTTTGACACACAAAATGGATGAATTTTGAATTTTGACTTGTTTGCTTACCCTCTCAATTGATGATTGGGTAAAGGTTGACACCCATAAGCCAATTGACAAAATATGAATGCTGAAAGTGGGTTGTTTATTGAATGATGTTTATTTTGTTAATGAATTTTGTCTTGATTTTCTTTGTGCCCCAAGTTTGGGATTATTTGTGTTCTTGCAATTTTGCTTTTGGTTTCATTAATGTTTAGAATACATGGTAAAATTTTTGACCACTCTTTTGAGTTTTCACCCACTATGACTTTAGCAATTCCTTCCAAATGATGGTTTTAAGGAACCAGTCGTCGATGTTTTGATGCTTAAGCAGTTTTTTGATTATTACCAAATTGTTGTTTGTTGTTTCGATTTTGACCCAACGAAAGGTTTTGTAGGATACCTTGGCAAATCTATTTTAGAACACATTTAAGCTCATAGATTTAGGGACTTATCGACTTGATTCATTATTGTTTTTTTTTTGTGATTTTTGAATGAGTTTCCTTATGGTGATTTACCCATCCAACTAATTTGCATGGATTGCTAGTCGCTGCAACTGCTAGGTGTATAGGATAATACACTAAATACGAGTTTCACTCTAGATGATTAGGTGGATTGGGATTTTCATTTTATTTCTTTATTTGTTTATTTTTTGAAAACCGCTAACTTGTGGCTATTTTGGCATAAAACACGAATTTGCGTTTTGTTTTATGAAACCATGTTTTCGCATTTTTTGTGCCTCCAAATGCGTGCTTGCGTTTTCACACGTCGTGAAAAACGTGGGTGCACATTTTTTGTCGCTAAAAGCAGCTTTTTATAGGCTGCTATCGTTTTCAAAATCATTCTGCCAGTTGTCATTAGTTGGTCGGTTGAAGTGATGAGTGAGATAGAGGTTGGCAAGGGGAGAGGTGGTGGTGGCTTGGCTGGAGCGAAAGTTGGCGGTCGGTTTGCCGAGGTAGGCGTGTTGCCCCATTTTTTTTTTTCTTGTTTGTTTTGCTTGTTTGATAATTAAGTGGGGTTGGTAAATGGTTATTTTTTTCATTAAGCAATTGTTTTTGCTTTATTACCTAGGTTAGGTTAATTTTTTGTTTTGTTTTAGTTTTATTACCATACATAGGTAAACAATTTTCATTTTTGCTTTATTACCTAGGTTAGGTAATTTTTTTTTTTTGTTTTAATTACCATACATAGGTAAAAAAATTTCGTTTTTGCTTTATTACCTAGGTTAGGTAAATTTTTTTTTTTGTTTTTTTGTTTTATTACCATACATAGGTAAAAAAAAATTGTTTTTGCTTTATTACCTAGGTTAGGTAATTTTTTTTTTGTTTTATTACCATACATAGGTAAAAAAAATTCGTTTTTGCTTTATTACCTAGGTTAGGTAAATTTTTTTTGTTTTATTACCATACATAGGTAAAAAATTTTCGTTTTTGCTTTATTACCTAGGTTAGGTAAAAAAAATTTCATTATTTTTTTTGTTTTGTTTTTGTTTTATTACCATACATAGGTAAAAAAAAAATTGTTTTTGCTTTTATTTCTAACATGTTGCGCTAATTTATATGTTTTCTTTTCAGGTTAAGCTTCTTGATTCTCGGCATAGGTGGCCGAGGACCATTCAAAATGTGCAAAAAGCTATTTTTGATGATGATTAGACTCTACTTCAGACCATTGGTTTAGATGGTTACGGGCGGTTAGGCACCGTCCAAGCTGATGAGGATCTCCTTTCGGTACTTGTTAAGCATTGGGATCCAGACAGGGGCACATTTCAGCTCCCAACAGGGGAGCTGACTATCACTCTCAAGGATATCTACCGTATCTTCCATGTCCCTATCGAGGGTCCTACCATTCGTTTTGGCCTTGACAAGAAGGAGGTCCTTTTCCCTCTGTTTGGTGAGATGTGGGACATCGATTGTAGCAGGGGTGACATTGTGTATCTGGATATCTTTACAGCTGGCATCTTGGGTGCATTGCCTGCCTTTATGATGTACATTTTGAGAAACATGTTGTTTCCCAATTCCATGGGATTGAGAATCCCGTGGAACCAAGTGTCTATTGTTCTTGACTTAATAGCTGATCTTCATCGGTTAGCTTGGACTCCTACTCTTCTATACGAGGTTTATAGTGAGCACTATGAGGTGAAGAGGTGCAGGTGCAAGGGCCTGGGCTGTAGTTTGTTGCTCCAAATTTAATTTTAGGAGCATGTTATCATTGGTTGTCTTGCTAGTTTGTCTTGTGGTGTGGATGCTACCTCTCCCTGGGCATACAAGTGGTTACTCAATGAGGAGGTCAATCAATTTGCTACGAGTGTATCGGAGTTCAGAGATATCTTGAGTTCTTTGACTAGGTACCTGATGTGTTGGCGGTCTTGGAGGGGTTTGGATTGGGTGATGGATGCAGTAGAGCTTCATCACATTAGGCGGGGATGATGGGTTGTTGGTGCCCATTTGAGGGATATGAAGTTTATCCAGTTCTCTCATGTACTACAGTAGTTTTTTCTTGTTTAGAATATTTTGGATGCACCTGTTATGTACAGGCGATGGGGTGATGAGTTGGGGTTACCTATTGCTCTTGATTTTTGGCGAGTCAACTTAGACTTGGAGGTGCTTGAATTGGATGATGTTGGCATGACTACTGAGTATGATGCTTGGTTTACGAGTAAGCCTCTATGGACTCCTAGCATAATTGTAGATGATGATGAGAGCGATGATGATGTTGATATGGGTGGATGGGTTCCTTGGTCGATGAAGCATCGATGTGGTAGCTGTTTGAGAGCTGACACAGGCACGAACGTTCGACAGCCTGAGGAGGGTGGTGGCGATGATGATGAGGGTTTACCTCCTCGATGGTCAGAGGAGGAGTGGGGGATTATCCAAACTAAGTGAGATAGCCTAGATTTAAAGCTGGGTCGAGTGAAGACCGAGTTAGCATGGTATTAGGGTGAGGTGACTCGTCTTCAGGCTGAGGTGGACGGGCTACATTTTGGACCTAGTAGCACTATTGTGGCTACTAAGGATGTAGAGATCACTAGACTCAGTGGTGATATTACCCATTTATAGGGTGAGCTTGCTTTATTGCAGTCAGGTGCTGGAGGTGATGATTCAACTCTGACTATTGCTTCTCTACAAGCAGATATTTCTTAGAGGGTCGCTCACCAAGGTGCTAATTTGAGGAGCCTGTGTAAGTAGGTTGTCTACATCGAGATGTTGGAGAACATTCTTCATGAGCATCATATTCCTTTACCTGTTCCTCCATCATATGCTACCACTGCTACTCGAGGGACTAAGACGAGTCACAGGACTCATCGTACTTCTAACTCTCATGGGGCTTCTACAGTGCAAGGTCCACGGAGGGATCCTGCTAGCACTAGCTAGATGTTGAATTTGCCTTATTTTTATTTTTTGTATATTTTATCTTAGTATGAGCCTCAGTGCTTCAATGTATACTGCCTTTAGGAATTTTGTACTTCGTAGAATTTTGTATTTATATATATATATACATGGCATTTTATTCAGTATTCACATGCATTATTTGTGTATTTATTCTTCTTGTTTATGCTTTTGCAATGTTTATATTATGCAACATTATATTTCTATGTTAATTTTATAATAATGAATGCAAGTGAACATGTAAAATGCATTTTGATTTATAGTTATGTAACTGAATGAAGGTATGCATGGTTCTCATGTAATCTTATTTAGGTCAGAGTAGTTGACCTTTACTCATTCATATTTGCAATTGGGGGTATCCCACTTGATTATTCTTTGTGGTGATGTATGTGTTATGTATAAATGGTATGTGGATGGTGATATGGATAATGATTTAGCTTTTGGTATGTAATTGAAAATATTCTCAAATACTCAAAGAAGCTAGTAATGTTAACCATTTTTCTTGAATGTTATCTTACTTTTTTTAGGACCATATTGTGTGCAAGTGAAGTTCATTTTCTAAATATTACGTGTCGATGACCCTAAGTAATCCAGAACCAGTGCATGTGATTGTGATGTTTATTGCCCCATCTTGAGTAATTTTTGGATGGTACCTTTCTAGGTTTTCCTTTTGGCTAGCTTACCCGTATGTGTGTTCAGAGGTCTCCCTCTTAAGAGAGAGACATATCGCCCTGCATGAGTTTACTCCACTACCAGTCAAGCGTCTATAACACCGGTGGAGGCTCACTCCATAGTCCAATGGTTTTATATTTAAGCCTTTGTGATGACTACATAACTTTTTGAAGGGAACATAGTACGATCTTCTCAGCTTTAGAGATCTGTGGTGTGTGTTAATTATTTTTTGTGTAGAGTTTTGGGGAATCAGATTCTCAACCAAAGTATGATGAGAATGTTACCCTATACTTACTACTCTACATTTATTTATATTTGTTGTTTCACTATGGTAGTGGTGATAACCACTATTTTTGTTTTTGGACTATGTTGCGTGATAGGGTAAGCGAAGAATTTGACTTTTTTTGCTTTGAGGTTTACCCAAATTGGTGTTATCTTTCTATTATTCAAGATGTTTTAAGATTTGTAAAATTGTATTTGGTTCTAGATTGCTTTTGGGTCAATCTACCATAGTCAATATTTTTTTAATGTAATGAAAGTGCTTTGGTCCTAAAGAAAATTGGACACTTCATGAAGTTTGGTTTTTCACTAGACATGTTTGAGTGATTGAAAATTGTATGATATATCATATATGATGTGTATGATTTGTGAGTTGTAAAGAATCTTAGTTGAATACCCCCAATTTTTGGAATTTGTTTTCTTGGTCGTATCATCACCACTATTAAATATTACCGAGCAAGGGATGGGATGGATGCAACTATCTATTATATATATATATATATTTTGTGTATGAACATATAATTGAAATGCAAATGCAATATGAAAAATGCAATTTAAAATATGTCTATTTGCAATGTGAAATGCATGCAATGTTGTAAAATGGAATCTTTTGTTTATTTTATTTTTTTATTTTTGTTTTAGCCATGTACACATATATACATATATTGCAAGTCGTTTTATGCATAAAATGCCTTTAGGTGCATAATGTTCAGTGGTTCTGGCTCCAATTTACCTTCTAAATTAGAAAGTCTATACGTTCCTTGTCCCAAATTTTGCTTTACTATATATGGGCCCAACCAATTTGCTACAAATTTATCCCTTAAGTGCGGTAAAGCATTAGTATTTTGTTTATTTTCTTTCAGCACTAGGTCCTCCACTTGAAATTCATGAGGATGGACTTTTGCGTTGTAAGAGCGCTTGAATCTATCTTGATATACTCATAAATTTTCTAGAGCATTGATACATTTCTCATCAATTATTGTCAATTGGTCAAGATGCTCATGTATAGTTGTATCATCGTTCATGAATTCCTGTATCTCGATTCGCAAGGATGGTATCTCGAGCTCTAATGGTAATATTGATTTTGCATCGTAAACTAGTGAAAATGGTGTTGCTCCCATTGGCATTCTTATGCTTGTTCTGTAAGCCCATAGTGCTAAAGGGAGGTGAGTATGCCAATCTCGATGATCATATTTTACCACTTTCTTGAGAATGGATATGACTATTTTATTTGTTGCTTCCGCTTGCCCATTTGCTTATGGGTAATAAGGTGTTGATAAGCTGTGTAGTATTTTGAATTTATTGCACAATGCTCTCACATCCTTATTCTTAAATGACTTTCCATTATCAAAAATTATTTTTGAGGGTATTCCAAAATGACAGATAATATGCTAAAGTATAAACTTCGCTATTCGAGGTCCAATCGTAGTTGTCAATGGAATTGCTTTCACCCATTTTGTGAAGTATTCTATAGTAGTTATGATGAATTTATGGTGTCCTGATGAAGCAGGTGTTATTTTACCGATCAAGTCAAGGCCCCATTGTGAAAAGGGCCACAAAATTTGAATGGGTTGCAATTTTGTGATGGCACATGGGTCAAGTTTGCATGATGTTGGCATTTTTGGCATCTTTTGACATATTTGCAATAGTCATTTTCTATTATCGACCAATAGTATCCCATGCACAATATTATTTTTGCAATTGCCATTCCGCTAAAGTGACCACCGCAAGTACCATCGTGGGATTCTAATATTGCTCTTTCTACTTCAATTGGATTTAAACATCGTAGTAGTATTCCATCATAACTACGTTTATATAACACATCTCCAAGTAAAGTGAAATGAATGGCTCTTTGTTTGAATGTTCTTTTGTAGTTCGTGTAATTTCTATTGGTAGTGTGCCTGATTTGAGAAAATATTTTATCTCATCAAGGTAAGAATTGTAAGGTTCGACATGTATCAAACAAACATTCTTCTCACCTATAGATTTTGCTTTTTGAATTGATGGTTTAGACACTATTGTTATGATTAGCGGTTACATTTCTCCATGTTCATATTTAGGGATGAGAGATCCTAAGGAAACCATTATGTCCGCAAATCTATTTGTTGATCGTGGCAAGTTACTAATTTCATACCAGTCAAATTTTCCTAGCAACTGTAATGCTACTTCATGATATTTCTTTAAGATTGGCTCTTTACATTGGTATTCTCCTTTTATTTGGTAGACAGCCAATTGAGAATCACCAAAAATGCTTATTTTTTTTATTCCCATTGCTATAGCTGATTTAAGACCTAGTATTAAGGCTTCATATTTTGCATTATTGTTAGTGCATGTGAAGTCGAGTTTAAATGATAAATAAATGGGTATTCCTTTAGGTGTATAAAACACAACTCCTGCACCTTGTCCTTTTTCGTACTTTGATCCATCAAAGAACATTGTCATATCTGCTTCATCCTTAGGTAAACTATTTTTTATTGTTCTATGACATAAAACACTAAATCATCGAGAAGTTCAATTATTAATGGTGTATCATTGTGCAGTAGAGCTTCCGCTAATTAATAAGCTATTACTTACCATTTTATGGATTTTTGACTTGTAAATTTGAGGTCAAATTCCATTAAAAGCATTATCCATTTAGCAGTGCGGGTGTTGTTGTAAGTGTGAGTCATCATGTATTGGAAAGGGTTTTCTCTAGCTATAACATAGGTGGTATTGCTTAGAATGTAATGTCTAAGTTTCTTGGTGGCAAAAACCACTGCTAAGAATAACTTTTTGACATAAGCATATCTTGTTTCGTAACTTACGAATGTTCGACTGATGTAATAAACCACTTGCTCTTTATTTTTTTCATTCTTTTGTGCAAGCATTGTTCCTAAAGCAAAATCTATTGCAAAAATGTATAGGTGAAATGGGACTCCTATTTTTGGTGGCGTAAGAACCGACGGTGAGGCTAGATATTTCTTTATATCATTAAATGCTTCCTGACATTCAGTTGTCCAAGAAAATATCATTCCTTTTTGTAACAGGCGATTAAAAGGCCTGCATTTATGTGAGAGTTGCACAATGAATCAGCGAATATATTCAAAATTTTCTTGCAAACTTCACAACTCTTTCAAGTTTTTGGAAGGTGACATTTCTAATATTGCTTTTACCTTGCTTGGGTCTACTTAAATGCCTCTCTTGGAGACAATGAATCCTAGAAGTTTTCTTGATGTTACACCAAATACACGCTTCGTAGGATTTAACCTTACCTTATGTTCTATTAATCGATCGAATGCCTTTTATAGCACATCTATGTGTTCAAGACATGTTTTTGATTTAGAAATAAGATCATCTACATAATATTTGATTATATTATGCATATAATCATGAAATATGTACGTCATGGCATGCTGATATGTAGCTCCTATGTTATTTAATCTAAAAGACATCACTCTATAGCAGAATGTCCCCCAAGGCATTGTAAACATTGTTTTATGTTGTTCTTCGAGATTAATCCGAATTTGGTTGTATATAGAGAAACCGTCCATTAAGGAGAGAATTTCATGACCAGCATAGGAGTCTACTAATTGATTTATATTTGGAAAAGGAAAATCATCCTTGAGACATGCTTTGTTTAAATCTTTAAAATCAGTGCATACTCGTATCCCTCCATTCGGTTTACGAACGGATACCATGTTTGAAAGCCATTCAGGATAATCGATTGGTACTATGAAGTGTACATACAATAACTTTTCAAATCTTCTTTCATAATTAATGTGATTGTTGGATGAAATTTCCTAAGATTCTACTTGAATGGCTTGGCATCATGTGCTAGCATAAGATTATGGACTACCAAGTCTGGATCTAAGCTAGACATGTCTTTGTAGGACCATGCAAACACTTTTTTATTTTTGATAAGCATGTTTATGATGCTTTATTTTTCTTCTGTGGATAATTATTTTGCTATTTTGACAATATGGGGATTGTTCACGTCTTCACTAAGGTTCACATATATAAACTCTTCTAATTAGCATGTGAGAACCTTCTTCTAGCTAATGCAGAGTCAGGATGAGGTGGATATCATCTGCCATATTTTCCAATGTGTTCGAGGTGTCCCCCTCTATCTTAGTTTGAAAAATTGAATTGTTTGATGATGAAGGTTATTGCGGAATATAAGATTTTGAAGCATGCAATAACTCTTCGGACATGATGAAGTTAGTAGTGGATGTCGAGGATGAAATCCTATCCATGGCTATGAGACTGGTGTCAATATAGATCAATTTTGTCTCATTATATGGATTGTGGAGTGGGGTGAGCAAATCAACAAAAATCATGTTGACTTGATGGAAATGAGGTGGTTGCAATTCAAGAATTGATGACTCATATTCTCTAGGTTGCAACTAACCTAATGTGTGTGATTGGTTTTGCTGTATGCTTTGCCAATGTGATGGAGGAGGTTCTGGTTTAGGACCCTCACGCTCTTTATTTAGCCAAAAAAGTGTACGGTCTATTGGAAACTTCTGTTGATACCAGTTATCCTTCTGTATGGTTTCTCCATATATTATCTCTTCCTGAGGTTCTTATTCTTCTTTATTAAACCATTTAGGATGTGCTTCATCTTGGAGCATTCTCCTAGCTTGTATCTCAAGAGCATGGTTGATAAAAATCATTTCAATTTCATCATCATCATTGTCACTCATCTAGAATCCATTAGCATTTGTATGAGGTCCTAGCATTAGTGGCTCAAGGTCTTGCCTAAGGTATGCTATCACAGTAGGATATTCATAATCTATCTCTCATTGTAAAGCTTGCTCTCAAGGGTAAAAATTGTAGATTTGGTTTCGAATTTCTAGTTTTTCATCCTCATCATCGCTCTTTTCCTCCTCTTGTTCGCATTCTATGTCAAGTTCTTGGAAAGCTTGATTAAGCGAAGAGCTTGTGATGGAAGGTTTATAGCCTAGACCGAAGCGATCACTTGGATCTCTATATTTTGGTTCAATAATGTGGTGAGGACCTTGTTCATGTCTTCCAAGTCCATATCCTTGCCAACTAACCCTTCAAAAATATCTGACTGGGAAATTTGGGTTCGATAGATAATCAATGTTTTCATTAAACTCTTGTAAAGAGTTGTCATTTTGAGGATGTGGGTCTGATGAAGAATACATCCCTCCATATATGAAATTGATTGTATTTTTTTAAGAAACCATTCTATATATATCACCAATAGCTAAAGGTGGGTCGCGAGGGTGACTGTAATGTCTGACTGACTCGATAGGTGGTGTAACTATGACACTTTCAATAATGTACTCACTAATAATTAGATTTGTGAGATGTACTACAGCTCTAGATGGTTGTGTTGCTAATATCTCGGTGGATGAAGAGGGTTCTTGAGCCTTAGCTCTTGGCTCTGCTGGTGGTGTTGGATTATCTCTAACATGTGGCCCTATTTGTGAGACTACGGGTTCTAATGACTATGAAGTAGTGGCTGATGATGTGGGTTGTGCTTTGAATGTGAATTGTGGCTTTGAATCTAGAAGTGTACTAGATGGAGCTGGCAATTGATTAGAAGGATAAGTGGGTGTAATTTGAAAATGAAATGCGGTGTTTGAAGGATGTGCTGAGCTAACGCTTTTAGATGCGAAAGCTGGATCAACTATAGGCAAATCTTCTGGAATGGGTGCTTTTGATGATGTGGTGTTTTATGAAATGGTTCTAATGACTAGTGGTTGGATGGTTAGATGTGTTTATGGGAGGAAAGGATCATAAGGATTTTAAATAAAGTTGTAGTATTTGAAAGGTTCAGTGTCAGCTGGTATGCAATGTACCTTGCCTTCATGCACATATTTTAAGAATTGATACAATATTGAAGGCACACATTTCATTTCCATAATTCAAGGATGTCCAAGAAGTATGTTATATTGCATTTTCCATTCCAATATGTGAAAGAGAACATGTATTTTTTCACCCCCACGGTGACAAGAAGAACAACATTCCCTATAGTTGAGCATAAAGAGTCATTAAAGGCCCTAAGAATGAATGTGGATGTTGTGATGTGAGATGATGGGATGTTGAGATTCATCATGGCAGGTGTGGTAATGAGGTTGATTGAAGAACCTGTATCAATAAGCACTCTATTGAAGGGTTTCCTGTCAATGTGAGCTACTATGTGCAATGGCAGATCAGGTTAATCTACTGATATTTGTTTTTCCTCAAAGTCATAGAATACTATTGAGGGTTCCATGAAATTTTGCACACTACCCACAAAGGAATTGAATGCATTGGAGTCTTTTGATTGTACTTGAATAGACTTTAAAATTTCCATCAATGCTTCCCTATGAGGTGTTGATTGTTGTATTAGTTCATAAATTGACAATTTTGCTGAAGCCATCTTCAAAATCTATGTTAACCGGTTGTTCAATGTAACAATAGGGTGGTTTTGGAATGGTGTTGGTGGCCCACTCGATCCAAGTTGTATGGGCACATTAGTTGGTGATACTACCGGTGCTTGGGTTGTGCGATTTGCTTGCCTTTATCCATGGGTAACTATACTGATAGCCCCTAAAAAACCTTGTGGTAGTTGAGACACATAATTAACCTGATTGGGAGGAACTGTAGAATTTGATGCTCCCATCGGTTGTTGATTCGCCTCTTGATGTGACAAAGGTGTCTGATATATGCCTAGGTTTTGGTTAGTTTGGGCTAGTGGGTTATCAATTTTGATTGTACCCGCTTCTAATAAATCTTGCACAATTATTTTAAATCCATGACAACCTTCAATATCATGTCCTCTTTGTCTATGATAGATGCAAAAGAGGTGTTCTTTGTAACCTTTTGTATTTGGTTTGTTAGGATCATCAGGTTTCATTTTCGGTAAATTAAAAAGTTTTGCCACATACAACTTCTAAAATACTAATGAATATGGCTCTTGTACTAGTGTGTAATTTATTTTTGGCTTAAAATGATGTTGTTGCCTTTTTGTAGGTTATGTCTGATTTTGTGCCTACTGTAGGGGTGGAACAACTTGATAATTTGGTTGGTGTGGTTGTTGTTGTTGTTGGGGTTGTTGGATTTGTGTTTGAGCCGGTTGATTTGACTGTGTTTGGCTAAAAACTATCTGATTAACTTGTGCGGTCTTGGAATGACCGTGGTTATTCCCCTTTTGATTCTTATTGTACCACTCTTTCTTCATAGGCTTAATATCACCTTCTTGAATTTTAATTTCTTCAATCAATTTTACTTGGGTGAGTGCCTCATCGAATGTTCTATACTATTGTAGCTATAGCAATGAAGAGATGGGTCTACCAAAACTCTTCATGAAAATTCATATTATCTTTGGCATAGGGAGTGAAAATGGTAACTTGATTATTATTGATCTCCATCTATTGCCAAATTCATAGATTGATTCATCGTCATGTTGTTTTAGGTAAATCAAATCAGTCAATGTTGTTTGTTTTCTAACATTTAGGGTGAATCTTTCCAAGAACTGGTCTGCTAGTTGTTCAAAGGTAAAATAATTTGATGCAGGATATGGTTGTACCAGTCTTGGGCTCCCCCCCTAATGTTTGAGGAAATGTATGTAATAGCAATGCATCACTACTTTTGATTCTGAAGCATGCATTCACAAATATTGTTACATGCTCATGGGGATCCTCTTTTCCTTTAAATTAAAGCTTTGATATTTGGAAATCATGTGGATATGGTGGCTCTGGTACCAAAGTGTGAATAGGATGATTGAGTAGTTACCTTAAAGTTAGCTTTTGGTTTTGCAAGCCTAGGGTTTGCATGCCAAGACTATCAATCTGACTCTGTAAAAACTGGTATCTAGGATCATCTACAGGACTAGTACTCGAATGTACTTGATGCTACTGGTATTGGGGTGGAATGTATATAGGTTGGGGATGATAAGACATGTTTTGCAAAAATGTGTTATGGTATGGATGTTGAGGGATGTTATGATATGGATGGGGTGATGAAGGTATGATATTATTCTGACCTACTGTATTAGCATATGGGTGCGGTGGTTGATTGTGAAACACAGTGGTATGGGGAGGACACATTACCCAATAAGAATCTTGGATAAAGGCATTAGGTTGATGAGATGTAGGTGGAAGATTTTTCTCAATCCCTTACAAATGTTGGTTAGGGTTAGGGTTCATGCTATGGTTAGCATTATCTAAAATTATTTGTTGCAATTGTAAGAAATCCTATTGCATAGCAATTGCATTTGACATAGGGACTGCTACCTGTGATGTGGTAGACTAAATTGGTTGTGGAACAACCATGGTAGTGGAGGTAGATGAGGGGTAAGTAGCAAAGGGTATTGCCACTGACTATGGAATGGTATGAGATGTATGTCATACAAGTGTGGATGGAGGAATGGATGTTGGGGCTTGTGAAACAATAGGAATTGTTTCATACAAGGGATTAGTGGTAATGGTCATTTGTTGTGATAATATGGGGGGAATTTTTTTGGATGACAATGGTTGATTGGCTAATGCTACAACAGCCAAATCAAAGAGAGGATTGGTGAAAATATGTTGTGACTATTGTGGATAGGTGAATATGGATTATTTTTGTGATGAGGGTACGACACGTGATGGGATGGAGAGTGTTGGTAATGATGGGAAGACCATTCCAAATGTATTCAAGTACATTCTAATAGTATCCATATCTATCATGGTGACCTGACTGTCTACTACTATAGGAGGTTCACTCCTAGGTGTATTAGGTATAGATGTGTGAGTAGTTCTATGCATAATGTATATGTTTGTGTTGGGGGCATTACTAGAAGGTCCTATATCAAGACTTGGGGACATAGAAATGGGCACATCTACTTGTCCCACCACCGAAGTGTGAGGGACATTGCCAGAATGAGAGGCCATAGGGGATGACCACTGACTTCGGCTTGACACTAATTTATTAGCTTGATTACAAGTCACTACCATACGCTAATATGCAATCTATGTGAATGAAAAAGAAAGTACAATGCAATAGAACATGCCAAGTAAATAAACATACAAAATGTTTGACCCTAGTTTGCACTAAGTTTTTGATTTATTTTGTTTTTAGTGTGTTTTTGAAGAGATTTTATTTGTTTTTTGTTTTTTGGAATAGAATAATAGAACTCAATGAAGATGGTGATTAAGAACACTAGCACCAAGCATGATTTCTCAAAAGAGGCTAGGGTACACCGCTTAAATCCTAGTGGGGGGTTCGTCTAGCTTTTCCACTTTGATTCAACAATCGTTCCAATAGTGGGAGACATATTGAACACCAATGAATTATACTAGCTTAAAGAACACTTTTATCCTATCTACGGATGATCTAAGGGCAATCCGATAGAAGGAGATGAATTCCAACGTCATCGATATGAATTGGGGGTTGGTGATAAAATCCAATCGAACCAATGTTTTAATTATACGTGTGTGTGAAGATTTTGTTTTATATTGTACGATGAAAATCTAACATGCAATTATATTTTTATGCCTAATGCAGAAAGTAGGAAAGACATAGAATAGCATACAACATCATATCAGGGGTAAAATTGCAAATCCGGGTCAGACTCGGCCAAATTATGTTTAACAAGGCTAACCACGGGTGGGCGATTAGTTATAGTAAACCGCAGGTACACGGTTTGCCAACCACACATGCGCATTTGGGAGATCCCAACCATGGGTGCATGGGTCCTTTCTGTCAATAGAACAAAGTTGAATACAAGCCCAAATCTTGAAAAATAAATACCTGGGTTATTTCTAACCTGGTACATGCAATATGATAATTCCCTACTATGCATATGCAGATTCTCATTTATTTTGCTTTGTTATTGTGTTTATTAATGCAATTTAATTAGATTTTTCTATCCTAAGACCTAAATGCAAGCATTTGCATACAAAACTGAAACCCTTAATATACTTAAATGTAACCTAAATCTAGAACTAAAGGAGAAATTAAAAATATGGCACAGGGTACATACGTGTGTTCTTTTTGCTGCTCCTAGCTTTCAACCGCCAGTCCACGTTTCAACAGTGCAGCAACCATGAATGCATTTTTCCTCAAATTAGAAACCATGGATGCATGGTTTCATAGTGACAGGTTAATCACAATCCAGATTTGCCAACCCGAGATTGAATTCTCATGCGTTTCAAATCATTAGCACCTATGCATGCAAACATAGATTAGTAAGATTCAAATAAATCAAGGCAAAACAAAATGAAACCCTTGGGTGGTCCCACTGTGATCACCATTTTTTAAGCAAAAGAAGACAACACCTTGCAAGTAAAATAATGAAAAAAAGCAATTGTAGAATTAAAGGATTTTTTATTGAATTTTATTGGAGTCTTAGTCTCCTTTTTACAAGTGATTTGCCCCAAGTGCATAGGGGTATGATTACAATAAGTGAATGCTTGATTTCACATGATAGAATGGGCACAAAGAGGGGAAAAACCCCTTTGGCTAATCAAATTATTGGTGGTGTCTTTGGTATTCTTTCGCTCCAATCCAATTGGTGAGTGGGCTTGCGTATCAAATGATAGACCACTTCTAGCTTCAATAGCTCTTCAAATACCTGTTACCTACACACATGTAAACCAACAAAGGGGGATTAGTAGCACCCATATATTCAAGCGATAAAACTAATTCTACACATAAACCTATTACTGATATGGATGAAAAATAGATAGCACAAAACAATTAACAAACAAAGCCTTGCTTAATACTCAAATCGCTAATCTCTGTCGATGAAATCCATTTTTTTCTTAGGACTATGGAACCACAGAAGCATGGTTGTGGGCTAGAAATCATGGACCTATGGTTGTGAAATTGTGGATGCACATTTTTGACTGTGGAACCGTGGACAGGCGGTTTCGACTGAATAACAGATTGCCTCAGAATTCAAGCCAATGGTCAGAGTCAAGCTTGCGCTCTCAATTTCTCATTGGATCTAGATTTATTTTGGTAGCATATCGGTATGCAAATTCAGCTCTCCTTATTTTGTGGATTGATGGTGCCTTTATAGGCTACCTGGGGCTTTGGAGGGGAATTTGAGATGGCAATCCTGACTTGCCAAGTGGCAAATCTGGACTGCCAGGTGGAAGGGGCAGTTACAGTGAGTCACTCATTGTGGCTCACTTAACTGGGGTGATGAGGCTCCAATTGGAGTGGGATGTGGGATGTTGTTTTATGTGAAGGGACAAGGGGACAACAACAAAGGATTTGTGGCATGGGTGTTGGGAATATGTATCATGTGCAAGGACAAAGGGGACATGAGTGGGTAAGATGTGGCATGGATGTTGGATGAAGTATCCAGGACACATGTCCAATGGGTAGACAAGGTATCCTAGGGTGATTTTCCTAATTAAATAAATTAGGAAAGTATAATGATGTGTAGGATTTTATATCCTTAAGTTAGAACTTAGGCATATATCCTTATTATGTAGGATTTGATGGTGAGATGGTGAATGTGAACTAAAGGGTGCTAGATTTTGGTGTCTACAAGGTGAAAGACTCTCTATAGAAATAGAAGAATCAGTTTAATTACTAGTAGAGTTGGTAGACATGGAAATATATTAACACAAAGGTTAGCATGATTAAAGAGGAAGAATGAAAAATTAAAAATAATAAAGGAAGGAAGTAGGAAAAATATAAAATAAATTGAGATTTTTTATAATATTCAATCAATAAAAAAGGTTCGATGAAAAAGACCCAATAGAATGACTTTTTGGTACTTCTAAAGTCTTGAAGGAAGTAACCAATCAAAATTCTTCATTAAGAATATCTTGATCATGCAGACAAATGATGCTAGAAAAGTTACAAAACAATAGATAAATTTGAATGTGGATGAGAGCACCAAGACCAAGGGGGAGGTAGGTGAGTGCATGGTTCCCTAGGAAGAAGAAAGACAATTTGTCATTACTAAGAAAATATGGATATCTACCAAGAATAGTTTGGCTCTATAAATCAAACAAAGGTAGGTGAACCATTAAAGGTGAAAGAATAGGAACCTATAGCTATGATAGCTATAGACTTATAGGAACAATAATTGAGGGCTACTCCATTAAATATTCAAAATCCCCAGAATATGGGTAGATGAAAATTCAAATCATCCTACAAATTTTGGAGGGGAAACTATCCTTTTGTAATCTATTAATAGTAATAGTCTTAGCTTTGTAAAGTATAGATGAGTTTGCACTTTCATTTTATTTCTCTTTGTAAAAATTATGATGTTTTTTGAGCAGCTTGTGGGTAATATCAAACCTCCATTTAGGCACCCAATTTTGATACACCTAGCCAATTACATCCTCAATAAATGCACCAAACAACACCTCAACATGAAACTCTAATTGTGTTAAATTGGACATCAAAATTGACATATTTCATCAATTCCTAAGCCTATCAAAACTCATCAATTAACTTACCTTCACAAGTGATTTGATAAAGCAAATAAAACCAATCATCTTCACACCACAATTTTGGGTATTTATAGCCCTAAAAAGTAAGGTCATATTTGGGACACATTTTGACCTATCAAATCATCTCTAAATTCCAAAAACACCACCATTATATTGGTCTCAAAAAGAGCTTTCGAACGACTATATATGCCTATGTTTGGATATCTATTGATGCCTAAAAATACACAAAAACTATATGACAATTGCAAATTTTTCCACTATGAGCAAATTTACCATGTAGTGCCAAATTTGCTAGTGGAAAATTTGTAAAACCTTCAAAAGTCAAACCCTAGTACTCCAAATTGACCATTGGAAAAAAGTTTCAGTCATAGCCAAAATCACCACTGGGATGTTGCTAAGTGGCAAATTTGTAAAGTGAATAAAATATTCTTGCACGAGCCAATGACATGTATATTCCTTCACCCCACTACCTCTTCTGACCTTACATGCTCCAACAATGAACTAGGTCCATAAATTTTAAAATTTACCTAACCAATTCTCCCTCTCATTCTCTCTAAATTTTATTTAAATATCCCTTGGGGTAAGCAATCAATAAACATTCTCAAGCTAGTTACATTCTACAAATGTTATTCTAGCTCTCTCTCACTCTAGCATTCTTCCTGAGCATTTCTAGCAAGCATGCCTTTGGTGGTAAGTCAAGCAATGCAAGGAGGGCTTAGGGGAAAGGAGGTCTTCTTGGAGATAAGGAGAGATCATTGTTAGGTGATAACACTCATATAACCTCTTTTCTCTTCATCCTCTTGCTTCTATTCATTGCATTTACTCTCCTAATTTTGGCCTTGCTAACTTGTAATTTTAGATATTCATTTGCTTGTATTTTCCCTTCTATTTTCATGCTTCTAATCCCTTTTATGCAAGGCATATATTTGATTTTATCTTCTAATATCATTTTTGTAGGTCTCTTTTAGGATTTTCATCCTCATTTCAACTCTCTAACATATCTTTGCAATATTTTTAAATTTTATTTTAGCTTTTTGTCCTAATTTTGGTTACTAATCTTCTTTATTGTGTTGTTCATTTCATCCATTTTATTTATAATAAGCTTACCATTTGTTGGTATTTTTATTTGTAACCTTATTCCTATTTATTATCAATATTCTAATAATTTTATTTCATTTCCATATTCATTCATTTTCATTTATCATCATTTGTAGGCATTAAACTCAGTCATTTATCTTTTTCAAGCACATATAATTTGAATTTTGGTGAATATTTTAATCATATCAGCATTCATTTTTATTTCCAATATGATTTAGTTTTGGATACAAGAGTGTAATTTTCTTATTTTCCCACTAATAGCCCTTTCTTAGCCATCATTTCATGCATTCATCTCTCTTACTATTGTATATTTCATAAATTTATGACACCACTTATTTTTCATAGCTTTTTGCATCATAGCATATTTCTTTTCATCATTTTTTTTTTAATTAAGGGTTATTTAATATCTATAATTGCATTCCTAACTCCTTTGTGAACATCTTAAACCCCATTACATTCACAAAACTTCCCAATTGCAACCATTTAGGACTATCCACTTATTTTGCATACCACTCACTTCAATCACACAATTTATTAATATTTTGGAGCTTGAATTCCAAATTTGTGGATCATAGACCTAGAAGAACCTTAGAACAACATCACCCTTGCAACATATTACAAAATCCTTCAAAAACCACTCCAAAATTAACCCCAAAGTCATTTCAGCCCTATCTTACGATAAAATTGCTAGTTACTATAGCAATTGGCAATTTTGGCTCTTTGGAACACACATTCCTGTAGACACTAAAATCATGTAAATCGGATAAGACTGCCAATGCGCCACTCTTATCGACATCATATGGCCCCATTGGGCAACCCTCTAGGGTAACATAAGGCTCCATAGCACTTTTGGGAAGGTTTCCATCAGTTTTGGGAGGTTTTGGGTCATATCCTTATGACCGTCCCACCCTGGGATGGTCACAGATGGTGATCGTCCCACCCAGGGATGGCCACTCATAACCATCCCTGGGTGGGATGGTCCCTAAATAGACCCTCCAAAAGTCAAAGGGGTGGAGAAATGGCAATCAATTACTACCATATTCTCCACCCAATCATCAAAAATTGATTTGGAGACTATCATAGAGACCAGAAACTCCAAATTAGAGGCCCCAAATGGGCAACCTCTTCCACCATTGCATGGCAAAGGTTTTGACAAGTGGCGGCACTTGCCTTGCATGCCAGAACTTGCCCCTTTGCCCCAGATGCCCTATTTGGGCTATAAATTGAGGTGTGCTCACCCCAATTTCAAGAGAGAAGAGTTGAAGCATAGACCATGAAGTGCTACCTAATTCTACCCTCACTTTTGCTATCACATTTGCCCTCATATTTCCTTGAAACCCTCTTCATTCGAAGGTGCTTTTAGGGGCATCCCAAATACACTAAATCCATTCCAAAACTAGTCAAATTGGAGAGTAATTTGACCATATTTTCTGACACAACATTTAGGAGAGTTTCAGACCAGATCCCTTTGGAATTGGTGGTAAATTCCACTCAGATTGGTAACCGTCCCACCTAGGGATGGTTAGTAGTGGGTAGTTGCACCTATTAGGGATGGTTAGAAAATAGCAAGGAATTTTGATTCAATTCCACCATAGATCATTTAGAAATGTTTATATTAGCCTTGCATTCAAATTTGGTGAGATTTGGAGTTGTTTTGATGGGTCAATTAGGAGTTTTATGATTGCAGGTCTAGTTGTCCCTATTAGGGATGGTCACTATTTTTGCTAACAATTTCCCTTCAATTCATGCTCAGATCTTTCCAAAACCATCTAAATAACATCATAGTATATTTGCAAGTCATTTGGAGTTGTTTTGATTTATTACAAATAAGTTTCATTATTTCTAGATGCATGCTTTCTATGTTTTCCTAGTTTTCAATCTATAAACGCATATGCTTTTAATCTATTTCAATATCTTGTGTGTAGGTGCAGATATGCTAGACATGAGGGAGGAGCTAAGAGGCACAGAAGGATAGGCCCAAGACTAGCTCTCGAGTGTGGGATGCGAAAAGAACATTGGAACACGCCATTAAAGCCTTTGAAGGGATTAGATCCCTTTATATTTTGTAGTATTGAAATGTATCAAATTAAAAGCCCTCAAAGGGGGATGTATTGTAATTATTGGAATCATTGAATAAATAAATACAAGGAGAAATCCCCTCTTTTATTGCACATTATTCTTCATTTCAATAGATTACATATTGTGCATCTTTCCCTTTTAATACTTACTTTAACACGCTTTTACATTTCAATAAAGAACACTTAAGGCATGTCATTAATTTTGCTTCTTCAGTGGTGATCATGGTGATTGAAATTATTCATTATCCCCTTTGAATGTGTCAATTTTGACCTCCTTTTTCTATTTTGCAGGTTGCAGGTTTTGACCATTCTGAGCAAAAATGACCCCTTTTCTGCTAGTTGAACCTACCAGGGATGACCAGCTAGGTGACACACCTAGGGATGACCCCAAATTTCTAACCATCCCACCCTAGGATGGTTACAAAACCAGAGGTTTTCTACAAAAATTTGCAAAAACAAAAAGTTTCAGGTCAGAAAATACACCTTTTCCAACCTTCAATTTGCATTTATATTGTTCAAATTAGCTTAAATTTCAAATTTTCTTGTCCTCTTTGTGCATGTGAAGGTTAGATATCATATTTCTAAATTTTGCATTAATAAAATCAAGAAAAATAGGAAAAGAATAATATTTTATATGCTTTTTGTTTGGTTTGCCTACTTGCAACTTACCAAAAAGGTTAAGTTCATATAGGTTATCAATTTTATAGCTTCCTTTTATACATACTAATGATTCTGAAATTAAAATGTACTTTCATGCATTTAGTGAATCATCATTGAATGTTGTATTATTTTATTTCAATATTTTAAAAGGAACACACACACACCACGATCTTCTTAAACATTGGTGAGTTGGACTTCATTCCCAACCACTGATAGAGTTCAATGATGGTGGGATTCATCTCCATCCATTGACTCAAATCCCATGTACCCTATTTTATTGGCCAATACCAACTCCAAGATCTATCCTAACCATGCAAAATAGCATGCATTCCTCTTCGAAGGGGTGTATCATTATGCACGAGGTGTTGGGTGAGGATCGATAGGACCTATGCTCCCTGATCGGGTATGGATTTCATCACCATACTTTGGTTGGTTTACATGACCAGAATTTCATTATCGATTGTCGAGCTATGAGTGTATAGGTGAAAACCACTTAAAATTTTGAGTATTACATCAACAAAAATCAAACACAACAAGTATTTTCTTTACAAAGCAACACATCTTGAAACAACAACAAATAGTTTAGGGATTCACATCTAAAATACTTAAAAGAGATAATCACTTCTATGCTTGTGTGTTTCTATTGTTTGTTTGTTTCAAATTCATAAAAATTATAAAGGAGATAATCATATAGCAGTCTAGAGTACATAGCTATGGTACATACCCATAGCCAAGCCCATTTAAGGGTGGACATTATGAGGAGTAGGGAAGAGGACATACAACATCTTCGCCTTGATCCCAAGGACATGGTCATACCTCCTTGGAGACCACCTACTCTTCCTAGCCCTAGAGGGGCTGAAAGGAGACCTAGCCAACAAGGGACCCCTACATGGGGCACCCCCATAGGTGATGGTCTCAACTTAGGAAGTCATATCCCTAATCATCGAGTGGTAGATGAATGGATGGTTACTCCTAGAATAGCAAGAAGGGGACCTAGCCAACAAGGGACTCCTACATGAGGTACCCCCATAGGCAATAGTCCCACTTTAGGGAATCATTTCCCTAATATAGATGTGTCTAATACCTTCTTTCGAGAAGAGTCACCATGCAATGGGGTGCTTCCCAATAGAGCAATCCCATGCATTCACATGCCTGCTCGGTCTACTCCTCACACTACTATGTAGGAGCATGACTTTTCACCTAAGGTAGGGTTGAATGATCATATTATGATTTCAAACCACCCTTCCCCAAGGTGCCAAAATCATGATGAGTATGATACTCATCACCATAGGTGACCTAATTCTACCTTACCTTTCCTTATTTATGAGGGAAGACCTGAGGAGCATCCATATTATCCTCATTCAAATGTGTCAATGCAAGCATGATGTGCCTCTACACCAGTAGATTATCAAGAACATCTATTTAGGGGTGAGCCTCAAGTCAATGCAGCCTCCCTCAATCGAGGGAAAGCTATAATAGATCTCATAAACCCCCTGAACAAGATAGATATCAGGGTAATAGTGCTAAGGCACTTAGACCTAATACAATTGATCAGATCAATCAGTTGGTAAAGAAGTATGTTGACCACCAGGCCAAGTTTAATCAACTTAGGTCTAATAAACACCACTTAGATCTCTTAGAGTAGCAACAATAGTTAGAGAAAGAAATACTTGAATGACAAATTCAAGATACTTTACATAATGGAGCTTCTACTCCAAATACGCATAGACAGGAGGCTCACCCGAGGCAACCAAACTTCCAACAAGATAGGTCTCCTAGACCTAATCCAATGTTACCTCCTAGACCTCCTAGGCCTGAACAGAATGTATATGATAGGCCAAACATAGATCACCTTCAAGAGGCATTCATTCCTCCTTGTAGGCCCATACCTGAAACACCTTATGGGGCTTACGATGACTTGGAAAAAAATGAGGATTATGTAGAAGCACCTTTTGGAGGTGTGGATGATGTCAATCAACCACCCCAACCTATGCTTAATATTCCTCATCCCCCTCCAAGGGTTCAAAAAAAAGAAGAGGAAATCAAATCCTTGGATGCGTATCAAGCTTTGCTTGAATGCTTAGAAACTGTAGAAGGTAAGACAATAGGGAATGGGCTTCAAAAACCCACTTTGCATCAGTTAAAGAGTCAACCATTACACCCATCCATTCCTTCCTTGATATACCCTGAGCATTTCAAAATGCCAAAATTAGATAGATTCAAGGGGGAAGAAGATGCTCAAGAGCACGTTACTAGATTTTTAAATTTATGCTTTAACATACAGGACAATGATGCATTGCTCCTAAGAACTTTTCTAAGTACCCTCTCTGGTCCTGCCATTGAGTGGTTCAACCAACTTCCAAAACATAGCGTCTACACATTTGAACAATTCGCTGATGCATTTTTGGAATGTTTCACCTTTAACACCAAAAGGAAGGTGACATTAACAGACCTCACGGGGTTAAAGCAGTACGATGATGAGTCGATTACTGATTATGGAAATAGGTGGTGGATGCTTCTAGCTAAGTTACCCTACCTATTGCCAGCATCTGAATTAACTTGGCTATTTTCAAAGAGTTGCTTGAAACCCATCTCTTTAATATTGCAACTACAACAATACCCCACCTTGGAAGAAGCTCTAGCATAGGCTAGAAATATAGAGGAAATAAAAATCCAAGAGGGAGAAATAGCCAAGCCTCACAAAAAGGAGTGGACAAAGAATCCTAAAAATAGCTCGACACCTGCAAAGCCAGAAATGGTCAATCAAGTGGCCATAAATGTCCTTAGGCCTACACAAGTGATGCCTCCTCAAAAGGTGAACTATCAGGCCCAACCTCCTCCTACGAGTTATAATAGTAATGGTCAAGTGAATCAGGGATAGAACCAACAACGTCGCTCTAAGCGATAATTTACTCCCTTCATTGAATCCATGGATTCTCTATTCAATCGATTATGGGTTGCAAAAATGATTAATCTTCCAGATATCAAACCCATCGATCCAGATATAGGTAAACCCAAGCCTATGGGATGTCGAGAGGATCAATATTACAAATATCATCGGCAAAGTGGCCATGATTTACCAATGTGCTATGGTTTTAAACACCTAGTACAAGATATGATTGAGAGGAATGAGCTTCAAGTAGATGCTCCACTAGCCCCTAACAATCAGCAGATGGGTATATACAAGGACCCATTACCAACTCATGAGGTACAAGCAGCGCCTGCTAAACCGATGAATGAGGTGAAGACAACACCCCCTTTGCAAGGGTATGTTGGGATGGTGAGTATTGTGACCAGGAACAGAAGATATCCAAGCCAAGTTGCACCACCTATAGCTTCGAGTGATGTTCCAACTACGTCGTAACCTACACCACCTATAGTACAAGGCCTTCCACCTAGGCCAACATTAACAATAAAGAACAAGCTTGCACAGAGCTTGAGGACAACATCAATGAGATTGTCCATCTATGAGCTAATTCAACAATCCCCTCCACATAGGGATGCTTTGATGGATATTCTAAAGTCAATAGAGTTGCAACCATAGGAGTCTAACTCCTTCATTGATTTTGTGGGTCATGTGCAATAGTGCAAGGAACCAGTAATAACATTTCATGAGCATGAGCTTAAGGAAATAGCAAGTGATGTGGTAGATCCTCCTTTGCACATCATTGCATGTGTAAATGATGTACCATACAAGAGAGTGCTCATAGACATTGGTTCCTCGAGTAATATCATCACAACTAAAGCATTAAAACACCTAGGATTGCTAGCATCTCATGTTGTTGCATCCACTTACACTCTTCGAGCATTCAATGATGCAATATGCTCTACCATCGATACCATAGTCCTACCCATTCAGGTGGGGTGCAAGACCATATCGACATTGTGTCATGTGTTGGAAGGTGAGATGGCCTATAACATATTTCTAGGTAGACCTTGGATATAGGATATGAAGTGTGTCCCATCCATTGCGCATCAATGTCTCAAATACACTCATGAAGGGTAGGTGCACGTAGTCTCTATAGATCTAGAGCCCTTTAAATACTACAATATGGTGCAATAGATGCCAGAGTCGACATTACCTTTGACTCATGTAGACTTCTGACTGAATGCACCTATTCAGGGTCTACCCATTTCACCATCACCTTCCATTTCACCATCTACATCTTCATCCATACCATCCTCATCATTGGCAGCTTCAGAGATGCCTTCGACATCGTCAAATCCTCCATCGAGGAACATGTCGAAGAGGCCAATTGATGAGAGCCCACCTCTAGTTTCCACCATATCCATGGAAGAGATTCCTTGTTTAGTAAATGAAGAATCATCTCAAGAGGTTCACATTGAGTCACCTCAAACCTCACTTCCATCTCATCCACCTTCACCATCCCAGGTCACAGTGCATATGTCTAGTACAAGGATAGGAGAATATCTAGTGAGAAATGTCACAATGGTTCCATCTATAGAGACAATGCAAGATATGGGGTGACCTCATCTTCCCATAGGTAGCATCGTACCTCTTGGTCTACCACCCAATCAAACTAATTTTATATATGGGGGTTTAGAGTATGGAGCCCTACCAATTCCTCAGAAAGAAGAAGATGATGAACCCTTTTTTGAGGATGTAAACTATATGTCAAATCTAGATTATGCATTGTGGTATTTAGATCATTATAATTGGCATGGTTTTGGTTTAGGCTTATATGAGTAGGGTCCTCATGTTCCATGTCAGCCCCAATATCAGCTACCTTATGATAAATCTAGGTTGGGACACAATAAGCTAGTACCATTGGATGTTCTCATAGATAGTCTAGAACACCTATGTCTAGGTTATCAAGATAAGCTTACACATGATCCATATGCCAATCTGAATCATATTCATTCATTAGGAGATTATTTTCCCATAGACATGATAGATCAAGGGTTATCCAGTGATGTTGCTCAACCTCATGAAGTGGGGGAGAGCTCACATACCTTGAAATATGATAGTGAGGAAGAGGATCAAGGTCCTCCTCACGAATGGATGAGTGATGATGAAGATGATTATGGCATCACACCCATAAACTATCCTAGCTCAGATGATGAACATGAGAGAGTGTTCCCCTTGGATGATGAGGATGAGTATTATATTCGCATGTTATTCCCCATCCAAGGCCCTATCTGATGCCAACTTTTGCTACATGAAGAGCAAGCTCACCCTCTTCCACCATGACCACCACCATTCATTCCACTTCCACCAGAGCCACCCCCATGAGTTACGAGACAACATCAGGTCTCTAGACCCACTCACCCTTGGATGGGAGATCATGTATCCATCAACATGATTTCCATAGATTTAACTACACCATTGATAGATCTGAATAACCCATAAAAGCCATTGCATCTCGACCTTGAGGTAATTGAATTTGATCGAGGAGATTCTCCCCCATCACCATCAGAGTATTGGCCTTGCGAGGAAATGTTACAACCATTTCAATTTTCTCCAAGAACTACTCAGGATGTTTTTTAGGCTGAGGTTGACCCTGAATTTCCTATGGAAGAAGCAAACCCAGCTGATGACATTCACTTAATTCCCACTCCACATCAGTTGGAATATGGGTCTCATATGTCAATTGAGCCAACAATTGATAAGGATATCGGTACAGATCCTGATAATCCCCATATTATCAAGCTAGGAGAAGGTCTATCTCTAGTTGAACAAGATGATTTCACAAAAGCATTGAAAGAAAGGATAAAAGCTTTTGCTTGGTCTTATAAAGATATGCCAGGACTGGACCCAAATCTAGTCATGCATAATCTTACACTAGACCCAAAGATCAAACCAGTTAAGCAAAAGTTATGTAAGATGCACCCAACAGTAGCCTTAATGGTGAAATATGAATTGCAAAAGTTGTTGGATGTTGATTTCATCATCTCAGTAGACTATCCACCATGGGTTTCAAACATGGTACCCATCAAAAAACTTGATGGGAGGATTCGCATTTGCATTGACTTTAGAGATCTCAACAAAGTGAGTCCTAAGGATGAGTTTCCCTTACCAAACATTGATGCGTTGGTAGATGCTACAATAGGACATGAAATGCTATCCCTTATGGATGGTTTCTCTAGATATAATAAAATTCATATTAATCTAGAAGACCAAATAAAAATGGTGTTCACAATGCCTTGGGGGACATTCTATTATAAGGTCATGCCTTTTGGCCTTAAGAACGCTAGTGCCACCTACCAACGAGCCATGACATATATCTTCCATGACTACATGCATAAGATTTTGGAAGATTACATGGATGACTTATTGGCAAAATCTCTATTGTGCCATGAGCATATCGATGTATTGTGCAAGGTTCTAGATCACCTCATTGAGCATAATGTTAGGCTTAATCCCAAGAAGTGTGTCTTTGGTGTCACATCTGGTAAACTCTTGGGATTCATAGTCTCTAAGTGAGGCATAGAAGTAGATCCAAACAAGGTCAAGGTAATATTAGAAATGCCTCCCCCCACAACCATTAAGTAGCTATGCAGCTTGCAAGGAAAGGTCGCATCCATAAAATGCTTCATAGCACAATTATCGGATAAGTGTCGACCCATGAATAGGTTGCTACACAAGGGGGTCTCATTTCATTGGGATGAAGAATGTCAAGATGCCTTTGATGAAATCAAGCAATACCTAGCTTCACCACCCATATTGGCTCCTCCATGACCAGGAGTGTCATTCTATCTTTACATCTCAGCTACTGAGTTGGCATTGGGCACCATGTTGTCCCAAAAGAATGAATTTCATAAAGAACAGGCTACATATTATATTAGTCGCACACTAGTTAGCTATGAAATAAAATATGCATACATTGAGAAGCTATGCTTAGCAGTGGTCTTTGCCACTAAAAATCTATGCCATTACATGCTCAATCATACCATGTATGTAATATCTAAGGAAAATCCATTGTGATACATGATGAGTCGAACATATCACAATAGTCGCATGATGAAATGGATAATGTTGTTGATGGAATTTGACCTAGAGTTCATTGGATAGAAATCAATCAAAGGATAGGTCATAGCCGATCAACTAGAAGAGGCTCCTCTCTAGGATGACCAACCTCTGAATGTAGAACTTCCCGATGATGGAGTGTTTCATATCTCAGAATCACCTGATTCTACAGAGCCTGAGTCACAAGTGGACATAACTCTATTTTTTGATGGTTCTAAATGTGAGCAAGGGGGTGGCGTAGGTATCATATTTTTCACACCGCAAGGGGCTCCCATACCTCTTTCATTTAAACTCGATTTCCCATGCACCAATAACAATGCCGAGTATGAAGCCCTCATCATAGGCCTTCAAATGAAAATCACTAAGCTAAACATTTTTGGTGATTCCTTGCTCATAGTTAATCAGGTTAAAGGGATATTCTAGTGTAGGTGTCCCATCTTGCAAGCCTATAAAGCCCTAGTGGACAAAATTCTAGTAAAATTTGAATGGTATGATATTGAGGCACTCCCTCATTCATCTAATCATTTTGCAGACATGATGGCCTCCTTAGGGTCACTAATCCCACAAAACCCTTCAGATGATATCATGACTATTCAAGTAAAAATGCTAGTACAATCTATGACTGAGCATGATGAGCATAATGCCACACCAGATGTTCACATGATTCATATTGAACCTTCACATGAACGGTTCTCTCAACTACACAATTATTTGAATAACATCAACTGGGGGACTCTATTCTCTCAGAATTATTTTGATACTAGCACAATGCTATATCTTCAAGTTCATTCTCAATCAACATTTGCATGAGATGAACATCAAAAGGATTACGCTATTCATACAATTGAGGCTTCTTCAAAGCAATATTGGGCCATACAAATTAAATATTATTTAAAACTAGGAAATATTCCACCTGGATTGTCGCATGTCAAAGTGAGCATTTAAGCAAAAGGTGGCAAAGTATGTCTTATTAGGAGACATAATGTATCATCGAAGCTATGAGGGTATCCTCCTTCATTGCTTAGACTCACAGGAGTCAGCTTGGGCCATTGCCCAAGCACACGATGGTACATGTGGTGGCCACTTTAGTGGTATGGCCATCGCTAAGCGCATTCTTTGCATGGGCTATTATTGGCCAACTTTAGAGCAATATTGTTGTGCTTATGTAAAGAAGTGCATGAAGTGTCAACATCATGCAAATTTGACACATGTACCTTCATAGGCCTTACAACCGATTCAATCGGTTTGGCCATTTGCACAATGGGGGTTTGATTTAATTGGGAAAATCTCACCTACCTCCTCGAGCCATCACACGTTTATCATAATGACAACTGAGTACTTCACAAAATGGGTGGAAGCAATTCCCCTTACCACTACGACTGGACCTCGCATCATGGAGTTCATGCTACATAACATCATATGTCATTTTGGTATTCCATCCAAAATAATATTGGATAATGGAACACCCTTCAAAAATAAGGATGTGCATGCATTAACTACAAAGTATAACATAAAGCACAACTTTTCCATGCCCTATTATCCATAAGCCAATGGGCAAGCAGAGGCATCAAATAAGATAGTAGTAGCCATATTGAAGAAAACTATTAAGGAAAATCATAAATATTGGCATAATCAATTACCTCTTGCCCTTTGGGCCTATCACACTAGCATTCGGATGCCCACTGGGGCAACTCCATTTTCACTAGTGTATGGTGCTGAAGCTATCATACCTCTAGAGTTAGAGATTCTATCATTACGCATTTCCATGTAAGAATTCATCGATGATGATACCGCTAGGCAAGCTCATTTAGATCAATTAACATTGCTTGATGAACGATGTGTCAATGCTCTTGAGCATCTACGTGTTTATCAAGAATACCTTAAGAGAGCTTACAACATGAAAGTACACCAGAGAGACTTTTAGGTTGGTGATTTAGTTCTAAAAGAGAACCAACAAAACTCAAATTTACCACCCAATTTATGAGATAAATTTATGATAAACTAGTTAGGTCCATTCATCATTACAAGTCATATTGGACCTAGAACTTATCGCTTAGCATCCATCAAAGGAAGTGAAGAGCCTGAACCAATGAATATTAGTCATCTATAGCCTTTCCATGCTTAGAGCACCATAAAATACCCCTAGGTGTCTATGCCAAAAAACCCTATTTCAGGTCAAAAGGCATCTATAACCCTTTGCTCACTATTTTCAAAATCCCCTAGGTAGTCTATGACCATCTAGGTCAAAATAAAATAAACAAACTCCTAGGGTACAATCTACGATTGTTTAGGTCAATCCAAAAAGCCCCAAAGGTATCTATAAGCCCTTTGGTCACCATAAAATTCCCCTAGGTGGTCTATGACCATCTAGGTCAACCTAAAATACCCCTAGGTGATCTATGACCATCTAGGTCAAACTAAAATACTCCTAGGTAGTCTACGATTATCTAGGTCAATCCAAAAATCCCCAAAGGCATCTATAAGCCCTTTGGTCACCATAAAATCCCTAGGCGGTCTATGACCATCATAAAATTCCCTAGGTGGTCTATGACCATCTAGGTCAAAATAAAATGCTCCTAGGTAGTCTACGATTATCTAGGTCAATCCAAAAATCCCCAAAGGCATCTATAAGCCCTTTGGTCACCATAAAATACCCCTAGGTAGTCTATGACCATCTAGGTCAACCTAAAATACCCCTAGGTGGTCTATGACCATCTAGGTCAAACTAAAATGCTCCTAGGTAATCTATGATTGTCTAGGTCAATCCAAAAATCCCCAAAGGCATCTATAAGCCCTTTGGTCACCATAAAAAACCCCTAGGTAGTCTATGACCATCTAGGTCAACTTAAAATGCTCCTAGGTAATCTACGATTATCTAGGTCACCCCAAAAAGCCCCAAAGGCATCTATAAGCCCTTTGGTCACCCAAAAAGCCCCAATGGCATTCATTAAGCCCATTGGTCAACCTGTATATACATATATCAAAAATACAAAAACATCATTATAATCATCAAAAACACAAAAATATTGCTTTGCATTGCACTTCATATAAATTGCATTAGGCATACTCATCATTGCATTATGCATCATTCAAAATTGATCATACATGTCTAGCACCAGGTCTATACACTAGGCATCTATTAAATTTACTATTATTATATGTCAATATTACCACCTATTTACATTACATATACCATTTACATTTACACTCCATATTATATGTCTGTTTCCCATCACTTAGCCATTGTTTGTAAAACATAGTTAAGGTTTTCAGTCACTCAACCATATCTAGTTTTCTTTTCAGATTTTGTAGAAAGCTATCATGATTTTTTATAAGGTAGAATCTTGCTTAGATTATACCTTGTATACATCAAAATCCCAACATATTTTCACATTAATAAATCCAAGTCTAGCACAAGGAAAGATGAAACTATAAAGTGGTCTAGGTTACTTTAAGTGAAAAAGGTTATCTCGCTCATCCCCCTATGCGAATGGTTCAAAGATGCTGAGAATTGACAAAAGGACAAGTTCCTCCTTACCCAAAATCCCTTGCCTCACACTGGGGCAAGTATCCAAAAGAGAAAAATCAAACAGTGATTATTATCACTTCAAAATATGCAAAAAGAAACAGTGATTATTACCACTTAGAAAAAGCAAAAAAAATAGTGGTTCTCACCACTACCAAAATCCCTTGCTCAAAAAACAAAAATGAGCAACTCCCTTGAAAAATTCAAAATTAAAAGAAAAGAAGGGAGTCTTGAACTTGAATCCCTGGAATTCTCAGCATTAGAGAACCATAAGGTGATCCTCATTACAGGTTTGGTGGATAGCCTACTTGTCAATGGTGGTATCCTTACGCATGATGATATGTCTATCACATAAGCAACTTGCTTATGTCCAGACCAATGTTTGAATGTGGATGAGCTAGCTTGTTGTAGCCTATATTACCTAGTAGTCTAATCTAACTAAGTACAAAACTTAGGATAATGAGACTCATAGGGTGATCTCTAGTACATATGGGCTGAGTGAATCCCGTTTGGCACTAGGGTAACTTTATGCGTTATCATAGTAATGAACTCACATGCACACACAGGGATGTTGATTATCTTGGTTATCTTAGTAGATGTATACTTTGTCAAAAAGTCTTGCATAGTTATTATACAACTTTTGATTAGGTAACTAGAGTGTTTGAGTCTCCTAAAAACTACTAAACATATCATATCACATTACATTATCCATTCCATTTTACATCATGTTGTCACATGTTTGTCAAAATTACAAAATCCATTACATAGTGTCATAATAACATGAAAATAATAAAGATACATTTTGTACAATCTATGGTGCTAGCATATAATGTGTCAAATAGTCATCATAAATCCATCATACAAAATTAAATCAAATCATCCATTTCATTATGCATTTACATTACATCTCACATCATTGCATCATCACATCATAAACAAAATACATGCATTTCATGATAGGCATTCATCAAAAGCATCATAAAGCATAGCATAGCATACATATCATAAAGTAGTAAAAGGTTACATAATGATCAAAGCAAAGTCATACATATCTATATATCCATATGTAAGAAGCCAAAAGCTACATCATAGTCCATAAGCTGCCCGTAGGCTACAATAAATGTGAGTCCTCAGACTTCACACTCCAAAAACCAAAAATCCAAAAAGAGCTATCAGAGTATACAAGCCATGGTCACGTAGGACCGACACCATGACTCTCTCCTCTACCCTCAGTAGGAGTCCATCACGAGCTCCCTAGACCTATCCATCCTCCATGTAGAACTAGGAGCCCTCATCCATGTAGATGACTATCCTGTCTCGCTCCTCTGACTCTACTATGATCCAATGGCCAATGCTCGATCTAGTATGCACCCCTTAAGGTGCACTATCTCATCCTCAAGCATGTCAGTATAGGTCTGATCCTCTCGACACCGAGTCTGATAGGTCAACACTAAACCCTGGAGATGTGCCATCTCCTCCCACATCATGGCTACCTCACCACTACTAGACTCCCCATGGCTAGGGCTCTATACTCCAACCTATGCCTAAAGAGTAGCTATCAAAGTTGCCTACCTCTCCATCTCAGTCTATGCACTCTACACCTATGCCTATAGTAGAGCTCTCTCCTCTACAAAATCCTATCGCACCCTACTGAGATCACCCTAACTCTATAATCATAGCATCTCATGCTGCTAACTATACCTGCATACCCTGATCTCCAGGGTCCTCCCCATCAAAGTCTAGTGGATCCTTACATCAATCAAGCTCCACCCTATCCACTACCACATGATGATGCACATACCGCTCACCTATGTCTACCTCCTCATCATCCAGAGACTCATCCTAACCCTCCTCATCTAGAGCACCCCTAGCTACATCCACTACTCTAGAAACTGCATCCCCTCCTAGTGGTCCCTCTCCTCACCACTACCGTATAAACCACCAAGCATCATACTCCTCTATCATACCGACATCATCCAACTCAGAAACTACCACCACAAGATCTGACTCCTCTCCTAGTGCCTCCATAATAGGCCATGCTAGAGTCCTCTCATCCCTCAATGATGATAGATCATCGACTCCCTAGGCAACCCCTGGCATAGCCCAAACTATCATAGGATGTGATCATAAGGGAAGTACTCTTGCTCTATCCCATGTCACCCTATCAACCACCTACCTCATCAAACTCGATGTAGTTGTGTCTCAACATCACTCCATGTGGGACAATCCCTATAGGGCCTCCATAAAATGTCTACCACTCTAAGCCATGCAAAAGCCTCTACATAGTGCTCAACCTACCTAGCATGTCGATGGCTCTAGCCTATCTCATATGACCTCTACCATAGCACCCCATAACCAATATCCCTATCTGGTAGCTCTGCTCGAGTAGTCCATGGTAGTCCCCATGGTCGCTCCACAAAAATATGCTACCAACCCCAAACCTATAGTAAGAATTTATAGCCCAATCCCTTCCACCCATGAGAGTGGATCTCATATAACTCCTCATATAGCTAAGCTAACAAAGTAGGACCCCAAGCCATCACTATAGGCTCATCCTCTGTACACTCCACAAGAGTGAACACCAACTCTATAAGGTTCCATGGGAACCTAGAACCTGAAGAGTCTAGAAGTAGCATGTTGCTAATCAAATTCATCAATAAATCATGCTTAATCTTAAGCACATCAGCCTCAAACCATGATACCACTAATATCCCTCCACTAAGAAGATCAATCATTGCATCCTCCCATGCACCCCAAAGTACCTCCATAACACGACCTCTCATCACTCTATAGGAGTAGATACTATAGGATACCCCTCTATAAAAATACATAGTATCTGATATACATCCTCTAAATTCACTATCATCTCCCCCATAGCTATATGGAAAGTATTAGTATGAGGGTCCCATAAATCTATCAATGCAGTCAGATAGGCACGATCGCTCACCATGGGATCCAACCACGTAACATGCTTCAAGCCAATGGCATCAAGCCATCACCAGTCTATAGTAGTAAAAATATCTCTAGTGACCTGAAAGAGATTCAAAACCCTATACCGACTCTTCACTATCTGATAAAGTGAACCACCTTGTCAATAATGCACTAAAAATGCATAAAAAGAGTCTAAAAATACCAAAAAATGACTAACAAAGGGCACTTTTTCCCAATTTTTGGCCTCCCACCCAGATATGGCCCCAAATTTGGTAACCATCCCACCAGGATGACCACCAGTGACCATCCCACCCAGGACGGTCCCCAAAAATGGCTAAAATAGGGTCATTTTGACCCCTAAAATAGCCCTAAAACAACCCTAAAAATAAAAAATAGCATAACACCCAAATTTAAAGCATTTAAATGAAAAATAAAAGCTAAAATTCATACATTACACTATTATTAAGGTTCCTTAACCATGATTTAGTGTGTATTATGAAAATTGTAGCAGAAATTACGATTTCACAATAAAATAGAGAAGAGGAGGAAATGTGTTCCATACCCATTTCGCATCGGCTCCACTCTATCGCATTGGCTGGATCATGTTGTTGGGTAGATATTTTGGTAGTGCTCCACTTCATAAAATCACCCTCCTACCTCTCACCTCTCCAATTCCTCAAAGCACAATGCACAAATGAGCTTATTTGCCCCATTTTGGGCTTATATAGCTCCAAAAGAAGTCGACCGCCCCTAGGTGGGATGAGCACACAATTGGCTGGCTATCCCACCCTAGGATGGTTATAAAATGTGTACTCATCCCCCTAGGATGGTCACCAAAAATTTTACCAAAACAACTCAAAAACATCAAAAATAGGGTCCAAAACCCACCAAAAATAAGGCAAAATGGTCTAAAATTAGCAGGGATCAAGATTGAACCAAAAACATTTATGGATGCTTTAAAAGTATTTATTTTATTCCCCAAGAAGGCCTCTATGGCTGGACCACTCCATGGGAATGAATTTTTTAGCCTTTTGCTTCCAGAAATGCTCATCAAAATAATCAAAAATCCCCTCCAAACAGGTATATAGTACCATGGGTAAAATAGAGAGTTATCCCAATTTAGTCATATGTGTCAAGTGACTCATCACTTTATCATTGGTCATGCCCTCATAGAATCATCACTTGAGGGGGTAGTCATAATAATGATTTCATAAATCAAATCAACACTAAAACACTCAAAAGTGTAATTTTCATACATTCAAAAGAATCTTTGCTAAAGATAAATTTTCAAGCCCATGTTGGGGCAAACAATCAGCATAAGAAACAAAAATAGGGCTTGACCTCCTTGAAGCCTCAGGAATCGACCCATGTAAAGGCTTACAAGAACACAAGGCACCAAGACCTAGTATACCCTAAGCCCCTAAAACTGTCATTACAGTGTGGCTGAAAGGTATACCCAATTAATCCTTCGACTATGTCAAAAGAAAGGATTCCAAGAATGTATGCTCTTTCCACAATGGAGGCATCTAAATTTGGTTAGGTTAATGAATAACCTCAATCATTTAATGATTTAGTCATCTATTTTTTCTCAACGCTTTGTTGCACATAGCGCATCCCAAAAAGGGGCATCTATAGACACTAAAATCATGTAAATCGGATAAGACTACCAATGCACCACTTGTGCCACTCTTATCGACATCATATGGCCCCATTGGGAAACCCTCTAGGGTAACATAAGGCTCCATAGCACTTTTGGGAAGGTTTCCATCAGTTTTGGGAGGTTTTGGGTCATATCCTTATGACCGTCCCACCCTGGGATGGTCATAGATGGTGACCATCCCACCCAGGGATGGCCACTCATAACCATCCCTGGGTGGGATGGTCCCTAAATAGACCCTCCAAAAGTCAAAGGGGTAGAGAAATGGCAATCAATTACTACCATATTCTCTACCCAATCATCAAAAATTGATTGGAGACTATCATGGAGACCAGAAACTCCAAATTAGAGGCCCCAAATGGGCAACCTCTTCCACCAATGCATGGCAAAGGTTTTGACAAGTGGTGGCACTTGCCTTGCATGCCAAAACTTGCCCCTTTGCCCCAAATGCCCTATTTGGGCTATAAATTGAGGTGTGCTCACCCCAATTTGAAGAGAGAAGAGTTGAAGCATAGACCACGAAGTGCTGCCCAATTCTACCCTCACTTTTGCTATCACATTTGCCCTCATATTTCCTTGAAACCCTCTTCATTCGAAGGCACTTTTAGGGTCATACCAAACACACTAAATCCATTCCAAAACTGGTCAAATTGGAGAGTAATTTGACCATATTTTCTGACACAACATTTAGGAGAGTTTCAGACCAGATCCCTTTGGAATTGGTGGTAAATTCCACTCAGATTGGTAACCGTCCCACCTGGGGACGGTTAGTAGTGGGTAGTTGCACCTGTTAGGGATGGTTAGAAAATAGCAAGGAATTTTGATTCAATTCCACCATAGGTCATTTAGAAATGTTTATATTAGTCTTGCATTCAATTTTGGTGAGATTTGGAGTTGTTTTGATGGGTCAATTAGGAGTTTTATGATTGCAGGTCTAGTTGTCCCTGTCAGGGATGGTCACTATTTTTGCTAACAATTTCCCTTCAATTCATGCTCAGATATTTCCAAAACCATATAAATAGCATCATAGTATATTTTCAAGTCATTTGGAGTTGTTTTGATTTATTACAAATAAGTTTCATTATTTCTAGATGCATGTTTTCTATGTTTTCCTAGCTTTCAATCTATAAACGCATATGCTTTTAATCTATTTCAATCTCTTGTGTGTAGGTGCAGATATGCTAGACATGAGGGAGGAGCTAAGAGGCATAGAAGGATAGGCCCAAGACTAGCTCTCGAGTGTGGGATGCGAAAAGAACATTGGAACACGCCATCAAGCTTTTGAAAGGATTAGATCCTTTGTATTTTGCAGTATTGAAATGTATCAAAGAAAAGCCCTCAAAGGGGGATGTATTGTAACTATTGAAATCATTGAATAAATAAATACAAGGAGAAATCCACCCTCTTTTATTGCACATTATTCTTCATTTCAATAGATTACATATTGTGCATCTTTCCCTTTGAATACTTACTTTAACACGCTTTTACATTTCAATAAAGAACCCTTAAGGCGTGTCATTATTTTCGCTTCTTCAATACCAAATTTTCCAATTACAACCAAATTTACCACTAGCAAATTTTTATCCTAACTGATAAATTTTTAAACCCCCATTTCCATTCCAAGGAAGGCAAGCATACTCACTTTTTTTATAAATAGGGGGTTTGATCAGCTGATAAGATAAAAATTCATCTTCCTAGCACTTAGACATACCTCCTAAAAAAAAAAACCTAAATTTTTTGGTCTTCTTTTGTAGGTTCTAAATTTACTAGCCAAAACCAAACTTTAAGTGGTGATTTTGTACAATAGTGGTGAAATTGTATAGAAACTGGTTAAGGTAACCCTACCACTTGGCACCTCCCTAAACTCTATTTTTTAGAATTTCCTGTATTTTTTATATGTTTTCTACTATTTTCTATCTAAAATAACACTTCATTTGGAAAATTAAGGAACCCTAGTTTAGTCCTAATTTATCTTGCAAAACATATTTATATCAGGTTAAAATCAAGAAACCCTAGATCAGATTTAGGTTATTTTCATTTCCAAAGTATTTAGGTAAGAAATTAAAAAGCATATAGATTGCATGTTAGGCTAGTTTTTCTTCTTGCATTATTCCTTGTTTGCCTTGAAAAGAAAATATATCCTTAGTTTAGTTCATCATAAAAATAAAAATTCATTTTGGTTAGCTCTTATTTTCTTACATTTGTGTGTTTTAAGCTTAGCAGGCAATTTTAGTGATCTTCACCTTAAGTTTAAATAACCTTTTAAGGCTCAAAAAAGAGTTAGATTTAGTGATCCAAAACTTTAGGTGTTTGTTGAATAAACCCATAAAACACTGCTACACAAGCATAACATCAAAATTGACACCTGGAAAACCCATATTGAGTAGAGCCTATTCACGTGGAAAATATCCATATATTCAGGGTCTCCTTATGAAAGAGACCCTCAAGCAGGGAAGTAGGGGTTCCAACAAGTCCCCATGTGTGTGCTTGGTGTGGTTAGGTTTCTGAATCTACAATTTTATGAACATAACATGAACATATATTTTGCCTTAAATAAGATAAAATTTTGTTAAACTAAGCAAGATCACATAATTTTGTTTGCATAGCTTACATCACATTAAATAAAAATAACAAGAACATAACTAATTTTTAGTCCTACTGTGGGAAGGATAAAAACCCCTTGAGTAAACCAAAATATGAACTTTGAGGGAGCAATATATCTTAGATAGTATATTATGATGGGCTAGTGGGAGTCGTAAGGAGGGGTTTTTCCAAGGTGACAAATATTTCAAAACATCTTCTCTTCTTTACTATAAATACTCTGGAAAAAAACTTTAAGAAATTTGATCAGCCACATCTCTTTCCCAACCTTATTTAATGGCCATCTTCTTAAAACTTATTATAATGGGTTGTCTTCCTTTTTCAAATATTTCTAAAATCTAAAACATAGTATGCAACTCATAAGGTAGCTACCCATCCAAAAAATTTGGTGGAAGATTATAAAAAATCTAACAGCCACAAAAATCCTAATTCCAATAAAGGAGATAAAGATATCACCATTCTTGAATTTTTAATCTCATTTAATGATGACCTTAATCATATGTTAACCTCTTTGCAATAATATAGAGATGTTATCAATGATTAAAATTAAAAAAACCTAAATCTCTTAGCCATACAATATCTTTTTCACAAGAACATAAAGACATGATCAATGGATTCCTTAGCCAATTTCCCAACCATGATCGACAACTATAGAATCACCTAATCACATAACATCTTCCTCACAAGAACATGAAACTATCATACAATAATTCCTTGATAGTAAAATTCCTAACAATGATTAAAATAGAACTCTCAATTCCCTCAATCACATAACAACCCTTTCACTAGAGCATGAAGAAATTATCAATAAATTTCTTGATAACATTAGCAATGAACAAGATATTCTCTTAATAGAATACTCATTTAAAGATTATCCTTTAAAATCTAATGTTGATAAATTTCCCTCTCATTCTATTATCATTTCCATAGATAATAACAATAAATAAAACACTCCCTTAGAAAATGAGTCCTCTAAGGATCACCCTTTCCCTCAAATCCCATTCTCTCACAAGATACCACAAAACTCAATTCTTTACAACCTAATCCTATTATTGAAAAAATTATAAACCAAGGTGTTCAACCTTAAATACACCATCATTATTGATATCAAAATGAAATCTTGAGAGAAAAAATAAGTTTCCCCTCATCTCAACAAGACACCATCTAAAACATCCATAATTTAGGGATACCACCTAGTTCTTCAATCTCTCATGCTTTCAACAACACTTCTATTAGTTCCATTAATGCAAATGAGAGTCTTGCTCAAACCCCTATCTCTCCTACCGCATGTCTTACATTTATCAAATCTCTTAAACCAAGTAATATAGGGATGACTTCTAGGATATCACCTTTGATACCATCCCTTCCAACATATCCATCTTATACTTGTGTTAGTTCACATCCTCTTTTGATCATACATCACCAAGTAATCTAGGGATAACTTCTAGGATATCACCTTTGATACCATACATTCCAACATCTCCATATTATACTTGTGTTAGTTCACATCCTCTTTTGATCATACATCAAGCACTTGCAAAACCACTTCTCTATGACTATCAAAGCATAAAATCTAGACTAGAACAATTGGAAAAACAAGACTCTAAATTAGAGAAACTAGTGCAACAAATAGCCTCTCTCTAAATATCCTCTTCCAAACCTAAGTATTCCTATGAAGAATTGGTCAATAAACCACTAGATCTCATCATAGTTATCATTTTCCTCCCAACATCAAAACACCCAAACTTCAAACATATGAAGGAAACAAATACCTTATAAAACACCTTAGACTTTTTCAAATTGCATGTACTAAAATTGCACATGATGAAATATTATTATTCAAAACTTTCCCTAAAAGCCTTAGTGGCCCTACCTTGGATTGATATTTCCAATTACCAAGGCATTCAATCAAAAAAATTAGATATTATTGAATTATTTGTCAAATAATTCTCCATTTACATTGAAGAGAAGCCCACACTTAGTGATCTTCTTGAACTCAAAAAATCTCAAGACAAGAATCTTCTTAAATTCCTATCAAAGTGGCAAGCTTTGGTATGGAGGTTTGAATTTTACCTCAACCAAAATAACTCTTAAACATCTTCATAAGAAACAATAATGAGCAACTAGCATTTCACTTAGAAATATCCAATGTGTCTTCCTTCGAAGATGCCATAGAAATGGTCAAAAGGGTAGAACCACCCTCCATAGAAGGGGGTATTTAAAGACCTATATTCTAAGGAAGTAGATAAATATTCCCCTTACTCAAAGGGAGAAAATAAGAGCATGCATGCCAGAGGCAACAAAGTCACAAATGCTCAAAAAATCAACAATATTAGTGACACTACAAACCCTCAAAATATGTTATACAACTAAAACCACAACAAAATATCACAAGATTATATAAATATCCTACCTCTATTCTAGCACAACTCCTTGAAACTAAGATGATATAAATCCCACCAATCAAGCCTGTCAACCTTGAAAAAGAGAAAACACATTCATCCCATTCTCATTAACATTATGCCTTCCACTGTAATACTGGCCATGCAACCAATAATTATAGAGACCTTAAAATTATAATACAAGACTTGACAAATAATGGTAACCTTGAACTTAGTGGTTCTAATTCCCAACCTTACATTATAATCTTAGAACCTTTCAAGATCCATCACCCATCCATAACTGAGGGGTAACAAACCATGCTTGCTCCAATAAAACCCCACCTTCATCAACTTTTTCCATAAAATCCTCTTAGCTCCTTTTCAAAACTTAGGTGCATCAAGTTCCTTTTGGTCAATCTGATAGGATAAGAATGCTATAGGATAGGGTCCATCCTAAGTGGTAGTATGCTTTTTCACTTTAGATACACCGTACCTATAAAACCTTTGAAATAGCCAAGGATCCTTTGCTAGGTCATATCCACCCTTTCAATCCACATATTTTCTTAACTACCTACTCACATGACTATTTGTATTGGATCCTTGTCCTCATGTTTGCCTTCTATAAAAATTGGTTTGTTGCACATGCTTAGTCATAAACTCAATATCCATCATGATTAACTTAGCCACCTTTTACATTTTACCAATATAAACATAAATTATCAATTCCTATCACACCTCTATCATATTGTTACACTTATCCATTCTTGCAAACTACAAAAATCTCCTTACCATAAGAAGATGATGTCCACATAATTACCACTACAATAATCTTAATCTTACTCCTTTACACATAGGGACATAAATCAAAACATATTACAATTATCATTAACATTATAATTAGTCAACAAATCATCCTTTATGGCTACAACAAATATACACATCTTATACCTATTATTTTAATAAAATATATCTTTTTGCCCTTGTGTAGAGACAAATAAATACATTGAAACAACACTTAAACATTTAAAATAACCCTTGGGAAAAATATTTAAAGTCTATTTGGGGCAATAATTTAAAGACCCTTTTGGGGAAATCATTTAAAGTACCTCTTGAGGAAATCATTTAAAGTCCCTCTTGGGGCAATCATTTAAAATCCCTCTTAGGCATAGAAATTTGAAGTCCACCTATGGTAGCAAGACATTTAAAATCCCCTTGGGCATATTCACATGAAAATCCCCCCTTTATGACATTAAAAAATAGGAACCCCATTTAGGTTATCATCACATGATGTATATACATATCTTGTATCACAATAAAATATCATACTAGACATCCATGCACTTGCATAAGGACTAATAATTATACATATTTCATCTCAAAAACATGGCCCAAGTGTTGTACATATTTTTCCACTTGGACACATGATTTGTACATATCATATCATATCATATCATATCACTATACTAAGTCCTCTGGGAAATCTAACTAATTTTTCCAAGCAAAGTTAACTAAGACCTTCAGGAAAACTAAGTCCTTTGGGAAATGCTAAAACATTTCTCCAAGAAATTCTAACTAAGCCCTTTGGATAATCTAACAAAGTCCTTTGAGAAACTCTTAAAATTGTCCAAGTCATATTTCTACATATTTTTCTTTCTTGGATGCATCATCATTTGAAACACTCTTTAAATGTGTATCCAAGACCACAACTTAAGGGTGAATTGATATCAAACCTTGTATATACATCATGTACACCTACCCCCCACTCATAGGGACATCAAACCTAAAACCATAAGCAATATCATCCAATCATACACTCTTTTACAATCAATCATCATCCTAAACAACTCACCATATTCAACCCATCCTAGCCAATATGTTCCCATAACTCCCATGCAAATTGAGTTTCTTAATTTGATTTTGGCATCTCCTCTAAAGCCCAACGGGCACACATGATGCATGGTAGCATTTAATGTTTCCCAAAAATAAATCCTCAAAATTTACTTTAGATAAAAATATCTTCATTCCAATGCTCCTTGTTAGTCTATAATTAGGCTAAGGGGCATCTATCAATTACATTTTCCTTCCTTCTGATGATAATAACATTTTTATAATCATATTTTCTCAAAATCCTATGCAATAGTGGAACATGAATTCCAAGACATGTCATCATTGCATCTAAAAAAATTTCTTTGCACATACTTCGGGGTATTTCATTCTCCAAGTTTTCATATTATCATTCAAAAATAAAAATCCATATCCATACATATTTTCTCCCCACTTGGAGGTAAGTATCAAGGCAAATATACAAATTATTCTTTTACACATATATCATAAATATTATCATGAACATTTTTCATCAGATCATGCACAAACATCACATATACAAACATATTTTCAAACATTACAAACATGCTCAAATATCACCTATACCCCCTATGGTATATTACATTTATTCAAACATGCATAACTCTTAGACCACTTTTCAAAGCATAAGATATTATTTACAATAAAATACTTACATGCATTTGCTCAATAAAATCCTTTGGGTTCACTTCTCAAAGTATACATTTAAAATCCTTCGAGTATGCCTCTCAAAGCATGCATATAAAATCCTTCAGGTACACCTATCAAAGCATACATTTAAAATCCTTCACGTATGCCACTCAAAGTGTGCATTATTAAAAATCACTAAAAACTAAATCTACTAACAACAATATATATATCTTGTACATGCTACATATACCTCATCATGTATTAAGTGCTTGTTTTTTATGTGACACACCATTTAAGCAAGATAATATTTTAATTCCATTTCCCTCGGTGCTTGTCCATTATCATGGATCTTAGGCCACCGCTTGGAAATTGAATCATCACATATTTTTAAGCACTAGTCCATAAGTAGTTTTGGGCTCAAAGGATATTATTGAAATTTTTTCTTAAAGATGTACATTTATCCCACAAGTGTTCTCTAGGATCAAAGGATAACATTTGAACTGGGATCATAATGAGTGCTTGTCCTTTATTAGATCCAAATGCCACCACTCATAAACATAATCAATACCAAAGCATACTCCTGAGTGTGTATCCATTAACAAAATTTTAGGTCACCACTTAACAATAAGATTAGATCACCCTTAGCGCTTGTCCATTATATGATTTCCTAGACCACATCTAGGGTAAATTTTTAATTCAAAATGCCTACATCATCTCAAGGTATCTTTACTTTTCTTCTCATTTATAAATCATACATAATTTATCTCATAAAAACAAATCTCATATCACAATTTCATTTCATATCATCAAAATTAATGACTAATCAATCATCAAATCAAATTCTTCAATAACAACAAATATACTAGCGTTAAAATTGGGGTCCCACAATATATTTTGATACAATAATTTTACAATGAATACATATAAAAGGGAAAAATTTTGGAGGGAAAATTTAGATCATACTATAAATTTTGGAAGGAAAATTCTCCTTTTATAATCTATAAATAGTAGTAGTCTTAACTTTGTAAAGGATCTATGAGTTTGCAATTGTATGCATTTGTAGGTTTTCCTTTCATTTCTCTCTATAAAAATAGTTGTGGTTTCTAAGCGATGTGTAGCTAATATTGCACCCCTAATTCTAGCATAATTTTTGTAAGATTTTTCTTGCACTATATATATACATGACAGTCTATGTCTATTTTTTAGCATTTTCTTAAAACCCATTGTCGTGTATGTGTATGTGTTTATGATATTTTGACTGAATTCCAAATTTTTCTAAGTGTATGTGTGTATGAGGGGCCTACATCTATTTTTAGACTGAGTCACTTACTAGCTTGGCTCTCTTGTGGGACCGTCCTTTTTATGTATGCATATAATTGATAGATCTTGATCATACTTCACTATGTCAAGGAGAGGAAGTCTTCACCACTGACACATAGTATTCAAGCATGTTTTTGCAAAAATATCTTAGTGGATCTCTTGGCACATAACCCCATTTTATTTTATTTATTGAGTTTTTTTACTTTCTTATATCATTTTCCTTTGTTGAGCAACTAGACCCTTGAATATCACATCTTAACAAGGAGCTAACCTTGTAAAAACTTATAAAGGCCCCTAATTGTGTTGAACCCCATGCTCTCGATTGCAGCTCATTGTGTTGATACAATGCAAGACATAATTATCATAGGTAGAGACAATTAGAGATGATAATAGTTTAATGGTATACCTAGTGGGACCCTAGTGATAGATCATTTATACCAAAATTGTAAGAAGGAGTAGGGCTAAGACTTGGTGAGGGTCTTAGTCTATTCCCACTTTTTGAAGCACCTCTTTCTCACTTGGTGAATCTACTCCAGAACAAACACTAGAGGAAGCCATTGCTAAAGTTATTAGACCAAGTTTTAGGTGAAGGCCTCTATCTACCTACTTTCAAGAAGTAGAGCCAAATTCACCTAGTGAATCCATATTGAAGAAAGAACCAAAATATAGCTAGATGAGAAGCTTTTGTTTGGGATTTTCATGTCTATTAAACATGATAAAAGTTACTACCACCATATACAATTATTTTGCAAAGGAGAGTTGCAGTTCATAATATGGCTACTCCACCACTCCTACCCCTTATAACATTACTCACTTGGAAATATAGAGGTTTTCTAGCACCATTAGCATCAAATTAAACATGGGAAGAGATATCCTAGTTAGCCCTAAAGTACCTCATCTATTTAATGGATGAAGATCTCACCACCCCTATCAAGCACCTTAACCATGTGGTTAGCCTATGTACAATCCATAACATATTAGAGTAAAATATGGCTCTAATGTTGTTGGTGATATATTTTAGAGAAAAATGCTAAGAATGGTATATTACACTACAACCCGATTCAATACTGGTTCAACAATATCTTTGTAGAAATATTTAGAGAAAAGAGGGATGGGGTATCACTACAATTTTTGGCAATAATCAAAAGGGCTTCCATGGAGGTATTACTGGATTTCAACCTTATATTTTAAAAGTCCTAGCATAGAATACCAAAAGGGATGTGCCTTCCACTAGGTATAACACTTGCATATTGTCTAAAATACTTTGATTATAAGATTTCAATGATGAATAAAGTTAGAGGAGAAAGTACTCTATTTGAAGCATATGAATTAGCCATTAATATAGAGAATGCTTTAATTTAGATTGGGAGACTAGGCCCTAGACTTCCCATGTCTATGTACCCTAATGTATAAACACTAGTTCCTCTTGCCCAACCAATAACCTCCCAATCATCTCCTTATTCATCCTCAATTGTTGTATCCTCACAAAATCCAACCCCATTAGCTTCCAAGGATCTTGAAAAACACTTATCCCAAAAGCTAAGTATATTGATAGCTAATGAAATGTTAGCCATGAGAAGAGAGCATAATGCCCTAAGATATCCCTATCAAAACAACTACAAACCTTCCTTTTCATAAGGGGATCAGGGATATAGAAACTCATTAGATATCCCAGATTCTAGTTCTAAATACTCAAGAAAATGGTCAATCCAAAATAGTCTCGATGGTAACCCATATACAAATAGTAGTACACAATCATGCTAAGGAATTAACCCCTATACAAAATAATTATATAGAGGAACCCACCACATGGTACTACCCACCTCTTGAAAACCCTCTCAACCAATTCAACCTAGGAGAAACATCATAGATTTTAGCCACTTCAACATAGGAGATGATCCCATCCAATTCATATTCAAAAGCTAAAAACTAGACGCCAGAACATAATTTCCAATTTACCACCAGAGAATATGGTTATGTTTGTCAAGACCAAATCCTAGTGGCTTGGGACGAGGAGGATATCTATGCAATATTTTATGAAATGGGAAATCTAATGGGAAAAATACCTCAAGTCTAGTCAGATTATCTGATGAGGGCAATGGAGCAAAAGGATGCAGACAATACACCAACCCTTGGTAGCCAACTCAAGTCAAACTAGTTAGAACAACAACGTTTGACCATAATACCTCAATGGTCAATGAATTTTGTGCCTCCTATCATCCCTCAACAAAAGGGTCTAAGGACCCTAGGTAATTAGAACATAGAATTAAAAAATGGTTCAAAATCATCAACAACTTTATTGCCAAAAACTTTAGCATTTATTAAATAGAATGCCCCAATAATCCCAAGGCAGTAGTCTGTGCCACTAGAACTAGCCAAAGAAATCCAACCAATCCAAGAGAAACCGTGCTTTGTTCCTCAAAAAGCGATATCTCTAAGATCTTTAAACATAGTGGATCACTCTAAAAAATCCATTTTAATAGTCCTAGTCTAGGAAATATTAGTTATCCTAGGGAAGAAAGATAATTTACAAAAGGCCCTAGAAGAAGAGAAAAGAAGACAACCACAAATTATAACTGTGTTGCAATATCCCCATGATCTAATAAATCCATGCTCCCCTATTTTATCTAACTTCAGTTTATCAAGACAAATTAATCCCTAATTTTATTATAGACTCTACGACCAACACATCTATTATGCCAAAATAAATAGCGGATGCACTAGGATTAAGATATCACTTAGAAAACAAAAAGGTGGTATAATTGGATGACAAATCGGTTAAAATATTAGGGGTTGCAAATAAATTATGCTTTCTCCATATGTATGTCTAGATAAAGTAGTCATGGAATATGTATCAATAATCAATCTTCCTCCTTTTGATATCTGCTTATCTAGAGATTTCATTGCTAAATTGGGAGGGTACATATATCTGGATTGGTCTTTGATGGTACTAAGGATAATATAGGGGACTAGGATCAAAGTCCCAAGTGAACCATTGCATCCTCATTATATAGAAAAAATTCCACCATCTGAATGGAGCAATGATCAGATACTAGAAACCAAAGAAGAATGGACAACCCCCTAAAATAGAATAGAAATTATAGCTAGCTATTTTATAAGGACCGATGAGACATGGGGTAATAGAAAATTGGTATCTTGATCCCTTGAAGGAATACGAGTAAACATGTGTTGGAGTATATTATATTATTTGGTACATGCTAATGTACCCCCATAGTACCTTTATGGTACATTTATAAATAATAGATAAGGGTTGAGTCATAGTTTAGAGTGTGAGTTATATTTATCTTTTATGTAAGTGTGAATGTGCAAGAAATGCACAAGTGTCATGTGAGTTAGAGTGCAAGTGTAAGTTGAGTCTATGTGCACAAGTTTCTTGTATGTATGAGAATAAATATGTAATGTAAATATGTGCACAAGTGTCTTAGATTAGAGTGTGCAAGTTATAGAAGTGTAAGAGTCATGTATAGGTGTGCATATGTTATAGTGTCAAGTATTCATCAAGTATACAAGTGGCAAGTAGATAAACCAAGAGTCATGAGACTTGGCATATGGAAAGGAATAGTCAAGTATCCAAAGAGTCACACTACTATGGCTATATTAACTCTATAAACAAGTATCACAATAGCAATAATAATAACAAGCATTATCATATTTGTAAGAGAAAGTGAAGCAATAAAGCTTGTATACATTTTGAGCAATTAATATTGTAAGTTATATTACATGCTTAGTACATGTTCCATTAAGGCTATTTACATTCATATTTTTGCATATTATTGAATGTTATTTGATTTATTATAAGCCTTGATTTACATATTAATTTACTCATATTATTCTACTCATATTATTATCTTGACCTTATTATATTGTGGCTATATTATATTTGATCTTGTGATACATAACCTATGATATTTTGTGGTAGTATTAAGTATTAAAAAGTCATGAACAGGCATGGGATAGGGATAGTTTCAGATGAGATACAACTCTTGGGTCATGTGTAAATAATTTTTTTTTGAAATTTATGCTTTATTTTATTTCATTTTGCAAGATAATTTTCCAAAAAGGGATAGAGCCACAAAAGCCATCAATAAGGTCATTCTCGAAATCAATGCCAAATTTAATTATCAAAATAAGTGAAGTGGTAGGATTGCATTAGCTCAAATGAGTGTACATAATATGAAAGCAAGCCAAAGTTTTCACCATGTCACTTTGGGAATGAAATAAGAAGCTCACCCTAATGAAAATACAAGAGAAGCGAGAGAAGGTGCTAACCCAAATAAGATGAAATAAAGGAGAATGAGCCTCACCAACCCCAAATGAAGGCTATAAAAGAAGACCGACATCCACCAAAAATTTATTTCTCTATAAATCTATGCCCAATTGATAAAGATATTTAGTTTTTGAGTTCATTTCCTTTTGCAAGCAAAAGGCCCCTTGAGATCCACCAAAACTAGTCATAAAACACTACAACTTTGATAGATTATGCCCTAGAGGAATATGAGAAGCCTAAACCTAAAACTAAGGGAGCACTATTCATGCTAGCCTAAAAATATTCCATGTCAGATTTCACCAGAAAAATATCTTCAAAGTGTAGAGATAAGAGTGGAAAATATCCTTTTCACCTAATAAGAAAATGGTCCATAATGAGTAATCTGAAGCCTTTTCAATAATATCTGAGCCAACTATTACTTCTAAAATGAGTCTTTTTGATGATTACTAAAAAGACTCAATTATAAGAGGAAGATCAACCCAACCACCATCCATGGTAGAATATACACATCTCATTATCATCTACATTAGTTTGGGTAAGTGGTATCTGGAAACTCATGCATCATATTGCCACCAAACATGCAAGAATATCCTTGATGATGGGATATGGAAAGGATAAAATCAACAAGTAGGGGAAGAAGAGGGATACTTATGATCACTCTATAATCATGGAAGTTAAAAGACATATACTTCCCTATATTCATAAGAAATGATGCTATTGTGAAAGCTTCTCTATAGCGATAGAAAAATCATCTGACTTACTAGCAGAGTTGGCACATATGGAAACATCCTAAGACAAATGCTGGAATGAATAAAGTGGAAGAAGGGAGCATAAAATAGAACAAACTAAGGTTTCAAGGAAAGACTAAAAGTGATCAAGATTTTTGATAAGATTCAAAAAAGAAAGAAGTTCCAATGAAAAATTCCCAATAGAATTGATGTGCATCAGAAATGCTCATATTTTTGTATGAGTTTCTGATGGTTTTGTGCGGCAATATTATAAGAGTTGTATATTTTTATGAAATATTATGTATATATTTAATGAAATTATGTGCATCACCTAATTTGTGTGTGACGTGTGTTTTGTGTAGATATTTGTTGATTTTGTCATCTTTTAGTTCGTCAAGGTCCTATGTGGACCTGGCATGCTTTTGCTTCAATGAGCCTAAGACATATGTGGGAGGGCACCTTGATCCTGAAGTAGGCACCTTGATGTCATACGTCAAGAGTACCTTGATATTCAAGTAGGTTCCTTAATGTCATACATCAAGGGCACCTTGATCCTCAAGTAGGTGCCTTGATGTCATACATCAAGGGTGCCTGGATCCTCAAGTAGGCACCTTAACGTCATACATCAAAGGCACCTTGATACTCAAGTAGGTGCCTTGATGTCATACATCAAGGGTACCTTGATACTCAAGTAGGCACCTTGGTGTCATACATCAAGGGTGCATTTAACTTCAAGTGGGTACCTTGATGACATACATCAAGGGTGCCTTGATCTGCGAGTAGGCACCTTGATGTACAAGAAGGTGCCTCAATCTTAAGTGCCTTGATATTGCAGTTGAATGGGACCCTATTAACCATGGTAGAACTTTAACTCCATGTCACATAGGCTATCTTTGGAGAGCTAACGAATGCATGAAATATCTCATTTACATTGAATAAAATGCACAACCACTTGATGAAGCAGAATATAGGCTACAAAGGAGCTAGACTAGAAAATCTACTACCCCCAAAAAATATGAAAGTTGTTGACTATTTTTATCATGCATCTATTACTGTACCTAAACTATCTATGATTGGGCTATAACAATATCTTCCATTGTAAAAAAATTATACAGGAGAATCTGTGTGTGCTATATAAACACACAAACTTTTCTAAAAGAGCAGTAAGTGGTGTATGTAAAAAATTATCATTGTTTTTGTACTGTAATATTATTAATAAAAATATTGATCAAGAGTTCTTCCATTCATGTTCAATATCCATAAATGAGCTAGGTGGAAGCTGTTGGAGCCTGGGCCCACTCCAAGCTAGTATTCCTCGCCTTATTTTTTTTGCTTTCTAGATTAGATCATTTATTTTTAGTGTGTTGTATTTTCATTTTTCAAGTGTGTTTTTATTGCTTTCCTTTATTTTTCAAGAACAGTGTGGTGCGATTTTTTTATCGATAATTTTATTTATGCATGATTTAATTGGTGTGGATGAATTAATGCTATTTCACAAACACTCCCTCAAGGATAGGATTAGTGGACTCATCTCAAAACAGTGTTATAATTAGTTTTGAACATGGTACTTCACAAGATTATGAGTTCCCTGGTTTGAAAATTTAAATGAAAGGGCTATGACATAAATAAGACCATATTTAACCAATATTTTACCTCAATATTTTGGCACCATTTTTTGAGGAAGTGCCAATAATAAATTTAATTACAATACCTTAAACTTTCCACCTGAATTTGCATGAGTCCATTAAGGAAAAGAGGACTCGAAAGTCATTTTGTAAATAATATTCCATAGAAAAATCCTGATCCGGTTGAAAATTTTGAACTTGAGTTAGAATCTCATCAATCACCACTAGCAGTGCAATGAAGTGAACACCCCATATTTGCACAATGCTCTTCCTATTCCTATCGGCTAGGAAAAGAGCTGATTATACAAAATCCTCTATTTAAAAGAACATATTTTGAAGAGGATTTGTTATTGAAAGTTGTAGAGGATGGAACCATAACACCATATGACTTGCAAACTCTTGTATAAAAAGTTTAAAATGACCGAAAGGCCATAGAAACTATTTTAGAGACCACATTTCTTGAAAATCTGGCTAAAGTAGAAGAGAATTCAACTTGTTTTAGCTTCCCAATAGAAGAAGGTGGGGGAGATACCAAAATGAAAAACATATCCCCTACCCATATTCCTACCTTTAGGGGATACCCAACAAAAGACCCTGATCTATTTTTATTTAAGTTTTGTGCCCTATGCAGGTCTATATATTATAAATAAGATACCAAAAAATTGAAGCTCTTCCCTTCAACATTAGATGACTCAACCCTGCATTGGTTCATCATCTTGGGAAATTAATAGATCGCTTCCTAAGAAGAAATAAAAAAGCTCTTTCTAGAGTAGTACCAAGATTTCGGTAGAGTGTGAGATTCTAGGGAGACAGTTCAAAGAATGAAGTAGAGAGAGGATGAATCCTTGGAATAATATTAGGAAATATTCAATTTCAATCTATAGAGGTCATCCCATATGAAGCTAGGTGATAAGTCCCTCAGGAGTATTTTCTTGAGGGAACTTAAAAATGAGTCTCTTGAATCACTCAATATAATTTTTTGAGGGGAAATGTACCATAAACCAATGGAATATATCCAACAACTATGTTGGAATTACTCACAAAGAAGAGGTAAACCAACCTCTAGGACCATGAAGGCAACCACTTCAGTCACAAAGATAGAAATAGGTAATATGCAGGAGGATTTGAAAAGTGAAATTCTCTTCTCTCTAGAATTGCAAATGGATACACTCCTACTAGAGAATAAGAAACAATAGAATGATGTTGCACTGGCCTACTTCTATCCAAAATGTAGAGGAAAACATATAAGGAATACGTGTACAAAAAAAACATCAGGGTGTGTGTTGTTTGTCAATAAAATCATAGAACCCAACTATGCCCACAACTACAAAATATTAAGGAAGATGCTAAAGTTACCGAAGCTTATTTCATGGGTAATCAAAGGAACTAGTAGCAATACCCTATGGGGAATATGCCAGTTGTAATGTTTCCCTATAGAGGAGGACCTTACATGTTGTAAGGGCAGGTCTAATGTAAGGATACTTCTTGATGATTTGAGGAGCCCTGCATTTGGATTATCGAAGCTTGATAATTGACCATTTGGTCCTTTGATCCACCTTTCTCTCATGCACTTACCACTAAGTTCTACTGTAAAAATATTTGTCTTCAAATTTTGTAAAAAATTTGGTTAATTTGGTAAAACATTTGGTGTGATTTCCGCTTCAACTGTTGCTCCAACTACTTTTGAATTTAAATCTTCCAACGACTAGACAAGGGATTCAACACACTACTCTGAATAGGAGAGAAGACCAAACATCTATTTTTCCCTTTGAATTACAATGATTAGAACAATATTTACCCCAATGACTATTTTAGAACGACTAGTGGATGGTCCTCAATGACTATATGTGTTGGTGATTTAGAGGATGTGAAGGAAACCAACATGTAAGAGAGACCCCAAACATGAAGAACATCACACAACAAGTACAAAACAACACGTAAGCGAGACCCCCAACACAAAGGACAACACACAATAAGCATGACCTGAAGGACACCACACGACAAGTGTGACCCAACATGTAAGCGAGAACCCCAACATGAATGACACCACATGACAAGCACAACCTAAAGGACACCACACAACAAACGTGACCTAAGAAGACACTTGATAGAACTAACAATACCATAGGATGGACACTTGAAAATGAGAACAAACCATAACATAGTGGATATGACCAACCTGAAGGTGAGAAAAAACCATGACACAGTGGATACAACCAAACTAAAGGTAAGAAAGGTATGCTATTTGATATGACAAACCAGGATATGAACTAGGACATATCAGATGAGGTGAAGTACAAGTCATGCAAGGACAAAGATGACACATTGAAAACAAGCCAAGACATGACGAGAGACTATGCGTGAGGAGAAGGAAGGATATGTGACTGAAGTCATATTGAATTATACATGGTCCTATGCTTTTAAACCTGAATAAGGCATCCACACAGTTCAAGTAGGATAATACCCTATGAACAAAAATTTAAAAAATAATATATACCTTAGTGTTTGTTGTTTAATAATTGAATTTCTTTGTTTTAATTGGTCAGTGATGACTGGTGATAATTCATGACTTTTTACCTGATAAGTCTATGATTTCATGGATAGTTTGATTTGTTTAACTACCACCCAGAATTCTTCTTAAATTTAACATTTTATTCCTGTGAGTTCATCAAAGGGTAGTTTCGCTGTGCTTCAAAATGTTTGCAGTATTGGCAACATGTGATAGGCTACCGCTGGTTTTTTATAATACTGCACATCCTGGTAACCATGATGTTCCCAATAAAATGATGCAGGCCTATTGTACTTAATCGCCTGAAACATGTAGTTTAAATTCCTCTCACATGAAAGTCATGAAAATGTTATTTTTGCTACAATGAAGTGACATCAAACTGGTGCACGAAAGCCCAAAAATACTATGATCGATTAGCAGATATAGAATGATACCCACACAAGCTATTAAGATCAATTAAACTGATACCACATGGAAGTATACTTCTATCCTTATCCTTTTAATGCAATCAGAATGCTCACAACACAATCATAAAATATGTAACACAATACTTCTTAGAAATAAATGAATGAAACAAATGAAAGTAAAATCAATTAAGCTGGCAACTTAAGAAGGGCTACACCCTCACCACTTGGATGGCACAGTCTGTATGATATTACAAATGATATGAGATGATAAATTGATAATCAAATAAATCAAACCTAATCTATATTAATAATGAATTTATTAAATCACAATTGGAAACCCAACATAGCCGACTAGCTATGTTAGGGTTGTAACATCCAAACACCCAATGTGGGATGGTGGAGATCACCACCTTAGATGAACACACATCTAGGAGCCTCATTTTCCAACCAACACCCATGGATGTCATACAAACACTATGGGAAGTGAAGAACACAAGCTTATACTAAGAGGGGGTGGTGAAAAGTATAGCGCCCACTTTTTACTTTCTTTCCAAACCAATATCAATTAGTGTCCTTAATTGTAATAATAAAATATAGCAGTGTGTATTAATGACATAGATAGCAATAGTAAGCAAGAGCACAAATCACCACACACAATTGAGACACAAGATTTAACATGGTTCCCCCAATGTGGGGTAGTACACAAGATAATATCCTTATAATATTTCACACAGAAATAGGGATCCTTATCCTAATACAAATTATTACTTTGATTTGCTCAAATATAGGCTATCCACTAATCTACTCAAGTAGGTAATCGACTGATCTACTCAGCAAGGCAATCCACTAATCTACTCAGTTAGGCAATCCACTGATCTACTTAGCTAGGCAATCCTGATCTACTCAAGTAGGCAGTCCACTAATCTTCTTAGGTAGGTAATCCATTGATCTGCTCAGCTAGGCAATTCACTGATCTGCTTAGCTAAGCAATCCTGATCTGCTCAAAATCTGCTCCAGCAAGCTCACCAAGAAATTTCTCAAATCTGGTTAGCAAACTCACCAAGAACTTGCTCAAAATATGCTCTAGCAAGCTCACCAAGAACTTGCTCAAATATTCTTAGCAAGCTCACCAAGAACTTGCTCAAAATTTGCTACAAAATACTCACCAAGAACTTGCCCAAATATGCTCCAACAAGCTCACCAAGAACTTGCTCAAAATATGCTCTAGCAAGCTCACCAAGAACTTGCTCAAATATGCTCTAACAAGCTCACCAAGAACTTTCTCAATTCTTCTTAGCAAGCTCACAAAGAACTTGCTCAAATATGTCCCAAATATATCCCAAAATCCTTCTCAAAGGCTCAATCAATCATGCATAAAACCTGCTTCAAATCTATCTAGAAATCTGTCCCAAAAGACTTCTCAAAGGCTCAATAAATCATGCACAAAATCTGCGTCAAATCTATCTAGAAATCTATCCCAAAAGCCTTCTCAAAGGCTCAATAAAAACTTCTCAATTAGCACTCAAATCTCATCCACGAATCTATGAAGGCAAGGCTCAATGATGAACACAACAATGAATGGCAATTCACTCTTAAATGGATGACAACAATGGTTCACAATGATATCAAATCAAATCAAACTCAACTCAACTCAAATCAAATCAATATCAACTCAATTCAATATTATAGAAGCATAAAGATAATTTTTAGAGATTCAATATGTTCTATTCACAAACTCAATTTCTTTCTCAACTCAAACACAACTAAAATCAGAATATAGAAGTTTGTTTCATGGAACTTGAACAACCACTTCACACAATCACTTGAATAGGTTCAATCAAATCAACTCAACCAATCACCTTAAGGAACAACTTTTTCTCACAAATCCTAGTTCAAGCATGAATCAATCAACTCAAAATGTTTCCAACAATACTCAACAATAACTCTCATATAACAATGATACTCATGTTCTCCTCTAACTCAAGTTCAATTTCTTTGTACAAGAAATGGGCTTCAACAACAATGCTTATAAAATAAGGTTTAATCACAACTCTCAAACAAGAAAACCTTGAAGCATTCAACCAACCAATTTCGAAAAGGAAACCACAATCAATCCTTTTCTCTCCAATGATATTTCAGAAATCAACCACCATAAACAAATTCAATGGATAATATTGCTCATACCTTTTTGATGCCTTATTAGTTGTCCACTAAATCTGCCACAATCAACAAAATTTAATTTTCAACTTTCAATAGGGGTTAGATATCTTGGTTAATAACACAACAATAATATCCAAATAACACCTTATTACTCCTACTGAATAAAATACACCATGTCCCCTCATGAAAGAACTAATCCCCTTTGAAAAAGAACAAAGCAACCTTCACTTTTGAACCCCTTTATAAAATCAAAAATATCTCTTTATACACCATATTTCTCCCTCTAATCAATTTAATCAAATAGCCCTTGAAATAAACTTTCCAATGATATATAATATGATATACTTCCAAAAAGAAAATCACCAAAAATATCTCTTTTTCTTAAAGTGCATCACAAACCTTACTTCTCCAAGGGCAACTTTAGAAAAATAAAATATAAAAAAATATTAACTTGCCTTTGTCCTTGAAGGGATTCGATCCCTCGATGCCTCCTTGCTCAGTGCCTTAATCATGGCAAAGCTGCCACACGAGCTACATGCTCATTTGGGAGGGAAAGGCACCACATGCTTCAAAATACTCCTCCCTCTCACGCAAACCAAAAGTGCTTCATGTGCTCTTTCTTCCAACGCCTTCTAACATAGCCAAGGGGATTCAAAACCTTGACATTACTTCTACCACTTGCCTTAGCCAAAAGCCAATTGCCAATGTGCCACACTACCCAAGGTGACTAGGGTTTCACACGTCGTCCGATTTATTCTTTGCTTCCATCACTTAACCCTCTTTTGCATGAGCTCTTTTCACTTTCCAACAATCACATTAATTCATGAGTGCAAGCTTAGAATTAATAAACCTTAGGAACCCTTTTATATGGTTTTCACCCTCATATTTGATGACGTCGATGGATTACTTTTATTTTTAATTTTAAAATTAAAATTAAAATTTTAAATAATTTAAAATTTAAACTAAATATTTAAAATTAAATATCTCCATCACCGGGGCACCTTTTTCTATGAAATGAAAAGCCAACTTGGATTTAAGAAAAACCCATTTCAAATCTGCCATCCATGGTTTTAAATAAAACCTTTTATTTTGCTTGCCTTGGTTTTCACAAAAACCCTGTATATATCCATGCTCTCCAAAATATCATAAATGATTATTTATGAAGTGCTTTTGCCACCAAAACTCAATGTGATCCATGTGAAATCAATGATCCATGTGACATAAATGACAACATAAAATAACTCAAATTGCCAAAAATCTTCCATTTTGTCATTGATGGCAACACCTCTAATGTAAATCACTACAATCACTACAAAAACCATCTATGAGAATCAAAGCTGCTCCCCCTAACTCAATACTCTCTATGGAGGTTGCTCCCCCTAACTCAATGCTCTCTTTGGAGGTTGCTCCCCCTAACTCAATGCTCTCCCCATTACTCAAATATCTCCCCTTTTGACATCAATGGCAAAAGGGACACCTATGGGTCTAAAAGATATTACTCTTAAGCTTAGCCCCCTCACCACCTTCTCTCTTGAGGTGATTAATTTTGAGGTGGGAGTACTTTTAATCCCAGTTGTTCTCTCAAACGCTCAAACATTTCTCTTGGTAATGGTTTTGTAAATATGTCTACAATCTGATATTTTGTAGGAACATATTCCAATATTACTTGTGGCTTTGCAACCTGTTATCTTAAAAAGTGATACTTGATTGGAATGTGCTTTGTTATGGCATGCATTACTAGATTCTTCGAGATACTTATATCAATAGTATTATCACATAGAATAGGAATGGGATGATCATGTTCTATAATGAAATCTTTGAGAGTCTGTTTCATCCATAATACCTATGAACAACATGCTGCCACTGCAATATATTTTACCTCTATTGTGGAAAGTGACATTGATGGTTGTTTCTTGCTTAGCCAAGAAACTAGGAAATCACCAAGAAAGAATGCTCCTCAACTTGTGATTTTTCTATCATAAATATTCCCTGCTCAATATGCATCTGTGTATGTTGTGAGAGTGAAATTATTGCTTCTAGGATACCATAAACCATACTCCATTGTTCCTTTGATATATTTGAGTATTCTTTTCACTGCTGTCACATGTGATTATTTTGGAGCTGCTTGAAATCTTCCCACTAAACCAACTACATGTATTATATCTGGTCTGGTGGCTATAACATATAATAGGCTACCAATCATAGATCTGTATAGAGTTTGATTTGCATAAGGAGATTCATCATATTTACTTAATTTGCACCCTGTAACCATTGGAGTGCTAACTGGTTTACTATCTTCCATTTCGAATTTCTTCAACATATATTTTATATACTTTGTTTGTGAAAGAAATATCCCTTTTTCTAATTGTGAAATATGTAGTCCGAGGAAAAAGGTTAATTCACAAAGCATAGACATTTCAAACTCATTAGTCATGTTTCTTGCAAATTTTTGACACATTCTGTCATTGCTACCCCCAAAAATAATATCATCCACATAAATTTCCACAATCATCAAATCATTTCCCTCATTTTTAATATACAGATTTCTATCAATTGTGCCCTTTTTGAAACCTTTCTCTCGAAGATATTTATCCAGTATTGAATACCATGCTCTGGGATCTTGCTTTAAGCCATAAAGAGCCTTTTTCAATCTACATACATAATCTGGCTTATCTGCTTGATTAAACCCATCTGGTTGTTCAATGCAAACTTCTTCATCTAAGTGACCATTCAAAAATCTTGATTTGACATCCATATGATATAATTTGAAATTATTGTAGCTTGAAAGTGCCAAAAACATCCGTATAGCTTCCAATATTGCAATTGGTGCAAAGGTCTCATCAAAATCAATTCCTTCTACTTGTGTATATCCTTTACACACCAATATTGCCTTGTTTCTAATGACTTGATTATCTTCATTCAGTTTGTTCGTGTAGACCCATTTAGTACCAGTTGCATTTTTTGCCTTTGGTATTAAAACTAATTCCCAAGTCTTACTCTTTTCAATCTGATATAGTTCCTCCTTCATTGCCTTAATCCAATATTAAACACTTTATACCTCTTTGAAATCCTTTGGTTCTATATTGGATAGTAGTGAAACATTTGCTTGTTCTATTGAGCCTATGATTCCTCTTCTTGTCCATTTTACATTAGGGCTACCAATGATCAAGTCCTCTGGATGATTTTTCTGAATATATATTGATGAGGTTTTGGAAGGTATATTTTGCAAATCTTCTTCATCTAAATATTCACCCATTTCTGCCTAACAACTTTCTTCTTCTTCAAGAATATCTTCCTGAGATGGCTCATTTATTCCTGTTCTTTCATCAACTTTGACATTTATACTTTACACCATGGTATGTGTTCTTTTATTGTAGCATCTGTAGGCCTTACTCTTTATAGAGTATACAAGAAAAATACCTTCATCGCATATAGGATAAAACTTGCCCAAGTCCTTATCCTCTCTTTTGATATAACACTTCCAAAATTTTTGAAGTAGTTTACCGTGGGAGGTCTTCCTTTCCAAAACTCATATGGAGTCTTATGTTGCTTTTTTTTTACTTGAGCTTTGTTGAGAAGCAACAACCCCCCACTGAAAAATCGATCTCCATCCTCTGAAAACTTTGAGCTTCCATTTTTGCAGTAGGGACCCTCTTGATATGTTTCATGTTTTAAATTCAAATTTGCTTGCCTCCTTTTAAAGTTGTGCTTTTTCTCAGTCATTCTAGCTTTGTTATCCAAGACTTCACTTTTTACATGCTGGAATCAATCATGCTTAAAGAAAATCTTGCGCCGGTACGAAAAAAATACAGAAAACAGATAGAAAAATACATGAAAATAAAAAACTTTCCCTTTTTGGCAAAGTCGCGATATCGCGACACTTCCATTTATGGAAATGTCGCGAAATCGCGACAGGAACAAAGAAAATCGGCCAAGTCAGAAAATCGTAGCGAAATCGCGACACTTTCCATTTTTGGAAATGTCGCGATATCGCGACATTTCCATTTTTGGAAAGCGTCGCGAAATCGCTACCGATTTTGGAGAGAGAAGGCAAGTTGTACGGAAGGGCGCGATTTTGCGACATGTCGCGAAATCGTGACATGTCGCATTTTCGCTGAGTGAATTTGAAAAATCGACTAAGGAAGAAAGCTGTCGCGAAATCGCGATGTCGTCGCGAAATCACGACGAAATCGGCAGAGTGAGCCCGAAGCGTACGGACTGTCGCGATTTCGTGACATGTCGCGAAATCGCGACAGGTCCGGTCAAAGTGCTGCAAGGAAGAAACCAAGTGAAGGCAAAGTTCGAAATTTGACCAAGGCTTTTAGATGTCGCGAAATCGCGACAGTTTGAGGAAGAGGGGGGCCAAACCAGAAGGTGTCACGAAATCGCGACGTCACGATTTAGCGACGTCGCAAAATCGTGACACAGAGGCAGACGGTGAGGGAAGAAGCCACCATGTCGCAAAATCGTGACATGGTGGAAAGTTCCAAAGCTGGGTGCCACGAAATCGTGACGCCCAAACCAAAAGTTGCAAGAAGTTTAAGCCAAAAGCAGTGTCGAGGCAGAAGCAGTGCAAGTGAAGGTGTCACGAAATCGCGACGTCGCGAAATCGTGACACAATGGGGAGTTGAGGCCAAAGGGACCCACCATGTCACGATTTCGTGACATGGTGGAAGGATGGTGAGCAAAAGAGCCGCGACATGGTGGAGAAAGAAGAAGAAGCGAAGAGAAATTGAAGGAAAAGCGCTTAAGGACAGAAGTGGTCGCGATTTCGCGACGTGTCGCGAAATCGTGACATGTCGCATTTTCGTGGCCTGTGGAGCGAAAAGGTTGCCAGCGCTGGGGATGTCACGATTTTGCGACATGTCGTGAAATCGCGACATGTCGCATTTTCGCGACCTTGGCAGGAAACAGAGCAGAATGCAAAACAGATCGAAATTGACACGTGTCGCGATTCTGTGACACGTGTCAAGACACTGCAAGCCACGTATGAGATAAACAGAGCCGCATGCAAGTAAACATTAGGCTTTTTAATCTGATTTAATGTTAAAGCTTTTGATTTAATCTTTTTAAAGTACTAATCTAACCTTTTGTTTTTCATGCAGGAAGCCATCTGTCACTTGCGGGATAACGGAGAAATAGCCTTAAAGATAAAGATAAAGTGCAAATTAATCAAAGACGGGCATATTGAAAAGGAAGGTGCCGAGAGTTGTTGTTTCATTCCAATATTTACAGATTTTTCCACAAATGACTAAGCAGCTGTCCATTTAATGAAGATATATGCACACAGTTGCCGAATTTTGCCGGTGAATGCATTCAATGGAGATTTATGGCAGAATTGATGGCATATAGATATTTTCAACTCAGGGATGGCCCTGCGGAGATCAAATATCGAAAAAGTGGTGACTCATCCAGCTTACCCGAAGGAATTGATGAGAGCATTTATTTTGCAGTTGCGGGTGAATGCAAGTGGCATTCGAATTTTATCTTCTCCATTTATGGCAACTGACTGCACTGATTTGCAGAAGGGTTAAGTTCTATCCAGACTTTGTTTTAAAATGGCTTTATATTGTAAAACCCGGTCCTAGGGTTTATGATGATAAGATTTGCGGTTAGAGAAGAAGATATCTCTGAAAAGATCAGGGTTTGCCCTGGGTCTATAAATACTTCTTCTCAATGTAATCGCAGGAGGCGGAGACTTAGAAATAAAAGGCCATTGAAGCAATTTCTTGCAAATTTTGTTAAATACTTTTATTTCTGGACTTGGAGTTGATGGGCTGTTGTTTTTCTGTGATAGCATGGCCAGGTGCCTAATATTTTGCAGACTGTGATAAGTTCATCTTCTTTTGTTATCCGTTCCATTAAAGTTTATTAGATATATGCTGTGAATCTGAAATATCAAGATTAAATATGCTGTTAGGCTTCATTTGTTCTATTGTTTGCTAGGGAAAATTACAGATTTGAGGTTCAAGTTTGTTCTAATTGCTCTGTCCTCACTGTGTGAGCTAGGCTGCCGGTGAAAGATATCAGTTTTAACTAACTTCCCTTTGGTTTATGATTTTCTGCTAGATCTGTTCCATCTTTGCCTTGTGCTCTTAGTTGAAAGTGATCTTAGAAATCTGGACACTTTCTTCTTTGATTTGTTCTGTTATGAAGCTGATAGTATAAATAGAATTGATAGTTTAGGTTTTGCAGTTAAAGTTTGATAAACTTCTCTTTCTGCTTTACCCTACCCTCTCTTTGCTTACCGTGAAATGATCCATTTTTATTTTCTTTATTTGTCTTTTATTTAAATCTGCTGACCCATGAGAGCTAGATCAAAGAATCAAGTTAAATCTGATTGTCAACAAGTGACAACTACTGAACATTACTGAACAAGTTCATTGAGCCCGTTGTAAGGTACAGACAGTTCATATTGAAACTATTCCAGAAGCGGAAAAGAGTGAATTGACATTCGACCCGACTCTGTAACTCACACCTTGGATAACCAGCTAGATCCTAAAGTGAGTGGGATTTATCCCGTATAAGTGTTATCAGAGTTTCCTGCTCATTCTTCACAGGGTGTGTATGAAAGACCGACCAACATTTAAAAATGGTGCTAGAAGGAGGGCCTACTGAACTCCGATCAGTATTATAAGTTGTCAGTACAATTTTTAGAACTGCCAGAAAAGAAGACCTCAAGTTCAGTACTGTGTTAAGGACTGTAAGTTTGTAAGTGCCTATGAAAAGCTGGATTCTACATACAGGGTAACAAGGTCCCACCCCAGAGCTAGAGAGCTCCTTGTCCCTGAATTAGAAACCCCAAAAAGAAGTAGCCTCAGAAGGGCCAAGTCTTTGTCAGAAATAGTTTTATCACCATTAATAGTTACTCCAACCACAGTTCAGAATATCACTGTCAACCAAGGAATAATGGCAAATTGGTTGGGCTCCACTGCTTTGAACATTTCGGGTATAGCCCATGACTTGCCCAGAAATCCAGAAAGATATCTCCCCAGATATAAACATGATGGGACAAGAACTGCAGAAGAACACTTGGTTGCATTCAAGAATGCATTGAAGTTATTAAATGTACAGCATGAAGATGTTGCCTGCAGACTCTTCCCGTTCACTCTCCAGGAGGGAGCTTATGATTGGTTTCTAAATCTTACCAATGATTCTATCACCAGCTGGAATGATTTAGAAAAAGTTTTTGTGTCACAGTTCGGAGAGGTGATAGATCCTAGTATTTTATATCAGCAGTTTTCTGGCATCAAGAGAGAATTAAATGAATCCATCAGATCCTATAATGTTAGATTCCAGAAAGCTTATGGTAGACTTACTGGCTATTATGTACCTAATGCAGACCTGGCATTAGAGATCTTTAGAAACTCTCTAGATCCCATGACCTCTGTCTTTTTGAAGAGAGACCCCGCTGTTACTAATTTGACAGAAGCTTATAAAGAAGCTTTGATTCTGGAAAGACAGTTGGGACCCCAGCCTCTAAATCTTCAGCAAACTCCTCTGATTACACAGCCTGCTCCTGTGTTCAATCCTATTCCACATCAGATGATGCTGCCAGTTTGTCAGACTCTACCATCAGCAACACCATTGGCTGTGGCACCTGTTGAGAATGTACAGAACCCAGTGAAAGAGGCTGACAATGCAAGAGTTGAAGAAGTGTCAAAGATTGTTCAGAAGCTGGCTAATGATTTCTTGAGTTTTAAAAGGCAAGTTTCTACTGGGGACAACCCCAACAGATATTCATATCAACCAAACAGATTTAACAAGCCCCCATATGAGCCTAATAAAGATTACAAGGGTAAAGCTCATGATGTGAACATTTGTGATTTGGCTCTGCCCAACTGGTGCAGAATACATGCCACTTCTCAGCATGGGGAGTTGGACTATCTAGAATTTTGCAATGCATTTGAAGCCTTGTCTGGAGATTTGATCTCCCCTAAAAATCAAAGAACTGCTGATGGCCCAAGCTCATCTGGCCACAGTGCAGCCATGGTCCTGGATTCTTTCACTTTCTCGGATGAATCTGAGAATGTAGCTGAAATGCCTATGGATGAGGTACAGGCTTTCCAGCAGTATAGAAGAGATAACTACAATCTGAGAAACAGGAATCCGGAGCCTAATACTACATCAACTCCTCCTGACAACTCTCACAATATTCCTCCGGACCCCTCTCCAAGCAATAATCCACCTCCACCAAAGGGAGGAAGTCAAAGAGTACCAGATGTTGCTGTTCCTCCACTTAACAAAGGATATAACATAGTGGAAGATATGAAAAATATTAAGGCCAACATTACTCTGCATGAGCTGGCACAGATTTCAGAGCAGAGAGACAATCTGATAAAAACTTACTCTGGCCTTGCTACTAAACCTGTGGACAAAGGAAAGAAAATAGCAAATGCCAATCTAGCCATGTACAAAGAAAAAATAGAAGTTCCCCCCTTTTTACTGACTGTCCGTATTTTCGGGAAGAACTTGCACAATTGTTTGGTAGATTCAGGTGCATCTGCCAATGTCATGCCATTGGCCATTTGTCAGCAGTTGGGGCTGACCCCAATGAAATCTGAAAGGAGAGTTGTCCAATTAGACAAATCAGAGGTCAAAGTTATTGGAGAGCTTCAAAACATCCATATCCAATTAGCATCTGAGCCAAGGGCTCAACATAAAATTGAAATCCAAGTTGTGGATATCCCAGTGGGGTACGGGATGCTGTTGAGTAGGGATTGGTCTAGATCTCTGAACGGATATTTGGCAACAGATTTTTCACACATGTGGTTGCCATGGAAAGGAGTGGCAAATCAATTGCGGGTTGATAGAGAACCTAGGTACAAGCATACAATTACAGAGTACAATGCAGCAAATGAAACTGTGAATGTTGCAGAGGTAGATATTGGTGTCTACAATTTAACAACTGGGCAGGGTAACAAGTTTAATAAAGCTCATCCTGTACATACTAATGAAGTCTGGACACTTCATGTGGATGGAGCCAGATGTAAGCAGGGTTCTGGAACAGGGGCTGTCCTTAAGGGACCTGAAAATCAGACATTCTTTATGTCTTACCGCCTGCAGTTCCCATGTACAAACAATTTAGCAGAGTATGAAGCTCTGATTTTAGGTTTAAAATTTGCTTTGGATAGGAATGTGAGAAATATTCAAGTTTTCACTGATTCAGAATTGGTGGCAAGTCAAGTCAAGGGTAAATTCCAGTGTAAAGCTTCTTATTTGAAGGGATACAAACACCGGGCTTGGGATCTTGTAGAAGGTTTTGATGCATTTAATCTGACACACATACCCAGAGAACAAAACTCACATGCAGATATCTTGGCTTCTTCAGCTGCAAGTTTAAAACCATTGGAAGAATTTAAGTGGGATAAGTTTTCAATTGAGTTAGTCCCTTGTCCTTCGGTTCCAAACAATATAGATAGCTTTCAAGTTTTCTCTGATGATCAACAGATTGTAAACTTCCTGCAGAGTACTAACACCTTTGAGAATGCTGTAATTGATGAGGGCCAAAGAGACACCCTGCTGGAACAGTTGGATGATGACAGGGGAATCATGAGGTTGAAGGACAACAGGATTCCAAAAGGAATGGTAGAGCTGGAGCGGCTCTTTGATGTTGATAAGATCAAGCAAAAGGTGAATTCTGAGGATTATGTGGCTGCCACAAACAGTGGGACTGAAGATCTGAATGTAGGGACTGAAGAAGATCCAAGGCACATCAAGCTGGCAAAGGACTGTGATCCAGAAATAAAGAGAAGTATGATTGATTTTCTGCACAGGTCCAAGGATGTAATGGCCTGGTCATACAAAGATTTAAAGGTATTTGATCCAAAAGTTTACACTCACATTATACCTTTGAAAGAATCTTGCAAGCCTTTTAGACAAAAACAGAGACATGTCAATGCTCTGTTAGAACCCCTCATCCAGAAAGAAGTGGAAAAGCTCTTGAGTGCAGCAATTATTTTTCCCATCAGGCATTCTACTTGGGTGGCCAATCTGGTGCCAGTCAGGAAGAAGAATGGAGAGATCCGCCTGTGTGTGGATTTCAAAAATTTAAACAAGGCATCAGAAAAGGATAACTACCCTCTGCCCTCTATGGATGAAGTCTTGCAAATTGTCAATGGATCAGAGATGATGTCTTTCCTGGATGGCTTCTCAGGCTACAACCAGATATTGGTTGAGAAGGAAGACAGAATGAAGACTGCTTTCACAACTAAGTGGGGGACTTTTGCTTACAAGAGGATGCCATTTGGTTTAATAAATGCCGGAGCTACATTTCAAAGAGCAATGGATCATGCCTTCAAGGGGCTTATGGGCAAATGTATTGTTGTGTACATGGATGATTTAACAGTCTTTTCCAAATCTCGGTTTGACCATGTCAAGCACTTAGAGTCTGTGTTTAACAAGTGCAGGGAGTTTGGCATTTCCTTGAATCCAAAGAAGTGCATTTTTGGTGTGACAGAAGGAAAGCTCCTTGGGCACTTGGTCACAAAAGATGGCATTTCTATGGATCCAGGCAGAGTTGAAGCCATATCTGGCATACCATTTCCCAACTCCAAGAAAGAGTTGAGGTCCTTCTTTGGAAAAATAAACTTTGTCAGGAAGTTCATCTCCGGATTTGCTGAGATAGTTAAGCCAATGAATGACATGTTAAAGCAGACTGCTCAGATTGTTTGGACCACAGAAGCTAAGGCAGCCTTCCAGGAAATCAAGACAGCCATTAAACAAGCACCAGTTCTGGTAAGCCCAGACTTCAGTGCAGATTTTTATCTGTACACTTTTTCTTCAGAACATACACTTGCTGCAGTTCTGACCCAACGGAGGGAAACCGGAGAACATCCAATTGCTTTCAAGAGCACCAATTTGAAAGGAGCTGAACTGAAATATTCCCGTTTAGACAAACAAGCTTATGCCTTGGTAAGAGCAGTGAAGCAGTTCAGGCACTATATACTGAGGAGCAAAGTTCATGCCATAGTTCCGGACCCAGCTGTTAAGTACCTTCTAAGTCAAAATGAGCTGGGTGAACTAAGAGGCAATTGGGTCACAAGGTTGCAAGAGTATGACTTGGAGATTCGTCCTGCTAAATTGATCAGGGGACTTGGTTTGTCCCGACACATTGCCGAAGTACCTCTACGGGAAGAAGTTAATCAGGTGAATTCTGAGTCTGATAATTGGTATGGGGATATTACTCATCTGCTGCAATTTGGAGTTTGCCCATCCCATTTGAACAGAACCCAAAGGAGAGCATTAAAATTAAAAGCTGCTCATTATCTCCTCAAGGCAGGTACTCTGTACAGAGAGAATTATGCTGGCATTTTCTTGAGATGCATTTCTCCCAGTGAAGTCAGTGAAGTCATGTCCAGTTTTCATGAAAAGTTAGGGGCAGGGCATTCATCAGGATCTGCCACTGCACATAAAATACTAAGAGCAGGCTATTATTGGCCTACACTATTTAAAGATGCACATCAGCATGTCAGAACCTGCCATCAGTGCCAGAATTTTGCAGCTAAAGAGGCCAACCGAGCTCTACCATTGCAACCTGTTGTAATAAACAAACCTTTCATGCAATGGGGACTTGATTTTGTGGGAGTCATTAATCCAAATTCTTCAGCAGGGCATAAATATGTTCTGACAGCTACTGACTACTGCACAAGATGGGTTGAAGCAGCAGCCACCACAAGAAGTACAGCCCATGAAGTCATTGAATTTCTTGAATCAAATATCATAACTAGATTTGGGGTTCCCCTGAATTTGGTGTGTGATAATGGACCAGCCTTCCAATCATTGGAATTTGCAGACTGGGCATACCAGATGGGGATAGTTATCAGATTCTCATCCAACTATTATCCCCAAGGCAATGGACTGGCTGAGTCCACCAACAAGAATTTAATGAATGCCATTAAGAAATCTACAGCAGACAAACCTAGGCAGTGGCATACATTGTTGAAATATGCACTTTGGGCTGACCGGATAAAGTATAAAGTGGCTCTTAAGACTTCTCCCTTTGCTTTGATGTATGGTACCCAGCCAATTGTTCCCATCTCTCTCAAGTTGCCTACCTACCAATTTGCCTTAGACTATTTTGAAAATCATGCTGATGCTGAAGCCCGTGTTTTAGATCTCACTAACTTGCAGGATGAAAGACTCCAAGCCCTGGAGCATTTCAGTAGGCACCAAGAAACTGTCAAGCGGTGGTTTGACAAGAGAGCCAAAGTCAAAGCTTTCAGATTGGCAGACTTGGTGCTTCTGTGGGACAAGGCTCATGAGAAGAAGGGTAAGCACACAAAGTTGCAGCCACTCTGGATAGGCCCCTACCAAATTGCTGAGATTCTGGGTAACAATGCTTTCCGTTTACAAGACCTGGATGGTAATTTTCTGGATCTCCCTGTTAATGGTCAATACTTGAAACATTATTTCTCGGCTGTCCCGTCCAATGTATTATTTGAATGAAGTCATAAAGAAGTTGTAACATGTGTACACATTGTAAATAACTTTGCAGTTTATAAGCTTTAGCTTAATTGCCTGTGCAGTTCTTTTAATTGCTTTGTTTTAGCTTGCTTTTAATTAGTCTGTACAGTCTTTTGTTTTAGTTTTATTTTGCTGCTTGTACAGCTTTAGTTGCTTTGCTTCTGTTCTGTTTGATGCCTGTATAGTTTTGTGTTCAAGCCTGTGCAGTTTTATTTTTGTTTTGTTCTTCAAGGCCTGTGTCTGTCCTTGGAAGTCTGTGCAAAGTTTTTCAGCTTTAAAGTTCTGTTCTTTAACCTTTGCCTGAGCATCAATGAAAAGTCAGCCTGCTAAAAAAAAAAAAAAATTGTTTTATTCTGAGTTGATTAATCCACAATCCAGTGCCCATTCATTATCCTAATTGAGATAGTCTGCTTCAACTGAACAGTGGAACTATTTTGTTAGCCAGAACAACGGTAGAAAGATGATTGGATTTTGTGTCTTGCTTGCCACAGTTGTTTTAATTATAGAAAAACTGCTATGTTGTTTGGTTGGAGAAACTCCCGGGGAATCCAAGAAAAGTTGGTTATCAGAGGGGACTATGATTCATGTAATTATTTGGGTGTCACCAGAGGCTATCAGTGCCTAGACTGGAACAGTTCCAGATTGATCAAATGTTAAAAGAAAATTGTAATTTCTCTAAGGCCTTTCAGATGTTGATATATAAAAAAAAAAAAAAAAAGAAGAGAGAGAGATAAAAAGAAAAGAGAAAAGAGTTGTACAATCAAAGAGACAACCAAGTTTCAAAGATATTTTTCTACCTTACAGTTGTAAATTTGGGTCGTGTAAATCTAAAGGGTAACTCTGTCTAGGCTGTAAAAGGCTAAACTAGTAAACAGAGCTCTACTCGGTTTCCCCTTTTTATGATCTAGAAAAGCTGATCAATCCAGAGTTTAACATTCAATCCAGTCATCTTTGAAGAAAGTTCTATACCCTTATAATTTCACATCAGAAATCTTCCTTAAGTAATTCAGCCTAGTATGTCCTTGGGAAATTTTAAACAGCTAGCAGTTAGTAGTCAATTTATTGTGAAGAATGTCTATGGCAGGGCATGATGCAAGGTCTTTTTGTTTTGAAACTAGAGTCCTGGGTTCTAAAATAATGCTACTATTTTACCCGCAGATATCGCCATTTGTTGAGAAGCAACAACCCCCCACTGAAAAATCGATCTCCATCCTCTGAAAACTTTGAGCTTCCATTTTTGCAGTAGGGACCCTCTTGATATGTTTCATGTTTTAAATTCAAATTTGCTTGCCTCCTTTTAAAGTTGTGCTTTTTCTCAGTCATTCTAGCTTTGTTATCCAAGACTTCACTTTTTACATGCTGGAATCAATCATGCTTAAAGAAAATCTTGCGCCGGTACGAAAAAAATACAGAAAACAGATAGAAAAATGCATGAAAATAAAAAACTTTCCCTTTTTGGCAAAGTCGCGATATCGCGACACTTCCATTTATGGAAATGTCGCGAAATCGCGACAGGAACAAAGAAAATCGGCCAAGTCAGAAAATCGTAGCGAAATCGCGACACTTTCCATTTTTGGAAATGTCGCGATATCGCGACATTTCCATTTTTGAAAGCGTCGCGAAATCGCTACCGATTTTGGAGAGAGAAGGCAAGTTGTACGGAAGGGCGCGATTTTGCGACATGTCACGAAATCGTGACATGTCGCATTTTCGCTGAGTGAATTTGAAAAATTGACTAAGGAAGAAAGCTGTCACGAAATCGCGACGTCACGAAATCGCGACGAAATCGGCAGAGTGAGCCCGAAGCGTACGGACTGTCACGATTTCGTGACATGTCACGAAATCGTGACAGGTCCGATCAAAGTGCTGCAAGGAAGAAACCAAGTGAAGGCAAAGTTTGAAATTTGACCAAGGCTTTTAGATGTCACGAAATCGTGACAGTTTGAGGAAGAAGGGGGCCAAACCAGAAGGTGTCATGAAATCGCGACACAGAGGCAGACGGTGAGGGAAGAAGCCACCATGTCGCAAAATCGTGACATGGTGGAAAGTTCACAAAGCTGGGTGCCACGAAATCGCGACGCCCAAACCAAAAGTTGCAAGAAGTTTAAGCCAAAAGCAGTGTCGAGGCAGAAGCAGTGCAAGTGAAGGTGTCGCGAAATCGCGACACAATGGGGAGTTGAGGCCAAAGGGACCCACCATGTCGCGATTTCGTGACATGGTGGAAGGATGGTGAGCAAAAGAGCCACGACATGGTGGAGAAAGAAGAAGAAGCGAAGAGAAATTGAAGGAAAAGCGCTTAAGGACAGAAGTGGTCGCGATTTCGTGACGTGTCACGAAATCGTGACATGTCGCATTTTCACGGCTCATGAGGAGAAAGTTGTACGGGCCAACGATAGTCACGATTTCGTGACATGTCATGAAATCGTGACATGTCGCATTTTCGTGACCTTGGCAGGAAACAGAGCAGAATGCAAAACAGATCGAAATTGACACGTGTCGCGATTCTGTGACACGTGTCAAGACACTGCAAGCCACGTATGAGATAAACAGAGCCGCATGCAAGTAAACATTAGGCTTTTTAATCTGATTTAATGTTAAAGCTTTTGATTTAATATTTTTAAAGTACTAATCTAACCTTTTGTTTTTCATGCAGGAAGCCATCTGTCACTTGCGGGATAACGGAGAAATAGCCTTAAAGATAAAGATAAAGTGCAAATTAATCAAAGACGGGCATATTGAAAAGGAAGGTGCCGAGAGTTTCTGTTTCATTCCAATATTTACAGATTTGTCCACAAATGACTAAGCAGCTGTCCATTTAATGAAGATATATGCACACAGTTGCCGGATTTTTCCGGTGAATGCATTCAATGGAGATTTATGGCAGAATTGATGGCATATAGATATTTTCAACTCAGGGATGGCCCTGCGGAGATCAAATATCGGAAAAGTGGTGACTCATCCAGCTTACCCGAAGGAATTGATGAGAGCATTTATTTTGCAGTTGCGGGTGAATGCAAGTGGCATTCGAATTTTATCTTCTCCATTTATGGCAACTGACTGCACTGATTTGCAGAAGGGTTAAGTTCTATCCAGACTTTGTTTTAAAATGGCTTTATATTGTAAAACCCGGTCCTAGGGTTTATGATGATAAGATTTGCGGTTAGAGAAGAAGATATCTCTGAAAAGATCAGGGTTTGCCCTGGGTCTATAAATACTTCTTCTCAATGTAATCGCAGGAGGCGGAGACTTAGAAATAAAAGGCCATTGAAGCAATTTCTTGCAAATTTTGTTAAATACTTTTATTTCTGGACTTGGAGTTGATGGGCTGTTGTTTTTCTGTGATAGCATGGCCAGGTGCCTAATCTTTTGCAGACTGTGATAAGTTCATCTTCTTTTGTTATCCGTTCCATTAAAGTTTATTAGATATATGCTGTGAATCTGAAATATCAAGATTAAATATGCTGTTAGGCTTCATTTGTTCTATTGTTTGCTAGGGAAAATTACAGATTTGAGGTTCAAGTTTGTTCTAATTGCTCTGTCCTCACTGTGTGAGCTAGGCTGCCGGTGAAAGATATCAGTTTTAACTAACTTCCCTTTGGTTTATGATTTTTTGCTAGATCTGTTCCATCTTTGCCTTGTGCTCTTAGTTGAAAGTGATCTTAGAAATCTGGACACTTTCTTCTTTGATTTGTTCATTATGAAGCTGATAGTATAAATAGAATTGATAGTTTAGGTTTTGCAGTTAAAGTTTGATAAACTTCTCTTTCTGCTTTACCCTACCCTCTCTTTGCTTATCGTGAAATGATCCATTTTTATTTTCTTTATTTGTCTTTTATTTAAATCTGTGACCCATGAGAGCTAGATCAAAGAATCAAGTTAAATCTGATTGTCAACAAGTGACAACTACTCGAACATTCTTGAACAAGTTCATTGAGCCCGTTGTAAGGTATAGACAGTTCATATTGAAACTATTCCAGAAGCGGAAAAGAGTGAATTGACATTCGACCCGACTCTGTAACTCACACCTTGGATAACCAGCTAGATCCTAAAGTGAGTGGGATTTATCCCGTATAAGTGTTATCAGAGTTTCCTGCTCATTCTTCATAGGGTGTGTATGAAAGACCGACCAACAAGCTCTATTCATAACATAGACTACTGTACTGATTGCTTCCTTCCAAAACCCATTTGAGATTCTTGATTCATTTAGCATTGCTCTGGCCATATTCTCAAGAGTTATATTATTTCTTTCTACTACTCCATTTTGCTAAGAAGTCCTGGCTGCTGAGTATTCTTTTATGATTCCATGTTCTGCACAAAACTTGATGAATTCTGTAGATATAAATTCCCTTCCTCTATCTGATCGCAAACACTATCTTCATTCCTATTTCATTTTCTACCATTTCTTTGAATACTTTGAAGTGCTCAAATGCCTCTGATTTTTCTTTCAAAAAAAACAACCGAAGTCATTCTAGAATAATCATCTATGAAAAACATGGAGTAGCTTTCATATTTTAGGATTTTGGCTCTCATAAGACCACATAAATTGGTATGAATCAATTCTAAAACTTTGGAAGAGGAATATGATCTTGTTTGCTTTCCATACTGACATTGTGCACAAATTGTATTTGAAGGTCTTTTTATATTTTGTAGATCTCTGACAATTTGTTTGTTGCTTATCCTTTGAGGTTGTAGTGGCATTTCATTTATGTGAGTGGGTTTCCCCATTCTTTGGCATGCCTCACAATGTCTGATGTACTTTTTCACATCCTTGTGAAGAGATGGCCAATAATATCCTGTTCCTAAAATTTTCCTAATTGTGCTTTTTATAAAATAGTGTCCACTGGAGGGTTCATCATGACAAGCCCTAATTATATCATATACCTCATCCTTTCGGATCCACCTACGTAACACATGGTCAGGACTACTCTTGAAAAGCATACCTTGAATCCATTCAAAAGAAGAGCTTTTTTTGATCAATTATTTTCTTTGTTTGGAAGTAAAATGTGGGGGAACTTTCCCTGTGACCAAATAGTTGGCTATATCTACAAACCAAGGTGATTGGACAGATATAATAATTTTTCATCAGGAAAAGTGTCCTCCACTAATTCCACTTCCTCTATGTTTTGAAACCTAGACAAAAAAATATCTACAACATTAGCTTTTCCTAGTTTATTGATTATTGTGATATCAAATTCCTACAACAATAGTAACCAACGGATAATCCTTGCACTCACCATAGGCTTATTCATCAAATATTTAATGGTTGTGTGATCTGTGTGAATGAATATTTGATAACTTGTGATGTAATACCTAAATTTATTGATGGCACAGATTACTGCCAAGAATTCTTTCTCAGTTGTGGTATAATTTTTTTTAGCTCTTGTCAAGTTCTTGCTAATGTAGTAGATAGCATAGTGTTCACCATTTTTGATTTATCCCAATGCTGCTCCATTTGCAGTATTGGAAGCATCAGTCTATATGTGGAATGGTAATGTCCAATTAGGTCCTCTTAACACAGGTGGAGTTACTAATTTTTCTTTCAGAGCTTCAAATGATTCTTGACACTTTGTAGTCTAGGAGAATTCAAAATATTTAGTCAATAGGGCAAACATGGGATGGCCTATTGTGATAAAATTGGGAATAAACCTACGGTAAAAACCAATGTGTCCTAGGAAGCTTCTGACATCAGTCTGATTTTTAGGAGGGATAAAGTTCTTGATAATTTCCACCTTCTTTGGATCAACCTGGATCCCTTGAGGAGAGATGTGATGACCAAGAACTATTTATTCCTCCATAATCATAAAAATTTTGTCTGGATTTAAGGATAACTGGTAGGTTTCACAGCGAGTTAAAAATTTATCAAGGTGTTCCAATGTAAAGTCAAAAGTCTATCCACAAACTGTGAAATCATCCATGTATATTTCAACACTGTTGGTAGTCAGATCAAAAAATATGGCTAACATTGCTCGCTAAAATGTTGCTAGGGTATTACACAAACCAAAAGGTAAGACCCTATAGGAAAATGTTCCCCATGGACAGGTAAAGGTTATTTTCTCTTGATCTTCAGGTGCAACCTGAATTTGATTATATCCACTAAATCCATCAAGAAAACAAAAATATTTCTTTCCAGCAAGAGTCTCTAACACCTGATCTATGAATGAAAATGGAAAATGATCATTGTATGTCACTTTGTTTAGTTATCTATAGTCTATACATAATCTCAATTTTCCATTTTTCTTAGGCACTATAACCAATGGAGAGACCCATCGACTATCAGAAATTAGGTAAATAAATCCTACTTCCAGAAGTTTATCAATTTCTTCTTTCACAATATCCCTCAAGGCAGGATTTAGTCTTCTCTAAGGCTGTCTTATAGGGTTGACATATTCAGTATAAATTCTATGAGTACATACATCAGGGTGAATCCCTGACATATCTTTATAATTCCAAGCAAAAGCATGGATATGCTTATGCAAAACAATTGCCAATTTTTCTTCCTCTTCCCTAGTAAGCTAGTTATTTATGTTCAAAAATTTTCCTAGCTGGAATTCTATTTGTTTTGTATTTGGAAGGACTAAATTTACTTCTTCACAATTGTTGACTAGGGAATTAAGAGGACAATGATGATATGGGAGGAAATAAGAAGTTTCTGTCTCATTTATTTCTGATGGAAGCATATCCTGTATGGAACAATGAGAAGGGAAGATCAAGTGATGGTGCCACCCATGTGGTAGTGAAATAGATGTTTCCTATGATGGTATAGATGGCCTTTCTTAAGAACTTTGACCTTATTCTCTCACTAGCAATTGATTGATATTGTTTGCTTCCTCTTCTAACCCTTGTTCATGCAGAACATTCATTAGACTGTTTCATTTTCTAAAAATTTTATCTCATGGAGGTCTTCTATGTGTTCCATTACTACCAAGGTGGCTAATGTGGAAATAACCTCTTTTGGTTCTTTATCTAAGTCAGGAAACCATAACTGACCTATGAAATTGCTTAATGGTCTTGCAGGAGGATATAGAGAAATCTGTTTTAGGTCAATACCATTTGAAATTGTCTTTTTTCTAGATCTGCAATCTATAAAGGCTGTTGCAGTTGTAAGCCAATGTCTTCCTAGGATAATGGGATAGCCATGTGCTGAGTTTATTGGCTGTAAAACCAAAAAATATGTAGGGTATTCCCAAGAATAAACTTCTATAGGGAAATCTTCAATGATACCTTTAGGTTTTGCAATTGACATATCAGCCATTTCTAAAACTGTGAATGTGGGGCTGAGATTTTTGAGTTGTAATTGTTCCATTGTATCCTTGATCATGATATTTATTGCAGCTCCTAGATCAACTAAGACATTTGATATTGGTACTGATCTTATGATCACTATGATAACTGGACTTCCTAGGTCACTATACTTTGGAGGTACTAGTTTTCCTGACAAGATATCAACTATCTTTCCTTCAACATGAACAGTTTTAGGAAATGCTTTATTTTTTCTTCCTGCTCTTTTGTTGCACAAATCTCGAACAGTTCTTTTAATCATAGGTATATCCTTAATGGATTGCAATATTGGCAGTGATATGGTTAATTTTCTGAGTTCTTTCACTAACTCTGATTCAAAATTTTTTGCTATAGTGTTAAGTCTCTCAGGGTATGGAATTATCCCTGATGAAGGTAACTGTTTTGCCTATGGTTATTCTTATTTTTTAATTGTTGGTTTGACAATAGTTCTTGAATTTCATCTTCTTTCACTTCAATTATAACAGGTTCAGGTAAAACTTTCCCTGAATGTAGTTGTATGTTGCTACAATCCAGAATTTGCATATCTAAATTTCCTTTAGAATCAACCATATAGGCAGGAGCTGCCTGCCTTATGTTATTTGGATTTATTACAGGTTGAGCTGGTAATTGACGTTGTTTCACCTGTTGCATTTGTTTATTTGGTTTTCGTTGAAAATTTTGATTTGGTGCAAGCATCAAATTCTAAGTTTGACCTTAATTTATTTGCTGCCTTGGATAGGATTGGTATTGTTGACCCCATTGTTGTTGATTTTGCATCCAAGATGGATTACTTTGATTCTGAGTCCATGGTGGTTTATTTCTATTCCATGATGGGTTATTATGGCTTTGATTCCAAGATGGATTATTCCAACATGTCTGTGGCCATTCTTGAGAATTTGTCCATTGAGAATAATTCCAAGGACGTTGGGGTGGTTCTGATTGTCCCCAAGACATGTTTCCATGGTTGTTTCCCCAATTTATAGGAAAATTAGGGGTATTTTTATACTGTTGAAAGCTTCCCCCTTGTCTTGGTCCAACATAATTGAGTTCTTCTATTTGAGTTTCTAGGATAGTTTTGAGTTGTGGTAGTAGATGACATTTGTCAGTCAAATGTCATCTTGAGCAAATACTACAAATGGTTGAAATGGATGTTTTATTTAGAGGACATTCTTGTAAGGCATGTTTATTCCTACATATTGGGTAATAAATTGCTAAAGGTTCTATGGTTTTTGCTTTAGCAGAAATTTCTCCCAGAGTTGTGTTTAATTGTACTAGGATATTAGTATTAAAATTTGCAAGTTCCTCTATTAGGTCCTTCACATCAGTGCCATTTGTAATATTTTTCTTTCTTTTCTGCCTAGTGCAAGAGTAATTTCTGCAAATATCCATAATCTCATCCATATTACGAGTACTTACATCCCCATTTCCCATCAAATCTAATACCTCTTTGGATTCATCTTGTAATCCTCTTAGAAAAATGGTTTTGCATAATTTTGGTTCTCCTAGTCCACACCTTCTTTGAATAAACACAAATTTATCAAGGTAATCTTCTAATGTTTCATCATATTTTTGTTTAATTCTGAACAACTCATCTTTCCTGTTCCTTACTCAACAATACTCTTGATACTTGTCTAAAAACACAGTCTCCATTTTATCCCAGGTTTGGATGGAATATGGTTGTAAGCTCATGAACCAGTGTAATGCTGAGTCTTTGAGTGTTGAAGGAAAAACCTTGAGTTTCTGATTATCATTTATATAGTCATAGGTTTGACACACTACTTTGAAATCAAATAGGAATTGATCAGGATCTTCAGATGCAACACCTTAGAAGGTTGGAAGCACTGAAGGTGAGATTGTTTTCATGGGAGAGTTCTATATGGGGTTCAGAAGAATAGGATATTCAAATGTTCTAGGAGGTTGGAGTGCATCTTGATCATCTTGATCATTTTCATTATGGACATGGCCATGCTGGTCATCCCCATATAGATTGCCTCTTTCTACCATATTTTCCTGTTCTTTAGAAACAATTAAACCTATCCAAATTTCTTTCTCAAGAGGTCCAAAACCTTCTGTTGATAATGAGTTTGGTAATTTTTCTTGCTCAGGAGATTCTAATGATGATGAAGCTGGTGGTTTTTGTTTTAGTTTTTCTAGTAGTTCAAACACAGGTGATTCACCCCTTAGGAATGAAGATCTTCTTAATGGAATAAGTCAGGGATATCTTTGGATAATTTTTCCTTATTCATCCCTAGGCCTACTCATTCATACCTACTCCTTAATGACATAAATTATAAGTCAATAATTGTTACTTAACCAGTTGTTATATTTAGATTTTACCCTAAATTTTCACAACTTAGTCTAATTAACAACTATTGAATTGTTGAAACCCTATAACAACACTCTTACCAAAAATGACACCAAAATGATGGGTTGTTATTAAGCACATCATTAATTTTCAATGAATTTGTCAATTCAGGGCAGTGTACAAGGCTATCTGCGAAAGGAGTGAACAAGGCTAATTTAAGGTTAATTGGGAGCAGCAAGTCTTATTGGTGGAACTAATTGTGTGGGGTTTTTTTAGGTCTCTTATACCTCTAAATTGCATAAATTTAACTTTAATATAATTGCAATAATGAAAACTAGTTGCTGATTATAGAAATGAAACCTTAGTTATAGTTACAAGAATGAAATCTGATTAAATTGCAGAATTAAAACCCTAGTTACAGTTGCAAAATTGGAAACCTAATTACAGTTGCAAAATGAAAGTCTATTTACTCTTGCAATAATAAAACTAAAATTAAGTCCTGTCAATACTCTATAATAGAAGGTTGTCAATCTTCTGTGCAGGAGTTGACAAAAAAACAATAATGCACGAAAATTGCAAAAAACTGTAAATTGCTAAAAATGGAAATTGTAGTAAATTAGAAAGTTGTTAGAAAGTAAAAAGACTAATCAGATCTACTGCTAATCATATCACAAAATCATCTTGAATAGAAAATAAATTATTAGGACTAAAATGGATGTTAACTGCTACAAAAGAATAAAATTGACAAGTTTCACAGCTTATTCTACTGTAGCAAATCAGAACAAAACCTATATGTTAGTCCTCCTCCTAGGTCTAGAAGTGGCCAGCATCCTTTTCTAGAAGAAGGTATGAGTTTCTCTATCTCTAAATATTAATCACACTCAAACATAATAGAATTAATAGAAAAACTTATACTTTATTGATTCAGAACATGATTACAAATCTATTGCTAAAACCTGTTACAAAACTGGAATAGTCTCAGTTTTCTCACTTATTCTCTATCTATATTTTCTCTACTACCATTTCTACTGTTATTATTATTCTTATTCTCAACTCAACCTAGATGGGAGCTATCTTTTATAGATGCCTAAAATCTAATTACAATAGAAAATATACTCTGCAAATCAATTCTTGTTATTCTACAGTATTCCCTGGGTTTATCCTAGAAGAGGATATTTTCCATAAATTATGGATTTGGATGGAAAGGATGACAACGTTAGATGGGAGATATTTTTCTTTAACCTCCTCAACCTTCTTTCCATTTTTCCACTGTCAGAAATCAATCAACAGGTCAAAAAAGTGCTTTCTGTTCTCAATCCGGAGCTAAGTGGCTCAATCCAAAGATATTCGCTCAATCTGAAGAGACTATATTTCTCAATCCAAATATCTTTAGAATGACAAACTATGTACTCTTCAATTGATTTTAGTTGCATTTCTTAGGTGGATTAGTCCTCAGGATCATATTGCAATAGCCTTCATTCCTCTTCATGTGTGAATTCCATGCCTTGCCTTTCATTGGTAGTTGGCTAGAATTTACATAGGGAAACCAGTTTCTACTGCATAGTAACAATTCTTTGCACTATTTTATAAATTCAAAGAAATTAATGCTTAAGAAACATAAAAATAATAATATTAAAGTGTTGCTATCAACCTAATAATATCTCTTATGTAACAGGTCATGGCAAAGTGACATAAAACTACATAAAAATTGTAAAAATCAACATATAATATTCCAAACACATCAATCATGAAAACAATTAAAACACAACATATTAGATCAACTTAACTAGTATATAAAGTAAATAATAGAGTTTTAGAAAAGTTTTAGTTATTCAAAACATGCTATGATGGAGGCATTTCCAGGCTTCATCACCCTATAGTAGTCTTTCCATCATCAAAACTTAAAGTTCCTCTCCCTTTGATTTTAGCTGAAGAATTATCACCAAATATCATAGATTTGTTATAGTTCCTTTTTAGAGAAATAAACTTATCCTTATACCCAGTCATATGAATAGAGCACCCACTATCAATATACCATATGTCCATCCTATAACCCAGTAGAATCTGCCTTGAAGTTTGTTAGTCTTTTCTAAGGAACCCACTTTAATACCAATTGAAGAACACAAGCTTATACTGAGAGGGGGGGTGAATAGTATAACACCCACTTTTTACTTTCTTTCCAAACCAATATCAATTAGTGTCCTTAATTGCAATAACCAAATATAGTAGTGTGCATTAATGACATAGATAGCAATAGTAAGCAAGAGCACAAATCAACACACACAATTTAGACATAATATTTAACATGGTTCCCCCAATGTGGGGTAGTCCACAAGATAATTTCCTTATAATATTTCATAAATAAATAGGGATACTTATCCAAATACAAATGATTAATTTGATCTGCTAAAAGCTAGGCTGTCCACTGATCTACTTAGGTGGACAATCCATCGATCTACTCATCAAGGCAATCCACTGATCTACTCAGTTAGGCAATCCATTGATCTGCTCAATTGGGCAATCCTGATCTGCTTAGGTAGGCAATCCATTGATATGCTCAGGTAGGCAATCCACTGATCTTATCATCTAGGTAATTCACTGATATGATCAGCTAGGAAATCCTAATCTGCTCAAAATCTACTCCAACAAGCTCACCAAGAACTTTCTCAAATATTCTTAGCAAGCTTACCAAGAACTTGCTCAAAATATGCTCTAGCAAACTCACCAAGAACTTGCTCAAATATGCATAGCAAGCTCACCAAGAACTTGCTCAAAATATGACCCGGTAAGCTCACCAAGAACTTGCTCAAATCTTCTTAGCAAGCTCACAAAGAACTTTCTCAAATTTGTCCCAAATCTATCCACAAATCTATCCCAAAATCCTTCTCAAAGGCTCAATCAATCATGCACAAAAGCTACCTCAAATCTATCTAGAAATATATCCCAAAAGCCTTATCAAAGGCTCAATAAATCATGCACAAAAGCTGCCTCAAATCTATCTATAAATCTATCCCAAAAGCCTTCTCAAAGGCTCAATCAAACATGCTCAAGTAGCACTCAAATATCATCCATGAATCTATGAAGGCAAGGCTCAATGATGAAATCAACAATGAATGGCAATGCACTCTTCAATGGATGACAACAATGATCCACAATGATATCAACTCAAATCAATATCAACTCAACTCAAATCAAATAAATCTCAACTTAGCTCAATATTATAGAAGCATAAAGAGAATTTTTAGAGACTCAATATGTTCTATTCACAAACTCAATTTATTTCTCAACTCAAACTCAACTCAAATCAGAATATAGAAGTTTGTTTCATGGAACTTGAACAACCACTTCACACAATCACTTGACTAGGCTCAATCAACTCAACTCAACCAATCACCTTAAGGAATAACATTTTCTCACAAACCATAGTTCAAGCATGAATCAATCAACTCAAAATATTTTCAACAATACTCAACAATAACTCTCACATAACAATGATACTCATGTTATCCTCTAACTCAAGTTCAAGTTCTTTGTACAAGCAATGGGATTCAACAACAATGCTTATAAAACAAGGTTTAATCACAACTCTCAAACCATAAAACCTTGAAGCATTCAACCAACCACTTTTGAAAAGGAAACCACAATCAATTCTTTTCTCTCCAATGGTATTTCAAAAATCAACCACCATAAACAAAGTCAATGGAGAATATTGATCATACCTTTTTGATGCCTTATTAGTTGTCCACTAAATCTGCCACACTCAACAAACTTTGTTTTTCAACTTTTAATAGGGTTTAGAGATCTTTATTAATAACACAATAATAATATCTAAATAACACCTTATTACTCGTACTCAATAAAATACACCATGTACCCTCATGAAATAATTAATCCCCTTTGAAAAAGAACAAAGCAACCTTCAATTTTGAACCCCTTTACAAAATCAGAAATATCTCTTTACACACACCTTATTTCTCCCTATAATAAAGTTAATCAAATGGCCCTCGAAATAATCTTTCCAACGATATATAATATGATATAGTTCCAAAAAGAAAATCACCAGAAATCTCTCTTTTTCTTAAAGTGCATCACAACCCTTATTTCTCCAAGGGCAACTTTAGAAAAATAAAATATAAAAAAAAATATTAACTTGCCTTTGTCCTTGACAGGATTCGATCCCTCGATGCCTCCTTGCTCAGTGCATTAACCGTGGCCAAGCTGCCACATGAGCTACAAGATCATTTGGGAGGGAAAGGCACCACGTGCTTCAAAACACTCCTCCCTCTCATGCAAACCAAAAGCGCTTTGTGCGCTCTTTCTTCCAACGCTTTCTAACACAGCCAAGGGGATTCGAAACATTTACGTTCATTCTACTACGTGCCTTAGCCAAAATCCAATTGCCAATGCACCACACAACCCAAGGTGACTAGGGTTTCACATGTCATCTGATTTATTCTTTGCTTCCATCACTTAACCCTGTTTTGCACGAGCTCTTTTCGCTTTCCAACAATCGCATTAATTCATGAGCGCAAGCTTAGAATTAATAAACCTTAGGCACCATTTTATATAGTTTTATCCCTCATATTCAATGATACCAGTGGATTACTTTTATTTTTAATTTTAAAATTTAAATTTAAATTTTGAATAATTTAAAATTTAAACTAAATATTTTAAATTAAATATCTCCATAATCGGGACACCCTTTTCGATGAAACGAAAAGCCAACTTGGGTTTTAAGAAAAAACCATTTCAAATTTGTCATCTATGGTTTTAAATAAAACCTTTTATTTTTCCTACCTTGGTTTTCACAAAAACCCTGTATATATCCATGCTCTCAAAAATATCATAAATGATTATATATGAAATGGTTTTGCCACCAAAACTCAATGTGATCCATGTGACATCAATGACAACATAAAATAACTCAAATTGCCAATAGGAAGCAATGGAGAAATCATAGATCATGGAACTCAGCTCCACAGAACATAGTACAAGCTCCACTACAACAAAGCTTGTTGGCTCCCCCTATGGTAAGACTTGCACAACCTCCAACACAGCCAATGATCAACCTAAATAACAAGGCAAATCAGCCTGCATACGAATTGGAAGGAGAGATGTTTCTAATATGCAATATTAGGAGTTATAATCCAGTTCAGCTTATATCAAGTAGATAGTTAGGAGTAGAGGTTCCTCATTTGATAGAAGAGGAGGACAAAATAGAAGAATCACCTCTAGTAGAAGAGTTTGAAGAAGAAGAATTTGCTAAGAAAACAAAAGCTCCTTTTCCCAAGAGGTTATAGGAGTAGAAGAATCTAATACAACCTGAGTTTGACATCCTTTCAAGCTTGAGGAATTTAATAGTTACCATCCTACTCTTTCAAGATATCAAAGATATTCCTAATTACACCAAGGTAATTAAAGAGCTATATCTGAGAAGGCCAAGATGTAAGATAGTCCATACCATAAATGTAGAGGGGAAGTTGGCCAATTTAATGTTGGGAAATACATGCCACCCCAAATATGTAGATCCAAGTAGTCTAGTTTTGATCATAAAAATAGGTGATCACTTATTTTTCAATACCCTAGTTGATTTGGGTGCATCCATCAATTTCATGTCAAAAGAAACTATGCAGAAGTCAAGGCTCACATATTTGAAGTCCACCAAGACTGTGCTACAACTAGCCAATAGGTCAACTATAGCACTAGAAGGGATGTTAAAAGACATCATTGTGATGGTGGATGCATGGGAATACCTAGTGAATTTCTTGTTCTTGCAGTCAAAATCAAGATTGGGTGGCTACCCACTCATCCTGGGGAGGCCATGGCTAGCAACAGTCGATGCCTACATAAGCTACCGATATGGACAAATGACCATATTAGACAATAAAAATATTAAAATTTTGACTATATCTCCACCTGCGTAGTCTGTAGACACATTAGGAGAGCCTATGTGGGACAACCAAGATGAAGGGACATTGTCAATCCTACAACAAATTATGGTGTTGAAGGAATTGGAGAAATAAGATGATAAGGATGCATTATTATGAGTTTCCTCCATCGAGAGTCCTCTCCTATTATTCTAGAATTACCATTGGTCAACACCTAAGACCACCACATCATACAAATTAAAATAGAGTCTCGAATGACATTAAACATTAGTAGTGAGTTGACACCCACATAGTTGACTGAATTAAAGAAGGTATTGACCAGGTATCAATAATATTTCACCTGGGACTACTCAGATATGAAAGAAATCAAACCAAGAATTTGTACCCATTGAATTTACCTCAAAAAGTAGATGAATCCAATTAGACAACCACACAGGAGAATGAACCTTGCTATGAAGGAAGTAATAAAAGCAGAGTTATAGAAGCTCCTGTCAGCCAGATTCATCTATCCAATATCTAACAGTGAATGGGTGTCGTCATTAGTGGTGGTGCCCAAGAAAAATGGGAAATGGTGGATCTGTGTTTACTATAGGTCACTGAACAAGGTGACCAAGAAGGATCATTTCCCACTGCCTTTAATTGATCAGGTTATAGATACACTGGTAGGGAGAAAGTATTTTTCCTTTCTAGATATATTTAGCGGATATAACAAAATCCATATTGGAGAGGAGGACTAGGACAAAATAACATTTACTTGTCCATGGGGAACGTTCACCTATAGAGTCATGCCTTTCGAATTGTGCAATGCACCAACCACCTTTCAAAGGGTGATGCTGAGCATTTTTTTAGACTTGATGGGAGAAGCAGTGGAAGTCTACATGGATGATTTCACCATCTATAGTGAGATCTTCGATGAATCTATGACCAATTTGGAATGCGCACTCCAAAAATGTGAAGAGATTAACTTGTCCCTCAGTAACAATAAATGCTTCATGATGATATGAAAAGGAATAGTGCTAGGACACCACGTATCATTGGAAGGGATCAATGTGGATAAAAAGAAAGTTGAATTTATCAAAGATCTATCAAGTCCTAAGGTGTAGATATAGGTGTTGTGGTTAATCCACAACACACCCCAAGATTGGGGACCCACCTTGTTGCAGGTTTTCAGAGAAAATCTCACTGACCCAGATGCCAAAAATGAAGAAAAGGGGGCAAAATGTGCAAGTGTAGAAAAGTGTCGCGAAATCGCGACATGTCGCGAAATCGCGACATGTCGCACCGTCGCCGCTGAAAAAAGAAAAGTGTCGCGATATCGCGACATGTCGCTCCGACGCAGAGAAAATGGTCGCGATTTCGCGACGTGTTTTGACGAAGTGTACGGACGATGAAAATGGCAGCGAAATCATGACATGTTGCTCCGTCGCGGCCGGAGAGAGAAAGGCAGAAGGAAAAACTATAGCGAAATCGTGACGTGTCACAAAATCACGGTCAACATGGTCAACGGTAGCAGGTGGGCGAAAACGTCACGAAATCGTGACGTGTTTGATTTTCATGGCTTGAAAGTGGATAGAGGGCACAGGGTAGAAAATGGTCACGAAATCGTGACAAAACTGGGATAGAGGTGCATAGCTCGAAGAGGCGTCGCGAAATCGTGACGTGTCACGTTTTCACGGTGCAAGTGGATAGAAAGGGCCGAAGGAGAAAATGGTCACGATTTCGCGACGTGTTTTGCCAAAGTGTACGACTGATTAAAATGGTCACGATTTCATGACGTGTTTTGGCAAAGTGGCCCGACAGGGAAAATGGTCACGATTTCGCGACGTGTTTTGGCAAAGTGTACGGCACAGAGAAGATGTCACGATATCATGCAAATGGGAAACGGTAGCGATATCACGACAAAAATGAAGACCATGCCCGAAGCAGAGAAACGGTAGCGATATCACGAAAATGAAGACCATGCCCGAAGGAGAAACGGTAGCGATATCGACAAAAATGAAGACCATGCCCGAAGTAGAGAAACGGTAGCGATATCGTGACAAAAATGAAGACCATGCCCGAAGCAGAGAAAGCGGTAGCGATATCACGACGGGTTGCGGTAAGATGGCCCGATGGGTAAAATGGTCATGATTTCATGACGGGGTTACAGCCGAAGCGTACGGAGAATGAAAGCGTCGCGATATCGCGACATGTCACGATTTCGTGACATGTCGCGATATCGCTACGAAAGCAAAGAAGCAAGGCCACGGGCTATTTTTAGTCGAGATTTTTGGGGACCGTTACTGAGCATGCAGAGAGCGCTGAACACGTGGCAAAATGCATGAGGATCAGAGTAACGCTTCGAATCGACAGTTGTTGGCCGCAGAGAAGATCAAGCGTTGCAAATGCATGCGAAGGGTTAGAACACCAAGAGGCGGGAAACTGAAACGAAGCGTCCTAGAAACTGAAACGAAGCGTCACAGAGCAGCCGAGAGCAGCGACAGAAAGTTTAAATAGCAGAAATGTAAATGGATACGGGGCTGGAGATTGTAACAAAAAGGACATTATTTGTTGAAATAAAGGAGTTATTTGGTAAAAGTGACTTTTGTGTGTAAAATCAAAAGGAGATCGAAGCTAAGACTACTGTTTTCATTGTCAATCTTTCCTTTGCATCATTTTTTCTTGTATCTATTCGTTTACGCCATGAGATGGGTTACGATAGGTGAATGACAGAATGATGCAGTTATGTTCTTTCCTTAGAGTCTTGCATCTGATCTGATTGGATTGTGTGTTAGTACAGGTCCGCTCGGTCGGGTTGTCTTAGAACTTCATCTCTTAACTTGGGGTTTTGCAGGGAGGAGATTGCTAACCAGATTAACATCCTTCTTTGGTTTTCCAGCTGATTTGTATAAGAACATTTTCTGTTTTAGTTCTTGATACGTTTAATCTCATATTAAAGACTAACGTTAAAATAACAGAATGATTAAACAAAGATAAAATGAACCAATTAACATTAGAATAAACCATTAATGTTAGAACATTAGAAGGATTTTTGTTGCATGATTGATTATTTTAACAAATTAGGGTTACAAAGTTGGCTGTGAATCAACAAAGGCCCCTTGTTAACTAGTTACTTGCAGGATCTGAGTTATTCTGGGATATATTTGTTTATGTGCATTAAGTTGAAATCGGTTTTATGCATATAGAGATCTGTTCCACAAGAAGCTTGGAGAAATAAAAAATTAATAACTTATTTCTTTGCAAGAAAGAGTTTCCTGTCAGAAACTCTAGTTGTGTGGTCATTTTGTTGTGAGACAAAATATTCACTCAACATTTTGGCGCTAGAAGGAGGGCCTTCTTTATTGCTTTGTAATTTTGATTTGTTCTAACAATTAACGTGGGTAGTTTTGTTTCCACCCATTGTGCTTGCAGGTATAACATTTAGATATTTTATTTGGCAAGTGAGTTGAGAGAAATCTTTTAGAGTTCTAGAGTTTCCAAGCTGGCCCAACCTGAGTACATAGCTACAAGGTCTAAAACCACAGGGGAAACTATCTTCCAAAGCCTTTCTCCCACTGCTAGGAGGCCGAAAAACAAAACATTAGAGGTCGAAATACCACCCAGTATACTTGAGTTAGGGATTTCTTTAGACTCAAGTACGTCTAGCGGGCCTGAGCCCTTAATTTCAAGTGCGACAGTAGCACCAGGTGTATCTGTCTCCACAGTTCCAAGCGGTTCCATTGTTCCCACAGGGTTAACACCTTTGAATAACATGGCCCAGCAGCAACAACAACAACAACAACAGCCACCTGCCCTTTGGTATGGTGCTCAAAGTTCCCCCTTAGATATTCCCGGGGCAGTCCACGACTTGCCTAGAAACATTGAAAGGGGATTACCCAAATTCATTCACGATGGTCCCACAACAATAGAAGATCATGTCCAAATCTACAAAGATTACATGTTTAGGCAAGGGGTTACTCACGAGGACGTTGCTTGCCGAGTTTTCCCTGCTAGTCTAGACCCCACGGCCAATGAATGGTATCGAAATCTGCCAGCAGGGTCCATCACTTCATGGGCCCAATTAGAAACCGCCTTCATAAGCCAATTCAGAATGTTAGTGGATCCCTCCATAATCTATAATTTGTTCGTATCATGCAAAATATTACCCAATGAACCCATACGAACATTCAATCAGAGGTTCCAAAAACTATACACGAATGTGACTCGTCACTTTGCGGTAGATCCTGCGGTCGCCTTGCAATTATATTTCGGAGCCTTAGATCCTTTAACGTCTTTGTTGACTAGAAGGAACCCTCAGGTTACGACGCTTCCTTTGGCCTATGCAGAAACAATGACTCTCGAACAGCAGATGAACCTGCCAAGGGCAGGATTGTCTCAATTGACTGGGATGGGACAATATGGTCCATACAGTCAATTTGCCATGATGAACCAGTTAATGGCACCACAGGTCCCTATGATGAATAATTTTCAAACACCCGCTCAAGTGGCGCCATTTCAAAGTTATCCGAATGCCTCAGTCCAAACGCAAGGATTAATTCAAAATAGCCCGATGGGTTTGCCTGGGTTCGGCATGGGCAGTAATTTGTTGACCATGCCGGGGTTTGCTCCCATTAGCATGCCAAGCCCAACGACTTATCCAACAGTTACTCCCATTCAAAGTGTGAATCCAGGGTGGAATCCACCTGCCCAGACCCAAGCTATTCAAAATGTGAATCCAGGATGGAATCCACCTGCTCAGACCCAAGCCATTGTACCTATTCCAGAGGTGGCTAATGCAGCAAACACAACTGGACCCGGAATTACAGTGCCTCAACCTCAAGGGTCTGAATCCGCCATAGAAAACATGAAGGAAACCTTGGCCAAAGTTTTGGTCACGGTAGGAAATGTCAATAAAAAAGTGGACCAAGCCATGGGTCATAACCGGCCTCATAACCATAGAGGAAAAGGAACATACAACACGCAGCCGAATAATGGGCGAGTACCCAATCCCGTAGCCAATCAGGCAGATGTCTCGGAAGATTTTGGAGAATCGGGACCCAGTGATAACGATTGTATGCACTGTGGCCACGGGAAGCATGAGTCTATATTGACTGAGGTTATACATTCCCAAGAAAGTGAAGAAGAGGAGGATGTAGAATTTTTTGGAAGCGAAGATGAAGAAACCTTGGAAGTTCATGCCAACAAACGTTTTGGGAAAGGAAATCACAAATATTACACTAGGAGTTCTAAGGAGCCCAAAACTTCCTCTACACCTCCAAACAATCAATTACTCCCTCCTGATTTTAAAGGAGAGGTCAATCCCCCTCCTCCATCCATGGTGGAAAAGTCTAAGATGGTGCAAGATATGCCAAACTCAGAAAAACCCACTTATGACTTAGTGGAAGACATGAAGAAGACTAAGGCCAACGTCTCGATGTATGACATGTCCCGATTATTAGGCCAAGAAGTAAGTTCACCAAAGAGATTAAATCCATCTGCCCAAGTTCATGAAGCCAAAAGTGCTGAGTCCCGAATGGTTTTACAAAAGGAAAAAAGAGATATACCTCCTTTTTTGATAACCATTAGAATTGCAGGTAAAAACTTGCACAATTGTTTAATAGACTCAGGGGCCTCGGCTACCATCATGCCCCTAGAAATCTGTAAAAAATTGGGACTTACACCAAAGCCCTCTAGAAGCAGGGTGGTGCAGCTGGATAGATCAACCATGGAGGCAGTGGGAGAATTGGGTGATGTGCTTATTCAAGTCAATTCAGAACCTAGGGTTCAACAGCACATAGACATATTGGTGCTCGACATTCCTATCAAATATGGCATGGTTTTGGGAAGAGATTGGAGTAAAAACCTAAACGGTTACATTGTGACAGATTCTTCACATATGTGGTTGCCTTGGAGGGGAGTGGCCAATCAAATTCGGATTGATAGTGAACCCAGGCTCAAAGAGATGATCACAGATTACAACAAACCGAATGAGATCCAGTACATTGAAGCGGAATTGGGAGCATATTGTTTGGACATAGAAACACCTGAAAATACCCAAGATGAAAGGATTGGGTGCAACGTAACTGAGGGACACCAGGACATTTGGACTTTAAGATTTGATGGATCCAAGTCCAGGCAAGGAGCAGGAGCCGGTATTGAATTATCATGTTCGGACAGAGAGCCTACGTTCGCCGCATACAGACTACAGTTCCCTGCCACCAACAATATGGCAGAATATGAGGCCTTGATTCTCGGACTACAATTGGCCCTTCGAAAGAAAATTAAATATATCAAGGTTCTTGGTGATTCGGAACTGGTGGTAAAGCAAGTCAAGGGACAATACGTATGTAAGGATAGGCGGCTCAGGCTTTATCGAACTAGGGTTAGAGATTTGATAGACGAGTTTCATGCTTTTAACATATCTCTGATTTCTAGGAAAGGCAATCGCTTGGCAGACTCCCTAGCCGTGGCTGCGAGTATGTTGAAGCCAGTGGACCATAAGAAATGCAAGAAGTTCTCCATAGAGCTGGTCCCTTGTCCCTCGATACCAGATAATGTCACGAATTTCCAAGTGTTTGACAGTGACAGGCACATATTCCATTTTGTCACCAATTCTGGTATATTTGAAAAGCAGGTTATAGATGAGGACGAAAGGGACCTAGAGGAGGCAGTTTTGGACGAAAAAGTTACTGGAAATAAGATGCCAGATGAGATGGCTTCATTAGAAAAAACTTTCGACATTGGATACCAACCCAGAGAGGGTAAAAAGGTTCCACCCCCCAGAGAGGCCTGTGATTTAGTTAACATTGGAAGTGCAGAAAATCCTCGAGAAGTATTCATAGCAAAAGCATGTACCAAGCAGGAGAAGGATTCCATCGCCAATGCATTAAAAGAATACATAGACTGCATAGCCTGGAGTTATAAGGAGTTGAAAACCTATGATCAGAATGTCATAATGCACACGATTCCATTGAAGCCAGATTTCAAACCCTTCAGGCAAAGGCAAAGGCGAGTTAATCCATTATTAGAACCCTTGATAGAGAAAGAGGTGAAGCGACTGTTAGAAGCTAAGATCATCTTTCCTGTTAGGCATTCCACATGGGTTGCTAACCTGGTCCCCGTGAGAAAAAAGAGTGGAGAAATAAGGTTATGTATCGATTTTAGAAATCTTAATAAAGCCTCCCAAAAGGACAACTACCCGTTACCCACTATTGATGAAATACTCCAAAAGGTGAACGGGTCGGAGATGATGTCATTCCTGGATGGCTATTCGGGATATAATCAGGTCCTTATCCATCCTAGTGATAGGATGAAAACTGCTTTTACCACAAAGTGGGGCACCTTTGCATACAGGAGAATGCCCTTTGGACTATTGAACGCAGGTGCCACTTTCCAGTGAGCTATGGACTTTGCTTTTAAAGGGCTCATAGGTAAGTGCATCATTGTCTATGTCGATGACATTCCTGTCTTTTCTAAGAACAGGGAAAACCACGTCAGGGATCTTAAGAAAGTTTTTCAAAGATGCAGGGAACACGGTATTTCTCTCAACCCAAAGAAATGCATTTTTGGGGTAACGAAAGGAAAGCTGTTGGGGCATATAATATCTAAGGATGGAATTTCCATTGACCCTGAGAGAATAGAGGCCATACAGCAGATTCCTTGTCCCACTAGCAAGAAGGGGTTGAGATCATTTTTCGGGAAGATCAATTTTGTCAGAAAATTTATTGCAGATTTTGCAGAAATAGCAAAGCCTTTGAACGACATGTTAAAGAAAGAAGTCCAGATCAAGTGGACAAATGAAAGTATAGATGCTTTTAAAAATATCAAGGACGCGATTTCTAAAGCCCCGGTTTTAGTGAGTCCCGATTATACGAAGCCTTTCTATATCTACACCTTTGCTTCAGATCACTCCTTTGCGAGTGTTTTAACTCAAGAAGAGTGAAGGCAGCATTGAAAATCCCATTGCCTTCCTGAGTAGTCCTCTCAAAGATGCGAAGCTGAGATACTCTATTTTGGACAAGCAAATGTATGCTCTGGTTAAGACTGTGAAAAAATTCAGGCATTACATAGTCCACAGTAGGGTCTTTGCTATCGTCCCAGATCCTGCAGTCAAAGCCATGTTCATACAGAATGAATTGGGTGAAAGACGTGGTAAGTGGGTTTCAACTTTGCAGGAGTTTGATCTTGAGATTCAGTCGATGAAGATAGTTCGGGGGCAAGGGTTGGTTAAGGCAATAGCAGAGCAGGATCTAGCAATTCCATGTCAACATTATGAAGTCTCAGATATAACCAAAGATGAGTGGTATGCAGATGTGGTGTACTATCTACTAAATGGTGAATGTCCACCGCATTTGAATGCTACTCAATGAAGAGCCTTGCATTTGAAGTCTGCTAATTTCCTAATTAGATCCGGCACATTATACAAAAAAAACCATGAAGGTATTTACCTTCGTTGCGTTGATCAAAAGGAGGCAGTGCAAATCCTCGAGGAATTTCATGGTAAACATGGGACAGGGCATGGGTCCGCTAATGCCACAGCCCATCAAATCCTCAGAGCCGGTTATTATTGGCCTCGTCTGTTCAAAGATGCCCATACTCATGTGAGGTCATGCCATACATGTCAAACTGCAGCCAATAGAGACAGGAACGCTTCCATGCCTTTACAATCCGTAATTGAGTCTAGACCTTTTGCGCAATGGGGCCTGGATTTTGTTGGGATTATCAGTCCCAATTCATCTGATTCCCACAAATACATTCTGACGGCTACGGATTATTGCACAAGGTGGACCGAAGCTATCCCCACAAAGAATGCTACTTCGGAGGTTGTTATTAAATTTTTAGAGGATAACATTGTCACTCGGTTCGGGATGCCTAACTCCATTGTAAGTGATAATGGTCCAGCTTTTTCCTCTCTAGAGTTTGCTAATTGGGCATTTGATAACAGCGTGAGTTTAAAATTCTCTTCCAATTATTACCCGCAAGGTAACGGATTGGCCGAATCATCTAACAAGAATCTGTTAAATGTCATAAAAAAATTGTTGGAAAGAAATCCGCGGGACTGGCACAACAAGCTTAAGTTGGCCCTTTGGGCTGACAGAATCGAAGTCAAAGAAGCAATAGGAACATCTCCTTACCATCTGGTTTATGGACAGGATCCCATTTTTCCTACAAATCTCAGATTACAAACACTGCATTTCATGAAAGATTATTTCGGAACTAATGATAAACTTGAGTCTAGACTAACACAATTAATGCTTCTGGATGAAAAAAGGGATGAAGCTATGCTTCATTTTAGTAAACACCAGGATGTAGTAAAAATATGGTTTGACAAAAAGTCTAGAGCAAAGGCTTTTAAAATATCAGATCTAGTGCTGTTATGGGATAAAAGACATGAGAAGAAAGGGGAGCATGATAAGTTTGATTACCTTTGGTTGGGTCCCTACCAGATTTCAGAAGTCCTAGGGGAAAACAGTTTTAGACTAAGAACCTTGGATGGAAAGGATTTGGCATTACCTATCAATGGGTTGCACTTGAAACACTACTTCCAGGCTTGAGGCAGCTGGGTTTGTATTATATGTAATTATGCCATGCTTTGTTTCTTTTGTGTGCAGATTTGATACTTAAGTGTGTGTTCTTGACATGTCTAGTTTTGTATTAATGTTGTGCTTGGTTTCTTTTGTGTGTAGATTTGATATTTAAGTTGGGTGTTTTGACATGTTCAGGTCTTTGTATTAATGTTGTGCTTTGTTTTGTGTGTGCAGGTTGGACATTTAGGTGGTGTGTTTATTTGACATTTTTTTCATTGTCTTATATATATAAAAAAAAAAAAGGGAATAAAAGTTTGAAATGTTAAACACATGCCTAAGATTGGGAGAATATGAAGCATTGGAATTATATTGTAAAAGCTCCACATGTAATACAAACAGTTAATTAATATCGCTTGAGGCTTGTGATGCATGAAGTAGTCAGTTTTACAAATTATGGTAATACTTCAGTTGCAATTTAAAGAGCATTGCATTCATCTTACATCTCACTTTGCATATACATGCCATCTTAGTTGCATATGCATTTCAGATACAAATCATTAAAGTGTGTTAAATCCTCTTAAGGTTATACTATAACATAAATAAAGAAAAATCCTAAGGTTGGAAACTGAGCCCCAGGATATCTAGAACCAAGCACAATTTGTACACACTAAAAAAGATCTTGGGCAAAATGATCAAAACCTTCCTTGGAAGAAAAGGGTCAAGCGAAAGGAATATTTCATGTCTATCCTATTATGCAACATGATCCTTAAAACAGTGGTTTTTACCACTTCCATTAAGCTTAAAGCCTAAAATCAGAGTAGTAAGGATAGGGTTAAGTCCTCATCAAACTTAGGTTGAGGATCCAACTCCCCAAAGCTTTGATTTGACCCACATGGAGTAGTAAGGATAGGGCATAATTCTCATCTCGCCTAGGTTGAGAATCTGATTCCCCAAAGCTCATATGTCTCATATCAAGATAAAACTTGGATTGGAAGGATCGTACTACTTGTCCTCTGCAAGGGATGGGTAGTCATCCCCAAGGTCTAAGTAATAAAATAATATTCTTCATTTTCATCTAAGACTTGGATTGGAAGGATCGTACTACATGTCCTCTGGCAAGGATGGGTAGTCATCCCTAAGATCCAAGAAGTAAAATTAACTTTTTCCCATCTCATATTTATATTGGATTGAAAGGATCGTACTACTTGTCCTCTGCAAAGGATGGGTAGTCATCCCCAAGGTCCAAAGAAATGAAGTTAAGTCATGGATTATGGGGTTAGGTATGCCCATGCATGACAACATGTCTTGTCTAAAAAACAAGACCACTGACTGTTCAGAGGGTTGGACTAGCATGACCATTTCTTCCATAATTGGTTAAATCATTTTGCTCAAAGTGAGGTAATGAATTCCAAATCAGAGTAGTAAGAATAGGGTTAAACCCCCATCTAGATTAAGTTGGGAGTCTGATTTCCCAAAGCTCTGATTTCACTTTCACTTACACATAGGTTCAAGATAATAGTGACTCATAACCAACTTTGGGATCTAATAAAACAATTCATTATACACATGGTTGATCCTAAGAGGGTTTGACAATCTTGAATATTTGTATATGATGTTAGAAAGTCTATGCATTTGTAGAAGCAAATCTCTAAGCATTTTTCATTAGGTTTCACAAATCATTTACAATCTCACACATGCATGCATGCAAAGCTGACAATGGAAGGTTGATCAAGTCCAAGCGATGGGGAATGAAAACAAATAGCACACACCGAGCTAATACTAATGATTCTGATGTTTCATGTACTTCTGATCTGTTGGTATTTGTTTATCTTTTATGTGCTAACGCCTGTATCTAAGCTCATATATTTCAGGTTGGGTTCTCACAAAATGCTCTGGAGCATTTGACAGCAGAGTCGCCATTTGTTGTGGTTAATCCACAACACACCCCAAGATTGGGGACCCACCTTGTTGCAGGTTTTCAGAGAAAATCTCACTGACCCAGATGCCAAAAATGAAGAAAAGGGGGCAAAATGTGCAAGTGTAGAAAAGTGTCACGAAATCGCGTCGCAATGCGACATGTCGCACCGTCGCCAAAAAAGAAAAGTGTCGCGATATCGCGACATGTCGCTCCGACGCAGAGAAAATGGTCACGATTTCGCGACGTGTTTTGACGAAGTGTACGGACGATGAAAATGGCAGCGAAATCATGACATGTTGCTCCGTCGCGGCCCAGAGAGGAGAGAGAAAGGTAGAAGGAAAAACTGTAGCGAAATCGTGACGTGTCGCAAAATCGCGGTCAACATGGTCAACGGCAGGTGGGCGAAAACGTCGTGAAATCGTGACGTGTTTGATTTTTGCGGCTTGAAAGTGGATAGATGGAACAGGGTAGAAAATGGTACGAAATCGAAGGATAGAGGTGCATAGCTCGAAGAGGCGTCGCGAAATCGTGACGTGTCACGTTTCGCGACACAAGTGGATAGAAAGGGCCAAAGGAGAAAATGGTCACGATTTCACGACGTGTTTTGCCAAAGTGTACGACTGATTAAAATGGTCACGATTTCACGACGTGTTTTGGCAAAGTGTCCCGACAGGGAAAATGGTCACGATTTCGCGACGTGTTTTGGCAAAGTGTACGACACAGAGAAGATGTCGCGATATCACGACATGTGAAAAGTGCGATATCCGAAAATGCGCGAGGCGATAGAAATGAAGACCATGCCCGAAGCAGAGAAACGGTAGCGATATCACGACAAAAATGAAGACCATGCCCGAAGCAGAGAAACGGTAGCGATATCACGACAGAAATGAAGACCATGCCCGAAGCAGAGAAAGCGGTAGCGATATCGCGACGGGTTGCGGTAAGATGGCCCGATGGGTAAAATGGTCACGATTTCATGACGGGGTTACAGCCGAAGCGTACGGAGAATGAAAGCGTCGATATCGCAACATGTCGCGATATCGCTACGAAAGCAAAGAAGCAAGGCCGCGGGCTATTTTTAGTCGAGATTTTTGGGGACCGTTACTGAGCATGCAGAGAGCGCTGAACACGTGGCAAAATGCATGAGGATCAGAGTAACGCTTCGAATCGACAGTTGTTGGCCGCAGAGAAGATCAAGCGTTGCAAATGCATGCGAAGGGTTAGAACACCAAGAGGCGGGAAACTGAAACGAAGCGTCCTAGAAACTGAAACGAAGCGTCACAGAGCAGCCGAGAGCAGCGACAGAAAGTTTAAATAGCAGAAATGTAAATGGATACGGGGCTGGAGATTGTAACAAAAAAGGACATTATTTGTTGAAATAAAGGAGTTATTTGGTAAAAGCGACTTTTGTGTGTAAAATCAAAAGGAGATCGAAGCTAAGACTACTGTTTTCATTGTCAATCTTTCCTTTGCATCATTTTTTCTTGTATCTATTCGTTTACGCCATGAGATGGGTTACGATAGGTGAATGACAGAATGATGCAGTTATGTTCTTTCCTTAGAGTCTTGCATCTGATCTGATTGGATTGTGTGTTAGTACAAGTCCGCTCGGTCGGGTTGTCTTAGAACTTCATCTCTTAACTTGGGGTTTTGCAGGGAGGAGATTGCTAACCAGATTAACATCCTTCTTTGGTTTTCCAGCTGATTTGTATAAGAACATTTTCTGTTTTAGTTCTTGATACGTTTAATCTCATATTAAAGACTAACGTTAAAATAACAGAATGATTAAACAAAGATAAAATGAACCAATTAACATTAGAATAAACCATTAATGTTAGAACATTAGAAGGATTTTTGTTGCATGATTGATTATTTTAACAAATTAGGGTTACAAAGTTGGTTGTGAATCAACAAAGGCCCCTTGTTAATAGTTACTTGCAGGATCTGAGTTATTCTGGGATATATTTGTTTATGTGCATTAAGTTGAAATCGGTTTTATGCATATAGAGATCTGTTCCACAAGAAGCTTGGAGAAATAAAAAATTAATAACTTATTTCTTTGCAAGAAAGAGTTTCCTGTCAGAAACTCTAGTTGTGTGGTCATTTTGTTGTGAGACAAAATATTCACTCAACAATAGGTAAGGATATTTCTTAGCTCCGCTAGATATTATAGGTGATTCATAGCAGACTTTAGAAAAATGGCTAAGCCCCTACACACACTGCTCTCCAAGAATGTGGGGTTCATCTAGATAGAATAATGTGAATGAGCCTTTCAAGTATCGAAAGAAAATCTTATCACTGCCCTAGTTCTACGGGGCCTAAATTGGACCTTCCCATGTCATATTTACTCTGACACATTCAACAATGTGATTGGAGTAGTCTTGGGATAGAAATATGACAAAGAATTCTATGCCATATATTACGTCAGTAAGAATATAGTTGGAGTCGAGTTTAATTACATGGTGACAGAGAAATAATTCCTCGTGGTCATTCATACCATAAAAAAATTTTACCACTACATTATGGGTTATAAAGTGTTTGTCCATAAAAACTATGCGGCTATCCAATATTTACTAAGCAAACCCACAATTAGTGGTAGAATAATTAGATGGCTCTTACTCCTACAAGAGTTTGATATCACCATCATGGATAAACTAGGTGGAGACAACATGGTGGCTAATTTATTATGTATATTTATACCATCAAATCACGCAATATAGAAGATCAATTCCTGGATGAACATATTTTTGTCATCAGTGAGCAGACATCGTGGTTTGCAGACATTGCCAATTACTTGGCCATCGGTAGAACATTCCCTGCTCTTTTACCCCGTGAAAAGTAGAAAATAATAGAAAATAGAATCTTTCTCATGGATTGATGGCATTCTATTTAAAATAGGGCCTGAAAAAATTATGAGGATATGTGTTGTTGAGCACGAGTTTCTAGATATTCTCAAGGCATGCCATAAAAAATTATGCAGTGGACATTTTACAAGGGGAAGGACTATGTACAAAGTCTTATAGACTGGATATTATTGGTCAACATTGTTCAAATATGTAGCCAAATATACTAGTCAATGTAATGAATGCCAAATAATGGGTAGGCCAACCCTCAAGGACAAAATACCTCTTCAACCGCACATTCACATTGAACCTTTTGACAAATGGGGGATGGAATTTGTGGGGCCAATCAACCCACCATCGGTCGAAAAAAGGTATTTTCTAGTTTGCACTGATTACGTAACCAAATGTGTTGAGGTGTAGGAACTAAAATATTCTGAAGAAGAAAGAGTTGCATAATTCCTATTTTATTATATTTTCACAAGGTTCGGGTTACCCAGAGAAATTACAATAGATCAATTGTACTTCAATGATGCTAATGTGTGAAAGGAGCAGGGGGTAGGAGTCGTATTAGTCATCCCTCAATGAAAGCTAATCCCTTTGTCCTTTAAGCTTAAATTTTTTGTACTAGTAATATTACCAAGTATAAAGCTCTTAAGTTTTTATTTTGTTTTCATGTGATAACTAGTAGATTATTTTGTAAAAAATTACCTTATACTCTTTATCTAGTGCAATTTCCAATATAATATCTTTAAAAATTAATTACTTTCTTCCTAATATCTTATTCATCCTCAATATTTATTCTGTCTAGTCCTTATGGGACACTATAGTGGTTTGACTTTGGGCTCTCTTCTGGAAGACCTATGTTCAAACCACAATGAGGTGTGTGTATCTACAAGTGTGAGTGAGCGTGTTACAAAGGAAAAATAAATTCATGTAGAGTTGAAATATTTTTCATTTAACTAAAACACGAATATGTTTTAGCTGTAATATAAAAGATTGATATTTTTATCCTTTTTCTTATGTTATATTTCACTAGAGATTTTTGTCCAATATAACACAATTAAATAAAATTATAAAATAAACAATTACAAAATATTTATTCCATATATTTAATATACTATGAAACAATTATAAATAAAATAAGAATATATAAACACTTTCAAATATATTTATTATCAAAAGTATTAGATAACTACATTTTCCTATATGATTTTATTTTTGGATTAGCTTAGTGTGAGAAACCTCTATAACCGACACTTAGGGTTGAGCAATCCCCTCCTAGCCATGACCCCTCGTAAGGCAAAGAGCTAAACTTATCAATAGAGGATTAACACATAACCACACACACAAGAAACTATTTGAACCTTGGTAAATGACTTTATGACCTCTTTGATGTTAAACATTACTTTACAATAATTAATTTGTTAAATACCACATTAATGTAAAAATGATATAACACAAATAAAATCCATTTTAATTTATAGATCAATTTTAAAAAATATTTGATTTTAAATGTATACAAAATTAAAATTAATACACATTCATATAACCTTTATGAAGTGGTAAGTAAGATACGCCTAAAGGACTTTGGAAATTCAAATAATAGGCTCGAGATTCAAATTCAATGGAAATAAATATGCACATCATACTTTAGAAAATAATTAGGATTTGGTTGCATAATTAATAACATGTATGAGAGTTATTTTCCATAGTTTGTCTTCCTATAGACCTTAAAAACTACTTTTCCTTTACTTTTATAATGCTATAATAACTAAATTGTTACAACAATGATAAAATACAAATGAAACACATATTAATTTATAAAATTAATTTAATTTTTTTTCTTTAATTTCAAATTCTTATTATATTTAAAAAGAATATCCAACCACTAAATATTGGTGGAACAGTAAGTGAGGAATGCTCACTATAGAATGGCGAGTAAAGTATGCTTATAGATTAATAAAATAATAGAGAAACTAGGGTTTGAAGAGCAAGATTCGTAGAAGGAAGGACAATGCAAGGAAGGGACCAATTGGAAATATGGATAGAATGATTTTTAAAGATGTTGTAAGGGGTGCTCAATCTCCAACAATTCCAATTGGCTGATAGGGTTTTTTGTGTCAACCTCTTTGTATACCAAGGATTAATCCTAGGAAAATAGACCCTGGTTGCGTGCAAGTGGTAGATAGATCTCTAGTTGTTAATCTACAATGATCTAATATTCAAGATGAACTTACTACAATGGAAAAATGAGGGTTGATCTATTGATTCTTAGGCTTTCAACCATCCTTACCTACTTTTAAAAGTTGGGCTTTGAAGCAATGACAAACTCTAGGTGAGTTTAGTATCTCATATTATTCTAATGGGTATTTTTGGGTCCTTGGATAAACAACAAATATTCCAAGGTGGTCCTTGGATTTTTGGTCAAGCTGATTTTTTTATGAAACCTTGGCATGCTTTATTTAAGGCTAAATAGAAAATACCTTTAGTGGACCTCTTTGGGTTAGAATTTTTAGTTTAACAACTGAATTGGAAACCTATAGTCTTCTTAGAAATTGATAACACTTTAGGCACCTACATGATGAAAATAAATAGCACAATATGGTTTGAGCATTTTATTTATGCTCAGATTTGTTTCCTCATAGACTTTAATAACCCCTTAACCAAAAAACTTACTCTATAATTTGGGGAAGAAACTTGGGAGCAAGAAGTTGATTATGAAAGCATTCCATTTAGGTATCGGGTGCATCATGAATATGGTCACTTAGTAAAATATTACAAATATGTAGTCTTGGAGAAAACAAAGTAGGATCAAGGACAAGAGGAATTTTAGGTTCCTAAAAACAAGCATGTTACTATTGTGAATACAAAAACGTAACACCAAAACAATGCTAAATAAAATGGACACAAATAATCAAAATTACACAACAATGAATCAATCTTGTATTAATGGGGGGAGCTTAAAAAATTTGTTGTTACAATTAGGATATTATGTAATCCTTTTGATACAATTTTACAGGGGTTAGGGTTCTCCAAAACCCTAACAACAAGGTTGTGGTGTCTTCAGGCATATTCTTGATCCCAATAGTGTTGAGTGGGCTTCTTGATATTTGATTTTGGACCACTCCATATTAAGTAGTTGTTCAATGCTAATAGATCTTCAGACCTGCACATATAACAACAATAACAAAGAATTAGTAATAACCACGAGGGCTCCACTGCGTGAGACCCTCATATATAAATAAAACCCTAGCTATTGGTAACTAAAAATGCATGCAAATCTAGGGATATGAAATGAACTACAAAAAAATAAGATTTACCTTACTTCTTGTTGTTTGTATTTTTAGGGTTGGATTTGTTGCAGATCAATGGTGAAGGCATGCCATAGTGTTGCACGAAGTTAGGAGGCTTTTAGAAGGGCTTACATAAAAAACCTGCAGGCACTTGGAGGCTATAGAAAATACCCATGGGAACTTGGAACTGGTAGGGAGGCACCCGTGGGTACTTGGGACTGGTAGGGAGGCACTCGTGGGCACCTAGTGTTGATAGAAAGTGCTTGAAGGTGATTAGAATATGAGGGAGGATTTTGTAGAAGCATATTAGGTTAGGGTGTGGGATGCGATAGCAATGATGGTGAGCATGGGGCATGAGATGTGGTAGATGGATTGGGATTAGGGCACAAAATACTTGGTTAAAGACTTAAGGCACTTAGGGAAATCATGGCATCAAAAACTTAGGGGTTGAGCCATAAAAATAGCTCCTACTTATAGTCCTACCTAGGGTATGCTAGGGTTTCAACGACACTAATCATGTGGCTAAGATTAAAGCACATACAAGGATGGATATTAATTTTAGGGTGTGGCATGGATTAAGGTGGATGGACGAATGAGATTAAATGAAATCGGATGGCTAGGATTAATTTATTTATATAAATATATATTTATTAAATATATATCAAATATAATATTAAAATATTATTATTTAAATATATATATTATAAATATATATAAATAATAGGTAAAAATGGTAGGAAAGCTAGGATGAAGGACAAGTGGCTATGTTTTGGTGGTGGAAATGGTGGGAAAGCATGGATGGAGGACAAGTGGATAGATTTTGGTGTCTACAAATGCCCCTTTTTATACTATGTTGCATGAAACACAATATGGTGCAAAAATATGAGACATCTGATCGGGCTAGGCACAGAAGCAACTTCTCTCTCTTGTTGAAATGTGGAACAAAATTGAAGGTAAAAGAATAAAGAATTTTGGAGTTATTACGTAGCTTACCCCCTCAATTGGTGAATGAGTTATGGATGAATCTCATGAGAAAAATAAAAAAGAATGGATGGAAGAAATGTTGTGCAAAGAAGGAAATGGGAATGATGGAATGTGCATCTATTTTTGCCCCAATAGATGAAGGGTTTTGGGAGAAATGATGATGATGATTGCATCTATTTTTGACCCAACAGATGAAGGGTTTTGTGTTGAATGTCATGATCATGTAATTTGTATCCCGTCATGGGAAAATCATAATCAAATTTTGGTTACCCCAAATTTGGGGTGATTCCATGATTTAGAATAAATTTTGCCGTATGGCATCATTGATATGCAATATGAAGATGCAAGATTGAAAAAGAGTCAAATTTCTAGGGCCTACTAGTGACTGTTTGAATAATTCTCATGATTGAAACCAATCATCCTAGCTAGTGCCTATCTCTGTGATGACTGTAAAGGATATTGGGAATGATGTAATTTGATTTTGTCCATGTTTTAAGCCCCATGAACTAGGCCATCAATGATAGCTTTTTAGCAAGATTCATATTTGTCAAAGGTTTCACTTGGAATATGAGGAACCAAATTTGATTGTTTTTCAAACTAGGAGATATGGAATGATGATGATGACCAAGTGTTCTTATGGTAATTCATTCATCTTACCAAATTGCATGGACGCAAATCGTTGTAATCACCAAGTATATAGAACAAACCACTATATACAAGATTCACTTGAAATTCAGTACATGTGGGAAGAAATGGATGATGGATGATGATTTTGGTGAATTTTGAAGTGGCACAGAGGAAATTTGATGATTTTGTGAAAAACAGAATTGATTAGCAAAAATTAAATGGCACATTGGTTAATCTAGCACATTTTTTGACACAAAATTTAATTTATTGGTCCATATAAACTCATATTTTCATAAAAAATGGTGGGATGATGAGAATTATGATTTAAATGATGAAGGTAGTCATTTTGTAAAAATTTGGATCAGTTTGATGCATTTTGTAAGTAGATTTGTGCTTTTTATGATTTATGGTGGCAAACAAAAACTATGCATCCAAAATGATTTTTGTTTTTACAAAACCTTATTGTATGATGGCATTGATGTGTGGGTGAAATTTGGTGAGATTTGGAAAAGGTAAGCTACCATTTTGATCGATTTTACCTTTTGTCGATGCTGACACAAAATGCCCACGGGTCCTTGCCATATGCAGAAACACCTGCAAGTGCTTCAATGCACTAGGAAACGCCCATGGGCACCTTAAGGCACTTGAAGTAGCTCTAAATATCTTGATGGGCAAAATTTAAACTCATTTGTGCATTTGGGAGTTTGAGAAGCTGCGTATGAGGAGCGAGAGGAAGTGAGGTGAGGCATTTGGAGCTCTGAAGATATGGTGGTGGAGGGAGCTGGTGCGGGGGTCAAGACTGTGATGGGGCGCAAGAGGTTGAGGTAACATTATGCTTGTTGGATTATGTAAATTATATATATATATATATATATATATATATATATATATATATATATATATATATATATATTGTTAACCAATGTATTGTGTTGTGTTGTAGCTTAGAGTTTTGGAGGCTCGACATAGGTTTTCATCTTATATCCCTAGGATGGGAAAGGTGATTACAAAGGAGGAGTGGGAGTTGCTGGGGGAGGTGGGGCTAGTGAAGGTAGCCTGACTAGATGTTGTGAGGGTTTATGAGGGGTAACTCTCTACATTTTTAGATAGGTGGGATGCAGATAGGGGGGCATTTTAGCTCCCCATGGGTGAGGTGACGATTACCTTGGAGGATGTATACAACATCCTCAAGATACCAATGGAGGGGATCCATGTTGAGGTCGATCGCAACTGAAATATAGAGATGATGAGGATGTTTGGGTATGCACGACAAGAGGTGAAGGTGGAGAGTGGGGGCATATCCTATTTGTCCATGTATATAGACAAGGATTTGGACCCCTTCCGGGCTTTGGTGATGTTCATGTTGATCAACATTGTGGTCTCGAACAGTTTTGAGTGTAGGTTCCCTTGGAACCTGATAGGGATTGTGAGCGGTATGCTCACAAAGAGAGAGGTGTATGCATGGGATCCCACATTACTAGCATAGATATATTGAGAGTTATATGATGTGATGAGGTGAGGGTGAAAAGTATTGGGATGTAGATTATTGCTGCAATGTTGGGGATGGGAGCATTTTAGGTTTTCTCAACTAGAGGGCCTACCTATGGAGGATTTTAGTAGGGATTATACCTATGCTATGTGATGGGTATTTGCTGAGGAGGTGCAATCGAGTCATCTCGTGATGATGAGTTAGTGGTACCAAGAGTTTTTGGTCTTTATTGACATCCACCCAAGTGGTGTGGAGACCATGGTTGGGTTCCCAGTGGATAGGGGATGAAGAGCATCTATGATGGGTGTGATAGATTAGATGGGTGATTTGGAGGTATATAAGTGAGGTGAAGTAATTCTAGTTTTCATGAGTGCTCTGTCTATTTACGCTAAGGCAAGATGTCCTTGATGAGCTGATGTGATATATGAGACATCAAGAGGATACCGGGCTACCTTGGATGGAGTTGTGGAGGGTGATCTTGGAGGATGATGAGGAAATGGATATCCCAGATGTGGAGGATGCAGGAATAACCATGGAGTATGATGCATAGTTCGTGGCTCAACTACCATGGGCGCCATATTGAGGAGTAGTTGGAGATGGTGGTGGAGAGGATAGAGATGAGGGTACATAAGAGACATAGGATGAGGAGAGCCAAGTGGTCCCAAAGTGGTAGTGGAACCTTTGATTTGATAGTTTGAGGTGGAAGGTGAAGGATGCAGTGCAACAGGCTCTCGATATTGGAGGAGATAGGGGAGATGGTGAGGATGTAGAGGAGGTTCCAGATGTACCCCTAGGCTAGAGAAAGGAGGATTGGGCACAACTAGAGTAGTAGGTGGTAGAGTAGGATGCAAGGATTGTGAGGCTCCAAGTAGAGCTAGTGGAGAGAGAGTGTTGGCATAATGTCAACATAGTGCATGATAAGTGTCATCAAATCTTCATCATTTAATTATTATGTGTCAATCCAGGGTAGTGTCCAAGACTATATATGAAAGCAGGGGTTAACAGACTGATTCTTAGTTCATTTAGATCATGGATTTATTCATGGAATAGTTAGATATTAGGGTGTTTGGGGTCTCCTTCTTAATCTTAAAAACTAAAACTAAACTCCTAATTATCCTTGTAGAATTGAAATTCACACTGTTGCAGGAAAATAAAACAAAACTATTGTAAAGTTAAAAATAGCAGAATTTAATTAACATAAAAATTACTAAATTGAAATTGTAGCATTGAAATTCAAACTGGTAAATAATGAAACTTTTTGAAATTGCAGAAAACAATGTCACTTTCTAAAATGGAAATAACATTAAAAAATGGATAAATAAATTTGCACAATTTGTAACAAATTAGCCTGACAAGAAATTATGGAAATATTGCAAATTCCAAAACAAATTAGAAATAGAAAGTACTGTGTTAAATTCTACCCTATATGAGTTACCTACCATGCATTCAAATTCCACATTATCCTAATCACTAACCATACAAAAACTGTTAGATCTCTGCTGACCTGCTGCAGCCAAAAATAGCAGAATTCTATCAGGTAAAAACCCTCCTCTGGACCTGGAAGTGGCCCTTGCTTCCTAAACCAAAAGAGGGTAAAGAAAATTTCTCTAAACTATTAAGTATTCACATTCAACTCAGAAGCAAACATGAATGTCAAATATTGCACCTTTATTTCATTCTCAGCAGCATGATAGCAGTGTAGGGGAAGATCTGCAGGCTATTGTGTTGTTGCAATACATAGTTGCAAAACTTAAAACAGTTCTAGTTACTATCACTTATTTCATATATTTTTCTATATGCTCTAAAAATGAGAGCATTTTATTTATACAAGTAGGATACAACATTGATAAGGTTTTGTGTTGCCATGTACGAATGTTACAACTGTTACAGGATTGTTTCCCAAAATGCAGGGATTAGGTTTATTATCTCTTATCCATTCCATTTGTTGGGCTTCATACATTTAGGGATAGGTTTTGTAAAATATAGGTATATCCCTAAAATAGTTGCAACCACCATTTACCACCCTTTGTTGCAATTAAAGGTGCTTTTGATCCAAACTATTACTTTTGCGCTTATTCTAGAGTTGCTCCAGAATATCAGACAATAGAACAGATTTTATATTAATTCATGCTCCAGAAGTGCATGAGAATAGTTGTGATGGTGGAAATAGTATTAATAAGTACCCAAAATACTAATTCCATCTTTTTCATGAGCTGGAGTGGACAAATTCCAAGCCATGTTGTATATGTACAACTGGCTAGAATTTGTATGGAAAAGTTCCTATTTTTTGCATAGTCAAATTGTTGACAAAGTTTTGGCACCTTTTGGTTATTTAAAATGGTTTAAATGGTGGGGAAATATTATGAAAGAAGCAAAAAACCAAATAGATATCAACACCTTAATATTACAACATTAACTTAATGCAAAATATACTAAATAATACAGCTGAAACAGACTATAAAATATAGAAAAATAGTCAAAATAGGATATATGCACTTTAACATTTACAACATGTAAACATCAATACATAATGCATTCTATCACTATAATTAGCATCAAAACATAACATAAGGTGTTCAAAAGTGTTTATAAGTTATCAAAACTAGTCCATGGATGAGGTATTTGTAGGCCTCATCATTTTCCCCCCAACCTATTTTAATGCATGTCCTCATGCATTCTATGCAACCACAATAGCACATAGATCTACATCCAGATTCCATTCTTCATAACTCAAATTTGGTCTTGGAACCTTATAATATCCTCTGATTGCTTGTATTTGCTTGAGTTATTCTTGGAATTGCTCATCTAATTGGGGATCACTATAAAATAAATAAGGAACTAGAGTTATCACATTTGGTAGCCTATACCTCAAACCTACCCAGTGATCCTGCAACTTATGGATAACCTGTACTATGCTTTCTACTCTCCTTATGGACCATAATAAATTGTTAGGTGAGATAGGTTCCCTCTTCTAAAGTGATATTGACAATTCTCCCCACATACTTTTACAAGCTGAGAGAGCATTACCAAAATGTTGATTACATAAGACCTAAAAATTATTGATACAATCAGTAAGATTGCTCTTATGTACTTCTTTGATTTTTTGTTCTCTCATCATAGTAAAATGTTGATTTATGGACTCCCTATAATTAGTATGGGTTCTTCTAATCAATAACTCAACTGTTAACTCCATTTCCTTGCTTAAATTTTTCTCCTCCTCCCAATAAATCTGATTTTGTACTAAATATATAAAGGCTCTCAGCTAAATATCTCTTGTAAAGATGTGTGGCAAGAAGGTTTCATTTTTAGCTAAGAAGAAGTTATGCAAAAACATTTCACAAAGTAGATTCCTCTGTTTCTCTGGACTATGCAAATATGTTTCCACAAATTCTTCAGCAGTGTCCAATTTATATGGAATTTTGGAAACAATTCTCATTAATTGCCAGCGAAGGTGTTTTTATTTAATATTAGAGTATAAAACTGTAGCACCCTAAAATTGGCATAGTCAAAATTATAATAATTACATTCACCTTAGTAAATAATTTAAAAATCAAATTTAACCTCCCAAACCGCCCGTTAACCGTCGGGAAATCCGTTTCCCCCTTTTTCGTGCCATTTTTAGAGGTTGTTTTGACCGTTTGACGATATCGTCGCCGATCAGACGATATCGCCCCAGATTTGATGATTTCGTCTGGACTAGGACGTCCAGACGATCTTGTCGCAAAACTGAATTTGCATAGTTGGAATCTGTTCCAACGGGTCTCCAATCTGGGCAGAAGCGTGTCTGCGCCGTTGGGACCCTCCCCCGTTGGAGATCTCCCAAATTGGGATGATCTCCAACCTCCCAACAACTCCCCCTAAGCCTATTTAACTTCTAGGATTTTCCCTCCCCAACCCCTGGCTGAATTTATCTGCAAACTGATTCCCTCTGCGTCAACACATCCTAATTTTGCTTTTGCACTAGTCCCATAGCCATTTTGTTGCAGGTACATCATTGGTTTTCAGCTGGAGCCAGCACCCATCGTCGTCGATGAACCTGTTCAAATCGGAGGCGATCCTGTCGAATTCGAGGCGATTTCATACTGCTGCGAGATGATCTCGATTGCAGTCTACATCGAGGCAATCAGTGCACGAAGTTTGCTCTTCTTAACTCTTTCTCCGTCTTTTTATTCTGCAAATTAGACTATTTATTTAGTGTTTATGCTATTTTGCATTTGGTGTTCACCCATTTAGCTTAGAATGCATGTTAAGTTCATGATTTGCCATTAAAGTACAGTAATTTGCATTAATTTTTGTTCTTAAATATTGTTCAGTATTCATATTGCTATTTGGTGTAATTTGCCTCTGTTAGCACAATAGAATTTCTTGTATTTTGCATCTATTTTCTGTCTTGCAGGTCTCTGACGAATTCGTCGACGAATTCGTCAGATCTCGGACGAATCTGTCAGTCTCGGACGATTCTATCGATTGCAAAGATCGCTCGACGATCGTCGATTGCAGGTGATTCTGTAGAATTCTCGACGATCCAGACTGCTTCAAACGTTAGAATCTTCTTCAGACATCTGGATCAAGTATTTTTCATTGGCATTACGTAAAATTCTCTATTTTCTGCTTTCAAATCATGCTATTGTATTCATGGAACTTGCATTTTCATATAGTTTAATTTAGTTTCATTCGGCCAAACCTAGGATGAATGTTTAAGGTTAAAACGAACTCATTAAACACATTCCAAAAACCTAGGCGTGGAAACTGCCATTAAATGTTTCCTGGTGAACCCACCATCCGTCGAAAAATCACCAAAATACACCTCCCTTGAGAGGCGGGACCTTCGCAAAGTCCTCTCGTCCGAGGTACCGCATCATCCTTTTCCCATCCTCCTTCCGGGCGCGGATCCTATAGCCTGAAGGTAGGGATGCGAAAAATTTGGAGCGATACATTTTGGTGAACCCGACGTGAATGCATCATAACCTTTTGAAAACAAAAACAAAAACAAAAAAATTAGAACAACTAAAACTTAGATGCATTTTAAACATTTAAGGTTTAAAGTCATGTTTAGATGGTAGCTCCTAAAAAGAGGTTAGCAGTTACTATCAACGTAGAAAATCAATTGGCAGCTATAGAAGTTAATTCTGTCCTTAGTATCCCTGAAACAAGTAGAACTCAATCCTTGTGGAACGAACTTGATAGGAGACTTAGTCTCATTTCATCTAGGTCCACACAACTTAAACAGATTAAGAGGCTAGTCTTGGATAGAATCCTGGATCCTCATCAAATAGTTTTTTATCATGAACTTCAGAGAGCCTGCCATAGATGGTTAGCCTATAGGAGAGCTTTAGTATCTTCAGAATTATTCAGCTTCGAGGAATACCTCGAGAATGCAGACATTGTACACCGATTCCTAGGCCTTGTAGAAGACCAAGAGGTTGTTCTTACAGATAGGGAAATATGGAATAGAGTTCCTCGTGTTGTGTTATATCGAGAGTATTGCCACGAGCTTTACTTCTATCAACCAGCATCTGAGACAGATAATATTACCATAGCCCTTTTCATCAAATTCTTAAAAGAAAACTTTCAATTTGAAGAAGAACATTTCATGACCCCTGAAGAACTAGAGCCTATTAATGATGTTTATAAATTGTTCTTAGAAGACTAGTTCATTTACTTTCAGTCTTGTTATTGCGTGCATTTATTGTTTCATTTGTTGTCTTTATTGTATTATTTCAAAAAATTAAAGAAAAACTAAAAAAATCAAAAGACATAGTAAAAACTTAAACATTTCATTTCCAATATTGCATTAGGTATATAATAAATATATACCTTTTAATTTGTTGCATATATATATATATATATATATATATATATATATATATATATATATTTGCTGAAATCAAAACTTAGCACCATGCCTAAACTTAGGAATGGTAAAGAAACGTTAGGAGAAGGAGAAGATTGGTTACAAGATACAACTGAAAACCCAAATGTCCTTCTTGGAGATACAAATCCAGAAGGAGAAACTCTAGGTCAATCAGATGAAGACTTAGGGGAAGATAAAGAACAAGAAGCAAATGTTAAAGAGGATGGATCCTCATCCCCTAGAATAGCTCCAAATGGAAATATTGCCTTTGACAATGTAGAGCATTTCAAGAGATTTCTCATGGAAAACATTGATGACCTTAATGTGGCCATTCGCCTTGATAAAGGGCAAATTAGTAAAACTCAAGCAACCATGGAATATATGTGCAATATGCAGACTAATCCCTTGTCTTTCATTGATCAAGAAAGTGACAAGGGTGGACCATCCAATGCGGATATGGTCACTATAGCCCAAAGCATGTCAAAACAACAGGTTACCCAACCTCCTAAGGAACCTGTTATTCAACCTAAAATCACTCCCACACAAAAGAAAATTCCCTTCACTACTTTGTTCCGCCAAACTATTGAGCAAAATGCTTTAAATAAACAGAAACCTAAAACTAAGCCAAATACAAACTTTCAACAATCTGGAATACAACATAATACAAACTCCCTCCATAATACTTTTCCTACCAATAATTTACACAACAATAACATGGCATCTAATCTGCATGTTCCTCCATCATATGCCCATAACACTTATGTCAATGCCCTACCAAACCAATATGGGGGGCAAACTAGTAATCTGGAAGCCATGGTGAAACAATTGGCTTCACGTATGGACCGAGATAGATCCCTACCGTCCCTCGTATAATTATCGAGAGATCTCGTAGTCAACCTTTGGATCCCATAGTGGTAGCTCAACCATACCCTAAACATTTTCCCATGCCCGTCCTGCCTATATATAAAGGAACCGAAGATCCCATAGAGCATCTTCGCATGTTTAGGATAGCATGTCACGACATATCGCATGACGACTTGCTATTACTAAAAATGTTCCCCAAAAGTTTAGGTGGAATGGCATTAGAGTGGTACTATCAATTGCCCACTCACTCCTTAAGAAACTTTGAAGAAACAATTTGAATCATTTGTTCATCAATTTAGTGCCTACATCGAGAGGCATGTAACTATTAAAGACCTATACAATTTAAAACAAGATAAAGACGAATGCTTTGCTGATTTCTTAGCTAGATGGAGACAATTGACAGGAAAAGCGCACTTTGTGCTACCCTATAGGGAAATGTTAGACATTTTCATCAACAATTTACAAGAACAACTCTCTTATGAGCTATCAACAACTACTTTGACTACCTTCGATCAAGCTATAGATTTAGCTCGAAGAGTAGAAGATGCCCTCATTAGGAGAGGCCAACTTAGGAAGAAGGATGATGAGAAAACATCTAGAAATCAATATAAAAACAAACAGGTTGTCGGTGATGGAGTCATTGACAGCAGAAATGTTGCTAATGTCAATGCAACAAAGACAACAGAAAAATTCATATTGAAACCTCCTGACAAGCCTCCTCGAGAATTCACTAGATTAAACCAACCCTTATCAACTATTTTACCTCAATTGCTCGAAAGAGGTTTAATCCAATTGCCAGCCATCCAGGAGCCTGACCCAAGTATACCCGGATATAGAGCTGATTTGCATTGTGAGTTTCATAGAGGACCTGGACATTCTACCAACGCTTGTAAAATATTGAAGCATAAAATACAAGATTTGATTGACAATAATGAAATGGAAGTGCAAGCCTTCCAACCCAAACAAAACCCTCCTAATAATACTCAAAAGACTGTTCCCCAAAATCAAAATCAAAATGCCAATCAGACTTTAGACATATTTCAACACCCTTTACCAAGACATGGTAAAGAGGTAGCTAATCAAATTGAACATCATAATGTTCCCCCTCCTACTCGATATGTAGGAACCATTAGCGGACAATTACCTGTTCAGGATTCTCAAATATTTGACACAACCTTATCCCTGGTTACGACCAGGACCTTACATAATTTTCAAACTTCTGATTCTAGTGATATAGAATCAGATAGTGAAAGTGAAGTAGACACTATTCAATCGAATAGTTCTGAAAATGAATCAGATCCTATTCAACCTTTCACGAGATGCTAATGTTCCAGAAGAACCATTTCCTAGAAGAGTCACTACTCGACCTTCTTCTAATATAGTCCTTCCTTATGAACAAGCCATAAATTCTCAACCGAGACCGTTTCAACGTCGTCACTATAACATTGTAGGTACCATCGGAGTCGTCACCCGACAACAAGCTCAAAATTCCCAACAAGAACCAAACCAGAACGATGGATCAGCTCCATTCGTTCTGAAAAATCCCAATAAAGGGAATCATACTTCTAATGCTCAACCTAAACCCCCTTATAGTATTAACGAGCAATTGTCCAATACCACGGCCAGAATTTCCCTTTTAGATTTATTACGATCCTCTCCCACCCATAGGGATGAGTTGATGCTTACACTGAGCCAAATGATGGTACCTCAAAACATTCAACCTGAAGCTATGGCCAATACTATCATCACTCGAGAGATTGATTGTATTGACTTTCGGGATAGAGATATCCCACAACACAGTTTACACAAGGATAATCCCTTGTATATTACTGCTTTAATTGGAGATGTGGTTGTCAAACGAGTCTTGATTGATAATGGCTCATCTCTAAACATTTGCACCTTTGACTTCTACCAACGATTTGGTTTTAGAAGTGATGAAATGAAGAAAACTGATATGATTATTAAAGCTTTTAATGACGAAACACAAGAAACATGTGGAGTTATTACCCTCCCATTGCAAGTTGGTCCTAGAACCCTTGAGACAACTGTGTTTATTGTACATTGTCCAGCATCGTACAATATACTTTTGGGTCGCCCTTGGATCAACGCCATGCGAGCGGTCCCATCAACTTTACACCAATGTGTTAAATTTGAGTTTAAAAATCAGTTGGTCACTATTCACGGTGACCCTAGACCTTTTGATATGTGTGCTTTGGCAGAACCAGTTGGAGTGCAATTTTGCCTAGCTCTGTCATCCACACATCCTAGTTCTTCTTTTTCATCTAAAACTGTGAAACATAAACCCATAACTTCATCGAGTTCCCCTCCATTAACTTCATCCTCCTATATAGATCAACAACCCTCTAAACAAATTACTTTAGAACCTCAAAAAGATTTTAAAACTACAACCAATTCTTCAAGTTCTACTACCCCTATAAATTCAAAACCTCTAGACACATCTATCATCCCTTCCACATCTCAAGACATAGGTAATAAGCCTTCTACATCTTATGCCCTTTTTGATGAACTATTACCAGATTTATCTACAACCTTAATATCGAAAAAAATGAATGCTTTCATGCAAGATTCAAACCTTTTAAATAATTTGCCGCCATCTCCTCGTACTTTGGGCCTCCCACAACCTATGGGAAGTACTTACCAAGTCGGGAGTTGTGCCTTCATTTATAAAGGATATGACTGGGGAAGAATCCCTCGGAATATCAAAACTCACCATGAGGGATACGCTCGGTGCTATTTTACCAATGATTATATTAAAGCTAAACCCATGATGCTTAAAATGGGATATGAAGGGAAAGGCTTAGGACCTTTCCAAAATGGCATGAAAGAACCTTTCGAGGTAGAACCGTGGCCTGCCCGTTGTGGTGTGGGCCTATTTCCTAGTAAGGGTCAACCCTTTCCTTTTGAAGAGGATGATCACCTCATATCCTATCAAGATTATTTGGATAGACATGTTGATTTGCCTCTCCAAAATCAGTCATTTTCATGCAACATGCTATCCATAGCATACCCTGAAATGATTGCTGACCCCGATGAAGAGTTGGAAGGAGATATCTTCCATGATGTCTCTGTTGAAGAGATGTTGCATAATGGGTTTTATTTTGATGGTTCTATACCAACTATAGCTCAGCTTGAGACCACTAACCCTCAAGATGAATTATCTAAATTAACCTTACAAGAATTACAAGAGTTGGGCGTTTCACCCGCCCCACCTAACTTTGAAAGAGATCTACACATGGAGGTAGAAAATGTCATTAAAATTAATATTGGAGCCGAGGACAATCCTCACATAATCAATATTGGATCAGAATTAAGCCAGGACAAACAAGAGCAATACATTACATTCCTTAAAGAGTATGAAGATGTCTTCGCTTGGACATATGAAGATATGCCGGGTCTAGACCCTTTCGTAGTCATGCACCATCTAGTGGTCCATCCGGATGCTAAACCGGTTAAACAAAAACTTAGAAAAATGCATCCCAAAGTGGCTCTGCTAGTCAAAGGGGAGTTAGAAAAACTCCTGAATGTTATCTTCATACGAGGCTATTGATTATCCTTGAATGGATCTCAAACGTAGTTCCAGTCACCAAGAAAGAAGCTACCAAAGTTAGGGTTTGCACTGATTTTAGAGATATTAACGTTGCATGCCCTAAGGATGACTTTCCTCTTCCAAACATGGATCAAATTATTGACTTTACTGTCGGAAGTGGGATGATGTCCTTAATGGACGGATTCTCCGGTTATAATCAGATTCGGATAGCTCCTGAAGACCAGGCTAAAACAGCCTTTATTACCCCCTGGGGTACCTTTTGCTGGAAAGTGATGCCATTTGGCTTAAAGAACGCCGGTGCAACTTACCAACGAGCTATGACCTACATTTTTCATGATATGATGCATGATATCCTACATGATTATGTAGATGATATTATAGCTCGCTCTCTTATTGAAAATAATCATTTAGATGATTTGCGAAAAGTTTTTAATCGATTACGAGAATATCTCATTCGGTTAAATCCAACAAAATGCATATTTGGAGTCAAATCCGGCAAATTATTAGGGGTTTTAGTTTCTTTACGTGGTATTGAAATCGACCCCCTCAAAATTGCGGCTATCACTGATATGCCCGCACCTACTAATATATCTGAATTACGAAGCTTACAAGGTAAACTTCAAGCTATCCGTCGCTTCATTGATAAGCTGGCGGACAAAACTGGTCCCTTTCTCAAACTTCTTAAGAAGGATGTCCCTTTCAATTGGGACACAGAATGTAGAGAAGCTTTTGAACTTCTCAAACAATACCTCCTTAATCCCCCAGTGCTTTCACCGCCTAAATCTGATCGCCCATTTCTTCTATATATTTCTGCTTCAGATTATGCCTTAGGAGCTATGTTAGCTCAACTCGATGATGAAAAGCGAGAACGTGCTAATTATTATATTAGCCGAACCTTCATCAATTATGAAACCCGTTATACAACATTAGAGAAACTATGTCTCGCAGTCGTGTTTGCTACGCAAAAATTACGACATTATATGCTTAGCCAAAAAACGTATGTCATTGCCAAATATGATCCCTTAAGATATCTCATGAGTCGACCTTATTTATCGGGTCGCACAGCCAAGTGGGTTCTTGCTCTAAGCGAGTTTGATCTCACATTCATAGGACAGAAGTCCGTTAAGGGTCAAATCATAGCGAGATCAATTAGTCTGCTGCACCCTTAGAGTCTACTCATCCCCTCATTATCGAGTTCCTGATGAATGCCTTCAATTAGAGGCAGACCTTGTTGAACAATGGTCCTTATACTTTGATGGAGCCCGATGCATGAGTGGGGCTGGTGCGGGTATTATTTTAATATCTCCGCAAAAACATCTTATTCCTCTGTCCTTCAAACTGACCTTTGCTTGCACCAACAATATTGCTGAGTATGAAGCTCTAATCCTTGGATTACGAGCTGCTTTAGCGCTAAAAATTAAAAACCTCTTAGTTTTTGGGGATTCCCAATTGGTTATAAACCAAATTAATGAAGTTTATCAAACCAGAGATGATAAACTTCGCCCATATAAGGCCTATGTTTTACAACTAATGTCTTTATTTGATCAAGTTACCTTGGAAGCCATTCCTCGAACTAGCAACCGTGCAGCTGACGCTATGGCCACCGCTGCATCTCTCCTGCCCTTGGAGTTAGATGACGAATATGCGACTATCATTATTCGTCGACTCCAGGAACCCGCTTCAAATAAGTCATGCTTAGAGCCTTTGGATGTGTTTCTAATCAATGAAACTACTCCTGAACCTTGGTATATAGACATATATGATTTCCTCCAAAATGGGACTTTCCCTGCCAATTCTAATAGAAACCAGCGTCGGTTATTACGTCGACGAGCAAGTCGATTCGTCATAATTGGCAATACTTTATATAGGAGATCTTTTGAAGGTATCCTATTAAGATGTTTAAATTTAGAAGAGTCTAAATCAGCCTTGAGTGAAGCCCACGATGGATCTTGTGGAGGACACTTTAGTGGTAGTGCCATTGCTAAAAAGCTCCTTCGGATAGGATACTTTTGGCCTACCATGGAAACGGATGCACATGAGTATGTGCGCCATTGCGACAAGTGTCAAAAACATGCTGACCTTGTCCATGCGCCTGCACAAGAGTTGCGGGCTATTTCATCTCCTTGGCCCTTTTCTAAATGGGGCTTGGATATTATTGGCAAAATCAATCCTGTGTCATCTGATGGACACAAGTTCATCATAACTGCCACTGAGTATTTCACGAAGTGGGTTGAAGCTATGCCTTTAGCTTCTTGCACTAGCTCACAAGTTTCTAAATTTATTTTTAATCAAATTATTTGCAGGTTCGAAATTCCTGCGAACCTCATCTCTGACAATGGAACTCCTTTCAAAAATAAAGATGTTAAAAAATTATGTCAAAAATATAAGATTCAACATCGTTGGTCCACCCCTTATTATCCTCAGGGTAATGGTCAAGCAGAAGCATCTAACAAAACTTTAATCAAAATTCTCAAAATATTAGTCAATAAAACTGGCCGTGACTGGCATATTCAATTATATCCAGCCTTGTGGGCTTATCGAACTAGTGTTCGAACCCCCACGGGAACTTCACCATTTGTTTTGGTGTATGGTGCTGAAGCAGTTTTTCCATTTGAATTGGAAGTTCCTTCTTTGGCTCTGCTACTTCAAGATACCGAAGTAGGAGATGAATATCGTCGTTGGCAGACTCAGTCAGTTGGAACTCCTCGATGAAAAATGCATCAATGCTTTGGAGCATCTCCGTGCTTACCAAAACAAGCTTAAAAGATCATATGCTAAGAGAGTTCGTCATCGATCCTTTGAGATTGGCGACCTTGTTTTAAAAGAAAATCAAAAAAATACAAATGCAACTAAAGAACTTAAAGGTAAATTTGAGCCCAAGCGGCTCGGACCATACATCATTACTTGCAAAATTTGAATCGGGAGCATATAAATTATCTACCTTAGATGGTAAAGAACTTAAAGAACCCATGAATATTTTACATCTCAAACGTTACTATGCATAAATTTGGTCATTTCATCCATGTATATATTTGTTCAAAATTACTATCTTGTATTTCTTTCAATTTATCCAAAAACATCAAAAACATTCATAAATCTCCAAAAAAATCTTCAAAAACTATCTATTGCATTTATTTAAAGCACTTGTTAAGTTCTTTTGCTCAAAAACAAAAATCAAAATAAAAATCTAAAAAACAGCTATATGCTTGACTCTTTCGAAACCAAAACAATATACAGAAGAAAGAGAGAGTCAACATTCTCAAAACTTCTCAAAAGTGTTTATATATATTTTCTTACAATTATTGCAGTTATATGTTTCAACTTATTTTGGATAAATTAGCATTTATTTTGAATCCCTCACTTGCACACTCACAACAAATAAATATCTTGATTTTATACGGCATGATTACTAATCTCTCTTATATCAAAGTTCACAAAATTCAATTAAATAAAGTTTGAGCATAGAGAATTGATCTTGTTATTTACTTAAACCAAGCACATCTTTTCACAATAAAATGATTATATTTGTAATTTCCATGTTTTGCTACATAGTAGAAGTGATTTCTTGAGTGAAAAGTTTCCCCTGCTATCCTATCATGCACATGGTCTAGAATCTTTGAGAATTGGCAAAAGGACAAGCTCACCCCTACCCAGAATAAAAATCCCTTGCTCTACAGCCAATCCGAGCAAGTATCCCTAGAACAAAAAGAAAAAGAAAAAGAAAAATTCAAGAAAAAGAGAAAAGAAAAAGGTTTTGTTATATCATTACAGCAATATTCCATGCAAAAGAAATACAAAAAAAAAGAAAAATAAGCAAAGTTCAAAAGAAAGCAGAAAGCAAGAAAGCAATAAAATCCCTTTCCCTACCCTTTGAAAAGAAAAGAAGGGTTGATGAGCTTGAATCCCTGGAATTCTCAATTATTCAAAAACTGTGAGGTAAGCCCCATAACAGGTGGTTTGTGCCCAACCTGCTTGGCCTTGGGTAACTCCTAGCGTGGCGATATGTCTGTCACATTAGCGACCTTCTTTTGTATAGACCTATGTCTGCTTATGGATTAGCTAGCTCTTGATAATCCGATCTACATAGTGGTCTAATATGGTTATATGCATCTACATCATGGTTAATGAACACTTATTTGGTTTCTTCAAATCACTTGTATCATAGTATCTTGCTCAAATCTGGTAAATGAACAATGCAATTGCACACACATTTGTATTTGAGAGATTTTGTCTATCATTATGATAAATCAAGATCGGAAATGAATTCACATATGCACATAGGGATTCCTTATAAATCTAACTTTTGTCTTCAAAATACTTTGAAATATTATTTTTGCAACTTGTTTGGGAATAAATCAAGTACAGTTGTTTACACAAAGACAACTATATCATAGAAAAATCAAAAATTTCTTTCAAACTATACAATCAAAACATATCATGTATATCGTGTCGACTTTCGCGACGATGGTATAGTTCCACAACCAAAATTGGAATTGTATGCCTAGCGCAAGTCCTCATTTTCATATTTCCTGTTCATCAAACATCAATCATGCAATAAAAATAACCTTTTTTGGATTTTCGCGATGACGGTATAAGTCTATACCTACATATTCTATGCCTAGCGCAAACCATTGTAACAATTTTTATTCCCCATTTCTTAAAAATCATGAAAACCATATGACTTAAATCATTATGTTACACAATTATGCTTTCAAAAGAACGAACTTTATCACTATTTTATGTCATTATGTCAACCTTTAAATTTTGCAATGATGGTATAATTCCTAAGGAATTATTCACAAATTTTATCACACTTAGGAATTTATGCCTAGCAAAAATCATTTTTAACATTATTTCATGTACAAATATTTTTCATGAAAATCTGAAAACAAATCATTATCATCACCATCATTTTTCATCATTGCACCAAAGTCTTAAGACAGTCTCTTAAGCACTCTTTTACTTTTAACAATATTTCTATAAATGGGACTAGCTTGACGACCGAGTGAGCAGCGACTCCATGAAATGGTCTATAATAGCGACAATGTCCTTTGAAATTATTGTTAGAAGTCTCTTTTTATTTTTATTTTTATCACATTTCATTACAAACAACCAATTTGTTACATCAGATTATTTCATTTAAAATATTACAGCATGACATCAAAATTATAATATTTCAAAATGACATAATCACATGAAATCAATCAATCAACCATAAAAGCATCATAAGCATCACATAAGACAAGTCATATGATCAAAAATATCTCATCTATATATGTCACAAATATATGTACATCATCAAAACTGGATCGGTATGCCACAATCTGTACCTCGGCATACTCAATCCTCTATCAAACAAAAAATATATATAATACAACATCAATGTCCAGCCCTCTAGCCTCGAGAGCCCCTCGAGCTCTCTGCCTCATCTCCTCCCCCGCCCTGAGGTGGACGAGGTGGCCCCATCATAGTCTGTGTAGTCCTAGTCCTCGACCGGGACGTGGTCCTCGATGACCCGATCCTGATCGGATCTGCGATGTTAGCTGGCAGGGGTAGTCTATCTACCTCTGGCACCAGCTGGAAGTACAGTGTCTGATAGAATGTCAGCTGGGCGATAGCCCGTGTCAACTCTCCAGAGCTCGCCCCTCCACCCCGTGCCCTGAGGCGTGCAATCTCATCCTGCAGTTGTGACACCTCAGCATGGTGTCGTGCAGCCGCATCCTGTAGCGTCCGCACACGAGCTTGCAGACGATCTCTCTCCACTCGGAGAGTAGCCATCTCGCTACTCTCTCCTGTGTCCACACCCTTGCCCTTATCGGGCGATGGTGGCCTCTGTGGAGATGGGGGTCTCTCCTCCCTCCTCTCCCGTTGCCGTGGCCTCTCCTGTGCCTGTGGCCTCCTCTGCTCTCTCCCATCGTGACCCTGGGCCGCCTCTATCATTGCCTGGCACCGCCTCCCTATCCGACGCACGACCGCGTGGATCGGACCCTGAGCCCTCGTCATCCAAGGAGGGCGGATGCCTGCGTACCAGGCATCGTAGCCGTCAGCTACCCCTACGTCGTCTCCATCCACTGGCTGGATGGGGGCATCATCCGCATCCTGACTCCAGAATCGCTGCATGTCTGGAGCCCCGCTAACCGTGGTGTTATCCCGGACAGTCCGAGAAAACTCATAATCCCTGAGAGATGGGATCCCCTGTTGTAGACCGAACTGCCTCAAAACTCGGTCGTAGCGGTGGAGCTCCACCTCTCCCCTCTCCATCCTCAACCAGCAAACTCGCTTGATGCGAGCCAGCTCCTGTCCATCCTCGGCCCACCCTGGGTGCCCTCGCCACGGCCTCCAGGTGATCTGATCCGGGATCAACTCATCTAGCAGTCTCCGGGACATAGGCAGGTCGATCCGTTGTTGTGCCCCTCTTCGGAGCCACCAGTAGAAGACTCGGGGCCTCTCCCCGTCTACCCCTATCAGTGGAAGCCCTACCGGCCTCCGCACTGCAATGTGCTCCCAGCACCAAACCTGTAGTAGCGATGTCATCACCAGACATCGGTCGCCCTTGTACACGACCCCATACAGGATCCTGTACAACCGGCATAGAACAAAGCTGCCCCAGCAAAACCTGTACCCATGGTCCCGCATATCACAGATCACATCTACGAGCATCCATGGTACCCTGCACCCGCTCTGGTGGCATAGCAGAAGTCCACCAACCACTCCTGCTAGAACTCGTGTGAGTCTGGATGCCCCAGGCATCTGGCGTAGTGCCTCGATGTTCACTCCGCCCTTCTCCAGGGTGAAGCTCGGGTCACCACACAGTCGTCCCATAGCGTGGCCCTGGTTGGCCGTAGGAGTGATCATTCGTCCTTGTATGGGGATTCTCAGAATCCTCCATACATCCTCCAGTGTGGGAGTCATCTCCCCTGTCGGTAGCCAAAAATAGGAAGACCCCGGATACCATCTCTCTGCTAGGGTTGTCAGTAGCCCCATATCCGTGGATATTTGTGGCATCTCCGCCACATGCTGCAAGCCGGCCTGTGCCAGCAGATCCCGCTCTGCCTGTGTGAGCGCGGCCAAGTCATCTCTCAATCCTCCATATTTCCATTCTCTGCTCTTTAGCAATCCTCTCTGCAACATAAACAATAAACAACAAATAATCATTAATCAATAATTCAAATAATCAATAATGCAAGTTAAAAATTCAATTTTTTGCAATTGATGATATCGCCCACTATTGGACGATATCGTCCCAAATTTGAGCATAATCGTCTCCGATTTCGTAGTTCGAAATCGTCTCTAATTTGACGAAATCGTCCCCCTTTCGACGATTTCGCCCTCGGGCGAAATTGACGAAATTGAGACGATTTCGTCGAAATCGGGAAGATTTCGTCCCGACGACGTCGACGGCCCAAAAATGGCCGCGATGCTCAAAATTCATCTAAAAATCACTTAAAAAGCATGTAAATTCAAATTAAATCAGTTCTAGATCAGTCTAGACCCTTACCCGTAGACCGCGTCGGACCTCTGCTGATCTGTGCGTCGTCTCCACCATTTTCTGCTTGAGCTCTCAAAACGGTAAAAATGAATAGTAACAATGAATTAGGGTTTTACCCTATTTTTCTTAATTTTATTCAACAATAATTTTTTGCTTTTTCGCGTTTTTACCTCAAACGTTCGATTTGGGTAAAAACACGGAGGGGGCACCATAGTAAGTTGTCGTACGATTCGACCAAGAATCGTCGCCTAAAAATGGGTATAATTTTTTGCTTTCTCGTAGATCGAGAAGAACTCATCTTTAACGCATTTTCTTCGAAAAATTCGCTAAAGAGGGGGCAAAATGTAGCACCCTAAAATTGGCGCAGTCAAAATTATAATAATTACATTCACCTTAGTAAATAATTTAAAAATCAAATTTAACCTCCCAAACCGCCCGTTAACCATCGGGAAATCCGTTTCCCCCTTTTTCGTGCCATTTTTAGAGGTTGTTTTGACCGTTTGACGATATCGTCGCCGATCAGACGATATCGCCCCAGATTTGACGATTTCGTCTGGACTAGGACGTCCAGACGATCTTGTCGCAAAACTGAATTTGCATAGTTGGAATCTGTTCCAACGGGTCTCCAATCTGGGCAGAAGCGTGTCTGCGTCGTTGGGACCCTCCCCCGTTGGAGATCTGATGTAATCACAATGACACTGAGAGGGGGGGTGAATCAGTGTGTTCTTTAAAAACTTCTAAAAAAATTAGATTTTAAACCCAGTAGCAGTTTAAAGCAGATAAAAGAGATACTAAATGCATCAAGAAAGCATCACACATAAAACAACATTTTAACGAGGTTCACCAATGTGGCTACTCCTCAAAAATACTGCTTGGACTACCATCCAAATCCGAGTCAATGCAAAGCTACAACTTTACATAATCCTTTACCAAGCACCAACCTGGAAGGAGCACCAACCCCTTAACTTTATTTGCTTCAACATAATGGAGCACCAACTCCTATTTTACCAGCACCTACTGGAAAGAGGCACCAACCCCTTAATCCAAGCAACAACTTGGAAGACAATAATAAAAATTACAGAATAAAACTTTCACCTCAATTTTCACGGTCTGCTATTTTTTTGCATTCTGATGCTTCTGCGCAAAATGATTCGCACTATTCCTCATCTTCTTTGTACTTCTTTGCAATCTCTGCTGCATTCAGATGATCAATCACTTCTATAAACTATGCACTATCACTTCAGACTTAGAACACAACTTCTGCACATCTCGCTATTATCTTCGCACAAGTCACTCTACTCGCTCTTCGCACATTATCTCATCGCAACGCACACCTTACTGCAACTCCAAAGAACTATCACTTCGCTCTCATTCTGAATCAAAACGACTTGCTCTCTGCTCAACATGAACTTCACTTTCACAAACACTATGCTCGCATTTGCACTTTATCTTAACACCCCATATTTAAACTCGAAGTACCCTTGCTTTTATAGAAGAAATTTTTAGAAACAAACCCTAGAAGAACGTCGGCTGAGAAACCCTAGAATTTGTCAGCTGCCAAACCATAAAATTTGTCGGCCCAAATTTAACTTTGTTGGCCTCAAACTCTTCTCCACCTTTTTCACCTTCCTGTAGCTTATTGCCGCGAAATAGTAACACCTCGGCCCTTTTAATTTAATTTAATATTTTAATTTAAATTTTAAATAAAATAAAATTTAAACTAAATTTAAAAATTAAATATCTTCATCACCGGGGCATCTTTTTCAACGAAACGAAGAGCCAACTTGGGTTTTAAGAAAAACCCATTTCAAATCTGTTATCCATGATTTTAAATAAAACTTTTTATTTTGACTGCCTGTTTTCAAACCTTTAGAATAAATTAATTTAAATATCTTCATCACCGGGGCATCTTTTCCAACGAAACGAAGATCCAACTTGGGTTTTAAGAAAAACCCATTTCAAATCTGTTATCCATGATTTTAAATAAAACTTTTTATTTTGACTGCCTTGGTTTTCACAAAAAAACTTTTTGCTTCTTGACATCTCAGGTTCTGAAGACTTCTTCTTCTCATTCTGAATTATGTTTTCTGTTTCTGTGCATCTATCATTTAAGGACTCATGATTTGACTAACTTTTGAACTTTATCCTCTGCATCTGAGTGAATTCTGAACTACCTATCCATTGCATCATTAGATCTAACTGACTGTATTGAAAACAATGACAATCCTCATGCAACACCTTGCTCAACACTGAACTCCTATCCATTGTACTTTGGCTGCACCTTTTCGTTGAATAAACTCTTGTCCATTGCATCAATAAATGCATCTGATCGTGTTGACAACAATGACAATACTTGTTTGCTGCACTTTGCTCAACAATCTCCCCCTTTGGAATTATTGGCAACACATGTGCAATTTTCCTGTAAATCTTCTCCCCCTTTGACAATAATACCAAAGGGCTGCTATAGACTCCCCCTGATTCTATGCACAACATTCTTAGACACAAATTATTACAATTAGCAAATATTCCAAGCATGAACACGAAGAAAAAACAAATACACAAATGCTCCCCCTAAGTCCAAGACCACTTCATTTCACTTATTGACAACATCATGATAAGCATAATAGACATAAATAAAATCAACAATGTGAATAGCAGCAATAACCAGTGAATGACACCATCACTGTCAACTTCACCAATATAACATGTGTAAGAACATGATCGAACCACTATCTTCTCATGCAACTACCCTCTCGTTACCTTGCAAACTCAAACTTTTCCACCTGTTAGTGAAGGCATACAATAATCATACTTTTTGTTCCGCAATGCCAGCAACATCTGCATACAACTTCACCATGCATCTTGGATATATTCTCAACAAGCTTGAACCCAATGACAGTTGTTTGTCTCTCTCTGCAGTGAGAATCCAACAGGCTACCTCAATCCACTTTCAACTCGTGCAAGTACCAAACATATTCATCACCAGGCTAGAAATCATCTGGCTGCTCATTAAAAAAAATTTCTTCAATCTTCCCATTCAACATGCTGATTTCACTTTTGTCAACAGAATTGACAAGTGACTCACATCTCGTACCAATTTTTGTCCAAAGACTCGCAATTTTATTGCCAACTCTTACTTTCAACTATGCATGTCGAAAGAAGACATTTTGTCAAACACTTTATGGCCAACCGTAGTGCACCTTACTCAACCTCAAGCTTCTTATCCTTGGACTGGCATTAAATCAATAGTTAAAACAAAACTGTCTGGTGAATTAAATATATTCACCAAGGTGTCATGAAAGATCCGGCAATCTTCACATCAAAGAGTAAAAACAAATACATGCTGCTCGAAACACAAATACACAGCTAGGGCAAGCATTATTTCATTGAGCAAATTATCTGGACTATTATGATTCATAATTTTGAACAGTGGCATTAAGAATCATCAACAATACAACAATGACATATCTCAAAACTACCAATGGTGACAACTCTCAAATTAAACACCACACTTCACGAAATTTCCATAAACCACTATATAAACTGAAAAACACACTTTAACAACTATACAACATTAACCCGACTGCTTACCTTTCATCCTCAAATACCTAGACAAATACATAGGAGCATTAAAATAAAACTTTAATATTTCTCCTCCTGAGGATGTGCCACCTGGAGTTGCTTAGAGCAATGGCAAAGTAGCCTCCTTCAGTCCAAGGAGACACAATTTCCTTTCTTCTGTCTTTCTCCAGACTTTCCTGAACTTGGGCTTGGGTTTTTCAACAACATCCCTATTTTGCTCCTGTTCATGAACTTGAACATTTCTCTTGTGGGGTTGTCTCTTGTGCATTCTTGATGGATGATTATTTTCTTTTCTTTTATGCACATGATATGTTCTTTGTCGGTGTTGTCCTCTTTGTGTCTGATGAAATCTAGGGTTTTGCCTTAGATTAGATATAGAAGTGCTTGGACAGAACCTTGCTATGTGCCCTTGACCGTTGCATTTAAAACATTGCACATGTTTTATTCCCTGTCTGTATTGCATTCTATGTGTATGATGAAATCTATGGTATTGCCTTAGATTTGATATAGAAGTGCTTGAACAAAACCTTGCTATGTGCCCATGGCCATTACATTTAAAACATTGCACAAGGTGTTCACTCAAAAAAATAGAAGTATTTTTATCAGCATAACTCTTTGATCTATTGTTTAGTCCACAATAAATTGCCTTGTGACCAAAGTGGTTGCATTTAGAACAATAGCCATAAAAAGCATTATTATTAAAATAGTGAGAGTGAGAGAACCTCTTTTTTTGTGGTTGCTTTGCTGTAGATCTTCTTTTCTTTTGATGTATGATCTTGGTAAAGCCATCATTGTCAGCTGCTATTTCAAGACTGGCATTACAGGACTTTTCTTTTGCTCGATTTGGGGTTTTTCCTTTCCAAGACCAAACTGTTTCTTGTCTTTACTCTTTTCACTTTCAACATTGCTTGCCTTTGGTCCACTTGATGATTCTCCTTGAGAAAGCCTGCATCTAATTTGATACCTATGGATCTTTGATCGCTTAGAATTTTGTTCAGCTTCATCGAACTTTCTTCACATTTTAAATGATAGCTAATTTTTTGATCCAACTCTTGTATCTGTATTCGGAGACTAACATTTTCTTCTTCCAATTTGCAGCAGTAGTCTATCTTTGTGGTCACCTGTATTTCAAGATCTTCAGACATTTTCTTGTATTCTTCTGTCTGTGTTTTTAGGACGGCTACTTAATGTCATTTGCATCCTTAAGTTTCCTTGACAGTTTTTCATTCTTCCTTTTCTCAGATTTCCATTCCATAAGAGCAGACACCAACTCACCCTCTAAATTAACTTCAGCCTCAAGATTTTCATCACAGACTTCAGGATTCACTTCTTCTACCTTTTTTGGTTCAAATTTCTCTTCTATAGGAACTGAAACTAACTGGGATGCCTTTTTGGATGAGGATCTATTCTTCTTAGCCATTGTGTACTAATCCAAGATCAACCCTGACTAATTTAGCCAAAATTGGGAACCTGGCTCTGATACCAATTGTTGTAATCATAATGACACTTAGAGAGGGGGTGAATCAGTGTGTTCTTTAAAAACTTCTAAAATAATTAGATTTTAAACCCAACAACAGTTTAAAGCAGATAAAAGAGATACTAAATGCATCAAGAAAGCATCACACATAACACAACATTTTAACGAGGTTCACCAATGTGGCTACTCCTCAAAAGACTGCTTGGACTACCATCCAAATCCAGTCAATGCAAAGCTACAACTTTACATAATCCTTTACCAGGACCAACTGGAAGGAGCACCAACCCCTTAACTTTATCTGCTTCAACAAAATGGAGCACCAACTCCTATTTTACCAGCACCTACTGGAAAGAGGCACCAACCCCTTAATTCAAGCAACAACTTGGAAGACAATAATAAAAATTACAGAATAAAACTTTCACCTCAATTTTCACGGTCTACTGTTTTTCTGCATTCTGTTGCTTCTGCGCAAAATGAGTCGCACTATTCCTCCTCTTCTTTGTACTTCTTTGCACTCTCTACTGCATTCAGATGATTAATCACTTCTATAAACTATGCACTATCACTTCAGACTTAGAACACAACTTTTGCACATCTCGCTCCTATCTTCGCACAAGTCACTCTACTCGCTCTTCGCACATTATCTCATTGCAACGCACACCTTACTACAACTCCAAAGAACTATCACTTCGCTCTCATTCTGAATTGAAATGACTTGCTCTCTGATCAACACGAACTTCACTTTCACAAACACTATGCTCGCATTTGCACTTTATCTTAACACCCCATATTTAAACTCGAAGTACCCTTGCTTTTATAGAAGAAATTTTTAGAAACAAACCCTAGAAGAACGTCGGCTGAGAAACCCTAGAACTTATCAGCTTCCAAACCCTAAAATCCGTCGGCCCAGATTTAACTTTGTCGACCTCAAACTCTTCTCCACATTTGTCACCTTCCTGTAGCTTATTGTCGCAAAATAGTAACACTTCGGCCCTTTTAATTTAATTTAATATTTTAATTTAAATTTTAAATAAAATAAAATTTAAACTAAATATTTAAAATTAAATATCTTCATCACCGGGGCATCTTTTTCAATGAAACGAAGAGCCAACTTGGGTTTTAAGAAAAACCCATTTCAAATACGTTATACATGATTTTAAATAAAACTTTTTATTTTGACTCGCCTCGCGTAATTTAAATATCTTCATCACCGGGGCATCTTTTTCAAAGAAACGAAGAGCCAACTTGGGTTTTAAGAAAAACCCATTTCAAATCTGTTATCAATGATTTTAAATAAAACTTTTTATTTTGACTGCCTTGGTTTTCACAAAAAAACTTTTTGCTTCTTGACATCTCGAGTTCGAAGACTTCTTCTTCTCATTCCGAATTATGTTTTCTGTTTCGTGCATCTATCATTTAAGGACTCATGATTTGACTAACTTTTGAACTTTATCCTCTCGCATCCGAGTGACTTCCGAAAGGCCCGTCCATTGCATCATTAGATCTAACCGATCGTATTGACAACAATGACAATCCTCCCGCAACACCTTGCTCAACACTGAACTCCTATCCATTGTACTTTGGCTGCACCTTGCCGTTCAATAAAATCTTGTCCATTGCATCAATAAATTTGTCTGACTGTGTTGACAACAATGACAATACTGTTTGCTGCACTTTGCTCAACAATCTCCCCCTTTGGAATTATTGGCAACACATGTGTAATTTTCCTATAAATCTTATCCCCCTTTGACAATAATACCAAAGGGCTACTGCAGACTCCCCCTGAGTCTATGCACAACATTCTTAGACACAAATTATTACAATTAGCAAATATTCCAAGCATGAACACGAAGAAAAAACAAATACACAAATGCTCCCCCTGAGTCCAAGACCACTTCATTTCACTTATTGACAACATCATGATAAGCATAATAGGCTTAAATAAAATCAACAATGTGAATAGCAACAATAACCAGTGAATGACACCATCACCATCAACTTCACCAATATAACATGTGTAAGAACATGACTGAACCACTATCTTCTCATGCAACTACCCTCTGTTACCTTGCAAACTCAAACTTGTCCACTGTTAGTGAAGGCATACAATAATCAACTTTTTGTTCTGCAATGCCAGCAACATCTGCATACAACTTCACCATGCATCTTGGATATATTCTCAACAAGCTTGAACCCAATGACAATTGTTTGTCTCTCTCTGCAGTGAGAATCTAGCAGGCTACCTCAATCCACTTTCAACTCTGTGCAAGTACCAAACATATTCATCACCAGGCTAGAAATCATCTGGCTGCTCATTAAAAAAAATTTCTTCAATCTTCCCATTCAACATGCTGATTTCACTTTTGTCAACAGAATTGACAAGTGACTCACATCTGTACCAATTTTTGTCCAAAGACTCGCAATTTCATCGCCAACTCTTACTTTCAACTATGCATGTCGAAAGAAGACATTTTGTCAAACACTTTATGGCCAACCGTAGTGCACCTTACTCAACCTCAAGCTTCTTATCCTTGGACCGGCATTAAATCAATAGTTAAAACAAAACTGTCTCGTGAATTAAATATATTCACCAAGGTGTCATGAAAGATCCGGCAATCTTCACATCAAAGAGTAAAAACAAATACATGCTGCTCAAAACACAAATACACAGCTAGGGCAAGCATTATTTCGTTGAGCAAATTATCTGGACTATTATGATTCATAATTTTGAACAGTGGTATTAAGAATCATCAACAGTACAACAATGACATATCTCAAAACTACCAATGGTGACAGCTCTCAAATTAAACACCACACTTCATGGAATTTCCATAAACCACTATATAAACTGAAAAACACACTTTAACAACTATACAACATTAACCCGACTGCTTACCTTTCATCCTCAGATACCTAGAAAAATACATAGGAGCATTAAAATAAAACTTTAATATTGCTCCTCCTAAGGATGTGCCACCTGGAGTTGCTTAGAGCAATGGCAGAGTATCCTCCTTCAGTCCAAGGAGACACAATTTCCTTTCTTTTGTCTTTCTCCAGACTTTCCTGAACTTGGGCTTGGGTTTTTCAACAACATCCCTATTTTGCTTCTGTTCATGAACTTGAACATTTCTCTTGTGGGGTTGTCTCTTGTGCATTCTTTATGGATGATTATTTTCTTTTCTTTTATGCATATGATATGTTCCTTGTCGGTGTTGTCCTCTTTGTGTCTGATGAAATCTAGGGTTTTGCCTTAGATTAGATATAGAAGTGCTTGGACAGAACCTTGCTATGTGCCCTTGACCGTTGCATTTAAAACATTGCAATGTTTTATTCCCTGTCTGTATTGCATTCTATGTGTATGATGAAATCTATGGTATTGCCTTAGATTTGATACAGAAGTGCTTGAACAAAACCTTTCTATGTGCCCATGGCCATTACATTTAAAACATTGCATAGGGTGTTCACTCAAAAAAATAGAAGTATTTTTATCAGCATAACTCTTTGATCTATTGTTTAGTCCACAATAAATTGCCTTGTGACCAAAGTGGTTGCATTTAGAACAATAGCCATAAAAAGCATTATTATTAAAAGAGTGAGAGTGAGAGAACCTCTTTTGCTATGGTTGCTTTGTTGTAGATCTTCTTTTCTTTTGATGTATGATCTTGGTAAAGCCATCATTGTCAGCTGCTATTTCAAGACTAGCATTACAGCTTTCTTTTGCCTGATTTGTTTTTCTTTCCATAGCCTGTTTCTTGTCTTTACTCTTTTCACTTTCAAAATTGCTTGCCTTTGGTGCACTTGATGATTCTCCTTCAGTAAAGCCTAGACCAAATTTGATACCTGTGGATCTTTGATCGCTTAGAATTTTGTTCAGCTTCATCGAACTTTCTTAATGTTTTAAATGACAGCTAATTTTTTGATCCAACTCTTGTATCTGTATTCGGAGACTAACATTTTCTTCTTCCAATTTGCAGCAGTAGTCTATCTTCATGGTTACCTGTATTTCAAGATCTTCGAATATTTTCTTGTATTCTTCTTTCTGTGTTTTTAGACTGGCTATAATGTCATTTGCATCCTTAAGTTTCCTTGACAATTTTTCATTCTTCCTTTTCTCAGATTTCCATTCCATAAGAGCAGACACCAGCTCACCCTCTAAATCAACTTCAGCCTCAAGATTTTCATCACAGACTTCAGGATTCACTTCTTCTACCTTTTTTGGTTCAAATTTCTCTTCTATAGGAACTGAAACTAACTGGGATGCCTTTTTGGATGAGGATCTATTCTTCTTAGCCATTGTGTACTAATCCAAGATCAACCCTGACTGATTTAGCCAAAATTGGGAACCCGACTCGATACCAATTGTTGTAATCACAATGACACTGAGAGGGGGGGTGAATCAGTGTGTTCTTTAAAAACTTCTAAAACAATTAGATTTTAAACCCAGCAGCAGTTTAAAGCAGATAAAAGAGATACTGAATGTATCAAGAAAGCATCACATATAACACAGCATTTTAACGAGGTTCACCAATGTGGCTACTCCTTAAAAAGACTGCTTGGAATACCATCCAAATCCGATCAATGCAAAGCTACAACTTTACATAATCCTTTACCAAGACCAACTGGAAGGAGCACCAACCCCTTAACTTTATCTCGCTTCAATAGAATGGAGCACCAACTCCTATTTTACCAAGCATCTCACTGGAAAGAGGCACCAACCCCTTAATCCAAACAACAACTTGGAAGACAATAATAAAAATTACGAAATAAAACTTTCACCTCAATTTTCACGGTCATTGCTTTTTCTCGCATTCTCGTCGCTTCGTGCAAAATGAGTCGCACTATTCCTCCTCTTCTTTGTACTTCTTTGCAATCTCTCGTGCATTCGGATGATCGATCACTTCTGTAAACGGTGCATTGTCACTTCAGACTTAGAACACAACTTCTGCACATCTCACTCTTATCTTCGCACAAGTCACTCTACTCGCTCTTCGCACATTATCTCATCGCAACACACACCTTACTGCAACTCCAAAGAACTATCACTTCGCTCTCATTCTGAATCGAAACGACTTGCTATCTGCTCAACACGAACTTCAATTTCACAAACACTATGCTCAAATTTGCACTTTATCTTAACACCCCATATTTAAACTCGAAGTACCCTTGCTTTTATAGAAGAAATTTTTAGAAACAAACCCTAGAAGAACGTCGGCTGAGAAACCCTAGAATTTGTCAGCTGCCAAACCCTAAAATCCGTCGGCCCAAATTTAACTTTGTCGGCCTCAAACTCTTCTCCACCTTTGTCACCTTCCTGTAGCTTATTGCCGCAAAATAGTAACACGTCGGCCCTTTTAATTTAATTTAATATTTTAATTTAAATTTTAAATAAAATAAAATTTAAACTAAATATTTAAAATTAAATATCTTCATCACCGGGGCATCTTTTTCAACGAAACGAAGAGCCAACTTGGGTTTTAAGAAAAACCCATTTCAAATCTGTTATCCATGATTTTAAATAAAACTTTTTATTTTAACTGCCTATTTAAATATCTTCATCACCGGGGCATCTTTTTCAACAAAACGAAGAGCCAACTTGGGTTTTAAGAAAAACCCATTTTAAATCTGTTATCCATGATTTTAAATAAAAATTTTTATTTTGAATGCCTTGGTTTTCACAAAAAAACTTTTTGCTTCTTGACATCTCAGGTTCTGAAGACTTCTTCTTCTCATTCTGAATTATGTTTTCTGTTTCTGTGCATCTATCATTTAAGGACTCATTATTTGACTAACTTTTGAACTTTATCCTCTCGCATCTAAGTGACTTCGAACCGCTCGTCCATTGCATCATTAGATCTAACTGACTATATTGACAACAATGACAATCCTCCTGCAACACCTTGCTCAACACTGAACTCCTATCCATTGTACTTTGGCTGCACCTTGCCATTCAATAAAATCTTGTCCATTGCATCAATAAATCTGTCTGACTGTGTTGACAACAATGAAAATATTGTTTGCTGCACTTTGCTCAACAAGATCTCCCAAATTGGGATGATATCCAACCTCCCAACAACTCCCCCTAAGCCTATTTAACTTCTAGGATTTTCCCTCCCCAACCCCTAGCTGAATTTATCTACAAACGGATTCCCTCTGTGTCAACACATCCTAATTTTGCTTTTGCACTAGTCCCATAGCCATTTTGTTGCAGGTACATCACTGGTTTTCAGTCGAAGCCAGCACCCATCGTCGCCGACGAACCTGTTCAAATAGGAGGTGATCCTGTTGAATTCGAGGTGATTTCATACTGATGCGAGACGATCTCGACTGTAGTCTACATCGAGGCAATCAGTGCCTGAAGTTTGCTCTTCTTAACTCTTTCTCCATCTTTCTATTCTGCAAATTAGACTATTTATTTAGTGTTTATGCTATTTTGCATTTGGTGTTCACCCATTTAGCTTAGAATGCATGTTAAGTTCATGATTTGCCATTAAAGTATAGTAATTTGCATTAATTTCTGTTCTTAAATATTGTTCAGTATTCATATTGCTATTTGGTGTAATTTGCCTCTGTTAGCACAATAGAATTTCTTATATTTTGCATCTATTTTCTGTATTGCATGTCTCTGACGAATTCTTCAGACAAATTCATCAGATCTCAGACGAATCTGTTAGTCTCAGACGATTCTGTCAGATTGCAGGCGATCCTGTCAGATTGCAGGCGATCCTGTAGAATTCTCGACGATCCAGACTGCTTCAAACGTCAGAATCTTCTTCAGACATCCGAATCAGGTATTTTTCATTGGAATTCTGTAAAATTCTCTGTTTTCTACTTTCAAATATGTCTGTTGTATTCATGGAACTTGCATTTTCATATAGTTTAATTTAGTTTCATTCGGCCAAACCTAGGATGAATGTTTAAGGTTAAAACGAACTCATTAAACACATTCCAAAAACCTAGGCATGGAAACTGCCATTAAATGTTTCCTGGTGACCCCACCATCCATCAAAAAATCATCAAAATACACCTCCCTTGAGAGGCGGGACCTTTGCAAAGTCCTCTCGTCCGAGGTACCGCATCATCCTTTTCCCATCCTCCTTCCGAGTGTGGATCCTATAGCCTGAAGGTAGGGATGCGAAAAATTTGGAGCGATACAAAAACCTTGTAGACCTTCTACACTAAACTAAGTACTCTGCAATTTGGCACATATCTTGTATTTGTTCCTGTAACTTAGTTATATCTGCATTTTGGGCTTCTAGCTTCTAATTCAAAGGTTTTAAGGTTGAAATTTGTGCCTCCATCTGTTGACACTACAACATCCAATGTGCTATTTCCTCATTATATTTTGTCATTGTAACTATTTGTGGGGACCTTATAACTGATTGTATTTTTTGAGGCAAGTCCACTTATATACCAACTTCTGATGTGTTAATAGTGAATAGATCTACTTGCGCTCCAATTTTTGTTGTTTCAACTTGAGGTGATTCAGTTGTAATTAATTCAACAGATAGTTGAGGAGATTGTATATTTACCTATTCTTGCACTTCCTCCTATTCATTGGCCTTCCTAGTTGCTTATATTGTTTGTGCCCCCTATTGTGAATTTTTAAAATGTTCTATAGAGGCTTCTGAATCTGTCATGCTGACATCCTGCTGGAAAATTTGGGTTGTTTTTTCTTCTATTTCCACTCCTTTGATGGGTGATTATTCCTTAGGTAAGTCCAATTCTCTATTAGATTCTGCTAATTATAACAGAATTCTGGCCAATTCATCCTCAGAACCAGTTTCTGTAGACTGTTACTCCAGAGTGGACAACTGAGCCCTTAGTTTATTCACCTCTTCCTACAAATTATCAATATGCTTATCTTTATCTATGTGAGAGGCTTCATGTTGTCTAATCCAACCCATTTGTGCCTTAATGACACTTCTAGTAGCATGTAACTAGGTTTTTATATCAAGCTCTTCCTCTTTTCTTATTGATTCTTTGCCAGAATTAGAATCTTTAGAGTCTGAATAGTCAACAAGTGAGACTGTAGGTATTTTTGTATATGTGACTGTTATCTCTACCTCTAATTATTCTATGTCCATATATACTTCCTCCGATCTCTCTTCTGTAAATTGTTCTACAAGAACTTCCTACCCCTGCTTTGTATTTAATTGCTAAAATAGTGGTGTAGCTTCTTCATCCATTATTTCTTCTATTACTTTTTGTTTTTGAATTCTAGAAGACCTTCGTAACCCCATAGGAGCTTGTTTAACCTTTTTAGGTAACTCCGATACAAATTCTAATGATTCTGGAGTAGAACATGATTTAGGCATTTATTTCCCTATTTGCATTTCTTTACTTGAACTACCAGACTGCTTGATAGGTTGTGTTCGACAAATAGTTACATTCTCAAAAAATGTAACTTTCCTTTTTTTTCCCATGGGACCAGAATTGGACAATTTTTCCCTTTGTTTCCTAGTTCTAGAGGATGGAGGTCCTTGTGGTGATGAGGGGATTCCCTTGTCAGAGGATTTAGTTTTAATTTTAGGTTCAGATCTTGTAATTTCTGCTTCATCTTCAGATTCACCTTTTGCCTCTCCTTTAGATTCAGGGCTTTCACTCTCTAATTCATTCCAGGAAAAAAAGAACCATTCAAAACTCCTAGGGTTTCCTCTGAAGTGATGCTTGCAGATGAGCTTCATGAGCCCATGGTGTTTGGGAGTGCCTCTTCCTTGTTGGTATTTTCTAGCCATATTGCTCAATTCTTGATGAAGATATAAGGGAAGATTTATCTTGACCTCCGGGTTTGAATGACCATGTCGTAGATGATTCAAAATTCTGATATGATGCCCAGATAGAATAGGAAATTGTCCATCACATTTTAAAAACCTAATAACCCACACAACTACTTCATTCCGAGGAGGTGGTAGACTATACCGCTTAACCCCTTTACAAACATTTTTGCTCATTAAAAATTCAATTGGTCTGTCCCCTTCTTATCTAAATTGATTGACAATTTCTACAAGGGCATTCTTTCCAGTTTTTACAATTTGGACCCCTTGCAAAGGCATTTCAGTAATAGAACTAAGAATTTTTGGAGTTACCTGGATGGTCATGCCGCTAATATGGACTTGGTTGTTTCTGAACGTTCGGGCAAATTCGGCTGCCAACCCTTCCTAATGTCCATCGAATTTTTGTAGAAATGACATAAACCCTTCTACCATGAAGATACGCAGTGATTCAGGATCTCCCTGTAGGCAATCTATGTTTTTTGGCTCAATCCGATTCTTCTTACCCCCCATTTTTATTTTTTTATGTTCTATCTCCTCTTAGTGCTGAAACAACAATGTTGTGCCTAAGTCTGGATCAAATTATTTGTAGTTGTAGGGAAAAAATGGCTTTTGGGCTACGAAATTAAAATTTTATAGCACCAAAAAATTGCTTCGAAACGTGTTGAAGTGGTTGAAAAATTAAATTTCTCCTTTACGTATCACGTGGTAGATTTCTATTTCTCTAAGGGAACGTGATCTGCTACATTTGATTAAATTATTACGATGCATTGACATGGTAGTCATTTATTTGTCATGCCATGTACCACGTACAGAGCTTTCCTTTTTTTGGAAGTCCTTGTGAAGTGTGCCAAAGATTTTTGCTTATCACAAAATGTACGATGATTCCCAACACCTCCATTCCCATCATTGTGTTGGAAACCTACATCTTAAAATTTGTGCCATAATTTTTCCTTACTTCAAACAATAGGAATTATAATGCCACATGTCATTTCATTTTTATCTTTATTCATTCTGAAGTTTTTTCTTCAAGGTTTGAACAATTTTTATTCCGAAGCACACCCCTTTTTATGCTGAAGCCGCTTTTGTTAAAACAATAGTTTTTCGTTCCAGAGCTTCCATATTTTCGAAGTTGAACATAAATCTTATTCTGGAGCATTATCATGCTGAAGCATTTGAAGGTAAAAATTTCCTGTTGTTTTCACAACTTCCATTGACTAGATGGATAACTTTTTTTTTTTTAAATAACCTTATGTATGCCTCATATACTAAGGATATTATGCACTACATACTTGATATCAACAATGTTCTAAAATGAGAAAGGCACATACCTGATATAACCATTTATCTACAATCATACAATGGTTGTTTTTGCTAATTCTCTATTGGCTGCTCTACTGACTAAGACATGTGCAATCTAAAAATAGGTGAAACAGAGGTGAGAATGAATAGAATGGTAAATAGTGAAAAAAAGGTGAGAATGAATGGAATGGTGAATAGTGAAATAATGGTGAGAGTGAATAGAATGGTGAATAGTGAAACAATGGTGAGAATGAATGGAATGGTGGTGGGTCCGTGAGGCAAACATGCCAGAAAAACCATTTTTCATGTTATCCCAATTCAGATGCGCCTCAAAAAGGTTTTCACATTTTGAATTATTATTATGATTATTTTTATATATATATTTTTTCATTTTTTTTATATATTTTGGTTCATGTCACTTTATTGAGTTCATCTTGGAAGAAGTGGTTTCTTCCAATACTGATACATCCAAGTTTCCTACTTTCTTGAGAAACTCCTCCTTGCTTAACATTTTGTGATATATCTGAAGACAATGACCATTAACCACCATTTTCCTTCTTGAATCATCTATTGGTGAAAGACGTACAGATCCATTTGCAAACACTTCCTCAATATGATATGGTCCAAGCCACCTAGTCTACAATTTTCCAAGATAGTCTTCATAACGTGAGTCAAACAACAAAGCCCAATTGCCTTGCTAAAAATTCTTTTGCTGAATGTGACTATCATGCCATAATTTTTGTTGTGCTTGGATCAGCTTAGTCTAGTGCAATGCATCCCGCTATAGTTCATCCAATGCATTGAACTATAGAATCTGGTCCGTTTGTGCCTATGATAAATCAATACCAACTTCTAAAGCAGTTCGAAGAGTTAGTAATTCAAAATCAATAGGCAAAAGAGGCTTTTTACCATAAACCAATTCATAGGGAGTAAATCTAGTAGTGGATTTCCAAGTGATGTTATAAGCCCAAATTGCTTTAGGTAAATTTTCCACCCAATTTCTCCTATGGGCTACTACATTTTTGGTTAAGATCCTCTCTAATTCCCTATTTGTCACTTCAACTTGGCCATTGGCTTGTGGATGGTAAGGTGAGGATTTTTGGTGTTTGATTTCATACAACTTTGTAAAGGCTTCAATAACTTTTGAGGTAAACTAAAGTCCCTGATCAGTGGTGATAGAATATGGGGCTCCAAATCACAAAAATATTTGTGAATACATGAAATCAACAACTTTTCCTTCTCGAGCATGCTTAAATGCACGGACTTCTACCCACTTGGTTACATAATCAGTACATACCAAGATATGCACTTTCCCTTGGGTAGGTGGATCAATGGGTCCTACAAAATCTAGCCCACACCTTTCAAATGGTTCTGTACCTAATTGAGGTTGTAAAGGCATTTAACTAGTAAAAGTAGGCTTACCCATCCTTTGGCATGCATCACAATTTTTGACATGCCTTTTGACATCTTTGTGCAATGATGGCTAGTAGTAACCAGTACCCAAAATTTTTTGAATAGTACTTTTCACTGAATAATGCCCTCCTGATGGTTCATCATGAAATGCTCATAGGATGTCATATACCTCATCTTTGCAAATACACCTATGCAAAACATGGTTAGGACTGCATTTAAACAATAAACCTCCTATCCATTCAAAAGAAGAACATTGTTTGATCAACTGTTTTTTTTTTTAGGAGTAAAATGAAGAGGAATATTCCCTGTAGCTAAATAATTAGCTATATCTGCAAACCATGGAGATTGTACAAAAATAGCAAATAATTTCTCATTAGGAAATGCATCCTCAACCAATTCCCCCGTATCTGCATTTGATAATCTTGATAAGAAATCTTCCACTACATTAGACTTCCCTGGTTTATTGACTATAGTAATATCAAATTCCTGCAATAGTATTAACCAACGAATAATTCGTGCACTAACCAAGGGTTTATTCATCAAATAATTTATAGTAGCATGGTCTGTGTGGATGAATACAAGATATCATGTGATATAGTGTCAGAATTTTTTAATAGCATACACCACAGCTAAAAATTCCTTCTCGGTTGTGGTATAATTCTTTTCAACTCCAATCAATTTTTTACTAATGTAGTATATGGCATAGTGTTTTCCATATTCAATATACCCTAATGCAGCTACAATAGCAGTATTGGAAGCATCATTTTGAATATGGAAGGGTAAATCCCAATTAGGACCTCTCAATATAGGCAGAGTTGTTAACTTTTCCTTTAAAACTTCAAAGGATTGTTGACACCCAACAGACCAAAAAAATTTAGAATCCTTTGTTAACAATGTGAACATTGGATTAGCAATGGTACTAAAATTAGCAATAAATCTACGATAAAAGCCAATATGTCCTAAGAAACTACGGACATCAGTTTGATTTTTTGGAGGAGGAAGGTTCTTGATGACCTCTACCTTTTTAGGATCAACTTTAATTCCATAAGCATAAATATGATGTCCAAGAACAATTCCTTCTTCCATCATCAAGAAACATTTATCAAGGTTCAGAGACAAATGATATGTTTCACGGCGTATTAAAACTTTTTCAAGTTGTTCTAAAGTATATTCAAATGTATCTCCAAAAACTGTGAAGTCATCCATATAAATCTCTACACTTTCATTTGTAATATCAGAAAAGATAGCCAAAACAACTCTCTGAAATTTTGTTGGTGCATTGCACAAACCGAAGGGTAATACTTTGTAAGCAAATGTTCCCCAAGGACATGTGAAAGTTATATTTTCCTGGTCTTCTAGTGCAACCTGGATCTGATTATAACCACTAAAACCATCAAGGAAATAGAAAAATTTCTTACCAGCAAGGGTGTCCAACACTTGGTCTATAAATGGTAATGGAAAGTGATCTTTATGTGTGACCTTATTCAATTCCCCGTAGTCCACACATACTCTCATATTCCCATTTTTCTTTGGAACAATGAACAATGGTGAAACCCACCTACTGTTTGAAATTGGATAAATGAATCCTACATCCAATAGTTTTTTGATTTCTTCCTTAACAATATCCTTCATAGCAAAATTCAGACACCTTTGTGGTTGTCTTACTAGTTTGACATATTTAGTGTATATCCTATGTGTACACACATCAGGGTTAATGCTAGTCATGTCCTTATAACTCCAAGCAAAAGCTTGAACATGTATCTATAAAATAACAAATAATTTGGCTTCTTGCTCTTAGTCAACCAGCTATTAATGTTCAAAAACTTTCCTAGCTATATCTCAATCTGCTTAATCCCTAGATAAAAAAAGTTGATAGCCTCATATTTACTGATTAAAGATTTCAATGGATAATGATGTGGCTGCATAGTATGAAATACTCTTGATTCTAGTGTAAATGTGATACTTGATGGGATCATTTGCATAGGAAAGGTGAAAGAAGTCATAAGATGATGATGCCATCCATGTGGCAATGTGAAGTAGCTTTCTTGTAGTGGAATATATGACAAATGTTCAGTATTTTGTTCTTCATATTTCCATAACAAATGATGGACAAGAATTTGATCATCCTTAAGGCCTTCTTCTTGCAATGTTTTCACCAAAATTGTTTCATGTTCAAAGATTTCTCTTTCTGGTGAATTAAGTTCTTCAATATGTTCTTTTACTACAACAGTGGCCAAGGTGAAAATAGTTTCCTGTTCTTCATCGGACTCAGGATACCATATCTATCTAGAAAATTTAGTTGAAGGTTCGGCTGGTGGATACAAGGAAATATTTTTCAGGTCTACACCATTTGAAATGGTCATCTCACCTGACTTGCAGTCTATAAATACAGCTATAGTGGCAAGCCAAGGGCATCCTAGAATAATAGGATAGCCATTAGCCAAGTTTCTAGGCTGCAACACTAAGAAATCTATAGGGTATTCCCAAGAATACACTTCAATGGCAACATCCTCCAGAATTCCTTCTGGTTTAGCCACTGACCTATCTGCCATTTACAAAACTATGGTAGTAGGACTAAGGTTATTGAGCTGCAATTTTTGCATGGTTTTCTTAGTCATCACGTTGATTACAGTTCCTAAATCAATAAGTACATTTGGAATTTGAACTAACCCAAAAGTAATTGTAACTACTGGACTCCCTGTATCACCATATTTAGGGGTACTAGTTTTCCAGAAAGTAGGTCAGCCAACTTACCTTCTACTTGTATAGTCTTAGGAAAGGCTTTCTTCTTCCTGCCAGGTTTCCTAATACACAGCTCCTGAATGGTTTTCCTAATTAGAGGTACATCCTTTATTACCTGCAACAAAGGGAGTGAGAGAAATTTTCCTCAATTCTATGATTAATTCTGATTCAAGAGCAGTTATAGTGTGGTCAAACCTATCAGGATATGGTAGGTCTGCTGAGGTAGGTTCAATTTTTGCTTGTAAACTTTTTGTTTTTTCCTCTTTTTGCTTTGTTTGTAATTTTTGTGGATTTGAAAATTCTTGCTTTCCATCAATTTCTTCAATAGTGGGTGGTGCAGGGTCAAGTAAAATCTTCCTTGAATATAACTGGATGTTACTACAGTCAAGGACATGGACTGCAGCAATCTCTTCAAACTCAACTCCATAAATAAGGGTTGCTTGTTTGTTGTTATTGGGGTTAGCCATAGATTGAGCTGGAAGTGGAGGTTGCTTAACTGGCTATGTTTGTTGTGGTTAAACTCTTCCCTAAAATTTTTTATTAGGGGATGGTAGCAAGTATTGATTTGGTTATTGATACATATTATACCCTTTATAGGATGGGTATTGTGGCCCCCATATTTTCCTTGACTGATTTGGTACCCAATATGGATTAACTAAATGCCATGGCTAATTCCAACTAGAATGTGACTTGAGGGGTTGTACAAGATTGATTCCACGTTTGGGGAGGAGGTTCGGTATATGCCCATGGCATATTCCAAGGATTCTATCCCCAATTTGAAGAAAAGTGAGGGGCATTTTGGTTTTGTATGAAGTTGCTTCCTGGCCTTTGCCCAATAGAATGAATTTATTCAACTTGGGTTCCTAAAACACTCTGAATATGGGGTAAAAGGTGACATTTATCAGTTTTATGCTCCTTTTAGAAAATGCCACAAATTGATGAAATTGAAGTCTTGTCTAAATGACAATCTTGTAGAGCATGCTTATTTATGCACCTAGGACAATAGATAGACAGGGATGGTGAAGAATTGGCTCTTTTATTCCTTTCTCCTAAAGCAGTTTTTAGTTGAACAAGTGTATCAGTTTTCATATTAGCCATTTCCTCCATTAAATATTTTATATCAGTAGTACCAGGATTCCTTTTCCTTCTTTGCCTAGTGTAGGAATAATTTATGCACAACTCTACAATATCATTAATATCAAGCTAGTTTATATCTTCTTTTCCCATTAAGTCTAATACCTCTCTAGAATCATCCTGGAAACCTCTCAGAAATATAGTTTTTAATAAGTTAGTTTCCACAGGACCACATCTCTTTTGGATAAAGGTAAACCTATCAAGATAATCCTCAAAGTTTTCATCCTCTTCTTGTCTTATCTGAAATAACTCATCCTTCCTATTTCTCACTCTACAATACTCCTGATACTTATCCAAAAATGCAGTTTCTATTTAATCCCACGTGAAAATTGAATCTGATTCAAGGCTCATAAATGACCGTAAGGCCGCATATTTGAGTGTAGAGGGAAATAACTTCAGTTTCTGGTTATCATTGACATAGTCATAATTTTGACACTGAACCTTAAATTCAAACAAAAATTGATCAGGATATTCAGAAACGACTCCCCTAAATATTGGCAATACTGAGGATGAAATTGTTTTCATAGGAGCATTCTGAGTAGGATTCAAAAAAATAGGGTATTCAAAAGTTCTAACAGGAGGATTTTCAGCATCATAACCAACAATATCCCTATCATGTTCTCCTTGTTCTGCCATAGGTGCTTCCTCAGCCTTAATTTGTTCAACTGGTTCAGATGGATCAGCCCTATGGGTATGTCTAGAAGCAAGTGCCTCTAAGAGCTCTTCTTGCAAAGATCCTACAATTTTAGTTGATGAAGAAGATGATTCTCTTTTAAGTATTTCAAGAAGTTCATACACAAGCAGATCTTCACCTGATCATGAAGAACACCTTGGATGTTAAAGACCTAGTTCTAATAAACCTTCTTCTTTCGTCTCTTGGCCTATGCATTCATGCCTATTTACTAAATAAACTAAACCTCAGGTTTCCAAAAACTATTTCCTGAAATAGGACAGTTTCTGGACTGCTATACCTCTCCTAACAACACCTAAATATCTCCAAAAATGGTGCCAAAAATGATAGTGTCATCAAATCTTCATAATTTAATCATTATGTGTCAATCCAGGGCGGTGTCCAAGGTTATATATGAAAGTAGGGGTTAACAGACTAATTTTTAGTTCATTTAGGTCATGGATTTATTCATGGAATAGTTAGAGATTGAGGTGTTTTGGGTCTCCTTTCTTACTCCTAAAAACTAAAACTAAACTCCTACTTATCCTTGCAGAATTGAAATTCACACTGTTGCAAGAAAATAAAACTAAACTATTGCAAAGTTGAAAATAGAAGAATTTAATTGATAGGAAATTACTAAATTGAAATTGCAGCATTGACATTCAAACTGGTAAATAATGAAACTTTCTAAAATTGTAGAAAACAATGTCACTTTTTGAAATGGAAATAACATTCAAAAACTGATAAATAAAGTTGCACAATTTGTAACAAATTAGGCTGACAAGAAATTATGGAAATATTGCAAATTCTAAAACAAATTAGAAACAAAAATTATTGTGTTAAATTCTATCCTAGATGAGTTACCTACCATGCATTCAAATGCCACATTATCCTAATCACTAACCATGCAAAAATTGTTAGATCTCTACTGACCTACTACAACCAAAAATAGTAGAATTATGTTAGGTAAAAACCCTCCTCTAGACCTAGAAGTGGCCCTTGCTTCCTGAACCAAAAGAGGGAAAATAAAATTGCTCTAAACTATTAAGTCTTCAGACTCAACTCAGAAGAAAACATGAATGTCAAATATTACACCTTTACTTCATTCTCGGCAACATGACAATAGTGCAAGGGAAGATATGTATGCTACTATGTTGTTGCAATACACAGTTACAACACTTAAAATAGTTCTAACTCTTATCACTTATTTTCTATATTCTTCTATATGCTCAACCAAACGAGGGCATTTTATTTATACAAGTAGGTTACAACATTGATAAGGTTTTGTGCTGCCATGTAGGAATGTTACAACTATTACATGATTGTTTCCCATAATGCAGGGATTAGGTCTATTATCTCTTATCCATTCCATATGTTGGGCTTCATCCATTTAGATACAAGTGTTGGAAAATATGGGGATATCTCTAAAATATCTACAACCATCATTTACCACCCTTTGTTGCAATTAAAGGCGTTTTTGACCCAAACTATTGCTTTTGTGCTTATTCCAAAGTTGCTTCGGAATATCAGGCAGTAGAACAGAGTTTATATTAATTCATGCTCCAGAAGTGCATGAGAACAGTTGTGACGGTGGAAATAGTCTCCATAAGTGCCCAGAAGAATTATTCCATATTTTGCATGATCTGGAGTGGACAAATTCCAAGCCATGCTGGCTGGAATTTGTATGAAAAAGTTCCTATTTTATGCACAGTCAAACTTTTGACAAAGTTTTGGCACATTTTGGTTATTTAAAATTGTTTAAATGGTGGGTAAAGCTTATGAAATAAGCACAAAAACAAATAGATAGTAGCACCTTAATATTACAACATTAACTTAATGCAAAATATACTAAATAATACAGTTGAAACAAACTATAAAATATAGAAAAACAATCAAAACAGGATATATGCACTTTAATATTTACAACATGTAAACATCAATACATAATGCATTCTATCACTATAATTAGCATCAAAACATAATATAGGGTGTTCAAAAGTGTTCATAAGTTATCAAAACTAGTCCATGTATGAGGTATTTGTGGGCCTCCTCAGCGCACCTTTAGTTTTGGCATAGATATATCGATACATTGGAACATCATATTTCACTTCCTAATCCTCCATCCTCATCTATGTCTGGGGGTGATTCTAGGCATGGATCTAGGTCTAGGGCTCCTTCTAGGTATGATGCTCCTGCTAGGTCACAAGGGTCTTCTTTGAGGATGTAGCTAGTGCTTATATGTACTTTTGTATATGAGCCTTGGTTCTCTAGTATATATAGCCTTTGGGTAATATTTGTTTATGAGATATTTATACACATATATACATGGCTTTTATATTTTGAGTTATATGTGTTTTTATGGAATGCTTTTGTGGAATGCATGTTTATGTTTATGACAAATGCCTATGGTATGTTATGGATGATTAATGCAAGATGGAATGTATGTATGATTAATGCAATATGGCATGTACTAATGATAATTTATGGTTTAGATTTTTTTTTGGCCATGTTCAAACTTGTTGTTTAATCAGGGGCACCAAACTTGGTGGCGCATGTAGTGGGTAATGGCTTATGAAATGACATGGATGTTGGTATTGAAGAAGATATGGATGGAAAAACTACCTGTTTTGCAGAGACTCAAACATCCTAGTGACATCAACAAACATACTAAAATTGCCTAATCCTTATAGGACCAAATGTGTGTGTAGTGAATTCATTTACCAAATCAAGAGCATGGTAATGAACCGATACAAACAAGAACCCATGTGTGATCAAGTGAGTTCATTAACTCATCTTGATTAAATTGGGTAAACCTATTATAGTTGAAACTAAGAAGCTAGCTTGTCTGTATGAGCAGTCAAAAATATATTTTAAAAGATACATGTTACCATGCATGAGCATACTCCACTACCAGTAAAGCGTCTATAGCTCTTATGGAGGCTAACTCCATAGACCATGACTTTTGCTTTTGATTTCTTAAGTTTTGGGGATGACAACCTAACCATCTGACTAGAAATGTAGTACAATCCTTACAACCCAATTAATCAGTGGTGTGTGATGCAAAATATTTAGAGTTTTTTGTTAGTGATTTTCCCTACTCTATATTTTATTTTTGGAATTGTGATAGTAGTGATAACCACTATTTTTATGGACTATGTTGCATGATGGTACTAGCAAGGACGACCCTTTTCACTTCAATATTCATACCAAGTATGGTGTTATCTCTTTTTAACGCAAGATGTTTTTAATATGTGAAGTTGTATTTGGCTCAAAAATATTTTTAGAATCAGTTTCCAAACTCAATATTTTCTTAGTGTATATGTGCAATGGTCCTAAAATAACTTGACATGTTTTTTGAAGGTTGATTGAAACACTAGGAGTGGCTCATGACCGAAAACACCTAGGATTTGTGAATGTGGCTTGTGCTAATTGCAATATGACTTGAGGGAATTAGGTGGATGACTTTGTGAGGGTTCCCCTGATTAAGGCAACATGAATTTATTGGACCAATTCAAGACCATGAACTTAATAAATGATCCCTATATGAAATGAGAATGGAATGTGATTGTAATGTATGAAATGTAATTTATGAACATGTGAAATGTAGAATGTATTGTTTTTTAAAATATGAATGCAGGTGAAATGCAAATGTTTTTGTGTATTAGCCATGTATAGATGTACTTATACAGTAATCAAATCATGCATAGAATGCTCTCAAGTATATGACATTAAGTAGTTCAGATTCTTCCTCTCCCTCTAGACTTGCAAGTCAATAAGTACCATTACCCACTCTTTCTGTGAAAATGTATGGACCCAACCAATTAGCCATAAATTTATCACGAAGGTGTGGCAATGCATTATTATTTTTTGGTTCTCTTTAAGGACAAGATCTCCTACTTGGAATTCATGTAGATGGACTTTGGTGTTGTAAGCATGCTTTAGACGGTCTTGATATACTCAGAAGTGCTCTAGAGCATTGACTCACCTCTCATCAAGAAGTGTGAGTTGATCAAGACATGCTTGTCTAGCAGTGTTGTCATCTATGAATTACTGCAAAGAAATTTTTAAATAAGGGATCTCGAGTTCAAGAGGTATGATTGCTTTGACTCCATAGACCAATGAAAATTATGTTGCCCTTGTAAGCATGCAGATGCTTGTTCGATAAGCCCATAATACTAAGGGAATTTGTGTATGCCAATCTCGATTATTTTCTTTGACAAGTTTCTTGAAAATAGTGATTAAAGTCTTGTTGGAAGCTTCATCTTATCCATTTTCTTATGGGTAATAAGGAGTCGAAAAACTATGTTGAATATTGTATTTCTCATAAAGTGCTTGAACATCCTTGTTCTTGAAAGACTTGTCATTGTCTAAAATTACTTTCGATGGGATACCAAAACAACAAATGATATGATGGAGTATAAACTCTACAATTCTAGGTCTTGTCGTATTGGTTAGAGGAATTGCCTCAACCCACTTCGTGAAGTATTCAGTAGCTGTGATGATGAAAGTATGTTATCCCAAGGAAGGAGGTGATATTTTTCCAATTATATCTAGGCCCCATTGTGAAAAGGGCAAAAGGATTTGAATAGGTTGCAAGGCTTGTGATGGTACATGAGTTAAATTAGCATGTTCTTGGAACTTTTTTCAATGCTTGACATAGGTGCAACAATCATGTTCTATTGTGGGTCAATAATAACCCATGCATATGATACACTTTGCAGGGCCATTCCAGTAAAATGACCACCACTAGTACCATCATGGGCTTCATCTATGGCTCTTTAAGCCTCAATAGCCTCGAGACAATGAAGGAGAACTCCATCATAACCACGTTTATACAACACGTCCCCCAAAATAATAAAATGGGCTACCTTTTTCTTGAAAGTGTATTTGGAAATTCAAGACATATCATATGGGAGTGTTCCAAACTTTAGGAAGGCTACTATTTGGTTCGACCAAGGCTCATATGAATCCGACTGGATGAAGCAAACATATTTTTCATCTTTTGACTCAGTATGAGAAATTGTAGGTTTAAAGACTATTTAAATTATGAGGGGCTATACCTCTCCAAATGAATCTTTTGGAATCAATGATCCAAGGGAGGCCATCTCATCTACAAATCTATTAGTTGAACATGGCAAGCTATTTATTTCATACTAATAAAACTTAGAGAGTAACTTCATTGCTACTTCATGATAAATTTTAATGGCAGGTTCTTTACATTGGTATTCTTCATTGATTTTTTTGACGACGAGTTGAGAACCACCAAATATCCTAAAACACTTAATGATCATAGCTATAGCTGATTGAAGACCTAAGATTAATACTTCATATTCTATAGTGTTTTTTGTACATTGGAAGTCTAGTTTAGATGACAAGGGGATATGTACATCCTGTAGTGTGTGAAATATGACTCTAGCACCTTGACCTTTCGTGCACTTAGAGCTATCAAAGAATAGTGTGATATCGATGTCTTCCTATGAAATGCCATCTTCTTCTTGTTTAGTGACAACAAATATCAAATCATCTAGGAGCTCAATAATCAAAGGATGATCACTAGGTAATGGAGCTTCCACAAGTTGATCAGCTATTACCTGATATTTAAATGATTTTTAATTGATGAATTCCAAGTTGAATTCAGCTAGGAGCATTATCCATTTAGCAGTGCAGGTATTGTTGTAAGTACGAGATATCATGTAACGTAGAGGATTTTCTCTAGATATGACATAAGTTGTGTGGCTAAGCATGTAATATCAATTTTTTTTAGTGGTAAAAACCACTACTAAGCACAATTTTTCTACATAAGCATATTTTGTTTCATATATTACTATTGTTTGACTAATGTAGTAGATAGTTTGCTCTCGACTTTGTTCATTTTTTATGCAAGAATTGTACCTAATGCAAAGTCCATTGTTGAGATATAAATATAAAATAGGACCCCTTTATGTGGAGGAGCTAATACTGGAAAAAAAATTAGGTATTTCTTAATGTCATCGAAGGCTTTTTGACATTCATCTATCCAAGAGAATGACACCCCCTTTTGTAGTAGGTTATTGAATGGCCTATATGTTTTAGAAAGTTGCATAGTGAAACGCAATATTGATTGAATCTTTCCTTGTAAACTATGCAATTCCTTTAAATTAGTTGGGGGAGGCATCTCTAGGATAGCCTTGACCTTATTAGGGTCCACCTAAATGCATCTTTTGGAGACAATGAATCCTAGAAGTTTGCACAAGGTAACACCAAAGACATTTCTTGGGATTCAACCTTACCTTATGTTCTAGGAGTCGGTCAAAAACTTTCTCCAATACACCAATATGTTCTTGTCGAGTTTTGGATTTAGCCAAGAGATAATCCACATAGTCTTCGATAATCTTATGCATGGAAAATGTATGTCATGGCATGTTGATAAGTGGCACCTACATTTTTTATGCCAAAGGACATCACCTTGTAACAAAGATTTCTCCAAGGTGTAGTGAATGTTGTTTTGTGTTGGTCATCAGGATTTATTCGAATTTGGTTGTATCCTAAAAAACCATCCATGAGTGAAAGCATTTCATGGCCAGCATAGGTATTAACAAGAGTATCAATGTTTGGAAGTGGAAATTCATCCTTAGGACAAGCTTTCTTAAGATCTCAAAATTCAGTGCATATGTGTATCACCCCATTAGGTTTACGAATAGGTACCATGTTTGAGAGCCATTCAAGATAATCGATAGAAACTATGAATTTCATGTCTAGGAGTTTTTGAAGCTCTTTTTTTACCACAAGGGCCATAATAGGATGCATTCTCCTAAGTTTTTGTTTAACCGGCTTAGCATCAGGCTATAAGGTGAGATTGTGGACCACTAGACTATGATCAAGACCAGACATGTCCTTATAAGACCATGCAAATATGAACAATAAATTACTCTTGTTCATCAAGTGATAAGATTTTGCCAAGCTTGACAATTTGAGGATTTTCTTTGTTAGAACTAAGGTCCACATCGATGGTATCTTAAATGGACATGTGGGAACCTTCCTCAAGTTGATGGGGCATAGAGATCAAATGAATTTTGTCTAAGATGTCATCAAACTATTTTGGCCTAGCATAGAAAACCTCTGGATCCAAAGGTGAAGGTGAAGGTGAAGGTGGAGGGAAGGGGGGAATGTAGTTGGCAAAATCCCTTAAAAATTCCTCGATCAAGACAAAATCAAAAAAGGTTGGAGGTGAGGAAATCCCATCCATACCAATAAGGCTTACATCAATTAGAATTGGCTTAGCCGGATTGTATGGATTACGAAGTGGGGTAAATAAATCAATAGGATTCGTGTTGACTTATCGACAAGGTGTGGTTGGATGGAATGGATGGAACCTAGGAATTGGTGCTATGGGCTTGGTTGACTTGAATAGTAGCAAGCAACACAAAACGTGTTTTATTAAATGATATATTTACATATGCAATGCAAAGAAATACAATATTTTTCTTGATTTTGATTTTATTTTTTATTTTTTATTTTTTATTTTATTTTAGGTAGTGGTCAAAACCACTATTTTTTTTTATGTACATATGTTACAAGTTGAATTATGGAATGGATTAATGGAGTGGAGGTGGTGGTTCACTGGTAGGGGCGGGTCACTCTTATGGAAGAAGAAAGCAAAATATGGGCTCATGGATGGAGAACATGTTGAGATAAATCTCATCTTGTTCAGAATGGGGAATGATGAGCTCTGATTCTTCTTCAAATTCATTTGAAATTATCGAAATAATCTTGAATTCTTCCATAGATATCTTTGTCAAAATTATTGGGATGGAGGATGTCTTCTCCTGAATGTAGATTAAGCCTTTGGAAAGCTTGTTCAAAAGAAGAGGTGGTAGGAAGTGGGTGGAAACATAGACCTGAATGATCATGCACTTCTTGATATGGAACATCGATAGGTTGATGCACTCCATGTTCATACAATCCTAGGACATGGCCTTGCCAATTGACAATATGGAAATATCGATATGGGAATCTTGTCATGTTTGAAATATTGGCAAGTTGTGATTCTTTGGGTTCCTCTATGGGATATGGACTTGATGAAGGTTCAATTACCCCATATACAAAATTTATGCTATTTGGATCTGAACCCATGTTATAAATAACTCCTATTAATAAATGTGGGTCACGTGGGAAACAAAAATTCTTAGCACTAAGGATGGTGAGGGGTTTTACGATGATTTATTAGACCACGTATTCACCAATACCAAGATTAGTGAGATGGACATCAACTTGGGATGATATGGAAGGATTATGGTTAGGTGATGTCTCAGGTGATGGTGGTATCTCACAATCCATCAATTTAACTTATGAAACATTAGGTGAAGGTGATAGACTGGATTGGAAATATTGCTGAGTAGATGATGATGACGTGGATGGCAATGATATTGATGAAGTGGACAAATGATGACCACATGTGCATGTAGTCAAAGATGACAATGATGAGGGTATGGAATTTTTATGAGATTTGGTGATAGGGAGCTCTTCAATAATTGAATCCTTTGATGAAGAGGTTGGTGAAGTGGTGGATGGATTGGATGATGGTGAAAGAAAAATATGAGTGGAAGGGAGCATGGACTCATAAGGATTTGAGATGAAATTGCAATACTTAAACAACTCGACATCCATTGGTATGTAATGTACCTGTCCCTCATGAACATATTTCAAGCATTGATGTAGTATTGAAGGGACATCTCATTTCCCTCATCCAAGGTCTTCCAAGGAGTACATTGTACACCATGGACTCTTCAAAGATGTGGAACATTGTGTGCAACATTTTAACCCCTACTTCGATGGGTAAAACAATAGTGCCAACTGTGGAACACAAAGCATCCTTGAATTCTTTGAGAGTGAAGGATGACTTAGTGATGTGATATGGAGGGAGGTTTAAGTGATGAAGAGTAGATGTGGTAATGATTTTGATAGAGGAACTGACATCAATTAGTACTCTTTTAAAAGGCTTATTGTCTATTAGAGCCATGATCTGCAATGGAGGGTCTATTGCTTCTAATGAGATTGGCTTAATCTCAAAGTCATAAAATGTGATGGAAGGCTCCATGCATATTTAAATGCTTCCTACAAAGTTGTTGAAGGAATATAGGATCTTGCGAGTGCAATTCGATGGATTTCAAAAAATCCATTAATGCCTCCCGATGTGGGGGAGATTATTGGATTAGATCATAGATCAAAAATTTGGTGGAAGCCATTTTCAGACTTGTAGTTAGCTAGCTACTCAATGAGATGATGGGTCGAGGTGGATGATTGATGGGTGGATTTGGTGGATTCGACTGACTAGGAATATGAATGGGTGATGAAGAATTAGGGGAAAATTGGATAGGGGGAAATGTAGAAGGTTGTGAGACACTTGTTTGAGATGGTTTCCTTTGTTGGTTATTTCTTTGAACTCTAGTGACCACATGAATGGCACCCACAAACCCTTGGTATTGTTGAATGTGATTAACTTGGTTAAGGGGAGTTTTAGTGTTAGCTCCCTCTACATTTGGTTGCACTTCCTCGTGATGAAGAAGTGGTGTTTGAAATATACCAAGGTTTTCATTTTGTTGAGCAAGGGGATTACCAAGCTTGATCGCCCCCAAGTCAATAAGGTCTTGGACTACATTTTTAAATACATGGCAATTGTTGATGTCATACCCGTTTTGCCTATAATAAGGGCAAAATAAGTATTCTTGATAATTTTTACCACGTCTGGTGGGATCATCCGGTCTAATGTCGGGCAAAGAAATTTTATTTTATCTCATACAACCTTCTAAAAAGAGAGGCATATGACTCATATAATGGGGTATATTGGCAATTTTGTCAGATAGACTATCACTGAGGATGGTTTTCCACAGCTAGCACTGTGTTTTGAACTTTTGGAGCTTGTGTTTTTGAGGGGACCACATGATATGAAATTTATTGTGGTGTTTTTTGCACATGTTATTGTTGTTGAGCCATTACCGACTGGCTCATGATAACTTGATTGACTTGATTGGATTGGGTGGCTGGGGTAGCTTGTGTTAATTTTTGTTTGCCTACATAGTTACTTTTATATTGGCCCTTGTTCTATTATTTTTTCTTCTTAGGCTTTAGTATGCCTTCTTGGATTTTAATATCCTCAATGACATTAGCCTGAGCTAAAGATTCTTCAAATGATTGATAAGTTTGTAGTTGGAGCATCCAAGAGATAGGTTTTAAACAACTCTTGGTGAATAATTTAATTAGCTCATCCATTGATAGGGTGAATGGCAATTTAGTGATGATAACCCTCCAACGGTTTTTGAAATCATAAATAGATTCATCATCATGCTGCCTTAAAGCATTGATATCAGATAATGAGATCTTATTTTTAAAATTTAGGATGAAAAGATCAAATAATTGATCAATCAATTGGTCAAAAGTATAGATATTATGGCTTGGCAATTGATTGTACCATTCTATGGCATCCCCTCCTAATGTTTGAGGAAAATTTCAAATCATGAGAGCATTATCATCTTGAATTATAAAGCATGCATGAACAAAGGTGCTCACATGTTCTTTGAGATCCTCAGTTCCCTTAAATTTGTCAAAATTGGGTACCATAAAATCTACTGGATATGGTGGGGATGGTACCGAAGGATGAATTGATTGATTGATCAATTGACATAAGGTTAGTTTCTAGTTTGAGAAACTAGGAGTAAATTGCATCAATTGATCAATCTGCTTTTGCATGGTCTTAATTCGAAGGTCTTCCTTAGGAATGTGGAATCCATGAATTACCTGATGAGCTTGTGGTGGCATGAATAAATGTTGTGGAGTGATCAAATGATGAGGAGATTGGTATTTATGGCTAGGCGAATTAGATGGAATATGATGAATGGGGGATTTTTGATGAAATTATGGGGAATTATGGAATGATGTTGATGGGTGAAGGTTATGGCTATGCTAGCCAATAGTAATAGGATGGGTGATGGTATGGCTTGATGGGGGAACATGGATAGAAACCATAGAATACTGTGGTGCCCATGATGGACCTTGATTGAAAAGGACAATCTGAGTAGAGGTATGTAAAGGCTTAGGGTTAACCTATACTTGTTGTTGAGCATTTTGATGTTATTTAAGAAATTTGTTCAAGTGTTCCCATGCCTCACTAATATCCCTATCAAAGGCTATGGGTATGGAGGTTTATGGTATGGAATATGTGGCTTGGGTACAAGTCACACTAGGTATGGCAAATTGTGAGGTTGCATTGACTTGTGCCTCATACAAAGGGTTTGTGTAAGTGGAGGTATATGAGGTGCTAGGAGCACATGAAGGTTGGGGAATCTATGCATGGGATGAAGGTGCAAATGATGCCTCAAAAAGAGGGTTAGTATACACCTGGGTAAAGGTGGATGGGGGTTGGGAATAGACAGACTCTTGTTATAAAGTAGATTCTTGTCTAGGTGAATTGGAAATAGACTCTAAGACATAATTAGAAGACTTCATGAAAGCTTCTACTCTTGTCATGTCTATATGGGTGATATGGTTATCTATTTGAGGGGATGTTGATTCCTCTTGGGGCATGGTCATGTGGAAGGTTGTGGATGACAAAGAATGCGATGGACCTGCAAACAAATCTGACTATGTCACATTCAAGGAATCTACCACAGAAGTGGTGGGGAAGGTGCATGAAGGTTCCATTAAATTATCCTGACTTATTGCTTTCTTTTGATTTCTAGTTAATACCATAAGCAAAATAAATCAAGATACAGATTAAAATACCAAATATAACACAAAAAATAGAATGCCCAAAGAAACAAATAAACAATGCTAAGTCTCAACCAATATGGCTTACCTCGTTCATTGATTATCTCCTTTTAATGTGGATTCTTTTTATGTGTCAGTTTTGTGTGTTTTGATTTTCTAATATTTCTTAATAAAACAAAGGTAAAAACTATGGTGAAGATAAGGCAATAATATTCTTGTAGGTGATGAAATCCAACAATTTTGCTCGGGGGTATCCTATGGTGTCTAAGGGCAGAGATTGGTGGATGGATATGAATGCCATCGTCACCAAATCTCAAGCAATGGTTGGTGATGAAATACAACCACTATTGTTTTGAATGAACCATGATGTGTGTGAATTCTTTTTTAAATCTTATATTTTCTATTGTGTACAAACAATGTTAAAAACGATTAATTTCATATATCTAAATCGAAATCCAATAAGAGAGTGCCAAGTTCTCCAAAGGGCATGAAGTACACCGCTTAACACCCCCTATCTAAATAAAAATCGAAGGGTTCATCCATCCATTTGCCTAGAATCACCCAATGGTAGGGATAATTTTGGTAATCTAATGGAGTTCCAACTTAGATAAACGAAATAAAGTGTTTCTAACCCTAAGATGCAACACTATGTTATGCAATTTTTCAGTTCAAATGCAAACAAAATGCAGCAGTTTGTATTAAGAAAACATAAATTAGAATATGTGAATGAATGCAGACCTAAAAATACAAACTAACATGAGTTCATTTCCAGATTGTTTAATTATGGTTCTTTTTAAGCTTAGAATCTAAAAAACATAACAGATAACCCAAAATACGTAAAATGGAGACTTAGATTTTAGATAGTAGACTTACAAACAACCTATGTATTTGCTCCAAATCATCGTAAAACACACCTGCATGCTTCTTGAAATGCACCTGGGCATTTCTAGACACATATGAATGCCTTTGGGTGTTTCTAAATGACCTTCAGACATTGTTGGGCATTTTGCACTCTTTCTACAACTTCTACGAATTTTCAAAAATCCTAGATCCAGCAAAATTTGTGAAATTTGTGCTTCTGAAAAACCTGCAAGATAACAAAAAATAGCAAGTAAATTAGCAATATAAATCATAAATAGAAACCCGTAGTGGTTCCAACCGTGATTGCCATTTGTGAATGCAAAAACACAACACCAAAACAATGCTAAATAATGGACACAAATAATCGAAATTGCACAACAATGAATCAATATTGTATTAATGGGAGGGGGAGCTTAAAAACTCTATTGTTACAATTAGGATATTATGTAATCCTTTTGATATAATTTTACAGGGGTTAGGGTTCTCTGAAACCCTAAAAACAAGGCTATGGTGTCTTCAAGAGTGTTCTTGATCCCAATAGTGTTGAGTGGGCTTATTGATATCCGATGTCGAAACACTCCATCTTAAGCAGTTGTTCAACGCTAATAGATCTTCAGACCTGCACACATAATAACAATAACCAAGAATTAGTAATAAATATGAGGGCTCCACTACGTGAGACCCTCATATATCAATAAAACCCTAGCTATTGGTAACTAAAAATGCATGAAAATATAAGGATATAAAATGAAATACAAAAAATTAGATTTACCTTACTTCTTGTTGTTTGTCCTTTGATGGATGGATTTATTGCAAATCGATGATGAAGGCGTGCTCTAGCATCATGCAAAGGTAGGAGGATTTCAGAAGGGCTTATGTAAAATGCCCACGGGCACCCGATGACTGCAGAAAACGCCCGTTGACACCTGGGACTGGTAGGGAGGCACTCGTGGGCACTTGGAACTAGTAGGGAGGCGCTCGTGGGCACTTCGTGTTGATAGAAAGTGCCTGAAGGTGACTAGTAGATGAGGGAGGATTCTGCAAAAGCATATCAGGTGAGGGCGTAGGATGGGACAGTAATTATGGCAAGCGTAGGGCACATGATGTGGCAGATTGATTGGGATTAGGGCACAAAAGGCTTGGTTAAATACTTAAGGCACTTAGGGAAATCAGGGCATCAAAAACTTAGGGGTTGAGCCATCAAAATGGCTCCTACTTATAGTCCAACCTAGGGTATGCTAGGGTTTCAACGACACTAATCGTGTGGCTGAGATTAAAACACATCCAAGGGTGGATATTAATTTTAGGGTGTGGCATGGATTAATGTGGATGGACGAATGAGATTAAATGAAATCGGATGGCTCAAATTAATTTATTTATACAAATATATATTTATTAAATATATATCAAATATAATATTAAAATATTATTATTTAAATATATATATATATATATATATATATATATATTATAAATATATAAATAATAGGCAAAAATGGCGGGAAAGCATGGATGGAGGACAAATGACTAGATTTTGGTGTCTACAACTAAGAAAATGAAGCCTACAGATAAGTCAACCTCCTTAGATAATAGGTTTTCAAAACTTGTAGTGGAAGATGATTTAGAGGATGTGGATGATTCTATGGAGACAAAGATTTTGGAAACCCAATTTTCGGATAGCTCACAGATTTCCCACCCAAAAATAGTCAAAAACTCCTCAAAGAAAGCCACTAGTCTGGTTAATAGTAATTATGAGATTTGTCCTTAGCAAGGGAAAACTCACCAACAAAAACACAAAATGGAGGAGAAGGTCAAACAAGGATTTAGTTCTCAAGGAGGATCCTAGGGATCTATGAATCAAGCTTTAGTCTTGTATTATCAATCAACAAAAATATATTTAAATCTAGAGCCATTAGAGTTTGTCAAACCTTTAGTAAAAAAGATGAAGTTCATGAAGAAAAACAAATGTGGTTCAAGTTCAAAAAGAAGGGGAAAAGTTAGATTCAATAGGCTATTGGATGAAAATATAGGGAGAAAATGCAAATCAGAGATGAAAAGACTTATGGGCTTTGCAAATTAGGGATGCTCTTCTTTCTATCCTTTCTCTGGATGACTCCAATTATAAAATTACCTTGTTCTTCTTTTCTTTGTATTAGCTTCTCTCTCATTCAGTCAAGGTTTTTCTGTTCCCATCCCAAAAAGATCTTTCTTATGTTTTTTTATTGAATCTTGGCTATTAGGCATGCTGGTTTGGTTTGGCCATAGTTGTACTATAATTTTTCTTTCCTTTATTTTTTTGGTGTGTGTGTTTTTTTTGTGTTTTTGTTGTTTTTTTGTGTTTTTTTATGTTCGTGTTGTTTTTTTTGTGTCTTGTTTTTGTTGTTTTTTGTTTGTGTGTTTTTCTTTTTTTGTGTTATTTTGTTGTTTTTGTGTATTGTTGTTGTTGTTGTTGTTGTTGTTGTTTGTCGTTTGTGTTTTTGTTGTTTTAGGCATGCTGTTTGAGTGTGTCGAAGAAGGCAGACCAGGTGCGCGCTCTAGATGTCTTTTAGCAAAATAGATACCCTTACCTCCTTGGGTCTTACCCTAAAGTGTGGCACCATAAATAAAATGTTTTTCACAAACCAAAAAATATAATTATTATTAAAAAATCTAGAATTATTTAAGGTTTATGATAATGATAAAAGTTTTGAGCTTTCTTTAAAGAAATCCGAATAAATTTTGTTTCTTCCAACTGAACTTTTTCTACATATTAAAAAATAAACTCCAACATGAACTGTTTCTATATATTTAAAATAATAAAAATAAAAGGTGTTTTTAAAATTCAAGTCCAACCATCACTCCATAATTTAAGAAAAATATACCTCTTTCTATATATATAAGTTGAGGACAACAAAGCAAACAACGTGATTGTGATATTAGTAGATAAGTTGAGAACAACAAAGCAAACAACGTGGTTGAGATATTATTAGCTAGCATTCCATTTATGATAGCCTTTGTAGTTTCTTGAGATATTATTAGATAAGTTGAGGACAACAAAGCAAACAACGTGGTTGAGATATTATTAGCTAGCGTTACATTTATGATAGCTTTTGTAGATTATATACTATAAACTAATGTTTGATTGATACTTCTTGTATACGTCCTATAACTTTTATTTTATATATCTATATATTCCTATCACCCACGTTCTATATCCAAAGAATAAAATATATTCTAAATAAATATATTATAAGGTGATCATAGTTTAACACCTCTATCCCATCGTTATTAGACCATGATACACATTTCACGTCACTTCACAATTTCATTTATGACATGCTGGCCTTGGTCTAAAATCTATCATGCAACTTTAAAAAAACAAAAATTATACATTTGGGTCAAGTTCCAGTCTCATAGATGCCCTCAAAGTCTTTGCCATATATAGAATACAATAGATGCCCTCAAAGTCTCTAGAACAATGTAGTGGTTAGGGCTTTGGCCTTTCTTTGGGGAGGTCTAAGGCTCAAATAATGGCATACCCAAAAAGGATAGCAAGTTAAGTGTTTGCTATCCTAGTTTGATGTCTTGGAAGTTTGGGGTTGATTTTGTTTAACCTAACAAGCTAGGGTTTATATTGGTAGCATCCAATGGTGTTACCAATTAAAAAATAATAATATCGTACAATCAACTAATTTTTAAAAATAGTTTAATAATAACTTGAATATTTTTTTTTTTGAAAGTAACACTAAATACAACGGATAACATAATTGGGGGTCACACTCTCTAAGGGCCTTCGTCCCTATGATTTGAACTCAAGTTATAGAGAGGGGGTGTCCTTATAGGCACAATTTTTTAAATTATAATACAACTAAAAGCATATAGTTTGAATAATATTTTATTATATAAAGTTACGAAAATATAAATGTCCATTGAATTAATAATAAAATAATTTTAATTATTTATATAATTAAAATAATTAAAAAAGGTTCAAGACCCTTTTAAAACTCTTTCTTCCAACCATTCAAAAAAATAATAATTTTAATTACTTGAATATATATATATATATATATATATATATATATATAAATGGATGAAAATGTCATTATATTAATAAAATAATGTCTAATCATACAAAAAAGGGTGGGTGGGATTAGCACACCTCGTAAACCAATACACTAACCACTGTGGTTAGGAGTATACAAGAGTGTCAGAAACAGTCCATAAAATGCCAGATAACAACTGCCAAAACAGTGTCAAATATGCATTCAGAAAGAAAGAAGCCAAGAAATCACTGCCACCTGGAAGGGGAAGGAAGAGGCATATGACTCATAATGCAGGGTGCATTCCCCTAATAATCCATGAGGGTACGTAAGTACTACAGCTCCACCTATACTTTTTCAACTTGTATTTGAATATGTAACCAACAATCAAAGAATATATCATATTTATCAACAACAGAGAAGACATGCCCGACATATTGCTAAGAAAAAAAAACTCTATTCCGATACTTCCATAGATAAAATAGGGTACCAATTCTAAAAATGTTCCAAACAACACCCAATTTGAAGAAAAAAGCAATAGGATCACCCAAAATAACATGCACCCAAGTAAAATCCTCCTGCAAAAAAGGTCTGAAAATTTCAAGAAGCCACTCCTAGGCCGACTGAGCCCAATCACAAAACCAAAAAACATGCAATAAATATTCTGCCTATCCACAAACCGGGCAAATGGGATTATGAACACCTAGATGCTTGAGCCTATTGCCAATAGGTAACCCTTGGTGTAAGAGGCTCCAAGTAAAAAAAACTTTGTTTAGGTTCAATATAAGTAGCCCAAGCAATCCAAAACCTCTTATTCCATCGGGAGGGAAGAGAGACTAAGTACCATCTTAGAGTGAGCTTATCAACAATTAGAACTTTTGGGGTGAACCATTTGTAATGAAAATGAGCTTTATATTGTAAAACAAGAAGCTCCCCAAGCCAACACCAATCTGACCACCAGGATTTTTAAAAATGCTTATTTTTTATTGAGTAAATACTTCTTATACATATACATATATGTCGTGGGGATTGAACCCGGGTCACATCACAGATAATGCAAGTGGCGTCCTTGCTGAATACTTATGTAGTTTGTTCCAAATAGAAAATGGAATATTATCAATAACCACCTCATAAGTGTCTCTATCACCAGGATTTAAATTGTGAATTTGATGAAAACTTTCCCAGGGTATCCAACACCTAGTATGTCGGGAGAAGAAATAAAAAATGGAAGCAATACCATGCTTATAGAACCTCTGTGCTCTGACCCACTGCACCAGAGCTAGGGGAGAACCCTGCCAAGTGATACTAGGAGACCACCAAATATTCATGGAAGGCAAAGAGACACCTTCTTTGCGAAAACTCCATTTCCAACTAATTCAGGGTTTGAAGGCCTCCCAGGCTTTCCAAATACTCTGAATAATAAAAGAACCTTTAACTTTAATAGGGACACAGGTAGTAAGAATGGATTGCAATCCCACCTCTTTCCAAATTTTCTTCCCTTGAAGCAAACCAGAAGAAATGCAATGCTTGACCAACACTTTCCATGATTCATCCCCAATTAAAGATTGGGTGATCCATTTAGCACAAAGGGCAAAACCTTGTCGATGACAATCAAACAAAACCATGCCTCCATAGTCCTTGGGCAAACAATTTACCAAGCTACCCAATGAAAACCTTGCTTGACAAAGTATTTGTCCCACAAGAAGTCTCTCAGAAGCCTATCTAGTTTTTTATAACAAGATTTGGATGGAACCTAGCAAGACGAATAATAGACATGGATAGTGGCTAAAACCTTAGAATAAATCTAAAATTTTTCTACCAGAGAAATTTTCTTACTAGTCCAGTAAGAAAGTTTCTTTTCCACTTTATCAATAACATACTACCACAATTGAGCAGAGGAACCATGAAACACAAAAGAAATTCCAAGAAATTTAAACACCTCACCTGGCTGAATCCAAGTCCATTGGAAATGATGCAACCAACATGGCAGCTGATATTGATATTACCAAAAACAAGAGGTCTTTTTCCATTGTATAGAATAAATAGAGGCTAAACATAACACCTCTAACCAACTAATAGTTGAGGAAAGGGATTTCTCATCTTATCAAAGCTTTAAGAAAGAATCATCTACAAAATGACCATTGACCAACCGACGGTCAGAATTGGGGAGAGCAATACCCATGATTGATCCTTGATCCATCTTATGGGTCAAAAAATAGCCAAAAGCCTCTATAGTAAGAATGAAAGATACGTAGCAAGAGGGAACCTCTGTCTTATAGAGCGAGCAAGAGAAATTGACTGAGATTGACTATAATTCAAGGTAAGAACACCTGAAGAATCTTGAAATAACATAAGAATGATGTTCACAAACACTGGACCAAAACCCAGAGCCTAAAGCATGGCAGTTATGAAGTACCACTCCATATTATCATAGGCTTTCTCAAAGTCAATATTAATGAATAAAGCATCTTGTTCAGAATTTCTTTCCCACTCCATACCTTCCCAAACAACAAGAACATTATCAAGAATATATCTTCCCTTAACAAAACCAGTTTGTTTAGGTCTAACAATCAAAGGCAAGAGAGATTTAAGCTTAAGCGCAAGGGCTTTAGCAATAATATTTTAGCTCACATTAATTAGTGTGATCGGCATCCAATTGGTGATGAGCTTAGGATCTCTAGACTTAGGAATAAATTTAACATTACCTTTGTTAATAATGGAACCCAATGAACCACATTGCAGGGCTTCGAGATAAAATTTGTGGAGATCAGAACCAAGCATATCCCATAATGCTTTATAGAGTTCACATGAAAATCCATCAAGCCCAGGTGCCTTATCATTGGCCATGAGTGACAAGGCATTTTTTAGATCTTCCAAAGAAATAGGAGTGTCATGGAATAGCATTTGCTCAGGAGAAATCTTGTTGGGGACAATAATAGTACAATCAGTAAGAGCTTACCTTCTAGCATCATCAAGGGGTTGAGAAGCAAAAACACCTTGATAATGTGAAATAAAGGCTTTGACAATATCTAAAATATTTATAAATCTCTGCCCCTCAACTTGAATGGCTTGAAACTGAGAATACTAAGTAGGATTTCTGAGGCGTTGAAAAAAATCTTTGATCACTTTGTCCCCCACTTTGAGCCAATGCATTCAAGCATGTAATTGAGCCCCCTTGACTTCATACAAATCAACTTTTTTTAGCTCATACCGAATGGAAGAAACTTGGGATTAAGAAACAAAGCTGAAAGGAGAGGCTTCAAGCCTGAGACAGGTTTTGGATAGCTCACTTTTCAAGGTAAACTTAGCTTGTTTTCACCATTTTGCAACCTCAACACCCAGAGTCTACAACACCTTAGTGGTTCGTTGAATGGCAACATTCCACCATTCAATCCTTCCAGAAATACCATCAGGTCTAGGAATAAAATTTCAAATGCGACATATATGAGATTTCATGCTACAACTATGCAAAAAAGAAACATTCAGGTAAAAATGTGAATAATGCACTCTAGGTTGAAATTTTAACATTGCCACCGAGAATAACATAGGTGAATGATCAGACAATGTAGTACTAGGTAAAGTCAACACATACGACAAAGAAGGAAAAATATAGGAGAACTAAAAGTTGTCACACTCAAAAATCATGACTGTGTCCAATCTTACCAAAACCCTGGCAGAAGCAGCCTGAAAATTGGACCAGGTGTACCAAAGAGCTTGTGGGAAGTCAGAAGGCAAGAATCAGGAATTAGGGTCATAAAGGCAAAACTTTTTTTTCATAAAAAACTAAGCTTCTCTTTCACCTAAACACCACCGCATCGGGACATGATTGACCTTGTCAAAAGCTTTCTCCACCATATTAAAATCTCCATAGAGCACCCAAGTGGAAAATGGTAGATTCATGGCAAGCCATCTCCACAACTCACATATATCATAAGTGATATTCGAGGAATACACATTAACCACCCTAAATTTTTTTTGCAGATCTCGAGAAAAATCCAGAAAACTTGATTGGATGGGTCAATATCCCATGTCACAATATTCTTCTGTAATCGAGGTCCAAGGATAGTGATGACTCCTTTTATCAGGGAATGATTTGTGGCAAAAGAGGTACTTCGTGGCCACAAAAAGTTACATACACATCATAGATTGAAATAAAAAACCTTAACTTCTTGCAGACATAAAAATCGAGGCTTCCATACATTCGAAAAACATTTGACATCTCATTTTGGACCAAATATATTTGACCGGGTTCGTTAGTCCTCAAACATTTCACGAGAAGAAAATCATTGGGATTTGTCAAGATGCATGATCTCCATGACATCCTCTGCATCACCCAAACCTATAAGCGAGCTAAAATAGTTGGAGATTGCATGGAAAACATAACTATTTAGCTATCAATGTTTGTCATTCTAAACAGGGTTGCAAGAGTGGTGGACCTTCAAGACCCGACCCTCCTCCATTGAAGAATTATCTGGAGCTGCAACCACTAAGGTAAAAGAAGGTCCCGACCAAAGAAGTTGAAACATCGGTGGAACTAGGGGTTGCATGCCAACAACCGGAGGGACCGTATTAACAGGAGTCTGAAAAGCTTCAGTATAAGCTTGTATGTCTTGAGAAGGAGAAGGGGTAGCTTGCACAACAAAAATTGAAGCTTCTTGTTGCTTAGCACCATGGGATTTCCTGCTAGAGACAATAGTCCATTCTTTAGTGTTTTCCCACGAGCCATTAACGGGAGCCACAGGAGTGGGCGAGGGATTTGCATTATATTTCCATTGCATCAAAGGGCACTCCCAAATTTTATGAGTTGCATATTGACATCGATAATAGGTATTGGGTAAATTGATTAGGTAACTCGTTACCTTCTGGATTGATCCTCAATTTTAATATCAATAAACTCTTGTAAATCCTTGGTAAGGTCAACTTTGATACAAACCCTTCTAGTGGGACAAGCAGAGAAAACATTTTCTAGCTCAAGGCAGACAAACTTACCTAAGGGGGCAACTAAAGTCTACAAAAAACCCCAAAGAGGAACATGAATATCGGGAATTCAACCCACACCGGGACTTCCAGTGTAGCTTGATCACTGACTTGGAAATTTTGAGAGTAGGGTTGCAAAATCAACAGATAATTATAGATAGTCCATGGACCCCTAGACAAAACCTTTTGTGCTTGAGTTGGTTCTAAAAAGCAAAAAAGGAAATACCCTTTGGTAAGGTTTCATACATTCTCCACTTTGAATCCATATGGGCCCTAGACTTGCTGGACCCATGAACGAATAAGGGTATCATATGGGATACGTTCCAAAAAATAACCCACTAGGGTATGACTCTCAAACCACTCACAAGCCATATGAAACTCATGCAAAGGAATAACAACTTCAGGGACATGGCCTTTACCTCGTGATACATTATCAGAATGAACTTGCGTAGATGCTTCCTCGGTACCATTGAGCTCTCTAGCAGACTCAAAATAAATAGAGCCGACTGCATAAGTGGCAACCATTAAAAAGGGTGAACTAACATCGCCTTAAGGTGGTGTTAATGCAATAGATAGGATTTTCCCACCGAAACCCCTATGACCAATGCACATCTAGTCTATCTCTCTCTCAAAATGTTGATCAATATATATTTTTTGAAAGTAACACTAAATACAATGGATAACACAATTGAGGGTCACACTCTCTAAGGGCCTTCGTCCCTATGATTTTAACTCAAGTTATAGAGAAGAGGTGTCCTCATAAGCATAATTTTTTTAAAATTATAATACAACTAAAAGCATATAATTTGAATAATATTTTATTATATAAAGTTAAAAAAGTATAAATGTCCATTGAATTAATAATAAAATAATTTTAATTATATATAATTAAAATAATTAGAAAAGGTTCGAGGACCCTTTCAAAACCTCTTCCTCCAACCATTCAAAAAAATAATAATTTTAATTACTTGAATATATATATATTTTTGAAAGTAACGCTAAATACAACAAATAACACAATTGGGGGTCACACTCTCTAAGGGCCTTCATCCCTATGATTTGAACTCAAGTTATAGAGAGGGGGTGTCCTCATAGGCACAATTTTTTTAAATTATAATACAACTAAAATAATATAATTTGAATAATATTTTATTATATAAAGTTAAGAAAGTATAAATGTCCATTGAATTAAATTGAAAACTATTCATATTCTTTTTTTTAACACACTCATGCACATTCCGTTATGGTTGATTCTCCATTATGAGATCCAAATTATGAACCAAAATATATTGCAATAAACATATAGACACACAGACACTATGCAGTGACAAAAGTCATTAGACTCTCTTAATAGATATCTCGATTCAATTCACGGGTAGGGTGGTCCTTAATATGTCCCCATTTTCAACCTCTTTAAAAAATGGAACATTGGACTCTTTTAATAAAGACCTCAATTCAATTCACGGGAAGGGTGGTCCTTAATATGCTCCCATTTTCAACCTCTTTAAAAAAATTGGGATATTGGACTCTTTTAATAGAGATCTCAGTTCAATTCACAAGAAATATGGTACAAACCCCGAGGGATCGATGGTCTCCATCTCACATCGGGTCAACAAAATTGAGATAAATAAGTTGTGAAGAATGCTAGGTCAACAACAACGAGACGAATACGTTGTTGAAAACAGTCCATATGGTTTGAATCCTGTGCTTACCAATTTCTAAAAATAGTGACTATAACCAATTTCTCTGTGTAACCCATACATATATATATAACTTATTCATTTGTTTGAATCGTATGACAAAGGCAGGGACATTATATTTCAAACCTGAAGCATTGAGCTAGGTTAATGATCTAGAAAACATTTTTATCCCTTACTAAATTACCTTCTAAAGAGACCAACAAATATAAGGTGACATAATATGTACAATGCTCTTAGAACATTAAAAGCTAATTTACCCTTTATTATGTACAATGTTCTCACAACATAAAAAATAATTTATCCTTTAATAAATTATCTTTTGAAGGAGAGGGAGAGTGGTCTCCTATGTTTCCTTAACCTTAAAGATTACTCTATTTGATTTGAATGAATTTATTTTATTTTTTATTTAAGGGAAAAATTAAATATAATAAAATGCTTTTTAAAAAAAAATAGTAAAGTATATTTATAAATATATTCAAAGGTGTAACATTTATTTTTTATTTTTATTTTATTGATATTTTTTGAGTAATATTTTTTATTTTTAATATTATAGTATCTAAAAACTAAAACCAAATAAAAAATTTATTTTTAAATTATATTTATTTATTTTTTGAAAAAATACTTCTTATTCATAACAAATAAAAGAATACAACGAAATCATTACATAAGCTTGCGCAGCAACAACAAGCAGTCTGATCTCAGATATTTGTCTATTCTAATGCAATCTTTAAGAATACTATTTCTAAAGACTCTTAGTTGATCTGAGACCAGCCTACAAGCGAACTGACATGGATTTGAGGTGAATGCTAAATTATATTTATTAAAGCTTGAAACATGAAAAATAAAGGTAAAATATAGTATAAACAATACAAATTTAAATTTATTATCACACATAAAACTTATTGTTTAGCATGTTGAGTTGGTCTTAAAGCTGTTTCAACTTCTTTATCTAAAAATAAGTTGTTTTATATTCTTTCTCTTAACAACATAATTTATTTTATTTTATTTTTTAAAAGATTTTGATTGTATTTTTTTATTTATGAAAAAGCCATTATATTAATAAAATAATATCTAATCATATATAAAAAGGGCGGGTGGGATTATAACACCTCGTAAACCAACACACTAAACACCGTGGTTAGGAGTACACAAGAGTGTCAAAAACAATCCATAAAAAGTCATATAACAACCGCCAAAACAATGTCAAATATATCGACTCATAGCGTAGGGTGCATTCCCCCAATGCTCCATGAGGGTACGTAAGTACTGCAACTCCACATGTACTTTTTCAACCTGTACTTGAATCTATAACCAGCAATCAAAGAATATAGCATATTTATCAGCAACAAAGAAGACACGCCCAACATATTATTGAGAAAAAATAGCTCTATTCTGATACTTCCAAAGATAAAATAGAGTACCAATTCTAAAAATATTCCAAACAACATATAAGTTGAAGGAAAAAGCAATAGGGTCACCCAAAATAGCATGCACCCAGGTAAAATACTCTTGCACAAAAGGTCTAAAATTTTTAATAAGCCACTCCAAGACCGACTAAGCCCGATCACAAAACCAAAAAAACATGCAATAAATCTTTCGCCTACTTGCAAATCATGCAAATGAGATTATGAACACCCAGATGCTTGAGCCTATTGCCAACAGGAAATTCCTGGTGTAAGAGGCTCCAAGTAAAAAAACTTTGTTTAGGTTCAATATAAGTAGCCCAAGCAATCTGAAACCTCTTATTCCAATGGGAGGGAAGAGAGACTATGTTCCATCTCATAGTGAGCTTATCAACCATTGGAACTTGCGGGGTGATCCATTTGTAACCTATATGAGCTTTATATTACAAAACATGAAGCTCCCCAGGCCAACACCAATATGACCACCAGGGTTTTTTAAAATGCTTATGTAGTTTGCACCAAATAGAAAATGAAATACTATCAATAACCACCTCATAAGTATCACTATCACCAGGATTTAAATTGTAAATTTGAGGAAAAATTTCTGAGGGTATCCAACTCCTGCTATATTAGGAGAAGAAATAAAAAATAGAAGCAATACCATGATTATAGAACCTCTATTCTCTGACCCACTATGCCAAAGCCAGGGGAGAGCCCTGCAAAGTGATAATAGAAGACCACCAAATATTCATGGAAAGCAAAGAGGCACCTACTTTATGAAAACTCCTTTTCCAACTAAGCTAGGGTTTGAAGGCCTCCCAGGATTTCCAGATACTTTGAATGACAAAATAACCTTTAACTTTAACAGGGACAGGGGTAGTAAGAATGGATTGCAATCTCACCCCTTTCCAAATTTTCTTCCCTTGAAGCAAACAAGAAGAAATGCAATGCCTGACCATCACTTTCCAAGATTCATCCCTAATTAAATATTGGGCGATCCATTTAGCACAAATAACAAAACCTTGAACAAACCCATGCCTCCATAGTATTTGGGCAAACAATAAATTTTTTAGGCTACCTGATGAAAACCTCATTTGAAAGAGTCTTTGGCCCACAAGAAATATCTCAAAAGCTTATCGAGCTTTTTATAACAAGATTTGTATGGAACCCATCAAGACAAATAATAGACATGGGTAGTGGATAAAAACTTAGAACAAATATAAAATTTTCCTACCAGAGAAAGTTTCTTACTAGTCTAGTACGAAATATTATTGTCCACTTTCTCAATAACATACTGCCACAATTGAGCAGATGAACCATGAAACACAAAAGAAATTCCAAGAAATTTAAACACCTCACCCGGCTTAATCAAAGTCTATTAGAAATGATGTAGCCGACATGGTAGTTGGGATTGAGATTGCCAAAAATAGGAGGTTTTTTCATTGAATAGAAGAACCAGAGGCTAAATAGAACACCTCTAAGCAACTAATAGCTAAGGAAAGGGATTGCTCATCTTCTCAAAGCGTTAAAAAATAATAATCAACAAAATAACCATTGACCAACTATCGATCATAATTGGGGAGAGCAATACCCCTGACTAATCCTTGATCCACCTTATGGGTCAACAAATAACCAAAAGCCTCTACAACAAGAATGCAAAGATATGGAGAAAGAGGACACCCCTATCTTACAGAATGACTAAGAGAAATTGACTGAGATTGACTATTATTCAAAGTAAGAACAACTGAAGCATATTGAAATAACATAAGAACGGTGCTCACAAACACTAGATCATAGCCCAAAACCTGAAGCATGGTAGTGATGAAGTACCACTCCATATTATCATAGGATTTCTCAATGTCAATCTTAATGAATAAGGCATCTTGTTCAGAATTTCTTGCCCACTCCATACCTTCCCAAACAACAAGAACATTATCAAGAATGTATCTTCCCTAAACAAAGCCAATTTTTTTAGGTCTAACAATCAAAGGCAGAAGATATTTAAGCTTAAGTACAAGGGCTTTGGTAATAATATTATAGCTCACATTAAGCATGGTGATCGATCTCCAATTAGTGATGAGCTCAGGGTCTCCAGACTTAGGAATAAATTTAATGTTGCCTTTTTTAATAATGGAACCTGGTGAACCACATTGTAGGGCTTCAAGATACACTTTGTGGAGATTATAACCAAGCATATACCATAATTATTTGTAGAATTCACATGGTAATCCATCAAGACCATGTTCCTTATCATTGGCCATGAGTGATAAGGCATTTTTCATATCTTCCAAAGAAAGAGGAGTGTCACAAATTATCATTTTCTCAGGAGAGAGCTTATTGGGAACAACAATGGTACAATCAGCAAGAGCTTGCCTTCTAGCATCATCAAGGGGTTGAGAAGCAAAAACACCTTGATAATGTGAAACAAAGGCTTTGATAATGCATGGAAGGTCTGTGAATCTCTGCCCATCAACTTGAATGACTTGAAACTAAGAATACTAGGCAGGAGTCTGAGGCATTGGAAAAAAACTTTGGTCACTTTGTCCCCCACTTTGAGCCAATGCATTCGAGTACATAATTGAGCACCCTTGGCTTCATACAAATAATATTTTTTAGCTCATGCCAAATGGAAGAAACTTGGGACTGAGAAAGAGAGCTAAAAGGAGAGGCTTCAAGCTTGAGACAGGATTTGGATAGCTCACTCTACAAGGTAAACTTAGTCTGTTTCTGCCACTTTACAACTTCAACACCTAGAGTCTACAACACCTTAGTGGTTCATTGAATGGTAGCATTCCACCACTCAATTTTTCTAGAAAGACAATCAGGTCTATGAATCAAATTCCAAATGTGGCATATATGAGATTTCATGCTATAGCTATGCCAAAAAGAAACATTAGGTAAAACTATGAAGAATGCACTCTGGATTGAAAGTTTAACTTTTCCATCGAGAATAAAATAGGTGAATGATCAAACATTGTAGTATCAGGAAAATTCAGCACATATGGTGAAAAAGGCAAAATATGGGAGAACTAAAATTTGTCACACTCAAAAATCATGGCTCTATATAATCTTTCCAAAACCCTGGTAGAAGAAGCCTGGAATTAGACCAGGTGTACCAAAGAGCTTAAGGGAAGTCAGAAGGCAAGAAACGAGAATTAGGGTCATAAATGCAAAGCTTGTTTTTCATAAAAACTAAGCTCCCCTTTCACCTAAGCACCATCGCATCAGAGCATGACTGACCTTGTCAGAAGCTTTCTCCACCATATTAAAATCTCCATAGAGCACCCAAGTGGAAAATGGTAGATTCATGGCAAGCCATATCCACAACTCACATCAATCAAAAGCAATGTTAAATGCATACACATTAACCACCCCAAATAGTTTTCCATAGATATCGAGCAAAATACAGACAACTTGATTGGATGGGTCAAAACCCCAAGTCACAACATTCTTCTGTAATCGAGTCACAAGGATAGTGACGGCTTCCACTTTTCCTAAGGAATGCTTCATAGAAAAAGAGGCACTTCATGGCCATAAAAAGTCACATGCACACTGCGGATTGAAATAAAAAATCTTAAATTCTTGTAGACATAAAAAATTGAGGCTTCCATGCACTTGAGAAACATTTGACATCTCATTTCAAATCAAATATTTTTTGACCAAGTCGATTAGTCCTCGAAAATTCCATGAGAAGAAAATTATTGGTTTTTATTAGGATGCATGATTTCCATGACATCCTCTGCATCACCCAAACCTTCAATCGAGCCATACGAGTTGGAGGCTATGGGGAAATAATAACTGATTAGCTATCGATGTTTATAATTCTAAATATGGTTGCGAGCGGACCTTAAAGACCCAAACCTCCTCCATTGAATAATTATCTGGAGCTACCACCATTGAGGTAAAATAAGGGCTTGACCAAAGATATTGAGACACCGATAGAATTGGGGGTTGCATGCTAACAATCAGAGGGGCCATATCAACAAGAGTCTGAACATATTTTTTAGAAGCTTGCATGTCCTGAGAAGAAGTAGGGGTATGTTGCGTAGTGGAAATTGAAGCTTCCTACTGCTTAGCTCCATGGGTTTTCCTTATAGAAACAGTAGTCCATTCTTCAATGTCTAAGAGCCATTAGATGGAGCCACGAGAGTAGGCAAGGGATTTGCCTTATATTTCTACTCCATTATAGGACACTCCTAAATTTTGTGAGTTGCAAATTGAAACCGATAAAAGGTATTGAATAAATTGATATAAGCAACTCTTTACCTAAAGGATTGGTCCCCGATCTTAATATCAATAAACTCCTACAAATCCTTGGTAAGGTCAAATTTGATACAGATCCTTCTGGTGGGTTGAGCGGAGAATAAATTTTCTAGCTCAAGATAAACAAAATTACCTAAGGGGGTAGCTAAAGTCTACAAAAAACCCCAAAGGGGAATAGGAAGATCGGGGAATTCAACCCACATCGGGACTTCCAATGCAGCTTGGTCATTGACTTGGAAATCCCTAGAGTAGGGTTGTAGAATCAATAGAGAATTACGAACAGTCCATGGTACCCTAGATATAACATTTTATGCTTGAGCTAGATCTAAAAAGCTAAAAATAAAATACCCTTTGGTAAGGTTTTGTACATTCTCCACTTTGACTCCATATGGGTCCCATACTTGCTGGACCCAGGAATGAATAAGGGTATCATATGGGATACGACCCAAAAAATAACCCACCAAGGTATGACATTCAAACCATTCACAAGTCATATGATATTCATGCAAAGGAATAACGACTTCAAGGACAGGGCCTTTACCTTGTGATACACTTTCGAAATGAACTTGTGCAGACGCTTCCCCGGTGCCATTGAGCTCTCCAGCAAACTCAAAATAAACTAAAGCAACTGTATGAGTGGTAACTATTGGTCATCAAATCTGCCTAGGTAAGGGTTTTGGGTAAATGTATGCGCCCTAGACCTGGACCAACATTGAAAGGCCGAAGGGAAGAGATGCCCCTCGTGCCAATCTCCGGAGAAAGGCCGGCTCCTATGCTAAACTACTTGGGTGTTTTGAAGACAAGAGTGCAGGAAAGAGATAAAAGGGATAAGGGTTAGAGAAATAAATAAAAAGGGTTAAGGGAAGAGAGATTGGTGATTTGAGGTGGGAGAGAACAGGAAGCACGATCGCTAATAGACAACTTGAATAGCAGCAAGGAACACCAAGAGTAAAATGAAAGAAACGTAGTATCAACCTTCCTATGTATCCTCCCAAACGAGTTTCAGGGTACTGTCCCCGATCGCACACCGGACGTAGAGTTCAGCATCTCAGTCTACAAATGAAGAGAGACAAAAGAATCAAGCAAGGCAGGTAGCATAAAAGAAAGTCAATAGGATGTTTTTCAACTCCTATGTATCCTTCAAAACGAGTTTCAGGACACTGTCCCCGATCGCACATCGAACGCAGAGTTCAACATCCAACATACAAACAAGGAGAGATAGAAGAATCAAGCACAAAAGGCAGCATAAAAGAGAAGAATTGAGCTCAAAGTCTCTTAGTATTAATCGCAGGACATCAAATTACAGTAGCTTTCTAGCAGATAGTTCCCCCCTTTTTCCATTACAATGCCTGGGTTTTTATAGAGGACCCGAGCCTCTGAGTCATAATTACATAGAAGAGAAGAGTACACCCTCGAGCCCTGAGAATCGGCTCCTCGAGGCTCTCGTGACCAAGTTTTCAAAGGTGTCTAGACGTCCTTGGTCTCTGGGTGCGGTGCTCGAGTGGCCGCCATGCTCGTTGGGCTCTCCATCATGGCTTGATACTTCATTTTTGATTGCCAAAAATGAGCAACGGGCTTGTTGGGCACGAAAAATTGCATTTATGAGGCACTTGATCGCCTCGAGAAAATACTTGGCTTGGAATGCGTGCCTGTGAAGCGCTTCGCTAAGTCCTCATTCACAACTTCGCTTCGCAATGGTTCTGGGCCGAAGTGACAACTCTTCCTTGAATTATGCTTCACACAATTGAGCTTCACAAAACTGCTTCGAGTAAGGTTTGTGCCGAAGCATATCTGCTTCGCAAAATGGTCTTCTTTGTCCTTGCTTCTTCGCTGACAAAACTGCTTCGCTGACGCCTTGGAGAAATGCTTCGCTGCGATCCTCTTTCAAAACTGTGATTCGGGAAGGTTTTGGCCGAAGCATTGTTGCATTCCTTTACTTCGCACAAAATTAGCCGAAGCAAAAGCTTCGCAATGGTTCGCTGATGGAGGGGCCCGAAGTGAGTACTTTGGCAACTTTCTGGCGAAGTACTTTCAATGCTCCTTGAGTTCCGCTTCGCTGATTTTCTGGCCGAAGTGACTGATGGAAATACTTTGGGTGCGAAGTAGTTTTCTTGCCTTCTCTTTTGAATTTTGGTTCGGCATATTGCTTCGTAGAAATCTTTCCCAAAATAGCTTCTGAAAAAGCTTCGGGCCCGAAGTAGATTTCTTGCCTTTGCTTTTCGACAAAATTGTTCTTTCGAACGCTGCCTTTGTATTCTACTTCGGGGATACTACTTCGCAAAACTTTTACCCGAAGTAGTGTGGGAAATGCTTCAGGTGCGAAGCTGTTTTATTTTCCTTCTGTGAAGCTCTTTTTTCTAGCTTGTTTGGCAGTGAAGTTCTTTCCTTTTACTTTATGTACAAATGGGTGGCATTGAAAGCCAAAATTGCTGCAACTTTTCAAAATAAAAATAACAAAGTAAAAACTTTACACAACACTATACAAAACTTGTTTCTTTTCTACCCCTTGAGAAATGTGACAAAATTGTCAATATTCTTGGCGACTCGTGGGGCAACGAGCTCGTCTCGGTGGAAGGACCCTTTAACTTTGATCTATTGGGCCAGAGTCTTTTCCCGATCCATCTCCTCCTTTTGCTCCTTCTTCTTCTTCTGGGAGCGCCTCAGCAGTTGGTTCTCCTTCTTCTTCTGCTTCTTCTTCTTCTGCTCCTTCGTCTGTTGGCGTGGCCTCCTACTGTGGAGATGGGATAATGCGATCGCGGATTTTCTTTATAGTTTGGCGAACATGAGCCCAGACCCCTTTCTGAAATATTTCTTGGTCTTCGAGCACCTTGACCAGAACATGGAATCGGTCAATCTGCCCTATGTCGATGTGTTTGATCCTCGCACCTAGGTCATTTAGGCAAGTCATGATTTTACAGTGTCTTAGGATGAAGTCTGTGACCTATCCCTCCATGACCGGTTCTTCCCACTCATCAATTTCGAAGACGTCATTTTCAAAAAGGAGCCACGTCAGCTTTAGTTCTTCCCTGGTGAGAAGGTTTCCATCATCATCTATGAAACTCGGGAAACCCAAAGAAGAGAGGTCTTCAAAGTGACTCATTGATGTGCGCTGCTCCTGCTCAAATATATCAAGGAGGTCTTTTGCCTTTTGCGCTTTCTTCACCTTGGAGAAGAAAGCGTGAATAGTGGCTTGGGCGAGTAGACCAATCCCTAGCCGTTCGACTCATAGCAGTGACCTGTAGGTCTTGATATTTGATGCTTTGAACCTCAAAGGCAAGCTTGAGTCACTTTTTAATTTTTTGAATCACCTCGTCCACCATTGGTCCCTTCTTAGCAATGGCATGATGAGCTTCGATGACATAGATCAATATTGACAGGGCACTGGAGGCCCGAGATCTGAAACCTTTGAGTAGGTGAGAGCGGATCTCCTTGATCCTGCCTTTGTCGAATAGCTCCAGGTTGCCTTTTGGTATAATTGTTGCTAGGACTGCAAGATCTTGCTCTTGAGCTCCTTGGCTTTTAGCTCATTTTCGGCCTATTTTTGTGCTTGTTGTTCGGTCGAAGTCTACAATTGTAGAACTTGCAGTTTGAGGGCATGTGTTTCCTTTTTGAGCAATTTGCCCTACTTCTGCGAATCCTCCAGCTCAGAGCGAATCTTAGCCAGCTCTTCCTCCAACTTGATGTTGGCATTTTCTGCCTCAAACCTACACTGGTTGGCAATGTTTGCATGTGCTTTGAAAGTTTCGACCCTGACATGCATGGATTCGGATTCGTCATCTATATTTAAATGCTCTAGGTCCTTGGTTTTCTCCTGGTAGTCGTAATCAGCTGGAGTCATTTCATCCAGAGGCTTCTGGACCTTAGGGACCTTTCTCACCTTATGCAAATTTCTGCCCTTCAGGTCGAAAACTGCACATTTTTCAACTTGAGCCAGAGATTTACCTCTTTTCTTTCTCGCCTCCTTTAACATATTCTCTGTATTCTATCGAGCTAAGAGTAGCTTTTTGGCCAGAGGGCACTCCTTTATTGTAGATAGGTCTGTTTCAGAGAAAGCCGAATCTCCGACCAAAGGTGTAAACAAATATAAAGAACTAATAGGGGCAGGTTCGCCCGATGACTCAAGGATGGGTGTAGTAGGGGCTTTGGCGAGTGGGACTATGCTTTGAGCTATGGGAGAGTGGGCTATAGGGCTTGGTGTAGGCGAAGTGGTTTCAGCGGGCTTATCCTGTTCAGATGACTTGAGATGAGTGGGGCTATGCAGGATTGGGCTAGCGATGGGCGGTTTCTGAGCGGGGGATTGACTCTGTGGGGAAAGGAAAGACTGATGAGGGCTTCCACTCAGGACTGTCGTGGATGTGTCAGAGACCAAATCAAAGGGAAGAGAGTGCATACCTGCATGCCCTCCTAGAAAAGCGGTTGTGGTCACTTCTTGCGTGGTCGGCTCTTGTCCCTCTTGGGCTTCATCAACCCCGACCTCTACAACTTTTGCTCCAGAGTCCTTTTCTTGTTGGAGGAGTTCCTCCACATCAATGATATCTATTTTGGGGACCGTTTCAGCACTAGGTGCCCCTTCATCTCCAATGTTTGCCTCAGCTAGGCCTGATGCAGGGGATTTAGTAGGAGTACCTGAAAGTTTCATGTGAGGGTGCTTTGGGTGGCTCGGAGGTACTTGAATCTGCTCTTGCCTTTTCCTTTTCTTCCTCTCCAATGGTTGTTCTGCTTCTTCGGCGCTTGCTTCCTTATCTTCCTCCAAAGCATCCTTAGCCCCACCTGGGCTTTCGCCCGATCCTAGGGTAGCTGGGGGAATAAAATCTACAAAGGATATCGACTTCCAGGTTTTGACATTGGAGTCATAAAGAATTACGAAGTCTTTATCCGATGCTAAGAGTCCATAGGAGTTTGTATTTTGACGGTGGACTCTCATTGTCCACCATTCTCGAAGCTTTTCCTCGCTCCAGTCTTTTACCTCCTCCTTCAAATCGTCCCTTGCCTTTTTCCAAAAGGTGGATCCTGGAGTCGGGAGGAGATGCTGATCAGGGTCGTACTTGACCTCTATAGGATAGAACTCATGCCATGGAGGCAATGTCCTCATCCTTTCTAAATGCCACTCTAGATCTTTTCCATTGGGGTTGTTCCTTTGTTCTACAACTTTGGGGTGAGGGCAGATGTGGAAGCTCTTGAATTTTAAATGATCCTTCATCACACCTAAAGGATCGTAGAGCCACTACTGAGGAATCTGGAGTAGGCCAAAATAGGCAAGCCTTTCTTCCAGGAACGTGCCCTATTTTAGGGCAAAGACTTTGATTACCCCCATCTTGAAGGGGAAGTCACAAGTATGTGCCCACTTACGACCGTGACCGTATATTGCATTTGTAGAATCGCTCTATCGAGCGACTTCTAATGCAAACTGATATTCTGAGGGGTAGACTGGTAATAGGAAGGGCTTCCCAATGAAGCCGAATATGCGAATCACCAGTCCCTATGTCAATTGGAAGACATCTCCCTTTTTTCCCCAGCACCACTCTATCTCTCAAACTGAGTGGTACCCGAGGAGAAGAACCTCTCAACAAATGCATGGCGGGTCCCAAAAATTGCTGATTAAAAGAATAATAAGACTCCTCCTTCAATAAAAGGGGAGTCCATTGGTACACTGGCAGAGGATTTCCATCCTTGCCGCTTGGGGAGATGGCGATATGGGGAAAATGCTTATGAACTTGGTAGAAGAATAGCTAGACAAGAAAGGAACAGGGTGAGAAGTACTGTCCTGCTACTGAATTCTTCATGCTAGCGAGCCTTGTATGCAGGGTTCGGGCCACCCATTCTGCCCAGTCAAAGAAAATTGGGTTGGTGTTCGGCCTTGAAGCGTTAGGGGCATAAAACTCCCCTCTTGAAATGCATTCGGCTAGAGACACCTGCCAGGGCTGTACTGAAGTATCCTTTGACAAGCCCACCACCCATGCAATGATAGAAAAAATATCTATATTTTTGAAGGCCTCCAAGGGTAAGGGCATCTGGGGCAACTTGTTTGAAGGTAGCCCGCTCTTGAGATTCTCCCGTAGGAACTTCAATATATAGCTGTTGGAGGTGAATCTCTCCATCTGCTCATTCAGGAGAACATTGCAAATAGAATAGCCCTTAGGCGGGCCCTGCTGTGGTGCGAAGGCTGCTTGTACATCTTCCTTCAGGATGGAGAATAGCTTGTGTCCCGAAGCATCTAACACCTACCTGGTCGTAGGTTGGTAATTCTGTGCAATGGCGTGGACCAGCTCGAGACAATGGTGAGCAAGTGGGGTTAGAAACTAGTAGATCTGTGAGTAATATGCAGTGGCTCTCTTGTTTTCTAGCATGAGCCTGCTTGTCATGAATTCTATGGTGTGTCAAAGATCGGATACACCCTTTGAGAGCTGTGTATCTTGGATTCTCTCCCACCCATCAATTGGTGGCTCCACAAGCTGTTCTTCTTCTGAGTCGTCCCCCTCTTCCATTGGCTATTTTTTGGGTCGAAGGGGAGGATTTAGCTTCTTCGAGGTACGCTTTTTCTCTTCTTTCCCCTTTTTTGTCTTCTCAGGGCCTGCAACTTCGGGCTCTCTCCCCTTTTCCTTAGAGTTTTTCTTTCCCATGATGTTGGTGATAGCGGCAGGGTTCTTGATACAAAGAGCTTAAATGCGAATGACCAGATGCAAAAGGACAGGAGAGTTTCAGAGTATCTGAAAGCTCTTAGTGTAATTCTAACTGATGGACAAATAACTTCCCTCTTGCCAAGAACTCACTTTTATAGCCCTAAAAGGCAACCACCTGAATTTATGGCACCTACTAAAATTAAATTTGTAGTCAGACGACAGAAGCTGCAGTATTCTCAAACTGCTTTTGCAACGACGTGGTACACAGGGCTGCATGCTTTGATGATTATACTTTGTACTGGAGATGCCACCTACTGCCACCTTATACTTTGGTGCAATTTTTTCTTCTCTTTTTCTGACTCGATCATCTTGAGCAATGTTCCACTATCCCTTTTCCTTAATTTTGTCCACTTTGTACTCCTCTCAAGGCCATTGTTGGCACATTTTTCGAGGCACGTTTTGAATTCTCCACCTCACGCGTGTTTGGCTCGACGAAGAGAAACTTGATGCTGAAAATGCTTCACGGTGAACCTTTGGTTCGGACTATTTTTTGATGCTTCGGGCCCGAAGTACCTCTTCTTCATCGTGTTGCCGCTTTGGTCAAAAATGTTTCGGGTGAAAACTAGCCGAAGTGAATGCTTCGCTATGGTTTCCACCGAAGTAGAAATGGTTCGGGTATGAGGAGGCCCGAAGTAGATGTTTCAGCAACTTCCTGGCAAAGTAATCTTCAATGTTCTCTTGGATTTTGCTTCGTTGGTTTCCTAGCCGAAGTGTTTACCAAAAATGGTTCGGGCCCGAAGTCCTTCCACCTTGGTCAAACTTGAATCGTGGCCTAGACTTTTCTTCTTCGGTGAAGTTGCCTCTTCGGATGATTTTCGCTCGAGGTAGGAATTTGAAATGTTTCGGGCCCGAAGCTCTCTTTATCGGCCCTTTGCATTTTTATTCGGCAAAATGACTTCGCACAATTTTCACCCGAAGTAGTGCTGGAAATGCTTTGGTGCGAAGGTTCTTGGGGGTGTCGGAAGATCGAGAGGAAAATGCTTCGGGTGCGAAGTTCTTCTTTTGAAAACTGGTTCATAGAATTTTGCCTTTGGTTACCTTCTTTGCAGCGAACCTTTTGTACTTGCTACTTCACATCAGAAGTCTCCGAAGAAGATTTGGAAGTGGTACTTGGCTTTGTGATCTTGGAAGAGAATGTATATACAAATGCAAATTATATACAGAAGTATATATACACATTATTTTTTTTATTTTTTTTATTTTTTTTTAAAAAGAAATTGTCTTTAGCGATGAAAAGTCTTTAGGTGAAGACCATTGACAGAGATCGGAAGAATTTGTCCATCTGCATCTTTGAGGATGAATGAATTGGCCGAGTTTACCTTCATAATTTCAAATGGCCCATCCCAAAAGGCGTCCATCTTGTCGTGATTCCCAGGCTTGGCCTTCCAAGAATCCCACTTCAATACCAGGTCTCCCACATTGAATGTGTGATCGGATGAATTTTTCTTGAACCAGTCTTGGATAACCTGAGTATGCTTAGCGAAGTCCTGGTATGCTTCTTTGCGATCCTCCTCCAGTTGCAGTAGCTGAGCTAACCTGTTCTCCATCGGATTAACTCCATCTTCTGCTTCTAACAGCCACAGTGCAGGGATCTCAACATGGATGGGTAAGATGGCCTCCTTGCCATAGACCAGAGCATAAGGCAAAGTTTTGATTGACCTTTTGATAGAAATCCGATCGGCCCACAAGGCCCGATCTAGAAGGAGATGCCAAGTCCTTTTGTTCGTCTCGATGAGCTTTCTTAGCATTCTCAACAGAGTCTTGTTGGTGGATTCTGCCAAGCCGTTGCCCTGAGGATAATAATTGGAGGACACTTTATGATATATCCCATACCTGTAGAGGAAATCATTTATTTTAGTGCCTGTGAAGCTAGGGCCATTTTCTATGATGATTGCTTTGAGGATGCCAAACCTGGTGATCAATCCTTCCAAGAAGGTGACTACAGTATCTTGATCTACATGTTTGGTAGGAATCGCTTCGGCCCACCTGGTGAAGTAGTCTGTTGCTATCAGGATGAACCTATGTCCCACGGAGGAATTTGGTGATACGACTCTTATAAAATCCAACCCCCATTGTTGAAAGGGTGTTTCTACTTGTATCGGACGAAGGGGCATTATAGCATTTTTGTTTTGGCCGACAAACCTCTGACATTGCTCGCATTTACGGCAAACTGCAAAGGCATCGACAAAGAGTGTGGGCCAATAATAACCCACCCTAATGATCTTTAACGCTATTGTTCTTCCTGCAAAGTGACCTCCCGATAGTCCTGAATGGAATTCTCCGAGGACTCTCCTTTTATCATCATCTTTGATGCACTTAAGAAGGACACCATCAATGTTCCTAAAAAATAGGCCTTCGGGGTGCAGAGTGTATCTGGAGGACCGCATCCTGAAATGTCTTTGTTGTGATGCATTTAGATGTGAAGGACACTTGCCGATGTTGAAATAGTAGATTATCTCACCGACCCAATCCTTCTCGTCTTCTTCATGGTTAGCGAAGCATTCTTCGGCTGGTAAGTCATCCCTCCGAGATTCTATCACTTCGGCCGCCACGCTCTTTGCCAATTCTTGACACAATGCATGGTCGTGAACTAATTTTGTGGGCTTGATCTCAATGTCAAACTCCTGTATCTTGTTCACCCAACCAGCTCTTTTACTTCCCAATTCTCCTTGGATAATGAAATTACACACATCGGGGTGAATGACATAAACTGTAACTCGGCTCTAAGAGATGAACTGCTTGAACTTCCTTAGTGATTTCATTACTGCATGCACCTGACGCTCAATGAAATTATACCTTTCTTCATGGGAATTGATCACCTGACTCAAGAACGCGATGGGACACTCCTCGCCATCTTCTCCCTTTTGTGTCAATATAGTAGCGTAGCTCTCGGGCTCTCCTATGACATACATGATGAAATCCTGATTCGAGTCTTAATCTCTTCAAAAGCTTCTTTTCTTTCTTTGGTCCAGTTAAATTCAGTGCCCTTCTTCAGGAGTTGGGACATCGACTTGATGACTTGGGCGAAGTCGGGGACAAACTTCCTCACGAAGTTAATCTGGCCAAAGAAATATTGAAGTCCTTTCTTGTCTATGGGAAGTGGGAGCTTCATTAGAGCCTCGGATCTGTCAGGATCTACAGTGAGGCCTTTTTTTGATATCGTGTGTCCTAGCAACTTTCCTTCGCTGACTACAAATATGGACTTCTTTGGATTAATTGAGATGCCGAACTCTCGACATTTTTTGAAAACTTGTTGTATATGTGTGGGGTGGTCTTCCCTTCTTTGGGAGAAAATAGTCATGTCATCCAGATAGATGACGATAACCTTATTTAGAAGCTCACCAAAAGCAAGATCCATTGCTCTCTGGAAAGTGGCCCCAGCATTCGAAAGGCCAAACGACATTCGTTGGTAAGCGAATGTCCCCCACTTGGTGGTGAATGCCATCTTGTGTTGGTCTTCATCCCTGACCCAAATATGATTGTATCCAGAAAAACCATCGAGCAGAGAGAAGCATTGAGCTCCAGCCATCGAGTGCAAAATTTGATCGATTTGTGGGAGAGGATAGTGGTCTTTGAGGGACGCCTGATTTAGATTGTGAAAGTCCACGCATAACCTGATATCTCCATTTTTCTTTCTGACTGGGACTAGGTTCGCTACCCATGAAGAGTGCTTGATGGGGTATATGATCTTTGCCTCGAGCATCTTCAGGAGTTCAGCCTTCATCAAGACCTCGATCTTAGGATTGACCGGCCTCTACTTTTGTCAGAAGGGTTTGACCCCCTCTTGCAATTCAATTGTGTGTTGAACCAGCTACCGATTGTATCCCATGAGATCTTGATAAGACCAAGCAATTATGTCATAAAACTTTCTGCACAAATTTTGTATCTGTTCTATCTCCTTCGAAGTGCAGTCGGTTCCCACCTTTATTGCTTTCCTAGGTTCGAGCTCCAAATCCTGATACTGTTTCTCATGGACTTTGATCATGTGAGAGAGAGCTCGGTCATTCCAATCAAAGAGACTTTCAAGGGTGATTAGTCCCTTGGGAACATGGTTATTCTTCAATTGAATCAACCCTTCATACTCCCCTTCATCAGAGCTTCGGTCTTCGACTGTGGCGGCTTCTTGGATCATGAAATTTATAATCTGCTCATTGCTATCAAACACTTGCCAATGTAGCTCCTTGTCTGGGACAGAAGGCCTGTAGATCATCCTCATAGCTCTGGGCTTGTGCACCATATCTTCTGCTGGAGAGTACTTGGCTGTGATGGATGCCAGGACATCGACATGTCGATTCTTTTCTCGTGGGATTGACTACAGATTGAGAGACTCGAACTGGTCAAGCAGGTCCCATACCCTATTATGGTATGACTTTAGATAATTTTTCTTTGAGGTACACTTTTTTGTGACCTGGTTGCATACCAGTTCAAAATCTTTGAATATTTGCAGGTGCTTTATGCCTAACTTGTCAGCTTTCTTAAGTCCTAGGCATAATGCTTCGTATTTCGCTGCATTGTTAGTGCAGCTCCATGTCAACCAGTAGCAATACTCTTTTTGCTCTCTGAAAGGTGAAACTAGAAGAATCCCTGCCCTCGACACCATTTTTACATCGGGCACCGTCGAAGAACAACTTCCATAATTCTTCCTAGGCACTTCTTCTATTCCCTAGTTGGGAGTGATTTTTAGGCTTGGTGATCGCATAACACCCTATCTCGGTCTCCACCATGGCATTGAAGTCTGCCAATGAGAACTCATCTTCATAGCTTAATTGCGTAAGAGACTCCTCAATCAGGTCCACCTGCTCTATCTCCTTCACTAGTGCATTCACTGGTTCGCTACTTTCTTCTTTGGACATCTTCTACACAAGAAAGGAAGAAGGCTTTTCATTGTAAATCTTCACCTTATTTCCTTTGAATGGAATCTCTAGGTGAGAGTAATCCATAGATAGATACCCACCCAGTTTAGCCATGAATTCCATTGACAAGCACATACTAAAATATGGCTCCAAGTCGACTACAACTACCTCTTGTATGACTGTAATCTAAGGCGTCTTATGTAGTTGGATAGGAATGTCCTTGATCACTCCCATGGTCTTCACTGGAGTACCATCCAATTGGAGTACACCCTGGTTGCTTTGCGTATACTCCATTCCTATTTCTTTGTAGACTACCCTTGGCATGACTGTTGTAGCGGCCCCAGATTCGATCATGCAGTTATGTACAATATACCCTTCCATTTGTAGGGTTAGGTAGAATGGAGGTGGTCTATTCTTCCCCATGATAGATGTGGATAGGGTTTGCACAAGAGCAAGCGGTGCTGCATTTTTTTATTTAATTGTCTTCAATGATTCTTGCAGCAAGTCCACCTGTCCAGGTAGTTGCAGTGCATCGTACAAGCTGATCTTTGCTGGGATCTTCTTCAATTCCTCTACGATGTTGTATGTCGAAGATTTGAGCACTTCGGGTTCCTTTCTGGGTTCGTATCGGGTACAATATTGCTCTATAGCTTCAACTCTTTGCCACTTTGTGAGGGAAGGAAACTTGAGGTTTTCCTTAGCCTGCTCCTTAGTTTTTTCCTGAGGCGGTTCGATAGAGGCCTTTTGGGCCTTTTATTTGACTGGTGCAGGCGGAGGAGCTTCGCTCGGGGTCGAAGTAGATGATTGTCCTTTCTCGGGTCGAGCCTGCTCTTTTGCAGGAGCCAGCTGAGTAGCATCTATTTCTATTGCCTTCCTTCCTCCTCAGGTAAGTACTACAATGGGCTCCTCCTCGCCAATTACTAGGTTTTGACTCATCTGCCTAATGACGTTCACTTGACCGTTGTGACTACTATTTTCCAGCGTCTGTACATAATGTTGGTGTAGGGTGCAGGTATTTTCTTCATGCAGATCATTGCATGTTGAGCACCAATATACATAATCGGAGGTTCTTGGAGCTTCATCAATGGCAGAATTTCTTGCCGAAGCCTTCCCTTGCTGAATGGCTTGGTCCTTGGTAAGTGCAGGCACAGGATAAGGTCTTCTCAACAGGAATTCCTACTGTGCTTGCTTCTTCTTTATAATGGTCATGTCGTTAGACAACATCTAAAATTTAGAGTTCAGGGACTGCATCTCCTACAAAATTTTGGTTTGTATATCATCGACTTTTGGAGCGAGTGGTAATGGAGCCATTGTCGATATTGGAGGAAGGGCGGGGAGTTGAGGTGGTGCTGGTAGCACAGGAAAAGCCGAAGTGACCATGGGTTGTGGAGTTGAAAATGTAGGGAAATGGATCTATGGGGCGGTGATTTGAGACACTACAGGATTCGGATTCCAAGATGAAATCGAGAGTGCAGGGGTTGTGGAGATTTGCGAAGCAGCTACATTTGCATACTATAATTGTAAGAATTCAGGAAGTATGGGCGTTGGCATTCTTTGAGGGAGCTTGCCCACAACTATCAAATCCATTTTTGCTCTCTTGGCTAACTCATACAACTCGGGAAAAGTATTAACGTTAGAATATCTTACCATGAGACTGATATCGGGATTGAAAGCCCGAAGGAAATAGAGTGTTGCAGCTTTGTCAACTGGTCGAAGTCCAACTGGTACTCTCTGCTAGGTTCGAGTGAACCTAACATTGAAATCTATGATTTCTTCTTACGGATGTCTCTTGATTGAAGTGAATTGATGCAGAAGAGAAGTAGGATTGGAAGACTCGTTAAAGTTTCCCATCATTTGCCCAACTAACTGGTCCCACCCCGTAATGCTACCGGGTGGTAGAGATCTATACCAATAGAGGAGTTTTCCTCTAAGGGAAAGAACCAGAAGCTTTACCATAATTTGTTCTTCTATAATGTCATGGATCGCCGCCAGAGATATTATGTCCTGGATATGCTCTAGAGCAGTTTTCCCAGTTCCATCGAACGTTGGGATCTTCTTTATGGCAGCAGGCGACACTTGTCCTTGCCCTGCTAGATTCAGTGGTGACAAGGAATCCCATGCTAGGCATAACCTGGGTGGCTGTGGCTGCTGCATTTGTTGTTGTTGTTGTTGTTGCTGCTGTGCCATACTTGCTCCTAGATTTTGAGAAATGGGAATTCCTGAAGCTCCCCCTTGACTGCTAATAGGACAACTAATAGGAATGGAGGGACTAGGGCACTTCGAAGAGTTGGGAGGATTGGGAGGAAAACTAGATGTTGTACTATCTGAAGTTGAGCTTTGTCTACCAACAGAGAATGTTCCTTGTAACAGTGATTCGAGGGTGATCAACCTTGATTGTTCCCCGAAGGCGTCAATATCTAGCTCGAAGAACTCGATTTCCTCTCCTCTATTCTTAACTCTCCATCTCATTTGCATGAAGGCATAGATTTTTTGGTACTGGTCTATACGACTTAAAGATTCTTGGGTAAACAGAGTCACCAGATGCTAAGGGTCTTTCAGTAATGAGGGCATCGGTCCTCACTACCACCAATTCAAGTGAGACTGATCGGGTCACACCGGGAACTAGTTTGAACTATTGGCCCCAATGAAGATGGGTTTGAGATTTAAAATATGGGGCCTTGACTGGTTATGGATCTTATTGAGATATACACAGTTGGTCCCACCGGGCGTGCCAAAAACTGTTGGTCATCAAATCTGCCTAGGTAAGGGTTTTGGGTAAATGTATGTGCCCTAGACCTGGACCAACATTGAAAGGCCGAAGGGAAGAGATGCCCCTCGTGCCAATCTTCGAAGAAAGGCCGGCTCCTATGCTAAACTACTTGGGTGTTTTGAATACAAGAGTGTAGGAAAGAGATAAAAGGAATAAGGGTTAGAGAAGCAAATAAAAAGGGTTAAGGGAAGAGAGATTGGTGATTTGAGGTTGGAGAGAACAGGAAGCACGATCACTAACAGAAAACTTGAATAGTAGCAAGGAACACCAAGAGTAAAACAAAATAAACGTAGTATCAACCTTCCTATGTATCCTCCCAAATGAGTTTCAGGGTATTGTCCTCGATCGCACACCGGACGTAGAGTTCAACATCTCAGTCTCCAAATGAAGAGAGACAAAAGAATCAAGCAAGGTAGGTAGCATAAAAGAAAGTCAATAGGATGTTTTCAACTCCTATATATCCTTCAAAACGAGTTTCAGGACACTGCCCCTGATCACACATCGGACGCAGAGTTTAGCATCCAACATACAAACAAGGAGAGATAGAAGAATCAAGCACAAAAGGCAGCATAAAAGAGAAGAATTGAGCTCAAAGTCTCTTAGTATTAATCACAGGACATCAAATTACAATAGCTTTCTAGCAGATAGTTCCCCCCTTTTTCCATTACAATGCCTAGGTTTTTATAGAAGACCCGGGCCTCTGAGTCATAATTACATAAAAGAGAAGAGTACGCCCTCGAGCCCTGAGAATTGGCTCCCCGAGGCTCTCGTGACCGAGTTTTCAAATCTGTTACCAAAAATAGCAACTGCAACCGGGTCAACTATGGAAAGGTGTATTGATGAGCCGTCTGGACGTCCTTGGTCTCTGGGTGCGATGCTTGACTGGCTGCCATGCTCGTCGGGCTCTCCATCATGGCTTGATACTTCATTTTTGATTGCCAAAAATGAGCAACGGGCTTGCTGGGCACAAAAAATTGCATTTATGAGGCACTTGATTGCCTCGAGAAAATACTCGACTTGGAACGCATGCCCGTGAAGTGCTTCGCTAAGTCCTCATTCACAACTTCGCTTTGCAATGGTTCTGGGCTGAAGTGACAACTCTTCCTTGAATTATGGTTCACACAATTGAGCTTCGCAAAACTTCTTTGGGGAAGGTTTGTGCCAAAGCATATCTGCTTTGCAAAATGGTCTTCTTTGTCCTTGTTGCTTCACTGACAAAACTGCTTTGTTGATGCCTTGGAGAAATGCTTCGCTGCGATCCTATTTCAAAACTGTGATTCGGGAAGGTTTTGGCCGAAGCATTGTTGCATTCCTTTACTTCGCACAAAATTAGCCAAAGCAAAATCTTCGCAATGGTTCGCTGATGGAGGGGCCCGAAGTGAGTATTTCGGCAACTTTCTGGAAAAGTACTTTCAATGCTCCTTGAGTTCCGCTTCACTAATTTTCTGGCTGAAGTGACTGATGGAAATACTTCGGGTGCGAAGTAGTTTTCTTGCCTTCTCTTTTGAATCTTGGTTCGGCATATTGCTTCACAGAAATATTTCCCGAAATAGCTTTTGAAAAATCTTCGGGCCCGAAGTAGATTTCTTGCCTTTGCTTTTCAGCAAAATTGTTCTTTCGACGTTGCCTTTGTATTCTACTTCGAGGATACTAATTCGTAAAACTTTTACCCGAAGTAGTGTGGGAAATGCTTCGGGTGTGAAGCTGTTTTATTTTCCTTCGACGAAGCTCTTTTTTCTAGCTTGTTTGGCAGCGAAGTTATTTCCTTTTACTTTATGTACAAATGGGTGGCATTGAAAGCCAAAATTGCTACAACTTTTCAAAATAAAAACAACAAAGTAAAAACTTTACACAACACTATACAAAACTTGTTTCTTTTCTACCCCTTGAGAAATGTGACATCAACAGTAACCATTAAAAAGGGTGAACTAACACCATATCATATGGTGTTAATGCAATAGACAGAACTTTACCACCCCTAAACCTACCAAGCTAGCAACTATTTTTTCATTTTGATTGAATTTTAAATACAATTTTTATTTTAGGTATTTGATAATTTTTAGCAAACAATTATTTTTATTTTTTTGTTAATTTTATAATTGCCATTGTGTTATGCATAATACACTTTTATAATTATATTAAAACTAAATAATCATTTGCATTGAAATATAATATATTTAAAACATTTAAAGATATATAAAAAATGTAGTCAAATTCAAATTTTAAAAAATATAAAAAATAGATATATTTTGGTGTAGGAAATTTTTTGAATCCCTAATCCATTGGGTAAAGAAGAAGTCAACAAGACCCCGACCTTCCAAGGAAATAAACTAGGACAACCCACCGACAAGCAATTAACCTTATACCTTTATGGGCTTAAATGTTAGGATAAAACACACATGTTTTATGATAGTATTCCTCTTTGGATGATATATAAAGGATATCATAATTAAAATAGTTTTTAATGTACGACATGTGTCAGGGTAGTTGGCCCTCTTGATTTCTAACCAGTTCTTGTGATGATGTTTCCATTACAAGTTTTTTATTTCTAGTGACATATTGCTATGTTGGAATTTCGCTCCACTTTAATACCTCTTCTATATGGAGGATATTGTTCACCCAATAAAAGTATGGTGTAAAACCTTACCTCAACCTCTCAATCAGAGTTTCAAAATCTTTTCCATTAAACTCATTAAAATCATAGTCAAGCACATCATGTGTGAAATAATGATTTTCTATGATGTACACGAGAAACCAAAGCTCAAACCAGTGATTCTCCATGATGTACATGAAAACCAAAGCTCAAACTATATAGAATTACACACACATGCCATGGTTTGAACCTCCCAAATATAAGCCAAAGCGTGAACCATTGCACTGTCCCACCAAGACAAATTTCAAACTTTTTATTATGATATGTTTTTAAAATTTATTTTATTTAAATATGTTTAATATTTGTTTTTTTTTTCCCACAAATCTAGATAAAAGGATAAGAATAAAAAATATTGAAAATTGTATATTTAAAACTGACACTAAAGACAAGATATGTTAATAAATTTTTGGTCATAAACATTTGAAAATAACTCACTGAATCAAAAATTGAATGTCAAATAAATATATGTTAAAATATTAATAAAGTTGGTCTCTGGTTCTTCCTCCTCGAATCATTTTTTTGAGTATGAAATCATACCTCTTGTTTGGAAGTCATCTGGATCTTCTTCTATTTCAGCCTGCCTTCCTTGTTCCTATTGGCCCTAAACTTGTCATACCCTCTACTATTTTGTCCTCTATTGCTACTTCTCAGGGTGCCCCTATTGCTTTGGTGGTGCCCTCTACTGTTATATCTCAAAATTCTCCTTTCCCTACTTTGAATACATCCTCCATCGCTGCTGCATCTCAATATGCTCCTCTCCCTGCTTTGTAAACATCTTCTATTGTTGTTGCATCCTTTGCTCTTGCTTCTTAGGAGGTCCCTTTTGCCCTTGCTTTGTAGACATCCTATGTTGCTATTGTAGTTGTTGATGCTTCTCAGGATGCCCTTGTTCCCGCTTTGGAGGCGGCTGTTGGTTCTAAGACCTGAGCCTTTCCTGCTTCTCTTCAAGAGACTTTCCAAGCAAGATACCCTCCCTTTGAGGAGCTCTCTTTTCCTTAGGTGGATGTTCCTTCTATGATTATTGAGAAGCATATTCTTGGAAATAATGGTCTTCTTTATTTTATAACTCCTCTCTTGAGAATTGTAGTTGCTAGACGTGGTAAAAGATGTTTTTAAAATCTTGTTTTTGATTCCTAGGATTGCAAGCTACTAACCACCTTGAAGAAAAACGTAATATGAAGCAAATATTTATGAGGATTACCTTGTTTGGTTTCTTTTGTCTTGTTTGTCTCCTTTTGTCTTTGGGAGACTCTCTATTTTTGGATCTTTTTTGTAAAAGGTTCGGGGACCCTTTCAAAACCCCTTCCTCCAATCAATGAAAAATAAAATAAAAGATGCATGTTTCATAAATTATATGAGTCATCATTGCTAGATAAAATTTAAAATAATAAGATATTATTTTCATTTTTATTTATCTAGAAATGATGATTTAACTTATGAATTATTAAATTTTTGACAATTTTTTTAGGATGAAAATTTAAATAGTAGACGACCACATATGCACTTATGAGTTACAAGTCATCTTTGTTAAAAGTGTTTTTAGATTTTTTTAAAAACTAATTTATATTTTATTTTAAGGTAAATTTAAGTTATAAATTTTACCTTAAAATAATATATAAATTAGTTTAAATAAAAATAATCTAAAAACACTTTTAACAAAGATGATTTGTAACTCATAAGTACATATGTTGTTGTTTACTGTTTAAATTTTCATCATAAAAAAAAGTTTTCAAAACTATGGTTCCAAACCCTAGTGGACCAATGCTCGACATTGATGCCATAGAATGGAATGCATGTATTAATGACTCCTCTCAACCGATTGTGTAGGTTTGTGCTAAAAATGGTCCACAAAGTAACCCTCATTCTCTTGATGTAATTCTTTCATTTCCTGAATTTGATTCTGCATTTACCTTTGTTGGATACATTACTAATGAGTCTTCCCTTAGGACATGGGTTAATGCAAATTGGACTCATCATGGATTCAAGCTAACAATGATTCAAAACCTTAAAAAGTTTTTTTTTGTTTCACTTTGCAAAAACAATCCATGCTAAGATAATTTACGAACATGACCCCTAGTACATGAGAAGCTCTTTACTTGTTTTTTCTCCTTGGACCCGTGAATTTTTTGTTTTTGAGGAAAGATCTACCAAAGTCCCTATGTGGGTGGAATTCCCAAGACTCCCTCTACCTCTATGGCCCTTTCTCAATCACATAGTAGCCCCTCTAGGGCATGTCATTTTGGTGGAGGTAGATAAATTTTTCCATGCACACCCTCAAAAACGTGTTTGTGTTGAGATTGATATTTCTTGAGATCTCAAGGAGACTATTGACATAAAATTTGGTCATACTTTTCTATCATAGTGGGTCCTCTACATTAATTTTCCCAACACATTTTTTCGATGCCAATCCTCAACACACAAGATCAAAGATTATCCCTTGATGCTGCATAACAAGGACAAGCAGAGCCCCACCACATCGAGTGTGCCCACTCCTTAACCTTAGGAGGATGGTTGGATGACTATGGGAGGGCGTAAAAATACATTTTTGGCTGCTTCTAAAGGTACACAATACAAGTCGATACAAGTCTCAAAACTGGTATAAAAAGGGTATAAAAAGGAAAAAATTTATCCCTTAGTTGAAACTGCCAAAAATGAGGCTCCTCAATCTCAACAAGTTCATACCCCAAGGGATGCAATAGTGGTTGCTTCACAATCTTCGCAATAAACCAGTCCTCCAGTACATTCCCCCTGCTAGCACAAGGTACTCCCATAGCCCAAAAAGGGGATCTGCAGAAGAAGATGCTACTCCAAAGAAACAACTTGTTATGACCAGTGTTTAGTTGGGCAGTTATGTTCCTAATTCATCCAACAACTAAAGTGCGTTGGAGTATCTTAGTGGTGGTGAGGATATGTCGTTGGATGCAGAGCCATCATTGATGGAATTGGTAGTTCCTATGGAGGAAGCAAAATGTAAAAATCTCTCTCTTTCTATGCGATTTCAGCATTCTCATAGTCCTCGATAGGGGAAAGAAGATGGAGATAGTCTACTCAAAAAATGGTTTCACCCATTCAACCCAACAGTTCCAACAACTTTGATGTGTTGTATTTGAATAGATGCAGGATGACAGAGCAATAAGTCTACTTAGTGCCTAGAGTTACAACTCTACAATTTATTGTTTTTTACTCTAGTTTATTTTTCTATGCTTAGTTATTTTGTGTATTCACCCTTTTAGAGGTTGGTTCTGGTTTTGATCATATGAGTGACCTTGCATCCCGAGTTGTGATCTTTCTAGCTCCCTTTTTATTGTAACCTCTTTTATTTTTATTGAATATAATTGCTAGGTTCCAATAAAAAAATAAAATTTGGCGTCTACCGATTCCACCATGTAAATTAAAAAAATTAAATTATATATTTATATTTTTAAAATAGTATTTTCTAATATTTAATTTTAAAAAATATATTAATAAAAAACTATTTTTATATTTAAATATTTTAATAAATTATATTTTACTATCAAGTCGTATTAGTTCAATCAATTATATTCTTCATATTTAAGGAGGAGACCAAGGTTCAAATCTTACAAAATGTTAGGATCCTGTCCTAATGTTATCTTGTAATTCTCATTGCTTATGTAATCACCCACTTCCAACATGGGGGATCCCATATATAATGTTATTTTGTAATATTTTGTAATGTATATGGCAAGTTAGGCTCCTAGCCAAGTGGGACCATTTATGTAGTTGTTATCAAGATTGTAATCGACGTTTGGTAGAAGATTCTAGCTAGATTGGCATTTTGCATGTAAGCCAACTCTTGAGCTTAGGGTTAGGGTTGCATGAAGTCTTTCTTTAAAAGCTATGAAGCCATGTACAAATGTATCTTTTTACAAGTGAATGAAATATTCAAAGAAGTTGCCCCCTCGAAGAGACCTATGTTTTTGTGGTCATTGTGAGAGTGTTTAATTCTACATTTACTTTCGTATTATGATATTGCATGATTTTATGCTTAATTTTAGTATTTTGTGTGAGTTTTCTTAATTTTAATAGTAGGTTCATAACAAGTGGTATCAGAGCACTTTCGAGGGTTGAGTTATGCTATGATTACGATGATTCTTGCTCAACAATTTTTGCTTGTTAGGTATAATTTTCTTGTATTTTTTATTTTGTTTTCCTTTATTTAAAATAAAAAATCAGAAAAAACCAGAAAATCCAAAAAATACAATCTTTTTTTAGTAGTTGAGTAGGCTAAAAACCCTGTGCTAGGGATCTTAAAATATTATGAAGGAGCTATTATTATTGGCTAAGCTAGATATCCCATAAAGTGTTAAGTGAAGTAAGGGGTGATCAGGCTCCAATACCTAGCCCTCAAACAACACTCGTACACGAAATTTATCTTCCATGCATATTCAGGTGTATTGACAGACCATTTTAGGCTTAAACAAAATTTTATCTAGTAGGAAGATTTTTGACCTTGTATCATCCATAGTCCATGGGATACAACATATTAGATGATTACCCTTCCGTAATGTCAGAGAGATAGATAAAGTGCTCAAGAGCATGTGTGGAATCCTCCTTGGGTAGTGGCTTGAAATATTGGTCTGATATAATATCTGATCTGCCTCTAGAGATTCATCATGCTTACTTAACTTGCATCCTGTGACCATGGGAGTACTTACAAGTTTACAATCCTCTAACCTGAATTTCTTTAGCATCTCTTTTATATACTTTGTTTGTGAGAGATATACTCCTTTCTCTGATTGTGAAATATAGAGTCCAAGAAAGAATGACAACTCACCAAGCATAGACATCTCAAATTCATTTTGCATATTCTTAGCAAAATATTTACACATCTTATCATTGTTTCCCCTAAAAATGATGTCATCAACATAAACAACCACAATTAATAGATTATTCCCTTTATTTTTGATGTATAAGTTGTTATTTGCTATTCCTTTTTTGAATCCCTATTCCTGAAGATACTTATCCAATCTTGAGTACCATGCTCTAGGAGCCTGCTTCAGACCATATAGTACCTTTTTCAATTTGCATACATGATCTGGATTATCTGTTAATATGAATACCTCTGGCTGATCAATGTAGACTTCTTCTAAAACACCATTTAGAAATGCTGACTTAACATCCATATGATATACCTTGAAGTTTTTAAAACTCGAGAAGGCTAAAAATATTCTTATGGCTTCAAGTCATGCAACTGGAGCAAATGTTTCATCAAAGTCAATTCCCTCTACCTATGCATAACCTTTGCATACTAACCTTGATTTTTTACTTACTACTTGTCCATATTCATTTAGCTTGTTTCTGAATACCCATTTTATGCCAATCACATTCTTGTATTTTGGTCATGGGACAAGTTACCAAGTCTTGCTTTTCTCTATCTGATCTAATTCCTCATCCATTTCCTTGATCTAGAACTTATCTTCACTTTCCTGATTGAAGTCTTTTGGCTCAATATTAGATAGAAAAGAAAAATTTACTTGTTGAGATGGTTTTATTATTCTTCTTCTTGTCTATATTTCATCTGGATTCCCAATGATTTACTATTTTGGATGATGCTTCTGTACATACTTGGATGGATTTTTTGTGTTTCTTCTTCTTCTTCATTTGATTCATCATGAAACTCTTCTTGACAACTTCCATATTCATGATACACAATTTTCTGAACTAGTTCTCTTGAATCTATCTTCTCATTAAATATTACATTTATACGTTCTACAATAGTGTGTGTTCTCTTATTGAAGAATCTATAGGATTTACTCTTAGAGGAATAACCAAGGAAAATTCCCTCATCACATCTTGGATCAAATGTGCCTAATTTTTGATCTTCTCGTCTTATGTAACACTTGCTTCCAAAAACCTTGAACTGTTTTACAGTGGCCAATCTTCCTTTCCAAATATCATATGGAGTCTTGTGATGGTTTGCCCTCATTTGAGCCCTAGTGATTATGTATACTATTGTATTAACTACTCTCAAAAATCCATCTAGAGCTTAGAATCATTTAACATAGCTCTATCCATATTATCAATAGTCGTATTTTTCCTTTTAACTACTCTATTTTGTCGAGGAGTTCTTGCTACTGAGTATTCTCTCTTAATCCCATGTTGTTCACAAAACTATACAAACTTATTTGAGGTAAATTCTCCTCCTCTATTTTGTTGAGGAGTTCTTGATACTGAGTATTCTCTCTTAATCAAGTGGGCCTTACCTCCTTCTGGGTGGCTCAAGCTTAACTTCGATGGTGCGGCCAAAGGTAACCTTGGAGCGGCTGGCGGAGGTGGAATTCTCAGAAATCATAGAGGAGAAATAATTTTGGCCTTTGCTCAGAACTTAGGAATTCAGTCTAACAATACGGTCGAGTCTCAGGCCTTGCTCCAAAGCTTGATTCTCTTGGAAGGCTTGACTATCAATAAACTCATCATAGAAGGAGACTCTTTGCATTGCATCAACTGGCTCAAAGGAACCTCTGTGCCTCCCTGGGCCCTTATTTCCATCTTCAAAGAATGCAAGGCACTAATTGGATTTTACCCATAATTAATCATTCAACATCAATACCGAGAAGGAAACAAAGCTACGGACTGGCTTGCTAACAAGGGAGTTGACGCAACAGACATTCAGGTTTGGAGAGATTCCTTCCCAATCGGCCTAAGGGATGCTTCTTCAAGTTCCAATGTTTGCACAATGTGAGTGGGTTACTGGGCTCCGGGTTTTTCCCCTTTGGCTACGTTTTGGCATCTTGGAGCGTTTTCGCATCACTTTTCACAGTTGGTTGCAAAATCTCAGCTTGTCGCATTATCGAGACTTTTTTCTCTCTTCAATGGCGGTCTTCCATTCTGTCGTGATATCGTGACCTTTTTTCACTCCAACGATGGTCTTCCAATTTGTCGCGATATCGCGACCTTTTTTCTCTCTTCAATGGCGGTCTTCCATTCTGTCGCGATATCACGACACTTTTTCTCTCTGGGTGCTTTTTTGCAAACTTGTCGCGATATCGCGACACTTTTTGGCCTTCAGACGCTTCCTTGCTTCATGTCGCGATATCACGACATTTTTTCTCTCTCCAATGGCGGTCTTCCTTTTTGTCGCGATATCGCGACATTTTTTCTCTCTCCAATGACGGTCTTCCATTCTGTCACGATATCGCGACCTTTTTTCTCTCCAACGACGGTCTTCCATTTTTGTCGCGATATCGTGACATTTTTTCTCTCTCCAACGGTGGTCTTCCATTCTATCGTGATATCGCGACCTTTTTTCTCTCCAACGACAGTCTTCCATTTTTTTCATGATATCGTGACATTTTTTCTCTCCAATGGTGGTCTTCCATTCTGTCGCGATTTCATGACCTTTTTTCCCTCCAATGGCGGTCTTCCTTTTTTTCGCGATATCGCGACATTTTTTCTCTCCAACGGCGGTCTTCCTTTTTTGTCACGATATCGCGACATTTTTTCTCTCCAATGGCGGTCTTCCTTTTTTGTCGCGATATCGCGACATTTTTTCTCTCCAACGGCGGTCTTCCTTCTTGTCGTGATTTCGTGACACTTTTCCTCCTCGGCTGTGGATTTCCAGATTGTCATGATTTCACGGCACCTTTTGTCCTCGGCTGCGGTCCTCCAGATTGTCACGATTTCGTGACACTTTTTCATCTTGGCAGCGGTCTCCCAATTTGTCGTGATATCACGACAATTTTCCTCTTCGGCAGTGGTCTTCATTCTTGTCACGATTTCACGACACTTTTTCTTCTCGACAGCAGGCTTCCACTTTTGTCGCGATTTCGTGACTCATTTTCTATTTCGGCTGCGGTCTTCATTCTTTTCATGATTTCGTGACTCTTCTTCTCGTCGGCTCCAACCTAGCAACTTGTCGCGATATCGCGACACTTTGCAACATGTCGCGATATCGCGACTTCTTCCCTTCTTCGGTTTCGATGGCTTTTCTTGTCGTGATTTTGCGACTTCCTTTCTTCTATTGGCATCAACGGTGCAACTTGTCACGATTTTGCGACATCACCATTTTGGTCACGATTTCGCGACACCTTCCCTAGTGTGGAGGTTTTCCAGCTCTCTATTCCTTTCTTCTTGGACCACCTCGGTCGTTATGGATTTCTTGTAATCTCTCTTGTACAAGGTTCAGGGACCTTTCAACACCCTTTCTACTAATCAAAAAAAAAAATTCTCCTCCTTTATCATATATCAAACACTTATTTCTCTTTTAAGTTTCATTTTCAACCAGTTCCTTAAATGCTTTGAATTTTTCAAAAGCATTTGAATACTCTTTCAAGAAGGCTATCCAAACCATTATGGAGTAATCATATATAAACAATATAAAGTAACTCTCACCTCGAATACTCTGAGTTTTGGCAGGACCACATATATCGGTATGTATTAAGACTCAGTGGCTTAGATGACATATATCCTTTTGACTTAAAGCATGTTCTAGTTTGCTTTCCATTTTGACAAGGTGCACAAATTGTGTTTTGTGGCCTTTTTATTTTGAGTAAGTCTCTGACAATCTACTTATTGCTTATGTTGACTATGTTGTCAAAATTCAAGTGACCCATTCTTCTATGCCACAACCAACTCTCATCTTCTTATGATAGAAAGTACTTTTCCCCTTTTATCTCACTAAGCATGTATAGATTGTTTGGAGTTATTCTTGCATTGGCAATGACTTTTCCAGTTTTTAATTTTCTTATCTCACATCTATCTGGGTGAAATGTAACCATATGCCCTTGATCACAAAGTTGAATTACACTTAGCATATTATATTTTAACCCCTTAACATACAACATATTTTTTGTTCTTGTTTTCCCATTGTCTAAACTCAGAGTTCCTCTTCAACCAATCCTTGCTGATCCATTATCACCAAAACTTACTGATCCTCTATTGGTTTCTTTTAGTGCAATTAATTTGTATTTGTCTCCTGTCATGTGACTAGAGCAACCACTATCAAGATATAATTTTCCTTATTTATCCTAAGCATGAAGGGCTGTTTAAACTAACATTGATCTAGCCTTTACATTTTCCCTTTCATATTTCCTAGTTGTTGAAATTGTTTTTCTAGACTCATGAGGTATCATTTTACAACATCTAGCCTTGTATCCAAAATTATTGTATTTGTAACATATAATATCATCATCCATAAGAGGTGCAAAAGAATTGAAATTTCTATTGACATTGTTTCTTGCTTGACCAATACAATGTACAACTCTATGACCATATTTATTACAAGAAAAGCAATGACCATGGAAGAAATTATGTAACCTATTTGGATGCCTTTGAGATTGTGGTGGAGTGCTTCTACTTTTGTGATTAACTCTCATCCAAGGTTATTATTTGCTTTATTCATTTTTGATATCCTTAGCTTGCCTATCTTTGTTTGAAGTCTCTACTTCTTGAAGACTTGATTCCTTTTTCTATTTCTCATACTCTACATCTTGAAGTGCCTTGGTCCTTTCAACTTCATTCCTTAGATAAAAAATGTATGCTTCCAATATTTCATATTCTGTTTCTCTTGTTCTTAACAGATCTGTCATATCCTGCTCATTTTTTTTTTCTTCCTCTACCTTTATCTTGAGTTCTATGAGAGTTTTTAGAAGTTTCATCCTTGCTTCTTCATCCTCTTGAATTTGTTCCCTCAAACTTGAATTATTCTCTCTAATTATTTCCAAATTATTGAGAGCAGTAAAAATTCATCTTTTATATAAAACATGGTGTTTCTGATGGATCCTTCTCCAAGCTATTAGTATTTTCACAGAGAGACCTGCTCTGATACCAATTGTAGAACATGTGCTTATACTGAGAGGGGGGTGAACAATATAAGATAATTTTTTTTTTGTTTTCTAATCCAAATAATAGCATCATCAATATTAAAGTAGTAAACATCACACAAAGCATCACACACATGAGAGACATGATTTAACGTGGTTCACCCAATGTGGGTTACTCCATGGAGAAAATATTCCTTATAAATTTTTCTCAAATAAATTCTCTTGGGAATCCTTTCCCTACAATATTTATGGACCTCTATCCAAAGGAGACACCAATATTTTTAATCAAGTTTGTGGATCTCTATCTACAGGAGAACTCCTTTCTTTTCTACTCTAGCCGATGATCTTCTAGAATAAATATTGTCCCCACTACTCTGGCTAATGGATCTCTATCCACTGAAGACACCTATCCTCATTGATCTAGCTAATGGATCTCTATCCACTAGAGACTATATTCCTATATACTCTATCACCCCCAAAGCTTTATCTCAAATATGTACTAAACACATCCTTCGATCTAACACAAATATATCCTCAATATCTATCTCTGCTCTGGCACAAACCTATCCTCAAATCTACACCAAACTCTATCCTCAATATCTATCCTATGATCTTCACTAAACACATTCCTTCGGTCTAGCACAAATCTATCCTCAATTTCTATCTCTGATATGACACAAACCTATCCTTAAATCTGTACCAAATTTTATCCTCAAATCTGTATTGTAAGCTTCCATAAAATCTCACATAAATCTATCCACAAGTCTTCCCAAAGACTTACCTCAAATATGCTCAACAAGTCCTCACTAGAAATTGTCCATTCTCATAGAAATATAAAGAGAATTGTTAGAGACTTAATATTCTTCACATTCATCGTAATGCTCAATCACTTTCAATCATCCTTTTAGAAACATACCGAGAATTGGTAGAGACTAAATATGTTTCTCATTTACCTCAATGCTCAATCACTTTCAATAATTTTTTTAGAAACATACAGAGAATTGTTAGAGACTAAATATGTTTCACAATCACAAAATCTCAATCACTTTCAATAACCCTTTTAGAAACATACAGATAATTTTTAGAGACTCAATATGCTTCTCATTTACCTCAATGCTTAATCACTTTCAATCACTCTTTTAGAAACATACAAAGAATTGTTAGAGACTCAATATGTTTCACACTCACAAAATCTCAGTCACTTTCAATCTCTATTTTATCACAAAAACATATAGAGAATTTTTGGAGACTCAATATATTTCACACTCATCAACACTCAACCTCTTTCTCAAATCAATTCAGAATATAGAAAAATTTGTTTCATAGAACTTGAACTATCACTTCATACATCCACTTGACTAGGCTCAACCAACTCTACTCAACCAATCACTCAATGAAATAATCCTTGCTCACAAACTCTATTACAAACATATGAACACTCACTCAAATATTTCCAACAATGTTTATCAACCGATATCACATAACAATGATACTCATGTTCTTTACAAATCCTAGTTCAAGTTATTTACTCAACCAATCACTTCAACAAAAATGCTTATAAATAATCTTCACATAACAATGATACTCATGATCTTTGCAAACCCTAGTTCAAGTTCACTCAACTTAATCACTTCAAAAACAATGCTTATAAAACAAGGTTTTATCAACAACTCTTTATTCCATAAAATATTGAAGCATTAATTCAAAACACACTTAACAATGCTTACCAGATAATCATTTTCACTACAACTTTGCATTCAAAACATTCAACAAACACTCACTAGGAATAATATGCCCATACCTTAATTTGATGTAGAAGTGACCTTGGAAAACCTATCTCAATCACAATTTTCTCTTTTGCCAATCTCAATAGTTAGATGATAAAATATCACACTAACTTTCTCACAAAATAATTCTCAATTACAAAAATAATTAAACTTAATTAAACCTTATTTCTCCTTCTTAAAGTAATATCCAACACCACAAAAACACTTCTTCCAAAATTCTAAATCATCAAAAGAGCCTCTTAACAATTTAATTTCATCATAACCCTTTTCAAAATTATATCTCAAAAATAATCCAAACTCTACTTATGACTCCCTACTCAATATTGCGTTTAATTTAAATAACTCACTTTATAACTTAATGCAATAAATCAATATTTTTTTTCCTAAGGTGAAAACAAAATTACCCTAGCAAAAATTAACCTTTCAACACTTAGGTTAATATCAAAACTTACTTGCACCTTATCCCTCCAACAACCTTAGCATATGCAAAATAAAATAATTCAAAAACTTTATTACCTACTTTGCAATTGGTGTGATTCGAACTTGCACCAAATGCTTCAACAACGCCTTGGCCGTGGCTTCCACGCTATGTGAGCCACATGCTCCCTTGATGCTCTAAAGTGTAATGTGCACTTTTACCACTTCACACTCCTCTAGAGCCTTTGGATCTTTCTTCAACACGATGCCTGCTTCAAAACTTGCACATCGAAGGCACCTTTAATTCCACATGAGCTCTCTTCAATGAATATTTTGGATGCATTATTCAAATTCCCAAAATAAGGTTTGGCTAAGGTATAAATACCTTATGCCCTTGTTCCCATGCACATAGGCAGATACGAATTCATTGGGGGTCGGTGCTTATTTTTTAACTCTAAAATATTTAATTTATAATTATTTAAATTCACTAGAATTTAAATATTATAATTAATATTTAAATATTTTTTCTTTATTAAATATTAAAGCCTCCTTAGGTTTTAATAAAAACTTTTATTTTGCCCACTATGGTTTTTAATAAAAAACCTTTTATTTTTCCCAACCATGGTTTTAATAAAAACCTTTTAATTTGTCTAACCATGGTTTTAATAAAAACCCTTCTACTTATGCTTCACATAATATTAAAAATAAATATTATGAAGATCTTTTACCATCAACCTTTTGCATTGCTCCTTTTAACCTTTTGGCATCAACAGTAGCTTATTCCTTGACATTTGTTTTTTTATCTTCTTTATTAAGTTAGGCATTCAAAATTAAAATTGCATGTAGTTTTCATTAGGGGTATATTTTGTATGTACATTTTCTTATACCTTGCTTTAAAAGAAAAAGAAAAGTTTATTTTCTTGTTATCATTTTAGGATAGAATGTATATGTTGCATACTTTATTTGATGCATTTAGTTAAGTTTAATTTTTTATTATAATTAATAGCATATATTTTAGAAACCAAACCTTAGGTGTTTGCAAATATACACAACGAAAAAGGATCTAAAGTGAATTCGTAAAACACTCTTGGTGAATACCCATCATACAACAAAGCCACCACAATTTGAGATGAGAACCCTCATATGGATCTTAACCTTATGGATCCACTAGATCTTCATGCATTTTCATAACTATTATTAATGCTATAAAAAAATATGATATTGGATCAATAATAACATTATTATAAATGTACATGAATTATTAATTGAGGAAATATCCTATAAATATAAACATATCTACAAACAAGGGAAAAGGATAACAAATAATTTAGTCAATCAATGGATTGATTTTTATCTTGGAAAAATTCAAATTATAAAAGGCAAATGACCAGGAAAATTATCTCTTAATAACAATGATATCAATAATTTGATAGAAGAAAATTAGTCATTTAAGAGAGATGAAAATAGTTTTGATAGAAAGATAAGGTAGATATGGGTTGATTGACCTCATAATAGAAGTAATGTCTTGTTGTTATAATGGGACTATCCCAAATAGAAGCCACATATAGCTTATTGAATATAGATAGATAGATAGATGAACTAAAATTATTTAAATTGAAATATTGATGCTCATTCCATTATTTATATCTTGTTAATATTTTATTTAATTAAGGTTTTTTAAGACACCAAACCGAGCCTTACTTATATACAAATAAATTTAATGATAATTGAAACCTTCAAGTTAGAAAAGAAGATTATCAACAAGATAATATTAAGGGCAAGACGAGAGTTATAAAAGAGAAGATTAGTGGAAGAGGAGATTACTGGAGGAGAAAATTTTCGATAAGATTACCAACAAAGAGAAGCAAATTGAAGATTACCAGCAAAAAAGAATCAAATTAAAGATTACTGGCAAAGAGAAGCAATTTGATTTTTAGCTGTAATATCTTATTTACTGGTAATCTTCACCATTGAGAAGAATTGCGTCACCATCAAGTCCATCCATTATTCTTCGTAATAGTAGTAGTGTATGCAATTGTGTGGAGCCCTTTAGAGAAGAAGCTCAATAATGGATTAATACAAAGTTGTATGGACAATTGCATTCCTTTTTTATGTCAACTATTTGGTATTAAAATTGTTTTATCGGTGATAGCAAGTATTAGAGGAGATTTTAAAAACAAAAAATAGAATTTTTTTTAAAAACCTTTTTCTTTGAAACCCCTAGTTGCTTTTGGAATTTTTTAGGTTGAGATCATGAAGTTATCAATTTTTATTGGAAATGATGTCATTGATGCTCAAGAATGGTGGATTAAATTTAGGTCTCTATATTAGTTATTTTTTTAGAAATGCAAACTTTTCTATATTTTAAAATATGAAGCTTATGATTGGTGGCTAATTATCCGTAAGGAAAGCAATTTTACCTGGGATGAAATGGAGAATGCACTATTGAGTTAGTATATAAAAAATAGCTAGTTTGAAGGTCACCATAAAAGGATATGAAGAAGAAATAAAAAGGCTTTTTAGAGAAATAAAATAAATGAATAAAGAGTATATGATAAAAGAAAAAATATAGATGAAAATGTGCAAGTTCATGGCCACATTCAGAAGGAAGATCTTAAGAAGCAAGGATCCAAGGAGAATCAATAAGTAGTTATGGCAGGGGAACAAGTTGAAGAACCATTAGAAAACTTAAAAGTTGAATTTATAGTAGCAACAACAATAGCATCCATGGAAGAAGCAACAACAAAGTCCAAGGAAGCCTTGTTAGAAGTGCACAAGGATGCACCAAAATAAATTTATAAGAAACAAATTGTTGAAGAATCAAAGGAAATAGAATGTCAGGTTAAGGTTGTAGCATATCAACACCCACACCACCTTGAGCAACAACAATCTTGGAGACATGGATTAAGGCATATATATTATATCTACATGGAGTTAGAAATGCATCAAGTATGATAATGTTTGGTAGAAAAAAACATAATGTTTCTAGATTTCAAAGGGGTGCAACAACATCAAAGAATAATAGGACCAACCATTTGAAATATCAAAGAAAAACAACAAAAGCATGGAGCCAACAGAGAAATTATGGATATTCAAGTGGCACAATGGTAGCTTGGCATCATCAAAGTTCATCACTAATCAATATTTCATTTGGATGAATGTATGAACAGGATTGAAAATTGTCAAGAAAAAGGATGTTGGATATTTATATTTACAAAAAAAACTGAAGAAGATCTAGAAAATGAATATAACAAATTTAGAATTTGTGTGGAAAAAGATGTAGGTATCTAGTTATAGCATATCAATTGAGATAAGGATTGAATATTTTTGTAAACTCGCAAGATTTACATAAGAGAGTTGTGATTTATCAAGGGTGGGATACCTGACTAGAACCTCTTTTTCTCAAGCAAAAATTGAAACCTTCAAACTAAAAATTGATAATAAACTAAAATATATAAATGACACATATTTTTTCATGGCATTATTTTATTTTTATATTTTTAATTATAAATTAAGAATTACTAGATAAATAATTGTCTTGAATGAGTTGCTTCCTCTCTTCCCACCCTTGTAATATCTCCTTTAGCACCTTGCTCATAAGTTCTCGTAAAATAAATTGGAACATTATCTCCCAGATAAATTGTAAGTGAACTTGGAGGAACCTATGGATGCTATTCCTCTATTTCTTCCTTCAATATTCTTATCTAAGACTTTTATATGTTTGAAAGATCAATAATTAGATATTCTCCATATGGAAAACACAACATTGACTCCATACTCCTTGATGCACCTATAAAAGCTAGTATTATTGCTGATGTTCATTGTCTATTACTAGAGGTAATCTCCTGGTAGTTTGAGCATATTTATAGAGAAGGAAATCAAGAAGCAGATAAATTAGTGAATTATGATGTTGATCTTCATCACGGTGAATTCAAATTTTAGAAGGCAAGGCCAAGTGAGATTTTATGTCTTAATCAAAATGATGTCAAAGAGTCTATTGTGGAAACAACACTTTGAGGAAGTTGAAGAATATATTTAAGAGAAAAATAAGTCATTATAAAAATGTATGCTACAAAAAATGTAATATTTTGGTATTGTGATGGGAGTGGCCCCAATAGAAGCCACATATAACATATTAAAAAAAATGTACTTAAAACACAAATTTTTTTTTTTACATAAAATAAAATAATATTATTAAGGAAAGAAAGAAAAAAATAATTTAATATTAAACAAATTTAAAACCAATTTAACTAAACAATAAGTTTTATGTGATAATATATTTAGATTTGTATTTTTTATACCATATTTTACCTTTAATCCTCAAGTTTCAAACTTTGGTAAATATTTACGAAATAAAATATAATAGTAAAAATAAAAAATAAATGTTAAACGTTTGAATTATATATATATATATATATATATATATATATATACTTTGTTTTTTAATTTAAAGGATCCTTATTCAACTTTTGAAATGTGTTTAAATTTCCTCTTAAATTAAGAATAAAATAAAATCATTCAAAACAAATAAAACAAATTTTAAGGTTAAGAGAATTAAATATATGAGACCACCCATCACTCTCCCTCTCTCTAGGAAGATAACATAGTAAAGGGTAAATTACAACTCAACAAGCTCTACAATAAGCGATATCGCGACATTTTTTCTCTCCAAAGGCGGTCTTCATTTTTGTCGCGATTTCGTGACGCTTTTTCTCTCTCCAACGGCGGGCTTCCAGGTTGTCGCGATATCGCGACCTTTTTTCTCTTCAACGACGGACTTTCATTTTTGTTGCGATATCGTGACATTTTTTCTCTCCAACGACGGTCTTCCTTTTTATCGTGATTTCGCGACACCTTTTATTCTTGGCAGCAGGCTTCCACTTTCGTCGTGATTTTGGGGCTCATTTTCTATTTTGGCTGCGGTCTGCATTCTTGTCGTGATTTCGTGACACCCTTTCTCTTCGACAGCGTTTTCAATTCTTGTAGTGATTTCGCGACTCCTTTTTCTTGTCGCGATTTCGTGACTCTTCTTCTCGATTGGCTCCAACCCTGCAACTTGTCGTGATATCGCGACACTTTGCAACATGTCGCGATATCGTGACTCTTTCCCTTCTTCGGCTTCGATGGCGATTCTTGTCACGATTTCACGACTTCTTTTCTTCCTTCGGCTTCTACGGCGCTTCTTGTCGCGATTTCGCGACATCACCATTTTGGTCGTGATTTCGCGACACCTTCCCTAGGGTGGAGGTTTGCCAACATTCTTTTCCTTTCTTCTTGGACCACCTCGGTCGAGTTGGATTTATTGTAATCTCTCTTGTACAAGGTTCAGGGACCTTTCAAAACCCTTTCTACCAATCAAAAAAAAAAAAAGTTCGATGTGTGATAAGATATTTAGATTTGTATTTTATATACAATATTTTATTTTTATTCAAGTTTCAAGCTTTAGTAAATATAATTTAGAAATAAAATTTTCATTTGGTTTTAGTTAAATAGATAATATAATATTAAAAATAAAAAATAAATGTCAAAACTTTAAATTGAATATTTTACATATACTTATAAATTATGTCTTTCATGTCGATTGTATTTAGCATTTTGGATAAACATGAGTATGAGATTTTATTTAATTTATCTTTTATTAGAATAAATTTTACATTCCCAAAGATCAATTGAAGTTTACTATAGGCCAGGGATCTTTCTATTTGGTGGGTAAGTTCTTGGGGTTCGATCAGATTTAGATGCAGTCAGAAGGTGGACTCTCTCCAAGTGGAAGTACCTAATTCAATTGGAGGTAGTAGCCTTTCTAAAGGTATTCTTCCTATTTAAGTTGAACTATGAGGATGACTCAAGGTGTATCCTGAGTGGTGGCTCATACTTTTTTGGGAAGAGGGATCTCTTCCTTTGTGGACGGAGTCCTGATTTCAATCCAAACCTCAAAAAAATCAACTTCGCTCCCTGTAGGTTAGGCTCCCAGGTTTGCCTCTCAAATATTGGCATGATGATATTTTGAAGGAGATTGCTAAAGCATTTAGATATCTAGTTATAATAGACCCATATTTGAGGACCAAATCAAGAATGCTTTTTGCGTGCATGTGTATAAATGCGAACCTGGAAGTGAATTTATCATTTTTCATTGAACTAACCTCAAGTTTGGGCTCATGGACTCAGACCATCATCTATGAAAACCAACCAAAATTCTATAGCGAGTGCAAAAATTCTGGTCATATGCCAACAAATTACCTTGCGAGTGCAAAAAGTTTGGTTATATCCCAGCAAAGTAACCAAGGTTTGTATAAGGGATGCTCAGGCGGCTATGGAGTTGGATGTAAGCAACCCCTCATTGATTTTTGGATTTTATGGGTTGGACAAAGTTGTCACCCTTCAGGAAGGTAGTGGTCTAGAGCTGCCTGCTACTAAAATTGTGGAGGTTGTCAAAAATCAAATTACTAAGGTTAGCCCTACTCACCTTTTGACTAAGGTTCTAGTACCAAATGATCTTCTTCAAAATTATTTTGGATGCCTAGATTAATTTTATGAATTCCCAAAGGAAGGTCCCTTTGGAGCTGAACACCATGGGGTGGGTGCTTTCCATTTCCTTGAGCTTCAAGTTGTTTCTTTGAAACTCTTCTTAGAGAAGGAATTTCTTGGACCTAAATCAATAAGTCATAAAAAAGGATCTATATATGTTGGGGTGAGTGTAAAGTTGGGAAACCACCAATTAAATATCTAAGGGAAAGGGAGACACAGTCAGAGATTGCCAATGTCTCTCAATATTTGTTGAATATAAATTTTGGAAAGGATTTTGAAGTTAGGCAGTTAAAGCTAAACTCTTTTTGTCAACCTTCCCAACCTTTGCTAGGGGAAAGAGATCCAATTCAAATTTTTGTTAATGAAGTTTATATCCTAAAGAATTAGAGGCCTTAAGTGTTGTTTCCTTCATATCACTTAGTGGGGGAAAGAGACTACCAAATGTTACATATGAAGTTCTTCTCCTAGAAGGAAGGAATCTATTTATTCCAAGTTTCGAGTGTTGAAATTGTTTCTAGTATAGATCCATAATAGGGGAGGTCCATGTAGTTTACAAAATAGATCCATAACAAGGTAGATATTTGTAGGTTATTTCTCAAGGACTTCTATCTACAGTGACATGGTTTTTTTTTGGTGCCTTTCAACATTTTTCAAATTTGAACTATCCCAATGGGTGGTAAAGTCATTTTTTTATTGTTGATTTTTATCTTCTTGGAGTTAGTTTTGGTGAGAATACTTGAATGCATGTTAATTTTTAAATCCCTCTTTGTGCACTCTAGGTAGTAGTTTGGGTGGGAATTGCTAGTTCGTTTTGGAATATTCTCATTCCAGACCCTCTCTTTTATCAGCACAATCTTAGAAATATTGAGGCATGATTGAATCCTATTGCGGATGCTTTTTTTTATAGTATGTGTCTCTTGTTTATCCTTTTCCTTTGCTTTCTCTCTAATCCTTTTCTTCTCTGTTTAGTTATGTTGGTTATTAGTTTAGGATTGTGCATGTTTCTTGTCTTCGCTAGGTGGGATTGCTCCATGTTGATTTCTCTTGGTTCTTCCTTGGAAGCTTATGCTTATAGGTTGTAAAATGTTCAGGGATCCTTTTAAAACCCCTTATTTCACCCAATCAAAAATAAATAAATATACTTTATTTTTTATTTAAAAGATTTTTTTATTCAAACTTTGGAAATGTATTTAATTTTTTTCTTAAATTAAAATAAAATAAATTCATTCAAATTAGGTAAAGAAATTTTTAATATTAAAGAGAATTAAACATATGAGAGCACCCATTACTCTCCCTTTTCTTAGGAAGATAACATAGTAAAGGGTAAATTATTTTTTAAGTGTCGAGACACCCCAATAGACATGTCATTAGTATTTCATCTCAGCTACCTTATTTCAAACCATGGGGAGGGAGGCCTCTTATTTCTATGCCCTAGGGAGTGTGGCTTGTTCCACATGTTATACTTCACCTTTAAAAAAAATTCCAAGAGCATTATACATACCAAAACACCTTATATTTGTTCCTCTCTTTAGGAACTTAGCAATGTGTATAATTGTGGATGTATACTCCATTGAGTCCTAATTTCCTAGGAGTACCATCAAGGGCTCTATCTTCTAATAGTAGTGTGTGTTCACTTTTCCATCCTAGGAGAGATGAATCTAAGGATATGTGCATCATCCAATCCCAATTTACTAGGATTTCTATCAGGGGCTAGGAGGACCTCCTATATTCTAAAAATGTTGTGTGCTTGCTTTACCATCTTGGGAAAGTAGAACCTATGGACGCATGCACCATCAAGCACTAGTTTCCTAGGAGCATCCTAGGAGAGCAGATCCATTGGAAGCAATTCATGAAGGTCTCAACAAGATTTCTTGTCTTTGTCAATCTAGTGGAGACCATGTTGTTTTTCCATGGAATCACGATTCAGGGGAGACCCTCGTAGAATTTTTTTTTGGAATTTTATTTTGAGCAAGATTTTGCTAGACTAGGAATGCATTCCCAATTAAGGCCAAAAATTTTAAATTTTTAGCTTGAGAAGTATGTTGTTTGGTTGTTTCCTTGCTTAGGCAGGAAATTTCAAATTTTCAAGTGTTAGGGTAAAATAGGTAGTATATTGCATTATAAACTACATAGGTATATTATTACATTTACTTTTCTACTTTCTACTTTCTACCATGTAGATATTTACTATCTTAAATATCTAATGGTAAATCCTAAATATCCTAGGTTAAGAGTTATAAACCTAACACTCTACCTACGTTAGCATGTTAGTTAGCATGGTTATAGAAATATTAGTTTCTTTCTCTATTTTGTAATCTATTTAATGAAGGCTTTATTCCTAAGCTTATGTTAATGCAATTATTCATTTGATTAAGCCTAACTATCTCCTGGTCACATTGGTACTAGAGCTGGAGCGAGGAGTTTTATTGGAGCGAGGAAATACGACACCATTCTTTTTGGTGACCCTTAATTATTTCCTAAGCCTGTTTTTAATACTCCTAAGCTAGGTTTAATTTTTTAGTTTGGCAATTTTTTTTATTAGGTATTTTTAATTATTGTAGGGTGCAGATATCGATGTAAGGCATGGATCCCAACACAGGATGTAGATCCCAATGCAGGGCCATTTTGACCCTGGTCGTAATCGCAACCCGTAGGGAATTTTCCATCCCCATGCAGATCGTGACCACCGACTCATCAAGCTGATGATTCGATTTGTAGGCCTGCAGTCCCTTCCATGGGAGCGTATGAGGGTAGGAGACCCTCACACTCCCCGTGGCAAGGGAAAGCTTTCTAAGATTTCCCTTTTGGGCATGCATCCTGAGACTGTGGTGGGAATGCCTAGAGGGCAGGAGTGCCCTGACATTTCTCATGATACGGATCTTGAGGTAGGGAACACTTTGAGGGCAAGAGCACCCTCACGTTCCTCGTAGACCTACATGCACCCTGAGGTAGTGTAGATCTAACTCAACCAATAGCTAGGTGACACGTGGCACTCTAGCCATGCACCACCTAACACCTGACCAAAATTGACTAGACTGGACACGTGGACCTGACACACAGACTGGATAGGACACGTGGACCTGACACATGGACTAGACACTAGGACACGACAAGACATGTGGACTTGACACATGGACTGGACTGGACACGTGGACCTGACATGCAGACTGGATTGGAAACGTGGACCTGACACATGGACTGGACACTAGGACACAACAGGACACATGGACCCCCTTGTTGTGCCACATGGATGCTGACAAAAAGAAGGGCCCAGACTCGATTTCCTGAAGGTAATCACAAGCTTAATTGCTCGTCAAGGCCTTTAAAGGCCTTTGCATCCTTTTTAGGATGCATGTGGGATAAATCCCACTTGTTCCAAAAGAAGCCCATGGGCTTCTTTAAATCTCAGGTGTCTTAGCCTAAGAACCAAGCCGTGGGCTTGGTAAGTTGGCCAAGGCGGATGCCTTAGGCCAATAGGAGTCGACGGTTCGACTCCCGCGCCCGCCATACAACAAGTTTATTTTTTTTATGCAAATTAATTTGTTTTTTTGGCATAAGTCAAGCTTTATTTAAAATTTTATGCTTAAATTTAATATTTTTTAGTTTTTTAAATTAGAATTTCTCATATTATTTTTTAATAAATTACATAAAAAAAAATTAACTATTAAATTGATGTTTTTTTATTTCAAATTTTATGTTAAATTTTCTTTTAAAAAAATCTTTAAAATTTTATTTTTTATAGCATTTAAATTTACAATAGAAATGCCAAAATACCTATGCAACTATACCATTGTTGTTCTTTAGTTTTCTCTGCATGTGGAGATAAAGAGACAAGAAACAAATACAAACACCTTGATTAATTCTCTTTGTTTGAATTAATTTCCTCAAACTTTCCATCCTTCTTGAAGGGTGTTAAGGTAGGTGCCATTAAATATCCTAGAGAGCATAATCAGAAGTATTTCAAAACCTACCCCTTTACTTTGCTCTATTTGTTTGGCTTAAAATCCTCAAAATTTTCACCCTTGTTAAGGGTGTTAAGGCAGGTGCCATTAAATATCTTATAGAAGCAACTTAAACATCTTCCATATACTATTTTTAGGGTATAGTGCAAGATACAACTATCTTAGTCCTATCAATTTGAAATCTTCACCATGGCCATGATGCACAAGTATCTCACTGAGAGCCAACTGCTTAAAGGTTCAAATTATTCTGCATTGAAGACTAAGATGAAAGCTATCTTAACTGTAGAGGATCTATGGTCTATAGTGGATGGAAGTGAAACTAGACCTCAATCAACAGGAGTAGATCAAACAACATTTGATAAAAAGGATAGAAAATTATCCTTAATGATCTTGCTAGCTATTACTGATGATATCCAACCTCATATTAGTGAATCTAAGAATGGTAAGGAGGCATGGGATGCCTTAACAACCATATTTGTGAGGAAGAATCAATCAACAATTCTTCACCTCCAAACACAACTTCATACTCTTCATATGAAATCAGGAAAAATAGTAGAGCTATTCCTCTGTAGAGTGGCATAATTGAAAACAAAACTACAATCCTTAGGAGAAAAAGTGGAAGACCAAGTCTTGACCTCTATCATTTTGAGGGCTCTTCTCGACTCCTACAGAATGTTGATCACTTCATTAGAAGTCTCGAGAAGGACAGTGACTTTTTTGAGTTGGTAAATATGCTTCAAATAGAAGAAGCTAATCAACTCCAAAGAGATGAGGCATCCAACAATGCTCTTTTATCAAATAGACAAGGTGGTCAAAAAAAGTGGAATCAACAGCAAGGTTCTTCTTCTAATAAAGACAAGGGTAAAGGCAAAGAGACTCAGAAGAAGAAGCAGTATTGTAATATTTGCGACAAGGACACTCATGAAACCAACAGATGTTGGTTTAAGAACAAACCGCCCAATGAACAAGGAAACAAAAAGGGTAAAGGCAAACAAAAGAACAAGAATAAACAGCAACAGGAACACATTGCAGCTGAAGATTCTAGTTCAAACTCTGAATGAGCACACAAGGTGCTCATGACACATACAAATTCCCTTCACAAGGACATCGTGTGGTACATAAATTTAGGTGCTAGTAAGCATATGACTGGTGATAAGTCCTAGTTTGAGACATTTGAGACTCGAGAAGGTATATTAGTCACCATTACTGATAATAAAACCTATCGAGTTCAGGGAGAAGGAAGTGTTTTTGTATCCCTTCTAGATGGAAAATGTAAAATTCAAAAATTTCTTTATGTACCAGGATTGAAAAATAATCTCTTGTCAGTTCCACAAATCCTGGACAATCACATGAGTGTCAATTTCAAGGTGGAAAAATAAAAGAAATGTTGCTTTATCACCAAGAAAGGAAAACAGATAGAAACAGTTTCATATAAACATGGTTTGTTTGTCTTAGATGCAATTACCTCAACACATACTGCAATGGCAGTAAACACAAAAGAGACCACATCTCTATGGCATAAGATATTTGGGCATTTAAATTCAGGATATTTACTAGAACTCAGTAAATATCAAATGGTGAAAGGATTGCCTACTCTTTCATCTACTTTGCCAATATGCTCAGATTGCTTGTCAAGAAAGTAACACAAAGTGCCCTTTGAACCTAACTCCTTCTGAGCAAAGGTACCTTTGGAGTTGGTTCACACAGATTTGTGTGGTCCCATGTCTAATAGTTGTGGAGGAAAAAGGTGTTTTCAATTGTTTGTCGATGATCACTCACGCAAGATGTGGGTCTTCTTCTTATAGTTGAAGTCTGAAGCATTTACCTATTTTCAACAATTCAAAAATCTTGTTGAGAAAGAATCAGGATGCTTCATCAAGACCCTCTATTCAGATCGAGGGGGGAATACACATCAAAGGAATTTTACTCATTTTTACAAACTCATGGGATAAAAATATAGTTAACCACAACCTATTCTCCTTAGTAAAATGGAGTTGCTGAGAGAATAAATCGGTCCATAATGGAAATAGTTCGATGTATGCTTAAGGAAGCGAATATTGAGAAAATTTGTTGGGCTAAAGTTGTTCAAACTATAGTATATCTTCTAAATAGAGCACCCTCAAGGGCTATTGAAGGTATGACTCCTTAGGAAGCATGGAATAGAAGGAAAACCTCCATATCTCATCTACAGGTGTTTGGGTGTAAGGATTTTATGCATATACCCAAGGAGAAAAGAAATAAATTAGATGAGAAGTCCCTACCATGTGTTTTTCTTGGATATGATGAATTTTCAAAATGCTATCGATTGATAGACCCATTTACCAAGAAAATACATGTCAGTAGAGATGTAGTGTTTTATGAAGCTTTCACACCCAACACTACATCAGTATACCTAGATGATGAGGAGCAACAACCACTTCCTTCTCCATAATAGAAAAATCCTCCCAAATGGTATACGAGCACAATGAAAGATTCCAAACTCACTTCCCCACCTAATATTACTCTCAATAATCCAAATACATGAAGCATGACTCAACAAGAAAATACTGAAGCATCCACTTTAGTTGATGATCTTTGTGCATATTTTCAAGACCTTTCTGTTGATAGAGAGTTAGCAAGGGAATATGATATGGAAATAGATGAGGAGAGGGTTTACTTATCATCATTTGATGAAAATGAACCTTCTACGATTGATGAAGCACTTAGACTGCCTCAGTGGAAGGTAGCTATGGATGCAGAACATAACTCCCTCATCAAGAACAAAATATGGAAGCTGGTAGATTTGCCTAAAGGAAAGAAACCCATAGGCTAAAAATGGGTTTACAAAGTCAAATATAAGGTAGATGGTACCATATACAAGAATAAGGCCCGTCTTGTGGCGAAGGGCTATGCTCAAAAGGAAGGCCTTGACTATGAGGAAACCTTTGCTCCTACAATAAGGATGACCACCATTTGTGTTATTTGTGCTATGGCAGCACAGTTCGAATGGAAATTACATCAAATAGATGTAAAAAATTCCTTTCTAAATGGTGACTTAAAAGAAGAAGTGTACATGACTCAACCTCCTAGATTTGCTGAGGAAGGCCATGAGGAACAAGTTTGCAAGTTGGTCAAATCATTATACAGGCTAAAACAAGCCCCAAGATCATGGTACATAAAAATGGATAGTCACCTACTATAACATGGATTTAAGAGAAGTCCATCTGACGCAAATCTCTATATCAAGAACACAGGTTCTGAAATAGTGATTCTTGTGTTATATGTAGTTGATTTGATCATCATTAGAAATTCAGAGAAATTGATTAAAGTCATAAAAAATGACTTGAAAGAGTCATTTGATATGACAGATCTAGGACTTCTCCACTACTGTCTTGGCCTTGAGATATAATAGAAGAAGAATCATCTTAGGGTGACTCAAAAAAGTATGCCAAGACTTTAGTAGAAAAATATCGTATGACTGATTGTAAGCCCTAAGAAACATCGATGGAATCATGGCTTTAGTTATCATGGTATGATGACTCACCACAAGTAGATGACATGCTATATCAACAGATGATTAGAAGCCTCATCTATCTGACCAACACTAGACCATACATTACTTATGTTGTAAAATATCTTTCTTGGTTCATGCAGGAACCAAAAGTCTCTCACTAGAAAGCAGCTAAGAGGGTTCTTCACTACATTTAGGGTAGTGTAGATTATGGTCTAGAGTATAAGAAGAATAACTCATTCTTCTTACAGAGTTATACTGACTCTGACTATGTTGGATCCCTAGATGACAGAAAATCAACATCAGGATATGTATTTCATCTTGGATCTGGTCCTGTCTCATGGCATAGTAAAAAGCAACAGGTGGTTGTTTTATCTTCAACTGAGGCAGATGCTGCACATGGAGCTATGTGTGAAGCGATATGGTTAAGTTACATCTTGGCTATCATGGGCCTACCAAAGAAATTTACTATTCACATGTTTTGCGACAACTCAGGTGTTTTGAACTTGGTCAAGAATCCAGTCCATCATGAATGCACAAAGCATATTGACACGAATTGTCATTTCATTCATGATGAATTTCCTAAACACAGAATCAAGCTCCAATACATTCCCATTGACGAACAGGTTGCTAACATCTTCACCAAGGCACTTGGACGTGCCAAATTTGAGTTGTTTCGAAGTAAAATTTGTATATCAAAGTAATGTAATAAAGGGGGGATGTTAGGGTAAAATAGGTAGTATATTGTATTATATACTACATAGGTAGATTATTACATTTACTTTTCTACTTTCTACTTTCTACCATGTAGATATTTACTGTCTTAAATATCTAATGGTAAATCCTAAATATCCTAGGTTGAGTTCTAAACCTAACACTCTACCTACGTTAGCATGTTAGTTAGCATGGTTATGGAAAGATTAGTTTCTTTCTCTATTTTGTAATCTATTTAATGAAGGCTTTATTACTAAGCTTATTTTAATGCAATTATTCATTTTATTAAGCCTAACTATCTCCTAGTCACATCAAGTTCCTTTTATTTTCGTGCAAGAAAAAATTATGTTCCTTTAATCACCCATTTTGTTGTTGTAGTCTTTATGATGTGGTTATTTATGTTCCTGTTGTGGTCCCCCTCGTATGGGTCCCTATTTTTTCTTTCTCTGTCTTGGTAATTGTAGGGTCTTCCCCTATTCTATTTTAGTTTATGGTTTTCCTTCTACTTTTGGGATTTTGATCTGTTGGTTCCTTCCCCAGGGCCTTCTCCTTTTGTAAAAGGTTTGGGAACCCTTTCAAACCCCTTGTATAAGGTTAAGGGTCCCTTTCCAAACTCCTTCATCCAACCTATAAAAAAAAAAATAGCAAGGGGTAAAGTATTTTCTAGATCATTAGCCTAACTCAATGCTTGAGGTTTGGAAATACCTTCATAAGGACACACCCACCCTATATCATAGGATTCAACAAGAGAACAAGTTTAATATTTAACTTGACATGATAAACTTCCCTACACCCACTAGGAATATAACAATATAATTAAACCCTAGCAAAAGATGAATATGAATAGTGTTCAAAATAATTCAATAGTCAATTACACTTTCTTAGTAAAGTACCCTCTCTATAGTAAAATATTATTCAAATTATATGTTTTTAGTGTATTATAATTAAATAATTTATTTAACCAATTAAAATTATTTTATTATTAGAATATATATTTTTATTTTCTAGTTAACTATATGAGATTGAAATTAATTGATGTTATGATTATATTTCAAGGAACCACATAATAATATTGACATATATTATCCCGAGGGGGACAACGCAATAGGCTTTGGCTCTTCTTCGGGAGGTCCAAGGTTCAAACTGTATCGTGTACAAGTTTGTGAGGGTGTGGGTGTGTGTATGGTTGTGTATTTGGCCTCTATTGATAAGCTCAACTCTCAACCTTATGAGAGGTTATGGTTGGGATGAAATGCCCAACCTTGAGCGCCGATCATAGGAGTTTGTCACACTAACCCTAATAAATAAATAAATAAATATATATATATATATATATATATATATATAAACATTATTATATTTTAAAATAAATCTTTTGAAATTTTAAAATTACATTTTTAAAAAGTGTAACATTTTAATTAAACCTCTTATTGTGAGTTAAAAAGGGTCTACTCTTCAAAACAAACTTCATGTTTTAGATTACAAAATCTAATCTTCAAAGTCAAATGTTATGTTTTCACTTTACAAAATACCTTTTAATTGTCTACTGACTCTTTACCCACAAATATCAAATACAATTAATAAAAGTATTGCAAATGCAATCCAACTTTTATCTTTAAAAAACAAAAAAAATAAAGTTGTAGACTATGATAACTATTGAAATTTAAATTTGGTCATAAATTTATTTCAAATTAAATCATATTATATATCTATTAAGATTAATAAAAATCAAATAAAAATAATTAAAGTAACTTTTTAATTTATTTTTAACTATATTTTTATTATTATATTATTTATTAAATTAAAATAAAAATATAATATTTGTATTAACCAAAACATGATACTAATATTATTATATTTTTTTTGTGGAAAACATCCTAGTGGGATGCCACTTTCGAGTAAGACCTAAGGAGGCAGGGGTATCTCTTTTCCAAAAATCACTCAAGGCTCGCACCTGGCCTACCACTTTGACATACTCAAGGAGCAAACCCGAAACAACAAAAAACAAGAACACACAAACACAAACACACAAAAATATTAAAAAAGCATGCTTCTTGAGTGTGTCAAAAATAAAAAGTGCAACAAAACACACACACAATAATATTTAAAAAATAAAACAACACGAACCACACAAAAAAATACAAGAACAACATAACAAAACAAAAACATAAAAAAAAACAACAATCTGCTACAAATACACAACCAAAAAAACATGAAAAATAAAAACAACCAAAACATAAAAAATAAAAATAAAACAAAAAAACAACCAACAATAGATAACAAACAAAAATAAAAACATAGAAAACACTCATACACCAAAACATAAAAACACCAATTAACACAAACATATAGAAACACGAGCAAGAACAACAAAAACACAAGAACAACAACAAAAAACACAAAATAACAAAAACACAAGAACAACAAAAAACAACACAAAAACCACAAAAACAAAACAAAACACACACACACACATACACACACACCTAAAAAAACTAAACCAAAAAAAAAGAAAAAAGAAAAAAATAGAACACAATAATGGCCTTTCTAGACCAAAATACTATTACGGAAAGAATCAACAAAGGAAACAAAAGAATGATTAGTTTGAGCTAGAAAACTAAAATACCCTGACCGAACCAAAGAGAAGCAAAATTTAAGCAATAAGAAACTAGATACCTCCAGAACTAGATCCATCCAAAGAAATGATAGAAAGAAGAGTTGTCCTTATTTACAAAGCCCACCATCTAGGAGGGTGGACGTAACAAGTAAGATCACGTTTATACAACGCCCAATTAACTAAAGCATCAACACTCTTATTCTAATTTTTGACCACATGAATGTAATCAACTTTCAAAAATCTCATCTGGATTAACTGAATCTTCTCAATAATTCTATTTATTCTCCAATCAACCTTATGATTCTTAGGAGTCTTCAAAATATTAATCATGAGTTGAGAGTCAGACTCAACTAGCACCTTTTTCGATACAACCTTAGTAGCCTCTTGAAGGTCCCTAAGGATAACATACCCCTCAGCAAGGTTATTGGATAGAATACCCAAAATATCAGAAAAAGTAAAAACCAGGGAGCCATCTGAAAGTCTACCAATTTCTCTTGCACTAGATTTTCTAAGGTTTCTTCTGGAGGCTCCATCAGTATTGAATTTTCCAAAATCCTTAGGAGGAGGTTGCCAATTTCTTGTTCTATCCATATTGCAATTACTCATATTCCCTTTAAGTTGGTTGCCCTTAGAAGAGTTAATCTTTAATCTTTGCATCACTTGATCCCATCTTTGGTGGGAGTTTTGGGGGTGATTAAGGAGTTGTTGGATTGATTCAACTAAGTTGGCAATGGTATTTTGCAAGATATAGTGAATATCCTTCCTTTCTTGATTAAAAATTTGGTTGTTCCTTTCATTCTAGATATTCTAAATAAGCATGGTATAACCCATCCAAACTAACTACCTAAGAAAATGATCAACACCCTCTTGTTTAGGCCAATCCCTCAAAAGTTGTTCAAAAGTGAAAAAATTGGACCACTGTAAGCCAAGTAAAGTGGCCATTCTCCTCCATGTCTCAGAGGCTCAAGTACACTCAATAAAAATATGGATAAGAGTTTCCACATTCTCTTCACACATTTCACATCTAAAAGGGCCATGAAAACCATGCTTTATAATATGCTCCCTAGTAAGCACCCTGCGATGCAATAAAAGCCAAGTAAAAAACCTCACCTTAGGCTAGAGATTTTGAGCCCACAACTGATAAAATATGTTAGATGATTGGTTGGTATTATTATGGCATAAGGCCAAATAACCTTGAGCAACTGAATACTCACCCTTAGTAGTGTTGTTCCATCCAAAATAAATTTTATCATGGGATCAAGAGAGAGATATCATATGAAGGATGCATTGGATATCTTGTATTTGCATTTATGGGATTTGAATAGGCCAATCTTCAATAGAGATCCAATATCTATCAACCTCTGAATTACCAGTATGGTACCGACAGTAATTAGACACCATTATCCAGTTAAATCGATGAAGCTCCTCCATACAAGGTCTTTAATAGGAAAACTGAGTTATCAAAGGCTTATGAAAATCCCAAGAATTTATCGAAAAATTTACCTATTGACCATTATGAATGATCCAAAATAATTTTTTCTTTATCAAATCCTCACCAGTATTAAAAACTGCTAAAATGGGTGAACCTTTGGAAGGCAATTGATAGCAAACAAGGTCTTTAGGATTTTTGTTCTCAGCATATTTAGCACGGAGATTTTTGGCCCAAAGAGCATTGGGGTTATGAAAAATCCTCCAATATAATTTAGTAGCTAAAGCTTTGTTGTTATTAATGGTAGACCGGAATCCTAACCCCCCTTCATTCTTAGGAAGACATAAAGTGTCCCATTTCACCAAGGCCCATTTTCTTTTCTCCTTAGTACCACTCCAGAGGAACCGATGATTTATTTGATCCAGTTCTCAAAGAATAAGCTTTGGGATATTCAACATGGTAGAAACATAAATAGGAATATCTTGAAGTACTGATTTTACCAAGGTGATTCTACCCCCAGAAGAAAACCACCTATTGGTCCACTTTCTAATTTTCTTCTTGACTTTTTCCAACAACCAATTCCAATATTTTTTTTGTCTTCAAATATTGATAGGAATACCTAAATAAGTGATCGAAAGGGTGGTCTTCTTATATCTTAATTTATCCAAGACCATGGATTCTTGCTTGGCAAAGCAGTGAAAGAAAATGACTATATTTTTCTTCATTGATCAATTGTTTGGTAGCCTTAGAAAAATAGCTAATGATTTGTTTAATATTAGAAGCTTCCTTAACTATAGCTTTACCTAAAAGAGTAGATTCATCAAAAAATTGAAGATGAGAGATAGGTCTAGCTCCATGAGCAATGGAACTCGCTAAAGGGTTTTTTTTCTCTCTTTTTGGTTATAGTCCTACCTAAGTATTCAACAAGAATGATGAATAAATAAGGGGATAGAGGGTCACCTTGCCTAATACCTCTAGAAGCTGGGAATAACTGAGAAGACCTACCATTGATAAGAACTAAGTAGGAAACTGAAGAGATACATCCCATAATCCAATCCATACAATCTTGAGAAAAAACAAATTACCTTGATAAGGAAGTGCTAATCCACTCTGTCATAAGCTTTGGATAAGTCTAACCGAATGAACATGGAAGAAGATTTTTGCATATCCATGGAATGGCTTCCTGAGTAAGAATTATCTCATCCACTATTTGATGCCCTTCCACATAACCCCCTTATTCAGGGGAAATAATCTTATGCAAAATAGGCTTCAACCTTTCTGCCATGATCTTAGTAATGATTTTGAGAACATTACATAGAGCAATAGGTCTAGATGCTGAGATATGATCAACCTCTTGAGCTTTTGGAACAAGAGTAATATAATTTTTATCGATAACCTTCAAAAATTTTGTTTTTCCTAGCTTCTTCCACCACCTCTAATAAATAAGCATAAAGGATATCCCAGAACTCTTGGTAGAACTTAATGGGAAAACCATCATGACCTAGGGTTTTTCCTTTTTGCATTTTAAAAACTACATGTTGAAGCTCATTGTTAGTAATAGGAGCAATCAAAATAGAGTTATCCTTAGAAATGATAAGAGAAGGGATTGTTTGAAGAATATTTTGTTGAGAAGTCGAGTCATGAGGAGTAGCAAAAAAAAGATTGAAAAAGTAATTGACAACAATAGAGTTCATGCCATCCCAAGTGTAGACAACATCTCCAGAATATTATTTCAGGGAAGAAATAAAGTTGTGAGATCTTTGAGCTAGAAGAGATTTGTGGAAGAAATTTGTGTTTCAATATCCTTCTTTGAGCCATTGAATTCTAGATTTTTGCTTCCATAAGAGTTCTCTTTTTTCCCATTCCTCTAACTAAGCTATGAGATTAATTTCATCTGTACTTCTACTTTATGTGAGGGTAGCTAAATGGATTTTCTTATTTAAATTTTCAAGCTCAGCAATAAATTCACTTTTTGTTTTATGAACATTCCCAAACTCCTTCCAGTTCCAAGTCTTGATTTTGGATTTAATATATTGTAATTTTTTGGTAAAATAGAACATATTAGTCCCATACCTAGGTTTACCTTCCTTCCACCATTATTGCACTTGAGGTCTAAAGGAACTATGTCTAAGCCACATTAACTAAAATTGAAAAGAAAGGAAATTCACATTGGTTTTCCACATTTCCACCATGACTGGCCAATGATCCAAACTAGCATTGTTAAGAGTATTCACTTTATAAATGTGACCATGGATTAAGAAATTATCAGAGAGCAAGAACCTATCAAATCTCTCCATTATACAATCTAAGACTTGCCTTCTGTTAGACCAAGTTAGAAGGCCATTATCTTGTTGGATGTCCACAAGATGGAGGTTTGCAATATATTCGCTCATGAGGCCAGTGCTCCTGTCCAAATTTCTATTTCCCCCCATTTTCTCATCCAAAGAGAGGATGGTATTGAAATCTCCTTCGATCAAGATCCAAGCTTTAGGAAAATGAGAGGTAATATAATTTATATCCTTCCACTATCTTTTTTTTCCTCCAAAGTAGTCGAAGCATAAATAGTAATGCATAGCATAATTTGGTTGGAATATCTACTTTGAATAGCTATAGCCAAAAGACCCCAACTGCCAACCATATGGTGAATAACTACCTCTTTTGGGTCCCAAAGGCAAGAAATGCCACTATAAGTCCCCTTGGAACTAAGGGAAACAACTTTTCCAATTGGCCAAATTTTATTAGCAATTGATTCCATTTCCTTTATTGACATATTCATTTCTTGAAGGAAAATAATATGTGGATGATTTATCTGAATCATTCTTCTAATTTTTTTTTTTTTGAAAGACTCCCTTTGAGTCCTCTAATATTCCAAGTGATAATATTCATTAATACTAGGGCTAAAAATGTTGGGAAGGGTATTAATTTTACCTTCCTCTACAAGATTTTCACCTTATTTTACCATATGTTGTTGATTGGTCTTGTGACCTGCCTTTTGATTAGAATCCATCTTCAATTTTTTTCCCTATTTCTTGACTTACTCCAATTGAATCTAAGATGGATTCTAACCTTGAATAATGCATGTACACAACCAAAGTGTTACCATAAGTTTCAATATATTATATATTGAAACCTGTATTATTTGAAGTTTTAACATGTAAAAGATTGTTTTTCTTGTGTATATTTTCTCCCTTTTTTTTGTTGAAAACCTTTGATTTATTGGTTTGTATTTGAGTTCTTCCCTTCATATTTAAAATGCGTTTCTAAGATTTATGTTTCCATTATTTCCTCTTCCTAACTTGGGACAACATTTGTGGAAATAATTTCAAACATATTAGTAGATAACTTAGATTGATCCTTCATAACTGGTTGAGTGTTCTTCTTCTTAGGCATTTAGAAACCTGCTAAGTTTATATCTTATTTATTTAGATCTGGAATTTTATTTGGACAAACACTAGCCAAATGACCATATTCATGGTAAATTCTACAACAAAAAGGAATGTTCTCATAGTCCACTACTTGCTCCCAAGTGTCCTCCCCAAATTGTAATGTGATATTTTTAGGTAGGGATTTGTCAAAATCCATTAAAACATAAATTCGAGCATAAATAATATGTTCAAATTTTTTAGTACAATCAACAATCATCATAAAAGTTCCTAAAGAGTTTCCAATAGAAGAAAAAATAGTCATATTCTAAAATTCAGTTGGGAGGCCAAAGAGTCTAACCCACATGGGACCTGTAGAATACATCTCTTCTTCGACTTTAAATTTAGTATGCCAGGGCTTCATGAAAAGTCCTGCCCTTCCAAAGAACTAGGGCCCCCCTTGAAATATTTTCTCTCTATCTTCATTATTGGAAAATAAAACAAGAAAATAACCATTTGGATAGATAGATATTTATAACTCACCTTTAGTTTTCCAGCTTTTTGCAGCCCAAACTTTGAAAGAAGATAGGCTTGAACAAAAACCCACAAAATGATAAATTAGTCGTCTTTTTTCTATATCTTCAATGCCAGTCTGAATGTTAACCATATCAAGATTAACAATAGGAGTTCCATCAACTGCTTTAAGATATCCTAACTCTATTTTACTAGGATCCATCTTAGGAATTCTTAGAGGTTTACATGAAGCCCTAATATTAATATTAGCATTAGGCTGAGGTTGTCCACCATGGAGGGCATCCCTAAAATTTATTTTTGGGGTTGAGTCTTGGAAATTATTACCCTTGACAAGGGTTTCCATAGTGGATTTATTTTTTAGGTGGACCTTAGCACTAGATTCACTTAAGATCTTAGCCATTTTTTGATCAGCTACTTGAAACTCGTTTTATGATCTCTTTAATCCATGCCCTACATGTCATGGAAAGGTATGATTTTCACTTTTCTTTTGTGCAACAAATTGGAAGCTATTGTCAATCAAGTTCACATCATGAATATCTATTGAAAGATAGATTTATAACCCATATTAGATTCCCTACAACATATCCTACTAAATTTATTGAGCATAAACAAAAATCTATTAAAAATATTGGGGTATTTCAAACACAAGTTTATAGTAAAGAAATTAAGTTTATGATAAATGTAATGCTAGTTGATACCAACCATGTTGTTTGATTTGTTGTCCTCAACTTATATCTAGATAGAGAATTCAACTTATATGTAGATAGAGAAAGAGAGTATATTCTTTTTTTTAGGGGTATTATATAGTAGAAGAAGAGGTATTAAAGTGGAACGAAATTCCAACATTAATTTTAAATATTTTTTTAATAAGATTTTGTTATTATAGACTTTGGTTTGTTGAATTAGGCAAAGTTAGTGAGACTTTGGTCTTCAAGGCATTTAAGGCAGCTAACCAATAAACACTTGACCAAACACTCGGCAACTACCATCCAACCTATCACCTTTTAAATACTTTATGTTTTAAACCTTAGACCTCACAAAGAAAAACCCAACAACCCTAACCACTGTGTTGCTCTTTTATTATGATTAAAAACAATATACACCACTAAATATAGTGAAATAGTATGTGAAAAATGCTCATTAAACATTTTTCACTTACTATTTCATTAATATTTATTAAGAATTTGAAATTAAATAAATATTTTTTAAATTGGTTTTAAAGATTAATATGGGTTTCATTTGTATTATATTATTGTTATATTTATTTGATATTTTAATAAATTTATTATTATAACATTACAAAAATAAAGGTGAAATAGTTTTTAATGCTCATAAGAAAATAAACTATGGGAGATGTCTCTCATACATATTGGTATTTATGCAACCAAATTTTGATTATTGACATATGATGTACATTTTTTTTTTTAAATTGACAACTGTCTTTGTCATATTATCCTCGTGACCACGGTTTAAATCTGGAAAGCTACCACGATAACCCCCACCCCACCTTGGTAAAATTTCACTCCAAGTGAAGGAATACCAAAGGGACTAACCTCTTATTCAAAGTTTCAAAGTCCTTTAGACATATCTCATTTACCATTTCATCAAGGCTATAAGAATGTATATTATTTTTAATTTTTATATACATTTATAATTAAATAAATGTTTTTTAAAATTGATTTTATATATTAAAATGGGCTTTATTTGTGTTATACCATTTTTGTATTAATGTGTTATTTTAACAAATTATTTTTTTGCTTGATAGGAGAGGAGGTTACAACCAAACATTTTTTTAGTAACTAGCAAGCGTAGGGTTCAAATCACAGGGGTTGCATCCACCAAACCTTTTCCACCTCGTTGTTTTATATCCCGACATCAAATGGACCATTGGGTGCTCGAGATTTATACCATCATTGTCAGTTTGACATGCACTTAGAGGATTTATATCAAACTACTATCTCTACAACATGTTTCCCCCAAGGTTTGAACCTGGGTCTCTTCTTGGTAAGTGCCCAGTGAGACTAGCACTTACCAATCCACCTAGTCCTTGGGGGTTTAGTGGTCAAAATTTTTGTGGTTGGTATGATAAAGCCCTATAATCGACGCATAGGGGTGAGTAGTCCCTTCCCAACCATGACCCCTCGTAAGGCCGAGAACTACACTTTTCAATAGGGGAATAACACAACCATTTGGATATCAACAGGGTGGGCATAGGGGGAATGGAGTCTTGTCAAGCTCTACCAACACATAGGATATTCCCAGCTACACCTTGTATCTCCAATATGGACATAGGTGGAATGGAACCTGGTGTAGACACCACAAACTGGTCATCCACAAAGTCATAATTTTCCACCCCACATCAAGTCCTACATAATAAGATTATATGCCTAAATTTAGACTCAGGCATATAAAATCCTACACATTATCCTATTTTCTAGATTTACTAAATTTGGAAAATCAGCCTAGGATGCCCTGCCTACCCACTATACATGTGTCCTAGCCACATCACTACCCCACCTTGCCACATATCATACACCTTTGTCCACCTTGTCTCTTCACATGGGGTAGCCCTCCACATAAAACTCCACTTGCATCCACCTCACCCCAGTTAAGTGAGATACCCTGGGTGACTCACTCTAACTGCCCCTTCCATTTGGTAGCCCAGAATTACCACTTGGTAATCTTGGCTTACCATATCTCATTTCCTAAACCCTAAGAAGCCTATAAAGGCACCTTCACCCCATCCACCAAAGGGAGCTGAACATTAGTACCATCAGGATACCAGAATAGGATCAAAGATCTGCACATATCCTGAGGAGAACCAATATTCAAAACTTGAAGGTCCATTTCTGAGGTAATCTACCATTCAGCCCAAATTGCACGTCTATGATTTCATAGTCAAAATTGCACCTACACAGTTTGTCCACAATTGCAGCATGGTTTATCAGCCCTCACCACACACATGTGGTTTCTTAGAGCTAAGAAAAGATGATGGACCAGATCAGTAAGAAGTTTCTATTTCTAGCAAGACATCTAATTTATTTTATTTTTCTATTCTCTACATCATGTACTTTTCCAGTTAGGATTTTGATGTAGCATTTATGTTTAATTTGTAGGTGCTACTAATCCCTTTTGGTTTTTATGTGTGTAGATAGCAGGTATCCTGGAGAGTGGATGTAGCTTGAGTGGTCCCTACATCGGATAACAAAAGCCCTCACCCCTTGGAGATGTAGTAGAAAGACAAAGAACACACCATCATTTGCTGAAGAGCTTGGAAAATCCTCCATTTCTATCTCCTATCAAAGCATTACAATCAGAAGAGAGGAATTGTAACATTGCTCAAAATACATTTGGGTCAATTCAATAAATTATTGTAAAAAGTATGTCAATATCAATACAAAGGATTATTTTTGACAATCTTATCTCTTTTATGTGGTTATTTTTATTGGTGTTCAGTTATTTTTCTACTGAAAATGGTGATCACGGTGGGTCCTATTTTTTTCCTTGCTTGATTTAATTTACTAATCTATGTTTTATATGATTTTAGGTTTTGGGAGTTGAAAGCGCATGGAGATTCGATCTCGAATCGGTGGATTCGAGACCTATTTTTGTTGTGCCCTATTACTATGAAATCGTGCACCTATGGTTTTAGTCCTAAGGAATTGTATTCATGTGGTGGATTACTTGGTGAACCATGCACAGGCGGTATAGATCTACAAAACCGTGCATCTACGATGGAGCACCTACCAAAATGCATGTGGTAATTTTCAGCATTATGGAACAATGAGCCTGCGGTGGAAGCAAAATCAAAGGAGCAACGAAAGGAACACATGTATGTGCCCCTATCCCCTTTTTCATTATGTTTTTTTTGGTTTTTAGTGTTTACATCTAGGCTAAATTAGAGGTCCTATCCTGTGTGCCTTGTTTGCATTTTGGTATTAGGATAGACATTTATTTTTTTCAATTCAAGCATTCATAAAAACATAAAAAAATAAGAGGATCTGCATCTACATATTAGGAAATTAAGAATTTTGCATATCCTGGGTTAGAAATAAATCAGGCATATTTTTAGGGTTTGGGCCTAATCTGCCCTATTCTATTGTTCAGCTAGAACCGCACACCTACCCAAATGCTTGTGCACGGTTGGTAAACCATGCAAATACAGTTTATCAAAACCAATTGCCCACCCGTGGTTTAGTCCTAAACATCAGAATTCTTCCAGATATCACCTAAAATCAACTAGATCGACTCCTGATTTGATTATATTTGCTATCTCTATTTCCTATTTTTTGCATTAGGTATAAAAGTATAATTGCATTATATCTTGCATTTCACAATAGTTTAAACAAACCTCACACACTCACATAAACATTGGTAATAGCTGGATTTTTCCAAGTTGGATTTCATCATCAACTACCAACATATTATTACCCAACCATGGCCAAATATGACTCCAAGAACTATCTTAACCATGTAAAATAGCATACATTCCTCTTTTGAGGGTGTATCATTGCCCATAGGGTGTTGGGTGAGGATTGGTAGGACCTATGCTCCCTGATCGAATATGGGTTTCATATCCATATTTTTGTGGGTATGGTTATCTGGACTTCATCACAAGGCTTAGTCACTACAAGTATATAGGTGAAATCCTAGATTCATATTAGGGAAAAATATTTTGCACATAATTTTTTTTATCAAAAACCTTCAAAACTCCAAAAAAGTTAAAAAGTTTCAAAACTTCAAAAAAAATTCAAACTTTGCATGAACTTAGGAACAAAGACCTTGTTTTATTGTTTGCTATGAGTTTTGTCTTCCATTGTACTAATCTTACACATTCACATACTTACACTTGCATTTCATACATCATCAAAATATTAGTGTACGGTAACGACCCGTGGTCACGCCAAAAATTTAGCACTAGTTTAGATTCAGTTGTCTTCCCCTATAGCATCTCAGTCTAGTCAGGTCCTTAACACCTTGGTGGTAGGGCAAGTTAGTGTAGTCCCTAGTATGTCCCATAACTTAAATGCAGGACCCTCTAGTAGCACCCCTATTTTGAACAGAGAAATCATGCATATGACTACCCATACTACTATTTTTGAGACCCGTAGGAGTGAGCCATTCACACCAATGGATGGTCCTATCACACTTGTAGACATGGATACCATTAGTATGTACCCAAATGTAGATACTATGGTTTTCAATTGTTACCATTGATTACCATCCCATCTCGCACCATGCCATGATTGCAGTAGGAGTCTACCTTCATGCACCCACAACAGTTCAATCTACCCTTCACCAATCCACTTTTTGAGCCAGCTTCTGCCACCTTAGCTAGTCATCCATCATCATCTAACCAACCGCCCATCACCTTTCCACATCAAAAAATTATTTTCACCAACCCCCTTTACGAAGTGCCAACTCAAGTCACTTTGCAAGTCCCCACATCCATTCCATTTACCATGCCTATGGGCCCAACACATTATATCCTACATCATTTTATGGAAATGCATTTTTCCACCTACCTCCCACCTATATCTATTGATATGGTTGCCTTGCAACCAGCTTACCCATCCACTTCATATGTGGTAGTACCTACATAATCTATGATTGATATGTAGTAGGATTTCTTGCAGCTACAACAAATGATCTTGGATAATGCTAATCATAGCATTAATCATAACCTCCAATAGTAATTGTAGATGATTGATCAAACCTACCATCAACCTCTCATCAAGCCCATACCTTTATCCAAGATCCATATTGGGTATTGCACCCCCAACCACTACCATAGCAACTAACCCATTCCATAACATGTATGCTAACTCATCAAGTCAACATGCCATCATACCCCCATCACCTCATCAATATCAAGATCCTCATCAACTACTATATCATCATGCACATCAGCATAACATACCTCATCATACATATTCTACTTACAATGCACAATATTACCAATAACAACCAGCAAACCAATATTTTAATCCTATGGAGGATCCTAAGTTCTAGTTATTACAAAACTAGATTGATAGCCTTACCCTACAAACACTAGGTTTGCAGTACCAAAAGCCTATATTAAGGCAAATGCTCAGTCACTTGATCCATGCTTCAGTACTTGCACCATCTTATCTAGTGGATTTTTAGATACCAAAGTTTGATACATTTAAGGAGGATGAGGATCCCTGAGAGCATCTGACTAGATTTGTTAACACATGTTTCAGGATCAGAAAAAATGATGCACTCATGCTACACACCTTTCCTCAGACACTTAGGGTAGAAGCCCAGGATTAATACAACCACCTATTGCATTAGAATGTTTACACTTTTGAGCAACTTGTGGACCAATTCTTGGAGTGATTTTTGCTTAATGTTAGGAAGAAAACCACATTGACCGATCTACTTAGTTCAAAGTAATACGATGATGAATTGGTCCATGATTTTAGAACCCGTTGGAGGGCCATTATGATTTAAAATTGCCATTCTCCCTCCCCATGATGGAATTAACAAGAATTTTCATGAAGATTTGTGCCAAGCCCATCTCTTTGTTGCTATAGTTGTAGTAGTATAGAAAATTTGATGACACACTCGCCCAAGCCAGAGTGATAGAGGAAATAAAGATTCAAGAGGGTAAGATTAGGCCTAAGAAAAATGAGTGGCATAATAAGAACCAAAATGGAAATAACCATGACCAGTCTAAGGCTACTTAGTTAATCATATAGTCTTGGGGCAACCTTCATAGTCAAATAAAAATGACTAAGTTCAGATCCAATGATCCCAACATCAACAAAAACAATCATAATCATTAAACTATCAAGTGGTTCCACCCCCATAGCAGGTGCAAAATCAAATGCAACCTAAAGAGAGGCAACATCATCACTTTAGGTCCAAATGCAATTACACACCATTGCAAGAGCCCTACTCATTTGTCTTTTAAAATTTTTATGTGGCACAAATTTTCATATTTCTAGAAATAAAACCCAAAAACCCCAACAAGTCAAGGTCGAAGGCCTATAGAAAGCATTTTTATTGCATCTATCATTGATAAAAATGACATGACATCAAAACTTACCATGGGTTTAAAGGTATTATGCAAGACCTATTGGAAGTGGTAAATATCAAAATCGACAATCTACTAGCCCAACCTAATCAAAACCTTGACATATATCAGACACCTTTGCCTCACCATGAGGTAAATCAACAAGCAATGAGAGTATCAACTTCTACAGTTCCTCCCAACTAAGTGAACTATGTGTCTCAACTGTACCAAGGTTTTGTAAGGGCTATCAGTGTGGTCACCCATGGGCAAGGATAAGCAAATCACACAACCCAAGATCCTACAACACAACCAAGTATCCCCATACAACTAGAACCATCCATTCAACCTCCATCCATCCATAATTCGAGTAATCCATATAGCCCAACCATCACCCTAGGCAGTCGATTAACATAGAGTTTTAAAATGGCATTGGAAAAACTATCAATTTATGAGCTAATACAACATTCACCCCCACATCAAGATGCATTGATGGAGATTCTTGAGTCCATTGAAGTGAAATCAGAATACCCTAATGCCTTCAACTTCTTTTTGGGGAGTGTAAAAAAATATATGGAGCCCTTGATAGCATTTTATGACTTCGAGGAGAATATTTTATCATTATATTTACTAGATCCTCCATTGCACATAGTCGCTCATATTGATATGAATCCATTCAAGAGGGTACTTATTGACACCGGCTCCTCCATCAACCTCATTACCACTTCTACTATCAAGCACATTAACCTATCATCATCCTACATTACATCACCCACCTTCACCTTAAGGGCCTTTAATGACGCTTTATGCTTAACTGTAGAGAACATAGTTCTTCTTGTCACCATGGGGGTGAAGACAATTCATGTACTCTTCCACATCTTGTAAGAGGTGATGCAATACAACATACTTATTGGATGCCTCTGGATCAAGGATATGAAGTGTGTGCCCTCGAAATTGCACCAATATCTAAAGTATGTACATGAGGGCAAAGTACATTACATCCAAGAAGACACAAATCCTTTTAAACACTGCAACTTGATATTAAATTATTATAAGACACTGCTTCCATAAACCCACCTATCCATTCAACCACTCATCATCTGAATCGCTTCCACTAACATTACTTCATCGAAAGCCCCCATCCTGAAGGAATTGTTGATAGTTGATCCTACTCTTGCATCTAAAAGTATCAACTCTAGTCAACCCTCATCCACCATACTTCATTTTTCCACCACACCCGATCATACTGCTAAACAATCACCAAATTCATTAGCCACACCACCTAATTCTCAAAAACCATTCACATTTTTAGCTCAACCCACTCCATAAACTAACAATCCAATCAAGTCTAATCCACCCTTAGCATCACCACCCATAATCTCATAGATAGGATCACCTATCCAAGAAGAGCCATCGCCTCCACCTAAAATGCAAGCCACCACTAAAGCACCCCTCTCATCTATAGAACCATCATCATCCCAACCAGCTCAAGTTGTAGTACATCTTACCAATCCAAGTATTGGCAAGTATTTCATTGAAAGTATCATAATTACACCACCTATTGAATCAGTTAGAGATTATGGTCATCAATGCAACCCATATTTAGCCATAGGTGTAGTGTATGGAATGGGTTCCTGACCAGACATGATCAACTTCATATATGGGAGAGTGAATTATGTGTTCAATCCACCTCCTCATAATGAGGACCCTTTGCAAGAATTTAATGCAAATTTAGAATATCTATCCAACCTAGATTTTCCTTTGTGATATTTTTGCAGGGTCAACTAGTAGGGATACAGACTTGAATGACATGAGCAGGGTCCACATCACATTATTGAGCCTAAATATTGAGAAGCATATGATCGCTCTAGTCTAGGATACAAACCTTCTACCTTAGACTCTTCCTTCAACCATATATTTCAACGACTCACTTTTGAGTATGAAGAAGATGATGAGGAGAGTGATGATTGTGATGATACTTATGATGAATACTTGGACCCTAACTTTGTACCTCATTTACATGAGACCCTTTTGGAGATTGTATTGCATGCATTTATGATTGATCATATCCCAAATGATTACATTTCTTATGAAGATTTTGGGGATTATATCTTTTGGGAAATTCTAGTAGATGGAAGGAAATTTAGATTAGATCATTCAAATATTTGATGGTCCCCAAGAATATGTGGCCCCTATAGAGCCCATAGAAAGATATGAGTGATATACCAAGATGTTTTCCATAGATCACACCATATTTCATTTCAATAGGGAGTGCAACCACCTTGAGACTGATCCACCACCACCACCTTGGCTAGAGAGAGTGGGCCTAAAGAGAGTGAGCCATCACTCCTTGAATCACAACCACCTCATTTCCACCAAGTCAATATGATTTATGTTGACTTGTTCACCCCGTTTAGTAATCTATATGATTTGGTGAAACTTATTTTGATCGATTCTAGCCTTATCACCATGAATAGGATTTTATCCTCACCATCCATCATCAAATTTATCCTATCTAAAGAGTTATTGTGAGCTTCAAATGCTTACATTCCACAAGAACCTTCATCCTCTTCTACCTTGGTTTTTAAAACTAAAGTAGAGGGGGAGTCCTTTGAGTCATTTGAGCATGTGGAGGATGATATCCATCTCATACTGACTCCACATCAATTAGAGGAAGTGTCCCATATGCTTATCGAAGAATCTATCGATGCGAACCTTAGCCAAGACATGGGTAATCCATAAATAGTGAAAATTGTAAAAGCTTTATCCATAGAAGAGAAAGAACATATGATCAATATCTTGACAAGGAATAAAAACATATTCGCATGGTCATACAAATACATTTCTGATCTTGACCCCAATTTGATAGTCCACAACCTTACCTTAGTGCCAGATGCTAAGCCTTTCAAGAAAAAACTTAGGAAAATTCATCCAAATGTAGTAGTAATTGTCAAGGAAGAGCTATAAAAACTATTGGACGTAAATTTCATAGTCCCAATCGATTGTCTAGAGTGTCTCTCTAACATGGTACCCATTCGTAAATTGAATGGGGGGTATGCGTATGCATCAACTTTTGATATCTAAACAAAGCATACTCCAAGCATGATTTTTTGCTACCTAACATCGATCAATTAGTAGACTCTTGCATAGGACATAAAATACTTTGGTTAATGGATGGTTTCTCAGGATACAATCAGATTCAAATTAATCCTAAAGACCAATACAAAATGATATTTACAACACCCTGGAGGACTTTTTGTTACAGGGTGATGCCTTTTGACCTTAATAATGTAGGAGCTACTTATCAATGTGTCATGATGTACATATTCCATGAATATATGTATAAAATAATTGAGGATTATGTGGATGATTTGATTGCTAAATCTAAAATACATCTTGAGCACATTGAGGTTCTAGAAATTTTTTTTGATCAATTGCTTGAACATAAGGTAAGGTTGAATCCTAAGAAGTGTGTATTTGGCATCACATTAGAAAAAAATCTAGGATTTATTGTCTCCAAGTGAGGCATTGAAGTGGACCCTGATAAGGTCAAGGCCATCATCGAGATGCCACCTCAAAAAAATATGAGAGAGTTGTGCAGTTTACAAGGAAAGATCCAATCTATCCAATGATTTATTGCATAACTCTCAAACAAATGCAAGCCTTTTAATCACTTGCTTTAGAAGGGGGTAACATTTTCCTATAAAACCAAATTTCAAGAGGATTTTGATGACATAAAAAATTATCTGGATTCACAACTAGTTCTTATACCACCTCATCCAAGAGTTCATTTTCACCTTTATATCTCTGCAACAAATTTTACACTAGGGACAATGCTTGTGCAAAAAAACAAAAATCATAAGGACCAAGAAATTTATTACATCAATAAAATGTTGGTAAGTTATGAGATAATATATTCTTACATCAAGAATTTGTGCTTAGCAGTGGTTTTTACCACTAAGAAACTCAGACATTACATGCTAAGTAACACTACCTATGTCAAAGCTAGAGAGAATCTTCTATGTTACATGATTACTTGTGCATACAACAACACCCATATCTCAAAATGAATAATGCTTTTAATGGAATTCGATATCAAATTCATTAGCTAAAAATCCATCAAAGATTAGGTGATAGCTGATCAACTTGCAAAAGCTCCATTACCAAATGATCTACCAATACTTATTAATCTTCCATATGATTCATTCTTTTTCATCACTAAACAAGAAGAACTAGTCCCTCCTGAGGATTATATTGACATGATGATGTTATTTTATGGATCAAAGTGTGAAAAGGGACAAGGTGTTGGCATCATTTTTTACATACTTGAAGGAATTCCAACTCCTTGATCATTCAAACTCGACTTCCCATGCACTAATAATAATGGAGAGTACAAAGCCCTAATCTTGGGACTTCAATAAGCTATAGCTATAGGCATTAAATGAATAAGCATCTTTGGGGATTCTCAGATTATTTTTTATCAAGTAAAAGGAGAGTACCAATGTAGAGAACCAATATTGAAACAATATCATGAAGTAGTAATGAAATTGCTAGAGAAATTCGACTGGTATGAGATTAGCAACTTGCCTCGTTCAACTAAAATATTTGCAGATGCAATGGATTCTTTGGGATCCTTGATATCTAAGAACAAACATGGAGAAGTACAATTGCTTATCATAACAATAGTGTTCAAATCAAAAATCAAATGAGAAGAGGCTGAAGGTGAGAAGAGTGTTTGTTTGGTCCACGTGGAGACATACAATTCTTACCTTGATGAGATAAGAGACTTTCTTAAGTTTGAGACCCTCCCATTATAAATGATGCGACCTACAAAAATAATTTTCAAATAAAAATTTGCTCATTTTACTCTCTTTTGGGATGTGTTGTATAGACATGGTTATGATGGAGTCCTACTTCTATGTCTAGATCCTGTAGAGGCAAAATGAGCTATAAATTAATCCCATGATGGTACTTGTGGTGGCCATTGTAAAGCACATTTTGGAAATGGAATATTATTGGCCCAACATGAAAAGTGATTGTCGTCAATATGTCAAGAAAATTCAAAAATACCAACATCATGCCAATTTGACTCATGTACCATCACAAGCTTTACATCCCATTCAAATCCTTTGGCCATTTTCACAATTGGGCCTAGATTTTATTGGTAAAATTTCACCTGCCTCTTCGGGACAACATAAATTCATCATAATTGCCATGGAATACTTCACCAAATGGGTTGAAGCAATTCCAATGATCACTATGATTGGACCTCAAATAGCGAAGTTCCTACTTCAACATATTATCTATCATTTTGGGATTCCTTCCAAGATTATTTTAGACAATGACAAGTCTTTTAAAAATAAGGATGTTTGAGCCTTATGCAAAAATTACAATATCCAACATAATTTCTTGACTCTTTATTACCCACAGGAAAATGGATAAGCTGAAGCAACCAATAAGACTGTGATAGCCTTTCTAAAGAAACTTGTCAAAGAAAATCAAATATATTGGCACACTCAACTCCCCTTGACACTATGGGTTTATCGAACAAGCATCAAAACACCAATTGGAGCAACACCTTTTTCATTGGTCTATGGAACTAAAGCAATTATACCTCTTGAGCTTGAGAACCCTTCTTTATGAGTTACATGCAAGAATTCATGGACGATGCCACAACTAGACAAGCATGTCTTGACCAATTAACACTTGATGAAATATGGATCAATGCCTTAGAACATCTATGAGTATATCAAGATCGCATCAAGCGTACCCACAACACAAAATTCCATACTCATGAATTTCAAGTGGAATATCTCGTTCTCAAAGAGAATCAACAAAACACTAATGCATCACCACATTTAAGAGATAAATTTACAGCTAATTGGTTAGGTCCATATATTGTCAAGCAAAATTTAGGTCCAAGAATGTATAGAATTGCCAACTTAGAAGGAACTTTGGAACCTAAGCCATTGAACATAATACATCTAAAGGTATTTTATGCATAGTGCAGTTTATATATATGTACATATACATGGCTAAAACAAAATACCAAAAATATTTCATTTGCATATCATACATCCATCCATGCATTCCATACATGCTTCTTAGGTATTTTATTTATACCATTCATTACATTGGATCATTTGGTTAATTTGGATGATCGCTAGTCTACTAGGTCTTATTTCATTAATCAGGGGTATCCTACATCACTCATCAATCCACCAATCACAATAATATGCAACATTCCCTATAATATTTTGTTTATTAAGGGACTCACATAAAGTAGGATAGATGTTGTATAATTATTAGCAATAACAATTATGCAGCCAATGACTATTTTGTGTGGATCTTTTAACTTTTAAAAGGTTGCATCGAAAGTATAGCAAGAATAATAAATCACATCAACCATAAGCAAATTCTAAATGTTTTCAATCACTCAACCACCCCTAGTGTTTTGAACAAACTTAATTCAAATTCAAACAATATTTAGATGCAATGGGTTATTCCTGGTCAATCAAGTTTCCTTTTGGACCACACATCAAAACACATTAAAAACATTGTGAGTCTTGGGAATAACGAAGTCAAAGTAGCAATTGCCATAAGTGAAATATTTCCCCTATTCATAAAATCATGCAAATGGTCTATAGTGCTATAAAGTTGGCAAAATGACAAGCTTAACCTTCATTCCCAAAAAAAATTCCTTGCGATTCCTCAAAGCAAGCAAGTATCCCAAATTTTTTTTACAAAAAAGCAATTACATCCCTTGATCTTTCTCAAAGTGAGCAAGTATCCCAAAAATCATCTTCAAAATAAATAAAAAAATAAAATAAATCCCTTTCTCTCCTAAAAATAGAGCAAGTATCCCAAAAAGCACCTCAAAGCAATAAATATCCCCTTGCTCTTCCTAAAAATGAGTAAGTATAAGCAATAAAATCCATATTTCCCCATCACAAAATGAGTAATCCCCAAAATCCAAAGCAATAAAAGAAGAGAAAGGAGCTTGAATCCCTAGAAATCTTAGTGTCTCAAAAATCGTGGGGTGATCCTCATTACAACAATGGGCTGAATGAATCCCGCTTGGCAATGGGGTATCCTTACACGTGGTGCCATATCTGTCACATTAGCGACCTTATTTTATAAAAAACTAATGTCACTTTCAGATGAGCTAGCTTATTGGCATGAGTTACAATTGATTAGTTTGACCAAATGCATAATAAAAATGAATAATCATTGCACACATAGTTGGTCCTTGAAGAAATTTGAAAACATTAGGACAACCCTTGCATAATGAAGATATGTAAAATACATTAATGGGTTTGTTTGAAGTCACTAGGATGTTTGAGTCTTTGTAAGAACACCCTAGATCATCCACCCAATAAAAACATAACATCATCATTACCACATATCATAAATTCACATCAATACCATTTATCTATACCCCTGATTAAACAACAAGATAATGTTGATCAGGAAAGATTCTATAAGTACCAAATGAGCATTAAAACATAGCATTAATAAACATTACCTCATACATAACATCATTCTGCATGCATCCATACATAAAATAATATAAAAGCACACAAAAAAATGATCATAATAAAATCCATGTATATATATATAAACCGTGAAAGTACAAAATACCTACAGGTTGTATACATCAAAAAACTAAGGCTCATAAACAAAAAGAGGTAATAATGGACTACTATCTAGTGCCCCCCATGACCCCTGCTAGGCCCATGAGCTGAGGCTTGAGAAGCATGTGAGCCAAACGGTCTATGAGACCTCAAACTGCCTAGCCTAGAGTCAGTTCACCTATTGGAACCTGACACTGAAGAAGATGGCTATAGGGATAGTAGAATTTGGTGATGGTTCAAAGTGGATGCCACAAACCATAGCTATATTTGAGCAACATTCAAATATTGATCCTCATGGGCTTCCCACTCAACTATCTCATCCCTAAGAGATGTGATGGTAGCAAAATTGTCACCCCATGTGACTTACCACGTAACCTGTCCAACTCACCCTACAGTTGGGTCACCTCACCATTTATCTTCACAACCTCCTCATATAGACTATCTCACTGAGACTAAAGTATATCCTACTCCTCCTATATGTGGTGATGAGGAGCATCCTGGTCCTGATCACCTTTGTCATCTCCATCATCACACATATCCACATCATGGCCTCCATCACCTTCATCGCCTCCACATCCATTATCACCATCTCCACCAACCCTAGTGTCAACATATATTTGTTGTGTACCAATGGTAGACTACATCCTACCCCCACTACCTCAATGGTGCTTCTACCACCTAGGAGCTTGCTCACCAGTATCAGACTCATCCCCACTAACTACATCATCCATTGTCTAGTTTTGCCTCAAGGATGCTGCACTACAAACCAAGAATCATAGTCTATAGTGGTCGTTGCATCATCTATATTAGGGATATATGCTATTGTGTTATCCCCTGCATCATCCACCATCCAAAAGTCTAGAGTCAAGGGAATACTGAGCTTGTCTCCATGCCACCTGTACATCATGAGAGTGTTTGGAACTTCGTGCACCAAACTAAACTATCTCATCACCCATGAGAATTGGATATACTCCATATATTTCCCATGACTACCCACCATCCATCTACCCTGTCTCACCCAATGAATTTGCACCACATCATCCTCCTAAGTAAGATCTCTCCAAGATCATCAGTAGATGTCATCACATGTCAAACCACTTAGGTTGTCCTAGTAAATCCTTGTAATGCAAGGAGGGCGAGTAGGATAAGACTCCTCACTAACCAGTTGGTAGAAAGTATGAGGAAAATAACCATCATATGCATAGGCTAGCCCCTCTAGGTGACCACCTTTGATGTGCTAACATGTCCATATATGGAGCACTAAACTAAAATTGAGCCCCTTTTGCTCCCACCTCTTTGCCTCATAGATCTCAGAGTACACCTGACATAAAAGAGTGGGAGCCCATGCATAAATTTGAGGATCTGTTATAAGTTGCAACACAATAGAAAAATTGTTCCAAGGGAACCTAGAGCCCATGCTATTAGGCAACAATATGTTACCTAGTATGTACATAAAAAATGTCAGAAGGGCATCCAACTTCTTATCCTTGTATATATCAATGTAATAAATATCATCCTTCCCGTAGTCAAAATCCCAGTCATCTCCAAAAATTAGTCTAAGAGTTGCCTACTTTTCATGGTCCACCCTCATAGGTAGGCCCTCAATAGACACATAGAAGATGCGATAAACATTATCCAAAGTTATAGTCAACTCCCTTGTCAGAAGCTGGAAAGAATCCCTATCAGGGTCCCATCTCTCCACCAATGCAAATAAAAAATCCTCACCAACTCAAACTGTCTCCATTTTTCTGCACCCCTCCAAACCCACAACCACCAAAAACTTCCACTTGTTATCTATGGGAGCTTTTCGTACCTTGGATATAGTGTGGTGCCATCGGTGTCTAGTAGTAATAAGCTTAACCTGGAGAACAAAAAAAGCTAAAATTTAGAACAAAAAAAGATAAAAAATTTCCCCTTTTTTTGGAGCGATTTTCGGGATTCCCATGGTTAGTGGATGGTTTGTGGGTGTGGGTGGTTTAGCCCATGGTATTGTGCCCATTTTATTCTAATATCACATAGTAGTTTAGGTTTGAAATAGTTTCCTTTATATTTATTGTAATGTCCCATTTTTGGGCAAGGATGCTCATCAAACATAACATAAAATCATGAAACAATTAAACACAACATATAATCATCACATAAATCAACTACACCAATAAATGAGTCAATAACATTGTATATCTATCAAAGTATATGTATATCAAGTAATACATTATAATACAATAGACATCATATAATACATCATGTACATCACATAATACAAAAAACAACAACCAAAATTGATCCTCTCACTAGTGCTACATCATGTGATCTTATATCAGGTGCTCTAGTTTATCCTCCCACTAGTGATAACATCCTTTTTAACCTCTAATATTTGCACAACATAAATTACAAGTGTGTCTATGTCTGCATCTATGTCCTTGTAGGTGAATAAGTTAGGCGGTGATTTGTTGGGAGTACTACCTAGTATGTAGTCTAATAGTAAGTTTCTCGTTTAAGCATTTTCTCTAAGTATACCTATTCCTATGCTAGATCTATTGTTTATCTCTACTGAGCAATAACCATTTGGTCTAACAATATTTTTGTCAATTTACTACCACTTGTCCCTCCTATCACAACCTTTACTACCACTATGTTTCTCTTTGTAGTCAAACCCTAAATGGTTTGTTACATCACCAAGACCTGCCTTATTGATTGGTGCCTCTCTATCATATATTTTGTTAATGCATATTACAATATGGTCATTGCCCTTCTAGGTCATCTCTCTCTCCCTCCATGACAAACAAATATGATCTATCAAGTTTTACCTTATCTATCGTAATCATCAATAATGGTGATATTGGTGTGTTGTTTGTCTCTACTTCTACTAACGATACTCTCTATATTATCTCACTAGGGATATAAATGCTCATTATACCATTCTATCCTATTTCCCTAGCCACATATACTCTCCTCTTTATAAGCCAAGGGAAATCACTCTCAAAGGGTAGATGATATGATACCATATTTGGTAATAATTACTTGAGGGTCATGACTACCAAGATCTAGTATCACTAGATCATCAATATTGAGCTATGGATAGGAATTTAGATCCAATTGTGGTCCAAACACCCTCTAATATGGTGCTTCTATACCACATAAGTCCCAAAGGGATTTATTTTATTTATTTCTAAAAAATATTCTGAATTATAACACCTGTTAGTGTGACAATTGGTAACATTTTAGCTACAAGAGAAGTAGGTTGTAGATGGTCAATGTAAGGTGTTCCTTGTTGCTCTATATCCCTTCTAAGCCATTATGGTTAATTATTTAGATACTTATATATTGCTTCATGATTCAATTACTTTCTCGTAAGATAAGAGGGCATATTATGATTACTAAATTAAATATTGAAGATCTCATAAAAATCTTAATATCTTATTCTATAATGTAAATTCATAGCTTCATTTTACAAACTTTAAAAAATATAATAAAACAAAATAAATATTATTAATTTTAATAATTAAAAAATAAATTATATTATATACTTAAAATATAAATATCAATAAATGCCATAGTAACATAGTTAATATTTTCGTTTGTTTGATCTATGTGACAATTATTTTTGGTTGCCCAAACTTGTTAAACTTTCTTTCACGAATATTGAAGTGTGAGCTAATCAATAACCTGAAACAAGGGTACAGAAAATTATTTTTTCTTACATGAGGCAAAGAGTGCCAACTAATTCATAACTCCTTTTTGCTTAAATGAGAGTAGCTAAGAGTTTTTTTCAAACATTCAATGTTCGTACCATTCATACTACACTGCTGACTTCTTTAATATTTTTCCTAAACCTGAAATAAGAGCAGCTGAGAGTTCTTTTCAACCATTAAATATTTATATCGGTTATAGTTCTAACTAATTCAAAATTTTATTTTTCTTTAAATGAAAGTAACTGAAAGCAACTTTCAACCATTACCATGTGTGGTACTAGTACCAAATGATTCAAAACTTTGGCTATTTAGTTGAGAGTTCCTTTAAAATCATTCAATGTTGGTACACTGATGAATAAGTTTTTTGAGCTCCTCTTTGACTAGGAATGCAACTTTTGGATGCATTTTCCATGATTTATGTTTTACAAGTTTTGCACTAAGAGTGATGACCATGTGGTGGACAACTAGGAAAGGATCAAGATCAAGCATATCGACATAGGACCAAGAAAATATGTATTTGAATTCCATTAATATCTTGGTGTATTCCTTATGCTCAATCGAAGTTAAGACCTTTCCTCGCTTAAGGATCTTGGGATCTTCAAGAGTTCTAATGTTGATGTCCATGGTTTCCTTAATCATAATTTAAGATTTTTCTTCCAATTGAAGGGGATCTGAAACACTCTGAGGCTCTCTCTATATATAAGATATAAGGTGGGTTGATTGTTATCAATTTACCATGAGATAGAAACATTGGTGATTTGGGAAAAAGATCCACCAAAATAGTTGTTTTGTGTTGAATAATATTACATTATTTAGTACATGCAAATGTACCCCCATGGTACAAATGTAAATATGTAATAGACAAGGCTGAGTCTATAGTTTAGATGAGTGGTTTATATTTCCTCATTATCTAAGTGTCCATGTGTCAGAAATGCACAAGTGTCATGTAAGAGTGTAATGTGCAGGATATGCATAGGTGTCATGTAAGAGTGTATTGTGTAGAAAATACACGTGTCATGTAAGTACGAGTGCAAGTGTGTTTCAATAGAATGTGCACAAGTATCTGTAGCGACCTCAGGGAAGCGATGCACCATCCACTACTCCTATTTGCGAATATTATTTATCTTATTAATATTTAATCATGCGTTAAATGAAAGATACAACCGAGACACCAATAAAATTAATAGATAATGCTTTTTATTACTTTTTATCGAGTTCGGTTACATATAGATCCCTCTAAGATATTCCTTTCTTTTGATACAGATTTTACAAAGTAGGGCAGTGGATGTATGATATCCCCTCACAAGGGGTGATGCACTCTCACAGGCTTCTCGATGATGCACACATAATTGTATGAGGGCTTACAGATGCCTCCTTCTCCAGGTCTGATTCCTAGAGAGATCCTTTTGATTTTGTAATTTGATAACATATCAAATGTACCTGTAGTACTGCAAGCATGAAAATAATAGCAAACACTCAGCTATCCAAGATTGCCTCCTCAGATGAGGTTGTTAGCAATAACCCTAATGATAAATAGAAATATGCTCCATGATAATAGAAATTAATGCTATGAATGCTAGTAAATGTGATAAACCAAATCTATGCTAATGGCATAAAAGCATGTAATAAGATAAATGAAATAAACTAATGCAATGAACCCTATATTAGACCAGCGGGCCACTATTCAAGATAGTGGCCGCTAAGATGAAAACTTGTTTCTATTACTCCAAGGCTATGAATCTAATCTTGTTATCGATGTTGAAATTATTGTCATTTCTTTTACAATGTGTTGAATATCTTGTAGATGAAAACCCCAAATCTGTTAGCACTTCATTGCTCCTCAAAGGTGCTCCAATTTGCTCTCCAATTCTGACAGGGCTTCGCTACAAGAAAAATCTCTCCAAGTCTCTAAAAGCTCTCTCTAAGCCTATCAATAATTCATCATTCTCTCCCCTTTGGTGCCTTTAGGTATGCACCTTATAATATTTTTGAAGTCCTAGGTCAATGTCAAAACCTTAGGATTGATTTTTTGCATGCACACTGGACGTTGGCATGAGAAGTTTTACCTTTTTCTATCCTTGAGGGCTAGTTAACTGGTGTGTAAATCAAGACAAGAGTCTTTCATGTAGACTGGCCATGAGGAATCATGCAAAGTTATCCTTGCTTAGCTTTATTGCATGCAAACTACTGCTTCCACCTGTGATTGGACCGATTTGATGGCAAGTTGGTTTTTAGGGTTTAGCCACTATCATCTACAAGGACTAAGGTTTGGTTGTTGTGAGCTACAACGACTAAGGTTTGGCCACTTTGAGCTAAAGAGGCTAGGATCTAACTGCTCTGGTACAAGCGGCCATGCTTGGATGGGCTAAGACTACCCCAGATGAGTGGTGAAAACCACTTTTGATACTTGGAAGGTCCCAATGTTTAGTCACATGATCTATGAATGTGCCCATGTGAGTAGTATCCCTAAATATGACATGTTTTAGGTGTCTATAGATGCCCCTTTTTGTGATGCGCTGTGTGGAAAACATAATACGGAGAAAAAATGTAGACTGTTATGTTTTTAGGGTGTATGATGATCATTTATCTAATCAACATTGGATGGCCCAATCATGCAAGACAACACACATCCTTGAATCATTGCTTCAACCTGATTAAAAGCTTAATTTAGCACATGGCTTGCACATTTTTATTTGCACTCATTCCTCACATGCAATCAGGTAGCTTATGTCACTACAATAGAATTGACTAGAGGAGAGCTACAAACTAAATATATCAAATTTTCTTATGAACCCAGCAAAAGGGGAAAGTTTTGTAAGAGCTGTATGCAATGATTAGTAGGACGAACACAATTTTGATGTGATCGAGTGATCTTTGGTTGAATTTTATTATTATTTTTTGAAAATTTGAACCACCCCCTCACACAATGAATTGGTGAGGTAAGGGCAATGAATTAAGTGACAAGTCACTTGACCAAATTGACTAATTTGGTTCCTTTCTAGTGTTTGTTATTTCAATGGGTAAACCCCCATCCAAGTGTGATTTTAATTATTTATGATGATCATTCATCCCTATCCCGGGGAGCGGTCCAGCCACAAATAGCCTTCTTAGAGAGTTAGGATGAGAGATTCTATTTATACTTGTATTGCATCACTTGGTTCAATATTTTAGTGTCATAAGAGAATTAGGATGATTCCATCGAATCTATGGAGCAGTTCGACCATCTTGGTCTTCTTCAGGATTGAGGAGGCACATCATAATTCTAAAATGAATCATTTTCCCCAAGTAGCCTTATGGTAACTTATTCATCTCACCTAATTTCATGGAGTACAAATTGCCTTAACCGCTGAGTTGATAGAGTAGGTAACTGAATACAAAGCTTAATCAAGATTTGTTTTTATGTGATTTTTTTGTTATTTTGAGCATTGCGATGATCAGGGACCATCAAAATGTGTTTATTTGGTTTTTTTGCTATTCCCCATAGAAGAAATATTTCTAATTTTTCCTATGCTTTTGGCCGCTGTCAGATCCAGCAGCCCCCAAATGCCTATTTTTAGCCTCTTGACTATAACGACCAAGAAGTGTGGGCCACTGATGGAAGAAGTAACCAAGGCATAAATTGGGAAAAATAAAAGCAACCAAGGTTTTTGAATTTTTATTCTTCCAAATGGTTATTTGCTTTTCATATCTCTAGAGATAAAGTGATGTTTGTGACCTAGAGTGTTGTCGCATTAGATATTATGGCTACGTAGGGTGAGACATCCGTGAGCGAAGGAGCCAGAGCTTCTTGGGTATAAATATTTGAAACCCTAACCCTATTTGTTTCACTTTTGGGTAAAATGAACTACACTAAGTAATCGGTAAATAAACTCCATTAAAAAATTTGGTAACGAATCGAACTCGTAGTTAGGCTTAGTTTAGGATTTTTTTTGGTGGACTTGCCCCCATTTTACAATTTTCAATTTTTTTGGTGTTCTTGGCCTAGGGAAAACACTACTTTCATGTTGCTCATTGACCGCTATCGCATAGAGCAGCAATTTTGGCCTATGACTTGGTCACTATCGACGATAGCGGCCGATTCAAAACCTAATAGTCAAAAATTTGAATGTTGGGGTTTGGTTGCTGTCAGCTCCAATGGCCGATTTCTGGTCATTGTGAGTGAAAGTGACCAAGAACCTTAGACATAATATTTTAATTTTCCTTGATTTTTTTGAATTTTTGGGATGATTAATTGATTTTTTTGAATTTTTGAGTTACTTTTTTGCACTTTGCTGCATGATTAGGTGCATTTATTCCTCTTTCATTTAGACTTAGGATAGTCTATCTTTGTGTGCATCGTATTTCATGTTTTATTGTGATTTATGCCTTAGATGCACTGTAGCTATGCTTTGATTTTTATCTTTAGATTATTTTCGCTCGGGCTCGAGACCCGAAGATCCTGAAGGACCTCCTACCACTCTTGAATGACATATAATGGGTATGGTTTAAGGCCCACGGATTGCATTATGTGACTAGGCTATCCTCGATTATGTCATATCAGGCCTACCTCATGGCCTTGGCTCACTGATGGGATTCATGGACTAACACTTTCCACCATCCTATCGGTGAGATGACCATCACATCGAAGGATGTGTACAAGATTTTATAGATCCCCTTTGATGGAGTGGCCATTGTTTCTTCAGCCACTAATGACCGTGATGCGGTCTTTATTTAGGTGTTCAAGAGGCATGTTGTAGATGCCTTCAAGGACACCAAGTTTGGAGTTGTATCTATTAGGTGTTGGTATAGGGATCATGTCTTCTCTGAGAGGCATGCAGTGTTGTTGATGGTTATCAGCAACATCCTTATCCCAGATTGCTCAAGCTTGAGGTTCCCATGGAACCTCCTTGCAATGGTTCAGGATTTGGTGGATAGTGAGGAGCCTATCATCTATGCATGGGGGGGTTATTTGCTAGCATAATGCTATGATGAGCTATATCACATCCACCAGCAGGTTCATGTCATCATTGCTTGTAGCTTGCACCTACAGATATGGTGATGGAAGCATATCTGTATAGATCATCCTAGAGGGTTCCCGGTTGAGATTACCACTATTAATGCTAGGATGTAGTGATATACTACTAGATGGTCTCAAGAGCATGAGAAGCACAAGATCTATCCTCATGTGGGGGAGATCCCCCATTACATTGCCACTTTCACCTCCCTACAGGTCAAAGATATCATATGGCATTAATACTATGAGTGCCCAGCTTGGGATAATCCAAATAGGTTTATAGCTAGGAAATGGTATGAGCGGTGGCTCATTGGCTGCAAGGTTGTCATCAGAAAGTATTTCTTCTACTCCCAAGTTCTTCTTCAGTATGTATTATAGCAAGATGTGCTATTTTTCCTATTTTCGTACATGCACCTTACAATATAGGGAGATCTTCCTTCTCCATGGATCATAGAACTCACTGATGAGGAGGATGTCCCAATAGTTGATGCAAGAGACACTGGGAGAGTTACAGATGCATTTGTGTAGTGATGGAGGATCAATTATGGCATGGTGATGGCAGTTTGGGCCATGAGGATGATGGCAGGGATGGAGGCATAGATCTAGTAGGATGTAGAGTCAGAGATAGGACTGAGGTATGTAGCCAACCAATAGAGTAAGTGGCAACAGAGGAGCAAGAGGCTCTTGAGGAGGATGATGAGGACTCGAATTTTGAGGAGAGAGATTATCCTCTAAGAGCACAACTGCATGAGGTAGAGTTCGAGCTCCAGTCAACCAAGATCTAGGTATAGTAGTAAGATGCCACCATAGATCAGTGATATGCCACTATAGATCAGCTCACAACACATATACAAGCCTTGCAAGATACTATTAGGGGCGGTTCTACCAAGATGTATATTTTTGTTGATCCTCCTACACCTCAAGGTCCTACAAGGATAGATTCGATGATAGAGATCAGGTAGATGTAGGCTTTTCTATATGAGTATAATGTGGAGATTGTTGGTCATGTAGGCCAAATTGCTTCTCTCCAAATGCATATCAGGAGGCTAGGAGCCATTTTTAAGGAGAGGATAGATGTAGGTGGATCACAGGATAGTGGATGCTCCACCTCAGGGTAATATTTTGTTCAACCTAGTTGGAGGACCCAAAATCACACAAAGAAGCCATCAGGTTCACATCACTCCACTAGAGATCTAGCCCCAGGGGGGTGGTGATGTAGGGGGTGCAGGCCCAATGTTTTATTGATGATGTACTGTGCTTTTATTTTTGAGTTTAGCTAACCTATATGACTATAGCCTTAGGGAAATTTTTGTACATCCATGCTTTTGATACACATATCTATATGACATGTTTACATTATGATTCATTGTGTATCCTTTATTGCTCATGTTTTTATTTTTATTTTTGTTTTATTTATGCGATGTGATGATGACATTATGATGAGTTGATGTATGTGTTAGATGATATATGATATTTATGATGATGTAGATATTTATACAGATGCTTATGTAGATGCTTATATGATATGATTATTATGACATGATGTGATGTATTATGAGTTTATTTGATGATGGATTTATGATTGTATGCATAGGTGGATGCAATGATGTGATTTTAGATGTAGATGTATGATCAATGAAATTATGTGTTTATGGATGCAATGTTTTAGTTAAATGCATATGTAATTTTTATTTAATTGTATGCATCTAACTTATGTTATGATATGGTAAATGCAATGTGTCATGCATTGTCTATATGATGTTTAATCTAATATGAATGAACCTGTATGCTTTAATTACTTAAACCATAATGAATGCATATAACATGACTTTAACAATATAAATGGGTGATACCATAGAAAGTATAACAACCATGAATGCAGATAATAATTCTAATTATTAGAATGAATTATTTAGGCATTCATATGTGAAATGTAATTGCATGGAATATATGTAATTTCTTGATGAAGCTTATGTGATTTAAAAGATTCAAAATAGTCAATGGTCGTGTAAATATCATTTCTGACATCTATCCAGTATCTAACCTACTTTGTTAATACCCCTTAATTCACAAAACCTCATAAATAAAATTGATGATGTGATTGATGATATTATTTGTTGCTATGTAGAAATTTTTGACGCTTTTCCTGAGACTCAAACACTCTAGTTACCCTATCAACAGCTGTGTATTGGCCATACAGGATTTTTGAAAAGCAATGCTTTCATCATGGACTTAGATATTCATTATCCATGTGTGTGCAATTGAATATATTTATATAGAACTCAAGCATTTCCTCTGATTTTAGGTGGGATTCTTTCAGCCCATTGCTAAGATTTGGGATCCTCAATTTTTCATCTGACCTTGGACTATACCACTAGGCAGTATTGAGTTACCCAAAGCTAGCTCATACACATGCAAACATTGGTCTACATAAATGCAAGATGCTATTGTGATAGACATATCGTCATGTGTAAGGGTATCACCATTGCCAGACATGGTTGTACACCAAACCTGTAATGGGGATCTCCTTCCAATTTTATACAATGCTAAGAATTCTAGGGATTCAAGCTCCATTTCCTTCTTTTATTCATTTTTTTTTGTGATAGTTGCTCATGCTTAGTGATGAAAATAACTGTTTATTTTTTATTGATTTTTCTCTTGAGCAAGGGGCTTATGTAGGGATGAAAATCACTTGTTTGTTTTGACTTTGACTTTTTCTTAATTTTAGGAATTTTACTTGTTTTAATGAAAGCAAGGGATTTATGTAGTGATGATAATAACTTGTCTCTGGGTAGGGCAAAATTTTTCCTTTTGCCAATTCTCAAGACTTTTGAACCAGTCACATAGGGGGATATACAAGGAAGACCCTTTTTGCTTAAGTTAACCTAGACCACTTTTGTAGCTTTCATATTTCCCTTGTAACAACTATGATTTTAGTGTTTTTAATTAGTGATGGGAACCTTAATATCTAAGGCATTCACGACTAGACATTAATCTCTACTAATCAATATGGCTTCCCATAAAAGTTGATAAGACCACTAGATATGGTTGAATGACCAAAAAATCTTAGCCTATTCCTTATAGCAATATGATATGGCTATGTTGGAAAATACGGTTACACACATGGATGAATAAATGAAGGTGGACTTGTGTATTTGTGATTTTGATACAAACTATGGCATCGTATGCAAGCGTGTGATCATAAAATATGCAAATGCAATGGATATGCATGTTTGAAGCTATGCAACTGTATCGCTCCAAATTTTTCGCATCCTTACCCTCAGGCTATAGGATCCACGCCTGGAAGGGGGATGCGAGAAGGATGGGACAATACCTCGGACTGAGAGGCCCTTTGAAGGTCCCGCCTCTCGGGGGAGGAGTATAAGGGTGAATTTTCGATGGATGGTGGGTTCACCAAGAAACTTTTGAGTGGCAGTTTCCATGCCTAGGTTGGGAATGGGTTTGATGTGTTCATTTTTATACTCAATCATTCAACTCCTAGGTTTGGCCAAAATGAATCTAAACTATTCTATATGCCAATAATGATTTAAATGGATACAAAAAATAGAAATGGTTGCTAAACACAGAGAATAGGCAAATTAGGATAGATCATACCTGATTTCGGATGTTTGATGAGGATTCTGAGTTTTGTAGCAGTCCAGATCGCCTCAGTTCATACGTAATCATCTGAGATCAGACAGGATCGTCTGATATCTGATGAATTCATCAAAAACCTGCAATCACAGAAATAGATACAAAATACCCAAGATGCAACTACAGAAGCGAAGGGAAATGATAGAAATAACTATAAATTTGTCTGAATGACAGATCCAAACAGTAATTAGAGAGGACAAGCATCAACTTCACAATCTATTTTGATTTTATCATGCATTTGTACTAGATGAGGTGAACTCCAAGATGCATAAACATAATAACCTAAGATAATGCAGAATTATAATGGAAAAATGCAAGAAAGTTAAGAAGATGCAAACTCTGGACTCGGATTGCCCCCAATCTGGACTACAGTCAGGATCGCCTCCAATCGTACGTGATCATCTGTGCTCCTCGACAAAATCGTCCGTAATCGTCCGAGATCGTTTGCGACGATCCGAGCTATCTTCGACTGAAAAACAGTAGAGTTCCTGCAAGAAAATGCAAAATGCAACATACAGATAGTAGTACGAGGATGCTCTAGTGAATAAGGATCTGAATCCATCAGCTAAGGGGTTCAGGGGAATCAGAATCAGGGGGAGTCAAGGGGATAAACTAGAAAAATCCTAGTTTATATAGGATTAGGGGGAGGCTAGGAGGTTGGGGATCATCCCAATCTGGGAGATCTCCAACAGGGAAATCTCCAACTGTGTAGACGCGCTTCTGCCCAAGTTGGAGAGGCTGTTGAAACAGAAGCTAATTATGAAAATTTGGTTTTGGGACAAAATCGTCTGGACGTTCTGTCCATGATGATTTCATCAGATCTGGGATGATCTCATCTAATCTACGATGATATCGTCCAACGGTCAAAACAAATCCTAAAAATGGCATGAAAAATGAGGAAACGGGTAACAGGCGGTTTTGGAGCGATTTTGGGGTTAAAATTCAAATTTTTATCTTTTATATTTTACTAAGGTTTTAACCGTGCCAATTTTAGGGTGCTACATTTTGCCCCCTCTTTAGCGAATTTTCCGAAGAAAATGCGTTAAAGACGAGTTTTTCCCGTTTTACGAGAAAGCAAAAATGTACTCAATTTTTTAGACGACGATTCTTGGTCGAATCGTACAACTGCTGACTATGGTGCCCCCTCCGTGTTTTTACCCAAATCGAACGTTTGAGGTAAAAACATGAAAAAGCAAAAATTAAAAATGTTGTTGTTTTTAAATAAAATTAAGAAAAATAGGGTAAAACCCTAATTCATTTTTACTGTTCAATTTTATTATTACTTTTTGAGGGGATTGAGTATGCCAGGGTATGGATTGTGGCATACCAATCCAGTTTTGATATGATGTATATAATTTGTTGATATATATATATATATGGTCTTTTTGATGATATGACTTGTGTATATGTTGTATGATGCTTTAATGTTTGAATTGTTTGGTTGTTGATTGATGATTCATGTAATTATGTCTTTTGGAAATAAATTATAATGTTATGTCATGCCATAAAATTTGTAAATGAAATAATCTGATGTGCATAAATTGGTTGTTTTGGTGTGATTTGATGAAAAATAAAAGGGACTTCTAACAATAATTTCAAAGGACATTGTCGTTGTTATAGACCATTTCATGGAGTCGCCGCTCGCTAGGTCGTCAAGCTAATCCTAGTATAGAAATATTGCTAAAAGTAAAAGAGTGCTTAAGAGACTGTCTTAAGACTTGGTGTTGTGATGATGAAAATGATGATGGTGATGATTTGTTTTCAGATTTTTCATAAAAATTATGCATGAAATATGTTTAAAAGTGATTTTTGCTAGGCATAAATTCCTAAGTGTGATAAATTTTTGAATAATTCCTTAGAAATTATACCATGGTTGCAAGATGGAATGTTTGACATAATGACATGAAATAGAATAAGTGTTCGTTCGTTTTGAAGCACAATTGTGTAACATAATGATGTAAGCCATATGTGTTTTTAAAATGGATGGGAAAATAAAATTAGAACAATGGTTTGCGCTAGGCATAGAATTTATAGGTATAGACTTATACCATCATCGCGAAATCCAAAGATAAAATAGATATTTTAGTTTTATTGCATGATTGATTTTTTTATTTTTGATTTTTGATAAACAAAAAATAATAATATGATGAACATGTTGTTTGAAATCGTTTTGCAATTTTGTGACACAATGTATATAATTGTTTTTATACAAAACAAAATTCTGAAATAAGAGGATAAAATTGTTCTGAAAAGAATTACAGAAATATTTTAAATTATCTCAAAAACAAATGTAGGTTTATAAGGGATCCTCATGTGCAAATGTGAGTTCATTACCGATCTTGATTTATCATAATGATACAAAATCTCTCAAATACAAATGTGTGTGCAATTGTATTGTTCATTCACCAATTTTGAGCAAGATAATTTGATACAAGCAATTTGCCTTAACCAAATGAATGTTCGTTAACCATGATTTATATGCATATAACCGTACCAAACTACTGTGCAAGTTAGGTTATCAAGAGCTAGCTAATCCATAAGCCGACATAGGTCTATACAAAAGAAGGTCGCTAATGTGACAGACATATCACCACGCTAGGAATTACCCAAGGCCAAGCGGGTTGGGCACAAACCACCTGTTATGGGGCTTACCTCACAGTTTTCGAATAATTGAGAATTCCAGGGATTCAAGCTCATTCACCCTTCTTTTCTTTTCAAGGGGTAGGGAAAGGATTTTATTGCATTTTGCTTTTGCTTTTCTCTTTTGCTCTTTTTATTTTTTTGTATTTTTGCTTGATATTTGAGATAATGCTGAAACATTGTTGTGATGATACAAAATAACATTTTTCTTTTTCTCTTTTTCTTGAACTTTTCTTTTTCTTCCTATGCTAGGGATACTTGCTCGGATTAGCTGTAGAGCAAGGGATTTTTATTCTGGGTAGGGGTGAGCTTGTCCTTTTGTCAATTCTCAAAGATTCTAGACCATGTGCATGATAGGATAGCAGGGGAAACTTTTCGCTCAAGAAACCACGTCTACTATGTAGCATCATATTGAATTTGCAATGAAATCATTTTAATGTGAAAAGATATACTTGGTTCAAGTAAATAACAAGATCAGTTCTCTATGCTCAAAACTTTATTTAATGCCAATGTGGACTTTGATATAAGAGAGATTAATAATCATACTAAATAAAATCAAGATATTTATTCATGTGAGTGTGAAAGTGTGGGATTCCAAATAAATGCTCATTTATCCAAAATAATTGAAAATATAACTGCCATACTTCAAGAATTGACAGGTATGAAATAAAAGATGTTTTTGAAGATTTTGATGATTTTGATGTTTTTTATATTTTGATTTTAATTGATGAGAATTGGTGGTATATACAAGATGATCTATATACACTATACAAGGTTATTTGAGTATAGCATGTCTAAGGTTGCTTCAAAATCAAAGGAGGTTTTGAAGGATAATTTGGTTGTGGTGAAGGTAAGAACAAAAGGTGATGAATAAAAGGTAGTGATAACAAAATCTTTGTTATAATGTAGAATAATGTAGCAAAAGATTTTACTTTTATATGTGTAAAATTGATCATGTTACAAAATAAAATGTCAGAAGGATAAGAAGGTTCTTCATTCTTATCACTATCTTCCAAGTCTTGATAAGATGGAGGGAGCATATATGAAAGATATGCATGGGTGTTATTTGGTAAACAAGGATGATCATATATGGATGAAGAAAAGTGATGGATAGAAGATAATTGTGACAATAGAGAATGTATAGAACTTGATGTTTCAACCGTTAAATATTCTTCAAATGGTGTTGGGTCATTATGTATGGTAACAATTTTATTTGCAAGTTCAAACTTTAAACATTGGTGAAGAGTGGAAGGGACAACCCTCATCGTATGAATCCAAGGACTTCCGAGAAGTAGGTTGTAAGGTGAAGGGCAATATGCTACATAAAACAAAGTATCCAGGATCTTGGATCCAATATTAAGGGGAAGAATTATAGTACCTTGAGCTTCTTGAATTTCATTGTTAAAAGATTTTATAATAACATTTGATTCATTAAGATCTTCTTCCTTTAATTTGAGTTTTTGGAATAATTGATAAGTGCATAAATTAAGAGAGGAGCCATTATCTACCATGATAGTTTTAACAGGTGTTTCTTTACTAGATCCTGTAATGTAAAGATAGGAGTCTTCTTGTGGAGTAGAGGAAGGAATCTCCTCATCATAGAATGAAATATGGTTAACCTCAAGAGGGCTTACACCATTAATTATGTTCTTGGAGAAAATATGATGAGGAACAAATTGTTGGCTAGGTATCTTGAACAAAGTTTCCTTATGAGAACTTTGTAATACTTCTAAAAGGGATATCTTTGCTTGAGGATTAATCACTTGTTGTTGGCTATCAAAGTGGATTTCAGATTGAGATTTTGATTCTAAAGATGAGCTTTCTATGCTTACATTCCATTTTGGATCATTCTCTAGAGCCAAAGATAGTTTTGAAGGTTGGTCAAATGAGGAATCCATCTCTTGAATATCAGATTGAGTTGATTGAACTTGAGGTTGCTCATTTGTAGTTTCTGTTACAATATTAGTAATATCATCATGATGGGACACATTAACATGCAATATTTGATTGGTTTCCTATTGTTGATAATTGAATAGGGGTTCTTGGGAGATCCCCATGTCTTGATTGATTATTGGTATTTGTTGTGTAGGAGTTTGATAGTTTACTGGAGATTTATAATCAGTTGTAGATTGTAATTCCTTTATATTAAAAAGACCCTCATCAATCAAATCTTGAATTGCACATCTTAAATCTTTACAATTTTGTGTCATATGTCCATCTACTCTATGATATTCACAATGTAGCTCAGGTTTAAACCAATCTGCTGTGGTATCAAGTTGTCTTATGGAAGGGAGTTCAATCTTATTTGTATCAAGTAAATGCTTGAGAATTATATCCATTGGTTGATTGAGCTTTGTAAATGTACGTGATGAAGGTTTTCGAGAGGTTTTTGATATGTGCCTTAGGAGTTCAGTCATAAAAGGACCTAATGGTTTTTTACCTCTCTTTTCTTTGTTATGGGTAGAATGATGATAGGAAGATTGTGAAGTATGATGTGAGTGCATGGTAGGATTGGAAGAATAAGTATTTTCTTGTTGAAATGGATGTGTTGTATTGAAAGAAGAATATTGAAAGGGTGGAGGAGGATTGTATGTGGATTGATAGACATAATATGGATATATGGGAGAATAGATAATATCGTTATGAAGAGGATTGGAAAAGGGATTGTCCTGTTGGGTTAAGGATGAAAAATGAGAAAAGTGTGATGGAGGTGATGTTGAATAGGGATGAGGTTGGTCATAATCAACAAATGTATTTGGCTGAATTCTTCCAACATTACTGATGGGCTCATATTGATTTGAGTAAAAACTCATGGTTTCTTTAGTACTTCTAAAAGTAATATTTAGTATCTACTATTTAGAATTGAATCTAAAACATACAAACTTGAAATGATGATTTTGTTATTTTTTATTTTTTTTGTATACATATATATATATATATATATTTTTTATATTTTTGAATCAAAAATATGCCTATGTTATTCACGTCGGGTTCACCAAAATGTATCGCTCCAAATTTTTCGCATCCTTACCCTCAGGCTATAGGATCCGCGCCCGGAAGGGGGATGCGAGAAGGATGGGACAATACCTCGGACTGAGAGGCCCTTTGAAGGTCCCGCCTCTCGGGGGAGGAGTATAAGGGTGAATTTTCGACGGATGGTGGGTTCACCAAGAAACTTTTGAGTGGCAGTTTCCACGCCTAGGTTGGGAATGGGTTTGATGTGTTCATTTTTATACTCAATCATTCAACTCCTAGGTTTGGCCAAAATGAATCTAAACTATTCTATATGCCAATAATGATTTAAATGGATACAGAAAATAGAAATGGTTGCTAAACACAGAGAATAGGCAAATTAGGACAGATCATACCTGATTCCGGATGTCTGATGAGGATTCTGAGTTTTGTAGCAGTCCAGATCACCTCAGTTCATACGTAATCATCTGAGATCAGACAGGATCGAATATCGTCAAAAACTTGCAATCACAGAAATAGATACAAAATACCCAAGATGCAACTACAGAAGCGAAGGGAAATGATAGAAATAACTATAAATTTGTCTGAATGACAGATCCAAACAGTAATTAAAGAGGACAAGCATCAACTTCACAATCTATTTTGATTTTATCATGCATTTGTACTAGATGAGGTGAACTCCAAGATGCATAAACATAATAACCTAAGATAATGCAGAATTATAATGGAAAAATGCAAGAAAGTTAAGAAGATGCAAACTCTGGACTCGGATTGCCCCCAATCTGGACTACAGTCAGGATCGCCTCCAATCGTACGCGATCGTCTGTGCTCCTCGACAAAATCGTCCGTAATCGTCCGAGATCGTTTGCGATGATCCGAGCTATCTTCGACTAAAAAATAGTAGAGTTCCTGCAAGAAAATGCAAAATGCAGCATACAGACAGTAGTACGAGGATGCTCTAGTGAATAAGGATCTGAATCAGTCAGCTAAGGGGTTCAGGGGAATCAGAATCAAGGGGAGTCAAGGGGATAAACTAGAAAAATCCTAGTTTATATAGGATTAGGGGGAGGCTAGGAGGTTGGGGATCATCCCAATCTGGGAGATCTCCAACAGGGAAATCTCCAACTGCACAGACGCGCTTCTGCCCAAGTTGGAGAGGTTGTTGAAACAGAAGCTAATTATGAAAATTTGGTTTTGGGACAAAATCGTCTGGACGTTCTGTCCATGACGATTTCGTCAGATCTGGGACGATCGCATATAATCTACGACGATATCGTCCAACGGTCAAAACAAATCCTAAAAATGGCATGAAAAATGAGGAAACGGGTAACAGGCGGTTTTGGAGCGATTTTGGGGTTAAAATTCAAATTTTTATCTTTTATCTTTTACTAAGGTTTTAACCGTGCCAATTTTAGGGTGCTACAAGCAACTATATGGATGCAAATGTGAGATGCAACTGTTTTTATATTTTTTATTATATTTTGACAAAGGGGCTTATTGTGCCTTTGGGGCTTTTAAAGTTTGACCAAGTGACGTGAAGATATCCTTGGAGCATTTTTTATTTAGGTGACCAAGTGGCATGAGGATGCCCTTGGAGCATTTTTTATTGAATTTTACCAAGCGTCTTGTTTACCCTTGGAGCATTTTTGATTGAATTTTGACCAAGTAGCTTGTTTACCCTTGGAGTATTTTTTATTGAATTTTGACCAAACAACTTGTTTACCCTTGGAGCATTTTTGATTGAATTTTGAATTTTTATGTTTTTTCGAATTTCTTTCTATTTTTATGACATACTTTAATGTTTTTTTACTTTATGTATATTTGAATTTTTTTGTATTTTATGTATATTTGAAAGTTTTTTTATTTTATGTATATTTGAATGTTTTTGTATTTTATGTATATTTAAATGTTTTTGTATTTTAAGTATAAAATGCCTTCAAATGAATGATATTGAGAGGATCAGGCTCTTCAACACCATCCAATGATGTGAGGCGATATGCCCCAGTTCCAACCTTCTCTGAAATCATGTAGGTGCCTATCCAGTTTACCATAAATTTGTCACGTAGGTGCAGTGGCAGATTTGAGTTTTGTTGGTTTTCTTTGAGCACAAGATCCCCAAATTTGAATTATCTCAAGTAGAATTTACTATTGTAAGCTCATGCAAGGTGATCATGATAAACGTGGAGATGCTCTAAGGCATTGACTCGATATTCATCAAGAAGCATTAACTGATCAATATGGGATTTTCATGCAGTGTCATCATCTATGAAGTCCTTCAATGCTATGCACAGGGTTGGAATTTCTAACTCTAGGGGCATGATGGCTTTAGTGCCATATACAAGTGAAAATGGTGTTGCCCCATTGGGTTTCCACACACTAGTCCTGTATGCCCACAATGCAAGAGGCAATTGCAAATGCTAGTCCTTATGATTATTTTTTACCATCTTCCTCAAGATGGAGACTATTGTTTTGTTTGAGGCTTATGCTTGACCATTTTCTTGTGGATAATAAGGTGTTGAGAAATTGTGATGAATATGGTATTTTTTCATTAGAGCATGCACATTTTTGTTCTTGAAATATGGCCCATTATTCGATATTATTTTCAAAGGGACCCCAAAATTACTTATGATATTGTGGAGTATAAACTCTGCAATCCTTGGTCTAGTTGTTGTTTTCAAGAGGATCATTTCGACCCATTTGGTAAAGTACTCAGTGACCATTATGATGAAAATGTGTCAGATTGAGGATGGGGATGAGATCTTCCCCACTAAGTCTAGTCTCCACTATGATAAGGGCCATGCTACCTGGATGGGTTGCAAGGCTTGTGATGGCAAGTGAGTGAGGTTTGCATGATGCTAGAATTTAACGCATTTCTTGACATACTCACAATAGTCTTTTTCCATAGTGGTCCAATAGTAACCCATTCTCAAGATGCACTTAACGATGTCCATGCCACTAAAGTGACCGCCACATGTGCCATCGTGGGCTTGCAAAATTGCCCAAGATGCTTCCTAGGGCTCAAGACAATGATGGAGCATTCCATCGTAGCCTCGTCTATAAAGTATCTCTCCTAGCAAGATGTACCTCATCACATTTTGTTTAAATTCTCATATTTCAACATGCGACATGCCTTGTGGTACCATTCTAAGTTTCAGGAAATATCACAATTGAGAAATCCAATCCTAATAAGCCATAGCTTCTATGGATAAAATGGCATGTTCCTCTTATGATCTAGTATCTATGAACACAGATTGAGAAATAACCCTATGGTGAATGGTTGTACCACACTCCATAAGGCCCTAAGAAAATAAAGATTCCCAAGGTGTTGTTTGCAACAAAGCTCTAGATCTTAAGGACCAATCCTTATTTAGTTCGGTCTAGATCATGTTGACTGAATCTTGATTGTCAATAGCCTCATGTTGTATCACTAAGTGCGTGAGCACTTTAACATGAATGGTTGTGAAATCAGCAGATGGATTCTAAAGGATTAAATATCCCAAATATGCCATGGTGTTTGCAATTTTTTTTACATATGAGGGATTGCCTCGATGTCGTACCATTCCAGTCGGGCTAGGTAAGTGTCAACAAGCTCTTTGTAAGCTTTCAGGAGTGGGCACCTACATTTGAATAATCCTTTGACTTGATTAAATATGAGCAAAGAGTCACCAAATATATTCAACCTTTTAATGCCCATCGCAATGGTTGTTTGGAGTCCCAAGATTAGGGCCTCATGCTCTATTATTATTTGTGCAAGGGAAGTCTAGCTTGAATTACAAGGGCAATGGAGCACCTTGTAGTGTGATAAATACTATCCCTGCATCGCCCCCTTGCTCACACTTTGAACTATTGAATAACAATGTCATTTCTCTTTCTTTTTCAAGTTCTTCGAGTTTGGGTGGATCTGATAATGTGAAGACCGCATCATCAAAAAGTTCTATGGTGATAGACTTGCTATCCTGAAGAGGTGCCTCTGCTAATTGATCTGCTATGACTTTTCCTTTTATGGAATTTTGGCTTATGAACTCTAGATCAAATTATATCAATAGCATGATCCACTTTGTAGTACGTGTATTGTGATAGGTCTTATTCATCATGTACTACAAAGGATTTTGGTTTGATATAACGTAGGTCATGTGGCTCACCATGTAGTGTCACAACTTTCTGGTTGCAAATACCATTGCTAAACACAACTTTTCTACATATGCATATCCTAGCTCATAACTCACCAAGGTGCGACTGATGTAATATACGGCTTACTCTTTATCTTGTGCATTTTTTTTGCCAACATGGTGCCCAAAGCAAAATCAATAGCTGATATGTACAGTAAAAATGGTACCTCTAGCCTTGGTGGAGCCAACACTGGCACTGTTTCTAGGTAAGTTTTGATCTCTGTAAACACTTTTTGGTACTCTTCATTCCAATGAAACAAGACATCCTTACGTAGCAACCGGTTCATGGGCCAACACTTGTCTAATAACTAAGCAATGAATCATTTTATAGATGCTACCTTGCCTTGTAGGCTTCTTATCTTCCTAATGTTGGTAGGGGCAACCATTTTCATTATAACCTTTACCTTTGCAGGATCGACTTCAATGCCTCTCTTAGAAATGATGAAACCTAAGAGCTTACCAAAAGTTATGCCAAACATGCACTTCTTAGGATTCAATATAATGTTGTGCTTAATGAGGTTATCGAAGACCTTTGTAAGGATTTTAGGATGCCCTTGCCACAATAAAGACTTGGCCAGTAAATCATCAATGTAGTCATCCAATATATTATGCATATAGTCATGAAATATGTATGTCATGGCCCACTGATATGTGTCACTAGTGTTCTTTAGGCCAAATGGCATCACCTTGTAATAGAATGTCCCCCATGGAGTAATGAAAGTAGTTTTATGTTGGTCTTCAAGTTTTATCCGGATTTGATTGTATCCAAAAAAACCATCCATTGGGGAGAGCATATCCTGACCTATGGTGGCATCAACAAGAGCATCTATATTGGGCAACAAGAATTAATCCTTTGGAGTTTCCCTATTCAAGTCTCTAAAATATGTGTAAATATAGACTCTTCCATCAAGATTTTCCATAGGCACCATGTTCGAGAACCATTCAGGATAGTCGATGGAAACTATGAAAATTGCATCCAAATTTTTTTGTAATTTGTTATTCACCATCAAAGCTACGATTGGATGCATTTTACTCAACTTTTTATTGATTGACTTCTTCATGGGATCCAATGAAAGGTTGTGAAAAACTAACTTTGGATCAATCCTTAGAATATATTTGTAAGTCTAAGCAAAAATATTTGACCTCTCTTTAAGGAGAGGTATTATGATGGCTTGCTCCTCTGGAGATATACTTTCTCTGAACTTGAATTTCTTTGGTTGAGTAGGATCATCACTGATGTCCACCTAAAAATTTTCTTCTATAGCCATATGTGATCCATACTCCAAATGGTGAAGCATGGGTATCAAATGAATGTCATCAGTGGGATTTATAGGTCCTATTGACTCAGGATCCAAATTGGCATGGAATACATCATATGCACAGCCTGATGCAAAATGAAATGGTTGTAACACATTTTCATTAGGGAAAATTCCCTCAAGCTCTATGGGTGAATTAGTGTGATCCCAATCAATAACCTTTGTATCAAGACATAGTGGTTTAGTAGGATTTGCTGGGTTATGAAGTGGAGTGGCCAAATTAATGGAGATTGTATTAATGGATGGAATGGAATCTCCAGGACCACATGGGTGAAACATTGTCTTAGAGGTTTCCCATCCATACTCACGATGAGGCTTTGGAGGAAAATGAATCTTTAGATATGGCCCATGCATAGGCCATATAATAGGATCATTGGGTTATAAGAGCTCCCTGAACGTAGGTGGAGGGGGATTGACTGCACGATGAATAGCAACTAAGTCGATGGGTCTCCCAAAAAACTACAAGCTAGGGTCTATGGAATGAAGTGTTGCTTCTCTTGCTACTAGCATGTTGACTTGCCGCAAGTGGTGAGGCCCAAGATAAGCCATCTTAGTCTTGTCTTCAAATTCATCATCACTTACCCAGAAACCATTAGCATTGGTATGTGTTCCCAAGCCAAGAGGTGCATGTCTTGGCCCCAAGTAGGCCATATCTATTTCATCCTCATATTCTTTGTCACTTATGAAGATGTCATTTGCATTAGTGTATTACCCCAAGCTATGGGGCCACTGCCTTGATCCTAGGTAGGCTCTCTCTATTGAGTCCTCTGACTCATAACCGCTTTCGTATGATATGTACCCAATCTCGTTATGGCTGGACCAGGCAAGGCTTTGTAATAGCGAGACCCATGATAGGCTAAGCTTGCTTGTGCTTCATCATCGCTTGCCTCATATCGATTTTCTTCTCACTCTTCATCCCACAAGTTGCAACCTATTGGGATGGCATCAATTGTGAATCTTGGATGATAAGTCTTGGGTGGTGGTATGTTTACCATGACCACTTGTCTGTTAATCAGATGTCTTGTACTTGGTGGGTGATAAGGAATAAAATAAATATCTTCTCCTAAACCCAAGATTAATATGTCCAAGGATACTACTATAGAGTCATTTCAACCTATGATGTGATAGCCTAACCCAAACCTATTAGAGGGAAGCTATTATTATGGCTCGAATGGTCGTCTACGCCCCTACTCATATATATCAAGACCATAGCCATGCCAGTGGCAACGTTCAAAGTATCTTAGAGCAAAATTGGGATTAAATAGGTAATGAACATTAATAGTGAATATTTTATCATTGTCCTCTTCTATTTTTGTAAACTTATGGGAGTAGTCCAGGCCAACATAGATAAATTTGGTCTGGTTGGGATGTATTCCAAGTGAAACCATTGTTCCCACTAGTGGTCTTAGGCCTTTTGGACATCCCATGTCCTATGCAGACTCTATGATGGGTGTGAATGTTATGTTCTACACAAGATACTCTCCTATCCCTGTGCTTGCCAAGTGTATTGTCGCATGTGATGTGGATGATCCTACAAACGACACTAGTGAAGTGGGTTCTAGTATCTCCTCAGCTTGATCCTAGATATCTTATTATTCCATGGGACTTGGACTTTTCTCAATGGCTATGGTTAGCGCTTCCTTGGGATTTCCTTACTCAACTAAGGTCACCTTTAGCTTTTGATTGTATTTTTTCTGAGATGTTTATGGTATCTTAGAAGCATCAATCATTTTGGGTGAAATAGGAGGTGCTAATATGGATGGGTATTTTTGTACCCCTTTGTCTCTGTTATCTAGTTGCATAGTTGAATATGAAGGTCCTAAATACAAGTGGGTAGAAGAAATCATAAATTCTCATGGAAAATCCACCTGATGGACATATTTGAATGGCTCTTCATCAACCAGCACCACATAGACTTTGTCATCATGCACATACTTGACACATTGGTGTAAAATAGAAGGAACACACTTCATATCTCTTATCCAAGGGTGCCCTAGGAATATGTTGTATTGCATGGCCCATTCCAAGACATGACACATCACAGGGATGGTATTATACCCCACCTTGATAGGTAGGACTATCATTCCCAAAGTATTGCATAAAGCATCATTGAAAGCTATTAATGTGTAGGCTCCCAAAATGATATTTGACTTGGGGATATTAAGGTGTTGTACTGATGTTATTGTGATGATTTTTATTGATGAACCTGTATCGATCAAGACCTGCTTAAAAGGTAAATCATTGACTGATGCAACAATGTGCAGCTGAGGGTCCGGTAAAGCAGTAGGCACTATCTTAATCTCATGATCATAGAATTGAATTATAGGTTCCTAGAATTCTTATACTTTCCCAAAAAAATAAGTGAATGCATTTGGATCTTATGGTTGGAGCTCAATTGATCTCAAAATCTCCATCAAATTCTCCTTGTGCTTTGGGGACTGTTGTATGAGCTCATAGATAGATAGCTTAGTTGGAGTCGTTCATAAGTTTTGCTCTAGTCTACTTTGAATGGTTACCATAGGTCAAGTTGGTGGACCTAGAGGGTTGTTCTGCCCTTGCCTCTTCCTAGGTGTATCTAGGACATTAATGGGAGCTACAGGAGGCTATGGTTGATCATATTATCTACTCTTGGTAGCTATATTGATAATTTTAGCCATCCCAACGCATCTATGGGTAGGCGTATCAATTTGGACCTGATTTACTTGGGAACCTTACCCTATAGGGACCTCATGGTTTGGTAATGGGTTTTTGTATATGCCCATATCTCTGTTTTCAAGGTCTAATGGGTTGTCAACTAAAATTTCTCCTGCCTTAATCATGTTTTGCATCTGGTGCTTGAAACCAATGCAAACTTCAATGTTATGCCCCGGTATCCTATGATAAGGGTAAAATTGATCTTCCCTATATCATTTTGGCTTAGGATGGTTGGGATATACAAGAGGTATATCAAGAAATCTGATCTTCCCAACCTCACTCAATTGGTTGAAAATTTATTGCATTGACTCTAATAGAGGTGTAAAATAGCAAGGTGGCTTGTATTCTCTATTTTGCCCCTAATTTTTTATTTGATCGTAATTGACTAGTGGGGGCTGTGTTTGATAACTTTGGGGTTGATGTGCAGCCTCATCCTTAGGTGCAGCCAATACTACTTTATTAATTCGATTAGGCTTTGTCTGCTTCTACTTGTATTTGTCATTATTGTCATTTTTGTTCCACTCATTCTTGGTTCAGAGCTTGATGGTTCCATCATATACTTTTATGTCCTCAATGATTTTGGCCTATGCTAAGGCTTCCTCAAATAATAGATATTTTTTAATTTATAGCAAGAGGGAGATGTATTTGGAACAACTCTTGGTGAACATGTAGACGATTTCTTCTGTGGGTACAAAGAATGATAACTTTACCATAACCTTTCTCCATCTATCCCCATATTCCATTACTGGCTCATCTTCATAATGTTTTAAGTTGGCCAAGTCTAAAAGGTTCACCTTAATTTTAGAGCCAAAGGAGAAAGGCTTTAGGAATGTGTTTACTAGTTGTTCAAAACTGGATATGCTATGCTTGGGCAGTTGGTTGAACCATTGAATGGCAACGCTTAAAAATGTCATGATGAAATTTCTTAGCATAAGAGCATCATTGTCTTCAAGATGAAAACATGCATTGATGAAATTAATAACATGCTCTTGTGCATACTCTTCACCCTTGAAATTTTATAACCTAGGTATCTCAAAATTCTTAGGATAGGCAGGGCTAGGGACTAATGGGAATAGTGGTTGGTTGTATATTTTACTCAATGTTGGTTGGTTCCCCACCGTCTCTTGTTTCTCAAAGTACTTCATATTTTTAGTGAGTTCCTATAATGCCTTTGAGGCGAGGAGCTCCTCTTATTGCAAGCCCCCTCATGGTGGTAGTGAAGGTAACCTTATGTGCACTTGACTTGTTCTATTCTCTTCCTTCCTATGAGGGGATTCAGGATGTGTTTGATCCTGATTTATCTTGTTTACCATTTATCCACCAGTTTAATGTTGTTCATGATGTGAGTGGTGGTTTCATTATGGGATTTATTATTTTCTAGTGTGTCCTTCTTGTTGTGAGTCAACGCGTTCATTTTTTGGGTGATCACTACCATTTTCTTATAGGTTTATATGAGCTAGCTGCTCATATTATTTCCTTAAACACTTCTCATGTTAGCACAAAAGCCTTTCTATTTGTTTGTCATGCTTGAGAGCTTACACTAGCTCTTTATCTTTGCACAACATATTTTCTAACTGTCACATGCAGTCATATTGCACTGTTAAATAAGACTCATGCTTGTCTGATTCTGTTCTTATGGTTTTGATTCGTAGATTCATCGAATAGGTCTCCACTATTTCTTTACTCTTGCTAGCTATTGTAATCTATTCTGTGTGTTGATAAGTGTCTCTATGGCCAGAATCTGCATGAGACTTGTAGAGTCACTCTGAAGCATCCCCATATTGAGAGGTGCACTTAGAAGTAATAGTTCATGAACTTCCAAATGCAAAATTTTTTATGGCTACGATTATGGGAGGTGGTCTCAGATGAAATCGATCCAACTCATCTAATTGTCTTATTTTCCATGGTTGATCCCTTGGAGTGCCATTTACTCCAATGAGGTCATGATCTATTGGAATCCTTCCTCTTGTGTGAAGGGTATCTTATGTTTAATGTCTATGACTAGATTTGGCTCTAGTTTCTTGCCCTTCAGTGGGCAGACCTGTTCTCAATGTCTCATGTGAAGTTTGTGTCTTTTTGGTGATGACAACTTTGTGGCCCTACCTACCCTCCATGAGGATGGAGATGGGGAAACCTCATCATCCCTATGTGAATAATGGGGTCTAGAAATCTTATTATATCCATGTGGGGAGGAAGCTCTTGAAGCCTCCTCACATATTTGAGAAGTTTTTGTGTTTAGAGGTAGACCTTGAGGCTTCCTCATGTCTCCTTGATGATGATGGCCATGAATCCTCTTTGTGTTTTTGTGATTTAGTTCCATGATTTGACTCTCTATTTGAATTTTCTTGAGTAAAACCCCCAAGGGTTGAATTATAAGCCCTTAGATTCATGGAACTACATCTCACAATATTATGAGCATGTGGTTCAATGTTACTACGACTTTGCCTATGGGTGTGTGTTGCTTTAGATTCTCCCTCGATATTAGACCGAGGATGTTTTCTTCTGTTTTTAACCATTGTGCTTGTTAATTAGTCTTTTGGTTTGCACTTTAGAGATAGCCAAATAATAGCAATCAAGAGTTTATCTTGATTATCAATTTATGTGTGCCCTAAACTATTTGCTATGTTTTTGATGTGTTGTTCCTATTTTCTTGCTCTTGTTTTGGATTTAGAATAAGGAAACTCATCCATAGTGGGAATCAATAACACCCGTGTCAAACATTATTTTATCAAAAAGAGACTAGGGTGCACCACTTAATGTTAGGTAATGGATCCAAATTGATAAGAAAGGAAGTAATTACCATTAAATATTGTTTGCAAGGTTCCAAGGCCATTAAATATTATTTTTGGGGTTCCAAGGCCATTAAATATTGTTTTTGGGCAATGATCAACAATAGGAACATGAACAGGGCTCCAAGGGGTAGCCATTAACAATTTTTGTTGCAAAATTTATTGAAAATTTAACTGTATTTCTTGGTGAAAAACACTTGTCAAAAGAACTTGATAACTGTATGGGTGGTTTCAACCCATGGTTTTGGACCATTGTATTTTGACACCACTATGTGGTTTCGGGTAGTGGAAAAGTCATGAATCTTTGTATATTTTTTACTATAAAGGTCGTCATATAGGTGAACACTCTTTTCTAGTTTGGAGGAAGAGAGGGGAGGAGACATTGTACAAGTGGAGAAGATTGTTGTATCGTTGCTAATACAAAGGACTAATTGTTTCTCCATGGATGTAGGGTACATTACTCGAACCATGTATATCTTGTGTCTCTTATATTTTTGTGATTTCTTGTTGTTTATTGCACTGTTTCCTATTTTGTTTATGGGGGCTTATCTAGGGTTTGAACTGTTTCTCCATTTCTGCTATTATTATTTGTTTTTTCATAGGCTATTTATTTTTTGTACATGGTAAATTCCTAACACTTAAATCCCAGTGGGGGGTTTGCCTAGATCTTCCACTCTAAACCAATTTTTCCAATAGTGGGAGACATTTTGAACATGAGTAACTTAGTACCACTATAAATAAATTCCTTATTCCAATTTAGAAAGATCTAGGGGCAAGCCGATGGAAGGAGATGAATGCCAACATCATCGGACTGAATTGAGGGTTGGTGATGAAATCCAACTCCCCAATGGTTAAAACATGTGTTTGTGTGTGTGGGATTCATTTTAAGTTTACATTAAGTAAAATGCACCATACAACAAAAATGTACATTTCCTATATGCCTAATATAAATGACGTTTCAGTTTTCAGAAAGATGCATAAACTAATATGAGTATCATGGATGCACTCTATTTCATGCAAATATGGCCTCTAGTCGGGTCTCAAAGCAAGTAAACTAATACATGATTCCTAGCACGCTATATTCTAGGGCAGAATTTACAAGCATAAGCCATTGTTCCTAGCAATGCCTAGTGGAAATCTAAAAAAAAAAACCTTAAGATGCATAAGATGCAAGTTCTTTCCTTTCTATTCCTTAGTTTCCAAATCAAAATGTGTTTTAATTTCACTATTTTAGGAAAATAAAAGTATATAGAGAACCATAAATCATCAGAAAATCTAAAGAAACCTCAAATCCAGCTTAGAGAACCAATATTTTATCCTTTGTTGCACTCCAATTCTGGTTGTTGTTGACCAGAGCAGTTGATTTTTGGCCGTTGTTAGAAATAATGGATGACTTCTGGATGTTGTAGACTAGAGTGGCCAATTTCTGGCCATTGTAGAATAGAGTGGCTAAACCCACGCACAAAAATATGAATCAATAAAGTGGTAGAAAATAAAAACTTGGCAGGGTTCCCATCGTTATCACCATCTGTAGCAACCCTGAGGAAGGGGTGCACCGTCCACTACTCCTATTTACAAATATTATTTATCTTATTCATAATTAATCATGCGTTAAATGAAAGATACAACTGAGGCACCAATAAAATGAATAGATAATGCTTTTAATTGCTTTTTCTCGAGTTTAGTTACATATAGATCCTTCTAAGTGATTTCCTTCTTTTGATTGAGATTTTACAAAGTAGGGCATCAGATGTATGATATCCCCTCGCAAGAGGTGATTCACTCTTGCAGGCTTCTCGATGATGCACATGGAACTGTATGAGGGCTTATAGATACTTCATTCTCTAGGTCTGGTTCCTAGAGGGATACTTTTGCTTTCATATATTGATAACCTATCAAATGTACCTATAGTCCTGCAAGCAGGAAAATAATAGCAAACACTTAGCTGTTTGAGATTGCCTCCTATGATGAGGTTGTTAGTAATGACCCTAATTATAAATAGAAATATGCTCCATGATAATAGAAATTAATGCTATGAATTCTAGTAAATGCGATAAACCAAATCCATGCTAATGGTGTAAAAGCATGTAACAAGCTAAATGAAAGAAACTAATGCAATGAACCCTAGATTAGGTCGATGGGCCACTGTTAGAGACAGTGGCCAATAATATGAAAACCTATCTCTATTGCTCCAAGGCTATGAATATAATCTTGTTACCGATTTTGAAATTATTTTCATTTCTTATATAATGTGTTGAATATCTTGTAGATGAAAAACCCCAAATCGGTTAGCACTTCGTTTCTCCTCAAAGGTGCTCCAATTTTCTCTCTAATCTGACAGGGCTTTGCTACGAGAAAAAGCTCTCCAAGTCTCTAAAATCTCTCTCTAAGCCTATCAATAATTCATCATTCTCTCCCTTTTGGTTCCTTTAGGTCTACACCTTATAATGTGTTTGAAGTCCTAGGTCAATGTCAAAACCCTAATATTGATTTTTTGCATGCACACTGCATGTTGCCATGAGAATTTTTGCCTTTGTCTACCCTTAAGGGATAGTTAATTGGTGTCTAAATAAAGACATGAGTCTTTCATGTAGACTGGCCATGAGGAATTATACAAAGTTATTCCTGCTCAACTTTATTGCATATAAACTATCACTTCTACCTATGATTGGACCAATTTTATGGCAAGTTGCTTTTAGGGTTTAGCCACTATCATTTTTAGTGACTAAGGTTTGGCCACTATGAGCTATAGCACCTAAGGTTTGGCCACTTTGCGCTAAAGTGGCTAGGATCTAGCCACTTTGGCTCATAACGACCAGGCTTGGATGGGCTAAGACTACCCCAGATGAGTGGTGAAAACCACTTTTGATACTTGGAAGGTCCCAAGGTTTAGTCACATGATCTATGAATGTGCCCATGTGAGTAGTCTCCCTAAACATGACATGTTTTAGGTGTCTACAGTATCATGCATGTAAGTGTTCAAATATGTAATGTGAGGATGTGCACAAGTGTCTTGTATTAGGAGTGCATGTAGGATATTAAGAGTCATGTAGAAGTGTACAAGTTTCATAGGGCCAAGAATGCATGTAAGAAAAGAATGAAGAGTTTAGTATACAAGTGGCAAGATGATAAGCCAAAGGTCATGGAAATTTTTCTATAGAGAGTAATAGTCAAGTATGTGAAAAGTCACATTATTATATCTATATTATGGAGACAAAGCTCCATATCATGTAACACCAATGAGATAAAAGGAGTAAGCAATGATAATAAATCATGTATACATATTTTTGAGCAATTCATATTGTAAGTATTATTCATGTATGTACATGAATGATATTGGTCATTTTACATTCATATTTGATATTATAAGTGAATATTATTTCATCATTATATTGGCCTATATACATATTTAATTGCTTCCATATATAATTCTACTCTTGATTATTGATATTTCGCCCTATAATATTATGGCTTCTTTATATTGGGACAAGGATTAAAAGATAATATTTTGTGCTAGATTTTTCAAGGGACCATATTGTGAAGGATTGTTCAAAACATCCTCAAATTCATAATTTTTTTCATCAACAATCAACTTAGGATAGACTAAGGTTAGAATTTTTACCCCAATATTGGATAAATTGGAGAAGCTAGGATCTATGAGGAGTGATGATACATCATCATCATTCTTGTCCTTTTCCAGTCCATTTAAATAATTTCATCATGGTATGCCTTGTTAGGATGGGTGACTTCCTCTCTTCTAAACAAAAAAAGTAGGCAAATACTAACTATAGATAGGAATATGACCTATACCATTGTATCCTAGCTAGGATTTGGTCTACAAGGGCTCTTTGATGCCTTTTTCATATAGGCCTAGTCATTTGCCTCAATATCCCATATTGGAAATCATTTACTTAGAGAAGGAATGAGTTCAACAAGAAGCATAAAGCATATTATTGTTCAACCAAGTAAGGATTATTGCCATGGAGTTTCTCTGTGTTGGCAGTGCCGGTATAAATGAAGGAGCAACTTTCTATTTACACTATTTTACCCTTATTGTTAAAAGAAAAACCTAGGGTTGGAGGAGATAGAGAGAGCATGGCTAGGTCTAGTACAAGTTTGTTATTATTAGATTTTTTATCATTAATGTTGATTGGGCTAGAATTTTAACCCTTAAATTCATTCTTAGATGGATCATTTAAGGTGAGAGGCCTTAATGCATGAGTGTTAGGATATTGAAAAGGAGATGATTCAATATATGAATTTAAATTTGACCTTGCTCACCTAAAAATATGTGAAAGGCTTGGGATCAACTGGAATGTGATCATTCTTATCCTTGTATTTGTATTTAAGGTACTGATGAAGAGTTGAAGTAATATTCCACATATTGTTAATCCATGGCCTCCTAAGAAGAATATCATAGGTTAGATCACATGGCATGACATAGAAAAGAGTGTTAATAGTATGAGGTCCAACTCTAAGGGTAATACTATAATTCCACTAGCCTCATCCTCCCTATTGTAGAAAGACCTGATGACAAGATCAAATTTATCAAAATCTTGTTTGTTTAGACCAAAATGACTAATGCATTTTAGGTTGTAGACATTGAGACCAGAACCATTATTGAATAATGCCATTTGATAAAATTATCAAGAATATGGCCCATGGCATACAATACGAGAACATTTATAATAAAGTATTGAGAAAAATTATCCTCATAGAATGATATAGTTCCATGGTTAACCCCAACGGATCCTACTATGAAAGTAAGGTCATTTGGGTTGAGGTCTTAAGGAACAACATGTTTACTCAAAATTTTAAATGAGATATATTGGTGAGATGGATAATGCCTAAGAAGTTCAAGAAGGGAGATTTTGGTTAGGGTACTCTCATGTTACCACAATAAATTAAATTTCCCTCAATTTTGGTCTCTAATTGAATTATTAGAGGATGTCCTTCAAGTGGAGAAGTTCTTTTAAGATGGACCAACAGAGGTCTTGAAGGTTTAATCATATAATATATTTTTGTGTTGTTATGTGGTTACTAAATAAATGTGAAAGATATCGTTAGAAGAATAGAGCACCCCAAGAATCCTTTACTTTGAATGTGGGATGTTCCTCTAGAAAATATTATTCATTATTTTTTTATTCTAATTATTATCAGGCAACAAATTTTGGAATATTTCCATATCTTGATAGGAATAAGAATGAGAGTTAGAGCCAATGAGAACTAATTGTCCATGATCGATTAGGTATTGGATCACATTCCTAAGTCTCATGCATCTATCAATCATATTATCATTGTTGCAGTGAAAGGCACATTCGTCATTGGGATGAAACCAAGGAGTCTTTTTCCTTCCAAGTTTAACAAGCTTGACAAAAAGAAGATTTATTATTTTAGCTTTTAGGAGCTAATCTAGGATGTATAAAAGAGGTTCATCCAATTGAAAGTGCTTTCTTTTATATTTTTATTATTGGGGCTTACCAAACACAATATTTTAAAGGTTTACTATAGCACTAATGTTGTTGGCAGAGCATGAGTCTATGACCTTATTTCCTATAACATATTCATTCTTGTGTTGTCTTTTCAAGTTTAAGGACTTATCTTCCTCTTTGTGTGACTTAGTATTTATTGTCCCTCTTTTGAAGAGGGTGGTATCTACTCTCTTGTCCATGTCAATTGTGGCTTAAAAGGAATACATATTAGTTGTCTCTAGGGATAAGGCCAATTATTCATTTAGGTTTTCTATAAATATGTCTAGCAAGTATCTAGGTGGATGGACATACTACAATATTGCCACTAGGGATTTCCATATTACTAAGAAGTTGGAAAATTCTTGTCTTTTGAATGTTTTAGTTGGTCTATGTTACTAATGGTGAATTTTTCCTCAATGTAGACAAAGCATTGCTTCACAAATATTTGGACAAGGTCCCTAAATTTTCCCAAGGAATGCCTTGGTATTTAGTAGTACCATTCTAAGGTAGGACTATTAAGGATCTTAGGGAATATTTTAAGTAGCATGTTTCATCAGAAGAAATATCACTACAAGTTTTTCTAAACAATCTTATATGGTTAAAGAGATCTTCCTTTCCATTGTACATTTAAAACATAGGGGTTTCAAAGTTGGGAGGAAAAGGTCATATATCTACAAAGGGATATAGGGGTTGGTTGCACAAGTCATATGAGTAATTGTGACTAGATGAAGACCATTGGAACATGGCCATTTGTTATTTCAATTTCTCTAGTTGAGAAGTTAAGTATTGAAGTTATTTAGAAGCAAAATTTGATGGTAAAAAGGTATGCATTGATAGATAGAGGGAATCTATTAATGACTAATATAAGGAGGTTGGTACACCTAGGAATACAATGTAAAATATGACCATGCAATTTGACCTTAGGGACCTGAGATCAAATTATTAGAATATGAAGTATGAGATATTATAAGGTTAGGACTTTTTGTGAATCCCTTACCTATGCTTGTGATATTAGATTAAGTATTATAGATTAAATTGATATGAGGATTAGATATTGGGATACTTGATGGCAAACATTGATTAGGAGTGTAGCTTGTACCTGTTTGTTGAGATATGGGACAACTGGCATTGCCTTGTAATAATTTATCAAAGATACAAAAATATGAGTGATGATCTAATAGAGGCAGAGGGTGTTTCTCTTAACATCCATGGATGTGGGGATAACAAGATGATTTGAATCAATGAATTGAGATGTTGATGCATTAAGTTTTATACTTATAGATCCAAAGGATGGATACAATTAATTTAATGGGAAAGAATGTGAATTATGTTTTTAGGTATAGTCCATGAATGAACCATCTCTTCTAGAAATACCTAGGATTTTATGACCTTCCATAAGCATGGCCTCTATGGTTTTTTTATGCTTTTGCAAGAAACAGGTCATATGAGTTGTGGATTAGAAGACTAATATTCCATTCTCATCATGGGTAGGGCTTAGAGAAATTTAAGGTGCCCTTATTTTCTTAAATTAATATAGTATTCTCAAGGGTAGGTTGATCGTTATGACTCTCTATAGGAATATTAGGTTTAATGTCCAACTAGTGAGTGACACTACGTGTTGCATTTCTCAACCACAAATTTAGAAGAAGAGAGGATTAATTAAGTTATAATTGTTTATAGAGTTTATTAAATAAGAAAGAGAAATGCTTTAACAACCTTATATCCCATTCTCTTGTTACCAACATATATACCTTAGGGGATCCATATATACTAAAGGTATTAATATACCCATTGGTATGTAAGAAAAAGTTGATACGTGGGATGCCAAAAATATATGAAAGTGACCTCCTGGATAAATTTCCAAGATGATAAATAAGGAGTAATAGTATGACTCCTTATAAATTATTTAGTCTAGTACAATATACTCCTTACTAGTAATAAGTATGCACAAGGCCCTATGTGGTCAATTAACTACCTAGGCTTGCTATATGCCCAATATAACCTAGTGGATTGTAAGACAATTACTAAAAGAACCATAAATATCCTTTGTAGGACTAGCAATGATTGCAAAAACCTCAAGAAATGCACATATAGGTATTTTATCAATGTTAATATCTTATACCACTACACCCTTGATGGAATTTTTCTTAAGTTTCTAGACTCAACTAAAGCCCAAAAAATCATCAAATATGCTTGTGAGGGATTATGTGGTGGGCACTTCAGCAATGTCACCATCATAAAGAAACTCCTACAAATGGGTTATTATTGGTCCTCCATTGAAAAGGAATATATGACTATGTCAAGAGATGTGGTAAATATCAAAATCATGATAACCATATCCATTCTCCATTCCAAGGCCTCCGATATTTGATCTCTCCATGGCCTTTCTTCATTTAGGGATTGGAAATTATTTGAAAACTAAACCTCATATCATCTTATGGATAAAAATTTATCGTAATGGATATTAAACACTACACCAAGTGTGTTAAATTTATACCCTTAACATCAACCACCAAAGTCCAAGTCTCCAAGTTCATCCTAAACTAGATCCTTAGTCATTACAATATCCCTTCTATGCTGGTCTTTGATAGTTGAATACATTTTATGCCTATAAAATTTATTTTAAATACAAGATTCAACACAAATGGTCCATGCCTTACTATACTCAAGGTAATTGTAAATCTAAATATTCTAATAAAACTCTTATCAAAATCCTCAAGAAGCTCATCAACAAAATTGGTAGATATTGGCATCTCTAGTTGTTTCTTGCCTTATGGGTATATCGCACTAGTACCAAAACTCTCATTGGTGCAAAATTGTAAGCTTTGGTCTATGAAGCTAAAATAGACTTCCCCTTTGAGCTAGAGGTTCCTTGCACACTTTGTTGCAATATATCTCTATTTGAGATTAATACTATCTTGTCTATATTTTCTAGTTAGAACTGATTGAAAAAAAGTAGATCCACACCCTAGAAAACCTAAGGATACACCAACAAAGGTTTAAATGTGCATACAAGAAAAATTTTACGATCTTTCTTTGAATTTAGTAATATTTTTCTCAAAGAGAATTCGAAAAACACCAACCCCATAGCTAAGCTCAAAGAAAATTTAATCCTATTTAGCTAGGTCCATACATCATAACCACCAAGTATGGTTCAAATGTCTATCACCTTGCCACGCTTGATGGTGAAAAACTTAAAGAACCAGTGAACATAATGCATCTCAAATGGTATCATATCTGATTTTACATCAACTACCTATTTAATTTTACTTGTCACTACTTGCTTGCATCATGTCGTCCTAAATGCACATGCTTGTCTCTATTGAAAATACCTATTACATATTGAGTTTATGATCCATGATAATATACAAATGATGATCCTAGTTACTAGGTGACTAATGTGAGTGGATCCTTCCAACCCTATCTTGTGAATCAATCATGGTTCACACAACATGATCTATCTCAAAATATCTCTTGTCTAGTTACCTCAATATTTATCTTCATCGATTTTCTCTATTTATATATTTCAAATATCTTGTTACATGATGAATACTAAGAGATTTATAGGTGTTGATGGTAAGATCAACCATATCTCTCCAATATTCTATCTCATAAACCACTTGCAACATGTTGAATACTACAATATTTTCAGGTACTGATGACAAGATCAATCATATTATCTATCATCACTTTTGCATAATCATGCTAGGGGGAACATGTTGATAATAGATTATTACTCCTATTTATAGGTGTAAATTTTTGTGTCAAAGTTAATTAAAAGTCCTCTATAAATTTTTTTTACAAGGCAGATCAAAGTTAAATTAAAATTCTAATTAAAAATCCTCTATGAATTGTACTATAGCAATGCTAAATTACAATATCCAAAGTCCCTATGGGCACATCACTTCTCAATCATGCATATATTTCCATCATCATATCATCATCTATATCAAGCTAAAAAACAACTAAAAAATATCAAATCCAAATCATCATATCCAATCAACAACATCTAATCATGTACAATCACTAAATCATCATTGTATTTAATCATTAATTAAATCATGCATTATTCATTCAACTTAACAATTAATTATCATAGTATAATCATAAAAAACCATCTAAATCATTAAAAATAATGTCATCTACACTAAACATCATCAATAAAATTATCATATATGCTCATCAAACATAACATAAAATCATGAAGTAATTAAAAACATAAAATACAATTATCACATAGATCAACTACACCGATCAATGAGTCAATAACATTGTATATATATCAAAGTATATGTATATCAAGAAATACATTATAATATAGTATACATCCTATAATACATCATGTACATCATAAAATACAACAAACAATAACCTAAATTGACCTTCTTAGTGGTAGCTAACTTTGTGATCCTATATTAGGTGCTCCAATTTCTCCTCCAATTTTTGATGACATTGTTACTAATCTCTATGACTATCATAACATAAACTATAAGTGTGTATGTGTACACATCTATGTCCTTTTAGGTGAATAAGCTATGTGATGATCTGTTAGAAGTACTACATAATATGTCATTTGGTAGTAAGTCTCTTGCTTAATAATTACCTTTAAGTATGTCTATGCCTAGTCTAGATCTATTATTTATCTTTACTAAGTAATAACAATTTGGTATATAAATGTTTGTTCTAGTTATCCATTGCTTTTCTCTCCTACTACCACAACCTTCACTACCACTATGTTTCTCTTTGTAGTCAAACCCTAAATTGTTTGCTACATCACCAAGACCTACCCTGTTGACTGGTCCCTCTCTATCATCCATGTTGTCAGTGCATATTGCAAGATGGCTACCTACCCTACTAGGTTATCTCTCTCCCTCTATGATAAACAAAGGTTATCTATCGAGTTTTACCTCGTCTATCGTAATCATAAATAATGGTGGCATTGGTGTTGTTGTTGTTGTTTATCTCTACCTATATTGATGATACTCTCTATATTGCCTCACTAAGGATATCAATGCTTGTTACACACTCCTATCATATTTTCCTAACCACATCTTCTCTCCTCTTCATAAACCAAGGATGATCACTCTCAAAGGGTAGATGATCTAATACCATATTTAATAATCATTACTTAAGGGTCATGACTACCAAGGTCCATTATCACTAGATCATCAATATTGATCTATGGATAGTAATTTGGGTTCAAGTATGGTCCAAACCCCCTCTCTCTTGTATGGTGCTCCTACAACATACAAGTCCTATTGGGATCCCCTGTTACATACCAAACCAGTAGATTATATGGTCAAAACAAAAGAGCTCTTGCTCTCCTTGTGGTTCCACCAACCATCTGACTTGCTTGATGTGACTCAACTAGAAGCCATCCTCTACCCATTTGAGATTTTAACGATAGGGACACTAGATAACTTGCTCCTAGTGTAAGTCATCAATAGTCCTATTAGCTACTCCTAAAAATCCCTTGTGGGTACCTTCCCTTTCTTGCCTAAAAATGGAGACTTCATTTGTAATTTTTTAATACCTTGAGGTCTACAATTTGAACTGACATCTATGGTGGCCTCATGATGACAATGCGCTCTTAGACCCATACCTAGAGTATTGTGCAACATTAGATGATCTACCCTCCTTGATATATGATATCATGTAAGGAGTGATATAATTTTACTAGTACCATTGGGCCCCAAGAGAATACTATCTAGCCCTTCAACATGTCTTCCACTTCCTCCCCCATCCCCAATGTAACACCCTCCTACTGGTATTGTCAATAAGGACTCTTGACACCAAGGCACACAATAAGATATTCTGGCAATCCAAGTGCCCTCAACATAGGTGGAATTGATGTCAATGCTTGACCAAACAATAAGGAAGTTTGTGTCCCTTGATAATATCTATAAGCTTCTCCTTTGGTATTGGATTATCTAAATTGATGTTCCTTTTATTGGTATTCATAGTATCCACTAGACATCCTCCAATGTAACAATTATCTCCCCACATGATAGCTAAATGGTATTAATTTTTTAATACCATCTCTTGACTCCAATAAAAGTCAAATTTTAGCATTAGGGTTATGTGATAAAGCCCTACTATTGCTATTAGTGCATTTTGTAGAAAAACCTAAAAATATCTAGGTCATCTCTAATATGTGAGGTTGTCTATGCAATCCAATATTTGCAACCTCTTTTGAAACCAAATCAAATCAATAAATCTATTAACCTCGATGCTTGCAAAGTCATCCAAAAAATAAAATAAAATTATAAGCAATTAAAAGTACCACCTCTCAGCAAAAGCTCCACTAGGTGGTAAAATTACCATCAGGATGGCAAAAGCACTACCATGCAGTGAAAACACCACCAAGACAAAAAAGCATCATCGACTTGTGCAAGTGTTGGCACAAAAGTGTTTCTAGTGCACAAAGGCACTACCTATTTTTTGGGGCATGCTTTTTGAGGTAAAATTTTTAAAATATGGATTAGTTTCTTGATTTTTACCTAAACATGAGGTCCTCCTCCCACCATAGATGGTCTGACCCTATTAGCTTGGTGTGGTGGTCATGCATGTTGGACCATCAAGATTGTTATTGCTAAAGGGGGTCCAAAATATTATTTTCTCCTCTCCTCCATAGTAAGAATGATTTTGTTTTTACCTCTAACTATTATACCCTTAATTCTTCCCAACCAATTTCTTATTTTTATCCCTAATTCTTCCTTATAGCACCAATTTGAATCATGGTCAAGACAAGTTTTTGTAGTCTATATTTATTTTTTTCTAAACCTCTAATAAACACATCGAGACACAATACTTAATGTTATCAAAAATGTAAAGTTCAACATCAAATCTAATAAAAAAATCAAAAGCATAAATCATCTTACATTAGTAATCATAAGTAGTGGCATATATGTTAATTTCGAAGTTAAGGCATTGTTGGAAATTTTGACATATGCCACATTGGGATTTTTGATGAATTTTGTTGAAGGATTTTTGTTTGTAAAATCGACATTTATAATAAAATTGTGTTACAATGTTTGCTGCAATATTTGTGTGTGTAATTATTTCTTGTATTTTGTACTTCGAAATAGTAAAGATCATAAGACAAAATTAGAAAACTGCATTGCAAAAGGAGAAAATCACATTCACCTCAAAAAATGGGCAAAGGGCCCGTTTGCCTCACCCTGGGGTGAACGTAAAAATTTAAATGGAAAAATGCTTTCACCCCAAGTGAGGGGTGAAAGTCCCTTTCACCCCTCATTGGGGTGAAATAACATTGAAGCACTTTGAAATTATGGTGGATCCAAAGGAAATTTAGCAACTTTAAAAAAGGGTGTGTTCACCCCAAATTTGGGGTGAACATCATTTAAAATAAAGCGTTGACAAGTCAACAATGCATTGCCCTCGATTGAGGGGTGAAAGTTCCATTCATCCCTCCTGGGGGTGAGAGCACAATGAATGGTTAATTTTGATGAAAACAAAGAAAGTGTAAAGTTCTTTGGTTGCGTTGAAATGTCAACACTAGGTTTGCCTAGGGTGGAGGGCGAAAACACCTTTCACCCATTCTGAGGGTGAATGTATATGTATAATATAGGGTATCGGCCCCACTTCAGCACATAAAGGAAAAATTAAAGTTGAGGAACTTTCACCCTAGATGAGGGGTAAACATCTCATTCACCCTTCACTGGGGAAAAGCTACAGGAAAATGGCTTGACGATGTATCAAAAGGTTTTGTTTTTCTCTAATGTGATTATGGAGAGATTGGGCATTGAAAATTCAACATAAGGTTCACCTGAAGTGGGGGGCGACAAAGCCTTTTGCCCACTCTAGGGGTGAATTATTATTTTAAGAAGAAAAGGATGTCTTATGAGAGGCGCTTTCACTCTGAAAGAAAGACAATGCAAAGGATAACTCAGAGCATTGTAATGGGTTATTTTCACCTATGGGTTGTTGTTGTAATAAGAAAATAAATATGAGGGGTGCCTTCTCTACCAGAGAGTGTGATTAAGGAACAAATTTTAGGAATCGAAGAAAGCACATTTGCTCCTTGCTCAGTTTTGGGTAAATTTTACTCTTAAGCATCAACACAAGTTTTCAAAGGTACCCAAGATAGGTGAATTAAAGGCATTTAATTATTGGGGTGAGAAGTAGTTGAAGTTGAAGTAGCTGAAGTTGTGAGTTTCAAGTTAAAAAAAACTATGATTTTCATGAGTTCCAAAACATTCTAAATGAAGGTGAATTTCTAAGAAACAATGAAGGTTCCAAGTCACCGACCAGGTTTACAATTTTATGTGCACTGACACTTGAATATGTTGATTTCCTAGAGATTTCCACCTTAAAAATTGGATTGTTGTCTCAAGAGAAATATTTTCAAGGACTTAAAGGAGGAATTTCTTTATGTATGTTGTTGATCTATGAAAATTTTATCTTTTTTACATTAAATTAAAGAGGTAAAATCCTCTTTAAATACTAATCACTTCATTGTAAAAAGGAGGATAGACATTTTGCAAAAAAAAATTTCAAGTTCTCTGCATAAATAGAAGTTGTGGCTTCTAATTTTACAAGAAATTTTTATGTATGATTTGTTTCTGTTCTAGCATTTCTATTTCATATTCATGTTTGCTATCTGTTGTTAATTTTAAATTCTACATCTAAATTTAGACATTGCTGGTGTTAGTATGGATACTAGAATGCAATTTTTTGAGTTGTCTCCAAGGAACTATAATTAGATTCTCTTACCATCCTTTCTATTTCATGCTATTATAACACTTGGTTGGAATTATTGTTGTTAGTCTATCCCCAACCCTATACTTTTAGCCTATGGCTATATTTCCCATTTCTTTCTGTTATTTCCAATTTTTTTCCTACAACTCTAGTCTTAAACCAATGTCGGATTAGTAAGGGAGCCAGCCATCTCTGGAGATTGGCACATAGGACATCTCTTTCCTCTAGCATTTCAATGTTGGCCATATCTAGGGTGCACAAACACATGTTTGTATAATTAGGCAGATATTTGACCAAAATGTTTTTATATGCTCAGTGGGACATCAAAGGTTCCACTTTCAATAGTATTAAGGTTTGATGTTCATCTTCATGTTGTATAGTTAGAACATATGATGACTCAGTAATACCTAGAAGCCTCCAAACATGAAGGCAATGAAATCTATGCTTCATGATCATAAGATCGAAGGTCAAAAATCTTGAATATTCTGTTTAGTTCTATGAACTTGACACTGAAATGTTATGTGAATACCCCATGTTAGTTCCTTCACCTTATACATCATCTACAACATCCTCACAAATAGTTGGTGTATTCTTTGTTCCATCAAGTCTAGTTAGTAAAGCTACTAGCATTCCACCTCCTCAACCTCAAACACCAATCCAAATGGCTCAAAACGCACCACCATAACAACCACAACCACCAAGGTAGTTACCAGCATGGAATAGCTTAGGAGATTTGAATTGTTAAGATCCTGCTATAAAATAAACTCAAATAACACACTCTCACACAATTGCTTGGAAATAAACTCACATAAACATCACATTAATATAACAGAAATTTGCATAAAGAACAATCTCACAATAGGACTGAATCGCGGGCCTCTTCGAGGGGGCAACCTCCTTCAATACTTCATTAATTTTGCAAAAGATGGTTACATTGGTGCCTTTTCGGGTATTTAAGGAGTTTCCTTCCAAGGTTGGCTTACATGCAAAATGCCACCTGGATTACATGCATAATGCCACCGAATTACATGCATAGTGCCACTTTGAATTACATGCACAATGCCACTCGAATTACATGCATAATGCCACACGAATTACATGCATAATGCCACATGAATTACATGCACAATGCCACCTATCTACCATGTGTTACATAAAAAGGGTGCCATTTGTCATAGGCACTACCTAAGCTAAAACTTAGAACATTACAAAATATTAATCATGGGTACTACCCACGTTCACTAGGAATTATTACATCAAGGAAGTTATTACATTAAGGGTTAGGATGAGATCCTAACATGCCCTTCTCCTTGAAGAAGCTTTGTCCTCAAAGCTAAAAATGAGGAAACTGTTGCTGGAGTTGATGGAGGGACTCCCATGTAGCATCCTCAGGTTGAAGTCCACGCCACTGAACCAGGACCTCTGTGATGGTACGGTTGCGAGTTCGACGATACAGGCAATTGCTTTGGTGCAAGTAAGATGGAGCCTTCTTCATCCAATTCGGGAAGTGTTGATGGAACCTGTACCTTGGAGCTGCCCGAAATGTAGGAGGGAGGCGTGAGTGGAGGGTGCCCGTAAAGCGCCTCACGGTGGCGGTATGATAGGAAGTGTTGTACCACCATTCGGCCAAAGAAAGCCATTTTGCCCAATGAGTAGGATGATCGGAGGCAAGCAGCGAAGGTAGGTTTCCAAGCAGTTATTAACAACCTCTGTTTGACCATCCGTTTGCGGATGGTAGGCTAAACTCATTGTGAGATGAGTCCCCTACAACTTAAACAACTCTTGCCAAAAATTGCTAGTAAGGCTGGGATCACGATCAGATACAATGGAGGTTGGCATGCCATGAAGGCGAAATATGGAGTCAAGAAAAATTTGGGCAATAGTGAATGCTGTGTAAGGATGGGTTAGGGCACAAAAGTGAGCATACTTTGAAAGGCGGTCCACTACCACAAAAATAACGAGACTTGTCTCCAGATTTAGGTAGCCCTTCTATGAAATCCATAGAGATGTCAGTCCACACCGATCCGGTATCGGCAAGGGTGGAAGAGTGCCCGAAGAGTGCACTGTTTCTCCTTTCATCCTTTGACCTGTGTCGCAGTCTACCACAAAGGAGCGAATGTCCTGTTTCCTACCTTTCCAAAATAAGGTGCGCTTGAGTCGCTCATAAGGTGGTCTGATATTGGGAGGTGTACTATCCAGAAATAATGGAATGGCATGGTCGTGAGAGCGATGCAGTGGTAGTGTGATGGGTTCTGAAAAGATGGCCTCATGTTTGTGGAGAATCTGTTGCATGTCTTGTGGGATTTCACCCATTGGAGATGTGGATGGTTGGATGGAGAATAGTTGTGCAATGACCCCACGTGATGATTTCTTTAGCAATTTCTCCATGCCGTTTGAACTGATAATTTGAGGTGTTCCTGTCGGGGAGCCCTTGATGATGTGTGTTTGTCCGTTATGGGAGAACTGCATCCAAAGTTTAGCAAAGTTCCAAGTGATAGTGCCCAACGTACTCAACCATTGGCATCCCAAAACAATATCACATCCACCCAAATGGAGGGCAAACATGTCCTGCTTGAGTTCATAGTCCCCTATCTTGATTTTAACATTGCGACACTTTCCTTTACAAGATAAGGTTCCCCCATTGGCTACCATGACCTCAAAGGAATTACAATTGTGGATATAGCAATTTTCCCGTTGAGCAACTCTAGGGTCAATGAAGTTGTGCGTGCTTCCCGAATCCAAAAGGATGGAAAGACGTTGGCCCTTGAAACATCCTGTAACCTTCATGGTTTGAGGAGTAGTAATGCCTGCAAGGGCATGGATTGTAATTGATGTCTCAGGTTCCTGTTTCCCTTCTTCTTGTGGAGGAGGTGTTTATGGAGGGTCCTCATCCTCATCACTCTCGTCAGTGGTATCAGGTTCTCCAACATCTATCAAGAACAATTTTTTGTGTGCACACTTATGCCCCTTGAAAAACTTTTCATCACAATTGTAGCATAATCCTTGGGCACGACGTGCATCCATCTCTTCGGTGGTGAGGCGCTTGGGTGCAGCGGGTTTATTATCATCTGGGTGTTGGGCTCTAGGGGGAAATGAAGGTCTATTTTGAGGAAACTTTGATGGGTGTCTTTGGGCAGAGAGTTTAGATTCGGCCAAACGGGCCAAACTGATAGCTTCCATCATAGTTCGTGGTTTCAACATTTTGACTTATGCTTGGAGTTCCATCTTCAACCCACTGATATAACAACTCTGGAAGAACCCTTCACTCAATCCTCTTGTCCGATTGGCCAATTTTTCAAATTGAGCTTGGTACTCTCGGACTGACCCTGTTTGTTGTAGTTTGGTTAAGGCTCCTGTAAAGTCCTCAAACTCACTAGGACCAAATCGAGTGAGTAGTTGGGATTCAAAATCCTCCCAAGAGAGATTTGGGTAGGCAAGACGCAACCATTGAAACCAGTGTAGAGCCTCAGATTCCAAGTTAAAGGAAGCCATCTGGACTCGATGAAATATGGGTACATTATGAAGTCGAAAGAATTGGTCAACCCGACATAGCCACCCATCAACATCCTTCCCACTAAATTTGGGAAAGTCCAATTTGGGCATTCTAAAGGGTGGATCATGGTCACGATTCCTTGTAGAACTCTCAGCTTGGTATTCTGATTTGGGTGGTTCTCTTCTCAGTTTGTTGTCCACTTCTGTCAGTGCTTCTTCTAGGCGGTTGCTAGTGGCCTCATGCTCTAGGCGAAGACCTTGGACTTCTTCCCTTATGGAGTGAAAAGTCGAGTGCAAGTTCTCAATGGCTTTTGTTAGGGACTCCAAGTGTTCTAGTTCTTTCTGGTGTCCACGGGTACCCTGGGCCATTTTTTTGACCTTTTGTGACCAGTTACTAAAAATAGAATTGAATTTTTAGGACTTACTATTTTTAGTAAGTGCCCAAAAAAGTGCTTGGGTGCTATATATCAAAATGATCAGTAGAAGGAGGTGGTCACAATGAGCTATATATCTCAACACTACTTTTTGGCACCCCAGACTTTTTTTTTTTTTTTATCTCCTGTTTTGCTGAGTCTAACGGTGTTTACAGATTCTGATTCTGAGCTACTGAGCAAAAGTTGGCTACTGGAGCACTATCTATAACTGGTCGTGTTTCACACTCAAGATTCTCTGTATTTTGTAGGTGACTGATATGACAGTTCTGTTCTAACCCTGAAGACTGTGAATTTTGCCTCGATTGTCTTGACCTCTACGACTCGATTGACTTGATTGTGGTCGCCATTGTAAATTTTACTGTTATTCTCCAGACTTTCAACTTAAGTGTCACCCTCATGGCTTATCCCGAATGCATGTCCCTTCTATTATTTTTTTAGTAGAGGACTCCTTTCTCATATGCTCACTTTTGAAATGCAGGTTTACGAACATGGATGTTTGGATTTTTATTTTTATTTTTACGTTTTTTACGAGGTTGAAGTTTTAACGGAACCAGGGAATGCTAAGTATAGGAGTATGTACCACCCATAGGCCCTCTAATATACCGACGAGTGACGAACAATAGTGCTCGGACCAATATTTCGAGGCCACTACTCAAGGAGGATTCCACACATACCCTTGAGCACACTACTGCCTCTACGACAATACGGGAGGGTAATCGTCCGAGGATCCTTGTGTCCCGTAGACTATGAGTAATACAAGGCCGAAGAGCTTCCTAATGGCTAAAAGTTTGTTTAATCCTAGATGGTCTCCCGATATACCCGAAGATACGTGGGAGCTCAAGTCCGTGCGCGAGTTACGTACGAGGCACAGGTATTGGAGCACGATCGCCCCTCACTTCACTAGACGCTTTATGGGCTATCTAGCTTAGCCAATAACGACAGATCCTTCGCGATATTTTAAAACCCCCGGTACAGGGTTTCTACCTACTCAACTAATAATATATTTTTTTGTTTTTGGTCTGGAAAAAAAAAACACTGTATTTTTTTGGATTTTTTTTTAATAAGGAAAAATAGAATGGAAAAAACACACGGAATTTATACCTAACAGGCGGATTGGATGGCAAGAATCATTGCAGTTGCAGTAGAACTTGGCCCTGGAAAGCGCTCTGATACCACTTGTTAAGATCCTGCTATAAAATAAACTCAAATAACACACTCTCACACAATTGCTTGGAAATAACTCACATAAACATCACATTAATATAACAGAAATTTGCATAAAGAACAATCTCACAATAAGACAGAATCGCAGGCCTCTTCGAGGGGGCAACCTCCTTCAATACTTCATTAATTTTGCAAAAGATGGTTACATTGGTGCCTTTTCGGGTATTTAAGGAGTTTCCTTCCAAGGTTGGCTTACATGCAAAATGCCACCTGGATTACATGCATAATGCCACCGAATTACATGCATAGTGCCACTTTGAATTACATGCACAATGCCACTCGAATTACATGCATAATGCCACACGAATTACATGCATAATGCCACACGAATTACATGCACAATGCCACCTATCTACCATGTGTTACATAAAAAGGGTGCCATTTGTCATAGGCACTACCTAAGCTAAAACTTAGAACATTACAAAATATTAATCATGGGTACTACCCACGTTCACTAGGAATTATTACATCAAGGAAGTTATTACATTAAGGGTTAGGATGAGATCCTAACATGAATTTACAAGCACACAATTTAGTTCCTCAAGCAACATTGAAATCTTTGCCTACTTATGATGGTACCAGTAAAACTGCTTATGATCATATTCAAAATATGGCTTCTTTGGCTACAATTCATAGTATTGTGGATGAATATATTATGGTAAGGTTACTGGTGTTATCACTTAGAGGAAATTTTTTATATTGGTATCGATATTTATCACACACCACTATCACCACATGGGATCAGTTGGCAAAATTACTAATAAAAATTTTCATGAGCAAGCTAACCCATTCTTCTTGTTGCATCAATATACAATGATTCAAAGGCATCCGCAGGAGAAGATAGTGGACTTCAATGTCAGGTTCACCCAAATTTGGTAGAGGATTCTTGATGGTCTTCGGCCCACCCATGAGCAAGTTGTGTTTTATTATCTTAGAGGATTCAAATTCGATATTGGCATGGCTATCCAATAGGCTAATGTAAATGCATTTCCAAAGTTGTACATGTAGGTGCAAAAAGTTGAAGCAGACTTGATCGTCATAGGTAAGCTTCCATCAAAAGTGACCATGCCCATCCTTCCTGATCTTCCATAACATTTGTATTCCAGTACATTTTTTTAGCCTATGTATTCTATGTACTCGTTTCCCTCATGGAGCTCAGGTCCACCTCAAATCACTCCAATCCCAGTTCCATAACTCCCCACTCCAAGTATTCCACAATTACTCGTGCCAATTATGCCATAATTACTAGCACCTATTCCTTTCCCAGTGCTACTAGTACCACCTATTCCACTATCATTACCTCCTCCACCAGCATCCCTACCTTTTTTGGTACCTCCTGCACCCTCAAATATTGATCCTTACATGAAATTATTACAAGAAGTCCAATATGTTAATTCAGCCATAAGGACAATGTCGAAAAAAATTACTATAGTAATAAAGAAACAAGTTGAAGCTGATTTTTGGTCAAGGAGGTTCCAAACACCGTCAATTACTAAGGAGTAAGCGACCACTAGTAAGTACCCTAAGAGGAGCACAACTATGTTGGCAAACAAAGAAACTAGTGCATCCAAGAAAGCATACTAGTGCTCAACCTACAATGATCCTCATGGAGAAGATACATGCATGGTTCATATGAACTATGTACAAACACTAGCATAGATTTATATTGGTGGATAAGTTAATATGGTAAGGGAAGCTGATCATAACTTTATGGTCCCATCTTTGGAGCAAGTTTTAGTTCTCACAATATCTAGAAAGAAGTCGGTGACTATTGATCCCGCAAAAATGGAGACTTTGAAAGTTCCTACTGAACAAAAGGTACAAAATGAAAAAGTGCAATCACAAGTAAAAGCACATGAAGAGACAACGAAAAATATATATTCTATCTTGTTAAAGGATATATTGCCTAAGAAAGCTCAAGAGAGGTTGCAAACAAAGGTATCAACTTCACAACCTATAGCCACTCAAGTGCAAATAGAGGCAAAGGAACAAGCCAAGGAATGCCTCAGATATCCATCATTAACTAAGCAGTAGAGGGTGGAAGCTACTCAATAGTATAGGAATAAGTATGAATTGGGAAGAGAAGAAAATATTTCTAGTACTTTTGATTATAATATTATAGAAGAAATGAAGAAGATTCATGCAAAGGTAAGCTTATATGATGCACCACAATTGCTTGGGCAAGTTGATCTATTGCAAAAATCTCTCAAATCAGCAAAATATTAAAATAAAATCCCTTTATAAATAGTGTTATCATATACACTACACACTTCCACCATTGGAAAGAATAGACCACCTCTGTTATATTTGTCTCTCAGAATAGAAGGGTGGATCATGCACAATTGTATGATTGATTCAGGTGCTGCAGCTACTATCATGCCAAAGGCAATATACAAAGTCATGGAAATGGAATACACAATAAGTAGTCCAAGAGTATTGCAGTTGGATGGGACCCCAGTCAAGATCATGGGAGTAATCAAGGATATTTCTATTATTCTACATAGCATATCGTAAATCACTATTATTAAATAAGTAGTGGTGGTTGAATTGGAACCATACTTTAGCATGTGTCTTTTGAGGGAGTTTATAGCAAAACTTGGAGGATACATTTCCTTGAATTATTCACATTTGGATATTTCATTCAAAGGAAGGAGAATCCACATCTATAATGAAAATCCATCCACTTTTTATATAGAAAAATTGGAAGAAGAAGAAAGATAAACTGGTGCAGTCAAGATGATGACTAATGAATTATAAGAAGTGGACTTGATGGAAGAAACTCTTGGTGAGCTTCACCTCAAATATGAGTTATCATTGATGGATTTCAATGTGATGGTTGAAATAAAAATTGGTTGTTATACCATAACCAAACCTGAGCAGATTGAGGAAAAAATCTCTGATTCCCCAGACCCTATCACAAATCAACTATGGAAGTTGTATTTTGATGGTGCAAGATGCAAGAATGGTACAGGGGCTAGTATTGTTCTTATTTCTCCTATGAGGTTACAAAAAGTCTATTTATACCAGTTGACATGGATATGTACCAATAATGTTGCTAAATATGAAGCATTATGCCTTGGTTTAAAAAAAGCAAAAAAATTACGTATAAAATAGTTGTAAAATCTTTGAAGACTCTAAGCTCATTGTTAACCAGACTACAAACAAGTGTGTATCGAAATAGCACTACTTGAAAGCCTATCATAACAAGGTATGGGACTTTTTTGAGTCCTTTACTGCATTGAACATTCAAGTATTTTTGTGGGAGCATAATAGACATGCAGATATTCTAGCTTCCCTTGGAACCAATTTCTCTCCTATGGAGCAGGTAGTTTGCAAACCCAAGACTGTGAGGGTGATTTATAGACCCTCAGTCCCTGATAAAAATATTTATTGGCAAGTGTTCGACAATGATGAAAAAATAATCAATTTTATACTTAGAGAAGCTGCAAGCGTAGACAATATAATAGTCATCAAAGAAGAAATGGGGAGGATGATTCAACTGAAGAATAATCCCTAAGGGATTGATTTCACTTGGAAGTCTCTTTGATTAGAATAACAGGTCTGAGAAGAATAATATCAAGGTTTATGCAAAGGAATACAAAGAAATGCAACTTGAACCTAAGAAAATTATTAAATTCATGATGGATTGTACGTCGAAAGAGCTCAAAGATATCAAAAATTTATTATATGAATTCCTCAACATTGTTGCATGGAGCTATCATGATTTAAAAGGATATGATAAAAGTGTAATCAAGTATACCATTGAACTATATGAGGGGGTAATACCTTTTCAGAAAAATAAACATCTTTTCAACCCAAAAATTGAAGTACTCATGAAAGCAAAGTTGTTAAAAATGTTGGAAGCCAAAATAATTTATTCAATTAAGCACTCTACATGGGTAGAAAACTTGGTTTTGGTGCATAATAAAAATGGAGATATTCGCTTATGCGTAGACTTTCATAACCTAAACCGAGATTCCTTGAAGGATCATTATCCTTTACCAAAAATTGACCATATTCTACACGTAGTCACTGGAGCTCAAATATTTTCACTATTGGATGGTTTTTTGGGCTACAATCAGATTTGGGTGAAGGATGAGGACTAGCATAAAACTGCATTCACTATAAAGTGGGGCACTTTCACCTATTAGAGAATATCATTTGGTCTTTCAAATGTTGGTGCCACTTTTCAGAGGGCTATGGATGTTGCTTTTGGTGAATTATTAAATCGAATTATTGTGATCTACCTTGATGACATGACCATGTTTTCACACTGCAGGGAAGAGCACATTTTCCATTTGAGGCAGGTGTTCATGAAATTCTAGTATTTTAGGATTTTCATTAATCCAAAGAAGTTCATTTTTATTGTTAAGGAAGGAAAACTTTTAGGTCATGTGATATCTCAAGGAGGACTAGAGATTGATCCCACAAGAGCTGAAGCTCTTTTGAAATTGCCCCTACCAGTTAACAAAAAATATCTGCAATCATTCTTTATCCAGATCAACTTCATTCAAAAGTTCATTACAGATTTTGCCTAGGTTGTAAAGCCAATCATCAAGCTTCTAAAGAAGAATGCGGAGTTTAAGTGGACTGAGGTGAGAATATAGGCTTTTCAATAAATCAAGGAAATAATCACTCAAGCACCAGTATTAATTAACCTTGATTACTCCAAGGACTTTATCCTCTATGCAGTAGGTGAGCATGAGAGTTATGTTGTCATTCTCACACAAAAGCAAGAATACGGAGAGGAGAAACTGATTCCTTTCTTGAGTTAAGTGATTTTATCACACAAAGAAAAGTATAATTTCATTGAAAATTAGGTGTACGCAGTTATGAAATCCTTAAAGAAGTTTTGATATTTTGTTTCACAAAGTAAGACAATAGTCTATGTTATACATCTAGATATCAAAAATTTCATTCTTCAAGGATAAGTAGTTGATAAAAGAGTAGGTTGGGTCTCAAAAATTTATGAGTACAATGTGGAGATCCAACTAACTAAGTTGGTCTGCGAACAAGCTCTCTACCAAGAACTAGCTAAAAGTGGAGCTTCTAAATTATTGGCTATAGCACAAAAAAGAGGATATCAGTAAAAGCAACTATGCAAATCAAACTATAGGTGATTGTGACTGGACATAGGACCTTGTCAAATTATTTACCTCTAGGAGATGTCCATCACAGCTTGATACATCACAACGATGAATATTCAAACTACAAGTACTTAAGTATGTCATGTTGCCAAGTGGGTTGTTCCACAAAAATATAGATGGCATACTCCTCAGATGTGTGAAGGATTCAAAGAAATAAAAAATATTGGAGGAATTTCACTTTGGCTTGTTCAGTGGACATTATTCAGGAAGGCTTGTGGCCTTGAATATTATTATAGCCGATTATTTTTGGCCTACTATTTTCAAATATACACACAGGATGAGCCGAATCTGTGACAACTGTTAGCGATATGTTGGTAGGAATAAGAAAGCATCTTTGCCCTTCCACTTGATTCAAGTGGAAGCACCTTTTTAGTAGTGGGGATTAGACTTAATTGGAGTTATTGATCCTTATTCCTCTATCAAACATAAATATATTTTAACAGCGGCAAATTATTTTGCCATATGGGCCGAGGCTATCCCAACCAAAAAATGCCGATCAGGCTATAGTCATATATTTCTTGGAGGGACTGATTACCCATTTCGGTGTTCCAGATGCAATTGTAACAGATAATGGGACTTCATTCATAGGGGCCAAGATCACTAAATTTGCAATAAAGTATGGGATTTATCTAAAAACATCCTCTAATTACTATCCACAAGGAAACAACTTGGCTAAATCCACAAAAACAAACTTGCTATAAATTCTTAAAAGAAAATTGGGAAACAATAAGAGAAGCTGACACCTATTGTTAAATCAGGCTTTGTGGGTAGATCGAATATCAATAAAGAAGTCTATTAAAGCTTCCCCCTATTCTTTTGTGTATGGAAAAGAGGCATTCCTGCTCACTCACATTGAGCTACCCATCCTCCAAATATTGCAATTGTTCAAATATGAAGATGATGAGTTTGACCCAATGAGTGCAAGGTTAGCTCAATTATTGCAATTAGAGGAGAGAGAAAAGGTATATCAAGCTTTCATTGAACACACTAAAGTGAAACATAAATGGTTTGGAAAGAAAATAATAGAATGCAAATTACACATGGAATATTTAGTCCTCAAATAGAATGAGAACAAAGCCAAGCCAGGCAAGCACCACAAGTTTGATGCTATTTGGGAGGGTCCATTTCATGTTTCTGCAGTGATTTTGATGAATGCATATTATATGCAACATATGGATGGTTGGGATCTTCACTTGAAGGCCTATTTGCAATGATGAACTCAGAAGGTATGATGTGTAAATATGTACATATTTCTATTTACAAGTATGTTTATTGTTTCCTGTATTGCTTGATATATATAAAAAGAAAAAAAGAAAAAAAAAAGTGTGAGGTAGGCTTTACTAGAAAATTTTGGGCTTGCCTCAAGGGAGATTTTTGGCTCTACATTTTTCTTTCTTAGAAGTCTTTGAGTTTAAATATTTTGGGGAAGCTAAACGACAATTTTTGGTAGCACAAACAAAGTGCCTAGTCAAAAAACCAAAGCACAGGATCCAATTTTAGAAGTATGGAGAGTGACAAACAAAAAAGTGCTTTCACATCGAATGAGGGACGAAACCTCTGTTTGCCTCCTAGTGGGGCAAACACATTCTAAAACAAGGAAAGCACCAAAGCTCGTGGTTAATAATCGAAAGGGATTTTCATTGAGAATAAAGATCAAAATCCCAAGTTAAGGATGGTATTAAGTGCTTTCGGCAAATGGAGGGGTGAAAACTTTGTTCACATACTATTGAGGCGAACACACTTTGAAAGTCAAAGAAAATAAAATAAACATGATAGCATAGTTTGAAAATTCAAAAGGTATTTCACCCGAAGTGAAGGGAGAAATCTCCTTTCAACCCTCCTTGGCGCAAAATCATATTGCAAAGGCATCCGAAGGCAAGTCATAGGCCCTGCACATGGATGGATTAAAAGAAGTTTTTTTTATTTAAAAAGGGGAGTTTCACCCCAAGGAAGGTGTGAAAGCTCCATTCACCTCTCCTTGGGGTGAAACAAAATGATCCAAGGTGCAATTCAAAGGTAAACAAAAGGGAACTTTCACTTCTTTTGGGGAAAAACTATAATAATCATTGATTTTCATGTTCGAAGCATTTCGTTTAAAAATGTGCATGCTCCAAATGAAGGCATAAATGAAAAGGAAGAACGACGAAAGGAAAAAGCAAGAGTTCTATTTTGAAGCTTTTGGTTAAAAAATCAAGGGCTATATTTTTAAAGTTCGAAGTTCTTTCTATGGCAAAAATAAAGAGAAAATTAAAAGCAAAAGAAAGAGAAAAGCCCTAAAATCAAGGGATTTTTTTAGGAAATCCATGCTTTTCTAAAAAAGGGGCAAAAGAGCAAAGCTCAAAATTGTTTTAAAAGGAGAACATTTGCCATGGAATCACATCAAGCAAGTAAAAGGATGTTTTCAAAGTGAAATAAAAGAATATCAAGTGTGCCTCAGTAGTAATTTCACCCCCCACTGTTCTTTGGGCATGTGACAAATTTTCAAGTGCAAATAAAGTTTTTTAGAGCACCCTTCAAAGTGGTTTTGACCCAGTACATGGTAGTTTTCTAAAGCATGTTATGGCATATTTTCGAGGTATTTAATTTAAAACATGCACATGGGTTGCATCGGGAGATGTTTTTTCCATTTTAGGAGCCAAAATTTTACCACATTGGAAGCAAAGGTGCTCATTGGTCTGCAGGAGGTAGATTTATTTTTTCAAGATAGTTTCAGTAGCTAGGGCACAATTTTTGAAGGCATTACATGGCAAGGAGGGCACATTTTTCTAAAATAAGTTTTTGGAGAATATCATTCAGTTGTAATTTGAGCATTGAGAACAGTTCCAGTCATGTGAAACGAGGGTGCCCCCATCCAAGCTTATCGATATGAAGTGCAAAATTTACTTCGATGGTTGAGAACACATCCTATAAATAGAGCATAGGTAAATTCACCCAAAAGTTGAATTTGTTTTAAAGTATTTTCCTATCGGGGTGTTTTCAGGTTTGTTATTTGCAGAAGTTGCAGAGCATCTTCAGAATTATCGGGTTGCCAGAATTAATAGAATGGAGAAGAAAAGCAAAGAGGTTAAAGAGGCTACAGAGCCCAAAAAGTCAAGAAAGGAAGTAGAAGGTGGGTCAAATTCCAAGAAGACCCACCAAAATGAGAATGTCAAATTAGATCCATACTTTGATACTATGGTAGAAGTCAGAGACTATATGATTACCAACAAGGATGTAGTAAAACTTTGGTAGTATGTAGAGTTTATCGTAGATCAATAAGTGATGGTGGAAAGCCCATTAATTGTTTCATTTAATGCGCAATTATTTTTGTATCTATATACGCCTGTACACCCTTGCCCAAATTTGGTGAAATTAATTGCCAAATATTATAATCCACTTACCAGGGTCATTCGAAAAGCTAATGGAGAGGTGCTTTTCTCCATATCCACTGCTAAAGTTAGGGAAGTGTTTTCTTGTGGGTTAAAACACTCATCTGATCTGATTTTTAAGAAGTTACACACCAATGAGCAAGAAGAAAGGTATGTGTCAACAGTGACAATGCACTAGTTAATGGAAACATAGTTGATCAAGGAGCCACAATTAGGGAAACTTTCAAATTTGTCAAAGTATTTGTCAAAATTAAGAGCCCTAAATTATTCTCGATGTTGGTGTGGGTTGTTGGTCTAATTATGGATTCCATAGTGCACAAGTGGTAAGTGATGTTGGTGCAATATATATCTCAAAGGGATTTTTATGCTCCAACAGCCATGAGAAAAGACAAATATGATTTATTTCAACTAGGTCGATTTCATTTATCAGCATATGCACATCTAGTTGGAGAAGCTACATATGGGAAAAAAAAATTCATTCAAACACACGTCCTTCCTCGTATGGTGTTTCTTTTTTCATTTGCACCAATATTTTTCATTCATTACAATAAAATAGGTTGATGAGAAGGATGAATTGTTGCTTGTTTATATGTGGACTCATGCTCTATCACAAAGGGAGTCATATTATAATTTTAACCATCTATTTTTAGGGCCCGCAATTGAGTTTATTTGTGGCCAAATTGAAAGAGTGCCATGGGAAATTAAGGATGCAGTTGCTACAATCAAAAAGGGTGACATATTTTTGCTGACTCAAGGCATGGTCATAAGTATTTATGGCTTCATGGGTAAGCCATTTTTTCTCCCATACTTTGCCATTGAGCATGTTTTTGCTATAGAGGTGGCACACCAAATAGATTATACCAGTGATGTGTATGAAGCAAGGTGCAACAAGAGAATAATTTGTACCATGTCATTCAAGTTTATCAATATCAAAGTGAACTAGTTTGGGCAGAACATGTTGCTCACGGAGGCACTTCAAGAGGTGGGTTTGATAGTTTTTCCACAACGGTGGAGGTATGACTCGTCGAGAAAGTTTATAGAAATAATCAAGGCCAAGACCTTTCATTGTTGTCCATGACCTGAAATCCAAGAAAGGTGAAACAATTTTTATGGGCATGATCTAGAGTGACACAATGAAAATATGATGGTCCTTCTTCCATGGTATGATTTTTATGACCAGGAGGCTGAATACAACCCGACAGTGCATAGAGACCACATTCCTCCATCGGGGCTATTTGGCCAAATGAAGGAATAATTGTCATGGACCGAATATAAAATTATGAATTGGTGGATAATGCGGGTCCACAGAGGAAACATTGCATCACCCTATGGGTTGAATATGGATGATATATTTTTGAAAGCCTATGATGAGTATGTCAAAGCCTATCAACCCATTGCCTTCACAAAGATCTTGCCTCAAATATTTCTGTGCAACCCCATGGAGCGCGCACCATAACTGAACCTACTTACAATGTTATTATTATATCAAATGCAAAAATAAAGACAAGCACATATAACACAAAATTAAAATAGCAAAGCAATATTATTTTATTAATGCTTCTAGATCTCGGTTACATGTACATCCCTCTAAGGGATACTTATTTTGATAAATCTATTATAGGTGGGGTAACGGTGAATGAATCCCCTTGCAAAGGGGTGGTGCACTTTTGTAGGCTTCCTGATCCTACACACGAACTTGTCTAAGGGCTCACATATGCCTCCTTCTCCTTATCTTGTCCAGGATGGATCTGGCGCTCTAAATGTCTTGAACTGGTCTTGTAAACCTGTAGATCTGCATACAAAAAAACAACAAAGCACGCTTAGTAGTTTGAGTTGCCTCATCGAATGAGGTTGTTAGTATCAAATATGATAAGCAAGATAAATAAACATAATATAATTGAATGCAACAAAACTAATAAAAATCATATGCATATCTCAAAGAACAATAATGTAAATGCATAACTAAATCTGATCTATACTAGAAATAAATACTGAAAAAGAAAGTAATAAGATCTAATGCTAGAACAAAAAAATAATTTCAAAACCCTAGGTTATACCTGTGGGCCACTGTCTAGGATAGCGGCCACAAAATAAACCCTTATCCTCATGATCCAAGGGTTGTAGCACCAAGTTATCTGCTCTAATTTATGTTCAATGGTCATCGGATGTGTTAGATACACAAAATGGTGGTGAATGATAATGAATGTGAATAGTGGATGTGTATTCTCTCCTCAGTTGGATAGCACTTCATTGCTCCTCAAGGGTGCATAGATTCACTCTCCAATATGACAGGGATTCACTGCATACTCTAAAAATTTATGGATCTTTTGATTTTTGTGAGAGAGTCCATATGTAGATTTCCCTCTCTCTCAGATCTGGACCTTGGATTCCTAGAGAAGCTTCAATCCAAATCTCATGTGACTGGTCATCCTGGGTGGAAAGCATCAATCACAAACTGGCATTGAAGGGGCAGTTAGGAGGAACTCAGGTAGTTCATCAAAAAAATACACCCCAAAAAAATGCAAAGTGTAGTTAGACTGCATGATCTAGGCTCGTATTCATGGATAGACTGTTCATGGTGCTAGTTGCTATTAGGTTCAGTGGCTAGGTGTGGTTGATGTAGCCTTCAATGGCCAGATGTGGTGGCCGCTCTGCTTGAGAGTAGCAAATCCTAAATGGGTTAGAACTATCCTTTTTGAGTGGTTAGGACCACTGCTTGCTCTTGGAGATATCCAATAGAATTCATATGGTCTACAAATGCATCCATATGGATAGTATCCTAAATATGACATATTATAGATGTCTACAAATACCCCTTTTTGGGATACACTATGGGAAAACACACCGTAGAGAAAAAAATAGACCACCTAGGGTCACATTGTAGGTTGCATGATGATCATTTATTTGATCAACATTGGATACACCAATCATGCAGGAGGTGCACATCCTAGAATCATTGCTTCCAACAGGGTGGAAGGCTTAAATTTGTGGAAATTTTCACTCGTTCATCAGGTGATTGGGTAGCTTTAGTACTACTATAGGTTCGAAATAAGGAGAGCTACAAACTTAACTATCATGTTTGATTTTTGGTCCAACAAAGAGTAAGATTATGATAGTTGTTGGTAATGATTCGTAAGATGAATGCAATTCGCCATGATTAGTTGATCTTTTGTTGACTTTGATTATGATTGTTTGAAAATTTTGACTACCCCCTCAAGCGACAAGTCAATGAGGAAAGGACATTTAATAAAGCAATGATTCGCTTGACCAAGATGAATTATTTAGACCTCTTTAAAGGGTTGTTTTTGTTGTTATAGGGTTTTTCCCATCCAAGTGTGATTTCAACCATTTTGGTAATAGCACATCCCTATCCCATGGGGTGGTCTAGCTATAGTGGCCTTCTTAGGGAATCAAGGTGATAGTAATTCTATTTTAGCTTGTTGAAACACTATTTTCTATAGGAAAAATGAGATGGATCCTCACTCCCATGGGTGGTCTAGTCGTCATGGCCTTCTTTGGGTTTGAAGTGAAGCATCTCAATTTTGCCTTATCTATTTTACCCAAAGTGGTTTTATGGTAATTTACTCATCTTACCAAATTGCATGGAGCGCTAGTCACTACAATCGCTAAGTGTATAGAGCAAAAAACTGAATACAAGACTCGCTTGAGATTTTGTTTATTTAATTTTTTTGTGTTAATTTTATTTTTATGATGCTTTTGTATTCTGCTTTATGTAATTTTTTGGGTGTTTGTGCACATTTCGATTGTTCTTAGCTTGATAGTGTAGACACCTAAAACACATCATGCCAAGGTGACTACTCATATGGGACATGCTATAAGACCATATGGAAGACCTTTGGACAAATATAAGGTATAGCAATGGTTTTTACCACTCAATTGGGCACCTTTGCCTAGCCAATGCTAGCCGTTGTTGACACCCACGATTAGCAGTGCTCACCGTGCATGTCAGCTGCGATCAGCACTCAGAATCAATTAGCATTCGTCCAACCCAAAATCGGTTTCAATGGCCAATTAGTTGTATATTGGAGAAGTTTGAGAGAGGAAGGTTCTGGATCCTTCCATATAACAAACTCAACTATCCAATATTGATCTTGGCTTCATGATGAAGTCACCCCTAGCCCTAGGCCAATGCTATAAGATCCCCCTCTTAATTGGGGATAATTTTGAAAGATATTTTATCAATTGAATAGTGAAGCCCTGTCAAATTGCATAGCAAACCACATGCATTGAGAGGGATACTTTTGCTACTCAATTGGAGATCAAATTGCAATGGAAGCCTTAGGAGCCTAGGAGAGCCAAGAAATGCAAATCCATGCAATTGGTGAACAATATGAACAATTAAACTGCAAAACCTATCAGAGGATACAAAGGTAACCCTTGGGCATTAATTTGACAAGGAGGATTGGAGAGAAAGCCCTAATTTTTAGGGTAAGTTTAATCGGAGCTCAGTCGTGGATGTCAGCCATGGTGAATAGTGCCTCCCACGCATCAAACCCGTGGTGAGTAAATGACTATAGATCCCCTTGTGCTCTTTATGTATATTAATTTATTAGATCATATTATAATTTTTTTTTTGACGATTTTGAAAAATACTTGTATTAAGACATAGATCAATTACAATGTGGGAAGAGCCTCTTCCCAGTCGGAGTCCGAGAGGACACAGTCATACAATAGTAAAGGAAGAACTGCACCGGAGCCAATTTTCATGAACCAAAAACTAGCTGCCATGGGGTCCCCCATCGTACTCTATTTTTTCAAAGGTCATTAGCTCAAGGACCTTTCAAGACCCTTTCTAATCACCTCATCCTCAATATCCATGTCACTGTGTAGTTGAACTCCAACCTCCTTTTCCACACCCATCTTAGCCATAAAGTCAGTCATTTTATTCAAATATCTACTCTCATAAACTGGGATCACGTCCTCCAATTCCTTCCATAATTCTTTAATTTGGGTAACAAGAGCCCTCAACCTCCAAGCTTTCAGATCAAAGTTCCTCATGCAGTCTAGAGCTCCAACCATTATTTGCGAGTCTGATTCAAGAATAATCCTACGATGGCCATGTTTCACTTCCCAAACAGAAGCAGACTTGATGGCAATGGCTTCGAATTCATTGTTAGTGGTTCTTCCCAGGCCTTGCAATTCCCAATAGAGCACAATCCTAGCATGGTTTCGGCACACCACTCCAATTTCGGCTCTACCCGGATTGCCTTTTGCAGCTCCATCAGTATTGATTTTAATCCAACCTTCAGGGGGAGGTTTCCAACAATTTATGTCTTGTCCCTCTTGTAGTTCAATGCATTCTTCCATAGCTCCAATGTCAATTTGAGCTTCCTCCTCAGCATGAACAGCCACAGTTTCGGTAACCTTGCTCCAAATGGTCTGCCAAACCCCGTCTAGAGCAGTAAAAGTTTCTCTAAAAATTTTGGCATTTCTTTCCAGCCATACTTGCCACTAGATAAATCTTAAACCGATCTCCCATCCAATACGAAGAGCTTTAGATTTGAATATACCTTTCTACCATTTTGCCCAGATATTCATATGGTTCAGGTCACCACTTACTTGAATTTTAAAATATGCAAACCAACGCAGCCAAATCTGTCGGGTGAAAGGGAAACCAAATAGCAAATGGTCAGCAGTTTCCTCGCTCTTATAGCATAGTACACATTGAGAAGGGCCGATGATACCTTTTGATCTGAGATTATCAAAAGTGAGGATTCCATTGTGCATGCACTGCCATGCAAAAAAGTTAACTTTCGGCCAACATTTAGAGTGCCAAATTTTCCTCTAGTCCTCAACCTGAAAAGTATGAGGGGGGGCTCTGGGAGAATGCTGTCATATCCGTCCTTTACTGTATATATGCCCAGACTCCCAATGCCCCAAGATAATTCATCCTCCATGTCTCCCCCTGTAAGAAATATTTCTGTCAGAATTTTAGTCATGATGGGAGTCAAATTCGGAGGGATTGAAATGGGCCACTCATCCAACTTCTTGAAATGCTTAAACTTACACTCCCCCAGCTGAGTAGTTGTGAAATAAATTTCAATACGGATCCATCCCTTGGCTTCAATGGCTACTTTTATTGGCTATAATTCTAGAAATTTAGCAATGATGGGTGGGAACTGATCCCAAGAATTTGTCCAAAAATGAGCCTTATCCCCTCTTCCCACTTTCCAAAATAAGTGATCTTTAACAACCTGAGACCCTAACTTGAGAGCCTGCCAAACTAGGGACCTAGTACCATCTAATGGGATGCGAGCTACATCATTTGGGTTGGCCTGTCCTAGGTATTTGCTAGTTAGGATTCTACTAAAAATGGAGGTGGGTTGGGAGATCCATCTCCAGTACAGCTTTTCAGCCAAAGCTTTATTATTTAGCTTAGAATTTCTCAAACCCATACCTCCTTTAACCTTGGGCTGGGTAACTTTGTCCTAGCCCACTAAGGCCCATGTTATCTCTCCCTTTGCTCCTTCCCATAAAAACTTTCTAGCCATCGTATCCAACTCTTTCCATATTGTAATCGGGGCAGCCAGGATAGAGAATTTGTAAATTGGCATGGCTTGAATGACTAACTGTAAGAACGTTAATCTGCCACCATAACTTAACCACTTGTGAGACTAGTGATTAATTTTGTCCTTGATACACTCCAACATATTCCTCCATGTGTCTAATTTTAGCTTCTTAAAATGCAAGGGGACCCCTAAGTAAACCACTGGGAGAGAAGTCCTTGTGAATCCCAAGATTTCTAAAATTCTATTCTGAAGCCTTTGCTCCAGATTAAAAAAAACCACTTTGGATTTCTTATCATTAATGACCTATTGAGTAGCCCTGAGATAGACATTAAGAGTATCCCTAATCATTCTTGCTTCCCCTGAAGCTGGCCACTCCCACCAAACCAGTGTCATCCACAAACTGTAGGTGCGTTAAAACTTCGTCACCCACCCTGATACCCAATAATCTACCTTGTTGTCTTCTCCTCAAGAAAAGTCTACCAAGACCTTTAGCCAAAATGAGAAAAATATAAGGAGAACATGGATCCCCCTGGCATAGTCCTCGAGTAGCTCCAAATGGTTGTGAAGGAAGGCCCTTGATAAGCACAGAGTAAGTCGGGGTAGAGACACAGCTCATGACCCACTCTATCCAGTCCTGAGAGAAACCAAAGGCTGCCATCATTTTAGCCAGGAAAATCCATTCAACCCTGACATAAGCCTTTGACATGTCTAGTTTTATGAACATCCCTTTATTACCAGAAGTGTGCATTGAATGGATTGCTTCCTGGGCCACAACCACCCCATCCAGAATCTGTCGTCCCTCAACAAAACCCCCTTGCTCAGAGGAGACAATGTTGTGAAGAAGAGGTTTTAGGTGCTCAGCCATTACCTTTGTGATTATTTTGTACAACACATTACATAATGCAATAGGCCTATAATATGAAATATGAACCCCCTCCTCCCATTTTGGAATTAAGGTAATGAAAGTGTGGTTTATAGCTTTAAGCATTCTCTTATTTTCTCTGGACTCTTCTACAACAACCATTACATCTTCCTCTAAGTAGTCCCAGAAAGCGTAAAAAAACTCAATTGGGAAGCCATCTGGACGTAGAGTTTTACCAATGCTCATTCCAAAGACCACAATTTTCAATTCATCTCTATCAACGGGTTTGAGAAGGGCCTGATTTTCATCCTCAAAAATAATAGCAGGTATGACAGAAATAACTTCATTTTGGGCCTCTACATCTTGAACCACACTTTCCTTAAAAATCTTAGAAAAATAATCCATAGCATGGGAATGCATACCTGGAAGTGTATCAAAGGAATGACCGTTCTCATATTGAAGTGCCTCCATCTTGTTCATCTGTCTTCGAGCACAAGCAATCCGATGAAAGAATTTTGTATTTTTGTCCCCTTCTAATTACCAGGTGGTCCTTGCTCTCTGCTTCCAATAGGTCTCCTCCTAGTTGTCAATGTCCTCAACTGTTGTACATAGGGCATCATCCTCAGCTTTGATCTGGTCTGTAATTACTCCTTCTCTAAACTATTTTTGGACCTCATCCCATCTGGCCACTAATGGAGCTCTTTGGGCCTGGAAGTCTGTTTTATTAGCATGCCTCCAATACTTCAACTGAGTTTTGACATATTGTAGTTGTTTGTGGATTTTGAACATTGCTCTCCCATAAGCTGGGCGGCCTTCTTCCCACCACTATGGAATTTTCTCTCGAAGTTCTTCTTTTTGAAGCCAAAAATTCTCAAATCTGAAAGGTTTGTGATGCTACCCCATCCTAGTCCCGCCTTCCAATAGAATGGGACAGTGATCTAAAATTGGGCCTTCTAAAATCTAAAAATTTATATTCCATTTTACAAATGCCTCCTCTGAAACCAAAAAATGATCTAGCTTAACCTTCCTACTATGTGGCTCCCACCTTTTATTAGTCCAAGTGTAGTTAATGCTAGGACATTTAATGTCCACTAAGTGCAAAGCCTGGACTTGGGCAATCATGAAACGGTCCCCTGGGTCCAAAAATGGTGTTCCCCATTCCTGATCTCTAGAAGATAATTTAGCATTAAAATCCCCTGCTATAATGCAGTCTAGATCTTCCCTTGAGGTTCGCATGTTATGCACAGCCTTCCACTGCTGCCTCTAACCATCTAGGTTTTGAGACTCATAAAAGTTTGTGATTAGAACGTGTTTCGCAGTGACATTATTCCTAAAAAGAGAAGTGAGAACACCCCTCCAGGCAAGATGTTCTATTGCAGACCATTCAAGAGAGTTCCATAGAGTAACAATCCCCCCTGAGGCACCTTGGGCAGCCACATCCATATGACCAACACCCCTCCAAATTCTATTGACTATTTTGGACATAAGATCTAATGACATCTTAGTCTCTTGTAAAAGCAAAAAATTAGTATTATGATTCTCTAAAAGTCTTTGAATAGAATATTGATGGGTTCTGCTATTTAAACCCCTCACATTCCATGATTGTATAATCATTGGTTACCCTGAGAGCAATAAGATTCTATTGGCCTCACCGATCCTCCCATGATTAGTTTGTCTCCTTGGACTGCTAGCAACTCCTTATTGGATCTTCTACCTACTCCCTAAGAATTGCTATTTTTTTATCTTTTTTCTACCTGGGTAATCCCCAAAGTTGGCCTTTCCCTGTTCTTCTCTGCTATTCCCATGCTGACATCTTGAGATACTATCTGCTCTTGGTTATGCACTACTAAAGCCCCTGAACACACTGGCTATGATACCTCATAGAGTTCAACTACCTGCTGTATGATGGGAGGAGATGAGAGGGGGAGTTGCATGGGAATATTAGAATTTTCCTTATTACCCTCCATGCCCTCCATAAATTGTTCCTCTTCGTCAACCAGTGACTTAAATATCTCATACCTATTGGCAGTTCTGAGATGGGATTGCTCCTTTCCCTCTTTTTTCTTTGTCCATATTTTTCTTCTAGGCTGTTCAAAACCCTCTCTCTAAGCTTCCTGGCCCTAAACGGTGCTATTAGAATCTTTATTAAGTGTTGCCTTATCCTCTTTAGGCAGGTTTGGCATTCCTAAAGGGGCCTCCATTTTAGCATTCATATTATTAGGGCAGAAACGGGCCAAAATTCCATGTTTTTGACAAACCCTACATCTAAAGGGTAGGGCATCATAGTCTAGTTGTTGAATCCAGGAGAGTCCTGCCAATTCAATTTCCATCTCTACCAGCAAAGGCTGGCTAAGATCCATCTCCACACATATTCTTGCATACACCGCCATGCTCCCTTCAATTGTGTCTCTGGCAACACCCAGATGTCTTCCAATAGAATTGCCAATCCTTGCCAACACCTGCTCACTCCATAATTCCATTGGAAGAGCATATAGTCGGATCCATACTGGGACCATAGTAGGTTCAACTCAAGGATCGAATCCCACTCTCCATCGTTGAACAAATAGCCTTGTCGAGCCATGATTTTTCTTCTCTGACTCGAAATCCCTATTTCTATCAGCCAAAGATGAAAAGCTAACAATAAAATATCCATTGCTAATAAACCACAATGAATACTCACCATGAGGCTCCCAGTTTTGGCGGATCCAAGAGTGTAGAAAATTTAGGGAAGGACGTATACCCATGAACTTGCAGATTAAATCGTGATTAGCTCTATAAATGACTGATTCTTCAACCATACTTGGCTCGATGACAATTTTTGGCCTGGTTTTAGCCTGCGGCAAACATCCATTCACACGATGTGTTGTCGACCTATTCCCAGCAGCCGTGAAGAGCATTTTATATGCCATTTTTTGAGCTTCGTCGTTCTTTAAAAAAAAATTGTGCATGAGCTGCTACTCCCTAGAAAAGGAGCCAGAGAAGTCCCCATTGGACCCTCCTGGGGCAGCAATCTAGCCTTCAGATCCACCGTACCTCGAAAGCACTTCTGCAATCCAGCTGATGCCCTAGATTTTTTGAAGTTCTAAAAACCCTAGTTCAGAGGAAGGTGAGTTGTTCTTCCATCCTTTTCCTTCAAATCATATTATACTTAGTATAGGTTTAATTGGTATTTTAGAGACATATGACCGATGGAATTAAGCATTTTAAGTAGATTTACCTTCATTTTGTCAATTTGGTAATTAGTGCAATTATGGGTTATTTCATGCATTTATGCTTTCCATTTGATAAACTAACCCAATAGATAGATAGTATTTGATTTCTTGCACATTTTTTATGGCAACATTTCATGATTAATATAGGTTTACTATGTTTCATTCATTTTCTTGATTACATACTTGTTATGGCATATTTTTGTGAAATATCCTTTTAAAGCCTCATCAAGAGAGACCTCCTTTGTTTTTAATGTTTCTTGTTGTTTATTTCATGAAGGAATAATAGGTTTTTGGGATGCAAGGCAACAAATACCTCTAATCATAGAGAAGAGAGTCATCGACACCCTAGAGCAGTTCGTGTCACCCTAGAAGGCATTTGATCGCATCTACCCTTGAGAAGGATTAGACGCTATTGTAATTATTGTATCAAATGGGTATCCCTAAGAGGGATGAATCTATAATTTGACTCCATTGAAATTAATAAAGAATTCCTTGTATTCATTTCATTTCTTGTTGCCAATTTATGCATGTCTATTTGTGTATCTTTTATCAATTACAATAGTCAGCCTAGGTGTGAGCATTTTTGGTGGTTATAGTAGGCGATCATGATGGAACTCCACATATCTAGACATGATTAACTAACTGTGTTTATGTTTTTTATAGCAGGTGCTCCCTACGACTGACAACCACGATCAAAAATTTAGCCCATAGTTGACAAGCGCAGGAAACAGTCATAGCCATGCATCAAAGCCGCGGTCACCAACAAACCAATCATAGAACAGGGGAATAAAGCTTGATCAAATGTGGACCTAAGGTAGGTTTCACTATCATTTTCCTTTCTTGTATTCTCTATCTATATTTTTCCAACAAGCATAAAAAGGTAACCTAAGTAGGACAACATTGAAAAATGGTGAAATGAATTAGGTCCATTAAGTTTTTTATTCTAGGGTTTCATTAGGTGTTGCGAGGAACATTAGACCTCTGATTGCAGTATGCCCTAGAATACAGCATGCTAAAGTTTCCTTGTATGTTGGATTTCTTGCTTAAGGCCCGATTAGAGGCCACTATATTATGCATCTTTCCTTTTATGTAAGTTAAAAATAACACACACACACACACACCACATTCCAAAGTAAACGCTAATGAGTTGGAAGTCATATACAACCACTAGTAGGGTTTAAATGACGGTGGAGTTGATTTCCATCCATTGGCCCAACTCCCACATGCCCTATGTTCTAGATCAATACTAGATCCACGAACCTTTCATAGCCTATAAAATTTGCATGTACTTCTCTTCGAAGGATATGACGCTAACTAGGTGAAAACATGTGAATATTTGGGAGGACCTGTGCTCCCTGCTTGGGTGTGGACTTTCATTGCCACACATTCGGGGGATTATGTGATCTGGATTTAATAGCTAGGTTGTAAATTTGTGAGCATACAGGTGAAAACCATTAAATAATTAAGAAAATCATCAACGCTTTGCAAAACATGACAAGAGTTACTTTACTGATACAACAAATTGAAAACACATTAAACATTTTAGGGCTCATTTTAAAACTATAAAATAGAATCATCATTGTATCCTTTGCATTCTAATAAAAGTTAAATCTAGACATAGGATACACAATGGTGTGTACACGAAGTGGTCGACCTGAGAATAGACCCGAGATCGAGGCTCAAGCTCCACCTAGTGCGTAACACGATGTGGAACAGCCCCAGTATTTCCCTGAGGATCTTGCCAACCTCGTGTGACACCTTTCTAGGCATCATACCCATCACTCACCTGAGGATCTCATCCTCCCTGCATGATGCTCTGGTAGTCGTTGCAAGACTCCTTCCTCACACAAGGGATCCACCTATGGAGGTGATAGGGTTTCTACACATGTGGAAATAACCAAAGTTATTAGATCTCCCCCTATTGAGATAGAAATTTATGGATCTTGCACAACAAGCCTATTGTATAGGGAACCTAAGTCTCATGCAGTCCATAGAAAGTGGCTACTCCAAGATCAATTGGAGGAAGCACGCATTGAGCGTGAACACCTAGAACAAGAGTACTTAGAAGAGAAAATTTTGCAACAACATAGGTGGGATGAGCTTAAATGATGTGAGGAAAGGATTTACCAACAGAATTTATGTGAAGAACAATCATGTAGGGTAACTCCCGAAAATAAGTCACACTTCAAATCACTAGGCAACAAATTAATGTGATACACCCAACGCATTGTCAATAGTTGCCTCCTAAGCAAGTAGATAGCCATCATTTTGGATAGATAAATGAAATTATGGATATATATAAGCAATGAACAAACATGCTCAAGGATCCCTTGCCCAATCACAAGGCTAAGGAAGATCGAAAGGAACAAGGGAGCAATGCCAATGCTCGAAAGTTATCACAACATTTTTTGCAATTACAGTCTATTTCGATGTACAAAGAACCTATGATTACTTTCCATAAATAGGAAATAAAACCTATTCCTATAAGGGAGTCTGATCCCCCATTGCACATCATAGCGAGGATCAATAAGATTTTTTATAAATGAGTATTGGTCGATACAGGATCGTCTATCAATATCATCACTACCGCTACATTCAAACACCTCAACATCAAACATTCTCACATCAGAGCATCGACTTTCATGCTACAAGCCTTTAATGATGTGGAATCCCCTATAGCGGGTACAATAGTCCTCCCCATTAAGGTGGGACAAAATATTATCCCTACATTGTGCTACATTTTAGAGGGTTCAATACAGTACAACATACTTCTTGGAAGGTCATGGATAAGAGCCATGGAGTGCATACCATCCATAGTGCATTAGTGCATTAAGTACATCTATGCAAATAAGGTTTATGTAGTTGAGGCGGATCTAGATCCTTTCAAGTATTACAAACTGGTGGACTATCCACTGGGATTTAGTGTGTCACTCACACATTCAAACATTAAACATAGTGATCCTATCCAATATTTAGATGCAACCTCATGGTTTGTTATGGATTTACATTCACCATCGTCGTTACCTATGATTTCACCCATTACATCTTTGTATTTGGTCTCACCCAGCGAGGATATATTGACCAAAACAACCACAAAGATGATCATAGTTGTTGCAGATATGTCATTAGAGGACTCTCTTACTCCTATCAAAGGGGAAGAACCTAGCATGGTCATGGATGGATCAGATCAGGTCATACCATCTTCATCCACCACGTCACAAGATAGAGTTCATTTGGATGACATTGAAGTCAAAGAGCATGTAGAGGTGGACCCTACGGTTACACCTATCATTGAGTCCATTGAGGATTTAGGTCAACCTTCTATCGAGTTGCTATTTGTTGATCCCATACTTGATGCTCCACCCAAGCATGAGGAAAATTCATTTGTTGCACTTGAAATAGAACAACCTCAGCAGGTAGAAGGGTCACCTACAAATCATGCAACTATGGAGACCTCTTCTCATGAGTTTGTAGGAATGGTTGACATTAATGCAGAGGATCAAGTGATTTTGAAATAGATAAAACAAGATATGGGGTAGTTGGAGGTTGCTTCCACATCAAAGGAGCCAAAACTGCTAAAATTAGTCACTCCTAACTCATTTCTCATGACACCCTCTCAATAGCAAGAGTAGGTGTCTCCCCCACATCAGGCTAGGGGTACTAAAATTAACACAGTCCAAAATCCTAAAGTGAAATGGAAATATAAATTGAGTCATTGGTAGGAACCTAGGGTTCCTAGCACATAAAATGATAAATAAATAATAATCTAAATCTAAATGAATTTCTTTTGAATTGTCGGGAAGTCCCTTCAATGATTTAATAAATCATATATTATATATTTCATGGATATTTTGAATGATAGAGTTGTATAGTGTTTTATACCCACTCTAGGGTTATAGGTGAAAGGTTGCAATGCTTCCTAACCCTAATATTATAATAATATAATAATTAATATAATTAATTATTATATTATTTTATTATTATAAACTTTAGGATAAAATATATTATTATTATTATTATTATTAATTAATGGTAGGATAGGATCCTAACATTCCATCCTCCTTAAAACAAGATTTGTCCTCAAAGCTTGGAGTTGTAGTGTGTATTAAGAAAGACATTCCTCCTCCAAAATATATATTATTGACATTAGTGGAAAACTGGCTGATAACATCAAGGAATGGAGGCTTTCACTTGGTCAACAATCACATTGATAAAATACTCAGCAGTAATATCATTTTGGCCAATGTCAAAAATATAGAGGACTTTGCTGAAATAATCTGGCTTTCGAAGGTCATTTTTATAAGAGGCTCCTTTATTATAGGCATTGCCATGTTTATAAATTAGAATTCACACATGATTGGACAGATCCCCGTGACACCAATTTTCAGCTCACTTATTGATTTTACTTGGTAGAAGAGAAAAATAATTTCGTGTTTCAGTATTATTGTCTCTTCCACAAAATTGATTGATAAATTGATTTTACCATTTGGTCATATCGGGCCAATATATCTTCGCCATAAACAAATCTAATAGAAAAAAAATCTTTCCTTCAGCTTTAGATTTGAGTTTTATTGTTCTGTCTATATTTTTCATTGATTTTAATTTACTTGGGAGATTTGTTTTCCTTTAGCGAAGATCAACTTTGGGTCTGCAAGCTCACCGTTCAGTTTTTCTTTAAATACTTTTGGACCTCAATATCTAAAATTTTAACTAAAGTTAATTATGGAACAACATTTCCTTCTTTCTGCATATGAAACTCTAGTAAATGGACCACCAGGGATCCGAATGAGGCCTGCTTGTTCATGGCGTACTTAGACACATCAAATCCATGGGCTTCGAAATGATCAAGCAGATTTTTTCCAACAAATCTGGGCACTTCGAAAGCTCGTGCTGAAAATTCAAAATGAGGTGGTTAGGTGGCGATTATGGCCTTACCTCGGTTGAAGTAGAGGAATGGGCTCATCCTAGAAGGCTTCTCAACCTAGCTTTCCATTTGAAAGCTTGAAGTTCTGTATCCAATTTTGTAGGAATTTCGATGTCTGACAGCAGATACCATTGCTCGAATGGCTTTTGGCACTAGTTTTGAGCAAGGAAAAATGTGTTTGATATGCAGGCTGAACATGCCATTCTTGCCGAAAAAACTTTTGGGATGTTCTACCTTCCAGGCTCCAAGTTGCGCCTCTACCTTTCTTCTTAAGCACATTCGAGACAAATTATGTTTCCTTATAGTGCTTTTGTTTTTGTTTGAAGGGTCCTGCCTACTGCAATAATATTAGAACCAAGAAATTGGCAAGAGAAGCTCAGAAATCATTAAGATGACTAATTATGAACCGCAAAAACAATTTAAATATGGGAAAAATGAAGTGCTATGGCTTTGATCTTCTGGGCCTGTTGATGGCTACGTATGAAATATATTATAGCCACAACACAAAGAACCTAATAGTTTTAGCTATCATAGATGTTACCATGAATTCATCAGAGGGCATACTCATTGGTGGAGTGCATCATTGAAGTTACCAGACATTCATCCTACCAGAAGTGCATCATTGAATTTCAATTTTTTGTATTTCCTTCTTGGTGTATATCGTGCACAGTTGTTGTTTTCTCTTTAAATGGATACACATATATAGATGAAGTTTTAGAATACACAAATATGCCTTGTTCGAATCTGATTCATCCTATTTGCATGTGCACTTGTACTTTATGTCTTCCCGTCCATGCTTCGTCATCATATTATATGATAAACAAAATAGATAGACCCAAAATGGAGAAGTTTGGCAAATGGTTTAAGTTAGAGTGAGTTTCAACCAAATCCTTATTCACTTTTTGTTGTTGCTCCATAAATTTTACCAATTCTAGAACATTTTTTTGCCTCCATTCTAAAATATTTTTAAAGCCTTGCAACTCACATTATACGATATGAGATGAGACAAGACGACCATGCCCAATTAGCATGCGTCAACTCTCTGTCTTTCTCAGGGTGAAATGAATCATTTGGTGCCCAATTCATTAGGAACTCTCATGCAATGGCAGGATGTTGATGTTCATGTTGGTACCAATTCTATAGTTAAGGAGGTTTAAAATACAAGAGCACCTTCAAGTAATATTAATCATTATAGTAATAATAAATATGGTGCCTCCATTTCCTTGGAATTTTTTTATTTTTTTTTTGCAGGATTCCAGATGCTTGGATTCTAATAGTGATAAGACTAACCTAATTCTAGTTGGTGCAATGCACAAAATTATATTGGTGATGATGGACGTATATAGAATAAATAGGAAACATTGTATTCAATTAATGGTTGGGATTTCCAATATGAATGTACATAAATCAGTTCTAATAATTTTTTTTTTTTCCATTCAGTAGCTTGATTAACCTGGGTCGAAGGATTCTATCTGCTAGATAAAATAAAATGTAGACAGTAATTCTAGAAGTCCCGTTAAATTAGCTAAGAGGAGGTGGCCATGGAGTAGGTCTCAAAGGAGATAGACGTCCGCTGGTAGTGACATCATGTGCTACTGGTAGTATATTTCTTCCCAATGGATCGTATGCTGATTTTGTAAATACACTTATTTTCTTAACATTAATTAAATTATTCCAAAAATTATTGCATACAGTATTGGAGATATTGGAAAAACTTGTTTGTTGCTTTAGGGTTATATTAGGTTGTTTTCCACATTGATGGTTATGTGCATCACCCATATGCAAATATGTAAAACATAGCTTTTTGGAAGATATCCCTTTCTTCTTGGTACACTTATTTAAAAAAATATTTACATTTTTAGGGTTTTGAATTTTTTTTGGAAGTGCAATATGTATTTTTTGAAAATCTATTGCTATGGCTTCGGGTTCTTCCACAAGGTTTTTTCTAGGGTTTTCATTTTCTTCATTAGCAGAAGATGCAATGGGTACCACCTAAGATTCATCGGCTATGGGTTCTTCCTCCACCTGTGATTCCATGGCTATGGGTTCTTCCTCCTCTGCCTGAGATTCCATGGCTAGGGTCTCCTCTTGCATTTCCATTAAATATTGTATAATACGATCAGAACGTTCCATTTGTTTTTTTTTGTTTTTGTTCAATCATTATTCTAATTTTTGCAATGTCATTTTTCATTTCCTTGACCAATATGATTGGATCCATAAGGCTCTGATACCAGATGGTAGGAACCTAGGGTTCCTAGCACATAAAATGATAAATAAATAATAATCTAAATCTAAATGAATCACTTTTGAATTGTTTGGTAGTCCCTTGAATGATTTAATAAATCATATATTATATATTTCATGGATATTTCGAATGATAGAGTTGTATAGTGTTTTATACCCACTCTAGGGTTATAGGTGAAAGGTTGCAATGCTTCCTAACCCTAATATTATAATAATATAATAATTAATATAATTAATTATTATATTATTTTATTATTATAAACTTTAGGATAAAATATATTATTATTATTATTAATTAATGGTAGGATAGGATCCTAACAGTCATGAATGTGAGCATGTGGATACCGCTAACAAAGTGGATCATCAAAAAGCATCCACATTGGCTCAGAGGAAGGAAATGGGTGATGTACAATTATTTGTTGTATCTTTACCACCCACTCTTTCACCTTCTTTAGTGGACAAGGGTATTTCAAATCAATCATTGGAAATACACATGAATTATTTGTCAGTTTTGTGATCCATTCTAAATCATCTAGATATAATGGAGCATCGAATGGATGAGCAAGATAATGCATTGCACAATATCATGAACTAGCTTAGATATTTGGCATTATAAAATAAACCCTTATCTAAGGCTAAACCACCTCATGTATAGTCATAATAAAAGCCTCAGCAAAAGCAAAAACTAATTTGAACAGTCCAACCATCGGGTATTCAAATCGAACCAACGCAGGTTAAGCACTCAAAATAGCTGTCGCACATCTGGACTCCTTTAAATGAGTCCATGTCAAATATTTTTTAGAAGCTGCAAGAAGCTAAGGTTATCACCATGCCTAATGTCAAACCTATAGACCCAAATAGAGCTAAACCTAAGGGTTATAGGGAGGATCATTACTATCTCTATCATCGAATAGAGGGCCATGACATTCACGATTGTCATGGATTTAGGGATGTGGTTCAAGAGTTCATAGATAGTGGATTTTATCCTATAGATGGCTCATCCATAGTGCCTAAGTCTACCAAAGTAGAGGTTGCATCTTCTCATGTGTGACCTCAAGGTCATTTATCACCTCATAAGCCTGAACATCCTATTTCGTACCAAGAGTGTGACCAGTGTGTTTGGACAACTTTAATTGAATCAATGTCAACCATAATTCATAATCTGCAATAAATAGATACAATCACGTTGCCAGATGTACCCTTGTACAACCCATATAGAGCCAAATATAAAACTTATATAAGGGAACAAGCTTGTCTGTATCATCGAATTATGGGTCATGATACTAATGATTGTTATGTCTTTAAACATGTAGTTTAGGACCTTATTGATGGAAAGATCATATCCACATATGGGTAATTGTTACTACCTCCTCAATACACATGCACCCCACTAAGATTTGTGCCTCAATTGGGAGAGTTTATTTCTATCACCCTTCCTAAGTAAGTTGATTACATTTCAATGGATAACATGAACACTAGGGGTCTTCAAGGTAGCATACCTTCCCCACCATCCACACCAAATTCAATGAGATAAAGTGAATATCCTAGAGGTAGCACACCTCCTTCACTTTCATTGAGGGGAACACACACTTGGGGTACCTAAGGTAGTGTATCCTCCATAAAAGGCTCCAAAGGCATCTGTAAGTCCTTTGGTCACCTAGAAAAGGCTCCAAAGGCATCTGTAAGCCCTTTGGTCACTCAAAAAATGCTCCAAGGGTTTTCTCAAAACCACGTGGTCAATCCCAAAAGGCTCTAAGGGTTTTTCAAAACTTCTTGGTCAATCCCAAAAGGCTCCAAGGGTTTTTCAAAACTGCTTGGTCAATTCCCAAAAGGCTCCAAAGGAATCTGTTAGCTCTTTGGTCAAACCAAAATGTTAAAATCCTTTAAAAATTTGGAAATATATCAAAAATAAAAAAACATTTGTATTTCATTTTCATCATTGCATTGCATTTCATTTTGCAATTTAGATTTGCATTGCATTAGGTATATTCATCCATCGCAATTGCATTAAAACAAATTGTGTTAACAATCTTACAAATAACACCATGTTTGTATCTCAATCATGCATCTATGCACTATATTTTTCATCTATTTATCACCCTTGTGTGTAATTGTGTTTTTCAACACAACCCATATTATTGATATGAATAATATACTAGGGTTTTTCGGTCATTCAACCATACCTAGAGGTCTTCTAAAGAGTTGATATAAAGCTTTATTTGCTTTTGTAGTTGATATCTAGTTAGTATAGCCATTAGCATATCAAAATCCTATCACTAATCAATAAATTAAACAATCCTAATAAGTACTAGGGGAAGAAAAAAGTCACAAAGTAGGACCAGGTATCCTAAGGTGAAAATATTTGTTCTTGCTTATCTCCCTGTGCAGACAGTATGAGAAATGTGGGTAATTGGCAAAAGTATAAGTTTACTCCCTACCCAGAATCCCTTTCTTACATTAAAATGAGCAATATTCCAGAGTGATATCCCAAATAAATCCTCCAGATTGATACCCTAGATCGATATCATAGATTGACATCCCATATTGATATCATAAGATTGATATCCTAGATTGATATCCCAGAAATAGTTTCCTAAAGTAAAATCCCCAAAGGAAGTTTCTAAAGAAAATTATCAAATGTAAATCCTAAAAATTCAGATCAAATGAAGATCAAATTGTACAAAGAAAGTAAAATCAGTATCGAATACCTTGCTCAAAAGAAAAAAAAGAAGTACAAAATAAAAATTTATTCTTATCACTATAATACCAAAATAAACAGTGATTTTTATCACTTTATATGAGCAAGTATTCCAAAAAAATTGAATAAAAGAAGGGGGTGAGCTTGAATCCCTAGAATTGTTAGCACTACTATACCTTACACATGATGATATGTCTGATGCATTAGCATTTCACTTATGTGCAGACCAATGTTTGAATGTGGAAGAGCTAGCTTCAGGTGTCCTGTATCGCCTAGTTGTCTAGTCCAACTAAAATCTAAACCTAGTATTGGTTAAGACATTTTTAGACCCCCGATCTTAGCAATGGGCTTAAATAATCCCACCTGACATCGGGGCATGCTTGTGCCTTATCAAATATACTCACTTGCACACATAGGTATAATGAATAGTTAGGATACATCCTAGAGAAAACCTTATGTTTTAGAAGTCTAGTGTGGTTAGTATACAACTTTTGGTCAGTCAAATAGGGTGTTTGATTCTCATGGTAAACCTCAAAAATTCCCAAATAGCAACAATCAAATTTTCAAATGCAATAATTAAAAATCAATTTCTTTTATAAGAGTTTGTTTATTAGAATTATTTGTACTATATAATTAGATATCGGATGGATGTCAGCAATGATATTTAGATGGCCATTGATTATATTATACATATTCTTTTAATTTACAAAAGCTTATGAACAGAAAACAATACATCATTACATCTCACATATGGATGTATTATCTTTCACAAAGAGATAAAGCAACTACAATCCATGATTGTTATACATTTTGTGGTGTCATCCATTAGATTGTTAAAACCTCATATCATATTGCATACATTGTGTTTTAAGTGATTAAAACATACATGTCCATTTACAATAACTCAATATCATCAAAAAAATACATGCAATACATACATGGCACGAATCATGTCATAAACAACATAAAGTAAATGCATATAAGTGAAGCAGATAAAAATTGCAATTAACATAAAATATTGCATTCGTATACATAGCATCATAAATTAGTCATTCTACACATGTATATCATTGCATCCACATCATATAGCTAGTGCATGTCATCCATACATCACATCATATAGCAATAAATCAAATATTTGCATTGCATCCATGTGCATAACATAAAACATAAAATACCAAAAATAAAAGTACACATATAATGAGATGAACTATCATATCATATAAATATATGTGTCAAGAGTACATAGTATCAGGGTATATCAAAATACCCACAGGCTACAACTATGTAGGTCCTTGACCTTACACTCAAAACTGGTACATAAAGCAAAATCTATGCCAAAATAGTGAGCTAGCTCTGGCCTGCACCCCCTGATCGACCTATGCTAGAGTCCTCTCCACCTCTAGGAGTCTGCTCTAGAACCTACTCTGGAGCTTAATATGGGATCTACTTTGGATCCTATGCTCGACCTATATCGAATACACCTAGGGCACGAGACATAACCCCCTCTGTATTGCAAGTCCTATGGCTTGAGTTGGTAGATGACTGCCCTGTCTCCCTAGTCCTGGTCCTTGATCTGGTCCTCTAAGTCCCTATAGTGTGGGTATCCTTTGGTATCTCCCTACCTATCATCCTGATATAGCCCTCTAGCTAGGAGATGTGAGTTGCACGTGTTGTATCTTGCTCATTACCCTCGTCCATGAGGTAATTAAGCTTCCTAATATCTGTCATTGGGTCATGACTTACCAAAAATAGAGAATATGGTGTTGCGGGAGGTGCCATGATAGGCTATGTATATGAGGGCCCCCCATCATTACCCTCAGTAAGTCTCTCTTAGTAGTCACAACACTCATATGTGCCTATGCCAGATCTTGCTCCCCTATGAGTTGTGTGATCCTAGTGTCTGTTGAATCTACCTATGCCCAGAGATCTACCCTATCCTCCTCATATCCTTGCCACTACCACTGACCATGAGTGATATTTACCTATGTAGTGGTGATGGTAGTATCCATTTGTAGAATCTAAGTCTACAGTATCCCAACCTGACTCTAGAGGTCAGCAATATAGGCTCTCAACTACCCAATATCATTGTTCAAAGGTGTCTTGCCCTCCTCTAATGCCTCCTCATCTACCTCCACCTGTGGGCACTCATATACATGCACCCTCTATCCTCTGTTGGGTCCTGTGCCCATGAGGGCCCACCTTTGTGCCCTCTATGCCCTCTACTATGAATACACAAACTGGTCAGCCTAGAGGACCCTCTCTAGGCCATTAGAAATCTGCCCACCAGCCATCATAGTCAGGAGTAGTGCCTGCATTCGTCTGGATTGACTCTTGAAATTAATCATCATCGTCCCCCAATGGAGTCACATGGGGCCAATTCAGGTCGTTCTTGAGTACTAGGTGTCTATAGATGAGTGGCAACTTTAGGACATCCTTCTAGATCCCAAATTACCTTAGCATGCGAGAGTAGAAGTGGTACTTACGAATGTCAATATTCTGATATAATATCCATCTATCTTTGCATGTCCAATGCAGGTACCTACCTACCTCTATCCTGGCTGGACAATCCATATACGATTGCCATCATATCTGATGAGGGCAAGGCTATGCAAATCTAGAAATATAGTGCTCTAGGTATCATGCATGAGACCTACTCCTAAATCCATCTCTCTCCCAGGGCTAATAGGTAGCATAACACTGACTCTTATCATTGATATTAGTGATCAGCATAGGCAAATCAATAGGGTGCTCGATCAGGATGTGCTAGCATACCCAAATCTAGAGGAGTATGCTATAGCTGATATTGACTCTGCTCCAACGTGTAATTTGATACAACTCATAGTAGAGTTGTGCTAGTAGGGTGCTCCCCCATAATAGAATGATAATAGCTTGGGTCAAGCTCACCATCACCTCTATGGTTCGAGCTAGAAGGTTCCAAGGGAACCTTGTGCCTGAAGAATCTAGGAGTACTATCTAAATAATCAAGTACATAAATACAACATCCCACTATGAGAAGAATCAGGCCTCGAACCACTCTCTGACATGGATGCCTATGTGGGCATTATGGTACTACACCTCAATGATCCATCTCTCGAATATGACATCAAATACGACATTCCTGGTCATGGTAGGAGAAGAGGTGATAGGCTCACCATCAATTGGTATATGGAAGATGTGGTACACATCCTCCAAAGTAATAGTCATCTCACCCATCGATAGGTGAAATATGTTGGTCTGTGCATACCAACAATTGGCCAAGGTAGTCAGATATGCATGATCAATATGTATGGTGGGGAGGTTCAATATGTAACCAAACCCCACAACAGTGAACCACTCTCACTCCCCATCGGTGAGATCACCACGAAGGTCACAAAGGAGATTGGTCTCTCTCACTCTATTAGTGAAAGTCTGAGTGACAATAAAAATAATAAACAAGAAAAGCAATAATAAGAGTAATCCTAAAATGTCAAAACAAATCAAAAAATGCATAAAAATACAAAAACATGTAAAAACATGATCACCAATTTCAAAAACATAAAAAAAGCATTCCAAAAATGCAATAAATGCCATTAAGTGCCTATAAAAACTCAATTTTTTTGTAAAATTTTCTAAAATTTGGGTAATTAATTAAAATTTTCTAAAAAATAATCTAACCCCCCGTCTAACTAACCTACACTAAATCCTAACTACAGTGAAGTTCGTTACCAACGGTTTAGTGTAGTTCATTTATCAATTAATTAATGAGGTTAATTTTACATCCGATAATGACAAGCGAGGTCTCGATTTGCAAGTTACCTTAGAAGCACCGGCTCCTCCACTAGTCAAAGCTTTCGACTGATCCACCATCAGTGTGGATAATAGGAAGTGTGTCGGGTTTTCGATAGCGTTTCGTGTCAAAATTCAGTTTTTACCTCTCAAAGCTCTTAGTTTTATTGTCGTTGTCAAGTTAATAATGAAAATTTATAGAGCAAAAAATATTTTATAATTTTCAATTTTGATGCGGCCCACAGTTGACATCTGTGGTCCCTATATTACGGTTTTCCACCCATGGTTTCCATCTACGATTAAGGAATTGGCCTGCTTTTGATAAACTCTGTTAAAAAACTGCATTAAATGCTCTAAATTCCCATCGTGGAGAGCCTTAAAAGGTCAAATAAAATATGTTAATCATACCAAAAAGTTAAAAAATTCAAAAAAATCAAAAAAATCAAAATCCAAATGCACCTCATATTCAGTTATTTACCCTATACACTTGGTGGTTGCAGCGACTTGCGATCCATGTAATCTATCAAGATGAGTAAATTACCATAAGGATATTTGGGTTAAATTTGTTATTTCTAAATTGTTATGTTTAATTTCAATCCCCAAGAAGGCCTACACAACTAGACTGCTCCACAGGAATGAGATATTCATCGTAATTCTCCTATGACACTTTTCAGCATATCGTTGACATTATGATTCACTACAAGACTAATGGATATTGCTATCATTTTGATTCCCTAAAAAGGCCTTCATGGCTAGACCACTCCATAGGATAGGAATATGCAATTACTCTAAATAGTATAATCATAGCTTATTAGGCCTTGCCAGGTATTCAAATGCTAAATCTTAATTTGTGCAAAGATCATTCATAGTGGTCAAGCAACCTCATCGATTTATTTAATTGCCATTACCCTCATCGACTCATCGCTTGAGGGGGTAGTCATAATATCAAATCATAATCAAAGTCAATAGTAGATCCCTTGATCTTGTCCAAATTATGTTCATATTTGCGAATAATTGCTAAATACTATCATAAGTTTACCCCTTTTCTTGGAGAAAATAGCAAATATGATAGTTTGTAAATCTCATCCTTTCAGATTGACAGACATGAAAGCCTACTTGGCATTGATGATATCTGAATGTCTGATGATGAGTGCAAATTTTTTCAAATTTAAGCCTTCTATTGAGTTAGAAGCAATGATTCAAGGATGCGCATCCTTTTTCTAGACTCGGGGCATCTAATGTTGATCAGATCAATGATCATCATCTAACCTACGACATCATTTTAGGTCTAGTTTTGCTCAACATTGTTTAAAATCACAATGCATCTCAAAAGGGGTATCTGTAGAAACCTAAAACACGTCATGTCAAGGTGAATACTCATATGGTACATGCTAGAAGACCATATGGAAGACCTTTGGATATATCCAAGGTATAGCAATGGTTTTTACCACTTAATTGGGCACCTTTTCCTAGTCAGTGCTGCTATTGACACCCACAGTTAGCAGTTCTCACCATGCATGTCAGTTGCAGTCATCATTCAGAATTATTTAACCTTCATCCAACCCAAAATTGATTACAATGGCCAATTGGTTGCATATTTGAGTGGTTTGAGAGAGGAAGGTTTTGTATCCTTCCATAAAACAAACTCAACTGCCCAATATTGATCTTGGCTTCATGAGGAAGACACCCCTAGCCCTAGGCCAATGCTATAAGATCCCCCTCCAAATTGGGGATAAGCCTAAAATATCTTTTATCAATTGAATAGGTAAATCCTATCGAATTGCATAGCCAACCACATGCATTGAGAGGTATACTTTTGCTACCCAATTGGATATCAAATTGCAATGGAAGCCCTAGGAGCCTAGGAGAGCCAAGAATTGTAAATTTATGCAATTGGTGCACAATCTAAACAATTCAACCACAAAAACTATTAGAGGATACAAAGGCGACCCTTGGACATCAATTTGACAAGGCATATCAGAGAGAAATCCCTAATTCTAAGGGCAAGTTTACTGAGAGCTCCACTGCAATTGTTAGCCACGATGAACAGTGCCACCCGACCATCAGACCCATGGTGAACAAATTAGTACAGATCCCCTTGTGCTCTTTGTGTAGATTAATTGATTATATCATATTATGCTTAGTATAGGTTTAAGCATAGTATAGGTTTTGGAATTTTAGAGACATATGACCGATGGAATTAAGCATTTCAAGTAGATTTACCTTCATTTTGTTAATTTGGTAATTAGTGCAATTGTGGGTTATTTCATGCGTTTATGCTTTCCATTTGATAAACTAACCCAATAAATAGATAGTATTTTCTTTCTTGCACATTTTTTATGGCAACATTTCATGATTAATATAGGTTTACTATGTTTTATTTATTTTCTTGATTACATGCTTATTATGTCATCTTTTTGTGAAATATCCTATTAAAGCCTCATCAAGAGAGGCCTCCTTTATTTTTAACGTTTCTTGTTTTTTATTGCATGCAGGACTAACAAGTTTTTGGGATGCAAGGCAAAAAATGCCTCTAATCATGGAGAAGAGGTTCATCGACACCCTAGAGAAGTTCGTGTCACCCTAGAAGGCATTTGATCGCATCTACCCTTGAGAGGGATTAGACATTGTTGTAATTGTTGTATCAAATGGGTATCCCTAAGAGGGACAAATATATAATTTGACTCCATTGAAATTAATAAAGAATTCCTTGTATTCATTTCATTTCTTATTGTCAATTTATACATACCTATTTATGTATCTTTTATCAATTACAATAATCAGCCTAAGTGTGAGTCTTTTTGGTGGTTACAGTAGGTGATCACAATGGAAATCTGCATATATAGCCATGATTAACTAATTGTATTTGTGTTTTTATGGCAAGTGCTCCTCGCAACTGACATTCAAGGTCAAAAATTTAGCCCATGGTTGGTAGGCACGAGAAATAGTTGCAGCTGTGCATCAGAGCCGCGGTTAGCAATAGACCAATCAGAGAATAGGGGGATAAAGCTTAATCAAATGTGGACCTGAGGTAGGTTTCACTATCATTTTATTTTCTTGTATTCTCTATCTATATTTTTCTAGCAAGCATAAAATGGTAACCTAAGTAGGACAACACTGAAAAAGGGTGAAATAAATTAGGTCCATTAGGTTTTTTGTTCTAGGGTTTCATTAGGAACTGCTAGGAACAACGGACCTCTAATTGCAGTCCACACTAGAATACAACATGCTTTAGTGTCCTTCTTAGAGGCCACTTCGTCATTAGTATGCATTATCTAAATATCATTTAGATTGATCATGCATGTTTCTAAAATACAAAATGTTCTTTTTATGCATATCATATAGGAAATGATCATGTAAGTGTTGTATTATGCATATTTTCTTTTATGCAATTTAAAAAGAACACACACACACACCATGTTCCAAAGTAAACGCTAGTGAGCTGGAACTCACATCCAACCACTAGTACGATTTCAAAAATGATGGAGGTGATTTCCATCCATTGGCCCAACTCCTATGTACCCTATGTTCTAGACCAATATCGGATCCAAGAACCTTTCGTAGCCTAGAAAATTTGCATGTACTTCTCTTCGGAGGGTATGATGCTGACTAGGTGAAAATGAGTGAGGATCTGGGAGGACCTGTGCTCTTTGCCCGGGTGTGGACTTTCATTGTTGTACGTTGGGGGGATTATGTGACCTGGAGTTCATAGCCAGGTTTTTGAGCTATGAGCATACAGGTGAAATCCATTAAACAATTGAAAAAATCATCAATGCTTTGCAAAACATGACAATAATTACTTTATTGATACAACAAATTGAAAACACATCAAATATTTTAGGGCTCATTTTAAAACTATAAAAGATATAATCATCATTGTATCCTTTACGTGCTAATAAAAGTTAAATCTAGACATAGGATACACAATGGTGTGTACACGAAGTGGTTGACCTGGGCATAGACCCAAGATTGAGGCTCAAGCTCCACCTAGTGTACATCATGATGTGGAACGCCCCCAATATTACCCTAAGGATCTTACCAACCTCGCATGCCACCTTGCTAGGCATCACACCCATCACTCACCTAAGGATCTCATCCTCCTCGCACGGCACTCTGATAGTCATTGTGAGACTCCTTCCTTGCACAAGGGGTCCACCTATGGAGGTGATAGGGTTTCCACACATGTGGAAATAACCAAAGTCATTAGATCTCCCCCTAGTGAGATAGAAAGTTGTGGATCTTGCACAATAAGTCTATTGTATAGGGAACCTAAGTCTCATGCAGTCCATAGAAAGTGGCTACTCCAAGATCAATTGGAGGAAGCATGCATTGAGCGTGAACGCCTAGAACAAGAGTACTTAGAAGAGAAAATTTTGCAATAGTGTATGCGGGATGAGCTTAAACGATATGAGAAAAGGATTTACTAGCATAATTTACGTGAAGAACAATCATGTAGGGTAACTCCAAAAAATAAGCTCACACTTAGAATCACTAGGCAACAAATTAATGCGATACACCCAATGCATCATCAAGAGTTGCCTCCTAAGCAAGTAGATAGCCATCCTTTTGGATAGACAAACAAAACTTTGGCTATAGATAAGCAACAAACAGACATGTTCAAAGATCCCTTGCCCAATCACGAGGCTAAGGAAGATCGAAAGGAACAAGGGAGCAATGCCAATGCTTGAAAGTCATCACAACCTTTGTTGCAATTACAATCTATTCCGATGTACAAAGAACCTATGATTACTTTCCATAAATAGGAAATCAAACTTGTCCTTGTTAGGGAGTCTGATCCCCTATTACACATCATAGCAAGGATCAATAAAATTTTGTACAAATGAGTTTTTGTCAACATAGGATCGTCTATCAATATCATCACTACCACTGCATTCAAACACCTCAACATTCCACCTTCTCACATCAGAGCATCGAATTTCATGCTGCAAGCCTTTAATGATGTGGAATCCCCTATAACAGGCACAATAGTCCTCCCCATTGAGGTGGGACAAAATATTATCCCTACATTGTGCTACATTTTAGAGGGTTCAAGACAGTACAACATACTGCTTGGAAGGTCATGGATAAGAGCCATGGAGTGCGTACCATCCATAATGCATCAGTGCATTAAGTACATCCATGCAAATAAGGTTTATGTAGTTGAGGCAGATCCATATCCTTTCAAGTATTACAAACCGATGGACTATCCATAGGGATCTAGTGTGTCACTCACACATTCAAACATTAAACATAGTGATCCTATCCAAATTTTAGATGCAACCTCATGGTTTGTTGTGGAGTTACCTTCACCACCACCATTACCTATGGTTTCACCCATTACATCTCCATATTTGGTCTCACCCAACGAGGAGATATTGACCAAAAAAACCATAGATATGCTCATAGTTGTTGCAAATATGTCATTAGAGGACTCTCTTACTCCTATAAAATGGGAAGAACCTAGTGTGGTCATGGATGGATCAGATCAGGTCATACCATCTTCATCCACCATGTCACAATATAGAGTTCATTTGGACGACATTGAAGTCAAAGAGCATGTAGAGGTGGACCTTGCGGTTACACCTATCATTGAATTCATTGAGGATTTAGGTCAAACTTTTGTTGATTTGCTATTTGTTGATCCCATACTTGATGCTCCACCTGAGCATGAGGAAAATTTAGTTGTCACACTTGAAATAGAACAGCCTCAACAGGTAGAAGGGTCACCTACAAATCATGCAACTATGGAGACCTTTTCTCACAAGTTTGTGGGAATGGTTGACATTAAGTTAGAGGATCAAGTGATTTTGAAATAGATAAAATAAGAGATGGGGTAATCGAAGGTTGCTTCCACATCGAAGGAGCCAGAACTATTGAAATTAGTCACTCCTGACTCATTTCTCATAGCACCCTCTCAAGAACAAGAGTAGGTGTCTCCCCCACATCAGGCTGGGGGTACTAAAACTGACACAGTTCAAAATCCTAAAGTGAAATAGAGATATGAACTGAGTCATGAACATGAGCATGTGGATGTCGCTAACAAAGTGGATCATCAAAAAGCATCCACATTGGCTCAGAGGAAGGAAATGGGTGATGTACAATTATCTGTTGTATCTTTACCACCCACTCTTTCACCTTCTTTAGTGGACAAGGGTATTTCAAATCAATCATTAGAAATACACATGAATTCTTTGTTAGTTTTGTGATCCATTCTAAGTCATCTAGATAGAATGGAGCATCGAATGGATGAGCAAGATAAGGCATTGCACAATATCATGAACCAATTCAAAAATTTGGCATTACAAAAGCAACCCTTATTTGAGGCTGAACCACTTCTTGTATAGTCACAAAAAAATCCTCAGCAAAATTAAAAGCCAATTCGAACAGCCCAACCATCGAGTCATTAAACCAAACCAATACGGGTTAAGCACTCAAAATAGCTACCACACATCTGGACTCCTTTAAACAAGTCCATGTCAAACATTTTTTAGAAGCTACAAGAAGCTAAGGTTATCACCTTGCTTGACATCAAATCTATAGACCCAAATAGAGCTAAACCTAAGGGTTATAGGGAGGATCATTACTGTCTCTATCATCGAATAGAGGGCCATGGCATTCGTGATTGTCATGGATTCAGGGATGTGGTTCAAGATTTCATAGATAGCAGAGTTTATCCCATATATGGTTCATCCATAGTGCCTAAGTCTACCAAAGTAGAGGCCACATCTTCTCATGTGTGACCCCAAGGTCATTTGTTGCCTCGTAAGCCTCAACATCCTATTTCTCACCAAGAGCATGACCAGCGTGTTTGGACACCTTTAACTGAATCGATGTCAACCATCGTTCATAAGCTGCAAGAAATGAATACAATCACATTGCCAGATGTACCCTTGTACAACCCATATAGGGCCAGATCTAAAACTTATAGAAGGGAATAGGCTTGCCTGTATCACCGAATGAGGGGTCATGATACTAATGATTGTTATGTCTTTAAACATGTAGTTTAGGACCTTATCGATGGAAATATCATATCCACATATGGGTCATTGTTACTACCTCCTCAGGACACATGCACCCCACTGAGGTTCATGCCTCAATTGGGAGAGTTTATTTCTGTCACTCTTCCTAAGCAAGCTGATTACATTTTAGTAGATAACATGCACGCTTGGGGTCTTCAAGGTAGTATACCTTCCCCACCATCCACACCAAATTCAATGAGGCAATGTGAATATCCTAGAGGTAGCACACCTCCTTCACTTTCATTAAGGGGCAGACACACTAGGGGTACCTATGGTAGCGTAGCCTCCACAAAAGGCTCCAAAGGCATCTGTAAGTCCTTTGGTCACCCAGAAAAGGCTCCAAAGGCATATGTAAGCCCTTTGGTCACTCAGAAAAGGCTCCAAGGGTTTTCTCAAAACCACTTGGTCAATCCCAAAAGGCTCCAAGGGTTTTTCAAAACCGCTTGGTCAATCCCAAAAGGCTCCAAGGGTTTTTAAAAACTGCTTGGTCAATTCCAAAAAGGATCCAAAGGAATATGTTAGCTTTTTGGTCAAACCAAAATGTTAAAATAAATTTGGAAATATATCAAAAATAAAAAACATTTGCATTTCATTTGCATCATTGCATTGCATTTCATTTTGCATTCCAGATTTGTATTGCATTAGGCATATTCATCCATCACACTTGTATTAAAACAAATTGTGTTAACAATATTACAAATGACACCATGTTTATATCTCAATCATGCATCTATGCACTATCTTTTTCATCTATCTATCACCCTTGTGCGTAATTATGTTTTTCAATACAACCCATATTGTTGCTATGAATAATATACTAGGGTTTTTTGATCATTCAACCATACCTAACTTTCTTCTCAAGAATTGATAGAAAGCTTGCTTTGATTTTGTAGTTGAGGTCTAGTTAGTATAGCCCTTAGCATATCATAATCCTATCACTAATCAATAAATTAAACAATCCTAATAAGGACTAGGGGAAGATGAAAGCCACGAAGCAGGACCGGGTATCCTGAGGTGAAAATATTTATTCTTTCTTATCCCCCTATGTAGATGGTATGGGAAATGTGGGTAATTGGCAAAAGGACAAATTTACTCCCTACATAGAACCCCTTGCTTACATGAAAATGAGAAATATCCCAGAGTGATATCCCAGATCAATCCTCCAGATTGATACCCTAGATCGATATCATAGATCGACATCCCAAATTGATATCCCATATTGATATCATAATATTGATATCCCAAAAATAATTTCCCAAAGTAAAATCCCCAAAGAAAGTTTTTGAAGTAAATTATCAAATGTAAATCCTAAAAATTTAGATCAAATGAAGATCAAATTGTACAAATAAAGTAAAATCAGTATCAAATCCCTTGCTCAAAATAAAAAAAGGAAAGTACAAAATAAACAGTGATTCTTATCACTATAGTATAAAAATAAACAGTGATTTTTATCACTTTATATGAGCAAGTATCCTAAAAAATTGAATAAAAGAAGGGGGTGAACTTTATGTGAATGTATAATTCGCATTAGTTTTAAATAATTAAATTACAAAACTTATATAGTAGCCCTTAGTCTATTGGAGAAATAATAGGGCTTACAAATAATTTTAAATAAAAATATATTCCTACTATGTCGACATCTTGCTGACTTGTTGCTTGTCGTCCACCCTAGCCGTCTGTCATCCAACAAAGGTGAAAGGTGGGGTAAGATGTAACATTTATTTTTTTTAACTACCAAAATTCTCCCCTTTAAATTTGAGAGGATTGACTATACAATCTCTTAGCTTTATATATTGAGCTCTAGCCATGCCTTTGGTGAAGATATCTGCAATGTTTTCCAAAGTGCTACAATGTTTAAGCTCAATGATCTGGTGCTCCACCATGTCTCATATGAAGTGATACTTCATATCAAAATATTTTGATCTTCTATGGTGGATTGGATTATATGCCAACTGAATGGCACTCATGTTATCACAATACAGTCAAGTCGGACCACTTTCTCTTTCTCTAATCTCTTCAAGGATTTTTCTCAACCGTAGGGATTGAGTACTAGCATATGTGATGGCTATATAATCATCCTCAGTAGATGATGATTCTATAATAGTCTGCTTCTTGGAACTCCATGTAATTAGTCCTAACCCTAGACTAAAATAGTTCCCTGATGTATATTTCCTATCATCTATATTGCTACCCCAATCACTATCACTGAAGCCAACTAATTTAACAAAATTATATTTGTGGTAATGGATTCCAAAATCTAATGTACCCTTTACATATCTTAGGATTCTTTTAGTTGCTTGTATATGTAGCTTAGATGGACTAGCCATAAACCTTGAAACTAGAGAAACATCATATTGTATATCAAGTATTATGTTGGTGAGAAACATCAAACTCCCAACCATGCTCCTGTAAGTGGTCATGTCAACCTTTTGTGCTCCATCATCCTTTATCAGTTGGATCCCATGTCCAGTTGGATTTGCAACTTATTTGCACTACTCCATGGCAAATTTCTTGATCATGTCTCGAGCATACTTGTGTTGATATATGAATATCCCTCTATTTGATTTATGAACTTCCATGCCTAGGAAGTATTGCATTAAACCAAGATCTTGCATCTCAAATTGTTTCATCATGGAGTGTTTGAACTCCATATTCATCTTATTATTACTACCCATAAATATTAGATCATCCACATATAAACAAACTATGAGAATATCTACACCATACTTTGGGTAGTAAAGAGTAGGTTCACTTTTGCTTCTAGTAAAACCATACTCTTTGAAATAGCCATCAATGCGAGAGTACCATGCTCTTGGTACTTTCTTGAGGCCATAAAGTGCTTTTTTAATTTATAAACAAGGTTCTCCTTACCTTGTTCTTGAAAGCCTTGAGGTTGTTGAACATAAACCTCCTTAGTCAAGTACCCGTTGAGAAAGGCACTCTTCACATACATGTGTTGACTATTCCATCCTTTATGGGCAGCCAAGGAAATAATAGATCTAATTGTTTCCTGTCTTGCAAAAGGAGCAAAGTTTTACTCATAGTCAATGTCATATTTCTGAGTAAAAACTTTTGCTACAAGTCTTGCCTTGTGCCTTTCAATGCTTCAATAAACATTGAATTTGGTCTTGTAGACCAATTTACATCTAACACTTTCTTTTTTCCTTTGGGAAGCTTTACTAGCTCCCAAGTATCATTATTTTGTATAGATGTTATTTCCTCTTTCATGGCTTCCTACCATACATTATGAGTACAAGCCTTCTCATAACTAGATGGTTCTATATGTGCACTAGTTAATAAAGCATAATTAACTACATCTCCCTTAGGATCTTGGGAGTCATCATCCCCATACATATGTAGATTTTCAAGTTTTTGCAAAACTAAATTCATTTCACTAGCTTGGATTCTAGTGTATATTTTTTGGAAATTTTGATCCAACATTTGAAAATATGGATGATTTTGTAATGTTCTTTTTCCTCTTTATGGAGAATCAGTATCCATAGGTGAAGAACTTACTGATATCTCTGGAGAAGGACTTGGAGTGGCTGATGATGTACTTGAAGTAGTACTCCTACTTGGGCTTGGAGGGGGTGGTGTGCCTTTGTTTTTCTTGGGAGACACCTATTGTATTTTTGAAGAACTTACATCTTGGGATTCATCATCAACAAAAATTCTTTGACGACCCCATTCTCCCCATTCATCAAAAATTACATCCCTGGAAAGTACAATTTTGTGCATCTTTGGATTCTAGAGTCTATATGCTTTGGTAGACTCACAATATCCTATAAAAATACATGATTGACTCTTGGGATCAAGCTTCTTTCTTTTTTCATCAAGAATGTGTACATATGCTAAAGAACCAAAAACTTTGAAATTTTTTACATTTGGATTTTTTCCATACCACCCCTCATAAGGAGTGATTCCATATAAACTAGAATTAGGACTCCTATTTATAATATATACACTGGTTCTAATAGCATCATCCCAATACATATTAGTTAGATGCTTAGTTTGAAGCATCGTTCTTGCCATATCGACTATGGTGCAGTTCTTTATCTCTGCCACATCATTCTGTTGTAGGGTATATGCGGTGGTGAATTGCCTTTTGATCCCACTTGCTTTACAATATTTTAAAAATTATTTTGAGGAGTACTCACCTCCTCAATCTATCCTAAGACACTTTACATAAAACTCACTTTATTTCTCTACATTGTTCTTGAAATCTATAAAGCAATCAAAAGCTTCATCTTTGTGTTTCAATAAATAGATCCAGTACATTCTAGAGAAATCATCTATGAAAGTGAGAAAATAAGAATTATTTCCTAGAATCTTTGTCTGCATTGGACCACAGATGTTTGAATGCACTAATTGAAGTAGATAGCTGACCCTCCATGCTTGTCCTTTTGGAAAATTAGACCTAGAGTGCTTTCCCAAAGCACATCCTTCGTAGACCTCCTTATGTTCATTGATTTTGGGAAGTCCTTGTAGGCACCCAAAAGTCACACTTTGTTATTTTTGCATATCTATAGGTGATTCCAAACATCCCTTAGATACTTTAGACTATTGTAGTCATGCGTAGACATGTGTAGACATGCGTAGACATGCTTATACACACGTAGACATGCGTAGACTTCCATAAGTTCACCATAGTAACATGTAGACTTCCACAAATGGCTTTCAGGTCCAAAACCCTAATAAGCCCTCAAAACTACATTTTATGCATCGAGATACCTTCAAACGACAACCCGAGGTGATGCATAGCCCATTTACACTCAATTGACACCCCCATGGGGTATTAATTGGCAAAATCAATTAAAAGTCAATTATCAAATTCTAATTTAATGTTGACTTCACTTAAGCCCCTTTTAGGGAAAAATTGGATTAATTAACTCTTAATTCATAATTAGTGTTAATAAAATCCTCCCACATGTGCCAATTTGGGGTTTCATAGGGTTTTCTTTTAATCCTCCCCTAAACATGCTTAAGGCCTAATTAGGATTAGCACTAATCCTTCCTCACACATGTGTGAGGATAGGATATTTCCTACTTAGAATGAGATGTTGCCACATAGCATCTATTAACCTAACCCTAGTCAGAATCAAACCTAGGTTTAGTCTATCTAACCCCCCCGCACCTTGCATTTGCCTATAAATAATGGGTCCTAAACCCCTAATTAGGTCTGATTCCCAAATTCAACAAAGTATTGTTACTCTACAGAAATGGAAAGCCAATAGCACACATTATATGCCCAAAGCATACAGATGGATTCTGATAGCACACTAGGCACCCTAGCTACCTTAGGATCGATCCACCGAAGAGATTTCACCAGAAGATCATCACAACTCAATTCGTAGCCTACCTTGTGAATCCGGTCCCAATTAGCGACCCGGGTCATGAATTGCATTTGCAAGCCCCAAATCACTCCAAATTTGGGAGGTAAGCTCTATTTTAGTATGTTATTATCTTTTTCATATTTTATTTTAGTTTTTGTTACAGTTTTATAGTCATTTTGTCTTTCTAAACATGGGGCCTGACTAAGGCAAGCCCCCCATCACACTAACCCCCTTTTGCAGGTCTTTCATAGGTTATCTGACAGATCTAAGGAAGAGGAACAACATACAAACAACAACCCTATGGTGGCCTACATACATTGAAGCCCACCTACACTGAGGGACGCTAGAAGAAAGCATCATATTGATTGTAACCTTGTTAGGAATAGATATGGATAAAGGGCATCAAGACCCTCTTGTAACACATGCTCATTAATATCAATGGAATACAATTTCTTTATTTAATGCATCATTTATGTTTGTGTTAAATTATCAAATACCATTTTCTACCCATTTCATTCTGGCATGCCCAGTGGAACCCCCACAACGGATAGTGCTAGATTCACTTTTCTTATAAAAATTTGACAATATCTTCTATTTCTATGTTTTTTAGGTACCAAAACTGTGTTTCACTAAAACCTCCAAAGTCCTTGGAAATGCCCTAGGCCAGTAGAGTCCTGATTTGAAGCCTCTGCACCTGATTCATGACCCACCCTATGATTTAGGTCAAATTCATGACCCGGGTCACAATTTGAGCACAGACACCTCAAAAACCCCAAAATCAGTTGGGGTGATCTTTTCAAGGGCCAAGCAAACCCCCTTAGCATCATAATGTGGGTATTTTCACTTTTTTTTCCTCTATTGCAAATTTTTGGAAGTATAAATGCATTAACTAGTTGAATGACCATTACTAGGCCTAGTTTTGGGTTCATTGCAAAGTAGTTAAAGCATTAGGGTTTCTAAAATTTTTAGGACCTGCAACTTTCTAGCAAGTGTATAAAATTTATTTCTCAAGTAAATTTGCATTTGTCTTTTGTCTTTACATATAGAATAAGCCTAAGTTGTTCTTCCTTCATTCATAGCTTACATTGCTAAAAGGAATTTTACATTCCAAAGTGAAATTAGGGTTTCTAATCCCCTCTTATATTTTTGAAAGTATTTTTACATTCTGAAAGTGCAAGTTAAGGTTTCATAATCCCTTTTACTCCATACACATTTGGATTGCATGTTTCTATGTTTTGCAAAGTAGATTAGTTTACTTCACAAAGGCATTTAGGCTAGCTCATTTCTTTGCAAATATTGTAATCCATCTAATCATTTTCTTTTGAAAAGGCATTAGGATTAGTTTTCTTTTGAAAATGCAAGTAGTTAGTTTCTTATCTTGTAAACATCGTTAGAAAAACACAAACCCACACACATTCACGTGGTACTTAAACAAGTGGTGAGATTGGATTTCATCCCCAATCCATCACTCGAGATTGGTGTCGATGGAGTTTTACCCTCCACCAGCTCTCAACCCCCCTAGACACCTAGTAGCCCCATAGGAGCAGTTTTCTAGATTTCATCACTAGAAAATCCCCCACTTTTGTGATTGGGCCCTGGATTTCATCACCAGTGGTTACCTACGGAGTGGGACAAGATTAGCACCTTCATCCACAAGGCTTGTATAATTTGTGGAATTGGTAACTATCGTTCTTGACTAAGCCCACCCGAGGGTGAAGCGAAAGCATGGGTATGCTAGTAGCAGGTCTCAAACAGTGCCACCTCTTCTCGTGAGAGGATATTGCGAACTCACTTCAGCATAGTGAGTTCCACCCCTTTAGGATACCATTTTACTATGCCTTCCATACATGTCACCATTCGCACGTTGCGGTACCATTCTATCCTGTGCATATTTGGGTGTTGCAAGAGGTTTTTTATTGATGACATTCCTGATTTTCTAGAGTATTCACTCCATTACCCATGATTCTACATAGGGAGTATCAACATTATAACACACAAAATGAACATAACACTTTTATTTTCTCAACATTTAGAATTGATTTTAGTCTACCATTGTTTGCATGATCACAGACCGGTCTCAACACACCACACTATATATTTTTTTGCTACACACAACATGTCACTTATTTTACACTCACAGTAGACACACTTGAGTCTACATCACATAGGGTTTATTCTCAAAAACCCCCTTTGACACATGCCACTATGCCTGTGGTCACCCGTAGTAGAGCGCATGAGAAATCATGCTCTATGGAGGAATGGCCTCCCCCTTCCTCTAGTCAGTCTACTCTTACTCCTTTTATCATGAAGGAGAGGATTATAGATACATCTGATTCATGCATAGAATCCGATGCACAATTCACACACATGATACCTCATGTCGAGACATCAACTTTGAGTGAAATTCTTGCTACTTCACTCGTAGAGGATTACCCGCTCTTTGCAGCCCCATCCTCACCTAATCCCTCGACCACATTCTATGACCATGTAATCTACACTGCACCAAGATAGTCTCCTCCAGCCTTCACTATAGATGAGGAGGTCATGCCTACATCACCCACCTTTGCACATCCCTTTTTCCAAAATCTATCTCAATCCCTATTTGAGAATGATTCCTCCCTTCTAAACCATACCTATCCTAAGGTTGCATCATTCGCCCCTACCATAGGAATGGTGTCAGACCCATCCTCATCCACTATAGAAATTTAGAATCCATCCTTCCAAACTGCACAATATATCCCTATCTAGCAGGAACCACAAGCATTCCCACAAACCTCACACCCGTATTCCTCACAAGAGTACCAACCATCCTCTTCTCAAGAGCCGTTCTTCACCATATCTGAGGGTACCTCCCAACAACATCTTTAGGAATAAGAGATGCAAACCCAAGTGGGAGTATACACTTACACTTTCCCCTCAACCCAAGCTCCTACCTCGGTAGCTTATCCCACCTTTTCAGTAGCATTCCCGCCTATCTCACAGGTATCTAGAGTGCATGATGCCCAACCCTTGGAGCCACCTTTGCCTATGATGACCTTTAGGATACTACCACCTATGCCTTTTTAGGCTCCCACTACCCATATCCATCCTACCTATGGACCGACACCAGCAGCGTATGTACCTACTCAACCAAATTATTCCACATAGTTTAGCTTTCCTACTTCCTACCCTCCAGGGTAGAGATAGATCCTATATTTTGATACCTCATCTCGACCACCCCTAGCACTAGTAGCACTAACACCTACACCACCACCAGCTACACCTAGCTTATTTACACCTCCTCCAGTTTGGTCATTGTCACCCACGGTCCAACCAATACAGCAGGCTCCAAACCAACAAGTACCCATGCCACAACCGCATGTTGCTCAGTCACAGTATTATTATCCTCAATAGATGCCTACCCCACAACCTAGTGTGCTTGTAGACACGACAACACATGTCACCCAATACCCACCTTATCATGATCAGGCACAATAGTATTCCCCACAGTATTGTGAAGAACAACAATACCAATACCCACCACATCCATAAGGTCAGCCTATCATAGCCCAACCTTCAACTCCTATGACACCCAAACTTCAACTCTTGTGAGATGAAGTCAAAATGTTGAACCTACGCACCTCTAGCTATGGGCCACAAAAGCCTTGCTATGATGAACTATGCAATGAGCTAGTACATCCATCAGTCCCTATCCCTCCTTATCCCTATCGCTTCGAAATACCAAAATTTGACAAGTATAGAGGTAAGGAAGATCCCAAAGAACATGTGAGCAACTACCGCTCGTCCTATTACCAACTGCATAGTAGTAACCCTCTTATGTTGCGTACCTTCTCCCTATCCCTCGTTGGGCCAGCATTGGATTGGTATAACATGCTACCGTGCCATAGCCTATACACCTTTGAACAGTTGGCCAATTCCTTCTTAGAGCACTTTTCCATCAACATCAAGAAAAATACCACATTTTTTGATGTCTACACCTTATGACAGGCAGATGATGAACCCATCACTTAGTTTATTGCCAGATGGAGAGCGATTATTCATGATCTCACCCATAGCCTCCCCACCTTGGAGCTTGTGACACTCTTTTCCAAGAGTTGCCACAAACACATTTCCACATCCCTCCAACTTCATCAGAGTCATACTTTTGAAGATGCTATATCACAAGCAAAAGTGATCAAAGATATCAAGGTGCAATCTAGAAAGATTAAGTTGAGAGCTAAAACCAACTATAACTCCAACTTTCGATTCAATAGACCCACACCGAATCAACCTTACCCATGACCACAACAAACCAATCAAGTCACAACTGCTACCCTAGAATTAGTACCGACTCCTCCACCCTATACACCACAACCACAAGCGCTCCAAGCTAATGCACCTACCCCACCTTGACCACAGCAATACCATGGAATGCACCCATAGGGTCCACCATGCAACTTTACACCCTTATCTAAACCATTACCAGCCCTATTCCATAGATTGTATGAGGGTAACCATCTTGTTCTACCTGAAATTCACCCATTGGATCCAAATGCACCTAAATCTCATGACTACAATGAGCAGTTATTTTATCCCTTTCATAGGCAACGTGGCCATAATATTGATTCATGTCACTCCTTTCAAGGGCAAGTTCAAGACCTAATCGATAGGGGCATTATTCAGGTAGCAAACCCTTTAGCCCCATAGAACCAAAACCTAAGGATTTTCCAAAACCCTCTACCAGATCACAGAGGACCCAATCCCCCTAGACCTCCAAACAATCCTCCAGTGCCCCCTCGCCAAGTCAACAATGTCCAGTGTGATCCTCCATCATGCGGAGTAGTAGGCATGATCAACCTTACTACAAGAAACCAACGGTACCCGTCACCCTAGACAACACCTATTGTTTCTCCCCTATCTAGTTTACATCCCCGCAAGCATCCCAAAGGCCTAACGCCATATCACCACCACCTAAAAATGTGATTACCATCCGTGGTAGTCTAACCCATCAACTACGCAATGCCCCCACATGACTATCCATATTTGACCTCCTACAATAGTCTCAACCCCATCATGAGGCATTGAATGACATCCTACGTTCCATTGACTTAGAGACACATGACACAAATTCTTTTGTCAATTTTATAGGGAACATCCCATGATGCCTTCAACCATCAATTAGCTTTCATGACCATGAGATAATGAAACTCATTGGTGAAGGAGCCGATCCTCCCCTCCATATACAAGCTAATATCAATGATATTACCTACAAGTGGGTACTCATTGACATGGGCTCATCCATCAGTATCATATCCACAGTAGCCTTACATCACCTACACCTCCCTCTAGCATATTTCACCACACCTTCCCTAGACCTGCATGCTTTTGATGGTTCCATGAGACCTACCGTAGGATCCATAGTTCTACCCATTCGCGTAGGCATCCATACGATTCCCATCCTCTTCCACATCATTCAAGGAGAAATGCAATACAATATTCTCCTTGGTCACCCTTGGATCAGAGACATGCAATGTGTCCCATCCACATTGCATCATTACCTCAAGTATATCCACAATGGACTTGTTCATTGTGTCCCAGTCGATGGAGACCCCTTTAAGTTTTGTAATGTTGTAGACCTTCCCCCTGTGCCTTCATTCTCATCTTCCCAACTTTTCCCTGTATCTTCTCACCAGTCAGTAGGAGCATCGGTATCCTCGCCAATTTCCACCCCAACACCCTAGTGTTCATCAACAACACAAGCCTCGATATCTGCACCATTAGCATCACATACTAGGGGACCTAAAACTGATACTATGCCTTCCCCACCACCATTCTCATGGCCTCCACAACCCTCTCAACCTCTACCATTCCAGTTTCCACCTGTGGTGTCGCAACCACCATTGCCACCCATTACACAACTAGCTACATTACCTCCTTCACCCTCGCATATGGAAGCCCCTATCCTTCCTACACCACAGACACCTCCTCTTCCTCTTCAACCAAAACCTAAGACATTCATGTCTCCATGCATCCTTACAATTACATCGATGCCATCCCCTACATAGAACAAACAACCTATTCAACCCACAACAACCAAACATCATGAACCTAAACAACCAACACCCAACTCGGATGAACCTTCAAACCCTTCAGCTGCCATACTCAGGGAATCCCAACTTTCTCCTTCCTCATCTAACTTAGATACACCACCCCAGTCGCCAGAGCATACCACACCATGCATATCCATATTCATGACAAACAATGGCCTAGGATACTATAATGTACATGATGCCACTAGCCTCTCACCCGAGGAGTGCATCATCTTTATGAACTTCCTACGCAAGTATATAAAAGTGTTTGCATGGTCTTACAAAGACATGTCGGGACTTGACCCTGTCGTGGTAGTGCATAATCTTATAGTATATCCCAATGCCAAACCAGTAAGACAAAAGCTATGATGCATGCATCCAACTATCACATTGATAGTAAAATCTGAGCTCCAAAAGCTCCTAGACGTTGATTTTATAATACCCATCGACTATCCCAAGTGGGTATCTAGCATGGTCCCTGTCCCCAAACCATCTGGTGATGTTCACGTTTGCACAGACTTTCATGACCTAAACAAAGATTGTCCCAAAGACAACTTCCCTCTGCCCAACATTGACTCCCTTGTTGACTCCATCGTAGGTCACGAGATGATTTCCCTCATGGATGGATTTTCTGGATACAATCAAATTTGGATCAACCTAGCTGATCAACACAAAAATTCCTTCACAACACCCTAGGGGACTTTTTGCTACAAGGTCATGCCCTTTGGCCTTAAAAACATTGGGGAAACCTATCAATGAGCCATGACCTACATATTTCATGACCTAATGCACAAAAATATGGAAGACTATGTAGATGACCTCATAGCCAAATCAAAGAAATGTGTTGATCATCTCGAAGATCTCTGCCAAATTTTTGATCGACTACTAGAACACAACGTGCACCTCAATCCAAAAAAGTGCGTGTTCGGTGTTACATCTAGAAAGATACTAGGATTCATTGTCTCCCAATGAGGCATTGAAGTAGATCCTAGTAAGGTGAAATCCATCATCGAGATGCCTCCTCCTACCACCTTAAAGCAATTACGTAGCCTATAGGGCAAGATTACCTCTATTCATAGATTTATAGCACAATTATCAGACAAATGCCAACCATTCAATCATCTCCTACAAAAAGGAGTACACTTTAAATGGGATGAAAACTATCAAGCCGCATTTGATGCCATCAAAACCTACCTCACGTCATCATCGGTTATGTCACCACCGCATCCACAATTACCATTGACTCTATACATCTCAGCCATAGAGCTTGCGCTAGGTACACTCCTAGCTCAAAAGAATGCTCTCGACAAAGAGCAAGCTATCTACTACATCAGTCACACACTAGTTAGTTACGAAATGAGATACGGGTACATGGAGAAGTTATGCCTAGCAGTAGTATTCACCACCCAGAAGCTAAGACATTACATGTTAAACCACACAACTTTTGTCATAGCCCGAGACAATCCCCTATGGTATATGATGAACAAAAGTTATCACAACTCCTACACAACTAAATGGATTATGCTCCTAACCAAGTTTGACCTAGAATTCGTATCTCAAAAGTCCATCAAAGGGTAAGTCATTGCTGACCAACTGGCTGAAGCCCCTATAACTGACAACCAACCCCTACTCATCCAACTCCCCGATGACTCTATCTTTCACATAACCGAAGACGAGGAGTACATCAAACCAAAATTCATGGCTGACCTCACCATGTTCTTTGATGGGTCCAGGTGTCTCCATGCTAGGGGTGCAGGCATTGTTTTCTTTACACCAGAAGGAGAACCACTCCCATTTTCATTCAAACTTGATTTTCCCTATACCAATAACAACGTAGAATATGAAGCCTTAATCCTAGGATTGAAACAAGCACACACTATGCACATCAAATGCCTCCATATCATAGGCGATTCACTTTTGATTGTCAATCAAGTGCAAGAACTTTGGCTATGCAATTTCCCAGTCCTCCAGCAATACAAGAAGATCGCCCAACAACTCCTATCCCAATTCGAATGGTATTACCTCGAAGCCGCACCACACTCATCTAACCATTTTGTAGACACCATGGCCTCCTTAGGGTCCCTTATCCCACAAAATCCAATGTCTAGCATAACATCTATAACCATTCATACACTTACACAATCTGCTATATCACCCACACCTCCCATAGACGATGGTGGTGTATATGTGGTAAACACCGAACCTCACGACCCATGGTTCTCATAGATCAAGGAATACATCAAACTAGGCTTCCTACCATGTGATTTACCCCATGCTCAATGCCAAACATTTAAACAAAGAGTGATCCACTACACCTTGTTGGGGGACATCCTTTACCATCGTAGCTATGATGGTATACTCTTGCGTTGCCTAGAACCACAAGAATCACAGTGGGTTGTACAAGAAACCCATGATGGCACTTGTGGTGGCCATTTCAGTGGCATGGCGATTACCAAATGCATTCTCTGTATGGGCTACTACTGGCCTAAAATGGAGCAAGACTACTGTGAGTATGTCAAACATTGCATCAAATGCCAACAACATGCCAACTTAACACATTTGCCATCCCAAGCACTTCAACCAATCCAGTCCATGTGGCCCTTCTCCCAATGGGGCCTGGATCTAATTGGACAAATTACACCTGCATCCTCTAGCAATCATAAATTTATCATTACAGCAATAAAATATTTTACAAAGTGGGTCGAAGCCATCCCACTGGTCCAAACTATAGGAGCCAAAATTACAACATTCATCATGGAGCATATCATATGCCGCTTTGGAATTCCCTCCCAAATTATTTTAGATAATGGGAAATATTTCAAAAACAAAACTGTTCGAGCCCTCTGCAACAGATTTCACATACATCATAGCTTTTCAACCCCATATTACCCTCAAGGAAATGGCCAGGTCGAAGCTACTAATAAAACCATCTATTCTATTCTCCATAAAACTGTAGCGAAATCTCATCGGGACTGGCATAATCAAATACCCCTAGCCTTGTGGGCCTATCGTACGAGCATTCATACTCCCACTGGGGCAACACCTTTTTCACTTGTCTATGGGGTAGAAGCTATCATGCCCCTTGAGCTGGAGATACCCTCTTTATGGATATCCATGAAAGATTTCATTGACGATGACATTGCTCGCCAAGCTCATCTAGATCAACTAACACTCCTCGATGAACGTCGCATCCATGCCATCGAGCACACACGAGTATATCAAGATCACCTTTGTCATGCCTACAATAGTAAGGTACATCAACATGAATATCATATTGGTGACTTGGTTCTCAAAGAGAACCAGCAAATCACAAGTCAGCCTCACCAACAGCATGATAAATTCACCCCAAACTGGTTGGGTCCATTTATTATCACACACAAATATGGTTTAGGAGCATATCATTTGGCAAATCTTGAAGGCCTTAATGATCCTGAACCCATCAACATCCTGCATCTTCATGCTTTCAATGCATGATTCATAAACATAGTCACCATCACAAGTGTCACATAGTATTAGAAATAAATCATTAAGCACATCACTGAGTGAATCTATTATTTCTACTTTATTATTTTTGTATACATGTACATTTCACCTTTCTACCATTTTTATGCTTGGGGTATTTGTTTTTCCTTTTGCAGGACTCACGCCATCAGTAGGAGAGCTCTACAGTGGCCTCACCTACCACCATGCAAGACCATCTACAACCATAGCAAAAACCCATTACATCGGCCGATCTCGCCCGACCACCAACCGCCCTTCATACCAGGTGCTCCTCGCACTCATCCCATTCAGGTCACCACACTTCACCTCGACACCATTCCCCTCACCAACGAGGTTCATCCTATTCACCACACTCTAGTGACAGCCAGATTACCATGTCCTCTTTCGATGATAAAGAGGAATCCACCCAACCACAAGCACAAGGATCATCCTCCCATCCATCTGATGATCTCAGATGTCACTATTCACCTCCAAGTCATCCACAACATCCCATAGGATCTTACCACCCACCTAATAGGGAATACACACCTCATCAACCTCGCCCTACATTTCTACCCACTCCCCTTCCCAATGGTGAGTCTACCTACGCCCAGGCTCTGCAAGCCTGCATGGCCCAAGCTACTCAAGTCGATCATGCAAACATCCCTCTTTCTCATTTGCATCACCACCCAAGGCCATCACCTATGCCACCGGTCCTCAAGACACCACCTTCACCACTATGAGGCTTACCACCCCAACAAATCTTACAATCACCATAGTCATTCCATTCTGTTGCTTCCTCATCGTAGCCCTATCCTTTTTCTACCACACATCAAGCCATTCCATTCACCTTGGAATCCCGATCACCCCCTTCCCCAATACCATCACTACCACACCATGAGATACAACATCTCATCTCCCGTATCAAAGCTCTAGAGTTGCAGATGAGCCACTATCATTGCCACGTTCACCCACGGTAGTCTTCCATGACCCATCCATCTTCACCACCACGCAGATCCCTTCCCCGAACCCAGACTCGACCCATGTCGAAACCTAGACCCATGCCTCCATTACCAGATCATCTTTCACCTAGACCTCGCTCACCTCCAGCAGAGCCATACGTCTATCCTATGCCTATTCCACATACGCCACTTTCTAAAATGTTCCATCATCTCATGCACCAGGGTCTTATTGACCTACCCGAGATTTGACCTACTAACCCCTCACATCCTAAACCATGCAATTACAATGAGAATCAATTTTGCATCTACCATCACCAACCAAGTCATGATATCGAAGAGTGTAGATCATTCAAAACCCTGGTGCACAACATGTTGCATGGTGAGCGTACCCCATCACCAGAGCGTTCTTTTCCATTTAGCCGACTTGTCAGTCCTTCGTGCCGCATCACTCCTAGGACTTTACCACCCTGCAGTACCCTAACAACGCCCACCCGTTATATTCATAATATTTCCAACTATGGCTCTAGCCGCAACTCTAGCCATGTCATCACTTCACCATCCCACTCCTGCCTAGATCTACGCCATTTCGCTCGATAGTAGTGTTAGTTACTCATCTTCTTCTATCTCATTCTTCTACTTCTCACATACATTGATTTATTTCTTCTCTTCTATCATTACTAGTTATTGGTGATCCCCTTACCTTGATTGGTCACCAAAGCCTATTTCTTCTCACTTCTTCCACTTGTACATTCTACTCTCACATCGTCCTTCTTCTTGGAGACTATTACATACACTTATACAACTCACAAGCTTATACATCTACTACACACACACACCCCACATGTTGGGGCAACCATGATCATAGCATCATACTTTCTATCATCATTACATACTTCACTCATCTGTAAATAGGTTCTTCTAAAAAATTCTCTTTCTAAACAACATAACTTTCTTCTTGTAAATATCGCATTCCTCCACTTGCATCACTTACAGTTACATGCATTGCACATATCCATATGCTTTATAGTTAAAATTTTAATTCATGTTTGTACATTCTTCCCCAAAATGCGCCTCAGTAGGAATAATACATGCACTTGTTAGCATCACCACCTGGATGTCCATTCCCCCTTTTTAGGATCAGGGTATACATAGGTGTCGTGTTTAATTTTGACTACTCTGTAGTTTAGGCAATCAAGTGTCACCCATAGCTACTGAGTCTTGTACATTCTTCTTATGGTCTTTTAGGCTGGTTCAACTTCTCTCATGAATCACTCACAACAGGTTACACATTAACAATTTTGAGCCTAGGAAAGAGGACATCTTGAGTAGATATCGCCATCTAGAGAATGGTATCCCCTGCTCGTCCTATCACCTGCATGGTCAACATACGACCTAGGGATAAACAAAGGGATCAAGCATAAGCAAAAGGCAAGAACAGAGCATAAAACAAATGCCAATGCTCTTAGAATAGACAAAAAAAATCATAGAATAGCAAAAAAGAAAAGAAAAGAAATGAAAAGAGCACTACCACAATCAGATAGGTCAACACTAGAACAGGGGCAGAAAACAAAAGGAAATACCTCTTGATATCACACATGTTATGCTTATCACCTTTGGTCCTTAGGTTCAACATAACACTATGGGATAATTCCAAAAACCTACCTACCAATGGAATAATCTTACAGGTGACAACACATCTCTTACATTAGCATCTCGCTTCTATAGAAATCATTGTTGTGGATGGATGAGCTAGCTAGTATGGTAGCATCTACAATGGGTTAATCCTACCTCCCTCAAAATGGATAAATGAACATTACACATTCACACACATAGGTCCAAGATAGACTTTGAACCAGCCCGATCATGTTATAAGTTGCCACAAAACTTGTATAGCTAAGGGTTTGAGATTTGATTGTCATAACTATGTTAGTCAAAACCATTACACATGCCTTACATTATCCACCAACCCTAAAATCATGGAATGGATAGCATCCATACAGGTAAATGCAATGATACAAGTGCTTCCTTGGTGCATTTCAAGTAAGTTCATACATGCATACATGCATCTATGTCAGATACATTTGATACACATTATAGTATTGCATTCATCCTACATGCATTTCATATCAAATTACATTTATTACATTCATCCCATATGCATTTCAAAATTGCATCATAGTATCGCCATTACTATACATACATTCATTACAAAATCATATTTGATATCACATCATATCACATTGGAAATACAATCATAACACTACTCTACAATCCATTTATACCACAACATGATAATAGATCTAAACCATGTCATACATGTATATCTATTCATCAGACATATCTACAAATTATGTTAAGCTAATCCATGCAAACATAAACAAGAACACATTTCAAACCATCAAAATAACACATGTATATAATAGCCAAAATCAACAAGGTATGTATATATATCATCCATACAAAATGCCCGAAGGCTACAACCTAGGATCATGCCCATCATCATATATCATCAAAACAAAATGCCCGTAGGCTACAATCAGTAATAACTATCCTAGCTCCCACTAGGAGTCTCCCCATGGCCCTCATGACTCACTCGCATCCCTACAGCCCAGCTCGACTCCACCCTAAACTCTGAAACCAGATCCACAGTAGGCTGATCCTAAACCTCAACCCTAGCACCTCTCTATCCCATAGTAGCCACACTACATGACTCTGATGTGATGGCACCCACACCTATGATTGTGATCTAGACTACACCACAATCTTACCATAATCGGGTAGAGGGATCCCATGCACTAACAAGGCAGTCTCGCACATCATCTTCTTAGCGGCCTCGACCACCAACTGACCAGTCAGAGTATCGATCGCCTGATCCTGCCTAGACATAGCAGCCCTCATCTCTGCCATGTCTACCTCCAACTATTGAATCCGATCATGCAACCCCTGTACATCCTCTACAACTGGCCTCTCCAAAATATCATTAGGAATTTGCTATGCTATATCAGCAAATACCCCAATATCAATGGTATCATCGATACCACCCATACCGACCACCCCACCTCCCTCAGCCTGAGCTCCAATAGGCTGCTCCATCCCAACCTCTACACCCACATCCACCTCCTCTACCCTCATACCCTAGGTGCTCACCGAGGCACCTACACGACATCATGACCATCACAGAGGAACATCCTCCTCAATAGCAACCATACTCGCTCCCCCAGCCCGAGTCCTCCTGCTCATCCTCCTCTCTGGTGGAGATGCCCTAGTAGCATGTGCCACCCACCCATCCACCACACCTCTCCTAGGCTCCCAAGACTGTAGCACCCACCAAGCATCAAACTCTAGTGTCATCCCTGCATCCCCTACATCCGAGATATCCATAGGAGGGTCTCTCTCCCCAACCCAAGGTGGTACAATAGGGTGCTCTCCCCTATCTCCCTATCACCTAAAATAGATAACAGGAGTCCCTAGAACATCCTATCATAATCCAAACTAGCGTTGTACTCGATCAAACTAAAAATACTTAGTCTACCAAGTATATCTCCCAACCAACCATCTGCCCCATCGTATAGCCTGCAACTGCTCATCATCCTCTCTCCAACTCACTCCACCCATCCATGGTCTCCATATAATGTCATCTATCATCAACTCGCTGAACTTAATCCTCCACAAAATTGGATCACCCTCATGAGGCCTCTTCATACCCTACTCTGCCTCCATACTCCACCTCAAGGTATAAGGAAGCTCCTTATCCTCCACGTGTATAGGCTGAGGTAACAAAGAGGGCCTCTCAATGGCTATGTGTTCCCATGCCCATACCTACAGTAAGGGAATCACACTCAATCCCATCCATCTACCTCGAACCACCTCATATAACTCATGATACGCTTGGGCTAGAAGCGCAGGCACCCAAGTAAACACAACCTTGTGCTCCACCAGGTCACTAACTATGTCCAACATGTTCTAGGTAAACAGAAACCTAGAACTATCAGGCAGGGCATAGGTAGATATCATCATCATAGCCACACACTACCTATCGGATATCTTCTTCTGACACCACAACCACTCATAGTCCATCTTGGCAGCATCGATCTCTCTCCACCCAACCCCAAAGAATCTCTCCAACACCTCGTCCTTCCTCCCATATTTGGCTACCCTCACAGGAACACCCTCAATCGGTAACCGATAGATGCGATACACATCCTCCAATGTCACGGTCATTTCCCCCATAGGAAAATGAAAAGTGTTTCGGTATGCATCCCACCGCTCACATAAGGTAGACACAAATGCCCTATTAGTGAAGATGCTCTTACACTCCCACACACCGTGGAAGTGTATGTCATCTAACCACTGCAATTCCTCCTCAGTCTTCATCAGCTTTTCAAAACCTTGCTTAAACTTTCTCACCCGATGATGGGGTTCAAGCGACTTCACCTGTTCAACACACAACACAACACCCATCAGTAACCCACATAACAAATCAATCACATATAACATCATCACTCAGAATTTACAAATTAAAAACATTTAATTTGACATGCATCTCGAGATAAAATAACATACAAATAAAATGACAAAACACATCAACAACACAATCACATATTTGGATACCCATTTTGTCATTTTATGGCAATAATCCAAACACATACGACATACAGTACACATTGGTCGCCCAAACAACCAATAACAAACTCAACTGTACAACTAATATGGCATGCAATCCAAAACATGATCAATTAATATGACATACAAAAAACAAATCACATTTTTGGATACCCATTTGCCCACTTAATGGTAAATGTGTCGACAAAATTCAGAAACAAAGCACCAATCAACACAGATCTAATAGTCAAATTTATCCTAAAAACACCAAAATCGAACACATATCCAGGCACGCAATCTAAAAATAACAGTCACATTTTTAGATACCCATTTGCCCATTTAGTGGTGGAAATTCAAACTGACATCAAGTACAGTCTACATCGGGCTCCCTATAGCTCATTTTTAGTTTACTACTATCTACACCGTGGCACGTAAATCAAAGGCATGTCAAATGAAGTCAACTACCAAAACAACTAACATTTTTGGACACCCATTTTGCCCTTCTACGGTGAAAGTGTTATCAGTTTTTAAAGATTCTACCTCTAACATGGCAAATCTAATGCCCTAGAGTTCACACATTACACCTCAAACCATCGAATACCGAAATCACATCAAACGAAGTCATAAAAATAAAATAGTCACATAACGGAATACCCATTTCCTACTTTAGCGGACAAAGTGCAAAAACATATCGATGTCAGTACATCGTTACCTCACAAACTGACAGTCAAACTCTACACCGACTCTACCCATTACCCGGTCAAATTGGTGACAAAACAAATCCAATTGAAAAACCGACCGCACTTTTGGGTACCCATTTGGCCCGTTTATCACTACGTTTTCAAATTTTACTTAAAAGTTACAATTTTTTTTAAATCGGGATGAAAACCTCCCCCCCTCATTCATATTTTCCTAGAAAAATAAAATACAAACAAAACAAAGTCAAAGATCACTTACCGGTGGATCCCCGTGTCTGATGCCAGCTGGTCTACATCCCTTCATCATCCTAGCTCTCACAATCGCTAATCGCGCTCCTTGCGTGCCATCAACTGCTCTCCCAAGTTGCTTTCCACACACGTGCATCATCCAAATGAGCCCCCGCCATGCATATTTGGGCTAAAATACTACTTAGTTGTCGTTTCATGACCCAGGTCACGAGTTAGGTCAGAATCATGACCTAGGTCATGAATGAGGTCAAAACCATGACCTAGGTAGTGAATTCAATCAGAACACACCAAAACATCCCCAAAACCCTAGGAAAGTAGGGAAATGCCCTCTAAAACCCTAGGAGCCTCAAAAACTTACCTTTTAACACCACTTGCAAATACACGTTGCATTTTACCGATAAACTTGTCACATTCATACTTTTGGACCATGTTGATCTGGTCGCAAAAGCACAGCAGACAACCATTGCCATTCTTAAGCAACTAGTATGGCATCGTAAATGTCATACAGACATAGCAAAAACACAGCATTGCATTCACAATCATCCATTTCATTTTATTAGCATTACTTTTTATTTCTTTCCTCTTCTTCTCCTTCCCTTCTTTTCTCTTCTCCTTCTTGGCTATCCAGTCAATGTTGTATGGTCACGCTTCGAGCGGCTACATACCTTTGATTAGATCCCATTATTTTCCTTCTCCTTCTTGGCTATCCAGTCAATGTTGTATGGTCACGCTTCGAGTGGCTACATACCTTTGATTAGATCCCATTATTTTTCCTTCTCCTTCTTGGCTATCCAGTCAATGTTGTATGGTCACGCTTTGAGTGGCTACATACCTTTGATTAGATCCCATTATTTTCTCTTCTCCTTCTTGGCTATCCAGTCAATGTTGTATGGTCATGCTTCGAGCGGCTACATACCTTTGATTAGATCCCATTATTTTTCCTTCTTCCCCTTGGCTATCCAGTCAATGTTGTATGGTCACGCTTCGAGTGGCTACATACCTTTGATTAGATCCCATTATTTTCTTTTCGTACTAAGCAATCATATTCATCATGCATTGGTATCTTTATCAATCGTTGCATCATCAAATCACCACATTCCATTCACCTCATTGTTGATTCCTCATTTGAGGGGGTATTCATATCCAAAGTCAGCTTTGCATGCAACCACAACTTCAAAAATCCAAAAGTACGGTTAGTGCATTTGTCTACAAAATTTTTTGCTGAAGATTATCATACGATTATAATCTCAATCCCAAATAGACATGGGTTACATCAGGAGAGTTATGCGTTACTATGGAGAAGTCAATCTAGCATTCATGTACATCGAGTACACAACGGATGATACGTTTGATCAATCCTAGCGCAACATTTGGAAATGGACTTCGCGACCATGCTGATATGGTCACGAGTTGACGATCCAAATGTTAAACTAGCTCAAATGGTTTGACACTTGTCGCCATGTTCTCATCAATCAATCAACAACAAAAATTTAGTTAGGCTTTTGTCCTAATCATACTTTTGGACCACGCTGATCTGGTCATAAAAGCAAAGCAGTCAAAAGTTGTCATTCTCAAGCAACTAGTATGGCATCGTAAATGTCATACGGACTCAACAAAATCACATCATTGCATTCATAATCATTCATTTTCCCTTACTAGCATTGTTTTTATCTCTTTCCTCTTTTCCTTATTTCCTTCCTCTCTTCTTCCCCTGTGGACATCCAATTGATGTTGTATGGTCACGCTTTGAGCGGCTACATACCTTCGATTAGATTCCATTCTTTCTCTTCTTTTCCCTGGATACCCGATTGATTTGTATGGTCACGCTTCGAGCGGCTACATACCCTTTGATTGGATTCCATTCCCCTTCTATCCCTTTTCCTTCTGCACAAACCCTTCATATTTTTGTATTAAACTATGTTCTACATAGTATAGTACAAAAAGGGGCAAAATGTAGACACCCAAAAGTCACACATTGCTATTTTTGCATATCTATAGGTGATTCCAGACATCCCTAGGATATTGTAGACTATTGTAGTCATGCGTAGACATGCGTAGACATGCGTAGACATGTGTAGACATGCGTAGACTTCCATAAGTTCACCATAGTAACGTGTAGACTTCCACAAATGGCTTTCAGGTCCAAAACCCTAATAAGCCCTCAAAACTACATTTTATGCATCGAGATACCTTCATACGACAACCCGAGGTGATGCATAGCCCATTTACACTCAATTGACACCCCCACGGGGTATTAATTGGCAAAATCAATTAAAAGTCAATTATCAAATTCTAATTTAATGTTGACTTCACTTAAGCCCCTTTTTAGGGCAAAATTGGATTAATTAACTCTTAATTCATAATTAGTGTTAATCAAATCCTCCCACATGTGCCAATTTAGGGTTTCCTAGGGTTTTCTTTTAATCCTCCCCTAAACATGCTTAAGGCCTAATTAGGATTAGCACTAATCCTTCCTCACACATGTGTGAGGATAGGATATTTCCTACTTAGAATGAGATGTTGCCACATAGCATCTATTAACCTAACCCTAGTCAGAATCAAACCTAGGTTTAGTCTATCTAACCCCCCTGCACCTTGCATTTGCCTATAAATAATGGGTCCTAAACCCCTAATTAGGTCTGATTCCCAAATTCAACAAAGTATTGTTACTCTACAGAAATGGAAAGCCAATAGCACACAGTCCATTCCCGAAGCATACAAATGGATTATGATAGCATACAGAGGCACCCTAGCTACCTTAGGATCGATCCACCGAAGATATTTCACCAGAAGAGCATCACAACTCAATTCGTAGCCTGCCCTATGAATTTGGCCCCAATTAGCGACCCGGGTCATGAATTGCATCTACAGGCCCCAAATCACTCCAGATTTGGGAGGTAAGCTCTATTTCAGTATGTTATTATCTTTTGCATATTTCATTTTAGTTTTTGTTATAGTTTTATAGTCATTTTTGTCTTTCTAAACATGGGGCCTGACTAAGGCAAGCCCCCCATCACACTAACCCCCTTTTGCAGGTCTTTCATAGGTTATCTGATAGATCTAAGGAAGAGGAACAACATACAAACAACAACCCTATGGTGGCCTGCATACATCGAAGCCCACCTACACTGAGGGATGCTAGAAGAAAGCATCATATTGATTGTAACCTTGTTAGGAATAGAGATGGATAAAGGGCATCAAGACCCTCTTGTAACACATGCTCATTAATATCAATGGAATACAATTTCTCTGTTTAATGCATCATTTATGTTTATGTGTTAAATTATCAAATGCCATTTTCTACCCATTTCAGTCCTGTCACCATAGCTTGAGAATTTAAAAATTTCAAGCTGGATTAATTAAGGTGACCATATCGCAAGTGCCAAAGCACACTTGGATTTGCTATAGCTACATTTACAAGTTGAGCTCCCCCTAGTTATCCAAGCTTGAGGGGAAATAACCTATTCTTGGTCATTGGTACCTATGTGATGACACCATTACAATTGTTGTTATCAAGAATGATACATTTTCCTTCATCAAAAACAAGTTTGTAATTATTCTCCATCATTTTCCCAACGCTTAGCAGATTGTGTTGGAGCTTTGGAGTGTAATAGATGTCATTCACTTTCTTTATGCCTTCTTTTGTTAGAACCTCCATGGCTCCAATTCCTTCAACTTTCAAGGCTTTATCATCCCTTAACTTGATGCAGGATTTATAAGTGGAATCTAATGTAGCAAAGAGTTCTTCTTTGCCACTCATATGGTTGGAGCAACCAGTATCCAAAATCCATGTATTATTTAGATTTTGTTTTGATTGTCCATATGAAAGAAAAATATTAGAGGTTTCATCTTCTTCATCATAATTTCTATATTTACTGCTATTGCCTTGAGAATATTTTGACCAACATTCACGAGAAAAGTGACCTGGTTTGCCACAGTTAAAACAAGCCTTTTTGGACTTGTCACCTCCTCGCCCTTGATTTCCACTTTGACCTGGATTTCCACCTCTATTTTGGTTTCTGCCTCTATTATGATTTCCTCCTCTACTAGGATTACCTCCTCTAAAGTTGCCTCTATCTCTACCTCTTATCTGACCTCTACCTTGACCTATTCCACGTCCTCTTATAGCACTTTCATTAGATGTGAAGGCTTTATCATCGCCTCCATAACTAGTTTAAGGAGATTCATGTAATCTCTCTTCATGAGACATTAATGAACCAATTAATGCATCAAAAGTTAAAGTGGAAAGGTCTTTTGAATATTCTATGATTATGGCTATGTGATTCCAACCTTGAATAAGTGTTCGCAACACTTCCTGTACAACTATTTCAGGTTTAATTTCCTCACCAAGAGTAACCATTTTATCGACAACTGCTTTTACTCTGACGTAGTAGTCACCAACTTTTTCATCTTCTTTCATTCTGAGATTTTCAAAATCTCATTTCAAGGTTTGAAGCCTAACTTGCTTCACCTGATCACTTCCTTGGAATCTGTATTTCAAAGCTTTCCATGCAGCTTGTGCAGTTGTACAAGCAGATATTCTAGAGAATATACTCTTCTCCAATGCTACTTGAAGATGATAAAGAGTAGAAGAATTGCTCTTTTGTGCTTCTTTATTTTTTTCTTATCTATGGCACTTAATGATGTCCATTCTGTGGGTTCAGTGTAACCCTCTTCAATTATGTCCCACAATCGCTTGCCTATGAGTAAGGTCCTCATTTTGATGGACCAATACTCATAATCATACCCATTGAATTATGGAATAGGTAGATTCTTATGTGAGACCATATCTGCTATAAACTAAAAAACACTCCTTTTATTTCTTTGTTACAATAAAACACTCTGCTTTTCAAATAAAGAAGAAAGAAGAAGAAGAAGAAATTATAAATTGAGATAAAATCTGTCTTGATTCACCCTTTCACTGATAGCTTGTTCTTCTTACTAGGGTGCTTCTATCACTTGATTCACGAAGTTGTTTGCTACTTGTTCTTCATCATCACTGATCAAGATTATCTCTGGTGATTCTGGTTCTAGAATTTCAATAAAATAATTATTGTTGAATTATGGATTTATTGGTGCTTATGGTGTAGATTCTGACTGCTCAAATCTGCTATCGAAAGAGTTATCTTTAGATTCTACCTCGTATCTTGAGTATGGATGTCTCTGATGCACTATTACTGCGTTCTGCAATTGACTAAACATAGTATGTAGTCCATATGTTTGCACTTTTTCATCAAACCCTTTAGCGTTTTATCTTACCAAAAGCGCACAGAGGGCATGATAACAACCTCTGGATCGTATCATGAATTTTTGCCTTTCAATGTGACTTTACAAATTTCAAGGCTTCTATGCTTTTGCCTCTTTCAAACTTTTACAAAGAAATTTTTAAGCCTCTCAGGCTTTTTACAAAATATTTCCTCTTAGGAAATATTTATATCTTTCCATAAAAGTTGTAAAAAAAATATTTTATAAAACTTTACTAAGTTATTTAATTAATAATTAAGTAAATATTTTAATTAAAACATTTAAAAAATATATTTTAATAAAAAATATTAAACTAAATTATTAAACAATTTAATAAAGTAAATAAAAATTTGCAAATTGTAATAAAAAAAAAACTTTAGGACTTAAAAAAAAGAGTCATCAGGACTCGAACCTGCGCCCTAGCCAATAGCACAGAGTATAATTACCACCTCGGTAATATTGGTCGATGAAACAACAAGCACATCCACTATACCTTATAGCTTCACCGTTAACATTTATATATAAAAAAAATTAAAAATTGCTTTGTCTATTGTCATTGGGTTTCAAACCCGCGACCAGGTGGGAGGCGGGCACCTTAAGGCTGGCTCCTTGAGCCAGTCGAGCTAGGCACTCGACGAGAAGGCTTTGGAAGCGCCTTCTATATGAAGGTAATCCATGCCTTTTTTTAGGGGGGGCACTTTAGTCCCACATGCTCCTTGTGAGGAACATTTGAGGTGTTTAAAACCCTCAAGATGCGTTAAGTTGTTTGATTACCTTTAGGTAATCAACCACCTGCATTGGTCTCTTTACCCCAATATTTTCATGCCATGTTGGCCTCCTACCTGTGTTGTGCCATGTCAGCCTCTTGCCCACGTTGGCCTTCTGTCCACATCTCCTTGATCGCCACATCACCTGTTGTCTTTGCCTCTCATGATCTACCACATAGCCTGGTCAGCTCCTTGCCCACCATTTGTCATGTTTTCTCCGCCTCTCCTGATCTGCCACATAGCTTGGTCAACTCCTTATCCACCAATTTTTGCCTAGTCCACCTATTTTGGTCCACCAATTGTCCCTAGTCCATCAGTTAGGTTCTCTGGTCTATCGCCTGGTCTCTTCGTTCGCCAGTTGGCTCTTGAGCCAGCACTCCTTCCTTGGCCTGGCCTTGAATTTTTATCCTAGGCCCTCCTACTTGACCTCGAGATGCGATCCCTCCACTTGACCTCGAGATGTGGGCCCTCCTCAGCTTCTGTGGCTTTTGTGGGTCTTAGTTAGCCTTGCCTCCCTACCTTGCTCTAATACCAGATGTGAATGTATAATTTGCATTAGTTTGAAATAATTAAATTAGAAAGCTTATATAGTAGCCCTTAGTATGTTGGAGAAATAATAGGGCTTACAAATAATTTTAAACAAAAATCTATTCCTACTATTTCGACATCCTTTCGACTTGTTGCTTGTCGTCCACCCTAGCCACCTATCGTCCAACCAAGGTGAAAGGTAGGGTAAGATGTAACATTTATTTTTTTAACTACCAACACTTGAATCCCTGGAATTGTCAGCACTATTGTACCTTATGCGTGATGATATGTCGAATGCATTAGCATTTTATGTATGTGCAGACCAATGTTTTAATGTGGAAGAGCTAGCTTCAGGTGTTGTGTATCGCCTAGTGGTCTAGTCTAACTAAAATCTAAACCTAGGATTGGGTAAGACATTTGTGGACCCCCAATCTTAGCAATGGGTTGAAAGTATCCCGCCTAACATTGGGGTATGCTTGTGCCTTATCAAATATACTCACTTGCATACATAAGTATAATGAACATTTAAGGCCTATCCTAGAGAAAACCTTATGTTTCAGAAGTCTAGTGTGGTTAGTATACAACTTTTGATCAGTAAACTAGGGTATTTGAGTCTCATGGTAAACCTCAAAAATTCCCAAATAGCAACAATCAAATTTTCAAATGCAATCATTAAAAATCAATTTCTTTTATAAGATTTTGTTTATTAAAATTATTTGTACTATATAATTAGATATCAGATGGATATCAGCAATGATATTTAGATGACCACTGATTATATTATACATATTCTTTTAATTTACAAAAGCTTATGAACATAAAACAATACATCATTACATCTCACATATGGTTGTATTATCTTTCACAAAGAGATAAAGCAACTACTATCCATGATTGTTATACATTCTGTGGTTTCATCCATCATATTGTTAAAACCTCATACCATATTGCATACATTGTGTTTTAAGTGATTAAAACATACATGTCCATTTACAATAACTCAATATCATCAAAAAAAATACATGCAATACATACATGGCACGAATCATGTCATAAACAACATAATGTAAATGCATATAAGTGAAGCAGATCAAAATCACATTTAACATCAAATATTGCATTCGTATACATAGCATCATAAAGTAGTCCATATACACATGTATATCACTACATCCACATCATATAGCTAGTGCATGTCATCCATACATCACATCATATAGTAATAAATCAAATATCTGCATTGCATCCATGTGCATAACATAAAACATAAAATACCAAAAATAAAAGTACATATATAATGAGATGAACTATCATATCATATAAATATGTGTCAATAGTACAAGGTATATCAAAATACCCACAGGCTACAACTGTGTAGGTCCTCGACCATGACAACCTGTGTAGATGAAGGGGCCCCAATTTATACCCTTAGTAAGTCTCTTTCAATTGTCATGGCACTCAGCTATGCCTGTGCTAGATCTTGCTCTCCTATGAGCTGTGTTATCCTAGTGTCTATTGAATCTACCTATGCTCGGAGAGCTACCCTCTCCTCCTCGTAGCCCTGCCACTACCATTGACAATGAGTGAGCTTTACCTTTGTAGTGGCAATGGTAGTATCCATGTGTAGAATTTGAGTCTACAGTATCCCAACTTGGCTCTGGAGGTTAGCAATTTGGGCTCTCAACTACCCAATATTGTTGTCTAAAGGTGCCTCACCCTCCTCTAATACCTCCTCTACTTCCACCTATGGGCCCTCCTATGCATTATCCCTAGCACCCCATGCACCCTCTATCCTCTGGAGGGTCTTGCATCCATGACGGTCCACCTCTGCACCCTTTGTTGTGAATCCACTAACTAGTTGGCCTAGAGGACCCTCTCCATGCCACTGTAAATTTTCCCACCAGTCGTCATAGTCAAAATTAGTGTCTGCATCCATCTAGCCTAACTCTTGAAATTCATCATCATCATTGCCTAGTAGATTCACCTGGGGCCAAGTCAGGTCCCTCTCGAGGACCATGCATCTATAGATGAGTGGCAACTCTAGGACATCCTGTTGGATCCCAAACCGCCTTAGCATGTGAGAGTGGAAGTGGTACTCATGTATGTCGGCCTTTCGACCAAAGATCCATCTATCTCTGCATGACCAACATAGGTACATGTTTACCTCTATCCAATTGGATATTCCATATACAGTTGTCATCATATATGATGAGGACAGATCTATGCAAATCTAGAAATATTGTGCTCTAGGTCTCCTACATGATACCTACTCCTAAAGCCCTCTCCCTCCTAGGGCCAACAGGTGACATAACACTGACTCTCATCATCGATGTCAGTGATCGACACAGATAAATCAATAGGGTGCTCGATCAAGATGTACTTTTAGTCCCAAACCTGAAGGAGGATGTTGCAGCTGATGTTGCCTCTACTCTGATGTATGATTTGATACAACTCACGATAGAGCTGTGCTAGCAGGGTGCTCCCCCATGATAGAATGAGAGGATCTTAGGTCGAGCTCACCATCACCTCTTTAGTCCAAGCCAGTAGGTTCCAAGGGAACCTCACACCTAAATAATTTAGGAGTGCTATCTAAATAATAAAGTGCATAAATACAACCTCCCATTGTGAGAAGAATCAGGTCTCAAACCACTCTCCGACATAGATGCCTCCATGGGCATTACAGTCCTGCACCTCAATGCTCCATCTCAAGAAGATAGCATCAAATATGGCCTTCCTTGCTGTGGAAGGAGAAGAGGTGACAGGCTCACCATAAATTTGCAGATGGAATATGCGATACACATCCTCTAAAGTAGCAGTCATCTCACCCATCGGTAGGTGAAATATGTTGGTCTGTGCATCCTAGTGACGGGCCAAGGCAGTCAGATATGCCTAATAAATCTAGATGGTGGGGAGGTTCAATATGTAACTGAACCCCATAGTAGTGAACCACTCTCACTCCTCGTCAGTGAGATCATTGTGGAGGTCACGAAGGAGATCGGGCTCCCTCGCTCTGTTGGTCAAAGTCTAAGTGACAACAAAAACAATAAACAAGAAAAACAATAAAAATAGCAATCCTAAAATGTCAAAACAAATCAAAAAAATGCATAAAAATACAAAATCATGTAAAAAAATGATCACCAATTTTGAAAACATCATAAAAGCATTCCAAAAATGCAATAAATGCTATGAAGTGCCTAGAAAAACTCAAAAAAAAAATTCTAAAATTTGGGTAATTAATTAAAATTTTCTAAAAATTAATCCAACCCCTCGTCTAATTACAGTGAAGTTTGTTACCAAAGGTTTAGTGTAGTTCATTTATCGATTAATTAATGAGGTTAATTTTACATCCGGTAATGACAAGTGAGGTCTCGGTTTGCGAGTTACCTTAGAAGCATTGGCTCCTCCACTAGTCGAGGCTTCCGGCTGATCTACCATCGATGTGGAGAATGGGAAGTGTGTCGAGTTTTTGGTAGCGTTCCATGTCAAAATTTAGTTTTTACCTCTCAGAGCTCTCATTTTTACTATTGCTGTCAGGTGAATAATGAAAATTTATAGAGCGAAAAATATTTTATAATTTTTAATTTTGATGCGGCCCATGGTTGACATCTGTGGTCCCCAGATTAGGGTTTTTCACCCATAGTTTTCATTCGCGATAAAGTAATTGACCTACTTTTGACAGACGCGATTAGAAAAATGCATTAAATTCTCCAAATTCCCACCATGGAGAGCCTTAAAAGGTCAAATCAAAGATGTTAATTAGACTAGAAAATTAAAAAATTCAAAATTAACAAAAAAAATCAAATAAATCAAAATCCAAATGCACCTCGTATTCATTTATTTACCCTATACACTTGGTGGTTGCAGTGAGTTGCAATCCATATAATCCGGCAAGATGAGCAAATTACCATAAGGAAATTTGGGGCAAATTCATTATTTCTAAATTGTTATGTTTAATTTCAATCCCCAAGAAGGCCTACACAGCCGGACTGCTCCACGAGAATGAGATATTCATCGTAATTCTCCTATGATACTTTTCAGCATATCATCGACATTATGATTCACTACAAGCCTAATGGATATTGCTATCATTTCAATTCCCTAAAAAGGCCTTCATGGTTGGACCCCTCCATGGGATAGGAATATGTAATTACTCTAAATGGTATAATCATAGCTGATTAGGCCTTGCCAAGTATTCAAATGCTAAATCTTAATTTTTGCAAATATAATTCATGGTGGTCAAGCAACCTCGTCGCTTTATTTAATTGTCATTACCCTCATCGACTCGTCACTTGAGGGGGTAGTCATAATATCAAATCATAATCAAATTCAACAGTAGATATCTTGATCTTGTCCAAATTGCATTCATCCTTGTGAATCATTGCTAAAGACTATCATAAGCTTACCCCTTTGCTTGGGTAAAATAGCAAATATTATAGTTAGTTTGTAACTCTCATCCTTTCAAATTGACAAACATGAAATCCTACTTGGCATTGATGATATCTGAATGTCTGATTATGAGTGTAAAATATTTTAAATTTAAGCCTTTTATTGAGTTAAAAGCAATTATTCGAGGGTGTGCATCCTTTTGTTGGACTCAGGGAATCTAATGTTTATCAGATCAATGATCATCATCCAACCTATGGAATTGTTTTAGGAGGTCTAGTTTTGCTCAAGGTTGTTCAAAATAACAACACATCTCAAAAGGGGCATTTGTAGACACCTTAAACACATCATGTCGATGTGACTACTCATATGGGACATGCTAAAGACCATATGGAAGACCTTTGGACAGATCCAAGATATAGTAGTGGTTTTTACCACTCAATTGGGCACCTTTGCCTAGTCAGTGCTAGTCATTGCTGACACCCGCGGTTAGCAGTGCTCATCGCACATGTCAGTCTCGATCAACACTCAAAATTAGTTAGCCTTAATCTGACCTAAAATCGGTTGCAATGGCCAATTGGTTGCATATTGGAGCAATTTGAGCAAATAAGATTCTGGATCCTTCCATCCAACAAAATCAACTGCCTAATCTTGATCTTGGTTTCATGTGAAAGCCACCCCTAGCCTTGGGCCAATGCTATAATATCCCCCTCCGAATTGGGGATAAGTCTGGAAGATCTTTTACCAATTGAGTAGCAAAACCCTATCGAATTGCATAGCCAACCACATGCATTGAGAGGGATGCTTTTGCTACCCAATTGGAGATCAAATTGCAATGAAAGCCCTAGGAGCCTAGGAGAGCCAAGAAATGCAAATCTGTACAATTAGTGCACAATCTAAATAATTTAACTACCAAACCTATCATAGGATACAAAGGCAATCCTTGGACATCAATTTGATAAGGTGGATCGGAAAGAAAGCCCTAATTCTAAGGGTAAGTTTACTCAGAGCTCCGTTGCGATGATCAGCTATGGTGAATAGTGCCACCTGCGCATCAGGATCATAGTGAGAAAATGACTATAGATCCCCTTGTGCTCTTTCTATATATTAATTGATTAGATCATATTATGCTTAGTATGGAATTAATTGGTATTTTAGAGACATATGACCGATGGAATTAAGCATTTTAAGTAGATTTATCTTCATTTTTTCAATTTGGTAATTAGTGCAATTGTGAGTTATTTCATGTGTTTATGTTTTTCATTTGATAAACTAACCCAATAGATAGATAATATTTGCTTTCTTGCACATGTTTGATGGCAACATTTCATGATTAATATAGGTTTACTATGTTTTATTCGTTTTCTTGATTACATGCTTGTTATGGCATATTTTTGTGAAATATCCTTTTAAAGCCTCATCAAGAGAGGCCTCCTTTGTTTTTAATGTTTCTTGTTGTTTATTGCACATAATACTAACAAGGTTTTGGAATGCAAGGCAGCAAATGCCTCTAATCATGGAGAATAGGGTCATTGACACCCTAGAGTAGTTCGCATCACCCTAGAAGGCATTTGATCGCATCTACCCTTGAGAGGGATTAGGCGCTATTGTAATTGTTGTATCAAATGGGTATCCCTAATAGGGACGAATCTATAATTTGACTCCATTGAAATTAATAAATAATTCCTTGTATTCGTTTCATTTCTTGTTGTCAATTTATGCATGCCTATTTTTGTATCTTTTATCAATTGCAATAATCAACCTAGGGGTGAACCTTTTTGGTGGTTACAGATAGATGTGCTTAGTGACTTATTTTGAGGTGTTTCATGGTGAGAAATTTAGTAATTTTCTTATTGCTTCTTGGCCACTGTTAGGTCCAGCAATCCCTAATTGTTGCTTCATGGCCATTGTCAAGTCCAGTAGCCAAAAAGTGTAGGTCGTTGACTCTAGTAGCGGTCAAGGCTTGAGTTGAATATATAAAAGTAAATTCTAGGGTTTTTACCCTTCATTATTTCTAGCTAGAAATTTGCACTTTTGAGCTCTGAAGTGATAAAGTGCAATTGTGACACAGATTGTTGCCATATTTGCTTTTTATTGGGAAGATATGGCCGAGTAGGGGGAGGCTTCTACAAGCGGAGGAGTTAGAGCTTCACGAGTACTTTACCAAATCTAACTTGCTAATTAATTTAGTAAAATGAACCTAATTAATTAATCAACTAAATGAACCACATTAAACCTATTGGAAATGAATCAAAATCGTCAATAGATTTAGTCTAGGTTTAGCTTCAGTGGGTCTAGGCTAGTTTTAGGAATTTTGAATTTTTTTGTGCTTTTTGGCCCAAGGGGGAACATCGTTGGCATGTTGCCCGTAGGTTGCTACTACTCAGAGTAGCTAGCCTGGTTTGAGGCTGGCCACTGTCACTATCAAGAACCATTTTAAAATCCAACAGTTAAATTTTTGACCATTAGAAATTGATTGTTGCTAACTTCAGTGGTCACTTCATGGTCGTTCAAGGCATGAGTGGCCAAGAGGCCTTTGAATTATTCTTTATATTTTTGAAATTTTGATGATTTTTACAACTTTGAAGTGTAGTTTTTAATTTTTGGATGTTTAGGTGCACTTTATCATTATTTTACCATTATTTAGGTGCACTTTATCTTAGGTTATCTTGCACCATTTTTTTATGCATTTATTAGTTTAGTGCATTTGATTTATGCATTTATTTTATACTTTTAGATCTTGTCTATACGGGCTCAAAACCCAAAGTTGCTTATGGATGTTTTTACTGATATGGATGCCATGGACTAGCATTTTCTTGATGCTCTCAGCCTCCAATATGTCACTAGGCTTTCGACGATCATGTCAGATCAGGCTTATCTTACAGCCCTAGCCCATCGATCAGACCCTAGGACTAACACCTTCCACCTCCCTACCGGTGAGATGAGCATTACACCAAAGAATGTGTACATGATATTCAGGATCCCTTTTGATGGATTGCCCATTGTTTCTTCTCCCATGGATGCTAGATATGTAGTCTTCGTGAGGATCTTTGGGAGACATGCTACTGCTGCTTTCTAGGATATCCAGTTTGGTAGGGTTTTTGTGGCTTGGTGGTACCGATAGGATGTCTTTTCACGGAGATATACTATCCTACTTATGGTGATTTGAAATATCATGTTGCTTGACTGCTCTAGATTGAGGTTCCCATGGAAACTCTTAGCTATGTTTCAGGACCTGGTGGATAGCGTGAAGCCTATCATCTATGCTTGGTGGAGCACACTACTAGCATGGTGCTATGATGAGTTGTACCATATTCAGTGTAGCGGATGGGTCAATATTACTTATAGCTTACTCCTCTAGATCTGGGGATGGGAGCACATCAATGTGGACCATATAGGAGGTCTACCTATTGAGTTCACTGATATAGCAGAGACATCTCAGTGCTATGGGTCTAGATGGGCCTGAGAGTGCGAGAAGTGTAAGAGCCGATGCCATGCAGGAGAGACTTCTCACTACACAGCCTCTCTGACTGGCTTGCATGCCTAGGACATAATCTAGAGGTCTTACTATGCATATCCTACTTGGAGGGATCCAGCTATTTTTATAGCTCAAACTCAGCATGATCGATGGGTTATCAATTGCAAATATGGTATCGAAGAGTTCTATTATTTTGGGGTGCTTCGATAGTTCAGCATTCAGTAGTATGTTCCCCTTGAGCCAGTTGTATACTGCTAGATTATCATAGAGAAGAACCTTCCACTACCTTGATTTATAGTAGTTTAAGAGTAGGATGACCCTCCTACAGTTGATCCGAGCATGGCTAATACTTGGGTTACAAAGGTTTATACTCGATGGTGGTTTATGCAATTATGGTAGGGTGGCAGCTACCTATGATAGTTTATGGATGAGACAGAGGCTGAGGATCCTGATGGGCACCAATTTTAGGCTTGAATAGAGGACTAGGGGTAGGTAGTAGGTGGAAAAGGAGCAGGTCATCCCTGAGGAGGAGTTAGCTTCCAAGGAGCAGGAGTCCCCTCTTTGAGCTTAGCCACACCAGGTAGAGGTTGAGCTTCAGTCATATTAGATCTAAGTACAGTAGTGGGATGCTACTATTACCTTGCTTCAGGCATAGGTTGCACAGGTCACTACCAAGCAAGACATCATCCTAAGCTAGCTTGTAGTAGTTGCTCCTACTGTGTAGGGGTCTACATGTTTGGATACAAGTACTGATGTGAGACAACTTTAGGGGATCATAGAGGATAATTATGGCCATATGGCATCATACGTCACCTACATCATCACTATAAGGCCTCAGGTTTGGCTACTAGGTTCCACTCCTAGGGAGATACCCATAATAGGGGAGTCATAACACAACATGCAAACAAGTTTGGCTACTAGGTTCAGTTTGGCCTATCCATAGGATCAGGATCCGTATAGAGAGGACTACAAGGAATAGCTCCCATTGTTTGCACAAGGACAAATTTGAGGTTGAAGGTGAGGCAAGGGGTGCAAGCCTAGGTTGATTGGTTTATTGCATTGGCCTTATTTTTTAGTGTAATGTCTAGTGACCTACACATTTGTAGTATTATGGTGATTTTGTACCTACATGTACTTATTTGACACACATTTATATGATATCTAGACTTGAGACTCATTATGTGTATCTTTTATGATTTGTTTTTATGTTTATGTGATGTGATTATGATGTTATGCTATATGATGTGATGTGATGCTTTAGATGTTATGATGTGGTTGTGTAGGTGGACTACTTTATGATTTTATGCTACATGGTGTGGTTTATATGACTTATTATGATGTGTGGATGATTAGATGGCATGATCTAGATGATGATGATGGATGCATATATGGATGCAATACTTATTGTTAAATGTGTATTTACTTTTGGTCTATTTTATGCATATAACTTATGTTGTTTTGATATGATAAATGAAATGTATGTAATGTATTATGATGATGTTCTAATGTGAATAAACCTGTATGCTTTAATCACTTAAAACATATGGCATGATGTGACATGGATTTTGACAATCTAATGGATGACATCACAAAATGTATAAAAATCATGAATAAATAATAACTCTTATAATAATAATTAATCATTTAAACATCCAAATGTGAGATGAGATGATGTGATATGTATGTACTTTCTTTATTAGCTTCTGTAAATTAAAAGATATGCATAAAATAGATAGTGGCCATCTAAATATCATTGCTGACATTTATTCGGTATCTATCCTATTTCATGAACTCCATTTAATGAATAAAACCTCCTAAAAAAATTTGATTGCGAGTGATGGTATGAATTGTTGCTATGAGGGGATTTTTGAGGTTTTCCATGAGACTCAAACACCCTAGTTGCTCCATATGAAGTTGTATACTGATCATACAAAGCTTCTAAAGGATAAAGTTTTATTATGAAGACCTATATACTCATTATCCTTGTGTGTGCAAATGAATATATTAGATAAAACATAAGCATACCCCAGTGCTAGGTGGGATTCATTCAGCCCATTGTTGTATTGTGGATCCTAAAATTTTTATCTTGATCCTAAGTTGGACTCAGTTATATTAGACCACTAGGCGATATAGGACACCTAAAGCTAGCTCTTCCACATGCAAAAATTGGTCTGTACAAAAGCGATATGCTCATGTGACAGATATATCATTGTGCGTAAGGATACCTTATGACTCATCCATACTGAGAATTCTAGGGATTCAAGTTCAATACTCACTTCTTTTCTTCATATTTATTTGGGATACTTGCTCATGGTTAGTGATGAAAATCACTATTTATTTTGAATTTTTGTTTTTCCTTTGAGTAAAGGATTTATGTAGTGATAATGACCACTGTTGATTTTACTTTTTTTTTAATTTTGCTTTTTTCAATATTTTTCTTGTTTTGATTAAAGCAAGAGATTTATTTGGGTAGGGTTGAACTTGTCCTTTTGCCAATTCTTAATATTTTTGAACCAATCGCACGGGGAGATGAGCAAGATAGACTTTTTACCTTAGGATGCCTAATACTACTTCACAAAATTCATCTTTCCCTTGTTATAACTAGGACCTTAGTGTTTTTATTAGTGATGGGATTTTGAAATATACTAGGTGCTATCAAAACTAAACTTCACCTATTAAAAGCTAAGATAACTTTCTACAAAGTTTGATAAAACCACTAGGTATGGTTGAGTGACCGAATTCCTAATGCAATGCAACTATATGGATGCAAATGTGAATGCAAATGTTTTTGTATTTTGGATGCTTTCAATTGTTTTTGAGTTTTGATTATTATGAATATTTTTGAACTTTTTTATTTTAATTGTTTTGACCAAAGGGCTTTAAGATGCCTTTGGATCGTTTTGTGGTTTCACCAAAGGGTTTTAAGATGCCTTTGGAGCCTTTTGTGATTTGACCAAGGGGATTTAATATGCCTTTGGAGCTTTTTTTTGTGAATTGAGCAAAGGGTTTTAAGATGCCTTTGGAGCCTTTTGCTTTTAATGTTTTGTTGTTTGTTTGGATTTTTATGATTTCTATTGTTTTTAAAAAATTTGAAATTTATTTGAATGTTTTTGATATTTTGTTGATTTATGTATGAAACACCTTTATATGGATAATTTTGAGAGGCTATGGCTCCTCAAAACCTTCTAGCATTGTTAGGCTATATGCCCCAAGCCCAATATTCTCAAAGATGATATAGGGACCTATCCAATTGGCTGTAAATTTGTCTAGCAAATGCAGTAACAGATTTGAGTTTGGTTGGTTTTATTAAAGCACAATATCTCCAACCTTAAATTCTCTTAGGTAGACTTTATTGTTATAATCTCGTGTTAGACAATCTTGGTAAAAGAGAAGATGCTCAAGAAAATTAATGTGATGTTCATCTAGTAGGGTCAATTGATCCAAGCAAGCCTACCACACAATCTCATCATTGATGAACTCTTTCAATGTGATACGTAATGTCAAAATTTCCAACTCTAAGGGCATAATGGTCTCAATTCCATATAACAGTGAAAATGGTGTTGCCCTAGTGGACATCCGTACACTAGTCCTGTAAGCCCATAATACCAAGGGCAATTATAGATGCCAATCCTTATAATTTTCTTTCACCGTCTTATTTAAGATGGCTACTATTGTCTTGTTTGAGGCCTCTTGCCCGTTTACCTACAGATAGTATGGTGTCACAAAACTATGTTGAATGTTGTATTTGGTCGTTAAAGCTCACACATTTTTGTTTTTAAATGATGGACCATTATCCAAGATTATCTTGAAGGATACCCCAAAATGACAGATGATGTTGTGAATTATGAACTCTGTAATTCGAGGTCCAATTGTCAAGGTTAAGGGGACCGCTTCCACCCATTTGGTGAAGTACTCGGTGGTCATTAAGATAAACGTATGTCGACCCAAAGACAGGGAAGAAATATTTTTGATCACATCAAAACCCCACTGATAAAATAGCCAAGCTACCTGAATGGGTTGTAAGGCATGAGATGGCAAGTGCATCAGATTTACATGTTGTTGGCATTTAACGTATTTCTTGATATAATCACAACAATCCTTCTCCATGGTGGACCAGTAATAACCCATTTGAAGGATGCGCTTGACAATTGTCATGTCACTAAAGTGGCTACCACATGTACCGTGGTGAGCTTGCAAAATTACCCAAACTAATTCTTGGGGCTCTAAGCAACGAAGGAGGACCCCATCGTAGTTTTGACGATACAATATACCTCCTAGCAAGACATATCTTATCACTTTTGCTTGAATTCTTATCTTTCGATATGCGATAGTCCCTATGGGATAATTCTAAGCCTTAGAAATTCTTGTAACTAGGATAGCCAATCTTGATAGGCTACGACCTCAATAGATAAGATGGCTTGTTCCTCCTGCAATTCGATTTGAACCAATGAATATTGAGAAACAACCTTGTGGTGAATGGTGGTACATTCTTCATAGGATCCTACAATATCAAGGACCCCCAAGGTGCCTTATATAAGAAGTCTTTGGCTTTATAGAACCAGTCATGTTCTGGATCTATATGGATCATGTTGATTGATTTCTTGTTATCAAAAGCCTCACGTTGCATCGCTGAGTGTGGGAGAATTTTGACATGAATGGTTGTGAAATCAGTAGATGGATTCTACGGGATCAAGGATCCCAGATATGCCATGGTGTTTACAAAATTGTTTGACAAATGAGGGCTTGCATCAATTTCGTACCATTCTAGTTTGGATAGATATATGTCAACAAGCTCCTTGTAAGTTTTCAGGATTGAATCCCGACATTGAAATAGTCCCTTGACTTGGTTGACTATGAGGAGGGAGTCACAAAAGATATTTAGCCTATTGATTCTCATGGTGATGGCTATTTGGAGACCCAAAATTAGGGCCTTGTATTCGATGTTATTATTAGTGCAAGGGAAGTCCAGCTTAAATGACAAGGATATTGGAGCACCTTGTGGTGTGAAAAAGACAATCTCTACACTGCCTCCTTGCTCACACTTTGAACCATTGAAGAACAAAGTCATTTTAGCTTTATTTTTTTGGTTCTTCGGGTTTGGGTGCTTCTAATAATGCAAACTACATCATCAGGATGTTCTATGATGAGGGGCCTACTATATTTAAGAGGCACCTCAGCCAGTTGATCAGATATGACTTATCCCTTGATGGACTTTTGGCTTATGAATTCTAGATCAAATTCTATCAATAGCATGATCTACTTTGTAGTACGTGTGCTATGAGACATCTTGCTCATCATATACTGCAAAGGATTTTGTTTAGATATTACATATGTTGTATGGCTCAGCATGTAGTGGCACAATTTCTTGGTTGCAAAGACCACTGCTAAGCATAGATTTTCTACGTATGCATATCCTATTTTGTAGCTCACCAAGGTGTGGCTAATGTAATATATCACTTGTTCCTTATCTTGCACATTCTTTTGAGCCAACATGGTGTCAAAAGCAAAATCGATAGCAGATATATACAGCAAGAATGGCACATATGGCCTTGGTGGAGCTAGGACTTGCGGTATTTCCAGGTACTCATTGATTTCAGTAAAGGCTTGCTAAAAATATTTATCCCACTGGAATGAGACCCCCTTGTGTAGCATTTGACTCATGGGTCAATATTTATCTGATAGTTGTGCGATAAATCACTTTATGGATGCTACTTTGCCTTGTAGGCTCCTTATTTATTTGAAGTTTGTAGGTGGGGCCATTTCTAGGATAGCCTTTACCTTTCCTGGGTCTACCTCAATGCCTCATTTGGAAATGATGAATCTCAATATTTTTTCTAAAGTTACACCAAAGATGCATTTCTTGGGATTCAATATGACATTGTTCTCAATCAAGATATCAAAGACCTTTCTCAGGGTCTCAGCATGTTTTTCTCACAGCAATGACTTGGCTAGTAAGTCATCAATTTAGTCTTCCAAGATCTTGTGCATGTAGTCATGGAAAATGTATGTCATGGCCCATTGATATGTGGCACCAGTATTCTTAAGACCGAATGACATCACTTTGTAACAGAATATCCCCCATGGAGTGGTGAATATAGTCTTATGCTGGTATTTGAGCTTAATTTGAATCTGATTGTAACCAAAAAAAATGTCCATTAGGGAGAGCATCCCATGACCTGTAGTTGCATATACAAGAGCATCTATGTTGGGCAACGAGAATGAATCCTTCAGGGTTTCCTTGTTGATATCCCTAAAATCCATGCAAATGTAGATTCTTCCATTAGGTTTTCCTACGGGTACCATGTCTGATACCCATTCTGGATAGTCGATGGGAACAATAAATACTACATCCAACAATTTTTGTAACTCATTCTTCACCATCAAAGTGATGGTTGGATACATATTTCTAAGCTTCTGCTTGACCAGTTTCCTCATGGGGTCTAGTGAAAGGTTGTGGACAACCAATTTCGGATCTAGCCCTAACATGTCTTTATAGGTCCAAGCAAAGAGATTTGGTCTCTCTTGCAATAGAGGAATTATGATGGACTATTCTTCTAGAGATAAGATTTCTCTAAACTTGAATGTATTTAGATTAGAAGGATCATTGTTGATGTCCACCTCAAAATTATCCTCTATTGTCATATGTGATCCCTCCTCAAGTTGGTGATGAGTGGGTATTAAATGGATTTTGTCTGCTGGATTTATATTTCCCACTGACTCAAGATCTAGACCACCATGATAGACATCATGTGCACAACCTAGTGCAAAATGAAATGGTTGTAGCATCTCTTCATTAGGTAAGAAATCTTTAGTCTCCAGGGGTGAATCAGTGTGATCCTAATAAATAGCATCTAAGTTAATACACAATGGTTTTGAAGGATCTACTAGGTTATGGAGTGGAGTGGTCAAATTAATGGAGACGTAGGTGAAACTCTTCATCAATGGTTTGCTCTTCATACTCACGATGTGGCTCTAGGGACATAGGGATCTCAAGATTCGATCTATGGACCGAGGAGACGATGGTATCATCGGGTTGCAACAACTCTCTAAATGTAGGTGTATTGGGGTTGACCATGTGATGAATGATGTCTATATTTATTGGTCTCCCCATGAAGTGAAGGTTATGATATATGGTGCAAAGTAATGCTTCTCTTTCAACAAGCATATTGACTTGTTGTAAGTGACACTCAAGGTAATCCCTCTCAGCTTCATTCTTAAAGGCATCATTGCTTATAAAAAACCCTCATTTTTTCCCACTAGGTTTGCGCTATGACTTACCTGTTGATGCCTAATATAGGCCATTTTAGTCTTATATTCATAATCATCATTGCTTATGAAGAATCCATTAGCATTTATTGTGGGCCCTACCATTTGGTGTGCATGTATTATGAAGGCCATCTCAATCAATTCCTATGTCTCATAGCCACTCTCATCCTAGATGTATCCACTCTCTGCATGGCTAGACCAAGCAAGGTTTTACAGATATTGAGGCCCATGGTAGGCCAAGCCAGATTCATCTTCGCCCTCACTTGAGACATATTCATATTCCTCTCGCTCATACCCATGGATTGTCTTGTCCTCCCACAGGATGGCTCCTAATGGAGGTGCTTCAGGAGAGGATTCAGGGTGATACTCATCAGGTGGTGCGATATTGACCATAGACACCCATATGTTATCTAAGTAGTTTCTTCTAGGGGGTTGATAGGGATTCTAGCCAATGCCCTTCCCAAACCTAATGCTTATCCTATCTAGGACAGCTGCTAAAGAATCATTGTGGCTTTGTGTTTGATATCCTAGATCGCACCTATCAGTAAATAGTTGGTACTATAGCTATAATGGAAGTTGACACCCTTGCTCATAAAGGCCTAGGCCATAGCCATGCCAATGACACTACTTAAAGTATCTCAGAGTGAACTTAGGATTTTAAAAGTAATGAACATTCATGGTGAATGGTTCATCCTCATCCCTTTCAATATCAGGATCAATATGGGCATAATCTAGACCAGCATATATAAAGTTGGTTTGATGAGGGGGAACCCCTAATGGCACTACCATCCCTACTGGTAGCGTTGGGACTATTGGTCATCCCATGTCTTGTGCAGACTCAATAATTGGTATAAAAATCATGTTCTACACAATATATTCACCTAAACCTATGTGGGCTAGGTGAACTATCACCTAGGGTGCATATTACATTATTGATGATGAAGACGAGGTAGGTTGAGGTACCTCCTCTATTATTTCTTAGGAATGTTCATCCTCTATGGGGGTAGGAATTCCCACAACTACTATGGTCGGAAGTTCCTTGGGTCCTCCCTCCACTAGGGGTGCCTTCAGCTTTTGAAGGATTTTCAGAAGTGCTGGTAGTCTTAGAGGTAGGAGGTGGTACCGATGTGGATGGGTCACCTCACATTGATCTGCTTTTTTCCTTTGGATGTGTGGTTGGGAATGAAGACCTTATGTACAAATGCATTTATGGAAGGATAAAATCCCTTGACAAGTCAACCTAATGCACATACTTAAATGACTCTTCATCATATGAAACCACATGAACTTATCCCTCATGCACATACTTGATGCATTGGTGCAAGATTAAGGGCATGCACATCATGTCCTTGATCCAAGGATGCCCTATAAAGATGTTGTATTGCATTGTCTTTTCCAACACATGACATATCATGAGGATGGTCTTATGTCCTATATTTATATGCAAAATGATTGTACCCACTATGGATTACAATGCATCATTAAAAGCCCTGAGTGTGTAGGAAGTTGAGACAATGTTGGACTTAGGGATCTTCAGGTGCTCTATAGCCTTTGTAGTGATGATAGTGATCGATGAACCCGTATCGATCAAAACTCGCTTGAAGGGTATGACATTGATTGAAACAATAATATGTAGAGAAGGGTTTGCTAAGGTAGTAGGAACTACCTTAATTCTATTATCATAAAAATGAATCATGAGATCTTGGCACTGTTGCAATTGCACCATAAAGTGTGTGAACGCATCTAGGTTCTAGGGCTGGAGCTCTATTGATCATAAAATCTCCATCAAAGTCTCCTTGTACCTAGGATATTATTGTATGAGCTCGTAAATGGACAACTTGGCTAGATTCATTTGTATATTTTGTTCCAGTCTACTCTAAACAGTTACCACAGGTCTCATTGGTGGACCTGGAGGATTGTTTTACACCTGTCTTTGCCGAGCTGTAGCCAGGATATTAATGGGAGTCACTAGAGGTTGTGGTTACCCATATCTTTGACTCTCGGTTACCAAATTAACTATAATAACCATTCTGATGCATCCCTAAATAGGTGGCTTGACTCGGACCTGGTTGACTTGGGTACCCTGATCTCTAGGGACCTCATGATTTGGTAATGGGTTCCTAAATATACCCATATCTCTATTATCAAGAGCTAGAAGATTGTCAACTTTTAGCTCTCCCTTTTCAATCATGTTTTGCACAACATTCTTGAATCCAATGTAATTTTTTATGTCATGCCCCTGTATTCTACGATATGGGTAATATTGATCTTTCCTATATCCCCTTGGCTTGGGACGATTAGGGTCAAGAAGTTGTACATCAAGAAATATTAACCTCTATGCCTCACTCAACTGATTAAATATCAACTGCATTGATTCACTTGAGGCATGTAATAATGAGGCGATCGACGTTCCTTGTTCTGGTCCTAGTTGTTCTTAGGGTCATAGTTGGCCAGCGAGACGAGAGCTTGATAATTTTAGGGTTTATGTCCATTCCCCTCCTTTGGAATGACCAATACAACCTAATTAACCTAAGTAGGCTTGGTATCCTTCTACTTATTCTTTTCATTCTAATTGTTCTTGCTCCACTCTTTCTTGTTGCAGAGCTTGAGGTCTCCCTCATCAACCTTTATATCTTCAATAATCATGGTTTAAGCCAAGGCTTCTTTGAATGATTCATACTATTGCAGTTGTAATAACAGAGAGATGTGTTTTGCACAAATCTTTATGAACATTCGAATGAGTTCTTCAGTGAGGATGAAGAATGATAGTTTTACCATAATTTTTCTCCACCTATCCCCATAGTCCATCACTAGCTCATTGTCATACTGCTTTAAATCAACCATATTGGACAGGTTCACCTTCTTCTTGGCACCAAAGGAGAAGTGTTCAAGGAACACATTTACCAATTGCTCAAAACTGATGATGCTATGCTTGGGAAACTGATTGAACCATTCATTTGCTACACCCAAGAATATCATGATGAAGGTTCTCAACATTAGGGTGTCATTCTGCTCAAGGTGGAAGCACACATTCATGAATTTGGTCACATGTTCTTGCGCATCCTTCTCTCCCTTAAACTTGTACATCCTAGGGATCTCAAAGTGCCTAGGATACGTAGGACTCAGGACTGAGGGGCATAGAGGTTGGTTGTGTATCTTGCTCAATGTTGGCTTCTGCCCACTTGCATCTTATTTTTTGAGAGATTTGACCCTCTCAACGAGTATCTGATATGCCTTCAAAGAAGTAATATCTTATTTTTGAAGGTTCACTCGTAGTGGTAAGGGAGGTAATTACATTTTTATCTAATTTATGCATATGTACTCATCTCCTATAACCATGGATGGAGGTTTAGGATATGTTTGTTCCTGACCTTCCATCCCTACCTATTCCTCATTGAATTGTGTTTGTTCGAGGTCCAGGTTTTGATGTTGTGAAGTATGGTGAGCATGCTAATTTCTTTACCTAGTTCTTCTCTCCTACTGAGAATCGACATGTCTCTCATATTGATATCTCTCACCACCTATGTGTGCATCTGCTCAAGCTAGCCTCTTTGCTAGCTCCTAGCACTCGGCTCTTTCTTCTCTTAAGCATTGTTCTTGTAGGTGTAGGTGCCTCTTTATTCTCTCTTATTTCTCAAGAGATTCTACATGCTCTCGCTCGATCCATAGTGCTTTCTCTAACCTACATATATGATCAGATCAACCTACTACTGAAGTTTCATACCTTTCTAACTTCGTGCGAGGAGTTCTAATATTTAGGCCCCTTGGGGAGGCTCTTGTTGTGTGGTTGCCCTTGTCCAGCAGGGTGACCTATTTTGTGTATTGTGTTATGGGTTGAGTACCCCCATGATTGAAATCAATGTATGTGTTGAGGGGTCACTTTGAAGCTTCCCCTAGTTCACTAGTGCATCTAGTGGCTATGCTACATGAACTTACTGAAGTAGATGTTCGATAGCAATACTTCTTGGAGTTGGTCTCGAGGGAACTTGATCCAACTCATCAAGTTGTCAGGTTCTCCACGGTTGATCTCATGGAGTCCCATTAGCACCAATGAGCTTATAATACAAGGGTACCCTCCCATCTATAGGGAGGCTATAGGATGTCCTGGGTCTACGAATGGGTGTAGTCCTAGTGTCTTGCCCCTCAATAGGTTGATCTGTCCTATGTGTATCATGTAAAGCTTAGGTCTTGCAACCCCTGCATGCCTATGCAATGATGGAGGACTTGATGCCTCCTCATACTGGTGTGATGATGGGGGTCTTGAAGCCTCTACATTTTTGTATCATGAGGGAGATAGTTATGCCTCTGCATGTTAGTGTGAAGAGAGAGGTCATGATATCTCCTCTTATCTATGCGATGAGGAAGACCTTGAGGTCTCCTCGTATATGCGTTATGAAGGAAGTCATGATGCGTCCGTGTATCTGAGTGACGAGGGAGGTCATGAGTCCTCCTCATTTTTGTGTGATGAGAAACCAAGATATGGCTCTTTTGCTAGGGTTTCTCAAGGAGTCCCCCCAAGGGTTGAGTTGTCCCCCCTAAGACTTGCTGAACTTCATTCGGTGACACTATGGATGGGCATCTCAATGTCAGTGTGATTGTGAGTGTATGGAGCATCCATTTTTGCCTCGATGGTGGATCAAGGGTGGTTGCTCCAAGTGTATACCATGGTGACTTATAAGTTATCTTTTTAGGTGAATTCCAAACCACACAAACAAAACAAGCAAATATTTATTTCTTTTAAGGATTTATGTGTGTGTTCCCTAAATTGTTTGATGTGTTTTGATTCATTGGATATATAATCTAACTCTCATCGTGTTTTGCACTTTTTTTTGGATGGTATACTTAAATTGTATAAGGTGTTTCACCTCACACAAGCCAAATATGATGATGAAATTCATACTCAACGAGGTAGCATAGGTACTACCAGCCCTCACCCCGTACCCTGTGCATAGCAATACACCCCTCAATGAAGAGTGTGTGCTATTTTGCACAGTTAGAACAATTATTGGGTTAGCCTTGACCACATATGGGTCCCGATGATACTCTTTCTCATGATCCAACCAAGTGGTAATGACCTTAATTATTGGTCTTGATCAACGGGTTGGATGTGAAAGCCCAACACCGATGATGTTAAAGATAATACGTGGTGTGTGTGGGGTTCTTTTTAACCTTACATGTAAACAAAATGCATCACCCAACAAACATGATCTTTCTTATATGCTTAAGATAAAAGGCATTTTATTTTATAAATATGCATGTATTCAACTTATATGAAATTTAGAGAATGCATCTTATTTTATGAATTAATGACCACTAGTTGGGCTGCATGCAAGCAAACTAATTACATAGAAACCTAGCATGCTGGAGACTAGGGTAGACCTTACAAGAAGAGGCTCATTGTTCCTAGAAGTGCCTAGATAAAACTAAAGAAAATCTTAGGAAACATCAAATGTATTTTCTTTTTCCATTTTTCCTTATATTTTTCTTGAAAAAAAAAAGTGATTTAGGTTGCTATTTTTTGGAAAAAAATGTTGCAGACAGAAAACACAAAGAAAACAGAGAATACAACCAACCTCAAATCCTGATCTGGTGATGAAAATTCTACTCTCTACCATACTTTTTTGTTGGCCATTGTTAACCAGAGTGGTTTTTGTTGGTCGTTGACTACAGGAGTGGATAAGATCAATTGGTTGCTATCGACTAGAGCGACCAAAACCTGTGGGTCATTGTCGACCAAAGCAGCCAAACATACACACAAAAAAACCTGTGAATGCCAATAAATCGATTGAAGAAAAAAATCTAGTGGGGATCCCACCATGATTGCCATCTATGCGACTTCAGGGAGCGTGCACCACAATTGACCCTACTTGCAATGTTATTATTATATCAAATGTAGAAATAAAGACAAGCACATATAATGTGAAAGTAAAAGAGCAAAGCAATATTCTTTTATTAACACTTTCGGATCTCGGTTACATGTATGTCCCTCTAAGGGATACTCATTTTGATACAATATATTACAAGTGGGGCAACGGTGAATGTATCCCCTCACAAATGGATGGTACGCTTTCGTGGGCTTCTCGATCCTACACACAAACTTGTCTGAGGGCTCACAGATGCCTCCTTCTCCTTCTCTCGTCCAAGAGGGATCTTATGATCTAAGTGTCTTGAACTAGTCCTGTAAACCTGTAGATCTACATACACATAAACAAAGCATGCTTAGTAGTCTAGGCTACCTCCCCAGATGAGGTTTTTAGTATCAAATATGATAAGAAAGATAAATAAACATAATATAATTGAATGTAATAAAACTAATGAAAATCATGTGCATATCTCAGAGAATAATAATGTAAATGCATAACAAAATCTGATATATTCTAGAAATAAATACTAAAGCATAAAGCAATTGAATCTAATGCTAGAACAAATAAACTAATGTCAAAACCCTAGGTTATGCCTACGGGCCATTGTGTAAGACAACGACCATGAAATAAATCCTTTTCCTCATGATCCAAGGGTTGTAGCACCAGGTTCTCTACTCCAATTTATGTTCAAGGGTCATCATATGTGTCAAAGAAGGAGATCTAAATACAAATTTCTACCACAAATATCTTATAGCTCGAAGATCTCACAACTTTATTTCTTCCTTAAAAATAGATTTTGGAGATGTTTATACTTGGGATGGCATGAACTCTATTGTTGTTGATTACTTTTCCAATATTTTTGCTGCTACTCCTCTTGACTCAGCTTCACAACAAAATGTTCTTCAAGCAATCCCTTCTCTTATCACTTCTGAGGAGAACTCTATTTTGACTACTCCTGTTACTATCAATGAGCTTCAACAAGTAGTTTTTAAAATGCAAAAGGGAAAACCCCAGGTCCTGATGGTTTTCCCATTGAGTTCTACCAAGATTTCTAGGATATCCTTCATGTTGATTTATTAGAGGTGGTGGAAGAATCCAGGAAAGCCAAAGAAATTTTTAAGGTTATCAATAAAACTTATATTACTCTTGTTCCAAAAGCTCAAGAGGTTGATCATATCTAAGCTTTTATACCTATTGCTTTATGTAATGTTCTTCTCAAAATCATTACTAAAATCATGGCATAAAGGTTGAAGCCTCTTTTGCATAAGATTATTTCCCTAGAGCAAGGGGGTTATGTGGAAGGACGTCAAATAGTATATGAGATAGTTCTTGCTCAGGAAGCCATCCATTCCATGGATATGCAAAATTCTCCTTCCATGTTCATTCGGTTAGACTTATCCAAAGCTTATGACAGAGTGGATTGGCACTTCCTTATCAAAGTTTTGAGGCAATTTGGTTTCTCTAAGGATTGGATGTATTGGATTATGGGATGTATCTCTTCAGTTTCCTACTTAATTCTTATCAATGGTAGACCTTCTCAGTCATTCCTAGCTTCCAGAGGTATTAGGCAAGGTGACCCGCTATCCCCTTATTTATTCATCATTCTTGTTGAATGCTTGGTTAGGACTATAACCAAAAAGAGGGAAAACAAAACCCTTGATGGAGTTACCATTGCTCATAGAGCTAGACCTATCTCTCATCTTCAATTTGTGGATGAATCTACTCTCTTAGGTAAAGATACAGTTAAGGAAGCTTCTAATATTAAGCAAATCATTAGATTTTTTTTCTAAGGCTACTGGGCAGTTGACCAATGAAGACAAATCTAAAGTTATTTTCTGTCATTGCTCTGCTAGACAGGAATCCATGGTCTTGGATAAATTAAGATATAAGAAGACCTCTCTTCCAATCATTTATTTAGGTATTTCGATGAATATTCAAAAGCAGAAAAATAAAGATTGGAATTGGTTTTTGGACAAAGTCAAGAAGAAATTGGAAAGTGAACCAACAAGTGGCTTTCTTCTGGGGGTAGAATCACCTTGGTAAAATCAATCCTTCAAGCTATTCCTATTTATGTTTCTTCCATTTTGAATATCCCAAAGGTTGTTCTTCGAGAATTGGATCAAATCAGTCATCGTTTCCTTTGGAGTGGTACTAAGGAGAAAATAAAATAGGCCTTGGTGAAATGGGATACTTTATGTCTTCCTAAGAGTGAAGGGGGGTTAGGATTTTGGTCTTCAATTAATAACAACAAAGTGTTAGCTGCTAAATTATATTGGAGGATGTTGCATAACCCCAATGCTCTTTAGGCCAATAATATTCGTGCTAAATATGTCGAGAACAAAAGTCGTGAAGACCTTGTTCGCTATCAACTTCCTACCAAAGGTTCTCCCATTTTAGCAGTTCTTAAGACTAGTGGGGATTTGATAAAGAAAAAATTATTTTGGATCATTCATAATGGTCAACATGCAAATTTTTGGACAGATTCTTGGGATGGTCACAAGCCTTTGATAAATCAGTTTCCTGATTGGAGGCCTTGGATGGAGGAGCTTCATCGAGCTAATTGGATAAAGGTGGCTAATTATCGTCGATACCATACTGGTAATTCAAAGGTTGTCAGATATTGGATCCCTATTGAGTATTGGCCTATTCAAATCCCAGAAAGGTAAATACAAGATATCCAAGGCATCCTTCATATGAGATCCCTCTCTTGGTCCCATGAAAAAGATTATTTTGGATGGAACAACACTACTAAGGTTGAGTATTCAGTTGCTCAAGGTTATTTGACCTTATGCCATAATAATACCAACCATTCTTCTGACATATTTTCTCGATTGTGGGCTCAAAATATCTGGCCTAAGGTGAGGTACTTTAATTGGCTTTTATTGCATCGTAGGGTGCTTATTGGTGAGCAACTTATGAAGCATGATTTTCATGGTCCTTTTAGATGTGAAATGTGTGAAGAGAATGTAGAAAATATCAACCATATTTTTATTGAGTGTACTTTAGCCTCTGAGCTATGGAGGAGAATGGCCACTTGGCTTACAGTGGTCCAATTTTTTTACTTTTGAACAACTTTGGAGGGATTGGCCTAATCAAGAGGGTGTTGATCATTTTATTATGCAGTTAGTTTGGATGGGTTCTACCATTCTTCTTTGGAATATTTGGAATGAAAGGAACAACCAAATTTTTAATCAAGATAGGAAGGATATTCACTATATTTTGCAAAAGAAGGAGCTTGCAAAGAAAAGTGTCACGATTTCGCGACATGTTTGGAGAGAAGGAGCTTGCAAAGGAAAGTGTCACGATTTTGTGATAATTTGCAAGGATTGTACGGATGAAAAAGTGTCACGATTTCATGACAGGTTTGAAGAGAAAGCTCTAAGGAGAAAAATTGTCATGATTTCACGACAGGTTCGAAGAGAAAGCGCCAAGGAGAAAAAGTGTCACGATTTCATGACATGTCGAGTTTTCGTGACCCGAAGAGGAGAGAGAGTGTACGGAGGCAAATGTGTCACGATTTCGTGACATGTTCCATTTTTGTGGGCCAAAGACAGAAAAGGCACAAGGCAGCGAAAGTGTCACGATTTCGTGACATGTTTCGTTTTCGCGGGCAAGAGACAGAGAAGAGCTCAAGGCAACGAAGATGTCGTGATTTTGCGACATGTTCTATTTTTGCAGGTACAAGTAAAGGAAAGTAGCAAGGTAGCGAAAGTGTCATGATTTCGTGACATGTTCCGTTTTCATGGGGCAAAGACAGAGAAGAGCATGAGGCAGCAAAAGTGTCATGATTTCATGACATGTCTGTTTTTTGCTGGTGCAAGCCAAGTAGAGTGTACGAAAGCAAAAAGTGTCATGATTTTGCAACATGTCTGGTTTTCACGGGTGCAAGCCAAGAGGTGAACAAGGAGGCAAAAAATGTCATGATTTCGTGACATGTCTTGTTTTCATGGGTAAAAGGCGAGAAGAGCATAAAGAGACAGAAGTGTCACAATTTTACGACAGGTTGCAACAGCACGATTACAGACAGTTAACTGAAGCAGAACAACAGTTAAAGGGGTATTTGTAGAGGAAAAGCATGCAGCCAAAATAAGAAGAGTTAAATGGAGTCAATACGACAGTTACAGGTGCAATTACAAAAGAAAAGCATGTAGCTTTTTAAGAACAGTTGAAGAAGCAGAAATCGAATAGTCGCATAAATAGAATCAAAAAATGCATGCATGCACAGAAAAGAAGATGAACAGTCATGGTAGAGGTATATGTTGCATGTAACGTGTTTAATGAAATGCCCATTCTTTAAATACAAAAGGAGTTACATAAAGAAGGAGTTACAGTTGACAAGTGGCAGAAGAGAATATTAAAGAAACAGTTACGGGTTGCATGCACAAATATGGAAGCTAAGAATAGAAACAAAACACTGTTATAAAAGCAGATTTGCGTGAAGAATATGGTTGCCGCTCAGAGTGAAAAATTGCTACAAAAGAGTGTGAAAGTGCTATTGAAAGAGAGTGCGCAGGAGGCGAGTGAGCAGGGTGTGTGTTGTGTAAAGAGTGGGCAATGTTGAGAAAGCAATAGACCAGTCAGGGTCTTATAAAAGCGAAGGCATTTTTATGTCAAAAATATTCAAAATAGAATTCTTAGTTGGTGCTTGGAATCAGGGGTTGGTACTCCTTTTTGTTGGTGCAGATAAATTAGGGGTTGGTGCTCCTTCCAGTCAGTGCTGGTAAATCAGGGGTTGGTGCTCATTTCTATTGGTGCAGATAAATTAGGGGTTGGTGCTCCTTCCAGGTGGGTCTTTGGTAAATTGTTTGTAAAGTTGGTGCTTTGTAAATGCTGGATTTGGATGGGTGTCCAAGCAGTCTATTTTTGAGGAGTAGCTAAAACTGGTGAACCTTGTTACATCTTGTGTTATGTGATGCTCTCATGTGATATTTGCTTTATTTGGTTTTAAGTTTTCATTGCTTCAGAGTTAAGAGTTAAGTTTTTAAGTTTGAAATAGCTACACTGATTCACCCCCCCTCTCAATGCCATTGTAAGACTAACAATTGGTATCAGAGCCAAGTTTTTGAACAAGCTCAATCGGCTAAGGTGATCTGGGAAGTGACACAATGGCAGTTGGTGAAGGATTCTCATCAAACAAAGCTCCATTGTTTTACGGGACTAATTACACATTTTGAAAAATTAGGATGCAGACATATCTGTGTGCATTGGGATACAACATATGGGACTCAGTAGAAAGTGGATACACAATACCCACCACTCCTCCAACTGATGTTGTTGGTAAGAAACTATTTTCGAATGACTCAAAGGCAAAGAATGCTATCATGTGCGATGTAGCAAACAGTGAACTGGTAAATATCATGAGCTGTAAAACAGCAAAAGAAATTTGGGAAAAATTGAAGAGCATTCATGAAGGAGACGATAAGATTAAGGAGGCCAAGTTGTAAACTCATTGAACTTAGTACGAAGCATTAAAGATGGATGACGATGAGAACATAGCGACATATATGCTGAGAGTAAATGAAGTCATTAATGCCATTAGAGGACTCGACGAGAAAATTGAAGACTCTGCAATCGTAAAAAAAGGTATTAAGATCTCTTCCCAAAAGATTTGATTCTAAAGTATCAGCTATAGAAGAAGCCAAAGATCTAAATACGTTTAGTATGGATGAGATGCATGGTACGTTGACTGCGTATGAGATGAGAATAGGAAAGTTTGATCCCACAGAAAGAGTAGCTGTTTTTAGAGCTCACAAAAATACGAAAGCAAAACAAGAATCTGAAGATGAAGAGACATCAGATGATAGGGAAGCAAACTTTCTTTGAAAACTAAAAATGGGACAAGGAAAATATAGAGGAAATCTACCATTTAAATGTTTCATCTGTGGAGGTGTTGTGCATATTGCAGCTAGATGTCCGCTTAACAAGGAGAATGAAAGTGATGAAGAAACGCACCGAGAAATAAGTGACTGGAAGAAAAAGATGAATTTTAGAAAGGGCAACTTCAAGAAGAAAAGTTTCATATCCAAGAATGTCAGCTCCTCTGAAGACAGATCCGGTGAGGATTCTGAAGAAGAAACAGGTGAAACTCTGTTCATGGCATTCGAAGAAGAAAATACAGAAGAAGAACAGGAAAGTGATGAAAACCTTGAGGCTAAGGCTGAAGTAAATCTAAGAGGTGAGTTGATTGTTGCACTTGAAGAATTGAGGATAGAAAAAAAAAAGAACAAAAGACTGTCCAAGAAATTGGAAGAATATGGGGATGAGATTGAAGATCTGTTCTTATAGGTTCAAAAGGCCAAGAAATTAGAAGAATCCTTGAAGACACACCTGGATGATGAGAATAATGTAAGCAGCACAAGTGAAGATGAATCTAACAAAGTTATTATTGATCTAAAGCTGCAAGTAGAACAGTACAAAAGGATTGAAGATATTCTCAAGTCTCAAATCAATGAGAAAGAGATTGTTTGTTGCCACCAAGAAGAAGAGATTGTTTCATTGAAGAAACAACTAGAAGAGGCCAATGTAAATCTCAAATATGATAAAAACACAGAGTTGCTAGATAAAATGATAAAGCAACAAAGAAGCTCCACAACTAAGCTTGGTCTTGGATATGAAGCTGAACAACCATCATCTTCCAAAAATGCGAGAGAAGAAGAAGTTCACTGATGAAAGAAAGAAGAAAGAAAAGTCTGAAGCTGAATCTTCAAAAGGAAGAAAATATCAAAGAAGATCTACAGCAAAGAAACCACCACAAAAGAGGTTCTCTCATTCTCACTCTTTTCATAATAATGCTTTTAACGGTTATTGTTTTAGATGCAACCATTATGGTCACTAGGCAATTTACTGTGGATTGAATAATAAATCAAGGAGTTATGCTGGTAGAAATACATCTGCTCTTCTGAGAGAACACCATGTGCAATGTTTAAATGTAATGGTCATGGGCACATAGCAAGGTTTTGTCCAAGCACCTCTGCATCTAATCTAAGGCAAGACCGCAGATTCCATCAGACACAAAGAGTGCAACACAGACAAGAAAATAATTATCCATCAAGAATGCACAAGAGACAACCACCCAAGAGAAATGTTCAGAGTTCACAAAAAGGTTTAAAATGTGGATGCGGTGAAAATTCTCGACCTAAGTTCAAGAAAAAGCTGGAGAAAGAAAGAAGAGAGGAAATCGTGTCTCCTTGGACAGAAGGAGATTACTCCTCTATTGCACTAACCAGCTCTAGGTAGCACATCCTCAGGGGGAGCAATGTTAATGTTTTATTTTAATGCTCCTATGTATTTGTGTGGTTATCTGAAGATGAAAGGAAAGTAGTCGGGGAGTTGTATAGCTGTCAAAGTGTGTTGTTTGTTCTTACAATTGTTTGTGTTAGTGCCGTGAAGGGTGGTGATTGAATTAAGAGTTGCCATTATTGGTAGAATTGTTGTATGTCATTGTTGAACTGGTGATGGTTCTTACTACCACTGTCATAATTTAAGGATTATAACAGTTCAGATGATTTGGTTGGTTTTATGGTATTGTGTTTGATGCTTGCACAGAGTTGGCAGTAAAACTACAATATTGGTACAGTGTTGGACAAAATTCGGTACAAGTGTGAGTCACTTGTCAATTCTGTTGACGGATGAGAAATCAACGTGTTGAATGGGAAGATTGAAGAAGAGGCTTAAAATGAGCAGCCAAATGATTTCCAACCTGGTGATGAATGGTTGAGTTGCTTTCATAGAGGTTGTTTTGATCAAGTTAATGCTTTACTTGATACATGATTTGAGCAAGTTATTCTTTGCATTGGTGATTTATGTTGGTGGTTGTTTTGTTCAAATACCTTTGGAAGGAAAAGGATGTCTACCAGTTTCCTTTTCATGTAGTGATCGGTTGAATGCTTTAAGGTGAATCTTGAGTTGAATGATGTTGGTTAAACCTTGTCTATAAGCATTGTTTTTAAAGCCCTAATTGGTTGAGAAAAGATATAGGTTGTGGAAAGAACATGAGTATTATTGTTATATGAGTTATTGCATGGTTGGCAATTCCTAGGTTGTGTTTCATGTTCTTGAGAAAAGCATACTACATCTATCTTATTCTTTTGAGATTGAGATTGAGATTGGGAGTTAAGTATAGAACATATTGAGTCTCTAACAATTATCTTTATGCTTCTATGAGGTTTATGAATCACATTGGGTCTCTAACAATTCTCTTTGTGGGTTCATGATAAGCAAGTTTTTCTTGATGAACTTGTGAGCTGAGTTGAGGACAATGCTGGGACAGATTTCCAGATGCAGAATTGGGCAGGATATGCAGATAACAGAAAGAGTACCAGTGGAGGTGCATTCTATCGTGGAGATATATTGGTCGCGTGGAATAGTACGAAACAAGAGTCGGTTCTCTTATCCACGGCAGAAGCAGAATATATTGCAACGACAGTGTGTTGTACGCAGAGGAAGAATTTATATATTTACTTATCTTTGTGCTCATTTTTGTCATTTTTGCTAACTTTCATAACGTGTGCCTGAGAATGTTGTGCATGGACTCAGGGGGAGTCTGCAGTAGCCCTTTGGTATTATTGTCAAAGGGGGAGAAGAATTACAGGAGATTGCATGAGTGTTGCCAACAATTCCAAAGGGGGAGATTGATGTGCAAGGTGAGGCCAAAGTATTGTCATTGTTGTCAACACAGACAGATAGATCAATTGATGCAGTGGACAGGATTTTAGAGGTCAGTCAGAGCATGTACAGTGAATTTCCAAGAAGACAGAAGTGGCCCAGATTCAAAAAATCAAAGAAAAAGACAAGTAAGAAAACTGTCGCGATATCGCGACATGTTTTTTGTCGCGATTTCGCGACATCTCGAAGGAGAGAGAAAATGTTGTCAAAATTGTCGCGATTTCACGACATCTCGAAGGAGAGAGAAAATGTTGTCAAAATTGTCGCGATTTCGTGACATCTCGGAGGAGAGAGAAAATGTTGTCAAAATTGTCGCGATTTTGCGACATCTCGGAGGAGAGAGAAAATGCTGTCAAAATTGTCGCAATTTTGCGACATCTTGGAGGAGAGAGAAAATGTTGTCAAAATTGTCATGATTTCACGACATATTGGAGGAGAGAGAAAATGCTGGCAAAACTTTCACGATTTCACGACATGTTGGAAGAAAAGAAGCCAAGTGGAAAAACTGTCACGATTTTGTGACATGTTTGGAGAGAAGGCACAGGAAAAGAAAAATGTCGCAATTTCGTGACATGTTCGGAAAGAAGGCGCAAGCAAAGAAAACTGTCACGATTTCATGACATGTTTGGAGAGAAGGCGTAGGCAAAGAAAACTGTCACGATTTCGTGACATGTTCGAAGAGAAGGAGCTTGCAAAGGAAAGTGTCACGATTTCATGACAATTTGCAAGAAGGACTATACGGATGAAAAAGTGTCACGATTTCGCGACAGGTTCGAAGAGAAAGCTCCAAGGAGAAAAAGTGTCACGATTTCACGACAGGTTCGAAGAGAAAGTGCCAAGGAGAAAAAGTGTCACGATTTCATGACATGTCGAGTTTTTGCGACCCGAAGAAGAGAGAGAGTGTACGGAGGCAAATGTGTCACAATTTTGCGACATGTTTCGTTTCTGCGGGCCAAAGATAGAAAAGGCACAAGGCAGCGAAAGTGTCACAATTTCGCGACATGTTTCATTTTCGCAGGCAAGAGACAGAGAAGATCTCAAGGCAACGAAGATGTTGCGATTTTGTGACATGTTCTATTTCGTAGGTACAAGCGAAGGAAAGTAGCAAGGCAGCGAAAGTGTCACGATTTTACGACATGTTCCATTTTTGTGGGGCAAATACAAAGAAGAGCACGAGGCAGCAAAAGTGTCACGATTTCGTGACATGTTTGGTTTTCGCTGGTGCAAGCCAAGTAGAGTGTACGGAAGCGAAAAGTGTCGCAATTTCACGACATGTCTGGTTTTCACGGGTGCAAGCCAAGAGGTGAACAAGGAGGCAAAAAATGTCATGATTTCACAACATTTCTTATTTTCGTGGGTAAAATGCGAGAAGAGCACAAAGAGATAGAAGTGTCACGATTTCGTGACAAGTCACAACAACACGATTACAGACAGTTAACTGAAGCAGAACAACAGTTAAAGGGGCAGTTGTAGAGGAAAAGCATGCAACTGAAATAAGAAGAGTTAACTAGAGTCAATGCGACAGTTACAGGTGCAATTACAAAAGAAAAGCATGCAGCTTTTTAAGAACAGTCAAAGAAGCAGAAATCGAATAGTCGCATAAATAGAATCAAAAAAAGCATGCATGCATAGAAAAGAAGACAAACAATCATGGTAGAGGTATATGTTGCATGTAACATGTTTAATTAAATGCCCATTCTTTAAATATAAAAGGAGTTACATAAAGGAGTTACAGTTGACAAGTGGAAGAAGAGAATATTAAAGAAACAGTTACGGGTTGCATGTGCAAAAATGGAAGCTAAGAATAGAAACAAAACACTGTTATAAAAGCAGATTTGCGTGAAGAATATGGTTGTCGCTCAGAGTGAAAAAGTGCTGCAGAAAGAGTGTGAAAGTGCTACTGAAAGAAAGTGAACAGGAGGCGAGTGAGCAGGGTGTGTGTTGTGTAAAGAGTGGGCAATGTTGAGAAAGCAATAGACCGGTCGGGGGTCTTGTAAAAGCAAAGGCATTTTTATGTCAAAAAGATTCAAAATAGAATTCCGAGTTGGTGCTTGGAATCAGGGGTTGGTGCTCCTTTCTGTTGGTGTAGATAAATTAGGGGTTGGTGCTCCTTCCAGTCGGTGCTAGTAAATCAGGGGTTGGTGCTCCTTTCTATTGGTGCAGATAAATTAGGGGTTGGTGCTCCTTCCAGTGGGTGCTAGTAAATTGTTTGTAAAGTTGGTGCTTTGCAAAGGCTGGATTTGGATGGGTTTCCAAGCAGTCTATTTTTGAGAAGTAGCCAAAATTGGTGAACCTCGTTACATCTTGTGTTATGTGATGCTTTCATGTGATATTTGCTTTATCTGGTTTTAATTTTTCATTGCTTCGGAGTTAAGAGTTAAGTTTTTAAGTTTGAAATAGCTACACTGATTCACCCCCCCCCTCTCAATGACATTGTAAGACTAACACCTTAATCACCCCCAAAACTCCCACCAAAGATGGGATCAAGTGATGCAAAGATTGAATATTAAATCTTCTAAGGGCAACCAAATTAAAGGGAATGTGAGTATTAGTAAGATGGATAGGACTATAAATTGGCAACTTCCTCCTAAGGATTTTGGAAAAGTCAATACTGATGGAGCCTCTAGAGGGAACCCTATAAAAACTAGTGTGGGAGGAATTGGTAGACTTTCATTTGGCTCCTTGGTTTTTACTTTTGCTTAGAATTTGGGTATTCTTTCCAATAACATTGCTGAGAGGTATGGTATCCTTAGAGGCCTTCAAGAGGCTACTAATGTTGGATGGGAAAAGGTGTTAGTTTAGTCTGACTCTCAACTTATGATTAATCTCTTGAAGACTCCTAAGAATCATAAGGTGGATTCGAGAATAAAAAGAATTATTGAGAAGATTCAATTAATCCAGATGGGATTTTTGAAAGTTGATTACAATCATGTGGTCAGATATCAAAACAAGAGTGTTGATGCTTTAGCTAATTGGGCTTTGGACAAAGGTGATCTTACTTGTTATGGCCACCCTCCTATATGGTGGGCTTCTCAAATTAGGGAAGCTCTTCTTTCTATCATTTCTTTGGATGGCTCCAGTTCGAAGGTACCTAGTTTCTTCTTGTTTTTTTTTTTTTTTGCTTCTCTTTGGTTCATTCAGTTTTTTTTAGTTCCCTAGCTCATTCTATTCTTTATTTTGTTTCCTCTGTTGATTCTTGCCTTAATAGTCTTCTGGTCTAGATAGGTCATTGTTATGTTCAATTTTTTTTTCTTTTTTCTTTTTGTTTTTTTTGTTTAGTTTTTTAAGGTGGGTGGGTTCTTTTGTTTTGTTTTGTTTTTGTGTTCTTTGTGTTATTTTTTGTTGTTCATGTGTTTTTGTTGTTTTTTTTTTTTTTTTAATGTTTTTTTTTATTGTTCTTGTGTTTTTTCGTTCTTGTTCTTGGGTTTATCTTTGTTTGTGTTATTTCATGTTTTTATGTGTGAGTGTTTTCTATGTTTTTTGTTTTTGTTTATTGTCTTTTGTTGGTTTTTTTTTTATTTATTTATTTATTTTTTTTAGGTTTTGGTTGTGTTTATTTTTCATGTTTTTTTGGGTTATGTCTTTGTAGTGTTCTGTTGTTTTTGTTTTGTTTGTGTTTTGTTATGTGGTTCTTGTGTTTTTCTATGTGGTTTGTGTTGTGGTTTCTTTTATTTTATTGTGTGTGTTTGGTTGTGCTTTTGTTTTTAACACACTCAAGGAGCATTTTTTTATTTTATTTTATTATTTTTGTTGTTATTTACTTATTTTTAAATTGGTTGTGTGTGTTTGTTTCCTCCTTGAGTATGTCAAAGGTGGTAGGCCAGGTCCGAGTCCTAGGCATTTTTGGTGGAATGGATACCCCTGCCTCCTTGGGTCTTACCCGAAAGTGGCATCCCTTTTGGGATGTTTTCCACACAAAAAAAAATGGAGATGTCCAGAAGTTGGGTTCATCAAACTTAGCTTTGATAGTGCTTCGAAAAGAAACCTTTGAAATGGTGGCACAGGTGGAGTTTTTGTGATAATCAAGGCAAAATTCTCACCTACATAAAATCAAATGAAACTTCATTTACTATGAAAATGCTAAGCCACTTCTTATAGGGATCAATATGGTCATGGAAAAAGAATTGAGATATGTCAATAGAGGGGGATTACATACTATTATTAATGCAATAAAAAAAGAATGTGAGATTGGATCAACAATTATATTACTCTAAATGTCCATGAAATATTGATTGAGTCAATATTTTGAAAATATAAACATATCTACAAAGAAGATAAAAGGGTAACAAATAATGTCAATCAAGGGGTGACCTTTATCTTGGAAAAATTTAAATTATAAAGGGTAAATGACCAAGAAAAATCTCTTAATGACAATGATATCAAGAATGTTATAGAGAAAAATTGGTGATTTAAGAGAGATGAAATAATTTTGATAGAAAAAGCTAAATATGGCCAGATTGACCTCATAAGAAAAGTAATGTTTTGTTGTTCTAATAGGACTAGCCCTAATAGAAGCCATATATAGTTGATTGAATATATATATATATATATATATATATATATATATATATATATATATATATATATATATATATATATGAATTGAAATTTTTAAAATCAAAATATTGATGCTTATTCCATTGTTTATATCTTGTTAAGATTTTATTTAATTAAGGTTTTCTAAGACACTAGACCAAGCTTTATGTACATATAAATAAAGTTAATGGTAAATAAAGAATGGTATTCTTTTATTATGTTATTTATAATTTAAATGAAGCATGATTAGATAAATAATTATCTCGAATAAGTTGCTTCCTCTCTTCTTGTCTTTGGAAAATCTCCTTTAGTATCTTGCTCATGAATTCTCATAAAATAAATTGAAACATTATCCCCCAAATAAATCACACGAAATGAATTTGGAGAAACCTATGGATGTTATTCCTTTACTCCTTCCTTCAATATTCTTATCTAAAACTTTCAGATGTTTGAAAGATCTTTAATTAGATTTTTTCCATATGAAAAAGATACCATTGACTCCATAGTCCTTGTATGCACCTACAAAAGCACTAATAAAAGGTGTTGTTAAATGGATGAATAGACCACAAATGGATGGCAAAGTCTTTTAAAGCCTCATCCATTATTGTAATGGCCTTCCTTGGTAGGACTTATTCTTGATATATCAGATGTATAAACTCGTTTTATTATTAAGGTATGCGATTTAAGTGTATTTTATGCTTTGATTATATTATGTTTAGAATATGGTACTACTAGTAGAATTTATGATTGCAAGACAAAGTACTCTCACAAGTGGATTGGTATGGGACAACCATTGAAATTGAGAGATAAAAAAAAAAGAAAATTATGGTTGATGACACTGTCATCGACAACTCTAAGGTAAAATAGTACATTCATGTAGTTGCATTGCATAATTGTGTGCTTGGTTAAATTACACCCACCGATTGAGAGGTTGCTTGGGCAAAGGAGTTGTCCTTAGTAGATAGGTGATAGATATTTTAATCATCATAAATCCTTTTGTTTAAGGACAAAGGTAGTATAATGCATTTTTTTTAATGAATATTTAATATAGGAATGCATGTGTTTTATGTATGAAATATATTTGGCATATTAATTCATCAAAAAGATCATAGAAGAATTATTAATATCTAAAAAATAATTAATACTTAAATACAATGTTAACAATTAATATTAATATAAAAAAATTGATTACATTAGTCAAATAAATAATTAATAAGTTTAATAAGTATTTATGTTGTAAGTTGAAACCTAAATGTTCATAAGTTTATGAATAATAATGAAAATAAATGGGATCGCCTCTAAACTTTGAAAAGGTGTCCATTTATTTAAAAATAATTAATTGCATAATTAAAGGTATTATCGTTTGACAGACGAACGAAATTCCATGATATGCCACCAGATTTTTGAAAAATAAAAATTGGTTGGAAAATTCACGGACCGGAATCGTGATAGAAAAAAAAAAGAGTAAGCTAAAACCATTAAAAAAATAAAATAAAGAAGGGGAAAAGGAAAAAGGAACAGGGAACATCCTGAGCAGGGAAGAGAAAAACAACAGACGACGTGTAGGAGAAGAACTCAATCATATTTTAATTCTTGCCAACAAATACCAGGTAATTCGGAACATGTTGGGTCAAATAGCCATTAAAATTTGTTTTCGTATCTCCATATTGCTTAAAACTGTTGCTTTTCAGAATATATTAAATTTAATGTTTCCATGGTAGAGTGTGGAACGTTTGTGAAAGGAATTATAATTTTAAGAATACCATAGGGGAGGTCAGAAACGTTTCAAAACTAGTTGGAATCTCCACCTTTTTTAAATTATTCATACTCCTGTTGAAGTTGAGTCAATCAATTTTTTTTATGGACGTCTACCTAGCTTTGGCACTATTAACTTTGATTTATTAAACTCTTTCTTTTGGTCGCCTTTGAAAATGTTTAATGGATGGCATACAAGTTTAGTAAGGCTAATGTATTAGCCAGGGAAACTAGTAGTAAAAAGAAACAAAACTGAACTTTAACCCTGGTGGCGTCAGACGTTACCATGTTGAGAGCAATATCAGACCACCCCCTGAGTAAGTTTTGGTAAATAAAAAAACGTAGGAACTATTGTTGCTGCATTAATAGGTGGGACTTGATTATAGTCTCTGTTGTGGCTGCGATCTGGTAAAACACAGTCAACAGTACACCCACTTATGGATGTTTCCAGCCTATAGATTTTACCGGGGCGCCTGAAAGATGGAAGCCTGAAATTTTCAAGAGCATTAGTTTGATGCTCTTCAATTAATAAATGTCTCCTAGCCTAGATCCTAGTGATTAAACTGTCGTAGTCATGGTCATTCTCATTATATTGTTTTTGGTCATATTGTTTTTAATAATTTGATAAATATAGGATTAAAATGATTAGAAATTGTTTACCAAATTTATTTTTTCTTGACCTGATCCCTTATTGGTATTATAGGTTTGAGGATTCAAATTAGATTATCTTTAAAAAAACTATCCTCAAAATTCAAAAATTATGTTTCAAAAGTTATTTTATTTGATATAAATGATTATTTTAAATTTAATATTAAATAAAATTTAAAACTTTATATTATTTTGGAGAATATTTAGGAGTTTTATTAGGAAATGATTGAATTCTTTTTTAAATTGTTTATTTGAATAAGCAAGAAAATTATAGGATATAGACATTATGTTATAATGTTAAAGAAAAGTAAAAGTAAAGGTTTTATTTGTTTAAATTAAGTTTTACTCTTATACGAGACCTGCTTCTCTCTATTGAATAATTGAAACTATTGAATAATTGAAACGAATCCAAGATTAAATTGAGGATTAAAAAAAGAAATTATAAACTTTGGTAAATAGAGAAAAGGATATAATGTGTTTGTAATCATGTTTTTTTTTATGATATGGTATGAATTATTGTTTTTGAATTTATTATTAAATAGGATTTATAATTCCACACACAGTTTTATTAGGAAATGATTGAATTATTTTAAAATAAATTGTTTATTTGAAGAGAAAAGTAAAAGTTTTATATCTTTAAATTAAGTTTTACTTTTATACCATATGCACTTTTCTTTATTGAAATACCTTCCAAGGTTAAATTGAGGATTCAAAAAAGAAAGTAGAAAGGATATTGTTTCTTTGCAATCATATTTGTTTTATGATAGTGATTTATGAATGATTTAAATATTTAAATTAAGTTTTATTTAATTAGAATTAATTTTTATTATTGTTTTATGGTTATTTGTTTAAATAAAGATAATAGATTAGATATTAGATAGATTTTGTTTTTATTAAAAAAAATTATTGTTAAATATTTAAGGAATGAAATGTTTATTTTTAAATTTTAATATTTGATTTAAATATTTTAGTGATAAAGTATTTATTTATTTGATGGAAAATATTTAAAGAAGATGAAGAATCCATTCTTGAGATAAGTATGAGATTCTCTCAAAAGTTTGTTGTATGGAATTTGTTTAACAAAATGCATGGTTTGCATGATAGAATTCCATTTTTATTTAATGCATGTTAAGTTGCATTTTCATAATCGAGAGTTGTCTTGACCGTCTTGATCCTGGAAGAGAAATGACCATCATGGTAAAAATATTTGGAGAAAGTTGATATTCTTTATTTGAAAGGATGCATTGTAATTGAAATTAATTATTGTAATTGATGGTCTTTGGATAAGGTTCTTTATAGACTCTTCCTTGTAAAGGAAGTTAAATGTATGGGAAGACTTTATTATGAGATTTATTAAAGGATGGAGATTTAATTGTTATATCTTAAAGAGCATTTCTTGAAGAGTTTTTTTTCATTATGTGCAATGGAAGAATGTATTTACTAGCTCATGCTTTTAATATTCTCCTTTTAAAGTCTCATGCTTTCATTAATGGAATGAAGTAAATGTTAGAGATTAGTAGTATTTTTAGATAAGTGTTTATATTTTCGTTTTTATCAATGTGTTTTATCTTGATAATTAATATAGTACTTATTCTTGTTATGGAGAGATATTGGTTCTTAAATGTTAGCCTTTAGGGTTGGGATAAAAGGGTTAAATCTAAAACCGTAAATAATGAACCATAGAGTCAAGATGTACTTGAAGTCCTAGGAGGAGTTGTGATGATAAAACACCCAGGTGAGAGTGAATGTTACATCTTGAACAGTGAGGATTAGGTGTACCCAAAGTGATGAGGCTTTTGAAAATTCCTAAGTGGTGAGGCTTGGACTTATTCCTAGCGATGAAGTCTAGGAATCATTCACAAGACAATATAGTGATGGCACCTTGAACGATGAGGATCAAGTGGTCATGTTTATTACCAAGTGAGTGGTAATAACCTTAGTTAGCTATGGAGGTATGATAACTAAGCACTAAGGCATTATGTCAAACTAATCCTACAAAGACTAACTTATGTAGGGTTAGGAAAATAATGTCCCATTTTTTGTAAAATGGATTTAAAAGGATAATCTCTACGTCATGGTTAAATTGTCTTATACCCAGGAGGATGTAAGAAAAGTTGAAGGACCACTATTGGCATCCTTCCTAAACGATGAGGTTTAGAAAGGTAAACCCAAAAAATACAAGGTGTTGGCCACTCTTATCCACTTGAGTGTCATCTACAATGACAAGATCTCAAAATGTGGTTATGTCTTTTGATATTGAAAAATATTGAAACATCTTTGTGAACTTTGTGAAATAAAAAAACATCTCTTATGGGTTGGTTTTGTTGGGTTGTTACAATTATACATTATTCCCTTATTGTTAAGGGATGCATCATTTGCCTTAGATGAGGGCTTCTATGATTCTCTCCCTTGCATATTTCTTCTTACTCCCTCATGCGATGACAAGGGCTATGGGGCTTAACTATCCCTAATGCACATAATGATTGTTGTGGGACCATGTTCTCACACTTGCAATGTCCCAACCCAACCACAAGGATTTTCATATTTTTTGTATTTCAATTGCCATGAAAATAAAAATTTATCCATAGGATCTTTCTCTATTAAAGGGTAAAACTATAAATATCTTAATCTAACTAAAATGAATAAATAATTCATTATCAATAGGACAACTAAAATTATTTTTTAAATGCATCTTTGAATTCAATACCATCTCTCACAAAACATTTCAACCCTATGTATCAAAATGGACTCCATTATGAATAAATAACCACACTCATTTGTTGATATTAGTGTGTGATATTTATCAACATTTATCATAATATGACTCACTAAAATGATCTCCAGCAAATTTATCACTTTTAATTATGCTCAAGGGCTAAGCGCTTGCCCTATAGATTACTTATAGGTTTTTAAGCATTTACGTACTAACCCTTTATTTAGGTTTTCAAGCATTTAGGTATTAACCCTTTATTTTCTATGCATAGTAATCGAATTTCCACTGTGATACCTAGTTCTTTGAATTCAAATTCACCCTTCCTTAAATGAATATTTCGATAAAAAAAAAATCATCTTTTATTTTCTTCATTTTGGAAGAATAGTTTCATTTTTCTTGCTCAAATTCTAGTCAATCTTCTAGGACAAAAACATCAAGTGAACCCTTTTTAATTTTATAGAAATCTATCTAGTCTTTCCACTCCATTTTGGGTAAAAATTTTATTTACATTTCTATATTAATATTTTTGTATTTAATGGTAGAGACTTAGATACATGTGTATTAACATGAAGACATCTCATCATATGTTGAAAAATAACTATGATTTTTTTTTAATAACTCTTACTAGATGAACATGTGATTAAAAAGTTTTCCTTATCAAAGAAAAATAATGATAAAGGAATAAAGTGCCCATATGCTGATGACCATGATCCATGGTAGGCTCTATTCAACACCATACATAAGCAAAATTGTGGAAGCTAGCTATTCACTCAAAATACAATGAACATAAACCATGTGAACTCATAATGCAAAGATGAGTAGCAAAAGGACAATTATAAGCATTTATTGTTAAAAAAAAAACTCTCCGAAAACTCATGATACAAATATGAATAGCAAAAGAACAATTATAATAATTTATTATTGGAAAAACAAACTCTTTCAATTATTTTTCATTGTGTTCCCCATACACATGCATAGTGATTAGGTTGGTAATAGATATCAATGAGTTGTATGAAGCAACTCTGTAACTTTGAATAACATCTATCAACTAACATGGAATGTGGAATGCAAGTGTGCTTATCCCCCCAAAAAATAGTATTTCATAAGGAGCGATCTAAAATAATAAATTTGAAATTTTCATAGAATATCAACCCAAGAAGATCATTCTCATAAAAGCTCTTGCAACATATTTGTTGTGGCACACAAATCCAAATAAAAAGAAATTGTTACAAAAATTTTAATATGTTGATTTGGATGTGTTAAATGACAAGGCAAAAACTTAGATTTTTTATGTTGATTTGGATTATTGGACGACAAGGCAACCACTTTATTAAATATGGATTGTGGGCAAATCTAAAAAGATTACAACTACAAATTATATTGCAAATTATTTCAACACCATGTAATCTCTCTGTTGATGTCTTAGGTTTATTTTTCTTTTTTATTACATATTGAAGTGTAAAGTGTTTCTTTTATTTTAAATTTAAATTGAAAAAGAAAAAAAATGGTTAAATGAAGTCCACAACAAGAAACATGAAGGCTATTGCGTCTTTTTGAGCCATTGTTTTATATTGTGTCATTTATGTCAAAAGATAATATATATATATATATATATATATATATATATATATATATATATATATATATATATATATGGAAAATAACTCCTTATAAGGAGTCAAAAGTTATTTTTTGTTGAAAAGCAAGATTAAAAGGTTTCATGTCATAACTTTGTCCTAATTGTAAATTTTTCTATGATTTTGGATTAATGTGAAAACAAAGTCATCAAGATTGCACAACTAGTTGCACAATAGGTTCTATTAAACTGATTTTCACTATTTTAATGTTTGAAAATTTAGTCAATTTGTTGAATTCAATTTCGTGGGGGTATAAAATACCGATAACCTATTTATAGAACTTCAAAACCTTGCAACATTATCATTCGGAATTCAACCTTATCATATAAATACTCGTTTTTAGGGTAAAAGAAAATATTTCAAACACATTAATGTTGCAAAATTTAGTATACAATGTCTTTAAACTTGGGCTTTAGTATGTCACATTTTCTCCATTGATAAAGTCCAAGTCATCAAATTTTAGCAACAGTTGCAAGACATCGAAGGACATGACCAATGGTATCTAACCCCTCTTAATTTTGATGCAAGTGATACTTCTAGTGCAAGTGAATTTTCAAGAACAAGTTCAACAACAAGAAAGGACACGAGAAACTACAAAATGTCAATCTAGAGATTACGAATCATGTCTAGAACTTTAATAATGAGAAAATGAGGCAAAATTTTACAAAAAGCCAATCTAAAGACTACAAGTCTTCTAGATTTATTAGATGTGACATAAGATGAAGTTGATAGGTTACAAGAAGAAAACAAAGTGCTTAATACTTAAAATTGGACAACTTCAGAAGCTTGAAGCCCCAAAAAGATGAACTCATAGATTCAATACTAACATATTGTCTTGAGAAGAAAATGATAGTTGTATTGGATGCATTGTGTGATACTAGTGATTTACTTTAATAGTTTAAAACACCTAGTGATTTGATTTACATATTTGATGCAATTTGTAATAATGATGATATCAATTGTGGTGGTGTTGATGAAGATGCACATATAATTCTTGATAATGATTTTTTTTCTTTTTTTTCTGTTATAGAGAAGAATCAATAACTACCCCATCATTGCCTATGCGAGGCCATGGTTTCAATTCCAAACTACGACTATTATAAACCCTTCCCATTCTTGGTAAATATGACATGAGGTGGATTACCGACCCTCAATGGAATTGAATCAAGGTTACCCACATGCAAACACTCAACCACAACCAAGCAACCTATCCTCTGAGGACAAATCTTGATGATGATTCAAGAATTAATTTCTATATTGATATTGGTGAAGATGATGATCATGATGGAGGCCATGATGACGCAACCATTCCTCACAAAAATGGATGTGATAATGAATTTGGGTGCTTTGAAAGGCATCCTATGTTCCATGAAATTTCATGACAAGGACAACAAGATGGCTTTTTGGTATGATATGACATGTTTCCAAAATGGAAAAACATAATTTCAAGACAACAAAGCACATTTTTAAGAGGATAATGTGTGCCTGAGGCAGTTCTAAAATCTCTAGATGACTCCTTAAGGAACATAGAGGCATACTAAAGGCATTGGTTCAAGGATAATAGAGAAAATGGGATATAATGACAAAGGATTAGGCAAATGTGAGCAAGGAATTTTAGACCCCATAGAATTAGTAAGGAGGACAAAACATATAGGTCTCAAATATGTTGGTAAAATAAGCTACGTTAGTTAAAAGTGAAGTTGATGATGTAACTGAAACATGCATAATTAAAATAAGTAAAAATTTAGACCACTAAGTTCCAAAATAAGAGCTTGGTTGCACCCACAATGGTAGGGAAGGTCATATACAATACAGATATTGGGACCTTCATTCGTGTGGATCTTGTGGTTTGAAAAACCATTATGAGAAAATATACTAGAAAAAGAAAATCTTACTAAATTGTATTCAACTATGGTTGGGTATGTGCGATCGAATGGTGTCAAGTCACATTCAAAAAAAAAATTGGCACAAAGTTTTCCCATATGAAGAGAGATGTGAGACAAAAGCATTGTTAGCATGCACTTGTGGTTTAGAGTAAACTATGCAAAAACACAGTAGCATAAATGCTCAAATGTGGTTGAGGGTAAACCTATTCAAAAACACCATTTTTTTTAGTTAAAAGTTAACCATTTTAAAAACTCATGTGATTGATTAAGGGCACATTCAAAATAAAAAGAAAGTGTTTAACTGGTTGATGTCAACCAAAGCAAACATAACTCTATTGGTTGAGAATCAACCAAAGAAAATTAAACCCCATATCTGTAACTATGTATACTCAGTGGAGTAGTGGTAAGGAGACATGGTCAACTTTGTATACTTGGTCTAGTGGTGACAAGGAGATAGGCAACTCTATACACTCATTTGTGTTGGCAAGAAAATTAACTTCGTACACTCAATCGAGTGGTGGCATGGAGAAGTAAGGAACTTTGTACATTTTAGCAAAAGGAAGGGGTGTCAAGGAGACGTACAACAACATGCATGGTGCAATGTTAGAATGTATCTAAAATGGACCCAGTATTTATCATCATCCTGTAGTATACTCAATAGTTCCCTAGGTTGGGTACCTATGCAATCCAATGATATAGAATGATAATCATAAAGGCACTTGAATAAATGAACTGTTGTCATAAAATCTACAAATGCGAACATTTCATTGTAAGATCCATAAAGGCAATCATGCTTTGGCATAGGCATTTGGTGTTGTAAAAAATACAGAGGCAAACATTTGTATTGGACATAAAGGTGAACAACACAGTATATTGATATCGCAATTTGGAAAAAGCAATATTTGTGCTACGTTCATTGTATTTATTACATGAATGTCCCATATTGTGTCCTGTATAATTTGTTATAACATGATAACAAGAAGCCCTAACAAAAATATTTTCGATTCAACAAATCAAGTTCAATATATCAAATATGAGGTTATAATTATTTACATATTTTAACGCTTTTTAAAAGCTTTATCTCTAGAAAATATTGAAATAACTATGTAACCCCCTTGAATTTGGAGGTACATAATGACAAGTTGGAATGTTTTAGCATTGGCTCTAACTCTTCGGTTTCTCATAGGGTCTACCTCTAGGTTATTGTCACATGGCCATTGCCTCAAGGTCGCCTTTGCTTTCTACCTCTAGATTGCCTTTTACTTCACCTCTAGGTTGTATCACTACATTTATGTAAGTTCTATCATCATTTGAGTCATATACTTTTGCAGGCTTCCAAGTATCACTTTCATAAGATACTTTTACTTATATTGTAGGCATCCAAGCATGGTTTGGGTCAAATTCTTCTGTAGGTCTTCAATCATTGTAGGACATTTCTCATATTTCATCATGGAAAAACTTACTTTTTTTATACATTTAACAAAATAGGTCCCCCTATGTAGAAATCACATAATATTTCTTGTCTTATTCCATTCTAGTATGTTTAACCATCTATAATTCACTTGTACTTTGTTATTTCTGTAAGAAATCGAACTAGTTTTATTATTCAGCAGGGGGTGTTTAAATAATGCAGAGATTACAAACTGCATTCCTGGATTAGCCCGGGTTGGGCGCATCTCAACAGGATGCAGGTATAACAATATACCAGCCGCTGCAATTAGTTGCTAAGTTAAATTAACAACTAACAAAATGCTAAAGTACGCTAACATCCCCCTTTATTACATTATTTGGGTAATGTAATAACTAATAGCTATACTAACATCCCCCCTGATTACATCATTTTGCAATACAAAGAGAGCTGCGAAACAATTCAAATTTGACACGTGCAAGTGCCTTAGTGAAAATGTCCGCAACTTGAGCATCGGTGGGAATGTCTTGAAGCTAAATTCGATGTTTTGGAACTTCATCTCGAATGAAATGACATTGTGTGTCAATGTGCTTTGTTCTTTCATGATGGAGTGGATTCTTGACGAGGTTCAGAACACCACGATTGTCGCAAAACAAGTGTATTGGAGATTTTGATGGATGGCCCATACTTGTCAGAATGCGACGCAACCATATCACTTCGCACACAGCTTCACGTGCGGCGCGATACTCTGCCTCTGTTGATGAAATAGCAACCACTGTTGCTTCTTGTTGTGCCAAGAGACGAGGACCGGATCCCAGGATGAAAAATGTATCCGGAAGTTGACTTGCGATCATCAAATGATCCGGCATAGTCGGAGTCCGTGTATCCTTGCAAGAAGAATTTGTTGTTCCTCTTGTATTCTAGGCCATATTCCATAGTACCACGGACATAGTGAAGAACACGTTTCTTTGCTTTCCAATGAGTGGTCTTAGGCTCCTGCATGAACCTCGAAAGATAGTTGACGGCAAATACGAGATCCGGCCTAGTATTGGTCAGATATATGAGACTCCCAATCAGCTGTCGATAGAGAGTACCATCTACCTGAGGTGAATCATCATATCGCGATAACTGAAGTCCATTCTCCATCGGAGTTGCCATTGGCTTGCAATCAGTCATGCGATATTTTTCCAGCAATGTCTTGGCATATTTTTTCTGAGACACTTTGATGGAGTGCTCCTTCTGGCTGAATTCCAGACCAAGACAATAATGGAGAAGTCCGAGATCTGTCATCTCAAAAGATTTACACAAGTTTCTTTTGACAGTAGAGATCATAGTTTTCGAACTCCCTGTAATGAGCGAGATCATCAACATAGAGTACAAGCAACACTATCTCGGAACCACTGTTTCTTGAAATAGAGGTTTGCATCCGACGGACATCTCTTAAATCCATGCTGCATAAGGTGATTGTCCATTTTTATATACCAAGCTCGAGGAGCTTGTTTCAGACCATATAAGGATTTGACCAATTTGCAAACCTTCTGCTCTTGGCCTTCCACTTCAAATCCTTCAGGTTGAGTCATGTAGACTTCTTCTTGGAGATCACCATTTAGAAAGGCACTTTTGACATCCATCCGGTGAACTTTCCACCCATATTGTGCTTGCCATAGCACACATAACCCAATTGTGGTCATCCGAGCGGTAGGTGCAAAAGTTTCCTCGTAGTCAATGCCTTCCTTTTGAGCATAGCCCTTTGCAACAAGACGGGCCTTATGCTTATCAATTGTTCCATCTGCCTTGTACTTGACTTTATATACCCATTTGCGGCCAATGGGTTTCTTTCCATGCGGCAGATCAACAAGCTTCCAAGTTTTATTTTTCATCAAAGACTCATACTCTGTATCCATAGCGGCCTTCCACTGAGGCTCACTAAGAGCATCTTGCACTGATGCAGGTTCAAGATCATCTATGGTAGACATGAACGCACTGTCATCATCAATATCCATATCCTCTACTTCTGTACGTGGAGTTACAGAAAGTTCCTCAAAAGATTGACAAAGATCATCAACCTCACCGGTTTCTTTGGCTTCTTTTTCCTTTTGAGCCATCTTTGCGTGTACGAGGTCTATCCAAGTTCAAATTGGGAGGAGTGGATAAATTTGCGTCTTTGATTGTATTTGTACACCATTTTGGATTCTTCTTCGGTGGTGTTGAAGAAGATGTAGAAGGACCTCCTGTCTGTGTTGATGAAGGAATCTTCTCTTCCTTAGATTCCACAAGATCTAGGTGTACTTTAGATGTGCTCTGTGATGTGAAAGCTTCATCAAAGACAACATCTCTGTTGACATGAATTTTCTTGGTCAAAGGATCTATCAAACGATATCCTTTAGAGTGCTCATCATAACCAAGAAAAATACATCTCAGTGTTTTCTCATCTAGCTTCTTCCTTTTCTCTTTCGGTATGTGCATGAAAGCGTGACATCCAAAAATACGTAGATGAGATATGGAGGGTTTCGACCACTCCATGCTTCCTGTGGAGTCATTCCTTTTAGGGCCTTTGTGGGTGCCCTATTCAACGAGATATCTTGCGGTGGTGACGGCTTACGCCCAATATTGTTGCCCAAGAGTAGCTCTCGTGAGCATACAACGAACCATTTCCATGATAGAACGGTTCCTTCTCTCGGCAACTCCATTTCTTTGAGGAGTATAGGCGATTGTTAAGCTGTCTCTTGATTCCATGCTTATCTAAGAATGCAGAAAATTCATTAGAGGTAAACTCCCCCCTCGATCCGAGCGGAGGGTTTTAATAGAAGCTCCGACTCCTTCTCAACGGATTTCTTGAGCTGCTGGAAGAATGCGAAAGCTTCGGATTTCGGTTGGAGAAAGAAAACCCACATCTTTCGTGAGTAGTCATCTACGAATAACTCAAAGTACCTCTTCCCTCCACAAGTGTTGGGTGTGAAAGGACCGCACGAGATCGGTGTGAATTAACTCCGAAGGTTTTCGTGCTCTTGTTGAGCTCTTCTCAAATGGTACTCTATCTTTGCTTTCTGCCAAGCGGTCGGAGCACTACTGGCAATGTGGCGAGAAAGGGAAGGAAGACCCTTTACCATCTCATACTTACTGAGCTCAAGTAAGTAGCAGAACTAAGATGCCCATATCTCTTGTGCCATAGGGAAGTTGCCTCCTTGGTAGAGACAGTCATGGCAACATGTGGAGTAGAGATAGCATCTAGGGCAAATAAGCCGTGCTTATATGAAGCTGTTGCAATCTGCTTACCCTTCCTGGTAATAGTACAACACTTCTTGCCATTCTCAACACGAAAGTTGACAACCATATTTCTATCCAGGATTTGTGTGACTGACAACAAATTGTTAGCCAATCCCGGAACATAGAGGACTTTGTCAATCTGACACTTGCCATCGGGAAGAGTGACTGAAAGCTGTACCCTCTCCACTGAACCACTGTAGGTTTTATCATCGGCAATGGTGACGGGTTTGCCCTCTTTGGCCACGAATGATTCAAACCACGATCCGTCGCCGATCATATGTTTGCTAGCTCCAGAATCGACATACCAAACGGGATCCCTCTCGTGTGGAATCTGTGGTAGTCATGAGCACCTTGTGTGCCCATTCGGAATCCGAGTCGGATTCTTCAACGACAACATTCACCTGGGGTTGCTTGTTTTTATTTTGTGGTTTGTTTTGGCCTTTCTGCTTGTTCTTATGCCAACACTGTTGGTGTCATGGTTGTCTTTCTCACAGATCTTGCACCACCTCTTCTTCTGTTGAGGTTGTTTTCCTTTTCCTTTCATGTCCTGTTGAGAATTTCCTCCTTTATGAAAGTTGCCTCCTTTTTGCCCATTACCTTTCTTCCTAGAACCCTTCCTATTGGTGTATAGGGATGTATTGGAAGAATCATCCTTGTGAAGTTGGCGTGCCTCCTGTTGTTGAAGCCAGATTGACCAACTCGATGTAGGTAATTTGTCGTTGAGACACCTGGATGGAGGTGATCAACATATCAAATGAAGAAGGTAAAGCTCTCATCACAATTGAAATGAGAAGCTTTTCGTCCACGAGAATCTCCCAAAGAATTCAATTTCTCTTTCAATTCGGACACTCTGCACGGAAAGAGTTCAAGCTGTTTCACCCTGTCTCAAACTCGGGTTATGAAGTTGTTGTTGAAGATGAAGAATGGTGGAATCATTCTTTCCCTCATAGATGGTTTTAAGGGCATCCCATGCCTCTTTACCACTTGCTTTGTCGGCTATATGAGGTTGCACTTCATCCGAAACAGCAAACAAAATGAGCACCTTTGCTCGATTGTCTTTCTTGTCAAAAGCTATCCGATCGGCGGAAGGACTTGTGGATCCCGATCTTTGGTGAAGGCCTAGGTGTTACTCCGAGTAACAATATCCCATAAATCTTCCATTTGGAGAATTGCCTTCATCTTATGTTTCCATGGTGTATAATTTGGACCTTTCAATAAGCGATGAGGATCGGTCATCAACTTTGCAACGACGGCCATAGTGAAGGTTCCTTATAACACCAATTGGTCCCCCTTTCGATATACCTTTTGCTAGGCCGTTATACCGTACAAAATACCCGCCCTTACGTGAGGGAAACTATAGGTATTTAGAAAGATCAACAAAAATCACCCGCCCTTACGTGAGGGAGACTATAGGTGAGTTTTAGAGATCATACGATACGTGGAACATAAGCGATGCTGAAAGGGAATCGCATTGTTGATGGCACCTACCATAGAAGATTCTTCTCATGCGTGGGGCGTAACTTCCCCTAAACACTATGAAGAATACTTCGTCGGGATTTACGCCTAAACACAAGAGCGATTAAGGGTAGTGGATGGAGTAAAAAAATGCAAAAAATGGCAAACTTATCTCTCCCTGACGATTTATAGAGAACAAGCTCAGACGTCGTTGTAGCAGCTATATTAGGCGGCGGATACAGTAGCCCAATCACGACGGCTTTACACTGTAAGTGCTGGCCGGAGGTATCACAAATACCGAACACTGCTGAGTGCAATAAATTGCACGGATGGGTTTTAATTATTCGGGGACTTAGGGAGTGTATTTGATTTTTTTTTTTCAACTTTTAATGTTGTAGTGCAAAAATGAAATATGCAACATACAACATAAAAAGTGCCCACAAGAATTAACCCACAAGGTGTCGGGCGCAGCCGAAAATGCACCTTTTACAATTCGCCAAATTGCTTTTTCAGAAAATTACTCACATTCCCCCTTTGATTTTTTGAAAAAAATATCCCCCCTAAAAAAAATTCTCTTTAACAAAGCATTTTAATAATTATTATGTATTTAAAGTTAAAATAAATAATTTTAATTTATATAGTTTTAAAAACTTATGAAAAAATAAATTAAAATTAAATTTTAATTTATAAAGTTTTAAAACTATAAAAAAATAAATTAAAATTAAAAATTTTAACTAAAAAATAATAATTAAAAAAACCTTTGAAAAAAAAATTATACCTTTGAAAGGGGGGAGTCGGCGGGATTTGAACCCCCGACCTGCAGGCTCCCAGAGCCTTACCGCACGGCTCACGACCACGTGAGCCAGCGGGCTGATCCGAAAGGATCAAGGGGCCCCCTCGTATTTGAGGAGGGTCCTCAGCCTGCCGCCCGAGCGCTGCAGACTCCTCTGCAAATCGCGGCCTCCGCGCTACTGCTTGGTCGCGTTTTTTTTTTTTTTTTTTTTTTTTAATCCCGCGCTTAGCCGCGGGGGGGTGGGAGGAGCGGACCTCCTACGTCCCTCCTGTGCGTCTGTGCGCGTCGCGCGGACAGACGTGCGCTCAACGGGGGGGGACCTCCTACGTCGCGACGCGGACAAACGTCCGCTGCGTCTGCGCGCGGACGGACGTCCGCTCAACAGGGGGGGCGGGGGGCGGACCTCCTACGTCCCTCCTGTGCGTCGCGACGCGGACAGACGTTCGCTGCGTCTGCGCGCGGACGGACGTCCGCTCAACGGGGGGGGAGCGGACCTCCTGCGTCCCTCCTGTGCGTCTGCGCGCGTCGCGACGCGGACAGACGTCCGCTGCGTCTGCGCGCGGAGACGTCCGCTCAACGGGGGGGAGCGGACCTCCTGCGTCCCTCCTGTGCGTCCGTGAACAGGGAGGCGAGGGCGCCAGCTGCGTCCGCAGCACTTCTAGCACGCGCGGCGTCCTGCAGGGATGCCTGCGCTACGCCCTGGAAATATATTTTTTTTTTTTTCTCTCTCGCAGAGCAATTTTTTTTTTTTTCAGCCTCTACCTTCACGCCACTGGCTCTGATGCCATGTAAGAAATCGAACTAGTTTTATTATTCAGCAGGGGGTGTTTAAATAATGCAGAGATTACAAACTGCATTCCTGGATTAGCCCGGGTTGGGCGCATCTCAATAGGATGCAGGTATAACAATATACCAGCCGCTGCAATTAGTTGCTAAGTTAAATTAACAACTAACAAAATGCTAAAGTACGCTAACAATTTCTTCTTTCATCCTTATATCGACAATTTCTTTGGGAATGGTTATTACCTCCACAAAAGGATGGAGGTACAACATTTTTCTAACATGTGTCCATATCTTCCACAATGTTTACAACAAACTTTATTCACTTCACTAAATTCTCTTTTCACAATTTTTTGTGTTATTGTTTCTTATTTGTTTTGTTTTTCCATACTGTCTACCACTACTCACCTTAGGGGCTTTATTTTCTTCATTTGATTTCTTTTTCATGAATTTTCTAATACCTAACATAAATTTGGTATCTTTCATTACAAATTTGGTACTACTAGTTTCTATTTGATCTGTACATTTGAGACCTTCATACTTTGGCTTTATTTTTGGTACTGTGGGATCTTTCACACCTTGCCCATTTCTTCCTAAACTTGTGCCATTGTATCCCATTCTTCCCAACAGTTTTGAACCAATTCCTCTTGTATGCCTTTCAAAACAACCAACGTCTTCACCATTTTGATTTTCATCACATTGCTCTTCAACACATCTTGGATTGTTACTATCACATCATGAATTTTGATAATATGGACTTCAAATCTTCCACGCATCCTCTATTTTCTCGAACAATCTTCAAATCCTTGGTCTCGCATGCTTCATCTATTCCCTAAACAAAGTTCCTCGTATCACAACACATCTGTTGTCGTGGGCCTCAAACCACAAGTATCACAACAATTATCTATCATTATAGGTCTCAAATCATCTTTATTACAAGTGACATATGTCCCTTGTCTAATCTCTTATACAATAGCACACACTTGTCATCGTAGGCTTTAAATCATTTGTATCACAATTGACATCAGTTCTTTTAGGCTTTAAATCATTAGTATAACAACAAGATTTATTCTTTGGATAAGGTCACTTGTGTCACAACAAACATTTACCATCAAGGGCCTATCCTTCAACCTTTCAATTGTTTCCTTTTGCTTTTTATATTTCTCCTTAAGGACATTAAAAGTTACTAATGCCTTGTATATTATCAACCCTACATCAATAGGTAGTGTAACATCTTCATAGCAATCATTGAGAATAGAATGTAAGTAGCACTAAAATGTTGAGAAGTTTCCATATTCATCTTCTTTGATAATCGTTTCAAAATACCTTATTGTTTCTAATGGTATTAGAACTTCAACAAGCTTCTTGTGAATCATTATCGTGTGCGTCAGTTACTAGAGCTTCATTTTGTATCTCTTCAAAAATGGATTTTGATTCTAGTGCTTCTTGAATAATACACTCTTGTTGTGATTGAAATTGATTCCTTTGAGATGGTTTACAAAATTGACTCCCATGAGTCATCAAATTTTATTTACAAAATTATGTGGTATGTCTTTTCTCACAAATATAACAATATATTTGGATTTCTGCTGGTTAAACACACTTTTGAATGTTTGATTGTTTCTTTGCTTGCCTTTTCCGTGTTGGCAGATGATACGAATGCTACTTCTTTAAAGGATTTGGTGGTTGGTTTTGTTCTTTTGATCTAATAGGCAGACTCTTCTTTGTTGTTGGTGCTTTTTTTTTTTTTGCAAAATATGGACTTGAATAGCTAGGATTCTATAAGTAGAATTTTTTGAGATAGGTATAGCAAGGGTTCCTTATATCGCGAATTGGTCACCATCTCAATATACCACCAATTCGATATACTAATCCTTTCTATATACCCACTCTTCCAATATACATGTTAATGCATGGGACAAGCTAGTCCTCTCGATATACTCATTGGTACGTAAGAGAAACTTTTAGGTACGTGAAAGAGATTTGCATGTGACACCTAGGTGTTACGGAATGGGGTTTGTTTTGTTTATGACACCTGCTTAGAAGGATTTCCTCATACGTAGGACGTAACCTCCCTCAAATACTTGGATAATCAAACTGTCAAGATCTGTCTAACAATGGGTAAAAAATGGAATGGTGTGAATATATATGAAGTTTCCCCTTATTATTCCTTGGTAATTTATAGGGATAAGAATTTTGGATGTAAGTAGCCAATATTCCCTCTGTAAGTAGCCAATATTCCCTATATTCTTTGACAAAATTTGGTTTATTTATAAAAATTTCGGGTGTAAGTAACTAATATTCACATTTCATGAAACAAATGAAAACAAATTCTTATTACAAAAGACATGCACTTATACTTTTTTTTCACCTTTTCTCCTAAAATAATTAGTATAGATCACAAAGAAAAGACAAACAACCTTGTATCTCCTATACTAAAATAAAATCGTCTTTTCTTATAACGTGTAAAACTATAAAAATCAAAATATCAATAGATCTTTTATAACATCCTTGTTACTAAAAAAGTGTTCTAGAGGAAAGAAATAATTTTCTTTGGAAAAGAAACTCTTAATAATTTTTATCTTTCCTTATATAAGTGAAACTGTATCATGCCTTCTTATTTTTTTATCTTTCCTGGGAACTATATCATGCCTTCTTATTAATTTTATTTTTTTTCACCTTAATATTCCCTGCCAAACAAGGACATGTGAAATGCCAGGTGGGTCTTTCAACACCAAAAAAAACTAAAAGTTAATTCTTAGTACATTATATATCTAATTTTGACAGAGTTTGTTTCCCATACCAAATGGTGGATGACAACTAGGGCATATTACTGAAATTAAACTCAACCAAAGGAGAACATGATTTATTTTCTGTTAAAGTTGAGCTATACATTTAGCTGAACATCCGACCCCATGTTCGAAAACCTAATGTAACTAGAGGCATTTAGCAAGAGAATATTTTATTTATTTTATTTTATATTATTTTTTAAGATACTTTTAACGGTGTAAACCTACAATAAGGTAAACCCAATACTATATGAATGCGCTGTCCCGACATATTTTTTTGTAATTTTGTCTTTTGGGTTCGTTTTACCTTACAATCATCAAACAAGTAATACGGGCATTGCTTAAAAGTTATATTCCTGGCCTCAAGGTAGATTGATAGACTTTATAGTCAGGCACTTATCAAAAAGAAATATATTGATACTGCTTAAAAGTTATATTTCTGGTTTTAAGATGGATTGATAGTTATCTGTCAGATCAAGCACTTACCAAAAAGAGACCTAGATTCAAACTTAAAAGGCATGTTTGTTGCAAAGATAATAGTCTGATCTGAATCCTCTCAAGAACGAGGATAGAAGTGACCGGTAGTCCCTTCATGCTAGGTCAATAATAACGAGATGGTATAGGTTTGTTGGGAGGAGTAGTGCTCCCCCTCATGCTAGGTCAACAATAACGAGGTGATATAGATTTCTTAGGAGGAGAGGTGGTCCCCCTCATGCTAGTGGTAATAAGTAGTCTGATCTGAATCCTCTCAGGACTGACGACAATAGGAGTGACCGGTAGTCCCCCTCATGCTAGGTCAAAGATGGTATAGGTTTGTTGGGAGGAGCGGTGGTCCCTCATGCTAGGTCAACAATAACGAGGTGGTATAGGTTTGTTGGGAGGAGCGGTGGTCCCCCTCATGCTAGGTCAACAATAACGAAGTGGTATAGGTTTATTGGGAGGAGTGGCCGGTGGTCCCCTCGTGCTAGGTTAACAATAACGAGGTGGTATAAGTTTGTTGTGAGCAGCCCCTGTGATTTGAACCCACTACTAAAAATAGTATCTATGTAACCAACTCCTGTGTCTATTCTTAAAAAAAAATTATATTCCTGGCCGCAGTCCAGATCATGTAACAGTAACACGTCCCGTCTAGGTTTGTCAACATCACTGCCGAAGGAATCGTACCTAGGTTTGTCAGGACATGTTAAAGGCCCTTACTCCATCTGTCCGAGATGGAGAGTGAGTGGCTGTGGTTTACAGGGATAGTTGGATGGGAATTGAACCTTAATTCCCGCTGCATGTCCACTCAACTGACCCCACTAGAGTAGTGCCTACTAGGCTATGTAAAGGCCAGAAAGAAAAGTGGTCCGGGCACATAGCTCCTATGCGGATGGGTTGGAGAAGGGGTAACTAAGGCCAAAATGATGTCGAGGAATACTAGGGGCCCACCATTGCCGTCCACAGTTGTACGCCAAAAGGCCAACAAATAGTTAGCACTCATTATCTGTTATGGCTGGCTTGTTTATTTTCTATGACTCGAATAGTTTTTAAAAAAGTAATCTACGCTATATGTGTGTAGATTCCATTATATACATACACTACTGAATATCCTGCAGAGATTATATGGCTTGTGATAAGACAGAATGACGAGACAGTTTTCATAGAATGCGTAAACCTTAAAACTAAATAAATAAAAAATAACTGTCTCAGACATTTTGTCAATTGTACATGTATACACAAGAAGACTGATTTTCCTTTTCAATTTCCAATTAGGAACATTAAGATTTGATAATTTCTGATCACAAATTTTATAATATAAACAACTGCAGGCCGAGTCCCTGCCTTAACCTTCACCAGTAAAAAACTAGAAATGTTACAGCTAAAGTTCTCCATACCACATGATTGGAGCACTGATAGTATCAAGTACTAACTAATACCATCCAACAGTATAACATCCAAATTGGATCACTAAGTTTCAAAATTGGCATCAACATGTTCTTATAAGGTAATTGAGACTTTTGCTTTGGGGAAATATGAAAGTTACTAAGGATAACAGGTATAAAAGAAATGTAATAGAATCAGATTTCTTTATTTGGCTCATTAATGTGTTCAAAAGCATGGAAATAAATGAATATGATTAAGAATAATGCAAATGAACTCAATGAAAATATATTTCAAATGAATGGCATAACAGTCAATGAAAAAATAAAGACAAACCAATCGCACTTTGTTTACAAAATTAAAGCAATTTCTCCTGTGTCATTAGTTTTGCAGAAGTCTGGCAGCGACTAAGAGTTTGCCTTGCTTCAGCCAAACCTACAAACAGTAGACAAATTCAGTTTGCAGTAAACAAACCTAGTTCGTCATATCAGCTAACTTTGATAAAGCAGACTTTAAATCATTACCTGGTCTACGATAGAAATCAGGGTCTATTCCATTTCCATCAATATCCTTGTGACTTGGAGTAACATACTTTCCAACAGTAACCACAACTCCTGACCCATCTTTGAGCTCGTAGACAGATTGAATTAACCCCTGAAAACATTACTTAGACAATGTCAAAATATAATATAATGGGTATAATATCAGCTTAGAAAGGAAAGCCTTATTGAATCTGATTTCACCTTTCCAAATGTCCTTTCTCCAACTAGGATAGCCCTGCAATTATCATGAAGAGCTGCTGCAACCTGAGAGCCATAAACGATTGCTGCATTAATGGTCAGAGGCCAGAGTGTAGTTTTAAGCAAGCAATTAGAATTCCACGGAGTAAAATAAGTCCCACACTAGTGCTACTGTTTTTATCATAACCAAAGTACAGAATATGTAATTCAGCTCAAGCCGGATATAGTCTCCACTTCTAGTGTGGTAAAGCACTAGCAGTGGCTACTCATGCATTTCTGTATAAATATTTCTTTTCCACAGCTTGGCCATTGTTTTTCCTCTTTGATTGCTCTTTCATGTTTGTCAATCTATCTATTTTAGCATACTATACAGTGCATAAAGAAGGGTTTAACCCATAGATCTTTACGCCAGATGCTTAGCAAAGTTCAAAATGCATCTTTTGTTGAATCCTGATAATTTACCTGACATGTTTTTCAAAGATAGTAATACTAGTCAACCACACAGAAGAAAGGGAAGACAAATGTCGACCTTGGAGAGTTCATTGCCTTCAATTGATTTGCAAAAAGTTGCAACCTTAGAAATAGACTCTGCAATTACTTACCTTGATCGTGCAAGCAAGCCAAGAGAAGTCACACTGGCAATTGTTTGTCCACTATTGGTAGGGATGGGTTGAGGGGTGGATAAGTTCTAGAAGATCGCAGAAGCTAAAATCAGACTTTCTTCTTGCAACCCTCAAACTCTCCACATTAAGAAAAGCAATTTCACATAAAAAGAATTTTAAGACTTACCTTTCAAATATAGATGACAAATCATAGATAATAATTAACTAAAGGGCGTGCAAAAAGTGATTTACTTTTTCTTTCCAAAAAGTTTATGCTTTGTACCGGTGGACAGATGATTGCCGACTAGAATTGTTGTTCAAAATGAGATAGAAGTTCCAACCAAGATCCAAGAAGATATTCATTTTATGTTTTTTTAAGGAGTTTTGAATCATTTCATGTTGTTTTTGTTGATTCATCCACTAGAATGTAAGTTAAAGCTAGAAGTTTGTTTCCTACCAATTGGGTGAAGGTGGAAACTTGCATATATCCTATATTTGTTTTCACTCAATTTTGGTCTCCGCATAGTTGTTTGTAAATATGCTCTGGTAACCTTATAACCTAGCCATACACATTTGCAATGGGTTGACATACCATTAGCTAAGCCCCATTGTTGAAACCATAGTTACGAAAATCGGTAAAAAATCGCAAAAATCGCGAGTTAATCGCGAGTCATTCGCCAAACGAGTGACTCGGAAACTAATTGCAAGTCCGGCGATTTTTGACGAATTTTTGCCGAACCGGCGATTTTTTGCTGATTTTTTCAAAAAATCTGCAAAATTTTTTTTTTTTTTTTTTTAAGCTTTGGCCAATTTAGGGTTTTCTATGCAAGCCCATTTTTCAGCTGTTAATGTTTGAACTTTGAAGTTTAAAGTTTAAACCCTAAATCTGAAACCCTAGTTTAGGGTTTTGGGTTTTTTTTCTTTTTCTTTTTTTAAGTAAATATTGCTGCCTGATAACTATGTATGCAAGCCCATTTTTCAACTGTTAATGTTTGAAACTTTGAAGTTTAAACCCTAAACCCTAGGCTAGGCCTTAGGGTTTTTTTTTTTTCCTCCTCTTTTAAAGTAAATAAGTAAATATTGCTGCCTGGTAACTATGTATGCAAGCCCATTTTTCAGCTGTGTTTGAATTTGAAACTTTAAACTTTGAACTTGAAGTTTAAACCCTAAACCCTAGTCTAGGGCCTAGGGTTTTGGGTTTTGGGTTTAGGGTTTTTTTTTCCTCCTCTTTTTAAGTAAATATTGTTGCCTGATAACTATGTATGCAGGCCCATTTTTCAGCTGTCAATGTTTCAATTTTAAACCCTAAACCCTAGTTTTTTTTCCTTTTTTTCAAGTGATTGTAACTTTGTTGTTACTTGTTTCCATGTGCAGGCATATAAAAAATGAAACCTTTTTTTCCTTCTTGTTACTTGTAAATTTGTACCTTTACATATTATAACCAATACAGGATGTGTTTTGTCACTTTCATGTGTACTTAAAGCTTGAGCCTTGTATGATGTCTTGAGTCTCTTGACTTGAATTGTTGCTTTTATTGCAATATTTGATTTGCATAATGTTAATTCATTGTAATATGCATGAAAAATTTGAAAAAAAAAATGTTTTCTTCAGTTTTTATTTTCCCTATTTTTTGTCAATTTTTTCCCCGATTTTTTGCCGATCCCGTTTTTTTGCCGATTTTTTCCCCAGCCGATTTACTACCTGATTCCGATTTTCTCTACTATGGTTGAAACTACAACATTACAAAAACCAAACACACAAAGAAACCAAGAACACGAGAGAACTTCAGATAAGGCAAATACTTCATTGAATAAAATTTTAATATGAAGAGAGCAACCTTCTAAGGAAAAGAATGGCATAAATATAAACCCTGAAATGACTTAAGTGTAATTTATGTCATTAATACAACACTAAGCGTAAATTAAACTACATAAAAAAGTAACTTTATTATTATGCCTGCATCTATAACCTAAATGACCATTATATCATATCTAACATCTTCCCCTTAATGGTCATTTTAGAAAATACACCAAGTTTAGATCAAGTTTATCTATAAATTTCACAAATTTATTTGGGTCAATAAACCTGGTGAGAACGTTCATTGTCTGGTCTTGGATAGAACAATATTTCAGCTCAACTACTCCATCTTCTACAAATTGTTGAATGAAGCAACAATGAACGTCAACATGTTTGGTTTGCTCGTGAAAGACAAGGTTCTTTGTCAGCTTGAGAACTCCCTGGTTTTCACAGAAATGAACAGTCAACTCATTCTGATAAATCTTCAAATATCCAAGCATTCTTCTGAGCCAACCTTCTTCACATGCTGCTTTCACTGCTTGCTCTGTTATCAGATTCTTTAAAAGAAAGAAGAACATGTTGTTTCTCGCAGATCCAAGAAATTGCACATTCCAAAGCTGAACACATAATCTGTTGTGGACCTATCATCCATAGATCCTGCCCAATTCGACTCTGAAGAGTCACATAACCTAAACTCCTTGCTTCTTCTATGTAGAATGACGAAAACTGATGTTCCTTTCGAATATTGTAGCTCCCTCTTTGCTGCTGTCCAGAGTTTTGCTTTCATATCTGTCATAAGCTGGGAGATATAGCTGACGACATAGCTCAAGTCAGGCCTAGCGATGGTAAGATAGATCAAGCTTCCCACTGGTTGCATGTAGACTGATTTATTAACTGCCTTTGAATTAATCTTGGCTGAAAGTTTCAGCCTTTTCTCCATAGGTGTAGATGAGATTTTGCAATGTACCATATTGAACCTATCTAAGAAACTTTTGGCATATTTCATTTTTGAAACAAAAGTATATTTATCTATTTGCCAAACTTCTACACCTACACAGTAATGTAGGAGGCCTAAATTTGTTATGTCAAAAGCTGAACATAGTTCTGGTTTTACCTTGCAATTGCTCCAGCCTCGCTACCTGTAATCTATGTAACTGTGTTTGCCGAAAAATATCGAAATCAAAATTAAGCAAACGTCGTAGTTTTTTGAATAAATTTGCACAAAATTCAATGATTCTCCTGCAATCTTGGCTGCCCCTGCTCCTGTAGATTCTCCACCTTCAGCAGCCGCTATTCTTGGCTGCCCCTGCTCCTGCTCCTGTAGATTCTCCACCTTCAGCAGTCGCTATTCTTGCATTCTCCGCCTCCAACAATGTCGCTGCTACCAAGGACGGTGTTGTTGTTTGTTTCTCCCAAAGCTTTGAACCCCAGGAAAATGTTGTTCATTATTTCACATGGGCATAAGCAGGGGCATATGTAAATCAAAATACCTTCCCTGTGGCTGAGATAATCTCCTCCATCCATCCATCCATCACCGATTCAATTAGTTGGACTCCTTTCAAAATTGCCGTGTTCATGTTATTTTATTATATATAATAATATGGCGAGATGTTATAATGCCTGCCCCTTGTTATTATCATTATTGTTATATGTTACAATATGGTATGCTTTATAATGTATATTCTTATTAGATTATGAATAAAAAATGTTATATTTTAATATAATATAAGATACATACATTATATATAAATTTATAACACATGCTCTTTATAATATAAATATAACGAATATGTATGTTATATTATAAAAAATGTATATTATATGATGCATGTATTTAACAAATATAATATTTACCATATTACATTAAAATATATAGTTTTGTTTGTCAATTGATTATATGGGATCGAAACGGGCCCCACCCGTATTACATCATCACCACACGGTGGTATTACAACAAAGCTTGAATATTATCCATGTATCGCTTGGCAATATTTGAACCTTGGTCTCCTCCTTAAATGTTAAGGAATCTAACCGGTTGAGATAATGCCACTTGACAAAAATTTCAATGAGTTTACACAAGTTTTTATGAGGGGTCCTGGTCCCCTCATACTGAGTGGGGTTTGAACCTTGGACCTCTCAAAGAGAGGCCAAAGCCCTTACCACTGCAGTAAGCTTGCAGCTATAGTTTAGTTTGTCAAATTAATACCAAGCTTCATAAGAGTTTTTTTGACGGCGAATTTTATTTGATTTTGATCCTCCTCAAACTCGAATGCTAACACAATTCGCCTGTAATGATGATGATCCACATATATCACAAAAATCACTATATCACCATCCCTGATTTTGATGTACAAGTTGGGATCCAAAGGACTTCTTTTCACCGATATATTTATCAATTTTATGTACCAATCCTTGGGAGAATGTTCCTTTCTTGTAACCTGGAATTCCTGTGGTTGGTGCATGGGGACTTCTTCCTCTAAATTTCCATTGAGGAAGGCATTTTTCACATCGACTTGGTACAATTTCCAGCCAAATTGTGTTACCATGACTAGAACCAAACCGGTTGTTCTCATTTTTGTTGTAGGAGCAAAGGTCTCCTCGTAATCAATCCCTTCTTTCTAACCAAATCACTTTGCGACCAGCCTTGCTTTGTGTTTATGAAACATCTCATCTGCTTTCTAGTCCCATTTGCAGCCAATGAGTTTCTTCCCATGAGGTAGCTTTGTGAGAGCCCATGTCTGATTTTTCATCAAGGTCTCATGTGTCACTTTCATATCATTCTCTCATTCTGGTTAGCCATCAAGTCTGTTGTACTAGATGTCTCACTTCTCTTTGGTCTTCCTTCCACGCTCATATCAGGGAGGTCATCCAACCAAACATCACCATAGGTGTTGTACTACCATTTTGGTCTTTTTTTTGGCTTCCCCTCCGCTAAATTAGTGTTGTCATCTTGCTGATTGGAGATATTTGAAGCAGCTTTTGGCTGGGAATTTCATGAGAACTATCCTTACCTTCAGGTTGATATGTCTCATGCATCATAGCTAATTTCTCAGCCAATGTGTCTTTATTTCCAGCAACTTTATAATCTGATTTGTATTTTGTTTGTACTTGGAACAACTCTCCACTCCTGTCAACTCCCACATCCCAACTAAAGCATACTTCAATAGTTTCAACATCAACCAATTGATATGTATTTCAATAGTTGTTGTAACATGTGAGGATCATTTTCTTGCATTTTGCATGAAGTTTGGTTCATTTTTCTTTAGGAACCCATGCATATACAACTTAACCAAAAGCTTTGAGATGGCTTACTATTGGTTTTCATCCAGACCATGCTTCTTTTGGAGTCTTCTTGTGTACCACTTTTGTTGGAGACATATTGAGCAGATACGTTGATGTGTATACTGCTTTCGACTAATATTTATTAGTGACAACCTTGTTCGCTAACATACACTTCACCATCTCCACAATGATATGATTATGTTTCTCTACCACTCCATTTTGTAATGGAATGTAGGGTGTGGTATACTGCCTCTGAATGCCTTCTTGAGTATAGAAATCAAGAAAATCCTTGGAACAAATTTCTCCTCCATTATCTAATCTGAGAATTTTAATGCTCTTCATGAATTGGTTTTCTGCCATAGCCTTGAACTTCTTGAACACCTCAAACACATCTGATTTTGATTTTAGAAAATGCACCCACATCTTCCTTGTGAAGTGATCTACAAACAACAAAATGTACCTTGCAATGGAGATTGATGTCGTCTTCATAGGCCCACAAATGTCAACATAGATCAACTGAAGGAGATCCTTAGCTCTCCAAGCTTTTTCTTTATCAAATGGTTTCCTATGTTGCTTCCTGACTTCACATGCCTCACAAACACCTTGCTAATTCTGAATTGTTGGAGGGCCATCAACTAAACTATTTTTAGCCAAATATGAAAGATATTTCAAATTTAAATGCCCATACCTTTGATGCCAAAGTGAACTGCAATCTTAACCACCCTTTGCCATAAAAGCATGCTCTTTCGTCTCCCCTACATCACCCTATCTAAAAAGCCCAAGAACCTGAATACCAAGAGCAATAGTCTTCATGCTACTCTTCTCGGCAAAATAGCGTTTGTGATTGTTCAAAATCATATCTAAGTGGGGCTATGCTTCATGATCTCACTTAAAGAAAGCAAATTCTTCTCCATTCCAGCTTTTTACTTGGTAAGGGTATCTACACATTTCCTTTTCCTTCTACTTTGTATTCCTCCCCACCACCAAAAACCACAAAATCATTAGGAGATACATTAGCAGCATAATTAATATACCAATATTTCCTATTGGTAAAATAACAAGATGCTCAAAACCTATGTACCAAGCAGATGTTTTCTCATTATCTGCTTTATCCCTAGGAATAAACACAGAGATTCTCCTCTTCCTTACATTCTATAAAATTGGCCTTATTTTTCTGATCCCATGACCATTTCATGTGCAACTTCTTATGGCCTAGCTTTCCACAATAATGACATTTAAAGGTCTTTTGGTTACCTGAATCACCTATATTACTGTTTCCTATTCTGTTTTCAACTTCATTCTTTGTTACAAACTCACCCATGCTTTTGTAGTTTGCTACCAAAGCCATACCTGAACCCTCATTCCATTACTTCCACCTGACTTGCTGCAATAGTTTTGTGCTTAATTCTTCGAACTTCAAGTCAACATCGGCAGAAGTAATAGTAAGATTTTCACTAAAATTTTCATACAATGAAGGTAAACTCTTTAGGGTTATCACCACCATGTCTTCTTCCATTATCCACCTAATGGCATTCAATTGTTCTTTAATATCCTTTATCTTTACCAAATGGACTTGTAAGGACTCACTTTCATCCATTTTTATCAAAAACAATATATTCTTAAAGAAGAAGGCTCTACTGTTATCGGAAGTTTCATGCAGGTCTTTCAATTGCCTCCAAATGCCCACTGAATTTGTACCAGTCTGCACTTTTGGTAGCATTTCATTGGTCATAAATGGCTTGATTAGCATTACAGCTTCTCTATTTCGCTGATCAAACTTGTCCTAGTCTTTTTCCAGTTGTTGCAAATTGGGTTTCTTGCCCCAAAACAAGCTGATATAAACATCTATATTCAAAAATGGCCTACATTCTTTGTTTCTAGGTATTATAGTTCTTCTTGGAGAACTTTTGGCTTCCCTCCAACATTATATGGGATAAACTAGCCATTTCTAATAAAGATCTACTAATAACAATGTTGAAAATGAGATTTACACCTACAAATTTGTTCTTTTCTCCCCTTAAACTGCAATTATCAGAAGAAAAACAGAGAAATACCTGCCCAAAACTGTTGGATCTGCTGAAGAATGCTTAGATCTACTATAGATCTCTTGAACAATGCTGAGATCTGCTATAGATGTGCTGAAAAAAACTAAGATCTGTTGAAAAAGCTAGATCTGCTATAGATCTGCAAAGATTTGTCAATTTGCTGTTGAAACAGACCAATTTCTCAGAAATTGGACATCCATACGGTGACTCTCTCTGCAATATCATATGGTTTGATTTTTTGCCTTCTTTGCCCAAATGCCCTTTTGTTTTTTTGGCGCATATTGCAAAGCAGTTTCATTTAAAACATTTTTGCCTTAGAGAAGTTCGTTTTAAGTGAATACTAATCCAAGACCACAAAACTGTCCAAATTAAGTTTTAAGTGCTTGACTGCCATATGCTCCTAACACATGACATATATGAGCCATGGTATAAAACTGTCTCACAGGATTCGGCGAACTTTGGCTTTAGTTCGAAATTCATCAAATTTTTGCAAACTCCAAATTAAATCGTGTAAATCATAGTAGCGAAAATTGGCAAAGAATTGAAAAAATCAAAGTTTTTTTAATTCAATGAGTCAAATCGCATCGAATCGCCGAGTCGACAATTCTTTGCCGATTTTTTGGTGATTTTTCGAAAAAATCGGAATCTCTGATTTTTTTTTTTAAATCACCAAAAAATCGACCGCAATCGCACGAGTAAAGGCTGTGGCCGATTAAATGAAAATGTTCACTTTTTCATTTCTTTTTCCAAGTAAGCTCTTCCAAATAAGAAAAAGACTCTGCCTACCTACTACCACCCCAACCCAAACACACTAGGGCATCCTAAGAGCGAGCGGATTGCAGTTGGAGGAATCCAACAACCAGCAACAAACACCCAAAGGATTCATTCGAGCTAAGAAAATATTTTGAAAACTCTTTTTTTTTTTTTCAAACAAATATTAGAATCTAGATTAGGGTTGTTTGCAAATAGTTTTGTGATTTTTCAATGTTTGAAGGTTAAACCCTAAACCCTAGTGTAGGGTTTCGGGTTTAGTTTTTTTTTTGTTTTCCTCCTTTTAAGTAAATACTAAATATTGTTGCTTGATGTATGCAAGCCCATTTATCAGCTGTCAATATTTCAAGTTAAACTTTAAACCCTAACCCTAGTCTAGGGTTTTGGGTTTAGTTTTTTTTTTCTCCCTTTAAGTAAAATATTGCTTAATGTTGCCTGATAACTATGTATGCAAGCCCATTTTTCAGTTGTTAATGTTTGAACTTTGAAGTTTAAACCCTAAACCCTAGTCCAAGGTTTCGGGTTTAGGGTTTTTTTTTTCCTCCTATTTTTAAATAAATATTGATGCCTAATAACTATGTATGCAAGCCCATTTTTCAGCTGTCAATATTTCAATTTTCAAGTTTAAACCCTAAGCCCTAAAACCTAGTCAAGGGTTTCAGGTTCCCTTTAAATAAATATTGCTCAATGTTGCCTGATAACTATGTATGCAAGCACATTTTTCAGCTGTCAATGTTTCAAGTTTAAACCCTAAACCCTAGCCTTGTGGTTTAGGGTTTAAGTTTTTTTTTTCTTTTAAAAGTAAATGTTTGTAACTTTGTTGTGACTTGTTTCCATGTGCAGGCATAGAAAAAATGAAACAAAAAGATACAGCATGGGCATATGGAACACCAAGGGAAAAGAAAGGGGAAGTTATATGCAATTTTTGTAATGAATGTTTTACTGGAGGTGTTCTCCGCCTCAAATTCCATTGGCAAAGAGAGTTGGCAAAGATGTTAGGACATGCTCGATGAAATTAAAAATAAAATAAAGGCCATGATCTCTAGCTCAAAGGAAAAAGGTAATCTCAAACTAAGTCAAACCAATTCCATGTCAACCCCCCTTCTCAAATTCCCTGTACCAGCAATAGCTTTAGCCAGTTTTAGCAAGAGAGTTCGAGTCCATCATGTGCACAAGCAACTCGTGGGACGGAAGAGTCCCATTTTTATACTGTTTAGTGCTAAGGGCACAACGCTTGAGGGTATGGCCGAACCAAGAGAAGCACAATGCAATGAGGACAGCCATTGCCACGTTTTGGTATTATTCTGACATTTCCTTCAATGTGGCAAGGTTTCCATACTGGCAGTGCATGATAGATGTCGTCGCAAGTTGCGGCGTACAATTTAAGGTGCCAACTTATGATGACCTTAGGGGCCCTCTCCTTCAAAAATCTGTAGACAACTTTCAGGTTGTGCTTGACTAAATTTATATATATATATATATGATAATATGCATGACTAAATTTTTTTTTATACTTTTGGTTGTGCTTGAAGACCATCGCAAGGTGTGGAGGAACAAGGGTTGCAGTATAATGTCTAAATGCTAGACAAATGGGAAGGGCAGAACCTTGATTAATTTTTTGGTTGCTTCTATAGGAGGAACTGCATTCCTCAAGTTAGTAGATGCATCGACACAAGTTAAGAGTGCAAGGTTGTTGGAGGAGGTTGAGTTGGAGGTCGGGGAAGAAAATGTTGTCCAAATCATCATCGACAACGCAACAGCATATAAGGCAGCCAGTAAGATTTTGGAGCAAAGATTCCCCACTAATTCTTGAACCCCATGTGCAGCCCATTGTCTCAATTTGCTCCTCGAGGACATTGGAAAAGTACCTTGGGTGGCAGAGGTTGTCAGGAAAGCTAAGGCTATCACACAATTTATTTATAACCATACATGGTTCCTTAGCCTCATGAGGCAATTTACTTATCGGAGGGAGCTAGTGCAGCTTGGCATTACATGCTTCGCCACAAACTTTGTGACATTGCAAAGCCTTTATTATGCACGAGGGTCACTAAAGCAAATGTTTGTGAGCAATGATTGGAATTCCGAACAAGCTGCAAGATATAGAATGTCACCTGAGAGGCATAATGTATATACTTAATTGTTTGAGGACTTCTGGATAGCTATGGATGAGGCCATCAAGGTACAAGACTAAGTTTATTAATTTTTTTTTTGTTGTAAAATATTTTCCTTTAAATTATTTTTCCTTTTTTTTCAGGTGTCAAAGCCTTTGGTGAAGGTTCTCTGTCTTGTTGATGGAGAAAAATTTCCAATGGGATTTGTATATGAGGCTATGGACTTGGCAAAAGAGGCAATTGTTGTATTTGGACATGGCAAAAGAGGCAATTGTTGTATTTTATGAATATGCCGGCACCAAATACGATCCCATTTGGACTATCATTGATAACCGATGGACATCACAAATCCATAGCCCTCTTCATGCAGCGGATTACTACTCGAACCCCCAATTTTTTTATTCTCCTACATTTCGTGCTAATTATGAGGTGAAGCTTGGTGTTCAAGATTGCATTGACCGCATGTTCTCAACTAGTAAACAATTGCACGATAAAATCTGTTCAAAGATACAAGATTATAAGGAACATCATGGCTGCCAATTCACATCTAAGCAATGCGAGAGTACTAGGCAAACATTGAAGCCAGGTAACCCTCACCAAATAATTATTTATGGTTTTTTATTTTGCTTTAAAAAAAATAATCTCAATTTACTGTTTTACATGTGATGGAGGGACGACTTTGGTGATTTTATGCCCAATTTGCAGTGCATGACCATCAGAATCTTATCTCAACCATGCAGTGCTTTAGGTTGTGAGCGCAATTGAAGTATGTTTGAGCACATACACTCCAAGATGCGCAACAGACTTACACAAGATAAGTTGAATGATCTTATGTTTGTGCATTACAACCTTCGCCTCCACCAAAGAAGTTTTGAAAAAACAAGTACTCAGCCCATTGACCTAAGTGACATTGATCCATCATCTGAATGGATCATAGATGTAGTGTGGGAGCAATAGGAAAGCCTCTCTTTTTCCTAGATGAATTACAAAACTTTGAAGACCTAGTGGAGGAGATAGCAGCCAAGGACCAAGAAGAGGCACATGCACAAGAAGTGACAAGGACACGTCAACAAAGAGAGACTAGGTCTAGGGCAAGGGCAAACGGCAAAGGAACTGCAAGACAATAGATAGTGGGCCTATTGAGGCATTTTGACACATTTTGTAATTTGAACCTTTTCATATTATAAGCAATACAAAACGTGTTTTGTCACTTTCATGTGTACTTTAAACTTGAGCCTTGTATAATGTCCTTACATGAATTACTACTTTTATTTCAATATTTGATTTGCATGATGTTAATTCACTGTAATATGCATGAAAAAAACTTTTATTCAATGAAAATTTGCATTTTCTTCCAATTTTTTTCCTTGATTCCTGATTTTTTTCGAGTCAATCATTTGCCAATTCCGAGTTTCTCTACTATGGTTTAAATTTAGAGATGAAATTCAACTTCAACTATTTACCCCAAAACCATCTTTTTTTTTGTTCTTTTGGCTGCTTCTGTATCAACAATAGACACATACAAACCAACAAAAAACTATGAAACAAACTCAGTAGTTGTGACATAGATGGTTTACAAGATCCTTGTCTTCTTTGGAATTTACAAAGATCTCCTCATTGGGCACATCCTTGTGAGAAGGGAGTGAGTAGATTGCTTTGTTTTCTAGTAGCTCCAACATGTCCAAGTGTTCCAAAAGGGAGTGAGTAGACATCATGCAAAGAAGGTTGAAACTTGTGGGGAAAGGTACACAATGAAGCCAGGCTTAGATTTCATGTCGTAGTGGACAAAGGGATACATGATGAAGCCAAATAATATCTACGACCTGCTCTGCAGTATCTGAGACAGCTAAGTCATGGTCATCAATCTTCAAAGTTTTATTTTTTAAAATTTTGCTTCCTTCTCAAGTGCCCTTCATTTGTTGTAGAGTTGGGGATTAGCTTTTAGGGATCAAGAAATAGAATAGAAATAGATTTTAGGGGTTACGAAATAGAATATAAAAAGAAGATTTTGATATGCATGACAAGTAAATAGTTAATATAATGAATTGTTTTTATTAGATTGTTTAATAATTTAGTTTTTATTTTTGAGGTTTTTAGTTTTCTTAATTTTTAGTTTTTGTTTTTAATGTTAATCTACATAACATTTAAACTTTTTTTTTTATAAGGGTAAAATTTGGGTTTTTGAAAGGGCCAGAACCCTTTTACATTCCTAGAATGGTCTGTCTAGTCTTACCAACCAAAAAGTCTCATCCTCAAAGGCTAGAGGACATTCGAAACATTGAAGTACTTTGTTTCAAAACTCTATCTATTTACTTTCATTTCCAATCTATTTACATTCACATATTTAAAGAGTCTCCAAAAAATGAAACTTTCAATAGATAAGTCCACAGATCGCCAAAAAATGGAGTCCTCAATAGACAAATCCACAGATCTCCAAAATATGGAACCCTCAGCAGACAAATCCTCAAATCTTTGGAAAATGGAACCCTCAACAGGCAAATCCCACAAGAACCCAAACCGGCATATTTCTTAGTCGGAACCTCACAACACTTCCAAAGAGTCACAAATCTGCAAATCTCTAGAAAATGGAACCCTCAGCACACAAATCCATAGATTTCCAAAAAATGGAACCCTCAACAAACAAATCCACAAATGTCCAAAAAATGGAACCCTCAACAAGCATATCCACAGATCTCCAAAAAATGGAACCCTCAACAAACAAATACCACAAAAACCCAAACCAACAAATTTCTCAACTTCTTACAACTGAAAGCAGACAAATCCCACAGATCTCCAAAAAATGGAACCCTCAACAGACAAGTTCATAGATCTCCAAAAAACAATTTTACTATGGACATTCTAGAAATTGGAACTTTCACCCAGTGAATTGACTTTCTATATTTCCTCCCTCCTTTGCCACTAATTGGAGTACATCTGGATGGATCCCATCTGGCAATATCCATCTTTTATCTTCCTCTCTAAGAGCTCCCCAATTGGCTAGCCAATCAGCCACCCCATTTCCTTCTCTATACACATGTACCACCTCAAATTCTTCCATTTAATTCAAGAATATTAGTGTATTTGTTACTATGTTTGCTACTCTCCAACTCACCATCGCCCTTTTATTGAGGCAATTAACAATATTTAGTGAATCTCCCTCAATTATTAGTTTCCTAGCCCCCAACTGAACCGCCATCTTTACTCCTGCCAAGACCGCTCTAGCTTCAACTTGATGACTGGTCATAATGCCCAAGTACTCACTCATCACTCCAATCAACATTCCTTGGCTATCCCTTAGCACTGCTCCTCCTCCAACCTTCCCTAGGTTGCCTTTAGAAGCCCCATCAAAATTTAGTTTTAGCCATCCTTGTTTGGGTGGCTGCCACTTAGTCATGCTCCTCAAGTCTCCTCGGGGATTGTCATTCACCCCAACTGGACTTAGGTTCCAATGTTCACTTAATTTTGCCTCCTCCATTGACTTTGGACTCTCATGCACTTTTAATGCTTTAACATTCTCCACTATGGCCGCTATGATGTGTTCTCTGTTCTTGGCTATAGATCTCTTTTCCCCTTTAAAAATCCTTTTGTTTCTCTCCAACCAAACTCCCCATGCATAATGAAAGGGAATTAGATTCCAAATCTGATTCAGTCTTGGGCTCTTAAAAGGCTTCTCCCACTATTCTATCCAACCTACCATGTTATTAGGCAACACCCACACCACCCCCATATTCTTTATTATATCATACAATATTTTGAGGGAGTATTTACATTCCAGTATGATGTGACTCACCGATTCCTCATGAGCTTCACAAAGGTAACATTTGTTAGGGAATTGAAAACCCCTCTTATGTAGGTTATCTATTGTTAAAATATTGTTTTGGACCACCAGCCATAGGAAAATTGTTAACTTTGGTATTGTTTTCCTTCCCCATAATCAATCCCATTGAAAGCCCCCCTAGGTATTACAAGTGAAAGATCAAAGGCTGATTTAACAATGAACAATCCTTCCTGAGTAGCTCCCCATACTATTGTATCCTCAGCCAAATTGGAGCTTACATAATATGCTTTCAGTTTAGCTGTTAGCTTTTGTAGCTCTTCCTCATACTGATTATGGGTTCTAACCTCCTTCCATAGCCAAATAATCACTCACCATATTCCCATAATTCTGTTCCAGCTCTACTCTGATTCTTGCTAACTCCTCATCCTTCACTAATGGGTACTTCTCCAGCCACGCATCTTCCCAAAAGTGGACAGACCTACCATTTCCTACCTTCCATTGGATGCCTTTCCATAGCATCTCTCTACCCTTTACTATGTGGTTCCACAATGAAGATCCCTGTGGTAAAAAATTTCTTCCTTGTAATTTTTTTTTAAATTCACAAAAACACCCCCCCCCCCACCACCCCCCCTCCTTAATTATTTTTAAAATTTTTTTTTTTTTTTTTTTTCCACACCACACACAAATTTATTATCTTTTCTCTCCCACAAAAACAAATAAATTTCTTGTATTAGCTGCTTTAAGTGGGATCTTAAACACTGATAATAAATATACATGGATTACTTGGAGAGTACTCTTAAGTAGTTGTAACTTACCTTCCTGACTCAACAAATTCCCCTTCCATCCAACTAATTTACTTTGGACCCTATCAATCAGCATATTCCACATCTGATCCTTGCATTCCCCGTGAACATTGGCATTCCCAAGTAAACAGAAGGGAGAGTTGAAACACTACACCCAAGCTCTGTTGCTATTCTTCTCTATCGATTCTCTATAGTGTTTATAAAAAACACCTTACTCTTGTCCATATTTATCATTTGTTGGGATGCTTTTTCATAGAGATTTAATATCCTCCTAAATTCCTTCGCCTCAGCTATAGAAGGTCTCCCCAACAAAATTGTGTCATCCACAAATTGTTGGTGAATAATACCTTCTATGGAAATAGATGGTTTCAACCCACTTAATGCTCTCGCTTGTTTTGTTGATCCAATGCACCTTCCTAACACTTCTGCCATTATTATGAAGAGATACAAGGACAATGGGTCCCCTTGCCTTAAGCCCCTGTTGCTTCCAAAGAATCTAGCTAAAGAATTGTTCACTATAACCGAGAATTTAGGTCCTCCATAGCAGCTATTCACCCACCTTCTCCAACATTTGCTGAAGCCAAACTTCTCTAGGACTCTATCTAGGAAACGCCATGAGACCCGGTCATAGGCTTTGTTCATGTCAAGCTTTAACACCATTCCCTTCCTTTTACTAATTTTAACTGAATGCATGGTCTCATGGAGTGTGATTACTCCATCCAAAATCTGCCTACCCTTCACAAAGCCCCCTTGCTGCTTTGCAATGATCTCTGGGAGAACAAACTTTAGTCTTAATGCAATCACTTTTGATATTATCTTGTAAATGGCGTTACACAGACTAATTGGCCTGAAGTATTTATATCCCTTCAGCCCAGGCTTCTTTGGAATGAGCATTAGGAAAGTATTATTGTATTCTCTTAACACAATGTCTGAGTGGTGTGACTCTCTTACTACTGCTACTACATCCTTACTACGTTCCAGAAAGCTTGGGAAAAACCCACTTGAAATCCATCAAGCCCTGGAGCTTTATCTTTTCCTAATGAGAAGATTGCTTCCCTAACCTCCTCCTCACTCACCTCTTTGACAAGTTCTGCATTCATGTCTCTAGATAGAATCCTTGGGATATGTTGAATTATTTCCTCCATAGCTTCTTGATCATCCTCCCTGTCCTTTGTTAGCAACAATCTGAAGAAGTCCACCACCCCTTGTCTAATTTGATCTTCCTCTCTTATTACTTCTCCATCCTCTTTTTGAATTTCAGTTATCCTTGCTACACTTTTATGTCTTATGGTAGAGACATGAAAGAATCTTGTGTTCCTATCTCCTTTCGTTAACCATTGGTTCCTTGACTTTTGTCTCCAATATGTCTCCTCCCTTGCCATTATTGTATGCAATTTTGACTAGATAACTTTCTCTCTACTAAAAGGACCTGGTCCATCTCGTTTCTGCTTATTTCCTCTTCAAGTTGACTCAATTCTTGCCTTAACCGCTCCTTTTGCAAGAAGATGTTTCCAAAGACCTTGTTCCACTTTTTTACTTCCCTCTTCACATGTTTCAATTTCCTAGCAACCACATACATCTTGGATCCTTGGATTGGATGCATCCACCATCTTTCCATTTCCTCATAAATGCTTGGGTGTTGCAGCCACATGAATTCAAATTTGAAGGGGTTATTTTTCTTTCTATCCTCTAGACTACACCAAAAGACAAGAGGGTTATGGTCTGATCTCTTGGCAATGGTGCCAATGTATGCTCACAATTTTCCTCAAACCACTCCAAGGATAGCAAAACCCTATCCAATCTCACCTAGATCAAGTCCTCCCCTAACCTCTTATTAGTCCACGTGAATGCATTGCCACTCAAATCAACATCATAAAGACTTGATGCTGATATGAAATTGCTAAGGTCCTCCATACTCTCGATGAATCCCTAGGACCCCCCTTTCTTCTCACCTAGCCTTAATGGAGTGTTGAAGTCTCCTGCCACTATCCATCTTATCCCCCTGACTTGCTGTCCCAATTGTTCCAGCTCTTTCCAAAACTCCTTTCTCAATCTACTTACATTTGGAGCATAGACATTTGTAACAAGGAAAGCCAACTTTGAAGACTTGGCCGAGATAAGAACAGTCAACTAATTTTCACTTCTAGAGATGACTTCTCCCTCATAGAGGTCAGAGTTCCACAGAGTTAACAATCCTCCTGAAGCTCCCCTGGCTCCCACCTAACAACTCTTACCCTTCTTCCATATTCCACTTTGAATACTTTCCCAACTTGCACAAGATAATTTAGTTTCTTGCAATAATACTATTTCAGGTTGGTGGTCCTTCATCATGGATCTCACCAATCTATGTTTGTTAGGGGCATTCATTCCCCTAACATTCCGTGATATGACTGTCCTTTTTTACTTCTTGTAGTGAGCTTCTGCCCACTCAAATCTATGGTTGTCTGCTTCCCATCTTTCAAGTCTTTTGTTTCCTTTAAGTGTTTTTCCTTCAAAGTTGGCCTGCCCACCTTCTTTACCTCCTCTCCTCCTACATCCAGGAGCTTCTTAGCACTCCTTGTCATCCTTAGGTACTATCCTTGAAGACCCTTCAACCACTTCTTGATTAATTGTACACGACACAACTCCTAGACCTGATTCTCCATGGGCCTCCATCTCCCCTGCCATTTCTTTCTTCTTTTCTTCCATTTGATCCATCTTTTCTTCATTATTTTCAGTCACCTCATCTTGTGGTATTGGAGACCTTATCCTTTGTAAAGTGTCCCAGCATTCTAATTTTTTAGTTTCCTCTCTTAGGATCAATATTTCAACTTATTTTCCTTCTCCATTTCCTTCTGCGATTTTCCTCACCTTCACCACTACCATCTTCCTTTATTTCTTCCTTATTCTATTTTGGCTCCCTCCTCTCCTCAACTTCTTGTCTTTGAATCTCTTTACCCTTCTCAAAGATCTACTCCTTTTTCTTCCATATTAGTCCTTTATTCCTTCATTCTTAATTTGGATTTCTCTATAATTCCTCCTTTATCTATTTGGGCAATCCTTTGCTAGATGACCCATTTTGGCATAGATTCTACAGCTAAAGGAGTCGTTCTCATAAATTATACTTTGATTCCACACACCCCATGAGACCAGATTGATCTCCTCAGGGAGTTTCTGTCTTGATTCGAAAATGACACACATTCTTGCAAAAAATACCCTTTTTCTTTCTTTGGTAACAAAATCCACCATGAGAAATGTGGGTTTCGAACCACAGTGGGCCCAAATTTTAGACTCCGGAGCTAAAAAACAATTAAAATATTTATATTAAATATTTGAACCAACCTTACATAAATTACCATCCCTTATATAGGGAATAGAAGTTATAGGGGAATAGGAGAGGGAGGAGAAGAAGTAGGCGGTGGATAAGAGAAGAAAGGAAAAGGTGGCATGGAGTAAGGGGAGGAAGAGGCATGGAGTGATAAGGAGGAAATGACGGTAAGGGATAGGGAATGTGGAGGAAGAGGAATGGAGGGATAAGGCGGATAGAATGGCGGGAATATAGGAGAAGAGGGTAGAGATAAAATAGGGAAAAGCTATTATAATAAAAATCATGCCGACTAAACCTATGGCCGACAATTACAAGAGAGTTCACATTTAGGTCTTTTCTAAGCTACTTAGAAAAAACCTCTTTCACATTTGTAACATTCTCCCCCTTAAAGTTGAGAGGACTGACTATATAGTCTCTCAACTTTACAAATTGAGCTTTGGCCATTGCTTTGGTGAATATGTCAGCAACATTTTCCAAAGTATGGCAATATTGAAGCTCAACAACTTCAGTTTCCACCATATCTCTGATGAAGTGGTACTTCATATCAAAATGCTTTGATCTACTATGGTGGACAGGATTATATGCCAACTGAATGGCACTGATGTTATCACAGTATATTCTGGTTGGACCACTTTGTTGCTCTCCAATCTCTTCCAATACTTTTCGTAGCCATAGGGCTTGAGTACTAGCATGAGTGACTGCTATATACTCAACTTCTGTTGAAGATAATGCTACTATAGTCTGCTTCTTGGAACTCCAAGTTATTAGTCCTGAACCAAGACTAAAACAGTTCCTTGATGTGGATTTCCTGTCATCAATGTTGCTGCCCCAATCACTATCACTAAAGCCTTCAAGCTTGATAGTATCACTTTTGTAGTACTGGATTCCAAAATCCAATGTACCCTTCACATATCTCAAAATTCTTTTAGCTGCCTGCAAATGCAGCTCAGATGGGTTAGACATAAATCTAGAAACAAGAGATACAACATACTGAATATCTGGTCTGGTGTTGGCGAGAAACATCAAACTCCCAACAATGCTTCTGAAAGTGGTCACGTCAACTTTCGATGCTCCGTCATCCTTGCTTAATTGGATCCCATGTCCAACTGGAGTTGCAACTGATTTGCATTGCTCCATAGCAAACTTCTTAATCATATCCCGAGCATATTTTAGTTGACAGATGAAGATCCCTGAATCTGATTGATGTACTTCCATTCCAAGGAAGTAGTGCATTAAGCCAAGATCCTTCATCTCAAATTCCTGCATCATGGAGTGCTTGAACTCCATATTAACTTTTTCATTACTACCCATAAAAATGAGATCATCCACATACAAACAGACTATGAGGATGTCATTACCTTGATTCAGGTAGTAGAGAGTGGGTTCATTTTTGCTTCTGATGAACCCAAAATCTTTAAAGTACCCATCAATGCGTGAGTACCAAGCTCTCGGTGCTTGCTTGAGGCCATAGAGTGCCTTCTTCAGTTTGTAAACAAGGTGCTCCTTGTCTTCCTCTTGAAATCCCTGTGGTTGCTCAACATACACTTCTTCTATCAAGTAACCATTGAGAAATGCACTCTTTACATCCATGTGTTGGACTTTCCATCCCTTGTGTGCAGCTAAAGCAAGAACGGTTCTGATGGTCTCCTGTCTAGCTACAGGAGCAAAAGTCTCTTCATAATCAATTCCATACTTCTGAGTGAATCCCTTTGCAACTAATCTTGCCTTGTGCCTCTCAATGCTACCATCAGCATTGAACTTGGTCTTGAAGACCCACTTACATCCAACACATTTCTTTCCTTTAGGAAGCTTCACCAGCTCCCAAGTGTCATTGTTTTTTATAGAGGTTATCTCCTCTTCCATGGCATCTTGCCAAATATTCCGAGTACATACCTTCTCATAACTAGAAGATTCAAGTCGAGCACTAGTCAACAAAGCATAGTTAACTAAATCTCCCCTAGGTTCCTGTTGGGAGACATCATCACCATACAAGTACATATTTTCTAATCTTTGTAGAACATAATTCATTTCACTTGCTTGACTCCTAGTGTATCTTCTTGAAAAAAATTTATTCAACATCCGATATGATGGATGATTCTGGAGAGTTCTCTTACCTCTGGATGGAGAATCGATGTCCATTGGTGAGGAACTTACTGATCTCTACGGAGAAGGACTTGGTGAAGAAGTTGAACTAGAAGATGAACTTGGGCTTGTGGGGGGAGACTTCTTACCTTTCTGTGGTGATTGTTGTTGCACCTGCTTAGAAACTACATCATTGGATTCATCATCACTGAATATTTGGGGCTTACCCCATTCTCCCCCTTCATCAAAAATCACATCCCTGGAAAGCACAATCTTTCGAGTCCTGGGATTGTAGAGTCTGTAAGCTTTTGTGTTCTCACAGTACCCTACAAATATGCATGCCTGACTCTTTGGATCGAGCTTCTTTCTCGGCTCATCGGGAATGTGAGAATATGCCAGATGAACCAAACACTCTGAAATACTTAACATTTGGCTTCTTACCATACCAGGCTTGGTAAGGCGTTTGCCCTTCCAAACTTGAAGTAGGACTTCTGTTCAAGATATGTACACTGGTCCTGGCTGCATCTGCCCAATATGAATTAGTCAAATGCTTCGTCTGAAGCATAGACCTTGCCATCTCCACAATGGTGTGATTCTTCCTCTCTGCCACACCATTCTGTTGTGGAGTGTAGGCAGCTGTGAACTGCCTCTTAATGCCATGTTGCTTACAGAAATTCAAAAACTCATTAGAGGAGTATTCTCCTCCTCTATCTGATCTAAGACATTTTACAAAATATCCACTCTCGCTTTCAACTCTTGCTTTGAAATCGATGAAGCATTCAAATGCTTCATCCTTATGTTTCAAAAAATATATCCAACACATTCTAGTAAAATCATCAATGAAAAGTAGGAAGTAAGAGTTGTTACCAAGACTTTTGGTCTGCATCGGACCACAGATGTCTGTATGCACTAGTTGGAGTGGATGACTGGCCCGCCATGCTTGTCCATGAGGAAATTTTGATCTGGCATGCTTGCCCAAGGCACACCCTTCACAGACTTCCTTACTATCCTAAACTTTGGGAAGTCCGGTTACCATTGCTTGTGAAGTTAGCATTTTCAAACTAGCTGAATTCAAATGACCATATCTCAAGTGCCATAGGACACTTGGATTGGTAATAGCAACATTTGCTAACTTATCTCCCCCTGGCTGGCCAAACTTTAAAGGAAACAATCTATTCTTTGACATTGGCACTTGTGTAATGATTCTATTACTATTATTTTTATCAAAAATGGTGCATTTACCCTCATCAAAAAGCAACTTGTAGTTCTTTTCTAACATTTGACCAACACTTAAAATATTGTGTTGGAGATGAGGTGTGTAATAGATATCACTTACTTGCTTGACGCCTTCTTTGGTTGGAACCGCCATGGCTCCAATGCCTTCAACCGCCAATGATTTGTCATCTCCCAATCGGATCGTTGGATTTGTATGAGGAGTCTAGAGTAGCAAAGAGTTCTTCTTTGCCACTCATATGGTTTGAACACCCAGTGTCCAAAATCCATGTATCATTCATGTTTTGATCTGCTTGGCCATATGAGAGAAAGAGATTTGTGGCCTCTTCCTCTTCTCCAAAATTGCCAAACTGACTGCTCTGGCTATTGTTGCTTCCTTGTGAAGGCTTTGACCAACAGTCACGAGCATAATGGCCAGGTTTGCCACAATTGTAGCAAGTTTGTTTTGATTTATCTCCTCCTTTTCCTCTGCCTGGTTGTTTCCCTCTGTTTTGTTGTCCTCCTCTATTCTGATATTCACCTCTGTTTGAGAATCCTCCTCTGTTCTGATTTCCTCCTCTATTAGGAGTTCCACCTCTCTGATTATTTCTGCCTCTACCTCTATACTATCCTCTGCCACGGCCTCTACCTCTGCCTTCATGAGAAGCAAAGGCTTTTTCATCTCCTCCATAACTTGTGGAAGGAGATTGTTGTAACCTCTCTTCATGTGAGAGAAGTGAACCAATGAGGGCTTCAAAAGACAGAGAGGTTAAGTCTTTGGATTCTTCTATAATTATGGCAACTGAATTCCACTTAGGAAGAAGTGTCCTCAACACTTTCTTCACTATAACTTCAGGCTTGACTTCTTCTCCTAAAGTGACCATCTTATCTACTACGGCTTTTACTCGCACGCAGTAATCACCAACCTTTTCACTTTCTTGCATTTTAAGAGTTTCAAAATCTCGTTTCAAAGTTTGTAGTTTTACTTGCTTGACTTGGTCACTACCCCTATAACTTTCTTTTAAAGCATTCCAAGCAGATTCAGCAGTTATAAAAGAAGCTATTCTAGGGAAAATACTTCTATCAAGGGCAGCTTGGATGTGATAAAGGGCGGAAGAATTATTCTTCTGAGCTTCCTTTTTAGCCCTTTTATCGGCAACATTCAAAGCTGCCCATTCAGCAGTAGTAGGTTTTGTATATCCCTCTTCAATCACATCCCATAGACCTTTGCCTATCAAAAGTGTTTTCATTTTAATTGACCAATACTCGTAATCACCACCATTGAACTCGGGGATAGGTAGACTAGTATTGGATGCCATTTTAGAAAGCAGACTTTATTTTAATAGCAAACAAGAAGTACAAAGAAGTACAAAGAGATCACTGATTTAAATCAAATCTAGCCTTTTTAACACGCTCACTGATTTGGCGTTCTTCTTCTTGAGGATCGCCCAGTACTGGAGGGGCGAAGTTGTCTGCTTCGTCGTCACTAATGACTATGACTTCTGGTTCTGCTTCTGGCTCGGAACTGCTATTGATGACTATAACCTCTGGCGCTTCAGGTTCAGGTACCAATGGTACTGGATCTTCTTCTTCTTCTAGTTCTTCTTTCTTCTTCTTTCTTCTTCTTCTTCTTCTTCTTCTTCTTCTTCTTCTTCTTCTTCCTCTTCTTCTTCTGGTTCTGGATCAGGAGAGCGTGGTGTATAGCTCTCACTCGATTCTATTTCAGGCACAATAGGTGTATAACTGTCACTCGATTGTCCTTCAGGTGCTTCTTCAACCATTTTGGACTCTTCTATTCTTTGCCCAAAAATATTATCTTCAGAATCCGCCTCGTATCCAGAGTCCGGTTTCCTCAGATGAGCAATTACTTGATTTTCCAACTGGCAGAAAACTATGTGAAGACTGGTCTGTCGGACCCTCTCGTCAAATGATTCCGGTGTCTCTCTTCTCAGGAGAGAGCAGAGTGCATTGTAGCATCCGGATGACCGGATCATCTACTCATAACAAATGAACTGAGTTATAGTATCAATTTTCACGGTGCCAAAAAAAACTTTATCACAAAAGTGTCTTTCCAATTTCTATTTTCCACAATTTTTCTCCAAAGTTTTCAATTAAAATTTTTATAAAGTCTCTTTATAAAAATTTAATAGTTTTATTTATATCTTAATTATTTTTCAAAAATTATATTTTTTAAAAAAATAATTAAAAAATATGATTTAAAACTATTAAATTAATTTTAAAAACTTTAATAAAAATCAAATTAAAAAACTTTTAATCAACCTTTTCAAAACTTATCTCCTGGTGGATCGAACCCTCGACCGCATTGCTATCATGCAAGGGAGCCTAGCCGCTACACCACGCGACACCTTTAGAAACCAATGCGATCCGCCTCCTCCTTTGGTTGGAACACGACGCACAAAATAATAAAAAAAAATTATTTTTCAACCCGACGGGATTCGAACCCGGGTCTTATCCGCTACAAGCAAGCAGGCTTAACCAATCGCGTTGGGTGCTTGGTTGAGAGGACAAACAAGCCCGCGATATTTATTATTCCCCGACCGTGAATGTTTTTAAAAAAAATAAAATTAAAAACTTTATCCCACATCTACCAGGATGGGGATGTAAACAGGGTTTATAACCCTCAACTGGCGGCTTAAGAGTCGATTGCCTTTGGGCGATCACTGTGACCCTTCTGCCTCCTCACCAGTTAACCCCCTCGTGCCACGTGTTGCCTTCCGCCTCTTCCAACTCGGCTCCTCGGCCTGCATGCTCCTCAGCTCCGACCAGCTCCTCGACCTGTGTGCTCCTCGGCTCCTGTGCCTCCGGCTTCGGCCTGCGTGCTCTGCACTTGACCTCGCCTCTGCTCTGGTCTATCCACTTGCTCCTCGTCCTCGACTTCCATGCCCGTGCCCCCTGGATGCTCTGATACCAGTGTGGGTTTTGAATCATAGTGGGCCCAAATTTTAGACTCCGGAGCTAAAAACCAATTAAAATATTTATATTAAATATTCGAACCAACCTTACATAAATTACCATCCCTTATATAGGGAATAGAAGGTATAGGGGAATAGGAGAGGGAGGAGAAGAAGTAGGCGGTGGATGAGAAGAAAGGAAAAGGTGGCATGGAGTAAGGGGAGGAAGAGGCATGGAGTGATAAGGAGGAAATGACGGTAAGGGATAGGGAATGTGGAGGAAGAGGAATGGAGGGATAAGGCGGATAGAATGGCGGGAATATAGGAGAAGAGGGCAGAGATAAAATAGGGAAAAGCTATTATAATAAAAATCATGCCGACTAAACCTATGGCCGACAATTACAAGAGAGTTCACATTTAGGTCTTTTCTAAGCTACTTAGAAAAAACCTCTTTCACATTTGTAACAAGAAAGCACCCAAAGGAGTTTGCTATGCTTTCTAAAACAACCAAGAAGCCTTACCCATACAGGGGCCACATCTATCCTCTCTATGTTTGGGTTAAATCCAGGAGCCTATTTCTTGAGATATAGGCCCAATCTACCCATAAGCCATGGGCTTGCTAGGAGAGCCTTATGGAATGGAAATCTTCCTTGTTAAAAGAGGCGAGGAAGTATAAAGGAGAACTACACATGTCCTTTAACTTATTCAGCGATTATCCGCCCACTTCTTGATCCGATCCCCTATTGGTCTTGAGCCTATGAACTTTCCTATTAGAGTATTATTAAGTTTGTTATGTGCTCTTCCATAGACTTTATTAGGAATATTCAGAAATATTCCTCCCCCCTTCGTTTTAGAGGAGATCAGTAACTATTCTTCCTAGTTTTCCTGCCCACTTCTCTTCCCCTTCAACTGTTTTGCCCATGTTTTAGTATCCTTGTCCAAGTTTCTACTCTCATCGGCGGTTTTGGGTTCTCCTTTAGTACCAACGAAGATGGATTTGACGGAGCACGAGCGTCATCAACTTCACATTTGCAATCCTTAGCATCAATGGGCTTTCCTATTTCTTTCTAAATTCTTGCCAGTCCTGCAGAAGCTTCAGCCACTCATTGTTCCAACTCTACATATCGTACTATGCCTCTTTGCAACTCAAGTTGACCGTTGTCTCGCACTCCTACATCTTCCACCACCTTCCCTACCTCTTGCAACTCCTTTCCTGCCTCCATTATCCTCTAATGCATGGGAGATAAGCCTTTTCTTTTCTTCATCTCTCTCTTTATTCCTTTCAAAGCAATTGGTGGGATCAAAATTGACCTCAATCTCTTTCCTAGTGAGGGATTTTACTTTGATCATCATGCCCCCACGAAATCGAAGAACCAGATGCAGCGTCGACTCCTTAATGTTGCAATCTACAAGCTTACGACCATCCTCTAACTCCTTTCTTGCACTTATAAATCTTTGTTGATCTGGCAAAATATCCTCCTAGATTTTTGCCATCATATTGTCAGTGGAGTCACCACTCTCCATTTCCAAAGTGATGGTCTTTCCCGTCAAAGACTTTACAAAGATCTGCATGGTCATTGAATCCCAAATAGTTGGATACGGAAACAAAGCCTTCCTCGACCCCAATTCAACAGCCTCTATGCCTGTACATGCTCTCATAACACTGGGAAATGTGAAAGCATTGGGTATTGTCCCAGACCTAAGCATTTCTTTGAAAATTCCCACGACTCCACACTAGTCACATTGAGAATACCCTATAAACATCACATTCCATGCCATCACATGTCTTTCAAGCATTTCGATAAACAATAGCATGCATCTCCCAATCTCCTATTTTGCGAAAGCCTATTCCACGAGACATCTCGTTGAAGCATTCTGTCAAACAGTTGGCATGCATCCTCGAGACTCTCATTCCCCATGTATCCCACAATCAAGGAATTCCAAGACATGATGTTTCAATCTAGCACCCTGTCAAACACTTTGCATGCATCCTCCAACTTGCCCATCTACGTACACTTGTTAATGCTTGAATTAGATGCCACAAGACTTCGTTCAGGCATATTGTCAAACAGTTGGCGACAAATCGGTCTCATGCCAAGTCAACCATTTCTACGGCCTTCGAATTCAATTTGATCGCATTGTTGAGAATCACACAAGAACTACCACGATCATGCCCTTCCTTATCTTCAATATCCTTGCTCTTATTCTAATGTTTATCACACAAAAGCAGCACGTCCTTGTCCAAGCATTTTTTATATTTCAAAATCATTCTTTGTTAGGACTTTATGTTCTAACATTAAGTTGTGTTTATTTGTCAAATGTTCATTAGATGGACTTTATTGTTAATGTTTTGAAAGTGCACATGTAAACATAAAAGGTGGGTTGCCAAACTTAAATTTAGCATTTGCCTTTCTTGACTTTTATGGGCACCTAGGGCTTCCTTGAGTGCTATATATAGGAGACACTTCTTTGTAATTGACATAGGGTGTGTGTGGAGAAGTAGAGTTCTAGTGTAATTTGCATTTTGGAGTATAGCTCAATTCTACCTCCTCCATTTTCTTATATTATGAATTAGTTTCTTATTGTTTGTGTTTATATCTTAGATCTTAGTTCATTGTTTTTCATACATGCTAGATCTAGATTTCAAGGTTAAGAGTCGTCTATGAGCCAGTCTCACACTAATTCTACCTTCATAAAGAAACAAAGTCAATTTTTGTGTTCCTACATTTGGTATCAAAGCGAGGTTATAGAGTTCCAGCCTGATGAGAAAATCTCACCATAGCAGTTGCTAGACTCTGTTGTTGGGATTTTTTGCAAAAATTTGCAAACCCACTATTGGGAACCTAATTTTCATCATTTATTGGTGAAAATCTCGGTAAAAAATCAAAATATATGTATTTATTCGACTACAAAAGAAATTTCAGTTGTTGAGCAGCGGGCCCCATCATTTGGGTCGTGTGCTTTGCTATGTGCTGCCTACTACCCATGCAGACTGTCTTTGAGACAATCGCAGCCTTCTCAAAATCAGTCGCTACTTCAGATCCACCGTCGAGCTCACATCATACGCCGCCCTATTTTGTGCATACCGTGCGATACCCAACTCTGCCAACAATCATCACCTTCATTTGGTATTTTTGTTGTGTTCCTTCCATGTGTTGTGCCACCGGTGCTGGTCTCCCAACATAGGTCTACGCTAAAATCCGCCACGAATTCAATCTCTGCACATGATTTTTCAACCGTCACGGGTGCTTCGACAAATTTTTAAGGGAGGAAAAAAATTGTTTGTAACCTAAAGTCATAACTTTAGGTCATATAAATCTGAATATTCCAATTTATATATTGGGTCTTTTATAAGGTTTATTTTTTTTAGTTCTCTTATTTTCTAATTTTTTAAAGCCTTTTTTAATTAAAAACTCAAAAAACAAAAATCACTTTTAGAGGCTTTAATTTTTTTTTGAAAGGAGCTTTGCATGTAACATGAGCCCATGAGCTCATTTTTTAAGGGCATTTGTGCTTCTACACGCATTTTTTTTTTAACTTTTAATAGTCATTGCATCTTTTTAAAGGGTATTTGTGACTTTCCAATATCCTGCGAGATAACCGAAGGCCTTTTCAAGCATTTTGAGTGACTTTCCAGTATCCTGCATGATAACAAAGGATTATTTTAAAAGAAAATGGCAACAATCTCCCTCTTAAATGCCGACACTGAAAAACTCTTTGGTAGCAAGAATTTTCAGGCATGATAAAAGCAAGTTAAAAACTTGCCTATAATGAACAAATTGTGGGGATATACATCTGGTACAATCATCAAACCATCTACCCAACCAAATCCCACAAATACAGTAAATATTCTGCCTCCAGATCCAGTTGCACTAGCTGCATTTAATGCCAAGGACAAAATTGTACTTGCCTTCTTCCATTTGTCGGTCCATGATAACATTGACCAGAATATAGAGCAAGCCATATCGTCTAAGGAAGCATGGGACATCATTTGCTTACTTTATGAAAGACATGATGAGGCACGGATAGTTATGCTAACAGCAAAACTATTAAGTTTGCCATTTGCTGGCACCGTTCCAGCTCACTTATCTACTACACTCAAGGCTATCAAAAATCAGTTGTCCACACTTGGGCAACCTCCTATTGACTATGATCTTGTTACAAGCATCACAAATTGTCTTCCAGTACAGTACAACTACTTTATTTCCAATCTATCTCGGAATAATAGATTGAGATCCATCACATTCAATGAGTTAGAAGGCGAACTCTTGCATGAGGAGGTGATTCACAATCGACAAGGAACCACCAGCACTTCTGATTCATCAGAAGCACTTGCAGCAAAGTATAAAGGTAAATCAGCACAAAGTTCAAATATCACCAAAAAGTTTGGGAATTTGAACATAAACCACAATAGGAATGTAGTCTGTCATTACTGTGGCAAGCCAGGCCACTTACAAACTGTTTGCAGAAAAAAGCAGTTTGATTAGCAAACTCAACACCAACCGACTCCACAAGGACCAACTCAAGAGGGCTATCAAGGTAGTTGTGGAGGTCGAGGTGACAAACAAGGAGGCAGATCCTTTAACTACTATCAAAACAGACAAGGAGCAGGCACACAATCAGGCAACTTTCAAAGACAACAACAAGGTAACTACAACAACAATGCAGCACATGACCAGAACATCTTCTATGCAGCTTCACAAATGACACACAATGACAATGCATGGCTCTTAGATTCTGGTTTATAATGCCACATGACTGGAACTGAACAACTGTTGCAAGACACAAAAGAAGTTGTAGAGCATATTGTCACTTTTGGTGACAATGTCATTTTTGATGTGAAAGGAGTTGGCAAAGTCACCATCAAATTAACAAACCAGGACCCAGATCAAGCTTATCACATCAGTAATGTATTGTATGTACCTGGCATGACCAGGAATCTACTATCAATTAGTCAAATGGATCAACAGAATTTAGCTATATTGTTCTGTAATGGGCATTGCTCGATTACAAATCAGCAAGGGAAGGTGATAGCAACAGGACATGAAGAAAACAGACTCTACAAATTAGACACTTCACTTGCATCTTCTAATTCTATGTTTCTCAAACCATGCCCAAGGACCGTTTGTGGCATGAAAGACTAGGTCACATCAATGTAAACAGCCTTAAACTCATGTTTAGGCTGAACATGGTACATGGCTTACCCAAAATCTCAAAAGATAAACATGCTTCGCAGAAGCATGTTTAATGGACAAGCAGCATCGAGATGCCTTTGAATCAAACAAGCATGGCATGCACAAAATCCATTGGAGCTAGTGCACTCAGACATTTGTGGACCCATGTTCACTCCATCATTTTCTGGATTATTGTACTTCATCACTTTCATCGATGATTATTCCAAAAAAGTATGGTTGTACCTCCTCAACCACAAATCAGAAGCCCTCACTAAGTTTTTAAACTTGAAGCAGAGGTATGCCACTCAAAATTCTTCGGACTGACAATGGTGGCGAATACACATCAAGGGACTTCTCATATTTTTGCAATATTCATGGCATTAAAAGACAGATTTCGGCACCACACACTCCTCAGCAGAATGGTGTAGCCGAAAGGATGAACAGAACTTTGGTGAGAAAAGCCAGAGCCATGCTTGCAGCAAAAGGGCTTACAACACCCTTTTGGGCAGAAGCAGTGAATACTGCTACATATCTCACCAACAGATGTGCTACAAAGGCAGTTCTGAACATCCCACCCGAGGAGGCTGCTTCTGGCAGAAGACCAACTGTTAGTCACTTAAGAACTTTTGGATGCACAGCATACATGCACAGTCCAAAAAAACTCAGGAAAAAATTTGATGATAAGAGTCTTAAGTGCATTTTCATTGGATAAGCTCCTTATAGCAAAGCCTATCGATTGTATGATCTTGTAGCTAAAAAGGTGCATGATTCAAGAGATGTTGATTTTGCAGAAGACAGTCAGGAATTGGATATCAGTCAAATCCAATTTTCACAAGGTCCTGCTACACTTGAAGCTCCAGATTTCACTGGACCTTCCACTTCATATTCTCCAGGTCCTTCTGCACCTCCTACATCTTCAACAACACCTTCTACATCATCTTCAAAACCATCCACAAGCACTTCTAATTCTGAACACAGCATTGCAGAAGGTGTTACACTTCAGCCGGACGACATTGAGGTCACTCCTCCATACAAACGCCTGGCAAAATGGTACACTCAAACCATTTTAAGTGCTCCATCGCCTCCCACTCATGAAAAGCACAAGTCTAAATTACGCCCAGATACAAACTTTGCACTCATGGCAGACGTACTTTCTACTCTAGAACCTTCCACCATTTTGAGGAGGTATGTAATGATGAAAAGTGGAAGATTGCTATGGATGAAGACATTGATTCCATTCACCAAAATGACACATGGAATCTTGTTGGATTACCTTCTAGCAAACATGCCATTGATTGTAAATGGGTCTGTAAGACAAAATTTCATGCAGATGGATCAGTCCAACACCACAAAGCTCGACTGATTGCAAAAGGATTCAAGCAAAGGAGGAGTTGACTATGAAGAAACGTTTTCTCCTGTTGCAAACATGACTACAGTCTGGCTTGTCACGGCCTTAGCTACTCAATGCAATTGGCCAATTTTTCAGATGGATGTCAAGAGCACATTTCTCAATGGAGACTTGATGGAAGAAGTTTATTTGAAACAACCCCATGGATATGTTGTTCATGGCAAAAAGCAACATGTATGTCGCCTTAAAAAGGCTTTGTATGGCCTGAAACAGGCACTGCAAGCTTGGTATGCAAAAATTGATGCATACTTTCTAAAACATGGCTTCAATCGATCATCATCAAATCCGAACTTATACACAAAAGTTCGATGTAATCAAATCACCATAGTAGTGCTCTATGTTGATGACTTAATAATCACTGGACATGACAGTAAGATGATCGAAAATCTTCAAGGGAACCTGAAAAGCAACTTCGAGATGACTAACCTAGGACTACTTCACTATTTTCTTGGCATGAAGTGTAGACACTAAAAATGTTGCAATTTTGTAATCACCTGAAGCCATTTGTCTAATTTTGCAAAATCCTCCAAAATCCTCAATATCTCCCCAAATTCATCTAAATTCCTCCAAAATCCCAATTTCTCTCTCTAATTCCTCTAAAGTCTTTTAATTGTTTCTAATCCTCGCAAATTTCTTTAATTTCTTTTAATCTCTCCCTAATCTTTCGAATTTCTTCTAATTTCCCTCTAAATATCTTTAAGCCTCTTTAATCCCTCCTAATTCTCCTCTAATTTCTTTTATTTCTCCTAACTCCTTTCTAATCTCTTTTATTTCCTCTAATTTCTTTAATTCCTCACTAATCCTTCCGATTCCTTCTAATGCTTTATTTTCCCCTAATCTTTCTAATTTCTCCCTACTCCTATTTAATTCCTCTAATCCCCTCTTAATTTCCCTCTAATTCCTCCTTAATCCCCCAAATCCTCCTCAAAAATCCCATAATCCTGTTTGACCCCCAAATCCCCTAATCAATCCCTAATCACACCCTTAATCCTTAGCCAAATCCCAAGGAGATTGCATCATAAATTCAAAAATCCTAAGCAAATCCCTAGGAATCCTAATCCCTTCCCAAATCCCCACCAAAATCCCCTAGAAATTCCCCCATTAACTTCCCAAATCCTCCCCACACATTTCCATGCAATATTATTTGAATTTAAATTTTCCCACCAAAGCCCAAGTCAAAACCTATTAAATATTCATAATAAATTTTTGAGTCCTTATACTCCATTGCTCTTTTTATGAATTTTAAATTCGGCCACATCATCCAATGTTCACGTCCCCACGCCTCCTTACTTCCCCCTAGGCCAATTTATGGCACTTGGGTGGGTGAGGACCCTCACCCAAGGCCATTAAATATGGGAAGGTGCACACTCCTCCATGTGGAATTCCCAGATTTTTCTTGGCCTTGCCACCTTCCACTTGACTGCCATGTCACCTCCACATCATCTCCACTTCACCACTCTTCCCCCTCACAAAATCTATAAATCCCCCCCTCATTTCTTCATTTGCATGAGAGAGTGAGATGACCTTGGGAAAACTCTGCAAAAATTATGCTAGGATGTACTTGTATGCATTTGTGAGTACAAATGTTTTTTTTATGTGCTATTTAACTCATCTTAAGTTCGGTTTAATGTAGTAGATTAAGTTTTCAATATTGCATTTTCTTGTGAAAACAGGTGTTGCTAATATTCTTGTTGTTGGTTGTGTGTAGAGCTCTTGAAGGCACATTTAACCAAAGGTGGTCACTAAAAGCCCACCCAACTCTCTTGGTGGCATAGGAAACTTTGTTGCACCGTCATTGTTATTGTGTAAAAGGATAACTCTCCTCCTTGGAGATAACATTTGTAAAAGCCCCAAGAGGGCTATTTGTAATAAGAAGATTCTTTGCAATATCTTTTATATTAGTTAATGTAATGGTGCATTTTTCTATGTCATACAAATGGTGATCACGGTGGGACACCCACAAAAGTTCATGTTTTTAGCTACTTGTTTAGCTTGTTAGCTTTTTAAGGAAAACTAACTCTCTGTTTTCTATGGTTGCAGTACTGAATTTTCATGTTATTTAGAGCCTGCCAGATTTCCAAACAGTATCCCAGAGGCTGGAGATACAGATAGGTACTGCAAAACCCTAGGTATTTCTGCTTTAATATAAAATATTAAAAATTAAAAAGAAAAGCCCTTTTAGGTAATCATTTGTTTCAACTAATTTTAAAAAAAAAAAACACTGTGCGCACTTGATATATTTGTGTCTATCTTATATACATCCATTGTTCGTACACATTTGTGTCTATTTTCTGTGTGCACTTGATATATTTGTGTCTATTTATACGTTTAGTTTTCTCATGGTTGTCTTTGCCCACTAAAATTTTGTTGGGCCTTCGTATTTTTCCATTGGTTTTCGGTTATCACATCCATCGTTCCACTTTGATAAGACATGGAATTTCACTGGCCATTCAATTGAATGCTAACCCTTGGAGTAATTGTTTGTTTAGCATAGGTCCGAGGTGTAGACCAATCGACCAAACCCCATAAGGGGGCGAAGGTCCAAGGTTCAAATCTTGGGCCTCGTCGGACTGAACGCTTGTCCCTTTCCTAGTGCTTTCAACGGCGTAAAAGGTTTAAAATGATTGTGGCATGGTGGTTATAGGGGCAGATTGCACGAAGATCTATGTGGCGGCTTCTAGGGCGGACAGCGCAGAATACTGTGGCGGCCATAAAAGTTGAACAGCCTGCGCGGATTCGTGGCGGCTACCAATTCCACATGTAAATTCAAAAAAAAAATGTTTGTTTTAGCATTAAAAGCAGCATATAAGTCTTGCTTAGAAGACTTCAACAAAACAAGCAACATATCCATGCTCAGTTCCTGTTGGACAACATCTCGATTTTGTTCACATCCATAACACACAGCTAATAAGGTCCCAACTAAAATTAAAGTCAATTGTGGATCATTGAAGAATGCAAATGGTTGGTCACATATCTTGTGAAGTATTGTGGGGCTTTTTCCCCAACGAAGAACAACTTGATTGCTAGAATGATTCAATGCAAAATAGCCAAGCAGTAAAAGTGTCTCAAATAACATTAATGCCACCTGATTGGTTGCATTCTTCCATTCGCAAGAACAATGAGAAAGAAGGAAGCTCATCAAGTGGAAGAACTCCATTTGTAAATCTGGTCTTGCCAACATACTTTGTACAACTGTAAGATCCAAACGAGCCAAATTGTTCATTATCTTCAAAACACCAGTTGCTACTTCTTTAAAATTGGTTGGAAGCATCTATGCTGCCTGCCAAGAATTCCGAGGGTTTGATTGTAAAAGAACATCAGTCAAAAGTGATGGCAAGCCCACCAACCCTGTTTCAGCTATAACTGAAACTAAAAATGCAACAGAACAATTGGAAATTTCTCTCATTGTTTTGTCACTTTTGTTTCTTACCAAACCCTTCTGATCACCACCATTTGGAGAAGGCAAATTATTTGGCTCAATAACTGACTGTCCAACAAGATTTCCATCATCTTTCTTTTGCAACTTGCAAGACTTCATCCTTTCTCCATCATATCACTTACCAAACTCGCCTTTTTTGCGCTTATTTCCATTGACTCAACCTGTTTGATGTCTTCATGTGACAACATTCTTAAGTCTGCTCCCATCTACATTAGGCAGTTCATTTTTTGCCTCTTCTTTCTCAATTGATATGAGGTCAAATATCAGTGTATGCCCCTTTGGAGTTTGTCTGGAAGGATGACACTCAAATTTTTTCTCTGAATATCTATTGGAAGAAGAATCCTCCAAAGAAACCAAACTCCTCTGGTCTGCCAATTCAAATGTCTCCATTACAGGTACCATAACCATTGGAGCAGAACATGCTTCCTAGACTTTTAATGAAATATTTCCCCTTGGGCATGTCAAAAGCCTCAATAAATTTTAACCCCATCAGCACAGTATAGTCCATTCACCATAAAACGTTACGGGCGGATGTGCGCTCGTTCCTCCTGTAGCACTTCTCCGCATACCCAGCCACCATTTTGCAGTGTTGATGATTTGTTTTCATCATAGACCCAGCTAACACACACATATGGCATGCCCCAAATCCCTATCGTTGATTTTTGTCGGGCGGGATCACGGACAAAACCCCTTAGAACCAATGCTGCCCAATCTGCAACCAATGCTATTGGAGACTCATCTAAGTGGGAAAATCATGCCAAAAATTCCTCCACCTGGTTCAAAAATTGTGAAATGTCATTTATAGTGTTTCTTTATGTTACTGTAAGTGCCTTGGTGCACAAATTTTTAACATACCAAACCCATCCACAGTCTAATGAATGCTGCGGTAGAACCCATCAATATACGGGAACACCAAACCCTAGCCCAGTTTTGCTTCTACAACGTAGCAACAGAGCATAATCCAGATGCGAAAATAGATCTTCGACAAAGACGAAGATAAGGGCGGGCTTTACACTAATAGCTGGTGGTAACTGAGGCCTCCTTGTTGTCATGTGCCCCACTTGGCACCATTCCCACCTTGGCGACACCCAACTACTTCTGTGTGTGCCAATGTGCTGATAATTTGCTTGTCCAAACACGTCGCCAGGTGGCCCACTTGCGACATATCTCCCACAGCCTCTTGTTTTAAAAAAAATAATAATAATTCAATCTAATTCAAATCGGGAGTGCATTTAATGGTCGACTCTACAGCGAGGACAATAATGTTGCCCCCGTAGCACATGCTGGTCGGACCTCCCGTCTGGTGACGTTAAACAATTTGAAGATACTGCACTCCAACCCACTACCAACACTAGTTTATTTTTTTCCAAGCTCGCGACAAGGCACATTGTCAAACCGTATGCAAACAAGCCTATCTGTCCCTCAGAAACAGCCACAACTGCATGAGTTATAGACTCCATGGACCAATTCTCACTGGACCAAGCTCTACTGGCCACCTCACCATCAATACGCATGGAGATTCTGTCCAACAACTACAATCCAAAAATGGCCCTACTTTCAGCATCGTTCAGTGGCCGACCACGCACCTACAGCGTGCACCAATAGCCAAACCCTGTATTTTTGCGTGGGCAGTTGTTGCACGTTGTTGCTGGCCACTTGGTTGAAATATCCAAATGTTTTATTTAAAAAAAAACATGGGACACATGATTCTCCACTGAGCGGAGCGCACTAGTCGACAGAGGACAAGATCCTACATAAAAAGTGGGAAGGCTACTTTTTAGCCTTTAAAATTTGCTTTTCATTGGCCCCTATGTAATTTTAATTAAAAAAAAAAAGGGGGCTAGGGTCCACTCCCTACTCACTTACATAACCCCCCACCCAAAAATTGAAAGAGGGGGGCGATGACAGGCATGCCATAGGCCAACACGCGCACTAACCCGCGCCTCACGCTCCCCCCTTATAAAAATTTAAAAAATAAATAATAAAAAACAAATCAATTCCAAAAGAAAAAAATAAATAAATAATAAAAAACAAATCAATTCCACTATAAAAAAAAGAGCACTTCGCCTCCTTTATTTTGCTCTGAAGACCTCATTGATTTTCTTGCAAATCGACGCTTCATTCAAACCCAAAGATAGCCTTAATTATAGTTGTTGGATCTTTCCGCAATGGATCCAGTAGAAGCACTAAATTTGAATTTCGTAAACATCTATTTTGACCTATGATGCCTCGAAATGCTTTTTTTGCCAAAAATTATCCAAAAAAAAAAAAAAGTTGCCAAACAACACCAAACACAAAAACACACCCACTTAAACATCAACACAATTATTGATTATTTGCTTGTCTGTTTATTTGTGGAGATAGTGCATCTTTTTTGTGAAAACCATATAAAAATAATAAAAAAAAAAAAAAACTAAAATCCCAAAAAAAACCAACATAGTCATTTCTTTAGTTAACATCTTCCGTCGACACTTTTTCTTAGATTAGTTTCATCTTAGTCTAAGGAGCATTACAGGCATAGTATTCGTTTGCATTGCATTTTGCATCTTTAGCTTTAGTTTTGCATTGCAAATAGGCATCAAAATCAACAACAACAAAAAAAACACACACTTGCACTTTCATATCAGTGGTGTTAGACTTCATCCCCAACCATTGGTTGATCCATTAGCCACCTTAGTTTAGAGCGCATAGTTTATTGGATTTCATCACCGTGAAACCGGTTACCCTTGGGACTACCCCAAGGTAATGTGAAGTTAGACACCCATCGCTTACAAGGCTTAGTAATTAGTGGGCACGCAGCTGTCGTTTTTGTCCAAGCCCGACCGAGGGTAAAGCGAAAGCCTGTTTGGCCTATGCAAGATTTAGACAGCGTGACCTCTCTTTGGATGTTCATTTTTTCCCCTTAGGATATCCAGATTCAACCCCCCTTCTTAGGAATCCTTTTTAGTCGTTTGTGTACCATTTCCCGTGAGCGAGGTGGGCATAAACACACCCTTGTAGATTCCATGCTATCCATCCTTTTGTAGTTCCTAAGACTAGGTTACATCAAACACACAAAACAAAGCAAACCTAAAACCATCCACAAAACATCCCACACTTTGACCTTATCATCTCGGCCACATCATCCCCAAAACATCACAAAAACACCAAAACCAAAACATCAAAACCATCATTGTTTGATTGGTTGTTTGCATTTTTGTTTGTATAGGTAGTGCATTTTGTCCACAAAAAACACCTAAACCATCACCAAAACCACTCCCAAATCCATCCATCCCCATTCTATCCCGTCCTTAGTAGCTTATGGTCCAAACCAAAAAGCCTAGCCTGCGCTCAAGAACAAATTTCCATGGAGCATTCCACCCAACTCCCTCCTCCTCCATCCACTCCCCCCACCCATTTGGGGGAGATGCCTTTCACCCCACCTAGCACTTTTTCCACCATTCGTCCTATCCCATGTCCACCTACCAAGGTCACCAAGGCCCATACTCTAACCAAAACCCCTCCTGCGAGGACCACTTTGTCCTCCCTGCATCAATCCACTTCATCCTTGCCCCCTCTTCTTCCCATGCCCTCTCTCCCACCTATGCTTTCAACACCATCTCTCCCACCTCTTCTCCCAACACCCTATCCTTCACCTCATGCCCCTCACCCAACCCAACACCCGCAACCTTGCCACCCACCCTATCCTCTTCCTCCACTTTTGCCTCTTCCATTTCCTTATCCCCACCAACTTAACCCTCCCCATGTCGTCAAACTGTTCACCCCTATCTTGCCCATTCCAACTCCACCTCCAGTTGATCTAATGCAAATCTCGGCCCGACTCACAAACCTTGCGCTCAAATTAAGTCATCAAGGAACCTCCGCATCACCCTTCAAATCTTCCTCAATCCAATCCTCCTCCGCTCCCCCTTCTTCATCTTGACCCTCCAATCGACCTTAGCATCCTCATCGCCCACCTCGTCCCTTGACACCCCTATTGGAGCCATTGTCAAGTATCTTTCAAAGATTATATGATGCAAAAGTGATTTCTTTACCTAACATTCACCCAGAGCAAACCAACAAGCCAAAACCTAGATGGTACAAGGAAAATCATTATTGTGTCTACCATCACCAAAAGGGTCATGACATCAAGGAATGTTGTCGTTTCCAAGGTCTAGTGCAAGATCTCATCCACATGACCCTCTCCCAATGGCTCCTTTCTTATTCGATCTCCTCTTCATCAACTCGCCTCTTTCGCCCATCTGCATATCGCACATAACCACCAATCGAATTCATCCACCCAAATCATACCCCACCACAAATCATCTCATCACTTGAGTTAGATAGCATTGTCGAAACCATGTTGTCACAACCTTGATCCCAATACTCATTCTTGGAATCGACGTTTGTTCAAGAACCTTGCCTGAGATTATCATGAACCCTACTTTGTTGGGTCAAAATGCAGAATTTTTCTTCTCAACACAAACTCTAATCAAATCTGAATTGGTATGCTCCATGCCTATGTCTGTACAGGTTTACATGCCTATGCTACAATCGAGGTGGCAAATGTAAGACGACTTACAATCAGTTGGAGCATCGTAAGAACACCTACCACATGGCTGGCTCTCTTCCCAACCCCAACATGCTCAACAATCTGTCAACAGCAAGGTTCAAAGATAGTCGATCCTTCCATCTTTGGGGCATCTCACATTGATCGTGATTTAAGACAATCCTCCGTCTCCTTTTCAAGTGTCACCTCGATCCTCATCGCGTCCACCATCAACCACCAACATCATCCCATCATTTGCCGACTCCATTCTAGCCCCTCCACCTATTCAACCTCCTTCCATTTTCTTCTTTGATAGGTTCCATGCCATGGTTGTACGATCGCGCTTCGAGCGGCTACGTACCCATGGTTGGTTCCTTTCTTTTCTTTCTTCTCTCCTTTCTTCCCCTTGCTTCTATTTTCCCCCCTTCCTCTGTCCTTCCCTCCCTCATCCCTTTTGCCTCCCCTCACCTTCCTTTTTTTCTTATTCGTCTCCTTCCTCCTCAATTCCCTTTTGTGACTAGGGGAGTTTATCCTACATTGATCATGATTTGCGATAATCCTACGTCTCCTTCACAAGCGCCACTTCGGTCCCCTTACATCCATCGTTAACTACCATCATCATCCCATCGCTCGCTGATTTCGCTCTAGCTCCTCCTCCTCCTTTGCCTATTTCAACCTTCTTCTCATCGTCTTCTTTGATAGGTTCCACACCATGGTTGTATAGTCATGCTTCGAGCAGCTATGTACCCATGGATGGTTCCTTTCTTTTCTTTCCTCTTCTCTCATTTCTTCCCCTTGCTTCTATTCCCCCCTGTTCGTCCTTTCCTCATCCCTTTCGCCCCTTCCCAACTTCCTCCTGTTGTCATTATTTTCCTCCCTCCTCGGCTCTCTTTTGTGACTGAGGGAATTTCCCCTTTGCCTAATCCATCATCTAATCTGGGGGAATTCATCCTTTTCCTAATCCATCATCAAATCCAGGGGAGTTCATCCTACTTCTACCTTCCCCTTGGTCTGGGGGAGTTGCCAACCCTTCTGCCTCCAATCATGTCGCATAACTTAGCGCCCAACACCCCCTTTCTTTCTTCATCATTCTTCATTTTCATCCAACCATTCTTCAACATCTTTTAGCTCTTTCATTTTCATCCAACCATTCTTCATTACTTCTTCAACATTCTTTATTTTCATACAACCATTCCTCAATATCCTTCATTGTCTTCATCACATATTTTGCAGCACATGCTTCCAATGTACCATCACTTTCTCCTCGTACTACTTGCTCCTCTGCACCTTTTCCCTCGCCTCGACTAGGGGGAGTCACCCCTCCTTCCATCCAATTTTGCGCCTATGGGAATTCATCCTCCCTCCACGGCATCAATATCATTTTGCTACATCCATGCATTTGCATTTATCCACCCCATCTCATCCATTACAATCTTGCATGAGGCCCATGTGTCTCCTAATTTTGATAGTTGTAATTAATCAATGGCATAAAACCATTGTACATATTGTATCCATTTCTATGTCCCACGTTGTCTTTGTTCTCTCTTTGTCCATCATGTCATGTTCACTAGTGCATCATGTCGTTTTTCCCATTGTCTCGTGCATCCCTCTTGTGTTTCTTCGTCACACACTCTTTGTTTCCATTGTCCCAATCTCTTAGGTTGCTCAGACATAAAGGTTTTTGTTATTCAACCATTCCTAGTGTGCCAATCAACCTTCATCAATTGTCGCCAAGTCTTGAAGTGCTTGAGGCCTCTCCTAGTTACCTCGAGTTTTCTCTGGGACCACGCACATATTAAGCCATACGTAGTTCTTGCCATAAAGCAAACGGTTTCCCCTACTCATCCTGTCATGCGCATAATCCGAACCCAAGGATCCATAAGCAAAAAAAAAAAGAAATCAATCAAAATCAAAATCAATAATAATATTTAATCATGGATCTTTGGGCATTTTAGACGTCTCCACTGGGGCTATAGATGTTAGGCTGGCAATGCAGCAACGTCGAAGGATTATGGGGCTGTCTCCACCGGCACTATAGACACTTGACTGGCAATGTAGCATGCCCTCCGAATGGCGACATGTCCATCACATTAGCAGTCTTCTTTTGTACAAACCTCTAGCCACTCACAGATGAGCTAGCTTATAATGACTTGAGTTACAATTGGTCAGTCCAACCTCGTTCAAAATCAGAAATGAACCTCACTGCGCACACTTTGGTCCTTACGAGATTTGACTCCCTAGGATAGTCTTAGTATCTTACAATGCCTAACCGATTATTAGGTGAACTTGATTGGTACCGCTAGGGTGTTCGAGCTTCTTGAAAAACTTCTAGAATCTGAAAAATGTAATGACCCTCCTCGCACAACCATTGGTTATGGATTGATTAATGAATTAAACTCACCTTTATCTTTTGGAGCATGGTACTTTTGATATCCTTTTTATGTGAACGATCGGGTATGTGCATTCGATGGATAAGTTGCTCAGTGGAAAAAGGTGAGTAGAGAAATGATGATTAGGCTCATGGGCACACGGAAGCCCCATAATTGCATTTCATGTAGAATTGCATGAGTGATTTATCTGTTGTGTGCTTACGTTGCCTTACTTGGAAATATGCTACTGTTTATGTAAGTGATGCATTATAAATTTTGGATGGTAATGAAGTGACAAAGTGTATGGGAGCCATCATGCTAAATTATTAAGTTAGAGTTCAAATTGTATTTGAAATATTGGTATGTTGCTCGTAATGAAATGAGGGTTGCAAATGAACCAAAGTGGCAATAAAAGTGTTATAAACATGGGAGCTACCCCTTGTGTGAATTAGGAATTAAGTTTAAATGTTTATATGATTCTTATATTATAAGGAACGGAAAGCAATTGATTAACTTTTGCATGTGCTTTTGGGGGAACGAATTGAAAGAAATTGCTTTGTTTTGCATTTGACGAGTGATTGAAGCTGGTATTAGAGATTGCAATATTGAATTTCGCTTCCAGGTGTGCTTGTGAATAATTTATGACTGTGCAAGTGAAGATAAATAGGTTTATTCCCATTAAAATTTTATCTTCTGCGTGTTACAGTGAAGAAATTGTTACTGTCTCTCCTTTTGTGGTGAAAACGTTCCTCTGATAAAGATGTGTTTATTTATTAGAGAAATGAGCTCATGTTGGCTGTCATGTATGTGAAAATGTGTGATGACGACAATTGTATGTTCCATAAGTTTCTGGGATATTTTAATTCCTTTCGTTTTTACTTTTCTTTTTTTTTTTTAAATAGAGAAAGCATTTTTTACACCGAATTTATGCTTGGTTGGACCAATATGAAAATTGACCATTACTGTGTGTAAATGGCACTGTACGTTGTCTTCCAAACGAAAACTGTGTGCTAAATTGTTATGAATTGGAAGACAAAATATTGCTATGACTGGTAGTTATTGTGACAATTGCAAAAGATACCAAAACACAATCAGTGGTGTGAATATATGAATTATGGAAAAGAAATCTGGAAATGAAAATTAGGATTGTGTTTGGAAAAAAACTAGCAAACTCTCTTAAGTTGTATGGTTTGCATGTTCTGCTTGGTAAATTCATGCATGTAGGAATTGTAAACCTAGGCATGACATAGAATGTTGGGAGTTGTATCTGATCCCGTTAAAACAATGTTTCTTCCCTTGGAATTGTTGGGAGACGACACAAGGAGTTCGCAGTGAGGACCAGTTGACGAAGTTGGAACACAGTTGGGCAGAGAGACGTCAAACTGGATAAGAGAATGGCTGAAGTCATTCGTTGTTGATTTAAAACTCTGTAGTGTGAAAGAAAATAATTCAAGCGAAGTGTGTAACACTCTAGTGCTTGTAATATTGTTGTATTCACCAGATGGGAAACCTACATTCATTAAAAACATTTTAATACATATATATATATATATTGTTGAGTAAAGTCCTTTTTATGGTATTTATATGAGTAGCAAAACAACAGTGAGTTGTATTCACTTTGATGCTTGGTCCTTATAAGTGGAAATGTGAAATACTCTTATTTACAATAAATGATTTGGTTTAATTTTATAATAGTTGAAGATGAACAAGCTCTCCTTCCAGAAAAATAAGTGGAAACCTTGTCTTGAGTTTAAGACATTCATTGAGGGACTATAGAACAAGTTTAATCCCAAATCTTAGTGACTCGAAAATGCATTGGAAACTTAACCTATGTATGGATGTTACTTGGAAGGGATAATTGCCTTGGTCGGCCGTATAATGCCAATGGAAAATTAAGCATTACAATTAGTAAATGATGGGAAACTTTTAAGCTTCTCAATTGACCCTTTAATTGGAAACAAGTTTATTTTAAAATAGAAGCACAAACTCGTTGTCCGGCACTGTAATCCTTTTAACTGAAATTGGATGAAAATTTGAAAAAGATAGGTAATCAAATTTGACCAATAAACCAATAAAATTTGAAGGTGTGAACAAGTCAATGTTCATGGACATATATGTGTTCATTTATAAAAATAAAAGTTTGAGCCCTAATAACCCTTGTATTCCCGGGTAGGTGTGTTTTTGGAGTGAAACTTAGAACATATTTCTTTCAAAACGAAATGCACCCAATATAACTTGTTGTATTAAAGAATTACCTCTCTTTTTAGGAGCGTTCTATTATTGCGGAAAGCATATTCAATAATTAATATTGTTTATTTTGTAGAAGAAACGAACTACATGAAGAATGTTAAATAGAGCTTATCCTAGTTGGTGAACTAGTGGTATTGGCTTTATATTTAATTGTATATTTTATTGAGAAGAATAGATATGCAATATATAATTGATTTATTGTTCCTTATGCTTAATGGAGTAAATCAAGATCTGATTATATTTGTTCAAAATTGAATTAATGAGAAGAGTTGTTTTGAAAGCAAGCTTATTAATATTGGGTTGACATACATACCTTATTTATCTTAGATTATAGAAAACCTTAGGAAAACTAATTTAAAAGTTGAACTTTTATTTTGGGATGGAGGTTTTTCCTCGTGGGCATTATTAAACCCTAAACTCAAGTACAACTCATGATGAGAAGAGAATAAAACTATTCATCGAGAAGGATGAATGAACAAGTGTATATCATGAAGAGGATTGAACAAAGATATTCCTCGTGGGAAAAATATTTAAAACAAGACCATGGTGAGGGAAGAGATAATGTGTTCATCATGAAATCAACAAATTTGTTATAGAAGTAACCTTCTGAAACTTTGACCCCAAATTATTCATCGAAGAGGATGAACCAGATTTTTTGATAAGCTCAAAACATTGGATTAAAGCCAAATAATTATGCCACGCATAGCTTTATTGAAAAAATATGATAATGAGACTTTTGAACCCATAAAATTGGGAAGATGTAACTTGAAAACCAAGTTAAAGATAGAAGTAATCCTTACAAATAAGGACTTGGTCGTAGTATAAGCCCAACTTGGAAATTGGGTGATAATGGAATAAATTATGTGAATCCTTTTATTGGATCCCATCAAAAGACTTAGTGACATTTTATAGCTACAACTTCAACCAATCCTTTGGTATGATTCATCGATAAGGATGATCAAACTACTTGAGAATCTGAAATAGTTAGTTGGAACCCTTTTGTGAAAGCTAGTATAAATTCTTTGAGAAAGAATCTAAAACAAAAAACTTGAAGAGGTCATCGGGAAGGGATGACTAATTGAAAACACCCAATGTTGTTGAGGTGCGGATATACACAGAGTAAGTCTCGGAGCAACTGTAGTCTGATAGAATTGGTCTAGACAAGTGACTCATTCAGAACTTGTAATGAGGGGCAGTATGGGACGCCATCTCTAGGTTGCTATCTGGGTAGTACTGTGATAAGTCCCATGTTCATTTGACTTAGCTAGTTCAGTCGCGACGTTTGGTATGGGACAAAACTTCGTGAGTCATAATGGGCATTAGTGATCATGTCCAAGGTTAGAGTAATGACATGGCTCTAGTTGACTCCTGGTAGGGGTCAATCAGCTAGACATAAGGTATATGTATGTTTATCCCTTGCATATTAAAGTTTAATTAAGTCGACCAGTTAGGTCATAGATCCACAAATGTTGAACAAGTATACCAGTTAGGTCGTGGGTTCAGAACAAGTCGACCGGTTAAGTCGTGGGTTCACAAATGCTAAGGGATGGGGAAAGAAAGCATCCCCCTCTAGGTGTTATGGGCCCTAGAGGATAACCCTTAGTCGTGGATCGACCCACATGCTAGAACCAAAGGCCGATAAACAAGACAAGTCGATTCCACAGAATGGCACCTCTACGGGATTTGGCCAATCTCGTCCACTTGGGTGGTTGTCTGCAGCAGTCTTGAACCCAAAAGTGGTTTGATATGTCTGTACTGATTAAAAATTTATACTATTGATTCATTCGGTAAAACATAATTCTCAAGCTATGAACTGTTGCCACATTTGGCACGGGGTGCCATGTTTTCAGTTTTTGTAAGTGACCTGCTCTTTTCCTTCCTTCCTCTCTTTCCCTTTCTTCATTTCTCCCTTTCTCCCTCTTCCTTGCAGTTTAATTCCTCCCTCTTCCCTTTGAACTTCCCCCAGCAAAGTTTCCAGCAAGTGTTTCCTAAAAATGGCTAAGTGTCAGGGCGCAACCCGACTTCGCAGCGAAGTCGGAGTGCGCCCTCCAGTTGGAGCGCAGTAGGGAATGTGAAGTGCGCAGGCAGACAGAAACAGGAAAAATTTCACTAAGTGTCGCGCACCCCGACTTCGCGGCGAAGTCGGGGTGCGCGCAACCCGACTTCGCTGCGAAGTCGGGTGTGCGCAACCCGACTTCGCTGCGAAGTCGGGGTGCACGCAACCCGACTTCGCTGCGAAGTCGGGTGCGCGCAACCCGACTTCGCTGAGAAAGTCGGGGTGCGCGCAACCCGACTTCGCTGCGAAGTCGGGGTGCTGCGAAGTCGGGGTGCGCGCAACCCGACTTCGCTGCAAAGTCGGGGTGCGCCCTTCTTCCTGGGCGCACTTGGAGAACAGTGTGGCTAAAAATCAGCTAAGTGTTGGGGCGCAACCCGACTTCGCCCGAAGTCGGGGTGCGCCCCCCTTTTTGGTGCGCAGTCCGAATGACAGTAAAAACAGCAAAGTGCCGGTGCGCAACCCGACTTCGCAGCGAAGTCGGGGTGCGCCCTATGACCGGTGCGCAGTCAGGTAAGCAAGCCCAGAAATTGACTAAGGCACGAAGGCCTCCCCAAATGCGTTGTTTTCCATCTGCACGACCCGACAGCGCTCATATCCTGGGCGAAGTTGGATAAACTGCCTTTCAAGGCAGCCATGTGTCACTCATCAGCATCTGACAAGTGTCCAACTTCGGGATTCGAGCCAAAACATGACGGGAACAAGGACAAGCATGGACCGCCCTATCTACTCCAACTGCCACCATTAAAGCTGATGTAATGTGCCATCTGCCACAGCTACCCGCACTCCTGCTGATCAATGGTTTGACCCGACACACCGCCATGTAGCTGTACAACTTTCAGGGAGACCATGCCACAAGTACAGTCCTACCCGACAAAAGTCAGCATCAGCAGCTCCTTGGCCACTTTTGTCAGCTAGTCTGGCCCGGGACTTTGTGCCCGTAAATGTAATCGGGGGAACTTGAGGCTATAAATAGCCATGCAATGCATTGTAAAAGGGGGAAGGGGAATATACTGCTAGGGAACCATTGTAGCTATGCGTTTGCCTCTAATACAAAGCATATACTTGGCTCTGCTTACTGTCTTTTATCTTGTATGCTGCCTCTCCTTGTCATTTCTGCCTTATGTTTCTTGTATCATTGCTTACTGTTGTACTGAACTCTGGACTCTGGTATTTGATGATCAAGTATTCCCTGGAATACATAGATAGAGGATACATAGGATGAATGATAGCTGTAGTTTCAATGTATGTTTTGTATATGAATGTTGTTAGTAGCGGTGATTGATCGTTGTCGTGCTGCTTATTCCCCCCACCCAACTCCAATCACATTTGGATTCTTTTTCCACACTTTTATCTCTTTCCCTGCACTCTTATCCTAAAACACTAAAACCGCACAGGAAGTCGGCCTTCTCCGGAGATTGGCACGGAAGGCATTCCTTCCTTCCGGCCTTTCAATCTGGTGGGCGAATCCGGGCGCATTATACCAAATCCTTTCCTCATGGCAGATTCACAACCAACAGTTTCTCGCACGCCCGGTGGGACATGGTAGTTTCCCACCCCAAGACAGAATTGAAGCACTGGTGTTCGCTTCATTGCTGTTAAAAATCAGAGCACCTAGCGACTCTGCACGTACTTGAATATTCTTTGAGTCCATAAAGACCGGTCCTAACGCCTTCATGCAAACAAGAAGGTGGCGAGCAAGGAATCTAGGAAACCCGCCTGACTTCTACGAAATCAACATTGACGCTCCAAGCGAGCGCGTCAGGCTGGCTGATCACCAAGCTCGCGTAGAAGAGCTTGAAACTGAAATTGAAGAGGTCGACGCTGAAGAGCAATCTACATCCTCGGATAGTTCCGATACCGAGTACACTACCGGAGGAGAAGAAGACATGGCTGCCCAGCAGAACGATGATGATCTCTTCCAGGCGGTAGACTCTACGGGGCCCTTGGCCCTAGTCGGACAGCAAGCTATGCCCCCCGCCGCCTTAAAGTCTATCCCTACGTATGACGGCTACGGCAAGACGGCGTATGAACACATCCAAGACATTCTGGCCCTAGCTGCACTGCACTCCATTACAGACGAAAGTGTGAAGACCCGTCTACTGGCCCTTTCCCTAAGGGGAAAGCTCCTCTACTGGTGGAGATCACTGCCAGAGGGATCTATCACAGGGTGATAGTTAGCCGGCAGGCTCATGAAAGGATGCAACGAGTCTACTGATCCCTCTTCTTTGCTGCATCAATTTCAAAGCATACAACGACACCCCCAAGAGGAGGTGTCAGACTTCAACATCAGGTTTGCGAGGTCTTGGAAACGAGTGCCTCGCGAACTTAGACCTTCAGCAGGTCAGGGTGCCCACTACTACCTGAGGTCTTTCAACTCAGACATTTGCCTGCTGCTGAAGATAGCCAGAATAGACTCGTTCCCTGCTTTGTATGAGGCTGCCCAGCAAGCTGAGATGGATATCATTTCCATAGGCAGACTCCCGCACAGGGTACAGCCGCCCATTTACCCTGAATTTCCCCAATCTCAGTACCCATCGGCTTTTGGGGCGGTGCCGTCGACTTCAGGACAGCAACCTCAGCAGCAATGGAATCCGGCGCCGGTTGTAAACCCCTATGGCTCGCCACAAATTCAACGTGGCAATGTCGTCAATTAAGGGTATTTCACGACAAAAAAAAAAAAAAATGGGTAGCCACAGATGATGTTGCACCGTGGAGAATTGATCCATTCGAAGATATCATTCGCGGCATGTTCTTCTGCAATGTGTAGTGGTATGTTTCCCGACGGACATAGCGCAGCTTGTAGACGGCAAAGGCACAGCACATGACATGGGACGTGTATTTGGCAGCTACACTGTCACTCCGACGTAGGGGTTATAGAGGCTCGCAATTGGCACGCTGACAGCAACGTTAATGAAGGCCGCACATGAAGCTTTCGCCGAACAGCGAATTTGATGAGATAGCGTATGGGTAGGTGTTTTCACGGCGGGTTCGAAGGAATCGACTAGACTGCCCAGAGGATAGACGGATCTTCAACATCGACGAAGTCAGGGAATCCTGGCAGCGTTACAGCGGCGTTACAGTAGCAGCCGCGTGGGTAAACAAGCTCAAAACGTATACTGTTAGACATGGTGGTTTTTCGGGTGTTCGTCGGTTGAAATTGGGTCGTGGCCATATAAAATAAAATAATCAAGTGTTTAGGTTCATAAAGAAAAAACAAAAAGAATGGGCCAAGGTCATAAAAGACAAAGGAATGGGCCAAGTTAAGCATGCCATTCGGGTCTAGGTTATGGTTTATTATGAACGGGAATATCTCATTGAAATACAACGAATCACACGTACGTTGATAGTGTGTCTAAAGGAGAATGTGATTATATTCCTTAAAGTGGAGAATGGGAACGTTATTTGTGAAGAACCATTTATTCCCTGACAAGAAACGACAACATAGGTTCAATATTAACATAGGGGATGTTAATATAGGTTTATCAACCATGGTTCATGGAGAGTGAAAGAATTAACGCTTGAAGATAGGCATAGGGAGACGAAGATTTGTTGTAAAATAAGGGCATGTGAAATAAAAGAATAAAAATTAAAAAAAAGAAACAAAAGTCTGCAGGAAGCCAATAGAGATCAAAGAATGAAGAAGTCGAATAGCCAAAAGGCAGAAAACAGTAATCGAAAAGCGTTGAAGCAAACAAAGGGTTTGGAAACCTGAAACAAATGGTCAAAGAGGAAAATTTTAAAAACCCAAAAGAATGCATGCAAAAGGGTTGGAAAATGGTTTTGAAAAGAAGATTGCAGGAGTATACTGGGCTGTTTTTCGAGCTATTTTTCCCTCCATTTGAGCTGGACTAATTTTCCCACTTTATGCCTATTGAGGGGCTGTGATTTTCTGCACCCACTGTAAACATTGAATATCTTTTATTGCAATATGATGGATAAACCCAGATTTTATGCATTTTAATGGTTAATTTGCTGTTTATTTCCATTTTATTGCACATTTTTCCTTAGAAGCTCGCACCACGTTAGTTGTTGATTGCGTGAATACGGATAACGCTAATGCTGGTTTTGTGCAGAATTTTACATGCTTGCAGGGTTTGTGGAGAAATTTGAAGTTACAACATGTTCTGTTTTCGTTTTTTTTCATTTTTATTTTTATAACTTTTATTTTTAATTTATTTAAATTTTTTGACATTAAAATAAAAATTAAAAAAAAAATCAAAATCCAAAAATAATTGCATGGATGCGTAGAATATACTTCATACTTCCATTATGCACTTAGACATTTTTGCTTTGGAGTCATTTCGTATTTTTAAAAATTCGTCAAAGTTGCTGTTTTTAATGCAGATTTTAAAAATTCGAAATTTCAGAATTTGCATTTTTGGGCCAAATTTCATTTTTTCAGTTTCAGATTTCACGCATGAGCCTATGATGACATTTCCATCATGAAAATTTCAATTTCATGAAAGGGGTTATGTTTTATGGCATTTCACAAATTACCCTGTGTGGAGCAATCAACGCACCTTTCTTTTATGAAAAATTCTGATTTCATTGGAGGGAGGTAATTTTTATATGTTATACTAAAAGGTTGTTTTAAAGCATTAAATTATTTTTCTTTATGAAAATCATTTCATAAAAGAGGGATAATTAAATGACATTCTAAAGTCCTTACTTTAAGGCAATAGATTATCATCTCTTTGTGAAAATCAATTTCACCAAAGAGGGATAGTTTATTAATCACATGGAAAGCTATCTTTATCTTCATGATAAGAAGCCATATTCAAGGAGCCTATTCATCATTTCGGATTTACATTCATAGATAGATTTAATCTTCATTTACCGGTTTAAAAGTAGGATTTAATGCAAGATGAAACTTGATTAAAATCCACTTAATAAGAGAAGATAAAATCTACCTTAAAATCCTCAAGATAAAAGGAATTAAGGCACTACATCATGGTCATATGAGGACCAATTCACATTTATTTTATTTTGGTTTCATTAACAATCACTAAAGTAGCATGGTAAAATAGACCAACACATGCCCCTTGTTTACAGTTACTTGCAATCACTAAGGTGTTCTTAGCATTGATTGATATACCTTTATTGAAATTACTAATACACATGCAAATGCTAATATAGCGGAGACCTTGGAGAAGTTGTTTTGTTTAACTTCTTTGCAAGAGGGGATTTTGGAAACAAATCCTAAGGGAGAGTGTGATTTCACAATTGGGTGAAATTACCACTCAACAATACCAAACGTCGCGACTGAACTAGCTAAGTCAAATGAACATGGAACTTATCACAATACTACCCGAATAGCAACCTAGAGATGGCGTCTCATACCGCCCCTCGTTACAAGTTCTGCCTGAGTCACTTGTTCAGACCATTTCTATCAGACTACATTTGCTCCGAGACTTGCTTTGTGCATCTTTGCACCTCAACAACATTGTGTCTTTTCAATTAGTCATCCCTTCCCGATGACCTTTTCAAGTTTTCTGTTTTAGATTCTTCCTCAAAGAATTTATACTAGCTTTCACAAAAGGGTTCCAACTAACTATTTCAGATTCTCAAGTAATTTTTTGTTTGCTCATCCTTCTCGATGAATCATACCAAAGGATTGGTTGAAGTTGTAGCTAGAAATTGTCACTAAGACTTTAGATGGGATCCAATAAACGGATTCACATCATTTATTTCATTATCACTCATTTTCCAAGCTGGACTTATACTGCGACCAAGTCCTTATTTGTAAGGATTACTTCTATCTTTAACTTGGTTTTCAAGTTACATCTTCCCAAGTCTATGGGTTCAAAAGTCTCATAATCATCTTTTTCCAATAAAGCTATGGGTAGCTATACTTCTTTTGCTTTAATCCAATGTTTTGAGCTTATTAAAAAATCTGGTTCATCCTCTTCGATGAATAATTTGGGGTCAAAGCTTTAGAAGGTTACTCCTATAACAAATTCGAATGATCTAAATTTGCTGATTTCACAAGGAACACATTATCTCTTCCCTCACCATAGTCTCGTTTTAAATATTTTTCCCACGAGGAATAACTTTGTTCAATCCTCTTCGTGATATACACTTGTTCATTCATCATTCTCGATGAATAGTTTTATTCTCTTCTCATCATGAGTTGTACCTGAGTTTAGGGTTTAATAATGCCCACGAGGAAAAACCTCCATCCCAAAACAAAAGTTCAACTTTTAAATTAGTTTTTCTAAGGTTTTCTATAATCTAAGATAAATAAGGTATATTTATCAACCCAATATTAATAAGCTTGCTTTCAAAACAACTCTTCTCATTAATTCAATTTTGAACAAATATAATTAGATCTTGATTTACTCCATTAAGCATAAGGAACAATAAATCAATTATATATCCCAGAAACTTATCAAACATACAATTGTCGTCATCACACATTTTCACATACACGACAGCCAGCATGAGCTCATTTCTCTAATAAATAAACACATCTTTATCAGAGGAACGTTTTCACCACAAAAGGAGACACAATAACAATTTCTTCACTGTAACACGTAGAAGATTAAATTTTAATGGGAATAAACCTATTTATCTTCACATGCACAGTCATAAATTCTTCACAAGCACACCTGAAAGCAAAGTTCAATACTGCAATCTCCAATTCCAGCTTCAATCACCCGTCAAACGCAAAGCAAAGCAGTTTCTTTCAATTCGTTCCCCCAAAAGCACATGCAAAACTCGACCGCCTTCCCCAGAACAAAAACATTCAAATCCTCTCCCTTCTCATCGCAAAAGAGGTCAAAACCATTCTTCCCTTCCACGATTCACAAGACTCGGAACCACATTCACGCAGAGAGCATGCACAATGCCAGGTAAGCACGAAGTTGAAACAAACATACCACGCACATCCAAATTATCATTGCAAATGCCAAAAATTTGGTTTCCTTCGTAATAAAAAATTGAAGGCATTCTCAAGGTCCGCAACTAGCATAATTAATGTTTTAATTAACTTTAAAACTTTAAACCTTGTCTTTATTCTATCAACACACAAATCATATGTTAATCAATTTCTTTCCATTCCTTACAATATAAGAATCATATAAGCATTTAAACTTAATTCCTAATTCACACAAGGGGTGGCTCCCATGTTTATAACACTTTCATTGCCACCTTGGTTGATTTGCAACCCTCATTTCATTACGAGCAACATACCCATATTTCAAATACAATTTGAACTCTAACTTAATAATTTAGCATGATGGCTCCCATGCACTTTGGCACTTCATTGCCATCCAAAATTCATAATGCATCACTTACACAAACAATAGCATATTTCCAAGTAAGGCAACACAAGCACACAACAGATAAATCACTCATGCAATTCTACATGAAATGCAATTATGGGGCTTCCGTGTGCCCTTGAGTTGAATCATCATTTCTCTTCTCAGCTTTTTCCACTGAGCAACTTATCCATCCAATGCACATACCCGGTCCTACACATACAAAGGATATCAACAGTACCATGCTCCAAAAGATAAAGGTAAGTTTAATTCATTAATCAATCCATAACCAATGGTCATGCGGGGAGGGTCGTTACACTTTGTTCTCTCTTTGTCCATCATGTCATGTTCACTAGTGCGTCATGTCGTTTTGCCCATTGTCTTGTATATCACTCTTATGTTTGTTCGTCACACACTCTTTGTTTCCACTGTCCCAATCTCTTAGGTTGCTCAAACATAGAGGTTGTTTTTGTTATTCAACCATTCCTAGGGTGCCAATCAACCTTCATTGAATGTCGCCAGGTCTTAAAGTGCTTGAGGCCTCTCCTAGTTACCTTGAGTTTTCTCTGAGACCACACACATATTAAGCCATGTGTAGTTCTTGCCATAAAGCAAACGGTTTCCCCTACTCATCCTAGCATGCGCATAATCCGAACCCAAGGATCCATATGGCAAAAAAAAAAGAAATCAATCAAAATCAAAATCAGTAATAATATTTTATCCTAGATCTTTGGGCATTTTAGACGTCTCCACCAGGGCTATAGATGTTTGGCTGGCAATGCAGCAACATCGAAGGATTATGGGGCTATCTCCACTGGGACTATAGACGCTTGACTGGCAGTGGGACATGCCCTCTGCGTGGCCTTCTTTTGTACAAACCTCTAACCGCTCGCGGATGAGCTAGCTTATAATGACTTGAGTTACAATTGGTCAGTCCAACCTCACTCAAAATCAGAAATGAACCTCACTGCACACACTCTGGTCCTTGAGAGATTTGACTCCCTAGGATGGTCTTAGTATCTTACAGTGCCTAATCGATTATTAGGTGAACTTGATTGGTACCAGAGCTTCTTGAAACACTTCTAGGATCTGAAAACCCTAAAATGTTTGGGGCAACATAGTATCCACACCGTTTGTTACACACGTCTTAATGTCCCCATTTGTGTCATGTGTCATACATTATTCATCGCTTATTAGGTTCACATTATCACTATCCATGTTTCACGTCTCATCCCCATTGTAATTCTCATGTCTCATGTCCACCTTATGTGTCATTGTGACCACTACTTTGGCATTGATTAATTACACTAATTTTGATTATGAAATGCATATACACGTATCCCACAGGGTGATTATACAAATACATCTAAGTCCAAATCATGTAAATCAGTAACCATATCATCATCCATCACTTCAACATATCAAATCTATGTCATCCAGCATGTCCCATGTATCCAACCACATGCTTCCATCAAGCACCACGATCTAAACACCCTAAATACATGCATAACACCATCCATACATCACATCATATCATTCACTTATCCTCGTATCTATATCATGAATCAATCAATACATCCCTCACGTATCCATCTACATACCTCATCCTCATCAAGAAAAAAAAAAAAACAAAAAAAGATTAAAAAATATGAAAATGACTACAATATGGAGGTCTCTCAGGCCTCAACCAAAATGATTACCCCTGCTACTATCTCTCGGTTGTCTCGCCACTCATAATCCAAGCGCCTCCATCATTTTACCCCAGCCTATCTCTTCATCACCTCTTGGTCAAGTGCCTCCTTCCTCACCTCCATTTCATCGTTCCCCCACAAATTACTAGCCCGCATCGACCTATCATCCATAAGCTTCCATTTTGAAAGCCTTACTCCTCATTATCTCACCTTTTCTACTGGGGCAAAAGCAAAACCATTCAATCATCACCCGCTCGTTTCTACTGGGGAAAAAGCAGAATCACATCAATCATCAAACAACTTGGAGATGTTCAAGGTATCGCACCTTCCCCACCAATCAAATCAACCATCAATCAACTTAGAGATGTTCAAGGTATCGCACCTTCCCCACCAATCAATCAAATCAACCATCAATAAACTTGGGGATGTTCAAGGGATCACACCCTCCCCATCAATCAATCAACCAATCAATCAACAAATCATCAATCACCAAACAACTTGGGGATGTTCAAGGTATCGCACCTTCCCCATCAATCATCAATCAATCAAATCAACCCTAGCATAGGTTTTATTTCATGTCATTTACTGCTTTCCTAGCATACATTTACCACTTTCCTAGATTAGATTTGTCGCTTCCTAGCATAGACTTCCCTCTTTCCTAGTGTAGATTTTGTTTCATGTCCTTTACCGCTTTCCTAGTTTAGGTTTCATTTCATGTCTTTTATCGCTTTCTTAGGATAGCTTTACTTTCATGTCTTTTACCACTTTCAAAAAATAGTTTTAATTTAATGCCCCTTCATGCTTTCATAGATTAGGTTTCCTTTCATGTCTTTTTCCTACTTTCCTAGATTAGATTTCATTTCCTGCTATATCCCGCTTTCCTAGTGTAGATTTCGTTTCATGTCCCTTAACGCTTTCCTAGTTTAAGTTTATTTTTGTGTCCTTTATCGCTTTCCTAGTTTAGGTTTACTTTCGTGTCCTTTACCGCTTTCCTAGTTTAGGTTTACTTTTGTGTCCTTTACCACTTTCCTAGTTTAGCTTTCATTTCATGTCACTTACATGCTTTCATAGATTAGGTTTCTTTCCAAGTCTTTTTCTTGGCTTTCCTATAGTAGTCATGTCCTTGCCTTCTGAGTGAACCTCGTACCTAGTGATCTACTCTAGTATACCTAGCGGTTGCAGCGACATGTTATCTATGCAATTCAGTAGGATGAGAAGATTACCATAAGGACAGACATCATAAAAAAAAAACACACACACACACACAATTTCTCCCTCCATTTAATGCCAAACCTCACTCTCTAACCATCCCATCTCCATTCTTCTATTGCCCATTCCACATTTTGTCAAGCAATCCATCATTGTCATTTATTCCTTCCTCCATCAACTCATCGCTTGAGGGGGTAGACAATATCCACAAAATTCTATCCCAAACAAGTCCAATACTCACACTCAATTCTGGAGTCGCATCTGCCAAAGAATCTTTGCCCGAGGCTATCATTAACCCCCTTTTGCTAGGGAAAATAGCAGAACTTCTCTCCTTCAATCAATACTCCAATTCAACCAATTTGGTATGCGCCATGCCAATGTTTGTACGGGTTTACATGCCTATACTACAATCAAGGTGGCAAATGTAAGACCACTTACAATCGATTGGAGCAAATCAATACTCCAATTCAACCAATTTGGTATGCGCCATGGCAATGTCTGTACAGGTTTCCATGACTATGCTACAATCAAGGAGGCAAATGTAAGACCACTTACAATCGATTGGAGCAAAGTGAGAACACCTACCAATGGCTGGTTAGCTTACCACATCAAATGATCTCATCAATTTGTTGAAGGCAAAGATTCAAGGACATTTGTCCATTCCATAATTAGGGCATCCTACATCGTCCTTAATTTGAGGCAATCTTGTGTCACCATCCTCAAGCCAAAATCCAGTCTCATCACTCGCCAACCGATGCCACCCATTCATCATCATCAATCCAACAACTGGTGTCATATGTTTTTGCACCGCATTATGTTAACACACAACATAGTACAAAAACGGGCAAATGCAAACACCAAAAATGTGTCAATTTTGTAATCAATTGAACCCATTTTGTCTAATTTTGCAAAATCCTCCAAAATCCCCAATTTCTCCCCAAATTCATCTAAATTCCTCCAAAATCCCAATTTCTCTCTCTAAATCCTCTAAAGTCTTCTAATTGTTTCTAGTCCTCTCTAATTCCTTGCTAATTTCTTTTAATCTCTCCCTAATCTTTATAATTTCCCTCTAAATATCTTTAATCCTCTTTAATCCCTCCTAATTCTCCTCTAATTTCTTTTATTTCTCCTAACGCATTTCTAATCTCTTTTATTTCCTCTAATTTCTTTAATTCCTCACTAATCCTTCTAATTCCTCCTAATGTTCTTAATTTTCCCCTAATCTTTCTAATTTCTACCTACTATTTAATTCCTCAATTCCCCTCTTAATTCCCCAAATCTTCTAATTTCCCTCTAATTCCTCCCTAATCCCCCAAATCCTCCTCAAAAATCCCATAATCTTGTTTAACCCCCAAATCCCTTAATCAAACCCTAATCACACCCCTTAATCCTTAGCCAAATCCCAAGGAGATTGCATCATAAATTCAAAAATCCTAAGCAAATCCCTAGGAATCCTAATCCCTTCCCAAATCCCCACCAAAAACCCCCAAAAGTTCCCCCCATTAACTTCTCAAATCCTCCCCACACATTTCCATGCAATTTTATTTGAATTTAAAATTCCCCACCAAAGCCCAAGTCAAAACCCCATTAAATATTCATAATAAATTTTTGAGTCCTCATCCTCCATTGCACTTTTTATGAATTTTAAATTTGGCCACATCACCCAATGTTCCCATGTCCCCATGCCCCCTCACTTCCCCCTAGGCCAATTTATGGCACTTGAGTGGGTGAGGACTCACCTCACCCAAGGCCATTAAATGTGGGGAGGTGAACACTCCTCCATGTGGAATTCCCAGATTTTTCTTGGCCTTGCCACCTTCCACTTGACTGCCATGTCACCTCCACATCATCTCCACTTCACCACCCTTCCCCCTTCACAAAATCAATAAATCCCCCCCTCATTTCTTCATTTGAATGAGAGTGAGATTACCTTGGAGAAACTCTACCAAAATTATGTTAGGATCTACTGGTATGCATTTGTGAGTATAAATGTTGTTTTTTTATTTGCTATTTAGCTTATCTTAAGTTCAGTTTAATGTAGTAGATTAAGTTTTCATTATTGCATTTTCTTGTGAAAACAGGAGCTACTAATCTTTTAGTTGTTGGTTGTGTGTAGAGCACTTGAAGACACATTCAACCAAGAGTGATCACTAACTCTCTTGGTAGCATAAGAAACTTTGTTGCACCGTCACTGTTATTGTGTAAAAGGATAATTGTCCTCCTTGGAGATATCATTTGTAAAAGCCCCAAGAGGGCTATTTGTAATAAGAAGATTCTTTGTAATATCTTTTATATTAGTTAATGTAATGGTGCATTTTTCTATGTCATATAGGAAGTTTGGCAACCGCCTAGTCAAATTTTCATTTCCCAAACCAAGTGCACAAAGGAGACTTTGCAGAAATTCAAAATGGAAGACTAGAAGCCATCTCCTACCGCTATGGAGACAGGAGTAAAACTGAAGCATGATGATAAAGCCAAACCTGTTGATTCCACACTTTATAGACAACTACTTGTTAGTCTAATTTATTTGACTAACACTAGACCAAACATCACTTTTGCAGTTGGAATCTGTTCCAGGTTCATGACACAACCTAGTCAAACACATTGGAATGCTACAAAGCGAATACTTAGATATTTGCAAGGCACTTTGCAGTATGGACTTCATTACAATCATAGTGACGACCCTTTTTTGGAAGGCTTTATAGATATAGACTAGGTTGGATGTCAAGATAGTCGAAGATTGGCCTCGAGATACTGCTTTAACCTTGGGTCAACATCAATTTCTTGGAATTGTAAGAAACAACCAAATGTTTCTCTTTCATCCACGAAAGACAAGTACAAAGCTATAGTCAACGCAACTATAGAGACTATCTGGCTTAGAAGGATTCTGTCTGAACTTGGATTTGCTCAGACACATCCGACAAACGTCTACTGTGACAATCAGAGTGTTCTGAAGATGACCAAAAATCCTGTCTTTCATGCTCGCACAAAACACATTGAGGTCCATCACCAAGCCGACTGATCAGCAAGTTGTTGATATCTTTACCAAAGCACTTGGTAGAGACAAGTTTGAAAATTTCAAAGAAGGCTTAGGTGTAAGACTTAATGGTGTAAACATCAAGGGGTGTTAGGACTTTATGGTCTAACATTAAGTCGTGTTTATTTGTCAACTGTTTATTAGATGCACTTTATTGTTAATGTTTGGAAAGTGCACATGTAAACATAAAATGTAACATAAAAGGTGGGTTGCCAAACTTAAATTTAGCAATTTTCTTTCTTGACTTTTATGGGCACCTAGGGCTTCCTTGTGTGCTATATATAGGAGACACTTTTTTGTAATTGGCATAGGGTGTGTGTGGAAAAGCAGAGTTCCTGTGTTATTTGCATGTAGGAGTGTAGCTCAATTCTAACTCCATTTTCTTCTATGATGAATTAGTTTGTTATTGTTTATGTGTTTATATCTTAGATCTTAGTTCATTGTTTTTCATAAACGCTAGATCTAGATTTCAAGGTTAAGAGTAGTCTGTGAGCGAATCTCACACTAATTCTACCTTCATAAAGAAACAAAGTCAATCTCTGTGTTCCTTCAATATCATCCTGTAACCTGCTAGGCTTCTGAAACACCATAAGGCCACGGAGCCCATGACCCCTTCCTATCTTGAAACGAAACTCATATCATCCTCTTCCTTCAGTATGCTAGCAAAGTTCCTGACAATAATTCCCATTGGTATTTGACTTGCTTCTTTCTCAGGATACATGAAAACTACAGCATCTGCAATTTCAGGGTTTGCAAGGAGAAGTTCCTCTAATTCTGTTGGAGCAACCTAAAATGCTTTATATTTTATCAATTCCTTTATTCTATCCACAACAAAAAGGAATCTTCCTCATCAGTGTAACACCTCCTGTTTAAAGCCAGCCTTGTGAGTCTATGGTTATTGCAATCACATCCTCATTACCTAAATAACCTTTCATAACTGTAGGACGTTGCAACCAGAGCTTGCCTCTTTGATTTGGGGACAGAGCCTTTCCAGTATCAATGTCCACAATCTTGGCTTCTATATTTGCTGCCAATATCCCGAAAGACCCATACTTTTTCCTTTCTTCGCTAGATGACATGAATGTTGCTGCTTCGCTACACTCCTTCAGTCCACAACCCTATCCAACTTCAATGTGAGGTAGACTGACCTTGAGTTCATCGATAACCTCCTTGCCAAGCGAAGTTGTGCCTGAGTTATCTCAAACAGACGATTACGAGGGATTTAATTAAAGCCACAAAAATAGGAGCAACATGCATGCATGTTACTTTGTACCGTTGTATAGCCATCAACATTTGAACCAAATCGAACTTGGGCATCACCACCAGGGTCTCGTTGATGGAAACAAAACTCGGCATCCTGTAAAATCCATATGCATGAAATATGGCATGATTAACAAAAATGTCACTGCCTGAATACTGTCGCAACTACCATAGTGATGTAATTCTTGAGAGTCGCAATCACTCCTTTGATCTTCCCTATAGTGCCCGACGAGAAGAGAAGCATCATTGTGTCATCCTACTCTATGTCCACTAATGGTGCATCCTCAACTGGAAACTGCAAGAGCATGTGCAAAGAAGAAACACACCCATGACACTCCTCTTAAAAGGTTCCATTCCCGTTGTGAATGTGGATGGCGAGAATTAGGGTTGCACGGGCCTTGTGGATGAGCTCCGAAACTACAAAGACAATGACCAAATTCGAATCAACGACCTTGTCGATCCATTCATGAGCATCTTCAGTGTAATCAAAAACCATATCCGCTAGAACCTCCACTTTGAGATGCTCATAAACTTCCCGGAACTTCGATTTCATGTCTATATGAACAATGGCATTACCATTTAAATCCATGGATTTGCTTCCATAACCCTGAATATGACTTGAACCCAAATCTTGGCACACCAGTACAAACTAATGGCTATCAATTTTTCCAAAACCATAGAAGCATGAGAATTTTTGTTAAGTGATGAACTGTTAGAAGCATTTGACAGACATGAACTGCTACAAGTTCTTCAACAACATGAGTTCTTTGTTATAAATGGTCGGATGTGTTATTTCTCATTCATATAAATTCCCTGATGCACTTGCAGCTTAAATTGGGTTCTATCTCATGATTGATCACCCCTTTTCCCCTTCTAAAGAGGTTTCATAGTGTACAAATATTCGATTTAGACTCTTTTGAGCTTAAATCTTCTCATCTTCGTGCAAGCCTCTAGTCATCCATTGCTCTATTTTTAGATACTAGCATTCCCAAAGCTTTTAAATAGTTGCACACAGGAAGGTCCCAAACAACTATAATGTAACAAGAGATTCTAAAGGCAATTTCCCCCCTTTGCACCAAGTTGTTGGAATTTGAGTTAAGTAGTCCTAGAACATCTACACCTCGTTACTTTAATTAATTACAAAAAAAAAAAAATTATGTTATTATGCTTGCATTCCTTCATATTATTGTGATTTTCTTTCCTAGTTAGTAGTTAGTGCCCTTTTGCTTTAATGATTTTAACTAATCTCACTTCTGAATCGGTAGCTTTCTAGCCTACCTTTCCATGTTAACCACGTTGGTTCCTAGTGTTATTACAAATTACACTTCGTGGCTACATGTATTTAGACACAACACACTTGCTCACGCAATGGGAAAGGCAGCTTACAAAAAGAATTTGGCGCTTGGTTTTGCTCTCAAAAAGTAAAAGGATTGTTATGTGATCCAACTCCATGAATACGTTGCACTATCCTTCCAACAAGACAATTGAACAATGAGGTAGGTAAAGCCCTCCAACCATTTATCTTTTTGAAACAATTTCTTTTCATTTCCCCAAAAGCTTTGATGCAACCATGAGTTTTTGGTTAAAAATAAAATACATGAAAGGTGAACCTCCAATAAAATGAATTAAAGGGTTGAATTGCATAATTTGCACTATATTTTGCCTGAAACCTTGCTCTATAATTATTTTTTATGATGGTTAAGTTTCAGCGATGCGCTATGCAAGTAGAAAACCAACCCATTTCTAGAAGGATGCTCTCCATGAACAAAATGTCAGGTCATTCCTGGAGTTGTGCTCCTCGACCTATAGCTTTGTGAAGTTGGTCTGACAACCCTTGTAGGTTGAGAATCATTGGGAAGCATTTCACTTTAATACCCAACTGGACCATAAAGCTATTACAGATCACCTTTTTGATGCCTGCTTGCATACATATTCGAGAAATAAGACCAATACAAATCAAAGTTTGCATGTAACAGCCAACTCTACTCAACCAATGAAGATTATAGATATATTAATAAACCATCATGAGGGCTACAATATGGACATCACCAAATCAATCACTTATAGCTGCCATTTGGCATTCATCATTAGTATCTAGGCTCACAAATTCATAACTCCAACCAAATATGCCATTTTCTATTCTTCCTAGTGTGTATCACAAGGAAAATTGATCCCCAACACCCCATAACTCCATGCAGCCTCAGAAAAAACATGTTCAATGGAACTCCATACAGTGGAAGGGCAATGTTAGTTGATGAAAGTAAACAGTCCGCTGAAAATTTTTGTAACGAAAATTGAAATTACCCTGTAGTCTTTGGTTAAATAAGAGGGATCTATCAGCACATTTATGCACCTCCTAGGGCAATACACACTAGATCTTATATGGTCATTGGATTGTATTGATGCTGATCTGATCTGAATTATACTATGTTACTGGTTTGGCACCCTAGGACCCAGGATCCCGGTACGGGACATACCGGTATGGATTCGGATACGGTACACCGGTGGGTCCGTCCAGGGTTCTGCCTTGGGGACCCGGATACGTCCGGGTCCATCCAGGACGAACCCGAACGTATCGGGGTCCCCCAGGCAGAACCCTGGACGGACCCACACCCTGGAGGGTGATACATGTGCACACTCTTATCAGACCACAGTACCGAAAATTTACACGCCACTCTCTGTATAGTCGGAGAACAAGAGGAACATGGCGCTGTGTCGTATTTAATTAATTTTTGAAATTGATATGATACCACGTTTTACCATTTTGCTACGGCATTAGTGTGCTTCAGGATGAGTCCTGAGCTCCGAACTTCTGATTGATTTTTTCTGGCACCAAAGGATCAGCCTTCTGGACTGTTTACAGCTGTGGAGCTACTAATGATGAAGCTAAAGACGGATTTTGTTGTTTACCCGAAAAATACTATAGTGAAGTGGATAAGACACTCGCTGATATGGTAAGATTACCACTCTTTGTGTTTTCTGACTATCAGGTTGTTCCAATTGATTGGAGCAGGATTGAAGAGGATGTCCCAAGCAAGTGGGACACGATGGACGTAGGAAAGGTGCTCTGCGGCTACGAAGTCACAGACACTAAAATCCAAAGCCCTGGAGAGCGTGCGTTCTATGGAGGTGCAGAATTGTTCTGCGCACAAATTGTATCTAGGGAGGACCACCAAGGTCCGTGTCTATCAGGCGCGAAGTAGCAAACGGAAGAAACAGAATTACAAGAAAATGGGTCGGGTTCACAACAACGAAATACTGAAATAAAGGAGGCGAAATACTGAAATAAAGGAGGCGATGAGATATCAGGTGGTTTTATCGCGAAACTGGTAGTCGTGACGGTACCCTCATCCAATTTTTTATTTTTTATTTTATTATATATATATATATATATATATATATATATATATATATATATTAAAGTATTAAACCCGGGTGTTGTAGGTGAGTTGGAGAGGAGAGGGCAATCCTCCAAGGGAGGTTCCAGGTTCAAATCTTCACCCTATCAAAAAGCTGAATTGGGTATCCAAAATCCAATTGATAATGTTGGTGCGGGCAGGGTCGGGTGCGACCCCCGGGTGACTTTGACGGTGTAGAACCCCCTGTTCGTGGTCTCTCAGACCAAGGCGGCTCCGCAAGGGGTTTTTCGCTTTAAAAAAAAAAAAAAAGTATTACACTTTCTATAAAAAGCGTAGTGGTATGTTAATATAAATTCAGAACATAAATATATTTTTCATTTATATTTATATTTATATTTCTATAAAAAGCGTAGTGGTATGTTAAAGTATTACACTATATTTTTTTGATTTATAGCCCATACCCACGGGGAGCTACGAGCCCAGCTATTCTGCCACATGTGCCTACTTGCAGGCCACATATTCCCACAAATATTATTATTTATAAATGCCGTCTTCTGACATCCCATTTGGAAATTTGGAAGTCTTGGCTGCCTCATCTTCTTTTCTTGTACTCGAAGCAAACTATAAACAGATCTCTCTCTTTTTGCTAGACTACACAATCCCGTTAACCCACCGTCATAGCGCCTGGAGGCTGCTTAACTCGTGGTAGAATGGCAGCTTCAGATTAAGGTTTCATTAACTTAATTTAAGTATAACATTAAAAAAATAGTAGTAACGGCAGAATATAAATTCATTTTTGTGTATTGTTAATATAAATTTATTTTGTGTAGTGGTATGTTAAAAGTAGTGGTTGTATAATATATTTTTAAAGCTTGTTATAATATGTTTTTAATGGATTAAAACTTAAATATAAAGAATGTTATATTATATATTTATATTAATGTAAATATTATTTAGTTTTATTTTTTATTTATATTTAATTTATGTATTTGTTAAAATGTGTTTTGATATTTTATTGATTTTTTAATTTTTATATACTTTTATTGTATTTGTTCAAGTTCTTGCATCATAACAAAATTATATAATACTAGTTCATCATATGTTACTGTTGTTTTTTTGGTATCAACACAAAGAAATTAATATTCCTTTCTTAACAATTGTTTCCAGGACAGTGTTTTTTGTCTTTCAAAGCCTCTTGTAGATCATGCAATTGCTCAATCAAACCTACATAAAATCTCATTCAAGAGGTACAAATATGGCTGTGAAGCCGTTGATCTGCTAATTGTTCCCTTGAAGGGAAACTAGAGACCATTTATAGTGTTTGAAATATCCTTTCGATTATTCACAAGGATGTCTGAACTCTTGCTTTTGTGAGTGTGGAAGGGCCATTCCATACAGTTTCCTTTTCGAAACCCTTGATTTCAACTTCACATGGATTTTATATTACATTATAGGTACTCCTGCTTTTCATTTTCGTCCTATCACACCCAAGGGAGTTTAGCCCTTGTTTTGCCTTATAATTTCATCTTATAAACTTATTAGACTCTAAAGTTTTTGTCTTATTAGAGTTGCAAATAGTGGCTTCTTTGCCTATAGAAGCAACCCAGTACAAACTCCATTTCATAAACCTTAATCCCAAATCCAGCCCACAATCTTGAATGGCATGTTCATGTAACATGTATATAAATTGAGGACTCAAAACAAAAAAATTCGTAATACTTGACGCTTGAATGGGTGTTCACATGCATAATATCATTTATATCTCACATCCATAGATATAATTCAATAAAAGTTAAAGTTAAAGGTGATTTTTTAGGTCACAGCTCAGCTACTATGCCTCTTGGGCATATCAGACCCCCTTGTGATTAAAAGATTAATTACTTGTGATGAATTATTACATAGTCTGCAGAATATATAGCATATTACATACTTAGACTAGCTAAATACCTGATAATAGCATATCTTAACAGGTTGTATAATTTAGATTCTAGAAATGTTATGATGTTGCTAAACTTATTCCAACACCCTCCCTTAATGACTAAACTGAATACCCACAAGGTTTAGTCATTAACACATGCACAAGCACGCCCTTATAAGGACTTACTGCCATTACAATGGTGTAAACAAACACAACAATAAGAATGGAGACTCAACTTGGAAACTCCTATACCCCAAACAAAACATTGAATTAGATTGTAGACTTCAACGAGAACCCAGTTGTAACCGACCACATAACTCGATAAAACCAAAAGCCAAACCGAACTCGAGATTCTCTGACACCAATGCACAACTTTGAACCATCCAAGCAACGAACCAAGCTGATCAAAATTTCGATCAGACTCACAAACTTGACTGATCTTTGGACTTCAAACTCCAAACCGTCCAAGCAATGAGCTTTACCCACTTTGGTAAGCCCAACTAAATTCTTGATCAAATTTTGAAATGTCCAACAACAATATTTAAGCTGAAGACCCATCGACCAAACATTCGTTTTGTCAACGATGTTTTTGTTCTTAATTGTCCTTTGTATCGCCTTCATAGCCTTCACTTAGATGTTGCTTGAAATGGCATGTTCGACAACAAGCTTCAAATATCAAATGATCTAAGTAGCCTTGCGATACCAAATGTTCAAAGACATTTATCTAGTCTCGCGTACGATCTCCTCAAAGGCATAAAACAATCCCAATGCCTCCTCTATAGTGATTGATGGCATATTGGTTGAGTCGAAAACATTTTCCCTTGGATAACGCACCCTTCTGAAACAAATAAGACTCACCACTTGAACTAGATAACTCAACTTGACCACTACACACAATATCAAGTCAAAAGGACTTGATCGATTTGGACCAAAACACTTCTAATAGTTATAAATTCACTCAAGATATTTGACCACTTGATTAATTCACTGTAGATTTTAATTCATTTTTTTCTCCCCTCTTTCTCTCTCTTCTTTTTTCCCCTACTCTTTTCTTTTTCTCTCTTCTTTTTTTTCTCTTTATTTTTTTAAATATATACAAGAAAAAGAACAAAGTGCAAATGCACCCAATTAAAGCAATAATACTATGTACAATCTAGGATGAAAGAGACATGACTATATATCCATGCTCTTTGGAGAATTAATGAGAGAGGCTGTCTAGTGGGGAGAATAAGCTATTGAGGATGAAGAAACCATGTTGTTGTCCCTCGTAGACAGCCAAGGAAACTTGCTTGTTGTACTCCTTGAGCTTCTTTGGATAGTCGATCTCCCTAACACAAAGGAGATTACATCTCTTGGCAATGACAAAAGCTCACATTGATGACTAATACGAAACTCATAATTTCAATTGTTCCAGAACTCAAAATTTCAAGTTAAGGAATATGAAGAAAGAATGCAATTCAAAAATAAGAGTATAACAAACCAAAACAGAAAAATATACAAACAAAATAGTATAATGATTTTATTGCTTAGAAAACAGAGGACAATGCAAGCAATCTCTAAGAAGAGATGTGAGGCTATAACATTGCATCCATTACTCATCATTTACAATCAAGGGTGCTTCTCTCTTTATACAATATTTTTTATGTTGGAAATCCATCGTATTGCATGTGGAAGTTCACCCACGTGGAAATGTAGTAGTTCACCTTCCATGAGTTAGAAGATCACCCAGATGAAAATGTGGTGATTTACCTTCCATGAAATGCGGTGGTTCACCTTCCATGAGTTAGAAGATCACCCACATGGAAATGTGGTGATTCACCTTCCATGAGTTACAAAGTGCATTTAATTGAAAATTGCATACATATGACTTGTCCTTTTGTGTTTTATCTTCTACTAATGTGTCAACATGGCTAGAGATGCATTTTGGTTATGAAAATCTAAAAATAGAAAATTACTATTTTTAGTAAATATTTTGTTTTGCATTTTTTAGGGCCTCTAGAGCATTTTTTCCATGCAGTTGGTCTAGGAAATCCATTCCAAGAAGATTTTGGCATGGATTTCCTATCAAAATTTCTAGATCTTCCTATAGGTTTTCCAACGCATTTCGAACAGATCAAAACGAAGTCCCGAGCACAAAGTTATGCCCTCAACAGTATGGATAGGATGAGAAAAGAGGACATTTATGAGCATTCTTGGGCATAGAGCCATGTCCTATAGTTGTAGTTCTTCCTTTAAGCTTTCTAATGCATTTTGAACATATCAAAACAAAGTCTTGAGCATAAAGTTATGACCCAAAAAGGTCACATGTCTGGATCAACGAGAGAAAGTGCACTAGGGCCAAAACAAGTTGGTAACAGTATGATCGCAGTTTTAAAACACATCTAGGGGACATGTGGCCTTCGACCGCCATCCAAAATCTCTACAGATGATCTTTATCTATCAAACAAAGCCCTCACCTCCATATTTTGGAGAATTCATATGCCTAATATTCGAAAATCCGGAAAACACCTTGCTCAAATCCTTGACATTTGTGAACATTAGACAAGTGCAACACCTTCGCGTGGCCAAAGTTGTTGGAGGGCATCATGGTGCGTGTGTGTAGGCAAGTGGCCTACTTCCATGTGAACTACGAAATGATCGTGATGATCAATGTTGTCGGTCGTAAGCAGTGGAACATGGAACATGTAGGATGCCCTAGAAAAGCAAAAGAGATCTTTTTTCAAAGAGGGACAGCATAGCAAAATCAACTACAAATCAAAAGATTCTTTTGGATGATTTGTTCACTGTAGTTTCTCAAAACAAAACGTTCTATGCAATTGTTGTCCTACCTAGTGATATTGAACGAGTCTCAAATCCACAACATAGAGAATCCATGAAAATAAACTGGGAAAGCAAGCATAGCACATTCTCTTGTATATCCCTCATAAGGCGGGATTCAATCCTCATCAGCATCCGATCAATTAGCAATGCATCTGAAAATGGCAAGGGAAGATTCTTTACTTTATCTTATATATATTAGTTCAGGTGTACCTCTTTGGCTTTTGACCCTTTGACCAAGGTCATGGCAAATTGAATCTTGCCTATCTGTCTATGCCCAAGGTGCAAATTGCATCCAACCAAAGCTTGAACCAAGCTCATCAGCACAACAATTATTCAGTCTTGCTACTAGACCATAGTGGGCCTCCAATAGACCATAGCCAGTAAGAACTCAAATCCTAAAGGATTGATTGTCCATGAAAAGAAAGAATACTTTCCGTAACATGAATATGACAATGTTCTTGCATTCCTAGTTTTCATTTGTAAATTGGAAGTAACCTATCCTTATATCAGAGGATCGCTAGGATTGTTCTCATGGCAACATACTAACCCAGCATTGAGGTCCTTCCACATAGAATCATATGCTTTTGCATTAAAGCTCTCTCCTCTAGCATGACTGTGGATTCAATCTCATCTTAGAACCTGACACACCCATTCACCTGTAGCTACTTCTAACATCACTTGTTCCTACAAAATGACAATTAGTTGAAAATCAAGACATAAAGAAAGAACAGGGAAAATATGACAAGCAGATTGATGCAATTAGAACTACATGGATATGCAATAAAGAAGGAAGTGCCAAAGAAAAGCAGATACATTGTAACTTAAGTTACAACATAGAAAAGAATGAAACACTATAGACACTAATCATGTAATGCTGTTAAAGGAAAAAGATCCTAACTCCCTTGATAAATGAATACATAAAGAGCCCTCTATTTATATAGAGTCAACATGGATGCAATTGTTGATATGAAGATAGCTTTGAGATAAGTTTGAGAAATAAAAAGTTCAACAAAATCTAAATGCAATTCCTTGGATGCATTGCCAACAACTAGAATATTATGTCATGTTTGAAACATGAGTTGAAAGGAAAGAAACATACAATTTCGCTTGCACTTGCAGTGCGTCCATTCACAAGAACCTGCAATCATTACGGCAGGGAGTTATAATTTTAGTTTGCATTTTGAAATAAGCCAAACTCAATGGCAGTCTTCTAATGAAATAAAAAATAAAATGCATAAGAACAATGAGGAAAACTTATTACATGAGTATGACAAGATCCATGATTATCAGGTCAAATATAATATGCTAATACATTACATTCACCTTCATTGAACATGATTGAGACAGGTCTACTTATGCAACATGAAAACAGAAAAGATCACTGTTACAACCAGCACACCATAATAGAAGAGTAAAAAAAATGGAACAATATATATGTAAAAAATACAGTCCACATAAATGTGTGGTCTTGTTCTTACAGTGATGATTATGAATTAAGAAATCAAGGAACTTGCGAGCTAAAAACATCAGACAACATATTTATATATTTGAAAAAAATGAAAAAAAACATCAGTGACACTTTGGCAGCATGCTTCTAGAGGTTGTAAGAACATATTCTTAAGTTAAACAAATGTGACCTGAGCCGATCATTCTTCACATTGGAAAGAATATTGTGCACAAACATAATGTTTAGCAAATGATACTTGCTAACAAATAGAAGAATCCAAGAGTAAACTTTGTTTAATGAATATAGAGATTTCTCTGTTTAATTGTTGTAGGTTAGCCAGTTACCCATACAACATTGTGATTTTCAGAAGCTGTTATTTGAATTTTTCTGTTGTGATTAAACAGAACTTACAAGCATCATATTTAGAGTATCAAATTATAAAAGATACCGGGTTCTGTTCTAAATGTGACATTGACCAGAAAGTTGCCCATGGGTTTGGTCAGATGGAAACCTTCAAGATTCATTCATCCACTTTTATGTTTGGCTTAGCACACGACCACTGATTTATTGTCACAGCTACCAAAGATGCCTCAAAGAAACAGACTTCCACAGAGCCTTGCAGACCAAAGAGAAAATGAACAATTTGTTCATTCTTAGCAACATTTCTCTTGGATACTAACTTCTTGTTATGATTCTAGATTATGTACGGTGCATGCACTACTGCAACTTTCTCTTTCTCCATTGCATATAGATAGATAGATAGATAGATAGATAGATACACACACAGACACATCTGCCTAGGCACATTCATATTAAAAATCAGGGGAAAAATGCAATAAGGATTGAAGCATTGTTTTCGCTTCCCTGAGTTCAATGAATTTCAACAAAAGTCTTGCTTGAACTGTCTGAAATTTGTTGGAGATTGTGGATATCATTATACAGTTTTCATAGATTTTAAGTCATTGCACCCACAATGAATGAGCATCTTGAAAGACTTATTATTGAAATCATGAAATTCCCTGCAGTCTTGAAACATGCCCAACCCTCCAAGATATATATCAACAACCATTGTTCTGACAGAGAAATGGATGAATATTGAAAGTCAAGTTTGTCTATCTTAAGTATACTGTATGACCTTTCTTCATCCAGCACCAAAAGTATGTTCAATAGAAGGAAGCAAGTTGCCATCACTTGTAAAACAAAATAATTGTGAAGAGCAACTTGTTTCAAGGCATTGTTCATATTTTCAACTACCATAATTGGAAGCAGATTCAATCACAACGAAATGCATGAAGTCGACATTCATATTTTCAACTATCATGATGGGAAGCAGATGTAATCACGAAAAAAGCATGCATGATGGAAATTAATGCTCCACAAAAACACAAGAAGATTCTGAAGATGCATGTAAAGCAAATTTCAACTTCCAACTGCCACTTATAGACACAAAATGTTAAACAAGCCACAAGAAGACACAGAACATTTGTTGTTGTCTATATAGTATATACATTAAATCCCTGTATCTGTTGTTTCTCTTTTTTCTGATAGATATGCTTTAGGGAAGTCTGTGGAGGGCCTTTCCCTTGTAAACAAATTTAGAGGATGGAACAATTCAGCTCACAATTCTGATAGGGACCTAAATGCATGCCAACAGGCAAATCCCATAGCTCTGTAAAATGCAGAGTACAATACTACTTCAGCATATATATACTATTTACTACTTCCCATACTCAAAATGCCTGAATAGTTTACAGCATTGATTGCTAAAGCTAATCTGTGAGAAACAAAAGCTAAAGGACATAAGATTAACCGGAACAAACATATTAACTAAACTAAAGATTCATCACATAGTGCAGCAGCAAGTGGTAATTAGTCAATCTTCAACAGATCGAGTTTCATGAATTTCTACTTCTTCCTCTGGGAATACAGGTACTTGAAACTCCAGAGTAGTCTCCACCTCAATATTCCTATATTAAGCCAATCCATCCATGAGAATATTCTGCAATTGAAACTTATTTGCTTTCACAAACATTTTGTCCCTGCAAAATTTGCATATTGCCATTCAATTAAGCAACAGAATCCTTCGGTGCAAGGCCGTTATGCTGGATCATATATTCTGAAATCAATTTGCCTGACAAGTGGTTATTATGACAGATCCTAGAGCACATTCATTCAATTGTCATCATACTGAATTAGTTAGGGTAGTTGGTAGTGATGATGGCTCTAATGCTTCTACTTCTACTTGGCATTCCACCACTGATTAGCATTGGTGCTTGGATCCTTTTGAGCTCTTCTCTATTTCTTTATTTTCCTTTGACTGCTGGTTCTCTTATCTCTTCATCATTACTTGCAACATGTTAGGGTTTACCCATTTCTGGGTCCACCCCTCAAGGATGTGATCAGATGTTGTACAATAGTTTAAATTTAGTGAAGTTCACTCTAGTCTCTAGCTTAGTTTATTGATAGTTTCTTCATAACTACAGTGCCTTATAAGAGATTTTTAATTTCAAATCTCATTGACCTCCTCTGGTTATTCATGGACATTAATCGAACTATCTTATCTTATCTTATCTGGAATTACTGGATTCTTGTGCACCATCCAATTTGTAACCTTGTTCAATTGAACCTTTCAAATCACCTTTGTATTACCTTAACCCTATTACTCTGTTTAAAAGAACAGATTTCTCTTTATGTTGACTGAAAAATAAGGCTGAGGGTCTCATTTTCCTTTTCCTTTTGCTTTCTGTGGGGATCCTTTGCCTCATTTTCCCCTCAACCATGGAAGTAGCACCTGCACCTTAAGCATGAACATGCCTAACGGACTGAATTTTTCTTTTCGACACGAGCATGCATCCCTTTAATCTTTGTCTCAGCCTGTCAACTTGCTTTCCTCCTGAAATAGCCTTCTACGTAATGCTTGGGAAATTAATTAACCTACCTTCTCCTTTTGCCAGTGGAATTCTTGAAATCTTCTGCAGGACTTGAATACTCAACCTATACAGATTTTGACATTGACGAACAGTTCAGCACTTATATAGAATGAAGGGGAAAAAATTCACCTGCAAACCCGTCAGAACAGGCACCCTCACAAGGAGAAATCATGTGCCACAGACAAGGGACATCATGATCAGTGTTTAAACACTGCCACCTTTGCACAAATTGGAACAGATACTACTTTGAAGGAAAAGAAAAAGCACGGTCAAATTCTTCACCCTTCAAACATAAACTCTATCACATAACAGAACTCCAGCACAGAATATTTTTCAAACACTCTTTGAGTGCAAAGAATGTTTACCACAAACAACTTGACCTGGTAGCTCCTACTCCCAGTCACTAAAAAGACCAAAAACCAAAGCCTCTAACCAAAGGGTAATGTTCCTGACACATGAATAGAGAAGGAACACCCAGTGAGAACTAAAGGCAGCACTTACCCATGATTGCCTGAACACCACTCCATCAATCATGCTCTTCCTGTCAAAAATCTCTTGTTCAGCCTCTATCAAGACAAAATCAGAGAAGTAATAACAAGTTTTAAGGAGAGTTTCACAATGAATTCTAAAAAATCTACAGCACTTATAGTCATATCATACTTTCCAAGAATTATTTTCAATATTCCACCATGCATGCACTTAATCTTCCACTCCATCTTCCCTAATTAGACTTCAAATATTCGGGGGAAGGTTTTCTATATGTTGAAGATAAAGTTTCCCTATCTTTCAATTCAATCCCAAATTGGCTAAGGCATCTGCAACTTGGTTGACAGTCCCTTCACATAGTTAGAGGATACATAGCCAAAAGATTTTCATAGAGTGATGATGTCCTGAATGATATTATTATCTAATATCTAGTTTCCACTTGATACATCCTTTGCTACCAGCTGAATTTATTACAATCTGGGAAAATATCTCACAGACCACAGTCCTCTAGACATATTCTTGGTTAATCTGATCCCCTGCAGAAGACTTTTTGTCTCTAACTAGTTATTAGTTCCTTTGCCAAAGTACATTCTCATTGGTGTGCAGTATCTTGAAGGATACTTCCTCCCCCTAGGGGTCCTGGGTTTACATTGGCAGCCCTGTTGAAGCTCAGTTTGATCTAAATTTATCTGGGAGTTTCCATTTTATTAACTCCTCAGCAGCCTTGCTGATTCTAACCCCATTACAAAAAAGTCAGTATGAACGTTAGGGCAGAGCTCAAACGTACATGAGGATTACTGGGTCCATAATACAAGGTCAGCCACTATGCTAAGCTTGAAAAGTGACCACTTTCATGTGTCAACATGGTGACCTCATGGTGCCCAAAAGCCCATGAGAATGAAACCCTTGTTTACAATGTGAAACCTGTTCCCTACCACTTGCCCAACCCTGTTAGGCTCTTGCATCCATCACTTTATTTTTAATTCTAGTGATAATATATTGTATTAACCACATTCTGAGCCATACAACTGCTTTCTATTGATCTAAATATAACAGTTTGGAAAGGTGGTATAGCTATTCCTCAAATGGAAGTTTTGCAAACCATGAATGTGGCAGCATAGGAAAAGTTAGGATGTTCACAGTGAGACATCACAAGCTATGAAATTTCTTCTATGCATCAAATCTCATGCACACATCAATTTATTCTAATCACAGCATCCTATATTACAATATTCTAACCTTCACACAGATCTTCTATCAATCTCAATTGGCCTGTTTGGATATGATATAAATTTGTTTCTCAAATGGGAGTTACTGCCTGCCCTGCATCTTCATGGTTGGCACGAGTGTTGTATGTATAAAAAAAATTAAGCATCCTTCTAACTCTATTTATTAGAAAATAAAAACTAGGAAAACAGATGCATGAAGGCAACAAGAAAGGAACCTAGTGCTAGTAACTAGCCACTAAAATGACACATTGGTTGACCATATAAACAATCACATTTACAAGTTAGAATTTAACCTTAATTTCCAATATGCCAATTTGCATTTGATTAATTGTTGAAGGCATTATCTTAATATTTTAGCACCCAAGTAATCCAAACATGCAACTGACATGAGTTCTTCCATCATGCTTAAAGACAAAGTCACATACCATAAGAGGAGTTGAAGTCAAAGGAACATTTTGTGCAAGTATGCTCTTCTGCAGATTAATATTTCTTCCAGTTGTATAAATGACCTGCCAAATGTTAAGAGAAAAACAACTCATGAGTCACATCATGTACTATGAATATATTAAATTTATGAAAGATATTACTCAGCATGCACTGGGTCTATATAGGAGACTGACAAGTGTGTCATTCAACGGACAGAGAGCCAACCTTTAGATGTGCGAGTGCAGGCTAGATTTTTTCCACTAGAAAGCACTGAAGCATCAAACTATTTGGAAACATTCCATTACAGCGAAGGATTCAATAATCAACATCTTGATTTCTTGAAAACAATAAATGGAATATGAATTTGTGGGTTTGTTTTTATCTGAAAAAAAAAAAAAAACTGAAGCCCTAGTGAAGAATAAAGAATTCTAGATCTTAGGATGATAATTTTGCCCTACACTTACATATAAAATTATGAAATGATATGTAACAAAAGGTGAGAGGTCTATATCTTTAGATGAAAGGAAATCTCATAGACTTGCACACAAAAAACAATAAATATGCATATCTTAAACAAATCTCTAATTGTATGTACAATATGATAGCATGCCAGATTACGGACTCAAAGTATAAGATTATTATAATGTTTTACATACCCTTTTTAATAAATCGCCTACGACATATATGTGACCTACTACTCTATTTTTTATGCGCGACCACTACTATGTATTACTAACATGCAAGCACTTGCAATTTACTAACTCTGAATTTAATTCTGCAAATCCATTCAGCAGCATAAATCCTTTTTCGGAAACACAAATTTGTTCCTCCAAAACTGATGTCTTTTGAGGATCCCATAAGCATTCTACAACTCTCTACTCTATACAGTTCCATCAGGGCCATTTGCAGATCATCACAGCCTGAAGAATTGCAGGTGGTTCTTCAAATTCCTCAACAAAGAAATGCAGAATAATTTAAGAACATTTGGTGATGAGTTTCATGACCTCACTCCAAAAATTATTCCTATATTTCCTTTATCAATTTTTCCACTTTCTACAGTTGTAGAGAATTTTGCCTCTCAAGCTGATCTCAAATTAGAAGTGGATCAAGGACTTCAGCATGGATGATATTCTGGTTATCCTATTGTGCAATTCCTAAATTTGTCAATGATAAGGGAGAGGAAATGATATGAAGTTATGATATTAGCATAGCTGAAAAAATCTGCAGAATCCCGATTTTTTGAAATGCCGATGTAATCGGCAAACTCTCGGCGATGCAAAGATTTTTTGCCGATTTTTTTAAAAAATCAGCATCGCCGATTTTTTGCAGATTTGTTTTTCTTTTTTTTTTCAGGCTGCAGCCAATTTAGGGTTTTTTTATGCAAGCCCAATTTTCAGCTGTTAATGTTTGAACTTCAAAGTTTAAAGTTTAAACCCTAAACCCGAAACCCTCTTTTTAAGTAAATATTGCTGCCTGATAACTATGTATGTAAGCCCATTTTTCAGCTGTTAATGTTTGAAACTTTGAACTTTGAAGTTTAAACCCTAAACCCTAGGCTAGGCCCTAGGGTTTTGGGTTTAGGTTTTTTTTTTTCCTCCTCTTTTAAAGTAAATATTGCTGCCTGGTAACTATGTATGCAAGCCCATTTTTCAGCTGTTAATGTTTGAATTTGAAACTTTGAACTTGAAGTTTAAACCCTAAACCCTAGTCTAGGCCCTAGGGTTTTGGGTTTTGGGTTTTGGGTTTAGGTTTTTTTTTTCCTTCTCTTTTTAAGTAAATATTGGTGCCTGATAACTATGTATGCAAGTCCATTTTTCAGCAGTCAATGTTTCAATTTTAAACCCTAAACCCTAGCCTTTTGGTTTAAGGTTTAGGTTTTTTTTCCTTTTTTTCAAGTGATTGTAACTTTGTTGTTACTTGTTTCCATGTGCAGGCATATAAAAAATGAAACCTTTTTTTCCTTCTTGTTACTTGTAACTTTGTACCTTTTCATATTATAAGCAATACAATATGTGTTTGTCAATTTCATGTGTACTCAAAGCTTGAGCCTTGTATGATGTCTTGACATGAATTATTGCTTTTATTACAATATTTGATTTGCATAATGTTAATTCATTGTAATATGAATGAAAAAAACTTTTTTTCAATGAAAATTCAGCAGTCTATTAACTTAGTAGATCCGACATTATGAAATTGAAATTGGTAGGGTTCAGTTTCAAGTCTTGAAAATTGTTACAAACCCAGGACATAAACATGAAGGAGATAATAAAAGGAATATGAAACAGAGATGAAATAGCTTATCTTGATGAATTAATATGAGAGCAGTAAACGTAATAGCTAGCCACCTTGAAAAATAGACTTTACAACTGTAAAAATATGAGACCATCAAATACTTTCCATTTGAGAAGGCTATGAGAGACCCCAACTCACCACATCCCACACTGATCAGTTGAATTTAACAACCGACAACATTGCCAAAGGCAAAAGCTCACTTTATGCCTCCATTACACACATCCTCATTTAAGTTACATTGAAACCTTCTCAGTGCCTCAAGGCTTTCCAATTAAGGATAAAGATAGTGCACTCAGTACCCACTAGTTTTGACCTCTCCCTCCTTAACTGAACTTTTCTCCATTTTCAATTATCTTATGACTCATCGAAACCACTATACATGTGTAATATAAAAATAAGACCTGATATAGAAAAGGGCTATTTTGTCAAGCCAAATGAATAGAGATGGTAAGTGCTATCATATTGGGCCAACTAAAAGAGGGACAATCCTTTGATGGATTACAAATTCTGTTGCAATTAAGTAGGATGTCAAGTGAAAATGATGCTTACAGAGATAATAATGAAATAAAAGCAAAGGACAAATAAATAAAAAGACATAACACAGTCATTTATAGAGATAGCTGTCAATACACAAATAACCAAGAGAAGAGTACTTTATATACCAATAGAAAGCAGATATACTGCACAATAACATTATATCTATCTATCTTCATATTATATATATATATAGGCATCAACAATGATCTTGCTTAATACAACTAGGGTAGGCAAAGCCATAGCATATTATCAATTTCTGAAAATGAGTTTATTTAAAGAAAAAGCATGCAAGCAATGAAATCTAAAAAGGAAAATCAAGGTGCAGTAGGAAGTCCAAGAATTACATGTTACCCAAAACATTTAGAGCAAAGGGGCAGAAAAGAAAAAAAGGTGAGGTACATACAGTTTCTCCACTTCCCAGAAACAGCCTGGCAATCTCAATACCTGCCTGAACAAGAAAAAAGCAGGTTTAGTCCTTTAAAGAAACACCTACAACGTAAGATCCTATTGAAGTAAACTAAGTTTTATGCATGGGCTGTGAAAGCTTTCTTATCAACTAGTAAAACCACATAGCATTGTTATCTCTGTGAAGAGAGATGATAGGTATCAAGTTTTCCATGCACAGGTTCTTCCTAACACTGATATTTGACTATAGTTATTTATGACTGATCAAGAACTGAGTAATATGGATGCTCTCCATAATGTTGAAAACTTCTCTAGCGTTCTATAATTTGTTTGCAGTTTCAGTTCTATGTTGAAAATAATTTGTGCGGAACTACACATCTATGGACAAAAAGAAAATGAGTTAGTCAATAAATGGTTCAAGAATGAAGGGTGTATGCAGTCTAAACAACTTAAAAATGAGACCAAGATTGACAAACCAACACATTGTAGATAACTGATGAAAAATGTAGGTGCAACAAACGTATGAGAAGATCAATACATGATTTCCATGTGACTAGTACCATTAGTGATTTGCTACATCAATCAACAAGAAGAGCTAGAGAAAATGGCTACAACTTATGATGATGTTTTAGACGATGGTGTTATTAATGGAACGATTTATGAATCCTCTGTGAGAAAGTGTGATACTGTTGCTAAACAATGCTATGGAAAAGAATGAGCTGTGACCATAATAGTCAGACTCAGTGAGACCAAGGTGGCAAGCCAAGTCAGACAAAAAATCTCAGCCAAAACTAGCTGAAGGACTCAGCTGTTCCAAATGAGGTCTTTGACCTGCAAATAAGGGCTTTTTTCTTTGTTTTCTAGGCAGCCATGTCTCATGCTTGGAATCTGGGAATCTCACAAACACTCAAAGAGACTTACCAAACACAAATCGACTCACCCAAATGCTGAGATATTAAGAGAGTTATTCCATTTTAAACTGCAGTAATACAAACAAGATATCTACTTAAAAGAGTCCTGTAATTTTTAACATTCCACAGTTTTGGCTACTGAAGGAAGCTCCATTTCAGCAGTGGGGCCTGGATTTCATTGGGACAATAATGCCAAATTCTTCGGCGGGCCATAAGTTCATTCTGACAGCCACCGATTATTTCACCAGATGGGCTGAGGCAATACCCACTAAGCATGCTGACCAGGAGACGGTTGTCAGTTTCCTAGAAAGTCTGATCACCCGCTTCGGGATTCCAGAAGCTATAGTGACAGACAACGGTCCAGGTTTCGCAGGCGCTGAACTCACCGAGTTCACCTGCAAGTACGGGATTTACCATAAGATGTCTTCTAACTATTACCCGCAGGGGAACGGCCTGGCCGAGTCCACCAACAAGAACCTCATGAAGATCATAAAGAAGACGGTGGAAAGAAACAAGAGGACCTGGCACCTGCTACTAGACCGAGCGCTATGGGCGGACCGTATATCAGTCAAGAAATCCATTGGGACGTCTCCGTATGCCCTCGTATACGGGAAAGAGGCAGTCCTGCCTACTCACATTGAGATGCCTGCACTATGGATGCTGGACGACGATAAGGGCAATCTAGACCCCCTGGATGCCAGACTTGCTCAGCTGATACAACTTGAAGAAGAAAGAGAAAAAGCCTATGAGGCTTTTATGAAGCATGCAGGCTCTACCAAAAAATGGTTCTCAAGAGGGTCTACAGCGAGGGTTTTCAAGGTCGGAGACCTGGTGCTCAAATGGGACATCTGGAAAACCAAGCCCGACAACCACGACAAATTCGATTCCTTTTGGGAAGGCCCATTAGAGATTGTCCGGGTGAATTAGTTCAACTCCTTCGTGCTGAAGGATATGGAGGGTCACATCCTCCCGATTTCGATCAATGGCTTTCATCTGAAAGCCTACCACCATTGAAGAAAGAAGCACCGAAAGGTTCCATCTGTACATATTTTATTTTCTGTCATTTCAATTCAGTTGTTTCCTGAATGTAAATATGTGTTTTTTCTTTTTAAGTTTCTTAAATTTTAGGCTATTGAGCCAAGTGAGGTCTGCCTCTCCTCTGGATTTGAAAAAGTTTGAGCAGAGAGAAAAATCCCTCCGTCGCTCGCCTTCCAGGCAAAAGCCTCAAGTCGCCGATGTTTTTCAGCGATTTCGGGCGGAGAAGAGGAAAGGCAAATTCCCGGCCGAAGTGGAAAAATTGGCTAAGTGTCAAACTCTCGCCTTCCATCGCCCCAGATTACGTGAAAATTCATCAATTTGCCATGGGGTTGAGCGATTTGCGGCAAAAAATGATGAAGGGCCTGTTTTAAAAGGAAAGAGAGCGGAGGAGTGTTTCCAAATTTTTCCAAGTATTTTCGGCTCTCCAGCGCTCACCGAAGGCTCCCCCGCCCTAAAGCGCCCCACTCTTACAGCGATATAGGGCAAAGAGGCCAACATCGTCAAGCAAAGACGAGAGAAAAATTTCAAAAAATGTTCTAAGTGTCAAATTTTCCCTCCGTCGCCCGTCCAAAGCAAAAATGCCCTAAAGCGCTCATCTTCTTCGGCGATTGGGGCAGGATCTGGCGAGACAGGGCTTGGCGCCAAAATTGTAAAATTTATCTAAGTGTCAAATGATGCCCTCTCGCACTCGCTCAAAGCCAAAGCACCCCAAAGCGCTCCGTATGGGGGCGATCCAGGGCAAGGTCCAAAGGAGAAATTTTAGAAGGTTTAAACCATCCAAAGTGCCCGCTCGGCCCGCGCCCCTAGGCGCCCCATATCGCTCTCCAGCGAAAAAAGCCCGGGAGCGCTCATTTGTGGAGCGCTCTAGGGCAGAAAATTATTTTTTTTAAGAAAAAGGGGAGGCGCCCCCTTTCTTGTTGGCCGATCTAGGGAACCGTACAGGGCACATCTTCTAAGAAACGTGTATTAAATGAAAACGGCTGCACAGAATTCAAGGCAGGTTTATGTTTAAAAAAGGGAAAAGGACATTCTACAAGGATTTTTTAAGTCCCATCCCACAGATTTTATGCATGGCCAACCTGAGAGAATAGATCGACGTCCACCAACTCCGTGCGCCGGGTAATTAAAGCCGGACACCCGCCATTAAGATACGCCCATGCCGAGCTCGCCCCGATAAAATCAGCTTCTGCAGAAGGTTTACCATACAAAATTCCAAGTGCTCCAAGCTCCGATAAAACAGTAAATTCGAATTTTACAGATACAGAGCAGCAGTTTGAGTTTTAATTTGCGCCATGGGAAAGAAAGAAGTTGGCGAGCGAAGTGCCGCAGCTGGACAGACAGCCTCAAGCACACCTGAAAGCGAACAAGAGAAGCAGAGAAAGGACAAGGGCAAGGCGCAGGCGTCTGAGACAGATGCAAGAAGGAAGGCTCAACCAGAGCAACCAAAGCAACCTCTCCTACCGCCCCTTGACAACTAGAATAGGCTCAGAGATGGACCCTATTTCCAGAATATAAATGATTTGCGGAATACCATCAAAGAATGTAAGGATAACGTTCCTAAATCACACCCGCTCGCTGCAGCTTATCACACGCGCTTGCATTGGTTTCTATGCAGTCAGGTGCACCATTGCCCCGAGTTGATAGCAACAGTGGAGGATTACTACAACCCAGACACCCGACAGGTCTGCGATTACAGGGGCACACATCTATTTTCCATTGACTCGGAGACCATTGAGGCAGCTTTCACGCCAAACCATGCGCTAGGCAAAAATTGCATAGTCAGGAGGGTCAACCTCAAAGAGCAGACGAGCAAATTTGCAGACACTCAATCGATGCGGCAGTTTCTAGAGTCCGAGTTGCATAGGCCACCTCCGCCTCGGCAATGGTCGCAGGACCCTCGGCCCTTATCAACTTTCAAGAGTCCTCATATTTACACCATGCTGGCATGAGTGTCCAAGAGTTCCATGTCTGCCCTAGAAAGGACATAATGGCCGAGCGCAATAACCCCAAAAGGCAAGACCTGGAGTGGCATATAGAAGACATGCAATCATTCCCGCCGTGGCATGACTTTTATGAAATAGAGGCGGAGTATGATCCCGGTAACAATAAAGACCATAGGGCGGATGCTGATAACTTCAAAAGGTGGCAAAGGAAGCTGAAAAAGAAGGGATGGACAACTGGTAAAATATCAGAATGGTGGGTGATGCGCTGTCGGACAAGGAAAGATCAAGCAAGAACCACGATGCACACCATGCCACGTGGCGGCCTATCATTTTTCGGGACATCGTGCCCCAAGGCATTCGACGGCTATATAAGGGCCAAGACCCACCTCAACAACCACTTGCATTAGGAGAAGGATCAGGAGTGGCATGGAGAGAGGTCAAGGAAAGGAGAAAATTCAATCTATAGTGACAATGGTACGGCCGGCTCCTGAAAAGCGACCAGCTGAGAAGACTCCACCGAAGAAAAGTTCATCCAAAAGTCCAGTCGCTGCTGTTGTTGCATAGGCTCCTCCAGAACCACCAAAAAAGAAGCCGAAAATATCTTTCGTACAGAAGGGGGCCGCTTCAAGTGGAACTGCTAGCCCTGCGCCCAACAATCAAGAGGAGGAGATTCCTCTTAAAAGGAAAAAGAGAACGGAGAAATCTAAGGAGGGAAGGGCTACACCTGTGAAGGAAACCACGCAGCAAGGGGTTGTACCCTCTGAAGTCATCAACATACAAGAAAGCACCCCCTCGCAGGGCGAAGACGTAGAGCAGTGGGCGACTCAGTGCATTTCCTCACCAGCCCACACAGGGCTCTCAGGTACGCATTCCGCAATCCTTGAAACTGTTAAGTCTCGAGCTGCGGCACCCTCATCTCCTACTGCTGGACCCGTCCCCGCGGTCACTTCTTTGGCTAGCGGAACAGCAGCCGCCCATTCCATTGCCGCCGCAACACCCTTCGTAGAAGTCCAACCCTCCGCTGAAATCCAATCTAGCCATCCAGCCTTTGTGCATTCTTCTGAAACCCTAGCCCAGGACCAGTCAGGTGCCGCCACACCAGAACCCTCGCAATCCCCACGACCCTCATCTGTAACCGCCAACCCAGTTGAAACCCTAGTTCAAAATCTAGAGTGCCCTCTTGTCAAAAACCCTATAGTCGAAACGCCTCTAGAGGAGCCCAAGCCCCAATGACTCATTTCTCCTCGCCTGTTTGCCGAAGGGCATACATCCCGGGGTTACAGTAGCATGGATCTGATCAGAATCATGGACGAGCAAACCCTGATGACTCAGGGTGGTCGCAGCACCAACAAATGGATGCAGAATGTGAGGAAGAGGAAGGGTGAGGAGCTCGCCCAAGTTGAAAAGCGCTCCAGGGTCGACCCAGATAGGATGATACTCTATAAGGAGAAACGAGTCCCGAAGGTGCGAAAGCCAAGGAAGGACATGACTGATGATGACTATGAGTACATCCCTAAGGAAAAGGACATAAGTAATCTTAACTGGGAGAACACGGCAGTTGGGATTCAGGATAGAACTGAGTCGATGCTTGCGAATCACTACCAACTGCAGGGACAATATTATGAGCTGGAAAATGAGAAATTCAAGCTGGAAGAAGATATAGCGAAGTTGCGAGCCAAGGTGAACAACACTGAGAACCAATGCCAGCTACTGCAGCAGTGGCTGGAAGCAGCAGAAAAAGAAAAAGAAGTACAGGCCCAAAACGTCAAGCTTCAGAGCCTGTTGCAGCAGACGCAGCAGCAGCTAGAAGAGCAGGTCGCCAAGGTAAAAACGTTCACCAAGGAAGGGGTAAAGGAAATGCGGCTCCGGCTGTTGAAGAATTTTAGACCCCGGGCTTCTAGGTCCTTGTTCGTCCTTGCTTTCGTTACTAAGATTCAAGAAGTATCTGCCCTGGGTAAACCTGTGGTAGAGGAGGTCGAACACCAAACAGAGGGCTGGCTCGATTTAGCGCTCAAGGCTGGGAACCTTGAGCGTCACGGTCTCCAAATTTCCCCAACAGACCCTCTTGCCGATGATTGGGTAGCCGCAAGGGCAACCTTGCATTTTTATTTTGAAAAAATGGAAAAGATTCGGAAGGCCAGGTCTATCCTGGATAAGTTGGAAAGTGAGAAGAACTTTTGCCTGGCTTCCTTCCAAACCCTAGCGTCGCATGGGTTCCCTAGCTTCACTGACGCTAATAGGAACATCCTCCCCGAAGAAAAGTTGCAGCCGAAATGGAATGCCTTTGAGACAAACACACCAGACATTGATGGGTGGACTAATCCAATCCAGGAGGCCCAGGTGACGCAGCTCTCGGCCAGGTTTTGTTAGATCCACTCCTGCTTCACCACCTTGCACCTAAAGGTAGAACAAGTTGATACGCTCCAAGTTGAGTTTTTCAGCCACCTGGTGGAGGACATCAGTGCTTTCAAGCCAATTCCAGAAGAGGCCTGGACTCGGGTTCAGTCCGCATTTGATGAGATACAAGAAAGCCTCGTCTCGGCTGAGCAGGAGCAAGATGAAGAAGAAGGCCAGGCAGACCAGTCTGAGGGAGAAGAAGAAAAAGGAAGAATTACAGAAGAAGAGTGCGCTGAGGAGAGCACCGATGAAGAGGTCCTGCCAGGGCAGGACCAGAAGCAAGGTCAAGCAGGGACCAGGGGTGACTCCGTGGCCCAATGAATAAAGGCTTGGGTCCTGGCATCGAGGCGAGCTCGATACCCCGCGAGCCGCCAGGAATGTTGCCACATTTTGCAAGGGGTGTTAAATTTTGAAAAATTCTGAAAATTTTGTCATCTCCGGATTCGGCCCTAAATCGCAGCAGCTAGGCAGCGATCTGAAGCAAATCTGCCAATTTAGGGCGCTTTAGAGCAATTTTGAAAATGTTTAAAAATTGATGCTTTTTTTGACTAAGTATAAAAATCTTCCCCAAGTCGTTGTTCCTTGGAGCGCTTTGGAGTCATTTTGCCAGCCTAGAGCGCTTTGGAGCAAATTCCGGGCAATTGAGAGAAAAAGGGCGAAAAATGGCCGAAAATAGTCTAAGTATGAAATTGCCCTAAATCGCTGCAGTTTGGAGCGCTCCGGGGCTAATTTGCCAGTCACGAGCGCTTCAGGGCTGATTTCCCTTTCCAGGGTGCTTTGGAGCGGTTTTAGGCCGGATCGTGAAAATGTGCAAGAAACGCCTTTTTTGGCTAAGTGTGGAAAATTGCCCCATATCGCCGAAGTTTGGAGCGTTTCCGGGCATTTTTCTATCTCTGGAGTGCTTTGGGGCAGTTTTGGTGCTGCCAAAGAAAAAGCAAAAGAGCCCAAAAGTTCCTAAGTATAAAATGAGCCCTAAAGCGCTGCAGTTTGGAGCGCTCCAGGGCAAAATTGCTCGGGTAGAGCGCTTTGGGGTATTTCCTGGACACTTAGTGAAAAAAGGGGAAAAAAGGTCAGTTTTGTTGAGGAATGAAAAGCGCCCTAAAGCGCTATTGTCTGGCAACGCTAGAGGGCAAATCCACCTATCTGGAGCGCTTCAAGGTAGCATTTTGACACTTACAAAAATGTTGAATATTTTGGCAGCCAGGCAGCTCCAGGACAGCAATGTTTCTTTTTGAGCATTTTAATGTTGTTTCCCGCCCAAATCTTTCCAGCTAAGCAGCTAACTTCCCCAGAGGAGAAAAGTCAAGATTTTTCGGGATCAGGGCCTATTTAAGTACAGCCAAGGCCATACTTAAGCGGCATAGTGGGTGACCATTGAAGACAAACAGTAGCGGGCATTTGAGGCAAAATACCGCTGCATCCACCACATTAATGGACCATACCCTCCCAGCTACCAAACCTGTCAGAAGCCATACCGGAATCGAGGAAAAGCATGTTGCAAATACAAATACAGCCGACAAAGATCAAAACTGGCCGCTTTTTGCAGCTTTTGCAGGTTTGGGCATTTGTGCCTACATTGTAATCTGGGGGGAAATTATGCTATAAATAGCAGTTCATTCTATTGTAATAAGGGGGGAACATATTGCTAAAGAGAGCTGTTGTAGCTAAGACTGTTTGTGTCAAATACAATCCATACTTTGGCTCCAATTGTGTCTCTTTATTTTATGCTGCCTTATCCATGTCATTTCTGCATTTACTCATTTATTTTTTTGATTGCTGTCATTCTGAATTCTGGATCGCAGCATTGGCAATTATTTGAGCCTGGAATGCATGTTTAAGGATACATAGGGAAGAATCTCATAACTGGTTTCTGTTACATGTATTGTTTTGATTGTTGTTCGATTAGTTGCTAGTTAGTGACTATGCTGCTTGTTCTTTCCCAAAGCTGATAAATCACCGTTTCTATCCCTTACTCTTTTATTTCTTTCCAGTTCTCTTATCTTGAAACCGAAAGGTTACATCGGAAGCCGGCCTTCTCCGGAGACTGGCACAGAAGGCATCACTTCCTTCCGGCCTTTCAAGCTGTTGTTTTGAATCGAGGGCGCAATAACACCAAATCCTTTCCTCATGGCAGATTTGTAACCAACACTTACCTCACCAGTTAAATTCCTTGACTTTCAAGAAGGAGACCCACATTCGAATCTTGTCAAACAATACATGTATGTGGTTATGATGTAATATGGGTGGGGCATGTTTCAATCTCATTTAACCAATTACAAAGATATATAGATATATTGCTTAGGGGCTAAGTTAGCTATTATTGGCATTTAGTTTGCCTATATATTTTGTATCTGGAATAGATCGTAATTAATACAATGGAGTTGTAATCCAGATCCCATGGATTTATTGGAAGAAGCAGTAAAATTTGATTTTAGCAAATTGTCTCTTCATGTTTGCAAATTATATCATTATGTCATGTGTGTTCTAGTTTTTATTTTTATAACAGTTGCAAAGAAATTGCAGCGTTCTTTTCAAAATTTGCTCTCATACTGTACTGGTACAAGGAAGATACAGAAATATATCTAAAATATGGTTAATAGGTATGCATGAAAGATCATACAAGTGATGATTGGCAAAACCAAGTAACATGTTTACAGATAGACGAAGAGGTATGAAAATAGAGACATATCCCTACAAAGGTACCCCAGTGATTAGTAACTAAAATTGATTACACTTATTGCAATGAGATCTTCTATAGTTAGGTCGTGAGTACTCTTGAAGAAATTTGGTACACTAAATTTTATCAGCAGAGAAATGACTTATAAAATCCTTATAGTTTTATAAATAGTCATGTTTTGATGATTTTTTATGTAGATCTTCATTTAAAAGGATTCCCTTATGAAATAACTTTTTATGCAATGTGTTAATGAACATCAGTTTATGATAGAACAGAAGATTATTAGTAAGAACTAAAGCTTCTAGTTAGCACCAGGAGTACAAATTCATCACTTTAAAAGGTTTAATAGTTCTAATAAGTAAAATGAACTTGTTGGCAGTTCTCACTATATATACCTGGGCCTATTTGCATGTTCAGAAAGTGAAATCCCAGAATATAGAGCTAAAAATGAAATGTTTGCCCGACTATAGCCTAATTTGGTGAAATCCCTACCATTTCAACCTACTTTTATGTAATCTGATGTATTAGCTTTCTAAAGAGAAAATATATCATCCAATTTCCAAAAAAAGCTAGACAGTTGGTGTTTGGCCCAATTTTTAGGGGACCATGGCAAGCCACCTGTTGCCACATTTTGCACGGGGTGCCATGTTTTCAATTTTTGTAAGAGTGCTGCTCTCTCTTCTTTCCCTCTTCCTCTCTTCCCTTTCTCCTTGCAGTTTCATTCCTCCCTCTTCCCCCTTTAATCCCCTTCAGTCAAGTCTTCAAAACAAGGCAGGTTTCCCTGAAAAATTCTAAGTGTCAGGGCGCACTCCGACTTCGCAGGCAGGTTTCCCTGAAAAATTCTAAGTGTCAGGGCGCAATCCGACTTCGCAGCGAAGTCGGAGTGCGCCCTGACAGTTGGAGCGCAGTTGTAAACGGCGAAGTGCGCCCTTCTTCCTGTGCGCACTCTGGTGGCAGAATGGTTGGAAAATTGGCTAAGTGTTTGGGGCGCAACCTGACTTCGCAGCGAAGTAGGAGTGCGCTCCCTTGTCCGTGCGCAGTCCGAACCAAGGCAGGAATCAGCAAGCGCCGGTGCGCAACCCGACTTCGCAGCGAAGTCGGGCTGCGCCCTTTGACCGGTGCGCAGTTGGGAAAGCAGGCCAAAAAAATGACTAAGGCATGGAGGCCTCCCCGACTGCGCTGTTTTTCTCCTGCAGCACTCTGATCCTGGGCGAAGTTGGATAAACTGCCTTTCAAGGCAGACACGTGTCAAGCATCAGCATCCGACAAGTGTCCAACTTCGGGATTCGAGCCAAGACATGACCAAGGAAAGGACAAGCATGGACCGCACGTCTACGCCAGCTGCTACCTTTAAGGCTGATGTGAGTTTCCACCTGCCTACCCTTCTTCCCTGTGAAGTTTCACCCGACGCGCAGCCACGTAGCTGTCCTGCCTTCAGGGAGACCACGCCTCGAGTACAGTCCTGCCCGACAGAAGTCAGCATCAACAGCTCCATGGCCGCTTTTGTCAGCTATTGTTTGGTCTGGGCCTTTGTGCCCATGAATGTAATCGGGGGGGTTCTTGGGCTATAAATAGCCACCACATTCTCATTGTAAGGTGGTGGAAGGGGAATGTCTGCTAGGGAACCATTGTAGCTGTGCGTCTGCTTCTTTATATAAGACATATACTTGGCTCTGTCTACTGCTTTTATCTTGTATGCTGCCTCTCCTTGTCATTTCTGCCTCATGTTTCTTGTATCATTGCTTGCTGTTGTACTGAACTCTGGACTCTGGCATTTGATGGTCAAGTATTCCTGGAATGCATAGATAGAGGATACATAGGATAGATGTTAGTAGCAGTTTCTATGGTTATGTTTTGTATTTATATTGTTGTTAGTAGTGGTGATTGATGCGTTGCCGTGCTGTTAGTTCCCCCCACCCAACTCCAATCACATTTGGAATTTCTTTCTGCATTTTTATCTCTTCCCTTGCACTCTTATCTTAAAAACCCCCACAGGAAGCCGGCCTTCTCCGGAGATTGGCACGGAAGGCATTCCTTCCTTCCGGCCTTTCAATCTGGTGGGCGAATCTGGGCGCATTATACAAAATCCTTTCCTCATGGCAGATTCGTAACCAACAGTTTCTCGGCACGCCCGGTGGGACATGGAAGTTTCCCACCCCTAAACAGAATCGAAGCACTGGTGTTCGCTTCATTGTTGTTCAAAATCAGAGCACCTGGCGACTCTGCACGTACATATTCTCTGAGTCCGAAAGACCGGTCCTGATGCCTTCATGCAAACAAGAAGGTGGCGAGCAAGGAATCCGGGAAACCCGCCTGACTTTTACGAACTTGACATTGACGCTCCAGGCGAGCGCGTCAGGCTGGCTGATCAACAAGCTCGCGTCGAGGAAGCCGAGGCTGAAATTCAAGAAGAAGCCGAGGCTGAAATCGAAGAAGCCGAAGACGAAATAGAAGAGGCCGAGGACGAAGAGCAATCTACATCCTCGGAAGGTACCGACACCGAGTATACAACCGACGGAGGAGAAGAAGACATGGCTGCCCAGCAGCAGAATGATGATGATCTCTTCCCGGCGGTAGACTCTACGGGGCCCTTGGCCCTGGCCGGACAGCAAGTTGTGCCCCCTGCTGCCTTAAAATCCATCCCTACGTATGACGGCTACGGCAAGACGGCGTACGAGCACATCCAGGACATTCTTGCCCTGGCTGCATTGCACTCCATTACCGACGAAAGTGTGAAGACCCGTCTGCTGGCCCTTTCCCTAAGGGGAAAGCTTCTCTACTGGTGGAGATCACTGCCAGAGGGATCAATCACAGGGTGGCGCCAGCTCGCCGATAGGCTCGTGAAAGGATGCAACGAGTCTGCGGATCCCTCTTCTCTGCTGCATCAATTTCAGAGTATCCAGAGACACCCCCAAGAGGAGGTGTCAGACTTCAACATCAGGTTTGCGAGGTCCTGGAAACGGGTACCTCGCGAACTCCGACCTTCAGCAGGTCAGGCTGCCCACTACTACCTGAGATCCTTCAACTCAGACATTTGCCTGCTGCTGAAGATCGCCAGAATAGACTCGTTCCCGGCTCTGTACGAGGCTGCCCAGCAAGCTGAAATGGACATCATTTCCATTGGCAGACTCCCGCACAGGGTGCAGGAGCCCATTTATCCCGACTTTCCCAGATCTCAGTACCCATCAGCTTCTGGAGGCGCGTCGTCCACTTCAGGACAGCAACCCCAGCAGCAATGGAATCCGGCGCCGGTCGTGAATCCTTACGGCCCGCCGCAGATACATTATCCTCACCCGCCTCCTCCTCCTCCGCATTTTCCAGCACTCCCTGCTCCCCCGCAGTATGCACAATATTCCACTCCTCCATTGGCTGCATTGCCTCCACCGGCACAGTTGCCGCCTCCTGATAATGATATTCAAAATAAAATCCTCCAGGAGGTACGAGCTTTGGCCTCAGGATATCACACCATGTCTAACGACATGACCATTCTAAAGAAGAAGCAGGCCCAGATGGACCTTGCTCCAAGGAGGTCATATCCGCCCCCGGCACTGACAAAAGATAGAACCCCGGAGCAGCAACTGCAGAGGCGTCCGCCTCCGAGAAATGCCGCCATTGAAGACCGACCTGGTACTTCTGACCAGGTCAACTGGTGCACTACGTGCAATGACCCGCATTCGAAGGATGACTGCACACTGCACCAACACTACCTCCAGACCTTGGCCGGCAGCGCCATAGAAGATGAAGAACTCTACATGATCCTGGACGACGAAGGCAACTTTGCCGTCCCAGAGGAAGATCTATTGCCGCCGCCTCCCAAGGAAGACAAGAAGCTCGCTGAAGCTGCCGAAAAGCCCTTGAAGGTATACGCCAGAAGAGATAAGGCGCAACCTGGTGGGCTGCCACCATACAAGAGGCTGTGGCCTTACACAGCCCAGGAAAAGGCAGCCAAAGACAAAGCTCCCGCGGTCAAGCCGCCTGTAGCCAAAGCAGCTCCTGCTCCGGCTAAAGCTCCAGCACCTCAGCCTCCAGCTGAAACCAAAGAACAAGCTCAGGAGAAGCTGAAGTATCCGTCTCTGACAAAGAGACAAAGAGTTGAGGCCACTCAGCAGTACCGGACGAAGTATGAGCCGACGAAAGAAACGAAGGAGCTAGCACCTCGGGCTACAGCATAGTAGACGAGCTGAAGAGAACCCCCGCTAGAATCAGCATGTATGATGCTCTTCTACTCCCAGGCCAGGTGGATCTGCTGCAAGAATCTCTGAAGAACATAAAGAATGGCAAGCAGATACAGCCCGCTGTCCTGGTTCAACCCCTAACAGTCTCAGCCACTGGGAAGAACAGACCACCTCCCTTCTATCCGTCACTGCGGATGCAAGGGTACATAGTACACAACTGCATGGTGGATTCTGGTGCTTCCACGACCGTTATGCCGAAAGTCGTCTGCGACGAGATCGGGATGGAGTACACAAGGAGCAGCCAAGGCGTTCTGCAACTGGACGACACCCCTGTCAAGACAGTCGGTGTCATTAAAGACATCCCTATTCGGCTGCACAAAGCTCTCGACATCGTGGTCATTCAAGAGGTCGTGGTTGTCGACTTGGCTCCCTACTTCGGCATGTGTCTCTCCAGGGAGTTCACTGCGAAGCTGGGCGGGTACCTGTCTCTAGACTACTCACACATGGAAGTGCCCTTCAAAGGAAGGAGACTGAAAATCTTCAATGAGAAGCCTTCCACCTTCCTAGTAGAGAAGATACCCGGAGAAGAGTCGCAAGACTGCATGGTCCAGCTGACGGAGGAAGAACTGGTGACAGTGGACATGACGGAGCAAGCTCTCGAAGTGCTGCAGCTCGAAGATGAGTTCTCCTTGCGGGACTTCAATGCCGTAATCGAGACCGAGCAAGGCTGCTACACCATCGTACAGCCTGAGAGGCTTGACCAGTCAGCCAAGAAAGAAGTGGGACCTGCACCAGAAAAGTCGTGGAAGCTTTTCTTTGACGGCGCACGATGCAAAAATGGCGCCGGTGCGGGCGTACTTCTGGTTTCTCCAACCGGGATCCAGAAGGACTATACCTACAGTCTGGCCTGGAGCTGTACCAACAACGCGGCGGAGTACGAAGCCCTATGCTTGGGTTTGAGAAAAGCGGAGAGGTTGGGGATTAAGCACCTGCAGATCTTCGGAGAGTCAGAGCTAGTGTACCGTACCATAACCGGGTGTGGGACCTGACGGAGTCGTTCGACTCGTTGAATGTCAAGGCGATATCGCGTGAAGAAAACAAACACGCTGACATTCTGGCGTCTGTTGGAGCCAGGTACGTTCCGGCTGACGACGTTGTCCAGAAATCAAAGCCGGTTCGCACCATTTACAGGCCTTTTGTGCCTGATAAGGACACCCACTGGCAGGTGTTCGATTGTGACGAGGAGATCGTCACGTTTTTGGTTAATGAAGCGTGTTCAATCGAAGGTAGAGACCCTGATGACGAGCAATATGAGGGGTTGATACAGTTGAAGAATAATCATGTCCCAAAAGGACTGATTACACTAGAGAGTCTATTTGATCAGAATGACAGAGCAATATCACACAGGATCAAAGTAGACCCGAAGCAGTATGCCGACCTGGAGCTTGAACCTGGTAAAACAATCAAGGTCGGGACAGACTGCACCACAGAGGAACTCGAGCAGATCAGATCATTATGCCGAGAGTTCCCTGATATTGTAGCCTGGTGCTACCAGGACTTGAAGGGGTATGACAGAGATGTAATCCAGCATACCATTGAGCTAGAAGATGGCGCCAAGCCATTCCGGCAGAAGCAGAGGGCCGTAAATCCTAAAATCGAGGCCATGATGAAAGCCGAGCTCCTGAAGATGCTGGAGGCCAAGATCATCTACCCCATCAAGCATTCATCCTGGGTTGCGAACTTGGTTCCTGTGAGGAAGAAGAACGGAGACATTCGTCTCTGTGTAGACTTCAGAAATCTAAATCAGGCCTCCCTCAAGGACCATTATCCGCTTCCCCAAATCGATCAGATTCTCCACATCGTTGCCGGAGCCCAGAGATTCTCACTCCTAGACGGTTTTTCCGGCTACAACCAGATTTGGGTCAAGGATGAGGACCAGCACAAAACGGCGTTCACCACCAAATGGGGAACGTTCGCGTATCAGCGCATGCCTTTCGGCTTATCCAATGCTGGCGCCACATTCCAAAGAGCCATGGACCTGGCCTTCCGAGAGCTGCTCAACAAGGTCATTGTCATCTATCTCGATGACATGACTGTATTCTCTCACAGAAGGGAAGATCATGTTTCCCACCTGCGGCAAATATTTGAAAGGTGTCGTGAATTTGGCATCTCCATAAACCCGAAGAAGTCTGTCTTCGCGGTGAAAGAAGGTAAGCTGCTGGGACATGTAATCTCTGAGAAAGGCCTCGCCATTGACCCTGATAGAGCAGAAGCCCTCCTCCGATTGCCAGCTCCAGTTGACAAGAAGGGGCTGCAGTCCTTCTTCGGCCAAATTAATTTCGTGCGGAAGTTCATCCCGGACTTCGCACAGGTGATCAAGCCTATGGCCGAACTGCTGAAAAAAGATACAGTTTACGAATGGACTGATGAGAGAGGGCAGGCCTTCGAGGAAATCAAGGCCCGAATTGCACAAGCTCCGGTGTTGATAAACCCGGACTACTCCAAGGACTTCATCCTGTACGCGGTGGGAGAACCGGAAAGTTACGCCGCAGTCCTGACACAGAAGGGAGACGATGGCGAGGAGCGCCCCATAGCGTTCCTGAGCCAAGTGATTCAGCCGCATGAGGAAAAATACAACTTTATAGAGCGGCAGGTTCACGTGGTCATGAAGTCTCTCCGGAAGTTCAGGCACTTTGTCTCCCAGAGCTGAACAACTGTCTTTGTGATTCACCCAGACGTTCGAAGCTTCATCATACAAGGAGAGCCGGGTCACAAGAGAGCAGGATGGATTGCAAAAATCCAGGAGTTCGACATCGAAGTGCGGCCAACCAAGCTTATCAGAGGCCGAGCCTTGTGCCAAGAGCTGGCCCGAAGCGCAGCAGCCGGAATTTCTGCCTGTGAGTGGGAGGACCCAGCAACAAGCACCAACCTAGCCAACTCCTTATCGGAGGAGAGTGACTGGACAGATGAACTGGTGAAGTACTTCTGCACCGGGAGATGTCCAGACCACCTGAACGCCTCACAAAGAAGGAGGTTTCGGCTAGGTGCACTCAAGTACACTCTTCGCCCCGAGGGGCTTTACTTCAAAAACATTGACGGCATCCTGTTGCGGTGCGTCAAGAAAGCAGACCAGTCCAGGGTCCTCGGAGAATTTCATTCCGGGATGCCTGGAGGTCATCATTCTGCAAGGCCTACGGCCTTGAAAATAATCAGAGCTGGGTACTACTGGCCCACTCTCTTCACAGACGCGTATGCGGTCTGTTCAAAGTGTGATCAATGCCAGAGGTTTGCCGGCAGGAACAGAAAAGCACCCCTGCCCCTTCAACCGATCCAAGCCGAGACTCCGTTCCAGCAATGGGGTCTGGACTTCATTGGGGTGATTACGCCAAACTCCTCCGCCGGACACAAGTTTATCCTTACAGCCACCGACTACTTCACGCGGTGGGCAGAGGCGATCCCCACCAAGAACGCGGACCAAGAGACGGTCATTGGGTTCCTCGAGAGCCTGATTACCCGCTTCGGGGTTCCTGAGTCGATAGTGACGGACAATGGTCCGGGGTTCGCAGGCGCTGTACTCACGGAGTACACTGGCAAACTTGGCATTTATCACAAAATGTCTTCAAATTACTACCCACAGGGGAATGGGCTTGCCGAGTCCACCAACAAGAACCTCCTAAAGATCATCAGGAGGACGATAGAAAAGAACAAGAGGACTTGGCACTTGCTCCTGAACCGGGCGCTATGGGCGGACAGAATATCATTCAAAAAGTCCATCAAAACGTCCCCCTATGCGCTCGTCTACGGCAAAGAGGCAGTCATGCCAACACACATTGAAATTCCCGCTCTCTGGATGTTGGACGAAGAGAGAGGTAACGGGGATCCAGTAGACGACAGACTGTGCCAACTCCTGCAGTTAGAGGAAGACAGAGAAAAAGCATACCAGGCCTTCACCAAGCACGCTGAAGCCACTCAAGGCTGGTTTGCGAAAGGCACCACTGCCCGAGTTTTCGAAATCGGGGACCTGGTGCTAAAGTGGGACTCATTAAAGGCGAAGCCGGGCAACCACGGAAAATTTGATGCCCTCTGGGAGGGCCCTTACCAGATTGCCCGGGTAAATCAGTTCAACGCATTCGTGCTCCGGGATATGGAGGGTCAGCTCCTCCCTATTCCCGTCAACGGGTTCCACTTGAAAATTTACCGCTGCTGAAGGTGCCCAACGGGCCCTTCCTTGTACAGATTTCCCTTCTGCATTTTAATTTTCAGCATGTACAGTTTTCAGCTTTCAGTTTTTCAGAGCCCAAGTAGGACAAAAGGAAGACCCCGACTTCGCAGCGAAGTCGGGTGTCGCCCCTCAGAAAGTGCGAAGTCCGTAAGGAAGCTGCCAAGAAAAGGGGCAAAACGGCTAAGTCTGGGTGCGCAACCCGACTTCGCAGCGAAGTCGGGCTGCGCACCATCCAAAGGGCACAGTTGGAGATCGGAAGCAGTAAAAAAGGCTAAGTGTCAGTTCAGACTGCGCAAGTTTTTGAGGCGAAGTCTGACTGCGCGGGCGAAGTCCGAGTGCGCCCAGTTTTCGGGCGAAGTCCGAGTGCGCCCTGTTTTCCGGGCGCAGCTCGAATGGTCCATCGCGGAAAACACGAAAAAATTCTAAGTGTGGGCCCAGGGCGCAGTCCGAAAAATGCAAAGTTGGGTTTCGAGCCAAAAGTTTTACTTAGTGAAGTGTGCCCAGATAACGGCGGTGACGTCAGCAAAGGCACGACGTCCAAAGGCAGTTTTAATGATTGCACAGCTTTCAAGAAAGATGCAATTAAGAAAGCAAGGTGCGGCGGCTAGGGTGCGTTTTTCAAGAACATTCCCATGCACGGCCACCAAAAAACATAACACTTCCACCAACTGGCCGACCTACCCCCTCTTTCGCACCATTAATGCTGCAGTCATTGTCTAGAAAAGGAGGTCTGGCGCACCCAGACAATTCAAATCGTGCAGACTGACTCTGTGACTGCGAAATCCTGTACTGACATCCAGAGGCCGTAATTCCTGCTGTTTCGAAAGAATGGACAAAGGAAAAATGCCGGTGCAAGCACAATCCAACGAAGGGCGCAAAGCTGAAGATTTACCGGAGTCAAGTGCTTTTGAGAGCGAAACGCCGCAGGACCAGAAGAAAAAGACCCGGACAAAGAGAATTCAGCGTGGGCAAATTCCACCGCCGCCTGTCAACTACCTGTCCGGGTACAAAGACGGCTCATTCTCCATCAGCCTCTCCAAGCTGCGGCTAAGCGTAGAAAAATGGGCTGACAAGGTTTCGCCCTCGCACCATTTCGAGGCCGCATACAAGTCAAACCTGTATTGGTTCTTGTGCCCTCCTGTTCACCGATGCCCGGAGCTGGTCGACACAATTGTCAGATATTACAGACCAGCTGCCCGACAAGTCTGCGACCGCAACGGAAGGCCCTTGTTCACACTCTTCAGAGAGACCGTCCAGCCAGCCTTCGCTCCAGGGCTGCAGTATGACCCCAGCGCGATTGTCAGAAGGATAAATCTTGATGAGCAAGCGGGGCGCTTTACGCAGACAAAGAGAATGAGGGAATTCCTCAACTCGGAGCTGATCACCCCGCTCGCAGCTGGACAGTGGCCGACCGGCCCCATACCCCTGGAAAGATTTGAAAATAAATACATCTACGTCATCCTGGCGTGGGTCCTCGGCTGCGACTCTGACAAGGTGGTACGGCCGTACCAGCTGGCGCTGGCAGAATGCCTCCTGTGCGGAGAATTTTATGACTCATCAGCGCAAAAAAGCGGGAGGCGCCCAATCTTCTTTGACTGGGCGGACTGGCTAGCATACGCCATTCACTCAAGCCTGGTTAGGCTGCAACAAAAACAGACAACTGAATTTCGGTTCAGTTCTTTCCTGGCTTGGCTATGCTTGTACCACATGCACCACCGTATGCAAATTCCGAACTTGAAGAGAGTGAGCGAGAAGGGAGAGCCGCTGCCTGTCTATGAGTGGACGGGTGACCTATACCGGAAAGGGTCTTATTACAAGTTCAATTTCAACTTTCTGGGTATGGTCATGTCAGTATTCAATGATGGCGAGATTCCTCGCCCCCCGCAGGCCATGACGAACTATCTGCTAAAACACAAGCACGGGGATACCTTCCGGCTGACGCAGGGGATTGTGGTCAGAATCTACGGATTCAAGGGCAAGCCTTTTCTGCTGCCCTACTGGTGCACGGATCATCAGTTCGGGATGGAGGTCGCGCGGCAGATGGATTACGTTGAAGAGGAGTTCGGTCAGGGCAAGAAAAGGGGCCATATCTTTCAATATCCACTTGCCTGGGCAAACATCAAGCTGCAAGAGATAGGCCAGCATGTCTATCTCGAGCGGGAGCTCCATGATATCGGTCTGATAATGCTCCCGCAGCGCTGGAAGTACGACCCACTTGGGATCAGGGGAAGGTTTACACATATCTGCCCCCGGGAGATAGTACAAGACAGGTGCGACATGATCGGTGTTGACCTCAACTGGGGCATTGACTTGATGGAATCATGGCCTTCGTGGCATGAATTTTACTGCGAGGAGGTAACATACGATCCGGAGCGGAACCCAGATCACAAGTTCACTTCTGCGGGTTTCAAGAAACTCATCACCAAGCTGGCGGGCCTCAACTGGCCAAAAGAAAAAGTTGTTGAATGCTGGAAGATGAGGTGTCGCACGCAACACGACAAATCCGTCAGAAGGAATTTGGCCGTTGATGATGAATTTTCGGCCTTATATGACCAGCACATTGCCAGCTGGCGGCCTTTCGCATTTCGAGATTACGTTCCCCGAGGTCCCTTCGAGGAGCATATAAGGAGGTCCCCCTCCCGATAGTTGCCCACTTCCGCAACTTCCAGCGCGACTCCAGCAAGTAGTCAGGTGGGCCCAATGCAGCCCATAGCTCCTAAGGCAGTGCCCGAAAAGGCGCCAAGTTTCGCAAAGTCAACCCCTGAGGTGGTCCCTTAGGCAGAAAAGGCGCCAGCACCGCCAGCTAGCAGGCCGGCCGCGGCAGGTATTCTACCAGTCAAACCCCGGTACAAGTTTACCGTGGGGACATCAACGTCTGCTGCACCAACCTCATCTCCTTCTGGACCAGCCAGTGCATCAAAAGAGAAAAAGAGGAAGAGAGTTGAGAAGATCAGGTGACCTAGTTTGTCGGTGCAGCGGCCAGTCGCAGAACAGCCGCGTCCACCCGCGCCAGAGATTCTCTCTCTGGATAGTCCTGAGCCAACAGCAGAAGATAGAACCGCAAGCATCCCTCCAGCGTCGGCTCAGGCGGAGCCCGCAGGTACGTCCGCTGCCCCGCTCCCTCAAATCCCAGTCGGCCCTGCCTCAACTCCATCTCCCATCTCATCAGGGCAAGCCGTGGCCGCATCTTCTTCCCAAACCGCCCAGCCATCTAGCGGCCCACATTCCTTTGACCAGTTTGCTCAGGACCCCAACGCCTTCCTATCCCTGAGCCAAACCCTAGACCTTTCACCCGCAGCCAGTGCTGAAGCTGTGCATTCACCACCGCGCTCCTCATCACAGCAGTGTGAAACCACTCCACCGCCGTCCACTCAGCCGCCCGCTTCCCGGTCGCCCTCAAAAGCGACCGCTCCTCCCGAAATCCTTCCCGTTTCTCCCGTTTCTCTGTTCGCAGGGAAGATGCCGCAACAGGACCCAATGCTGGAGGAGCTGGACTTCATGGGTGAACTTCAGAGCACAGATGACCTGCCTTTGGCAGCAAGAGCCGTAGAACTTCCTGCCTCCTTTCTCCAAGGCATGAAGCGGAGGAGAGCTGAGGAGATTGCCGCCCCGGTAAAGCGCACAAAGTTCGACTTAGAGAGGAGAGTGCTCACAACAGAAAAATTGATACCAAAGGTGAAGAAGCCTCTCCGAGAGATGACCGAGGCGGACTACGAGCATCAGCGAAAGGAGAAAAGCTTTGACGACATCAACGAGGAATACGAGATTCATGGTATTCGTCGTAGAACAGACAATCTCCTTGTCAAGCATCTGGAGACCCAAGAGGCGCTGTTCCAGCTGCAGAACAACACAAGGCAGCTTGAAGAGGACCTGGCTAGGGCCACCATGCAGCTGGGATCGGCGCGGCAAGAAATCGAAGAGCTTAAAGCCCAGCTGACCGCCTCTCAGCAGGCGTCCGAGCGGCTGTCAGAAGAGAAGAAGACAGCACCGGAGAAAGTTTCTCAGCTCCAGGATTCTTTGAAACAGGCACAGTCGCAACTCGCAGAGAAAGCATCACAAGCGGTGGCCTTTTCAAAGGACAAGGTCAAGGAAATGCGGGCTAGTCTGTTGCGGGGATGCAAGCCCAACACTGTTAAGTCCATGTCGGTCCTGGATTTCGCATCCAGGATTCAAGAAGTTTCTGCCCAGGGAAAGCCTGTGGTAGAGGAGGCCGAACACCAGGCGAGGCAATGGCTAGACCTGGCTATAAAACTTGAAGAGCATGAGCGCAATGGCCTCCAATATCCCCCAATGTCCCAATTCGCCTCAGAGTGGGCAGATGCAAGGGTAACCTTGCATAAGTACTTCGATAAAGCAGAGAAGGTGAGAGCTGCCAGAAAAATGCTGGATGCATTAGAGCAAGAAAAGGACATTTGTCTGGCCCCCTTTCACACTCTGTCAGAACAAGGGTGCCCGAGCTATGTTGAAAATGGCGAGTTTCTCGCCATTGAGCAGGTGAAAAAGAATTGGCTGTCCTTCGAGGCAGATACAGCAGAAATTGATAGCTGGACCGAGCCAATTCAGGAAGCTCAGGTCACCCAGATGGTGTCCAAGTGCTGCAAGATCAACTCCTCCTTCCAGGAGTTGGGAAAAAGATATCTCACCATCGACTTGCACGCGGTCGCTGCATTCCACGCAGCATTAGAAGAAATCAGCGACCTTCGGCCCTTCCAAGCAGAAGTCTGGGACCAAGCCCAGGCTGCATACGAGCGCATTTGCAAGTCAGAGGCCGACGCCGGAGAGCATTCAGATTCAGAAGGCGAATCCGAGGAGGCAACTGCTGGAAGTGAACCTGAAGAAGAACAGTTGCCACGAGGGAAACAGCCAGAGCAGCAAAAGGCAGGGGAAGGAAGTTCCTCTGCACCCAATGGATGAAGGCATGGTTCTTTGCGTCGAGGCGAGCTCGACACCCCGTGAGCCGCCAGGAATGTTGCCACATTTTGCACGGGGTGCCATGTTTTCAATTTTTACAAGAGTGCTGCTCTCTTTTCTTTCCCTCTTCCTCTTTTCCCCTTTCTCCTTGCAGTTCCATTCCTCCCTCTTCCCCTTGAATCCCCTTCAGTCAAGTTTTCAGAACATTGCAGGTTTCCCTGAAAAATTCTAAGTGTCGGGGCGCAACCCGACTTCGCAGCGAAGTCGGAGTGCGCCCTTCAGTTGGAGCGCAGCTGGAAACGGCGAAGTGCGCCCTTCTTCCTGTGCGCACTTTGGTGGCAGAATGGCTGGAAAATTGGCTAAGTGTTTGGGGCGCAACCTGACTTCGCAACGAAGTCGGAGTGCGCTCCCTTGTCCGTGCGCAGTCCGAACCAAGGCAGGAATCAGCAAGCGCCGATGCGCAACCCGACTTCGCAGCGAAGTCGGGCTGCGCCCTTTGACCGGTGCGCAGTTGGGAAAGCAAGCCAGAAAAACGACTAAGGCACTGAGGCCTCCCCGACTGCGCTGTTTTTCTCTTGCAGCGCTCTGATCCTAGGCGAAGTTGGATAAACTGCCTTTCAAGGCAGACACGTGTCACACATCAGCATCCGACAAGTGTCCAGCTTCAGGATTCGAGCCAAGACATGACAATAGAAAAGGACAAGCATGGACCGCACGTCTACACCAACTGCCGCCTTTAAGGCCGATTTGAAGTTTCACCCGACGCGCAGCCACGTAGCTATCCTGCCTTCAGGGAGACCACGCCTCGAGTACAGTCCTGCCCGACAGAAGTCAGCATCAGCAGCTCCATGGCCGCTTTTGTCAGCTGTTGTTTGGTCTGGGACTTTGTGCCCATGAATGTAATCGGGGGGGTTCTTGGGCTATAAATAGCCACCACATTCTCATTGTAAGGTGGTGGAAGGGGAATGTCTGCTAGGGAACCATTGTAGCTGTGCGTCTGCTTCTTTATATAAGACATATACTTGGCTCTGTCTACTGCTTTTATCTTGTATGCTGCCTCTCCTTGTCATTTCTGCCTCATGTTTCTTGTATCATTGCTTGCTGTTGTACTGAACTCTGGACTCTGGCATTTGATGGTCAAGTATTCCTGGAATGCATAGATAGAGGATACATAGGATAGATGTTAGTAGCAGTTTCTATGGTTATGTTTTGTATTTATATTGCTGTTAGTAGTGGTGATTGATGCGTTGTCGTGCTGTTAGTTCCCCCCACCCAACTCCAATCACATTTGGAATTTCTTTCTGCATTTTTATCTCTTTCCCTGCACTCTTATCTTAAAAACCCCCACAGAAAGCCGGCCTTCTCCGGAGATTGGCACGGAAGGCATTCCTTCCTTCCGGCCTTTCAATCTGGTGGGCGAATCTGGGCGCATTATACAAAATCCTTTCCTCATGGCAGATTCGTAACCAACACCACCATATGTGAATATATATATATATATATATATATATATATATATATAGAGAGAGAGAGAGAGATGAAACCCAAAGGTGTGGACATGTGTGTGTTTGTGCATGTATAAGGGCCAGATGCCCAGCTGTTTGTGAGATGCTCCATTGTTACAGAGATGCTTAGGTATCCTGCAAACCGCATCCTAAATTGTAGTCATCTTGGGGACAGCCTTTAGAGGCCTGGAATGTCGAGAATATGGCCATGGTTAGAGCCCAAGAGGGGTGGACGTCCTATAACCCTCCCTTTGTGCCTAGAATGCCAGGTGTGGCAAGACGGGGAATGGAGGCCTAGAAGCGGGTACCCACGAAACTTCGAAAAACAGTAGATTTCTTTTGACAGTGATTTGTGAAATGATTTTCCCCTTTGGTCAGTTCAAATGTTTAATATTTCACCAATTCCTTATAATGTTAGGGGCTATGACTTCATTAGAATATCTCAAAATAACAATATTCAGTTTAGCAAGCCAGCATTCACTTTGAAGGAAACACTGTAAGAAAAGCGAGCTCAAACAAATAGCATGTGTCCCATCCCTTTATTCTACACACTGAGAATAACATGATTTATTAGATATAGCACTTGGGTCTAAAACACTAATTTTATTAGGAAAAAAATGATACTTATGATTTGATGGACAATTAATGCAGCCTCTATAATCTGGAAAAAAGGCCCAAACCTGCACTAAGCCCCCAGGATTATCTCGTAGATCCAATATAAAGTTAGTTGCGCCTGCATCCTTGAGGCGTCGTATAGCTGTAAAAAGACAGTTGCAAGCACAAACATATATCATTTGCAACATATCATAAGACAACAAACTTTAAACATTTTGATTAAATAAAGTCATGTATGATTCATCTCTAAATCTTGCAACTGTACACAATCTAACCCAGTAAGTGTTAGAGATCTTTTTACCAAAGGTAAAGGCAATAAAGGCTCTCTAATAAATAAATAGTCCACATATTAATTAACTCTGCAAATGATTTTTTTTTCATTTTTTATTGCATGCAATGCCTATCAATTTTATTCAACTACTATATGCAAATTCACAAAGAAGATTCCACATGGCAGAAGTTTTATAAACTAAGAAATAAGCTAGATCATAATAGCTGTTTTGAGCAATGTGCACGAAACCATGGTAGAGTTGTTGAAATTGGACACCACCATGAAAAGGTTCAAACCTCCGAAGGCTTTGAAACCCTGTGAATGTTACATGTATCAGGAGTTTGACCTGGTAATCATTAAAGTTTCTGTAGGCCTCTAGATTAATTCAACAAAAACTGTTTACCCTTCATGCCTTAAAAACCAAAGTTACAAATGGCTATTTGTAGCAAACCTAAGTTGTACTTTATAAGTTTGATGATTTTTTTCTTTTTTCTTTTGTTGTAAAACAGAATAAGCATCGATTTACGAACGGTAAGTCCTCATAAGGATCAAATATTAATAGAAAAATAACTTAGTCCTTGTTGAGTAGTACTGTCGTATTAAATAATGCATGGAAAACCAACACACAGAAGTACATAACATGAATTATTTGGATATGCATACTTCAAGTTCATATCAAGATGTAATGTTATGTATTTTAAGGTTTTGCAATTGCATGCAGTGCCTTTTGAATAAGTCCAGCACTCACCTTTTTTCAGTGTTCCTCTTGTAATATCTTATTGAAACCTCCTGATGCAAAGTTTCCACAGCTACAATCATGTTTACAACTTAAACATAGACCAGTTGTTCATTGGAGATTTGTTCCATTGTCTTCTTGCCTCCATAAATCTCCCACACAGCTATTGATATGTCTATATGCTCCTCTCCATCTTTCATCATATCATTCTCTTAATGATTGTCCCATTTCTATTTTAGGGTCTTCTATGAACTGAAGTGTTCAGATCACATAATCTTCCTTTATCAAGCCCACACAGAAGTTACCTTAACACTCATCTAAAGGACTAAAGTGAGTACTGTATTAGGGATTGTCTTATTTTCAATGAATTGACTTGTCATTGGATTCAATAGCATTAAGGAGGAGGATAACCAAAGTGTGTCTTGGATTGAGAGTTTGGGACTGCTTGATCCAAAATTGGTAGCGAAATTCCATTTTGCAGGATTAAAAGCAAAAATGGATCTGGACCATTTCAAGATTAACCCCTTAATATCCAAAGCTTACATGAATTAAGGTTCAAATGAAGTGCTTATGTTTGGTTTCATTCAGTTCTTTGAGATGGAGTACCTTGATTGTAGTAGAGCAAGGGAAAAGGCAGATACCCATCCTGATTGTAGTCAGATGAGTTTTGACTGAAGAAAACTGATGTTTCTGTCCCCCAAGAGAACTTTCTCGAGATAAATCTCTATGTTTTCTTGCATGTAATGAAATTTTTTTTATGCTTCTAATCACATTTGTGAAAGTTTGTTTCTGTTCTCAGTCATTCTGGAAGGAAAACATAAAATCGAGACATGAAAGATGCAATGTGAGGATAAACATAAATCTAATAACAAATCTTTAGTGGATACACTGGAAAATAGTGACTCATCAAACATTATATAAATTAGGCAGAAAGACGTTCCACACTATGATAAGAATAAAATAGACCATGTTTCCAAACCAACCCTCCACTTAAAAATATCAAGGCATATTGCCTTTTTGTGACTTATAGTTCAGTTTTGGAGGTTGATATATGGTGCTGAACTTATTTCCTTGGACTAATTTCCCTAATAATTCTGTTAGATCATATTGTATTATTATTTTAGATTATATTATCTTATAGCTATATTCATGAAGCCAGTTGTCTTTTTCCTATCTAATTAGATTTTATAGAAAGCATCACTTTCAATCTCAGATTCTATAACGAAATTCTCCTCTATAAAGAAAACATTCAATTATCTAAAGATCAAATTATGCTAATATCTACACAAATGTATGCTGCATCCGTAATGTAACTTTAGGGAGCAACACAACAATCCATTATTGGTTCTTTGCTCTCCCTAGAAACTAAGAGTTTTAGATGAAATTCACAATAGTTATAAACCTGGAGGTTTCTACAAGCTCACACACATGACTTGAAGAATTAGAACTGAAAATATATATAGAAAGAGACAATAAAAATCGATTCATAATCCATCTATAAGCTAATTAATAGTGGATCTTGAAGTAAAACAATTTTTATTTTGTAGAGAATCCTTGCAAGGTTGTAAAGTATACATATACCAATCATTAGGTCTCTCCGTGCCAATGCATTGAACTCTTTGAGACGTATATATCCTGTGTGTTCATCTCCATTCTCATCCTTTTCCAAACGATAAAACACTGGAGTTCGAACTGCCTGTTGACGTTCAACAGTAACTCTTTGGATTCCACCACAGTTACCATGCTTAACCTGTCAATACTCCAGTGTTTAACAAAGGCCCATACTATTATGGAGAAGGCTCCAACACAGTGATAAATAAGATTAGCATCAAACTCTACTCTTGATAATGTGCAAGATGGTTTTCACCAACAACCTCAATTGAGACAAATGTTTCCTTCGGACCTTGCATTAAAGAAGCTGCTTCAAATGATGTCATCCCCTTCACACTCCTTCCATTAACTGACAATATCTCATCCCCCTACATAGAAAATAAACTAAAATTCAAAACAAAATAGCCCATGTAGATACATATGTTAACAAACAAATCTTTATTGATAGTCTTTTCTAAGAGCACAATGTTTCCAAAGAGTGACTGCAATGGGGCAAATATAGAATTGTAACTACAACTTTTCATGGCCTCATTATCACTAGTATTTGAACTTCTACATATTAATGTCTAATAATTATATGTATTTTGTTAAGAGGGTTTCATAGTTGCTCTTTTAACAAAACTAAATGTAACCAAAAAAAAATTGGTCTCTTAAAGATGTCATATGCATGTAATATAAGTATGCACTAGGCTCCTAGGTTCTAAAGCAATTTCTTCCCATCCAAAGTCAATTTTTGATGACAACAATTTAAGGCCTCAGACTCCAGACTTGTCACAGCAGAGTGACTTTATCTTTTGTTAAAGGAACTAGAATGTAATCAAGTTATGAGTTGTCAAGAGTACAAAAGATTATTATAGGTAGTTATTAGTTGGTGTACCTGCAGTTATCGCCTGCATGGGCATTATATAGATGCTTTTACTTTACTGACAGTTAAAGACATGAGTCTTGCTAGGTGTGCTCTTAAACTTAAAAAACAATGTTGTTAAAGGAGTACCAAGTAACCGGACCTGCAAGTTTGGAAGGACGAAATGTTGAACTCATATAGTAAGCATTTGTGAGAACTTTTCTAGAGATGTGATTAGTTTTGGTACTCACACAAAGACAACGGGGCTTGGTAGTCAACTCAACTCTCTTGTATCCACCCAATCTATTAAATATTGCCACATCCACTATGGTTTTATGGCTGAAAATGCCTGAATATCTATTTTTCTAGTCCTAACCGCACTATTGGGAGCATAACTTTGTGCTTGGGACTTCGTTTTGATTCCTTCAAGAACCATTGGAAATATCAAGGAGAGAACAACAATTTCAGCAGGCAACTATGTCTCATACAGAGTTGCTACATGTGTGGAAAAAACAACGCTCTAGAGGCCCCTAAAATTTCAAAACAAAACAGTTACTAAAAATAGTAATTTTCTTATTTTAATTTTTGTAGCCAAAATGCATCTTGACACATTAGTCAAAACACAAAAGGACAAGTCATATGTATGTCATTTTCAATTAAATGCACTTTGTAACTCATGAAAGTAAGTGTAACTCATGAAAGGTGAATCACCACATTTCCATATGGGTGACCTTCTAACTCATGGAAGGTGAACCACCACATTTCCATATGGGTGACCTTCCATATTCAATACGGTGGATTTCCAACACACCAATTCTTGTATAAAGAGAGATGCACTCCTGACTATAAAAAGCATGAGTAATGGATGCAATGTTATAACTTCACATCTCTTCTAAAAGATTGTTTTCCATTGTACTCTGTTTTTTGAGCAATAAAATCATTTTGTTATTTTGCTTATATATCTATGATCTGATTTGTTATACCCTTGTTATTTTTTAATTGCATTCTTTCATTTCCTTAACTTAAAATTCCAAGTTTCGGATCATTGGTATCACAATCGTCTGCCTTTTGGGTGTATGTCCATAAACACAAGATCAAGATATCGAAAGTTTGGGTATTAGATGCAAGATCCCTCTGATTACGTCCCTTATTGTTCCAAACAATCTTAGGTGAAAACAAAGAATGGACAATACCAAGATAGTCAATATTTTCAAGGAGATGTTGAATGTAGCCCTCATGAAAGAGAGGAATGAAACGATGGATCAATTTGCTCAAAATCTTCAATGGCTCCCTTATGCAGATTCTGGAACCTCCTTTGCAAAACCTCTCACTACCCTAGCACCATTCAATGCTTCCACACCTTTTAAGGTGCATGCAAATTTTCATATTCGTACTTTTGAAGGAAAAATTAATGCAAATGCCCTACTAAATTGGTTGGATCAGTTATCTTCATACTTCTTCGTAAATAAATTCACTAACAATGAGAAAATCACTTTTGCACTCTTGAAAGCTTTAAAACCTATTCAAAATTGGTGGGAAGCATATTGTAACAGGGTTATGGAAGAGAATGAAGATGAAGTAGTATTCACATGGGATAAGTATTATCCTATGGGAGCCTATGAAGACCAATACATGCGATGGCAAGAATTGCATCAAGGTAAAGACCAATATGTTCAAGATTATATTGATGCTTTCCACTCCATGGCAGCAAATCTAGGTATTCAACATATCGAAATGCTTTGAATCCTCAAGTACCACAATGGGCTGCAATGGTACATTCGAGAGAACATGCACCTCTTCAAATTCAAGACATTGGGAGAGGCATATATGTTCGCTATCACATTGAAGCAAAAGCACAAAAACAAAAAAATAGAAATTTGAAAAGGAGGAACAAATAACAAAAGGCAAAACACTAAGTACCAGCCAAAGAAAGGAAAGAGTGACTCTCCAAAGAATTAAGAGAAAGGGGGTCAACCCCAAAATCAGAATTGGAAGCAGAAAAAAGACTCCCAAGAAAAGAATTCCTCAAAGGCCAAGAGTGGCAAATGGTACAATTATCACAAGAGCAACCAACATTCGAAGGAGGAGTTTCAAGAAATTTAGTCATTGTCTGCTAAATCACAACCCTCTACATCTATTGCACCATTGTCTCCACATCCACAGGCTGAGGGTAGAGGGAAAATCATGGAAGCCAAACAAAATGTGACCGTTGCCACCACACATGTTGCAGTATAGAAGTCACAAGGAGAGGAACGTCAGTTCCACTCACAAATGCGGGTCCAAGGTAAGCCATTACATTTCATTGTTGATAGTGGGAGTCCAAAGAATCTAATTTTTGCACAAATGGTGAAGTATTTGAGTCTACCTGTCACACCACACCCACAACCATATAATGTTATATGGTTACAACATGGGATAGATTCATGTCACTCAACAATGGCTCATCTCTTACGCCATCAAGCCCTTCAAAGATGAATTTTTGTGTGATGTTGTGCCCTTGGATGTTTATGATGTAATTTTGGGCCAACAATTTATGTGGAAGAGGCATAGTGTATATGAGTCTAGAACCTGAAGTGTCATCATCACTATCTAAGGTCGGTGCTTTAGAATACCAAAGGTATCTTCTCCTACCTTTGTTTCCTTAATCAGTTCTAAACAATGCATAAAGATGATAGTCAAAACAAGAAAATGCATTCCATTGATGATCAAGCTGCAAAGTAGGAGGAGGATCGCTAGTACATCAATTGCAAGCTCTACATAGCAAAAGCAAATGGACCAGATTGTAGCAGAATATAATGACCTATTCAAGTCACCAACTAGGGTTCGATTTCATTGTGAGGTAAAGCACTCCACTAATTTAGTTCCTGGTTCTTCTTTTTCTAATGCACCTGTTTATCCCAAATCAGTCCTTGAAAAGGATGAAATCAGGAGGCAAATCCAAGAATTGATTCAAAAGGGGCACATCAAACCAAGTGTTTTACCATGTGGTCGTCCAATTGTCTTGGCTCCAAAGAAAGACGAAACACGGAGACTCTATAATTGACTATAGAGATTTGAATAAAATCGTTGTGAAGAACCGTTATCCACTCCCTCAAATACATGACCTGCTGGACCAACTCTGTGGTGCAAAGTTCTTCACCAAAACTGATCTCTAATCTGACTATCATCAAAAACCCATTAGAGCCCATTGACGTATTGCATTCAAATCCAAGGAGATTTTATTTGAGTGGTTGTTTATGCCTTTTGGCTTGACCAAGGCACCTGCCACATTCATGAGGATGATGGATGACATCTAGGTCCCTACACCAACTCATTTGTGGTAGTCTGCTTAGATGACATTCTCATCTATAGTAAGACATGAGGAACATCTGCAACATGTTCGACAAGTACTTGAGATTCATCGAAGACAAGCTATATGCTAATTTGGAGAAGTGTTCATTTGGCATGACAAAGATTAATACCTTGGGTGTATTGTTGACAAAGAGGGAGTTCATGTTAATCCTGAGAAGATTTAGGTAATTAGAGATTGGCATACCCCAAAGACTCTAACAAAGCTTCTAAGTTTTTTGGGTCTTTCCAATTTCTATGGAAGATTCATATTGAGGTTCTCACATATTGCTTGGCCACTACACCAAGTGACCAAAGGAGGTGCCAAATCCAAGTTCCATTGGAGAGATGCATAACAGAGGGCATTTGAGAGGTTGAAGAACCAATTGTGTTCAGCTCTTATACTTTCCCTACCTAATCTACATCAACCTTTTGAGGTAATGACTGATGCATTAGAGTATGCATTGGGAGTTATCCTCACACAACATGGGCATCCAATTGCCTATCACAATGAAACATTCAATGAAGCAGTTCAAAAATACCCCACATATGACAAGGAGCTCTATGTCATTTCCAAGCATGTAAATAGTGGAAGTTGTAGACACCCAAAAATGTCTCAATTAACCTCTTACAAAATAAACCAACATCAAAAGAACAAATTAATGCAAAATTGGCTCAAACGCCCTAAGAGCAATTCAAAATCGATTCAAACCCTTTTGAATTAATGCAAAAATCAATTAAAAAGAATTAAATCAATTCCAAAAAGACAAAATCAATTCCAAAAAGGCAAAGTCAATTTCAAAAGGGCATAATTAGTACCAAATAGGGCAAGAACATTCCAAAACCCTAAAATCAAGGCAAAAACAATAAAAAAACATTAGGGAACAAAGAAATAAGAAAAGTCTCCTCCCCCTTTAATGTAGACACCCCTTCCATTCCTTCCACACACTTTCTTATGCATCCACCTTTGCACTTTTTCAAAATCCACCTACTTTCCTTAAATAGCAATAAATGAAAAGGGTTAAAAAGTGGTCTTTCTCCTCTTCCAACGCATGACATGGGCATGGAGCACCCATACTCCATTAAGAGGGCCTTTCTCCCTCTTCCACCTCATCACCTCCTTTAGCATGTTTTGAAATCTATAAATAAGAGGGCTTGTCTACGAATTCAGGGAGGAAGATTTAAGTATTGTTATGCTGCCAAAATACAGTCCCAAGCGTCTCTAACCCCTTTTGGAACGTAAGCTTCCTCCCACATATCCTTCTTGCATGCTTTTGGTGTTCTACAGGGCTAAACAAGTGACTACGATGATCTATCCATCACAAAACAGCTCCAGGAGGTTCCAGAAGGCATTTTCCGATGAATCCAAGTTGCAGAACTTAGAAAGGACCTCGAGATCTGTTTTGACAGAAAACGCATTTCGAGGTGCTTTTTCCAGTTTCCGGCTAGAAACAGGCCAGAGGGTAAGATAATGCTCCCCCATCATTTTCAAGTCATTTTATAGCTTCTGTGATGCATTTCTATTCATATTTGGTCAATATGTCTTTCATTACAAGACGTCTGATTGAGACAGACCTCCAAACGATCTAATGTGTTCTTGTAGGGTTACGCAGGTATTGTAGACAGGTGTAGCTTGAGGTGGCAAGCATCATAAGCCCACTTCAACTCTGAGGAATCAAAGAAGAACCTTTTGGTGTGCTGCAAAGAAGATCAATGACTAGGGTCCCTCTTTATGAGTCCCTATTTTGTAGCCCATGGGGCATGTTGTAAAAGAATTACATAATACACTTTGTAACACCTTTTCATATATATCAATGCAAGCAGCAAGTTTTTCTTTATTTCATTTTGCGATCACGATTCTATATTGCTTTTGTTAGTTTCTTAGAAGTCTAACAACTTTTGTGGTCTTGTTATCATTACAGGACTCCAAATTCGGGCATGGACTCTCCCAACACCCTGAGACACACTTTAGGATCCATATCACCAATCCCGTGTTTTACCTTGTATTAATTTTCCATTATTTGCATCGAAAATATGTTTTCTTTCACTTAGAAGAATTCTAACATTTTCTGAAAAATTACAGGTACAGAACAGAAAATCACCTATTTTCTGTCTTCTAAACCTGTTACAAGTCAAAACTCGGACAAAACATTGCTCCTAGGGGAAAACGCACCCCTAGGTCCGTTAGGGCTTGAAAACGCACCCCGAGGTGCTTTTTGACTTTTGACACTTGTGACGAACTCTGACAAACCACAAAAGCCAACCAAAAGCTGGAGAACACGAGTACACTGTTCCAAGTCATAAAATTCACCTATTTTATCCCATTTTTTCTTGCTTTTGTGTTCCAACTCATCATTTGCATTTTCTTTTTCAAAAGGCGCCTAACATCTTAGGTCATCTTGCAACTTAGATTAGATTTCCTTTCAAAAAGGCACCATAATCATGTGGTCAATCTTCAAGTTAGCTTAGCTTTATTTTCACCTGTATATGCATTCGATTAGCATTAACTCATCTGCATAAGGTTTGAAGAGCCCTTTTAATCTCTTCATCTCCATGAGCTGAGAGCATGATTTTGATCCTCTGCCTCATATGTAAAGCTCTCGAAGACATCTAGCCATAACCTGACCAGGCATATCTTGGCTAGTGTACACAGATTTGCACCTAAGCAAGTCTTAGATCAAGTCGCTACAATCAAGCGACCCCCTTTTCTTGTCTCTTACAATAGCATTCTCTTTTGGTTTACAGAAACCTGCTTTGTTAACTTTTCTTGCAATTATTGTCTTTCAAAAGCGCATTTACTTTCCAAAAAATCAAAAATTGCAAAACAAAAGTGCATCTCTTTTACTGAGATTAGTTCATTTCAGCATTTCCTCCTTTACTAAACATAGCTTTCACACACAAGCACGAAAGGCATTAAAACCGGTTTGTGTTGGATTTAATCACCAACCGCCAATCGAGACCGACGACGTTGGGCTTCATCTCCAACCGTTGGCTCGCCCCCTAAACACCCTAGTGGCCCCCGTGAGTGGTTTTTCGGCCTTCATCACCGAAAAGCCCCCTACTTTTGGGTGTGTCCCAAGGTAGGCAGGTTTAGAAGCCCCTTAACCACAGGGCTCAATAATTAGTAGATGCATTTGTCGTTCTTGTTCACGCCCTAAACGTGTGGGTTAAGCAAAAGCATGGGTATGCCGGTAGCAAGACATTAGACAGTGCGGCCCCTTTGAGGGGTACTTTTTCCAAAAGGTTACCCATAATCCATTCATCATCCTAGACGCTATTCTCCCGTCTTTGCCTCCTCACTCCTTGCGTACTTTCGAGTATAGAGGGACAAGGTGTGCATTAACATACCTTTTCTAGAAATCATTCACATACCTTGAATTTGTAGCAGTCTTTTACATTCAAACACACAAAAATCTACAAATAAAGATCATCACACATCAACTTTAATCTAAATCACACACTTGTTTGTTGTTTGTTGTTTGCTGGATTAATCAAAACACTTTTCTACACAAACTAGTAACAAACAGAACTCAAAAAGTAGGGTCATCTTTGACCCAACTTTTGCCCTATCAAATCGTTTCCAAAATTCTCCAAAACAACACCATCAGATCGGGCTCGGAAAGAGCTTTCCAACGGTATAAGTTTTGCCCCATTTTGATATCATTTGGCCCTTCAAACTGCCACAAAACTGCAAGGGGGTCATAAACGCAGGTCGAGGTGCGTTTTGACCAAAAAATGCACCCCAAGGTGCATTTTCCAGAAAACCACTTCTGTTTGATAAAACAAGGCTTCACAATGCTCAGACTGCACAACATTTTTGGTTTTCTCATCTCAGAACCCACCTACAACCCATTTTCTCTGAAATGGTTCTTACGCAAAACCAAGCACTCAAACAAGAGCACGTTGCCATGGAGAGTGCCAAAGTGAACCTTCAACATGAACACCAAGGAGGAGAATCCCTCCCACCACCACAACATCTGCCTACACCTCCCGTAAACCAACATCAAAACGTCATTCCTTTGTCTATGGGGCAAGTGTGTGCCTCACCAAATTCACCTTCCCAAACATCTTCGCAATCATCATACAAATGGCTTCCACAACAAATGCACTTTCAGGTGTCAAGTCAACAGGGATACACTCAGGTGCCCCAACCACAATAAGTGCACATTCAAGTGCCAAGTCAACAGGGATACACTCAGGTGCCCCAACCACAACAAGTGCACATTCAAGTGCCAAGTCAACAAGAATACACTCAGGTGCCCCAAAAACAACGAGAACACATGCAAGCACCCAGCCTTTCGATAACAATTGTCATGAGAAGGCACCCTTGAAAGTGTCAAGGGCCATAACCTTACCTTTCTGAAGGTTCACCTAGAAGTGTTCACTAAAGATGCTGAAGAGTTCAACTCCTTATATGGTCTCTTTCAGTTGGAGAAAAGATTGACATTTATAGAAGAAACCTTGGCATTTGTTGCTGTAGTTGAGTCTGAAAATAGCAAAAGGGAAGCCTCTCCGAGAGAGACAAATAAAGAGATATTAGCACAAATAAAACAATATTATTAATACAGCTATAAATCTTAGATTAAGGTAAAAGACAGACCAAAAGGCTTATCAGAACAGCATGAAGATGTGCATTAATAAACACAACATATTATTACAGAACATTTTAGTAGCCAAGGATAGAAGCTGCTAGCAGGCTTCCACCAAGACAAAAAAAAAGCTGTTTGTAAGCCAATACAAGGACCATTGTATCAACTAAAAGTAGGGAAAGTAAGTAGCATGCTTAAACCAAAACAACATACAGCTGTTTGTAAACCAACACAAGGATGGGAAACAAATATTTACTGCAATATGGTTAGGACATGGCCCCTAATAGTATCTCAATATGCAGATATAGTTTAACTTGCTTAAGACATATAGATATTAATAACTACATTAAATGAATAACAAGTCAGGTTGAAAAAATGCTTTTAGCGGTTGACAATATTCTAACCCCCTGTGATGACAAGAACAATGTCAGTTGTCCTTGAGAACTTGTCTATGACTATGATAGCATCAAGACATTCTACCTTCACACTCATCACAATTAGAGGGTTAGTTACATAGTTAACATTTAACAACCATGATCATTTAGCAGCTGTTCTTCCAACTTTCCAAATAAGCTATAAACTTCTCTAATATCATTCATTCAAATATTTGTTTGTGTCAACTAGTCGTCAGTTGTAGTTATATTAGTAGGAAACATTTCATTGTTTAGGTAAACATGATGTGAAACTGCTAAAAAAACATTTTTTTGTGATCTTTAGACCAAAATTTTCTGCTAACCCAATGAAAGATGGAGAATTACCTATATAGATATAGATTGTTTCCTATCAATAAACATTAAGTTGAAACTAAAACAAAAAATAAGCCACAAGTCATTGAACTAACCTGTCTAATACCAGCTGAATAAGCAGGACCTCCTAAGATAATTCCTAGAACCTTCAACCTTGTTGTGATATTTTCTTCAGGGACTTCCACGAGGTTAATGCCGATGCCCGTCAAATCATACCGAGACAACTTTGTAAACTGTTAAAAAGAAATAACACACAGTGTATATGAAGATCGAGATACAAGAAGTCTTCTGGGTGCATATATAAAAAATCATGGTTATCATGCAATGCATTGTGTAATTGAATATTATTTTTCTTCACCACATGTTTTTACAAAGAGGAGAAATATCACAATGATAAAATAATCAACAATCATCTGTACAAAATAGGCTATAACAAAATCTTGCACTGATCTATAGTGTAGTCATGATGATTTTGACCACATTGAGATAAGATAATTCTATTAATGTCCACAGATGACCAAAGTAGGCCAATGGGACTCATTGAAAAGAGCTGTTACAAATTACAATGCATTATAGTAACCAAAAAGTGCTACGAAAATAATCTAAACTAGAGTAAAAAATCTAGTGTAAACTACTCTAAAGTGGAATAACTTTATGGCATAACATTACAGCCTTGAGAAGCATGTAACATCAATTTCTATCAATTGCACAATAAAACATTTGCCACCAATAAGTGCAATATTTAATTTTCAAAGCTCAAGATTTTTTCCCTACGGTTAGCAATAGAGCAAATTTTAAAAACGAACTCATAAAGAAAAATTGCTACTTTCATATCCTTAAAAACCATTCACAATCTTCTTCCCAACATAGCAATAATTTGTCATTCTTGATCAAATACTACAAACAACAGACTTGTGGTATCTTACCCTCCTTTGCAATAACTAAAGAAGGCAATTTTGGAATTCATGGCACTCCAGCAAGCATCAAATAAATGCATAACATGAAACAGTATATGTTTCTTCCTTGACGTTCAACTCAAACCTTAAAAAGGAGAATACTCATAGGATTAGAATGGATGCATACCTACAAGAGCGCTAGGGGGATTGCAAGAGTATCAATTGGCCATTCAAAACCTCTGCAAGCATTTAATATTGCTTTGTCACAAAACTGATCAACTATTATCAGTATTTACCGGAAGCTACATCAATTGGAAGAAAACAAAGAAACTCAAGTTTCACTGGAAAATGGAACGAAAAATAGATGAATATAGGATGCTTCCCTGTTGACGTGCCTTGCAATCACCCAAAAAAAAAAATGAGAACTCTATCTCTTCCCCTTCCATAAAAATTCTGGAAATAAAATTATCTAAACCATTTGAAATTTTCTAAGTCATACTGCATGATCCGAAACTCAGAATTTCAACTGATTTGAAACTCAGAATTTCAAGTTAAGGAAGATCATGTTAGAGTATATTACATCATTTGGGTCATGTAAATGTACCACACTTGGTACATAACTATAGTAGTAGATTACTTTAGGGGATAGTTAGTTAGTTGCTTCAAGTAATATAATAAATGCACAAGTGTCTATGTGCAAGTTGTAAATGTGCAAGGTGTCCCCTTGTACAGCTAGGTAGAGTGTTGGCCAAGCAATCCATCTTTCTATATAAAGGGCCTCATAGTGAGTGATTATATATCGTTGTAGGTAGTAGTAGGTATATTGTGTGGATCACCATATATATTGGTGATGGGATACATTGTAGTTCTTTAGTATCTGTTCTGGAGTGTTCACTTCCTCCATATTGCATTGTATCATTTTCGTCACTTTCCATTAATAGCATATTTCAGCATCTTACATTCCTGCATATTTCATATCCTATGATTGTATTCTCCCTTGGCATACATTGTCAAAAGCTAACAGTGGTATCAAAGCTACGGTAGATCAAGATAGGAATAGGGAGAGCCACTAGAGACCACCATTACCAATATAGGTCTGAACTCTGTTGTGTCTTTGCAAACCGGATCTGCCATTGTGCGCCGCTAGATGCAAACGTTGCTACAAGGAATTGCTGAATAGGAAAGTCACAAGAGAGATTGTGAGGAGAAGCAAATCTCAGTTCCAAAATTTTTGAGATTGCATTTGGCTAGAGTCTTTCCACAAAGTTGCAGAAAAACTCGTGAAGACTAGGACTCAGCATTTGTTCCACTAGATTGACAAATCAACTAGTGAAGATTCATCATTGACAAGATTTATAATCATCTTACTAATATCTTGTTGCAAAAAAAAGAAACTGAAGGAAGCCCTGTTGCAGACCTGCACATTGCAAAAGAGAAGGCCATAGAAGCCTTATTGCAAAAGAGAAGGCCACAGAAGCCTCATTGCAGAAGAGAAGGCCACAGAAGCCTCATTGAAGAAGAAAAGGCCATAGCAGCCTTATTGAAGAAGAAAAGGCCACAACAGCCCTATTGAAGAAAAGGCCATAGAAGCCTTGAACCTGAAGAAGACTCCAGAGAAGAGTCTGTGAGAAATAGAAGAAAGGAGATTGGTGATCTCCATTGAAGACTGCGAATTGCAAATTAGCTAGAGTCTTTCCACAAGACTGTGAAGACCAGGACTCAACACAAAACTCATACCACTAGTTTCAAGAATAACTAGTGAAGTTGAAAAGGTCTGAGAAAAGACCCCACTGGAAACAACAGGCTGAAGATCTGTTCCAGAAGAAGCTGAAGAAGACCCACAGAAGGTCTCATTGAAGAACTTCCAATCTTGGAAGATTAAAGGACTAGCAAGGTCCTATACCTGATTTCAAAAGTAGCAAACTTCAGAGATCCAAGAAGAAGATCTCATTGCCAACACTTCCACAGCAGAAGGTTGAAGGAAAGGTCTCATTGAGAAGACCAAAGAAGTTGCAAGATTGAAGACCTTGGAGAGGTCTCAAGGAGAAACAAGGAAAGAAAAGGCTTGGAGAGCCTTATTGCAAAATTCGTTGAAGCTAGCAAAGAAGTTCCTAGAAGAACTCATTGGAGAAATTCACTACAAAGATAGTGAAAGATTTGGGACAATTGTCACCATCTGACAACAAGCCCAAAAGAAGAAGAATTTGACAAGGAGTGCCAAATCCCGAAGAAGAATATTGAAGACCTCAAGACCTTCAGATTCTTGAGAAGAAAGCTCTGTTTGAAGATCTCAGACAGAAGAAACCTACCAAATCCAAGAAGATTTGGAGATTGTCCTTGATAGTTAAAGAAGGAAAATTTCAAAGAAAGAGATTTGTTGGATTCACGGCAAAATACTAAAAGGGTTCTAGAAGGACAACATTTTAGTGAATAGATTGACTGCTAGAAGAACAGCAATCAAGATAGCATTACTAGCTACAAGACTTCGAAGTTCCAGGCCAGATCCTGAAGGAGAAGCTGAAATCATCTACTACAATTTCAGAGCAGCAGACTAGAAGCATTCACAGCTGCAAGCAACCACCATTCCAGACAAGAGATTTGGTGAATCAATTCATCAAGATATTCATCATCAAAGGTAAGCAACTTAGGTGTTTACCATAATCATATGCATGAGAATGTATGTTCTCCATACTTGGCTCTTCTAACATCTAGGACAACATCAACCAATAGCTCTAAATTCCACATGGAACAACAATTTAGGCCTGAAAATAATCTTCTGGCAATAACCTTGCTCATATGATGCTAGCTTAGTCTGAAATTCGAACAGCAGCTTCCAAACTTAGTCCCCAAGGTCTCCATTAAATTTCAGAAGCACTCGGGAGGTGAATTTTTGCTGTGCTCGAGAGGTGGATTTCTGCTGCGCTGAGGTGGATTTCTGCTGCGTTCAAGGTGGTTTTTTACTGTTATGAGGTGGATTTCTGCTGTGTTGGAGGTGGATTTCTGCTGTGCTGAGATGGATTTCTGCTGTGCTGGAGGTGGATTTCTGCTGCGCTCAGGAGATGGATTTCTGCTGCACTGAGGTGGTTTTCTATTGCGCTCGAGGGGGATTTTTGCTGCGCTCAAGGTGGATTTCTGCTGCATTGAAGGTGGATTTCTGCTGCGTTGGAGGTGGATTTCCACTGTGCTGAGGTGGATTTCTGCTGTGCTCAGGTGGATTTCTATTGTGCTTCGGGTGGATTTCTGCTGCGCTTTAGGTGGATTTCTGTGCGTGCCCTAGCGTAGCCCCAACCGTGCCCTAGCATGTCCCAGTTGTCCTCAATGCAAATCGTTTAGCAGCCCGGTGTTCTTGGTGTTATGGGAATACTTGATGAAGGAGGAATGGAGGAGACACGGGCTTCTCCTCTTAAATTTGTCCAACGCCTTCACACAACAGTTTCATACCAGCGTTTGTCTAAACAGATTAATTCTCTCCAGAAACAGCTAGACACGCAAGCTAGTATTATACTCTCCTTGCAAGACCAAGTGAAAGACGGCAACCGCATTATCACGGATCTACAAATTTAACTTCAAGATCAGAAAGCCATCATTACTCAATTGCAGACTGCACATACCGAACATCCTCAAAATTCTACAAATTTACACAGTGAAATTTTAAAAATTCGAGATGAACAGACTGTTCTTCTTGCTAAGCAGGAACGTCTCAAGGAAGCATCAACTGCACAACGCCAAAAATTAGCCGACCAACAATATTGGGTTCAGGTTGTAGCCGGAAAGAAGAAACCCCCCCCCCACAATTGTTTGCAATCCAAGCCCCAACTACCAATGAAACAGTCCAGTCAATTAAATTACAGGAAAGTGCGGATAAGCATGCATCCGTGTTTGCAAAACCCCACGAGTTAAAGTACTATCATTTTATGCACGATTGCATGTGCAAGGCAAGGAGCCCATTGTGGGATTACTGATACATGCTTGAAAGGAAGAGTAGGCATCGTCTGAAGAAGAGAAGTTGTAGTTGAAAGAGGTGCATAGATCATGTCCCTTGATGTCACAAATCAAGAAATGCCATGCATGTTGTTCAGAAGGATGTTTGCATGAGTGTCATTGAACGTGAGGCATCATGTTCAGTTACCAACGTCGTGGCACAAACTTTTTGTTCGATAGAACACTATTCTCACCCTAGAAGCTTTGGCAAAGAGAGGAGCCGCCGAGGGGGCACAAGGGAAGAGGTAAAAGCACACCCCGAGTTTAAGTCCTTATGTGAAAAGATGGATGCCTAAGCCCATTGGGCTGGTGTTGAGGTCTCTCGAGGGGTTTTACTCAGTACGAAAGGGTGAAAAGGACGTGTCGTCATTCGCAAAGCTGCAGTGGGTTGAGTTTTTTATTTCGGAGATGTCTAAGGTGATCGAGAGGTTTAAGAAGGAAGTTACCAAGATGAACAAGCGATCATTTAAAGTATGCCTAGGTTCTTGATAAGCTCAAGGCCAAGCATAAGCATGGCATGTGGGAGTTGTGCAATAGGTTGATTCGAGGTGATAACAAGCTCGTTGGCGCATGAACTAGTGCAACACTTGATGAGGAGAAGCCTTGCAACATAACCCTAAAACGCCTTCCTCTTGTACCATTATATTGAAGATCAATGGCTAAAATTCCACGCATGCAAAGCCTAAATGCCTAGTAAATATCAAACCATTTGATTGAACATGAACAAATAAGATTCATTGTTGACCTATTGAGCTGACATCCTCCGGTGAGCGCACAATAGTTTGTCTAGAGGGAAAACTTAAATATTGTCCCACATGCATCAGGGACATTTCTGTGCGGAATTGATATTTCAAATTCTCACAAAAGTGTTTTTGCTCATATTTTGTGAGCACATTCTCCTCTGGTGACATGGTTGAACAAGTGACATGGGTGTTGTCACGTATGGACATGGCATGTCTTTTTGATGTCCCATTTGGTTTACAGGAAAGGAAGTTATCCACTTACATTTAGCTTTGATTGCCTAATGAACATGCTCATGTAAGTGAGAAATGTCCCATTTCTTATAGTGAACCCACCTCAATTGTGAAGTGTGTAGTGGAAGGTTAATATTTTGCTTGGTTTGACTTACCCGCTTGAAATGAAGCAGTCATTTTTCTATCAATTTAAGGATTTGAAATAATTCAATTTGTCGCCTAAAAGATTAAGGCTAAAGGTAATTTTTGGAGGTACAAATGGTGATATGGATAACAAATTGAGACTTTTACAAATTGAAATATTTTCTGCCTGAATTCTTTTGTGGAAGATAGGCTTATATACAGTCGTCAAAAAGTTCTTTTTGGGCCCAATGCACTTGTTGAAGAGACAATACCAAATGTTGAAGTGATCTTTGATGATGGTCACATGATTGAGGGGGGTACACCAGTTGTTAGAACCTTATCCTAACATAACTATCATTATGTAATGTTGCACCTTGGGCGTCTAGTGTGTGTGGGCCCGACATGATGTAACCACAATTTCTATCATAAACAGGAATTAGTAATGATAATGATGTAACAGTTAATTTATTGTAAGGAGTTATTGTAATGATGTAACAATTACTTATTTGTAATACGAGTCTATATAAAGACAGAAGTGGAAAAGGAATGTATCAACTCATATTTCATATTGTAAAAAAGCTTTGCTTCCAAAGAGGTTGCCCCCCTTGAAGAGGCCTGCTATAATATAAGTTTGCTATATTTTCTTTCAGTATTTTTTATATGCACTTGTGTTATTTTAATTTCACGTTTCAGTTAATTTCAGCATTGCTATTGTGGATTATGCTCATTTGGGATCTGAAGGTTCCTAACAAGTAGTATCAGAGCACTTTCCAGGGTCGTGTTCCGCATCAATAGCAACAATTCTTATCCTTCCATCTATTTTTCTATTCTATAATTTCTCCATTTTGCTCTTTTTCCATTAAACATATCGTGCAAAAAACGATAAATGTTTTTTGGTACAAGTGGATTAGGTTAGATACCTTGTGTTGGGGGTTTCAAAATATTAGGGAGGAGTTGTCGTTCTTGGCTAAGCTAGATTGCCCATAAAGCATCTAGTGAAGTAAGGGGTGCTTAGACTTCAATACCCAAACCTTAGACAACACTCGTATATAGCTACGAGCTCCCACACGCCCTCAAGTATATAGGAAGAACCCCCTAGGAAGATATCAATCGTTTGAGTTTTGCGGTGCATCGATAAGTGGTTAGCCTCGAGAAGTTACTCTCACAGTACACTCGAAAGCAAATAGTGTGGCTAAGGGCATGGTGGAATCCTCCGTAGTTAGAGCTCTGAGATATTGGGTCGGCCACTAATCACGACCGAAGTTTGTATATCAGAAAGCCCATGAAACTAGACATACCTTGGCCCAGAAAGTCCCTATTGAACTTGTTTTCTATCCTTTCCCAGCCAAAACCAAAATTATATTTGAGCATCCTATAGAGGAGACTATTCACAACACATTGATGAGTCTCGAACACCAAGTGTGATAGAACAAAGAATATACAGTGACAGTACAATACAACTAACAGTACAGGGAATATATCAAAGCAGTCAGTTGTCAATGTCAAGGAATATATCAATGCAGTCAATTGTCAGTTGTAGGAGTAGTCATTGTCAGTTGCCAATCTGATAGAGCAGAAAATACTTAATCTAACAATAAGAGTAGTTGGTTGGTAGTAGGTCCTCCAAAAAAGTCCGAAATAGCCAAAATTCATCATTTTGTGGTATAGTCCATTCCAATCCTCTTTTCAAGTAGATCCTTTTGGCATACAACATCCATACACTTTTTGAGGACCCCAAATTCGTCATTTTGTGGTAATATTCAATTGCGATCCTCTTTTCGAGTTGATCATTTTGGTATATAACACCCATACACTTTTTTAGAGACCCCAAAGTGCTTAAAAATGGTCGAAGGTACTAGAGCTGCCCAAGAGATGGAGAGATTGGGTGAACAAGTGAGATGCTTGGAAGAGCAATAGCAGACATTCCAATTGCTAATCTCCAAACTAGACAAATTGGATAGATTAGATGGCATTCAAAGTCGTATAGTAGGCCTAAATTCCAAATACTATATATTAGACAGGCCAACAGGGAGTCAAGAAGATAATTCCGAGGGAAGAGCCCGAAATGCCTTGCCCAATAATACATATCATAGAATGCCCAGGCTAGATTTTCTCAAATTTGATGGTGAGGACCAAACCAGTTGATTGTATAGGGCTGAATAGTATTTTGCTCTTCAAGCCATTCCTAATAATCAAAGGCTCGCAATGGCATCCTTCAACCTTGAGCATGAAGCAATTCAGTGGTATCTATGGTTGAAGAATATGCATCTGAATCTTGCTTGGGCTGAATTTGAAACAGAATTATTGATCCAATTCAGACCCAATAACTATGAGGATTTCCCTAGAGCCCTCACAAAGCTAAAACATACAGCAATCGTCCATGAATATCAAACCCAATTTGAAAAGTAGGAAAACCGAACAAGGAAATTGAGTGCAAAGTTTTTCCAAAGCTATTTCATTAGTGGGTTAAAGGAAGAAATCCATGCAGAAGTTAAAATGTTCAAATCCAACCAGCATGATGGCAGCAATAGGTTTGGCCAGGTTGGCTAAAGACAAAGTTGTGGCACAAAGGCATACCTTCAAACCTCCATAATCTCGAATACCTCTTCCATACCAGACGACTTCAAACCTCCACAAGCTTGAACACCTCTTCCATACCAGACGACTTCAAACCTGGTCAACAAATCCCTGAGAAGAAATGGATGCACAAAGGGCAAAAGGATTATGTTACAATTGTGATGATAAATATTCCCTAGGCCACAAGTGCATAAAATAGAAACTCTATTTACTTGATGTGGGAGAACCTTCCACCAGGAAATCACAGGATGAAGAGGAGGAATATAAAGATGAAGAGCAACCACAAGAGTCAAAAACAACAGAGGACCAACCACCTAAGATATTAGTACATGCCTTAGCAGGGATCTCCACACCCCAAACCATGAAAGTGGTAGGACATTTTAAGGGACAGCAACTTATTATTCTTATTGATTCAAGCAATACCCAAAAATTTATTGATCCGCAGGTAGCCAAAAAACGTAGATTGTTATATATACTCATGCAACTCTTTAGAAGTCATGGTGGCTAATGGGGGAACCCTACCGTGCAAGGGAAAATGTAGAAATGTTAAGGTACGGATGGGCAAATACAACCTCAAGGCAGACATGTTTGCCCTTCCCTTGGGAGGATGTGACATTGTGTTGGGAACTCAGTGGCTTCGTACACTAGGCTCAATTGTATGTGACTTTTCTGAGTTATGGGTGCAATTCATTGAGCAAGGGAAGCAATACACTCCCTGGGATGCCCGCAAGTCCAACACAACCCATTGGGTCTTATCAAAAGGAAAAACTTTTGAAGAAATCATCTCAAGGAGTGGTGGTACAATTGTTTGCAATCCAAGCCCCAACTACCAAGGAAACAGTTCAGTCAATTGAATTACAGGAAAGTGCAGATAAGCATGCATCCGTGTTTGCAAAAACCCACGAGTTAAAACCACAACACACCCACAATCATGCTATCAACTCATCCCAGGAAGCATACCCCAACATTCGTCCCTAAAGGTACCCATATGTGCAAAAGACGAAGACTGAAAAGATGGTGATTAGCAACAAGGGTCATTAGGCCAAGTGTCAGCTCATATTCATCTCCCATACTATTGGTTCGTAAGGACGGGTCTTGGCAGTTATGCATGGATTTCCATAAACTCAATAAATTATTGTCAAAGAAAAATTCCCCATTCCAATTATTGATGAGTTGCTAGATGAGTTCCATGGTGCTCGTTTCTTCTCAAAGTTGGATTTGCATTCAGGATATCATCAAATAAGATTAAGGGAAGAAGATATTCCAAAGACAACATTTCGGACTCATGAAGGCCATTATGAATTCCTTGTCATGCCCTTCGGTCTTACCAATGCGCCTTCAATGGCAGAACCCTGAAGGTTCTAGCACAATTTTAATAAAGAAATAATTAAAATAACATCTAAATTAAAAGAATCACTTTTATAAAGAATCATTGTTTCACTAGTAGGAAGGTCCCTCCAATGCATTCAATAAACAATTATATATTCTTCTTCATGGATGATTTGATATGGATTCCTCTCATATCATATATATAGACTTTTTCAATCATGACTTTTCAATCATGACTTTTCAACCATGACTTTTCAATAATAATGAAATATATAATTAAAGTAATAATAATAATTAATAAGTAATGTTAGGATGTGGGATCCTAACATGCCACCCTCCTTAAAAAGATCTTTGTCCTCAAAGCTCAAAGTAAGGAGCTTCGTTGCTTGTTTTCCAAGTTGAATTTGCGCAAGTTCTTGTACTATCTTAATGTCACTTTTCCGAAGGCAAGGATATCTTGAAGGTCGAAGTGTTAGTGGGGGGTTGCCAGGAAAAATAGTAGAATCTTCCTTAGGAGAATCGTGATGACGATGGGAGGGCAACCCTTGGGGTCCCTCAAACACTTCAGAATGATGCATCAAAAGTGGTGGTAACGCTTCCAAATCCTTTTGTGGTTCCTTGGTAGAGCCAACGGAGAAGGAGTGTGTAGTCACTCTGCATTGGTTTCGAATAGGTTTGGTCATGTGGTGAGAACTCACTATTGGTGAGGAAGGTGTGTGTAGGTCTTGTAAAATGCATGTCTGACCGGCATTGATCATTTCGGGTATGTCTACCTCATCCTTGCTTGGTGCATCAATCACTTCCAACATATCAACCCTATTGTTGTTATTGGTGGGATCAGGTATTTCAGGTATTTCTTGCTCATTGTCCTTATTTTCCACATATTCCTCCTCTTTCTTATCTTTTATGGCTTCCTCATCTTCCTTACCTTCCTCATCGTTACCATCTTTAGTGTTATCTTCAGGTGTATCCATCACTATGTCTACCTCAATCGCATTTTCATCGTTGGGAGAACTACAAGGAATAGTTGCATCCGAAATATATAGTGCAGGTGTAATACATTGATGATTGCAAACAAATTTCTCATCGCAATGAAAACAAAGGCCCTTTTCTCGTCGTGCCTTCATTTCCGTGGGGTTAATACGTTTAATGGGTAAGATTTGGGTAAGTTTTTGGGTTGTGTAAGTATTTTGTGATTCCCATATAGGTGGTTTTGTAATTTGGTCCTTCGATCTTATTCCAAGTTGAGCATTTAATTTACTTTCAGCTAATAGGGCCAATCCGATGGTCTGCATCATGGTATAGGGTTTGAACTTTGTCACCTCTATTTTAATTTCTTCTTTCAATCCTTTGATGAAGCAATATATGAGAAATGCTTCACCCCACCCTATGTTGTGTTTGGTGATATCCTTAAATCGAATTTCATACTCACGCACGGTAGTGTTTTGACGAAGATCTTTGAGCAATTCCCACATGGCTGGGTCCCACATGGCTCTGATACCAAATGGTAGAACCTTGAAGGTTCTAACACAATTTTAATAAAGAAATAATTAAAATAGCATCTAAATTAAAAGAATCACTTTTATAAAGAATCACTGTTTCACTGGTAGGAAGGTCCCTCCAATGCATTCAATAAACAATTATATATTCTTCTTCATGGATGATTTGATATGGATTCCTCTCATATCATATATATAGACTTTTTCAATCATGACCTTTCAATCATGACTTTTCAATAATAATGAAATATATAATTAAAACAATAATAATTAATAAGTAATGTTAGGATGTGGGATCCTAACATTCAACCTTTCAAAATCTTATGAATGCAATCTTTTTGCCCTTTTGGAGCAAATTAATTATGGTCTTCTTCAACGATATCCTAATTTATAGCCGCACATGGGAGGAATATCTACAACATTTGGACCAAACCTTGCAACTCCTCACTGATAATCATTTGTGTGCGAAACGGTCCAAATATTCTTTTGTTATGCAGGAATTGGAGTACCTCGGACACATAGTTTCAAGAGAACGGGTCAAGATGGATCCAAAAAAGATTGTTGCCATACAAGAATGGCCAAAGCCACACACTCTCAAAGGTGTCCAAGGTTTCCTAGGCCTCACCAGTTACTATAGAAAATTTGTCCGTGATTATGGAAAAACTCATGTATATGGTCAAAACCAGCTAAACATGCCTTCCTGCACCTCAAGCAATCTATGCTATCAACTCCCATGCTAGCAATGCCTGATTTCTCTAAGCCTTTTGTGATTGAAAGTGATGTTTTAGGAAGTGGAATTGGTGTAGTGCTCACGCAAGGATGCTTGTTGGCCTTCACTAGCAAAGCATTGTCAAGCAAAAATTTTGGGCAAATCAACCTATGAGAAGGAGATGATGACGATATTACATGTTGTCAACCACTGGAGGCCTTACCTCATTGGGCGACATTTTCAATTAAAATAGATCACCACAATCTAAAATATTTTCTTGAGCAACATGTCTCCATGCTTGAACAACAAAAATGGTTCACCAAACTGCTAGGGTATGACTATGAAATAATTTATAAGGGCAAGGAAAATGTAGTTGTTGATGCATTATCAAGTCAACATGAGGACCAGGGTATGTTGTGTGCCATCTCAACCCCACTTTGTCAATGGATCCACCAACTTCAAGAAGAGGTGATCTAAGATTCTACCTTGCAAGCCCTAATCCAGCAACTTCAACGAGATCCTAACTATCGGCCAGGATATACATGGGATGAGCAACATCTAAAATACTAAGGCCACCTTGTTGTTCATACAAATTTGCCATTTCGCGAATCTATACTACAAAAAAATGCATGCATTCCGGATTGCAAGACATTCTAGGTTCTTAAACACTTATGAGCAAGCTAAACGCACATTTTCATGGCCACGTATGAAAAGGGATATTCAGAATTTTGTGGCAGAATGTGATACTTGTCTGCGTATGAAGGGGGAAACTATATGCACACCAGACACACTACAGCCTCTTCCTATTCCAGAAACCGTTTGGACAAACATTTCCATGGATTTTATTAAAGGGCTCCCCAAGTCTGGAGGAAAAACAATCATTCTTGTAGTGGTGGATTGTCTCTCTAAGTATGCTCATTTTTGTCCTCTAGCCCACCCCTACAACGCTTATAGTCGTCCACGTATTCCTTGATTTCATTTTTTGCCTTCATGGTATGCCAAAATCCATCGTTTTTTACCGTGACCCCACCTTTACTAGTCATTTTTGGCAAGAATTGTTCAAACTACAAGGTACACAACTTAAGATGAGCTCGACATACCACCCTCAAACAGATGGGCTAACAAAAATTGTTAACAAGTGCTTATAAACATATCTCCATTGTTCTTTATCTGAGGAACTGACTTAGTGGGTCAAATGGCTTCCATTGGCCCAATGGCGATATAATACTTCATATCACTCCACCGCCAAGACAACCCCATATCAAGCAATCTATGGACACCCTTCGCCATCTCTTTTGTGATACATTCTGGGAAGATCCAAGGTTCAAGCCATAGACTCCACTCTCAGGGAACATGCTCAACTCCTCCAATGTCTCAAAGATAATTTGGATATGGCACAGAATCATATGAGAGAACAAGTTGATCAACACTACTCGGAGCATAGTTTTAATTTTGGGGACATGGTGTTTTTACTACTGCAACCATACAAGCAAACATCCTTGAGACTACATGGTCATCAAAAGCTAGTAGCTAAATTCTATGGACCGTATAAGGTGCTAAAACGGATTGGCCCCATAGCCTACAAGCACGAATTACCAGCCTCCGCCTCCATACATCCAGTTTTTCATGTATCCTCCTTCAAGAAGGTTAGTGGTAGTCGTACATACGTTCAATCAACACTATTGCAATTGAATGAAGAAGGCTCGATAATCTTGGAACCCGGAAGTATTCTAGACCAATGGACACGCACACTTCACAACTATACACTCACTAATGTTTTAAATCAATAATAGGGATTGCAACCAGAAGATGCCACCTGTGAGTTGCTCCATCAACTTCAGCAGCAGTTTCCTCATCTCAAGATTTGAGGAGAAAGCTTTTTGAAGGAGGAGGGCATGTTAGGACCCTATCCTAACATAAGTATTATTATGTAACGTTGCACCTTGGGCATCTAGCGTGTGTGGGTCTCATATGATATAAACACTATTTCTATCATAAGCAGGAATTAGCAATGATGTAAGTAGGAGAATGATGTAACAATTACTTTATTGTAAGTAGGAGTTATTGTAATGATGTAACAATTACTTATTTGTAAATACAAGTCTATATAAAGATAGGAGTGGGAAAGGAATGTATCATCTCATATTTCATATTGTAACAAAGCTTTGCTTCCAAGGAGGTTGCCCCCTTGAAGAGGCCTGCGATAATGTAAGTTTGCTATATTTCATTTTCACGTTTCTATTAATTTTTGCATTGCTAATGTGGATTGTGCTTATTTATGGATTTGAAGGTTCCTAACACCAATACATGTTTCTTGAAGTATGCAACACTTTAAGATGTTTTTTATGATCGTTTTGTGCGAAGAGAGAATGAATGTTGCCTTGCCAGTTCGACAATTGTGTTTGTGGTTGCAAGACTTGTGATCACGAGGAGTGAAGTAAAATGCTTGATGGCTTACTTCAATTTGTGAATAAGTGCAAGTGTCACTATTCACTTGTTCGCTAATCCAACATTGTTGTCAACTATTCCAACTTGATTATGTACTTCTATGTATACTCCATTTTTGTAATATAGTGAGGTCAGTCCCATTGTGAAATGAGATATAGTGTATTGCCCTCAATCCAGTCCAATTGTCGATTTCCTATCCCTATTGAGAATTGATGCAATAAGAGGGTGGCGAAGGGGGGATGCTAGGTTTATTACATCATCGTTGAAGGTGTTCCATGAAGTCTTAACGGGGTTCACCGATACACATAAGTTTGTTATTGGTTGTTATGTCACCTGACCATAACTAAATCTTGTATCTACATATATACCATTTCTTGATAGGACAATTGTCCAACACCCTACTAGTCCTAATAAAAACGCCCTTGGAAATGTTGGAAACGTCTCCTCAAAACATCAAAAAACATGGAAAGTCAAGATGACGAATATCTAGGAGTTTACAAGGATTTTTTGAGTTTCCAAAACGGGGAAATGAGGGCACCCTAGGAGTTTCCTACAACATATATTGACACCCTCAATAAGTATAGCATGTGGTGAACAAGCTCACACTTGAAAAAGATCTAAAACTTGGAGAGAGTATGTCTAGAGGTATTAAAGAATCAAGATCATAATCTTAATCTTACCAAATTGAACTTAAGTTGTTTAAGGTCACAAAATAGAGCAAGCGCATTCAATTAACTTTGAAATAAGCAAAGTGGGCAGGGTGAACCACATCATCAGCAAAAAGTAATACAACAATCAAAACATGGTGTAAACAACATCCATCCTCTACAAGATTTTTTTGCCTGATGAAATCGTAGTTCAAGCCTCCTCCATAATAGCATAAACAGTGAAAATATGGTCAATAGTTGCAAAACGTCTCTATAAACCAGTCTGCCCTCTAGCTCTAGAGCCATCATTCTCAATCTATCCAAAGAGCTTCATGTCAAGTGGTGTGGTATACAGCTAAGCAAATATTTGCCCTATCAGAATAACCTCTAATTGTTTAGATCAGAACAGTTTTTAACTTCATGGATGAAGAGAATAATATGTTAAGACTGATCTATATGAAAGCCACAACAAATAACCTCATTGAATAGTAGTGCAATGCAATAAACTAGGGACTCCACACCATGCTGAAAAATTCAACCTAGATCCGTTCAAAATCAGGATCTTTTTAGTGCATAAAATGTTGGTAGCTCTCTTGATATCCCTTGGACAAAATGGTAACAAGTAGGTGAAGTAACAATGGCGAGTGTAGCGCATGTAGCATATATGAATTGCTTGATCTGGCACTTACAGTATGAAGCAGAGTCTTACAATCTGCATTTTTGAGTATAAATTAAAGGCTTCTTTTAAATTGCCAAAAAAGAACATGGATGGTATGGAATATCAAATTGTATTAGTTCAACCAGTTTCCTCAACTTTTGAGAAGACCAAGGTTCGTATCTTGCCAAGCAATACATGCATAATTGCCAAGTTGTTGTAATACCACAATGTGGTCATGATGTAATACGTGTGGGGCCGTTTTAATCCCATATAATTCATTAAAGAAAAATATGGATGGTAAGGGATGTCAAAGAGAGATGAGGCATGTGAAACACAATTTTGAGTGTCAATGCAAGTGGGTGGGATATTCTTGGGAGGAGAGTACACCTAAATGTCTTTGCAAAATAATGCAAGGTGTTAAGAAGTTTGCTTTTTCTAGAAACAAGCATCCAAGACAACAATATTCTTTAAAGAAGAGGATGCCATCAAGGTCATAAGCTAAGACAAAGCAAATCCTTCTATGCTTGATTTTATAGTCTCATCATAACAAAGATTCATAGGGAAAAAAATTGTAAGTGAAGGATTGCTTTGAGCGATGGGAAATGTAAGGAAAAGAACCAAGGGCACCCTCCCATAAAGCATGTCAGAGAAAGTCAAATTTAGCCGCAACCAAGGTTGTAAAGAAGGGATAATACCTTTACGTAAGCTAGGATAAGCATGAAGCATGCGTAGCAACATATGCTAAATCAAAGCATACAAATGCATGAGTAGTTGTGAGACTCAAGCACGGGAAAGAAGAGGTTGGTGAGGAATAAGCAACATTAAATGATAACACTACATGGTCAGCTAGCTAAAGTTGAGTGGAAAGATGGAAATGTCGAACATGATGAACCAACAGCATACTAGCCAAAACATAATTAACAGCTCTCACACCAACAACACACACGAAGCAAGAAAATCCACTTGGCTATGGGAAGTAAAGAATTCCATTAAAGGTTACATGGCCATTTGGCTCACACTATTGGAAGAAGTGTCTCCTAGAGGCACTAGCAATATGTCGTTAACAGCTGAAATCTCTTTGAATCCCAAGTTCCTCTACATCTAAATATAGAAGGTAGAGTTCATACTTTGCTAGGTCATGAAGAGGTATCTAATAGGTCCTAGTACAGGCACAGAAGTCACCCATCAGGATAGAATCACCCAAATAAGAGTACATAAAGATCTCTAGGTAAAGGTAGAGATATGGGTAACCACCCATGTGGATGACAAGGGATGAATATGTTGAAGAAAAGTACAATTTGGCAATCAAAATGTCTTCATGAAAGGGGATCCTTTGGATCTAAAACCACATGTATCTCAATCGTTCATCTAAAGCAACCAAACACTCTAGACCAATAGCAATCACGGATAAGGCATGCTACCCCACCTAAGTCATTGAACACCAACTAATCAACGTGTCTTGCATCTAAAGTTGATATCCAATGGCTAGTATAAGTGCTCATTCAAGCATTCAAGGCTCTTGTGAGTCCCAATAAGAAAGACAAGGTCATGTGTGAAGATGGCATCATGGAGGGAACTTAGAGATAAGCATATTGCACCATTGCATTTCCATCAAGAGATGGAGAGTACAATTGGTATGTGAGACTCATAAATGTTGTAATTTAAACGAGCAAGAGAGTGTCCAAATCACCAAGATCTCACGACCATTTCCTCACAAGAAAATAAGAGCTACGAAAAAATCGCAGCATTTTCTCAGGCTTGAGAAATGTTGATTTTTCGATGATTTTCTTGCCAAAAGTCATCAATTTCTCACCATTTTCTCACGAAAAGTCATGCACATACAAGAAAATGCAAAAAAAGTAGAAAACATGCAGTCTTAGGGAACCGTCCATGCAATGTCATCAGGGTCATCTAGAAGCAACTGACAATCTACATAGTGATTTAAGCGTTGAAAGTGGGTCGAGTAGAACCCACCAAAATGCTGCCCATGGGAAGAATTTGGCTCAGACAATGAAGGATTGATTTGGTCGTTGAGGGTAACGGTGCTGCCCCTCAACCCCACAAGGGGCACTACCCCTTGACCCTGCAAGTGGACTCCCATCCGCTTGACCCCCAACACAAGAGGTGACAGGCATTGCTCATCATATGTGTGATGCGGCTGATTGCATGAGGTATGTTGTATTTTGTTGGTTTTTGATGATAATTCACGATCATGAATTGTAATGTGCCCTTTTTTATGAAAATCAAACAGAAGACCAACTTCCTGCCTCTATAATTTTTGTTTTAAATAATTTATTTTTCTGAATTAAATTACTTTTTTCAATGCCATTTTTCCCCGAGTTTCCAAGAACTCTCCAAAATTGGGGTGGCAAGTTTTTCCCGTATTATAGTATTTCCAACTATGCTAAATACACATTAGGGATAGTAAATAGTTTCCTTTTGGCACCTAAAGATTTCAACCAGTCCTCCATAGTGCAAAAGTGAATGAGGAGAGTGCCACCAAGAGTCACACATGCGTGGTCAAAAATGCTGTCCTTGAGGTCTAGGTTGTCAAGTACGAGAGTATGAAGCAGTGAAGGAAAACACACTACTTCTCGTGAGTTTTTTGGGTCAACCGTCAAGAAATCGTTGAGAAAATTGTGAAAAACTCACTGATTTCTTGGCAAAACCTCGGCTGTGTTTTGGCAGCAATGACAAAACGCGGAAAATGCAGTTAAAAGGGGAGAAACCCATTTTCCATTCCCCCCCTGCTGTTGCTCATCACTAGAACTTTTTGGAGGCCTTGCAGAGGTTGGAGAACGAATTTGAAGGATGATTTGGGGGACCCACTTTCAGATTTGATTGTCAAAGGCCCGTAGGATATTGGGTTCACTCTAGAGGACATTGAAGCATTAGAAGCAGAACAATCTTATGTTTGAGGAGTCTACATTTCAGCTACCTGTCAAGCATCTAGTTTGAGGGGAAGGAAAGGAAACCAAAGAGCAGTTTAAAACTGCTTTAAGTTGTATGTTGTATCTTATTGGTCTTTGATTCATGATCATGAATTGTAATTGAACTCTTTTTATGAAAATCTAATAGAAAATCAACTTCCTAGCTCTAAATATTGTTGTAAATTTTTTTGTTCTTTTTTTTTTGGTGGAACTAAATTATTTTCTTCAATGTTCTTTTCCAAGTTGCTTAGGAACTCTCCAAAATTGGAGTCTCAAGTTTTTGCCGAGTTGTGAGTTTTCTTACCATGGTATGAACTACCTTCGCAAGATAAAATGCCCTTGGGAGGCCTCATACACACAAGATCTTTGACTTGGCATGCTCATTCCTCAAAGAACATGGTTTGGATTGCAAACTCAACAATGGGAGGTGTTTTCTTGGCTCACCACTTGAACCCCTGCAATATGTTCCTGAACTTGCTTTTGCACAAATTCCTGCTTGGTTGTAGTTTCAGCCTTGAGATTCTCATGTTGTGACAGAATTTCAGCTTGCTTGCTCTGAAATTCAGATTGCTCTTGGATATTTGCCACATTTGCTTTGGAGAAAATGGTGCCCATATTGGGAACTTGCTCAATCTAAATGAGTCGTGCAATGTGTTCCTTATCCAACGTTGCATGTTGTTCGACACCAGCAATGATATAATTATTTTCACATAATCGACTACCAAGTTGGGATAATTGTCCCCAGAGATCATACCCTAGCTGCTACACGTCCACAACCCATCTGGTGAGTCACTTAAATTGGATTTTTCAGTGTCAAAACCTTCCAGATCAAGAGGTGTGCAAACATTGAGGACTCTCTATCTGACTCCACCCTGGTGAAATGGCAGAGGTACAGTCAACAGAACAGCAGATATATGGTCAATGAGAGGAATAGATATGATTGTGGCACTTGAAGCTAATATAATCGACTAATTCAAACGGAAACCTCAAAAACGCATGTTGTGTATTTGATGAGAAACCCAGTAATCCCTTTATCAATATCTGTTATAGTGTGCCTTCCCATTTTTAAAAAATGGGAGTATCACCATGTCAAAACATGTGTACAGGTACTATATCTTGAGTTAGTCATGACAACCTCAAGCTCCCATATTGGTGAGTAAAGATAAAGCTGCCTCTTTCCATTTTGACAACTTTTGCATTCTATTGTTTCTTAAATCTTGCTGCGAAATTGCAAAATATAATAATTATAGACAAAAAAAAATCTACAGGAACTTCAGGAAGCACTATAATTGGTGAAAAATTTTAAATAATTATGGGTGTAAAACTCAAAGTTTATAGCAGCAGATTTACAAAGAAAGACCAGTACCTCCGACGGTGTCAAAAATTTTGTATAAGGATCATCTAGAGATGCTAGCATTCTTCTGATAATGTCATGAGCTGCTGGTCTAGTCTGAATAGGCCTTCTTAGCACCTCCTGTTTCTTCTTCTGAAAATTGCATAAACAGGTATAACAATTATGCCATATTAGACAGGAAATTCTGTATTGCATGCATATAGTTATTGTGCTAAAGGAATCAAGCACATAGCCAAATTTTGGAAAAATCATCTTCTGCTACTGTTCTGATTACCATAAAAAAAAATATATATATATATATATATATATTAATGCACGACAAAGATAAAAGCATAATTGAAACTATTTTTTTTTCAAATAGGACATTGCTTTGCGTCAATTTGCCACCTTTCACCTAAGTAAAAATAAATATGACTACTGTGATAAGCAGGTTGCTCTTCTGTAATATTTTCACAAAAGAGAGCATCAAAGATGAAAGGAGGAAGGAAAACCTCTGTGCCATAATTTAGTAATCCTTTAATACAAAAAATATGGTTTATGTTGGACAGATGTTACTATTGAGTTTTCCACAGAGTCGCGTTAGAAATTTATATAATAGTCAATTGGATACTTCTTGAAGTTACATTTCGACCAATCCAAACCGGGACCAAATATTAGGCAAATGGTATCTTTCCATGAATATGCAAAAGAATGCATACTATATCATGAATAGGCTGCAATTAATGAAAGAGTAAAATTGTTATGGAAAAGCAAGGAAATTAATCAATTTGTCTCCTAGTTGACCACAACTGCAAGGAAATAGACAAAGACTTGTTAGTAGAGAATGTGGATCAATGAAAGAGTAAAATTGTTATGGAAAAGCAAGGAAATTAATCAATTTGTCTCCTAGTTGACCACAACTGCAAGGAAATAGACAAAGACTTGTTAGTAGAGAATGTGGATCATGAAAAGAAAGGCATGTATGAGTTTTCCCTAGACGCAATTAACCAGGGTAACTTGTTAGGTAATTTAACATAACAAAAAAATGAAGTATTAGGATGAACAGATGCAGAATGCTGAAAACAAGTAAACACAGGCATATATAATACCATATTCATTCATTTATCACTTAATATATTCTGAATGCTTTGATTTGCAGACCATACATTTGGAAAGAATTCTTCCATCCTTGTAAGTCGCCTGTCAATTGTAAAGAAACAGCATTTGGTTGATCAGGTAACTTGTTGCCTGTCACTACAAAAGAATCAAATTTCCAGATATATACCATTGCATTCACCCCATCCATCTACTTTTAACCATCATACGTTTGCCACTCGTATCAACTTTTCACCTCACATACAACTGCTGAATATATTTAGTAATCCGCATCTTGTTAACCAACTATATATGGCCATCATGTTTGAAGATAAATCAAAAACTTAACCTATCCTTCCATTAGTGTTAATTAATGCTTGTAATATTTTCATATACAAATAAATGCTTTTCATTTCTCTATATTAATTTTTTTTTCTTTTTTTCTGCTTGTCCTTCCACTTGCCATTTATTATTGCACTCTGTTACCATGTAGAGAATGTCCATTTCATCTGCTGGAGTAAACTACATCTATAGAGATCACGAAACTGTTCAGCATGCTTTTGACTATTCTCCACACAATCTGCAGGACCCTGAATCTTCATAATTTGTTGATTAAAGACTAATGACAATGCTAAAAAGCAGCAAAGCTGTTCAAATTGCTAACTATGATCCCATTTCCCTCACCCCCTTCTGCTTGTCAGCTGTGCTTCAAATCAAGTCAGTTGCTATGAATTATCAGGAGACAATATTCTATCTAGGCAACTAATAAATCTTGACTCGAGAGGTAAAACTCAAGAACCAATAGAAGTCCATTCTTCCAATTAACTACTGCAGAATTATATTCAAGCTCATAGAGATATAATCACCTGCAAGAATCCCATTGCTAAGGAGTGCTGTGGAGGACCCATTTGCATGGAATTGAAATCCATATCTAGTTGCCTTTTAAAGATAGCTGGATAAGGGACCGCTAAGTTGCACAGAACTTATTCTGTGCATGTTATGATACATTTTACTAAAAAAGTGCTCTTCAGACAATTTCAGAGGAACATGTTCTGCTTTATTTAGCTTTTAAACATGCTCAATATTTTGAGAACATTTTGCTTAAAATACTTTGTTGACAATTTTCTCTTCACTCTTATAATTTAGTCTGATCATCATAAGATCTTCTCAAATTTCTGTATTGCCTACACATCACGACTTCTTCAATCCGGATACCTTGTACCTTAAAACAGCATTTTTGACTTAAAAATCTCAAAGATGGAGGTAATTGAGGTATAGGACAAAACAGAATGGAATCTTCCCCATTTGATTGCCAACCAAAATGAAGGTTATTGTAGGCTTTCATTTATACATTATGCATGTTTGTTTTTGAACATTTCCACAACATCACTAGAAAAAAAGGTCTTCATTTCTTCCTTGTGGCAAAAACAAAGTGAAGGTACAGGTTTGCCATTGGTAAGTTAGGATATTTGCACCTTACCTCAATGAGAAGGGGGGCTTGACAATGCCTGATATCCAAGCACAAGGAACTGTATTAATTGGTAATTGGATGGTAATGTAATATGCTAGATGTGTATTCCTAGACATGCAATATAATACAATATCATACAATGCAATGTACTGTGATACAATAACATGCAGTGGAAAGATCACCTCACAAAAACATACACAAGAATGTATCAAGGCATGAAATCTCACTATATTCTCCAAGCAAAATAAAATCTAGGGAGAGTCCAAAAGAGTACTCTTGATACACTACCATGCAATGTTGGCTGGAGTACATATTGTAGAGAAGGGAAGGTGGTGGAGGCCAACTGCCATACTTGCTCCAACTTGCCACATCGAAAAAACAAAAATGTATCCCCCACAACAACCTTAAGCAACTGTATACATCAGTCCGTTTATTTCTTCTTTTATTCAAGGCTTAAATGCATTATAAAACATCATTATAATACTTCAAGACTCATGACTTAGTTGATGGTCTACATCTACCCTCCATCAAGGCTCATTGGCATCCTTGTGGATGGACCAGCCAAGTCACCAAATGGAGTGACAAATCCTTATCTCACTCTATTATCATGATGTTTTGCCTTGATGGCGTCTACAAATCCTGAATTGGCAATAACTCAAATAAACCCCCTTTGCAATTAGTATCTAGTAAATTGATCCAAGTGTCATCACAATTTTCACAGTGTCATCACAATTTTCACAGTGATTTAGTCAATGCAGGCACCACCATTTGATGCTTTTCATAACCAAGGGGATGTTGGCCCCCTTGTGTGGTCAAGAGGTATGCCCCTTCAAGAGTCAACTAGCTTGACCACAACCTCTGGCACCTAGCAATGTCATTGCTTTAGCAACTGGTAGTGTTATCCCCTCTGGATAGTTTACTAAAATACAAATAAGCCTTCTTAGCACTGTTTCAAAAAAAAAAAATTGGCAAATCCTTGTATTGATGAAAGTTGCCTTGAGCCTTCACAAAACAATGCAATTGACTTGCACTCGAACTTGCGCAACCTGTGTAGAGACTACAACCACCTCCCTACTCTGGACAACCCACACCATGTGCCAGACAACCTACATGAAGTACCAAATGGCCTGTATGTTGGTACATTGCCTTGAACCAAACCCTTTGGTTTCCAAGTAACCAAAATTAGGCAGCCTCGTTTTGTTGTTAGAAGCCTTGTTGATGACAAAACCCAGTTATGTATCTCTTGCTCAATTTGCATCTAGTATAGCCCACAATAGATTCTTGATGGCTCTATCATGGGATCAAACAGCTGGCATGTAGACGATCTTCTTGTGGATAGCCTAAACCTAGTCCTAGATGGCCCCATGGGTTTTTTTCATTTCCAAGGTCTTTAAATTGAACACTCAAATGGAACTATGCATTCTTTGATGGCTTGTTACAACATTTAGTCACCCTCTTATTTCGAATGGTCATTCTTGCTTTTCTTGGGCACTCTAACAACCTTGACACTTCCTCAAATGACCCACCGAGGAACTTAGACCACTCGAATGGCCTAGCAAATTTATTGAATAGCTTGCTCTCTTTGGGACGACCCAGTCAAGCACTTAAATGGCTTGAATGGCCTAGCAAAGCCATTGAATAGCTTGCTCATCGCACCGAACATTCACGGCATTAGCTATGACTTCTTTCGAAAACTCTTGAAAGATGTACTTCATCTTTCAAGTGTCTCTTCAAAATAGCTTAAGTTGATTCTTTTGAACTCAAAAGTCTCACTTGCCCAACTAATTTTTGCCCTTCTATAATACTCCACAACAAGTAGGTAAACCACCTTTCATTTTTTAAAACTGAAACTTTTTTTTAATAATTTCGCCAAGATCTTTTTCTTTTTTCTATTTTTGTTCTTCTAAATGTTTTTTACTTCTTGCATTTCTTCATTTTTTTCCTCCATATGCATTACTACACTCAATAACTACCATAATCAAATTGCTTGAGGTCCTACAAAATGAATCAAACTCGCTTGTGGTGCTACGTTGTATGGGTTTATCTTGAAGCCATTAAAGGATTACAAGGACAGCATTCCATCGATTTGTAGTAGCCAAACTGACCTGTGATTCACCATCTCATGCTTGCACTTCATAACATATATACACTTTTCATGGAAGTACTTACTCTTAGTCTAAATATTTATGTCCTCTAGATGGTGGCATGTGTTTCATATTAATATTGTCTCACAAGATTGGGGCAATTATGTTTCTTCTCAATGCTATTCATTACTACTTTGTGTCAACTCTCCATTGGATTGGATTACCTCTTCAAACATTGTACACATGGCAAGACTTGTGCGATATGTTTCAGACCTCTACTGCTCTTCTATGTCCTAGATCCTCCTCTATTGGTAGGACCCTAGCAATCGTTCGCATGCCAAAATCCCCTCCTATGCAACATAGGATGCACAAATTCTTTTGCTCACCTCTTATCCCCTTCATTAGCAGCACACTAGTGACCACTCCCATGTCGGCATCCCCTATCATGCATCACCAAAGACTTCATTACTTGTGCTCACCTCAAATCCCCTTCTCAAATAGCATGCAAGTAGTCACTTCCATGTGGGAGTCTTGTCTTGCGTACTGCCATATGTAGCACTCCTTGTCATCACCTCCAATCCTTGACTAACCCTCGTTGCATATACTTCTAGCTCTTGGTTTCGTGTTCTATATTGAAGATTATCAACCCCTCTAGTCGAATCAAGTTCTCTATATATCTGACTTCCTTCACGTTGAGAAGGCACTATAGAAGGATACACTTACACTTCTACTACGGAAGGGATGAATGACTTGTCCTAGCCAAATACTAACAATGTGCTCATTTCTCCACAATGTTGTTGGATTTCCTTATGGGTTGATCTCCACACTATTGTTGTTACCTACCCATCTAAGTGAAATGTTTATCTAGACTTCCACTCATTAATTTTCAAAATTTAGATCAAAATTCACATGGGCAATGGAACCAAGAGTAGCATGAAATAGTCAATTCCATGTGAAAGTCTTGTCCCCCATACTACCATATGCAACACTACTCATGATCACCTCCAATCCTCAACTAACCTTCGTCACAGATACTTCTAACTCGTGGTCTTGTGTTCTTCATTGAAGGTTATCAACCTCTCTACTCGAATCAAGTTCTCTATATGCAATATTTGACTTCCCTCACGTTGAGAAGGCACTATAAAAAGATCCCCCTATACACTTCGGATAAGGGATGAATGACTTGTCCTTGCCAAATACTAAAGATGTGCTCTGTTCTCCACAACCCTCTTGGATTCCCAGATGGGTTGATCTCCCCACTCTTGTCATTACCTGCCCATCTAAGTGAGATGCTCATCTAGGCTTCCACATCAATTTTCAAAGTTTCTACCAAAATTAACATAGGCAATAGAACCAAGAGTACCATGCAAGTACTCACTTCCATATGGGAGTCTTATCTTGCATACTGCTATATGCAGCACTCTTCATGAGCACCTCCAATCCTCTACTAACCCATGTCGCACATACTTCTAACTCTTGGTCTCACGTTGTTCCTTGAAGGTTATCAAATCTCTAGTCAAATCAAGTTTTCTATATGCAATATTTGACTTCCCTCACATCAAGAAGGCATTGTAGAAGGATCCCCTTATACACTTTTGCTAAGGAAGGGATGAATGACTTGTCCTAGTCAAATACTAACAATGTGCTCTCTTCTCCACAATCCTCTTAAATTTCAAAATGGGATGATCTTCCACTATTGTCATTACCTGCCCATCTGAGTAAAAGAATGTAACATAGGATGCTTTATTTGCATTTTTGAGCTCCAACTTATGATGATTTACAATCTGGTAATCAGTTGGTGCTAATAAAACCAGATCCTAAAAATCCTAATAAGTTATCCTTACAAATCCTAATTACTAATTCCTAAAAACACAACTTATCCCTACAAAAACTGTGAAACTAAAGCAAAATTTGTCTGTTCATTCATTTGTCTAGGCTCTTTTCCAGCTTGCCTAAATTGCCCAACTACTGCTTTCTCATCCTCCTTGACATCTTTCATTATCTATGTTCGTTGGCATGGCTCTTGTTGTTGGCAAACTTCACTTGGGTGTACCTTTGTCAAGCTCTGTTCTCCAAGGTCATCCCAAAGTGGATTTTCAACAATCCAATGTGGTTGTGTCTACATATCTTTCTTTTCATCATCTGTCTCTAATGTATCTAAATCCAAGTGAACTTCACTACTTGTTGCAATACCATCAATAGTTCTAAAACATAAAAAAAATCTTAGTAGGTTTACCATCATCTGAGAAGAAAATGGTCTTCTCATGTACAATGATATCTCTAATAATTACAATCTTGTTTGTAGAGACATCAAGCAATCTGCATGCCTTGGATCGTTCACTATAGCCAACAAACATGAACTTTTTGCTTTTTGCACCTAGCTTAGTTCTTTTCTCCTTAGGAATTAATGCAAAAGCAACACAACAAAAATATGGAAATGAATAACCGAAGGTTTTTTTCCAGACCAAGCTTCTTTTGGAGTAACATTTTGCAGAGCTTTACATGGACACCTGATGAGAATGCAGACTATAGTATTTACTACTTCTGCCCAGTAACAATATGATACATTTCAGCTATGCACCATGCATATGGCCATCTCCATGATTGTCCTGTTCCTCCTGTCTACTACCCCATTTTATTGTAACGTGTAAGAAGTTGTATCTGTCTATCTATACCTTCATGCCTGTAAAAATCTTGAAACTGTTTTGAGGTAAACTCACCTCCATTATCTAACCTTGAGACCCTAAGTTGCTTTCCAAATTGTTTCTCTACAAGGGCCTTAAAAGTTTGAAAGTATGAAAAACACTCAAACATATACTTGACGAAGTATACCCACATCTTCCTCGAATAATCATCAACCATCAACAAAAAATATTTTGCACCACAAACCAAAAGTGTATTCATTGAACCACATAAATCAATATGCACTAAATCTAAAACACCTTGTGCACACCAAGACTTACCCATCTCAAACGGTTGATGACTCTATTTTCCAAGTTGACATCCTGCACACGAATGTTGTTGCTCCTAAATGGATGGCAATCCATGAACCATGTTAGTGAGCATTGATAATTACTTGTAATTGACGTGACAAAACCTCTCATGCCAAAGAATAGAACTATTATCTTCGACTACCAAGGCAAATGACTTTGCAAACTTGGCATTAACTAACTTATATAGCCCCTTCTCACCTATACCAAGAGCAATGAGCTTGTTTTTACCCACATGCATCACCTAACATCTATTTTTAAGAAAAAGCACAAGTTGAGAATTCTTGGTGATTTCACTAATGGACAGAGGATTTTTGTTCATATTAGGAACATTCGAACAAACTTGAAGGTTTATGTAATATTTTTGTTCAATGTCACACTAACATCACCACACCCTTCAATAAAGTATGATCTACCATCACCAACTGAAACAGACTCATTCTTACTTAGATCTTCAATGAAATTAACATAGCATTCTTTCCGACAAGTATAATGTCTGGATGCTTCAAAGTCAAAGTATCACTCAGTAGATTGACCAAATGAACTTTGAGTTGTTACAAAAGCAAACTTCTCTTCTTGATCTTCTATCTCAGCAACATTTACTTGTTTCTTCCCTTGCTGATTTTGTTTATTCTTCAACTTACTGCAATCCCGTTTGAAATGATCAGGTTTCCTGTAATAAAAACAAATTACTTGGGACTGCATTATATTAGAAGTTTTATTTTGCTTGTGATCAGATAATGAAGGCTTGGAATTCTATTTGCCTTGTGTTTGGATTTAGTATTAAATGCACTCTCTATACTCCTTGAGGTGAATACTCCCTTCTAGCGTCTCCTTTCTTTTTGTAAAAGTAAAGAAGACATCTTTTCAAAATTAAGTGTTTGAGTTTCAAAAAGCAAATGCAAAATATCAACACACCAAACGTCGTCTGTCAGATCCAATAGATCTAAACACAACACAGGAGAAAACCTCTATTGACAATGCAACAACACCAAGATTGACTGCAAAGTAACAATCTGCAGTGGCACTGACTGCGTAAGACAAAAAATCAACTTGGCTAAAACGAACGGTGTGAGAAAGACTCCTTTCTCCTTTTTGAAGCTCTAATACCATAAAATAATGTAACACAAGTTGTTCTATTTGCATTTCTAAGCTCCAATTTATAATGATTTATAACCAATAATCAGTTGATGTTGATATAACCAGATCCTAAATATCCCAAGTTATCCCTACAAATCCTAACAACCTAAAAATCTCAACAACTTATCCCTACGAATCTTAACAAGTTATCCCTAAAAAGTTGTTGTAACAAACAATACAATAATATAAATCCCTAGCATATCTATTTATTCTAACACTGAGTGAGATTCTCATTTCAGCTTACACTCATCAATTTTCAAAGTTCAAACCAAAATTTATGTAGGCTATGAAACCAAAAAATGTAGTATGCAAGAAGGGTAATTTGGACATGCCATATAATAAAACACCATGCAATGAAATGTAATGCAATATAGTAACGCGCAAAAAGATCATCTCACACACAATAGAGAATACATCAAGGCATGAGTCCCATTATTATATTCTCCAAGCAAATACAGCATACGACCTAGAAAGCAATCCAAGAGAATGATTCCATAATATCAATCTAAAATAGATTGGCACGATATTATCAATTATGTCACAGGCAAAGTCACAACTGTGTGGACTTACAATTTTTGAAGTAGAAACTAAAACATTGGCATAGTATAAAAACTGCACAATACAATAAATTAAAATGGGTCTTGATAATTGTAAAGGTCCCATGGAAATGACTAAGCACTAAGGGGCTGTCTAACCAAACTGAAACACCATTATTAAGAATTGTTTGGTGACCTATGTTCCACCCTTCCTTTTTCCTTTATAAGAATTTTTTGATAAGGGGCAACATTTGGCAGGAGGATGTCAAAAGGGGTTGTCCGGAAATTCCCTCTAAATCCTAGGAATAAGGAGATGACAAAGGGGATGGTCATACAAAATAAATTAAAAATAAAAATTATACAATTACATTTTCCATTTTTCTACAAATTATGCAATGACAGAAATTTCAGCAAAACAATAAGGTTCATGCCAATTCTACCATGTCATTTAATACAGAAATTACTAATTTCTGCCAATAATGCATTCAAAAGCACAATTATCACGTTACCCTTATACTGTCCACAACTGACACTATGAGGAATGCCTGCCTCAAGACCTTGTCTCAGAGCAATAACGGCCAAGTCTAAATTCATGTATGGTATTTGTGAATTTGAGATGGTCTATTAGTTCTTGGTAGGTTCATTGACTTCACCAGTTTCATTTTTTAATCATGTATGAACAGAGTAACAAATGTTCAAAAATCTGGATACATACAGGAAGCCAAAAACATTAAAAAAATCAAAAAATTTAAACTATAGAAGATTCAAATCTGGTTGGGGAAATAAAAGCATTAATATCTATATTTTAAAAGTAATATAGTCACACCAATATATAAATACAATTATGCAAAATATTCATAATAACTTAAAGCCAAACCACAAATTCATATTAGAAATTTCTTTTACAAAAAACAATAGGCTCCATAACAGATCCAACCAATGCAGACAGTTCAAAATTTCCGTTCTGATCCAGATATCATTGTTTCATCCAGATCCAACAAGATTCTGCTACTATATTTACTAGGATTTTGCACGCAGACCAGATATTAAAGTTACTATGATTAGGACTATCCAAACTGATAGCATATCCCTATGAGTAGTTATCTCCTGGTATTATCTTGAACTCCAATTTTGAAGTAATACCTTTTCTCATTGGTGAAGTTGGATTTACACTCAAAGCTGCTCTCATAAGCTTGTGCCAAGTCGGGTTGCATTATTTCACCCATTAACACACGGAATATGCCCAGCAGGGATTGAACCCACATCAACATTATGGCAATCAATCAACCTTACACTAGAACTTGACCCACTCAACAATGTAGTTCCTCCTCTTGTGCTTGAGATTTTTGGGGCAACTTGTCAAGAGCAGTTTCAGGTGATTTTCGGCCATGACAGAGAAACTCCTTGCCCTCTTTGCCACTTACCATGGGAGAACCCTTATCAAAAATAAAACAAAAATTGGGATGCTAACAGTCAATGCCAGTTGCATTTACTTTTCTCTCAATTTTAGTACTTTCCATCAGGTTCATAAACTACACATGATTTGCACTCCAATTTATAAACTACGTCCAAGGTTGTGTGATTGTTTTGTACTCAGTTTCACTTTGGAAGCAATGTATTATCAAAATGAAGTGAAGTCATATAATTTCTAAGTATGGTAGAGAATAGTAAAGAGGTCAGGCAGAAACTAGGCATTCATGGGGCCAAAACGCAGGGCAAATGGAGGCAGGATGGCAGATGAGTGCTAGCAGACATCAGTTATTCCGTCCGGTCAGACATTGGTCAAACAAAAAACACATGTTTACTAAGTGGCCCTTGGCCGACTGCTAGTGGGAGTTCAATAATATGGCTAGAAAGGGGCAAGTGAGAGTTCGCTAATGTGGCCAGGAAAGGAACAAATTAAGAGATGACACATATTCTACATAACAACAAACATGAAAACAGTCCTAGACTAGGTCTGTTAGGCTGTATCCCAGCTGGAAGACGCAGCACCTACGACCACAGTGACCCAGGTTTGATTCACTAATTATGGGTGGGTTGTATTTAAAAACTAGTGATACGGAGTTAAGTACCCTCTTCAAGTTTCGAAGTGGGGTTTCCGTCTATGTTCCACAAAATTCTCGTAGGGGGACTGCGGGATGCCTTTTTGGGACGTCCCCCAAATCCCAGGATGAGTCCCCAATAACATAGGTTTACGGTTTTACCTATCAAAGAATTTGAAAGGCATCCCTAGAAATTATACAGAGAATTTGATATTGGTTGTTTTGTCACTTTAAGAACTAACAAACTAAAAATTAGCCCACTTAACGGAATTTCGATACTGTAGCAATTAATATACAGGTCCAATAGCAAAATCAAAGTCATTGATATGAAGAGGGGAAAATCATATATTTGGCAGCATTTGACAATTCATGAACTCAACAATATGTACATCAGTCCCATTAATGAAATCTAAATAACACATCAAGTAATACGCAGACCCAAATGCAGAATTCAAAGTCATTGGTAGGAAGAGAGTAATCATAAATTTGGTAGCATATGTTTTGTCAATTTAAGAATTTAAAAAATAATAATAATTTGACCAGCAGACCATTTTATGAAACTCCAATACCATCGCAAGTAATTTTAAAAAAAAAAAAAGCTGAATTCAAAGCCATTGATGGAAAAAGTAAAATAATTAGATTGGTAGCATTTGTTTTGTCAATTTAAGAACCAAAATAAAATAAAAATCTGAACATCAGTCCCTTTTACGAAATTTCAACAACATAGCAAGTCATCTAGAAACCCAAATACAAAATTCGAAGAAACTGATACCAATAGGGAAACATACAAGCCAGAATTCAGGTGACCACTTGTGGTGGCGTGCATCCAAGAAATTCTCATTGACAACTCTCCAAGCTTCCTCCACAATCCCCTCATTGGTAATCTCAGCTATCTCGACCTCTGCTGCATCCTTCGTCCTTTCTTCCTCTATACACTTGTCCAAAACCTCTGCAGTAGTAGGGGTACCCAAATCCAAACTCTGACCAAAAGCAGAATCAATGAAAACAGGATTGCCAAAGCAAAGAATGGCCCCTGTGATTACCACCCACATAGTTTTTCCTCCTTCCTTAAAATGGGTACTAAAATTTTTACAGCAACTTGGAGCGTAAAAACATTTCTTGAAGACTAACTGGGAATTGGGTAACCTCGCATTGGCTTTCCTTTTCATAGCAAGTATCAACTTGGGTTCTGATTTTCGCAGAAGAGGTGGAGGTTGACAGATGAGCTTCATCAACTCCATCCTCTTGTTACTTGGGTGCACTTTTTTTTTATTTGGCCCCGTTTCTTTGCCTTATCTTGTTGCTGAACTAAAATATTGAGGGAGACTAAATATTCTTTTGGCTCCATAATTTTGTTTTTCTTCCCCTTCTTGCTCTGTGTTTTTATTTAATCAAATCATTGGATTTGGTATTTTTAAATCCTATACGCAGAGGAATATCGGCAGTTCATGAAATTAGACCATGATAGTAGATGACATCTGGCCTCAAGAAGAAGTGGATTATACCCAATAAAATTAGTTTCAGAAAATGCCGGATGGGATTTCATCGATTGGGAGTTTCAGGGTTAAGGTTGAAGATCCATCTTAATTATTGATCTTAAATAGAAAGGTGTCGGGCTAATAATGACACAACTACATGGGAGATGTCTTAAAAAAGCATAGAAAAAAAAGCTAAAACACAAAGTTTTAATTTCAATATTTTATAGGGTATATGATACTGAATGTAATTTTGTTCATAATAAAAAAAATTTAATTTTTTAAAATATTATTAAAATTTAGTACTTAGTTTCAAAGAAGTTATGTATAGACAAATCTTGAATTTTTAAAGCTTTTTTACAAAAACATATTTTTTTTATCATTATGTGAGATGGTCACTATATAAAATTATTTTTTTATAAAATATTAAATAGTTGCTCTATTGGCTAAGATGATGGTTGTTTCTTAAGTGGTCTAGTATTTAAAGCCCTTGAGGGTGGTTGTTGATGTAATTTGTAAATGTTCTCCTTAAAAAAATATATTAATAGTTTGTTATTTGTTTTATATTATAAGTTAAGATTTAAAGTATAGAGGAGGAAAAGTCATTTACAAAAATGTTTTATTTGAAAGTATGAATGTTCTAGAGTAGGATAAGAGGAAGAGTAAGTCGATAATTTTTATCTAGATAATAAATATTTTATCATAAGTGATTATTAAAGATAAGATGATCAAACATAATATAAAGATTTTTAAAAGTAGAGGGTTAATGTGTAAGTTCCATAAATATTGGTTTAGTTTATGAGATATTCAAAAGTGGCTTAAATAGAAGTGAGGAATGAAGTAAAATTACTCCATGACTTTCCTTCTAAATAGTTATTTCCTCATCATTTTTTCTAGTACAAAAATCATGGATAAAATAAGGAGTAGTAACCTATGATTTAGGGGGAAAGATTGTCTATATTTAAGACTATAGAGTGAGTTTTTTTTTGGAGACAAAAACTATTAAAAATATTTTAATAGGGTTTAAGTTTTTTTTATATAGATAGGTTTGTATTAAAAAAACGGGCTTTAAAAGAGTCCCAAAACCTTTTACAATAAAGTCAAAAATGGACAGGTTAGCAAATCAAAGTAACCAAAATAGAGGGCTTACAAAAAGGGAGATACTACAAAAGAGGATGATCCTAGAGGGAAGATCATGCCTGAGCAACTCGGAACAGAGACAAAGGAATTGTACTACTCGCCTTCAGCATTGACGTTCGAAGAGACTTAGGCTTTCTTACTTCAATAGGGTTTAAGCTTTTTTACTTCCATATCAATTTATCAATAAAAAAGTTTTAAAGAATATTTGATAATATTTTAGGGAAATTCATTTAGGAGGGACCAACTACTAAAAAGTGAAAGCATGGTATGTATAACTAGATATATGTTGACATGGATGTTTTAAAAGCTTTACCGAAATATATTAGGATTAAATGTCAATAAAAAAAAATGAGATCAATGAGTGAATTATGAAAACATTACATTGCAACGTTGCAAATGTTACGACGGATCATTGGCGAGAAAATGAGCTCTGGCAATTTTTTCCTCTGAACTAGGGTTTCTGGAACTTCGAAATTTTTTGGGCATCAGGCAGATTGCTGTAGTGATTTTTTGGTTACTGTGGATCTGAAGGCAGGTCCGCTGTCCTAGGAGGGTCCAATGGGGACTCCTTCGGATCCTCTCACAGGGAGAAAGAGCTCTTTTGCAGAGTTGCTAAAAGATAAGTCTCCATCCTCTAATGACGAAGCTCAGAGAAATGTTTTGCATTCACTCTTCAAGAACGCTGGAAAGAGATCAACAGGCCAACGTGTCAATGGATGCCTTCCGCAATCCGAATCAAGGCCCAAGATTGTCATCGAGCCAAAGATGGTCGAAGACACAATCTTATACAGAGCCAACCATGATCTGATCTATAAATTCATGGGTATTCGCCCTACCCTGAATTTCTTGCATACCTGGGTTAGGCAAAAATGGGAACCTCATGGTGAATACTCCTTATGGTTTATTAGCAATGGGTATTTCATTATTAGTTTTTCTTCTCTAGGTGATAGAAATAAGGCTTTTGAATCGAAAAAGAGGAACCATGGTCCGACAGGGTTATTTGTTCAACCCTAGAGAGTGGGTTTCGATCCTTGTATTGAACCCACGGCTGTCCCGGTTTGGATCCGGTTGTATGCTCTTCCAATGGAGTTTTGGGGTGAGCAGGTTCTGGAAATGATCGGCAACTCCCTTGGAAGACATTTGGGTGTCTCCAAAGACACCATAGAAGGTAACACAACTGTTTTTGTAAGAATTTGTGTGGAAATGGATATTAGCCAGCCTCTACCGGCAGAGGTGGAACTTGAACTAGCATGACTATCTTGGATCTAGCAGCTAGATTATGAGGCTCTGCCCTTCAGATGCAGAGTTTGCCACAAATATGGGCATTTGGCCCGATTTTGTCCAAATAATTTGAACACAAGAGTGGAGGCCCCGCTTGGAATGCCAAATCGTCCCAGGGAGGGTAAGTCAACTCTAACCAAAGAACCAATCAATACTCCTCAGGGTAAAGAGGTTCAGAAAGATGGCTTTGAACAGCCCAAAAGAAGGAGAAAGCAAAAGAAAAATGGTAAGGAGCAATCACAACCCAAGCCAACCAACAGGTATGAAATTTTTAAGACACTAGTGGATCAAGAGGATCAAGTTATGGAAGGAGTGGATGTGAATATTGAGGACAATAACATCCACGCTCAAGCTTCTCCTTCATCTCCCACCGTCATAGAACAGGTAATTGAGTACACTGAGTTACCACAGTCAGAGAATGCAGGGGCATTGATAGTGCACTCCCAAGCGCAGCCAATGAGCAAGGAGGTCAGCATGGGAATAGCAGAAAAGAACAGAGAAAGGCCTACCCTAGGGATAACTCAGGTGGAAAAGAGACCAAAAAATAGTAGCTCTCAAGGAGTGGGTAGAAAATCAAACAAGGACCTGCTAGCAGTTCAAGGAGACAAACTGATCACTGGAGGATCGGTGAGGACAATTGATTCTTACTGCTCTCAAGGTTTTCAATGATTATACAATCATGGAATGTTAGGGGTTTAAACAGTAGAACCCATCAATCTGTTGTTCAAAGACTCTTAGGAAAATGCAAAACAGATTTTTTGCTTATCCAGAAGACAAAAATGTCGTTAGATCTTATGTGTAAAACAGTTAACAAAATCTGGAGGGGCGTTGGTCATATGGTTGTGGCTGCCCAAGGTGCCTCAGGGGGGATTGTTACTCTGTGGAACTCTCTGGAATGGACTGCAATAGAACATATAGCTTGGAGGGGTGTTCTCACATCTCATTTTCGGAATAATGTCACAATTGAACATGTTTTAATCACAAATTTTTATGGGGCTCAAAACCTTGATGGCTAGCGTCTCCAATGGAAAGTTGTGCATAACATGAGGACCCCAAGGGAAGATTTAGACTAGATTATTGTTGGGGATTTTAATGCTAAATTATCTTCTAGAGATCAGGAAGGGGGTACCCCAATTTTGGACCTAGGGGATCGTCTTCTGATTGCCCAAGTCCAGGATTTTCACTTAGTGGATATTAAAGGCCTTGGAACCAACTTTACTTGGACTAACAAGAGGAGGGAGCCACATAGCAGGAAGGTAAAGCTTGACCGTTTTCTGGTTTCAGAGGAGGCATTTGTCAAATGGAATACAAAATTCCAGATTTTGGAGGGTCCAGTTTTAGATCACTTTCCCATTTTGTTGGAGGGAGGGATTATGATAGGGCAGCATCACAAACCTTTTAAATTTGAGAATTTTTGGTTACAAAAAGAGGATCTTCGAAAGAAAATTCCACGAGTGGTGGGAAGAAGGTCGTCTACCTTTTGGGACTACAATGTTTAGATTCCACAAACGACTTCATTATGTCAAAACTCAACTGAAACAATGGAGGCAAGCTAACAAGACAGACTTCCAGCTCCAAAGAGCTCCTTTGGTGGCTAGATGGGATGAGGTTCAAAAACACTTTAGGGAAGGAACAATTACAGAGCAGCTCAAAGCCAAGGATGATGCCTTGCGTAAAGCGGTTGAGGACATTGATAACCAAGAGGAGACCTTCTGGAAACAGAGAGCAAGAACCACTTGGTTATTAGAGGGTGATAGAAATACCAAGTTTTTCCATCGGTCTGCCTATGCTAGGAGACAGATGAATAACATTGAAGCTCTTCAAGATGAGAATGGTCATTCCTTTGATACTCTTCCTGGTATGCATTCCCATTCAATCGATTATTTTTCTAAACTCTTTAAGGAAAGTATGGAGCAAGATGTAGAGGCTCAGAACGAAGTTATTGATGTCATACCCTCTGTTATCTCTGACGAAGAAAACTTGACCCTTCTTAAACCCATTGATAAAGAAGAACTGAAGAATGTGGTCTTTGGAATGAGCACCGACAAAACTCCAGGACCAGATGGCTTTCCAATTGAGTTTTTTCAGGCCTTTTGGGATACTTTGGAGGAGGATGTTTTGGTTGTCATTGAGGAGTCCAGAGGTAATAAAAGAATGCTTAAGGCATTAAATCATACCTTCATCACTTTAATTCCAAAAGGGGAGGAGGGGGTTCATATTTCTGATTATAGACCTATTGCCTTATGTAATGTGATTTATAAAATAATCACAAAGGTAATGGTTGAGCGGCTAAAACCTCTTTTACATAACATTATCTCCTCTGAGCAAGGGGGTTTTGTAGAGGGTAGGCGGATCTTGGATGGGGTGGTTCTTGCTCGGGAGGCAATCCATACAATGCAAAAATCCGGTAATAAAGGAATGTTCATTAAACTAGATATGTCAAAGGCCTATGATAGGGTGGAGTGGAGTTTCTTGTCAAAGATGATGGCAGCCTTTGGTTTCTCTCAGGAATGGATAGATTGGGTCATGAGTTGTGTTTCTATGCCCTCTTATTTAGTGTTAATCAAGGGTCTTCCCTCGCAACCTTTTGGAGCCTCTCGTGGTCTTTGTCAAGGGGACCCTTGCTCTCCCTATCTTTTCCTCATTTTGGCTGAAGGATTAGGTAGACTTTTCTTGAGGAAAATACATCAAGGTTTGCTGACAGGTATCAAGGTGGGTGAGGAATTTTTGACTCACTTACAGTTTGTGGATGATACAAGATTGGTTGGAGTGGCCAGCTTCAGGGAAGCAAGAGTGATTAGAGATACTCTTAATGTCTACCTTAGGGCTTCAAACCAAGTCATCAATGATAAAAAATCCAAAGTGGTTTTTCTCAATCTTGATCAAAGGCTACAGGACAAAGTTCTAGAGATCTTGGGATTCATAAGGACTTCTCTTCCAGTGGTTTACTTGGGGGTTCCTTTGCATTTCAAAAAACTAAAAATGGATATCTGGAAGGATCTTTTGGATGGTATCAAAGATAGAATGAATCATTGGTCTCACAAATGGTTAAGCTATGGGGGTAGATTAACTTTTTTATAGTCAGTCATTCAAGCCATGCCAATTTATAAATTCTCTATCCTGGCTGCCCCACACTCTATATGGAAAGAGCTGGACAATATGGCTAGAAGATTTTTATGGGAAGGAGTGAAAGGAGAGAGGAAATGGGCCCTAGTTGGTTGGGATAAAGTAACCCAGCCCAAGGAAAAAGGAGGGCTGGGACTGAGAAGATCCAAACTAAATAATAAAGCTCTGGCTGGAAAGCTGTATTGGAGATGGATTTCCCAACCAACCTCCTTATTCAGTAGAATCCTATCTAGTAAATATTTGGGTCATGTTAACCCCAATGAGGTGGCTCGTTTTCCTTTGGATGGTCCTGGGTCCCTAGTGTGGCAGGCTCTCAAGATAGGTTCTCAGGTGGTTAAAGATCGATTGTTTTGGAAAGTGGGGAGAGGGGAGAAGGCACGTTTTTGGACTGATTCATGGGATCAATACCCACCCATCATTGTTGAATTTCTTGAATTGCAACCAATTAAAACTGCCATTGAAACCAAGGGATGGGTCCTCATTGAAAGTTATTTCAACACTAGGCAGTTGGGGGAGTATAAGTTTAAGCAGTTTAAGAAGTTGGAGGAGTGGCCAATTCCAATCCCTCCGGAGTTGGCACCCATCATGACTAAAATCTTGTCAGACAGATTTCTTACTGGTAGAGACGAGGAGGATGAATTAGCTTGGGGCTATGGGAGCCTTGGTGTCTATACAGTGAAGTATGGTTATGAGAAGATCCTCCCTGAGCCTCCCCCCCACTCATTCCCTGTTGAGGATTGGAAAAAGATTTGGCACTCCAAGGGTTGGCCGAAAGTAAACTTTTTTGTCTGGCAGTTTATGCACAATGGAATTCTCTCTTTTGACAATCTCAGATGTAGAGGAATCATCGGTCCATCTCGATGTGTTTTATGCTACAAGAATGAGGAAACAGCTGACCACCTGATGTTTGAGTGCCCTTTCACGCGACAGATTTGGAAGCGATGGCTTTCTTGCTATAAAATTCAAGTTAATGGTGACTTGAATCGGACTAATATCTGGAAAATATGGAAGAGTGGTAGATTTAAATCTAAAGCTCTTTGAATTGGTTGGGAGCTTGGATTAAACTTCATTTGGTGGCAAGTGTGGTTGGAGAGAAATGCTAGAATCTTTAGAGAAGTTTTTTCCTCGTTAGATGGAGTTTGGCGGGTCATCTGGAGTAAAGTCACAGAAATTGTAGCTCTTTATGCTATAGAGGAAACTCAGGTTGTTACTAGGCCAATGGAAGAGGGAGTTGAAGAGCAAGAGAGACAGGTCAGAGCTAGTTGGAAACCACCACCAGAAGGTTGGATTAAAATTAACACTGATGTTGCTGCAAAGGGTAATCCGGGTAGTGTCGAAATTGGAGTGGTTTGCCGGACTCATGATGGATCAGTGCTCTATTGGGAACTGCAAGGCTTGGGAAGAGCCACAAACAATGAAGCTGAAGCCGTAGCTATCAAATCCACTTCTATTTGGGCTGTGCAACAGGGCCACAGGAGGATCATTATTGAATCTGATTCTCAAATAATGGTTGGAGCTCTTGATTGCATGAGGAACTTTGCTTTGAAAGCTTGGAGGTTGAGGATTCTTGTCACTCAAATTAAGGAATTATGGAAGGAATTAGATGATGTGATTCCATTTTATGTGAGTTGAGATTTCAACAAAGCGATCGATTTCCTGGCTAAGATGGGTGCTGAGAAGGAGGCAGGGGTCCAGCTTCATAGTGACATGGCTATTGAGGATGAGGTGATTAGGCAAGGTCTTGAAAGGTCCTTGAACCAATGATCAAAGAAAACGCTAAGGGAGGAAAGTTGTCGCGATATCATGACTTGTCGTGTCGTCGCGATCGCTGGAGAAAAATTGTCATGATATCGCGACATGTCGCGTCGTCGCAGTCACTGGAGGAAAGTTGTCGTGATATCATGACATGCCGCGTCGTTGTGGTCACTGGTGGAAAGTTATTACGATATCGTGACATGTCGCACCGTCACGGTCGCTGGAGGAAAGTTGTTGCGATATCGCGACATGTTGCGCCGTCGCGGTCGTTGGAGGAAAGTTGTCGCGATATCGCGACATGTTGCGCCGTCGCGGTCGTTGGAGGAAAGTTGTTGCGATATCACGACATGTTGCGCCATCGCGGCCGTTGGAGGAAAGTTGTCACGATATCGCGACATGTTGCACCGTCGCGGTCGTTGGAGGAAAGTTGTCGCGATATCGCGACATGTTGCGCCCTCGTGACCGCTGGAGGAAAGTTGTCGCGATATCGTGACATGTTGCACCGTCGCGGTCGTTGGAGGAAAGTTGTCGCGATTTTGTGACATGTTGCGCGATCGTGGTCGCTGGAGGAAAATTGTCATGATTTCGCGACATGTTGCACCGTCGCGGGGGCTGAAGGAAAGTTGTCGTGATTTCGTGACATGGTGTGCTGTCGCGGTCGCTGGAGGAAAGTTGTCGCGATTTTGCGACATGGTGCGCCATCGCGGTCGCTGGAGGAAAGTTGTCACGATTTCGCGACATGTCGCTCCGTCGCGGCCAAGGGAGGAAAGTTGTCGTGATTTCGCGACATGTCGCTTCATCGCGGCCAGGGGAGGAAAGTTGTCGCGATATCGCGACATGTTGCTTTTTTGCGGCTTAGGGAGAAATGGTGTCGCGATTTCATGACATGCTGCATTTTCGCGGCCAAGGGAGCTAAGGTGTCGCGATTTCGTGACATGTTGCTTTTTCGTGGCCAAAGGAGAAAAGGTGTCGCGATTTCGCGACATGTTGCATTTTCGCTGCCAAAGGAGAAAAGGTGTCGCGATTTCGCGACATGTTGCCTTTTCGCGGCCAAAGGAGAAAAGGTGTCGCGATTTCGCGACATGTCGCATTTTCGTGCCCAAAGGAGAAAAGTGTCACGATTTCGCGACTTGTTGAGTTTTTGCGGCCAAAGGAGAAAAGTGTCGCGATTTCACGACATGTTGCTTTTTCGCGGCCAAAGGGAAAAGGTGTCGCGATTTCGCGACATGTTGCTTGCTCACAACCTAAGGAGAAGATTTGTGTCGCGATTTCGTGACAAGCTGCTTCTTCTGTTGTAAGACTGTGTTCTCTCTGAGTTCGGTTGGGAAGAGTCTCTTCCCTTCTTGTAATTGATCTTTGTGTTAATACAAGTATTTTCAAAATTTTCAAAAAAAAACATTGCAAATGTTACAAGATTACGATTATGGCAAAAAATTACTAAGTAAAGACAATCAAGAAAGAGATAAAAATTCTTGGTTATAATACGAACTTCAAAATGAAGCAAATAGATCATATTGTAGTACAAGTTGGCTTAGATCAAGGATTCACCACTCTTAAAACGGTGGCAAAGTATTCCCCTTTGCCTCATCAAATGACAAAAGCTTTCACAACTCACTCAAAGAAACCATTAGAAGAATCTAAGAAGGATGCAAGGGATGACGATTTACAATGTGCAGGTTTAAATTAAGAAGAAATTGAAGGTACTCAGGAAGACATCGAGATAAATTTTAAAGCAAAGATAGAAGAGGTCAAGGTTGATCCGAGTAAATCATATTCATTTTTCTTGAGTAGTAGAAAATCATCTCCTTGCCATAAAAATGGAAGTATATTAGAGTTTATCCCTTGCACTATAGAGTTTCAATAGTGGCATGGTAAAAAAAAGAGAATGAATAATATCCATTATAATTTAGGGTTTTTAGGGCAGCATAAGAAAGTAAGCACTATAAATGATGGTCATTGCACTTTACAATTTACTAGGCAACATAAATAAGAGAGAGTTTTCAAGGTTATCCCTTGCACTTCAAGTTCTTTATGGTAGCATAAACCTATAAATAGTAAGTCACATTGTCACAATGTAAACAAATTAAAGAAATTGATGAGGATGAAAGTGTTGGTCAAAATAGAAAAAAGGAAAGGAAGACCCTCAAAACAAGAATAAACATAAAATAAACCTCATAGAGATATAGGTTTAGGAAACTAGAAATAAATATCACAAGTGTTAACTAGAAATAAGGTTAAACTTACATATAATAATAAAGAGTGATGATGAAGATGGTATATTAAAATGTAAGGGGTATGAATAAAACCCCTAAAAAATTAGATTTATTAAGGAATTAATAGGTTGTTCTAGTCTTAAGTTGCAAGCTTACTATAGTGGTAAGAGCTTTAGCCTCTCTTTGAGAGGTCTAAGGTTCAAACCCAACTCAGTATGAGGGGATCGTGACCCCTCATAAAAACTCGTGTAAACATTGAGATCAAGTGGCATTAGCTCAACCGGTTAAATTCCTCAACATTTCAAGGAGGAGACCTAGGTTTAAATCTTGCCAAACGATACATGGATAATATCCAAGCTTTGTTGTAATATCACTATGTGGTGATGATGTAATATGGGTGGGGCCCGTTTCAATCCCATATAACCCATTAAAAAAAATAAGGTTTTTCTAGTCTTATCAAATGATATTAGCTCAAACCCATTAAAAAAATAAGGTTGTTTTAGTCTTATCAAATGCTATTAGCTCAGAGGGTTAAATTCCTATTTCAAGGAGGAGACCTAGTCGAATCTTGCCAAGTAATACATTCATAATTGTCAAGATGTTGTAATAACACTATATGATCATGATGTAATATGGATGGGAATCATTTTGGTAGCAAATCACCTTTATTCTCACAAATTTATTTTTTTCAATGAGTTTACACAAGTTTTTATGAGGGGTCCTGGTCCCCTCATGTTGAGTGGGGTTTGAACCTTGGACCTCTCAAAGAGACCAAAGCCCTTACCACTACAGTAAGCTTGCAAGTTATTCTCACAAATTTAGTAATTACTATGATCAAATAATATCTTCAAGAATATCAAAGGATTCAATATAAATCACTCAAATATTAAAAAATAAACACACTGAAATTTATTGATAAAATCTACAATATCATGCTTAAATGCATTACTACTTTGATATTTTTATTGATAAAATCTATAATATCATGCTTAAATGCATTGCTACTTTGATACTTTGTTACAATGCTTTATATTCAATATATACATTTGATGAGAGGTTCTTCACCTTTATACGACTCTTGACTTTTACTCTTCATCTCCTAACTTTCACAAGAGTTACAACTCTTCACATTTCTAATACATAATAATGAATCACATTTTTTTTTATATTTGGTTAGTGTGAGAAACCCCTATGACCAATGCACAGGGTTCAACAGTCTCCTCCCAACCATGACCCCTCTTAAATCCAAGAGCTATGCTTATCAATAAGGAATTTAACACACACCCACCACACACCCACCCCTTCACATACTCGCCCATGTCGTGGTTTCAACCTTGGACCTTTCGAAGAAGAACCAAAGCCTAAACCATTGCATTGTCCCCCCTGGGACAGTAATGAATCACATATTACTTCCACATGTACATACAAAAACAAAGACTCTCATGATGAGTCATAACTTCTAAACATGACACCTAACCTATATAATTCACACTTATTTACTAGACACTTCACATACTTAAATGCATGACACATACTATAAGCCTAAATATTACACTCTCTAAACTAAATAAAACACTCCCTAAACTATTTACATAAACACATGACCCGGGTTAGGGCCCATTGCTAGAGACAAAGATATAATCATATTGACAGAAACACATGAACACGATGGATGTAGTACTCCAAAATTTGTGGGATACAAACAAATAGCAATATGGAATAAAGTAGCAGAAAATGGCAAAGGGCATGGGGGTATTATGGTTTTAATAACAGAGGAATGGGATAAGATCATTAAAATTGAAAAACAAGATGAAAACAAACAGTACATCTGGATAAAGATCCTAGAAAATAAGTCGATTATTAGCATAGCAAGCATGTTATTTTGCTCCCAAGAATTCTAAATTCTATAAGAAACATGACCTTAACAGAGAAGACCCATACTCCTCCCTAAAAAGAGACATTTCAATATACAGTAAGTTGGGGGAGATTATATTAATTGGATATTTCAATGCAAGGACAACAAATAAGCAAGCTAAAATTCTAGAAGGTAACGAAGATATTGAGATTAATCCTTTTTGGATGCCAGAAGAGGAAAATCAACAGTGGACCAGGACTTCAGAAGATGAGCATGGGGCTATCACGCAATATGGAGAAGAGTTGTTAGGTCTTTACAACGTATACAATTTGATTATTTGCAATGGGATGAACAAATAGAAAAAATCAGGAAAGGATACATGCAAAAAATATAAGGGACAAAGTGTAATAAACTATGTAATATGCTCACATAATTACATACCAAAAATAGAGGAGCTAGAAGTGGAAGATTCTCCAATGGAACTTAAGTCAGATCATAACCCAATTGTTATGAAACTTCAAATGCATGGAGACAAACCAAGGGAAAAACACTTGCAAGGCAATCAAAATAAATATCCTCACAAGGGAAACATTCTCTTAACAGATGAAAATCGATAGAATTTTAGAGCAGTATTAAATAACAAGTTATAGGAAAGGGAAGAACTACATCACAATAGTAGAGATTACAGTAAGAGTGAATGGTTAATGCATGTTATTCAAGAAGCTCTAAACAAATGCAGGAGATCTAAACCTAAAAAGAAAGAAAGGAATAGCTTCCAAACCAACCCAGTTCGATGAAGATTGCAAAAAAATGCGAAGGTTACTAAAGGAACCAACGGGTAAAACAAGAGCAAACAAAAAAGCATATGAGAAACTGGTAAGGGCTAAAAAAGAAGAATACACTAGAACAAGGAGGAAAGAATTGATTTACTTAGGGAAGCATGAACCAAAGAAATTTTGGAAGGAACTAAGCATGAAAAAGATGCAAACTGAAAATAACATAACAGTTAATCAGTGGTTGGAGTATTCAAAACAACTGTATCAACATAGTAACCAGCAAGAGACACCCCCTACTATCATTGTCAAGAAAGAACTTTTCACAATTGAAGACATTATTCAAGGGATAAAAATGTTAGCAATTGGTAAAGCCCATGACATAGACAATCTTCAAGTAGAGCATATAAAATGGGGGGTAGATATCTTGGCACCGCAAATCAAAGAAATTTTCAATGAGGTCATACAAAATGGCTTCCCTACTAAGTGGACAACTAGCTTGACCATTCCTTTATTTAAAAGTGGAGATGTAAATAATCCCTCAAACTATCGAACTATCATGATCAACCCTCTTTTTGCAAAGTTGTTTGGGAGTATGATAGAGCGTAGGATCAACATATGGGCAGAATAAAAGGGAAAGAGAGCAAAGGGGCAAGCAGGTTTTAGGCCCAAGCACTCAACTATTGATCATTGTATCATGCTCAGACACATAGTGGAAAAAATATGGGACAAAAAAGAGGAGGCTTTTTGTTGTTTTGTAGACTTCAAAAAGGCATTTGACACAGTGCCAAGAAAAAACTTATGGAGCAGAATGGAAGAGCTAGAGGTTCCAATTCACTGCAAGGCAACAATTCACAGACTATATGAGCATGTAAAGGCTAGAATCAGAACACATGAAGGGTTATCTGAATGTTTTGGTAGTGACATAGGTGTCAAACAAGGTTGCCCTCTATCTTCGACCTTATTTGGGATGTACATTGACAAGTTAGAAGAATGGATAAACAAATTTGGGGGAGAGGGTGTGCATTTAGCCAAATATGTGATAAAACTCCTCATGTATGTAGATGATGTAATTCTTGTGGTCAAAACAGCCAAAGATCTAGAAGATCACCTTCAAGCTCTAGAACTCTTTTGTAAAGAAGTTGGGATGCAGGTGAACACGAGCAAAACAAAAATTATGATTTTATCAGCAAAAAAGAAGAAGCAATAACTCAAATTTCAGTTTACAGGAGAACCACTTGATGTAGTAGTAGAATACAAATACCTGGGCATAGACTTTCATGACAAACTTAATTGGAATACATGTAGGATGAAAAGAACTTAAAGTGGTTGGAGAGCACCATATGCACTTCAAAACAAGTGTAGGAATGCCAAGTTGTGGGACTAGAAGACCACTAAGGTCTTATTTGGCCTACTTGTTACACTGGTTCTGTTGTATGGTTGCGAGGTGTGGGCTAGTGGCACAACAAATGCAAAATGGAGGCAAATAGAAAGGATTCAAAAATATCTAATCACAAACTTTCTCAAAATTAAGGCCACAATCCCTTATGAAATTATTCTAGTTGAAACTGGAATGTTCCCTTTAGAAGCAATTGCTATGATCAAGCTGTTATGTTACTTGAAAAAAATAGAAAACATGGCAAATGATAGATGGTCTAGGGCAGCTAGGGACAAAGAGTGGCATAGGCAAAAGAATACATGGATGAAACAAAATAAAAAATGGATGAAACATTAGGAAATCAACATAAATGAATACCCAAATGTCAACAAAGACATAAAAAATTATGTGAATGAAAAGTTCAGAAGTGGAATGTGGAAAAATGCAAGCAGGAAAATACAATATTATATTGCAAATTTTAACCCAATGTATGACCACAAGGAAAAAGCGTATATAGACACTGAAATCAAGTGGAAGGAAAAAATACTCATTGCTCAGATAAGGACTAGCTCTCATAGGCTTAGATGTGAAACAGGGAGATGGACAACGCCCAAAGAACAATGGGAAGAAAGGATATGTACTCTATGTAGCACAGGGGTAGTAGAAACAGAGGAACACTTCATCTATAAATGCCCGAGTTTTTCAGATATCCGTGACAAATACAAAAAAACACTTGAGAATGAGTTTATGGCAAATTTATTTGAAGACAGTAAAATAAAAAATGTTGGGGAATTGCTAACACAAATCAACAGGAGAAGGAACAACCTTCTCAAAGATATTAAAGATCATATGATATGATTTGAGTAATTGTCCTTCCATATTTGAGGTCCCATAAACCATATTTGGGTCTCGCGGACGTAATTAAAATCTTTCCTTTCATTTCATTTCATAACCAAATAAGGTAATCCCTCACCACCCCTTTAATACATTATTTGATATATTTAAAAAAAAAAAACTCACTTTTAATTCATTTCTAGCTTCCACTTTTGTTGTAAATAAATAACCTTTAAGTTGGACTGTATAAACACATTCACCAACTTTATTATCTTTGGATATCATTTCCAGACCTCGACACTTTATTACAAAAATATATAACTTCAAAAAAAAAATTGGGTCTCTAATATTCGATCAGCCAAATGGCATCCACCAGCATGTCCAATGATCCAGCCCTGTCAATATTCTCCTTACTCGCACACTTTTTATTCTTTGCATCGAATCTATTTAACTAAATTTCATCTTTATTATCCCATGTCAGAGTATTATAAATCTGAACATTTGAATCACATAACAAAAATTTTCCAAGGCGCATTTCAGCAGTTTGGTCTTCTGTTTCTTCTATTTAGGGTTAGATGACCCAATTTTTGCTTTATCGCCATTGATGACATTTGTTTTGTTGCTCAATAATTCTTTCTTTCCTTTCCCCTAGTGAAATCTAACATTATTGTTGAACACGGTTAAGACTGAGACATACATCTTGTCGTTGCTCTTCTTGAAGTCTTCTATGTTCTCACAAGAAGATATCATTTTATTTAACCTAATTTAATTCTAACAGAGAAAGATGGACCGATTCTCCTTTGTAGACTCCTGGTTTTATATATTGAATTCTCATAAAATGAAAGATTTTAATTATGTTCGTGAGACTCAAACATAGTTTATGAGACTCTTAAACACAGTCATTTAAATTATATGATCATTAATATTCTTGAGAAGGTTGTTCCTTCTCTTGTAAATTTGGGTTAGGGGCTCTCCAACTTTTTTTATTTTACTGTCTTCAAATAATTTTATCATAGACCATTTTCCGAGCGTTTTTTTTGTATTTGCCAAGGATGTCCTAAAAACACAGGCATTTATAGATAAAATGTTCCCTTGTCTTTATTGTCCCTATGCTGTATAAAGTACATATCCTTTCTTCCCATTGTTTCTTGGGCGTTGTCCATCTCCCTATTTCACATCTAAGCCTATGAGAGCTGGTCCTTATATGAGCAATGAGGATTTTTTCCCTCCACTTGATTTTAGCGTCTATATATGTGTTTTCCTCGTGGTCATACTTTGGGTTAAACTTTGCAATATAGTATTGTCGTTTATTGCTTGAATTTTTCCACATTTCACTTCTAAACTTTTCATTCATATAGTTTTTATGTCTTTATTGAAATTTGGGTAGTCATTTATGTTGATTTTCCAACGTTTTATCCATTTCTGATTTTATTTCATTTATGTGTTCTTTCACCTATGCAACTTATCATCCCTAACTACCCTAAGCCATTTGTTGTTTTTCATGTTTTCTGTATTTTCAAGTAACATAACAACTTAGTCATAGCAATTAACTCTAAAGAGAACATTCGAGTTTCAGCTAGAATAATTTCATAAGGGACTGTGGCCTTAATTCTAAGAAAATTTGTAATTAGATGTTTTTGAATCCTTTATATTTGCCTTCATTTTGTATTTTTTGTGTCGTTGACCCACACCTCGCAACCATACAACACAATCGATGTGACAAGTAGGCCAAATAAGACCTTGGTGGCCTTCCAGTCCCACAACTCTGTATTTCTACACCGATTTTGAAGTGCATATAGCACTCTCCAACCACTTAGAGTTCTTTTCATCCTACATGTATTCCAATTGAGCTTGTCATGAAAGTCTATGCCTAGGTATTTGTATTCTATCACTACCTCAGGAGGCTCTATTACAAACTAAAATTCGAGATTTGAATCTTTTTTGCTGAAAAAATCATGATTTTTGTTTTGCTAGTGTTGGAATGTTTTTTAAATAAAAGAAAGATAATTTTATCTTTGTTTTACATATAACCTTCGTGATATCCTCCTCCAATAAATTGATTATCATATGTATTTTAATTTTTACCTCATTTTTCATTGTGTAAAGTCCAAAATTTTAGTCAATTGCATGCAATATTCTCTTATTAAATATTTCGTTGTTTTTGCTTTGTTCAATTCAAGTTGTTTTTATTACCACTGGCACATGATTATGTTTCTTTGTTGTTTAATGTTGCTATGGTACATCTTCAACATGCAAAGACGTTACAAATTATAGTACATTTCTCTCATGCAATAATCCTACCAAATGCAAACATTTTGGACTTGCTGTAGTTTTTTTCTCAATTATCTCCAACTCAGGTTCCTCATCTAAGGCTTTGTTTATTCGTAGGCTCACTTTTCAATGTTTAATGGCTTCTTCAACTTGTTGCACTTCTTCCTCACAATTTCTTGGCTTTGGACGACTGCTATAGTCTCATAATGTCTGCAATATATTTCTCTCTACTTCCTTCAAAACAATCTTTAATTTTTATCTCTTCAATGTAATGTCCTCTTTTTGAGTAGTCAATTAGTTGTGGTAATTTAGCCTATTCCTAGGTTCCCATAGGCTAAACTAAGGTGATTGGGAACCCTATTTGAGTTGTTCCTTGGTGATCAGCGCTTCATCAGCTTCCTTCTACTTCTTTTTGAAGGCGTTTCAGAGCTTTCTTCCACCACTTACTATTTTTAGTAAGTCGGAGCTGAGACGTTCACTAGTGATGAAGTTTATGGATTTTTGTTCAGAGAGGTGTTGTAAGGAGTTTTGATGGTCCGAGATTGTCATTTTCTATTTTTGACAGTACTTGCTATTTTTAGTAAGTCAATGCAATGGACGAGCGGTGATTAAGGTTTGTAGTCGGGATTGGACAAGGTGCATCGAAGATCATAATTCTTTCAGTTGGTCAATTATTTGGGGCCAAAAGTTTATTATTTAATATTTAACGTTAAATCGTTATATTAAATAATATTATTAATAAAGTGTTTTTCCTAAGTCAGGGGAAATAAACATTTATTTGATAAAGTGGTTCGTTCCCTAAGTTAAAAAAGGAAATATTTTATAAAGGTGAATTAGAAGTTTAATTTTGAGACAACTTTGGGAAAAGTAATTTGAATATTAAAAAAAGTGCCTCCAAACCCTAATTAGGGCATTGCAAATGGGAGATATAAGGAGAGCTTGCAAGCATTATGGATTCATTCAGGTTATTTGTATTTTTTTCTCTTTGAGAGACAGAGGCTCTGGCATTAGAACTTCGAAGGCTTTGTGGAGACGAACACCTTCACATGGAGCATTATTCTCGGGTGTGAGAGATCACCTTTAGATAATTATTTGTCGGTTTCATCCAAGAATCGGGATTTACATTTCAAATGAGAATTTGAAGAGGCAAATCAGTTTGATATTTTCAAGGGTTTATTGTCAGTATGTTTGCAGGAGATTTGGTATTTTTGGTGTGAAGTTCTTGTAGGGTTTAGGTTGGTCGTACATCTTCTTTCTGGCAACATAACAAAACTCTATCAAATTTGCTTTAGTAATTGTAGACTTTGGCTTTTGGAGACGAAAACCTCCATTGGTATCACTGGTTTTGGGGATTAAAGGTCCTCCCTAGTCAGTTCTGGGTGTTTCTACTTCAGGGAACACAAATTTGAGCTTGATTTGCAGCAGTAGAGTTTGTAATTTCGACAACTTTAGTGGGTGTTTGAGGAGATCTTCTAGTTTTTAATCATTTTCATCTGGGTGTGCTTTAGTTTAGTGTTTTGTGGTGTGATTTGGGGATTCTTGGAGTTGGTCGTACCATTTAGGAGTGCATTGGAGAACGTGTAAAGCATTCATATCTCTTAATCTGGGAAGTTTCTCATTTTGGGTTTCCTAGCATATGTTTTCCAAGTTTGGGTGATGATAATGGAAGCATTTTGATGAGGGTTTGGAGCTGGAGTGAATTTATTTTGTTGGTCGTACCTTTTCTAGCAGGTTGTACCATTACCTTGGGAAGTGTGCAATAAATTCAGTCAACTTTTGAGCGTGTTTGTTGTCCAGACATTGACATCTAGCTTGTACAAGATTGTTGCATTTTACAACATGTCATTTAGAGTCCGTTTGATGAAGTTATGAGCATTTTGGTGTGTTCAGCTGTGTATGGTTCATTTCCAAAATTTTGTATCAGACCTGTATTTGAATTTCCAAGTCAAAAAATTGAATAAAATAATGTTTTTTGGTGTTGGGTTTCAGTTTGTTTCATTTTAGTTTATGTTTATGCAATTTAGAATTTTTATTTATGCATATGTTCACACATTATAAAGCACAAAAAAATGCAAAATAATTGCATATCATATCTATTAACAAAACATAAAAAAAAAACAAAAAAAATTAGACATTACAAAAAATAGAAACAAAGCAAAAACCTTAAGATATTTTAGAGCAGCAAACATGGGTGTTTATTACAATGGTATCAGAGCACATCTTGGTTTTGCTAGCCTGTTGGGTAACTCATGCATACACACCAATAATATTTGAGGAGAAATAAATCTAATCCGGTCTTTGTTCACCAAGAGACATTCTTAGATCAAGAACAGGTACAAGGGGATTTATCTAGCAGGTCCAGTAATAACAGTGCTATAGAGGATACTCCTAATTTGTCTAGTCCACCTAGAGACATGGGAGACATGCAGAAGGGTAGACAAAGCTCAGTTAGTCCTAACACTAGAGGTGAAAGACAGTTTACAACGATGATGGATATGATGTCACAACTACTTTCTAAACTTTAGCAGGGGATACCAGTGCAGACATAGGGTAATATTGAGCATACTAGAGCTCACACAACTGAGTCTAGTCATGCTAACCAACACACTAATAATGGTCCCACAATCTCTTCATTGAGACCATTACAACTGACTTTTGCTCCTCGTGTTGAGGCACCATTGATATAGGAGCCTCCACTTACTCTAGTAGAGGAGTACAAGGAAGCCTATGCAGAGTATGAGACCTTGCCAGATGAGATTAAGGTCCTTACCACACTTAATGATTTTATGCATGAGAGGAGGGTGAGGGGAAATTCACATAGACATGATCAACGTGGACCACCAGCCCAGCGAGAGATGCATCATGTGTTAGAGTAATATTCCATTCTTTAGGATATTTACCATTTTCCTACATTAGGTAGATTTTATTTTCTGCATGGTAAAAAGTAGTTTGTTACTTTTTACCCCTAGTATTTACTTTTACTAGTTACCTAGGTTAATTACTTATCTTACCGACATTTCTTATGGTCGGTAGATATTGTGGATGACAAGTAGGTTAGTTGTTTCCTATTATTTCTCTCACGCATCCTATGGCTATTCTAGGCCTATGTATTTTGTATTTAACCTTAGCCTAATGAATAATATTCTAATGTTTTTTGCTCCCTACTTTCATGGTATGAGAGCAAGCGAAGGGCGTGGCTGGAATTTGCGTGGATAACGGGCTCAAATCCCTAAACAGACCCCTCCTGCATGAGGCAATATTTCCTCAAGGAAATTCTTGATTTTTGATGCCACTCCTAAGTTCTGGTTTTGCCTGTATCTATTTGATCACAGCCAAATTTGACAACATCTTGTTGTCAGACCTGTCAAGCACACCATGGGCATAGGAGGCCCACGTGCCTGCAGGGCAGGAGGCGAGGACAAGGCTCCTGATAGTTGACCGCTTTACAAGGGCAGATGAGCCCTCAATCAACGATTGACCCACTAAGGAGGGCAGGAGTGCCCTCCTACAGGACTAGCATCGGAGATAGATCAACGATCGACGACCAATTTTGATGCCTGATATGAGGCGACCGTCCATGCTCAGTAAGGGAACTCGCACCCACACGACCTGACCACCAAGATTCGAGAGGGCAAGCGACCCTCCGATTACCAACGACCGGTGACCCTACAGGCGGCTCAACAAACTGATCGACCACCAGGATCGAAGAGGGTAGGCAACCCTCCGATCACCGGTGACCAAACTAGACCTAAGTGGCGGACAAGTTTCCTGACATGTGGTGGTCCCTGGATTGACTTTGACACAACTTGTTGACTAGATTGGGCACAAAAACTAAGATTGAATCTAACGTAACTCGCTGACACCTGGTGGGACATGTGGCACTAGGAGTGATTGATTAGGCGCTGACGTGGCTCTATGCCATTGGAGATCTAACTAGGCGATTGATAAGGCAAAACAGTTGACACGTGGTGATCCAACTAGACCTCTAAGAGTGATACGTGGCATGTGAGTTAACCTAGAGGCTGAGTTGACGTGGCATCAATTGATTGGTCATCGGGTGCTAAGTTGGCATTACGAGATTAGTTGGGGTTGAGCAAGGTGCAGCGATAATATTATCATTGTTGTCAACACACTCATATGGACAATTTGATGTAGTTGATAGTTGTTTGGAGGTTGTTTGGAGTATGTACAGTCATGTTCAATGCTTATGAGGATGTTTTTGATGTTCGGGTGAAGTTGTTACAGGTTGTTCGTGCAAATTTGCAAAAGTTGAAAAAATCGTCAAGAAGTCAAAAAATTGCAAAAGTCATCACGGGTGCAGTTGGACAGAATGGATCAGTTTGGAACATGCCAGCATGTCAGGAAATAGTCCAGAACAATGTTGGAGGTGTCAGCACAGTGTTTGGATTGATCTGTGGCGTTTCTGGTATCTTGGCGGATGATTTGGCAAGTGGTTGTACAAGTAAAAAAAATGCAGTTTTGTCAGAAGCACTACGAGCAACCCAAGAAGAAATTGATAGCAAAATTTGAACTGGAGGTGGTAGTTATATTCAAAAACATGTGTTCCAAATTTCCACTAAAACGGATAAACGAGGCGAATGTTAATAGTGTTGCAAGACTGTCACAAAAACGCTCTTTTTGGAAAAAGTGTGTCAGCAACAGTTTTCGTGGAGATGGTACAGGTGAACCGTAAGGAGTTATGCAACGATATTCGGACTGGATGTAGTCAACATTGCAGAGATTCAATGTTTCAAATTTTAGAGAAAATAGAGTTACGAGGTGAGAGTTATGATTGTTGCAAAAACGGTACAGGTCACTTTTATGTCAATTTGTTCCACTTGTGCAAAATCCTTCAGTTGGCCATTTCGACTTTGCAGAGTCGCCAAAGTTTCGGTTTTAGTGTTGTTACACCTTCAAGGCATCAAATAGAGTATCTTTCATTTTTAGTTTTGAGGTGTCATGTGACTCCAAAGTAAGAGAATGAGTAAGGTGTCAATTCTTTGCATGTGACGTGTTTGACGAAATGCCTTCTCAAAATAAAAAAAGGAAGTTATATTGTTTTAATAAGCTTCATTAAAGAAAATATTTTTAAAATTGAAAAAGGAAAAAGAATGCAAGTGTGTGCTTTTTAAGTGACAAGGGATTTTATTGAAAAGTGGGGAATTTATTTTGTGAAGAGAGAAGTGTGTGTGGAGAAAAATAAAGAGTGAAAATCCGTGATTTTTGAAGAGTGGTGAAAAATATCAATTTAGTATTTTGGGCATAAATTTGCTCATATGATATCCATTTTGGCTAAAATTTTGACAGGAGTTCGCAGACAAAGTGCTACATAATACCCAGAAAGCGTTTAACAATTGGTAGAACGAGTTAAGAGAACAATCAATTTTTTTTTTGAGAAGAGAAGATTCAAATTCTGAGTAATGCAGAGAGGGATGTTATACTGGGTGAAATAGAAAGTTTTAGATTTGAGCTTACTGGACCATAGAGGGTTCTGGTTTCGATGAAGACATTCATATATGTCATTTTATTATCAATATCAAAATCAAGTGGGTGCTTGGTAGAGGGGTTGGTGCTCTTTTCTGTTGGTGTAGATAAATCAGGGGTTGGTGCTCTTTTCTGTTGGTGTAGATAAATCAAGGATTGGTGCTCCTTCTAGTGGGTGCTGGTAAATTGATTGTAAAGTTAGTGCTTTGCAAAGGCTGGATTTGGATGGGAGTCCAAACAATCATTTTTGAGGATGTAGCCAAATCGGTGAACCTCGGTACATCTTGTGTTGTGTGATGTTCTCTTGTTATACTTGCTTTATTTGGTTTTATGTTTTCATTGTTTTGGCTTTGAGTGTTGAAGATTTAAGTTTTAAAGAGCTACACTAATTCACCCCCCCTCTCAATGTCATTGTGAGACTAATAATTGGTATTAGAGTGAGGTTCCTGAATAGGCTTAATCGGCTAGGGTGATCTTAGAAGTGACACAATGGCAGGTGGTGAAGGCTTCTCATCAAACAAAGCATCATTGTTTGACGAAACTAATTACGCATTTTGGAGACTCAGGATGTAGACATATCTTTATGATTTAGGATACAACATTTGGAATTCAGTAGATAGTGGATACACAATACCCACTACTTCTCCAACCGATGCTACCGATAAGAAACTGTTTGAGAATGACTCAAAAACAAAGAATGCTATCATGTGTGGATTAGTGGACATAGAATTGGTAAAGATCATAGGTTGTAAAACAACAAAGGAAATATGGGACAAACTGAAGATCATTCATGAAGGAGACGTTAAGATCAAGGAGGCCAAGTTACAAACACATTGAGCTTAGTTCGAAGTATTAAAGATGAATGACGATGAGAATATAGAGACATATATGTTGAGAGTTAGTCATTAATGCGATTAGAGGACTCGATGAGGAAATCAAAGATTTTGTCATCGTGAAAAAGGTATTAAGATCCCTTCCCCAAAGATTTGATTCTAAATTTTCAGCTATAGAAGAAGCTAAAGATCTAAATTCTTTTAGTATGGATGAGATGCATGGTTCTTTGACTGCATATGAGATGAGAATAGGAAAATATAAACCCACAAACAGAGAAGTCTGCTTTTAAAGCCCATAAAAATATGAAAGCAAAACAAGAATCCGAGGAAGAAGAGACATCAGATGAAATGGAAGCAAACTTTGTTCAAAAACTAAAAATGGGAAAAGGAAAATACAGAGGAAAGTTACCGTTTAAATGTTTCAACTGTGGAGGCATTGGGCATTTTGCAGCTAAATGTCCACTTAATGAGAAGAACAAAAGTGATGAAGGATCGCACGAAGAAAGAAGTGACTGGAAGAAAAAAACAAATTTCAGAAAAGACAACTTCAAGAAGAAAAGTTTCATCTCCAAGAATGTCAGTTCATCAAAATATAGCTCCAGTGAGGATTCTGAAAAGGAAACAGGTGAATCTCTTTTCATGGCACTCAAAGAAGAAAAACCAAAAAAAGAACAGGAATGTGATGAAGAAGAAATTGATGCAGAAGTGAATTTGGAAGAGGAACTAATTGCAGCTCTAGATGAATTGAAGATAGAAAGAAAACAAAATAAGAAAATTTCAAGAAAGCTTGAGGATGCAAATGAAATCATAACAAATTTGAAAGTATAGATAGAAGAATCCAAGAAAATATCTAAATATCTCGAAGTGCAAATAACCATGAAAATAGATTATTGTAGCAAGCTAGAAGAAGAGATTGTTGGTTTAAGAATGCAACTAGAAGAGATGAATCAAAAAATTAGTTGTTATCACAAACGTGAAGAAAGTTCTATGAAGCTGGATAAGATCATAAATAACCAAAAGACTACAGGCATCAAATTTGCTTTAGATTTTGATGAAGGAGAATCGTCAAATAGATCAAAGGCCATAAATGAAGAATCCACAAAGAATGAAGAGAAGAAACAGGTTGATCAAGCAAAAATGAATCATGCGAAGGAAAGCAATAATGCAAGGCACGAAAGGAGAATTGACAATGATGGTTTCACCAATGTCACACATCAAATAAGAAGAAGATTTATGGCTCCTACGACAACATGGCAAAGACCACTAGCCAGGTTCAATCATCTATTTTCTGGTTATTGTTTTAAATGCAATGGTTATGGACATAAGATCTCATATTGCAAGTATAATGTAGGACCAAGGAATTTTACCAATAGAAATGATTTTTCACCTTTGATGGATTATGCAGTAGAATGTTATAATTGTCATAATTTTGAGAATATTGCAAGAAATTGTCGAAGTACATTTGCATCAAATCAATTTCAAGGAAGAAAATTTCAGCCAAATGGAATAAGACAAAATAGAAAATTTCTCGAAAATTATGCACAAGCTACTGAAAAAGAAAAGCCAAAAAAAGAGCCCAAAATTGTAATCAAACCTGAGTGGAAAGAAAAAGAGCGACCTAAGGAAGAAAAGGAATCCTTGATCGTACAGATGACATTTAAAGCGCAGAATAAATCCACACCATGGATACTTGATAGTGGATGCTCCGATCATATGACAGTGACAAACAAAAATTTGAGAAGTTGCAGCATTATGAAGGTGGTTCAGTAAAGTTTAGAAACAATGATGGACCTAAGATAGTTGGTTGAGGTTCAGTTAAGATTAGTGACAAAAAAATCAGGTCAAAATAAGTCTTGTTTGTGGTTGGTCTGAAGCATAACTTGTTGAGCGTAAGTCAGATTTGTGATAGAGGTCATGAAGTGATCTTTAAGAAGCAAGGTTGTGAAGTCGGAAAGGCAAACAATGGGAAGTTGATAGTAAATGGATCAAAGACATCTGGAAACCTGTACACTCTCTTGGAGACTTTAGAAGGAGCTTGCTTTATTAGACAAGAAGAAGAGAATTGGTTGTGGCACAAGAGACTCGATCATATCAGTTTTGACAATCTAATTAAAATCAGCTCAAAGAAAGCAATGAGAGATATTCCCACCATTGGCAAACCATCAAATAACATTTGTGCTTCATGTCAAAAGGGGAAGCAAACTAGAGTCTCATTTAAAACAAAAGAGTACTACACAAGAAAACCTTTGGAACTAGTACATACTGATTTATGTGGACCCATGAGAATGCAAAGCATAAACGGTGACAAATATTTCATGTTGTGTATAGATGACTATTCTAGGATGACATGGGTTTGTTTCTAAAGCATAAATCAGAAGCTTTTGAGATGTTCAAGGTTTTAAAAAACCAAGTTGAGAATCAAACAAGAAAAAATATTAAATGTTTAAGGTCAGACAGAGGAGGAGAGTTCATTTTAGAGGATTTCACAGAGTATTGTGAAAAATATGGCATGAGGAGACAGTTAGCAGCCAGGACAACTCAACAGAATGGTGTGGTAGAAAGAAAGAACAGGACAATGTAGGAAATGACACTGACTATGTTGATTGAGAGCAAAGTAGCAGACAGATTTTGGAAAGAGGCAGTCCATACAACAGTATACATCCAAAATAGGTGCATGTTGAGGACGCATGAAAGAAAAACTCCTTATGAGTTGTGGTTCGGTAAAAAGGCAACAACAAGATACTTTAAAGTTTTTGGCAGCAAGTGTTACATCAAAAGAACTGAAGAAAGCCTTGGTAAGTATCGAGCGGATGAAGGTATTTTTCTTGGCTATTTGTCAAAAAGCAAAGCTTACAAATGCTACAACAAGAGGCTAAGGAAAATTGTGGATAGTTCCGATGTTAAAGTTGATGAAGGAAGGGAATGAGTAATTAGCTATGAAGAGAACTACCCAATTTATGAAGAGGTCATTGAAGGAGATGAAAAAAAGGAAATTAAAAAGAAATCAAAAATTGACTCAGAGGATTCAAACAGTGATTCAGAAGTGGAAGAAAACAAGAAATTCAAAATAGGCAGCTGGCAGAAAGATTATCCTACAGAGCAAATAATTGAAGACCCTACAGTTGGTGTTTAGACAAGAAGAAGATTAGTAAGCAACTGCTATTTATTATCCAACATTGATCCCAACAATGTTGCTGACGCAAACAAAGATGAAAGTTGGGTAAAGGCAATAAATGAAGAATTAGATCAGATCGAGAAAAACAAGACTTGGGAGTTAGTACCAAGACCCACAAATAAAAATGTAATCGGTACTAAATGGATCTTTCAGAACAAATTGAATGAAGACAGACAGGTAGTTAAGAACAAAGCAAGATTGGTATGCAAAGGCTATGCACAAGTTGAAGGTATTGACTTTGAGGAAACATTTGCACCTATGGCCAGACTAGAGGCAATTAGAATGTTTCTAACTTTAGTAGTTTACAAGAATTTCAATGCAACATGTCGCGATATCGTGACAGTTTTCTTCCTTTGGTCGTGAGAACACAACATGTCACGATATTGCGACACTTTTCCTCCTTTGGTCGCGAGAACACAACATGTCGTGATATCGCAACACTTTTTCTTTTTGGGTCGCGAGGGCACAACATGTCGCGATATCGCGACACTTTTCTTCTTTCGGTCGTGAGGGCACAACATGTCGCGATATCGCGACGCTTTTCTTCTTTCGGTTGCAAGGGCACAACATGTCGCGATATCGTGACGCTTTTCTTCTTTCGATCGTGAGGGCACAACATGTCGCGATATCACAAAACTTTTTCCTTCTGCTCCCTCTTCTTGCTTTCGACCGTGAAACTGAGACATGTCGCGATATCGTGACACTTTTCCTTTCTGCTCCTTCTCTTCTCTTGTAGTCGTGAAAATGCGACATGTCGCGATATCGCGCCACTTTTCTTTCCTTGCTCTTTTTTGTCGCTTTCGGCCACGAAACCGCAACATGTCGTGATATCGCGACAGTTTTGTCTCCTTGCTTCTTCTTCTTGCTTTGAGCCGCGAAACCGCGACATGTCACGATATCGCAACAATTTTTCCCTTTTTTAGCGAGGCTATCTTCTTTGGCTTGTTCGACAGTGAAGCTCCTTCTTCTTCATTTTAGGTGCAAGGGGGTGGCAGGGAAAGCCAAAATTGCTGCAACACAACAAAAAGAAATACTTTTGCAGAAAGAAACACTATACAAAATTTTGATTTTTCTACCCCTTGTGCAATGTGACAAAATTGTCAACATTCTTGGCGGCTCGCAGGGCATTTAGCTCGTCTGAATGCAGAGATCCCAAGCCTTTATCCATTGGGCAACAGAGTTAGGCCTTTATCCATTGGGCAACAGAGTCATTACCAATATCCTCTCCTATAGCAATCCACTGACGACATTTTTTTTTGGTTGTGTCTAAGCTCCTAAGCAACACTTAGCGCCCTCGACACTTTGTTTACTAGCCGAGATATTTATAGTATTTACACAAAAAGTTTGCGGCATGACAGACATACCGCCACCACAAACTCAGCTTTGGAACCTATCCGGTGAACCTGCAATGTTCAGACCAGATCAAATTGAATTTCAGTTGACCTTTGAAGTCCGGCTGGCTTCTTCTCGAAGTTGTCCATGCTACGAACAGGAAGCAATGCAGTAGGTTGTCGCTCTTGCCAGTACCCGCACTGTTGATGTAAGATGTGGCGAAGAGGTTCGCCAAGCGAGGGCCTTCTTGGGGTACTGGTTGTAGTGATGGCTGGAACCAGAATACCGAAGAATCTACCAACTGTGGGCTGGGTAGAGGTTCTTCCATCTCCTTGATGCTGTAACAGGGCTCTTTCGGCGATGACCAATCTTCCAGGATCTCTTCAAGTTCAGCTTCTTGATGAATCATGCTTGTTGAGTTCTGGCTGAACATTTGCGTGCTACGCAAAAATGGGCCCTCTTCGTTCTCAGGCTCTACCACTTGATCCTATTCCTCTCCTTGGTCCGTCCTCTGATGGAGACTACAAGCACCCATATTGTTCATTGCCAGGGCAAAGCTTGCATATTCCCATCGTTGGACATGGGTGATATCTGCTCCTCGAGCTCCACATGACTGCATCTCAGGCTTCTACTCAGCATGAGGAATACTCCATGGTGGATACTACGTTGGATGGACAGGAGCAGCAAGTATCGGAGAAAGTGATGGGGTTTCTCCCCACTGTCACTTTCTCGATAGGAGCAGAAGCTGTTCTGCTCGTACTGCTTCCTCAAATATCTGAGGGAATCTTTGTTCACCTGATCGTAGCAAGAGGAGGCCTATGTCCGGGTGAAAGGCCCGAACATAGTAGAGGTGGGCTTGGGCGGGCGTCGGTTGGATCTCCCCTAGAACTCTCTTCCAAGTTCTGTAGAATCGGACATTGAAGTCCGTGATGCCCTCCAAAGATGCTCTCTTGATGGTGGAGAGGTATGTCAAAAGCTGGAAGGGGTCCTGAGAGCCATCAAATTGTCTGATTAGCGCTTCCCCTAAGTCATCCCATGAACAGATAATTTTAGGCCTGAGCAGTCTGTACCACTGCAACACCCTTCCTTCCAAAGACTAGACCAGAAGTTTGACCATGACATCTTCGTGGATTATGTCATAGAGGAACGCTAAAGCCGCAACATCTTCAAGGTGCTCTCGGGCCATTCCCGTGGTGCCATCGTATGTTGTCAATGTCTTCAAGGCACCTTCGAGAATCTTGTGGTAGCTTTGAAGATTCAAGGGGCCTTGGTCATCCCAGCTGGGAAAGCTTACCCCTGCCATTATAGCAACGATCTGCAGAGATCACGGTTATTGCCATTGAGTTGGAGTCGCCAAGTGAACATTCTTTCTCTGCTTGTGAGGTCAAGGCTGCTCACCGAACCTTGGTTCCTCTGGGATATCTTCTTTCAGCTTTAAAAAAAAAAGGTGCCTACGATCAAGAAATCTGGATCTTCAGCTCAACAGAGTCGCCAGGTGATTTTGCCAGATGAAGACAAGCCAGAGATTCACCAAACTCGAGCTTTCTTAAAACATGGGACCTTTAGGCATGAAAACATAGGTTTAGGTATCGGTATTTACGACTTAGAGATTTTTGGGTTGAAAAGAGTCGCCAGATGCTAAAAGTCTTTTGGTAATGATAGCATCGATTCTCACTACCACTCGAAAGATGAGACTGATCGAATCTCATCGAGAACTGTTAGAACTATTGGCTCCGATGGAGATGGGTTTAAGTTTTCTCAAATATGGGACCTTCGATCCCACTGGGCGTGCCAGAAACTATTGGTCATCAAATATGCCTAGGTAAGGATTTCGGTAAGGTGTATGCGCCCTAGACTTGCGACCAACGTTGAAAGGCCGAAGGGAAGATATGCCCCTCGTGCCAATCTTCGGAGAAATGCCGGCTCCTATGCTAATCTACTTTTTGGGGGTTTTGAGATGAGAGTGCAGGAAAGAGATAAAGGGAGTTAGGGTTAGGAAAAGAAAAAAAAGGGGTAAAGGGAGAGAGATCACTTATTTGAAGTGGGAGAGAACAGGAAGCACGATTACTGACAGACAACTTGAATAGAAGCAAAGAATACCGAGAATAAATGAAAGAAATGAGATATCAACCTCCCTATGTATCCTCTGGGTGAATTTTAGACTCAAAAATCACAACCCACCAGGCAGCATAAAAGAAAGCCAATATGACGTTTTTCCTCCCCTATGTATCCTTCAAGCAAATTTCGGGGTTCAGTCCCCAATCGCACATCGGACTCAGGATTCAGAATCTCAGTATGCAAATGAAGACAAAAGAACTTAAGCACAGAAGGCAGCATACAAGAGAGAAATGGAGCTCAAAAGATCTTTAGTATTAGAAGCAGGACATCAAGTTACAACAACTTTCTTAGCAGAAAGTTCCCCCTAGTTTTACATTAAAAAGCCTGGGTTTTTATAGTGGACCCGACCCTCTGAGTCATTATCACACAGAATGAAGAAGTGCACCCTTGAGCCCTGAGAAGTCGGCTCGTCACGGTTCTCGTGATCGAGCTTTCAAATCCATTACCAAAATTGGTAACTGTGTCCGGGTCAGCTGAGGAAATGTGCATTAAATGAACTGTTTGAATCATCCTTGACTTCTGGGTGCAGTGCTCGAGTGGCCGCCATGATCGTCAGGATCTTCAAAAACTTATACCTCTTTTCCAATTGCCAAAATTGTGCAACGAGTTTATCGGGCATGAAAATATGTATTTATGAGGCACCTCAGGAAAATACCTGGCTTGGAGCGCGTGCCACTTTTGAGTCACGAAAAAGCAACATGTCGCGATATCACGACATTTCTATGTTTCAGCTTGGTTCTTCTGGTTGCATCGCAAAAATAAGACTTGTCGCAAAATCGCGACATTTCTATGTCTTTGGCCTCTTTTGTTGCTTTTGGTGCGAAAACGTAACATGTCGCGATATCGTGACAGTTTTCTTCCTTTGGTCGTAAGAACACAACATGTCGCGATATCGCGACACTTTTCCTCCTTTGGTCGTGAGAACACAACATGTCGCGATATTGCGACTCTTTTTCTTTTTGGGTCGCGAGGGCACAACATGTCGCGATATCGCGACACTTTTCTTCTTTCGATCGCGAGGGCACAACATGTCACAATATCGCGACCCTTTTCTTCTTTCGGTCGCGAGGGCACAACATGTCGCGATATCGCGACCCTTTTCTTCTTTTGGTCGCGAGGGCACAACATGTCGCGATATCGCGACACTTTTTCCTTTTGCTCCCTCTTCTTGCTTTCGGCCGCGAAACTGAGACATGCCGCGATATCACGACACTTTTTCTTTCTGCTCCTCTTCTCTTGTAGTCGCGAAAATGCGACATGTCGCGATATCGCAACACTTTTCTTTCCTTGCTCTTTTTTGTCGCTTTTGGCCGCAAAACTGCAACATGTCGCGATATCACGACAGTTTTACCTTCTTGCTTCTTCTTCTTGCTTTGAGCCGTGAAACCGTGACATGTCGCGATATCGCGACAGTTTTTCCCTTTTTTGGCAAGGCTATCTTCTTTGGCTTGTTCGGTAGTGAAGCTCCTTCTTCTTCATTTTAGGTGCAAGGGGGTGGCAGGGAAAGCCAAAATTGCTGCAACACAACAAAAAGAAATACTTTTGCAGAAAGAAACACTATACAAAATTTTGATTGTTCTACCCCTTGTGTAATGTGACAAAATTGTCAACAGTTACCATTGCTTATGGAGCTAGACCTATCTCTCATTTTCAATTTGTTGATGACTCTACTCTTTTAGGTAAAGCTATAGTTAAGGAAGCTTCTAATATTAAGGAAATCATTAGCTATTTTTCTAAGGCTACTAGGCAGTTGATCAATGAAGACAAATCTAAAGTTATTTTCTTTCACTTCTGCTAGACATGAATCCATGGTCTTGGATAAATTAAGATATAAGAAGACCTCCCTTCCAATCACTTATTTAGGTATTCCCATAAATATTCAAAGGCAAAAAAATAAATATTGGAAAGTAGACCAACGTGTGGCTTTCTTCTGGGGGTAGAATCACCTTGGTAAAATCAGTCCTTCAAGCTATTCCTATTTATGTTTCTTCCGTTTTGAATATCCCAAAGGTTGTTCTTCGAGAATTGGATCAAATCAGTCATCGTTTCCTTTGGAGTGGTACTAAGGAGAAAAAAAAATGGGCCTTGGTGAAATGGGATACTTTATGTCTTCCTAAGAATGAAGGAGGGTTAGGATTCCGGTCTTCTATTAATAACAACAAAGCTTTAGTTGCTAAATTATATTGGAGAATGTTGCATAACCCCAATGCTCTTTGGGCCAATAATCTCCGTGCTAAATATGTTGAGAAAAAAAGTCCTGAAGATCTTGTTCGCTATCAACTTCCTACCAAAGGTTCTCCCATTTTAGCAGTTCTTAAGACTGGTGAGGATTTGATAAAATTTTTTTATTTTGGATCATTCATAATGGTCAACAGGAAATTTTTTGGACAGATTCTTGGGATGGTCACAAGCCTTTGATAACTCAGTTTCTCGATTGGAGGCCTTGGATGGAGGAGCTTCACCGAGCTAATTGGATAAAGGTGGCTAATTACTGTCGGTACCATACTGGTAATTCAAAGGTTGGTAGATATTGGATCCCTATTGAGGACTGGCCTATTCAAATCCTAGAAAGGCAAAGACAAGATATCCAAGACATCCTTCATATGAGATCCCTCTCTTGGTCCCATGAAAAAGATTGTTTTGGATGGAACAACACTACTAAGGGTGAGTATTCAGTTGCTCAAGGTTATTTGACCTTATGCCATAATAATCCCAACCATTCTTCTGACATCTTTTCTCGATTGTGGGCTCAAAAGCTCTAGCCTAAGGTGATGTTTGTTAATTGGATTTTATTGCACGTGATGTTTGTTAATTGGCTTTTATTGCATCGTAGGGTGCTTACTGGTGAGCAACTTATGAAGCGTGGTTTTCATGGCCCTTTTAGATGTGAAATGTATAAAGAGAATGTAGAAACTCTCAACCATCTTTTTATTGAGTGTACTTTAGCCTCTGACCTATGGAGGAGAATGACCACTTTACTTGGCTTACAGTGGTCCAATTTTTTTACTTTTGAACAACTTTGGAGGGATTGGCCTAATCAAGAGGGTGTTGATCATTTTATTAGGCAATTAGTTTGGATGGGTTCTACCATTCTTCTTTGGAATATTTAGAATGAAAGGAACAACAAAATTTTTAATCAAGATAGGAAGGATATTCACTATATTTGGCAAAAGACCATAGCCAACTTAGTTGAATCGATCCATCAACTCCTTAATCACCCCCAAAACTCCCACCAAAGATGGGATCAAGTGATGCAAATATTGAAGATTAAATCTTCTAAGGGCAACCAACTTAAAGGGAATGTGAGTATTAGTAAGATGGATAGGACTAGAAATTGGCAACCTCCTCCTAAGGATTTTGGAAAAGTCAATACTGATGGAGCCTCTAGAGGGAACCCTGGAAAAGCTAGTGTGGGAGGAATTGGTAGACTTTCATATGGCTCCCTGGTTTTTACTTTTGTTGAGAATTTGGGTATTCTTTCCAATAAACTTGCTAAGGGGTATGGTATCCTCAGAGGCCTTCAGGAGGCTACTAAGGTTGGATGGGAAAAGGTGTTAGTTGAGTCTAATTCTCAACTTATAATTTAATCTCTTGAAGACTCCTTCTAAGAATCATAAGGTGGATTGGATAATAAAAAGAATTATTGAGAAGATTCAATTAATCCATATGGGATTTTTGAAAGTTGATTACAATCATGTGGTCAGAGATCAAAACAAGAGTGCTGATGCTTTAGATAATTGGGCTTTGGACAAAGGTGATCTTACTTGTTATGGCCACCCTCCTATATGGTGGGCTTCTCAAATTAGGGAAGCTCTTCTTTCTATCATTTCTTTGGATGGCTCCAGTTCCGAAGGTACCTAGTTTCTTCTTGTTTTTTTTTTTTTTTTGCTTCTCTTTGGTTCATTCAGTTTTTTTAGTTTCCTAGCTCATTCTATTAAATATTTTGTTTCCTCTGTTGATTCTTGCCTTAATAGTCTTCTGGTCTAGATAGGTCATTGTTATGTTCATTTTTTTTTCTTTTTTCTTTTTTGTTTTTGTTTTTGTTTAGTTTTTTAAGGTGGGTGGGTTCTTTTGTTTTGTTTTGTTTTTGTGTTCTTTGTGTTGTTTTTTGTTGTTCATGTGTTTTTGTTGTTTTGTGTGTTTTTTTTTTTATGTTTTTTGTTATTGTTCTTGTGTTTTTTTCGTTCTTGTTCTTGGGTTTCTCTTTGTTTGTGTTAATTCGTGTTTTTATGTGTGAGTGTTTTCTATATTTTTTGTTTTTGTTTATTATCTATTGTTGGTTGTTTTTTATTTTTATTTTTATTTTTTTTTAATTTTTTAGATTTATGTTGGGTTTATTTTTCATGTTTTTTTTGGGTTATGTTTTTGTAGTGTTTTGTGGTTTTTGTCTTGTTTGTGTTTTCTTATGTGGTTCCTGTGTTTTTCTATGTGGTTTGTGTTGTGGTTTATTTTATCTTATTGTGCGTGTTTGGTTGTGATTTTGTTTTTGACACACTCAAGGAGCATGTTTTTTTATTTTATTTTATTATTTTTGTTGTTATTTACTTATTTTTAAATTGGTTTTGTGTGTTTGTTTGCTCCTTGAGTATGTCAAAGGTGGTAGGCCAGGTCCGAGTCCTGGGTGTTTTTGGCGGAATGGACACCCCTGCCTCCTTGGGTCTTACCCGAAAGTGGCATCCCTTTTGGGATGTTTTCCACAACAAAAAAAAAAGAATAATATTCTAATGTTTTTTGCTCCCTACTTTCATCATGCTTTTGGTAAGGTAACATTACCCCACTTTGATGGCTGTGGGAAAACCACAGTGAGAGCATCGATTGAAAAATTGGACAATTTCGTTACACTCCAATCTATCCCAAAGGATGAGACGATTAACTAGGGGTGACTGACTAGGCATTGACGTGGCTCTATGCCACTAGAGATATGACTTGGCGACTGATAAGGCAGAACAACTGACACATGGCGATACAACTAGACCTCTGAGAGTGATATGTGGCATGTGAGTTAACCTGGAGGCTGAGCTGACATGGCATCAATTGATTGGTCATTGGGTGCTAAGTTGGCATTGCGAGATTGGTTGGAAGACATGCTTACGTGTTAAGGTCTGATTGGTTGAGTTACGTGGCAAAAGGAGGGTGCGAGGCATTTGATTGCCTAGAGGCAATCAATTTTAAGTATGCAAGGGCAAACTTAAAAATGGATGCGAGGTCGCCTGCCTCGCCAATGTGGGATTAAGTATCCCAAATTTTTTTTTCTTGTCGCAAGGAGCACGACGAAATAAGATTTAGTGGCCACCCTTGCCTACACATCGGGCAAGGGAGCCTGACTGGATAGTAGCGCCAATCTTTGGGCTGCCACCCGCGGGATCGCAAATCGAGTCTCGACGGGGACAATATGTATTCTTTTGCATAAACATTGAATTATTTTCAATGCCAAGGTAATATACCAAATTTGTTTTTATTATTTTTGTTTTAATTTTTAATTAAAGTTTTTTTTTAATATATTTTTTAATTTGAATATAATTAAAGTTTTCAATCAACATTTTTTTATATATTTAAATTGATTTTTAAACAGACAATTATATTTTTATTATGAATTAAAATAATTTTCATTAAAATTTATTTTAAAATGTTGCAAATTTAAAAGAAAAAAAAAGGTTATTTTTTTTGCAATTTTTAAAATCAAAAAACGCTTTTGTTTTCTCCAAATGGGGATATAAGACATAGAAGAGCACCTATTTTTTGCAAATTAGAAAGCCCTAAATTCTTCTCAAACTTGTTAATTTTGCAAACATGAAAGGGGACAAAATCAAACACATTTGATTCTTTATTGCAAAATTGGAAAACAAGGAGACTCAAAATTTTGTAAAATTCAAAGGTAAAGTTTACATTTGTTTTCTCCAAGGGGGGATATAAGACATACGATTGCACATTCTATTTTTTTTGCAAAATTGAGAAGAAATTGAAGCCTTGGGTCCATAACAACCAAGTCGTGCATCGACTGGTTCTGGAAGCCTTTCAAACACGGGTCGTGTGTCGACTTGTCTTGGAAGGAGTGCTAGTTTTGTTACTTTTGCAAATCAATGGGGGAAGACAAGAAGTTGTACTTCTTTGCAAAATTGTAACACAAAAGTGAGGAGCACTTAAAACAAAATAAAACTTGTTAAATTTGCAAAACAAAAACAAAAGAAAAGACAATTGTTTCATGCCCCATTCTTTGCAAATTTGGAAAACAAGAGGAGACAAAATGTATCAATTTTTTGCACAACACAAATCCAAATTTTGTTGCAAAAATTAAAAGGTGCATTTTCGATTTTACTCGACACCTATGTGATAAGAATTTTGTGGGCATTCTTGTTTTATTATTGCATTAGTTTTTGCAATTATAAGTCATAAAATCAAGAACCTTCATAACCCCAAAATTTCACAATAATTTGTGTAAATCTTTGCACAGGTTTAAAGCCAATTTCACTTGATATTCTCTCCTAAAACAAAAACCCCTAATTCACTCTTATTTGTTTGGCTTAATTTCCTCAAACTGATTATCCCTCTTCAAGAGGATTTTTAGGCAGGTGCCATTAAATATCTTTTTGAGTGAATTATCTTTTGGTACTCTTTTAGGGTATATCAAAAGAAAGAACAAGTTTTTGTAAAATAAGAAACCTTGAAAGTAGCAATCTTTTGCACTAAGGGGGGATAATTCCTTTCTTCCTTCAAACACAAATTTTGACAAGAGGGAGATAAAACTTGTAAAGGCAATCAGAAAAGTAGAAGTCATCAACATTATACCTTTTTCTTTTAGGCTTCATAATAGCAACCATGCTTGAAGTACTTGCAATAAGGAAGAATTATTTGGTGAACTTTTTTGATAAAATTGCCTAGGAAGCAAAGTTTTGCACAAATTGTAAAAAGAATAACCATGACACCATTCAGTGTTGGTTTCCAAACAAGCAAAACTAAAATGGAAAATGCACATCACAGAGGCCCTATTTCTAGTGAAGTGTCTAATTCTAATTCTGATTTTGGTTCAGAAAAAGCACACAGAGTGCTCATTGCTAAGACAATATTGTAGAGGGAAAACAAATTTGTCACCTTAAGCAAGCACCATTTCCTCTCTCTTTTTTAGGATTCATAAATAACATAAGTTTTTGTTTGAAGTACTAGCAATAAAGGGGTGATTGTACCTCTTTTAGGCTTCATAAATAGTAAACTCTCATTGTTTGAAGTACTTGTAACAAAAGGAGGGCATTTTTTGGTGAAAAATTTGCCTAGGAGGCAATCTTTATACAAATACTTCTCAAAGCTTCTTGAGTAGCACATATTTTGCAATTAAGGGGGATAAATATTTCTTTTCTTACTTCACACAAAATTTTTATAAAAAGGGAAGAAAACTTATAAGGGTGCATTTTTGGCAGCGACCGACACCTTAGTCACACTTCTTTCAAAAATTTCATTACATGTTTTTGCAACAAGGGGGGAAACTTATAAGGGTGCATTTTCAACAAAGACCGACACCTTAGCTACCTTATCAAAACTTTTACAAAATCATATTGTAACCGAATGAACCTCGTATGAAGTGATCTACTCTACTACACCTAGCGGTTGCAACGACTAGTTACCCATGCAATCCGGTTGGATGACAAGATTACAATAAGGACATTCGTTGATGTGAAGACAAAGTGATGAATGGCCCACTTTTTGCTTAGGAGTAGCCAGAGCACTATGATAGAGCAAGAACCAACAGTTCAACATTTTTTTCACTGTATTGGGGCAGTTATATACATTACCCAAATAATGTAATAAGGGGGATGTTAGAGTAATATTCCATTCTTTGGGATATTTACCATTTTTCTACATTAGGTAGATTTTATTTATTGCATGGTAAAAAGTAGTTTGTTACTTTTTACCCCTAGTATTTACTTTTACTAGTTACCTAGGTTAATTACTTATCTTACCGACATTTCTTATGGTCGATAGATATTGTGGATAGTAAATAGGTTAGTCGACAGATATTGTGGATGATAAGTAGGTTAGTTATTTCCTATTATTTCTCTCACGCATCCTATGGCTATTCTAGGCCTATGCATTTTGTATTTAACCTTAGCCTAATGAGTAATATTCTAATGTTTTTTGCTCCCTACTTTCATCATGCTTTGGGTAAGGTAGCATTACCCCACTTTGATGGTTGTGGGAAAACCACAATGAGGGCATGGATTGAAAAATTGGATAATTTCATTACACTCCAATCTATCCCAAAGGACGAGACAATTAAGTTCGCTACATTGCATTTGGATGGCATAACACATGATTGGTGGTATCATGGGCTCCATACATTGGGACACAGGTTCATTACATCCTATGCTGAGTTCACGGAGAAGCTCATAGATAGGTTCGACAGGAAGGACCCTGAGTTGAATTTCAGAGAACTTGCTTAGTTGAGACAATATGGGTCTTTGGAGACTTACATCTCGAAGTTTTAGCGTTTGTCAGTGATGGTATCAGACATTTCCAAGAGGAGGTTGATGGTTTTGTTCATGGAGGGACTCACAAAGCCTATTAGTGGTTGGGTCAAGGTATTTGATCTACTATCTCTTCAGGATGCTATAAAGAAGGTGAGAAACATGGAGTTGGCTGCCCCTAAAGCAAAATTTCAGTCAAAGCCCTTTTCAAGCAAGGATAATAAAAAACCATTCCTTAAGAATTCTGATTAGCAGAAGAAAGAGACCCTAAGTGGAGATAGAGATTCCTTGAATGACTTAAGAAAGAGGAATTTATGTTGCTCTTGCGAAGAGCCTTGGGCCCCATGGCATAAGTGTTTTGATAAGGGAAAAAATAGACAACTTGAGGCCTATTCACATGATGAATCAGAATTAGAAGATTCTAATCAGTAAACTAAAAATTTTGATTTGGATGTAGAAGAGCATGAGGAGACACCTGAGGATGAGCCTAAGGGTGAGTCAAAGTAAGATACAAAAGGGGAGATGATTGTGGCACAATTGCACACCTTCCAAAGGAATGATTCCTTGAGGATATGTGGTGTTCTTAAAGTACAACATGTTACTACTTTGATTGACACGAGAGCTATACACAATTTTATTGATGAAGGCTTGGTTGCTCGTAGAGGCCTTCAAACAGAGGAGATAACTAAATTCAAGGTTATGGTTGCAGATGGATTCACTATTGGGTGCACTAGGAAGATATCCCAGTTATCATTTTAGTTAGGCAATTATGAAGTCAAGGATGACTTCTATGTAGTGAGTATGGTGACACCCAGATATGAGCAGATAAATTTATATTTATTTTTGGCTTGTGAGCAGCAAGATGTGGGAAATTCTTTAGGCGTCAGGTAGTTGATGTTATGTCCCACATGGTTGTGTTGTGATTACTGAAGTTTAGTTATGATGTTGGTAGCTATTTTTTCAGAAAATGCTTTGATGATTGCGATTGACTTTGGTACTGGGGATCATCTAATTTTCATCGTGAGGATGAGTGTTGAGATAAGATTGTGAGTTCACATTTCCAAAAATGATTTGGCAGTTGCCTATGTTGATCTTTTCACTGATATTACTTGGCAAGAGGTATTCCATTTTAGTTTTGTTTAGTATTTCAGTTTTAGACTGGAGGGTGATCTTATCGTGGTGTTGCAATTGAGACTTGTGCAGTTCTGGCATAATGTTTTCTTTTTTGTGATCAAAGTGGTGCAGCATCAGCGTGGTGGAATTTTCCTAAGGATGTTATGGGATCCTGGTATCACTTATGACTGTAGCCAGGAGTTGATGGATGACTGGAGTATGATTTAGTATTGCTTGAGGACAAGCATTCTTTGGGAAGGGCAGACTGTAATGTCCCCTTTCTGAGTAGTCAGTCAGTTGTGGTAATTTAACCTATTTCTGGGTTCCCATAGGCTAAATTGAGGTGATTAGGATCCCTATTTGAGTTATTCCCTGGTGATCAGTGCTTCGCTAGCTTCCTTCTACTTCTTTTTGGAGGCTTTTTGGAGTTTTCTTCCACCACTTAATATTTTTAGTAAGTCAGAGCTGGGACATTCAATGGTGATGAATTTTATGGGTTTTTGTTCAGAGAGGTGTTGTGAGGAGTTTTGATGGTCCGAGATTGTCATTTTCTATTTTGGCAGTACTTGTTATATTTAGTAAGTTAGTGCAGTGGACGAGCAGTGATTAGGGTTTGTAGTCGGGATTGGAAAAGGTGCATCGAAGATCATAATTCTTTCAGTCGGTCGACTATTTGGGGCCAAATGTTTATTATTTAATATTTAACATTAAATTGTTATATTAAATAATATTATTAATAAATTATTTTCCTCAGGGGAAATAAATATTTATTTGATAAAGTGGTTTGTTCCCTAAGTTAAAAAAGGAAATATTTTATAAAGGTGACTTAGAAGTTTAATTTTGAGACAACTTTGGGAAAAGTAATTTAAATATTAAAAAAAATGCCTCCAAACCCTAATTAGAGCATTGAAAATTGGAGATATAAGGAGATCTTGCAAGCATTATGGATTCATTCAGGTTATTTGTATTTTCTTCTATTTGAGAGACAAAGGCTCTGGCATTAGAACTTCAAAGGCTTTGTGGAGATGAACACCTTCTTAGGGAGCATTATTCTCGGGTGTGAGAGATCACCCTTGGATAATTATCTATCGATTTTATCTAGGAATCAAGATTTACATTTCAAATGAGAATTTGAAGGGGTAAATTAGTTTGATATTTTCAAGGGTTTATTGTCAGTATGTTTGTAGGAGATTTGGTATTTTTGGTGTGAAGTTCTTGCAGGGTTTAGGCTGGCCGTACATCTTCTTTCTGGCAACATAACAGAACTTTGTCACATTTGCTTCAACAATTGCAGACTTTAGATTTTGGAGACGAAAACATCCATTGGTATCACTGGTTTCGGGGGTTAAAGGTCCTCCCTAGTAAGTTCTGGGTATTTCTACTTTAGGGGACACAAATTTGAGCTTGATTTACAACAATAGGGTTTGTGATTTCAGCAACTTCAGTGGGTTTTTGAGGAGATCTTCTGGGTCTTCTAGTTTTTGGTCATTTTCATCTGGGTGTGCTTCAATTTAGTGTTTTGTGGTGTGATTTGGGGGTTCTTGGAGCTGGCCGTACCATTTAGGAGTGCATTAGAGAACGTGTAAAGCATTAATATCTCTTAATCCAGGAAGTTTCTCATTTTGGGTTTCCTAGCATATGTTTTCCAAATTTGGGTGATGAGAATGGAGGCATTTTGATGATTGTTTGGAGCTGGAGTGAATTTATTTTGCTGGTCCTACCTTTTCCAATAAGCCATACCATTACCTTGGAAAGTGTGCAATAATTCCAGTCAACTTTTGGGCATGTTTGTTATCCAGGCATTGGTGCCTAGCTTGTACAATATTGTTGCAATTTACAGTATGTCATTTAGAGTCCGTTTGATGAAGTTATGAGCATTTTAGTGTGTTCAGCTGCGTATGGTTCATTTCCAGAATTTTGTGTTAGACCTGTAATTGCATTTCTAGGTCAAAAAATTGAATAAAATAATGTTGTTTGGTGTTGGGTTTCAGTTTGTTTAATTTCACTTTATGTTTATGCAATTTAGAGTTTTTATTTATGCATATGTTCACATATTATAAAGCACAAAAAACCCCAAAATAATTGCATATCATACCTGTCAACAAAACATTAAAAAAAAGAAAAAAAATCAGACATTACAAAAAATGGAAACAAAGCAAAAACTCTCAGATATTTCAGAGCACCAAACAGGGGTGTCTATTACATTCAATTTCTTCAATTTCTCATTCAATAATTTATCCTCTTCTTATATCTTCCTTTAATCAATTTATTTCTTCAATAATTCTTCTTCACTTTAATTTTTTTTCCAATAATCAATTTCTTCAATTATTCATAAAAATCATTTTTCTTATAGCTCACAACAATTTTCAATCTTCAATTTTAATTCTTCCTCTGCTTTTAATTAATTTTTCTTCTTCTCTATTTATTAACTTATTCTACTTATAACTCCCAATCATTCAAATTCCAATTTATTATTTATCTTCTTATCACTTCAAAGTATTCAATCAACTTCTTATATCTCCCAATAATAAAATTAATTCCTCCTTTCTTCAAATAATAATTTCTCCTCCCATAGTTGGAAGCTTACTATAGTGGTAAGGGTTGTGGCATCTCTTTGAGAGGTCCAACGTTAAAATCTCATTCAATATGAGGGGACTGAGACCCCTCATAAAAACTTGTGTAAAGTCATTGAAAAAAATAGTTTCCCCTTCCAACAATTAAAATTATTTTCTTCAAATAATTAAATCTACCTTACCTAGCAATTATTCTTCTAGATATAACTTGGACCAGTAGTCCTCTATCTCTTGAGCCTTCCTTTGAATGTTGGACCATTAGTCCATCTCCTCTTGGATCTTCTTATTTAATCTCCAATCTTCATAAATATATCTTTAGATTATCACAAATAACTTTAGTGCAATCATGAGCCTTCCTTCTTCAAGGCTTGGCTTCTTACAAATATGGTATTCTCATTGCTTGTCCTTTACAAATTTTGGACTTCCTTCTTCAAGGATTGAATCCTTCAAAAATACAATCTTCTCACTGCTATCTCTTTCAATCATTGCAATCTCTCTATCAAATGTTCCTTTGTGACAAACCTTCTACTTGGGTTGAGATAAATTTTCTCTCTACCCTAGAAGTCTAACAAATGTGGCTTTCATTAATGAGGCTTTGATACCACTATTAGCATATCACCTTTTAAGATTTAATGTTTATGTAGAAGAGACAAAGGAACCTCTACTAGCTTGCACAATATGAAATTTTATAAGATTGAATATATAATAGGATGGCTGGGATTTCTGATTTATTGCAGCAATAACATGGACTAAAAAATCAACAATCAATGGTTGAATTCATAATATAATTAGACCTGCAAAAAATAAAACAAATGACAGAAATATTGTTCATCCAATTGATAAATCAATGTAAAAAATTGCAATTGTAGAAGAGCTCCAATACACCAACACTATGGAAAATATGGCAATATATATATAACCATATTTTTTTTTTCTCTCAACTTGTATTCTGAAATCTTTCTTACAATAATGAAGAGAAAAATGGTAAAAATACCCAAGATTCCAATGCTCACGTATGTTTGGAATATCCTAAAAATATCTAGTTATGAGCATCATGCAAGATGCTTTATTGGATATGCTAAAAAATAGTTCCTAAATTAAAGCATGTGCATAGTTAACTAACACAATCCTAAATTATAGGATAATTAATGGGAGAAACTTATGCATTATAACTCACACTATGACTGGTTAACTAAAAAAACTCTAAAATTTTAGGAGTGATCAAAGGAGAAAATTTTGGAGTTAAAAAATGAATAAATCCTTCTAAAATATGGTTGCCCAATATTTGGATAATTTGAGAAATATTTGATTTATTAAAATATTAATTAAATTATCATTTAAGAAAAGATGCCAAAAATATAGGAATTTATTCCCTAAAAAGTAGGAGATGGCTCCAAAAATCATGGTGTGAAGTATTAGACATCAAATTTTCTTTAGCCTCCCTATTGATATCAATGATTCCAAACCTATTGAGGTCCTTAAATTTTGAAAATTTCTTTGTCTAATGTCTTGGTAAAAATATCTACAAGTTGATCTTCTAATTTGCAAAACTCAAAAGCAATGAACCCATATTGGACCAAGTCACAAAAGAAGTGATGTCGAATATCAATGCTCTTAATCCTGTTATGAAACACTTGATTCTTCGTCATGGAGATGGTAGAGGTGTTATCACAATAAATCTTTATGGAGGAAGCAATCTCCATTCCAAACTCTTCAAAGAGTCTCACAATCCAAATGGCTTGAGTCCAAGTGGAAGAGACAACTATATACTCTGATTCAGTAGTAGATAAAGCAATTATTTGCTGCTCCAAGAAACCAACTTGCCTCCAAAGAAGAAGGTATATCGAGAAGTGCTTCTTAAATAATTAAGACATCCTATCCAATTTACATATGTGTAGGCCACTAGATCATAACAGTTAGTAGTAAAATAGCATAAACCAAAAAACTTAGAACCACTTACATACCTAAGGATTCCCTTGGTTGCCTTGAAATGATACTCATGAGGAGAGCGCATATATCTTACTTCTAACCTAACTGAGAACATGATATATGGTCTAGGAGCGGTAAGATACATCAAATTACCAACTAGCGATTTGTATAGGGTTGCATCCACAAGAGGAGTAGAATCCTCCTTAATCAACTTGCATCCCTCAACTATTGAAGTGCTAACTGGCTTGCAATCATTTATAAAATATTACCAAAATATCATCAATATATTTGGATTGATTAATGAATATACCTTCACTTGATTGCATGATTTACACATCAAGAAAGTAATGCATAGTGTCCAAATCACTGATCTCAAACTCATTCAACATGGCCCTTTTTAACTATTTCAACAAATTGGTGGAGTTGCCAAGAATATTATGTCATAAACATATAAAAAAATGACAATAAAATATGATCCATCTACCTTTTTATAAAGTTTACTTTTAGTTGAACATCGTTCATAACCATTCTTATACAAGTAATTATCAATTATAGAGTACCAACCTCTAGGTGCTTCTTAAGCCCATAAAGAGTTTTCTTAAATTTGTACAATTTTTCTTCATGATCAACAACTATAAATCCTTGTGGATGGCTCACATACACTTCTTATTCTAAGTATCCATTCATAAATGATGATTTAACATCCATTTGACACACAACAAGACCAAGATGTGAAGCTAGTGCAAGTAGAGACCTTATCATTTCTAGTCTTGCAACTCGTGCAAAAGTTTCTTCATAGTCAATACCTTCTTGTTGAACATAGCCTTTAGCAATCAACCTTACCTTATGTTTGGCTATGCTTCCATCAATATTATGCTTCAACTTGTAGACCCATTTCACACCTACAATGGTCTTGTCTTTTGGAGGAGAAACTAGCTCCCAAGTATCATTTTTCTCTATTTGTTCAATTTCAATCTCCATAGACTTTGCCCAATCTTCATTAGCACATTATTCTTTGAAATTAGAGGGATCAACATAAGAATAATACAACAGATCATAATTAATCACATTTTCACCTTTCTTTGCTTGCAATCTAGTCACTCTTCTTGTATAGTCATTGTCCAACATTTGACTAGGTGGATGATAATTAGAGAGCCTTTTTGTAACAATGTTACCTTTTAATGGAGTTTTGGTTTTTTCTTCATTTTTAGGTGGTAAGGCTTCATCATGAACATGAGAAGTTAGTCATCAATATAAAGTGGAAACACCATCATCTTTGTGTGACTTATATCCACCCCCTTCAATAAAAACCACATCTCTGCTAATATGCATGGTGTTAGTAATAGGATCAAAACATTTTAGATTCAATAGAATAGCCCACAAAAATACATTTGATGAATTTTTCATCAAGCTTCCTTCTCTTTTTCTCAAGAATGTGCATAACCAAAAAATCTCAAATGGCCAATGCTTGGTTTCTTGCCATGGCAAAGCTCATAGGGAGTAGAATCTTGTACCAACTTTGTAGGACATCTATTGAGAATGCAAATAGATGTACAAATATATTTAGCCCAAATTTTATTTGGTAGCTCCTATTTCAACATGCAACGGGCCATCTCCACAATGGTCCTATTTTTTCGTTCAACCACTCCATTTTATTGAGTGTAAATAGTAGTCAACTCCCTCTTGATTCCAAGGCTGATGCAATACTGTAGGAACTCATTTGAGGTGAATTCACCTCCATGGTTTATCCTTAAGGTTTTAATACAAGAACCTAATTAATTCTCAATAAAAGCCTTAAATTTCTTAAAATTTTCAAAAGCTTGTGATTTCTCATGCAAGAAATAAACCCAACACATTCTTGTATGATCATCAACAAACAAGAGAAAATATTTGCTTTTACCTAAACTCAAGGTTTGCATAGGTCCACATAGATCAACATGCACTAACTCCAATGGTTTCTGAACTCTAAACTTATGATGAGGAAACTTCTCTCGATGTTGCTTTCCAAAAATACATCCTTCACATACTATGTTGAGAGGCTTTGTGAAAGTGGGCAGTCCTCTAAAAAGACTCTTCTTTTGGATTCCATCCAAGGATACAAAATTGAGGTGTCCATACCTCTTGTGCCATAGCCATGCCATATCAATGGTGCTCTTCAAGCATCAAAACTTTAACTATATTTTCAACACAAACATCTTATTTTCTACCATCAAAACTTTAACTATAATTTGATTGTCATTTAGTATTCTACAAACATTCTTTTAAAAAACAACTCTATAATTCTTTGAGCATAATTGTCTAATACTCAAAATATTATGTTTCAACCCTGGTACATAAAATGTATCATGCATGTAAAAGGTCTTACCATTCTTTGTTCAAACAAAAGAGTCTTTTTCCTGCTATATCAACTTGATTGTTATCACCAAATGTGACTTGTCCAGTAAAATTGTTATCAAGTTCAACAAAGAGATTTTTATTTCTCGTCATGTGATTTGAACATCGACTATCAATATACCATGAATGATTCTAAAAAATATCAAAATTATTCAAAATTTAAAAGAGATTTTCACCTTTGTCTTCACTATAATTTGCTTTATTTTTATGTTTTTCTTTTTAAAACATTGCTCTTCAGTGTGATTATCCATAACACAATGATTGAAATGCTTATGGGCTAAATAACAACTTTTATCATTACCTCTTCCACGTCCTCTACCATGTCCTCTCCCATAGCCTTTTGAAGAAGATTATCCTAAAATGATAGATGATGACTCTTTTGTATGGGCTTGTTATTCATTCAATTTCAACTTGCCTTGAAATGCTTGATTAAGGACTTTGTTGACCTGCATTTTTTTATATGCTTGCCAATATTTGGAACACACACACATGACATATGCTCCCTCTTGAAAAGGAAAGATATTTCCTCCAAGGTTCAGGTAGGCTAGGTCTCAACCATGTAGGGTTTACTTAGTCGAGGCTAAGTTGGTGATATATAAGTTTTTTTTTGGGTTTTTTATAGCACATTCAATATATGAGATCTGACTTTAATACTACCCACAAGCTTCAGTAAAACTCAAAAATTTTGGAAATTTTGATGGGGGGAATGTAGGAGACTTCCCACTCTGCATGGGATGTCTCGATCCGCTTTCCTGCTTCTCTCTTCCCTGGTTTTGTCCCAGTTTCATGGCACTTCCTAGGCCCTTCTCTCTAGGTTGGCTATGGTTGCAGATGATCTCCTTGGGGTGGGAGGTCCCTGATCCACTTGTTTGATCCTTTACCATCCTGATTACGGGTTTCCAACCTGTGCCTCTGACTTAGGACATCCCTGGGATTTACCCTAGGTATCATGTTGAGCTTATGGGATCCTTTTTCCTTGCTACTCTCAGGTCTTTCCCAAGTTTGTTGTAAGTTTTATACTTGGTGTCAGATTCCAGCATTTCCTCTATTGCGGTGCATCGTGGCTTTGGGATGGGGGCTTGACTTCGTCCTTGTGCTTCTCGAGAGGTTTTCATTGCTTCCTTCTGGTTTGGGGGGCCACGTGCCTTATTTTCAATCAATCTTCTCTCTGGGCTTCTTGGATCTAGTCTACTTGGTGGATTCTCAGTGTATCTTTCACGACCTTGGTGGGGACCTTGTGCTTTGCTTGCTGCTGAGATCCTATTGGTTTTCCAGATCTAGTTCCCTTAAGCTATTCATGTGCAAAGTTGAAGGTTTCTTGGGGTCATATACTGCATCTTTCAATTTTGGAAGGGGACCTGTGCTTATTACCTACAACTTGATCACCCCATGGCTCCTTCAAATAGAGTTCCTTGGGACCTTTTCGCTCCTTTTCCATGGTTGGTGGTTCTGTTGTCGTGGCATCCTCTGGTTTATTTTGGCATTCTCATAGCTCAACCTCACATGCAAGAAGATCTCATGGCCCATGGAGATCCTCAGAATTGCTGATCCATTTTCCAGGCTCCGTGCAGGATGCTGCTTCATGGAATGCCTTCCTGGGCCGTCCCTAGGTGGGATCCTGGTTTCGTTTTTTCAAGTTTCAGTTGTTCCTGATTTCCTATAGCAATTTTTGGTTTTCCTGGATGGAATCCCAAATTTTTCTATTTTCTTGTGTTAGCCCCAACCCTTCTTGGGTGGGATGGCCCATCCTTGTTTAACTGACAGTTTTCTCTGGTCCATATGCCTTCTCGAGGTGGATTTTCATTCCTAGTGGCTTTGACTTCCTATTTCTCCTTTGTGGGATTCTAGTTTTTGGTTTTCCCCTTAAGCGATATTTTTAACCTGGGTTTTTCCTACCTGGGCAGGATTTTGTAAAATTTTCTACTTTGGGCAGGATTTTGTAAAATTTTCTACTTTGGGCAGGATTTTGTAAATTTCCTACTTTGGGCAGGATTTTTAATTTTTTTTTCAAATGGCCTACCCTTTGGCCTTTTTTTTGGTCTGTTGACCTTGTGTAAAAAGGTTTTGGGGTCCTTTCAAAACCCACTTTTAATGAAATTTTCTACCAATAAAAACAAACTCAAATTTTTTGAAGTGTTTGTGAGTTGATTCTGCACTGGTAGAGTTTGTTGATTTGTGTTTGGGCTTGCTCTAGTTAAGTAGGAAGGTATATTTTATTTATTAGGCATTTGGTTGGTATTCGCTCCTTGGGGTATCAAGTTTACAGGCATTGTTTGCTGGGCATATGATTGAGGAACTTGACTTGATGACTAATTTTCCAGTTATGTAGGCATGTTATGAGCAATTGGACAAGTATTTAAGTATACCGACAAATTTTGGTTGCTAGTTTGGTTCGCTTGGGGTAATATGAGCGACATCATGGAATGCTTATACATGTGAATTTGATTTGTTTAGAGAAGCACTTGAGATAGGGGTGTTGGATTGAACACTTGATTTTGGTATGGGTACATTGCATTAGGAATAAGATTCATCATTGGGGTATTATGCATTATAGCCTGGTTCATCAAGAAAATCTGATTATAGGCACCCGACTGTCCAAATATCATGTTAATTCCAATACCAAAACCTTGAGGTATCAATTATTGTTCAATAGTGAGACCTTCATTATAGACTGTAGGTAAAGTGGTGATTCCAGTAGCTCTTTGAATGAACATGGATGTCATAGGATCAAGAGCATTCAAATACATTTGTAAGGTAGTGGGCTCTAAAAGCTCAAATGGGGGAATCAATTTCATGTAAAGCTTATGGAAGCGTGTGTTAAATCTCCTAATGAGTTTACCAAGTTTTTTTTTGGTAGTGGAAAATTGATGGTACAAGATAACATAATCAATGATCAATCTAAAGTACTTCACAAAAGTTTCTTCCAACTCCAACCAAGAATGAATAGAACGGACAGGCAGATTAATATACCAGTAGTATGAATCCTCATCTAAATTATTAGGAAACATGCAGTAAGCCAGATCCTCGTATTGAATTTGAAACCTCATTAAGGTATCCTTATACACTTGGATGTGCTCTTATGCAGATCGAGTACCATTATGCTTATACTTTGGCAAGTATTTTTCAACATTCTTTGGAATATCATGCATGGATCCAACAATGTCTATTAGGTTGTGGACCGTGAGCCAATTTGGTTGGTAAGTTATTGCTTGGTTTTGGAAAAGAGTAGGTAAGATGAGAGCTGAGGAGTTTTTTGGTGAACAAGTTGTAGCTCGAGAAGGTCTAGTTCTATGTTTTCCCTTATTAGATCTAGTTTTTCTATGATGGGTGAGGGATAACAACTCAAAATATCCTTCTATCGACCTTGACCAGGTAAGAATCCTTCTTGGTTCCAGTTTGGGTGTAGTCTAAAGAATCATATCTAATGTGAAGGAATGTGGTTCGACCCTCCTTCTAGCACCAATTCTATTGATCCACATTTTTTTATATGCTTGCCAAAAAATGGAATACACACACACACAACATATGTTCCCTCTTGAAAAGGAAAGATATTTCCTCCAAGGTTTAGGTAGGTTGGGTCTCAACCATGCAGGGTTTACTCAATGGAGGCTAAGTTGGTGATCCACAAGTTTTTTTTTTTGATTTTTTTGTAGCACATTCAATATATGAGATCTGACTTTAATACTACCCACAAGCTTCAGTAAAACTCAAAAATTTCTAGCATCGACACACACACACACTACAACTACAACTAACTAAGAGAAGCAACCATCTAATCTATACCACTAATCTACTAGAGGAGATAAAAAAATGCAAAAAGAAGAGGGTCAGGAGAAATAAAACCTAAATATCCTTGATTCACCACAACATACAATAAGAAATCCAAGCATGAACACACCTCTAGGCAGCCAGTATGCACACAGTTGCAAGGAAGAAAAGTTGCCAAAAATAGAATTGTAGCCACCATAAACATGCATAGATTGCAATTACACCAGTATCTTCAACAAATTTCTCTATTCATGAAGTAATTTTCCATACATTTGTAGTAATAACTAGGAGCCTCCAGAAGAAAAATGCAAAAAAATAAACCTATTCTAATGTTGTTGCTAAGAGTATTCCGAGTTTTTTTTGGGAGGGGCCTTTACAAATAAGAGAGTTTCTTTTATAAGCTGAGGAAAGCAATTTTCCCTCCATTTTCAAAGTTGGACTTCCATGAAATAATAATTTTAAATTGAAGCCCTTTTTCAAGTCTTCGTAGATTACAATGACATAAATAATTCTGGATCATTAAATCATGCATTTCTAGGTGGAAGGGGGACATCCAGATACTTTTCTAGTTGTTGGGTCCTTGCACAATGGAAGATAAAATTCATGTCCAATCAAATAATTTTGCAAAAAAACCATGCAAAAAAATCCATTCCCAATGATTGAGTAGAGCTCATCGTAAGCTTTACGATGCCTTCGGTTTGAGCTCAATCGGGGCTCTGGATGAAAAGTTATGGCCTTCGAAAGATTACCTACCAAAAAGCAGTAAAACAATTCAGTTTACATGGAAAAAATATTATTTAATAAATAACTCTAGGTTTCAAATAGTCTTTGAACAAGATTTTAGAATTTCAGGATTTCGAGGTTTTGAGATCTGGCAAAATGCAATTTGCCAAAATAAAATTTTGAAATTCCAAAATTTCGAAGAAGGAAATCGTCCAAGACTAAAGAAGACCCAAAACACTTCCAACAATTATAAAAAAAAAATTCTGTTTTTTTTAGGATGAACATCAAATTGAAAACCCAAAACTCTACAAGATCCAGATCCAACCGAAAACACCGAAAACATCAGAAAAACTAGAATTTGATAAACATGAGCTCACTAATCTTCATAACCACAAAGGCCCACGATTGTTTTTTTATAAAACTAACTCCAACTCACAAAAAATGGGGCCCTGTTTAGAGTGTAAAATGAGGGTTGTTGAGCAAGGTGCAACGACAATATTGTCATTGTTGTCAACACACTCAGATGGACAGGTTGATGCAGTGGATAGTTGTTCGGAGGTTGTTCGGAGTATGTACAAGTGGTGTTCAATGCTTATGAGAATATTTGTGATGTTCAGGTGAAGTTGTTACAGGTTGTTCGTGCAAATTTGCAAAAGTTGCAAAAATCGTCAGGAAGTTGTCAAAGTAGCAAAAAAGGAAGTTGTCAAAGTGGAAAAATGTCAATGGAATGTGTTGGACAGCCCAAGATACTATTTGGAGGTTTTTTTATCATTAGAAAGTGTGGTTGCAGTGTTGGAACGACCGGTTGCTTCGCCGGTGCATTGTTGGTCATGAAACTACAGCTGTAAAATCTGCGTCGGAGGTCACTTTACGGGAGGAATATTAAGCAATCCATGAGGAATTGGTCCTCAAATTTTTTACTGGAGGTATATGGATATACTGAGAGCTTAAGTTTTAAATTTCAGCCCAAATGGAGTCCGGAGGAAGAAACGGTGAGCGTTGCAAAATGGCTCTGGAGCACTTTTTCAATTTATGTGACAGGTGTAAAATCAGCGCAAGAGGCCACTTTGTCGGAGGTATATTAAGAAATATGTGAGGAATAAAACTTCAAAATTTTTACTGGAGGTAGTCTGATATACAGAGAGCTTATGTTTTAAATTTCAGCCCGAACGGAGACCCGAGGAAGAAACGGAAGCAGTTGCAAAATGCCTTCGTAGCACTTTTTCCAGTTTTGGGCAGCCAAGTGCTTTTGCACTCGAATACTCAAATTCATATTTTCTTGTTGCCGAATGTGTCATTTAAGTGTTGTTTCATGTATAGCTCATCGAATTGAACATATTTGCTTTTTGGTCGGAGTAATTTCGAGGCCTCCAAGTGTGAGAATGAGTAATGTGCACAACACTTTGTCCGTGAACTGTTTGACAAAATGCCTCTCCAAAATAAAAGTGAAATTTAAAAAGGTCATAACTTTTGATCCGTAACTCCTTTTGAGTCCGTTCTTTTTCCAGCGCGTGCAGAATTTTAAAATCTAGAAGAACGTTATGTCTCCCATGGGAGACGTTATTGAATGCTGAAATGGTCATCTTGCAACTCAAAATTTGTTAGGAAGTTGAAGTGTTGGAAGTTGAAGGGATTGCAAAAAGGTTTTTAAAAAGGAGTCAGTGTGAGTACAGAGAATAGTGTGAGATTAAGATTCAGATCAGATGAGATTAGTCAGAGTGGATGTGTAGAGAGAAGCAATGAGCTAGACCACTCAGGGTCTTTTAGAATGGAGATCAGATTTTCTACTACAGTTTTTGTTTTTGCCGAGTGGGTGCTTGGAGATCGGGGTCGGTGCTCCTTGTAGTTGGTGCTGCTAAAGTCTGGGTTGGTTGGTGCCATTCCTTGTAGTTGGTGCTGCAAAAATATTGTAAAGACCAAATATTTTTGAGGCTAGATTTGGATGGGAGTCCAAACAGTCCATTGGCACAGTGGTTTTCCCACATCGGGTTTCCACTATAAATCTGGTGTTATGTGATGCATGTTTGTGTGATTGCTTATTTTGATTTGATTTCGTAGTTGGATTAAATTTTTAATATACACTGATTCACCCCCCTCTTAGTGTCATGCTTAGTTCAACAATTGGTATCAGAGCGAGGTTCCTGAATAGGCTTAACCGGCTAGGGTGATCTTGGAAGTGACATAATGGTAGGAGGCAAAGGCTTCTCTTCGAACAAGGCACCACTGTTTGATGAAACTAATTATGCTTTTTGGAGAATCAAGATGTAAACATATCTTTGTGCATTGGGATACGATATTTGGGAATCAGTAAGCAGTGGATATACACCACCCGCCACTCCTCCAACCGATGTTGCTGGTAAGAAACTATTTGAGAATGACTCAAAAGCAAAGAATGCCATCATGTGTGGATTAGTGGACAACGAACTGGTAAATATTATGGGTTGTAAAATGGCAAAGTAAATATAGGATAAACTGAAGAGCATTCATGAAGGAGACGATAAGATCAAGGAGGCCAAGTTACAAACACATCGAGCTCAGTTCGAAGGATTAAATATGAATGAAGATGAGAATATAGAGGTCTACCTGTTAAGAGTAAATGAAGTCATCAATGCTATCAGAGGACTTGGAGAGGAAATCAAAGACTCGATAATCATCAAAAAGGTATTAAGATCTCTTGCTCAAAGGTTTGATTCTAAAGTTTCTGCAATAGAAGAAGCTAAATATTTAAATACTCTTACTATGGATGAGTTGTATGGTTCTTTAACCGCCTATGAAATGAGAATAGGAAAAGCTAAATCTACAGATAAAGAAGTTGCCTTTAAAGCTCAAAAAAATGCAAAAACGAAACCAGAGTCAGATGAAGATGAAATGTTAGATGAAATGGAAGCTAACTTCGTGAGAAAACTGAAAAAGGGAAAAGGCAAATACAGAGGAAAGTTACCATTTAAATGTTTCAACTATGGAGGCATTGGGAATTTCGTAGCTAAATTTCCACTTAATGAGAAGAACAGAAGTGATGAAGGATCGCATGGAGAAAGAAGTGACTGGAAGAAAAAATCAAATTTCAGAAAAGGTAACTTCAAGAAGAAAAGTTTCATCTCCAAGAATGTCAGTTCATCAGAAGACAACTCTAGTGAGGATTCTGAAAAAGAAACAGGTGAAGCTCTTTTCATGGCATTCGAAGAAGAAAAACCAGAAAAAGAACAGGAATGTGATGAAGAAGAAATTGATGCAGAAGTGAATTTGGAAGAGGAACTAATTGCAGCTCTAGATGAATTGAAGACAGAAAGAAAAAGGAATAAGAAAATTTCAAGAAAGCTTGAGGATGCAAATGAAATCATAACAAGTTTGAAAGTGCAGATAGAAGAATCCAAGAAGATCTTCGAAGATCTTGAAGTACAAATAACCATGAAAATAGATTATTGCAGCAAGTTAGAAGAAGAGATTGTTGGTTTAAGGATGTAGCTAGAAGAAATGAATCAAAAAATTAGCTTTTATCACAAACGTGAAGAGAGTTCTATAAAGATGGATAAGATCATAAAGAACCAGAAGACTACAGGCATCAAATTTGGTTTGGGTTTTGACGAAGGAGAATCATCAAATGGATCAAAGGCCACAAATGAAGAATCCACAAAGAATGAAGAAAAGAAACAAGTTAATCAAGCAAAAATGAATCATGCAAAGGAAAGCAATAATGCAAGGCACGAAAGAAGAATTGACAATGATGGTTTCACCAATGTCACACATCAAAGAAGAAGAAGATTTATGGCTCCTACAACAACATGGCAAAGACCACCACCCAGGTTCAATCATCTCTTTTATGGTTACTGTTTTAAATGCAATGGTTATGGACATAAGATTTCAGATTGCAAGTATAATGTAGGACCAAGGAATTTTTCCAGTAGAAATGTTTTTTCACCTTTGATGGATTATGCAGTAGAATGTTATAACTGTCATAACTTTGGGCATATTGCAAGAAATTGTAGAAGTACATTTGCATCAAATCAATTTCAGGGAAGAAAATTTCAGCCAAATGGAATAAGACAAAATAGAAAATTTCTCGAAAAACATGCACAAGCTACTGAAAAAGAAAAGCCAAAACAAGAGCCCAAAACTGTAATCAAACCAGAGTGGAAAGAAAAAGAGCAACCTAAGGAAGAAAATGAATCCTTGATCATACAGACGACATTTAAAGTGCAGAATAAATCCGCACCATGGATACTTGATAGTGGATGCTCCAGTCATATGACAGGTGACAAACAAAAATTTGAGAAGTTGCAACAATATGAAGGTGGTTCAGTGAAATTCAGAAACAATGATGGAGCTAAGATAGTTGGAAAAGGTTCAGTTAAGATCAGTGATAGAAAAATCAGGTCAGAAGAAGTCTTGTTTGTGGTCGGTCTGAAGCATAACTTGTTGAGCGTAAGTCAGATTTGTGACAGAGGTCATGATGTGATCTTTAAGAAGCGGGGTTGTGAAATCAGAAAGGCAAACAATGGGAAGTTGATAGCATCTGGATCAAGGACATATGGCAACCTGTACACTCTTTCAAAGACTTCAAAAGGAGCTTGCTTGATTGGATAGGAAGAAGAGAATTGGTTGTGGCACAAGAGGCTCGGTCATATCAGTTTTGACAATCTAGTAAAAATTAGTTCAAAGAAAGCAGTGAGAGATATTCCCACCATTGGCAAACCATCAAATAACATTTGTGCTTCATGTCAAAAAGGGAAGCAAACTAGAGTCTCATTTAAAACAAAAGAGTACTACACGAGCAAACCTTTGGAACTAATACATACTGATTTATGTGGACCCATGAGAACGCAAAGCATAAACGGTGACAAATATTTCATGTTGTGTATAGATGACTATTCCAGGATGACATGGGTATTGTTTTTGAAGCATAAATCAGAAGCTTTTGAGATGTTCAAGGTTTTCAAAAACCAAGTTGAGAATCAAACAGGAAAAAGTATTAAATTTTTAAGGTCAGACAGAGGAGGAGAGTTCATTTCAAAGGATTTCATAGAGTATTGTGAAAAATATGGCATCAGGAGATAATTTTCAGCAGCCAGGACACCTCAACAGAATGGTGTGGTAGAAAGAAAGAACAGGACAGTGCAGAAAATGGCATGGACTATGTTGACTGAGAGTAAAGTAGCAGACATATTTTGGAAAGAGGCAGTCCATACTACGGTATACATCCAAAATAGGTGCATGTTGAGGACGCATGAAAGCAAAACTCCTTATGAGTTGTGGTTCAGTAAAAAGGCAACAGCAAGATATTTTAAAGTTTTTGGCAGCAAGTGTTACATCAAAAGAACTGAAGAAAACCTTGGTAAGTTTGAAGATAGAGCGGATGAAGGTATTTTTCTTGGCTATTCATCAAAAAGTAAAGCTTACAAATGTTACAACAAGAGGCTAAGAAAAATTGTGGAAAGTGTCGATGTTAAAGTTGATGAAGGAAGGGAACGAGTAATTAGCTATGAAGAGAACTACCCAATTTATGAAGAGGTCATTGAAGGAGATGAGGAAGAGGAAACGGAAAAGAAATCAAGAATTGACTCAGAGGATTCAAAAAGTGATTCAGAATTGGAAGAAAATAGGAAATTCAAAATAGGTAGCTGGCAGAAAGATCATCCTAGAGAGAAAATAATTGGAGACCCCATAGTTGGTGTTCAGACAAGAAGAATATTAGTAAGTAACTACTCTTTACTATCCAACATTGAGCCCAAAAATGTTGTCTAAGAAAGCAAAGATGAAAGTTGGGTAAAGGCAATAAATGAAGAATTAGATCAGATCGAGAAAAACAAGACTTGGGAGTTAGTACCAAGACCCGCAAATAAAAATGTAATCGGTACTAAATGGGTCTTTCGAAACAAATTGAATGAAGACGGACAGGTAGTCAAGAACAAAGCAATATTGGTATGCAAAGGGTATGCGCAAGTTGAAGGTATTGACTTCGAGGAAACCTTTGCACCTGTGGCCAGACTAGAGGCAATTAGAATGTTTCTTGCTTTAGTAGTTTACAAGAATTTCAAAGTTTATCAAATGGATGTGAAATCAGCATTTTTGAATGGGAAACTTGAAGAAGAGGTTTATATTGAGCAACCAGATGGTTTTCAGCTTGGTGATGATCCCAACTTGGTTTGCAAGTTGAAGAAAGCATTATATGGCTTAAAACAGGCACCCCGGGCATGGTATGCAAGGCTAGACAATTATCTTACTCAGCAAGGGTTCAAGAAAGGTATGGTGGACAGTAATTTGTATGTCAAAACAGAAAATGGTCATCACATTGTTGTTGTTATATACGTAGATGATATCATATTTGGCAGTAGCAAAGATGAGTTGTGTAAAGATTTTGCAAATAAGATGTAGAAAGAGTTTGAAATGTCAATGATTGGTGAACTTTCATATTTTCTCGGATTGCAAGTTAATCAAAAGGAGAAGGGCATATTTATTTCTCAAATCAAATATGTGAAAGAGATGCTGAAAAAGTTCACAATGGAGGATTGCAAGCCAGTTAGCACTCCCATGACAACAGGTTGCAAGTTGAGCAAGGATGACAAATCTCCACCTGTTGATCAAACTATGTACAGATCCATGATTGGGAGCTTACTGTACTTGAAAACTACTAGACCGGACATTTTGTAGGTCGTATGCATGGTAGCATGATTTCAGGCTAGTCCCAAGGAGACTCATGTGACAACAGTGAAGAGGATTTTTCGGTACCTCAAGGGTACTATGGAGTATGGGTTATGGTATCCGAAAGGTAAGGACTTCACCCTTATTGCGTATTCAGATGCAGATTGGGCAGGATGTGTAGATGACAGGAAGAGTACTAGTGGAGGTGCATTCTATCTTGGTGATAATCTTGTTGCGTGGCATAGCAAAAAGTAGGAGTCAGTCTCATTATCCATAGCAGAGGTAGAGTATATTGCAACAACATCATGTTGTACACAGGTACTTTGGATGAAACAAACTCTGAAAGATCTTGGAATAAATTTTAGTGAGCCCATATCGATCATGTGTGACAATACAAGTGCAATCAATATCTCAAAGAATCTGGTTATGCATTCTCGCACAAAACATATTGCTATTCGGTACCATTTTTTGAAGGAGAAAGTTGTGGAAGGTGAGGTTAAGTTGGATTTTGTTCCAACAATAGAGCAAGTAGCGGACATCTTCACCAAACCATTGCCCAAGGAAGTCTTTGAGTACCTTCGCAAGAAATTGGGAGTGGTCACACTTCCCAAGCATTGACTAGCTATCGGGGTCACATTCTCAGGGGGAGCATTTGTGTCTTTGTTTATCTTTTTGCTCATGTTTGTGATTTTTGCTAAGTGTAATAATTTTTTCCTGAGAATGGTGTGCATGGACTCAGGGGGAGTTTGCAGCAGCCCTTTGGTCTTGTTGTCAAAGGGGGAGAAGAGTTACAAGAAATTGTGCGTGTGTTGCCAACAATTCCAAAGGGGGAGATTGTTGAGCAAGGTGCAGCGACAATATTGTCATTGTTGTCAACACACTCAGATGGATAGGTTGATGCAGTGGATAGTTGTTCGGAGGTTATTCAGAGTATGTACAGTGGTGTTCAATACTTATGAGAATATTTGTGATGTTCAGGTGAAGTTGTTACAGGTTGTTCGTGCAAATTTGCAAAAGTTGCAAAAATCGTTAGGAAGTTGTCAAAGTAGCAAAAAAGGAAGTTGTCAAAGTGGCAAAATGTCAATGGAATGTGTTGGACAGCCCAAGATACTATTTGGAGGTTTTTTTATCATTAGAAAGTGTGGTTGCAGTGTTGGAACGGCCGGTTGCTTCGTCGGTGCATTGTTGGTCATGAAACTGCAGTTGTAAAATCTGCATCGGAGGTCACTTTACGGGAGGAATATTAAGCAATCCATGAGGAATTGGTCATAAAATTTTTTACTAGAGGTATATGGATATACTGAGAGCTTAAGTTTTAAATTTCAGCCCAAACGGAGTCCGGAGGAAGAAACGGTGAGCGTTGCAAAATGGCTCTGGAGCACTTTTTCAATTTATGTGACAGGTGTAAAATCAGCGCCAGAGGCCACTTTGTCGGAGGTATATTAAGAAATATGTGAGGAATAAAACTTCAAAATTTTTACTGGAGGTATTCTGATATACAGAGAGCTTATGTTTTAAATTTCAGCCCGAACGGAGACCCGAGGAAGAAACGGCAGCAGTTGCAAAATGCCTTCGTAGCACTTTTTCCAGTTTTGGGCAGCCAAGTGCTTTTGCACTCGAATACTCAAATTCATATTTTCTTGTTGCCGAATGTGGCATTTAAGTGTTGTTTCACGTATAGCTCATCGAATTGAACATATTTTCTTTTTGGTCGGAGTAATTTCGAGGCCTCCAAGTGTGAGAATGAGTAATGTGCACAACACTTTGTCCGTGAATTGTTTGACAAAATGCCTCTCCAAAATAAAAGTGAAATTTAAAAAGGTCATAACTTTTGATCCGTAACTCCTTTTGAGTCCATTCTTTTTCCATCGCGTGCAGAATTTTAAAATCTAGAAGAACGTTATGTCTCCCATGGGAGACGTTATTGAATGTTGAAACGGTCATCTTGCAGCTCGAAATTTGTTAGGAAGTTGAAGTGTTGGAAGTTGAAGGGATTGCAAAAAGGTTTTTAAAAAGGAGTCAGTGTGAGTACAGAGAATAGTGTGAGATTAAGATTCAGATCAGATGAGATTAGTCAGAGTGGATGTGTAGAGAGAAGCAATGAGCTAGACCACTCAGGGTCTTTTAGAACGGAGATCAGATTTTCTACTACAGTTTTTATTTTTTCCGAGTGGGTGCTTGGCGATCGGGGTCGGTGCTCCTTGCAGTTGGTGCTGCTAAATTTTGGGTTGGTTGGTGCCATTCCCTGTAGTTGGTGCTGCAAAAATATTGTAAAGACCAAATATTTTTGAGGCTGGATTTGGATGGGAGTCCAAACAGTCCATTGGCATAGTGGTTTTTCCACATCGGGTTTCCACTATAAATCCGGTGTTATGTGATGCATGTTTGTGTGATTGCTTGTTTTTATTTGATTTCGTAGTTGGATTAAATTTTTAATATACACTGATTCACCCCCCTCTCAGTGTCACGCTTATGAGTAGAGCTCATTGAAAGCTTTTCGACGCCTTCGGTTTGAGTTCAATCGGGGCTCTGGATGAAAAGTTATGGCCTTCGAAAGATTACCTACCAAAAAGCGGTAAAAAAATCAGTTTGCATGGGAAAAATATTATTTAATAAATTACTCTAGGTTTCAAATAGTCTTTGAACAAGATTTTAGAATTTCGAGATTTTGAGGTTTTGAGATTTAGCAAAATGCATTTTGCCAAAAAAAAACTTTGAAATTCCAAAATTTCGAAGAAGGAACTCGTCCAAGACTAAAGAAGACCCAAAACACTTCCAACAATTATAAACAAAAAATTCTGGTTTTTTTAGGATGAACATAAAATTGAAAACCCAAAACTCTACAAGATCCAGATACAACCGAAAACATCAGAAAAACTAGAATTTGATGAACATGAGCTCACTAATCTTTATAACCACAAAGGCCCATGATTTTTTTTTTATAAAACTAACTCCAACACACAAAAAAATGGGGCCCTATTTAGAGTGTAAAATGAGGGCATGTTGTCCAGGGCCAAGTAATTCAACATGAGATTTTTCTAAATCTCTATATTCTTCAATAGCTATGGTAATTGGATCAAATTTCTTAGGAAGGGTTCTCAACACCTTCTCAACTATTCTTGTTTCATTCTCTCAATGTTAATGAATAGAATTTACAACATTTTGAACTCTAGTGATAAAAACCTCAATGAATTCATTTTCACTCATGTGTAAGGATTCAAATTCCCCCCTTAAGAGTTGCATTTTAGTTATTCTCACCTTAGAATATTTTTTATAGGCACTTTCTAGTGTATCCCATGCAACTTTTGATTGTGAACATTCAACAATCTTGGGAAATATAGAAACATCTATCCCACTTTGAATTGCAAAAAGAGCTTTTGCATCCTTCTTCCTATTCTCCATCAACTCCTTCATTTCATTAGGAGTAAGAGCATTGAAATCCGATTCATCTGCTAGTTCAAAGTATCCCTGCAAGACAAAACTCCACAAATCTTATGAAATAAAAAAAGTCTCCATGTGAATACCCCAATATTTGAAGTTTTCACCCTTAAACATGAGAATCTGAAGGGGAACAATACTAGCCCTATTTTGTGCCATGATAACAAGAAAAATTCTCTAACCCAATAGAAAGATTGGCTCTAATACCAAATGAAGATTTTAATGCTTATGTAGAAGAGACAAAGGAACCTCTACTAGCTTGCACAAGATGAAATATTATGAGATTGAATACAAAATAAGATGGCTGAAATTTCTAATTTATTGCAACAATAACATAAATGATAGAGAAATATTGTTCATCCAATAGCTAAATCAATGTAAAAAAATGGAATTGTAAAAGAGCTCCATCACACCAACTATAAGGGAAATTATATATATATATATATATATATATATATATATATATATATATATATATATATATATATATATAAAATTATTTTTTGCTCTCAACTTGTATTCTAAAATCTTTATTACAATAATGAAGAGAAAAAAAGGTAAAAATACCCAAAATTCCAATGCCCAGGTATGCTTGGAATATCCTAAAATTATCAATTAGTTATGAGCATCATGCAAGATGTTTTATTGGATATGCTAAAAAATAATTCCTAAATTAAAGCATGTGCATAGTTAACTAACACAATCCTAAATCATAGGATAATTATTGGGAGCAACTTATGCATTACAACTCCCACTATGACTAGTTAACTACAAGAGCTCCTAAATTTTAGGAGTGATCAAAGGAGAAAATTTTGGAGTTAAACAATGAATAAATTCTCCTAAAATATGGCTGCCCAATATTTGGATAATTTGAGGAATATCTAATTAATAAAATATTAATTAATTCCTCATTTAAGAAAAGGTGTCAAAAATAGAGGAAATTATTCCCTAAAATGTAGGAGATGGCTCCAAAATGCTTGGAATGCTCCAAAAAAACATGGTGTGAAGTATTAGAAATCAATTTTTCTTCAACCTTTATTCTCACAACTTTATTAATCATTAGGATCAAATGATATCTTCAAGAATATCAAAGGATTCAATATAAATCACTCAAGTATTGCAAAATAAACACACTAAAATTTTATTGATAATATCTACAATGGCATGTATAAATGCATTGCTACTTTGATACTTTGTTACAATGTTGTGTCTTCCATATATACATTTAATGTGAGGCTCTTCACCTTCATATGACTCTTGACTTTTACTCTTCATCTCCTCACTTTCATGGGAGTTACAACTCTTCATATTTCTCATACATAATAATAAATCACATATTACTTTCACATGTACATATAAAAACAAAGACTCTCATGATGACTCCTAAATTCTAAACATGACATCTAACCTACATAACTCGCACTTTCCTATTTGACACCTCACATACTTAAATAGATGACACATACTATAAACCTAAATATTAAACACTCCCTAAACTATTTACATGACCAAATAATATAATACCTCCAACACCTTTAAATCCCATATAACCTATTAATTTCTTTTTGTTATAGTCTTGAATTTATTTTAGTACAAGAAACAAAAGAAAATATACATTAAAAAAAAAAATTCAAAGATTGGGGATTTCCCAATAGCTATAAGATATTTAGAAGGTATTGCAATAATATGGAATAAAAACAAATGGAATGCATAATTGTTAGAAGTTAGAAATAATTTAATTGTTGGTCTTTTTTGCAAGAATGAGAAAAATATCAAATTGGAGCCCAAAATGTATATGTTTCAATTAAGGTTACTCTTTATGATAGATGTTGGCAAAACTTGAGTTTGTTTATGTCAAATTAAATGATGATTCATAATTGTGATTTATAGATTCATGGGTGGGACTTCAACACAATTTTGTCTCCTTTGAAAAGAAGGGTGGTACTCTTGGATGGTCTAAATCAATGGAGGATTTTGCATATTTTCTCAATTCAAATGAATTTTGAGATGTTATTCTTTCATGCTTTCAATATACATGGGATAATAGACATTTTAGGCAAACAAAAATATTGGACAAATTTTTGCTATCTAATACATGGTTGCAAACAGAGTATATAATCTCTTCAAATATTTTATTGCATAAGGATCATATCACAAGCCCATTCCATTAAGATATGATTTCTCAATAATGGTCTTCCAAATCCATTTTGAATCAATCTATGTGGCTCCAACATGCTAATTTATTTTAGATATTTATATTACAATGGAATCAAGCAATGCTTTTCACATCATCTATGTACAAGTATGTTCAAAAATGAAATGTTAAAAGGGACAAGTGAATATTTGGATTGTCAAATATTTTGGTGATATATTTAAAATATAAGAGGGAATTAAATCTAAGTTCAAAAATATTGGAACTAGTTTGAAGAGAAGCAAAGAGGAGATGAAGCGGAAGGAGGAGAACTAGATTTTGAGGCAAAGCGATGGCAGAATGCAAGGCTTAGGTTGGGACTTCTTTGCATCAAACTGTGTTCAAAACAATTGTAGATACTTTTTATTTGTCTAGTTTTCTCTTGGTGTGAATTGTTAGGGTTTTTTCGATTTTTTGTGGTTTTCAATGGCCCCCAACCCTCGTGGGCCATCAAATATTGATGGAAATATTGAGGAGAAGATAAGCAAAAATGGAACCCACATAGCATCCCCACAAGTTTTTACTACTGATGATTCACAAGTCAATCAGGGAGATGTGTCCTTCAACCAACAATATTTTGCAGAAACAGTTAAGGGTAACAGTAGGAGAGAGATCCACCTAGAGGCACAAGTTGAAAAAAAAATGCAATAATATAACGAATAAAAATATACAGAACCAGAGCAAACATGGAGAAATGGGTGTTTTCCTCAAGCAGACTCAGTTCCTGTCCTTGAGATTGCAGAAGAATTAATTGTAGAAGACATCATGTACAAATCCACCCATGCTTTGATTTATAAATTTGTGGGGTTGAGGCCATCCCATCGTTTCTTATACAACTAGGCAAGGAAACATTGGGGTCCCCAAGGAGAAGTTGATATATTGTTTCTTTCAAATGGGTACTTTGTAGCAGATTTTATATTGGTTTCAGATAGGAACAAGGCTTTTGAAGGGGGACCATGAGATTGCAGAATAATTAATTGTAGAAGACATCATGTACAAATCCACCCATGCTTTCATTTGTAAATTTGTAGGGTTGAGGCCATCCCATCGTTTCTTATACAACTAGGCAAGGAAACATTGGGATCCCCAAGGAGAAGTTGATATTTTGATTCTTTCAAATGGGTACTTTGTAGCAGAATTTATATTGGTTTCAGATAGGAATAAGGCTTTTGAAGGGGGACCATACAACATTGGATTGATAGGTTTATTCATGCAACCCTGGCGACCTGCATTCGATCCTCGTGTGGAGCCATCGACCGCCCTAATATGGCTAAAGCTCTTTTCTCTCCTGCTTGAATTTTGGAGAGAGGATATCCTTAGGATGATTGGTAATCTCTTGGGCACATATATAAGAAAATCACAAGAATAGGTAGAGGGGGGATCAACAACATAAGCAAGGATATGCGTGGAGATGTACCTGGAAAAGCCACTCCCAACAGAAATTGAATTGTGAGTGGGAAGAAATACATGGAGACAACAAGTGGATTATGAATCGATTCCTTTTAGGTGCATAACTTGCTATGAGTATGGGCATCTGGTAAGAAACTACCCTAAAATAGGTTGAGAGGAGATGCATCAACCTAAAACTAATCCTGAAAACCCTCCCCCACAGAAAGAAAATGATGAAGGGTTTCAAACAGTAATAAGGAGAGTCCAGAGAAATAATTATCAAGCAAGAGGATGAAATCCAACTAAAGCAAGAAATGAACCAACGCTAGATTGGAGGGCATCTTCTAATAAATATGAAATCCTTAAATTAGATGATCCCGTAGAAGGGCAAGAGAATTCAGAGGTGGAACCGGTCAATGGCAAGGGCCAACACCAAGAAGGAGAACAACAGATCCATCGTGAGTACACCTCCATCCCACAGGAGACAAACCCCTCCCAAATTATAATTGCTCAAAATTTTTAAATTGAGGAGAGTCTTGACAATTCATGAACTCAACAATATGTACATCAGTCCCATTAATGGAATCTAAATAACACATCAAGTAATACGCAGACCCAAATGCAGAATTCAAAGCCATCGCTAGGACGAGAGTAATCATAAATTTGGTAGCATATGTTTTTTCAATTTAAGAATTTAAAAAATAATAATAATTTGAACAGCAGTCCATTTTATGAATCTCCAATACCATCGCAAGTAATTTAAAAAAAAAAAAAAAAACCATTATGGAAAAAATTAGAATAATTAATTTGGTAGCATTTGTTTTGTCAATTTAAGAACCAAAATAAAATAAAAATCTCAACATCACTTTCACGAAATTTCAACAACATAGCAAGTCATCTAGAAACCCAAATACAAAATTCGGAGAAACTGATAGCAATAGGGGAAACATACAAGCCAGAATTCAGGTGACCACTTGTGGTGGCGTGCATCCAAGAAATTCTCATTGACAACTCTCCAAGCTTCCTCCACAATCCCCTCATTGGTAATCTCAGCTACCTCGACCTCTGCTGTATCCTTCGTCCTTTCTTCCTCTATACACTTGTCCAAAACCCCTGCAGTAGTAGGGGTACCCAAATCCAAACTCTGACCAAAAGCAGAATCAATGAAAACAGGTTTGCCAAAGCAAAGAATGGCCCATGTGACTACCACCCATATAGTTTTTCCTCCTTCCTTAAAATGGGTACTAATATTTTTACAGCAACTTGGAGAGTAAAAACATTTTTTAAAAACTAACTGTGAATTGGGTAACCTCACACTGGCTTTCCTTTTCATAGCAAGTATCAACTTGGGTTCTGATTTTCGCAGAAGAGGTGGAGGTTGACAGTTGAGCTTCATCAACTCCATTCTCTTGTCACTTCGGTGCACTTTTTTTTTCTTTGGCCCCCTTTCTTTGCCTTATTTTGTTGCTGAACTAAAATATTGAGGGAGATTAAATATTCTTTTGGCTCCAGAATTTTGTTTTTCTTCCCCTTCTTGCTCTGTGTTTTTATTTAATCAAATCATTCAATTTGGTATTTTCGGATCTTATACGCAGAGGAATATCGGCGGTCCATGATATTAGTTCATGATAGTAGATGACATCTGGCCTCAAGAAGTGGATTTTCAAGGGCTTATTAGCTTTTATATTTTGTATATACACAATAAAATTAGTTTCAGAGAATGCCGGATGGGGATTTCATCGATTGGGAGTCCTCAGGGATAAGGTTGAAGATCCATCTTAATTATTGATCTTAAATAGAAAGTGGCGGGCTAATAATGACACAACTACGTGGGAGATGTCCTAAAAAGCATATGAAAAAAAGCTAAAACACAAGGATATATTATACTAATGTAATTTTGATTATTAAAATTTAAAAATAAGTTTGAAAATATATATTTTTTAATAAGTGAGCAGTGGTTAATTCTTAACCATAATTTTTTTAAATTAAAAGTTATACTTATCGGGGATTTTAAAACAAACCTATCACACATCCACCCCCTCACACATTTGCCCACATCCCAATTTGAACCTTGCTCTTCCCAAAGAAGAACTAAAACCCTAACCGTTGCGCTTGCACGTTTCAAAGAAGATGTTATGTATGTATAAACAAATCTTGAATCTTTAAACTTAAAAAAAAAGATGGTGATTATATAAAATCATTTTATATAAAATGTTAAATAGTTTATTAAAATCATTTTATATAGAATGTTAAATAGTTTATTATTTATTTTATATTATAAGTCAAGATTTAAAGTATAGAGAGGGAAAGTCATTTAACAAATGTTTTATTTAAAAGTATGAAAGTTCTAGCCTAGGATAAAAGGAAGAGTAAGTTTATGATAATTTTTATCTAGAGAGTAGATATTTAATCATAAGTGGTTATTAAAGATAAGATGATCAAGTATAATTTAATGATTTTTAAAAGTAGAGGGTTAATGTGTAAGTTTCATAGATATTGGTTTAATTTATGAAATATTCAAAAGTGGCTTAAATAGAAGTGAGGAATGAAATCAAATTACTTCATGACTTTCCTTCTAAAAATTTATTTTCTCGTTATTTTTTCTAATACAAAAATCACGAAAAAAATAAGGAGTGGTCTATGATTTAGGGGGAAAGATTGTAGATTGAGTTTTTGTGGAGACTAAAACTATTAAGAAGATTTTAATAGGGTTTAATTTTTATTTTATAGGTAGGTTTGTATTAAAAAACGGGTTTTAAAAGAGTCTAAAAATCTTTTAGAATAAAACCAAAAATGGACAAGTCAACAGACCAAAGTAACCAAAACAGAGGACGGTTGTACATAAGAGATCTCAACCTTACCAAAAGAGAGCTACTATAAAAGGAGATGATCCCACAGGGAAGATCCTACTTAAGCAACTCGAAACAAAGACAAAGGGACTACACTACTTGCCTTCAGCACTGACGTTCGAAGAGACTTTGGTTTTCTTACTTCAATAAGGTTTAATATTATTATTATTTTTTCTAATAAGGTTTAAGCTTTTTTACTTCCATATCAACTTATCAATAAAAAGGTTTTAAAAAATATTCATAATATTTTAAGGAAATTCATTTAGGAGGGACCAACTACTAAAAAGTGAAAGCATGGTATTTATAACTGGATATATGTTGCCATGGATGTTTTAAAAGCTTTTCCAAAATCTATTAAAATTAAATGTCAATAAAAAATGAGATCAATGAGTAGATTATGAAAATATTACATTGCAATATGTTAGAAGATTACAATTATAGCAAAAAATTACAAAGTAAAGACAATCAAGAAAGAGATAAAAATTCTTGGTTATGAGAACAACTTCAAGATGAAGCAAATAGATCATATTGTAGTACAAGTTGACTTAGATCAAGGATTTACCACTCCTAAAATGGTGGTAAAGTATTCCTCTTTGCATCATCAAATGGCAAAAGCTTTCACAACTGACTTAAAGCAACCATTAGAAGAAACTAAGAAGGATGCAAGGGATGACGATTTACAATTTGCAAGTCTAAATTAAGAAGAAATTGAAGGTACTCAGGAAGACATCAGGACAAATTTTAAAGCAAAGATAGAAGAGGTCAAGGTTTATTTGAGTAAATCATCTTCATTTTTCTCAAGTAGTAGAAAATCATCTCCTTGCAATAAAAATGGAAGTAGAATAGAGTTTATCCCTTGCACTATAGAGTTTCAATAGGGCATGGTAAAAAAAGAGAATGGATAATATCCAATATAATTTAGGGTTTTTAGGACAACATAAGAAAGTAAAACTATAAATGATGGTCATTGCACTTTACAATTTCCTAGGCAACATAAAAAAGAAAGAGTTTTCAAGGTTATCCCTTGCACTTCAAGTTCTCTATGGTAGCATAAACCTATAAATAGTAAGTCACATTGTCACAATCTAAACAAACTAAATAAATTTATGAGTATGAAAGTGTTGAACAAAATAGGAAAAAAGGAAAGAAAGACCCTCAAAAAAAGAATAAAAATAAAATAAACCTCATAGGGATATAGGTTTAGGAATCTAGAAATAAATATCACAAGTGTTAACTAGAAATACGGTTAAACTTACATATAAGAATAAAGAGTGATGATGAAGATGGTATATTAAAAATGTGAGGGGTATGAATAAAACCCCTAAAAAATAATACTTATTAAGGAATTAATAGGTTGTTCTAGTTTTAAGTTGCAAGCTTACTATAGTGGTAAAGGTTTTGGCCTCTCTTTGAGAGGTCTAAGGTTCAAACCCCACTCAGTATGAGAGGACCGTGACCCCTCATAAAAACCTGTGTAAACTTTGAGATCAAGTGGCATTAACTCAACCAGTTAAATTGCTCAACATTTCAAAGAGGAGACCTAGGTTTGAATCTTACCAAAGGATACATGGATAATATCCAAGCTTTGTTGTAATATTACTATGTGGTGATGATGTAATATGGGTGGGGCCCATTTCAATCCCATATAACCCATTAAAAAAATAAGGTTGTTCTAGTCTTATCAAATGATATTAGCTCAAAGGGTTAAATTCCTATTTCAAGGAGGAGACCTAGGATCAAATCTTGCTCATTTTATAGGTAATATGGATGGGGCTCATTTCATGATGTAATATGGATGGGACTCATTTTGTTAGCAAATCACCTTTATTCTCACAAATTTTTTTTTTTCAATGAGTTTACACAAGTTTTTATGAGGGTACATGGTCCCCTCATACTGAGTGGGATTTGAACCTTGGACCTCTCAAAGAGACCAAAGCCCTTACCACTATAGTTATTCTCACAAATTTAATAATTACTAAGATCAAATAATATCTTCAAGAATATCAAAGGATTCAATATAAATCACTCAAATATTAAAAAATAAACACACTAAAATTGATTGATAAAATCTACAATATCATGCTTAAATGCATTACATTGCTACTTTGATACTTTGTTACAATTCTTTATCTTCAATATATACATTTGACGAGATGTTCTTCACCTTTATACGACTTTGACATTTACTCTTCATCTCCTCACTTTCACAAGAGTTACAGCTATTCACATTTATAATGAATCACATTTTTTTTATTTGGTTAATGTGAGAAACCCCTATGACCAACACACAGGATTGAGCGGTCTCCTCCCAACCATTACCCCTCATAAAGTCGAGATTTATGCTTATCAATAGGGAATTTAACACACGGCCACCACACACCCACCCCCTCACACACCCGCCCATGTCGTGGTTTGAACCTTGAACCTTTCGAAGAAAAACCAAAGCCTAAACTGTTGCGTTGTCCCCTTAAAACAATAATGAATCACATATTACTTTCACATATACATATAAAGACAAAGACTCTCATGATGAATCATAACTTTTAAATATGACACCTAACCTGCATAATTCATAGTTGCCTGCTTGACACCTCGCATACTTAAATACAAGACACATACTATAAGCCTAAATACGACACTTTCTAAATTAAATAAAATACTCCTGTAATGCCTCCGACACTCCTTGTAATATATTATTTGGTGTATTTTTTAAAAATAAAAATAAAAAATGCTCACTTTTAATTCATTTCTAGCTTCCACTTTTGTTGTAATGAATAAACACCTTTAGGTTGGACTGTATAAACACATTCACCAACTTTATTATTCTTGGATATCATTTCCAGACCCACTTTATTACAAAATTATATTTAACTTAAAAAAAAATTGGATCTCTAATATTCGACCAGCCAAATGGCATCCACCAGCATGTCCAATGATCCAGCCCTGCGAATATTCTCCTTACTAGCACGCTTTTTATTCTTTGGTTCAAATCGATTTAACTAAATTTCATCTTTATTATCCCATGTCAGACTATTATAAATTTCAACATTTGAATCAGATTGCAAAAATTCTCCGAGGCACATCTTCAGTAGTTTGGTCTTATTTTTCTTGTATCTAGGGCTAGATGACCCAATTTTTGCTTTATCGCCGTTGATGACATTTGTTTTGTTGCTCAATAATTCTTTCTTTCGTTTCCCCTAGTGAAATCTAACATTATTGTTAAACACGGTTGATGACTGAGACATAGCTCTTGTCGTTGCTCTTCTTGAAATGGAGTCTTCTGTGTTCTCACAAGAAGATATCATTTTATATAACCTAATTTAATTCTACCAGAGAAAGATGGCCCAATTCTCCTTCGTAGACTCCTGGTTTTATATAATTGAATTCTCATTGAATAATAAAAGATTTTAATTATGTTTGTAAGACTTATGGAACTTCAAATATGGAAACACAGTTATTTAAACTATATGACCATTAATATCCTTGAGAAGGTTGTTCCTTCTCCTCCTGATTTGGGTTAGCAGCTCTCCAAATTTTTTTATTTTAATGTCTTCAAATAACTTTATCATAGACCTTTTCTAAACATTTCTTTATATTTGCCAAGGATGTCCGAAAAACTCGAGCATTTATAGATGAGATGTTCTGTCTCTATTGCCCCTATGTTGCATAGAGCACATATCATTTTTTTCCCATTGTTCCTTAGGCGTTGTCCATCTCCTATTTCACATCTAAGCCTATGAGACCTAGATGAATATTTTTTTTCCCTCCACTTGATTTCAGCGCGCCTATATATGCTTTTCCCTTGTGGTCATACATTGGGTTAAACTTTGCAATATAGTATTATCTTTTATTGCTTGCATTCCACATTCCACTTCTAAACTTTTCATTCACATAGTTTTTTATGTCTTTATTGAAATTTGGGCATTCATTTATGTTGATTTCCCAACGTTTCATTTATTTTTGATTTTGTTTCATACATATGTTCTTATGCCTATGCAACTCTTCGTCCCTAACTGCCCTAAGCTATCTATTGTTTTTCATGTTTCTATTTTTTTCAAGTAACATAACAACTTGGTCATAGCTATTACCTCTAAAGTGAACATTCCAGTTTCAGCTAGAATAATTTCATAAGGGATTTTGGCCATAATTTTAAGAAAATTTGTAATTAGACATTTTTGAATCTTTTTTATTTACCTCTATTTTGTATTTGTCGTGCCATTGACCCACACCTCGCAACCATACAACACAATCAGTGTGACAAGTAGGCCAAATAAGACCTTGGTGGTCTTCCAGTCCCATAACTCGACATTCCTACACCGATTTTGATGTGCATATAGCACTATCCAACCACTTAGATTTCGTTTCATCCTACATGTATTCCAATTGATTTTGTCATAAAAGTTTATGCCTAGGTATTTGTATTCTACCACTATCTCAAGAGGTTCTTTTGCAAATTGAAATTTGAGATTTACTTCTTCTTTTTTGCTGAAAAAATCATGATTTTTGTTTTGCTTGTGTTGGAATGTTTTTTTAAATAAAACAAAGATAATTTTATCTTTGTTTTACATATAACCTTCGTGATATCCTCTTCCAATAAAATGATTATCATATGTATTTAAATTTTACCTCAATTTTCATTGTGTAAAGTCCAAAATTTTAGTCGATTGCATGCAATATTCTCTTATTAAATATTTTGTTTCTTTTGCTTTGTTCAATTTAATTTGTTTTTTTACCACTAGCACATGATTATGTTTCTTTTTTGTTCAATGTTGCTATGACACATCCAAGACATGCAAAGATGTTACAAATTCTACTAACATTTCTCTCATGCAATAATACTACTAAATTCAAACGTTTGGACTTGCTGCAGTTTTTTCTCAATTATCTCCAACTCAGGTTCTTCATCTAAGGTTTCCTTTATTTGTTGGCTCACTTTTCAATGTTTAATGACTTCTTCAACTTGTTGCACTTCTTCCTCACGATTTCTTGGCTTTGGATGACTGCTACAGTCTCACAATATCTGCAATATGTTTCTCTCTACTTTTTTAAAAACAATCTTTAATTTTTATCTCTTCAATTTCTCATTCAATAATTTATCCTTGTCTTATATCTCCCTTCAATCAATTTCTTTCTTCAATAATTCTTCTTCACTTTAATTTATTTTCCAACAATCAATTTCTTCAATTATTCAAAAAATAATTTTCCTTATAGCTCAACAATATTCAATCTTCAATTTTAATTCTTCCTCTTCTTTCAATCAATTTTTCTTCTTCTCTATTTATTAATTTATTCTACTTATAACTCCCAGTCATTCAAATTCCAATTTATTTATCTTCTTATCACTCCAAATTATTCAATCAACTTCTTATATCTCCCAATAACAAAATTAATTCCTCCTTTCTTCAAATAATAATTTCTTCTCCCAAAGTTGCAAGCTTACTATAGTGGTAAGGGTTGTGGTCTCTCTTTGAGAGGTCCAAGTTTAAAACCTCACTCAGTATGAGGGGATTGAGACCCCTCATAAAAACTTGTGTAAATTCATTGAAAAAATAGTTTCCCCTTCCAAAATTTAAAATTATTTTCTTCAAATAATTAAATCTACCTTACCTAGCAATTCTTCTTCTAGATATAGCTTGGACCACTAGTTATCTACCCCTTGAACCTTCCTTTGAATGTTGGACCATCAATCCATCTCCTCTTGGTTCTTCTTCTTTAAACTCCAATCTTCATAAAGATATCTTTAGATTATCACAAATAACTTTAGTGTAATCATGAGCCTTCTTCAAGGCTTGGCTTCTTACAAATATGGTATTCTCATTGTTTGTTCTTTACAAATTTTGGACTTAATTCTTCAAGGATTGACTCCAAAAACACAATCTTCTAACTGCTATCTCTTTCAATCATTGCAATCTCTCTATCAAATGTTCCTTTGTGGCAAACCTTCTACTTGGGTTGAGATAAATTTTCTCTCTACCCTAGAAGTCTAACAAATATGGCTTTCATCAATGAGGCTTTGATACCACTATTAGCATATCACCTTTGAAGGTTTTAATGTTTATGCAGAAGAGACAAAGGAACCTCTACTAGCTTGCACAATATTAAATATTATAATATTGAATACAAAACAAGATGACTGGAATTTCTTATTTATTGCAGCAATAACATGGACTAAAAAATCAATAATCAATGGTTGAATTCATAATATAATTAGACCTGCAAAAAATAAAGATAATAACCACAAATGACAGAGAAATATTGTTCATCCAATTGCTAAATCAATATAAAAAATTACAATTGTAGAAGAGCTCCAATACACCAACTCTATGGAAAATATGGTATCTAGTTATGAGCATCATGCAAGATGCTTTATTGGATATGCTAAAAAATAGTTTCTAAATTAAAGCATGTGCATAGTTAACTAACACAATCCTAAATCATATGATAATTATTGGGAGCAACTTATGCATTACAACTCCCACTATGACTAGTTAACTACAAGAGCTCCTAAATTTTAGGAGTGATCAAAGGAGAAAATTTTGGAGTTAAACAATGAATAAATCCTCCTAAAATATGGCTGCCCAATATTTGGATAATTTGAGAAATATTTGATTTATTAAAATATTAATTAAATTCTCATTTAAGAAAAGATGCCAAAAATAGAGGAATTTATCCCTAAAATGTAGGATATGGCTCCAAAAAACATGATGTGAAGTATTACACATCAAATTTTATTCAACCTCTCTATTGATATCAATGATTCCAAACCTATTGAGGTCCTTAAATTTTGAAAATTTCTTTGTCCAATGTCTTGGTAAAAATATCTACAAGTCGATCTTCTAATTTGCAAAACTCAAAAGCAATAAACCCATCTTGGACCAAGTCACAAAAGAAGCAATGTCGAATATCAATGCACTTACTCCTATTATGAAACACTTAATTCTTCATCATGGAGATGGTGGAGGTGTTGTCACAATAAATTTTTATAGAGAAAGCAATCTCCATTCCAAACTCTTTAAAGAGTCACCATCCAAATGGCTTAAGTGCAAGTGGAAGAGGTAACCATATACTCTACTTCAGTAGTAGATAAAGCAATTATTTGATGCTCTAAAAAGCCAACTTGCCTCCAAAGAAGAAGGTATATCGAGAAGTGCTTCTTCTATCATTAAGACATCCTACCCAATTTGCATCTATGTAGGCCACTAGATCATAAGAGTTAGTAGTAAAATAGCATAAACCAAAATATTTAGTACCACTCACATACCTAAGGATTCTCTTAGTTGCCTTGAAATGAGACTCATGAGGAGAGTGCATATATATTTCTTCCAAGATAATTGAGAACATGATGTCTGGTCTAGTAGCGGTAAGATACATCAAGTTACCAACTAGCGATTTGTATAGGGTTGCATCCACAAGAGGAGTAGAATCCTCCATCAACTTGCATCCCTCAACTGTTGGAGTGCTAACTGGATTGCAATCACTCATAGAAAAATATTACCAAAATATCATCAACATATTTGGATTGAGTAATGAAAATACCTTCAGTTGATTGCATGATTGACACACCAAGAAAGTAATGCAGTGTCCAAATCACTCATCTCAAACTCATTCAACATGGCCATTTTAAACATTTTCAACAAACTGGTGGAGTTTCTCAAGAATATTATGTCATCAACATATAAAAAATGAAAATAAAATATGACCCATATACCTTTTTATAAAGTGTACTTTTAGTTGAACATCATTCATAACCATTCTCATACACGTAATTATCAATTCTAGAGTACCAAGCTCTAGGTGCTTGCTTAAGCACATAAAGCGTTTTCTTAAATTTGTATAATTTTTATTCATGATCAACAACTATAAATCCTTGTGGATGACTCACATACACTTATTATTCTAATTATCCATTCATAAATGATGATTTAACATCCATTTGACACATAACAAGACCAAGATGTGAATCTAGTGCAAGTAGAGACCTTATCATTTCCAGTCTTGCAACTGGTGCAAAAGTTTCTTCATAGTCAATACCTTCTTTTTGAACATAGCCTTTGGAAATAAACCTTACCTTATGTTTGGATATGATTCCAAAAATATTCCACTTCAACTTGTAGAGCCATTTCACACCTACAATGGTCTTGTCTTTTGGAGGAGAAACTAGCTCCCAAGTATAAATTTTCTCTGTTTTTTCAATTTCAATCTCCACAGCCTTTGCCCAATCTTCATTGGCACATTATTATTTGAAATTAGAGGGATCAACATAAGAAGAATACAAAAAATCATAATTAATCACATTTTCACCTTTCTTTTCTTGCAATCTAGTCACTCTTCTTGTATAGTCATCATCCAACATTTGACTAGGTGGATGATACTTAGAGAGCCTTTTTGTACCAATATTACCTTTTAATGGAGTATTGGTTTTTTTATTCATTTTTAGGCAGTAAGACTTCATCATGAACATGAGAATTTATTTATCAATATAAAAGGAAAACACCATCATCTTTGTGTGACTCATATCCATCCCCTTCAATAAAAACCACATCTCTACTAATATGCATGGTGTTAGTAATAGGATAAAAACATTTTAGATTCAATAGAATAACCCACAAAAATGCATTTGATAAAATTTTCATCAAGATTTCTTCTCTTTTACTCAAGAATGTGCACATAACATGTAGAACCCAAAATTCTCAAATGACCAATGCTTGGCTTCTTACCATGCCAAAGCTCATAGGAAGTAGAATCTTGTACCAAATTTTTAGGACATCTATTGAGAATGTAAATAGATGTACGAATATAATTAGTCCAAATTTTGTTTGGTAACTCCTTTTCTTTCAACATGCAACATGACATCTCCACAATGGTCCTATTTTTCGTTCAACCACTCTATTTTGTTGAGTGTAAATAGTAGTCAACTCCCTCTTGATTCCAAGGCTACTACAATACTCTAGGAACTCATTTGAGGTGAATTCACCTCCATGGTTTATCCTTAAGGTTTTAATACATGAATCTAATTAATTCTCAATAAGAGCCTATAAATTCTTAAAATTGTCAAAAGCTTGTGATTTCTCATCCAAAAAATTAACACAACACATTCTTGTATGATCATCGATAAACAAGAGAAAATATTTATTTTTTACCTAAACTCAAGGTTTGCATAGGTCCACATGGATCAACATGCACTGAATCTAATGGTTTTTGAGCTTAGAACTTATGATGAAAAAACTTCTCGATGTTGCTTTCCAAAAAGACATCCTTCACATACTATGTTGAGAGGCTTTGTGAAAGTGGGCAATCCTCTAACAAGACTCTTCTTTTAGATTCCATCCAAGGATTTGAAATTGAGGTGTCCATACCTCTTGTGCCATAGCCATACCATATCAATGGTGCTCTTCAAGCATTCACTTGTTGGCTACATTTTCAACACAAACATCTTATTTTCTACCATCAAAACTTTAACTATAATTTGATTATCATTTAGGATTTTACAAACATTCTTTTCAAAAACAACTCTATAATTCTTTGAGCATAATTGTCCAATACTCAAAATATTATGTTTTAGCACTAGTACATAAAATGTATCATGCATGTAAAATATCTTACCATTATTTGTTTGAACGAAAGAGTTCTTTTCCTACTATATCAACTTGATTGTTATTACCAAATGTGACTTGTCAAGTAAAATTGTTATCAAGTTCAACAAAGAGATTTTTATTTCTCGTCATGTGATTTGAACATCGAATATCAAGATTCAAAATTATTAAAAATGAAAAAGATATGCTCACCTTTGTCTTCACTATAATTTGCTTTATTTTTATGCTTTTTCTTTTTAAAATATTGCTCTTTAGTGTGATTATCCATACCACAACAATTGAAATGCTTATGGGCTAAATAATGACTTTTATCATTACCTCTTCCACATCCTCTACCATGTCCTCTCCCATCACCTCTTGAAGAAGATGATCCTGAAGTGGTAGATGAGCACTTTTTTGTATGGGCTTGCTATTCATTCAATTTCAACTTGCCTTGAAATGCTTGATTAAGGACTTTGTTGACCTGCATTTTTTATATGCTTGCCAATATTTGGAACACACACACACAACAAATGTTCCCTATTGAAAAGAAAAGATATTTCCTCCAAGGTTTAGGTATGCTAGGTCTCAACCATGCAGGGTTTACTCAGTGGAGGCTAAGTTGGTGATCTAAAAGTTTTTTTGTTGGATTTTCTTGTAGCACATTCAATATATGAGATTCGATTTTAATACTACCCACAAGATTTAGTAAAACTCAAAAAATTTAAAATGTTTGTGGGTTGGTTCTACACTGGTAGAGTTTTTTGATTCATTTTTCGGCTTGCTCTAGTTAAGTAGGGAGGCATATTTTGTTGATTAGGTACTTGGTTGGTATTTGCTCCTTGGGATGTCAAGTATATAGGCATTGCTTGTTGGGCATATGATTGGGGAACTTGAATTGATGACTGGTTTTCCAATTATGTAGGCATGTTATGAGAAGTTGGACAAGTATTTAAGTATGCCAATAACTTTTGGTTGCTAATTTGGTTCACTTGGGGTAATATGAGCGACATCAAGGACTGATTATACATGTGATTTTGATTTGTTTGGAGAAGCACTTGAGATAGAGGTGCTGAATTGAACACTTGATTTTGGTATGGGTACATCGTATTAGGAATAAGATTCATCATTGGTGTATTATGCATTATAGAATGGTTCATTAAGAGAATCTAATTATAGGCACATGAATGTCCTAATGTCATGTTAGTTCTGATCCCAAAGCCTTGAGGCATCAATTATTGTTCAATAGTGAGAGATTCATTATAGACTATAGGCAAAGTGGTGATCCTAGTAGCTCTTCGAATGAACATGGATGTCATAAGATCAAGAGCATTTAAATACATTTGTAAGGTAGTGGGATATAAAAGCTCAAATGGGGGAATCAATCTTATGTAAAGCTTATGGAAGTATGTGTTGAAGTTCATAATGGGTTCACCAAGCTCTCTTTTGACAGTGGAAAATTGATGGTACAAGATAACAGGATCAATGATCAATCTAAAGTGCTTCACAAAATCTTCTTCCAACTCCAACCAAGAATGAATAGAACGGGCAGGCAAATTAATATACTAGTAGTATGAATCCTCGTCTAAATTATTAGGAAACATGTGGTAAGCCACATCATCATGTTGAATTTGAAGCCTTATTAAGGTATCATTATACACTTGGATGTGCTCTTATGCATATCGAGTACCATTATGCTTATACTTTGGCAAATATTTTTCAACATTCTTTCGAATATCATGCGTGGCTCCAAAAATATCTAATAGGTTGTGAACTGTGAGCCAATTTGATTGGTAAGATATTACTTGATTTTGGAAAGGGGTAGGTAATGTGAGAGCTGAGGAGTTTCTTGGTAAACAAGTTGTAGCTCAAGAATGTCTAGTTCTCTGTTTTCCCTTATCAGATCTAGTTTTTCTATGATAGGTGAGGGATAACAACTCAAAATCTCCTTCTATTGATCTTGACCAGGTAAGAATCCTTCTTGGTTCCAGTTTGGGTGTAGTCTAAAGAATCATATCTAATGTGAAGGATTGTGGTTCGACCCTCCTTCTGGCACCAATTCTATTGACCCATATTTTGTTATATGCTCGCCAACATGTGGAACACACACACAAAAAACATATGTTCCCTCTTAAAAAAGAAAGATATTTCTTGTAAGTTTCAGGTAGGTTAGGTCTCAACCATATATGGTTTACTTAGTGGAGGCTATGTTGGTGATCCACAATTTTTTTTTTTTGGATTTTTTTTGTAGCACATTCAATATATGAGATTTGAATTTAATACTACCCACAAGCTTCAATAAAACTCAAAAATTTCCAGCATCGACACACACACACACTACAACTACAACTAACTAAGAGAAGCAATCGTCTAATCTATACCACTAATCTACTAGAGGAGATAAAAAATGCAAAAAAAAGAGGGTTAGGAGAAATAAAACCTGAATCTCCTTGATTCACCACAACATACAATAAGAAATCCAAGCATGAACACACCTCCAGACTGTCAATATGCACACAATTGCAAGGAATAAAAGTTGTCGAAAATAGAATTGCAGCCACCATAAACATGCATAGATTGCAATTACACCAGTATCTTCAACAAATTTCTCTATTCATGAAGTAATTTTCCATACATTTGCAGTAATAACTAGGAGCCTCTAGAAGAAAAAATGCAAAAAAATAAACCTATTCTAATGTTGTTGCTAAGAGTATTTTGAGTATTTTTTTTGGAGGGGCCTTTACAAATGAGCGAAAATTTATTTTATAAGCTGAGGAAAACAATTCTCCCTCCATTTTCAAAGTTGGACTTCCACAAAATAATAATTTTAAATTGAATCCCTTTTTCAAGTCTTTGTAGATTACAATGACATAAATAATTTTGGCTCATTAAATCATGCATTTCCAGGTGGAAGGGGGACATCTAGATACTTTTCTAGTTGTTGGGTCCTCGCACGGTGGAAGATAAAAGTCATATCCAATCAAACAATTTTGCAAAAAAAATCATGTAAAAAAAATCCATTCTCAATGATTGAGTAGAGCTCATCGTAAGCTTTCCAATGCATTCAATTTGAGCTCAATTGAGGCTCTGGATGAAAAGTTATGGCCTTCGAAATATTACCTACCAGAAAGTAGTAAAAAAAATCAGTTTGCATGGGAAAAATATTATTTAATAAATTACTCTAGGTTTCAAATAGTATTTGAATAAGATTTTAGAATTTCAGAATTTCGAGGTTTCGAGATCTGGAAAAATGCATTTTGCCAAAAAAAACTTTGAAATTCCAAAATTTCGAAGAAGGAAATTGTCCAAGACTAAAGAAGACCCGAAACACTTCCAACAGTTAAAAACAAAAAATTATGTATTTTTAGGATGAACATAAAATTGAAAACCCAAAACTTTGCAAGATCCATATCCAACCGAAAACATCAGAAAAACTAAAATTTTATAAACAAGAGCTCACTCTTCATAACCACAAAGGTCCACAAAAACAATTATAAAACTAACTCCAACACACAAAAAAAGGGGCCTTGTTTAGAGTGTAAAATGAGGGCATGTTTTCCAGGGCCAAGTAGTTCAATAAGAGTTAATTTTTCTAAATCTCTATATTCTTCAATAACTATGGTAATTGGATCAAATTTCTTAGGAAGGGTTCTTAACACATTTTCAACTATTCTTGTTTCATTAAGAATATCTCAACGTTAATGAATAGAATTTACAACATTTTAAACTCTAGTTATAAAAACCTCAATGGATTCATTTTCACTCATGCGTAAGGATTCAAATTCCCTCCTTAAGAGTTGTATTTTAGCTATGCTCACCTTAGAATATTTTTTATAGGCACTTTCTAGTGTATCCCATGCAACTTTTGATTGTGAACATTCACCAATCTTGGGAAAGATAGAAACATCTATCCCACTTTGAATTACAAAACGAGCTTTTGCATCCTTCTTCCTATTCTCCATCAACTCCTTCATTTCATTAGGAGTAAGAGCATTGAAAGCCGATTCATCTGCTAGTTCAGAGTATCCCTATGAGACAAAACTCCACAAACCTTATGAAATCAAAAAGTCTTCATGTGAATACCCCAATATTCAAAGTTTTCATCCTTAAACATGATAATATGAAAGAGAACAATACTAGCCTCATTTTGTGCCATGATAACAAGAAAAAATCTCTAATCCAATAGAAATGTTGATTTAGATACTTTCGACAATTTTGTCACATTGCACAAGGGGTAGAAAAAGAAATCAAAGTTTTGTACAGTGTTTCTTTTTTGTAAAAAATTTCTTTTGTTGTTTTTGAAAATATTTGTAAGTTGTAGCAATTTTGGCTTTCCCTACCACCCCCTCATATATAAAATGAAGATGAAAGAACTTCACTGCCAAACAAGCCAAGGAAAATAGCTTCGCCAAAAGAAGGAAGTAAAGTATGAAAAGAGCTTAGCACCCGAAGTATTTCCAGTAGCTACTTCGAGCGAAAGTTTTGCGAAGTGGCATTCAAACAATAGTTCAATAGCTTCACCGAAGAAAGAAAGTCTTAAATCGTAGTCTGAATTTGCTAAGGCAAGAAAACCACTTTGGGCCTGAAGCATTTCTAGCAGCTACTTTGGCCAGAAAACTAGCGAAGCGAAAGATGAAGGAGCGCAGCATTGAAGATTACTTCGCCAGAAAATCGTCGAAGCACCCACTTCGGGCCTCTCCGCCAGCGAACCATTTCTACTTTGCCGAAAGTTATTGCGAAGCATCTGCTTTGGCTAGCTTCCGTGTAAAGTATTTTCACCCGAAGCGGCGGAGGTCGTGGAGAACAAAACATTTTTGAAGGCAAGTGCTTCAGATGAAACCCTCCCGAACCATAGTTTTGAAAGAGGATCACGACGAAGCATTTCTCCAATGCATCAGTGAAGCAATTTTGATAGCGAAGCGGTGAGGAATGAAGAGCCCTATTTTGAGGAGGAAATCTGCTTCGACACTCACCACCCCCGAAGCAGTTTTGCGAAGCTCCATTTTGCGAAGTACAAATCAAGGAGTAGTTGCTTCGGCTCAAATCCATTGTGAAGCGAAGTTGCAAAAGAACATCTAGTGAAGTGCTTCAGGGGCATGCACTCCAAGCCGAGTATTTTCCCGAGGTGATCAAGTGCCTCATAAATACATTTTTTCATGCCCGATAAGCTCGCTGCTCATTTTTAGCAATTGGAAATGAAGTATCAGTCCCTAAAGAAGAGCCCGATGAGCATGGCGACCACTCGAGCACCGCACCCAGAAACCAAGGACACTCAGACGGCTCATTAATGCATGTTTCCATGGTTGACCCGGTCGTAGTTGCCATTTTTGGTAACATATTTGAGAGCTCAGTCACGAGAGCCATGAGGAGCCGACTTCTCAGGTTTCAAGGGTGTACTCCATTTTGTGTAATAATGGCTCAGAGGGTCGGGTCCTCTATAAAAACCTAGGCATTGTAATGTAAAATGGGGGGAACTTTCTGCTAGAAAGTTACTGTAACTTGAAGTCCTATGATTAATACTAAAGATCTTTGGGCTCGATTTCTCTCTTGTATGCTGCCTTCTGTGTTTATTTCTTTCATCTTTCTTCATTTGCATACTGTAACTCTGAATCCTAAATTTTGGTGTGTGATTGGGGACTGAACCCTAAAATTTTCCCGAAGGATACATAGGGGAGGAAAATACCATATTGGTTTTCTTTTATGCTACTTGTGGGTAGTGGTTTCTGTCATATTCACTTGCCCTAGTCACCGTCACTCTGAACTCTGAATTTTGACGAAAGGGGAAGGGGAATCCTGGAACTCATCCAGAGGATACATAGGAGGGCTAATGTTGTATTTATTTCATTTATTCTTGGTGTTCTTTGCTACTATTCAAGCTATTAGTTAGCGATCGTGCTTCCTGTTCTTTCCCACTATTAAACCATTAATCTCTCTTCCCTTACTTATTTTTATTTCTTTCCTGCACCCTTACTCTTTTTATCTCTTTCCTGCACCCTTATCTTAAAACACCAAAGTAGTTTAGCATAGGAGCCGGCCTTTCTCCGAATATTGGCACGAGGGGCATCTCTTCCCTTTGGCCTTTCAATGTTGGTCCAGGTCTAGGGCGCATACACTTACCCAAATCCTTTCCTAGGCAGATTTGATGACCAACAGTTTTTGGCATGCCCGGTGGGACCTCGAACATTGCTCGATGGGACCTAGTCAGTCTCACCTTGTGAGTGGTAGTGAGAACCGATGCTCTCATTACCGAAAGACTCTTAGCATCTGGCGACTCTATTTACCCGAGAATATTTAAGTCATAAAGACCAGTATCGAAGTTTGTGCCTTCATGCAAACAAGATGGAGAGTTAGGAATAGAGGAGAGGAAACTGAGTTCTTTGAGCTAGATATTGACGCCTTTGGGGAACGATCTAGGTTAGTCACCCCCGAGTCACTATTACGTGGAACATCCTCGCAAGAGGCTACTGTTGATGAACAAGGGTTAACTTCTGATAGTACAGTATCCAGATTTCCTCCCAATCCTCCCAACTCATCGAAGCATCCTAGTGCCTCCATTCCTATTAGTCATCCTATTAGCAATCAAGGAGGAGCTTCGGGAATTCCTGTTTCTCAAAATCTAGGAGCAAATATGGCACATCAAAAACAACAACAACAACAAATGCAGCAACAATCGCCACCCAGATTATTCCCAGCATGGAATTCTTCGGGACCGCTAAATCTAGTGGGACAAGGGCAAGTGTCGCCTGCTGCTATAAAGAAGATCCCAACATTCGATGGAACTGGGAAGACTGCTCTGGAGCACATCTAGGACATAGTTTCTCTGGCGGCGATCCATGACATCATAGAAGAGCGAGTTATGGTAAAGCTTCTGGTTCTTTCCCTTAGAGGAAAACTCCTCTATTGGTATAGATCTTTACCACCCGATACTATTACGGGATGGGACCAGTTAGTCGGACAGTTGATGCGAAGCTTCAATGAGTCCGTCGATCCGACCTCTCTCTTGCATCAGTTCACAATGATCCAAAGACATCCACAAGAAGAGATCATAGACTTCAATGTTAGGTTCACTCGAACCTGGCAGAGAATACCAGTTGGACTTCGACCAACCGATGAAGCTGCAACATACTATTTCCTTCGGGCTTTCAACCCTGATATCAGTATCATGGTAAGATATTCGAACATCAATACTTTCCCAGAGTTATATGAGTTAGCCCAGAGGGCAAAAATGGATCTAATAGTTGTGGGTAAGCTTCCCCAAAGGATGTCGATGCCCATACTTCCTGAATTCCCTCAATCCCAGTATGCGAGCGCAGTCGCTTCGTAGATCTCTGCAACCCCTACATACCCGATCTCATCTTGGAACCCGAATCCCATTGTATCCCAAATCATCGCTCCACAAATCCATTTTCCCACATTCTCAACTCCGCAGCCCACTATTTCCTTGGCATTCCCTGTACTGCCAACACCACCTCAACACCCCGCCCTACCTCCAATACCGACGATGGCTCCATTGCCACTCGTTCCAAAAGCTGATGACATGCAAGCTAAAATACTACAAGAAGTTCAGTCTCTGAACTCCATAGTGCAGACTCTATCCAACGACATGACCATTATGAAGAAGAAGCAAGTGCAACAAGAGTTTCTACCAAGAAGATCTTATCCTACACCTGCGCTTACTAAAGATCAAGCAGTCCAACAAGGAAGAGCTTCGACAAGAAATGTTGCAATAGACGAAGCTCCGAGCACTTCCGATTATGTACATTGGTGCTCCACGTGTAATGAACCTCATGAAGAGAATACCTACATGCTACACCAACACTATGTACAAACGCTGGCGAGCAGTAGTCATGGCGGTCAAGTCAATGTCATCAGGCAATTGGATCAGAACCTGGTAATTGGTGAAGAAGAGCCAGTCGTTGTCCTTAACAGAGGAGGAAAGAAGTCGATAGAGGTGGATGCTACTCAGATGGCTCCCTTAAAGGTGCATGCTCACCATGAGAAGGGACATCAACCTCCTCCAGCCCCGAATGAAGCTCCTTCGCCTGCACCAGTCAAAGAGAAGGCCCAACAGGCCCTTGCAAATCCACCCCAGGTGGAAACTAAGGAACAGGCTAGAGAGAAGCTTAAGCTTCCTTCGCTGACCAAGCGACAAAGGGTCGAAGCCACAGAGTAGTATCACACCAGATATGAGCCGAGAAAGGAACATGAGGTGTTGAACTCCCTGGCGTACAACATTGTAGATGAGCTGAAGAGGATTCCAGCCAAAATCAGTTTGTACGACACATTGCAACTACCTGGACAAGTGGACCTATTGCAAGAATCATTGAAGACAACCAAAGCAAAAAAGGCAGCACCACTTGCCCTAGTGCAGACCCTATCCACATCCATTATGGGGAAGAATAGACCACCTCCGTTCTACCTATCTCTATAGATGGAAGGGTATATTGTACATAACTGTATGATAGACTCTGGGGCCACAACAACAGTCATGCCGAAAGCGATGCTGCGAAGAGATAGGGATGGAATATACGTGAAGCAGTCATGGCATACTCCAGTTGGATGGTACCCCAATGAAGACCGTAGGGGTGATCAAGGATATCCCTATTCGACTACACAAGATGCCTCAGATCACAGTTATACAAGAGGTAGTGGTCGTCGACCTCGAGCCATATTTCAGTATGTGCTTGTTGAGGGAATTTACAACGAAGCTGGGAGGATATCTATCCATGGATTACTCGCACTTGGAGATTCCATTCAAAGGAAAGAAGGTGAAGATTTACAATGAAAATCCTTCTACCTTCCTTGTACAGAAGATGTCCGAAGAAGAGAGCAGCGATCCTATGCATGCGATAGTGGAGGAGATAGAGCAGGTGGACCTGGTTGAGGAATCTCTTGCACAGTTAAGTTGTGAAGATGAGTTTTCATTGGCAGAATTTAATGCCATGATAGAAACCAAGATGGGATGTTATGCGATCGCCAAGCCTGAGAAACACACCAAAATAGAAGAGAAAGTCTATGCTCAAGAAGGACTATGGAAATTGTTCTTCAATGGTGCCCGATGCAAGAATGGCGTCGGGGCAGGAATTCTTCTAGTATCACCATCAGGGGAGCAAAAGGAATATTGCTACCGGTTGGTATGGAGCTGCACCAATAAAGCAGAATATGAAGCATTATGCCTAGGACTCAAGAAAGCCAAAAAGTTAGGCATAAAGCATCTCCAAATCTTCAAAGATTCTGAATTGGTATGCAACCAAGTCACAAACAAGTGCATTTCAAAGAAACACTATCTCAAGTCATACCGTAACAGGGTATGGGACTTGTTTGACCAATTCGAGTCTCTCAATCTGTAGTCTATTCCAAGAGAAAAGAACCGACATGTCGATGTTCTAGCATCCATCGTAGCTAGGTACTCTCCAACAGAAGATATGGTGCACAAGCCTAAAGCTATGAGGATGATTTATAGGCCCTATGTCCCAGACAGAGATTTGCATTGGCAAGTCTTTGACAATGATGAGCAGATTGTAAATTTTATGATTCAAGAAGTAGCCACGGTTGAAAGCAGAAGCCCTGACGAAGAAGAATATGAAGGGCTAGTTCAATTGAAGAATAACCACGTTCCCAAGGGATTAATTACTCTTGAAAGCCTCTTTGATCAGAATGATCGAGCAGTTTCTCACAGGATCAAAGTTAATGCAAAGCAGTATCAAGATTTAGAGCTTGAACCTGGAAAAGCAATAAAAGTTGGAACAGATTGCACTTCGGAGGAGCTAGAGCAGATCCAATATTTGTGCAAGAAGTATCCCGACATAGTGGCTTGGTCTTATCAAGATCTAAAGGGATACGATCGACAACTGATCCAACATACAATTGAGTTACAAGAGGGGATCAAACCCTTTCGGTAGAAGCAAAGGCTAGTTAATCCGAAGATCGAGGTCTTGATGAAGGCCGAACTCCTAAAAATGCTCGAGGCAAAGATAATTTATCCCATCAAACATTCTTCTTGGGTAGCGAATCTAGTCCCTGTCAGAAAGAAGAATGGAGATATACGATTGTGCGTGGAATTTCGCAACCTGAACCAGACTTTGCTCAAGGATCACTACCCTCTCGCGCAGATCGATCAGATTTTGCACTCAGTTGCTGGAGCTCAACGCTTCTCCTTACTCGATGGTTTCTCCGGATATAATCAAATCTAGGTAAGGGACGAAGACCAACATAAAACCACATTCACCACCAAGTGGGGGACATTTGCTTACCAGCGAATGCCATTTGGCCTTTCGAATGTGGGGGCCACTTTTCAGAGGGAAATGGATCTAGCTTTTGGCGATCTCTTGAATAAGGTTATTGTTATCTATCTAGATGACATGACCGTCTTCTCCCGAAGAAGGGAGGATCACCCCTTACACCTACAACAATTTTTTAAAAAATGTCGAGAGTTTGGCATTTCAATCAATCCGAAGAAGTCCATATTCGCAGTCAACGAAGGGAAGTTACTGGGACATGCGATATCAGAGAAGGGTCTCACCGTAGATCCTGACAGATCCGAGGCTCTATTGAAGCTCCCACTTCTAGTAGACAAGAAAGGACTTCAATATTTCTTCGGCCAGATTAACTTCGTAAGGAAGTTTGTCCTCGACTTCGCCCAGGTCATCAAGCCAATGTCCAAAATTTTGAAGAAGGACGTCGAATTCATCTAGACGAAGGAGAGAAAAGAAGCATTCAAAGAGATCAAGGCCCGAATCGCTCAGGCATCGGTCCTGACCAACCCTGACTACAATCGGGACTTCATCCTATACGCCATAGGAGAACCTGAGAGCTATGCTGCGGTCCTGACACAAAAGGGGGAAGATGGCGAAGAGCGCCCCATCGCGTTTCTAAGCCAGGTGATCAATCCCCATGAAGAGAAATACAATTTCATAGAAATGCAGGTGCATGCAGTAATGAAGTCTCTTAGAAAATTCAAGCAATTCATCTCCCAAAGTCGGGTCACAGTCTTTGTCATTCATCCCGATGTACACAATTTCATCATCCAAGGAGAATTGGGAAGCAAAAGAGCCGATTGGGTGAGTAAGATACAAGAATTTGACATTGAGATCAAGCCCACAAAATTGGTTCGCGATCGCGCATTGTGTCAAGAATTGGCGAAGAGCGCAGCGGACGAAGCGACAGAATCTCAGTGGGATGACTCACCAGCAGAAGGATGCTTCGCAAACCAAGAAGAGGACGAGAAATACTGGGTCGATGAGATAGTCGAATACTTCAACACCGACAGATGTCCTTTGCATCTAAATGCTTTGCAACGGAGGCATTTTAGGATGCGGTCCTCCCGATATACCTTGCACCTCGAAGGCCTATTTTTTAGAAATATTGATGGCGTCCTTCTCAAGTGCATAAAAGATGATGATAAAAGGAGAGTCCTGGGAGAATTCCATTCAGGATTATCTGGAGGTCACTTCATAGGAAGAACGATGACATTGAAGATAATCAAGGCGGGTTATTATTGGCCCACACTCTTTGTCGATGCCTTCGCCGTTTGTCGCAGATGTGAGCAGTGTCAAAATTTCGTCGACCAAAGCAGAAATGCTTCGATGCCCCTCCGACCGATACAGGTAGAGACGCCCTTTCAACAATGGGGGCTAGATTTCATAGGGGCCATATCGTCGAACTCCTCTATGGGGCATAAGTTCATCCTAACCGCAACTGACTACTTCACCAGGTGGGCCGAAGCAGTTCCCACGAAGCATGTTGATCAGGAGACCGTCATCGCCTTCCTAGAAGGATTGATCACCCGATTCGGCATTCTCGAAGCAATCATCATGGACAATGGTCCTGGTTTTTTAGGCGCCAAAATCAATGATTTCCTCTACAAATATGGGATATATCATAAGGTATCCTCCAATTACTATCCACAGGGCAACGGATTGGCAAAATCCACCAACAAGACCTTGTTGAGAGTGCTAAGGAAGCTTATAGAGCAAAACAAAAGGACTTGGCATCTCCTTCTAGATCGTGCCTTGTGGGCCGATCAAATTTTTGTCAAGAAGTCAATCAAGACTTCACCTTACGCCCTGGTCTATGGCAAGGAGGCCATCTTACCCACCCATATGGAGATCCTTGCATTGCAGCTATTAGACTAGGAAGATGGAGTCAATTCTATGGAAAATCGACTGGTTCAACTGTTACAGCTAGAGGAGGATCACGAGAAAGCCTACCAGAGCTTCGCCAAGCATGCTCAGGTCACCCGAGATTGGTTCAAGAAGAAATCATTCGATCGCACATTCAAAGTGGGAGATCTGGTATGGAAGTGGGACTCCTGGAAGGCCAAGCCTGGGAATCACGACAAGCTGGACGCTTTCTGGGATGGACCGTTCGAAATCATGAAGGTGAACTCAGCCAACTCTTTCATCCTCAAGGATGTAGATGGCCAGGTTTTACCGATCTCTGTCAATGGTCTTCATCTGAAGACTTTTCATCGCTGAGGCTAAAAAAAAAAAAAAATGTGTATATACCTGTGCATGTATCCTGTTCCAAGATCGCAGAAGTTAAGTGCCACTTCACCGCAAAGACTAAACTCTAGCTTCACCAAGTATGACCAGATTCTACTTTGGGAACTTTTGATGCAAAGTAGTGGTCACGAGGAGGTTCGCAGCGAAGCACTTCACTCTCGAAAGGGTCGAACCAAAACTCAAACAAAGACATGGAAAATGCTTCGCAAAAGAAATGTGACCGAAGCAGTTTTCGAAGCAAAATTTGGTGAAGCATTTCTCTAAGGGAACAAGCTTCGATGGGAAGTCTTTTGCGAGGCAAAGTCCCAACGCAGTGAAGAGGAATTACTTCGGGCCTGAAGTGCAAAAAATTAGCCCGAAGAGGAGCTTCGCTGCGAAGTATTTTCAGCGCCGATTTCAACTTCGTCGAACCAACAATGCGTGAGGCGAGAGCATTTAAAACGTGTCTCAGAGAACATGCTGACAACAACCTTGAAAAGAGTTCAAAGCGGATGAATTTAATGCAAAGGTGGTGGAGTACATCCCGAGGTGATTCGGTTAGGAGAAAAGCCCACGCCGAGGTACGAGGTGGCAACAGGTCGCGTTTCCAATGCAAGGCATAATCATCAGACCACACGAACCCGCGCACGATGCCACCAAAAATCCAATTGGAAAGCCAAGCAATCTTCCAAGTCAAAGTTGTATATTTAATTATGGCAGGGGCCATAAATAAGAGTAGTTGCCTTCTGGGGCTATAAAACTCGAGCCTTGGCAGTGAGGAGACTATTTGTCTATTATTGCATGCAAGCAAGAACTCTGCTGCCCGCCTGTGATTATTCCATCTTTCGCATTGCAACTCTTTCGCCATTCACTGCAAGAGCCTTTGCGTCAAAATTCTTTGCACTGTAAGCTCTTTGTGCTGCTAGTTCCGCGACCATAAACATTCATCATGGGGAAGAAGAATTCCACATAGAAGGGGAAAGATCTAGAAGTGGTGGTTCCCAAAAAAATGAAGGGCGTACAAGAGAAGAAGCAGAGACCGAAGAAGGTCAACTCGAACCTCTGTCCAAAAAAGCAAGTCATGGAGGAGAGGGAAGACTCCAAAGATGAACAAATTGCCAAACCACCCATTGATGGGTGGGAGAAAATCAGGGACACAGAACTCTCCAAGAGCGTGGTAGAACTTAGATACACAATCGAGTTCATGAGGAGTAGGCTCTCGATTGAAAATAAAAGGGCCGTCGCATACTATTCACAAATCTACTGGTGTCTGACTCTGCCCGTGCATCATTGTCCCGAGCTAATTTGTCCATTGCACAAAACTACCAGCCCACTTCCAGACAAGTGTTAAATTCCGTTGGTCACAAACTGTTCTCAATCTTGAAGGAGGATGTGCAAGCAGCCTTCACGCCGCAGCAGGGGCCACCTAAGGGGTATACGGTTCGCAACGTCATTCTGAGAGAACAGATGGAGAGGTTCACCTCCAACAACTACATGTTGAAATTCTTGCGAGAGAACCTCAAAAGTGGGCTCCCTTTCGACAAGCTGCCCCAAATGCCCCTACCCTTGGAAGCCTTCAAGAACACCGACATTTTCTCCATCATTGCATGGGTGGCGGGCCTATCAACCGACGCTTCGATGCACCCCTGGCAGGTATCTTTGGCCGAGTGTATTTCCAGAGGGGAGTTTTATGCCCTCGATGCTTCGAGGCCAAACACCAACCCAGTATTCTTTGATTGGGCAGAATGGGTAGCCCAAAACTTGCACACGCGACTTACCAGTATGAAGAACTTTGCAATGGACCAGCACTTCGGGCCCTGCTCTTTCCTTGTTTGGCTATTCTTTTACCATGTACATAAAAATTTTCCCCATATTGCTATTTCATCAAGCGGCAAGGATGGAAATCCTCTGCCTGTGTACCAGTGGACTCCCCTCCTATTGAGGTCAGAGTCTTATTATTCTTTTAATCAACAATTCTTGGGACCCGCTATGCATCTGTTAACAGGGTCTAGCCCTCGGGTGCCCCTCCGTTTGAGAGACAGAGTGGTGCAGGAGAGGAAGGGAGATGTGTTTCAACTGACACAGGGGCTTGTGATTCGCCTGTTTGGCTTCATAGGGAAACCCTTCCTGCTGCTTGTCTTCCCCTCCGAATACCAGTTTGCACTGGAGGTCGCTCGGTAGAGCGATGCAACAAATGAAGTCTACGGCCACGGTCGGAAGTGGGCGCACACCTGTGACTTCCCCTTCAAGATGGGAGTTATTGAAGTGTTTGCCCTAAAGTAGAATGTATTCCTGGAGGAAAAGCTTGCCAATTTTGGCCTACTCTAGATTCCTCAGAGATGGCTCTATGATCCCTTGGGAGTGATGAGGGATCACTTAAAATTCAAAAATTTTCATGTCTGCCCCCACCCTGAAATTGTGGAGCAAAGAAATAATCCCAACGGGAAGGATCTGGAGTGGCATTTGGAAAAGATGAGAACATTGCCCCCTTGGCATGATTTTTACCCCATGGAGGTTGAGTTTGATCCTGACCAATATCCCTTCCCAAGCCCAGACTCCACCTTTTGGAGAAAAGCAAAAGATGATCTGAAGGAGGAATTGAAAAGGGTTGGCGAGGAACAAGCAAAGGAATGGTGGATAATGAGAGTTCATCGCCAAAAGATGAAATCCTACGGACTCTTGGAAATGGATAGGGACTTTGCAATTGTTTACGAAGCCAATGCTGGAACTTGGAAGCCCATATCCTTCACTAACTTTGTCCCTCCAGCTACCCCAGGATCGAGCGAAAGCCTAGGAAGAGCTAACGATGCCTCGAAAGAGGAGGAAGAGGAAGAAGCCGAAGCTACACCAGAGGCACTACCACAGGGACCGTCGAAAAGCCACGACACAAGTGCCGAAGAGTCGGAGCAACCATTGGAGAGGAAGAAAAGAAAGAGGCAAGAGCAAATTCAAGTGCCTCCGAGCCACCCAAAGCGACCCCGCACAAGGCTTCCAAGTGCTCCTGCTGAACAACCTGCATCAGGCCCAGCCGAAGCAAATATTGAGGGTGTGGTGCCACCAAGTGCCGAGACAGTCCCAAGCATAGACATCATTGATGTGGAGGAAATCCTCCAACCAGAAGCGGACGCTGAAGTAGAAGTCATGGAGGTCGGGAGTGCCGAAGCCTAGAAAGAGCAGGAGCCGATCACACAAGAAGTCACCACGGTCGCTCTGCCAGGAGGGCACGTAGGTACGCACTCTCCACCCTTCGCCTTGGTCTCTCACATGTCCACTGTGGTCTCGGCCGAAGGTCCCCATCAGTCTCTCCCTCCCCTACAAGGTCAATCACCCCCTCACGTGTTGCCCATTGCCATTCCAACTCTGCCTAGTCCCACTCCACTCGAGTTGCTTGACCGAGACAAGTCTGTTGAGGCTACTTCGCCCACCCATGCCACCGTTCCTTTAGTCCTTAGTCAAGGCGAAGATAGTACTCCAACGTCGAACCCCGTAGCCCATTCCCCCATCATACACAACATTGTCCCACTTGTCGAAGCTCCCATCACCCCTATCGTCGAACCTTCTGGTGAGGCCTCCCCCATCAATTCTTTATATTTGTTTACCCCTTCGACTGGAGATCCAACCTTATTTGAATCAGAATTGTCCATGATAAAGGAACACCCTCTAGCTGAAAAACTACTCCAAGCCCGACAAAACACAGAGAAAATGCTGAAGGAGGCGAGGAAGAAGAGAGGGCGCTCTCTGGCCCAAGTTGAGAAATGCGCTGTCTTCGATTTGAAGGCCAGAAAGTTGCATAAGGTAAAGAAGATCCCCAAGGTCCAGAAGCCCCTAGATGAAATGACTCCAGTGGACTATGATTATCAAGATAAATCTAAGGACCTGGAGCATTTGAATGTGGACAATGAATCAGCATCCATGCATGTCAGGATCGAAACTTTTCGAGCACATGCAAACATTGCCAATCAACATAGGTTCGAGGCAGAGAATGCCAACATCAAGTTGGAGGAAGAGATAGCGAGGACTCATTCCAAGTTTGCAGATGCCGAGGAGCAGTGCAAGCTGATGAAAAAGGAAGCACATGCCCTGAAATAGCAAATACTACAACTGCAATGTACAACTGAAAACCAAGCACAGAGACAGGCCGAAAATGATCTGAAGGCCAAAGAGCTTGAAGGCAAAATCTTGCAGATGTAGAATCAGCTGTATGAAAAGGAGGGCCTAGGGCTATTTGACAGGGACAGAATCAAAGAGATTCGCTCGCACTTGCTCAAAAATTTCAAGTCTCGGGCCTCCAGTGCCCTTTCAATTTTGACTTACATCACCGAAGCACAGCGTGCCACTGTCGAAGGAGGACCAATCATAGATGAGATCACTCAAAAACTTAGAGGCTGACTCAAATTAGCTTTCGATGTCCAAAGCGCTAAATATCAGGACTTGCAGGTCCCTGCGATGAGTCGGACGGCTAGGGATTGGTCTACGGCCCGAGCCACAGTTCATGCCTTCTTCTCCAAGGTGAGGAAAGCACAAAAGGCGAAGGACCTCCTAGATGTGTTTGAGGGTGAGCAGCGTGCATCGATGGGCTATTTCCAGGATCTCTCTTCCTTAGGTTTCTCGAGCTTCATGGATGATGATGGGAACCTTCTGACCAAGGAAGAGATTAAGCCGACATGGCTTCATTTTGAGAGTGACGTCTCAGAGATAGACGAGTGGGCGGAGCCTATAATAGAAAGGCAGGTCATAGATTTCCTTCTAAGATATTGCAAGATCACGGCCTGCCTGAACGATTTGTACACCAAGGCCAAACATGCTGATATCGGGCAGATTGATCGGTTTCGCATTTTGGTTAAGGCATTGCAAGATCTAGAGCCTTTCTCGAAGGGTGCCTGGGCTCATGTCCATCGAACCATGAAAAACATCCACGATCGCCTTGCCCCATCGCCGCAGCAGGAAGCCGCCCTAGAGGAAGCCATGCCAGTAGAAGAAGGAGAAGAGGAAGGAGAAGAAGCTAAAGAAGAAGGAGAACCAGCTGTGGAAGCCCCTCGAAGAGGAGAAAAAGGAGAAGGGTCTGGAGGTGACTCTGGCCCAATGGATCAAGGCTGAGGGTTCTTCCATCGAGACGAGCTCGTTGCCCCGTGAGCCACCAAGAATGTTGACAATTTTGTCACATTGCACAAAGGGGTAGAAAAATCAAAATTTGTAAAGTGTTTCTTTGTAAAAGCATTTCTTTTTGTTAGATATTTGTAAGTGTTGCAGCAATTTTGGCTTTCCCTGCCACCCCCTTGTATATAAAATGAAGATGAAAGAGCTTCACTGTCGAACAAGCCAAGGAAGATAGCTTCGTCAAAAGAAGAAAGTAAAGTGTGAAAAGAGCTTAGCACCCGAAGCATTTCCAACAGCCACTTCGGGCGAAAGTTTTGCAAAGCGGCATTCAAACGATAGTTCAACAGCTTTGTCGAAGAAAGAAAGTCTAAAATCACAGTCTGAATTTGCTACGGCAAGAAAACCACTTCGGGCCCGAAGCATTTCTAGCAGCTACTTCGGCCAGAAAACTGGTGAAGCGGAAGATGAAGGAGCGCAGCATTGAAGATTACTTCGCCATAAAACCGTCGAAGCATCCACTTCGGGCCTCTCCACCAGTGAACCATTTTTACTTCGTCGAAAGTCGTTGTGAAGCATCTGCTTCGGCTAGCTTTCGTGCGAAGTATTTTCACCCGAAGTGGCAGAGGTCGTGGAGAACGAAACATTTTGAAGGCAAATGCTTTGGCCGAAACCCTCCCGAACCATAGTTTTGAAAGAGGATCACGGCGAAGCATTTCTCCAAGGCATCAGCAAAGCAATTTTGACAGCAAAGCGACGAGGAATGAAGAGCTCTATTTTGAGGAGGAAAATCTGCTTCGGCACTCACCACCCCCTAAGCAGTTTTGCGAAGCTCCATTTTGCGAAGTATAAATCAAGGAGGAGTTATTGCTTTGGCTCAAACCCATTGCGAAGCAAAGTTGCAAATGAACATCTAGCGAAGCGCTTCAGGGGCACGCACTCCAAGTTGAGTATTTTCCCGAGGCGATCAAGTGCCTCATAAATACATTTTTTCATGCCCGATAAGCTCGCTGCTCATTTTTGGCAATTGGAAATGAAGTATCAATCCCTGAAGAAGAGCCCGACGAGCATGGTGGCCACTCGAGCACCACACCTAGAAACCAAGGACACTTAGATGACTCATTAATGCATGTTTCCATGGTTGACCCAGTTGTAGTTGCCATTTTTGGTAATAGATTTGAGAGCTCAGTCACGAGAGCCGCGAGGAGCCGACTTCTCAGGTCTCGAGGGTGTACTCCTCCATTTTGTGTAATAATGACTCAGAGGGTCGGGTCCTCTATAAAAACCCAGGCATTGTAATGTAAAAATGGGGGGGAACTTTCTGCTAGAAAGTTGCTGTAACTTGAAGTCCTACGATTAATACTAAAGATCTTTGGGCTCGATTTCTCTCTTGTATGCTGCCTTCTACGTTTATTTCTTTTATCTTTCTTCATTTGCATACTGTAACTCTGAATCCTGAATTTAGGTGTGTGATTGGGGACTGAACCCTAAAATTTTCTTGAAGGATACATAGGGGAGGAAAATATGATATTGGTTTTCTTTTATGCTGCCTGTGGGTAGTGGTTTTTGTCATATTCACTTTCCCTAGTCGCCGTCACTCTGAACTCTGAATTTCGACGAAAGGGGAAAGGGGAATCTTGGAACTCATCCAAAGGATACATAGGAGGGCTAATGTTGCGTTTATTTCGTTTATTCTTGGTGTTCTTTGCTGTTGTTTCAAGCTATTAGTTAGCGATCGTGCTTCCTATTCTTTCCCACTTTAAATCATTAATCTCTCTTCCCTTACTCCTTTTTATTTCTTTCCTGCACCCTTACTCTTTTTATCTCTTTCCTGCACCCTTATCTTAAAACACCAAAGTAGTTTAGCATAGGAGTCGGCCTTTCTCCGGATATTGGCACGAGGGGCATCTCTTCCCTTCGGCCTTTCAATGTTGGTCCAGGTCTAGGGCGCATACACTTACCCAAATCCTTTCCTGGGCAGATTTGATGACCAACAAGATACCAAATGAATATTTTAATGCTTATGTAGAAGAAACAAAGGAACCCCTACTAGCTTGCACAAGATGAAATATTTTGAGATTGAATACAAAATAAGATGGTTAGAATTTCTAATTTTTTGCAACAATAACATGGATAAAAAAATCATCAATCAATGGCTAAATCCTTAATATGATCAGAACTGCAAAGAATAAAGATAATAAACCACAAATGATAGAGAAATATTGTTCATCCAATGGCTAAATCAATGTAAAAAATGCAATTGTAAAAGAGCTCCATCACATCAAATATATGGGAAATATGGAAATATATATAATTTTTTTTTTGCTCTCAACTTGTATTCTGAAATCTTTTTTACGATAATGAAAAGAAAAAAGGTAAAAATGCCCAAAATTCCAATGCCTAGGTATGCTTGGAATATCCTAAATATATCAATTAGTTATGAGCATTATACAAGATGTTTTATTGGATATGCTAAAAATGGTTCCTAAATTAAAGCATGTGCATAGTTAACTAATACAATCCTAAATCATAGGATAATTATTGGGAGCAACTTATGCATTACAACTTCCACTATGACTAGTTAACTACAAGAGCTCCTAAATTTTAGGAGTGATCAAAGGAGCAAATTTTGGAAAAAAACAATGAATAAATCCTTCTCAAATATGGCTGCCCAATATTTGGATAATTTGAGGAATATTTAAATAATAAAATATTAATTAATTCCTAATTTAAGAAGAGGTGCCAAAAATAGAGGAAATTATCCCCTAAAGTGTAGGAGATGGCTCCAAAATGCTTGGAATGCTCCAAAAAAATCTGGTGTGAAGAATTAGAAATCAATTTTTTTTCAAAATTTATTCTCACAACTTTATTAATCATTAGGATCAAATAATATCTTCAATAATATCAAAGGATTCAATATAAGTTTTGCAAAATAAACACATTAAAATTTTATTGATAAAATCTACAATGGCATGTATAAATGCATTGCTACTTTGATACTTTGTTACAATGTTGTGTCTTCATTATATACATTTAATGTGAGGCTCTTCACCTTCATATGACTATTAACTTTTACTCTTCATTTCCTCACTTTCATGGGATTTACAACTCTTCACATTTCTTATACATAATATTGGATCACATATTACTTTCACATGTACATATAAAGACAAAGACTCTCATGATGACTCCTAACTTCTAAACATAACACCTTATCTACATAACTCACACTTTCCTATTTGACACCTCACATACTTAAATACATGACACATACTATAAACCTAAATATTAAACACTCCCTAAACTATTTACATGACCAAATAATGTAATACCTCCAACACATTTAAATCCCATATAACCTGTTTTTTTTGTTATAGTCTTGAGTTTATTTTAATACAAGAAACAAAAGTAAAGATACATTAAAAAAAATATTTCAAATATTTGGGATTTCCCAATAGATATAAGATCTTTAGAAGGTATTGCAATAATATATAATAAAAACAAATGGAATGCATAGTTGTTAGAAGTTAGAAATAATTTGATTGTTGGTCTTTTTTGCAAGAATGAGAAAAATATCAAAATTGGAACCCAAAATGTATATGTTTCAATTAAAGTTACTCTTTATGATAGATGTTGAAAAAACTTGAGTTTGTTTATATCAAATTAAATGATGATTCATAATTGTTATTTATAGATTCATGGGTGGGACTTCAACACAATTTTTTCTCCTTTGAAAAGAAGGGTGGTACTCCTAGATGGTCTAAATCAATGGAGGATTTTGCATATTTTCTCAATTCAAGTGAATTTTGAGATGTTATTCTTTCACGCTTTCAATATACATGGGCTAATAGACATTTTGGACAAACAAAAAGATCGGACAAATTTTTGCTCTCTAATACATGGTTGCAAATAGAGTATATAATCTCTTCAAATATTTTATTACGTAAGGATCATATCACAAGTCCATTCTCTTGAGATACGATTTCTCAATAATGGTCTTCCAAATCCATTTTGATTTCAGTCTATGTGGTTCCAACATGCTAATTTCTTCTAGATATTTATATTACAATGGAATCAAGCAATGCTTTTCACATCATCTATGTACAAGTATGTTAAAAAATGAAATGTTAAAAGGGACAAGTGAATATTTGTATTGTAAAATATTTTGGTGATATATTTAAAATATAAGAGGGAATTAAATCCAAGCTCAAAAAATTACAAGTGGAATTCAACAAAATAGATCAAGATACTTATGTACAAGACAAGCAATCACTTCCTTATTATCATAATGTATTACAAAAGGAAAAGTCATATTAAGCTTGAAAATCAATGTAGAGATGGCTTAAGGAAGAGTATAAAAATATTTTTTTCATGTTATAACAAAAATAGATTTTGCATTTTGTTGAATAAAAAATATTTAAACCCCACATGGAATATGTAGTAAGGAAGAAGAAGATACAAGGAGGGAAACAAATAATTATTTTAAAGATATTCTATTAGAAGTTGGGTAAGATAAGGAGGCTTAGGGTAAGATTTTGCAAAATACTCCATAAATTATCATATAAGTATATAATGAAAGCTTGATGAAGAATATCTCTATGAAGGAGCTACATAAGGTGATTTCCTCTTAGCACTAAAATAAGGCATTTGACCCTGATGGATTTCCTGCAATTTTCTTTTAAAATTTTTGGGATTTATTGAAGAGCAATATGTTAATTAAAGAGGCTAGAAAATTGAATTTCTAAGATAAGTAAGATCAAAATCATATTTATTGCATTGGTTCTCAAGAAAGATGAAGCAACATACTTTTATAAGTTTTGTCTAATAAGCCCCTAAAATATTATTTATAATATAATTTCAAAAACTATGGCAATAGATTGAAAAACATCATAGATTGTGGTATATTGAAGGAACAAGATGGTTTTGAACAAATTATTCATGCTATGATCATTGAATTAGAGGCCATACATTCTCTTCCTTCCATGAAAAACTAGGTATGCACATGAACAATGCATATGATAGGGCTTGCTAGAGTTTAGTTATGTTATAAAACCTAAAATATTTTCTATTACTGTTACTCTAGATTTATAACTAATTATTATGGAGATTTTAGATTTTTTTTTGAAAAATAATTTGAAAAAAATTGTATTAAAACAAAGATCATTTACAACTTGGGATGAGACTTCTCCCAGCCTTAGCCAAAGAGAACACATGTTTACAATAGTAAAAGAAGATTTGCATTGGAGCCAAATCTCTTAAACCGTATTCCTACAATGGATGTTCACTTGTTTACAACTATGAAAGGAGATTTTAGGATTTAAAGTTGAAAATTTTCCATCAATATATCTAGATATTCGTTCATTTGATAAAGTAAAAAAGGAGCTTTGAGACTCAATTTTGGATAGAATAAGATTGTATTAGGTAGGTTGGAAAGATAAGTTATTAACCATAGTTAGAAGGCTACAACTCGTACAAATTATGCATAATCTATCTCTCTATATAATATCACTTTTAGGATTGCCAACAAATATAGTATCTAAATTTGACAAAAATCAAAGAAACTTTCTTTGGAAAGGATGTGAGGAAAAATTAGGTTTTCTTTTTGTAAGTGGGACATAGTTTACAAAGGAAAGAATATTAGAGTGGCATACTTGTAAAATTGTAAACTTATGATTTTGGTATTAGAGGCAAAACTTAGTTGAAGAATTATTCAACAATAAAAGTAAGAATTAGACAAAAATATTACTTTAATAATATATAGGGTTTGTTAATGCAATAAGCTTGTTCAAAAAACAACCCTACCTTGAGGCTTGGTAACATGGAACTTTATATCAAAGAGTTTACGATTAATTGAGAAACATATTAGGTGTTTAGTCAATGAAGGAGATTTTAGAAATTTTTGGTTTATGCTTGATTGAATCCTTATCCTCTTATTTTTAAACCTATATGGAAATTGTTGGGTTGATTATGTTTAGCTTGTAAAATATTAAAGGTCAAAAAACATCTTAATGTGAGCAATAATTATATATCATTGATTTCTATTAGTAATCTAATTAAGGGAGAGGACCTTAAAAATAGTAGATGAGCTTTAAATAATGGTCTAAGAGCTTTATTTGTCCATTTTTATGTGAAAGAATACGTTAGTTTGGAATCTATCAAAAGATGATGGATCCTAAGTCAAGTTGGAATATAAGGCTTTAGAACAATCAAAATTTTCTTCTCCAAAATATTTTCCCTAGAACAATGTATGATCACTTGAGTCCCTCCTTCTGGTCACAACATTTCTTTGGCTAGTAATCCAAAGAAAAATTCTTATAAGTGAGTCCCAAGAAAATAGAATATCATGGACCTTTTAAGCGTGCCTTATGTAAGAAGGATCTAGAAACATCATATTATTTACTTCTTCATTACTCTTTTGCTTACACTATTTGGAGTCACTTTTTTAAATAAATGAAAAATATTGGGTAAACGTTAAAAGTGTTTATAAAATTTTGGATTGATTGTTTATGAAGCATGGTATTCTAACATAGTTTTAACCTATTTCATGACACTAGTTTCTTAAAAATGCAATATACTCATTTGGTTGAGAATCAGAGGAAGGTGTAATTTGATAAAACATTGTGAATGAAGTGCAAAATAGAAATAAAATTTTTGTTATAAAAATATACATGCATACAAATTATGCATTTTAGTAGAGCTTGACATTATTTTTTAGAGTTCTATCAAGACAAATTGAATGTGATTCATGGATAATTCCATATAACATGAGTATTTTGACGATAGATTATATGAGTGTCTTTGACATAATGTTAGGATCCTCCATCCTAACATTATTAGTTAGTATTATTAATCATTTAATTATTATATTATTAACTCATAAAGTGAACCATCACATCTCTTCATAACGTGAACCATCACGTCTCTTCATAACATGAACCATCACATCTCTTCACCAACGTAGCTTTAGGGTATATATAAAAAATAATAATATAATTTATATATATATATATATATATATATATATATATATATATATATATATATATATATATATTAGGTTGGCCATTCACACAAATCATCCAAGAATATATTATTACTTCTACTTGTGGGTTTTTACCTTACAATAACCAGTGATTCATTATAAAGGTGATTATTTTCTTCATTCTGCATTATAATCAACATTTTCACTGTTAGTTTCCTAACATTTGGTATCAGAGCATTAATTCTGGACACAAGTGGGGAAGTTTTTTTAAAGACATATCAAAAGAAATCCTGCAAGTAATGAATAAATGACAAGATTATTTTGAAACAAAAATAGCAAGAAAAATAGCAGAGTTAACCCTAAAAAGGATGACCTTACAAATAAAATTATTACAAAGGAGGATTTTTTCTAATGGAAGGACCCAATTACAAAACCACCTGTATGGGAATCACAAAATATGTACACCACTCAAAAACTTACCCAAATTTTACCCATTAAACGTATTCACCCCACGAAAATGAAGGCATGATGCAAAAAAGGTATTTGTTTTCATTGCGATGAGAAATATGTTCGTAATCATCAATGTATTACACATGCACTATATATTTTGGATGCAACTATTCCTTATAGTTCTCCCAATGATGAAATTGTGATTGAGGTAGAAGTAGTGTGAGATTCACTTGATGATAGCACTAAATATGAGGAAGATGAGAGAGATAATGAAGATGTGGAAAGTGAGGATAATGAGCAAGCAATACCCAAAGCACCTGATCACAACGATGAAGGCAATATGGTTTATATGTCAAAAGTGATCGATGTATCAGGCAAGGATGAGGTAGGCATTCTTGAAGTGACCCATTATGGCCAAACATGCACTCTACAAGAACTACACTCAATTTCCTCTCCAATACTGAGTTATCGCCACAGGGTAAAACCTAGTAAAAAACAAGGTAGAAAGGTGATTGCACACTCCTCCATTGCCTCTCCTAGGGAAAAAAATGACAATGTAGAAGTTTTACCATCTCTTTTTATGCATCATTCTAAGGTTTTTGAAGAATCCCAAGGGTTGCCCTTCCCTCATCATCACACATTTACTAATTTTTATGGCAATCCCTCGCTAACACTTCATCCTTATCGATATCCCTGCCTATAGAAGGATGACATTAAAAGATTCTAAGAACTTACACAAATCCTTCTGGGAAAAAAAAGGATAAAGCTCCTCACTTTGAGCTTTGAGGAAAAAGCTCTTTTTAAGGAGGGTGGCATGTTAGGATCCTCCATCCTAACATTATTAGTTAGTATTAGTTAGCATTATTAAGCATTTAATTATTATATTATTAACTCATAAAGTGAACCATCACATCTCTTCATAACGTGAACCATCACGTCTCTTCATAACATGAACCATCACATCTCTTCACCAACGTAGCTTTAGGGTAGATATATATTAGGTTGGCCATTCACACAAATCATCCAAGAATATATTATTACTTCTACTTGTGGGTTTTTACCTTACAATAACCAGCAATTCATTATAAAGGTGATTCTTTTCTTCATTTTGCATTATAATCAACATTTTCATTGTTAGTTTCCTAACACAAATAATATATATATAAGAAAAGATATAATTTTTGTAATCTTATTTTTTTCTATGTGCTATATGGGATTAAAACATACCCTACTTATATTACATCATGACTACATAGTGGTATTATAATAAGTTAGCAATTATGCATGTATTATATGGCATGATTTGAACCTTGGTCTCCTCCTTGAAAGTCAAGGAATCTAAGCAATTGAGCTAATGTAATTTGATAATTTTTGTAATATTTTTTTTTCAATTGGTTAAATGGAATTGAAACAAGCCCCATCCATGTTACATCATCACCACATAGTGGTATTATAAAAAATGATGGATATTATCCATGTATTACTTGGAAATATTTGAACCTTGGTCTCTTCCTTAAATGTTGAGGAATCTAACAGATTGAGCTAATGCCACGATTTTTCAATGAGTTTACACAAGTTTTTATGAGAGGTTCTTGTCCCCTCATACTAAGTGGCATTTGAACCCTGGACCTCTTAAAGAGAGGCCAAAGCCCTTAGCACTGTAGTAAGATTACAACTTTTAAATGATTTGGTTTTAATTATTTTTTTCAATGAGTTTACACTGATTTTTATGAGGGGTCCCAATTCCCTCATATTGAGTGGGGTTTGAACCTTGGAACACTCAAAGAGAGACCAAAGTCCTTACCACTATGATAAGCCTGTATCTTATTCATAATATTGCTATTAGTATTTTAGTTATTATTTATTTTCAACTCAAAGATTATATATTATTTTAATAAATTTCTAGGAGTTTATATGTTGGGCACTAAAAATCAATAAATTTTAAGTATTTTTATATAAAACGAAACTAGATAAATAGAGTTACAATAAGGACATGATTTATAATTTTTAATATGTTTTCTAAATTTAGTAAAATTAAATGAAATTTATATATTTATAATATACACTTGAATAACTATCTATACATAAATTATCCCAAAAGGAACATCACATTGGTATGTCTTTGGATTCTCATCAAGGAGACCCAAGTTCAAACCATGTGGTGGGTGTGTGAGTGTTTTAAAAAAAAAATACTAATATTATGTTATTGTCTTAAGAGGGATACCGTAGCGATAAGTCCTTGGGTTTTCATATAGGAGACCCAAGTTCAAACCCTGGTATGAGGCAGCCGAAACCCTTCATAAAACACATGTTTTACCCTAACATTTATCCTAGGAGGGATACCATAGTGGTAAGTCCTTAGGTTTTCATCCAGGAGACCCAAGTTCAAACCCCAGTAAGAGGGGACTAAGACCCCTCATAAAAACCTACGCTTTACCCTAACATTAAGACCAGTGAGGGATACCATAGTGGTAAGTCCTTGGGTTTCATCCAAGATACCCAAGTTCAAACCCCGATATGAGGGGATTGATACCCCTTATAAAAACCCATGTAAACTCAAATTTTTACCTTCAATTATAATAGATGAAGACAATAGGAAAGTGATAGAGCCTATTACTATGGAAGAAGTTCATTTGGCTCTTTTATCTTTTGATAAGGATCAATCCCTAGGTCCAGATGGGCTCTTTACAACATTATATCAACATGATTGGGATATAGTGAAGAAGGCTAACAAAGAAGGATGCAAAATTGCTTGATACATACTCTTTTTTGGAAGGGTAAGGATAAATGAGGCCAAATTTTTGAATAACTTATTAAAGGGATACGAAAGAGAATCAAGGCATAAAGTTAATAAGACAAAATCAAATATTTACTTCCTAAACACCTCAACTAGAATCAAAACAAGTATATGCAGGTTACTTCAAATGAAGGAGATAAATTTACAAGCAACTCATCTACGGATGTCTTTATTTGTGGGAGAATGAAGAGAGAACATCTTGGAATCCAATTATAAGTAAAGTTTAGAATAAAGTTTTAGTATGGAAAGGTAGATGGTTATCATTAGCGGGAAGAGTGTAGCTAATTAAATTAGACTTACAAGTTGTTCCAACATTTATATGTCCTTGTATACCATGCCAAAATAGATAGTAAAAAAATTTAATCTATATTATACGATCATTTTTGTAGTTAGGATTATATGACAAAAGGAAATTTTCTTTGGCGAAATGGAGTAAGGCATGTGATGATAAACCTAGGGGAGGTCTTGGTTTAAGAGTTCTTACAAATGCAAACTTAGTCCTTAGGGGAAAAGTAATTTGGATATTGTACAAAGAGAGTTAAAGACAATGGGAAAGAATTCTTCTAAGTATGTTGAGCCCAATGGCCCAAGTTTAATATTTACTACATTCTCATTACCAAATGGTTCAACACTATACAATTTAAAAAAAAAAATAATTAATCTAGTGATTAAAGGTCTAATATGGGTGGTGAGAACTGGAGAAAAAAATTCTACTTGGATGGATACTTGGTGTGATAAAAACCCACTCAATTTAGATCCAATTTTGAAACCATGGATGAGATTACTTCAAAACAAATATAGTGATAGAGTTTCAAATGTTTTGTACAAGGATCAAGAAGGAAGATACAAATGGAAAGAAGATTTTTTACAAGCATACAAGATATTGATGCTAGGAGGCTATTGAGTAGAAAGATACCAACATTGATTATTCTAAGGAGAGCCAAGGATAAGCTGATTTAAGAGTTGACTAGCCTAGGAGAATACACAAAAAGAAGTGGATATAATATAAAGCACCAAAAAAATAGGAATATCATAAGAATATGGGGAGATATTTGGGATAGCCCAAGCATTCCTAAAGTCATATCAAATGACATTTCGACAATAAACTTGGTTTTTAGTAAACTATGTCAAAATGCCATGCTTTATGACATTAAATATTGGTTTACCATTATTTTTTAAATCTATTACTTAAAGGAATAGTATAAGTTTTAAAAACAATTACCATAATCATGCTAAAGTTTGAATCAAATGACATTAGCTCAAATAGTTAGATTCCTCAACTTTTAAGGATGAGACCAAGGTTTGAATCTTGCCAAATGATATATGTGTAATTGCAAAGTTGCTATAATACCATTATGTGGCCATGATGTAATATGGAAGGGGTCCGTTTCAATCCTATATAACCCATTAAAAAGTATATACCAAAGTTTAAAATAATATTATTTTTTCCTTATAGAATATATATATATATATATATATGATGCCCATGATGGGAAGTCTTAAGTTTATAAAAAGAGGTTTCTGCCTCTTGATTGAAATATTTAGATACACATAAAAAGGGTTATTTGTGACAATGGAGTTAACACAAAGGATCTATTGTTCTTTGATAAGAAAAATCTAAAAGTTGGCTATTAATTTTTATGGTGCTTTTAAAGAAAATCCATGGACAATTGGCAAGGTTGAAGATAAGTCTTTGAAATGAATTAACAAAAAAGCATTAAGGTACCTTGTATTGCATTGTAAGTAGTTTTCTTGTGTTAAATTTATGAGTAATGGCTTGAATATTGTCAATTTTATATGAGAGGTTATTACTTAAGTTTTTGCATAGAATTGTTGAAAGGAAAGTAACCTATGAATTGTTTGAGTATATTGTGAACCTAGGTATTTGATAATAATTAGCCAGTTAAAGCCTAAAATTTTGAGGAATTTATTGATAAAATTTATGTACAATGGTTAGTTAAGGTCCAAAAATTATGAGCATCAACTAACTCAGGCATTGAAATTTAGAAAGTGGCTATTTAAGGCCTAGAATGTATGTATAGTGGCCAATTAAGGCCTAAGCTTTTAAATTTGGCTAGTTAAGGCCCAAAAGTTTAAAAAAATTATTTGTAGTCGCCAATCAAGGTTTAAAATAATGAACATCAGCCAGTTTGGGCACATAATATTGAAGAATTTATAAAATTTATGTACAATAGCCAATTAAGGCCCAAAATAATGAACATAAACCACTTAAACCATAGAATCTTGAAGAATATACAAAATTTATGTACAATGGCTAGTTAAGGCCCAAAATAATGAACATAAACCACTTCAACCATAGAATCTTGAAGAAGATACAAAATTTATGTACAATGGCAAGTTAAGGCCCAAAATAATAAACATAAGCCAATTTGGACAAAGAATCTTAAAGAATTTAAAACAATGGCTAGTTGAGGCCCAAAAGAATGAACATAAGCTAGATCAGGCATACAATTTTTAACGGTGGTCAATGAAGACCCAAAATAATGAACAATGATCAGTTAAGACCCAAAATATGAAGTGGCTAGTTAAGGCCCAAAATATGAAGTGGTTAGTTAAGGCCCAAAATATGAAGTGGCTAGTTAAGGCCCAAAATATAAAGTGGTTAGTTAAGGCCCAAAATAATGCACACTAGTTGGTTAAGGTCCAAAATATTGAGTAGTGTCCAATGAAGGCCTAAAAGAGTGAACAATGATTAGTTAAGGCCTAAGAGCATGAATGATGGCTAGTTAAGGCCCAAAAGGATAAAAGGTGGCTAGTTAAATCTCAAAAGCATGAACAATAGCTATTTAAGGCAAAAAGCATGAACAATAGCTAGTTAAGGCCCAAATGATTTAAATAGTGGTTAGTTAAGGCCCAAGAGTATGAATAGCAATTTAATGCTCATAAAAGTGATTAGCAAATGGCATGTCTAAATTGTAACCTAGTTGACTGATGCACCAAGAGGAGATTGTGATTGCATTGACCATTGCCTATTGGGTTTATAATACAATTATGTACTTGCTCGACATTAGTTAATGAGATCCAATTATCCCTAGGGTGTAGGAGTCAACAAGGAAGAGTGATGAGGTAGGTGGAGAGAAATTTTGTCATGACTAGCATAAGTGCCAATGAGAGATGGTGACAAAATAGGTTAGTCCCTAAGGAGCACATATGACTTTGATGTACTTGTCAAGCATCCAACTTATTAGACTCCATCCTTTTAAGGGATGATAGGCCAATGAGAAACATTGATATTCGAGGAGGAGTGTGATGTGTAGTAGAAATGTGGATTATAAAAATTATGGATAATTTAGACCCAACTAGCTTAAGTGCTCATAAGATATATTGAGCATAAATCCAACTACCTAATAAGCACATAAGGTTATGATGAACGCATTAGCACTACACCAAAAAAAGGCTTTAATGGTGCTTATAAACCACCCTTAACTATATTTAAAGGTAGTTATTCAACCATCGTCTATGAGGATATCGTAAAAAGTCTACGATATATGACGATAGCTAAAAGTCGCCTCAAATAACCGTCCTCTTAGGATCTAAGAGGATGAATAAAAAATATCCTCTTAGGACTATGAGGGTGGTTGTGAACCATCATCTTAGGCCTAAGAGGGAGGTTGTGAACTGTCATCTTCAAACTAACCACCCTCTTAGGGTTAAGCCTCTTAGTCCTAAGAGGAAAGTTTATAGCCGTCCTATTATATCCTAAGAGGGTGGTTTATAGCCTCCCTCTTAGAGCCTAAGTGGGTGGTTTATAATCACCCTCTTAGGTCACCCTAAGATGATGGTTTATAACCGCTGTCTTAGAGTGACCTAAGAGGGAAGTTTAAAATTGCCCTCTTATGGTCCTGTTGAGTGGTAATTTTGCCTAATTGTAAAACCACACTCACCATAGGATTTTGATCACAAAAACCTCTCTTGCAAATAAGTTAAAACAAAACAACTTCTCCAAGGTTCCACTATATTAGCATTGCACATGTGTGTTAGTAATCTCATTGAAGATATATCAATTCACTACTAGGAATACCTTAGTGATTGCAAGTAACTGTTAACAAGGGGCATATGTTGGTTCATTTTATCATGGTATACTAATGATTGTTCATAAAACTTAAAGAAAAGTAAATGTGAATTGGCCCTCACATGACCATGATGTAGTGCCTTAATTCCTTGTATCTTGAGTATTTAAGGTAGATTTTATCTTTCTTTATTAAGTAGATTTTAAACAAGTTTTATCTTGCATTAAATCCTACTTTAAGCATAAAGTAAAAGATTAAATCCTATCTCTAGATATGAATTTCAATGATGAAAGGATTTCTTAAATGTAGCTTCTATCATGAAGATAAATAAAGCCTTTGATATAATTAATAAACTATCCCTCTTTGATGAAATTAATTTTCATAAAGAGAGGACAATTTATTGCCTTAAAATAATGGCCTTAAAATATCATTGTAAATTATCCCTCTTTAATGAAATCAGAATTTTCATAAAGAAGAAATAATTTAATGCTTTAAAACAACAACCTTTGATGTAATTGTAACCAAAGAACTGAACACAATTTATTTAAATAAAAACAGAGAGAGAGAGAGAAGTAATTTTGCCAAAATGCCCCTTTTTGTATTAATGGTGATACAGTGTGTTACAAAAAGGATTTTTGAATTGCCCCAAGCATGTTGGGAGCAATGTTACAATGCTTCTTCTTGTCTATCTGATATCCAATGCTTTCATGGAGGAGGGGAGATCTTTCGGCTCTTCCGCAGGGTGTGGTGTTCTTCGTTCCTTCATCACAACTTCAAGGGGTGAGTGGGCTTTGGTATCCAACAAGGGGCCACTCCAGCTTCAGCAGCTCGCTCAAGATATCTGTTACCTACACACACACAAAACCAGCAAGGAGGATCAATAGCACCTGTATAGTCAAGCGGTAAACCCAATGCTACAAATGAACCTATCACTGATGTATGTATGAAAAGCAGATAGCATAACAATTAACAAATAAAACCTTGCTAATATTAGAATACTTAATCTCTGTTGATAAAATCTGTTCGGGACTGTGGAACCATGGAAACACGTGTTTGCGGTCTAGAAACCGTGGACCTACGGTTGTGAAACCGCGGATGCGCATTTTTTACTGTAGAATCGTAGATCACGTTTAATCCACCTTGTCTCCTTTGTCCTTTTTCTTGGTGAACTAATGGTGCTTTTATAGGCTCCCTAGGGTTTTGGAGGGAAGTGAGAGGTGGCAAGCCTGGTTTGCCAAGTGGCAAATCTGGGATGTTAAGTGGAAGGGGCAGTTAGAGTGAGTCATCCAATGTGGCTCAGTTAACTGGGGTGATGTGGTTGCAAGTGGAGTGAAACATGGGATCCTATCCTATGTGAAGGGACAAAGGAGACAAGGTGGATTAAACGTGGCATGGGTGTTGGGAATCTGTCCTATGTGCAAAAATAGGGGGACAAGAGTGGGTGAGATGTGGCAGAGATGTTGGGTGAGGTGTCCAGGACACATGTCCAATGTGTGGACAAGGTATCCTAGGGTGATTTTCCTAATTAAATAAATTAGGAAAATATAATGATGTGCAGGATTTTATATCCCTAAGTTAGAACTTAGGCATATATCTTTATTATGCAGGATTTGATGGTGAGGTGGTGAATGTGAACTAGAGGGTGCCAGATTTTGGTGTCTACAGTTGCCCCTTTTTGTACTGCGTTGTGTACAACACAATGCGGTGCAAAAACTAATGACATCTAACTTTATTGGACGAATGGACTCATTTCTCCTTGACACATAGAGTGAATGAATTTAAAATTTTTGATTTGTTTGCTTACCCCCTCAATTGACGATTGGGTAAAGGTTGACACCCATAAGCCAATTGACAAAATACGGATGTTGAAAGTGGGTTGTTGATTGTTGATGTCGATGTGATGTTAATGAATTTTGTCTTGATTTTCTTTGTGCCCCAAGCTTGGAATTTTTTTTGTGTTCCTGCAATTTTGCTTTTGGTTTCATTAATTTGTAGAATACATGGTAAAATTTTTGACCACTCTTTTGAGTTTTTGTCCACTATGACTTTAGCAATTCCTTCCAAATGATGGGTTTAAGGAACCAGTCGGTCGAGGATTTGATGCTCAAGCGGTTTTTGATTATTACCAAATTGTTGTTTGTTGTTCCGCTTTTGACCCAACGGAAGGTGTTGTAGGATTACCTTGGCAAATCTATTTTTGAACACATTTAAGCTCATAGATTTAGGGACCTAGCTGACTTGATTCATTGTTGTTTGTGGTGAATGTCTGAATGAGTTTCCTTATGGTGATTTACCCATCCAACTGGATTGCATGGATTGCTAGTCGCTGCAACCGCTAGGTGTATAGGATAATCCACTAGATACAAGTTTCACTCCAGATGATTATGAGTGTTGATGATTATTTGGAGATTTGGTGATGTTTTGATGTTTTTTTTTGTGTAACTATGGTCTTGCGGTTATTGTGGTGAAAAACGTGGATTTGCGTTTTATTTTATGAAACCGTGTTTTCGCGTTTTTGTGCCTCAAAACGCGGGTGTGCGTTCGCATTTTTCGTCGCTAAAAGCGGCTATTTAAAGGGTGGTGTCGCTTTCAAAACCAAATTGCCAATTGTCATTGATTGAGTGGTTGAATTGATGAGTGAGATGGAGGTTGGCGAGGGGAGCGGTGGTGGTGGCTCGGCTGGAGCGGAAGTTGGCGGCCGGTTTGCCGAGGTAGGCGATTTGCCCTTTTATTGTTTGCATTTGTTTTGTTCCTTTTGATAATTAAGTGGGGTTGGTAAATGATTATTGTTTGCTCATTAAGCGGGGCTGGCAATGATTTTTTTTTTTTGTTTTTATTACCTAGGGTAGGTAAAATTTTTCGTTTTTTTGCTTTTTATTACCTAGGGTAGGTAAAATTTTTTTTTGCTTTTTATTACCTAGGGTAGGTAAAAATTTTTGTTTTTTGTTTTTTATTACCTAGGGTAGGTAAAAATTTTCGTTTTTTGTTTTTATTACCTAGGGTAGGTAAAAATTTTTCGTTTTTTGTTTTTTATTACCTAGGGTAGGTAAAAATTTTTTTTTTTTTTTTATTACCTAAGGTAGGTAAATTTTTTCATTTTTTGTTTTTATTACCTAGGGTAGGTAAAATTTTTCTTTTTTTGTTTTTATTACCTAGGGTAGGTAAAAATTTTCGTTTTTTGCTTTTTATTACCTAGGGTAGGTAAAATTTTTCATTTTTTTGTTTTTATTTCTAGCATGTTGTGCTAATTTTTCTTTTTTTTCTTTTCAGGTTAAGCTTCTTGATGCTCGGCATAGGTGGTCGAGGACCATTCGAAAAGTGTGGAAAGTGCTTTCTGATGATGATTGGACTCTACTACAAACCATTGGTTTAGACGGTTGTAGACGGTTAGGCACCGTCCGAGCTGATGAGGATCTCCTTTCAGCACTTGTTGAGCGTTGGGATCCAGATAGGGGCACATTTTAGCTCCCAACAAGGGAGCTGACTATCACTCTCGAGGATATCTACCGTATCTTTCACATTCCTGTCGAGGGTCCTACTGTTCAAGTTGGCCTCGACAAGAAGGAGGCTCTATTCCCTTTGTTTGGTGAGATGTGGGACGTTGATTGCAGCAGGGGCGACATTGCATATTTGGATCTTTTTATAGTTGGTAGCTTGGGTGCATTACCTATTTTCATGATGTACATATTGAGCAACATGTTGTTGCCCAATTCCATGGGATCAAGGATCTCGTGGAACTAGGTGCCTATTGTTCTAGATTTGATAGTTGATCCTCGTCGGTTGGCCTGGGCTCCCGCTCTTCTCTATGAGGTTTACAGTGAGCTTTATGAGGTGAAGAGGTGGGGGCGTAAGGGCCTGGGTTGTAGTTTGTTGCTCCAGATTTGGTGTTGGGAGCATATTATCATTGGTCACCCTATTGGTTTACCTTGTGGCATGGATGCCACTTCTCCCCATGCATACAGATGGTTACTCAGTGAGGAGGTCAGTCGATCTATTATGAGCGCTTCGGAGTTCAGAGATATCTTGAGTTCTCTGACTAGGGACTTGATGTGCTGGCAGCCTTGGAGGGGTTTGGATTGGGTGACAGATGCAGTAGAGCTTCATCGCATTAGGCGAGGATGATGGGTTGTTGGTGCCCATCTAAGGGATATGGAGTTTATCTAGTTCTCTCATGTACTACATCAGTTTAGGCTCATTCAGGATGTTCTCTGATGTTCCTGTTATGTATAGGCGATGGGGTGATGAGTTGGGGTTGCTGGTGGCTCCTAACTTCTAGCGAGTCGATGATCCTGCTGATGACTCAGACTTAGAGGTGCTTGACTTGGATGATGTGGGCATGACTACTGAGTATGATGCATGGTTTGCGAGTCAGCCTCTATGGACTCCTAGTGTCATCATAGACGATGATGGGAGTGGTGATGATGTAGATGTGGGTGGATGGGTTCCTTGGTCGATGAAGCACCGATGAGGTAGCTCTTCGAGAGTTGACATGGGTACCAATTTTTCATAGCCTGATGAGGCTGGTGGTGATGGTGATGGGGGTGCTGGTGACGAGGATGCTCCTCCTCGATGAACTGAGGAGGATTGGGACATGTTATAGGTTGAGTGTGATAGCTTGGGTTTAGAGGTTACTCATCTGAAGGGCGAGTTGGCATGGTACTAGGGTGAGGTGACTCACCTCTAGGGTGAGGTGGACAGGATGCGTGATGGGCCTAGCAATGATGCTCTCGCTGCAAAGGACTTAGATATTTCTAGGCTCGAAGGTGAGATCACTTTGCTAGAGGGTGAGCTGACTTGGCTACAAGCAAGGTCTGATGGAGGTGACACTGTGGCTACTATTTCTGCTTTGTGAGTAGAGATTTCTCAATGGGTTGCTCATCAGGGTGCTGATTTGAGGAGCCTATGTAAGCAGGATGTCTACATCGAGATGTTGGAGAACATTCTTCATGAGCATCAGATTCCTTTGCCTATTCCTCCTTCATCATCTACTGCCACTGCTACCCGAGGGACCGAGATGAGTCGTAGGACTCATCGCACTTCTAGCTCTCATGGGGCTTCTACAGCGTAGGGTCCACGGAGGGATCCTACTGGCGCTAGCTAGTTGTTTTATTGCATTATTTTTGTATTTTTGTATATTTTATCTTAGTATGAGCCTCAGTGCTCCGATGTATACTGCCTTCGAGCATTTTGTACTTTGTAGACTTTCATATATATATATATATACATGGCATTTTTATTTTGGTATTCACATGTGTTATTTGTATATGCATTCTTCTTGTTTATGCTTTGCAATGTTTATATTATGCAATCTAATATATCTATGTCATTGCTATGATAATGAATGCAAATGAATATGTAAAATGCATTTTGATTTATATTCATGTAACTGAATGTCGGTATGCATGGTGCTCATGTAATATTTTTTTTTAGCTCAGAGTATTTGACCTTTACTTGTTCATATTTGCAATTAGGGGTATCCCACTTGATGATTCTTTGTTGATGAGGTATGTGGTATGTATAAAGGGAATGTGGATCGTGATATGGATTATGGTTTGGTTTTTGATATGTAACTGCAATAGATTTTCAGAGACTCAAAGAACCTAGTAATGTCAACCATTTTTTTCTTGACGTTATCTTACTTTCTTTAGGACCATATTGTGTGCAAGTGAAGTTCATTTACTAAATCTTGCGTGTCGATGACCCTAAGCAATCCAGAACTAGTGCATGTGATTGTGATGTTTATTGCCCCATCTTGAGTGATTTGGATGGTACCTTTTATTGGTTCTCCTTTTGGCTAGCTTACCCGTATGTGCGTTCAGAGGTCTCCCTCTTGAGAGAGAGACATGTCGCCCTGCATGAGTTTACTCCATTGCCAGTCAAGCATCTATAGCCCCGGTGGAGGCTCACTCCATAGTCCAATGATTTGATCTTTAAGCCTTTGTGATGACTACATAGCTTTTTGAGGGGAACATAGTACGATCTTTTCAGCTTTAGAGATCTGTGGTGTGTGTTTGTAATTATTTTTGTATAGAGTTTTGGGGAATCGGATTCTCAACCGAAGTATGATGAGAATGTGACCCTATCCTTACTACTCTACATTTATTTATATTTGTTGTTTCACTGTGGTAGTGGTGATAACCACTATTTTTTTGGACTATGTTGCGTGATAGGGTAAGCGAAGAATTTTACTTTTTTTGCTTCGAGGTTTACCCAAATTGGCATTATCTTTCTATCATTCAAGATGTTTTAAGATTTGTAAAAGTGTATTTGGTTCCAGATTGCTTTGGGTCAATCTACCATACTCAAGATTTCTTAATGTGATAAAAGTGCTTTGGTCCTAATGAAAATTGGACACGTCATGAAGTTTGATTTATTTCACTAGATATGTTTGAGTGATTGAAAATTGTATGATATATGATATATGATGTGTATGATTTTGTGAGTTGTAAAGAATCTTAGTTGAATACCCCCAACTCTCGAAACTTGTTTTCTTGGTCGTATCATCACCACTATTAAATATTACTGAGCAAGGGATGGGATGGATGCAACTATATGTTTTATTTTTTTGTGTATGAACATATAATTGAAATGCAAATGCAATATGCAAAATGTAATTAAAAATATGTCTATTTACAATGTGAAATGCATGCAATGTTGTAAAATGAAATCTTTTCTTTTTTTTTTTAGCCATGTACATATATATACATATATTGCAAGTCGTTTTATGCATAAAATGCCTTTAGGTGCATAATGTTTAGTGGTTCTGGCTCCAATTTCCCTTCTAAATTGGAAATTTTGTACGTTCCTTGTCCCAAATTTTGCTTTACAATATATGGGCCCAACCAATTAGCTGCAAATTTATCTCTCAAGTGCGGTAAAGCATTGGTATTTTGTTGATTTTCTTTGAGCACTAGGTCCCCCACTTGAAATTCGTGAGGATGGACTTTTGCGTTGTAAGCGCGTTTGACTCTATCTTGATATACTCGTAAATGCTCTAGAGCATTGATACATTTCTCATCAATAATTGTCAATTGGTCAAGACGTGCCTGTCTAGTTGTATCATCATCCATGAATTCCTGTATTTCGATTCGCAAGGATGGTATCTCGAGCTCTAATGGTAATATAGCTTCTGCACCGTAAACTAGTGAAAATGGCGTTGCTCCCATTGGCATTCTTATGCTTGTTCTGTAAGCCCATAGTGCTAAAGGGAGGTGAGTATGCCAATCTCGATGATTATCTTTTACCAATTTCTTGAGAATAGATATTACTGTCTTGTTGGTTGCTTCAGCTTGCCCGTTCGCTTGTGGGTAATAAGGTGTTGAGAAACTATGTAGAATTTTGAATTTGTTGCACAATGCTCTAACATCCTTATTCTTAAATGACTTTCCATTATCAAAAATTATTTTTGAGGGTATTCCAAAATGACAGATAATATGTTGAAGTATAAACTCCGCTATTCGAGGTCCAGTCGTAGTGGTCATTGGAATTGCTTCCACCCATTTTGTGAAGTATTCTGTGGTGGTTATGATGAATTTATGATGTCCTGATGAAGCAGGTGTTATTTTACCAATCAAGTCAAGGCCCCATTGTGAAAAGGGCCACAGACTTTGAATGGGTTGCAAATTTTGTGATGGCACATGAGTCAAGTTTGCATGATGTTGGCACTTTTGGCATCTTTTGACGTATTTGCAACAATCATTCTCCATTGTCGGCCAATAGTATCCCATGCGCAATATTCTTTTTGCAATTGCCATTCCGCTGAAGTGACCACCGCAAGTACCATCGTGGGCTTCTGATATTGCTCTTTCTGCTTCAATTGGATTTAAACATCGTAGTAATATTCCATCATAACTATATTTATATAACACATCTCCAAGTAAAGTGAACCGAATGGCTCTTTGTTTGAATGTTCTTTTTGTAGTTCATGTCATTTCTATTGGTAGTGTGTCTGACTTGAGAAAGTCTTTTATCTCATCAAGGTAAGAATTGTAAGGTTCGACATGTATCAAACAAACATTCTTCTCACCTATAGATTCTGCTCTTTTAATTGATGGTTTAGACACTGTTGTTATGATTAGCGGTTGCACTTCTCCATGTTCATTTTTAGGGATGAGAGATCCCAAGGAAGCCATTGCATCCGCAAATCTATTTGTCGATCGTGGCAAGTTACTAATTTCATACCAATCAAATTTTTCTAGCAACCTTATTGCTACTTCATGGTATTTATTTAAGACTGGTTCTTTACATTGGTATTCTCCTTTTATTTTGTAGACAACCAATTGAGAATCACCAAAAATGCTTAATATTTTTATTCCCATTGCTATAGCTGAATGAAGACCTAGTATTAAGGCTTCATACTCTGCATTATTATTAGTGCATGTGAAGTCGAGTTTGAATGATAAGGGAATGGGTATTCCCTCAGGTGTGTAAAACACAACTCCTGCACCTTGCCCTTTTTTGCACTTGGATCCATCAAAGAACATTGTCATATCTGCTTCATCCTCAGGTGAAACCACTTCTTCTTGTTCTGTTACAAAAAATATTGAATCATCGGGAAGCTCAATTATTAATGGTCTATCATTGTGTAGTGGAGCTTCTGCTAATTGATCAGCTATCACTTGCCCTTTTATGGATTTTTGACTTATGAATTTGAGGTCGAATTCTGTTAAAAGCATTATCCATTTAGCAGTGTGGGTGTTGTTGTAAGTGCGAGTCATCATGTAGCGCAGAGGGTTTTCTCTAGCTATAACATAGGTGGTATTGCTTAGCATGTAATGTCTAAGTTTCTTAGTGGCGAAAACCACTGCTAAACATAATTTTTTGACATAAGCATATCTTGTTTCGTAACTTACCAATGTTCGACTGATGTAGTAAATTGCTTGCTCTTTATTTTTCTCATTCTTTTGTGCAAGCATTGTCCCTAAAGCAAAATCTGTTGCAAAAATGTATAGGTGAAATGGGACTTTTGTTCTAGGTGGCGTAAGAACTGGCGGTGAGGCCAGATATTTCTTTATATCATCAAATGCCTCTTGACATTCAGTTGTCCAAGAAAATATCACTCCTTTTTGTAACAGGCGGTTAAAAGGTCTGCATTTATCTGAGATTTGCACAATGAATCATCGAATAGATTGGACTTTTCCTTGCAAACTTTGCAACTCTTTCAAGTTCTTGGGAGGTGACATTTCTAATATTGCTTTTACCTTGCCTGGGTCTACTTCAATGCCTCGCTTGGAAACAATGAATCCTAGAAGTTTTCTTGATGTGACACCAAATACACACTTCTTAGGATTTAACCTTACCTTATGTTCTATCAATCGATCAAATGCTTTTTCTAGCACATCTATGTGTTCAAGACGCATTTTTGATTTAGCAATAAGATCATCTACATAATCCTCGATTATCTTATGCATATAATCATGAAATATGTACGTCATGGCACGCTGATATGTAGCTCCTACGTTCTTTAACCCAAAAGGCATCACTCTGTAGCAGAATGTCCCCCAAGGCATTGTAAATGTTGTTTTATGTTGATCTTCAAGATTAATCCAAATTTGGTTGTATCCCGAGAAACCATCCATTAAGGAAAGCATTTCATGACCAGCACAGGAGTCTACTAATTGATCAATATTCGACAAAGGAAAATCATCCTTGGGACACACTTTGTTTAAGTCTCAAAAATCAGTGCATACGTGTATCCCTCCATTCGGTTTGCGAATGGGTACCATATTTGAAAGCCATTCTGGGTAATCAATTGGTACTATGAAGTGCACATCCAACAACTTTTGCAACTCTTCTTTCATAATTAATGCGACTGTTGGATGGACTTTCCTAAGCTTCTGCTTGAACGGCTTGGCATCATGTGCTAGAGTAAGGTTGTGGACTACCAAGTCCGGATCTAAGCCAGGCATGTCTTTGTAGGACCATGCGAACACTTCCTTCTTTTTGATAAGCATGTTTATGATGCGCTCTTTTTCTTCTACGGATAATTATTTTGCTATTTTGACAATCTAGGGATTATCCGCATCTTCACTAAGGTTCACGTCTATAGACTCTTCGATTAGCATGTGAGAACCTTCCTCTAGCTGATGTGGAGTTGGGATGAGGTGGATATCATCTACCACATTTTCAAATGTGTCTGGGGTTTCCCCCTCTATCTCAGTTTGAAAAACTGAATTGTTTGATGATGAAGGTTGTTGTGGAATATAAGCGTTTGAAGCGCGCAACAACTCTTCGGATAGGATGAATTCAGTAGTGGATGGTGGGGATGAAATCCTATCCATGGCTATGAGACTGGTGTCGATATGGATCGGTTTTATCTCATCATATGGATTGCGGAGTGGGGTGAGCAAATCAACAAAAATCATGTTGACTTGATGGAAATGAGGTGGCTGCGATTCAAGAATTGATGACTCATATTCTCTAGGTTGCAACTGACCTAATGTGTGTGATTGGCTGTGCTGCATGCTTTGCCAATGTGATGGAGGAGGTTCTAGTTCAGGACCCTCACGCTCTTTGTTTAGCCAAAAAAGTGTGCGGTCTATTGGAAACTTCTTTTGATACTAGTTATCTCTTTGCATAGTTTCTCCATATATTATCTCCTCTTGAGGCTCTTCTTCTTCCTGATTTAGCCATTCAGGATGTGCCTCTGCTTGAAGCATTCTTCTAGCTTGCATTTCACGCTCATGATTTAGAAATATCATTTCTGTCTCATCTTCATAATCGTCATCGCTTATCCAGAATCCATTTGCATTTGTATGAGGTCCCAGAACAAGTTGTGTGTATTCTGGCCTAAGGTCGGTCAATTTTGGTGGATCTTCATATCCTGGTTCTTGCTGCAAGGCTTGTTCTGGGAAAGTTCCAAACACATGAGGGTAAAAATTATTGATTAGGTATTCACCATTTATATCATCATCCTCATCATTGGGTTCATCCTCCTTGTCACTTCCTCCTTCCTCGTCTTCACTTTCAATATCCAGCTCCTAGAATGTTTGACTTAACGAAGAGCTTGCGATGGAGGGTTTGTAACCTAGACCTGAGCGGTCATTTGGCTCCCTGTATTCTGGCTCAATAATGTGGTGAGGACCTTGTTCATGTCTTCCAAGTCCATATCCTTGCCAATTAACCCTCTGAAAGTATCTCACTAGAAATGAGGGGTTAGATAAAAAATCAATGTTCTCATTAAACTCTTTTACATGTTCCTCCTCTAGAGGAGGTGGACCTGATGAAGATTCGACTCCCCCATATATGAAATTTATTGCATTTTATGGGGAGCCCATTTTGTATATTTCACCTATGGCTAAAGGTGGGTCGTGAGGGCGGCCGTAATCCTTGACTGACTCAATAGGTGGTGTAACTGTGACACTTTCAATAATGTACTCACCAATACTTGGATTGGCGAGATGTACTGCAACTCTAGATGGTTGTGTGGCTAATGGCTCAATGGATGAAGAGGGTTCTTGAGCATTAGCTCTTGGCTCTACTGGCGGTGGTGGATTATCTCTAATAGGTGGCCCTATTTGTGAGACTACGGGTTCTAATGACTGTGAGGTAGTGGTTGATGATGTGGGTTGTGCTTTGAATGTGAATGGTTGCTTTGTATCTGGAAGTGTACTAGATGGAGTTGGCAATTGATTAGTAGGATGGGTGGGTGTAATTTGAAAATGAAATGTGGTGTTTGAAGGATGCACTGAGCTAACACTTTTGGATGCAAAAGTTGGGTCAACTATAGGCAACTCTTCTGGAATGGGTGCTTTTGATGATGTGGTGCTTGGATGGAATGGTTCTAATGACTAGTGGTTGGATGGTTAGATGTGTTGATGGAAGCAATGGCTCATATGGGTTTGAAATAAAGTTGCAGTACTTGAAAGGTTCAGTGTCAGTTGGTATGCAATGTACCTTACCTTCATGCACATATTTTAAGCATTGATGCAATGTTGAAGGCACACATTTCATTTCCCTAATCCAAGGGCATCCAAGAAGTATGTTATATTGCATTTCCCCTTCCAATATGTGAAAGAGGACATGTATTGTTTTCACCCCCATGATGACGGGAAGAACAACATTCCCTACAGTTGAGCATAAAGCGTCATTAAAGGCCCTAAGAGTGAATGTGGATGTTGTGATGTGAGATGATGGGACGTTGAGCTTCATCATGGCAGGTGTGGTAATGAGGTTGATTGAAGAACCAGTATCAATAAGCACTCTCTTGAAGGGTTTCTTGTCAATGTGAGCTACTATGTGCAGTGGTGGATCAGGTGAATCTCTTGATATTTGTTTTTCCTCGAAGTCATAGAATACTATCAAGGGTTCCATGCACTTTTGCACACTACCCACAAAGGAATTGAATGCATTGGGGTCTTCTGATTGTACTTGAATAGACTTTAAAATTTCCATCAATGCTTCCCTATGAGGTGTTGATTGTTGTATTAGCTCATAAATTGACAATTTTGTTGAAGCCATTTTCAAACTCTGTGTTAACCGGTTGTTCAGTGTAACAACAGGGCGGTTGTGGAAAGGTGGTGGTGGCCCACTCGATCCAAGTTGTATGGGCACATTGGTTGGTGATGTTGTCAGAGCCTGAGTTGTGCGATTAGCTTACCTTTGTCCATGGGTAACTATACTGATAGCCCCTACAAAACCTTGTGGTAGTTGAGACACATAATTAACCTGATTGGGAGGAACTGTAGAAGTTGATGCTCCCATCGGTTGTTGATTTGCCTCTCGATGTGGCAAAGGTGTTTGATATATGCCTAGGTTTTGGTTATTTTGGGCTAGTGGGTTGTCAACTTTGATTGTACCCGCTTCCAATAAATCTTGCACAATTCCTTTAAATCCATGACAACCTTCAATATCATGTCCTCTTTGTCTATGATAGATGCAAAAGAGGTGTTCTTTGTAACCTTTTGTCTTTGGTTTGTTAGGATCATCAGGTTTCATTTTCGGCAAATTAAAAAGTTTTGCCGCATACAACTTCTGAAATACTAATGAATATGGCTCTTGTACTGGTGTGTAATTTCTTTTTGGCTTAAAATGACGTTGTTGCCTTTTCGTAGGTTGTGTCTGATTTTGTGCCTGCTGTGGGGGTGGAACCGCTTGATAATTCGATTGTTGCGGTTGTTGTTGTTGTTGGGGTTGTTGGATTTGTGTTTGAGCCGATTGATTTGACTGTGGTTGGCTCAAAACTATCTGATTAACTTGTGTGGTCTTGGACTGACCGTGGTTATTCCCATTTTGATTCTTATTGTGCCACTCTTTCTTCTTAGGCTTAATCTCACCTTCTTGAATTTTGATTTCTTCAATCAATTTTTCTTGGGCGAGTGCCTCATCGAATGTTCTATACTATTGTAGCTGTAGCAATGAAGAGATGGGTCTACCAAAACTCTTCGTGAACATTCGTATTATCTCTGGCATAGGGAGTGAAAATGGTAACTTGATCATGACTGATCTCCATCTATTGCCAAAGTCATAGACTGATTCATCATCATATTGTTTTAGATAAATCAAATCAATCAATGTTGTTTGTTTTCTAACATTTAGGGTGAATATTTCCAGGAACTGGTCCGCTAGTTGTTCAAAGGTAAAAATACTTTGATGTGGCAGGTGGTTGTACCAATCTTGGGCTTCTCCCCCTAATGTTTGAGGAAATGTATGTAATAGTAATGCATCGTTGCTTTTGATTCTGAAGCATGCATTCACAAATCTTGTTATGTGCTCACGGGGATCCTCTTCCCCTTTAAATTCAAGCTTTGGTATTTGAAAATCATGTGGATATGGTGGCTCTGGTACCGAAGCATGAATAGGGTGATTGAGTAGTTGCCTCAAAGTTGGCTTTTGGTATTGCAAACCTAGAGTTTGCATGGCAAGACTATCAATATGACTCTATAGAAACTAGTATCTAGGGTCATCTACAGGACTGACACTTGAATGTACTTGATGTTGCTGGTAATGGGGTGGATTGTATGTAGGTTGTGGGTGATAAGACATGGGTGGCTGAAATGTGTTATGGTATGGATGTTGAGGGATGTTATGATATGGATGGGGTGATGGAGGTATGATATTATGCTGACCTGTTGCGTTAGCATATGGGTGTGGTGGTTGATTATGAACCACAGTGGTAGAGGGAGGACGCATTACCCAAGATGGATCTTGGATAAAGGCATTAGGTTGATGAGATGTAGGTGGAATATTTTGCTCAATCCCTTGCAAATGCTAGTTAGGGTCAGGGTTCATGCTACGGTTAGCATTATCTAAAATCATTTGCTGCAACTATAAGAAAGCTTGTTGCATAGCAATTGCATTTGACGTAGGGACTGCTACCTGTGATGTGGTGGACTGAGTTGGTTGTGAAACAACCATGGTAGTGGAGGTAGATGGGGGGTAAGTAGCAAAAGGTATCACTACTAACTATGGAATGGTATGAGACGTATGTCCTACAAGTGTGGATGGAGGAATGGATGTTGGGGCTTGTGAAACAATAGGAATTGTTTCATACAAGGGATTAGTGGTAATGGTCATTTGTTGTGATAGTGTGGGGGGAATTTGGTTGGATGACGATGGTTGATTGGCCAATGCTACAACAGCCAACTCAAAGAGAGGATTGGTGAAAATCTATTTTGACTATTGCGGATAGGTGAATATGGATTCTTGTTGTGATGAGGGTATGACACGTGATGGGATGGAGAGTGGTGGTAATTATGGGAAGACCATTCTAGCTACATTCAAGTACATTCTAATAGTATCCATATCTATCATGGTGACCTGACTATCTACCATCGTAGGAGGTTCACTCCTAGGTGTCTCAGGTATGGTTGTGTGAGTAGCTCTATGCATAATGTCTATGTCCATGTTGGGGGCATTACTAGAAGGCCCTACATCAAGACTCTAGGACATAGAAAGGGGTATACCTACTTGTCCCACCACCGAAGTGTGAGGGACATTTCCAAACTGAGAGGCCATAGGGGAAGACCACTGACTTTGGTTTGACACTAGCTTCTTAGCTTGATTACGAGTCACTACCATACGCTACTATGTGGTAAGATGCGAAGTGAGACTATCTATGCAAATAAAGTGACAATACAATGCAATACAACACACAAAGCAAATAAACACACAAAATTTTTGATGCTAGATTTTCGTATTTTTTTTTGAAATTTGTTTGAAAAATGAAAAAGACGTGTGCTCAATGTTTTGCCCTAAATGAATCTAGGATTTCACCTGTATACTCATAGCTCGACAACCTGGCTATGAACTCCAAGTCACGTAATCCCACCTATAATGTGTGGTAATGAAGTCCACACATAGCTAGGGAGCACAAGTCCTACCAATTCCTCACCCAGTTCGCCTGCAGTCTGCGATACACCTCTTCGAAGAGAGATGCGTGCTATCACCCATGGGTTATGATGGATCTTGGAATCGACCTTGGCTAAGAACAGGGTATAATTTTGGTGGTTCGATGATGAAATCCAAACCCGATGGTGATGAAATCCAATCATTTTCCAACGTTTATGTGAGTGTGTGGTGGTTTTGTTTAACTAGGGTGTTATGCAAAATTACTATGCAATTCTATTTCAATGGCCTAAATGTAGAAAAGCAAAAAATAGAGAATGAAAAATAGCAAATCAGGGGTAAAAATACCAATTTTAGGTCTAATTTAATCAGATTCTATTTAACAGGGCTAACCACGGGTGCGCGGTTAGTTCTGGTAAACCGCGGGTGCGCGGTTTGCCAACCGTGCATCTGTGTTTGGGATATCCCAACCATGGATGCATGGGTCCTTTCTATCAATAGAAATAGAATAATCTTATAGACCCAAACCTGAAATAAACACCTGAGCTATTCCTAACCAGGTGAATGCAAGATGATCTATTTTCTACTATGCAAATGCAGATTTTTTTTTTATGTATGAATGCAAAGTTTTAAGTACTTTCTTCTACCTCTAAGACCTAAGTGCACACAAAGGCATACAAGACTAGGACTCTTAATCTAGTTAAATGCAATCTAAACTAAAACTAAGACAAAAATTAGACAGGAAGCATGAAGTACATACTTGTGTTCCTTCCTACTGTAAACCATCGGCCCGCGTTTCTCATGCAGCAACCATGCTTTTGCATTTTTGAACTATGTATCTATATTTTCACCTACCAGGAACCGTGCATCTACATTTTCTCAAATAGAAACCGTAGGTATGCATTTCCATAGTAAACAGTTCGACCGCAAGGTTTTCTGAATGTGTCGATTCAAGGTTGAGTCTGTGCATGCTTCGAATTCCCAAAACCTGTAGGTGTAGACAGATATTAGTAAAATAGATTAAAAAGCAAGGCAAAACAAAATGGAACCCTTAGGGGGTCCCACCGTGATCGCCATTTTTGTAACCAAAGAACTGAACATAATTTATTTAAATAAAAATAGAGAGAGAGAAGTAATTTTTCCAAAATGCCCCTTTTGTATTAATGGTGATACAGTGTGTTACAAAAAGGATTTTTGAATTGCCCCAAGCATGTTGGGAGCAATGTTACAATGCTTCTTCTTGTCTATCTGATATCCAATGCTTTCATGGAGGAGGGGAGATCTTTCGGCTCTTCTGCAGGGTGTGGTGTTCTTCGTTCCTTCATCATAGCTTCAAGGGGTGAGTGGGCTTTGGTATCCAGCAAGGGGCCACTCCAGCTTCAATAGATCGCTCAAGATATCTGTTATCTGCACACACAAAACTAGCAAGGAGGATCAATAGCACATGTATAGTCAAGCGGTAAACCCAATGCTACAAATGAACCTATCACTGATGTATGTATGAAAAGTAGATAGCATAACAATTAAAAAATAAAACCTTGCTAATATTAGAATACTTAATATCTATTGATAAAATATGTTCGAGACTGTGGAACCGCGAAAACGTGTTTTAGGGTCTAGAAACCATGGACCTACGGTTGTGAAACCATGGATGCACATTTTTGACTGTAGAACCATGGGTGGGCGGTTTTGGCTGAAATGATAGGTCACCTTGGGATGCATGCCAATGGTCAGATTCAAGCTCGCACTCTCGGTTTCTCGTTGGATCTAGGCATATTTTGGTAGCCTATCGGTATGCAAATTTAGCTCCCTTTTCTTGGTGAACTAATGGTGCTTTTATAGGCTCCCTAGGGTTTTGGAGGGAAGTGAGAGGTGGCAAGCCTGGTTTACCAAGTGGTAAATCTGGGTTGTTAAGTGGAAGGGGCAGTTAGAGTGAGTCATCCAGTGTGGCTCAGTTAACTAGGGTGATGTGGCTGCAAGTGGAGTGAAACATGGGATCCTGTCCTATGTGAAGGGACAAAGGAGACAAGGTGGATTAAATGTGGCATGGGTGTTGGGAATCTATCCTATGTGCAAAAATAGGGGGACAAGAGTGGGTGAGATGTGGCAGAGATGTTGGGTGAGGTGTCTAGGACACATGTCCAATGTGTGGATAAGGTATCCTAGGGTGATTTTCCTAATTAAATAAATTAGGAAAATATAATGATGTGCAGGATTTTATATCCCTAAGTTAGAACTTAGGCATATATCTTTATTATGCAGGATTTGATGGTGAGGTGGTGAATGTGAACTAGAGGGTGCCAGATTTTGGTGTCTACAGTAATATATAAATTACCTTTCTTTTTTGAAATCAAAATTTTCATAAAGATAAGGGTATTTATTGCTCTTAAAAGATGGCCAATGAAATGCCATAAAAATTTACCCCCCTTTTATGAAATTGAAATTTTCATAAAGGAAAGGTCATATTTTGCTTATGAATGGAAATGCAAAGTTTAAAATCTGATTTACCTCCAAAACATAAATTTTTTTTTTCGAAATTATAAAAACCTCATAAAACAACAGTTTTCAATAATTTTTATAAAATCGAAATGGCATCGGAATGAGCTCGAATTTGTTTCAAATGAAATATTGATGCTCATTCTTCACATCCATGTATTTATTTTTGTCATTTTAATTTAATTTTATTTATTTTTTTAATCCCCAAAGTTAAAAAAAAATCTGCAAAATGAAATTTAGAAAAATAAAAATAAAAAATGGAAATGGAAATAAAATACAAGAAATCCAGAAAATAAAATATTAGCAGTTTCCATACTACCCCATCCTACAAAACCCGATATATGAGAGTTTGTAAACATAACCCAACCTAACCGAAATTGCATTTGCACATCTCGAAATAAGTCAGATGCAAGCTTCTAAGGAACAAAATAAAAATTCAGGTTTTAGATATTCAGCAACACAACCATGAAATGCATTAAACGTTGCCTATAAATCTAAAACAGAGAAAAGAAAAATAAGCATTCAACCAAAACATTCATAAATTATTCTCCTCTTTTCTTGCTAAGAAGGTACTGAAAACCTACCAAAATTTTCATCAAACAAAACAAAAAAAACATTTCTATTTACATTTTATTTCCAAAAGCATTTGGCCTTGCCGAAAGGAACCAACCCTTCTTCTATCCATTAGATTGATTTTTGAAATTTTCTCATGAACCCTTCGCTTCATTTTCCATTTCCTTCGTCCTTTCTTTTCATTTCCACCGCTTGATTTTCCCATGCATGCTTTCTGTCCTCCTTTTCATTTGGCTTGGCCCCATAATCATTTGTAACGCTCTGGGATGTTATAATAGGTATTATTATTCTTCATGATCACCAGGCCATCCTTATTCGTAGAAGTCTTAATCTAAATTAATATCCATGAAATTTCATAACACGACAACCACCTTAATTTTCATGGATATATGCCACATAAGATGGTTGTACCACATAATAATGGTGGTTCCTCTTTGCATGCATAGTTAGATTTAATCATCGCCACGCAATTCCGCCATGGTAGCCAACCCTACGCTTCATATGTGGATATCCGGGTATTTAAAATTTTGATCGCGTAATGTCCTTACCATCGACATTTGTTGCCACGCTAGCTGTGGCAGTGATGATGGGCCCAATAGTGATGTCCTCATGGAAGCTTCAACCTCAAATCCCATGCAAATAAATGGTCACCCATGGTAGATGGTATACCAATAAGCCTAGGATTCCTTACATCGGGAATTGGCCAAGCTACACTAGTGATGATGCTTCTAGGTACACACCAAACAACGATACCCGCATCTACGTACAAACAAGTCATGTCACACGATACTCCATCGATGCTCCAAAAGCCTACTTCACCCATGCATATGATGTTGTCGATGTCATTCTCTACGTGGTGCTATCCACCATATACTGTAGTCTAATCGTCCATGTCGAGTCTGCCTGCTGTTATGCATATTATCCATTCGATGAAACTTCGACCCTGTACTCACGTAATTACCTGCTTATTTCTAGTGGCAACTTCCCATATTGAAATTTTGTCCCACTTAATTCGTCCGCTTACCTCGGTGATGTCTATGGGCCCTCATGATCATCCTTTTTCAACTCGGTTCATCTTTACTTATTACTTTCAACTCGGCATCCTTGGGATACAACCGTTTTGTATACCACCTATCGTCACTGACCTCGAAGTAAGCCAATGTCTGAGTCGTTTGTAGTGTTATCTCATCCTGTACTATTACTTTCAACTCGGCATCCTTATTGTTGCTATCCAGTCTTGTGGCCACTGACCATGTCATCAAGTAGGCTACCGTCTGGTAGGTCTAGAACTCCACGTTGTCCACTGCATGTCGGTGATCACCGTGGTATGCTTGATTCATCCGTGTCATCGTTGATCTCACATTCGCTCTGTAACCGACTATGTCACGTCAATTTTTGCATGTCTATCTTCCAAGCTATTTGGTAATGTGTGTTTACCTAGTCTGATGCCCTCCATTAAAAACAATTCTATCCGGGTGCATTTCGTTGCAGATCCACAACATGTCTCGTTGATGGTCAAACCCATCATCTACATCTATCACCATTATTTTCACACATTCACCTCGACATCTCTCACATTTTGATTGCTTTATTTGCTAATATTGCATCGCTTATCCACACAAGCATCCCGCCAATAAGGGTCCACCGTTTTACCCACTACGGCGATTGTTGTTGTGGCCTTTCAAATCCCTCTCTACTAGAGGTCCACCGTGTCTCGTTGTCCAAGCAAGCATTCATCATCGGGGTCCCTACAATCCATGTCACCGTCTAGTTCATCACCTTTCGTCCAGCTGTCATTGTGTCCTTGTCCACACTAGGGTCTAAATCGTCTAGTCAAATCCAAACCACGTGCTACCGCGAAAAACGTCCACGTAAATCCCGTGGGCTCCATGATCCGTCATCGTTGGCAACTCCACCATAATGTGCATATTAAACAACGCTCAAACATTAATAGGGAACTCACACATTAAAGGGAATTTTAAAAAGCTTTAAAGAACAAATGTAAATTTTGCATCTCTTACATGATATGAAAAGGATAACCATAATGCAAAAAACAAACATCACTTCTTTAAAATATCTTTATTTTATTTTTATTTTATACTACTATTATATACATGAAATATATATAGTAACAATACATTTATTGATTATTATTATTATTAAATTTTTTATTTTTAATTATAATTTTTTTATTATTATTTGACACATACTAATGAAAGAAAACCTAAAACATTAACAGCAAAATCACTAACAACAACCTTGACGATAAAAATCGTCGACAATAAAATGACGATAAAAATCATCAACAACAAATTGACGATAAAAATCATCGACAACAAATTGACGATAAAAATATCATCGACAACAAATTGACGATAAAAATATCATCAACAACAAACTGATGATAAAAAATCATCGACAACAAATTGACGATAAAAAAATCATCGATAACAAATCGATGATAAAAATCGTCAACAACAAATTTACGATAAAATTATCATATACAACAAATTGATGATAAAAAAAATCGTCGACAACAAATTGATGAAAACTGCAAACCCAAAACAAAGCAAAGCATTAGACACTTAAAATAAAATGAAAACACCCAAATACAAAAAATGAAAGGTGGGTCCCCAATTTTGGGGTGAGTTGTGCGACAGTCACAACAAATGGCGACTCTATTGGGAAATGCTCTTGAGCATTTTGGGTGAAGAACCCAATATAAAATGAGAACACACAAGATCAATGAAACATAAATTATTTAGCAATGTCCCAAGAAGGTGGGGGTAAACAACTTCGAATAAAAACAATTAATCCATCTACCTTTGCTCAGTGTGTGAAAAAGTGATTCATTTTTGCATCTCTGAAAACCCTCCAGATTCCATCATCTTTTTTGCATTAGGCTATGAAGTACAACTCATAAAATGAAAACTTTTATAGATAGAGCCCCACTGCCAGTCAGGCATCTATAGCCCCGGTAGGGTTTATCTAACTCACCCTTGTGTTCGCTCAATGCTTTGCAAAGCCTTTCCTTTTACCCGAGTTGTGTCTAGACAGAGCCCTACTACCGATCAGGCGTCCATAGCCCCGGTAGAGTTTATCTAGATATTGTGATTGATTTGATCAAGCTTTTCAATGTCTCGCTTTCTTTTTTTCTTTTTTAAAGGAAAAACTTTGCAAAGCTTCAAGCATCACTAGGGTTAGGAAGCCTACAAGTGGAGCGTGTTGGATTTTTGCTTAGGATTGCAAATCAAGATAACTTCATCCTTCATAATTTCTAGAAATACCCTTTAATGTATGTGAGTTACATGTGGAGCTCTAGCGAAATATTTCATTGTTCCACTCTCCACCATATTAGTCCCAAAATTTGAGCATGATCACCAAATAACTCATCCCCCTTTTCTCGGGTTCACCTATTTTCAGATTAGGTAATCCAACCTACTTCACAAAGGAACACAAAAATGGGCAAGAGACCATAAGTTAGCGACCATGAAACATCACCTCAAAACAAGGGAACAACCCCAAAACACAAACTACAAAAACACAAACCAAATCTAACTTAAAGCAAACTAACAAGAAAATAAAACAAATCTAGACATTAAGGACAAAGAACAAAACATCAAAGCTAAAACAAAACATGAAAACAAAAACTATATACAAATGTACAATATGGTACAAGATGATGCGAAGCTTGAACTATCACTTCCCTGGATCCCAAACATGACTAGCACATTTCAAAAGACATATAACATGATATGCAAGCCAAGTTTTACAGAAATCCAACGAAAACAAGATTAGGCCAAACCATACAACAATCTTCATCTTGCCTCTCTCACCCCATCAATTTGATTTAGTTTCATTAATGATCCCATGGGTGAGCTTTAAATCATTAAATTGATTAGACAATAATTGATTTTCAATTCTTATCTTGTCTATTCCTTAAAGTGTCAATTTCACAATTTGATTCATGATTTAGAATTAGGCTATCCTTATCCAAAATGAAGTTTTGCAAACAAGAGCCTATTTCTAAAAACTTTAAAGCCAAATCATTTTTCATGTTTGTAGGCCAATCAAAGTCATGCAAAAATTTGCAAGCATCTAGGATATTTATTAAATGAGAATCATCATAAGTTTGTATCCTAGATTCAATAATTAATTGATTATGAACTTGATTTAACACTTCAAGCTCATCAATTTCTTTTTCATTCATCAAAGCAATATCATTAGTGGTGTGAGTAGAAATCAACTTTAATTCTTCATTCACCTCTAATGGCATTTCATCATAAATAGCATTAGCATCCAAAGGAACATCATGTAATCCATCACTTGAAATTTTTGTAGTCACTAACAGAGGTAAAGATTTCACCTTGTCATCCATACTCAACACATCATGGTTAGAATTTACCAAAACTTGATGAACATTTGTAACTTTTTCTTTCTCTTTATGGTCTTCATCATCATCAAACACCTATTCAAAAATACCAAAGTTAGGCACCCAATCAAAAGTGTGACCATACTTTTCAATCCATAAATCTTGTTTATCTAGGGATGTGTCAAATAACACATCTCCTTGATCGATCACTTGAGTTGCTTCAAATAAATCAACCTATTTGTCATTTGATTCCAATTCCTTGTTAACCATCCATGGTATTTCTTCATTAGAATCTTCAAAACAATCATGTGAATTTGTACCCAAATTTTCAGTATTCCAAAATGAAAGAGAGGATTTTACCTCTTCCTCATCAAAAATAGATGAGTCATAAGAAACATTTACCATTTCTTCCCTTTCTATTTCAACAAAATCTTCAATAAATTCATATCCAACATGATCAAATTTGGTAACCTTCTCTATTATTGCAAATGTAATATCTTCATGTGAAGTAGAAGTTTCAACATCCTGCATATCAAGAGGAATAGAAGTTTCATCAATAGGAGTGTGATAAGTAGATGATTCTTCATATCTTCCCCAACCATTGTAAAAATTGTCATTTAAATTCGTGGGATGAAACTCTATTGTATATTTTGCATGATCTTTTGATTCATCTATCAATTATTTTTCTTCTTTATCCTTGGTAGTAGGATCATCATCATTTTCCAACACTTGATGAGATTCCAACCCTTCTTCCAAAACATTCTCAAATTGTACAAGACTTGTAATATCCTCATGCGAGAAAGCAATTGTATTATCCTACATATCAATTGACACAAAAGGTTCATTAGAAGGTTTGGAGTGAGCATATTCTTCCCACTTCTTCCAAGAATCATAATAATCATCTTCCAAAATCAAGTGGTGATGCTCAACTACTTCTTCAACATCTTCCAATTCATCAATGTGTTTCTCATCAAATTCACCTTCACCTTCCTTAGATGGTTCAATGATTTCCAAAAGTGGGCTACTCTTTGTATTCAAGTTTGTAAGGCTATCACTATCCACATTTGTAACCCATGATTCAATTTTATCACAATTTGGAAGGTGTGAGTTTTCTTGACCATCAGTTTCAAGAATCTCATCCAAAGTGTCTTCCGAGAACAAGTGGTGAAATTCTATTATGTCTTCAAATTCATTTATTGATTTTATTTCAATTTCACTTTCAACCACTTTATTCGATTCCATGGAAGATTTTGTCCTATCACATATCTCAAAACTAATTAGATTTAGGACACCTCCATTATTTGAATACTCATGCATTTCTAGAAATGAACCCATCTCTACACAATCCTCATTGGTGGATGTTGGCTTGGCAACTTGCACCTCCTCTTGGATGATATCTAAGGTGGTTATAACATTTGGACATTCAAATTCATCCCCTTGATCATTCACCTTAGGCATCATTGGAGTGGAGGGTGCTATATTAGATGGTTGGTGTAGGTTGGCATCAATAACTCTAGAAGAACAATCTCTCATGGGAACATGTTGTGCCTCCACTTGCCATTGTTCTACCATTATTGCGACCTCATAGATTCTATGCAAAGATGGGTCATCAAGATTTTTCCCTAAAAGTGTAGCAAGTACGGGGGGAATGGCTCCCATGTATACTTGAATAGCTTCCTCTTCTGTTATGTCAAAATTTTCCCACACTTGAGCGTGCAACTCATGAAACCTCTCATTGAATTGACTCATGGATTCATTAGGCTCTTTACGAATAGAGGTAAACTAATTTTGCAACATATCTAAGTCAACCTGATTACCAAAATGATAAAGATATGTTGCTTCTAGTTGGACCCAAGAAGTCCTAACCTCCATGGGTAATTGGCCATACCAAATGAATGATTTGTCATCCAAAATGTATGAGAATAACCTACAAGCAACATCCTCATGGAAAATTTACCATTGAATTAACATGCTCTTGTAGATATCCAAATTTTGTATGTATCCCAATGCCAAATTCTGCCCACACTATGGTGGACCCTCCAATATACATTCAAGAATTTGATGGGGTATTCCAGGCATATGTAAACAAACTATAATAGTCACCTAAGAGAGATACCATTCTTGCTCTTATTTCATCCATTTCTGCTCTTAGTTCATCAAATGTTGCCATTAGTGAAACTCAAAGAATAACTTCAGAACCAATTTTGTTAGTCAAATAAAAATATCTTGCAAAGAAGCATGAAATGACTAACAAATTTTCAAATATTTAACATATGAATCATCATGTTAGCATCATCCAAAATATATGCATCAATTAAACCATGACATTAAAGAACATTCTCAAATTTTCCAAAAGGTTAGTATTAATACATCATCAAATAGAGAATGTTAGAATCAATGAAAGTGATCAACAAAACCTCATTAGTCAAGACCAATGTCTTTGAATAAATATTTCAAGTAACATGAACAATTTAGCATCTAAATAGCAATAAAATAAATCAATTCAGGCCCTCTTAGCTCCCAAAGTGTTGAGTGTTAAAAGAGGCCAAAGATGCTAATCAAATGGACTTGAAATATTTAGCAATTTAAAACTCTCAAAGTTACACCAATATCACATTATTCATTGCATGAATAAGTCAAAGCATTTAAAACAACAATGAACAATTTAGCATAAATAAAATAACACCAATTCAGGCCCTCCTTCTAGCGCCAAAATGTTGAGTGGTAATTTTGCCCAATTGCAAAACCACACTCACCTTAGGATTTTGATCACAAAACCCTCTCTTGCAAAGAAGTTAAAACAAAACAACTTCTCCAAGGTTCCGCTATATTAGCATTGCACATGTGTATTAGTAATCTCAATGAAGATATATCAATTGAATGCTAGGAATACCTTAGTGATTGCAAGTAATTGTTAACAAGGGGCATGTGTTGGTTTATTTTATCATGCTATACTAATGATTGTTCATAAAACTTAAAGAAAAGAAAATGTGAATTGGCCCTCATATGACCACGATGTAAAGCCTTAATTCCTTTTATCTTGGAGGATTTTAGGTAGATTTTATCTTCCTTTATTAAGTAGATTTTAAACAAGTTTTATCTTGCATTAAATCCTACTTTAAGCATGAAGTAGAAGATTAAAACCTATCTCTAAATTGGAAATTTAAATGATGAAAGGATTCACTTAAATGTAGCTTCTATCATGAAGATAAATATAGCCTTTGATATAATTAATAAATTATCCCTCTTTGATGAAATTAATTTTCATAAAGAGAACACAATTTATTGCCTTTAAATATCATTGTAAATTATCCCTCTTTAATGAAATCAGAATTTTCATAAAGAAGAAATAATTTAATGCTTTAAAACAATAACCTTTGATGTAATGTATAAATTACCTCTCTTTAATGAAATCAGAATTTTCATAAAGAGAAGGGTATTTATTGCTCTTAAATGATAGCTTATAGAATGCCATTAAAATTTACCCCCTTTTATGAAATTGAAATTTTCATAAAGGAAAGGTCATATTATGCTTATGAATGGAAATGCAAAGTTTAAAAATCTGATTTGCCTCCAAAAATGTAAAAAAATAAAATTCCGAAATTATAAAAACCTTATAAAACAACAATTTTCAATAATTTTTATAAAATTGAAATGACTTCAGAATGAGCTCGAATTTGTTTCGAATGAAATATTGATGCTCATTCTTCACACCCATGTATTTATTTTTGTCATTTTAATTTTTTTTTATTTTTATTTTAATCCTCGAAGTTTAAAAAAAAATCTACAAAATGAAAAGTTAGAAAAATAAAATAAAATCTGGAAATGAAAATAAAATGCTAGGAAATTCAGAAAACAAATATTAGCAGTTTCCAATCTTGCAAAACCTGAGATATGAAAGTTTTTGAAAATAACCCAACCTAACCGGAACTGCATTTGCACATCCCGAAATAAGTCAGATGCAAGCTTCTAAGGAACCAAAAAAATTCTCAGTTTTCAATATTCAGCAACACAACATGAAATGCGTTAAACGTTGCCTATAAATCTAAAAATCTAAAATAGTGAAAATAAAAATAAACATTCAACCAAAACATTCAAAAATTATTCTCCTCTTTTCTTGCTTGCTAAGAAGGTGCTAAAAACCTGCCAAAATATGCATCAAACAAAACAAAAAAAATCGTTTCTATTTACATCTTATTTATAGCAGCATTTGGCCTTGCCGAAAGGAACCAGTCATTCTTCTGTCCATCGGATTGGATTTTAAAAATTTCTCATGAACCCTTCGCTTTGTTTTCCAAGGCAAACTTTTGGTTTCCTGGCTCTTCGCCTTTCCATTTCCTTTGTCCTTATTTTCATTTCCACCGCTTGACTTTCCCCTTTCTGTCCTCCTTTTCGTTTGGATTGGCCCCATAATCATTTGTAACGCTTTGGGACGTTATAATAGGTATTATTATTCTTCATGATCGCCAGGCCATCCTTATTCGCAAAAGTCTTAATCTAAACTAATATCCATGTATTTCACAACACAACAACCACCTTAATTTTTATGGATATATGCCACATAAGATGGTTGTGCCACATAATAATGGTGGTTCCTCTTTGCGTGCATAGTTAGATTTAATCATCGCCGCGCAATTCTGTTTTCCCTTTGGTGGTGACACCTCCCACCATGGCAACCAATCCTATGCTCCGTACGTGGACATCTAGGTCTAAAATTTTGATCGCGTAATGTCATTACCATCACTGTTTCTTGCCACACTTGTTGTGGCAGTGATGATAGGCCCAATAGTGATGCCCTCGTGGAAGATTCAACCTCAAATCCCGTGCAAATCAACGGTCACCCATGGTATACGGTATACCAAAAAGCCTGGGATTCCTTACATCGGGATTTGGCCAAGCTACGCTGGCGATGATGCCATGGGCAAACCTGCTTGGCTACCAAATAGTGGCACTCGTGTCTAGGTACGAACAAGTCATGTCATATCAATGTCATCCTCTACGTGGAACTATCTGCCATATGCCATAGTCTACTCGTCCATGCTGAGTCTGCCTGCTGTTCTAGACATTTTCCATTCGACGAAACTTTGGCCCTATACTCATGTAATTACCTGCTTATTCTAGTGGCAACTTCCCATGTTGAAAATTTGTCCCACTTAATTTACCCGCTCACCCCAATGATGTCTATGGGCCTTGATGATCACCCTTTTTCAACTCGGTTCATATTTACTGGTTATTTGGCTATACTGTGCTCCAGCTCTATCGTAAACATACATGCATTAGCTCTTGTCCATTGCCGCGGTGAAGATTGCGCCGTCAACCTGTTGGGTTTGTTCTGTAGAGGAGTTGGAGAGCAAGCGGGTAGTTAAAATCAGAGGCCCAGGTTCAAATCTCTCCTCACATGTTGCGAATATGTTATATATAAAAGATTCCTCATCAAAAAAAATCACCAATATCGAATCTCACTGTTTGACTAGGTGCTCAAGGTCCCACAACTTTCGCCGTGACCCTTCCGAAAATAGACCTTCGACGAATGCAATCACTGTGTCGCCATTATTATTAGCGACCGTCGTGCATTTCGAACCCCGACAGTTCACATTTTTGCCCACATCTCCTATCGTGGCAGTCTTCATTGTCATTCTACTTTGATCCCCTTGCTTGCCGTAACAATGTGCTCCACAGTCACCATTCGCCCACCTTCATCAAGGGTGTCGCCATGCTTGGTGGATAATCCGCAGGTGTTCGGTGGTTTCATTCAATGCGATACCCCTGGACGGGATTTCGTAGGGCCCTGTGACTCGCACAATCATACAATGTTGTGGATTACATTTTGTTTGCCTGCGTGTTCAATATCCGTCGGTCCTACGACTTTCCATTGACGGGTGATGAGTGTATGCTGTAGCTAAACCACCGTTTATGTCCATTGCATAATAGTTTTATATACCACCTATCACCACTGACCTCGAGGCAAGCCAATGTCTGAGTTGTTTATAGTGTTATTTCATCTTGTACTATTACTTTTGACTCGGTATCCCTATCATTACTGTTCAATCTCGTGGCCACTGGCCATGTCATCAAGTAGGCTATCGTTTGGTAGGTCTAGAACTCCACGCTATCCACTACATATCGAAGATCATCGTGATCTGCCTGATTCATCCGTGTCACCGTTGATCTCGTATTCGCCCCGTAACCTGCTGCACTACATCGATTTCCACATGTCTATCTTCCAAGCCATTTGGCAATGTGTGTTTACCTAGTTCGACGCCCTCCATTAACATCAATTCTATCCCGGCACGTTTTGTTGCACATCCACAGCGTGTCTCACTGATGGCAAAATCCATCATCTGCATCTATCATCGCTATTTTCACACATTCACCCTGACACCTCTCACATTTCGGTCGCTTCCTTTGCTAATGTTGCACCGCTTATCCACGAGAGCATCCCGTCAATAAGGGTCCACCGTTTTGCCCATCGTGGCAGTCATCGTCGTGGCCTTTCAAATCTCTCTCTATTAGAGGTCCATTGTGTCTCGTTTTCCAGGCAAGCATCCATCATCAGGGTCCCCGTAGTCCATGTCAACGTCTAGTTCATCAACTTACGTCCAGCTGTCATTGTGTCCTTGTCCACACTGGGGTCTAAATCATCCGATCGAATCCAAACCACGCGTTGTCATGGAAAACGTCCATGTCAATCCTGTGGCCCACAATCCTTCATCGTTGGCAACTCCACCATAACCTGCATATTAAACAACGCTCAAACATTAATAGGGAACTCACACGTTAAAGGGAATTTTAAAAAGCTTTAAAGAACATGTGTAAATTTTGCATCTCTTACATGAAAGGATAACCATAATGCAAAAAAACAAACATCACTTCTTTAAAATATCTTTATTTTATTTTTATTTTATACTACTACTATATACATAAAATATATATAGTAACAATACATTTATTTATTTTTATATTTTTATTATAAATTTCTTATTATTATTTGACACATACAGATGAAATAAAACCTAAAAAATTAACAACAAAATCACTAACAACCTTGACGATAAAAATTGTCGACAAAAAAATGACGATACAAATTATCGATAATAAATTGACGATAAAAATCATCGACAACAAATTGTCGATAAAAATATCATCGACAACAAATTGATCATAAAAATATCGTCGACAACAAATTGACAATAAAAATCGTCGACAACAAACTGATGATAAAAAAATCGTCGACAACAAATTGATGATAAAAAAATCATCGACAACAATTTGACGACAAAAAATCATCGACAACAAACTGACGATAAAAAATCGTCGACAACAAATTGATGATAAAAAAATCATCGACAACAAATTGACGATAAAAAAATTGTCGACAACAAAATGATAAAAAATCGTCGACAACAAATTGACGATAAAAATATCATCGATAACAAATTGACAATAAAAAATCATCGACAACAAATTGACGAAAACTACAAATCCAAAACAAAGCAAAGCATTGGACACTTAAAACAAAATAAAAACACCCAAACACAAAAAATGAAAGGTGGGTCCCCAATTTTGGGGTGAGTTGTGCGACAGTCACGACAGGTCCCACCCTAAAAAGAAGTTAGGCCAAACAGTTAGGCTCATGAAATTTTTTTAGTGATAATGAGTATTTTAATTATCCTTACCTATAACCTGGTTGTTGAAATTACCATTGATGTTCACTGTTGTGTACTTACCCGAACAATAGAAAATTTATAGGCATTGAAATCAATATATAGGAAAATCAAGATGGAAAGGCACTGACTTAATAATTATGTATTTAAGTGATAGTGTTATCAGATAAGTTATGCCATTGATTATAAAGAGCCTATGACTCTTTGTTCAACACTCTCTCAGTAGAAACAATTCTGTTAGTGTATGTTTGTTCTTAGAAAGTAATATTTTCCTTGAAAATAATTGTTCTATTTCTTTGGTCATGTCCTTAACATAACATTTGAGGTTGATGAAAATGACAATTTATTTGATGTTACCACCTGCTACTCATTTTTTTCAACTTAGGGTGTTTAAAATACAGTGAATATGGAGATATCATATGGTGCAAGAGCTATTGAAAATGTAAATCAAGGGACCAATTGGATAGATGGATGACATAGCCATAGATCCCCATCTGGGAACCTTCTTTTCCCTCAAGGTGTTTAGGGGTTCCGCCTCTAGTTTTGCAAAGGTGTTTACAAAAAAATTGATTGCTTTAGGAAAGCAAGAGGAATGGTGGATGAACCATTTGAATACAGAATCAGACTAGTCTTGTACGGGAGTGGCATATCCCTCATCGAAATGGGTGGAAGGCCTGGTATCTCCACCAAAAAATCATTTTCAAAGGAGACCTCTATTTCTGAAACCAGTTTGGGAAGATGTAACATGAGGCACAAAACAGAAGCCTTCTAGGAAAATATTTCTTCAAGGATTATGCCCAAAATAGAGTCCATTTTGATGAATTCAACAAATTAGAGTCCATTTTGACGAATTCAAACAGTAAGAGCTATAAATTTTGTTAGGAATGGAGCCTAATTATGAGGAGGCTAAACAGAGAAAGTTTCTTGATTTACTGCAGGACGGGCAGGGAAAGTTTCCAGATTTACAGTCTGTTAGTCTACCAGAGAAAGTTTTCGGATTTCTTGTTAGAGTAAATCACTATATAAAATATAGAAAAGCAATTATAGTGTTTCAAACTTTAACAACATAATTAACAAAATAAGACAAACACACAGTAGAAGAGACAATGATTTTAACATGGTTCACCTAATGTGGGTTACATCCACCAAGAATTTTTAGTCCTTTCTTTCTCAATCCAAGCAATAGAGGGTTACAACCTACAACAAACATCTACTGTAATTTTCTCTCTATATTTACAAGGAATCAACACAGTAATTTTCATTGTATACTTTGTTTTTCCTCACAACTATATATAAGAAAAAAATAGAAAAAAAAATTGCTTTTCTTAATACATTCCAAGATTAACACGGAGTTCCCAACATCTAATTTTGGGATTAAAACAAAAAAAATTTCCCTGGCTGTCCTGTTGTAAATCCGAAAAATTTCTCTGGTAGACTAACAGACTGTAAATCTAGAAACTTTCCTTGCCCGTCTTGCAGTAAATATAAAAACTTTCTCTGTTTAGCCTCCTCATAATTAGGCTCCATTCCTAACAATCTCCCACTTGGAGACTAATTCCATTGCACTATACTGCAACCAAGGATTGAAAAATTCTCATCATGGCCTCTTATTCCTTAAGGCCAACTAAAGTTGAGCAAAAACTCAACTTTTCTCTTGACACCACTTTTGTAAGCATGTCGACAAGATTTTGTGATGTGTGAACTTTCCCTAATTTCAAAGATCCATCTTCCATTACTGATCTAATGAAATGATACCTGAGTTTGATGTGTTTAGTTTTTTAATGGAATGCCAAATTCTTCGCAAGGTGTATAGCACTCTGGCTATCACTTCACAACCTATTATCCTCTTGCTTCTTCCTCAGTTATTCCATTTGTCTTTGCAACCAAACCATCTCTTTGCTTGCTTCTACAACATCAACATATTCAACTTTAGTGGTTGAAAGGGCAACTACATGTTGGAGTTTAGAAATCCAAATAACTGCTCCTCCTCCTATAGTAAAGACGTGTTGGAGTTTAGAAATCCAACTTACTGCTCCTCCTCCTATAGTAAAGATGTATCCAGGAGTGCTCCTTCCACCATCAAGATCACCTGCCATATCAGAATCTACAAAACATTTCAAGCATATATTAGAGCCTCCAAAATTCAAAGAATAATTTGAAGTTCCTCTCAAGTACTTGAGTATCCATTTTACCACTTGCCAATGTCCTTTTCTCGGATTACTCATAAATATACTCACTACTCCCACTGCGTGGGCAATGTCTGATCTTGTACAAACCATTGCATACATCAAGCTTCCAACCACTGATGCATAGGGAACCTTAGCCATATGCTCTTGTTCCTTTTGTGTCTCGGGACACAAATCTTTGGTGAGTTTGAAATGCTTTGCCAATGGAGTAGCAACAGAATTTGCATTGTTCATGTTGAATCTCTTAAGAACTTTTTCAATGTATTACGCTGTGACAATTTCAGAGTGTGACTCTCCTTATCTCTTGTTATCCTCATACCAAGGATTTGTTTGGCTTCTCCAAAATCCTTCATGGCAAAGGATTTAACCAACTTCTTCTTGAGCATGTTTATATCTTGCATATTTGTTCCTGCAACCAACATGTCATCCACATACAATAGCAAAATAACATAGTTACCATTTCCAGTTTGCTTAAAATATACACAGTGATCACTTTGACATATTTCAAACCTTTTATTAGCCATGAACTTATCAAATTTTAAATACCACTGTCTAGGAGCTTTTTTTAACCCATACAAGCTCTTTTTAAGTTTACATACCCAATCCTATTTAACTTTCACCTGAAAGCCTTCTAGTTGGTGCATATAAATTTCCTCCTCCAAATCACCATGAAGAAATGTTGTCTTCACATCCAATTGCTCCAGATACAAATTTTCTATAGCTATAAGACTCAAAATAGCTCTAATAGAGGTCATTTTTACAACTGGAGAAAAAATCTCATCAAAATCAATACCTTTTTTCTGAGCGAATCCCTTGACCACTAGTCTTGCTTTGTATCTCTTATGCCCTTCATTCTCCTCTTTAATCCTATACATCCATTTATTGGTCAAAGCTCTTTTACCTTTGGGTAGCTCAACCAAATCCCAAGTTTGGTTGTGGAATAAAGAGTCCATTTCTTCATTCATTGCAAGCTCCCACTTTTTCCTGGTATCCATCTGTAATGCTTCCTTAAAACATTCTGGCTCACCAGCATCAGTATACAAAACATAATCAGAGAAACGTTGAGGAATTATACTTCTCCTTTTAGATCGTTTAACAACACTTTCTGGAGATTGAGGTGCTTACTGCTACTGTTGTACATTTTGATCTTCTACCACTTATGGAGTTACCTTTTCTATGTGTCCATCAAGGTCTATGTATTCAGTATTTTCCTCTTTCTGTTTCTTTCCTTGCAACCGATCTTTATACAAGTTTTTTTCATTAAATATGACATCCCTACTTCTAATGACTTTTCGGTTATCACAATCCCATAATCTGTAACCCAAGCCATCAATACCGTAACCAATAAAATAGCACTTTTGGGCCTTAGCATCTAACTTATTTCTGTTCTCTTTGTCTATATGCATAAAATCCTCACATCCAAATACCTTAAGGAAATAATAATTTACTGGTTTACCTGTCCAAAGCTCTTCCGGAATTCCTCCATCCAAGGCACTAGATGGTCCTCTATTAATCAGATATACTATAGTATCAACAACATGAGCCCATAAAAATAATGGTAAGCCTACATGTATTCTCATGCTCCTAGCACGCTCCATGATGGTTCTATTCATTCTTTTTGCAACCCCATTTTCTTGAGGTGTTCTTGGAACTACCTTGATTCTTCTAATTCCATTTTTAGAAAAAAAAACATCAAATTCTCTACTGCAATATTCTCCACCATTATCCGACTTTAGACACTTTAACCTTTTTCCAATTTCATTTTCAACTAATGCTTTCCAATTCTTGAAGGTATTAAAAACATCCCTTTTATTCTTAATGCAATATATCCATGTTTTCCTTGTTGCATCATCAATAAAAACTACATAGTAAGAGGAACCTCCAAGAGAAGTTACCCGAGCTGGGCTCCAAACATCTGAGTGCACAAGCTCCAATTTCTCTTTCTTCCTTTCCTTTGCATCCTTGAGAAATCTAACTCTCTTTGCTTTACCATAAACACAATCCTCACAGAATTCCAAATCAATCTCTTTTAACTTAGGCAATAACTTTCTTGAATGCAAAATTTCTATACCTTTTCCACTCATATGGCCAAGTCTTTGGTGCCACAAACATGCACTCTTACTTGTAGAAACTAAATTCATGGAGCAGTGAGAAAAATCGGTAAGTAAATAAAGAGTACCCACCAATTTACCTCTAGCTACTATCAATGAACCTTTAGTAACTTTCCAAGCATTTTCTTCGAATGCAACCGTGTATCCTTCACCATCAAGCTTACTTGCCGATATAAGATTTCTCTTTAAATCTGGTATGTGTCTCACCTCTTTAAGAGCCCATTGACATCCATTTGGGGATTTAATCAAAATATTTCCAATACCCATGATTTTACATGGTTGGTCATTTCCCAATAGAACCTGTCCATAATCTCCAAAAACATAATCTATGAAGTATTCCTTATGTGAGGTAGCATGGAATGAAGCACCACTATCAATTACCCAATAATCACTATTTCTATCAAGAGGTAAGATTAAAGCATCTTGTAGAATTTGTCCGATAATATTGGCTTCTGAAGTGTTACCATTATTATCATTACCTTCATTTCCATCACCCTTTCTTTGCCAACAGTCCTTCTTGAGATGACCCTTTTTGCCACAGTTCCAACACTGTAGGTTTCCTTTTCCACGTGATTTGGATCTACCTTTGGATTTACCACGATGTGAACTCTTGCCTCTTTCTCTTCCTCTTCCTCTATTCTCAATATTTAAGGCGATGCTAGATGATTCTCCTGTGGTTTTTCTTCTCATGTCCTCACTGAGTATCACACCAACCACATCATCAAATTCTAATTTATTTGAACTCGAAGCAGAGTTACTTACCGCCATTACCAAACTGTTCCAAATTTTTGGAAGAGAGCATAAGATTAATAAGGCCCTAATCTCATCATAAAAATCCAATCCTACTGAATGCAATTGATTAGTGACAGTATTAAATTCATTTAAATGATCCTGCACAAATCCTCCTTCACTCATTTTCATGTTAAATAACCTTTTCATTAAGAATACCTTATTTGATGCTGATGGTTTCTCATACATCTTGGCCAACTTATCCATGACTCCCTTGGTAGTCTTTTCATCGGAGATGTTGAAGGCTACGATGGCTCCCAAGCACAACCTCATAGTACCCAATGCCTTTCTATCAAGGAGACTCCACTCCTCATCAAACATAGTTGAAGGTCTCTTTGTTTCCCCCTCAAGAGGTAAGTAAAGATCCTTCTGGTACAAGTAATCCTCCATATGTATCTTCCAAAATTGAAAGTTCTAGCCATTGAATTTTTCAACTCTAAACCTCCCTTCTTCCGCCATTGCTCCCACTTGATCCAAAAATTCTCCTTCTGTCAAGTGCACCCAACAAAACAAACGCTCTGATACCACTTGCATCAAGCTCTACACCAAGCTTCCTAATCTCTCTACATGAGATGCACATGCAAAAACCCTTGCATCAAGCTCTACGCCAAGTTTCTAGATTTACAGTCTGTTAGTCTACCAGAGAAAGTTTTCGGATTTACAACAGGACAACCAAGGAAAGTTTTTTTTATTTTTATCCCAAAATTAGGTGCTGGGAACTCAGTGTTAATCTTGGAATGTATTAAGAAAAACAGTTTTTTTTTTCTTATATATAGTTGTGAGGAAAAACAGAGTATACAATGAAAATTTGTGTTGATTCCTTGTAAATATAGAGAGGAAATTACAACAGATGTTTGTTGTAGGTTGTAACCCTCTATTGATTATATTGAGAAAGAAAAGACTAAAAATTCTTGGTGGATGTAACCCACATTGGGTGAACCACATTAAAATCGTTGTCTCTTCTACTGTGTGTTTGTCTTATTTTGTTAATTTTTTTATTAAAGTTTGAAACACTATAATTGCTTTTCTATATTTTATATAGTGATTTACTCTAACAAGTGATATCAGAGCATTTGTTTTTTTGGGTGCACTTGAAAAAAGGAGAATTTATGGATCAAGTGGGAGCAATGGCAGAAGAAGGGAGGTTTAGAGTTGAAAAATTCAATGGCCAAAACTTTCAATTTTGGAAGATACAGATGGAGGATTACTTGTACCAGAAGGATCTTTACTTACCTCTTGAGGGGGAAATAGAGAGATCTTCAACTATGTCTGATGAGGAGTGGAGTCTCCTTGATAGAAAGGCATTGGGTATTGTGAGGCTGTGCTTGGGAGCCACTATAGCATTCAACATCTCTGATTAAAAGACTACCAAGGGAGTCATGGATAAGTTGGCCAAGATGTATGAGAAACCATCAGCATCAAATAAGGTATTCTTAATGAAAAGGTTATGTAACATGAAAATGAGTGAAGGAGGATCTATGCAGGATAATTTAAATGAATTTAATACTGTCACTAATCAATTGCATTCAGTAGGATTGGATTTTGATGATGAGATTAGGGCCTTATTAATCTTACGCTCTCTTTCAGAAAGTTGAAACAGTTTGGTAATGGCAATAAGTACTTCTGCTTCGAGTTAAAATAAATTAGAATTTGATGATGTGGTTGGTGTGATACTCAGTGAGGACATGAGAAGAAAAACCACAAGAGAATCATCTAGCACCGCCTTAATTGTTGAGAATAGAGGAAAAGGAAGAGAAAGAGGTAAGAGTTCACATCGTGGCAAATCCAAAGGCAGATCCAAATCATGTGGAAAAGGAAAGCTATAGTGTTGACATTGTGGTAAAAAGGGTCATCTCAAGAAGGACTGTTGGCAAAGAAAGGGTGATGGAAATGAAGGTAATGATAATAATGGTAACACTTCAGAAGCCAATATTATTGGAAAAATTCTACAAGATGCTTTAATCTTATCTCTTGATAGAAATAATGATTATTGGGTAATTGATAGTGGTGCTTCATTCCATGCTACCTCACATAAGGAATACTTCATAGATTATGTTTCTGGAGATTATGGACAGGTTCTATTGGAAAATGACCAACCATGTAAAATCATGGGTATTGGAAAGATTTTGATTAAATCCCCAAATGGATGTCAATGGGCTCTTAAAGAGGTGAGACACATACCAGATTTAAAGAGAAATATTATATCGGAAAGTAAGCTTGATGGTGAAGGATACACGGTTGCATTCGGAGAAAATGCTTGGAAAGTTACTAAAGGTTCATTGATAGTAGCTAGAGGTAAATTGGTGGGTACTCTTTATTTACTTACTGATTTTTCTCATTGCTCCATGAATTTAGTTTCTATAGGTGAGAGTGCATGTTTGTGGCACCAAAGACTTGGCCATATGAGTGGAAAAGGTATGGAAATTTTACATTCAAGAAAGTTATTGCCCAAGTTAAAAGAGATTGATTTGGAATTATGTGAAGATTGTGTTTATGGTAAAGCAAAGAGAGTTAGATTTATCAAGGATGGAAAGGAAAGGAAGAAAGAGAAATTGGAGCTTGTGCACTCAGATGTTTGGGGCCCAGCTCAAGTAACTTCTCTTGGAGGTTCCTCTTACTATGTAGTTTTTATTGATGATGCAACAAGGAAAACATGGATATATTACATTAAAAATAAAAGTGATGTTTTTAATACCTTCAAGAATTGGAAAGCATTAGTTGAAAATGAAACTGGAAAAAGGTTAAAGTGTCTAAAGTCAGGTGGAGAATATTGCAGTAGAGAATTTGATGTGTTTTGTTCTAAAAATAAAATTAGAAGAATCAAGGTAGTTCCAAGAACACCTCAAGAAAATGGGGTTGCAGAAAGAATGAATAGAACCATCATGAAGCGTGCTAGGAGCATGAGAATACATGTAGGCTTACCATTATTTTTATGGGCTCATGCTGTTGATACTGTAGTATATATGATTAATAGAGGACCATCTAGTGCCTTGGATGGAGGAATTCCGGAAGAGCTTTGGACAGGTAAACCAGTAAATTATTCTTTCCTTAAGGTATTTGGATGTGAGGCTTTTATGCATATAGACAAGGAGAACAAAAATAAGTTAGATGCTAAGGCCCAAAAGTGCTATTTTATTGGTTACGGTATTGATGTCTTGGGTTATAGATTATGGGATTGTGATAATTGAAAAGTCATTAGAAGTAGGGATGTCATATTTAATAAAAAAAATTGTATAAATTTCGGTTGCAAGGAAAGAAATAGAAAGATGAAAATATTGAATACATAGACCTTGATGGACACATAAAAAAGGTAACTCCAAAAGTGGTAGAAGATAAAAATGTACAACAACAGCAACAAGCACCTCAATCTCCAGAAAGTGCTATTAGACGATCTACCAGGAGAAGTAGAATTCCTCAACATTTTTCTGATTATGTTTTGTATACTGATGCTGGTGAGCCAAAATTTTTTAAGGAAGCATTACAGATGGATACCAGGAAAAAGTGGGAGCTTGCAATAAATGAAGAAATGGACTCTTTATTCCACAACCAAACTTGGGATTTGGTTGAGCTACCCAAAGATAAAAGAGCTTTGACTAATAAATGGGTGTACAGGATTAAGGAGGAGAATGAATGGCATAAGAGATACAAAGCAAGACTAGTGGTCAAGGGATTCGCTCAAAAAAAAGGTATTGATTTTGATGAGATATTTTCTCCAGTTGTAAAAATAACCTCTGTTAGAGCTATTTTGAGTCTTATAGCTATAAAAAATTTGTATCTGGAGCAATTGGATGTGAAGACAACATTTCTTCATGGTGATTTGGAGGAGGAAATTTATATGCACCAACCAGAAGTATTTCAGGTGAAAGGTAAAGAGGATTGGGTATGTAAACTTAAAAAGAGCTTGTATAGGTTAAAACATGCTCCTAGACAGTGGTATTTAAAATTTGATAAGTTCATGGTTAATAAAAGGTTTGAAAGATGTCAAAGTGATCACTGTCTATATTTTAAGCAAACTGGAAAACGTAACTATGTTATTTTGCTATTGTATGTGGACGACATGTTGGTTGCAGGAACAAATATGCAAGATATAAACATGCTCAAGAAGAAGTTGGCTAAATCCTTTGCCATGAAGGATTTTGGAGAAGCCAAAAAAATCCTTGGTATGAGGATAACAAGAGATAAGGAGAGTCACACTCTGAAATTGTCACAAGCATAATACATTGAAAAAGTGCTTAAGAAATTCAACATGAACAATGCAAAGTCTGTTGCTACTCCATTGGCAAAGCATTTCAAACTCACAAAATATTTGTGTCCCAAGACACAAAAGGAACAAGAGCATATGGCTAAGGTTACCTATGCATCATCGGTTGGAAGCTTGATGTATGCAATGGTTTGTACAAGACCAGACATTGCCCACGCAATGGGAGTAGTGAGTAGATTTATGAGTAATTCGAGAAAAGGACATTGGCAAGCGGTAAAATGGATACTCAAGTACTTGAGAGGAACTTCAAATTATTCTTTGAATTTTGGAGGCTCTAATAAATGCTTGAAAGGTTTTGTAGATTCTGATATGGCAGGTGATCTTAATGGTGGAAGGAGCACTACTGGCTACATCTTTACTATAGGAGGAGGAGCGGTTAGTTGAATTTATTAACTCCAACACGTAGTTGCCCTTTCAACCACTGAAGTTGAATATGTTGCTGCAGAAGCAAGCAAAGAGATGGTTTGGTTGCAAAGACTAATGGAAGAACTGGGGAAGAAGAAAGAGGATAATATGTTGTGGAGTGATAGCCAGAGTGCTATACACTTTGCGAAGAATTTTGCATTCCATTCAAAAACTAAACACATCAAACTCGGGTATCATTTCATTAGATCAATAGTGGAAGATGAATATTTGAAATTAGGTAAAGTTCACACATCACAAAATCCTATTGACATGCTTACAAAAGTGGTGTCAAGAGAAAAGTTGAGCTTTTGCTCAACTTCAGTTGGCCTTAAGGAATAAAAGGCCATGATGAGAATTTTTTAGTCCTTGGTTGCAGTATGGTGCAATGGAATTAGTCTCCAAGTGGGAGATTGTTAGTAATGGAGCCTAATTATGAGAAGGCTAAACAAAGAAAATTTTTGGATTTATTGCAGGACAGGCAGGGAAAGTTTTCAGATTTACAGTCTGTTAGTCTACCAGAGAAAGTTTTCGGATTTACAACAGGACAGCCAAGGAAAGTTTTTTTTGTTTTTATCCCAAAATTAGGTGTTGGGAACTCAGTGTTAATCTTGGAATGTATTAAGAAAATCAGTTTTTTTTTCCTTTTTTTTCTTATATATAGTTGTGAGGAAAAATAGAGTATACAATGAAATTTACTATGTTGATTCCTTGTAAATATAGAGAGGAAATTACAACAGATGTTTGTTGTAGGTTGTAACACCCTATTGCTTGGATTGAGAAAGAAAAGACTAAAAATTCTCATTGGGTGAACCACGTTAAAATCGTTGTCTCTTCTACTATGTGTTTGTCTTATTTTGTTAATTCTACTATTAAAGTTTGAAACACTATAATTGCTTTTCTATATTTTATATAGTGATTTACTCTAACAAAGTCTTTTAAAAAAATTGTTTTTTTTTTTTAATCCTAAAAGTTTACTTATTTTCGTGTACAATATCGCTCTAGTCTCAAATATATGACATTTTCTTTGCAAAGCAACACCAAAAGGGCATTGGGGTTGTATTTTTGTATGATTTGCTTCATTGTAAGTACCAATGGAAAATATTCTTGTTTGGGACACCAAATCGTTATGTGTAGCCTCTCTTTATTTTTTTTTGGGCTTGTTACAGTCTTGTTTAGAATTTGTTTTAGGTAAATGTGAACTGAAAGTTTTAATTCAAAGGTCATTGTGGGTTATAAGTACACTTAACCAGGTTATTTCCTTTCACTTTTCCGCAAATGAAACACTCATACATGGCTTTAATTCTTCCTTTCATCCTTTTGCAAAGTAAAATCTGAGGCAGGCCTTATTTGTAGGATACCTATGGATATAAGTCTGGTTTAACTATGATTTAACTCTGGTAAAATTACTGAAGGTTTGGTCTCTATTGAGAAGTTGACTGCTTTTTTCGTTGCACCCTTTTCATCATCACTATTTTCTACATGATATTAGGATAAATATCATAAACTTAGCTCTCAATATTTGCTATCATCAAACTCAGAATATGAATATGGTGTCATTATTTGAAAGAAGACAATTTTAAGCTTTTGTTTCAATTTGTAAATGTGGAATTGCATATTTTTCATTATTCACTGTTTTAGTATATTACGTAGATGGTTGTTATCTGGTGTATGGTTAGCATCTTTACAATTCCCTGGATGAAGGTGAAGTGCACATCTTTTTAAATTCACAGAAATATTGTATGGTTTGCAAGAGTGTATCGTGATCAATGTATGGGATTTATTTCCCTTCTTTAGACTAACATTTTAGTCATAAAATTGACCCCTCGCTTTTTGTCTTTAAGGAACCTGGGTATTATGTGTTGTGCTCTTTTCCATTTGAGCTTTGGTGGTTGATAGTAGTCAAGGCATAACCTAAAAGGAATTTAAATTTTAAGCTGCAAGAACTTGAGTTGGAACGCACTGCAAAGGCAATTGCAATAGCAGCAGAAGAAAGCGCCAAATGTAAAGCTGCAAAGGAAGTCATCAAGTCTCTTACTGCACAGGTAAAAATATGGATATAATGATTTTTCCCGTATTTTCTTCCAATAATGTACAATTTACTTTCAATGATGTTTATGTTGGGAAATTATACTACATTGTTTACGTGCATGATTGTAAGATCATTCTATGTAAACAGTTGAAATAATTCTATTAATCATATGACTGGTAAGCAGAACATAGTGATTTTGAGTCTGGTGACAACAAATATTGAGAGCCGAGTTTTCCTCATCACTATTTTCGTTGTAATGGATATTGATTCTATTTTAGGATAAATTTAATATCTTTGTTATGTGGTAGTGCATATTAATGCCTGTCAACAAATTAAACACAATTGGTTGGTCCAAACTAGTAGATGCAATAACATTACTGGGCCTTTGGAGCAAATGGCATGAAGATTGATTTTATTTTAGGATAATAGCCTTGTTATGTAGCAGTGCATGTTAATGCTTGCGAGCAAAACATAATTGGTTGGTCCAAGTTAGTAGATGCAATAACATTACTGGCACTGAAGTAAAGGTTGGATTTATAGTATCTTATAAGTATTGGTGCAATTTCTTATGCACTATAATCACATTTCACATTGACACAAATAGCCCACCAATGTAGTACTTTACCAGTTTTGACAAGCAGTGTATCTTGATGCCCAATAAATAACACATCCTTCAAAGTCTTGTTGAAGAAGAATAGAGGACATTTGTGGGTCAGAAGTAGGGTTTTCATTCAAGATGATGGGATGGCCTACTACTTTATTAAGATCCAAGCATTGTAAAGTGTTTTGCTATGCTTGTCTCTCACTTTTGGTGAAATATTGATGGAGTATACCAATCAAGCTTTTAGCAAAATAATACCACGTTTACATTAGGAAATTAAAAACAAGAGACATAATTAGAAGAAAATCACATGCCTTAAAAATTTAAATGTAAAACAAAGCCATGAAGCCAAATATCCATTGCACTATTAAAGTGTGACTTATTGCCTTCTAATTTTTCATGCAAAATAAAGCCATAAAGCCAAATATCCAATGCACTATTTAAGTGTAGCTTAATACCTTCTAAATTTTAATGAAAAATAAAGCTGTGAAGCCAAATATTTAATGCAATATTCATTTGAACGGTTCAAATTTGCAAGGCATTTGAGAAAAATTGTAGTGAAATGATAGAGACAAGGCTTTATTGTTAGGCATGTAGTCCTTGCATCATCTATTATTGGATTCAACATCTTGTTACGTAGTACTTTCATGGATTAGAGTTTAGAGCAAATTTTTTTCTCTTCCATGAAACATTGGTTATTGGATTCTCATAAGATATTTTGTTTACAGGTGCTTCAGATGCCATTGATTGGTTTGCTTATTGGTAAGCTATGAGCATAGTTTCATTAAAAAAGCCTAAACAAAAGGCTTTACCTTCTCTTGTTACCTAGCCTTTGGCAGACTAACTTTTGCTACAAGATGTTGGTCTTGGCTTTATGTTGAAGTAGGATAGAGTTTTCCACATGAAGATACATGAGATGATATAGATTAATGATCCTTTTCCGTTCTTGTATCCCCAACTAATGTTGGTGGAGTAGATATTAGGATAAGCTCTACCAACATTTAAACCTATCCTTTGACATGGTTATGTTCTAGAATGAAGTAAGGGATGTCTTCTAGATGAGAATAATAGGTATTGTGTCATTTTTAAAGGTATATGTGCAAGAACCTAATATAGGAGAAGGAGGTGGAATGCAATTTGCATCTTGATATAATTCTACTAACGAAATCATGGTTCAATTTTTTTTTCTTAACTTCTTTTGCAACGTGAATTGCTTAGCTTTTGCTATGCACTTTTTTTTTAAATATATATGTTGATGAATGAAGGCTAATTTATTGTCCTTCCTCCAATATTATTTTTCCTTTTGAAAATTATATAATTATAATATTCTAGTGGTTCACACCACCTCCTTTTGTGTTAAGTCTTGTTGTTCCTGCAAATTGCATATTACTACTGCTCATTTTAAAAGCTGATAGAAGGAAAAGTCTTCAGGTGAATTTATCATTTAACTTCTCAACAAAACTTGCAATTCTTGCTGTTAATGTTTTTATTTCAAACATTCTTGTTCTCATTTCTCTATTTGAGTCATGCTGTTGGCATTCTCTTTAGTCCAATAATGGTTATATCTTTAAAGTATATCTATTTCTAGTGTTTTATTTTGTACTTGATACAGAGTTGGATGGATGTTTCTTAATAACTTCACTGTATTCGAATAAAGATCACAATTTACAAGTGATGTTTTTATTTGTAATTCACTTGAATGTAATCTAATTTTGACAATATTAATGTTAATGTTTAGAGTTAAAACTCCAATGATCTTTTCTTTGGGTTTTTTGTTTTGTTTTGTTTTATTAAATTTGTTTGTGTTTATTTGTTTTAGTTCATATTTTAATGCTAAAATCATGCATATATTTGTATAAGGAAAGATAGTTTATTTACCTTAAACATTCGTGGAGATGCTATATGCTTACTGATGTTAGCATATCCCATTTATTTGGTTTTTTAGCTATATTCAAAACACAAAAAACAACCATCCGAGCACTTCAGCTAGGCAACAATACAACAATATGCCCAAAAGGAATGTAAGTCCATAATCCTAGTAAGCTAGTCTCTTTATTGATGTGCACTAATACTTAAGAAGGAAACAATATGTTGTCCTTGTAAACTGTTAAGTACAAGGCTCAATAAGTACTACATGATGCAAACTGTTAAGCATCTTGTTACGTAGTACTTGCATCATCTGTTCCTAGATTGAACTATTATGTAGTACTTGTAAACTATTGATATGACCATTTTAGTTTTTGGAATCCTTTTAATTATTTATGACATGTATTGAAGATGTTCTAAAGTATTTATTAGTCGATCTATTTTCCAAAGCAGTCCAGTTTTGTACAAATACATGCTATTAGTCACATGTTATTCATCATTGTGGCAAAATATTTAGGCAGAACCATAAAAAATGCTTGCAGTTCAAGGCTAATATCGGGAATCAAGGCAACATCTCTCACTAGGGCTATTTCTCACCAACAATTCATCGATGATACCCTTATATTGACTAAGGCATTAGTGGTTGAGACCAAAATAATTAAATACATCCTGCAACTCTACGAGGACGCTGCTGGTCAGAAAGTTAATGTCAGTAAAAGAAAGTTATATTTCTTGAACACCCCCATTCAGAGGCAAGGAAGGATTGCAAAAATTTTAGCGTGTGATATAGCAAACCTCCTCACTTTGTATCTTGGTCTCCCTCTTTTCATTGGTTCTCTGGGAGAGTCAATGTGGGACAGGGTTATTGAAAGAATTCAAAAAACACTTGCTGGATGGAAAGGTCATCTTCTATCTCAAGAAGGAAAGCTGACCCTCACTAATGCCTCTCTTCAGAGCATTCCAGTCTATTTCCTCTCCGTTTTCAAATCCCCTGTGAAGGTTTTCCAGAAAATTGAGAAACTCCAAAAAGAATTTTTATGGACTGGATCAGAGGAGAAAAAAAGGATACACCTTGTAGGATGGACCAAAGTGTGCAGACCCAGGGAAAATGGGGGCTTAGGTCTGAGGAGAATTGCTCATATAAATTTAGCTTTACTAGCTAAGCAGGCATGGTGTCTCATTTCTGGTGAAGAAAATGAATGGACAACTATCATCAAACAAAAGTATCTTAAAAATATGGAATTTCTAAGTGACTCAGTTCCAATTAGAGGTTATGCTTTTTGGAAAGCAATTCTTAATTGTAAGGAAATCATCAAAAAAGGTTTAAGATGGGTTTTAGGCAATGGTGAGAGGATAAATTTTTGGAATGACAGGTGGGCTAAGGACGAACCACTGACGCAATATCCTAACTTAGCCCAAATCAGAGATATCACAGAAGAAATCATTGGTAGAAAAATCTTCGATTATATGGTTGAGGATAGAGGTAGAATGAAGTGGAAACAAATAAGAATTCAAGGATTTTAAGCAAAATCAAATGGTCTTTGTAAAATTCTCGGGTAACAGTTTATCCCCATGAGACCCAAGGAAGATCAAGTGACCTGGGCTCCTACGGAAAACAAACAGTTCACTATTAAATTAGCTTACAAGATTATGCTTAATGACGAGGATTTTGTTCTCCAAAAGGAATTAGTTTGGATAAAAAATTTAATTCCAAAAATTGTAGTCTTTTCATGGTTGGTTATCCAAGGAAGAATTCTAACCATTGATAATATGATGCATAAAGGTATTTGTATCACTAATCATTGTTATCTATGCGGGGCTAATTGGGAGACCATTTATCACATTTTCCTTGAGTGCCCTTTTTCCCTGACTATCCTAAGTGGGGTTTTTTAGGCCTTCAATATTTCATGGGTTAAACCAATCATCGTACTTGATTTGTTTGTCTAGTGGCCTTACCCCTTTTCAAGCCAAATACTTAGATACATGTGGAAAATTTGTCTCAATAACTATCTTTGGCAGGTGTGGTTAGAAAGAAACCATAGAGTCTTTAATGAGTCTATCCATGATCATCAAACTATCATTGTCAGGATCCTATCCTTTGCCAATGAGAATGTGAACCTTATCCCTTTTGATAGCTATAAACTTCATCTGCAGGAGACCACGATTGCTCAATATTTAAGCTTAACCTTGTTAGATGAGTCTATGCCTAGGGTAGTCAACCCCAGAGCCAATGTTAGGTGATCTCCACCTCCTACGGGTTGGTTTAAGCTTAATTTTGATGGAGAAGCTAAGGACAATCCTGGTAGAGCAGGCGATGGTGGTATTATGCGAGATCATAATAAGAATATGATGCTTATGTTTTTTGAATATTTGGGAACAAGGACGAACAATGAAGCTGAAGCTAGAGCTATGTGGAGAGGCCTTCAAATGACTCAAGACTTAGAAGGCAATTTGATCGTAGAAGGAGACTCTATGCATGTTATAAATCTCCTCAATAATTGGAAAACACCTCCTTGGAGGATTAAAACAATTGTTGAAGAGGCTAGGATCCTTTTATAGGGAAGACATGACGGAAAATCCCAACATGTCTTTCGAGAAGCTAACAAAATTGCTGATAAGCTGGCAAATTTGGGTGTCAATGGTGACAGACTTTTCAAATGGGAACACGGTGTCCCGAGTGAAGTAGAGGAACTTATTCAACAAGAATGACAAGAATGATAGTCAAATTTATCAACAGGGAAGGCACTGTAAGTTCGAAGGCTAGGAGTATTCATGTCTCTTTTTTGAATTGGACTCACAATAAAAACTATCTAAGCTGCCAGTCTTCGTGGATGCTGCTTGGAAATACCACAAAGACTAATGGGGACAGTCACATGTCAGATAACATGGATCCTAGTCATATTAGTAATTTGAGGTTGGTTGATAATCATAGGGAAGGAAATAAATGACAATATAAGACTTCGAACCAAAGCCACGTGGACCACCAAATAGCCACCACCATAAATCTAGCCAGCAGGTTCACTTCTCCAAGGCTGATTGGCCAAGATAGTATGTGGTACCAAAGCATGTCATATACGAAAGAAAACAATTACCAAATAATTATTAAGAGTAACTGTCAATACAGAGCTTGTGGGAGTTTTTTTTAGTACTCTGCTATGTGTGTCTGTAGCTTTTTGTTTCTCCATTGTCTCAAGGAAGAGATCCGTGTCTGTTTATTTTTTGTAATTATGATGCATGTATGTTTTCTTGGGGTATACCCAAAATGTTGTATGGGAAGTTTCTTTTTGATAACAGGCTATGTGCCTTACCGGATGTAATGGCTTTGGCAGCATGTAGATTTTACATATATAGGATCCTTATTAAGGATATGTTCATCAACAACCCTGGGCTGATTTTTGTAAAAGGTTTTGGGCCAACCTGTAAAACCCGGTATTAATGCTATAGTATCTTATCTACCCAAAAAAAAATTCATAGGGTCAACTTACAAAAACTCATTTTCCATTTATAGTTTAGTTAATGGGGAGATTGTGTTAGCTTAGGTCTGGCATTGATATCACTTAATTTCTTCTCTGTTTTTATAAAATGTTTGTAAAATTATGGCTATGGAAATTATCATGAGGAATGAATTTTTATCATTTTAAGGTCAGAAGGAGTTAAATTCTTTCACAGGTTTACAAGCCTCATGTTTTGCTGTTGTTGGGGTTGCAATGTTTTGCTAAAGGAATTCAATTTGACATCATCACTTGAAGCTACAATGACAAAGATGAAAATTTGGAAGTAATGGGTTTTTTTTGGATGAAAAAGTCATTATATTAATAAAATAATGTTTAATCATACAAAAAAGTGTGGGTGGGATTAGCACACCCCATAAACCAATACATTAACCATTGTGGTTAAGAGTATACAAGAGTGTCAAAAACAGCCCACAAACTGCCAATAACAACTGCCAAAACAATATTAAATATGCATTTGGAAAGAAAGAAGCCGAGAAATTACTGCCACCTAGAACGGGAAGGAATATGCACATGAATCATAATGCAGGGTGCATTCCCCCAATGATACATGAGGGTACACAAGTACTGTAGCTCCACCTATACTTTTTTAACCTATACTTGAATCTGTAACCAGCAATCAAAGAATATATCATATTTATTAGCAACAGAGAAGACATGTCCGACATCTTGTTGAGAAAAAACAGCTCTATTTCGGGACTTCCATAGATAAAACAAGGTACCAATTCTAAAAATATTCCAAAAAACATCCAAGTTGAAGGAAAAAGCAATAGGGTCACCCAAAATAGCATGCACCCAAGTAAAATCCTCCTGCATAAAAGGTCTGAAAAATTCAAGAAGCCACTCCCAAGTTGACTGAGCCCGATCACAAGACCAAAAAACTAGGAAAATGAGATTATGAACACCCAGATGCTTGAGCCTACTGCCAACAAGTAATCCTTGATGTAAGAGACTCCAAACAAATTTTTTTTGTTTAGGTTCAATATAAGTAGCCCAAGCAATCTGAAAGCTCTTATTCCATTGGGAGGGAAGAAAGACTAAATTCTATCTCAGAGTGAGCTTATCAACCATTGGAACTTGTGGGGTGAGCCATTTGTAACCAAGATGAGCTTTATATTTCAAAACAGGAAGTTCCCTAGGCCAACACCAATCTGACCACAAGGGTTTTTGAAAATGCTTATGTAGTTTGCTCCAAATAGAAAATGGAATACTATCAATAACCACCTCATAAGTGTCTCTATCACCAGGATTTAAATTGTGAATTTGACAAAAACTTTCCTAGGGTATCCAACGACTGGCATGTCGGGAGAAGAAATAAAAAATGGAAGCAATACCATGCTTATAGAACCTCTGCGCTCTGACCCACTGCACCAGAGCTAAGGGAGAACCTTTCCAAGTGATAACAGGAGACCACCAAATATTTATGGAAGACAAAGAGGAACCTGCTTTGAGAAAACTCCCTTTCCAACTAATCCAGGGTTTGAAGGCCTCCCAGGCTTTCCAAATACTCTGAATGACAAAATAACCTTTAAATTTAATAGGGACAGAGGCAGTAAGAATGGATTGCAATCCCACCCCTTTCCAAATTTTCTTCCCCTAAAGCAAACCGGAAGAAATGCAATGCCTGACCAACACTTTCCAAGATTCATCCCCAATTAAAGATCGGGTGATCCATTTAGCACAAAGGGCAAGACCTTGTCGGTGATAATCAAACAAACCCATGCCTCCACAATCCTTGGGCAAACAACAAATTTCCCAGGCTACCCAATGAAAACCTTGCTTGATAGAGTCTTTGGCCCACAAGAAGTCTCTCAGAAGCTTATCCAATTTTTTATAACAAGATTTGGATGGAACCCAACAAGATGAATAATAGACATGGGTAGTGGCTAAAATCTTAGAACAAATCTAAAATTTTCCTGCTAGAGAAAGTTTGTTACTAGTCCAGTAAGAAAGATTCTTTTCCACTTTATCAATAACATACTGCCACAATTGAGCAGAGGAACCATGAAATGCAAAAGGAATTCCAAGAAATTTGAACACCTCACCTGGATGAATCCAAGTCCATTGGAATTGATGTAACCAGTGTGGCAGTTGAGATTGAAATTGCCGAAAATAGGATGTTTTTTTCCAATGTATAGAAGAACCAGAGGCTAAATAAAACACCTCTAAGCAACTAATAGTTGAGGAAAGGGATTGCTCATCTTCTTGAAGCGTTAAGAAGGAATCATCAACAAAATGACCATTGACCAACTGACGGTCAGAATTAGGGAGAGCAATACCCTTGATTAATCCTTGATCCATCTCATGGGCCAACAAATAGCCAAAGGCCTCTGTAGCAAGAATGAAAAGATATGGAGCAAGAGGGCACCCCTATCTCACAAAGCAACCAAGAGAAATTAACTGAGATTGACTATTATTCAAGGTAAGAACAGTTGAAGCATCTTGAAATAACATAAGAATGGTGCTCACAAATACTGGCCCAAAACCTAGAGCCTGAAGCATGGCAGTTATGAAGTACCACTCCATCTTATCATAGGATTTGTCAAAGTCTATCTTAATGAATAAAGAATCTTGTTCAAAATTTCTTGCCCACTCCATACCTTCCCAAACAGCAAGAACATTATCAAGAATGTATCTTCCCTTAACAAATCCAGTTTGTTCAGGTCTAACAATCAAAGGTAGAATATATTTAATCTTAAGCGCAAGGGATTTAGCAATAATCTTGTAGCTCACATTAAGCAGGGTGATCAACCTCCAATTGGTGATGAGCTCAAGATCTCCAGCCTTAGGAATAAATTTAGCATTGCCTTTGTTAATAATGGAACCCAGTGAACCACATTGCAGGGCTTCAAGATAAAATTTGTGGAGATCAGAACCAAGCATATCCTAAAATTATTTATAGAATTCACATGGGAAGCCATCAAGCCCAGGTGCATTATCATTGGCCATAAGTGACAAGACAGTTTTTAGATATTTCAAAGAAAGAGGAGTGTCACAAAATAAAATTTGCTAAGGAGAAAGCTTGTTGGGGACAACAACGATACAATCAGCAAGAGCTTGCCTTCTAGCATCATCAAGGGGTTGAGAATCAAAACACCTTGATAATGTGAAACAAATACTTTGACAATGTCTGAAAGATCTGTAAATCTCTGCCCATCAACTTGAATGGCTTGAAACTGAAAATGTTGAGCAGGAGGTCTGAGGCGCTGAAAAAATTCTTTGGTCACTCTGTCCCCCACTTTGAGCCAATGCATTCGAGCACGTAATTGAGCCCCCTTGGCTTCAAGTAATAGGTTTTGAGTTTTACACTGTTACTACTTTTTATGTTGTATTTGGATTGAAGAGGATATCTTGCAATTCAAAACTTTCAAGTGACTAGTCTACAATTGCTCTAAAGGTGGGCTATTTTATTCATATTTCATGTGATGAAGAAAATTTTAAAATGAAATTAATGAAAAACAATTGGTTTTAGAGAACATAATTATTTTATATGCCAATGACCCTGTTTAAGATTCTTCATGTGGGCTTTGTTGTTAGGCATGCAATACTTGCTTCAAAAAACATCATTCTTTCATATGCCAATGACATTGTTTAAGATTCTTCATGTGGGCTTTGTTGTTAGGCATCAAGTACTTGCATCATTTGTTCTCGAATTCAACTTCTTTGTTTATTGGGTGGAGAGCTTAGTTTGCACATTGCTTACATTTATTTCTTAGCACTGGTTCACCTTAAATATTTTAAAATTTCTCTAAATTTTCTCAAATCCAATTTAAATAAGTTACAATGAAAACTTTAGCTATCCACGGTTGCACTTAAACAATGAAAAGAATTCATTTTTCCTCAGCATTTGTAAACTGCCATTTTATTAAAATACAGTCATGAATCGTAAGAAAAATCAAATTCGGAGTAGTCACCTGTTTATCTACAAAATTTATGTTATAATAAACAACTATTCATTATAAACTACTTAGATTAGCTAATAATAAAACTAGTTTTTCATGTGTTATATATATATATATTAAAAGTAATAAAAAGAGGGTGGTTTTAAACTGCTCTCTTAAGTTTTTATATTAAAAAATAATCTTAAGTTTTTATATATATTTTTAAAATAAATAAAAAGAGGGTGGTTTAAAACCACCCTCTTAGGGTCTAATCTAAGAGGACGGTTTTAAATTGCTCTCATAAGGATAAACAAAGGTGATTTTTGAGGCAGTTTTTAACTATTGTCGTAAGAATCAAACTTTTTACGATGTCCTCATAGACGACAATTGAATAACCGCCCCTCAAAGGTCTTTAAGGGTGGTTTTAAACCATCCTTAAAGACCCTTTTTGGTGTAGTGTAGCCACGAGGCTTGCTCCATGGAAAGTAGCTTTATAGAAGTAAGCATATTATCACACAAAGGTAGACCACAGTCAAGAAATTAGTTCCCACCTTTCTCCCCTATCTCTGTACATCAACTTCGTTGCTAGTACTGCTACAGTGCTTAATATGCTTTTACTTCCATTTTTAGGCATTGTCAAATTATCCCAGAATTGAGCTTCTTCAATATTATTCTTCTTCCTATCAAGCACAACCAGAACAATATCTAATAGAAGCTTTTCATGTTCTAAATTTGCTATGTTAGGGTGAAGAGGTAACATAGTGGGATACGATACCAGCAGATAACCACAATACTTGGATATCGTCTCACTCACACGCATATTCCTCTTCACAAGATCAAGATCAGAAGAAACATGTTGATCACCATAATTTCTCTTACAAATAAGAAAATTCAACACACCTTTAACATTCTTGATAAGAAATCCCAATCTACAGCCTACACTAGGATCAAGATGGTTGTACCCAACATCTGGATCGAGTCCTTGGCAAATTCTGGTGGCCGCATGCCATACAAAAATTTCATGCTCCCAAGTCTCTGTGTTGAGTTTCAGATCCATCGACTTATAAATATTCTCATTGATACTACAAATTTCATGCTTATAAATCTCCTCTGTGTTGAATTTCATTCTTAAACAAACATTTTTATCTCTCATTTTTTTGATTAGGTAGAAAAGAGGGTTTTGAAAGGGCCTCGAAACCTTTTATAATGGGGTTTTAAAAGGGACCCCAAACCTATATTTGGCCATAAGGATATTCGATGAAAATCAAAGAACATAAATGAGGTTGTCTCCCCTAGGGAGAACTAATCTTGCATTCGACAAAAATGTTCTGACATTTAGCATTCAAAATGAAGATCTAGCATCCGATAGAGATCTCACCAAAATGAAATTTAAAAACTACGTACTCAAATTTGACATTTGAAATTCCCCTACCCATTTAAAAATTTCTCGCCCAACAGGAGAACCTGCCAATTTGAAATAAAATAAAACTGGGTGCTCTAATTAAAAATTTGAAAATTTCTTGCTCATTTGAAAATTCTCACCGAGTAAGAGAACCGGACACATTAAACATCGATAAGAAAACTAGGTTTTGAGGGGAACCCAAAACCTGAACATAGGAGATTTAAAGGAACCCAAAATCTTGAAGTGAAACATGCTTCTAATATAGGACCATAAGGTTTTTAAAGGAACCTAAAACCTTGGAAACAATAATTGAATCTAAGTGCTCAAAATGAAAAACAACGAAATTCTAGAACACTCGAAGGAAGATGGAAAAATCTGCCCAACAAGAGAACTAAACCAAAAACCCAACCACTAGCTAAGAGAAATCTGCCTAGGTTAACACATTTTCTGGAAATAATGAAATTTAAAACATCTCGCCTAAATAAGGAGATCAAATTCACTAACCACAAAAAATTTACTTAGGTCTGTGCTTTAGCTAGAAAATTAAAATTTAAAACATCCCACCAAAAAATCACTAATAGGAACCAAGGATCTGGGATGAAGACTAGAAAAATATTTACCAGTCTTACGAAAAATAGATTCCAGCACTAGATTTTGCCCAAGACCGACAAATAACCCCAAACCTGCAAAATTTGAAGAAGCCTTGGAACAGTGATAGGACCCTTGAAGCATAACAAAGCCACCAACTACCAAATTAGCACCTTGACCACGTGCAATATCACCCAAAAATAGGAGACTAAAATTGCAACCCCAAAACCATGGGAACTATCAAGGAAATCTCAAGGGTAATCCTCACCTGGCAAAGAGCTCAGGAGAAAAACCCTAAGATCCCCCAAAAGAGGATGAAAACACCCCTAATTCCAGTGGGTTCTAACCCCACTAGCACACAAAAGAAAGAAACAAATCCAAAAAGACTCTGTAGCTAACATAGTGACCAAATGTAGCAACTTGAATAAACACTTCAAATCTACCACCTCCTGCACCAGTTCAACCAACTCCTCAGCCTACCAACCATCAAAGTTGAGGAGAGATAATCCACCATCGAGTAGGTCTAAAAATTGGGAACAAACAGTTCCAAGGATAGAAAAGCATCGAAAAGAGGAAAGCCCTTCGAGACTTGAAATGAGACAACACCACCCATAGTCGAGGATCTGACCACTTTTTTGGATACAACATTCGATAATCTATCCAGACCTCCAAAATAAAAAACTGATGACCCACTCTTCATCAAAACAAAGAGGGTTTCTAGCTCAAGAGGAAAAAGCAAACATCCAAGGAGAAATCCACTGAAACCCTTAAAGGAGGTTCCCCTTAAGCAAAAAGGGCTTCCTCGCTCCACACCCAGTGAAAATATGGGTCATATATTCCCAATCTGGAATTCAATCTAGATCTTGTGATATTCATTGTAGCTCCCTCTCCTAATTGAATCAACAAAAGATGAAGAGCAAACTTTTGAATTTCTAGAAAAATCCCAGATTTTTAGAGTTTCCCCATCTGGTCACTAAAGAGGACCATAATGTTACTAATATCATCCCTTTTATCTCTTATTTTATTTATATTTTTAAATTCTAAAAGGTTTATCATTCTATGGATATTTTTATATTGAATTATATAATTGATTTTATTTAGTTTAATGTTTTTTTTTGTCTATTTTGATAAGAACAATTTTTATGTTTTTCTCTTATATTTATCCAAAACCAACTTTATGTTCGAAAAATATATAATATAAATGCAAAGAGGCATAGTCCCATGCACACATTGAAGGATGTCACCAACATCATTCTTCAACAATGGCTCAACATTGATGTAAGCCTTCAATGTTAGCTTTCATGATAAAAATAGTGCTTAATATTTGTTGTATGTCTAAGAATTCAGCACACATCCAAGATTTCAAGATTTACTGTTTTATGCATGCATACATTGGTATAATAATAGGTTTAAGATATCAAAATCCAAGGTGAAGGAGATAAACACAATAAACATAATGTGCAAAGTATCAAAATAGCAAAAATATATAAATACTATTATGCTTTTAAAAGTTTCAAAATAAGGAATGATAGAAACGTTTTAATTTTTTAAAGACTTCATTAAAATAATAATATTAATTAAATAAATATATTGCATGTAAGGATATTCAATATTAGATTACTTTCAAAAGTTACTGGTTTTGGGTGTTAAACCTATAAATAAGTTTTCCTATATTAGATTTGTAATCAAGCACTTAGATCAATGAATAAATGTTTTTGTATTGTAGTAGTAATTTGTGTATTCTCTTTTTTGTTAAGATTATTTCTACATTATTTTTTTTTGTATAACAACATTTGCTATCAGAGCAAGGTTTGGCTATGAGGATAGAGGTTCATGCTTTTTAGCAGAGCTTATTTGATCGAAACTTGGGTGCATCAATTTTGTGGGAGGTCATGCTCTAGATATGTTCAAAGCCAAAATTATGAGGAGATAAAAATATAACAACAACAACAATTTAAATCTTATTTCACTAGCAAAAATAACAATAGTTCATAAGGAATAACATAATTTTTATTGATACAATGAACATTTATTCATAGATAATTTAAATGCAAATATACTATAGAATATAAATCTCATGTAACCTATTATAAGTAGCATATGTTTCTAGTTCATAAGGCATGTGGCATGTTAGATGTAAGTATGCTATGTTCATATGCAATCAAGAAGTAGCAGAATAAAAGCATGGATAATATAAAGAAAACCAAGGTTTGTAGGGTGAGAAAGAAGTAAGGATAGAGATGATAAAGAGGAAGAAGTGAAGGGAAGATAAAATTAACAAAATATATAGGTGAATTGAAGAAACATCAAGCTAAGACAATTTTAAGTTATATATAATTCAACTCATAACTAATCAAGATATATATATATATATATATATATATATATATATATATATATATATATATATATATATATATTTATTGATTAAATACTTCTTATACATATACATATCTGCAGTGGGGATTGAACCTGGGTCACATCACCGATAATGCAAGTGGCGTCCTTGCTCGGTAGACTAATCAAGAGATAATTACAATGATAATTACTAGACTGTCCATTCTACTTGTTCTAGTGTTGATACAATCTATAAGATGCCAAGAGGAAATACTAGATAGTTGTACTTGTGTCTTTGATTCTTGGCACTAGAAATGTGGTGGTACCAAAACAAGGTTGACAATATAGTGGTCATGATAACATAAGTTGGTTGTAACCAACTCTACTATCAAGCGCAAAAAAACATAAGTTGGTTGACACCATGAATAAGTATGATGCCACAATTAGTGACGACATTAGCTCAATTCGTTAGATTTCTCAACTTTCAAGGAAAAGACCAAGATTCAAATGTTTTAAAGTAATACATGCATAATTACCAAGCTTGTTGTAATACCACCATGTGGTCATGTTGTAGAGGTGGAATCATTTCAATCCAATGCAATTAATTAAAAAAATATATACTGATAAAAATAGTTTTATAAATACTTTTAATATTGATTAATAATAAAATAAAATATATAATATAATAAATTTATAAATATAGTTTAATTAAAAAAAAATTAAGGTCAATTTTTATGGATGTTTAAATAATTTGTTTTTTTTTGTTTTATTAACATATTACAATAACATTATCATAATATAATTCATCAAACTAAACATAAAAAAACTCAAAATAAAAAATTATGCATATTTTTGATTTTAATAATATATATAAAATTTATAATGTTATATAAAAACTATGTTACTAATATAATGAACATCATGATAAAACTATAATTTATTAAACTTCTAAAATAATTCAATACAACTATTAATTTAATGGCCACCGTTGTTCACTCAGCTTCAGTTGATGCTAGAGTTGCTAAAGTACACAATGGTGCCCGGGAAACGTCCTCACAAGTTTATTCTGAAAGTATTTCACGAGGTAAGGGTTCTATCCTTGATATTCTTCTTTCGGTTGATGATTTTCAAAAATCATGTACCTAGTATGAGCAAACTCATTTGGTTGGTTACTTTCTTGGTCGTCTTCCAAATGATATTCTGGTCCGCAATTGGGTCCAGCTTGTCTGGCATCCTCATAGTATTATTGTTGAAAATATTCAAAATTTGACAAAAGGTTTTTTTTTTAATTTCATTTTGCTGATCCCACTCTTGATGAGAAGGCTTTGAACAAAGGTCCTTGGACTGTTCACAATTCTCTGCTTATTTTGCAGCCCTACCGCCGTTCTTTTACAGTTTTTGATGAAACTTCTCTAGAAGTTCCAGTGTGGGTGGAGTTTTTGGGTTTGCCTCTTCCATTATGGCATTGTCTACAATATTTAGCCACTCCTTTGGGTATTTTTGTGTGTCTTGAGCCTGAGCATTTTTTCAATCCTCACCCCTCTCGGCGTGTGTGTATCAAAGTTGACCTGAAAAAGGACATGCATGAGTTTATTGATATCAAGTGTGGAGAAAATACTCTTCATCAACGAGTTGTGTATATCAATTTACCAAACACCTATTTTTGTTGTCAATCTACGACTCATAAGATTAAAGATTTCCCTCTTATGGTTGATAAGTTCAATTCGTGTGCCATGCCTTGTTCTCCTACTACACCACCTTTTGTTTCTGGGGGTCAAGCTGAATGGGTGGTGCTAAATAATAGAAAATCTCGTACTCCCAAACCCCTAGTTGCCGGTTAAGAGGTTGTCATTCCTGAACCTTCTGTTCCCTCTGAACCTTTTGTCCTTGCCATGCATGACTAGCAATTTTCCCCCCTCTCCTACCTTCCCCTTCTCCTTTTGTTTCCTTTGCCTCTGTTGTCGTTCAAGCTCCTTCTACTCGTATTCCTCCCTCATCTTCCTCTATTGTCATAGAATCTGTTATTGCGATTTTTGTCGTTTCCAAATTTTGTTGATCCTGCAGCCCTATGTGGGGGGATGGATTTTTTGTTTGAAAAACGACGTCAGTAGGATGATACTAGTTGTCACTCTTCCAAAATTCCATTGCACAGTGGCAGGTTCTCTAATTCGTATGCCTCTTTGGGTCATCTTGGAGATACTAAGATTGTTGAGGTAGACATGCATCTTAATCAATCCCAATGATTTTTTTCTCCTGGAATGTTCATGAGTTAACGGATCCAGTCAAAAAATATGTGGTCTGTGATGAACTTTCTCGTTCTGTTTCTTTGTTTGGTCCTCTTGATTTTGTCTGTTTACAAGAGGTAAAGTTTTTTGACTTTTTTATTCAATGTACCTGTAATTTTTTATGGCGGCATGGTGGGTTTCATGTTACCCATAATCCTTCTGGGAAAGGTGGTGTTGTTACCTTTATTGCTTCTAAATGGTGGAATCATGTTGTTTCTTGGGGCTCGGACCCCTCCGATCAAGTTGTTTGGTCTTTGTTGGAAATTCATGGCAAAACATTTGGCATTGCTAATATATATGCTTCTAATGATGCTTTTGAATGTACTTCTCTCTGGTGTTGGATTACTTTTTCATTACCACCTACTCTCTTGGTTTTATGTGGTGACTTTAATATGATTGAGAAACCCTGCGATAGTATTGGGTAGCTTCCCATGCATTAGCCTATTGGTGAACGTGAAGCTTGGTTCTTTATGAAAAACAAGCTTGGTATTTATGACCCTCATTCTTGTTTTCCCCTATTGCTTTTTCTAACTCTGCCTGGTATACCTGGTCTAATTTTCAATTAGGCTTCACACGAATCTTGAAGCGGTTAGATAGATCCATGCTTACTGAAAATGATTCTTTTAGTTTCCAGCGATTGACCTCTTCTTCTCTGTATGTGCACACTCTTACTGATACACCTTTATCTGATCATGCTCCCATTGTTTTTAACATCAACACTGTTATTTAGCAGCCTCGTCAATTTCCTCATCAGTTTTGTTTCAATGTTTCTTTCCTTCAACACTCTTATATGAAAGCTCATATTGTTCACTATTGGAATATTCTTCCTCGATCTTCTGGACGTCTTGGTTGGATCACCTGGTGGAATCATGCCATCTCCCGTACTACTTCCTTGTTATGCTCTCTTGGTGTTGAGGTTGCTAAAAGACGTCGAATTGCCACTACTGCTCTTAAGAAAGAGTTACACAAAGCCTCTACTCATCTTGAAGCTTGTCCTTTTAGCTTTGTTTTACAAGCTCAAGTAGCTTCCCTTCATCATAAAATCAAAAAATCTGATTTGTATGAAGCCAAAGGAGCTCAGTTGCGGGCTAGATTGCATTGGCTACAAATTGGAGACAAGGTCTCTAAAGAATTTTTAAACGCCTCCGGTCACCTTCTCTGGCTCTTCAAATTTTTGCTCTTCACGTTGATGGTCAGTGTCTCACTTCTCTCTCTGATATATATGCAACTTTTTTTAGTCATTATCAACATGTGTTTACTTCCCAGCCTCTCTCAAATGCTCGCCAATAAGCTTTAGCAGAATGTCAGGTTGTCATTCCTGTTAAATTTTCTCCCTCCCAACGGGCATTTTGTGAAATTCCTTTGTCTCTTGCTAATTTGAATAAGGATTTATCTGTCATGACAAAAGAGAAAGCTCCTGGTTTAGATGGATTTCCCTGTGAATTTTATAAAGAATTTTAGGATTTTCTGGGTCCTGATCTTCTTAAAGTTTATCAAGAAGCTCTGCATACTGGTTCTTTAGGTCCTCTCTTGAATCGAGGTAATATCAAGCTGATTCCTAAAGCTGGTGATCCTAAACTTATTACTAGTTGGCATCCTATTACTTTGCTAAATGTCAGTTATAAAATCATTGCCAAGGCCATTGCTCTTAAGCTTTGTCCCCTTCTTCCTTTGATTGTCCATCCTGAACAGACAGGGTTTGTCCAAGGCAGATATATTTTAGATAATGTGATTGTAGTTTGGGAGGGAATGGACTAGGCTCGCTCTTCTCAATAGGATATGTTATTTCTTAAAATTGATTTTGAGAAAGCTTATGATAAAGTTGAGTGGTATTTTATTCTTTCTATGCTCCAAGCTTTAGGTTTCAGGCCATCCTTTATTCAGTTGGTGAATATGCTTTTTCAAGATGCTTCTGCTGTTATTACACTAAATGGTTGTAGATCTGAGGCCTTTGGATTGTTTAGATCTGTTCGACAGGGTTTTCCTCTTGCTCCTTCTATTTATATTTTAGCAGTTGAGGCTTTTGGATATTTACTAGCTTCAAAAGTGGCTCATGGTGAAGAACACAAGCTTATACTAAGAGGGGGGGTGAACAGTATAAGACCTATTTTTACTTTTTCATTTATACTTCAAAACAGTAAAGCAATATACCCAAAGCAATATCAAAGCAATACACAATATCATCAACAAAGTGACACCAATTTTAACGTGGTTCACCCAAAATGGCTGGGCTACGTCCACAAAACTTTTCTCTAAAAGTTATCTCAAAGTTTTTTGGGAATCCTTCCCAATTACAATGTTTATGAGCCTTGGCCCAAAGGAGATACCTTCCCCCAATAAGAATTTATGAGCCTCTGCTCAAAGGAGATACCTTCCCCCAATCAGAATTTATGAGCCTCTGCTCAAAGGAGATACCTTCCCTCAATCAGAATTTATGAGCCTCTACTCAAAGGAGATACCTTCCCCCAATCAAAATTTATGAGTCTCTGCTCAAAGGAAATACCTTCCCCCAATCAAAATTTATGAGCCTCTACTCAAAGGAGATACCTTCCCCTCTGCTCTGGAAATAATCCCTCAGAAGATCAACTGCCTCTACCTCTTGCCAGCACGTGGAACTCCTTTCCATCGAAGACCTCTTGTCCTTAATGCTTAGCCTAAGAGACCTCTGCCTTCTATGATCACGTCCAAAGCATCTCAAAAACCTGTACCAAACATAGTCAGTCGGTCTAGTACAAGTCTTCCTTTGTCTGTCAAATCTGTCCAACGCTTAAGCTTGAACAAATCAATCCTCTGCACACAAGCCTTCTCAAATACTTGCCAAATCTGACCTCAGGTTCTTCTCAAAGAACCAATGCACCTCTGTCCTCAAGTTCTCTGATAGAACTATCAAACTCAGCTCACAAGTCCTCTGCTAGGACCTATCCAAATTTTCTCACAAGTCCTCATCGAAACCTGTCCAAGAATGCTCACAAGTCCCCACCGGAACCTGTCCAAAACTCAGCAAGCTCACCAAGAAAAAAACTTTCTTAGTAGAAAATCACAAGGTGAATTGTTAGAGACCCAATGTGATTTGTCAAACTCATAGAAGCATAAAGAGAATTGTTAGAGACTCAATATGTTCTATACTCAACTCCCAATCTCAAAACTCAACTCAAATCAACTCAGCTCAAACTCAATCTCAAATCTGAAAACTCAACTCAATATCTGAAATGGATAGGATAGAATGCTTTCTTTCAAGAACATGAAACCCCAAAAATTGCCAACTATGCAAAGACTCACATAACAATGATACTCATGTTCTTTTCACCATCAATTAGGGCTTCAACAACAATGCTCATCAAACAAGGTTCAATCAACACCATTCAACTCAAAACACAACCTTGAAGCATTTCACAATCAACATCAGCAAAAGGAAACAAGTAGAACTCCTTTTCTCTCCAATATTGTTTGAACAAAAAGCATCCACCAACTCAAATCACAATAGCACAAAACAACTTTTCAAATCATCAACAAAGGAGTAAGCCCAACACTTTAACCAAGTAAAGAATAGCTTGATTATTACCAATTTAATGAAAGCAAATGTCAATCTCAAAGCTGCCCACTTAAGGTTTCACAACTTCACACAAGAAGCAATTTTAACCTTAAAACATCATGCTTTCATTTCCATAATCAACCAAAAGCACTCTCAACATTACAAGAAAAATTTATCCCTTATACACCTTATTTCTCCCTTATAGTCTTATCAAAAATAAAATTTACCTCTCATAAGAATGCAATAAGATATTTCAAACAACACCTTCAAAAGAATCTTTTATCAAAATAAAACAAGCTTTAAACTCCTTATAACTCCTAAGTTGTTTTGCCCTCTAATAAACTTCCTCCATCCGCAAAATACACTTAGCAAAAATTAATTTTGAAAATACCTTGGCCAACATCAAAAATCATGCTATGGAGAAATTGCGCATGAATTCTAACACCACCCGCTGCGTCCACTTCACAATGAAAAACCCTTTCGCTTTATTCGAACGCGAAACCTCCCATTCGGGTAGCGCGCCAATAGCCTAGCCGCTATCGGTGCGCCAAAGGCGTTCGGTGAGGTTTAAACCTCACGCTGTTAGCCTTGTTCCTTTTGCGCCAGGGATTAAATAAAACAACAAAGCCTCCCTTTATTCTAATGCGAACACGAAGACAAAAACCTTATGACGGATTTATGACAAACGATGAGTACAAAAAAAAAAATGAACAGCGGATCACGAAATCACAGTGAGGAAGAAATTGAACAGAGATCACGAATTCAAAGCGAGCAACTCTTTTCAAAATGCGAATCGGATCATCCTTGATTTTCATCAAGGGATATTTATATGCATTTTTACCATAAGCTCTTGACGTCGGCGAGGAGTTTAACATGTCGGCGGAGGTCTTGGCTAGCGCCCGCAATCTTAAAACATAGCACCCACATAGTTAAGACATTTGCGCCATGGGTTAGGAGAACCCGTTGCAAACAATAATTTAATATTTATTTAAAAATAATTAAAGGGAACCTTAACAAGGTTTTTAATTATTTAAATAAATACTTCCTCCTGGACCCAAATGCATTAAACTAATGCATCCACCTGTAATCTTTAAACCTGCCAACTTGGGGTTTACAAAAGACCTTTGAAACTGTCATGCCGGAACCTCCAAGAAACCTTTTATTAAAGCAAAAATTTTGACATCAAACAAATTCCTTTAAGATCTTCTTGACATCAATGACAACTTATACACATGATCAAGGGCAAAGTACCCAATGTACCCAAAATTGCCAACAATCTCCCCCTTTCATTGATGGCAAACCTTTACTGAAAACACTTCTCAAGAGCCAAAACTGAAACCAACTGTGCTAACAACTGAGAATCTTCCTTTGAAGTTTTGCTCCCCCTGACTTGAAGCTCTCCTCTTCAATTTGAAGCTCTCCCCCTTTGTCATCAATGGCAAAGGGTCACCTTTGGGGCTTGGGACTAAGAATGAGCCTCTTAGCTTAGTCCCTCCCCCACCTCCTGATGAGGTGATTAATTATGGGGTGGGAGTAAAACTCCCATTAGGCACTGATCATCATCAGTGTCTATAACTTCCTTGTCGGGCCTTCTCTTGAACTCTTTGTCCATATTCTTGTTCTTGTCACTATTCTTGTTCTTGTTCTCATCCCTATTCTTGTCCATGCCTTGATCCTTGGACCTGATCATGCCACTGTTCCTATTCCTATATTCTGGAATTTTAGCTCTACACTGTCTGATTATGTGACCTTCATTGTTGCACTTGAAACACTTGATGATGTTGTTTCTCTAAGGTAAACCTGATCTTTGAATCCACCAGTATTGACCAAACCTGTCTTGACCAAACTTGTTCTGACCAAACCTATTCTGACCAAACCTATTCTGATCAAACCTGTTCTGATCAAACCTGTTTTTGTTATTTGCCTTGCAATAAACTGCCTTGTGCCCAAACTGTTGACAAGAGTAGCAATACCCTTGAAAGAAACTAGCACTTCTGAAATTTTCATTTACCTTCTTCACTTGAGCCATGCAATGTGAAGCCATGTGACCAAACCTGTGATAAGCAAAACATCTGCCTTGAAACTTTCCTTTATTTGACCTCTTAGGTTTTGAAAACTTCTTCTTCTCATTCTGAATTATGTTTTCTATTTCTGTGCATCTATCATTCAAGGGCTCCTTTTCTGAAGTACTTTCCTCATCAGAACTCTCTTCCTTTTGGAGTCTCTTACTAGACTCTCCAACTTGTTCCTTGTGTGGCTTAACAAAACCAAGGCCTGTTTTATCTATTGTCTTTCTTTGACCTTTGATGAGTGACTTAACATTTTTGGAGCTATCTTGAAACTTGTAAAGCTTATCCTTGTACTCTTTAGTTTCCTCTTTCAAAGAAGCCATTTTCTGTTCTAACTCACTATACTCAAGAACCTTAGACTCTAACTCATCCTTGAGTTCTTGTGTCTTAGCTATAGAGAAGTCAAGACTTTCTATAAGATCATCTCTCTCCATAAAACATTCATCTAACTTATCCTTGAGTCTAGCATTCTTCTTTCTTTCCTTTTTCAAAGCACTAAGAGCACTAATAAATTCACCTTCAAGGTCTACTTCACCTTCCTCTATATCTTCCTCTATTTGTTTGCTTTTTGAAACATCAAAGCCTTTTTGAGATTTCTTATCACTAGAGGTGCTACCCTTTTCAAAAACCATACATGCATCATCCTTATAGTTTTTTGAAGCATCCTCATACATACTAGAAACCAAATCATTATTTGTGCAATCATCCTCAAGGTGACCAAAGTTTCCACATCTAAGACATTTCATGATAATGAATCTATGTTTCGGTTCTTCCTCTTTTTCTGATATGAACAACATCTCATTTTCATCATCACTTGAAGAACTTTCACTATCACTACTAGAACACTTACTTTCTTTGTCTAGGTATAAACTCTTCTTGTTCTTGTGAGAATACCTCTTTCCTTGATTGTTGTGCTCATCTTTGTTCTTCCTGTGATGCTTGTGCTTTTCAGAATCCTTGCTCTTAGAATCCTGTTTATCTTCATCACTTTCATTCTTGGGAATAGTACATTCAGTAGCATAATGACCAAAATTTCCACAATTGAAACATCTTATATTTTTCATACTTTTGTGCTTTCTAGAGAACTTGCCTTTCTTGTTGTAATATGCCTCTTCATCACTAGAAGACTCATCACTATATTGAAGTTGTTTACCCTTGGATTTCTTGGTAGCCTTGAAAGATGCCTCTTTCTTGACATCAACCTTCACTTGAGTTCTCAACTCAAATGCTGCAAGTATACTATGGAGCTCATCCTTTTTCAACTTATCCAAATCTTTAGCTTCCTCAATAGCAGAAATATTTTCACTAAATCTATTAGGAAGAGATATTAAAATCTTATCACAAACATCATTTTCAGCAAGCTCAAGACCTAAGTCTTTCATGGAGTTAATAACCTCATCCATACGAATCATGTAGTCACTAATCTTTTCATCATCATTCATCTTGAGTTGTTCAAACATACCTTTAAAGTGTCTCAATTTGGCCTTTCACCTATATGAACCACCTTCAACTGTTTCCACATTTCACTAGCTGTCTTGTAGTGAATCACCTTGGTGAGATCTGCTTTCCGTAAGCCTTTCGAGATTGCATTCATTGCCTTTGAATTGCTGTGATGTAGGAGCATTTCTTCCTTAGTAATAGGACCATGTACAGGAATAGTGTACTCATATTCAATCACTTCCCAAACCTCATTACCAAGTGCCATTAGATGAACCTTCATCCTTGCACTCCAAAGACCAAAATCTGACCCATAAAGAATAGGTGCTGCATTGCCACTTGAAAGATCCATTGTGTTCTTTACTAGCTTTTCCTTCATGCTATTAAACTTTTCGAAGGCACCCGCTCTGATACCAATTGAAGAACACAAGCTTATACTGAGAGGGGGGTGAATAGTATAAGACCTCTTTTTACTTTTTCCTTTATACTTCAAAATAGTAAAGCAATATACCCAAAGCAATATCAAAGCAATGCACAATATCATCCACAAAGTGACATCAATTTTAATGTGGTTCACCCAAAATGGTTGGGCTATGTCCACAAAACTTTTCTCTAAAATTTATCTCAAAGTTCTTTGGGAATCCTTCCTAATTACAATGTTTATGAGCCTCGGCCCAAAGGAGATACCTTCCCCCAATCAAAATTTATGAGCCTCTGCTCAAAGGAGATACCTTCCCCTAATCAAAATTTATGAGCCTTTGCTCAAAGGAGATACCTTCCCCCAATCAAAATTTATGAGCCTCTGCTCAAAGGAGATACCTTCCCCCAATCAAAATTTATGAGCCTCTGCTCAAAGGAGATACCTTCCCCCAATCATAATTTATGAGCCTCTGCTCAAAGGAGATACCTTCCCCTCTGCTCTAGAAATGATCCCTCAAAAGATCAACTACCTCTACCTCTTTCCAACACGTGGAACTCCTTTCCATCGAAGACCTCCTGTCCTTAATGCTTAGCCTAAGAGACCTCTGCCTTCTATGATCACATCCACAACAGCTCAACAACTTGTACCAAACACAGTCAGTCGGTCTAGTACAAGTCTTCCTCTATCTGTCAGATCTGTCCAATGCTTAAGCTTGAACAAATCAATCCTCTGCACACAAGCCTTCTCAAAGACTTGTCAAATCTGACCTCAGGTTCTTCTCAAAGAACCAGTGCACCTCTGTCCTCAAGTTCTCTAATAGAACTATCAAACTTAGCTCACAAGTCCTCTGCTAGGACCTATCCAAATCTGCTCACAATTCCCCATCGAAACCTGTCCAAGACTGCTCACAAGTCCCCACCGAAACCTGTCCAAAACTCAGCAAGCTCACCAAGAAAAAAAACTTTCTTAGTAGGAAATCACAAGGTGAATTGTTAGAGACCCAATGTGATTTTTCAAACTCGTAGAAGCATAAAGAGAATTGTTAGAGACTCAATATGTTCTATACTCAACTCCCAATCTCAAAACTCAACTCAAATCAACTCAGCTCAAACTCAATCTCAAATCTGAAAACTCAACTCAATATCTGAAATGGATAGGATAGAATGCTTTATTTCAATAACATGAAACCCCAAAAATTTCCAACTATGCAAAGACTCACATAACAATGATACTCATGTTCTTTTCACCATCAATTAGGGATTCAACAACAATGCTCATCAAACACGGTTCAATCAACACCATTCAACTCAAAACACAACCTTGAAGCATTTCACAATCAACATCAGAAAAGGAAACAAGTAGAACTCCTTTTCTCTCCAATATTGTTTGAACAAAAAACATCCACCAACTCAAATCACAATAGCACAAAACAACTTTTCAAATCATCAACAAAGGAGTAAGCCCAACACTTTAACCAAGTAAAGAATAGCTTGATTATTACCAATTTAATGAAAGCAAATGTCAATCTCAAAGCTGCCCACTTAAGGTTTCACAACTTCACACAAGAAGCAATTTTAACCTTAAAACATCATGCTTTCATTTTCATAATCAACCAAAAGCACTCTCAACATTACAAGAAAAATTTATCCCTTATACACCTTATTTCTCCCTTATAGTCTTATCAAAAATAAAATTTACCTCTCATAAGAATGCAATAAGATATTTCAAACAACACCTTCAAAAGAATCTTTTATCAAAATAAAACAAGCTTTAAACTCCTTATAACTCCTAAGCTTGTTTTGCCCTCTAATAAACTTCCTCCATCCGCAAAATACACTTAGCAAAAATTAATTTCGAAAATACCTTGGCCAACATAAAAAATCGTGCTATGGAGAAATTGCGCACGAATTCTAACACCACCCGCTGCGTCCACTTCACGATGAAAAACCCTTTCGTGTTATTCGAACGCGAAACCTCCCATTCGAGTAGCGCGCCAATAGCCTAGCCGCTACCGGTGCACCAAAGGCGTCCGATGAGGTTTAAACCTCACGCTGTTAGCCTTGTTCCTTTTGTGCTAGGGATTAAATAAAACAACAGAGCCTCCCTTTCTTCTGACGTGAACACGAAGACGAAAACTTTACGACGAATTTACAACAAACGACGAGAACAAAAAAAATGAACAGTGGATCACGAAATCACAGCGAGGAAGAAATCGAACAGCAGATCACGAATTCACAGCGAGCAAATCTTTTCAAAATGTGGATCAGATCATCCTTGATTTTCATCGAGGGAGATTTATATGCATTTTTACCATAAGCTCTTGACGTCGGCGAGGATTTTAACACGTCGACGGAGGTCTTGGCTAGTGCCCACAATATTAAAACATAGCGCCCACATAGTTAAGACATTTGCGCCATGGGTTAGGAGAACCCATTGCAAACAATAATTTAATATTTATTTAAAAATAATTAAAGGGAACCTTAACAAGGTTTTTAATTATTTAAATAAATACTTCCTCCTGGACCCAAATGCATTAAACTAATGCATCCACCTGTAATCTTTAAACCCGCCAACTTGGGGTTTACAAAAGACCTTTGAAACTATCATGCCGGAACCTCCAAGAAACCTTTTATTAAAGCAAAACTTTTGACATCAAACAAATTCCTTCAAGAGCTTCTTGACATCAATGACAACTTATACACATGATCAAGGGCAAAGTACCCAATGTACCCAAAATTGCCAACACATGGCTCTATTCGTGGTCTTGCTTTACCTGCTTCCTCTTCTCAGTTGGTTCATGGCCATTTTGTTGATGACTCTTTTTTAACCCTTTCTAAAGATGAACAATCATTGTCTACAACTCTTTATTGCCTTGACACTTTTTGTCTAGCTTCTAGGTCAAGTATTCAATGAAAAAAATTCTTGCTTTAGGTAATCTAGGAAGCCTATGCCTCTTTGGATTTCTCACTATCCGTGGCGTTGGATTCAATTTGGTGAAATATTCAAGTTTTTAGGTATTTCTTTCGTATTTCACAACAACCCTGATCAACTATGGAAGTATTTCATTCAAAAAGTGGAGAAGAAGTTGTCCTTTTGGATCACTAAACAACTTTCTCTGATAGGTAAATTTCAGGTCTGTTCCAAGATTCTTGCTACCACTCATGTGTATTTTTATTCCTGTTGGCTTCCTTCGAAGGCTTGCTATTTGCAATTGGAAAGATTATTAAGGGATTTTTTATGGTCCTCTACTTCTCATGCAAATGGATTTCACTGAGTTGCTTGGGATTTTTGTTGCCTTCCCAAAATTTTTGGTGGTTTGGGCCTTTTGGACTGTCATCAACAGGAAATTGCTTTATGTGCAAAATAGATTATGCGAGCTCTTGACAACTTCAAAGCCTGGAAAATTATTCTTAGACATTGCATTTTGTCAGGTCTCCCCTTGGGCAAAAGGGTTTGGTGCGGTTTGAATTTGCCTACTCTTCTCACTACCCCTGTTCCTATTAAAATTACAGGTTCTTTTGTTGTTAAAATTATCTGGAAGGCCTGGGAGTATCTCAAACCCTGGCTTATTTGGAAAGATGCTGGAAAAAAATGGTGTTTCTATTTCTTCAATCAGTGTTTGATGGTCTCCTTTTATCAAAATTCAGTCTTTACCAGTGGCCCAAGTTTAGTGGGTTCATGCTCAATGATTTTACAGAAAGGGAATTAACTCTATCTCTGATTTTTTATCTTTCTCCACCAGAGACTGGATTCCTTGGAATGCTTTTAAAAGATTTTATCAGATTAAGTAAGATGATTGAAGTACTTATGAGGCTGTGGTTTTTAATACTCCATTCTCTTTGTGGCCCCTATTTTTTAAGCACTTTCAGAAAGCTTGGTGGACTAATTGGTGTTGGCCTCGACATAAATCCATGTTGCAATATAAAGCCCATTTGGGTTATTCTTGGCTTTCTCCTCATCTTCCTATGACTAATAATTTAAATGCTCGTTAGGATCTTCTTTCTCCTCCTTCTGTTTGGTGAACTCGGTTCAAAATGGTCTGGGCTCCGTATATTGAACCTAAACAATCCTTTTTTTCTTGGAGTTTACTCATGCAAGGCCTTCCTCTGGGACATAGGCTTCACTATCTTGGCATTGCACATCCTTCCTGTTATTTTTGTGGTGCGTTGGAGGATTGTATTCATGCATTTTGGTATTTCCCTAAGGATAGTTCTGCCTGGAACTGGATTGAATCCTTTTTTCGACCCTTCATTCCCTCTCCGTTTTCTTGGCAGCAACTCCTTCTTGGTGATTCACCTTTATTTTCTGAACCTTTGCTTGAATTCTGGAACATCTTCTGTATTAGCATTCTTTTTCATATTTGGAATTCCAAAAATATGATTGCTTTTTCTCATGATACTAGTTCACGATTTTTTTCCCAGGCTGATCAATATGCAGTGTTTTATGATTCTTGGCTACAAATTTTTGTACAGGTGGAGAAGGTTCATGTGGAGATTCAACATCTTCGTAGTCTTATTGACTACTGGGGCAATGGACCATGCACTGTTAGTCGTATTCCAACCGATCCTCCATCATGAGGTTGATCCCGCTCTCACTCTCGCTCTTGTCACACTCCCTCCTCTCCCAATCGTTGGTCCCCTTCTCGGCAAGAGCACCTTTGCACCCATGGAGTATCTATGGCAGATTCTTCCAGACAACTTCATAGTTGGGATGTTCATCCTGCTGCTCCTTCCCCACCCCTTGTGATTGGTTGGGAGGATGAAATTCCTACAGTATCTACTGCCTCTTCTGGTTCAGTATGAAGAGATCCTATTCACAGTGCTTCCACTTCTGCTTCTAGTTGAGATATTAGGCCTCCTGGTATTGATGTGCAGCCTAGTGCTACTGGCTGGGGAGATAACATTTATGCTGTACCCACTCGCACTGTTCCTATTTATGTATCTGGTTGGGATATTGAGCCTGATCTTGGTATTGATGCACAACTCTATGCTATTTCCTGACCTCTTTCCAATGCCAAATAATATTGTGTGCATTTAATTGAGGTAGATGTGCCTCCACTTCTTGTTCTTTTTGCGTGGTTCTCCTTTGTTTCCGTGAAGTTTTGTTAGTTATGGGCTCGTGATCTTCCGTTTTTGCTGCCTTGGTTTTTTGATATATCCTAACCCTGGGGGTTAGTTTGACAACATACTGGGGTGTGACCTTTTCCACCTATTTTTTGATGTAAAAAGGCATATTTATTCTTTAAATGAAATTTCTCTGCCCTTTTTCATTCAAAAAAATTAAGTAAAATAAAAGATATTATAAATAAATAATTTTCTCACAAATACATTTCCCTAAACCTGTAACTGTTGGCCCCCTCCTTAAAGTTTGTGAAGCATCTTGCATCGAGGATAGATATTATAAATTATTTGAAAATATCTATAAAATTGAAGAACGTGAAATATTATAGATAGAATGAGGCACGCGTTAAAAGCGTACGGTTGCTTTGAGCTTTACTTGATAGAATATTATGCGGTGGGCATGACACGCATGTTCTTACATTACATGAAAACAAAGGAAAAAAAGCAAAACTATAATTTTTTTTTGCAATAAACTTGATATACAAGCTGAGGATGAAGGGGGTACTTTTACGGCCCTTCACCCCCTTGCCCCGACAAGTTGAGGGGCGAGTTAGGCAACGAAATTTCTCTATACTAGCTGAGCTTGTTAGACAAGTCTCTGTGAGGCTGTATTGCTGAACCTGGTTTTTCCAGTAAACTTTTTGACAGTAAATTTTTTCACGTAACTTGTGCACCATTCTCGTGTCAAACATAGCACTCTTGATGAGCATGACCACGTTCTGATCAACGAGAATGGTGGATGTGTGTGCAAACGAGAGACACCCTTGTCCAATCAGAGAATATGATCCTGCACAGTTGAAATATTTCCAAGACAACCGTTACAGACACGAGAATGCATTGCACACGATTCTTGTGCCCATGTTTTGGTTGACCCTCCAACAATACGAATGTGTTGACTATCAGAAAGAAAGTCCATGCCAGGAGACCAGTTTTGGTGAAGCGCATTGTTGTTCTCAATCTGCTGAAGGCCGTGCGGCTTGAATTGGAGAAAAAATAATCATAAGTGAACTTCAGCTCTCTCTCCACAACTTTGAAAACCTTCTCAGCACCTAAATGGTGGAAAAAGAAATTTCTCATTTTGGTCTCGTTCTCTTTCTAAATAGGGAGGCCACTAAACCTCTACATGTACAATTTGAATAAAGCGTGCCACTCGCAGAGCATGTAGTCGTCTTCTGTTATTGGGTCTTCTGTTATAGAAGAGGAAGAGGAAAGTTAACAACTAGTAAAAGCAAGATTCTCTCGTGTTATTGAATAAATTCCATCCCATCCCAACGTAAATTTCGAACACCCCATCAAAGTGCTGTTAAAATACGGATGCACATGGATCCAAAGTAAATTTAGAATTGCGAGGGAGGGAAAAAAGTAAAGTTAGAATTTCGAGGGAAAAAATAATGCGTAATGGAAAAAGGATATGCAAAAGGAATATGTAAGAGAAGTAATTTTAAAAATAGAAAGTCAATTGAAAATAAAAAATTATATATATAATATTATTTTAATACTGATGCACATGGGCCCAAAGTAAAGTTAGAATTTCACGGGAGGGAAAAAAATAATGCTTAATGGGGAAAAGGATATGCAAAAGGAATATGCAAAAGTTTGAGAAAATAAGAGAAGTAATTTAAAAGATAGAAAGTTAATCTGCTTTTGAAGAGTATTACAACTCTGTGTTTGCGACTCAGGCCCGCTCGTCGCAGCATGATTTAAATCCTGTTAAACTTCCAGAACGATTTTTTGAGTCTTAAAGAGTTGCTTGTGATAAGGCCCTATCTTTGAAGGATATAGAGGAAGCTCTTTCTCATATGGCCAATGACAAATCCCTTGGTCTCGATGGCTTCTCTTATGAATACTACAAACCCCTTTGGGATACTATAGGGCCTTATCTTCTCAAAGTTTATCAAGAGGCCTTCTCTAAGGGTTCGTTGGGCCCTAATATTAATCAAGGGATTATTAAATTTATCCCCAAGGCTGGTGATTATGAAATCATCACTAATTGGAGACCTATTACTCTCCTTAATGTCTCTTATAAGATCATTGCCAAAGCCCTAGCTTTACGCATTCACCATCTCCTTCCTATTATCGTGCACCTAGAGAAAAATGGCTTCATTCGAGGCAGATACATCCTTGACAATATTATTGTTGTTTGGGAAGGTATGGAGTGGGCTCATAATTCTAACCAACAGTCTATGTTCATCAAAATTGACTTTGAGAAAACATATGATAGGATTGATTGGTCCTTCATTCTAGCCATGCTTAAAGCTCTTGGTTTTGGACCCTGCTTCATTAGTTATGTGGAAATGTTGCTTGCTGAGTCTTCGACTGTTTTGTCCATTAATAGATACAAGTCCTCAGCCATTGGTCTCTTTCGATCCATTAAACAAGGTTTCCCTTTAGCTCCTTCCCTTTATGTACTTGTTGCTAAAAGGTTTGGCTATTTACTAGCTCATCACGCTGCTCAGGGTTCTATTTGAGGGATTTCTCTCCCTGGAGGTGAGACTCAGTTGATCAATGGTCATTTTGTTGATGACTCTTTCTTCACTCTTATTGAGGAAGAAGGTGTCATTCAACAAGCGCTTGCTTACCTAGACATTTTTTGTCTGGCTTCTGGATCCTCCATTCAATGGAGAAAGACCCAATGTTATAGGTAGTCTCTCGACCCAATGCCCCACTAGCTTAATCAATATCAATGGAAGATCATCCAAGAGGGGGAATTTTTTTGTTTTTTAGGCATTCCTTTTGCCTTTAACAGGTCGTTTCCAGAGTTATGGAAGTATGTTGTTAACAGGGTAGAACAAACAATTACCTACTGGTCCTCAAAGAAACTCTCCCTTGCTGGTAAATTTCATATTTGTAATAAAGTCCTTGCGGCCACCTAAGTTTATTATTCTTCTTGCTGGGTCCCATCCAAAAATTGTTATAAGAAACTTGATAAGCTTTTGCGATTCTTATGGTCCTCCTCCAATAATGCTTTAGGATTCCATCATGTTGCCTGGGAGTATTGTTGTCTTCCTAGAAGCCATGGTGGACTTGGCATTATTAATACCCAACATCAAGGTTGGGCCCTTTGTGTTAACTGGGTCATCAGAGCCCTCATAGGCAATGAGTCCTGGACGATTCTCATCTGACACTGTATTAGTGAAGGTTCCTCTTTTGGGCGTAAGAGTTGGAAATGCATGGGGTTCCCTTCCATCCTTGTTGCCCCTGTGTCTATCAAAGTGTCAGGATCCTTCGTCATTAGGAGCATTTGGAAAGCTTGGGAGAGTGTTAAACCTTGGATTAGATGAAATAGACAAAGCTTTTGGCATGGCCTCTCCATCAACCAAATGAATGTTTGGTGGTAACCTGTGTTGGACATTTTGAGTCCATAGAGTTGTCATTGATGTCAAGGCATGAGGTTGTTATTGATTCCAAGGAGTGAACCACCATTGATGCCAAAAGGTCAAAATGAGCAATGCAAAAGGTTGATGGCAAAAGAGCTTCATAATATTCATATTTGATATTATAGGAAGCATAAGTAAAAGGTTTTATTAAAAACCATGGATTGGCAAAATAAAAGGTTTTCATTAAAACCATGGTTAGATAAAAGGTTTTCATAAAAACCCAAGGAGGCTTTTTATTCCAAATTAAAAAGTCCAAGGAAGGTTTAAATATTTAAATTCAAATTGAATTTAAATTTTATAAATAAATATTTATTTATTTGAAATAGCAAAACCCTAAGGCTATTTCGCCGACGTGCAAGTTGAAGATTACCCCCATCGACGTGTTGGAACAAATAACAAAGCAATATAAATATTGCCTTTGCTAAGGCAAAAAGGGTATGCAATTCGAATTAAAAAAACTTGCTAAGAGAGGAATATCGTGCGTTGCATCATATCCAAAATTTGGGTTGTTGAAAAAGACAAGGTGCTTAACTTCTAGCACCATCCGGTGGCTAGCGCAGGTGGTAGTTTCTTGTCGTTTGTGGTAGTGAGGTTACAGGTTCAAAACCCGATGGCAGCAAGTTGGGAAGCCCCTTTTCACATTTTAATTTTTGATGGCAGTAAAAGGTTTAGAAGCGCGTGGTCACTTTAGCTCCCACGTGAGCACTTAGCTCACGCAGTAGCCAAGGCTGCGGCTAGGGCACTTGGGGAGACAACATCGTGGGTTTAAAACCCACTAAGGGCAAAGGTATAATTTTTTATTTAAATTTTATTTGCCCTAAGGTTTTTGTGAGTAAATTGGGAGGTATAAGGTGGTAATTAAATTGGATTATTTACCTATATGTTAAAGTGATTTTTGAGCATGATAAAAAGTTGTTTTTGATAAAGTAAAAACTAGGGTAATTAATTTTTACCTTAGAAGAATAAATTGCAATGTTTTATAAATTATTTTATTTGATAAGTGCAATTTAAGAAAGGAGTTATAAGTAGAAATTGTGTTATATTTTATGAGAGGGTTTTTGATGAAAATTATGATGTTGAAATTTATTATTAAGATGGAGCAATAAGGTGTATTTGGGATTTAATTTATCTTTGAGTTTAAGGTAAATTGTGAAAAGTGTTAGGGTGATAATTCTTGTCATCTAACCCTTTGTACTTGGCAAAGAAAGTTGTGATAATTGAACTAGGCTTTTGAAGATCATTCTACATCAAAGAAAAAAGTATGGGCATATTCTTCCTTGGTTGAGTTGATTAGTTGGTTTTATGAAAACAACTTTGGAGTGAAAAAAGACTTGATTAGGTTTCCTTATTGAGTTGTTGATCCATTGTGAAATGAATGCTATGCACCTTAGTTTATAAGCATTGTTGTTGAAGTGAATGATTGAGTGAAGAACTTGAACTAGGGTATAGAAAAAACATGAGTATCATTGTTATGTGATATTGGTTGATAAGCATTGTTGGAAACATTTTGAGTGAGTGTTCATATTATTGGACTAGGGTTTGTGAGCAAGGATTACTTCATTGAGTGATTGGTTGAGTAGATTTGGTTGAGCCTAGTCAAGTAAATGTGTGAAGTGATTTTTCAAGTTCTATAAAACAAATGGTTCTATATTGATTTGAGAAAGAGGTTGAGTATTGATGAATGTGAAGCATATTGAGTTTCTAAAAATTCTCTTTATGTTTCTATGATATTGAACAAGTTCTAGTAAGGACTTGTTGAGCAGATTTGAGACAAGTTTTGAGAAGACTTGTGGACAGATTGGTGTGAGATTTTGTGAAAGCTTACAATACATATTTGAGGATAGAGATTGAGGAGAAAGTTTGGTACAAATTTGAGGATAGGTTTGTGCCATATCAGAGATAGATTGGAGGACAAAGTTTGGTACATATTTGAGGACAAGTTTGTGCCATATCAAAAATAGATATTGAAAACAAATTTGTGCTAGAACGAAGGATTATGTTTAGTGCAGTATTAAGATTGATCTTTGAGGGTGATAGAGTATAGAGTACGATAGTCTCTAGTGAATAGAGATCCATAAACCAGGGCAGTGAGGATAGGTGTCTTCAATGGATAGAGATACATTATCCAGAGCAGTGGGGGCAACAGTTCTTCTAAAAGATCACCAGTCAGAGCAAAGAAGAAAGGAGTTTTCCTATGGATAGAGATCCACAAACTTGATTAGGGGATTGGTGTCTCCTTTGGACAGAGGTCCATAAACATTGTAGGGAAAGGATTCCCAAGAGAATTTATTTGAGAAAAAATTATAAGAAATATTTTCTCCGTAGAGTAGCCCACATTGGGTGAACTATGTAAAATCATGTCTCTCATGTGTGTGATGCTTTGTGTGATGTTTACTACTTTAATATTTTTGATGTTATCATTTGGATTAAAAAGTAAAAAGTTTTATCTTATACTGTTCACCCCCCCTCTCAGTATAAGCACGTGTTCTTCAATTGGTATCAGAGCGGGTCTCTTCATGAAAAGATTAACAACTTGGAGGAGGATCCATCAGAAACACACATGACTTCAAAAAATGAAGAAGAAAATATGTTTGATATAAAATAAGTATTATTTACTACTCTCAGGAATTTGGAAAGGATTAGAGAAAATAATTCAATCCTGAAGGAAAAAATTCAAGAGGATTAAGAAGCAAATATGGAACTTCTACAAAGTTTAACAGAACTTAAGATAAAGGTGGAAGAAGGAAAGAATATTGAGCAGGATATGACAAATATATTTAGAGCAAGAGAAACAGAATATGAAATATTGAAAGCATAAATTATTTATCTAATGAATGAAGTTGAAAGAACCAAAGTACTACAAGATATATATCATAGGAAACATAAAGAAGAGTCAAGTCTTCAAAAATGATAAACTTCATTGAGTGATTGGTTGAGTAGAGTTGGTTGAGCCTAGTCCAATAAATGTGTGAAGTGATTATTCAAGTTCTATAAAACGAATGGTTCTATATTGATTTGAGAAAGAGTTTGAGTATTTATGAATGTGAAGCATATTGAGTTTCTAACAATTCTCTTTATGTTTCTATGATATTGAACAAGTTCTAGTAAGGACTTGTTGAGCAGATTTGAGACAAGTTTTGAGAAGACTTGTGGATAGATTGGTGTGAGCTTTTGTGAAAGCTTATAATACAGATTTGAGGACAAAAATTGAGGACTAAATTAAGGACAGAGTTTGGTATAGATTTGAGGACAAGTTTGTGCCAGATCAGAGACAAATTTGAGGATAGAGTTTGGTACATATTTGAGGATAGGTTTGTGCTAGATCAGAAACAAAGATTACAGATAGTTTTGTGCTAGAACAAAGGACTATGTTTAGTGCATATTTAAGACAAATATTTGAGGGTAAAAGAGTATAGAGGATGACAGTCTCCAGTGGATAGAGATCCATAAAACAGGGCAGTGAGGACAGGTGTCTTTAGTAGATAGAGATCCATTAGCCAGAGCAGTGAGGGCAACAATTATTCTATAAGATCACCAGTCAGAGCAAAGGAGAAAGTAGTTCTCCTGTGGATAGAGATCCATAAAATTGATTAGGGGATTGGTTTCTTCTTTGGAAAGAGGTCCATAAATATTATACGAAAATGATTCCCAAGATAATTTATTTGAGAAAAATTTATAAGAAATATTTTCTCCGTGGAGTAGCCCACATTGGGTGAACCACGTAAAATCATGTCTCTCATGTGTGTGATGCTTTGTGTGATGTTTATTGCTTTAATATTGCTGATGTTATCATTTGGATTAAAAAGCAATTTTTTTAATCTTATACTGTTCACCCCCCCTCTCACTATAAGCACATGTTATTCAACCTGTTATCACCTACCAGTCCTCACTTGCGCAGGTTCCTTGGATTCATGCATTGAGATTATTTTGCAAAGGTGTGCGATGCATCACCGATTTCTTTTCTCATCCTACCAAGGATTGGCTCCCTTGGGATGATTTTAGAGCTAAATTTGGGCTTAATCACTCTGACAAGGATACCTTTGAGGTTGTCAAGGTTGTTGTCCCTGACTCCATGTTACACAAGATTTATGTGCTTTCTCAACAACCTTGGTGGAAGGATTGGAAGTGGTATCCGAACACTCCATTATGAAATTATAAGGCCTGATTGGGGTATGGATGGATCTTGCCTTGCCTCCCCATTATTGAGAAGCTCAATCAATGATGGAATGTCTCATCCCCTCGACCTATTTGGTTGTGCAGGTTCCATACCGCTTGGGCTCCTTTCTTGTAGCCCAAAATTTATTGTTTTTCTTGGAGTCTTTTGCACCAAGGGCTTCTTATTGGGGAGCATCTACAATATTTAGGCATACCTAACCCTTCTTGCCCTTTCTGTCTTCAATCTGAAGACTTCGTCCATATTTTTTAGGTTTGTGCTCATTCTCATTCTCTTTGGGAGTGGTTTTTTTCCTTTTTAGACCCTATTCCTTTGCCATGTTTGAGTGGAATCATATCATTTTGGAACATCCCCCGCCATTATTGGTTAATTTTTTTGAAGTGTGGCACTTGTTTCATATGGTGACCATGTTCAGTTTATGGAGAGCTAGAAATGATTGTATCTTTGGTAAGTGTACTTCCTCTTTGCACATCTCTGCTTTTGAGAAGTCTAATATTATTTCTTCTATGCTTTCAGATTATAGTTTAGGCCAATAATGTGGCCATGGAGCTCACTCATCTTCAAGATCTTATTAAACAGTGGGGGAAAACACCATGCTCGGTAATTAAGGATACTCCTCGTAGCATATCCAGGTCCACACAAGAGTGTCGCTCAGTCTCAAAATGCACTCCTATCCTAGTTTAAGGTGCTTACAGAGATGGTCGTAACTATGTGACTGTTTCTCTCTCCCCAAACTCCTACACTTGATGCTTGGGGTAACTTTAGAGTTTATGGTCGGGTTTATGTTCCCGACACTTCTAAACAGGGGAGGGACTCGTTTTTAAATTCTTTAGGTGGGAATCAAGGGTGGTTGAACCTTATCAATTTATTTTGTTGTCCATCAGTTCTGTAAACTATAAATTGGTCTCTTGGTCAAATTGAATTTTGTTAGAGCTTTTAAAGGAAATCTAAGACCAACCAGAGGAGAGGAGGAATAATAAAAAATAATAGGAGTAAGATTTTATCATAGTACACTTTTAGTAGTGGATTTAGGACAAATAATAAAGTTGAAGCTTGGGAGGCTTTAGAAGGATTAAAAAAATATAGAAAAATAAAAACTATGAAAACTGGTTTTTTAACTGTAATAAATACAATAAAGTTCAAATCTAATAGTAAGGCAAAGGCAAAGGTTCAAATATAATAGGTGAGAATTAATAGTAATAAATACAATTTTGAAGAAGGCAAAGGCTCCATGGAATATAGATCATTGTAGAAATACAATACGTTGCTACAAATTTTGAAGAAATTAGGTTTACACATACATTGAGGGAAGGGAACAAATATGTAGATAAGCTAGCCAATAAAGAGGCTTTAATAGAGGGTTGTGAAGTTAAATTTTCTTTTTCATGGTTAAAGGAAGTAGTAAGTTTAGTTGAAGCTAACATGAAAAATTTGAAAGGAACAAATTCGAAATAATGTTTTAAGGGATGCATTTATAGATCAATGCATTGGAAGAAACTAATAGTCCAAATTTGGTAAATCAAACTATGATTTTATGAAGCTAGTAAGTATGATGCTATAAAGACTGATGGCATTAGTTTGTGTGATGAGAAATGTAGATGGGTGCCAATGTTTATGAGTTGAAAGTGTTAGGGTATCATTATTCTTAGATAATTAAGAAAGTCTTACTTTATGTCTCCAACAACAAGATGGACACACAAAATATTAAAATGCATTACATTGAATGTATAATGTTTAATATAAAGTACAAAAGTACTTGTTATAAAATATTTATTTATAATTTATATATAATTTTAATATTGCTAAAAATATCATATGGTATGAGTTCAAATTATTTAAATTCTTCAACTTTCAAGGAGGATATCAACATTTAAATCTTGTAAGTGTCAATTTTGTTTTAATACCACCATGTCATGGTGCCATATAGATGGAATCATTTCAATCTCACATAACCAATTAAAAAAGTATATGGTTAAAAATAATTTTATAAATACATTTAATCTTCATATATATATATATATATATATATATATATATAATTTAATTTAATTGGTAAAAATGACTAAGGATCAATTTTGACAAGACAATTTTTTTTTCCTTAACATACTACAATAACATAGTTATGATATAATTTATTATGTTACATATAAAATTTTAAGATATAAAAATTAAACATCCTTAATATCAAATAAATTATTGATCTTGATATGAAAAATATTATCTTTATTTATTTTTGTTTATAAAATTATTTTTAAAAACTTTATAACTAATTTAATAAAGATCATAATAAATATACTATTTATTAAACTTTTAAAATAACTCGACGGAACTATGGAAAAAATAAATATTTACTAAAATTAAATAAAATTATAAATAAATATATATTTTTTGAATTGACATGGTGGAATAGGTAGTTCCAATGAATTTGGGCAGTTTGTCCGACTTTTATGACCGTCACAGTATTCTGCGTTATCTGCCCAGAAGTTGTCACGCAGTGCTTCATGCAATCCACCCTTATAACCACCATGTTTTATCGAGCTTTTATGACCACCAATATTATGCACTTTCCGCCCTAAAAGCTACCATACAGTTCTTCGTGCAATTTGCCCCTATAACCACCATGCCACAATCATTTTAAATATTTTAAACCGTTGAAAGTACTACGAAAAGACAAGCGTTTAGTATGACGAGAAATTTGTACCTTGAAACTCCGCCCCTTACATAATTTAGTGGAACCAATTAATCTACACCTCAAACCAAATAAATAAATAAACCTTTAACTATTGACCCTCTCCTTAAATTTTGTGAAGCATGTTGCATCGGGAACGACATTATAAATTATTTGACAATTTTTATAAAATTAAAAAACATATTAACTTCTTTTCCACTAGTTTGCGGTCTAAGGATAGCATGTGGCATGCGTTAAAAGCGAACGATTGCTTTGAGCTTTTTAGGGGCACCTTACAGTTCTACTTCAGAGAATATTATGCAGTGGGTTACCATGTTGAACTACTTTAACCAGTATGAATGAATTTGAATAGGCATGTTCTTACAATAGTGAAAAGAAAATTCTAATTATAAAATATATTATTAAATTTATATTTTTTAATTATAGGAAATATTATTAAATTAACAGTTTAAAAAGTAAAAAATAAACTAACTTCTTTACACATGCTCAAATTAAATAAACTAACTTCTTTACACATGCTCAAATTAAATATTAATAAAGATAAAATAATTTTATAAGTAAATAAACACTGGAAGACTACAAGAGAGGGAAAACATAAAAATCAACACCAGAAGACTGCAAATATAATCAACATCAGAAGACTGCAAATATAATACATATCAAAGTCTCACAGTGCCAGAGAGGGAAAACAAGAAAAATCAACACCAGAAGACTACAAATATATACATGTGGTTGCGATGAGAGTTCAAAAAGCATTGCCCTCTAGATGTCTATTGTGCTTGCTCTTTGCTTGGCTGTGAGGTCCCCCTTTTCCAAGTCGGGTGGTTGTGCACTTGCTTGTCCTATCATTTCTATCTCCCTGCCTCCGCCTCGCCTCCCCCTTCCTCTTCTATCAAGTCTTATATTTTCTCTTCTACATGGCTGACAGCTCCGGTTCCAGCTGTGGGCTGTTCAGATTGTTGTGCAGAAGCAGAAGCAGGAGGTATATCTTTGGAAGACTCGGAACCCCTATGTCCAACAGCCGTGTCGGATTGTTCTCCAAACCCGAGATGAGCCAACAGTGCCCACAGCTGCGATATATATTCTCCACCAGCAGCCAGGCTCCCTCCATGGAACGTAGCTTTATAGAAGTAAGCATAATATAACACAAACCCAGACCGCAGTTGAGAAATCAGTTCCCACCTTTTTACCTTTTCTTTGTCCATCAGATTCTCTGCTAGTTCTGCTACATCGTTATTTTTAAAAGGCTAATTCACATGTCTTTTGATGCAGGTACATGCATAGGATGAAAAACATGGAATATTATGCAAAGCAAAAGACTAATTAATTAAAGGATATTACATGGTGGCTAGTAGTGGCAATTGAAAATAAAACAATTTAAATGTTTTGTTGTATATGGTCAAACCAAGACGCTCATAAATAAAGCGTTATGTAAAGTGAACGTTTTTATAAATGAAAGCATGTAAGTGTTACGAAATTAAAAGAGGGAGGAAACGAACAGGTGAATGGAAAGCGAAGAGATTTTTGGAAAATTGTAAAATATCATTCAATGCACGAAAATATGGTTGGATTTTTTGGGAGAGAAAATCCACTGCTGGACAGGAATTCATCTCATGATGCCAATTTTGGGCACTGTATTCTGCATTGATGTTTGCTATTGAAAATTTTTCTATTGCAATATATTGGAAATACATCAAGTTTTTATGCACATTTGTGGTTGGCTTGTTATTTTGCTTGATATATTGCACCATTTCCTTAGAAGATTACACCATATTAGCTGTAGATTGTGTGAATTTGGGTCACACTAATACTGGTTTTATGCAGGGTACTGATGCGTGTAGGGTATGTAGAGGAATTCTAAGTTGCAACATTTTTTTTCATTTCATTTTATCTTATTTTATTTTTTCTAACTCTTTTTTTTTTGTAATTTTTCGGTGATTAAAATAAAAATCGAAAAATAATCAAAATCTAAAAATAAATACATGTGTATGAAGAATGAGCTTCAATATTTCATCTAAAATAAATTCGAACTCATTTCGAATCCATTTCGAATTTATAAAAATCATAAAAAATTGTTGTTTTATGAGGGTTTTATAATTTCAAAATTTTCATATTTTTGCATTTTTGAAGGCAAATCAATTTTTCAACTTTGCATTTATGTTCACAAGCAATAAATGAACTTCCCTTTATGAAAATTTCAATTTCATTAAAGGGGGTAATTTTTATGGCATTCCATAAGCTATCATTTTTAGAGCAATAAATTGCCTTTTCTTTATGAAAATTATGATTTCATTAAAGAGAGGTAATCTATTATTTACATCAAAAGGATATTGTTTTCAAAGCATTACATTATTTCTTCTTTATGAAAATTATTTTATTAAATATGGATAATTATAATGACATTTTAAAGGTCCTTACATTTCATGGTTATTCATGCACATTCATTTCCTTTTACTTTATTCATCAAGGCAAATTAAAAGGAATTCAATCATCATTTTGCATCCACATTTAGAGATAGATTTTAATCTTTATTTTCATGTTCAAAACAAGGTTTAAGGAAGATAAAACTTATTTAAAATCTGCTTAACAAGAAAGATAAAATCTACCTAAAACATTTCAAGATAAAATGAACTAAGGCTTTCATCATGGTTATACAAGGGCCAATTATAAATCACATTTCTTTCTTTTAAGTTTCATGAATAATTAATAGTTTAGCAATAGAATAATACCAACACAGACCCCTTGTTAACTATTACATGCAAATCACTAAGGTATTCCTAGCATTCACTTAATATATCTTCACAAGACTACAAGAACACATAAGTAAAAGGAACCATGGAGAAATTTCATATTTCTTTGCAAGAGAGGGTTTTGTGATTAAAATCCTACATGTGAGTGTGGTTTTGCAATTACGTAAAATTACCACTCAACATACTGTTCAACCCCTCTCTCAGTATAATATTGTGTTCTTCAATTGGTATCAGAGCCGGTTCCTTCATGAAAAGCATAATAGTTTGAAGGAAGATCTTACAGGAACACACATGACCACAAAAAATGAAGAAGAAACCATGGTTGACATGAAAGAGGAACTTATTGCTGCTCTTGGAAATTTATAAAGAGTTAGAGAGAAGAATTCAAGTTTGAAGACTCAAATTCAAGAGGATGAGAAAATAAAGACAAAGCTTCTACAAAATCTCACAGACTTAAAGGTGAAGGTTGAAGAGGAAAAGAAAATTGAAAAAGATATGGCTGAACAGTTAAAGACAAAAGAGTTAGAATGTGAAAGATTGAAATATGAAATTGTCTCTCTAAGAAAGGGAGCTAAAAAGTTTAAGGATAAATTATAGCAAAATATAAGGTTAGGGAAACAGAAATAGGAGTCAATATCCAAAGGAACAAAGATATCAAATAAATAAAAACTCATGACCTATGTTGATATATTGAAAGGCAAAAGTATCAAGGAGGAAGAAAAAAAGAGAAACATCATGGACATAAGTCAATTATAGAAACAACAAAGGAAGAATCATGCAACCATATCATTCAAGGCAATCTAACAAGTTACAAAATTTCTTCCATGATTATTATTTTTCATGTAACAAATATGGTCATAAAGTTGTACATTGCATGGTCCGTGTGAAAAATAATGTTGATAGAAATTTCAATTTATTTGCACCTCTCATGGATAATAATATCATCTGTTACAAATGTAATAAGTTTGGACACAAGGCCAAATGGTGTAAAAAAGTGTTTACTGAATCAAGCAAAAAGGAGGATCAGAAGGTTCAAAAGAATACAACCTCAAAAGTTTGAAAAAGAAAAGAGGAACAAAAAAATGAGAAGTCAATGTTGGTACAAATAACTCTTCATGCACAAGTTTTTCAAGTCATATGACAGGTGACAAAAGTAAATTTCTTTCACTTAAAGAAATCAATGGAGGATCAGTAAAATTTGGTGATAATGCTTCAAAAAAAATTATTGGAAAAAGAACTTTGAGTTTAGATAATGAAAAATCAAAGATAGAAAATGTATTGTATGTTAAGGTATTGAAGCACAATTTACTCAGCGTAAGTCAACTTTGTGATCAGGGGTACACAGTCACCTTTCACCCAAATAGATGTGTGATAAAAAAATCCAAGACATGAAAGCTTATTGCATATGCCAGTAGAACTACAAACAATCTCTACATGTTGAGTGAAATTAAAGAAGAAAAATATTTTTTATCACAAGAGGATGAGAGTTGGTTATGACATAGAATAATGGGTCATATGAACTTTGATAACATAGTGAAAATAAGCAAAAAACAGACAGTCAGAGATTTACCCTAGATAAAAAGACCCCAAAGCATAATTTGTGCACAATGTCAGCATGGCAAGCAAACAAGAACAAGTTTCAAGTCAAAATAATTTTCTTCATTCGAACAATTGAAACTAGTTCACACTGATTTATGTTGTCCTACAAGGACAAAGAGTTTACAAGGTGAAAGTTAATTCATGTTATTTATAGATGATTTATTTAAAATGACTTGGGTGGCATTCTTAAAAGAAAATTCAGAATATTTTGGGAAGTTCCAGGTATTCAAGGTCTTAGTAGAAAATGAAATAGGTAAAAATATCAACTGTTTAAGATCAGATAGAGGAGGAGAATTCACTTCAGGTGAATTCATATAATTCTATGAACAACATGGAATTAAAAGAGAATACTCAACAACAAGGACTCCACAACAAAATGGAGTTGTTGAAAGAAAAAACAAAACTATTGAGAATATAACTAGAGCTATGCTAAGTGAGTCTAATATTTCAAATGGTTTTTGGAGAGAGGCAATTCATACAATTGTCTATATCATAAATAAAGCTCAAGTAAGAGTAAATCATCACAAAACCCCATATGAGCTTTGGAAAGGAATACTAGCTACTGTAAAGTATTTCAAAGTTTTTGGATGTAAATTCTACATTAGATGAGAAGAGAAAATTTTGGGCAAGTTTGATTCAAGGTGCGATGAGGGTATCTTCCTTGGCTATTCCACCAAGAGCAAAGCCTATAAATGCTATAGTAAAAGGACACATACAATTATGGAAAGTACAAATATAATAGTTGATGAACAAATAAGGTCAAGAGAACCAACTCAAGAAATTGTATATCAAGAAGAAGAGAGTTGCCAAGAAGAAGTAGGTGAAGAATCAGAAGAAGATGAAACACAAAGAAAACCATCTAAGACACCATCTAGGTATGTACAAAAGAATCATCCAAGAGACCTGATTATTGGGAATCTAGATGAAAGACAAACAATGAGGAAGATAATAGGAACAGGTGAACATGCAAAAATTTCTTTGCTATCTAAACTCAATCCGAAGGATTTCAATGAGGTAAGAGAGGATAAATTTTGGGTCAATGCAATGGATGAAGAGTTGTATCAAATAGAAAAAGTGAGACTTGAGAACTTGTCCCACGACAAAAAGACAAGAATATAATTGGCACAAAATGGATTTACAGAAATAAGTTAAATGAATATGGTGAGGTAGTCAGAAATAAAGTAAGACTAGTATGCAAAGGCTATGCATAGGTTGAAGGGATTGATTTTTATGAAACATTTGCTCCTATTGCACGACTTGAAGCCATAAGAATATTTTTAGCATTCTCAAGTTTCAAAAACTTCAAAGTATATCAAATGGATGTAAAATTAGCTTTTCTCAATGGTTTCTTACAAGAAGAAGTCTACATTGGGCAACCTGAGGAGTTCAAAATTAATGATAAGTAAGATTATGTATGTAAATTAAATAAGGCTCTTTATAGACTAAAGCAAGCCCCTACGGCTTGTTATTCAAGGTTGGATAAGTATCTTCAAGAACAGGGTTTCAGAAAAGGAATAGCTAACAACAATTTATACATCAAAAATGAAGAAAATGACTTGTTTGTTGTGGTGGTCTATGTGGATGATATCATTTTTTGAGGTAGTAATGATAAGATGTGTCAAAAATTTGCAAAGTGTATGCAAAATGAATTTGAAATATCAATGCTTGGTGAGTTGTCCTTCTTCCTTGGATTGCAGATTTCACAATTAGAAAAAGGTATATTTCTCTCACAAATCAAGTATATAAAAGAAATGTTGAAAAAATTCAGACTAGAGGATTGCAAACTAGTGAGTACCCCCATGGTTATAGGATGCAAGTTGAGTAAATATCATGAATCTCTCGAGAAAAATCAGACATTGTATAGATCTATGATTGGAAGTTTACTATAAGTTACAACTACAAGACCAGATATAATGCAGGCAGTGGGACTAGTGACAAGATTTCAAGCAGCGCCAAAGGAAACACATGTACTAGAAGTAAAGAGAAATCTTAGGTATTTAATAGGAACTATGGAATTTGGACTTTGGTATCTCAGAAGTAATAACTTCACTCTCACAACATATACAAATGCAGATTGGGCAGGCAGTATTGATGACAAGTTGAGCACAAGTGGAGGAGCATTCTTTCTTGGAGATTTTTTAGTCTCTTGGCTAAGCAAGAAAAAAGTATCAGTATCCTTATCCACGGTAGAGGTAGAGTACATTGCAGCAGTTGCTTGTTATACACAAGTGTTATGGATGAAGTAAAATTTAAAATATTTTAAAATAGAGCATGATCATCCCATCTCCATACTATGTGATAATACAAGTGCCATAAACATTTCAAAGAATCTAGTGATGCATTTAAGGACCAAGCACATTACAATAAAATATCATTTTTTGAGAGAACAGGTGATGGATCAACAAGTCAAATTGGAATATGTTACCACATAGGAACAAATTGCAGACATATTTACTAAGCCACTTCCAAAGGAAACTTTTGAGTATATTAGAGGAAATTTGAGAGTAGTCTTACTCCCAGCCCAAAATTTATCACCGCAAGGAAAGGAGGTGGTGAGGGGGCTAAACTAAGAGTCTTATTTTTAGCCCCAAAGGAGCCCTTTTCCATTGATGTAAAAGGGAGATAGTTTTAGTAAGGGGGAGAGAAACCAGTAAGGGCGAGTAGCTTCTCAGGGGGAGCAAATTTGAAATCCAATGGCAGTAAAAGGAAATATTTTAAGAAGGATTGCCATCAATGACAAAGGGGGAGATTGTTGGTAATATTAAGTATATTGGTTCTCATTGATGTCAAAAGGTGAAAAGGTTGAGAATTATCTTCAAAGTTTAAATATTAAAGTGCAAGGTAAATATCTTGAAAGGATACATGAGGCAGTGTCAAAGGTACAAAAGTTGTCAAGGTAAAAGCATTCTTCATGGTTATATTTACAAGAAAAGGACAAGGTCATTCTCCATGGTTATATTTGCAAGAAAAGGACAAGGTCATTCTCCATGGTTATATTTGCAAGAAAAGGACAAGGTCTTACTTGCTTTCAAAAGATTTAAATTTTAGAATTAGAGGCAAAAGTTTAAAAGTTATTATTATAATATTTTAAAAAATATTATAATATAACGAAGGTTAAGGTTTAAAAGGTGTTATTGAAAAATCAAATTTTACACTGTTGATGTTTGAATATATAATTGAAGTGCATATTTAATGAAGGAAAAAATACCTGATTAAGGTAGAGGTTGAACATTGAACGCAATCGATCCATTCACATTTCGGAAAGGTGTTATTGAAAAATCAAATTTTACACTGTCGATGTTTGAATATATAATTGAAGTGCATATTTAATGAAGGAAAAAATACCTGATTAAGGTAGAGGTTGAACATTGAACGCAATCGATCCATTCATATTTCTTAAGTACTTTTATCAAAGGAAGTGTTATGAGCAGTGTTGAGCATATGTTATGAGCAGTTTTGAGCATGTGTTCTGAGCAGTGTTGAGCATTTGTTATGAGTATTCTTGAGCATGTGTTATGAGAAGTTTTGAGCATGTGTTAGAGTAGAGTTGAGCAGAGACAATGAGCAAATTAGAGCAAGATTGTGAGCTGTTTTGACCAGGTATTTTTGAGAAGGCTTTTGAGAAGTTCTAGGCAGGATTTATGAGTAGGTTTGAGGTAGACTTGTGAGCAGGTGTGATACATATCAGTATAGGTAGTTGAGCATATTTGATTAGAGTTATGAGCATATTTTATCAGAGTTAAGTAGATTTGAGAGCAGGATTTGGAGCCAACCAGATAAAAGGGGATAGAGTTTTCCTGTGGATAGATGTCCACAAACCAAAGCAGTGGGAATAGATTTCTCCTGTGGATAGAGGTACACGAAATTGAGCATAGGGGATTGGTGTCTCCTTTGGATAGAGGTCCATAAACATTGTAATAGGGATTTGGTTTCCAAGATATTTGTTGAGAAAATTTATAAGAAATATTTTCTTCGTGGATGTAGCCAACATTGGGTGAACCACGTTAAATCCATGTCTCTCATATGTGATGATTTATGCATTATTTACTACCTTGATATTTTTGTTTTTATCATTTGGATTGAAAAGTAAAAAGTTTTATCTTATACTATTCACCCTCCCTCTTAGTATAAGCTTATGTTATTCACTTCCCTCTACTTGGTAGGCCCCAAAAAAACTAATTTTTTTTTTTAGTTTTTTTTTTTTCTCATAGTTTAAATGAATTTGCTAGTTATAGGAGTGATTATGTCATCTCTAGGAAGTGATTTTGTTACAGACACCTATGCAGGTAATTTTACCCTTGCATCTTCAATTTTTGTTTTTAGACACTATATTCTATTTAGATAAGTCTTTAGTTTTTATTCTCCATATATAATAAGAAAATGAAATAAGGAATGGAGGGTATGTATTGCAATAATTTTGTTATTCCCCAAGGCATTAAATCGAAAAAATATTCAACTTGCATCCTAGATTAGTATTATTTGTTGCATACTCTCTTGTTCCCTTTCCCTCATAAAAATAATGAAAAATAATTTTACTTTCTTGTATTCATTTAAGGCCAAGAGTCATACAAGATTAGATTTGTATGTTTCATATTTTTTTTTATGCGTATAGCTTAGAAATTTACAATAGTTAGAAATAATGTTTTAGAAGCCCTAAAACTTAGGTTTTTGATTAAAAAACACATTAAACCTAGTTTTTAGGCTTCCTCGTGAACCCCCATGTTCATATAACATATTCTGAGGTAAGGCCCATGAGGATTGGTTTTGAATCCCTAGGTCTTGCCCTTACATTTTAGTGAACATGTTGTGAACACCTACTTAATTCAACCTTATCCTTAATCAAGATAATAGTTTATTACACATTCTGATCAATACCACTTTATATTGTTTGCTTAGGTTAGATAACATTAATCAATATTAACAATAAGCTAACCAAGTGCTAGTCCTACTAGGATTTGTATACAATTCCTTGAGTAATCGTAGTATGAACCTATTGGCTACATTGCATGTATGTGAGCCTGAGATAACAACCAACCACATAGGACCTCATGCGTAATTCAAGCCTATAAAGGAGTATAACATAGTGGGCTAGTGGGAGTCATAAAGAGGGTTATTTTATTACCTCTCACATACTTATTTTAGTCACATACCTTTTGAGTTGGTTTTGTAATATTTTGTAAATAAAAATAATCAACTTTTATTTCACCTTATCTCTCCTAATGAAATATGCACTTAATTTTGAGGTTCTCTATAGTTGGATTTATTTTATCTCTTTAGTATGAGTACGAGACAAGTTTAAGTATATAATTCCAAATTCTTAAAGTAAATGATGAACTTCTTTATATATCCCTTGATAGTAATTGTTTAATCTTTCTAAACCAATAATATATTTTTGTTGTAGTATACCTTAAAACTCCCTAATTTGGAATATTATAAAACACTAATATTTGCAATAATAGAATTTAATTTTTCCAAGTAGAAACCCTTATAACTCCTATGGTTTTTAATTGAAAATATTAAACTATTAAGTATATAAATTTCCTTTACGTTTTGCTTTCAAATGTATGGTTGATTTTGCTATTATTTTCAAGGTAAATAATAGAATAGTTTCAACCTTATATTATATTCCTTATACCTCCTTAGTGAAAACAATTTGATTAAGGTAAAACCCTTACCTTTATAATGCTCCAACTCTTAGGTAATGAATGTTGGATGATGACACTGACCTCATGAGTGAATATATTATAAACCTCCATCTTGTGGAAATCCAACTAGATAATGGCCTTATGACTTGGTCTAACAGAAGGCAAGGCTTAGCTTGTATAATGGAGAGATTGGATAGGTTTTTGCTCTCTAAAAATTTCTTAATCCAAGGTCACATTCCTAAAGTGAAGACTCTTAACAATGCTAGTTCGGATCATTGGCCAATCATGGTGGAAATGTGGAAAACCAATGTGAGTTTATCTCATTTTCATTTTCAATTAATGTGGCTCAGAGACAGTTCCTTTAGACCTCATGTGCAACAATGGTGGAAGGAAGGTAAGCCTAGGTATGGGACTAAGATGTTATGTTTTGCCAAAATATTGCAATACATTAAATCCAAAATAAAGACTTGGAACTGGAAGGAGTTTGGGGATGTTCATAAAAAAAACATGAAGTTATTGCTCAAATTGAAAATTTGAATAAGAAAATCCATTTAGATGGCCTCACAAAGAATAGAAGTGTAGATGAAATTAAACTCACAACTCAATTAGAGGAATGGGAAAAAAGAGAAGAACTCTTATGGAAGTAAAAATCTAGAATTCAATGGCTCAAAGAAGGAGATCAAAACACAAATTTCTTCCACAAATATCTTCTAGCTCGAAGATCTCACAACTTTATTTCTTCCCTAAAATCAGATTTTGGAGATGTTGTCTATACTTGGGATGACATGAACTCTATTATTGTCGATTAATTTTCTAATCTTTTTGTTGCTACTCCTCTTGACTCAACTTCTCAATAAAATGTTCTTCAAGCAATCCCTACTCTTATCACTTCTGAGGAGAACTCTATTTTAATTGCTCCTGTTACTATCAATGAGCTTCAACAGGTAGTTTTTAAAATTCAAAAAGGGAAAACCCCAGGTCCTGATGGTTTTCCCATTGAGTTCTACCAAGAGTTATGGGATATCCTTCATGTTGATTTATTAGAGGTGGTGGAAGAAGCCAGGAAAGCCAAAGAAATTTTGAAGGTTATCAATATTTATATTACTCTTGTTCCAAAAGCTCAAGAGGTTGATCATATCTCAACTTTTAGACCTATTGCTTTATGTAATATTCTTATCAAAATCATTACTAAGATCATGGTATAAAGGTTGAAGCCTCTTTTGCATAAGATTATTTCCCCTAAACAAGGGGGTTATGTGGAAGGGCGTCAAATAGTATATGAGATAGTTCTTTCTCAAGAAGCCATCCATTCCATGGATATGCAAAAATCTCCTTCCATGTTCATTCGGTTAGACTTATCCAAAGCTTATGACAGAGTGTATTGGCACTTCCTTATCAAAGTTTTGATGCAATTTGGTTTCTCTAAGGATTGGATGGATTGGATTATGGGATGTATCTCTTTATTTTCCTACTTAGTTCTTATCAATGGTAGGCCTTCTCGGTCATTCCTAGCTTCTAGGGGTATTAGGCAAGGTGACCCGCTATCCCCTTATTCATCATTCTTATTGAATGCTTGGGTAGGACTATAACCAAAAAGAGGGGGAAAAAAACCTCGAGGAAGTTACCATTACTCATGGAGCTAGACATGTATCTCATATTAAATTTTTTGATGACTCTACTCTTTTAGGTAAAGCTACAGTTAAGGAAGCTTCTAATATTAAGCAAATCATTAGATGTTTTTCTAAGGCTACTGGGTAGTTGATCAATGAAGATAAATCTAAAGTTATTTTCTTTCACTTCTCTTCCAGACAGGAATCCATGGTCTTGGATAAATTAAGATATAAGAAGACCTCCCTTCTGATCACTTATTTAGGTATTCCCATCAATATTCAAAGGTAGAAAAAAAATATTGGAATTGGTTGTTGGATAAAGTCAAGAAGAAAATTGGAAAGTGGACCAACATGTGGCTTTCTTCTGGGGGTAGAATCACCTTGGTAAAATCAGTCCTTCAAGCTATTCCTATTTATGTTTATTCCATGTTGAATATCCCAAAGGTTGTTCTTCGAGAACTGGATCAAATCAGTCATCGATTCCTCTGGAGTGGTACTAAGGAGAAAATAAAATGGGCCTTGCTGAAATGGGACACTTTATGTCTTCCTAAGAATGAAGGGGGATTAGGATTCTAGACATCTATTAATAACAACAAAGCTTTAGTTGCTAAATTATATTAGAGGATGTTGCATAACCCAAATGCTCTTTGGGCCAATAATCTTCATGCTAAATATACTGAGAATAAAAGTCATGAAGACCTTGTTCGCTATCAAATTTCTACCAAAGGTTCTCCCATTTTAGCAGTTCTTAAGACTGGTGAGGATTTTATGAAGAAAAAATTATTTTGGATCATTCATAATGGTCAACAGGTAAATTTTTGGATATATTCTTAGGATGGTCACAAGCCTTTGATAACTCAATTTTTGATTGGAGGCCTTGGATGGAGGAGCTTCACCGAGCTAATTGGATAAAGGTGGCTAATTACTGTCGGTACCATACTGGTAATTCAAAGGTTGGTAGATATTGGATCCCTATTGAGGATTGGCCTATTCAAATCCCAGAAAGGTAAAGAAAATATATCCAAGGCATCCTTCATATGAGATCTCTCTCTTGGTCCCATGAAAAATATTGTTTTGGATGGAACAACACTACTAAGGGTGAGTATTCAGTTGCTCAAGGTTATTTGACCTTATGCCATAATAATCCCAACCAATCTTCTATCTTTTCTCAGTTGTGGGCTGAAAAGCTCTAGCCTAAGGTGAGGTTCTTTACTTGGCTTTTATTGCATCGTAGGGTGCTTACTGGTGAGCAACTTATGAAGCATGGTTTTCATAGCTATTTTAGATGTGAAATGTGTGGAGAGAATGTAGAAACTCTCAACCATATTTTTATTGAGTGTACTTTAGCCTCTGAGCTATGGAGGAGAATGACCACTTTACTTGGCTTACAATGGTCCAATTTTTTTTACTTTTGAATAGCTTTGGAGGGATTGGCCTAAACAAGAGGGTGTTGATCACTTTATTAGGTAGTTAGTTTGGATGGGTTCTACCATTCTTCTTTGGAATATCTAAAATGAAAGGAACAATCAAATTTTTAATCAAGATAGGAAGGATATTCACTAGCAAAAGATATTCACTATGTTTGGCAAAATACCATAGCCAAATTAGTTGAATCAGTCCATCAACTCCTTAATCACCCCCAAAACTCCCACCAAATATGGGATCAAGTGATGCAAATATTGAAGATTAAATCTTCTAAGGGCAACCAACTTAAAGGCAATGTGAGTATTTGTAAGATGGATAGGACAAAAAATTGGCAATCTCCTTCTAAGGATTTTAGAAAAGTCAATACTGATGGAGCCTCTAGAGGGAACCCTGGAAAAGCTAGTGCGGGAGGAATTGGTAGACTTTCAGATGACTCCCTGGTTTTTACTTTTGCTAAGAATTTGGGTATTCTTTCTAATAACCTTGCTGAGGGGCATGGTATCCTTAGAGGCCTTCAAGAGGCTACTAAGGTTGGATGGGAAAATGTGTTAGTTGAGTCTGACTCTCAACTCATTATTAATATTTTTAAGACTCCTTATAAGAATCATAAGGTTGATTGGAGAATAAAAAGAATTATTGAGAAGATTCAATTAATCCAGATGGGATTTTTAAAAGTTGATTACAATCATGTGGTCAGAGATCAAAACAAGAGTGTTGATACTTTAGCTAATTGGGCTTTGGACAAAGGTGATCTTACTTGTTATGGCCACCCTCCTAGATGGTGGGATTCACAAATAAGGGAAGTTCTTCTTTCTATTATTTCTTTGGATGGCTCCAATTATGAAGGTACCTAGTTTCTTCTTGCTTTATTTTTGCTTCTCTTTGGTTCGGTTAGGGTATTTTAGTTCCCTAGCTCAAACTATTCTTTCTTTTGTTTCCTCTGTTGATTCTTGCCTTAAAAGTCTTTTGGTCTAGAAAGGTCATTGTTATGTTTGTTTTTTTTTTTTCCTTTTTTATTTTTTGTTTAGTTTTTTGAGGTGTGTGTGTTTTTTTTTTTTATTTTGTTTTTGTGTTCTTTGTGTTGTTTTTTGTTGTTCTTGTGTTTTTGTTGTTTTGTGTTTTTTGTTATTGTTCTTATTCTTGTGTTTCTGTATGTTTGTGTTAATTCATGTTTTTTGTGTGAGTGTTTTCTATGTTTTTTGTTTTTGTTTATTGTCTATTGTTGGTTGTTTTTTTATTTTTATTTTTATTTTTAAATTTTTTAGGTTTTGGTTGTTTTTGTTTTTCATGTTTTTGTTGGTTATGTCTTTGTAGTGTTTTGTTGTTTTTGTCATGTTTGTGTTTTGTTTTGTCGAACTTGTGTTTTTTCAATGTGGTTTGAGTTGTATTTTTTTATCTTATTGTGTGTGTGTTTGGTTGTGCTTTATCTTTTTGACACACTCAAGGAGCATGTTTTTTATTTTATTTTATTTATTATTTTTATTTTTTAATCTTATTGTTTGTTTTTATCCGTCGACGTAATGAAATTGTTTGTTTTTTTTAATCTTATAGTGTGTTTGTTTGCTCCTTGAGTATGTCAAAGGTGGTAGGCCAGGTTTGAGCCCTGGGCGATTTTTGTGGAATGGATACCCCTGCCTCCTTGGGTCTTACTCGAAAGTGGCATCCCTTCTAGGATGTTTTCCAAAAAAAATGTTAAACGATGTCTTATTGACATTGCTTTCCTTTAATGATAGACGTATAACAATCTCCTTCCATGTTAGATGTATGATAGTGGTAGCTATACTTTAATGCTACCCTGTTAGTCCTACGTGCAATAAACAACAAGAGGCATATCAATAATAAAGGAGGCCTCTCTTGATGAGGCTTTTGGAGGAAGATTGTACAAAATATGTCATAGCAACATGAAATCAAGAAAGTGCAAGAAACGTATTAAACTACATTAAACATGATAATTCTACCATTAAAACTATAAAGGAAACATCAATCAATCTATATGATGCCTCAATTATAAATTTGAAAGCACGAAAGCATGGAAAAGACCATTAGTATCTTGATTGCAAGAATGAAATAAAAGTAACTAAAAACCTTAATTCTATCGGTCAAAGTATCTATTAAAGCAAATAAACATGAAACATCCTACCACATTATTCTAAAAAATTACCTTATTATATTTGTGTTAGAATAAGGTAATTTTTTTTAATTTTTAATTTTTTTTTTAATCTTATTGTGTGTTTGTTTGCTCCTTGAGTATGTCAAAGGTGGTAGTCCAGGTTTGAGCCCTGGGTGATTTTTGTGGAATGGATACCCTTGCCTCCTTGGGTCTTACTCGAAAGTGGCATCCCTTATGGGATGTTTTAAAAAAAAAAATGTTGAACGATGTCTTATTGGCACTACTTTCCTTTAATGATAGACGTATAACAATCTCCTTCAATGTTAGACGTATGATAGTGGTAGCTATACTTTAATGCTACTTTGAACCTTGACCTCGATCTTTAATGTTGTTTGTTCTACATATGGACAGTCCCTTCTACTCGCTATGGATATGTTGTTTTCCTCAAGTTTAGGTGATTTAAATAGCGTAAATATCTCTTGATATTAGACAAGTGTCGCTTGGGAGTTACATTAGGTTTATTCAACACTTAATCCTCCTTGTAATACATTTATGCTCTCGATACTTGGTGTATTTGTTGCTCGAATGGTAGATAGATGTTATAGTATATTTGAGAGTCTTCCACACTCTCAATTGGCTGAAATAATTATTACACCTTTTACTCCTTCGAAAGATGATTCTAACACTTCCAAGATGAGTGTTATGACTATTCGGATGCCCTCCCTCTGCATTAGAATTATGTAATGCTCTCTTTTGATTCACAAAGTGTCACTTTCATTTGAGGATGTCTTCAATGTCTCCTTTCCTTTAGTATTTCTTCTCTAGTGGGTGCAAGTTGTGCAATATTGGCTTCAACACTTTTCTCCTTCTTGCTAGTGAGTGCAAGCCTGTGCGTTTTCTAGTAAATAATGATTTTATTCTCCTCAAGGTTGGATTCAACTATGGCATTTATAGGATGCTCCAACACTACCCTCTTGGTAGATGATATAGCTTTAATCGATGATTTCTTCGATCACTTATTTCCTAGTTGTTGATTCATCTCCAATCGATGATAGCTTTCTATAGCTTTTGTTGATAGTTTGTCCATGTGATAATTTGGGTAATGTATTCCTTATGTGCCTCTTGATATAGATGTAATATATGCTTGGTTAACCTTAGATATTTATGTCTTATACTGAGTGCTATGCCTCCCTTTATGTGTTGTAGGTTCTTAGTATGTAGGTGTTTATTTGGTGCTTCCATACACCTTCGAACACCAAATTTAGGAGCCTTTTATGGCTCGATTTCTCTACACCATTTAACGTTTATGTTGCAATCGCTTGATGGCTGATGTAATGATGGTTGATGTAATGACTTTGAATGCCAATAATTTTTGTCCTTCTATTATTGTTTAAAGGATAAGAATGGTGCTCCTTTATCACTATAAATATTAGTTGTAATAGTTAAGATAATGTACCTTAACTTACACCAAGTTTTGTATTGAAAGTATCCTTTCAAAGACTCTCTAACTTCTCAGGTAGGATATCTTCTTGAGAGAAAATGTTTCCTTCCTTACTAGACAATACTAACCTCTAATTTTTGTATTTTAAGGCTAGCATCGTAGCTTGTGCTTTAACCTTAATTCTTCCTTGAGATTCTCTAATTCGTAGCTTTCTTTTCTCCTTATAATGCTATCCAATTTTCTTTATTTAATACCTTCTTTTGTTGCCAACTCCTCCATCAATTTGTTGTCCTATGTCTCTTCAATAAACCTGCAATCCTTTAATGACAGTATTCAAACTTCTCAAATTGGTGGCCTCTCCTACCTTCTTTCTCCTCCTTAGCTCTTGTCAAATTTTGACTCTAAAATTGGCCTATTTAGTTAGCCTCTTTCTCAAGAATCTGAATGCCTTGAGATCTTAAAAAAAACTTTCCAAAATTTTGTAATTTTTTTGTCAAATTCTTCTTCCTTTTGGGCTTCTTGTCAAATGGCGATAATTATCCCAAATTCTTCTTTTCAAGAGCTACTCCTTCTTGCAATCTTCTCCCTTGAGATTTATTTAAATATTCTCCAATGGCCACTTCTTCAATTTCTTCAATTAGGCTTCTCTAGCCTTCTTCTTCTTTCTACTTCCAACTTTTCTTGAGATATCTTCTTTTGGGTCTTCAAATTCTACAACTTCTCAAATATTCAATAGGAATTTTCCTAGTCCTCCTCTATGTTCAATCTTCTATCTTCCAAATCTGGAAGTTCTTCAATGGGTCCTTTCTCTTGGGTGTCCTCTATCTCAATATGCAGTCTCTAATAGAACTCCTTTGTCCCATTTCTCTCTTCTCAATATTTAATCTTAGAATATTTAATCTTCAATGAGGACTTATTCTCTTAAGTCTCTTCTTTCTTCAATGTCTACTTATTTTGCAACAAAGAACTAATCCTTACACTAGGAAAGCACATAGTTTTTTAGGCAATCAAAGATGAAATTCTTCTCTATCCATTGTAGGAAGCTTCTCAACTTATGAGAACTAATTTTCTATAATAAAATAATTTAGACAGTAGCAAGCAAATCCATGCAAATATCTAGATCTCTATAAGTCAATAAACATCATTAGTTATCCTTAAATATGGTGGAAAAGAGATCTATGTTAAGTCCTAGTCTTCATGAGTTTTCCTTTAACCCTGTGGAAAGACTCTAGCCAAAAAGCAATTCTTAAAATTTTGAAAATGAGATCTCCCTATCTCCTCTCAATATCTCTTGTGGCTTTCCCTATCTCCTATCATTCTACCTTGTGCTCTAATACCATTGTTAGTTTTTGATGCTAGATACTTAATGAGAAATCAACCACAAGATATTAAATGAGCATGCAATATTGAGTCTATGATAATGGAAATATACTAAGCATGTAAAACTCATAAGAAACTTCTAAAATAACTCATAAAACTATCATTAATGAAAAATCATGAAAATAGGATCTTCATACAAAATGTGGAGATCTCAAATACTCCATGCTTCATACAAGTTCTACATTGTATCTAACTTGTATTCTACTCTACTCTCACTTATCTTATAAAAATGATAAAATGATATGAAAATATTTTTTTTACTTGCTTTCACTAAGGCCAATATATAGTGGGATGTGACTCTTGGTCTTCCATCTTCCTATGATTCTTCACCTTCCTATTCTATGAACTCATGTGCAAATGGACTATGATGCACATTTACATTATTGAATACTTTGCACATTCTAATATTACTTGTATATTTATTATATTGCATAAAGTAAATACTCAAACCCTAATCTAAGATAAACTCAACAAGAAAAATCAACACCAGAAGACTACAAATATAATACATGTGGTTGCAATGAGAGTTCAAAAAGCATTGCTCTCTAGGTGTCTATTGTTCTTACTCTTTGTTTGGTTGTGAGGTCCCCATTTTCCAAGTTGGGTGGTTGTGCACTTGTTGGTCCTATCAATTCTATCTCCCCAACTCCCACTTCCTCTTTTGTCTCCTATTCTTCAGTTTCTTCTTCCATCTCCCCACCTCCAAATCTCACTTCCTCTTCTATATTCCTACCTTCGACTCCTGATTCCTCTTCTATATCCAGGTCTTCCCCTTTCATTTTCTATCTTACTGGTAACTTTAGTCTCGAATGTTTGTGGTTCAGATTATTTTCCAAGACCATATTATGGTGGATTATTCAAGTTAGAACCCCTATGTACAATAGCTATGTCATATTGTTCTCCAAACCTGAGATGAGCCAACAATACCCATAAATGTGATAGATATTCCCCACCATCCACGAGGATTACTCCATGTAAAGTAGCATTATAGAAGTAAGCATAATATAATACAAAGGTAGATCATAGTCAAGAAATTAGTTCCCACCTTTCTCCCTTATCTTTGTCCATCAACTTAGTTGCTAGTACTACTGCAGGACTTAGCATACTTTTACTTCATCTTTAGGCATTTTCAAATTATCCTAAAATTGATCTTCTTCAGTCTTGTTCTTCTTCATATCAAGCACAATAGGAAGAATCTCTAATATAAGCTTTTTATATTCCAACTTTGCCATGTCGGGGTGAAGAGGCAACATACTGGGATACGATACCAACAGATAACCATAGTACTTGGATAACATCTCACTCACACGTATATTCCTCTTCACAGGATCAAGATTAGATGTAGTATGTTGATCACCATAATTTCTCTTATAAATAAGGAAATTCAACACACCTTTGACATTATTGATGAGAAATACTGATCTACAACCTACAGTAGAGTTAGTATGGTTGGATTCAACATCTAGATCGAGTCCTTGGTAAATTGTGGTAGCCACATGTCATACAAGAATTTCATGCTCCCAAGTCTCTATGTTGAGTTTTAGATCCATTGACTTATAAATATCCTTGCTAATACTATGACTTTCATGCTTATAAATCTCCTCTATTTTGAATTTCATGCTTAAATGAATATTTTTTATCTCTCATTTTTTTATTAGGTAGAAGAGGAGGTTTTGAAAGGGCCCCAAAACATTTTACAATGGGGTTTTAAAAGGGACCCCAAATCTATATTTGGCCATAAGAATATTTGATGAAAATCAAAGAAGAAGATAAATGAAGATGTCTCACCTAGGGAGAATTAATCCTACATCTAACAAAAATGATCTAGCATCTAGCATCCAAAATGCAGATCTAGAATTCGATAGAGATCTTGCCAAAATGAAATTTAAAAACTGGGTGCTCAAATTTGACATTTGAAATTCTCCCACCCATTTAAATATTTCTCGTCTAGTAGGAGAATCTACCAATTTGAAAATAAATAAAATTGGGCACTCAAATTTAAAATTTGAAAATTTCTTGCTCATTTGAAAATTCTTACCTAGTAAGAGAACCAGACACTAGGGTTATGCACAATGGTGAATATTCACAAATTGGATTAATATTAGGATTTTCAAAATTGGAAATTGGCGAATATGAGGACCCTCGACATCGGCCCATTCGCCTAAAATTTTCAAGACCAATTTTTTCTTAGGGTTAATTCACCATAATATATATCCAAACATAGGCATATTTGTACTCGTTGGAAAGCGCTCTTCAAGACTGATCTAATGGTGGTATTTTTATGAAGTTATAAGGTGATTTAATAGGTCAAAATTTTCCCCAAAGATGACCTTACTTTTTAGGACTTCAAATACTCCAAATTTTGGTGTGAAGATGATTGATTTGATTTTCTTAGGATTCATCTTGATTTACCTTGATTTCAATTAGGATTCACCATTTTTTTACAAGTATATTTTGAGTCCAACCCCTTATGCATAAACCTACCAGACACATCAAACATCAATAAGAAAACTGAGTTGAGGGGAATCAAGAACATAGAGTTTTGAAAGGAACCAAAAACCTTGAAGTGAAATAAGCCTCTAATAAAGGACTGTAGGGTTGTGAAAGGTACCAAAAATATTAGAAATGATAATTGAATCTAAGTGCTCAAAATAAAAAAATAATGAAATTCTAGAATGCTCAAAGGAAGATGGAAAAATTTTCCTAGCAAGAGAACCAAACCAAAAACCCAACCACTAGCTAAGAGAAATCTACCTAGGTTAACAAATTTACTGGAAAGAATGAAATTTAAAACATCTCGCCTAAACCAGGAGATCAAATCCACTAGCCACAAAAAAATTGCTCAAGCCTACGCTTTAGCTGGAAAAATAAAATTTGAAACATCCCACCAAAAAATCACCAATAGGAACCAAGGATCTGGGATGAAGACTAGAAAAAATTTCACCAATCCTAAAGAAAAAATATTTCAACACCAGATTTTGCCCAAGATCCACAAAGGACCCCAAACTTACAAAACCTAGAGAAGCCTTGGAATAGTGAGAGGACCCCTGAAGCATAGTAAAGCCACAAACTACTAAATTAGTACCTTGAACACGGGAAATATCACCCATAGGTAGGAAACTAAAATTGTAATCCTAAAAACCATGGGAACTGCCAAGGAAATATTAAGGGTAATCCTCACCTAGTAAAGAGCTAAGGAGAAAAACCCTAAAATCCCAAATATGAGGATGAAAGCACCCCTAATCCCAGTGGGTTCTAACCCTACTAGCACACAAAAGAAATAAATAAATTCAAAAAGACTTTGTAGCTAACACATCGACCAACTGCAACAACTTGAACAAACGCTCCAAAGCTACCACCTACACTAGTCCAACCAACTCCTCAACCTACCAACCATTGGAGCTAAGGAGAGAGAATCCACCATAGAGTAGGTCTAAAAACTAGGAACAAACAGTTCCAAGGGTAGAAAAGCATCGCAAAAAGAAAAAACCTTTAGGCCAAGAAGTGAGACAACACCACCCATAGTCCTAGATCTGACCATTTTTTTAGCTACAACATTCGACAATCCATCCAGACCTCTAGAATAAAAAGCTGACGACTCACTCTTCATCAAAATAGAGAGGTTTTCTAGCTCAAGAGGAAAAAAGTGAACGTCCAAAGAGAAATTCACTAAAACCCTTGAAGGAGGTTCCCTTGAAGCAAAAAGGGCTTCCTTGCTCCACACCCAATGAAAATATGGGTCATATATTCCCAATCTAGAATTCAATCTAGATCTTGTGATCTTAATTATAGTGTCCTCTCCTAATTGAATCAGCAAAATATGAAGAGCAAACTTTTAAATTTCTAGAAAAATCCTAGATTTTTAGAGTTTTCCCCTTTGGTCACCAAAGAGGACCACAATGTTACTGATGTCCATCATTTTATCTCTTATTTTATTTATATTTTTAAATTCTATTTTATATAAAGGTTTATCATTCTATGGATAGTTTTTATTTTGAATTATATAATTGATTTTATTTAGTTTAATGTTTTTTATCTATTTTGATAAGAACAATTTTTATGTTTTTCTCTTATATTTATCCAAAACCAACTTTATGTTGGAAGAAGATATGATCTAAATGTAAAGAGGCATAGTCCCATGCATACATTGAAGGATGCCACCAACATCATTCTTCAACAATGGCTCAACATCAATGTAAGCCTTCAATGTTAGCATTAGCACTAGCTTTCATGATAAAAATAATGCTTTTTGTCTGGTGTATTTCTAAGAATTCACCACATATCCAATATTTTAATATTGATTGCTTTATGCATGCATATATTGGTGTAATAGTAGGCTTAAGATGACAAAATCCAAGGTGAAGGAGATAAACACAAAGTGCGAGTATCAAAATAGCAAAAATCTACATTCAAAATAAGGAGTGATGGACACATTTTAATTTTTTAAAGACTTTATTAAAATAATAATATTCATAAATAAACATATTGCATGTAAGGATATTCAATATTAGATTGCTTTCAAAAGTTATTGGTTTTAGGTGTTAAACCTATAAATAAGTTCTTCCTATATTATATTTGTAATCAAGCACTTGGATCAATGAATAATTTTTTTTGTATTGTAGTAGTAATTTGTGTCTTCTCTTTTTTGTTAAGATTATTTTTGCATTATTTTTTTGTATACCAACATTTGCTATCAAAGCAAGGTTTGGCTATGAGGATAGAGGTTCAAGTTTTTTTAGCAAAGTTTATTCGATCTAAACTTGGATGCATCCATTTTGTGGGAGGTCAAGATCTATAGATATTCAAAGCCAAAAGTATGAAGAGAGCAAAATAGAGCAACAAAAACAATTTAAATCTTATTCCACTAGCAACAATAACAATAGTTCATAAGGAATAACATTATTTTTATTGATACAATGAACATTTATTCATAGATAATTCAAATGCAAATATACTATAGAATATAAATTTCATGTAACCTATTATAAGTAGCATATATTTTTAGTTCATAAGGCATGTGGCATGTTAGGTGTAAGTACGTTATGTTCATATGCAATCAAGAAGTAGAAAAATAAAATCTTGGATACTATAATGAAAACCAAATTTTGTAGGGTGATGAAGATATGAGGATAGAGATGATCAAGAGAAAGAAGTGAAGGGAAGAGAAAATTAACAAAATATATAGGTGAATTGAAGAAACATCAAGCTAAGACAATTCTAAGTTTTATACAATTCAACTCATAACTAATCAAGACATAGTGTAGCACGCTAAAAAAAAAAAAAAAAATAAATTTCCACCCCCCCCTTTTTTTGGGGGAAAAAAGAACATAGTTACAATGATAATTACTAGAGTGTCCATTCTACTTGTTTTAGTGTTGATACCAATCTATAAGATACCAAGAAAAAAGACTAGATAGTTGTACTTGTATCTTTGATTCTTGGCACTAGAAATGTGGTGGTACCAAAACAAGGTTGACAATATAGTGGTCATGATAACATAAGTTGGTTGTAACCAACTCTCTTATCAAGTGCAAAAAACTCTCTTATCAAGCGCAAAAACAACATACGTTTGGCTGACACCATGAATAAGTATGATGCCACAATTAGTGATGGAAATAGCTCAATCGGTTAGATTTCTCAACTTTCAAGGAGAAGACCAAGATTCAAATGTTTTCAAGTAATACATGCATAATTACCAAGCTTGTTGTAATACCACCATGTGGTCATGGTGTAGAGGTGGAATCCTTTTCAATCCAATATAATTAATTTAAAATACATATATTGCTAAAAATAGTTTTATAAATACATTTAATCTTGATTAATAATAAAATAAAATATATAATATAATAAAATAATAAACATATTTATAAATTTAAAATTTAATTAACAAGAATAATTAAAGGTCAATATTAATGGATGTCTAGATAAATTTTTTTTTGTTTTTTAATTAACATATCACAATAACATCATCATAGTATAATTCATTAGGCTAAACATAAAAACACTCTTATTTTCAATAAAAATATATATATATTTTTATTTAATTATAATTAAAAAATACCCCCCCCGAAGGGGGGAGAGAGACCCCGCGGCCCTGTACAATAAATAAAAATGTTATATAAAAACTATATAATAAACATCGTGATAAAGATATTATTTATTAAAATAATTCAATACAACTATTAATAAATATTAACTAAAATAAAAAATATTATAAATAAATAATTTTCTCACAAATACATTTCCCAAACCTGTAATTAAAGTTTGTGAAGCATCGAGGATAGATATTATAAATTATTTGACAATATCTATAAAATTGAAAAACATATAAACCTCTTGTCCACTAGTTTGCACTCGAAGAACCTGAAATGTTATAGATAGAATGAGGCATGCGTTAAAAGCGTACGGCTGCTTTGAGCTTTTTAAAGGCACCTTACTTGATAGGATATTATGGGGTGGGCATGACAAGCATGTTCTTATATTACATGAAAAAAAAAAAAAAAAAACTACAAATATAATCTATGTGGTTGCCATGAGAGATTAAAAATCATTGGTTTTTAGGTGTCTATTGCGCTTGGGCTTTGCTTGGCTGTGACGCCCTAATGAGAAATCAACGGAGAATTAAAATTATAATAATGGTAATATATTAAGTAAAGCATATAAAATGAATATGTAATATTAAAATTATGATAATGGTAATATATTAAGTAAAGTATATAAAATGAATATGTAATATTAAAATTATGATAATGGTAATATATTAATAAAACATATAAAATGAATATGTAATATTAAAGTTATGATAATGCAATATATTAAGTAAAGTATGTAAAATTTATAGGAAAATTTTGAAATAATTTATAAAACTGTCATTAATAAAAACTCAAGCAAATAAGATCTTGGTACAAAATGTAGAGATCTTAAAATACTCCATGCTTCATACAAGTTGTACTATTTGTATCTAACTTATATTCTACTCTACTCTCACTTATATGAAAATGATAAAATAATATAGATATTTTACTCTACTCTCACACTAAAATCAAACTCTTAAACTTCTATTTTCTTCAAACTCTTCATCCTCCTATAAACTCATATACAAATAAAGTATGATACATTGAATACTTTATACATTCTAATATTACTTAAACTACATAAAATAAATACTCAAACTCTAATCTAAAACAAACTCAACAACAAAAATCTAACAGCACCAGAAGAAGACTACATGTGGTTGCAATGAGAGTCCAAAAAGCATGGTTCTCTAGGTGTCTATTGCCTTGCTCTTTGCTTGGCTGTGAGGTTCCCCTTTTTCCAAGTCGGGTGATAGTGCACTTGTTTGTTCTATCATTTCTATCTCCCCGGCTCTCTCTTTCTCTTCCTCTTCTATCTCCCTACTTCCGATGGCAGGTTCAGATTGTTGTGCAGGATTTGGAGGTGGATCTTTGGAAGACTTGCCAGGTTCAGATTGTTGTGCAGGATTTGAAGGTGGATCTTTGGAAGACTCAGAACCCGTGTCCAACAGCCGTGTCGGATTGTTCTCCAAACCCGAGATGAGCCAACAGTGCCCACAGCTGCGATATATATTCCCCACCAGCCGCGAGGCTTGCTCCATGGAAAGTAGCTTTATAGAAGTACGCATAATATAACACAAAGGCAGACCACAGTTGAGAAATCAGTTCCCACCTTTCTCCCCTCTCTTTTTCCATCAGCTTCTCTGCTAGTTCTGCTGCAGCGTTCAGCATGGTTTTCCTTCCATCTTTAGGCTCTTCCCTTTCTTCCCTTCTTCCCTTCTTTTCATATTTATCTTTCATTCTGTTCCAAAATTCAATACTTTCAGCCTTCTTCTTCTTCTTTATATCACGCACAAGAGGAACAATCTCTAATAGAAGCTTTTCATGTTCCAACTTTGCCATGTCCGGGTGGAGAGGCAACATACTGGCATACGATACCAGCAGATAGCCACAGTAATTGGATAGCGTCTCACTCACACGCATATTCTTTTTCACAGGATCATCATCAGAAGCAGCATCACCACTATTCCTCTTACAAATAAGGAAATTCCACACCTTGGACAAATCCCTGTCCACAGCATACACTAGAGTCAGCATGGTTGGACCCAGCATCTGGATCAAGTCCATGGCAAATTGCGGTGGCCACATGCCATTGAAGAATTTCACGCTCCCACGTCTCCGTGTTGAGTTTCAGGTTCGGATCCACCTTGTTATAAATATCCTCATTGATACTATTGAGAAGTCTACTGGGCAAGGTTGGACCATTTTTCTTCTTATAACAATATTCTTCTATCTGATTTAGAATAAAACCCTTCAACTCCTTGTCAATGGGCTTTGGTTTCATGTACCAGGCAGCAACTGCCTTGATATACAAGCTGAGGGTGAAGGGGGTACTTTTACGGCCCTTGCCCCCCTTGCCCACACAAGTTGAGGGGCGAGTTAGGCAACGGACTTTCTCTATACTAGCTGAGCTTGTTAGACAAGTCTTTGTGAGGCTGTATTGCTGAACCTGGTTTTGCCAGTAAACTATTTGACAGTAAACTTGTTCACGTAACATCTGCACCTTGCTCGTCACAAACATAGCACTCTTGATGAGCATGGCCATACAGGTGTCAAGCATGCCACTTCCTGATCGATGGGAATGGCGGATGTGTGAGCAAACGAGAGACACCCTTGTCCAATCGGAGAAGATGATCCTGCACAATTGAAACATTTCCAAGACAGCCGCCGCAGACACGAGAATGTAGGTGACCACGCGTTGCACACGATTCTTGTGCCCATCTTTCTGTTGCCCCTCTCCAATAATACCAGTGTGTTAAATATCAGAAAGAAAGCCCACGCCAGGAGACCAGTGTTGGTGAGGCGCATTGCTGTTCCCAATCTGCTGAAGGCCGTGCGGCTCGACTTCGAGAACAAATAGTCATAAGTGAACTTCAGCTCTCTCTCCACAACTTTGAAAACCTCCTCAGCACCTAAATGGTCGAAAAAGAAATTTCTCGTTTTGCTCTCGTTCTCTTTCCGAATAGGGAGGCCACCAAACCTCCGCATGTAGGATTTGAATAAAGCGTGCGACACGCAGAGAATGTAGTCTTCTGTTGCTTGATTCCCCGCCCATTCCCACACGTCTCCAACAGTGACAACTCCCATCTTCTTCAAGTCGTCCTTCGAGAAGTTATTCTTCAAGAAGTTCTCCTTCGACAAGTTCTCCTCCGACCTTTGAGTGCTGTCACCTTCATTCGACAAGTTCTCCTCAAAGCTGCGAACTTTTCTCCTGTAGTCAATGAAAAACTCTTTCTCTCCACTAACTATATAATTGCATTTATTCTCATCGTTACCTACTATAGGCTCAATCTCCTCCATAAACGTGTGAATCGGGAGAGTTGAACTTACAATTTGTGGAATGCTGGCGAATCCCAGGGCCATCATTCGTTCAAAGTACTTGATAGCGCCGGCAAGGTAGATAAGAATTGCAGCAAGCGAAAGAGACCGTTCTACTTTGCCTTTGAGGGGCCATGGCAAGAGGGACACGCATATAAGGTATGCTGCCACAAAGAGGTGGTAAAACATAACCAGTGTGTGCCTTTTCCAAAGTTCATTATCAATCATGGAATACGCAGTGATGGTGTCGGGTCCTCCCAAGTGAACGAGCAACAGGGGAGCCCATACTACTACATTTCCAATAGGCATGCCCCCAAGGTTTAAATCTAGGTCTCTTCTTGGTAAGTGTTTGGCTAGACAAACAATTCACCTAGCTCTTAGGGGCTATACAAAATTTAATTTTAGAAGTAAAAAAAGTAATTTGAAAAAGTTATTATTAGTATTATTACAATTTTATATATGGATATATTTTTATAATTTTATATATTGATATATTTTGTATGGATTAATTTATTTATATTTTAAGTCAATCATTTGACATGTATATCATTTATAATTGAAATATATTGTATGAAATAAAGTGAGACACTACAAATTTTATGTGATGTATTGAAGAATATAGAGTTAACAACAAATCTATTACAATGGTCATTAATTCAATGGAGTACTTGAGGAGTGAAGTTACACCCAACTTTAGCATATGAATTGCATTGTAAAATATATTGTATGTTTTTTTAAAATAAATTTTCATGCTTCTATGTATATGAGAAAAATTTAATTATTAGAACATATAATCCTGACATTGGTATCACAACATATGATCCTTACAATTGGTATAAGAGAAACAATTTTAGCAAAGTAGAGATTGTTTTTTTTTATGGGTGCATAATTATGGTAATTTTTCAAAAAATATTTTATTTTATAAGAGATATATATCTTTTTCCTAGCAGCCATATTTAGAATATCCTTACACCATCATATAGAACATTTCAAGTACTACAAAAATGAATGGTCCTATCTTAAATTCTAATCAATATTAAATAAGCTATGGTTTTTTGATGTTGAGCCATTGAAACTATTTTTTGGATTGTGCAAAAAATTATTAAAAAAAAGAAAAAAAATCTCTCTCAATCCAACGGTATAATTCATAAAATTCTTTTGTCACAATCCCTTGTGTAGTGGTTTGAATTTGGATCTCTTGGTTGAGAACCCAAAGACATGCCACTACAAAATTCCAACAAGGATAATATTTGAAGCTAAAGCAAAGGTTTTTGAAAGGGTCCAGTCCCTTATGCAATGGTTTGAACTTGAGTCTCTTAGATGAGAACCCAAATATATACCACTACATTATCCTAATAGGAACAATATTGGGTAAAGCATAGGTTTTTTAAAGGGTCCTAGTCCCTTGTGCAGTGGTTTGAACTTAGATCTCATGGATGAGAACCCAAAGATATACCATTACAATGTTACAATAGGGATAACATTTTAGGTTAAAGCATGAGTTTTATGAAAGGGTCTAGGTCCCTTATGCATGACCAATTGAAGAACACAAGCTTATACTAAGAGAGGGGGTGAATAGTATAAGATCAACTTTTACTTTTCTTTCTCAAATAATATTATCCAATATATCAATGATAATATCAATAGTAGTAATAAAAACAATGCATAAATCATCACACATAATAAAGACACCAATTTAACGTGGTTCATCCAATGTAGGCTACTCCATGGAGAAAATATTTCACTAAAATTTTCTCAACAAATCTCTTCGGAATCCTTCCCTATTACAATATTTATGGAACTATGTCCAAAGGAAAAACTATCCTCTAATCAAGTTCATGGACACCAATCCACAGGAGACACCAATCCCCTCTATTGGTTCGTGGATCTCTATCCACAGGAGAATTCCTTCTCCTTTACTCTGGATGGTGATATTCTAGAAGACTACTGCCTCCACTACATTGGCTTGTGGATCTCTCTCCACTGAAGATCTCTATCCTCACCTAGAAGACCTTTGTCCTCACTACTCTGGCTAATGGATATCTATCAACTAGAGACTATTATCCTATGCTCTATCACCTCCAAAGCTTGCTCTCATCTCTACTCAATATTTGTCTCAAATATGCACTAAACATTGTCCTTAGTCTAGCACAAATTTGCTCACAAGTCTATCTCTAGTATGACACAAATTTACCCTCAAATATATACCAAAATATATCCTCAAATATGTCCTCAAGAATTAACACAAAGTCTGATCAAATCACAAATCAACTCTGCTCAAATCTACCCCAATCCTTAATACAAAGCTTGAACAAATCAATCAATCAATTCTAATCTCAAGTATTCTCAAAGACTTGTCTCAAATTTGTCCATAAGTCCTCTCAAGAACTTGCTCAATCTACTATCAAGACAAATTTGAGATAAGTATTTACCAAGACTTACCTCAAATCACTAAGACTTACCTCAAATCTACTCAACATGTATTTACCAAGACTTACCTCAAATCTGCTCAACAAGTCTTCACCAAGACTTACCTCAAATCTGCTCAACAAGTCTTCACCAAGTCTTCATATGGTTTTAGATTTTGCCAAGAGATCATCTACATAGTCTTCAATGATTTTATGCATGTAATCATGAAATATGTAATTCATGGCTCTTTGATAAGTAGCTCCTACATTTTTGAGGCCAAAGGGCATAACCCTAAAACAAAATGTTCCCCATGGTGTTGTAAATGTTGTTTTATGTTGATCATCAGGATTTATTCGAATTTGGTTGTATCTCGAGAAACCGTCCATGAAGGAAAGCATTTCATGGCACTCGTGCAGTGTCGACAAGAGTATCAATGTTTGGTAGAGGGAAATCATCCTTAGGACACACTTTATTTAGGTATTGAAAGTCATTGCAAATGCGTATCCCCCCATTGGGCTTGTGTATGCGTACCATATTTGAAAGGCACTCAGGATAGTCAATAGGGCCGATAAAGTGAACATCTAGCAATTTTTGTATTTCCTCTTTCACTATGAGTGCTATGGTAGGATGCATTCTTCTAAGCTTTTGTTTGACCGGCTTGGCGTCAGGTCGCAAGGTGAGATTGTGGACAAGAAGATCAGGATCAAGGCCAGACATATCCTTGTAGGACCATGCAAACACCTCTTTCTTCTTCTTTAGGAGAGCAATGAATTGCTCTTGTTCATTGGGTGTTAAACTTTTTCCAAGCTTGACAATTTGGGGATTATCAAGATCTGAACTAAGGTTCACATCAATGGTTTCTTCAATGGACATATGTGAACCTTCCTCAAGTTGATGTGGTGTTGGAATTAGATTGAAGTCATCTAAGATGTCATCTAGCCTCTCTTGCTTATCGTTGTCTAACTCTTCTTGGAAAACCTCAAGACTGCTAGATGAATATGGAGAGGGTGAATGTGGGGGCGAAGGAGGAATGTAACAGGCTGAAGCCCTTAACAATTCCTCGGATAGGATGAAATCCGAGAGGGAGGGTGGGAGGAAATCCGGTCCAAGTAAATGAGGCTATTGTCAATTGGAATTGGCTTAGCCAAATCGTATGGATTGCAGAGTGGGGTGAATAAGTAAATAGGATTCATATTGACTTAGGGGAATGAAAGGTGGTCTGGGATGGATGCGCGGATGGAACAATTGAATCGAAATCTATGTCGAGGCATGGTATCCCCTGTAATAGTGAACGTGAAACATCAGAGCAACATTTTTCTCTCTTTTTTTTTGTATGTTTTTACTTTTTTTTTGTATGTTTTTGTTTTGTTATTTTTTTTGTATGTACATATGTTACAATTATTGGCTTATGTGGGGCTCAAGGTGGATTTCTAGGTGGATCATCTTGCTCTTGTGGAAGAATCAAGCAAAAAATGAGATGCTGGATGGGAAACATTCGAAGGTAAAACTCTTCTTGTTGGGTGATGGGGACAATGGGGAGTGATTCCTCTTCAGAATCGTCAGAAGCATTTGACATGACTTCAAATTCTTCATAAATTTCATCATCGAAATCAAATACCGGATAGGAGAAATTGATGGGATCATCCTCGTCTACTTCATCAATGCGAAGTTCTTGAATGGACTATTCAAGAGAGGATGTTGATGTCAATGGATGCATGGAGGGCTCCTCATCATTGAGGCTAAGATTTTTGAAGGCTTGCTCAAGAGAAGCGGTGGAGAACAATGGGGTATAACCTAATCTGAAACGATCATAAGAACCTATATATGGGACATCTAGGATATCATGCATTCCTTATTCATGGGAACCTAAACCTTGACCTTGCCAATGGAACATGTTGAAGTATCTAGCTGGAAACTCTTCCACGTGAGGTATATTGATGCGCCTAGGCTCTTTTAGTTCTTTGGGTGGGTTTGCACCAGTTGAGCAAACCAACCCTCCATAAACAAATTTAATGCTATTTGGAGAAGTACTCATGTCGTAGACAGAACCTATGGATAGAGAATGGTCTTTGGGACGTCCAAAATCCATGGTTTTTGGAATGGCTAAGGGGGTGATGGTGACGTCTTGGACCACATACTCACCTATACCAAGATTGGTGATGTGGGTTTCGACTTGGGTTGATGAGGTGGATGGTGAAGGCTCGGATGGATCTGGATTGGTTGTGGATGGCGGGGAATTAAATATGTCGCAATCAAAAAGTTTGACTTGTGACACATTGGCTGATGGAGTTGGATTGGATGGTGGTGGGGCATGATGAGATGGTGGTGTGGAATTATGAGATGGCCTAGAAGTAGTGGTTTTATTGGAAGAAGTTTTTGTGATGTACGATGTACTAATGGAAGCTTTTTCGCAATTACATGTACAAGAAGAAATGGATGATTGAGAAGATGATGTGATGGGTAGCTCCTCTATGATGGGAGCCTTAGAAGAAGATGAAGGTGTATTAGAGGAAGAAGACGAATTGGAAGATGACGTTTATGGATCTGATGATGGCACCAAGAACAAATGTGTGGAAGGTAACATGGATTCATAAGGATTTGAAATGAAGTTACAATACTTAAAGGGTTCAACATCCACGGGGATGCAATGGACTTGTCCATCATGAACATATTTTAAGCATTGATGAAGAATTGATGGGACACATTTCATTTCCCTCATCCAAGGTCTACCAAAGAGTATATTATACGCCATGTCACCTTCCAAGATGTGAAACATGGTGTGCAACGTTTTGGCCCTTACTTCTATAGGTAAAACGATAGTACCAAATGTGGTACACAAAGCATCGTTAAATGCTTTGAGGCTGAGTGATGACTTGGTAATGTGGGATGGCGGTAAGTTGAGATGGATAAGGACAGTGGTAGTAATGATGTTGATTGATGAGTCGGTATCGATTAGCACTCTTTTGAAGGGCTTTCTGTCTATTAAGGCTATTATATACAATGGAGGGTCCACCGATTCTGAACTCATTGGTTTTATCTCAAAGTCATAAAAGGTGATTGATGGGTCAATGCATGTTCTAACACTCCCTACAAAATTGTTGAAGGCATTGGAGTCTTGGGATTCTAACTCAATTGACTTGAGTATTTTTATAAAATCTTCTCTATGCCTAGGGGATTGTTGAATGAGCTCACAGACAGAAAGTTTAGCCGATGCCATCTTCAAACTAGTTGTTAACCGGTTGGTTAAGGTTATCGTTGGCCTAATCAGACGAAGGATAGGTGGATGGGATGGGTTGGACAGATTAATGGGAGGAGGTGGATTTGGCAATGTTTGTATGGGTGGTATATTTGAAGGTTGTTGATCATGTTGTTGATTTTGCCTTTGCCCTCTAGCGACCACATTGACTGCTCTGACAAAGTTTTAATATTGTTAAACATGATTTACTTGATTAGGAGGTTGTTGTTGATTATTACCTCCTTCATTGTGTTTAACCTCCCCATGGTTAGGTAGAGGTGTCTGATATATGCCTAAATTTTGATTTTGTGGAGCTAAGGGGTTATCCATGTTATGGCCCCTAAGTCTATGAGGTCTTGCACTACGTTTTTGAACACATTACATGAATTGATATCATGCCCATTTTGTCTATGGTATGGACAAAACAAGTGCTCTCTATAAGTCCTAGGCCTTTTTGTGGGATCAAGGAGCCCAATGTCTAGCAAGGCTAATTTATTGGTTTCATACAACCTTCTAAACAGGGATGAATATGACTCATTTAACAGAGTGTATTGTCTTTTGGGGGGATTGAATTGGCGACAGATAAGTTGTTCCACAATTGGCATTGTGTTTTGAACCATTGGTGCTTAGGTAACTGATGGGACCGCATGATATGAAATTTTTTGTTGTACTAGTTTTTGAGCCACTACGGGCTAGCTAATCACCACTTGATTAACTTGTTTTGTTGTGTTAGCCATTGAGGCTTGTGTGGATTTGTTTTGGCCAGATTGGTTATTTTGGTATTGGCCCTTATTTTGCCATTATTTCCTTTTAAGATTAATGACACCCTCTTGGATTTTGATCTCCTCAATGACACTAGCCTGTGCTAAAGCTTCTTCAAATGTTCTATAAGTGTTTAGTTGTAGCATCCAAGAGATGGGTTTTAAGCAACTCTTGGTAAAAAGCTTTATAATCTCTTCCATTGGTAGGGAGAATGGTAATTTAGTTATGACTACCCTCCAACGGTTTCCAAAGTCATAGATAGGTTCCTCATACCATTGTTTCAAATAATAAATATCTAATAAGGATACCTTCTTTTTAATATTTAGGGCGAAGCGCTCTAAGAATAGATCTATAAATTGATCAAAAGTGTATATACTATGTGTGGTCAATTGATTGTACCATTCTATGGCATCCCCCCTAGCGTTTGAGGAAACGTTCGGAGCATGAGAGCGTTATCATCGCTAATTTGAAAACATACGTGGACAAATGAGCTCACATGGTCTTTGGGATCCTCAGTTCCCTTGAACTTGTCAAATTTTGGTATTATAAAATCTGTCGGATATGGCGGTGATGGTACCGATGGATGAATTGGTTGATGGATCATTTGGCTTAATGTCAGATTTTAGCTCGTTGTTCCTGGTGAATTTTGCATCAAGCGATCGATTTGCTTTTGCATTGCTTGAAGTCTAAGGTATTCTATTATAATGTGAGGACCCTAGATTAGGTGGTGGTTGGTTGATGGGCTTGATGATGGATGTTGAGGTGTGACCAACATGGTGTTGTGGAATTGATTGGGTTGGGTGTGTGGAGAATAAGGATGATTGAAGGATGGGGATGATTGATGAGGATGATGGAGAAAAGGATTGGATTGTTTATTGGTGGCAATGTTGATTGGTATGGTGGATGTGTGGAGTGGTGGTGGGTTAGGGGTGGTGGGTTAGGGATGGTACCAAAACAAGGTTGACAATATAGTGGTCATGATAACATAAGTTGGTTGTAACCAACTCTCTTATCAAGTGCAAAAAACTCTCTTATCAAGCGCAAAAACAACATACGTTTGGCTGACACCATGAATAAGTATGATGCCACAATTAGTGATGGAAATAGCTCAATCGGTTAGATTTCTCAACTTTCAAGGAGAAGACCAAGATTCAAATGTTTTCAAGTAATACATGCATAATTACCAAGCTTGTTGTAATACCACCATGTGGTCATGGTGTAGAGGTGGAATCCTTTTCAATCCAATATAATTAATTTAAAATACATATATTGCTAAAAATAGTTTTATAAATACATTTAATCTTGATTAATAATAAAATAAAATATATAATATAATAAAATAATAAACATATTTATAAATTTAAAATTTAATTAACAAGAATAATTAAAGGTCAATATTAATGGATGTCTAGATAAATTTTTTTTTGTTTTTTAATTAACATATCACAATAACATCATCATAGTATAATTCATTAGGCTAAACATAAAAACACTCTTATTTTCAATAAAAATATATATATATTTTTATTTAATTTGTAATGTTATATAAAAACTATATAATAAACATCATGATAAAAATATTATTTATTAAAATAATTCAATACAACTATTAATAAATATTAACTAAAATAAAAAATATTATAAATAAATAATTTTCTCACAAATACATTTCCCAAACCTGTAATTAAAGTTTGTGAAGCATCGAGGATAGATATTATAAATTATTTGACAATATCTATAAAATTGAAAAACATATAAACCTCTTGTCCACTAGTTTGCACTCGAAGAACCTGAAATGTTATAGATAGAATGAGGCATGCGTTAAAAGCGTACGGCTGCTTTGAGCTTTTTAAAGGCACCTTACTTGATAGGATATTATGGGGTGGGCATGACAAGCATGTTCTTATATTACATGAAAAAAAAAAAAAAAAAACTACAAATATAATCTATGTGGTTGCCATGAGAGATTAAAAATCATTGGTTTTTAGGTGTCTATTGCGCTTGGGCTTTGCTTGGCTGTGACGCCCCTTTTTCCAGTGAAAATAATGAGAAATCAACCGAGTATTAAAATTATAATAATGGTAATATATTAAGTAAAGCATATAAAATGAATATGTAATATTAAAATTATGATAATGGTAATATATTAAGTAAAGTATATAAAATGAATATGTAATATTAAAATTATGATAATGGTAATATATTAATAAAACATATAAAATGAATATGTAATATTAAAGTTATGATAATGCAATATATTAAGTAAAGTATGTAAAATTTATAGGAAAATTTTGAAATAATTTATAAAACTGTCATTAATAAAAACTCAAGCAAATAAGATCTTGGTACAAAATGTAGAGATCTTAAAATACTCCATGCTTCATACAAGTTGTACTATTTGTATCTAACTTATATTCTACTCTACTCTCACTTATATGAAAATAATAAAATAATATGGATATTTTACCCTCACACTAAAATCAAACTCTTAAACTTCTATTTTCTTCAAACTCTTCATCCTCCTATAAACTCATATACAAATAAAGTATGATACATTGAATACTTTATACATTCTAATATTACTTAAACTACATAAAATAAATACTCAAACTCTAATCTAAAACAAACTCAACAACAAAAATCTAACAGCACCAGAAGAAGACTACATGTGGTTGCAATGAGAGTCCAAAAAGCATGGTTCTCTAGGTGTCTATTGCCTTGCTCTTTGCTTGGCTGTGAGGTTCCCCTTTTTCCAAGTCGGGTGATAGTGCACTTGTTTGTTCTATCATTTCTATCTCCCCGGCTCTCTCTTTCTCTTCCTCTTCTATCTCCCTACTTCCGATGGCAGGTTCAGATTGTTGTGCAGGATTTGGAGGTGGATCTTTGGAAGACTTGCCAGGTTCAGATTGTTGTGCAGGATTTGAAGGTGGATCTTTGGAAGACTCAGAACCCGTGTCCAACAGCCGTGTCGGATTGTTCTCCAAACCCGAGATGAGCCAACAGTGCCCACAGCTGCGATATATATTCCCCACCAGCCGCGAGGCTTGCTCCATGGAAAGTAGCTTTATAGAAGTACGCATAATATAACACAAAGGCAGACCACAGTTGAGAAATCAGTTCCCACCTTTCTCCCCTCTCTTTTTCCATCAGCTTCTCTGCTAGTTCTGCTGCAGCGTTCAGCATGGTTTTCCTTCCATCTTTAGGCTCTTCCCTTTCTTCCCTTCTTCCCTTCTTTTCATATTTATCTTTCATTCTGTTCCAAAATTCAATACTTTCAGCCTTCTTCTTCTTCTTTATATCACGCACAAGAGGAACAATCTCTAATAGAAGCTTTTCATGTTCCAACTTTGCCATGTCCGGGTGGAGAGGCAACATACTGGCATACGATACCAGCAGATAGCCACAGTAATTGGATAGCGTCTCACTCACACGCATATTCTTTTTCACAGGATCATCATCAGAAGCAGCATCACCACTATTCCTCTTACAAATAAGGAAATTCCACACCTTGGACAAATCCCTGTCCACAGCATACACTAGAGTCAGCATGGTTGGACCCAGCATCTGGATCAAGTCCATGGCAAATTGCGGTGGCCACATGCCATTGAAGAATTTCACGCTCCCACGTCTCCGTGTTGAGTTTCAGGTTCGGATCCACCTTGTTATAAATATCCTCATTGATACTATTGAGAAGTCTACTGGGCAAGGTTGGACCATTTTTCTTCTTATAACAATATTCTTCTATCTGATTTAGAATAAAACCCTTCAACTCCTTGTCAATGGGCTTTGGTTTCATGTACCAGGCAGCAACTGCCTTGATATACAAGCTGAGGGTGAAGGGGGTACTTTTACGGCCCTTGCCCCCCTTGCCCACACAAGTTGAGGGGCGAGTTAGGCAACGGACTTTCTCTATACTAGCTGAGCTTGTTAGACAAGTCTTTGTGAGGCTGTATTGCTGAACCTGGTTTTGCCAGTAAACTATTTGACAGTAAACTTGTTCACGTAACATCTGCACCTTGCTCGTCACAAACATAGCACTCTTGATGAGCATGGCCATACAGGTGTCAAGCATGCCACTTCCTGATCGATGGGAATGGCGGATGTGTGAGCAAACGAGAGACACCCTTGTCCAATCGGAGAAGATGATCCTGCACAATTGAAACATTTCCAAGACAGCCGCCGCAGACACGAGAATGTAGGTGACCACGCGTTGCACACGATTCTTGTGCCCATCTTTCTGTTGCCCCTCTCCAATAATACCAGTGTGTTAAATATCAGAAAGAAAGCCCACGCCAGGAGACCAGTGTTGGTGAGGCGCATTGCTGTTCCCAATCTGCTGAAGGCCGTGCGGCTCGACTTCGAGAACAAATAGTCATAAGTGAACTTCAGCTCTCTCTCCACAACTTTGAAAACCTCCTCAGCACCTAAATGGTCGAAAAAGAAATTTCTCGTTTTGCTCTCGTTCTCTTTCCGAATAGGGAGGCCACCAAACCTCCGCATGTAGGATTTGAATAAAGCGTGCGACACGCAGAGAATGTAGTCTTCTGTTGCTTGATTCCCCGCCCATTCCCACACGTCTCCAACAGTGACAACTCCCATCTTCTTCAAGTCGTCCTTCGAGAAGTTATTCTTCAAGAAGTTCTCCTTCGACAAGTTCTCCTCCGACCTTTGAGTGCTGTCACCTTCATTCGACAAGTTCTCCTCAAAGCTGCGAACTTTTCTCCTGTAGTCAATGAAAAACTCTTTCTCTCCACTAACTATATAATTGCATTTATTCTCATCGTTACCTACTATAGGCTCAATCTCCTCCATAAACGTGTGAATCGGGAGAGTTGAACTTACAATTTGTGGAATGCTGGCGAATCCCAGGGCCATCATTCGTTCAAAGTACTTGATAGCGCCGGCAAGGTAGATAAGAATTGCAGCAAGCGAAAGAGACCGTTCTACTTTGCCTTTGAGGGGCCATGGCAAGAGGGACACGCATATAAGGTATGCTGCCACAAAGAGGTGGTAAAACATAACCAGTGTGTGCCTTTTCCAAAGTTCATTATCAATCATGGAATACGCAGTGATGGTGTCGGGTCCTCCCAAGTGAACGAGCAACAGGGGAGCCCATACTACTACATTTCCAATAGGCATGCCCCCAAGGTTTAAATCTAGGTCTCTTCTTGGTAAGTGTTTGGCTAGACAAACAATTCACCTAGCTCTTAGGGGCTATACAAAATTTAATTTTAGAAGTAAAAAAAGTAATTTGAAAAAGTTATTATTAGTATTATTACAATTTTATATATGGATATATTTTTATAATTTTATATATTGATATATTTTGTATGGATTAATTTATTTATATTTTAAGTCAATCATTTGACATGTATATCATTTATAATTGAAATATATTGTATGAAATAAAGTGAGACACTACAAATTTTATGTGATGTATTGAAGAATATAGAGTTAACAACAAATCTATTACAATGGTCATTAATTCAATGGAGTACTTGAGGAGTGAAGTTACACCCAACTTTAGCATATGAATTGCATTGTAAAATATATTGTATGTTTTTTTAAAATAAATTTTCATGCTTCTATGTATATGAGAAAAATTTAATTATTAGAACATATAATCCTGACATTGGTATCACAACATATGATCCTTACAATTGGTATAAGAGAAACAATTTTAGCAAAGTAGAGATTGTTTTTTTTTATGGGTGCATAATTATGGTAATTTTTCAAAAAATATTTTATTTTATAAGAGATATATATCTTTTTCCTAGCAGCCATATTTAGAATATCCTTACACCATCATATAGAACATTTCAAGTACTACAAAAATGAATGGTCCTATCTTAAATTCTAATCAATATTAAATAAGCTATGGTTTTTTGATGTTGAGCCATTGAAACTATTTTTTGGATTGTGCAAAAAATTATTAAAAAAAAGAAAAAAAATCTCTCTCAATCCAACGGTATAATTCATAAAATTCTTTTGTCACAATCCCTTGTGTAGTGGTTTGAATTTGGATCTCTTGGTTGAGAACCCAAAGACATGCCACTACAAAATTCCAACAAGGATAATATTTGAAGCTAAAGCAAAGGTTTTTGAAAGGGTCCAGTCCCTTATGCAATGGTTTGAACTTGAGTCTCTTAGATGAGAACCCAAATATATACCACTACATTATCCTAATAGGAACAATATTGGGTAAAGCATAGGTTTTTTAAAGGGTCCTAGTCCCTTGTGCAGTGGTTTGAACTTAGATCTCATGGATGAGAACCCAAAGATATACCATTACAATGTTACAATAGGGATAACATTTTAGGTTAAAGCATGAGTTTTATGAAAGGGTCTAGGTCCCTTATGCATGACCAATTGAAGAACACAAGCTTATACTAAGAGAGGGGGTGAATAGTATAAGATCAACTTTTACTTTTCTTTCTCAAATAATATTATCCAATATATCAATGATAATATCAATAGTAGTAATAAAAACAATGCATAAATCATCACACATAATAAAGACACCAATTTAACGTGGTTCATCCAATGTAGGCTACTCCATGGAGAAAATATTTCACTAAAATTTTCTCAACAAATCTCTTCGGAATCCTTCCCTATTACAATATTTATGGAACTATGTCCAAAGGAAAAACTATCCTCTAATCAAGTTCATGGACACCAATCCACAGGAGACACCAATCCCCTCTATTGGTTCGTGGATCTCTATCCACAGGAGAATTCCTTCTCCTTTACTCTGGATGGTGATATTCTAGAAGACTACTGCCTCCACTACATTGGCTTGTGGATCTCTCTCCACTGAAGATCTCTATCCTCACCTAGAAGACCTTTGTCCTCACTACTCTGGCTAATGGATATCTATCAACTAGAGACTATTATCCTATGCTCTATCACCTCCAAAGCTTGCTCTCATCTCTACTCAATATTTGTCTCAAATATGCACTAAACATTGTCCTTAGTCTAGCACAAATTTGCTCACAAGTCTATCTCTAGTATGACACAAATTTACCCTCAAATATATACCAAAATATATCCTCAAATATGTCCTCAAGAATTAACACAAAGTCTGATCAAATCACAAATCAACTCTGCTCAAATCTACCCCAATCCTTAATACAAAGCTTGAACAAATCAATCAATCAATTCTAATCTCAAGTATTCTCAAAGACTTGTCTCAAATTTGTCCATAAGTCCTCTCAAGAACTTGCTCAATCTACTATCAAGACAAATTTGAGATAAGTATTTACCAAGACTTACCTCAAATCACTAAGACTTACCTCAAATCTACTCAACATGTATTTACCAAGACTTACCTCAAATCTGCTCAACAAGTCTTCACCAAGACTTACCTCAAATCTGCTCAACAAGTCTTCACCAAGTCTTCATATGGTTTTAGATTTTGCCAAGAGATCATCTACATAGTCTTCAATGATTTTATGCATGTAATCATGAAATATGTAATTCATGGCTCTTTGATAAGTAGCTCCTACATTTTTGAGGCCAAAGGGCATAACCCTAAAACAAAATGTTCCCCATGGTGTTGTAAATGTTGTTTTATGTTGATCATCAGGATTTATTCGAATTTGGTTGTATCCTGAGAAACCGTCCATGAAGGAAAGCATTTCATGGCCTGTGCAGGTGTCGACAAGAGTATCAATGTTTGGTAGAGGGAAATCATCCTTAGGACACACTTTATTTAGGTATTGAAAGTCATTGCAAATGCGTATCCCCCCATTGGGCTTGTGTATGTGTACCATATTTGAAAGGCACTCAGGATAGTCAATAGGGCCGATAAAGTGAACATCTAGCAATTTTTGTATTTCCTCTTTCACTATGAGTGCTATGGTAGGATGCATTCTTCTAAGCTTTTGTTTGACCGGCTTGGCGTCAGGTCGCAAGGTGAGATTGTGGACAAGAAGATCAGGATCAAGGCCAGACATATCCTTGTAGGACCATGCAAACACCTCTTTCTTCTTCTTTAGGAGAGCAATGAATTGCTCTTGTTCATTGGGTGTTAAACTTTTTCCAAGCTTGACAATTTGGGGATTATCAAGATCTGAACTAAGGTTCACATCAATGGTTTCTTCAATGGACATATGTGAACCTTCCTCAAGTTGATGTGGTGTTGGAATTAGATTGAAGTCATCTAAGATGTCATCTAGCCTCTCTTGCTTATCGTTGTCTAACTCTTCTTGGAAAACCTCAAGACTGCTAGATGAATATGGAGAGGGTGAATGTGGGGGCGAAGGAGGAATGTAACAGGCTGAAGCCCTTAACAATTCCTCGGATAGGATGAAATCCGAGAGGGAGGGTGGGAGGAAATCCGGTCCAAGTAAATGAGGCTATTGTCAATTGGAATTGGCTTAGCCAAATCGTATGGATTGCAGAGTGGGGTGAATAAGTAAATAGGATTCATATTGACTTAGGGGAATGAAAGGTGGTTGGGATGGATGCGTGGATGGAACAATTGAATCAAAACCTATGTCGAGGCATGGTATCCCTGTAATAGTGAACGTGAAACATCAGAGCAACATTTTTCTCTCTTTTTTTTTGTATGTTTTTACTTTTTTTTTGTATGTTTTTGTTTTGTTATTTTTTTTGTATGTACATATGTTACAATTATTGGCTTATGTGGGGCTCAAGGTGGATTTCTAGGTGGATCATCTTGCTCTTGTGGAAGAATCAAGCAAAAAATGAGATCTTTGGATGGGAAACATTCGAAGGTAAAACTCTTCCTGTTGGGTGATGGGGACAATAGGGAGTGATTCCTCTTGAGAATTGTTAGAAGCATTTGACATGACTTCAAATTCTTCATAAATTTCATCATCGAAATCAAATACCGGATAGGAGAAATTGATGGGATCATCCTCGTCTACTTCATCAATGCGAAGTTCTTGAATGGACTATTCAAGAGAGGATGTTGATGTCAATGGATGCATGGAGGGCTCCTCATCATTGAGGCTAAGATTTTTGAAGGCTTGCTCAAGAGAAGCGGTGGAGAACAATGGGGTATAACCTAATCTGAAACGATCATAAGAACCTATATATGGGACATCTAGGATATCATGCATTCCTTATTCATGGGAACCTAAACCTTGACCTTGCCAATGGAACATGTTGAAGTATCTAGCTGGAAACTCTTCCACGTGAGGTATATTGATGCGCCTAGGCTCTTTTAGTTCTTTGGGTGGGTTTGCACCAGTTGAGCAAACCAACCCTCCATAAACAAATTTAATGCTATTTGGAGAAGTACTCATGTCGTAGACAGAACCTATGGATAGAGAATGGTCTTTGGGACGTCCAAAATCCATGGTTTTTGGAATGGCTAAGGGGGTGATGGTGACGTCTTGGACCACATACTCACCTATACCAAGATTGGTGATGTGGGTTTCGACTTGGGTTGATGAGGTGGATGGTGAAGGCTCGGATGGATCTGGATTGGTTGTGGATGGCGGGGAATTAAATATGTCGCAATCAAAAAGTTTGACTTGTGACACATTGGCTGATGGAGTTGGATTGGATGGTGGTGGGGCATGATGAGATGGTGGTGTGGAATTATGAGATGGCCTAGAAGTAGTGGTTTTATTGGAAGAAGTTTTTGTGATGTACGATGTACTAATGGAAGCTTTTTCGCAATTACATGTACAAGAAGAAATGGATGATTGAGAAGATGATGTGATGGGTAGCTCCTCTATGATGGGAGCCTTAGAAGAAGATGAAGGTGTATTAGAGGAAGAAGACGAATTGGAAGATGACGTTTATGGATCTGATGATGGCACCAAGAACAAATGTGTGGAAGGTAACATGGATTCATAAGGATTTGAAATGAAGTTACAATACTTAAAGGGTTCAACATCCACGGGGATGCAATGGACTTGTCCATCATGAACATATTTTAAGCATTGATGAAGAATTGATGGGACACATTTCATTTCCCTCATCCAAGGTCTACCAAAGAGTATATTATACGCCATGTCACCTTCCAAGATGTGAAACATGGTGTGCAACGTTTTGGCCCTTACTTCTATAGGTAAAACGATAGTACCAAATGTGGTACACAAAGCATCGTTAAATGCTTTGAGGCTGAGTGATGACTTGGTAATGTGGGATGGCGGTAAGTTGAGATGGATAAGGACAGTGGTAGTAATGATGTTGATTGATGAGTCGGTATCGATTAGCACTCTTTTGAAGGGCTTTCTGTCTATTAAGGCTATTATATACAATGGAGGGTCCACCGATTCTGAACTCATTGGTTTTATCTCAAAGTCATAAAAGGTGATTGATGGGTCAATGCATGTTCTAACACTCCCTACAAAATTGTTGAAGGCATTGGAGTCTTGGGATTCTAACTCAATTGACTTGAGTATTTTTATAAAATCTTCTCTATGCCTAGGGGATTGTTGAATGAGCTCACAGACAGAAAGTTTAGCCGATGCCATCTTCAAACTAGTTGTTAACCGGTTGGTTAAGGTTATCGTTGGCCTAATCAGACGAAGGATAGGTGGATGGGATGGGTTGGACAGATTAATGGGAGGAGGTGGATTTGGCAATGTTTGTATGGGTGGTATATTTGAAGGTTGTTGATCATGTTGTTGATTTTGCCTTTGCCCTCTAGCGACCACATTGACTGCTCTGACAAAGTTTTAATATTGTTAAACATGATTTACTTGATTATGAGGTTGTTGTTGATTATTACCTCCTTCATTGTGTTTAACCTCCCCATGGTTAGGTAGAGGTGTCTGATATATGCCTAAATTTTGATTTTGTGGAGCTAAGGGGTTATCCATGTTATGGCCCCTAAGTCTATGAGGTCTTGCACTACGTTTTTTAACACATTACATGAATTGATATCATGCCCATTTTGTCTATGGTATGGACAAAACAAGTGCTCTCTATAAGTCCTAGGCCTTTTTGTGGGATCAAGGAGCCCAATGTCTAGCAAGGCTAATTTATTGGTTTCATACAACCTTCTAAACAGGGATGAATATGACTCATTTAACAGAGTGTATTGTCTTTTGGGGGGATTGAATTGGCGACAGATAGGTTGTTCCACAATTGGCATTGTGTTTTGAACCATTGGTGCTTAGGTAACTGATGGGACCGCATGATATGAAATTTTTTGTTGTACTAGTTTTTGAGCCACTACGGGCTAGCTAATCACCACTTGATTAACTTGTTTTGTTGTGTTAGCCATTGAGGCTTGTGTGGATTTGTTTTGGCCAGATTGGTTATTTTGGTATTGGCCCTTATTTTGCCATTATTTCCTTTTAAGATTAATGACACCCTCTTGGATTTTGATCTCCTCAATGACACTAGCCTGTGCTAAAGCTTCTTCAAATGTTCTATAAGTGTTTAGTTGTAGCATCCAAGAGATGGGTTTTAAGCAACTCTTGGTAAAAAGCTTTATAATCTCTTCCATTGGTAGGGAGAATGGTAATTTAGTTATGACTACCCTCCAACGGTTTCCAAAGTCATAGATAGGTTCCTCATACCATTGTTTCAAATAATAAATATCTAATAAGGATACCTTCTTTTTAATATTTAGGGCGAAGCGCTCTAAGAATAGATCTATAAATTGATCAAAAGTGTATATACTATGTGTGGTCAATTGATTGTACCATTCTATGGCATCCCCCCTAGCGTTTGAGGAAACGTTCGGAGCATGAGAGCGTTATCATCGCTAATTTGAAAACATACGTGGACAAATGAGCTCACATGGTCTTTGGGATCCTCAGTTCCCTTGAACTTGTCAAATTTTGGTATTATAAAATCTGTCGGATATGGCGGTGATGGTACCGATGGATGAATTGGTTGATGGATCATTTGGCTTAATGTCAAATTTTAGCTCGTTGTTCCTGGTGAATTTTGCATCAACTGATCGATTTGCTTTTGCATTGCTTGAAGTCTAAGGTCTTCTGCTGGAATGTGAGGACCCTGGATTAGGTGGTGGTTGGTTGATGGGCTTGATGATGGATGTTGAGGTGTGACCAACATGGTGTTGTGGAATTGATTGGGTTGGGTGTGTGGAGAATAAGGATGATTGAAGGATGGGGATGATTGATGAGGATGATGGAGAAAAGGATTGGATTGTTTATTGGTGGCAATGTTGATTGGTATGGTGGATGTGTGGAGTGGTGGTGGGTTAGGGATGGTCACTATGGAGGATTGAGGGACCCATGAGGAATTTTGATTTACGAGTGGAGGTTGAGTTGGAACTCCTTGATTCATAGGGTTTGTGTTAATCGATTTCTTTCCTTTTGTTCATTGTGAAAGCAATCTATTGATGATCCCTAATGTATTCGTGAGTTCCTAATTTGACCATGTGTCGAATGATGGGGTTGAGGTTGGATGAGATGATGGTTGGGCTGATGATGATGGAAGCTTAGGCATGGTCATGTTGGCTAAGTGAGATGATGGAGGGATGGATGACATGGTCATGTTGGCTAAATGAGATGATGGAGGTGTGGATGGCATGGTCATGTTGGCTAAATGTGATGATGGAGGTGTGGATGACATGGTCATGTTGGCTAAATGTGATGATGGAGGTGTGGATGACATGGTCATGTTGGCTAAATGTGATGATGGAGGTGTGGATGATAGATGAGAGGTCATGGGTATGGTGCAAGTTACATTTGATGTTACAACTTGAAGGTTGGGGACTTGCAATGCGGCATTGACATGCTACTCATACAAGGGGTTGGTGTAGGTGGATGTGAAATAAATGTTTTGAACACTTGGGCTTTGCGGTGGTTGGCTTGCGGTGGATGGTATACCATATTCATATCTTGAATTAGGATATCATTGGGTAAGGTAGGTGGTAGCCAATCCAGGTTCTTCAAAATCATCTTGGCTAAGGGGCTTCATGAAATAGTTAGAGGCCTTATAGATGGCCTGCACTCTATCCATGTCTATGTAGGTGGTGGTAGCTTCCACATTAAGTGGATGAGACTTCTCTTGAGAGCGATATGGATGGGCCGATCCAAACAAAGTAGTTTGAATCATAGTGGATGGGGCTACCGAAGTAGTAGGCTCATGGGAATTATTTTCCATTAAATTATTTTGGTTCATTACCTTCTTTTGTTGACGTGTTAACACCATAAAGAAATTAAACCAAAAATTCAATATTAATCTAGATCACACCAATTAACAATTTCATTTCTAAAGAAATAAGGCAAAGAAAACAACCAATCCTATGTTTCACCTTGTGTGGCTTACCTCAGGTTCTTTAATTATTTTCTTCCTTTAATGTGAAGTTCCTTTTAAAATTGTTGGGTTTGTGTGTTTTGGTGTAGCCTAATCTTGTTTAATGAAAAACAAAGGTAAAAACTATGGTTGGCCAAGGCAATGAGATTCTTGTTGGTAATGACCTCCAACAAGTTTTCTCGGGGGTATTCCTATGGTGGCTAGGGGCAGATATTTGATGGATGGAGATGAAAGCCATCGTCACCAAACCTCAAGCAATAGTTGGTGATGAAATCCAACTATTACTATTAAAAAGTGCAGCAGCAAGAAACAAAATACGTAAATTATTGAATGACAAACTAGGGTTATGTAACTCACTTGGAAGCCTTAGCTCTGATTCAAATTAATGTTAGGATTAGCTGTGCGCATGCTCAGGCGTAGGAGAGTGCCTACGAAGCACGAAAGGGCACCTGCGCGATCCCTGGAACTGCTGCAAAATGCTTCAAAAACCCTAGCAAAGAATGTAATAATTTTTACGCTTTCTAAAAAACTTGTAACAACAGCAACAATAGAAAATTAGCAAGGTAGATCTATCAAATTATGAAACCCTTGTGGGATCCCACCGTAATCACTGTTAGAGTTAAAGTGCACTATGCCTTCATTTTGACACTTGTCAGTTTCATTGACAAGTATCATGTTCATCATATAGGCCTTCTGCCTATATATGTAACACATTTTTATCAATAAAATAATCCCTTCAGTTTTTCACTCCTTACATTTGGTATCAGAGCAGGCTTTCCCTGCCCTGTGAAACCCTTGAGGGGGGGTTTCCCTCATGGAAATCCTCCCTCCCTCATTTTTTTTTTTTTTAGGAGGGAACTTGCTTTGTTTTTTCTTTAGTTAGGATAGTGCACTTTAAGGGGGAATGTTAGAGTTAAAGTGCACTATGCCTTTAGTTTGACACTTGTCAGTTTCATTGACAAGTGTCATGTTCATCATATAGGCCTTCTGCCTATATATGTAACACATTTTTATCAATAAAATAATCCCTTCAGTTTTTCACTCCTTACAATCGCCATTTGTGGATGCAAAGACACGACACTTGAAAATAAAATGGTAGAATCAAATAAAGCAATGAGACAAAATAGATTGCACAAAAGAAATATGTATTCAATGGGGGGGCCAATAGAATTCTTTATTATAATCAGTATCCAATGCAGATATTTGATACAATAATTTACAGCGAAACTAGGGTTCTCCAAAACCCTATTTAGATATAATAGAAGTGTCTTCAGATCTGAGTGTGTCCTTGATCCCAACAGGTTGAGTGGGCTTTGAATATCCAATGTGGGGCCACTCCAGCTTCAAAAGCTGTCAAATAATATGTTGAATTCGTAGATTTGCATGCAAAAAAAAACACAAGAGCATCAGTAATACCTGTGAGGGCTCCACAGTGTGAGACCCTCAGACATTAAAAAAACCCTAGCTTAAGAATTAATTTAAAATGCATGCCAAACCAACAAATAAATGAAATAAAATAATTCAAAATATACCTTGCTTCATTTTTGTAGATTTCATGGTGTAGCAGATTTAGATCTTCATTTCAATGTCACAGTAAGCTCTGACATGAGCTTCTCAAGCTTTGGTTCACACCTAGGACTGTCGCAAGCTCTAGAAGGCACTAGGCAGGATCTGCAGCGAGCTTGAAAAGCTCTAGTGTGCACTTGCAGAAAGGGTAAGCTCTGGTGGGCACTTGGCAAGCTCTGTAGTGAGCTTCATAAGCTCAACACAGCACTCGAAGGGTAGGGTAGATCTGTAGAAATAGATCAGGAGGGATGGCGACGGAGGCGGCGGATGGAATATGGCTATGGCGGTGAGCAAGGATGGATGTACGATGGCTGGAATGGAAAAAGTATTGTTGGCTTAGCTAGGGCATCAGTTCTTCAATTCTCTCTATCTCTACTTCACTAGGGCATCAACAAATGCTTCTCCAAGTATATCTCTTAATCTCCAAGTTCCAATGTTTGGGCATTTACAAAATACCCTATTTATAATCCAACCTAGGGTTTTCTTAGGGTTTTAGCCTTGCACTTTTGATCGTGTGGCTAAGATTAAGTCATATCCTAGGGTTGAGATTACTTTTTGAATGTGACATGGATTAATGAAATGGATGGTGGAGATTAAATGAAATCGGATGGCTAAGATTAATTGAGTTTATTTATATATATTTTATAATAAATATATTAAAATATAATAAAATATTATATAAAATATAAAGTATTATAAAATAATATTAAAATAACCCCAATTAGGCTAGGAAATGGCGGGAAGGTGGATTTGGGCCAAATAATTTGCGGTAAGGTGGAATGGAAGACAAGTGGGTGGTGGGATGGTTAGGATGGAGGTTTAGTGGCTGTGATTTGGTGTCTACACTTCTCACTATGAAAAGCGGAAGGTTTCTCATTGAAAATATTAATATTCCTTCTTTTGTATGGGACTTCCGTATGTGAGTAGTCAAGTGAGAGAAATCCTTCCAATTTGGTTGTGAATTCTCTTGAAAGGTACATTCCAAAATAAGGTTCTAAGTCTACGAATACTACTTCTTGTATGACTATAATCTTGGGCATTATTGTCAATACTATGGGTATATCTTTGATTACTCCTATAGTTTTGACTGGAGTACCATCTAACTGTAGCACTCCTAGACTACTCCTGGTATATTCCATTCCCATGATGTCACACACAACTTTAGGAATAACTGTGGTTGTTGCACCCGAGTTTATCATACAATTGTGTACCACCCATCCTTCCATTTTCAAGGGCAAATAGAATGGAGGAGGCTATTTTGTTCTATGGCCGTTATTGGGTTACCTTGGACTAGATTCAATTGAGGGTGAGCTTTGGTTTTATTTTTTATTGTCTTGATATATTCTTGCAGCAAATCAATCTATTTTGGGAGCAACAATGCATCATACATGCGTACCTTTGAAGGAGTCCTTTTCAATTCTTCGATTATGCTGAAAGTAGGTACATCAGGTTGTTTATCCTTCTCCCTTGTAGGTGGATCATATATTTTCTTGTACCCTTGAGTTGCCTCTTTTCTTTATATTTTGGTCAGAGAGGGATATCTCAATTTATCCATTGCCTATTCTTGAGTTTCAATTTTTTTTAGCGATGCTTCACTTTTGTTTGTTTCTACCCTTTGCTTTTGAACAATATTTAGGGGTACAACCTCATGGATGATTCATTTTCTATCTGGTCTTTTGCTATTGAGGACAATTTTAGGGGATTGAGCTCCTTAGGATCAACTTGAAGGGTTTTTTTACCTAACCTGGTTAAGACTGTAACATGTTCTATTGATGACATCATAAAATTATGGCTGGTTTCCATAATCATATTAACTTGTCCTTTATGATAACTTTTTGGTTTTCCAATAGCTACTATCTAAATATTATGTTGGTGAACCATACACAAAATTTCACCATGAGGATCATTACATGTGGAGCATCAATAATCAGATTCAACGGGAGATGTAGAAGGTTTGTCTTATTGATTAGCATACATTGTTCTTGGATTTTTTGGGTAATTACTTATTGAAGCTTGGTCTTTTATCACATGTGAGAACCTTTTTGGCTGGAAGTTCTTTTCAACTTCCCTCATTTTTATTGAAGTCATATCATTGGTCAAAATTTTCATAGTCATCTGTATATCTAGGAGGACTACCATCTGAGGATCACGTGCTGGTAAGGCAGGTATCAGAGGTAAAGTTGGGAATGCTTGGGGATCTTGTATAGCTGAGGGAGTTTGTAATTCATACCATTTTGGAATCTCTGTTGTAGGATCTGAAGCAGGATACGATGTGTTTGCATTAGGGGCTTAAGGAAATTATGGGAATATGGGCACTATCATTTGTTGGGGTAACCTTCCAATAACAATAAGGTTCTTTTATGCTTTCAAGGCTTCTTAAAATATTTTTGGGAAGTTAAACACCTAATATTATATTATAGCCATACCCAAATCTAAGTTAAAAGATCTTAGATAATAGTACATTGCTTGCTCATGCGTTGGTCTGAGGCCATTAGGTACTCTTTTCCATGTTCGACTGAACCTAATATTGAAATCAACTATCTTTTCTTGTGGGTGTTTTTGCATAATAGTAAACTCAGTGAGTAGGAAGAAAGGATCAGCTTGTTCGTTGAATGCTTCTACGAGTTTACTGGTTAGTTCTACCCATGTAGTTATGGTTTGGTTTAGGATAGTCCTGTACCGGTATAACATTTTCCTCTCAAGAATATAACTAGTAATTTCACCATGATATTTTCCTCTATGATATTATGAATTGCTGCTAGTGATGCGACATACTGATAGTGCTCATAAGCAATTTTACTAGTGCCATCATACGTGGGCAATGCTTTTAGATTTCTTTGTGGGAATGGGGTTCTAGACTGCCATATTTAGGGGACCCACATTGTTCCATGTAGGATAGGGTTGGACATTCTAGTTTTGATTGGCATCCATTGTAACTGCTATGTTGATTTAAGTTGCAAGCACAAGATTGGATGTATTAGAATATTCAATAGTAGTAGTACTAGAAGGAATTGCAAGGGAAGGGTTCATAGCATTGGTTGACCTGGTAGTAATGGTAGAGGAAGAGTTCAATCTAGAAGATAAAATAGGGTTTACTCTACTACCAAGGTGCAATTCCAGAAACTCAATGGGTTCTTTTAAATTTTTGGCTTTTGATCTAGTTCTCATGTATTTCAATACTTAACCAGAAATTGGATATAAAGATTTTTTGGATTTAATATTTTAAACGGAGTCATCAGGTGATTTAAATTTAAATAAAGTAAATCCAAACACCAAATATTTAATCTGTGGATGTAGTGGGATTTGGTGCCACTGGGCGTGCCAACAAATGTCGGTCCAAAATCTGCCTATGGTTGGTTATTGTGCCCAAGACATGGCTAACGTTGAACGAATAGTCAAACTATGAGGTTTAACGGGTTCAATATCCAGAGAAGGTTGGTTCCTTTGGGAATTTCTAACTAGTTGAAAAGTAATTAGGTGGAAGAAGAGAGTGCTTGAAAGAGATGTAAATGTAGCCAAAGCTAGAACTTGATATGATGCAGATTAAGAAACAATAAGAACTGAGATAAAACCATGCAAGAGAGCAAATACTACAACCTCCTGATAGACCAACTAGTAATTTACCATATAGAACGTGTCTAATCACTATTTAGCTCTTATAGATTAGTAGTTCTAGAAACTAAGAAACAAACATTAACAAGAATCTATAAATCATAATTAATGTCATGCACATTTACTTAGCTAGAGTAGAACATCCATCCATTCATAACTACTTGTTTTGAAAGATATTTGAACCAAAGGTTAAATGAAGATCTTTATTGCATTGGTTCTTCCAAAAGTCTTAATCCATACAACTTATAAACGCTTAAGAGCCGATCCTTTAACAAGAGGTCCATACTCTTATTTATAATACCATGATGGTTCAATATTTCAAAGTACAAAAATAGGTTATTTTAAAAAAGTTGCAACAATAAGCCAGGTGGCCAATATGTTACAAGCACTATGTAGTGTCATTGGTCCAAAGAAAAAATAGAGAACTGAATCTCTAAATGTAAGATGATTGATCCATGTGCACCGGTGGGTAGTGGAGGTGATATAGAAATCTGATTCATATATCCTTCCTTTGGTGTGTTCATAACCATTGATCTGGAAATGATCATAGTCAACTAAAAATATTGTCATCCTTATTGTAGCTAGTAACGGTCGTGTAGCAAAATTATGACTTGTTGTGGATCTGCGATGTTTTCCTGTGTTTGAGCCCCTCTGGTCTTCGTTGCCAGCAAAAATTTGACTAATCGTGAAATCATGATAATTTTTGGCTTTCAACCATTTTGTTGCTCTTCGCTAGCGAAAACCTGTCATGTCATGGAATCGTGACACTTTTTGGCTCTCGACCCTTTTGTTGCTCTTCGCTAGGGAAAACCTGACATGTCGTAAAATCATAACACTTTTTGATACTCGGCCCTTTTTTATTTATTACCAGTAGATTCAAGACATGTTACGAAATTGTGACATTTTTGGCTTTCAACCCTTTTGTTGCTCTTTGCCAGTGAAAACCTGTCATATCACAGAATTGTGATACCTTTTGGCTCTCATCCATTTTGTTGGTCCTCACCATAAAAAACCTGATTGGTCATAGAATCACAATATTTTTTGACTTTTGGTCCTTTTGTTGCTCTTCGCTAGGAGAAACCTATCATGTCATGAAATCGTGATACTTTTTGGCTCTCGATCCTTTTTTTGCTCCTCACCAGAAGAAACCTAACATGTCACAAAATCGTAACACTTTTCAACTTTCGGTCCATCTACTGCTCCTCGCCATCGAAACTTGTCATGTCACAAGATCGTGACACTTTTTGGTATTTCAAAAATTTGGAGAGTTTATCATCACCTTATTTATCCTAATGTAGTCATTTTGACCAACAAGAGCTAGACTAATCCACAATGGTTTGAATGGGACAACTCGTTGTTAATCATAACTTGACAAGTGATACTAGATCTAGAGCCAGGGTAATGGCATGGTCCTAGTTGACTTCAAATAAGTGAAGAGCCAACTAGGCACTAGGTATATATGCTACATCCTTTTTTTTTGAAAATTTTGAAAAAACTTGTATTAAAACAAAGATCAGTTACAAATGGGAGTAAACACATCCCTACCAAGAACAAAGAAACAAGATTACAAGCGCAGAGCGCAAAAAGTCAACACTTTCCACCGCAGAGCGCAAAAAGTCAACAAGGCACGAAAACGCGACATGTCGCGAAATCGCGACATGTCGCGATATCGCGACAATCAAACCAGCCTTGGCCGCGCCAGAGCAACAAGTCACGAAATCGTGACATGTCGCGATATCGCGACAGCCAGACCCCGCGGCGCCTGATCACCAAAAGTGTCACGAAATCGCGACGGCTTTTCCCCTTGGCGCCCCATCACCAAAGGTGCCGCGATATCGCGACGAGTTTTCCCAATGGCGCCTGATCTCCAAAAGTGTCACGAAATCACGACGAGTTTTCTCCTCAGCGCCCATCCTTCAAAGTGTCGTGATATCACGATGAGTTTTCATTGTAAATAATATTTTATAATAATAAAATAATATATAATTTTTAATAAATATTTTTTTCAAAAGTGTCGCGAAATCGTGACGGCTTTTCCCCTTGGCGCCCCATCACCAAAGGTGTCGCGATATCGCGACGAGTTTTCCAAATGGCGCCTAATCTCCAAAAGTGTCACGAAATCGTGACGAGTTTTCTCCTCAGTGCCCAACCTTCAAAAGTGTCGCGATATCGCGACGAGTTTTCCACTTGGCGCCCAGTCTTCAAAAGTGTCGCGATATCGCGACGATTTTTCCCCATGACTCCTATTCGCCAAAAGTGTCGCGATATCGCGACGAGTTTTCCCCTCGATGCCCAATCTTCAAAAGTGTCACGATATCGCGACGAGTTTTCCACTTGGCGCCCAGTCTTCAAAAGTGTCGCGATATCGCGACGAGTTTTCCCCATGGCGCCTGTTCGCCAAAAGTGTCGCGATATCGCGACGAGTTTTCTCCTTGGCGCCCAATCTTCAAAAGTGTCGCGATATCGCGACGAGTTATCCCCTTGGTGCCCATTCTTCAAAAGTGTCGCGATATCGCGACGGTTTTTCCCCTTAGTGCCAATTCTCCAAAAATGTCACGAAATCGCGACAACTTTTCCCCTTGGCGCCCAGTCGCCAAAAGTGTCACGAAATCGCGACGACTTTTCCCCTTGGCGCTCATTCTCCAAAAGTGTCGCGAAATCGCGACGTCTTTTCCCCAAGGCGCCAATTCTCCAAAAGTGTCACGAAATCGCGACGATTTTTCCCTTTGGCTCCCATTCTTCAAAAATGTCACGAAATCGCGACGGTTTTTCCCCTTGGCTCCAATTCACCAAAAGTGTCGCGATATCGCGACGATTATCCTCCTTGGCGCCCCTGCTCCAAAAGCGTCGCGAAATCGCGACGGCTTCCAGCCAAAGGCCGCGACGGCGCAACAGGTCACGAAATCATGACAGCTTCCCACCAAAGGCCGCGACGGTGCAACAGGTCATGAAATCATGACAACATCTCTCCAAGGGCCGCGACAGCGTGACATGTCGCGATGTCACGACAGGTTCCCTCCAAAGGCCGCGACGGCGCAACCTGTCGCGATATCGCGACAACTTCCCTCCAAAGGCCGCGACGGCGCAACAGGTCACGATATCGTGACAAAAACCACCCTTAGCATAAACTTTGCTCATTGTCTCAAGGATCGTTCAAGACCCTGCCTAATCACTGCATCCTCCATAGGCATGTCACTGTGCAACTGCACCCCTACCTCTTTCTCAGCACCCATCTTTGCAAGGAAATCGGCCGCTTTATTTAAATCTCTACTCACATAGACGGGGATCACATCATCTAATTCCCTCCATAGTTCCTTGATTTGAGAGACCAGAATCCGCAACCTCCATGCTTTCGAAGCAAAGTTCCTCATGCAGTCTAGAGCGCCAACCAGAATTTGAGAATCAGACTCGAGAATTATCCTCCTGTGTCCCTGATTAACAGCCTAGATGGAAGCATATTTAATAGCAAAGGCTTCTGCTTCATTGTTTGTGGCTCTTCCCAGACCTTGCATTTCCCAATAGAGCACAGACCCAGCATGATCCCGGCACACTACACCAATTCTAGCACTACCCGGATTGCCTTTTGCAGCTCCATCAGTATTGATTTTGATCCAACCTTCTGGGGGAGGTTTCCAGCTAGCTCTGTCCTGTCTCTCTTGCTCTTCAGCTCCCTCTTCCAAAGGGCCCAGGACCAACCCGATTTTCCTCTTCAAAGATAGATGGCAACCGTTTCCGTGACTTTGCTCCAGATGACCTGCCAAATTCCATCTAGCGAGGAGAAGGTTTCTCTAAAAATACGAGCATTTCTCTCCAACCACACCTGCCACCAGATGAAAAGTAAGCCAAGCTCCCAACCAATTCGAAGAGCTTTAGATTTAAATCTACCTCTCTTCCATCTTTCCCAAATATTGGTCCGAGTCAGATCACCATTAGCCTGGAGTTTATAGTGAGAGAACCAACGCTTCCAAATCTGACGCGTGAAAGGGCACTCAAACATCAGATGATCAGCTGTTTCCTCATTCTTGTGGCATAATACACACTGAGATGGACCGATGATTCCTCTATTTCTGAGATTGTCAAAGGTGAGAATTCCATTGTGCATAAACTGCTAGGCAAAGAAATTCACTTTCGGCCAGCCCTTGGAATGCCATATCTTCCTCCAATCTTGAACCGAAAATAAATGTGGGGGAGGCTCTGGGAGGATCTTATCGTATCCGTCCTTCACTGTATATACCCCAAGGTTCCCATAGCCCCAAGCTAGTTCATCCTCCTCGTCTCTCCCTGTGAGAAACCTTTTTGTCAAGATTTTGGTCAAGATGGGTGCCAGCTCCGGAGGGATTGTAATTGGCCACTCCTCCAACCGCTTAAACTTCTTGAACTTATACTCCCCCAATTGGCTAGTGTTGAAATAACTCTCAATATGGACCCAGCCCTTGGCTTCTATGGCGGATTTAATTGGTTGCAATTCGGGAAACTCAGCAATGATGGGTGGGTACTGGTCCCATGAATCAGTCCAAAAACGTGCCTTCTCCCCTCTCCCCACTTTCCAAAACAATTGGTCTTTAATAACCTGAGATCCAAGCTTGAGAGCTTGCCACACTAAGGATCCATTACCATCCAGAGGGAAACGGCCCACTTCATTGGGGTGAACATGACCCAAGTATTTACTGGTTAGGATTCTACTAAATAAGGATGTTGGTTGGGAAATCCACCTCCAGTACAGTTTTCCAGCCAAAGCTTTGTTGTTAAGCTTGGAGCTTCTCAGTCCCAGCCCTCCTTTTTCCTTGGGCTGGGTAACTTTATCCCAACCAACCAAGGCCCATTTCTTCTCCCCTTTTGCTCCTTCCCATAAAAATCTTCTAGCCATTTTGTCCAGCTCTTTCCAAATAGAATGTGGGGCAGCCAGGATAGAGAATTTATAGATTGGCATGGCCTGAATAACTGACTGTAAGAAAGTTAATCGGCCCCCATAGCTTAACCATTTATGAGACCAATGGTTCATTCTATCTTTGATGCCATCCAAAAGATCCTTCCAGATATCTATTTTTAATTTTTTGAAATGCAAAGGAACCCCCAAGTAAACTACTGGAAGAGAGGTCCTAGTGAATCCCAAGATCTCTATAACTCTGTCCTGTAGCCTTTGGTCAAGATTGAAGAAGACCACTTTGGATTTTTTATCATTGATGACTTGGTTTGAGGCCCTAAGGTAGACATTAAGAGTATCTCTCGATTCCTCTAGCTTCCCCGAGAGCCAGCCACTCCAACCAGTCTTGTATCATCCACAAACTGTAAGTGAGTCAAAACTTCCTCACCCACCTTGATACCTGTTATCAGGCCTTGATGTCTTCTCCTCAAGAAGAGTCTACCTAATCCTTCAGCCAAGATGAGGAAGAGATAGGGAGAGCAAGGGTCCCCTTGACGAAGACCACGTGTGGCTCCAAAAGGTGGCGAGGGAAGCCCCTTGATTAGAACAGAATAAGAAGGCGTAGAAACACAACTCATGACCCAATCTATCCAAATCCTGAGAGAAACCAAAGGCTGCCAACATCTTTGACAAGAAGCCCCACTCCACCCTATCATAAGCCTTGGACATATCCAGCTTTAATGAACATTCCTTTATTACCAGATTTTTGCATTGTATGGATTGCCTCCTGGGCGAGGACCACCCCATCCAAGATCTCGTCTACCCTCTACAAAACCCCCTTGCTCTCAGAGGAAATGATGTTATGAAGGAGAGGTTTTAGCCGTTCAGCCATTATCTTTGTGATTATTTTATAAATCACGTTGCATAAGGCAATAGGTCTGAAATCAGAGATATGAACCCCCTCCTCCCCTTTTGGAATTAAAGTGATGAAGGTATGATTTATTGCCTTAAGCATTCTTTTATTAGTTCTGGACTCCTCTGTGACAACCAAAACATCCTCCTCCAAGGTATCCCAAAAGGCCTGAAAAACTCAATAGGAAAACCATCTGGACCTGGAGATTTGTCGGTGCTCATTCCAAAGACCACATTCTTCAGTTCATCTCTATCAATGGGTCTAAGAAGGGCCTGATTTTCTTCTTGAGAGATAATAGAGGGTATGACATCAATAACTTCATTTTGAGCCTCCACATCTTGCTCCATACTTTCCTTAAAAAGTTTAGAAAAATAATCCATTGAGTGGGAATGCATACCAGGAAGAGTATCAAAGGAGTGTCCATTCTCATCTTGAAGGACTTCCATGTTATTCATCTGTCTCCTAGCACAGGCTGATCGATGGAAAAATTTTGTATTTCTATCTCCTTCTAATAACCAAGTGTTTCTTGCTCTCTGTTTCCAATTAAGTCTCCTCTTGGTTATCAATGTCCTCAACCGCTTTGCGCAAGGCATCATCCTCGGTTTTAAGGTGCTCAGTAATTGTTCCTTCCCTAAAGTGTTTTTGCACCTCTTCCCATCTGGCCACCAAGGGAGCTCTTTGGAGCCGGAAATCCGACTTATTAGCTTGCCTCCACTGTTTCAATTTAACTTTGACAAAATGAAGCTGTTTGTGGAATTTAAACATTGCTGTCCCAAAAGGTAGACGACCTTCTTCCCACCACTGTAGAATTTTCTTTCGAAGATCCTCCTTTTGTAACCAAAAATTCTCAAATTTAAACGGTTTGTGGTGCCGCCTCGTCATAGTCCCTCCCTCCAACAAAATGGGAAAGTGATCTGAAACTGGGCCCTCCAAAATCTGGAATTTAATATTCCACTTAACAAATGCCTCCCTCCGAGACCAAAAAATGGTCTAGCTTTACCTTCCCGCTGTGTGGCTCCCTCCTCTTGTTAGTCCAAGTAAAGTAGGTTCCAGTGGCCTTTGATATCCACTAGGTGAAAGGCCTCGGACTTGGGCAATCAGAAGCCGGTCCCCTGGATCCAAAACTGGGGTTCCACCTTCCTGATCTCGAGCAGATAATTTAGCATTAAAATCCCCAGCAATAATCCAGTCTAAATCTTCCCTTGAGGACCTCATGTTGTGTACAACTTTCCATTGGAGCCTCTGGCCATCAATGCTTTGAGCCCCATAAAAATTTGTAATTAAAACATGTTCAACTGTGACATTATTCCTAAAATGAGATGTGAGAACACCCCTCCAAGCTATATGTTCTATTGCAGTCCATTCCAGAGGGTTCCAAAGAGTAACAATCCCCCCAGAGGCACCTTGGGCAGCCACATCCATATAACCAGCGCCCCTCCATATTCTACTAACTGTTTTACACATAAGATCTAAAGACATTTTTGTCTCCTGGATGAGCAAAAAGTCTGTTTTGCATTTTCCTAAGAGTCTTTGAACAACAGATTGATGGGTTCTACTGTTTAAACCCCTAACATTCCAAGATTGAATAATCATTGAAAACCTTGAGAGCAATAAGAATCAATTGTCCTCACCGATCCTCCAAGTGATCAGCTTGTCTCCTTGCACTGCTAGTAGATCCTTATTAGACTTTCTCGCCCGCTCCTTGAGAGTTACTATTTTTGGATCTCTTTTCCACCTGAGTAATCCCTAGGGCTAGCCTTTCTCTGTTCTTTTTCGCACTTCCCATGCTGACATCCTTAATTACCGGCTATGCTTGGGAGTGTATTATCAATGCCCCTGGATTCTCTGGCTGCAATAACTCAGTGGACTCAATCACCTGTTCTAAGACAGGGGGAGATGAAGGAGAAGCATGAGTGTGGATGTTATTATCCTCAGTATTCCCATCCACTCCTTCCATGACTTGGTCCTCTTGATCCACTAGTGACTTAAAAATTTCATACCTATTGGCTGGCTTGAGTTGTGCTTGCTCCTTGCCATTTTTCTTTTGCTTTCTCCTTCTTTTGGGCTGTTCAAAGCCATATTTCTGAACATCATTACCCTGAGGAGTATTGGATGGTTCTTTGACAAGAGTAGACTTACCCTCTCTGGGGCGATTTGGCATTCCAAGCGGAGCCTCCGCTTTTGTGTTCAAAATATTTGGACAAAACCGTGCCAAATGGCCATGCTTATGGCAAACTCTGCATCTGAAGGGCAGGGCCTCATAATCTAACTGTTGGATCCAAGATAGTCCTGCCAACTCAAGTTCCACCTCTACCGGTAGAGGCTGGCTAATATCCATTTCCACGCAAATTCTTGCAAAGACAGCTGTGTTACCTTCTATGGTGTCCTTGGAGACGCCCAGATGTCTACCGAGGGAATTACCAATCATTTCTAGAACCTGCTCACCCCAAAACTCCATCGGGAGAGCGTACAACCGGATCCAAACCGGGACAGCCATGGGTTCAATACGAGGATCGAAACCCACTCTCCAGGGTTGAACAAATAACCCTGCCGGACCGTGGTTCCTCTTTTCTGATTCAAATGCTCTGTTTCTATCGGCTAAAGAAGAGAAACTAATAATGAAATACCCATTGCTTATAAACCATAAGGAGTACTCACCGTGAGGCTCCCAGTTCTGTCTGACCTAGGTATGCAAAAAATTTAGGGTAGGTCGGATACCCATGAATTTACAAATCAGATCATGGTTAGCTCTGTAGATGATTGTGTCTTCGACCATCTTTGGTTCGATGACAATCTTGGGTCTGGAGGCGGATTGTGGGAGGCATCCATTAACTCGATGTGCTATTGAGCTCTTGCCAGCATTCTTGAAGAGCGTTTGAAAAGCATTCCTCTGAGCTTCGTCATTGGAAGACGAAGCATTTTCTTTTAGCATCTCAACATATGAGCTCTTTCTCCCAGAGAGAGGATCTGGAGGAGACCCCATTGGGCCCTCCTGGGGCAGCAGACGATCCTTCAGAGTAACACTACGTCAACCCACCAAAGGCCCTGGATTTTCCTTCACTCCACAAACCCTAGAACATCGCCTGTCGCCTGCTCAAAAATTTTCCCGCCAAATCGCCAGAGCTCCCTACCGAGATTAGTCTACCCAAGATCATATATGCTACATCCTTACATGTTAAACTAGGACCTAATTAAATCTAGGTTCCACATGCTAAGGGATGGGGAGAGTATGTGTTCCCCCTCTAGGTGTTATGAGCCCTAGAGGATAACCCAGTCATGGATTTACGCTCTCATACTAGAACAAGAGATTGGAAATATAAATTCATTAAATGACATCTTCTACAAGATTTGACCAATCTTGTCCACCTAGGAGGCCATCTATAGTGGTCCTAATTTTCAAAAGTGACATAATATACCTCATACTAATTAAACATTGGGTGATCACTAAAACTATATTGACTCAAAACTTTTACCTTAGGTCATGTCTAGTTAGTAAAACTAGCAATTGTTTTTACCTTGTTGACCCAGTGAGTTAGACTGAGTTGTACAATCAGGTGATTTAGACCTGAGTTGTTACAAAGTTCCATAGACTTGGGAATGAATGATCCCTACATGTAACAAAAGATCAAAGGTTAAGTATGCTAAAACTATATCCCATGGAGGAGCAGAACTAGTAAACACTTTTTTGCATCTACACTTCCAAATGTGCTTGAGAAGGATGAGTCTACAAACATCCCAAAGTTTGGGACATTGATCTAGGTAAGAAAAAGCAAGCAAAGAAACCTTCTAGGATCTAGTGAAAGAGAGAAAAAGAAAAGTGTAGAAGACATCCCAAAACTGTTTAGCCATGTCATAAAACCAAAATAAGTGAATAAGAGTTTCTAAAGCATTAAAACAATTGCATTGAGGGGAAATGTGTAAAATTGAAGTCAAAATTTTAGAAGTTGAAAATTTGTGATGCAAAATCTACCATCCAAATTTAATATGTAAAATTTAACTTTGTTAACTTATCAATAAAATAGCTCCCAAGGGCTAGGTGGATTGGTAATTATCTGTTTGGCCATATACTTTACCAAGAAGAGACCTAGGTTCAAACTTGGGGCCATACCTTTTGCAAAGGTAGTAGTTTGGTCTGAATCCTCTGAGTGCACGCCAAATTGACAATGACAATACGAATCTCGAGCAACCGATGATCCCCCTCATGCTTGGTCATCGATGGTCCCCCTCACATCGAGTCATCAACAACGAGGTGGTATAGGCTTGTTGGGAGTAGGCCCAACTAATATGCATTAATAGGATATTATAATAAACTAATTATATGGAACAAAAATGAATTCTATCATATTAATATGTATTAATAAGATATTATAATAAACCACTTAGTAGTTGGTATTGGTAATATTTGAACTTGAATACACACATCCCACATAACACGGTTTGAACCTTGGACCTCCTAGAGAGAGGCCAAAACCCTAACCTTTATGTTGTCCCCACTGAAATTATTGACTTATTTTTAACTTAATAAAATATTATTTAATCTTATAAATTATATTTATAATTTTTAAAATAATATATAAATTTGACAATAAAAATGTTAAGAATGCAATCAATATCTTTGTCCACATAAACAAGAATAATAAATTAAATCAAAACACTAACACTTCATAACCTTTTTCATAAAAAAAAATCTCATAAAGTAAAAAATAAAAATAACTCATACTCATTGGAGGTTTTGTGCAGAAAAAAAATAAGAGGCCAATGCAAGTTTCTTGCTACTCAAATTTGGAAAGTTCCTGTTGAATCTAAAACTCAACTTCTGGAATGGTGGTTTTTGCATCAAAAGCTTCCAACTACTGAAAGTGTGGCATTGATTTTACACATCCCCTCTCAATGCAATTTTTGTAATGCTTTAGAAACTCTAATTCACTTGTTTTGATTTTGTGACATGGCTGTCTTCTACTCTTTTTTGTTTCCTTCTTTCACTAGATCTTGGAAGCTCTCTTTGCTTGGTTTTTCTCAGTTGGATCAGTGCCCCAAATTTTGGGATGTTTGTAGACTTATCCTTCTCAAGCATATTTGGAAGTGTAGATGCAAAAATGTGTTTACTACATCTGGTCCTCCATGTGATATTTTGTTACATGTGGAATGCATTTATTCCAAAGTCTATGAAACTTCCAGTACACCACAAGATGTTATTGACAGACTTCATCAACTTTCTCATATGGTTAGGATCTTCAGAAGATCGTATGGTTTAGGATCTTTAGAAAACAGTTAACAATGATGAGGAAGTTGAGTTTTGATTACTTCTATTTCTTCTTTGAAGACTTTTTTTCTATTTATTTTTTGAAGACTTTTGAAGATATCACCAAAAACACGCCCAAAAATTCTATTTCTTCTTTGAAGACTTTTTTTCTATTTATTTTTTGAAGACTTTTGAAGATATCACCAAAAACACGCCCAAAATTTTTCCATATAACAAACTCTCATGTTGATGACTGTTGTATTGCAAAAAGATATAGCTATAGTTTTTTTGGTTGCTAAAAGCTTCTGTTTTGATGCTTTACTCCTTATCCACCTCATTTTATATTTTAGTTGGTAAACACTATTAACACTATTGTAATGTTCCAATTAATAAATCAATATATTCTAATTTAAAAAAAATAAATAAATAAATAACTCATAGAATAGGAAAAAAAAACTCACAATTAAAAAAAAATCCGTGAATTTAATAATTTTTATTTCCACGGTCCACGAAACACATAAATTGGAAAAAAAATATTTATTATAATCTAAAATATAATAGACATATAAATAAATATATTGGTTGATAATAAATATATAGGTTCTTCTTCCTAGTTTGAATAATAATTTGATAATATACTATTAAAACTTTTTAAAAGGTTTGCTTATAAAGATAAACTAGTTGTTAGAAACAAATACTTTCCAATAAGATTTTCTTTATTTTATCTTTATAGAGATTCCTATGTTAAAAAAAAAAAACAAATAGCCTTATTCTTAAGCATCTAAACATTTAAATAGATTTTATAATTATGCACGAATTCTACTTCTTCGAGAAGGATGGGTGTAATTTTTGTGTTTTAGAGGTGAATTATAAATATTGGTTTTAACATAATGTACAAAATAGACTTGAGCATTCAGTAGGACAGACAGTTGGATTTGCGCAGAATGACTGGTTGACGAACCAGTACCGTCCTTGTTGCTGTTGGTATGCATGTGAATGTCTTTCCAAGGACGTTCTTAACACAATAACCATAGCAATAATAGCTTTGGTTCCTCATACCATTGTTTCAAATAATAAATATCTGATAAGGATACCTTATTTTTAATATTTAGGGCGAAGCGCTCTAAGAATAGATCTATAAATTGATCAAAAGTGTATATACTATGTGTGGTCAATTGATTGTACCATTCTATGGCATCCCCCCTAGAATTTGAGGAAACGTTCAGAGCATGAGAGCGTTATCATCACTAATTCGAAAACATACATGGAAAAATGAGCTCACATGCTCTTTGGGATCCTTAGTTCCCTTGAACTTGTCAAATTTTGGTATCGTAAAATCTGTCAGATATGACGATGATGGTATCGATGGATGAACTGGTTGATGGATCAGTTGGCTTAATGTGAGCTTTTGGCTCATTGTTCCTGGTGAATTTTGCATCAACTGATCGATTTGATTTTGCATTGCTTAAAGTCTAAGGTCTTCTACTGGAATGTGAGGATCCTAGATTAGGTGGTGGTTGGTTGATGGGCTTGATGATGGATGTTGAGGTGTGACCAACATGGTGTTGTGGAATGGATTGGGTTGGGTGTGTGGAGAAGATGGATGATTGAAGGATGGGGATGATTCATGAGGATGATGGAGAAAATGATTGGATTGTTTATTGGTGGCAATGTTGATTGGTATGGTGAATGTGTGGAGTGGTGGTGGGTTAGGGATGGTCACTATGGAGGATTGAGGGACCCATGAGGAATTTTGATTTACAAGTGGAGGTTGAGTTGGAACTCCTTGAGTCATAGGGTTTGTGTTAACCGGTTGCTTTCCTTTTTTTCATTGTGAAAGCAATCTATTGATGATCCCTAATGTATTCGTGAGTTCCTGATTTGACCATGTGATGAATAATGAGGTTGAGGTTGGATGAGATGATGGTTGGGTTGATGATGATGGAAGCTTAGGCATGGTCATGTTGTCTAAGTGAGAGGATGGAGGGATGGATGACATGGTCATGTTGGTTAAATGAGATGATGGAGGTGTGGATGACATGGTCATATTGGCTAAATGTGATGATGGAGGTGTGGATGACATGGTCATGTTGGCTAAATGTGATGATGAAGGTGTGGATGATAGATGAGAGGTCATGGGTATGGTGCAAGTTGCATTTGATGTTACAACTTGAAGGTTGGGGACTTGCGAGGTAGCATTGACATGCTCCTCATACAAGGGGTTGGTGTAGGTGGATGTGAAGTAAGTGTTTTGAACACTTGGGCTTTGCGGTGGTTGGCTTGCGATGGAAGGCATACCATATTCATATCTTGAATTAGGATATCATTGGGTAAGGTAGGTGGTATCCAATCCAGGTTCTTCAAAATCATCTTGGATAAGGGTCTTCATGACATAGTTAGAGGCCTTGTAGATGGCCTACACTCTATCCATGTCTATGTAGGTGGTGGCGGCTTCCACATTAAGTGGATGAGACTCCTCTTGAGAGTGGGATGGATAGACTGATCCAAACAAAGTAGTTTGAATCATAGTGGATGGGGCTACCGAAGTAGTAGACTCATGGGAATTATTTTCCATTAAATTATTTTGGTTCATTATTTTATTTTGTTGACGTGTTAACACCATAAAGAAATTAAACCAAAAATTCAATATTAATCTAGATCACACAAATTAACAATTTCCTTTCTAAAGAAATAAAGCAAAGAAAAAAACCAATCCTATGTTTCACCTTGTGTGGCTTACCTCATGTTCATTAATTATTTTCTTCCTTTAATGTGAATTTCCTTTTAAAATTGTTGGGTTTGTGTGTTTCGGTGTAACCTAATCTTGTTTAATGAAAAACAAAGGTAAAAACTATGGTTGTCCAAGGCAACGTGATTCTTGTTGGTAATTACCTCCAACAAGTTTTCTCGGGGGTATTCCTATAGTGTCTAGGGACAAAGATTTGATGGATGGAGATGAAAGCCACCGTCACCAAACCTCCAACAATAGTTGGTGATGAAATCCAACTATTACTGTTAAAAAGTGCAGCGTGCAAGTATGTGATTGATTAATTTTATGTTCCTTGTTCTTTATAGTGTACAATATTAAAAATTACCAACCTCACTAATCTAAATCAGAATCCAACATAAAGACGCAAATTTCATCGATAGAGCGCAGAGTACACCCTTAAAACCCCTGGCTACAAGTGATAAAAATAACAAGAGCATCGGAGGGTTCGTCCACCTCTCTGCCAAAGGGGCCAACCTAGGGCAGGATTACTTATGCTTCTAAATATTGTTCCTATTTATATATGCAAGTTTGAAATAATTTTTAACCCTAAAATGCAACTCTAAGATGCTTTTGCGTTTTATATGCACTCAAAAATGCAGACAAATCACCGAGGCTTACAATTTCGGAACAAGAAGTATATTTTATATCCTAAATCACACAAAAATCCTAAATGTAACTTACTACTGATTCTTTCCCCAATTTCTTAATGTGAACACAGAAATAGTGAAAAAAATAGCAGTAAGAAACAAAATACGTAAATTATTGAATGGCAAACTAGGGTTATGTAACTCACTTGGAAGCCTCAGATCTGCTTCAAATTAATGTTAGGATTAGCTGTGCGCATGCTCAGGCGTAGGAGAGTGCCTACGAAGCACGAAAGGGCATTGACGCGATCCCTAGAACTGCTGCAAAATGCTTCAGAAACCCTAGCAATGAATGTAACAATTTTTACGCTTTCTGAAAAACTTGTAACAATAGCAACAATAGAAAATTAGCAAGTTATATCTATCAAATTATGAAACCCTTGTGGGATCCCACCGTGATCACCATTTGTGGATGCAAAGACACGACACTTGAAAATAAAATGGTAGAATCAAATAAAGCAATGAGAAAAAATAGATTGCACAAAAGAAATATGTATTCAATGGGGGGGGCCAATAGACTTCTTTATTACAATCAGTATCCAATGCGGATATTTGATACAATAATTTATAGCGGAACTAGGGTTCTTCGAAACCCTATTTAGATATAACAGAAGTGTCTTTAGATCTAAGTGTGTCCTTGATCCCAACAGGTTGAGTGGGCTTTGAATATCCAATGTGGGGCCACTCCAGCTTCAAAAGCCGCCAAATAATATGTTGAATTCATAGATTTGCATGCAAAAAAAAACACAAGAGCATCAGTAATACCTGTGAGGGCTCCACAGTGTGAGACCCTCAGACATTAACAAAACCCTAGCTTAAGAATTAATTTAAAATGCATGCCAAACCAATGAATAAATAAAATAAAACAATACAAAATATACCTTACTTCATTGTTATAGATTTCATGGTGTAGCAGATTCAGATATTTGTTTCAGTGTTGTAGTAAGCTCTGATGCGATATTTGCAAGCTCTGGTTTGCACCTAGGACTATCACAGGCCCTAGAAGGCACTAGGCAGACTCTGCAGTGAGCTTGGCAAGCTCTAGTGTGCACTTGCAAAAAGGGCAAGCTATGGTGGGCACTTGGCAAGCTCTGCAGTGAGCTTCACAAGCTCAACACAGCGCTTGCAGGGTAGGGCAGATCTGCAAAAATAGATCAAGAAGGATGGCAATCGAGGCGGTGAATGGAATATGGCTATGGTGGTGAGTGAGGATGGATGTACGATGGCTGGAACGAAAAAAGTATTATTGGCTTAGCCGGGCATCACATCTTCAATTCTCTCTATCTCTGCTTCACTAGGGCATCAACAAATGCTTCTCCAAGTATATCTCTTAATATCCAGGTTCTAGTGTTTGGGCATTTGTAAAATACCCTATTTATAATCCAACCTAGGGTTTTCTTAGGGTTTTAGCCTTGAACTTTTGATCGTGTGGCTAAGATTAAGTCATATCCTAGGGTTGAGATTACTTTTTGAATGTGACATAGATTAATGAAAATGGATGGTGGAGATTAAATGAAATCATACGACTAAGGTTAATTGAGTTTATTTATATATATTTTATAATAAATATATTAAAATATAATAAAATATTATATAAAATATAAAATATTATAAAATAATATTAAAATAACCCCAATTAGGCTAGGAAATGGCGAGAAGGTGGATTTGGGCCAAATAATTGGCGGGAAGGTGGAATGGAAGACAAGTGGGTGGTGGGATGGTTAGGATGGAGGTTTAGTGGCTGCGATTTGGTGTCTACACTTCTCAATGTGAAAATAGGAAGGTTTCTCATTGAAAATCTTAATATTCCTTCTTTTGTATGGGACTTCCGTATGTGAGTAGTAAAGTGAGAGAAATCCTTCCAATTTGGTTGTGAATTCTCTTGAAAGGTACATTCCAAAATAAGGTTCTAAGTCTACCACTACTGATTCTTGTATGACTATAATCTTGGGCATTATATTCAATACTATGGGTATATCTTTGATTACTCCTATAGTTTTGACTAGAGTACCATCTAACTATAGCACTCCTAGACTACTCCTGGTATATTCCATTCCCATGATGTCACACACAACTTTAGGAATAACTGTGGTTGTTGCACCTGAGTTTATCATACAATTGTGTACTACCCATCCTTCCATTTGCAAGGGAAAATAGAATGGAGGAGGACTATTTTGTTCTATGGCCGTTATTGGGTTACCTTGGGCTAGATTCAACTGAGGGTGAGCTTTGGTTTTATTTTTTATTGTCTTTATATATTCTTGCAGCAAATCAATCTATTTTAGGAGCAACATTGCATCATACAAGCTTACCTTTGAAGGAGTCCTTTTCAATTCTCTGATTATGCTGAAAATAGGTACATAAGGTTGTTTATCCTTCTCCCTTGTAGGTGGATCATATTTGTTCTTGTACCCTTGAGTTGCCTCTTTTCTTTATCTTTTGGTCAGAGATGGATATCTCAATTTATCCATTGCCTATTCTTGAGTTTCAATTTTTTTTGGTGATGCTTCACTTTTGTTTGTTTCTACCCTTTGATTTTTAACAATATTTAGGGGTACAACCTCATGGATGATTCATTTTCAATCTGGTATTTTGCTATTGAGGACACTTTCAGGGGATTGAGCTCCTTAGGATCAACTTGAAGGGTTTTTTTACCTAACCTAGTTAAGACTGTAACATGTTCTATTGATGACATCATAAAATTATGGTTGGTTTCCATAATCAGATTAACTTGTCCTTTATCATATCTTTATGGTTTTACAATAGCTAATGTTTGAATATGATGTTGGTGAACCATACACAAACTTTCACCATGAGGATCATTACAGGTGGAGCATCAATAATCAGATTCAACGGGAGATGTAGAAGGTTTGTCTTCTTGATTAGCATACATTGTTCTTGGCTTTTTTGGGTAATTGCTTATTGAAGCTTGGTCTTTTATCACCTGCGAGAACATTTTTGGCTAGAAGTTCTTTTCAGCTTCCCTCATTTTCATTGAAGTCATATCATTGGTCAAAATTTTCATAGTCATCTGTATATCTAGGAGGACTACCATCTGAGGATCACGTGCTGGTAAGGCAGGTATCAGAGGTAAAGTTGGGAATGCTTGGGGAGCTTGTATAGCTGAGGGAGTTTGTAATTCATACCATTTTAGGATCTCTGTTGTAGGAGCTGAAGCAGGATACGATGTGTTTGCATTAGGGGTTTAAGGAAATTATGGGAATATGGGCAATATCATTTGTTGGGGTAACATTCCAATAGCAATAAGGTTATTTTCTGCTTTCAAGGCTTCTTAAAATATTTCTGGGAAGGTAAACACCTAAGATTATATTATAGCCATACCCAAATCTAAGTTAAAAGATCTTAGATAATAGTACATTGCTTGCTCATGCGTTGGTCTGAGGCCATTAGGTACTCTTTTCCATGTTCGACTGAACCTAATATTGAAATCAACTATCTTTTCTTGTGGGTATTTTTGCATAATAGTAAACTGAGTGAGTAGGAAGAAAGGATCAGCTTGTTCGTTGAATGCTTCTATGAGTTTACTGGTTAGTTCTAACCATGTAGTTATGGTTTGGTTTAGGATAGTCCTGTACCAGTATAACATTTTCCTCTCAAGAATATAACTAGTAATTTCACCATGATATTTTCCTCTATGATATTATGAATTGCTGCTAGTGATGCCACATCCTGATAGTGCTCATAAGAAATTTTACTAGTGCCATCATATGTGGGCAATGCTTTTAGAGCTGTTGTGGGAATGGGGTTCTGAACTGCCAGATTTAGGGGACCCATATTGTTTCACGTAGGATAGGGTTAGACATTATAGTTTTGATTGGCATCCATTGTAACTACTATGTTGATTGAAGTTGCAAGTACAAGATTGGATGTATTAGAAGATTCAATAGTAGTAGTACTAGAAGGAATTGCAAGGGAAGGGTTCATATCATTGGTTGACCCGGTAGTAATGGTACAGGAAGAGTTCAATCTAGAAGATAAAACAAAGTTTACTCTAAGATTACCAAGGTGCAATTCCAGAAACTCAATGGGTTATTTTAAATTTTTGTCTTTTGATCTAGTTCTCATGTATTTCAATACTTAACCAAAAACTAGATATAAAGCTTTTCTGGATTTGATATTTTAAACGGAGCCATCAGGTGATTTAAATTTAAATAGAGCAAATACAAACACCAAATATTTAATCTGTGGATGTAGTGGGATTTGGTGCCACTGGGCGTGCCAAAAAATGTTGGTCCAAAATCTGCCTATGGTTGGTTATTGTGCCCAAGACATGGCTAACATTGAATGAATAGTCAAACTATTAGGTTTAACGGGTTCAATATCTAGAGAAGGTTGGTTCCTTTGGGAATTTCTAACTAGTTGAAAAGTAATTAGGTGGAAGAAGAGAGTGCTTGAAAGAGATGTAAATGTAGCCGAAGCTAGAACTTGATATGATGCAAATTAAGCAACAATAAGAACTAAGATAAAACCATGCAAGAGAGCAAATACTACAACCTCCTGATAGACCAACCAGTAATTTACCATACAGAACGTGTCTAATCACTATTTAGCTCTTATAGATTAGTAGTTCTAGAAACTAAGAAACAAACATTAACAAGAATCTATAAATCATAATTAATGTCATGCACATTTACTTAGCTAGAGTAGAACATCCATCCATTCATAACTACTTGTTTTGAAAGATATTTGAACCAAAGGTTAAATGAAGATCTTTATTGCATTGGTTCTTCCAAAAGTCTTAATCCATACAACTTATAAACTCTTAAGAGCCGATCCTTTAACAAGAGGTCCATACTCTTATTTATAATACCTTGATGGTTCAATATTTCAAAGTACAAAAATAGGTAATTTAAAAAAAGTAGCAACAATAAGCCAGGTGGCCAATATGTTACAAGCAATATGTAGTGTCATTGGTCCAAAGAAAAAATAGAGAACTGAATCTCTAAATGTAAGATGATTTCTCCATGTGCACCGGTGGGTAGTGGAGGTGATATAGAACTCTGATTCATATATCCTTCCTTTGGTGTGTTCATAACCATTGATCTGGAAACGATCATAGTCAACTAAAAATATCGTCATCCTTATTGTAGCTAGTAACATTCGTGTAGCAAAATTATGACTTGTGGATCTGCGATGCTTTCCTGTATTTGAGCCCCTCTGGTCTTCTTTGCCAACAAAAAATTGACTAGTCGTGAAATCATGATACCTTTTGGCTTTCAACCATTTTGTTGCTCTTCGCCAACGAAAACCTGTCATGTCATGGAATCGTGACACTTTTTGGCTCTCGACCCTTTTGTTGCTCTTCGCTAGGGAAAACCTGACATGTCGTAAAATCATAACACTTTTTGATACTCGGCCCTTTGTTATTTATTACCAGTAGATTCAAGACATGTTACAAAATTATGACATTTTTGGCTTTCGACCCTTTTGTTGCTCTTTTCCAGTGAAAACTTGTCATATCACAGAATTGTGATACCTTTTGGCTCTCATCCATTTTGTTGGTCCTCACCATAAAAAACCTAATTGGTCATAGAATCACAATATTTTTTTACTTTTGGTCCTTTTGTTACTCTTCACTAGGAGAAACCTGTCATGTCATGAAATCGTGATACTTTTTGGCTCTCGATCTTTTGTTGCTCCTCACCAGCAGAAACCTAACATGTCACAAAATCGTAACACTTTTCAACTTTCGGTCCTTCTACTACTCCTCGCCAGTGAAACCTGTCATGTCACAAGATCGTGACACTTTTCAGGATTTCAAAAATTTGGAGAGTTTATCATCACCTTATTTATCCTGATGTAGTCATTTTGACCTACAAGAGCTAGACTAATCCACGATGGTTTGAATGGGACAACTCGTTGTTAATCATAACTTGACAAGTGATACTAGATCTAGAGCCAGGGTAATGGCATGGTCCTAGTTGAATTCAAATAAGTGAAGAGCCAACTAGGCACTAGGTATATATGCTACATCCTTACATGTTAAACTAGGACCTAATTAAATCTAGGTTCCACATGCTAAGGGATGGGGAGAGTATGTGTCCCCCCTCTAGGTGTTATGGGCCCTAGAGGATAACCCAGTCATGGATTTACGCTCTCATACCAGAACAAGAGATTGGAAAGATAAATCCATTAAATGACATCTTCTATAAGATTTGGCCAATCTTGTCCACCTGGGACGCCATCTATAGTGGTCCTAATTTTCAAAAGTGACATAATATACCTCATACTAATTAAACATTGGGTGATCACTAAAACTATATTGACTCAAAACTTTTACCTTAGGTCATGTCTAGTTAGTAAAACTAGCAATTGTTTTTACCTTGTTGAACTAGTGAGTTAGACTGAGTTGTACAATCAGGTGATTTAGACCTGAGTTGTTACAAAGTTCCATAGACTTGGGAATGAATGATCCCCACATGTAACAAAAGATCAAAGGTCAAGTCTGCTAAAACTATATCCCATGGAGGAGCAGAACGAGTAAACACTTATTTGCATCTACACTTCCAAATGTGCTTGAGAAGGATGAGTCTACAAACATCCCAAATTTTGGGACATTGATCTAGGTAAGAAAAACCAAGCAAAGAAAGCTTCCGAGATCTAGTGAAAGAGAGAAAAATAAAAGTGTAGAAGACATCCCAAAGCTGTTTAGCCATGTCATAAAACCAAAATAAGTGAATAAGAGTTTCTAAAGCATTAAAAAAATTGCATTGAGGGGAAATGTGTAAAATTGAAGTCAAACTTTTAGAAGTTGAAAATTTATGATGCAAAATCTACCATCCAAATTTAAGATGTAAAATTTAACTTTGTTAACTTATCAATAAAATAGCTCCCAAGGGCTAGGTGGATTGGTAATTATCTGTTTGGCCATATACTTACCAAGAAGAGACCTAGGTTCAAACTTGGGGGCATACCTTTTGCAAAGGTAGTAGTTTGGTATGAATCCTCTGAGTGCACGCAAAATTGACAATGACAATACGAATCTCGATCAACCGATGATCCCCCTCATGCTTGGTCATCGATGGTCCCCCTCATACCGAGTCATCAACAACGAGGTGGTATAGGCTTGTTGGGAGTAGGCCCAACTAATATGCATTAATAGGATATTATAATAAACTAATTATATGGAACAAAAACGAATTCTATCATATTAATATGTATTAATAAGATATTATAATAAACCACTTAGTAGTTGGTATTGGTAATTTTTGAACTTGAATACACACATCCCACATAACACGGTTTGAACCTTGGACCTCCTAAAGAGAGGCCAAAGCCCTAACCTTTATGTTGTCCCCACTGAAATTATTGACTTATTTTTAACTTAATAAAATATTATTTAATCTTATAAATTATATTTATAATTTTTAAAATAATATATAAATTTGACAATAAAAATGTTAAGAATGCAATCAGTATCTTTGTCCACATAAACAAGAATAATAAATTAAATCAAAACACTAACACTTCATAACATTTTTCATAAAAAAAATCTCATAAAGTAAAAAATAAAAATAACTCATACTCATTGGAGGTTTTGTGCAAAAAGAAAATAAGAGGCCAATGCAAGTTTCTTGCTACTCAAATTTGGAAAGTTCCTGTTGAATCTAAAACTCAACTTCTGGAATGGTGGTTTTTGCATCAAAAGCTTCCAACTTCTGAAAGTGTGGCATTGATTTTACACATCCCCTCTCAATGCAATTTTTGTAATGCTTTAGAAACTCTAATTCACTTGTTTTGATTTTGTGACATGGCTATGTCTTCTACTCTTTTTTGTTTCCTTCTTTCACTAGATCTTGGAAGCTCTCTTTGCTTGGTTTTTCTCAGTTGGATCAGTGCCCCAAACTTTGGGATGTTTGTAGACTTATCCTTCTCAAACATATTTGGAAGTGTAGATGCAAAAAGGTGTTTACTACATATGCTCCTCCATGTGATATTTTGTTACATGTGGGATGCATTCATTCCAAAGTCTATGAAACTTCCAGCACACCACAAGATGTTATTGATAGACTTCATCAACTTTCTCATATGGTTAGGATCTTCAGAAGATCGTATGGTTTAGGATCTTTAGAAAGTCCAAGAAAAAACTAAAAAGAAAACAGTTAACAATGATGAGGAAGTTGAGTTTTGATTACTTCTATTTCTTCTTTGAAGACTTTTTTTCTATTTCTTTTTTGAAGACTTTTGAAGATATCACCAAAAACACGCCCAAACTTTTTCCATATAACAAACTCTCATGAATGTTGATGACTGTTGTATTGCAAAAAGATATAGCTATAGTTTTTTTTGTTGCTAAAAGCTTCTGTTTTGATGCTTTACTCCTTATCCACCTCATTTTATTTTTTAGTTGGTAAACACTATTAACACTATTGTAATGTTCCAATTAATAAATCAATATATTCTAATTTAAAAAAAATAATAAATAAATAACTCGGAAAAAAAAACTCACAAGTAAAAAAAAAAATCCGTGAATTTAATAATTTTTATTTCCACAGTCCACGAAACACATAAATTGGAAAATAAATATTTATTATAATGTAAAATATAATAGACATATAAATAAATATATTGTTTGATAATAAATATATAGGTTCTTCTTCCTAGTTTGAATAATAATTTAATAATATACTATTGAAACTTTTAAAAAGGTTTGTTATAAAGATAAACTAGTTGTTAGAAACAAATACTTTCCAATAAGATTTTGTTTATTTTATCTTTATAGAGATTCCTATGTTAAAAAAAATAACAAATAGCCTTATTCTTAAGCATCTAAACATTTAAATAGATTTTATAATTATGCACGAATTCTACTTCTTCGAGAAGGATGGGTGTAATTTTTGTGTTGTAGAGGTGAATTATAAATATGGCATTTAACATAATGTACAAAATAGACTTAAGCATTCAGTAGGATAGACAGCTGGATTGGCGCAGAATGACTGGTTGACGAACCAGTACCGTCCTTGTTGCTGTTGGTATGCATGTGAATGTCTTTCCAAGGACATTCTTAACACAATAACCATAGCAATAATAGCACTAACAACAAAGTAAATGACAATCAAAGCTAATAGAGCATGTCTTGTCAACAAAAAATGCCAAGCGAAATACATCGCCGCTCATATCTTGTCAATAAGCAAAGAAATGACATTCAACAATGAGAGTTGCATAGCTAGCAGAAAACAAAAAGCTAGGAACATGTCATTTCTCTTTTGATTGACAAGACAGGCACAGAATACAGCACCGCCCATGTCTTGTCAATAAAAAGGAGAAATGACATTCCGAATGCATAGCATTAGCAATAGAAACAGCAACAGGGACGTTACTGGTCCGTCAACGAGCCTTCGTCCGCTACAGCTATCCATCGTACTCAATGTTTCCGTCTATTTTGCCACATTTATATGTGCTTTCGATGTAGATGCCATATTTAAATAAATAAAATAAAAAATTAAAAATAAAAAATAAAAAATAAAAAATAGATTTAGGGCATAAAAGAAGAATTATAAAATCTATTTAAATGTCCATATTTACACTTTATAAAATCTATTTAAATGTCCATATTTACACTTTGCCCTTAAACAAAGGTAAGACGTTTAAGGTTGGAATTTCAAAGAAATAAGATAGGGATATTTTTTTTGGGTTAGAATATGTTTTTAAATTAAAAATTTATGTTAGTGTTCATCAATATTTACAATTATTAATTTATTTTAATTTAAAATTTTATAAAAATATTAAAGTAAGTATTAAGTATGTAATTTAAAAGATATATTATAGTTTTACTATGTTTTTAATTATTTTAAAATTTAAACAGTTTTTTAAAATGTGAATTATATAGCAATGTTTAGAAGTAACTTTGAATTTTAATAAAAGACAACTTTAAAATAATAGATTTTTTTAAAAGTATTTATAAATTAAAATTTTAATTGATTTGTTGGAAAAGTTAAATATTATTCAAGATAAGAAACAATAGTGCATATATTATTGGTGAATATATTGAAGAAGGTTAAAAGCAATTTTTTTTTAGACAAGTTCACTTGTACGGTTAAAAGTAATTTTATGTCAGAGTGTTGCTTCTTAAGTTCATGGCTCAAGCAATGTGTATTTACTGATGCATAATTTAGGTTGCTCTTGTTAGTTTTATTCATGAGCTTGAATCTTTGTCAATAATATTTTTATGGGCTAGAAATTTGGAGTCTAGTTAAGTGGGAGACTATTTGTAGATCGAAACAGGAAGGTGGTTTGGGTCTTCGTTTGATTTCTCTTTCTGGTTAGGTATTGGTGGCCAAGCTTTATTGGAGATGGTACATTTTTCAAGACCATGCTTGGGCTAAATTTATTTCTTTTAAGTATATTAATGGGGTTGAGGGCTCTGAGATACCTAGATACGATTTATCTGGTAAAGGATATTTGATCCGGAACACCCTTAAGAAGGGGGTTACTCTTGTTAAGCAAGGATTGTTCGGATTTGTCTCAAAGGCCCAAAGGTTATTTTTTGGCATGATTCTTGGGATGGTTTTCCTAAAATTTTATCTACGTTTCCTCATCTTTAGGAGCTATGTAATTGTTTCTTGGTTGTTGGTTGGTACAGGGTGATGGATTATAAAGTTGCCAAACGAGTTGGGCAGGTGGAGATAGTTCAATGGAAAGATCCTAGAGATTGGCCGACAGGTGGTTCTCTTCAGGATAGAGAAGAGTTGTCTCATATTTTGGCTACTGGGGAGTGCTCTTCTTTACAGGATAATGATGTTTTGGCTTGGGGTTCGGATCCTAGAGGAGTTTTCTCGATGTCTTTTGGTTACTGTATTTTAGATAGGTAGAATTTTGGGGATGAGAAGCTTCCTTGATGGAAATAGGTTTAGAATAAGTTTTCCTGGCCCAAATACAATTTTCATTTGTGGTTGGCTACTAGGAACAGATGTCTTACCTGGGATAATATCCAAAAGAGAGGTTTTCAAGGCCCTTCATTTTGTTTCCTTTGTGAGAATAGCGATGAATCTTTAGTGCATTTACTCTTATAGTGTTTGTTTGCATGGGATATTTGGCATCTTTGGTGGAGGGTGTGGAAACAATCTTGTTATCATGCCTCTTCTCTTGTTGAGTTATGGAGGAGTTTAGGAAGACCTCCTGCTAAGTATTTCTTTCTTCAAGTTGCATGGAGTATTGGGCCCTCATGTATTATATGGCATATTTGACTTGAAAGAAATCAAAGAATTTTTCAAGGTAGAAAGTTAAGCATTTATCAGATTTGGCAAAGTATTATTGGTATAATCCAAGAAACTATTTCTTCTAAATGTCAGACCAATCTTCCTTTGGAGCAGTCTGAGATTTTTATGATGCGGGACGTGGGTTTAGTGGAGAATGGCCCTCATCCTTCTTTATCGGTTAGGAGGAGAGGCCTCAATAAAAAAGTGCAGAGAGTTGGTAGATGGAATCCTCCACCTTGGGGGGTGTTTAAGATTAATACTGGTGGCTCTTCCAGAGGGAATCCTCGGTATGCAGGTATTAGTGGTGTTGGAAGAGATAGTAGTGGTGCAGCTCTTTTCATTTTCTCCTGTTATAAGGGAAAGCATACTAATAATTATATGGAGGCCCTTGCTATTCGTTTTGATTTGGAAAAAGGTTATGCTCCGGGATGACAAAATATAATTTGTGAGTCGGACTCTCAAATTATTATTAATTTTTGAAGACTCATAATATTTCTAATGTTCATTGGCAACTGAATTTAGTGGCTCGATAGCTCATTCAAATTTATCGGTAGCTGGAGTTTATTTTCTTTGTTCATATTCCTAGGGAATGGAATGGTGTGGCTGATTGCTTGTCAAAATGGGCTTCTGAGTTTCAGGATGACTAGAATGTTAGGGACTAGGATCAGCTCTCTTTGGATTGTTCTCGTCATCTTGCTAATTTGCTTATTGTGGATATGTTTGGTTGAGGCTATTGTTTGTTGGGTGTCTTTGATCGGGTGCTTAGTGGTTTTGGGGGTCTTTTTTTTTTGCCCTTGTAAGGATTATTGTTTTGGGATTCTTTGTTTCTTGTATGGTTTTATTGATTCAATAAATTTTTACCAACATTTAAAAATAATAATGTTAAAATGATAAAAAAATTTAAATTTATAATAATCATGAACTAATGATTGAATTCTAGCATCTTATCCTTTTTTATGGTATTTTATTCGATAATTAATTAATTTTTTTTTGTTACATAGGAGAGTTGGTCACAACCACACTATTTTTAGTAGCTAACAAGTTAGTTCAAAAACCTATTTCATCTCATTATTGTTGAATCGGTGTGAAGGATACCACTCGTCGCTTGGGTTACTCCCACAAAACCTATTTCATCTCATTATTGTTGACTCGGTGTGAAGGGTATCATTGGTCAGTTGGGATTCATACCATCATTGTTGGTCTAGCACACACTCAAAGGATCCAGATCAGACTACTACCTTTAAAAATAGGTTACCCTCAAGGTTTAAGCAGGGTTCAAACCACAGGGATTACTCCCACCAAACCTATTTCATCTCGTTATTGTTGACTCAATGTGAAGGGTACCATCGAGTATCGTTATCGACGCATACTCAAAGGATTCAGATCAAACTACTACCTTTGCAAACAAGCTACCCTTAAGGTTTGAACCAGGGTGTCTTCTTGGTAAGTGCCTAGCGAGACAAGCACTTACCAATCCACATAGACCACGGGGTTATAATTAATGATTTTAAAAATAGAGTTTTCAATGTCTTATCTTTGTCAATAATATTTTATTTGACAATTAATGACCATGGAAATAGAGTCTTTAACATTTTTATCCTTGTTATTTGTATTATATTTAACAATATTATATATATAAACCAAAAATTTAATTGAAAATTTGTAAAAAAATATAGTCTTTTTAGAGTTATGTATTTAATAATCATCCTCTATGCATAGAGCAACAATACAACATAAATTTTATTTTCAATCCAAAAAAAATCATGTAGGTTCTATTGGAGGCCAGTCCCATTAAAAAACAAAAAACAAAACATTGCATTGCTTTGGTTGCATTGTTGTAAGGTTAATTAAACTATCTTTTTATCAAGGATATTTTTCATTTGCTTTTCTATTAAAGATATTCTTCATTTCAAATGACTAAGTTTTCAAAATTAACTCCTTGGCCAACACTCTACCTAGATTTACAAGGGACAACTTGCACATATACAACTTACACTTTGACATTTGTGCAGTTATTACATTGCATGAAGTAACTAGATAACTTCCCCCTAAAGTAATCAAATGTCCTAAGTATGTACCAAGAAAGACACATTTACATTATCCAAATGATGTAATAGTCTATTTGTAACACCCCCATATATTACATTTTTTGGATATTGAAGACTTTAGTCTTCAATGTAGATCCTCTTTTATCAAATGATGTGAATCTTCTTCTCTTTTTTCTACAACTTGTTCAAGCAAGTGATTATTATCTTCATAATCTGTAATTCTTGTTGAGAGAGATTTCAAAATCATCTTTTGATTTTTCCAGTTCTTCAATTTTTCCTATCCTCTGAGCTAGGTGTCCTTTTTTATTTCTTTTTTGATACTCCAATTAAGGGTAATTGGTTGAACGCTAAAATTGTTGCTGATGAGGATTGTGATATTATCATACCTAAAATTGATTCCCATTGTTCATATGGTTTTTTTAATTTTTATTTTTGGGATTGAACCTGCAGTAGCTGGTGCTATGGCCTTTTTTATTGTATATCTGACAATAATTGTTGTACCATGATTTCTATCATTTTGATGAAGTAGCAATGTTTTCCTATGGATTTTATTTAGATGTCAATGCATTGCTAGACATTTCATCTTTACCTGTATTTTCCACTTCATATTTTTGTAGAATATTTATTAGTTCATCAAAAGAAGTTTCTTTACTTAGAACTTGTAAAGATGTTACCAACTGTTTATAGTTGTCTAGAAGTGCTCTCATAGTTATTTGAGTAAGAAGTTCATCCTTGATCTGTTTCTTCCGAGGTGAATAATTTCCCTTTGATATTTGCCACTTTTCTTAGGAATAGTTCTATGCTTTCTCCATTATTCATTTTTAATGAATGAAGTTGAGTCTGAAGATGGAGAATGGTAGCCTTATTCTTTCCTTCAAATATTTTCTCTAAGCTTGTCCATGCATCTGAAGATATTTTTACTAAAATGATATAGGGTTGTATTTCATCAGTAATTGCAAAGGTTATTATCATAAGTGCCTTTGAATAAGTTTCTATGAAATTTTGGATTTTAATATCATCTATGGTAGGTATTTGTGTTTTCCATTAATCCTATTGAACTAAGCACTGTTCCCAAATTTTAAAGAGGTTATAATGTTGGATATTTTATCTCATTTTGAGAAGTTTGAGACAACAATATTATGAATATCCAATCTATGAAAAAACTCTCTTTATAAATAACCTTTTGGAAATTAGGTTATGTGTATCTAATTTTCCAATTAAATGATTTGATGTAGTAGCCCTTATGACTCCCTAATATTTGGATAAATTAGATCACAATTAATATTTGCAAATATTCAATATTTATCCATGTAGAAAACCTTATTACTCCTAGGTTTTATATTGCAAATATTTTATTTAATTTGATAAAATATTTCCCTTGATATATGGCTTTCAATACATATAAATTATTTTGATTTAACCCTTATAACTCCAAAGAAATAAAGAAAATATTAATGGAAATTATTTTACCTTTCTCCAAGTGAAGTTCAATGTTGATTTAAGAGATGCTTGGACTACATAATATGTTAGAAATAGATCATAGTATGTTATTTAGGTCATGTAAGTGTATCTACCAAGATACATAATTAGGACATCAAATTATTTTAGGAGGAAGTTACTTAGTTTTTCGTGCAATTTAATAAATGCACAAGTGTCAATGTGCAAGTTGTACATGTGCAAGTTGTCCATTGCACATCTAGATAGAGTGTTGTAAAAGGAACCTATCTTCCTATATAATGGCCTTATTATCATAGTCATAGATATAGAGTGTAAACATGGATATCACATACAACATAGTGTCATAGGGCTTAACTAAAGTCTCCCATATTAGAGATGGGTGAAATGTAGTCCAGTAGCATTATTCATGGAGTGTTCATTTCCTCCATAGCTACATTGTATTCATTTCTATAATTTCTATTTAATTATATTTTTAATCATCTCATAAATTTACTTTCTTTCATATTATTATTTCTACATCTTGTGAATGCTATCCCCCATTGCATTTAGCATCAAAAGCTAATAGTAGTATTAGAGCTATGGTAGATCTAGCCATAGCGAAGCCACAATTATCAATGGGCTTGAGTTTGTTTGTCATCCTGATGCACCTTTGGATCAGTCACTGTCAAAAACTCTTAGAAGATTCTAGGTGGTAGAAACAAGGAGAGCCACAAGTGATGACTGAAAGAAATCTTAGTTTCAAAAATACTAGGATTATTTTTGGCTAGAGTCTTTCCACAGAGTTGTAGAAAAACTCGTGAATACTAGGACTCAACATTCAATCTGCTAGATTGACAAATCAACTAGTGAAGTCAAGATATCTGGAATCTCTTAACTATTGACCCATAGTTTCTTTTTGTTGTAGAAATCTAATTCTCAAAAGATTGGGATTCCTCCTACAATAGAAATCTAGGAGACTTCAACTTCGTTACCCGGAGATCGACTTATCTTCATAGTGCATAGGTTAGTTTCTTATCCAAAAATATATACTGTGGAAGAATACTTCTGGAAAAGAGTTGTAGTGAAGTTAGGAGAGAGGAGATCTCCATTACTGAATTGAAAACTTCACACAAGAAGAAAAGACTATAGGATCCTTGATCCAGAAGAAAAGGCCATAGAAGCCTTTATCTAGAAGAATATCTCCACAAGAGCCTTGATACTAAAATTAGGCCATAATAGCCTTGATATTGAAGAAGACTCCAAGAGAGAGTATTTGATTCATAAGGAGATTAATATTTTAGTACTAATACTTTGTTGTAGGAAAGGAGATTCATTGAGTAGAGAAAACTTCCTACGATAAATCTAGGAAGAGTATCTTATTTAGAATCAATACAACACCTACAGGAAAAGAAATCAAGAGAAGAACTTCTAGTCTTGGAAGAAGAAGGACTAGGAGAGTCCTGCTCAAATCTAGAAGTAGCATAATTGAAGATCTAAAGGAAGATATCACCACCAACACTTATAGGAGCAAAAGGTTGAAGAAAATATCTTAAGGAAGACTATAAGCAACTACAAGATCAAAGACCTTGGAGAGGTCTCATCGAGCATCCAGTAAAAGGCTTAGAGAGCCTTACTGAAGAAAATCATCAAAGAAGAAGTCATTGGAGAAATATAGTAGCAAGGAGGAGACCTTAATAGTGAAGGACTTGGGACAAATGTTACCATATGACAACAATCCCAAGGAGTGCCAAATACCAGAAGTAAAATCCAGTGAATACCTCAAGATACTCAAAATATTGAGAAGAAGATCCTGTTTGAAGTTAGATTTCGATAAGAAACTTGAAGGAAGATTCGAACTGAAGAAGCTTGCCAAATCCAGGAGATTTGGATATTACCTCTCACAGCAAAAGACACCACTTCAAGAAATAATATCTCTTTAAATCTATAGCAAAAGGAGGAGACTACAAGAGAAGAACAAGCCATAACAAATCCTAGGCTCATGAAAGAAAGTTCGAGACCATTTTTGGTGAAGATGAAGTTGTTCAAGGTAGCCCACAAAGAGTTGCAGCATCATACATAAGGTAACAACTTGGTGATCCTAAACACCAAGATCTACATCCTCTACATAAGCGAGAAAAGATCTTTTAGAAAAAGGTATGCAACTGTTGGTGCGAGTATATTCATTAATTGGATTACTTATCAAATTTATTTAAGCATCTTAATTTGAATTGAAGTTGCAAATAGGAAAATAGAATTAAAGTATTCAAAAATGCAAAAATAGAAAGGTTCCTTTTAGGTTCATTTGCACTTTAGGAGTTGATTAGATTTAAAATTTCAACTATTTATAAACTACCTATCATCTACTTTAGAAAGAAAAAAGAAGACTACCTCCTAGTACCTTTTATTATAACAAAATTGTAGCATAAGTCTTGAAGATTCATTCTAGATTATTATTTATTAGTCGTAGTAAATTGATTAAGTGATTTTTTTAGAGTAAATTGGAGTGATAAGGTGAAATTTGTTAATGCATTGAAAAGTGAATATTATAATTCATTTGCACTATTATTACTCTCAAAAGAAATTAGTTTTTGTACTTTGAAAAAGGTTACAAAATCTATTTTATATCAAGTGTCTAAAGACACTCTTGAAAGCACAAAACCTGCAACTGTAAGTGGTCAACAGAAGCCACCGAAATTGGTTATCACATACAAAAATGAAACTAACCAAAAGAAGCTTCAAAGGTTGAGATTTGATGAATCTCAAATCTAGAGCACTCAAGGGTTAGTGCAATTAAAAGAAAGCTTAATTTTAAAATATTTACAAGGCTTCAATTCATCATCAATCATCCAAGAAAAAAGGGTAAGGAGTCTAGCCAAAGAGACATCCTTAAAACCCTTATTTTGCACTCACTAAATTTGCTACAGGAATTAGAAACCCCGACCTACAAAAGAGTGCAAGAAAAGGTGCAATAAAAGGATTTTATATACATGTAAAGGTTACATGGTATTGCACTTCTACAATACATAAAATTTAGAGAAAAGAGAAGATTCTAAGGTGCCACAATAGGAACAACAGGTACAAGAAAATCGCAACCAAAATAAGGGCCAAAGATCGAGCATTCTCCAACAATGAAAGGGCATTATCTCTAGGAACAAATCTACAAGACAAAGGAAGCTTTTACATAAATTACAGCAAGTATACCAAGGTTAATTACGTAAGCCAACGAAAGTCTACCAAATAATTTATGTAAATCATAGCAATTTCACCATCAACATTTAGAAAGACAAGAAAGAATCTATTTACGTAAAAAAAGGATAGAGCACATCCAAAGAATAGGCAACTCAAAGCTTCACTTCTATCAATGTGAATAGGGAGCACATTGAAGGCACAAGCACCAAGAGAAGGATAGATGCTACGTTGGGAATAGCATCAATAGAGGAAAGTTGAAGAGCTATCCCATCCTTATTTGAATCTAAAAAATGGCTCATGAATTGTTTACGAAGAAAAACATATTTCTTATTGCCTAAGAAAGCATACCAAGATAAGAAGAAAATAACAAAGGAGTTACAATATTCTTCTTGAAGGTGTTACATCAAAAGTTGCATCCATGAAGTCCATATACCACTTTTCATAATATTCCCTAACGCTTATCATATTTCATAATGCTCAAGAGACCAACGTTGAGTAGTTAAAAAGTGCTCAAAGCAAGCTTACATATGTTACAAAGGAGTAACGTTTGGTGCAACAGTATTACAAGAAAGAAGTGGAAGCGCTCTCAAGAAACGTAGGTACCACTTGTACATAATTTACAGTCATTAAATGCAATGAAGAGAGCAAAAAGAGGAGCATAATTTATGTTCAAAGTTTGTAATCATAGGGTGAAACGGAAGCATGGAAGCAAGGCATGGAAGAGCCTTCAATGCTCTAAATATTGAAGGTCAAGAGCAGACATAAGGGGTGGTACATTTGGAAGGTCCAAAGTTCCAAGCAAATCGTTGATGAAAGGACCACATTTGGAACGTATATTTACCACCAAAGTTCCAAGAAAATCGTTGATGGAAGGGCCACATTTGGAATGTAAACTTGCCACCAAAATTCCAAGCAAATCATTGACAAAAGGGCCATATTTGGAATGTATATTTACCACCAAGGTTCCAATATATCATTACAAAGAAAGCCATAGAATCAAACATCCATAGCACATGCACAACAAATACAACATTGAATATTGAATGATATAAGGTAAGCTTTATTCCACCATAATATGCTTTCTTTTATTTGGGAGTTCTAAGGTTGAAACTAAAATAATTCAACTACATTGAAAGCAAGTGGAATAATATATCAAATCAATAAAATATTTGTAATATTAACATAGAAGCAATAAGGAATTATACTGGAATTTATTTAAAATATTTGTAAATATTATTGTGATCTAATTTTCCAACATTTGGGAGTTATAAGGGTTACTATTTCAAATAATATTATTGGAAATTAGATACACTTCGATCAAAATATAAGGGATATTTAAAAAGGATGTTATCAAAAGCTTTAGGCTAAGGTTGGAAAATTATATATATATACTTGTCTCAAATACATCCAAAAGGGACAAAAGAAATCCAACATTAAAACCTCTACATATTTAGAAAAGGTGCTTAGTTCAACAGGAGCAATAAGGAATAGATAAAAGCTGATTTTTGATATTTTCAAAGCCTTACAAAATCAGCCAAAAATTAAACTATCTTTTCAAAAGCACTATATTATATCTCTAAGGAGTCATAAGGAATTCCACAAAACTTGGTTATATCAACATTGATCACAAATTATCAAGTTATAAATTCATTGGGAAAATATAAGCTTTTACAAAACCTAAAATTCCATTACGTGTATAAACTCTCAAAACTAGGGAGACATAATGAAGCCTACAAACCTAAGAAATAATAAAGGTTTCATCAAAATAAAGCTTATACACTTCAATTAGGAGATTCATAAGGATTTAGGTAATACAAATGACTATTGGTATTGTTGGGATCCAAATTACCATCAAGTAGAAGCTCGATACTGTGACTATTATATTTCAATTCTTTGATTAGGCATGTACCCGCTAATCACAGTTCAGATCGCAACATTGGATGGATTAAATATTTCTCTAATCCAACCTCTAGAGTAGGCTAGTATTTCTTGTCAACTAATAAAATGTTGACTCATTTAAGTTTAATTAAATTTTTAAAGGGTAGGGATAGAAATGAGTAAAGGTTAATAAATAGTAATCAAACAATGGACAAATAGAGCTAACATCATAGACATCTACAAGAAAGACCCATATTACATAACAATTTCCAGTGTCCCACACTTAGAATTAACAACATTCAAAACAAGTAATCTTCAATATCATAGACAAAACAAAGTTATACTTCAAGGAAGCTATTTCAATATCAAGATACTAATAATCCAAATTAGTAAAATAAGATCAATATCAAGATTTAATAGAAAAGAACTTCTTACAACCACAGATTCAATCATGAAAATATTTCAATTGCTCTAAGTTAGCAATCCAATATCCACAAAATAGACTAACCATAATAGCACTAGCAGAAAAGCAATCCACAACTTGAATATCTCTAAAATTATAGAAGACACCAGTTTGAGGCAAACATTCCAAGTAGTGTTCCTTCTATTGATTTGCAGATAAATATTACACAATAGGGCAAGAAAACACTCTAGAGCTGACCCTTCAAAATGAGGGTTCGACCTCCTTTTATAGTTTTTACATATTTGAAAAGAAATTGAAATAAATGAAAAATTACAAGAAAAAAGAAATACCAGATTAACCAAATGTTGAGATGGTGGTCTCTGATTTGTGTTTGAGAACAGAATAAACTACATGATCTTGCGCTCCTCTGCAACTGACTAGTTCTTCATGGTTGTTTAGCTCCAGGTTGTCAAAGCCGTGATCTAGGCCATCCTTCATTCTTGTAGATACTATCTAACGTATATATGCAACTGATTGCAACTACCTTTTCTTGGTTCTTTGGCTTTGTTGATGCTTCACTTGCTAGCTTTCTTGCTCAACTAGTTTATGTTGCAAAGACTCTGCTTTTATACATATGAGATATTATCAAAATAACCCAACCATTGATCTATTCATGAATTGCCAATATCAAAAATTGAAAGTCTTTGATAGCCCCATGGGGTAGAACATGTTGTAGCCCACTCCTCTTGATAGCTTATCACTTTCTTTGATTACTTGGACCGTAGGCTGAAGCATGTTAGGCTTTAACATGAAAATGTACTACAAGGTGCATGGAATAGAACATTGCACTATGTTGTGGCTCTTATTATTTAATATTATATAGATTTCATTCGCATCCATGACATAGAACATGGTCTAAAATATGTTGTAATATACGTCTCAAAATTTGTGTCTCCCAGTTTGACTGTGGATGATCATGGGTTAGAGCATCGCTCTAGATCATGAGGAATATAACATAAGACATATGCCATATAAATCCTTATGCTAGTTCACAACTTCATTATTCACTTTTGTGATGTTTGACCATTTTGACCACGGGCTGGAGCATGTGCGTTATATCACAATAAAATGCTCTTAAACTCTCATGGGGTAGAACAAGCTTGAAATAGCCTTAACTTACATAGGCTAGAACAATATGCACTTTTCCACAGTTTAAAAATAAGCAAGTATAAACTTTGACTGCTCTGACCACAGACTGGAACCATGTCAGATGTTGCACGGATTAGAACATGTTGTAGACCACTGAGCTTTTAGACTTAATCAAAAATATGTTGTGATCCACAATTATGAAAGAGCTAAAGTAAACTTTTGATCACTTTGATCGTGGGGTTTTGCACTGCTGTAAAATAGACTAGATATCATGCAAGATAGAACATTCTTCTTAGCCTTAGAACTATTTTGAAAAGTTTTCTAAGGATGTGACATTTTTGGGCCTACATTCTAGCACCTCCTAGGGGGTTTTTCTCACAAAGCCTGAGAACTCAAAGACTTATACATTGGACATCAGGAGTAAAAAATGATGAAGTTTGTAAACTATTTTTCATAGAATAGCTTCTATGTGACTATTACCCTCTAGAACATTTATGAAGATATTCAAAGAGTAACAATTCACATGGAAACCATGCTAGAAACAATATCCTTTCAAAAATCTCACCATTAGCACCACCTTAGCCCGAAAATATGAAATTTTATCTCCTTTTATAACTTCAGTCAGTTTGAAAAAAGACCTTCATGTATTTCTCATTATAGACCTCATGATTTTATTATTGTTTCTATGATAGTATCATAACAAATACAAAATACACAATATGTACATGAATAAAAAATTGTTAAAGTCTACTCTCTGCCACAAGGCTACTTTGTTCTTTTTTTATTATCCTTTTGGTCTTGTTCTTGGAGCTATTAATTTTATACTTTATCTATATCCTAGACATCCTTCTCTAATTCTTCTTCAGTATGATATTCCTTAGCTTCTTCTTCTTCTTGAGAAATTTCATGCTTATCTTTGGGGTTTAGATCTGTCCCAAACAACTGAACCATAATTTTTAGAGTTTGCAAAGCTTTATGCCAAACAACGTGAGTAAGGTTGGAGTTTTCTTTGAGCCGCTTATGAATATATTCCAACTTGGATATCTCTTCATAAGTCGTAGAGTTACCTTTATTTACTAAGTCTTCCATTTGTTGAGCCTAGTTAAATATTTTATCATTTGAGAGACATGTTCTTGATCAACTGGATCCTCCCAGCTATTTATCTCAGATTCATCCTAAATTATTGAGGCTACACTCTTTTTTATCTTTGTTTATGATAATAAGGTGTTTTTTTCCATTCACAATCCCCCAAAACCATAATGTATCATTTCCTTATTGATATCTACAATATCTCGAATTGTGTCTTCAATTTTATCAGATAACAACCAGCCCTTCTAGAGTCATATGTTCTTGTCAACCATAACCATATCAACTTATATGGAATTTCTCCATGCCTTACTGGGGATGGGATTTGTAGCTTAACTGAATTTGTTCTCAGATAGCTTGTATATCTGCTCTACTAGTATCACCATAGATTGTAATTCCTCTATGAATTTATCCAAGTCTTCCTTGGTATTTTTTAATAAATGGTTGGCATCAATGAGGCTATTGTCAATTGGAATTGGCTTAGCCAAATCATATGAATTGTAGAGCGGGGTGAATAAGTAAATAGGATTCATATTGACTTAGGGGAATGAAAGGTGGTTGGGATGGATGCGTGGATGGAACAATTGAATAAAAACTGATGTCGAGGCATGGTATCCCTGTAATAGTGAACGTGAAACATTAGAGCAACATTTTTCTCTTTTTTTTTTTGTATGTTTTTACTTCTTCTTTTTTGTATGTTTTTGTTTTGTTGTTTTTTGTATGTACATAAGTTACAATTCTTGGCTTATGTGGGGCTCATGGTGTATTTCCAGGTGGATGATCTTGCTCTTGTGGAAGAAGCAAGCAGAAAATGAGATGCTGGATGGTAAACATTCGGAGGTAAAACTCTTCCTATTGGGTGATGGGGACAATGGAGAGTGATTCCTATTCAGAATCGTCAGAAACATTTGACATGACTTCAAATTATTCATAACTTTCATCATCGAAATCAAATATGAGATAGGAGAAATTTATGGGATCATCCTCGTCTCCTTCATCAATGCAAAGTTCTTGAAGGGACTATTCAAGAGAGGATGTTGATGTCAATGGATGCATGGAGGACTCCTCATAATTGAGGCTAAGCTTTTTGAAGTCTTGCTCAAGAGAAGCGATGGAGAACAATGGGGTATAACCTAATCCAGAATGATCATAAGCACCTATATATGGGACATCTAGGATATCATGCATTCCTTGTTCATGGGAACCTAAACCTTGACCTTACCAATGGAACATGTTCAAGTATCTGGCTGGAAACTCTTCCACGTGAGGTATATTGATGTGCCTAGGCTCTCTTAGTTCTTTGGGTGGGTTTGCCCCAGTTGAGCAATCCAACCCTCCATAAATAAAGTTAATGCTATTTGGAGCGGTACTCATGTTGTAGACAGAACCTATGGATAGAGAACGGTATTTGGGACGTCCAAAATCCTTGGTTGTTGGAATGGCTAAGGGGGTGATGGTGATGTCTTGGAGCACATACTCACCTATACCAAGATTGTTGATGTGGATTTTGACTTGGGTTGATGAGGTGGATGGTGAAGGCTCAGATGGATCTAGATTGGTTGTGGATGGCGGGGAATTAAATATGTCGCAATCAAAAAGTTTGACTTGTGACACATTGGATGATGGAGTTGGATTGGATGGTTGTGGGGCATGATGAGATGGTGGTGTGGAATGATGAGATGGCATAGAAGCAGTGGTTTTATTGGAAGAAGTTTTTATGATGTACGATGTGCTAAAGGAAGCTTGTCCGCAATTACATGTACAAGAAGAAATGGATGATTGAGAAGATGATGTGATGGGTAGCTCCTCTATGATGGGAGCCTTAGAAGAATATGAAGGTGTATTAGAGGAAGAAGACGAATTGGAAGATGACGTTTATGGATCTGATGATGGCATCAAGAACTAATGTGTGGAAGGTAACATGGATTCATAGGGATTTGAAATGAAGTTACAATACTTAAAGGGTTCAACATCCACGGGGATGCAATGAACTTGTCCATCATGAACATATTTTAAGCATTGATGAAGAATTGATGGGACATATTTCATTTCCCTCATCCAAGGTCTACCAAGGAGTATATTATACGCCATGGCACCTTCCAAGATGTGAAACATGGTGTGCAACATTTTGGCCCCTACTTCTATAGGTAAAACGACAGTGCCAACTATGGTACACAAAGCATCATTAAATGTTTTGAAGGTGAGTAATGACTTGGAAATTTGGGATGGTGGTAAGTTGATATGGATAAGGGCAGCGGTAGTAATGATGTTGATTGACGAGTCGGTATCGATTAACACTCTTTTGAAGGGCTTTCTGTCGATTAAGGCTATTATATGCAATGGAGGGTCCATCGATTCCGAACTCATTGGTTTTATCTCAAAGGCATAAAAGGTGATTGATGGGTCAATGCATGTTCTAACACTCCCTACAAAATTGTTGAAGGCATTGGAGTCTTGGGATTCTAACTCAATTGACTTGAGTATTTTTATAAAAGATTCTCTATGCCTAGGGTATTGTTGAATGAGCTCATAGACAGAAAGTTTGTCCGATGCCATCTTCAAACTAGTTGTTAACCGATTGGTTAAGGTTACCGCTAGCCTAATCGTACAAAGGATAGGTGGATGGGATGGGTTGGACAGATTGATGGGAGGAGATGGATTTGGTGATGTTTTTATGGGTGGTCTATTTGAAGGTTGTTGATCATGTTGTTGATTTTTCCTTTGCCCTCTAGTGACCACATTGACTGCTCCGACAAAGTTTTAATATTGTTAAACATGATTTACTTGATTAGGAGGTTGTTGTTGATTGTTACCTACTTCATTGTGTTGAACCTCCCCATGGTTAGGTAGAGGTGTCTGATATATGCCTAAATTTTGATTTTGTGGAGCTAATGGGTTATCCATGTTGATGGCCCCTAAGTCTATGAGGTCTTGCACTACGTTTTTGAACACATTACATGAATTGATATCGTGCCCATTTTGTCTATGGTATGGACAAAACAAGTGCTATTTATAATTCCTAGGCCTTTTTGCGGGCTCAAGGGGCCTAATTTCTGGCAAGGCTAATTTGTTGGTTTCATACAACCTTCTAAATAGGGATGAATACGACTCGTTTAATAGAGTGTATTGTCTTTGGGGGTGATTGAATTGGCGACAGATAGGTTGTTCCACAGTTGGTGTTGTGTTTTGAACCATTGGTGCTTGGGTAACTGATGGGACTGCATGATATGAAATTTGTTGTTGCACTGGCTTTTGAGCCACTACGGCCTGGCTCATCACCACTTGATTAACTTGTTTTGTTGTGTTAATCGTTGAGGCTTGTGTGGATTTGTTTTGGCCAGATTGGTTATTTTGGTATTGGCCCTTATTTTGTCATTCTTTCCTTTTAGGCTTAATGACACCCTCTTGGATTTTGATCTCCACAATAACACTAGCCTATGCTAAAGCTTCTTCAAATGTTCTATAAGTGTTTAGTTGTAGCATCCAAGAGATGGGTTTTAAGCAACTCTTGGTAAAAAGATTTATAATCTCTTCCATTGGTAGGGAGAATGGTAATTTAGTTATGACTGCCCTCCAACGGTTTCCAAAGTCATAGATAGGTTCCTCATACCATTGTTTCAAATAATAAATATCTGATAAGGATACCTTATTTTTAATATTTAGGGCGAAGCGCTCTAAGAATAGATCCATAAATTGATAAAAAGTGTATATACTATATGTGGTCAATTGATTGTACCATTCTATGGTATCCCCCTAGCATTTTACTAAACGTTTGGAGCATGAGAGCTTATCATCGCTAATTCAAAAACATACATGGATAAATGAGCTCACATGGTCTTTGGGATCCTCAGTTCCCCTGAACTTGTCAAATTTTGGTATCGTAAAATCTGTCAGATATGGCGGTGATGGTATCGATGGATGAACTGGTTGATGGATTAGTTGGCTTAATGTGAGCTTTTGGCTCGTTGTTCCTGGTGAATTTTGCATCAACTGATCAATTTGCTTTTGTATTGCTTAAAGTCTAAGGTCTTCTACTGGAATGTGAGGACCCTGGATTAGGTGATGGTTGGTTGATGGGATTGATGATGGATGTTGAGGTGTGACCAACATGGTGTTGTGGAATGGATTGGGTTGGGTGTGTGGATAAGATGGATGATTGAAGGATGGAGATGATTCATGAGGATGATGGAGAAAAGGATTGGATTGTTTATTGGTAGCAATGTTGATTGGTATGGTGAATGTGTGGAGTGGTGGTGGGTTAGGGATGGTCACTATGGAGGATTGAGGGACCCATGAGGAATTTTGATTTACAAGTGGAGGTTGAGTTGGAACTCCTTGAGTCATAGGGTTTGTGTTAACCGGTTGCTTTCCTTTTGTTCATTGTGAAAGCAATCTATTGATGATCCCTAATGTATTCATGAGTTCCTGATTTGACCATGTGTTGAATAATGGGGTTGACGTTGGATGAGATGATGGTTGGGTTGATGATGATGGAAGCTTAGGCATGGTCATGTTGGCTAAGTGAGATGATGGAGGGATGGATGACATGGTCATGTTGGTTAAATGAGATGATGGAGGTGTGGATGACATGGTCATGTTGGCTAAATGTGATGATGGAGGTATGGATGACATGGTCATGTTGGCTAAATGTGATGATGAAGGTGTGGATGATAGATGAGAGGTCATGGGTATGGTGCAAGTTGTATTTGATGTTACAAATTGAAGGTTGGGGACTTGCGAGGCAGCATTGACATGCTCCTCATACAAGGGGTTGATGTAGGTGGATGTGAAGTAAGTGTTTTGAACACTTGGGCTTTGCGATGGTTGGCTTGCAGTGGATGGCATACCATATTCATATCTTGAATTAGGATATCATTGGGTAAGGTAGGTGGTAGCCAATCCAAGTTCTTCAAAATCATCTTGGCTAAGGGTCTTCATGACATAGTTAGAGGCCTTGTAGATGGCCTGCACTCTATCCATGTTTATGTAGGTGGTGGCGGCTTCCACATTAAGTGGATGAGACTCCTCTTGAGAGTGGGATGGATGGACTGATCCAAACAAAGTAGTTTGAATCATAGTGGATGGGGCTACCGAAGTAGTAGGCTCATGGGAATTATTTTCCATTAAATTATTTTGGTTCATTACCTTATTTTGTTGACATGTTAACACCATAAAGAAATTAAACCAAAAATTCAAGATTAATCTAGATCACACAAATTAAAAATTTCCTTTCTAAAGAAATAAAGCAAAGAAAACAACCAATCCTATGTTTCACCTTGTGTGGCTTACCTCATGTTCATTAATTATTTTCTTCCTTTAATGTGAAGTTCCTTTTAAAATTGTTGGGTTTGTGTGTTTCGGTGTAGCCTAATCTTGTTTAATGAAAAACAAAGGTAAAAACTATGGTTGGCCAAGGCAACGCAATTATTGTTGGTAATTAACTCCAACAAGTTTGCTCGAGGGTATTCCTATAGTGTCTAGGGACAGAGATTTGATGGATGGAGATGAAAGCCACCATCACCAAACCTCCAACAACAGTTGGTGATGAAATCCAACTATTACTGTTAAAAAGTGTAGCGTGCAAGTGTGTGATTGATTAATTTTATGTTCCTTGTTCTTTATAGTGTGCAAACAATATTAAAAATTACCAACCTCACTAATCTAAATCAGAATCCAACATAAAGACACAAATTTCATCGATAGAGCGCAGAGTACACCCTTAAAACCCCTACCTACAAGTGATAAAAATCACAAGAGCACCGGAGGGTTCGTCCACCTCTCTGCCAAAGGGGCCAACCTAGGGCAGGATTACTTATGCTTCTAAATATTGTTCCTATTTATATATGCAAGTTTGAAATAATGTTTAACCCTAAAATGCAACTCTAAGATGCTTTTGCGTTTTATATGCACTCAAAAATGCAGACAAATCACCTAGGCTTACAATTTCAGAACAAGAAGTATATTTTATATCCTAAATCACACAAAAATCCTAAATGTAACTTACTACTAATTCTTTCCCCAATTTCTTAATGTGAACACAGAAATAGTGAAAAAAAATAGCAGCAAGAAACAAAATACGTAAATTATTGAGTGGCAAACTAGGGTTATGTAACTCACTTGGAAGCCTTAGCTCTGATTCAAATTAATGTTAGGATTAGCTGTGCGCATGCTCAGGCGTAGGAGAGTGCCTACGAAGCACGAAAGGGCACCTGCGCGATCCCTGGAACTGCTGCAAAATGCTTCAAAAACCCTAGCAAAGAATGTAATAATTTTTACGCTTTCTAAAAAACTTGTAACAATAGCAACAATAGAAAATTAGCAAGTTATATCTATCAAATTATGAAACCCTTGTGGGATCCCACCGTGATCACCATTTGTGGATGCAAAGACACGACACTTGAAAATAAAATGGTAGAATCAAATAAAGCAATGAGAAAAAATAGATCGCACAAAAGAAATATGTATTCAATGGGGGGGCCAATAGACTTCTTTATTACAATCAGTATCCAATGCGGATATTTGATACAATAATTTATAGTGAAACTAGGGTTCTTTGAAACCCTATTTAGATATAACAGAAGTGTCTTTAGATCTGAGTGTGTCCTTGATCCCAACAGGTTGAGTGGGCTTTGAATATCCAATGTGGGGCCACTCCAGCTTCAAAAGCCGCCAAATAATATGTTGAATTCATAGATTAAAAAAAACACGAGCATCAGTAATACCTGTGAGGGCTCCACAGTCTGAGACCCTCAGACATTAAAAAAACCCTAGCTTAAGAATTAATTTAAAATGCATGCCAAACCAATGAATAAATAAAATAAAACAATACAAAATATACCTTACTTCATTGTTATAGATTTCATGGTGTAGCAGATTCAGATCTTTGTTTCAGTGTTGTAGTAAGCTCTGATGCGATATTTGCAAGCTCTGGTTTGCACCTAGGACTATCACAGGCCCTGGAAGGCACTAGGCAGACTCTGTAGTGAGCTTGGAAAGCTCTAGTGTGCACTTGCAGAAAGGGCAAGCTCTGGTGGGCACTTGGCAAGCTCTGCAGTGAGCTTCACAAGCTCAACACAACGCTTGCAGGGTAGGGCAGATCTGCAAAAATAGATCAGGAAGGATGGTAATCGAGGCGGTGAATGGAATACAGCTATGGTGGTGAGTGAGGATGGATGTACGATGGCTGGAATGAAAAAAGTATTATTGGCTTAGCTCGGGCATCACATCTTCAATTCTCTCTATCTCTGCTTCACTAGGGCATCAACAAATGCTTCTCCAAGTATATCTCTTAATATCCAGGTTCTAGTGTTTGGGCATTTGTAAAATACCCTATTTATAATCCAACCTAGGGTTTTCTTAGGTTTTTAGCCTTGAACTTTTGATCGTGTGGCTAAGATTAAGTCATATCCTAGGGTTGAGATTACTTTTTGAATGTGACACGGATTAATGAAAATGGATGGTGGAGATTAAATGAAATCATACGACTAAGGTTAATTGAGTTTATTTATATATATTTTATAATAAATATATTAAAATATAATAAAATAATATATAAAATATAAAATATTATAAACTAATATTAAAATAACCCCAATTAGGCTAGGAAATGGCGAGAAGGTGGATTTGGGCCAAATAATTGGCGGGAAGGTGGAATGGAAGACAAGTGTGTGGTGGGATGGTTAGGATGGAGGTTTAGTGGCTGCGATTTGGTGTCTACACTTCTCAATGTGAAAAGAGGAAGGTTTCTCATTGAAAATCTTAATATTCCTTCTTTTGTATGGGACTTCCGTATGTGAGTAGTAAAGTGAGAGAAATCCTTCCAATTTGGTTGTGAATTCTCTTGAAAGGTACATTCCAAAATAAGGTTCTAAGTCTACCACTACCGATTCTTGTATAACTATAATCTAAGGCATCCTATTCAATACTATGGGTATATCTTTGATTACTCCTATAGTTTTTACTGGAGTGCCATCTAGCTATAGGACTCCTAGACTACTCCCTGGTATATTCCATTCCCATGATGTCACACACAACTTTAGGAATAACTGTGGTTGTTGCACCTGAGTTTATCATACAATTGTGTACTACCCATCCTTCCATTTGCAAGGGAAAATAGAATGGAGGAGGACTATTTTATTCTATGGCCGTTATTGGGTTACCTTGGGCTAGATTCAACTGAGGGTGAGCTTTGGTTTTATTTTTTATTGTCTTTATATATTCTTGCAGCAAATCAATCTATTTTAGGAGCAACAATGCATCATACAAGTTTACCTTTGAAGGAGTCCTTTTCAATTCTCTGATTATGCTGAAAGTAGGTACATAAGGTTGTTTATCATTCTCCCTTGTAGGTGGATCATATTTGTTCTTGTACCCTTGAGTTGCCTCTTTTCTTTATCTTTTGGTCAGAGATGGATATCTCAATTTATCCATTGCCTATTCTTGAGTTTCAATTTTTTTTTGCGATGCTTCACTTTTGTTTGTTTCTACCCTTTGATTTTGAACAATATTTAGGGGTACAACCTCATGGATGATTCATTTTCAATCTGGTATTTTGCTATTGAGGACACTTTCAGGGGATTGAGCTCCTTAGGATCAACTTGAAGGGTTTTTTTACCTAACCTGGTTAAGACTGTAACATGTTCTATTGATGACATCATAAAATTATGGTTGGTTTCCATAATCAGATTAACTTGTCCTTTATCATATCTTTCTGGTTTTACAATAGCTAATGTTTGAATATGATTTTGGTGAACCATACACAAACTTTCACCATGAGGATCATTACATGTGGAGCATCAATAATCAGATTCAACGGGAGATGTAGAAGGTTTGTCTTCTTGATTAGCATACATTGTTCTTGGCTTTTTTGGGTAATTGCTTATTGAAGCTTGGTCTTTTATCACCTGCGAGAACATTTTTGGCTAGAAGTTCTTTTCAGCTTCCCTCATTTTCATTGAAGTCATATCATTGGTCAAAATTTTCATAGTCATCTGTATATCTAAGAGGACTACCATCTGAGGATCACGTGCTGGTAAGGCAGGTATCAGAGGTAAAGTTGGGAATGCTTGGGGAGCTTGTATAGCTAAGGGAGTTTGTAATTCATACCATTTTAGGATCTCTATTGTAGGAGCTGAAGCAGGATACGATGTGTTTGCATTAGGGTTTTAAGGAAATTATGGGAATATGGGCACTATCATTTGTTGGGGTAACATTCCAATAGCAATAAGGTTATTTTCTGCTTTCAAGGCTTCTTAAAATATTTTTGGGAAGGTAAACACCTAAGATTATATTATAGCCATACCCAAATCTAAGTTAAAAGATCTTAGATAATAGTACATTGCTTGCTCATGCGTTGGTCTGAGGCCATTAGGTACTCTTTTCCATGTTCGACTGAACCTAATATTGAAATCAACTATCTTTTCTTGTGGGTGTTTTTGCATAATAGTAAACTGAGTGAGTAGGAAGAAAGGATCAGCTTGTTCGTTGAATGCTTCTATGAGTTTACTGGTTAGTTCTAACCATGTAGTTATGGTTTGGTTTAGGATAGTCCTGTACCAGTATAACATTTTCCTCTCAAGAATATAACTAGTAATTTCACCATGATATTTTCCTCTATGATATTATGAATTGATGCTAGTGATGCCACATACTGATAGTGCTCATAAGAAATTTTACTAGTGCCATCATATGTGGGCGATGATTTTAGAGCTGCTGTGGGAATGGGGTTCTGAACTGCCAGATTTAGGGGACCCATATTGTTTCACGTAGGATAGGGTTAGACATTATAGTTTTTATTGGCATCCATTGTAACTGCTATGTTGATTGAAGTTGCAAGTACAAGATTGGATGTATTAGAAGATTCAATAGTAGTAGTACTAGAAGGAATTGCAAGGGAAGGGTTCATAGCATTGGTTGACCCGGTAGTAATGGTAGAGGAAGAGTTCAATCTAGAAGATAAAACAAAATTTACTCTAAGACTACCAAGGTGCAATTCCAGAAACTCAATGGGTTATTTTAAATTTTTGGCTTTTGATCTAGTTCTCATGTATTTCAATACTTAACCAAAAACTAGATATAAAGCTTTTCTAGATTTGATATTTTAAACGGAGTCATCAGGTGATTTAAATTTAAATAGAGTAAATACAAACACCAAATATTTAATCTGTGGATGTAGTGGGATTTGGTGCCACTGGGCGTGCCAACAAATGTTGGTCCAAAATCTGCCTATGGTTGGTTATTGTGCCCAAGACATGGCTAACATTGAATGAATAGTCAAACTATTAGGTTTAACGGGTTCAATATCCAGAGAAGGTTGGTTCCTTTAGGAATTTCTAACTAGTTGAAAAGTAATTAGGTGGAAGAAGAGAGTGCTTGAAAGAGATGTAAATGTAGCCGAAGCTAGAAATTGATATGATGCAAATTAAGCAACAATAAGAACTGAGATAAAACCATGCAAGAGAGCAAATACTATAACCTCCTGATAGACCAACCAGTAATTTACCATACAGAACGTGTCTAATCACTATTTAGCTCTTATAGATTAGTAGTTCTAGAAACTAAGAAACAAACATTAACAAGAATCTATAAATCATAATTAATGTCATGCACATTTACTTAGCTAGAGTAGAACATCCATCCATTCATAACTACTTGTTTTGAAAGATATTTGAACCAAAGGTTAAATGAAGATCTTTATTGCATTGGTTCTTCCAAAAGTCTTAATCCATACAACTTATAAACTCTTAAGAGCCGATCCTTTAACAAGAGGTCCATACTCTTATTTATAATACCTTGATGGTTCAATATTTCAAAGTACAAAAATAGGTAATTTAAAAAAAGTAGCAACAATAAGCCAGGTGGCCAATATGTTACAAGCACTATGTAGTGTCATTGGTCCAAAGAAAAAATAGAGAACTGAATCTCTAAATGTAAGATGATTGCTCCATGTGCACCGGTGGGTAGTGGAGGTGATATAGAACTCTGATTCATATATCCTTCCTTTGGTGTGTTCATAACCATTGATCTGGAAACGATCATAGTCAACTAAAAATATCGTCATCCTGATTGTAGCTAGTAACATTCGTGTAGCAAAATTATGACTTGTGGATCTGCGATGCTTTCCTGTGTTTGAGCCCCTCTGGTCTTCTTTGCCAACAAAAATTTGACTAGTCATGAAATCATGATACTTTTTGGCTTTCAACCATTTTGTTGCTCTTCGCCAACGAAAACCTGTCATGTCATGGAATCGTGACACTTTTTGGCTCTCGACCCTTTTGTTGCTCTTCGCTAGGGAAAACCTGACATGTCGTAAAATCATAACACTTTTTGATACTCGGCCCTTTGTTATTTATTACCAGTAGATTCAAGACATGTTACAAAATTATGACATTTTTGGCTTTCGACCCTTTTGTTGCTCTTTGCCAGTGAAAACTTGTCATATCACAGAATTGTGATACCTTTTGGCTCTCATCCATTTTGTTGGTCCTCACCATAAAAAACCTGATTGGTCATAGAATCACGATATTTTTTTACTTTTGGTCCTTTTGTTACTCTTCACTAGGAGAAACCTGTCATGTCATGAAATCGTGATACTTTTTGGCTCTCGATCTTTTGTTGCTCCTCACCAGCAGAAACCTAACATGTCACAAAATCGTAACACTTTTCAACTTTCGGTCCTTCTACTACTCCTCGCCAGTGAAACCTGTCATGTCACAAGATCGTGACACTTTTCAGGATTTCAAAAATTTGGAGAGTTTATCATCACCTTATTTATCCTGATGTAGTCATTTTGACCTACAAGAGCTAGACTAATCCACGATGGTTTGAATGGGACAACTCGTTGTTAATCATAACTTGACAAGTGATACTAGATCTAGAGCCAGGGTAATGGCATGGTCCTAGTTGAATTCAAATAAGTGAAGAGCCAACTAGGCACTAGGTATATATGCTACATCCTTACATGTTAAACTAGGACCTAATTAAATCTAGGTTCCACATGCTAAGGGATGGGGAGAGTATGTGTCCCCCCTCTAGGTGTTATGGGCCCTAGAGGATAACCCAGTCATGGATTTACGCTCTCATACCAGAACAAGAGATTGGAAAGATAAATCCATTAAATGACATCTTCTATAAGATTTGGCCAATCTTGTCCACCTGGGACGCCATCTATAGTGGTCCTAATTTTCAAAAGTGACATAATATACCTCATACTAATTAAACATTGGGTGATCACTAAAACTATATTGACTCAAAACTTTTACCTTAGGTCATGTCTAGTTAGTAAAACTAGCAATTGTTTTTACCTTGTTGAACTAGTGAGTTAGACTGAGTTGTACAATCAGGTGATTTAGACCTGAGTTGTTACAAAGTTCCATAGACTTGGGAATGAATGATCCCCACATGTAACAAAAGATCAAAGGTCAAGTCTGCTAAAACTATATCCCATGGAGGAGCAGAACGAGTAAACACTTATTTGCATCTACACTTCCAAATGTGCTTGAGAAGGATGAGTCTACAAACATCCCAAATTTTGGGACATTGATCTAGGTAAGAAAAACCAAGCAAAGAAACCTTCCAGGATCTAGTGAAAGAGAGAAAAATAAAAGTGTAGAAGACATCCCAAAACTGTTTAGCCATGTCATAAAACCAAAATAAGTGAATAAGAGTTTCTAAAGCATTAAAAAAATTGCATTGAGGGGAAATGTGTAAAATTGAAGTCAAACTTTTAGAAGTTGAAAATTTATGATGCAAAATCTACCATCCAAATTTAAGATGTAAAATTTAACTTTGTTAACTTATCAATAAAATAGCTCCCAAGGGCTAGGTGGATTGGTAATTATCTGTTTGGCCATATACTTACCAAGAAGAGACCTAGGTTCAAACTTGGGGGCATACCTTTTGCAAAGGTAGTAGTTTGGTATGAATCCTCTGAGTGCACGCAAAATTGACAATGACAATACGAATCTCGATCAACCGATGATCCCCCTCATGCTTGGTCATCGATGGTCCCCCTCATACCGAGTCATCAACAACGAGGTGGTATAGGCTTGTTGGGAGTAGGCCCAACTAATATGCATTAATAGGATATTATAATAAACTAATTATATGGAACAAAAACGAATTCTATCATATTAATATGTATTAATAAGATATTATAATAAACCACTTAGTAGTTGGTATTGGTAATTTTTGAACTTGAATACACACATCCCACATAACACGGTTTGAACCTTGGACCTCCTAAAGAGAGGCCAAAGCCCTAACCTTTATGTTGTCCCCACTGAAATTATTGACTTATTTTTAACTTAATAAAATATTATTTAATCTTATAAATTATATTTATAATTTTTAAAATAATATATAAATTTGACAATAAAAATGTTAAGAATGCAATCAGTATCTTTGTCCACATAAACAAGAATAATAAATTAAATCAAAACACTAACACTTCATAACATTTTTCATAAAAAAAATCTCATAAAGTAAAAAATAAAAATAACTCATACTCATTGGAGGTTTTGTGCAAAAAGAAAATAAGAGGCCAATGCAAGTTTCTTGCTACTCAAATTTGGAAAGTTCCTGTTGAATCTAAAACTCAACTTCTGGAATGGTGGTTTTTGCATCAAAAGCTTCCAACTTCTGAAAGTGTGGCATTGATTTTACACATCCCCTCTCAATGCAATTTTTGTAATGCTTTAGAAACTCTAATTCACTTGTTTTGATTTTGTGACATGGCTATGTCTTCTACTCTTTTTTGTTTCCTTCTTTCACTAGATCTTGGAAGCTCTCTTTGCTTGGTTTTTCTCAGTTGGATCAGTGCCCCAAACTTTGGGATGTTTGTAGACTTATCCTTCTCAAACATATTTGGAAGTGTAGATGCAAAAAGGTGTTTACTACATATGCTCCTCCATGTGATATTTTGTTACATGTGGGATGCATTCATTCCAAAGTCTATGAAACTTCCAGCACACCACAAGATGTTATTGATAGACTTCATCAACTTTCTCATATGGTTAGGATCTTCAGAAGATCGTATGGTTTAGGATCTTTAGAAAGTCCAAGAAAAAACTAAAAAGAAAACAGTTAACAATGATGAGGAAGTTGAGTTTTGATTACTTCTATTTCTTCTTTGAAGACTTTTTTTCTATTTCTTTTTTGAAGACTTTTGAAGATATCACCAAAAACACGCCCAAACTTTTTCCATATAACAAACTCTCATGAATGTTGATGACTGTTGTATTGCAAAAAGATATAGCTATAGTTTTTTTTGTTGCTAAAAGCTTCTGTTTTGATGCTTTACTCCTTATCCACCTCATTTTATTTTTTAGTTGGTAAACACTATTAACACTATTGTAATGTTCCAATTAATAAATCAATATATTCTAATTTAAAAAAAATAATAAATAAATAACTCGGAAAAAAAAACTCACAAGTAAAAAAAAAAATCCGTGAATTTAATAATTTTTATTTCCACAGTCCACGAAACACATAAATTGGAAAATAAATATTTATTATAATGTAAAATATAATAGACATATAAATAAATATATTGTTTGATAATAAATATATAGGTTCTTCTTCCTAGTTTGAATAATAATTTAATAATATACTATTGAAACTTTTAAAAAGGTTTGTTATAAAGATAAACTAGTTGTTAGAAACAAATACTTTCCAATAAGATTTTGTTTATTTTATCTTTATAGAGATTCCTATGTTAAAAAAAATAACAAATAGCCTTATTCTTAAGCATCTAAACATTTAAATAGATTTTATAATTATGCACGAATTCTACTTCTTCGAGAAGGATGGGTGTAATTTTTGTGTTGTAGAGGTGAATTATAAATATGGCATTTAACATAATGTACAAAATAGACTTAAGCATTCAGTAGGATAGACAGCTGGATTGGCGCAGAATGACTGGTTGACGAACCAGTACCGTCCTTGTTGCTGTTGGTATGCATGTGAATGTCTTTCCAAGGACATTCTTAACACAATAACCATAGCAATAATAGCACTAACAACAAAGTAAATGACAATCAAAGCTAATAGAGCATGTCTTGTCAACAAAAAATGCCAAGCGAAATACATCGCCGCTCATATCTTGTCAATAAGCAAAGAAATGACATTCAACAATGAGAGTTGCATAGCTAGCAGAAAACAAAAAGCTAGGAACATGTCATTTCTCTTTTGATTGACAAGACAGGCACAGAATACAGCACCGCCCATGTCTTGTCAATAAAAAGGAGAAATGACATTCCGAATGCATAGCATTAGCAATAGAAACAGCAACAGGGACGTTACTGGTCCGTCAACGAGCCTTCGTCCGCTACAGCTATCCATCGTACTCAATGTTTCCGTCTATTTTGCCACATTTATATGTGCTTTCGATGTAGATGCCATATTTAAATAAATAAAATAAAAAATTAAAAATAAAAAATAAAAAATAAAAAATAGATTTAGGGCATAAAAGAAGAATTATAAAATCTATTTAAATGTCCATATTTACACTTTATAAAATCTATTTAAATGTCCATATTTACACTTTGCCCTTAAACAAAGGTAAGACGTTTAAGGTTGGAATTTCAAAGAAATAAGATAGGGATATTTTTTTGGGTTAGAATATGTTTTTAAATTAAAAAGTTATGTTAGTGTTCATCAATATTTACAATTATTAATTTATTTTAATTTAAAATTTTATAAAAATATTAAAGTAAGTATTAAGTATGTAATTTAAAAGATATATTATAGTTTTACTATGTTTTTAATTATTTTAAAATTTAAACAGTTTTTTAAAATGTGAATTATATAGCAATGTTTAGAAGTAACTTTGAATTTTAATAAAAGACAACTTTAAAATAATAGATTTTTTTAAAAGTATTTATAAATTAAAATTTTAATTGATTTGTTGGAAAAGTTAAATATTATTCAAGATAAGAAACAATAGTGCATATATTATTGGTGAATATATTGAAGAAGGTTAAAAGCAATTTTTTTTTAGACAAGTTCACTTGTACGGTTAAAAGTAATTTTATGTCAGAGTGTTGCTTCTTAAGTTCATGGCTCAAGCAATGTGTATTTACTGATGCATAATTTAGGTTGCTCCCGCTAGTTTTATTCATGAGCTTGAATCTTTGTCAATAATATTTTTATGGGCTAGAAATTTGGAGTCTAGTTAAGTGGGAGACTATTTGTAGATCGAAACAAGGAAGGTGGTTTGGGTCTTCGTTTGATTTCTCTTTCTGGTTAGGTATTGGTGGCCAAGCTTTATTGGAGATGGTACATTTTTCAAGACCATGCTTGGGCTAAATTTATTTCTTTTAAGTATATTAATGGGGTTGAGGGCTCTGAGATACCTAGATACAGTTTATTTGGTAAAGGTTATTTGATCTGGAACACCCTTAAGAAGGGGGTTACTCTTGTTAAGCAAGGATTGTTCTGGATTTGTCTCAAAGGCCCAAAGGTTATTTTTTGGCATGATTCTTGGGATGGTTTTCCTAAAATTTTATCTACGTTTCCTCATCTTTAGGAGCTATGTAATTGTTTCTTGGTTGTTGGTTGGTACAGGGTGATGGATTATAAAGTTGCCAAACGAGTTGGGCAGGTGGAGATAGTTCAATGGAAAGATCCTAGAGATTGGCCGACAGGTGGTTCTCTTCAGGATAGAGAAGAGTTGTCTCATATTTTGGCTACTGGGGAGTGCTCTTCTTTACAGGATAATGATGTTTTGGCTTGGGGTTCGGATCCTAGAGGAGTTTTCTCGATGTCTTTTGGTTACTGTATTTTAGATAGGTAGCATTTTGGGGATGAGAAGCTTCCTTGATGGAAATAGGTTTAGAATAAGTTTTCCTGGCCCAAATACAATTTTCATTTGTGGTTGGCTACTAGGAACAGATGTCTTACCTGGGATAATATCCAAAAGAGAGGTTTTCAAGGCCCTTCATTTTGTTTCCTTTGTGAGAATAGCGATGAATCTTTAGTGCATTTAATCTTACAGTGTTTGTTTGCATGGGATATTTGGCATCTTTGGTGGAGGGTGTGGAAACAATCTTGTTATCATGCCTCTTCTCTTGTTGAGTTATGGAGGAGTTTAGGAAGACCTCCTGCTAAGTATTTCTTTCTTCAAGTTGCATGGAGTATTGGGCCCTCATGTATTATATGGCATATTTGACTTGAAAGAAATCAAAGAATTTTTCAAGGTAGAAAGTTAACTGTTTATCAGATTTGGCAAAGTATTATTGGTAATATCCAAGAAACTATTTCTTCTAAATGTCAGACCAATCTTCCTTTGGAGCAGTCTGAGATTTTTATGATGCGGGACGTGGGTTTAGTGGAGAATGGCCCTCATCCTTCTTTATCGGTTAGGAGGAGAGGCCTCAATAAAAAAGTGCAGAGAGTTGGTAGATGGAATCCTCCACCTTGGGGGGTGTTTAAGATTAATACTGGTGGCTCTTCCAGAGGGAATCCTCGGTATGCAGGTATTAGTGGTGTTGGAAGAGATAGTAGTGGTGCAGCTCTTTTCATTTTCTCCTGTTATAAGGGAAAGCATACTAATAATTATATGGAGGCCCTTGCTATTCGTTTTGATTTGGAAAAAGGTTATGCTCTGGGATGACAAAATATAATTTGTGAGTCAGACTCTCAAATTATTATTAATTTTTTGAAGACTCATAATATTTCTAATGTTCATTGGCAACTGAATTTAGTGGCTCGATAGCTCATTCAAATTTATCGGTAGCTGGAGTTTATTTTCTTTGTTCATATTCCTAGGGAATGGAATGGTGTGGCTGATTGCTTGTCAAAATGGGCTTCTGAGTTTCAGGATGACTAGAATGTTAGGGACTAGGATCAGCTCTCTTTGGATTGTTCTCGTCATCTTGCTAATTTTCTTACTGTGGATATGACTGGTTGAGGCTATTGTTTGTTGGGTGTCTTTAGGTCGAGTGCTTAGTGGTTTTAGGGATCTCTTTCTTCTGGTCCTTGTAAGGATTATTGTTTTGGGATTCTTTGTTTCTTGTATGGTTTTATTGATTCAATAAATTTTTACCAACATTTAAAAAAAATAATGTTAAAATGATAAAAAAATTTAAATTTATAATAATCATGAACTAATGATTGAATTCTAGCATCTTATCCTTTTTTATGGTATTTTATTCGATAATTAATTAATTTTTTTTTGTTACATAGGAGAGTTGGTCACAACCACACTATTTTTAGTAGCTAACAAGTTAGTTCAAAAACCTATTTCATCTCATTATTGTTGAATCGGTGTGAAGGATACCACTCGTCGCTTGGGTTACTCCCACAAAACCTATTTCATCTCATTATTGTTGACTCGGTGTGAAGGGTATCATTGGTCAGTTGGGATTCATACCATCATTGTTGGTCTAGCACACACTCAAAGGATCCAGATCAGACTACTACCTTTAAAAATAGGTTACCCTCAAGGTTTAAGCAGGGTTCAAACCACAGGGATTACTCCCACCAAACCTATTTCATCTTGTTATTGTTGACTCAATGTGAAGGGTACCATCGAGTATCGTTATCGACGCATACTCAAAGGATTCAGATCAAACTACTACCTTTGCAAACAAGCTACCCTTAAGGTTTGAACCAGGGTGTCTTCTTGGTAAGTGCCTAGCGAGACAAGCACTTACCAATCCACATAGACCACGGGGTTATAATTAATGATTTTAAAAATAGAGTTTTCAATGTCTTATCTTTGTCAATAATATTTTATTTGACAATTAATGACCATGGAAATAGAGTCTTTAACATTTTTATCCTTGTTATTTGTATTATATTTAACAATATTATATATATAAACCAAAAATTTAATTGAAAATTTGTAAAAAAATCTAGTCTTTTTAGAGTTATGTATTTAATAATCATCCTCTATGCATAGAGCAACAATACAACATAACTTTTATTTTCAATCCAAAAAAAATCATGTAGGTTCTATTGGAGGCCAGTCCCATTAAAAAACAAAAAACAAAACATTGCATTGCTTTGGTTGCATTGTTGTCAGGTTAATTAAACTATCTTTTTATCAAGGATATTTTTCATTTGCTTTTCTATTAAAGATATTCTTCATTTCAAATGACTAAGTTTTCAAAATTAACTCCTTGGCCAACACTCTACCTAGATGTACAAGGGACAACTTGCACATATACAACTTACACTTTGACATTTGTGCAGTTATTACATTGCATGAAGTAACTAGATAACTTCCCCCTAAAGTAATCAAATGTCCTAAGTATGTACCAAGAAAGACACATTTACATTATCCAAATGATGTAATAGTCTATTTGTAACACCCCCATATATTACATTTTTTGGATATTGAAGACTTTAGTCTTCAATGTAGATCCTCTTTTATCAAATGATGTGAATCTTCTTCTCTTTTTTCTACAACTTGTTCAAGCAAGTGATTATTATCTTCATAATCTGTAATTCTTGTTGAGAGAGATTTCAAAATCATCTTTTGATTTTTCCAGTTCTTCAATTTTTCCTATCCTCTGAGCTAGGTGTCCTTTTTTATTTCTTTTTTGATACTCCAATTAAGGGTAATTGGTTGAACGCTAAAATTGTTGCTGATGAGGATTGTGATATTATCATACCTAAAATTGATTCCCATTGTTCATATGGTTTTTTTAATTTTTATTTTTGGGATTGAACCTGCAGTAGCTGGTGCTATGGCCTTTTTTATTGTATATCTGACAATAATTGTTGTACCATGATTTCTATCATTTTGATGAAGTAGCAATGTTTTCCTATGGATTTTATTTAGATGTCAATGCATTGCTAGACATTTCATCTTTACCTGTATTTTCCACTTCATATTTTTGTAGAATATTTATTAGTTCATCAAAAGAAGTTTCTTTACTTAGAACTTGTAAAGATGTTACCAACTGTTTATAGTTGTCTAGAAGTGCTCTCATAGTTATTTGAGTAAGAAGTTCATCCTTGACTGTTTCTTCTGAGGTGAATAATTTCCCTTTGATATTTGCCACTTTTCTTAGGAATAGTTCTATGCTTTCTCCATTATTCATTTTTAATGAATGAAGTTGAGTCTGAAGATGGAGAATGGTAGCCTTATTCTTTCCTTCAAATATTTTCTCTAAGCTTTTCCATGCATCCGAAGATGTTTTGCTAAAATGATATAGGGTTGTATTTCATCAGTAATTGCAAAGGTTATTATCATAAGTGCCTTTGAATAAGTTTCTATGAAATTTTGGATTTTAATATCATCTATGGTAGGTATTTGTGTTTTCCATTAATCCTATTGAACTAAGCACTGTTCCCAAATTTTAAAGAGGTTATAATGTTGGATATTTTATCTCATTTTGAGAAGTTTGAGACAACAATATTATGAATATCCAATCTATGAAAAAACTCTCTTTATAAATAACCTTTTGGAAATTAGGTTATGTGTATCTAATTTTCCAATTAAATGATTTGATATAGTAGCCCTTATGACTCCCTAATATTTGGATAAATTAGATCACAATTAATATTTGCAAATATTCAATATTTATCCATGTAGAAAACCTTATTACTCCTAGGTTTTATATTGCAAATATTTTATTTAATTTGATAAAATATTTCCCTTGATATATGGCTTTCAATACATATAAATTATTTTGATTTAACCCTTATAACTCCAAAGAAATAAAGAAAATATTAATGGAAATTATTTTACCTTTCTCCAAGTGAAGTTCAATGTTGATTTAAGAGATGCTTGGACTACATAATATGTTAGAAATAGATCATAGTATGTTATTTAGGTCATGTAAGTGTATCTACCAAGATACATAATTAGGACATTAAATTACTTTAGGAGGAAGTTACTTAGTTTTTCGTGCAATTTAATAAATGCACAAGTGTCAATGTGCAAGTTGTACATGTGCAAGTTGTCCATTGCACATCTAGATAGAGTGTTGTAAAAGGAACCTATCTTCCTATATAATGGCCTTATTATCATAGTCATAGATATAGAGTGTAAACATGGATATCACATACAACATAGTGTCATAGGGCTTAACTAAAGTCTCCCATATTAGAGATGGGTGAAATGTAGTCCAGTAGCATTATTCATGGAGTGTTCATTTCCTCCATAGCTACATTGTATTCAATTCTATAATTTCTATTTAATTATATTTTTAATCATCTCATAAATTTACTTTCTTTTATATTATTATTTCTACATCTTGTGAATGCTATCCCCCATTGCATTTAGCATCAAAAGCTAATAGTAGTATTAGAGCTATGGTAGATCTAGCCATAGCGAAGCCACAATTATCAATGGGCTTGAGTTTGTTTGTCATCCTGATGCACCTTTGGATCAGTCACTGTCAAAAACTCTTAGAAGAGTCTAGGTGGTAGAAACTGAGAGAGCCACAAGTGATGACTGAAAGAAATCTTAGTTTCAAAAATACTAGGATTATTTTTGGCTAGAGTCTTTCCACAGAGTTGTAGAAAAACTCGTGAATACTAGGACTCAACATTCAATCTGCTAGATTGACAAATCAACTAGTGAAGTCAAGATATCTGGAATCTCTTAACTATTGACCCATAGTTTCTTTTTGTTGCAGAAATCTAATTCTCAGAAGATTGGGATTCCTCCTACAATAGAAATCTAGGAGACTTCAACATCGTTACCCGGAGATCAGCTTATCTTCATAGTGCATAGGTTAGTTTCTTATCCAAAAATATATATGGTGGAAGAATACTTCTGGAAAAGAGTTGTAGTGAAGTTAGGAGAGAGGAGATCTCCATTACTGAATTGAAAACTTCACACAAGAAGAAAAGACTATAGGATCCTTGATCCAGAAGAAAAGGCCATAGAAGCCTTTATCTAGAAGAATATCTCCACAAGAGCCTTGATACTAAAATTAGGCCATAATAGCCTTGATATTGAAGAAGACTCCAAGAGAGAGTATTTGATTCATAAGGAGATTAATATTTTAGTACTAATACTTTGTTGTAGGAAAGGATATTCAGTGAGTAGAGAAAACATCCTACAATAAATCTAGGAAGAGTATCTTATTTAGAATCAATACAACACCTATAGGAAAAGAAATCAAGAGAAGAACTTCTAGTCTTGGAAGAAGAAGGACTAGGAGAGTCCTGCTCAAATCTAGAAGCAGCATAATTGAAGATCTAAAGGAAGATATCACCACCAACACTTATAGGAGCAAAAGGTTGAAGAAAATATCTTAAGGAAGACTATAAGCAACTACAAGATCAAAGACCTTGGAGAGGTCTCATCGAGCATCCAGTAAAAGGCTTAGAGAGCCTTACTGAAGAAAATCATCAAAGAAGAAGTCATTGGAGAAATATAGTAGCAAGGAGGAGACCTTAATAGTGAAGGACTTGGGACAAATGTTACCATATGACAACAAGCCCAAGGAGTGCCAAATACCAGAAGCAAAATCCAGTGAATACCTCAAGATACTCAAAATATTGAGAAGAAGATCCTGTTTGAAGTTAGATTTCGATAAGAAACTTGAAGGAAGACTCGAACTGAAGAAGCTTGCCAAATCCAGGAGATTTGGATATTACCTCTCACAACAAAAGACACCACTTCAAGAAATAATATCTCTTCAAATCTATAGCAAAAGGAGGAGACTACAAGAGAAGAACAAGCCATAACAAATCCTAGGCTCATGAAAGAAAGTTCGAGACCATTTTTGGTGAAGATGAAGTTGTTCAAGGTAGCCCACAAAGAGTTGCAGCATCATACATAAGGTAACAACTTGGTGATCCTAAACACCAAGATCTACATCCTCTACATAAGCGACAAAAGATCTTTTAGAAAAAGGTATGCAACTGTTGGTGCGAGTATATTCATTAATTGGATTACTTATCAAATTTATTTAAGCATCTTAATTTGAATTGAAGTTGCAAATAGGAAAATAGAATTAAAGTATTCAAAAATGCAAAAATAGAAAGGTTCCTTTTAGGTTCATTTGCACTTTAGGAGTTGATTAGATTTAAAATTTCAACTATTTATAAACTACCTATCATCTACTTTAGAAAGAAAAAAGAAGACTACCTCCTAGTACCTTTTATTATAACAAAATTGTAGCATAAGTCTTGAAGATTCATTCTAGATTATTATTTATTAGTCGTAGTAAATTGATTAAGTGATTTTTTTAGAGTAAATTGGAGTGATAAGGTGAAATTTGTTAATGCATTGAAAAGTGAATATTATAATTCATTTGCACTATTATTACTCTCAAAAGAAATTAGTTTTTGTACTTTGAAAAAGGTTACAAAATCTATTTTATATCAAGTGTCTAAAGACACTCTTGAAAGCACAAAACCTGCAACTGTAAGTGGTCAACAGAAGCCACCGAAATTGGTTATCACATACAAAAATGAAACTAACCAAAAGAAGCTTCAAAGGTTGAGATTTGATGAATCTCAAATCTAGAGCACTCAAGGGTTAGTGCAATTAAAAGAAAGCTTAATTTTAAAATATTTACAAGGCTTGAATTCATCATCAATCATCCAAAAAAAAAGGGTAAGGAGTTTAGCCAAAGAGACATCCTTAAAACCCTTATTTTGCACTCACTAAATTTGCTACAGGAATTAGAAACCCAGACCTACAAAAGAGTGCAAGAAAAGGTGCAATAAAAGGATTTTATATACATGTAAAGGTTACATGGTATTGCACTTCTACAATACATAAAATTTAGAGAAAAGAGAAGATTCTAAGGTTCCACAATAGGAACAACAGGTACAAGAAAATCGCAACCAAAATAAGGGCCAAAGATCGAGCATTCTCCAACAATGAAAGGGCATTATCTCTAGGAACGAATCTACAAGACAAAGGAAGCTTTTACATAAATTACAGCAAGTATACCAAGGTTAATTACGTAAGCCAATGGAAGTCTACCAAATAATTTATGTAAATCATAGCAAGCTCACCATCAACATTTAAAAAGACAAGAAATAATCTATTTACGTAAAAAAAGGATAGAGCACATCCAAAGAATAGGCAACTCAAAGCCTCACTTCTATCAATGTGAATAGGGAGAACATTGAAGGCACAAGAACCAAGAGAAGGATAGATGCTACGTTGGGAATAGCATCAATAGAGGAAAGTTGAAGAGCTATCCCATCCTTATTTGAAGCTAAAAAATGGCTCATGAATTGTTTACGAAGAAAAACATATTTCTTATTGCCTAAGAAAGCATACCAAGATAAGAAGAAAATAACAAAGGAGTTACAATATTCTTCTTGAAGGTGTTACATCAAAAGTTGCATCCATGAAGTCCATATACCACTTTTCATAATATTCCCTAACGCTTATCATATTTCATAATGCTCAAGAGACCAACGTTGAGTAGTTAAAAAGTGCTCAAAGCAAGCTTACATATGTTACAAAGGAGTAACGTTTGGTGCAACAGTATTACAAGAAATAAGTGGAAGCGCTCTCAAGAAACGTAGGTACCACTTGTACATCATTTACAGTCATTAAATGCAATGAAGAGAGCAAAAAGAGGAGCATAATTTATGTTCAAATTTTGTAATCACAGGGTGAAACGGAAGCATGGAAGCAAGGCATGGAAGAGCCTTCAATGCTATAAATACTGAAGGTCAAGAGCAGACATAAGGGGTGGTACATTTGGAAGGTCCAAAGTTCCAAGCAAATCGTTGATGAAAGGACCACATTTGGAACGTATATTTACCACCAAAGTTCCAAGAAAATCGTTGATGGAAGGGCCACATTTGGAATGTAAACTTGCCACCAAAATTCCAAGCAAATCATTGACAAAAGGGCCATATTTGGAATGTATATTTACCACCAAGGTTCCAATATATCATTACAAAGAAATCCATAGAATCAAACATCCATAGCACATGCACAACAAATACAACATTGAATATTGAATGATATAAGGTAAGCTTTATTCCACCATAATATGCTTTCTTTTATTTGGGAGTTCTAAGGTTGAAACTAAAAGAATTCAACTACATTGAAAGCAAGTGGAATAATATATCAAATCAATAAAATATTTGTAATATTAACATAGAAGCAATAAGGAATTATACTGGAATTTATTTAAAATATTTGTAAATATTATTGTGATCTAATTTTCCAACATTTGGGAGTTATAAGGGTTACTACTTCAAATTATATTATTGGAAATTAGATACACTTCAATCAAAATATAAGGGATATTTAAAAAGGATGTTATCAAAAGCTTTAGGCTAAGGTTGGAAAATTATATATATATATACTTGTCTCAAATACATCAAAAAGGGACAAAAGAAATCCAACATTAAAACCTCTACATATTTAGAAAAGGTGCTTAGTTCAACAGGAGCAATAAGGAATAGATAAAAGCTGATTTTTGATATTTTCAAAGCCTTACAAAATCAGCCAAAAATTAAACTATCTTTTCAAAAGCACTATATTATATCTCTAAGGAGTCATAAGGAATTCCACAAAACTTGGTAATATCAACATTGATCACAAATTATCAAGTTATAAATTCATTGGGAAAATATAAGCTTTTACAAAACCTAAAATTCCATTACGTGTATAAACTCTCAAAACTAGGGAGACATAATGAAGCCTACAAACCTAAGAAATAATAAATGTTTCATCAAAATAAAGCTTATACACTTCAATTAGGAGATTCATAAGGATTTAGGTAATACAAATGACTATTGGTATTGTTGGGATCCAAATTACCATCAAGTAGAAGCTCGATACTGTGACTATTATATTTCAATTCTTTGATTAGGCATGTACCCGCTAATCACAGTTCAGATCGCAACATTGGATGGATTAAAGATTTCTCTAATCCAACCTCTAGAGTAGGCTAGTATTTCTTGTCAACTAATAAAATGTTGACTCATTTAAGTTTAATTAAATTTTTAAAGGGTAGGGATAGAAATGAGTAAAGGTTAATAAATAGTAATCAAACAATGGACGAATAGAGCTAACATCATAGACATCTACAAGAAAGACCCATATTACATAACAATTTCCAGTTTCTCACACTTAGAATTAACAACATTTAAAACAAGTAATCTTCAATATCATAGACAAAACAAAGTTATACTTCAAGGAAGCTATTTCAATATCAAGATACTAATAATCCAAATTAGTAGAATAAGATCAATATCAAGATTTAATAGAAAATAACTTCTTACAAGCACAGATTCAATCATGAAAATATTTCAATTGCTCTAAGTTAGCAATCCAATATCAACAAAATAGACTAACCATAATAGCACTAGCAGAAAAGCAATCCACAACTTGAATATCTCTAAAATTATAGAAGACACTAGTTTGAGGCAAACATTCCAAGTAGTGTTCCTTCTATTGATTTGCAGATAAATATTACACAACAGGGAAAGAAAACACTCTAGAGCTGACCCTTCAAAATGAGGGTTCGACCTCCTTTTATAGTTTTTACATATTTGAAAAGAAATTGAAATAAATGAAACATTACAAGAAAAAAGAAATACTAGATTAACCAAATGCTGAGATTGTGGTCTCTGATTTGTGTTTTAGAACAGAATAAACTACATGATCTTGCGCTTCTCTGCAACTCACTAGTTCTTCATGGTTTTTTAGCTCCAGGTTGTCAAATTCGTGATCTAGGCCATCCTTCATTCTTGTAGATACTATCTAACGTATATATGCAACTGATTGCAACTACATTTTCTTGGTTCTTTGGCTTTGTTGATGCTTCACTTGCTAGCTAAAGTGTCATAGTCATAGATATAGAGTGTAAACATAGATATCACATACAACATAGTGTCATAGGGCTTAGCTAAAGTCTCACATATTAGAGATGGGTGAAATGTAGTCCAGTAGCATTATTCATGGAGTGTTTATTTCCTCCATAGCTACATTGTATTCATTTCTATCATTTCTATTTATATTATATTTTTAATCATCTCGTAAATTTACGTTCTTTCATATTATTATTTCTACATCTTGTGATTGCTATCTCCCATTGCATATAGCATCAAAAGCTAATAGTGGTATTAGAGCTATGGTAGATCTAGCCATAGGGAAGCCACCATTATCAATGAGTTTGAGTTTTTTTGTCAGCCTGATGCACCTTTGGATCAATCATTGTCAAAAAATCTCAGAAGAGTCTAGGTGGTAGAAACAGGGAGAGCCACAAGTGAGGACTGGAAGAAATCTTAGTTTAAAAAATACTAGGATTATTTTTGGCTAGAGTATTTCCACAGAGTTGTAGAAAAACTCGTGAAGACTAGGACTCAACATTTAATCCGCTAGATTGACAAATCAACTAGTGAAGTCAAGATATCTGGAATATCTTAACTATTGATCCATAGTTTCTTTTTGTTGCAGAAATCTAATTCTCAAAAGATTGGGATTCCTCGTACAATAGAAATCTAGGAGACTTCAACTTCGTTACTCGAAGGTTAGTGTATCTTCATAGTGCATAGGTTAGTTTCTTATCCAAAAAAATATACTGTGGAAGAAGACTTCTGGAAAAGAGTTATAGTGAAGTTAGGAGATAGGAGATCTCCATTACTGAATTGAAAACTTCACACAAGAAGAAAAGACTATAGGAGCCTTGATCCAGAAGAAAATGCCATAGAAGCCTTTCTCTAGAAGAAAAAGGCCACAAGAGCCTTGATACTAAAATTAGGCCATAATAGCCTTGATATTGAAGAAGACTCTAGGAGAGAGTATTTGATTCATAAGGAGATTAATATTTTAGTACTAATACTTTGTTGTAGGAAATGAGATTCAGTGAGTAGAGAAAAATTTCTACAAGAAATCTAGGAAGAGTATCTCATTTAGAATCAATACAACACCTACAGGAAAAGAAATCAAGAGAAGAACTTCTAGTCTTGGAAGAAGAAGGACTAGGAGAGTCCTGTTCAAATATAGAAGCAATAGAATTGAAGATCTAAAGGAAGATATCACCACCAACACTTATAGGAGCAAAAGGTTGAATAAAATATCTTAAGTAAGACTAGAAGCAACCATAATATCAAAGACCTTGGAGAGGTCTCATCGAGAATCCAGTAAAAGGCTTAGAGAACCTCACTAAAGAAAATCATCAAAGAAGAATTCATGGGAGAAATCCAGTAGCAAGTAGGAGCCCTTAATAGTGAAGGACTTGGGACAATTGTCACCATATGACAACAAGCCCAAGAGGAGAATAATTTGGCAAGAAGTGCCAAATACCAGAAGCAAAATCCAATGAATACCTCAAGATACTCAAAATATTGGGAAGAAGATCCTGTTTGAAGTTAGATTTCGACAAGAAACTTGAAGGAAGACTCGAACTGAAGAAGCTTACCAAATCTAGGATATTTGGAGATTGCCTCTCACAGCAAAAGACACCACTTCAAGAAATAAGATCTCTTTAAATCTATAGCAAAAGGAAGAGACTACAAGAGAAGAACAAGCCATAAAAAATCCTAGGCTCGTGAAAGAAAGTTCGAGACCATTTTTGGTGAAGATGAAGTTGTTCAAGGTAGCCTACAAAGAGTTGCAGCATCCTACATAAGGTAACAACTTGGTGATCCTAAACACCAAGATCTACATCCTCTACATAAGCGACAAAAGAGCTTTTAGAAAAAGGTATGAAACTGTTGGTGCGAGTATATTCATTAATTGAATTACTTATCAAATTTATTTAAGAACCTTAATTTGAATTGAAGTTGCAAATAGGAGAATAGAATTAAAGTCTTCAAAAATGCAAAAATAGAAAGGTTCCTTTTAGGTTCATTTGCACTTTAGGAGTTGATTAGATTTAAAATTTCAACTATTTATAAACTACCTATCATCTACTTTAGAAAGAAAAAAGAAGACTATCTCCTACTACCTTTGCTTATAACAAAATTGTAGAATAAGTCTTGAAGATTCATTCTAGATTATTATTTATTAGTCGTAGTAAATTGATTAAGTATTTTTTTTAGAGTAAATTGGAGTGATAAGGTGTAATTTGTTAGTGCATTGAAAAGTGAATGTTAAAATTCATTTGCACTATTATTACTCTCAAAAGAAATTAGTTTTTGTACTTTGAAAAAGGCTACAAAATCTAGTTTATATCAAGTGTCTAAAGACACTCTTGAAAGCACAAAACCTGCAACTGTAAGTGGTCAACAGAAGCCACCAAAATTGGTTAGCACATACAAAAATGAAACTAACCAAAAGAAGATTCAAAGGTTGAGATTTGGTTAATCTCAAATCTAGAGCACTCAGGGGTTAGTGCAATTAAAAGACAACTTAATTTTAAAATATTTACAAGGCTTGAATTCATCATCAATCATCCAAGAAAAAAGGGTAAGGAGTCTAGCCATAGAGACATCCTTAAAACCCTTATTTTGCACTCACTAAATCTGCTACAGGAATTAGAAACCCAGACCTGCAAAAGAGTGCAAGAAAAGGTGCAATAAAAGGATTTTATATACATGTAAAGGTTACATGGTATTGCACTTCTACAATACATCAAATTTAGAGAAAAAAGAAGATTCTAAGGTGCCACAATAGGCACAACAGGTACAGGAAAAAGGCAACCAAAATAAGGGCCAAAGATCGAGCATTCTCCAACAATGAAAGGGCATTATCTCTAGGAACGAATCTACAAGACAAAGTAAGCTTTTACATAAATTACAGCAAGTATACCAAGGTTAATTATGTAAAGCAATGGAAGTATACCAAATCATTTATGTAAATCATAGCAAGTTCACCATCAACATTTAAAAAGACGAGAAAGAATCTATTTACATAAAAAAAAGGATAGATCACATCTAGAGAATAGGCGACTCAAAGCTTCACTTCTATCAATGTGAATAGGGAGCACATTGAAGGCACAAGCACCAAGAGAAGGATAGATGCTACGTTGGGAATAACATCAATAGAGGAAAGTTGAAGAGCTATCCCATCCTTATTTGAAGCTCAAAAATGGCTCATGAATTGCTTACGAAGAAAAACATATTTCTTGTTGCCTAAGAAAGCATAGCAAGATAAGAAGAAAAATAACAAAGGAGTTACAATATTCTTGAAGGTGTTACATCAAAAGCTGCATCCATGAAGTCCATATACCACTTTTCATAATATTCCCTAATGCTTATCATATTTCATAATGCTCAAGAGACCAACGTTGAGTAGTTACAAAACGCTCAAAGCAAGCTTAGATATGTTACAAAGGAGTAACGTTTGGTGCAACAGTATTACAAGAAAGAAGTAGAAGTGCTCTCAAGAAATGTAGGTACCACTTGTCCATCATTGACAGTAATTAAATGCAATGAAGAGAGCAAAAACATGAGCAAAATTTATGTTCAAAGTTTGCAATCACAGGGTGAAACGGAAGTATGAAAGCAAGGCATGGAAGAGTCTTAAATTCTCTAAATACTGAAGGTCGAGAGCAGACATAAGGGGTGGTACATTTGGAAGGTCCAAATTTCCAAGCAAATCGTTTATGAAAGGACCACATTTGGAACGTATATTTACCACCAAAGTTCCAAGAAAATCGTTGATGGAAGGACCACATTTGGAACGTAAACTTGCCACCAAATTTCCAAGCAAATCATTGACAAAAGGGCCACATTTGGAATGTATATTTACCACCAAGGTTCCAATATATCATTACAAAGAAATCCATAGAATCAAACGTCCATAGCACATGCACAACAAATACAACATTGACTATTGAATGATATAAGGTAAGTTTTTTTTTTAATTCGTGGAAAACATCCCAAAAGGGATGCCACTTTCGGGTAAGACCCAAGGAGGCAGGGGTATCCATTCCGCCAAAAATTCCCAGGACTCGGACCTGGCCTACCACCTTTGACATACTCAAGGAGCAAACAAACACACAAAACCAAGTTAAAAATAAGTAAAGAACAACAAAAATAATAAAATAAAATAAAAAACATGCTCCTTGAGTGTGTCGAAAACAAAAGTACAACCAAACACGCACAATAAGATAAAAGAAACCACAACACAAACCACATAGGAAAATACAAAAACCACATAACAAAACACAAACAAGACAAAAACAACATAACACTACAAAGACATAACCCATAAAAACATGAAAAATAAACACAACCAAAACCTAAAAAATAAAAACAATAAAATAAAAATAAAAATAAAAAACAACCAACAACAGACAATAAACAAAAACAAAAAACATAGAAAACACTCACACATAAAAACATGAAATAGCACAAACAAAGAGAAACCCAAGAACAAGAACGAAAAAACACAAGAACAATAACAAAAAACATAAAAAAAAACAACAAACACAAGAAAAAAAAAAAACAACACAAAGAACACAAAAAACAAAACAAAACAAAAGAACCCACCCACCTTAAAAAACTAAACAAAAAAAACAAAGAAGAAAGAAAGAAAAAAAATGAACAAAACAATGACCTATCTAGACCAGAAGACTATTAAGGCAAGAAACAACAGAAGAAACAAAATAAAGAAAAGAATGAGCTGGGGAACTAAGAAAAAACTGAATGAACCCAAGAGAAGCAAAAAACAAACAAGAAGAAACTAGGTACCTTCAGAACTGGAGCCATCCAAAGAAATGATAGAAAGAAGAGCTTCCCTAATTTGAGAAGCCCACCAAATAGGAGGGTGGCCATAACAAGTAAGATCACCTTTGTCCAAAGACCAATTAGCTAAAGCATCAACACTCTTGTTTTGATCTCTCACCACATGATTGTAATCAACTTTCAAAAATCCCATCTGGATTAACTGAATCTTCTCAATAATTCTTTTTATTCTCCAATCCACCTTATGATTCTTAGAAGGAGTCTTCAAGAGATTAATCATAAGTTGAGATTCGAGACTCAACTAACACCTTTTCCCATCCAAACTTAGTAACCTCCTGAAGGCCTCTGAGGATACCATACCCCTCAGCAAGGTTATTGGAAAGAATACCCAAATTCTCAGCAAAAGTAAAAACCAGGGAGCCATCTGAAATTCTACCAATTCCTCCCACACTAGCTTTTCCAAGGTTCCCTCTAGAGGCTCCATCAGTATTGACTTTTCCAAAATCCTTAGGAGGAGGTTGCCAATTTCTAGTCCTATCCATCTTACTAATACTCACATTCCCTTTAAGTTGGTTGCCCTTAGAAGGTTTAATCTTCAATCTTTGCATCACTTGATCCCATCTTTGGTGGGAGTTTTGGGGGTGATTAAGGAGTTGATGGACTGATTCAACTAAGTTGGCTATGGTCTTTTGCCAAATATAGTGAATATCCTTCCTATCTTGATTAAAAATTCAGTTGTTCATTTCATTCCAAATATTCCAAAGAAGAATGGTAGAACCCATCCAAACTAACTGCCTAATAAAATGATCAACACCCTCTTTATTAGGCCAATCCCTCCAAAGCTGTTCAAAAGTAAAAAAATTGGACCAATGTAAGCCAAGTAAAGTGGCCATTCTCCTCCATAGTTCAGAGGCTAAAGTACACTCAATAAAAACATGGTTGATATTTTCTACATTCTCTTCACACATTTCACATCTAAAAGGGCCATGAAAACCACGCTTCATAAGTTGCTCACCAGTAAGCACCATACAATGCAATAAAAGCCAATTAAAGAACCTCACCTTAGGCTAGAGCTTTTGAGCCCACAATTGAGAAAATATGTCAGAAGAATGGTTGGGATTATTATGGCATAAGGTCAAATAACCTTGAGCAACTGAATACTCACCCTTAGTAGTGTTGTTCCATCCAAAACAATATTTTTCATGGGATGAAGAGAGGGATCTCATATGAAGGATGCCTTGGATATCTTGTCTTTGCCTTTCTGGGATTTGAATAGGCCAATCATCAATAGGGATCCAATATCTACCAACCTTTGAATTACCAGTATGGTACTGATAGTAATTAGCCACCTTTATCCAATTAGCTTGGTGAACCTCCTCCATCCAAGGCCTCCAATCGGGAAACTGAGTTATCAAATGCTTTTGACCATCCCAAGAATTTGTCCAAAAATTTGCATGTTGACCATTATGAATGATCCAAAATAGTTTTTTCTTTATCAAATATTCACCAGTCTTAAGAACTGCTAAAATAGGAGAACCTTTGGTAGGAAGTTGATAGCGAACAAGGTCTTCAAGACTTTTGTTCTCAACATATTTAGCATGAAGATTATTGGCCCAAAGAGCATTGGGGTTATGCAACATCCTCCAATATAATTTAGCAGCTAAAGCTTTATTGTTATTAATTGAAGACCGGAATCCTAACCCCCCTTCACTTTTAGGAAGACATAAAGTATCCCATTTCACCAAGGCCCATTTTCTTTTCTCCTTAGTACCACTCCAAAGGAAACGATGACTGATTTGATCCAATTCTCGAAGAACAACCTTTGGGATATTCAAAACAAAAGAAACATAAATAGGAATAGCTTGAAGAACTGATTTTACCAAGGTGATTCTACCCCCATAAGAAAGCCACTTGTTGGTCCACTTTCCAATTTTCTTCTTGACTTTGTCCAACAACCAATTCCAATCTTTGAATATAAGGTAAGCTTTATTCCACCATAATATGCTTTCTTTTATTTGGGAGTTCTAAGGTTGAAACTAAAAGAATTCAACTACATTGAAAGAAAGTGAAATAATATATGAAATCAATAAAATATTTGTAATATTAACATAGAAGCAATAAGGAATTATACTGGAATTTATTTAAAATATTTGTAAATATTATTGTGATCTAATTTTCCAACATCTGGAAAATTAGATACACTTCAATCAAAATATAAGGGATATTTAAAAAGGAGGTTATCAAAAGCTTTAGGCTAAGTTTGGAAACTTATATATATACTTGTCTCAAATACATCAAAAAGGGACAAAATAAATCCAACATTAAAAGCTCTACATATTTAGAAAAGGTGCTTAGTTCAACAGGAGCAATAAGGAATAGATAAAAGTTGTTTTTTGATATTTTCAAAGCCTTACAAAATCAACCAAAAAATAAACTATCTTTTCAAAAGAACTATATAATATCTCTAAGGAGTCATAAGGAATTCCACAAAACTTGGTAATATCAGCATTGATCATAAATTATCAAGTTATAAATTCATTGGGAAAATATAAGCTTTTACAAAACCTAAAATTCCATTAGGTGTATAAAATCTCAAAACTAGGGAGACATAATGAAGCCTACAAACCTAAGAAATAATAAAGGCTTCATCAAAATAAAGCTTATACACTTCAATTAGGAGATTCATAAGGATTTAGGTAATACAAATGACTATTGGTATTGTTGGGATCCAAATTACCATCAAGTAGAAGCTCGATACTGTGACTGTTATATTCCAATTCTTTGATTAGGCATGTACCCTCTAATCACATTTCAGATCGCAACATTGGATGGATTAAAGATTTCTCTAATCCAACCTCTAGAGTAGGCTAGTATTCCTTGTCAACTAATAAGATGTTGACTCATTTAAGTTTAATTAAATTTTTAAAGGGTAGGGATAGAAATGAGTAAAGGTTAATAAATAGTAATCAAACAATGGACAAATAGAGCTAACATCATAGACATCTACAGGAAAGACCCATATTACATAACAATTTCCAGTGTCTCACACTTAGAATTAACAACATTTAAAACAAGTAATCTTCAATATCATAGACAAAATAGAGTTATACTTCAAGGAAGCTATTTCAATATCAAGATACTAATAATCCAAATTAGTAGAATAATATCAATATCGATATTTAATAGAAAATAACTTCTTACAAGCACAGATTCAATCATGAAAATATTTCAATTGCTCTAAGTTAGCAATCTAATATCTATAAAATAGACTAACCATAATAGCACTAGCAGAAAAGCAATCCACAACTTGAATCTCTATAAAATTATAGAAGACACTAGTTTGAGGCAAACATTCCAAGTAGTGTTCCTTCTATTGATTTGCAGATAAATATTACACAACAGGGCAAGAAAACACTCTAGAGCTGACCCTTCAAAATGAGGGTTCGACCTCCTTTTATAGTTTTTACATATTTGAAAAGAAATTGAAATAAATGAAACATTACAAGAAAAAAGAAATACTAGATTAACCAAATGCTGAGATGGTGGTCTCTGATTTGTGTTTGAGAATAGAATAAACTACATGATCTTGCGCTCCTTTGCAACTTGCTAGTTCTTCATGGTTGTTTAGCTCAAAGTTATCAAAGCCATGATCTAGGCCATCCTTCATTCTTGTAGATACTATCTAACGTATATATGCAACTGACTGCAACTACCTTTTCTTGGTTCTTTGGCTTTTTTGATGCTTCATCTGCTAGCTTTCTTGCTCAACCAGTTTATGTTGCAAAGACTCTGCTTTTATACATATTAAATATTATCAAAATAACCCAACCATTGATCTATTCATGAATAGCCAATATCAAAAATTGAAAGTCTTTGATAGCCCCATGGGTAGAACATGTTGTAGCCCACTCCTCTTGATAGCTTATCACTTTATTTGATCACTTGGACCGTAGGCTGAAGCATGTTAGGCTTTAACATGAAAATGTACTACAAGGTGCATGGAATAGAACATTGCACTATGTTGTGGCTCTTATTATTTAATATTATTTAGATTTCATTCGCATCCGTGACATAGAACATGGTCTAAAATATGTTGTAATATACGTCTCAAAATTTGTGTCTCCTAGTTTGATTGTGGATGATCATGGGTTAGAGCATTGCTCTAGCCCATGAGGAATATAACATAAGACATATGCCATATAAATCCTTGCGCTAGTTCACAACTTCATTATTCACTTTTGTGATGTTTGACCATTTTGACCATGAGCTGGAGCATGTGCGTTGTATTGCAATAAAATGCTCTTAACCTCTCATGCGGTAGAACAAGCTTGAAATAGCCTTAACTTACGTAGGCTAGAACAATATGCACTTTGCCACAGTTCAAAAATAAGCAAGTATAAAATTTGACTGCTCTGACAACGGACTGGAACCATGTCAGATGTTGCATGGATTAGAACATGTTGTAGACCACTGAACTTTTAGACTTAATCAAAAATATGTTGTGATCCACAATTATGAAAGAGGTAAAGTAAAATTTTGATCACGGGATTCTGTACTACTGTAAAATACACTGGATATCATGCAATATAGAACATTATTCTTAGCCTTAGAAACTATTTTAAAAAGTTTTCTAAGGATGTGACCTTTTTGGGCCTACATTCTAGCACCTCCTAGGGGTTTTGCTCACAAAGCCTGAGAACTCAAAGTCTTATACATTGGACATCAGGAGTCAAAAATGATGAAGTTTGTAAACTATTTTTTATAGAATAGCTTCTATGTGACTATTACCCTCTAGAACATTTATGAAGATATTCAAAGAGTAACAATTCACATGGAAACCATACTAGAAACAATATCCTTTCAAAAATCTCACCATTAGCACCACCTTAGCCTGACAATATGAAATTATATCTCCTTTTATAACTTCAGTCAGTTTGAAAAAATACCTTCATGTATTTCTCATTATAGACCTTATTATTTTATTATTGATTCCATGATAGTATCATAACAAAAACAAAATACACAATATGTACATGAATAAAAAATTGTTAATGTCTACTCTCTGCCACAAGGCTACTTTGTTCTTTTTTATTATCCTCTTGGTCTTGTTCTTGGAGCTGTTAATTTTGTACTTTATCTATATCCTAGACATACTTCTCTAATTCTTCTTCAGTATGATATTTCTTAGCTTCTTCTTCTTGAGAAATCTCATGCTTATCTTTGGGGTTCGGATCTGTCCCAAACAATTGAACCATAATTTTTAGAGTTTGCAAAGCTTTATGCCAAACAACGTGAGTAAGGTTGGAGGTTTCTTTGATCCACTTACGAATATATTCCAACTTGGATATCTCTTCATAAGTCATAGAGTTACCTTTGTTTACTAAGTCTTCCATCAGATCCTTGAGCCTAGTTAAATATTTTATCATTTTAGAGACATGTTCTTGATCAACTGGATCCTCCCAGCTATCTATCTTAGATTCATCCTAAATTATTGAGGCTACACTCTTTTTGATCTCTGTTTATGATAATAAGGTTTTGTTTTCCATTTACAATCCCCCAAAACCATGCTGTGTCATTTCCTTATTGATATCTATAATATCTCGAATTGTGTCTTCAATTTTATCAGATAACAACCAACCCTTCTAGAGTCATATGTTCTTGTCAACCATAACCATATCAGCTTATATGGAATTTCTCCATGCCTTACTGGGGATGGGATTTGTAGCTTAACTGAATTTTCTCTCAGATAGCTTGTATATCTGCTCTACTAGTATCACCATAGATTGTAATTCCTCTATGAATTTATCCAAGTATTCCTTGGTATTTTTTAATAAATGGTTGGCATCATTTATATAGTCAATTATAAGCTATATTCTTGAGCATTTATCAAGGATTTTAGACCATAGCTTTTTCCTAATATTCTTTACTCCTTTCGAGAATCTTGAGGGTTTGGCTTTCTCAATCTAAATATGATGCTTCAAATCTTGCATTTCTTTAGCTTGGTCTTCATTATTTTTCTTCTGCTCTTCAACTTGTCCCTTAAGCTTAATAGCCTCTTGGTACCTATTCTACCAGCTTTTGAATTCATTTCTTATGGCCTTCTCTACCTTATTTTGATTACTGACTATTTTCTCTATCTTCTCTATAATTTCTTCCAAATTGCCCACCTGTTCCTTAAAGATGTCGATCTTAATATAAAAATTTTCAAGGTGAGCTTTTGCTATGACCAACTCATATTCCACTGGTAACTGATCAATATATTCTATATATTATTCCAAATGATATTATTGTATGGTCATATATTCTTTAGGTTTGCTCACCAAATTTGTGATGGATTTGCTGGTCCTTTGCCTTGTCACTAGATCAACGGTTATTATATTTTTTTTTATAGCCATCTTCTTTGAAGGCTTAGAAAGTTTCTTAGCCCAAAAATCTTGAATCTTTTGTGAAACTTACTTTCCATTCTATAGAGAAGATAATGTAGAATGGATTATAAGGGAGGAGAATCTATAAGATAGGGGAGAATGGACTCAGAAGCGGATGAGAATGGGGTAGTAGTAATGAAATTTGAAACTGTATTGATTGTAGGGGTTGCAATTGGGGAAGACATAGGGATAGAAGTTGAAATCATGGAATGTGTTGGAAGGGATGAAATATTTTACCCTTTTAATGTTACTGAAGGTGATGGCTTTGGAAGAAAAAATGAAATGTCAAGAGATGATATGACTAAGGCTTTGGATGAAGGTGGAGGGGATGGATTGGTTTGACCTTATATGGTAGCTGATGGACTGGGTAATGATTCATGAGGGGGAGAGGGTGTCTTTTGCCTTGAATTTTATTGAGAATGGGAAGGGGATTCCTTTGGTAAAAGAGAAGGATAAGAAGGTATAAAGATAATACCTTCACCTATAGGAGTAGGATGCTTGAGAATCTCCTCTGCACTTTGGTGTTGTGCCTACTGTATTGATAGCTCTGCAACTGTAATAGGGACTTGTTCAACCCTCTACCCTTGGTCTATTTTTTCTTCCAGATATATTTTTGAACTTCCTCTACATAATCTCTTGCCTTTCTCTTACATACTTGAAACACTATAGACTTATCACTCTCTGTATCTTCATAAAAATTTTCTTCCTGCAATGCAACTTCGGTATTCGAAGCTGGATTAGTTGTAGCTGTAGTGGTGAAACTCACAGGGGTGAATACAAAGCTATCATATTTCTTTTTCTAGTCTATTTGAGTCACAGGAGGTTCTCCACCCAAGGCTAGGCATTTAGACCTATTAGCTATCTGGATGATTTCCATATTTTCTCCCTTATCACCAAAGTAATGCATTTTGCTCATAATTTGAGCCCCTATAGAATACTTATCTAATTTCTCATGTGAAGGTTTGAATGCTTTTGGGGCTTCTTCAACCATTTATGGGGCATTGATCTCTACCTCTTGAATTTATTCGTAGGAATGTGGGAAAAGAGAGTTTGATGTTGCTTGAACTTTATATTTCTCTTTTATTTTAGCTCTCATGTAGATTAATACCAAATTCTTGGCATATTTGGCCCTCCAGGTTTTAATATGTTTTTCATATCGGTTAAAGAACTCATCATCAGCTTGTCAGCCCACTCTGGCCTTATTTGTACCTGTTTCCACTCTCATTATCCACCAATATATAATTTTACCTTTGTCCCATCCATTTTTTCTTTCGATTTACTTAATCTTAGACTCTTTCAGATAGTTGTCTTTGTTCTTTACAGGGTCAAAATCGACTATCTATTCATAAAAATCTCTCCAAGGGGTTAGTTGCTCCATTTTAGCGATATTCCGCTCCAAAGGAGCATTTTATTTATTATTCCTTCCCTCTTCGAAGTGAGGCCTTAAAGTATTTTCAAACTTGAGATCATTTTCCTTATTTAGAGCAATGTTCTTCTTCAAGAACTTGTCATCAGGATCATATCTCCATCTTTTTGGGATGTACAACACACCTAACCTTTCCAAATATTGGGTAATTTGTTCATATTGAACCTTTTTGGTTATCGTTATATCATCCAAATTACAAGAGTAAGTCAACAAACTTTTCCTCCCATTGCTAGAGTTGAAATTTATGTTGATAAAGTTTGCCTACCTTAAATACTCCAGGGCCAACAACCTATTAGTTACAAAATGAGGCAGCAAAAATGGTTTACCAGTAAAACCATAGAGTCTGATGATAGTGCCCTCTGTAATAATATATTAGTCCCATTATTTGGCATCCTCTACTCGTAACAATTCTCTAGCCAACCTTGGAAACCTAGGGCATTTCCTATACATGATTTTCAAGGCTGGCCCTAAAAATTCCAAGTTGAATCTGTAGTAGGATTATAAGCTCCTCAAATAGCTGGTCCAATAATAAAAATAGGCAGGATATCCTTTATAATTATTTTATTTCACTGGGATCCAGGGTATCTTATACCTTACAACAACAAAGAACATCCATACCAAATTTGAACAATGCCAAAAGGAAGGATTTTTTGAATCTTTTTTCATCCTAACTAGCTGCTCATGCATTTTATTGGAGAGAAATAAATTGGCTTGACCCCCTCTTCCTCTACTTTGGGCATATACATTTTCTCATTTGAAATACAATACACAATGGCTATCTACCAGGCTCTCACATACCAATCAGAATCTAAACCTTCTAAGAAGGCCAACATGGATAAAAGCTCAGGGTTTGCGAATTATTCAATAGAAATTGAGGTCATAGGCAATTATCTTTTTGACTTGAGGGGTTTGAACTGGATATAAACCCATTTCGTAAAAGGCTCTCCTTCATGGGCACATTTTTGCAAAGAATAATACCTAGCCTATTCTTTTGTGTCGAAAACTTTAGGTCTCACAGGTGGTTCTACTCCTAAAGCAAACAAATCATGACAAACTTTGGATATGATATTAAATAGGGTTTTACCATTAGCTATTTTCACTGCCTTTTCTCTTGGGCCATAAAATTTAACAATTGTAAAAATTAATTTAGGACAAGGGAGCACTGAATCACAAATGTAGAAAGATAAAAAGGAGCAGACAACACAAATACCTTAGGCAATCATAGATTCACCCCTTCGATATTTGTTATTGATATCTATTATGAGCTTAGTACTCCTTGAAAATGTTAGTTTGGTATCATCCACTACCTCCGCTTTATCAATATAGTGTTTTGAATTGGCAACTGCTGGTTGCTTCTCTTCCTCAACTCTTTTGGAGGCCATTTTCTGCAAAATTCGTTGAGTGTTCACTCTCCTCTATTTTTTGCAAATTGTGCCTCATTGCTTTGCTATGATCTCTTTGGAATATGAATGTAGCTTGTAAAATGGATGACAAATGATATTCAAGATTTAAATCCTCTTGCATGCACACCTTTTTCAATTAATGCAGACATCAGATAACTACCCATCACACACTTTTTAAATCAAATATGGGTGACTTGACGGTAGGATATATCATGTTGTTTGATGATTGGTCATGGCATGGCACATGTTTTCAATTACAACTCTTTTCTATCCCTTGGCCTTCTAAGCATGACATGGAACATATGTTGTAGCCCATGGACACTTTTAGCATATTGAGTGCAGCGTGGAGCAAATGTCATGTCCTACTGCCACCCTTAGCCTTTTTTCTACAATCTTGCCTTGTAGCTTATATATATATATATATATATATATATTATATTTATGTACAAAACCTTTTAGAACAAAAAATAAAGTATAACACAAATATATACATATGTTACAAGAGAAGATATATTCTTAATCAAAGTGGAGTTTGATATGGAAAACATTAATCGGGGTTGGCTGAATATTTTCCTTTAGATCTTCAAGCTGGAAAGAGTGGCTTAACCTCAGCTAATTTTAAAGGGTCATCCCAGAAAGAATCAAACTTTTGATTATGTACTGGCTTGGCTCTCTCCACATTCCACTTAAAACCAGAGTCCCCTACATTGAATTTTTTTAATCTGGCCTTCTTATCAAAACATCCCTTAATATCGAATGAATGCTTCTCGAAATACTCATACACTTGAGTCCTCTTATCTTCTAGCTAGAGTAGATGTGTCAATCTAGTCTCAACTAGATCTTGATAAAATTCTTCTTTTGAGTCTACCATATTGAGAGCTAGTATTTCCAAGTGAATAGGTAGGACTACTTCTTTGCCATACACCAAAGCATAAGGAGAGGTCTTGATAGACTTCTTGATGGTGATCCTATCTACCCATAGAGCCTGCTCTAACATTAGGTGCCAACTCCTTTTGTTATATTCTAATGATCTCTTCAAAATTATCAGCATATTCTTTTTAGTTGACTCTTCTAATCCATTCCATTGAGGATATTAATTGGAAGAATTCTTTATGGTGATACCATAATTGCTAGAAAACTCAATGTACTTAGCTCCTATGAAGGCTGGACCATTATCACTTACTATAGCTTTGAGAATGCCAAATATTGTAAACAAACTTTCCATGAAGTCAATTACCACTTCTTGATATGATTTCTTTGTGGGGATGGCTTCTACCTATTTGGTAACGTAATATATGGTAATCAAAATGTATTTATGTCCTGCTAAGGAATTTGGGTTAATTGTCCCAATGAAATCTAAACCCCATTGTTGAAATGACTCTTCTACCTGGATAGGATTGAGAGAAAATGATACATTCCTGGTTCTTCCCACATACCTCTTATATTCATCATAGGCTCTTGTTACTTTGAAGGTGTAAAAAAAATGGTAACCTCCCCACATTGATAAGAATATTTTTCAGCTTGGACAACTATAGTATAAACCTGGGAAAAAGTATACACCCCTACTTGTTGAGTTTGTAAGCCCAATTATGACCCAAGGGCTCTGATATAATACATAAAATCAAGGGTTGTAGCTGGCCTGGATTCATTTGGAATTCTCTTTCAAGTTATGCTAAATCTCAGATTATAGTCCAAAATTGATTCTTACTGATTTTTTTGCATAGATGTAAATTGGTTTAACAGGGAGAAGTATCAGTAGATTCGTTGAATTCTTCTACAAAAAGCTCTGCTAAATCAGCCCATGAAGTAATGCTATTGTCCTCCAAAGTCTTGAACCAGTGTAAAATTTTCCCTCTAAAGGACAGGGCCAGGATTTTGACAATGACATCTTCATTCTTTATATTATGAATTGCTACTAGGTTTAGAATATCTTGGTAGTGCTCATAGGTGGTTTTTCCTAATCCATCATAGGTAGGGATGGCTTTGGATACATCTTGGGGAATATCATGCATATGAGGAATCCTTAGGGGGCCAACTGTATTCTAACTAGGATACTTCTATAGGGGTAGGTTTGGGGTCAAATTATTATTTTGAACCATATTTCCAGTCGCTGCTCTTGTCGGAGGTGGTCTTGGAGGCACCTCAGGTTGAATTTCTAGAGGAGTTTTGTTTGACTAGAAATCTAGGTTCAAATTCCTTAAGATAGTAGATCCTCTCAAAGGGAGCTCATAATAGATGAAAGGCTTTAGGTTATTATTTGCAGATGACCTAGTATTATTGAAAAATATGAGCTATCAAAAGTCCTTTTTTTGATTCTTGAAATCAGGGAGTCGCTAGGTGAATTTACTAATCACTGCTTTTAAGATCAAGATAATTCACCAAATATTTATTCCTTTGGTAAAAGGGTAAATATAAAAAGAGTGGGCTAACTAGTGTTCTGGTTAACACGTCCCATTGGGTATGCCAAAAACTATTGGGATCCAAATTGCCATCAAGCAGAAGCTTGATACTGTGACTATTATATTCCAATTCTCTGATTAGGCATGCACCTACTAATCACAGTTTAGAAAAACAAAATGGATGGATTAAAGATTACTCTAATCCAAAATCTAGAGTAGGTTGGTATTCCTTGTCAACTAATATGATGTTGACTCATTTAATCTCAATTAAATATTTAAAGGGTAGGGATATAAATGAGTAAATGTTAAGAAATAGTAATCAAACAATGGAAAAATAGAGCTAACATAGGCATATACGGGAAAGAACCATATTACATAACCATTTCCAGTGTCCCACACTTAAAACTATACAATTTTCAAAATAAGTAATCCTCAATATCATAAACAAAACATAGTTATATTTCAAGAAAGCTATTTCAATATCAAGATACTAATAATCCAAATTAGTAGAATAAGACTAGTATCAAGATTTAATATAAAAGAACTTACAAGCACAAATTCAATCATGAAAATATTTCAATTGCTCTAAGTTAGTAATCCAATATCAACAGAATAGACTAACCATATCAACACTAGTAGAAAAGCAATACATAGCTTGAATCTCTCCAAAATTATAAAAGACACCAGTTTGATGCAAAATTTCTAAGTAGTGTTCCTTTCATTAATTTACAGATAGATATTACACAACAAGGCAAGCAAATACTCTAGAGCCAACCCTTCAAAATGAGGGTTCGACCTCCTTTTATAGTTTTTATATGTTTGAAAAGAAATTGAACATTACAAAGAAAAATAAATCCTAGATTAGCCATATGATGAGGTGGTAGCCTATGATTTGCATTTGAGAATAGAAAAAACTACACGATATTGTGCTCCTCTACAACTTGACCTTTGCAACCTGCTCGTTCTTCATGGTGGTTTGGCTCCAAGCTATTATCTAGGTTATTCTTCATTCTTGTAGACACCATCTATCGTAGATATGCAATTGAATACAACTATATTTTCTTGGTTCCTTAGGCTTTATTGATGCTTCATTTCTTGCTCAACCAGTTTATGTTGCAAAGAATCTACTTTTATACGTCTGAGATCTTGTCAGAATAACCCAACCATTGATCTGTTCATGAACGACCAAGATCAAAAATTGAAAGTCTTTGATAGCCCTATGATGTGGAACATGTCGTAGCCTGCTCTTTTTGAAATCTTATCACTTCCTTTGACCACTTTGATCGTGGGTTGGAGCATGTTAGGCTTTAATATGAAAATGTATTGCAAGGTGCATGGAATAGAAAATTGCGCTATACCACAACTCTTATTATTCAATCTACTTTAGATTTCATTTGCATCCATGGCATAGAACATGGTCTAAAATGTGTTGTAATCTACACCTCAAAATTTATGCCTCCTAGTTTGATTGTGGCTAACCGTAGGGTAGAGCATCGCTATAGCCCATGTCGGATATAACATAAGATATATGCTATATAAATCCTTGCGCTAGTTCATAAATTCATTATTCACTTTTACAATGTTTGACCATTTTGATCACGGGCTAGAGAATATGCACTATGCCACAATAAAATACTCTTAACCTCTCACGGGGTAGAACAAGCTTGAAATAACCTTAATATTACGTGGACTAGAACAATATGCACTGTACCATGATTTAGAAATAAGCAAGTGTGAACTTTGATTGCTTTGACCACAGACTAGAACCATGTTGTACATCACACATATTAGATTATGTTACAGATCATTGAGCTTTTAGACAATAAAAAATATGTTGTGATCTGCAATTCTGAAAGTGGCAAAGTAAAATTTTGACCACTTTGACTGCGAGATAGAACATCCTATCCTATGCCACTATAAAATAATTGGATCTTGCATAGTATAGAACATCCTTCTTAGCCTTAGAAAATATTTCAAAAAGTTTTCTAAGGATGTGGCCATTTTGGGCCTGCAGGTATGTTAAACATCACTCGTAGGAGTGGTATAAAGAAAATACCAATATGGATTAAAAGTCTTATGGATTACAATGATGAAAATGGGAAAGAAAAGGAAGAATCAATTCAATGTGAAATAAGTTCTAAAATCAACAACTTTGAAAAGTAAGATTTATCTAATGAGTTTGATGACTACTGTACCAAAGGAGATCCTAAACGAAAAAAATCTTATCAACAAAACCTTATACAAAAAGGGAAAAATGGAATAGCTTCAATTATGTACATATGGCTAGAATATTTTATCAAGGAGATATACAAGCATGATATTCCTAAAATAAACTCTAAAATTGATAGATCATCTCTATTGTGCACCTACTGTAATCAATATGGTCATGAAAAATCCAATTGTTGGAGTCTTCATCCATGCAAATATTGTAATGGGATAAATCATTCATCTTTTATTGTCATTCCAAATATAGGTACTATAAAATCTATGAAATAAGATTGCTACAAAGAATAAATTGCTATCTATAGGAATTTATTTTAGATGGATCAACTAACAATGAGCTCAAGGTTGAAACTTATAAAGGACAAAGAAACAAGTTTTACATGGGTACAAAAGAAAGAAGAAGCTATTCAAATCCACTCATGACATGCAAGACCATGAGAACAATTGTTCATCAAAGGTGCCTAACATCTATAAACAAAGAGCTGGAAAATATCAAAAGCCATGACTTGAAAATTTAAGTAGCTAAAGAAATAGGACCTAAACGAGTTCAATAACATTCACTGAAGGAATATCCATATTGAAGACTAAAAGTCCTCAATACCCAGATATTGTAATACAAGTGGGTATTAGATTTAGATCATATTACATTATTTGGGCCATGTAAATGTATCTACCAAGATACATACTTAGGACATTAGATTAATTTAAGGGGAAGTTACTTAGTTTCTTCATGCAATGTAATAAATGCACAAGTGTCAATGTGTAAGTTGTACATGTGCAAGTTATCCCTTACACATCTAGATAAAGTGTTGACCAAGGAAACTATCTTCCTATATAATGGCCTTATTGTCATAGTCATAGATATAGAGTGTAGACATAGAGAACACATACAACATAGTGTTGTAGGGCTTAGATAAAGTCACCCATATTGGATATGGGTGCAATGTAGTCCAATAGCATTATTCATGAAGTGTTCATTTCCTCCATAACTACATTGTATTAATTTTCATAATTTCTATTTATAGTATATTTTTAGTCATCTCACAGATTTACTTTCTTTCATATTATTATTCCTACAACTTGTGATTGTTATCTCCCATTGCATATAACATCAAAACATAACAAAATATACGTAGACATAATGAATGTTGCAACTTTGTTCTCCAACGAAAATGCTTTGGCTTTAATGTGTTCCAAATTTAGCGTCTTCTAGTATCTTCCCTTGACTCTAATTACCTTGATCATTAAAGGCTTTAACACCTTCTTAACTGCTGTAACTTGACTCTCTTTGGTTAGGATCCCATCCTAATGTTATTTTATAATTCTCAATATTATGTAATGACCCACTTCCAACGTGAGGGATCCAATCTATAATGTTATTTTGTAATATTTTGTAATATACATGGCATGTTAGGCTCCTAGCCAAGTGGGGCTAGTTGATGTAACCGTTATCAAGATTGTAACCGATATTTGGTAGAAGATTCTAGTTCGAGTGGCATTTTACATGTAAGCCAACTCTTGAGCTTAAGGTTAGGGTTGCATGAAGTATTTATTTGAAAATTTATGAAGCCATGTACAAAGACATCTTTTTGCAAGTTAATGAAATATTGAAGGAAGTTGCCCTCTCGAAGAGGACTACGATTATGAGTTATTTATGAGATTGTTTCAATTTCACAATTAATTTCTACATAGTATTATTCTGTTATTGCATGTATTTTAGTTATCTTTCAATATTCTATGTATGTGAGCTTTATTTCAATAGTAGATTCCTTACAAGTGGTATCAGAGAATTTTCTAGGGTCGAGTTTTGCTACGACTGTGATAATTCTTGCTCAACTATTTTTTCTTGTTAGGTATAATTTTCCTATGTTTTTTCATTCTGTTTTTCTTTATTCAAAATCCCAAATAAAAATTTACAAAATCCAAACAAATATAGTCTATTTTTTTTTAGTTGAGTAGGCTAGAAACCCTGTGCTGGGGGTTTTAAAATATTGTGAAGGAGCTATCATTATTGGTTAAGCTAGATAGCCCATAAAGTGTCTAGTGAAGTAAAGGGTGATCAAGCTCCAATACATTGGCCTCAGATAATAGTCACGCATAAAATCAAGCTCCCACACATCTTCAAGTGTATTGGGAGACCATTCTAGGTTTAACTAAATTTTATCTAGTAGGAAACTTTTCAACCTTGTATCATCCATAGTCCTTGGGACACAACATCCCGAACGATTACCCTCCAGTACTGTTAGAGAGGTAGATAGTGTGCTCAAGGTTATGTGTGGAATACTCCTTAGGTAGTGGCCTAAAATATTGGTCCGAGCACTATTGTTCATCATTGCGGTATAATAGAGGGTCTATGGGTGTTACATACTCCTTTACCTAGAATACCCTAGTTTTGTTAAACACTTCAACCTACAAAAACACACATCTTTCTTTTTTGCTAAATTTGCATTTACAATCCCAAAATGTGAGCATACAAAGAAGGGCTTCCCTATCATAGAAGAACACACTTTGCATACACCAGCAGTTAGAATAGAGTCCGCAAGTGTCTCTAACAGTCTGCACTATTCTAGTACCATCCAGATTAATGGTAGTAATAGTCAGGTCAATGATAGTACCCTTCATTTCAGTTACAGTAACAGTCAGGTTAGTGGCAATAACAGTTGTGTCAGTAATAGTAACAATAACAGTCAACTGTAATAGTAAAAAAATATAGGTGGTTAGGGTTAGAAACAAAACCGTCAACGTAATTGTAGTATAGGTGACAAGACAGTGACAAGGTGATTAGTTGATATATTAGAGATAGTTGATCTAGTACCCAAATTGTGACCTATAGTACTTTTCTACTTTTTGATTCTACACCCAAGAAATCATAAATCATGTCAATCAGAGCTATAACGAAGAAGTTATATTGGTTTTATCATTACTCTAATTTGAGTAATTCTTAAACCAAAAATAGGGAAAAATAGCCTTAAAAAAAGTCATAACAGGCCCTAGAAAACTCTAAAATTCCTCAAATTTGTTTTGTTTTCTTAGTTAGTCCCTTCTGCACCTCTCACAGAATTTTTGAGTCCTAAATCCCTATTTCCTAAAATTCCTCAAATTTATCAATTTTCCACTAGCCCTTTTTGGCCAAATATTCTCCAAATACAAAATTTGAATTTGGGGTGCCCAAAAATCTATGTTGTGGCATATAGCCCATTGTGACCATATTTTCAAGCTGAACATATTGATATATAACATCCAAGAACTTTTTGGACTCCTTACTAAAAATAGTAACTTCTGAAATCACACTTCTATTTTTAATAATCCAGTAAAAAAGTTCAAGGCTATCTCAAATGGCAAGTGGCACTCGTGGACATCAAAAAGAGGTAGAGCAAAACACTACTTCAACATTGGATACCCTACTAAGTGTTTTTAATGGCTTACAAAAAACAACTGAACACTTGATGACAAAATTTCAAACTTTTAGAATTGAACAAGATACCTCTAGAATTTGCCTAGAAGAACAACTAGCAAATGTTGAGTCTAAAATACAAGGTGTTCCAAGTAAGTTTGAGTATCATCAAGGAAAAATAATAGATGAATCTCACCTTTACTTTAATCGTGATACTACCTTCAAGATGCCAAAACTAGATTTTCTTAAGTTTAATGGGAAGGATGTGGATGGATGGTTATGTCGTGTTGCTCAATTCTTTAGACTCCATGATGTCCCCATTTATCACCGAGTTCAAATGGCTTCTTTCAATTTGGAATCTGAAGCCTTATAGTGGTACCAATGGTTGCATAAAACTCTCCCTGATCCTTCTTGGATAGACTCTGAGTCTCAATTACTCACTCGCTTTGGCGCTAGTGAGTATGATGATTTTACAGGACAATTGACAAAGCTGAAACAAACTTCGACAGTTCGAGATTACCAAATACAATTTGAGAGATTGGCCAAAAAAAATATAGGATTGAATGCAGGGTTCTTTATGAGTTTTTTTTTTAGTGGGTTGTGGGAGGATCTCCAAGCTGAGGTCACAATGTTTAAACCACAATCCATGATGCAGGCTATCCAATTGGTTTGTTTGGCCAATTCAAAATTTTAATCTTAGAGGTGGATATCTAAATTTCCACAGGCTAAACCCTCTTTTCCTCCTAGATTCCATAATCAACATGAAAAAAAACCTATTACACCCACTACTACACCTAAATATTTAACCACTATCGAAATGGATGCGCAATGCACCCAAGGGTTGTGCTACAATTATGGTGAAAATTTTTCTTGCAGGAATAGGTGCACCGAAAAGAAGTTGTTCCTAATCGATGTTGATGAGCCTGACATTAGAGACCATAGTGATGATGATATTGAATCAGTAGAGAAACCACCTAAACTAGAGGAAGAAAACCAAGATGAACCACAAGCCAAATTTTTTGTTCATGCTCTTACTGGCATTACTACTCTCCAAACCATGGAATTTGTTGGATATTTCAAGGACCTGCATCTTACCATATTTATTGATTCTGGAAGTACACATAATTTTATTGATCCCCGCATCGCCAAGCAATCAAATTGTTATGTAAACACATGTAATTCCTTTGAGGTTATGGTAGAAAATAGTGGGACTTTACCTTGCAAAGGTAAATGTCGTAATGTTAAGGTCAAGATTGGGGACTATGAGCTCAAACAAGATATGTTTACACTTCAATTAGGGGGATGTGATATTATGTTTGGAGCTCAATGGTTGAGCACATTAGGAGTCATATCCTGGCACTTTGTTGAGCTTTGGATGTAATTTTCACAGAATGGATAGTCCTACACTCCATGGCTTAAAAGCAAGGCCTTCATAGATTATCAGTTCCAACCGGATGAAGAAGTTAAAAAAATCATCTTGGGGTGTCATAGATCATATTTTTGCAATCCAACCTCATCCTTCAGAGGAGGATTATGTTTATGAAGATTTACAACTTATTTTGACCAAGTACAACTTTGTTTTCATTGAGCCAATAAAATTACCACCTTGTCGCTCTCATGACCATGCTATCTACTTGTTACCTGGTAATGCACCACCCAAGATTAAACCATACAGGTATCCTCATGATCTTAAGTCAAAAATTGAAAAGTTAGTACATGAATTGTTAAGAGTTCGTGTCATTCGGAAAAGAAACAATCATTTCTCTTCTTTGGTTTTACTTGTGCATAAGAAAGATGGGTCTTAGCAGTTGTGTATCGATTATCGAGAGCTCAATAAACTCACCATCAAGGATAAGTTTCCTATTCTGGTGGTGGATGAATTACTGTATGAACTTCATGGGACTATGTATTTTTCTAAACTTGGCCTTCGCTCGGGGTACCATCAAATCTGGCTCAAGGATGAGGATATTCCCAAGACTACTTTTCGTACTCACGAAGGTCACTATGATTTTTGGTAATGCCATTCAGATTGACTAATACTCCTTCCACTTTCTAGAGCCTCATGAACAAGATTTTTCATCAATTCCTTAGAATGCTCATTCTAGTCTTATTTGATGATATTCTGGTGTATAGTCACTCATGGGAAGAGCATATTATTCATGTGAATCAGACTCTCTAGCTGTTGGTACAACACCAACTCTATGCTAAATGTTTCGATGTTATTTTGGATTGAAAGAAGTGGAATATTTGGGACACATTGTCACTAAGGAGGGCATCATTGTTGATCCCAAGAAGATCCAAGCTATTAAGGAATGGCTGAAAACTCATCCTCTCAAAGGTCTTAGGGGATTTTTATGACTTATAGGTTATTACCATAAATTTATTTGTAACTATGGTAAAATTGTAGCTCCCCTCACTTCCATGTTAAAGAAGGACTCTTTTACTTGGATAGGACCCACTGAATAGACTTTCCTAGAATTGAAGCATGCTATGACCACTACGCCTGTCTTAGCCATACCAGATTTCTCCAAACCATTTGTCATTGAAAGCAATGCTTCAGGTCGTGGTATTGATGCAGTGTTGATGCAAGAAGGGAGACCCTTGGCTATAGAAGAGTCAAAAGATATTGAACTTTTGACAAGGGATGAGTTATATGGAATTCTCACAGCTTTTGAGATGAGAATAAAAGAGGAACCTATTCCCCATATGGAAGCAACCTTCAAAGTTACAAAGAAGACAAAGGGTAAGAAGTCAGATTCAAGCAATGAGTTATCCGATGATGAAGAAGTAAATTATGGCAGAAGGAACAAGGACTCAAGAAAGTATAAAGGTACAAAATCAATTAGATGTTTTAATTGTGGTAAATATGATCACTATGCAACTGATTTTCCAAAAGCTAGAAATAGTAGTGAATATGAGAAACATGATCATAAGAACAGGGAAATAGGAAAACATAAGTACCAAAATAAAATCAGGGATGAACAAGGCAAGCAAGGAAAGAAGTTTTACCAAAGCCATAAGAAGATGTTTTATGCAGACAAGGTAGGTAAAAGTTCTAGTGATAGTGATGGCAGATCATAAGATACTGAAGAAGAAGAAATTATATTTCTGGCAGAAGAAAAATAAGTGGTTAGAAAAAGGTCACCAATAATCCTCAAGTGTTTTATATGTGGCAACTTTTGCCATCTTGAAAATAGTTGTACAAGGAATGGATTCAATTTCAGTGAAGATGAATATGAAGATGCTAGTGAAGGTCTAGAAGAAGAAAGTCTTCTTATAGCAATAGAAGAAGAAGGAAGTGCTTCTAGTGGAAATAAATCAGAAAAGAATAAAGATGATTTTCAAAACAAAAGAATAGAGAAAGAGTAAAAAAGAAATAAGAGGAAGGAAAAGTTGATCTTGAGGGTGAGCTTATTTCTGCCCTTAATGCATTAAGGAAGGTAAGAAAGAAAAACTCAAAACTCAAGCTTCAATATCAAGAATGTGATGAAGAGAAAGGAAAGCTTATAAAAGATCTAACCAACTCAATAGCTAAGACAAATATATTTAAAGAGAAGTTAGAAGCAAAGGTTTTGAAATGTGAAAGGTTAGAGCATGAAGTAGCTTCATTAAGGAAGGAAGTAGAAGAGTCTAAAGATAAGCTACACAGATTTTGAAGAAGCTCAAATAAATTGGATACGATTATCAAGGTACAAATATCTTCATTAAACAAGACATGACTTGGATTTGAAGAAGAATATAAAGGACAAGGAGAGGAGTCAATCTCAATCTCCAAAGAAGAAAAAGCTTCAAAATAGGAGAGTGTAAGATAAAGTGAGACTTCTAAGGATGAGTTGGACAATAGAAAGTTCAATAAGAGAAGGAACAATGCACAAATGAGGAATAGATGGAACATGAAACAACATAGGGTAGAAGAGGCTAAGAGACCAATGGGGTCAAGGCAAGGTTTTTTCAATGGACGTTGCTTCTCATGTCACAGGTTTGGGCACAAGGCTACACAATGCAAGACACATGGAAAATAGGAATATGAAAACTTCAAAAATATGCATCTCTTTCAAGGGTATTGCTACTCTTGTAATTAGTTTGGTCATAAGACAATTAATTGCAGGGTTCATGACAAGAATGGATATGGCTTCACCAGGAGAAACTTCAAAATAGTTGCACCTTCAAGGAACCACAACATTAAGTGTTATAAGTACAATAATGTTGGGCACACAACAAAGTGGTGTAGAGCAAAAATTCTAGAAACAAGCAAGAACATGAATATTTAGAGGAATCAAAAGGATCAGTTGAGAAAGAAGGTGGACAAAGGTAAAGAGTAGTGTATGCTGGGAGTAGAGATACTCCTACCCCAGAATTAACCACCTCAAAATATGAGGTGAGGGAGGGGCTAAGCTAAGAGTCTCATTCTTAGCCCCGAGCCCCAAAGGTGGCCCTTTACCATTGATGTCAAAGGTGGAGAGATTTGAGTTAGGGGGAGAGCATTCAATCAGGGGAGCAGTTTCTCAAGGGGAGTAGTATTCAAAAAGGAAAATAAATGGTTTCAAAAAAATGGGTTGCCATCAATGAAAAATGGAAGATTGTTGGAAATTTTGAGTTAGTTGTGTTATCATTGATGTCAAGAGTCAGTGTTAGGAATCAGTGCAGGGATTGGAAAAATAAGGGTTAAAATATTTATATTTTAAGCCCAAAATATTTGGTTTAAGAGCTTTACATGATTGGTCAAAAACATGGTTAAACACCCTGAAGAAAAAGCCTAAAGGAAATAATATTGTAATATTTATTATTATAATATTAAAGGCGGTCAGAAAAGGTTTAAGGGCGAAAGAGAAAAATACCTAGGCCCAATGAAAATAATATTATAATATTTTTATTATAATATTAAAGGTTAAACTAAAGCCTAAGGTAATTTATAAATAATTTATAATATTTACATTATAAATTAATAAAAATAATATTATTAAAACCCAAAGTTGGGTTGGGTGCAAATTTAATTTAAATTCATATTTCCCCGTCGACGTTCGAAGGATAGAAGCATATGGTATAAATACCATAACACTTACCTCATAAAGGTAAGTATCTAAATATTAATGCACATGTGAGAATTGAAAGTGGAATGCGAAATATTCGTGAGAAAAGGACAAAAGATGATTTTAATTTTTTATTGCCAACCAAAATCATAGAGGACAAAGTGACCAAGGCATAAAGCCTTGTCACCAACCATTAGGTTGGGCTAGTGGCAAGCCCTTGGTGTGTAAGGCATTGGGAACATAGAGGTGCTGCATTCGAGTTTTTGTAGTGACGAAGGGACAAAGCCTTTTTGGCTTTGGTGCTGGTGGAAGAGATAAAACACTCAAAGCACTTTTACCTCTCACGTGAGCACCTAGATCACATGATAGCTTGGCTATGGCTAGGGAACAGGCAACGGTTTGACCAGGGATCGAGTCCCACCAAGGAGCACATGAGGTATTTAATTTTTGATTAAAAACACATGGTCTATGGTCTATGGTCTATGGTTTCTTGGTGGCGCTAAGTTGAAGTGCATGATTTAATTTTTTCTTGGTTAGCACTATTCAAAGAGCATAGTTTTAATTTACATTGTGGGTGTGAGTTAAGAACGTGGTGTATTGGATTTAGTGAGCACCTAGGGAGTTAAAAGGAGGGTAAGGTAAAATATTTTTTACCTTAGACAAAAGGTGGTAAATAGTATTATTGAAGGTTAAAAGTAAATTGCATTATCTTGTTTTATAAAGTCAATTATTTTGGAAATGCAATTTTTGAGTAGGGAGACATAAGTAGGATTCTGGATTATTTCATGCATTAAATTTTTGAAAGGGGTTATAGTGAAACTAAGTGATTGAAATATTTGTTTGATAAGTTTGGAGATGATAAGGTGTATTTGAGTCTTGTTAATTTTTGTAATGGTGAATTAATATTGAGGGAAATATTTGAGTGAATATTTTTGCTATCTAACTATTGATATTGGCAAAGAGGTTGATTGTGATTGAGATAGGTTTTGAGGATTATTTCTCCATCAAGAAAAATGTATGGGCATATCTTCATTTTGAGTGGAATATTATTGGATTGAGTAAAGTTGGAGTGAAAAGGTTTGTTTGATAAGAATTGTTGAGTGAGTTTTCATATACATGATTGGTGAATGGTTGTGAGAGCAATTAAGTGTGAAATTGAGAACTATCTTGAACTCGTATTTGTGAAAGAACATGAGTATCATTGTTATGTGAAATTTTTGATAAGCATTGTTGGAAATATTTGATTAAGCTTTCATGTGCTTGATTAGGGTTTGTAAAATATGATGAGTATCATTGTTATGTGAATTTGAAATCATCTTGAGTCAAGGTTGAGTACCATAGTGTGAGTTGTTGAAATCATTGTGAAAAAATTATTTAGGTTTTGTAACCAAGTTGTGTTTTATTGAGTGATTGGTTGAGTGGAGTTGATTGAGCATCATTGATTGAATGCATTGGAGTGATAGTTCAAGTTATGTGAGAGAAATTGTTCTTAATTCTAAATTGATTTGAAAAGGAGTTTGAAAGTGATAGAGTGATTTGTGAGTGTGAAACATATTGAGTCTCTTACCATTATCTATATGTTTATGTGGTTAAACAAAATTCTGAGTGAAATTTGTTTGTGTGATTAAAGAAGTTTTTTGTAAGAGATTGAGCTAATATATATGCAAGTTTGTATTTGATTTGAATGAGCTTTTGTGAAAGCTTAAGAACAGATTTGTGTGAGCTTTTGTGAAAGCTTACAAGTAGATTTGAGGTAAGTCTTGGTGAAGATTTGTTGGGCATATTGGACAAGTTCTAGAGAGGAATTATTGAGCAGAGTTGAGACGAATATTGAGAAGATTTGTGCTAGACCGAAGAATAATGTTTAGTGTATATTTGAGATAGAGATTGAGCATATTTGTACAGGGTAGAGGATAGTGTTCAGTACATGTCTGAGACAGAGACAGAGTAGAGTTAGAGCAGGCTTTGGAAGGTGAAAGTGTAGAGGATAGTATTCTCCAGTGGATAGAGTTCCATTACCTAGGGCAAAGAGGATAGAGGTCTTCAGTGGAGAGAGATCCACAAGCTAGAGCAGTGGAGGCAGTAGTCTTCTAAGAGGATCACCAGCTAGAGTAGAGGAGGAGTTCTCTTGTGGATAGGTATCCATGAACCAAATTAGATGATTGGTGTTTACTTTGGACAAAGGTCCATAAACATTAAAATAGGAAAGGATTTCTAGGAGATTTGTTGAGAAAATTATAGTGAAATATTTTCTTTGTGTATTAGCCCACATTGGGTGAACCATGTTAAATTAGTGTCTCTATTGTGTGTGGTGATTTGTGTATTAATTTTATTACTGTTGTTGATATTGCAATTGATATATTGGATAATATTGTTTGAGAAAAGAAAATTAAAAAGTGGTCTTATCTTGTTCACCCCCCCTCTTAGTATAAACTTGTGTTTTTCACCCTGAACAACAAAAATGGGTCTCTAAACTAATGGGGTATGATTATGATATCACCTATAAGAAGGGCAAGGAGAGTATTGTGGTCGATTATCTCTCTCACCAATTTGAATCTCTTAGTATATTGTGTGTCATTTCATTGTCAGTCCCCAATGGATCGATTCCTTACTCTAGGAGGTACTTCATGATTCTGAATTATAGACTTTTTTTGCTTCCCTATACACTGAGCCTACTTTATGTCCAGGCTACACTTGGGATGGCCAAGATCTGTGTTACCACCAATGCCTTGTTGTTCCTCACAAGTCCTCACTACAAGAACTTCTCATGATAGAACTGCATGCTGCCCCATCTACCAACCATTAATGATTTCTCAAAATGTATGAATGACTTAAGCACATTTTTTTTTGGAAGGGTATGAAAAAGGACATTCAATATTTTATGGCAGCTTGTGATACTTTTCAATGGATGAAATGTGAAACAATGCGTTCTCCAGGAACTCTTGAACCCTTGCCCATTCCTGACCAGGTTTAAACAAATATTTCTATGGATTTTATTTAAGGCTTACCTAAGTCTGGAGGAAAATCTATTATCTTCATGGTAGTGGATCATATTTTGAAGTATGCTCACTTCTGTTCCCTATCCCATCCTTACACAACCTCCACCATTGCCTAAATTTTCTTGGGTTCTAACTTTTGCCTTCATGGTCTACCCTCCTCCATCGTATCCGATCATGACCCAACCTTTACCAGTCACTTCTGGCAAGAAGTGTTTAAGTTGAAAGGGACTCGGTTCAAGATGATTTTAGCTTATCATCTAAAAATGGATGGCCAAACAAAGATTATTAATAAATATTTGGAAATCTACCTTCGTTGCTTTACCTCGGATCATCCTATACACTAGGCGAGATGGCTTCCTTTGGCCGAGTGGTGGTACAATACTTCCTATCACACAAAAACCAAGGTTACCCCTTTTGAGGTAGTTTATGGGTACCCTCCACTGATGCCTTCCTCCTACATTCTAGGTATCTCCAATATCCATGCAGTCGACACTACTCTCCGTCAACATACTGATGTTAGCTATCAAATAAAGATGAATTTAGATACAACCCCAAATTGGATGCACCAATAGGCTAACCAACATCGTTATGAGTGTAGTTTTGATGTGGGTGATATGGTTTTATTTCACTTTCAATTGTATAAAAAATCATACCTCTAGCTTCATAGATGCCATAAAATTACTATAAAGTACTATTGGACCTATAAGGTGTTACAGCGGATTGGTACCACAACCTAAAAATTGTTCCTTCCACCTACATCCAATATCCATTCTATTTTTCATGTTTCCTCTCTCAAAAAGGTGGTGGAAAATTAGGTACAGGTTCAATCTACACTTCCAGAGTTATATGAAGAAGGTTCTATCTTGCTTGAACCTGAACAATTGTTGGATCGTCGAACTTGCACTCTTTGCAATCACACCATTATTGAAGTCCTTGTTTAGTGGCATGGACTCCAGCCTGAAGATGCTACATGGGAATCTCTCCATCAGCTCCAGCACCAGTTTCCTCACATTCAACTTTGATGATAAAGCTTTTTGAAGGGTAAGGACATGTTAGGATCCCATCCTAACATTATTTTGTAATTCTCATTATTATGTACTGACCCACTTCCAACGTGAGGGATCTCATATGTAATTTTATTTTGTAATATTTTTAATATACATGGCATGTTAGGCTCCTATCCAAGTGGGACCATTTGATGTAACCATTATCAAGATTGTAACCGATATTTGGTAGAAGATTCTAGCTCAAGTGGCATTTTGCATGTAAGCCAACTCTTGATCTTAGGGTTAGAGTTGCATGAAGTCTTTCTTTAAAAAGCTATGAAGCCATGTACAAAGACATATTTTTTCAAGTTAATGAAATATTGAAGGAGGTTGCCCCCTCGAAGAGGCCTGCGATTCTAAATTATTTGTGAGATTGTTTCAATTTCGCAATTAATTTATGCATAGTATTATTTTGTTATTGCATGTATTTCAGTTATCTTTCAGTATTTTGTGTGTGTGAGCTTTATTTCAATAGTAAGTTTCTTAACATAATATCTTGTGATTGTTATATCTCATTGCATATAGCATCAAATGCTAACAGAATATATGTAGACATCATGGATATTGTGACTTTGTTCTCCAACATAAAAGCTTTTGCTTTAATATATTTTAAACTTGGCATCTTCTAGTCTCTTCCCTTGACTCTGATTACCTTGAGCATTAAAGGCTCTAACACCTTCTTGATTGCTGTAACTTGACTCTCTTCACTAAAATAGCAAGATTGATTTTAACAATGAAGAATTTCTCCTTTGACTTTGGTCATTGACATCATTGAATTTGATTTTAACAATGAAGAATTTCTCCCTTCTCTTATGTGTCAAGTGGCATAATCATTTCCTTTCGAGCGCTTGAGGAGATTTTGGTACCAATGAACAATTGTCTCCCTTCTTGTAATGTAAGAACATTACGTTATTTATCAAAATGGCTGGTCTGCCTCTTTGACAAGTGTAATCAATGCACCAAATGTACTAGCCTATTCATGTAACTCCTCCTTGAAGTTGAGCACTTTATTAAATCTAGTGTTAGGTTTTTTATTTAGTGAAAAATCTCACTCTCTTCTCTGCATGGATGTAGTGTCTATTGCTAGTTTGAACGTACCCTTTGAGACCTTTCTAGCTTTGTAAATCTCCACCTTTGCTTTTGATCATATATATATATATATTTGGGATATGGAGCAATAGAATGGAGGTCTTGAGCACCACTTTCAACAAGCATATATGGAGTAAGTAATACTCCAATGGTGCTTCAACTTCTTTTTTCTTTTGTATATGTTTTTTGTCGTCCTTACATAGACAATGTTGCTCTTTGGATGACGTTGTTTTTCCCTTGCTCTTGTACATAAATTTTGTAGGTTCAACCATCTAGAATATGAGGAGTATGAGCCCTTCGAATGTCTCCATGGGCTAGAATTGGATGGCTGCTAGCATACGACCGCTTCTGATTGGTTTTTCCAGCAAGTGTAGTTCCCTTGAGGCACCTTAAATATACATTCTCACCCTGGATAACCAAATTATAAATAGTGCACTATAATGTAAAATAGTTTTAATACAAGATGACCTTGTTGCACTTTCTTTTGCACTCCTCTTTGTAACTCTAAATTTCTGGTTTTTGAGGCAGAATATTGAGTGCAATATAGGGGTTTTGAGGTTGTTTCCTTGATTAGACACCTTCCCTTGATTGCTTGGATATTTTATAGACGAATCCAAGCATGTAACTACATGATAGAAGCTATTTTTCTACACTTATTTCTTGTGCTTTGAAATTGAGATTCACAAGTCTCATTCAAGAATTATTTTGATGCTCTTATGGTGGTTTTACTTTCTTCTCCAATGCTTGGAGGATAGAGCTGGTTTTGTGGCTTACTTAGGCCACTTTAAAGTTGCATATCACAATGCACTAATAGTATCTTTAGACACTTTGACAAATTCTATTTTTGTGCCCTTCTAATGAACACAAACAATAATTTTTTAGAGCAATGTAATAGTGCAAATGAATCTAATAATCCTTTACTTCTACTGCACTAACAATTTCACCTTATCACTCCAATCAACTCTAAAAAATAATGCACTTTAATCAATTTACTACAACTAATCAAGAATAATCTGAAATGAACCTTCAAGCATTATTCTAAAATTTTATAAGCAAGGTAATAGGAGCTAGTCTTCATTTTCTTTCCAAAGTAGATGATAGGTAGTTTGAGATTATGAATATAATCAACTCTTAAAGTGCAAATGAACCTTAAAGAATATTTTCTTTTTACACATTTTAAGACTCTTAATTCAAATCTCCTTTTTGCAACTTTAATCTAATGGAGGTGCTTAAACAAATATGATAAGTAATCCAATTAATGAATTTACTTGCGCTAATAGTTACTTACATTTTTTCTAAAATCCCTTTTAGCCACTTATGTAGAGGATTTAGATGTTGGTGTCTAAGATCACCAAGTTGCTATCATGAATAAGATCATACAAATCTCTATAGAAAACCTTGAATAACTTTGTATTCACCAAAATATGGTCTCCAAATCTCTTTCACGAGCCTAGGATTTTGGTGGCTTGTTATCCTCTTGTAGTCTCCTCCTTTTACTATAGATTAGAAGAGGTCTTTGATTCTAAAGTGGTGCCTTCTTGCTGTGAGATACAATCTCCAAATATCCTATATTTGGTAGGCTTCTTATATCTGAATCTTCCTTCAAGCTTATTATCAAATTATGACTTCAAACAGGATCATCTTCTCAAGATTTTGAATGTATTGAGGTCTTCTAAGATTTAACACTCCTTGCCAAATTCTTCTTCTTGGGCTTGTTTTCAGATGACGAAAATTGTCCCAAATCTTTCACTATCTCCAATAGTGAATTTCTTCAATGTGTTCTCCTCGGAACTCCTTCGATGATTTCTTTAAAAAGGCTCTCCAAGCCTTTTTACTAGATGCTTGTAGAGGCCTCTTGAAGGCCTTACAACTTCTTCTAGTCTTATTTGAGACCTTATCTTCAACCTTCTACTTTTGGAAGTGTTGGTGGTGAGATATTCTCTTGGATCTCTAATTTTGCTACCTTTGTATTTGAGAAAGACTCTCCTAGTCCTTATTCATCAATGAGATCTTCTCATGATCTCTTTTTGTTCCAGATGTTGGATTTATTCTAAAGAAGATACTCTTCCTAACCTTTTTGTAGGAAGCTTTCCCAACTTACTAAATATACTTGTTCCTACAATAAAATTTTAGTACTAAAATATACTTCTAAATTAGATACTCTCTTCAGGAGTCTTCTTCAGGATCAAGGCTTCTTATACCTATTTATTAAAGGTTTCTCTGGTCTTTTCTTCAAGGCTTCTATGGTCTATTATTTAGTACTAAGGCTTCTATGGCCTTTTCTTTTGGATTAAGGTTTATATGGTATTTTATTTAGGATCAAGGCTTCTATGGTATTTTATTTTTATGAAGTTTCAAATCTATCAATGGAGATCTCTTGTCTCCCAAATTCACCATAATTCTTCTCCGAAAGTCTCTTCTATATTGTTCTCTTGCAACAACTAATCTTTGCACTCTGAAGGCACTCTGACCTTTGGGCAACGAAGTTGAATTCTCCTAGATTTCTGTTGTAGGAGGTGTCCCAATCATCTAAGTATTAATTCCCTACAATAAAAGAACCTTTAGGTTAATTTCTCCATATCTATTATATGAAATTCACTAGTTGATTCATCAAACTAGTGGATCAAGTTTTGAGTCCTAGTCTTCACAAGTTTTCCCTTGAAACTTTGTGGAAAGACTCTAGCCATATGCAATCTCAGTTTTCCAAAAATTGATATTTATTTTAGTTTTTACTTGTGGATCTCCTTAATTCTACCACCTAGACTCTTCTGGATATTTTTGATAGTGACTGGTCCAGTGCATCAGGTTTTCAAAAACTCTGGGTCAATAATAATGGTGGTTTTATTTTTGACCTATCGTGGCTATGATACCAATGTTAGATTTTGATGCAACATGTAATGAAAGATAACAACCACAATATGCAAAATAATATGAAATAAAGGAGATCTGTGAGATGACTAAAAATATACTATAAATAGAAATGATGGAGATGTTTACAAAAGTAACTATGGAGGAAATGAACACTCCATGAATATAGCTACAACTCAATAATCGACATTGAGCATATTATACCCCATCACAATACATCACATTGGTACATCATACAACGCTGTTTTTTGCTACTTCCTACTGATGTAGTACTCTATGTGCATGTCTCTTACTATCTATGACTAGCCCTTTATATAGGAAATAGGTTCCTTGGCCAACTTAGATGTGCAAGGGATAGCTTGCACATATACAACTTGCACTTTGACACTTATGTAGTTATTACATTGCATGAATTAACTAGATAACTTCCCCCTAAAGTAATATAATATCCTAAGTATGTACCAAGAAAGGTACATTTACATTATCTAAATGATGTAATAGTCTATTTCTAACAATTTTCATAATCACTTTTATATTTTTATTTATGGGATTAGCCCTACTTCTTATTAATATTTTTGATATTTATTTTTATTTTTCTTTGAGTTTTATTTTTTCTTTCTTTTTGCTTCTTATATCTTTCTCTTTTTTCTATTCCTGCAAACACTTTCATCTTTATTGATCTCTTCAAAATTTTCATACTATTTATAGCAAGGTTTACCATCTATAGGTTTTTATTGTCCTAAAGGATCTTAAGTGTAAGGAACAACCTCAAAATCGCTTTATTTCTTATGCCGCCTTAGAAACACGAAAGTGCAAGGACACATCTCCATAGTAATTACCTCCTTATGTTGCCCTCAAACCCCTAAATTATTGTGGATATCCTCCATACTTGTTTGTTTATTATACTAGTATTCAAACCCTAAAGTGCAAGGTATAACCTCTATGCTATGTTCATTTCTATTACAAGAGGAATTTATACTACTTTGAGGAAAAATAAGGTGATTTACCTAGAATCAACTTGACCTCTTCCACCTTCTTTGTTTAAAAATTTTCCTCCATATCTTCCTTTCAACCTTGAAAACTTACTAAAATTGAACTTACTTCCTCATCTCTTGTATCCTTCTTTATTTCTTTTAACAATTAATCCTTTTTCATATAGACTTTCTTTATCACTTTTTTGGGAATGAAATATTCTTGATCTAATTCAACTTCTACTGCAATATGATCTTTGAGCTTCATCTTGAAGTTTATTGATCAAGTAATTTCGTCTTTGCAATTTGATATTATTCTTCATAGGTTAGTCAATATCAAGATAAATAAATCAATCTCAAATATCTTCAATCAATAAATATAAATATCAAATATCAAATCATAAATATGAATCCATCAATATTTATATCACATAAAAATCACACTTTGAAAAGTGACTAAAAGTATATCACATAAAGAGCAACTAAAAGTTATATTCTTTTGAGAAATTTTCTTTTGATGTTGCTCTTGTGGTTGTTGACTGATATATGTGTCCAATTGCAAACCCATACCCACAGTCATGATTCATTTAGGATATCCTCTCTTGAAATGAAATACTTGATCTCCTCAAGATTCAGGTAAGGTTAATTTCACCTGGTTGTATACTTATAAAATATGCAAATGTAAAAAATCAGATGAATAACTCAATAAAATATATAGTTGTTCACAAAGGATAAAATTTAATTAATTTGTTTGTCAAAATTCAAATTTTTATTGTTCATGATATTGTCAAAATATACATCTAATATCAAAAATTATTTTCAGAATGTCAATATCTCATAATATCTTATATATATATTTTTATTTATTTTATGTTTTTATACCAAAAATTTAATATTTTTGGAATTATTAAAATATTACAATTATTGCAATTCTGAAATTTACCAAAAATTAAATTTCAGAAATGAAATATTTAATTAATCAAATCCTATTTACCAAAAGAAAATTTAATTAATCAACTCTAAAAAGGAAAATTTAATAAAATATTTCAGAAATAAAATATTTAATTAATATTCTCCTATTTTATTCATATTTTAAATAAAAATCAAAATCCAGAGTTAGAAAAAAATAAAAAATAAAAACAAGCAAACATGTCAATGTACTTTTTGGAATTTCATTTTGAATCTGTTGAAGCAAATGTTCTTAATTTAACCAATCTTAACCTGATCAACCTTCACAAAATATGGAATTAAGTTGGTGCAATCTTCTATAAGGAATAAAATAATATATCAAAATTATTTAAAATAAGAATACATGCACATATCTCATTAAAATATTCCAATATATTGCATTAATAAAATATATTCAATTAATACATACTCATATTTCCTTGCATCAGGCAATTACAATGGATGAAACTTTCACTTCTAGAAATCAGGGAGGAGATGCTCATTGACAACAAAGAAAAAACCTAATTTCTAAAATCTTCTTGATCCAAATGGCCTTTGACCTCTTCTCCTCGGGTATCAATGACTATTTATAGTTTTATAATTTTCAGTTGTTCAGTTTCGTAACTATTTTTGCAATAAGTTTCATAAATATTCTCTTCAATACTTATATTAACAGTGTAATGACATATTCATTATAAAATTAATATAACCTTTTTAGAGCACCATCAATAACTCCATCTTTTATTCTGGACATAAAATTTAGAAACTGCAATAATACATGGCAACATTGAAGCATTCCAAAATAATGTTAAATACCACCATTAGAATTTCCTTTGAATGCACTTCAAATAGTTATTAGGTGCTTTCCCATACATAGAGTGCTTCTGCTCTTGTACGTAATATCATCATATTCAGTAGACTCTACTAGGATTTGATCACATAAATACAAGGTAGCTTAGTGGCCAGTTTCAATACCTGATTCTCAAGATGGTGAATATTTGAGTGCCATCAAAGAAGGCCTGCTACAATGGAAGCTACCACCATATAAAATATCTTGTGACCAGCAAATGACTTTTACCTCATGCTTTTCTTGATGTTCTCTCTAGTATTACCTAAAATTGTTGGAACCAGCTCAAACGCCATTTGTTCATTTCTTTATAAGAGTTTCTTGTTTTTTACATGCGATGCTTGATCAATATTTATTTCTGCCTTGAGTTTACCTGCTAAGTTTAAATTTAATACTTCAATTTGGGATTGCTTAATAGATATCTAATTGCAGCTATGATCCTTTGATGTCATTGAATTTATATTCGATAAAATCTTGTTTGTAAGATCAAGCATACAATTATCTGCTTGTTGTGGTGCAGTGGTAAATTCCCTGGGTGCTGGTAGAGGCCGACCCAGGTTCCATTCCCCTTTTCTCCATCCTATAGATATATGGTATAGTTAGGAATGTCCTATGTCTTTGGTAGAGGCTGACAAGGCTCCATTCCTCCTATGCCCAACCTGTTGAAAGTGGCACCTCAAAAGGGGTGTTTTCCACTATAAATTAGTTTAGCTGCTAAATTATATTGGAGGATGTTGCATAACCCCAATGCTCTTTGTGCAAATAATCTTCATGCTAAATATGCTGAGAACAAAAGTCCTAAAGACCTTGTTCGCTATCAACTTACTACCAAAGGTTCTCCCATTTTAGCAGTTCTTAAGACTAGGTGAGGATTTGATAAAGAAAAAATTATTTTGGATCATTCATAATGGACAAAATGCAAATTTTTGGACAGATTCTTGGGATGGTCACAAGCCTTTGATAACTCAGTTTCCCTATTGGAGGCCTTGGATGGAGGAGCTTCACTGAGCTAATTGGATAAAGGTGGCTAATTACTGTCGGTACCATATTGGTAATTCAAAGGTTGGTAGATATTGGATCCCTATTGAGGACTGGCCTATTCAAATCCCAGAAAGGCAAAGACAAGATATCCAAGTCATCCTTCATATGAGATCCCTCTCTTGGCCCCATGAAAAATATTGTTTTGGATGGAACAACACTACTAAGGGTGAGTATTCAATTGATCAAGGTTATTTGACCTTATGCCATAATAATCCCAACCATTCTTCTGACATATTTTCTTATTTGTGGGCTCAAAAGTTTTGGCCTAAGGTGAGGTTCTTTAATTGGATTTTATTGCAGCGTAGGGTACTTACTGGTGAGCAAATTATGAAGCATGGTTTTCATGGCCCTTTTAGATGTGAAATGTGTGAAGAGAATGTAGAAAATATCAACCATATTTTTATTGAGTGTACTTTAGCCTCTAAGCTATGGAGGAGAATGGCCATTTTACTTGGATTACAGTGGTCCAATTTTTTTACTTTTGAATAGCTTTGGAGGGATTGGCCTAATCAATAGGGTGTTGATCATTTTATTAGGCAGTTAGTTTGGATGGGTTCTACCATTCTTATTTGGAATATTTGGAATGAAAGGAAAATCTAAATTTTTAATCAAGATAGGAAGGATATTCACTACATTTGGCAAAATACCATAGCCAACTTAGTTGAATCAGTCCATCAACTCCTTAATCACCCCCAAAACTCCCACCAAAGATGGGATCAAGTGATGCAAAGATTGAAGATTAAACCTTCTAAGGGAAACCAAATTAAAGGGAATGTGAGTATTAGTAATATGGATAGGACTAGAAATTGACAACCTCCTCCTACGGATTTTGGAAAAGTAAATACTGATGGAGCCTCTAGAGGGAACCCTCGAAAAGCCAGTGTGGTAGGAATTGGTAGACTTTCATATGGCTCCCTGATTTTTACTTTTGCTGAGAATTTGGGTATTCTTTCCAATAACCTTTTTGAGGGGTATGGTATCCTCAAAGGCCTTCAGGAGGCTACTAAGGTTGGATGGGAAAAGGTGTTAGTTGAGTCTAACTCTCAACTTATGATTAATCTCTTGAAGACTCCTTCTAAGAATCATAAGGTGGATTGGAGAATAAAAAGAATTATTGAGAAGATTCAGTTAATCCAGATGGGATTTTTGAAAGTTGATTACAATCATGTGGTCAGAGATCAAAACAAGAGTCCTGATGCTTTAGCTAATTGGATTTTGGACAAAGGTGATCTTACTTGTTATGGCCACCCTCCTATATGGTGGGATTCTCAAATTAGGGAAGCTCTTCTTTCTATCATTTCTTTGGATGGCTCCAATTCTGAAGGTACCTAGTTTCTTCTTGTTTTTTTTTTTTTGCTTCTCTTTGGTTCATTCAGTTTTTTTTAGTTCCATAGCTCATTCTATTCTTTATTTTGTTTCCTCTTTTGATTCTTGCCTTAATAGTCTTCTGGTCTAGATAGGTCATTGTTTTTTTCATTTTTTTTTTGTTTTTTCTTCTTTGTTTTTTTTGTTTAGTTTTTTAAGGTAGGTGGGTTCTTTTGTTTTGTTTTGTTTTTGTGTTCTTAGTGTTGTTTTTTGTTGTTCTTGTGTTTTTGTGTTTTTTTTTTATGTTTTTTGTTATTGTTCTTGTGTTTTTTTCGTTCTTGTTCTTGGGTTTCTCTTTGTTTGTGTTATTTTGTGTTTTTATGTATGAGTGTTTTCTATGTTTTTTGTTTTTGTTTATTGTCTATTGTTGGTTGTTTTTATTTTTATTTTTATTTTATTTATTTTATTTTTTAGGTTTTGGTTGTGTTTATTTTTCATGTTTTTTTGGGTTATGTCTTTGTAGTGTTCTATTGTTTTTGTCTTGTTTGTGTTTTGTTAGGTGGTTCTTGTGTTTTTCTATGTGGTTTGTGTTGTGGTTTCTTTTATCTTATTGTGTGTGTTTGGTTGTGCTTTTGTTTTTGACACACTCAAGGAGCATGTTTTTTATTTTATTGTATTATTTTTGTTTTTATTTACTTATTTTTAAATTGGTTTTGTGTGTTTGTTTGCTCCTTGAGTATGTCAAAGGTGGTAGGCCAGGTCCGAGTCCTGGGCATTTTTGGCGGAATGGATACCCCTGCCTCCTTGGGTCTTACCCGAAAGTGGCATCCCTTTTGGGATGTTTTCCACAAATAATAAAAAAAATATCAAGCATACAATCAACAAGATTCATTGGTAAAGTTGGAGAAAATCCATTAGATAAAAAGTAATCCTAAGATTTCGAAGCTTGTCAAAAATATATAGACTAACCCTCTAAAATAAAAATAACTTTGTAAAACATTTGGTATAGCCTTCTTGAAGGCTAATGAATAGTTGTAAGAATAGTGTTATTTCTCCTTGTGGTTAGCTTTAGTAAGGTCAACATAATTATGTAAGTAGTAGTGGATTCTAAGCCAAGAAGTGATTTTATCTAGCAGAAGGAGGCTTGGATTTGGTATCATCTGATACCCAATGCTTACTCTCTTCCTTTCATCTCCAGATATTTCTCCAACCAAAGGCCCTCCAATAATTATATTTCTGCATTTAGTTAGTCCAAGCTCTTTTAATACTGAATCTTCTTGCTCTTGTTTCTCTTGGTTAGATAGCGATTTTGGTAGTTGTAATAGTGTTGCATATAATAGCATCTCTTTTACTATAAGATACTGATAAAGAAAATCATCCTTCGTTATGAATCCAATCATTATTTTCATGGATTTATTGAAAGGCTTGACGTTGATTATGAGAATCCCTAAAAACTTTCCATCCAATATTCCTCCCAGGACATTCAAAAAAGTACTCTTCCCACTTTTAGAGTGTCCTAGCATTGCTAAAATTTCACTGGAGCAGACCATTCCTGAAATCATGTTTAAGATGGTCTTCTCCCTTGTTTCTTCCTTATTTATTGCAACCAAATTTAAACTCTACCACCGTGATTGTGGTTTCACTTTCACATTGTAAGCAATATCCTAGAACCTAAGTGTTACAGGATTCAAAGGCTGGTGTAAAACAATGGATCCAAACAGAGAACTACCTAGCTATGATTGCTCCATATCAAAATTAACAAATTCACTTGCAAGAAATTTCTCATTCATATCATTCTTTTTTTCATGGCTAGGGATTTGCCTACTACTCTATTTCTCATTATAATATTCATTCTTCAAGTATTATTATCTTGCTTATTTAGCAAAACCAACTTATTTTAATGAGAAAAAGCAATGCAACTCTTAAATAAATATATTGTACTTAAAGCACTTGGTCTTAATAGCGATGACACCAAGTCCCAACTTAGTTGATAACCATATTTTTGTAATAATTAAAGAACAAAATCTAAACTATGTTGTGGGATAAGGCCTACCATTTTCATGGAGGCATGTACTTGATTTGAAACAACAACTAGACCAATGGATAATGGAACAGGCATGGACCCAATTAGTATTTTGAGAAATAAGTGTGTCCACTTGAAGAATTTTTACCTTTATTTAGACATTTAAATATTTTTAAGCTATTTTAGATCCCACTTATTCATTGATTGAAAGATTAAAGGCTGCTTTGCAATGGAGGGAGTATAGTATTGTTAGTTGAGCTTAAATGTTTAGCCTTCTATAATGTGCAACTGATGAAATTTGATGTAGTGAATTACACTTGTCTATTTATAGCAAATTTGAACCTCCTTATTTTCATCCCTAAAGGATTCCATGTATTATTCATGTGAATTTGATGAACCACAATATTAAGGAGGTAAGAGGAACTAGAAAGAAGTTCTAGTATGTTTAGATTTGATGTCTGAGTTGAATAGTCAATTTGATTTTAAAAGGTGAAAGTAATCATACAACTAATCATAAAACTTTGTAATATACATTAAAAAATTTCTTGGGATAAACTAATAAACCAAATACTCAATGCAAAAAAAATTTCACATTAACCTCAAAATTTTAAGTGGGTCCCCAAATTGGGGTACGTTGTGCGATGGAAACAACAAATGGCGACTCTGCTAAAAAATGCTCCTGAGCATTTTGGATAAATAACCCAATATGAAATCAAGAAAACCAAAGATCAATAAAATATAGATCATCTAGTAATATCCAATAAGTATGGGGTTAAATAGTTTCAACTGAAAGTAAATACTCCACTCGCTTCAGCGTATTGTGTGTTTTGTGCATTTATTCTTTATTCTTGAATCAATCAGAATTCTATCATCTTATTTTAAAATTAGGCTATTAAATATGTCACTCATAAAGGTTTACCTCTACATTGCTCCACTACCAGTCAAGCATCCATAGCTCCAGTTAAGATGACCTTAATCTCTTCTAGACCTTGCTCTACTATCAATCGAGTGTTTATAGCCTCGATTGAGATTATTTGAAACACCTAGGCATTTTATTGATTTGCATTTTTTTTATTATTAGCATTTGATTGCTTTGCAAATATCATAGGTGCATCTTGGGTTAGATATCATCTAAGGCTAAATATGGAGTGTATAAAATTTTTACCTAATCAACAAAACACAATGAATTCATTCTTTAGGATTAAAAAATTTCATTTAAATGTGGTGTTACATGTGAACCTTCAACAAAATGTTGTACCATTTCAATATCCACCATTTTAATCCATAATCTAAGAATAACTACTAAATAATATAATTTCTCTAGCTTCAGTTTCACCTAATTTCAAACAAGCAATTCATCTTCCATTACTAAGAAATATTTCCTTTAGAGGAACCAAGAGTATATTGCTACTACATAACCATACCACAATAAAAAAGTAGACCCAAAATACATAACCTAACATGAAATTGCATCAATAAAAAGCATACAAAATAAAGCAAAACAAATTTTTAAAATCAAAGATAACAAACAAAAAATTAATGTAGATTGAGTCCAAATGGTACATACAAAATAAGAAATTATGTACAAGAAAGTGTGTAAAACAGGGAACTATGTACAAATGATGATTGTGTTATATTATCTCAGGTATGAAAATAGTGTTTTAGGAACTGCCCATTGACAGGTAAAGGAACATCCTCTCCATTCAGATTCTTCAATATAAAGGTATTCTCTCCAAGTATTTCAAAAATTTGATAGGTGCCTAACCAAAGGTTATCAAATTTATTATGATCTCCTTTCTTTTCATGTGCCTTATCCCATAATAAGACTAAGTCAATAATTCTAAAGGATTTAATCTTAGATCTCTTATCAAACCATATTTTGACTATATCTTGATGTTTATTGAAGTGTTGTAAGGCATTCTCTCTATTTTCATCTAAATTCATTAGATGGATGAGTCTAGCTTCTATTCTATCATCAATTTCCAAATAATCCTTCATGAATTGGAGGGTCTGCAATATCAAGTTAGAGGGAAAGATAGGATCTTGGCCATATATAAAATGATAAGGTGATGTACCTATGGATGCTTTTGTTCTGGTCCTATCTACCCATATAGCATATTTTAGCTTATTGTGCCAATCTTTGGGATTTCTTTCTAAAAGTTTCTTAATTATTGTCAATAAGCTTATATTGGTAAACTCAACTAAACCATTACCCTGGGGGTAGTAATTAGAAGAAAAATTTATAGCCACTTTATTGTCATAGGCTCATTATACAAGGTGAAGTGAGATGAATGCTGAACCTTTATCACAAACTATAGAATAAGGCATTATAAATATAGTAACAATATCTTCTTCTAGAAATTGAATGACAACTTTTGTGGTGCAGTTTTTGGTAGGTATGGCTTCAGTCCATCAGGTGCACTAATATGTTGCAGTTAGGATGTATTTATGACAAGTTGAAGAATTTGGGCTAATGACTCCTATGAAATCTAATCCCCACTATGTGAAAGGTCTAGCCTTAAATATAGGTTGCAAAGGCATAGAAGCGTTTCTTTATCTATATGCAGTAATTTGACATGTATGACAAGATCAAACATGGGTATGGGCATCCTTAAAAATATGTGGCCAGTAATAAATATGGGCATCAAAATTAACCAATATTAACGTGATCAACCTTCACACAATTTGGAATTAAGTTGGTGGAATCTTCTAAAGGAAATAAAACAATATATCAAAATTATTTAGAATAAGAATAGCATCAACATGTGTATATCTCATTAAAATATTATAATATATTGCATTAATAAAATATATTCAATTAATACATACTCATATTTCCTTGCATCAGGTGATTACAATGGATGAAAATTTCATTTTCAACAACTAAGGAGGAGATGCACATTCACAACAAAGAACAAACCTAATTTCTAAAATATTCTTGCTCCAAATGATCTTCGACCTCTTCTCCTTGGGTCTCAATGACTATTTATAATTTTATAATTTTTAGTTTTTTAGTTTCATAACTATTTATTGTTGGTCATCAAATCCACACAGAAAAGGACTTTCGATGGGTTTGTGCGCCCTGGACCCGCGACCAACATTGAAAGGCCGAAGGGAAGAGATGCCCCTCGTGCCAATCTTCGGAGAAAGGCTGGCTCCTATACTAATCTACTTTTGGGGTTTGAGATAAGAGTGCAGGAAAGAAATAAACAGAGTAAGGGTTAGGAAAAGAAATAAAAATGGGTAAGGGTTAGAGAAAGAAATAAAAAGAGTAAGGGTTAGAGGATGATGATTTAAGGTGGGAGAGAACAGGAAGCACGATCACTCGCTAACAACTTGAATAGCAGCAAGGAATACCAAGAATAACATGAAAGAAACACAATGTCGACCTTCCTATGTATCCTCTGGACGGGTTCGTAGGGTTCTCCTTTCTCTCTCGCTGGAATTCAGGGTTCAGAGTAACAACGATTGAGACAAGGGAATAACAGAAACCTCGATCCACCAGGCAGCATAAAAGAAAGTAACAGGGCATTTTTCCTCTCCTATGTATCCTTCAGGGCGAATTTTAGGGGTTCAGTCCCCGATCGCACATCGGATTCAGGATTTAGAGTCTCGGTACGCAAACGAGAAAAGACAAAAGAATTAAGCACAGAAGGCAGCATAAAAGAGAGAAATAGAGCACAAAAGTCTTTAGTATTAAACGCAGGACATCAAGTTACAACGACTTTCTATCAAAAAGTTCCCCCCTTTTACATTACAAAGCCTGGGTTTTTATAGAGGACCCGACCCTCTGAATCATTATTACAAAAATGGCAAAGTACATCCTCGAGCTCTGAGAAATCGGCTCCTCGCGGTTGCTGCGACTGAGTTTTCAAATCGGTTGCCAAAACTGGCAACTGTGACTGGGTCAACCATGGAAACATTCATTTAATGCGCCACCTGAGTGTCCCTGGCCTCTGGATGCTGTGCTTGAGTGATCGTTACACCCGTCGGGTTTTACTTCGAGGACTGTTACGTCCCTTTCATTTGCCAAAATTGGGCAGCGGACTTATCGGGCAAGAAAGGGGGCATTTATAAGGGGCTTTCGATCACCTCGGGAAGCTGCCTTGCCTTGGAACGTGGGCCCAAAAAGTGCTTCGCTTCATCTCCGCTTCGCCAAAGCCTTGGGCCGAAGTAGATTCTCCTTGATTTGGTCTTCGCAAAATAGTGCTTCGCAAAACTACTTCGGGGATGTTGAGTGCCGAGCGGATTCCATCTTTGAAGTGGGGCCCTCCGTCCTTTGCTGGAAAAACTACTTCGGTTGGAAAGTGTTTCGGCCCGATTCTTTCTCAAAACTATGGTTCGGGGAATTTTTGGCCGAAGCACTTTTCATTCTTCTCGGCTCCGATCGCTTCGGGTGAAACTTAGCCGAAGTAGGTGTTGGAAACACTTCGGGCCCGAAGTAGTTCCCTTGCCTTAGTCGGTTTAGACTTCTTTCTCTTTTTTGGCGAAGCCTCCCGAATGCCGCTTCGCAAAACTTTTGCCCGAAGTGGCCGTTGGAAATGCTTCGGGTGCGAAGCGTTTTCCTTGCATTTTCTTCGGCGATATCACTTCGCCAGATTTTCGCCCGAAGTGGAGATTTGAAGCGCTTCGGGCCCAAAGCTCTTTTCACATTCTCTTCCTTTTTTCCTTCGATGAAGCTATTTTCCTCGGTCCATTTGTCATCGAAGCTCTTTTCTTTTCACTTATGTATACAAAAAGAAGGAAAAAGCCAAAATTGCTGTAGCTTACAAAAATTTTCAAAAAGGTATTAGGGAATACTATACAAAAATTTGTTGCTTTTCTACCCCTTGCACAATGTGACAAAAATGGTCAACATTCTTGGCGGCTCGTGGGGCGACGAGCTCGTCTCGGCGGAAGAACCTCCAGCCTTGATCCATTGGGCTACGGAGTCACTGGTTTCCCCTAGATTCTTCTCTCTTTTCCATCTCTTGGGGTGCTTCTGCGGTATGCCCTCCCTCTTGTTCCTCTTCTTCTTCTTCTCCTTCTTCTTCTTCTTGCGTGGCTTCCTCTGGTGTGGCCTCTCACTGCGGTGATGGTTCGAGGCGATCACGGATGCGTTTCATCATTCTTCGGACATGAGCCCAGGCACCCTTTTGGAATGGTTCTTGATCTTGTAATGCCTTTACCAAAATGCGAAACCGATCAATCTGCCCGATGTCAGCATGTTTGGCCCTGATGAATAAATCGTTTAGGCATGCTACCATCTTGCAGTATCTCAAGATGAAGTCCGTTATCTGTCCCTCTGAGATCGGCTCCTCCCACCCATCTATCTCTGAGACATCACTCGAACTGGAGCCAGACTGGCTTGAGGTCATCTTTAGTCAGAAGGTTCTCGTCATCGTCTGTGAAACTCGGGAAACCCAAGGAAGAGAGGTCTTGAAAATAATTCATCGAGGCACATTGCTCATTGTCAAAAATGTCCTGGAGCCTTCTCGCCTTCTGAGCTTTTCGCACCTTGGAAAAGAAGGCGCGAACTGTGGCTTGGGCCGTGGACCAATCCCTAGTCGTTCGAGTCATCGCAGTGACCTGCAAGTCTTGATATTTAGCATTTTGGATGTCGAAGGCTAACTTGAGCCGGCTCCTGGATTTCTGCGTGACCTCATCAATGATTGGCCCTCCTTCGACGATAGCATGCTGGGCCTCGGTGATGAAGGTTAGTATCGTGAGGGTGCTGGAACACCGAGACCTAAAATTCTTGAGCAAATGGGCATGAATCTCCTTAATTCTGCTCCTATCAAACACCGTTAGGTCTTCCTTCTCGTACAGCTGGGCTTGCATTTGTGCAACTTTTCCTTCAAGCTCCTTGGCCTTTAGATCATTTTTGGCTTGTCTCTGTGCCTGATTTTCTTTCGTATACTGGAGCTGTAGAACTTGCAGCTTTAGAGCGCGTGTTTCCTTTTTCATGGCCTTGCACTGCTCCTCGGCCTCTGCCAACTTGGAGTGGACCCTCGCCAAATCTTCCTCTAGCTTAACATTGGTGGCCTCGGCCTCAATCCTGTGCTGGTTGGCGATGACTGCATGAGCCCTAAAGGTCTCAATTCGGACATGCATGGATGCCGATTCATTGTCTACATTTAGATGCACCAGGTCCTTGGGTGTTTCCTGGTAGTCATAGTCTGCTGGAGTCATTTCATCCAGAGGCTTCTGAACCTTAGGGACCTTCTTGATTTTGTGCATCTTCCCAGCTTTCAAATCAAACACGATGCATTTTTCAACTTGAGCCGTCGCTCGCCCTCTTTTCTTTCTCGCCTCCTTCAAGATTTTGTCGGTATTCTATCGGGCTTGGAGCAGCTTCTCGACAAGGGGGCGCTCCTTGATCAAGGACATCTCAGACTCAAACAAGGCTGGGTCACCAGTCGAAGGAGTGAAAAAATACAGGGAGTGTATGGGGGATGCCTCACAAGGAGGTTTGGCGGTGGGTGTGGCGGGCATTTCGGCAATGGGGGCCACATCATGCGAGATGAGGGATTGGGGGGTGGGGCTCGGCATCGAAGCGATACCTCTGCTTCTACTAAGAATCAAGGGAGTGGCAGCGTGAGTGGGCGAAGTGATATCAATGGACTTATCCCGGTCGGGATCGTGGGATGGACTTGGACTAGCCGCGAGCGATGTGTGAGGGGATGAGTGGCCTTGCGGGGAGACTGATGGGAAACCTTGGCCGTGACCATGATGGATATGGATGAGACCTGGGCAAAGGGTGGAGAATGCATACCTGAGTGCCCTCCTGGCAAAGCGGCTGTAGTGATTTCAGGTGTAGTTGTCTCCTACTCTTTTTTTGCCTCGGCATCCTCGGCTTCCATGGTTTCTGCCTTGACATCCCCTTCGGATTGGAGGAGTTCCTCCACATTGACGACGTTGATATTAGGGATGGTTTTGGTGCTTGGCAGCATTGCACTCTCAACATTTGCTTCAAATGGGCCCGATGTAGGTCATCCAGTGGAAGGGCTCTGAAACCCTATGCGGAGCCGCTTTGGATGGCTTGGAGGCACTTGGACTGATTTTGGCCTCTTTCTCTTTGTTTTCACCAGTGGTTGCTCCGACTCTTCGGAGCTCGTGTCTTGGCCTCCCATAGGTACCTGAGGTGGCCTCCATGGTGTGGCTTTGGCCTTCTTCCCTTTCTTTGGCTCCGAAGTAGTTTCCTCTCTCTTTGGGCTTTCGCCTGAACCTGGGATAGCCGGGGGAATGAGGTCGACGAAGGACAGGGGCTTCCATGTTCCAGCATTGGCCTCATAGACCGTCGTGAAGTCCTTGTCAATCACAAAAAACCCGTAAGAGTTCATATTTTGGTGGTGGACCCTCATTATCCACCATTCTCTCAGTTGGGCCACATCCCAATCCCTTATCCCCTCGCTCAGATCATCTTTGGCCTTTCTCCAGAAGGTGGAGTTAGGGGTCGAGAAAGGGTGCCGAACTGGGTCATATGCGACCTCCATCGGGTAGAACTCGTGCCAGGGAGGTAATGTTTCCATTTTCTCCAAGTGCCACTCCAGATCCCTCCCGTTGGGATTGTTCCTCTGCTCTATGATTTTTGGATGGGGACACACATGGAAGTTCTTGAATCGTAGATGATCCCTCATTACCCCCAAGGGATCATAGAGCCATTGCTGGGGAATCTGGAGCAGGCCAAAATTGGTGAGTTTCTCCTCCAAGAAGACATTATGGTTTAGGGCGAACACCTCGATAACTCCCATTTTGAAAGGGAAATCGCAGGTGTGAGCCCATTTTCGACCATGGCCGTAGATGGCATTTGTTGCGTCGCTCTGCCTAGCGACTTCCAATGCAAACTGGTATTCGGAGGGGTAGACTGGCAGCAGGAAGGGCTTCCCTACGAAGCCAAAAATGTGAATTACAAGCCCCTGCATCAGCTAGAAAATGTCTCCCCTCTTCTCTTGTACCACTTTGTCTCTTAGGAGGAGGGGAACCCACAGGGAAGACCCTGTTAGCATGTGCATGGCGGGTCCCAAAAATTGTTGGTTAAAAGAATAGTAGGACTCCATATTTAATAGAAGAGGGGTCCACTGGTATACAGGCAGAGGATTTCCATCCTCGCCGACTGGTGAAACATCGACATAAGGGAAACTCTTATGTACATGAAAGAAAAACAACCAAACCAAAAGGGAGCAGGGCCCAAAGTACTTATTTGTCCCAACATTCTTCATGCTGGTAAGCCGCGTGTGCAGGGTCCTGGCCACCCATTCTGCCCAGTCAAAAAATACTGGGTTGGTGCTCGATCTCGAAGCATCGGGGGCATAAAATTCCCCTCTGGAAATACACTCGACCAAAGACACCTGCCAGGGATGTACCATAGCGTCAGTTGATAGGCCTGCCACCCATGCAATGATGGAGAAGATGTTGGCATTTTTGAAGGCCTCCAAGGGTAGGGGCATTTGGGGCAATTTGCCCGAAGGGAGCCCGCTTTTGAGGCTTTCTCGCAAGAAATTGATCATGTAGTTGGAGGAGGTGAACCTCTCCATTTGTTCGCTAAGAATGACGTTGCAAACCGTGTACCCCTTAGGAGGGCCCTGCTGTGGTGCAAAGGTTGCTTGGACATCTTCCTTCAAAATGGAGAACAACTTGTGGCCGGAGGTGTCTACCACTTATCTGGAAGTGGGCTGGTAGTTTTGCATGATGGTGTTGATCAGTTCGGGGCAGTGATGTGTGGGTGGCGTCAGATACCAGTATATCTATGAGCAGTAGGCGGTAGCTCTTTTGTTGTCTACCAAGAGCCTTTCCCTCATGAAATCGATAGTGCTCCTGAGTTCAGCTATGCTCCTTGATAGCTTGGTATCCCTGATCTTATCCCACCCATCAACTGGCGGTTCTTCAGGCTGCTCATCCCCCGAATCCTCCCTTTCCTCTATGACTTGTTTATCCGGGTGGCGACTAAAATCAATTTTCTTCAGCCTTTTATCATGGCCTTTCGCCTTTGGCTGTTCGAGGGCCGCCACTTCTAGTTCTTTCCCCTTTTCCTTAGAGTTCTTCTTTCCCATAGTGCTAGGGGTAATGGAGAAAACAATGCGGAGGGCTTCGGGATTGGAGGCTTCGAAGCGCAAGATAGGAGAGCTTGAAGGCTAGCAGTGAAGTTTTGCATGAATTATCGAGCAAATAGCTTCCCTACTGCTGGAGTCTACCTTATATAGCCCTAGAAGGCAACTACCCATATTTATGGCACTTACCATAATTAAATCTGCGTCCCTAACCTTGGAGGTTGTTGCTTCTTCCTGATTCGCTATACGATGGAGTGGTACATAGGGCCGTGTGCTATGATGATTGCGGCTTGTTTCGAAAATGCGACCCTCTGCCACCTCGTACCCGAGGATGAGCCCTTTTGCCTAACCGAATCCTTCGAGGATGTACCCGCCACCTTTTCATTTAACTCACCCACTTCGGATGCTTTTGAAGGTGGCTATCGACACGTTCTCCTAGGCACATTTTAAATGCTCCCACCTTTTGTGTCATCGGGTTGGTGAAGCCGAAGTCAGGGTTGAAGTGCTTCGGGGTGAACCCTTGGTGCGAGCTGTTTCTTTTACACTTCGGGCCCGGAGTGGTTCCCTTCACAGGAGACTGGTTCCGAAGTGCTTTCCATTTGAGAAGTGGTTCGTCGGTTCTCCTTCGAAAACTGCTTCGCTTGGACTCCCCTTGGCGAGGCACCCCTCATACCTCGGTCTGAGTCGTTGCTGTGAGCCATTTTCCATCGGCTACTTCGGGGAACCTTTTCCCGAAGGAGATATTTATTTTTTTTTTTAGAGCTTAGCTGCCGAAGTAAAACTCGACCTGAGTCCCTAAGCAACACTTTATTTATCAGCCAAACTATTTACAGTATTTACACAAGTTTGCGGCATAATAGGCATGCCGCCACCATGGACTCAACTTCGGGTGATTATCCGATAAACCTGCAGTGTCCGGACCAGATCAGATTGTATTTTAGTAGATCTTTGAAGTTCGGCTGGACCCTTCTCGAAGTTGTCCATGCTACGAACAGGAAGCAACGCAGCCGATTTTCATCCCTGCTAGTGCCCAGATTATTGGCAAAGAAGTTTGCCACTTGAAAGCCTTCTTGGGGCATTGGTCTTAGGGATAGCCGAAACCAATACCAGACCCAATACCAGAATTCTATAGATTCTTCCAAATGAAGGCCGGGTACAGGTTCTTCCATCCTACTGATATGGTAACAAGGTTCCTCCGGTGAAGAGTAGTCCTCCAGAATCTCTTTGGGCTCATCCTCTGAATCGGACAGGCTTGATGAGCTCTGGATGAACACTTGCATGCCATCTCTTGGGATACAAAAAGGGTGCAAAAATGTGCCCTCTTTGTTCTTGGCATTCTACCACTCGAGCCTGCTCCTCTCCTCGGTTCATCTCTTGATGGAGATCGTAAGCAGCCATGTTGTTCATTAGGTGGGCCATGCTTGCGTACTCCCATTGTTGGGCTAGTATGAGGTCTGCCTCCTGGGCTCCAAATGACTGCATCTCAGGTCTCGGCTCAGTGTGAGGAATGCCCCATGATGAGTACTACGTTGGATGGATAGGAGCAGTAATTATCGGAGGAAGCGACGAAGTTTCTCTCCACTGCCACTTTCTTGATAGGAGCAAAAGTCGTTCCGCTCATATTGCCTCCTCAAATATTTGAGGGAACCTTCGTTCCCCTGATTGCAGTAAAATGAGGCTTACGTCCGGGTGGAAGGCCCGAACATAAAAGAGATGGGCTTGGGCGGGCGTCGGTTGGATCTCCAGTGGAATTCTCTTCCAACTTCTATAGAATCGGACATTGAAGTCCATGATACCCTCTGAAGGTGCTCTCTTGATGGTAGAGAGGTATACGAAGAGATGGAAGGGGTCCTGAGAGCCATCGAACGTTTCGATCAATGCCCCCGCTAAGTCATCCCATGAGCAGATGCTTTTGGGCCCGAGCAATCTGTACCACCGTAGTGCCCTTCCTTCCAGAGATAGAACAAGAAGTCTGATCATGACATCTTCATGGATAATGTCATGGAGGGTCGCTAAATCGGCAACATCTTCAAGGTGCTCTCGGGCCATTCCCGCGGTGCCGCTGTATTTTGTCAATGATTTCAAGGCACTTTTGGGAATCTCGTGGTAGCTTTGGATATTCAGGGGGCCTGGGTCATTCCAGCTAGGAAAGCTTCTCCCAGCCATTACGACAGCAGCCTATGGAAATCATGGTTGTCGCCGTTGAGTCGGAGTCATTAGGTGAACATTCTTTCTCCGCTTATGAGGTCAAGGCTGCTCACCGAACCTTGATTCCTCCGGGATATCTTCTTTCAGATTTGAAAGGCGCCTACGACCAAGAAATCTGGATCTTCAACTCAACTGAGTCACCAGGTGATTTTATCAGATGAAGACAAGCCAGAGATTCATCGAACTCAGACTTTCTTAAGACATGGGGACTCCTGGTTATGAAAACCAGGTTTAGGTACTGGTCTTCATGACTTTAGAGATTCTCAGGTAAAACAGAGTCGCCAGATGCTAAGAGTATTTTGGTAATGAGGGCATCGATTCTCACTACTACTCAGAAGATGAGATTGACCGGATCTCACCGAGAACTTGTTAGAACTTGGCTCCGGTGGAGACGAGCTTAAATTTTCTCAAATATGGGACCTTCGGGTCCCATCGGGCGTGCCAAAAACTGTTGGTCATCAAATCCGCATAGGAAAGGACTTTCGGTGGGTTTGCGTGCCCTGGACCTACGACCAACATTGAAAGGCCGAAGGGAAGAGATGCCCCTCGTGCCAATCTTCGGAGAAAGGCCGGCTCCTATACTAATCTACTTTTGGGGTTTGAGACAAGAGTGCAGGAAAGAAATAAACAGAGTAAGGGTTAGGAAAAGAAATAAAAAGGGGTAAGGGTTAGAGAAAGAAATAAAAAGAGTAAGGGTTAGAGGATGATGATTTAAGGTGGGAGAGAACAAGAAGCACGATCACTCGCTAACAACTTGAATAGCAGCAAGGAATACCAAGAATAACATGAAAGAAACGCAATGTCGACCTTCCTATGTATCCTCTGGACGGGTTCGCAGGGTTCTCCTTTCTCTCTCACTGGAATTTAGGGTTCAGAGTAACAGAGATTGAGACAAGGGAATAACAGAAACCTCGATCCACCAGGCAGCATAAAAGAAAGTAACAAGGACGTTTTTCCTCTCCTATGTATCCTTCAGGGCAAATTTTAGGGGTTCGGTTCCCGATCGCACATCGAATTCAGGATTCAGAGTCTCGATACGCAAATAGGAAAAGACAAAAGAATTAAGCACAGAAGGCAGCATAAAAGAGAGAAATAGAGCACAAAAGTCTTTAGTATTAAACGCAGGACATCAAGTTACAACAACTTTCTAGCAGAAAGTTCCCCCCCTTTTACATTACAAAGCCTAGGTTTTTATAGAGGACCCGACCCTCTGAATCATTATTACAAAAATGATGGAGTACATCCTCGGGCTCTGAGAAATCGGCTCCTCGCGGTTGCTGCGACTGAGTTTTCAAATCGGTTGCCGAAACTAGCAACTGTGACTGGGTCAACCATGGAAACATTCATTTAATGCATCGCTCGAGTGTCCCTGGCTTTTGGATGCTATGCTTGAGTGATCGTTACGCCCGTCGGGTTTTACTTTGAGGACTATTACGTCCCTTTCATTTGCCAAAATTGGGCAGCGGACTTATCGGGCAAGAAAGGGGGCATTTATAAGGGGATTTCGATCACCTCGGGAAGCTACCCGTCTTGGAACGTGGGCCCGAAAAGTGCTTCGCTTCATCTCCGCTTTGCCAAAGCCTTGGGTCGAAGTAGATTCTCCTTGATTTGGTCTTCGCAAAATAGTGCTTCGCAAAACTACTTTGGGGATGTTGAGTGCCGAGCGGATTCCATCTTTGAAGTGGGGCCCTTCATCCTTTGCTGGCAAAACTGCTTCGGCTGGAAAGTGTTTCGGCCCGATTCTTTCTCAAAACTATGGTTCGAGGAATTTTCGGCCGAAGCACTTTTCATTCTTCTCGGCTCCGATCGCTTCGGGTGAAACTTAGCCGAAGTAGGTGTTGGAAACACTTCGGGCCCGAAGTAGTTCCCTTGCCTTAGTCGGTTTAGACTTCTTTCTCTTCTTTGGCGAAGCCTCCCGAATGCCGCTTCGCAAAACTTTTGCCCAAAGTGGCCGTTTGGAAATGCTTCGGGTGCGAAGCGTTTTCCTTGCGTTTTCTTTGGCGATATCACTTCGCCAGATTTTCGCCCGAAGTGGAGATTTGAAGCGCTTCGGGCCCGAAGCTCTTTTCACATTCTCTTCCTTTTTTCCTTCGGCGAAGCTATTTTCCTCGGTCCATTTGGCAGCGAAGCTCTTTCTTTTCACTTATATATATAAAAAAAGAAGGAAAAAACCAAAATTGCTGTAGCTTACAAACATTTTCAAAAAGGTATTAGGGAATACTATACAAAAATTTGTTGCTTTTCTACCCCTTGCACAATGTGACAAAAATGGTCAACATTTATGAAACAAGTTTTATAACTATTCTCTTCAGTACTTATATTACCGATGTAATGACATATTCATTATAAAATGAATGTAACCTTTTTAGAGCACCATCAATAACTTCATCTCTGATTTTGAACACAAAATTTAGAAACTGCAATAATACATGGCAATATTGAGGCATTCCAAGATAATGTTGAAGACCACCATCAAAATTTCCTTTGAATGCACTTCAAATATTTATTAGTTGTTTTTCCATCCTTAGAGTGCTTCCACCCTTGTGTGTAATATCATCACCTTTAGTAGACTCTCCCAAGATTTGATCACATAAATACCAGATCATCTGGTAGCTAGTTTCAATACCTGATCCTCAAGATGGTGAATATTTGAGTGCCACCAAAGAAGGCCTGCTACAATGGAAGTTACCACTACCTAAAATATCCTATGACCAAAAAATTACTTGCATCTCCTACTCTTCTTGATGCTTCTCTCCAGTATTATCCAATTTTTTTGGAACCAACTCGAACTCCACTTGTTCGTTTCTTTGTAAGAGTTTCTTATTTTTTTAACATGCGGTGCTTGATCAATATTTATTTCTATATTGAGTTTCCCTAGCAAATTTAAATTATATCCTTCAATAAGGGATTGATTAACAAATGCTTGACTACAACTATGATCCTCTGATGTCGTTGAATTTATATTCGGTAAAATTTTATTTGTAAGATCAAGCATAAAATCAATAGGATTCATTGGCAAAGCTAGAGAAAATCCAATAGATGAAAAGTAATCCAGAGCTTCTGAAGCTTGTCCAAAATATATAGACCGATCCTATGAAAGCATAATAACTTTGTGAAACATTTTGTATAGCCTGCTTGAAGGCTAATGAATAGTTGTTACAATAGTGCTATTTCTCCTTGTGGCTAGCTTCAACAAGGTCAACATCATTTTATAAGTAGTAGTGGAGTCTAAGCCGAAAGTGAGTTCATCTAGCAGAAATAGGCTTGGATTCAATAGCATATCATACCCGATGCTTACTCTTTTCCTTTCATCTCCAGAGATTACTCTAACCAAATGCCCTCCAATAATTATATTTCTGCATTTAGTTAGTCCAAGCTCTTTTATAATTAAATCTGATTGCTCATGCTTCTCTTGGTTGGATAGTGATTTTGGTAGTCGTAATAGTGTTGCATATAATAGCATCTATTTTACTATAATATACGGATAAAGAACATCATCTTGCGTTATGAATCCAATCATTATTTTCATGGATTTATTGAAAGGCTTGTCGTTTATTCTGAGAATCCTTGAAAACTTTCCATCCAATATTCCTCCCAGGACATTCAACAAAGTACTCTTCCCACTTTCAAAATGTCCCAGCATTGCTAAAATTTCATCGGAGTAGACCATTCTTGAAATCCTATTTAATATGGTCTTCTCCCTTGTTTCTTCCTTGTTTACCGTAGCCAAATTCAAACTCTACCACTGTGATTGTAGTTTCACTTTCACACTGTAAGCAATGTCCTAGAACCTAAGTGTTATAGGCTTCAAAGGCTGGTGTAAAATATTGGAGCCAAATGGAGAACTACCTGAATGTGGCTGCTCCATATCAAAATTAATGGATTCACTTATAGGTAAATTCTCATTGATATCATTCTCTTTTTTGTGGCTATGGATTTCTCTGCTACTTCGTTTCTCATTATAATGTCCATTCTTCAAGTATTATTATCTTTCTTATTTAGTAGAACTGACTTATTTTAATGAGAACAAGTAATGCAACTCTTAAATAAACATCTTGCACTCAAAGCACTTGGTCAGATAATAATGAATATCAATGATACCAAGTCCCTGCTTAGTTGATAACCAGATTTTTTTCATAATTGAAGAACAAAATCTAAACTATGTTGTGGGATAATGCCTACCATTTTCGTGGAGGCAGGGACTTGATTTGACACAACTAGACCAAGGGATAACTGAACTTGCATGGACCCAAATAGTATTTGGGGAAATAGGTGTGTCCACTTGAAGAATTATAACCTTTATTTAGACATTTAAATATTTTTAAGTTATTTTAGATCCCACTTATTCATTGATTGAAAGATAAAAGGCTGCTTTGCACTAGAGGGAGTATAGTGTTGTTAGTTGAGCTTAAATGTTGGACTTCTATAATGCACAACTTATGAAATTTTATGTAGTGAATTACACTTGTCTATTTATAGCAAATTTGAATCTCCTTTTTATTTTTGAAGGATTCGAAGTATTATTCACGTGAATTTTATGAACCACAATGTTACGGAGGCAAGATAAACTAGAAAGAAGTTCTAGTATGTTTAGATTTGACGACTAAGTTCAAAAATCAATTTTATTTTAAAAGGTGAAAGTAATCATACAACTAATCATAAAACTTTGTAATCCACATTGCAAAATTTCTTGGTATAGACTAATCAACAAAACACTCAATGCAAACAAAATTTCACATTAACCTCAAAATTTCAAGTGGGTCCCCAAATTGGGGTATGTTGTGCAATGTAAACAACTATGGAAAAAGTTTTTTTTATGATATCCCTATCACATCCAATGCAAATATCCCACTCTTGTGAGATCCCATGGCTTCAATTTTGTTTTATCTCTTAATGAGACATTTCTTATTGCCATTAATATATTTGAACTCCATAGTTATTCCTTTGTTAAGCAATTGAGATACTGAGATGATATTATTAGTTATGTCAAGAACATAAAATACATCTTCTAACATGCATTCAAAATATGGTAAGTTGAGAGTGACATTTCTAGATCCCTATACATGATAAATCTTGTCATCTACTATCTTCATTGGTATGTTAGTTTTAGCTTGAATTTGAATTAAACCAATAAAGTTTTTTTGTCATGTGATGGCTTTCCCTAGAATCAATATACCATAAATCATTTCCACATTCTATATTTTTTCTTTATTGTATTTCCCATGGATTACTATATCTTGCTACATTTCTATGATAATATCTTTGTCTTTGAAAGTATATTTTAATGAAGCCTAGTCCTTTGAATATATATGATATTAATGTATTTTTTTTTAACAAATTTAATTCCTCCAATGCGGGATGCCTTATTGCTACCAAATTCAATTATATTTTCAATCAATTGATTTATGTAATTCATTATTCAATTAATTTAAACAAATCAATTTGTTTCCTTAATCCCTTCAAATTCAATCAATAATTCAATTAATCACTCAACAATTTCATTTCAACAAATCCTTCTTATATCTCCCAATTAATTTAATTTCTTACTTCTTATTATCAATTCAATTTCATCAATGATTCATTAATTCAATCTCATGAATTTAATTATCCTTAAACAAATTTGATTCCTCCAATCAATTAACTTCATTAAATACTTAATTCATTCTTCTTATGACTCCCTAATTTAATTCAATTTAATTAATTTTTCTTATCACTCCATAATAAGGAATTAATTCACTTTTTCAAAATCAAATTAATTATTAAATTAATCTTCTTATGACTCCCAAATAATCAAATTATCCATATAACTCCCAAAAATCAAATTAAATAGCACTTAATGCAAATACTTTAAGTGAATTACCTCTATGCATAGTGCATCCACACAAATCAATGCCCTATCAATGGTTATTGCTACTGCTTATCTACACTAAATTTTTTATCATATATTCAAACAAAATAAAAGCTTTGTAATGCTTAAGGTTAGTGAATAATTATATTACCCTACCACATGCTTCTCTCTGTTAGGAAGTTTCTAAACATTTCTAGAATGCAAGGTTAGGTTTTTTGCATTCTATTCATACCTTTCTCTCAAACACAATGAAACAATAATTAATCTCTTCATAGATTGCTTTCTCTTCAATACAACGACACAAAAATTAATATCTCCATAGAATACTTTCTCTTCAGTGATACAATAAGAAAAATTCTTCACAAAATGCTTTCTCTTCAACACTTTGATGCAATAAGTAGTTTCTTCATAGAATGCTCCTTTCACATTCTCTATTGGAAGCAAAACTACAAATCTTCACAATACTTACTATTTCATAAGTAAGCAGCATTTAGTTCTTCCAAATTTGTCCACCTCAAGTTAGACTCTTTTGAATTTGAGTACAACACATTCAATGACCTTCTTCAATCTTCATTTTTTCATGTCTATCTACTCTAAATAAACTTGTTCCTCTTCTTAGGCAATACATTCTACTAGTATCTATACATCTCCTCATCCAATATGCCAATATCCTTCGATATTCTCTTCAATATATTCCTCCAAAAATAACTTAGACCACAAGTCCTTTCTTCCTCAAAATAGCAATCTCTTCCCAAATCTTCTTCCCCTACAATATTCTCCTTCCTCCAAATGAAACTTGGATCACCAACCATTTCTTCTTAAATATTCTACTTGGATTAGTAGTCCTTTCTTCCTAGAAGTTTATATTGGACCACTAGTCCTTCCTTGTTGCTAAGTAGCTCTGATATCATTGTTAGCAATTTGATGTCACTCTTCATAGGTTAATCATTCCCAAGATAAATAAATCAATCTCATATATCATCAATCAATAAATATAAATATCAAATCATCAATATGAATCCATCAATATTTATGTCACATAAAAATCAAACTAAAATATTATTGATAAAAAAGCTCAAGCTATGCACAAAGCAAACCTTACATGAGTTACATTTTACAAAGCTTTATCTCCAATATAAAGATACATGAGATCTTTCACATTACATGACTCTTGGATTTTTATCTCCTCAAACTCACAAAAGAACTTGACTCTTCATATGCCTTTATTACATAATAAGTCCCACATATTATATAAATACAAAGTATCTTTTGATTGCAATAACTCCATGCGTCTAAACTAGACAAATCATTGAAAGAATATTCACTTCCTAACTCGACACTTCACACACTTAAGTACATGATACTTCCACACTCTTACAAACTTGATATATACTTTATACATAATCATACTCACATCCTAAACTAAATATTTAAAATGAGATCTCATAACTCTTCTTATTGCCATTAATGGTATTTGAAATTCATAGTTCTTCCTTTGTTAATAAATTGAGATATTGAGATGATATTTTTAGTTATTTGAGGAACATACAATATATATTCTAATGTACATTCAAAATATGGTAAGTTGAGAGTGATAATTCTAGATCCCTATACATGATAAATATTATCATTTGCTATCAACATTGGTATGTTAGTTTTAACTTGAATTTGAATTAAACCAATAAATATATTTCTCATGTGATGGTTTTCCCTAGAATCAATATACCATGAATCATATCCATATTTTATATTTGTTCTTTATTGTATTTCCCATGGATTATTATATCTTGCTACATGTCTATGGCAATATATTTGTTTTTGAAAGTTTCATTTAATGAATTTTAATCCTTTAAATATCTATAATCTTAATGTACTTATTTTTGAACAAATTTAATTCCTCCAATGTTGTATGCCTTATTGCTCCCAAATTCAATTATATTTTCAATCAATTGATTTCTTTAAATCAATATTCAATAAAATTATAAATTAATTTAAACAAATCAATTTATTTCCTTAATCCCTTCAAATTCAATCAATAATTCAATTATTCACTCAGCAATTTCATTTCATCAAATCCTTATATATCCCAATTAATTTTATTTCTTCTAATTATCAATACAATTTCATCAATGATTCATTAATTCAATCTCATGAATTCAATTTTTCTCCTTAAATAAAATTTGATCCTCAAATAAATTAACCTCAAAAAGTTAATTCATTCTTCATATGACTTCCCAATTTTATTCAATTTAATTAATTCTTCTGATCACCCCATAATAAGTAAATAATTCAATGTTTCAAAATTAAATTAGTTTCGGATCACTGGCCAGTCATGGTGGAAATTTGGAAAACCAATGTGAGTTTCTCTCCTTTTCATTTTCAATTAATGTGGCTAAGAGACAGTTCCTTTAGACCTCATGTGCAAAAATGGTGGAAGGAAGGTAAGCCTAGGTATGGGACTAAGATGTTATGTTTTTCCAAAATACTGCAATACATTAAATCCAAAATCAAGATTTGGAATTGGAAGGAGTTTGGGGATGTTCATAAAAAAAAACATGAAGTTATTGCTCAACTTGAAAACTTGAATAAGAAAATTCATTTATATGGCCTCACAGAGAATAGAAGTGCAGATGAAATTAAACTCACAACTCAGTTAGAGGAATGGTAAAAAAGAGAAGAAATATTATGGAAGTAGAAATCTAGAATTCAATGGCTCAAAGAAGGAGATAGAAACACAAATTCCTTCCACAAATCTCTTCTAGCTCGTAGATCTCACAAATTTATTTCTTCCCTGAAATCATATTATAGAGATGTCATCTATACTTGGGATGGCATGAGCTCTATTGTTATCGATTACTTTTCCAATATTTTTGTTGCTACTCCTCTTGACTCAGCTTCTCAACAAAATGTTCTTCAAGCTATCCTTTCTCTTATCACTTCTGATGATAACTCTTTTTTAATTGCTCTTGTTACTATCAATGAGCTTCAACATGTAGTTTTTAAAATGTAAAAATAGAAAACCCTAGGTCCTGATGGTTTTCCCATTGAGTTATACCAAGAGTTCTGGGATATCCTTCATGTTGATTTATTAGAGGTGGTGGAAGAATCCAGGAAAGCCAAAGATATTTTGAAGGTTTTCAGTAAAACTTATATTACTTTTGTTCCAAAATATCAAGAGGTTGATCACATCTCAACTTTTAGACCTATTGCTTTATGTAATGTTCTACTCAAAATAACTACTAAGATCATGGCAGAAAGGTTGAAGCCTCTTTTTCATAATATTATTTTCCCTGAACAAGGGGGGTATGTGGAAGGGCGTCAAATAGTATATGAGATAGTTCTGGCTCAAGAAGCTATCCATTCCATGGATATGCAAAAATCTCCTTCCATGTTTATTCGGTTAGACTTATCCAAAGCTTATGACAAAGTGGATTGGCACTTCCTTATCAAATTTTTGAGGCAATTTGATTTCTCTAAGGATTGGATAGATTGTATTATGGTATGTATCTCTTTAGTTTCTTACTTAGTTCTTATAAATGGCAGGCCTTCTTAGTCGTTCCTTGCTTCTAGAGGTATTAGGCAAGGTGACCCACTTTTCCTTTATTTATTCATCATTCTTGTTGAATGCTTGGGTAGGACTATAACCAAGAAGAGGGATAGCAAAACCCTTGAGGGAGTTACCATTGCTCATGGAGCTAGACCTATATATCATCTTCAATTTGTTGATGACTCTACTATTTTAGGTAAAGCTACTATTAAGGAAGATTCTAACATTAAGCAAATCATTAGCTGTTTTTCTAAGGCTACTAGGCAGTTGATCAATGAAGACAAATCTAAAGTTATTTTCTTTCACTACTCTACCAGACAAGAATCCATGGTCTTGGATAAATTAAGATATAATAAATCCTCCCTTCTGATCACTTATTTAGGTATTCTCATCAATATTCAAAGGCAAAAAAAAAAATATTGGAATTGGTTGTTGGACAAAGTCAAGAAGAAAATTGGAAAGTGGACCAATAGGTGGCTTTCTTCGGGGGGTAGAATCACCTTGGTAAAATTAGTCCTTCAAGCTATTCCTATTTATGTTTCTTTCATGTTGAATATATCGAAATCCGTTCTTTGAGATCTAGATCAAATCAGTCATCGATTCCTCTGGAGTAGTACTAAGGAAAATATAAAATGGGCCTTGGTGAAATGGGATACTTTATGTCTTCCTAAGAATAAAGAGGGGTTAGGATTCTGGTATTCTATTAATAACAACAAATATTCAGCTGATAAATTATATTGGATAATGTTACATAACCCCAATGCTCTTTGGGCCAATAATCTTCATGCTAAATATGCTGAGAACAAAAGTCCTGAAGACCTTGTTCGCTATCATCTTCCTATCAAAGGTTCTCCCATTTTAGAATTTCTTAAAACTGGTGAGGATTTCATAAAGAAAAATTTATTTTGGATCATTCATAATGGTCAACAAGTAAATTTTTGGATAGATTCTTGGGATGGTCACAAGCCTTTGATAACTCAGTTTCCCGATTGGAGGTCTTGGATGGAGGAGCCTCACCTAGCTAACTAGATAAAGATAAAGGTGGCTAATTAATGTCGGTACCATATTGGTAATTCAAAGGTTGATAGATATTGGATCCCTATTGAGTACTGGCCTATTTAAATCACTAAAAGGCAAAAACAAGATATCCAAGGCACCCTTCATATGAGATCTCTCTCTCTTGGTCCCATGGAAAATATTGTTTTTGATGGAACATCACTACTAAGGGTGAGTATTCAGTTGCTCAAGATTATTTGACCTGAAAAGGATTGAAAAATCCAACTAAGTGTTCTATTATTTACAATTCAATATATAGGCACTAATGGCCCAAAATACATAACCAACCCATGAAATCATGGATTTGATCCAATATGCTTAACCAAAAAGCTACAAAGGTGCAAAGGAGAATGCACGTAAACTTCTAAGTTAAGATTGTTAACTAGAAGATTCATTTTAGCTATCTTGAAGTACACACTTCCTACTTTGAGTTCACACTTACTAACTAACACTCTAAATGACAACTAGAAGACAACTAGTGCCCACAAGTGCATGTGAGAAGGAGACTCACTTACAATATGAATTTGCTAGAAATAAACTATGCAAACCTAGCTAGGAACTACTAGAGGGGTCATATGAAAGATCTAACATCAATCCTCATCATGCCTCCCCAAAATAGAAGCATTGGACTCCAATGCTTTCAGAATAATAGGAAAGTCACGGGACATCTGATGAAAAGAAATCCAATGAGCCTGATGCGACAGCTGTCCTCGTCGAGCCACAAGATATGAGGTGGTAGACCCCTGGTGAGTCTGTCGAGTCTTCATGTCATAGATCTGATCTGCATCCAATGGTAACTGAGCTTCAAGAACCACGTCCACAGGATGACTGATAGCTGGTGCAGTCTCCAATGTAGAGTCAAAGTACAACTTCAAGAGATCTACATTGATGACGTCATGAATTCCCAAGTGTGCGAGAAGATCAAGGAAAAAAGCATTCTCGGACACCTGTTGAAGAATAGTATAAGGCCCATAGTGAATTGGTTTGATTTTGCTATGAGTCTTATCAGTGAAACGCCACTTGTCAAGATGCAACCAAACTTTATCACCAACCTGAAATGGATGAGGAATTCGATGTCGATCCATGGCCTTTTTCTGCTGCTGCTGTGTCTTTTGCAAAATCTCAACCACCTTTGATTGAAGATTGTGCAAGTGTTGAAAAAATGAGTGTGCCTTGTCTTGCTCCTTTTGAAGATGTGAAGTGACAGGAGAAGGCAAAGACAAAGGTAACTCATAAGGTGCCAAGGGCTGAAATCCCATACAAACTTCAAAGGGTGAATGACTTGTAGAAGAATGTAGGGCCCTATTATAGGCATGTTCAATATGCGTGAGACTCAAGTCCCACTTTGCTGGTGAAGCGTGATGATAGATTCGCAAACTTTGCACAAGTGTACGGTTTACCACTTCAGTCTGCCCATCGGACTACGGATGATAGGCGGTAGAAAAGTTAATGGAAACTCCCAAAATCTTCCACAAAGAACGCCAAAAGTGACCCCAAAATGTGAATCACGATCTGAGATGATGCTGGTAGGTAGACCAAAGGAACACAAAATGCTATCAAAGAAAAAATGAGCTAAGTCTGATGCAAAACTTGTCTTGCGGCATGGAATAAACTTGGCCATTTTGCTGAATCTGTCAACCACCACGAACACACAATCATGTTGGCGCACCGTCATAGGAAAACCACTAACCAAGTCCATGGAAATGATTTCCCAAGGACGAGAAGGAATGGGCAAAGGCATGCCGAAGCCAAACTTCCTATTAGCTGGTTTTGAGCGACAACAAACTGCACACTGTTTGAGAAATCTCAACACATCCCTCTGTATTTTTGGCCAATAGAAAAATCGTTGCAAATGATGAAGTGTTTTATGCTTCCCAAAGTGACCACCATAAAGTGTAGAATGAGCTTCCTTAATAAGTGACACTCTAGGCTCACAAGGAACACAAACCTTGTCCAATTTGTAAAGAAGTCCTTCTTTGATGTAGAAATCTTGGAAAGGATGCAAATTGGAAGAAGAAGGCTTACTCATTTGCTCAAATATTTTTCCAAAATCAGGATCCTGAGAATATTGATTAGGCCAAGTCTGAAATCCCAAGTGCGAAGTGGACATAACTGTTAAGGCAAAAGCGGCTGGAGGCCTACTCAAACAATCAGCAACAATATTACTCTTCCCCTTTTTGTACTTGATTACCAAGTGAAATTGTTGGAGGTAAGAGGCCCACTTCATATGTCTTGATTCTTCAATTTTACTTTGAGATTGTAAAAACTTGAGAGGCATATGATCAGTGTGTACTACTGTATATTTTACCAAAAGATAGTGTCTCCAATACTTAATAGCTTGAACTAAAGCATACAACTCCCTGTCATATGTAGAATAGTTCAACTTAGCAGCAGAAAAAGTTTCTAAATGATAAGCAACTGGATGACCATTCTGTTTGAGCATAGCTCCTAAGGCAACTTTAGAGGCATATGTTTCAATATCAAAAGGTTGAGAAAGGTTAGGTAAAGTTAACACAGGTGCTGTACACAGTTTCTTTTTTAGTTTCTCAAAGGCAACTTCTTGGCTTTTCTCCCAATGAAATGGAGTTTTGGACTTAGTGAGATAATGCAATGGAGCTGCAAGGGTGGAATATTACGGAATGAACTTGTGATAAAAATTCGCAAGTCCTAGGAAACTCCTTAACTCAGTGAGAGTTGTAGGAGGGGACCACTTAAGTAAAACATCAACTTTTATGGGATCTACCTGAATTCCACTCTCACTAATCACATAGCCAAGGTAAGAAACTGAAGTATTTCCAAAAGAACACTTGGAAGAATTGGCATATAATTGATTCTTCGCAAGAAGATCAAGGGTTTGCTGGATATGCCTAAGGTGTTCGTCCCAAGTTTTTGAGAAAATCAATATATCATCAAGATATATTATGACAAATTTGTCAAGGACTTCACGAAATACATCATTCATCAACCTCATGAAGGTTGCAGGAGCATTAGTAAGACCGAAGGGCATGACCAACCATTCAAAGAGGCCCATAATCGTCTTGAAAGTTGTCTTCCATGTATCCTCAGCTTGGATACACACTTGATGATATCCACTTTTGAGATCTATTTTTGAAAAGAACTTAGCTCCTTGAAGCTGATCTAATAAATCATCAATGCGGGGTAAGGGATATCTATTCTTCATAGAAATTTTGTTCAAAGCACGAAAATCAATGCATAATCTCCAAGTGCCATCTTTCTTAAGAACTAACAAAATAGGTGAGGCACAAGAAGAAGTACTTTCCTTAATGAAACCCTTAGACAACAAATCTTCTATTTGCATTTTTATTTCTTCATTTTGCAAAATAGATTGTCTATACATGGGAGCATTAGGAAGAGAAGAACCTGGAATTATTTCAATGCTGTGATTAATTGTGCGAATTGGAGGAAGAGACTTTGGCTCCTGAAATATGTGTGAATAACTTTGCAATATTTTATCCATTGAAGAGTGTTGCTTTGTAATGGATGTAGATGTAGAAGTGTTTTGAGAGCGAATGAAAACTAGAGCAACATCACCACATTTCTTAATTACTTTTTTCGTTTGCTTGGAACTTAGAATGATATTAGGAGTGTTGGTGCTTTTAATGAGAAAGACCTTACCATATTTTTGAAGTGTGTAGGTTCTTTTAAAAGCATCATAAACAACTCTCCTATCATACTAAAAAGGTTGTCCAAGCAAAATCCCACAACAATCCATAGGAGTCACATCACAAGTGACTTGATCTATGAAATGTGGGCCAAGTGCAAATTTTAAAGTGCAAGTGTGGGTGATTTCTGAGCCTCTTTCACTATCCTTCAAACCCAAAGAATAAGGTTGAGGATGAGGCTCCATAGGTAACTTCAAATGCTCGACAATGGACCTCGCAATTAGATTTTTTTGCAAGCCATTATCCACTATACAATCAGTTGCAAAGTTGTGAAGTAAGTGGGCTCGAGTGATGAACAAAGCATTACGAGCCCCTTCTAAAGAACTTACATTTACTAAGGTAACTTCATTAAGCTTACCTCGTAATTCTGTATATACTCTACTCTCTCCTACAAGCATCCTCCTCTTGAGTAGTAATTACTAAACTCTTATTTTTGAGCTTAAAGCAATCAACTTTCTCATGCCCTTTCTTCTTACAATAATTGCAGAATTTCTTAGAAGAAGAAGAAGAAGATTTAGAAGAAGAAGGAGTAGAAGCGGAAGGGGAAGGAGAAGAAGGAGATGGAGAAGACACATTCTTATTTTGAGCAAAATTCTTCTTTTGTGAGAAAGAATTATTCCCTTTTGATGAGTTTGCAACCACTTGAGTAACAGGTGTGTGGAATGCCTACGATTGCGCCTTAAACTTGTCCTCCGCAAGCTGCGCCTAGTTGAAAACTTGATCCAAAGTTTCCATAGAAACAAACATTAGTTCCCTGTACAAATGCTCCAACAAGCCACTTTGAAATTTGAGAATCAAACCTGGAACATCATCCTCCACATTTACAAGTATTCTGAACCTGTTAAACTAGAAAATATATTCTTGTACAGACATATTAGTACCTTGGCGAAAACGAAACCATTTAATAACCAATTCCCTAGAATAATTTGAAGGATAGAAATTGGTCTTAAGACATTGTACAAGCTCATACCATGTAGTGAGTTCTTGCCCTCGTTTTCGTTCCACAAGTACTTTGGCTAAGCCAAAAAGTTTTAGCTTAGCATAAGGCACTATATCATCTTCTGAAAGTTGAGAGAAAGCAAACCAAAAACTCATGTCAAGAATCCAACTATTCAAGACATCAGGGTTCCTGGATCCATCATACAATGGAACTTCACAATGAACTATCAAACGAGAATCATGAGCAGAAGTTGAGGCATTATGCAAAGAAATGTCATTTACCTTCATGGCAAGATTGCCAAGGACTTCTGCCATGGTAGTGTCATTAGCCTTATCTGCCAAAGTGTTTACAACATGGGCCAATTCTGCCACTTGGGCAGCCAAGTCATAAGCCATGTGTTCCCGGGTATAAGCGAGGAGTAAAAATGAGACAGCACTAATCAAGGAAAGAAAAATGGAACTTTTTCCTTGTTACAATGGAGTGCTTCAAAATTTGAAAATTTTACTCCTAAGGCTGAAAATTTTGCAATTTTTAAACTAATCTAAGGTGCAATTTAACATTTATTAATTTAAAAATAACTTAATTAAAAAAATTAAATTTCATTAAATCAAAGATTAATGAATTTTAATCAAGTTATTAAAAATTAAATTAATAAAAATTAAATTTAACATGCTACCTTAAATAGTAAAAAAAAAAAATTACAATAATTTACCCAACATTTCATGCAACTTCCCAATCTGCAGTTGCACTATTCCCGAGGCATGAACCTGCTGACCAGTTGCAGTGGCGCGGTTCCCGAGGATTTAGACCAACAGTAGTACATTTGCACTGTAGAAGAAGTTCAGTTGGCACAACTTTTCGTGCCACAAACTGCCGTGCACCAGCTTTCGTGCCAGGAATGTGCATAAATTATCATGCACAAAATTCTGTGCACAAAAAGAAAGTGGTCCAAGCACGCAACCGCCCCTGGCCTGGCTAGTGCTGGCCCTGGCGCTGTCGGTCGCAGGCCTGACATACGTCTGATAGCATTGTTAGACGCTATCGTTGGAGGCTCTGCGGGCTGTAGTGCAGCAGTCGCCTGACAAGTTGTCAGGCGCTGCGTCACATGTGCCAAGCCTGCAAACGCCTGATAATTCTGTCAGGCGCTGCAGCGGCTAGCCCGCGACACCGAAGCCGACGCCTGACGAAGCGTCAGGCTGTCAGGCCGGCAGGCAGTTCAGGCTACCATCGGCTCACTTTGAGCGCTGCGTCGACGTCGGGCAGCGTCGAGCGCTGCAGCAACGCCTGGCGCTGTCAGCCTGGCAGCAAAGTTGCTGTCAGACCTGACAGCAGTCGGGCGATAGCACAGCGCCGGCCGCGATCGCTGTCCTACGGACAGTGATTGCCGTAGGCTGTTGCCCAACGGCCGTTGACCGGCAAGCTACGGCAAGCCCGACAACATTGTCGAAGGCTGTCGTAGGCTGCCGAATGCGGCCGAATGCAGCCGAACCTGCTGCAAGGGTTCGGCTGCTGTAAAAAAAATCTAAATAATTTTTTTTTTTTTTACAATGCAGCTAAGCAATATATTAATAAAATAATATATCAACTTAAAATAAAAGCTTTCTAGTACAATTTAAAAAAATTTAAAAATTAACCAGGGGGGTTAATTCTAAAATTTTAAAAGCTTAATTTGTAAAAAATGTGAGCAACCAGCTCCCACCAGTAGCTCTCCTTTCAAGATCCGGTCGACACACGACCAGCGTTTGAAAGGCACCCAGATCTAAGTCGACACACGACCTAGCTTTGATGACCTCCTAGAGCTCTTCAGTACTCGAAAATGGAGCGGGCAGCAGGGTCAAATGGCTCCCTAATCCTAATTGGACCGTGGCTATGATCCAATCCCTTCCAAGGATCAGTATACAAAGAACTCTGGGGCAAAATTTTCGTATACCTCTTAAGCATAAGCAAAAAGTTGGAACGAGGGGTTTGTCGGCGAAGGAACTTCCTTCTCCGAATGGTTTTCAAGCTCCATTTGGGCTTAAACCGAGTCCTCAATGAGAAAATGTTTCTCATAATAATTCTATCTCCTATCCTCTCACCTCACAAGCCCTAGTGCAAACATGAACTAGGCTCTGATACCAATGAAAAGGATTGAAAAATCCAACTAAGTGTTCTATTATTTACAATTCAATATATAGGCACTAATGGCCCAAAATACATAACCAACCCATGAAATCATGGATTTGATCCAATATGCTTAACCAAAAAGCTACAAAGGTGCAAAGGAGAATGCACGTAAACTTCTAAGTTAAGATTGCTAACTAGAAGATCCATTTTAGCTATCTTGAAGTACACACTTCCTACTTTGAGTTCACACTTACTAACTAACACTCTAAATGACAACTAGAAGACAACTAGTGCCCACAAGTGCATGTGAGAAGGAGACTCACTTACAATATGAATTTGCTAGAAATAAACTATGCAAACCTAGCTAGGAACTACTAGAGGGGTCATATGAAAGATCTAACATCAATCCTCATCATTATGCCATAATAATCCCAACCAATATTCTGACATATTTTCTTAGTTGTGGACTCAAAATCTCTAGCCTAAGGTGAGGTTCTTTATTTGGCTTTTATTGCATCGTAGGGTGCTTACTATTGAGCAACTTATGAAGCGTGGTTTTCACGGCCAATGTAGAAACTCTCAACCATATTTTTATTGAGTGTACTTTAGCCTCTGAGCTATGGAGGAGAATGACAACTTTACTTGGCTTATAGTGGTCCATTTTTTTAACTTTTGAACAACTTTGGAGGTATTGGCTTAAACAAGAGGGTGTTGATCATTTTATTAGGCAGTTAGTTTGGATGGGTTCTACCATTCTTCTTTGGAATATGTAGAATGAAAGGAACAGTCAAATTTTTAATCAATATAGGAAGGATAATCACTATATTTGGTAGAAGACCATAGCCAAATTAGTTGAATCAATCCATCAACTCCTTAATCACCCAAAAACTTCCACAAAAAATAGGATCAAGTGATGCAAAGATTGAAGATTAAATCTACTAAGGGCAACCATCTTAAAGGGAATATGAGTATTTGTAAGATGGATAGGACAAGAAATTGGTAACCTCATCCTAAGGATTTTGGTAAAGTCAATATTGATGGAGCCTCTAGAGGGAACCCTAGAAAAGCTAGTGTGGGAGGAATTGGTAGACTTTTAGATGACTCCCTATTTTTTACTTTTTCTAATAATTTGGGTATTCTTTCCAATAACCTTGCTGAGGGGTATGGTATCCTTAGAGGCCTTCAAGAGGCTACTAAGGTTGGATGGGAAAATATGTTAGTGGAGTATGACTCTCAACTCATGATTAATATTTTGAAGAATCCTTCTAAGAATCATAAGGTTGATTGGAGAATAAAAAGAATTACTAAGAATATTCAATTAATCCAGAGGGAATTTTTGAAAGTTGAATATAATCATGTGGTCAGAAATCAAAACGAGAGTGCTAATGCTTTAGCTAATTGGGATTTGGACAAAGGTGATCTTATTTGTTATGGTCACCCTCCTAGATGGTGGGTTTCACAAATAAGGGAAGCTCTTATTTCTATCATTTCTTTGGATGGCTCCAGTTCTGAAGGTACCTAGTTTATTCTTGCTTTATTTTTGCTTCTCTTTGGTTCGGTCAGGGTATTTTAATTCCCTAGTTCAAACTATTATTTCTTTTGTTTCCTCTATTGATTCTTGCCTTAAAAGTCTTTTGGTCTAGCAATTTTTTTTTTTTGAGGTGTGTATGTTTTTTTTTTGTTTGTTTTGTTTTTTTTTGTTCTTGTGTTTTTGTTGTTTTGTGTTTTTTTATTTTTGTTCTTGTGTTTTTGTTGTTCTTGTTCTTGTGTTTATGTATGTTTGTGTTATTTTGTATTTTTTGTGTGTGTGTTTTCTATATTTTTTTTGTTTTTGTTTATTGTCTGTTGTAGGTTGTTTTTTATTTTTATTTTTATTTTTTAATTTTGTAGTTTTTGGTTGTTTGTGTTTTTCATGTTTCTGTTGGTTATGTCTTTGTAGTGTTCTATTATTTTTGTCATGTTTGTGTGCTTGGTTGTGCTTTATATTTTTGACACACTCAAGGAGCATGTTTTTTATTTTTTATTATTTTTATTTATTTTATATCTTCTTCAGTGTTTGTTAGCTCCTTGAGTATGTCAAAGGTGGTAGGCTAGGACCGTGCCCTAGGTGGTTTTTGTAGAATGGATACCCTTGCCTCCTTAGGTCTTACCCGAAAGTGGCATCCCTTTTGGGATGTTTTCCACAAATAAAAAAAATTAAATTAGTTATTAAATTAATCTTCTTATGACTCCTAAAAAATAAAATTATCCTTATAAATCTCAAAAACCAAATCAAATAACACTTAATGTCAATGGTTTAAGTGAATTTTCTTTATGCAAAGCGCATCCTACACAAATCAATGTCTTATCAATGGTTAATGCTACTGCTTATCTACACCCAATGTTTCATAAATTGTTTAAACATAATAAAAGCTTTGTCACACCTAAGGTTAGTGAATAATTATGTTATCATACCACATGATTCTCTATGTTAGAAAGTTCCTAAATATTTCCAAAATGTAGCGTTAGGTTTTTGTGCATTCTATTCATACCTTTCTCTTCAACACAACAACACAAGTAATCTCTTCATAGAATATTTTCTCTTTAGCAATGCAATAAGAAAAATTCTTCACAAAAAGCTTTATCTTCAACACTTTGATGCAATAATTAGTTTATTCATAGAATAATCCCTTCATGTTCTCTATTGGAAGCAACACTACAACTCTTCATAGTAGTTTCTCCAAATTCAATCCCCATAACTAGTGTAAGTGACATTCAAATCGTCCAAATTCATACACCTAAAGTTAGACTCTTTTGAATTAGAATACAACAAACTCAAATGACCTTATTCAATCTTCAATTTTCTACATCTATCTACTCTAAAACAACATATTTCTCTTCTCAAGAAATGTATTCTACTAGTGTCTAGACATCACCTCCTCCAATATGCCAATATCCTTCAATCTTATTTTCAATATATTCCTCCAAATATAAATTAGACCACAAGTCAATTCTTCCTCCAAATAGCAATCTCTCCAAATCATCTTCCTCCAAAATATTCTTCTTCCTCCAAATGAAACTTGGACAACCATTATTTTCTTTATGAATCTTTTGCATGGACCACTAGTTCTTTCTTCCTAGACCTTTAACTTGGACCATTAGTCCTTATTTTTAAGTGGCTATGATATCACTGTTAGTAATTTGATGTTATTATTTAGAAGTCAATCAATCTAAGGATAAACAAATCAATATCATATATCATCAACCAATCGATATAAATATCAAATCATCAATATGAATCAATCAATATCAATATCACATAAAACTCACACTAAAATTTTATTGATAAAAAACTCAAGCAATGCACTAAGAAAATATTATGTGAGTTACATTTTACAAAGATTTATCTTCAATATAAAGATACATGATACCTTTCACATTACATGAATCTTGGATTTTGCTCTCCTCAAACTCATGGAAGAACTTGACTCTTCATATGTCTTTCTTACATAATAAGTCCCACATATTACATAAAGATAAAGTATCTCATGATTACATATAATTCCCTACTTATAAAATAGACATATCACATGAAGACTCTTCACTTTCTAACTAGATACCTCACACACTTAAGTACATGACACTTACACTCATACAAACTTGACACATACTTTATACATAAATCAAAATCACATCTTAAACTAAATATTTATAGTGGGACCAAATAATATAATACCTCCAACATTTTCTCCCTTTCTCTATAGTTTTTACTTTGAAATATCTTGTCATATGTTTAATCTCATAACATTTGCAAATATTGTAATGGAATGTTTTCATGATCCATTAGTTTATCCTATTCTCATTATTAAAATTTAAAGGATCGTGAAAAGGTTATGAAACATCAATATCAACTCATATTTGAGTATATACAACATGCTTTCTTTCCTTTGTAGTTGGTCCCTATTGGATGAATTCCCCTATGGCATTGCCAATATTCTTCAAAACATCCTTATTAATAAGTTGATATGGAAGTCAAAAAATTCTAAACCACGTTGGAAGCTTTTAAATAATTTTTGATAGAAAAATTCTCACTCTATAGTCTTAAATATAGAGCATCTCTCTCCCACTAAAGCATGGGCCACCACCCATTATTTTATCCTTGGTTTTAAAACTTGAAAATATGGTGACAAAAAATATTTAGAAATAAAAGTTGGGGAGTAACATAAGTAAAATCCCCAATTCCACTTGATCCAATTTTGAATCTCTAGTATTAATGGAACTTATTGTAGTCCAAAATTGGCTACATATCTACTTAGCCAAAAGTTTAGCTAAGTGTGGAGAAGAAACGCAAAAGTGCAAAAAATCAGCCGAAACATAGAAGTGTTGAATTCAACTAAAAATTAAGAAGTCAGGTAAGCTAAGATTGCTTGTTCCTTTATAGTCACCACATAAGTTTGAAGGGTTTCTAAAACAGAAAAACACTGAAAAAGAGTAAAAACAAAGAAGATCTAAAAAGGAGTTGTATTGAATGAGGGAAAACTGCACTTTCTCACCTACTTGTATTTGGAGCACAAATATGAAAATCACTAAAAGTTAGACAAAATAGAAAAGCACTGAAAGTTAGCCAAAATAGAGAAGCACTAAAAATCGATCGAAATAGGGAAACATCAAACAAAGAGCAAATAAAAAAATATAGAAGAATTATGCTTTCTTGTTTCTTTGTAACCACTACATAAAATCAAAAGAGTATAGGAAGTTGATCAAGGCAGAGAAGCACTAAAAATTATTCGAAATAGAAAAGCACTAAAAATGGCTCAAATTGGAGAAGGTTCGACAAACTGCACTTTCTTATTCACTTTGTATTCAGCGTGTAAATCTGTTAAGTGTGAGAAAATATAGAAAATCTAAGAAACTCAAAATGGTATGAAGATACGTTTTTCAAACTCCTTTATTGATAGCGTGTAAAACACAAAATCACTGAATAATAGTAAATCGCTAGAAAAGGATGAAATGGAGAAGTTACCAAAGGGTGAAAAGCCATGATTCTCTATCCTCTTCACTGTCATCATGCAAATGTGAAATAGTGCTACATGTGGTCAAACACAACCATATGATTATTAGATATACAGTGGATATCAAGCCCCTATCTTCCATGCAAATTTTTGGTGATTTGTTTTGTGCACACAATTTATATAGCATGGGAAAGTTAAAATTTGACACCATAGAAGTAGAATCAACGGTTACAGTATAGAACCTCCTGATCAACCAAATTTAGTTGCAGATCAATTGATAAGAATGGATTACAAGAACCACTAATGGTGATGATGATCTCAACCTAAAGCTGGTGGGCACCATGAACAACTTAGCGGCCAAGAAGATCAAGAAAATCAAAATTCCTATAATGCTTAGAAATTGATATCATTGTAAAATATTTAAATAAATACAGTGAACTCCTTTCAAAAGGTTGACTCTGAAGTGTTTGCTTGCACTACTATGTATATTTTCTACAAAATTGATGAATGAGGCATTACAAGGGATGTTTACCTCGAACTTGCACCTGTGTTGAATGGTTGATATAATTCTATGAAATTATCTCTTCCTTTGCCGTTATGGTTAGTTTATTCTATTAATTTGAATAGCTAACTAAGAGTAGATTGAGATAATTGGTTCCCTCATACATGCTTTTCAAGAATTCTATTTTTGTTAGTCAAGGTATTGATATTAATCTGTTAATTTAGATAATTAATGCTTTAGATGTTTGGAATAATTATGTGAGCATGCAAAAGGATATTAATACTATAACTACAAATTTTTAAATGTTGTTAGTCTCGAAAGTTGCTTCTAAAATCTAATTTGTCAGGAATACTTTATGGATGTTTATATTGTTAGCTTCATTCTTCCATTATTTATTCATACATTTCTAACCCTACAATTTCTATCTCTAATATTTTACTATTTGAGCTAAATAGAGTCAACATACATTAAGTTGACAAGGTATACTAGCCTTTTCTAAAGGTTGAATCAAAGCAATTTTATTCTTCCAATGTTTAGTCTCGATTGTGATTTGTGGGTGCTTGCCTTTAAATTTTTCAATATGATCACAGTTATAGCATTGGATAGATGACAAACTAGACTACAATAGTATCTGGCATGCTCGGTGGGACATCATCCATAGAAAATTAGAAGACTAGGAGAGTGGTGACCCCTAGTTTTTTCAAGGAATTCAGATTTACCTAATGACTTTGCTAAGAAGGAAGCTTGATTCAGTAACCAATTATCTTCAAAATTATAAATATTTATGGTTTATAACTCAATAAATATCATTCAAGAAAGTCAAGGATAGGTGATTTTGATTGATCCATAAAGCAAAAAATATTGGATAATATGGTAGCTTTGCTTACTTACCATATTCTAGGTTTGATGGCCTGTTAAGACTATCATCCATGGTATGATATAGGACCATTAAATATCTCTATCCTCCATGAAATTTTGAGGATCGCTTTGAAAACCCTACCTAGCTATGAAGGAAAAGAAAAATCAACAAAAGAGCATTATCAAGACATAGCATGGTTGTCCTAAGTTTATAATATTATGGATAAAGATATCATGACAAGACTTCTTGTTTTGTCTTTTGAAAGGAAGGTACTGTTGTGGTATAAATAACTAGAAGATAAAAGCATATGCAATTGGATGGAATTATCCAAATCCTTCATTGATGAGTTCGATGATCTTGGAGATCTTGTTTTACTGCTCACTCAGTTTTAACTTATGAAAAAGGATCCTCAGGAAAGTCTTCCCAAGTTTAATATCCGTTTCAAAAGGACATGGAGGAGAATACCCCAAGAGTATCAACCTTCTCACTCCCAAGCATATATCTATTACATTCACACCCTACACCCTAATCTAAGTATCCTTGTTCAACAATCCAAAGAGAAGAGGTTCCCTCAGGTTTTCCAAGAGGCTATCCAATATGAAAAATATGTTGATCACAACTGGTAAAATTCCCTCTAGAATAGATTTCATGAAGAAGAAAAGTCAGGGTCACACTCGAGAAGAAAGGATGAGTGACTCTTGACTACTAAAAGGATTATCGTCTCACAATACATGAGCCAAATTGGATAGAAAAATGCTCTGATTGGTGGGATGGATGCAAGAAATTATGTTCACTAGATGGACAAAAACTTCGAGACTATGGTGAAGGGAAGGTTGAAAACAAGTTGCATTTAACACCAATTTTAATGACCAGCCTCATTCAAACAAAATATCTGTAGCATAAAGAGCAATGAATAACTTCATGCCATGATCTGGATATTAGCCATGGGATAAACATAAATAATAATATCTGAACTCCCTCAATTCAAAATGAAGGTATCATCAAAAAACAAACAAATATTCAAGATGTATTTTTTTTGGTAAGTACCTTGAGACAAGAAATATTTGAAACTTGTAGAGATTTATATTTTTGACTCTAACTCTAAAGGAAAGTAAAAAAAAGGTGAATCAATTCCAGAAATTACTTAGATCCCCATTTTAGCTTGAATAGATTTTGAAAGAATATTTGCTAGTACAACTAGAAGTTAGTTTAATTAACACTTCTTTAGGGATTGAAGAGAGTACCGTATCTATGAAGAACAAAACCTTGAGTTTCCAAAGGAATGTTGGGGATATGTTATCTATCAATTTTCATAGAGGGAGGTATTTTGCACAATTGTATAATTGATCCCAAAGCTGAGTTATCAATAATACCTCTGATAATCTGTGAAACCTTGAATTTGGTTGTAGAACAGGTAGAATCCAAGTGGCTTAAGTTTAAGGGAAGAACTATAAAATTCGTAGGTATTTTGAGACACTTTGTAATGATGTTATATGGACAACATGATATGGCTATGGTGCATAACATAATAGTGGTGTATGCCCCTCCTCTCTTTGGAATATGTATTTCAGGATGTCACTTCAACTAATCAAGGTTTCACCTCGAGTATGAGGTAAAGTTGATTAAAATATTCGAAGAGAAGAGAAAATTAAAAATATTTCACAAGGTTCTATATCCATTCATCATAGAAAAATATAAGCAATATCAACCCTATATGCCTTTGAATGTCATCAATAATACTGAAATAGTGGAAGATCTTTCCCAAAAAGAATTTGGTACCATGCCATCTTGGGTATTGTGAACAGTTGAAAGTGATGATGTTCTCACACCAATAGTTATTTGGTGGCCATCCTTTTCTATTTCACATGAGTGATTATAGGAGTGTGAGGCATCCTAATTTAATATTTTCAACTTTACATATGTGTGAATATCTCCAAAATGATATGGCAGTTAAAATACCTCACTAGGAACGAGTGTGTCAAGTTTATGAGGTGGATGAACCATCATTAGCTACATTTGTTCATCGTCCAAAGAGTGATATAGAACTAGAGCCTTGTTCAAATATGAAAGAGTTTTGTGAAATATCTAATCAAGGATACAAAGAGGAGTACAGATATAGAATCATATGGTTATAACATTGTCGATTTAAGGGATAGTTTATAAAATGATTTTTGAAGCTGGATGTGGGATCCTCCATACAAATTTTTGTGTACATAACCGACAAGTAAATAAATGACAGAATATGGTTATAATAATTAGAGTAGGACAACTCCTTGGTAGGATATAAGGATTGACAGTAGTTTACACGTATGTTCCAAGTGAGTGATGGAAGCTTAAAAAATTAGAGCATGAGTATAGAATTCGGAATGAATTATTTTAACTATATTTCCCAATGGACAAAACCAAAGTGATCTTGAAGTAGAGGAAGAGACTTCAAGAAAAATGAAGATCACAGGGATGGAACCAAATGAAAGACATCATACCCCATGTAAAATGATCTCAGTAGAGGGTAGAGCAACACGAGCGAAAATACTCATGGGAAGGCATCAGGTCTGGTCTGAACATATCAAATATCTTCCAAAAAATCCTTGCAACATTATATCATGGTCGTCATCTGACGTAGGTACCTACCCTCAAATTGATTATAAAAGGAGTATCACTCAAGAAACTAAGATTTGAAGATATCATAAGAAATATGGGTCTCAAAATGAGAATAGGAAGTTGTAGGAAGGTGTATAATTGGATGAGGAAGTTGCATTTTGGTCATGCCAAAAGTAGAAAGAAACACATAGAAGTCAAAAAATTGTCTACATTATGGTAATCTATCTGCCTTGGAAGTTCTTGTGCACCTAGATGAAATATACATATGCAACTTTCACCTTGATGGATTATACTTATGGAGGTACGATGTCATTCACATTTTTATTATTTTGTGTACCTCTAATTCTCTTGATTTATTTCCTTCATTTTACTTTTCTGAGCACTTTTGTATTCCTTCCTCCACCCTGCCTGTAAAAGCTTATTTTTTGATCTCTTTCTTGGTTTCCATCTTTTTCTTCTATAGATTTTTGTACCTTATTTTGTTCCTCTCCTTTCCTTTCTATTGCTTTTCATGTGTATTATGAGATTCATTTTGCAGTCTCGTGAACCTTCCCATATTTCCTTTATATTTTAACGTCACTCTGTCCTATTTTCCTCTGGGTATTGCATACATTGCACCAAGTATCCTTTTATTTCATTAATGTTCAGTAAGGCTTTGTCTTCGTTTCCAAAGGAATTGTTTGTTCAAGGATAAGGTTGTCTGAATTCTATGACTTTCCAAGTAAAGTCCCTTGAGAGGTGCCATAATGTACGTCAAAATTGGCTACACCTCTACTCAGCCAAAATTTTGTAAAATTTTGGCTGTGTGGAGAAGAAACGCAAAAGCGCAAAAAAATGTCCAAAATAGAGAAGTGTTGAATTCAGCTAAAAATTAAGAAGTCGGGCAAGCTGAGATTTCTTGTTCCTTTGTATTCACCATGCAAGTTTGAAGGGTGTCTAAAATAGAAAAGCACCAAAAAAGAGTAAAAATAAAGAAGCACTAAAAAGGGGCCAAATTTAAGGAGGGCAAACCACGCATTATCACCTACTTGTATTTGGATCGCAAATCTAAAAAGCACTGAAATTTAGCCAAAATAGAAAAGCATTGAAAGTTAGACAAAATAGATAAGCATTGAAAATCAACTAAAACAAAGAAGTGTCAAAAAAAGAGCAAATAAAAAATATAGAAGAATCGTGCTTTCTTGTTTCTTTGTAATTGTTGAACACAATCAAAAGAGTATCGAAAGTTGATCGAGGCAAAGAAGCACTGAAAATTATTAGAAATATAGAAGCTCTAAAAATGGCTCAAATTGGAGAAGGTTCGATGATCTGCACTTTCTTGTATGCTATGTATTCAACATGCAAATATGTTAAGCGTGATAAAATATAGAAAAGTTGAGAACTCAAAAGGGTACAAAGCTACGTTTTTCAGAATCCTTCGTTGATAGCATGTAAAGCACAAAAGTGTTGAAGAAAAATAAATTACTGGAAAAGGGTGAAATGGAGAAGAAGTGACCAAAGGGTGAAAATCCACGATTCTCTGTCCTCTTCACTATCACCATGCAAATGTAAAATAGCGCTACACATGGTCAACCATAACTATCCAATTATCATATCTACAATGGATATCAAACCCCTATCTTCCATTTAAATTTCTAGTGATTTTTTTTGCATGCACAATTCAGAGAGCATGGGAAAGTTAAAATTTGATACCATAGAAGCGAAATAAATGGTTACGGTTCAAAACCTTCCATAACCTCCTGATGAACCAAATTCAGTTGCAGATCAGTGAACAAGATTGGATTACCAGAACCACTGATGGCGATGATGATCTCGACCCAAATATGGTTGTAATAGATCAAGAAGACGTAGCTTTCGGGAACCATGAACAATAAAGTGGCCAAGAAGATCAAGAAAATCAAAATCCCTATAATGCTTAGAAATCAATATCATTGTAAAATTTATAAATAAAGGTAGTGACCTCCCTTAAAAAGGTCGACATTGAAGTGTTTGCATGCACTATTCTGTATATTTTTTACAAAATTGATGAATGAAGTATTACAAGGGATTTTTACCTCGAACTTGCTCCTGTGTTAAATGGCTAATATAATTCTATGAAATTATCTCTTCCTTTGTTGCTATGGTTAGTCTATTCTATTAATTTGAATAGTTGACTTAGATTAGATTGAGATAATTGGTTCTTGTACACATACTTTTCGAGAATTCTATTTCTATTAGTCAAGACATTGATCTTATTCTATTAATTTAGATAATTAATGCTTTAGATGTTTGGAATAATTTTGTGAGTGTGAAAAAGGCCATTAATACTGTAGCTACATAGTTTTGAATGTTGTTAGTCCCAAATTTTACTTATGAAATCTAATTTATCAGGAATACTTTGTGGATGTCTATGTTGTTAGCTTCACCCATCCATTATTTATTCATACATTTCTAATCCTACCATTTCTATCTTTAATATTTTACTATTTGATCTAAATAGAGTCAACATCCATTAAGTTGACAAGGTATACTAGCCTTTTATGGAGGTTGAATCAAAGCAATTTGATTCTTCCAATGTTTAGTCTAGGTTGTGATAATGGGTGATCGCATTTAAATTCTTCAAGATGATGATCACAGTTCTAGTGTTGGCTAGATGAAAAAATGGACTACAACACTTACATATTAGTTATTTTCTTTTATGAACCATTGTATTATATAATTACTTCTAGTAAATTTTTGCTCCCTATATTATACTTTTCATATATTAACCATTCCTTTTATCTCCAACTTGGGCACCCATATTTCCATCTAAGTCATCCTTACTTCCCACCATGTGTCATGACCCTATCTTGACAAACTTTTCATTTTGATTGATTTATGTTTGCTATGTGGCATTGTTATTAAAATGAATGACTATTTTAGACTTGTTATGCAAAAATTATGTATCATGGAAATTATATTGATTGATGTTGGTTAATTTCATGCTTAGTTTCATGAAACATGCATTTTGTAAAATAATATGATGCTGCTAATGAAAGAACACTTTTGTAGGAATAGGTCTCTATGGTGGCAAAAAGAACTAACCACCGAGTATGGGATTACCTAAGGGAAATGATGTGATGGGTAAATTTTCAGAATAAAAGGGAAGGAACAACATGGAAAAATGCTCCTCCATGAAGATGCATAACATGATTTGCATAAGAAAAGAAACATCAAGTTTTAGTTAAATATTGTTGTTGCTTGTTGATATTTGATTTGGGTTGAGTTTTATTTATTTCAATATTATAAAAATTTCCAAATTAATATTTACTTAATTGTTGTTCTTTCAAAAAATAAACATAGAGCTTATAGGGAAAGACTCAATTAATTAAAAATAGAAATGATATTATGTTTAAATCATGTGATGTTTGGAATCATTTTGTGCTGCTTTGCCTTTGACATCTATGAGAGTGGGGGGACTTGTTGAGTTATGAGATTTATAATAATCATAGTGAGTCAATGCGATTTTCTCAACAAAAGAAAAACTTATTAATTGTAAAGGATCTATGTGTGCTACGAAGATGCTGGATTAGTAAAAGATAAAATTATAGTTGAGAGTAACCAAAAACGTGTTTATAATGAGATATAGTATGCTCTAAGTTAGGGAGTAACGTTCTCCTATGTATCTGTCTTGAAGTAGGAGTGGTAAAAAGAAGATTAAGGACCCTATTTGAAAATGGGGGTAAGGAAGAAAAAAGGAAAGAGGGTTGCATAGCGACTAGAAAAGGAACGATGAAAAAGCTTGGTAAGGGACTTCAGAAAAATGTCAGGTAGATCTCTAATGAATATTGTGGGTATGTTTATTGGTTTTTGTTATCTTGAGTAACTATGTATATGATTTTCCAGTAGTTTAGTTGAAACACTAGCTTAAATTGTAGATAAAATGATTGCTTGTAGTTTACATTTCATGGTATAGTATTTGATGTGTTGTAGTTATCGATCTTAATTTGCATAGAGCTAAAATGAGAAAGCTTGAGCCAGTCTAGACGTATGCTTTAGATTTCAGACTGTGTCTTGGACTCCTACAATTTTTCTTTTATGTATACTATGTTCTATATTTTTACTATATGATAGTTTTAAAGAATCAAGAGAGAATAATATCTGCAACTAGACTTTTGATACCACGTAAATGTGTAACTATCTATAGTCGTCAGCCAAGCATAGTGCCATTATTACTTTAGCCGATACCAAGATCAAATTAATTGTTGGTTGCAATCATTGGTTTTTAAGATTGAAATAATAGAAGAGTGAAGGAATCGCTCTCTGACAATGTTCTTGATTTAGTGAACTGTAATAGATGGATGAGGAATGGGACTTATGTAGGACCCTTCGATGTGTTTTTCTGAGACCGTTTCACTTTGATGAATTAGGAATATCTGAGGAAATGAAATATATGAAATTCTATTAGTTTGTGAAATATTGTGGTATGTTTGCTTACAAAAATGATGTACCTTCAAGATGTGTTAAGGCTAAATATTCACAATATATAGATTGGAGTTTTACATTACAGATTTGTAAAGAAATTGTCTGTGATGTGTGTTTTCAATAGACTAAAATAAAAGAATTCGTTAAAGCAAGTGTCATTTTACAGATATGATTATTTGCTTTGCTAAAAGAAGAAAATTCAATTGAATGAATCTAGACTGGAATATGTATTATTTCTATTGATTTGGTGTGATTTTTTACTAAAGAAAGTGAAAATTTTGTGTTGCAATTTATAATAAATGAGATTGCCAAAGTTGGATTGCACCAAATGGAAGTGTGTGCACTGCATGAATAACTTTGATGTTATAATTTATAGGAGGTCATCTATGATCCCTTGCATAGGCCAATTCCATCTCGGTGGTTAAAAAGGAAGGACCCAGAGGAAATATCGACTAGCGCCATTTTGAAAATGATGGATAGAGGTTGTAGAGTACTTATCTAAAGTTAACATGTGGAGGAATAATTGAGATATGTCTCAAATAGATATTGAAATACTTTTGGAGGTTTCCATAAAATGATGATGTTGTATTATCTTTAGTCTGTGTGGGATGTTTACTTAAAATATAATACTAATGAAAGATGTGTTGATTTGAGTTGTATATAAATCAATTGGTGTTGAATTCGATGAAAACAATAGATTACTACTGATTTTATTAAGTTTTAAATGGAGGCTAAGTTATAGCTGTGTAATGTTCTAGTTTTCAATTTTGATTGTACAATCGTTATGATTTTCTTGTATTGTAATATGTTTATATCCAATAATATCTTATAAAAGAGTTTAAGAATCGTTGTTCTCTTCATTGGATTAAACATCTTGTGTAATCCTTAAATCCTTTATAAAGATAAATCTTGTATGCTTTCAAAAAACGTTTATCTCTTATGAATCGGTTAAATGAATAAGTATTGCTTAATCTAATAATTCCATTTGGAATAATAAGTTGTTCCATGTTGTGAGCAATCTTAGTATTTTAATATACGGAGCTAGTCTTTATGATTAGTTAGAATACGTTTTGACCAAGGGGTTTGACCAATTGCTATATGAGTATGGATTACTTATGTTTTTCTATTTAGACTCTTTATGAAGGGAAATAGAAATTAATAGCTAGAAATTCTTAACCTTGTAAGGATAGAGGAATAGAGCCTAAGGAGTTAAAGTAAAAACCATTGCGAGTCTAGTGTTACCACATAGAAGGATTTATGTGGGTCACAATGAATAATAGGGTTCTTCTCAAATGACCGTAGAAGAAATAAGCTAACCATTGGGAAGAATGGTTAGTGTCAAAAGAAGCTAAGAGCATTCACATAAATGGACTTATGTGAGTAAATCTCATTCTCTCCTCGATTGACTGAGAAGAGATAAGCTTGCACAAGGAAAATATGGGAATGATATTGTTATCATGTTGTCATCTAGTACGCTTATACTAAAGGACTTGTATAAGTAGTAGAGATGGGTGAGCTCTAAGATAGGTTGGCTATTTTAAAAAATGATAGAGAAAATTTTGGGTGTTTGACATCTAGTATCAGAGTGTGGTTCATAGTTGGATAGGTTCACTACGTAGAAATTAGTTTTGGTATGTAATAGAAAAAATACTTACAAAGGAATTGAACCCTACCAATAGAACACCTATTAGGAGTAAATCTACCAAGTTACTTGAGATGTTTAGGTAAATAGTAAATAGTTAGAGGAGCAATTTGAAGGACTAACTGCTGTTTAATTCTTACTATCTCTTTTGTGTGTGGCCAGGTACAATGCCACCAAAGAGAAAAATAAGAAGTGCTACCGCATTGATAAGGCAAACACAATAGACTATTGTGGAGGATAGGAATCCAAAAGTGAATTCAGGAAACCCTAGTGATGAAAGGGAAAATCCTAGAAATAAGAATCTTACTGAAATAGTGGCTCTACTTTGTGAATAGGTAGAAACATAGAAATAGTTGCTAGACGTAGTGTTGAACAGGGAGACTTAGGTCAAGAACTCTAGGTACCTCTTACCAAGACACAACAGGCTAGGGTTTGATTAGAGGCCAAGTTGGGAAAGGAAATGAAACATTTGAAATATTTCAAATTTAATGGAGAGGAATTGTTAGTCTAAAAAGACCACACTGAAGATGATGAATATTTTTGAAGTTTGAACCAATTTTCAATTTTTGTGGAGGAAAGACAAAGAAAAAAACTAAGGCACAAAGCATGTTGTAATGTCACAACATGTTGGAGTTTTACAGGCTCAAAGAAAAAATAAGAGACAAGGCACCAAAATGTCGTGATTTCGTGACATGATAGAGTTTCATGGTTACGAAGGATGAAAAGGAGCCGAGGCACCAGAATATCACAATTTCATGATGTGATAGAGTTTTACGGGTCCGAAGGAGGAAAAGGAGCCAAGGTGCCAAAATGTCGCAATTTTGTGATATGATAGAGTTTTATGAGTTCGAAGGAGGAAAAAGAGCCAAGGTGATAAGATGTCACAATTTCATGACATGATAGAGTTTCACGGGTCTGAAGGAGGAAAAGGAGCCAAAGCACCAAGATGTCACGATGTTGGGAAATGTTGGAATTTTGCTGAACAGGTGAACAAAAATAGAAACAAGTAAATGCATTTTCAAAAGGAAGTCTCTTGGCAACTAGTGTCAGACAGTGATTGAAGAATCAAATATTAACCTATTGCTATTGGTGATTTGATTCCTTCCTTGACCTATAGAAGCCATGCAAAAACATATTGGCATATTTTTAGTAACAAATTTATTGTAACTGATCGTAGATGTTAGAATTTATCAGCTATCAAAAGATGTTTACAATAGGGTATATATAATGGGGAGCACACCTAGAATAGAGGTCAACTCTTAGACGTTTATAGGACTGGATGTATGTACTATGAATTTAAGCAATAAAATATGCTTCTATTGGCTTATGGTTTGTTGTGCGTAAATGTATGCATGAATATTTGATGCTTCTATTTACATTATTAAAATATATGCTATATTTATTCTACCATTTAGATTCATGCGTGTTATAAAAAATATTACTGGATTTAATAACCTTATACATGCATGTGTTAGATTAATATCTAAATCACATTAAGAAACCATGATTTCTGCATGAAGGTATAGAAAATACTTAGATTACGAGTTACATGTATTTGTCATTGTTGTTGTTTAACCTACACCATAAGAAAATTTCTAGCAACAGCTATATTTCCCTTCCTTTCAGTAAATTTCTCCATTCCATTTTATTTTAAAAAACCACCAAGGAACCAGCCTTATCTAGAGATTAGATGGAATCCCTCTGAACTTAGTCTGTTTAGTCAATGTTGGCAAGGTCGTGGGTAAAATCACAACCATAGGCCAATTTTGTCCCAACAGTTTTTAGCACACCTGGTGGGACAAAAATCCCATAGCATTCTATATTTCAAAGGTTTGGTGTTTGTCTTTGTTTTGTTTAGATCGAAATCAACCACCTAGTGACTCCGTTTGAAGGTATAGACCCAAGAAATACCTTATCTTTTTGTCTGGTTAAATATCATAAACATCCATATTTATGATAACTAGATCCAAAGAAAAAAATCCAAAGAGCCCATTGAGTTCTTCGAGTTACACCTTGGTAACCTGAGGGTTCATCCAATTTTATTTGCTAGATCAAATCCACCAGCTACCAATATCACCATCCTCGTACTTGCTATTTTATCTAGCACTATTATCAACGTGTCTTCAAGTGAGATCGCCAGTAGTTCTATGACACAAGAAAGCATAGTAACTACAATGGCTGCACCTACTCCAACTTACCTCACATGGAATTACATAGGTCCTCTAAACCTAATGGCTCACAATCTGATCCCTATTATAGCTTTGAAGGTGTTGCCTTCCTTTGATGGTATAGGTAAGACAACTTATGAGAATTTTATAGACATTACCTCTTTGGTAGCCATATACAACATCATGTAGGAAGATGTGATGATCATATTATTGGTTATTTCCCTAAAAGGAAAAATGCTCTACTAGTATAGAGCACTCCCTATTCAAACTATTACTAGTTGAGCTGAACTCACTGGCAGGTTAGTAGATGAATTTAACCATCATGCAAATCCTTTCTCCTTGCTCAGCCAATTCACCATCATTCAAAAGCATCCTTAAGAGGAGATAGTAGATTTTAAAATCAGATCCAGTCGTACTTGGGAAAGAGCACCTAATAGGCTAAGATCGACTAGCGAACAAACCATATACTATTATCTAAGGGCTTTTGATTCTGATATCAGTATGATTATAAGGCAATCACGAGTACTCACTTTTCCTAATATCTTTCAAGAGGTATCTAAAGTGAAGAAATACCTCATTGCTACTGGAAGGTTCCCACCAAAGGTAATAATGCCAATTTTTCCAGATATTCTCCAAGCTTCCAGTGCTAGCCCCTCAAATTATTCTCATTATCCTAGCATAGAGCTTCCAAAATGGAGTGGGCAACCATCTATTTCGATAATACAAATACCTCAAAGTTTCCCAACACTACCCCCTAGTCCTATGATTCCTTTGCTACTTGCACCACCTACTCAGTCAACCCATGAACCCCAACTTGCCATCTTACTCGACATGCAATCAACAATGAATAATTTAACTAATGAGATCACATCAATGAAAATAAGGGAAGCCGAAAAAAGTTTTCAACCAATAATATTTCCACAAGTTATAAGATACCAAGCCTCTTCAAGTAAGAAGGGTCAGGAAAGATCAAGTGTGGTTTATACAAATGATGATAAAGAATCTATGACTCCTTCCACAGATTCTAACTATTGGTGTTCTACATGTAATGACTTGCATGGGGAAATTTCATGTATGATTCATCAACACTATAGAAAATAGCCATTTAAAATGTGGAGAAAATATTGAAGGGACATGTAAACATGATCAGAGAAGAGAACCACAATTTCATGATACCCCCAGTAGAACAAGTAGCTATTTTGACAAGATTGGGTAAGAAAATTTTGTAGGTATTGTTGGTCATAAAATCTACCCAGGAAAGGATTTGGGTAAGTGTATGCGCCCTAGACCTGGACCAACATTGAAAGGCCGAAGGAAAGAGATGCCCCTCGTGCCAATCTTTGGAGAAAGGCTGACTCCTATACTAAACTACTTCGGTGTTTGAGATAAGGGTGCAGGAAAGAAATAAACAGAGTAAAAGTGCAAGAAATAAATAAAAGAGTAAGGGAAGAAATCTTAGTAGTTTAATGGTGGGAAAGAACCGGAAGCACGATTGCTAGCCAATAGCTTGAACAGCAACAAAGAACACCAAGAATAAATGAAATGAACACAATATTAATCCTCCTATGTATCCTCTAGATGAATTTCAAGATTACCCTTCCCCTTACATCGAGATTTAGAGTTCAGAGTCACGGTGATCGAGAAACAAGTGAATATGCAGAAACACCATCCACAAGCAGCATAAAAGAAAACTAATACAGTGTTTTCCTCTCCTATGTATCCTTCAAAAAAATTCCAGAGTTCTACTCCAATCACACACCTAAATCCAGAATTCAGAATTACAGTATGCAAATGAAGAAAATATGACAAAAATAAACGCAGAAGGCAGCATAAAAGAGAGAAATTGAACCCAAAGCTATTTAGTATTAATCGCAGGACTTCAAGTTATAGCAACTTTCTTAGCAAAAAGTTCCCCCCCTTTTCCCATTACAATGCCTAGGTTTTTATAGAGGACTTGACCCTCTGAGCCATTATTACACAAAATGGAGTACACCCTCGAGACTTGAGAAGTCAGCTCCTTACGGCCATCGTGACTGAGCTCTCAAATCTGTTACCAAAACTGGCAACTACAATAGGGTCAACATTGGAAACATGCATTAATGAGCTGTTTGAGTGTCCTTGGTTTCTGGGTGCAATGCTTGAGTGGCCGCCATGCTTTTTGGGCTCTCCTTCAAGGACTGATACTTCATTTCCAATTGCTAAAAATGAGCAGTAAGCTTATCGGCCACAAAAAAATGCATTTATGAGGAACTTGATCACCTCGGGAAAATGCTCAGCTTGGAGCACGTGCCCCTGAAGCGCTTCATTGGATGTTCGTTTGCAACTTTGCTTCACAATGGATTCAAGCCGAAGCAACTACTCCTCCTTGATTTGTACTTCGCATGGTGGAGCTTCGCAAAACTGCTTTAGGGGTGGTGAGTGCCAAAGCAAATTTCTTTCTCAAAATAGGTCTCTTCATTCCTCGTCGCTTCACTGTCAAAGTTGCTTCGCTGGTGCCTTGTAGAGATGCTTTGCCATGATATTCTTTCAAAACTATGGTTCAAGAGGGTTTTGGCTGAAGCGCATCCTTGCCTTCAAAATGTTTCATTCTTCACAGCCCCTGCCGCTTCGGGTGGAAGTACTTCACACGAAAGCTAGCAGATGCCTCGCAATGAATTTTGACGAAGTAAAAATGCTGCTCTCCTTTGACTTTCGCTTCGCAAGTTTCCTGGCCGAAGTAGCTACTGGAAATGCTTCGGGCCCGAAGTGGTTTTCTTGCCTTAGAAAATTTGGACCGTGATTTTAGACTTTCCTTCTTCGACAGAGCCATCCTTTTGAACTGCAATTTGAATTTTGCTTCAAAATTTTTTTTCCCAAAGTGGCTATTTGAAGGACCTCAGGCCTAAAGTTCTCTTTATCGCCTTCCTTGTATTCTTCTTTGGCAACACCGCTTTGCAAAATTCTCACCCGAAGTAGCTGCTAGAAATGCTTCGGGTGCGAAGCTCTTTCATCTTCATTTTATGTACAAGGGGGTGGTAGGGAAAGCCAAAATTGCTGCAACTTACAAATATTTTCAAAAAACAACAAAAGAAATACTTTACAAAAACACTGTACAAAATTTTGATTTTTTTCTACCCCTTGTGCAATGTGACGAAATTGTCAACATTCTTGGCGGCTTGCGGGGCAATGAGCTCGTCTCGGTGGAAGAACCCTCAGCCTTGATTCGTTGGGCCAGAGTTACCTCTAGACCCTTATCCCTTTTCTATCTTCGGGGGTGCTTCCACAGCTTGCTCTTCTTCTTCTTCTTCTTCTTCCTCTGGCGTGGCTTCCTACTGTGGTGATGGGGCATGGCGATCGCGGATGTGTTTCATGGTTCAGCGGACATGAGCCCAGGCACCCTTCGAGAAAGGCTCTTGATCTTGCAATGCCTTAACCAAAATGTGGAACCGATCAATCTGCCCGATATCAGCATGTTTGGCTCTGGTGTACAGATCTTTCAAGTAGGTTGCAATCTTGCAGTGTCTCAGAATGAAATCTATGACCTACCTTTCTGTTATAGGTTTTGCCCACTTGTCTATCTCTAAGACGTCACCTTCAAAATTAAGCCATGTCGGCTTAATCTCTTACTTAGTCAAAAGGTTCCCATCATCATCCGTGAAGCTCGGGAAACCTAAGGAAGAGAGATCCTGGAAATAGCCCATCGATGCACGTTGCTCATTCTCAACAAAATCTAGGAGGTCCTTCGCATTTTGTGCTTTCCTCACCTTGGAAAAAAATGCGTGAACTGTGGCCCTGGCTATAGACCAATCTCTAACCGTCCGAATCATCGCAAGGACATGCAAGTCCTGATATTTAACGCTTTGGACATCGAAAGCTAATTTGAGTCGGCTTCTAGCTTTCTGAGTGACCTCATCTATGACTGGTCCTCCTTCGGTAGCGGCATGCTGTGCTTCGATGATGTAAGTCAAAATTGAAAGGGTGCTGGAGACCCGAGACTTGAAATTCTTGAGCAAGTGTGAGCGAATCTCTTTGATTTTGTCCCTGTCAAACAGCCCTAGGCCCTCATTTTCGTACAACTGATTCTGCATCTGCAAGATTTTTCCTTCAAGCTCTTTGGCCTTCAGATCATTTTTGGCCTGTCTTTGTGCTTGGTATTTAGCTGTACACTACAGTTGTAGTATCTACTGTTTTAGGGCATATGCTTCCTTTTTCATCAGCTTACACTGCTCCTTGGCATCTGCTAACTTGGAACGGGTCATCACTAGCTCTTCCTCCAACTTGATGTTGGCGCTCTCTGCTTCGAACCTGCGTTGATTGGCGATGTTTGCATGTTCTCGGAAAGTTTTGATCCTGACGTGCATTGATGCAGATTCATTATATAAATTTAATTGCTCCAGGTCCTTAGATTTATCCTGATAATCGTAGTCCACTGGAGTCATTTCATCCAGGGGCTTCTGGACCTCGGGGATCTTCTTTACCTTATGCAGCTTCTTGTCATTCAAATCGAAGACAACACATTTTTCAACCTAGGCCAGAGAGCACCTTCTCTTCTTCCTCGCCTCCTTCAGTATTTTCTCTATATTTTGTCAAGCTTGGAGTAGTTTTTCGGCTAGAGGGCGTTCCTTTATCATGGACAATTTGGATTCAAGTAAGGCTATATCTCTAGTCGAAGGGGTAAAAAAATGTAAAGAATTGATGGGGGATGCCTCACTAGAAGGTTTGACGACAAGGGTGACGGGAGCTTCAACAAGTGGGACAACATCGTGTATGACGGTGGAATGGGCTACGAGGTTTGGCATTGGAGTACTATCTTTGCATTGACTAAGGACCGAAGGAAAGGTGGCGTGGGCAGGTGAAGTAGCATCAACAGACTTGTCTCGACTAGACGACTCGAGTGGAGTGGGGCTAATGGGATCATGAGGCAGAGTTGGAATGGTAATGGGCAAGGCATGAGGGGGCGATTGACCTTGCAAGAGTCGGAGGGATAGTTGAGAGCCTTCGATAGAGACCATAGTGGACGTGTGAGAGACCAATGCAAAGGGTGGAGAGGGCGTACCTGCGTGCCCTCCTGGCAGAGCGACCGTGGTGACTTCCTACGTAATCGGCTCTTGCTCCTTCTAGTCTTCGGCCCTCCCAACCTCCATGACTTCTACTTTAGGGCCCCCTTATGGTTGGAGGAGGTCCTCCACATCAATGATGTCTATGCCTGGGACTGTCTCGACACTCGATGGCACCGTACCCTCAACATTTGCTTCGGCTGGGCCTAATGCAGGTTGTTCGACGAAAGCACTTGGAAGCTTCGTGCGGGATCACTTCGGGTAGCTCGGAGGCACTTGAACTTGCTCTTGCTTCTTCTTTTCTTCCTCTCCAATGGTTGCTATGACTCTTCGATACTTGTGTCATGGATTTTTAGTGGTTCTTGTGGTAGTGCCTCTGGTGTAGCTTCGGCCCCTTCCTGTTCCGAGGCATTGTAAGTTCTCCTTGGGCTTTCGCCTGATCCTGGGGTAGCTGGAGGAACAAAGTCGGCAAAGGATATTGGCTTCCAAGATCCAGCATTGGCTTTGTAAACAATTGCGAAGTCCCTATCTGTTGCCAAGATTCTGTAGGAATTCATATTTCGGTGAAGTCCCTTCCCTAGTATTTTAATTCCTCCTTCAAATCGTCTTTTGCCCTTCTCCAAAATGTGGAGTCTGGAGTTGGGAAGGGATACTGGTCAGGGTCAAACTCAACTTCCATGGGGTAAAAATCATGCCAGGGAGGTAATGTTCTCATATTTTCCAAATGCCACTCTAGATCCTTCCCGTTGGGATTATTTCTCTGCTCCATAATTTTAGGTTGGGGGCAGACATGAAAATTTTTGAATTTTAAGTGATCCCTCATCACTCCCAGGGGATCATAAAGCCATATTTGAGGAATATGGAGTAGGCCAAAATTGGCAAGCTTTTCCTCCAGTAATGCGTTCTGCTTTAGGGCAAACACTTCAATAACTCCCATATTGAAGGGGAAGTCACAGGTGTGCGCCCACTTCCGACCATGGCCGTAGACTTCATTTGTTGCATCGCTCTGTCGAGCGACCTCCAGTGTGAACTGGTATTCGAAGCGGAAGACAGGCATCAGGAAGGGTTTCCCTATGAAGCCGAACAGGCGTATCACAAGCCCTTGTGTCAGTTGAAACACATCTCCTTTTCTCTCCTGTACCACCCTGTCTATTAAGTGGAGGGGCACCCGAGGGCTAGACCCTGTTAACAGATGCATAGCGGGTCCCAAAAATTGTTGATTAAAAGAATAATAAGACTCCTTCCTCAATAGAAGGGGAGTCCACTGGTACACAGGTAGAGGATTTCCATCCTTGTCGCTTGACGAAATAGCAATATGGGGAAAATTTTTATGTACATGGTAAAAGAATAGCCAAACAAGGAAACAGCAGGGCCCGAAGTGCTGGTCCATTCCAGAGTTCTTCATACAGGTAAGCCATGTGTGCAAGTTTTGGGCCACCCATTCTGCCTAGTTGAAGAATACTGGGTTGGTGTTCAGCCTCGAAGAATCGGGGGCATAAAACTCCCCTCTGGAAATACACTCGGCTAGAGACACTTGCCAGGGGTGCACCGAGGTGTTGGCTGACAAGCCCGCCACCCATGCAATGATGGAGAAAATGTCGATGTTCTTGAAGGCTTCCAAGGGTAGGGGCATTTGGGGCAGCTTGCCAAAAGGGAGCCCACTTTTGAGGTTCTTGCACAAAATTTTTAATATGTAACTGTTGGAGGTGAACCTCTCCATCTGCTCGCTCAGAATGACATTGCGAATCGTATACCCCTTAGGTGGCCCCTGTTGTGGCGCGAAGGCTGCTTGCACATCCTCTTTCAATATTGAGAACAACTTGTGACCAGTGACGTTTAGCACTTGTCTGGAAGCTGGCTGGTAGTTTTGCACAATGGCACAAATTAGTTCAGGACAATGGTGCACGGGTGGAGTCAGATACAAATATATCTAGGAATAGTATGCAGTGGCCCTCTTGTTTCTACTGAGAGCCTACTCCTCATAAAATAAATGGTGTATCAGAGCTCGGCCACACTCTTTGAGAGCACTGTGTCCCTAATTTTCTCCCACTTGTCAATGGGTGGTTCTATGGATTATTCATCTTCAGAGTCTTCCCTCTCCTCCATGACTTGCTTTTCTGGGCGGAGGTTCGAGTTGACCTTCTTATGTCTCTACTTTTTCTCCTCCACGCCCTTTATTTTTTCAGGAACCATCACTTCTGGCTCCTTCCCCTTCTATGTGGAATTATTCTTCCCCATGGTGGATGTTTACGGCAGCAAAACTTGTAGCACAGAGGGATTTGGAACTGAGGAATATCAAAGCAAAAGGACAAAATAATCACAGGTGGACAGCGGAATTTAAGACATAGAGGTCCTCCGAAAGGCAAAAAAATTACAGACCAATAACGAACTCTCACTCTTGCACTTGCAAATAACTCTTTCTTTGTTGGAGCCTGCGTTTTATAGCCTTAGAAGGCAACTACCTATATTTATGGCTTATGCCATAATTAAGTCCACGTCTCTGACCTAGGAGATCACTATGCTTTTTGATTGGTTTTTCGATGGCGTCGTACATGGGCCACACGCTTTGATGATTATGCCTTGCATTGGAAACGCAAACTACTACCACCTAGTACCTCGACGTGGGCTTTTCTCCTAACCGAATCGCCTCGAGATGTGCTTCACCACATTTGCCTTAAATTCATCTGCTTTGAACTCTTTTCAAGGTGGTTGTCAGCACGTTCCCCGAGACATGTTTTAAATGCTTTCGCCTCATGCATTGTTGGTTCGACGAAGTTGAAATCGGTGCTGAAAATGCTTCGCAGCGAACCTTCGATACGAGCTAACCTTTAGCGCTTCGGGCCCAAAGTAATTCCTCCTCGCCGCAATATTGCTTTGCTTCACGAAGGCCGCCTAATTTAGCTTGTTCCTTTTGAGAAATACTTCACCAAATTTTGCTTCAAAAACTACTTCGGTCACATTTCTTTTGCGAAGCATTTTTCATGCCTTTGTTTGAATTTTGGTTTGGCCCTTTTGAGGGTAAAGTGCTTCACTGTGAACCTCCTTGCAACTGCTACTTTGCATCAAAAGTTCTCGAAGTAGATTCTGGCCATACTTGGCGAAGCTGGAGTTTGTCTTTGCGATGAAGTGGCACTTGAATTCTGCGATCTTGGAACAGGATATATATATACATAAATGAAAAAATTATATACAAAAGTACATACACATTATTTTTGTTTTTTTTTTAGCCTCAGCAATGAAAAGTCTTCAGATGAAGACCATTGATAGAAATTGGCAAAACCTAGCCATCTGCATCCTTGAGGATGAAAGAATTGGCCGAGTTTACCTTCACAATTTTGAACGGCCCATCCTAGAAGGCATCCAGCTTGTCGTGATTCCCAGGTTTGGCCTTCCAGGAGTCCCACTTCCATACCAGGTCCCCCACTTTGAATGTACGATCAAATGATTTTTTCTTAAACCAATATCGGGTGACCTGAGCATGCTTAGCGAAGCTCTGGTAGGCTTTCTTGTGATCCTCTTCTAGCTGTAGCAACTGAGCTAATCTATTTTCCATAGGATTGACTTCATATTTTTCTTCTAACAGCTGCAGTGCAGGGATCTCCACATGGATGGGTAAGACGGCCTCCTTGCCATACACCAGGGCGTAAGGTGGAGTCTTGATTGACTTCTTAACAAAAATTCATCTAGAAGAAGGTGCCAAGTCCTTTTGTTTTTCTCCATGATATTTCTTAGCATTCTCAACAAGGTCTTGTTCGTGGATTCTACCAGTCCGTTACCCTGTGGATAGTAATTGGAGGATACCTTATGATATATCACATATTTGTAGAGGAAATCATTGATTTTGGTGCCTGAAAAACTAGGACCATTATCTGTAATGATTGCTTTGAGAATGCCGAATCGGGTGATCAAACCCCCCTAGGAAAGCGATGATAGTCTCTTGATTGACATGCTTTGTGGGAACTGCTTCGGCCCATCTGGTGAAGTAGTCAGTTGTGGTCAGGATGAACTTATGCCTAGTGGAGGAGTTTGGCGATATGGTCCCTATGAAATCTAGCCCCCATTATTGAAAGGGTATTTCTACCTGTATCGGTCGGAGGGGAATCAGAGCATTTCTGCTTTTGTTGGTGAACTTTTGACACTGCTCACATCTGCGGCAAATGACAAAGGCATCAGTGAAGAGTGTGGGCCAATAATAACCCGCTTTGATGATCTTTAATGTCATCGTTCTTCCTACGAAGTGACATCCTGATAATCCTGAATGGAATTCTCTCAGGACTCTCCTTTTATCATCATATTTTATGCACCTAAGAAGGACGCCATCAATGTTTCTAAAAAATAGGCCTTCGGGGTGCAAAGTATATCAGGAGGACCGCATCCTAAAATGCCTTCACTGTGAAGCATTTAGATGGGAAGGACATCTGCTAGTGTTGAAGTATTCGACTATCTCTCCGACCCAGTATTTCTCGTCCTCTTCCTGGTTTGCAAAGCATCCTTCTACTTCCAAGTCGTTCCACTAAGATTCTACCACTTTGGCCGCCACGCTTTTCGCCAATTCTTGACATAATACGCGACTGCAAACTAATTTTGTGGGCTTGATCTCAATGTTGATGAAGAACATGAACTTATACAAGACTTATCCAATTAATAATTTTAATTTTAGATAGCAATGGCATCAACACAACATTAATCAAGATAGAAAGCATCACACATTGAAGACCCATTTTTAACGTGGTTCACCCAGAATGGCTGGGCTACGTCCACAAAAACTTTTCTCTAAAATTTTATCTCAAATTCTTTGGGAAACCTTCCCAATTACAATGTTTATGAGCCTCGGCTCAAAGGAGATACCTTCCCCTAACTCTGCTCTGGCTGGTGATCCTCTAGAAGACCTCTACCTCCTCTGCCCTTAGCAAATGGAACTCTATCCATAGAAGACACCTGTCTTCCCTGCTCTGGCTGGAGACCTTTGTCCTCAACTCTATCACCTCCAAAGCTGGTCCTCAAAATTGCACTAAACACAGTCCTTCGGTCTAGCACAAATGTCCTCGATCTCTTTCTTTGATCTGCACCAAACACAGTCCTTCGGTCTGGCACAAATGTCTTTGTCCTCTTTTTTTGGTCTGCACAAAAACACAGTCCTTCACTCTTTTTGCACAATCACAGCTGCACTTGATCAAACTTTGACCTTTGCACCTTTGCGCAATTACAACTGCATAGTCTTCGCGCACTCTGCTTCCTTATGATCTCTCTCACTTGGAAGATTCGACAGAATGCACTCTGCTCTCGGTGATCGAACTTCTTCTCTTCGCACAGTCTACGAACGCCGCTCTTCGAACGCACACTTTGATCAATATATTTTTCTCTCCAAGCAGCCCTACTTTTATACTAAAACTTTCAAGATCAAAACCTTGATCTTAGTTGGCTGCTACCCTTAACTTCATTGGCTGCAAAACCCTAAACTGTGTCGGCTCAAATTTAACTCTGTCGGCTTCAACCGCCTCTGTGGTTCTGTAGCTTTTCTTGCAAAACTACAACATGTCACGATATCGCGACACCTTTGCAGCCGTACACTTTCTTTTGGCTTTTGTCGCGATATCGTGACACTTTCTGCTTCTGCTGACGTCATCTTCTCTTCTATCATGAAATCGCGACCCTTCTATCTTCATGGCCTTCTTCTCTGCTTTTGTCACGAAATCGTGACACTTTTGCCTCTGCTGATGTCATCTTCAATTCTGTCATGAAATCGTGACCCTTCTGTCTTCATGGCCTTCCTCTCAACTTTTGTCGCGAAATCGTGACACTTCTATTGCCTTAAGCTTCTTTCTGCCTTACACCTGCAAAATTGGAACATGTCGCGAAATCGCGATGCTTTTGTCTTCATAGCCTTCCTCTATGCTTTTGTCATGAAATCGTGACACTTCCTCCGCTGGCGTCTTCACTTGCCTTCTGGTCGTGAAACTGTGACATGTCATGAAATCGCGACATCTTCATCCACTGGCTTCTTCACTTTTGCCTGTCATGAAATCGTGACACTTTCTGCATCCGTACGCTTTTCTTTCATCCTATCACGAAATCGTGACGCTTTCAGCTTCCGAAAGCTTTCTTTGCAACCTGTCACGAAATCATGACGCTTCTCATTTCAAACTCTTCCCTTTGCTGCATGTCACGAAATCGTGACAGTTCTCACTTTGAGCTTTTCAGCATGTCACGAAATCGTGACAGTCCTCACTTCATCTTTTGCAGCATGTCACAAAATCATGACTGTTCTCACTTCGAACTCTATAGCATGTCACGAAATCGTGACACTTTTCGAGATACTTTATCTCTCTTCGAACTTGTCATGAAATCGTGACAGTTCACACTGCGGACTCTCCCTTCTGCATCATGTCACGAAATCGTGACACTTTTTCGTCCGTACAACCTTCCTTGCATTATGTCACAAAATCGTGACACTTTTCCTTCTTTGCCTTCCTACACTTTTTGAGTCGCGAAAATGCGACATGTCACGAAATCGTGACACTTTCCACCTTGCTCTCTTTCTCTGCCAACATGTCGTGAAATCGTGACAGTTTTTCCAGCTTCTTCTCTCTCTTCCAACATGTCACGAAATCGCGATAGTTTTGCCGCTTCCCAACGGAAAAGCACTTTCTCTCTCCTCTAACATGTCGCGAAATCACGATAGTTTTTCCAACACTTTCTCTCTCCTCTAACATGTCACGAAATCGTGACAGTTTTTCTAGCACTTTCTCTCTCCTCTAACATGTCACAAAATCATGACAGTTTTTCCAGCCTACTGCATACTTTTTCTAACTTGTCTTTTTCTTTGATCTTTTGCAAATGGGCTACTATGATCTTCTTGGAAACTCACTGTCCATGCTCTGAATAATCTGACATTAAATCAAATTCCTTCAAGAGCTTCTTGACATCAATGACAACTTCTACACTTGAGCAAAGGCAATGTACCCAAGGTACCCAAAATTGCCAACAATCTCCCCCTTTGTCATTGATGGCAAACCTTTACTAAAAACACATCTCAAGAGCCAAAACTGAAACCAATTGTGCTAACAACTGAGAATCTGCCTTTGAAGTTTTGCTCCCCCTGACTTGAAGCTCTTCTCTTCACTTGAAGCTCTCCCCCTTACTCATATCTCTCCCCCTTTGTCATCAATGGCAAAGGGTCACCTTTGGGGCTCGGGACTAAGAATGAGCCTCTTAGCTTAGTCCCCCCCCACCTCCTGATGAGGTGATTAATTCTGGGGTGGGAGTACAACTCCCAATTTCTCCCTTAGATACTCAAACGTGTCTCTTGGAAGAGGTTTGGTGAAGATATCTACAATCTGCTCTTTAGTAGACACATACTCTACCTTGACTCGCTTGTCTTGCACTTTCTCCCTTAGAAAATGATATTTGATGGAAATGTGCTTCGTCCTTGAGTGCATTACCGGATTTTTGGAAATACTTATGGCACTTGTATTATCACAAAGAATGGAGATGGGTTGTTCATGCTTGACTTTGAAATCCTCCAAGGTGGTTTTCATCCATAAAACCTGTGTGCACCCAACCACTGCTGCTATGTATTCAGCCTCTGCTGTAGATAAGGAAATTGAAGGTTGTTTCTTACTTAGCCAAGAAACCAAACTCTTTCCCAGAAAGAATGCTCCACCACTAGTGCTTTTCCTATCATCAATACCGCCTGCCCAATCTGCATCTGTATAAGCTGTGAGGGTGAAATCATCACCTTTGGGATACCAAAGCCCAAAGTCCATAGTGCCCTTCAAATATCTGAATATCCTCTTAACTGCTATAACATGAGATTCTTTTGGAGCTGCCTGAAATCTTGCTACTAACCCAACGACCTGCATGATATCCGGTCTGGTAGCTGTACTGTATAGTAAACTGCCAATCATAGATCTGTACAACCTTTGATCTGTAGCTGGAGATTCATCATCTTTACTCAGATTGCACCCTGTAATCATTGGAGTACACACGGGTTTGCTGTCCATCATCCCAAATTTCTTCAACATTTCTTTGATATACTTTCCCTAAGAGAGAAATATACCATCTTTTGATTGCGCAATCTGAAGCCCTAAAAAGAATGACAGCTCTCCAATCATAGACATCTCGAATTCCTTCTGCATGGTGATAGCAAAAACTTTGCACATCTGAGTATTATTTCCCCCAAAAATAATATCATCAACATAGACAACTATAATCAACATATCATCATCTTCATTCTTAATATACAAGTTGCTATCTTCCATGCCTTTCCTGAAGCCTTGCTCATGAAGATACCCATCAAGTCTTGAGTACCAAGCCCTGGGTGCTTGCTTTAACCCATACAAGGCCTTTTTTAGTTTACACACATAGTCTGACTGTTCTGAGAGAGACACTCCTTCTGGCTGTTCTATGTAGACTTCTTCTTCCAACACCCCATTTAGAAAAGCTGATTTTACATCCATTTGATATACTTTGAATGATTTGAAGCTTGAAAGGGCCAAAAACATTCTGATAGCTTCAAGACGAGCAACAGGCACAAACGTTTCGTCGAAATCAACACCTTCTACTTGAGCATAACCTTTACAGACTAACCTAGCTTTGTTTTTGACAATCTTTCCATCCTCATTGAGTTTATTTCTGAATATCCATTTTGTGCCAATGATATTCTTGTCCTTGGGTCTTGGAACCAAATCCCAGGTTTCACTTTTCTCTATTTGATTTAGCTCTTCATCCATCGCTTTTACCCAAAATTTATCTGCACATGCTTCACTGAAATTTTTTGGCTCAATCTGAGATAATAATGAAACATTTGTAGAATCGTGTGAAGGAATGACTCTTCTTCTTGTTTGCCTGTTGTTTGGATCACCAATGATCAAATATTTGGGATGATGTTTCTGAACATAGCGTGAAGGAGTTTTGGGAAGCCGTTGCTGTCTTTCCTCTTCCTCATCTGAAACCTCTCTGAATTCTTCTTGACAAATTTCATCACTGAGTTCCTTGACTGGTTCTCTTATCCCTGTCTTTTCATCAACTGTTACATTTATGCTCTCTACGATTGTATGCGTTCTTTTGTTGAAGCATCTGTAGGCCTTGCTCCTGCTGGAATATCCAAGAAAAATTCCTTCATCGCACCTAGGATCAAACTTACCCAAATTCTGATCTTCCCTTCTGATGAAGCATTTACTCCCAAACACTTTGAAGTATTTTACTGTAGCTGGTCTTCCTTTCCACAACTCATAAGGAGTTTTATGATGATTGACTCTAAGTTGGGCCCTGGTGATAATGTAGACTGCTATACTGACTGCTTCTCTCCAAAAACCATCTGAAAGTTTTGACTCATTTAACATAGCTCTAGCCATATTTTCAATAGTTCTGTTTTTCCTTTCAACTACTCCATTTTGTTGAGGAGTTCTTGTTGCTGAATATTCTCTTTTGATTCCGTGTTGCTCATAGTATTCCACAAATTCATTTGAAGTGAACTCTCCTCCTCTATCTGATCTTAAGCATTTGATTCTCTTGTCAGTCTCATTTTCAATCATTTCTTTGAAAGCTTTAAATTTTTCAAACGCTTCAGATTTTTCTTTGAGAAAAGTAACCCAAGTCATTCTAGAATAATCATCTATAAACAGCATGAAGTAGCTTTCTCCCTGAATGCTCTGAGTTCTGGTAGGGCCACATAAATCAGTATGAATAAGATCCAAAGGTTTTGAAGATGTATACCCTTTTGATTTGAAACTGGTTTTGGTCTGTTTCCCATGTTGACAAGGACCGCAAATGATGTTATGGGGCCTTTTTATTTTGGGCAAGTCTCTCACTGCTTCCTTGTTACTAATATTGATAAGATTATCAAAGCTCAAATGCCCCAATCTTTTATGCCATAACCAACTCTCATCTTCTTGAGTTAGAAAACACTTTTCCTTTTTTATCTCACTTAGCATGTAAAGATTGTTTGGAGTCCTTGTAGCACTAGCAATGAGTTTTCCATTTTTTTCTTTACTTATCTCACATCTATCTGAAAAGAAAGATACTATGTGCCCTTGATCACAAAGTTGACTCACACTAAGAAGATTATGTCTTAGGCCTTCTACATAAAGCACATTTTCTGTTTTGGATTTCCCATCCAAACTAAGAGTCCCTTTACCACAGATTTTTGCGGACCTGTTATCTCCAAAAATGACTGTTCCTCTGTTTGTTTCTTTTAAGACCAAAAACTTTTCCTTTTCACCAGTCATATGTTTTGAACAACCACTATCAAGATACCATTTTTCTACTTTGTCTTGAGCATGAAAAGCAGTTTGAACTATCATTGACTTAGATTTGATCTCATTTTTCTTTTTAGTGAACTCAAAGCTAGATCTATCCAAACTGCACATCCTTGCTATATGCCCAAAATTCTTGCACTTGTAACACATGATATTTTTATTCATAAGAGGTGCAAAAGAGTTAACATTTTCCTTACTATGGCTATTCAAAGACTTATTGCAATGCATAGCAATGTGACCAAATTTCTTGCAGGAAGAACAATAGCCATGGAAAGTATTATGTAACCTGTTTTGATGCCTTGGATGATTGTTCTTCTTGTGACCAACTGGAATCCACCGCTCTTCAGGATGAAGATTGATCTTGCTCGAAGACCCTATTTCATGAATGGTGATACCATCCTTCTTTTGCTTTTCACACGAAGTATTCTGTCTAAGAGCCAACTGATCCAACTTCACTCTAAGAGACATAACCTCTTCTTCTAGTTTCTCGCAATCAACTTCCTTTCCTTTTAGAGCCTCTGTCAGAACCTGTTCAACCTTCTTCCCTTCTTCAGCTAGAATTTTGAAGTCTATAACACTTTGAGACAATTTTGATCTTGCTATCTCTTCTTCCTGACATTGATGCTTGAGAACAGAATTCTCTTCCCTGAATTTCTCAAGCTTTCTCAAAGCCAAGAAGAATTCACCTTTGAGATCGAACTCAACCTCTTCATCTCTTTTTGAATCTGTATGTTCCTCTGATAGATCCTTCTCCAAGCTGTTAGGCTCTTTCTGGAGTGACCCGCTCTGATACCAATTGAAGAACATGAACTTATACTGAGAGGGGGGGGTGAACAGTATAAGACTTATCCAATTAATAATTTTAATTTTAGATAGCAGTGGCATCAACACAACATTAATCAAGACAGAAAACATCACACATTGAAGACCCATTTTTAACGTGGTTCACCCAGAATGGCTGGGCTACATCCACAAAAACTTTTCTCTAAAAGTTATCTCAAAGTTCTTTGGGAAACCTTCCCAATTACAATGTTTATGAGCCTCGGCTCAAAGGAGATACCTTCCCCTAACTCTGCTCTGGCTGGTGATCCTCTAGAAGACCTCTCGCCTCCTCTGCCCTTAGCAAATGGAACTCTATCCACAGAAGACACCTGTCTTCCCTGCTCTGGCTGGAGACCTCTGTCCTCAACTCTATCACCTCCAAAGCTGGTCCTCGAAATTGCACTAAACATGGTCCTTCGGTCTAGCACAAATGTCCTCGATCTCTTTCTCTGATCTGCACCAAACATAGTCCTTCGGTCTGGCACAAATGTCTTTGTCCTCTTTTTTTGGTCTACACAAAAACATAGTCCTTCGCTCTTTTTGTGCAATCACAGCTGCACTTGATCAAACTTCGACCTTTGCACCTCTGCGTAATTATAGCCGCATAGTCTTCATGCACTCTGCTTCCTTGCGATCTCTCTCACTTGGAAGATTCGACATAATGCACTCTACTCTCGACGATCGAACTTCTTCTCTTCACACAGTCTACGAACGTCGCTCTTCGGATGCACACTTCGATCGATATATTTTCTCTCCAAGAAGCCCTGCTTTTATACTAAAACTTTCAAGATCAAAACCTTGATCTTAGTTGGCTGCTACCCTTAACTTCATCGGCTGCAAAACCCTAAACTATGTCGGCTCAAATTTAACTTTGTCGGCTTCAACCGCCTCTGTGGTTTTGTAGCTTTTCTCGTGAAACTACAAGATGTCGTGATATCACGACACCTTTGCAGCCGTACACTTTCTTTTGGCTTTTGTCGCGATATCGTGACACTTTCTGCTTTTGTTGATGTCATCTTCTCTTCTGTCGTGAAATCGTGACCCTTCTGTCTTCATGGCCTTCTTCTCTACTTTTGTCACGAAATCGTGACACTTTTGCCTTTGCTGACGTCATCTTCAATTCTGTCATGAAATTGCGACCCTTTTGTCTTCATGGCCTTCCTCTCGACTTTTTCACGAAATCGTGACACTTTCGTTGCCTTGAGCTTCTTTCTGCCTTACACCCGTGAAACTGGAACATGTCACGAAATCGTGACGCTTTTGTCTTTATAGCCTTCCTCTCTGCTTTTGTTGCAAAATCACGACACTTCCTCCACTGGCGTCTTCACTTGCCTTCTGGTCACGAAACTACGACATGTCGCAAAATCGCGACATCTTCATCCGTTGGCTTCTTCACTTTTGCCTGTCGCAAAATCGTGACACTTTCTGCATCCGTACGCTTTTCTTTCATCCTGTCACGAAATCATGACGCTTTCAGCTTTCAAAAGCTTTCTTTGCAACCTGTCGCGAAATCGTGACGCTTCTCATTTCAAACTCTTCCCTTTGTTGCATGTCACGAAATCGTGACAGTTCTCACTTCGAGCTTTTCAGCATGTCACGAAATCATGACAGTCCTCACTTCATCTTTTGTAGCATGTCACGAAATCATGACTGTTCTCACTTTGAACTCTGCAGCATGTCACGAAATCATGACACTTTTCAAGATACTTTATCTCTCTTCGAACTTGTCACGAAATCGCGATAGTTCACACTACGGACTCTCCCTTCTGCATCATGTCGCGAAATCATGACACTTTTTCGTCCGTACAACCTTCCTTGCATTATGTCACGAAATCGTGACACTTTTCCTTCTTTGCCTTCCTGCACTTTTTGAGTCGCGAAAATGCGACATGTCGCGAAATCATGACACTTTCCACCTTGCTTTCTTTCTTTGCCAACATGTCGCGAAATCGCGATAGTTTTGCCAGCTTCTTCTCTCTCTTCCAACATGTCGCGAAATCATGACAGTTTTGCTAGCTTCTTCTCTCTCTTCTAACATGTCACGAAATCATGACAGTTTTTCCAACACTTTCTCTCTCCTCTAACATGTCGCGAAATCGTGACAGTTTTTTCAACTGCATACTTTTTCTAACTTGTCTTTTTCTTTGATCTTTTGCAAATGGGCTACTATGATCTTCTTGGAAACTCACTGTCCATGCTCTGAATAATCTGACATTAAATAAAATTCCTTCAAGAGCTTCTTGACATCAATGACAACTTCTACACTTGAGCAAAGGCAATGTACCCAAGGTACCCAAAATTGCCAACAGTTGAATTCTTGTATCTTAGTCACCCAACCGACTCTTTTGCTTCTCAATTCTCCTCGGATGATGAAATTGCATACATCGGGATGAATGACAAAGACTGTGACCCAAATTTGAGAGATGAATTGCTTGAATTTTCTAAGAGACTCCATTACTGCATGCACCTATCGTTCTATGAAATTGTATTTCTCTTCATGGGGATTGATCACCTGGCTCAAAAACATGATGGGACGCTCTTCACCGTCTTCCCCCTTTTGTGTCAGAACCACAACATAGCTCTCAGGTTCTCCTATGGTGTATAGGATGAATTACTGATTGTAGTCAGGGTTGGTAAGGACCGATTCCTGAGCAATTCATGCCTTTATTTCTTTGAATGCTTCTTTTCTCTCCTTCGTCCAGATGAATTCTGCACCCTTATTCAAAAGTTTGGACATCGACTTGATGACTTGGGAAAAATTTGGGACAAATTTCCTCACGAAGTTGATCTGGCCGAAGAAATATTGAAGTCCTTTCTTGTCTTCTAAGAGTGGGAGCTTTGTTAGAGCCTCAGCCCTGTCAGGATCTACAACGAGACCCTTCTCTGAGATCGCATGTCCCAATAATTTTCCTTTGCTGACTGCGAATATAGACTTCTTCGGATTGAATGAAATACCAAACTCTCGGCATTTTTCAAAAATTTGTTGTAGGTGTTCGGGGTGATCCTCCCTTTTGTGGGAGACGACGGTCATGTCATCTAGATAGATAACAATAACATTATTCAAGAGCTTGCCAAAAGCTAAATCCATTTCCCTATGAAAAGTGGACCCCACATTCGAAAGGCCGAATGACATTCACTGGTAAGCAAATGTGCCCCACTTGGTGGTGAACACGGTTTTATGCTAGTCTTCGTCCCTGACCCAGATCTGATTATATCTAGATAACCCATCGAGCAGGGAGAAGCATTGAGCTCCAGCCACTGAGTGCAAGATCTGATCAATCTACAAAAGAGGATAGTGGTCCTTGATAGAAGCATGGTTCAGTTTGCAAAAGTCAACGCATAACCGTATGTCTCCATTCTTCTTTCTGACAGGGACTAGGTTCGATACCCAGGAAGAATGTTTGATGGGATAAATTATCTTTTCCTCGAGCATTTTCAAGAGTTCAGCCTTCATCAGGACCTCGATCTTCGAGTTAACCAGCCTTTGCTTCTGTCAAAAAGGTTTGATCCCCTCCTGCAACTCAATTGTATGCTGGATCAATTGTCGATCATATCCCTTGAGGTCTTGATAAGACCAAGAAACTATGTCAGGATACTTCCTGCATAGAGATTAAATCTGCTCTAGCTCCTCCAAAGTGTAATCGGTTCCAACTTTTATTGCTTTTCCAGGCTCAAGCTCTAACTCTTGATACTATTTTGCATTGACTTTGAACCTATGGGAAAGTGCTCGATCATTATGATCAAAGAGGCTTTCAAGAGTAATTAGTCCCTTGGGAACATGGTTATTCTTCAATTGAACTATCCCTTCATATTCTTCTCCATCAAGGCTTCTTTTCTCAACTGTGGCTGCTTCTTGAATCATGAAATTTACAATCTACTCATCATTGTCAAAGACTTGCCAATGCAGGTCTCTGTCTGGGACAGAGGGTCTGTAGATCATCCTCACAGCCTTAGGCTTATGCACAATATCTTCTATTGGAGAGTACCTAGCTGTGATGGATGCTAGAACATTGGCATGTCAATTCTTTTTATGGGGAATAGATTGCAGATTGAGAGATTCAAACTGGTCAAATAGGTCCCATACCCTGTTGTGGTATGATTTGAGATAGTGCTTCTTTGAAGTGTACCTGTTTGTGACCTGGTTGCATACCAATTCAAAATCTCCAAATATTTGGAGATGCTTTATGCCTAACCTTTCGGCTTTCTTGAGTCCTAGGCATAATGCTTCATATTCTGCTGCATTGTTGGTGCAGCTCCATATCAACCGATAGCAATATTACTTTTGCTCTCCGGATGGTGATACTAGAAGAATCCCTGCCCCAGCGCCATTTTTGCATCGGGCACCGTCGAAGAACAACTTCCATATTCCTTCTTGGACATAGACCTTCTATTTTGCTTTGGGGTGTTTCTCAGGCTTGGCGATGGCATAACATCCTATCTCAGTTTCTATCATGGCATTAAATTCTGCCAATGGAAATTCGTCTTCACAACTTAACTGCGCAAGAGATTCCTCAACCAGTTCCACTTGCTCTACCCCCTCCACTATCGCATGCACAGGATCCCTGCTTTCTTCTTTGGACATCTTCTGCACAAGGAAGGTAGAAGGCTTTTCATTGTAAATCTTTACCTTCTTTCCTTTGAATGGAATTTATAGATGAGAGTAATCCATAGACAGATATCCACCCAGCTTCACTGTAAATTCCCTCGACAAGCACATACTGAAGTACGGCTCGAGGTCTACAACCACCACCTCTTGTATAACTGTTATTTGATGCATCTTGTGTAGTCAAATAGGAATATCCTTGATCACTCCTACAGTATTCACTAGGGTACCATCCAATTGGAGTATGCAATGACTGCTTCGCATATATTCCATCACTATTTATTTGCAAACCTCCTTCGGCATGACCGTTGTCACGGCCCTAGAGTCGATCATACAATTATGTACAATATACCCTTCCATATGTAGAGACAGGTAGAACGAAGGTGGTCTGTTCTTCCTTGTAATGGATGTGGATAGGGTCTGCACAAGAGCAAACAATCTACCTTTTTTTCTTTAGTCATCTTCAACAATTCTTGCAGCAGGTCCACTTGTCCAGGTAGTTGCAGAGCGTCGTACAAGCTGATCTTGGCTAGAATTCTCTTCAGCTCATCTACAATATTGTAAGCTAGGGAGATGTGCACCTCAGGTTCCTTTCTCGGCTCATATTTTGTGCGATACTGCTCCATAGCTTCGAACCTTTGTCTCTTGTTCAGCGAAGGAAACTTGAGCTTCTCCCTAGTCTACTCTTTAGTTTCCACCTAAGGTGGTTTGGCAGGGGCCTTATGGGCCTTTTATTTGATCGATGCAGGTGGAGGAGCTTCATTTGGGGTTGAAGAAGATGATTGTCCCTTCTCGTGTCGAGCGTGCACCTTTAAGGGAGCCATTTGAGTAGCATCGATCTCTATCGACCTCTTACCTCCTCTAGTAAGGACTGCAACTGGCTCCTCTTCACCAATTACTAGGTTTTGATCCGATTTTCTGATGACATTGACTTGACCACCATGACTACTGCTTGCTAGTGTTTGTACATAGTGTTGGTGTAGCATGTATGTATTCTCTTCATGAGGGTCATTACACATGGAGCACCAATGTCTATAATCGAAAGTGCTCAGAGCTTCGTCTATTGCAGCATTTCTTGTCGAAGCTCTTCCTTGCTAGACTGCTTGATATTTAGTAAGCACCGGTGTGGGATAAGACCTTCTCAGTAGAAAATCTTGTTGCACCTACTTCTTCTTCATAATGGTCATGTCATTAGACGGGGTCTGCACTGTGGAGTTCAGGGACTAAAATTCTTGCAGTATTTTGGCCTGCATGTCATCAGCTTTGGGAATCGATGGCAATGGATCCATTGTTGGTATTGGATGTAGTGCAGGGTGTTGGAGTGGTGCTGGAAACATAGGGAATGCCAAAGTGACAGTGGGTTGTGGAGTTGAAAATGTGGGAAAATGGATTTGTGGAGCGGTGATCTGTGACACAATGGGATTTGGGTTCCAAGATGAGATCAGGTATGCAGGGGTTGCAAAAATCTACAAAGCGGCTAAACTCACATACTAAAATTGAGGGAAATCAAGAAGTATGGGCATCGAAATCCTTTGGGGAAGCTTACCCACAGCTATTAGATCCATTTTCACTTTCTGGGCTAACTCATATAACTCAGTGAAGGTGTTGATGTTTGAATACCTTACCATGACGCTGATGTCGTGGTTGAAAGCTTGAAGGAAGTAGTATGCTGCAGCTTCATCAGTTGGCCGAAGTCCAATTGGTATTCTCTGCCAGGTTCGAGTGAACCTAACATTGAAATCAGTGATCTCTTCTTGTGGATGTCTATGAATTGTAGTGAAATGATACAAAAGAGAGGTCAGATCGACGGACTCGTTGAAGCTTCACATCAACTGCCTGGGTAACTGGTCCCATCCCGTTATAGTATCGGGTGGTAAAGATCTATACCAGTAGAGGAGTTTTCCTCTAAGAGAAAGAACCATAAGCTTTACCATAACATGCTCTTCTGTGATGTCGTGAATCGTCGCCAGAGAAACTATGTCCTGGATGTGCTCCAGACCAGTCTTCTCAGTTTCGTCGAATGTTGGGATCTTCTTTATAGTAGCAGGTGGCACTTGCCCTTGTCCCGCTAGATTTAGTAGTCCTGAAGAATTCCATGCTGGGAATGATCTGGGTGGCGGTTGCTGCTACATTTGTTGTTGTTGTGCCATATTTGTGCATGGATTCTAGGGAACAGAGATTCCTGAAGTCCCTCTTTGATTGCTTGTCAAAAGACTAATAGGAACGGAGGCACTGGGATGCTTCAGTGAGTTTGGAGGATTAGGAGAAAAACTAGCTATTGTGCTATCAGAGGTTAATCCTTGTTCATCAATAGCAGCCTCTTGCGAGGATGTTCCACGTAAGAGAGACTCAGGGGTGACCAACGTAGAGCGTTCCTCGAAGGCGTCAATATCAAGCTCAAAGAACCCAGTTTCCTCTCCTCTATTCCTAACTCTCCATCTTGTTTGCATGAAGGTACGGACTTTAGTACCGGTCTTTACGACTTAAATATTCTCGGGTAAACAGAGTTGCTAGATGCTAAGAGTCTTTCAGTAATGAGAGCATCGGTTCTCACTACCACTCACAAGGTGAGACTTATCGAGTCCCACCGGGCGTGCCATAAACTTTTGGTCATCAAATTTGCCCATGAAAGGATTTGGGTAAGTGTATGCGCCCTATACCTGGACCAACATTGAAAGGTCGAAGGGAAGAGATGCCCCTCGTGCCAATCTTCGAAGAAATATCAGCTCCTATACTAAACTACTTCGGTGTTTGAGATAAGGGTGTCAAAAAGAAATAAACAGAGTAAAAGTGCAAGAAAGAAATAAAAGAGTAAGGGAATAAATCTCAGTAGTTTAATGGTTGAAAAGAACCAGAAGCACGATTGCTAGCCAATAGCTTGAACAACAGCAAAGAACACCAAGAATAAACGAAATGAACACAATATTAACCCTCCTATGTATCCTCTGGACGAATTTCAAGATTACCCTTCCCCTTACGTCGAGATTCAGAGTTCAGAGTCACGGTGATCGGGAAACAAATGAATATGCAAAAACACCATCCACATGCAGCATAAAAGAAAACTAATACAGTGTTTTCCTCTCCTATGTATCCTTCAGGAAAATTCCAGAGTTCTACTCCAATCACACACCTAAATCCAGAATTCAGAAATACAGTATGCAAATGAAGAAAATATGACAAAAATAAACGTAGAAGGCAGCATAAAAGAGAAAAATTGAACCCAAAACTCTTTAGTATTAATCACAGGACTTCAAGTTACAGCAGCTTTCTTAGCAAAAAGTTCCCCCCCTTTTCCCATTACAATGCCTGGGTTTTTATAGAGGACCCGACCCTCTGAGCCATTATTACACAAAATGGAGGAGTACACCCTCGAGACCTGAGAAGTCAGCTCCTCACGGCCCTCATGACTGAGCTCTCAAATCTGTTACCAAAACTGGCAATTGTGATCGGTTCAATCGTGGAAACATGCATTAATGAGCCGTCTGAGTGTCCTTGGTTTCTGGGTGCAATGCTCGAGTGGCCGCCATGCTTGTCGGGCTCTCCTTTAGGGATTGATACTTCGTTTCCAATTGCTAAAAATGAGCAACGAGCTTACCGAGCATAAAAAAATGCATTTATGAGGCACTTGATTGCCTCAGGAAAATGCCCAGCTTGTAGCGCGTGCCCCTAAAGCGCTTCACTAGATGTTCGTTTGCAACTTTGCTTCGCAATGAATTTGAGCCGAAGCAACTACTCCTCCTTGATTTGTACTTCCCATGGTGGAGCTTTGTAAAACTACTTCAGGGGTGGTAAGTGTCGAAGCAGATTTCTTTCTCAAAATAGGGCTCTTCATTCCTCATCGCTTCGCTATCAAAGTTGCTTTACTGGTGCCTTGTAGAGATGCTTCGCCGTGATCTTATTTCAAAACTGCGGTTCGGGAGGGTTTCGGCCAAAGCACATCCTTGCCTTCAAAATGTTTCATTCTTCACAGCCCCTGTCGCTTCGGGTGGAAGTACTTCGAACGAAATCTAGCCGAAGCAGATGCCTCGCAATGAATTTCGACGAAGTAAAAATGCTGCGCTCCTTTGACTTCCACTTCGCAAGTTTCCTATCCGAAGTAGCTACTGGAAATGCTTCAGGCCCGAAGTGGTTTTCTTGCCTTAGCAAATTTGGACCGTGATTTTAGACTTTCCTTATTCAGCGAAGTCGTCCTTTTGAACTGCCATTTGAATGCCGCTTCACAAAATTTTCCCCTGAAGTGGTTGTTTGAAGGACCTCGGGCCCAAAGTTCTCTTTATCGCCTTTCTTGTATTCTTCTTTGGCAACACCGCTTCGCAAAATTCTCACCCGAAGTAGCTGCTAGAAATTCTTCGGGTGCGAAGCTCTTTCATCTTCATTTTATGTACAAGGGGGTGGTAGGGAAAGCCAAAATTGTTGCAACTTACAAATATTTTCAAAAAACAACAAAAGAAATAATTTACAAAAACACTGTACAAAATTTTGATTTTTTCTACCCCTTGTGCAATGTGATGAAATTGTCAATAGGTATATCCCTAGGAAATCCAACCTTTAAGTTTTCCCTCAGCCCCAAAAGCTCTGCCTAAAAGGGATACCTCTTATGAGAAAAGACTCATGTCCCCGCCTAGAACAATGGATCGGAAGTACGTAAAGAGTCTACACCACAAAAATAAGTGGAGACTCAAGAGTAGGCTAAGGAGAATTTAAGATTCCCTTCTATAACTAAGAAACAGAGAATAGAATCAACTCAAGGATACAAAAATAGATATGATGCTTTCGCTAAGGAGAGAGAGGAGTGTAGATTCAATTTTCTTTAATATAATAGAAGAAATGAATAAAACCCCTTTCGAAAGCAAGCATGTATGATGCCCTATAGTTTCATGGCCAAATTGACCTATTGCATGAATCTTTGAGATCAATGAAAAGCAAAGGTAGGAATCCCTCTTACTCAAATACAATTCAAGCAAACTTGACATCTACTACTGGAAAGAACATACCACCCCTCTTTTATCTATCTCTTCAAATGGAAGGATGGGTTGTACATAATTGCATGATATATTTAGGTGCTACTACCACAATAATACCAAAAGTAGTGTGTGATATTATGGGAATGGAATACACTAGGAGCAACCTAGGAGTTCTGAAGTTGGATGGTACTCTAGTAAAAACTGTAGGAGTAATCAAAGACATCCCTATAAAGCTTAATAGAATGCCCCAAATTGTAGTGATACAAGAAGTGGTGGTAGTAGATTTGGTGCCCACTCAAATGAAAATGTAAGAATTTGCACAAATTTGGTAAGTGTATAATTTTGTCCACGAGCTATTACGGAATAAGTAATGGTTGTTGTGGCATTAGTGTTGATCCTTAGTTTTATCCACGAGCTATTGGCAATTGTATGTGTCTCAATTATAGACTACTGATCATTGGGTACCATTAGATCATTCTAGTAGGCACTTTAGTGCATGAAAACAACCCATTTTATATTGTGCTTATTGCACATTTTCAACTTAACCTTTTACTCCATAATCTTTGTCATAATCTTTGTGACAATTCATATTCTACCTTGATCTGTAGTATGGATTCTTTAATAAATAGTTGGTAGTCATAGTGATAAAATTCCTCATCATATAAACCCATGAAAATATTTATCAATATCCTCTTCATTCATCCACAGGTGCATGTTTCACCATGCATTATTATTTTTGAGTCTATAATTTATTTTCCTCTTGTACTTGTTCTTTGAACTTCTAAGGAATTTTATTCACACTCTTGATTGCTTAGTGTAGATTAGGTGCCCACTCAAATTAGTTTCTTATGTCTCAATTCTATTTACATATGCTTCTTCCTTTTAATATTTTAGGTGTCATATCTAAAGAAAGATAAACTTGGGATAGGGCTTGAGCAAATATTTTCTAGGAATACTTATTCTTGATTTTTATATGTAAAGGAAGTAACATTATTTTATACATATGGATGTTGTCTAGTTTAGTCATCATCTTACCCTCAAGATCATAAGGGAAAACATTTGCACTTTTAACGTTACTAAAATAGATGTTGCATATTCCTTTTACCCCAAAAGCTTGAAACTTTTCACCTCTCAAAGCTTGAGAAGTAATTAGTCTTATTATTCACTCTTAGGAATTATATGGTTGGGGTTACAAAGATGACACAACCTTAGCAACATTTTTGTGAAAGAAGTTACTAAGAAGGCTAAAATTTTATAAATGGATCTATGAATGTAAACTCGGTAGTTAACTTAAAGTGCTCATCATTTTTGAAGTGATATACATATATTATCAAGACTAGATATTTTATTAACCCATACTCCCAAATAATAATTAAAAAATAAAAACTCAACTTGTGATATCTTAAAATATGAAATATATAATTATTTGTATAATGAGCTAAAATTCAATGTCATATAATATAATATTTTTAATTTGTATCACAAAATTTTAATTATGACATTGAAATTGATCCATCCAAATAACATTATCATTGCATTGTCATAGTATTTTAACCAATTACATAATAATATTACAATATATACTTTTGTGATATTTGAATATGAGTTTTCCTATTAAAAACCTACATCTTAATTATTTGAACTTATGCCATTTAAAATATACACACAATTATATATACTTATTGTTGGGATTTATTATATCATATGATGTGATAAAATCATAATAAGGCAAAGACAAAGTGAGTGAGCATAACCACTCATGCAAGAGTCTTGTGTGAGTTAGAAAGTTATGCAAGAGTCTATTAGTTTGTTACAACTTATGTTGGGAAAATTAAAATACGTTTTTTGGTTGAAAGTGACTATATTATTTGAAAGAATAATAAGAGTACATTATTCACAGAAACGTTAGTGGTATATCATAACATCCAAAAAAATATATGTCATAGGTCCATCCTAGAAACCTATAGGATCCTAAGAATAGTTACCTAAAAAACTAATCGACAATCAAACAAAATGTGGGAACCTGCTAGAGCTCAAGTAGCCATGAGCATGGCACCAATAAAAAGAGGTAGATATTTATCCATGGGATTACCCCACCCAGCTTGTGAGTTAGGTTCCATAGCAATGAGTTCCCATTTAGATTGATCACCTTCTTGATGCTTAGCTTGATGCCTTGGATCATCCTCTACTCTTTGAAATGGTGCAATTATTGTACTAGCCCACCTCGATAAAGAGCCCCAATATTTGAAATTAAGGGGGAAAGGTGCAAAGTTGACCCATCCTCTAGTACTATGATCTTGGCGCCTAGGGCTATGAGAAGATTGAATTCGACCTTCAACCTTCTTTTTAACCTAATTCCTTTGCTAGGTATGGGAGAGTAGGACACAATCCACCATGCAAGGAACATTTCTCAATGATCCAATAAAGTCAACTATACTTCAAGAGCAATCTTGTTAGCCTATACTTGAATCCACAATAAAACATTAGAGTAGATCATAGCTTTCACAAAAATAGGAAAATTAATAGAAAAAAATTATTAGAGAGAATAGCATTATTGCATTTTTTCCAAATATCAAACAAGATTTTTGCTCTAAAAATATGCTAGATTTGTTCAATGCTTGTCGGAATGTTGGTCTTACTCCTAAAGAAAAATCATGTGCCATGAGAATGGTTTGGTCCTAAATGGTCTAAACAAGTCATGAATCCAAGTCCACATTGTCTAGGATCTAGAGCAAAACAAAAAAAAGTGCTTTATGGAATCTTTGTGATGACAAAAGGTAAATTTAGGGTTGGCCAACCCTAAGTAAACTAGGTGTTCTCCAATAGGTAACCCCTAAAAAAAGGGTACATGAGGGAAAATAAACCACTTTTGGCTCCAAAACTGCATTCCAAACAGGGTGGAAATGATGTTGCCATTCTTTGCTATAGAATTGGAATCTCCACTGTTCATTGAGTTTGGGAACCATGAGAAAAGAGTACTCATGCCTAAAACTAAAGTGTATTTAAAGCTTGAATATTAATAAAAAATGCAATCAAAATATTACAACTTTCAACATTTGGTATTAGAGCACATGGTAATGGCAGAGCAAGATGATCTATTGAAGGGATGGTGAGGTCATTTTCTCGCCCTGCTCCATGGTGGAAAAATTAGTTAGTGGTGATAGGGCGGTGAAAACCCTTTAAGACAGATAAAATCTAGAGCATATGGTAAGCATTTATAGACTCCATTGTAAAATGACAAAATATATTTGAGTCTATTTTCTATTTTGGCTTTGATATGTTTATTTTTAGGCACTTCAAGCGTTGCTTTCAGGGTTATGAATAAGAAATCAAACCTAAAATGTATTTGTAAAAAAATGGTGAATCTATTTCGAAACCCTCGCAAATCTTGGCCAACCTCATGTTGGAGGATATGGTGAATTACCTTAATTTAAAAAAAAAAAATTGGTGAATTTTTGTTAATATTTGGAAAAAATATTCAACAACAACAAAAGACTACCTGTAGATATGCATCCAAGGGAGGGTCGAGTGCAAAAATGCACTCGGGGGAGGGTCAAAATTCTATTCGGGGGGTCTAGTGCATAAATGCATTTAGGGAGGGTCGGGTGCATTTCTGTGCCCGTCCCCAAGCATAAAAATGCACCCGACCCCCCCTAGATGAATTTATGCACCTATCCCCCCAGATAGATTTTGCACCCAGGCCTCCCCCATATGCATTTTTGCACCCGGACCTCCCTTGGATACAAAAATGCACCCGAGCCTCCCTTGGATACAGAAATGCACCCGATCCTCCCCTGCGTGTATCTTTGCACCCGACCCAACCCTCCCCTGCCTGGGTGCATTTTTGCACCCTTGCCTCCCTCAGATATAGAAATGTACCCGATCGAGGGAGGATCAGGCTGGATGCAAAATTACATTCGAGAGAGCTAGGTGCAGAAATGAACCCGATCAAGGCATGTCTAAGCTGGGTGCAAAACTGCATCCAACCCATGCCCCAGATGTATTCTGCACCCGATCCAACCCTCCCTTGATCGGGTGGATTTTTGCACCCGAGCATCCCTTAGATACAAAAATGTACCCTATTAGGGAGGATCGAGACGGGTGCAAAAGGCAAAAGATTTTATCCACAATTGATGAAAATTTGGGTACAAAACTATGTCAGGTGGATAGATTTTGACTCAGGTGCATAACAAAATCCGGATGTCGATCCGAGTAAAGAAATGTGCATGTTTGTCGTTTCGAGTGCAGTAAAGTATCTAGGTGGACAACGCTAATCGGATCTCTTTGGGTGCAGATATGGCTTCGATTTCGGTCCGAGTAGAGTCTTGACCCGGATTGACTAGTTTTTGGACCTAACTGAACTTTGGTGAAATTCTGCAACAGATCGAATGTACTCTTCGGTTTGGTTAAGTGAAAAAATATCATTGGTGTGTTAGTTATTTATAGTATTATAGCTGGCAAGTTGGGTGGAATAAATTAATTTTTTTTTAAATTTAAGGCAAAAATGATCCACAATTTAGGTGGGAGTGTTGGCAAGTTTGAAAAAAAACGTAATACTCTTACCAACGAATGGCAAACCGACATCTAAAAAAATAATCCCGAATATTTTGGGCGAAAGGACCGACGTCTAGGGTGCTCCAAACTCACCAATTTGAATTTTCAAAAATGTAAATATTCGCTCTATTGACGAATATTCGTCGTTGTGCATAACCCTAGTTGTTGTCGTTGTAATCACTAACTAGTGGGAAGAATTACATAAGCTAAATCTTAGGCTTTTCTCACTCCTAAAGAAAATGCTACTTATTTAGTATCACCAAATCAAATTTTTTGTGATAGATTTTATCATGTGGGAAACAATACGTATACATTGGTCATAGACATATTCACAAGTGGGATTGAACTATCGTCTAGATGGTAATATGGCATATTCACACATTGGTCATAAGCTAAATATGGTATTGTGCAACTCATTTGATTAAATTGTGTGGCAAGATCTCAATCATCCAGCCAATATTCTTCTTTTGAACTAGCCCCTCAAAGGGATTTTTCAACTAGTTTCTAAATTAGGCACTAACGTCTTCACATTTGGATACTATTACCTCTATTTTAACTATGACAACATTCTTTGGCTATGGTATGGATCAACTGATGTAACATTCAACTATTGGTCTACTCCTTATCAAGCCATTATTTAAAATAATAGATCCTCCTATAATATCAATGGTTTTTTTTTTTTTTTTTTACTTTAGATGATTTGGGTGGATTCATGATTGGGCAATCGACCATATTATGGATAAACTAGAAGCTGAGTCTTAGCATTGTCAAAGGTACTGTTAGGTGCTCTCCAACATCTACTTCACCATCTTCAACATCCTCTGCATGTACTTTGGCATGCAACTTGACTAGGATGTCATCACCCATGTCAACTAGGTCATGAAGGACATCCTACTGATTGGAGATAACACGGATGTCACTGTGATTACCAACAATAGAAGCATTGTGGATGGGTCAAAGACATTCAATTCTACAACTTAATTTTTTTTGGAAAAGGGTTTCTTGGATTTCATCTTTGGTAATGCCATTGTAGTTTTATAGAACTGCAATCTTCTAGCCCATAGAGTGATGGACAATTAGAAGAATATGTATACAACTCAAGGGAGAATGGATCCTAATCAAAATACTGGAACATTCATTCACAAATGTAATGTCGTTGCTACCCTCGATCTTGTTCTAGTGATCAACTCTTTTCCGACGTACCTTGGGAGATATTGGAAAGAATACTCTTGCATTGTTTACATGCAGTGTTATTTGGATAGCCTAATTTGGTCATCTAGGTAGTTGGAATGGTCGGATGATTTTGCCTTAAGCACATTATGTAATATATTACAAGGAACATGAAAATGAAGGGCGTGGCATGGGAACTGTAGAACGAGTGATGTGATTGACTATCAAATGGTGATGAGCACATCTAAAAGTAAAAAAAAAAATGTTTATATAGATGAACTCAAGAGAGCTAGAGTGGAGCATAAGAAAAATCTTGCAACACATGATCTCACAATAACAATGAGAAGGAATATATTTACTGTATGTGTCCTTGTTCACAAGAAAATGTTTAATATGGTCGAACCGTACTACCTATCGAAACTATGTTTAATATGTTAAACGGAAACTTATACCACAGTTATCTATAATTAATTGTATACATTAACGTTGAATAAAGTGTCCTACCCAATTGTGTTTTATAACCTTAAAATAAATATTCATTTTATAATGTCATTAAACTTTTTTATCGTACTCTACACGCTGAGAGCATTCGTGGTTAGATTTCTGTGCAACTTTGTTGAGTGTGCTTGTAATAGGTGGATTAAGTGCTTAGAGTTGTTTTTTAGAGGTTTAATATTTTAATTATATGTACTCAATAGAATGGTAATGATTAAGTGTTTGTTGGATAGTTCGATTAACTTTATTTAACAAACAAGTTAAAAATAACACCAACCATACTATCTATATTCAAAAAATAAATAAAATAATAACTTTAATATTTTCTATCTATTAAGAATACAACTTGAACCTAATATTACATAAAATAATATTTCAGTCGTCCGTATGCATGTGAATGGCTAAACACTCGTTGGTCCCTAGTGTTCGTAGATAAGCCAACTCTAAAATAAGGAAGCAAATAATATTCTTTGGCTCTTAAAGAGATCTTAAGATAAAAGAAACCTGTACATTGATCTTCAGGCATACTAAAATAGTTAGCTATCATCTACGGTATGCACTAGTCAGCCTCCTTGGAAACAACATAGGTCACATTGATCAAACTTGGCATCTTGACTTTAAGGGCTGAGGCATCTGCTATAGGTCACATAACTCCCACCAAACCCTGCCATGTGACGACCACCAACAACGAGAGAGAGAAACAGACATCAACCGTAACATCCTTATCTTCTGTTTCACGCTCCATCTTCTTTTGGTAACGATTTTCCAAGTCTTAAAAAGCTTACTGCTCTCTGCTTTTGCTTAGAACTTATGTGGAAGTCTCAAAAGTATGATTATTAAAGAGTGTTGTAACAGCCCTGTGTTATGACCCCAATCCGCACCCGAGGTTCGAACTTCTCACCTTCACTACCTGTTATCTTCTTTTTAGTTTTCCATAATTTGTCAGATGTGTTATGGAATGCCCCCTTCTGATTCCATCCATTAGCTCTGTGATTGTTTTTAGGTTTCTTTTTATATATGACAAGCATTCGTGATGACTCAAATTAGGCAACTTTTCTGATTTTAGTGTTGGGATTTTTTTTGGTTTGATTAATGAATTTTGTCATTCTAGTATTTCTCTCTGTTCTATGTATTTTATAAAAGGTGTGTTTCTCTATAGGATTTTGGATCCAGAAGGCTCGATCCTCGCTCTTTTGGTGGTATATATATATATATGTTTGAGATCCTTGTAGTATATTTCACGAATCAATTGTGCATTTAGCAACGCAGCGTGGTGGAGACCTGCCTGCGTAGTTCAACGCTTGTACAGAAGGTCCCTGAAGTTTTGCACCTTCCAGAATTTAATATGAGCTGGTTGGTTATACATGAATGCAATTGTGCCCTGCTACCTCAAAGCCACGCCTATTGGCTATTATTCTATGAAGACGTCTATTTTGGGGGGAGAAGGAGTACCCATTTATCATAATCAACTGCAAATTTATGATATGCTGCATAAAGACATCGACTTAAGTGGGAAGTCGGTAGAGGAAAAAAACAATATAGATGAATTTTGGAGAGGGCTGTTGGAGTATTGTGTGTTGTATTTCAAAGTAGGAGTGCATGGAGACCGGATGACGCGGGGAGGGGAAGTGCTAACGCAGAAGTGGATGATATCGGGTCAGATGGGTTTTGGAGAACAATCTGACTCTGCTATAGCAGACAGGGAACTAGAATGGCAGAGAACGAAATTTGCTGTCTAGATCTCTAGAAGAGATATAATGTAGAACGGCTGTACAAAAATACGACGCACACATAAGAATGTAACGTACTTTCCAACATAGCATGATTTTAAAGTTCAAGCGATATCCAACTGCAACAAATAATATTTTTATAATCTTTGTTAACTGAAAATAAATATTTTAGATGTAATCTTATAAAAATATTAGCATTGGTTGGATTTGATGAGCAAATTATATTTAAGGTTGAATTGTACTTGTTAAATAAATAAATAAATAAATAAATAAATAAATAAATAAATAAATAAATAAATATATATATATATATATATATATATATATATATAAAAGAAAACTATTATAAAATTTATGTTAGGGACTATAGTTTGGTAGTGATAGAAGGGTTGTATCATATCGAAAGTAGAGTTCCATTAGGCTCTTTTAATGATATTAGTAGAGCATTGGTACTATGATATGATTGATTACTTTTCACCTTTTTATAGAGAAGATGATAGTGATCTTGGAGGACATGTGGAGGATCTTTTGAATATCGATCAAGGGTGGGATAGTCTAGATTAGACTAGATCATAGACAATGCTTGCATAGGCTAATATGGAAGGAGGATTTTTTAGTGGTCTGATCTAGCATTGACATTTATGATACATTCAAAGGAGGCTAATTAGATCAATGAACACACTCTTGTATGTCTTGAGGGAAGAAGGAGTTTTTAGTGGTTTGATATAGCATTGGTATTATTGCTACATTCAAAGAAGGCTAGTTAGATTGATAGAACACGCTCTTGCATGCCTTGGTATCAGGTGTTCTAGTGGCAAATATGAGTGTGATGCACTAGGGATGGGGGTGTAGTAGTTCACATGAGGGATATACCAAACATTGCATACGGTGGCATATAGAGGGGGCCATAGTTTGTTATGCCACACACTTCTACAAGTTAGTGTGTGGGAGCACATGACAATCATACAACCACCAACCCTCCTAGGAAGGGTGGATGACTGACAAGTTCATGTGGCTTTTAGATAGGCATAGATTTATAAGGCAAGATAGGGTGAGTTACCCCAAAGATGGCTATTAGTTGCTTGAATGGTGGTTGATGACCTATAGGAAGAGTATATTATATGGTGGCCGTATTGATTACACCCTACATGAGTAGTAGATGATGACTATTACTTGGCCTGAGTGATGCAAGTTAGGTGGTTAGTGGGGTTGAAGGGTGAGTTAGAACTATACTATTTCAACCATACGATGAGATATTTTGGTTGAGTGTAGGACGTATCAAGGGGCCAACATGGTTTTAGAGAGGTACATGGGAGTATGATGAGATAGTTTGGTCGAGTATAGGATGTGTTAGGAAGGCCAGTGTGGTTTTAGAGAGCTACATGGGAGAGAGGGGTCGATGTATTTCTAGATAATAATAGTTAAATATGTTGGAATATATTACATTATTTGGTACATGCTAATGCACAATCATGGGTACATGTTTAGATTAGAAGTTTATCTTATATTAGGATTTAAGTATTTACTTAAAACAATGTAATAAATGCATAAGTACTAGTAGACTATCCAGCGATGTAAATGTGCATGTAGTCCACATGTACATGAGTCCTTAAGAATAGGAAGATTAAGTATCATAGGAATATGGAAGGCCAAGAGTCATGTATCATTATATATAAGCCTTTCGTAGATGAGCTGAGGTAGGAATCAAGCAAGAGTAGTAGAGGTGATAGACTAGAGTAGATACAATGTAGAACTTGTATGAAGTATGGAGTATTGAGATCTCCACATATTGTAACAAGTTCAAATTTTTGTGATATTTTATTAATGGTTATTTCATGATTTATTTTAGAAGTTTCTCATGCTATTTACTTATTTTTAGATTATCATGAGTACCTATTTATCATAATCAACTGCAAATTTATGATATGTTGCATACATACATCGACTTAAGTAGGAAGTCTACGGAGGGAAAAAATAGATGAATTCTAGAGAGGACTATTGGAGTATTATGTGTTTTCTTTCAAAGCAACAGTGCATGGAGACTGGATGATGTGGGGAGGGGCAGTGCTAATGTAAAAGTGGAAGATATCAGGTCAGATAGATTTTGGAGAACAATCTGACTCTGCTATAGCAGATAGGAAACCAGAATGGAAGATAACAAAATTTGTTGTCTAGGTCTCTAGAAGAGATATAATGTAGAACGATTGTACAAAAATACGATGCACACATAAGAATGTAACGTACTTTTCAACATGGCATTTTAATTAAACTTTACAATGCTTTCTAGATAAACTTGTATGCTTTGTCTTCATTTGAAATTGAATTGCATATAGCTAGGTAGAAATCACATTTTGGCCAAACCCTAGGTGTATATTTTTAAAATAAAGAACACATCGAACTACTACCTCACCTAGACATGAAAAATGCCATAATAAGTGTTTCCTGGTGAACCCACCCATTCATCGACAAACAACAAAGAGAGTGCAACAAAAACACTTCTCGTCTGAGATGCAAATTCATAATTTCCCCCCCTCTCAGGCACGGATCCATTAGCTTGGGATAAAGAGGTGTGAAAATTTTGGGTCTACACTACCTCTGTGAGCAATATTTTATTGGGAACACACTTTGGTAATAAATTTGACTTCCCTTTGAATCCTAATAATTTATGTATGTACAATGGGCTTGGGTAATAAATTTGACAATGAAGTATTTAATGTAGTTTGGGAAGTATTCAAGTCATGCAATGACAACATATATAGTGCAATAATATAATAAAGTAATAAAGTAATGTGTAATGAGATACTACACTATGGATTTGAAGACAATAAAAGATCAATCATATGCACTTATGTTTTTTATAGATTTCCATACATGAGGGAATTGAGTTAGTGGCGTCATAAACGTGTTCGTCATCCCTCAAATGAAGTATACTTACTCACTTGTATCATCCCTCATCGAGTGACTACACGAGTGAGTTCATCGACATCATCTGAGGGATGATCTCTAGGGACGATTGAATGTGAGGGATGACCTCTAGGGATGATTGGTTCTAAATATATCACATTATAGTTTCTAAGTTTAGCCACTTCAATGTGCATCTAACTTATGTTATATCTTGTACTCTCTCAATGACAACATCATCCTTAGTTCTCTTATTCTTAGAATAATTTCCCTTTAAAGATTTAGATTTTTCATGATAGTGATATTGTACAATGTCCTAGATTCCTTATGATAAAATATCCCATGCAAAAGAAAATATCTTAATTGAGCATATAACATGTAGGTGACTTCCCCTTTTTAAGCTTTTAATTTATTTACTGTGATGTTTTTTATATAAGTTATTTATTTTCAACTATATCTTCTTATCATGGAATTACGTTTCATAGTATGTTGTTGAACATAATTTCATTGGAACTTGGCAATATATACAATTTACGTTTTATAAAAATTAGTGTCTCTAATTGATACTATTTCTCAGCAATTATCCTAAGAAATAGTATCAATATCTGGGAAATCTTTCATCCGTGTTCACGCCATATTCTACTGCTATCACTTACAACTGTATTTTTCAACCAAAAGAAAAATAATTACCCTAAAATTTACCCCTAAATTTACCTCTATATTTACCTCTAAATTTACCCCTAAATTTACCTACACATAAATTATAGTTTATTTGGATAAAACAAAAATTAAAACTCACAATTTGGAAGACATACCATGTAATTCAGTGGATGAGAGCTTATAGTAAGTCTCTATATAGATTTTTTTATCATCCACAAAGAAAAATTTGATGAGACACGTTCACAATTTTGATGGGGAAGGCCTGTTAATCAATGCACATCAGACGGTTTCACTGAGAAGGTAAGGGTTATATTTTCAACCGTCATTGTGACAACCGACCCCTGATTTTCATAGGACTGAACAATTGTAGTCAACAAACAAACATATATATTGAATTGAGGCATCAATGCTAGACTTAGAAGTCTATATTCCCTCGTCCATGTTGAATCGTTGTTGGGATCATTGATAATTTATGATATGAGCGGGTAAACCAGGTTTTTAAATGAAATTCTACCTTGATTAGAAGAATTTGTGGTCATTGTTGGGACTCCAAAGGCTTGGAAGAGTTTCGAATGATTTTTGAAGGTTTTTAGAGTTTTTATTGCTATGCATAAAATGAAGTGAGTGGGTTTTGAAGGATTTATATAGACATTTGCATGCAGAGTCATAATGATATGGTGACATGTGGTAATGTGTATGACACATGGTATGCAATCAAGCTATCATCCCTCGAATATTACCTACTTCTAGTCATCTCTCATATGATGTCTATCGTCCCTCGCATGATGTCGATGGAATCACCTAGTTCATCCCTCGCATGATGTTGACATACTCGCTTGGGATGTCCCTCGATGAGGGATGACCCAAGTGAATCCATAAAATTCATTCAAGGGGTGATGGATATGATGATGATGCAATGCATGATGTCTATGAGGGATGACCCACGTGAGTCCGTAGACTTCATTCGAGGGTCATATCTCAAGAGAAGTATACGGATTCACCTAGGTCATCCCTCGAATGAAGCCTACTAACTCACTTGGATCATCTTGAATCACCTGGATCATACCTCGAATTAAGCCTACTAACTCACTTGGGTCATCCCTCAGACGAAGCCTACTAACTCACTTGGATCGTCCTTGACTCACCTAGATCATCCCTCGAATGAATCCTACTGACTCACTTGGGTCGTCCTTGTGAGTCCGTAGACATCATGCATGGGAATCAGAGCATGTTTAGTGATTATTTATATCTTATGGTACGTTTGTCAAAATATTTGGTGAATTCACCAATTTTTTTTTCTTGTGAAAAAAGGCAATTCACCATGTCCTCTACATGACTTTGAACCATATTCGCCTTGGTTTTGAAATTGATTCACCTTATTTTTCTATATATATTTTTTGGGCATACCCCTTATGAATAACCCTCGGGTGTATGGAAGCAAGGGCCTAAGAAGACACTATATAGGATAAATATGACAATGAAGCTATGGAATTTACATGAAGTGGTTATTGAAAGTATAAAATATACTAGAAATTATGTTGGAGGGAGCATACCTAGTGATATAGAGACCATAATTTTAGAACTATAGGTTGACTCAACATATGAAAATGGGCAGTACCCTCATTTGAAGGTCAAATATTTTTTAATGATGTTAAATGTGGCCTTCATTCCTTTTTGATGATGACATCATAATTAGGAGAATGGATGCTAATGAAATGATTATAGATGTGATCGAATGAAATAATGTGGAATTAGAGGTGACATCAAAATGAATTTTTATGGAACCAATGTGGATGGAATTAATTTTGGTACTAATTTTTGAGATGAAACCCAAACCATTGACTATGATGTAAATAAAGACTATTTTAGCATTGGGGCAATGTTGGTTATACATGGTGCTTGCTTCATCAAGGAAGGCATTGAAATACTATGCATATGCATTGATATCCTCACTCAATAGATTCAAATAGGTTAAACCTCAAGGGAATAAGTGATGGTTGTTGTGGCACTAGTGTTAATCCTTAGTTTTCTCAATAAGCTATTGACAATTATATGTGTCTCAATTATATACTACTAATAATTGGGTACCATTAGCTCATTCTAGTAGGCACTTTAGTGCATGATAACAATTCCCATTTTTATTATACTTATTGCACATTTTAAACTTAACCTTTTTCTTCATAATATTTGTCGTAATCCTTGTGACAATTCACATTCTACCTTGATGTGTAGTATGGATTCTTTAAGAAACATTTGGCAATCATAGTGATAAAATTCCTCATCATATTTAATCCCATGAAAATATTTATCAATATCCTCCTCATTCATCCACATGTGCATGTTTCACCATGCATCATTATTTTTGAGTCTAGAATTTATTTTTCTGTTGTACTTGTTCTTTAAACTTTTGAAGAATTTTATTCACACTCTTGATTGCCTAGTATATACTAGGTACTCACTCAAATTAGTTTATTGTGTCTCAATTATACTTCTATATGCTTCTTCCTTCTAATATTCTAGGTGCCATATCTAAAGGAAGATAAACTTGGGATAGGACCTGAGCAAATATTTTCTAGGAATGCTTAGTATTGATTTGTATATGTAAATGAATTAATGCTATTTTATACATATGGATGTTGTCTAGCTTAGTCACCATCTTACCCTCAAGATCATAAGGGAAAATATTTGCACTTTTGACATTACTAAAATAGATGTTGCATACTCCTTTTACCCCAAAAGCTTGAAACTCTTTATCTCTCAAAAATTGAGAAGGAATTTGTTGGAGAATATTAATTAATTATTTTATTTTTAATGCTTAAGGATTTGATAAGATAAAAGAAGTAGCAGTTAGGTGTTTAAGTGGCAAGCAACCATTTAGATTTTTGTTATAAAAACCACATCTAACTATTTTGTACTCTTATTTAATGTATCAATATTCTTGAATGTAATATCATCATGATCATAATGAAAATGATCCTTCCTCCTCCATTTTGTTAGTAGTATTGAGTTTGGATATTTTTTTTTATGAATAGTAGTTGTTAGTTTGGTGCTCTATTTTTGGTTGCTTTGTTTTTCAAGTCCTATTTTCAACAATTGGTATCAGAGCTAGTGTGAAATCTTGAAGTTAGTGTTGATGCTATGAGTCCTGAGCACTTGCAAAGTGGCTTAGGGGAATATTAGTGCAATGAGTAAGACTTCGATATTTAGATCACAAAATCATAGGTTGGTTCAATAAGGAACCAGAAGCTCCTAGTTGGTTCATACCTTTAATAGGGTATGAGAGTTGAAGCAATAAAATTTAAAAAAAAAAGAGGAGGCAAAATATGGAAGAGAAAGAGCAACAGTAAGAGTATGCCCAAAGGAAAAATGGGGAGTGATGAAAAAAAATAGAAAGAATTCTTCCATGTTCATGCAATTAAAACTAGTTGTAAATTTGGTAATGCCCTCTTTTGTAGTGAGACTATGTTCAAAGTCTCTAGTTTGGTATATTCATTCTAGGTTTAAGTGAGTGAATTTGTTAGAAATTGCATGTTGGTGTTGTTTCTAATTTGGTGAATGAATTTGTTGAAATTCATTTGGGGTGTCAACTAGCAAAGATTACATGTTGTAAAATAAAATTGTTAAAAATAAATTTGTTAAAATTCATTTTGGGGTGTTAGTCAAAGACACCATTTCCTTGTGTGATGCACTTGGAATGTTGGAGGACACATCATGAACAGAAAAATAGAATGGATGTTGCAATTTGAAAGCATGGAGAAAGTTTTGTTTGAGAAATTACAAAAATATTGGAACCTTAAGCATTAAGGGGGAGAATGTTGGAGAATATTAATTAATTATTTTATTTGTAATACTTAAGGATTTGATAAGATAAAAGAAGTAGCAGTAAAGTGTTCAAGTGGCATTCAACCAGTTAGGTTTTAGTTATAGAAACCACATCTAACTGTTTTGTACTCTTATTAAATGTATCAATATTATTGAATGTAATATCATCATGATCTTAATAAAAACGATCCTTCCTCCTCTGTTTTGTTATCAGTATTGAGTTTGGGTATTTGTTTCTGTGAATGGTTGTTTTTTGTTTGGTGCTTTATTTTTTGTTGCTTTATTTTTCAGGTCCTGTTTTAAATAGAATTAGTCTTATTATTCACTCTTAGGCATTACATAGTTGGGGTTACAAATATGACATACTCTTAGCAATATTTTTGTGAAAGAAGTTACTAAGAAGGCTAAAATTTTATAAGTGGATCTATGAATGTAAAATCGGTAGTAAACTTAAAGTGGTCATAATTTTTAATATGAGATACATATATTATCAAGACTAGATATTTTATTAACCCCTACTCCCAAATAATAATTAAAAAATAAAAAATCAACTTGTGATATTATAACATATGAAATATATAATTATTTGTATAATGAGCTAAAATTCAGTGCCATTTAATATAATTTTTTTAATTTTTATTACAAAAGTTTTATTATGGCATTGAATCTGGTCCATCCAAATAACATTATCATTGTATTGTCATAGTATTTTAACCAATTACATAATAATATTATAATATATACTTTGGTGAGATTTGAATATGAGTTTTCCCATTAAAAACCTACATCTTAATTATTTGAACTTATATCATTTAAATTATATGCATAATTAAATATACTTATTTTTGGGATTTATTACATCATATGATGTGATAAAATCATAATAAGGAAAAGCCAAAGTGAGTGAGCATAACCACTCATGCAAGAGTCTTGTGTGAGTTGCTAAAAGTGAAAACTAATCTATTAGTTTGTTATGACTTATGTTGGGAAAATTAAAATGTGTTTTTTTGTTGAAATTGACTATATAATTTGAAAGAATAAAAAGAGTACACTATTCAAAAATATATCATACCATCCCAAAACACCTATGTCATAGGTCCATCCTAGAAACCTATAGGATCCTTGGAATAATTACCTAAAAAATTAATCGACAATTAAACAAAATGTGGAAACCTGCAAAGCTCAAGTAGCCATGGAGATGACACCAAAAAAAAGAGGGAGATATTTATCCATGGGATTATCCCACCCAAATTGTGAGTCAGGTTTTTTAGCAATGAGTTCCCATTTAGATTGATCACCTTCTTGATGCTTAGCTTGATGCCTTGGATCATCCTCTACTCTTTGAAATAATGCAATTATTGTATTATTCCACCTCGATGAAGAACCCCAATATTTGAACTTAAGGGTGCAAAATGCAGAGTTGACCCGTCCTCTGGTACTATGATCCTAGGGCATGGGGCTATGAGAAGATTGAATCCGACCTCCAACCTTCTTTTTACCCTGTTTCCTTTGCTAGGGATGGGAGAGTATGACACAAGCCACCATGCAAGTATCATTTGCTCAATGATCCAACAAAGTCAACTATACTTCAAGAGCAATCTTGTTAGCATAAACTTGAATTTGCAGTAAACATTAGAGTAGATCATAACTTTCACATAAATAGGAAAATTAATAGAAAATTTTTTATTAGAGAAAATAGAATTATTGCATTTTTTTCAAATGTCAAAAAAGATTTTTGCTCTAAAAATATGCTAGATTTGTTCAATGTTTGTCAGCATGTTGGTCTTACTCATAAAGAAAAATCATGTGCCATGAGAATGGTTTGGGCCTAAATGGTCTAAACAAGTCATGAATCCAAGTCCATGTTGTCTAGGCTCTAGAGAAAAACTAAAACAAGTGCTTTATGGACTCCTTGTGGTGACAAAAGGGAAATTTAGGGTTGGCCAACCCTAAGTAAACTTGGTGTTCTCCAATAGGTAATCCCTAAAAAAGGAGACATAAGGGAAAATGAACCACTTTTGGCTCCAAATCTACATTCCAAACAGTGTGGAAATGATGTTGCCATTCTTTGCTATAGGATTGGAATCTCTACTATTCATTGAATTTGGGAACCATGAGCAAAGGGTACTCATGCCTAAAACTAAAATTTATTTAAAGCTTGAATATTAATAAAAAATACAATCAAAATATTATGACTTTCAACATTAGGTATTAGAGCACATGGTAATGACAGAGCAAGATGACCTATTAAAGGGATGGTGAGATCATTTTCCCACCTTGCTCCATGGTGAAAAAATTAAACAATCGTAGTTAATGATGATAAGGTGGTGACAACCCTTTAGGAAAAATAAAAGCTAAAGCATATGGTAAGCATTTATAAACTCCATTGTAAAATGATAGAAAATATAATCGAATTTATTTTCTATTTTGGCTTTGATAAGTTTTTCTTAGGCACTTCAAACTTCACTATAATCACTGACTAGTGGAAAGAATTACATAAGCTAAATCATAGGTTTTTCTCACTCCTAAAGAAAATGCTACTTGTTTAGTGTCACCAAATCAAATGTTTTGTGCTAGATTTTATGTGTGCAACAATACGTATACATTAGTCATATGTCATATTCACAAATGAGATTGTGTATTTTGATCCTAATTAAAATACTGGAACATTCATTTACAAATGTAATGTCATTGCTACCCTCGTTCTTGTTCTTGTGATCAAATCTTTTCCGACGTACCTGAGGAGACGGTGGAAAGAATATTCTTGCATTGTTTACATGCAGTGTTATTTGGATAGCCTAATTTGGTCACCTAAATGGTTGGAATGGTCGGGTGATTTTACCTTAAGCATATTATATAATATATTACAAGGAATATGAAAATGAAGGGCTTGGCATAGGAACGGTAGAACGAGTAATGTGGTTGGCTATCAAATGGTGATGAGCAGCTGTGAAGCTAAAGGAAATGTTGATATAGATAAGAGCTAGACTGGAGCATAAGAAAAATCTTACAACACATGATCCTCATGGTCAACAATGAGAATGAATCTATTTGCCTTTATTCACGAGAGAATGTTTAATATGGCAGGACCGTAATACCTATCGAAACTATTAAAATTATGTTTCATATATTAAATGAAGGCTTATGCCACACTTATCTATTAATAACTTAATTTAAAATAAAGTGCGTTACCCAATTATGTTATATAACCGTAAAATAAATATCGAATAGGATGATGACATTAAACTCTTTTATCATAGCATATCTTATTAATGCCTTAAACGCTCATCGCATTCGTGGTTAGATTTCTTTGCAACTTTGTTGAGTGTACGAGTTAAAATAATTTATTAAAATGATAATTTTATTGGACGCATAATAAAGTGGTTAGAATTTTGGTTTTTTAAAAAAGGTTTAAGTTTCAAACTATGATGTATTCATGAAGGGATAGGTTGAATAATAAAGATTGGAAAACCATTAATTTTGTCTAACAAAACGGATGATAACAAAAAGAATGAGATTTATAATAATAACATCCAACCATCTTATCAATTCTCTATATATTAAAAATAAATAAAATAATAACTTTAATATTTTTTATTTATTAAAAATACAACTTGAACCTAAAATTACATAACATAGTCCGCATGCATATGAATGGCTAAACATTCGTTGGTCCCTAGTGCTCGTAGATAAGCCAACTCTAAAATAGGGAAGCAAATAATATTCTTTGGCTCTTAAGAAGAGCTTAAAATAAAATAAACCTGTACATTCATCTGTAGGCATACTAAAATAGTTAGCTATCATCTACGGTATGCACTAGCCAGCCTCCTTGGAAACAACATAGGTCACATTGATTAAAATTGGGATCTTGACTTTAAGGGCTGAGGCCTCTGCTATAGGTCACATAACTCCCACCAAACCCTGCCATGTAACGACCACCAACAACGAGAGAGAAAAGACATCAATCGTAACATCCTTATCTTCTGTTTCACGCTCCATTTTTTTTTTTTAAAGATTTTTCAAGTCTTAATCTCAAGGGTTAGGTGGATTGGTAAATGTTAGTTTGGATGGGCATTAGCTGAGAAGAGACTTGGGTTCAAACTTTGGTAGTGTCTGCAAAGGTAGTAGTCTGCTCTGAATCCTCGCGCCAGCCACGACGGGCGGTCCCTATCTCACCCCCGGTTAACAATTAACAAGTCGACAAATTAAGTTTGGTAGTTGCAGGCCCTAGTTTGAATCCATAACCAACTCTCCTCTATAACTAAAAAACAAAAATTCTATGCTTTTGCTTAGAAATTATGTGGAAGTCTCAAAAGTATGACTATTAAAGTATGACTCAAATTAGGCAACTGTTCTGATTTTAGTGTTAGAGTTTTTTTTTGGTTTGATTAATGAATTTTGTTATTCTAGTTTCTCTGTTCTATGTACTTTATAACAGGTGTGTTTCTCTATAGGATTTCGGATCCAGAGGCTCGATCCTCGAATAAATTGTGCGTTTAATTTCCTCTGCAGATCACACAATGGCAAGAACAGCTTCCTATGATGCAGCGATCTGTGGTGTCGCCCAATTATTGAAGTATGTTCGTGTGTTGAGACGGGTTTTTTTGCCTCAATTAATTAGGGGCCTACACGGAGATTTAAAAAAAAAATTATTATTTAAATTTTCTCTTTCTGAGTGCGGCTTTTGAATTATATGTTGTTGGATTTCAGTTAAGTGTGAAAGAGTCCATTGTTGATCCTAATTTGTTGCTGCACATTCGGGAGGATAAGTGACTTAAGTGTCTTGTCTTAATTAGTATGCTCATTTTTGTGGGGGCAGTCACACACCGCTGCGTCAGTCGAATCTTGGCGTCAGTGGGCTGGTTAGCCTATATCTCCGCTGATGCCGTCGCCATGTATGCTCTGGGTCTTATGGTGCACTCGGACTGGAGCACTGGCATGGGGATATTTTATGCTGTATGGGCTCCTGTGTTGCTCATGCATCTGGGAGGGCCGGACTCCATTACTGCCTATTCCTTGGCAGATAACGAACTCTGGCCCAGACATGCAGTGACTATCTCCTACCATGTTTGTGTAGCCGCATATGTCATTTACACGTCGGCATTGGAAGATGCGAAAAAAAGGAGTGTTACCTATTGGCCGCTGCGGTTAAGAGAAAACCGCTCCTCTCAAATTGTAAGTTATGCTCTCTCTATTCACAAATATATGCACCATCAGATATACGCAATCAGGGGGTTACGAAGAGTGAAGAGTTTTATGATGAGTTTATGAGTAGAGAGGAGAAATGTGAATGGTCCACAGATAAGTTGCGGCGAATTTTGCACCTTCCACAATTTATTATGGGCTGGTTGTATTTGAATGCAATTGTGCCCTGCCACATCAAAGCCACGCCTATTGACCATAGTACTAAGAGTTCTATTTTGTGGGGTCCATCATACACCATTTATGGTGGGAATAATCAACAGGAAGACATGGACTTTAGTGGGGAGTCGGTGGAGGTTCAGATTCTAGCGTGGCATGTAGCCACCACAATCTGGGAGAGACTTGATGATGTCGAAAGCATAAATGAAAGGGTTGTGCCAGCGTGGGAGAGGAGCATTGGTAGGAGTAGAATGTGGTCGAGGTACTTTGGTTATGTGATGGTGTCATGCCCGGAGATGTTGCCCGTCCACCCGGTCATTGCAAAGATGAAATACGAAGAGCTTTACTCCGAGATTTCCGGGCTTGTAAACAAAAGGAAGAAAAATGCTACGGAAGAAGAATTCTGGGCAATGTTGAGAGAATGGCAAGGCAAAAGCACTGTCGGCATTGCAGCAAAAGTAGCACGCCAATTGCTGATAGAATCAATAAAAGATCGGTGGAAGAAAATAGATAATTTCTGGGGTGGACTGTTTGTGTATTGTGCGTTCTATTTCAAAGCAGCAGTGCATGGAGAACAGGTGACGGGTGGAGGGGAAGTGCTAACGCAGGAGTGGATGATGCTGGGTCACATGGGGATTGGAGAACGATCCGATTCTGCTGTAGCAGATAGGGGACCGGAATGACAAAAGGGGCATGACGTTAGGCTTTAAAACAATTGTACAAAATAGAACGGTGAAAGAAAATGTAAGTGACTAGGTTTCTAATTATGAAAGGCTTTTAAAACCTAATAGCAATTCCATAGTTTTTTTTCCCTCTCAATAATAAGAATTATTGGAAAATAATTTCAACTAAGAAATCAAATTTTAAATATAATCCAAGATTGATCATAAATCGAATTTGGGACGAAATAAATGGTAAGGAAAAATTACGTCATCAACCAGCGTAACTTTCAAATGAAATTAATTAATTTTTTTAGAACATGGTAGAATCCGTAGTCACCACGAATTCGGGTAAGTTGTCCAACTTTTATGGTCGCCACAGTATTCTACGCTGTCCGCCTCGGAAACCGCCACACAGATCTTTGCATAGTTCGCTTCTATAACCGCGACGCCACAATCATTTTAAACCTTTTACGTCACCGAAAACACCAGGAAAGGGACAAGCCTTCAATCCAGCGAGGCCCGAGATTTGAACCTTGGACCTCCGCCCCCCTTATGGGATTTGGATAAACCAATTGGTCTACACCTCGGACAATTAAAACTTTTGTTACTATGTAATTTAATATTAATTAGTTTATATCTTCATTTTTAATATAATTTTTTTTAATATATTTTTTCATTTAAACAAGGACCTAAAAATCGTGATTGTAACCATTGCTTCTATATATCACAAAAAAAAAATAGTAAAAAAAGATTTGCATTGGAGCCAAATCTCCTAATCCATATTTCTATAATGGTTGTTTACATGTGTTGAGCAAGGTGCAGAAAAAGAATTGCAAAAGTATTGTCATTGTTGTCAACACAGTCAGATTGATGCAGTTGATGCAGTTCAGAGGTCGATCAGATCAAGTGCAGAAAGTTTCAAGCAAAACAAAGGTGACCCAGATTCGAAGCGGCGAAAGAGACAAGGAAGAAAACTGTCGCGATATCGCGACATGTTTTCTGTCGCGATTTCGCGACATGGTCGAGGAGAGAGAAGGCGCAGCCGAAAATGTCGCGATTTCGCGACATGTCGAGTTTTCGTTTAGGAGAGAGAAAATGTGTCATGATTTTGCGACAAAAAGTAGGAGAGAGAAAATGCACGCCAAAATGTCACGATTTCGCGACACGTCGGGTTTTCGTGACCTGAAGAGGAGAGAGAATGCTCAGCAACAAAGGTGTAGCGATATCGCTACATGTTGAAATGAATGGAAACAAAGGTGTAGCGATATCGCTACATGTTGAAATGAATGGAAACAAAGGTGTAGCGATATCGCTGCATGATGAAAATACATGGCACAAAGGTGTAGCGATTTCGCTACAATTAGGAAGTGCAGAAAACAAAGATGTAGCGATTTCACTACAAGTGAAAAGACACAAACAAGAAGATGTAGCGATTTCGCTACTGCATGGAGCAAAGAGCGTACGGAATCCAGAAGCGTCGCGATTTCACGACGGAGATAACGATGACGTCAGCAAGGGCCGAAAGTGTCACGACAGGTTTCAAAGAAAGTTGTTAGAAGCCGAAAACGTCGCGATTTCGCGACAAGAAGATGATGACGTCAGCAAGAGCCGGAAGCGTCGCGATTTCACGACATGTTCCATTTTCGCTGGAGTTGGCAAGGAGAGTTGTACGGAAGAGCAAAGTGTCGCGATTTCGCGACATGTTCCATTTTCGCTGGAGTTGGCAAGGAGAGTTGTACGGAAGAACAAAGTGTCGCGATTTCGTGACATGTTCCTTTTTCGCTGCTGCTGGCAAAGAAGAGTGTACGGAAGCCGAAAGTGTCGCGATTTCGCGACAAGCAGGATGATGACGTCAGCAAGAGTCAGAAACGTCGCGATTTTGCGACAGGATGAAAGGAAAGCTGCTGGAAGCCGGAAGCGTCGTGATTTCGCGACATGCTTAAGGATGACGTCAGCAAAAGTTCTAAGTGTCGCGATATCGCGACATGAACAGAAGGAAAGCTGTCAAAGCCAAAATGGTCGTGATTTCGCGACAGCATTGAGGATGACGTCAGCAAAAGTTCAAAGTGTCGCGATTTCGCGACATGAGCGGGGGAAAAGCTTTCAAGGCCAAAATGGTCACGATTTCGCGACAACCTTCAGGGTGACGTCAGCATAAGTTAAAAGTGTCGCGATATCGCGACAGGTAACAGTCTGGCAGGTAAATGCCGAAGCAACATGAAAGGTGACACATGGCAGAAAAGCATCATGCAGTCTGTCACATAAGAAGTAACTGAAGTCAGACAGACAGTTAAACGTTGACAGGTGTTGGACATGCAATGCAACAACCAAACATGCATAATTGAAACACATTCGAAAAGCTGAATATGAAGAATAATAAAAGCATTCGAAAGGTCGTATTTGCAGGCATTCTAACAGACGTATTTGAAGCATACAGAAAAGCCGAACATGAAGAATCGAAAAGCTTTCGAAGAATCACATATGGAATTTCGAAAAAGCATTCGAAAAGCCGTATTCAAAGAAATTGAACAGTCGAAGTGCATGAAACAAAATTGCCATCATGCATGTTTTCAAAAGACGTATTGCAGGGTTTCGAACGATCGAAGTGCATGGAACCGAACAGCCGTATTGCATGGATTCGAAGAGTCAGAGTATGTGATTCGATTGCATGCAGGATTGAAAGGTTATAAAAGAATAATCATACAGAGAAGATGTTCTTCATTGTTAGAGAGAAATTGTTGTAAAAGGAGGGTTAGAGAAGAATCAAGAGAAAAATAAGCAGAGCCGTGAGAGTGTGTAGAGTTGGGTTAATTGCAGACCAGTCAGGGTCGTGCATGAAGTGAAGACATTTTATGTCATTCTAAATTGATCAAATTGCAGTCCAAGTTGGTGCTTGGTACTAGGAGTTGGTGCTCCATCTGTTGTAGCAGAAAATTACAGGGGTTGGTGCTCCTTCCAGTTGGTGCTGGTAAAGTATTTGTAAAATTGATTTTGCAAATACTGGATTTGGATTGGAGTCCAAGCAGTCATTTTTTGAGGAGTAGCCAAATTGGTGAACCTCGGTATATTGAGTGTTGTGGTGTGCTCTCTTGTTCAAGTTGTTTTTCAGTTGTCAAGTTCTCTTTATTTCATATTAAATGTCGTAGATATAAAAATTAATAGCTACACTGATTCACCCCCCCCCTCTCAGTGTCATTGTGTAATCATCAATTGGTATCAAAGCAAGGTTCCTTGTACAAGCTTAATCAGCTAAGGAGATCTTGAAAGAAATAATGGCAGGCGGTGAAGGATTTTCATCCAACAAAGCTCCCTTATTTGATGGAACAAATTACACCTTATGGAAACTCAAAATGCAAACATATCTGAGTGCATTGGGATATGATATTTGGGATTCTGTAGATAGTGGATACACAGCACCCACTACTCCTCCAACATATACTGCTAAGAAAAAGAAATTTGAGAACAACTCCAAAGCTAAGAATGCCATAATGTGTGGGCTTGTTGAAAGTGAACTGATAAGAGTCATGAGTTGTAAATCAGCAAAAGACATGTGGGATAAACTGAAGAGCATCTATGAAGGAGATAGTAAGATTAAGGAAGCAAAACTGCAAACTCATCGAGCACAGTTTGAAGCACTGCAAATGAATGAAGATGAAAACATAGACTTATATGCTGAGAGTCAACGAAATTATTAATGCAATCAGAGGACTTGGTGAAGAAATTGATGATGTAGTTGTTGTGAAAAAGGTTCTCAGAACACTTCACAAAAGATTTAACTCTAAAGTCTCTGCAATAGAAGAGGCAAAAGATCTAAACAACTTCAGCATGGATGAGTTGCATGGTTCCCCGACAACATATGAAATGAGAATAGGATAAACCAAGTCTACGAGACGGAGAAGCAACTTTTAAAGCACACAAGAATGTAAAAGCTGAACATGAATCCGAGGATGAAGGAACACTTGGATGAAACAGAAGCCAATTTTGTTCGAGAAACTCACAAAAGGAAAAAGAAAAATATAGAGGGAAGCTACCTTTTAAATGCTTCAATTATGGAGGAGTCGGTCATTTTGCGGCCAAATGTCCAATGCGAGGAGAGAACCAAAAATGGTGAAGGTTCACACCAAGAAAAAGGTGATTGGAAGAAGAAACAAAATTTCGAAAGAACAACTTCAAGAAGAAAAGCTTCATAACCAAGAATGTCAGCAGTTCTGAAGAAAGCACAGATGAGGAGTCTGAAGAAGAAGGAGGTGAAGCTCTTTTCATGGCACTTGAAGAAGAAAGAACAGAGGAAAATCAGGAAGGTGATGAAAATTCCAAGGATGAAGCCGAAGTGTATTTGGAAGGAGAATTGGTTGCTTGCACTTGAAGAGTTGAATGCGAAAGGAAGAAGAATAAGAAATTTTCAAAGAAATTAGAGAATTCCACAGACATAATAAACAATCTAAAAATACGAGACGAGAGGAATTCAAGAAAATTTTTGAAGTTCTTGATGAACAATTAATTGTAAATACAGTTGAATGCAGCAAGCTAGAGGAAGACATTGTTAAGTTAAGGATGCGATTAGAGGAGATGAATAGAAAATTGAACTGTTTTCATAAGTTTGAAGAAAGTACTCGTAAAAGCTGGATAAAATGTTAAATAACCAAAGGCCTTCTGGCATAAAATTTGGTTTAGGCTTTGATGAAGGAGAATCTTCAAAGAATTCAAAGAACTTGAATACAGAACTCATATAAAAAGAAGAAAAGATCAGGGTTGAACCAGAAAAACCAAATCTTGCAAAAGAAAACAATAATGCCAGATTCAAGAAGAATACTGACAAAGATGGATTCACAAAAGTCACACATCCAATGAGGAGAAGATTCATGGCTCCTACTTCAAACTGGCAAAGACCGGCACCCAGGTTTAATCATGCATTTTTTGGTTATTGTTTTAAATGCAATGCTTATGGCCATAAGATTTCAGATTGCAGGCATAATGTATCTCAAAGGAATTTTACCAGCAGAAATGTTTTTTCTCCTTTAATGAATTATGCAGTTGAATGTTATAATTGTCATAATTTTGGACATATTGCTAGAAACTGCAGAAGCACTTTTGCATCAAATAATTATCAGGGTAGAAAATCTCAGCCAAGTGGGTTGAAACAAAACCAGAAATTTCCTGAAAAACAGGCACATGCTAATGAAAGGACAAAGGCAAAACAAGTAGCAAAATCTGCTATCAAACCAGAATGAAAAGAAAAGGAATCTTTGATTGTCCAGACTACTTTTAAAGATCAGAACAAATCAGCACCTTGGATACTTGACAGTGGTTGTTCCAGTCACATGACAGGTGACAAGCAAAAGTTTGAGAATTTATAGAATTATGAAGGTGGTTCTGTGAAATTTGGAAATAATGATGGAGCAAAGATTGTTGGAAAGGGATCAGTCAAGATCAGTGATGGCAATATAAAATCAAAATAAGTCTTTTTTGTAATTGGCCTAAAGCATAACTTGCTAAGTGTAAGTCAAATATGTGACAGAGGTCATGATGTAATCTTCAAGAAGGAGGGTTGTGAAGTAAGAAAGACAAAAAATAGAAAGTTAATAGCCACTGGACTGAGAACTTTAGGAAATCTGTATACACTTTCAGAAACTGCAGAAGGAACATGCTTGATGGGACAGGAAGATGAAAACTGGCTATGGCACAAGAGGCTTGGGAATATTATTTTTGACAATCTGGCAAAAATCAGTTCAAAAAGAGCAGTTAGAGATATACCAAACATTGGCAAACCTGTAAATAGCATTTGTGAGTCATGCCAAAATGGAAAACAAACCAGAGCCACTTTCAAAGCAAAAGAATACTTCACTAGCAAGCCATTAGAACTAATTCACACTGATCTATGTGGACCCATGAGAACTGAAAGCATAAATGGACACAAATATTTTATGCTATGTATAGATGACTACTCAAGAATGACATGGGTACTATTTCTGAAACTCAAGTCAGAAGCCTTTGAAATGTTTAAAACCTTCAAAAATCTTGTTGAGAATCAATCAGGAAAAATAATTAAATGCCTAAGATCAGACAGGGGAGGAGAGTTTATCTCCGAAGAATTTGCAGAATACTCTCAAAAACATGGGATAAGAAGACAGTTTTCAGCGACTAGGACACCTCGGCGAGAATGGTGTTGTAGAAAGGAAGAATAGAACAGTGCGAGGAAATGGCAAGGACAATGTCGGCGAGAAAACAAAATAGTCGACAAATTTTGGAAAGAGGCGGTTCATACTGCAGTTTACATTCAAAACAGTGCATCTTTGAGACCACATGAAAGCAAAATATCTTATGAGTTGTGGTTTGGCAGAAAGGCAACAACAAGACATTTCAAAGTATTTGGCAGCAAGTGCTACATAAAACGGATTGAAGATAACCTCGATAAATTTGAAGATAGAGCTGATGAAGGTATCTTTCTTGGTTACTCAACAAAAAGCAAGGCATACACATGTTACAACAAGAGGTTGAAGAAAATTGTTGAAAGTGCTGATGTGAAAGTTGATGAAGGTAGAGAACAAGAAACTACTTATCAAGAAAACTACCCTATGTATGAAGAAGTCATTGAAGGTGATGATGAAAAAGAAACGGAGAAGAATCAGAAAATTGATCCAAATAGTGTAAAAACTGAATCTGAAGAAGAAGAAAACAGGAAATTTAAAACAGGCAACTGGCAGAAAAATCATCCAAGTGAACAGATTATTGGGGATCCCACAGATGGTATTCAAACAAGAAGAACAATAGTGAGGAACTATTCTCTGTTATCTAGTATTGAACCTAAAAATGTTGCTGAAGCAAGCACTGATGAAAGTTGGATGAAGGCAATCAATGAAGAACTAGATCAGATAGAGAAAAACAATACCTAGGAATTAGTACCTAGACCAACAAATAAAAACATAATTGGCACTAAATGGGTTTTTAGAAATAAATTGAATGAAGATGGGCAGGTTGTCGGAAATAAGGCAAGATTGGTATGTAAAGGCTATGCTCGGGTTGAAGGCATTGATTTTGAAGAAACTTTTGCACCGGTAGCGGACTAGAGGCAATCGGAATGTTTATGGCATTAGCAGTTCATAAAAAATTCAAAGTATATCAAATGGATGTAAAATCAGCATTTTTGAATGGAAAACTGGAAGAAGAGGTTTACATTGAACAACCGGATGGCTTCCAACTTGGTGACAATCCAGATTTTGTTTGCAGGTTAAAGAAAGCTTTATATGGATTAAAACAGGCACCCGGAGCATGGTATGCAAGGCTGGATAATTATCTAATTAAACAAGGGTTTAAGAAAGGTTTGGTGGATAGCAACTTATATGTCAAAACAGAGAAGGGTCATCTTATTGTTCTTGTTGTTTATGTAGATGACATAACATTTGGCAGCAGCATGGATGAATACTGCAAAGACATATCAATTAAAATGAAAAAAGAATTTGAGATGTCAATGATTGGTGAACTTTCTTATTTCTTAGGACTGCAGGTCAATCAAAATGAAAAACGCATTTTTATTTCTCAAGTTAAATATGTAAAAGAAATGCTGAAAAAGTTCACAATGGAAGACATGAAACCGGTCAACACTCCCATGACAACAGGCTGCAAGTTGAGCAAGGATGATAAATCTCCAGATGTGGATCAAACAATGTACAGGTCTATGATTGGAAGCTCGCTGTATTTAACGACCACTAGACCGGATATATTACAAGCAGTATGTATGGTTGCAAGATTTCAAGCCAGTCCCAAAGAAACTCATGTAACAATTATAAAGAGGATCTTCAGATATCTCAAGTGCACTATGGATTATGGGTTGTGGTACCCAAAAGGTAAAGATTTCACTTTGATTGCATATTTCGATGCAGATTGGGCAGGATGTATTGATGACAGAAAGAGCACAAGTGGAGGAGCATTTTATCTTGGTGACAGGCTAGTAGCATGGCACAGCAAGAAACAAGAATCAGTATCTCTATCCACTACAGAGGCAGAATACATTGCAGCAACAACATGCTATACTCAGATATTATGGATGAGACAAACATTGAAAGATCTTGGTATTCATTTCAAAAAGCCAATTTCAATTAAATGTGATAACACTAGTGCTATCAACATATCCAAGAATCCAGTAATGCATTCAAGAACCAAACATATTGCAATCCGATATCATTTCTTGAAGGATAAAGTTGCAGAAGGAGAAGTTAAATTGGATTTTGTTCCAACTACAGAGCAAGTAGCTGATATATTCACAAAAACTTTGCCAAAGGAAGTATTTGAATACCTTCGAAAGAAGTTGGGAGTAGTCACACCACCCAAGCATTGACTATCTATGGGAAACACATTCTCAGGGGGAGCATTCAAACTTTTTAAGTCTGAGAATGTTGTGCATAGAATCAGGGGGAGTCTACAGCAGCCCTTTGGTATTATTGGCAAAGGGGGAGAAGAAATTAAGCAAGGTTGCAGTGTGTTGCCAACAATTCCAAAGGGGGAGATTGTTGAGCAAGGTGCAACAAAATAATTGCAAAAGTATTGTCATTGTTGTCAACACAGTCAGATTGATGCAGTTGATGCAGTTCAGAGGTCAGTCAGATCAAGTGCAAAAAGTTTCAAGAAAAACAGAGGTGACCCAGATTCAGAAACTGGCAGAAAGAGACAAGGAAGAAAACTGTCGTGATATCGCGACATGTTTTCTGTCGCGATTTTGCGACATGGTCGAGGAGAGAGAAGGCGCAGCCGAAAATGTCACGATTTCGTGACATGTCGAGTTTTCGTTGAGGAGAGAGAAAATGTGTCGCGATTTCGCGACAAAAAGCAGGAGAGAGAAAATGCACGCCAAAATGTCACGATTTCGCGACACGTCGGGTTTTCGCGACCCGAAGAGGAGAGAGAATGCTTAGCAACAAAGGTGTAGCGATATCGCTACATGTTGAAATGAATGGAAACAAAGGTGTAGCGATATCGCTGCATGATGAAATGAATGGAAACAAAGGTGTAGCGATATCGCTACATGTTGAAATGAATGGAAACAAAGGTGTAGCGATATCGCTGCATGATGAAAATACATGGCACAAAGGTGTAGCGATTTCGCTACAATTAGGAAGTGCAGAAAACAAAGATGTAGCGATTTCGCTACAAGTGAAAAGACACAAACAAGAAGATGTAGCGATTTCGCTACTGCATGGAGCAAAGAGCGTACGGAAGCCAGAAGCGTCGCGATTTCATGACGGAGATAACAATGATGTCAGCAAGGGCCGAAAGTGTCACGATTTCGCGACAAGAAGATGATGACGTCAGCAAGAGCCGGAAGCGTCGCGATTTCGTGACATGTTCCATTTTCGCTGGAGTTGGCAAGGAGAGTTGTACGGAAGAGCAAAGTGTCACGATTTCGCGACATGTTCCATTTTCGCTGGAGTTGGCAAGGAGAGTTGTACGGAAGAACAAAGTGTCACGATTTCGCGACATGTTCCTTTTTTGCTGCTGCTGGCAAAGAAGAGTGTACGGAAGCCGAAAGTGTCGCGATTTCGTGACAAGCAGGATGATGACATCAGCAAGAGTCGGAAACGTCGCGATTTTGTGACAGGATGAAAGGAAAGCTGCTGGAAGCCGAAAGCGTCGTGATTTCATGACATGCTTAAGGATGACGTCAGCAAAAGTTCTAAGTGTCGCGATATCGCGACATGAACAGAAGGAAAGCTGTCAAAGCCAAAATGGTCATGATTTCGCGATAACATTGAGGATGACGTCAGCAAAAGTTCAAAGTGTCGCGATTTCGCGACATGAGCGGGGGAAAAGCTTTCAAGGCCAAAATGGTCATGATTTCGTGACAACCTTCAGGGTGACGTCAGCATAAGTTAAAAGTGTCGCGATATCGCGATAGGTAACAGTCTGGCAGGTAAATGCCAAAGCAACATGAAAGGTGACACATGGCAGAAAAGTATCATGCAGTCTGTCACATAAGAAGTAACTGAAGTCAGACAGATAGTTAAACGTTGACAGGTGTTGGACATGCAATGCAACAGCCAAACATGCATAATTGAAATGCATTCGAAAATCCGAATATGAAGAATAATAAAAGCATTTGAAAGGTCATATTTGTAGGCATTCTAACAGACGTATTTGAAGCATACAGAAAAGACGAACATGAAGAATCGAAAAGCTTTCGAAGAATCACATATGGAATTTCGAAAAAGCATTCGAAAAGCCGTATTCGAAGAAATTGAACAGTCGAAGTGCATGAAACAAAATTGCCGTACTACATGGTTTCAAAAGACGTATTGCAGGGTTTCGAACAGTCGAAGTGCATGGAACCGAACAACCGTATTACATGGATTCGAAGAGTCAGAGTATGTGATTCGATTGCATGCAGGATTGAAAGGTTATAAAAGAATAATCATACAGAGAAGATGTTGCTCATTGTTAGAGAGAAATTGCTGTAAAAGGAGGGTTAGAGAAGAATCAAGAGAAAAATAAGCAGAGCCGTGAGAGCGTGTAGAGTTGGGTTAATTGCAGACCAGTCAGGGTCGTGCATGAAGTGAAGACATTTTATGTCATTCTAAATTGATCAAATTGCAGTCCAAGTTGGTGCTTGGTACTAGGAGTTGGTGCTCCATCTGTTGCAACAGAAAATTACAGGGGTTGGTGCTCCTTCCAGTTGGTGCTGGTAAAGTATTTGTAAAATTGATTTTGCAAAGACTGGATTTGGATTGGAGTCCAAGCAGTCATTTTTTGAGGAGTAGCCAAATTGGTGAACCTCGGCATATTGAGTGTTGTGGTGTGCTCTCTTGTTCAAGTTGTTTTTTAGTTGTCAAGTTCTCTTTATTTCATATTAAATGCTGTAGATATAAAAATTAATAGCTACACTGATTCACCCCCCCTCTCAGTGTCATTGTGTAATCATCAATTTTTGGCATGCATTTTCTCTCTCCTACTTTTTGTCGCGAAATCATGACACATTTTCTACATTTGAGCACAAATCTCCTAAACCATATTTCTGCAAAGGTTGTCCAAATTAGCTAAACATTGTATTTGCTCACCAACCTATTTAACCATATCATCCTCAATAGCCATGTCATTATGCTGCTGAACCCTTACCTCCTTCTCAGTACTCATCTTAGCTAGGAAGTCTACCACTGAACCCCTACCTCCTTTTCAGTACTCATCTTAGCCAAGAAGTATACCACTTTATTTATATCTCTACTCACATAAATTGAAATCACATCATCTAATTCCCTCCACAGTTCCTTAATTTGAGTGACAAGAATCCTCAACCTCCATGTCTTCAAAGTAAAGTTCCTCATGCAATCCAGAGCTCCTACCTTTTTTTTAGAATCTAATTATAGGATTATTCTCCTGCAACCTTGTTTTACTACCCAAATAGAAACATATTTAATATCTAAGGCTTTCGCTTGATTGTTTGTGGTCCTTTCCAACCCTTACAATTCCCAATAGAGCACTATTCCAACATGATTCCTACAAACCACTCCAGTTCCAACTCTATCCAAATTGCCTTTTGTAGCTCCATCAGTATTGATTTTAATCCAACCTTCTAGGGGTGGTTTCCAACTAGCTTTGTCCTACCCTTCTTGCACTTCAACTTTCTTCTGCATTGCCCCTATAACAACCTGAGTTTCCTCTTTAGCATACACTGCCACAGTTTCTATGAATTTGCTCCAAATGACTTGCCAAAGTTCATCTAAAGATGAAAAGGTTTCTCTAAAAATTCTACCAATTCTCTCCCACCACACTTACCACTAAATGAAGTTTAATCCAAGCTCCCAAACGATACAAAGAGATTTAGATTTAAATCTACCCCTTTTCCATATTTTCCAAATATTAATCCAATTCAAATCACCATTAACTCAAATTTTATAAGATAAAAACTCTCTCCTAGATCTGGTGTGTGAATGGGTACTTAAACATAAAGTGGTTAGATTTTTCCTCACTCTTGTAGCATAAAATATATTGAGATGGACCAATGATTCCCCTACATATGAGATTATCAAAAGTAAAAATTCCATTAATTACTTTTGGCCAACCCTTGGACTGCCAAATATTTCTCCAAACCTCAACTTGATATGCATGATGAGGCTATGGAAGGATCTTATCATATCCATCATTCACTGTGTAGACACCAAGGCTCCCATAGCCCCAAGCTAATTCATCCTCCTCATCTCTACATGTGAGAAATATTTCTACCAAGATTTTAGTCATGATGGGTGTCAATTTTGGAGGGATTGAAATTGGCCACTCATCCAACTTCTTAAACTACTTAAACTTATAATCCCCAAGTTGACTAGTGTTGAAATAAATTTCAATTTATATCCAACCCTTGGTTTCCATGGTTATTTTTATTATTTGCAGTTTTGAGGATTCAACAATGATAGGTGGGTGTTGATCCCATGAATCTGTCTAAAATCGTGCCTTCTCCCCTCTCCCCACTTTCCAAAATAATCTTTCTTTCTCTACCTGAGATCCTAACTTTAGAGTCTACCACACTAAGGATCCATTACCATCCAAAGGGAAACGACCCACCTCATTTGGGTTTACCTGTCCCAAATATTTACTAGTTAAAACTCTACTAAATAAAGAAGTTGGTTGGGAAATCCACCTCTAGTAAAGTTTTCCATCCAAAGCTTTATTATTTAACTTTGATCTCCTTAGTACCAAAACTCCTTTTATATTGGGTTGGCTTACTTTCTCCCAAACTACTCTCTCATTTTAATACTCCCCATAAAACATTCTAGCCATCTTGTCCAACTCTTTCCATATGGTATGTGGGGTAGGAAGGATAGAAAATTTATAAATTGGCATGGTCTGAATGACTGACTGTAAAAAAGTTAATCTAACCCATAGCTTAACCATTTGTGAGACCAATGATTAATTATTTTCTTGATACAATATAAAAGATTCCTCCAGACATCTATTTTCGAATTTTTAAAATGTAAAGGGACCCCAAGTATACCACTGGGAGATAAGTCCTCGTGAATCCCAAGATCTTTAAGATTATGTCCTGAAGCCTTTGATCAAGATTGAAAAATACCACTTTGGATTTTTTATCATTTATGACTTGGTTTGTGGTCCTAAGGTAAACATTAAGTGTATCTCTAATCATTCTTGCTTCCCTTAAGTTGGCCACTCCCACAAATCCTATGTCATCCACAAACTATAGGTGTTTCAAAACTTTCTCACCCATCTTGATACTTGTTAGCAAACCTTGTTGTCTTCTTCTCAAGATGAGTCTGCCCATACCTTCAACCAATATGAGAAAAATATAGGGGAACAAAGATCTCCTTGATGAAGGCCTCAAGTAGGTCCGGTTGTGAGGGAAGACCCTTGATTAACACTTAGTATGCAAGAGTAGAAACATAGCACATTATCCATTCTATCCAATCCTGAGAGAAACCAAAGACTACCATCGTCTTTGACAAGAAGCTCCACTCCACCCTATCATAAGCCTTTGACATATCTAATTTTATGAACATTCTTCTTTACCAAATTTTTGCATTGAATGGATTGCCTCCTAAGCTAGAACCACACCATCCAGGATCTGTCGACTCTCTATAAAACCTCATTGCTCTAAGGAGATAATGTTATGTAGAAGATGTTCTAGCCGCTCAGCCATTACCTTTGTGATTATTTTATATATGATACTGCATAAGGCAATAGGTCTATAATCTGAAATATGCACCCTCTTCGCCCTATTGGAAATGACAATGAAAGTATGATTTAATGCTTTAAGAATTATTTTACTAACTTTGGACACCTTTATAACATCCATTACATCCTCCTCCAAGTTATTTCATAAGACCTAAAAAAACTCAATTGGAAGCCATCTGGACCGGGTTTTTTTTTTTTCTCATTCCAAAGACTACTTTCTTCAATTCCTCTCTATCAAAGGGTTTAAGTAGGGCCTAATTTTCTTCTTCATATATAATAGAGGGTATGATAACAAGAACCTTTTCTGAGCCTCTTCATCTTGCACCATACTTTCCTTAAATAGTTTAGAAAAATAATTCATTGAATAGAAATGCATACATGGAATTGTATCAAAGGAGTGTCTATTCTCATATTGAAGAGCTTCTATGTTGTTTGTTTATATCCTAGCATAGGCAACCTAATCGAAAAATTTGGTATTTTTATCACCTTCTAATAACTAAGTGGTTCTTGCTCTCTATTTCTAGTAGGTCTCCTCTTGGTTGTCAATGTGCTCAACCGCTTTACACAATGCATCATACTCTTCTTTGAGTTGTTATGTAATTGTTCCTTCCCTGAAGTATTTTTTAACCTCATCCCATTTGGCCACCAATGGAGCTCTTTGGACCTGGAAGTCTGTCTTGTTAGCTCACCTCCATTGTTTTAGTTGATCCTTGACGTAATGAAGCTGCTGGTGGAATATAAACAATTTTGTCCCATATGATGGGTGACCTTCTTCCCACCACTGTGGAATTTTATTTCGAAGTTTCTCTTTTTGTAGCCAAAAGTTTTCAAATTTAAATGGTTTGTTATATTGCACTATCTTGATCCCCCCTTCCAAAAAAATGGGAAAGTGACCTAAAACTGGACCCTCTAAAATATGAAATTTTATATTCCATTTCACAAATGCCTCTTCTAAAATCAAAAAATGATCTAACTCCACCTTCCTTCTATGTGGCTCCCCCCTCTTATTAGTCCAACTATAGTTGGTTCCATGACATTTAATATCCACCAAGTGTAATGCTTGGAATTGGGTAATCATAAATCGATCCCTTGGGTCTAAAATTGGGGTTCCCCCTTCCTGATATTTAGAGAATAATTTAGCATTAAAATCCCCAACAACAATCGAGTCTAACTCCTCACTTAAGGCTCATGTTATGCACAAATTTCCATTGATGCATCTGACCATCTAGGTTTGAGCTCCATAAACATTTATGATTAAAACCTACTCAGCTGTCACATTATTCCTAAAATACGATGTGGGGACACCTCTCCATGCTATATGTTCTATTATCATCCATTCAAAAGATTTTGTCTCCTTGAGCTACTATCAATTCCTTATTTGATTGTCTACCCACTCCTTGAGAGCTGATATTTTTTGATCTCTTTTCCACCCGAGTTATCCCTAGAGTTGGCATTTATTTGTTCTTTTTTGCTACACCCATGATGATAACCTTAATTATTGGTTGTTCTTGGTTATGCACTATCAATACCCCTGCAATCTCTGATTTTAGTAACTCACTACACTCAATTACCTACTCTAGGATGGGAGGAGGTGAAAGAGGGGCTTGAACATGGTTGTTATTATTTTCATTATTCTCATCCACTCCTTCCATGAATTGTTCTTCTTCCTGGTCCACTAGTGTCTTGAAGATCTCATACCTATTGGAGGTCTTGAGTTGGGTTTTCTCTTTACCATATTTTTTATTTTACCTTCTCCTTGTTTTGGGATGTTTAAAACCATCTCCCTATGCTTCTTTACCTTGAGAAATATTGGTTGTTTCTTTATTGATTGTCGACTTACCCTCCTTAGGAAAATTTGAAATTCCCATAGGAGCCTCAATTTTTATGTTTATATTGTTTGGGTAGTATTGGGCCAAATATCCATATTTGTGGTAAAATCTGCACCTAAAGGGTAATGCCTCATAATCCAGTTGTTGAATCCAAGATAGTCCTGCAAGTTCAATTTCAACTTCTGCTAGCAAAGGCTGGCTAAGATCTATTTCCATGCATAATATAGCATAAATGACTATTTTTCCTTCTATTGTATCTTTGGAAAAACCCAAATATCTTCCAAGGGAATTGTCACTAATTTTTATACTTGCTCACTCCAAAAAACCCTTTGGAAGTGCATACAATTGGATTTAAATAGGGACAACAGTGAGTTCAATGGATCAAATCCCACTGTTACATACCTAAAATAATATAGCATTGGCTATATTATGAAGTATTACATTTAATCACTATTTATCCAAGTGTAGAATAAATAAATTATCATCTGGGATTATTCTTTTTATATTTCATTTGCAATCTTCGCATATTTGCCTTTACGGTGAGGGTGTGCCCACCTAAAGTGGTGATCTGCATTTCTTATTTGCAATCCAATATTCGTTCATTCTATTCTCGAAAATAGTGGTGTGATCATTGTTCGTAAATAGTTGATCTATCTGTGTTTTCATTGTGAAGAAGGAATAGAAATATCCTTCAAAGTGGTATCAGTTTTGGGGGACGAGAGCAAAGATAAATTATAGTAGACGACGCCTGCTAACAAGGAAAGTCATATTCGTTCGCTGAAGGCATTCACGGTTGATGTTGCACTCCATTCGCTGCCGATCGTAGTCGCACTCCATTCACTGCCGAAGACGCAGTACTCATAATTTTTTTGGGACTTAGCAGAACAGATCTGAGGCTGAAGAAGTGTTGCAGGTTGTCCATAAAACACGCCAGCCGTAGTTGGTAAACGCTAGAGGTACCTGGCTAGAGAATTCGGGGTATAATTCATAGAAACACCAGCTAATTGCGATAGAAACCAAAGGAGAACACAACGTGACATTCGTTTCACATATCCACCATAGCTTGTTAATGTAAATCATCTGCCAAATAATTTTTGCTGTCGACCAATCAAAAAACACCGTATAATCCTTAAATTGCATTTAACCTAAGGTTTTTGAGTGAGAATTTTTTATTATTACAAATCCATTGTCCCACATTGTTAGCATGGGTTCCTTCAGGCAGTTTAAAACACCGTTAGCATCAATAGCTTGGTGTGACTACGGTCACACATAGCCAAGCCTCGTGCACGCGTAAAGTTGGTCCCATAGTGTTGAGTCGTCTAGTGTTGTCGTGTCCTTTCTATGTGTTCGTGTCCGTCGTAGTATTGTCCTTGTCGCATAGTGTTGATTCCAAGTCTTGTGTCATCTTGTGTCCTCCTGCAGTGTCCACTAGGTCTTTCTTATGTCTCGCGTGTTGATGCTTTCGTGTCTCACGTGTCGGTTGTGTCTTGCATCTTTCGTGTTGCTCGTCGTTGTCTGGTCCACTTGCGTCGTCGTTGTCTGGTCCATCCACTTGTGTTGTGTCAGTCCGTCGTTGTCCGGTCTGCTCGCGTATCATGTCAATTGTTCGGTCCTTCCTCATTGTCCGGTCTACATGCATCGTGTCAATCCTAGTTTGATTTCCGTATTCCGCAACTCGCTGTCAAAAGTTGTCACTAAAAGTTGTTAAAAAATTGTCACTAAAATCTGTCAAAAGTTGCTGTCAAGGAGAAGCCCAAATCCAAATTCAAATCCGCATCACAGTTGAAGTGAAACACAAATTTTTTTGCCAAAAATCAACCAAATTATCGCAGAATTGAAGCTCAAGGATTACTAAGCAGGAAATTTTGAACAGTGCATGAGTAGAAGTTGGATCAAAGGACCTGACAGTCGACTATCAAGCTCGGAGACGACCAATAACAACATAAGAAGACCTCATCGAAGCCTAGGTACAAAAGAAAATTCTCCTTCTCATTTCAAAATTGGCAGTTATAATCCGCATCATCCACTGGTAGACCCCATGGCTACTAACCTTTCACCAACTCCCGAAAACGTCACACAAGGAGAATCAGGCAACTCTGCCATTAACACTGATGAAGCTCTTCGAGAATTACTAGCTAGTATGTGCCAAATTAATGACACCCTAACTAAACTATTGAGCACACAAAACCAACCTAATCCCAATACTAATTCCCAAAATCACTCCCATGAACAAAGGAATGACGACCAGGATGAAGATTGGGAGCAGCGAAGAGGCAATCCAGATAATTACGGGAATCGCTATCATAGACAATGATATAACCAAGATCAGGAAAGGGATATGGGTTATCACCAACCGAGAGGCCCTAATAATTTTCCACGCATTGATATGCCCAATTTTTAGGGTCATGATCCTCATGGTTGGATAACCAAGATGGAAGGCATTCTCGACTTATACCAAATTAAGGATTTTGATAAAGTCCCTTTTGCTACATCAAAATTAGGCACTAAGGCTTACCAATGGTTCGTATGGCTTAAACACGAGAAAGGAGCTACTGTTTTCTGGAATAATTTCACTACCTATTTTTTAGAAAGATTTGATGAAGGAGCTACATCATCTTACACAATAAGACTGTTATCTCTTAAACAAGAAAGATCAGTTAGTGAGTTCGTCTCCGAATTCACCAGTTTACTACCATATGCATTACACCTCAGTCCAGACATAGTGGTAGGAACTTTTCGCAATGGTTTGAAAGAAAATATTAAGGTGGAGGTGGACATTCAAAATCCAACCTCGTTGAACGATTGCATAAGATTAGCCAAGCTAGCTGAGAAGAGAATTCAGTTGTATACACAGCATGAAACTTCTAGTCGTCCTTCGTATGGCAACAACTCTTTTCACAGAAATGATCAACCATCAAGATACTTCTGCTATAAATGTCACAATCACCATCCCAGAGAACAAGAATGTGCACAAAAACAAAACTTTCATATTGAATGCGCTCAATATGAAGGAGAAGAGGAAGAAGCATACCACCAGGAAGAACCTATTCAAGAAGAACTATCGCTTGTTTTTGAAGAGAAGGAAGAGGATACAATGGCTATTTCCGTGCAGGCCCTCATGGGGTTAACAGCCCACCATACAATCAAGGTACCAGGATTTATCCGATAGAAAAAGGTAAATGTGCTAATCGATTCAGGTAGTACCCATAATTTTATCGACATCAAAACAACAAAAGCTATGAATTTATAACTCTTCCAACAAAGACAAATTCCAGGTTCTAGTAGCCAATGGGATGAACGCTCAATGTGTTGGGAGAACATCTCAAGTCTCCATTAAAATGGGAACTTATACCTGGGTTGGATCTCTTTTCGTAATGAATTTAGGGAACTTTGATGTTATTTTGGGAGTTGAATGGTTGGAAACACTAGACACGGTCAGCTTCAATTTCAAAAAATTATTTGTGGAATGGAAGGAAAACAGATGGGTCATTCGCTTACAAGGTATTACTACTTCCCCATCACAAATGGTGAGCTCTCATAGTATGGAGAAAACATTAAAAAAGGTTGGATACGGATTCATAGATCAAATTAATTGTTTGAAAAAGCAATCTCGAACAACTTTGAGTATTTCTGCTCCAGATTTACGGGACCTCATAGCACATTACACAAAGGTCTTCCAAGAACCAAAGGGACTACCTCCCCAAATATCCCATGACCATGCCAAGGTGATCGGCCAAAAAGTGAAATCTCGGTCAGAATTACCAATACTAGATGCAGAAGGGCGTATATATCTCCAGCCAGAAGCAATTCTACATAGTAGAACATGCATACGGAGCGCTCATCACATCCAAGAATTTTTGATCAAATGGCAGGGCCTACCAGATGAAGATGCAACCTGGGAATCTGAAAGTATTTTCCAGTCATTTCTAGCTTTGAGGACAAAGCTTTCCAAGGAGGGGAGTCATGTTACATACCTAAAATAATATAGCGTCGGCTATATTATGAAGTATTACATTTAATCACTATTTATCCAAGTGTAGAATAAATAAATTATCATCTCAGATTATCCTTTTTATATTTCATTTGCGATCTTCGCATATTTGCCTTTACGACGAGGGTGTGCCCACCTAAAGTGGTGATCTGCATTTCTTATTTGCAATCCAATATTCGTTCATTCTATTCTCGAAAATAGTGGTGTGATCATTGTTTGTAAATAGTTGATCTATCTGTGTTTTCATTGTGAGGAAGGAATAGAAATATCCTTCCACCCACTCTCCAAAGCTAAATAAATAATATTTTCAAACCATGATTCTTGTTTTATAATTGAAAATCCCTATTTCTATCGACAAGTGAATATAAACTACAATAAAATATCCATTGCTAATAAACCACAAAGAATACTCACTAAGAGGCTCCTAGTTTTTTCGGACCCAAAAATACAAAAAAATTAGGGTAGGATGAATACCTATGAATTTATAGATCAAATCATGATTGGATCTAAGTAAATTTGTTTCTTGTACCATGCTTTTCTCAATGAAAATATTTGGCCTTTATTCTGATAGTGGTAAGCATCCATTAACTCGTTGAGATGTTGATCTATTTTCAGTAGTCGTAAAGAGCATTTTTAATGCAGTTTTTTGTGCTTCTTCAATCTCTATTGGAGATTTATCCTTTAAAAAATATGTAAAATAAATATGTCTCTCTAAAAGAGGATTCATAGGTGTCCCCATTAGGCCCTCTAGGGGTAAAAATCTTATCTTCAATTCCACAAGAACCAAAAATCTCTTCAGCTACCCAATTGATGCCCTAGTTTTCTCTTCCAGAACTATTATCCAGTTTGAATGTTAGTGTAGCGTTTAGAGTAGATAATTAAGGTTGATTAAATTTTTTATTGCATATAACCAATTATTTTGTAATTTAAAAGTTAATTCTAATAAATATAAAGTCTACAAATATTTAATATATTTTTTTGTGTTTTTAAAAAATAAAATAAATTTTTTATTTTGAAATTAATATTAGATAAATTTATTGTTTTAAATGATTGGTCAATAATATGACATAAATAGAGAGGGCATGTATAATTATTATTATTTATTTTTAGTAAACTATACATAGCTTCTAATTAGAACCAAAATATTACATTTTTTGTTAGATTGATTGATTAAACCATATCCAACATGTCATTTTTTCAAAGATATTTTTCATTTCCTTTTCTATCAAATATATTCTTAATATTCCTTAAAGTACTATGTTTCCACAATGCTTCATTGACATAACTTTCATTAAGAGATAATATCTAACTTCATCAGTTACCTTCTAAAATTTAAATTTCATCAAGACGAAGATCAACCCTACTTTTAGATAAATTATCTCCTACCCAATTTCCTTATCTATAGATTTGCTCACATTTCCAAGAGATTGCCTCTAGATGATGAACATCCTGTATTGAATTATATTTTCATATTTCAATTGCAATTTTAATCCCTATAAGAAGTGTATTTACATCCTCTTTCAATTGCAATTTTAATCCACATAAGAAGTGCCCTAGCCTCTGTATAGTTGTTAATTGAAGTTTGATACAATTTTAAGTAAGGAAAATTTTGTCTTCACTATTTCAAAAACACAACCTCCACTGACTTTTCCTAGATTTTTTTTGGAAGTACCATCAAAATTAATTTTGATAAACCTAATTTTTAGACATTCATTTTTACCATTGATCAAAGTCGATCCTTTGTTTTAATATCATATTCACAAATTATTCTTCCATATATATTCAAATTCTATAACCAAGTGTCTAGCACCTCTTTTTCCACACTTGAGACTTCTTATTATGAGCACCATATCTCTAAAAATTCTACAAAAGAGGTAATAATACAGTTCTAAACTTGGGTATGCTTTTGAGATTTACTTTTCAAAATTCATTTATTCCTTTCAAGCCATAAATTTCAATAGATAATGGAAATACCAATCATACACATCATACATAATGATTTAGCTTTGAAATAACTAATCCAATATTTCATCAACTCTTTCAATGTTAATCAAGCTACCCAATACAATTTCATATATTTTAAAATGTAACCCTAAATGGTGTGAGCAAAGAGACAATGAAGAATTAATTGGTCTAATATTTCTAATTCCTTCCCACACAAGGCACATCTAAAAGGTCCATGATATACTTATTTGTAGACTCTCTTATATGAGAATATTACTTTAAATTACAAACTAAAGAAATGTTAAGCCCTTACAGAGAGCCTCCAAATGACCAAACATTAATTCAAGGGAAATATTTGGGGTTATGAAATTTTGATTACTCTTAATATTAGTATTTCAACTTGACCAAGTATCGACCATATTTTAATAGATTGCAAACCAACTCATCCTTTTATGTAAAAATAGATTAAAAAACTCTTAAAGCATATTTTGAAGTTGATTCGTAATTTGTTTGAGTTCTTCTCCTTCAATAAGGCTACTAATAAAATCCCATGATTTGGGATTGTTTTATCCTCAAAAAGTCATAATTTTATGTTAAGAAAATATGAAATTACATTCTTCATATGCATATTTCGTATTTCTTCAAAGCTTTAACAATGACCTAAAGATCAAGTTAGTTATACATCATAACTATCTCTATTAGGCTAAGTTTTATCCTTAAACACATTTCCAAATTTTCAACCAAGATCCTTTAAATCACTAACTTTTGAGTTTTTTAAAAAAATTGCTTTAATTATGCTTGCTTTAACTGGAGTGAATTAATCCCCCTAGATAGAGATATGGACTAGTTGTAGTGCATTATCCTCATTGAATTCTTGTACTAAGCTATACCTGGTTCAATCTGAAGCACCTCCTTTGAGAGTTCATCATAATTCTCTATAAATATACCAAAAAGTAAAAGCTTCACTTCAATCCACAACTTTTATTTGAGAGAAGATGGGTTGTAGAATCATGTTTTCCATCCTAAAAACACTAAGCATCCAATTTATTACCCTGTGATTTATCAATTTTTAGAGGGATGATTTGTATTATTACTTTTGTTAATGTTAAAACCTTATATTTATTAAAACATTCAATATTTGGTAGGATACCTATCAAGTAGGATTCTCCTAATTCTGAAGTATTCCTACATTTCTAGGTAACCATACTCTCCATGACACAAACAACGAGAGATCTATAAAACCTGTGTATGACCTATTTTTAAACCAAGATTTTAATAACTCTCCTAAAGAATCTTCTTGTCATCCTAAATGAAGCTTTAACTTTGTTATAACCTCCCTCCAAACCTGTCTAGTAAAGGAGTAAGCTACAAGTAATTGTTCAATTATTTCATTCTTTGACTTACATAAATGGAACCTTCTTGGACCATTCCAACTCTTATTATATAATAAATCCATTTCAGAACCTTATTTTCCATGGTAAGCCATAGGAACAGTCTTATCTTTAATGGGACTTTCAACTTCCAAAGTGTCTTCCACCACCATGTTGAATCATCATTTCTATCTTCCAACGTAGTCTTATTCCCCAACTTTGGAGTTTAATTCTCCGTAGTTCCATTAGTTGTGCAAAAAAATTAATCAATTCACTCTTGCAACTTAATATGTCTAAATTTAATTCTTCCCGCATATTCTTCCCATTGGTGTTGTGTCCCCTAGTCCTAAAGCCCTAACATTGTTGCTTTCTTCCATCCCTATCTCTAGTTTGTAGATGATTTTGGGTTAGGTGCTTCGGTGAGAGTTCCAATCCCTTGAGATCTTAAGTTTTGAATTACATTATTTGGAAGTCTATGCATATCACCACAACCAATCCAAGGGTCTAGGCCTAGTCTTATCCTTGAACTATCCCCTATTTTCTAGGTAATCCAATCACCTACAACATAAAATACCTAAATCATTACCTTCCAATATATTAAAAAATTATAGGTTTACTTCACTAGGGCCCTTATCCACTCCTAAATTGTGATTTGATCTAAATAATCTTATTGTATGATATTATTTCATAAGCCTTCCTTTGATATTATCTTCCAAACACACTTGGTTCCTAGAGCCTTGATAAATAGAAAGATGTTCTTAAGTCTCCATCCTCTATTTTTTTGGTATGGCTAATGATTGCCATTTAACCAAGGGACTACCTTCCTTTTCACCTTTTCCTATCCATAAAAACCTATAGCTTAACTATCTAATTTTATCCAAAACTCCTTTTGGTATATGAGCCAAATATTATCAATATACTGGTATCACCTCCAATACAAACCTGACCAAATTCAATATCCCCCTAAAAAGAGCCATTTTTTGCATTGTATATTAATTCTTCCTTCTACCTTCTTTATCAACCAATTATAATCTTGTTTAATGTAGTAATTGGGTTTAAAAAAGAACCCAAAATATTTAAACCCCTATTGAAGATCAAATTTGTCAAAGGAGAAAAGTTGACCTATTAATATGGTATGATCCTGATCCACATGGTTAAAAGAGATGCTTGAATTCTATGCATTAATATGCATACATATTGCTAGGCAAAAAATATCTAAATATTGTTTAACTTCTCTATAGCTCTTATTGTCCCACTTGTGAAAAGGAGAGCATCATATACAAAAAGTGGATGGGTGACTTCCATTATTCTACCTATTCTAATTCTATTTACTACTCCTACCCTCTTTGATTCTAAAATACACACACTTAATCCCTCAAATATAAAATAAATAATAGCAGTGATAAGGGGCAACCTTGTCTTATCCCTCAAGAATATTTGAATAACTAAGAGGTTTATCCATTAACTAAAAGTACAAAACAAATAGAACAAAACATCCCATAATCTAGTTTACCATCTGCACATAGAACCCAATATGAGTAAGTATTATTCTTAAATATAACCAGTTTAATCTATCAAAAGTCTTGGAGAGATTCAAATTCATTACCATTGCTGGTAGTTTCTTTGATTTTATGGTATGAAGACTTTTTTTAGAAACAACGATTGCTTCATGAATCTATCTACCATGTAGGAAATCAAACTGCTCAATAGATATAGAAGCATAAAGGAACCTTTTAATTATTGATGTAATTAATTTTACTATGATTTTGTATATATACTTACACAAAGAAATAGACATGAAATCATCAAATTAATAAGGATTATACTTTTTGGAATAAGAGCAATGAAGGTAGAGTTGAAGACTCCTCCATAACCTTGAGTAGGTCAAACTCCAAAAGGTCATAGAACCTGAAAAATAATTCCATAGTCCACCTGTCATGTCCTAGAATCTTATCTTTTTGGAATGAGGTTAAATTTTTTTGAGCTCTCACTTTGAGGCTTCCTTAATCAACTCACCATTAGATTCCTCATCTATAAATTTGGGAAAGAGAGAATTTATTTCAACTATTTTATCTATATTGACTTGACCAATATCCTTGTATAGTTGACCAAAATACCTTACTCTTATGTCTACTATTCCTTTAAAGGAGAAGAATTTACTTTTATCTTGTCCTTGTAGCTCCAAAATTGTATTTTGTTTTCTTTTGTGATTTGCAAAGATATGAAAAAAATGTAGTGTTATTGTCCCCATTTGCAATCCAAAGTGCTCTACTTTTGAGCCTCCACCATGCTTCTCTCTCAGTCAACAATATTCTCTTCTTTTGTTCCAAATTTTTATACTTAAGGCTTATTTCTTCATCTATTTATTTCAAAGTCATATGCTAGATACACTGCAAGCTCCTCATCAATCTCCCTCAAGTTTTTCTCATCCATAAGTTTCTTTTTATAGGCCCATTGAACCAGTGCCACCATAACCCTTTTTAGATTTGTTACAAATTTAATACTAGCATATTCTTTGAGACTAGGATAAAACTTCACCAATTTTGATTTGACTAGAGTTACAAAGTTGTCCTATTTTAGCCACTCAAGATTGAATTTAAAAGGATAATATGGTTTTTTATCCTCTTTTGCTATAAGGAGTGTTGTCATATTTGATTTTACCCACACAAGAACCTTGTCTTAGAGTGACACAATGAGCCATAGTTGAGAGCATGGGGTTTGGCTCAATCAAGGGCCTTCAAGAGTTTTTACAAGGCCAACTCCTTAAGATTTTATCTTCAAGGTTCTTGCTACTCTACAAAGGTAAAATGGATGCGAGAAAGTAAGCAAAATCAACAAATAAAATGAAAATAGGAAGACACACCAAGAGATCCACTGAGATATTCCTACAAAAATAGGCTTGAACACTATGTGTTAATGGTGAACACTTCCTCTCCTTGATATAGTGAAGAACAATCAAGATCTACTAGTTATAAGCATGTGTGAGCAAGCAGGTCCCAGAGGAGAGCTAATATAACAAGTGGCTCAGTCCAAAATTAGATGTAGGCCCCTCACACAGATACACTTAGCACACTTGATATTCACATAAAATATTACAAAAACACACATACACATCCATAGGTTTGTAGGCAAAGACCAAAAAATATACATAGGCTTCCATGTATATATAAATGTAGGTAAAATTTTACATAGATTGTGCCAGAAGCGAGGGTTAAAAATTACCCACAAGCTACTCAGGAACCACCACTATTTTTACAAAGAGAAATGAAAGGAAAGCCTACAAATATATGGAATTGAAAAATTGCTGATAAAATTTACAAATCTAATACTATTTTTATTTATAGACTTACAAGGGAATAATTTTTCCTCCAAAATTTGTAGGATGACTTTACTTTCTATCTACCCATTTCCAAGGGATTCTAAATATTTAATGGAGTAGCCCTTAGTTATAGTTATTTTCAGTATGTATCTATCGTGGTTGTAGATCCCCTTCCTTAACCTTTAACGTTTTATCTACCTTCATTTGATTCATAGATCTAGAGTATTATTGGTAGATAGTAATATTTTCTTAGTAATGGTATACTATATTTCTTCTTCTTGGGGAACCATGCATTCGCCTACCTCTTCCTTGGTTTTGGTGCCCTCGTTCGTATTAGGAGTTGTTCATTGTTTCAAGACTTTTCTAACATCCTTTGTTCACATGGTTGGGATCTTAATTGAGACTTTTGCTTGGCTCCTATCTTCAATACTTTAAAATTTTTGACAAATCGCTTGGTTGGGAATTTTCTTTGGGCCTTCTTTCTTCATTAGATCAAAACTCCTAATTAATTTTACAACTTTCCCATTTATTCATTTGTTTCGTATTATGCTCCATTTTTCTCTTTTTCCATGCAAACATTTGTTCAAGGATGCTTTCATGTCTACTTACTTTGTTAGTGACTCAATTGATTATTTTATTATTGTAGATAAGCCTTCACCCTAAAAATATTTATTTTGAATGTGGGGAATTATATATCTTCAAAATTCTATTCTTATAGAGTGATCATAAGGATCGATCCTATTATCCCACTTGTTGGGTTTCCTTATCATATCCCATTATCAAGAAGATTCTTGAGTGTTTGGTAGCGATATGATGCATGAGTTTCCAAAGGTTGTTTAACCAAACTGATGCATATGATGTTGATCTTTGCTGGTTCTACCATAGCTAATATTTGGGTTCATCCTCCTCTTATAATTGAGTCTTTTTAGATATCACCAAAAAGGTTCATTAGATTTTTTTAGGAGCAAGGTTCATCTTAGATATCATTGAAAAGGTTGCAGACTACTTTTTGTGGGCTATCTTCTTATGAGGAGATCATATTGGCGACATAGAAGGAGAGTTTCCAATCCTATCTATACATTTTAGAGATATTTGTTTGGTGAAATTTGACATGGAATCCTTTTAGGCTAGCATGGATTATGCTCCCCTTATTTCATATCCATACTTCTTATCTTATTCTAGGGTACAATCTATCAGAACTATAGTGATTTATCACTACAATTTGGGTAGCTCTTAGGGGTCCTTCTACCCATGGAAGAAAATGAACTTAAAAGCTAAAATACCTTAATTCATTGGACATGGATTTGTAGAGGCATAACTTTTTGGATGACACTGGTCTTCTTTTATAACCTTCACTTTGGGTTGGCGAGGCTCAATATTTTCACCACTCTTAGGTTAGCACTTTTCCTCACTTCTCCCATATTTTCATTGGAATGAGCATATTTCTTTGTGCCTAATATGATGTGGTGGAGACTTTGGCTTACTTTTTACCCTATGCGCAATTATTTTAGTCGATGTAAGCCTACCACTTTGCTTGTTTTAATAATTAATTTTGGTATTGGTCTCGAGAATGGCCTTATTGATCACTCTTTATGGATTTATAATTTTTTGAATGTATATCCTACAAAATAAAATAAAATAAAGAAAAATATATCATAATTTTTATTTATTTTATACATGATCCAAGATTTGGGTCTCATTTCAAGTTGATACTACCCCATGCTAGTTTTTCTGTATTCCTTCGAGGGATTAGAATCCTAAATTTGTGTATCTCATGTTTAATTGTACTTCATTCTTCATTTATCTTATAGGGGTTTGACCATTCTTCTTTGACTGCTAGTATATATTCATTGCTCCACTCGTATGGTGGCAATGTCTCTATATGATAAGGATGCAACAACTCACTTGGAATTTTGATCTGGGTCCTGTATATAATCCTTAACACCATTAAGGACTAGTCTAGGTGTATATATCCACCTAATTTGGTAGTGAAATATATGGATAGGCAAATGCCAAAATGAGGAAGTTCGATTATTGAGATATGTCATAAGATGACTTTATTTGGACAAGCATAAGGGGTCAGCAAAAGATTTTTTACAACCCCTAATATTTGAACTGTCTTGTCATCTAACTGCACTACTCTTTTATTTGTTGTTTTATATCTTACTTCCAGTGCATACACTATTTATTTTGGCATAACAAATGTGATGGCCTTGGAATCTATAATACATTTATGGATCAACTTGTCTTTATATATGAGAGTCAAATAAAATAGCAAAGGCTTGGGTCTATTGGATCCTGGGGATAATATTTACAACACAATTTGTGTCTACCTTCTTTTCTCCTCTTCTTCCAAGGCCTTTTGCAAATATTTTTTTTCCCTAGGATAGTTAACATTTCCTAGAATGGGACTGGTACAATGGATTTCCTCAAATGATCCACTACGTTGAAGAATTTAGAGGTACCACTTTATAAGGAATAAAACATGGTTTCTTTGGGACTGGCTATACTTTCTTAGTTGGTTCCAGTGGTACTAATTGTTTCCTTAGGATTTATAGGGTGTTTTGTTTGATAGCTTTCAAAGCTTTTGGTAGAAATGTTGTCAATGATTTTGAGCCATTTTGACTACTCTATTATTATTTCTTGGGTCCCATGGGGAATTTGGTTGAGGGATGGCATAAGGCATAAAATTTATTGACTACTATAGCCTATGATAAAAGGTTGTCATTCTAACCTGGTTTACTTGCGCTGACTACCAGGGGTTGATGGGTTGCTTGCATATTTTCCTCCATTACCCGCTTCTTAGATCTAGTCAGATAATTTGACTAGACTTGAGGCCTTTTCCCATTAAATTTTCCATTTGGTTAGATATTGCATATATCTTTTCTTCATCCCATGCTGCTAAGATATGATCTTGAGAGATATGATCTAGTTTTGGGATGGTGGTTTAGGTATTGTATTATGTCAAGTTTCTTTCATCTTTGGGATATGAACTAGATGACATCATTTCTTATGCTGAAGTGACCAACAACTATGAGGTTTCTCCTAGGTTGAATTGATTGAGGGTATTTTCAAGAGGTGGTTAGTACCACGTGGGGTTTTCCTCTATATAATTATTATGTAAAGGAGCCAATTCCCTTACATTATTGGGCACTATTATTTGTAGCGAGGTTGCCATCAAGACTAATTGGGATTTTCCATTTCCTTCAGTATTTTGGAATTAGGGTCTAGGATTTTCTATGGGTGGATTCATGTATCCTTAGTTCCATTATGGAGTGGGAGGTCTATAATTATTCTAATAAGGATATATTGGGATACACTTCTCTCTTATCATAGCTAATGTTTGGTTAGCTATAAATATAATAAACCTATGGAATGAGTCTTTCTTAAGGTCCCTAGGGTTCAATGGAGTTGAGAATTGTGGGGATGTAGTAGTTGAGGGTGAATGAGAGGATGAATAGGAGGTCATTAGTTGAGCAATAGGAACTAGGGGTCACACATTAGGGTATAGAGGTATGGGAAGCCTAGGGGCTAGTCTTCCAATTTGGATTAAATCATGCTCAGCATGGATGGCTAACTCATATTCTTCTGGCAGGGAGTTTCCTCCTCTAGATTTAATCATTGAAATATTAGAATCTAAGGATTTTAGATAGTATATAAATGTCATACCTAGTGGAGGGGCACATTTACTTTGGTATTTTATGCTAAAATTTATGAAATTTGAGATTGAAGTCTTCTCTTGCCTCCATAGAAGCTCTTTCGATTATTTCTAGCTATTGTAGGAGAGACACCCCATCCACCTTTTCTCTAAATATTTCAATGAAGATATTGTTAAGTTGGTCCCAACTAGTGATCGAATCGAGTCTTAGATTTATGTACCATTCTTGCGCCTTTCCTCTAAAAGATGTCGCCAATAATATTAGAGTTATATTATGCTATGATATATTATGGATTGTGCACAAGATTGCCACATGATTAAGGTTATCAATGAGGGTGGTGAGATCTTCACCCATGAAATATGTTAAAGATTTCAAGGTTGACTAGGATATATATTCCCATGTTTCATTTGGTACAAGTGGGGTGAATGGATCTTTTTCTTTAGAAGCAAGGAATATCCTAAGGGGTGGAAGTGGGGGTCGAGAAGACATATTATGGCCTGAGGCTCACCTTTGTAGAGTGATTGTAGATAGTTATAGCCACCTTTATCACCTTGGACACAAGATTTTTATCAGGCTATCACTTGGCTCTTTCTTTAGAATGGAGTTGTGAGGTGTATGCAAAATCTTGCTTCTCCAAACATAGGTAGACTAAGATCTTCACCTAAACCTAAATCTGGTATATTTATTATTATTATTGATAGTATAAGGGATTTTAAAAGTGTCCCAAAACCTATTACAAGTAGAGTTTTGAAAGGCACCCCCAGATATTAGATCTAGCAATAAGACATCAAGAAAGACTGAGTTGGATTCCATGAATCAAATACAAAAATCTAATGAAGAAATCTTCTAGCAAATAAGCTATAAATTGTTATCAAGCAAATACAAGAGATTGTCCCATGGTCAAACCATCACATTATTTGAATCTAAAGAAATAAATAAAACAATAGAATAATGAAAATTCTATCAGATAAAAATAAATTTACAAATAAAAATAGTGCAAACCGAAGCATTTTCTGTCTAACAAGAAAAGGAGAATAGAGGAATCTTGTCATCACAATAAAAAAATCTATCCAACAAAGCACATAATAGAAGCAACCCTCATGAGAATAGCCGATTTAAGAAAACAACACTAGAAATACCGAACAACAAATTCCACAGCATAAAACCATTCAGGAGATTAGCACAAGAAATTCTATGAAAAGCCAACCAAAAAAATTCAAGAACAACCACTCTCAGGTACAAGAAAAAACAGATAGCAACATTATGCATCACACTTGAGAGGGATAAGGGTAAGATCCCAAAAAAATAAGCCTTAGAAACATGGGATCAAACACACCACCATTGCTGGAACGGGAGAAAGATATCTCTGTAGACCGCCGAAGCTAGGAAACCCACCAGACATGGGGCCAAAACTTGAAAACCACCACAACATAACAACTCACTTTCACCCCAACTGGTTTGGGTCATTATTTGACCTTGTCTCCTCGAAACAACTAGATACAACAAGAAATTACCAAACCCAAAAGAAAGTGGCACAAACCAACCACAAACCCACTATTGGTAGAGAACCCTAGGAATAGAGCCATCCAAGTACCATCCAACTAGAGTAGCCAAGCCATCAGAGTTAAATCCAACGAAGGGAAAACCATCAAATTTATATAGCCAAATACCATACCATGCTCACCCCAATGGGTTTGGGTCAGTAGATGGATCTTTCCTCTCTTTGGAAAGCAAAAAAAAACATGAAACTATCGAACCCAGAAGAAATTCTACACAATCCAACCAAGTCCCCAAAACTAGCAAACAACCCAAGAAATGTAGCCACCCAACACACCCACCAACCAAAGTGAGAGCCAACCAAGGGGTCAACAACTAAAATTTTCCACTACATTATAATGGCCCAGGATCACCCCTACAGGTTTGGGTTAGCATTTGATCCTCTGACCTAGATAAGAGTGATAATGCTAAACCCATAAGAGATTATAACATACCAAAAATACCCCGAGTAAGCAAAACACCTTGGTCATGAACCATAGTAGAGAAACTAAACATGACTATCAACCAAATCTAGAATGGGAGAAAGAAGGCCTCTCGCTCAAAGGGTTTTAGAGCATCGAAGCTAGAGTGGGAGTGAAACCCTCATGGAGGAAGCCCTCATGGAGGAAACCCTCATAGGCCCTCTCTGCCATGGTGAGGCTCAGACCCTCTCTGCCATGGTGAGGCTTAGGCCCTCTCCAGCAATCTAGTATCGTCAACAATGACTTATTTTGGTGTTCATTCAGGAGCAAAGTTGTCAGGTGAGAAAGAGGTACTTTAGTAAGTGAGGAATAAACTAAGATCCTCACCAAGTCTTAAACCTACTCCTTGTGATTTTAGGATTAATGATGTGTCATTGGGGTCCCACTAGGTATGCCATTAAACTATTATCATCTCTAATTGTCTTGGTCCAATATAATTGTACCTCGTGTTGGAGTGACATAGTGGGCAATAGCCAGAAACATGGGGATTGACTCAATTAGGGGTCTTCAAGAGATATTACAAGATTGAATCCTTGTTAAGATGTGATATTCAAGGTGCTTGCTACTCTACCAAGGGAAAAGGGATGCAAGAAAGTAAGAAAACTTAACAAATAAAATGAAAAGGAGGCAATGAGCCAAGAGATCCGCTAAGATCTTCCTAAAAAAATAAGACTGAATTCTATATGCCAGTAGCAAATAATTCATTTCATTGACACAATGAAGCAAAATCAAGATCTATCAATTATAATCATGTGTGAGCAAGCAAATCCAACAAGAGATCCATGCTAATAAGTGTATTAGTCTAAAAATAGACATAGGCCCCTCACACACATGTACATTTAGCACACCTTATATTCATGTAAAATACTACAAACACACACACATACACATCCATGGGTCTATAAGAAAAGGCCAACAAATAGACACAAGATTCCATGTATATATAAATGTAGGTAAACTTGCTATTTTTATAGAGAGAAATTAAAGGAAAGCCTACAAATACATGGAATTGCAAACTTGCTAATAAAATTTACAAAGCTAATACTACTTCTATTTATAGATTTACAAGGGGATAATTTTCCCTCCAAAATTTGTAGGATGACTTGACTTTTTTTCTACCTATTTACTAGGGATTTTGAATATGTAATGGAGTAGATATCGATTATTGTTCCTATCAGTATGTAGTTATCGTGGTTGTCGGTCCTCTTCCTTTACCTTTAATTGTTTACCTACATTCATTTGATTCATAGAGCTAGATTATTATTGGTAGATAGCCATATTTTCTTATTAATGGCAACTATATTTCTTCTTCCTAGAGAACTATGCACTTACCTACCCCTTCCTTAGGTTGGTGCCCTTGTCTGCTTAGAAGTTATCCATTGTTTCAGGAATTCTCTATCGTCCATTGTTCACATGGTTATGATCTTCTTAATTGGGACTTTTTCTTGGATTCTCTCTTTCAAACTTTAAAAGTTTTGACAAGTTGCTCTATCGAGCCTTTTCATCAGGCCTTCTTTCTTTGTTGGAGAAAAAATCTTGATTGCTTTCATAGCTTTTACGTTTCTTCCTTTGTTTTGTTTTATGCTCCTTTTTTCTCTTTGTTCATGCTAACTTTTGTTCTAGGATGCTTCCATGTTTACTTACTCTATTGGTGACTCAACTGATGCTTTTATTGCTATAGAAAATCCTTCATCCTAGTTATCTTTCTTTTGAATGTGAATAAGTATACATCTTCAAAATTCTATTCTTATTGATTTATCACAAGGATTGCTCCCATTATCCCACTTGTCGGTTTCTCCTTGCCATATCCCGTCATCAAGGATATTATTGTGTCTGGTGGTGAGATTATGCATGAGTTGCTAGAGGTCACTTACCCAAAATGATGTAGATGATGATGAGATTTTGTTACAATACCAATATAGCCAAGTCGGCTATATTTCCAATTTATATTTAATTCATTGATTTATGTAGGTTGATTTATTATTATTCATATTTTCATCTTCTGAATCATTTGCATAGTCACAAGTACTAAGACCTCATCAGAGTAAAAGGAATTATCCCTCCTAAAGTGGTAATAATTTAATTAATTTCATTCATTTACATTTGCATTCATATTTTTATGTGAAGAATAATACGTCAATTGGTATAAGAGCGACTTTATTGGCAACGTGGGAATCAATAATTTACAAGGAAGACCATTACGTTCAGCCCAAAATCACGCTAAATTTTTTTAGATGCAAATAGTTGGTGGATTCACAGGGATTTAGAGACATAACACCAAGGTTGTGGGTTAGTTTCGATTGAAGCATAGCATAGAAAATCTTATCAATGTTCCAAAAATTTTAATCTCGCAAATTTGTTCACTGTAACGTTTAGGTTACGCATGTCAATTCAATACCAGATTGTTTGATTTTAGTTTTGGGAGAGAGCATCTTTGTATTAAATAGCACACCAAAAGCATGGTGGATTTTATCACGACAGAAGAATTATTAAAAAAATTATTGGTGGAAATAGTCGTTGGTGGAATTTAATTACCTACAATTATGTAGTGTTTTGGAAACCTTAAAATTGGAGGGTGTCACCTTGCTATTAACAAAACATTGCAGTGGATAGATCATAAAAAATATGCAATTTTTGGTAGCTTTGTCAGCCATGGAGATATCCATTTCAAATAGGAAATTTATTAATTAATACGTAGCTACGTCTCCATAAGATCCAAAATTCAACTGGAAGATGGTCCAAAATTTATTCGCAAAGGAATTCAAGGCATCAACCAATAATAGTGTGCAGAGCATCTCCATAACTCCAAATGATTGATCCTTTCAAAATTTAAAGCATAAATTAAAGAATACCAAACTGTTCGGAGATTGCCAAATACGTCATGCTAAATTCGTGATTATTTTCCAATGTTCTGCGTGTTAAATAAGACTTGGATTGTAGGTGATTTGAATCGATTTTAAACATTCAACTCCTCTCCTATCGTATTCTACCATGTGGAATAAATTTACACGATTCCAAAGATTTTTTGCTCAGGCCAGTGAGTAATTTCAAAACTTGTTTAAATTATTTATCCCATATTCGGTGGGCAAAAAAACATTGTGTAGTTTATAAGGGCCAATACGTAATAATCTTAATTGTACTTTAGTCACATGAATAGTCCTTTTGCATAGCTTCCTAGGTATCCCACACCTGCCAGATTGCACACTATATACACATCTTTCTTTTCACGTGTCATCGTCTAATCCATGAATTACTGCCTAGGTCCTACATTCACATATATGTTGCCTAAGTGTTGGGTTGGTTCCATGTGTTCTAACAATGTCTGTGTGCTCAAGTATTGTCATCACATTCGGTTAGCCCCTCTCATCGGTCTAGTCCACATGTTCTCTCGTGTCATCCTCTTGCCTATCGAGTCCATGTGTTCCATCATGTCCTCCCTTTTTGTCTAGTCCCTTTGTTGTCTACTCTCGAATAGCATATCGTCGATCGTTGTAGCCGTTGAAATTAAAATTCAAGCTAGCCTTTGGAAATATAGCTGTTGAGACTCAAACTTAAGATCCACATCGTAGTTGGAGTGATAATTAAGCAAAAACCAAACCAACTATTTTTCAAAATAACCAGTATTTTGCAGGAATCAAGATAATTTTGAAGAAATTGTCATTATAAACTCCTTTTATTTGACCTTGTCTCCTCGAAACAACTAGATATAATAAGAAATTACTAAACCCAAAAGAAAGTAGCACAAACCAACCACAAACCCACTACTGGTAGAGAACCCTAGCAATAGAGCCATCCAAGAACCATCCAACCAGAGTAGCCAAGCCATTAGAGTTAAAGCAAACCAAGGGAACACCATCAAATTTATATAGCCAAACACCATACCAAGCTCACCCCAATGGGTTTGGGTCGATAGATGGCTCTTTCCTCTCTTTGGAAAGTAAAAAAAATAGGAACATATCAAAACCAAAAGAAATGCTACACAATCCAACCAAGTCCCCAAAACTAGCAAACAACCCAAAAAATGCCGCCGCCCAACACACCCACCAACCAAAGTGAGAGTCAACTAAGGGGTCAACAACTAAAATTTTCCACTACATTATAATGGTCCAGGATCACCCCTACAGGTTTGGGTTAGCATTTGACCCTCTGCCCTAGATAAGAGTGATAATGCCAAACCCATAAGAGAGCATAACATACCAACAAGACCCCTAGTAAGCAAAACACCTTGGTCATGAACCATAGTAGAGAAACTAAGCATGACTAGCAACCAAATCTAGAATGGGAGAAAGAAGACCTCTCGCTCAAAGGGTTTTAGAGCATCGAATCTAGAGTGGGAGTGAAACCCTCATGGAGGAAGCCCTCACAGAGGAAACCCTCACAGGTCCTCTCTGCCATGGTGAGGCTCAGGCCCTCTTTGCCATGGTGAGGTTTAGTCCCTCTCCAAAAATCTAGTATCTTCAACAATGACTTATTTTGGTGTTCATTTAGGAGCAAAGTTGTCAGGTGAGAAAGAGATACTTCAGTAAGTGAGGAATAAACTAAGATCCTCACCAAGTATTAAACCTACTCCTTTTTGTGATTTTAGGATTAATGATGTGTCACTGGGGTCCCACTAGGTATGCCATTAAACTATTATTATCTCTAATTTTCTTTGTCTAAGATAATTGTGCCTCGTGTTGGAGTGACATAGTGGGCCATAGCTAGAAACATGGGGATTGACTCAATTAGGGGTCTTCAAGAGATATTGCAAGATTTAATCCTTGTTAAGATGTGATATTCAAGGTGCTTGCTACTCTACCAAGGGAAAAGGGATGCGAGAAAGTAAGAAAACTTAACAAATAAAATGAAAAGGAGGCAATGAGCCAAGAGATCCACTAAGATCTTCCTACAAAAATAAGACTGAATTCTATATGCCAGTAGCAAATACTTCATTTCCTTGACACAATGAAGACAAATCAAGATCTATCAATTATAATCATGTGTGAGCAAGAAAATCCTACTAGAGAGCCATTCTAATAAGTGTATTAGTCTAAAAATAGACATAGGCACCTCACACACATGTACATTTAGTACACCTTATATTCATGTAAAATATTACAAACAAACACACATACACATCCATGGGTCTATAAGAAAAGGCCAACAAATAGACACAAGATTCCATGTATATATAAATGTAGGTAAACTTTTACATAGATTATGCCAGAAGTGAGGGTCTGAAATTACCCACAAGCTACTTAGGAACCACCACTATTTTTATAGATATAAATGAAAGGAAAGCCTACAAATACATGGAATTGCAAACTTGCTAATAAAATTTACAAAGCTAATACTACTTCTATTTATATATTTACAAGGGGATAATTTTCCCTCCAAAATTTGTAGGATGACTTGACTTTTTGTCTACCTATTTACTAGGGATTTTGAATATGTAATGGAGTAGCCCTCGATTATTGTTCCTATCAGTATGTAGTTATTGTGGTTTTCGGTCCTCTTCCTTTACCTTTAATTGTTTACCTACCTTCCTTTGATTCATAGAGCTAGATTATTATTGGTAGATAGCCATATTTTCTTATTAATGGCAACTATATTTCTTCTTCCTAGAGAACTATGCACTTACCTACCCCTTCCTTGGGTTGGTGCCCTTGTCTGCCTTAGGAGTTATCCATTGTTTCAGGACTTCTCTATCGTCCCTTGTTCACATGGTTATGATCTTAATTGGGACTTTTGCTTGGATCCTCTCTTTCAAACTTTAAAAGTTTTGACAAGTTGCTTTATCGAGCCTTTTCATCAGGCCTTCTTTCTTTGTTGGAGAAAAAATCTTGATTGCTTTCATAGATTTCATGTTTCTTCCTTTGTTTTGTTTTATGCTCCTTTTTTATCTTTGTTCATGCTAAATTTTGTTCTAGGATGCTTCCATGTTTACTTACTCTATTGGTGACTCAACTAATGCTTTTATTGCTATAGAGAATCCTTCATCCTAGTTATATTTCTTTTGAATGTGAATAAGTATACATCTTCAAAATTCTATTCTTATTGATTTATCACAAGGATTGCTCCTCTTATCCCACTTGTCGGTTTCTCCTTGCCATATCCCATCATCAAGGATATTATTGTATGTCTGGTGGTGAGATTATGCATGAGTTGCTAGAGGTCACTTACCCAAAATGATGTAGATGATGATGAGATTTTGTTACAATACCAATATAGCCAAGTCGGCTATATTTCCAATTGATATTTAATTTATTGATTTATCATTATATATAGTGTAGGTTGATTTATTATTATTCATATTTTCATCTTCTGAATCATTTGCATAGTCGCAAGTACTAAGCCCTCCTTAGAGTAAAAGGAATTATCCCTCCTAAAGTGGTAATCATTTAATTGATTTCATTCATTTACATTTGTATTCATATTTTTATGTGAAGAATAATACTTCAATTGGTATAAGAGCGACTTTCTTAGCAACGTGGGAATCAATAATTTACAAGGAAGACCATTGCGTTCAGCCCAAAATCACACTAAATTTTTTTAGATCCAAATATTTGGTAGATTCACAGGGATTTAGAGACATAACACCAAGGTTGTGGGTTAGTTTCGATGGAATCATAACATAGAAAAACCTTATCAATGTTCCAAAAATTTTAATCTCGTAAATTTGTTCACTGTAACGTTTAGGTTACGCATGTCAATTCAATACCAGATTGTTTGATTTTAGTTTTGGGAGAGAGCATCTTTGTCTTAAATAGCACACCAAAAGCATGGTGGATTTTATCACGACAGAAGAATTATTAAAAAAATTATTGGTGGAAATAGTCGTTGGTGGAATTTAATTACCTACAATTATGTAGTGTTTTGGAAACCTTAAAATTGGAGGGTGTCACCTTGCTATTAACAAAACATTGCAGTGGATAGATCATAAAAAATATGCAATTTTTGGTAGCTTTGTCATCCATGGAGATATCCATTTCAAATAGGAGATTTATTAATTAATACGTAGCTACGTCTCCATAAGATCCAAAATTCAACTGGCAGATGGTCCAAAATTTATTCGCAAAGGAATTCAAGGCATCAGCCAATAATAGTGTTCATAGAATCTCCATAACTCCAAACGATTGATCCTTTCAAAATTTAAAGCATAAATTAAAGAATACCAAAATGTTCAAAGATTGCCAAATACGTCACGCTAAATTCATGATTATTTTCCAATGTTCCGCATGTTAAATAAGATTTGGATTGTAGGTGATTTGAATCGATGTTAAACATTCAAATCCTCTCCTGTCGTATTATACCATGCGGAATAAATTTACACGATCCCTAAGATTTTTTGCTTAGGCCAGTGAGTAATTTCAAAATTTGTTTAAATTATTTATCCTATATTCGGTGGGCAAAGAAACATTGTGTAGTTTATAAGGGCCAATACGTAATAAACTTAATGTGACTTTAGTCACACGAATAGTCCTTTTGCATAGCTTCCTAGGTATCCCACAGCTGCAACATTGTACACTATATACACATCTTTCTTTTCACGTGTTGTTGTCTAATCCACGAATTACTGCCTAGGTCCTACATTCACATATACGTTGCCTAAGTGTTGGGTTGGTTCCATGTGTTCTAACAGTGTCCGCGTGCTCGAGTATTGTCATCACATTTGATTAGCCCCTCTCATCGGTCTAGTCCACATGTTCTCTCATGTCCTCCTCTTTCCTATCGAGTCCATGTGTTCCCTCATGTTCTCCCTTTTTGTCTTAGTCCCTATGTTTTCTAATCTCAAATAGCATATCGTCGATCGCTGTAGCCGTTGAAATTCAAATTCAAGCTAGCCTTTGGAAATCTAGCTATTGAAACTCAAACTCAAGATCCACATCGTAGTTGGAGTGATAATTAAGCAAAAACCAAACCAATTGTTTTTCAAAATAACAAGTATTTTGCAGGAATCAAGACAATTTTGAAGAAATTGTCATTGAAGGCAAAGCCTATAGCAAATTTTTTGATGACTTTTAGTAGTTTATGCAAATTATATAAAGCCAGTGCATGAATGGCAGGTGGTATAAAGGACCAAACAGATGATTATCTAGCACAAATAACACAAATAAAGGATTATCGAAGTCACCAAGAAGACCTTCATGAAATAAAGGTATGCAATACAACTCTCTTTTATGCATTAACAACTTTGACCCCAACCATCCTACTATTAACCCCATGGATCCTTCCAACTCATCCCATGAAAATATCACACATGAGGAAATGGAAAAAACCAATGCAAGTAACCAAGACGTCCAATCATGTATAACTCAACTAATGACTAGTATGAGCACCATGAATTTAATGCTGGAGCAATTATTGAGGAAAAAAAACCAAGAAACTCCTCATTCCCCACATAACTACCATAGAAGGAATGATAATGAGGATCAAGATACATAGGAAGATTATCAACAAGCAAGATGACCTACAAGTATTAATATTCCATGTGTTGATATGCCTACATTTGAGGGTGGTGATCCACGAGGTTGGATAGCTAAAATGGAAGGCATCTTACAACTATATCGGGTGCCCAAATCTAAAAAATTTCCTTATGCTTCCTCTAAACTAGGTATTGAAGCTTACCAATGGTTTGTTTGGAAAAACTGTCAACCTATTCGACCTCTCTTGTGGCCTAAATTCAAGAAGCTTTTCCTCAAGAGATTTGATGAAGGGAATTCATCCTCGTACATAGTTCATCTATTGGTACTTAAACAAATTGGATCGGTAAGAGATTATGTTTCAATATTCACAAGTCTTATTGCTTATACAGGAGATTTACAAACTGATGTGGTGGTTTCAAATTTTAGACATGGGTTGAAAGAGAATATTCATATCGAAGTAGACTTATAGGATCCATACTCTTTGGATGATACTATAAGGATTTCTAAGTTGAATGAGAAAAAGGTACAAAATTTGACATCTTTCAAACGTGACTGCTATAATCATCCCCAATATCACACCAATTCCTTCCATCAAAATGACCAACCATAAAGATTTTACTCCTATAAATTTTGTAATCATCATCCAAAATATCAAGCATGTGTACCAAGACAAAACTTTCAAATAGAATATGATAACATGGAATACAAAAAGGAAGTAGAGGATATCAATTCACATGACTCACCTATGCCCGAATAATAAATAAAATATAATGAAGCAACATTTGATGAAGACACTATGGCTATTTCAGTACATGCTTTTATGGTATTAACAACTCATCATACAATCAAAGTACTAGGATTCATTCGACATAAGAGGATAAATGTGTTGATCTATTTAGGTAGTACTCATAATTTTATTGATCTTAAAACTGCTAAGACATTGAATTTACACATTCACTCCTCCAGTCAAGATAAGTTTCAAGTTTTAGTTTCAAATGGAGGAAATGCTCAATGTATTGGTAGAACATATTCAGTTGTGATACAATTGGGAAGTTATACTTGGAACCGAACTCTATTTGTTATGAGTTTAGGGAATTTATATGTTATTTTGGGAGTTGAATGGTTAGAACAATTTGGCAGTATTAGTTTTAATTTCAAAAAAAAATTGTAGAATGGAAAGAAAATGGAAGGACCATTCACCTTCAAGGAATTCCAACTCCTCCATCAAAGGTAGTAAGTTCTCACAATATGGAAAAATACTAAGGAAAGGAGGTTATGGATTCATAACTCAAATCAATTGTTTGGAAAAGTAAGCACAGGATATTCCTGAAATTCACTCAAAGGATCTTCAAGATATTGTCGCTAAATATGATGAAGTTTTCCAAGAACCAAAGGAACTACATCCCAAATGATCTCATGACCATGCCATACATCTTGTTCCAGGAAGCCTTCCTCCTAATATCCTTCCTTATCGATACCCTCAACCTCAAAAAACATAAATCCATGAATGTTTATAAAATGGAGTCATTCGTCATAGCACTAGTCCTTATTCTTCACCAACGGTTTTGGACCGTTGTAAGGATAATTCTTGGAGTATGTGTCCTAATTTTCATCCTCTAAATAAAATCACCATAAAGGATAAGTTCTATATCTCTATCATAGATGATTTGCATGGTGTAAAATTTTTATAAAATTGGATCTACGTTTAGGTTTTTATCAAATCAGAGTAAGAGATGAGGACATTCCTAAAACTACCTTTCGTACTCATGAAGGTCATTATGAATTCTTAGTCATGCCTTTTGGTCTCACTAATGCCCCATCCACATTCCAAAGTCTCATGAACCATGTCTTTCGTCCATTCCTTCACAAATTTATCTTAGTCTTCTTTGATGACATTCTAGTATATAGTAAAACATGGAAGGATCATTTGATGCATGTGGGAAAGGTTCTTCATATATTACATAAGGAAAAACTTTTTATCAAATGCTCCAAATGCTCTTTTGGTTTCCAATAAGTTGATTATTTGGGTCATATCGATTCTCATGAAGGTGTTAAAGTGGATCCTAATAATATTAAGGCCATTCGGGATTGGCCTTTACCTAAAAACATCAAGAAACTTATGGTTTTTTGGGTCTTACCAGTTACTATCACAAGTGTGTGTGCAATTATGGTAAAATTGCAGCTCCTCTCACAGCTCTCTCGAAGAAGGATGCTTTTAATTTGTTTGAAGTAGCAACTCAAGAATTCATGGTTCTCAAGGAAGCAATATGTACTACTCCAATTTTGGCAACCCTAGATTTTTACAAACCATTTGTGATTGAATGTGATGCTTCAAGAACAGGTATTGGGGCAATATTGATGCAATATGGGTATCCCTTGATATTTGAGAGTAAACAACTATTGGGTAAGAATTTAGGAAGGTCCACATATGAGAAATAAATGTTGGCTATTCTACATGTGGTTGAGAAATAGATACACTACTTAATTAGTAGCCGCTTTATTATAAAAACATATCATAGTAGTCTCAAGAATTTTCTAGAGCAACGATTTTCTTATCTAGAGAAAAACAAGTGGTTAAATTTTTTTTTGGGATATGATTTTGTTATCGAGTATAAGAAATGAAAATAAAATATGGTAGCAGATGCATTATCACGTAAATATGAATATGAAGTGGTTATCAATGCTATTTTAGGTCCTTGTTCCCAATGGGTTTCTTAGCTCCAAGAGGAATGGTTTTCAAACACATAAAATACTCAAATAATTCAATATTTGATGCTAAGATCATCCAAGCATCCTCATTTTGCATATGAGGACAAGGTATTGAGAAGAAAGAATCACATTTACATTCCACACAATTCTACCATCAAATCTAGGATTCTTGAAGAATCGCATGCTTCTCTATCAGTAGGACATTTCAGTTTTTTGAAGACATATATGCGAGTAAAACAATCCTTTTATTGAAAAGGATTAAAATAAGAGGTCAAAACATGAGTGGCTAAATATGAAGTATGCCAATGCAATAAGGGTGAAACATTCAAATCTCCAGGATTGCTTCAACCACTACCTATTTCGGATCGTCAATGGAAACATATTTCAATGGATTTTATTGAAGGTCTTCCTAAATAAGAAGGTAAAACAATAATTTTTGTGGTAGTGAATCGCCTCTCCAAATATGCTCACTTCAATGCTCTACAACATCCATTTTCAGTAAGCAAAGTGGCTAAGGTATTTTTGGATTCAATTTTTAAGTTGCATGGAATACCTAAAAATATTGTAAGCGATCGTGAAAATAATTATTTTATCTTAGTGGTACAAAGTTAAATATATCATCTGTTTACCATCCTCAAACAGATTGTCGGATTAAAGTAGTTAACAAATGTATGGGTACCTATCTAAGATGTTTTTCTCAAGATAAACAATATCAATGGAGTCATTGGCTTTCATTAGCAGAATGGTGGTACAACACTTCATACCATTATTCCATCAATATGTCTCCTTTCGAAGCATTATATGGAGTAAAACCACCAACAATAGCATATTATGTTCCAAGATCTTCCAAAGTGGTCCAAGTAGATGATTGGTTCCAACACCGATAGTCAATGCTCAACATTCTCAAAGATAATTTTGTCCAAGCACAAAATCACATGAAGAAAAAACAAGAATTACACCGTTTTGAAAGATAATTTAATACAGGTTATATGGTGTTCCTGCATCTGCAACCCTATAAATAGTTGTCATTAAATATCAAGACCAGTGAGAATTTGGCTCCAAGATTTTATGGTTCTTACAAAATAGTGCGCTGCATAGGCGAAGTGTCATATCAATTAGAACTTCCTCCCTCATCTTGTATACATCCAGTATTTCATGTTTCATGTCTCAAAAAGGTGATTAGAAAAAAAGTACACCCTTAGTCAAAACTACCAATAATTGATGAAAAAGGATGTATATATCTCCATTTAGAAGCAATTTTGCAGCATATCACGTATTCTTCGATCTCATCATATCAAATTATTTCTAATAAAATGGTAGGACCTACTAGTTGAAGATGCTACCTGGGAAATACAAAGTATCTTTGAGATGTTTCTAGCTTTGAGGATAAAGTTTTCCAAGGAGGGGAGCTGTGTTACAATACCAATATAGCCAAGTCAACTATATTTTCAATTGATATTTAATTCATTGATTTATCATTATATATAATGTAGGTTGATTTGTTATTCATCTTTTCATCTTTTGAATCATTTGCATAATCACAAGGACTAAGCCCTCCTTAGTGGAAAAGGACTTAGTCCTCATAAAGTGGCAAGCATTTAATTGATTTTGTTTATTTACATTTTCATTCGTATTGTTGTGTGAAGAATATTGCTTTTGCTTTGTTTTTCTACCATAGCAATGTTCAGGTTGATCCTCCTCCTTTAATTGAGTCTTTTTAGAAATCGTCAAAAAGGCTCATTAGCTTTTGTTAGGAGTGAGTTTCATCTTAGATATCACCGAAAAGGTTGTAGACCATCTATTGTGGGATATCTTCTTATCAGGTAGTCAACTTACCCATATAGAAGGAGAGTTTCCACTCCTATCTCTACCTTTTGGAGATATCTATTTGGTGTAATTTGACATGATATTATTTTAGGCTAGGATGGATTATACTCCCCTGATTTCATAGCCATGCTTATTATATTATTTTGGGGCATAATCTATCATATTTGTAGTGATTTATCACTACAAGAACTATGGGTGAGCGATCAAAGTCCTCTACATTCAATCCAAGAATTCAATTTATAAGTGTTATTTACCAAACTCTCTACTACTAAGAATCTGTCTAGTTTATTAAAAATTCTATCAACTCTTGTTCTCATGTTTATCCAAGTTGGGATATATTTTTTAGGTACCTGGTCTACCAACCCCTTAGTTCAAATTTTTGGATGAATTAATTAAAAAGTGGATCATTTCTACCAACAATACCCCACAGTTCACTCCTAGAAAGAGTTAAGTTTTAATCAATTTCTAATATTAAATTATCATATTGTAAAATTTTTTGATCCATAAGCTTATCCTAATATTGCATCATATCTTTATAGGGTCTATAACTGTTCAACACTATGACTATTTCCCTGAGCTCCACTAAAAAGAATTCAATCCCTACTCCTAAGTCAAGCAATGCAAATTTGGTTAGCCTAAACTAATTTTCCTTACATCCTGTGGCCACTCATCTTGAGGTCCCTACAACATCAAGGGCCAAAAAATATTATCCTTTAAGAATTTTACTAAGATCTTCCATCACTTTCATAGCTAACCCTTTTATCTCTTGAATTAGAAAAATCTTCAAACCATGAATTTCTACCAGTCTACATAGAGCAAATTTTTTTATTGAGTTACCCATCCCCTAGATATTAAAGGAGAGTGTTTTCATTTATTAATTGTGTCTATGATCATCCTTGATCTAAGGATCCCCTTTAAGGATGACTGCTTACCTAATTGAACTTCATGAAACCATTTATTCTTAGCCAATGAAATAAAATATCTTTTGTCCCTCCTTAAAAAAATACTTCATGCCCCCACTTATTTATTGAGGCCTCTCCCAACTCCTTCTTCCCTTAGTCCTATTATTCCTTTTAGGGATTATAGGGGATAACTATGGGTTTTTGGGGAAAAAAAACCTTCTTGACCATAGGAAAAATGAGGTGGGGAAGCAAACTCAAAGTGGTTTACATTTGGACCTTTATATGCTAGGCATGCTATAGCTAATGGTTCCCATTTAGATTTATAAATAAGAGGATAAATCTTCAACCAAACATCAAACTAAAAATTGTATATTTCCCCTCATTGGTTGATCATGTAATATGTTTATTGATCAATTTTAAACTATTTTTTATGAAGTTTTATGTTGGTGATGCTTTGGGCAGTATTATTTTCCTAAATAATTTCAATGCATTAAGAGAACCTAAATATTATTTTTGAATTTAGAGAAAAACCCTTTTCAGGGCTGCCTTGGTCTGAGAAACCATGACCAGGGGGTTCTACACCGTCAAAATCACCCGAGAGTCATGCTTGGACCTGACCGCACCATCATTATCAACTAGATTTTGGGTACCCAATGTGTGTTTTGTAGGGTGGAGATTCCAAATCACCTACAGCATGTGGGTAGAACCTAAATATTTTTGAAGTAATATTTTTACCCAAATATTAACTTGATCTTTGAATAATCTCCACCCAAGTTTTACCCCCAAGGTCAAACTCATAAGTCTACAATTTTTTAAGCCTCCCCTTCCAATATTATTTCCTTTACAAACCCTTTTCCATTTATAAAGAGAAAACCTAACTTTTTTTCACATACTTTTCAAAGAAATCCTCTTTGAATTTTATCAATTCCTATTGCTATACCAACTAGCAATCTTGAAACTGACATCATATAAATAGGGATGGATTACAATGTAGTCTTTATGAGTTTTAGACTTCCCACCATGGTTGACTTACCTTTCCAACCTGCTTAACAAGATTTTATTCTATCTAAACAAGATAATTGAAGCTCCTTTTTATTTTATTTATGATACAAAGGAGTACCCAAGTAGGTTGATTGAAAATTTTCAATTTTAAACCCTCAACTAACCATAATAATTCATTGTAAATATAGGGTATTGTTAAAAAAAATCCTATATTTTGTACTATTAACCAATTTTTTAATAGCCTTATCATAGTATAATATATTGATTTAACTCCATGGCCTCACTAAGGGATGGCCCAAAGAGAAGTATTATCAATAAATTAGAGATGTGATTTGAAGGGATTATTTTTTGCAACCTGAATACCTTTGAATTTTCCTTCCATTTTTACCTTTGAGAAAACTCTACCTAATGCCTCCACAAGAATAATAAATATATGAGATAGTGGATCACCTTGGAAAATTCTACAAGATGACTTACAGTAACCAAAAGAAGAACCATTGATCAAAACAAAAAAATTTAGTGCTATAACAACATTTAATTCATCAAATGGTTAATTCATCAACTTTCAAGGAGGAGATAGTGGTTTTAATATTAACAACCGATACATGTATAATTTCCAAGTTATTGTAATACCTCTATGTTGTCATGATGTAATAAGGATAGGGTCTATTTCAATCCCCTATAACCCACTCAAAAAATATTTAATCCATTCACACCAACCTTGATCAAAACCAAACATTTTGAGAATATCATATAGAAAACTCCAATAAACCCTATCATATTCTTTGTTCATATCTAATTTCATAAGCATAAATTGATTGTTCATGAAATTATGAGAATGTATGGCCTCATATGCAATTATTTTACATTAAAGACTTTATTTACCATGAACAATAATGCACCCATCATATTTCAAAAGATAGTCCTATATATTTTTGAATAATTATCAATAGGAATAGTCAAAGTATATTTGGATGATTTATTCTTGTGTAGAAATAAAGAAGAGCACTTCAAGACACTAGAAGAATACATAACACTATGTATTCATGCTCAAATTTATTTAAACCCAAAAAATACAGGTTTTTAGTATCATATGGTATATTGTTAAGACATGTGTGCAAAGAAGGATAGAAGATGGATCTTGACAAAATTTGTATTATGATGAGCATGGAGGAGTCATACAATATGGGTTTGTTGAAGTCATTTCTAAGACATGTCAAGTATGTGACTCATCAACAACTTTGTACAAATTTCATATTCATTAGATGCCTTAATGCACAAAGGTGTTCATTTCAAGTGGATGGAGAAGCACAAGTGATCGGCTGTAATAGCTTACATTTAATATTTGTCAATCCGAGGTAATCAAGGTTAGATTTAAAGAGTAGGAATCCAGTATAGATTGTACCATGGGGATCAATTCTAAGCTTAATTCAGATCTCTTTTAGTTTTAGGTTGTGCAAAAAAGTAATGATTATAGTGAACAAAAATTAAATCGTGCAAGAATGAAAATAAAGTGCAATTTATGATTTATGCAGTAAATATGATATTTACCTATTGATGAGTTGATCTAATGATAATTACCTACTGATGAGGATAACTAATAATAATTACCTATTGATGAGGATCCTCGTGCAATTAGTTTTAATTATCTATTTTTACTTTTTGATCTATGATAATGCAATTTAATTTATTTTATATTCTAAGGTTAATTTTACGTACTAACTATTCCTAACCTATTGTAGGGGTGAGAGATTAGGGACTAATTGTAGGAGTGGGCCCTGCCTCCTAGAGGATAGTGTAAGTCTTTCTTCCCTAAACTACTTTATCTCAGTAACTAAGATGCATAACTACTACTAACATTATTCTATTCTATGGATGCAAGAAAATTACAATTACAACTACATAAAAGAAATCAAGCAGTAAATAACACAAATGATACAGTTACCATATGTGAAAAGTAAAGTGCTACTTTTATTGCTGGAAGTTCAAATGTACATGCTGGTGCATTTCCTCAAAAATTGTACAAACATTAGCTAGACTTCAAACATTTCTTCATTAGATAGGTGATTGATGATTAGACCTTTTCAAAGGTCTTCCTATGTAATATATAATATGACTTGGACAATTCTAAATATAACTCTTCCACGTATTTTTCCATGTGGTATTGTGGACTTGATAATGCGACAACTATGTACTTAACAAAAATAATCTAATTATTCTAAACAGACACAATTTCCTAATCCTCCTTGGACTCAGTAAATAGCCTAAGTGGTCCAAGTGGTAATACATGAATGAACATAACAAAATAATACTAATTTGAACATTTTGCAAGATATACAATATAACTATATGCCCCTTTATTCTTGAGAAGGACATAACAATCTTGCGTCAGAATCTAGACAACCTAACAATAATCTAATTATGCAACTTTATGGAATAAAGTTACAACAACTTTATTAATCATAATATCCTCATGAAGAATATGTGACAAGTCAACCAACTAAGTTAACTGTAATATTTTATTACCATGTAAGAGTGACATGCTATCAATGATGTGGCATGCAATGTATATCAACTGACTTGGTCAAATTTCTTCTATAACTAATGGTAAAAGTAGTTTTTAGTAGCTACCTTCTGCAACATACTTCAATAACTATCTTCCGTAACATACTTCAGCTACCGTATTTTGTAACAGTCTTAAAAAACTATTTTGTTATTGCATCTAGGGCCTTCTTAATCCATCGCCCTTATGTTCATCTTTTCATATCTGAGGTGTAATATGAAGCTTGTGCTACTGCATTGTACACCTGTGAATCGTTCTTTAATATTTTCCTGTATAATCACACACAACTTGCACGTATTTTACATGAAATGCATACATTTGTCAAATTAACTACATCCATCATTTTAACTGATAAATCACAAAAATAAGTAGAAATAACCACTTAAAATATATTATAACCACAATTTAAAGATAGAAATGAAACAATTTACTACAAAAAATACATGCCAAATAATTACTCATCATTTTCCCCCAAACTGAGAGATATGCATGTCCTCATGCATGTGAAGAAAATGAGGTTTCAACAAAATATCACAGATATCACAAATATCACACATGTTTCACACAATGTACTGCAAATTAAAATATTAAAAACTTTACATATTTTCAAAAATTTACAATTGCATGAAAACAAGAGAATACAAATATTTTTCAAAAATGATCAAATAGGTCTATTATACATGGTTTCTAAAAATCAGTAGTAGCAATACTAAACACAAGAAACAAATATCTTCAAGAATCAATGTATTACAACACAAATTCTAATTAAATTTCTGCAACAAATATTTTAGATCTCCAAATAAAATTGCTTAGAACAACATAAATGTTACATGGACTACCAATCAGATTTAAAAAGAAAATAATAAATTTTTTCAATCGTCTGTCTGAAGACTATCTGTAACAGTATTACATAAAAGAAACAGTTGCAACAATGAACACAAAACATCTAATAATTATATGATGAATGGATTAGCACTATTTGTTTTGTCAACAAGCATCTTCAGATGAAGTAATTGTTTGCAATTCTTCATATCATAACAGTTCCTGGAAAAAAATGAATTCTCAAAATCATTTCATTGTGATAACCTACTAAAACTGTAACATTAAGCACTGAATATACAAATAATTCTAAACATAAAACACTATCTACAACATTATTTTTAGAGATACATACATATGCTACAAAAAAATACATCCACAAATATAAAACAGTTAAACATAATAATATGTAAATATCAAATACTCAGTCTGAAAATTATAAAAATATTAAGCAGTTTATCAGTTCATCCGACTTGTGATTGTCGAGTGGAAATCCTTGATGATGGAGGTCTTGTTGGTGGTAATTTCCTTTTACGTTTCACCTTCTATACTTGTGCTTTGGCCTTCTGCTCATCGACCAATGTTTTGACCATGACTATTTTGATATGCTCAACCTCGATGGAATCCTCTCCCTGCACTATATCTTGTGTTTGGGAAGGTAGAGGTTTCTCAACTGATGCAACTATGTTGTCGATGATTGCATTAACTTCTGGAGGCATCCCAATGTTTAGGCCTAGATTCCTTGGTGTAGTTCCTATTTTTGTGGAAGGATCCGATTCTTTCGATCGATTCTGTTGCATTAGACTGGCAAGTGGTTGTGAGATTTCTTCTTCAAGGAGCTTGGAAAAGTCAATGGGTTTGTTGTAGCTCATCTTACTAAAGTTGATAAAATTTTTGGGCTTCCTACCGATTGTTGAAATTTTATTGGGAGAAGCATCGATAGGTGGTATTTTTTTGATAGGGTCAGCAGGTTTCATCACCTTATCCACTAAAATTTGCTTGATCATGTCTATCTGGAGGGCAAGAGCACGTTGGACCAGTTTTGAGTGCTTTGTGAAATCCTCCTGAAGCTTATCAATTTTTATCTACAGAATAGTGTTCTACACTTAGAGGTCTGACAGAGTCACAGTTGGTTCAAGTGTGGGTAGATTGGATTCATGCCTAGATATTTCTCCTATGTTATGAGTTTTAGGAGTATGTTTTTGACATCAATTTTTCTATGCAGGTTGAAATGATTTAGTAGTTTTGGTGGTGGTTCGACGTTTTTATTTTGGGGTTTTGGGCTCCTCCCCTTGACTTTCTGACTCATGATCCTCTTCATATGGACTCTCTTCTTGATGATCACTATCAGCGGACCTAGAATAATCCAGCAGGTTAGACTCTTCAACTATTGTTTCCCAAGAAATTTTCACTTCATTTGCTTTTTGCAAGACCAATAGTTTGATAAGGCCATGATGTGCGATTAAGTGAAATTTAGGTTTTTCATGAGAATTCTTAGGTTGGACATGAACAATAGTAGATTTTAGGGATTGAAGCAAAAAATATGGTAAATTGATAATACAATCATCATGTTTTAGAAACTTCAGATTTATCAACATTCTAAGGTGATAGGTTGCACAGGTAGACATTCGACCCTCTAGAGTAAAAAACTTAATGATTAGGATAGTGGCCTCCTACCACTTAAGAGGAAGTGTAGAGGTGGCGATGCCCTTAATCCATCCTTCCTTATCACGAATGATAGTGCATTTTTCACCAAATTTTTCTACCAATTGGGTGACACTTTTAGAGGAATTCTTGTAATAAGGCAGCCCTACTTTCGGTAGACCTAGAACTTCAGAGATAACACTAGGGTTTAGGTCAAACTGAATATCCCCAATTTGGGTGGTCATCTTTGTAGGGTTATAGTTCATAATAAATTGTTTAGCAACCCCCTGGTCGTGCCCTCTAAACTTTGTGAGGGCATCCCACCACCTAGCTTTTTGGAATAATTCCTTTACAGAATCACTAGGATTCTATGTTTCAACAGATGGGGGCTCACTTCTTTTCTAAAACATAGAATGGGGTATGGTTTTAGAGCAAGGAATAGATAGGGTAGAGTGAAATTAAATGGGGTGGTTTCCAATTTTATTTTTAGCAAACGATGAAGAGAAAACCTGCAATAACCATTTCATAGATAGAAAAATAAAAACTCCTTTTTTTTTCTTGTGAAATAAAAAAGGAATTTCAGAATTTATGCAGAAATATAGAAGTTTTAACAATAGTTTTAAATTTTGCAATAGTTTTTAGAAATGGTTGAGTACATTTTCATATATAATCACTAAAGAAACATATATCTACAACTGGTCTTTACTAGAGATAAACAAAAATCAGATGAAAATTGTTTACCTGTCATTATCTGCTACTATCAAATTTTGGTCACCCGTGAAAAAGAAATTGTAAATCCTTATCAATTATCATCCTTTGCTCATATTTCCACATTTTTCACTCATAATTCTACTTATTTACAGCAATTATCCCCTTTCACATTTGTTTCAAACCCTCAATTTCATTTTTCTAAAGAATTTGGATAGAGTTTCGGCTTGTTTGCAAAGAGTTTTCATTCGGTGTTCAGTGTCTTCTATAGAAGGAAAATGAATTAGGGCTTGTTTTTCCTTTGCATGGTATTTTAGCCATGCAATAGATCTTAACCATTCATTTATCCTAAATCGACGACAGTGACTATTATCCACGATGTAGCAAATCACAACCCTCGACTTTGTTTTAATCGATGGTTCAAAACGTGAATCTATGTCACCTTCATATAATTGGTCAAAAAAACTTTGTGTTGTGGTGAAGCTTCTAGACCTAGCATAAATTTTCCCATTAATCATAGCCCTTCATGGAATTTTTAATCGACGAACGATGTTTTCCATCCATGGTAGTGTTGATCATTGGTTGCATGAGCCACGTGTTGATCATCATCAATGAGTCTAGGGTGGTTGATGTCCTTTAGTCATTGGCGTAACTAAAAATGCATTTAAATTTTACACATTGCACATATGTGGTATGCATTCATTATACAAAGATAATAATTTTAAGTTTTTACCCTTGTGCATACATGCCACATATTTTCTTGTGCATATGTATGTTATACGTACCATTTTCCTTTACCATAGTATTTTATGCCCATGTTATCTTATTTCATATTGTATTTCACCGTGTTTTGTAGTGGCATCACAACTATATTTTCATATATTTGTTGTGGTTGATGCCTATACTTCTTTCTAAAGTGACTTCCAATCACGGTTATACACATCAGATTTTAATTTTTTTTTTTGTATATATTTTTTTTAGCCATGTCATAATTGGGTTTATTTCAAGGTCACATTTGTTGTATTGACATCCACGTGTAGTATATCACCATATTTGAAACCTTTATTTTCAGCCTTCGTGAGTTTTTTTAAGGGAAAGGTTAAAAAATCAGTGATACAAGGAGCCATATTAGGTGTTCACATCACATGCTAAAAATATTTCATCTATGCCTTCGTGGACACACTTTAAAAAGGGTTTTATTAATATTCATTTTATTTTATCCCCTTTTATTCTTCCCTAAAACCTTTATAAATATCATTGCCATATTTTCCTTATAATCTTTGTTGACATGTCTTATCACACATCTTGTCATTTTTTTGGATTGCCATGTGTCGCTTATACATGGTCTAGTTTAAATTTTGACACTTAGAATATTTCATGGTATGTGTTACGGATAACATCTACGGATGGTGCTTACAAAAGATTACTATAGAAGATTGTTACAAAATATTATTACAAGATTATTACAGAAAATATCTATAGAAGACATCTACAAAAAAATCTATGGAAGACATCTACAGAAAACATCTACGAAAGACATCTATGGAAGACATCTACAGAAAATATCTACGAAAGGCATCTACGAAAGATATCTACAAAAACTATAGTTGTTAGAGTTGAGAAAATACTTTACCTGATTCTCCCCCCAAACTATATTGTGAACTTTGTATGCCTTTATTTATCCCCCCCCAAACTGTAATTTTGGCTATATAGCCAAAACAAGATGAAGGGTGTTTTATTTATATTATGGTGGATAGTATAATAATGAGTTTTATCTATGGGGGTTTATTATAATTTTTGTGATTGTGCTTCCTGAATTTCATTAAGGAGTATCCAAGTGAGAGAAAAATAATGATTATAAAGCTTGATATCAGTCATCAATATATGCAAAAATAGATATCTATCAAAGGCTTGGATAATTGCAATCACTTAGAAAAAATGGAATAGATATTTTGATATTATCTTGATGGATTTTTGCTAAAGGGTGCAAAGTTTTGAGAGATACAAGCCACATTTTTGTAGGATAAAATGAACTATGGTACCTTCATAGGAATTTGCTTTTGACTTTTTCTTGCTTATGATATTCTAGAGTTGTTTCACAAAGACTCAAACATCCTAGTGACTTTAAACAAATTCATCTATTCATTTCACAAATCAATATGATGTTAAAGTTATCCTAATATTTTCAAGCTTCTCAAGGACCAACTGTGTGTGCAATGAGTATTCATTTCCCATTATGAGTAAGGATTGAGTAAAACAAAGGTCACTTATGCCAACAAGCTAGCTTATCTGTGAGCATCCATAGGTCTTGTCCAGACTTAGTGCTACTGTGTAAGGATACCTTATTACCAGACGGGTTTCATTCAACCCATTGTTGTAATGAGGATCACCCCATGGTTTTCGAGATACTAAGAATTCTAGGGATTCAAGCTCTTTTACCCTTATTTTGACTTTTTCTTGGGATACTTTCTCATTTTGAGAGGGATCAAGGGATTGTTATTGCTTTTTGGGATTCTTGCTTATTTTTAGAGGAAGCAAGAAGATATTTTTGGGATACTTGCTCGATTAGATGAGGAGCAAGGGATTTTTTTTTGAAGGATGAAGGGTGAGCTTGTCCTTTTGTCAATTCATTAGTACTCTAAGCCATGCACATAGATGGATAAGTAAGGGGAAACCATTCACTTTATGGCAATAGTAACTCATGAGTTAATCTCTCCAAATCTCACAATGTTTTTATATGTTCAAATGTGCGTAGTCCAAGAAAAAACTTGATTGACTAGGAATAACTTACAACATCAAAATATTGCTTGACTTTCAATGAAAATTTTGCTCAAAACACTAGTGGTGGTTGAGTAATTGAAAAACACCTAGATTTTATCTAGCAAACAAGGTATTATGCAACATGTGGTAGCCATTTTCCTACAAGCTCTTTAAAGAAATATCCTCTTGGGCTATTTTTGAAACATTGAGACTAAAAATTGATGAAAATAAGATAGAAATATTGCAAATATAGAAACTTCATGATGAAATAAAGGAAGCATAATATTTTTTTTTTGTGAGAGAGAAGTTATTATTCAATAGTTGTTGATTGCAGTTCAGAGATGTACTGCAAATTGGCTTGTTGCTTAAGGTGGTGTATGAATTCTTCCTTAGATAATGGCTTCTTGTAAAGTTTAAGCCTATGCCCATTTACTAGTAGTTTTCTTGTTGAATCATCTATAGGCTTAATCTTGATTGTACCATTCCTGAATATCTCTTTAATTTCATAGGGTCCTAGCCATCTTGTCCTCAATTTACCTTGAAAGTCTTGGTAATGAGAGTCAAACAACAAGGCCCAATATCCTGATTGGAATGTACGTGGTACAATGTGTTTATCATGCCATTTCTTCCTTTTTTGTTGGGTTATTTTAGTCCTATGTAATACCTCTAGTCTCCTTTCATCCATAATATTTAATTTTTCCAATCTAGCTTTCTGCGCTTGGTCCAAATTCATGTTGAGTTGCACTATTGTGCAAAGAGTTTCTATCTCAAACTCGATGGGCATGATAGCTTATTTACCATAGACCATTTCATAAGGTGATAATCCTATGGTAGTTTTCCAAGTTGTGTTATATGCCCATACAACTTCTTTCAATCTCTCATCCCAATCACCCCTATTAACAACTACGATTTTTGTAATGATCTTTTCAAGTTCTCTGTTCATAACTTCTACTTGTCCATTGGCTTGAGGGTGATATGGTGAGGTTTTCCTATGTTTTATTTGATAGATGTCAACAAAATATTCAATTAATTTGGAGATAAATTGGGTTCCATGATCTAAAACTAACTCTCTAGGTGCTCCAAAGCATTGCATAATGTTTTCATAAAGGAAATCAGCAACTGGTTCAACTTGTGCTCATGGTAAAGCTTTAACTTCAGCCCACTTAGTAACATAATTTATACACACAAGTATGTGTTTATTACCTATTCTTGGAGGGTCTATTGGTCCAACAAATTCAATTCCCCATTTCTCGAATGGTTCAAACACTACTTGTGAAACCAAAGGCATCTCCATTGAAGGGGTAGGCTTACTAGCTCTTTGACAAGCATCACATCTATCAATAAATTTATGGACATCTCTATTCATGGTAGGCCAAAAGTAACCAGTTTGAAGTATTTTACTAACTATCCTTTGGGTGGCATAATGTCCTCCATAGGGTTCTTCATGTGTCTCCCGAATGATGTCATATACATCTTCTTCTTGCACACATCTCCTAATTACTTGGTCAAGACATGTTTTAAACAAAACTCCATGAATCCACATATAAGGGATACTCTGACGTATTAGTTTTCTATGCTCATGTGGTGTATAATTTTGAGGTATTTTTCCTGTTACTAAGTAATTTACAATATCAACATACCAAGGAGTAAAAATAGAAAGAGAAAACAAATGTTTGTCTGGGAAATTATCAAGAATTAACTCACCATCATCAAATATTTGCATACGAGATAGGTGATCTGCAATGACATTATCTTTTCCTACCTTATCTATGATTGTGATATTAAAATATTGTAGCAAAAGAAGCCATCTAACCACTCTACCTCCTACTATCACTTTGTTCATTAAGTACTTAATGGCAGAGTGATCAGTGTGAACAAATACTTCATACCCTATTATGTAATGTTTAAATTTATTGATGGCATGGACTACAACTAAAAATTTTTTTTAGTAATAATGTAATTAAGCTCAGCTCCATGTAGGTTTTTACTTACATAATAGATAGCATAAGGTATTTTTTTCTCAATTTGTTGCAATACTGCCCCTATTACGTAACCCAAAGCAAGGGTATGCATAAGGGCTCGACCCCAAAATCTATATATAAATTGAAGGTGAATTGTCTTGAATCTCGACGAAAATGGAGAAGTATACATGGTGAATTCCAATTATTTTTCTCCAAAAATTTTCAAATCGTGGCGAATTGCAATAATTTTTATCCAAAATTTTTCAAACTGTGGAGATTTTTTCTGTTTTTGGGGCCATGAATATCCATTTTGCAAAATATAAAATAGTACGACATACTTAAAAGCTTTAGGCTGATATGAAATACATCAGGTCGACATGACGATAAATAGAATGTCGATCGGTTAAAATCATGATGATAGATTACAAGCATACTAATCGGTTGTAGCCATGATGATCGGTTGCAACCATGACAATCGATTGCAGCCATGATGATCTATGCAACCATTATGATTGGTTGCAACAATTACGATCAGTTGCAACCATATCAATCAGTTGCAACTATACCGATCGATTACAACCATTCTAATCAGTTGTAGCCATGACGATCGATTGCAACCATGCCGATCAATTTTCATCATGATGATCAGTTGTAACTATTATGATTAGTTACAACCATGATATCAGTTGCAGCCATGTCAATTAGTTGCAACTATATCTACCAGTTGCAGCCATGATGATCAGTTGTACCCATGACGATAGGTTACAACCATTTTGATGTGCTTAAACAGTCGAGATCCCATCGGTAGCAACGGTGCTCTATACCACATGCCATCCATCCGTTAAATGATTGCATGTAGAGGCCACATGCCATCCATTTGTTTGCATGCAAAAAAGTCTATATAAAGGGAATTAACAATCATTTTTTCTCTTTTATTAATGCTTTCTTAATCCTTTTTCTCTTGTTTTAACATTTTATTAAGACTTTCCTCTTGTTTTAATGCGATCTGAACCCTTTTCCTCCACTTTTATATTGGTTTTTACAATTTACCTTAATTTTTAAGCAGTTTTTAACCATTTTTCTCTCATTTGAAACCTTTTCCATCGTATCTTCTTATCCATACCCATACACCCTATGTCATCCCTTGCAACCCATGGAGTGTTTAAAGTTAATTATAAGAACCTGGATTGCCCCTTGATTTAAGAAATTTTATCAACACTAGGTTATGACATATCTTGGGTCATGGAATCTGGTCTTTGGGATCTTTTTTCAATGCCCCATTTTGATACCGACGTTAAATTGGTGGAGAGGATCATTGCAGTTTATGATATGGATTCATGCAAGGTAAATATTGTCGTCGATAACAAAAATATCGTTCTTTCTTTCTCAGCCATTGATGTCACCAAATTTACAGCATTGCCCCAAGTTGGTGTTGAGCCTATCACTTCCAAATACCAGTTAAATGATGATGACAAACTCCACTTGGAGACCAACTTCAAAGTGCAGTCGAAATATTTTCAACGTATAACTATTTTTGTATTTAATTGATTTTAAATTATTATCAGTGATTGAACATACAATTACTAATTTTAGTTTTTTTGTAGTTAATTCCACCCATAAGGGGTTTGACCGTACTGGAGATTGAAAATAAATTTTTTCAGGCATGTTGCAAATTCTTCCTTGCTAGACTTGTTCAACAAAGAAGGCCGACAAAAATTCCGATGTGGGCCTTAGCATATTTGGTCTGTTGTATATGACACTAGAAATTCGACTGGTGCACCTATGTCTCAAATTAGATTAGATTGGAAATAGAGAACGTGAAAACCCACACTTCACCCTCGTCGACATTTAGCACATGTAATTATATTATTGATTTTTTTATGAATCTTTTCATAATTTGTAGAACACTCCAGTACCAACATCTTGGCACTCAATCCTTGTCAATTTAGCCATGACAAAACAACAAGTTCAGGTATTTTTTTTAATATTTAAGTAATTTTTACTTATTTTCCATTGTTTGTCTTTTTGGAATTTTGATATTTTATACCAAACACAAAAAAGGGCATCCTCTTCCTCTTCAAATCGGGATGCTGTTGTCAGAGGTTATAATCCAGAGGAATTAGGAGACTCGAAAACACCTGTAGAGGAAGTAGAACCACTAATAAAGAAAAGATCATCAAGGAAACTTAGAAGATCTATTTCTCTTATTTTTCAACGATATCCACATGCTGCTACATGTCCTTTGCCAACGAGTGTAGTTATGCATGAGGTTTCATCTTATGGGAGTAAGTTTTAATTACTATCGAAACAATTTTTTTACAATATTTTTACTGTTTTTAATTAAAAAAAAATGAGATGTACAGCATGACCACATTCCATTTATAGCAACATCTATGCAAGATGTTTTTTCTTCTTCCGGTAAGTGTTATAACAATGTTTGCAACCAATTTTCATAATGTAATTTTATTACTAGTTTTTATTTTCTACTTTCACAAAAATTTTAACTAATTTTTATTTTTATGTTTTAAGGTCCCTCGCAACAATATCATCAACAAAATCAACAAATGTCACCCCCTCCTCCACAACGCCCAACTCAAATGCAAGGTCAATGCTTCCTAGTTGGAAAACACTTTCTTCCAACTAGGCCACAGAGAGAAGCAATGCAGCAAATTTCAGAGAGAAGCATCAAAGACTTTTTCTGGTTTCGATTGTATATCTGTAAATAATTTTATTTTTAAGGATATACCGAAAGCTTCTGGTACTGGGTTTGTTGATGTTCCACTTGATAAAGATTACTTTTTTCAAGATAACATACACACTCAATTTCAACTATTAGAATTGGTTCAAGACAAAGTAAATGAAGGTGCAGAATGTTCAAGAAAATCTCCTCCAAGGGAAAGAAGCACCCGTCAGGCTCCTCCTCGACAAGAGGATGATATAATAATTTTTTTCAAAAAAATATTTGGTTTCTAATAACGTTGAATCTACAATTAAATATTTTCTACTTCTAGATATAATAGAAATGAAAAAATGGGAGTATCGGGCTAAGGTGTTGATAAAGGAAATTAATGCTCGATACAATAATTTTTCAAAAAGAGAAAGAAAATTTTCTATTGTTGAAAATGAACCAGAAAATATGGAGGCTCTGCTACAACAAGTAAAATCTGGCATGTTTAAGTTGAATACATCATACAAATATGAAATTTTAAAGTTTATAATGAACAGATTGGAGAATATAAACAGTGAGGCCCAAGATTATTACAATGAATGGGCAAATGATAAGAAAAAGGTTGTTGTTGTTGTAGCTGCAAAGAATGTTGCTGAGGTTTGACTCAATCACTTTTGTGTTCAAAAATTTGTTGTTCTCTTTTTTAAAATGTAATTATCTTTTCATGTTGATTAAATTTTTTCCCTTTTGCAAGTAAAGTATGAAAATCTCAAGAAGTAGGTTCAAAACCTGCAAGACTATCTCAGGATGGCAAAGGAGTTCTTAAATGCTTCCATGGCAATGAAAAAAAGAGCACAGGAATAAGTTCGACAAAATAACATTTTGTGGAAAATCATTATCCGCAATGGATTGGATCTTGATGTTCTGCTTAAGGAGAAGGGTAAATAAGTTCAAGGACCAACATATGAAGATGTTGGAAAAGAAGAAAAGACCCTTCTCGATGGAATGCAAAATGTTGAGATGATCCTTGTCAATGCTGGAGCAATTGGTAGATCTGTTACCCAACTCGAGAAAAGAGTCGTCGAAATGCAGGATGTGGAAATCATGGAAGTAGTGGATGTGGAAAAAGGAGCTGAACAAGGGAAATATGAGAGGGGAGCCATTTCTATGGAGACTGAGGAAGCCATTGAGAAGGAAAAATTAGTGGAGGAAGGGGGAAAATATTCTGAGGGGAAAAAATGAATTTCAAAAACAATTTTAAGACATTTCATATGTTTTCATTGGAAAACAAGATACTTGTTTTTATTATTTTACTATTACACTATTTACATTTATAATTGTGTGTTATTTTCATCACTTAAGTATTATGGTGTTTCAAATTTCAAATATGATTGAGTTTACGTAGAATATATGCATAGATTTTACGATATTGTTTTTATATTTCAAGTGAATATGGTCATTTGTATTATGCTATATAGTTTTTATATTTCAAAGTGAGTTTATGAAGTATATATCTATGCATGGGTTTCAATATTCAGTGCATTTATAATCATTATAGTTGTATAAAAATCAATATGGTCATTTGTATTATGCTATATTATTTTTATATTTCAAAGTGAGTTTATGATGGATATATATAAGAATGGGTTTCAATTTTTAGTGCATTCATAGTCATTATAGTTGTATAAAATTGAATATGGTAATTTATATTATGCTATATTGTTTTTATATTTCACAGTGAGTTTATAATGGATATATCTATGAATGCAAAATGGGTTTAAATTTTCATTTTCCAAAACTAGAGTACTATTCTATATGCTTTTTTCATACATTTGTAGAAAAATATTTTGTAGTTATGTATATATACAAGGTTAACTCTATGACAAAGCATAAACCATAAAAAATCTCTACATTTTGTCATCCATGCCGATCGGTTGAAGGCATGCCAATTGATTGTAGGCATGTCGATCGGCTGCAGGCATGTCAATCGACTACAGGCATACCGATTGACTACATGCATATCGATCGGTTGCATGCATGCTGATCGGTTGTAGGCATAGAATTGCATCTATGCCACATGTCAACCATCTATGAAATAATTGCATTCAGAGGCCACGTGTCAACCATATGTGAAATGATTGCATGCAGAGGCCACGTGTCACCCATCTAGAAGCTGATTGTATGTAGAGAATTCTATATAAAGGGATTAACAGTCATTTTTTTGCCTATTCTATCACAGTATTAATCGTTATCTTCCATTTTTAATGCATTCTTACCCCTTTTCCTCTCGTTTTAACGCATTCTTAACCCTTTTCCTCTATATTTATCTTAGTTTTAACCTTTTACCATAAGTTTTAACCCTTTTCCTCCATTTTGAATCATTTTCTGTCAAGTGTCGCGTACCATCCTCTGTGTCTTCTTATCCATACCCATACACCCTATGGCATCCCCTGCAACCCCTGAAATGTTTAAAGTTAATTATAAGAACCTGGTTTGCCCCTTGATTTCAAAAATTTTATCAACACCGGGTTACGACATGTCTTGGGTCACGGACTCTGGTCTTCGAGGTCTTGTTTCAATGCCCCATTTTGATACGGATGTTAAAATGGTGGAGAGGATCATTGCAACTTATGATATGGATTTGGGCAAGGTAAATCTTGTCGTCGATAACAAAAATATCGTTCTTTCTTTCTTAGCCATTGATGTCGCCAGATTGATAGCATTGCCCCACGTTGGTGTTGAGCCTGTCACTTCCAAATACCAATTAACTAATGAAGACAAACTCTTCCTGGAGACCAACTTCAATGTGCAGTTGGAATATTTTCAAGGTATAACTATTTTTTTATTTAATTGAATTTAAATTCTAGTCATTCGTGTATTACTGATTTTGTTTTTTTTGCAGTTACGTCCACCAAGTCTAGAAGGGGTTTGACCGTACTGGCGATTGAAAATAAATTTCTTTGGGCATGTTGCGAATTCTTCCTTTCTAGACTCGTTCTGCAAGGAAGGCCGACAAAAATTCCAATGTGGGCCTTAGCGTATTTGGTCCATTGTTTTTCACACTAGAAATTTGACTGGTCCACCTATGTCTCACATTGGATCAGATTGGAAATAGAGAACATGATAACCCACTCTTCACCCTCGTCGACTATTAGCACATGCAATTATATTACTACTTTTTTTTATGAATATTTTTACAATTTGGTAGAACACTCTAATACCAACATCATGGCACTTAATCCTGGACAATGCAGCCATGAGAGAACAACAAGTTCAGGTAATTTTTTAATCAATATTTAAATAATTTTTTTTATTTTTCCATTATTTATCTTTTTGTAATATTGACATTTTATATATACACAGAAAAAGGCATCCTCTTTCTCTTCAAAGCGGGGTGTTGTTGTCAGAGGTTATAATCAAGAGGAATCAGGAGACTCCGAAACACCTGCGAAGGAAACAACACTACCTATATGGAGAAGATCAACAAGGAAACCTAGAACATCTAGTTCTCCTGATCTTTGAAAAACCCCACCTAGGGCTGCATTACGTCCACTGCCAATGGGAAAAGATTCTGGAGCAAGAAATTGAATTTTAAAATTTGATATTTTGAAAGACAATTTTATGACATTTCATATGTTTTCGTATGAAAACAAGATACTTGGTTTTATTATTTTACTTTTAAGAAATACACTTTTATAATTGTGTATTATGGTGTTTCAAATATGCTATGTTGTTTTTATATTTCAATTTTTAAATGAGTTTACGAATGATATATCTATGCATGTGTTTAAATTTGATTTTATTTATATTCATTCTTGTTCTTGTATAGAAAAGTGTTTTTTCTTTTTTAATATGCTATATTGTTTTCATATTCAATGTTAGTTTACGATGGAGATATTTGTGTAAGAGTTAAATTTCAATTTCCCTATATTATGCTATGTTGTTTTTATATTTCAATTTTCAAATGAGTTTACGAATGATATATCTATGCATGTGTTTAAATTTCAGTTTATTCATATTCATTCTTGTTGTAGTATAAAAGTGAGTATTTTCATTTCTATTAAGCTATATTGTTTTTATTTTTCAAGTGAGTTTACGAAGGATACATATATGAATGGGTTTCAATTTTTAGTGCATTCATACTCATAGTTAGTCATTATAGTTGTATAAAAATGAATATGGTACTTTGGATATATCTATGAATGGGTTTAAATTTTTGTTTTCCATATCTAGAGTAATATACTACATGCATTTTTCATACATATGTACAGAAATTTTTAATATGCATACACGGTTTACTCAATGACAAAGCATAAATCATAAAAAATCACTATATTTTGTCATATCATACAACTAATGATACATACATACATTTAAATTCAAAGGAAAAATAACTATTTTTTGTCAACATATACATTTAGTTCAATAACATTGCATCATTACGTATACATGGTTTTCAAATTTTCAACTTACTCAAAGCTATAGCATACATCATAAATTTTGAAAACATAGACAATCCATAACATTAAAAAAGCAAACATGCATAATCATTGAAAATTGAATTATTATATGATTTTACAACAAATCAAATACAAAAAATCTTTGATAATATGAAATATTTCAAATCCGAAAAATCACTGATAATATGAATTTATTCAAATCACTAAAATTTTACAAATCGATTTCAAATCCGAAAAAATCTTAGATTATATGAATTTGTCATATAATCATTGCAATTTTTACATTTTTGGAAGGTAATACAAAGCTTTATCGACTTCTCCACAAGAACTGAGAATCTGTGAATTCTGCGTTTCCATAATCTCATCATCACTCCTAGTTGAATCATTTTTGTCATTATCAACCATATTAGAGAGACCTCTTCTTTCTGCTAGGGACTTCCAATATGTCAACGCTCTATCATAGGGAAATTTACCCACCTCGTACGATGACACATACATTCTCAAACAATTTTCCAAATTTTTGTCCAACTTGTTACGAACTTTTGATTTAACAAAATTTAATGCACTAAAAACCCTTTCGTCTTCAACAGATCCCAAAATCATTGTCTGACATAATTCATATAAAACAAAGTATTCACTCATAGTATCTTGCAAGACACTACTTCGATACAATTTTTTCTAGAAACGCGTGATTGAACCTGTCTCATGTGGATTTTTGAATTGTGCAATTTGATTATCCATTGTTATTCCAAAATTGGTTGATCGATGTCTCAAAAGATCTTTTTTTAGAATACCATTGATTTCAATGCCATTTATTTCCACACTTTTAGAGAAATGTTTCATAAGATTACCCATATATTTTACAAACAACTCACTTCTACTACTATGGTCAACACAAGGATTCCAAAAATTAGGATTAACAATAGCCATGGCCTCAAGTGTCTCATCTCTCTTAAAACGATCTCTTATTTCACTTGTTAATGTATTTGCAATTCTTTTCAATTTATTCTTAGTGTTATCCAAAACCTCATCGAATATGGAATGGGTAACGGGCACTTGTTCAACATCATCTGTCAGAGTATTTAATCGCTTTTCAAAATGATATACAAGAATCAACTTTCCATGGATAGCAATACAAATATTATCGTTGATGTTGAACTTTAAAAAGTTGTTCGGTTCATTCACATTAATTAACGTATTCCAACTATCAAACTTGGGATCCTCAAAATGTTTATCGGATAAATAAATCCTGTCAATAACCATACATATTTGTTTTCTCATCCTCATGAAATCGACAATATAAATTACCCTTTCCTGTGCAAGTTTAATCATAGTATTCATTTCTTGTAACATTGGTAGAATACCACATAATGTGAGAAGAGTTTCCAAGTCAATCATACGAAAAAGCAAATATTTTGCCTTGTCAACATCTCTACGATGTGCATACATAAACCCAACCAAGGATTGATATTCTAAAAATACCCTTTTTGCAAGAAGAAACAATGAAATCCACCTAGTTTCCACATCTTTTAACATTTTTCTGCCTTCCGTTACACCTAGAGAAAACTGTTGAAATTTTGCAAACCTTTTTGGACTGCATGAAAAGTATGAGTGTATATCACGGATGAGTTCTTCCACTCTAGCTACATTATCAAAATTGCTCACAATTTTGTATGCAAGATTCATTCGATGAGCCATGCAATGAATAGGAATCACATATGGGGCAATGGAAGTCTTAAGCCTAACACAAAGACCATTCCTTTGTCCTTGCATTGTAGCCGCACCATCAGCTCCAACACAAATTAACTTTGTGGCAATTTCCTTTTCATCCATTCTAGAAATATCATTTAAACTAGTTACAACAACATTATAAATGTTTTTCGCATTACAATTTTCAATCATCTTATGTAGTGCTAGTAAATGAGGTAGTCTCAAATGATTTTTGAATGTGTAAACATGTATGCAAATCCAAGATGTGTTGTCAATAGTCTGTAACCTCATCAATGGAAAGTGAAATAAATTTGGCTTGTTTCACATTCTCTCTCAGGTCTTCCTTCTCAACCAGTGATAGACATTTTGCCATTTCCCAACCACTTCGATCTGACCAATGTGAATTGGTAAGGTTTTGTACATTGGCTAGTTGAAGTATTTCCTTAAAATCAACAAAATCAGACATGGGTCGACCTTTTTTTAGAATACTGTATACAATAGCAAACTGCAATTTCTTTGAGGCTAATACAATATTATTAACTTTTTGAAATTGTGCCTCGATTGTTCCACCCTTCTCAATGAGAGTTTGTTTTTGTTTCATTGCTTTATCATATTCAAGAGCATATCTCGCATGCACACATTCTATTGCATCCTTCCACCTATGAATTCTGTTAATTGTTCCATCACTTCGTATTTCTTTGATGTAAACTTTCCCATAATGTTTTTCTATTGTGTCTTTCTTATTTTGTAATAAATGATCCTTTCCCAACTTCCATGAACAAATAGTACATTTACACACATTCAGTTTCTCATATCGCTCAATAAAGGGGTATAATCGTGCCCATTCATTTTTAAAATCCCTTCCAATAGTCCATTCGCTAATCTTTTGATGTTTAGATTTTTGACTAGAAGATTCCCTAGAGGTCTAAATTTTAATTGTACTATCATTTTCTTTTTTGGTTGATGTGTCTGAATTTAAAATCTCATGAAGTGGTTGTTGAATGTCGTTATTAGGAAAATTATCATGTGGTCCCATCTCATCTTCTGGAATATCTTCGAGTGAACGCACATCAGGGTCGACAATGTTAACTGCATTCAATGTTTGGAGTTCTCTATCATTTTTTGTTGTAAAAAATGCACTATTTTAAAGAATTAACAGAATACAGTTTTACAAAGCATTTAAAAAGAGGTAGATAAGCAAAAAACCATTTATCTATTAATAGAGAAAGGTTTTACATTTAAGAACAATAATTTTAGAAAACTCAAGGTAAAAGGTGTTTGTACCTGCAAGTTGTGTAGAATCTATAGAGATTGATGCCTCATTGCATTTTGGTGTAAAATATTTTAGAATTATCTTTTTACAAGAATATTGGCCTCCCTTATTTCCATCTTTAGTAGGTGACATTGTATCTATAAAGAAAAACCTTTAGATATTAGGAAATGTATATGAATTTGAAGGAAAATAGCAGACATCCCTCAAGATGAACATATGATCCTAACACACAACATGACAAGGAATACTTATTGACCATAGTTGTAGATAGTGCTTGTACACTACATATGAAACATACTCTAAGAGACAAGAAGTAGTCTCTAACAAAAGAAATGCTCTTGACACACAACCAGATGACATTGATAGTTGTCTACCACTATTGCATATAGTTCACCTACAATGCATATGAAACTGTAGAAAAAGATATTTGGACAAAAGAACAATGGAATAAGAATACTCTATCAATTTTCAGTCATGAATCCTCTACAACCGATACACTTTTACCGATAAACACTTCCTTACAATCGATCGGCTTATACCGACCGATAGTCACTACAAGTGACGGAATACCGACCACACATCCCTACAATCGATAGAGTTATGCTGACAACACTACAACCAACAACCTAACACCGATCGACACGACCCTGCAATCATCAGACTAATGCCAATTGACACATCTACAATCGACCTAACAAGGCCGATCGGTACCTCTACAACCGATTAGCTTATGTTGACAGACATGACTCTACAACCGATCAACTTATATCGACAGACATAGCTATGCAATCGACCAACTTAAGCCGACAGACATGGCTCTACAACTAAAAGGCTTATGCCGACAGACACGACTCTATAACCAATTGACTTATACCAACAAACACGGCTCTACAACCGATCAACTTATGCCGATAGACATGACTATGCAACCGATCGGTTTATCTCGATAGACACGACTCTGTAACCAATCATCTTATGCCAATAGACATAGTTCTACAATCGATCGACTTCTTTTGATAAGCACGGCTCTGCAACTGATTGGATTATGTTGACAAAAATGACTCTTTAATGGATCGACTTGTGCCAACAAACATAACTTTGCAACCATTCAACTTATGCCAACAGAAACAGCTCTACAACCAATTGACTTGTGTTGATATACAAGGCTTTACAATCGATCGGCTTCTATCGATAGACACGGCTCTGCAACCGATCATCTTCTACCAACAAACACTGCTCTATAACCGATCGGCTTATGTCGATAGGAATGCCTCTAAAACTGATCGACATGGCTCTACAACCGATCATCTTACACCGATCGACACTCGTATACAATCGATCGATTTATTTTGATAGTCACGGCTCTACAATCGATCGTCTTGTGCCGATCGACACTCTACAACCTTCTCAAGTTTTTCGTTGTTTCAGAGCTATTTTTGACTTAGAGTATTTTGATGTATGTTTATCGGTACCTAGTATAGTATATATACGTGTAGTATATGAGGTGATTTGGGAAGGAAAAATAAAATCATTTATAATTTGAAGGCGATTTGGGCGAAAAATATAAAATCATTTATAATTTGAAGGTGAATTGGGCGGGAAAATCAAAATCATATGTAATTTGAGGTCGGTGAATTAAAATAAAGTTAGGTTCATGATTATCAATGACGGGCGAATTTACCCCAAAAAAAATTTCACCCCGTAAATTTTGGGTGAATGGGCCCTAGTGAAATGATCCAAAATTAGCCTTTTCAAAATTTTAAAAATCCTAAATAGAGCCAATTTACGATATTTCGCGCTTGTGCATAACCCCGACATGAAGCATCGCAATGTATGCGAAATGGTAATTCCCAATTTAGTCCTCTTAGGATTGGAGTAGTAATCAATTTATCTTTTATAACTTCAAAGGCTTCTTGACATGCTTCAGTCCAACTGAATTCACTTTCTTTGGTTAAGAGCTTAAGCATGGGAGCAACGATTTTACTGAAGTCTTTAATGAATCTATGGTAGTATCTTGGATGTCCTAGGAAACTTCTCACCTATGTTTGTGTTTTTAAAGGTTGTAAGGATTGAATAACTTGTATTTTTGCAAGATCTACTTTAACACCTTCTTCCGATATATAATGTCCTAGAAAAATACCTCCTCTCATTATAATGAAATAATTTTCATGACTCAAAGAGAATTTTTTCTCTTTGCATATAACCAAAACTCTTTTCAAGCTTGAAAAATTTTCTTCAAAGGTATTACCATAGACTATGAAGTTATCCATATAGACTTCTACACACTCATTGATTAAATAAGTAAATATAGCTAAAACAAATCTTTGAAAAGTGAAAGGTGTATTGCATAATATGAAAGGTAGGACTTTATAAGCATAGGTACCTACTAGACATGTGAAGGTTGTCTTACCATGATATTCTTTAGCTATGGAAACTTGATTATAGCCACTAAAACCATCCAAAAAGTAGAAATATTTCTTTCCAACCAAGGTATCAAGAACTTGATCAATGAATGGCAAGGAAAAATAGTATTTTTCTGTTACTTTGTTTAATTCCCTATAGTCAACATAAACACTCTATTTACCATTCTTTTTAGGGACTATCACAAGAGGTGACACCCATTTACTGTCAAAAATTGGATATATAAATCCTACCTTCAAGATTTTAATTATTTCTTCTTGAACCACATCTTTCATAGCTGGATTCAATCTTCTTTGGGATTGTCTTACTAGATAACACCCTTATTGGATAAAAATGAAATGGGTACAAACTTTGGGATGTGTACCTTTCATATCCTCATAGTTCCATGCAAATTTTGATTGATATTTCTTAAGAATGTCTATTAATTGTGATTCTTGCATGCTTGTGATATCATCACTGATATTCAAGGTTCTTCTTGGTGTGATATCTATTTGCTTGCATTTTTTTATGTTTGCATCTATCCCCATTATGTCATGTTCAAGAATATTTAAGTGATAGTCATATGGCATAATTTTTTGAGACTGACTTTTGCTTACCTAATTGATAGCTATAATAGATTCAGATGAACAACCATTATCTTGACATTGATCTTCTTTTTGATTTCCTAATAGTAATGGTAATGGTCCATTAATTTATTGTTGAAGATGTTCACTCAAAACATTTATTGATAAGGTCTAAATTTCTTCAAAATCATGAGGGAAATTATACCATAGTTTTTATGGAAATTCTTCTTCTATTTTTGATTTAGGGAATAGGCTAAGGTCTTTAGTATTCTTGCCATCACAAATAGTCATATTTCTCAATCTACAGCTAATGTAAGCATCATCTGTTGTGAGCCATGGGTACCCTAGAATTAAGGGATGTCCCCATAACTTTTTCTTGGATTGTAAGACTATAAAGTCTATAGGGTATTCCCATGAACTTACAGAGACTATAACATCTTCTAGTTTTCCTTCTAGCTTTACAATGGACCTATATTATAGTTGGAGTATAATAGAAGTTGATTGGAATTTATGTACCCCTAAATATTCAGTTGTTTCTTTAGTCATAACATTAATAGTGGCTCCTAAATCTACCAAAACATTTTGCAAGGCTATGTCACCAATATGTGCCGTGAGTATAGGTATTCTAGGATCTATGTATTTTTGTAATGACCTACCTCTTGATATCATCTCAGATAATTATCCAATGAATTGAATAGTTTGAGCTTCCTTTCTATTTTTTCTTCCTTAATTCGTACATATGTTTTTGATGAGATTGGAATAGATGGGGATATCCTTGATAGACTGTATCAAAGGGATCTTGATAGTAATATTTTATAAATCTTGAAGGATGTTAAATGTTGGATTAGATGGTTCTTTTGGTATTTCCAATATTTAAGGAAATGGTATCTCTACTTCCTTCCTTTGAGGAATTTGGATCTCTTATTGTTTTGTTGGAAAATTTTCTAGTGAATTTTCTATATCCTTCTCATTGTTATTCTCCTTTTCAAACAAGTCCACAATGGTATTATTGATCTTTGTGAGAGTTACATTCTTTTTCAATATTTTTCCATATCTCAATTAAATCTGTTGAAAAGGTGCTACAAATATAGAACACGTATCACTAGTTTCATAGACTTGTTGAGCATTATTGTTGTTTTTAGGATTAGGGACTGGTTGAGTTGGAAGAAGAGGTTGTTGAGGAGAATTATTATTATTAATTGGAGGTGGAAGAAGTCTCTATTTTGAGGTGTATTTTGATGGGCTTGTCCCCTAAATTGGTTTTGAAATTTTTGTTGTTGTGATGGATTTTAAGACCAACTAGATCCTCCCTGATTATATTGGCCATTAGTATTCCAACTATTTTGACTTGATATTCCTTTATTCCATGGAGGTGGATTTCCATAGGTATTGGCCATAAATTGGACCTATAGGGGTATGTTCCAGTGTTGATTATTTGAATATGAGTTCCAATTTTTCTAGTTTGGTGCATTGGACCATTGATTAGGCCTTTGTAGGTTGGAATAAATAGGGTTAGATCAATTTGGTGGTTCGTTTAATGGATCATTTCATATTTGAGATAAAAAATAAATGTCTTGTACCTATTCAACTTTATGTTCCTTTATGGAAGCTTTAATAGCATAGATGTGTTTTCAATTTTTAGTTTTGTGATTCTTATCACAAATTTTATAACAATCTACAATGTTGGAAATGTTTGCAATGCTGAGAGGGCATTCTTTCAGGTTGTAATTTTTCCTACATCTATGACAGTAAATTCTTCACTGTCTTGTAGGAATTTTTCATGAAAAATTTACTGCCATTAAATCCAAATATGTAGTCAAGGTACTTAACAAATCAATTTTTAAACCTTCCAATATATTTTTGATTTCTGCTCTTGTCACTCCTCTCGTGGATGTATACTTATTACTACTTAGAGGTTTGTTTCTTGAATAGTTTCTACAAATGTTTACAATATTCTCAAGCATCATAAGATGGATATCTCATTTTGCCATAAGGTTTATAATCTCAAGGACATCTTCTTTTAGTCCTTTTAGAAATATTTCTTTTAATATTTCTTCATCGAGGTCTATATTTACTCTAGATCCAACAAATAGAAATATCTCAAGGTAATCCTCCAAAGATTCTTCTTATTTTTTATTCATGCAGAATAGCTCAACTTTCTTATCCCTAACTCTACAGTAATCTTGATATCATTCAAGGAATAGCTCTTTTAATCCATGTTCTCCATCCCATCGATTACAAATATTTTCTCCTAGATCCATGAACCATATTAAAGTTGCATATTTAAGAGTAGAGGGAAACAACCTTAGCTTTTATTCATTGGTGGTGTAAAAGTAAGCTTGGCACACCACCTCAAATTTGAAAATAAAAGCATCCAGATATTTGTGTGGTTTCCCATGGAAGGTGGACAATACAAAAATAAATATTGACTTAGGTTCTCTTGTTGTCCCATATGTATGTAATATTGAGAAGGGAAATATATTTCTTTACACGTTTCTTCTTTGGTCTCTATTTTATCTTTGTATATCCTCTCTTTGATTCTCTTCTACTTATCCATGCTCACTATCTTGGTCAGCCATGACTGAACGTAATATTTCAAGAATTGGAGTAGGTATGGATTTAGCAAAAATAGAAGAAGGATCTACGTGATTATCAAATTCTAGTTTAGGTAATAAATATGAGTCGGGATCTTGTTCTAGGATTTCATCTTGATTGGTTGATGTTGTTTCAAGTTATTTTAACTTATAAATTCTAGCCTGTCTGCTAAAGTCTCTTTGGAAATTTCCTTTTGATTTGTTGATCTTTATAAATCTTCCCTTAGAGTATTTAGGTATGCTCATGAATTTTCTAAGTTCTTATTTTTGCAACACGTCTAATCTTATTTGAATAGTCTATGAATATCGTTGATTGGATCAAGTTGTTTGGGTGTCATGAAGTGTTCCTCTTCAAAATTAAAGTGGTCTGTCACTAATTGAATCAATTAAAAAAGAAAATCTTGTGTTGGAATGGGGTCAGGATTTATAAATTGTAACTCACAACATAAATCTTGATATAACTCTCTAAAGCACACAACTTTAGGTATCTTGTGATATTTATTTCTATATTCTAGGGCTAATTCTATATTTTCTATGTCTGCAAAGAAGTTGTGAATGATGAGGGAGTCTTCAAAATATTGATTCCAAGGGTAAATTATTGGATTTACTATTGCTCTTCTATCCCAAAGCCAATGCTCACAACTCCTTCCAAGATCTAGATAAGATGAATGGTAGTTCAACCCTAGAGTTTTTGCTATATCAATCCTTTTAATTTCCTTCAACTCATTTGATTTCTCTTTGATAATGTCAATGCGTTCACATAGACACTCCCACTCCTTACTAGATGTTCTATTTCCTTGCTCAAAAATAAGGTTAAATTCTTGTTGTATTAGTAATTTTCTAAGGTCTATAAGTGTAGACTTATTTAGATTATTTTCCACTGTCTAACAACCTATATTTTATTCTCATTTATCTCTCTTTGGTTTTGGTTTTGTTTGGGTTTTGATTTTATTTTCTATTTTAATTCTACTATTTCCAACTTTAGATATAAGTCACAACAAATGTTGGCAATTTTGGGTACAGTGGGTACATTGCCCTTGATCATGTGTATAAGTTGTCATTGATGTCAAGAAGCTCTTGAAGGAATTTGTTTGATGTCAAAAGTTTTGCTTTAATAAAAGGTTTCTTGAAGGTTCCAGCATGGCAGTTTCAAAGGTCTTTTGTAAACCCCAAGTTGGCAGGTTTAAATATTACAGGTGGATGCATTAGTTTAATGCATTTAGGTCCAGGAGTAAGTATTTATTTAAATAATTAAAAACCTTGTTAAGGTTCCCTTTAATTATTTTTAAATAAATATTAAATTATTGTTTGCAATGGGTTCTCCTAACCCATGGTGCAAATGTCTTAACTTTGTGGGTGCTATGTTTTAAGATTGTGGGCGCTAGCCAAGACCTCCATCGACATGTTAAACTCCTCACCGACGTCAAGAGATTATGGTAAAAATGCATATAAATATCCCTCGATGAAAATCAAGAATTATCTGATCCGCATTTTGAAAAGAGTTGCTCGCTGTGAATTCGTGATCTGCTGTTCGATTTCTTCCTCGCTGTGATTTTGTGATCCATTGTTTGGATTTATTCTCTAATTGTGTACTCGCCATTTGTCGTAAATCTGTCGTAAGGTTTTCGTCTTTGTGTTTGCGTTAGAAGAAAGAGAGGCACTGTTGTTTTATTTAATCCCTGGAACAGAAGGAACAAGGCTAACAACATGAGGTTTAAACCTCACCGGGCACCTTTGGCGCACCAGTAGCGGCTAGGCTATTGGCACGCTACCCGAACGGGAGGTTTTGCATTCGAATAACGTGAAAGGGTTTTTCATCGTGAAGTGGACGCAACGGGTGGTGTTAGAATTCATGCGCAATTTCTCCATAGCATGATTTTTGATGTTGGCCAAGGTATTTTCGAAATTAATTTTTGCTAAGTGTATTTTGCGGATGGAGGAAGTTTATTAGAGGGAAAAACAATTTAGGAGTTATAAGGAGTTTAAAGCTTGTTTATTTTGATAAAATATTATTTTTAAGGTGTTGTTTGAAATATCTTATTGCATTCTTATGAGGAATAAATTTTATTTTTGATAAGACTATAAGGGAGAAATAAGGTGTATAAGGGATAAATTTTTCTTGTAATGTTGAGAGTGCTTTTGGTTGATTATGGAAATGAAAGCATGATATTTTAAGGTTAAAATTGCTTCTTGTGTGAAGTTGTGAAACGTTAAGTGGGCAGCTTTGAGATTGACATTTGTTTTCATTAAATTGGTAATAATCAAGCTATTCTTTACTTGGTTAAAGTGTTGGGCTTACTTCTTTGTTGATGATTTGAAAAGTTGTGTGTGCTCTTGTTGATTTGAGTTGGTGGATGCTTTTTGTTCAAACAATATTGGAGAGAAAAGGAGTTCTACTTGTTTCCTTTTCTGATGTTGATTGTGAAATGCTTAAAGGTTGTGTTTTGAGTTGAATGGTGTTGATTGAACCTTGTTTGATGAGCATTGTTGTTGAAGACCTAATTGATGGTGAAAAGAACATGAGTATCATTGTTATGTGATTCTTTGCATAGTTGGCAATTGTTGGGGTTTCATGTTCTTGAAAGAAAGTATTATATCCTATCCATTTCAGATATTGAGTTGAGTTTTTAGATTTGAGATTGAGTTTGAGTTGAGTTGAGTTTTGAGATTGGGAGTTGAGTATAGAACATATTGAGTCTCTAACAATTCTCTTTATGCTTCTATGAGTTTGAAAAATCACATTGGGTCTCTAAAAATTCACCTTGTGATTTCCTACTAAGAAAGTTTTTTTTTCTTGGTGAGCTTGTTGAGTTTTGGACAGGTTCCGATGGGGACTTGTGAGCAGTCTTGGACAAGTTTCGATGGGGACTTATGAGAAGTTTTGGACAGGTTTTGATGGGGACTTGTGAGCAGATTTGGACAGGTCCTAGCAAAGGACTTGTGAGCTGAGTTTGATAGCTCTATCAGAGAACTTGAGGACAGAGGTGCACTGGTTCTTTGAGAAGAACCTGAGGACAGATTTGGCAAGTCTTTGAGAAGGCTTGTGTGCAGAGGATTGTTTTTTTCAAGCTTAATCATTGGACAGATCTGATAGATAAAGGAAGACTTGTACTAGACAGACTGACTATGTTTGGTACAGGTTGCTGAGCTGCTATGGACGTGATCATAGAAGGAAGAGGTCTCTTAGGCTAAGCATTGAGGATAGGAGGTCTTCGGTGGAAAGGAGTTCCACGTGCTAGCAAGAGGTGGAGGTAGTTGATCTTCTGAGGGATCATTTACAGAGCAGAGGGTAAGGTATCTCCTTTGAGTAGAGGCTCATAAATTTTGATTGGGGGAAGGTATCTCCTTTGGGCCGAGGCTCATAAACATTGTAATTGGGAAGGATTCCCAAAGAACTTTGAGATAACTTTTAGAGAAAATTTTTGTGGACGTAGCCTGACCATTTTGGGTGAACCACGTTAAAATTGGTGTCACTTTGTGGATGATATTGTGCATTGCTTTAATATTGCTTTGGGTATATTGCTTTACTGTTTTGAAGTATAAAGGAAAAAGTAAAAAGAGATCTTATACTGTTCACCCTCCCCCTCTCAGTATAAGTTTGTGTTCTTCAACAAATGAATTATAACTATCCTTAACATAGTAGGAAAATGAAATAAATTTTCTATTTTCTGAGCAATCCTGTTATAACTAAAACTAGGTGTGACTCACGGTCTATGAATCCATACAACCAATTTTAGTATAGCAGGAAATAAAAAAGAAATATTGCTTGAAAAGTAAAATTTACTAAAAGTAAAAGGTTATTTTTCTATCACTTCTTTGATTATGTAGGAACTTTTATTTCACTATGATTGTGCCACTCAACCATACCTACTTCCTACTTCTTATAGGTCCTAATTACTTAGGAGTGTTTCACTATGATTGTGCCACTCAACCATACCTACTTCCTATTTTTCTCACAAGAGAACCCAGACCAAGGTAAATGAATAACAATCATCCACGTCTTGAAAATTATTGGAAATAAAATTTCTTGAAAGAAAAGGTTAAACTATTACTATTTCTTTGATTGTTTAGGAGGGTTTCACTATGGCTATGTCACTCAACCATACCTACTTCCTGATTCTTATAGGTCCTAAGTATTTAGGGGTGTTTCACTATGACTGTGCCACTCAGTCATACCTACTTCCTATTTTTCTCACAAGTCCTAAGTCAAACTAAACAATAATAATCACCCAAAGCTGAAAAATTTGTAGGAAATAAAATTCTAACTATGAAAGTAGTAAAATGATTCCTCAAGAGAAAATAACCTAGCAATGTTGAACAAAGGGGATTTTTGGTACCATATCATGCCACTCTGACTCATATGCATGCCAAGGACTCATACATACCTCTTTCCACATACAAGTAAGCCTATCCTTTTTGCACTGCCAAATAAATTTTTTGATTAACCACTACGGTGCTACTCTCCCCGACAACAATGCCAAAATGATTGGTTGTAATAGCTTAAATTTAATATTTATCAATCCGAGGTAATCAAGGTTAGATTTAAAGAGTAGGAATCTAGTATATATTGTACTTTGGGGATCAATTCTAAGCTTAATTCAGATCTCTTTAAGTTTTAGCTCGTGCAGAACAATAATGATTACAATGAACAAAAATTAAATTATGCAGGAATGAAAATAAAGTGTAATTTATAAGTTATGTAGTAAATATGATATTTACCTATTGATGAGTTGATCTAATGATAATTACCTACTGACATGGATAACTAATTTTAATTACCTACTAATGAGGATCTTCGTGTAATTAGTTTTAAATTTTTATATTTACTTTCTGATCTATGATAATGCAATTTAATTTATTTTATATTCTAAGATTAATTTTACATACTAATTATTCCTAACCTATTGTAGGGGCGAGAGATTAGGAACTGACTGTAGGAGTGGTCCCTGCCTCCTAGAGGACAGTGTAAATATTTCTCACCTAAACTACTTCATCTCAGTAACTAAGATGCATAACTACTACTAACATTATTATATTCTATGGATGCAGGAAAATTACAATTACAACTACATAAAAGAAATTAAACAGTAACACAAATGATATAGTTATCATATGTGAAAAGTAAAGTGTTGCATTTATTTCTAGAATGTCAAATCTACATGTTGGTGCATTTCCTCAAAAATTTTACAGACATTAGCTATCCTTTGAATATTTCTTCATTAGACATGCAATTGACGATTAAACCTTTTCAAAGGTCTTCCTAATATATAATACGACTTAGGCAATTCTGAATATAAATCTTCCACATATTTTCTCATGTGGCGTTATGGACTTGATAATGTGACAACTATGTACTTAACAAAAATAATATAATTATTCTAAATAGACACAATTTCCTAATCCTCCTTGGACTTAGTAAATAGCCTAAGTGGTCCAAGTGGCAATACATGAACAAACATAACAAAACAATACTAATTTGAATATTTCGTAAGATATACAATGTAACTATATGCCCCTTTATTCTCAAGAAGGACATAGAAATATTGCATCTAAATCTATATAACCTAACAATAATATAATTATGCAACTTTATGAAATAAAGTTACAACTTTATTAATCACAATATTCTCATGAAGAATATGTGACAAGTCAACCAACTAAGCTGACTGTAATATTTTGTTGCCATGTAAGAGTGCCATGTTGTCACTGATGTGGCATGTAACATTGGTCAATTGACTTGGTCAACTTTCTTCTATAACTGCTGGTAAAAGTTCTCTTCGATAATAGTTTTTAGTAGCTACCTTTTGCAACATACTTTAGTAATTGTCTTCTGAAACATACTTTAGTTGCCATATTCTATAATAGTATTCAACCACTATTCTGTTATTGTGTTTAGAGCCTTCTTAATCCATTATCCTTATGTTCATATTTTCACATCCAAGGTGTAATCTGAAGTTTGTGCTACTTCATTGTACACATGAATCGTTCTTCAATATTTCCATGTATAGTCATACACAACTTACAATATTTTACATGAAATATATACATTTGTCATATTAATTGCATCCATCATTTTAACTGATAAATCATAGAAATAAGCAAAAATAACCACTTAAAATATATTACAATCACAATTTATTTATAGAAATGAAACAACTTACTACAGAAAATACATGCCAAATAATTACTCATCAACAAGCAAGTATTCAAGGAGTTGAAGACACAACTGGTTTGTACACACGTTATAGTGTTTCTATATTAGAGAATCACTTCCATTTTTACTTTGATGTATTGAACTTAGCAATGGGTGTAGGTTGGCATTTGAAGATCATTTTGGGTTGGATCTACCCATATATTTTACTTGTTGGTTGTTATTATGGATAGAGAAGAATGATATCATGATGAAGTCATAAGAACAATGAATTGTATATGCAATGCAAAAGTTTAGATACTATCTACTTGCAAACCTCTTTCCATTATATATGGACCATCAATCATTGGTGTAGCTAATAAAAACTAACAATATATAGATAAGTTAGTAGGTACTTGTCATCATGCAAGAGTTTATGTTTGAGTGGTGGAAAGAAACACACAATAATAGATTAGTTATCAAGGATTCACTCTAAACCTATTGGAGTGCTGAATTTGTTTTTATGCTCAATTATTCTCAATCACTTAAAGAACACAAGATTATACTAAGACGGGGGTGAACATTATAAGATAAAAAATTTCTTTCCAAATGATAACAACAATAATATGAATGCAATAATAAATAAATGCACAATTTCCATATACATAAGAGACAATGTTTTTATGTGGAAAAACCCTCTCAAGAGAAAACCACAATAAAATATTGCTTATATTTTTCTTCAATAAATTTCATGGGCACCAATCCACAAGAGACACAAATCCCCTATACAATTTTGTGGACACCAATCCATAGGAGACACCAATCACCTATACAAGTTCGTGGACATCAATCCACAGGAGACACCAATACCCTATACAATTTTGTGGGCACCAACCCACATGAGACACCAATCCCCTATAAAATTTCATGGACACCAATCTACAGGAGACACCAACCCCCTATACAAGTTTTTGGGAACCAACCCATAGGAGACACCAATACCCTTGCTCAAGTTCATGGGCACAAACCCATAGGAGACACCAATCCTATTGCTCAAGTTTGTGGGCACCAACCCACAGGAGACACCAATCCCCTTGCTCAAGTTTATGGGAACCAACCCACATGAGATATCAATCCCTTTACTCAAATTGATGGGAACCAGCCCACAGGAGACACCAATATCCTTGCTTAAGTTTGTGGCCACCAATCCACTCAACCCTACTCCAAAATTGATCACAACCACTGCTCAAATATGCTCACAAAAATTGTTCATATATACTCCCAAATCTTCTCATAAATACTGCTCAAGTGTACTCAACAATCTGATCCAAAACCTTGTTCTTACTCTTTAAATTCTTCCCTTTTCTCGAGTTTGCTTTTTTCAAACCAAAATATATTCTACCTAGAATTTTTTTAACCTACTGAGCATATAGATGATGTACTTGTGTAGGAAGCTTAAATTGACTAAACTATTCTTTACATTCATAAAATTTATCACTTCCACATGTCTCACATTTATTACATTTTAAAGGTAGCTCTAGTATAGGACTTGATAACTGACCTTGTATTGAACTTTTTCAAATTTTGTTACCTTGCTTCCTCTCAATATCACACTGTGAAAGATACCACAAATGCCAATGCCTTCCTCATGATTTTATTCAACTATACAATAACATTATTTGTCTTTGCCAATGCGTTGTTCGATACATTATATATGAAGCACAATCTCTATCATTATTTACTCAAACATGATAAAAGAAATATGCAGTCTTATTAAATGAATTCTTTCTATTATCCTTTAATCCAAGCCATAATAGAAAAACAATCAACACAAGTGGAAATTTATACCATTTAAATCATTTGAAATATTACCTCTATTTTTGCGTAGCCAAAACACTCAATAACCTCAATGGTGGTGTCACTTAGTTCTTATATCGCTTGAATCCTTTCAACTTCCTCAATGTGCCCAAATTATTCTTGCCCATTACACACAACCACCTCAATGTGGTGTCACTTAGTTCTCCTAACTATTGAATATTTTTACCTTCCTTAATGTGCCCTAATTATACGTTGTAATGGTGCACAACCACCTCAATAGTGATTCTATTTACTTCTTCTATCTCTAATGTTTTGACATTGCTAATTCTGTTTGCCTTTCTCAATTACGCTCTCACCTAGCAGTATCAATGGCAATGTTGCTTCACTCTTTTACCCACAGATGCTTGATATTTACTTTATTGTTTGAGTGCATATGTTATCTAGATGAGACGTGGAATAGTCCTTTGAAAAACAAACATCTTCAATATTATGTGAGTGCCTTCAATATTGGTACTTTGCTATCCTTGACAATACTTTCATTCGTCTCAAACTTTATGCATTGTTAGAAGAATCTCCTCTCCTGGGTAAATGCGTTATCTGAACAAAACCTTGACCAACTTCATAAAATCTGAACTATAACCTTATACCTTACATATATCGATAAAATTTCAAATTTACAAATATGGTTACCTCTTGATATTGCACTAGATTTATTTCTAACTTCTCCTTCGAATCAATCAAATCAATGTATTACAATTAGTGTTAGTCCTTACAAATATTAACTGCATTCTAACCTTTTTTTGCCACACTCAAGGATGATTATTTATTTATTGATGTTGTGTCTATCTTGATTCATTAGTTAGTGCCTTTTTTCATCTTCAATTTGCATCTTCCACTTGACTAATCGTGTTACTTATGCTTGATTTATCAATGCCTTTGTTTATCTTCAATTCTTTAAGCTAGCTTGATTCACCATTATTTTCTTCATTTGTTCACACTCCAAGTTCAAACGTATGCCAAAGATATTTTTCCTTTCATTCTTCCTCTGAATGCAATCACAAGCCACAGTCTCCTTTCGCAAGTTGCAATCTCATTCCTCCGTTCTCTTTTTGAACACAAGTGCAAGCCACACTCTCCTTTATGTCTAGCAAAAAATAGCAACAATCTTCTTCAATGGTGGTCATGCTCCAATCTGCCTATTGCCATGTTTCATTTTCATTTTCCATGATCCCTTCCTTTCACCACTGTAACTTCTAACCCACTACATTAGATATTGAAGACACACACGATCAAAAATATTTATTTTTGAAATGTTTTTGGATTTGTATTTAAACGCATATTTTCACCACTTGCTTTGGTGCTCAAGACGTCAGCACATATATGCACTCATAATAATATTTCAATGTTAGCCATGGGTAAATATTTTTCCTCAATAATAATTTTTCAATCTTAATAATATTTTTTCAACCTTAGGCAAGGATAATCATATTTTCACCTTAGCCCATTACACACTTGGAAATATTTAAATATTTAATTTAAATATTTCAACCTTTGATATTACATCACCCTTGAAGATAATACATTTACCTTGAATAATTAATCCAAGCTCACCATCGTGCCGTTGAAATTAATGATAACTTCTAACAATCTCCCCTTTTGTCATTGATGGCAACCCTACAAAGAAACTATCCTTTATTGCAACTGGATCACAAACTGCTCCACTTGACTAGCTACTCTCCCTTATTGAAATTCTCCCTCTTTGACATCAATGGAAAAGAATATTCGAGGCTGAAATATAAGACACTTGAAAATTCCCCATTACTACTTGCTCTTATTGAGACTTCAATTATGATATGGGAGTGAAACTCCCAAATTACTATGCTCCTTTTCTTGTTCTATTTTATTTTTCTAAACTTTGGAGGACATATGCTTTTGAACATTTTGACCATCCTCCTTATTGGATTTTTGAATTTTAGGGAATATTTTTCTACACCATCTAGCTATATGTCCAAATTTATTACATTTGTAACAAATGATGTTGTAGTCCATGAGAGGTGCAAATGAATTAAAATTCATCTTGGTGAAGCCAAAATTATTTTTAGCACGGACCCTACAATTTATAGCTTTATGACCAAATTGGTTACATGAGAAACAATAACCATGGAAGAAATATTAAAACCTATTTGATTACCTTGGAGGATATTACCACATGGTTCTCTCATTATTATTTTTGTGATGGAATTCGTTCCTTGATGATGCTTTGTTTCTTCCTCCTTGATGCTTCCACTTCTCAACACATCAACATAGGTCTTAGGATCTTCTTTAATTATTATTTTTTATGCCTCTCTTAATTTTGATCTTGACTCCCCCTTTTTTTTATTTTGACATTATCCAAAACCAAGTCCAGTCTTCATAATCGAAGATCTCTATTTTTTGATAATATCATCCAAGATTTATGTGCTTTTCTCAAACCTGATAATTTTTTGTAGCTTATCAGTAGATTTTTCAACTTCATTCCTTAGAGATACAATCTCATGTTCCAGTTTTTCACATTCCAACTCTTTTTCCTTTAATTTCTCAGCCATGCCTTCTTCAATTCACTTTGCCTCTTCAATTTTCACTTTAAAGTCTGTGAGATCTCATGAAATATTTGCCTTTATTTTCTCATCCTCTTGTACTTGAGCCTTCAATATTAAATTTTTCTTTCTAACTCTCTTCAATTATTTAATATAAACAACAAGTTCCCCTTCTATGTCAACTATAGATTCCTTTTAATCTTCTGGATCTTTCTCTTCTTCTTGGTTTTCGATAACAGGAGCATCTTCTTCCTCTTCTATGGCCAAAAATAGGATTTCTTCTTTTTCACTATTGGAGAGACTTTCATCATTTCTGCTGGAAGAATTGCTTGCTTCTTCAACATAAAAACTCTTTTTGTGTCTTTGAAATATATTTTTCATCCTTGCTTTGACCATGCATGTTTTTCTTTTCATGATAAAATTTTCTTTCTTTCTTGTATTCTTTTTCTTCTTCATTGCTACTACTTCCATATTGTGGGTAATTAGATGCATAGTGACCAATGTTACCACAATTAAAATATTTCACATAATACATACCTTTGTGTTTTCTTGGACCCTTCTTATTTTCTTGGACAATGTTATCTTCTTCTCCGTTGCTTTATTCTTGAGTTGAATCTGTTATTCTTTGTATTCTTTACAGCTTTAAATGTGGTCTCCCGTTTGGATGTTTGATCTTTTTCAGTCCTCATCTCATAGGTTGTAATAATTTTTTATAGCTCATCCATGCTTAAGGTTTTGAGATCCTTCATTTCTTCAATTTTCGAGACCTTTGCATCAAATCTCATGGGAAGTGACCTTAAGATTTTCTAAACAATATTAGAGTCTTCAATACTTTCTCCAAGTCCACGAATGGTGTTGACAACTTCATCAACGCAGAGTAGATATTTGGTAATATCTTCCTCATATTTCATATTCTAGTCTTCAAACTTCCTCCTATGGGTTTGAAGTTTTGTCATTTTAACCTTGTCGTCTCCTTCATATGTTCTTTGTAACTTGTACCATAATTATTTTGTTGTGGTGCATTGCATAACTTTCACAAACTCTAATTCACATAATCCACTTAATATTGCATTCGTTGCCCTGACATTATTTTCATATGGTTTCTTGATATTTTGATCTATTCAAGGATTTTTAGGTGGTGTGAACCCATCCTTAATGGATTGCCATATATCATAGCCATGTGCCATAAAATAAGTCTACATCCTCACACTCCATAAAGCATAGTTAGTTCCATCAAACAATGGAGCCCTATTTTATGAAAAATCTTCTTGGTGAGCCATGTGTATTTCTGTAATATCTTCCTTCAATTGGTTAGGCTTTCACGAAGGAACCTCCTCTAATACCAATTGAAGAAAACAAGTTTATACTGAGAGAGGGGGTGAATAGTATAAGATCATTTTTTTTTTTAATAAATGATAACAATAATGATATGAATGCAATAATAAATCAATGCACAATTTCCATACACATAAGAGATAATGCTTTTACGTGGAAACACCCTCTTAGGAGAAAACCATAAAAAAATATTGCTTATATTTTTCTTCAATAAATTTTGTGGGCACCAACCCACAGGAGACACCAATATCCTATACAAGTTAATGGACACTAATCCACATGAGACACCAATATTCTATACAAGTTCATGGATACCAATCCATAGGAGACACCAATATCCTATATAATTTCATGGGCACCAACCCACAGGAGATACCAATCCCCTATACAGGTTCATGGACACCAATACATAGGAGACACCAATCACTTATACAAGTTTGTGGGCATAAACCCATAGGAGAAACCAATACCCTTGCTTAAGTTTATGGGCACCAACCCAAAGGAGACACCAATACCCTTGCCCAATTTTGTGAGCACCAACCCACAGGAGATACTAATAACCTTGCTCAAATTCATGGGTACCAACCCACAGGAGACACAAATTTCCTTGCTCAATTTTATGGGCACCAACATATAGGAGACACCAATCTCCTTGCTTAATTTCATGGGCACCAACCCACTCAGATCTAATCCACTATGGATCACAAACACTGCTCAAATATGCTCATAAATATACTCACAAACACTGCTAAAATCTGCTCCTAAATTTTCTCATAAACATTGCTCAAGTGTACTCAATAATCTGATCTAAAACCCTGCTCTTACTCTTTAAATTCTTCTATTTTCTTGAGTTTACTTTCTTCAAACCAAAATATAGTCTACCTAGAATTCATTTAATCTACTAAACATATAGATAATGTACTTGTGTAGGAATCTTTAAATGACCAAATTATTCTTTACATTCATAAAATATGTCACTTCCACATGTCTCACATTTATTACATTTTAAAGGTAGCTCTAGTCTATCACTTGATAAATAACCTTGTATTGAAATTTTTTGAATTATGTTACCTTGCTTCCTCTCAATATCACACTATGAAAGATACCACAAATGCCAATGCCTTCCTCATGATTTTATTCAACTATACAATAACATTATTTGTCTTTGCCAATGCGCTATTCAATACGTTATATATGAAGCACAATATTTGTCATTCTTTACTCAAATAGGATAAAAGAAATTTACAATCTTAATAAACGAATTCTTTCTATTCTCCTCCAATCCAATTCATGATAGAAAAAAAATTAACATAAATGGAACTTTATACCTTTTAACTCATTTGAAATATTACCTCTATTTTTAAATAGGCAAAACACTCAGTAACCTTGATAGTGGTGTCACTTATTTCTTTTACCACTTGAACCCTTTCATCTTCCTTAATGTGCCCTAATTTTTCTTATCCATTATACACAACCACCTCAATGTGGTGTCTCTTAGTTCTCCTATTGTTTGAATATTTTTACCTTCCTCAATGTATTCTAATTCTCCTTTGTCATGATGCACAACCACCTCAAAAATGATATCATTTAGTTATTCTATCTTTGATGTTTTAACGTCGTTTATCATGTTCACATTTATCAATTGCACTCTCACCCAACAGCCTCAATGGTAGCATTTCTTAACTCTTCTATCCATAGATGCTTAACATTCACTTTATTATTTTGAGCACAGATGTTATCTAGATGATACGTGAAAGAGGCCTTTGATAAACAAACATCTTCAATATTTTGTGAGTGCCTTCAATGCTAGCGCTTTGTTGTCCTTGACAAGACTTTCATTCCTATAAACATTTGTGCACTGGTAGAAGAATCTCCTCTCCTGGGTAGATGAATTATCAGAATTAAACCTTGACCAACTTCATAAAATCTGAACTATAACATTATATCTTTCGTATATCAATAAAATTTCAACTTTAGAAAGATGGTTACCTCTTGATATTACACCAGATTTATTGCTGGCTTCTCCTTCAAATCAAATCAATGTATTCCAATCAGTGTTTGTTCTTCCAAAGATTAAATGTATTCTAACCTTTGTTTACCACACCCGAGGATGATTATTTCTTTATTGGTGTTGTGTCTATCTTGATTTATTATTCAACATCTTCGTTTATCTTCAATTTGCATTTTCAACCTGACTACTTAGGCTTGATTTATCAATGCCTTCATTCATATTCAATGCTTCATACTAGCTTGATTCAACATTATTTCCTTAATTTGTTCACACTTAGGAATCAAATGCATTCCAAATATCTTTGCATTTTGTTCACCCTCTGAATGCAATCACAAGCTACAATATTCTTCTTTCGCAAGTCACAGTCTCATTCCTTCGTTCGCTTTTTTAACACAAGCACAAGATGCACTCTCCTTTGTGTGCAATATTCTTCAATGGTGGTCATGCTCTAATCTACCTATTTCCATGTTTTATTTTCATTTTCCATGCTCCCTTTCTTTCACCGCTGTAACTTCTCACCCACTGTGCCAGATATCAAAGACACACATGATAAAAAATATTGATGTTTGAAATGTTTTTGGCTTTGTATTTATACACATATTTTCACCACTTGCTTTGGTGTGTCAGCTCATAAATGCACTCATAATAATATTTTAACCTTAGCCATGGGTAAATATTTTCCTCAAGAATAATGTTTCAACCTTAATAATAGTTTTTCAACCTTAGGCAAGGATAATAATATTTTCACCTTAGCCCATTGCACACTTGGAAATATTTAAATATTTAATTTAAATATTTTAACCTTTGATATTACATCATCCTTTAAGAGAATATATTTGTCTTGAATAATTTATCTAAGCTCACCATCGTGTTGTCACAGCTTCTAACATCACTGTGTTTTCATCATGGTACAAATACATTGGAATGTACTTGTTTATTGAAGAATTGTGAAAGGAGTTATCAAAATTAGAAGAAGAAAGAGCATGCAATAAAGTAAGTATTATTTTAATTAATTTATGATTCATTGTGTAAGAATAGTCCTGATGAATTTTATGAAGATGTGTAATGGATGATGAAATATAGGATGCTTTGAAGGAGAATCATGAAAGGCTAGTAGGATTCCATATGAGACTAGATATAACCATGAGGAAAGGTATCTTTGATGAGGATATGGTGTCCCACTATCTGTGATGATGCAAAGAATTTTTTGATGGTATGTAATACATGCCAAAGAGTGAGGAAGTTGTTGTGTTGGGACTTCATTTCATTACATTCATTGTAGACATAAAATTTATTTGAAAATTAGGATTTGGACTATGTTAGGCCATTTAAGACAACAAACAAAGGTGTAGGTGCATCATAACAACAATCAAATTTTTGTTTAAATAGATTGATACAAGAGCATTTCTTGGTAATTCTTCCAAAAACATTGCATGTTTCTTGTATTAGTAGATAATTATAAGATTTTGTGTGCCTCCTTAGTTTATGAGTGATCACTGAGGTCATTTTTTCAATAAAATCATCAAAACAATGGCCACAAAGTTTAAAATATTCCATTCATTGTCAAGTTTATACTGTCCAAGGGCAAAGAGGTAGGCAATGATAATAAAACAATTATCGGTTTCCATCATGTACAACACCTATGCAATTGAAAGTGTAGATGATATGGAAAAGTATTGATTCAAATCTAGATTGCATTTTTATTGATCACCAACACATATTTATAGGAATCATATGGCTCTACAAACCATGTGTGGTCAATATCTATAGGTCAAACAAATTTAATGTGTCTACCTTTCTAAAAGGTAACTATGATGAGGAAATAAATTAAATAATTTGAAAACTATTTAAAGTTCATTAAATTAATTACTAATTATTAGTTATTATTAATTAATAATTACTATGTAACTACATAACTTAATTGCAATATTATTTACAAGGGCACGTTCAATCATCATGCCCTTTCTTTCGATGTACTATTTATATTGAAAAATATCAATAAAATAATTTGGATTTGAATTAATAAAATGTCATTTTTACCCATATATTTCTATATCAGTTTATATCAGAGCATACCGATCCACTTGTGAACTAGGTAGCTCTAGCCTTGGTCCATTCAACATGTCCAATTGCATTTTTAGATCATTCAAACGATAAGTCATTTTTAAATTTTGGAGAATTTTTTCTCCTAAAGGGTAACAGACTCCTTGCCTTCCTTATGGACATCTTCTACAAATTTTTCAACATATTGACCCATTGCCTTGTGAAAATTATTTTTTTCGTATATATATGTGTGTGTGTTAATTTTATATTTTGTATGTTATGCAACACAGGCAACTATGCAACACACCTTCACAATGCACACAACTGTGTGACATGCTTTTCCCAGCATGCTAGGTGTTTAAGAGCCCCCTTACCCCAACACATGGCACCCCACATGTCATAAACACCCCTACATACACAAAAATTATTTCGTGCACCCAAAAAATAATAATAATTGTGAAGCAAAAAATACGACACTAAAAGAAATATGAAAATAAAATAACCCAATGAACAAGAGATTGCAAAAACTATGATTTTATTCAATAGATGGGGGGGAGCTGAGAAACTCCTTTGTTACAATTGATCCATTCAAAAAAATTATTTTGATACAATAAATACAAGTGCTAGGGTTCTCTGAAACCCTAGCTACAAAAAAAATAGTGTCTCTAATGTATCTTGCTTCCAACAGGGTGAGTGGGATTTTGGTTATTCGTAATCAGGCCACTCTAGCTTCAGCAGCTACTAAAAAATCCTTGATGAATGCTACTTTATCCTCCACACACATCAAACATAAAGTCTTTAGCAAACAAAATGAGGGTTCCAAGGTGTGAACCCCCAAAAAATCAAACTAAAAACCCTAGATCTGAGTAAATAGAACATGCAGAATCAAATAGCAACAAATAAAACACATATAATACTTACTTTGATATTATGTTACTCCATTGCAGATTGATGGCAGGGTGCCCTTGGCAGCACTTGGTGATCTTATGTGACATATTTTGGTGTATCGCTATGAGAACAATAGGTGCTATGTTGCACCTGTAGAATGTAGCAGGCATGTGGTTGTGTCTGTGGTATGAGGCAGGTTCTCAGTTGCACCTGTGGATTAGGTCTAAATATGCATAAGCAAATGAGGGAATGCAAAGGGCGCGAAGGATGGACGACAATGGCGGTGGTAGAAATGGGATGCGAAGGTGGTTGGAATCCAAAAATCCTAGGGTAAGATAGGGCTTTTGGGAAGGATAATCTAGGGCACAATCTACTCACAAGAAACAATATCTCAACAAGGTTAGGCCTCACAAGTAAATTAGAGCTCTAACATTAAAGTTTTCTAGGATTCACGGGTTGATAATTGAGAATGATCCTATTTATTATCAAGCCTAGAGTTTTCTTAGGTTTTTATCTTAACACTTTTGATCGTGTGCCTAATATTAAAGTGGATCCAAAGGCTGATATTAAACTTTAGGTGTGAAATGGATTAAGGAATATGGAAGGTTGAGATTAGATTAGATCATATGGTTGAGGTTAATTTGGCTTATAAATATATATTTTATAATAAATATATTAAAATATAATATAAAATATTATATTTAAATATAAATAATATAAAATAAATATAAATAAGTCAAATAGGGGTTGGAAAATGGTGGGAAAGGGCTAAAGTTGGCCATTGGATGGCGGGAAAGGCATGGAATGGCCAATTTAATGGTGGAAAATGGGGATGATGGACAAGTGGGTGGTAGAATGACTCGGATGAATGACAAGTGGCTAGTATTTGGTGTCTACAAATACCCCTTTTGTACCATGTTGTGTGAAACACAATATGGTGCAAAAAATGAGATACTTGGTTGGGATTTGGGCGCAGAAGTAACTTCTCTCTCTTGTTGGATTTTTGAGCAATAACATTGAAGAGAAAAGAATAAAGAATTTTAGAATTTTCATAGCTTAGCCCCTCAATTGGTGAATGATATTACAGATGAATCTCATGAGCCAATTGAAAAATTTGTGCAAATGATGATTGATGTGATACTGTTTTTGACCCAACGGTGCGAAGAGGGGTGGTGTAAAATGTGATATGATGTGTTTGTGTTTATCCTAATGTATGAAGGATTTTGTGCAAATGTGATGTGTGATGTGGATGATATGAATGATGTAAAATGTGATACCATTTTTACCCCAATAGTAGGAAAGGGGTTGTGTCAAATGTAGATGTCATGATCATGTAAGGTGTATCCCATCATGGGAAAATCATAATCAAATTTTGGCTACCCCAAATTTGGGGTGATTTGATGTTGTTGGAACATTTTGCCTTTTCGATGTCATTGATATGTTAAATTATGATGCAAAGGAAAAATGAATCAACCTTGGATGCACTGCTAGTGACTATATAGATAATTTCCACAATTGGAACCAATCATCCTAGCTAGTGCCTATATCAAAGGTGTTAAGGATATTTTAAATGATGAAGTTTGAGTTGTGTCCATGTTTTAAGACCCACTAACTAGGCCATAAATTACAATGGTTGTGCAAATTTTTCTTGGCAATGTTTCACTCTAAATATGATAAAAAATCAAATATGATTGTGATTTTGAGCAAGGAGATAAGTGATGATGATGATGACCAAGTATTATTATGGTAATTCATTCATCTTACCGAATTGCATGGATGCAAATCATTGCAATCACCAAGTATATAGAATAAACCACAATATACAAGCTTCACTTGTAATTTTGATACATGTTAAAAAAAATAATGGTAGATTATGAGATTGGTAGAATTTTGATGGAATAATATGATGATGTCACCAAAGTTGGAGTCGATTTGTAAATGTGAGAGATTTTAGTGGTTGATTTTGCATTTTCATATGGAAACAATTGATTTGATGGTCAATTCAACTCCAATTATCACAAACATTTGTAGAATGAATATGGAGTAGGCAAGATGAGTGTTGTTTTTGTGAAAATTTGGATTCATGTGACGTGTTTTGTAACTTGATTTGTGCATTTTATAACTTTGCATAAAATTTGAAAATTATACGAGCAAAATAATTTTTGTTTTCAAAAAACATGATTTTATGATGTGTATGATGTGTGGGTGAAATTTGGTGATATTTTGAGGGGGAAAGCTACTATTTTGATCCCTTTTATTTTTATGTCATTTTGGCACCAGGTGCCCTAATGCACCTATGACATCCTTAAGGCATCCAACTGTGTTTGGGTTCACATACAGGTGCCCATGCGCACCTATAACCCGTACGCACCACCTTGTACTTGAGTGTGCTAGATGCAACTATAAATACCTTACAGGGAAAAGTTTTTTGGCTCATTTATGCATTTGAGAGTTTTTGAATCTATGCCTGAGGAGTGGAGTGCATTGGTGAGGGAAGTGAGGTTGGTGGAAATTTGTGTGGGAGCTATGGCAGCAGAGGTAGTGCATGTTGCTAGTGGATCTAAGGTACGATTTTCCTCGATAATGTTGAAAAACATTTTTTATTTTGTGCAAAAATTTTGAAATTTTTTTTTTTGTTTTTTTGCTAAAAATTATACTAATGTAAAATTTTTTGTTTTTGTAGTTGAGGGAGATAGAGCCACGATATATGTTTTCTTCTCTCATTCCTAGGATGAGGAAGAAGCTTACAAAGGGTGATTGGGATATTTTAAGGGAGGTTGTCTTGGAGGGAGTGGCTCGGTTGGATGTGGTGAGGATGGACGATGGGTATCTCTCATCGTTGATAAAGAGATAGGACTCGAATAGGGGGGCGTTCCAACTATTGACTGGGGAGGCTATTGTCACCTTTGAGGATGTATACCACATCCTTAAGGTGCTAGTCAAGGGGAAAAATATGACTATTGGGAATGATAAGAAGGCATATATGATGAAGATGTCTGGTGAGTAGTAGTGGGAGGAGAGGATGGGAGAGGGGGTATTTGCTACTTGAGCATGTACAAGTCTAAGGAGTTGGATGCACTTCCAACATTGATCATGTTCATGTTAGTGAACATAGTGCTCCCCAATAATACAGGGTAAAAGTTCCCTTGGAACCTATTGGGATTGGTGAGTGACCTACTCACCAATCCAAGGGTGTATGCATGGGCTCTTGCACTACTAGAGCAGTTATACCGAGAGCTATATGAGGAGACACAGAGAGGGAGGAAGGGGATTGGATGTAGATTTCTTATTTAGTGTTGGGATTGGGAGCATTTTAGGGTAGCTCAACCAGAGGGATTACCTTTCTAGGCATGGCATATGGGTGATCCCTATGCTAAGATATGTATAGTGGCTGAGGAGGTGAAACTGAGTTAGGAGGTGCATACCAACCAATGGTATAGGGATATGTGAGTAGGGTTGAATCTGGCTTAGGTGATATGGAGGCCATGGTGAGGGTCCATGTGGGAGGGTGATGAGCATCAACTATGGTGGGTGAGACAAACATGATGGTTGGTTGGAAGGTGAGAAAATGAGGTGGAGTCTTTTAGTACTCATGGGTGTTGTGGTAGTTTGACTTACCTCAATATGTGTCATATGAGCTAGTGTTGTACTAACATCAGAAGGATGAGATGGGGCTTCCATGTGTAGATACATGAAGAGTTTAGATAGAGTATGATGAGCATTTGGAGGTCCCAGACATAGATGATGCTGAGGTGACTCTGAAGCATGCAACATGGTTTGGTACCCAACCAGTATGGGTGATGAGGCCTGGATAAGCCTCATTTATAACATGTTTTAAATAGTTAAAACTGCCTAAAACTGTCTAAAAATCTTGTGAATTATCTTATATGCTAGTTAAGTTGATTTAATATGCTCTGTATTAACTATTTGCATGATTGCAGTGTTAAGGACATTATATTCTGATTTTTAACAGTTCTTGTATAGTTTTATGTTATATTTTCATGCTTAGGTTGATAGCAGAGATTTCAGTAGTCTTATTTTGATGATCATTAAGCATTAGTTTCTCTAAATTCAGCAAATAGTACAAAGACTTATTACTGTGCAGCAGAAAACTAGTTTTTCCATATAAATTCTAGCAAACTACCAATGAATGGCAAGGCATGGAATTCACATACAAGGAAGAATGAAGACTATTGCAATCTGATCCTGAGGTCTAATACACCTGAGAAATGCAACCAAAAACATTTGGAGTCAACACAGTTGGTCATTCTAAAGATCTTCGGAATGAACATAGTGTCTTCGGAATGAACACAATGTCTTCGAAATGAGAAAACACAGTGTCTTCGGAATGAGCGGATCTTCGAAATGAGAAATGCAGTATCTTCAGAATGAGAATTGCAGTATCTTCGGAATGAGAATTGTAGTATATTTGGAATGAGAATTGCAGTATCTTCAGAATGAGAATTGCAGTATCTTCGAAATGAGCCACTTATCTTCGAAATGAAAATAGAATGCACTTTTTGACTTGTTGACTGACTTTTGGTGGTGGAAAATTGGATGAGAAGTTTTATAAAGTTAAGGGAAAATATCTCCCATCTAACTTTACCGTCCTTGCTGTCCAAAGACACCATTTATGGAAGAGATCAAATTTGATCTTCTTCTAGGATAAAGCCAGGAAATTCTGCAGGATATTAGGACAACATATTTTATGTTTGTAATTAGATTTTAGGCATCTATAAAAGATAGCTCCCATACAGGTTGAGCTATTAAGAATATTAGATATTAGAAATATTATATTAGAGATTAGACATATTAGAGATAATAGACCTGTAACAGATTGCAGATCTGTAACAGATTTCAATAGAATTGTAATTATGTTTCTGAAGCAATAAAAGTGCAGTTTTCATTTCATTTATTTTGTTATGTCTGAGTGTGAGTAATACTTAGAGAAGAAATTATACCTTCTTCTAGAAAAGGAGGCCGGCCACTTTCAAATCTAGGAGAAGGACTAATAGACAGGTTTTCAGTCCTGATTTTGCTGCAGTAGAATAAGCAGTGGAACTTGTCAATTTCAGCATTTTGTGGTATTTGATTTCTATTTTAGTTTTTATCCATCTATTTCACATTTGTGATGTAATCAGCAATAGATATAATCAGTTTCTTTATTTTTTAGTAATTTTCCAATTCCCTACAATTTACATTTCCAACAATTTACAAGTTTTCTATAATTTTCTGCATTCTTGTTTTTGCTGTCAAACACTGCATAGAAGATTGACAACCTTCTGTTTCAGAGTATTGACAAAAGTTGATTACTTGTTTTATCTCATCATTGCAAAAGTAAATAGGTTTCTCATTTAGCAATTGTAATTAGGATTTTCCTTCTGCAAATCAATTAAGTCTCAATTTAGAAATTGTAATTAGGACTTTATTTCTGTAGACAATAATTAGTTTTTCATTCTTGCAAATAGATTAAAGTTAAATTTATGCAATTTAGGGGTAGAAGTGACACAAAACCCCCACACAATCAATTCCACCAATAAGACCTGCTGCTTCCAAATGAACTGAACTACAACCCTGCTTGAACTTTCTATCGTGGACAACCTTGGACACCACCCCGGATTGAAAATATTTTTGAGATTTAATGATGGTATAACGACTACTCATCAATGGGTACCAAATATGGTGATGGGTAGGTATGCGACAGTTGCAGGGTCAAGGATGACTCTAAAGAGGACAATGTCACAGTGATCAATAATTTAGAGGTAATCAAGGTGAGTGGCCCAGTAGACTCCCAAGGTGGAGGTAGAAGAGGATGAGGAGGAGGATTATGAGGAGATGGGGAAGATATCTGAGTTGGCTAGGCTATGGGCTGAGGTGGAGCAGCTCCATGAGGAGCGAGATACTACATTGGAGGCTCATGGGGAGTCTCTGGCAGGATGAGATGTGGTTATAGCTGATTTTTGGGCTACCATAGCCCAGATGGATGTAGAGTGGTCAACATATGGGGTTGGTGATCAAGATACAGTCACGAGGCTTCAAGCAAAGATTTTGGTGAGAGAGAATCAACATCAGATTGACTTGCAACGACTACATGCTAGCGAGACATATGTACACTCCTTGGAGGATTTGTGCATGGCTAATCACATTCCTTTTCCAGATCCACAGTCATCCTCTAGGACCAAGTCCTCAAGGCACATGATATCTAGGTAGAGTTCTAGGTCTAAGGCTCCTACTAGATCTCATGGATCCTCTCATGGAGATTAGCTTAGTGCTTAGATGCACTTTTGTATATGAGCCTTGGTGCTCCATTGTAGCCTTTTTGGCACTTCATTGTATATGTGATATTTGATATATATATACATGGCTTTTATATTTGTGTTATCTTTTGTGTGAATGCTTTTATGTGTATGCAATGCATGTTTTATGAATGTTTAATGCAAGCTAATTATGATGTGTATGTGTAGTGCTTATATGGATGATTAATGCAAGCTAAATGGTAAATGTATGGGTGACTAATGCAAGTGCAATGGCATGTATATGGATAATGAATTTAAACTATATGAGAGGAATGCATGATGTTTGAATGATCATTTTTAGTTCAAAAATTTGTTGGCCATTTTTGTTCATTATTTTGCAATCGGGGGGTACCAAACTTGGTGGTTTTATGCGGGTTGATCCATGATGAAGACATGGATGCTGACATGGAAGAAGATATGGATTTTGATATGGAAGAAGATATGAATGTTGATATGGAATAAGATATGGATGTTGATATGGAATAAATACTAAGGAATTTTTAGAGACTCAAACAAACTAGTGCTATCAACCAAACTCACTAAAGGTTGTCTAACTTTCTTTAGGACCAATGTGTGTGCAAGTGAAGTTCATTAACCCATTGTGAGTAAACTAGGCATGACCTATTATGGATAGGACCAAGAAGTTAGCTTGTATGTATGTGTGGTTAGAGATCTCTCTTTTTAGAAAGGAGACATGTCGTCCTACATGAGCTTACTCCACTACCATTCAAGCGTCTATAGCCTTGGTAGAGACTCACTCCATAGTCCAATGATCTATATTTAGCCTTTGGGTATGACTACATAAATTTTTGAGGAAATGTAGTAAAATCCTTACAACTTTAGGGATCTATGGTGTGTGCATAGAAATTGTTAATTTTAGATAGATCTTTGGGGAATCAGATTCTCAATTGAAGTGTGATGAGAATATGACCCTATCCTTACTACTCTATATTTTTTGTGTTTATATTTGGAGAGCAACTTGTGATAGTGGTGAGAACCACTGTTTTTTGTTTTGGACTATTTTGCATTATAGGATAGGTGAGTAATAACCATTTCACTTCAAGGTTCCACCCAAGTATGGTGTTATCCCTCTTTGACTCAAAATGTTTTTAAGATGTGAAGAACTATGGTTGGTGCAAGATTTTTTTTAGAATTAATTGACAAGAATCAAGATTTTATTAATGTGAAAAAGTGTTTTTGGTCCTAAATAAAATTGGACATCTTTTAGGAGGTTGCTAGACACACTAGTAGTGGTTGAGTGACTAAAAACTTGGGGATTATGATTTTTGACAAATGGGATTGTTGGCTTATGATATTGGGTAAAATTAGATAGATACCAAAAATAGGTACCCCCAATTGTGGAAATTTGACTTTTTATTTGGCCATATCATCACTACTATAAAAGATTATTGAATGTGGGATGGGATGAATGCAATATGAATGAATGCAGTGGAATGCATGTGGAATGAATGGAAATGGAATATGTATGCAGTATGTATAAATATAATATGAAAAATACATGTAAAGATTTCTATGTATAAATGCAATATGTATGCAATGGAATCATGCCTATGTGAATGATTTGTTTTTGTTTGTTTTGTATTTTTTTTAAAGCCATGTATATATATATACATATAAACATCATACTAAAAAATTAGTCCAAATGCATATTGACCTATTAGGCTTGCAAATGGGCACCATTTTTGAAATCCACTCAGGATATTCAATAGGAACAATGAAAGTGACATCTAGAAGTTTTTGATGCTATTCCTTGACTAAGAGGGCCACAGTAGGATGCATCCTTCTAAGATTTTATTTGATCGGTTTGGCATAAGGATGTAACGTGAGGTTGTGAACCACAATACTAGGGTCAAGACCAAGCATATCCTTATAGTACCACACGAACATATATTTCTTCTTCTTAAGGAGGGTAATGAATTGCTCTTGTTCATCGGATGATAGGATTTTTCTAAGCTTTACAATTTGGGGATTGTCAATATCTAAACTAATATTCACTTTGATGGTATCTTCAATAGATATATGTGAACCTTCCTCAAGTTGATGTGGTGTTGGGATTAGATGAATTTCATCTAAGATGTCATCCAACTCTTCCTACTTATCATCATCTAACTCTAACTGAAAGACCTCAGGATTCTTGGTAGAAGATGAATGAGAAGGTGGAGGGGAAGGAGGAATGTAGTTGGCATAAGCCCTTAACAATTCAATGGATAGGACAAAATTCAAAAATAAGTGTGGGAAAGAAATTTGGTCCATGTCAACAAGGATTATATCAATTAATTGGCTTAGCTGGGTTGTATGGATTGCAGAGCGGGGTGAATAAGTCAGTAGGACTCATACTGACTTAGTTAGAAAATATATGAATTGGAAGAATGGATGGGAACCGATGTTGAATATTGTTAACCTTGGATAGCAACAACAAAACATGAAATTAAATGCAATTTACATGTAAATAAAAATGTTGGTTTTGTTTTTGAATGATTTTTTATTTTTATTTTTTTGAAAAAATTGTTTATATACATATGTTACAAATTTTGTCTTGGTTGAATTGGTCAATGGAACTCAAGTGGGGGTGTTTCACCAGGTGGTTCAACTTGTTCTTGATAAATAAGCAAGCGAAATATGGGTTGATGGATGAGAAATAGTTTGAGGTAAAACTAATCCTGTTGGGTAAGGGGAACAATGGGGTGAAATTCCTCTCCAGAATCATTAGAAGCATTGGACATAAGTTCATACTCTTCATAACTTTCATCATCAAAATCTAAAAGTGGGTAGGAAAAATTTAGGGGGTCTTCTTCTTTGTTGATGCTAAGCTCATTAAGAGCTTGTTCAAGAGAAGTGGTTGAGGAAGATGGAAGGGGAGGGTTGTCTTATTCATTGAGGCTAAGTCTTTGGAAGGCTTGCTCAAGGGAAGTGGTTGTGGAAAGTGGGGTATATCCAAACCTTGAACAATCATGTGCTCATATATATGGGAAATCAATTATGTCATGTATCCCTTGTTGATGGGAACCCAGACCTTGACCTTTCCAATTGACTATATGGAAGTAACGAGATGGAAATCCTATCATGTTTTGTATGTTGGCACGTCTTGGTTCTTTTGGTTATTCAAGTGGATTTTCCTAAATTGAGGAATCAATCCCTCCATAAGCAAAGTTGATACTATTAGGAGTGGAGCTCATATCGTAGACAACACCTATGGTTAAATGAGGGTCACATGGGTGACTAAAATACTTGGCTGTAGGGATGGAAAGATGGGTAATGGTAACGTATTGGACCACGTATTCACTAATACCAGGACTAGTGATGTGGACCTCAACTTTGGATGAGGTGATGTATGATGTGGAAATGGATGGCTCAAGATTAGAAGGGGTTGTGGAAGGTGGAAGGGATTTGAATATTTCACACTCCAAAAGTTTGACTTGTGAAACATCGACTGATGGAGAAATATTGGGTGATGGCTCAAAATTAGAAGAAGGTGGATGAGGTAATGATGATGAAGAAGAAATGGTTGTAGAAGAAGGAATAATTGAGGTGGACAATGTGGCACAAGTGGATTGATCTTGACCACGTGTACAAGAATATATGGATGTTTGAGGAGGTTTGGTGATGGGTAACTCCTCTAAAATAGGAGCTTTGGAAGAAAATGGAAATGGATTAGAAGATGAAGTGTATGGATTCGAATATTATGGGGATAAGAATAGATGGGTGGAAGTTAATATGGATTCATAGGAATTTTAAATGAAATTGTAATACTTAAAAGGTTCTACATCCGTGGAGATGAAATGGACTTGATCATCATGAACGTATTTTAAGAATTGGTGGAGAATTGATGGAACACATTTCATTTCCATCATGCAAGGTCTACCAAGGAGTACATTATATGCCATGGCCCCTTCCAAGATGTGGAACATAGTGTGCAACATTTTAACCCCCACTTCAATGGGTAAAACAACAATGCCAACTGTGGTACACAAAGCATCATTAAATACTTTGAGGATGAAGGATGACTTGGAAATATGGGAAGGTGGAAGTTTGAGGTTGCTAAGGGCAGTAGTAGTGATAATGTTGATGGATGAGCTGACATCAATATTGACTCTTTTAAATGGGTTCTTTTCTATCAGGGCAATGATATGCAATAGAAGATCTACAGATTTTGAGGTCATTAACTTTATTTTAAAGTCATAGAAGGTGATGGATGGCTCCATGCATGTTCTAATGCTCCCTACAAAGTTGTTGAAGGCATTAGGGTCTTGAGCTTCAAAATCAATGGATTTAATAATTTCCATTAGGGCTTCTATATGCCTAGGGGATTTTTGGATGAGCTCATATAGGGAAAATTTGGCTGAAGCCATATTCAAACTTGTAGTTAAATGATTGCTTAAGGATACTGTTGGCCTTAGAGGATGATGAATGGGCTGATTGGGTGGACTAGAAATATAGTTTGGTAGGGATGGATTTGGAGAAGTTTGAATGTGTGGTGGATTTGAAGGCTATGCATTTGGTTGTTGGTCATTTTGTTTATTTTTCCTTTGACCTCTCATTTTGTTGGTCATTTTGTTTATTTTGTTGCTCCTACAAAATTTTGGTATTGTTGAACATGATTAACTTGGTTAGGAGGTGTGAGATGATTATTACCTCCTACATTAGTTTGGGCCTCTTCATAATTGGGAAGATGTGTTTGAAATATTCCCAAAATTTGATTTTATGGAGCTAGGGGATTTTTTGCCTTCATGGCCCCCAAGTCTATGAGGTCTTGAACAATATTCTTAAAAATGTTGCAAGTGTTGATATCATGACCATTTTTCCTATGGTATGGGTAAAATAGATGTTCCTTGTAACCTCTACCACATTTGGTAGGGTCAACGGGCTTGATTTTTGGCAAAGCCAATTTTTTGGTTTCATACAACCTTCGAAATATGGAAGAATACAACTCTGTTAAAGGAGTGTATTGGTGCTGGGATCGAGCGTATTACTGATAGGAGTAGTTTTCCATAGTTAGTGTTGTGTTTTGAACCAGGGTGCTTGAGTTACAAATGGGACCACATGATAAGAATTTTTTTGCGGTTGTTGCATGGGTTGTTGAGCCATTACAGGCTGACTCATCACCACTTGATTTACTTGATTAGATGGACTAGTCGAAGAGGCTTGTGATGACTTATTTTGGCCTAATTTATTGGTTTTAAATTGGCCCTTGTTTTACCATTCTTTATTTTTAGGCTTAATTATGCCCTCTTGGATTTTTATCTCCTAAATGAAGCTAGACTATACTAAATATTTCTCAAATGATCGATAAGTATGAAGCTGAAGCATCCAAGAGATGGGTTTTAAGCAACTCTTGGTAAATAACTTGATGATTTCATCTATTGGGAGGGAGAATTTCCAAAGTTATAGATAGTTTTATCATCCCATTATCTTAATTCATATACATCTGATAATGAAACCTTATTTTTTATATTTAGGATAAAACACTCAAGGAATAGGTCAATCAGTTGAGAAAAATATAAATACTATGATTTGGTAGATGATTTAACCACTCTATGGTATCTCCCCTAATTTTTGAAGAAATGTTCATAGCATGAGAGCATTGTCAGTTTGAATCCAAAAACATACATGAATAAATGAGCTAACATGCTCCTTAGGGTCCTCGATTCCCCTAAACTTGTCAAAATTTAGTAATGTAAAGTCTACCAAATATGGCAATGATGGTACCAAAGGATGGATTGGTTGATGGATAAATGGTCTTGGAGTTTGTTTTGGCTTGAAATGCTAGGAGTGTTTTGCATCAAGTGATCTATTTATTTTTGCATGGCTTGAATCCTAAGATCTTTCCCAGGAATGTGGAAGCCTTGGATAACCCGATGATTTGGAGATGGGCTAGAAAAAAATATTGAGTGATGAGATGATTTTGGTGGAATTTATTGGTTTGAAATTGATGGGGGGAAGATTGATGATTGAAACAAGGAGAATATTGATGATTGAAAGAAGGAGAAGATTGATGATGAGAAATATTTTGGAAGAATTGATTAGGTTGGCCAAAAGAAATTGTGATTGAAAGGGTTGGGTTTTGAATTGGATGTGGATTGGGGATGGACACCATCGAATATTAGGGTATCCAAGTTGAATTTTGGTTAGCCATGGTTGGTTGGGTTGAAACTACAGAAAGTGTAGGATTTACATGAACTTGTTGTCTAGCATTTTGATGCTGTAGATGCAATTTGTTCACGAGAATTGATATGTTCTAAAGTTCTTGTTTGTTCATGGAAGAAATTGACAGGGTTGCAAGTATGTATGTGGATGTATTGGAGGAAATGGGTATGATGCAATTTGTACTTGATATGGCAACTTGAGAGGTTGGTACCTATGAGGTAACATTAACATACTCCTCATACAAAGGATTGGAATGGGTTTGGGTATAGCTAGAGGGAGGACAAGTGTTAAAAACACTTGGGTTTTGTTGGTATGGAATGGGAGAAGAGGGCATACCATATTCATAAGAGAAATTAGGATACCATCAGGTGGGGTTGGACGAATAGGATGTATCCAATTCTGGTTGTTCAACATAGTCTTGGCTAATGGGTTCCAGGACATAGTTAGAAGACCTATAGATAGCCTCTACCTTGTCCATATCAATTTGCATGGATGGTTGCTCAATATTTTGAGGTAGGGATCCCTCTTGTGGAAGAGGTGGGTGAATGGGCCTAGATGGGCTAGGTTGGATAGGATTGGAAGGGTTGGCTACTGAAGTAGCGAGTTTTTTTGTTATATTTTCCTTTAAATTATTCAGATTTAATATATATATTTTTATTTTGAGTTAAAACCATAAAATAATTAAATAAAAATACAATTTTAGGATAATTAAATTTCAAAACTAAAAATAGAACTAAATAATTTATAAACAAAGAAAAAAATCAATCCTAAGTTTCACCTTGTGTGGCTTACCTTATTCATTGACTATCTCTTTTTAGTGTAAATTCCTTTTAGATATGACAGTTTTGTGTGTTTGGTGTATCCTAATCTTGTTTAATGAAAAATGAAGGTAAACGACTATGGTTGGATGGGGCAATGCAATTCTTGTTGGTGATGAAATCCAACAAATTTTCTTGGGGGTAGTCCTCAGGTGTCTAGGGGCAGAGATTGGTGGATAGAAATGACTGCTATCGTCATCAAATCTCAAGCAGTAATCAGTGATGAAATCTAGTTACTACTATTTAAAGTACAACATGTTGTGTGTGATTTATTTTAAATTTTTATGTTCTCTATTGTGGAAAAACAATGTTAAAAATATCAGATTTCACAAATCTAAATTAGAATCTAACATATAAATGTAAATTTCTTCTAAAGAGTATGAAGTACATTGCTTAAAACCCCCTGTCTAAATAGCAACCGAAGGGTTCGCCCACCTCTCTGCCAAAGGTGCCACCAAAGGGTAGGAATACTTTTTGCATTTAAGTATTGTTACTACTTAGATAAGTAAAATAAGCAACCCTTAACTCCTAAGATGCAAATTCTAATTAATGCTTTTCACTTTCAAATGCAAGCAAAAAGATGTAGGAATTATTTGAATTTGCAATTCTTTTCAAAACAAAAAAAATTAAAATGCATGATGAATGAATGCATAGATGCCATATATGCAATCTACAATGAATTTATTTCTAGATTAATTAATGTATGTTCATTTTAAGCTTGAAATCTGAAAATAAACAATGAAATTATGAAATATGTAAAAAAAGAAATTTGAACAGAATGGCTATAGGGCTTACCCAAAATCCTAAGCTCTACTCCAAATTACTGCCAGGTTTAGATGGTCACCTTTGTAGGTGCAGTAGAGCACCTGTATAGGCACAAGTGGGCAACTGTGGGGATCAATAGGTGTCACAAATATCCTACACACCTTCTGCAAACTGTCATAGGACCTTCCAAAAACCCTAACCAGTGATTTTGGTTGGTTTTTTGCTCTAGAAAAACCTGTAAAATGGAACATGAGAATGAAATTAGTACAACAAAGTAAATAAAAAAATAGAACCCTTGTGGGGTCCCAACATGATCACCATTTGTGAAGAAAAAATCTGACACTAAAAAAAATATGAAAATAAAATAACCCAACGAACAAGAGACTGCACCTATGGGAAGAGGTAGGCACTTGGTTGTGCCTATGGATTAGGGCTAAATTTTTAGAAGCATATTGGGGGAATGCAAAGGGCTTCATGGATGGACGATAATGGCGGCGGTAGAAATGGTATACGAAGGTGGTTGGAATCTAAAAATTCTAGGGTAATTTAGGGTTTTGGAGAAGGATAAGCTAGGGCACAATATAATCACAAGAAATAATTTCTCAACAAGGTTAGGCCTCACAAGTAAATTAGAGCTCCAGCATTCAAGTTTTCTAGTATTCAAGGGTTGAGCATTGAGAATGCTCCTATTTATTATCAAGCCTAGGTTTTTATTAGGGTTTTAGCTTAACACTTTTGATAGTGTGGCTAATATTAAAATGGATCCAAAGGTTGATATTAAACTTTAGGTGTGACATGGATTAAGGAAGATGGAAGGCTGATATTAGATTAGATCGGATGAGTGAGGTTAATTTGGCTTATAAATATATATTTTATAATAAATATATTAAAATATAATATAAAATATTATATTTAGACATAAATGAAACAAGTAGAAAATGACATTTGATAATTTAATACATAAACATAAACATAAACGATGCATTAAATAGAGAAATTGTATTCCATTGATATTAATGAGCATGTGTTACAAGAGGGTCTTGGTGCCCTTTACCCATCTCTATTCCTAACAAGGTTACAATAAATTTGATGGGGTATTCTAGTGTCCCTTAGTTTAGGTGGGCTTCAATGTATGCAGGCCACCACATGGTTGTTGTTCGTATGTTGTTCCTCTTCCTTAGATCTGCCAGATAACCTGTGAAAGACCTGCAAAATAGGGTTAGTGTGATGGGGGGATTACCTTAGTCAGGCCCCATGTTTAGAAAGACAAAAATAACTATAAAAATATAATAGAAATAGAAAGTAAATATATGGAAGATAATAACATATTAAAATATAACTTACCTCCCAAATCTGAAGTGATTTAGGGTCTACAGATGTAATTCATGACCCGAGTCGCTAATTGGGTCTAGATTCACAGTTCAAGCTACGAATTGAGATGTGATGCTCTTTTGGTGAAATATCTCTCGTGGGCCAATCCTAAGGCAAATGGGGTGCCTCTGTGTGCTATTAGAATCTTCTTGTGTGCTTCATAAATGGACTATGTGCTATTGAATTTCTATTTCTAAAGAGTAACAATACTTTGTTGAATTTGGGAATCAAACTTAATTAGGGGTTTGGGATCCATTATTTATAGGCAAATGTAATGTGCATGGGGGGTTAGATAGACTAAACCTAGGTTTGATTCTGACTAGGGTTAGTTTAATAGATGCTATGTGGTAGCATATCATTCTTAGTAGGAAATGTCCTATCCTCACACATGTGTGAGGAAGGATTAGTGCTAATACTAATTAGGCCTTAAGCATGCTTAGAGGAGGATTAAAAGAAAACCATAGGAAACCCTAAATTGACACATGTGGGAGGATTTTATTAACACTAATTATTAATTAAGAGTTAATTAATCCAATTTTGCCCTAAAAAGGGGCTTAAGTGAAGTCAACATTAAATTAGAATTTGACAATTGACTTTTAATTGATTTTGCCAATTAATACCTCGTTGGGGTGTCAATTGAGTGTAAATGGGCTATGCATCACCTCAGGTTGTCGTTTAAGGTATTTCGATTCATAAAGTGTAGTTTTGAGGTCCTATTAGGGTTTTAGACCTAAAATTCATTTGTGGAAGTCTACACGTTACTATGGTGAACTTATGGAAGTCTACACATGTCTACGCATGTCTATGTGTGTCTACGCATGTCTACGCATGACTATAATAGTCTAAAATATCCTAGGGATGTATGGAATCACCTATAGATATGCAAAAAATAGCAATATGTGATTTTTGGGTGTCTACATTTTACCCCTTTTTGTACTATACTGTGTAGAACACAGTTTAATACAAAAATATGAAGGGTTTGTGCAGAAGGAAAAGGGATAGAAGGGGAATGTAATACAATAAAATGGTATGTAGCCACTCGAAGTGTGACCATACAAATAAATTGGGTATCAAGGGAAAATAAGAGAAATAATGGAATCTAATCGAAGGTATGTAGTCACTCGAAGCGTGACCATACAACATCAATTGGATGTCCATAGGGGAAGAAGAGAGGAAGGAAAAAAGGAAAAGAGGAAAGGGATAAAAACAATTCTAGTAAGGGAAAATGAATGATTATGAATGCAATGATGTGATTTTGTTGAGTCCGTATGACATTTACAATGCCATACTAGTTGCTTGAGAACGACAACTTTTGATTGCTTTATTTTTGTGACCAGATTAGTGTGGTCCAAAAGTATGATTAGGACAAAAGCCTAACTAAATATTTGTTTTTGATTGATTGATGAGAACATGGCAACAAGTGTCAAACCATTTGAGCTATTTTAACATCTGGATCATCAACACGTGACCATATCAGTGTGGTCACGAAGTCCATTTCCAAATTTTGTGCTAGGATTGATCAAACATATCATTCGTTGTGTACTCAATGTACATGAATGCTATATTGACTTCTCCATGGTAACACATAAATCTCTTGATGTAACCCATGTATGTTTGGTATAGAGATTATAATCGTATCATAATCTTCAGAAAAAAAGTTTGTAGACAAATGTGCTAACCGTGCTTTTGGATTTTCAAAGTTGTGGTTGCATGTAAAACTGAATTTGGATATGAATACCTCCTCAAACGAGGAATCAACAATGAGGTGAATGGAATGTGGTGATTTGATGATGCAATGATTGATAAAGATACCAATGCATGATGAATATGATTGCTTAGTACAAAAAGAAAAGAATGGGATCTAATCAAAGGTATGTAGCCACTCGAAGAATGACCATACAACATTGACTGGATAGCCAGGGGGGAGAAGGGGAAATAATGGGATCTAATAAAAGGTATGTAGCCACTCGAAGCATGACCATACAACAATGACAAGATAGCCAAGAAGGAAAAGAGAAAATAATGGGATCTTGTCAAAGGTATGTAGTCGCTCAAAGCGTGACCATACAACATTGACTAGATAACCAAGGGGGAAAAAAAGAAGGAAAGGAGAAGAAGAGGAAAGAAATAAAAAGCAATGCTGGTAAGATGAAATGGATTATTACGAATGCAATGTTGTATTTTTTCTACATCTGTATGACATTTACGATGCCATACTAGTTGCTTAAGAATGACAACGGTTGTCTATTGTGCTTTTGTGACTAGATCAATGTGGTCCAGAAGTATGAATGTGACAAGTTTGTCAGTGAAATGCATCGTGTGTTTGCAAGTGGTTTGACAAGGTAAGTTTTTGAGGCTCCTAAGGTTTTAGAGGGCATTTCCTTGCTTTCCTAGGTTTTTGCGGATGTTTTGGGGTGTTCTAGGGTAATTCGTGACCTGGGTAGCGATTTTGACCTAATTCGTAGCTTAGGTCGTGATTCTGACCTAACTCGTGACCTAGGTCATGAAACAAAAACTAAGTAGTATTTTAGCCCAAATATGCATGGCGAGGGCTCATTTATATGACACACATGTGTGGAAAGCAACTTGGGAGAGTAGTTGATGGCACGCAAGGAGCGTGATTAGTAATTTTGAGAGCTAGGATGATGAAGGGACACAGACTAGTTGGCATCAGACACGAGGATCCACCGGTAAGTGATATTTGACTTTATTTTGTTTGTATTTTATTTTTCCAAGAAAATATGAATGAAGGGGGGGGAGGTTTTCATCCCAATTTAAAAAAAATTGTAACTTTTAAGTAAAATTTGAACACGTAGTGATAAACGAGCCAAATGGGTATTGAAAAGTGTGATCGATTTTTCAATTAGATTTGTTTTATCGCCAATTTGATCGTGTAAAGGGTAGAGTCAGTGTAGAGTTTGATTGTCAGTTTGTGAGGTGACAGTGTACTGACATCTATATATTTTTGCTAAAGTAGGAAAAGGGTATTCCGTTATGTGACTGTTTTATTTTTATGACTTTGTTTGATGTAATTTCAGTATTCGATGTTTTGAGGTGTAATGTGTGAACTCTAGGGTGTTAGATTTGCCATGTTAGAGGTAGAATATTTAAAAACTGATAACACTTTCACTACAGAAGGGAAAAATGGGTGTCTAAAAATATTAGTTGTTTTGGTACTTGACTTTATTTGACATGCCTTTGATTTATGTGCCATGGTGTAAATAATAATAAACTGAAAATGAGTTGTAGGGAGCCCGATGTAGACTGTACTTGATGTCAGTTTGAATTTTCACCACTAAATGGGAAAATGGGTATCTAAAAATGTTATTATTTTTTTTAGATTACGTGCCTGGGTATGTGTTTGATTTTGGTGTTTTTAGGATAAATTTGGTTGTTAGATCTATGTTGATTAGTGCTTTGTTTCTAAATTTTGTCGAAACATTTACCATTAAGTGGGCAAATGGGTATCTAGAAATATGGTTTATTTTTTGTATGTCATATTAATTAATCATATTTTGGATTGTGTGCCATATTAGCTATATAGTTGAGTTTGTTATTGGTTGTTTGGGTGACCAATGTGTACTGTATGTCATATGTGTTTGGATTATTTCCATAAAATGACAAAATGGGTATCCAAATATGTGATTGTGTTGTTTATGTGTTTTATCATTTTATTTGTATGTTTTATCTCGAGATGCATGTCAAATTAAATGTTTTTAATTTGTAAATTCTAAGTGATGATGTTATATGTGATTAATATATTATGTGGGTTATTGATGGGTGTTATGCTGTGTGTTGAACAGGTGAAGTCGCTTGAACCCCATCATCGGGTGAGAAAGTTTAAGCAAGGTTTTGAAAAGCTGATGAATATCGAGGAGGAATTGTAGTGGTTAGATGACATACACTTTCGTGGTGTATGGGAGTGTAAGAGCATATTTACTAATAGGGAATTTGTGTCTGCCTTATGTGAGCGATGGGATGCAGACCAAAACACTTTTCATTTTTCTATGGGAGAAATGATCATGACATTGGAGAATGTGTATTGCATCTATCAGTTGCCAATTGATGGTGTTCCTATGAGGGCAACCAAATATGGGAAGAAGGACGAGGTGTTGGGGAGATTCTTTGGGGTTGGATGGAGAGAGATCGATGCTACCAATATGGACTATGAGTGGTTGTGGTGTCAGAAGAAGATATCTAATAGGTAGTGTGTGGTTATGATGATGATATCTACCTATGCTCTGTCTGATAGTTTTGGGTTTCTATTTACTTGGAACATGTTGGACATAGTTAGTGATCTGGTGGAGCACAAGGTTGTATTTTATTTGGTGCCTGCACTTCTATCCCAAGCGTATCATGAGTTATATGATGTGATTCAAGGTAGATGGATGAGATTGAGTGTGATTCCCTTGCTGCAGGTATGGGCATGGGAACACATAGCTATTGAGAGATCTTCTTTGCTACTTTATCCTATACACATGCAAGATAAGGAGATTTATTATTCCTTGATATGGAGTATGGAGGTAGAGTAGGGTATGAAGAGGCCTCATGAGGGTGATCCCATTTTGTGGAGGATGAAATTCAGTGAGTTGAAAAAAAATGAAATTTTATGGAGGCCATGGATGGGTGGAGTGAGTTGGAGGGAGGATGATGAGTAGTTGCATGCTATACGATGGGGCATATGGTTGGTTGGGAGATATACTCAGTAGACTGGGTATTTTTAGTTTGATTGAGTACAACACCAGTTTGGATTACAAAAATATGTTCCAGGGACTCTTGTCAGCTATTTCAGATGATAGGGAGATAGGGGAGAGTGCCCTGTTGTACCACCTTGGGTTTGGGAGAGAGACCCTCCTATGGATATCTCGGACGTAGGGGATGCAAGGACAACATCAAATTTTTATTCTTGGTGTGCGCTACAATCTTGGGAGCCTGGGAGAGGTGTGGTGGATGGGTGGGTAGCACATGTTGCTGGGGCATCTTCACTAGAGAGGAGGATGAGTAGGAGGACTTGAGATGAGAGAGTGAGTACAACTACTTTTGAGGAGGATGTTCCTCTATGATAGTCATGACATCGTGTAGGTTACTCTATGAGCACCCAGGGCATAGGAGGTGGATGTGGGTGTAGAGGTTGGGATGGAGAAGCCTATTGGAGCGTAGACTGAGGAAGGTAGTGTGGCCAGTATGGGTGGTATCAATGATACCATTAGTATTGGGGTATTTGCTGACATATCATAGCAAATTCCTAGTGATATTTTGGAGAGGCCAGCTACAGAGGATGTACAGAGGTTGCATGATCATATTCAATAGTTGGAGGTAGGCATGGCAGAGATGAGAGCTGCTATGTCTAGATAGGATTAGGCGATCGATACTCTGACTAGTCAATGGGTAGCCAATGCTAAGAATATGATGTGTGAGACTGCCTTATTAGTGTGCAAGATCACTCTACTCGATTATGGTAAGATTGTGGTATAGTATGGGTCACATTAATAGGTGCGGACACCATTGCATCAGAGTCAGAGTAGTGCAGCTACTATGGGACATGGAGGTGTTAGGGTTAAGGTTTAGGATCAACCTATTATGGATCTAGTTATAGAGTTTAGGATGGATTCGAGTCAGGCTATAGGGATGCAAGTGTGTGAAGGCTACGGGGAGACTCCTAGTGGGAGCTAGGATAGCTGTTACTGATTGTAGCCTACGAGCATTTTGTATGGATGATATATGATGATGGGCATGATCCTAGGTTGTAGCCTTCGAGCATTTTGTATGGATGATATATATACCTTGTTGAGTTTGGCTATTATATACATGTATTATTTTGATGGTTTGAAATGTGTTCTTGTTTATTTTTGCAAGGATTAGCGTAGCATACTTTGTAGATATGTCTGATGAAGAAATATACATGTATGACATGGTTTATATATATTATAATGTTGTGGTATAAATGGATTGTAGAGTAGTGTTATTATTGTATTTCCAATGTGATATGATGTGATATTAAATGTGATTTTGTAATGAATGTATGTAGAATAATTGTGATACTATGATTCTATACTAAAATGTGTATGGGATGAATGCAATAAATGTAATTTGATATGAAATGCATGTAGGATGAATGTCTAGCTATAATGTGTATCAAATGTATCTGACATAGATGCATGTATGCATGTATGAACTTACTGAAATGCGCTATGGAAGCACTTGTATCATTGCATTTACCTATATAGATGCTATTCATTCCATGATTTTAGGGTTGATGGACAATGTAAAGCATGTGTAATGGTTTTGACTAACATAGTTATGACAATCAAATCTCAAACCCTTAGCTCTACAAGTTTTGTGGCAACTTATAACATGATCGGGATGGTTCAAAGTCTAAAGTTCATTTATCCATTTTGAGGGAGGTAGGATTAACCCATTGTAGATGTTACTGTACTAGCTAGATCATTCATCCACAACAATGATTTCTATAGAAGCGAGATGCTAATGTAAAATATGTGTTGTCACCTGTAAGATTATTCCACTGGTAGGTAAGTTTTTGGAATTATCCCATAGTGTTATGTTGAACCTAAGGACCAAAGGCGATAAGCATAACATGTGTTATATCAAGAGGCATTTCCTTTTGTTTTCTGCCCCTGTTCTAGTGTTGACCTATCTGATTATGGTAGTGCTCTTTTAATTTAATTTCTTTTATTTTATTTTTTTCTATTATATGATTTTTTTTCATCTATTTTGAGAGAATTGGCATTTGTTTTATGCTTTGTTCTTGCATTTTGCTTATGCTTGATCCCATTGTTTATCCCCAAGTCATATGTTGACCATGGAGGCAATAGGACAAGCATGGGATACTGTTCGCTAGATGGCGATATCTACTCAAGATGTCCTATTTTCTAGGCTCAAAATTGTTAATGTGTGACCTATTGTGAGTGGTTCATGAGAGAAGTTGAACCAACCTAAAATACCATAAGAAGAATGTACAAGACTCAGTAGCTATGGGTGACACTTGATTGCTTAAATTTCAGAGTAGTCAAAATTAAACATGACACCTATGTATACCCTGATCCTAAAAAAGGGGGAATGGACATCTAGGTGGTGATGCTAACAAGTGCATGTATTATTCCTGTTGTGGTGCATTTTGGGAGAGAATGTACAAACATGAATTAAAATTTTAACTATAAAGAATATGGATATGTGTAATGCACGTAATTGTAAATGATGCAAGTGGAGGAATGTGATATTTACAAGAAGGTTATGTTGTTTAGAAAGAGAATTTTAGAACTTATTTACAGATGAGTGAAGTATGTAATGATGACAAAAAACACGATGCTATGATCATGGTTACCCCATCATATGGGGTGTGTGTGTGTGTAGTAGATGTATAATCTTGTGAGATTTATAAGTGTATGTAATAGTCACCAAGAAGAAATACGATGTAAAAGTAAGGGGATCACCAAAAACTGGTAATTATAGAAGAGAAAAAATAAATCAACGTATGTAAGAAGTAGAAGAATGAAATAGAAGAAGATGAGTAACTAACACTACTGTCAGGAAAAATTGCATAGATCCGGGTGGGAGTGGGATGGTGAAGTGATGACATGGCTAGAGTTGTGGCTAGATCCATAGTTGGTAATGTTATGATATAACGAGTGGGCACTATTAGGGTACTACGGGGTGGTAAAGTCCTGGGAGTGATGCGGTGCAGAGGACTGACAAGTCAGCTAAATGGAAAAGAATACTCTGGTGATGGGGTACACTCGTCATGCAACATGTTGTGCACTAGGGTTTTGAATGATCTGTATTCTTAGATATCATGACCTGGATGGTGACGGTAGATGCAAAATTGATTCTCATTGTAATTGTATGATTTAGGATGCAAGGGGTTAGTAAGTCGAATCTTAGGTAGGTTAATAAGACCTTGGTGCATGAGATGATGGAACATTTTAGAAAGTGGTATATGTGGAATAGGCATAGGATAGATGTATGGCTCTGGTGGAGGTGAGCTGGGTCTAGGTGAAAGACGATCTGGTAATGGAGGCATGGGTCTGGGTTCTTGCATAGGTTGATTCCAAATTCAGGGAAGGGATCTACATGGTGGTGAAGATGGATGGGTCATGGAAGACTACCATGGGTGAATGTGGCAATGATAGTGGCTCATCTTAAACTCCAGAGCTTCAATACGGGATATGAGATGTTGTATCTCATGGTGTGGCAGTGATAGTATTGGGGAAGGGGGTGATCGAGATTCCAAGGTGAATGGAATGGCTCGATGTGTGGTAGAAAAAGGGTAGGACTATGATGAGGAAGCAACAACATGGAATTACTGTGGTGATTGTAAGATTTTTTGGGCTGGTAAGCCTCATAGTGGTGAAGGTGGTGTCTTGAGGACTGGTGCCATAGGTGATGGCCCTGGGCAGTGACGCAAATTAGAAAGAGGGATGTTTGTGTGATCGGCTTGATTAGCTTGGGCCGCATGGGCTTGTAGATCCTGGGCATAGGTAGACTCACCATTGGTAAGGGGAGCAGGTAGGAATGTAGGGTGAGGTTTATGGGGTGTGTATTCCCTATTAGGTGGGTGATAAGATCCTATGGGATGTTGTGGATGACTTGGGGGTGAATAGTGACATCTGAGATCATCAGACAGATGGGAGGATTATCCTTGTGCTTATGGTTCGATGGATTCCTCTTTATCATAAAAAGAGGACATGGTAATCTGGCTTTCACTAGAGTGTGGTGAATATGATGAACCTCTCTAGTGAGGTAAATGATGTCAGGGTGAAGTGTGGTGACCTGAATTGGATGAGTGTGAGGATTGCCTGGTATGAAGGGTGGTTGGTGGTCAGGAGAGATCGGTCGATGTAATAGGTTTTTACTGCGGTTGTAGATGATCCTGCATCATGGTAGGTGAGGCCACTGTAGATCTCTCCTACTGATGGTGTGGGTCCTACAAAATGAAAAACAAATACCTCGAGCTTAAAAATAGTAGAAAGGTGAAATGTTCATGCATATAGAAATAATAAAGTAGAAATAAGAAATTCACTCAGTGATGTGCTTAATGATTTATTTTTACTACAATGTGACACTTGTGATGGTGACTGTGTTTATGAATCATGCATTGAAAGCACGTAGATGCAAGATATTGATGGGTTAAGGATAATTAAGGCCTTCCAAATTTACCAAATGATATGCTCCTAAACCGTATATGTGTGTGATAATAAATGGGCCCAACCAGTTTGGGATAAATTTATCGCACTGCTAGCAAGGTTAACTTGTGATTTACTGGTTCTCTTTGAGAACCAAGTCACCAATATGATATTCACACTGATGTACCTTACTGTTGTAGGCATGGTGAAGGTAATATTGATATACTCGTGTGTGATCGATGGCATGGATGCAAGGTTCATGGAGGAGTGTTAGTTGATCTAGACAAGCTTGGTGAGTAGTGTCATCGTCAATGAAATATTTCATGGATATCCATAAAGAGGGTATCTCTAGATTAAGGAGCATGATAGCTTCTGCCCCATAGATAAGTGAAAAAATGTGTTGCCCCAGTGGGAGTATGAATGCTCATACCATAGGCCCACAAGGCTAGGGGAATTTTATTATGCCAATCTCGATGAGATTCTGCTACAATATTATGGAGAATAGAACAGATGGTTTTATTATTAGCTTCTGCCTGGACATTTCCTTGAGGGTAATATGGAGTTAAAAAGCTATGATGTATGTGAAATATGTTGCACAGGGCTCGAACGGTTTTATTTTTGAAAGATTTCCCATTATCTGAAATAATTTTGGAGGGAATTCCAAAGTGGCATATGATATTATCCATGATGAATGTTGCAATTTTGGCTCCTATAGTTTGGACTAGGTGTAATTTTTCCAATTAGATCCAGACCCCATTGGGAGAAGGGCCACATGGACTGGATTGGTTGAAGTGCTTGGGATGGCAAATGTGTTAAGTTGGCATGTTTTTGGCATTTGATGCAACATTTGACATACTAATAGTAGTATTGTTCCATTTTGGGCCAATAGTAGCCCATACAAATAATGTAGTTGGTAATCGCCATGCCACTAAAATGGCCACCACAAGTGCTATCATGGGTTTCTTGTACAACCCATTGTGATTCTTGCAGTTCTAGGCAACGCAAGAGTATACCATCATAGCTATGGCGGTAAAGGATGTCCCCTAGAAAATTGTGATGGATATCTCTTTGTTTAAAGGTTTGGTGTTGAGCATGGGATAAATCACATGGTAGAAAGCCTAGTTTGATGTATTCCTTGATCTGTGAGAACCATGGGTCATGAGGTTCGATGTTTACCAAATATACACCACCATCATCTATGGGAGGTGTGGGTGATATAGTAGAGTGTTTAAGTGTATGAATGGTTACAGACGTCATGTTGGATGTTGGGTTTTGTGGGATAAGGGACCCTAAGGAGGCCATGGTGTCTGCAAAATGGTTAGATGAGCATGGTGCATCTTCGAGTTAATACCATTTGAATTGGGATAGGAGTTTTTGGGTGATATTCTTATACTTTTGGAGGATTGGGCAATTGCATAGCCAAAGGTCCTACACTTTATTGACAATCAAAATTGAATCACCTATGATATGGAGGCATTTGATGTGCATAGCATGTGCTTGTTTCAATCCTAGGATTAAGGCTTCATATTCTACATTGTTATTGGTACAAAGAAAATTAAGTTTGAATGAAAATGGGATTGGTTCTCCTTCAGGTGTAAAGAACACAATGCCTACACCCCCAGCGTGGAGACACCTGGACCCATCAAAGAACATAGTGAGGTCAGCCATGAATTCTGGTTCAACATACTCCTCGTATTCGGTTATGTGAAAGATAGAGTCATTAGGGAGTTGGATGAGTAGGGGTTGGTTGTCAGTTATAGGGGCTTCAACAAGTTGGTCAGCAATGACCTACCCTTTGATGGAATTTTGAGATACAAATTCTAGGTCAAACTCAATTAGGAGCATAATCCATTTAGTTATGTGAGAGTTGTGATAACTTTTGTTCATCATATACCATAGGGGATTGTATCAGGCTAGGACAAAAGTTGTGTGGTTTAAAATTTCATGTCTAAGCTTTTGGGTGACAAATACTACTGGTAGGCATAGCTTCTCCATGTACCCGTATCTCATTTCGTAGCTAACTAGCATGTGACTGATATAGTAGATAGCTTGTTCTTTGTCGAGAGCATTCTTTTAATCTACGAGTGTACCTAGCGCAAGCTCTATGGCCGAGATGTATAGAGTCAATGGTAATTGTGGGTGTGGTGGTGACATAACTAGCATCGATGTGATAGTTGGATGCATGCATCACAACTTTTGTCTTACTGGTTTGGCATTGGGATCTAGTATAATATTATGCACTAACACGGTAGGTTCAATTCCTGATATGTATTTGTAATACCATGCAAACACTTTTATATACTTGCATAAGAAGTTTGTAAAGGTGATGTGTTCCTTGGGTGAGAGGCTAGTGGCTAATTTGAGGATGTGTGGATTTTTTGGATCATCACCAATGTCTACATAGATAGTGTCTTCAATGAGCATGCGAGATCCATCACACAACTATTCAGGGATAGGTATGATATTGAATTCATCGTTGGCCTCACTGAACTTGAATTCATCATCTACATAAATTTCCATGTGATGGACTTGAGGGATTTGGTGTGACGTGGATGAGGAAGGGGCATTTATTGTTCGTAAGATGTGAGGAGAGAGAAGAAAGTCTCCAAGTGCTGGTATGTGTGAGATGTGTGTGAGATCGATAAATTTTGGGTTTGGGGTATCGTCTCAAATTTGCTGATGGCTGTAACAGAGGGGAGAACATAAATCTACCTCAAACATGTTAATGGATGTTGTAGGTAAATCAGGTGGGGTAGAATCTAGTGATGGAATTTGAATAAGTTATGCGCATCCCAAAAGGCTTAATGGAGGTCATAGGACGACTGGTGGTGAATGAGGATGAGAGGATGCTCTCTATAACTATCTATGTATAGGCAATAATACTAGAAGGTGTATCGATGGTGGGTCAGGTGGCACCGAGTCTAACTCTATAGGTGGTGGATCATGCAGGAGTGAGTTTGACTCTATTGGTGGTGTAGCTAGAGATAAAGTAGCAAAGTGTTCTACCAATATCTGAACGCCACAGAACAAGGAGGTATCACATGTAGGATATTATTAGAATAAATTATAGGGGACGGTGATAGTTGATGTGGGCGAAGGAGTGTCTTCTAGCATGTCCATGTCAATGTACTCTTCCAAGGTGTGTGTTGGGTGTGGAGGAGGATGTGAGGATAGATATTGTATCTCATATTCTAATGTATAGGCAATGGTTGGGCGATAACCTAGACCATTTTTGTCGGTAGGTGAGAAAACACGAGGGTTAGTGATTGTATGCAACCCTTGCTCATAATGACCTAACCCAAACACATGCCAATGAAAGTGTTATAGGTAGCGCAAGGTAAATTGAGGGTTGGCTAGGTGTATAAATGCATCACCAGAGCTAGATTATGGTGGTGAAGAATTTGGTGAGAGGATTGAAGAGTCTACTCTTACATACAAAAAATTGGTATGGTTTTCGGGACTTCCTACCTATATGACAGTTCCAATAGTCAATACTGATGCTAAGGGACAACAAAAATATTGGGTATATTGGATAGGGGTGTCACATACCTAGGTGTCATGTATTTTATAGTATCCTAGGCCATTTTTTGTCATGAATATGGATATGTGTGGTGTGGCATGCTCTGGCAACTGGGGTGGCATATCCAAGTCATATGAGGAAGGAGAAAGTTGGGATTCCCTGATGGTGGTAGTTGAAGGGTGTGAAGATTCATCCGAGCTGGGTGTTGGTTGTTTAGGTTCATGATGTTTGGTTGTTGTGGGTTGAACAGGTTGTTTGTTCTATGTAGGGGATGGCATTAGTGCAGGTGCAAGGATGCATGAAGACATGAATGTCTTAGGTTTTGATCAGAAGGAAAGAGGTGATGTCTATGGTGTAGGAAGGATAAGGGCTTCCATATGCGAGGGTGAAGGAGGTAATGTAGCTAGTTGTGTAATGGGTGGCAATGGTGGTTGCAACATCACGAGTGGAAAATAGAATGGTAGAGGTTGAGAGGGTTGTGGAGGCCATGAGAATGGCTGTGGGGAAGGCATAGTATTAGTTCTATGTCCCCTAGTATGTGATACTAATGGTGCAGATATCGAGGCTTGTCTTTTTGATGAACACTAGGGTGTTGGGGTGGAAATTGGAGAGGATACCGATGCTCCTATTGACTGGTTAGAAGACATGGAAAAATTGAGAAGATGAGAACAAAGGAGCAGGGGGAAGTTCTATGATGTTACAAAACTTAAAGGGGTCTCCATCAGTTGGGACACAATGAACAAGTCCATTGTGGATATACTTGAGGAAATGATGTAATGTGGATGGGACACACTGCATATCTTTGATCCAAGGGTGACCAAGGAGAATATTATATTACATTTCCCATTGAATTATGTGGAAGAGGATGGGAATTGTACAGATACCTACACGAATGGGCAAAACTACAAATCCTATGGTAGGTATCATGGAACCATCAAAAGCATGCAGGTCTAGGGAAGGTGTGGCAAAATGCACTGGAGGGAGGTGTAGGTGATGCAGGGCTACTATGGATATGATATTGATGGATGAGCCTGTGTCAACAAGTACCCTCTTATAGGTAATATCATTGATATTATCTTGTATATGGAGGGGCAGATCGGGTCCTTCACCAATGAGTTATGTTATCTCATGGTAGTGAAAGATGATTAATGGTTGAAGGCATCATGGGATGTTACCTATGAAATTGAAAAAAACATTTGTGTCATGTGTCTTTAAGTCAATGGAATTTAGGATGTCATTCAAAACCTCACGATGGGGTTGGGACTATTGTAAGATGTCGAATATGGATAGCCACACAAGGGCATTGCGTAGCTGATGGGTTAGACTACCATGGATGGTAATCACATTTTGAGCTGGTGGTGGTATGGATTTAGGCCTTTGGGATGCTTGTGGGGACGTAAATTGGATAGGGGGAGAAACAATAGGTGTTGTCTAGGGTGACAGATACCATTGGTTTTTTGTAGTAAGGTTGATCATGCCTACTACTCCATGTGATGGAGGGTCACGTTGGATATTGTTGAATTTGTGAGGGGGTGCTGGAGGATTGTTTGGAGGTCTAGGGGGATTGGGTCCTTTGTGATCTAGTAGAGGGTTTTGGAAAATCCCTAGGTTTTGGTTCTATGGGGCTAAAGGGTTTGCTACCTAAATAATGCCCCTATCGATTAGGTCTTGAACTTGCCCCAAAAAAGAGCAACACGAATCGATACTATGGCCACGTTGCATATGAAAGGGATAAAATAATTTCTTGTTATAGTCATGAGACTTAGGTGCATTTGGATCCAATGGGTGAATTTTAGGTAGAACAAGATGGTTACCCTCATACAATCTATGGAATAGGGCTGGTAATGGTTTCGATAAGGGTGTAAAGTTGCATGGTGAACCCTGTGGGCACATTTTGCAGTATTTCTATGGTCGAAGTGGAGCAGGTGCATTAGCTTGGAGCACTTGTAGTTGTAGTGTATAGGGTGGAGTCATTACTAATGCTAGGGTAGCAACTGCGGCTTGATTGGTTTTTTGTGGTCGTGGGTAAGGTTGATTCGATGTGGGCATGTTGAATTAAAATTTGGAGTTATAGTTAGTTTTATATCTCAACTTAATATTTCTAGATTGCACCTTGATATCTTCGATCACTTTCACTTTTGATATAGCATCTTCAAAAGTATGACTCTGATGAAGTTGGAGGGATGTGGAAATGTTTTTGTGGCAACTCTTGGAAAAGAGTGTCATAAAATCTAAGGTGGGGAGGCTATGGGCAAGATCATGAATAATTTCTCTCCATCTAGAAACAAACTCGGTGATGTGTTTGTCGTCCACCTGTCATAAGGCGTAGAAATTAGAAAATGTGGTTTTTTTCTTGATGTTGATGGAAAAGTGCTCTAAGAAGGAATTGGCCAGTTGTTTGAAGGTGTATAGGCTATGGTGCGATAGCATGTTGTACCAATCCAATGCTGGCCCAGCGAGGGACAAGGAAAAGGTACACAACATAAGAGGGTTACTACTATGTAGTTGGTAACAGGACAAGTAGTAGTTGCTTACATGTTCTCTAGAATCTTCCTTACCTCTATACTTTTCGAATTATGGTATTTCAAAATAATAAGTATAAGGAGGGATAGGGGTTGATGGATGTACTAGCATGTTACACAGTTCATCATAGCAAGGATTTTGTAGCCCATAGCTAGAGGTGTGTAGGTTCAACATTTTGACTTCATCTCACAAGAGTTTAATTTTGGGTGTCATAGGAGTTGAAGGTTGGGCTATGATAGTATGACCTTGTGGATGTGGTGGGTATTGGTATTGTTTTTTTTCACAATACTATGGGGAATACTATTGTGCCTGATCATGATAATGTGGGTATTGGGAAACATTTGTTGTCATATCTACAGGAACACTAGGTTGTGGGGTAGGCATATGTTGAGGATAATAATACTGTGACTGAGCAACCTACGGTTGTGGCATGGGTACTTGTTGGTTTGGATCTTGTTGTACTGGTTGAACCGTGGGCAACAATGACCAAAATGGAGGAGGCATAAAGAAGCTAGGTGTATCTAGTGGTGGTATAGGTGTCGGTGCTACTGTTTCTAGGGGTGGTCAAGATGAGGTATCAAAATACGGGATTTGTCTCTCCCCTAAAGGATAGGAAGTAGGAAAGCTAAACTATATAGAATAATTTGGTTGAGTAGGTACATACATTGTTGGTGTCGATCCATAGGTAGGATGGAGATGGGTAGTGGGAGCCTGAAAGGGCATAGGTGGAGGTATCCTAAAGGTCATCGTAGGTAAAGATGGCTCCAATGTTTTGGTGTCATGCACTATGGATACCTATGAGATAGGTGGGAAAGCTACTGAAAAGGTGGGATAAGTTTCCGATGTAGGAGCTTGGGTTGAGGGGAAATTATAGGTATACACTCTCGCTTGGGTTTGTGTTTCTTGCTCCTGAAGATGCTATTGAGAGGTACCCTTAGATTTGGTGAAGAACAACTCTTGAGAATTGGATGGTTGGTACTATTGTGAGGAGTACGGGTGTGAGGTTTGCAGGAATGCTTACGGTTCCTATTGGATAGGGATTTGTTGTGTAGTTTGGAAGGATGGATTTTGGCTTCCTATAGTGGATGAGGATAGGTCCGACACCATTCCTATGGTAGTGGCGAATGATGCAACCACAGGATGGGTACGGTTTAGAAGGGAGGAATCATTTTCAAACAGGGATTGAGATAGATTTTGGAAAAAAGTGTGTGCAAAGGTGGGTGACATAGGAATGAACTCCTCATATACGGTGAATGATAGAGGAGATTGTCCTGGTGTAGTGTAGATTACATGGTCATAGAATATGGTCGAGGGATTAGGTGAGGATGGAGCTGCAAAGAGTGGGTAATCCTTGGCGAGTGAAGTAGTGAGAATTTCACTCAAAGTTGATGTCTTGGCATGAGGTATCATGTGTGTGAATTTTACATCAGATTCTAAGTGTGAATCATATGTATCTATAATACTATCCTTCATGATCGAAGGAGTAATATTAGACTGACTAGAGGAAGAGGGAGGCCATTCCTCCATAGAGTGTGATTTCTCATGCACTCTACTACGGGTGACCACAGGCATAGTGGCATGTGTCAAAGGGGATTTTTAAGAATAAACCTTGTGTGATGTAGAATCAAGTATGTCTACTATGAGTGTAAAATAAATGACATGCTGTGGGTAGCAAAACAATATATAGTGTGGTGTGTTGAGACTGGTTTGTGATCATGCAAACAATAGTAGACCAGAATCAATTCTAAATACTAAAAAAATAAAAGTGTTATGTTTGTTTGGTGTGTTATAATGTTGATATTCCCTATGTAGAATCATGGGTAATGAAGTAAATACTCTAGAAAATTGAGAATGTCATCAATAACAAACCTCCTGCAACACACAAAGATGCACAAGATAGAATGGTATCGCAACGTGTGAATGGTGACCTGTATGGAAGGTGCAATAAAATGATATCCTAAAGGGATTGAACTCACTATGCTGAAGTGAGTTCACAATATCCTCTCACAAGAAGAGGTGGCACTATCTAAGACCTGCTATCGGCATACCCATGATTTTGCTTCACCCTCGGGTAGGCTTAGTCAAGAATGACAGTTATCAATTCCACAAATTATACTAGCCTTGTGGATGAAGGTGCTAGATCATATCCCACTCCATAGGTAACCACTAGTGATGAAATACAGGGCCCAGTCACAAGAGTAGGGGGTCTCTGGTGATGAAATCTAGAAAACCACTCTTATGGGGCTACTAGGTTTCTAGGGGGGAGAGCTTATGGAGAGTTAAACTTGATCTACACCAGTCTCAAGCAATGGATTGGGGATGAAGTCCAATATCACCACTTTTTTAAGATACCATGTGAGTGTGTGTGGGTTTGTGTTTTACTATCAATGTTTACAAGATAAGAAACTAGCTACTGTTGGTCATCAAATCTGCCTAGGAAAGGATTTGGGTAGGTGTACGTGCCCTAGACCTAGACCAACATTGAAAGGCCGAAGGGAAGAGATGCCCTTCATGCCAATATTTGGAGAAAGGTCGGCTCCTATGCTAAACTACTTGGGTGTTTGAAGATAAGGGTGTAGGAAAGAGATAAAAGGAGTTAGGGTTAGAGAAATCGATGATGTAAGGTGGGAGAGAACAAGAAGCACGATCGCTAACCAACAACTTGAATAGTAGCAAGGAACACCAAGGATAAATGAAAGAAATGCAATATCAATTTTCCTATGTATCCTTCGGGTGAGTTTCAGGGTACCTTCCCCGATCGCACACCAGACACAGAGTTCAACATCCAATATACAAACAAAGAAAGACAAAAGAATCAAGCATAGAAGGCAGCATAAAATAAAGCCAATACAATGCTTTTCTACTCCTATGTATCCTTTAGAGCGAGTTTTAGGGTACAGTCCCCGATCACACGTCGGATGCTACATCGGATGCAAAGTTCAGCATCTCTGTATACAAACGAAGAAAGACAAAAGAATCAAGCATAGAAGGCAGCATAAAAGAGAAGAATTGAGCTCAAATCCTTTTAGTATTAATCGTAGGATATCAATTTACAGTAGATTTCTAGTAGATAGTTCCCCCATTTTTCTATTACAATACCTAGGTTTTTATAGAGGACCCAAGCCTCTGAGTCATAATTACATAGCAAAGAAGAGTACACCCTCGAGCCCTGAGAATTCGGCTCCTTGAGGCTCTCGTGATAGAGATTTCAAATCTGTTACCAAAACTAGCAATTGCAACTAGGTAAACCATGGAAAGGTGCATTGATGAGCCGTCTAGACGTCCTTGGTCTCCGGGTGTGGTGCTCGAGTGGCCACCATGCTCGTCGGGCTCTCCATCATGGTGTGATACTTCATTTTTGATTGCCAAAAATGAGTAGCGGGCTTGCTAGGCACAAAAAATTACATTTATGAGGCACTTGATCGCCTCGAGAAAATATTCGGCTTGGATCACGTGCCCGTGAAGCGCTTCGCTAATTCTTCGTTCACAACTTTGCTTCGCAATGGCTCTAGGCTGAGGCAAAAAATCCTCCTTGGATTATACTTCACAAAACTAAGCTTCACAAAATTGTTTCAGGGTTGGGGAGTGCCGAAGCATATCTACTTCGCAAAATAGCCCTCTTTGCTTTTGCCACTTTGTCAACAAAATTGCTTCGTCGATGCCTTGGAGAAATGCTTCGTTGCGATCCTCTTTCAAAACTGTGGTTCGGGAAGATTTCGGTCGAAGCAGTTGTCTTCAAAAGATGCTGCATCCCTTTAATTTGGGTAGAAGTACTTCACAGAAAATTAGCCAAAGCAAATGCTTCACAATGAGCTTTTGGCGAAGTAAAAATGGTTTGCTGATGGAGGGGCCCGAAGTGAGTACTTCGACAACTTTCTGGCGAAGTACTCTCAATGCTCCTTTGAGTTCTGCTTTGCTAGTTTTTTGGCCGAAGTGACTGATGGAGATACTTCGGTTGCAAAGTAGTTTTCTTGACTTCTCCTTTGTATTTTACTTTTGCAATGCCACTTCGCAGAAATCTCTCCCGAAGTATTTTCTTAAAGCACTTCGGGCCTGAAGTTCTTTTAATTGCTATCCTTGTATTTTACTTTAGTGATACTACTTCATAAAAAACTCCACCCGAAGCGGTGTTGAAAATGCTTTGGTTGCGAAGCTCTCTTTTCTTCTGAATGCCGCTTCACTCAACTTTTGCCCGAAGTAGTTTCATTCTATTTTCCTTGTATATTTCTTCGACGAAAACTACTTCGCAAAATTTTTTACCTGAAGTAGCGCTGGAAATGCTTCGAGTACGAAGCTCTTTTCATTTTCCTTCGACGAAGATCTTTTCTCTAGCTTGTTCAGCAATGAAGTTCTTTCTTTTCTATTTTTATGTACAAAGGGGTGGCATTGGAAGCCAAAATTGCTACAAATTTTCAAAATAAAAACGACAAAGCAAAAAAAACTTTACACAACACTGTACAAAATTTGTTTTCTTTTTCTACCCCTTAAGAAATGTGACAAAATTGTCAACATTCTTGGTGGCTCACGGGGCAACGAGCTCGTCTCGGTGGGAGGACCCTTTAATTTTGATCCATTGGGCCAAAGTCTTTTCCCGATCCATCTCCTCCTTCTTCTTGGATCACTTCTGCAGCTAGTTCTTGTTCTCCTTCTTCTACTTCTTCTTCCTCTTCTGCTCCTTTGTTTGCTGGTGTGGTCTCCTGCTGTGGTGATGGGACAAGACGGTCATGGATTCTCTTCATGGTTCAGCAAACATGAGCCCAGACCCCTTTTTGAAATGGTTCTTGGTCTTTGAGTGCCTTGAAAAGAACATGGAATCGATCAATCTACCCTATGTCAGTGTGTTTGATTCTTGCACCCAAGTCATTCAGGCAAGCCACAATTCTGTAGTGTCTAAGGATGAAATCAATGACTTGTCCCTCCATGACTGGCTCTTCCCACTCATCAATTTTGGAGACATCACTTTCAAAATGGAGCCACGTCGACTTAAGTTCTTCCCTAGTGAGAAGGTTCCCATCATCGTCTGTGAAAATCCAAAAACCCAAAGAAGAAAGTTCTTCGAAGTAACTCATTGATGTGCGCTGCTCCTACTCAAATATATCAAAGAGGTCTTTCACCTTTTGCACTTTCTTCACCTTGGAGAAGAAAGCGCGAACAACGTCTTGGGTAGTAGACCAATCCCTAGCCGTTCAACTCATAGCAGTGACCTATAGGTCTTGATATCTGATGCTTTGAACCTCAAAGGCAATCTTGAGTCACCTCTTGATTTTCTGGATCACCTCATCAACTATTGGTCCCTTCTTAGCAATGGCATGCTTAGCTTTGGTGACATAAATTAAAATCGATAGGGCACTGGAGGCCAAAGATCTGAAACCTTTGAGTAGGTGAGAGCGGATCTCCTTGATCTTACCTTTTTTGAATAGCTCCAAGTTTGCCTTTTTGTACAATTTCTGATGGGTCCGCAAGATCTTGCTCTTAAGCTCTTTGGATTTTAGCTCATTCTTGGCTTGTTTTTGTGCTTGTTGCTCGGCCAAAGTCTGCAATTGTAGAAATTTTTGTTTGAGGGCATGTGTTTCCATTTTGAGCAATTTGCACTGCTTCTGTGAATCCTCTAGCTTAGAGCGAATCCTAGCCAGCTCTTCTTCCAACTTGATGTTGGCGTTTTCTGCTTCAAACCTTCACTAGTTGTCAATGTTTGCATGTGCTCAAAAAGTTTCAACCCTGACATGCATGGATGCGGATTCGTCGTCTATGTTTAAATGCTCTAGGTCCTTGGTCTTCTCCTGGTAGTCGTAGTTAGCTGGAGTCATTTCATCTAGAGGCTTTTGGACCTTAGGGACCTTCCTCGCCTTATGCAACTTTCTGCCCTTCAAGTTGAAAACCGCACATTTTTCAACTTGGGCCAAAGATTTCCCTCTTTTCTTTCTGGCCTCCTTTAGCATCTTCTTTGTATTCTATCGAGCTAGGAGTATCTTTTCAGCCAGGGGGCGCTCCTTTATTGAAGATAAGTCTATTTCATAGAAGGCCGAATCTCTAGCCAAAGGTGTGAACAAATATAAAGTATTAACAGGGAAAGATTCCCCTGACAGCTCGAAGACTGGTGTGGCAGGGACTTCGACAAGTGGGACTATGCTTCGAGCTATGGGAGAGTGGGTTACGAGGCTTTGTGTTGGGTCACTACCTTCACCTTGACTTAGGATTGATAGAACTATAGCATGGGTAGGAAAAGTGGTTTCAAAGGGTTTATCCTGATCAGATGATCCAGGAGGAGTGGGGCTATGCAGGATTGGACTAGCAATGGGCAGTTTTTGAGTGGGGGATTGACCCTATGGGGGATGGAGAGATTTATGAGGGCTTCCACTCGGGACTACCGTGGATGTGTCAAAGATCGAAGCGAAGGAAAGAGAGTGCATACCTGCGTGCCCTCCTAGAAAAGCGGTTGTGGTGACTTCTTGTGTGGTTGGTTCTTGGCCCTATTGGGCTTCAACACTCCCAACCTCCATGACTTCTACCCCAGGGTATTTCTCTTGTTGGATGAGTTCCTCCACATCAATGATATCTATTTTGGGGACCGTCTCAGCACTTGGTGACCCTGCATCTTCAATATTTGCTTTGACCAGGCTTGATGCAGGGGATCCAGCAGAAGTACTTGTAGGTTTTGTGCGAGGGTGCTTTGGGTGGCTCGGAGGAGGCACTTGAATTTGCTCCTACATTTTCCTTTTATTTTTCTCCAATGGTTGCTCTACTTCTTTGGCTCCCACTTCCTTTTCTTCCTTCGAGGCATCTTTAGCTCCACTTGGGCTTTTGCCTGATCCTAGGGTAGCTGGGGAAATAAAATCTACAAAGGATATAGACTTCCAGGTTTTGACATTGGTGTCATAAAGAATTGTGAAGTATTTATCCAATGCTAAGAGTCCATAGGAGTTTGATTTTTGATGATGGACTCTCATTATCCACCATTCTCAAAGATTTTCCTCACTCCAGTATTTTATCTCCTCCTTCAAATCGTCCCTTGCTTTCTTCCAAAATGTGGAGCTTGGAGTCAGGAGGGGATACTGATCAGGGTTGAACTCAACCTCCATAGGATATAACTCATGCCATGGAGGCAATGTCCTCATCCTTTCTAAATGCCACTCCAGATATTTTCCATTGGGGTTGTTCCTTTGTTCTACAACTTCAGGGTGAGGGCAGATGTGGAAGTTATTGAATTTTAAATGATCCTTCATCACGCCCAAAGGATCATAGAGCCACTGCTGAGGAATATGGAGTAGGCAAAAATAGGCAAGATTTTACTCTAAGAAAATGCCTTGTTTTAGGGCAAAGAATTTGATTACGCCCATCCTGAAGGGGAAGTCATAGGTATGTGCCCACTTTCGGCCGTGACCGTATATTGCATTTGTAGAGTCACTTTGTCGAGCGACTTCCAATGTGAACTGATATTCAGATGGGTAGACTGGTAATAGGAAGGGCTTCCCAATGAAGCCGAATAGGCGAATCACCAGTCCATGTGTCAATTGGAAGATGTCCCCCCTTTTTCCCAACACCACTCTATCTCTCAAACTGAGTGGTACTCGAGGACAAGAGCCTTTCAATAGATGCATGATGGGTCCCAAAAATTGCTGATTAAAAGGATAATAGGACTCTTCCTTCAATAAGAGGGGAGTCCATTGATACACTGGCAGAGGATTTGCATCCTTACCACTTGGAGAGATGGCAATATGAGGAAACCACTTATGAACTTGGTAGAAGTACAACTAGACAAGAAAAGAACAAGGTGCAAAATACTAGCCTATGGATGAATTCTTCATGCTAGTGAGCCTTGTATGCAGGGTTCGGGCCACCCATTCTACCCAGTCAAAGAAAACTAGGTTGGTTTTTGGCGTTGAAGTGTTAGGGGCATAAAACTCCCCTCTTGAAATGCATTCAGCCAAAGACACCTACCAGGGCTGTACTAAAGCATCTTTTGACAAGCCCACCACCCATGCAATAATGGAGAAAATATCAGTATTTTTGAAGGCCTCCAAGGGTAAGGGCATCTGGGGTAGCTTGTTTGAAGGTAGCCCGCTCTTGAGATTCTCATGCAGGAATTTCAATATGTAGATGTTGGAGGTGAATCTCTCCATTTGTTCACTTAGGATGACATTATGAACATAATAGCCCTTGGGCGGACCCTGCTATGGAGCGAAGGCTGCTTGTACATCTTCCTTCAAGATGGAGAATATTTTGTGTCCCAAAGCATCTAACACTTTCCTGGACGCAGGTTGGTAATTCTATGCGATATCGTAGATCAGCTCGGGACAATGGTGAGCAGGCGGGGTTAAAAAATAGTAAATCTGGCAGTAATATGTAGCAACTCTCTTATTTTTTGTTGTGAGCCTACTTGTCATGAACTCTATGGTGCGTTGAAGATCGAATACACCCTTAGAGAGCTGTGTGCCTTGGATATCCTCCCACCCATCAATCGGTGGCTCCATAAGCTGTTCTTCTTTTGAGTCGTCCCCCTCTTCCATTGGCTGCTTTTCGGGTCGAAGGGGAAGATTTAGCTTCTTTGGAGTACGCTTCTTCTCTTCCTTCCCCTTCTTTGTCTTTTTGGGGCCTACAACTTTGGGCTTTTTTCCCTTCTCCTTAGATTTTTTATTTCCCATGTTGCTAGTGATAGCGATAGGGTTATTGATACAGAGGGCTTTAATGTGAATGGCCAGATGCAAATGATGGGAGGGTTGTAGAGTATCTGAAGGCTCTTAGTCTGGTTCTAACTGATGGACAAATAACTTCCCTCTTGCCAGGAATTCACTTTTATAGCCTAAAAATGCAACCAACTGAATTTATGGCACCTACTAAAATTAAATTTGTACTTCAGACGAAATAGGTTGTTGTATTCTGAAATTGATTTTGTAGCGACATGGTACATAGGGCTACATGCTTCGATGATTACCCTTTTGCACTGGAGGCGCAACTCGCTGCCACCTCATACCTTGGTACGAGCTTATCCTCTCCATTTTTTTGACTCGATCATCTCGGTAAGTGCTCCACTAAATTCATCTGCTTTGTACTCCTTTTAAGGCTATTTTTGACACATTCTCTGAGGCACATTTTGAATTCTCCACCTCGCACGTGTTCGGCTCGACAAAGAGAAACTTGATGCTAAAAATTCTTTGCAGCAAACATTTGGTTCGGACTACTTTTCGATGCTTCAAGCCCAAAGTACTTCTTTGCCGTGTTGCCGCTCTACCTTACGAAGGTCACCGAAGCTTTCCCTTTTGAAAACTGCTTCACAGAATTTTTGCCCAAAGCAGCTATTGAAATACTTCGGGTGCGAAGCTCTTTTCATGCCTTCATTCGAATTTTGGTTCGGCATGCTTTTGGGTAACATGCTTCACGACGAACCTCCTTGCAACTGCTTCTTCATGTAAAAGGTCTCCGAAGGAGATTTTGAAATGTAGTACTTGGCTTTTGTGATCTTGGAAGAGGATGTATACACAAATGCAAACTATATACAAAAGTCTTTAGATGAAGACCATTGACAGATATTGGCATAACTTGACCATCTGCATCTTTGAGGATGAATGAATTGGCCGAGTTCACCTTCATAATTTTGAATGGCCCATCCCAAAATGCGTCCATCTTGTCATGATTCCCAGGCTTGGCCTTCCAAGAGTCCCACTTCAATACCAGGTCTCCCACATTGAATGTGCGATCGGATGAATTTTTCTTGAACCCGTATCGGATGACCTGAGTATGCTTAGTGAAGTTCTGGTATGCTCCTTTGTGATCTTCCTCTAGTCACAACATATGAGCTAACCTGTTCTCCATCGGAATAACTCTATATTATGCTTCTAACAGCTACAGTGCAGAGATCTCCACATGGATAGGTAAGCTAGCCTCCTTATCGTAGACTAGGGCATAAGGTGAAGTCTTGATTGACCTTTTGAAAGAAATCCAATTGGCCCACAAGGCCCGATCTAGAAGGAGGTGCCAAGTCCTTTTGTTCATCTCTATGAGCTTTCTTAGCATCCTCAACAGAGTCTTGTTGGTGGACTATGCCAAGCCATTGCCCTATGGATAATAATTGGAGGATACTTTATGATATATCCCATATCTGTAGAGGAATTCATTGATTTTAGCGCCTGTGAAGCCAAGGCCATTATCTGTGATGATTGCTTTGGGGATGCCGAACCTGGTGATCAATCCTTCCAATAAGGTGACTACACTCTCTTGATTTGCATGTTTGGTAGGAATTGCTTCGGCCCACCTAGTGAAGTAGTCAGTTATGATCAGGATGAACTTATGTCCTGTGGAGGAGTTCGATGATACGACCCCTATAAAATCCAACCCCCATTGTTGAAAGGGAGTTTCTACCTATATTGGGTGAAGGGGCATCGAAGCATTTCTACTTCGGCCAACAAATTTTTGACACTGCTCGCATTTGCGGCAAACGATGAAGGCGTCAGCAAAGAGTGTAGGCCAATAATAACCTGCTTTGATAACCTTTAGTGCCATCATTCTTCCTACAAAGTGACCTATATATAGTCTTGAATGGAAATCTCCTAGGACTTTTCTTTTATCATCGTCTTTGATGCATTTAAGAAGGACTCCATCAATATTCTTGAAAAATAAGCCTTCGGGACGCAGAGTGTATTGGGAGGTCCACATCCTAAAATGCCTTTGTTGCGAAGCATTTATATGCAAAGGACAGCTGCCAGTGTGGAAGTACTGAACTATTTCACTGACCCAGTATTTCTTGTCCTCTTCCTAGTTAGCGAAGCATCCTTCAGTTGGTAAGTCATCCCACTAAGATTCTGTCACTTCGGTCACTGCACTTTTTGCCAACTCTTGACATAATGCATGGTCGTGAACCAATTTTGTAGGCTTGATCTCGATGTCAAAATCCTGTATCTTGTTCACCCAACTAGCTCTTTTGCTTCCCAATTCTCCTTGGATGATGAAATTGCGCATGTCGGGATGAATGAAAAAAACTGTGACCTGACTTTAGGAAATGAACCGTTTGAATTTTTTGAGGAATTTCATTACCGCATGCACCTGATGTTCTATGAAATTATATTTCTCTTCATGGGAATTTATCACCTGGCTCAAAAATGTGATGGGGCACTCCTTGCCATATTCCCCCTTTTGTGTCAGGACGGTAGCATAGCTTTCAGGTTCCCATATAGTATATAGGATGAAATCTTGATTGTAATCTGGATTGATCAAGACCGGTGCCCGAGTGATTCGAACCTTAATCTCTTCAAAATCTTCCTTTCTTTCTTCTATCCAGCTAAATTCAATGCCCTTCTTCAGGAGTTGGGACATTGGCTTGATGACTTGGGTGAAATCGGGGATGAACTTCCTTACGAAGTTGATCTGGCTGAAGAAAGATTGAAGTCCTTTCTTGTCTGCTAGGAGTGGGAGCTTCATTAGAGCATCAAATTTCTTAGGATCTACAACGAGGCCTTTTTCTAATATCATGTGTCCCAGCAACTTTCCTTCACCGACTGTGAATATGGACTTCTTTGGATTGATTGAAATGTCGAAATCTTGTCATTTTTTGAAAACTTGTTGTAAATGTGTGGGGTGATCTTCTCTTCTTCAAGAGAAAACGGTCATGTCATCTAGATAGATGCCAATAAACTTATTTAGAAGCTCGCCAAAAGAAAGATCCATTGCTCTCTGGAAAGTTGCACCTGCATTCGATAGGCCGAATGGCATTCGCTGGTAAGCAAATGTCCCCTACTTGGTGGTGAATGCTATTTTGTGCTGGTATTCATTCCTGACCCAGATCTGATTGTATCTAGAAAAACCATCGAGCAAAGAGAAGCATTGAGCTCCAGCCACTGAGTGCAAGATTTGATCGATTTGTGGGAGAGGATAGTGGTCCTTGAGGGACGTCTAGTTTAGATTGCGAAAGTCCATGCATAACCTGTGTTGAGTGGTGTTTTCACCCAGTTGTGAAAGCACACTCTCCGATAGGATATAAGTCCCAAAATCCTCTGCTTGCAAAGAAATTATAACAGAATAATTTCTCCAAGGTTCTTGTTATGCTGGCTCTTTGTTTACCAATGATGCTTGTTCAATTTAAATGCTGGGAATACCTTAGGGTTGCAAGTGGATGTTAACAAGGGGCACTGTGGTTTATTTTAATTTGAAATTGCAATGGACTCGAAGAAAATTAATCTAAGAGATGAATCTATTTGAATCTCGAGTTTTGATGGATTTTTAGTTGTTTATTTAAATGACAGTAATTAAAATGCAAAAAATAAAATAAAGAATTGAGAATAAAAGAAAATGCAAAGTATATGAACTAAACTACGTCCAGAATGCTGCCATCTCGATTTGACAAAAATGAAGATAATAAGGTTTTTTGCATGCAACCTAACCTATTGAATCTACAAATTCACACAATCCTGATAAGCTAGGTGCGGGTTTCTAGGGTTTTTACTGTAATTTCAAATTTTAGGCATTCGCATGAAGCAACCAAAAACATTTGCATTAAACTTCACCTAGAAGCCTAGAAATTTGAAAGGGAAGATAAAACATTAAATCTTGCACACAAAATGACTCCTTCTTTCTTATCAATGAGATGCCAAATCTCTGTATTTTTGTATTAAAATAATATATCAGTTACAATGACAGAATGTTCCAGGTTTAACAAATCCAAAACAAGTGAAGGAAATTGCTCCAACAGCAGGCCTAGAATGGCTAGTCGCCTTTGGCTCTGCAACACTGCTAGCAACAATTTCCAACATTCATATCAATCTGCCCTTCTACTTTTATACTAACTGATACAGCTCTTTGCTTCGACCTGCATTGCTTTGTTTCACCTACCAAAATGCATCGCTTCGTATTCTCACATTTTTGTTGCTTTTGAATTTATGCTCGATGCCAAAATGTTCGACATTTTTTGTTTACATGTAACGCTTCTGCAACTCTGACACCTGTATGCCATGTGTTTCGCGCTTCCTATGCACATTCTGTAATGGCCCCATGTAAATCATGACATTTTCCTGCCAACAGCCTTGTCCGCTTTCATGCACAGCGAAAATGAGACATGTTGCGATATCGCGACGTTTTTCTATCAATAGCCTTTCTTGCCTTCATGCACAACGAAAATCCAACATGTCTTGATTTCGCTACAAGTTTTCTGCACTTAGTCTCTTTTCAATAAAGTGTCATGAAATCGCTACCATTTTTTGCCCTCTACATGGTTCTCACTTTCTGTCACGATTTCGTGACGTCTTTGTCTGGCTAGAACATTTCCTCAAAAGTTGCACGATATCGCTACGCCTTTATGCCTTAGACTCTTTTCATTCAGGTGAACCACGATACTGGAACACGTAGCGATTTCTCTATGCTCTTTGCTTTGTTTGGCTTCATTTTTTTACTGTAGTGAAATTGCTACCATTTTACCACTTAGGCCTTTTAATCCACCCGCATCGTGAAAATGCGACACGTCGCGATTTCACGATGCCTTTCGACTTATGTGCTTTGTGTCAGTTCTCGTCGCAATTTCACTACACTGCTGGGCCTTATCGCCTTTGGCTCGGTTTTGTCACGATTTCGTGACCATTTTATATTTTATGCCTTCTGCCCATTTGCAAGCCATGAAAATCAAACACGTCACGATTTCGCGACGGTTTCGCCCACCTACTGCCGTTGACTGCGTTGACCACGATTTTGCGACATGTCACGATTTCACTATGCTTTTCTGCTTTGTGCTCCGTTTGACTATCTTGACTGCGATTTTGTGACATGTTGCGATTTTGCTACAATTTTCCATTCTACCTTTCTCTCTCCTCTCTGGGCCATGACGGAGCAACATGTCGTGATTTCATGACACCTTTTCTTTTTCGGCCGCGACGGAGCAACATGTCATGATATCGTGACACTTTTTCATTTTCAGCCGCAACGGAGCAACATGTCGCGATTTCGTGACACTTTTTCATTTTCGGCCGCGACGGAGCAACATGTCGCGATTTCGTGACACTTTTTCATTTTTGGCCGCGACGGAGCAACATGTCGCAATTTTGCGACACTTTTCCATTCTTGTGCAATTTTGCCTTTTTCTTGATTTTTAGCATCTGGGTCACTGAGATCTTCCTTGAAAGCATGCAAAAAAGGTGGGTCCCCAATTTTGGGGTGTGTTGTGGATCAGCCAAAACAACCTGATATCTTCATTCTTTTTTTTGACTGGGATCAGGTTCGCTACCCATGAAGAGTGCTTGATGGGATATATGAGCTTCGCCTTGAGCATCTTCAGGAGTTTGGCCTTCATTAGGACCGCAATCTTAGGATTAACCGGTCTTTGCTTTTGTCAAAAGGGTTTGATCTCTTCCTACAATTCGATTGTGTGTTGAACCAGCTATCGATTATATCCTCAGATATCTTGATAAGACCAAGTAATTATATCAAAAAACTTCCTACACAGATTCTGTATCTGTTCTATCTCCTCTGAAGTGCAGTCGGTCCCAACATTTATTGCTTTTCTATGTTCAAGCTCTAAATATTGATACTATTTTTCATTGACTTTGATCATGTGAGAGGGAGCTCGGTAATTCTGATCAAAGAGGCTTTCAAGGATGATTAGTCCCTTGGGAATGTGGTTATTCTTCAATTGAATCAACCCTTCATATTCTCCTTCATTAGAGCTTCGATCTTCGACTGTGGCGGATTCTTGGATCATGAAATTTACAATCTGCTCTTCATTGCCAAACACTTTCCAATGCAAATTTTTTTCTAGGATAGAGGGTCTATAGATCATCCTCACAGCTCTAGGCTTGTGCACCATATCTTTTGCTGGAGAGTACTTGGCTGCAATGGATGCTAGAACATCGACATGTCGATTCTTTTCTCATAGGATTGACTGCAGATTGAGAGATTTAAACTGATAAAATAGTTCTGATACCCTGTTGTGGTATGATTTTAGATAATGCTTCTTTGAAGTACACTTATTTGTGACTTGGTTGCAAACCAGTTCAGAATATCCAAAGATTTGGAGATGCTTTATGCCTAACTTATCAGCCTTCTTGAGTCCTAGGCACAATGCTTCGTATTCTGCTACATTGTTAGTGCAGCTCCATGTCAACCGGTAGCAATATTCCTTTTGCTCTCCAGAAGGTGAAATTAGAAGAATCCCTGCCCCAGTGTCATTTTTACATCAGGCACCATCGAAGAACAGCTTCCATAGTTCTTCCTGGGCACTTGTTCTATTCCTTGGTTAGGAGTGTTTTTTAGGCTTGGCAATCGCATAACACCCTATCTCGATATCCACCATGGCGTTAAATTCTACTAATGAAAACTCATCTTCATAACTTAATTGTGCAAGAGATTCCTCGACCAGGTCTACCTGCTCTATCTCCTCCACCATTTCATTTACTGGTTCACTACTTTCTTCTTCGGACATCTTCTGCACAAGAAAGGAAGAAGGATTTTCATTGTAGATCTTCACATTTTTTCCTTTAAATGGAATCTCCAGATGAGAGTAATCCATAGATAGATATCCACCTGGATTTTTTATGAATTCCCTTGACAAGCACATACTGAAATATGGTTCCAAGTCGACTACCACTACCTCTTGTATGGCTGTGATCTGAGGCATCTTATGTAGTCGGATGGGAATTTCCTTGATCACTCCTATAGTCTTCACTGGAGTACCATCCAACTAGAGTAAACCTTGGCTACTTCATTTATATTCCATACCTATTTCTTCACAGACTGCTCTTGGAATTACTGTTGTAGCGGCCCTAGAGTCGATTGTGCAGTTATGTACAATATACCCTTCCATTTGTATGGACAGATACAATGGAGGTGGTCTGTTCTTCCTCGTGATGGATGTGGATAAGGTCTGCACAAAAGCAAGCGGTGTCACATTTTTTAATTTAATTGTCTTCAATGATTCTTGCAGTAGGTCTACTTGTCCAGGTAGTTGCAGTGTATCGTACAGGCTGATCTTGGCCGAAATCTTCTTCAAATCCTCTACAATGTTGTATGCCAAGGATTTGAGTGCTTCAGGATCCTTTCTTGGTTCATATCTAGTGCGATACTATTCTGTAGCTTCAAATATTGGCGATTAGTCAGGGAAGGGAAATTGAGCTTTTCCTTAGCCCATTCCTTAGTTTCTATCTGAGTTGATTCGACAGAGGCCTTTTGAGCCTTTTCTTTGATTGATGCAGGTGGAGGAGCTTCGCTCGAGGCCAAAGTAGATGATTGTCCTTTATCAGGTTGAACTTGCTCTTTTGAAGGAGCCATCTGAGTAGTATCTACTTCTATTGCCTTCTTTCCTCCTTTGGTAAGCACAGCAATCGGCTCCTCCTTGCCAATCATCAGGTTCTGACTCATTTGCCTAATAACATTGACTTGACCGCTATGACTACTGTTTGCCAGCATTTGTACATAGTGTTGGTGCAGGGTGCAGGTGTTCTCTTCATGTGGATCATTGCATGTAGAGCACCAATATACATAATCTGAGGTACTCGAGCTTCATCAATCGTAGCATTTCTTATCGTAGCATTCACTTGTTGAACCACTTGGTCCTTGGTAAGCGCAGGCGTAGGATAAGATCTCCTTGGTTGGAATTCCTGATGTTCTTACTGTTTCTTCACAATGGTCATGCCATTGGACAGCATCTGAAATGTAGACTTCAGATACTACATCTCCTGTAGAATTTTAGTTTGTATATCATCGACTTTCAGAGCGAGAGGTAATGGAGCCATCGTTGGTATTGGAGGCAGGGCAGGGTGCTGAGGTGGTGCTGGCAGTACAAGAAATGCCGAGGTGATAGTGGGCTGTGGAGTTCAAAATTTAGGGAAATGAATTTATGGAGGGGTGATTTGAGATACGATAGGATTTAGGTTCCAAGATGAAATCGAGAGTGCAGGGGTTGTAGATATTTTTGAAGTGGTTGCACTTGCATACTAGAATTGAAGGAATTCGAGAAGTATGGGTGTTGGCATCCTTTGGGGAAGCTTACCCATAGCTATAAAATCCATTTCGGCCCTCTTAGCTAACTCATACAACTCGAGAAAAGTATTAACATTAGAATATCTTACCATGAGACTGATATCGGGATTAAAAGCCTGAAGGAAATAGAGTGCTGTGGCTTCGTCAGTTGGCCGAAGTCCAACTGGCACTCTCTGTCGGGTTCGAGCGAACCTAACATTGAAATTTGTGATTTCTTCTTATGGATGTCTCTTGATCAAAGTGAATTGATGTAGAAGAGAAGTTGGATCAGAAGACTCATTGAAATTTCTCAGTATTTGCCTAGCTAACTGGTCCCATCCCGTAATACTACCGGGTGGTAGAGATCTATACCAGTAGAGGAGTTTTCCTCTCAAGGAAATAACCATAAGCTTTACCATAATTTTATCTTTTGTAATGTCATGGATCACCGCCAGAGATATTATGTCCTGGATAAGCTCTAGAGCAGTCTTCCTAGTTCCATCGAATGTCGGGATCTTGTTTATGGCAGCAGGCGGCACTTGCCCTTGTCCTGCTAGATTTAGTGGTGACAAAGAATCCCATGTTGGGCATATCCTGGGTGGCTATGGCTACTGCATTTGCTATTGTTGTTGTTGTTACGCCATACTTGCTCTTGGATTTTGAGAAACAGGAATTCCTGAAGCTCCCCCTTGATTGCTAATAGGGCAACTAATAGGAATGGAGGGACTAGGATGCTTCGGAGAGTTGGGAGGATTGGGAGGAAAACTAGATGTTGTACTATCAAAAGTTGAGCCTTGCCTACCAATAGAGGATGTTCCTTATAACAGTGACTCGGGGGTGACCAACCTTGATTGTTCCCCGAAGGCATCAATATCTAGCTCAAAGAATTTGGTTTCCTCTCCTCTATTCTTAACTCTCCATATTGTTTGCATGAAGGCACAAACTTTTGGTACTGGTCTTTGCGACTTAAAGATTCTTGGGTAAACAAAGTCACTAGATGCTAAGAGTATTTTAGTAATGAGGTCATCGGTCCTCACTACCACTAGTCAGGTGAGACTGACTAGGTCACATTGGGAACTGGCTAGCACTATTGGCCTCGGTGAAGACAGGTTTGATATTTAAAATATGGGACTTTGACTGGTTATGGATCTTACTGAGATAGACACAGTCGGTACCACCGGGCATGCCATAAAATGTTGGTCATCAAATATGCCTAGGAAAGGATTTGGGTAGGTGTACACGCCCTAGACCTAGACCAACATTGAAAGGTCGAAGGGAAGAGATGCCCTTAATGCCAATCTTCGAAGAAAGGCCGGCTCCTATGCTAAACTACTTGGGTGTTTGAATATAAGGGTGCAGGAAAGAGATAAAAGGAGTTAGGGTTAGAGAAATCGATGATGTAAGGTGGGAGAGAATAGGAAGCACGATCGCTAACCAACAACTTGAATAGCAGCAAGGAACACCAAGGATAAACGAAAGAAATGCAATATCAATTTTCCTATGTATCCTTCGAGTGAGTTTCAGGGTACCTTCCCTGATCACACACCAGACATAGAGTTCAACATCCAATATACAAACAAAGAAAGACAAAAGAATCAAGCACAAACGACAGCATAAAAGAAAGCCAATACAACGCTTTTTTGCTCCTATGTATCCTTCAAAGCGAGTTTTAGGGTACTGTCCCCAATCACACGCCAAACGTAGAGTTCAGTATCTTGGTATACAAACGACGAAAGACAAAAGAATCAAGCATAGAAGGCAGCATAAAATAGAAGAATTGAGCTCAAAGCCTTTTAGTATTAATCATAGGATATCAATTTACAGCAGCTTTCTAGCAGATAGTTCCCCCTTTTTTCTATTACAATGCCTGGGTTTTTATAGAGGACCCGGGCCTCTGAGTCATAATTACATAGCAAAGAAGAGTATGCCCTCGAGCCCTGAGAATTTGGCTCCCCGAGGCTCTCATGACCGAGCTTTCAAATCTATTATCAAAACTAGAAACTGCAACCGAGTCAATTATGGAAAGGTGCATTGATGAGTCATTTGGACATCCTTGGTCTTCGGGTGCGGTGCTGGAGTGGTCGCCATGCTCATCGGGCTCTCCATCATGGCATGATACTTCGTTTTTTATTGCAAAAAATGAAAAGTGGGCTTGCTGGGCATGAAAAATTGCATTTATGAGGCACTTGATTGCCTTGAGAAAATGCCTGGGTTGGAACGCGTGCCCATGAAGTGCTTTGCTAATTATTCGTTCACAACTTAACTTTGCAATGGCTCCGGGCTCAGGCAAAAACTCCTCCTTGGATTATATTTTGCAAAACTAAGCTTCGTAAAACTGCTTCGGGGTTGGGGAGTGCCAAAGAATATCTACTTCACAAAATGACCCTCGTTGCTTTTGCCACTTTGTCAAAAAAATAGCTTCGTCGATGCCTTGGAGAAATGCTTCCCTGTGATCCTCTTTCAAAACTGTGGTTCGAGAAGATTTCGGCCAAAGCACTTGTCTTCAAAAGATGCTGCATCCCTTTACTTTGGGTAGAAGTACTTCGCAGAAAATTAGCCGAAGCAAATGCTTCACAATGAGCTTTTGGCAAAGTAAAAATGGTTTTCTGATGGAGGGGCCCAAAGTGAGTACTTCAGCAAATTTTTGGCAAAGTACTCTCAATGCTCGTTTGAGTTTCGCTTTGCTAGTTTTCCGGTCGAAGTGACTGATGGAAATACTTCGGATGCGAAGTAGTTTTCTTGCCTTCTCCTTTGTATTTTACTTTGGCAACGCCACTTCGTAGAAATCTCTCCCGAAGTATTTTCTTGAAGCGCTTCGGGCCTAAAGTTCTTTTAATTGCTATCCTTGTATTTTACTTCGGTGATACTACTTCGCAAAAAACTCCACCCGAAGCGGTGTTGAAAATGCTTCGGGTGCGAAGCTCTCTTTTCTTCTGAATGCCCCTTCACTCAACTTTTGCCCAAAGTAGTTGTTGGAAACGCTTTGGGCGTGAAGTAGTTTCATTCTCTTTTCCTTGTATTTTTCTTCGGCGAAAACTACTTCGCAAAACTTTTACCCGAAGTAGCACTGGAAATGCTTCGGGTGCAAAGCTCTTTTCATTTTCCTTCGACGAAGCTCTTTTCTCTAGCTTGTTCGGCAGTGAAGTTCTTTATTTTCTATTTTTATATACAAAGAGGTGGCATTGGAAGCCAAAATTGCTACAACTTTTCAAAGTAAAAAAAACAAAGCAAAAAAAACTTTACACAACACTGTACAAAATTTGTTTTCTTTTTCTACCCCTTAAGAAATGTGACAAAATTGTCAACAGCTACTTGCATTTAAAAAAAAACTAATCCTAATGTCTTTTCAAAAGCAAATGATTAGATACATTACAATATTTGTAAAGAAATGAGCTAGCCTAAATGCCTTTTTGAAGCAAACTAATATACTTTCAAAAACATAGAAACAAACAATCCAAGTGTGTGGAGTGAAGAGGATTAGAACCATGATTTAAATTTTTGAATGCAAAAATTTCTTTCATACAAAGGAATAAGGTATTAGGAACCTTAATTTGCTATTAGAATGCAAAGACATTTCAAAAGTAAAAGAGGGGATTAGAAACCTTGATTCACTTGAACATGTATAGTTCTTTCTAACAATGAAAGCTATTAGTGAAATGAAATCAACGTAGGCTTGTGCTACATGCAAGATACAAGGACATATGCAAACTTATTTGAGAAATAAATTTTATGAACTTGCTGGAAAGTTGCAGGTCCTAAAAATTTTAGAAACCCTAATGCTTTAACTACTTTGCAATGAACCCAAAACTAGGCCTAGTAATGGTCATTCAACTAATTAATGCATTTATACTTCCAAAAATTTGCAACAGAGGCAAAAAAAGTGAAAATACCAGCATTTTGATGCAAAGGGGGGTTTGCTTGGCCCCTAGAAAGATCACCCCAGTTGATTTGGGGGTTTTTGATGTGTCTATGCTCAAATCATGACTTGGGTCATGAATTTGACCTAAATCATAGGGTGGGTCATGAATCATATGTAGAGGCTTCAAATCAGGAATCTGCTGGTCTAGGGTGTTTCCCAAGAATTTGGAGGTTTTAGTGAGACATAGTTTTGGTACCTGCAAAACACAAAAACAAAATATAATGTTAGATTTACAAGAAAAGTGAATCTAGCACTATCCATTGTGGGGGTCCCACTAAGCATGCCAGAATGAAACAAGTAGAAAATGACATTTGATAATTTAATACATAAACATAAATGATGCATTAAATAGAGAAATTGTATTCCATTGATATTAATGAGCATGTGTTACAAGAGGGTCTTGGTGCCCTTTATCCATATCTATTCCTAACAAGGTTACAATAAATCTAATGGGGTCTTCTAGTGTCCCTCAATGTAGGTGGGCTTCGATGTATGCAGGACAATGCAGGGTTGTTGTTCATATGTTGTTCCTCTTTCTTAGATCTACCAGATAACCTATGAAAGACCTGCAAAAGGGCGTTAGTGTGATGGGGGGATTACCTTAGTCAGGCCCCTTGTTTAGAAAGACAAAAATAACTATAAAATTGTAACAAAAATAAAAAGTAAATATATCAAAGATAATAACATATTGAAATAGAACTTACCTCCCAAATTTGGAGTGATTTGGGGTCTGTAGATGTAATTCATGACCCAAGTCACTAATTGGGGTTGGATTCGCAAGGCAAGCTGCAAATTGAGTTGTGATTCTCTTCTGGTGAAATATCTCCGATGGGTCGATCCTAAGGCAGCTGGGGTACCTTTGTGTGCTATCATAATATGCCTGTGTGCTTCAAAAATGGACAGTGTGCTATTGAATTTCCATTTCTATAGAGTAATAGTAATTTTTTGAATTTGGGAATCAGACTTAATTAGGGGTTTAGGACCCATTATTTATAGGCAAATGCAAGGTGCAAGGGGGTTAGATAGACTAAAAGTAGGTTTTATTCTGACTAGGGTTAGGTTAATAGATGCTATGTGGCAACATCTCATTCTAAGTAGGAAATATTCTATCCTCACACATTTGTGAGGAAGGATTAGTGCTAATCCTAATTAGGCCTTAAGCATGCTTAAGGGAGGATTAAAAGAAAACCCTAGGAAACCCTAAATTGGCACATGTGGGAGGATTTGATTAACACTAATTATGAATTAAGAGTTAGTTAATCAAATTTTACCCTAAAATGGGCTTAAGTGAAGTCAACATTAAATTAGAATTTGACAATTGAATTTTAATTGATTTTGTCAATTAATACCCCATGGGGGTGTCAATTGAGTGTAAATGGGCTATGCATCACCTCGGGTTGTCGTTGAAGGTATTTCAATGCATAAAGTATAGTTTTGAGGGCTTATTAGGGTTTTAGAATTGAAAGCCATTTGTGGAAGTCTACACGTTACTATGGTGAATTTATGGAAGTCTACACATGTCTACGCATGTCTACGCATGTCTAAGCATGACTACAATAGTCTACAATATCCTAGGGATGTCTGGAATCACCTATAGATATGTAATTATAGCTATGTGTGACTTTTGGTTGTCTATAATAAATAATATAAAACAAATATAAATAAGTCGAATAAGGGTCGAAAAATGGTGAGAAAGGGTAAAGTGGGCCATTGGATGGTTGGAAAGGCATGGAATGGCCAATTGAATAGCAGGAAAGGAGTATGATGGAAAAGTGGGTGGTAGAATGACCGAGATGAATTACAAGTAGCTAGGATTTGGTGTCTACAATAATAATAATATAATAAATTCTTAATTATTTATTAAATTTAAAAATAATAAATAAATAAATAAAATTTTTAATTAATTAATTAATTAATTGTTGAATTTGAGGGGGTAGTATATCAATATGAGGAGGGAAAATATCAAACCAAAGGGAAAAATAATAAATCAAGGGGGAACATTTTCACAATAAAACTTGAGATTTTTGTTCATTTTCAAGACTATTCCTAGTGTATACTCTGGTGGACCCATGACCTTTGATATGGAAGAAAAAATACTACAATCAACCAATGTAATGAGCAATTTGAATGAAAAATTTAGCAACATTGATGCAAAACTAAAGAATATCAAGAATTTCTAGAATGGTATGTGTCCCAAAGTAAAATGTGAAGTGAAGATATACTACAGATCCAGAGACCTGAAAGTCATATCCAGAGACCTGAAAGTCATATCCAAAGACCTGAAAGTCCTAAATAGCTAGATTTTGGAAATGGATACTTGGTTCGAGTATGCACAAACTCCTAATGAAGAGAATATAACTTTTGTTAAACTAAAGCTTTTTTGTGTTGACAAAGTGCTGGTCATATACTGATAAGCTTCATAAGACCCTCTTACTACTTAATAACAACTTGTCAAGGAACTAAAAAGGATATTTTATCCCTCTAACTATACACAATATCTTATTATTAAATGGTTTCACTTGCAACAAGGGATATAAATGTCCATGCAAGATTATATCTTTCAATTCAATAAGTTGAGAATCCTACTAGGCATGATATATGAAGCAACAACTCTTATCATAAACTTCAAAGTTGTTAGCGTACTAATATATATTTTGTCTCTATTACATTGTTAAGCTTACTGTTACAACTCCTGTAACAGATCCGTTCAGCCGGTGACTATTCCCGGCTATTGTAATCGCTATTTAAACATTGTTGTTCAATAAACATCTAGTTCACAATTTTATCATGGCATCAGAGCCAGATTGCAGCAGAGAAGCGTAGGGGAGAGGACGCAAATTTTTTTTCACGTCGCGCGCAATCGCGCGACGTTCCGTGTAGGTGTTTTAAAAAAAAAAAAAAAAAGAGCTGCGCGGTTTGCAGCGAGAGCCTGCAACAAAAAAAAAAAAAATTATTATGCGGGACGCAGGCATCCCGCGCCCCGCAGCCCCTCCCCCCCCCACCCCAGCTGGAACAGGATGCGTGGACTGCGTGCGCGCGTCTCGCAACCTCCCTCGCCCCCCCGCCGGACACAGAGGAGGGAGCGCGCGGACTGCGTAGAGGAGGACACAGCCCGCGCGGACTGCGCAGACACAGCCCACACGGACTGCGCACACAGCCGCGACAGACTGCACACTGCGCAGAGGAGGGAGCCGCGCGGGAAGGGAGAAGCCCTCCGCCCCCCCCCCATTGGAGGCTGTGCAATGCCCATTATGCGCACGCGCTCCCCAACGCCCCCCCTCCCTCCTGCCCTTGTGCAGATGTTGACGTCCGTGCTGCGTAGGGAGCTGACATGCCAACATCTAGCGCTCCCGGCCGTGCTACGCAGGGAGCCGACGTGCAGCTACGCAGACATCACAGTGCAGAGCCAGAGGCAGCTGCGGAGGTGGCAGATGCAGCCACATAGGGACCAGGCAGAAGATAGAGGAGGGATATGTGAGAAGGCTTCACCATTCCTAACGGATCAGCCCGCTAGCTCACTTGGCAGTGAGCTGTGCGGTAAGGCTCAGGGAGCCTACAGGTCGGGGGTTCAAATCCCGCCAACTCCCCCCATTGCAAAGGTATAATTTTTTTTTTCAAAGGTTTTATTTAATTATTATTATTTTTAATTAAAATTTTTAATTTTAATTTATTTTTTATAGTTTTTAAACTTTATAAATTAAAATTTAATTTTAATTTATTTTTTATAGTTTTTAAACTTTATAAATTAAAATTTAATTTTAATTTATTTTTTCATAAGTTTTAAAACTATATAAATTAAAATTATTTATTTTAATTTTAAAAACATAATAATTATTAAAATGCTTTGTTAAAGAATTTTTTTTTTAAGGGGGGATATTTTTTCAAAAAATCAAAGGGGGAATGTGAGTAATTTTCTGAAAAAGCAATTTGGCGAATTGTAAAAGGTGCATTTTCGGCTGCGTCCGACACCTTGTGGGTTTATTCTTGTGGGCATTTTTTTTTTTGTATGTTGCATATTTTATTTTTGCACTATAACATTAAAAATTAAAATCAAAACACTCCCTAAGTCCCCGGAATAATTAAAACCCATCCGTGCAATTTATTGCACTGCAGCGTTTGGTATTTGTGATACCTCTGGCCAGCACTTACAGGTAAAGATGTCGTGATTAGGCTACTGTATCCACCACCTAATATAGCTGCTACAACGACGTCTGAGATTGTTCTCTATAAATCGTCGGGGAGAGATAAGTTAGCCATTTTTGCATTTTTTTACTCCATCCACTACCCTTTATCGCACTTGTGTTTAGGTGTAAATCCTGATGAAGTATTCTTCATAGTGTTTAGGGGAAGTTATGCCCCACGCATGAGAATAATCTTTTATGGTAGGTGCCATCAACAAGGCGATTCCCTTTCAGTACTGCTTATGTTCCATGTATCGTATGATCTCTAAAACTCACCTATAGTCTCCCTCACATAAGGGCGGGTGATTTTTGTTGATCTTTCTAAATACCTATAGTTTCCCTCACATAAGGGCGGGTATTTTGTACGGTATAACAGCCTAGCAAAAGGTATATCGAAAGGGGGACCAATTGGTGATATAAGGAACCTTCACTATGGCCGTTGTTGCAAAGTTGATGACTGATCCACATCAGTTATTGAAAGGTCCAAATTATACACCATGGAAACATAAGATGAAGGCAATTATCCAAATGGAAGATTTGTGGGATATTGTTACTGGAGTAGCAACTAGGCCTTCACCAACAACAGGATCCACAGGTCCTTCCGTAGATCAGATAGCTTTTGACAAGAAAGACAGTCGAGCAAAGGTGCTCATTTTGTTTGTTGTTTCAGATGAAGTGCAACCTCATATAGCTGACAAAGCAAGTGGTAAAGAGGCATGGGATGCCCTTAGAACAATCTATGATGGAAATAATGATTCAACCATTCTTCATCTTCAACAACAACTTCATAACCTGAGTTTGAGACAGGGTGAAACAGTTGAACTCTTTCTGTGCAGAGTGTCTGAATTGAAAGAGAAATTGAATTCTTTAGGAGATACTGTGGACGAAAAGCTTCTCATTTCACTTGTGATGATAGCATTACCTTCTTCATTTGATATGTTGATAACCTCCATTTAGGTGTCTCAATGACAAATTACCTACATCGAGTTGGTCAATCTGCTTCAACAACAGGAGGCACGCCAACTTCACAAGGATGATTCTTCCAATACAGCCCTATACACCAATAGGCAGGGTTCTAGGAAGAAAGGTAATGGGCAAAAAGGAGGCAAATTTCAGAAAGGAGGAAATTCTCAACGGGATACGAAAGGAAAAGGCAAACAACCTCAACGGAAGAAGAGGTGGTGCAAGATCTGTGAGAAACACAACCATGACACCAACAGGTGTTGGCATAAGAACAAGCAGAAAGGCCAAAAAAAACCACAAAATAAAAACAAGCAACCCCAAGTGAATTTTGTTGTTGAAGAATCTGACCCAGATTCTGAATGGGCACACAAGGTGCTCATGACTACCATAGATTCCACACAGAGGGATCCTATTTGGTATGTCGATTCTGGAGCTAGCAAACATATGACTGGCGACAGATTGTGGTTTGAATCATTTGTGGCCAAAGAGGGCAATCCTATCACCATTGCTGATGATAAAACCTATAGGGTTCAGGGAGAGGGTACAGTTTCAGTCACTCTTCTTGATGGAAAGTGTCAGATTGACAAAGTCCTCTATGTTTCGGGATTGGCCAACAATTTGTTTTCAGTGACAAATCCTGGATAGAAATATGGTTGTCAACTTTCGTGTTGAGAATGGAAATAAGTGTTGTACTATTACCAGGAAGGGTAAGCAGATTGCAACAGCTTCATATAAGCACGGCTTATTTGCATTAGATGCTATCTCTACTCCACATGTTGCCATGACTGTCTCTACCAAGGAGGAAACTTCTCTATGGCACAAGAGATATGGGCATCTTAGTTCTAGCTACTTACTTGAACTCAGTAAGTATGATATGGTAAAGTGTCTTCCTTCCCTTTCTGCCACATTGCTAGTGTGCTCTGACTGCTTGGCAGGAAAGCAGCATAGAGTACCATTTGAGAAGAGCTCAACAAGAGCACGAAAACCTCTCGGAGTTAATTCACACCGATCCGTGCGGTCCTTTCACACCCAACAGTTGTGGAGGGAAGAGGTACTTTCAATTATTTGTAGATGACTACTCACGAAAGATGTGGGTTTTCTTTCTCCAACTAAAATCAGAAGCTTTCACATTCTTCCAGCAGTTCAAGAAATCCGTTGAGAAGGATTCAGGAGCTTCTATTAAAACCCTCCGCTCAGATCGAGGGGAAGAGTTTACCTCTAATGAATTTTTTGCATTCTTAGATAAGCATGGAATCAAGAGACAGTTAACAACTACCTATACTCCTCAGAAAAATGGAGTTGCTGAGAGAAGGAACCATTCTATCATGGAAATGGTTCATTGTATGCTCACAGGAGCTACTCTTGGGCAACAATATTGGGCAGAAGTCGTCACCACTGTAGTGTATCTGTTGAATAGGGCACCCACAAAGGACCTAAAAGGAATGACTCCATAAGAAGCATGGAGTGGTCAAAAACCCTCCATATCTCATCTACGTATTTTTGGATGTCACGCTTTCATGCATATATCGAAAGAGAAAAGGAAGAAGCTAGATGAGAAAACACTGAGATGTATTTTTCTTGGTTATGATGATCACTCTAAAGGATATCGTTTGATAGATCCTTTGGCCAAGAAAATTCATATCAGTAGAGATGTTGTCTTTGATGAATCTTTCACATCACAGAGCACATCTAAAGTACACCAAGATCTTGTGGAATCTAAGGAAGAGAAGATTCCTTCGTCAACACAGACAGGAGGTCCTTCTACATCCTCTTCAACACCACCTACGAAGAATCCAAAATGGTGTACAAATACAATCAGAGATGCAAATTTATCCACTCCTCCCAATTTGAACTTGGATAGACCTCGTACACGCAGTATGGCTCAAAAGGAAAAAGAAGCCAAAGAAACTGGTGAGGTTGATGATCTTTGTCAATCTTTTGAGGAACTTTCTGTAACTCCAAGTACAGAAGTAGAGGATATGGATATTGATGATGATAGGGCGTTCATGTCTACCATAGATGATCTTGAACCTGCATCAGTGCAAGATGCTCTCAGTGAGCCTTAGTGGAAGGTTGTTATGTATACAGAGTATGAGTCTTTGATAAAAAATAAAACTTGGAAGCTTGTTGATCTGTCGCATGGAAAGAAACCATGGGTATATAAAGTCAAGTACAAGGCAGATGGAACAATTGATAAGCATAAGGCCCGTATTTTTTCAAAGGGCTATGCTCAAAAGGAAGGCATTGACTATGAGGAAACTTTTGCACCTACTACTCGGATGACCACAATTCGGGTTATGTGTGCTATGGCAGCACAATATGGGTGGAAAGTTCACCAGATGGATGTCAAAAGTGTCTTTCTAAATGGTGATCTCCAAGAAGAAGTCTACATGACGTAGCCAGAAGGATTTGAAGTGGAAGGCCAAGAGCAGAAGGTTTGCAAATTGGTCAAATCCTTATATGGTCTGAAACAAGCTCCTCAAGCTTGGTATATAAAAATGGACAATCACCTTATGCAGCATGGATTTAAGAGATGTCCGTCAGATGCAAACCTCTATTTCAAGAAATAGGGTTATGAGATAGTGTTGCTTGTACTCTATGTGGATGATCTGCTCATTACAGGGAGTTCAAAAACTATGATCTCTACTGTCAAAATAAACTTGTGTAAATATTTTGAGATGACAGATCTCGGACTTCTCCATTATTGTCTTGGTTTGGAATTCAGACAGAAGGAGCACTCCATCAAAGTGTCTCAGAAAAAATATGCCAAGACATTACTGGAAAAATATCGCATGACTGATTGCAAGCCAATGGCAACTACGATGGAGAATGGACTTCAGTTATCGTGATATGATGATTCACCTCAGGTAGATGGTACTCTCTATCAACAGTTGATTGGGAGTCTCATATATCTGACCAATACTAGGCCGGATCTCATATTTGTTGTCAACTATCTTTCGAGGTTCATGCAAGAGCCTAAGACCACTCATTGGAAAGCAACAAAACATGTTCTTCACTATGTCTCGTGGTACTATGGAATATGGCCTAGAATACAAGAAGAACAACAAATTCTTCTTGCAAGGATACACGGACTCCGACTATGTCGGATCATTTGATGATCGCAAGTCAACTTCTGGATACATTTTTCATCTGGGATCCGGTCCTGTCTCTTGGCACAACAAGAAGCAACAGGTGGTTGCTATTTCATCAACAGAGGCAGAATATCGTGCCGCACGTGAAGCTATGTGTGAAGTGATATGGTTGTGTCACATTCTGACAAGTATGGGCCATCCATCAAAATCTCCAATATACTTGTTTTGCGACAATCAGGGTGTTCTGAACCTCGTCAAGAATCCAGTCCATCATGAAAGAACAAAGCACATTGAAACACAATGTCATTTCATTCGATATGAAGTTCCAAAGCACCGAATTCAGCTTCAACACATTCCCACCGATGCTCAAGTTGCAGACATTTTCACTAAGGCACTTGGACGTGTCAAATTTGAATTGTTTCGCAGCTCTCTTTGTATTGCAAAATGATGTAAGGGGATGTTAGTATAGCTATTAGTTATTACATTACCCAAATAATGTAATAAAGGGGGATGTTAGCGTACTAATATATATTTTGTCTCTATTACATTGTTAAGCTTACTGTTACAACTCCTGTAACAGATCCGTTCAGCCGGTGACTATTCCCGGCTATTGTAATCGCTATTTAAACATTGTTGTTCAATAAACATCTAGTTCGCAATTTTATCAAAAGTGGACTCTAAGAACACTTATTTAGGGAAATTAAATACATGCCCCTCTCAACACTAGAAGATGCATTTAATCATGCACAAATTGTAGAAGAGAAAATTTATACCCATACACGATCACCCCAAGGAGCTTCCAAGGCATCTAAGGAGAAGGCCTAACAACTTCAGTAAAGACCAAGTTTTAGCAAAGGTCATCTCAATCCAATGTCTCAAAAAAATCATCCAAGGATAATAAGTTTTTCTTTGGATCAACTAACTCTTCTTCTTCTTATCAGAATCCTTCATCCTCTAGTAAATTCTATAAATTTTGCAAGCAGTAGGGACACACAATTTACAAGTGTCATAAGGTTAATAAGAAGAAGAAAAGTTTAATTACACAATCCTAAGAGGAGGAAAGTACCCTAATTGATGCATGAGGGGAAGATAAAACATATAAATAATTAAAAGGTAAACTTAATAATGTTACCTTTATGATTCATAAAGCTTCTATAGGAGAACATGACAAGTTATTTATCACTCAGGCTCACTTGACCCATGATTTCTTTGTAGAATGTATTTTTGATAATGATATATAAATGAACTGATTTCAAAAATCATCATTGATAAATTATGCCTTCCAATAAGCCCTATACCTAGACTTATTCTCTAGGATGGAAGGATGGTTACTCATATTCACCAATAACACATACCTATATGATATCCTTTGTATTTGAGACTAAGTTCATTGATAAGGTTACTTGTGATGTAGCCTCGATGGATTTTTATGGTTTGTTATTAGGAAGACCCTATCAATATGATTGGGAATCCCAGTATGATGGGTATAATAATACCTGCATCCTAACACATGAGGAAAAGACTTTCCTAATCTAAATTACTAAAAATACCACTAATTTACTATTGAGTTGCAAACAAGCACACAAGTCTATCAACTATGCACAAGAGCTAGTCTTGATCTTCATCATACCCTAAGAGAAGGATTAGCTAATGAAACCAACCCCTATGCCTATCACTCTAGACAAATTAATACAATCATATCCTGATGTTTTACAAGAACCCAAGTCACTTTCACCTAATCAAGTTATCAACCATAATATCAAGCTTATGCTAGAGGGATCATTTCCAAATGCTTCCCCTTATTGACAATCCATCTTCCAAACTGAATAAATTAAGAGATAAATTGAATATTTTCTAGAAAGAGGGTTCATTAAACCAAACACCTATCCTTATGCTTCACCAATTTTTCTAGTACTAAAAAAGGATGGAATCTTGTAACTTTGTGTTAATTTTTGAGTACTGAACAAGATCAAGATCAAGAATCATTATCTGATTTTGTGAATTGATGACCTCTTGGACAAACTTTACGGATCCAAATTTTTATCTAAAATTGACCTTAAAAGTGGTTACCATAAAGTTAAAATCCAAGCAAAATATACATGGAAAAATAATTTTAAGACCAAAACAAGTCTTTTTGAATGGCTCGTAATGCTTTTAAATCTTACGAATGCCCATACAACTTTTATGCAACTAATGAATGAAGTTTTTAGGGGATGCCTAGATAATTTTATAAGCATCTATTTATATGATATTTTTATCTACTCTCACTCATGGAAGGAACATCTCAAACACTTGAAATATGTCCTTCACACTGCAACAAAATTAATTATATGCCAATCTGCCAAAGTGTTCCATTAGTCAAAGATATATTTCCTATTTAGAATTCATCATTGATGATCATGATATTCAAGTATATCCAAGAAAGTTTTATTGGCCTTTCAAACTTCTACAACAAGTTCATCTTATGATATTTTGATATTGTAGGTCCTTTACATCATTTAACAAAGAGCAAGGTTGCATTCCAATGGATAAAGATTCATTCCTGTGCCTTTGAGACATTGAAACAAAAGTTATGTTTTACACCTATCCTAGTGCTACCTGATATCTCACAACCCTTTGAGATTGATATCGATGCTTTACAATATGTACTAGGATCCATCTTAAAGCAAAATTGTCATATTATGGCATACCATTTAGAAACATTATCTGCTACCAAGAAAAACTACTCTACACATGACAAGGAGCTATATGTGCTAGTACAAGGTATTAAAGGCACTATCTCTTAAATAAGGAAATTGTGGTTCACACAAACCACATGCCTCTAAAATTTCTTCAGTCCCAAATTAATATTGAGGAATCAAGGCATATGAAATGGGAATCATACTTGGAACAATTTCATTTGGAAATCAAGTACAAGAAAGTGAGTACCAATATTGTGGTAGATTTTTTAATTCACCTGCCAATAGCTCATGCCTTAAAAGTGGTAACCATCTCACATATATGTTTTCAAACATGACCTACCCAATATAGGCATGATCCAAAATTTGGATAAGTCTACTAGCACCCCTAATATCCTTCCTTGTCTAATATAACTCCCTTACAATATTACCATATTAAATAAGAAATGCTATACATATTAGACAAATTGTGTGTTCCATGGGAGCATATAACCTCTCTTATTAAAGAGGTACACTCCACACTATATGGTGGCCCTTTTGGAAGACACAAGACACTTCATAACTTATAACACTTATTTTACTAGCCCCAAATACAATAGGATGTTCTACAATTTTTGAGATAATGTGTAGTTTGTTGTTGTTCTAAGATAGCAAATTGAAAGTTGGTATTATATATGACTTTGCAAATCCTTTCTCATCCATGGGAAATCATCTCTATGGGCCTAGTCAGTGAGATTCTAATCATGACAAGACAACATGATTGTGTCTTTATGGTGGTAGACATATTTGGTAAAATGGCTAAGTTTATTCCATGTTGTAAATCAAACTATGTAGTTTACTTAGCATAAGTTTTCTTTGACAATGTGTGGTGTTCCTTTGGATTACCCACTAGTATTATCTTTGACCATGATTCACAATTTGTGGTTCTCTTTTGGCACTCCTTATGGAAATTATTTGGAGTATCTCTCTACTATACTACTTCTCATTCTTAATTACATGGAACAACCAAAGTGGTAAATCACACATTGGTGAAAATTATTCAAATCTACCATCACACTTCTTCAGCTAAGTAGTAATTAAGCCTCACCCAAATTGGGTATGATTATAATCAAGCAGTTCACACTTCTACAAGTCATCCTATTTTGAAGTGTGTCTTAGTTTTCAACTGTTGGTGCCTTATGAATTACCGTTATACTTGATATCTCTAGATACTACTCATGTCTAAAAGGATCAGGATAAGGATTGATAATTCATACAACACTTATAGAAACTACAAACTAAATTTATACAAATTATATAGAAGACATGATAATAGTAGCAACAAGCAATGGATTGTCATCAATTTTCTCATAATTTTCAAGAGGGCGATCGAGTTTGGTTGTATTTGGATAAACATCATTTTGAAAAGAAATATCATAGAAAAATAAAACCTCTTCACTATGGACCATACACCATTCTCTAGAAGGTGGAAGATAATGCTTTCCATATTTACCTACCAACCCACCTAGGAATACATGACATCACCAAAGTGGAACTTCTCAAGTTGTATCATGAATCTATATTGGAAATGGAACCTATCATTAGTCATCCTACCAATGTAGTTCTTGAATTTCAAAGACCATTCAATTTAAATAATATGTTTGACATGAAGACTCGATACACCTGCCATGCATCCACCACTTCATACTTGGTTGGCAAGAAAGGATACCTTATGCATTAGGTACATTGAATATCTCATCACCAAATATCTTGAGATTTTCCCTCCCTTTTGGATGTATTGGGGACCAAAACTTATATTTGTGGGAGGGATGATGAGGAAATAAATTAAATAAATTGAAAACTATAAAAATTTCATTAAATTAATTATTAATAATTAATAGTATTAATAATTATTAACTATATTAATTAATTGTAAAATTATTTAAAAGGGCATGTTCAATCATCATACCATTTCATCCGATGTACTATTTATATTAAAAAATATGAATGAAAGAATTTGGCATTGTATTAAATATATCTTTTTTGCCCATATATTTTTGTATTAGTCTAGGAGGTGGCTATTGCCATGTTTAAAAACATGTGCCTAATTGAAGCATGTGTTTTTATTCTAGAATCTTATTGTTGTATATTATTTATTTATATGAGTTCCATACCATTCCTTCCAACAAAAAAAGCATTAGAACCCAATGTATACAAAAAGGGAAGGAATGACAGAGAGGAGTGTTGAGTGCTACTAATAATGCACTTCATATTACAATGGGAAATTTGATGCATCACTAGGCATATTAAACCTTTACAAAACTAAAATATTTATTTTTGTTTGATCGACCTTAGAAAATGCTTTCCAACGAGTAGATATAAACTATTCTTGAGGAAATATAGGTGCCTTAAAACAATATTTTTTTTTGGAAAAAGAAAAGATGAGAGAAGATGCTTATGCCATGTGGAATATTTTGAAAATATTCTTTGGGTTATTCTAGTGTTGTAAAATACTACATTGGTCAACTTTATTTTGAGGATTTCTTATACAACAAAATAGATAATATATAAGGGTATTATGATTGTCACCCACAATTCATGTGGGATAAGTGATTTTAAATATTCTTTGGTCCTAGATGGTGGTAGTGTCATGCATAAATTTCTTCTACTAAAATTACTAGTTACAAGCCACATTGCATGTGTGGGGTACATTTTGGCCATCCTTGCATAATCATGAATTTATTGCTACACCTCCTCCATGGGGTAGGTTGAAAGGGGTAGGTGGGTGACCTCGTTATGCATCATGGCTATAAATTTCTATCTTCAACCAACACAATTCCTTCACCATCCATCTCTCTCATTCTTCTTAGGTTTCTTTTTTAACATTTTTTTGAGATCTATAATGCAACACCTTGACCAAGTGAAATAGACAACAAGTACATGGTATTTATCTATAAGATAATTCAATTCAAAAATCAATTTTCACATCTCATTTATACATTTCTTCTCTATGAAGAGGAATTTCAAATTTTAGTAGACTAATAGTGGCATTGTACATGAAGTTGATGTCTTGTGAATCAATGTAGCACCATTTAGGGTTTGAAATAAAGTATGCTCCAAATGTGCCACACCCATGAAATTTAATTTTGATGGATTTAGATTCTTCTTCGATATTTAGTTCATGAATTGCACCATCAAAATTGAACATGTTAAGAAGGCCAATAGTAGCAAAAGGGATGTTGGGTACAAATTTATTAATAGGAGATGCTATATATAGCTCATTTCAAGTGCCTTCAATGTGATTGGTATTGCAGTACCCTTTGCAAGTCTAACCCATAATCAATGAGTATAAAATACATAATCTCCATTTCAACCTTGACCAAAAACCTTTGGAATAATTCCAACTCAACACATACACTTCTAGTTAATGCCATTGCATATTTATCATGAATACAATTATTCTTAACTTTGCACCAGTCTACACTTTGGCAATTAAAGACACCCAAAAATCTAGTATACTTGTTTACATTCCATAGTTTTAGCATTTTTTCCCATCCATAGCAAGATCTACAAAGATACAATCCCAAGTTGACCTTCTAGGTAATTATGTATGTAGAATAGACCCATAAGGGAGGATAATATTTTTTAGAAGGTCAAAGTTTTGAATGCTTGTGATGTGGCCACATTGGTAGTCATATGAAGGCGGGGATTGTAGATAGGTGCATTGGGGACCATGAGTGTGGGGTGATGCAAGGAAATTATGGTCAACAATGGGGCTTATAGTAAATTGTGCTTTGAAATATTCTATATAGGATGATCTTTCTATTTTGATATTGACAATGGCAAAGTAGAGGGCTCTTGTAAGGTTGTAATTGAGGACATAGGCAATAATAAAATAGTACCAATGATCATAACTAGATAACATGGTAGGGATAGTTGATTGTTGTAGGCAACCAAGGTGGTTTTAGGCACAATGTTGAAATCCATGTGGAAGAGGTAGTACTAAAAGGTACCCTATGTAGGATAAAAGTAGAGTTGGTGGTGGGGAATTTACTACCATAGCTTCTACATAAATTTTCTCTTCGATAAGAACCTCGTCCTTTGGATATTTTATAGAAACCATAGCATATTATTCTACTATTATAGGAGTTTCTTCCTCTACAAATACTAAAGTATAATTTATTGCTTTCACATACTCTTTGTATTGATGGAATATTGGTGGGTTAGCATCAAAGGTAGTCATTGTTGATAGAGAAGGAAGCATCATATTTATTAATATGCTTGGATATCTCAATACCGAGGATCTCATTCAAGTTTGTGTCATCCATTTTTTACATGATCATTATGATATTAGCACAGGTCTTTGGTCATCTGTGCTAGCTCTTGGATAGAGAGAGTTTGAAATTAATCTTTGTTAGGCAACATGGTGCCTTAAGCAACCCATAACATGATCGAAGTGCTTTGATATCAATGATATAAAATAAGTTTGATTTCAATCTAGATTGCATTTTCATTGATCACCAACATGTATTTATAGGTATCATATACCTTTACAAATCATGTGTAGTCAATATCTATAGGTCACATAAATTTAATGTGCCTACCTTTCTAGAAGGTGACTAGGAGGTGGCTATTACCACATTTTAAAACATGTGCCTAATTAAAGCATGTGCTTCTATTCTAAAATTTTATTTTATTATTTATTTAAATGCATTCCTTATCAAGGAAGATAAGATACCATTACTATTTTGGACATATGGGATAAAATTCAAGCTAAAAATAAATCATACATCATTTTAGTTGATGTATGGATAGGAGGTAGTGGTGTAAGTAGAATTTTTGATACTGAGTTTAATAGTGGCAATGAATAGCCATATTGATTTTTAGGAAATCCTAGAGGAGAGGCTAATGACACTTTTCAATATGGATAAGAAGAGGGTGATGGCATAATTATCCATGGAGGTTTCCCAACATTAACAAAAGCTTTTGCACAAAAGCACTTGCAAGAGATGAGGTTGAAGGCATTAGCTCCCATGTCTTTTATATTAAAATAAATTATTATTTATAGAAATATGATGATGTGAAATTTTTAAATTTGTATTTTAAATTATTACAGTAAAATATTTTATGCATTTAAAAATATTAACTAAAAAGACTAACTTATTTTCATTATTGCAATTATTGGTAGATTACCCTCCAAGAAAAAAATGAGGTAAGATGTCAGTAGAGAGAAGATAGTAGATTCTTGTGAAGCAAACAATTTGAGAGAGATATACACACAACATGAAATAGAGATTTAACTCATATTTGCATGACTACTTGATTTTATCATTAATGTTATTTCAATAAGGTTTAAATATGCATTTTGTTGAAAATAGAATAACTTTAATAATGTATTCATTGTTTTTTTAAAAGAATCAAAGTGGGTTATTAGGTATATTTTGAGATTAGGAATGTGTTGGGTCACCCATGGCCTAGTTAATTGGGTACCATTCAACTTTGAAAAGAGATATCTAAATTACTCATTCAACTTGGGTGCAAAATGCCTTGCTCCTTCTCTTTTATTTTCTTGTTTTAACCCCTTTTAGGGAATGGGAATCATGCAATGGATTCAATATAAGCCACATTTGTTACTTTATTTCTATTAGCTTGGGCCTTAAGTTTGGATAGCTAGCCCTTGAGCATTAGAGTTAGTTAATAATTAATCTAATCTATAAATATGAAAATTTAGGTGGTAGTTGGATCATTTTTCTTATTCAAAAATTAGCCATGTTTTTTGCATATATGATACTTCACACTCTCCAAGTGGATAAGGATTTACATTGATTTGAATCTAGGATTTGATTATTGCATATTTAATTTTCTTATAAATAAGATTTTAATTATTGTTATAATTGGGTATTGTTATTGTGCATTATTATATTGCTACTACTATTGTTATATTTATTGATGTTGTTTCATAATAAATGGTATCAGAGATTCGATATCAAATCTTTATGGGATTCAAATTTACAATAGAATATTTTATGAACCATTTTAGAGACTCCACCAAACATTATTGTTGCTATTTTCTTGGTAATTTTATCATATTTATTTTTTGATCCATATTCTAATGCAGTTATATTTTAGAATATTGTCAGTTTCTTGTTGTTACTTCATGTTTTTGAACCCAATTAAATCAAGTGCCAAGTGTTGCTAGACCCTCAAAAGAGACCTATTCCATTGCAGTCATCTCTTCAAGATAGTCAAAACAAGGTGTATTTTAACAAAACTTTTTAATAAGGTGAGTGTGCTAAGACCCTTGCAAGAGACCTATCTCCTTGTAATCATCTCTTAAAGCTAATCAAAGTAAGAGATATTTTACATTTATTTTCTAGAAGTTCAAGTATTTTTGGATTTTGGCAATTTCCCTTAGTGTATGAATAAACTTGCTACAACTACTGGTTGGTCATGAGTCAACAATTGATTATAGTGCATTGATATTTTAGAGGACATGTGTATGAGCAAAAAGAAACATCAATCTAGATATCCTAGTAAGCATCATGACACTTTCCATAATGTCAATAGTTTTCACCAATATATTTGTTCTTTCTTAAATGCCATGGATTTTCCTCCCCCAACACTTGTGGTTCTTCCTCTCCTCTTACCAATAATCCTTCCCCTTCCACTCTTGCTACTCTTCAAATTAGTATTTTAATTTCTACTATTGACCTAGATCTATGTACCTATCTTTAGAATCAAGCACAAGAAATGGCCTTGATTGTCAAGTCCTTAAATAACATCCAAAGAGTCCTACAAATAACTTCTACTATACCTCCCCTTGGTCATGGGTCATAAAAATTCATTGCACAACATCCTCATTCATCAAGCACCAACTATAAGGGATACTAGAATTCTTTTACAATCATCATTTGGTCATAGTCCTTTAAATTCCTATATGGTGGTTATAATTTAGGATTTTCTTTTGATTTAGATTTCTTCATAAGATATGCTTTCAATTTCCTTGACTATCCTTAGGAAATTCCTATTCCTCTTATAGACATACCCACCATTGAGGGTTTAGATCTATCGAATGGCTAGCCAAGATAGGTAGCATTATTTACCTACAACATGTTCCTAAAGTAGGTCATGTTACATTAGCTGCTACTATATTGGGAATCCAAGCTCATCAATGGTTGTTGTGGTAGTTTTTCCAACATGGGAGTCCTATTTCGTGGCTTTATTTTAAAGAATGATTTCTTCAAAGAATTGATAAAGAATATTTCACACTGTATGTGGTATATATAATGCAAAAAAAGAAAATAGGAACAATGGAAGAGTATTGCATTAAGTTTATGTATTATCATCTACACCCACCAATTGAGTCCAAAAATAATGGTTTTAGCATTTTCTATGGTATTAATGATAAAATTCAATGGGAAGACGATATCCTCAATCCCTATACTCTCAAAGATACTCAAAATATAACTTTGGTGGCAAAATAGAAGTTCAAAGATTCTAGTCTCCAAAACAAACATGACTTCAAGTCTTGATGTTCTTATTGCAATAATGATCATTCCTATTGATTGTTCTATTTCGAATGGTATTCTCAACATCTCCAAGATCGGGCTTGTGAAGAACATCATAACTTTCAAGAGGAAGGTAAAGACACCATAGTATATGAAGATGAATATTCATTGCAATAAGAGAAACCAATTGAAATAGATGAGGCAAAACATGAGGATGTTACCATGGATCTCTCTACTTACTCTCTTATATGGATCCAATCCCATCATATTATCAAAGTAGAAGGATTTACTAAATTATAGTGCATCAATGTGTTGATTGATTTAGGTAGCACACATAACTTTATAGACAATAAGACAACAAAGTCCCTAGGATTGTATATTAATTCTTGAAATTAAGATAAATTTTAAGTATTAGTTTTAAATTGGGGTATTGCTTAGTGTGTGGATCAAACAAATAAATTTATCATTCAAATGAGTGTTATAATTGGTCAAGACATATTTTTTCCATAAATTTAGGTAGCACATATGTCATATTATGAGTGCAATGCCTATATTTGCTTAGTTATGTTATTATTAATCTATAAAGATATATTTCAAATGAATAGAGAATAAAATATCATTTGTTTCTAGGGAATTCAACCCCCTCCCTCCAAGGTGGTTAGTTCAAATTACATGAAAAATATATTGAAGAAAGGTAGACATGAATTATTTACCCAAGTAAATTTCATGGAGGTTTAGTATTCAACCACTTCTTCTAGCTATTTATTTAAATTTATAGAACATTATATATTGCTATGAGTTTATATTTAGTGAGTCTACTAGTCTTCCTCTCAAGGACATGCATGATCATTCCATCCATATTGCTCTAGAAATTCAACCTCCTAATGTGCATCCTTACTACTATCTCTAGCCCTAAAAGTCTAACAATGAGAAGTTGGCTTAGGAAATGTTGAATTAAGGAATCATCCATACAAGCATTAGTCCATACTTTGTGATGGTGATGTTATGATGTAAGGATAATTCATGGCACATGTGTCACAATTTTCATCCTCTCAACATGATCATTATCAAAGAAATGTTTCCTATCCCTGTTATAGATGATTTTCTATATGAATTACATGGTTCTAAATACTTTGCAAAACTAGAATTACATTTGTGAATGAATGATTCTACCTAGAAATATATGAATTAATAAATGAATGGACATGACCAACAGATAAAATAATATGACTATTGGGATAATTACATGGATACCTCCCTCAAAAGCTTTGTCCTCAAAGCTAGAAAAGACTAGACAATACTCTTTTTCACCCCTATTGCATCTTCATCAAGAAGGCCCTATCACTTAATGAGGAATGCTTGAATTTGGTATGTTTGATGATGGTGTACACTAGAGGGTAGTAGTGCAACCATCATTGTTAAAGTTTCAATGGTTGGAAAAATTGCACAAAGTTGGCACTGCAAAGATTCAAATTTCTTGGACACACATGAACGCAATAGAGAAGTAAGCAAATCATTAATGCTCTAGGCGTGCCTAGTAGAAAAAATGGTTTATTGACTTCCAATGATTACTATCAAAATTTGGTTTATTGACTTCCAATGATCACTATTTGAATCTGGTGGCAAAAATTGGTTTATTTGGTGCCAATGGTCAATGATGCTTGAAATTCAAATTTATCACAATGATCACTAAACATTTAATTCAAATTTATCACAATGGTCACTTAACACTGATGTGACACAAACTGACATGAAGGAAGAAAACAGATGAAATCGAATGAAGTGACATGAAGGACACATATAGATTGATGTGGACCAGACAGACTCGAGATCTAAATAGATAGACTATCGCAGATAGACGAACTTGAATAAATTGACACATAGGAAACTGATAGACTGACAACTGTTGTAGACCAAACTAACTCAGGATAGAAATGGACTAACATGATGGAATAAAATTTTATGGAGGATGTAAAAGTCAATGGGTTAGTTAAGGAGCACAAATTACTAGGGGATAGTGCACAAATAGTGAGGATGGGAACAATGGATCAAGAATAACATGACAAAATGGAATTTGACGGAGGATGCAAAAGTCAATGGGTTAGTTGAGGTGCACAAATTACTAGGGGATAGCACACAAATAATGAGGATGGAGATAGTGGTCCAGTTTGTCCAATTTTGGTTGACACAAATATCGAGGTAAGACACTGAGGATGATAACGTAGGTACAATAGATGAAAGAACATAGTACACAAATATGAAGGAAACATAGATCAAAACAAAGGAACACAACACATGAAGATGAAGGTCAAATAGATCAAAATGAAGGATATGTGGGTCAAGATGAGGGCACGGGGTTTGGATGCATGAGAAGGTAGGATTGATCACCATAGGGTGGTCAATATGCTATATGAGTGAAAGCCTGTTTAAAATACTACTAGGCAGTCACACACTTCATGTGGGACTAAAAGCCCAAAAAAAGAAAATAAGAAAAAAATTAACGTGCAATAAATATGTTAGCATATGATTGCATATATTACATTATTTAATTACCTATATTCCTAATTCTTGTGATTACATAGTGTAGCACCCTAAAATTGGCGCAGTGAAATCTTAATAATTATAGTTACTCTAGTAAATAATTCAAATTCAAATTTTAACCTCCAAAACCGCTCCCAAACCGCCGCTTAATCTATTCCTCGTTTTTCATGCCATTTTTAGAGTTTGTTTTGACCGTTTGACAATATCATCGCCGATCAAATGATATCACCTCAGATCGGATGATTTCGTCTGGGCTAGGATGTCCAGACGATCTTGTCCCTAAACTAATTTTTCACAATTAGCTTCTGTTCCAACGGTGTCTCTAATTCAGGCAGAAGCGTGTCTACACCATTAGAGACCCTCCCCGTTGGGGATCTCCCAAATAGGGATTATTTCCAACCTCCTAACCTCCCTCCTAAAGCTTATTTAATCCTAAGCCCTCCCCTTAGCATCCCCCTGGCTGATAATTCCTGTAACTTGACTTCACACACATTAAGACATCCTAAATTTCTATTTGCATTAGTTCTATACAAATTTTGTTGCAGGTACCTTAGTATTTTTTAGTCGGAGCAAGCTTACATCATCGCAGACGATCCTGTTCATATCGAAGGTGATCTTGTCGAATCAGAGACGATTTTGTATCAATGCGAGACGATTTCGACTGCAGTCAACATTGAGGCAATCAGTGCCTAGAGTTTGCATTTTCCTCCTTTCAATCTGTTGTTTTATTCTGCAATTAGCTAGTTTATTTATTATTTTATGCTATCTTGCATTTTGGAGTTCACCCATATAGATCAAATGCATAATTAAGTCATAATTGTGATTAAATTGTAATAAGGCATTCATGTTTCTATTTATAATTTTCAGCTTGATATTGTTATTGTCATTTTACCTTGTTTCCCTATGTTAGCATTACTGTATTTTCTGTGTTTTGCACCTATTTCTCTGTTTGCAGGCCTCTGACAAATTCATCTGACAAATTCATTAGATCTTAGATGATCTTGTCTGATCTCAAACGATCCTGTCAAATCAGAGGCGATCCTGACTGCTTCAAGAATTAGAATCTTCATCAGACATCCGGATCAGGTATGATTTTTTTTAGTATTGTTTAATTTCTCTATTTTTGTCCTAATATGCTTTTTTGTATTCATTTAATCTGTATCTTCATATAGAATAGCTTAGATGCATTTTGGCCAAACCTAGGACTTGGATGATTAAAGCTAAAACTGAACACATAAAACACATTCCCAACCTAGGCGTGGAAACTGCCATTAAATGTTTCCTGGTGAACCTACCATCCATTGAAAAATCACCATAATACACCTCCCCCAAGAGGCGGGACCTTCGCAAGGCCTCTCAGTCCGAGGTACCGCACCATCCTTTTCACATCCCCCTTCCGGGCACGGATCCTATAGCCTGAAGGTAAGGGTGTGAAAAATTTGGAGCGATACATTTTGGTGAACCCGACATGAATGCATTTTAAACCTTTTGAAAACAAAAAAAATAAAAAAATTAAAACTAAAACATAGATGCATTTCAAATCATTTAAAATTAATAAGTTGCATATCATGTTTAGATGGTAGCTCCTAAGAAAAGAGTAGCAGTTACTATAAATGTTGAAAACCAATTGGCAGCCATAGAAATCAATTCTGTTCTTAGTGTGCATTAAACAGATAGAAATCAATTGTTGTGGGACGAACTTGATAGAAGACTTAGTGTCATTTCATCTAGGTCAAAAAAACTTAAGCAAATCAAGAGGCTTGTCCTAGATAGAATCCTGGATCCTCATCAACTCATCTTTTATCATGAACTTCAGAGAGCCTGCCATAGATGGTTAGCTTATAGGAGAGCTCTTGTGTCTTCAAAAATTTTCACTTTCGAGGAATACCTCAAGAACATAGTTGTGGTACGCCAATTTCTAGTTCATATAGAATCCCAAGAAATTGATCTTATGATTAGAAGAATATGGAACAAAACTCCTAGAGCTATGTTGTATCATGAATATTGTCGTGAGAATTATTATTATCAACCAGAATCTAAAATACATGGTATTTCTATAGCTCTTTTCATTAAATTTTTGAAGGAAAATTTTCAATTTGAAGAACACTTCATGACTCCTGAAGAACTCGAGCCCATTAATGATATTTATAAATTGTTTATAGAAAACTAGATCATTTACTTTTAGTCTTATTTCTTGCATTTATTGTGTTGTTTGTTGTATTTACAATATTATTACACAAAAACAAAGAAAAACTAAAAAAAAAACATAAATAAAAACCAAAACATTTTATTTTAAATATTGTAGTAGGTATATAATTAATATATACCTCTTAAGCTTGTTGCATATATATATATATATATATATATATATATATATATATATATATATATATATATATATATATATAATATATATATATTTTTAAAATTTAAAATTAAGCAATGCCTAAACTTAGGAATGGTAAACAAACTGAAGGAGAAGAAGAATATTGGTTAGAAGATAAAACTAGAGACCCAAATGTCCTTCTTGAAGATCCAATTCCGAAAGGAGAAACTCTAGATCAACCAGAAGATGACCTAGGTGAAGATAATGAACAAGAAGAAAATGTTAAAGAGGATGGATCCTCATCCCCTAGAGTAGCTCTAGATGGAACTATTGCTTTTGACAACGTAGATCATTTCTAGAAATTTTTCCATAATAACATTGGTGTTCTTAATATGGCAGTTCGTATGGATAAAGGGAAAATTAGTGACACTCAAGCAACCATGGAACATATGTTTGATGTGCGCACTAATCCCTTGTATTTCATTGATCAAGAAAGTGATAAGGCTGGACCATCCAATATAGATATGGTCACTATGATTCAAAACATGTCAAAACAATAGGTTACCCAACCTCCTAAGGAACCTGTTATTCAACCTAAAATCATTCCCACACAAAAGAAAAATTCCTTCACTGCTTTACTTCGCCAAACTATTGATCAATATGCTTCAAGTAAACAAAAACCTAAAATGAAGCCAAACACCAATTTTCAACAATCTGGAATACATCATAATACAACTTCAAAATTCCTTCATAACACCTTTCCTACCAACAATTTAGACAATAGCAATATAGCATCTTATCTTCATGTCCCTCCATCATATGCTCACAAATCCCATATCAATGCCCTACCGAACCAATATGGTGGGCAAACTAGTAATCTAGAATCCATGGTGAAACAGTTAGCTTTGCGTATGGACCAGATAGATCCTTATCGTCCCTCGTCCAATTATCGAGAGATATGTAGTCAAAATTTTGATCCCATAGTTGTAGCACAACCATACCCTAAGCATTTTCCCATGCCCATCCTGCCTATATATAAAGGAACCGAAGATCCCATAGAGCATCTTCGCATGTTTAGGATAGCATGTCATGATATATCACATGATGAATTGCTATTACTACAAATGTTCTTGAAAAGTTTGGGTGGAATGGCATTAGAGTGGTACTATCAATCCACTCATTCTTTGAGAAACTTTGAAGAAACAACTGAATCTTTTGTCCATCAATTTAGTGCTTACATCGAGCGACATGTAACCTTTAAAGATTTATACAACTTAAAACAATACAAGGATGAATGTTTTGCCAATTTCTTAGCTAGATGGAGGCAGTTGATAGGAAAAATGCACTTTGTGCTACCTTATAGGGAAATGTTGGACATTTTTATTAATAATTTACAAGAACAAATATCTTATGAGCTATCAACTTCTACTTTAACTACCTTCGATCAGGCTATAGATTTAGCTCGAAGAGTAGAAGATGTCCTCATTAGGAGAGGCCAACTTAGGAAGAAGGATGATGAGAAAACCTCTAGAAATCAATATAAAAACAAACAAGTTGTTGGTGACGGAGTCACTGACAATAGAAATGTTGCTAATATCAATGCAACGAAAACAATAAAAAATTTTATATTGAAACCGCTTGATAAGCCTCCTTGAGAATTTACTAGATTGAATCAACCATTATCAACTATTTTACCTCAATTACTCGAAAGGGGTTTCATCCAATTACCAGCTATCCGAGAACCTGATCCAACTATACCTGGATACAGAGCTGACTTACACTGTGATTTCCATAGAGGACATGGACACTCTACCAATGCTTGTAAAATGTTGAAACATAAAATACAAGATCTGATTGATAATAATGAAACGGCGGTGCAAGCCTTCCAAACTAAACAAAATGCTCCTAATAATCCTCAAAAGAACATTCCCCAAAATCAAAATCAAAATGCTAATCAATCATTAGACATATTTCAACACCCTTTACCAAGACATGGTAAAGAGGTGGCCAATCAAATCGAACATCATAATGTTCCTCCCCCTACCCGATATGTAGGGACTATTAGTGGAAATTTACTTAATCATGATCCTCAAGTATTTGACACAACCTTATCCCTGGTTACGACTAGGCCCTTACATAATATTCCAACTCCCGATTCTAGTGATGTAGAATCAGATACTGAAAGTGAACTAGACATTACCTCAAACCAATCGAATAGTTTTGAAAACAAATAAGATCCTATTCAACCCATCACAGATGCTATGGTTCCAAAAGAACCATTTCCTAGAAGAGTTACTACTCGACCCTCTTCTAATCAATTCCTCCCAAATGAACAAGCCATAAACGCTCGATCGAGACCAGTTCAGCATCTTCAGTGTAACATTGTAGGTACCATTGGAGTCATTACTCGACAACAGGCTCAAAATTCTCAACAAGAACCAAACCAGAATGATGGATCAGCTCCATTTGTTTTGAAAAATCCCAATAAAGGGAATCATGCTTCCAATGTTCAAACTAAACCCCCTTACAATATTAATGAGCAATTATCCAATACTACAGCTAGAATTTCCCTTTTGGATCTATTAAGATCTTCTCCCACCCATAGGGATGAGTTGATGCTTACATTAAGCCAAATGATGGTACCTCAAAACATTCAACCTGAAGCCATGGCCAATACTATCATCACTCGAGAGGTTGATTGTATTGACTTTTGGGATAAAGATATCCCACAACATAGTTTACATAAGGATAATCCCCTATACATTACGGCTCTAATTGGAGATGTAGTTGTCAAACGAGTGTTGATTGATAATGGTTCATCTCTAAACATTTGCACTTTTGAATTCTACCAAATATTTGTCTTTAGAAGTGATGAAATGAAGAAAATTGACTTGATTATCAAAGCTTTCAATGACGAAACACAAGAAACATGTGGAGTTATTACCATCCCATTGTAAGTTGGTCCTCGAACTCTAGATACAATTGTGCTTATTGTACATTGCCCCGCATCGTACAATATACTCTTGGGTCGTCCTTGGATCAATGCAATGTGGGCTGTCCCATCAACTTTACACCAATGTGTTAAATTCGAATTTAAAAATCAGTTGGTCACTATCCATGGTGACCCTAGACCCTTTGATATGTGTGCTTTGGCAGAACCTGTTGGAGTGCAATTTTACCCTGCTCTATCATCCACACATCCTAATTCTTATTTTTCATCTAAAACTATGAAACACACACCCATAGCTTCACCTATTTCCCCTCCATTAATTTCATCCTCATATATAGATCAACAATCTTCTAAACAAACCACTCTAGAACCTCAAAAATATCTTCAATCCACGAACAATCCTTCATGTTCTATCCCTATAATTTCAAAACCTATAGACCCATATATTAACATTTCCACATTATCAACATCCATCATCCCTTCCACATCTAAAGATATAGGGAATGATCCTTCTACATCTTATGCTCTTTCTGATGAATTTTTACCAGATTTGTCCACAATATTAATATCAGAATAAACAAATGCTTTCATGCAAGATTCAATTCTTTTAAATATCTTACCACCATCTCCTCGTACTTTGGTCCTCCCACAACCTATGGGAAGTACTTACCAAGTTGGGAGTTGTGCCTTCATTTATAAAGGATATGATTGGGGAAGAATCCCTCGGAATATCAAACCTCATCATGAGGGATACGTTCAATGTTATTTTACCAATTAATATATTAAAACTAAACCCATAATGCTTAAAATGGGATATAAAGGGAAAGGCTTGGGACCTTTCCAAAATGGCATGAAAGAACCTTTCGAGGTAGAACCGTGGCCTACCCGTTGTGGTGTGGGCCTATTTCCTAGTAAGGGTCAACCCTTTCCTTTTGAATATGATGATCAACTCATATGTTATCAAGATTATTTGGATAGGCGTGATGATTTGCCTCTAAAAAATTAGCCATTTACATGTAACATGCTATCCATAGCTTACCCTGAAATGATTGCTGACTCTAATGAAGAGTTGGAAGGAGATATCTTCCACAATGTCTCCGTTGAAGAGATGTTACACAATGGATTTTATTTTGATGGTTCTATACCAACTATAGCCCAACTTGAGACCGCTAATCCTCAAGATGAATTATCTAAATTAACCTTACAAGAATTACAAGAATTGGGCATTTCACCCACCCCACCCAATTTTGAAAGAGATCTACACATGGAGGTAGAAAACGTCATTAAAATTAATATTGGAACTGAGGATAATCCTCACATAATCAATATTGGATCAAAATTAAGTCAAGAAAAACAAGAACAATACAGTGCATTCCTTAAAGAATATGAAGATGTCTTCGCTTGGACATATGAAGATATGTCAGGTCTAGACCCTTCTGTAGTCATGCATCACCTAGTGGTCTATTCGGATGCTAAACCTGTTAAAAAAAAACTTAGAAAAATGCATCCCAAAGTGGCCTTGCTAGTCAAAGGGAGTTAGAAAAACTCCTGAATGTTGTTTTTATACAAGCTATTGATTATGCTGAATGGATCTCAAATGTAGTTCCAGTCACCAAGAAAGAAGCTACCAAAGTTAGGGTTTGCACAAATTTTAGAGATATTAACGTTGCATGCCCTAAAGATGATTTTCCTCTTCCAAATATGGATCAAATCATTGACTTTACTACCGGGAGTGGGATGATGTCCTTAATGGATGGATTCTCCGGTTATAATCAGATCAGGATAGCTCCTAAAGATCAGGCTAAAATAGCATTTATTACCCCCTGGGGTACCTTTTGTTGGAAAGTGATGCCATTTGGCTTAAAGAACGCAGGTGCAACCTATCAACGAGCTATGACTTATATTTTTCATGATATGATGCATGATATCCTACATGATTATGTAGATGATATTATAGCTCGCTCTATTAATGAAGATAATCATTTAGATGATTTGAGAAAAGTTTTTAATCGATTACGAGAATATCTTATTTGATTAAATCCAACAAAATGCATATTCGAAGTTAATTCCGGTAAACTATTAGGGGTTTTAGTTTCTTTACGTGGTATCGAAATCGACCCTCTCAAGATTACGGCTATCACTGATATGCTTGCACCTACTAGTATATCTAAATTGTGAAGTTTACAAGGTAAGCCTCAAGCCATCCGTCGCTTCATCGATAAGCTGGTGGACAAAACTGGTCCCTTAAACTCCTTAATAAGGATGTCCCTTTTAATTGGGACGACGAATGTAGAGAAGCTTTTGAACTTCTCAAACAATACCTCATTAATCCACCTATGCTTTCATTTCCTAGACCTGATCACCCATTTCTCCTATATATTTCAGCTTCAGATTTTGCTTTAGGAGCTATGTTAGCTCAGCTTGATGATGCAAAGAGAGAATGTGCTAATTATTATATTAGCTGAACCTTCGTCAGTTATGAAACCCGCTACACAGCATTAGAGAAACTATGTCTAGCAGTCATTTTTGCTACACAAAAATTATGCCATTATATGCTTAGTAAAAAAACTTATGTCATTGCTAAATACGATCCCTTAAGGTATCTCATGAGTCGACCTTATTTATCGGGTCGCACAGCCAAGTGGGTTCTTGCTCTAAGCGAGTTTGATCTCACATTCATAGGACAAAAGTTTGTCAAGGGTCAAATCATAACAGATCAATTAACTGCTGCACCCTTAGAGTCTACCCATCCCCTCATCATTGAGTTTCTTGATGAATGCCTTCAATTAGAGGTAGACCATATTGAACAATGGTCCTTATACTTTGATGGAGCCCGATGCATGAGTGGGGCTGGTGCGGGTATTATTTTAATATCCCTACAAAAACATATTATTCCTTTGTCCTTAAAATTAACATTTGCTTGCACCAACAATACTGCTGAATATGAAGCTCTAATCCTTGGATTACGAGCTGCCTTGGCGCTAAAAATTAAACATCTATTAGTTTTTGGTGATTCTCAACTAGGTATAAACCAAATTAATGAATTTTATCAAACCAAAGATGATAAACTGTGCCCATATAAGGCCTATGTTTTACAACTAATGTCTTTATTTGATTAAGTTACCTTGGAAGCTATTCCTCGAACTTGCAACCGTGCAGCTGATGCTATGGCCGTAGCTGCATCTCTCCTACCCTTGGAGTTAGATGAATATGCCATTCATCGACTCCAAGAACCCGCTTCAAATAAGTCATGATTAGAACCTTTGGATGTGTTTCTAATCAATGAAACTACTCCTGAACCTTGGTATACGGACATATTTGATTTTCTCCAAAATGGGACTTTCCCTGCCAATTTTAATAGAAACCAACGTCGATTATTACATAGACGAGCAAGTCAATTTGTAATAATTGGCAATACTTTATATAGGAGATCTTTTGAAGGTATCCTATTAAGATGTTTGAATTTAGAAGAATCCAAATCAGCCTTGAGTGAAGCCCACGATGGATTTTGTGGAGGACATTTCAGTGGTAGTGTCATTGCTAAAAAGCTCCTTAGGATAGGATACTTTTGGCCTACCATGGAGAATGACGCACATGATTATGTGTGCCATTGCGACAAGTGCCAAAAACATGCTGACCTTGTCCATGCGCCTACACAAGAACTACAGGCTATTTCATCTCCTTGGCCCTTTTCAAAATGGGGTTTAGATATTATTGGCAAAATCAATCCTATGTCATCTGATGGACACAAATTCATCATAACCACCACTGAGTATTTCATGAAGTGGGTTGAAGCTATGCCTTTAGCTTCCTGCACTGGCACACAAGTCTCTAAATTTATTTTTAATCAAATCATTTGTAGGTTTAGAATTCTTGCAAATCTCATCTCTGATAATGGAACTTGTTTCAAAAATAAAGATGTTAAAAAATTATGCCAAAAATATAAGATTCAACATCGCTGGTCCACTCCCTATTATCCTCAAGGTAATGGTCAAGCAGAAGCATCTAACAAAACCTTAATCAAAATCCTCAAAATATTGGTCAATAAAACTGGCCGTGACTGGCACATTCAATTATATCCAACCTTGTGGGCCTATCGAACTAGTGTTCGAACCCCCACTGGAACTTCACCTTTTGTTTTGGTTTATGGTGTTGAAGCAGTTTTTCCTTTTGAATTGGAAGTTCCTTCTTTGGCTCTACTACTTCAAGATACTAAAGTAGGAGATGAATATCGAGCTGGCAGACTCAGTCAGCTGGAACTCCTAGATGAAAAATGCATCAATGCTTTGGAGCATCTCCGTGCCTACAAAAACAAGCTTAAATGATCATATGCTAAAAAAGTTCGTCATCTATCCTTTGAGATCGGTGACCTTGTTTTAAAATAAAATAAAAAAAATACTAATGCAACTGAGGACCTTAAAGGTAAATTTGAGCCCAACTGGCTTGGACCATACATTATCAACTGCTAAATTTGAATCGGGAGCATACAAATTATCTACCTTAGATGGTAAAGAACTTAAAGAACCCATGAACATTTTGCATCTTAAACGTTACTATGTATAAATTTGGTCATTTCATCCTTGTATATATTTGTTTAAAATATTTCAAAATCATTATTTTGTATTTCTTTCAATTTATAAATTCAAAAACACCAAAAACATTCATAATCATCAAAATATTCAAAACTACTTGTATTTATTTATGGCACTTGTTAATTCTTTCAAAAATGATAAAAACAAAATAGCAATATTCTTGAATCTTTCGAAACCAAAACAACATACAGAAGAAAGAGAGAGTCAACATTCTCAAAACTTCTCAAAAAGTATTTATATATATCTTCTTACAAATGTTGTAGTTATATGTTTCAAATTATTTTGGATAAATTAGCATTTATTTGGAATCCCTCACTTTCACACTCACAAAAATAAATATCTTGATTTTATCTGGCATGATTACTAATCTCTTTTATATCAAAGTCCACAAAATTCAATTAAATAAAGTTTGAGCATAGAGAATTGATCTTGTTATTTCCTTAAACCAAACACATCTTTTCAAAATAAAATAATTATATTTGTAATTTCCATGCTTTGCTACATAGTAGAAGTGGTTTCTTGAGTGAAAAGTTTCCCCTGCTATCCTATCATGCACATGGTCTAGAATCTTTGAGAATTGGCAAAAAGACAAGCTCACCCCTACCCAGAATAAAAATCCCTTGCTCTACAGCTAATCCAAGCAAGTATCCCTAGCATAGAAAGAAAAGAAAAGTTCAAGAAAAATAGAAAAAGAAAAATGTTATTTTATATCATTATAGCAACATTTCAAGCATTATTTCAAAAATCAAGCAAAAATACAAAAGAAAAGCAAAAAGAAAGAAAAATAAAGCAAAAAGAAAAAGCAATAAAATTACTTTCCCTACCCTTTGAAAAGAAAAGAAGGGTTGATGAGCTTAAATCCCTGGAATTCTCAATTATTCGAAAACTGTGAGGTAAGCCCCATAATAGGTGGTTTGTGCCCAACCTGCTTGGCCTTGGGTAACTCCTAGCATGGCGATACGTCTGTCACATTAGCGACCTTCTTTTGTACAGACCTATGTCTGCTTATGGATTAGCTAGCTCTTGATAATTCGACTTACATAGTAGTCTAGTATGGTTATATGCATCTACATCATGGTTAATGAACACTTATTTGGTTTATTCAAATCACTTGTATCATATTATCTTGCTCAAAACTGGTAAACGAACATAGCAATTGCACACACATTTGTATTTGAGAGATTTTGTGTATCATTATGATAAATCAAGATTGAAAATGAATTCACATATGCACATGGGATTCCTTATAAATCTAACTTTTGTCTTTAAGATACTTTGAAATATTTTTTGCAAATTGTTTGGAATAATTCCTTTTCTTCTTTCAAGTACAGTTGTTTAGACAACTACATGCATAATAGAAAAATCAAAATTTCTTTCAAAACCATACAATCAAAGCACACACACACACACACACACACACACACACACACACACACACACACACACAATATATATATTTTCGACTTTCGTGACGATGGTATAGTTCCAACACCAAAATTGGAATTTTATGCCTAGCGCAAGTCCTTATCTTCATATTTTTTGTTTATTAAAAATCAACTATGCAATAAAACTATCTCCTTTTTGGATTTCGCGATGATGGTATAAGTCTATACCTACATATTCTATGCCTAGCGCAAACCATTGTAACAATTTTTATTCCCCATTTATTTAAAAATCATGAAAACCATATGACTTAAATCATTCTATTATACAATTATGTTTTTAAACAAAAAGCATGCACATTATCATTATTTCATTATGTCAACCTTCAATTTTACAATGATGGTATAATTTCTAGGGAATTATCCGAAAAATTTATCACACTTAGGAATTTATGCCTCGCAAAAATCATTTTAACATTATTTCATGCATACTATTTTTATGAAAATCTGAAAACAAACCATCATCATCATCATTTGCACCATTGCACCAAAGTCTTAAGACAGTCTCTTAAGAACTCTTTTACTTTTTAACAATATTTCTATACTGGGATTAGCTTGACGACCGAGTGAGCAGCGACTCCATGAAATGGTCTATAATAGCGACAATGTCCTTTGAAATTATTTTTAGAAGTCTCTTTTTATTTTTTTATCACATTGCATCACAAACAACCAATTTGTTACATCAAATTATTTCATTTAAAATCTTACAACATGACATCAAATTATAATGTTTCCAATGACATAATTACATGAATCCTCAATCCAATCACCAAATCAATCAATCAAACATAAAAGCATCATAAAAATACATAAGACAAGTCATATGATCAAAAATATCTCATCTATATATATCAACAATATATACATCATCTCAAAACTGGATTGGTATGCCACAATCTGTACCTTGGCATACTCAATCCTCTATCAAAAATAATAAAAACTATATCAATCTGTACAATGTCGTGTAGTAGTCTAGCCTCGAGAACCCCTTGAGCTCTTAGCCTCATCTCCTCCCCCACCCTAAGGTGGAAGGGGTGGCCCCATCGCAGTATGTGTAGTACTACGAGTCCTAGTCATCGATTGGGACAACGTCCTCGATGACCCAATCTTGATCGGATCTATGATGTTAGCCGACAGTGGTAGTCTCTCCTCCTCTAGCACTATCTGGTAGTATAATGTCTGGTAGAAGGTGATCTGGGAAATAGCCCATGCTAGCTCCCCAGTGCTCGCCCCTCCATCTCGTGCTCTGAGGCGTGCAATCTCATCTCTGAGCTATGTCACCTCAACTCGATGTCTTGCAGCCTCCTCCTATAGGGTCTGCACCTATGCTTGGAGATGGATTATCTTCGATTGGAGAGTCGTTGTCTCGCTGCTCTCCCTAGTGTCCACACCCTTGACCTTATCGGACGATGGTGGCCTCTCTATTTGTGGAGAAGGGGGTCTCTCTGCCCTCCTCTCTCGCTATCGTGGCCTCTCCTATGTTTGTGGCCTCCTCTGCTCTCTCCCGCTATGACCCTAGGCTGCCTCAATCGCCACCTGGAGTTGCCTCCCCATCTGATGCACAACTACATGAATCAGACCTTGAGCCCTCATCATCTAAGGAGGGTGGATGCCTGCATACCAGGCATCGTAGCCATCGGCTACCCCTATGTCTTCCCCATCCATTGGTTGAATGGGGACATCATTCGAGTCCTGACTCCAGAAGCATTACATATCTGGAGCCCCGCTGATCGTAGTGTTATCTCGAATAGTCCAAGAAAACTCATAATCCCTGAGATATGGGATCCCCTAATGTAGACCGAACTGTCGCAAAACTCGGTCGTAGCGGTGGAGCTCCACCTCTCCCCTCTCCATCCGTAGCTAGAAGACTCGCCTGATGCGAGCTAGCTCCCGTCCATCCTTGGCCCACCTTGGATGATGTCTCCAAGGCCTCCAAGTGATCTGGTCTGGGACAAGGTCATCTACTAGTCTTCGGGACATCGGTAGATCAATCCGTCGCTGTGACCCTCTTCGGAGCCACCAGTAGAAAGCTCGGGGCCTCTCCCCATCAACCCTTGTCAAAAGAAGCCCTATCGGCCTTCGCACTGCAATGTGCTCCCAGCACCAATCCTGTAGAAGCGATGTCATAACTAGACATTGATCGCCCTTGTACACGACCCCATGTAGGATCTTGTATAGTCGGCATAGAACAAAACTGCCCCAAGAAAACCTATAACCATGATCCTGCATGTCGCAGATCACATATGCTAGCACCCATGGTACCTTGCACCTGCTCTGGTGGCACAATAGAAGTCCACCCACCACTTTGGCCAAAACCTGTGTGAGTTTGGATGCCCCAGGCATCTGACATAGTGCCTCGATGTTCACTCTGCCCTTTTCCAAGGCAAAGCTTGGGTCACCACACAACTGCATCATAGCATGGCCCTGATTTGCTGTAGGAGTGATCAATCATCCTTGTATGGGGATTATCAGAATCCTCCATACATCCTCTAAAGTGGGAGTCATCTCCCCTGTAGGTAACCGAAAATAGGAAGAACCCGGATACCACCTCTCTACCAGGGCTGTTAGTAGCCCCATGTCTGTAGAAACTTATGGCATTTTTGCCACATGCTGTAAGCTGGCCTAAGCCAACTAATCCTGCTCTGCTTGTGATAGAGCGGACAAGTCATCCCTCATCCTACCATATTTCCATTCTCTGCTCTTTAGTAATCCTTTCTGCAACATAAACAAAAAAACAATAAAAATCATTAATAAAACTCAGTAATTAATAATGCAAGTAAAATTAGTTCAATTTTATACAAATGTTGATATCACCCACTATTGGACGATATCTTCCCAAATTTGGGAAAAATCGTCTCCGATTTCGCAAGCCAAAATCGTCCCTAATTTGACAAAATCGTCTCCCTTTCATCGATTTTGCCCCTAGACGAAATCGACGAACTTGAGACAATTTCGTCGAAATCGAGACGATTTCGTCTCGACGATGTCTACGGCCTAAAAATGGCCGCGATGCTCAAAAATTGATCAAAATTCACCTAAAAAGCATGTAAATTCAACTTAAACCATTCTAAGCTAAGTTTAGACTCTTACCCGTAGCCCGCGCTGGACCTCTGTCGATCTGTGCGCCGTCTCCACCATTTTTGCTTGCAGAGCTCTAAAAACCAGAAATATGAACAGTAAAAATGAATTAGGGTTTTACCCTATTTCTCTTAATTTTATTCAAAACATAATTAAAAACATTTTAAAATTTTGCTTTTTCGCGTTTTTACCTCAAACATTCGATTTGGGTAAAAACACGGAGGGGGCACCATAGTAAGCTGTCATACGATTCGACCAAGAATCGTCGCCTAAAAATGGGAATAATTTTTGCTTTCTCGTAAATCGAGAAGAACTCATCTTTAACGCATTTTCTTCAAAAAATTTGCTAAAGAGGGGGCAAAATGTAGCACCCTAAAATTGGTGCAGTGAAATCTTAATAATTACAGTTACTCTAGTAAATAATTCAAATTCAAATTTTAACCTCCAAAATCGCTCCCAAACCGTCGCTTAATCTGTTCCTCATTTTTTGTGCCATTTTTAGAGTTTTTTTTGACTGTTTGACGATATTGTCGCCAATCAGACGATATCGCCTCAGATCGGACGATTTCATCTGGGCTAGGATTTCCAGACGATCTTGTCCCTAAACTAATTTTTCACAATTAGCTTCTGTTCCAACGGTGTCTCTAATCCGGGCAGAAGTGTGTCTACACCGTTAGAGACCCTCCTTGTTGAAGATCTCTAAAATAGTGATGATTTCCAACCTCCTAACCTCCCTCCTAAAGCTTATTTAATCCTAAGCCCTCCCCTTAGCATCCCCCTGGCTGATAATTCCTGTAACTTGACTTCACACGCATTAAGACATCCTAAATTGCTATTTGCATTAGTTCTATACAAATTTTGTTGTAGGTACCTTAGTATTTTTCAGCCGAAGCAAGCTTACATCGTCACAGATGATCCTGTTCATATCGGAGGTGATCCTGTCGAATCAGAGACGATTTTGTACCAATGCAAGACGATTTTGACTGCAGTCAACATTGAGGCAATCAGTGCCCAGAGTTTGCATTTTCCTCCTTTCAATCTATTGTTTTATTCTGCAATTAGCTAGTTTATTTATTATTTTATGCTATCTTGCATTTTGGAGTTCACCCATCTATATCAAATGCATAATTAAGTCATAATTGTGATTAAATCGTAATAAGGCATTCATGGTTTTTTTTAATAATTTTCAGCTTGATATTGTTATTGTCATTTTACCTTGTTTCCCTATGTTAGCATTGCTGTATTTTTTGTGTTTTGCACCTATTTCTCTATTTTTAGGTCTTTGATGAATTTGTATGATGAATTTTTCAGATCTCAGACGATCTTGTCTGATCTCAGATGATCCTGTCAAATCAAAGGTGATCCTGACTGCTTCAAGAATCAAAATCTTCATCAGACATCTAGATCAGGTATGATTTTTTTTAGTATTGTTTAATTTCTCTATTTTCTATCCTAATATGCTTTTCTGTATTCATTTAATCTGCATCTTCATATAGAATAGCTTAGATGCATTTTGGCCAAACCTAGGACTTGGATGATTAAAGCTAAAACTGAACACATAAAACACATTCCCAACCTAGGCGTGGAAACTGCCATTAAATGTTTCCTGGTGAACCCACCATCCGTCGATAAATCACCATAATACACCTCCATCAAGATATGGGACCTTCGCAAGGCCTCTCAGTCTGAGGTACCGCGCCATCCTTTTCACGTCCCCCTTTCGGGCACAGATACACATAGTTGGCCGGGTCGTTCACCAACCATTGATTGGTTGGTTTAATGAACCTAACCAACTAGGACATGTATTTATTTCAAACATCAATTTATTAATGGTTCATTGCTTGGAATATTTGAATTGCTCACTGAGTTTGACATGGTATCAAAGCTAGCAAGGAGGGGGGAAAATAACATTGATGCATATTTCTCGAGGACCCCTGTACACCCTAGACTGAATTTTAATTACTCACTAAGTTCAACATGGTACCAAAGCTAGCAAGGAGGGAGGGCAAAGAACGTTGATGCACGTTTCTTGAGGACCATTGCGCACCCTAGACTGAATATTGCATGTGGTATGAGGAGGGTGTAGGAGGGCTCATTTATCGAGGTAGCATGAGGAGGATGTAGGTGGGCAAAGAGCGTAGCCCAAGTTGGGTTCGCTTCCCAAGGTGATATAGTTTTCTATTTACATATGATAACGACTAGACATGTGGTGGTTGACTGTACATGTTGAAGGTGATAGATACTGGACATGTGGTGGATGACTATACATGTAGTGGCTAGAAAATGATAGACTGGATAGAGGAGCCCAGGCTAACATGGTAGGAGCACATGTGGATGACTGACTAGGTGCGGTGTGATGTGGATATCTAACTAGGCAAGGGCTGATGTGGCATCCATTGGTTCATGATCAAGGTTGACGTGTCATTCATTGGTTTATGGTTAGTTTGCAAAATTTTGGTAAGGTATTTGATTTCCTAAAGGTAATCAAATAACTACTCACACCATTTTATTTAAAAAAGGCCCACAGTGTAGCTATAGACTACATGTGGGATAAACCTTTTTTTTACCACCTCATAAGGCAGACAAAGATAAAGAGCACAATGCTCTCTCCCCTTCTTATCCATAGTGGTATCTAGGCTGATTTTTTTCCCAACACTAAGTGCTAGCATGGATAAGGTCCACAGTTCAAATCCCATGGAGGGATTCAACGCAAAATATTTTTTTATACCCCCCACCATCACCATTTGACATCCCATCAAGAAAATTGACACCCCATCATGAAAATTGACACCCCAACATGCAAATTGATGCCCCAACACATAAATGGATGCCCCAAAACACAAAATTTATAACCATTAACAAATTTTGATGACCCAACAACAAGTTTTGATGCCCAACAAGAAATTGATAATTTTTTGTCTATTTTTGCAATTTTTAACAACTTTTGCCTAACCTATTTTTGCTCAAGGAGGGTCATTTTTTTCTACACTAGGGGTATTTGTTTTGTCACAAGAGGGCACATGAATTTTTTTTTACCACCAGCCAAAAGAGATGCACATTATTTCAAGGTATTTTTCCATACTTCAATTTATTTCCTTTTAAAGCATTTTTGGAGGGAGAATTTTTTTTTTTTTTTCTAGAATTTGAAAGGGTCCACATACAATTTTTTCATCCTTGTTTATTTTGCAACAAAAAGGGGGGATCTCTAGCATTTATTTTTGCAAAATTCTAAGACATAGGGGGGAAGAAAAATTGTTGATTTGTGAAAAGTGAATATTGTTCATTGTATAACTAGTATTGTAATAGGTGCATTTTGGGTGGAAACTAACACCAAGAGTAGTTAAATTTGTGGGAATTTGTGGTTGTATTATGCATTTAAATTTCTTGTTATATTACATTATCAATCATAAAATAAAGAAAAATAAAAGACCCCAAATTTATACACCTATTTGTGTAATTTATTGCATAGTAGTGCTCAGTATTTATGATACCTATGGTCCACACTTATAGGTGATGTTGTCATGCTTGGAATATTGTATCTAACACATAATATAGCTACAAAAATGATGTCTGAGCTATTGTTCTCTATAAATCATCAGGGATAAATAAGGCAAACCAGTTCTAATATTCACTCCATTCAATACCCTAATTCTTTCTGATTACTTGGCTTAATTTCCTCCAACTCATCAACCTTCTTTCAAAGGGTTTTGAGGTAGGTGCCATCAATTTTAATCGAATTCCATTTCATGTACTCTTACAAGTATAAATAAAGAGGGACCATCTAGTGTTATAAGGAACCTTCACAATGGCCTCTGTTCACAAATATCTATCAGATTCATAGTTGCTGAAAGGTTCTAACTTCGCACCATGGAAGAAAAAAATGTGTGTTATTCTTCAAGTGGAAGATTTGTGGGATGTAGTGACTAGCACTACAAAACATCCTACAATAGCAATTGTGGATAAATAAGATTTTGATAAGAAGGACAAAATATATCTCATGTTTATTCTTCTTGCTACTACAAATGAGGTCCAGCCTCATATCTGTGATGCCAAAACTAGTAAGGAAGCTTGGGATACTTTGATTACTATTTATGAAGGTAATAATCAGTCCACTATTCTACACCTTCAAACTTAACTACATACCCTCAGTATGAAATATGGTGAGACAGTTGACCTATTCCTATGCAGAGTGGAAGAATTGAAAGGCTAATTGAATGCTATAGGACAACCAGTGGATGATGCTATCTTGACCTCTATCATATTGAGAGCATTGTCAAAGTCCTATGATATGTTGATAACTTCTCTTAATGTATTTGGTAGACAAGTTTATTTTGTGGAATTGGTGAATTTGCTTCAAATTGAGGAAGCCAATCAGTTTCAAAAATATGAAGTGTCATATAATGCCCTCTACACCAAACAAGGGGGTAAGAAACAAGGTAAGTTTCAAAAGGGAGGATCTTCATCAAAATGAAAAGGGAAACAACATTAGAAGAAAGACAAATAATATTGTAATATTTGTGATATGAATAACCATGATACAAATAGGTGTTTGTTTAAGAATAAACAACAAAATTACCAAGATCATAAGAAGAAAGTAAAAGGGAAATACACACCACAGAAAAAGAATAAACAACCCAAGGGGAATGTTGCTTATGCTGAATCAGACTCAAACTCAGATTTTAAGCAAGCACACAAGGTGCTCGTGACTCATACTTAATCTCAGTAGAAATATGATGTGTGGTACATTGATTCAGGTGCCAATAAACACTTGACTAGAGATAGATTATGGTTTGAGACATTTGATTAAAAGGAAGGTAAGCCTATAAAAATTGTAATAAATTAGACCTACCAAGTGTAGGGTGAAGGTAATATTTCTGTCACTCTTCCAGATGGTAAATGTTAGATTGAGAAGGTGATCTATGTTCCTGGATTGGATGACAATCTATTATCAATCCCTTAGATCTTGTATCAAGATATGGATGTTATGTTCAATGTTGAGAAAGGCAAGAAGAGATGTTTTATAACTAGGAAAAGGAAAACATGTATCAATAGGATCCTACAAGAATGGCTTATTCATTTTAGATGTTGTTTCAATGCCTCATGTTGCCCTAACAACAACTACAAAGGAGACTAATTCTCTATGGCACAAGAGATATGGGCATCTAAGTTCAAGATATTTTCTCAAGTTGAGCAAATATGATATGGTGAGAGGACTTCGTAACCTTTCATCCATACTTCTAGTTTCTCGGATTTCTTAGTAGGGAAGCAACATTGGGTACCATTTGAAGTTAGCTCTTCATGATCTAAGAAACGTTTGGAGTTGGTACACATTGATCTGTGTGTTCCTATGCCAACCAACTATGATGGAAATAAGTATTTTTAATTATTTATTTATGATTACTCATGAAAGATGTGGGTTTTATTTCTTCAATTGAAGTCAGAAGCATTTATGTACTTTCAACAGTTGAAGAAACTTGTTGAGAAGGAGTCAGGATATTCCATCAAAACCATCTACTCAAATCAGGGGGGAATATACTTGCAAGGAATTTTCATCATTTTTGAAATAACATGGGATTGAGAGACAACTAACTATAGCCTATACTCCACAAAAAAATGGATTTGCAAAGAGAAGAAATCATTCCATTGTGAAAATGGTTTGATGTATGCTAAAGGGAGCACATCTTGAGCATGAGTATTGGGTAGAAGTAGTAAACACAATATCATACCTTCTGAATAGAGCACCCACAAGGGCTCTATAGGGTAAAACTCCACAAGAAGCATGGAGTGGTAAAACTCCACAATATCATACCTTTTGATGTAAGGCATTCATGCACATACCAAAACAAAAAATGAAGAAGTTAGATGAGAAAACCCTACAATGTATCTTTCTTGGTTATGATGAGCATTCAAAAGGATATCGATTGATAGATCCTATAACCAATAAGACACATATCAGTAGATATGTGGTATTTGATGAATCTTTCACCTCAAATAACACTTATATAGTTGTATACCTTGAGGAAGATGAGACTAAGAAAGAGGCTCCTCCCATACAGAACAAGATGCTCAAATGGTATACAAGTACACTAAGATATTTCAAGTTTACATCACTTCTAGATCTAACTCTAGATTGACCTTGTATTTGAAGTATGACTTAGTAGATGAGAGCAAAAGCATCAACTTCAGAGGTTGACGAGCTTTTCCAATAATTTTATGAACTATCTGTAGATGCAGAGGAATATAGAGGAATAGATATTGAGGATGATAGGGTTTATATGAAAGCATTGGATGAAAATGAACCCACAACAGTTTAGGATGCACTTAGTGAGCCTCAATGGAAGGTTGGTATGCAAGCAGAACATACATCTCTCATGAAAAATCATACATAGAAGCTAGTAAATATATATTCAGTAAAGAAGCCCATCAACTGCAAATGGGTGTTCAAAGTAAAGTATAAGGCAAATGGTACTATTGATAAGCATAAAGCCCATATTTTTGCAAAGGGCTATGCTAAAAAATAAGGCATATATTATGAAGATACTTTTGCCTCTATTGCAAAAATGACTACCATTAGAGTACTTTATGGCATGGCAGCTCAATTTAGGTGGAAGTTACATTAGATGGATGTAAAAAGTGCTTTCTTAATTTGTGACCTACAAGAAGAAGTGTGCATGACCCAACCAGAAGGATTTGTTGTTGAAGTGCAAGAAAAGAAATTTTGTAAGTTGATCAAATCCTTGTATGGGCTGAAACAAGCTCCACGAGCTTAGTACATCAAAATAGATAGTCACCTAGTGTAGCATGGTTTCCAAATAAGTCCTTCAGATGCAAATATCTATATCAAGAATAATGGTTCTAAAATAGTGATTTTGGTGCTATATGTAGATGATTTGATCATAACAGTGAGATCAGAGAGTATTATTGATGTAGTAAAAGATGATTTGAAATAATATTTTGAAATGACATATCTAGGACTTCTTCACTATTGTCTTTTTTTAGAAGTGACTCAGAAAAATCATCATATTATAGTAACACAAAAGAAGTATGCCAAGACATTGGTTGATAAATATCACATGACTAACTGTAAGTCTAAGGCAAATCCAATGGAGCCTGGACTCAAGCTATCATGATATGATCAATCACCATAGGTATATGGCACTCTCTATCACCAAATGATTAGGAGTCTCATATATCTGATAAATACTAGGCCAGATCTTAGTTTTTCTATAGGTTATCTTTCAAGGTTCATGCAGGAACCAAAGGTGAGTCATTGGAAAGAAGTAAAGAGAGTTCTTATTTTTGTCTATGATACTACAAATTTTGGCTTGGAGTACAAAAATAATAGCAAATTCTATCTACAGGGATACACAGACTTAGACTATGTCGGATCCATTGATGATTGCAAGTCGACTTCTAGATACATTTTCCATCTTGGATCTAGTCCTATCTCTTGGCACAGTAAGAAGTAGTAGGTGGTTGCTTTATCATCTATAGAGGTAGAATATCATGCAACAAGTGGAGAATTCTACAAGATAATATGGTTAATTTGTATTCTTATAAATATGGGTCTTTCAAAGAACCTTTCACTTAATTTATTTTGCGATAATAAAGGTGTTTTGAATCTTGTCAAGAATCCAATATTTCATGATCAAACTAAGCACATTGATAATCGATGTCATTTCATTCGTGATGAAGTTCCAAAGCATCATATACAACTCCAATACATTCCAACTGATGAGTAAGTTGCAGATATTTTCACCAAGGCACTTGCACGTGTCAAGTTTGAATTGTTTAGCAATGCTCTTTGTATTTTCCAATAATGTAATAAGGAGGGATGTTTGCATATGATTATATATATTACATTATTTAATTACCTATATTCCAAAGTGCTTGTGATTGCGCAATTGGGCAGGTAGTTCACCAATTGTTGGTTGTTTGGTTCAACGAACCAAACCAACTTGGGTATGTATTTATTTCAAACATCAATTCACTAATGGTTAGTTTCTTGGAATATTTGAATTGCTCATTGAGTTTGATAGAAGATACACTATTTCAAATACCTACGTGGAATGCTAACCAAAATGTGAGGTAGAACGATATTATTGGCCAAAATTTAGGGTTATAATCTCGGAACTGATTGGTTGAGATAACCTTAGAAAATATAGTTTAATTTTTGAAAAAATTAAGGAACATCTAGGCTTGTTTCTAGTATGTTTCTTGATCTATTCCCTACAAATGAAATGCAGACAAAGATTTTTCAAGATGTGAAATTTTTAATCAAATGCATCTCTGTCAAATTATTTAGCTAGATAATTTGTAGTGTGTGAATATCCTACTATATGAAACAAATTGATCACTACCAAAAATTTAATTTATGCTAAAATATTATTAGGTATAGTTGTCTCATCGCATTAGGGTTTCTATTGATGTTGGCTCTAATTCCATTGATTGTTTGTGATGAATGCAAATTTATGAAGTGTAGCACCCTAAAATTGGCGCGGTGAAATTGTAATAATTACATTCATCCTAGTAAATAATTTAAATTCAAATTTTAACCTCCCAAACCGCTCGTTAACCATCGGGTAATCCGTTTCCCCCTTTTTCATGCCATTTTTAGAGGTTGTTTTGACCGTTTGACGATATCGTCGTCGATCAGACGATATCGCCCCAGATCTGACGATTTCGTTTGGGCTAGGACGTCCAGACGATCTTGTCGCAAAACTGATTTTGCACAATTAGCTTCTATTCCAACGGGCCTCTAATCCGGGCAGAAGCGTGTCTGTGCCGTTAGAGACCCTCCCCCATTGGAGATCTCCCAAATAGGGATGATCTCCAACCTCCTAACCTCCCTCCTAAGCCTATTTAATCCTAAGCCCTCCCCTTAGCACCCCCCTGGCTGAAATTCCCTGTAACCCGACTGCATACATGTTAAAACATCTCAAATTCTATTTTGCATTAGTTCTATATCAATTTTGTTGCAGGTACCTTACTATTTTTCAGTCGGAGCAAGCTTACATCGTCGTCGACGAACCTGTTCAGATCGGAGGCGAACCTGTCGAATCAGAGACGATTTCGTACCAATGCGAGACGATTTCGACTACAGTCAACATTGAGGCAATCAGTGCCTGAAGTTTGCATTTCTCTACCCTTTTTTTGTTGTTTTATTCTGCAATTAGCTTAGTTTATTCAGTATTTTATACTATTTTGCATTTTGGAGTTCACCCATCTAGATCAAATGCATGATTAAATCATAATTATTATTTAATTAGCATAATTCATTCCTGTTTCTGTGTTTAAGTTTCAGTTTGATAGTGCTACTGTCATTTTATACTATTTCCCTCTGTTATCATTGTTGTATTTTCTGTATTTTGCACCTATTTCTCTGTTTGCAGGTCTCTGATGAATTCGTCAGATCTCAGATGATCTTGTCTGATCTCAGATGATCCTATCAAATCAGAGGCGATCCTGACTGCTTCAAGAATCAGAATCATCATCAGACATCCGGATCAGGTATTCCTCGTTTATATTCTGTAATTTCTCTATTTTCTGTCTTTAAATCTATTTTTTGTACTCATTGAATTTGCATCTTCATATAGAATAGCTTAGACGCATTTTGGCCAAACCTAGGATATGAATGCTTAAGGCTAAAAACGAACACATAAAACACATTCCCAACCTAGGCGTGGAAATTGCCATTAAATGTTTCCTGGTGAACCCACCATCCATCGAAAAATCATCAAAATACACCTCCCTTGAGAGGCGGGACCTTCGCAAGTCCTCTCAGTCCGAGGTACCACGACATCCTTTTCACATCCCCCTTTCGGGCACGGATCCTATAGCCTGAAGGTAAGGGTGTGAAAAATTTGGAGCGATACATTTTGGTGAACCCGACGTGAATGCATTATAAACCTTTTGAAAACAAAAACAAAAAAAAATAGAACAACTAAGACATAGATGCATTTTAGATCATTTAAGTTTAATATCATGATTAGATGGTAGCTCCTAAGAAAATATTAGCAGTTACTATAAATGTAGAAAACCAATTGGCAGCCATAGAAGTCAATTCTGTACTTAGTGTGCTCGAAACGAGATAGAAATCAACTCTTGTGGGACGAACTTGATAGAAGACTTAGTGTCATCTCATCTAGGTCAACACAACTTAAACAGATCAAGAGGCTTATCCTAGATAGAATCCTGGATCCTCATCAACTAGTCTTTTATCATGAACTTCAGAGAGCCTGCCATAGATGGTTAGCTTATAGGAGAGCTCTTGTATCTTCAAAATTGTTCACCTTCGAGGAATACCTCGAGAACGCAGCCATTGTACACCAGTTCCTAGGTCGTGTAGAAGACCAAGAGGTTGTTCTTACAGATAGGGAAAGATGGAATAGAGTTCCTAGAGCTGTGTTATATCGAGAGTATTGCCACGAGCTTTACTTCTATCAACCAGCATCTGAGACAGATAATATCACTATAGCTCTTTTCATTAAATTTTTAAAAGAAAACTTTCAATTTGAAGAAGAACACTTCATGACTCCTGAACAACTAGAGCCCATTAATGATATTTATAAATTGTTTATAGAAAACTAGATCATTTACTTTCAGTCTTATTTCTTGCATTTATTGTATTGTTTGTCATTTTTACAATATTATTTCAAAAACAAACAAAAACTAAAAAACTAAAAAAAAAAACATAGCAAAAACCAAAAACATTTCATTTCAAATATTGTAGTAGGTATATAATTAATATATACCTCTTAAACTTGTTACATATATATATATATATATATATATATATATATAATAAAAATTTTTGAAATCAAAATTAAAGCACCATGCCTAAACTTAGGAATGGTAAAGAAACTTTAGGAGAAGAAGAAGATTGGTTACAAGATACAACTAGAGACCCAAATGTCCTCCCTGAAGATCCAATTTCGGAAGGAAAAACTCTAGATCAACTAGAACATGACCTAGGTGAAGACAATGAACAAGAAGGAAGTGTTAAAGAGGATGGACCCTCATCCCCTAGAGTAGCTCCAGATGGAACTATTGCTTTTGACAACGTAGATCATTTTAAGAAATTTCTCAATGATAACATTGATGCCCTTAATGTGGCAGTTCATATTGATAAAGGGCAAATTAGTGACACTCAAGCAGCCATGGAATATATGTATGATGTGCGCACTAATCCCTTGTCTTTCATTGATCAAGAAAGTGATAAGGTTGGGCCATCCAATACAGACATGGTCACTATGATGCAAAACATGTCAAAACAACAGGTTACCCAACCTCCTAAGGAACCTGTTATTCAACCTAAAATCATTCCCACACAAAAGAAACCTTCCTTCACTACTTTATTTCGCCAAACTATTGAGCAATATGCTTCAAGTAAACAAAAACCTAAAACGAAGCCAAACACCAATTTTCAACAATCTGGAATACAACATAATACAACTTCAAAATTCCTTCATAACACCTTTCCTACCAATAATTTACACAATAGCAACATGGCATCTAATCTTCATGTCCCTCCATCATATACTCATAAAACCCATGTCAATGCCCTACCGAACCAATATGGTGGGCAAACTAGTAATCTGGAAGCCATGGTGAAACAGTTAGCTTCGCGTATGGACCAGATAGATCCCTACCATCCCTCGTACAATTATCGAGAGATCTGTAGTCAACCTTTGGATCCCATAGTTGTAGCTCAACCATACCCTAAGCATTTTCCCATGCCTATCTTGCCTATATATAAAGGAACCGAAGATCCCATAGAGCATCTTCGCATGTTTAGGATAGCATGTCATGATATATCACATGATGACTTGCTATTACTAAAAATGTTCCCAAAAAGTTTAGGTGGAATGGCATTAGAGTGGTACTATCAATTGCCCACTCATTCTTTGAGAAACTTTGAAGAAACAACTGAATCATTTGTCCATCAATTTAGTGCCTACATCGAGAGGCATGTAACCATTAAAGATTTATACAACTTAAAACAAGACAAGGATGAATGTTTTGCCGATTTCTTAGCTAGATGGAGGCAATTGATAGGAAAACTGCACTTTGTGCTACCTTATAGGGAAATGTTGGACATTTTTATCAATAATTTACAAGAACAAATATCTTATGAGCTATCAACTGCTACTTTAACTACCTTCGATCAAG